>CM065908.1:35832500-45832500 GCA_033439115.1 Firmiana major | reverse complement strand
TTGGGATGAACCCTTCCTATACAAATAATGTAAAGATCAAATTTTGAGAAGGTGTGTTCCCATGGAAGAAGTAGAGGATATAGTTAGACATTGTCATTCTTCTGATTATTGAGGGCATTTTGGAGGAGAAAGGACAGCAGCCAAGGTTTTACAATATGGATATTACTAGCCCATGTTATTTAAGGATGCCCACTACTTTGTGATGAAATGTGATAGATGTCAGAGGGTAGGTAATATTTCCAAAAGAAATGAGATGCCTCTGACTAATATTTTAGAAGTAGAACTCTTTGATGTCAGGGGCATTGATTTCATGGGACCATTTGTTCCTTCATATGACAACCTCTATATTCTTGTGGCTGTGGACTATGTGTCAAAATGGGTTGAAGCAATGGCTTTACCAACTAATGATGCCAAAGTGGTGGTAAGATTTTTGAAGAAGAATATTTTCACACGATTTGGCACACCTATGGCTATCATTAGTAATGGAGGATCCCACTTTTACAATCAAAGTTTTGATGCGCTGTTAAAGAAATATGCGGTCAACTATAAGGTAGCCACTACTTATCACCCACAGACGAATGGCCAAGTAGAGTTGTCCAATAGGGAAATTAAGGGGATATTGGAGAAAACAGTGAACCCAAGTAGGAAGGACTGGTCCATTAGGTTAGAGGATGCACTTTGGGCCTATAGGACAACCTTCAAAACACCTTTAGGAATGTCCCCTTATCAGCTTGTGTATGGTAAAGCCTATCATCTACTAGTAGAGCTTGAGCACAAGGCCTATTGGGCCCTTAAAAACCTGAATTTCAATTTAGAGGCAGTAGGGGAGAAGAGGCTGCTACAGCTTAATCAGTTAGATGAGTTCAGGTTGCAGGCATATGAGAATGCCAAGCTCTACAAGGAAAAGACTAAGCGATGGCATGATAAGAAAATTAAGGAAAGACACTTCAAGCCAGGCCAGCAGGCTCTGTTGTTTAATTCACGCTTGAAGTTGTTTCCAGGAAAGCTTAAGTCTAGGTGGTCAGGGCCCTTTACCATTACACAAGTATTCCCTCATGGAGCCATTGAAATTATGGATGAGACCTTGAATCAACCCTTTAAGGTTAATGGGGGCAGACTGAAACACTATTTTGGGGGAGGATTTGATCGTCAGCATTCTGTGACCACTTTAGCTGACCCTCCTACTTCTGATCCTGCTACTTAGCTTCATTTTTCTTTTTCACTTTTTGTACAGTTCTTTTCTTTTCTGTTGTTTCTTTCTTTGTTTATTTTGCAGATGTCTCTTCTAGAATTACATTTTTAATCAAGCTTCAATTGTTCATCATCATCAGAAAGGGGAGTACTCTGTTCCTGAACTTCAATTCTTACATTATTTGCACACTGAGGATACTGTGCACTTCAAGTTTGGGGGAGGGGATATTACTTGAGTATTTTTCAAAAATTTGAGCAAAATTTAAAATTTTTTCAAAATGTTTTCAAAAATCTGAGCTTAAACTGTTTGATTTTGGGATGATTTAGTGCTTAGCATGAAGTTTTCCCATATTCCAATGATATGACCCTATGATTAAGTCTGATTTTGATTGATTGAGAAGCATGATTATAGGAAAAGCATGAAGTTGAGTTCTTGAATTTGTCTTGATTCTGATTGCGATTTCCTCATTTTATGCACACGTCATGTCACGAATTTGTATATTTATTTAGCGAAAGCTTATGTGGACATAGGGGTGCATTTGTTCAGTAGATTTTGTGTATCATATTCTAGAATTTGTTTGATCTTGTCTCGAGGCGAAATATTAGATCACACTTAATTAGGGAGATGATTTAGGCCATCTTTGGATTGTTTGAGCCTTTCGAGCCATCCTTGTACATACTTTATCCCTAGTCACCCATCTGGGCCAAATAAGCTTTTCTCTGTAAATGCACCTGCTTAATTTTTCGTAGCTTAAATACTTTATTCCTATCCCTTACCTCGAAAGCATGGAAATTCATTAGATATATTTTGAGCTTTGTACATATGGGTACCTGGTGATAGCGAAAATTTGAAAAACAAAATGTGAAGAAAAAGAAAAAGAAAAAGAAGAAAGAAGAAAAATACAAAAATAGAATAAAATGTCTAGTGAAAGGAATAAGTTTGGGGGAAATAAAAATGAGCTCTTACATTAAAGATCCTAGAAAGTAATGCATGTTAAGGGGTAATTAAACCTAAATCGACTTTATCATACCTTAACCCCAGCCTGACATTACAAGCTTAATGAAGTCCTATTGATCTTTGAGTAAGTGTGACTACATTAGTGGAGAGATTAGTGAAAAGCAAACTTATGGGAATGATCACATGTCATTGACTTTGTATTCACTGTGCTTGCATAATCTGATCCGAATAATGTACTTTGAAGTGGCTTTGAAATTTTTCACACACACACGAGGAGTCCAATTTGGGTTAGGACTTATGATTGGATGATTTTGAGTGTTTGACTTGTAATTGTGAATCTTTGAGATTATTGTCTGTACTTTATCTTTGAGGATAATATTGGGGAAATTATTTTGTTTTGTACTTGTCATTTCTACAATTGTTTTGTTTTGCTTGAGGACAAGCAAAAGCTCAAGTTTGGGGGTGTGATAATTCTATTTTTAATAGAATTATTTGTGCTTAAATTCCTAATTATTTATTTAATCCCCATATTATTTTATTAATAATCCTCTTTATTTAATTAAAATTCTTTAATGTGCAGATAAATTAAATCCAGATGAAACTCAGTCGTTTCAGTCGAAATTGGGCTGAAGACAAGCTAAAGGAGATTGGACTTCAAATTTTGCAGATCGAGTCACCAGTCGTCTGGACACGCATGCTGCCAGGTGTCCATATTTTATTTACTCCGAAACGATAAGATCGACGGACACTGCGTGAACATTCTGGAAGACACACGTCGGGCCACTTCACACAGCCAACTGGACAAACCGACATGTGACGTGGAAATATCTGCTCTGCAGTGAATCAAATGAAGACAAGTGGCTAAATAATGCCAACTCATCTAGGATGAAAATTTACCATTGTACCCCCATGCTTGTATATAAATAGAATATGATGGCAATTGAAAAATTAAGTAGAGTAGGGTAAAAATTAGGGTAGACGAAGTTCTAAGGTAGTTTAGATTTATTGTCTTTGTTTTCCTGAAAAGTTTAGTGTTTTTAGCAAAATCTTACTGTTCATTCACTATTCACTTAATGAAATTATTTGTTCCATTTTCTCATTTTCTTGGTTTTCCATTAGCAATCTTGTTTCACCTTGTTCTTCTTTTCAGTTTGAAGAAATCCATTACTATATGTTTCTTATTTAGTTAGTTGTAGATGAAAGTTGATGAAAAATGAGTTACGTCTCTATTACTACCTCTCGGTTTAAAAATTTTGTATAGTTTTTCTTTAGCTTTCGGTTGCATTCGGGTTTCAGGCATCTTCACACTGTCTCCTGCCTTTTGATTCTGTTGCTCTGATGTGGGATGATGCAAAGCATTTGTCCACATCAAGAGCATAGTGGAACTCAGTAGGAGAAGACTGTGAAGGAAACCATAGCTCGGGAGTTTCCTGTTTTCATGTCTTAGATTTTTCTGCATTATTGATTTAGCATTTAGTTTTGGTTTTCTGTATTGTCATCTTAGTTCCTGCCTTTGTGGTGATGCTCAAGTATAGTACCGAGAGAGGATGTTTGACAGGTAGCTGGATGGATCAATGAAACAATCTAGCAAGCCGATTGATTCTCTGTTCTCTCCAGTTTTCCCATCGCTTTGCTGTTCTATTTTATTTTGTTTTAAACTTTAGTTTCAGTCCCTTTAAGCTGTTCTTTATTGACTACAATACAGATTACATATTTTCTTGCTAATGTTCCCTTTCATTCCATGGTATGTTTTGCTGTTCATATCCTGAAAATGAGTTGAGGTGTTGTTCGGCAGGAAGTGGTGACAGCAACTGCTTAGTAACCAATGCCCAGCTGATGCCGAGATACACCTTGTAATAATGTTGGTTGCAAAGAAAGTGTACTCGTGATTAGTTTGGATTGGAGCAGAAGCTAGATGGGCAAGTGAGGAATGTGCGCGATCTGTTGCAGAGGGGAACATATACTAGCTGGACAGGTTGAGGATATTCACCAGGAGCAGGAGCAGTACATCAACCGCGGCACCTGAGACAGGCCGCTGAGATATGCATTGTACTGTGTACAGCTGGGAATAGCAGCACCTGGAGCAGAAGCCGCAGACGATTCCTAGACACCCGAGAACAGCAGGACAAAATCGAGGCTAAACAGGACAATTTCTGCTGGAGACAAAACTGAAAATTTGAGAAGGACGTGTACAGTGTACACATGCACAATCGGGACCACTTGGATTTGCAAATGCCTAAGGCCATGTTTGGAAAATGTTTATTGTAGTGGTTTAATTCATTTTACATGCATTATTAGATATATTAATTTCAAGTTTATTAGTTAGCTTGGCTAGTTGATTTCTCAATTGCATGTTAGTTATATTTTCTTTGTTTCATTAGTTTAACTTAGATTTAGTTAAATCAGTAATTAATTTTATTCTAGTATTAAGGGTTGTGCTTAAAATTAATTTAGATAAACTCATTTTATGCATTTTAAGTTTTAATTTAAATTCCAAAAATTGTTTTTCATGCATTAGTTAATTTTTATTGTTAAGTTAGTAATTAGTGATAATTAGGATTAATTTAGATTTAATATTTTAATCTCTTAAATTTGTAGTTAGTCCCTTAATTAAATTGCATTTTTATTAATTAGTTTAATTATGTGCATATTTTATGCTAGGATAGTTTAATTTTAGTTTAATTAATTTTATTGTTTTATTTTCTTATTTGCATTTTATTGCGTTAATTAACTTTAACTGTTTTAATTTTCTTTTGTAGGTTGATTGCTTGGAGCATTGTAAGTATTTTTAGCTTGGTTTTATTTTATTTAGTTGCATTCCAGTAATTTTTAATTAGCCTTAGTAGATTACCAACTTTCATAATTTGCTAGAATATACTTAGGGTAAGATTAACCGGTAATTAATTAGACTAGTCAACTTCTCTGTGGGACGATAATCTCGGGACTCAAATCCCATTATTACTTGGACGACCCATGCACTTGCGGACTATACCTTTAGGGCGTGTCAGCACACAACTTGAAATCATGGGTTGTACATTAAACTTCATAATCCCTGGATCCTTTATTATCTTTGCACTTGCAACAATGTGCTTATACATCATAGCTTCATAAGAAATATGTGTAAAACTACAGGCATTACAGAGGTGATGGTGCTCGCCTAGGCTCGCGGTCTGGGAGTGGTCGGCGTCTTCTCCGGTACCGAGAAGTGAATAGAGGAAATGGGGGTTTCGGGTCTTGCTGGGTTCTAGGTTTTTGGGAGATGGGAGGGGAAGGAAAGAGGCAGGCTACCGGTTCAGGGTGGGTTCCGATACAGATGCGGTCGCCGATGGTGAAGAGGGTGGTCGATAAGGGAGTGAAAAGCGAGGGAGAGGGGGTTCGGGTTGACGAAAAAAAAAAGAACGAAAAGAAAGAACTGGGAGGGGGGAGAGTAGGGTCTGCTCACGGCCGAGGGGGGGTGTTCAAATTGGTGTCGTGCAACAGACCCCCCCCCCCCATCACATGACCCCAATTCCAAATTTTTTTTTGTTTACTTTACTCTTTTTTTATATTTTTTATTTATTTATATTTCTAGTTAACAAAATATATACATCCACTTTTTTTTAAAATTTCTAGTTTACCTAAATATGCCTAAATAAATATATATTTCCAATTTACCTACATAATTATACCCTGACGCATGCATATAATTCAAATTTTTGTTACTAAATTATAAAGCCTCCGAAAATTATTAGGAATATATTTTTTACATGTATGTTTATACAATTTCCAATTTAAATACGCGTCAACATTAAAATGGCTTAATATTTAACTAGTGCCAGGGTACCCAAGTTAGAAGTCTTACATTTCTCCTCACCTTATGGAATTCGGTCCTCCGAATTCTCGAGCCAAGTCAAAAGAGATGTGGGTATTTCTGTCGCATCGAGCTCTCTAACTCCCAAGTTGCTTCCTCAGTAGTGTGGTGTTGCTAGAGCACTTTAATGAAGGGAATGGTTTTAGACCTCAGGACTTTATCCTTTCTGTCAACAATTTGGATCAGTCTTTCTTCGTAACTCAAGTCTTTCCCTATCTCCAAGGGTTCATATGCAATGATATGAGATGGATCGGGCTGGTATTTATGGAGCACGGATAAATGGAATACATTATGTACCTTGGCTAGCTGAGGAGGTAGAGATAACCGGTACGCTACTTCGCCAACACACTCCAATATCTTGAAAGGTCCTATGTACCGAGGACTCAACTTGCCCTTCTTCCTAAATCTCATAATACCTTTTTTCAGAGAAACTTTTAAGAAGACGTGATCACCCACTTCAAACTTCAAATCCCTTCTCCGATAATCTGCATAACTTTTCTGTCTATCTTGGATTGTCTTGAGCCTTTTACAAATCATGCGAACCTTTTCGGATGCTTGTTCAACCAAATCCGGGGCATAAATCTTCCTATCACCAATCTCTTCCTAACCAATAGGTGATCTACATCTCCATCCATATAAAGCTTCATATGGGGCCATTCTTATGCTAGCATGATAGCTATTGTTATATGTAAACTCTGCCAACGGCAAGTATTCATCCCATAAACCTCCAAAATCAATCACACAAGCACGTAGTATATCTTCCAAGGTTTGTATCGTCCGTTTGGACTATCCATCAGTCTGAGGACGGTATACTGTACTAAACTGCATTTTGGACCCCAAAGACTCTTGTATTTGCTTTCAAAATCGTGAAGCAAACCTAGAGTCCCTGTCTAAGGTGATACTAACTGGGGTTCCATGTAACCTCACTATCTCCTTGACAAACAATTTTGACAATACATTCAAAGGAGTAGTGGAGCTAATGGCTAAGAAGTGGGCTGATTTGGTAAGCCTATCCACAATTACCCAAATTGCATCATGCTTTCTCTGAGTTCTAGGTAGACCCGTAACAATATCCATGGTTATGTGTTCCCACTTCCAATTTGGCACAGGTAGGGGTTGAAGTAAGCCTATCGTTTTCTGGTGTTCCACCTTCACTTGTTGGCATACAAGACACCGAGCTACAAACCTTACCACATCTCTTTTCATTCCAGGCCACCAATACACCCTTCGAAGATTATGGTACATTTTGGTACTACCAAGATGTAGAGTGTACTTACTACTGTGGGCTTCAGTCAAAATCAACCTCTTCAAATCCTCTTCTTTGGGCACACAGATCTGTCCTTGTAACCTCAACAATCCATCACTACCAATCTCAAACTGCATATTTTGGCCCTCATGAATCTGCTCAAAGACCTTAAACAACTTTTGATCAGACTTTTGAGCTTGTCTAATCTGTTCCATCAACTTCGGTTCAACCCTGAGACTAGCAACTACAGGACTCTACTCGGAAGGTGTTATGTCAATACTCAGGCTTGCTAACTGTTCCAACAACTCTCATTCTTTTACCATCATATAAGACACTGCCCCCAAGCTTTCCCTACTCAAAGCATCAGCTACAACATTAGCTTTCCCCAGGTGATAGCAATCATAGTCCTTTAACAACTTCATCCATCTACGCTGCCTCATTTTTAGTTCATTCTGGGAGAATAGGTACTTTAAACTCTTATGATAGATATAAATCTGAAACCTTTCTCCATAGAGGTAATGCCTCCATATTTTCCAGGCAAATACCACCGTTGTCAACTCTAGATCATGTGTGGGATAGTTATTTTCATACTCCTTCAACTATCGAGAACCATATGCCACTACTTTGCCATTCAAATGCAACCGTGAAAACTACAAAGTTATTGTTCATAACATTGTCCAGGATCAACATAATTTATTGTTCACCAAATTTCTTAGAATATAATTTTCAAATCATGTTAAGTAATTATAACCATATAAAACTTTTAATTTGAATAATGACATCAACAATTTCAAACATATATCTCTGAGTATCCAACTCATCTCCAATTTTAAATATTAATAGCTTTCAAATTCCATAGATCAATGTAGAGCTTATAATACCATAATCCAAAATTTTCTATTAGCAAAATGCACTATTAACCCTAAATAATATAATTTATATTAAGATCACAACTCTAATTACCAATCGCATTCATCACATAATCTCATTGATTTCTCAATCTCTTCAAAATTTAATACATACACCGAATATATATAACAATCATGAATTATTGGTTTAACCAAAAAATGAATTATCAGGGGGTAATCCTGGTAACTCTTCCGAAAACACGTCGAGAAAGTCTTTCACTACCAGGATGTTATTGAGGTCAGGCTTCGGCTTCTCAACACATTCCACAAAAGCTATGAAACCATCATCCATCAAATAAATCTTTAGACTCATAATAAGTAAATAAAAGATCTACTTATTTATTTACTCATCTCCAACCGTTACAACACACTTTTCATTCATGCTATATATATATTTTTTAAATACTCAATCAAAATCAACTTCCATAATAGGATCTTACGATAATAATTACCTCAACCTTTATGCATACACATCACATAACCTGTACCATATACCATTAAACATTATCAGAATTTATCTCATATTGTACCTCAAAATTTTTGAAACCATTATCACAATTTAATAACTCTCATCATTAACAAATTAATATCACTCCATATAGAAGTCTAAAGATTATACTTTAACAACTTAAATAAATATCAATTCATATCATCAAGTTAAGATACTTTTCTCTTTCTTTTACTAAACCAAAATCACTTCAAATTAAGCAATTATCCTCTTTAATGTAAGATTGATTCCAGCCAATAGAAATCTTACAATATACAATGATAAATTTTATGCTGATGATTTTCAATTACGGCCTAAAATCTACGTTCCCACATAGCATTTATTTGCACTTGATATTGAACCATTAATCTATATTCCATAGTTCATGCGATTTCACTAGAATGAAATTCATTTCTTCACCTTCACAAGGTGGCATCTGACTCAGATATTTAATTTCATCTACCAAATTCAAAAACTCGTGAATTCAAAGTCTTGTTCATATCTCAACAAGGATAACTTACAATTCTCCTCTTAGAACGATCCACCGTGTGTAAGGTGATAAGCTTCTATTAAAACTCTTCATAATTATTTATCCAATAATCGAATCAAAATGAATATGATCCATATCCTATATAACAAACATTCCAAATCTTTAATCCCCATTTTTTTCTCATAGTAAGATGCCAAATTCTGTAGACTCCAAAAAAACATGCAAAACACATCCATTTCAATCATTATTGAGTAAATTAACTTCAATGTGATTCTGATTTTATTCAAATGACTCTTAATAACAAGATAAAAAATCTCACAATTCATTGGTTCTCAAAACATCAAGAATCAAAATCTAACATGTTTAGCAAAATTAGGTTAGCTAACACCAACTTATCAACTATCTATCTTATCTTCACAATTTCTGTACACTACCTCGGTTGTTGGTGACTCTTTCCTTGGTGTCTTAACCTTAAGTATATAACCTAAAGCCTCAGGTTTTCTCTTCAACTTCCTAGCAAAAGTGGGTACAGGAGCATGGTAGGGTACAGGAGCATTTGGAGTAGGAGGAAACCCTTGGTTTAGGGGTTAAAGCTCTAGATGCACCGACCCTCGGCTTCTTATTCTGCCCCATATTCTGAAAAGACCCTCATCATCATATCTCCTGCCCTGACTCCTCAATCTAGACTGAAATTTATCTTAGGACAACTCCATGTCTTGCTCTATGAATTGTGCTGTGAGATCTGAGAATTTTACATATCAAATTATGTAATGAGAACATGAAGTGTAATTGATTGAACTAAAGATGATGTATTCATATGTTGAGGTGGTATGGAATGAAATTTTAAGTGATGAATAAGTTATAAATGAGATTCTATGTTAAAGTGTGAAACTATGGGGCCATATCGATCTTGGAGAAGAGAGGATCGATCTGGTAAGTTAAAAATGACAAGGAGGAGGAAATTAAGTGAGCAGATCGATCTCCAATGGAAGAGGATCGATCTTCTTATGATTCTGTAATGAAGAGATCGATCTCATGAGGAAGGAATCGATCTCAAAATGTTTCTGTTAAGAAGAAGATCGATCTCCTCAAGGAGCAGATCGATCTCATGAAGCATTCTGTAAACTAGAGATCGATCTCATAATTGGAACATATCGATTTCATAAAACCATTAAGAGATTGATCTCACCCCTCGACAGATCGATCTCCTAGGCATAAAATTACCCCAAATCGTCTCCAAATTCAAATTTAGATCGATCGTATCAAGAGCCAGATTGATCCCTCCGTCTATAAAAGGACCCTTCTGTTTGCCTGCATTTCATCTTTTCTCTCTCTTTCAAACCTCTATTTCAGCCGAACTCTAGCTTTCTCTCTCTTCCAAATCACCCATTTTCGTCTAAATCAAGAGTTGTGGCAATAAGGAAAGTTGTTACTCACCCAAAGGAGAACAACATATTTAGAAATCGAAAGACGAATCGAATCGAGGTGTGAGTTGAGCACTCCACAAGTTTGGGTAATCTCTAAACTTCAATCTTGGGCTTTGAAGTGATTTTTGGTGATTATGAACATGGGCATTATGCTGAAATAACTAGGAGATGGTTAGAGATTGATGAAATTGTGATTTTATTAGAGTGATGATGATATTAAGTAAATTGTGGTAAATTGGGATTTTTGTCTATAAATTGAAAATTTAGGCAATGAGGTAATTTTGGTATGGGTATTATGCATGAGAAATGTAGAATGTTGAGATGTAGTGGATGAGATGACGTATTGCGATAGTCATGCGGAATGGGATAATTGAGAGATTTAGGTGTTAGTGAGAAATATGAGCAAATGTATGCTCAATAATACGATTGAGTTGAGATATTGATGTTTTTAACATCGTTTGGACAGCTCGGGAGTTCCAGAGTAGAATGCGAGGCTAGTTCGTGATACGGGGGAACGATTGCACTATACAAGCTGCAAAGAGGTAAGGGAAAACTAAACTCATTTGTGTATGTGTTTTGTGATATTATTGTAGCATGATTTTTTATTGAGAAAACAAGCATGTTTTATGTGTTGTGAATGAGAATTGCACACGATTTTATAGTCGGTTGGGGCCCAACTTTTACGAGTTGTAAACTATACGTGAAAACGTTTTATAACCATTTTGTGTTTAAAATGTGAAAAAAGTTTTGGGCCCTACGTTAAGGCGTACTAAGATTTGATAAATGTGTGCGTGGTTTTGCCAGTTGAAGCTCGGTTTTAACATGTTTTGTGTTGAGTACAAAACGGTTTGAAATGAGTTTTATAAGAGAAAACCATTATGAGCTTTACGTGAAGGCAAAATGATTTTTTTTATGATAATGGCTATTAATTGAGACTTAGGTGTGTCATTTTAAATACACACCGGGCATTGCTCTAGCAGCATGTATGTCCGATATTCCTTCATTCTGGGAACGTGAGATGACCCCTACTCTGGTAGCGTTGGTTACCTACCACGTGTGAATCCTAATCAGTGGCTGTGCCACGTGTCTGGTGGATGTGCCACGTGTGAATCTAAATCAGTGGCTGTGCCACGTGTGTTTAGTGGTTGTGCCACGTGTGAATTTTAATTAGTGGTTGTGCCACGTGTAGATTTTATTTAGTGGTCATGCCGCGTGTATTACTATTGCAATGATTTTCATCACGTTTTAAAGAGAAAAGCCATTATCGCATCTTGATTTCTACATGCTTGTAAGCTTGAATTGAGCCATTTATTATCATGTTTTTACATGAGCTTTAAGATGATGTTTTAACTATTCATGATACATTTTCCACCGAGTTTATTGAGTTTATCATGTAAAAGAAAATGATTTTGCTGTGCAAATCATTTTCCTATTAATGAATCCCTTATCCTCTTACTGAGCTGTCATGCCCTCCTCCCACACGCGACTTACCAAAAACCACAATAAATTTTTCACTTTTTACTTACCTTTATCTCCTCAACAGTTGGGCTGTGAATAGGCATTAGTCTCCTCATCCATACATACCTTACCATTCTTTTTCGTATCATAGATACATGACATTCATATCATAAGTAAGTTCATATACTTAAATATAATTACATCATCACATTAAAATCGTGTACATCACTGTATTTATGCATTGTTCAGATACAAAAGAGTGCGCTTGTATATACCTTTCGCTAGATGGGGAGTGGTAGCGGATCAAAGAAATGCAATACCCTGGCTGACTCGATCTACTGATGAGAATCTGTAGAGATGGGGGAAAATGAATGGGATGAGCTATCAACGCGCTCAGTAAGGAAATCAGGCAAGCAAGTAGACATCCATACTATCTACTGAAAATAGTGCTTTGCCTTTCCTTCTCTTAATTCAAAAGCATGTTTCAAAATATATATATAATATAGTACAAATTTAAAATCCCATGTACTAAACACATGCTGGTTTATCAATCAGAGGCATTCATGCAAACAGTGAATATTTAATCATTTAAGAATGCCTTTATATAAAATATGCCATTTTCATTCAAAACACAGTAAATATGGCATTTCTCATCACAATACAAATAAATCGGGTTCCGACCCATCCCTCAGGTCTACCCGTATCATAAAACACATGTGATATATCATGCGAGACTCAGTGGCTAAATGCAATATCTCTGGACTATGGCCATATCTTAACATGTGGTGAAATCTCAAGAAACACAGTACTCGGTGTGCGGGTTATCACTGTTGTAATGGGAGGGGGGTCAGTCCATCAAACCGCCAGCTATCAACAACTCTCCTCCACAACTCCACAACAAAACACGGTACAGTGTACTCCATGCCACACATACGGTACAACGTACACCCGTGGACCCTATATCATGGTCGGGGTACCTGCCATAGGTTTTAGCCTCTCATACCATAGAAATACATCATAGTTAGGGTGCCTACCATAGGTCTTAGTCCTCATACTATGGAATATATGCCACGTCTCTAAATCCACGTGAGAACATCTCAACAGTGTGACACTCAGTCTACACGGAGAAAATCGTCACGGTTTTTCTAACATATTTATATATCACGTAAAACTACAGTGCGCGTCTTAAGTGTGACTCACAGTCAACGCTCCACCTCAAAACATTGTATATGCATGTCAAAATATCAACACTAGTGTGAGTAAACCTCCAGCACCAAGTCATGCATAGTTCTCATTCAAATTAAGTACGAGCAAATCGCTCAAGTACTATGTCATGTACAAATCATGAAGATTCGAGTACGAGCAACGCTCCAGCACTCTATCATGCATCTCATGTAAAACTCGAGTACGAGCTAATCGCTCCAGCACTCTATCATGCACAAATCACATAAAATTGAGTACGAGCAATGCTCCAGTACTCTATCATGCATGTCAAGTAAATGTAGTGCGAGTAAACCTCTAGCACTAATGTATGTGAAAAACATCTGAAATCAAGTGGAAGTTATGGTCCAGCACGATTGTTTCCACATAATTTGGTAGATGGCTCTTTAAAAATAGGGATGTTTAAAATCACTAAAATCAGCACTATAAAGTGTGCTTAGTTTACATTGACCATAAAACATTAGCCCATCCACCTACTCTTCTGCTACACAGCAGTAAAAACCACTCAAAACATCATTTCCATGTTTTTTACCACTTTTCCCAAAATTTAACTTTTTGCCTAACTATGGGAAAAATCGTAATTTACCCATATCAGGTCCCTATAATTATTATAGATTTTCTCTGACCCTCAAACAATTTCAGTGAATGTAAAATCCAACGAAAATATGCACAGATATCTATAGCTACTTGTAAGAGTCCCTTACCTCAGATCACATAATGTGACCTCTCTTCCTCTATGTTGTCCAAACCTCGCAGTCCGGTCACTCTCAATATGACTCTGGAGCTGCATTTAACCATTCACTGGATTAATTCCATGTTTCCTACTGTATTACACATTTAATACAGTTCATTTCACTTAAATGGGCCCGTTTACTCTTAATGGGCCTTAAGCACTTTAATTGGGCCTTAATCCGTATTAAGCCCGTTTATCAGGGTCTATTGACTCATTGGGCTTATCAATACCCATTGGGCTTTATTCCAAGCTCTTTGGATAGCCTGTATATCATTTATGACATTTTATTCAATTTTTCGAATATAATTCACTAAATCCAAAATTTAATCCGAAATGCGTAAATTAAATCTTAAATATGCATAAATCACATAAATTGTCGTAAATGAGCTTTACTTACCCGAGATTGTGCGATGGTGCGCGAATCGGAGTTCGATCGGGCTTCTGTTCGAAATTAATCGTCGAACTGCATAATTTCGTATATTTAACTATGGGTCAATTTTCGATTAAATATAATTTAAATAAATTTATCGAAAATTAAATCGGTCACTTTTGACCTCATATCGACTTACCCGTAGTCCAGTGTAATCCCAAAAATTTTCCTTTTCCTTTTTTTTTCTTTTTTCTTCTTTTTCCCCTTTTCTCCTTGGCTGAACCGGTCCTATCAGGTTCAGTTTAGAAGGTTCTGCCCTGAATCGTCGACCGGTTCAGGGATGATTTGGTCGTGCCGACGTCGTCCGGTCGGTTCTCCGAGTACCATTGCCATCGTTCTGTGTGCCATAGCTTGGGGAACGTTCGGCTAGGCTCGATCGGACCCGAGCACCGTCGGTGGCCGACGGATTCCCTTCTCTTCTCCGCGGCCTTCAACCTCGTCGATCTCCCCTTTTCGGCACCGGTGGAGCACGTTTCCGGTGGTTGGGAGGTCGCACGGAGATCAGCTTCCTTTTTCGGTAGCTGGCCTGGCTTCTGGGTCGCCGGTGCTCGCCGTCCGGTGGTAAGTTCCTCGATTCGCTTCCGTCAGTTTCCTTTCTCTTCAATTTTCTCTCTCCCCGCGTTTTTCTTTTCAATTTCAGATTTTGTTTTTTTTCTATTTTGTTTTTCTATAATATATTTTTAATATTATTTTAATCCTTAAAATAATATTAAAAATCCTAAAATATCCCAAAAATATCTCAAAAATTCCTATTAAATTCATTTAGTCCGTAAATGAATTTATCAGTCCGATTTTGCCTTTTCGATATATTTTTCTAAATATTTTTGGGCTCATTTTTCGAGGCAAAAATTTCAAAAATATCAAATAAATTCATATCTTAATCAATTGGACTCGAAATTCCATATTCTCCTCGTTTTTATCAAGATTTCTCATTTTCATATTTTTAATGAAATTTTCTCATCGAATTTATACCGAATTTCGATCAATTGACCGTTTTACCCCTGCACTTTCTCGAGAATCACTTTAACCCTTATCTCGCTGTTATGTAGCTTACATGCATTTTTAATTTCTTAAATAATCGATTGCATGATAGTAAATACTCTTCTTATGATTCAACTATGAAATAAAGTGTTCGTACACATAGGAATCATAAGGTACAAGCTACATATAAAATCGAAAACACGGGTTTGACAATCCTCCCCAACTAAAAGAATTTGGTCCTCCAAATTAGAACCAAATCAATCATTAAACAACTGGGGGTGCTTCTCTCGCATCAAGCTCTCTGACTCCCAAGTAGCCTCCTCGGAAGTGTGATGCTGCCATAAAACCTTCACTAACCCGATAGTCTTTGACCTCAAAACCTTCTCTTTCTTATCCAGTATCCGAATTGACCTCTCAACAAATGACATTTCCTCACTGAGCTCCAATGGCTCATAAATAATCTCATGCGACAAATTCGGCTAATACTTTCGAAGCATCGAAATGTGGAAGACGTTATGCACGCCTAACAAATCTGGTGGCAATGCCAACCTATAGGCCTTATCTCCCACTCGATCAAGTATCTCAAAGGGTCCAATGTAGCGAGGACTCAACTTACCCCTCTTCCCAAACCTCGCTATACCCTTGGGAGGAGAAACCTTCAGAAACACAGACTCACCAATTGTGAACTCAAGTGGCCTACGTCTCCTGTCAGCGTAACTCTTCTGTCGACTCTGAGCTATCTTCAATCTCTCAACTATCAACCAGACATCCTCAGAAGCCTGTGTAACCATATCAGGAGCAAAAATCTTTCGGTCACCCACTTCTTCCCATCCAATAGGGGAACGACATCTACGGCCATACAAGGCCTCATACGGTGCCATCCCGATACTCGAAAGATAACTGTTGTTGTAGGCGAACTCGGCTAGTGGCAAATGATCATCCCAGGAGCCTCTAAAGTCTAGTACACATGCTCTCAACATGTCCTTCAGAGTCTGTATCGTCCTCTCTGACTGACCATCTATCTGAGGATGGAAAGTTGTGCTCAAACTCAACTGGGTTCCCATGGCTTCTTGAAAATGTTCCCAAAAGTGAGAAGTGAAGCGGGAATCCCTATCCGAAACAATGCTCACTAGAACACCATGCAACCTCACTACCTCGCGTACATATAACCCTGCCAACGTACTCAGAGTATCGGTAGCTCTCATAGCTAGGAACTGGGCTGACTTCGTCAGTCTATCAACGATCACCCATATAGCATCGTGATTCCTCTGGGTCCTCGGTAAACCCATCACGAAATCCATAGTGATATGCTCTCATTTCCATGTCGGTATAGCTAGAGGCTGCAATAATCCTGCAGGTTTCTGATGCTCTACCTTCATCTGCTAACATATAAGACATCTCGCCATAAAATCCGTGACATCTCTCTTCATACCTGACCACTAGTACACCTTCCGAAAGTTTTAATACATCTTGTCACTCCTCAAATGCAACGTGTACCTCGATGAATGAGCTTCCGACAATATCAATCTCCTGAGCTCTGGGTCTTCGGGAACACACAATCTACCCCTGAACCTCAGTAGTCCATCAGGACTCAACTCAAAATCTATCATTGTGCCCCTCTGCATCTGACCAATCACATCAATGCACTGTAGATATGTCTGTTGAGCCTGTCTGATCCTGTCCAACAGATCTGGCTCTAAGCGTAGACTCGCAATCATACAATCTACATCTCTGTCCGAAGGCATAACTCCCAAACTGAGGCTAACAAACTGCTCTAGCAGCTCGTGCTCCCTGACCATCATATACAATACCAGCCCAAGGCTCTTCCTACTTAAAGCATCTGCTACAACATTAGCCTTACCTGGATGATAAAGTATCTCACAATCATAATCCTTCAGAAGCTCTAGCCATCTTCTCTGTCTCATGTTCAGCTCTTTCTGTGAGAACAGGTACTTGAGGCTCTTGTGGTCGGTAAAAATTTAAAACTTCTCGCCATACAAGTAGTGGCGTCATACTTTCAACGCAAACACTACTGCTGCCAACTCTAAATCGTGGGTCGAATAGTTTTTCTCATGGTCCTTCAGCTGTCTGGATCCATAAGCAACTACCCTCCCATCCTGCATCACACACAGCCCAGTCCATGATGCAAAGCATCGGTATATACTGAAAATCTTCCTGAGCTGGTAGGAATAGTGAGAATCGGAGCGGTAATCAATCGAATCTTCAACTCCTGAAAACACCTCTCACAATCCTCGTCCCACACGAATGCAACACTCTTCCGAGTGAGACATGTCAACGGAGCAGCCAACTTCGCAAATCCCTCAACGAATCTTCGATAGTACCCTACTAAACCCAAAAAACTCCTGATCTCGGTAACTATCCTCGGTTATTCCCACTGAACTACAGCCTTAATCTTGGATAGGTCTACTGACACACCATCCCTAGACACTACATGTCCCAGAAATGAGATCTCTTTCAACCAAAAAACACACTTACTAAGTTTAGCATACAACTGTTGCCCTCATAGAGTCTGCAATACTATCCTGAGGTGTTGCTCATGCTCTTCCTCGGATCTCGAATACACCAATATGTCATCGATGAATACGATAACAAACTGATCTATATATGGCTTGAACACATCGTTTATCATAGCCATGAAAGCTGCGGGAGCATTCATCAGTCCGAATGGCATAACTAGGAACTCATAATAACCATATCAGGTCCTAAATGCCGTCTTGGGTACATCTTCACTTCGGACTCTCAACGGATGATACCTAGACCTCAGATCAATCTTAGAAAAGACCTGCGCTCCCCGAAGCTGATCCAGTAAGTCATCAATGCGTGGAAGGGGATATCTATTCTTAATAGTAGCCTTATTCAATAATCTGTAGTCTATACACAATCGGAGGCTTCCATCCTTCTTCCTCACAAACAAAATCGGTGCTCCCCATGGTGAAACACTCGGTCTGATGAAACCCCTATCCAACAGCTCCTGCAACTGTCTCTTGAGTTCTTCCAGCTCAACTAAGGCCATGCGATACGGTGGTCTTGAAATAGGCTCAATACCAGGCACTAAATCTATACTGAACTCCATCTCTCTGTCTGGTGGTAACCTTGGCAACTCATCCGGGAAAACATCTAGGTACTCACTGACCACAGGAATATCTACCAACTCCGGATGTACTTATCTGTATCCACCACATATGCAATGAAACCTCGAATCACATCTATAGAAGCATCAGCTGCGTCCTGGTCCAAGGCACGTACTCGCCCTCGACCCATCACCTGCTTCCCTTTCTCCTCTACCGTCGCTCTACCTCTCTGAGCAGACGTACCATCTGGAGCTCTATCAGGCTCCCTACCCTTCTATGGGGCACTCACAAATGTCTCTGGGCACCCTCTAGCAATGTGCCCCTATTTCCCACATCGAAAACATATAACAGGGCTCAACAGACAAGGTCTACTACCATGATGTCTACCACATCAGCTGCACTGATCTGTAGTAGGCCTCTATCCTCCAATCACAATGCCCTTCGCCGGAGCTATGGCCGGGTACGTAGGAGGTCTAACTGGTCGCTCTCGCACCTCTTCTATTTGTGGTCCCTTACCGAAGAGTCTCCTCCCTCCTCGATAACTGAACCCTCTATCTCTAGCAAACCTCTTCCTCTCTCTATCTCGGCTCCGACTAAACTTCCCAAACTCAGAGGAATACCTCTCATAATCTTGCTTGCAAAGTTGCACCCTGAGCACTGCCTCATCATACATACCAATGTCCAGTGATACCAATCTAAACTATAACACCGATCTCAATCCATCGACAAACCTGCAGACCTTCCTGGTCTCGCTGTACATGGTATCAGGATCATATCTCCCCAGGGCCAAAAATCTAGTTCGTACTCATCCACTGTGAGACTCCCTTGGGTCAATCCCAAAAACTCGGCCTACAGTCTGAGCTGCGTCGTATCTGGAACAAACTGCCTCCTGAAGGCATCCAGAAACATCTCCCAACTGATCTCAGCATGTCGAGCTCTCAATATCGGCCTGGTGGACTTCCACCAATGCTCTGTCGTTCCCTTCAGTAGGAACGCAGTAAATGCGACTCTCTCTGAAGTCGCACAAATAAAAAAAATTGTACAACTTCTCCATCTCGCCAATCCACTCCTCAGTACTGGCTGGGTCCTTGACCCCTCGAAAAGATGGAGGTCCAAGCTTTTGGAACTGTCGCAGTCGATCCAAATCACACTGATATCCTAATCCACTACTAACCTGAACTGGTGGAGGTGTGGGAGTATCAGTAGTCTGTGGCTTCTGTACAGGCTGCGCAGGTGTATCAGGTGCAACTGCCTCTCTCGTCGCAGTCTCTGCATCCCGTCCCTGTCTACCTGGCATAGTCTGTGCCAATAATACTACTATCATCTCTAGGCTACGCTCTATCCTCGTGAAGCGTGCCTCAATAGTCTCTGGTACCTCAGTAGTACCTATATTCTCATCTCGGGTCTCTGGCCTACCTCTACGGCCTCGAGCCCTACCTCTCGCCCCTCTACCACGGTGGGTATTTACCATAAAGGCTAGATTCCTGCATTCACAAATATTAATTTGTCCAACTCCCATCTTGTATACACTATTGTAATTGAACAAAACATAGTGATATGAGGAAGTACACTTTCTTAATTACTAATACCTACTCACATCAGACCAACTACGCTCTGATACCATTCTGTCACGCCCTCCTCCCACACGTGACTTACCAAAAACCATAATAAATTTTTCACTTTTTACTTACCTTTATCTCCTCAACAGTTGAGCTGTGAATAGGCATTAATCTCCTCATCCATACATACCTTACCATTCTTTTTCGTATCATACATACATGACATTCATATCATAAGTAAGTTTATGTACTTAAATATAATTACATCATTACATTAAAACCGTGTGCATCACTGTGTTTATGCATTGCTCAGATACAAAGAGTACGCTTGTATATACCTTAAGCTAGATGGGGAGTGGTAGCAAATCAAAGGAATGCAATACCCTGGCCAACTCGATCGACTGACGAGAATCTGTAGAAATGGGAGAAAATGAATGGGATGAGCTATCAACGCGCTCAGTAAGGAAATCAGGCAAGCAAGTAAACATTCATACTATCTACTAAAAATATTGCTTTGCCTTTCCTTCTCTCAATTCAAAAGCATGTTTCAAAATATATATATATATAATATAGTACAGATTTAAAATCTCATGTACTAAACACATGCTGGTTTATCAATCAGAGACATTCATGCAAACAGTGCATATTTAATCATTTAAGAATGCCTTTATATAAAATATGCCATTTACATTCAAAACACAGAAAATATGGCATTTCTCATCACAACACAAACAAATCGAGTTCCAACACATCCCTCAGCTCTACCCGTATCATAAAACACATGTGATATATCATGCGAGACTCAGTGGCTAAATGCAATATCTCCAGACTATAGCCATATCCTAACATGTGGTGAAATCTCAGGCAACACAGTACTCGGTGCGCGGGTTATCACAGCTGTAACGGGAGGGGGGTCAGTCCATCACAACCACCAGCTATCAACAACTCTCCTCCACAACTCTACAACAAAACACAGTACAGAGTATTCCATGCCACACGCACGGTACAACATACACCAGTGGACACTACATCATGGTCGAGGTGCCTGCCATAGGTCTTAGCCTCTCATACCATAGAAATACATCATAGTTGGGGTGCCTGCCATAAGTCTTAGTCCTCATACTATGGAATAAATGCCACGTCTCTAAATCCACGTGAGAACATCTCAATAGTGTGACACTCAGTCTACATGGAGGAAATCGTCACGATTTTTCTAACATGTTTATATATCACGTAAAACTACAGTGCGCGTCTTAAGTGTGACTCACAGTCAACGCTCCGCCTCAAAACACTGTATATGCATGTCAAAATATCAACACTAGTGCGAGTAAACCTCCAGCACCAAGTCATGCATAGTTCTCATTCAAATCAAGTATGAGCAAATCGCTCAAGTACTATGTCATGTACAAATCATGACGATTTGAGTACGACTAACGCTCCAGCACTCTGTCATGCATCTCATGTAAAACTCGAGTACGAGCTAA
Source organism: Firmiana major (assembly GCA_033439115.1). Classification (NCBI taxonomy): domain Eukaryota; kingdom Viridiplantae; phylum Streptophyta; class Magnoliopsida; order Malvales; family Malvaceae; genus Firmiana; species Firmiana major. The sequence goes on along the minus strand of CM065908.1, from coordinate 45,810,985 downwards.
TCGCTCTAGCACTCTATCATGCACAAATCACATAAAACTGAGTACGAGCAATGCTCCAGTACTCTATCATACATGTCAAGTAAATGTAGTGCGAGTAAACCTCTAGCACTAATGTATGTGAAAAACATCTGAAATCAAGTGCAAGCTGTGCTCCAGCACGATTGTTTCCACATAATTTGGTAGATAGCTCTTTAAAAATAGGGATGTTTAAAATCACTAAAATCAGCACTATAAAGTGTGCTTAGTTTACATCAACCTCAGAACATTAGCCCATCCACCTACTCTTCTACTACACAGCAGTAAAAACCACTCAAAACATCATTTCCATGCTTTTTACCACTTTTTCCAAAATTTAACTTTTTGCCTAACTATGGGCAAAATCGTAATTTACCCATATCGGGTCCCTATATTATTATAGATTTTCTCTAACCCTCAAACAATTTCAGTGAATGTAAAATCCAACGAAAATATGCACGGATATCTCTAGCTACTTGCGAGAGTCCCCTACCTCAGATCACGTAGTGTGACCTCTCTTCCTCTGTGCTGTCCAAACCTCGCAGTCCGGGCACTCTCAATATGACTCTGGAGCTGCATTTAACCATTCACTGGATTAATTCCATGTTTCCTACTGTATTACACATTTAATACAGTTCATTTCACTTAAATGGGCCCATTTACTCTTAATGGGCCTTAAACACTTTAATTGGGCCTTAATCCGTATTAAGCCCATTAATCAGGGTCCATTGACTCATTGGGCTTATCAAAACCCATTGGGCTTTATTCCAAGCTCTTTGGATAGCCCGTACATCATTTACGACATTTTATTCAATTTTTTTAATATAATTCACTAAATCCGAAATTTAATCCAAAATTTAAATCTTAAATACGCATAAATCACATAAATTGTCGTAAATGAGCTTTACTTACCGGAGATTGTGCAATGGTACACGAATCGGAGTTCGATCGGGCTTCCGTTCAGAATTAATCGTCGAACTGCACAATTTCGTATATTTAACTCCGGGTCAATTTTCGATTAAATATAATTTAAATAAATTTATCGAAAATTAAATCGATCACTTTTGACCTCGTATCGACTTACCCGAAATCCGGTGTAATCCCAAAAATTTTCCTTTTCCTTTTTCTTTCTTTTTTCTTCTTTTTCCCCTTTTCTCCTTGGCTGAACTGGTACTGTCCTGTTCAGTTTAGAAGGTTCTGCCCTGAACCGCCGACTGGTTCAGGGATGATTTGGCCATGCCGGTATTGTTAGGCCGGTTCTCCAGGTACCGTTGCAGCTGTTCGGTGCGCCATATCCTGGGGAACATTCGGCTGGGCTCGATCAAACCCTAACATCGTCGGTGGCCGACGGATTCCCTTCTCTTCTCCGCGGCCTTCAACCTCGTCGATCTCCCCTTTTCGGCGCCGGTGGAGCGCGTTTCCGGTGGCTGAGAGGTCGCACGGAGATCAGCTTCCTTTTCCGGTAGCTGGCCTGACTTCTGGGTTGCCGGTGCTCGCCGTCCAGTGGTGAGTTCCTCGGTTCGCTTCCGTCAGTTTCCTTTCTCTTTAATTTTCTCTCTCCCTGCATTTTTCTTTCCAATTTCAGATTTCGTTTTTTTTCTATTTTGTTTTTTTTCTTTATAATATATTTTTAAGATTATTTTAATCCTTAAAATAATATTAAAAATCCTAAAATATCTCAAAAATTTCTATTAAATTCTTTTAGTCCGTAAATGAATTTATCAGTCCGATGTTACCTTTTCGATATATTTTTCTAATATTTTCGGGCTCATTTTTCGAGGTAAAAATTCTAAAAATATCAAATAAATTCATATCTTGATCAATTGGACTCGAAATTCCATATTCTCCTCATTTTTATCAAGATTTCTCATATTCATATTTTTAATGAAATTTTCTCATCGAATTTATACTGAATTTTGATCAATTGACTGTTTTACCCCTGCACTTGCTAGGAATCACTTTAACCCTTATCTCGCTATTATGTAGCTTACATACATTTTTAATTTCTTAAATAGTCGAAGGCATGATAGTAAATACTCTTCTTATGATTCAACTATGAAATAAAGTGTTCGTACACATAGGAATCATAAGGTACAAGCTACATATAAAATCGAAAACATGGATCTGACATGAGCGATTTAGAAGCTCACCCTGTTTTATCTCTCCCCGAGATCTCTTCAAGTGAAAAGGGTTTCCCTGCGACGTGCGGAGTAGTGGCTAGTGGAGGACTTGAGCTGCAGGCCATATATTGTATTTTGAGGTATCATTATCTTTTCATGTACCCAGACAATTATTGTAATTACACACTTGATGTACAACATTGTATGGGATGTATTAGGATTAATTAATTGGGGATTAAGTAATGTATATGATATATTCTATTTAATGATGAGATCCTGAGGCATGATATGTATGATGATGTTTGACACTGCACAGGAATGCACCCTTAATTGTAATTTGATGAGTAAAAAGTTTTAAATTTGCCCTACTTTTCACGTTTTCAGGGCGTGACATGTGCCCTTTGAATGGCTTCTTTATAAGTCCGTAGGTGCAGAGGTGCTAACCTACTTCAGATCACTGGTTTCAGCCCATGGATGCACTTAACAGTTATCTTCAACTCATTCTGGGCTATGTCGGGATCATATCGGAGGAGTACGGTGAATTTTGACTCATATTGATCCACCGTCATATTACCTTGGACCAAACTCAGAAACTCTGCTTTTTTTTTCTCTGAGCACATTCTGAGATGTATTGCTTATTAAATGCCTCAAGGAAACCCTCCCAAGTAATCTCCGAGTGCTTAGCCAACAAAACAGTTTCGACAGACGTCCACCATCGATCTACCTCACTCTCTAACATGTAGGTAGCTAACGCCACCTTCTCGACACTACTGCACTGCATGTACTTGAACATCTTCTCCAATTTTAAAATCTACTCTTTAGCTTTATCGGGGTCCTTAACTCCCTTGAAAACTGGTGGATTCATTTCCTAAAACTGTTTCAATCGGGCCATGAACTGTGCAAGAGTAACCGATATTTGCTCCATGGTTTGCTTAATTCTAGCTATCCGAGGGTTTGGACTACCCGGCTAGGGAGGAGGCGGAGCTTGTCTCCCTCTACCTTGGCCTCGTCCTCACCTCCAGCTCATATATACTTACGATTCCCATACCAATTACCTAAACACACTTATTAACAGTCAAAAGTATACGCAACATATAAATATATATTTCAAACATGCACGGTATATGGGATGTATTGCTATACTAGCCAACCTACATCAACACGGCCTATCTACAAGCCGCTCTGATACCAAAAAATCTGTCACGACCCGTGACATTTACAACTACTCCTAAGCGCATTTATAGGCAAAAACGTTTTAAAGTGAATTAACATTGGCTAGCGTTTGTTATTATTTTTTTAGGATCTTTTTCTTATAGTTCCGTATCCGATATAGGTTTTGTAAGACCCCGTATATGTATAATGGTAATGTGTGTAATTGAATCAAATAATATGAATGGACTTGTAATGTAATGTATGATTGATGTAAGTCCATGGATTCAATGCATGTATGTGTAATATGAATTGTAACGTACATACAAGTTTCATTGAGTATGAATATGAAGAAATGAGTTCTGGCAAGAGATGGATGTGATTGAAACTCAAGTTGAGTAGTGTGGTAAAATGGAATGGAGTTATGCTTCCATTTGGTTTCATGTAGCATACCTTTGGACATACAATGAATGCACACAAGTTTCAATGTGCATAAGGTATGAATGGATGCCATTTTCAAGTTATAAAGGTGGATGGATGAGAAAGTGGCCATGGCAATAGATTAAGGATGTGTTGGTATGAGTTGCAGCAAAGAAACTGCAGGAAATCTGGAAAACATGAGGCCCAGATCGATCTCATAGGATGAGAGATCGATCTGGAAGAGCCAGAATGCTCTTATTTGGGCGAAAGAATAGAGCAGATCGATCTCCAATGGACCCAGATCGATCTCTTTAGCTCTCTGTTTGGGACCAGATCGATCTCATGCTTAGACAGATCGATCTCATGCTTCAACAGATCGATCTGATGCTTCGAAAGATCGATCTCAGGCTTAAAAATGCCGTGAAAAAGAGGGATTTTAAGGGATCAGATCGATCTCCTCTTGGACCAGATCGATCTCCTCAAGGCATTTCTATATAAGGAGAGCTGAAAATCTGAAAATCTCGGAAAAACACTTAACTTTACAATCTCAACCCCAAAAACCTAACTTTCCCTCTCTAAAATCAGCCATTTTCAGTGAAATTTGGAGAGAGATCATTAGAGGCAAAGTTGTTCCTATCAAGGAGAAGAACAACATAGTGAGAGGGCATCTTCCCATTTTTGGAATTGAAGGAGTTAAGGGCATTACCATTTGGAGCAAGAAGAGAAATCATATTGGTAAGATTCTAACACTCCAATCCAAATGCATTAGCTATTTAATTGATTTTGGAGTTGATTGGTATGAGTATTGATGGATAAACTACCTAGGAATGTAGTGGAATTGGTGTGACCTAGAAATCTAAAATGGGTATAATGTGAGGATATGTGGGATTGAATGAGCCTATGATTTATGGCATGCTAAAGTTGTTATTGGGGTAATGTTTATGATTTTAAATGGTTAAATGAGATTACATTGTGAGTTTGGAGGAAATTGTGGGAATAAGTATGAATATGCTTGATAAATGCCATAGTGAGGGAATTCATGAAGTATGAACACTATGAGCTTAATATCGATTTGATATCGATTTTGAATAAGTCAATAGGCCTAAGAAGATCCATAGACTCGAGTTATGGGTAAAGTGATGAAACGAGGCCATATAAGCGTTGATAGAGGTTATAGGTTAAATTGACTATAGCAAGCACAAGGGTTACATTGTATGGATCGAATATAATGCGGGATATGATTTTTGTGCAGTCCCGAAGAGTTCGTTGAAGACGAATCGAACCGTACGAGTAAGCAGCTTAAGGAAGTGGAATCACGCATCGCGATTCCAGGTAAGGGAATTTTGTAAGTATATAGAGGTAGCTGCTCGTACTTTGAACTTGTGGGTGAATATTGGGTGTTGTATGAAATGCATGAATTGCTCAAATAAATGATTGATGGTATTCATGAATGATGATGAGTATATGCGTGGTTTTGGATTTGAAGTGATTTTATGAAATGGGATAGTAAGGCTAATAATTGCATAAATCTAATGTTTTGATGTTTTTCCAAAACGAATTGCTTGGTTTTAAGCAAGCTTGTAGATAGGTCGGCTAGTATTGTATTGTTGTTGTGGAAAAGCATTTGTGAGTGCTAAACCCGAATTGCCGGGATTAATAAATTGTATATGAGCCGCCTATCACATTTGTATGACATAAACCGCGCTAGAGCCTCGCTCGCGCTGGATTTCTATGTTTTCATTTGTATGAAACGTGCTGGAGCCTAGCTCGCACCTTGATTTGGAAACTATAATGATATTTATAAACCGTACTGGAGCTTCTGCTCGTACGTGGGTTTTGAGTGGTTGTCTTATGAGTATAACCGTACTAGAGCTATGCTCGTACGCGCCTCTTTATGAGAAGATGCATGAGTCATGCTAGAGCTTTGCTCGCACAAGTTTGCGTAATGGGATACGTATAAGGTTGTGAAAGTGGGTAAGATCCTTAACCCTTACATCCTTAAGCCAACATCCTTAAGCCCAAAGAGGCGGGGAGGCTCTGTTAGGCGGGGAGGCTCTGTTTGGTGGGGAGGCTCTCTTACGGTGGGATCCTTAAGCCAACATCCTTAAGCCCAAAGAGGCGGGGAGGCTCTGTTAGGCGGGGAGGCTCTCCTACATGGTTATAGTAAGATCCTTAAGCCTTACATCCTTAAGCTAACATCCTTAAGCCCAAAGAGGCGGGGAGGCTCTGTTAGGCGGGGAGGCTCTGTTTGGCAGGGAGGATCTCTTACGGTGGGATCCTTAAGCCAACATCCTTAAGCCCTGGAGGGGCGGGGAGGCTCTGTTAGGCAGGGAGGCTCTCCTACATGGGTACGGTAAGATCCTTAAGCCCTACATCCTTAAGCCCAAAGAGGCGGGGAGGCTCTGTTAGGCGGGGAGGCTCTGTTCGGCGGGAAGGCTCTCTTACGGAAGGATCCTTAAGCCCTACATCCTTAAGCTAACATCCTTAAGCCCGAGGAGGCAGGGAGGCTCTGTTAGGCGGGGAGGCTCTGTTCGGCAGGGAGGCTCTCCTTCACGGAATATGGAAAACTCTTGGTATGGGGTAGATAAGACCTAGGAATGGCACCCCCAATCACGATATGAGTTGCGGAGTACGCTGTACCGTGTATATCACATGGAGTACGATGTACCGCATGATGGTTATGTGATGAGAAAGTCTGGCGAGGGATAATCCATCTTCGTGCCAGCATGATACCCCGCACACATGGATGCGTGTGGTCTGGGATGATTTATGATGTAATGGTTCACATAGGCACTTTTGATATAGTGACCTAGATTTATACACATGCGTGAATTGTGGAATGAAAATGTGGTTGTGATTATGAGTTGATTTGGTGGTGTTTATGGTGTTGATTTAAAAAGGAAGTTTCTTAAAGAATTGCCCTTTTATGAATTTAAATGAGATTGAGCATGAGATGATTTATACATGATGTTTCTACCATGTTTTATATGCCAATGCACATGATTTTGATACATGATATATATGTATATTCACATGGCATAGTTATATTCCTCATGCTCCTACCGTAAATGATTTATGCATAACACTATCAGCATGTAGATAGAGTAGTTATCTATCATGCTTGCATTATTGCCTTACTGAGCGTGTGGTTGCTCATCCCACTCTATTTTCCCCCTAGAGAGCGTGCATAGTAGCCTAGTGAGGACTGAGGCGTATTATTTTGGACTCCGCTGCATCTCCATTGCTAAGAGGTATATACACAGTGATTCTTTTTGTATCTAAACAATGTAAAAGCACAGTATTCTTTTGAGTTGTACTTATGGGGGATATAGATGTCAGTAAAATATGTATTCGTACAAGTACACGATTAAATGCACATGTATGACATCGTTTTAATTAATTGAGAATGAATGAGATGTGGTGTTTATTATTGACTCACAGCCCAACAGTGTGTGGTGAGTTTAGTTCACGACCGGGTAAGGTAACAGTAAAACGTAAAAAATTTTCAGTGATTTTCGGTTAAAGAGAATGGAATTGATTCGTGACAGAGATTGGTATCAGAGCTGTGTTGGCCTGATGTGAGTCATTTATAAAACGTAGGAAAGTACATCCCCATAGTACTGTGCTTTTGTTTAGATATAACTGTGTATACCGTGATGGATTGAGCTTAATGAATTATTATAATACAGGAAGTTAGGCACTATGCCAGTTACACGCCAAGGTAGAGGGGCGAGAGCACGTGCTAGAGGCCGTAGAGGTAGGCCTGAGAGCTGTGCGGAGCCACAGACTGAACAGGCTCCACAGAACCCTGCTGGGAGAGCAGAGGATACTGAGGCTCGCTTCGCTAGATTAGAGCGGAGTATTGAGAGTTTGGTGGAGATAGTTACGCAGACCTTGGGTGCCGGCGATAGACGAGGTCCCGCAGCACAGCCTACTACTGAACAGGCAGCTGCAGAGGCGGAGAGACCTCATGCTGCTGAGACAGCTACAGTTACACCACCTCCAGCCCAGGATATAGCTTCTCTTATCGCTCCACAGCAGAGCGGTAGTGATTTGGGTTATGACTGCGACTTGAGCAGGTTGCGAGAGTTTCAAGCGCTGAAACCCCCAGTGTTTAGAGGGGTGAAGGACCCAGTGATTACGGAGGATTGGGTGTATGAGATGGAGAAACTGTATAGGTTTTTTCGATGCACTTCAAGTGAGAAGGTAGCCTTTGTCGTGTTTATGTTGAAAGGCGAGGCCGAGCATTGGTGGAGGTCCACCGAGGTTATTTTGAGGGCCAGACACTCTGAGATCTCATGGGAGATATTTCTAGAGGCCTTCAGGAGACAATATGTCCCAGCTACCGCACAGAGGAAATTACGGATGGAATTTATGAATTTGGTTCAGGGGAACCGGACTGTGGACGAGTATGAGTCCAAGTTTATGTCATTGGGGAGATATGACCCTGACACGATGGGTAGTGAGACCCGGAAGATACAGAAGTTCATGGATGGATTGAGATTGGCCATCCGGACTAAGCTCGCTCCCTTTGACATCTTGACCTATGAGGAGGCTGTACATAAGGCTCAGTTATGTGAGCAAGACTTTGAGCGAAATGCCTCCGAGCTTGGGAGAGTCAGTGTTAGAAAGGACAGAGACCGGAAGAGATCCAGGTTTGGAGGAGTGGCCAAGAGAGATGGCCAAAGATTTTTCGAGAAGAGGCCAAAGATTGAGGAGGTGCGGGAGAGAGCTGCTAGACCTCCCGTATACCCAGCCTTGACTGCGCCAAGGGGTATGACTATTGGAGGACCACGGCCTACTACTAATCAGTGTAGGAGATGTGGGAGATTTCACGGGAATAAACCCTGTCTGATGACCCCTATGGTGTGTTTTAGATGCGAGAGACCAGGACATATAGCTAAGTATTGTCCCGGGAGGATGGAGATTGCCCCACAGAAGGGCAAGGAGCCTAAGGGAGCTCCAGCTGAGACAGCAGCCCCGAGGAGGAGGGCTACAGCTGAGGAAAAAGGGAAACAGGCTGCGGGTGTGAGCAGAGGAAGAGTACATGCACTGGATCAGGACACCGCGGACGCTTCGACGGATGTGATTAAAGGTACCATCCGAATCTTTGATTTAGAAGCATTGGTATTATTTGATCCTGGTGCCACGCATTCTTTCATATCACCTTCCTTTGCACATAAATTGTTGAAATATGTGAAACCAACATTGTTGGATAAAATGTTGATGATTTCCACACCCATGAATGATAGTCAATTGACTGAGCATGTATGTAGGGATTGTAAGTTAAAGATAGAGGGGAAGGAAATGATAGCCAATCTGATTTTATTGAATATGAATGATTTTGATGTAATTTTGGGAATGGATTGGTTAGCTACCAATCGTGTTGTGATGGATTGTCATGCCAAAACATTGATGTTTTCAGGATTAGACAATCTTATTGTAAATTTTGATGAAAAGAAATGATATGAAAATAGCATGTTTGTTGTAAATAAAGGAGTATGATTTTAAATGCATATTGCTTGAGAGATAAATTATTTGTTTTTGATAAATATTGAATGTGGAGTGATGGTTTATGTTACTAACGATGGAGAGGATAATGTGAAGGGTTCATTGCATATGTGGTCGATATAGATGAGGCACACCCGGAATTGAGGGACATACCCGTAATTGCGGATTACCCTGATGTCTTTCCGGATGAATTACCAGGACTACCACCTGAAAGGGAAATGGAATTTTGCATTGAGTTGGTGCCTGGTACAGAGCCGATATCGAAACCACCCTATAGAATGACTCCGATAGAATTGGAAGAGCTGAAGAAACAGCTGCAAGAGTTGCTGGAGAAGGGGTTTATTAGACCGAGTGTCTCACCTTGGGGAGCACCAGTTCTATTTGTAAGGAAGAAGGATAGAAGCCTCCGACTGTGTATAGATTACCGGTTGTTGAATAAGGCCACCATTAAGAACAAGTATCCCCTTCCAAGAATCGATGATTTGTTGGATCAGCTCCAGGGAGCCGAAGTATTTTCTAAGATAGATCTGCGGTCAGGGTATCATCAGTTGAGGATTAGGAGTGGAGAAGTACCCCCAACTTTTTGAAGAGTGACTTGGTTCTAATTTGGAGGACCAAATTCCTTGAATGAGGGGAAAATGTAAGACCCCGTATATGTATAATGGTAATGTGTGTAATTGAATCAAATAATATGAATGGACTTGTAATGTAATGTATGATTGATGTAAGTCCATGGATTCAATGCATGTATGTGTAATATGAATTGTAACGTACATACAAGTTTCATTGAGTATGAATATGAAGAAATGAGTTCTGGCAAGAGATGGATGTGATTGAAACTCAAGTTGAGTAGTGTGGTAAAATGGAATGGAGTTATGCTTCCATTTGGTTTCATGTAGCATACCTTTGGACATACAATGAATGCACACAAGTTTCAATGTGCATAAGGTATGAATGGATGCCATTTTCAAGTTATAAAGGTGGATGGATGAGAAAGTGGCCATGGCAATAGATTAAGGATGTGTTGGTATGAGTTCCAGCAAAGAAACTGTAGGAAATCTGGAAAACATGAGGCCCAGATCGATCTCATAGGATGAGAGATCGATCTGGAAGAGCCAGAATGCTCTTATTTGGGCGAAAGAATAGAGCAGATCGATCTCCAATGGACCCAGATCGATCTCCTTAGCTCTCTGTTTGGGACCAGATCGATCTCATGCTTAGACAGATCGATCTCATGCTTCAACAGATCGATCTGATGCTTCGAAAGATCGATCTCAGGCTTAAAAATGCCGTGAAAAAGAGGAATTTTAAGGGACCAGATCGATCTCCTCTTGGACCAGATCGATCTCCTCAAGGCATTTCTATATAAGGAGAGCTGAAAATCTGGAAATCTCAGAAAAACACTTAACTTTACAATATCAACCCCAAAAACCTAACTTTCCCTCTCTAAAATCAGCCATTTTCAGTGAAATTTGGAGAGAGATCATTAGAGGCAAAGTTGTTCCTATCAAGGAGAAGAACAACATAGTGAGAGGGCATCTTCCCATTTTTGGAATTGAAGGAGTTAAGGGCATTACCATTTGGAGCAAGAAGAGAAATCATATTGGTAAGATTCTAACACTCCAATCCAAATGCATTAGCTATTTAATTGATTTTGGAGTTGATTGGTATGAGTATTGATGGATAAACTACCTAGGAATGTAGTGGAATTGGTGTGACCTAGAAATCTAAAATGGGTATAATGTGAGGATATGTGGGATTGAATGAGCCTATGATTTATGGCATGCTAAAGTTGTTATTGGGGTAATGTTTATGATTTTAAATGGTTAAATGAGATTACATTGTGAGTTTGGAGGAAATTGTGGGAATAAGTATGAATATGCTTGATAAATGCCATAGTGAGGGAATTCATGAAGTATGAACACTATGAGCTTAATATCGATTTGATATCGATTTTGAATAAGTTAATAGGCCTAAGAAGATCCATAGACTCGAGTTATGGGTAAAGTGATGAAACGATGCCATATAAGCGTTGATAGAGGCTATAGGTTAAATTGACTATAGCAAGCACAAGGGTTGCATTGTATGGATCGAATATAATGCGGGATACGATTTTTGTGCAGTCCCGAAGAGTTCGTTGAAGACGAATCGAACCGTACGAGTAAGCAGCTTAAGGAAGTGGAATCACGCATCGCGATTCCAGGTAAGGGAATTTTGTGAGTATATAGAGGTAGCTGCTCGTACTTTGAACTTGTGGGTGAATATTGGGTGTTGTATGAAATGCATGAATTGCTCAAATAAATGATTGATGGTATTCGTGAATGATGATGAGTATATGCGTGGTTTTGGTTTTGAAGTGAATTTTATGAAATGGGATAGTAAGGCTAATAATTGCATAAATCTAATGTTTTGATGTTTTTCCAAAACGAATTGCTTGGTTTTAAGCAAGCTTGTAGATAGGTCGGCTAGTATTGTATTGTTGTTGTGGAAAAGCATTTGTGAGTGCTAAACCCGAATTGCCGGGATTGATAAATTGTATATGAGCCGCCTATCACATTTGTATGACATAAATCGCGCTAGAGCCTCGCTCGCGTTGGATTTCTATGTTTTCATTTGTATGAAACGTGCTGGAGCCTAGCTCGCACCTTGATTTGGAAACTATAATGATATTTATAAACCGTACTGGAGCTTCTACTCGTACGTGGGTTTTGAGTGGTTGTCTTATGAGTATAACCGTACTAGAGCTATGCTTGTACGCGCCTCTTTATGAGAAGATGCATGAGTCGTGCTAGAGCTTTGCTCGCACAAGTTTGCGTAATGGGATACGTATAAGGTTGTGAAAGTGGGTAAGATCCTTAACCCTTACATCCTTAAGCCAACATCCTTAAGCCCAAAGAGGCGGGGAGGCTCTGTTTGGTGGGGAGGCTCTCTTACGGTGGGATCCTTAAGCCAACATCCTTAAGCCCAAAGAGGCGGGGAGGCTCTGTTAGGCGGGGAGGCTCTCCTACATGGTTATAGTAAGATCCTTAAGCCTTACATCCTTAAGCTAACATCCTTAAGCCCAAAGAGGCGGGGAGGCTCTGTTAGGCAGGGAGGCTCTGTTTGGCAGGGAGGCTCTCTTACGGTGGGATCCTTAAGCCAACATCCTTAAGCCCTGTAGGGGCGAGGAGGCTCTGTTAGGCAGGGAGGCTCTCCTACATGGGTACGGTAAGATCCTTAAGCCCTACATCCTTAAGCCGACATCCTTAAGCCCAAAGAGGCGGGGAGGCTCTGTTAGGCGGGGAGGCTCTGTTCGGCAGGAAGGCTCTCTTACGGAAGGATCCTTAAGCCCTACATCCTTAAGCTAACATCCTTAAGCCCGAGGAGGTAGGGAGGCTCTGTTAGGCGGGGAGGCTCTGTTCGGCAGGGAGGCTCTCCTTCACGGAATATGGAAAACTCTTGGTATGGGGTAGATAAGACCTAGGAATGGCACCCCCAATCACGATATGAGTTGCGGAGTACGCTGTACCGTGTATATCACATGGAGTACGATGTACCGCATGATGGTTATGTGATGAGAAAGTCTGGCGAGGGATAATCCATCTTCGTGCCAGCATGATACCCCGCACACCTGGATGCGTGTGGTCTGGGATGATTTATGATGTAATGGTTCACATAGGCACTTTTGATATAGTGACCTAGATTTATACACATGCGTGAATTGTGGAATGAAAATGTGGTTGTGATTGTGAGTTGATTTGGTGGTGTTTATGGTGTTGATTTAAAAAGGAAGTTTCTTAAAGAATTGCCCTTTTATGAATTTAAATGAGATTGAGCATGAGATGATTTATACATGATGTTTCTACCATGTTTTATATGCCAATGCACATGATTTTGATACATGATATATATGTATATTCACATGGCATAGTTTTATTCCTCATGCTCCTACCGTAAATGATTTATGCATAACACTATCAGCATGTAGATAGAGTAGTTATCTACCATGCTTGCATTATTGCCTTACTGAGCGTGTGGTTGCTCATCCCACTCTATTTTCCCCCTACAGAGCGTGCATAGTAGCCCAGTGAGGACTGAGGCGTATTATTTTGGACTCCGCTGCATCTCCATTGCTAAGAGGTATATACACAGTGATTCTTTTTGTATCTAAACAATGTAAAAGCACAGTATTCTTTTGAGTTATACTTATGGGGATGTAGATGTCAGTAAAACATGTATTCGTATAAGTACACGATTAAATGCACATGTATGACATCGTTTTAATTAATTGAGAATGAATGAGATGTGGTGTTTATTATTGACTCACAGCCCAACAGTGTGTGGTGAGTTTAGTTCACGACCGGGTAAGGTAACAGTAAAACGCGAAAAATTTTCAGTGATTTTCGGTTAAAGAGAATGGAATTGGGTCGTGACAGGTTTAAATCCTTTAGACTAATATGTAAATGATTTTATTAAAGTCCTAAATTTTTTAAAAATTTCGACAGCATTATAACTGCAATTTGACTCTACCCAACCTGTAAACAAGACCATATAGCAACCCATATCCTAAAAAACCATTCATGCAAATTAAATCATTTCAACAATCTTAGTTATCCACAACTAACAACCATGTTTTCCAATCACATCAACAATCACATCATATAAACCCAAGTAGCTAAGTGTTACCAATAGCAAAATCACTAAGGTTTTGAATTTATTTAACGAAATTTTAGCTATATAGTTCATAGGTCCTATCCTAGAAACAACACTCTAAAATCAACTAATACATCCCAAATGACTATACTTAAGCTCGTGCATACATACAAGTCTGAAAACAAAAACTTTACACTTGTTGTTGTGAATACCTTGGCGCAAGGACAGTGCTCTCAGCACGAGAAACCAATAACTTTGAGCGGTTCACCCACGAGCTAGTCTGAAATGTTTGAAAATAAAGGGGTGAGCAACCACACGCTCAGAACGGAAAGTATACAACCAAAGCTAATAAAACACCGAGTAAGCGGTTATAAAAATATTTTTTCCATTTAGTAAAACATGCACTTTGTAGAATAATGAATAAGCTTTTAATTTGGTCATTCAACATGGTTTTCAAATCTGAAGATTTCACAATGCTTACTCACAATCCAAAGTTTATAAATCATCCGTGCAAAATCAAAGTACAGAAAACTTGAAAATCTGTAGCATGACATCTTTACAAAAACGAGTACAGTCAAGCAAATGCATACATGGGCTCAAAATAAATATTCGATACAAGTAGGAGAGATATTGCACAATCCTTAACTTGTCATGGAACTAGTTACATAATGTAAACACACCTATGGCCATAGTGATTACCGTCCATCCTAAACTGATCAAGTCTAGACTAGGGTACTGAAGACGGGATCAAAGTCTACAATAATAGGCAAGGTCTACAATAGTAGGTAGCTGGCCCCATAGGGAAATCACGCAGAACCTCCTACCAGTGCTACCTAGAAAATCTCAATATCACAAAGGCATCTCCGTGAAGCAGTTAGTACTGTAGGACAATTACACAGAACCTCCTACTGTGAGATCTGAGAATTTCAGACATATTTTATTGATGTAATAATAATTTGAAGTGTAATTTATTGAGCTAAGTGAATTGTGGGAATGATAATTGAAGATTTATATGTTAAGTGTTAAAATAAATGTGAAACTATGAGGACAGATCGATCTGGGAGAAGGAGAAATCGATCTGGTGAGTTAAAAATGAGAAGGAAGGAAGAATTTGAGGAGCAGATCGATCTCCAATGGAAGAGGATCGATCTCCTTATGATTCTGTTTGAGAGAAGATCGATCTCATGAGGAAGAGATCGATCTCCAAATGATTCTGTTTGGGAGAAGATCGATCTCCTCAAGGAGCAGATCGATCTCATAAAGCCATAAAGAGATCGATCTCACCCCTCGACAGATCGATCTCCTAGGCATAAAATTGCCCAGATCATCCCCAAAATTCAAACGCAGATCGATCTCACCCCTCGACAGATCGATCTCCTACCCTCAGCCTATATAAGGAACCCCTGTTTTTCTCCTGCAAACTCACTTTCTCTCTCTTCCAACCCCATTTCCACCGAAAACCTAACTTTCTCACTCATCCAAATCACCCATTTTCGGCCGAATCAGAGGTTGTGGCAAGAAGGAAAGTTGTTCCTCATCAAAGGGAGAACAACATACTTGGAAATCGAAGGACGAATCAGATCGAGGCGTGGGTTGTGCGTCTCACAAGCTTTGGGTAATTTCTAAACCTCGATCTTGATATTTGAGATGATTTTGATGATATTGGTGGTTGTCATTGCGTTGAAATAGTTGAGAAATGATTAGGGATTGATGAAATTGCAATGTAGTTGGAGTAATGTAGATATTTGGTAATTTTGGTAATTTTGAGAATTTGTGCTATAAATGGAAATATAGACAAAGCGGTGAATTAGCGTAGATGATTTAACATGAGAAATGTAGAACGTTGAGATGTTGTGAATGAGAGTGTAGTTTGGGGTATAGTTACGAGAATCAAGAGATTTGAGGAGTTATGAGCAATTATGCTCGGTTTTGAGAATTGAGGTTTATGAGATAATTGAGTATTGATGTTTTAACATCGTTTGGACAGCTCGGGAGTTTCAGAGTGGAATACGAGGCTAGTCCGTGATACGGGGGAAACGATTGCACTATACGAGGTGCAAAGAGGTAAGAGAAATCTAAACCATTTGTGTATGTGATTTGTAAACTATTTTAGCATGATTTGTGGTTTATAAAACAAGCATGTTGAGTGTTGTGTTGAGTTACAACTGCACACGATTTTTATAGCCAGTTGGAGCCCAATGTTTTTATGAGTTTATAACTGGGCTCTACGTTAAGGCAATATTGAGATTTGAGATATGTGTGCGTGTTTTGCCGGTTGGAACTCGGTTTTATTATGTTTGTGTTGAGTACAAAACAGTTTACAAATGAGTTTTATGAGAGAAAAACCACTATGAGTTCTACGTGAAGGCAAACCAGTCTTGTGTGATAAGACTTAGGTGTGTAATTTTGAGTACACACCTGGCATTGCTCTGGTAGCATGTAAGCCCGATTTCTTCTCCGTTCTGGTAATGTGAGAATAACCCATTCTGTGGCTGTGCCACGTATACTTAGTGGCCGTTGCCACGTGAGAAACCTCATTTGGTGGCCGTTGCCACGTGAGAAACCCCATTGGTGGCCGTTGCCACGTGATACCCTATTTGGTGGCCGTTGCCACGTGAGAAACCCCATTAGTGGCCGTTGCCACGTGATACCCCATTTGGTGGCCGTTGCCACGTGAGAAACCCTATTGGTGGCCGTTGCCACGTGAGAAACCCAATTTGGTGGCTTTGCCACGTGAGATAGTGGCTATGCCACGTGTGAAATTAAATCAGTGGCTATGCCACGTGTGAAATTAAATCAGTGGCTATGCCACGTGTGTTTAGTGGCTATGCCACGTGTGAATTTAAATCAGTGGTCATGCCACGTGTGTTTAGTGGCTGTGCCACGTGCATTACTATTTCAGTGATTTTATCACGTTCATTGAGAAAACGTTTATCGCATATTTTCACATGCTTTGTTATTGCTCTAGAGTGAGCCATTTTACTTCATGTTTTCACATGACTTGAGACATGAGAATGTCGTTTTGAGTACTTTCATGCTATAGTTTTCAAATGAGTTTCACATACAAATAAACATTTTGTGATGTGCATTTTGTTTTATGAAATGAATTCCTTACCCCCCTTACTGAGCGATTTAGAAGCTCACCCTGTTTTCTTTCCCCCCAGAGTTCTTCAAGTGAAAAAGGATCTCCCTGCGACGTACGGAGTAGTGGCTAGTGGAGGACTCGAGCTCCAGGCCATATATATTGTATCTTGAGGTATATTTTATCTTTTCATGTACCCAGACTATTATTGTAATTACAGACACTTGATGTATATCATTATATGGAATGTATTATGATTAATTAACTTGGAATTGAGTAATGTATATGATTCAATATACACTATATTATGATGAGATCCTGAGGCATGATAATTATGATGATGTATGACACTGCACAGGAATGCACTCTTAATTGTGAATTAATGAATAAAAAGTTTTAAATTTGCCCTATTTTCCGCATTTTCGGGGCGTGACACCTACCGGTACTAGAGATGACTCTCACGTCTCATAAACTCGATGCCACCTAGACACCCCTGTGAAACACTTTGCACCGTAGGGCAATCACATAAAATCGCCTACCGATGCTAGAGATGGCTCTCACAAGACATGACTGCCGCAAAGGCATTTCTCGGGGATTGCCAGCATTCTAAAAAATAAACCACCACAACAGGTGTACAATATAAATATGCAATCACTTTAATTCAAAACCAAAAGTTCGAGAAAGTAATCCATTGACTGTTAAAACGTGCAATATCAATTTCAAAATAGAAAACCATCACTTTTAACAACATTTCACTTTCCCAAATCATAGTTAAAAACAACCCTTGCAACCAAGTTATAAACATCATGCATAGCTGTGCAAAAACGATAAAATCAGGTAATAAAATGTTTGTACTCATTTCGGTTTATCTATTTTTATTTGACATTAAAAATCAGTTTACTTATATATAACTATAACATCATTTTGACTAAAGCTATTAACTACGAACAAAGTTTCGGTATTGATGAAAATCAGGTAAGGTAGGTAATAAGTTTAAAATAATCCCTAACTAACTAACAACATATGGTTCCTAGTAAGATTTTAGCTTAACCTAAGGTATCCTACTAGCTATGAGCTATATAAATCCCTTACCACAAAAGCGACGCGCACCAATTAATCTTATCGCCTTAGGCACGCATATATGTGCCTAAACTTCCTTGGCACTCGATGAGGCGATCGATGCAAATTCACACGCAAGAACATCCAATTATCAGTCTCAATACTCATTTATTTTAGTTCATGGTTTACTCCAAAAATTTCCTAAGTGCTATCGTGAAACTTATTTATATATTAATTATTTTTCGAAGAATAACATATAGTATTTGTCTAAGTTTAACTAAATTTCCAAACCTCTCTCTAGTTGGCCAAACATACAATTTAGTGTCCTTTTCTTATAGTTCAAATTTATTCATGCAATAGAAGACCATGTCATTCACGTTATATTTTATCAATTTGAATCCTTAAATCCCAATCATAATAGATTATTCTTAATTGTTTCAAGGTGGCCAAACATTTAATCTCATTGCCCTCAAGATAACTTTCAACAATTAGTTAAATTCATCACTAATACTCATTCAATTTAGCTAAAACAATTAAATTAAACCCCTAATATTTGAAATCCCTAATCTTCCTTAAATTATAAACCCTAGTTTTCACTAAATTCTTCAATTTTGTAATTTAAGGTAATTTTACACTTAATAAAATTTTATAGCACAATTTATCTAATAATATAACTAGAGAAAGTTTGGGTTTTTACCTACAAACTCACTGTACATAAATAAGGATGCAGGAAAATGGGTGATTGTTTTTTGGGTTTTGGGTACTGTTAGAGTCAGAGGGGAAGTAAAGCCGTGGAGAGGTGGACAAGGTGATGGTGGTTACCTGGGCTCACGGTCTAGGAGTGGCCGACGTCTTCTCTGGTACCGATAAGTGAACAGAGGAAAGGGGGGTTTCGGGTCTTGTTGGATTCTGGGTTTTCGGGAGAAGGGAGGGGAAGGTTGTCGATTCGGGGTGGGTTTCGGTGCAAATGCGGTCGCCGTCAATGAAGAGGGTGGTTGGCAGAGGGAGCGAAAACGAAGGAGATGGGATCGGGTCGGCGAAAAAAAAAAAAGAAAGAACTGGGAGGGAGGGAGAGGAGGGTTTGCTCACAATGGGGGTTCAGTTGGGTGTCGCGTAATAGACCCCCCCTGTCACGCGACCCCAATTCCTTTTTTTTTTACTTACTCTTTTTTTATATTTTATTTATTTATTTATATTTCTAATTAACAAAATATATACATACACATTTTTTTTTAAATTTCTAGTTTACCTAAATATGCCTAAATATATATATATATATATATATATATATATATATATATCCAATTTACCTAAATAATTATACCCTAACGCATGCATATAATTCAAATTTTTGTTACTAAATTATAAAGTCTCCAATAATTATTAGGAAAATATGTTTTACCTGTATGTTTATACATTTCCCAATTTCCAATTTAACTATGTGTAAACATTAAAATGACTTAATATCTAACTAGTGTCAGGGTACCCAAGTTAGAAGTCTTACAATTCATTAGTTTCAAAATTTATATACTTTGTTTTCGAATATAATACATACTAACTGGGATATCCATCCCGAGGAATCATACTTGTTTCAAATCACAATATCATGTATCCAAACTAGGATATTCATGAATTGAAAAGAAATAGTTTCACAATGTATCCAAATGTCAAACTTTTCAAAATGTCCAAACATCCCACATAGAAAACGATGCTAAAAATCCTTTTAAAAGCGAAGAATATACTTATTTCAAATTTCTTATTCTAGAAGTAAGTTAAAAATATAAATCATGTAATTTTATTTAAAATTATGAAATTTCTCAAATAAATCATTTTAGTACATTTTCGTGGGATACTTATATATTTCCAAATTTATCGGATTTTCAAATCTCTTGTTCGTCAAAATTTAAATCAATTATGTCAAAAAAGCCTAGAACATGTCGTTTAGGCTAAAAGCTTCCAGAAAAGCTTTGGTCGAATCAAATTTCAGAAGTTCAAAGTTTGAGCAATTGATTAAACTTAAATTTAACAATAGTGATTAAATAGAATAAATAATTCCTTGAAAATAAATTTGTGCTTTAGTGATCAAACCAGTTGCTTGATTTAATCGGAAGACACTCGTGTCTCTAGCATGCATCCCTTACCTAATTAGCAATGTAGACTTCCCAAATGTGGCCTCCAATTAAGCTAGGCTAAGCATATCTATAGCCTACTCCATATCTATCTACGGATGTCCCTTAGCTACAGTGCCACATCAAGCATGCTGTATCATTACCAAGCATATTTTATTACATTTCATTAATGAGTGTTAACCATAGGCTTATATATATATATAAATATATATATATATACATATGTGGTCACCTCCTTAAAATCTATGTCAAATCCATAGACACACATTTGGTATTGCACAATCAACTGCATTTGTCTATTATAAGTATTCATTTCATTCCATTAATAAGCAAGTTACCATATCCATATGTAAGACCCGAAATTTAATCGTAAATCTTACGAGGTAGAAAAATGTTCACAGATTTAAAGGAACGGGATTCGGATAGGAGGTAAGAATTTAAAATGCAAAATGAATGAGTATTCGTGAAGGGAAGTCGGGTTAAATTAATCCCGAACACATGTAAGGGCAAAATGGTCAAAAGACCGAAAGCCGGAGTAATTCGATAAGGAAATTTAATTAAAAATATGGATTTAAGAAATCTTGGTCAATAAAGATGAAATAAATTTATTTTGGGTTAAATTGATCAAGATATTAATTTATGGGAATTAATCGGGATTTTTAGTTTGGAAAAATAATCCCGAAAATAATCGAGAAATTATACCCGAAAAAGGATTAAAAATAAATTAAATAAAATTAAATTAGTTAAATTAGAATAAAATAATAATTTTGTAGATGTTTTGAGGTATTTAATATATTTTAAATGAATAGTAAAATAATTAAAATAAAAAAAAATAAAAATAAAAAAATTGATAAAAAAGAAGAAAAAAAAAAAGTAAATGAAACAAAAAAAAAAAAAAAAAAGAGAAACAGAATTGGAAAACCATCGGGGAGAGAGAAAGAAGCAGAGAAGCTGAAGACGAAGCAAAACGGAAGCAGAGGCCCGACCCCGTCGGCGGCCAGGGACCCCAGGCGAGGGCCGGCGAGGATGGCCCGACCTCAGGCAACTTATCAGCGGCGACGACGCGCCGTGGGGACGCCGGAATCCGGCGGAAATCGGAGGAGAAGCCCGCGGGAAAGAGAGGGCTACCGGCGGCGAACGGCGGCGATCCAGGCGAAACCAAGGCCCGATTTGGAGAGCCCAGTCGACGGCGGTGCTTTTGGCACCGGTGGCACTCAACGAGACGGCCGGAATCGGCGGCGACGGCCAAGGGAAGAGAATGGGTCCGACGGCGAGGAGAGAAGAGGCCGGACCGGCGGCATTCCGGCGGCCTTGGGCGAATCCGAGCCCAGATTCGAGATGCGGACGGCCTTGCGGAGCTGTTGGCGGTGGAAGCCGGCGGAGAACCGGCCGGCAAGGTAGTGAACCGGCAGTGAACCGGCCGAACCGGAGAAAAACCGGCGGTCTGACCGGTCCGAACCGGACTGAACCGGTTCAGCCAAAAAGAGGGGAAAAAAAGGGAGAAAAAGGGAAAAGGAAAAAGAGGAAAAAATTGGGGAAAATTTTGGTGATGCAATCGAGCTTCGGGTAAGTCGATAAGCGGTCAAATTGACCGATTTAAATTTGGAATATTTTATTTAATTAATTTTGGGCTGAGAACTTACCCGAAAAAATTGTGGAATTGTGTAGCTCGACGATTGGCATCCACCGAGGGCTCGAGACAGCCTCGATTTGCGGACTAGCATGGAATCTCGGGTAAGTGACCCCTATTTACGACAATTTCCTCGTTATGCATGATATTGATTTAATTCCGCATAAATTGAATTAAATTATGGAAATTTAGATTAATTGTCGTAAATATTTAAGTTAGCTATTCGAGAATTAGAACGAGGCCCGATAAATTATTGGTGGGCCCAGTGAGCCCAATAGGCCTCGATAAAGTAAAAATTAAGTGAAAAACGGGCTTAAGGCCGATCAAGGCCCATTAATGTGCAATCGGGCCCAATAGGGGTAAATGGGCCCAGCGATTTAAATTAAGCCCAGAAAAGATTAAGTACAATTAAATCATAATATCTGACCTGAGGAATATTAATACGCAGTTCCGGGCATTGGATTGGAAACATATCGGACTGCGCGATGGGACTACATTGGAAAAGAGAAAGGTCAGACTCGACGAGAATCGAGGTAAGGGAATTCTGCGGACTGCTAGAGGTAACAGTACGCAATTTTAAATTCATATGCAGTCCTTTAAAATATCCTGAAGGGTCTAGAGGTCAAATAATAATTTTAGTGCCCCGAATGGGCAAATTACTAAAATACCCTTGTTAAGGGTAAAATTCTAAAAATCTAGGAAAAATTGGGAGGAGCAAGGACAAGAGGTTCCTGCTCGTTCTGGAGATATTTCAACGCATGCATGAGTAGGCTGGCTCGCCTTGAAAGAAAGTGCACCGCATTGCATACTTTCAACGTGAAATTGATTTGAAAACTGTTTTGAGTAAATAGAGCCGCCTACGTGTTTTATTGACATATGACGTGCTAGAGCTCAGCTCGCACGGTAATTTCGATTTGTGTGATGCATGCATTAGTGCTGGAGCGAGAGCTCGCACTAGAGTTTTACATGCATAGGTGCTAGAGTATAACTCGCACCAGATTTCACATGCTCTTTCGTGACACGGTGCTAGAGTCTGACTCGCACCATATTTTTTACATGATTTTCGAGACAGGGTGCTGGAGTTTAACCCGCACCAGTATTTATAAAATTTTCATGTGATTTATAATATACAGAGTGCTGAGCTTAGCTCGCACTAGTTTTACCGGATTTGTGGAGTACCGCTGTCTGCCCTTGGAGTCAGCCAAAAGGCCCAACAGGCTCAAGAGACCTCTTAGGTGGGGGTGTGAGTGAGGGATGAGGTTGGCGGCCTTGTGGGGATGTAAGCGGGCTCTGCCAGTTGACGTGTTTTGATGAGAGTGCTGAGCATCGCTCACACAGATTTTATGAGAACATGCGATGAGCCGTGCTTGGAGCATCGGGTAGACTGTGTGTCACCGATTTAATAGGCTCGCACGTGCGTTTTGAGACATGGCATGAGTATTGAGAAACAAACCTCTGTGGGAAGCAGGCCAATTGGGCCGGAGTACCTAGAGATATTGCATGGGTTCATGGAGTACGATGTACCGTGCAAGTAGCATGGAGTACGATGTACCGTGTTGTATCTTCGGATACGGCATCTCCGGATGCAGCATCTTCGGATGCCGGGGATCGGATAAGACTGACGGGATGGACTGACCCACCTCCCGGGCGGTTCCCGATCATGGTGAGAACCCGCACACTAGGATCCGTGTAGCTGAGGAACTCACGAGGACAGATGTGGCCATAGTCCTAGTTATTTACCTATATACAGACGTTGCCTAGTCTCGCATGTTGATGATTTCTATGATGATTTAAACTGGGTTTTAAAACTAAATTGCATGATGGTATTTCCATGCTTTTCAAACCCACGTGTGATGTAAATGTTTTCATGATTTTGTGTGAGTCAGGATCACCCGCAGGAGGGGTCGAGTCCTGACTTTATTGTCAAAATCTTAATTGAGAAAGAAATGATTTATGATAATTGCATGTTGATTTTTCGTGCAAATGTATTTTACATATCATCATAATGCATAGCATTGTTTTAAAATGTGTGGAGAAAGGGTGGTTTATGCATGGCACTACGTTCATGTAGGTAGTATGGTTACCTACTTGTTCGTAGGATTGCCTTACTGAGCTTGATGTGCTCACCCCTTTCATTTTCTCCCACAGATGATCTCCAGTTGAAGTTGAGGCGACTCAGTACTGCATTCCGGATATCCGCTGCTGCCCATCAACATAAGGTATATACACTTGTACTTATTGTATCTACATAAGCATAGCACAGTAACATGATTGTAAGTAACTTTAGGGGATGTATAAATAATATAACAATTATAAATGACTGGAGAAGAAATAAGTACTAGGGTAGATGTATGGTGGGACTGGCATTGACGCACAGCCCAATTAGTAGTGGAGTGTTGGTCACGATTCGAGGACAGGTAAGAATTAAGTAAGAAAATAAACAAAAACGCGAAAAAAATTCACTCTGATTTTTGGATAGTTGGGTCGTGACACCATACCTATGTATTTTACCAATGGCAACGACAAAAGTTAACTAACATTCAAACTCCAAGTTCCAACTTCACTATCATTGTAAAGGCCTTAAATTTTTGATACTGAATTATAAATAACCGTATGAATAAAGTAGCTTAAATGTCGAGATGTAACTTAGAATTCTCATTATTGTAAAATGATGAATGATGTACGAGCCTCATAAGAATTCTATGGAATGAATAACTGGAATGTATGAAATTAATATATATATATATATATATATATATTAATGAAATAAAGAAATGGATATATATGTGTGAAAATACGACTAAGATGTACATGTCTTTCAGTTTATGAAAACATTTATGTAAAACAAGGGAAAATAAATTAATATACATAAAATAGTCAAATATATCATCAACCTTTTATACAAAATGAATATAAATCATCAACCTTTAATTTTATTGTAAAAGTCTACAAACTTTTATTTTACTATAAAATAAACTCTTAGTCTTTCAAAATAATACAATTAAGTAAAATAAATAAGAGGTTAAAGTTTTATAACCCATAAATCTGGTGATTTTACTGTAAAAATTTATAACAAGTTTGAACTTAATTGCATTATTTTAGTAAATTAGAAGTTTATACAGTAAAATTAAAGGTTGATTGCTTATTTTCAATTTTTTACAAAAAGTTGAGGCTATATTTGGCTATTATGCCATATTTAGAAATGTGATGTTATTGATCAAAATGTATTAATTGATTGATATATGTTAATATTATTTGTGATTTTTGATAATTCTATATTTTTTAGAATTATTTGTGTTTAATTTCCTAATTAATTATTTAAATCCCCAATTTATTTTGTTAATTATCCCCTTTATTTAATTAAAATTCTCATGTTTGCAGATAAACTAAATCCGGATGAATTTTGAATATTTTGATAGAAAATGGATCGAAATTGGGTTAAAATCGAGATTGAGCCACGTGGACAACACGAGCCATGCCACCTAGCACATCCAATTGGACAAGAAGACAAATGACATGGAAATATTTTTTTTCGAGGAGCCAATGGTGTGAAGACAAGCTTTTTATTCCCGATTTTGTAAAGTTTCATCCCTTTATTTTTATGCTCGGTTTACTATTTTCTTTTATGATAGTTTTTCTTGTTCTTTAGTTTTGTTTTATCATTGTTACAGTAGCTCATCATGTCTCCATGCTTCTTTTCATTTTTCTATTTCAATTTAAGTTTGTTATTAGTTGAAGGTTTTTTTTTGGTTTTTTTGCATTTCACCTTCCTATCTCGGCTTCTGCATGATTGAGATTGCTCGATTTTGTTCAACGTAGTAGTGGACTGCTACAGAGGACAATGAGCAAGGCGTGGCCGTTGGAGTTTCCATTTTTTCTGTTTCACAACTTCTTTTGTTTCAGTTTAGTCTTCAGCTGTTAATTCTATCCTTGTTCTCGGTTTAATTTCAGTTTGCCTATTTTACCTTCATTCACTGCTTTAACTTTTTATTAGCTGCATTTCTTTTGATCTTTAATGTTGATGATAAATTGTCCTAAAGCATCATTTCCATTTCTCTGTTCTGCCATGTTTCTTGTTTCTATTACTGTTCATAACTGCATTTCATTATGTATATTTTTTTTCATTCAATCGCTGCAACTGTGTTAGTGATGTGCAGCGGACAGACCAAGAGGAAGAAACGAACAGCGCATGGAATAAACAGCAGCCTTGAGCAGTACCTGGACCGTGATGGAGAGAGAGCAGGACAGCAAACCTGGACAACAGTTGGTAGTTCGTGGGAGCAGGAGCAGCTAGTGTTGCCAGAAGCATGGGCAGAGAAGAAGTGCACAAAACAGAGAGCCATGGACAGACTGGATGCAGCAGAGTTGGTGAGAGTTGCTGAACCGAGAACAAGATGGACAACAGGTGGAAACGTGCAGGCTGTATGCGGTAACTGGGCAGAGGACAACCCGAGAGGCATGGAGCAGAAGCAAACCCGAGGCCATCTCCTGGAAAAGAAACAAATTCTGCTGAAGAAAAGCATGAACAGTGAATGGAGGGACATGGGGCTGGTTTTAATTTGTTAAGGCTTTGTTTGGCTAATGCATAGTAGTTAATTAATTCATTTTCATGCATTGTTAGTATAGTTTAATTTCAATTTAATTTGTTAGCTTAGTTTAGAGTCTTTAATTAGATTGCATGTTAGTATTCTTGCTTAGTGGTATATAACTTAGTTTTAATTAGGTTGATAGTCAATTAAGTGTTCATTTAGAATTAGATTAGGGGTAAATTTATTTTATTAATTCTTAAGTTAGTTTAAATTGCATTTTGATTAAGTAGTTTAATTGCATTTTAGGTTAGTTTAATTGTAGTTTAATTAATCTTGCTTCGTTATTTTTTTGTTTGCATTTTATTTTAATTACGTTAATTAGCTTTAACTGTTTTAATTATTTTCATAGATTTTTTATTTTAATTGCATGGAGCTCGGTAAGTAAATCTTAGATCGGTTTTATTTTCTTTATTTTATAGTTTTATTATTTTCAGTACTGTTAGCTTTGTAGATGACCCATCAATTCATAATTTGCTAGGATATACTTAGGGTAAGATTAATCGGTAGTTAATTAGGCTGATCAACTTCTCTGTGGGACGATAACTCGAGACTCAAATCCCATTATTACTTGTACGACCCGTGCACTTACGGAATATACCTTTAGGGCGTGTCAAGTTTTAGGCGCTGTTGCGGGGGAAGTTTTTATTTGTCGTTAGTTTATGCTTAGGTGTAATTCTAGCTGTAAATATTTTGGTTGTAAATATTTAGAAGTTTAATCTAGATTAGTTAATTGAAAAATCAAAATAAAAAAAAATTGAAAAATTAAAAAAACTTTAAAAAAAATTCTAAGGACTTTAGATGTTTGCTTGCGTAGAGCCGGGAGTTATGATAGCTTTCCTCTAGATCCTGAAATTGAAAGAACCCTTAGGAAAATTCGAAAGGATCCTAAGAAATTAATAGCTCTGCTACAAAACATCATGGTAGAAAATAGGAAAATTAGAACTGTTGGAGATTATGCGGTGCCGACGATTGGAGGATATTATACCGACATTAGGCCACCAGCTGTCCCTGCAAACAATTTTGAATTTAAGCCTGCAATCCTTCAGATGATCCAGACTTCTTTACAGTTCAGTAGGCTTCCACACGATGACCCACATGCTCACCTTGGGCAATTCTTGGACTTGTGCAACACGTTCAAACACAATGGATTAACTGATGATGCGCTTAGGCTTAGATTATTCCCCTTCTCACTTAGGGATAGGACGCGACACTGGTTAACCTCCTTACCTCCAGGATCCATTTCTACGTGGGACGAGTTAGCCCATCAATTTCTAGCTAAGTTTTTCCCTCCATCTAAAATGGCCAGACTCCTAGTGATATATCTTCCTTTGCCCAGCTCGATTCGAAAACTCTTTACGAAGCATGGGAACGATATAAGGAGCATCTTAGGAAGTGCCCTCACCATGGCCTACCATTATGGCTGCAAGTCTAGACCTTCTACAACGGACTTACAAGCCAGAATAGGACCATTGTTGACGCTGCTGCGGGTGGAGCGCTAATGTGCAAAACAGAGGAGGAAGCTTACGAGCTTTTAGACAAGATGGCGGCTAACAACTATCTATGGTCCTCGGAGAGGCAATTGCCAACGAAGTCGACGGGTATTTAAGAGCTCAACACACTGTCTACCTTGACCTCTCAAATCGCTAATCTTACGAAAAAGGTAGAGTCGCTCAGTACCCAACATAATCCTTCCACTAGTCCAACCCTGTGTATTCTGTCTAAAGTCCTTTTCTTTCCTGCGAGCTGTGTAGTGGTACCCACTCTGTAGATTGACAGGCCCTAAGGGTATTACCGCAAGTGCACGGGTCGTACAAGTAATAATGAGATTTGAATCCCAAAATTATCGTCCCACAGAGAAGTTGACTAGCCTAATTAAGTACCGGTTATTCTTACCCTAAGTATATTCTAGCAAATTATGAAATTAAAGAGTGATCTACAAAGCTAACAGTGCTTACCGAAAACAATAAACATTAAAAAATAAAGAAAATAAAACTGAACTAAGATTTGCTTACTGAACTCCGAGCAATTAAAGAAAATACCTACAAAAGAAAATTAAAGCAATTAAAATTAATTAACGCAATTAAAATAAAATACATATATGAAAATAACAAAGCAAGATTCATTAAACTAAAATTAACAAACCTAAAATGCAATAAGACTACTTAATCGAAATGCAATTTAAACTAACTTAAGATTTAATGAAATAGATTTACCCCTAATTTAATTCTAAATGAACACTTAATTAACTATCACCCTAATTCAAACTAAGTTCTAAACTATAAAGCAAGAATGCATTTTAATTAAAGACTCTAAACTAAGCTAATAAATTAAATTGGAATTAAACTAAACTAACAATGCATGAAAATGAATTAATTAACTATTATGAACTAGCCAAACAAGCCTTAACCAATTTAAATCATTCTCATGTCCCTCCAAACACTATTCACATCATCAATTTGCATTTTCTTTTCCAGGTGCTTCGGTTCCAGGTGCTGCCAGGCGTGCTTCTGTCCATGCCTCTCGGTACCATCCTTCTCCTCCGCTGTCAAGGTCTGATCCAGGTAAGGTTCTCGGTCTTGTGCCTGTGTTTCCAGGTGATGGACTCGGGTTAGTTAGGCGTGTCTTCTTTCTCCAATTTTTGTTTCAAGTGCTCTCGGTCTTGAACAGAAACAGCTCCACATGAGGTCCCTTTTGCTGTCTGCTGCACGTCCGTGACTTCTGCGCTCAACCTGCTTCAGCTGCTGTTCTCGACCTGCCCAGCTAATGCACAGGTCTGTCCGCTTCTAGTGTTGTCCTCAGGGTTCCAAATAGCGGCCGCGACGCGGAGTCACGGCCGCTATTTAGCGGTTTCGGCGGCAACCGCCACCGCTTTTGATCAAAAAACGGGTGTGAACCAGAGAAAATCGAAAGTGTTGGCTGGGTGGGTATGAAACTGGGTAACTGGGTTGGAGAGAGGGGGGGAATGTGTCGGCTGATGCCAAGAGGTCTAAGGCCGACCATGACTGCAAGATCGATTAAGTTTATTGTAGCCTTCCCAGGCCTGAAATGAAAGCAATTGGATGACAGAGACCAGAAGCGCAACACCAAGACGTCTACTGTTCATCCCTCACAATTCTGGAAATATAGCTTCGACTTTTTTTCCTGTTGAACAGACATGAGAAGTTGAAGTTGATCAATTAATCGGATTCATTTTCAGTTCAGAGAAAATGAGTGACTGGGTTGGAGGGAGAGGAGGAAGGTGTCGGGCTGTCGGCTGAAGGAAATCGAAGCAAAAATCAGAGAAAATGACACTGTGTGACTGGGTTGGAGGGAGGGGGGAGGTGGGAGTTGTCGGCTGCAGGAAATTTTATATAATAAAGATCATGGCAAATGTGTGGGAAAGATTAAATGGAAGCAGATATCGACACCTTAGGGAGTAAAGGCATGGATTACAAAAGTTTATCTTACTAAAAAGAATGATAATTAAACACCATTGATAATTTAATTTAATAATTAAATTAATATAATTTTTTTAATTAATATAATTTGTTTTTAGTTAATTTTTTTAATTAGTATAATTAATATAATTTTTTAGTAGTTATTTTTTTAATTAGTATAATTAATATAATTTTTTAGTAGTTAATTTTTTCATTTAGTATAATTTTTTAGTTAATATAATTAATATATTTTTTAAGAAGTTAGTATTAATTAATAATTTTGTAAGTATATATTTATTAATTATTTTAAAAAATGTTCAGTAATTATCTTAAATGTTTAGTAATTATCATAAATTACTTTTAAAATTAATAAATAAGACTAATTATGATTATAATTGCAAATAATATATTTTAGGTGAAGTTATTTGAATTTAAAAAAAATCACGACCGCGATAGCCGCAATGACCGCGATGGTCTCCGTTATATCCGCAACCGCAATAAACGCAACGCAACCGAAAACGAGGCCTCGACCGCAATTTAAATCCCTGGTTGTCCTTGCCATCGCCCCTCCAGCCATATGTCTATGCTGCAGTACCGTCTCTGCTTGGCAGCATGATCTGTTGCTCTGATTTGCCTCTGTCAGGAACACCACGTTACACTATCTAGACAGGCGAACACAACAGAAGTTGGGCACTGGTTATTGCACACACAGCAACTGTTGTCACCACGATTTGCCGAGCAACACATCCAATCTTTTCCTGCTATACTCAGCAAAGCAGACCAAGGAATCAGATAAAAAAAAAACAAGCAAAAGTTGTTAAAATGCAAGTTTAAGGTAGTGAATGAAGAACTTAAAATGGTTGAAACTAAGAGTTAAAGCAAAATAAGAAAATGAACAGTGGTTAAATCATGAAACAGAGTGTAACAGAGTGAGAATGTGGCCTCTATCCACTGCAACCATAGGTTCTCGCTGCTGAACCGCATAGAATGAAAACATCCCCACTAGCTTCAGCCGCCGTGTCTTCTGCTCTGCACCAGTTTCAACAACCACATTCGATGCTCCAGCAAGTTTTATAATAGCTCATGACCGAATGCATAACTTCCAACAAAGGTTTGACATCGGCATGACCTGCAGAACAGAGGAACAATCTCACAGCTAACACCGAAAAGGATGCAGGAAATGGCACATTAAATAATTAGAACATAGATATGTTAGTGCATAGAAAGAAATAGGGCTATGAAATAAAATAAAAAAATATTTAATCGAGACTAGAAATAGCTAAAAGAAATCAAGTAGCAACTAAAACTACAATATTAAAACAAATCGGAAGAAAGCCAGCGGGTGAAAACAAAATGAAAACCAAGCATGCTTCCTGCCTTTCTCCAACCGAGAATCCACTTTGTCAACCCACATCAAAGCATCAAAACCAAAAGGCATACACAAAGGAAGAGCTTGTCATCTGACTGCCCCAGAGAAAATCAAACCGAGAGCTAAAAAAATGACTTATCATGATAACACTAAAATAAAGATCTGGGATTGAAACAGAATCAAACAGTAGAGAAAATGGAAATGAAACTATTCATTAATAAAAAAAAGAACTAGAAATGAACAAAAACTTTGCATGAAAATAAAAGTTAACATGAATAGTAATCTAACAATGGTGGCTATCGGAAAAAAAAAAAAAACTTAAAAAACAATAAATCCTAAAATCAACCCTAAAACTATTCTACCCTAATTTACCTCTATTCTAACCTAGGCTACCCCCTTTTCAATTGATATCTTTTTCTATTTATACACACACTTAGGGGTACAATGATAATATTTTCATCCTAGATGAGTTGACATTGTTTGACCACTTGTCTTTACACCATTGGCTCCTTGAAAAATAATATTTCCATGTCATCTGTCTTTTTGTCCAATTGGATGTGCTAGGCTCGTGTTGTCTGCGTGGTCCAATCTCGATTTTAGCCCAATTCCGATCCATTTTCTACCAAAATATTCAAAATTCATTCGGATTTAATTTATCCGCAAACATGAGAATTTTAATTAAATAAAGGGGATAATTAACAAAATAAATGGGGGATTTAAATAATTAATTAGGAAATTAAGCACAAATAATTCTAAAAATATAGAATTATCACATAGGTGTCCGCTTAACTTAAAATCGGTTCAGTATGTTGCCCTCTCTAAGCAACAGAACAACCCTTTTTTAAACACCTATAATCCAGGGTGGAGGAACCATCCTAACTTTTCCTGGAGCCAGAATCAAGGGCAATCTTTTAGTTCTAGACCTGTAGAACCCCCTGTTTTTCAAGCTCCACCGGTTCATGTACCACCACAGCCGCAATTTCCATTTCATCTGCCTCATCAACCATCCCCACCTCAATTTTAGCATCATCCACCTCACTTCCACCAACCACCACCACCACTACAACCTCAGCACTTACCAGCAGCTGAAAAGAAGCCCTTGCTTGAGGAAATGTTGACAACGATCCTGTAAAATCAAGCAGCTTCAATTAAGAACTTAGTAGTTCAGGTAGGACAAATAGCGAATGCTCTTAGTCAGCATCCTCAAGGAACCCTTCCTAGTAACACCAAAGCCAATTATGTTAGGTAAAGGGAGGGTAAGGAACATGTGCAAGCCATTACCCTTAGGAGCGGTAGAGAGCTTGATGAAGATCCACAAGTTAAGTCCCAACCTAAACAGCACATAGTTGAAGAATCCTTAAGTTCTAACGAAGCAGCTCCGAAAGAACAAGAACATCAGGATCAAGCTGCAAAAGAATCAAAACTAGGCACTTCTTCATCTATACCTTCTCCTACTTCACAGCCTTCAAAGTACTTTGATGCTATACATGTTACCACTACATCCCCTCTAGTTAGACCAGCAGTACCTTTTCCTCAAAGGCTCCAAGATCAAAAGCTGGAACGACAATTTGCTAAATTCCTTGAGGTTTTTAAGAAGTTTCACATCAACATTCCTTTCGCAGATGCTTTAGAGCAGATGCCAAGTTATGTGAAGTTTTTGAAGGATATCCTCTCTAGGAAAAGAAGATTGGAAGAGTATAAGACGGTGGCCTTAACTGAGGAATGTAGTGCCATTATCCAGAGAAGATTACCCCCTAAGCTCAAGGATATCGGGAGTTTTACCATACCATGCACTATTAAAAATTTATTCTTTGGTAGAGCCCTGTGTGATTTAGGAGCTAGTATAAATTTGATGGCTTTGTCTATCTATCAGAAATTAGGAATAGGAGATGTCAAGCCCACCACAGTGACCCCCCAGTTGGCTGACCGATCAATTAAATATCTGAAATGGGTCATTGAGGATGTGTTAGTAAAGGTGGATAAATTTGTTTTCCCTACAGATTTTATTATTTTAGACATAGAGGAAGACAGGGAAGTCCCCATTATACTAGGCGTCTTTCCTAGCGACTGGTAGAACCTTAATTGATGTACAATGGGGAGTTAACTATGAGAGTCCTAGATCAGTAGGTGATATTTAGTGTTTTCAAACCTTTGAAGCTCCCTGATGACTCTCAAGACTGTTTTAGGATGGAGGATATAAGGCTTAAGCACAAGAAATCTGAGAGAAAGAAGGAAGTAGATAGAGTTAAGGAGGAGTTAACTGTCAATATTTTGTCACCCTCTGGCTGATCCTCCTACTCTTCGCCCTGCTACTGAGTGTTATTTTCTTCAGCTGCATTTGAAGTGGCTATATTTTTCTTTTCACTTTGTATATAGTTCGTTTTTCTTTTTCTTTTCTGTTGTGTCTTTCTTTGTTTGTGTTGCAGGTTTCTTTTCTAGTATTATATTTTCAATCAAGTTTCGATTGTTCATCATCATCATCAGAAAGGGGAGTACTCTGTTCTTGAGCTTAAATTCTTATATTATCTGCACACTGAGGATACTGTGCACTTTAAGTTTGGGGGAGGGGATATCACTTGAGCTATTTTTGTGAAAAGTTGGAAAAATTTTCAAAATTTTTTCGAAAATCTGAGAAAGAATTTTTTAAAAATTTTCGATAAAATGAGCTTAAATTGTTTGATTTTGGGATGATTTAGTGCTTAGCATGTAGTTTTTCCCATAATCCGATGATATAACCCCATGATTTAGTCTGACTTTGATTGACTGAGAAGTATAATTATAGGAAAAGCATGAAGTTGAATTTTTGAATTTGTCTTAATTCTGATTGTAATTGCCTCATCTTATGCACATGTCATGTCATGAATCAGTATATTTATTTAGAGAAAGCTTATGTATACATAGGATTGCATTTGTTCAATTGATTTTATGCATCATATTCTAGAATTGGTTTGATCTAATCTCAAGGCGATATATTAGATCACACTTAATTAGTGAGATGATTTAGGCCATCTTTGGATCGTTTGAGCCTTTCTAGCCTCCTTGTACATATTCTACCCCTAGTCACTCATCTGGGCCAAATAAGCTTTTCTCTGTAAATACACCACACCTGCTTATTTTTTTTTCCATAGCTTAAATACTCAGTTCCTATCCCTTACCCCAAAAGCATGAAAAGTCATTGGGATATATTGTGAGCTATATATGGGTATTAAGTGATAGTGAAGGAGTATATAAAAAAAATTACAAAAATAGAATAAAATAAATAAGTTTGGGGGAAATGATTTGAGCTCTTACATTAAGATCCTAGAAGTAATGCAAGTTAAGGGGTAATTAAACCTAAATCGACTTTATCATACCTTAGCCCCAACCTTACATTATAAGCCTAATGAAGTCCTATTAATCTTTGGTTAAGTGTGACTACATTAGTGGAGAGAGAAGTGAAAAGCAAACTTATGGAAATGATCACATGTCATTAACTTTGCATTTACTGTGTTGCATAATCTGATCTGGGTAATGTACTGTGAAGTGACATTTTTCACACACTCACGATGAGTCTAATTTGGATTAGGACTTATGATTGAATAATTCTAAGTGTTGGACTTGTAATTGTGAGTCTTTAATTTCATAGTCTGTACTTTTTCTTTGAGGATGATATTGGAGAAATTATTGTGCTTAGTACTTGTTATTCCTACAATTATTTTGTTTTGCTTTAGGACAAGCAAAATCTCAAGTTTAGGGGTATGATAATTCTATATTTTTTAGAATTATTTGTGTTAATTTCCTAATTAATTATTTAAATCCCCAATTTATTTTGTTAATTATCCCCTTTATTTAATTAAAATTCTCATGTTTGCAGATAAATTAAATCCGAATAAATTTTAAATATTTCGGTAGAAAATGGACCGTAATTGGGCTAAAATCGAGATTGAGCCACGTGGACAACACGAGCCATGCCACCTAGCACATCCAATTGGACAAGAAGACAGATGTAAACCCCACGAAATTTTCTTGTATTTGGTTAATAAAACAAATAAGTGAAATTTTAAATTGTATGTGTCGGTATTACATTTCCTAAATGAGAGACTTAGAAGAATTAATTTAATTAAAATATAATAGTTCTAAGAATGAATATCTATGAGGAAGTAGAAATAAAATTTTTTTTATAAGTTAAGAAAATATCTATATAAATATACATACTAAATTAAATTCATTTTATACATACTATATAAGGAATTTATCAAGGGCATATATATAACTATATATATGTGTATCTGTATAGATATATATCAATATATATATATATATATATATATATATATATATATATAAATGTGTATGTTTCTACATGGCCGAAGAGCTGCACAAGGATCCAATTTCAGAGAACATATTAATATATATATATACATAATATAGGTGCATACCGAATAAATAAATATATATATATATGAATGAACTGAATGAGAAGGAAAAGAGATGGGAAAGAACCGAAAAAATAAAAGGGGGCAAGAAGCAGGTTTTAAGCCAAAACCCGAGAGCTCAATGGACTGGAAAAGAAAAATGGAAGGAAATGGAGGATGATGATGCCGTACAACCAGGAAGTGGGGAAAAGACAGAATTAAAAAAAAAATTAAATTAATTAAATGTCTGACCGAAAGAATGGGTGATCAGCAGGAAACGTGAGTAGAACCGGAGCAGGTTAAAGGTGGAGAAAACGCTTGCTACACACGGTAGTAGTCAGTAGAAGACAAGATGGCAGTGATGGGTCCGAATCAACTTAAGCAGCCTGGAACTGTGTAGAGATTGAAATGCTGCTGATAGATCGATCTTGTACCGAGGGGGTTAAGTGAACTGAAAACCAAGAAAAGTGAGGCCAAAGAAAAAGGAAGAAAAGGGGGCTATTGTGAGTGTGGTCTATGGAAGATGAACGAAAATGAATGAGATAAATAAGGTCTGACCGAGAGAGAGAGATGGGGAGAAGGAACTGGGAACAGAGGACTTTCATCCTCTGAAAACTGAAGCAAAATATATGGGAAAGAGAGAAGCAAATCGAGAGGCTGGCTTTGTTAGTCCTCGGAAGTGAAAAAAAAAATAGAGAGGAAACAGTGAAAGGAATACCCGAACTGTGAACTGAAGAGCTGAAGCAGAGGAGTGCGGAAGACCGTGATTATTGATGAAAAGAAAGTCTCGGCGAGAAAAGCAGGACTGGGTAGCTCGAGGAGAAGCGAATGAGAGTTGAGAAACTGAGTAAGCAGGGAGGAGATCGAGAGTATGCAGGAAGGAGACAGAGTACACAGGGGCGTGATCAGGAGGCAGAAACTCAGCTGGAAACAGAAGCAAAACAAAGATGGTGAGGCTGTAGGGAAGGGACCTCCTTTCATAAAGGAACTACAAAAAGAAAAAGAAAAAAAAACCAGAGGAAGTGTAGGAAACTAGCCGAGGTCGGTGCTAAATCGAGGAAGCTCGGGTGTGGCTTGGAAAAGGAAGAAACAGAGGCAGTGCTAGTCAGGAAGTTGGAAACCGAAAGGAGCTCCGATGGACGGTAAGCAGAGACAACGAGAAGACACGGGACTGGCTAGGTGTTGAGGTGATGGCCGAATGGAGAAGGAAGAAGGATGACAGGCCGGTGAAGGAAAGAAGGAAACTGATAAAGCCGATGAACAGTGCAGTCGGGAATTGTGGCAAGGAAGAAGAAGAAATGAAGAAGAAAAGGCGGGAAAATTTGAAAGAAAAAAAATAAAAATAAAAAGAAACAGTAGGAGAAGAGGAAGAAACCCAGAATCAGAGAGTGAACCTAGACGAGAAAGCTGAGCATCAAAAAAAAAATATAGGGAATGCTGTATGGTGCTATCGGGGTTGGCAGAGTGGTGGTGAAGATGGCTGAAAACATGGGGGTGATGATGGTGGCGGAAAACAAGAAGAATGAGAGGTAAAAAGGGGAAGCCGAGATGCATGAAGGAGACCGGGAATAGGATCCTCGGGTGAGCCACTATAAAAAAAAAAGAAGAGAAGAAGAAGCTGGGGAATTTAAAGGAAAAGAGAGTGCAGGTGAATCGTAGAGAGAAATTAAAGGAGATACTAGGAGGCATCACCGCTCGAGTACGGAGATTTCTATGAACCGAGGTAAGGGGATATAATTTAAAACGGTAATAGTTACTTACCAAAACTTGATAAAGAAAGCTTGCAAAGACATGAAGTATGATTTTCATGCATGTTTCTAAATTATATTTCTGATCAAGACTATGCTCTCTGTGTTTATGTTTTTGAATAATTGTATATAACTGAATTTGATTTCGGAATATGAGCATGTCTTTTAAAATGATCTTTCGAATAAGATGAATTTATTTCGATATTTTTGTATATGAAAACTATAGTTGTTTTGAGACTAAGAGCCATTTATGTTGTGTGCCTACGCACGTCAACTTCGCCTGTGTGGCGTCTGAACTAGCCTGTGTGGCGTTTGAACTCGCCTGTGTGGCGTTTGAACCCGCCTGTGTGGCGCCTGTATTTTGCCTTCGTGGCGCCTGTATTTCGCCTGCGTGGCGCCTGTATTTCGCCTTCGTGGCGCCTGTATTTCGCCTGTGTGGCGCCTGTTTTCCGCCTTTGTGGCATCGGGAATTACCCTTAAGTTCTGAATTCCCTCTACGGAGGATGACTGGGTTATTTTGCCGCGTGATTACCTTGTTATTTTGCCGCGTGATTACTTTGTTATTATCGCGTGATAAATTTGTTATTGCCACGTGATAATTATATGGCCGATATAGTCTCGATTTGAAAATTTAAACTCTGTTTTCAGAACCGGATTTGATAGGTATTCCTGTTTGGAATTCTGAATGTACGACCAGTTTTACGTAATATCTATTAAGTTCAAATACCTAAGGAATTACGTTTTGAATCTCGATGTTTTTAATTTTCCTTAATCTTTGAATGTTATTATTAGTAGTTTCAGAAAGTATCATTATGCGCATTATCATGTTTTACACATATTTAAATTGCTAGAATCGTTTTAAATACATTTTCTTACTGGGCTTTTTCCCGAAAGCTCACTCCTCTACCTCTCAGATCTTTGCAGTAAATTACAATTAATAAATGCTGCATAGACAACGTAGGCTGGCAGATATGAGCTTCCCCAGACTACCTTTTGTATATGCGTGAGGTATACACTCTTATCCCTATACCAGACTATTTGTATGCACAGACATCTATTGAAAATAATGTGTCGGGATGAAACCTGTATTAGGATAAATGAAGTGAAATATTTTTAAGGATTGACACTGAATAGGAATACAGCCTAAGTGAAGAAGGGAATAAGTGGGTAAAATAAGTTCAAAAAAAAATCCCTCGATTTTCAAGGGTCGTTACATTTAGTGGTATCAGAGCAAAGGCTGTCTAGTACTGTCAGTGTCAATAATAAGGATAAGATTACATCCCAAATGTCTGTGCTTGTCTGGTTGTAGACTAAGTATACCTAATGAAGTTAAGACTTAATGTTTGGTCTACGTGAGGAACTAGATCACGAGCTAGAAGCTGCAGAGATAGGCCTGAGAATCATGCAGAGTCATCATATGAGACTCATAAATGATACCGATATTGAAACTGATGTTGAGCGTGCTCCATCAGGTCCTGTGGAAAGGACAGATGGTATTGAGACACACTCTACTAAGGTTGAGTGGAATATTGAACATATTATGAAAAATTGGGATACAGGCTATGTTAGGTGATGGGGTAGACGGAAGAATAGACAGACAGATTACTCCCGATACGCCCGCACAACCTGTAGAGATGTTTCAGAACTACAAATATGCCTGCTCCTGTAGCTCCACAAGAATGATGATGACTTGAGTTAGGAGTATGAGCTACATTAGATGAGACAGTTTAAGGATTGCAGATCGTCATTGATAAATGGGATAAAGGACCCGATAGTTATAAAGAACTGAATGAATGAGATTAAGGAGACTACGAATGGAATTTATGGGTCTAGCACAAGGAAATCGATTTGTCAATGAGTATGAATTATGATTTATATCTTTGGAAAAGTATGACCCAACTTTATGAGCAGTGAAGTTAAGTAATGTCTGTAAGTTCACTAACAGATAGAGATCGAGCTGAGTTCGGAGGATAGTATGCTATTACATACTGGATTTAAGAATCCAAGTGTAATGGAAAACTGGAATATTAAATTAGAAAAGCTTGATGATTTTAGAAGTAACTCTACCGAGAAAGTTGCTTTTGCAACTTTTGTGTTAAATGATTGGAAAAGCTACACGGATTTTGTTAAAGTGTGCAACTATAAAGAAAGTAGCATTTGTAGTATCAATATCGAAATGGAAAGTCAAACTCAGAGGGAAGTTCCCCAATTTAATCTGGGAGTCGACATCAGAAAAATTACATGGGCTATATTCTGAAGGCCCTTAGACGACAACACATTTCGAATGAAACAAAGTGGTAATTATAGATGAAATGAGTGAATCGAACATAAAGAAACAAGTCTGCGAAGGAATACGAAAGTATATAGAATTGAAAGGAGTATACTCTGGATAAGTAGAGAGCTTGATGCGATAGAAGTACCCGTATCTATTTAAGGACTAAGGTACTCTTAAATTTGGGGACCAAACTCCTTAAGGTGGGGAGAATGTAAACCCCACGAAATTTCCTTGTATTTGGTTAATAAAACAAATAAGTGAAATTTTAAATTGTATGTGTCGGTATTACATTTCCTAAATGAGAGACTTAGAAGAATTAATTTAATTAAAATATAATAGTTCTAAGAATGAATATCTATGAGGAAGTAGAAATAAATTTTTTTTTATAAGTTAAGAAAATATCTATATAAATATACATACTAAATTAAATTCATTTTATACATACTATATAAGGAATTTATCAAGGGCATATATATAACTATATATATGTGTATCTGTATAGATATATATCAAAATATATATATATATATATATATATATATATAAATGTGTATGTTTCTACATGGCCGAAGAGCTGCACAAGGATCCAATTTCAGAGAACATATTAATATATATATATATATATACATAATATAGGTGCATACCGAATAAATAAATAAATATATATATATATGAATGAACTGAATGAGAAGGAAAAGAGATGGGAAAGAACCGAAAAAATAAAAGGGGGCAAGAAGCAGGTTTTAAGCCAAAACCCGAGAGCTCAATGGACTGGAAAAGAAAAATGGAAGGAAATGGAGGATGATGATGCCGTACAACCAGGAAGTGGGGAAAAGACAGAATTCAAAAAAAAATTAAATTAATTAAATGTCTGACCGAAAGAATGGGTGATCAGCAGGAAACGTGAGTAGAACCGAAGTAGGTTAAATGTGGAGAAAACGCTTGCTACACACGGTAGTAGTCAGTAGAAGACAGGATGGCAGTGATGGGTCCGAATCAACTGAAGCAGCCTGGGACTGTGCAGAGACTGAAATGCTGCTGATAGATCGATCTTGTACCGAGGGGGTTAAGTGAACTGAAAACCAAGAAAAGTGAGGCCAAAGAAAAAGGAAGAAAAGGGGGCTATTGTGAGTGTGGTCTATGGAAGATGAACGAAAATGAATGAGATAAATAAGGTCTGACCGAGAGAGAGAGATGGGGAGAAGGAACTGGGAACAGAGGACTTTCATCCTCTGAAAACTGAAGCAAAATATATGGGAAAGAGAGAAGCAAATCGAGAGGCTGGCTTTGTTAGTCCTCGGAAGTGAAAAAAAATAGAGAGGAAACAGTGAAAGGAATACCCGAACTGTGAACTGAAGAGCTGAAGCAGAGGAGTGCGGAAGACCGTGATTATTGATGAAAAGAAAGTCTCGGCGAGAAAAGCAGGACTGGGTAGCTCGAGGAGAAGCGAATGAGAGCTAAGAAACTGAGTAAGCAGGGAGGAGACCGAGAGTATGCAGGAAGGAGACCGAGAGTACACAGGGGCGTGATCAGGAGGCAGAAACTCAACTGGCAACAAAAGCAAAACCGAGATGGTGAGGCTGTAGGGAAGGGACCTCCTTTCATAAAGGAACTACAAAAAGAAAAAGAAAAAAAAACCAGAGGAAGTGTAGGAAACTAGCCGAGGTCGGTGCTGAATCGAGGAAGCTCGGGTGTGGCTTGAAAAAGGAAGAAACAGAGGCAGTGCTAGTCAGGAAGTTGGAAACCGAAAGGAGCTCCGATGGACGGGAAGCAGAGACAACGAGAAGACACGGGACTGGCTAGGTGTTGAGGTGATGGCCGAATGGAGAAGGAAGAAGGATGACAGGCCGGTGAAGGAAAGAAGGAAACTGATAAAGCCGATGAACAGTGCAGTCGGGAATTGTGGCAAGGAAGAAGAAAAAATGAAGAAGAAAAGGCGGGAAAATTTGAAAAAAAAAAAAAGAAACAGTAGGAGAAGAGGAAGAAACCCAGAATCAGAGAGTGAACCTAGACGAGAAAGCTGAGCATCAAAAAAATATATAGGGAATGTTGTATGGTGTTATCAGGGCTGGCAGAGTGGTGGTGAAGATGGCTGAAAACATGGGGGTGATGATGGTGGCGGAAAACAAGAAGAATGAGAGGTAAAAAGGGGAAGCCGAGATGCATGAAGGAGACCGGGAATAGGATCCTCGGGTGAGCCACTGTAAAAAAAAAAAAGAAGAGAAGAAGAAGCTGGGGAATTTAAAGGAAAAGAGAGTGCAGGTGAATCGTAGAGAGAAATTAAAGGAGATACTAGGAGGCGTCACCGCTCGAGTACGGAGATTTCTATGAACCGAGGTAAGGGGATATAATTTAAAACGGTAATAGTTACTTACCGAAACTTGATAAAGAAAGCTTGCAAAGACATGAAGTATGATTTTCATGCATGTTTCTAAATTATATTTCTGATCAAGACTATGCTCTCTGTGTTTATGTTTTTGAATAATTGTATATAACTGAATTTGATTTCGGAATATGAGCATGTCTTTTAAAATGATCTTTCGAATAAGATGAATTTATTTCGATATTTTCGTATATGAAAACTATAGTTTTTTTGAGACTAAGAGCCATTTATGTTGTGTACCTACGCACGTCAACTTCGCCTATGTGGCGTCTGAACTCGCCTGTGTGGCGTTTGAACTCGCCTGTGTGGCGTTTGAACTCGCCTGTGTGGCGCCTGTATTTCGCCTTCGTGGCGCCTGTATTTCGCCTGCGTGGCGCCTGTATTTCGCCTTCGTGGCGCCTGTATTTCGCTTGTGTGGCGCCTGTATTTCGCCTGTGTGGCGCCTGTTTTCCGCCTTTGTGGCATCGGGAATTACCCTTAAGTTCTGAATTCCCTCTACGGAGGATGACTGGGTTATTTTGCCGCATGATTACCTTGTTATTTTGCCGCGTGATTACTTTGTTATTACCGCGTGATAAATTTGTTATTGCCACGTGATAATTATATGGCCGATATAGTCTCGATTTGAAAATTTAAACTCTGTTTTCAGAACCGGATTTGATAGGTATTCCTGTTTGGAATTCTGAATGTACGATCAATTTTACGTAATATCTATTAAGTTCAAATACCTAAGGAATTACGTTTTGAATCTCGATGTTTCTAATTTTCCTTAATCTTTGAATGTTATTATTAGTAGTTTCAGAAAGTATCATTATGCGCATTATCATGTTTTACACATTTAAATTGCTAGAATCGTTTTAAATACATTTTCTTACTGGGCTTTTTCCCGAAAGCTCACTCCTCTACCTCTCAGATCTTTGCAGTGAATTACAATTAATAAATGCTGCGTAGACAACGTAGGCTGGCAGATATGAGCTTCCCCAGACTACCTTTTGTATATGCGTGAGGTATACACTCTTATCCCTATACCAGACTATTTGTATGCACAGACATCTATTGAAAATAATGTGTCGGGATGAAACCTGTATTAGGATAAATGAAGTGAAATATTTTTAAGGATTGACACTGAATAGGAATACAGCCTAAGTGAAGAAGGGAATAAGTGGATAAAATAAGTTCAAAAAAAAAATCCCTCGATTTTCAAGGGTCAAGGGTCGTTACAACAGATGACATGGAAAATTTTTTTTCGGGGAGCCAATGGTGTGAAGGCAAGTGGCCAAACAATGCCAACTCATCTAGGATGTAGAAATTACAATTATACCCCTTTTGTGCGTATAAATAAGACATGGATGACAATTGAAAAACAATATAATTTAGGAGTAGGAGTAGTGTAGGTAGATTAGTTTTTAGAGTTATTTCCTTTCTAGTATTTTTTTTACTTTCCCGTTTGTTTTACTTTGTAATTTCCGTTAGCCTCCATTGTTAAGTTACTATTTATTCCATCTTCATGTTATGAAAAGCTTTTTTATTCCCGATTTTGTAAAGTTTCATCCCTTTATTTTTATACTCAGTTTACTGTTTTCTTTTATGATAGTTTTTCTTATTCTTTAGTTTTGTTTTATCATTCTTATAGTAGCTCATCATGTCTCCATGCTTCTTTTCATTTTTCTGTTTCAATTTAAGTTGGTTATTACTTGAAGGTTTTTTTTTTTTTTTTTGGTTTTTCTGCATTTCACCTTCCTGTCTCGGCTTCTGCATGATTGAGACTACTCGATTTTGTTCAACGTAGTAGTGGACTGCTACAGAGGACAAGGAGTAAGGCGTGGCCATTGCAGTTTCCATTTTTTCTGTTTCACAACTTCTTTTGTTTCAGTTTAGTCTTCAACTGTTAATTCTATCCTTGTTCTCGGTTTAATTTCAGTTTGCCTATTTTACCTTCATTCACTGCTTTAGCTTTTTATTAGCTGCATTTCTTTTGATCTTTAATGTTGATGATAAATTGTCCTACAGCATCATTTCCATTTCTCTGTTCTGCCATGTTTCTTGTTTCTGTTACTGTTCATTACTGCATTTCATTATGTATATTTTTTTCATTTAATTGTTGCAGCTGCGTTAGTGATGTGCAGCGGACAGACCAGGAGGCAGAAACGAACAACGCAGGGAACAAACAGCAGCCTTGAGCAGTACCTGAACCGTGATGGAGAGAGAGCAGGACAGCAAACCTGGACAGCAGTTGGTAGTTCGTGGGAGCAGGAGCAGCTAGTGCTGCCAGAAGCTTGGGCAGAGAAGAAGTGCACGAAACCGAGAGCCATAGACAGACTGGATGCAGCAGAGTTGGTGAGAGTTGCTGAATCGAGAACAAGATGGACAGTAGGTGGAAACGTGCGGGCTGTATGCGATAGCTGGGCAGAGGACAACCCGAGAGGCATGGAGCAGAAGCAAACCCAAGGCCATCTCCTGGAAAAGAAACAAATTCTGCTGAAGAAAAGCATGAACAGTGAATGGAGGGACATAGGGTTGGTTTTAATTTGTTAAGGCTTTGTTTGACTAGTGCATAGTAGTTAATTAATTCATTTTCATGCATTGTTAGTATAGTTTAATTTCAATTTAATTTGTTAGCTTAGTTTAGAGTCTTTAATTAGATTGCATGTTAGTATTCTTGCTTAGTGGTATATAACTTAGTTTTAATTAGGTTGATAGTTAATTAAGTGTTCATTTAGAATTAGATTAGGGGTAAATTTATTTTATTAATTCATAAGTTAGTTTAAATTGCATTTTGATTAAGTAGTTTAATTGCATTTTAATTGTAGTTTAATTAATCTTGCTTTGTTATTTTCATGTTTGCATTTTATTTTAATTGTGTTAATTAGCTTTAACTGTTTTAATTATTTTCGTAGGTTTTTTATTTTAATTGCGTGGAGCTCGGTAAGTAAATCTTAACTCGATTTTATTTTCTTTATTTTATAATTTTATTATTTTTAGTACTGTTAGCTTTGTA
Source organism: Firmiana major (assembly GCA_033439115.1). NCBI lineage: Eukaryota > Viridiplantae > Streptophyta > Magnoliopsida > Malvales > Malvaceae > Firmiana > Firmiana major. Next base: position 45,766,066 of record CM065908.1, on the reverse strand, counting down.
GATGATCTATCAGTTCATAATTTACTAGGATATACTTAGGGTAAATTTAATCGGTAGTTAATTAGGCTGATCAACTTCTCTGTGGGACGATAATTCGAGACTCAAATCTTATTATTACTTGTACGACCCTTGCACTTGCGAAATATACCTTTAAGACGTATTAATTTTAAATCTAAACGTTCGTTTATAAAACTAATGAACTAAAATTAAATATGACAAAAACTTGAAACTAAAGTGAATTTACTCTATTATTTAATATTTGAAGTTTGAATGATTTTATGTTTAATATTATTAATTTTTTAATATAATATATTGATATTTTATTATTTTATTAAATATTTATATTTAATTTAATTAAATAAAAAATTATAATTCAATACTTTTATTATTTAATTAATTAAAAAATAACTAAACTAACCAAATTAACAAATTAAATTAATAAATTTGATTCAATTAATTAATAAATAATATAATATATTCTACACTAAAATCCTACTTAACGAAAGTTAACTTATCTTATGCTTATTTTAAGCTTAGTTTTATATAAAAATATCATAAATACATAAAATTAATGTTAATAGACCTAAATACATAAAATAGCATAAACTTTTTTTTTTCCCGAGCGAATAAAAGTTCAAGTGAGGATAAGCTTCCTCTATGCAGAACCAAGACATGCTCCAAACGTATGAAAAGTTACATTAAACAGATAGCCCACTAATAGTAGAAATGAATCCTAACTTTAATTGCCAAATGAACAATCTTTACCAACTCCCACTGACAAATATACATGAACTTTTTATTTAAACTTGAAAGCAAAAATAAACGTAAATTTATTATCAATAAATATAAAATAAATTAATCTATAATAAATAAATATAAATTCAAGAAAATAAGCATAAATTTATTCCTAATGCTAAAATTGCATGATCAAATACCTGAATAGAAAGAGCGCCTAGCCAAGCTAAGTTTGACTTCGATATAAAACAATTTTAAGTATACTTAATGGATTCGAGGATACAACTATTTCCATTGTAAACAACACAAAGTTTAAGCTAATACATTCACTTTAATTTATAGTTATGGCCATGATCTCCATTGCCCTTAAATGCTTAAAGTACTTGCACGGTATTGCCAGGAATACAGCTGCGTTATCATACTTCCATTATATGTAGTTCATTGCCAATCGGTTAGAAGCCTCCAGAAAAGATGAAAATACTTTTAAAACTTTGATAACGATTACAGTAATGGCAGCCACTTTTGTCATATCCATCACTAAGCTCCATTATGCAGCAACTCACCAAGAACCTCTCCAAAAGGATCTGGATGCCTCGGTACATCTTCAAAAGATTCCAAAAGAATCTGAAGATGTGGACTGAAATACTCAAGATGACATATACATGCTGAAACAAGATCCAACCTCATACAGCAACATAGAATTATCCGCTGAAACAGAATGATTACCGCTATCCTAAACAGTAAAACTCTGAACATATTGTGCAGGAGAGAAGAAAGCCTTTAGCATATAAGTAATTCAGCAATACCAGCAATGACCAAACATATTAGGTATTGCTTGCATTATACCAAATCCACATAGCACAGCCACAAATACTATTGCAAAGCAGGGCTAGAGCACAGAGAATGAACTTACTACTTCTGCTCCTGAAAATGTCCAGTCTAACTCCATCTTCATCTTAAGCCTTTTTCCCCTTCGGCAGCTCCCCTTTATAGTCTTGCAGCAAATAATAAAAGGAAAAAAAAAAAGCATAATAAATAAAGATCCAATCCTACTTTTGCTCCGATCATAAATCACAGTCTGACACTAGGTTTCTTGATACTTGATGATGTAATTTTCTTCCAAGGTGACCCTAGCTTCTTACCCCCAATTCGTCAAAAACACACTTCTTATCATCTTTCACCACCTTAGGGCCACTTTAAGTGCCAAAACCACTCTAGATCAGGTCAAGCAGTGGTTCCAGTACCCATTTCCGTTTAAGTCTCTGGAAGGGTAACTGTAATTGGTTGCCAACCTGACTGATGATGCATAATCCATTTCTTCATGGCAGTTATCATATTCAAGATCTGGAGAACATCACCTAAAGCAAAGTCTTCCAAGCATGCTTTCCTTAAAGCCAAAGCCGCTTCATATCTGCAGAGTTGATAACAAACTTAAGCTAAGGGAATCCCCCAGTAAACCTAGCAGCAATTGAAATAGGAAAACAATATATCATCAAGCATCATTACCTGCACTGAGAAGCCATCATTGCTGATCGTCCAGCAGAAGACAATAAAAACTTTTGTATTCCATCCCACATTGTCTTTGGGTACTGATTAGGATTCCCACCAATAGGATTGACACACCTCCATAATTTCTCATTTCTACCAACATACAACTGCACTGCACCTAAACTTTGCTTCAATACCATATGTTGCTCAATTGAACTATCCAAAGCCTTCCTTACATCAGTATTCCGGTGTTTTGGATCTCCATAACGAATGCAATCAATAATGTTTGCTTCGGTAGGCATAATTTTTTCGATTTTGAGTGTGTTTAAGGCAAGTAAGATAACACCAATAAGACCTTGCACATATTCAGAAGGTGGTGAGCGTCCTTGAGCTCCCCAAATGCCATTGCTAGGAGGACTAGAAATTGCTGACGATGATTGAGGTGGAATCTCATGAACGTGTGGATACCTATTACTAGAAGTATCATGCTGACTTGTGTGGCCACTGTGCAATACATGGCTCTTTTGTGGTACATTTAGGCCAGCTGGATTAGGCAATGACTCGATAGAGCTTGTTTTTAACTCTTCAATTCGATGAGGATAATTAGAAGGATTTGGAGCATAGGTGGAGTGTTCAGAGATATTTAACTTACCAATTTCAGGCATATTTGCGGGTGGGGCCAGAAATCTAGGCACCTCGATTCTAGGAGGCATTGGTCGGAAACCATGATTTTGTGAATTAGGGGGTAGAAAATTATCTTGTGCAAAAGGTGGTTGAAGAGGAATGTTATTGGGCCTAAATGAATGAGGATGATGACTCTGATGAACACCCATGAAATTACCATTGTTACTCCCTGCAGTGTCAGAATTGCTAGGAAAGATGTTTGGAGTAGACTTACTTGCAGAGACAGCCAGCTCACTGCCACCAAAAAACTCATGCGGTGCTTTCTTAAATGACTTTGCCTGTCCATACTCTGGCTGGTAAGAGTAACCATTGTTAGTATTTTCTTGAATGGTAGTTGTTGGGAGACTAGAGGCTCTTGATATGCTTGGCTGATTCAAGGTTTTCCGGATATATTTCCCTTTATATTTGCTATCACCATTCCTTCCAGCACTAGAAACATTTTGGGGAACAGCATTTTGATTCCCCAATGTAACGTTTTCAGAACTAAAAACCATTGGTTGACTATACTGAACCATTTCAGGAATCGGGTTACACAACATTTCTGAGTTAAAACTATTTTGAGCATTAGAAGTCGATTCCCCGCTGGGAAGAGGAGGACCACCAGTGGAAAGACTCATCCACAGCCATACACTCTTGGCTGCAGCAACAAGGGGTGCGGATGCCTTCATAGGTTGTGCCAAAAGAATGTTATATCTCCTCATACGTAACTGATGGAGCGCATTAGAAAAATCCCTATCGCCAGAAATCAACAGATAATTTGCAGGAGCAGGATTATCAACTGCCCAAAACAGCATATCAACTAGAATCTTTTTATCACTCGCATCTTTCACACCTGCTCGCGTATAAACCACAAATCAACAACCTATTTTTTCTATAATATCTCAAATCTTGATTTCAACTTCAAGATAAAAAGTTAAAACCCTAGATCAGACCACATCATTAAACCAGTTTTTTTTTTTTTAAATTACCGTAACGCCTCGTCTTCATTCCACAATTAACACAATAAAAAACAATGACTCAAGCTTGATTTACTACTACTATTATTATTATTAAAGGGAAAAAAAAAGAAGCTAGGGTTTTGATTAGGTTACCGGCGGGGACATGATTGAGTGCGATGCCGGTGCTTGAAAGCGCCTGCTGTACAGAAGAAGGAATTCGATTGGTGTCGCCGTAGGCAGAGATGGAAACGGGCCCACAATAGTTCATCTTAACCAGCGCTGAACTAATGTTCTGCGCGATCGCATGAGGATCGCAATTCTTGGGGACCTGGCAGTTCTCTATGTCCCACCAAACCGACGTCTTGGCTGCAACGTACTGAGGTTCCGAGGCGCCGCTGCCGTATGCAGGGGCAGTGGCGGCAGCCGTGGTGGCGACAACGGCGGCGGCGGCGGTGGTGATTGGTCCAGTTACATCTCCTCCCATTTGTGGCGCACGATAGAATGATAAAAGTAGTTAGGCGCAGGATAGCATGTAAGAAATTTGATTCTTTACTTTGCACTGATCCTTTTTGGGGTTTTTGAAAAAGAAAAAAAAAAGAAAAAAAAAAAGACCTTGTTTGGAGTGAGTTCTAGGTTAGGTGTTGTGTTGGAAAAATATATACAAGAGATTAGTAACTCGTACTGGTCTTCGTCGTGATGAGTGGTGACGCTCCGCGGCCCGACAATCTAATATACAAGGGTTTCGTGGATTTACTTTTCTAACCCTTCTTTTACTCAATGGTGGGGGATAGATTTGGAATAATGTACAGTCAACGCGTCATTAATCACTTTTTTTTCTTTGACGAAATAACGCGGCACTGAGGTGAGCTGCTGGAAATCAGTTGAAACTTGAAATAGAAAGCTCTAGAACGTGGGGCGAAATGCAGGGAGGGGACTATCCTCGTCATCTCTCTATTTTCTTTTCTTTTGTAACTTATTTTTTCTTTATTTAGCCATTGCTTGGATCTTGCGTGCAAACATAATTTTTTTTCCTTTTTTCTTTTTTTCTTTTTTTTTCTTTTAGGCGACTCTTTATTTTTATTTATTTATTTTATTTAAAATCTATATCTGTTTAAAAGGAAGATTAATAAGAGAAAATACTTTATACAATGTAAATTTAAAATTTAAAAAAAAAAAATGCAAGTCAAGCAAAGGATGCTTTTTTTTTTTAACACTCAATTGCCACCATTACCAACCCCTAAAAGTGAAATTGGGGTGTATTAACTGTTTCATCAAGGGTTGGAACAGGGAACTTAATTTGTTCCCAACATCTGCCATCTCCTGTGACAAACTTTCCTACAGTACACTCATTCATGATTTATACTATTATAAAATAAACTAACTATGAATATGGTTATTTCGTCTATTTTATTTTAATTTTAATAAATTTAATTATTTATGTATTTAATAATTTATAAATACATGAAATTCACGATTCAATTAATTGTGGATGAATGTACTTATGTTTAATGTCATTTTAATTTAAACTATAGAGTCTAGAATCATATTTTACTATTTAGTAAACTTGGACATTCAATCCAATTAATTGTGGATGAATATACCTAGTGTTTAATATAATTTTAGTCTATCTATTAAATAGTATAAAAAAATCCATGAATCAATGTAAGACCCGAGTTTAATTAAAATACAAAAATTAAATAAGAAAGGATGAGGGATGTATGAAGGAAGGTCAGGTAAAAATTGATTTTCGAAACAAGAGCAGGGGTAAAATGGTAAAAATACCAAAATCCGGTATTAAGGCGATAAGAAAATTTTAATTAAAAATAAGGATGTAAGATATCTTGATCAATAATGAGGAAATTATACAATTTGGGTCAATTGATCAAGATTCAGAAATTTTAAAAATACCGAAAAATTATCGGAATGATATCTCGAAAAGCGCGAAGAAATAATATCGATTTGAAGAAAAATATATTTAATAAATTAAATTCAAATTAAATAAATTAAATAAAAATAAAAATAATATAAGTGTAGATATTTTGGATTTTTGGAGTATTTTAATGAATAGTAAAATAATTAAAATAAATAATAATAATAATAAAAATATAAAAATAAACTAATGAAATGAAAAAAAAAAAAATCTGAAACGGGTTGGGGAGAGAGAAAGAGAAGCAGAGACGGAAACGAAGCGGAAAACGGGAGGGGAGGCCGGATGACCACCGGCGATCCAATCGGCCAGGCGAAGGTCCGAAATGGAAGAGGGGAGGCCGGCGAGCAAGATGGTACCGGCGGTGCAGCCTACCGACGCCGAAATCCGACGAATCGGGGGAGAGAAACCACGGGAGAAAGAGCTCCGATCGGCGGCGAACGGTGCCGATCTGGCCGACCCCACCCCCAGCCGAGGACTCCCCAGGCCCAGACGATGCGATCGGTGGTGGCCACGACTGGCGAAACCGACGGACGGCGCCAGAATCGACGAAAAAAGGGGGAACCACCGACGACGAAGAGGAGAACAGCCGGACCGGCGGCATTCCGGCGAGCTTGACCCAAACCGAGGGCAGATTCGAGATGCGGACGACCTTGCGGAGCTGCTGGCGGTGGAAGCCGACAGAGAACCGGCCGGCAAGGCAGTGAACCGGCGGTGAACCTGCCGAACCGGAGAGAACCGGCGGTCTGAACCGGTCCGAACCGGACTGAACCGGTTCAGCCAAAAAGAGAGGAAAAAAGGAGAAAAAAGGGAAAAAGAAAAAGAGAAAAAAATTGGGGAAAATTCCTGTGATGCAATCGAGCTTCGGGTAAGTCAGTAGTGGTCGAAATTGACCCGATTTAAATTTCGGAGTATTTAATTTAATTAATTTTGGGCTGGAAACTTACCCGAAAAAATTGTGGAATTGTGTAGCTCGACGATTGGCATCCACCGAGAGCTCGAGATAGCCTCGGATTTCGTACTAGCATGGAATCTCGGGTAAGTGACTTTTATTTACGACAATTACATCGTTATGCGTGATATGAATTTAAATTCTGCATAAATTGAATTAAATTATGGAAATTTAGATAGATTGTCGTAAATATCAAATTTAGCTATTCGAGAGTTAGAACGAGGCCCAATAAATTGTTGGTGGGTCCAATGAGCCCAATAGGCCTCGATAAAGTGAAAATTAAGTGGAAACGGGCTTAAGGCCGATTAAGGCCCATTAAGGTGCAATCGGGCCCAATAGGGGTAAACGGGCCCAATGATTTAAATTAAGCCCAGAAAATAGGAAATACAATTATATTGTATGATATCTGACCTGAGGAATATTATACGCAGTTCTGGGCATTTGATTGGGAGCATATCAGACTGCGCGACGAGACAACAGTGGAAAAGAAAAGGTCAGACTCGACAGGAAAATAAGGTAAGGGAATTCTACGGACTGCTAGAGGTAACTTTACGCAATTTTAAGTTCAATTGCAGTCTTTAAAATTTACCTGAAGGGTCTAGAGGTCAATTAATAATTTTAGTGCCTCGAATGGACAAATTACCAAAATACCCTTGTTAAGGGTAAAATTTACAAATTTAGGAAAAATTGGGAGGAGCAAGAACAAGAGGTTCTTGCTCATTCTGGAGGTGTTTTGATGCATGCATTAGTAGGCTGGCTAACCTTGAAAGAAAATGCACAGCATTGCATACTTTCAACGTGAAATTGTTTTGAAAACTGTTTTGAGGAAACAGAGCCGCCTACGTGTTTTATTGACATGTGACGTGCTAGAGCTCAGCTCGCACGATATTTTGATTTGTGTGATGCATGCATTAGTGCTAGAGCGAGAGCTCGCACTAGAGTTTTACATGCATAGGTGCTGGAGTCCAACTCGCACCAGATTTGTATACATATATATATGATTTTCGTGACAGGGTGCTAGAGTCTAACTCGCACCATATTTTTATATGATTTTGAGACAGGGTGTTAGAGCTTCGCTCGCACCAGATTTTTATACGATTCTTCGTGACAGAGTGCTTGAGCTTAGCTCGCACTAGTTTTACTTGATTTACCGACAGTGTTAGAGCACCGTTCGCACTACTTTTCAGAGATCATACGATAAGCCGTGCTTGGAGCATCGGGTTGACTGTGTGTCACAGATTAAATAGGCCCGCACGTGCGTTTTGAGACATGGCATGTTAAAATAACCTGATGAGCCCGAACGAGGGATAAAGGTTAGAAAAACAACCTGATGAGCCCGAACGAGGGATAAGGGTTGGAGATCCACCTGATGAGCTCGAACGAGGGATAAGGGTTGGAGGACCAGCTGATGAGCCCGAACGAGGGATAAGGCTGGGGGGTCCACTGAGTACGATGTACCGTGCAAGTAGCATGGAGTACGATGTACCGTGTGTTATCTTTGCATACGTTGGTATCTTTGTGATACTTGATATCTTTGTGATACGTTAGCATCTTCGGATGCATGGGATCGGATAAGACTGACGGGTTGGATTGACCCACCTCCTGGGCGGTTCCCGATCATGGTGAGAACCCGCACACTAGGATCCGTGTAGCTGAGGAACTCCCGAGGACACATATGGCCATAGTCCTGGTTATTTGCCTATATACAGACGTTGCCTAGTCTCGCATGTCGTCGATTTTGATGAAATCAAATTGGGTTTTAAACTAAATTTGCATGATGGTATTTCCATGCTTTTCAAACCCATGTGTGAATGTAAATAGATTTTCATGGTTTTGTGTGAGTCAGGATCACCCGCAGGAGGGGTCGAGTCCTGACTTTATTGTGAAAATTTTAATTGAGAAATAAATGATTTGAAATAATTGCATGTTGAATTTTCCGTGCAAATGTGTTTTACATAACATCATAACTCATATCATTTGTTTTAAAATGTGTGGAGAAAGGGTGGTTTATACATGGCACTACGTTCATGTAGGTAGTATGGTTACCTACTTGTTCGTAGGATTGCCTTACTGAGCTTGATGTGCTCACCCCTTTCATTTTCTCCCACAGATAATCTCCAGTTGAAGTTGAGGCGACTCAGTACTGCATTTCGGATATCCGCTGCTGCCCATCAACATAAGGTATATACACTTGTACATATTGTATCTACATAAGCATAGCACAGTAACATGTTTGTAAGCAACTTTAGGGGATGTATAATTAATGTAAACAATTATAAATGACTGGAGAAGAAATAAGTTAGATGGTAATTGAATGGTGGGACTGGCATTGACGCACAACCCAATTTGTTAGTGGAGTGTGGTCACGATCAGAAGACAGGTAAGAATTTAAGTAAGAAAATAACAAAACGTGAAAAATTAACTCTGATTTTTGGGTAGTTTGGGTCGTGACAATCAAAGTTTCATTTTTTTTTTTTTATGTTTCAATATGCCATAAAAGTATAAAATTTGGTGTAACACCCAGAAGTGCGGAAATACAAGCTAATTTTTTTTTTCACTTTACCTAATGTTACCTTCATTGCAATATAAGTTACCACATTTTCTTACTTAACCTTTTAGTTCATTGTCAGTTATTTAATCTGTAACTCATATATAATAAGTGTGATTAAGCTAAAACTGAAATAAACCTTAACGTACTTAGGTTGACTTAAGCATACATTACGTGATCAACTTAATTCAAAAAATCAAAATCTAACATATTGAATCTTAATTACATCCTAAAAGTATCAAAAGAAAATACATATATTTGTGCTTATAAGAATGTCTGGAAATAAACACAAAAGGTGAGGTGTATACCTCACTTAGTACAAAATATAGTCGGTGGAGTCGTCAATCTACCAGCCTATGTCGTGTATTCCGCAGGTACTATCATTGCAAGTAATCTGAAGGAGTAGAGGGTGAGCTTTAGGAAGACCTAATAAGAAATGCGTTTAAAATAGTAATAGCATCAAAACATTTATATAAAAATAATGATGCTTGAAAAATTACATATGCGTTTCTCAAGATAAAGTATAATGTTGAAAATCACAAATTCATATAATAAAAGCATAATAAATCTTATATTAAAACACATAGAATCTCGAGGTCAAATTCATAATATCTCACAAACAATTCACATTTTATTTACAAAGTTCTGAAAAATAGAGATTTCACTTGGAGATTAGGCATGAACCCTATAACTATCATACGGTACACATAATAAGTCATCTTCAACAGAGAGAATAATACCAATGGCCATAGCAGGCTGTAGACTATATCAAATGTTGGCTCTACCGAGAGGGGGGGTGAATCGGTTTTCTACCGTTAATGGCAAATTTTAATTAAATCCAATTTCAATCAGCAAATGATAATGAGCAATATAATAAAATTAAACAATTTAATGTAAGATAGGGAAGAGAGAAACAAACACAATCGTTTATAGAGGTTCGGCCAAACTCTTGCCTACGTCCTCTCTTCTTGACCTTCTTGTCAAGTGCTTTCTTACTCTCCTTCAACAGAAGTTACAATGTTCCTTTTTTAGGTTAAGGAATAACCTCTCTACCCTTTGCAATACAAAAATGTATTCAACCTTTTACAATTTTATCTCACTGAGGAACAATCCTCTTCTCTCTTAAGGTAGGAATGAATACAAAATGAAGCTTTAATGTGGGTAGGACAAATACAGCTTTTGCTCTTAAGCTTATACAATAGATCTCAATAAATGAGGAATGAAGACACAAGGAATGAAAGTATTGAAAGCTTGAGAATGTAAGAAATGTGCAGCAATAGTGTCTCAATTCTCATTGTCTTCAATGCTTGGTTAAATACTGAAGGATTGGTAGTTGGAGCATTAAATGCTATTTTTCCCGTTGAGATTTTACAGAAACTAGCCGTTGGGTAGCTCCAGTAGAGTGCCAGATCGATCTGCCATCTTGGCCAGATCGATCTCTTAGTTATAAATCCTACAAGATCAAAGCACAATAACACAAGGAGATCGATCTGTCGAATAGACAAATCGATCTGTTAATTTGAAAATGATAGGGGAGATCGATCTATCGAATAGGCAGATCGATCTTCCAATCTCTCTGTTTGAGGCAAGATCGATCTTCAGATCGATCTGCCATGCAATCTCATAGTGAGGAGATCGATCTCTCAATACCCCAGATCGATCTCCTTAGCTCTCTGACTTTGAGGAGATCGATCTCTTTCTTACCAGATCGATCTCATAAGCTCTCTGTTTGAGTGTGGATCGATCTTACAGATCGATCTACAGTCTATGCTTTAAGGGAGATCGATCTCTTTCTAGATCAGATCGATCCCTCAACTCCAGTATTAGGCAGATCGATCTCTTAACCCTTATAGATCGATCTCACTCTTCCTTAATACCTTTGTGCAGGTTCAAAGCTTGGCAGATCGATCTCATGTCTTCCTGAGATCGATCTCTCATCCAAGACAAACCCAGGAGATCGATCTCTCATAACCCAGATCGATCTCTCAACTATAGAAAACCCAGGAAATCGATCTTTCATGAGCCAGATCGATCTCTCATCAACAGAACTTTAAGTTCTGGTACTGATAACCTCTAAACATGTTTTTATATCATCTTTATATTATTGAATTTACTTTTTTTGTCATTTCAAAATACATTAACTCAACAATCTCCCCCCTTTTTGATATGACAAAACTTATTCAATCAACATGTTTAGTTAATTTACAGAAGCTCCCCCTTTTTGTGAGCTCCCCCTTTCTTTTAGCTTTTGACCTTGTTACTATCTTAACTCCCCCACATTTTAATCATTCTTTTAAAACTTTAGAGATGTTTCTTAAAGCCATTTTCACATCTTTTAATTAACCATATGTTCTCTTTTCTTCTCCCCTTTTTGTCATATCAATGGCAAGAAAGAAGTAATATTCATGTCATTTCAAATTAACATTTTCATTAAAACTCAGTCAACAATAAGACAAATGGCAGTTCATTCAAGCAATTTCATTGCAAAATAACAACGAGTAATGGAAAACATATAACAGAACTAAATCTAGCAACTAAGTCCTATGGTGAAGGAGGGACGCGATCCATGAGATCCTCAATGTGTGTGCGAGCGACCTAAAGCTCATCATACATTGCCTCCTGAGTCTCATGAAGATTTGCATAACCTTCATCCACTTTGCGGTTTAGCTCCTCGAACATCCGCTGCTGAGTTGCATGAAGGTTTGCAAAGCCTTCATCGATCTTCTTGTTGAGGTCACTCATCATCGTCATAATGAGCTCCATACCAGCAGGTGAGGGTGCAGGTGCAGTGGGCTGAGCAGGTGGAGATGGTGGACGCGCAGTCGGTGCAGCCGATGGATCGACAGGCTCATCAAGGGGATCTTCCTCCATGGCTGCTGCAGAAGGCTGTTTCCGCTTCTTCTTCCAGTCGCCCCGGAAGTCTTTGTAGTAGCCCATGTGATGGAGTGTCCCAATGTTGAGGACGCTCTTCGGAGAGGGCATTTCGCAGGTTTCGCAACTGCTATCTATTCCGAGTCGTTGGAGAAAGTACGCCAGGGGTTGCGGAAACACGATCGTTGTGGCTTGACCTCGTACGATCTTCAACCAGTCTTGATAGATAAAGTGGATGAGGTTGGGTTTTTGACTGGTGGAATGAATGTGGTGAAGCCAGAACCTATCTAACCGTCTAAGGGTGGAGTGACGGGTACCAAAAGGACGAAGGTTCTAAGAAATGATGAGGTGGAGTAACCGGGGGTGCATTGGGAGGTCACTCGCCTTATCCCCGGGAATATCAAACTCCAAAGGGACTTCCTCATCTTCGTTTGTCAAGCCTTCATCGCCTAAGTAAAATGCTTGGGCAAGGACTTCAGTGTCTATGGCAATGGATTTTCCCATGACATACGTTGTAAACCCGAGAATATTACAAGTGTCATTGGGATCAAAGGTGAGTTCGGCATTGGAAAAGAATGCACGAACGATATTTAGAGGTACGGGAGTATTTATTTTTAGAAAAGGCATCCAACCAAAATCTTCAAATTTAGACAAATACGAAAAATCAATTCGGTTTAGAAAAGAGAAATCGATTGTGCGCCAATGTTTAATTGGCATGGTTGAAAAGTATTCTTTATATCGCTTCCTTTTGACAGGTGTTTTAAAACACCTGTTGAAGGTAGCGGCTGAAGAGGGAGGAATGGATTGGGAGGATGACCCGGGTTCTACATTGGATCGGGGAGGTTTTTGGCCTACTCTCTTAAGGCGAGGCATGGTTCTAGATACTGTATTGACTCTAAGACAGGTTCACAAGCACAAAAGCAATGAAACAATGACTAGATTTGCCCTAGAGTGAAATATAACACAAATCTTAAGAAAATTTTGAAAAAACTATGAGAAATGTGGGTTACTATACCAGTAAACGAAGAAGAGAAGCAATGAAGACCGTACCGAGATCGATCTGAGGACGAATCTAGAGAGAAGGTGCGACAGGAGCTTTAGGGATTTGGGTTTTGGAGTTTTGAAATTTGGGAATTTTTCGCCAGTATTTATAGTCCAGGGCACAGGAGATCGATCTGTCGAGACGACAGATCGATCTGTCATTTCCAGAAGCCCAAGCAGATCGATCTGTCGTATGCACGGATCGATTTGTTGTTGAACAGAGGCTAGAGGAGATCGATCTGCCAGATGCATAGATCGATCTTCAGAGGACAGAGGCTTGAGGAGATCGATCTGTCGTATGCACAGATCGATCTTAGGATACAGAGGCTAGATGAGATCGATCTGTCGTATGCACAGATCAATCTATTATCGAACAGAGGCTTAAGGAGATCGATCTTATGGATAGAAGATCGATCTGCCTAGCTTAACCTTAATGCTTTAGGCTTATTTGAGGTATGGAGATCGATCTATATGAATAGGAGATCGATCTCTCATACTTGTTGCCCAGAAAACTCATTTGAAAATCTCTTTTAAGTCAATTTGAAATCAAGATTTTGAAGCACACACATCTTAGGGAACATTCATAAGTCCTAATTCACCTCTAAGAATGCAAAACCTATCTCTATCAAGGGGTTTGGTGAATATATCAGCTATTTGATGTAACGTGTCAATGTACTCTAGAATTATATCCCCCTTTTGCACATGGTCTCTAAGGAAGTGATGCCTAATTTCTATGTGCTTGGTTCTAGAGTGTTGAATAGGATTTTTAGATAGATTAATGGCACTGGTATTATCACATTTAATAGAGACTTGTTTCATGTCAATACCATAATCTTTCATTTGTTGTTTAATCCACAACACTTGAGCACTACAACTACCTGCTGCTATGTATTCAGCTTCAGTTGTGGACTGAGCCACACTATTTTGTTTCTTGGAGAACCAAGAGATTAGTCTATTTCCTAAGAATTGGCAAGTACCTGAAGTACTTTTCCTATCTATTTTGCATCCCCCAAAATCTGCATCTGAAAATGCATGAAGTGCAAAGGTAGAGTCCTTAGGGTACCAAAGTCCTAGATAGGGAGTGTCCTTAAGGTATCTAAAGATCCTTTTAGTGGCTAATAAATGTGATTCCTTAGGAGAGGATTGAAATCTAGCACAAAGGCATACACTAAACAAAATATCTGGTCTACTTGCAGTTAAATAAAGCAATGAGCCAATCATAGACCTATAGAGTTTAGTATCTACACACTTACCTCTCTCATCTTTATCAAGCTTGATGTTGGTGCCCATAGGAGTTGCTTGAGGTTTGCAATTGTCCATTCCAAATCGCTTGAGCAAATCCTTAGTATACTTTGCTTGATTGATGAAGGTTCCATCTTTTGTTTGCTTTACTTGAAGTCCCAAGAAGAATGTGAGTTCTCCCATCATGCTCATTTCAAACTCACATTGCATGATCTTAGCAAACTCTTGACATAAAGACTCATTAGTTGATCCAAAAATAATATCATCTACATACACTTGTACAACTAATAAATCCTTATTTTTATTTTTGATGAATAAAGTGGTATCCACTTTTCCTCTTGAAAATCCCTTTTCTATTAAAAATTTTGACAACCTTTCATACCAAGCTCTAGGAGCTTGTTTCAAGCCATAGAGTGCCTTAGACAATTTAAAAACATGTTCAGGAAATTCATGATTTTCAAAGCCGGGAGGTTGCTCAACATAGACTTCTTCATTAATGAAACCATTTAAGAATGCACTCTTTACATCCATTTGATACAATTTGAAGTTTTTATAACATGCAAAGGCAAGTAACATTCTTATTGCCTCTAGTCTAGCTACCGGTGCATAGGTTTCATCATAATCTATACCTTCTTCTTGTCTATAGCCTTGTGCAACTAACCTAGCCTTATTCCTTATGATCACACTATTTTCATCCATCTTGTTCTTGAATATCCATTTAGTTCCAATTATAGAGTGATCACTAGGCCTAGGAACTAGTTTCCATACTTTGCTTCTCTCAAATTGATTTAATTCTTCTTGCATTGCTAGGAACCAATTATTGTCATCTAAAGCTTCATTGACATTCCTAGGTTCTATTTGAGATACAAAGGCTATATATTGACACATATTTCTTAGAGATGATCTAGTTCTAACTCCAAGAGTTGGATCTCCTACTATTTCACAATCTTTTACATATTCTAACTCTCTTGGTGCTCTAGACTCTCTCTCTAATATCTCTATTTCTTCTTCATCTTCTTTATTCAAGTTAAGTTTTTCTAATAAATCACCTTCTAAGTTTGGAATTTCCTCCAAGTTTTCATCAAATATTCCAACATCCTCATCATTGGTTGAATCTTTAGATACATCATTTGACTCATCAAATATAACATGAATAAATTCCTCAACCATTAATGTTCTTTTGTTATATACTCTATAAACCTTTGAATTCAATGAGTACCCTAGAAAGATTCCTTCCTCACTTTTGGCATCAAATTTTCCTAGATTATCTTTCCCATTATTTAAGACAAAACATTTGCAGCTAAAGGGATGGAAGTAACTAATGTTAGGCTTTTTACCTTTGTAGAGCTCATAAGGAGTTTTCTTAAGCATGGGTCTAATCATAGCTCTATTGATTATATAGCAAGATGTGTTTATAGCTTCAGCCCAAAAATACTTTGGCAAATTATTCTCACACAACATGGTTCTAGCCATTTCTTCCAAGGTTCTATTTATTCTTTCAACTACTCCATTTTGTTGTGGTGTCCTAGGGGCTGAGAAGTTATGACTAATTCCTTGATCATTGCAATACTCGTCAAATCCTCTGTTTTCGAATTCCTTGCCATGATCACTTCTAATGCTAGTTATTGTATACCCTTTTTCATTTTGAGTAATTTTTGTATAGGCTATGAATTTTTCTAAGGCTTCATTTTTTACTCTTAAAAAGAACACCTATGTGAACCTAGTGTAATCATCAACTATTACAAATCCATAATGCTTCCCACCTAGGCTAGTTGTTCTAGTTGGTCCAAATAAATCTAAGTGAAGTAATTGAAGAGGCCTAGTGGTGGATACAACATTCTTAGGCTTAAATGTTGTCCTTTTGTGTTTTCCTTTAACACAAGCTTCACATATTTCTTCATAATCAAAGGATAGCTTGGGTAAACCTATGACTAGATCCTTTTTAGCTAACTTAGATAGCACATGCATGCTAGCATGACCTAGTCTTCTATGCCATAACCAAGATTCCTTTTTATTGTCTACCATTAGACATATATTTTCATTTTTGAGTTCATTAAGATAGACAATATATATATTACCTTGCCTATGACCTAGAAAAAGTACCTTGTTTGACTTAGGATCTACAACATGACATTTCATGCAATCAAAAATTACTTTGTAACCTTTGTCACAAAGTTGACTTATGCTTAGTAAGTTATGCTTTAGACCCCTAACAAGTAATACCTTTTCTAATGAAAAATAGTCATTACCTATTGAGCCACTTTCTTCAACTTGGCCTTTGGAGTTGTCCCCAAATGTGACCTCTCCACCAACCTTTGATTTAAAAGAGTTGAAGTGGCTTCTATCTCCCGTCATGTGCCTTGAGCATCCACTATCCAAGTACCATGCTTCCTTTGTTTTAGCTTTGTGGCCATGCTCAATTACCTACAAAAAGATTCCAGCTCAAGTCTTAGGTACCCAAATTCTCTTGGGTCCTTTGAGGTTAGTGAATGCAATTCTTGATCCCTTTGGGATCCATTTAGCTAATACATTAACATTTTTGGAGTGAATTACTTCTTTTGGAATCCATATCCTTTTTACTATTTTTCCTTTAAGAGATCTCATTTTTATATTGCAATTATGTGATGCATGTCCCTTCCTATTGCAATATGAACAAGAAGTTGATAGTTTATTTATACTATTTCTAGCAACAAAGCTTTTAAGACGAGTCTCTCTACTTTTTGCATTATATCCTAACCCATTTTTGTCAAAGAATGCCCTTTGGGTCTCTAGCATGCTATCCAACTTTTGTTGACCCATGTGGAACCTATTAAAGGAATTATGTAGATTGCCATTTTTCTCTTTAAGATCACAAATTTCACGATTTGAAATTTCTAATTTCTTTTCGCATTCTAATTTGTCCCTTAGCATCAACTCATTTTCTTTTCTTAATTTGGATATTATCTTTTTATATTTCATGCTCATGCATTCATACTCTAATGCAAGATCATCAAATGCATCTTGCAATTCATCAAAGGAATAATCATTGAGTTTTAAAGTTACCTTTTCATCCTCAATAGCCATGAAGCACAAGTTAGCAATGTCCTCATTTGATTCATCATCGGAGCAGTCACTGTCGCTCCATGTTGCCACCATTGCTTTCTTTTTATGGAACCTATCATTGGACCTTTTAAGAAGAGGGCAGTTAAATTTTATGTGTCCTGGTTTTTTACATTCATAACACACAATTGAATCTTTTCTACCAACTTCTTCTTGATCTCTCTTATTGTTTCTCCTATTACTACCACTAGCTCTCATCCTCATGAACTTGTTA
Organism: Firmiana major; assembly: GCA_033439115.1. Lineage (NCBI taxonomy): Eukaryota > Viridiplantae > Streptophyta > Magnoliopsida > Malvales > Malvaceae > Firmiana > Firmiana major. The sequence goes on along the minus strand of CM065908.1, from coordinate 45,748,327 downwards.
AATCTTTTGGCAAACATTGCCATCTCAAGGTCCTCTTCACTACCACTCTCATTCTTAATCTCCTCTTGAGCAGTGGATTTTAGAGCAACTCCCACTTTCTTGGGTGGCTCTTCATTTCTTCTCAATTTCATCTCATAAGTGAGTAGAGATCCTATTAATTCATCTAAAGACAATGTGTGAGGATCCTTAGATTCCTCAATTGCTGTCACTTTAGCTTCCCATGATTTAGGTAAGCTATTTAATATTTTCTTGACCATTTCAATATTAGAGTAGATCTTTCCTAAGGACTTTAATCCATTAATAACATTTGTGAATCTAGTGAACATATCACTAATTGATTCTCCTTCCTTCATCCTAAAAAGCTCATAATCATGTGTGAGCATCCCTACCTTAGTCTCCTTTACTTAGGTAGTACCCTCATGAGTTATTGCCAATTTGTCCCAAATTTGTTTGGCATTATCACACCCGGAGACTCTATTATATTCATTTGGACCTAAGGCACAAAATAATGTGTGCATAGCTTTAGCATTTAGCTGAGCACATTTAATATCATTTGAATCCCATTCATCTTCTTCTTTAGGGATATCTCTTCCCTCTATTCTCTTTGTAGGGATTTGAGGTCCTTTAATTATGATCCTCCACACCTCATAGTCATTTGCTTGAATGAACAACATCATCCTAGTCTTCCAGTAAGCATAATGTTCTCCATTGAACATAGGAGGTCTAACCGTAGAGTGCCACTCTCCTACCAAACTAGATGCTACATTGTTGTGAGCCATTTGATCGTTTCTAACTCTTAGGAAGTTGTTCCTATGTGATTAAAGAGTCCTAGCTCTGATACCAATTGTTGGCTCTACCGAGAGGGGGGGTGAATCAGTTTTCTACCGTTAATGGCAAATTTTAATTAAATCCAATTTCAATCAGCAAATGATAATGAGCAATATAATAAAATTAAACAATTTAATGTAAGATAGGGAAGAGAGAAACAAACACAATCGTTTATAGAGGTTCAGCCAAACTCTTACCTACGTCCTCTCTCCTTGACCTTCTTGTCAAGTGCTTTCTTACTCTCCTTCAACAGAAGTTACAATGTTCCTTTTTCAGGTTAAGGAATAACCTCTCTACCTTTTGCAATACAAAAATGTATTCAACCTTTTACAATTTTATCTCACTGAGGAACAATCCTCTTCTCTCTTAAGGTAGGAATGAATACAAAATGAAGCTTTAATGTGGGTAGGACAAATACAGCTTTTGCTCTTAAGCTTATACAATAGATCTCAATAAATGAGGAATGAAGACACAAGGAATGAAAGTATTGAAAGCTTGAGAATGTAAGAAATGTGCAGCAATAGTGTCTCAATTCTCATTGTCTTCAATGCTTGGTTAAATACTGAAGGATTGGTAGTTGGAGCATTAAATGCTATTTTTCCCGTTGAGATTTTGCAGAAACTAGCCGTTGGGTAGCTCCAGTAGAGTGCCAGATCGATCTGCCATCTTGGCCAGATCGATCTCTTAGTTATAAATCCTGCAAGATCAAAGCACAATAACACAAGGAGATCGATCTGTCGAATAGACAGATCGATCTGTTAATTTGAAAATGATAGGGGAGATCGATCTGTCGAATAGGCAGATCGATCTTCCAATCTCTCTGTTTGAGGCAAGATCGATCTTCAGATCGATCTGCCATGCAATCTCGTAGTGAGGAGATCGATCTCTCAATACCCCAGATCGATCTCCTTAGCTCTCTGACTTTGAGGAGATCGATCTCTTTCTTACCAGATCGATCTCATAAGCTCTCTGTTTGAGTGTGGATCGATCTTACAGATCGATCTACAGTCTATGCTTTAAGGGAGATCGATCTCTTCCTAGATCAGATCGATCCCTCAACTCCAGTATTAGGCAAATCGATCTCTTAACCCTTATAGATCGATCTCACTCTTCCTTAATACCTTTGTGCAGGTTCAAAGCTTGGCAGATCGATCTCATGTCTTCCTGAGATCGATCTCTCATCCAAGACAAACCCAGGAGATCGATCTCTCATAACCCAGATCGATCTCTCAACTATAGAAAACCCAGGAGATCGATCTTTCATGAGCTAGATCGATCTCTCATCAACAGAACTTTAAGTTCTGGTACTGATAACCTCTAAACATGTTTTTATATCATCTTTATATTATTGAATTTACTTGTTTTGTCATTTCAAAATACATTAACTCAACATCAAAGTTGTACAGCGGTGAACATAATCACACAACTAGCACACAACTAAGGTACGAGCACTAATGACACTCACCATGCTGGCAATGACATGAACATGTCGCGTGGACATGAACATTAGATACAAATCTGCCAGCGCATGACTAGGGAAACCTAAAGCCTCAAATTATTTCACATAATTTTTACTAACAATTTCATAACCATGATTTTCTAAAATTTCTTTTAGAAATCAAGTTCAAAATTCACAGTCTTAAAATCACATTTTTTCTTTCAAAAAGATTCTTATGCATCGAAAAAATAGAATTTGGGCTACTGAAGTTTTAAAATTTTAGGATTTTAAATTTGAGAAAATTAGTTTTCATAAAATCCTATTGAAGAAACTCAAATCGGAGTTTCCTCCTACGAGTTTGCAAGTCCTTAATTTCTAGTTCGAAAATTATCTAAAGCTAATTTTGAGCAATCACATCATGCTTAAACAATCTTGTAATTTAAAAGTAAGGCAAGGGACATCATTATGGATTTAAATTACATCATTTGCCTCTTGCATAACAAAGATAGAAAGAAATCTTCTTACGCACCGAGCACACTCCTAACTCAATAAATCACACCTATTTACTACCACATATAATACAAATATTTTCAATTAATATAAGACTCAATTTAATCTACTTTAATTCATTACAAATAGCCATCAACTTCATTAAATTGAGCCATTTGTTCTAAGGTTCTTCACTTGGCCGATTTGCTTCCTTTCATGTGTCCTTAATGCAACTTTGTTCATTTCACTTTAATTAAAGCCTAGGCACATTTTAATACACCTTAAACACACCAACTAATAGCTAAATCCATCAGCTTAAGTTAATTCTCTAACACACCTCATCATGGTCGAATTGTTCAATTCATTATTCTCTTTAGTTTTCATCTAATCCTAACACTTAAACCAATCTTTCTAATCTTAACTAACATCATAGTAACCACAAAACCAACACATTTCATCATTCTCATACAAACCCTCCGTGGCCGAAATCCCTAAGTAGCCCTACACATTTTATTTCAACATTCTACTTTAGACAAATTCACCAACACATTACCACAATCAACATAGATTTAATTGGATTTATTCTAAAAATCTTACCTTCCCTTAACCAAGCTCCAAGTGTCACACCCCACTTACAGGTGCCCTTCATCCATATTTATGCTACTACGGTTGGGCTGTGAGACGATGCAATAACTAAAATTCATACATTTACAGCCGAAATTTTAAAAACTTTTATTCACACTCCTAGGTGTGTGTAGATATACAAAATCAATTGTATAAATACATTGTACTTACATATCATCCACATAAAGCTATTTACAATTCCAAGGTATAATTGTGCGATACGACAAGATAGATACAAAGTACGCTTGTGTATACAATTTTTATACCTTTACGACTGGCGGGAGCTGTCCAACTCAAAAAGGAATCTAGAGACCACCGCTCTACTACTTCTCAGTACCTGGAGGGGAAGATAGTGGGATGAGCAAACCACAGCTCAGTAAGGAAATGAATGCTAGCAGGTAGATATCGTACTACCTATATAACCCATGCATGTATAAACCAAAACCATGTTTTCATCATAAATGGAAATATCATACAAAAATGCTTTTAAACATACATTTCTCATTTGCATTTTCATGTAAATCATATATGTCATGCTCCCATTTTAAAACATGATTCATAAATAATGCCCTCACGGCACAAGTGTTTAAATCAGAGATTTATCAAAAAACAAAATCTCTTTCTTTTCTGAGTTGTCTCTGTTTCTCGAATCTCTGAGACAGGCATGAAATTTTTGGCAATCAAATATCCACAACATATGACCATAGTCAGTGATCCCAGGCCTCACTGATCAGGTATGCACAGGGCATCACTTCGCCTGAAGGGGGATGGGCCAGTCTTACCCTCTGGCTCATCTCAATCAACCTCATCTCCTCATATACTCACGGTATAAGGTACGCCATGTGTCATCTACGTGATACTCGTACTCACGTGCACCCAGCACGGTACATAGTATACCAATGGACAATTACACAGTACTACGTACGATCGTGGACCCAAGTCCATACTCCAACTCCGATGGACTTTTCATCCTGAACTATGTCTCATATACCGGGCGAGTAAGCAGCATGACACACAGTCATCGCAAGGCTCCAGCGCGGTACGAGCTATCGTTAAGGTCCAGTCCGTTCAAAGGCCGTCGGCTGGCATCCCCTTGGGTCTCAAACCCCCAGGTTTACCTCAACTCATTAAAAACAAGTGCGAACGATGCTCTGACACTTTTCTCAAAACCATCGTGCGAGTTAAACTCCAGTATGGCACATCAAAAGCATAGAAACATGTGCGAGCTAACATTCCAGTAGATAGTCAAGTCATAAATGGGTGTGAGCTAGAGCTCCAACACCAATCTTATCTCAAATCCGATAGATGACTATTTTCTCTTTTTAAAACTTAAAACATGTTTATTTATGCAGCATGCCTCTTCATGCTAAAACATGTAAAATTAGCCAACCTATCATCATCATTTCTCAATCACCAATATCGATACAAAAATTGAGAAAACATTGAAAACATCCATATCATGCTATTTCCTTACCCCATCCCATTTCTTAATACATATATATCATAGTATATTTCATGCTTCCATTTCATTTCATAGAATTGTAATGTCGTACTAATTCTAACGATATATCTACAAAATTGTCGTAAAATACGTACAAACATCTCTATAGCTAACACACAGTCCCTTACCTCGATTTACTTGTGTGCAACTGTCCTCCTTTATGCTTCTCGCATTCTTATCCTGACTTGTTCCGGTGTATCATCGGGAACTACAATTTATCCATCAAGCACTTGAGTTAACGTTTCTAACTCTTGTTCAACTAAGCATTTATCCAATGTTTTAAATATACATTTTACCCCTTATGGTAAATCTCACAATTTACCCCAATATCAACAAGGCCAAATCATACCCACAACACAATCATCCTCTTAAGATAACTCCTTCATCATTAATGCTTCTACATTCCACTTTCTCACACTAGACCATTTCTAGGTTATGGTGGGTTCTTTACTTTCTAGGTAGTTTCTATCATTTCTATGCATACTAATCATTTCCCATATCAATATCCAAACAAATGTACTTGGGTATTTGCATTAGAAACTCACCTAGTTTGATTTCCTCCTTGCTCCAATGGAAATACACCTTGTTGCTTAAATCCAACAAATGGGGAAAATACCTCCCAACTATGTTGTTCTTCTCTTCGATGTGAACAACTTTGTCTCTAATAGCTTCCCTCAAATCTTACTGAAAATGGTTGGATTTAGGAGCGAGAAAGCTAGGTTTTTGAGTTGAAATGAAAATAGTGAAGTGTTTTTCGAAATCTGCAGATTCACTGCTCCTATTTATAGAATTGGCTTGATAAGATCGATCTGCTATAGGAGGAGATCGATTTGGTCCCTTTAAATCCCTCTTTTTCACAACATTTTAAGCATGAGATCGATCTGTCGAAGCTTGAGATCGATCTGTCGAAGCTTGAGATCGATCTGTCGAAGCTTGAGATCGATCTTCTCCAAACAGAGAGTTAAGGAGATCCATCTGTTCCCTTAAGGATCAATCTGCATTTTACAGAATGTTTTAAAGATTGATCTTGCTCCCTTGGAGATCGATCTGCCATATACCATTGCTCAAATAAGAGCATTCTGGCTCTTCCAAATCAATCTCTCATCCTATGAGATCGATCTGGCCTTCATATTTCCATATCTTACTACAGTTTTCTGCAGAAAACTTATACCAAAACATTCTTAATTTGTTGCCGTAGTCATTTTCTCATTCGATTATATTTAAGACTTGAAAATGACATCCATCCATACCTTATACACATTAAAACTTGTGTGTAACATTTGTATAACCAAAGGTACATGATATAAACCAAATGAAAGTGCACAACTTATGAAATCTTCCTTCCATTTCACCATACCACTCATATTCTACCTCACTCACATTCATATATATTGTAACTTGTATGTGCAATCACAACTTCTATTACATGTATGTACCTTAAACTTATGGACTTACATTACATATAATTCACATTACAATTATATCACCATACCTTTGAACTCATTTACATGTATATATAAGGTTAAACCTATATGGGGTCTCACACCAAGACCACCTTGAAGACCTCCTTGGCTATATATCACAATGTCCATGGTCTTAAAATACTTAAATCAACCTTAGAAATCAACCAAAGAACCAAGAAATACAAGTTTATCTTACCTTTGCTATAGAACAAATTCTATCCCTAAGTTTCCAACAAGGTTTTCACCACTCAAATGACCTTGATTGGGGTTGAAATTTTTATATGTTATAGAGGAATGAGTGAGGAGAAAATATTCCTTTTTGAGCTCAAGCTAAATCAGTCTTTAAGGTGGAGAAAAAAATTATGGACTGTAAGTGTAAGACCTACATTTCTGTATTATATTCCTTATGATTCCCATGTGTAAACATTTAATTATGTTATTTGAATCATAATAAGAGTGTTTACTGAAATGAAAATGTCAATGAAGCAAATAAATGCATATAAGTCACAACAAGGCCAAACAAGGGTTGTAACAGCCACAGGCTAAACCGAAGGGATGCCAACCATTTTGATTGAAGATAAGAACTTGAAACATCAAAATAAGGGTAGTTCAAGAAGGGAAGTTGGTTTTGTTTAGTCCCGAATGCGTTGAAGTAGTGAAAATGCCAAAAATGGCCTAAATGAACTTGAAATAGACCGTTTGAGGTGTTTTTAGCTATTTCACTTCCCAGAATCGGCCAAAACGCAGAAATAAGAGTGTTAACCATGAGAAACTACACTTTTGGATTTTTGAACAAAAGTCAAACGTGATCAATGGTCAAGAAAAGTCAAAGTTATCTTTGAAAATGTTAACTTTGACTATAAGACCAACCATAGTTAAAATTTAACCCAACCAAGGTTAAAAAAGTGTAGAAGAATTATTTTTGGCTAAAACACTCAATTTTCAACTTCTTAAGTATGGGAAAATAATTTAATCTAATTTTGGATTAAATTAAATGAGCAGAAATTTATGGGCCAACTAATGGAATTTTCGAAACCCATTAAGGTTAATCGAGCATGGGCCAAAATTGTACAAGCTATTGGGTTGAATTATTGGGCCATTTGATAGGCATAAATTGAAGCAAATAGCGGGCCTAATTACCTATGAAAACCCAACCCAATAACATTGAGGAAAAAAAAAACCGAAAGCCCAAATCGAAAGCCTAAATTTTAAACCATTAGGAAATGTTAAAGCCCAAAACCAATGAATCAAGCCCAAAACCATTAAGCCCACTTCATGGGCTAAAATTTTAAGACAATTAAACATTTAATCTAGTCTTAAGGGCTAAGCAATTCGGCAATCATCACTATCTTCACTAAACCGAGACTAAGCCACCATTTTAGCTAAGTTTTACAAGCTTTCTCACAGTAGAAATCACTTACCTAAAGGCATATTTGGAACAAGTGATTTTCATAAAAGTTGTTCCAAATTGAGAGATGAGTAACATACCTTGGAATTAGCAATCAAAGAGCTGAATTGAGCAACTCGAAATCCCTTGAAGCTTCGACAAAGAAGGAAACACTAAGCTAGGTGAGTTTTCAAACTTCCAACTTCAAATATGTTTACCTATAGATTATTCTAAGTTGATTGGTGTATCAATTGTATAGCAAAACAACCTAAACCACCATGAACACATGTTTGCCGAAATGGGTATGGTGAGTTTTGATGAATACGCATGTTGTTTAAATGCATATATGGTGTCACGCCCCGAAAGCGCGGAAAAATGGGGCTAATTTAAACTTTTTATCCATTAACTATGTTGTTTTCCTGTCCATGTCTAGAATTAAAATCTTTTTCATTTTTCAGGATCTCATTACATTACTTACATTCTGTATATATATAAAATCATTTACAACTATTACATCCCGACTATTATATACAATAGTGTCTATTATGTATCACATGTCTGGAATATAAGTAAGACTGTACCTCAAGGTTACAAAAGAATCCGATGAAAGGTCGGACTACCTTGTCAACGACCACAGTCTCGTATGTGCAGTAGACTCGCTATAGATAATCTGGGAGGTGGAGAGGAGGGGGGTGAGTTTTTCAGACTCAGTAAGAGATACATTTAAAATAGCTTTAAATACTCAAAACATGGTAAAACGCATGGTTTTACAAATCAGCATAAACATGTACTGGAGTAGAGATGCTTACATTTCATAAAAGCAGTAAAAACATGCTTAAATCATAAGTTTACACATCATGCATACTTTTAGTAAAACTCATATATAGTATGCATATCACGTCGTGTAAACATGTAAAAGCATCTCAAAACTAAATCATGCATATCATAACATGCTTATCACTTTGGAAATGAAATCGTATTATCATATGCACATCTCGTAAAACATACTCATGGCTACCTTTAAAATCTCATCATAAAAATATGTGCTTAATAAAATCATACAACAGATAGCATGAAATGTGCAAAAACATATATATATCGTTCCGTCAATTCATCGTGTAGGGTCAGGCAATTGTCTCATATACTAGTCCCGAAGGACATCATACATCTGGTCCCGTAGGACAAAATCATGGGTACATATGGCCATAGTACAGGGAGCCGTAGGACTGGATCAGGGTCGTACGCTACGCTATCTCTCGTGCACCACTAAATGGGGACTATACGCACGAACTCACGTGCATTACCAAGTGTGGACTATACGCACGTTTCTCATATCAAGTCAGAGCCTGCCCGTTCTCTGGCCGTCGGCTAGGTAGATCCTCGATCGTCTCCATACGAGATCGATCCCAGATCCTCTGACTATCGTCATATCATGCCTTTTTACCCCACAAAAATAATTTTGGGCCTCTTACCCAATTTATCAAAATCATTTCGGGCCTCATACCCGTGTATTAAAAATCATTACGGGACTCTAACCCAATTTTCATAAATCATTACGGGATTCTTGCCCGTTTCTCATAGAAAACATAGTTTTCATAAATCGTTGCGGGACTCTAGCCCGTGTAAATATGGAAACATAGTTATAATAGTTATTTCTTGGGACTCATACCCGTACTGTGAGAATATAGCTTAAAAACTGTTTCGGGACTTTAACCCGTATCATGAAAACATGGTTTCGTAAAACATATCGGGACTCTAACCAGTAATCTCACGTGAAAATACTATGCTTTCATTTCAGAAGTGAAAAATCACTTTTATAAACATGTATGCTGTAAAAATGTATCTCATATATATAAAACATGCCGAAAACTCGGGAAATGGTTTTGGTTTCGGTTTGAATACAGTTGAAAATCCATTTCGTAAAATCTCATCCAATTCTCATACATAAACAGTTGGTAAGGATGAAGGAGTACTAACGCTACTCTAAATTATATCCCTTACCTCTTAGCGACTGATGTAGAGCACTTTCCTCGATGCTCGAATTTACCTCGTAAAACGTGTCGATAGACCGGGCTGCTGCAAAACAAGTTCAACTTATCACATATGGCTTAAATTCATTTCAACATATCCAAATATGTGATTATATCGAAGCTTTGACCAAAAGTTGACTTTTAATCGATTTTACTCTTTTTGCTTGGTTTATCGGTATAAACCTCGTTTTAAATCACATTCAACTCAATAAATAATTTTCTCATATTCATTACGGTCGATTTAGCTAATTGGACCAATTTATCTCTTATTGGGCCAAATTACACCTTAATGGGCCTTAATCTGTTTTAAGCCCGTTTCTACTTATTAATTCTTTCTCCAAGGCCTATTGGGCTCTCTGGGCTCATTAGTACTTATTGGGCCTTTTTCTAGACTCTTTGAATAGCTGTATATTATTTACGACAATTTAATTAAAAATATGGATTTAATCCACTAAATGCGCAATTTAATCCGTAACTCGTAAAATAAACTTTTAATGCGCGATAATTACATAGATTGTCGTAAATGAGCTTTACTTACCCGAGATTTTGCGATAGTGCGCAGATCGAAGTTCGATTGGGCTCACATACGCGATTTATCGTCGAACTGCATAATAATTATATATATTTAATTTCGGGTAAATTTTTGATCCAATATAATTTAAATAAATTTCTCAAAAATTAAATCGGTCACTTTTGACCTCTTACCGACTTACCCGAAGTCCGGTGTATCCCCAAAATTTTTTCCCTTTTTTCCTTTTTCTCTTTTTCTTTCCCTTTTCTCCTTTTTCCCTCTCTTTTTTGGCTGAACGGGTTCGGCACGGTTCAGACCGGTCCGGTTCAGTCCGGTTCAGTTCCGGTTCAACTTCTCCCTCGCCGTTCGGGGCTTTTCCAGTTGGTTCTCCGCCGACTTCCGCCTCCAGCTTGTTCGCGGGGTAGTCCGGTGCATGGATCTGTGGTCGGCTTCGCCAAAGCTCGCCGGAAAGTGGCCGGTCCGGCCTCTTCTCTCCTCCGGCGGCGGCACCCAATTTTTTTTCCCGCGTCGTTCGGCGGCGTTTCAGGCCGATCTGCGCCTGGATCAGCGTCGCAGAGGTCCCCTCTGGCCGGTGGTGGTTCGCTCCTCCCCTCATCGGCCGCCGATCTCTCTCTCTCCTCTCTTTTCTCTCTTTCTCTCTCGGTCTCTTTCTCCCTCTTGGTTGCCGGCGTTTTCCTCGCCAGTTTTCATCGAGGGTCGACGTCGGCTGGGTCTCCTCCCGCCTGGTGCGTCCGTCGGGGCCCTCGCCGGTGAGCAGATGGGAGCTCGGCTCCCTTGCTGCCTCTGCTCCTCGTTTCCCTTTGTTTCAGTCGCGATTTCGCGACAATTCTGCGTTTCTCTTTTCTTTTTTTTCTTTTTTTTTTACTTTTTTTTTATTATTTTATTATTATTAATTATTATTATTATTATATTATATTATATTTTATTTTAATCAAATAAAATATAATAAATTACACAAAATATCTCAAAAATTATGTTATATTTTATTAATTAATTAATTTAATTAATTTAATTTATTTTAACTATTTCGGTGTATTTTTTGCATATTTTCAGGATAATGTCCCGGGCGAAAATTACAAAAATTCGTAATATCTCCGTATCTTGACCAATTGAACTCGGAATTCCATAATTTCTTCTTTATCGATCAAGATTTCCTAAATCCATATTTTTAATGAAATTTCTTCATCGAATTTACACCGAATTTAGGATCTTTTGACCATTTTACCCTTCTACACGTTTGGGATTAATTTAGACCGATTTTCCTTCTCGGACTCACTATCTTTTCTCATTTAAATTCTGTATCTTTCGTCCAACGATTTAAATCCCTTTTATTTAAATTATGGTCCCAAATAATGAACATAGTGGGAAAAATCCAGGTTTCACATTTCTCCCCACCTTTTAAGAATTCAGTCCTCTAAATTCAAGCTGGTCCATCAACTCGGTGAGGGTACTTCTCCCTTATTTGGCTCTCTAGTTCCCAAGTGGTTTCTTCTGTCTTGTGGTGTTGCCAGAGAACCTTTATTAGTAGAATAATCTTAAATCGTAGCACTTCCTCTTTTTTTTTTTTGAAGTGTACTATACCCTTCATCAGTGACACCTTAACAATTACAGAGTCCCTAACCTAAAATTCAAGAGGATGTCTACACACATTGGCATAACTTTTCTGTGCGGTCCTCGATCTGTCACATATGAGCTGAACATCCTTAGCTTCCTGTTCCACTAAATCAGAAGCAAGGTGAATCTAGGACAATGGGACTCCTTCAGAATACTCTGTCTCAAGGTGTCATCATGTGGCACACAGATATGGCCTTGTTACCTCAGTAATCCATCATCACTGACCGTAAATTCAGACTGTGATCTCTCATCTGTCTGGCTAACCATATCTAGTAATCTTTGATCGTTTCGCTATCCAGCTCTAATCTGGTTTAGTATACTTGGTTCAATCTGTAGGCTAGCCATATATTCATGCTCAATCTCATCTACACTAATCCTGAGTTTCGATGAATTTGTTCCAATAAGTCCCACTCTTTAATCATCATGTAGGACACCATACCCTTTTTGCTCAGGGCATCAGCTGCCACGTTCGCCTTACCAAGATGGTATAAAATCTCGCAGTCATAAATCTTGAGGAGCTCTATCCATCTCCACTGTCTAATATTCAGCTCCTTCTAATTAAACAAGTACTTAAGATCTTATGGTCAGTGAAAATCTGAAATCTTTCTCCATATAATTAATGCTGCCATATCTTGAGTGCAATCACTACTACAGCTAACTCCAAATCGTGAGTGATTACGCTCGTGATCCTTTAGCTGACGGGATCCATAAGCTACCACTCTACCATGCTGCATAATCACATAGTCGAGACCTTAGTGGGAAGCATCATTGTACACCACAAATCCCCCAGACCACTCGGAATGGTCAAGACTGGTGTCGTAGTCAACCGACGTTTAAGCTCTTGTAAGCTCTGCTCACACTACTCAGACCATATAAACTGAACCTCTTTATGAGTCAGTCTGGTTAATGGAACTGTTATCCGTGAAAACCCTTCGACAATTCGTCGATAATACCATGCCGATCCCAATAAGCTTCTGACCTCAGTGACTGTCCTCGGTCTTACCCTTCTCAATACTGCATCTACCTTGGACGGATCTACTGACACCCCGTCCTTATATACCACATGTTTGAGGAATATAATTTGATCTAGTCAGAAAGCACACTTACTGAATTTACCATATAGCTTTTTCTCACGGAGAGTTTGAAGCACAGTCCTCAAATGTTGTTCGTGCTCTTCCCGAGATCTAGAATAATTCAAGATGTCATTGATGAATACTATCACCAATCTATCCAAGTATTCTCAGAAGACATCGTTCATAAGACGCATGAATACAGCTGGGGCATTAGTCAAGCCAAAAGGGCATAACTAGGAACTCGTAGTGCCCATATCGGGTTTGAAATGCTGTCTTCGGTATATCAGCCTCCTTAATCCTTAGCTGATGATAACCCGATCTCAAATCTATCCTTGAAACACTGAAGCCCCTCTCAGCTGATCAAATAAGTCGTCAGTCCTTGACAGGGGATATTTATTCTCAACTGTTGCTTTATTCAAAAGCATGTAGTCTATACATAGACAGAAACTACCATCCTTCTTTCTGGCAAATAATATTGGTGTACCGCATGGTGACACACTAGGCCTTATAAACCCCTTATCGAGTAATCCTTACAACTGCTTCTTTAATTCTTCCAACTCTACCAATGTCATTTGGTAAGGTGGCTTGGAGATGGGTTGAGTATCTGGTACTAGCTCAATGGCAAACTCAACTTCTCTCTCTATGGTAATCCCATTAAGTCCTCTAGGAATACTTCGGGAAACTTACATGTAAATTGTGGTGACACAAACAAGTGTGTAGAACTTGGGTCACACAGTACATGTGCTTCATGATTACAGACAAGGAGAGTACCTCGAATAACATCGAAGGATGTATCTGCTGTCTCTTGGTCATGGACGTACACTCGGCCCTAGGAGACAGTCTTCTTGCCCTTGTCCGCAGTTGTGGCTCTCCTCTGTGGAGCTTGAGTCGGTCTCTCTGTCTGTCTAGGTGCCTCACGAGGTTCCTGAGATCTCATAAATGAACACTCTCTCATTATGTGCCCTACTTCATCGCATCTGTAGCAAGTAAATGTATTTATGCGGCAAGGTTCAATGTGAATATTGCCACATATCCTGCACCGTGACACTCTTATCTCAAGGCCTCTAATCATACCTGTAGCACTAACTGTAGTCTTGGGCTTACCAGCCCCTATCTGAGGTCCTTCCACCCTCTGTCTCTTGGGCTAACCCCTTCTCAAATCATGTCGAGAAGCAACTGCTCTCTTTTCATTAACTCTGACTGATCACCTGAGATCATGCTCTGCTTGAGGAACGTCTTAGAGCATCTTTGAAATCTACGATATTCTGACCCAACAGCTTATCTTTGATCCCAGATCTCAATCCTGCCAGAAATCTCTCTATCTGGCGCTCGGGATCTCTAACTGTCTCTGGATCGTATCTCATCAGGGTTGTAAATCTATTCTCATACTTGTCTACTGTAGAACTTCCCTGTTACAGATCCAAAAACTCTGCGTGCATCTTCTTTCAAGCGGCAATTGGTACATATTGCTCTCGGAATGCAACTAAGAAAGCATTCCATGTGATCTCTAAGGGATCCTCGGCTAATATCGTCTGTGTGGATCTCCTCCAGAACTTAGCCTGTCCCTTTATCATTTAACCTGCCATAGTCACTCTCTCCCTATCAGTACACCCCAAAACTGAAATATCGCCTCAATATCAACGATTCACTCCTCAGCCTTAACCAGGTCCTTAAGCCCTGTGAACTCCGAAGGATGCATACTCAAGAAAATCTCGCACCCTTTGAGTCTCTCTGTCATCCCTATGCTGGGGAACTGCTGGCTGAGGGTTGGGGCTACTGGAGGAACTGGTGGGGGAAGAGGATTAGACATAAGAGTAGCTGTCTCCGTACCAGGTGTACGTACCCCAAACTGTTGGGTAAACATAGTGGTAAAGGTTATAAGTCCTTCCCTCATACCATGTACTATCTCTTCGAGCCTCCTTATTCTATCAATAGGGCTCTCAGGTTAAGGGGCAGATGGTGGAGCGGTTTGAGCTCGTCTCTGTGAACGACTCCGTCTACCACACATGATTAGCGATCTACTATTTGCACATAATCCATAAATTAAGTCATACTTTGACAATTAAGCTTACTTTATTACCAGACATGCATAGACACATTGGGATGTAATACACTCTTATTACTAGACACGACAGTACTACACAACATTTACTCTGATACCAAGAAAATTGTCACGCCCCGGAAGCGCGAAAAAATGGGGCTAATTTAAACTTTTTATCCATTAACTATGTTGTTTTCCTGTCCATGTCTAGAATTAAAATCTTTTTCATTTTCCAGGATCTCATTACATTACTTACATTCTGTATATATATAAAATCATTTACAACTATTACATCCCGACTATTATATACAATAATGTCTATTATGTATCACATGTCTGGAATATAAGTAAGACTGTACCTCAAGGTTACAAAAGAATCCGATGAAAGGTCGAACTACCTTGTCAACGACCACAGTCTCGTATGTGCAGTAGACTCGCTATAGATAATCTGGGAGGTGGAGAGGAGGGGGTGAGTTTTTCAGACTCAGTAAGAGATACATTTAAAATAGCTTTAAATACTCAAAACATGGTAAAACGCATGGTTTTACAAATCAGCATAAACATGTACTGGAGTAGAGATGCTTACATTTCATAAAAGCAGTAAAAACATGCTTAAATCATAAGTTTACACATCATGCATACTTTTAGTAAAACTCATATATAGTATGCATATCACGTCGTGTAAACATGTAAAAGCATCTCAAAACTAAATCATGCATATCATAACATGCTTATCACTTTGGAAATGAAATCGTATTATCATATGCACATCTCGTAAAACATACTCATGGCTACATTTAAAATCTCATAATAAATATGTGCTTAATAAAATCATAAAACAGATAGAATGAAATGTGCGAAAACATATATATATCGTTCCGTCAATTCATCGTGTAGGGTCAGGCAATTGTCTCATATACTAGTCCCGAAGGACATCATACATCTGGTCCCGTAGGACAAAATCATGGGTACATATGGCCATAGTACAAGGAGCCGTAGGACTGGATCAGGGTCGTACGCTACCCTATCTCTCGTGCACCACTAAATGGGGACTATACGCACGAACTCACGTGCATCACCAAGTGTGGACTATGCGCACGTTTCTCATATCAAGTTAGAGCCTGCCCGTTCTCTGGCCGTCGGCTAGGTAGATCCTCGATCGTCTCCAAACGAGATCGATCCCAGATCCTCTGACTATCGTCATATCATGCCTTTTTACCCCACAAAAATAATTTTGGGCCTCTTACCCAATTTATCAAAATCATTTCGGGCCTCATACCCGTTTATTAAAAATCATTACGGGACTCTAACCCGATTTTCATAAATCATTACGGGATTCTTGCCCGTTTCTCATAGAAAACATAGTTTTCATAAATCGTTGCGGGACTCTAGCCCATGTAAATATGGAAAGCATAGTTATAATAGTTATTTCTTGGGACTCATACCCGTACTGTGAGAATATAGCTTAAGAGCTGTTTCAGGATTTAACCCGTATCATGAAAACATGGTTTCGTAAAACATATCGGGACTCTAATCCGTAATCTCACGTGAAAATACTATGCTTTCATTTCAGAAGTGAAAAATCACTTTTATAAACATGTATGCTGTAAAAATGTATCTCATATATATAAAACATGCTGAAAACTCGGGAAATGGTTTTGGTTTCGGTTTGAATACAGTTGAAAATCCATTTCGTAAAATCTCATCCAATTCTCATACATAAACAGTTGGTAAGGATGAAGGAGTACTAACGCTACTCTAAATTATATCCCTTACCTCTTAGCGACTGATGTAGAGCACTTTCCTCGATGCTCGAATTTACCTCGTAAAACGTGTCGATAGATCGGGCTGCTGCAAAACAAGTTCAACTTATCACATATGGCTTAAATTCATTTCAACATATCCAAATATGTGATTATATCGAAGCTTTGACCAAAAGTTGACTTTTAATCGATTTTACTCTTTTTGCTCGGTTTATCGGTATAAACCTCGTTTTAAATCGCATTCAACTCAATAAATAATTTTCTCATATTCATTACGGTCGATTTAGCTAATTGGACCAATTTCTCTCTTATTGGGCCAAATTACACCTTAATGGGCCTTAATCCGTTTTAAGCCCGTTTCCACCTATTAATTCTTTCATCAAGGCCTATTGGGCTCTCTGGGCTCATTAGTACTTATTGGGCCTTTTTCTAGACTCTTTGAATAGCCGTATATCATTTACGACAATTTAATTAAAAATCTGGATTTAATCCACTAAATGCGCAATTTAATCCGTAACTCGTAAAATAAACTTTTAATGCGCGATAATTACATAGATTGTCGTAAATGAGCTTTACTTACCGGAGATTTTGCGATAGTGCGCAGATCGAAGTTTGATTAGGCTCACGTACGCGATTTATCGTCGAACTGCATAATAATTATATATATTTAATTTCGGGTAAATTTTTGATCCAATATAATTTAAATAAATTTTCTGAAAATTAAATCGGTCACTTTTGACCTCTTACCGACTTACCCGAAGTCCGGTGTATCCCCAAAAATTTTTCCCTTTTTCTCTTTTTCTTTCCTTTTTCTCCTTTTTCCCTCTCTTTTTTGGCTGAACCGGTTCGGTCCGGTTCAGACCGGTCCGGTTCAGTCCGGTTCAGTTCCGGTTCAACTTCTCCCTCGCCGTTCGGGGCTTTTTCGGTCGGTTCTTTGCCGGCTTCCGCCTCCAGCTTGTTCGCGGGGTAGTCCGGTGCATGGATCTGTGGTCGGCTTCGCCAAAGCTAGCCGGAAAGTGGCCGGTCTGGCCTCTTCTCTCCTCCGGCGGCGGCACCCAATTTTTTTTCCCGCGCCGTTCGGCGGCGTTTCAGGCCGATCTGCGCCTGGTCAGCGTCGCAGAGGTCCCCTCTGGCCGGTGGTGGTTCGCTCCTCCCCTCATCGGCCGTCGATCTCTCTCTCTCCTCTCTTTTCTCTCTTTCTCTCTCGGTCTCTTTCTCCCTCTTGGTTGCCGGCGTTTTCCTCGCCAGTTTTCATCGAGGGTCAGCGTCGGCTGGGTCTCCTCCCGCCTGGTGCGTCAGCCCGGGCCCTCGCCGGTGAGCAGATGGGAGCTCGGTTCCCTTGCTGCCTCTGCTCCTCGTTTCCCTCTGTTTCAGTCACGATTTCGCGACAATTCTGCATTTCTTTTTTCTTTTTTTTCTAATTTTTTTTTTACTTTTTTTTATTATTTTTTATTATTAATTATTATTTTATTATATTTTATTTTAATCAAATAAAATATAATAAATTACACAAAATATCTCAAAAATTATGTTATATTTTATTAATTAATTAATTTAATTAATTTAATTTATTTTAACTATTTCGTTGTATTTTTTGCATATTTTCGGGATAATGTCTCGGGCGAAAATTACAAAAAGTCGTAATATCTCCGTATCTTGACCAATTGGACTCGGAATTCCATAATTTCTTCTTTATCGATCAAGATTTCCTAAATCCATATTTTTAATGAAATTTCTTCATCGAATTTACACCGAATTTAGGATCTTTTGACCATTTTACCCTTCTACACGTTTGGGATTAATTTAGACCGATTTTTCTTCTCGGACTCACTATCTTTTCTCATTTAAATTCTGTATCTTTCATCCAACGATTTAAATCCCTTTTATTTAAATTATGGTCCCAAATAATGAACATAGTGGAAAAAATTCGGGTTTCATATATGGATTGGTTAAGATGCATGGATGATGATGGTATGATTAATTTTGATCAATTTGTTGAATTGGATAGTTGTATGATGTTGGCATGTAAGGTGTTTGATAAAATACCAACATGAACCATGAAAATAGCTTAAGACATGTCATCCAAGTATTTGATGAAATGCTTGAGTGAAAGATTGCAAGGTTGGCGTGGGGATGGCTAGCCATCGGCCAAGGGTAGTGTGATAGTGCTCGGCCACCATGCCATGACCGAGAGGCATAATAGGCCAAGCCGATGTGGTCTTGGCCCAAATAAGGCAAATAGGCCTCAGCACAAGCCCCATAAGTGTTAGTAGGCCTAGTGAGCCCTATAAGCCCAGATGAAATGAATAGTAAAGTGAAAATGGGTTTAAGACAAAGTTAGGCCTATTAAGGTGAATAAGGCCCAATAGGAGTAAACGAGCCCAATAAGTTAAATCGACCATAGTGAAAGTGAAATACAGATGAATAAGTGTACTTAATGTGATAAATAATTACATGCAGCTCCGGAGATTATACAGGGAGCTAAACGGACTGAGTGATTCGGCAACGTTAGAAAAGTAGGCAAGCTCGACAAGATTTGAGGTAAGGGAATTTTGTGATTAGGTAGAGGTAACTACATATATTTTCGATTACATTTACAGGGACTTAAAAAGTCTGAGAGTTCTAGAAATAGAATAAATTTTATAGAGACCCGATATAGGGAAATTACGATTTTTTCCCTATTAAGGGAAATTTTACCGAAATTGGGAAAGGTCACGAAATGCATGAAATGTATGTTTTTGACTGTTTTTGTTACTGTTTAGGAAGTACATGGATAGGTTGGCTAATGTTTGCATAAATTACACAAAAAAGCACATTTATGGTGCTGATTTATGAGTGTGAAAACATCTCTTTGAAATTGAGCCTCCTACTGGATTTGTGTGGAAACGATTCGTGCTGGAGCTTCGCTCGCACTGAGTTTTGATATTTTACCATACATAAAATGTGTTAGAGCCTTGCTTGCACTGTATTTTAATATGACTTGTGTGATGATGTGCTGGAGCATTGCTCACACTGTATTTTAATATGATATGCATAAAACCATGTTGGAGCTTTACTCACATGTTATTTGATATGATATGTATAAAACCATGTTGGAGCTTTACTCACATGTGATTTGATATGACATGCATAAGGTCGTGCTAGAGCCTCGTGTAGATTGTGTGTCACACTGATATGATATGCTCGCACGTGCGATTTGAGACATGACATGGGTGATTGATATGATATAGTGTCCACGGAGTACATTGTACTGTGTACGTAGCACGAAGTACACTGAACCATGCAGTTTTCGAACTATATGAGTCTTTAGACTATATGATATTATAGGCTGGCGGGTAAGATTTGACCTACCTCTCATTACAGCGTGATGCCCCGCATACTAGGATCCATGTAGTCTGAGATCACAGATCAGGATATGGCTGTAGTTCCTATATGTTTACCACAATACCTGCCGAATCTCCCATGCTATATATGTGTATATAAATACATAATTTCATATGCTTTTATATGGATCAAGGTATCCCGAGGGACGGGAGAAGCCTTGATATATGTGAATGAACACATGTTTTCTATGGTTTTATATGAATCGAGATAGCCTGAGGGAAGGGTTGAGTCCTGATACTTGTTTTAAATGTGTTAAATGTGGAAAAGTACATGTCAATAAATTATTTGCATGAAACACCCTTTTATGCGTGTGATTACATGATTTCCATAAATACGAAAATGGTTATGAACGTTGCATAGGTGTATGCATGAACTCATATTTCAGGCATGACATGGGAAAAAATGATTTAAAGTCTGGCATTATGATCATTAGATAGTGTGGTTATCTACTTGCTTGCATAATTGCCTTACTGAGCTAGTAAGCTCACCCTTTTCATTTCCCCCTCCACAGAGCATTTTCAGTTGCTAAAGAGCGGCTAAGGACTCGCATTTCGACATCCGCTGCCTCCCATCAATTGAAAGGCATACACATTCGTATAGTTTTGTACCTTAACACGTAATAGCACAGTGATGAATACATATGTAATATCGGGGATGTAATTGTTGTAAAATGTATAAAGTCATGTAAATACACGTTATGAATTATAAGTATTTACAGTTATAAGATAGAGGATCCAGATATGTGAATGTATGATGAGATAGGTAACACGATATGATTAATGTCGAATTATAGCCCAACTATTAATAAGATGGTCATGAAGGGAAAGAGGTAAAGAAAAAAGTGAAAAATTTGTAATGTTTTTAGGGAAAAAGAGGTCGTGATAGTAAGTGTGCAGGAGACACCTGCAACAAGAGAAAAGAGGGGGAATAGCTTCGACCTTAGCTCCATTTGACCTGATTTTTAGCTCTAAAATTTCCTTAGTGAGTTGGATAACTAGTTTTGAAAAGATTGATTCAGATCCAGTCTTCATAAATTTAAATAAATTTTTGTTTGGAATCCATTATAGTGGCAGCAGGATTTCTTACTGCCCTAATTTTAGGGGTTATGTCCCTTTGATTTTTCAACCCTCATCCACGTTTTTGGCAACTTATTTTCATTTAGAAATAAGTCTAACATATGTCCCTAGTAATTGGTAAACAATAAGCCTTGAATAATATAAGTTTATGGCACTTAATGCTAAGTTAATTGGAAAGGCATTTGATGGCTTTTTGAAGTCAGATTTTCTTTAAGTTTTCCATCCAATTCCCTAAGCAATTTAACTATTTAAATCACATATTTAGACTTTAGCATAAAGAATATATGTCATAGATTACATGACTTAAATACCATTGTATTGGCTCCCTCTTAAAGCCTAAAAAATATCCCCTAAATTAAGCTTAACCGAATTCCCAAATCAGAATTTTCAGTTTTGGATCGACTTTAATGTGTAATTTTTCTCAAGACCTTAACGATCTTATTTATTGTTGAAACTTCACTTAAAAATTACTAACATCCTAAGGTAGATGTGGTTAAAATTTGAGGTCATTCCGAGTTCAGTTTGGCCTTCAAATAATTTTCTTCTTTCACCCTGAATTCTTGCCTACAAGTAGTAATTTTCCAAAGCTTTCGGTTTCATTTCACTAATTTATCCCACGACCTTAACCGTGATATTTCAAACCAAATTTAACTTATTTTAGGTGTTTATACCCCATATTAATTTATTAAAGTGTTAAATTAATTTTTATTAGCCTTTGGGAATTTTTATTAAATTATTTTACTTAGATTTTCTCGGTTTTGCACTAACTTGAGAAATTCTCACTTAATTCAATTTAGCTAAGGCTAACCTAACTTCCATGCAAGCAAACACATTTTTATTGTAACGCCCCGGAAACGTGAAAACTAGGGCTAATTTAAAATTTTATTTTATTACCTAACCTCTTACTTAAGGTGCATTCATGTTCAGTATCAGTTTATAACTTATTTTTTCGTTATTAAACTTTCTTACATTCTGCAATTTCTATCTCACTGTTAACAAAAATCTGACAGTATAACCCTTATACCTATCTCTATCCTCCTGCAAGTTTCAAATCAACAATGAATGACCACAAGCAGTTAAATAAACTTATCCTTGAGAATCCATGAAATGTCCATAATTTTCGTTCATCTTTTAATTTCATTACACACGGTAATACCATGGATCACTTACATCTTCATTCCCATACATACACAAAAAGTGATTACATCCCAAAATTTTTATTTACACATAAGTATCTATACCGTACAGGATGTCTAGGTACAAAATGAAATATACCTGAAGTGTGTACAAGAGATAGCCTGGGAAGAGTCTCGTCCACCAGCCTATGTCGGTACGCGACAGGGAAAGAAACATTTACTATAAATAATCTGAAAAGATGGGAAAAGGGGTGAGCTTTCAAATGGCCCAGTAAGGAGTGCATTTAAGATAGCAACAACATTCAAAACATTTATTAAAATCATGAAGCTGAATAACAATAAAATATTCTTCATATACATCGTATTTCAAACAAAACTTCAAAATCCAATGATTGCATAACTATGCATACATTAAAATCATAGTGTACTGAAAAAACCTAATATCAAAATGTGGAGACTAGGCAAACACTAATACTGTCATGTGGCTAATAACTATGTCATCCTTAAAGAGGGCATCCTCCAAAGAGGGAACATAATACTTATGGCCATGGTAGGGCTGTAGACTGAGCCAGAGTACTATAACATAACAGAAAGGCCACACAGGCGGAAGCAGAAATGCCAAAAAGATGACATGACAGACACGTAGAAATATGCATGCTATTGTCAAGGCCCAGTCCGTTCATAGGCCGTCGGCTAGTATTCCCTTGAGTCTTGTAAGTCGACCTCTAGGTATACCTCGACTCTCATGCTATAAGGAGCCTTAGTCTCAAAAGATATTTCTTAGCATACTGAAATCTTTTTCAATTCTATTTGCATAAAAGCTTACAAAAATTATGTCTCAGAAATCACATATATACATGTTTGTTACACAAATATTCATAGTTATAAAATTGTACAAAAATCATGCACTCGAAGTACACAACTTAGGCTACAGGTCGTTTTGAAATTTGTACTTAATTTAGTAAAGGGTTGCATAACATAAATACTCGTTGGCAGGTAAGGAACACCATTACTAATTTAAATTACATCCCTTACCTATCAAATTTTCAGGGCAGCACAAAATTACCGAGTATCGGGCTTGCCTTGATTTGTGTGCTAATGCCTCGGGCTGGCTAAAATAATTTCACATCAAATGATGCTCAAATCCATCTAAATATACTTAAACATACCTCAACTTACATAAATATCATTAAAGTCGATAATTTTGCCAATTTTTTCTACTTTCTCGGTTTTACCAATAAATGTGCTGATTTAAGCTATTTCGATAGTTTTTTTTCTTCTAACTTCAAACTTATCAACTTAATGACTTAAACACTTACTCAAGCCCCAATTCAACACATCACAACTTGTCAGATTCCCAATTTCCACACTTTTATAGTTTTTCACTAAACTGAGCTATAAATCAAACTTTTTGGTATTAATCTAACATTCCACAACACCCAACTCAACCAAATTTCATCTCTACCCTAACAGTCCAAGGCTGGCCAAATTTCATAAAAGCTCTAGAAATTATTTCTTCAATTTCTACTTTAGCAAAAATCATCCAAATTCATTAAATAATAACATACATCAACATCATCATCTTCCACCAACTTTCTCACCTTGTTAACTAGGTTTAACCACTCTTTCCTTCTCTAAAAATGATCCTTAGCTGTAGATATACATGTATACAACTTAGAATCATTCAAAACAAGCTTAAAACTAACTAAGAAATTAAAAATCTTAAGTTTCTCTCACAATTGAAATAGGACAGTTTCAGTCTCTATTATTCTCTCTAACTTTTCACCTAGCAAATCAACTTTTTTGGGGCTTAATCTTTTATATGTGATAGAGGGCTTAAGAGGGAAGATTTTTTCTTCTTGATCGACTCCTAAAAGTGGCTGGAAGGTGGCCGAAAAAATTTTACAAGCTGATCCTATGGAGGATGCTTGCAGCAAGCTTGTAAGGGGGATAAATTTCTGGTTCCAAGTTGGTTTGGGGAGTTATTTAGTGTTCCAGAAAGGGCTTAAAGTGATCTTTATCTTGGAAGAAATCTAGACTCAAAAGCCTTCTGAAAGGTCTTCAAAATGGGCTTTTATGTTAGGCCAGCAAGGTGTTGGGCTTGGGCTGCCAACAGCCCTATTTTCCTAAAATTCCAAAAAAATATTTCCAGCCCAATTTCTTCCAAATTTCCACTTCTCATGTGTTATACTAAGTCCCTAGTATGTTCCATAAAAATTTTGTGCCCACTTGTTTAAGAAAAGTTTCCCGTTTGAGCCCATTTTAGTCAATTTAGTCATTATTGATAAAAAATCTTAAAGTTTTCAGTTTACTTTAAAAATTAATTTGATCATCGAAACCTCAAAATTTTCACTCAATTCTAATTCTCCAAGTCAAATATACCTTAAATGTATTTCCTACGACCTCAGAATAATTCTTACAAATTTATGGAATTTATTCTAAATTTATTTCAATTTTTAGGCTTAATTTCTCGGTTTAGTGCTAATCTAGGTTTTTACATGTTTTTCCAATTCTGATGCCTTAATTTTTCCTTCTAACCACCAAAGCATACTCATACATGTAATCTCTTGAAAAATATTTCAGTTTTAAAATCTTACCTCGAATTTTATGCCTCGAGCTTCGTGCCACTAATCCGGGTGCTTCGGTTATTCCGGGCCCTACATAATACTTAGGTAAGTTTTGAAACTTCTCATCTTAACTTTTAAATAAATAATAGTACGAAAAGTTGGGTTTCACACATATGATCATGAACACTTGAAATTCACTTCAATTTTAGACTTCATGCTTCCAAGACTAAGCTCCGATTTCCATTCACTTGCTCCATGGCTATACTTGAGTCCCACAAGGAGCACTTGGTTAATCCCTTGTAATTTCTTTTAATTACTTAATAAACAGTAATATGAAATTTGTGGATTTTATAGTTGGTTTTAAATTGTTAAAAGTTAAGTTTCTATTTTCAATTTACACATCAATAAAGTCCTATTTAAATAGTTTTATTGATTTGTTGACATTAAATATTATTTTATAAATATTTATCATGATTCATACTTAAAAAAAGTTATGATCTAGACAAAATAAGGATAAGCTAGGGATGCAAACGGGTAGGGTACCCATTAATTTTGAAGTACCAAGCCCCAAACCTGATTATATCCTATACTATTTAAATCCTATTAATATCTGATTATTTTTAAATTATACTGCTTGAACCTTACCATAATACTTTTTAGGATACCCTTTTATTACATGATCCTATTTAATTACCCAATTAGTCAATCCAAATTTGATAAAACTTGTTAATTGACTCGAACCAAAATCAGAACAATAGCTAAAATTAAAATGTAAGTTTAATCATACTACACCAAACAACTTTTAAAATACAACAAAAAAAAAACACATTCCTAAAAGGTTAAAACTAAGCATACAAGTATAATATTATTACTTTACTACTATAGCTTTATTCATATTTCAATATTCAATGCATTGAAAACCTTCAAAACTAAATGGAACTTATTCAGAAAGCTCAAATACTATTGTTTCAATACCTCTCTTCAAGGGACTGCCATTCTAGCCCTTTTTGATCTCATGTCCTCTACTTATAATGGGTAGCACCAAAGTCAAATCTTAAATACCTTTGTAACTTGATTATAACTATCTATCAGTAGTCAAAATGCAATCAAAATGAAAGACATAAACTTTAAAAGTTAAAAGTAGAGAGCTTTTGAAAGTTATGGGATATAAAGATCTCAATCTGAATATCAAAACATAATCTTATATAGAAAAGAAAAGAAAGCACACAACATTTATATGTAGAAAAGTTTGGATAACATACCAATTAGTTGACAAATCTATTTTATATGAACTTGATAAACAGATGAGTTGTTTTTTTTCTAAATGAAGAATCTCTGCAAATAAGGGGCTATGAAGCAAACAAGAGGTTGGTGAAAGATGGGTGCCACTTCAGGTAATGAGAAGAATATCAATTTAGGTAAGGAGAAAGAGTTCGATGTAGTGTCTGACATCGATAAGGAGAGTATTTGATGATCTAAATCCATATAATACATGCATATGTAGAAGACTTTTCTTAACAATCATGTATCTCACTTTTGCTGCTGGTTAGATACGTAGTAACTTATAATCTAAATTTATATATCTAGTCATGTGACAAGGTACATGCAATTTACTTTTTAAAGATCATGGTTTTTTTATAATGTTTTACTTAACATGTCATACATATTAAATCAGGGATTCACCCACTCTCATTATAATTATACAAACCCAAATCTTACACCATTACTTTACATATACACATGTAACTAAAACTCAAAGACACCCCAATGACTCAACTTACACCCCAATAAACGTTTACTGAAAAATAGTACAATTGCAAATTAAAGTCACCCCTGCATATACCTTTTGGATAGAGATGAAAGAATCGTGTGAGATTGATGCTCCTAGGAGTATCGGCTAATTAATCTAAAACATTTAGAAATGGATTAAACGGCTAATGCCCAATAAGTAACTAAATCAAGCATGCAAGATTAGTACCACATAAATGATGATAAGAAAAAAAATATGGAACATTCAATTCTAAAATCCAATTTTGTATAAAATGATACCATGACATGGGTTTTCAAACATATAATATAAAACCAAACCGAACCAAAACAAGTACATGCACGATTGTAGTGCATGTGTACATGAAAACTATAAGAAAACATAAAAGTACACATACTTTAGTTTATTCTGAAATAACATCACGAAATCCCATTTTAATTTCAAACGGAAACAAAAAATTAGTGTACAAATCATCGAAACGAAAATCACAATCCCATCTAAGTAAGTAAGATATGGGCTAATAATCTCATAGAAACTACCGTGGTAGGTCACGAAACTGGCTATTACATAGGTAGCAGTCCTCATACCTTCATGGAACATATGCATCAACTCCAATCACTGGTCAAGTGCTACTACTGTCATGCAAACACTCTAGTTATGTGTTCTCCGTTAGAAATATACAAAACAATAATATGGATATTATGATGGGTCTTGTATTTGCGCACTAGGATTGAATATCCCACCACCCATCAATGCCTTAGCAGGTCCTCATTTTAATGAGAGCCAACCATAGATCAACCTGATGTTATTGATTCTCGACTACGCCCACTCTCAGTGACTTAGATGTGTTAACCGTAAGTGCACGAGTCGTACAAGTAATAATGAGATTTGAGTCCCGGATTATCGTCCCACTAAGAATCTAATTAGCCTAATCAAGTATCGGTTACTTTTACCCTAAGTATATCCTAGCAAATTATGAATATTCAGTGGGTGATCTACAAGGCTACAATTAAAAAGTACTGAAAATTATAAAAATTATAAAATAAAGAAAATAAAACAGAGCTAAAATTACTTACAGAGCTCCAATCAATTAAAAGTGATAACCCGTGAAATGTACTGTGCACGTTCATCCTTCTTGCTTCAGGTACTGTCCTGCACTCTGTATACTATTGCTACCACCATCTTGCTCTGCGTTACCGTTGCCACATTCCTCGTCGGTCCTGCACACGTCCTCCCCACTGCACAGCTCTGTACTGACTTCTGCAAGTACAACTGTTACAATGGGGTTGTCGTTCCAGCTAACACAACACCAAGCAGTTGATAGGTGCGCTAACAATCACTGCTATAAGTTGTCATGCACTGCACTGCATTCTGTTATTGCATTGTTATGCATTCTGCTTCAGTTAACTTCATGTTGCCTCTTGCTTCTATGTAGCTCAGCACTGCTACATGCGCCACCATTCTTGCTGTAAACATTCATACCAGCATAGGTCAGCTTTGTCACAACTCCTACACACAACAACAAAGGCTGAGCAGAATAATAAAGTTGGATTTTAAAGGAATTGCAATGAAGATAGGAAATAAAAAGAACAAAAGCAAAAATTGTAAACTTGTAAACTTAAAGTAGAAACTGTAAACAGAAAATGTAAACTGCAATGAAAGCCAAAGTTAAAAGAAAATGAAGAAAATGAACAGTAAATGGTTCATAAAAGAGGGGAGAACAGAGGGGTATTTGTTTGCCATTGTCACAGTCAAGTTCATCAAACCAGTCGTATATGTCTTGCTCGATTCAACCTATCTCACCAGCAACTTCAGTTACGCCCCTCTCCACACCTTCTTCCTTCCCGATTTTCTTGATTACTAGAACCCAGCAACATCATGTCCATTCTTGGCAATCACGCACTAGCCTCTCGACCAACTTTAGTGATCATATAGCAACGCACATCAAGTCCTTACACCTCCTCATTGCCATGTGCAGGACAACCTCTATTTTATGCTGAAGGCTCTAGGACTCACGCGAACCAATGATGAAATATAACAACTAATGTGAGTTAAACAAAAAAAATGCAAGAACAAAAAATAAATAAATGGTAATCGGGTTGAATCTTATCAAATCCATTATGAAGTAAATAGGCGGTCTCGAGATTTTAAGAAAGGCCACATGAAATTACTTCATTGAAGAACTTATTAACTATAACCGAATCAATCAGCAAAGTGAAAATGCCAAGAAAAGAAAAATGCAAACATCGGACAGTAAAAAGATTTAAGCAGCTTAATGCAATAATCCTATTCTTTTGGCAAAAACATAATCAAAACTTAAGCTAATGCAAGCAATGGAAATACAGGATAAATAAAATGACATAAGAAATGAAGGAGATGAAGCTACTGTCCCAAGCTTCAAGACATTGCCATCCACCGAGAGCTATGGTGGCTAGTGATACCATCCAGCTTAATGCTTTCCTTTGGTCCAACTATCAGCAACTAGGAAAAGGAAACAGAAAAAGAAATTTGCAAACCAAGAACAATAATGGAAAATAGACTACTTTTCAATAAACTTAAACATTAAAACAATCAGTGAAGAGAAATTTACAAAACCGAGAAGAAAATGAAAATGGTTACTATTCATAAACTAACGTGAAAGCTAAAATAAAGAAAGAAAACTTTAACCTAAAACTACTTCTATTCTACCCTAAAATTACTTTTACCCTAAAAACTACTTTACCTACACTACTCTTACCCTAAATTACTTCTACCCTAAAATTACTTCAACTCCTAAAAACTACTTTATTTTTCAATTGCTCATCATGTTCTATTTATACACAAACTTAGGGGTACAATGGTAATTTTCAATCCTAGATGAGTTGGCATTGTTTGACCACTTGTCTTCATTTCATTCGCTACAGAGTAGATATTTCCTCGTCACTTGTCTTTTTGTCTACTTGGATGTGCGATGTGGCCTGGCGTGTGTCTTCCAGAAGGTGGGCATAGTATCCATTGATCTTATCTTTTCGAAGCGAATAAAATACGAACACCCGACATCACACGTGTCCAGACGAATGGTGAGTTGGTGTGCGAATTGAAAGTGGTCCAATCTCCTTTTAGCCTATTTTCAGTCCGTTTTCTACTGAAACGACTGAGTTTCATTCGGATTTATTTTACCTGCACATTAAAGAATTTTAATTAAATTAAGGGGATAATTAATAAAATAATATGGGGATTAAAATAATTAATTAAGAAATTAAGCACAAATAATTCTATTTTAATAGAATTATCACACCCCCAAACTTGAGCTTTTGCTTATCCTCAAGCAAAACAAAACAAATGTAGGAATGACAAGTACTAAACACATTGATTTCCACAATATTATCCTCAAAGAAAAAAAATACAAACTATGATCTCAAAGATTCACAATTATAGGTCCAACACTCAGAATCATTCAATCATAAGTCCTAACCCAAATTGAACTCCTTGTGTGTGTGTGACATTGTCAAAGTCACTTCACAGTACATTACCCGATCAGATTATGCATACACAGTGAATGCAAAGTCAATGACAAGTGATCATTCCCATAAGTTTGCTTTTCACTTATCTCTCCACTAATGTAGTCACACTTAATCAAAAATCATTAGGACTTCATTAAGCTTGTAATGTAAGGTTGGGACTAAGGTATGATAAAGTCGATTTAGGTTTAATTACCCCTCAACATGCATTACTTCTAGGATCTTTAATGTAAGAGCTCAAAATCGCTTCCCCCAAACTTATTTACTTCACTAAACATTTTATTCTATTTTTGTATTTTTCTTCTTCTTTTTCATTGTTTTTCATAAATAATCATTCACTATCACTTATAACCCATATGTACATAGCTCAAGATATATCTCAATGACTTTTCATGCTTTCGGGGTAAAGGATAGGAACAGAGTATTTAAGCTAAGGAAACTTTTGTAGGTGTATTTACAGAGAAAAGCTTATTTGGCTCAGATGGGTGACTAGGGGTAAAATATGTATAAAGATGGCTAGAAAGGCTCAAACGATCCAAAGATGGCCTAAATCATCTCCCTAATTAAGTGTGATCTAATATTTCACCTCGAGATCAGATCAAACAAATTCTAAAATATGATGCACAAAATCAACTGACAAATGCAATCATATGTCCACATAAGCTTTCTGTAAATAAATATACAGATTCATGACATGACATGTGCATAAAATGAGGAAATCACAATCAGAATCAAGACAAATTCAAGAATTCAACTTCATACTTTTCCTATAATCATGCTTCTTATTTAATCAAAGTTAGACTAAATCATAGGGTTATATCATCGAAATATGGGAAAACTACATGCTAAGTACTAAATCATCCCAAAATCAAACAATGTAAGCTCAAATTTTAAAAAAAAAAATTTACAATTTTGCCCAAAATTTTAAAAAATTCTCAAGTGATATCCCCTCCCCCAAACTTAAAGTGCACAGTGTCTTCAGTGTACAGATAATATCAGAATTGAAGCTCAAGAACAGAATACTGCCCTTTCAAATGATGATGAAGAACCATTGAAGCTTGATTGGAATATACTAGAAAAGTAATCTGCAAAAGAAATAAAGAAAGAAATAACGAAAAAGAAAAAGAAAAAGAAAAAGAAAAAGAACTATACAAAAAGTGAAAAGAAAAATTAAGCCACTTCAAATGCAGCTGAAGAAAACGACACTCAGCAGCAGGGCTAGAAGTAAGAGGGTCAGCCAAAGTGGTGACAGAATGTTGACAGTTAAATCCTCCTTAGCTCTATCTACTTCCATTATTCTTTCAGATTTCTTATGCTCAAGCCTTATATCCTCCATCCTAAAACAGTCTTAAGAGTCATCAGGGAACTTCAAAGGTTTGAAAACATTAAATGTTACCTCCTGATTTAGGACTCTCATAGTCAATTCCCCCTTTTGTACATCAATTAATGTTCCAGTAGCTAGGAAAGGTCTGCCTAAAATAATGGGGACCTCCCTGTCTTCCTCCATGTTTAATACAATAAAATCTGCAGGGAAAATAAACTTGTCCACCTTTACTAAGACATCCTCAATGATCCTCTTCGGATAATTAATGGGTCTATCAGCTAGCTGAAGGGTCACTGTGGTAGGCTTAGCATCCCCTATTCCTAACTTCTAATAAATAGACTAAGGCATCAGATTGATACTAGCTCTTAGATCACATAGAGCTCTACCAAAAAATTGATCTCTTATGGTGCATGGTATGGTAAAACTCCCTGGATCTTTGAGCTTGGGGGGTAATTTCCTCTGAATAATTACACTACACTCCACAGTCAAGGCCGTTATCTCATAATCCTCTAATCGTCTCTTCCTCGAGAGGATATCCTTCATAAACTTCACATAACTCAGCATTTGCTCTAAAGCATCTGCAAAAGGAATGTTGATGTGAAGCTTCTTAAAAACCTCAAGAAATTTAGCGAATTGTTGATCTAGCTTCTGGTTTTGGAACCTCTGAGGAAAAAGTAATGGGGGCCTAACTGGGGAAAGTGTAGTGGTGACATGTGTCACATTCGATGAAGAGGAAGCCTGTGAAGAAGAAGGTAAAGATGAAGAAGCACCTAACTTAGATTCCTTTGCAGTATGATCCTGATGTTCCTGCTCTGAGCTGCTTCTTTAGAACTTATGGGCTCTACCACCGTGGGCTTAACAGGATTAGACTTAACTCGTGGATCATTTAGCTCTCTGTCGCTCCTAAGGGTTATGGCTTTGACATGTTCCTTATCCTCCTTCTGCCTAACATGATTAGCTTTGGTGTTACTAGGAAGAGTCCCTTGTGGACACTAGCTAAGAGCACTAGCTATTTGTCCAACCTGAACTTTTAAATTCTTAATTGAAGTAGCTTGATTTTGTAGGATAGTCGTGAACATCTCCTCTAGTGTAGGCTTCTTTTCAGCTGCAGCTGCTGATGTAGGTAAGTGCTGTGGCTGCATAAGTGGTGGTGGTGGTGGTAGATAATATTGAAATTGAGGTGGGTAATGAGGATGGTTAGGTTGAAAATGTTGTGGTGGTACATGAACAGGTGGAGCTTGAAAACCCAGGGGTCCCATAGGTCTGGAATTAGAAAATTGCCCCTGATTTTGGCTCCAAGAAAAATTAAGCTGATTCCTCCACCGTGGATTATAGGTATTCAAGAATGGGTTGTTCTGTTGCCTTTAAGGTGGGGTAACGTACTTGTAAGACCCGTATTTTTCAAATGTAAACTTTTTGAGTTCATGAGTAAGGTGATGTACTTGTAGTGAGAAACATAAGTGATGTAAAGTCCATAAATTCAATGTACACACTTGTAATAAGAGTTGTGATGTACGGACAAGTTTCATTATGTATGAATATGAAGAAATGAACTTTTATAAGTGATGAATGTGATTGTAACTCAAAATGAGTAGTGTGGTAAAATGGAATGAAGTTGTACTTCCATTTGGCTTTGTATTGTATACTTTTGATTGTACAATGAATGCACACAAGTTTTAATGAGTATAAAGTATGAATGAATGTCATTTTCAAGTCTTAAAGGTGGTTGGATGAGAAAATGACTATGGCAGCAAAATGTATGAAGTTTGGTATGAGTTGCTGCAGAATAATGCAGAAAAATCTAGAAATATGAAGGCCAAATCGATCTCATAGGATGAGAGATCGATTTGGAAAAGCCAAAATGCTCTTATTCAAGCAATGAAACAGGGCAGAGCGATCTCCTAAACATTCTGTAATAAAGAGATCGATCCTCAATGCATACAGATTAATTTCCTTAGCTCTCGGGTTGGAGTAGATCGATCTCAAGCCTCAACAGATCGATCTCATGCCTTAAAATGCCATGCAAATAAGGGATTTAAACGGGTAAGATCAATCTCTACCCTAAGCAGATCGATCTTATCAAGCTATTTCTATAAAACGAGTAGTTAAAATCTGCCTATCACGAAATTTAACCTTTCCTTTCCATTTCTCAACCCAAAACCTAGAATTATCTCTCTAAAATCAGCCCATTTCCAGTAAGAATTAAATGGAAGCAATTAGATACAAAGTTGTTCAAATCCAAGAGGAGAACAACATAGTTTGAAATCAAAACCTCATTAGTTGGATTGAAGGAGCAATGGACATTTTCATTTAGAGCAATAAAAAAATTAGATTGGTAAGTTTTAATACTTCAGCCCAAGTACATTTGTCTATTTATTGATTTTGGAGTAGATTGACGTGAATATTTATGATAGAAACCATCTAGAAAACAATGGAACACTTATAACCTAGATTATGTCTAGTGTGAGAAAATGTGGTTTGGAGAAGTTGATGAATTATGAGTTATACTAAGTTGTTGTTGAAGTAATGCGAATAAATTAAGATGATTAAATGAAGCCACATTGTAAGTTTAGAGAAACTATGAAAATGGGCATGTAAGATGTTTGATAAGAGGCCATAGAGAAAAAATTGATGAAATAGGAACACTATAAGCTTAATATTGATTTGAAACCGATTGGGTATGAATCAATAGCCCTAAAAGAAATCAATAGACTCGAGGTATGAGTAGAACGATAAAAAACTAGGCCTTAGAAGGATTAATAGAGGCTATAGGTTAAATTAACTATAGCGAACACAAAAGTTGAGTTAAATGAACTAAATCGATGTGATATATAACTTTGTCCAGTTCTAGAGAGTTCGTGGAGACGAAGCGGACCGTACAAGTAAGCAGCTTTAAGGAAGTGGAATCATGCGACCCGATTCCAGATAAGGGAATTCTGTAAGTATATAGAGGTAGCTGCTCGTATTTTGTGGGTGGATATAGGCATTTGTGAAATGAATGACTGTTTGAGAAAATGATTGATGATGTATGCAAATAGCTACGAATATGTATGAGATTTGGTTTTGAAACGATTATTATAAAAAGGGATAGTAAGGCTAATAAATGCATAAATCATGTGTTTGAAACGTTTTCATATAACACAATGCTTGGTTTTGAACAAATTAGTGGATAGGTTGGCTAGTGTTTGAATGACTTCGTGAAATAGCACTTTTGTGGTGCTAAACCCGATTTTGGGATTATTTTGATTGTGTATAAGCCGCATATTGTATTTGTGTGATATAAATCGCGCTGGAGCCTCACTCGTGCTGGATTTTGATGCCTTCATTTGTATGAAACGTGCTGGAGCTTAGCTCGCACCTTGATTTGAAAATTTTGATGATGTTTTATAAACCGTACTGGAGCTTCTGCTCATACGTGGATTTTGAGTGGTTTTTCTTATGCATATAACCGTACTAGAGCTGTGTTCGTACGTGGTTTCTTCATGATTTGATGCATAAATGTCGTACTAGAGCGTAGCTCGTACGAGGTGGTTTAGCTATAATGCATGAGTCGTGCTTGTCACGCCCCGAAAATGCGGAAAATAGGGCAAATTTAAAACTTTTTACTCGTTAATTCACAATTAAAGGTGCATTCCTGTGCAGTGTCATACATCATCATAAGTATCATTCCTCAGGATCTCATCATGATATAATAAATATTGTATTATACCCATTACTCGATTACAAGTTAATTAATCCTAATACATCCCATACAATGTTGTACATCAAGTGTCTGCAATTACAATAATTTTCTGGGTACATGAAAAGATAAAAGGTACCTCAAAATACAATATATATGGCCTGGAGCTCAAGTCCTCCACTAGCCACTACTCCGTACGTCGCAGGGAGATCCTTTTTCACTTGAAGAACTCTGGGGGGAAAGAAAATAGGGTGAGCTTCTAAATCGCTCAGTAAGGGGGGTAAGGAACTCATTTCATAAACCAAAATGCACATCACAAAATATTTATTTGTATGTGAAACTCATTTGAAAACCATAGCATGAAAGTACTCAAAACGACATTCTCATGTCTCAAGTCATGTGAAAACATGAAGTAAGAAGGCTCACTCTAGAGCAATAACAAAGCATGTGAAAACAATGCGATAAACGCTTTCTCAAATACGTGATAAAATCACTGAAATAGTAATGCACGTGGCACAGCCACTAAACACACGTGGCATAGCCACTGATTTAAATTCACACGTGGCATAGCCACTAAACACACGTGGCATAGCCACTGATTTAATTTCACACGTGGCATAGCCACTAAACACACGTGGTATAGCCACTGATTTAATTTCACACGTGGCATAGCCACTGATAGGGTTTCACGTGGCAACAGCCACTAATTAGGGGTTCTCACATGGCAACGGCCACCAAATAGGGTTTCTCACGTGGCAACGGCCACCAAATGGGGTATCACGTGGCAACAGCCACCAATGGGGTTTCTCACGTGGCAACGGCCACCAATAGGGTTTCTCACGTGGCAACGGCCACCAATAGGGTTTCTCACGTGGCAACGGCCACCAATAGGGTTTCTCACGTGGCAACGGCCACCAATAGGGTTTCTCACATGGCAACGGCCACTAGGTATACGTGGCACAGCCACAGAATGGGTTATTCTCACGTTACCAGAACGGAGTAGAAATCGGGCTTACATGCTACCAGAGCAATGCCCGGTGTGTACTCAAAATTACACACCTAAGTCTTATCACACAAGACTGGTTTGCCTTCACGTAGAACTCATAGTGGTTTTTCTCTCATAAAACTCATTTGAAAACTGTTTTGTACTCAACACAAAACATAATAAAACTGAGTTCCAACCGGCAAAACACGCACACATTTCTCAAATCTCAATATTGCCTTAACGTAGAGCCCAATTCATTACTCACACCAAATTCAACGGTTTATAAAGCAATTTCACACTCAGCTTATAAACTCATAAAATACTGGGCTCCAACCGGCTATAAAAATCGTGTGCAATTATATCTCAACACAACACTCAACATGCTTGTTTTATAACCACAAATCATGCTATAATAGTTTACAAATCACATACACAAATGGTTTAGATTTCCCTTACCTCTTTGCACCTCGTATAGTGCAATCGTTTCCCCCGTATCACGGACTAGCCTCGCATTCCACTCTGGAACTCCCGAGCTGTCCAAACGATGTTAAAACATCAATACTCAACTAACACATAAACCTCAATTCTCAAAATCGAGCATAATTGCTCATAACACCTCAAATCTCTCGATTCTCGTAACTCTACCCTAAACTACAACCTCATTTACAACATCTCAATGCTCTACATTTCTCATGTTAAATCATCTATGCTAATTCACCACATTGTCTATATTTCCATTTATAGCACAAATTCCCAAAATTACCAAAATTACCAAATATCAACATTACTCCAACTACATTGCAATTTCATCAATCCCTAATCATTTCTCAGCTATTTCAACGCAATGACAACCACCAATATCATCAAAATCATCTCAAATATCAAGATCAAGGTTTAGAAATTACCCAAAGCTTGTGGAGTATGTTGTTCCAAGTATGTTGTTCTCCTTTTGATGAGGAACAACTTCCCTTCTTGCCACAACCTCTGATTCGGCCAGAAATGGGTGATTTGGATGAGTGAGAAAGTTAGGTTTCGGTGAAAATGGGGGTTGGAAGAGAGAGAAAGTGAAATTGCAGGAGAAAAACAGGGGTTCCTTATATAGACTGGAGGTAGGAGATCGATTTGGCTCTTGAGGAGATCGATCTGTGTTTGAATTTTTGGGACGATTTGGGGCAATTTATGCCTAGGAGATCGATCTGTCGAGGGGTGAGATCGATCTCTTTATGGCTTTATGAGATCGATCTGCTCCTTGAGGAGATCGATCTTCTCCCAAACAGAATCATTTGGAGATCGATCTCTTCCTCATGAGATCGATCTTATCTCAAACAGATTCATAAGGAGATCGATCCTCTTCCATTGGAGATCGATCTGCTCCTTAAATTCCTCCTTCCTTGTCATTTATAACTCACCAGATCGATCTCTCCTTCTCCCAGATCGATCTGTCCTCATAGTTTCACATTTATTTTAAACACTTAACATATAAATCTCCAATTATCATTCCCCAATTCACTAAGCTCAATAAATTACACTTCAAATTATTATTACATCAATAAAATATGTTTGAAATTCTCAGTTTGGACAAAGTGGGAGACAAAGCCTGTAGGTTGGCGTTACCACCTGAATTAGTAGGCATCCACAATGTGTCCTATCTTATGATGCTTCGAAAATACTATTCGGATCCAACATATGTGATTGGATATGAGCTCCAACTACTTAGCTCAATGAAAGTATAACGTATGATTGGAAAATCGATTCGGGTATTAAATAGGAAGGAGAAAGTGTTGAGATTTAAGACGATCTCCCTAATTAAAGTCCTTTGGTAGTAGTACACTCTGAAAAAGTCACATAAGAGTTAAAGAGTATGATATGTGTGAAATATCCGAAGTGATTTATAGACTAACTTGGTTCTAATTTGGAGGACCAAATTTCTTAAGTGGGGGAGATTTTGTAAGACCCGAATTTAGTTAAAAAAATGAATGAATGAGTATTCGTGAAGGGAAGTCGGGTTAAATTAATTCTCGAACACGTGAAGGGCAAAACGGTTAAAAGACTGAAAGCCGGAATAAATTCGTCAGGAAAAATTTAATTAAAAATAATGGATTTGAGAATCTTGATCAATAACGAAGAAATAATTAAATTTCGAGTCCAATTGATCAACATCCGGAATTTTTAGAAATATCGAAAAGTCACTCGAGACAATATCTCAAAAATATGGAGAAATTATACCCGAAAAATAGTTAAAAATATAATAAATAAATTAAATAAAATTAAATAAATCTATTTGGAAAAAAAATTAAATTAATTTTGTAGATATTTTAGAATATTTTTGACTAAAATAATGAATATAATAATAATAAATTAATTTATAAATAATAATAAATAAAAATAAAATAATTAAGTGAAAAAAAGGAGAGAGAGAATCAGAAAATGTTATCGGGGAGAGAGAAAATAAAGGAAACCGAGGAGACCGCGCGTGGCCCGACCGATCCACGACCACTGACGATCGACGACGTCGACGAACAGCCAAGGAGAAAGAGGAGAGGCCGGCGATCTTGTGGGCACCGATGACGCGCGCCAAGGACTGTCGAATCCGACGAACGGAGGAGGAGAAATCGACGGGAGAAAGGAGCTCGATCCCGGCGATCCACGGCAGCTGGGCTAGAACGGCGGGCACCAGCGTGATCGAGAAGAGGATGCGGTTCTTTTGAGATCGGTATCGACAGGCGAAACCGTCAGAATTTACCGGATCGCGAGGTGACTGTCGCGGGGGAGAAGGGAAGATTCGTCGGCGATGGTGCCGTTTCAACCCACACCGAGGCCCGATTTTGAACTCCCAGGTGAGGAAGCGTCGAATGGAGCAAGAATCATGCCAGAAACCAGCCGAAAACGTCGTGAACGACGGCGGAAAGGCATGAACCGGTACGGACCGGTTTAGCAAAGAGGTGAACCGGACTGAACCGGCTGAACTGGATCGGTCTGAACCGGGTTTGAACCGGACTGAACCAGTTCAGCCAAGAAAGAATGAAAAAAAGGAGAAAAAGAGAAAAAAGAAAAAAGGGGAAGAATTTTCGAGGATACACCAGACTTCGGGTAAGTTGATACGAGGTCAAAAGTGACCGATGTGATTTTTGAAAAATTTATTTAAATTATACTTAATCGGAAATATATCGAAATTAAATATATAGTTGTGCAGTTTTACAACAAAACCCGAACGAGAGCTTATTGGGCTTCGATTTTTGTATCCCGCATAACATTGAGTAAATATATTTTAATTACGATAATATGTGTCCTTTAATACAGAGTTTCGATTATTTTACGAAATTTATGGATTAATTTTGTATAAAAAGAATATTTATCGAAATTGCAATGTAATTACCGTAAATAGTATGCGGGCTATCCAATGAGTTTGGAACGAAGCCCGATGATTATTGATAAGCTGAATGAGCCCAGTAAACCCGAAGAAGGGATTTAATAAGTAGAAACAGGCTGAAAATGGGTTGAGACCCATTAAGGTGCAATTGGGCCCAATAAAGTAAAACGGGCCCAGTACGTTAGATTCGATCAGTAAATGTGATATACTGATAAAAATAAGTGAATTAACCCAAAATATGTGGTTATATGCAGTTTCGTAGACTTGGTTGATGTGCAGTTGGACTGAGAGATCGAATATTATCGAGACGAGATAAGTTTACACGTAAATCGAGGTAAGAAAATTTTGTAGGTGCATAGAGATTTCTATACATATTTTTGAGGGGATTTATAGGGT
Source organism: Firmiana major (assembly GCA_033439115.1). Classification (NCBI taxonomy): domain Eukaryota; kingdom Viridiplantae; phylum Streptophyta; class Magnoliopsida; order Malvales; family Malvaceae; genus Firmiana; species Firmiana major. The sequence continues at coordinate 45,708,359 of CM065908.1, read as the reverse complement.
CTAGAATTTCTTAAATTATCTAGAAATGAAATAATAATTTTTGCGAAAACCGGGGCATAAGTGAATAAAGAAAAAAGACGATATTGCCCCTGGGAATAAAATTTACAAAAAGGGTAGTAAGGCAAATAAATTGCATGATTTCCATGTTTTTAATGTGTTATATGAATGTATTGCTTTAATTTAAGCAAATATGCACATAGGTTGGCTGTTGATTTAATGAATTATACGAAAGGATACCGATTTGTACCGGTTACGATTTTAAAAGATGTTTTATCAAGATTGAGCCGCCTATCATATTTACACGAGTAAAAAGAGTGCTAGAGTATTACTCGCACTAAATTTTGCTGATTTATTACTCATGAAAAGTCGTACTGGAGCATTGCTCGTACGAGAAATTTGTGTGTGCACAAAATCGTGCTGGAGCTTCGCTCGCACAAGATTTTAGATATCATGATATGCATAGCGTGGTGCTGGAGCTTCGCTCGCACTAGACGTGAGTTGACATGCATATAGTCATGCAGAAGCCTCATGTATACTGTGTGTCATAGAGAGTTGAGATGCTCGTACATATACTTAGAGACATGGGTTGGTTATCGACATAGTATTGGGGTGGATAAAACCTACGGCAGGCACCCCCAGACTATGATATGGGTCCACGGAGTACGATGTACCTTGTATGTCACACGGAGTACGCTGTATCGTGCATTCATGATGACTCGATGATGTTACTTGATATTCTGGCGGGTAGGATTTGACCCTACCTCCCGTTGCAGTTTTGATGCCCCGCACACCGGGATCCGTGTAGCCTAGGATCACAGGGACATAGTATGGCCATAGTCCTCGATTTTCATACAATAACCTACATGCCTCACATGATATCATACGGTCTGAATAGACCAGGACAAACTCGAAGGAGGGGTAATGTCCCGATTTATGTTTTTAAACAAGATGCGATTTAATGAATCAAGGTATTCCCGAGAGATGGGTTTAGCCTTGATGCGGTTGTTTTATAATGAAATAAATAAGTTTTAAAGTGATGAATTTTGTGATAAAACAAATAAGTTTTAACGTGATGAGTTTATGATGAAACTAATAAGTTTTAATGTGACGAGCATGAGATGTCATACATGATGATTTTGCCATGTTTGTTTTATATGTCGATTTCATGATTTCTCTTATATGATATATACATACATGTGGCATCGTTTTAGTCATACCTCATGCTCTAAATATAAACGATTTTATATCATGACATTATCAGCACGTAGATAGTATAGTTATCTACCTGCTTACATTATTGCCTTACTAAGCAAGTTTCGCTCACCCTTTTATTTTCCACCCCACAGGGTACATTCAATAGAAGAGAACGATAGTAGTCATATCCGCTGCTTCTTATCAAGACCAGGTATACACATTTGTATAATTTTTGTATCTGAACATATAGAGGCACAGTACTGTACATGGACGTAATATTAGGGATGTATTTATTTAAAATAAATTGATATGTAAATGAAATATGAAAATGGAATGGTAAATAGGTGAGAGGTGACTAACACCGAATCATAGCCCAACTGTTTAGTAGTGTAACTGTTCACGACGGATAAGGAAATTAAAGAACGAAAAATTTACTCTGATTTTTAGGCAATTTGGGTCGTGACAATATAAACATTTTCCAAATAGAGGTTCTCTTGTAAATATACAAAAAATGTGGTAGTTCAAAAATGCCAGGGTCTAAAAATCGAAAACAGAACTAATATCGATAGTATATACAGTTTACCACATTAGATGCAGAATATCTACAACTTTAAGTAGTAATTTAAACAATTTTTAGTTAACACAGAGCCATTGCATGTTCCGTAAAATCAGAGTGGAAAATCCATAGCAATTTCAGTATAAACAAGGAACTGTAATCAAAATTGGTTCTAAAAATTTATTCAGTTGAAAAAGTGACAACTGTGTGGCACTTTGCTCCCGCAGGATTTAAGAGGTAGCCCCCACATTATCCTTATGAAAGAGAAAAACACAGTTCTATATAGTCAAATAAGCTCATACAGTCAAATCATATAAACTAAATAGACGAGACAAAGTAGATATGCTATATCAGATATCAGAATGACAATTGGCCAATGTCGGTGACTCTGGGTAATCACAGGCCAAGTGTGCTGGAATGTCAATTGTTGTGGGAGTGGTCAGCTACCCAAACGGCTCACAGATCAAAATGTCTGAAGATTAAAATAAGAATAAAAAACACTATACATCGTACTCGCATGCGTGCTGCACGATACATTGTACTCCGTGGACAACAGAAATAGAAACAGTTCACCGCTTATGTAACGGACCAACCCCGTAGGCCATGGCCACCCCTGTGGGCCCAGAAACAACGACTGTTGTGACATCGTTACACGGTAACATTAACAATGTAGCATAATCTCACCAATGTCTTTATCTCAAAATCAGTGCGAGACGGACCGTACAACACACAGTCAGTACGCGCTCAAGCACATATCATTAGAATAACTTTATAAGCAAATCATTTCCTTTAAATCGCTTATAAATTCAGTTCGTTTTATAAAACAATTCAGAAGAGACTGACTAGCCTTTTTCTCTTGGGTAAAAATGCCAATAAATAGGCTATGATCAGTAAAACCAGGGATTTTCGATTTTAAAATCAATAATTATAATTTCCGAGACTTTTTCTAAATAAACCAAGTAAATCTATATCGGTAGTTGGACTGACCTATAGAGTTTAAAATTCCCTTAAATTCCAAAACATAAATTTAGCCTCGGGTTCTTTATATTCCGATAACTAGGAAATTTAGCCTAACAATATTATATCTATAAATACACAAAAATTACGCATATTTATCTCTAGCAGCAACATGAATTTTCCATACCCAATGGATGTCAGTAGTTTCTTTATGCTACAGTACGTAAGTTAATCAGTCCGTTCCTATGAGTTCATTTCCTCTAGAGCTGAAATAAATTATCAATCACCTGAATTAGTTATTGTAGGCTTAATTCCAGCCCAGTATATTACATTTAAATCTTTAAACTTGGTTTATCTTCTTGGCCATTTTCTAGGAAATAAACTAATCATTTTTCTAAATTTGCTATTACATACTTCCTATATTTTTATTGAGCTGGTCTTCCCTTTTGTTGTCTAGTTCTTAATTATTTTTCAACCAACCTATCCACCTTTATTTTTCTGTTGATGAACCCAACATGAATCCCTACTTCCTATTGCTGCTTCGGTCGAACTTTACCTCTTCATTTCCTTCCTCAACCTGGTCATGATCGACATTGCAGTTCTGCGTCAGTTTTCTTTCTTTCTCTCTGAGTTGTTCTTGCTTCAATTCAGTTCGGTTTAAGCTTAGTTCCAGCTCAACTACTGATTGTCATGCCTATCTAGCCTGCTTGTTACCGAATCCCTCTGTTAAGTTTTACAATGATATTGCCTTGTCCACCACTTGCTTTATTCTCGGGCTCTCCAATAGCCATATTCATCACTACTATTGTTCTGTTGTTTTCCAACAGTAGTGCCAACTCTTGTCCAGCTCCTAAACTCCTCTTACACCTGTTGCACTATTTCTCACTTCTGTCTCAATTTTCTAGATGTGAAAATGGCCTCATTTTCTGCTGTTCTGGTTCCATTTTCTTGTAGTAATAACCGACCCTGATCTAGCTCCAAACAAGCACCAAACCAACGTCGACTTCTTATTGTTGCTTTTGCTACCTCACGGTGGCAGTTGCTCCTCCCTTTATTCCTTCACCCAATAGCTAGGCTTTACTCCCCTGCATTCTCTATCTCTCTCAGTTTAGCACTCCAGTGTTTTGCTTCAGTTCTTCTTTAGCCTTTTATATTTTTGTTTTCTTGTATTAGTAAACCGTGTGTTCATGCTTTCCTTCCAGCATTTAATTATTTCCTGTCCAATTAGCCTTCTCACGCATCTTTGCTCTTTTTTCCTTTTGTATTTCAAGTTATCCCCAACTATTCCCTATCATGCATATTTCTTCACCGAATCCCTGCATATATCCAACAGACAACACACTTATTCAGCAAATTTCTTCCTCCCTCCTACCAAAAGGCCATCACTCCTACTATATATAAATATATATATTCCCATTATATCTTTAACATTTCCACTTACCGAAAACTGCCTCCACTAAAATGGTTTGTCCCATCTCTAGTAGGAAGTTACACAATTTACATGTCAACTCCCCTGTTTCTTCCTCTGCTGCAACTTTATAATACTCCACTGCCATGGCAAGCCTTTGATTAGCTCTTATCCTTCTCTTACTGCTGATTTCAGTCCCCATTTCCATTTCCCTAGATTATTGTCATATTGTCTTTGCAAGCTCTCCTTTCTCCTTTCACAGCGAGGCCATTATCAGCAACATTTTTTCTCATTTCTTCACCATGTCTCCTACTGCAGTAAAACTGCAACAGGCATGTGCCTCTCGGGTTTCAACTTAAAATATGGTTTCTGCCCCTTTATATTTCGATTCATTTTCATCTTCTTTCCTTCTCATCTTATTCCAGTAGGCCTACACATATAGCTTTTGTTTTGTTTTGATTTTTTAGCCACCGACACTTACATTCGGTCTGACTCATGTACTGCAGTCGAGCCACTCGATTTTTAGCTCACTAACATATTTTCTCTTCAGTTTTCAGACCAACCACTTAGCCTTCACGTGCTTTGTTTTCATTTCCCTTCTTATCTCCCTTGCGTTTCACGTTGGTCTGAACCCATCATCATTTCCCCATGCATTCTTTTCCAGTTTGAGTCTCCAGCAACTGCTCCCATCAACTGTAGTTTCAGCATTTCCTTTCTTTCGTTGTTGCTCTTGATTTTCATCCCAACAGCAGTCCACACATCCCATGTCATTTCCTGTCATCTTTATTTTCTCCTTACCAAAGGAACATCATCACCAACAACAAATAAAAACTAATTTGGCTAACGGGTGTTCAGGTTGGGTTTCTTTTGGAAGCCAATCTTGCTTTTTAAATCCTTAAACGAGACTAAAAATAATAATAACATAATATGGCATTATACTCACTTATTCATTAAATTAAAAATCTAATTTTGTAATGGCATTCGGGTTTGCTCAAATATGTAGAGTTAATTTTTGTTACTAAAGTTATTAAATAATACTAAAAATGATAATACTATACAACATATTAGATTATACTCCACTTGATGTTGTGGTATATATATATATATAGTACTCAAGTATACCACTAGATTGGATATTTTATTCTAGTTTAATTCACCCAAGTTTCTCATGTCCGAATATGAATTCAATTTATTATTCTCCAATAAGTACATATTAAATTCCCAAATCTATTCACTTAAAACAGAATACAAGAAAATTTCGTGGGGTTTACATAGTATCATCAGCACTTCATTCACTTCCCAAATCATTTACATACTAATCCATAAAACAATTGATTACATCCCAAAAGTGATTATATACAATCCAGTATCTGTACAATATACATGTCTAGAAATAAATATTCAATGATATACCCGAGTGTGTACTAATAGTAGTTTGGGAGGCACTGAATCCACCAGCTACTCAAGTACTTTGTAAATAGTTTAGTAATCTGACTGCAGGTACTCTGAAATGGAATAAAAGAGGGGTGAGCTTTTGGGAAAAGCTTTGTAAGATATGCATTTAAAATAATTCTGACCATTTAAATTAAATGGAAAACCAAGTAAACATATTTTCGTGCATGCATACATTATGAAACCGATTTACACGCTTAATTACATTAAAACGTCGTACATACTTTCTTTCGTTAAAACATCATACATACTTTCTTTCGTTAAAACATCATGCATCAAAACATGGAGACTAGGCTATGTCCGAGTAGCTAACGTGCAACATACGTCATCTTTCGTAGAGGGTATAAAGTATCGATGGTCATGGTAGGGGCTTTAGACGGGACCAGGGTCGTACAACAAACATGCATAGTATCTGAATAAACTTTACACTATCACACAACTAGGGCATGGGCACCAGTGGCACTCGCCGTGCGAGAGACGTACATGTATGCTGCGCGCGGGCATGAGATACTACGAAAACATATACCACGTGTAGCGAAGGCAACCACCACAAAGGTGAAGACAAGCACTACATGGGTTCCATGTATTAGGCACTGGTGGAGACGAAGCACCACAAGTAGTGGGCATGATATGCACACAACATATGCTAATGAAGTAGCCTTCTAGTCTCAAAATTTCGTTTCTTTACTTACTTTCATAATCGTTTAAAATTATTTCGAAACGTAAGTCATAAAAATCATATAGTTTTGACTATAAAATGTCAATATATGAAAACTTATATACCATAGATGAAAACTCGATTTCAGGATAAATCGGGGTTAAGGCTTTCGAGAATTTCCTATTAGGAAAAAGCTCGATTCTTTCCTCGAAAGCTTTTCATATTTATTTCAGGTCATTTTATGACACATAAATAACTACATGAAGTCATTATTATCGTAACAACGAAGCTAAGGCAGTGTTAATTTGTCGATTCTTGGGATTACCTCGATTTGCATGCTGGATTCCCAAGCTGCCCAAAACAATGTCAATTTATGAAATATCATTCAATTTCATCTCAACATATCCAAATATGTATTTATCTTCTTAAAGGTTGACCAATTTTGACTTTTTGTCAACTTTTCCTATTTTCTCGGTTTTATCGATTTAAGTGACGATTTAAGCTATTTTAGCCAATTTTATTAATCTAACTTCACATTCACCATCTTAATGACCTAAATACTCACTCACATCCATAATTCATACTTTCATCAATCTAATTTTACCAATTCTCACACCTTTCGATTTTTCACTAAACTAAATTATAAATCAGACTTTTTGTATAAAATTAACTATTAACAACCTTGAATTCACCCAAACTTCATCATTTCATAAACTTAAGCATGCTGATCAGAACCATACACTTCCATAAAAATTATTTCTTTAAATTCTACTTGACGAAAAATCCTTAAGAAACTTCAACTAAGAACATATCTCATGTTCATCATCATTCATCAAGTTTACCTCAACTTTGATCAAGGTTGACCACGTTTTTTATCCTCTAAATTGATTCTCAACTGTAATTCAACATATATAGCATAGAATCATAAAAAACTACCCAAAACTCCAACAAATAACTTTCAAAATGGAACTTTCTCTTACCTCAGAATATGGCAGATTTTGCCCCTGTTCTTCTTTCTAGTTTTTCACCTAGCAAATGGACTCCTTTTAACTAGAATTTTTATATGTTGTAGAGGACTTGAAGGGTAAGATTTTATCTTTGTTGCCCATCGCCTGAAAGTGGTCGAAAGGCCACCGATAAAATCACGCAATTTGAAAGCAAGAAGGACGTGTACGACAACTTTAGGGGAGAGTTTCTCTCTTATTTCAGAAGCTTTTGGTGTGATCTTTGGATTTTTAGTAAGCTCAATAAGTCAAATTTTAATTTATAAAAGTATCAGGGTTAATAAATTTCCAGAAGGTCTCCAAATTCAAAAATTTCTATTCACTGGTCAGTTTCCTGAAGCAGTGACATTTTCTGTTCTGTTTTGGAAAATTCATAAAAATTATTTCTAGTCCAATTTCCTCAAAATTATCACTTCGTAAGTGTTATACTATGTCCCTAGTATGTCTTATAAAAATTTGGGGGTCACTTGTTTAAGAAAAGTTCCTCGATTGAGCTCATTTCGCGTGATTTAGTCATTACCGAACAAAATGGCTTATGGTTTTCGATTTACTTTAAAAATTCATTCGATCATCGAAACCTCCATTTTTCAACTCAATTTTCATTCCTCATGTAAATTATGTCTTATAATAATTTTGTATAGCTTCAAAAATAATTTTTTTGAATTTCTAAGATTTATTTCGAATTTATTTCTATTTCAGGACCATTTTCACGGTTTATCGTAAACTCGAGTTTTACCGACTTTTTCGCTTATAATTTCTTAGTTCCACTTTGTAATCATCATAACATACTTAAAATCATACTTTTCAAGAGTATCCCAGGTGTCTTGATCTTTCTGGGCCATTTACACGAGTCTTAAACTTCTCAGTTTATCTTAAAACGGATAATAATGTAATTTTAGGTCTCATAAATAAGGCACTGAGTGGCTACACATACTCGACGCAGTTAAACATGCATCACAAAGGGCTAAGAGTGCACAATGTGGCATAAGGCATGCACCACGAAGGTCCAAACTACACACGGGCCATGCATGACAGATATCATGGTATACATGTTGCCTTAACCCAAAATGATACTTATGAATTCTTTTTCTGGTTTATTAACTTGCATAGTAACAAAATCGAGCTTATAATCAACTTCTGTATACATAAAACTAATTCATAAAGTCCAATTCCATATTAAAATTAACTAGTTCCAAAACATTTCACATATGTCAAAAAAATACGTTCGGAGAGATCAAAAGGTGTCATTTCCTTCGATTTTTCAATTTAAGTATGAATAGTGCTTTTTCAAATATCGAAAATACATTTCATAAATTCAAACACATTTCAAACATGTTTATGTGACAACTCGAAAACGTGAAATTTAGGGCTAGTTTTGTTTTTATATAGTTCAACTTTCTACTCAAGGTGTATTCCTGTGCAGTGTTAGTTTACTTCTTATCTTATCATTATTACTCTCTCTCATATTCAAGTATACTTATACATTTTGAACAAAAATTCGACAGCATAACCCCTTATATATGTCCCTATCATCCTGCAAATTTTTAAAAACATATACAAATATCCACAATTAAGCTAATTTTACTTTGTTTCATCCACAAAGAATTCATGGACCTTTCAAAACATCAACATTCCATTTAATCACAACGTATAATATCAAAATGACCCAGTTATCCAATTTACATACATGTACGACTCGATTACATCTCATCTTAAACTTATATACAAGTGTCTGCACAACGTAAATTCTCTGGATACAAAATGAATAATACCTTGGGCGTGTACAAGCAATAGCCTGGGGAGAGTATCCTCCATCAGCCTATGTCACGTACGCGGCAGGTATGAGTACTCACTGTAGATAATTTAGGAGGAGGAAGGAAAGAGGGGTGAGCTTCAACTAGCTCAGTAAATAGTGCATTAAGAGTAATAATTTAAGCATAAATAAAATAATGGCACAATTTCGCATATTTAGAAACAAGTGATTAAAATCACACAATCATCAAATCATCATCTCATTTTCACAATACATCGCAGCTCAAAATAGTTATGGAGATTAGGCATTAATATCAACGTCATAAAGGCAACCATCACACCATCCTCAAACGAGGGTATCCTCCGAAGAGGGAATACAATACCTGTGGTCACGACAAAGCTGTAGACTGGATCAGGGTCATACAGCATCAGCTCAACGCTACCAAAGAGGAGCCAACTCAATGCTACCAAAGCGGAGTCATCTTAAGACTGCCAAAGCAGAGTTATGCATCATCATGCAAACATCATGACAGATATATAAAAACATGCAGGTCGGGGTTAAGGTTTAGTCTTATCCCAGGTCTCGTTAAACCGACCCCCAAGTTTCCTTGAATTGTGTGCTTCGAGCACTTAGACTAAAAAACGTGCCATTATTATGCTGAAAATAGATTTGTATTTCATGTAGAGCTCATAATAGTTTTTCTTTATAAATCTCATTCAAATGTAGAAAATATTCGTACGCAAAACTTTAAAATCACCAAACCGGGCTCAATACGGCAAAACGTGCACTCAAAGTAAGAAATCTCAGGTTAAACATTTTTTCTCAAGAATTAAGCTCATTTTATAATACCCTTTTTATGCAATAAAAGCTTTTTCATAGGTAAAGAATACAAATGCTCAAAACGGTTGCATCCTTTAGCTCTTACACCTTGGGTAGTACAATATTGACGAGTGTCGGAATAGCCTCAATTTACATGTCGGGTCCTCAAGCTGCCCAAAATAGTATTAAATCATCAAATAATGCTTAACAACATATTAACACATTCAACTAAGTGTTTAGTTTCACAATGTTGACCAAGTTTGACTTTTTTGCCAACTTTGCCTATTTTCTTGGTTTTATCGATAAAATCCCTGTTTAAGCTATTTCATTAGTTTTCTTTCCACCAATTTAAAGCCTTATAAACTTAATAGCTAAAACATTTATTCTAAGTTTCACTTAACAATTAAAAATACTTGAATTATTCAATTTTCACTCTTTCACTGTTTTTCACTTAATCGAGCTATAAACTGAGTTTTTCGGTATTATTTAATCATTCCACAACCTATAACACAACTAAATTTCATCGTTTCTTCCATAATCCATGGTTGGTCAAATCTACACTTTTCTCTACAAATTATTTCATCAAGTTCCACTTAAGTAAAAATCACTAAAAATTATCAAACATAAACATATCTCATCATCTTCATCATTCATCAAGTTTCTCTCACCTTTGACCAATATTGACCACTTCTTTGATTCTCAAAATTGGTCCTCAATTGTAAATCATCATATATATATCTTAAAATCATCCAAAAACAATAATAAAAACCAACAAAAACATTTAAAATCAAGCTTTCTCTCACCTCTTGAACAAGATAGTTTTTGTCCCTGACTTTCTCTCTAAGATTTCACCTAGCAAATGACCTTTATTATGGCTGCAATATTTATATGTTATAGAGGGGTTAAATAGGAAGATTTGGTCCCTTTGGTCAAACTTAGAAAATGGCTGGAAGGGACTCAAAAAAATCACACAAGTTAGACTGCATAGTGACGCCTAGGGCTAGAAGATGGGGTTGGTCTACTATTGCTCCACCACAGAGTAGAAGAGATTGGGGTTATGGATGTGACCTGGATAGGTTATGACAGTTTCAAAAATTTAACCCACCATCTTTTAGTGGAGTTAAGGACCCAGTAGCTGCAGAGGACTGGGTGAATGTGATTAAGAAACTCTATGGGTTTTTCGAGTGCACTACTATCGAGATGATATCATTTACCAAATTCATGCTAAAAGTATCGACAGAGCATTGGTGGAAGTCCACCAAACCTATTTTGAGAGCTCAGCACATAGAGATCAATTGGGATGTATTTTTGGAGGCCTTCCAGAGGTAATATGTTTCGGATACTGCACAACAGAGACTGTAGATGGAATTCTTGGATTTGACCTAAGGGAGTAGATCAGTGGATGAGTATAAGATAAAATTTATCTCTCTAGGCAGATATGATCCTGATACGATGGACTATGAGGTTAAGAAGGTCTTAAAGTTTATGGATGGACTAAGACCAGCCATCAAATCTTGATTGGTCCATTTTGACATACCGACCTATGAGGAGGCAGTGCACAGGGCACAATTATGTGAACAAGACATCGAATGGGTTGCCTTAGAGTTTGGAAAGGTTGGTAGAGTGACAAACAAAGATAAAAAGAGACTGACAGTAGACAGAGGCTTCAGTTATAGAGGAAGTAAGAGATTTTCAGGGACGAGGCAGAAGATTGAGGAGATTCGAGAGAGGACAGTTAAGTCTCATGTGTATCCGGCCATAGCTCCAACATAGGGTTTACTGATTGGAAGGCCACGACCTACAACTGAGCAGTGCAATAAGTGTGATAGGTACCATGGTACTCGGTCATGTTATGGATTTCCTACAGTCTGTTTCTGATGTAGGAAACCAGGGCATGTGACCTGGAATTACCCAGAGATGACAGAAAGTGCCCCACAGAAGGGTAAGGAGCTAGAGAGAGCTCCAGTTAATACTCCTACTCCGAGATGGAAAGTGACAGCTAAAGAGAAGGGGAAACAGGTGGTTAGCAGAGGGCGAGTACACGCATTGGACCAGGATACTGCAAATCAGTCGTCAGATGTGGTGAAAGGTACCATCTTGATTTTTGATCTTGAAGCCTATGTTTTAATAAATCCTGGTGCCACGCATTCATTTGTATCGATTGCATTTGCATGTAAATTGTTTAAGTATGTGAAGCTTACCCCATCGAGTAGGAGGATGCTGATAAGCACTCCCATGAACAATAGTCAGCTAGATGAATATCAGTTTAGGGATTTTAAGTTGAAAGTACAGGAAAAAGAAATATCAGCCGACCTCATTTTGATATATATGAAAGACTTTGATGTAATACTAGGAATGGATTGGTTGGCTGCAAACCGTGCTGTGATAGATTGTTTTTCTAAGACGATAACTTTTCCAGGGATAGATAGCGTTACCGTAAGTTTCCCTAATTAATGTAATGTAAATCCTTTGAAAAGTAATGAAAGCATAAATTATTGTAAGTGAAATAGAAGCATTTCTATGCTGGCTAAATGATTGATGTTTTGAAAGGTTACATTGCATACGTGGTTGAGACAGATAAGGCACGTCTGGAATTGAGAGACATCTCAGTGGTTAGGGAATTCTCAGACGTCTTTTCGGATGATTTACCAAGGTTACTGCTAGATAGAGAGATGGAGTTTTGTATAGATTTGACACCTGTTACAGAGTCGATATCGAAGCCATCGTACAGAATGGCTCCGATTGAGTTGGAGGAACTGAAGAGGCAGTTACAGGATTTGTTAGATAAGGGGTTCATCAGACCGAGTGTATCTCCTTGGGAAGCACTGGTACTGTTTGTAAAAAAAAGAATGGAGCCTACGATTGTGTATTGACTACAGGTTGTTGAATAAGGTGACCATCAAGAATAAGTACCCCTTCCACGCATCGATCACTTGTTGGATCAGCTTCGGGGAGCACAGGTCTTTTCTAAGATAGATATGAGATTTGGGTACCATCAGTTGAGAATTTGGGATGGAGATGTACCCAAGACAGCTTTTCGCACCTATTTGGTCATTTTGCATTTATGGTTATGCCATTCGGGTTGACGAATGCTCCCACCGCTTTTATGTCGTTGATGAATGAGGTGTTTCACCAGTATTTGGATCTGTTCGTCATCGTATCATCGATGATATTCTGGTGTATTCAAGATCTAACGGGGAGTATGAACAGCACCTAAGGATAATGCTACAGACCCTCCGGGAGAAAAAGTTATACGCTAAACTTAGTAAGTGTGATTTTTGGATAGAGTAGATCTCTTTTCTGAGTCATATTGTATCGAAGGATGGTGTATCAGTGAACCCATTCGAGATTGAAGTAGTGGTTCAGTGGCAAAGACCCCAGACAGTTACGGAGCTCAGAAGTTTCCTAGGTTTAGTTGGATAATATCGATAGTTTGTGGAAGGATTCTTGAGATTAGCTGCTTCATTGACAGGTCTCACGAGAAAGAATGTTGAATTTGAGTGGGACGGTAAATGTGAGAAGAGTTTTCAAGAACTGGAGAAGAGATTAACCACAACTCCGATTCTCACCATTCCTACAAGCTCAGGAGGTTTTTCTGTATATACAAATGCTTTGTACTAAAGGCTAGGCTGTGTACTAATGCAAGATGGAAAGGTAGTCGCCTATGGATCGAGAGAATTGAAAGATCATGAGAGGAACTACCCAACCCATGATCTAGAATTAGCGGCCGTAGTATTTACCTTGAAAATATGGCGTCATTACTTTTATGGTGAGATATTTCAAGTATTTATTGATCACAAGAGCCTTAAGTATTTGTCCTCACAAAAAGTGTTGAACATGAGACAGAGAAGATGGTTTGAGCTTCTGAAGGACTATGATTATGAGATCTTGTACCATCCGGGTAAGGCGAATGTAGTAGCTGATGCATTGAGCAGGAAGTATCTCGAGTTGGTATCATACATGATGATCAGGGAACATAAGCTAATGGAATAGTTCGCGATCTTCAGTTTGGATGTGACCCCACCTGATTCTGGTAGTGGCTTTATGGTAGCTAGCCTATAGTTGGAACTAGATCTGGTAGATCGTATCCGGTAGGCTAAGCAGATTGATCAGTAGTGTAGTGATATTATTAGGTAGATACAGAGGGGTACAGAGACTGAATTTGAATTGAGTTCTGATGGTTTGCTGAGGTTCAGGGATAGAATATGTGTTCCCAATGATACAGAGATCAGGAGGCTAATTTTATCAGAGGCTCACTCAACGAAGTATACACTGCATCTGAGAAGTAACAAGAATCTCCAGAGAGTGTATTGGTGGTCAGGAATGAAGGGAGATGTAGTTAAATATGTGGCTAAGTGTCTCGTCTGTCAGCAGGTGAAGGTAGAGCATCAGAAGCCTACAGGGCAATTACAACCTCTACCTATACCGACTTGAAAATGGGAGCATGTCAATATAGACTTCATGATGGGTTTACCCAAGACCCACAGGAATCACGAAGCTATTTGGGTAATAGTGGATAGATTGATGAAGTCGATACACTTTCTAACCATAAGAGCCACCGATACTCTAAGTACACTGGTTGAACTATATGTGCACGAGATAATGAGATTGCATGGTGTTCCAATGAACGTTGTTTCGATAGGGATGCCCGCTTCACTTCCCACTTTTGGGAACATTTTTAGGAAGCGATGGGGACCCAACTGAGTTTTAGCTCAGCGTTCCATCGTTAGACAGATGGTTAGTCAGAGAGGACTATACAGAGCCTGGAAGATATTTTGAAAGCGTGAGCATTGGATTTTGGAGGCCCTCCACTCGCAGAGTTTGCCTATAATAATAGCTATCATTCGAGTATCGGGATGGCACCGTGTAAGGCTTTGTATGGCCGGAGATGTCGTTCCCTTATTGGATGGGAAAAGGTTGGTGACCGACTGATATTTGCTCCAGACTTAGTGAGAAAAGCCTCTGAGGATGTCCAATTAATTTATGAGAGGTTACAGATAGCTCAAAACAGACAAAAGAGTTATGCTGATAGGAGACGCAGACCATTGGAGTTTATAGTGGGTGAATCGGTATTTCTGCGAGTTTCTTCTTCCAATGGTATAACGAGGTTCAAAAAGAGAGGGAAATTAAGTCCTCGTTACATTAGACCCTTTGAGATTCTTGATAGAGTGGGAGATAAGGCCTACAGGCTAGTATTGCCACCTGAGCTAGCAGACGTTCACAACATCTTCTACATCTCTATGTTACGAAAGTACCACCCGGATCCGACACATGTGATAAGATATGAGCCATTGGAGCTTAATGAGAACATGACATATGTTGAGAAGTCGGTTCTGATATTGGATAGGAATGAGAAAGTATTGAGATTGAAGACGATCCCCAAAGTGAAAGTCCTTTGGCAGCACCACACTACAGAAGAAGCTACATGGGAATTAGAGAGTTTGATGCGGGGAAAGTACCCTAAGTTATTCATGGATTGGTTTTGTTCTATTTTGGAGGACCAAATTTTCTTAGTGTGGGAGAATGTGAGACCTCATGTATGTATGCCTTTCCTATATGTTAATGGAATTATAAGATAGATGATTTGTGGATCTTATAAATGCGAATGGATTGCAAATGAGAATGAATGAGTATTATAGATGCATATAGAGGCTAAATAAGGGCTGAAGTGGCCATAAACTAAACGAATAGAACCTAAAGCATCCAGACTCTAAATAAGGATTTAAAACACGAAATGATAAGGCATGGATTGTGAACTCTGTGTATCTTTTCTGATTTTAAGCGATACACACAAGTTTTATAACATGAAAATCGTAAGGAATGTACCTTTCCATGCTCAAAGTGTGACTAGATTGCAAAATGACTAGTGAAACAATCAAACACAAATTTTTCCCTTGAAAAACTAGAAAATTTGTAGCAGGAAGGCTACAGATGAAGGCCAGATCGATCTCCTATCAAGGCAGATCGATCCTTTATGCAAGCAGAACAATTTCGAAGTGAATCTGCCAAGGCTAGATCGATCTCCTTAATGAGCAGATCGATCTGTATTTGCCTCTGCCTAGCAGAGATCGATCCCTTCCTAAGTACAAATCGATCTCCATTTGATTTTGTCAAGCGCAGATTGATCTCTCCCTATGAATAGATCGATCTGTTGTTGCCTCTGCCAAGCAAAGATCGATCTCTTAACCCTAGCAGATCGATCTCATCACCCTTGCTCTATAAAAACGTCACGGTAAAACCTCTTTCTTCAACAAATAAACACACTCCTTCCATTATTACCCAAAATACCAAGCTTTCTCTCTCTAAAATACACCGCTTTCTATAAAGATTTGGGAAAAAAGCTATTAGAGCCAAAGTTGTTCATTGTAAAAAGAAGAATAACATAGCTTGGAGCCAACATTTAACTTGTTGGATTGGAGGAGCTAAGGAGTCTTCCAAATTTGGACAAGAGGAAAGTCAAGCTAGGTGAGTTTCCTATACACCAACTCTAAGTATGTATATCTAGATGTTGTTCTAAGTAGATTGGTGTATGAATTGTTGATATAAACTACCTAGAATGTGATGAATCAAGCATAACCTAGAATGGGTTTAGTGTTAGAAAATATGATATGGTTGAGTTGATGATACATGGATTATACTAAGGTGTTAGTGAAGTGATATGCATGATTTTGAAATGATTGGATGAAGCCATATTGTGAGATTAGTCAAGTGATAAAAATGTGCATAAATGATGTTGTAGAAAATGTATAAACGAATGGAAGATTTTGGATAAACATTTATGCCAAGTGTTTGATAAACTACTAGGTGAGTTGCTAGTTAAATTGACTAGAAATGGCATAATGATGGCCAAATGAGATGATAGGCCAAAATTTATGAAATAGGCTCGAAGAGATATACTAACTAGTTAAAGTCAGAACATGAGTTATCGGTATTGACTCATATAATTGATGAATGTTTGCAGCTCCCGAGGATATATCCGGAGCAAGTTGAGCCCAATCATGAAAAACGGGAAAGGACGAAGGAGTTTCTTTCAAGTTAATCGAGGTAAGGGAATTGTGTTAACCCTAGAGGTATTCGTATGCACTTTCGGGTGCATGGGTGATTTCTTAAAGGGTCTAAGGGTCTTAGAATGAAATGGATGTTTGAAGGGCAAAAGAAATTGGGGAACTTTGAGAAATGTTCATGAAAAAGCAAGAACATGATGTTCTTGAGTTTTTACTGCTTTTTAGCATGTGAATTGGTAGGTTTGCTAGCATTATAAAAGATTTGCATGGAAAATAGCTTGATTTGGTTTTATAACCATGCTTTGAAAAGAATGAGCCACCTACATGAGTTTGTGGAAATAAAGCATGCTAGAGCATTGCTCGCACGAGATTTGACATGTTTACACATGCATTTGTGCTGGAGCATAGCTCGCACAAGAATTTTACATGCATGAGTGCTGGAGCCTAGCTTGCACTAGTTTTACATGGATTTTTATGATATTGTGCTGGAGCCTAGCTCGCACTGATTTTCATGCCGGTTTTGACATTGTGTTGGAGTGTTGCTCGCACTACATATCCACAATATTTGTTGTCGTCCTTGAGACTACTCGTACAAGGTTTTATGACATGTTTGGAGCTGTTCTAGGAGCTTCGGGTAGGTTGTGTGACACGTCGATTAAATAGGCTCGCACATGCGTACTGAGATGTGGCAGTGTATGATGTGATGATATGGGTCCATGAAGTACGTTGTACTATGCAAGTAGCATGAAGTACGTTGTACCGTGTATGGATATGATATATATACCCTCTTTGAACGATGAGTATTCTACTTTGGACCAATGAGTTGGACGTGACCCACCTCCCATGCGAAAGCAGATAGAGGTGATATCCTGCACACTAGGATCCATATAGCCTGGGATCATAGAGGATATGGCCATAGTCCTAGTTATTTCCCTTATTGATATTATATGCCTATCTCACATGTCTTGGTTTATGATAAATCCATGTTTGAAATGTGTTTGTGGGTCAGGATAGTCCATGTGAGGGGCTGAGTCTTGACGAATGATGATATTGTATCGGTTTGTGTCGAGATCGAAAATGCTTGGACCTTGCATGATGATTTACCATGCTTTAACTTTAACTTATGCATGATGATTTTTTGTGCTATGTTTTAAAAATTGTGCACTGATTTGAATAGCATATATTACTTTATATAACATGAACATAAGTATAAACTGATACATTTTGAGTATGACAAATAACTGTGTGATTTAAGCATGGCACATATATAGTGCAGTTACCTATTTGCTCGCATGATTACCTTATTGAGCGCGTGGTTTGCTCACCCCCCTTATTTTCCCCCTTCTACAGAGCATGTACAGTAGATAGAGAGCGACTGAGGATTGGATTTTTGGTGTCCGCTACATCCCATCACACAAGGTATATACATTCGTATAGTTTTTGTATCTAGACATGTCCAAGCACAGTAATGTCTTTAAATGTAATTTTTGGGGACGTGAAGAATTGTAAACACATCTAAGCAGCAAATCTGATTAAGAAATAGAAGTGTTTACATTTAAATGAATTGTAAATTGAAATGATTCGGTTGGATGAGATTTACACCGATACACAGCCCAACTGTTGGTGGTGTGACTATTCATGATCAGGTAAGGTCAAGGTAAAGAACAAATAATAAGAATTAGATCAAATAATAAATGAAAAATGAAAAATTTGTAGTGGGTTTTCGGTGGATTGAGGGTTGTGACAGCTCATTTGGGAACACATCCGAAAACTCAAATAGCACAGGTATATCCTCTATCCTTGGAGGTTCCCTACTCATATCAAATAAGAGTGCGATGTAACCTTCACCTCAATAAACTAATCAGTACTTTCAGGAGATTATAATTATGTCATAAGATTATTACACTGAACTTCACACATTTTATTCCTTAATAGTTAAACGTACGCTGAAATTTTCAGGTAAGGAGAAGGTTATAGTTTTAGTGTAGCAATCTAGACTGACACGATTGGCTGCTAGCCAATCCATTCCTAGGATCATGTCGAAGCCACTCATATTCAACAAAACCAGATCAGCTAACATTACTCTGTCTCGCACCTTAATCTTAAACTTTTTACACACCTTATCAGTCCTTTGAGACTCACACATAGGTGTACTTACATGTAGAATATAACTAAAGTCTTAGGCTCTAAGTGTAGTTTACATTCAAAGGGTAGTGAAATGAAAAAAATGTGTAGATCCAGGGTCAAATAGCACATGAGACTCATAATTACAAACAAAAAGTGTACCTCGAATAGCCTCAGACGAAGTGTCTACTATCTCCTTATCCATAGCAAATACGCGCCTCTCTGTTACAGGTTTCTTACCCTTATCAGCAGCGGTGGCCCGTCTATTGGAAATCACTTTTTGTGTCTGTTGTCAATGAGGCTCCTGGAAATACGGTCTCTAAGGTTACGGGCAGTCCTTCACCCTGTGACTCATGTTCCTGCATCTAAAACATCCTCATATCATCTTGACATAATTACCCTCATGTGGTCAACCACAGTCTCTGCAAATCTTAATGTCTGGTTTGGCACCTTAAGGGGTCTCCGCAACATTAGGTGGAATCCTAGATCTATCAACTCTCATCTTAGGCCCCTCGATCTTTCGTCTCTTAAATGAACCCCTCTTAAAATCTATTCTGGAAGCTTCAGATCTCTTACCCTTATCTCTAACTACTACCCGAGATTCAAACTAGGATTGTATTAAGTCTAGTCCCCTCTCAACTTCATGTGCCTGTCTCAAAACATCCTTAAACTCAGAATGTAGAGCCCCATCAATCTATCTCGGATGACTGGTCTTAGCCCACAAACAAATCGTTCTGTACAATGCTCTTCATCCCTGATAGTCTCCAGATCTTATCTCAACAAAGTGGTGAATCTAGTCGACTGTCATATTGTCCTGTACTAGATTTAGGAAATCTGCTTGCATTTTCCTCTAGGCAGCTCAAGCGACATGTAAGGCCCCGTATATGTATAATTGTAATATGTACATAGAAATGTAAATAGAGTTATACTATGAATTCATAAGTGAAGTATATGTAATGCAAGTCCTACTTGATAGATCGATCTCCTGCCTTCAAAATGTCTTGGAAAAGAGGGATTTTAAGAGGACCAGATCGATCTCCACCTTAGGCAGATCGATATCATCAAGCTGAATCTATAAATATGGAGCAGTTGGATTTGCATTTCGGAGACAAAAACCAATCTTTCCCATTTCCAACCTAAAACCTAGCTTTCTCACTCCTAAATCCACACATTTTCAGTAAGATTTGAGGGAAAGCTATTAGAGACAAAGTTGTTCACATCAAAGAGAAGAACAACATAGTTTGGAGGCATTTCCCCACTTGTTGGATTGAAGGATCAAAGGTGCATTTCCATTGGAGCAAATAGGAAATCAAGCTAGGTGAGTTTCTAAATGAAATAACTCAAGTACATTATGTAGATATTGATTTTGCAGTTGTTTGGTATGCATAGAAAGGGTAGGAACTACCTAGGAAGTAATGAATCCACCATGACCTAGAAATGGTCTAGTGTGAGAAAGTGAAATGTGATGAGATTAATGATGAATGAGATATATTGAAGTTAATAATAGTGTTGTGGTATGATTTTTAAGGTGTTGTTAGTGAATAAATTGTGAGATTTACCAAAAAAGGGGTAAAATGTGGATTAAGGCATTGGTAAATGCAAAGATGGGTTATATTGACTAATGAGGTCAAATGTGAGTTAACAACTTTAACTCAAGTGGTTTGGATAATTTGAATCGTAGCTTCCGAGGATACATCGGAACAAGGAGAGCTAAGAGCGTAAGAGACTAAGAGGAAAAGAGTCGCATTCAAGTAAATTGAGGTAAAGGAATTGTGTGGACTCTTAGAGATATCTCTGCGTAATTTGGGTGCTTAAATGCTTTGCTTGAATGCATGAGATAATAGGAAATGAAATTGGATGATTGAAGGGCAAAAGTTTGGTGTTTGAGAAATGTGCATGAAAATAAAAGCATATTGCTTGGAAAATCATGTTTTATTGCTTTTTAGCAAAGGATTGGTAGGTTGGCTAACATTTGAAATGGATTGCAAAAAATAAATGAGCTGTTTTGGTTTGTTAACCACACTTTGCAAAGAAATGAGCCACCTATATTGTTTTCGTGAGAATGAAAGTGTGCTAGAGTAGGACTCGCATGAGATTCGACGTGTTTTATACACATGAGTGATAATTCTATTTTTTATAGAATTATTTGTGCTTAAATTCCTAATTATTTATTTAATCCCCATATTATTTTATTAATAATCCCTTTTATTTAATTAAAATTCTTTAATGTGCAGATAAATTAAATCCGGATGAAACTCAATCGTTTTAGACCAAATTGGGCTGAAAACGAGCTAAAGGAGACTGGACCACTTCCAATTCGCAGACTGAGTCATCAGTCGACTGGACACGCGTGATGCTAGGTGTCTGTATTTTATTTGCTCCGAAATGATAAGATCGAAGGACACCGTGCCAACCCTCTGGAAAACACACGTCGGGCCACATCGCACAGCTAATTGGACAAAAAGACTGATGACGTGAAAATATCTACTCTGCAGCAAATCAATGAAGACAAGTGGTCAAACAATGCCAACTCATCTAGGATGACAATTTACCATTGTACCCCTATGTTTGTGTATAAATAGAACATAATGGCAATTGAAAAATCAAGTAGTTTTAGGTTAGAATAGAAGTAGTTTAGGTTAGGAGTAGTGTAGAGTAATTTAGGAGTAGCTTTACCTTTTAAAGTTCTTTTAATTTTTCCTTCTAAGCTTTCCGATGAGTTTTTTTAGCCATTCTACTGTTCATGTCAACTTTGAATTTGTTAGTTATTATGAAAAGTTTCCCTTCAGCTCCTAGCAATTTCTTTTACTGAATTTGTTTTCATTCTTCTGTTGTTGTTTATTCGGGTGAAGAAGGGTTGGTGACAGTACCCATTCACATCCAAATCTTCACGACATCTTCTTAGAGTGAAAAAGCTTTTGTAATCCTGTTTTTTTTTTTTTTTTAATTCTTCTGTTCCGCTTATTGTTTCTTTTACTACTTACTTATTTTCCATTAAGCTTTCCGCCACAGTTCTTTTCTAGTTTAAGAGTGCAAAGGCTAGGTGAATGAGGACGCAAAGTTGTTACTTTGCTGATCAGTGCTCACTGTGTTAGCTTACAGTTACTAAATCGGGAAGTGGCTGTTGATGGGAGCCATTGATTTACTGCTGTTTGTGGCGTGAGGAAGCAGTGCGGGAGGGTAGCTGTGAATGTGCTGAAGAGTAGGTAATCGGTGCTGAAGCTGGTGGGACTGCTGCCATTTGATGCAGAGCAGAATCTGGATTGCACCTTGGCAGTGGACAGGACCAACTTCCTCCTCTGTTCTGCTCTGCTTTAGTTGATTTTTACTGTTCACCTTAGCTATTTTTTTATTCTGTATTATTGCTGATGCTATAGTTCCTGCCGGTAGTCTATTAGCTTATTTAGCTGCTGTTTGAATCTTTTCATTTCTGTTTTAAGTGTAGTTTAGGTCCAAGAGCATTCTTTTCTCATTTCTCTTTTGGTTCTTTTTGCTTTCTGATTTAGCATGATTATTTTCTTGCAATTTAAAGTTACTTGTTGTCAGTTGTAGATAGGTGATCGGTGCTGAAGCAAAGCCGGTAATGGGAACAGCAACGATTAGAAATGGTGGCAAATGCAAATAGTGCTTGACGATAATACTGAACCGAGCAGGGGATAGATGTTGAAGTTTGCTGCGTTTTGCCTCCATTCAGGTGTGCAGAGCATGATCTCTGTCGAGGAGGCTAGGCTGCTGATGCATGAAGGTGGCAGGATGTGTGTGCTGGTACAGAAGACTGGACAAACCGAGGACAGGGGCCTGGAGCAGAAGCAGCACACACCAGCCTGGACGTGCGCTGCAGCACCTGGAGACAGCCACCCTAGCAGGCTTGGACGTGCGCTGCAACACCTGGACCCTGGAGCAGCAGCAAACCGAAAAAGCAGAACACGCCTGGGCAGGAAATGCAATGGAGAAGAAAACGATAAACAGTACTAGCCTTTCGGGACCACCTTGGTTTAGTAATTGGTTAAGGCCACGTTTGGTTATGGCTTCTTTGCAATTTATTGCATTTTTTATTGTTTTCATTAGTATTAGTTAGAATAGTGATAATTGTAGGATGAATTTAATGTTTTAAGTTGTTAATTTAATTTTAAGTTTTAGTTGATAGTTAATTTGATGTTTTATGTTTTAGGATTTAATTTTAGTTTAGTATTTTAAGAATTACATTTAGAATTAATTTAGATTAAATATTTTTCATGCATTTTTAATTTAGTCTTTATTTTCTTTAGACTTTAAGTTAGTTTAAATTGCATTTTCTTAGTTAGTTTAATTACATGCATATTTTATTTTAGGCTTGTTTAATTTTAGTCTAATTAGTTTTATTGCTTTATGTTTATATTTGCATTTTATTTTAATTGCATTAATTCGTCTTAACTGTTTTAATTTTCTTTTGTAGGTTTTTGTTTTTAATTGCTTGGAGTATTGTAAGTACTTTGAGCTCTGTTTTATTTTATTTAGTTTTTATTATTTTACTATTTTCAGTACTTTAATTTTAGCCATTTAGACCACCCATCAGAATTTCATAATTTGCTAGGATATACTTAGGGTA
This sequence comes from Firmiana major, assembly GCA_033439115.1. Taxonomy (NCBI): domain Eukaryota; kingdom Viridiplantae; phylum Streptophyta; class Magnoliopsida; order Malvales; family Malvaceae; genus Firmiana; species Firmiana major. The sequence goes on along the minus strand of CM065908.1, from coordinate 45,684,842 downwards.
AGATTAACCGGTAGTTAATTAGGCTAACAACTTCTCTGTGGGACGATAATTCCGGGACTCAAATCCCATTATTACTTGGACGATCCGTGCACTTGCGGATAGATACCCTTAGGGCCTCGTCAAGTTTTTGGCGCCGTTGCCGGGGAAGTTTTAATTAGTCAGTAATTAATATCGGTGAAATTATGCTTAGGTGTAATTCTAGTTTGTAAATATTTAGGTTGTAAATATTTAGAGCCTTAGCTTAGGTTAGTTAAATTTTCTCTTAATTAAAATCAAAAGAAAAAATTTAAAAATTTTTTTAAAAAAAAAACTTAAATTTTTTTTTCTAAGGACTTTTCGATAATTGCAAGCGTAGAGCCAGAAATTTTGATTGCTTTCCTCTAGATCCTAAAATCGAACACACTCTTAGAAAAATTCGAAAGGACTCGAGGAAATTATTAGCTCCGCTGCAATTCACCATGGCAGAAAATAGGAAAATTAGAACTGTTGGAGATTATGCGATGCCGACAATTAAAGGATATTATTCCGGCATTAGGCCACCAGTTGTCCCTACAAATAACTTTGAAATTAAGCCCGCAATCATCCAGATGATCCAAACATCATTGCAGTTCAGTGGGCTCCCTCACGATGACCCACATGCTCATCTCGGGCAATTCTTGGACTTATGCAACACTTTCAAACATAATGGATTATCAGACGATGCACTTAGGCTTAGACTATTCCCTTTCTCACTTAGGGATAGGGCGAGACACTGGTTGATCTCCCTGCCTCCAGGATCCATTTCTACATGGGACGAGTTAGCCCATCAATTTCTAGTTAAGTTTTTCCCTCCCTCTAAAATAGCCCAACTCCGTAGCAATATATCTTCCTTTGCCCAGTACAACTCTGAATCTCTTTATGAAGCATGGGAACGATATAAGGAGCTTCTTAGGAAGTGCCCTCACCATGGCCTACCTTTGTGGTTGCAAGTCCAAACCTTCTACAACGGACTTACAAGCCCAAATAGGACCATTGTTGACGCTGCAGCAGGCGGAGCGCTAATGTGTAAAACAGAGGAGGATGCTTACAACTATCTATGGTCCTCGGAGAGGCAAATGCCAAAGAAGCCGGCGGGTATTTATGAGCTCGACACACTGTCTACCTTGACCTCTCAAATCGCTAATCTTACGGAGAAGGTAGAGTCGCTCAGTACCCAACATAATCCTCCCAATAGTCCTAACCCTATATATTCTGTCCAAAGTCCTTTCCTTTCCTGCGAGCTATGTAGTGGTACCCACTCTGTAGATAGGTGTCCGCTCAACTTAGAATCGGTTCAGTATGTTGCTCCCCCTACGCAACAGAACAACCATTTTTCAAACACCTATAATTCAGGGTGGAGGAACCATCCTAACTTCTCCTGGAGCCAAAACCAAGGGCAAACTTCTAATTCCATATTTGTAGGACCCCCTAGTTTTCAAGCTCCACAGGTTCAGGTACCACCACAGCCGTAATTTCCACACCATCCACATCATCCATCCCCACCTCAATTTCAATATCATCCATCACCACCACCACCACCACCACCACTTATGCAGCCCCAACTCTACCATGCACCAGCAGCTGAGAAGAAGCCTACATTAGAGGAGATGTTCATGACTATCCTGCAAAATCAAGTTGCTTCGATTAAGAACTTAGAGGTTCAGGTAGGACAAATAGCTAGTGCTCTTAGCCAACGTCCTCAAGGGACCCTCCCTAGTGAAAGTGTGCTACAGTATGACTCGCATGAGATTCGACGTGTTTTATACACATGAGTGCTAGAGCTTAGCTCGCATTGGTTTTCACATGGATTTCATACTTGTTTTGGCATGGTGTTTGGAGCTTAGCTTGCACTAGATGCCCACCTTATTTGTTGTCGTGCTTGGAGCTTCGGGCAGACTGGGTGTCGCACCGATTAAATAGGATCGCACATGCATTTGTGATATTTTGACATGTTGTTAGCCGTGTTAGGAGCTTCGGGTAGACAAGAGGTTTTACCGATTAAAAAGGCTCACACGTGCGTTTGAGATGTGACGTGATATGATATGTTGATATGGGTCCACGGAGTACGTTGTACCGTGCAGGTAGCATGGAATACGTTGTACCATGTTGAGATGTGATATGCCGTCTTCGGACGAGATCTGTTATGGACCGACGGGCAGGATTTGACCCACCTCCCGTGTGGAAGCAGATAGTGGTGATATCCCGTACACCTCATCCGTCTAGTCGGTATCACAGGTTATAGCCATAGACCTAGAGGTTATTACCTTTTTTTGAATTACCTATCTCACAGGTCTATTGCTTTGTGAATAAATCCATGTTTTCAAATGATTTGTGGGTCAGGACAGTCCGAGGGAGGGGCTAAGACCTGACAAGTGTTGAATTATTTTGAGATATCGATTGTTAATGGTTTAAAGTGCACCGAAGCATGATGATTAATGCCATGCTTTATTGTGAAAAATGCATGATGATTAATGCCATGCTTTATTGTGAAAAATGCATGATGATTAATGCCATGCTTATTTGAGAAAAATGCATGATGGGTAGTGCCATGCTTTATTGTGAACTATGCATGATGATTTATACCATGCTTTGAATTGAATTATGCACTGGATTTTAATAGCATGAATGCTTTACATACCATTAACACAATCATACACTCATGTTTTGAGATAAAATGATTAACTAAATGCTTTTGAGCATGGCATCATGATCACGTAGATAGTGTAGTATCTACCTGTTCGCATGATTGCCTTACTGAGCGTGTGATTTGCTCACCCCCTTATTTTCCCCCTCTCTACAGAGATTTGAGTATAGACTGAGCATGACTGGAGGCTTATCCCTTTTGGTATCCGCTGCATCCCATCGCTTAAGGTATACACACTTGAATAATTTTGTATCTAAACTAGACATAACACAGTAGCATTTTGTATGTAAACATTGGGGATGTAAAACATTGTAAACACTTGTAAACAGTAAATCTGATGTATTTATAAAAGTGTTTACTTTTGAAATTAAATTGTTATGGATGGATGAGGTAGACATTGATACATAGCCCAACTGTTGAGTGTGCAGCTGATCACGATCGAGGTAAGGATCATTAATAAACAACGCATGAAAATGCAAAAAATTTGTACATATTTTGAGTAAGTTGAGGGCCATGACACGACATACTAGGTACGAAATGCTGACTGAAAAGCATCCCAACTGATCACCTAATGGCTAGTAGACAATATACTCTGGGTGGTCTCCACCAACATTGTTCTTGTTCAATAAGCATATAAGCACTCATATTGACCCTCTTTGCATCAGTGCACCCCAAGAAATAAAAAATTATCCCAATCATTTTCAACCACTCCTCTGCCTCTACGGGGTCCATCAACCCCTTAAATGCCGACAGATTCATCTTAAGAAAGTCTTGTAATCGACCCATACCTCTGTCGTCAAGCCTAGTCTGTTCCGGAAGCTGAGTGGCAGGAGGCACCAGGTTAGTCTGCAGGGGAGGTGGGGGTGGATCCTGTGGTGGTGTAAGTGTAGGAGCCGAGGTAGGTGTGGTACCTGAGGCCTTAGCCCCAAAATACTGCGCAAATAGCATTGCCATCTGCTCAAACCCCTGTCTCACATCCTGCTCTAACCGATTAATTCAAGTTAAAACTCTCGGGCTATGGGGTAGGTGGTGGAGGTGGCTGTGCCTGCCTCCGGGGACGACCTCATCTACCTCTCATAATGTGAATCTATGTACCTGCACGTACACGTCAAACTTGATCAAAATTTTAATCGATATATTCAGTTCATAACTAGACAGGTACAAACACTTGAGATGTAATCTATTTCCAACTGACCGACACTGACAGTACTATACACCTTTCGCTTTAATACCAAACAAATCTATGACAGCCCGAAAACGTGGAATTTAAGATTTTTTTTTAGTTCAACTTCCTACTCAAGGTGTATTCCTGTGCAGTGTCAATTTACTCATTATCTTATCGTTATTACTCTTTCTCATATCCGATTATACTTATATCATTTTAAACAAAAATCCGGCAGCATAACCCCTTATATATATCCCTATCCTCCTGCAAATTTCTAAACACATACAAATATCTACAATTGAGTTGATTTTACTTTCTTTCATCCACAAAGATTTCACCGACCTTTCAAAACATCAACATTCCATTAAATCACATCGTATAATATCAAAATGACCCACTTATCCAATTTACATACATGTACGACTCGATTACATCCCATCTTAAACTTATATACAAGTGTCTGCACAACATAAATTATCTGGATAAAAAATGAATAATACCTTGGGTGTGTACAAGTAATAGCCTGGGGAGAGGCTCATCCACCAGCCTATATCATGTACGTGACAGGTACGGGTACTCACGGTAGATAATTTGGGAGGAGGAAGGAAAGGGGGTGAGCTTCAACTAGCTCAGTAAGGAGTGCAATAAGATTAAAATGTAATAATCAAAGCATAAATAAAATAATGGAACAATTTCACATATTTAGAAACAAGTGATTAAAATCACACAATCATCAAATCATCATCTCATTTTCACAATACATCACAGCTTAAAATAGTTGTGGAGACTAAGCATTAATATCAATGTCATGAAGGCAACCATCACACCATCCTCAAATGAGGGCATCCTTCGAAGAGGGAATACAATACTTGTGCCCACGACAAAGTTGTAAAATAGATCAGGGTTATCTAGCATCAGCTCAATGTTGCCAAAGCGAAGCCAACTCAGCCTTACCAAAGGGGAATCATCTCATCGCTACCAAAGCGGAATCATCTCAACGCTACCAAAGCGGAGTTATGCATCATCATACAAACATCATGATAGATATATAAAAACATGCATGTCGGGGTCAAGGTCTAGTCTTATCCCAGGTCTCACTAAACCGACCCTCGGGTTTACCTTAATCGCGTGTTTCGAGCCCTTAGCCTAAAAAACTTGTCATTATTATGCTGAAAATAATTTTGCATTTCACGTAGAGCACATAATAGTTTTGTTTTATAAATCTCATTCAAATATAGAAAATATTCGTATGTAAAACTTTAAAATCACCAAACCAGGCTCAATACGGCAAAATGTGCACTCAAAGTAAGAAATCTCAGGGTAAACATTTTTCTCAGGAATTAAGCTCATTTTATAAAACCATTTTCATACTATAAAAGCTTTTTCATAGGTAAAGAATACAAATGCTCAAAACGGTTGCATCCCTTTACTCTTACAACTTGGGCTGTACAATCTTGACAGGTCTCAGAATAGCCTAGATTTACGTGTCGAGTCCTCGAGATGCCCAAAATAGTATTAAATCATCAAATAATGCTTAACAACATCTCAACACATTCAATTAAGTGTTTAGTTTTATGATGTTGACTTTGACTTTTTTGCCAACTTTGCCTATTTTCTCGGTTTTACTGATAAAATCCCAGTTTAAGCTATTTCATTAGTTTTCTTTCCACCAATTTAAGGCTTATCAACTTAATAGCTTAAACATTTATTTTAGTTTTCACTTAACCATTCAAAATACTCGAATTATTCAATTTTCACTCTTTCACGATTTTTCACTTAATCGAGCTATAAATTGAGTTTTTTGGTATTATTCAATCATTCCACAACCTACAACAATACCAAATTTCACCATTTCTTCCATAATGCATGGCTGGCAGAACCTACACTTGTCTCTACAAAATATTTCATCAAGTTCCACTTAACTAAAAATCATTAAAAATAATCAAACATAAACATATCTCATCATCTTCGTCATTCATCAAGTTTCTCTCACCTTTGACCAATGTTGACCACTTTTTTGATTCTCCAAATTTGTCTTCAATTGTAAATCATCATATATACATCTTAAAAGCATCCAAAACAACAATAAAAACTAACAAAAACATTAAAAATCAAGCTTTCTCTCACCTTTTGAACATGACAGTTTTTGTCCCTGACTTTCTCTCTAGGATTTCACCTAGCAAATGACCTTCATTATGGCTGAAATTTTTATATGTTGTATAGGGGTAAGTAGAAAGATTCAATCCTTCTTGTTCAAACTCAGAAAATGGTTGGAAGGGACTCAAAATAGTCACACAAGTTGGACTGCACAGTGACGGCTAGGGCTGGAAGATGGGGTTGGTTCTCTCAATTGGCAAAGGGTTTTTTGGTGATTTTAGGGGCTATGGAAAGCTTAAAGGGTTTAGATAAAATATGCATAGGCTTGAAAATTTTGGGCCATTGTATGGGCCTCAACTTAGGCCAACTTGGCTGGGTATACCATTTCCTGAAACAAGGCAGCCCACTTATCAGTTTTGAAAATTCCTTAAAAATTATTTCTAGTCCAATTTCTTCCAATTTCTCACTTCACAAATGTTATACTATGTCTCTAGTATCTCTCATAAAAATTTAGGGCCCCCTTGTTTAAGAAATTTTTCCCTGATTGGGCCCATTTCACGCGATTGGTCATTACCAACCAAAATCGCTTAAGGTTTTTGGTTCGCTTTAAAAATTTATTTGAACACACAAACCTCATTATTTCTATTCCATCTTTATTTCCCATGTCAATTATGTCTTACGTGAATTTCCTATGGCATCAGAATAATTTTTGTGAATTTTTACAATTTATTCCGAATTTATTCCTCTTATTGGGCATATTTCCTCGGTTTAGGGGAAACTCAAGTTTCATAACTTTCTCACCTCTAGCACTTTAGGTTTCACTTCCCAATCATAAATTTATGTTTCTAAATCATAATTTTATAGAATTCTTAAACTTAGATTCTTACCTTGAGGTGCGTCCCTCAGACTCCGTGCACTATCCCAGGCTTCTCGAGCATTCTGGGCTCTACATGAATATTCACATAAGTCTTAGACCTCTCGGTTTAGCTTAAATTAATTAGTAGTAGGGAAAAATTTGGGTTTCACAATTTATATATTAAAAATGGGGTGATGGGAATACTAATACCACTTTAAATTGCATCCCTTACCAAACGAATCATGGAACGATAAAAATCATTGAGTGTCGAATTTACCTCGTTCTACGTGCTGATACCTCGAGCTACCTAAAATAGTTCTAAAATCATCAAATGATGCTCAATTCCATCTCAGTATGCTTAAACCTACATCCACTTCCATAAACTTCACTAAACTTGACTGTTTTGTCTACTTTTTCTACTTTCTCGGTTTTATCGATTAAAGGGTCAGTTTAGGCAATTTCAGTAGTTACTTTTCTCTTAACTTCAAACTTATAAACTTAAAAACCTAAACACATATCCAAGTCTAAATTCAACACACTAAAATTTGTCAAATTATCAAACTTGCATACTTTTATAGTTCTTTACTAAACTGAGCTATAAACCAAACTTTTCGGTATTAAAAAATCATTCTACAACATCAAATTCAACCAAATTTCAGTATTTTCTTAACCTTCCATAGCTGGCCGAACCTATGCTTATCCCTAGAAATTATTTCATCAATTTCTACTTTAGCAAAACTCAATTAAATTTATCAAACATTAACATATATCAAACTCATCATCTTCCAACAAATTTACCTCGGGTTTCACAAAGTTTGACCCACGATTGTTCCTCCAACAATGATTTTCAGCTGTAGATAAACATGTATACTACTTAGAATCATCAAAAACAAGCTTAAAAACCAATAAAAAAACTCATAAATTCAAGTTTTCCTCTTATCCAGAAATAGGGCAGATTTTGCCGCTATTCTTCTCTCTAGCTTTTTCACCTAGCAAACGTGTTTTTTTATCGATGGATTGTTTATATGTTGTAGAGGACTTAGGAAGGAAGATTTGATCCTTCTTGACCAAAGTTTAAAAGTGATTAGAAGGTGGCTGTAAAATTCGTACAAGTTTGGCCAGGGAGTGACGTCAGTAGTAACTTGGGAAGGTTGGTTCTCTCTGGTTTCAACTTATTTCGGGATGTTCTCTACCATACCAAAAAGAGCATTAAGTTATCTTTTATACTGGAGAATACTGGGCTCAAAAGCCTTCTGGATGGGCTTTAAATTGGGCTTTTATGAAAAGGTTTTGGTCATTACCGATTGGGCTTTGGCTTAAGGTTTTTCAGTTTACTTTAAAAATTCATTTGATCACCAAAACCTTTTTATTTCTACTAAATCTTCGTTCCCCATGTCAATTATGCCTTATACTAATTTTCTATGATCTTGAAATAATTTTTGTGAATTTCTAGAGTTTATTCCGAATTTATTTCACTTACTATGCCAAATTGCTCGGTTTAGTGCTAACTCGAGTTCCTACTAACATTTTCACTTTCAAGACCTTAGTTTCAACTCCTAACCACCAAAACATACTTATAAATGAAATCTTGAGAAATATTTAAACTTAAAACCTTACCTCAATTTTTGTGCCTCGACCTCCGTGCCACTAACCCGAGTGCTTTGGTTGTTCTGGGCCTGCATAATATTATTCCGAGTATCTTAGTTGCTTTCTAGTTTCTAAATAAGTTGTGAAATGAAAAATTTTAGGTTTCACATTTCTCCCCACCTTTTCGAAATTTGGTCCTCCAAATTCAGACAAGTCCATCAAACAATTGAGGGTACTTCTCTCTCATGTGGCTCTCTAGCTCCCATGTAGCTTCTTCTGTCGAGTGGTGTTACCAGAGAACCTTTACTAAAGGAATTGTCTTAGTTTGAAGTACCTTTGCTTTTTTGTCAAGAATCTAGATCGGTTGCTCAGCATAGCTCATATCTTCTTGTATGTCCAATGGTTCATACTTTATAACATGAGAAGGGTCCGAATGATACTTCCTCAACATAGAAACATTGAAAACATCATGTACCCCAGATAGCTGTGGGGGTAAAGCAAGTTTGTAGGCAACGTCTCACACTTTTTTCAATATTTCAAATGAACTAATAAAGCGAGGACTCAACTTTTTTTTCTTTCTGAAGCACATGACACCCTTTATCAGAGACATTTTCACAAATATAGAGTCACCAACTTGAAATTCTAGAGGATGTTTTCGCACATCAGCATAACTCTTTTGTCTACTCTGTGCTGTCCTCAATCTATCACAAATTAGCTAAACACCTTTAGCTATTTGATCAACAAGATCGGGAGCAAGTATTTTCTTGTGACCAACTTCTTCCCACGCTACTGGGGATTTACACCTTCTACCATATAGAGCTTCGTATAGTGCCATTCCAATACTTGCATGGTAACTATTAATATAGGAAAACTCTGCAAAAGGTAATTGATCATCCCATGGGCCTTTAAATTCTAATGCACATGCCCTTAACATGTCCTATATGGTCTGAATAGTCCGTTCAGACTGATCATTAGTCTTAGGATGGTAGGCAGTGCTCAAATGTAACTGGGATCCCATAGCTTCTTGAAAATGAGTTCAAAATCTAGACGTGAACCTCAAATCTCTATCAAATGTAATACTCACGGGAGCCCAATGCAATTGTGCAATCTCTCAAACATACAGGTTTGCCAAAGCATTAAGGGTATCTGTGCTCTTGATGGCTAGGAAATGGGAACTCTTAGTCAGTTTATCCACAATCACCCTGACTACGTCATGGCCCCTTTGGGTCCTCGGTAATGTCATATAAAATTGATACTAATATGCTCTCATTTCCATGTAGGCACCGGTAATGGCTTAAGCAGCCCTACTGGCTTCTAGTGTTCAACCTTAATCTGCTGGCAAACTAAACATCTAGCCACAAAGTTTGCCACATCTCTCTTTATTCCAATCCACCAATACACCTTACGTAAGTCATGGTACATCTTAGTATTTCTTGGGTGCATGGTGAATCGAGAACAGTGAGACTCTCTCAAAATTCTCTATCTTAGGGTGTCATAATGTGGCATACAAATACAGCCTCAAAAGCTTAGTTGTCTATCATTACTGATTGAGAAGTCTGACTGCAATCTCTTTTCAGCCTAGCTAACCATATCCAACAACCTCTGATCATTTATATGCCCTGACCTGATCTATCCAAGATACCGAGCTCAATATGTAGGCTAGCCATAAATCCATCATCGACTTTATCAACACTGATATTGAGCTCGATGTACTATCCCAATAAACCTTATTCTCTAATTATCATATAAGACACCATACCCTTTCTACTAAAGGCAGCTGCTACCACATTTGCTTTGCCCTAATAAAAAATGTATTTAAAACTCTTATGGTCAGTGAAGATATGGAATTTCTCACCGTATAGATAATGCAGCCATATCTTCAGGATAAAAACCACTGTAGCTAATTCCAAATTAAGATTGGGATAATTCTGCTCATGGTCCTTAAGTTGGTAGGAACCATAAGTGACCACTTTAGCATTCTGCATTAGCATACAGCCCAAACCTTAGTGAGAGGCATCACTTCCCACTACTAGCCCTCTTGATCCACTCAGAATGGTCAAGACTGGTGCAGTAGTCAACCGATGCTTGAGCTCTTGGAATCTCTGCTCACACTGATCAGACCATTCAAATGGAACATCCTTCTGTGTCAATCTGGTCAATGGAGCTGCAATCCGGGTTAACCCCTCAACAAATCTTTAGTAGTACCCTGCCAATCCAAGGAAACTTATAATCTCCGTCACTATCCTGCATCGATCTTGGACGGATCAACACACACCCCGTCCTTAGATATAATGTGCCCAATGAACGTAATCTGATCTAACCAAAATTCACACTTACTAAATTTCCCATACAATTCATTTTCACGGAGGATCTAGAGTACAATCCTCAAATACTGCTAGTACTCCTACGAGACTTAGAATAGATTAAGATGTCATCAATAAAGATAATAACAAATCTGTCTAAATATTCAACAAAGACATCATTCATCATACTCATAAAAGCAGCTGGGGCATTAGTCAGTCTAAAAGGCATCACCAAAAACTCAAAATGCTTGTATCGGGTCCTGAAAGCTATTTTCGGTACATTAGCCCCCTTAATCCTCAACTGGTGATTGCCCGATCTCATATCTATCTTAGAAAACACTGAAACCCCTCTAAACTGATCAAAAAGATCATCTATCCTTGGCAAGGGATACTTATTCTTTATTGTCACCTTATTCAGAAATCGATAGTCTATACACGGATGAAGACTCTCATCCTTCTTCCTAATAAATAATACCAGAGCACTTCACGGAGACATACTTAGTCTAATGAACCCTTTATCGAGCAACTCTTGCAACTGCTTCTTTAGTTTCTCCAGTTCGACCAGTGCCATTCGATAAGGTGGCTTAAAGATAGGTTGAGTGTTGGGCACCAAATCAATGGTAAGCTCAATTTCCCTCTCTGGCGGTAACCCCGACAATTTATACAAAAAAAATTGAGAAACTCACAATCTAACAGAATGTCCTAAATACTTGGAAGTTCTCGACTATTATAAAAAATAAATGTAATATAACCTTTACAAACATTTATTTCATCAGAAATTTTCAACATATTAGCATATTTCTTATTAACAAAGCATACATCAAATTTTTTAGGTAGAGAGAAGGTTACGGTCCTAGTGTAGCAGTTTAGACTTACACGATTGGCAGCTAGCCACTTCATGCCCAAAATCAAATCAAAACCATACATATTTTGTAAAACTAGATCTGCTAACATGATCCTATCTCCTACCTTGATTTCACAATTTTTACACACCATATCAGTCATCTGCGATTCATGCATAGGTGTGCTTATGCGCAACATGTGATCTAGAGGCTCAGGTTCTAGATGCAATTTATGTGCGAATTTTGAGGAAATAAAGAAGTGTGTGGAACTTGGGTCAAATAAAACATGTGCCTCATGATTACAGATAAGGAGTCTGCCTCTAATAGTTTCAGAGAAGGTGTCAACTCTCTCCTTGTCAATGGCAAACACATGTCCTTGTGAGACAGGCTTTTAACCTTTGTCCAGGACTGTGGCCCACCTCTGTAGGGCCTGTCTCTAGAAGCCTATGCCTGTCTCTTGATTTACCTTGGCTACTCTCGAGGCTCGATGGATCTCATCTGGAGATAATCCTTAATCTGGTGACCACGACTCTGCACTTAAAGCAGGCATCCGTAACTCAATGGCATGGCCCACTATGCAGCTTGCCACAGTTCTCGCATCGCTAAAATCCAATCCTAGGGCCTCGAGTGGTGTTTGCACTGACAATAGGGGTCTTGGACTTACCAGCCCTCGCTTAAAACTAGTTAATCAGTTGTCTCTTAGGCTGACTCCGCCTCGAGATGCCTCTGCTCTCTTTCTCTTATCATTGCCCTTACCTCTGAATTCATATTATGCTTGAGTCACATCCAAGCCTCTCTCAATTTCTTAATTTCGTCCAAGGGCATCTTTGAAATCTATGACCCGGAGTTCCAGCAATCTATCACGGATCCCTGATCTCAAACCTATTAAGAATCTCTCGGTATGATGCTCAGGGTCCCTAATTATCTCTCGGTCATACCTCATCAGGATAGTGAACTGGTTCTCGTACTCATCCATTGTCATACTACCCTGAACTAGATTAAAAAAATTTGTCTGCATCTTTTTCTGAGCCATATGCGAAATATGCTGGGTCCGGAATGCATCAAGAAAGGTACCTTAAGAAATATCCGACTGACTGTTCACTAAAACAGTCTGTGTAGCCATCTACCAAAACTTGGTCTAGCCCCTCAACATATAGCTGGCCATAACCACCCTCTCTCTGTCTGTATAGCCCAAATACTGGAAGGTTGTCTCGATATTTAGAAACCATCCCTCGACCTTAACCGAATCTTTAACCTCTATAACCTCTAGGGGCCTTATCCGAAGAAAGTCCCGCAATCTCGGAGTATCCCTGTCATCTCTGGGCTATGAGACTACAGGTGGAGGAACTGGGGCTGTCAGAGGAGCCTATGGTAAAGGAGGTGGAGGAGTAGGTGCAGTTGTAGTAGCATCAGTACAGAAAGCATTTGCCCCAAACTGCTGGGCAAACATAGTGGTGAGTGAACTTAGTCCCTCTCTCATACTTTGCATGCCTTGTTCGAGTCTCATCATCCTAGTATTAGGGCTTTCAAGCTGAGGGGGAAATGGTAGAGGGGGTTGTGCCTGCCTCCGTGGACGACCGCGTGTAAACCAAGGTTTTAGTCATAACTTTAATAGATATACTCAGTTTATAACAAGACACGTATAGACAATTGGGATGTAATTTAAGTTCAACTAGTCGACACTGATAATACTAGACAACTTTTGCTCTGATACCACGTACATTGTCACGTACCAAAAACGTGAAAATATGGTCTAATTTTTTCTTTTTCTTAATTTCTTAATTAAGTTGCATTCCCATCAGAGCCGATTCTTAACCTTTTCATTTTACAAAATTTTGCCAGCATAACGGTGTACTTATAAACTCACCTCCCTGCAAAGTTTAAAACACAATTTATAAACCCACAATATTTGTTTTTAATCTCATTTCATAATTAATAGTGACTTTTGTAATACCCCTGAAAGTACATTTATTCTATAAATTGTACGTTTACAACTTTACATACATACTTCCCTAGACTACAACCCAAAATATTCTTTACATCAATTGTCTATGCTATACAGGATGTCTAGCAATAAAAGAAAAAGTATACATTATCGTGCATTGTATGAAGCCTAGGGTTAGTATTGAGTCCACCAGCCTACTTCAATTACACCATAGACGTAGATAGTGATCACTTCAAATAGTCTGTAAGAATAGAGAAAGGGGTGAGCTCTTCAAGCCCAGTAAGACACGCGTTTAAGGCAGTCTTAATATCAAAGCATACAAAAACATGATGCTTTTATACAAACACTGGTAAGCATATATATATATATATATTTATCAAAAATAGACTTATCTTAAAATAAGTAAAACGAACATATTTCAAATGACATAATTCACTTGTCACAAAGTTTGTTACTTTTCTTTCGAAGTCATACAGAACATACACTTGAGACTAGGCAATTGCACATAGCAAACATAGTCATGTTCATATAAACTCAACCTCCGAGAAGGAGACAAACAAACAGAGTACCGATGGCAATGAAGTGGTAGACAATAAGGCATCGAGTTTCTACACATACCTGATGCGGTTAAACATAGACTACGAAGGACTAAGCATGCACAATGTTGCATAAGGCATGCACCACGAATGTCCAAACTCTACACGGGCCATTTATGACAGATATCATGGTCTACATGTTACCTTAGTCTCAAAATGATACTTATGAATTCTTTTTTGGGCTTATTAACCTACTTAGTAACAAAATCGAGCTTATACTCAATATCGTATACGTAAAACTAATTCATAAAATCCATTTCAATATTACAATTTACTTTTTCCAAAATATTTCACATATGTCAGAAAAATACGCTTAGAAAGCTTGAAAGGTTTTTCGGTTTAAGTATTGATAGTGTCTTTTCAAATATCGAAAATGTATTTCATAAATTTGAATACATTTCAAACATGTTTATATATTAAAAATGAGGTGATGGGAGTACTAATACCACTTTAAATTGCATCCTTTACCTAACGAATCTTGGAATAATATAAAATCGCCAGGTGTCGGGTTTACCTCATTTTACGTGTCGATACCTCGAGCTATCCAAAATAGTTCCAAAAATCATCAAATGATGCTCAATTCCACCTCAGTATGCTTAAGCATACATCCACTTCCATAAACTTCACTAAACTTGACTGTTTTGTCCACATTTCCTACTTTTTTTATTTTACCGATTAAAGGGTCGGTTTAGGCAATTTCGATAGTTTCTTTTCTCTTAACTTCAAACTGATAACTTAACAACCTAAACTGTAATGACCCGTTTTACATACAATTTGGTTGGGCTACTAGTCCATAGTAGATCAGTATAGTGAATTTTCTTATCATTTATGTGTCATCATAACATAAGGTTAATATCCTCGAATTAAAATCAGAATGACATTTTTCAATTAAACGGAGTTATCGTTCAATTACAAATAACTACATTTACATCCCTAGATACATTTCATAAACATTACTGTATTTACAAAAATTTAGATACAAAAGAATGTCTACTTTGGGTATACCTTTCACACAGAAGAAAACTTTGCGGTATGGTTTCACAAAAGAATCGTACTTACACAAGAGACGGACCTGGCTGCTGAAGGGACTCTGTGGAGGAAAGTAAGGGGTAAGCTCAACATGCTCAGTAAGGAAAAGTGTGGCAAGTAGATAAATACACTAACTATTATGTGCATAAAAAGGATAATCATGCAGAATGTACAAAGCCTTTGGCATGTAGTGAAAATCAAAGTTGAAATACGATAACAACATCAATCTCAGTAGTGTAAACATTATGTTGAAATAATCATGGGTTCTAAAAGCTTTACACAGTAGGATATAATAATTTTCATGTGATAATACAGCTCATTCTGCCAGTTTAGTAAAACAAATAGACGAGATAAGGCAGACAAGCTAAGGCAGTATTACAAATGTCCAATGCCGATGACTCTGGGCATCACTGATCAAGTGTGATGGGATGTCAATCATCACAGAAGTGACAGCTACCTAACCGGCTCACAGTACAATAAGTCCGAAGATAGAATACAGGGTACAACGTACTCGCATGCGTGTTACGTAATACATCGTACCCCGTGGACCACAGTAATAGTAGCAGTAACAGTGTACCATGATTTAACTAAGACCATCGTCTCCAGTAAGTGCGAACCAGGTAGTGCAACACATAGGTAGCATGTGGCTCAAGCACATATTATATGGTACAGATTGATAAGAAGCTCATTTTCATTTAAACAGTTCCAAAACTCAGTTCAGTGCATAAAACACTTTAAATAGGAGCTGGCTATCATTTTTTGGTTAAAATCCTAGTATGCAGTATGTGGCAATTAAAACTAGTGATTTTCAATTTAAACAATAAATTAGGCTATATCGATGTTTAAATAAATAAATTAAATTTTATCGATAAGGTTAGGCCATTTAACTAAGGCTAAAATTTTATCATTTCCATATCTATAAAATCGTCGTAGAATTTTATATCTTCAGTTCAATAGTAAATAAATACATGTTATCATCTCTAGCAGCTCACAAAATTTTCTTTACATTCAGCAGCAAATTGTAGCTCCTCATGCTTCAATTTGGGGAGTCAGTTGGTTCGTCCTATTTCCGTCAGGTCCTCCGTAGCTGATATAAATTATTAATAGTTAATTAGTTGTTTTACTATGAAATAAGCTAGACATCACTCTAAATTCATCATTAGATATTTCTTGTAATTTTATGATTTGGTCTTCACCTCTTTGGAGCCTTTAATTAAACCACACTAGAACTCCGTCTTTATTATTTTTATTATTTTTGTCACCTTGCTTCTCGGTTTACAGCCATATATTATTTTTTGGCTGTTACTACTCTTGCTGTTCACGTCCTCTGCTCGTCTTTGTGTTGCCGAAAAAGCCACCTCGAGCCAGTGGGGTTATCTCCTTTCGTCCTTTTTGGCTCCAGCTATCTTCTCCACGTTCCCTGCCGAGCTAAGGCAAATCAGGCTGCCTCACGTCCACTGCTTCTATTTCCAACTTACAGCCCAAAAGGAAGCCTTATTCAAGTCGTTCTTAGCTCTTAATTCCTGCTTTCCTAACCCTTGTATTTTGCCCGTGACCACCTCCTTATTCTTCCTTTGACACTCTCGATTTTGCTGTAATTTTATTTTACTGCTTCACCATAATAGATTTGACCTATCCCTTCATCTCTTCCTGATCACTTTCCACTATTCTTCTCCCCTCACTACGCATCCTCTCCCTTACACTCGGCCTTCCTTGCTAGTCGTTCGATTCACTCTGTTTACTGCCATCATTCGACACTTTTGCTTCAGTTTGTTTCGGTTTCTTCCAGCCTATACACCATATCTCTCTTTCCTTTTAACGTGTTTCGATCATCTACAAACTGCTCCCATCATCCTTTCTTTTCTCACCGAACCGCTATAGGTTTCTAGCAACTAAAGGATTGTCATGCTACTACTTTGGTTTTCTCTTTAGGTGTGGTCACCTGGTTCACTGCTGGTTACATAAAACACTCCAACTTTTCACCGTTTGTCACGTTTTCCTCCTATCTCCTTGCTCTGAGTTGGGTAATGTTTCTTCCAGCCTTGATAGTACCAAACAACTAGTTCCCTAGTCACCTGCATTGCTTCAATTTTCCTCCTATTCTGTTTCCCAGGTGCCCGAACAAACTCGATATTTGGCCCCCTTCTTCTTCAGCCACGCCATTTTCCTTCTCTCCTACTACTCCCACCTTACTGAAAGTTTCCAAGAAAATGGAAAATAGTCACACGTTCTTTCTCCTCTCACCACCTTGTTCTGTTTTGGTCCTCTCTTTTCCGTTTGCATTCTTGCCTCTCCAATCTCTCTTTTCTAGTCTTCAGCCTTTCCTGTCTTCCTCTGTCATTTACAACCTCTGCACTACCTATTCTCTTTTTGACTGCTTCTGTTTCTGCTATATATATTTTCCTTATCCCGTATCCTCTGTTTCTAGCCATGCTCTCTACTGCTTCATTGTTTCATGCCATTAAATCCTTATGGCAGTCGACTACCAAAACCTTACAGCCACCCCATTCTTTTGTCCGATTTCCTGTTGGTTTACTCTCTCGATTTCTCAGCTCACTAGCTCTCTTCCATGTCAGTTCAGACCATCACACGTTACTGCTATCATTTCCTTTCGGTTTACTTAAGCCGTAGTCATTTCTTTCATTTTCCTTTCTTTCTTTTCACCACACCACCTGCTAGTTTAAGACCACATGCCCTAGTTTTCTGTTTTCTTTTTCTTTCCTGTTGTGGCCATCATCCTTTTACATACATATACATGTATTTCCTTGTGGTTTTCTCTTACCAACCACTATCTCCCCAATAACTAACCAATAGTTTATGAGGTGATGCTGATGGTGACAACTCCACTTTTCATTATTTTTCTTATTTCTTTCAATTACTGCTAATGGCAGCAAACTTGCAGGCTTGGGATTGGCTTCATTTTGGAAGCCAATCCACGAGTTGTTTTGCATATATATAATTTATACGTACACATGTAATTATATATGTATCTATATTCTTGATTTGAAGAAAATTGAAACATTACGTATATGTCTATGTATATTTGTATACTCAATAAATTTTCCCTTATGGCATGTGAATTAAATCTAATCTAATATTTATACTTACCTATCATGGAGGATCTTTCATACCTTAATCTAGATCTTAAAAGTTTATTTCTATTTCACACAATTATTTGTTTTTGAACTTAAAATATTTTAATTAATTAAATTCTCCTAAGTCCACCATATAATATCATTTAATTTAATCACTCGCTAAGGGAAACACATTTCTAATACCAATTAACTAATTTACTATTCACAGTTTAAACCAATTACAAGAAAATTCATGGTGTTTACATTATGCTTACCTTAGGAAATTTGATCCCCAAATTTAAATGTACATCAGTCCTCAAACAAATATAGGTATTTCTCTCGCATTAAGCTTTCCAATTCCTACGTGGCCTCCTCCGAAGTGTGGTACTGCCGCAGAACTTTAACCAGAGGGATTGTCTTAGACCACAACGCTTTCTATTTCCTGTCCAAGATCCGTATTAGTTTCTCCACATATGTCATATCCTCCTTCAATTCTAGTGGTTCATACTTTATCAAATGTGTCAGATCCGGATGGTACTTGCGTAGCATCGAAATGTGGAAGACATTATGGATACTTGATAACTCCGACGGTAAAGCCAATCTGTAGGCTTTGTCTTCGGTCTAAGATCACAAAGGCTCCGATATAACGAGGACTTAACTTTCCTTTCTTTCAAAATCTCATTATGCCCTTAGAGGGAGAAACATTTAAAAATAAGGAATCTCCAACTGAAAACTCGAAATGTCTTCGTCTTTGGTCAGCATAACTTTTCTGTTTGCTTTGAGTTGTTCTCAATCTGTCACAAATCAGTTGAACATCCTCAGAGGCTTGTTTAACCAGATCGGGAGCAAATATCTTTCTTTCACCCACTTCTTCCCATACAATCAGCGAACGAAACCTTTAACCATACAATGCCTCATATAGTGCCATTTCGATACTTTAGTGATAATTGTTAATCTATGCAAACTCTGCTAACGGCAAATGATCATCCCAAGAGCCTTTAAAATCTTGAGCACCCGCTCTCAACATATCTTCCAATATCTGAATAGTTCTCTCTGATTGACCATTTGTCTGGGGATGGAAAGCCGTACTAAAATTCAATTGGGTACCCATAGCTTTGTAGAAATGTTCCCAAAAATGGAAAGCGAATCAGGAATCCCTATCAGACAGAATGCTCACTGGCACGCCATGTAGTCTTACAATCTTTCGCACATATAGATTCACTAGTGCACTTAAAGTATCAATAGACTTCATAGCTAGAAAGTGGGCGGACTTTGTCAATATATCAATGATCACCTAAATTGCATCATGGTTTCTACGGGTCCTTGGTAAACCCATAATGAAATCCATGGTGACATGCTCTAATTTCCATGTTGGTATTGGTAGAGGCTATAACAACCCTGCAGGTTTCTGATGCTCTACCTTAATTTGCTAACACACAAGCTACATCCTTCTTCATACCTGACCACTAATAAACCTTTCGCAAATTCTGATACATTTTATTACTTTTCAGGTGCAAACTATACCTCGAGGAATGAGCTTCTGACAATATCAGTTTCTTAAATTGTGGATCATCGGGAACACAAACTCTACTTTTAAATCTCTATAGACCATTAGGGTTCACTTTAAAATCTGTCACAGTTTCCAACTGGGTCTGACTAGCCATATCTAAACAATATTGACCAATACGCTGAGCTTGTCCAATTCTGTCAATAAAGTCTAGTTGAATTCTCATGCTAGCTATCATACTATAACCAGCAGTGTCAGATGGTTCAATGCCTAAGTTGAGGCTTGCAAACTATTTCAACAGTTTATATTCCTGAATCATTATGCAAGATATCATCCTCCTATTCTTTCTGCTCAAGGCGCCTGCTACTACATTTTCCTTTCCCAGGTGGTAAAATATCTCGCAGTCATAGTCCTTCAGAAGCTCTATCCACCTTCTCTGCCTCATATTTAGCTCTTTCTGTGAGAATAAGTACTTATGGCTTTTATGATCGATAAAGATCTGAAACTTCTTTCCATTCAGATAATGGCACCATATTTTCAGTGCAAACACTATGACTGCCAATTCTAAATCGTGAGTTGAATAGTTCTTTTCATGGTCTTTTAATTATCGGGAACCATAAGCAACTACCTTCCCGTTCTGCATCAACACATATCCCAGACCTTGACCAAAAGCATATGTATACACCGAGAAGCATCTCGAACTAGCAGGTATAGACAAAATGGGTGCGTTGGTCAGTCTATGCTTCAATTCCTGAAAACTCCCTTCATAAGAATCATTCTACTCAAACTTAACATTCTTCATCGTGAGTCGAGTCAATGGAGCAGCCAACTTAGAGAAACCCTCGACAAACCTTCTGTAATATCCAACCAAACCTAAAAAACTCTGAATCTCAGTTACAGTCTTGGTTTTTTCCCATTGAACTACAGTCTCGATCTTGGACAGATCCACAGACACCCCATCCTTAGACACAATATAACCCAAAAAGGCTATCTGATCTAGCCAGAAATCACACTTGCTGAGCTTGGCGTATACCTTATTCTCCTTGAGGGTTTGTAGAACCATTCCCAAATGTTGCTCATGATCTTCTCTAGACTTAGAGTACACTAGGACATCATCAATAAATACTATGATGAATCTATCCAAATACGGCTTGAGTACTTTATTCGTCAATGCCATAAAAGCTACTAGAGCATTTGTTAACCAAAAAGGCATAACCAAAAACTCATAATGTCCGTACCGGGTCCTGAAGGCTATCTTGGGTACATCTTCACTTCTAATCTTCAACTGGTGGTACCTTGACCTCAGATCAATTTTGAAAAAGATCTATGTTTCTAGTAGTTGGTCGAGCAAATCATCTATACGTGGCAGGGGATATTTGTTCTTAATGGTAGCCTTGTTGAGCAATCTATAATCAATGCATAGCCTGAGGCTCCTATATTTCTTGTTAACGAATAACACCGGTGTACCCCATCGTGAAACACTCGGTCTAATAAACCCCTTATCCAATAATTCTTGTAATTACTTCCTCAGCTCTTCTAACTCAACTCAGGGCCATTTTATACAGTGGTTTGGATATCGGCTCAGTACTAGGCATCAAATCGATATAGAATTTCATCTCTCTATCTAGAGGTAACCCTAGTATATCTTTAAGGAATACATCGGGAAACTCTTTGACCACGGGAATATCACTCAACTCTGGACTTGCCTTATCCGTATCGATTACATAGACAATGTAACCTTCAAAATATTATCCAAATTGTTAGTAAGAACTATGCAATGAATTCTACCAATCCTCTTTCATTACCTTTCAGAAAAACTTACAACATACTTTTCGGGTAAATAAAAGGTGACCGATCTATTGTGACAATCAAGGACAGCTTGATTTGTTGCTAACCAGTCCATGCCCAATATCACATCAAAATCATACATATCTAATAGGATTAGGTTTGCTAACATATTTCTGTCTCCTATTTTAAGTCTACAATCTTAATATACTTGTTCTGTCATTCGACTATCTTTCATTGGTGTCCTAATCAATAGTGTCTTTTCTAATGGTTTAGGTTGTACACAGAAAGATAATTTACATGCAAACATTGAGGATATAAACGAATGAGTTGCACCAGAATCAAATAAAACCACTACTTTAATATCAAAGATCAAAATATTACCTTTAAATGCTTCATACGATGCATTAGTGGCCTCATGCTTAAGAGCATATACTCGCCCCTGTCTTGCAACCTGTTTCCTCTTTTCTTCCACTGAAGCCTTCTTCTTCTAAGTAGTGGTAGTAGCAAGTGCCCTCATTTATTTTGTGCTCTTCTGCAGGGCTGAGTCGATATTCTTTGAACAATCTCTGACCAAGTGCCCATTTTTACCACATTTGAAACAAGCCCCAATCCTTAAATAGTAGGGTCTGTTACCATGATTATTTCCATAAAACTTACACCTCTCTACACTAGATCGAGGTCCTCCAATCATAATGTCCCTGGTTGGAATTGAGGTTGGATAAATAGTAAACTTAACAATCTTACCCCGCAACTTATCATAATTCTTCTGTCGCTTAACAAATGGCCTCTTGCCCTCTTTGACTCTTCTATCCTTGGCTGACCTCTTTTAATCTTGGTCCTTACCTTTGCCCACCTTACTAAACTCCGAGGCATGCATATTATAGTCCTATTCACATAACTGGGCCCGATGAAATACCTCCTCATAGATACTGATATCCAACGAGGCTAGTTGGGTTCTAACTGACAGTTTTAATCCATCTATAAACTTTCGAACCTTTCTTCCCTCATTATTCATAGTGTCCGAATCATATCTTCCTAGAGAAGTGAACTTGGATTCATACTCATCCACAGATTTATTCCCCTGAGTCAAGATCAAGAATTCTACTTGTAGCCTCCTCTGGGTAGTATCTGAAATGTATTGTCTCAGAAAAGCATCAAGGAAGATGTCCCATGAAATCACCTGATATCAAGCCCTTACGATTGGCTGGGTAAACTTCCACCAATGTTCTGCCTATCTTTACAACATAAAGGCAGCGAAGGCCACTTTCTTTGTGGTCGAACACCGAAAGAATCCATATAACTTCTCCATTCTGTTAATCCAGTCCTCTGCTATTACCGAGTTCTTAACCCCACTGAATAATGGTGGCTTGAGCTTTTGAAATTGTCTCGATCTATCAAGCTCGCAATCATACCCCTGATTATCACCACCCTACTATAGGGCTACTAGCACCAGTGATTACGGTACAGGTGGGGTCCGTGGCAATGTAGTAGGTGGAAAAGTAGAAGGTTCTTCTCTCGGTGGCATAGGCATTGTATGAGCAGGCGCTGGTGTATTAGGTGTGTCTACTGGAGTAGTCGGTACAACCTAGGCAGCAGTGTCAGGTACATTATCCAACCTCGCTATTACTTACCTAATTAAATTCATTATTGATTCCATACCATGTTTCAAACTAGTGATTTGGGCTTTAGAGCCTTCAGTAGGATTATGTGCAGTCTGTTCAGATGGGGAACCATCCCGTCTCTCAGACCTATCCTCATGGCCTTGGGATGATGTGCCCTCTTGTCTACTCAGTATATCGCGAGGTCTACTAGCCACAACTAACTGTTTTCCCTAATTTCTGTAGCAATTTTTAGTAAAACGTAGCCAGGTATGCTCAAATGTATCTAAACAATGTACAATAATGTTGGAGATGTAAACTTCCTAATTTTCTTTAACTCCAATTATTGACTCATATCAGACCAACCTTGCTCCGATACCAACTTCTGTAACAACCCGTTTTATGTACAATTTGGTTGGACTACGAGTTAATGCTAGATCAATAAATTGAATTTTCTTATCATACATGTGTAATCATAAGATAAAGTTAACATCCTCGAATTAAAATCAGAAGGACATTTTTTTCAATTAATCGGAGTTATCGTTTAATTACAAATAACTACGTTTACATCCCCAGATACATTTCATAAAAATTATTGTACTTACAAAA
Organism: Firmiana major; assembly: GCA_033439115.1. Lineage (NCBI taxonomy): Eukaryota > Viridiplantae > Streptophyta > Magnoliopsida > Malvales > Malvaceae > Firmiana > Firmiana major. The sequence continues at coordinate 45,661,184 of CM065908.1, read as the reverse complement.
ATTTAGATACAAAAAAAGTCTACTCTAGGTATACCTTTCACACAGAAGAAAACTCTGCGATATGGCTGCACAAAATAATCCTACTTACACAAGAGGCAGACATGACTATTGAACGGACTCCATAGAGGAAAGTAAGGGGTGAGCTCAACATGCTCAGTAAGGACAAGTGTGGTAAGTAGATAAATACACTAACTATTATGTGCAAAAAAAAGGATAATCATACAAAACGTACAAAGCCTTTGGCATGTAGTGAAAATCAGAGTCAGAATACGATAACAATATTAGTCTCAGTAGTGTAAACATTATGCTGAAATAATCATGGGTTCTAAAAGCTTTAAACAATAGGATATAATAATTTTCATGCGATAATACAGTCCATTCTGTCAGTTTAGCAAAACAAATAGATGAAACAAGGCAGACATGCTAAGGCAGTATAATAAATGGCTAATGTTGGTAACTCTAAGCATCAGTGATCAGGTGTGTTGGGATGTCAATCACTGTGGGAGTGGTCAGCTACCCAACCAGCACACAGTACAGTAAGTCCGAAGACAGAATACATGGTACAACGTACTTGTATGCATGTTGCACGGTACATCATACTCCGTGGACCATAGTAACAGTAGCAGTACAGTAGACAGTAACCGTAACAGTGTAGCATGATTTAAATAAGTCCATTGTCTCCAGTAAGTGCGAACTAGGCAGTGCAACACATAATCAACATGCGACTTAAGCACATATTATCCAGTATAGATTGATAAGCAGCTTAATTTAATTTAAATAGTTCTAAAACTCAGTTCAGTACATAAAACACTTTTAATAGGAGTTGGCTCATCATTTTTTGGTTAAAATCCCAGTATGTGGCAATTAAAACTAGGGATTTTCAATTTAAAAAAAATAAATTAGGCTATATCGATGTCCATATAAATAAATTAAGTTTTATCCATATGGTTAGGCCATTTAACTAAGTTTAAAATTCTATCTTTTTCATAGCTATAAAATCGGCCTATAATTTATATCTTCAGTTCAACAGTAAATAAATACGTGTAATCATCTCTAGCAGCTCACAAAATCTTCCTTAGATTCAGTGGCAAATCGTAGCTCCTCTACACTTTAGTTTGGCGAGTTAGTTGGTTCGTCCTATTTTCATCAGGTTTTCCGGAGCTGATATAAATTATTAATCGTTAATTAGTTATTTTACAATGAAATAAGCTAGAAATCAGGGTTTATCTCTTTTCCTCTTTTTCTGTTCCAGCTATCTTCTCCACGTTCTAGCCGAGCCAAGGTAACGCCGATTGCGTCACGTCCACTGCTTCTATTTCCAGCTCACAGCCCAAAAAGTAGCCCTATTCAAGTCGTTCTCAGCTCTTAATTCCTGCTTTCCTAACCCTTGTATTTTTCCCATGACCACCTCCTTATTTTTCCTTCAACACTCTCAGTTTTTCTTCAATTTTCTTTTATGGCTTCGCCATAACAGAGTTAACCTTTCCCTCTTTCTCTTCCTGATCACTTTCCACTATTATTCTCCCCTCACTACGCATCCTCTCTCCTACACTCGGCCTTCCTCGCTAGTCGTCCGCTTCACTCTGTTTACTGCCATCATTCTGCACTTTTGCTTCAGTTTGTTTCGATTTCTTCTAGCCTATATGCCATTTCTCTATTTCTTTTTAACGTGTTTCGATCATCTACAAGCTGCTCCCATCATCCTTTCTTTTCTCACCGAACCACTGTAGGTTTCTAGCATCCAGAGGAGTGTCACGCTACGGCTTTGGTTTTCTCTTCGGGTGTGGTTACCTGGTTCATTGCTGGTTACACCGAACACTCCAGCTCTTCACAGTTTGTCATGTTTTCCTCATATCTTCTTACTCTCAGTTGGGTTAATTTTTTTCCAACCTTGATAACACCAAATAGCCAGTTCCCTAGTCACCTGCACTGCACCAGTTTTCCTCCTTCTGTTCTGTTTTCCAGGTGCCCGAACAACCCCGATATTTGGCCCACTTCTCCTTCAGCCACGCCCTTTTCCTTCTCTCCTACTACTCTCACCTTACTGGAAGTTTCCAAGAAAATGGAAAATAGTCACACATTCTTTCTCCTCTCACCATGTTACTCTGTTTCAGTCCCCTTTTTTCTGTTTGCGTTCCTGCTTTCCAATCTCTCTTTTCTGGTCTTCAGCCTTTCCTGTCTTCCTTTATCATTTACAACCTCTGCACTTCCTATTCTCTTTTCGACTGCTTCTATTTCTGCTATATATATATATATATATATTTTTTCCTTATCCCATATCCTCTGTTTCCAGCCATCCTCTCTACTTCTTTATTATTTTATGCCATTAAATCCTTGTGTTAGCCGAGTACCAAAACTTTATAGCCGCCCCATTATTTTGCCCGATTTCCTGCTGGTTTACTCTCTCGATTTCTTTGCTCATTAGCTTCTTTCCATGCCAGTTCAGACCATCACACGCCACTACTATCCTTTCCTTCCGGTTTGCTTCAGCTGCAGTCATTTTTTCATTTTCCTTTCTTTCTTTTCATCACACCACCTGCTAGTTTCAGACCACATGCCCTCATATTCTGTTTTCTTTTTCTTTCCTGTTGTGGCCATCATCCTTATTATATGCATATAAATGTATTTCCTTGTGGTTTTCTCTTACCAACCACTATCTCCCTAATATCTAACCAATATTTTATGTATAGGTGATACCGACTTTTCATCATTTTTCTTATTTCCTTCAATTGCTACTAATGGCAGCAAACTTGTAGGCTCGGGATTGGCTTCATTTTGGAAGATAATCCACTGGTTGTTTTGCATATATGTATATATATATATATATATATATATATATATATATATATATACTTAGACATGTAATTATATATGTATCTATATTCTAGATTTGAAGAAAATTGAAACATTACATATATGTCTATATGTATTTGTATACTCAATAAATTTTCCCTTATGGTATGTGAATTGAATTTAATCTAATATTTCTACTTACCTATCATAGAGGATCTTTCATACCTTAATCTAACTTTCAAAAGTTTATTTCTATTCTACACAATTATTTGTTCTTCAACTTAAAATATTTTAATTAATTAAATTCTCTTAAGTCCCCTATATAATATCATTTATTTCAATCACTCGCCAAGGGAAACACATTTCTAATCACAATTAACTAATTTACTATTCATGGTTAAAACCAATTGCAAGAAAATTTGTGGTGTTTACATAAACATTTATCCAAGTATAAATTCAACAAACCATAACTTGTCAAATTATCAAACTTTCATCCTTTTACAGTTCTCTACTAAACTGAGCTATAAATCGAAATTTTCAGTATTAAGCAATCATTCTACAACATCAAATTCAACCGAATTTCAGCATTTCCTTAACCTTCCATGGTTGGTCGAACCTATGCATATCCCTAGAAATTATTTCATCAATTTCTATTCTAGCAAAAATCATTTAAATTCATCAAACATTAAAATATATCAAACTCATCATCTTCCAACAACTTTACCTCAAGTTTGACCAAGTTAACCAAAGATTCTTCCTCCAACAATGATTTTCAACTGTATATAAACGTGTATACTACTTAGAATCATAAAAAACAAGCTCAAAAACCAATCAAAAACTCATAAATTGAAGTTTTCTCTTACCAAAAAATAGAGCAGATTCTGCCCCTATTATTCTCTCCAGCATTTCACCTAGAAAACGAGCTTATTTATGGCTAGATATTTTATATGTTGTAGAGGACTATTGAAGGAAGATTTGATCCTTCTTGACCAAAGTCTAAAAGTGCGAGAAGGTGGTCAAAAAATTCACACAATTTTAGCCAGGGAGTGATGTTAGCCGCAACTTCGGAGGGTTGGTTCTCTCTGGTTTCAGCTTATTTCAGGATGTTCTCTACCATTCTAGAAAGAGAATTAAGTTATATTTTATACTGGAGAATATTTGGCTCAAAACCATTTCTGGATGGGCTTCAAATTGGGCTTTTATGTTGGGCTTGGGCCTACCAGCAACCCTGTTTTTGTAAAATCCATAAAAATTATTTCTAGCCCATTTTCATCCAAATTTCCACTTCTTGAGTGTTATACTAAGTCTCTAGTATGTCCCATAAAAATATGGGGCCCATTTGTTTAAGAAACGTTCCCTGATTGAGCCAATTTTACGTGATTTGGTCATTACCGATTGAATTGGCTTAAAGTTTTCGGTTTACTTTAAAAATTCATCTGATCACTGAAGCCTCCTTATTTCTACTAAACCTCCTTATCTCCCCATGTCGAAATAATTTTCATGAATTTCTAGAATTTATTTTGAATTTATTTCACTTACAAAGCCTAATTGCTCGGTTTAGTGCTAACTCGAGTTCCTACTAAAGTTTTCACTTCCAATACCTTAGTTTCAACTCCTAACCACCAAAACATACTTATACATGAAATCTTGAGAAATATTTGAACTTAAAACCTTAACTCAATTTTCGTGCCCCAAGCTCCATGCCACTAACCCGAGTGCTTCTGTTGCTTCGGGCCTGCATAATATTATTTCGAGTATCTTAGTTGCTTTATAGTTTCCAAATAAATAGTGAAACAAAAAATTTTGGGTTTCACATAAGGTGTCAAGTAAGAGTTTCTTAATAATTGATATTCATATAAACATGATTTTGTGGATGAAAGGTGAAACTAAAGTGATTGGAGGGAAAAAAGTTTGTAAATCTCGGGTTAGCACTAAACCAAGAAATTGGGCTTAGTAATTGAAATAATTTCAGAATATATTTCATAAATCAGTAAAAATCATTCTGAGGCCATAGAAAATTAATACAAGGTATATTGGAACTGCAGAATTAAATTTAGTGGAAATATTGCGGTTTTGGTGGTTAAATAAATATTTTAAGTAAACTGAAAACTTTAAAGAATTTTTATCAGTAATGACTAAATCAGGTAAAACAGGCCCAAACAGGAAACTTTTCTGAAACAAGTGGGCCCAAAAATTGTATGGAACATACTAGGGACTTTGTATAACACATGAGTAGTGGAAATTTGGACAAAAATGGGCTGTAAAAAATTTTGGAGTTTTTCTGAAAATAGTAAAAAAGCCCAATTTGAAGGGGTTTCAGAAGGCTTTTGTCACGACCCTCAAACCACCGAAATCCATACAAATTTTGGCCATTTTTAAATTTAATATTTGACCCGTTATTTATTGATTAATATTTACCTTTACTTTACCTGATTGTGAACAGCTACACCACCAACAGTTGCGCTATGTATCGATGTCAATCTCATCCAACCAAATCATTTAAAATTTCAATTCAATTTAAAAGTAAACACTTGTATTTCTTAATCAGAGTTATCATTTACAGGTGTTTACAAACTTTCTACATCCCCAAGAATTACATTTATAGTTATCACTATGCTTGTACATATCTAGATACAAAAACTACATAAATGTGTATACCTCACATGATGGGATGCAGCGGACACCAGACGCCAGTCCTTAGTCGCCCACTACCTACTGTAAGTGCTCTGTAGAGGGGGAAAATAAGGGGAGTGAGCAAACCACGCGCTCAGTAAGGCAATCATGCGAACAGGTAGATAACTGCATTATCTACATGATCGTGATGCCATGCTTAAAATCACATATTTATTTGTCATACTCTAAAACGTATGCTCATGCTTGTGTCTATGCCAGGTGAAGCAAATCATGCGATATAAATCAGTGCTCAATTTTTAAAGCATAGCATGGAAAAAATCATCATGCGTAAACAAAATCAAAGCATGGAAAACCATCATGCACAGTGCACTTAAAAGCATTTCCAAATCATAACACAATCCAATACAAAATCATTCACTCGTCAGGACTCGGCCCCTCCCATGGACTATCCTGACCCACAAAACACATTTCAAAAACATGGATTTATCATTCCTCAATAGACATGTGAGATAGGCATATAATATAACAAAGGAAATATCCTCTAGGACTATGGCCATATCCTCTGTGATCCCACGCTACACAGATCCTAGTGTGCGGGGTATCACCTCTATCTGCTTCCACACAAGAGGTGGGTCACATCCAACCCGTTGGGCCATAGCAGAATCCATCGTCTAAAGATGGTATATATATAATATCACACACAGTACAGGGTACCCCAATCTACTTGCACTGTACAACGTACTCCGTGGACCCATATCATCACAGTATATCCTGCCACATCTCAATATGCACGTACGAGCCTATTTAATTGGCGTGGCACATAGTCTACCCGAAGCTCCCAGCACAGCTCCCAACATGTCATAAAACCATGTGTGAGTAGTCTCAAGCACAACAACAAGTATGATGGACATCTAGTACGAGCTACGCTCCAGCACCATGTCAAAACTCGTGTGAAAACAAGTACGAGCTAGGATCCAACACAATGTCATAAAATCCATGTAAAACTCTAGTGCGAGCATCGCTCCAGCACTAATGCATGTATAAACATGTCAAATCTCGTGTGAGCAACACTCTAGCACGTTTCATTTCCACAATCTCATGTACGTGGCTCATTCTTTGCAAAACATGGTTATAAAACCAAATCAAGTTATTTCTCGTGCAAATTATTTCAAATGTTAGCCAACCTACCAATTCACATGCTAAAAAGCAATAAAAAGGATTTTCAAAGCATCATGCTCTAGTTTTCATGCACATTTCTCAAAAACCCAATCCTTTACCCTTCAAACACTCATTTCATTCTTATTACCACAAATATTCTAGAAAGCCATAATGCGCCCAAAATGCGTACAGATATGTCTAAGAGTCCTCATAATTCCCTTACCTCGATTTAGTTGAAAGCAACTCTTTCCTTTCCCGTCTCTCGCGATCAGGCTCAACTTGCTCTGGTCATGTCTTCGAGAGCTACATTCATTTACCAATCACTTGAGTTAATGTTGCTCACTCATATTCTGACTTCAACTAGTCAGCATATCTCATTGAGTTTTTTTCATTAAGGTTGGCCCATTATTGCTTTTTGCCATTGTTATGCCATTTCTAGCAAATTTATCTAGTAACTCCCTTAGTTACTTATTAGGCACTTTGGAGTGCATACTCCACCCTTAATTCTCTCATTCATTCATACATTTCACCAATGCCATATATGTACATTTTTTAATTTAGTCAATCATACAATTCATTTCACACCACCACCTTAAAATCATACTTACAACACCATTATCACCTTAAGATATCCCATTCATCATTAACTCCACCATATTTCATTTCTCACACCATCCTATTTCTAGGTCATTGTTGGTTCATTATATCCTAGGTAGTTTCAACCATTGAAATGTACAACAATCTATCCATAACAACATTTAGTTAAACACATTTAGAGTTGGTGCATTGGAAACTTACCTAGCTTACTTTTCCTCTTGTACAAATTTGGAATACTCCTTTGCTCCTTCAATCTAATGAGTTGGATGTTGGCTTTAAGATATGTTGTTCTCCTCCCCAAGGTGAACAACTTTGCTTTAATGGTTTTTTCTCAAATCTTTATGAAAAAATGTGGGTATCCTAGAGAGAGAAAGCTTAGTATTTGGGTGAAAATGGAGAGAGATCAAGTTTCCTGAAGATTGAAGCTTTTTGTCATCAAGTTTATATAGAAAAAGGGTGAGGAAATTGATCTGGTTAGGTAAGAGATCGATCTGCCTTTAGTTTTTTCTCTTGAAATGTTTAGGCAATATAAGGTGAGATCAATCTGTTCAATGGGGAAGAGATCGATCTCTTTTGGGCATAAGCTTAAGGAGATCGATCTGCTCATGGGGAGAGATCGATCTTTTTTTTCACATAATGCAATGGGGATCGATCTGCACTTAAGGGAGGATCGATCTGAGCTTGGCAGAGGCTAATGCAGGTCGATCTGGTCATTGAGGAGATCGATCTGCTTGATAGGGAGATTGATCTGCCTTAGCAGTTTCACTTGGAATAGCTGTGTTTGGCACAAGAGATCGATCTGCCTTGAATGGGAGATCGATATGGCCTTCATCTATAGCCCCTTTACTGTAATTTTCCAAATTTTTCAATGGTAAGTTCCTGTTCCATTGCTCCAATACTCATTTTGCATTTTAATCCCACTTCGAGCATAAAGAGACTTATTTCCTATGATTTTCGTGTTATGGAACTTGTGTGTATTTGCTTGGAAATCAGAATGGGTACATAATTTCGTAATCCATGCTTTCTCGTTCTGTGTTTTTAGTCCTTATCTCCAGTCTGGATGCTCTAAGTTCTATTCGTTTAGTTTGTGGTAACTTCAGCCCTTATTTAACCTTTACATGCATCCATGATACTCATTCATTCACATTTGCATCATTTAAAATCATTTAACTTATAATTCCATTTACATATAACACAAAGTTATACATAAATGGGGCCTCACATTCTCCCCCACTTAGAAATTTTGGTCCTCCAAATTAGAACCAAATCAGTCTGTGAATAACTTGGGATACTCCCATATAGCTTCTTCTACAGTATAATGCTGCCAAAGAACTTTCACTAAGGGAATCGTCTTGGATCTCAATACCTTATCCTTCCCATCTAATATCTGAATCGACTTCTCAACATATGTCATGTTCTCATGGAGCTCCAATGGCTCATATCTTATCACATGTGTTAGATCCGGGTGGTACTTCCGTAACATAGAGATGTGGAAGACATTATGAACGCCTGGTAGCTCAGGTGGTAACGCTAGCCTATAGGCCCTATCTCCCACTCTATCCAATATCTCAAAGGGTCTAATGTAACGAGGACTTAGCTTCTCATTCTTTTCGAACCTCGTTATACCCTTGGAAGGAGAAACTCGTAAAAAACACTGATTCACCCATTGTGAATTCTAATGGTCTCCGTCTCTTGTCAACACAACTCTTTTATCTGCTATAAGCTGTCCGTAACCTCACACAAATCAATTGGACATCCTCAGAGGCTTGTCTCGCAAAGTCGGGAGTAAATATTAGTCGATCACCAACCTCTTCCCATCCAATAAGGGAACGACATCTACGGCTATACAAAGCCTCATACGGTGCCATCTCGATACTCGAATGAAAACTGTTATTATAGGCAAACTCTATGAGTGCCAAATGGTTATCCCAGGAGCCTCCAAAATCCAATGCAAAAGCTCTCAACATATCCTTTAGGGTTAGTATAGTCCTCTCTGACTGACCATCTGTCTAAGGATGAAACGCGATGTTAAAACTCAGTTGGGTCCCCATCGCTTCCTGAAAGTGTTCCCAAAAGTGGGAAGTGAAGCGGGCATCCCTATCAGAAACAATGCTCACTGGAACACCATACAACCTTACTATCTCGCACATATATAGTTTCGCCAATGTATTCAGAGTATCGATGGCTCTCATAGCTAGGAAGTGTGCCAACTACGTCAACCTATCCACTATCACCCAAATCGCATCGTGATTCCTACGAGTCCTAGGTAAACCCATCACGAAGTCCATAGTGACATGCTCCCATTTCCAAGTCGGTATAGGTAGAGGTTGCAATAGCCATGCAACCTTCTGATGCTCTACCTTCACCTGCTAACAGATGAGACACTTAGCCACAAATTCAACTACATCATTTTTCATCCCTGAGCATCAATACACTCTTCGAAGATTCTGATACATCTTGTTACTTCTCGAATATAGTGTATACTTCGTCGAGTGAGCTTTTGTCAAGATCAACCTCATAATCTCTAGATCATCGGGAACATATACCCTACCCCTGAACCTCAAAAAACCATCCGAACTTAACACAAAATTAGTGTCTGTACCCCTCTGTATCTGCCTAACAATATCACTGCACTACTAATCAATCCGCTGAGCTTGTCGGATACAATCTATCATATCGGGTTCCAATTGCAGGCTAGCTATCGTAAAGCCACTATCAACATCAGGCGGGGTCACATCCAAACTGAGGTTCGTGAACTGTTCTAACAGCTTGTGTTCCCTGATAATCATATACGATACCATCCCGAGGTGTTTTCTACTGAATGCATCAACCACCACATTTGCTTTACTCGGGTGGTATAAGTTCTTACAATCATAGTCCTTTAGAAGCTCGATCCACCTCCTCTGTCACATGTTTAACTCTTTCTGTGAGAACAAATACTTAAGGCTCTTGTGGTCTGTAAACACTTGGAACTTCTCACCAAAAAGATAATGGCACCATATTTTCAAGGCAAATACCACGGCCGTCAACTTTAGATCGTGGGTCGGGTAGTTCCTCTCATGATCCTTCAACTGACTTAATCTATACGCTACTACCTTCCCATCTTATATCAGTGCATAGCCCAGTCCTTGGTATGAAGCATCTGTGTATACAGAAAACCTCCTAAGCTGGTAGGAATGGTGAGAATCGAAGCTGTGGTTAATCTTCTCTTCAACTCCTGAAAGCTCTTCTCATATTTATTGTCCCACACAAATTCAACATTCTTTCTCATGAGGCGCGTCAATGGAGCAGCTAATCTCGAGAATCCCTCCACAAACCATTGATAATACCCAGCTAAACCCAAGAAACTTCCTATCTTCGTGACTGTCTGGGGTCTCTGCCACTAAACCACTGCCTCAATCTTGGATGGGTCCACTGACACACCATCCTTCGATACTAAATGACCCAGAAAAAAGATCTTCTCTAACCAAAAGTCACACTTACTGAGTTTAGCTTACAACTTCTTCTCTCAGAGGGTCTGTAGCACTATCCTTAGGTGTTGCTTATGCTCCTCTCTAGATCCCGTATACACGAGAATATCGTCGATAAATACAATAACAAATCTATCCAGGTACCAGTGAAACACCTCATTCATCAGTGACATAAAAGCTATAAGGGTATTCGTCAAACCGAATGGCACAACCATAAACTCAAAGTGACCATACAGGGTGTGAAAAGCTGTCTTGGGTACATCTCCATCCCGAATTCTTAACTGATGGTACCCAGATCTCAAATCTATCTTAGAAAAGACATGTGCTCCCCGAAGCTGATCCAACAAGTCATCGACACGTGGAAGGGGGTACTTATTCTTAATGGTCGCCTTATTCAACAACCGATAGTCAATACACAGTCAGAGGCTTCTATCCTTCTTCTTTATAAATAGTATCGGTGCTCCCCAAGGCGATCTACTCGGTCTAATGAACCCTTTATCCAACAATTCCTATAACCGCTCTTTCAGTTCCTTCAACTCAATCGGAGCCATCTTGTACGGTGGCTTGGATATCGGCTCAGTACCAGATGCCAAATCTATACAAAATTCCATCTCTTTATCCGACGATAAGCCTGGTAAATCATCTGAAAAGACATCTAGAAATTTCCTGACCATTAGGATGTCTCGTAATTTTAGGCACGCCTTATCTGTCTCAACCACGTATGCAATATAACCTTTCAAAATATCCATCATAAAATCAGTACAAAGATTCATATATCTCACTCATCACCACAATTGTTTTCATTACTTTTCAAGGGGATTTAAATTATATTTCTCGGGGAAACTTACGGTAACTCTATCTACCCTTGGAAATGTTACCGTCTTAGAAAAACAATCTACTATAGCCCGATTGGAAGTCAACCAATCCATTCCTAAGATTACATCAAAGTGTGTCATATACATTAAAATAAGGTCGGCTGACATTTCCTTTTCACATGTTTTCAACTTACAATCTCTAAAAGCATACTCCACTAACTGAGTATTATTCATGGGGGTACTTATCAGCATCCTCCTACTCAACGTGGCAAGCTTCACATACTTAAATAATATACATACAAATGCAGGTGATACAAATGATTATGTGGCACTAGGATCTATCAAAACATAAGCTTCAGGATCAAAGATTAAAATAGTACCTTTCACCACATCTGACGACTGATCTGTAGTATCCTAGTCCAAGGCATGTACTCGCCCTCTGCCAACCACCTACTTTCCCTTCTCTTCAGATGTTTCCCTCTATCTCAGAGTAGGAGTATCAACATGGGCTCTCTCCAACTCCTTACCCTTCTGTGGGGTGCTCTCAATCATCTCTAGGTAATTTCTGATCACATGCCCTGGTTTCCCACATCGAAAACATACTGTAGGAGATCCATAACATGGCTTAGTCTCGTGGTACCTACCACACTTATTGCACTGTTTCGTAGTAGGTCGTGGCCCTTCAATCACTATTCCCTTTGCTGGAGCTATGGCCAGATACACGAGAGGCTTAACTGTCTTCTCTCGGATTTCCTTAATCCTCGACCTCTTCCAAAAAAATCTCTTGTTTCCCTTATAATTGAAGCATCTTCTATCTCTGTTCCTCACTTTACCAACCTTTCCATACTTTGAGGCAACCCACTCAATATCTTGTTCGCACAACTGTGCTCTGTGCACTACCTCTTCGTATGTCGATATGTCAAACGGGACCAATCAACATCTGATGGTAGGTCTCAGTCCATCCAAAAACTTTTGAACCTTCTTGACCTCACTATCCATCGTGTCAGGATCATAACTACCTAGGGAGATAAATTTAGTCTCATACTCATCCACCGATCTGCTCCTCTGGGTCAAATCTAAAAATTCCATTTGTAATCTCCTCGACGTAATATCCAAAACATATTACCTCTGGAGGCCTCTAAAAATACATCCCAGCTAATCTATGTATGTTGGGCCCTTAAAATAGGTCGGGTGGACTTCCACCAGTGCTCTGTTGATCCTTTTAGCCTAAATACGGCAAACGCTACCATCTCGATAGTAGTGCACTCAAAGAACCCATATAGTTTCCCAATCTCATTTACCAAGTCCTCTGCAGCTATTGGGTCCTTAACTCCATTGAAAGATGGTGGGTTAAACTTCTGAAACTGTCGTAACATATCCAGGTCAAATCTATAACCCCAATCTCTACTTCTCTGTGGTAGAGCAACAATATAAGGTGTTTCCTATACTGGTGGGGGTATGGGAATATCTGTAGTCTGAGGTTCTTGGGCTAGCTGTGCAGGCATCTCAGGAGCAACGGCCGATTCATCATCATCCTGTGCAGTTGGCTCCTGCCCGCCCCCAACTCTAGGCAATGTTTGGGCAATCAATCCCAATATCATCTTTAAGCTTCGCTCAATCCTCGCGAAGAGTGACTCAATACTCTCTGGTCTTTCTGTCGGACCTTGTGGAGCATGCTCAACATCAGCCTCCACCTCAACCTCCTCGTGAGTCTCGTATGGCAACGACTCAACACGTCCCCCAAGCTTACCCCTTTGGCCTCTAGCTCATGCTCTCGCCCCTCTACCGCGATTGGTACTAGGCATTATGCCAAGATTCCTACATTCACAATCATTTCTTGGTCAACCCATCTCGATATACACAATTGTATCTAGACAAGCACAGTAATAATGGGATGTAATTTTTTAAAATTTTAACATCGACACACATCAGACCAACTCGGCTCTGATACCACCATTGTCACAACCCCCAAACCACCGAAATCCACTACAAATTTTGGCCATTTTTAAATTTAACATTTGACGCGTTATTTATTGATTAATCTTTACCTTTGCTTTACCTGATTGTGAACAGCTACACCACCAACAGTTGGGCTGTGTATCGATGTCAATCTCATCCAACCAAAACATTTAAAATTTCAATTCAATTTAAAAGTAAACACATGTATTTCGTAATCAGAGTTATCATTTACAGGTGCTTACAAACTCTCTACATCCCCAAGAATTACATTTATACTTATCACTGTGCTTATACATATCTAGATACAAAAACTACACAAATGTGTATCCCTCGTGTGATGGGATGCAACGGACACCAGAAGCCAATCCTTAGTCACCCACTACCTACTGTAAGTGCCCTGTAGAAGGGGAAAATAAAGGGAGTGAGTAAACCATGCGCTCAGTAAGGCAATTATCCTTACAGGTAGATAACTGCACTATCTACGTGATCATGATGCCATGCTTGAAACTACATATTTATTTGTCATACTCCAAAATGTATGCTCATGCTTGTGCCTATGCCATGTGAAGCAAATCATGCGATATAAATCAGTGCACAATTATTAAAGCATAGCATGGAAAAAATCATCATGCGTAATCAAAATCAAAGCATGGAAAATCATCATGCAGAGTGCACTTAAAAGCATTTCCAATTCATAACACAATCCAATACAAAATCATTCACTCCTCAAGACTCGGCCCCTCCTATGGACTATCTTGACCCACAAAACATATTTCAAAAACATGGATTTATCATTCATCAATAGACATGTGAGATAGGCATATAATATAACAAATGAAATATCTTCTAAGACTATGGCCATATCCTCTGTGATCCCAAGTTACACGGATCTGAGTGTGCAGGGTATCACCTCTATCTGCTTCTATACGGGAGGTGGGTCACGTCCAACCCGTCGGTCTATAGGAGAATCCATCGTTCGAAGACGGTATATATATAATATCACACACGGTACAGTGTACCCATGCTACTTGCATGGTAAAACGTACTCCGTGGACCCATATCATCACAATATATCTTGCCACATCTCAATATGCACGTGCGAGCACTAATTAATCGACGTGGCACACAGCTTACATGAAGCTCCCAACACGGTTCCCAACATGTCATAAAACCATGTACGAGTAGTCTCAAGCACAACAACAAATATGATGGACATCTAGTACGAGCTACGCTCTAGCACCATGTCAAAACTCAAGTGAAAACAAGTGCGAGCTAGGCTCCAGCACATTGTCATAAAATCCATGTAAAACTCTAGTGCAAGCATCGCTCCAGCACTAATGCGTGTGTAAACATGTCAAATCTCGTACGAGCAATGCTCTAGCATATTTCATTTCCACAATCTCATGTAGGTGGCTCATACTTTGCAAAACATGGTTATAAAACCAAATCAAGTTATTTCTCGTGCAAATTATTCCAAATGCTAGCCAACCTACCAATTCACATGCTAAAAAGCAATAAAAAGGATTTTCAAAGGATCATGCTCTTGTTTTCATGCACATTTCTTAAAAACCCAATCCTTTGCCCTTCAAACACCTATTTCATTCTTATTACCACATATATTCTAGAAAGCCATAATGCACCCAAAATGTGCATAGATATCTCTAAGAGTCCACATAATTCCCTTAACTCGATTTACTTGGAAGCGACTATCTTCCTTTCCTGCCTCTCGTGATTGGGCTCAACTTGCTCCGGTCATGTCTTCGGGAGCTACATTTATTTACCAATCACTTGAGTTAATGTTGCGCACTCATATTCTAACTTCAACTAATCAGCATATCTCGTTGAGTCTTTTTCGTTAAGGTTGGCCCATTATTGCTTTTGGCCATTGTTATGCCATTTCTAGCCAATTTATCTAGTAACTCCTTAGATACTTATTAGGCACTTGGGAGAGCATACTCTACCCTTAATTCTCTCATTCATTAATACATTTCACCAATGCAATATATGTACATTTTACCATTTGGTCAATCTTGCAATTCATTTCACACCACCATCTTAAAATCATACTTACAACACCATTATCACCTTCAGATATCACATTCATCATTAACTCCACCATATTTCATTTCTCACACCATCCTATTTCTGGGTCATTGTTGGTTCATTATATCTTAGGTAGCTTCAACCATTGAAATGTACACCAATCTATCCATAACAACATTTAGGTAAACACATTTAGAGTTGGTGCATTGGAAACTTACCTAGCTTGTTTTTCCTCTTGTTGAAATTTGGAGTACTCTTTTGCTCCTCCAATTTAATGAGTTGGATGTTGTCTTTAAGATATGTTGTTCTCCTCCCCAAGGAGAACAACTTTGCTCTAATGGCTTTTTCTCAAATCTTTATGAAAAAAAGGTGGGTATCCTAGAGAGAGAAAGCTTAGTATTTGGGTGAAAATGGAGCGAGATCAAGTTTCCTAAAGATTGAAGCTTTTTGTCATCAGTTTTATATAAAGAAAGGGTGAGGAGATCGATCTGGTTAGGTAAAAGATAGATTTGCCTTTGGTTTTTGCTTTTGAAATGTTCAGGCATTACAAGGTGAGATTGATCTGTTCAATGGGGAAGAGATCGATCTCTCTTTGGCAGAAGCTTAAGGAGATCGATCTTCTCTTCACAAAATGCAATGGGGATCAATCTGCACTTAAAGGAGGATCGATTTGAGATTGGTAGATGCTAATGCAGATCGATCTGGTCATTGAGGATATCAATCTGCTTGATAGGGAGATTGATTTGCCTTAGCAATTTCACTTGGAATGGTTGTGTTTGGCACAAGAGATCGATCTGTCTTGAATGGGAGATCGATCTGGCCTTTATCTGCAGCCCCTTTATTGCAATTTTCTAGATTTTTCAATGGTAAGTTCTTGTTCCATTGCTCAAATAATCATTTTGCATTTTAATCCCACTTTGAGCAAGAAGAGACTTATTTCCTATGATTTTTGTGTTATGGAACTTGTGTATATTTGCTTGGAAATCAGAATGGGTACATAATTTCGTAATCCATGCTTTATTGTTCCGTGCTTTTAGTCCTTATCTCTAGTCCGAATGATTTAAGTTCTATTCATTTAGTTTGTGGCAATTTTAACCCTTATTTAACCTTTACATGCATCCATGATACTCATTCATTTTCTTTTGAAATTCATTCACATTTGCATGACTTAAAATCATTTATCTTATAATTCCATTTACATGTATTACAAAGTTATACATATATAGGGCCTCATAGCTTTTGAGTCTAATTTTTTTTCCACATTATACTATACTTAAAATACTTTCTAGAAAGGTAAGAGACAACCTAAACCGACTTAAAATGAAAACGATATCCTTTTGGGAAGTCATCATAGGCGTCCTTTCATGTTTCTAATTGTGGAATTTTTTTTGACCACTTTTCATTCATTTTTAGAAGTTGGCTAAGATGAACAAAATCTTCCTTCTTAAGTCTTATAACATATAAAAAATTCAGCCTCAAATAAGTTGATTTGGTGGGTGAAAATCTAGAGAGATGAATAGGGGTAGAATTTTCCCTATTTTAGAGGTAAGAGAAACTTTGCGTTTTTGATTTCTTGGTTAGTTTTGAGCTTGGTTAAGATGATTCTGAGTTGTATACATGTAAATCTATAGCTGAGGAACATTTTTAGAGAAAGAAAGCGAGGTCGAAGTTGGTCAACAAGGTGAGAAAGTTGATGGAAGATGATGATTTAGATATATGTTGATGTTTAATGGTTTTAGATAATTTTTACTAAAGTTGAATTTGAAGAAATAATTCCTAGAGTATGATTGGATTTCGGCCAGCCCTTGGTTGTTGTGGAGAAGATGAAATTTGATTGTGTTATTTGTTGTGAAATGTTAGTTTAACAGCAAAAAGTTCGATTTATAGCTCGGTTTAGTCGAATATTGTAAAAGTGTGGAAATTTGGCAATTTGATAAGTTGTAATGTGATAACTAGAGACTTGAATAAGTGTTTAAACTATTACGTTGATAAATTTGAAGTTAAAAGAAAAGAATTTTGGTACGATCTAAACGTATTATCCGCAAGTGCACGGGTCGCACAAGTAATAATGGGATTTGAGTCCCGAGTTATCGTTCCACAGAGAAGTTGATAAGCCTAATTAACTACCGATTAATCTTTCCATAAGTATATCCTATCAAATTATAAAGTCTTAGTTGGTGATCTACAAAGCTAAAATTAAAAGTACTGAAAACAATAACAATAAAGAAAATAAAATCGAGCAAACATTACTTACAGAGCTCCAAGCAGTTAAAAGTAAATACCTACAAAACATAACAAAACAGTTAAAATTAATTAATGCAATTAAAACTGCAAATATGAAAATAACTAAACAAGATTAATTAAACTAAAGTTAAACAAACCTAAAATAAAATGTGCATGCAAATTAATCTAATTAATAAAATTTGCAATTTAAACTAACCTAAAATCTAATAAAATAAAATCCTAGAAAATTAAGAAAATAATCATAAATCTAAATGTGTAGACTAATGAATCTAAAATTATTCATAATTATATCTAAATACTAACTTAACAATAAAATCTAACTAATGCATGAGAAATAAATATTTTTGGATTTTTCAATTTTAAGCTGAAAAATTAAAAATGTATAAAATAACTCTACACATAACTTTAATCCTAAATGTAAAAGTTTACCCTAAAAAGATTTAATCTTAGATTCTATTACCTGCCAAAATGAAATATTATTATGATTAAAATTGAAGTTTAAACTAAAAACTCATAAAATTACACTAGCATTACCTAATCTAACAAATAATAATGATGGAAATAACATTTAAAAAGTAATATGACTGCATAGGAACCAAATTGTAGAACCAAACGCAGCCTTGATCGAAATCCCAGCTGGCCTCATGGTCCCGATTTTGCCGGAACTGTACATGTCTCTTCCACAATGCATTTCTAGGCACTCTTGGTCCTGTCTTCTGCTCCAAATGTTGTTGGTTTGTCCAGGTACTACCCAGCTCACTGCAACGTCTTCACCCATTGAACTGTCCTACACTACTGTTGTTGTTTCTGCCCTGTGTCGCTTCTGCATCCAGCCACCATGTTCTTCTTCTGTGCCAAACTCGTATCCAACTCCAGCACTGCTCATATGGTTCACGGTTCTGTCCGCTTGCTCCTGCACCTAGGTGTTGCTCACAATTCTGTACTGCGCTGCCATGGCCACACTGTCCAGCTGCTGTCAAGGTGCTGCATGCGTCCTCTGCAATCAGTAATGTTTTGCCCAGCTAGTGTCGTCTTCTTCATGCACCCACACACGTTGCCCAGCTCTGTTATATACAGCCCGATCTGCAACTCCTCAGCAAATTTTTCCAGCTACACATCCATGGCCACACAATAACTTGATAATAGTGATGGATTTCAGCATTTAACAACTAGAAACTGAAGGCTAAAATGAGATTAAAATTGAATATCAGTAGATAAAGACAATGAACAGGACATTGATATTGAAACAGAGACAAACAGAGGAAAATGAAGGATACTCCCTACTGCACCATGGACACCGTTTTATGCCAAGCAAAAATAAGTAAAGAGTTTAGGGAGATCAAAGATAGCTTACTAATATAAAAAGTAGTGATTGAAAAGGGATTACAGCAGCATAAGAAAATGCAATAAAACAATGTGGCAACTAATGTTAAAATGCAGTAAGAGCTGAATCCGTGCATTGCAAACAAAGAAAAATGAAACAAGAAAAATCGAATAACAGTGCATTGCTAGATAAAAGCTTAAAAACTAAAAGAACTGAGTGAAGATCAACAACTGAAAAATTAACCCAAACTATCTATTCCCGTAAATCACATGAACAGGGAAATCCATCATCCTCGTGTTGTTTCGTTCTTTTCTCCAACCGTGGTTCCACGTTGCCATTGATGTGGACAAATGCTAAGCATCAACCCACATCAAAGCATCAAAACCGAAATGGAGAATAATGAATGAAAAATGCTTGTCACCCGAATGCACAAGAGGAGATCAAATCGAGAGCTAGGAAAAATAAAGATTGCTTCAACAAAACAAAAACATAAATAGTTTAGGAAAACCGAGAGTTAGAAAAAGAGAGGCAAATACTTTCCATTAACTTTCATTGAATCAAATGCAAAGGCAATAACTTTGATTATATGAACTACAAATAACCGAGCAAAGAAATAAAAAAACTTCATAAAAAAAATTAAGAAAGTTGCCATGAACAGTGAAATAAGAAAATGCTTGCTAAAAAAAAATACTATTCGGAAAAACCTTAAAAATAATAATCTAAAGATACCCTAAAAACTATTCTACCCTAACTTACATCTTTACTACACTACCCCTGCCCTAAATTACTTACCCTACTCCTACTTCTACTTAATTTCTTTCAATTGCAATCATATTCTATTTATATACACACTTAGGCGTACAATGGTAATTTTTCGATCTTAGATGAGTTGGCTAGTTGGTTGTGCGATGTGGCCTGACGTGTGCCTTCCAAAAGGTTGGCACGGTGTCCTTCGATCTTATCGTTTCAGAGCAAATAAAATATGGACACCTGGCATCATGCGTGTTCAGACGACTAGTGACTCGGTCTACAAATTGGAAGTGGTCCAGTCTCCTTTAGCCCGTTTTCAGCCCAATTTTGACTGAAACGACTGAGTTTCATCCGGATTTAATTTATCTGCACATTAAAGAATTTTAATTAAATAGAGGGGATAATTAATAAAATAATATGGGGATTTAAATAATTAATTAGGAAATTAAGCACAAATAATTCTATTAAAAATAGAATTATCAAATTTATCGAAATAGCTAAAGTTGGGACGTTTATCGATAAAATCGAGAAAGTATGAAAAGTTGGCGAAAAAAGGTCTAGTTAGTAACGTTTAAGTTGTAAAATGTATGTGAATGTAAATAAAGATGAATTGGATACTACTTGGATTGTTTGTGGCAGCTAGTAGTGTGGGCACGTAAATCGAGCCGAACCGATATTTGAGCGATACATGCGGCCCCAGTCTTATTCTGGTAAGGGTTGTAATTTATTTTGCTAATGGTGTTCCTTACCTATAAAGAAGTATTTGTTTCATGAAACTCTTTTAGTAAAATAAGCACGAATTTCAAACGATTTAAAGCCCATTTTATTTCTAACGATTGCATAATTTTGTACTATTTTATAACTATGAGTAATTAAGTAACAAGCATACATGTATGTGATTTTTCGAAACATGATTTTCATAAGCTTTTGTACAAATAAGTTTGAAAATGATTTCCGTAAAATAATAAGCATGGTTTAAGACTAAAGGCTTTTATAGCGTGTGAGTCAAGGAAAACCTTGGGGTCGACCTAAGGACCCAAGGGAATGCTAGCCGACGGCCTATGAACGGGCTGGGCCTTGACAATAACATGCGTATCTCTACGTGTCTGTCATGCAGCTTTTGTGGCATTTCCGTTTCCGCCTGTGTGGTGTTTTTCATTATGTCGTAGGACTCTGGCCCAGTTTACAGCCCTACCATGGCCATAGGTATTTCATTCCCTCTTCGAAGGATGCCCTCTTTTGAGGATGATATGGTTATTATCCACATAATAGTGGTTTGATTACCTAGTCTCCACGTTTCGATATTGTGTATCTTTTTAAGTATGATTTGTTTTAATGTATGTAAAGTTATGAAATTATGTTTCGATTTTGTTTTGTTTTGATTATAACTTATGCATAGTGATGCTATTACATGACTCTGAAGTTCTGTTCCGAATTAAGAAATATATGAAGCATATTTTTGGGCATATAAGAAGGATATGTATTAAGTATTCCATTTTACGTTTTCTAATAGTTCTGATCCGAAAATGGACTCTATTTTTTTTAACATCATCATTTCATTAAATGTTTTGGATGCTATTGCTATTTTAAATGCACTCCTTACTGGGTATCTGAAAGCTCACCCCCTTCTTTTCCATCCTTTAAGATTATTTATAGTAATCACTCTCCTGCCTACTGCGTACATGATATAGGATGATGGACGCAACTCCTTCCCAAGCTACTTTTTATACAGGTCTCATGTATATTTCACTTATAGCCAGACATCATGTACAATACAAATACCTATATGTAAATAAATATTTTAGGATGTAATCACTTTTTATATACGTGTGGGAATGAAAATATATGTAGTTCATGATGCTACCGTATACACTGAGATTAAGAGGTGAATGAACATTATAAGCATTTTATGGATTCTCGAGAATAAAATTTTAGAAGGAATATGTAAAATCAACTGCTTGTGGCTATATATTGTCGACTTAGAAACTTTAGGTGGATAGGGTTACGTATAAAGGTGTCATAACCCTTTTTCATCCTTTTCATCCGAAAATCACCATAAAGTTTTCATTATTTCATTTCCTTCCTCGATTGTGAACAACTCTCACTAATAACAGTTGGGTTATGAGTTGGTATAAATCATCATTCACCATTCATCTTTCAATAAATCAAGAGCAAACACATACATTTGAAAGTTTAAGTTCTATATTTATACATGTTTGCTAACACTTACATCCCCCATATTCCAATTTAAAATGATTACTGTGCTATTACATCTTTAGATATAAAAAGATTTTCTGTGTGTATACCTCTTGGCGATGGAGAGCAGTGGATATCCGGATACAACTCCTCAGTCCTTCACTAGACTACTATGTGCACTTTGTAGAGGGGGGAAAATGATAGGGATGGGCAACCACACACTCATTAAGGCAATAATGCAAGCATGGTAGATATCTACAATATCTACATGTTTATAATGTCATGGCATAAAAATCATTTAAATCCAGAGCTTAAGGAAATATTAAAACTACGTCACAAGTATATACATATATCATGTACTGAAAAGAAGACATGTAAACATGGAAAATCATCATGTAAAACCTCTCATGCTCAGCATAATTAAACTCATCATAAAAACCATTCCTTAGGGTTTAACATCAAATCAAAACTTAGTAAAACTCATCATAGTCAGCATGTCATCCTTTTAAAAACATCCCACAAGATTAGACCCCTTCCTCGGGTCTACCTTGGAATCATGTTCAGTATATAAAACCATGTGATATCATGTGAGACAGGTGGTCATTATATCTAATCGAGGACTCTATTAGCCAACTATGTCATTATCATCCCAGACCACACAGATCCCGGTGTGCGAGGCATCATGTTGTAACGAAGGTGGGTTAGTCCTACGCCAAACTTTCAAATCAACATCATAACCACACGGTACAGTGTACTCCATGTGATATACAAGGTACAATGTACTCTGTGGACCCATATCATGGTTGGGGGTGCCTACCGTAGGTCTTATCTACCCCATGCCATGTATAACCTACTTAGTCTCAAGTGCACGTGCGAGCATCTCATCCGTGTGACTAGCAATCTACATGAGGCATCCAGCACGACTTGTGCGAGCATCTCATCCATGTGACACAAAGTCTACATGAGGCATCCAACACGACTCATTACATATCATAGTGTGAAAAGTCTAGTGCGACCAAAGCTCTAGCAGGATTTCATGCACCATCAGTAAATACCTTCGTACGAGCAACGCTCTTGTACGGCTTTATGCATAATAAATGATAAGGAAATCACGTATGAGCATAGCTCCAGTACGGTTATATACATAAGAAAATCAATGGAAACCCAAGTACGAGCAAAAGCTCTAGTATCGCTTGTAAAGCATCACAACTCAAAACAAGGTGCGAGTTAGGCTCCAACACATTTCATGCATATTAAAACATCAAAATCCAGTGCGAACGAAGCTCCAGTACGATTTTAACTCACATAAATCTGATAGGTGACTCTATTTCAACAAAACACGTTCAAATCACAGTTAGTGCCAGACTCGTGCTATTTCACAAATTTATGAAGTCAATAGCCGGCCTATCCATAAATTTTGCTTAAAACAAAGCAATGTGTTTCATAAAAATATCAAAACATGATGTTTCATGCAATTATTAGCCTTACTACCCCTTTTTGTAAGATTCACTTCCATAACCAAAATCATCCATATCTGAAATCGTTCGTACAAATCATTAATTCTTTTCTAGATAACCAAACAATTACAAAGCCCTATAAACACCCTCAAAATATGTGTAGCTACCTCTAGATACTCACAAAATTCTCTTACCTGAAATCATGTCGTGTGATTCCAGTTCCTCAGAGCTGGTCAATCGTGCAGTTTGATTCACTTCTAATCAAATCTTCGGGGCTGTACAAATTACTTATCACATCAATTTAACCCAATACAACACAATTCTCGCGTTTATTATAGTCGATTCGACTTATTGTTTCCATTAACACTTAGAAAGCCTCACTTTCTCTTAAGTCCACTTTTATTGCTCTATTCATTTCTCGAGAATCTATTGAACTCTTTATGTCTATTGATTCACACTAAACCTACATTAAGCTCATAATACCTCTAGTTCATCATTTCCTTCACTATGGCAATTTATCAAACACCTCTTATGCCCATTTCCAATCATTATCCATTCCAACATATGGATTTCACAAAGTTATCTTAAAATCATCTATACATGCCTACTAACATCTCTACATGTTTAAACCATCATCAACTCTATGCCATTTCAACTTTCTCTCACTAAGCCCATTCTAGGTCATGGTTGTTTAAGCTTATACATGAACATTTCAGCCAATATTATATACACTAATCAACTCATCAAAATGTCTACATTAACATACTAGAAGATGGTGTATAGAAATCTTACCTAGCTTGACCTTTTCCTCTTTTTGCCAAGTTGGGGAAAAACCTCTTTGCTCCTTCAATCCAAAGTTTGAGCTTGCAATCTTTGACTATGTTGTTCACTTCCTCATTATGAACAACTTTGCTCAAAGGAACTTCTTTCAAAACTGATTGGATGGTGGTGAGTTAGAGTGAGAAAGCTAGGTTATTGTTAGAATGGATGATTTTTGGAATGTCTCATGGAAAATGAAGATTCAGCTATCGGGTTTTATAAAATTGGCTTCACCAGATCGATCTCCTAGGGTGGGAGATCGATATGCCCTTATTTAAACTCCAGAATTCGATAATGCAAGCTAGGGGATCGATTTGCCTTTTTGGATGAGATCGATCTGCTTAAGGGATACGATCGATCTTTTCCAGGTAAGGGACTTTAGAGATCGATTTGGCCCTGAAGAAGAGATCGATCTTGCTAACTAAAGGCACTAGAGATTGATCTTCCTTATGGGAGGAGATCGATCTGACCTAAACAGAAATAACTGGAGATTAATCTGCTTTGAATGAGAGATCGATCTCCCTCTTCCAGAATACTTGGCATTGTATTTCAAGGCAATGAGATCGATCTTCCTTCCATGTAAGATCGATCTGGCATTCATCCTGCAGCATTTCAGCTGCAATTTTCTAGTCTTTTTCAAAGGTAAACTCATATTCAATCACTTCAATACCCATTTTGCATTTCATTCACACTTAACACTAAAATATATCCAATTTTTATGATTCATTTATTGTGTAACTTGTCTGTACATCATGGAAATCATAAAATTACATAGAAATTCACAGGCCTTACATTCCTCCCCTCATTCAAGAAATTTGGTCCTTCAAATTAGAACCTAGTTAATCTGAGAACAACTCTATGTACTTCTTTTGCATCATATTCTCCAACTCCCATGTAGCTTCCTTTGTAGTGTGATATTGCCAAAGAACTTTAACTAAGGGAATCGTCTTCGACCTCAACACTTTCTCATTCCTATCCAATATTCAAACCGGCTTCTCAACATACGACATACTCTCATTGAGCTCCAATGGCTCATATCTTATCACATGTGCCGAGTCTGGGTGGTACTTCTGAAGCATAGAGACGTGGATGACGTTATGAACAGTTGCTAACTCCAACGGCAGAGCCAACCTATATGCCTTATCTCTCACTCTCTCTGAAACCTCAAAGGGTTAGATATACCGAGCGTTCAACTTACCCTTCTTATCAAACCTCATAATCCCTTTCGATGGAGAAACTCTCAAGAATACTAGCTCACCCACAGTAAACTTCAGTGGTCTCTGTCTCCTTTCAGTATAACTCTTTTGTCGACTCTGAGCTGTCTGTAACTTCTCATATATCAACTAGACGTCCTCAAAGGCTTGCTATACTAAACCGGGAGCAAATATCTATCTGTCACCAACCTCCTTCCATCCTATAGGAGATCGACATCTGCGTCCATACAGTGCCTCATATGGTGTCATCCCGATACTAACATGATAGCTATTATTATAAGCAAACTCAGTTAATGGTAGGTGATCATCCTAAAAACTTCTAAAATCCAGCACACAAGCTCTTAACATATCCTCCAAGGTCTTTATAGTACTCTCTGACTGACTATTTGTCTAAGGATGAAAAGCGGTGCTAAAACTCAATTGGGTCCCCATCGCTTCCTGAAAATGTTCCCAGAAATGGGAAGTGAATCGGGCATCCCGATCAGAAACAACGCTCACTGGAACACCATGTAACTAAACTATCTCTCGAACATACAAGTTCGCCAACTAACTCAGAGTATCGTTAGCTTTCATAGCTAAGAAGTGGGCTGACTTTGTCAACCGATCCACAATCACCCAAATGGCATCATAACCTCTGCGGGTCCTCGGTAAACCCATCACAAAATCCATGGTGATGGCTCCCACTTCCATGTAGGTATCGGTAGAAGCTGCAATAACCCTGTAGGCTTTTGATGCTCTACCTTCACTTGCTAACCGACGAGACATCTAGTGACATATTCAACAATGTCTCTTTTCATTCCAGACCACCAATAAACTTCCTCAAGGTTTTGATACATCTCAGTACTCCCTGGATGTATCGTATACCTCGATAAGTGAGCCTCTGATAAAATCAATCTCCTGAACTCTGAATCCTCAGGAAAACATATCCTACCCCTAAACCTCAGCAATCTATCTGTACTCAGCTCAAAATCAGTACCCACACCTATCTGTACCTATTTCAACCAATCGATACATTGTCAATCACCCTGCTGAGCCGGTCGAATACGACTAAACAACTTTGGCTCCAATCTCAAACTAGCCATAACATCAAATTTTTCTGTATCAGGTGGGGCTACATCCAAACTCAGGTTCACGAACTGCTCCAATAACTTGTGTTCCCGAACTATCATATAAGCACCAACTTGAGGTTCTTCTTGCTCAAGGCATCGACAACTACATTCACCTTACCCGGGTGGTACATGATTTCACAATCTAGACCTTCAGGAGTTCGAGCCATCTTCTTTGTCTCATATTCAACTCTTTCTATAAAAACAAATACCGAAGGCTCTTATGATCCGTATATATCTAAAATTTCTCACCATAGAGATAGTGGCGCCATATCTTCAATGCAAACACTATGGTCGCCAACTATAAATCGTGAGTCGAATAGCTCCTCTCGTGATCCTTCAACGATCTAGATCCATAGGTAACTAGCTTCGTATCTTGCATAAATACACAGCCTTGTCCTTGGTGTGATGCATCCGTATACACAGAGAAACCTCCTAAGCTGGTAGGAATGGTGAGAATCGAAGCAGTGGTCAATCGACGCTTAAGCTCCTGAAAACTCCTCTCACATGCCTCATCCTACATAAACTTAACATCCTTCTATGTGAGACGTGTCAACAGAGCAGCTAGTCTGGAGAAACCCTCAACAAATCTCTGATAATAACCCGCCAATCACAGAAAACTTCTTATCTCATAAACTGTCCTGGGTTGTTCCTATTGTACGACCGCCTTAATCTTGGATGGATCCATTGATACCCCATCCATCGATGCAACATGGCCCAAAAAATAGATCTGTTTCAACCAAAAGTTACACTTACTGAGTTTGGCACATAATTCCTTCTCTCGGAGGGTCTACAGAGCTATCCTCAAGTGCTGCTCATGATCTTCCATGGACTTGGAATAAACCAATATATCATCGATAAACATAATCACAAACCAATATATCATGGCTTAAATACATCATTTATCAAAGCCATAAATGTTGCGGAGGCATTCGTCAATCCGAATGGCATAACCAAAAACTCGTAGTGGCCATAACGGGTACAAAATCCTGTCCTGGGTACATCTCCACTCTGTATCCTCAACTGATGTAAGACTCATATTTTTGCATGTAAACTTTAGGAAATCATGAGTACGGCGATGTATTTACAATGTAAGCATAAGTGGTATAAGTCCATGGATTCAATGTACATACTTGAAGTAGGAGTTTGTAATGTACATACAAGTTTCATTGTGTATGAATCTAAAGAAATGAACTTTTACAAGTGATGAATGTGAGTGGAATGACAAGTAAGTAGTGTGGTAAATGGAAGAAATTTGCATGAAACTAAATACTTCCATTTGGTTTTATATTGTATATCTTTAGCTATACAATGAATACACACAAGTTCTGATGTGTATAAGGTATGAATGGATGTCATTTTCAAGTCTTAAAGGTGGTTGGATGAGAAAATGACCATGGCAGCAAATTAAGAATGTTTGGGTGTGAGTTGCTGTAGAAAAACTACAAAAAATCTAGAAAATATGAAGGCCAGATCGATCTCATAGGATGAGAGATCGATCTGGAAGAGCCATAATGCTCTTATTTGAGCAATGGAATAGAGCAGATCGATCTCCAATGGGGCCAGATTGATCTCCTAAACATTCTGTAATGAAAAGATTGATCCTTAAGCATACAGATCGATCTTCTTAGCTCTCTATTTTGAGTAGATCGATCTCAAGCTTCGACAGATTGATCTCATGCTTGAAAATGACGTGAAAAAAAAGAATTTAAGGGGACCAGATCGATCTCCTCCTAGAGTAGATCGATTTCATCAAGTGATTTCTATAAAAAGGGTACTGAAATCTACAATTTTTAGGAAACAACAACACTTTTCTATTTCCAACGTAAAACCTAGATTTCTCTCTTTAAAATCCACCCATTCCAGTAAGATTTGAAGCGATGCCATTAGACACAGGTTGTTCATCTTGAGGAAGAGAACAACATAGTTGAAACCCAAAACCTCATTATTGGTATTGAAGGAGCAAGGAGCATTTCCCCTTTGGAGCAAGAAGAGAAACTAGATTGGTAAGTTTCTAATGCTCCAACTCAAGCATATTGGTTTGTTTATTGATCTTGGAGTTGATTTGCATGAGTGTTGTTAGTTGAAACCATCTAGGTAGTATTGGAACTAATGTGACCTAGAAAATGGAATGAATCTAGTGTGAGAAAGTGTAATTTGGATGAATTGATGATTTGTGGGATATGTTAAGTTGTTAATGGAATAATTTGGATGATTTGAAATGGGTAAATGAAGCTACATTGTGGATTGAGTGAATTTATGGAGATGAGTATGTAATATGTTGATAAATGCCATAGTGAGGAAAATGGATGAAATAGGAACACTATGAGCTTAATATTAATTTGTTATCGATTGGGTATGAATAAATACGCCTAAATGAATCCATAGATTTGAGATATGAATAGAGAGATGAAATGAGGCCTTATAAGAGTTGATAGAGGCTATAGAGTGAATTGACTATAGCAAACCCAAAAGTTACGTTATAATAGACTAAAATAATGTGAAATACGATTGTGTGAAGTTTCGAAGAGTCCAATGGAGACGAATCGAACCGCACGAGTAAGCAGCTTTAAGGAATTGAAATCTCACGACACAAATTCCAGGTAAGGGAATTTTGTAAGTATATAGAGGTAGCTGCTCGTATTTTGTGGGTGTATACGGTTTTGGAAATATGCATGAGTTTATAGAAATGTGTTTGACGATGTATGGAAGTAACTATGAGTATTGATATGAGATTTGGTTGTTGAAATGGTATTATAAAGAAATGGGATAGTAAGGCTAATAATTGCATAAATCAAATGTTTTAAATGTTTTCACAAAACATATTGCTTTGTTTTAAGCAAATTGATGGATAGGTTGGCTAGTGTTTGAATGATGTGTGTGATAGCACATGTGAGGTGCTAAATGTATTTTGAGATTGGTTTTTGAATGGTTATGAGCCGCCTATCATGTTTATGAGAATTAAACAGTGCTGGAGCCTAGCTCGCACTGGATATTGATGTTTTTACATGTTTGAAACGTGTTGGAGCTTAGCTCGCACTTTGATTTGAACTATGGTGATGTTTTATAAACCGTACTGGAGCTTTTACTCGTATATGGATTTTGAGTGGATTTCTTATGCATATAACCGTACTGGAGTTATACTCTTATGTGGATTTCTTCATGTTTTATGCATAAATGTCGTACTAGAGCATTGCTCGTACGAAGTGATTTGATGATGATGCATGAATTTGCGCTAGAGCGTAGCTCAAGCAGGTTTCCACATTGTGGTATGAACGATGCCGTGGTGAGGGTAATACAGATTGGTGTTCAGTGAACCCAACATGCCTAACAGAACTCTTGAGTGGGGTGAGGGTGAGGGGCTAGGACCTGGCACTAATCCATTCAGGGAACTGACACGCCCTGAAGGTATTGTCCGCAAGTGCAGGAGTTGTACAAGTAATAATGGGATTTGGGTCCCGAGTTATCATCCCACAGAGAAGTTGACTAGCCCAATTAACTACCGGTTAATCTTACCCTAAGTATATCCTAACAAATTATGAGATTAAGGTGGGTGATCTACTAAGTCTAAAGTTAAAAATACTGGAAAGCAATAAGATAAAAAGAACTAAATAAAACCGAGCAAAATTACTTACAGTGCTCCACACAATTAAAATAAAAAACCTAGAAAAATAATTAAAACAGTTAAAACTAATTAACGCAATTAAAATAAAATGAAATTATGAAAATAACAAAGCAAGATTAATTAAACTAAAATTAAACTAACCTAAAATGCCATTAAACTACTTAATCAAAATGCAATTTAAACTAAGTTAAGATTTAATGAAATAAATTTACCCCTAATCTAATTCTAAATGGACACTTAATTAACTATCAACCTAATGAAAACTAAGTTTTATACCACTAAGCAAGAATACTAATCATGCAATTTAATTAAAGACTCTAAACTAAGCTAACAAATTAAATTGAAATTAACTTATACTAACAATGCATGAAAATGACTTAATTAACTATAATGAACTAGCCAAACAAAGCCTTAACAATTTTAAATCAGCCAAATCGCTCCATTCACTGTTCATGCTTCATTTCATTTTTCATTTCCAGGTGTGGTCTTGGTTTGTCCTCTGGTCCAGGCTATTGCCTTCTGTTCACCTTCCATTCTCGGTCTGTCATGCACTACTGAGTTAGATGCACATTGCAACTTGCTCCAGGCTGTGCTCACGGGTTGCCCTCTACTCCAGGTCTGTCTTGGCTGCTACTATCCCTGCTGCATTCTGCTTTTGGTTCTGACTATACATTGCGCCAACTGCTATCTATGCTGCATCCAGGCTTTCTCGGTCTGCTGTGTCCTGCTACCCCAAGTTCTCTAGACTCCATTCAGTATCTGCCTTCACGCAACTGAGAGAAGCAATCTGCCTTCACGCCAGCTCCTGCTTCAGCTGAAACCTCATGTGCACGACCTGCTCCTTCTTCTTCTTTTCCTGATATGCAGCCCGTGTCTCTGCACACCTAGCATCGATTTCAGCTGCACCCAACCCTACCGTGGCTTTGTCTGCTTCGATCAGTTATTTGTCTTTTAGCAATCAACAAGAACTTACCAGCACTTGTAGCACCAACAACCTATTTCCTCAGAAAAATTTTGTTCTGCACAGCCCAGTATTCATCCTGCACTTCCTTTTGTACATGGCACTTGACAGA
Source organism: Firmiana major (assembly GCA_033439115.1). Lineage (NCBI taxonomy): Eukaryota > Viridiplantae > Streptophyta > Magnoliopsida > Malvales > Malvaceae > Firmiana > Firmiana major. Next base: position 45,629,907 of record CM065908.1, on the reverse strand, counting down.
CTGCATCCAAGAATAGAATCACAATTAACAATCAAAAATGAAAAAAAAACTGGAAAAGCTAAGTAAATTTAATGCAACTATAAAGTAAAACATGAACCCGAACCTGTCTAAGTAACTAGGAATAAAGCAACAAAATAGAAAATAAATTACACACAAAACAGAAATTGAAACAAAGCTGGAACCAAGCTTAAACACCAAGTTCAATCCTTCACAACTTCAGCTACCACATCTGGATTAATGCAGGAGGCAGTCATGAAAAGAGAATGAATAGTAATTAATTCACAACACAGAGGAGAGCTCTCGGATAGCTTGTTGCTGCTGTCCTCTCGGATTGCTTGCTATCGTTGTCCTCTCGAGTTTCCTTCTTATGGTTCACGAAAGCAATCCAGATCACCACAACCTTGAGACATGGAACCTTGGATCAAAGCAAACCGAGAGCTTACATTGAACAGTTAGAAAAGAAAAATAAAACTTGAAAAATAAGGAAAACCGAGAGCTACCACTAAGAATGAAGAACTATGCAAATTAAAACTTGAAAACAAAGGAGTTGAATAAACTAAACTGAGAACATGAAAATGATAAATTGATTGACATGGAAATGAATTATCCAAGACTAGAAAAATCAAGAACATAAAAATGGATTTAACAATAAAAGTAAATGGAAGCTAATGGAAAACTAAAAAAAAAAAAAACATGAAAGTAAATCCTAAAAATTTAATATAAAAACTATTCTCATCTACATTACATTACACTAGTCCTACTTACATCTACTTCTACTCCTAAAATTACATTTACTTCTACTCCTCAAATTACATCCTTTTTCAATTGCCATCCATGTCTTATATATACACACAAAAGGGGTAAAATTATAATTTTCTATCCTAGATGAGTTGGCATTGTTTGGCCACTTGTCTTCATACCATTGGCTCCTTGAAAAGCTATTTCCATGTCATCGATTTTCTTGTCCCATTGGATGTGGTAGGTGGCATGGCTCGTGTTGTCCGCGTGGCTCAATCTCGATTTTAGCCCAATTCCAGTCTATTTTCTACCGAAATATTCAAAATTCATCCAGATTTAATTTATCTACAAACATGAGAATTTTAATTAAATAAAGGGGATAATTAACAAAATAAATTAGGGATTTAAATAATTAATTAGGAAATTAAGCACAAATAATTCTAAAAATATAGAATTATCAGGAACCCAATAGGCCTAACAGACCTCTTGAGTGGGGTGAGGGTGAGGGGCTAGGACCTGAATCAGGGAACCCAATAGAGGCGAGCAAGGCCATGAGGGGCTAGGACCTGGTATTAAGAGTACTCCCACGTGCACTCGAGACTATATAGAGGTTTCACTCGATATGGGGTAGATAAGACCTACTGCAGGCACCCCTAACCATGTTATGGGTCCGCAGACTATGATGTACCATGTATATCACATGGAGTACGATGTACCGCGTGGTTGAGATACTGATGAGAAAGTCTGGCAGTGAACTAACCCACCTTCATTCCAGCATGATACCCCGCACACTGAGATCTGTGTGGTCTGGGATGATTTATGACATAGTTGGCCAACATAGTCAATTGAGATATAGTGACCTGTCTCCTTACTTATTACATAATACCACATGGTCTTAATACTTGAGTGTGATTTTGACTGTCCATGGTAGACCCGAGGGAGGGGTCGAGCCTTGTGAGATTTGATTTGTGAAATGGTAATGATGTTGTGAATGAGAAAATGATTTGTGATGGGATTGTATGTATTTGAGAAAGAGATGTGGTTCCAAAAGGATGTTTCTTAAATGAATTGCCCTTTTTATGAGATTTGACGATTGATGTGCATGAGATGATTTGTACATGATGTTTTACCATGTTTTATATGCCAATTTCCATGATTTTAAATACATGATATATGTATATTCATATGGCATAGTTTAATTCCTCATGCTCCTATTATAAGTGATTTATGCATAACATTATCAGGATGTAGATAAAGTAGTTATCTACCATGCTTGCATTGTTGCATTACTGAGCGTGTGGTTGCTCATCCCTCTCTATTTTCCCCTTCTTACAGAGCATACATAGCGGCCCAGTGAGGATTGAGGCGTTGAATTTTGGATATCCACTGCCATCCATCGCTAAGAGGTATACACATGAAGATTCTTTTTGTATCTAAACAATTGTAAAAGCGCAGTAGTCCTTTGAGTTGTAATTATGGGGGATGTAGATGTCAGTAATCATATTTTGTATAAATGAATGATTGACGTTCAAATGTATGACACCACTTTTATTAACTGAGAATGGATATTGCGAGTGGATTATTATTGACTCACAGCCCAACAGTGTAGTGGTAAGTTTGTTCACGACCGAGTGGGGAAAGGAATAAATGCGAAATATTTATAGTGATTTTCAGTTAATAAGAATGAAATGGGTCGTGACACCTGATGGCACCCAGATCGCAGATCTATTTTAGAAAAGACTTGTGCTCCCTGGAGCTGATCCAACAAATCATCAATACGTGGAAGGGGGTACTTGTTCTTAATGGTGGCCTTATTCAACAACCTGTAATCTATACACAGTCAGAGGTTCCCATCCTTCTTCCTCAAAAATAGAATCAGAGCTCCCCAAGGTGAGACACTCGATCTAATAAACTCATTCTCTAGCAACTCTTGCAGCTACCTCTTTAGCTCTTCCAACTCAATCGGAGCCATTCTATACGGTGGCTTAGATATAAGCTCTGTACCAGGTACTAACTCAATGCAAAACTCCATTTTCCTATCGGGTGATAGCCTTGGTAAATCGTCCAGAAAGACATTATGAAACTCTGCAACCACTGGAATTTCTCTGAATTTCGAGTGTGTAAGACCCAAATTTTTGATGTAGCTTATCCCTTATGATTCCTATATGTACAAACATCTTATTATGTTAGTTGAATCATAAGAAGAGTATTTACTATAAAGAAATTGTAAGAAAAGTGGTTAAACACACATAAGCTACATAAAGGCCAATTAAGGGCTATAAGAGCCACAGGCTAAACTGAATGGATCTAAATAACTCTGACTGAAGATAAGAACTTATGATATGAAAATATAGAGAGTTCATGAAGGAAAGTTAGTTTGATTTTGTCCCGAACACATAGAGGTAGAGTAAATGCAAAAGGGGTAAAACAGACCTTTTAAGTCATTCGAGGTGTTTTAGGTATATTCACTTCCCGAAAACGGCCAAAAGATAAAGACGAGAGTGTAAATCATAAGTTATGACACTTTTGAAATTTTGAAGAAAAGTCAAACGTGGTCAATGGTTAATAAAAGTCAAAGGTAGTTAAGAAAAGTTGACTTTGACCATAGTTGACAAACCATGGTTAGAAATTAACCTAAGTATGGAGGAAAATTTGGAGAAAAATAATTTTGGCTAGAATACAAGATATTCATCCCTCGAAGTAAGAAAAATTTATTTGGATGAATTTTAGATTAATTTAATCGTTAAAAACGCAATGGCCCAAGTTGGAAATTTTAAAGCCCATTAAGGTATCATAAGTGTGGGCTGAATTTGGAAAGCCCAATAGGCCAAATTGTCGGGCCAATTTGTGGGGCCAATATTGAGACAATTGAAGGCCCAATAGGTAGAAAAAAATTTCAGCCCAAAGGCCTGAAAAAAAAAAGCCCAAACCGAGAAGCCCGATTGAAAGCCTATTTAAATAAGTTAAAAGCCATTAATGAAAGGTAGCAAAGTCTAAAATGATAACCATTACCTAAAATTTTTGAAAGTCAATTAAGGTGGCTGGATTTTAGACTTAATGGTTATGTCTTTGGCTTATAAATACCAGCCAACACATAGTCATCTTCATCCTTTCATTTTCGTCAAAGTGAAGAAACCATAACCAAATAGTTTTCAAGCTTTCTCTCACTAGAAATCACTAGGTTAGAGACATATTTGGAACGAGTGATCTGCATGAAAGTTGTTCCATATTGAGAGAGGAATAACATATCTTGGAATCAGCTATCAAGGAGTCATATTGAGAGAGATAAAAAAATTAAGGAAGTTTTAGCCAAAGTGGGAAGTATAAGCTAAGTGAGTTTTCAAGCTTCCAACTTCATATATGTTAATCTATGAGTTATATGGAGTTGATTGGTATATGTTTTATGGATTGAAACACATGAAAATACCATGAACATGTGATGGCTGAAAAGGGTTATATGAGTTTTGATGAATACCCATGTGATTTTAAGACATGTATAGGTTGATATGCATGTATACATGATTATGGCATGGTTAGTTATAATCAATTTGTTCATATGGATAATTGTATCATGTTGGCATATAAGGTGTTTGATAAAATGCCAACATGAACTATAGGAAAGGCTTAAGACATGCTAACCAAGTGTTTGTGGAAATACCTAAGTGAATTGGCTAGCAAATGGCCATAAGTGGCGTGATGTGACATGAGCGGCGGCATGATGGCTCTTGGCCACATGCCATGGCCGAGAAGGCCAATGGGCTAAACCGACTTGGTTTCGACCCAATGAGGTGTTATGGGCCTCGGATAAGCCCAATAAGAGTTGGTGAGCCCTACAAGCCCAATAGGCCCGACAAAAATGAATAATAAAATGAAAATGGGCTTAAGACAGTGTTAGGCCCATTAAGAGTGAACGAGCCCATTAAATGAAATAGACTGTATTAAATGCGTAATACTAATACAGTCGAAAAAGTATAATTAACCTGATGAATGGTTATTTACAACTCCAGAGTTTATATTGAGAGCTGATCGGACTGCAAGATCGAGCAGTACCGAGGAAGTGAGGTCACTTGACGTGATCCAAGGTAAGGGACTTTTACTAGTAGTTAGAGATGTCTGTGCATATTTTCGTATGCTTTTACATTCATTTAAAAAGTCTGAGGGTCAGAGAAAGTGAATAATAATTATTATGACCCGATAGTGACAAATTACGATTTTACCCTTAGTTAGGCAAAAGTCAACTTTTAAGAAAAGTTGTAAAAAGCATGGAAACTATGTTTTTGAGTGTTTTTACTACTGTGTAGCAGAAGAATAGATAGACGGGCTAATGTTTTTAAGCTTGATGTGAATTAAGCACACTTTATAGTATTGATTTTAATGTTTTGAAAATCATCCCTTTTCAAAGAGCCATCTATCTTATTATGTGAGAATAAATCATGCTAGAGCATAGCTCACAGTTGATTTCAAATGTTTTTCACATACATTAGTGCTAGAGTGAGACTCACACTAGATTTCCATGACATGCACGATAGAGTACTTGAGTTATTACTCAAACTCAGTTTTATACGATTTATGCATGATATAGTGCTGGAGTTATTACTCGTACTCAGTTTTATATGATATACATGACAGAGTGCTGGAGCGAATCGCTCGTACTCAAATGTTACATGAGATGCATGACAGAGTGCTAGAGCATTGCTTGTACTCGATTCTTCATGATTTATACATGACATAGTACTTAAGCGATTGCTCGTACTTGATTTGATGAGTTTTATGCATAGCATGGTACTGGAGCGATTGCTCGTACTTAATTTGAAACATGAACTATGCATGACCTAGTTGCTGGAGGTTTACTCGCACTAGAGTTTGAGTTTGTGATTTGAAACAGTGTTTGAGCGGAGTGTCGACTGTGAGTCGCGCTCAAAGGCGCGCACTGTAGTTTTATTGTGATATATAAGACATGTTGAAAACCATGCTGATTTCCTCATGTAGACTGAGTGTCACACTGTAGAGATGTTCGCATGTGAATTTAGAGATGTGGTATTTATTTTCCATGGTTTGAGGGCTAAGACCTATGGCAGGCACCCTGACCATGAGGAGAGGGTCCACGGGTGTACGTTGTACCGTACGAGTGGCATGGAGTTCACTATACCGGTGTTGTTGTGGAGTTGGGGAGGTGAAGAGTTTATAGCTGGCGGTTGTGATGGACTAACCCCCCTCTTATTACAGTAGTGATAACCTGCACACCGAGATCTATGTTGCCTGGGATTTCACCATTATATGATATGGCCATAGTCTCGGAGAGTATTGTATTTAGTCACTAAGTCTCGCATGATATATCACATGTTTTCATGATACGGTTAAACCTGAGGGATGGGTCAGAAATCGGTTAATGTGTTGTGAATGATTGAAATGCCATATTTACTGTGATTTGAATATAAATGGCATGATTTATCTAAAGGCATTATGAAATTATAAAGATGCATTATTTTGCATGAAATGCCTATGTTTTGAGAACTCAGCATGATTTTGTACATGAGATTTAAATCTGTACAATTATATATATATATATTTTAAATTCATGCTTTTGTAGTGAGTTAAGGAAATAATATTTTCAAGGCAGAGCATTATTTTCAGTAGATAGTGTGGATATCTACTTGCTTGCCTGATTTCTTTACTGAGCTGTGAGCTCACCCTTTTTTTCCCCTCTCTACAAAGCCTACGCAGTAGATAGAGTACAACTGAGGATTTGAATTCCTTGTGTCCACTGCACTCCCATCGAGTGAAAGGTATACATACACACGTACGATTTTGGATCTGAACATATAAACAGCACAGTGATGTAAGCGTATGTAATATGGGGGATGTATTTGTATTTAATATATGTGAGCTCACTATGAGACAAAAGTAGTTACAGTCAATAGATAGTTATATTGGCATGTATGAATGATAAGATAATGTGGAAAAGGTGACTAATGCTGAATCATAGCCCAAACATTGGTGAAGAGAAAGGTAAGTAAAAAGAGAAAAATTTGTAGTGATTTTTAGTAAGTCACGGATGGATGTTGTGACAGAGTGTGCCTTATCTATGTCAACTAGGTATGCAATGAACCCTTCACATTATCCTTTTCCACCGTTAGTGACATAGGTCATCATATTAACATTTATGATTAATAAGCAAATTCATCTTTTAAATTTGATAAATAAAAATTATACTCTACTCATATACAATAGTCATGTCCCTTCATTTCTTTTCAACAAAACTTACAATAAGGTTATCTATCCCAGAAAAATTTACTGTCTTAGCATAACAATCTAAAATAACACGATTTTCAGCCAACCAATCCATTCCTAAAATTACATCAAAGTCGCTCATACTCAATAGAATTAAATCAGTTGCCATATCTTTTCCACCATCTTCAAATTACAATTCCTATATACATACTCAGTCAACTTACTATCATTCATAGGTGCAGAACTCAACAACATTCTATCTAACAATGTGGGTTTTACATGCTTTAATAACTTATGGGCAAATTAAGGCGATACAAAGGAATGCGTGGCACCAGGATCAAATAATACTAATGCTTCTTAATCAAAAATTAGGATGGTACCTTTAATCACACCCGTTAAAGTGTCTGTGGTGTCCTGGTCCAGTGCATGTACTCGTCCTCTGCCAATGGCCTATTTCTTTTTTTCCTTAGTTCTGACTTTCCTCCTTGGAGTAAAAGTTTCAACATGAGCTCTCTCTGACTCCTTGCCCTTCTGTAGGGCAGTCTCAATCATCTTTGGACAATACCTCGCGATATGTCCTGGCTTCCCACATCTGTAACACACAACAACTGTCTTCAGACAAGGCCTAGTACCATGAAATCTACCACATCTTCTACATTGCTCGGTAGTAGGCCGTGGTTCTCCAATGACTATACCCCTCGGTGGAGCTAAAGCTGGGTACACAGGAGGTTTAGCAGCTCTCTCCTATACCTCCTTAATCTTTGGCCTCTTCTCAAACAGTCTTTGACTGCCTCTCCTAACCACTCTATCAACCCCGGATCTCTTTCGGTCTCTATCTCTTCTGCCATTAACCTTTCTAAATTCAAAGACATTTTGCTCAAAGTCCTGTTCACATAACTGCGCCCTACGTACTGCCTCCTTAATCTGATGGCTGGTCTCAGTCCATCTATGAACTTCTGGACCTTCATAGCCTCACTACTCAACGTATCAGGGTCATACCTCTCCAAGGATATGAACCTGGACTCATATTCATCAACAGAGCGGCTCCCCTGAACCAAATTCATAAACTCCATTCGCAGCTTCCTTTGTATAGTGGCTGGAATATACTGCCTCCTAAAGGCCTCAAAGACTATCTCTCATGTAATCTCGAGATGTCGGGTGTCAGGACCCCATTTTCAATCCTTGACTTTTACCAAATACCACAATAAATTTTTCGCATTTTTAACTTACCTTTCCTCTCTTCACTGGTTGGGCTGTGATTCGATGTCAGAGTCTTCACTTACCATAATATCCATTCTCATACATACATGTCAATATATTAATTCTGACTGTAGTTGCTCTTATTATACATGTAAGATTATATAAAATCTAATATAAATACATTCCCCATAATATATAACGTATACATCACTGTGCTGTTTCTATGTTTAGATACACAACTGTACATAATAAGTATACCTGATGAATTGATAGGAACTAGCAGTGGACTCTGGGACACTCTCCCACGATAACTCTCGTTCTACTGACGCTCTGTAGAGAGATGTAAAGAAAAGGGGGGTGAGCATAACGAGCTCAGTAAGGAAATCAGGCAAGCAAGTAGATATCCACACTATCTACTCAAAATAGTGCTATGCCTTGAAAACATTATTTCCTTAACTCACTTTAAAAGCATGTCTTGAAATATAATATATATACTTGTACAGAATAAATCCCATGTACAGAAATCATGCTTTATTTCTCAAATATAGGCATGTAGTGCAAAACAATGCATTGCATATAAATCATGCCTTTATGTAAATCATGCCATGTATATTTAAATCACATATAAATATGGCATCAAATGATTCACAACACAAAATCGGAGTCTGACCCATCCCTCAGGTCTGTCCGCAGTTTAAATCAGTCAATCAATGTGATATATCATGTGAGACTCTGTGGTAAATACAAATAGTATCCTGGATTATGATCATATCCGAAAAGAAAGTGATCCCAAGCCACATAGATCTAGATGTGCGGGGCCTCACTGCTGTAACGGGAGGATGGTCAGTCCAATGTCAACCGCCAGCTACGTAACACACGGTACAGCGTACCTCGTGCCACTCAGACACGATACAAAGTACCCCCGTGGACCCGTTCTCACGGCCAGAGTGCCTACCATAGGACTTAGCTCTCACTCCCGTGGAACTCATCAACATCACAGTCAGGGTGCCTAACATAGGTCTTAGCCCTCGTGCCTGTGGAAATATCCTACCACGTCTATACCAACCTCATGCGGATATCCTCTCTAGCTATGACACACAGTCACGCAAGGTCTCAAGCATGGGTTTCAACATGTATTACATATCACATACAGTGTGCGTCTTGAGTGCGACTCACAGTCGTCACTCCGCTCAACACTGTTTCACATCATAAAATTCGACTCTAGTGCGAGCACTCTCTAGCAACTAGGTCAATGCATAGTTTATGTATTAAATCAAGTACGAGCAATAGCTCCCAGTACTATGCTATGCACAATATCAAAATCAAGTACGAGCAATAGCTCCCAGTACTATGTCATGTATAAACCATGAAGAATCGAGTACAAGCCATGCTCTAGCACTCTGTCATGCATATATTATTCAAAGCTGAGTACGAGTAAAACTCCAGTACTCTATCATGCATGTCATGAAAATCTAGTGCGTATCAAATCCAGCACTAATATTATGTGGAAAAACACATGAATCCCAGTGCGAGCTGTGCTCTAGCACGATTCATTCTCACATAATATGATAGATGGCTATTTAAAAAGGGATTGTTTATAAAACATCAAAATCAGCACTCAAAGTGTGCTTAAGTCATATCAACCTTAAAATCATTAGCCTATCTATTTATTTTCATGCTAATAACAATTAAACAATCACAATAGCATTTTCCATGCTTTTTGCAACTTCTCACAAAAGTTGACTTTTTGACTAACTAGGGGCAAAATCGTAATTTGCCACTATCGGGTCGCAATAATTATTATTCACTTTCTCTGACCCTCAGAGTTTTTAAGTGAATGCAGAAGCAGTTGAAAATACGTGCAGGTATCTCTAACTACTCGCAAAAGTCCCTTACCTCGGATCACGTCAAGTGACCTCACTTCCTCGGTGCTGCTCAATCCCGCAGTCCGATCAGTTCTCGATGTAAACTCCGGAGCTGTAAATAATCATTCCTCAGGTTAATTATAATTTTCCTACTGTATTACACATTAATACAGTTTAATTTCCCTTAATGGGCCTTAAAAATCCTTAATGGGCTTAACTAGGCCTTAATCCGTATTAAGCCCGTTTTCCACTTATTATTTCCCTTCATCAGGGTCTATCGACTCATTGGGCCTATCAATACCCATTGGGCTTTATTCCAAGCTCTTTGGATAGCCCGTATATCATTTACGACATTTTATTCAATTTTCTGATTATAATTCACTAAATACGGAATTTAATCCGAAATGCGTAAAATAAATCTTAAATACGCAATAATCACATAATTTATCGTAAATGAACTTTACTTACCCGAGAATATGCGATGGTACGCAAATCGAAGTTCGATCGGGCTTTCGTTCGGAATTTATCGTCGAACTGCACAATTTATTATATTTAACTCCGGGTCAATTTTCGATTAAATATAATTTAAATAAATTCATCGAAAATCAAATCGGTCACTTTTGACCTCGTATCGACTTACCCGAAGTCCGGTGAAATCCCGAAAATTTTCCTTTTCCTTTTTGTTTCTTTTTCCTCTTTTTCCCCTTTTCTCCTTGGCTGAACCGGTCCGGTCCGGTTCAGCACAGAACCTTCTCCCCTGAACCGTCGACCGGTTCAGGCATCCTTTGGCCGTTTCGGCTTATTCCGGCCGGTTCCCGACGCATCACCACCGCAGTTCGGCGCGCCTAAGCCTGGGCAACACTCGGCTGGGCTCGATCGGGACCAAGCACCGCCGGTGGCCGTCGGATTCCTTCTTTTCCTCCGCGGCTTCTCCTCTTCGATTCGCCGACGTCCGGCGTCGGTGGAGGTCGTGATCGGTGCCGATGGGTGCGCACGGTGCCGGGCTTCCTTTTCCGGCCGCTTGCCTGCCCGTGGGGTGGCCGGTGCTCGCCGTCCGGTGGTCATCTCCCTCGGGTCGGCTTGCTTCCGTTTCTTTCCATTTTTTTCTCTCTCCCCGTGTCCCAAATTCAGATTTCCCTCTTTTTTTTTTTATAATATATTTTTATTATTATTTTACTATAAAATAATAATAAAAATCCCATAAATATCCCATAAATATCCCAAAAATATCTCCAAAAATCATATTAAATTCATTTAATCCGTAAATGAATTTATCAGTCCGTTTTTACCTTTTCGGTATATTTTTTCACTATTTTTGGGCTCATTTTTCGAGGCAAAAATTTTGATAAATTCTAATAATTTATATCTTGATCAATTGGGCTCGAAATTAAATATTTTCCTCGATTTTGATCAAGATTCCTCAATTTCATATTTTTAATGAAATTCTCTTATCGAAATTATACCGAATGTCAGTCATTTGACCGTTTTACCCCTACACTCGTTCGGGAATTAACTTAACCCTTATCTCGCTGTTATGTAGCTTACATGCATTTTTAATTTATCAAATTGTCGATTGCATGTTAGTAAATACTCTTCTTATGATTCAACTATAATTACATAGTGTTCATATACTTAGGAATCATAAGGACATAAGCTACAAAAATCCGGGTCTGACAATCCTCCCCCACTCAGAAAATTTGGTCCTCCAAATTAGAACCAAGTCAGTCCTCAAATAGGTGAGGGTACTTCTCTCGCATCAGACTCTCAAGCTCCCAAGCAGCTTCCTCTGAAGTATGATGCTGCCAGAGAATCTTCACTAATCCGATGGTCTTCGATCTCAATACCTTCTCCTTCCTATCCAATATCCGAATCGGTCTCTCTACATATGACAAGTCCTCTCGGAGCTCTAAAGGCTCGTAACTAATCACATGTGACGGATCCGGGTGATACTTCCGAAGCATCGATATGTGGAAGACGTTGTGGACACCTGATAAGTTCGGTGGCAATGCCAACCTATACGCCTTATCTCCCACTCGATCAAGTATCTCAAAGGGTCCAATGTAGCTAGGATTTAGTTTCCCTCTCTTCCCAAATCTCGCTATGCCCTTGGAAGGAGAAACTCTCAGAAACACGGATTCACCAACTGCAAACTCTAGTGGCCTACGTCTCCTGTCAGCGTAACTCTTCTGTCTGCTCTGAGCTGTCCTCAGTCTCTCTACTATCAATCGGACGTCCTCAGATGCTTGCGTAACCAAGTCAGGAGCGAAAATCATACGGTCACCCACTTCTTCCCATCCAATGGGGGAACGACATCTACGGCCATACAAAGCCTCATACGGTGCCATCCCGATACTCGAATGATAACTGTTGTTGTAGGCAAACTCGGCTAGTGGTAGGTGGTCATCCCATGAGCCTCGATAGTCTAGCACACATGCTCTCAACATGTCCTCCAGAGTCTGTATAGTCCTCTCTGACTGACCATCTGTCTGAGGATGGAAAGCGGTGCTCAAATTCAACTGGGTTCCCATAGCTTCCTGAAAATGTCCCCAAAAGTGGGATGTGAAGCGAGAATCCCTATCTGAGACTATGCTCACTGGTACACCGTGTAACCTCACTACCTCGCGTACGTACAGTTCTGCTAACGAACTCAGAGTATCGGTAGCTCTCATAGCTAGGAAGTGGGCTGACTTCGTCAGTCTAGCAACGATCACCCATATAGCATCGTGATTCCTGCGGGTCCTCGGTAAACCCATCACGAAATCCATGGTGATATGCTCCCATTTCCATGTCGGTATAGGTAGAGGCTGCAACAATCCTGCAGGTTTCTGATGCTCTACCTTCACCTGCTGACATACGAGACACTTTGCCACGAAGTCTGCTACATCTCTCTTCATACCCGACCACCAGTATACCTTCCGGAGGTTCTGATACATCTTGTTACTCCCTGGATGTAACGTATACCTCGACGAATGAGCTTTCGCCAATATCAATCTCCTAAGACCTGGATCCTCAGGAACACATAATCTGCCTCTAAACCTCAATAGTCCATCAGAACTCAACTCAAAATCAGTCACGGTGCCTTTCTGCATCTGACTACTAATATCCATACAAAATGGGTCAGTCTGCTGAGCCACTCTGATCCTGTCCAACAGGTCCGGCTCCAAGCGTAGACTAGCTATCACATAGCCTATATCTATGTCAGAAGGCACGACTCCCAAACTGAGGCTGGCAAACTGCTCTAGCAAATCATGCTCCCTAACCATCATATACGATATCATCCCCAGGCTCTTCCTGCTCAAGGCATCGGCTACAACGTTAGCCTTACCCGGATGATAAAGTATCTCACAATTGTAGTCCTTCAGAAGCTCTAGCCATCTTCTCTGTCTCATGTTCAACTCCTTCTGCGAGAACAGGTACTTGAGGCTTTTGTGGTCGGTAAATATCTGGAACTTCTCACCATACAAGTAGTGGCGCCATACCTTCAACGCAAACACTACTGCTGCTAGTTCCAAATCATGGGTCGGATAGTTCTTCTCATGATCCTTCAGCTGTCTGGATCCGTAAGCAACTACCTTCCCGTCCTGCATCAATACGCAGCCCAGTCCCTGATGCGAAGCATCGGTATATACTGCAAATCCTCCTGAGCTGGTAGGGATAGTGAGAATCGGATCGGTGGTCAATCGACGCTTCAACTCCTCAAAACTCTTCTCACAATCCTCGTTCCATATGAACGGTGTACTCTTCCGAGTAAAACGTGTCAACGGAACAGCCAACTTCGAAAATCCCTCAACGAATCTCCGATAGTATCCGGCTAAACCCAGAAAACTCCTGATCTCGGTGACTATCTTTGGCTGTTCCCATTGAACTACAGCCTCTATCTTAGATGGATCAACTGATACACCATCTCTCGATATAACATGTCCCAAAAACGAGATCTGTGACAACCAAAAGTCACACTTGCTGATCTTAGCATATAACTCATGCTCCCGTAACGTCTGCAGCACGATCCTGAGGTGCTCCTCATGCTCCTCCTTGGATCTCGAATACACCAATATGTCATCGATGAAGACGATAACAAACTGGTCCAAGTATGGCTTGAACACATCGTTCATCAAAGCCATGAAAGCAGCTGGAGCATTCGTCAATCCGAATGGCATAACCAAGAACTCATAGTGGCCATATCGGGTACGAAATGCTGTCTTGGGTACATCTCCACTCCGAACCTTCAGCTGATGATACCCAGACCTTAGGTCAATCTTGGAAAAGACCTGTGCTCCCTGTAGCTGATCTAGCAAGTCGTCAATGTGTGGAAGGGGGTATCTATTCTTGATGGTGGCCTTATTCAACAATCGGTAGTCTATACACAATCGGAGGCTCCCATCCTTCTTCCTCACAAACAAAACCGGTGCTCCCCAAGGTGAAACACTCGGTCGTACAAAGCCCTTATCCAACAGCTCCTGTAACTGTCTCTTGAGCTCCTCCAGCTCGACTAAGGCCATGCGATAAGGTGGTCTCGAAATAGGCTCCGTACCAGGTACCAGATCTATACAGAACTCCATCTCTCTGTCTGGTGGTAACCCTGGCAATTCATCCGGGAAAACATCTGGGTACTCACTGACCACAGTGATATCTGTCAACTCCGGATGTGCCTTATCCATATCTACCACGTACGCAATGAAACCTTGATATGTTGAAGGTTTTCTAAATCAGAAGTCATGTAATAATCATATCTACTCCTTTCATTTATCTTTATTAAACTTTACAACATATCTAGTAGGGTTAGGAAACATAACTGTCTTAGCGTAACAGTCTAAAACAGCATGGTTTGCAGATAGCCAATCCATTCCTAATATTATATCAAAGTCACTCATGCTTAGTAATATTAGATTGGCTGTCATCTCCTTATCCCCTACTCTCAACTTGCAGTCTTTATATACATATTCTACAACTTGACTACTATTCATAGGCGTACTGATTAACATCAACATACATAATGGTGTACGCTCTACATGTCTTGCTAACTTACATGCAAATGATGGCGATACAAAAGAATGCGTGGCACCAGGATCAATTAAAACATATGCTTCAATATCATAAATCAAGATGTTACCTCGAATCACATCCGATGAAGCATCAGTTGTTCCCTGGTCCAAAGCATGTACTCGCCCTTGACCCATCACTTGTTTCCCTTTCTCCTCTGCCGTCGCTCTACCTCTCTGAGCAGACGTACCAGCTAGAGCTCTATCATACTCCATGCCCCTCTGTGGTGCAGTCACATATGGCGTTGAGCACTCTCTAGCCAGATGCCCCTGTTTCCCACATCGGAAACATACCATAGCACCCTGTGAACACGGTCTATCTCCATGTGATCTGCCGCATCTTCTACACTGATCTGCAGCAGGTCTCTGTCCTCCTATCATAATGCCCTTCGCTGGGGCTACAGTCGAATAAGCAGGAGATCTAGCATATCTATCTCGTGTCCCCTCTATCTGTGATCTCTTACCGAAGGGTTTCTTCCCCCCTCGATAACTAAAATCTCTAGCCGGTCTCTTCTTCTGCAAGTCTTGGCTACGGCTAAACTTCCCAATCTCGGAAGCATTCCTCTCATAGTCCTGCTCACATAGTTGCGCCCTGCGCACTGCCTCCTCATAGGTCACTATGTCCAGCGGAACCAACTTGGACCGTAGCACCGGTCTCAACCCGTCGATAAATCTGTGGACCTTCCTGGTCTCACTATACATAGTATCCGGGTCGTATCTCCCTAGGGATAGGAATCGAGTCTCATACTCGTCCACCGATAAACTCCCCTGGTTGAGTCTCAAAAACTCTGGCTGTAACTTCCGCTGTGCGGTGTCAGGAATAAACTGCCTCCTAAAGGCCTCCCGAAATATATCCCAAGTGATATCCGTGTGTCGGGATCTCAATATAGGTCTGGTGAACTTCCACCAATGCTCTGCGGCTCCCTTCAGTAGGAACGCAGCAAACGCGACCATCTCCGAGGTCGTGCACTCGAAGTATCCATAGAGCTTCTCTAGCTCTGCCAACCACTCCTCAGCAGCTACGGGGTTCTTGACCCCACTAAATGATGGAGGTCTGAACTTCTGGAACTCCCTCAACCAATGCAGGTCACATCCATATCCTAATCCACTGCCACCCAAAACCGGTGGGGGTGTAGGAGTATTTACAGTCCTATGTGCATCAGCTGTCTGCGTAGGTGTATCAGGGGCAACTGCCTCTCCTGTAGCAGCTCCTGCCTCCTGTCTCTGCCTACCTGGCATCGTCTGTTCCAGTATCTCTATAATAGTCTCGAGACCACGCTCTAATCTCGTGAAGCGCGTCTCAGCACAATCGGGTGCCTCAGTAGCACCTGCTGTCTCATGAGTAGGTAATGGCCTGGCAGCGGCTCGTCCCTCGGGTCTCTCCCCCAGGCCTCGAGCCCTACCTCTCATACCTCTACCACTACGCGTATTTGCCATATAGGCAAAGTTCCTGCATTCATAATAATGAATTTGTCCATCTCCTATCTGGTATACACAGTTATATCTAAACACAGCACAGTACTATGGGGATGTACACTTTCCTATTTTCTAACACCGACTCACATCAGACCAACCTCTGCTCTGATACCATCCTGTCAGGACCCCATTTTCAATCCTTGACTTTTACCAAATACCACAATAAATTTTTCGCATTTTTAACTTACCTTTCCTCTCTTCACTGGTTGGGCTGTGATTCGATGTCAGAGTCTTCACTTACCATAATATCCATTCTCATACATACATGTCAATATATTAATTCTGACTGTAGTTGCTCTTATTATACATGTAAGATTATATAAAATCTAATATAAATACATTCCCCATAATATATAACGTATACATCACTGTGCTGTTTCTATGTTTAGATACACAACTGTACATAATAAGTATACCTGATGAATCGATAGGAACTAGCAGTGGACTCTGGGACACTCTCCCACGATAACTCTCGTTCTACTGACGCTTTGTAGAGAGATGTAAAAAAAAGGGGGGTGAGCATAACGCGCTCAGTAAGGAAATCAGGCAAGCAAGTAGATATCCACACTATCTACTCAAAATAGTGCTATGCCTTGAAAACATTATTTCCTTAACTCACTTTAAAAGCATGTCTTGAAATATAATATATATACTTGTACAGAATAAATCCCATGTACAGAAATCATGCTTTATTTCTCAAATATAGGCATGTAGTGCAAAACAATGCATTGCATATAAATCATGCCTTTATGTAAATCATGCCATGTATATTTAAATCACATATAAATATGGCATCAAATGATTCACAACACAAAATCGGAGTCCGACCCATCCCTCAGGTCTGTCCGCAGTTTAAATCAGTCAATCAATGTGATATATCATGTGAGACTCTGTGGTAAATACAAATAGTATCCTGGATTATGATCATATCCGAAAAGAAAGTGATCCCAAGCCACATAGATCTAGATGTGCGGGGCCTCACTGCTGTAATGGGAGGATGGTCAGTCCAATGTCAACCGCCAGCTACGTAACACACGGTACAGCGTACCTCGTGCCACTCAGACACGATACAAAGTACCCCCGTGGACCCGTTCTCACGGCCAGAGTGCCTACCATAGGACTTAGCTCTCACTCCCGTGGAACTCATCAACATCACAGTCAGGGTGCCTAACATAGGTCTTAGCCCTCGTGCCTGTGGAAATATCATACCACGTCTATACCAACCTCATGCGGATATCCTCTCTAGCTATGACACACAGTCACGCAAGGTCTCAAGCATGGGTTTCAACTGTATTACATATCACATACAGTGTGCGTCTTGAGTGCGACTCACAGTCGTCACTCCGCTCAACACTGTTTCACATCATAAAATTCGACTCTAGTGCGAGCACTCTCTAGCAACTAGGTCAATGCATAGTTTATGTATTAAATCAAGTACGAGCAATAGCTCCCAGTACTATGCTATGCACAATATCAAAATCAAGTACGAGCAATAGCTCCCAGTACTATGTCATGTATAAACCATGAAGAATCGAGTACGAGCCACGCTCTAGCACTCTGTCATGCATATATTATTCAAAGCTGAGTACGAGTAAAACTCCAGTACTCTATCATGCATGTCATGAAAATCTAGTGCGTATCAAATCCAGCACTAATATTATGTGGAAAAACACATGAATCCCAGTGCGAGCTGTGCTCTAGCACGATTCATTCTCACATAATATGATAGATGGCTATTTAAAAAGGGATTGTTTATAAAACATCAAAATCAGCACTCAAAGTGTGCTTAAGTCATATCAACCTTAAAATCATTAGCCCATCTATTTATTTTCATGCTAATAACAATTAAACACTCACAATAGCATTTTCCATGCTTTTTGCAACTTCTCACAAAAGTTGACTTTTTGACTAACTAGGGGCAAAATCGTAATTTGCCACTATCGGGTCGCAATAATTATTATTCACTTTCTCTGACCCTCAGAGTTTTTAAGTGAATGCAGAAGCAGTTGAAAATACGTGCAGGTATCTCTAACTACTCGCAAAAGTCCCTTACCTCGGATCACGTCAAGTGACCTCACTTCCTCGGTGCTGCTCAATCCCGCAGTCCGATCAGTTCTCGATGTAAACTCCGGAGCTGTAAATAATCATTCCTCAGGTTAATTATAATTTTCCTACTGTATTACACATTAATACAGTTTAATTTCCC
Organism: Firmiana major; assembly: GCA_033439115.1. Classification (NCBI taxonomy): domain Eukaryota; kingdom Viridiplantae; phylum Streptophyta; class Magnoliopsida; order Malvales; family Malvaceae; genus Firmiana; species Firmiana major. Next base: position 45,611,152 of record CM065908.1, on the reverse strand, counting down.
TTAATGGGCCTTAAAAATCCTTAATGGGCTTAACTAGGCCTTAATCCGTATTAAGCCCGTTTTCCACTTATTATTTCCCTTCATCAGGGTCTATCGACTCATTGGGCCTATCAATACCCATTGGGCTTTATTCCAAGCTCTTTGGATAGCCCGTATATCATTTACGACATTTTATTCAATTTTCTGATTATAATTCACTAAATACGGAATTTAATCCGAAATGCGTAAAATAAATCTTAAATACGCAATAATCACATAATTTATCGTAAATGAACTTTACTTACCCGAGAATATGCGATGGTACGCAAATCGAAGTTCGATCGGGCTTTCGTTCGGAATTTATCGTCGAACTGCACAATTTATTATATTTAACTCCGGGTCAATTTTCGATTAAATATAATTTAAATAAATTCATCGGAAATCAAATCGGTCACTTTTGACCTCGTATCGACTTACCCGAAGTCCGGTGAAATCTCAAAAATTTTCCTTTTCCTTTTTCTTTCTTTTTCCTCTTTTTCCCCTTTTCTCCTTGGCTGAACCGGTCCGGTCCGGTTCAGCACAGAACCTTCTCCCCTGAACCGTCGACCGGTTCAGGCATCCTTTGGCCGTTCCGGCTTATTTCGGCCGGTTCCCGACGCATCACCACCGCAGTTCGGCGCGCCTAAGCCTGGGCAACACTCGGCTGGGCTCGATCGGGACCAAGCACCGCCGGTGGCCGCCGGATTCCTTCTTTTCCTCCGCGGCTTCTCCTCTTCGATTCGCCGACGTCCGGCGTCGGTGGAGGTCGTGATCGGTGCCGATGGGTGCGCACGGTGCCGGGCTTCCTTTTCCGGCCGCTTGCCTGCCCGTGGGGTGGCCGGTGCTCGCCGTCCGGTGGTCATCTCCCTCGGGTCGGCTTGCTTCCGTTTCTTTCCATTTTTTTCTCTCTCCCCGTGTCCCAAATTCAGATTTCCCTCTTTTTTTTTATAATATATTTTTATTATTATTTTACTATAAAATAATAATAAAAATCCCATAAATATCCCATAAATATCCCAAAAATATCTCCAAAAATCATATTAAATTCATTTAATCCGTAAATGAATTTATCAGTCCGTTTTTACCTTTTCGGTATATTTTTTCACTATTTTTGGGCTCATTTTTAAAGGCGAAAATTTTGATAAATTCTAATAATTTATATCTTGATCAATTGGGCTCGAAATTAAATATTTTCCTCGATTTTGATCAAGATTCCTCAATTTCATATTTTTAATGAAATTCTCTTATCGAAATTATACCGAATGTCAGTCATTTGACCGTTTTACCCCTACACTCGTTCGGGAATTAACTTAACCCTTATCTCGCTGTTATGTAGCTTACATGCATTTTTAATTTATCAAATTGTCGATTGCATGTTAGTAAATACTCTTCTTATGATTCAACTATAATTACATAGTGTTCATACACTTAGGAATCATAAGGAAATAAGCTACAAAAATCCGGGTCTGACATCGGGTTCTTAGAACAGATACCGTGGATCTCCACCAATGCTCTATCTCGCCTTTCAACATAAATACGACAAAGGCAACCCTCTCAGTCGATGTACAATTGAAGAACCCATACAATTTCTCCATCAAATATACCCAATCCTCAGCCACAACCGAGTCCTTCACTCCTCTAAATACTGGAGGTTTCAACTCTTGGAACTGTTGTAACCTACTCAACTCACAATCATAACCTAGGTCACTTTCGCTCGGCTATGGAGCGATAGGAGAAGCTGTATCTTGAACTGGGGCTGGCATGACAGTCTCTGCAGTCTGAGGTCTCTCTACCTCAGTAGCTGCCTGTCCAGTAGTATTAGGTTATACGGTCGAACCTCGTCTATCGCTAACACCCAATGCCTACGTGACTATCTCCAAAAGGCTCTCAATACTCCATTCTATCCTAGCGAAGCGTGCCTCAATATTCCCTGGTCTCTTAACAGGGTCCTATGGAGCCTAATCAGTCTGTGGCTCCGCACGACTCTCAGGCATACCCCTACTGCCACTAGCACATGAACTCACCCCTCTACCTCGGTGGATGACAGGCATAATGCCTAATTTCCTGTATCCATACCATATATTAGTCTCATTCCATCTCAGTATACACAATTATATCTAAACAAAAGCATAGTAATATGAGGATGTAACTTTCCTACTTATTAGTACCGACTCATATTAAGCCGACTCAGCTCTGATACTGATCTCTGTCACGACCATTTTTCATCATTTTCATCCAAAAATAACCATAAATTTTTCGCTGCTTTATTTCCTTCCCCGGTTCTGAACAACTCTCACCAATAATAGTTGGGCTTTAAGTAAGTATTAATCATCACTTACCATTCATCTTTCAATAAATCAAGAGCAAACACATACATTTGAAAGTTTTTGTTCTATACTTATACATGTTTGCTAACACTTACATCCCCCATATTACAATTCAAAATGATTACTGTGCTATTATATGTTTACATACAAAACGATTTTTTGTGTGTATGTCACAACGGCCATGACTTCTACTACCAAAAACCACTACAAATTTTTCGCGTTTTACTTACCTTTCTCTTCACCAAGGTTTGGGTTGTGATTCGGTATTAGTCACCTCTTCCACTTTATCTTATCATTCATACATGTCAATATAACTATCTATTGACTGTATTACTTTTGTCTCATAGTGAGCTCACATATTTTAAATACAAATACATCCCCCATATTACATACGTTTACATCACTTTGTTGTTTATATGTTCAGATCCAAAATCGTACGTGTGTATGTATACCTTTCACTCGATGGGAGTGAAGCGAACACAAGGAATACAAGACCTCAGCTGTGCTCAACTACTACGGATGCTCTGTAAAGAGGGGGAAATAAAAAGGGTGAGCTCATAACTCAATAAAGAAATTAGGCAAGCAAGTAGACATCAACACTATCTACTGAAAATAATACTCTGCATTGAAAATATTATTTCCTTAACTCACTTCAAAAGCATGAATTTTAAAATATATATATATATAATTGTACAAATTAAATCTCATGTACAAAACCATGCTGAGTACTCAAAACATAGGCATTTCATGCAAAACAATGCATCTTTATAATTTCATAATGCCTTTATATAAATCATGCCATTTATATTCTAATTACAGTAAATAAGTCATTTCAATCATTCAAAACACATCAATCCGAGTTTCGACCCATCCCTTAGGTTTACCTGTGTCATAAAATCAAGTGATATATCATGCGAGACTCAGTGGCCATATGCAATAATATCCTGGACTATGGCCATATCCTCTAATGGTGATCCTAGGCTACACAGATCTCGCTGTGCGGGGCAATCACTGCTGCAATGGGAGCGGGTCAGTCCATCAGAACTGCCAGTTATCAACTCCTCAACTTTAAAACTCCATAACAACACATGGTACAGCATACTTCGTGTCACATGCACAGTAAAACGTACACCCGTGGACCATATCTGATGGTTAGGGTGCCTGTCATAGGTCTTAGCCCTCATACCATGAAAAATCAATGCCACATCTCTAAATCCACGTGTGAACATCTCAATAGTGTGACACTCAGTCTACACGGAGGAAATCATCACGGTTTTTAACATGTCTTATATATCATAGTAAAACTATAGTGCGCGCCTTTGAGTGCGACTCAAAATCGACAATATGCTCAAACACTGTTTAACACATCACAAACTCAAACTCTAGTGGGAGTAAACCTCCAGCACTAGGTCATGCATAGTTCATGTTTCAAATCAAGTACGAGCAATCGCTCTAGTACCATGCTATGCATAAAACATATAAAACTGAGTATAAATCGTATAAAACTGAGTACGATTAATAACTCTAGCACTCTATCATGCATAAATCGTATAAAACTGAGTACGATTAATAACTCCAGCACTCTATCATGCATGTCATGAAAATCTAGTGCGAATCATACTTCAGCACAAATATATGTGGAAAACATATGAAATCAAGTGCGAGCTGTGCTCTAGCAAAATTTATTCTCAAATAATTTGATAGATGGCTCTTTAACAACCCTTAATGGGCCAAACTTTATCTTAAGCCCATTTCACTTTATTATTCATTTAAGTTACGCCTATTGGGCTTGTGGGGCCCACCAACTCTTATTGGGCTTATCCGAGGCCCATAACACCTCATTACGCTGAGACCATGTCGACTTGGCCCATTGGCCTTCTCGGCCATGGCATGTTGTCGAGAGCCATCATGACGTCGATCATGCAACAGCACACTACTCATGGCCATTTACTAGCCAATTCACTTAAACATTTTATCAAATACTTAGTTGGCATGTCTTAAGCCTTTCCTATTGTTCATGTTGGTATTTTATTAAACACCTTATATGCCAACATCATACAACTATCCATATGAATAATTTGATTATAACTAACCATGCCATAATCATGTATATATCCATATCAACCTATACATGTCTTAAAATCACCTGAGCATTTATCAAAACTTATATACCAACTTTCGGCCATCACATGTTCATAGTGATTTCATGTGTTTCAATCCATAAAACATATACAAATCAACTCATTACAATCCATAGATTAACATATATGAATTTGGAAGCTTGAAAACTCACCTAGCTTATACTTCTCACTTTGGCTGAAACTTCCTTGATTTTTGTCTCTCTCAATATGACTCCTTGATGGCTGATTCCAACATATGTTATTCATCTCTCAATATGGAACAACTTCCATGAGGATCACTTGTTTCAAAAATGTCTCTAACCTAGTGATTTCTAGTGAGAGAAAGCTTGAAAACTATTTGGTTATGGTTTCTTCACTTTGCCAAAAATGAAAGGATTAAGATGATTATGTGTTGGATGGTATTTATAAGCCAAAGACTTAGCCATTAAGTCACCAATTTCAGCCACCTTAATTGATTTTTAATGGGTTAAGGTTAAGGTTATCAAATTGAATTTTGCTACCTTTGTTTAAGTGATGCTTACGAAATTGAATTTTGCTACCTTTTATTAATGGTTTTTAACTTTTACTAATGGGCTTTCAGTTTGGGCTTTTCTTTTGGAATTTTCAGCTGAAAAGTTTTCTACCAATTGGGCCTTCAATTGTCTTCATATTGGGCCCACCAAATGGCCCAAAACTTTGGCCCATTGGGCTCTCTAAATTCAGTCCACACTTGTTTATACCTTAATGGGCTTTAAAATTCCAACTTTGGCCCATTATGTTTTTACCTGTTAAATTTAATCTGGAATTCATCCAAATAAATTTTCCTTAATTCAGGGGATAAATATCTTGTATTCTAACTAAAAATATTTTTTCCTAATTTTTTTCTCCATACTTAAGTTAATTTCTAACCATGGTTAGTTAAATATGGTCAAAGTCCACTTTTCTTAACCATTGATCACATTTGACTTTTTCTCAAAAATCCAAAAGTGTCACTTTCCATGTTTCACACTCTCATCTTTATGTTTTAGCCATTTCTGGGAGGTGAATATATCAAATATCCCTCAAACGGACCATTTCGGAATCTTTTAGCCTCTTTTTGGCATTTCCTCTACTTCAATGTGTTCGGGACCAAATCAAACCGACTTTCCTTCTTGAGTTCTATATATTTTCACATCATAGGTTCTTCTCTTTAGTCAGAATGATTCAAATTCTCTCGGTTTAGCCTGTGGCTCTGATAGCCCTTATTCGGCCTTTACGTAGCTTATATGTGTTTAGTCAATTTGCTTACAATTTCGTTGTAGTAAATACTCTTCTTATGATTCAACCAACATAATAAATGTTCGTACTTATATGAATCATAAGGGATAAGCTACATCAAAATTCGAGTCTGACAATCCTCCCCAACTTAAGAAATTTGGTCCTCCAAATTAGAACAAGTCATACCTCAAATAACTTGGGGTACTTCTCACACATTAGGCTCTTTAACTCTCAAGTAGCCTCTTCCAAAGTGTGGTACTACCAGAGAACCTTAACCAAAATGATCGTCTTTGATAGCAATACCTTCTCCTTCCTACCCAATATTCGAATCGACTTCTCAACATATTACATGTCCTCTCTGAGCTCCAACGGCTCATAACTCATCACATGTGCCTGATCTGGGTGATACTTCTGAAGCATCGAAATGTGGAAGACATTATGGACACCTGATAAGTCTGGTGGCAACGCCAACCTATAGGCCTTATCTCCCACTCGATCAAGTATCTCAAAGGGTCCAATGTAGCAAGGACTCAACTTATCTCTCTTCCTAAATCTTGCTATACCCTTGGAATGAGAAACCTTTAGAAACACTAACTCGCCAACTGTAACTCTAGTAGCCTCCGTCTCTTGTCAACATAACTTTTCTGTCTGCTCTGAGTGGTTCGTAATCTGTCGCATATTAACCGAACATCCTCAGAGGCTTTTGTGACTAAGTCAGGAGCAAAAATATTTCGATCACCCACTTCTTCCCAACTAATAGGGGAACGACATCTACGGCCACACAAAGCCTCGTACGGTGCCATCTCGATACTCGAATGATAACTGTTATGTAGGTGAATTCGGCTAGTGGCAAATGATCATCCCAAGAGCCTCTAAAATCTAGCACACATGCTCTCAACACATCCTCCAGAGTTTATACAGTCCTCTCTAACTAACCATCTGTCTGAGGATGGAAAGCAGTGCTAAAACTCAGTTGGGTTCCCATGCCTTCCTGAAAATGTTCCTAAAAGTAGGAAGTGAAGCGGGAATCCCTATCCGAAACAATGCTCACTGGAACATCATGTAACCTAACTACCTCGTGTACATACAACTCTACCAATGTGCTCAAAGTATCAGTAGCTCTTATAGCTAAGAAGTGGGCTGACTTCTTCAGTCTATCCGCGACCACCCATATCGCATCATGATTCCTGCGGGTCCTCGGTAAACCCATCACAAAATCCATGGTGATATACTCTCATTCCCATGTCGGTATAGGTAGAGGCTGTAATAACCCTGCAGGGTTCTAATGCTCTACCTTCACCTGCTGACATATGAGACATCTCACTACAACCTCTACAGCATCTTTATTCATACCCGACCACCAGTACACCTTCCAGAGATTCTTATACATCTTGTTACTCCCCGAATGTAACGTGTACCTCCAAAAATGAGCTTTTCACAAAATAAGTCTCCTTAGCTCTGGGTACTCGGGAACACACAATCTACCTCTGAACCTCAATAGTCTCTCATAACTTAACTCAAAATCAGTCACTATGCCACTCTGTATCTGACTAATCACATCACTGCAATACAGATCAGTCTGCTGAGTCTATCTGATCCTATCCAACAGATCTTGCTCCAAGCGTAGACTAGCAATCATACAGTCGGTATCCATGTCAGAAGGCACAACTGCCAAACTGAAGCTAGCAAACTGCTCTAGCAACTTGTGTTCCCTGACCATCATATACGATACCATCCCAAGGCTCTTCCTACTAAACACATCCATTATAACATTAGCCTTACGAGATGATAAAGTATCTCATAATCATTGTCCCACACGAATGTAACACTCTTCCGAGTGAGATGTGTCAACGGAGCAGCTAACTTCTAAAATCCCTCAACGAATCTCTGATAATATCCTGCAAAATCCAAAAAACTCCTAATCTCGATGACTGTCCTTGGCTGTTCCCACTAAACTACAACCTCAATCTTGGATGGGTCCACTGGCACACCATCCTTTGATACAACATGTCCCAAAAATGAGATCTCATTCAACCAGAAATCACACTTACTGAGTTTAGCATATAACTCCTTCCGGAGAGTCTATAATACAATCCTCAGGTGCTGTTCATGCTCCTCTTGAGATTTCGAATACACCACGATGTCATTGATAAAGGTGATAACAAACCTATCTAAGTATGGCTTGAACACATCGTTCATCAAAGCCATAAAACCGCGGGAGCATTCGTCAGTCCAAATGGCATAACCAAGAACTCATAATGGCCATATCGAGTCCAAAATACTGTCCTGGGTACACCTCCACTTCGAATTCTCAGCTAATGGTACCCAGACCTCAAATCAATCTTAGAAAAGATCTACTCTCCTCGAAGCTGATCCAACAAATTATCTATCCGTGGAAGGGGATACCTATTCTTGATGGTAGCCTTATTCAAAAATCTGTAGTCAATACACAATCGAAGGCTTCCATCCTTCTTCTACACAAGCAAAATCGGTACTTCCCAAGGTGAAATACTTGGTTTGATAAATCCCCTGTCCAACAGTTCCTGAAACTGTCTCTTGAGTTCCTCCAACTCAGTTAAGGCCATGTGATACAGAGGTTTCTTAAATAGGCTCGGTGTTAGGCACCAAATCTATACAGAATCTCCATCTCATTGTCTGACGCCCCGGAAACGCGAAAAAAAAATGGGCTATTTTTTTTTATATATCCTTTACTTAAGTTGTATTCCTATCAGTGCCAATTTCTTAATCTTTCGTTAATGTACCGAGACGCAATTTATAATCGTAACCAGTCGAATTCAATATCTTTTCCTCTACTTGTCAGTACGTCTATTCTCATTCCCACACTTTATATAACTAGAATATACAGTAAGGTTTAAACTGCGTTACTACTACTTTAGTTACATTCATATTTCTTACTTTACATCCCAAAACATTATTACAACATTGTCTATGCTTTACAGGAAGTCTGGTAGGTAAAGTAAAATATACCTTACTAGTACTGAGGATAGCCTGGAAGGGCTGAGTCCGCCTATCCACGACTATTGTACGGCAGGTAAGGATGACAATTTACTTAAGCAAATCTGTGAGGTAAAAATAAAGGGGTGAGCTCTTCAAGCCCAGTAAGACATGCATTTAAGGCAGTCTTAGCATTAAAACATGTAAATGTAAAATGTTGTGATATAACTTTATAAAATATCATGCACGTGAATATTAACCGAAACATATTTAGTTTCGAAAGACAAGTCAAAGTACTTGTGATATCATAACTGGTAGCATGTAATTTATAAATCATGCATCTTATAAAACACGTAGCATGTAAATCATGTAACAAATATCCCGTAGGAAATCATTCACATAGCATATATCACGTAGCTCGTTTAAAGAGCAAATCAAGTCAGAGTACATAATATTTAAATCATAAGATTTAGTACTCTTTTCTTTCAAATAATACTGATTCTTTTGATGGAGACTAGGCAGCATTTTCATTACGACAAGAGTCGTATTCAAGTATGCATTTCACATAGGAAATTTGCATAGATGCTTCACTTATACTTAATACCGATGGCCATGGTAAGGGACTGTAGACTGGATCAGGGTCTTACAGAGCCCCTCGCCACTATACATATATTTCCTTTAACGGAGAGTGGCATAAAAATCGCACCGAGTGGTACAAATACCCGACGTAGTTCAACATGCACCACAAGGGACTAAACGTACACCAAGCGGTATGAGGCATGTTCCACGACGGTCCAGACCCCACACGGCAATTTAAGATAGCTCTCATAGCTTACATATAGCCTTAGTCTCAAAACATTTCTTTGAAATTATTTCTCGGGTCCGTTCACCCATAAACTTTTAAATCATTTCTCGGGTCCGTACACCCGTAAATTCATAGAAATCATATTTTTAATCATATTTCGGGTCCGTTCACCCGTAAATTCATAGAAATCATATTTTTAATCATATTTCGGGTCCGTTCACCCGTAAATTCGTAGAAATAATGATTTAATTATATTTCGGGTCCGTTCACCCGTAAACTTGTAGAAATAATGAATTTTTCATTTTCACATAACAAATTTCATTTAAAAACATTTCACAGATATCAAAAGTATATTTTAAAGAGCTCGAAAAATAGGGTTTTTCTTTCGATTTTCTCGATTTTTGAGTGCATAGTAATTTTTCCAAGTTCGGAGTTATTATTCGTAAAAACTAACATGTTCAACACATTTTTAAGCTGAAGTAAGGTATTTGAATACCAATACTACTTTAAATCACATCCCTTACCTCGTAGATCGTAGGGCAGCGCAAACTTATCGGGTCTCGAGATTGCCTCGATTTGTGTGCTGAATTCCCGAACTGCCCAAAACGATATCCATTCATCATATATTGATCAATTTCATCTTAACATACTCAATTTTAATTTATCTTCTCGAAGTTTGACCAATTTTGACTTTTCGGTCAACTTTTTCGGTTTTCTCGGTTTTACCGATTTAGTGTCGTTTCTCACAAATCTCGTTATTCAAATTTCTCATTTCATTACTTCATTAACCTTATGACTCATTCAAGTTCATAAATCAAGCTAGTCATTTTGTAAGATTTTCAATTCTTTCGTTTTTTGGTTTTACAATGAGTCAAACTATAAATCGGGCTTTCTCGATATAAATTTAACCGTTAATAACCTTAGATCCATCAAATTTTTCACATAAACACATCAACACCTTGCTGTCCAGATCTCAAATCATTCTTAGAAGTTAAATAATCCAAGTTCACTTAACTAAAAATCTTTCAACAACACCAAATAACAACATATATGAACTTCATCATCATCCATCAACTTTACCTCGAGTTTGACCAATGTTGACCACGTTTTTGATTCTTCAAATTGATCCTAAACTGTTATTTAACATGTATAGATCTTAGAATCATCAAAAACTACAAGAAAACTCAGCCAAAGAATCCAAAAATTCCAAGTTCTTCACTTACCAAAAACAGGGCAGATTCGTCGACCGTTTTTGTTTTGCGTTTTTCACCTAGTAAATGATCTTATTTGTGGCTGAATTTGTTATATGTTATATAGGGATGGATGAGGAAGATTTTATCCTTCTTTGCCGAGACCTGAATCTGACCGGAAGGTGGCCGGAAAAATCACGCACTGAGGGCAAACAGAGAACGCCTGCGGGAAGAAAGGGAGGGGGATATCTCTCGTCCTATAAGTCCTTTGGGGTTGATTTTTATGCCCACTGAAAGATCATTAAGTCTAATTTCAGACTTGAAAACATTGGCTCGAATTGAATACCGGGAGGTCTTCAAATTTGACAAACATGTTGGCTGGGTCGGCAGGCTGAAGGGGACAGATTTCTGTCCTCTTCTAGAAGAATTTAAGAAAAATTATTCTAGTCCAATTTTCTCCAAATTTCCACTTTTCAAGTGTTATACTATGTCTCTAGTATGTTTCATAAGGATTTTAGGGTCACTTGTTTAAGAAAAATTACCCGATTGAACCCATTTTGCGCGATTTGGTCAATACCGAGCAAAATGACTTAAAGTTTTCAATTTACCTTAAAAATTAATTCGATCCCCAAAACCTCCATATTTCCACTTGATTTTGATTTTCTCAAATAAATTTCATCTTATATTAATTTTCTATGCCCTCGGAATAATTTTCGAGAATTTTTAGAATTTATTCCGGATTTATTCTCTTTTTCGAGCCCATTTGCTCGATTTAGTGCAAAGCCCGAACCTTACTAACTTTTTCACTTTCAATTCCTTAGTTTACCTTTCTAAACATCAATTCATACTCAAACATGTAATTCTTAAGAAATTCTCGAGCTTAGAGCCTTACCTCAGTTTACGTGCCAGTGGGCCCCACGTAACTAACCCGAGTGTTTTGGTGGTTTCAGGCCTGCATAATATTATTCTGAGTTCTCAATTACTTCTTAGTTTACCAAATAAGAACTAAAGTGAGAAATATTTGGGTTTCACATTTCTCCCCACCTTTTAGGAATTCGGTCCTCCGAATTCAAACTGGTCCATCGAATAACTGAGGATACTTCTCTTTCATGTGACTCTCTAGCTCCCATGTAGCTTCTTCTGTCGAGTGGTGTCGCCAGAGAATCTTTACCAGTGGAATCGTCTTAGATCGAAGTACCTTCTCTTTTCTATCGAGGATCCGAATCGGTTGTTCAATATAACTCATGTCTTCATGAATCTCCAATGGTTTGTACTCTATGACATGAGAAGGGTCCGGATAATACTTTCTTAACATGGAAACGTGAAAGATATCATGTATACCCGACAACTGTGGGGGTAGTGCAAGTCGGTATGCAACGTCTCCCACTTTCTCCAATATTTCAAATGGATCAATGAAGCGAGGACTGAGCTTCCCTTTCTTTCCGAAACGTGTGACACCCTTCATCGGAGACACCTTTACAAATACAGAGTCCCCAACTTGAAATTCCAGAGGACGTCTTCGCACATCTGCATAACTCTTTTGCCTACTTTGTGCTGTCCTCAATCTATCACAAATTAACTGAACTCCTTTGGCTGCTTGTTCAACTAGTTCGGGAGCAAGTATTTTCTTATCACCCACTTCTTCCCATGCAATCGGGGATCTACATCTCCTGCCATATAGAGCTTCATAAGGAGCCATACCAATGCTAGCATGATAACTGTTATTATAAGCAAATTCAGCGAGAGGCAAATGATCATCCCATGAGCCCTTAAAATCTAGTGCACATGCCCTTAACATATCCTCTAAGGTCTGAATAGTCCGCTCGGACTGACCGTCTGTCTGAGGATGATAGGCGGTGCTCAAATTCAGTCGAGATCCCATGGCTTCCTGAAAACGAGTCCAAAACCTCGAAGTGAACCGAGAATCTCTATCAGAGGTAATACTCACAGGAGCTCCATGCAATCGTGCAACCTCTCGGACATACAGTTCTGCTAGCTTATCTAGAGAATCAGTGCTCTTAATGGCAAGAAAATAGGCACTCTTTGTCAGTCTGTCCACAATCACCCAGACTGCATCATGACCTCTCTGGGTCCTAGGTAACCCCATAATAAAATCCATAGTAATATGCTCCCATTTCCAAGTAGGCACTGGTAAAGACTTAAGCAGTCCTGCTGGCTTCTGGTGCTCAGCCTTAATCTGTTGGCAGACTAAACATCTAGCCACAAATCTGCCACATCTTTCTTCATTCCTGTCCACCAATACACTTTTCGGAGATCATGGTACATCTTAGTACTACCTGGGTGTATGGTGAATCGAGAACAATGAGACTCTTTCAAAATACTCTGTCTCAGGGTGTCATCATGGGGTACACAAATACGGCCCTGAAATCTCAACAACCCATCATCACTGACCAAGAATTCTGACTGCGATCTCTCCTCAGCCTGACTAACCATATTCAGTAATTTCTGATCATTCCTCTGTCCTGCTCTGATTTGATCCAGTATACTGGGCTCTATCTGTAGACTAGCCATAAACCCATCCTTAACCTCATCAACACTGAGTCTGAGCTCGGCGAACTGCCCTAACAAGTCCCATTCTCTAGTCATCATATAGGACATCATACCCTTTCTACTGAGGGCATCTGCTACCACATTCGCCTTGCCCGGATGGTACAAAATCTCACAGTCATAATCCTTCAGGAGCTCTATCCATCTTCGCTGTCTCATATTCAGCTCCTTCTGATCAAAAATATACTTGAGACTCTTATGGTCGGTGAAAATCTGAAATTTTTCACCATACAAGTAATGTCGCCATATCTTCAGTGCAAAAATTACTGCAGCCAACTCCAAGTCATGAGTGGGATAGTTACGCTCATGGTCCTTTAGCTGGCGAGACCCATAAGCAACCACTCTACCATTCTGCATTAGCACACAGCCCAAACCCTGGTAGGAGGCATCACTGTAAACTGTAAATCCTCCTGAACCGCTCGGAATGGTCAAGACTGGTGCTGTGGTCAACCGGTGTTTGAGCTCTTGGAAGCTCCGCTCACACTGGTCAGACCACTCAAATGGGACATTCTTACGGGTCAATTTAGACAGTGGAGCTGCAATCTGGGAAAATCCTTCGACAAACATTCGGTAGTATCCTGCTAATCCCAGGAAACTTCGAATCTCTGTCACTATCCTTGGTCTCTCCCATTTTAATACTGCATCCACTTTGGATGGATCCACAGACACCCCATCCTTAGATACTATGTGTCCGAGGAAGGCAATCTGTTCCAACCAGAATGCACATTTACTGAATTTTCCATACAGTCTCTTCTCACGAAGAGTTTGGAGCACAATTCTCAAATGCTGCTCATGCTCCTCCCGAGACTTAGAATAAATCAGTATGTCATCAATGAACACAATCACAAATTTATCCAAATATTCTCGAAAAAACATCATTCATCAAATTCATAAAGGCAGCAGGGGCGTTTGTCAGCCCAGAGGGCATCACCAAAAATTCATAGTGCCCATATCGGGTCCGAAAGGCTGTCTTCAGTACATCAGCCTCCTTAATCCTTAACTGATGATAACCCGATCTCAGATCTATTTTGGAGAACACTGATGCCCCTCTTAATTGATCAAATAAGTCATCTATCCTTGGTAGAGGATACTTATTCTTTATCGTTGCCTTATTCAACAGTCTATAATCAATACACAGGCGAAGACTGCCATCTTTCTTTCTGACAAACAGTACTAGAGCACCCCATGGAGACACACTCGGCCTAATAAATCCCTTATCGAGCAATTCTTGTAACTGCCTTTTCAATTCCTCTAATTCGACCAATGCCATTCGATAAGGTGGCTTGGAAATAGGCTGAGTGTCGGGCACCATATCAATTGCAAATTCAACTTCTCTCTCTGGTGGTAGTCCCGGTAAATCTTCTGGAAAGACATCGAGAAACTCACATACAACCGGAACATCTTGAATACTTGGTGGTTCCCGACTGTTGTCAGAAATAAAGGCAATATAGCCTCTGATAGTATCGGAGGAGATGTCAGCTGTCTCTCTGTCTATCGCTCGCACATGTCCCTGTGCAATGGGCCTCTTACCCTTCTCTGCAGCTGTTGCTCTCCGCTGCGGGACCTGTCTCTGGGGAATTTGTACTTGCCTCTCAGGCTGTTTTGGTTGTTCCCGAGATTCATAAGGTTTCATTAATGGGCAATCCTTAATCATGTGCCCTGCCTCTCCACACCTGAAACAAACATTAGTAACCCAACGGCATTCACCAGCATGTATCTTGCCACAGTTCTTGCACCGTGGCACTACTGTCCCAGGGCTTCGAGCAGTGGCAGCACTACCCATATGGATCTTGGGCTTCCCAACCCATGTCTGAGGCTCATCTGTTCTTTGCCTCTTCGACTGGCTTTTTCTCATATCATATTGAGATGCCTGTATCCCTTTTCCTTTATCTCGATCCTTGGCTTTGTACCCATTCTCAGCTCGGGTCACATCTAAGCCCCTTTCAACTTTTTGAGCCCGACCTAGAGCATCCTTAAAATCCTCAAATCGGAATCCCAATAATCTATCCCGGATCCCTGATCTCAGACCTGCCAAGAATCTCTCAATTCGACGAGCTGGATCCCTAAGGGTGTCTGGATCAAATCTCAAAAGGGTAGTGAATCGACTTTCATACTGATCAACAGTCGAACTGCCCTGAGTCAGATTAAAAAATTACGCCTGCATTTTCTTTAGTGCTATAAGCGGAATATACTGGGCTCTGAATGCATCTAGAAATGCCTCCCATGAAATATCTGTTGGATTATCAGCTAAGGTTTTCTGTGTGGTCTTCCACCAAAATTTGGCCTCTTCCTTGAGCATGTAGCTAGCCATAGTCACTTTTTTTTCATCCGTGCAACCCAAATACTGAAATACCGAATCAAGGTCTATTAACCATCCCTCAGCCTTAATCGGATCCTTTACCCCTGTAAATTCTGGGGGACTCATTTTCAAAAATTCTCGTAGCCTTTGGGTGTCTCTAACATCTCTAGGCTGTGGAGTTGCAGACTGAGGTGCTGGGGCTGCCGGAGGATTCTGTGGTGGGGGAGGAGGAACTTGTGCTGGTGCAGTAGTGGCATCAGTACCAGGGGTGTTTGCCCCAAACTGCTGGGCAATAATCGCAGTCAACGCATGTACTGTTTCCTCGAGCCTCCTTATTCTCTCAGTGGGGCTCTCAGGTTGAGGGGGAGATGGCGGAGCAGGTTGTGCCTGTCTCCTTGGACGGCCACTCCTACCACTCATATTTTTAGTAATCGTTTACCTGCACGTACACCCAAAATTTTAATCATGACTTAACAAATATACCTACTTTACAACCAGACAAGCATAGACAATTTGGGATGTAATCTGACTTTTTGATTTGGCACTAACAGTACTAGACAACTTTTGCTCTGATACCAAGAAAACTGTGACGCCCCGGAAACGCGAAAAAAAATGGGCTATTTTTTTTTATATATATCCTTTACATAAGTTGTATTCCTATCAGTGCCAATTTCTTAATCTTTCGTTAATGTACCGAGACGCAGTTTATAATCGTAACCAGTCGAATTCAATATCTTTTCCTCTACTTGTCAGTACGTCTATTCTCATTCCCACACTTTATATATCTAGAATATACAGTAAGGTTTAAACTGCGTTACTACTACTTTAGTTACATTCATATTTCTTACTTTACATCCCAAAACATTATTACAACATTGTCTATGCTTTACAGGAAGTCTGGTAGGTAAAGTAAAATATACCTTACTAGTATTGAGGATAGCCTGGAAGGGCTGAGTCCGCCTATCCACGACTATTGTACGGCAGGTAAGGATGACAATTTACTTAAGCAAATCTGTGAGGTAAAAATAAAGGGGTGAGCTCTTCAAGCCCAGTAAGACATGCATTTAAGGCAGTCTTAGCATTAAAACATGTAAATGTAAAATGTTGTGATATAACTTTATAAAATATCATGCACGTAAATATTAACCTAAACATATTTAGTTTCGAAAGACAAGTCAAAGTACTTGTGATATCATAACTGGTAGCATGTAATTTATAAATCATGCATCTTATAAAACACGTAGCATGTAAATCATGTAACAAATATCCCGTAGGAAATCATTCACATAGCATATATCACGTAGCTCGTTTAAAGAGCAAATCAAGTCAGAGTACATAATATTTAAATCATAAAATTTAGTACTCTTTTCTTTCAAATAATACTGATTCTTTTGATGTAGACTAGGCAACATTTTCATTACGACAAGAGTCGTATTCAAGTATGCATTTCACATAGGAAATTTGCATAGATGCTTCACTTATACTTAATACCGATGGCCATGGTAAGGGACTGTAGACTGGATCAGGGTCTTACAGAGCCCCTCGCCACTATACATATATTTCCTTTAACGGAGAGTGGCATAAAAATCGCACCGAGTGGTACAAATACCCGACGTAGTTCAACATGCACCACAAGGGACTAAACGTACACCAAGCGGTATGAGGCATGTTCCACGACGGTCCAGACCCCACACGGCAATTTAAGATAGCTCTCATAGCTTACATATAGCCTTAGTCTCAAAACATTTCTTTGAAATTATTTCTCGGGTCCGTTCACCCATAAACTTTTAAATCATTTCTCGGGTCCGTACACCCGTAAATTCATAGAAATCATATTTTTAATCATATTTCGGGTCCGTTCACCCGTAAATTCATAGAAATCATATTTTTAATCATATTTCGGGTCCGTTCACCCGTAAATTCGTAGAAATAATGATTTAATTATATTTCGGGTCCGTTCACTCGTAAACTTGTGGAAATAATGAATTTTTCATTTTCACATAACAAATTTCATTTAAAAACATTTCACAGATATCAAAAGTATATTTTAAAGAGCTCGAAAAATAGGGTTTTTCTTTCGATTTTCTCGATTTTTGAGTGCATAGTAATTTTTCCAAGTTCGGAGTTATTATTCGTAAAAACTAACATGTTCAACACATTTTTAAGCTGAAGTAAGGTATTTGAATACCAATACTACTTTAAATCACATCCCTTACCTCATAGATCGTAGGGCAGCGCAAACTTATCGGGTCTCGAGATTGCCTCGATTTGCGTGCTGAATTCCCGAACTGCCCAAAACGATATCCATTCATCATATATTGATCAATTTCATCTTAACATACTCAATTTTAATTTATCTTCTCGAAGTTTGACCAATTTTGACTTTTCGGTCAACTTTTTCGGTTTTCTCGGTTTTACCGATTTAGTGCCGTTTCTCACAAATCTCGTTATTCAAATTTCTCATTTCATTACTTCATTAACCTTATGACTCATTCAAGTTCATAAATCAAGCTAGTCATTTTGTAAGATTTTCAATTCTTTCATTTTTCGGTTTTACAATGAGTCAAACTATAAATCGGGCTTTCTCGGTATAAATTTAACCGTTAATAACCTTAGATCCATCAAATTTTTCACATAAACACAACAACACCTTGCTGTCCAGATCTCAAATCATTCTTAGAAGTTAAATCATCCAAGTTCACTTAACTAAAAATCTTTCAACAACACCAAATAACAACATATATGAACTTCATCATCATCCATCAACTTTACCTCGAGTTTGACCAATGTTGACCACGTTTTTGATTCTTCAAATTGATCCTCAACTGTTATTTAACATGTATAGATCTTAGAATCATCAAAAACTACAAGAAAACTCAGCCAAAGAATCCAAAAATTCCAAGTTCTTCACTTACCAAAAACAGGGCAGATTCGTCGACCGTTTTTGTTTTGCGTTTTTCACCTAGTAAATGATCTTATTTGTGGTTGAATTTTTTATATGTTATATAGGGATGGATGAGGAATATTTTATCCTTCTTGGACGAGACCTGAATCTGAACGGAAGGTGGCCGGAAAAATCACGAACTGAGGACAAACAGAGGACGCCTGCGGGAAGAAAGGGAGGGGGATATCTCTCGTCCTAGAAGTCCTTTGGGGTTGATTTTTATGCCCACTGAAAGATACTAAGTCTAATTTCAGACTTGAAAAAATTGGCTCGAATTGAATACCGGAAGGTCTTCAAATTTGACAAACATGTTGGCTGGGTCGGCAGGCTGAAGGGGACAGATTTCTGTCCTCTTCTAGAAGAATTTAAGAAAAATTATTCTAGTCCAATTTTCTCCACATTTCCACTTTTCAAGTGTTATACTATGTCTCTAGTATGTTTCAT
Organism: Firmiana major; assembly: GCA_033439115.1. Classification (NCBI taxonomy): domain Eukaryota; kingdom Viridiplantae; phylum Streptophyta; class Magnoliopsida; order Malvales; family Malvaceae; genus Firmiana; species Firmiana major. The sequence goes on along the minus strand of CM065908.1, from coordinate 45,592,225 downwards.
AAGGATTTTAGGGTCACTTGTTTAAGAAAAATTACCCGATTGAACCCATTTTGCGCGATTTGGTCAATACCGAGCAAAATGACTTAAAGTTTTCAATTTACCTTAAAAATTAATTCGATCCCCAAAACCTCCATATTTCCACTTGATTTTGATTTTCTCAAATAAATTTCATCTTATATTAATTTTCTATGCCCTCGGAAAAATTTTCGAGAATTTTTAGAATTTATTCCGGATTTATTCTCTTTTTCGAGCCCATTTGCTCGATTTAGTGCAAAGCCCGAACCTTACTAACTTTTTCACTTTCAATTCCTTAGTTTACCTTTCTAAACATCAATTCATACTCAAACATGTAATTCTTAAGAAATTCTCGAGCTTAGAGCCTTACCTCAGTTTACGTGCCAGTGGGCCCCACGTAACTAACCCGAGTGTTTTGGTGGTTTCAGGCCTGCATAATATTATTCTGAGTTCTCAATTACTTCTTAGTTTACCAAATAAGAACTAAAGTGAGAAATATTTGGGTTTCACACATTGTCTGGTGGTAACCCTGATAATTCATTCGAAAAAACATCTAGGAACTCCCTAACCGCAGGGATATGTTCCAACTATGGATGTGCCTTATCTGTATCAACCATATACGCAACGAAACCTTCAACATTTTGATTCTTAGTCAGTATAGTAAATCATTTTACTAAATATTGCAACTACTTTTTTCATTTCTTTTCAGTAAACTTTACAATATCTTTCACAGGGGTAGGAAACATACCCGTCTTAGCATAACAATCTAAAACAGCATGCTTTGCAGCTAACCAATTGACACGCCCAAAAGGTATATGTCAGCAAATGCACGGGTCGTACAAGTAATGATGGGATTTGAGTCCCGAGTTATCGTCCCACAGAGAAGTTGGCTAGCCTAATTAACTACCGGTTAATTTTACCCTAAGTATATTCTAGCAAATTATAAAATTAAGGTGGGTGATCTACATAGCTAAAATTAAAAATGCTGAAAGCAATGAAATAATAAAAGCTATAAAATGAAGAAATTAAAATCGAGCAAAATTACATACAGTCCTCCATGCAATTAAAATCAAAAACCTACAAAAGAAATTAAAACAGTTAAAACTAATTCACGCAATTAAAATAAAATGCAATTATGAAAATAAAACAATAAAATTAAACTACAATTAAACTAACCTAAAATGCAATTTTAAACTACTTAATCAAAATGTAATTTAAACTAAACTAAAACTTAATGAAAATAAAGACTAAATTAAAAATGCATGAAACACATTTAATCTAAATTAACTCTAAGTGCATCTAAACTGAAATAAAATCCTAAAACATTTAATATAAAATTAACTACTAACTAAAAATTAACACTACAAATTAACATGCAAAAATAATAAAACTAACCTACCATTATAATTGACTAGGCTAACTAACTAACAACTAACAAATGCATGAAAATGGATTAATTAACTAAAATGAACTAGCCAAACAAGCCTTAACCAGTTTAAATCAACAAAGAAATCCCTCCAAACACTATTCACGTGTCTTCTTTGTTTACTTTCCATTTCCAGGTGATGGCCTCGGGTTGTTCATTTCATTATCTTTCCAAATGCATGTTTATTTCCAGGCATTAATGGTTTTCGCTACTGTCGGTCTGCTGCATTCTCCTTCTCGGTATTAACCAGACACTACTCCAGACATGTCTTGGTTCTACTGTGTCCTGCCGTTTCTTACTGCCAAGTCTCAAGTCCTAGGTGCTCACGGGTTCCAGGTGCTCACGGGTTGCCCTCTGCTGTCCCTGTACATTTTTGCCCTATGCAAAGTTTTGCTCTCGGTATTCCTCATGATTTTATCCTCTATTTCTAGGTGATGGTGTGCTACTCTCGGGTTGTCCAGGTCTGTCCAGCAAACTTCTGCTTCAGGTTTAGCTGCTGCTGGTTCGCGCAACCTCTGCCTAGTTCTGTGCTCCACGAAATGGTCCTGCACTCTCGGTTTGTCAAGCATGTCTCCTACTCATGCAATTTATAACTCCCAACAGCAGCTATCTACTGCTTTACTACCGACAGCACCCAACCTCGCGTTTATCTTCCTTCTTGTGCCGGTCTTTAACTCCTGCTATTTTTGTGCAAGCATCAGCTGAAACCAGCAACTGCAGCAACTGAGGCCTCTTCACGCAACAGCCATTCCACTTACCAGTTAACTAATTGCAAATCTAAACAGTGGAAGAGGTTATAAAACAGAAGAGAACAGAGCTGTGATTTTCTGCCGAGCTCAGTAGCCCAGCCTTGTCACCCTAGGCTATTAACACACCACACCATGAGGCATCTTCCTCATCAGCCTACACTGCCACACATCCACTCCTCGGAATCAAACAGCTGCACTAGTTGAGCAAGAAGAAACCGAATCAAAAAGGTTGAACCAGAAGCTCAGAAATAAACATTTAACTAGTGAATTTTTTTTCTTTTCTTCTAAAGAAAATGCAAATGGAACAGTTAGTAAAAGCATTAATAAGCAAAGAGAATAATGCAAAGGGTTGATGAAAAATGACTACTGTCACTAGCCATTCTCACTACCCGATCAATGAGCAATAAAAAAATGAAAAGCAAAGCAATGAATTGAAATAACGAAGAAGAAAAAAAGAAGTAAAGCTTTTCATAAAATCAAGTAAATGTAAAGTTGACATGAACAGTGAAATAAGAAAATGCTTGCTAAACAAAATACTATTCGGAAAAGCTTGAAAGGAAGAATAACAACTTTAAATACTAAAATTACTCCTAAATTACTCTAAACTACTCCTACCCTAAAACTACCCTAAATTCTACTCCTAAAAATTACATCCTCTTTCAATTGTCATCTTTTCCTATTTATAAACACACTAGGGGTAAAATTGTAATTTCTACATCCTTGATGAGTTGGCATTTTTTGGCCACTTGTCTTCACACCATTGGCTCCTTGAAAAGATATTTCCATGTCATCGGTCTTCTTGTCCAATTGGATGTGCTAGGTGGCATGACTCGTGTTGTCCGCGTGGCTCAATCTCGATTTTAGCCCAATTTCGGTCCATTTTCTACCGAAATATTCAAAATTCATCCGGATTTAATTTATTTGCAAACATGAGAATTTTAATTAAATAAAGGGGATAATTAACAAAATAAATTGGGGATTTAAATAATTAATTAGGAAATTAAGCACAAATAATTCTAAAAATATAGAATTATCACACCCCCAAACTTGAGCTTTTGCTTGTCCTCAAGCAAAACAAAATGATTGTAGGAATGATAAGTACAAAACATAATAATTTCCCCAATATCATCCTCAAAGAAAAAGTACAGACTATGAAATTAACGACTCACAATTACAAGTCCAGCACTTAGAATTATTCAATCATAAGTCCTAACCCAAATTGGACTCCTCGTGAGTGTGTGAAAAATGTCAAAGTCACTTCTCAATACATTATCTGGATTAGATTATGCAAACACAGTGAATACAAAGTCAATGATATGTGATCATTCCCATAAGTTTGCTTTTCACTTCTCTCTCCACTAATGTAGTCACACTTAACCAAAGATTAATAGGACTTCATTAAGCTTGTAATGTAAGGCTAGGGCTAAGGTATGATAAAGTCGATTTAGGTTTAATTACCCCTTAACATGCATTACTTCTAGGATCTTAATGTAAGAGCTCTAAATTATTTCCCCCAAACTTATTTCTTTTGCTAAACATTTTTTCTATTTTTGTATTTTTGTATTTTTTCTTTTCTTTTTTCTTTTTCTGTCATTTGCAATTTTTTTCTTTTTTTTTTATATTTTTTTTATATACTCATTCACTATCACTTAATACCCATATAGCTCATAATATATCCAAATGACAAAAAGTATTTAAGCTAAGGAAAATTTTGCAGGAATATTTACAGAGAAAAGCTTATTTGGCCCAGATGGGTGACTAGGGGTAGCATATATACAAGGAAGGCTAGAAAGGCTCAAACTATCCAAAGATGGCCTAAATCATCTCCCTAATTAAGTGTGATCTAATATTTCACCTCGAGATTAGATCAAACAAATTCTAAAATATGATACACACAATCAACTAAACAAATGCAATCCTAAGTCCACATAAGCTTTCTCTAAATAAATATACAGATTCATGACATGACAAGTGCGTAAGATGAAGAAATCACAATCAGAATCAAGACAAATTCAAGAATTCAACTTCATGCTTTTCCTATAATCATGCTTCTTAGTCAATCAAAATCAGACTTAATCATGCGGTCATATCATCGAAATATGTGAAAACTACATGCTAAGTACTAAATCATCCCAAAATCAAACAGTTTAAGCTCAGATTTTCGAAAAAAATTTGAAAAAATTTTCAATTTTGCTCAAATTTTTGAAAAATGCTCAAGTGATATCCCCTCCCCCAAACTTAAAGTGCACAGTGTCCTCAGTGTGCAGATAATATAAGAATTGAAGTTCAGGAACAAAGTACTCCCCTTTCTGATGATGATGAACAACTGAAGCTTTTATTGAAAGTGTAAAACTAGAAAATAAACCTGCAAAATAAACAAAAAAAAGAAATAACAGAAAAGAAAAAGAAAAAGAACTATATACAAGGTGAAAAGAAAAACACAACCACTTCAAATGCAGCTGAAAAAAACAACACTCAACAGCAGGGCGAAGTGTAGGAGGATTAGCCAGAATGGTGATAGAATGTTAACAGTTAAATCCTCCTTAGCTCTATCTACTTCCCTCATTCTTTCAGATTTCATGTGCTTAAGCCTTATATCCTCATTAATCTCTATCTTAAAACACTCATGAGAGTCATCAGGGAGCTTCAAAGGTTTGAAAACATTAAACTTCACTTCCTGATCTTGCAATCTCATAGTCAACTCCCCCTTTTGTACATCAATTATCGTCCTACCAGTAGCTAGGAAAGGTCTGCCTAAAATAATGGGGACTTCTTTGTCTTCCTCCATATCTAGTACAATAAAATCTGTAGGGAAAATAAACTTGTCCACCTTTACTAAGACATCCTCAATGACCCTCTTTGGATATTTAATGGATCGATCTGCTAGCTGAAGGATCACTGTAGTGGACTTGACATCCCCTATTCCTAACTTCTGATAGATAGACAAAGGCATTAGATTGATACTAGCTCCTAAATCACACAGGGTTCTACCAAAGAATAGATTTCCAATAGTGCAGGGTATGGTAAAACTCTCGGGATCCTTGAGCTTGGCGGGTAATTTCCTCTGGATAATTGCACTACATTGCTCAATTAAAGCCACCGTCTCATATTCTTCCAACCTTCTTTTCCTCGAGAGGATATCCTATAAAATCGTCACATAACTTAGCATTTGCTCTAAAGCGTCTGCAAAAGGAATGTTGATGTGAAGCTTCTTAAAAACCTCAAGAAATTTAGCAAATTGTCGTTCTAGCTTTTAATCTTGGAGCCTCTGAGGAAAAGGTACTGGTGTTCTAACCAGAAGGGATGTAGTGGTAACATGTATAGCATCAAAGGATGAGGAAGGCTGTGAAATAGAAGAAAGTATAGATGAAGAAGTGCCTAGCTTGGATTCTTTTGCAGCCTGATCCTGATGTTCCTGCTCTTTCTGAGCTGCTTCTTTAGAACTTAAGGATTCTTCAACTATATGGTGTTTAGGTTGGGACTTAACTTGTGGTTCGTCATCTAACTCTCTATCGCTCCTAAGGGTGATGGATTTCACATGTTCTTTACCCTCCCTTTGCCTAACAAGATTAACTTCAGTATTACTGGGGAGTGTCCCTTGTGGACACTAGTTAAGAGCACTAGCTATTTGTCCTACCTGAACCTCTAAGTTCTTAATTGAGGCAGCTTGATATTGCAAGATAGTCGTGAACATTTCCTCAAGCGAGGGCTTCTTCTCAACTGCTGGTGCATGGTAGGGTTGTGGTGGTGGTGGTTGGTGGAAGTGAGGTGGATGATGCTGAAATTGAGGTGGGGATGGATGATATGGTGGATGGTGCGAAAATTGCGACGTAGTGGTACATGAATCGATGAAGCTTGAAAATTAGGGGGTTCTACAGGTCTAGAACTAAAAGATTGCCCTTGGTTTTGGCTCTAGGAGAAGTTAGGATGGTTCCTCCACCCTGGGTTGTAGGTTTTTGACAAGGGGTTGTTCTGTTGCTTCTGAAGTGGAGCAACATACTGAACCGATTCTAGGTTAAGTGGACACCTACCCACAAAGTGTGTACCACTACACAGATCGCATGAAGGGAAAGGACTTTGGACAGAATACACAGGGTTAGGACTAGTGGGAGGATTATGTTGGGTACTGAGCGACTATACCTTCTTCGTAAGATTAGCAATTTGAGAGGTCAAGGTAGACAATGTGTCAAGCTCATAAATACCCGTCGGCTTCTTTAATAATTGCCTCTCCAAGGACCATAGATAGTTATTAGCCACCATCTTGTCTAAAAGCTCATATGCTTCCTCCTCTGTTTTGCACATTATCACTCCACCTGCAGCAGCGTCAACAATGGTCCTATTTTGGCTTGTAAGTCTGTTGTAGAAGGTTTGGACTTGCAGCCACAAAGGTAGGCCACGGTGAGGGCACTTCCTAAGAAGTTCTTTATATTGTTCCCATTCTTCGTAAAGAGATTCAGAGTCGTATTGGGCAAAGGAAGATATATTACTACGGAGTTAGGCCATTTTAGAGAGAGGGAAAAACTTAGATAGAAATTGATGGGCTAACTCGTCCCATGTAGAAATGGATCCTGGAGGCAGGGAGGTTAACCAGTGTCTCGCCCTATCCCTAAGTGAGAAGGGGAATAATCTAAGCCTAAGCGCATCATCAGATAATCCATTATGTTTGAACGTGTTGCACAAGTCCAGGAATTGCCCAAGGTGAGCATGTGGGTCATTGTACGGAAGCTCACTGAACTGTAATGAAGTCTGGATCATCTGGAGGATGGAAGGCTTAATTTCAAAATTGTTTGGATGGACAGCTGGTGGCCTAATGCCGGTATAATAACCTCCAATAGTCGACATTGCATAATCTCCAACGGTCTTAATTTCCTTATTTTCTGTCATGATGCTTTGCAGCAGAGCTATAAATTTCCTAGAATCCTTTCGAATTTTTCTAAGAGTGCGTTCGATTTTAGGATATAGAGGAAAGCAATCAAAACTTCTGGCTCTACGCATGCAATCATCGAAAAGTCTTTAGAAAATTTTGTTAAGTTTTTCAATTTTTCAATTTTTTTTCATTTTAATTTTTCAATTAACTAATCTAGATTAAATATTTACAACCTAAATATTTACAAGCTAGAATTACACCTAAGCATAATTTCATCGATATTAACTAATGGCTAATTAAGACTTCCCCGGCAATGGTGCCAAAAACTTGACACGCCCAAAAGGTATATGTCTGCAAGTGCACGAGTCATACAAGTAATGATGGGATTTGAGTCCCGAGTTATCGTCCCACAGAGAAGTTGGTTGGCCTAATTAAATACCTGTTAATCTTACCTTAAGTATATTCTATAAAATTATAAAATTAAGGTGGGTGATCTACATAGCTAGAATTAAAAATACTAAAAGCAATAAAATAATAAAAGCTATAAAATGAAGAAATTAAAACCGAGCAAAATTACTTACAGTGCTCCATGCAATTAAAATCAAAAACCTACAAAAGAAATTAAAACAGTTAAAACTAATAACGCAATTAAAATAAAATGCAATTATGAAAATAAAACAATAAAATTAAACTACAATTAAACTAACCTAAAATGCAATTTAAACTACTTAATCAAAATGCAATTTAAACTAAACTAAAACTTAATGAAAATAAAGATTAAATTAAAAATGCATGAAACACATTTAATCTAAATTAACTCTAAATGCATCTAAACTAAAATAAAATCCTAAAACATTTAATATAAAATTAACTATTAACTAAAAATTAACACTACAAATTAACATGCAAAAATAATAAAACTAACCTACCATTATAATTGACTAGACTAACTAACTAACAACTAACAAATGCATGAAAATGGATTAATTAACTAAAATGAACTAGCCAAACAAGCCTTAACCAGTTTAAATTAACAAAGAAATCCCCCTCCAAACACTATTCATGTGTCTTCTTTGTTTACTTTCCATTTCCAGGTGATGGCCTCGGGTTGTCCATTTCATTATCTTTCCAAATGCATGTTTATTTCCTGGCATTAACGGTTTTCGCTACTGTCGGTCTGCTGCATTCTCCTTCTCGGTATTAACCAAACACTACTCCAGACATGTCTCGATTCTACTGTGTCCTGCCGTGTCCTACTGCTAGGTGCTCACGGGTTACCTTCTGCTGTCCCTGTACGTTTCTACCCTCTGCAAAGTTCTGCTCTTGGTATTCCTCACGATTTTTTCCTCAATTTCCAGGTGATGGTGTGCTGCTCTAGGGTTATCCAGGTCTGTCCAGCAAACTTCTGCTTTAGGTTCAGCTGCTGCTTGTTCGCGCAACCTCTGCCCAGTTCTGTGCTCCACGAAATGGTCTTGCACTCTCGGTCTGTCAAGCAAGTCTCCTGCTCATGCAATTTCCAACTCCCAACAGCAGCTATCTGCTGCTTTACTACCGATAGCACCCAACCTCGCGTTTGTCTTCCTTCTTGTGCCGGTCTTTTACTACTACTATATTTGTGCAAACATCAGCTGAAACCAGCAACTGCAGCAACTGAGGCCTCTTCACGCAACAGCCATTCCACTTCTCGGTTAACCAATTGTGAATCTGAACAGTGGAAGAGGCTATAAAATAGAGGAGAACAGAGCTGTGATTTTCTGCCGAGCTCAGCAGCCCAGCCTTGTCACCCTAGGCTGTTAACACACCACACCGTGAGGCATCTTCCTCATCAGCCTACACTGCCACACATCCACTCCTCGGAATCAAACAGCCGCACTAGCTGAGCAAGAAGAAACCGAATCAAAAAGGCTGAACTAGAAGCTCGAAAATAAACATTTAACTAGTGATTTTTTTCTTTTCTTCTAAAGAAAATGCAAATGGAACAATTAGTAAAAGCATCAATAAGCAAAGAGAATAATGCAAAAGGTTGATGAAAAATGACTACTGTCACTAGCCATTCTCACTACCCGATCAATGAGCAATAAAAAAAATGAAAAGCAAAGCAATGAATTGAAATAACAAAGAAGAAAAAAAGAAGTAAAGCTTTTCATAAAATCAAGTAAATTGAAAGTTGACATGAACAGTGAAATAAGAAAATGCTTGCTAAGTAAAATACTATTCGGAAAAGCTTGAAAGGAAGAATAAAAACTTTAAAAACTAAAATTACTCCTAAATTACTCTACACTACTCCTACCCTAAAACTACCCTAAATTCTACTCCTAAAAATTACATCCTCTTTCAATTGTCATCCTTTCCTATTTATAAACACACTAGGGGTAAAATTGTAATTTCTACATCCTTGATCAGTTGGCATTTTTTAGCCACTTTTCTTCACACCATTAGCTCCTTGAAAAGATATTTCCATGTCATCGGTCTTCTTGTCCAATTGGATGTGCTAGATGGCATGACCCGTGTTGTCTGCGTGGCTCAATCTTGATTTTAGCCCAATTTCAGTCCAATTTCTACTGAAATATTCAAAATTCATCCGGATTTAATTTATCTGCAAACATGAGAATTTTAATTAAATAAAGGGGATAATTAACAAAATAAATTGGGGATTTAAATAATTAATTAGGAAATTAAGCACAAATAATTCTAAAAATATAGAATTATCACCAATCCATTCCTAGGATTACATCAAAATTGCTCATACTTAGCAAAATTAGATTAGTAGCCTTATACTTTTCCCCTACTCTTTAGTTGTTGCTCTCATTCTCGGAGAAGAAGTATCAACTAGAGCTCTCTCTGGCTCATTGCCCTTCTGTGGGTCAATCTTAGTCATCTTTGGGCAAGCCCTAGCAATTTCCCTGGTTTCCCACATCGAAAACACAATCTGGTAGTTATTGAACAAGGTCTACCATCTTGGTATCTACTACATCTACCACACTGATCGGTAGTAGGCCTCTGTCCTCCAATAACAATGCCCTTAACTGGAGCTATGGCCGAAAATGTAAGAGGTCTAACAGGTCTCTCTTGTACCTCTTCAATTTGTGGTCTCTTACCGAAAAGTCTCCTCCCTCCTCGATAACTGAAACCTCAATCTCTAATCGGCCTCTTTCTATCTCTATCTCTACTCTGGGTAACCGTCCTGGACTCAAAGGCCCTGCACACTACCTCCTCATATGTAGAGATATCAATTGGTACCATTCTAGACCGTAGTACCGATCTTTGTCCATCAATATCTACAGACATTTTTGGTCTCACTATACATAGTGTCGGGGTCATACCTTCCCAGGGATATAAATCATGTCTCATACTCATCTACTAATAGACTCCCCTGGCTCAAAGCTTCCGTTGCGCTATATCTGGGACAAACTACCTCCTGATGGCATCCAGAAATATCTCCTAACTAATCTAAGTGTGTCGGGCTCTCAATATCGGCCAGGTGCACTTTCACCAATGCTCTGTGATTCCCTTCAGTAGGAACGCAACAAATGCGACCATCTCTGAAGTCGTACACTCAAAGAATCCATACAACTTCTCGATCTCTCCAATCCAATCCTCCGCAATCACTGGGTCCTCGACTCTACTAAATGACGACTATCCAAACATCTGAAACTTCCATAACCTATCAAGACCACAACCGTACCCCAGTCCACTACTGCCCTGCATTGGAGCAATATGAGTATTTATAGGCTGTGGCGTCTGAACTAGCTGTGTAGGCGTATCAGGTATAGTTACCATCCCAGTCGCAATCCCTACATCCTATCCCTGGCTAGCTGGCATAGTCTGTGTTAGTAATTCAACTATAGTCTCTAGGCTAGCTCTAATCTCGTAAAATGCACCTCGGTACTCTCTGGAACCTCAATAGGACTTGGAGTCTCATGCTTAGATGAAGACTCATCTTGGCTCTCAAGCCTACCTCTATGACCTCGAGCCCTACCTCTAGCCCCTCTACCATGGCTGGTATTAGCCATAATGGCTCGATTCCTACATTCATAACCATTAATTATGTGTCATGACCGTCATCCGTGACTTAACCAAAACCACTACAAATTTATTGCATTTTTAACTTCCCTTTCCTCTCTTCAATGGTTGGGCTGTGATTCGATGTTAGCTTTCTTGCATACCATATCATCCATTATCATACATACATGTCAATATATTGTTACTGACTATAAATTCTTTTTATAATACATGTGAGATCATATAAAAGCTAATACCAATACATTCCCCATAACATATATCGTATACATCACTGTGTTGTTTCTATGTTTAGATACATAACCGTACAAAAAATGTATACCTGTCGATCGATAGGAAATAGCAACGGACAACAGGAATACTATCCCTTAAGCACACTCACTCTACTGCTGATGCTCTGTAGAGAGATGTAAAGAAAGGGGGGTGAGCATACAACGCGCTCAGTAAGGAAATCGGGCAAGCAAGTAGATATCTACACTATCTACTTAAAATAATGTTATGCCTCAAAAACATCATTTCCTTAACTCACTTTAAAAGCATGTCTATATATATATATATATATATATATACTTGTACAGATTAAATCCCATGTACAGAAATCATGTTTGCTTTCTCAAATGTAGGCATGTAGTGCAAAACAATGCATCTTTATAGTATCACAATGCCTTTAGATAAATCATGTTAAATCACAGTAAATATGACATTTAAATCATTCACAACACAAAAATCGGATTTCGACCCATCCCTCATGTCTATCAGTAAATAAATCAGTCAATCAAGTGATATATCATGTGAGACTCTGTGGTGAAAATGCAAATAGTATCTTGGACTATAGCCATATCCGATAATGGTGATCCCAGGCAACACAGATCTTGATGTGCGGGGCATCACTGCAGCAACGGGAGGGGGATCAGTCCATCACAATCGAAAGCTATATCCTCCTCAACTCCATAACACCACACGGTACAGTGTACTTCATGCCACTCGCACGGTACAACGTACTCCGTGGACCCTACATCACAGTCGGGGTGCCAGCCACAGGTCTTAGCCCTCAAACCATGGAATATCATACCATGTCTCTAAATCCACATGCGAACCTCTCATAGTGTGACACTCAGTCTACACGAGGAAATCAAGCATGGTTTTCAACATGTATTATATATCACATAAATTACAGTGCGCGCCTTTGAGCGCGACTCACAGTCGTCACTCCGTTCAAACACTATTTCACATCACAAACTCAAACTCTAGTGCGAGTAAACCTCCAGCAACTAGGTCAATGCATAGTTCATGTTTCAAATCAAGTACGAGCAATAGCTCCAGTACCATGCTATGCACAAAACTCATCAAATCAAGTATGAGCAATAGCTTAAGTACTATGTCATGTATAAATCTTAAAGAATCGAGGATGAGCAATACTGTAGCACTTTGTCATGTATCTCATGTAAAATTCGAGTACGAGCTAATCGCTCCAGCACTCTCTCATGCATAAATCACATAAAACTTAGTACGAGTAATAACTCCAGCATTCTATCAAGCATGTCATGGAAATCTAGTGCGAATCACAATCCAGCACTAATATATGTGGAAAATATATGAAATCGAGTGCAAGCTGTGGTCTAGCATGATTTATTTTCACATAATTCGATAGATGGCTCTTTAAAAATAGATGATTTTCAAAACATCAAAATCATCACTATAAAGTGTGCTTAATTCACATCAACCTTAAAATCATTAGCCCATCTATTTATTCTTCTGCTAAACAGCAGTAAGACACTCAAAATGGTGGTATCCATGCTTTTTACAACTTTTCACAAAAGTTGACTTTTTTCCTAACTAAGGGTAAAATCATAATTTGCCACTATCGGGTCACAATAATTATTATTCACTTTCTCTGACCCTCAGAGTTTTTAAGTGAATGTAAAAGCAGACGAAAATACATACAAGTATCTCTAACTACTCACAAAAGTCCCTTACCTGTAATCACTCAAGAAATTTTACTTTCTCAACGCTACTCGATCCAGCAGTCCGATTCGCTCCTCCAATAATCTCTGGAGTTGCATATAACCATTTATCAGGTTAATTATATTTTTCCTATTGTATTTCACATTAAATACAGTCTATTTCCCTTAATGGGCTTTAATAAACCTTAATGGGCCTAACTATGCCTTAAGCCCATTTCCATTTATTTAGCCAAATTAACTTAGGCATTTTCACAAACACTTAGTTGGCATGTCTTAAGCCTTTCATATAGTTCATGTTGGCTTTTTATCAAACACCTTATATGCCAATATCATACCACCATCCGTATGAATAAATTGATTATAACTAAGCATGTCATAATCATGTCTACATGCATATCAACCTATACATGTCTTAAAATCATATGGGTATTTATCAAAACTCATATACCAACTTTCGACCATCACATGTTCATGGTGTTTTCATGTATTTCAATCCATAAAACATATACCAATCAACTCCATATAACTCATAGATTAACATATATGAAGTTGGAAGCTTGAATTTATACCTAGTATTTGTGTTCACACTTGGCCAAAACTTTGAACCTCACAGTTTGCACACTATGGCTCCTTGATAGCCTATTCCAACATATGTCACTCTCCTCTTAATTTGGAACAACTTTCATGGAGATTGCAAGATCCAAATATGCCTTTTTCCTAGTGATTTCTAGTGAGAGAAAGCTTAGAAAACTTTTCGATTATGGTTTCTTCACTTTGTCGAAAATGAAAGGATGAAGATGATTATGTGTCACGACCCTCAACTTACCAAAATACGTACAAATGTTTCACATTTTCATGCATCATTTATTATTTGTCCTTACCTCAATCGTGAACAGCAACTCTCCTCAATAGTTGGGTTGTGTGTCGACATCTAACTCATTCCATCATACCAATTCAATTTGCTTATTATTTATGAGCAAACACTCGTATAAATGTATATATCAAAGTTGTTACATGTGTTTACATTGTTTTACATCCCCAATAGTTACATATAAAATGATACTGTGCTATGTCTAGTTTAGATACAAAATAATCCAAGTGTGTATACCTTTAGCGATGGGATGCAGCGGATTACCAAAAGGGACAAGCCTCTAGTCACGCTCACTCTATACTCAAATCTTTGTAGAGAGGGGGAAAATAAGGGGGGTGAGCAAACCACACGCTCAGTCAGGCAATCATGCGAACAGGTAGATACTGCACTATCTACGTGATCGTGATGCCATGCTCAAACGCATTTAATTCATCATTTTATCTCAAAACATGAGTGTATGATTGTGTTAATGGTATGTAAAGCATTCATACTATTAAAATCCAGTGCACATTTCAACTCAAAGCATGGTATAAATCATCATGCATAATTCATAATAAAGCATGGCATTAACCATCATGCATTTTCTCAAATAAGCATGGCATTAACCATCATGCATCCGTGCACTTTAAAAACCATTAACAATCAATATCTCAAAACAATTCAACACTTGTCAGGTCTCAGCCCATCCCTCGGACTGTCCTGACCCACAAATCATTTCAAACATGGATTTATTCTCAAAACAATAGACATGTGAGATAGGCAATTCAATAATAGGTAATAACCTCAAGGTCTATGGCCATAACCTGTGATACCGGCTACACAGATCAGGTGTGCGAGATATCACCACTATCTGCTTCCACACGGGAGGTGGGTCAAATCCTACCCGCCAGTCCATAGCAAATTTCGTCCAAAGATGGCACATCACATCTCAACACGATACAACGTACTCCATGCCACATGCACGGTATAACGTACTACGTGGACCCAATCAACACATCATATCAAGCCACATATCAAAACGTACTTGTGAGCCTATTTAATCGGTACGACCTCTTGTCTACTGAAGCTCCTAACACGGCTAATAAATCATGTCAAAACAAAGCACGTGCGAGCCTATTTAATCGATGTGACACCCAATCTACTCGAAACTCCAAGCACAACAACAAGCAAGGTGGGCATCTAGTGCGAGGTAAGCTCCAAGCACCATGTCAAAACTAGTATGAAATCCATGTGAAAACTAGTGCGAGCTAAGCTCTAGCACTCATGCGTATAAAACACGTCAAATCTCATGTGAGTCATACTCTAGCACGCTTTCATAATAATGTAGGTGGCTCAATTCTTTGCAAAGTATGGTTAACAAACCAAAACAATTCAACTCTTTTGCAAATCATTTCAAATATTAGCCAACCTACCAAATCATATGCTAAAAAGCAATAAGACATGATGTCACGCCCCGAAAATTCGGAAAATAGGGCAAATTTAAAACTTTTTACTCGTTAATTCACAAATAAAGAGTGCATTCCTGTGCAGTGTCATACATCATCATAATTATCATGCCTCAGGATCTCATCATGATATAATAAATATTGTATTATACCCATTACTCGATTACAAGTCAATTAATCCTAATACATCTCATATAATGTCATACATCAAGTGTCTGTAATTACAATAATAGTCTGGGTACATGAAAAGATAAATATACCTCAAAGTACAAAATATATAGCCTGGAGCTCGGATCCTCCACTAGCCACTACTCCGTACGTCGCAGGGAAGTCCTTATTCACTTGAAGAACTCTGGGGGGAAAGAAAAACAGGGTGAGCTTCTAAATCGCTCAGTAAGGGGGGTAGGGGACTCATTTCATAAACCAAAATGCACATCACAAAGCATTTATTTGTATGTGAAACTCATTTGAAAACCATAGCATGAAAATACTCAAAACGACACTCTCATGTGTCAAGTCATGTGAAAACATGAAGTAAAAAGGCTCACTCTAGAGCATTAACAAAGCATGTGAAAACAACGCGATAAACGCTTTCGCATATAACGTGGCATAGCCACTGATTTAAAATCACTCGTGGCATAGCCACAAAACACACGTGGCAAAGCCACTGATTTAATTTCTCACGTGGCATAGCCACAATACACACGTGGCAAGGCCACTGAATTATTTTCTCGCGTGGCATAGCCACAGAATAGGGTTTCTCAACGTGGCGCAGCCACCAATTGGGGTATAACGTGGCACAGCCACCAATGGGGTTTTCTCAACGTGGCACTGCCACCAATGGGGTTTTCTCAACGTGGCACTGCCACCAATGGGGTTTCTCAACGTGGCACAGCCACCAATGGGGTTTAACGTGGCACAGCCACCAATGGGGTATACGTGGCACAGCCACCAATGGGTTTTCTCAACGTGGCACAGCCACCAATGGGGTTTTCTCAACGTGGCACAGCCACCAATGAGGTTTTCTCAACGTGGCACAGCCACCAATGGGGTTTTCTCAACGTGGTACAGCCACCGATGGGGTATAACGTGGCACAGCCACCAATGGGGTATACGTGGCACAGCCACCAATGGGGTTTTCTCAACGTTACCAGAACGGAGAAGAATTCGGGCTTACATGCTACCAGAGCAATACCCGGTGTGTACTCACAACTACACACCCAAGTCTTATCACATAAGACAGGTTTGCCTTCACGTAGAACTCGTAATGGTTTTCTCTCATAAAACTCATTTGAAATCGTTTTGTACTCAACACAAAACGTAGTAAAACCGAGTTCCAACCGGCAAAGCACACGCACACATTTCTCAAATCACAATATTGCCTTAACGTAGAGCCCAGTTATAAACTCATAAAACATTGGGCTCCAACCGGCTATAAAATCGTGTGCAGTTTAAATCTCAACACAAAACACTCAACATGCTTGTTTATAAATCATAAATCATGCTATAACAGTTTACAAATCACATACACAAATGGTTTAGATTTCCCTTACCTCTTTGCACCTCGTATAGTGCAATCGTTTCCCCCGTATCACGGACTAGTCTCGCATTCCACTCTGGAACTCCCGAGCTGTCCAAACGATGTTAAAACATCAATACTCCACATCACATAAGCCTCAATTCTCAAAATCAAGCATAATTGCTCATAACACCTCAATTCTCTTGATTTCTCGTAACTCAACCCTAAACTACAACTCTATTCATAATATCCCAATGTTTGATATCTCTAATACCAATTATCAACGCTAATTTACCACATTGTCTATATTTCCGTTTATAGCACAATCCTCAAAATTTGCCACAATTTCCAAATATCATTATCACTCTATCCACATTGAAATTCATCAATCCCTAATCATTTCTCAACTATTTCAACACAATTACAACCACCAATAACATCAAAATCAGCTCAAATATCAAGATCGAGGTTTAGAAATTACCCAAAGCTTGTGAGACGCACAACTCACGCCTCGATCCGATTCGTCCATCGATTTCCAAGTATGTTGTTCTCCCTTTGACGAGGAACAACTTCCCTTCTTACCACAATAGCTGATTCGGCCGGAAATGGGGGATTTGGAGGAGTGAGAAACTAGGTTTTCGGAAAAAATGGAGGTTTGGAAGAGAGAGAAAATGAAATTTCAGGAGAAAACACAGGTTCCTTATATAGACTGGAGGTAGGAGATCGATCTGTGTTTGAAATTTGGGGACGATCTGGGTAATTTTATGCCTAGGAGATCGATCTGTCGAGGGGTGAGATCGATCTCTTTATGGCTTTATGAGATCGATCTGCTCCTAAGGAGATCGATCTTCTCCCCAAACAGAAGCATTTGGAGATCGATCTCCTCCTCATGAGATCGATCTTCTCTCAAACAGATTCATTTGGAGATCGATCTCTTCCTCATGAGATCGATCCCTTCTCAAACAGATTTATAAGGAGATCGATCTCTTCCATTGGAGATCGATCTGCTCCTCAAATTTCCCCTTCCTCGTCATTTTTAACTCACCAGATCGATCTCTCCTTCTCCCAGATCGATCTGTCCTCATGGATCATGCTTATTTTACACACTTAACACATAAATCTCCAATTATAATTCCCACAATTCACTTAGCTCAATAAATTATACTCAAATTATTATTACATCAATAAAATATGTCTGAAATTCTCAGATCTCACATCCTCCCCACCTTAAAAAGAATTTGGTCCTCCAAATTCAACTCAACTAGTCAAAATAGATGGGGGTATCTCTCCTTCATGAGACTCTCTAGTTCCCACGTCGCTTCTTCCCTTGAGTGATGCTTCCACAAGACTTTCACTAATGGGATGCTCTTGGTTCTCAGTACCTTCTCTTTTCTATCGAGAATCCGGACGGGTTCCTCAATGTAGCTCATGTCCTCCTGTATGTCCATCTCATCATACTCTATGACATGAGAAGGGTCCGGGTGGTACTTCCTCAACATAGATACATGAAAAATGTTGTGTATTCCGGACATCTGTGGGGGTAATGCTAATCTGTAAGCTACCTCACCCACTTTCTCAAGAATCTCAAATGGTCCTATGTATCGAGGACTCAATTTCCCTTTCTTCCCAAATCGCATGATACCCTTGCTCGGTGATACTCTCAGAAATACTGCATCACCAACATCAAACTCGAGTGGCCGTCTACGCACATCCGCGTAGCTTTTCTGTCTACTCTGTGCAGCCCGTAACCTCTCACATATGAGTTTTACACTCTGTACGGCTTGCTCAACAAGCTCGGGAGCATTTATCTTTCTGTCACCGACTTCTTCCCAAGCTACAGGGGATCTGCACCTCCTACCATATAGAGCCTCAAAAGGTGCCATTCCAATACTCGCATGATAGCTGTTATTGTACGCAAACTCTGCTAGGGGCAGGTGATCATCCCATGATCCCTTAAAATCCATCATACACGCCCTCAACATATCCTCCAGGGTCTGAATAGTCCTCTCTGACTGACCATCTGTCTGAGGATGATAGGCGGTACTAAAACTCAATCGAGATCCCATGGACTCCTGAAACTGGGTCCAGAATCTGGAAGTAAATCGGGAATCTCTATCAGAAGTAATACTCACTGGAGCCCTATGTAATCTAGCTATCTCGCTGACATATAGCTCAGCTAAGGCATCCACAGTATCTGTGCTCTTGATGGCAAGGAAGTGGGCACTCTTGGTCAATCTATCCACAATGACCCATATCGCGTCACGACCTCTTTGGGTCCTCGGTAAACCCATAATAAAGTCTATAGTGACATGCTCCCATTTCCATGTAGGTACAGGTAAGGGCTGTAGTAGTCCTCCGGGCTTCCGATGCTCAGCTTACACTTGCTGGCATACTAAACACCTGGCCACATACTCTGCCACGTCTCGCTTCATACCACTCCACCAATACACCTTTCTCAAGTCTCGGTACATCTTAGTACTTCCTGGGTGCATGGTGTATCGCGAGCAGTGGGATTCTCTCAGTATCTGTCTCTTCAGGGTATCATCGTCCGGTACACAGATCCGTCCTCTGAATCTCAACAATCTATCCTCACTGATGGTGAGATCCGACTGCGAACTCTGCTCAGCTTGGCTAACCATATCTATCAATCTCTGATCACTGCGCTGCCCAGTTCTAATCTGATCCATGATCCTGGGCTCTATCCGCAGGCTAGCCAAAAATCCAGTCTCTACCTCTTTAACTCTGATCCGAAGTTCGGCGAACTGCTCTAACAAATCCCATTCCCTGATCATCATAGCAGATATCATACTCTTCCTGCTCAGGGCATCAGCAACCACATTCGCCTTACCCGGATGATAAAGAATCTCGCAGTCATAATCCTTAAGGAGTTCCATCCATCTCCTTTGTCTCATGTTTAACTCTTTCTGATCAAAGAGATATCTCAAACTCTTGTGATCAGTGAAGATCTGGAATCTTTCCCCATATAAGTAATGTCGCCAGATCTTCAAAGCAAATACCACAGCGGCTAACTCCAAATCATGCGTGGGATAATTCCGCTCATGGTCTTTCAGCTGTCGCGATCCATATGCGACCACTCTTCCGTGCTGCATAAGCACACACCCCAATCCTTGGTGAGATGCATCGCTATATACCGAGAATCCTCCTGATCCCTCAGGGATAGTTAACACAGGTGCCGCTGTCAATCTCCTCTTTAACTCTTGAAAACTGAGCTCACATTGATCAGTCCATATGAACGGAGTCTCCTTACGCGTGAGCTTAGTCAAAGGAGCGGCAATCCTCGAGAATCCTTCCACAAATCTCCTGTAATACCCTGCCAAACCAAGGAAGCTTCGTATCTCAGTCACTGTCCTCGGTCTTTCCCAATTAAGCACAGCTGCTATTTTACTCGGATCCACTGATACTCCTTCCTCTGAGACTACATGCCCAAGGAAAGCTATCCGGTTCAGCCAAAACTCACACTTACTAAGCTTTCCGTATAATTGCTTATCCCGGAGTATCTGAAGTACTAACCACAAATGCTGTGCATGCTCCTCATACGACCGAGAGTACACCAGGATATCATCAATAAAGACTATCACAAACTTATCCAGATAGTCTCTGAACACCTCGTTCATCAATCTCATAAATGCTGCAGGGGCGTTCGTCAATCCAAAGGACATCACCAGAAATTCGTAATGGCCATACCTCGTCCTGAAGGCCGTCTTTGGAATATCTTCTTCCTTGATCCTCAATTGGTGATAGCCCGATCTCAAATCAATCTTAGAAAAGACTGATGCCCCTCTTAGCTGATCAAGTAGATCGTCAATCCTGGGCAGCGGATATTTATTCTTCACCGTGGCTTTATTCAATAGCCGGTAGTCCACACATAATCTGAGACTACCATCCTTCTTCTTAACAAACAGTACTGGCACTCCCCACGGCGAAACACTGGGTCTAATAAACCCTTGATCCAATAACTCCTGCAGTTGCTTCTTCAATTCCTCAAGTTCCACTAATGCCATCCTGTAGGGAGGTTTAGAGATCGGCTGAGTATCTGGTACCAAATCAATGGTAAACTCCAGCTCTCTCTCTGGTGGTAAACCTGGCAATTCATCTGGGAAAACATCCAGAAATTCGCAAACCACAGGTATATCCTCAATCCTCGGATGTTCCCGCTCATTGTCTGAGATGAGTGTCTCATAACCTTCACATAAATAATCACATTTAATATTCTCCAAAATAATGTTAAGATTCTCAAATTACTCACTAGAAATCCACATAATTATTTCCTCAATATCTCAATTGTACACTGTAAGGTTCAGGTAGGGAGAAAGTTACAATCTTAGTGTAGCAGTCTAAACTCACTCGATTGGTCGCCAACCAATCCATTCCCAGAATTACATCAAACCCATGTATACTCAACATGATTAGATCTGCTAACATCACTCTATCTCCCACCTTAATTTCACATCCTCTACAGATTAACTCAGTTCTCTGGGATTCACGCATAGGGGTATTTACATGTAGTACATATTCTAGAGGTTCAAACTTCAAGTTTAATCTACATGCAAAATGCTCAGAAATAAATGAATGCGTGGATCCTGAATCAATCAACACATGAGCCTTATAATTACAGACAGAGAGTGTACCTCTTATAGTTTCTGCCGAAGCGTCTGCGGTCTCCTTATCCAGGGCAAACACACGTCCCTGTGCCACAGGTTTCTTCCCTTTCTCTGCCGCAGTGGCCCGTCTCCGGGGATCCACTCTCTGAGGCTGTTGTCTAGCGGGCTCCGAAGCATGTGGTATCTGAGGTTGGGGACAGTCCTTCACTCTGTGGCCCATGTCACCACATCTGAAACATCCATGGATCGACCCAGTACAACTTCCCTCATGCGATCGGCCACAGTCTCTACAAATCCTCATCTCCGGCCTGACATATCGTGGGGTCTCCTTGATAATAGGATAGGCTCTGGGTCGCTCCAATCTGTCCCTCTGCACCTCAATCCTTCCTCTTCCGAAGGAACCTCTCCGAGCCTCTGACTGGAAAAGTGCTGGCCTCTTGCCCTTATCTCTATTCACCGCTCTGAGCTCATTCTGGGATTGTACCATCTCAATCCCTCTTTCAACCTCTTGTGCTTGTCTCAGAGCATCTCCAAACTCAGTAATACATAGCCCCATCAGTCTATCTCTAATGACGGGCTTCAACCCATACACAAACTTCTCTGTGCGGAGCTCTTCACTCTTGAAGGTCTCTGGGTCATATCTCAGTAGTGCGGTGAACTGGCTCATATAGTCATCCACCGACATGTCACCCTGTACCAAACTCAAAAACTCGGCCTGTTTCCTTCTCTGGGCGGCTCGTGGTACATATTGGGTTCTAAAAGCTGTCTGGAACTCTTCCCAACCAATCACATCCTGGTGGGACATCAAGATACCCTGGGTAGTACCCCACCAATCTCGAGCTCTCCCCTTCAGCATATAGGCACTCATACTGACTCTCTCAGCATCGGTGCACCCCAGTAAATCAAATTTAACTCTCAACTCCGTCAACCACTCCTCAGCCTCTGTAGGATCCTTCTTTCCCTTAAATGCGGGTGGATTCATCTTCAGAAATTCCTTTAGTCGGACCTTACTTCTGTCCTCAGGCTGAGTGACGGGAGGCACTGGGGGTATGGGAGGTCCTGGTGGTGGTGTAGGGGTAGTATCCGAGGCATTAACTCCAAAGTGTTGCGCGAATAGCACCGTCATCTGCTCAAAACCTTGCCTCACATCGGTCTCAATCCGATTAAATCGAGAGTTAGGACTCTCTGGTTGTGGGACAGGTGGTGGAGGGGACTCTGCCTGCCTCCTCGAACGACCTCGTCGTTTACTCATTCTCAATCTCAACTCGTCTCCTGCGCGTACATATCACAATCGATTGAAATCTCAATCCTCAATTTCATTTCATGACCAGACTATTACAGACACTTGGGATGTATTCTATTTCACTTAATTGACACTGACAGTACTAGACACCCTAAGCTCTGATACCAAGAAAACTCTGTCACGCCCCGAAAATGCGGAAAATAGGGCAAATTTAAACTTTTTACTCGTTAATTCACAAATAAAGAGTGCATTCCTGTGCAGTGTCATACATCATCATAATTATCATGCCTCAGGATCTCATCATGATATAATAAATATTGTATTATACCCATTACTCGATTACAAGTCAATTAATCCTAATACATCCCATATAATGTCATACATCAAGTGTCTGTAATTACAATAATAGTCTGGGTACATGAAAAGATAAATATACCTCAAAGTACAAAATATATAGCCTGGAGCTCGGATCCTCCACTAGCCACTACTCCGTACGTCGCAGGGAAGTCCTTATTCACTTGAAGAACTCTGGGGGGAAAGAAAAACAGGTTGAGCTTCTAAATCGCTCAGTAAGGGGGGTAGGGGACTCATTTCATAAACCAAAATGCACATCACAAAGCATTTATTTGTATGTGAAACTCATTTGAAAACCATAGCATGAAAATACTCAAAACGACACTCTCATGTGTCAAGTCATGTGAAAACATGAAGTAAAAAGGCTCACTCTAGAGCATTAACAAAGCATGTGAAAACAACGCGATAAACGCTTTCGCATATAACGTGGCATAGCCACTGATTTAAAATCACTCGTGGCATAGCCACAAAACACACGTGGCAAAGCCACTGATTTAATTTCTCACGTGGCATAGCCACAATACACACGTGGCAAGGCCACTGAATTATTTTCTCGCGTGGCATAGCCACAGAATAGGGTTTCTCAACGTGGCGCAGCCACCAATTGGGGTATAACGTGGCACAGCCACTAATGGGGTTTTCTCAATGTGGCACTGCCACCAATGGGGTTTTCTCAACGTGGCACTGCCACCAATGGGGTTTCTCAACGTGGCACAGCCACCAATGGGGTTTAACGTGGCACAGCCACCAATGGGGTATACGTGGCACAGCCACCAATGGGTTTTCTCAACGTGGCACAGCCACCAATGGGGTTTTCTCAACGTGGCACAGCCACCAATGGGGTTTTCTCAACGTGGCACAGCCACCAATGGGGTTTTCTCAACGTGGTACAGCCACCGATGGGGTATAACGTGGCACAGCCACCAATGGGGTATACGTGGCACAGCCACCAATGGGTTTTCTCAACGTGGCACAGCCACCAATGGGGTTTTCTCAACGTTACCAGAACGGAGAAGAATTCGGGCTTACATGCTACCAGAGCAATGCCCGGTGTGTACTCACAACTACACACCCAAGTCTTATCACATAAGACAGGTTTGCCTTCACGTAGAACTCGTAATGGTTTTCTCTCATAAAACTCATTTGAAATAGTTTTGTACTCAACACAAAACGTAGTAAAACCGAGTTCCAACCGGCAAAGCACACGCACACATTTCTCAAATCACAATATTGCCTTAACGTAGAGCCCAGTTATAAACTCATAAAACATTGGGCTCCAACCGGCTATAAAATCGTGTGCAGTTTAAATCTCAACACAAAACACTCAACATGCTTGTTTATAAATCATAAATCATGCTATAACAGTTTACAAATCACATACACAAATGGTTTAGATTTCCCTTACCTCTTTGCACCTCGTATAGTGCAATCGTTTCCCCCGTATCACGGACTAGTCTCGCATTCCACTCTGGAACTCCCGAGCTGTCCAAACGATGTTAAAACATCAATACTCCACATCACATAAGCCTCAATTCTCAAAATCAAGCATAATTGCTCATAACACCTCAATTCTCTTGATTTCTCGTAACTCAACCCTAAACTACAACTCTATTCACAATATCCCAATGTTCGATATCTCTAATACCAATTATCAACGCTAATTTACCACATTGTCTATATTTCCGTTTATAGCACAATCCTCAAAATTTGCCACAATTTCCAAATATCATTATCACTCTATCCACATTGAAATTCATCAATCCCTAATCATTTCTCAACTATTTCAACACAATTACAACCACCAATAACATCAAAATCAGCTCAAATATCAAGTTCGAGGTTTAGAAATTACCCAAAGCTTGTGAGACGCACAACTCACGCCTCGATCCGATTCGTCCTTCGATTTCCAAGTATGTTGTTCTCCCTTTGACGAGGAACAACTTCCCTTCTTACCACAATAGCTGATTCAGCCAGAAATGGGGGATTTGGAGGAGTGAGAAACTAGGTTTTCGGAAAAAATGGAGGTTTGGAAGAGAGAGAAAATGAAATTTCAGGAGAAAACACAGGTTCCTTATATAGACTGGAGGTAGGAGATCGATCTGCCTCTTGCTGAGATCGATCTGTGTTTGAAATTTGGGGACGATCTGGGTAATTTTATGCCTAGGAGATCGATCTGTCGAGGGGTGAGATCGATCTCTTTATGGCTTTATGAGATCGATCTGCTCCTAAGGAGATCGATCTTCTCCCCAAACAGAAGCATTTGGAGATCGATCTCCTCCTCATGAGATCGATCTTCTCTCAAACAGATTCATTTGGAGATCGATCTCTTCCTCATGAGATCGATCCCTTCTCAAACAGATTCATAAGGAGATCGATCTCTTCCATTGGAGATCGATCTGCTCCTCAAATTTCCCCTTCCTCGTCATTTTTAACTCACCAGATCGATCTCTCCTTCTCCCAGATCGATCTGTCCTCATGGATCATGCTTATTTTACACACTTAACACATAAATCTCCAATTATAATTCCCACAATTCACTTAGCTCAATAAATTATACTCAAATTATTATTACATCAATAAAATATGTCTGAAATTCTCAGATCTCACACATGATTTTCAAAGCAATATGTTTTTGTTTTCATGAACATTTCTCAAACTCCCAACTCTTTGCCCTTCAATCACCCATTTTCATTTCTTAATTTCTCATGTATTCTAATAAAGCATTTAAGCGCCCAAATTGCGCACAGATATCTCTAAGAGTCCACACAATTCCCTTACCTCGATTTACTTGGTGTGACACTTCTCCTCTTAGCTTCTCACGCTCTTGGCTGAACTCACTCCGGTGTATCCTCGGAAGCTGCAATTCAATCATCCAAACCACTTGAGTTAAAGTTGTTAACTCACATTTGATCTCATTAGTCAATATAACTCATCTTTGCATTTACCAATGCCTTAATCCACATTTTACCCCTTTTAGGTAAATCTCACAATTTATCCACTAATAACATCTTAAAATAATACCACAACACTATTATTAACTTCTACATATCCCATTTCTCATTAACCTCCAAACATTCCACTTTCTCACACTAGGTTCAATCCATTTTCTAGGTTACATTATTTTCTAACACAACCTAGGTGCTTCCAAACATCCATACTCATGCCAAACAACTCCAAAATTAATTAAATAGACAATGTACCATAGTTGGAGTGTTAGAATCTTACCAAATCTGATTTCTCTTCTTGCTCCAAATGACAATACCCTTAGCTCCTTCAATACCAACAATGGGATTTTGGGTTCCAACTATGTTGTTCTCTTCCTCAAGATGAACAACTTAGTGTCTAATGGCCTCCCCTCAAATCTTATTGGAAATGGCTGATTTTAGAGAGAGAAAGTTAGGTTTTGGGTTGAAAATGAAAGGAAATGGTTTTTTTCTCGAAATTTTCAGATTTTCAACACTCCTTTTATAGAAATAGCTTGAGGAGATCGATCTGCACTAGGAGGAGATCGATCTCCCCTTAAAACCCTCTTTTTCATGGCATTTTAAGCATGAGATCGATCTATCAAAGCTTGAGATCGATCTGCTCCAAACAGAGAGCTAAGGAGATAGATCTGTAGGCTTGAGGATTGATATTTTCTTTACAGAATGTTTAGGAGATCGATCTTGCCCCATTGGAGATCGATTTTCCTTATTCTTTTGCTCAAATACAAGTATTTTGCTCATCCAGATCGATCTCTCATCCTATGAGATCGATCTGACCTGCATAATTTCCAGATTTTGCTGCAGTTTCCTATAAAAACTTATACCAAAACATCCTTAATTTGCTGCCATGGTCATTTTCTCATCTAATCATCTTCGAGACTTGAAAATGACATCCATTCATACCTTATACCTATTGAAACTTGTGCGAAATCCTTGTATAACCAAAAGTATACGATATAAACTAAATGGAAGAGCACAACTTATGTAATTCTACTTCCATTTTACCACACTACTCATAATCCATTCTACTCACATTCCTCACATGTTTAAGTCCATTTCCTCTTATTCATACATAATGTAACTTGTACGTACAATCATAACTCTTATTGCCAGTGTGTACATAAACTTATGGACATACATTTCATATACTTCACTTATGAATTCATAGTATAACTTCATTTACATTCTTATGTACATATTACAATTATACATATACGAGGTCTCACATTCTCCCCCACTTAGAAAATTTGGTCCTCCAAATTAGAACCAATTTAATTCGTGGCTAACTCGAGATACTTCTCCCACATCAAACTCTCTAATTCCCATGTGGCCTCTTCCACAGTGTGATGTTGCCAAAGTACTTTCACCAAGGGAATTGTCTTTATCCTCAACAATTTATCTTTCCTGTCCAATATCTAAACTAGCTTCTCAATGTACGTCATACCCTCGTTGAGCTCGAATGGGTCATCGGGTCCGGGTGATACTTCCTTAACATGGATATGTGGAAGACGTTGTGCACCCTTGCCAACTCTGGTGGCAATGCCAACCTATAAGCCTTGTCTCCCACTCTCTCCAGAATCTCGAAGGGTTCGATGTATCTAGGGCTCAGCTTGCCCTTCTTACCAAACCTCATAATACCCTTCGAAGGAGAAACTTTCAAGAACACCGACTCACCCACATCAAACTCTAGTAGTCTCCGTCTCTTGTCAGCATAACTCTTTTGCATGCTCTGAGCTGTCCGTAACCTCTCATATATCAATTGGACGTCCTCAGAGGCTTGTCTAACCATGTCAAGAGAAAAGATCTGTCTGTCACTAACCTCTTCCCATCCAATAGGGGAACGGCATCTACGCCCATACAATGCCTCATATGGTGCCATCCCGATACTCGTATGAAAACTGTTATTATAGGCGAACTCTGTGAGTGGCAAATGGTTATCCCAGGAGCCTTCAAAATCCAACGCACACGCTCTCAACATATCCTCTAGGGTCTGTATAGTCCTTTCTGACTTACCATCTATCTGAGGATGAAACGCGATGCTAAAACTCAACTGGGTCCCCATCGCTTCCTGAAAACATTCCCAAAAGTGGGAAGTGAAGCAGGCATCCCTATCAGAAACAATGCTCACTGGAATTCCATGTAGCCTCACTATCTCGCGCACATATAGGTTCGCTAACTGGCTCAGAGTATCGGTAGCTCTCACAGCTAGAAAATGGGCTGATTTCATCAACCGATCCACATCACCCATATGGCATCATGATCTCTGCGGGTCCTTGGTAATCCCATCACAAAATCCATAGTGACATGCTCCCACTTCCAAGTCGGTATCGGTAGAGGCTGCAATAACCCTACAGACTTCTGATGCTCTACCTTCACCTGCTGACAAATGAGACACTTAGCAAAATATTCAGCAATGCGCTTTTTCATCCCAGACCACCAATAAACCTTTCGAAGGTTTTGATACATCTTAGTACCTCCTGGATGTATCGTATACCTTGTTGAGTGAGCCTCTGTTAAGATCATCCTTCTGATCTCTGCATCATTAGGAACACATATCCTACCTCTGAACCTCAACAATCCATCTGAACTCAATTCAAAGTCCATCTCTGTACCCCTTTGTATCTGCCCGACAATATCAGTGCATTACTGATCAACTCGTTGAGCTTGTTGGATTCGATCTACCAGATCCGGTTCCAACTACAGGCTAGCTATCATAAATCCACTATCAGTGTCAGGCGGGGTCATATCCAAACTCAGGTTCGTGAACTATTCCAACAGCTCGTGTTCCCTGACCATTATGAATGACACCATCCCGAGATGCTTCCTACTCAATGCATTAACAACCACATTTGCTTTACCCGGGTGGTACAGGATCTCACAATCATAATCCTTTAACAGCTCGAGCCATCTCCTATGTCTCATGTTCAACTCTTTCTGCGAGAACAGGTATTTAAGGCTCTTATGATCAGTGAAAATCTGAAATCTCTCACCATCGAGATAGTGGCGCCATATCTTCAATGCAAACACTATGGCCACCAACTCTAAATCATGGGTCGGGTAGCTCCTCTCATGATCCTTTAACTGTCTCGATCCATAGGCTACTACCTTCCCATCCTGCATCAATACACAGCCCAGTCCTAGGTGTGAAGCATCTGTATACACCAAGAAACCTCCTGAGCTGGTAGGAATGGTGAGCATCGGAGCTGTGGTTAATCTCCTTTTCAACTCCTCAAAGCTTTCCTCACACTTAACGTCCCACACAAACTCCACATTTTTTCTTGTGAGACGTGTCAAAGGAGCAGCAAACCTTAAAAATCTCTCTATGAACCTTAGATAATATCCAGCTAAACCCAGGAAACTTCTGATCTCTGTTATTTTCTAGGGTCTCTACCACTAAACTACGACCTCAATCTTAGATAGATCCACTGACACTCCATCTTTTGATACTATATGACCCAGGAAAGAGATCTGTTCCAACCAAAAGTCGCACTTACTGAGTTTAGCGTACAACTTCTTCTCTCGGAGGGTCTGTAGCACTATCCTTAAATGCCTTTCATGCTCCTCTCTAGATCTTGAGTACACCAGTATATCATCAATAAACACGATTACAAATCGATCTAAATACTGGTGGAATACCTCATTCATCAACGATATAAAAGCTACGAGAGCATTCATCAACCCGAATGGCATAACCATGAACTCATAATGTCCATACCGAGTGCGAAAAGCTATCTTGGGTACATCTCCACCTCGTATCTTCAACTGATGGTACCCTGATCTCAGATCTATCTTGGAGAAGACCTGCGCTCCCTTAAGCTAATCCAACAAGTCATCGATGCGTGGAAGGGGATACTTATTCTTGATGGTGGCCTTATTCAACAACCGATAATCTATACATAGTCGGAGGCTTCCATCATTCTTCCTTACAAACAGAACCGGTGCTCCCCAAGGTGAGACGCTCGGCCTGATGAACCCCTTCTCCAGCAACTCTTGTAGCTATTTTCTTAGTTCTTCCAACTCAACTTGAGCCATTCTGTACGGTGGCTTGGATATCGGCTCTGTACCAGGTGCCAAGTCTATACCAAACTCCATCTCCCTATCTGGAGGTAACCCTGGTAACTCATCCAAAAAGACATCTGGAAATTCCCTAACCACTGGAATGTCTCTCAATTCCGGACATACCTTATCCGTCTCAACCACGTAAGCGATGAAGCGATGAACCCTTCACATTATTCTTTCCACCATTAGTAATCATAAATCATCACATCAACATATATAAATTATACATTAAATTCATCTCTACATTATCATGTACAAGATTGTACTTATCACACTTAATAATAATCATGTTCTTTAATTTCATTTCACAAAATTTACTACAAGATTGTCTATCTTTGGAAACATCAAAGTTTTTGCATGACAATCCATAATAACATGATTTGCAGCCAACCAATCCATACCTAGGATTACATCAAAATCACCCATATTTAGTAAAATTAAATCGACTGCCATTTCTTTACTTCCTACCCTCATCTTACATATCTATATACATGCTCAGTCAACTGACTATCATTCATAGGGGTAGATATCAACAACATCTTATCAAGCAGTATGGGTTTTACATGCTTCAACAATTTACATGCAAAGGATGGTGATACAAAGGAATGCGTGGCACCAGGATCAAACAGTACGAATGCTTCTAAATCAAAGATTTGGATGGTACCTTTTACTACATCCGAAGACTGATCTGTAGTGTCTTGGTCCAGTGTGTGCACTCCCTCTCTGCTTACACCCACTGCTTGCTTCCCCTTTTCCTCAGCTGTAGCCCTTCTCCTTGGAGCAGCTGTACCAACTGGAGCTCCCTCTGGCTACTTGCCCTTCTGTGGGGCTCTCACTGTCATCTCTAGGCAATCTCTGATTATGTGCCCTGGCTTCCCACATCTGAAGCATACTACAGGAGATCCATAGCATGGTCTAGTACCATGGTACCTACCACACTTGCCGCACTGCTTTGTAGTAGGCCATGGCCCTCCAATCACAATTCCCTTAGCTGGATCAATGGCCGGATACATAGGAGTATTAACTATCCTCTCCCTAATCTCATCAATCCTCGGCCTCTTTCCAGAGAATCTTTTTCTTCCCTTATAACTAAAGCCTCTATCCATCGTTGGACTCTTTTTCTCTCTGTCCCTCATCTTACCAACCTCTAGGGAGGTGCTGCTGTGCGTGGTGCGTCTGTTGCGTGCTTAAGCTCTCAATTTAACAGCACCTGAGTAGAAGCTGGACATGCCTTCAGTACCAACAGTTGGAGCAGCGGTGGCAGTCCAATGCATGAGATAAGGGTCCAGGACATAAACAAAATGTCACGGAACAGGTTGCTGACAAGAATTGTGGCAGATTACCGATGTTAGATTACTGCATGAGGATGAACTTCTGATGACCTACTGCAGTACGCAGGCAGGGCAACAGTTGGGAGCTTGATCAACAGCAAATGCAAGACCGAGAGCAGTACGTGTCCAGACCAAGAACCGAGGACGTGGAGCAGCGGTGCAGGACAGAGCAAACCGAGAATGCCTAGACCAGCACCATTGTAGCAGATTATCGAGAGTAGCCTGGAGCACCTAGCAGTAGTTGGAGTAGTGTATAGTTAGAACCAAAAGCAAAATTCAGCAGGGACAATAGCAGCCAAGACAGACCTGGAGCAGAGGACTCAACCCGTGAGCACAGCTTGGAAATAAACATGAAAATGGAGAAGGTAGTGAACCGTGCAGTATCGAGACACTTTTGGTTTCCAAATTTGGTTAAGGCCTTGTTTGGCCAAATAATGTGTTATTTCATGTTTTTACTTTAATGAATTAAATTGATTAATACTTGTTAGTTGTTATTTACGTAATTTAATTAAGTAATGGTAGGTTAGCTTTATTGTTTTGCATGTTTTAGGATTTTATTTTAGTTTAGTGTTTTATAAGTGGCATTTAGAATTAATCTAGATTAAATGTTTTTCATGCATTTTTTTAAATTTGGTTTTTAAGTTTATTAGATTTTAGGTTAGTTTAATTTGCAATTTTTATTAGTTTAATTACATGCATTTTTATTTTAAGTTTGTTTAAATTTTAGTTTAATTTTAGTTCTTTATTTTCATATTTGCATTTTATTTTAATTGCGTTAATTAATTTTAATTGTTTTAATTATTTTCGTAGGTATTGGTTTTTAATTGCGTGAAGCTCGGTAAGTGAATCTCAACTCGGTTTTATTTTCTTTATTTTATAGTTTTCTTATTTTCAGTATTTTTAATTTCAAACTTAGTAGACCACCGATAATCAAAACTTCATAATTTGCTAGGATATACTTAGGGTAAGATTAACCGGTAGTTAATTAGGCTAGTTAACTTTTCTGTGGGACGATAACTCGGGACTGAACTCCCATTATTACTTGTACGACCCGAGCACTTGCGGACAATACCCTTTGGGCGTGTCAAGTTTTTACTCTTCTTATTATTCAACTATAATAATAGAGTGTTCATACACATAGGAATCATAAGGAATAGGCTACATAAAATACGGGTCTGACATTATGCAATTCCCAACTCGGTACACAAACTTGTAACTGAACACAACACAGTAATATGAGGAGGTAAACTTTTCTAATTACTAATACAGACTCAAATCAGACCAAAACTCCGCTCTGATACCATTTTGTCACGACCATTCATGACTTCTACTACCAAAAACCACTATAAAGTTTTCGTGTTTTACTTGCATTTCTCTTTACCAACGTTTGGGTTGTAATTCAGTATCAGTCACCTCTTCCACATTATCTTATCATTAATACTGTCAATATAACTATCTATTGACTGTAATTACTTTTGTCACATAGTGAGCTCACATATATTAAATATAAATACATCCACCATATTACATACATTTACACCACTGTGTTGTTTATATGTTCAGATACAAAATCGTACGTGTATATGTATACCTTTCACTTGATGGGAGTGCAACGGACATAAGGAATACTAGACCTCAGCCACGCTCAACTACTACGGACGCTCTATAAAGAGGGGGAAATAAAAAGGGGTGAGCTCACAGCTCAATAAGAAAATTAGGCAACAAGTAGAAATCCACACTATCTATTGAAAATAATGCTCTGCCTTAAAAATATTATTTCCTTAACTCACTTAAAAAACATGAATTTTAAAATATATACAATTATACAGATTAAATCCCATGTACAAAATCATGCTGATATCTCAAAACATACGCATTTCATGCAAAACAATGCATCTTTATAATTTCATAATGCCTTTAGATAAATCATGCCATTTATATTCAAATTACAGTAAATATGGCATTTTAATCATTCACAACACATCAATCCGGGTTCCGACCCATCCCTTAGGTTTACCCGTATCATAAAATCAAGTGATATATCATGCGAGACTCGGTGGCTATATGCAATAATATCTTGGACTATGGCCATATCTTATAATGGTGATCCCAGGTTACACAGATCTCAGTGTACGGGGCAAACACTGCGGTAACGGGAGGCAGGTCAGTCCATCACAACCGCCAGCTATCAACCCCTCAACTCCACAACTCCACAACAACACATGATACAGCATAATCTGTGCCACATGCACGGTAAAATGTACACTTGTGGACCTTATCTCATGGTTGGGGTGCCTGCCATAGGTCTTAGCCCTCATACCATGGAAAATCAATGCCACGTCTCTAAATCCACGTACGAATATCTCAATAGTGTGACACTCAGTCTACACGAAGGAAATCATCACGGTTTTTAACATGTCTTCTACATCACAGTAAAACTACAGTACGCGCCTTTGAGTGCGACTCACAGTCGACACTCCGCTCAAACAATGTTTCACACATCACAAACTCGAACTCTAGTGCGAGTAAACCTCTAGCACTAGGTCATGCATAGTTCATGTTTCAAATCAAGTACGAGCAATCGCTCCAGTACCATGCTATGCACAAAAAATATAAAACTGAGTATGAGCAAAAACTCCAGCACTCTATCATGCATAAATCGTATAAAACTGAGTACGACTAATAACTCCAGCACTCTATCATGCATAAATCGTATAAAACTGAGTACGACTAATAACTCCAGCACTCTATCATGCATGTCATGGAAATCTAATACGAATCATACTTCAGCACTAATATATGTTGAAAACATATAAAATCAAGTGCGAGTTGTGCTTTAGCACAATTTATTCTCACATAATTCGATAGATGGCTCTTTAAAAAGGGATGATTTTCAAAACATCAAAATCAACACTATAAATTGTGCAATTTCTCATCAACCATGAAAACATTAGCCCATATACCAATTCTTCTGCTAAACAGCAGTAAAAAACTCATAATTGTGGTTTCCATGCTTTTTACAACATTTCCCAAAAGTTGACTTTTTTCATAAATAGGGGCATAATCGTAATTTGCCACTATCAGATCACTATAATTATTATTCACTTTCTCTAATCCTCAAAGTTTTTAAGTGAATTAAAAGTAGACGAAAATACGTGCAGGTATCTCTAACTACTCACAAAAGTCCTTTACCTCGGATCACGTCACGTAACCTCACTTCCTCGGTGCTGCTCAATCTCGCAGTCCGATCAGCTCCTATTACAATCTCTGGATCTGCATATAACCATTTATTTGGTTAATTATACTTTTCCTACTGTATTACACATTTAATACAGTCAATTTCACTTAATGGGCCCATTTACTCATGTTGGGTTTTAACAACTCTTATGTCACGACCCAAATTACCTAAAAATCAGAGTAAATTTTTCACTTTTTTTATTTATTATTTAATTCTTACCTCTCTCTCATCGTGACCATCCTACAAACAGTTGGTCTATGATTCGGTGCTAGTCACCTCTCACCTATTTACCATTCTATTTCCATAATCACATTCACATATCAGAGTTTACTATCTTTTGACTTTAACTAAATACATACACAATGGTATTTACATAACCTTACATCCTCGACATCATATACGTTTACAGTACTGTGCATTACATATTTAGATACAAAACTATACAAATGTGTATACCTGTCTCTCGATGGGAAGTAGGGGATACCAAGACTGCAAGTCCTTAGCCACTCACTAACTATTGCGAGTACTCTGAAAAGATGGGAACATAAGGGGGTGAGCAAACCACACGCTCAGTAAGGCAATTATGCAAGTAAGTAGATAGCTCCACTATCTACATGCTCATAATGCCATGCCCTTAAAATCCATTTCTTTTCATTAAAATGTCAAGCACAAAATCATGCATATATCCATGACATAGTTTATCAAAACTATTTGTGCATATATAAATCATGTAATTCATGCATCAATAGCATTTTATGTGACATCATTAAATCATATTTAGCATGAATTAAATCAAAATCATGCATTATTTCATGCGATATAAAACAAATCATAAGATACAATCCTTTCATGAATTTATCATTAAAGCATGGAAAACACATCATGCTACTGCATTTAAATCATTTCATTTAAAACGCAGTATAAAATAACCCAAAGGGGTTAAGCATCTCATAATTCAATTCCAAACTCATAAAACAATTCATTAAAATTCATTATAAAACTTTGGTTCTAAAACCACCCTTCTTTCAGGGTCACATATCATAAAATCATAAAATTAGGGGCCTGACCCCTCCCTCAGGTCTACCCTGGTCTATCGACCAATAGTTATATCATGTGAGACATGTAGGTGACTATCAGTAACAACATAGGACTATGGCCATAACCTAGTGATCCCTGGCAACACGGTACCTAGTGTGCGGGGTATCACACCTGAAACAGGAGGTGGGTCGGTCTTACCCGCCAGAACAGCATAACATCAGGATTAAGAGGGCAAGGCTTGCTGCCTCGTGGCTAATGCCACTCCACTCCAACAATCCCGCGGTACAGCATACTCCGCATGCATACACGGTACAATGCACTCCGTGAACCCAAGCTCAGTCAAGGGTGCCTGCAGTAGGTCTGATCCACGCATATCATCTCTGTCTCAGTATGCACGTGTGAGCATATCATCTCACAGTGACACACAATCTACAGGAGGCTCCAACATGGCTATATGCATGTCATATAAATCCCTTTGCGAGTGAAGCTCTAGCATGGCTCCATACATATTCATGATATCTGAAAACCTCATGCGAGCGAAGCTCTAGCACGGTTTCATAAAAATCAGTAAAATCAGCATACGAGTAGCACTCCAGTACGACTTTAAAATGATTTATAAATTCATATAAAATCACGTGCGAGCAAGCTCCAGCACGATTTTATGCATAAATAAATCAGATCTTGTACGAGTTACACTCCAGCACGAATGAATGCTTAAGTAAATCAAAACTTCGTACGAGCAACGCTCTAGTACGGCTTTGTGCATAAATACATCAAAACAGGATGCGAGCTATGCTCCATCACCTCTCATGCATGTCAAATCATTAAAACTAGGCTGAGCAAGTGCTCCAACACCGTTTTTATGCATATCACGTCAAAACAGTCAAAACCGTCAAAACAGTTAAAACAGGATGCGAGCTAGGCTCCAGCACTTCTCATGCATTTCACAAGAATAAAAATCAGTGCGAGCAACCGCTCTAGCACATTCCATGCATATGATGTCACACAAGTAGGTGCGAGCAACCGCTCAAGCACATTTATGCACACTCACAAATATAGAGATAGTGCAAGCTATGTGCCGGCACTATCAGTTTCTATATAAAGTTGAGAGTTGGCCCATTTTCCCAAGAAATTTCATTTAAATCTAAATAACACTTACGTAGTGTTATCTTGTGAAATTTATGCAATTATTGGCCAAACTACCATTTTTCTTTGCTTAAAACCACGAAAATCCCTTAAATCCAAAAATTCTTAAATCATGCATTCCATGCATGTCATGCTTTCACCATCCTTAGGTGAACTTCCCTCAATAGGAGTACAATAGTCTTTACCTATTTCGAGTCCTTAAAATCTTTAAACCATTTCTAGGACCTTTATACATATTTTGTGTATACATACATATTCAGTGTATACAAAAGCTATTAAAATACACGTAGCTACCTCTAGCTACTCACACAATTCCCTTACCTCATTTTTCTGTACAGTCTGACCTTTCCACTGATGACTCATCATGCAGTCCGATTTGCTCCCAATCAAATCTCCGGAACTGCGTATAAATATAAATCAGGTCAAATACAATACAATTAATTGTATTTCATATTTTTTGGGCTTAATTTAAATCATTGGTCCCTTTTACCCATATTTGGGCCCGATTGTACCTTAATGGGCCTTAAGCTAGTTTTTCACTTACTATTCACATCATTGAGGCCTATTGGGCTCATTGGGCCCATCAGTATTTATTGGACCTTGTTCTAAATTCTCGAATAGCTTATGAATTATTTACGACAATTTATCCCAATTTCCAGAATATAATTCATTTAATGCGAAATTTAAATTTGTAATTTATGCGGTAAATTCTAACACGCATAACGATGCAAAATTATCGTAAATAAGGTTTACTTACCCGTGATTCCATGATAGTACGTAAATCGAGGCTGTCTTGAGCTCTCGTTTAACGTCAATTGTCGAGCTACACAATTTAATATTTTTTCAGGTCAATTTTTAGTTGGATATTAATCAAATTAAATATTTTGAAATTTAAATCGGTCAATTCGACCGCTTACCAACTTACTCGTAGCTCGATTGCACCACTGGGATTTTTCCTAATTTTTCCTCTTTTTCTTTCCTTTTTTTCCTTTTCTTTTTGGCTGAACCAGTCTGGTCCGGTTCAGCATAACAGCACTACACTGAACCGGTCCGTACCGGTGCAGGCCTCACTTTCGTCGTTCACGACGTCTCTGGCCGGTTCTCGGTGCGTCGCTGCCGCCATTCGGCTCGTCTCGGGCTGAGAAACCTTCGGCTAGCCTCGATCGGGGCTAAATCACGCCGGTAATCGCCAGATTCCTTTCTCCCTTTTCGGCCTTCATCTCTGTCGATCTCCTCCGTCAGGCATCACCGGCGCGCATGGTGCCTCTCAGGCACTCCCACTGTGCCGGTCTTGCCTTCGCCTACCGCCTCGTGCTGGTCTGATGGTCGAGGCTTACCGGTGCAGAGGATCGGTCCTCGGGTTCGGCTTTTGTTTCTTTCCTCTTCAGTTTTCAGTTTCCGCGATTTTCAATTTCAATTTCTTTTTTTTATTTCATTTATTTATAATTAAATTTTATTATTATTTTATTCATTAAAATATTATTAAAAATCTAAAAATATCTTAAAAATTATATTTTATCCATTTAACCAATTAAATGAATTTATCGGTCTCATTTCATCTTTTGGGATTATTTTTCAAATGCTTCCGGGATTATTTTTCGAAGTGAAAATTTCGATTTATTCTAATAATTTCATATCTTGATCAATTTAACCCGAAATTTAATTATTTCTTCGTTATTGATCAAGATTTCTCAATCCCATATTTTTAAATAAAGTTTCTTATCGAATTTATACCGGCTTTCGATCTTTTAACCGTTTTTCCCTTGCACGTGTTCAAGACTACCATTTCAATCCTTCATTTGATCTTTTCTCATTCCGTGTTTTAAATAAAATCGGGTCTTACAATCTCCCCCACTTAAGAAATTTGGTCCTCCAAATTAGAACCAAATCAAATGGGTCCATAAGCAACTCCGACTACGTCTATCGCATCATACTCTTTAATTCCTATGTGACTTTTTCCCGAAGTGTAATACTACCAACGAACTTGACTAGGGAGATCATCTTAAACCTCAACACCTTCTCCTTCCGTCTAATACCCGAATCAAATTTTTTTTCGAATCATACGTTATACTTTCATTGAGCTAAGCTGTTGGAGCTCATATCTGATCACATATGTTGGGTCTGAATATTATTTTTGAAGCATCAAAAGATGGGACACATTATGGATGCCTACTAATTCAAGTGGTAATGCCAACCTATGGCCTTATCTCCCACTTTGTCCAATCTCTCAAAGGATTCCATCTAACGAAACTCAATTTTCCTTTTTTATGAATCTCGTTATGTCCTTATGACAAATAACTACCAACAATACTAATTCACCCTCGGTGAATTCCAATGGTTTTCTGTCTCTTGTCAGCATAGCTTTTCTATCTGCTTTGAGGTGTTCTTAATCTCTCATAAATCAATTGAACATCCTCAGATGTTTATCTTACCAATTCGGGAACAATTCTCTATCTGTCACCCATTTCTTCTTATCCAAGTCGGGAATAACTCCCTATAACCATATAATGCCTCATATAAATCATCTTGATACTCAAGTGATAGCAGTCATTATTGGCGAATTCAATTAGTAGTAATTGATCATCCCAAGAGCTCATAAAATCAATGGCACATGCTCTCATCACATCCTCCAGAACTTGTACAATCCTCTCTGACTGACCATCTGTTTGAGGACGAAAGCTGTGCTAACACTCAATTGGGTTCCCATAGCTTCCTGAAAAATATTCCCAGAACTGGGAAGTGAAGCGGGAATCCCTATCTGATACCATGCTCACTGGAACACTACATAATGTTTCACAATCTTCCATAAATATAACTTTGCTTATACACTTAGAGTATCCAGGGATTTCCATAGCCAGAAGGTGGGTAGACTTAATTAATCTATCGACAATCACCCAGATAGCCTTATGATTTATCCGGGTCCTCTGTAACCCATCACGAAATTCATGGTAACTTGTTCTCTTTTTCGTGTCAATATAGGTAGAGGCTGCAATAACCCTGGAACTTCTTTTGCTCTACCTTAATCTGCTGACATACGAGACACTTGTCACAATCTCTACAATATCTCTTTTCATATCTGACCACCAATACCCTTTTTAGAGATTTCGATATATTTATTACTTCTCGGATGCACTGTATATCCCGAAGAGTGAGCTTCTGACAATAGCACTATCTCATTAGTTGTAGTCCTAGGGAGCACTTATACTGTCTCTGAACCTCTACAAGTCATCATCACTCACTGTGAACTCTGTCACTATATCCTTCTGAATCTAACCCACACTATCGATACCATGCCGATTATCACGCTAAGCCTGACAAATTCGGTCACACAAATCCGGTTCTAACCTCAGGCTATCTGTCACAAAATCACCATCATCATCAAAAGGGATCACATCACTACTGAGGCTCACAACTGCTCTAGCAGCTCAATCTCCTTAACCATCATATGTGATACCATCCCGAGGCTCTTTCTGTTCAAGGCATCAGCCATTACATTAGCCTTTCCTGGGTGGTACAATGTTCACAATCATAATCCTTAGAATCTCTAACCCTCTTGGTTATCATATCTGACTCTTTCTATTAAAACAGATACTCGGGGCTTTTACGATTAGTGCATACCCGAAATTTCTTACCATTTAAGTGGTGGCACCATACTTTTAGTGTCAACGCTATGGTTGCCAACTCTAAATCATGGGTCGGATAGTTTCTCTCATTGTCCTTGAACTAACTAGATCCATAAATGACTATCTTCCCATTTTACATCAATACACAGCTCACTCCTTATTTTGAGGTATCCATATACACTAAGAAACCTCTTGAGTTGTTGGGTGTGGTGAGAATAATTACGGTGGTCAGTTTATTACTTCACTATACCAAAACTCACCGAAGCTATTTTCATACTTATCATCCCACTTGTATATAATCTTTTTCGAACAAGATGCGTCAACTAAGCAGACCATTTCGAGAAACTCTCAATAACTCGTCTGTAAGACAGTTTCCTGTTGCTACTCATGCTTTTCCTTGGACTTCAAATACATCAAAATATCATACTAAAGATGACAACCAATCGATCCAGGTAATGTTTAAATACCTCATCGTAGTTGAGTTCCACTAAATATTTCAATCACCCATATTCTTGACCTATGTACGCATAAACGTATAATGTCATTT
Source organism: Firmiana major (assembly GCA_033439115.1). NCBI lineage: Eukaryota > Viridiplantae > Streptophyta > Magnoliopsida > Malvales > Malvaceae > Firmiana > Firmiana major. Next base: position 45,551,164 of record CM065908.1, on the reverse strand, counting down.
CGAAATCGCTTCGTTCAAGATACTAACCCACGTCATTTCCTTTTTCTTATATTAACGGCTTTTATAAAATTTTAATTTTTTTTTAAACCTTCATGATTAATCAAATTCTACCAGTAAAGGTACCTAAATTTTAAATGTATAAATTACAACTGTCGATTTCAATTTATAGGTTATGTGTGCGCATCTAAACGCTGTCAAGTCTTCAGGCGGGGATGTATTTTGAAATACCTTTATTAACCATCAGACTTGACCACATAGACTGGTTATGGATATATCCTCCTCTTATCCTTGGTCGCAATTCATATTCACTACATATCGCTCAATCCAAATTACTTTAAATATCAAAGATATCCTTACCTTGCATACGCCTCTTATTCCAATATATCTCGTATTTAGGATCTATCACTTATAACAAACTCTTTCATTATTTACTAAAACTTACAGTATACTTTTCAGGGGTGAAAACATCACATTCTTAGGATAGCAATCTAAACATCATAGTTCGCAGCCGAATCAATCTATTCTTAAATATTACTTCCAAATTATTCATATTCTATTGAATAAAATCGGCTAACGAATCCATTTCCCCCGTGTTTCAACTTATAATCCCTATACCCATATTCAGTTAGTGAAAATTAGCTAACCATCATCATCTTGCCTAAGGGTATAAGCTTCACATCTTTCACTAGCTTATAAGCAATTGAAGGTGGTATGAATAAATGCGTGGCACCAGGATCAATTAAAATTATTATTTCATTATTCACAACCAGTGTGGTATCTTCCACCACATCCGATGAAACATTAGTAGTGTCCTGGTCCAAGGCATACACTTGCCCTCGTCCAACATCTTATTTTCATGGTAACTACCACACATCCCACACTATTCACACTTGCTACGGAATAGGTTGGGGTCCTCCAATCACAATACCCCTCAAAAGTACTGTATTTGGATACACTAGGGCCTTACCAATCATCTTACCCCATGAGTCATCAACTCTAATCTTTTACGAAACTACCTTTTTTCCCATTCTAGCATCTGTCATTTTCTACTCTTTTCTGTCTCATTTCAACCCTTACTACCTTTTCCAATCTCAGTGGCGTGTAACTTATTATCGTTTTCACACAACTATATTCTGTGCACTGTCTCGGCATAGGTAACGATATCTAACGGGCTAATCGGACTCAAATCGACAATATGAGCCCTTCCATGAACTTTTAGACATCTTGACTCTCACTGTTCATAATGTCAGAGTCATATCTGCCCAGAAATATAAACTGAGTTTCATACTCGTCAATCAACAGTTCCTCTGGGTTAGAGTAAAGAATTTTATCTGTAATTTTCCTTTAACCAGTGTCCAGGATATTCTATCACCGGAATACATCTAGAATTATGTTCTCATGTCCAATCTGGTTGTCTAACTTTTAATATGGGTTGAGCGGACTTCCACCAATGCTCCGCCTCGCCCTTAAATCTCATGCATACTACGAGCAATTAGCTCCCAATATATTCTCCACACTTCGCTCTAACCTCGCGAAACGTGTCTCAATACTGTCCGATCTCTCTGTCAGACTCTGTCCGATCTCTCTGTCGGAGTCTGTGTGGCATGCTCAACATCAACCTCCACTTCAATCTCATCTTGAGTCTCATGTAGCAACTCAGTACGACTCTCGTGCCTACCTCTACGGCCTTAAGCTCGTGTACTCGCCCTTCTACCATAGCGGCTATTAGTTAATGAGTCTATATTCTTGCATTCAAAACCAAATTCTTAGCTGCAATTCCATCTCGATATACACAATTGTATCTAAATAATGCATAGTACATGGGGATATAAACTTTCTTAACCAATAACACCAACTCATATCAGGCCAACTTAAGCTCTGATACCATTAAACTGTCACGACCCAAATTACCTAAAAATCAAAGTAAATTTTTTACTTTTTCATTTATTATTTAATTCTTACCTCTCTCTCATCGTGACCATCCTACAAACAGTTGGGCTATGATTCGGTGTTAGTCACCTCTCACCTATTTACCATTCCATTTCCATAATCAAATTCACATATCAGAGTTTACTATCTTTTGACTTTAATTAAATACATACACAATGGTATTTACATAACCTTACATCCCAACATCATATACGTTTACAGTACTGTGCATTACATATTTAGATACAAAACTATACAAATGTGTATACCTGTCTCTCGATGGGAAGCAGGGGATACCAAGATTGCAAGTCCTTAGCCGCTCACTAACAATTGAGAGTACTCTAAAAAGATGGGAAAATAAGGGGGTGAAGAAACCACCACTCAAAAAGGGGTTCCTGCAATCGGTCTTTTCATTAAAATCTCAAGCACAAAATCATGCACATATCCATGACATAGTTTATCAAAACTATTTGTGCATATATAAATCATGTAATTCATGCATCAATAGGATTTTATGTGACATCATTAAATCATACTTAGCATGAATTAAATCAAAATCATGCATTATTTCATGCGATAAAAACAAATCATGAGATACAATCCTTTCATGAATTTATCATTAAAGCATGGAAAACACATCATGCTACTGCATTTAAATCATTTCATTTAAAATGTAGTATAAAATAACCCACAGGGGTTAAGTATCTCATAATTCAATTCTAAACTCATAAAACAATTCATTAAAATTCATTATAAAACTTCGGTTCTAAAACCACCCTTCTTTCAGGGTCACATATCATAAAATCATAAAATTGGGGGACTGACCCCTCCCTCGGGTCTACCCTGGTCTATCGACCAATAGTTATATCATGTGAGACATGTAGGTGACTATCAGAAACAACATAGGACTATGGCCATAACCTAGTGATCCCTGGCAACACGGTACCTAGTGTGCGGGGTATCACACTTGAAACAGAAGGTGGGTCGGTCCTACCCGCCAGAACAGCAAAACATCAGGATTGCGAGGGCAAGGCTTGTTGCCTTGTGGCTAATGCCACTCCACTCCAACAATCCCCACAGTACAACGTACTCTGCATGACATACACAGTACAACGTACTCCGTGAACCCAAACTCAGTCAGGGGTGCCTGCAATAGGTCTTATCCACGCATATAATTTCTGTCTCAATATGTACATGTGAGCATACCATCTCACTGTAACACATAGTCTACAGGAGGCTCCAACACGGTTATATACATGTCATATAAATCCCTGTGTGAGTGAAGCTCTAGCACGGCTCCATGCATATTCATGACATCTGAAAACCTTGTGAGAGCGAAGCTCTGGCACGGTTTCATAAAAATCAGTAAAATCTGCATACGAGTAGCAGTCCAGTACGACTTTAAAATGAATTATAAATTCAAATAAAATCACGTGCGAGCAAGCTCTAGCACGGTTTTATGCATAAATAAATCAGATCTCGTGCGAGTTACACTCCAGCACGAATGAATGCTTAAGTAAATCAAAACTTCGTACGAGCAATGCTCCAGTACGGCTTTATGCATAAATACATCAAAACAGGATGCGAGCTAAGCTCCAGCACCTCTCATGCATGTCAAATCATTAAAAATAGTGCGAGTAAGCACTCCAGCACCTTTTTATGCATATCACGTCAAAACAATCAAAACCGTCAAAACAAGGTGCGAGCTAGGCTCCAGCACTTCTCATGCATTTCACAAGAATAAAAATCAGTGCGAGCAACCGCTCTAGCACATTTCATGCATATGATGTCACACAAGTTGGTGCAAGCAACCACTCAAGCACATTTATGCACACTCACAAACACAGATATAGTGCGAGCTATGTGCCGAAACTATCTGTTTCCATATAAACTTGATAGTTGGCCCCTTTTCCCAAGAAATTTCATTTAAATCTAAATAACACTTACATAGTGTTATCTTGTGAAATTTATGCAATTATTGGCGAAACTACCATTTTGCTTTACTTAAAACCACGAAAATCCCTTAAATCATAAAATTCTTAAATCATGCATTTCATGCATGTCATGCTTTCACCATCCTTAGGTGAACTTCCCTCAATAGGGGTAAAATAGTCTTTACCTATTTTGAGTCCTTAAAATCTTTAAACTATTTCTAGGACCTTTATACATATTCTGTGTATACATACATATTCAGTGCATACAAAAGCTATTAAAATACGCGTACCTACCTCTAGCTACTCACAAAATTTCCTTACCTCATTTTTCTATACAGTCTGACCTTTCCACTGAGACTCATCATGCAGTCCGATTTGCTCTCAATCAAATCTTCGGAACTGCGTATAAATATACATAAGGTCAAATACAATAGAATTAGTTGTATTTCACATTTTCTAGGCCAAATTTAAATCATTGGGCCCGTTTACCCATATTTGGGCTCGATTGTACCTTAATGGGCCTTAATCGACCTTAAGCTCATTTTTCACTTACCATTCACATCATCGAGGCCTATTGGGCTCATTGGGCCCATCAGTATTTATTGGACCTCGCTCTAAATTCTCGAATAGCTTATGAATTATTTACGACAATTTATCCCAATTTCCAGAATATAATTCATTTAATTTAGAATTTAAATTCGTAATTTATGCGGTAAATTTTAACACGTAAAACGATGTAAAATTATCGTAAATAAGGGTTACTTACCCGTTATTCCATGATAGTACTCAAATCGAGGCTATCTCGAGCTCTCGTTTAACGTCAATTATCTAGCTACACAATTTAATATTTTTCCAGGTCAATTTTCAGTCGGATATTAATCAAATTAAATATTTCAAAATTTAAATTGGTCAATTTGATCGCCTACCGACTTACCCGTAGCTCGATTGCATCACTGAGATTTTTCCCAATTTTTCCTCTTTTTCTTTTCTTTTTTTCCTCTTTTTTCCTTTTCTTTTTGGCTAAATCGGTCTGATCTGGTTCAGCATAATAGCACTGCATTGAATCGATCCGTACCAGTTCAGGCCTCACTTTCATCGTTCACAACATCTCCGGTCGGTTCTCGGTGCACCGCTGCCGCCGTTCGGCACGTCTCGGGCCGAGCAACCTTCGGCAAGCCTCAAAAGGGGCCAAATCACGCCAGTGGCTACCAGATTCCTTTCTCCCTTTTCGGCCTTCACCTCTGTCGATCTCCTCCGTCAGGCATCACCGGCACACGTGGTGCCTCTCAGGCACTCCCACTATCCCGGTCTTGCCGTCTCCTGTCGCCTCGTGCTGGTCCGTTGGCCGAGGCTCGCAGGTGCAGATGATCGGTCCTCGGGTTCGACTTTCGTTTCTTTCCTCTTCAATTTTCAGTTTTCGCGATTTTCAATTTCAATTTCATTTTTTATTATTTCATTTATTTATAATTAAATTTTATTATTATTTTATTCATTAAAATATTATTAAAAATCCAAAAATATCTTAAAATTTATATTTTATCCATTTAACCAATTAAATGAATTTATTGGTCTCATTTCGTCTTTCGGGATAATTTTCAGAATACTTCCGGGATTATTTTTCGAAGTGAAAATTCTGATTTATCCCAATAATTTCATATCTTGATCAATTTAATCTGAAATTTAATTATTTCTTCATTATTGATCAAGATTTCTCAATCCTATATTTTTTAATTAAATTTTCTTGTTGAATTTATATTAACTTTTGGTCTTTTGACCATTTTGCACTTGCAAGTGTTCGGGACTACCATTTCAATCCTTCATTTGATCTTTTCTCATTCCGTGTTTTAAATAAAATCGGGTCTTACATCTTAATGGGCCTAACTCTATCTTAAGCCCATTTCACTTTATTATTCATTTACGTTAGGCCTATTGGGCTTGTGGCCACCAACTCTTATTGGGCTTATCCGAGGCCCATAACACCTCATTGGGCCAAGACCACGTCGGCTTGGCCCATTGGCCTTCTCGGCCATGGCATGTGGCTGAGAGCCATCATACCGTTGGTCATGCAACAGCACGCCACTCATGGCTATTTACTAGCCAATTCACTTAGACATTTTTATCAAACACTTAGTTGGCATGTCTTAAGCCTTTCCTATAGTTCATGTTGGCATTTTATCAAACACCTTATATGCCAACATTATACAACTATCCATATGAACAATTTGATTATAACTAACCATGCCATAATCATGTATATATGCATATCAACCTATACATGTCTTAAAATCACATGAGCATTTATTAAAACTTATATACCAACTTTTGGCCATCACATGTTCATAGTCATTTCATGCATTTCAATCCATAAAACATATACAAATCAACTCTATATAATCCATAGATTAACATATATGAATTTGGAAGCTTGAAAACTCACCTAGCTTATACTTCCCACTTTGGCCGAAACTTCCTTGATTTTTGTCTCTTTCAATATGGCTCCTTGATAGCTGATTCCAACATATGTTATTCCTCTCTCAATATGGAACAACTTTCATGCAGATCACTTGTTCCAAATATGTCTCTAACCTAGTGATTTCTAGTGAGAGAAAGCTTGAAAACTATTTGGTTATGGTTTCTTCACTTTGTCAAAAATGAAAGGGTGAAGATGATTATGTGTTGGATGGTATTTATAAGCCAAAGACTTAGCCATTAAGTCACCAATTTCAGCCACCTTAATTGATTTTTAATGGGTTAAGGTTAAGGTTATCAAATTGAATTTTGCTACTGTTTAAGTGATGGTTACCAAAATGAATTTTGCTACATTTTATTAATGGTTTTTAACTTATACTAATGGGTTTTCAGTTTGGACTTTTCTTTTGGGCTTTTGGGCTGAAAAGGTGTCTACCAATTGGGCCTTCAATTGTCTTCATATTGGACCCACCAAATGGCCCAACAATTTGGCCCATTGGGCTTTCCAAATTCGGTCTACACTTGTTTTTACCTTAATGGGCTTTAAATTTCCAACTTTGGCCCATTGCATTTTTACCCATTAAATTTAATCTAAAATTCATCCAAATAAATTTTCCTTACTTCAGGGGATGAATATCTTGTATTCTAACTAAAAATATTTTTTTCCAATTTTTTCTCCATACTTAGGTTAATTTCTAACCATAGTTAGTCAACTATGGTCAAAGTCCACTTTTCTTAAGCATTGACCACGTTTGACTTTTTAAAAAAAATCCAAAAGTGTCACTTTCCATGGTTCACACTCTCACCTTTATGTTTTGGCCATTTTCGAGAGGGGAATATATCAAATACCCCTAAAACGGACCATTTAGGACTCGTTTAGCCTCTTTTTGGCATTTCCTCTACTTTAATGTGTTCGGGACCAAATCAAACTGACTTTCCTTCTTGAGTTCTCTATATTTCCACATCATAAGTTCTTCTCTTCAGTTATAATGATTCAGATTCTCTCGATTTAGCCTGTGGCTCTGATAGCCCTTATTCGACCTTTACGTAGCTTATATGTGTTTAGTCACTTTACTTACAATTTCGTTGCAGTAAATACTCTTCTTATGATTCAACCAACATAATAAATGTTTGTACTTATTTGAATCATAAGGGATAAGCTACATCAAAATTTGGGTCTTACAATGTATAGCTCTTGGCGATGGACAGCAGCGGATATCTGGATACAACTCCTCAGTCCTCTACTAGACTACTGTGTGCGCTCCATAAAGGGGAAAAATGATAGGGATGAGCAACCACACTCAATAAGGAAATAATGCAAGCATGGTAGATATCTAAACTATCTACATGCTTATAATGTCATGACATAAAAATCATTTATATCCAGAGCGTGAGGAAATATTAAAACTATGCCACATGTATATACATATATCATGTATTGAAAATAAGACATGAAAGTAGGCATGTAAACATGGAAAATCATCATGTAAAACCTCTCATGCTCATCATAATAAAACTCATCATAAAAACCATTCCTCAGGGTTTAAAATTAAATCAAAAGTTAGTAAAACTCATCACAGTCAGCATATCATCCTTTTAAGAGCATCCCGCAAGGTTAGACCCCTCCCTCGAGTCTACCCAAGACAACACAAATCATGTTCAGTATATAAAACCATGTGATATCATGTGACACAAGTGGTCATTATATCTAATCGAGGACTCTCTTGGCCAACTATGTCATTATCATCCCAGACCACACAGATCCCAGTATGAGGGGATCATGCTAGAACGGAGGTGGGTTAGTCCTACGCCAAACTTTCAAATCAACATCATAACCACACGGTACAGTATACTCCATGTGACTAGTAGTCTACACGAGGCATCCAGCACAGCTCGTGCAAGCATCTCATCCGTGTGACACAAAGTCTACGCGAGGCATCCAGCACAACTCATTACATATCACAATGTGAAAAGTCCTGTACGAGCAAAGCTCTAGAACGATTTCATGCATCATCAGTAAATACCCTCGTACGAGCAACGCTCTAGTACAACTTTATGCATAATAAATGATGAGGAAATCACGTACGAGCATAGCTCCAGTATAGCTTGTAAAACATAACAACTCAAAACACGATGCGAGCTAGGCTCCAGCACATTTCATGCATATTAAAACATCAAAATTCAGTGCGAACGAAGCTCCAACATGATTTTAACTCACATAAATCTGATAGGTGGCTCTATTTCAACAAAACACGTTCAGATCATAGTTAGCATCAGACTCATGCTATTTCACAAATGTATGAAATCAATAGCCAGCCTATTTGTAAATTTTGCTTAAAACAAAGCACTGTGTTTCATAAAAATATCAAAACATGATGTTTCATGTAATTATTAGCCTTACTACCAATTTTTGTAAGATTCACTTCCATAACCAAAATCATCCATATCTGAAATCGTTCGTACAAATCATTAATTCTTTTCTAGATAGCCAAGCAATTACAAAGCTCTATAAACACCCTCAAAATATGTGCAGCTACCTCTAGATACTCATAAAATTTCCTTACCTGAAATCACGTCGAGTGATTCCACTTCCTCAGAGCTGCTCGATCATGTTGTTCGATTCACTTCCAATGAAATCTCCAGGGTTGTACAAATTACTTATCACATCAATTTAACCCAATACAGTACAATTCTCTCGTTTATTATAGTTGATTCGACTTATTGTTTCCATTAACACTTATAAGGCCTCACTTTCTCTTAAGTCCATTTTGATTGCTCTATTCATTTCTTGAGAATCTATTGAACTCTTTAGGTCTATTAATTTACACTAAATCGCCATTAAGCTCATAATGCCTTTAGTTCCTCATTTCCTCAATTTATCAAACACCTCTTATGCCCATTTCCAATCATCATCCATTCCAACATATGGAGTTCACAAAGTTATCTTAAAATCATCTATACATGCTTACTAACATCTCTACATGTTTAAATCATCATCAACTCCATGCCATTTCAACTTTCTCTCACTAAGCCCATTCTAGGTCATGGTTGTTTAAGCATGTACATGAACATTTTATCCAACATTATATACACCAATCAACTCATCAAAATGTCTACATTTACATACTAGAAGATGGTATATAGAAATCTTACCTAGCTTGACTTTTTCCTCTTTTTGCCAAATTAGGGAAAAACCTCTTTCCTCCTTCAATCCAAAGTCTGAGCTTCCATCTTTGACTATGTTGTTCACTTCCTCACTAGGAACAACTTTGCTCAAAGGAACTTCTCTCAAAACTAATTGGATGGTAGTGATTTTTAGAGTGAGAAAGCTAGGTTATTGTTAAAATAGAGGATTTTTTGTATGTCTCGTGGAAAATGAAGATTCACCTGTCGGGTTTTATAGAATTGGCTTCACTAGATTGATCTCCTAGGGTGGGAGATCGATCTACCCTTGTTGAAACTCTAAAATTTGGCAATGCAGGTTAGGGGATCGATCGACCTATTTGGATGAGATCGATCTGCTCAAGGGATATGATTGATCTTTACCAAGTAGGGGACTTTAGAGATCAATCTGGCCCTGAAGAAGAGATCGATCTTGTTAACTAGAGGCACTAGAGATCGATATGCCTTATGGGAGGAGATCGATCTGGCCCAAACAGAAACAACTTGAGATCGATCTGCTTTGAATAAGGGATCGATCTCCCTCTTTCAGAATGCTTGGCATTGTATTTCAAGGCAATGAGATCGATCTTCCTTTCATGTAAGATCGATCTGGCATTCATCCTGCAGCATTTCAGCTACAATTTTTTAGATTTTTCAAAGGTAAACTAATATTCAATCACTTTAATACCCATTTTGCATTTCATTCACACTTAACACTAAAAAAATCCAATTCTTATGATTCATTTATTGTGTAACTTGTCTGTACATCATGAAAGTCATAAGATTACATAGAAATTCACGGGCCTTGCAAAAGGTTATGCTGCGAAAAATATGTTAAAAGGTAAAATAGGAATTGTCGAATATAAGGAAGCTTAACATTTGAAAGATAAGTTATAAATTGACACTGAATAGGAATACACCTTAAGTAAGAAGTTAAGTTATAAAGAAAATTTTAAATTAGCCCTAATTGTGTTACAGTCTCTTTTGGTATTAGAGCTAAAAGTGTCTAGTATTGTCAATGTCGGTTAGTTAAAGATAGATTACATCCCAAGTGTATGTACTTGTCTGGTTATGAATTCAAAATGTCTGTAAAAGTTATGACTAAATTTATAATTTACGCTCAGATAATCGATTATATATCATGAGCGGGAGACGAGGTCATCCCTGAAGGCAGGCACAACCACCTTCACCACTTGCCCCACAACCAGAGAGTCCTAACTCTCAAATGAATCGTATGGAGCAGGATATGAAACAAGGATTTGATCACATTACGACTATACGTGCCTAGCATTTCGGGGCTAATGTCTCAGGTACGTCGCCTACTCCGACTCCTACACCTACACCTCTGCAAGTTTCGCTCCCACCCCCTCCACAGACTTCGCCGGCATCTCCAGTCACTCAGCCCCTAGTACAGACTAGGCCAGATGACGGGATATGGGCTAGTTAAGGGATTTTCTACAGATGATTCCTCTATCATTTAATGGGGTTAAGAACCCCATCGAGGTAGAAAAGTGCTTAATAGAGATGGTGACAGCCTTTGAGTATTTGGAGTGTATTGATGCCGAGAAGGTTAGTATGGGTGCTTATATGCTCAAGGGTCAGGTCAGACACTAATAGAGAGCCACCCAAAGGTTATTGACAGGTAGCTATCCAGTAATCAGTTGGGATGCCTTCTTATCAGCTTTTAGGACCCAGTATGTTCCCTATACTGCCCAAAAAAAGATGCTGTCAGATTTTCTGAATTTAGTTTAGAGCAGTATGACAGTCGATGAGTATGAGAACAGATTCACCACTTTAATAAGATATGACCCCAAGACTGTCAGAGATAAGGAGCGTTGCACCGAGAGATTTTTATACGGACTTAGATCGACAATTAGAGATAGATTATTAGGATTTCGTATTAACGAGTTTAAGGATGCTCTTGGACAAGTGTAGGAAATTGAGTAGGGTCTTGATCTAATACAGGCACAATATGTGTAACGCCCTGGAAGTGCGCTAATTGGGACTAACTTTTTTTTAACTTAATTTCTTACTTAGGTTGTGTTCCTGTATAGTGTTGGTTACATAGTTTCTTCTTTTGCTTACTCTTTTAATCATTTAAGGTTTGCTAAAAATTTTGGCTGCATAATCTCTTATAAATTAACCTATTCTCTTGTAATAACAACAATTTATAATCGCAATCAGATATCTTCTTAAACTTATCATTTACCAATTCGACATACTCCACAACTAAATCAATTATATCCATACTCAACAAAATCAACACATTTCATTTGATTCCAAAACCACTTGTTTGCAACTCCGTAAAATTAGCTCCAAAGTTATTTCCACACCTGTATCTGTACAATATAAATGTCTGGAAATAAACATCAGATGATATACCTGAGCTGTACTAAAGATAGTCTGGGAGGCTCAAAATCCACCTGTCTACTCAAGTCTCCGTAAATAGCTGAGCAGTCTCACAGTAGGTAATCTGAAAGGAAGAAAAGGCGAATGAGCTTCTGAAAAAGCTCAGTATGGAAGACATTTAAAATAATCATAACAACCCAATAAGTATATAAAACTTCAGGGTTAATATGTTTTTCAAAAACTTTCGCACTTACTTTATTACATAAACATACTTGCTTATTGTAGTAAAACAATATTTATTTACTTACTTTGAGACAAAACATACATACATACATACATGCATACATACATACATACTTATTTTGTCAAATTCGCATACTTACTTACTTTAATGAAGCTTACTTACTTTCATAATTCTAAACTTTCATATACTAAAACATGGAGACTAGGTTAAATCCGTATAGCTATCATGCAAACAGAAATATCATCCTCTGTAGAGGGAATAGAATACATATGGCCATGGTAGGGGCTATAGATTGGATCAAGGCCGTACAACAAAACAACATAGTATTTGAATAAACTAGCATACAACTAGGCACGAGCACCAGTGAAACTCGTCGTGCGGGCAAAGATACTACAAAACAGGCACCACGTGTAGTGAGAACAAGCACCATAAAGGCAAAAAACAAACATTACATGGGTGAAACGAAACATGCACTACAAGTAGCGAAGCTGGGCACCACAAGTAGCGGAAAACACATGCATACAACAGACACTATTGGGGTAGCCTCTAGTCTAAAAAAATCTTACTTTCTTACTTGTTTTCATGCTTACTGAAAAATCATATAATTTCCATTTTAAAATATTAATGTATCAAAGCTTATACAACATAGATACAAATGTTTAGTTTCATGATTAAACCGGGGTTTCGTTCCTTTCAAGGCTATATTGGAAAGTTTGAGTTTTCTCACATAAATTCCTTATGCACTAATCCAATCATTTCATGAAATATAAATAGGTACAGAAAGTCATTACTACTTTAAATTGCATCCCTTACCTAAACAGATCTAGGACAGCATTAAATCGTCAAGTCTCAAGTTTATCTCATTTTGTGTGTCAATACTTCAAGCTGCCCAAAACAGTTCCAAAACCATCAAATGATGCTCAAAACCATCTTAACATACTTAAATATGGATTATCTTTCATAAACTTCATTAAATTTGGCCATTTCTAAAAACTTTATTATTAGCTCGATATTATCGAAAAATGTATCGATTTAAGCTATTTCGATAGTTTCTCTTCATCTAACTTTAATCTTACAAACCTAATAGCTTACACACTTATTCAAGTCCTCAGTTAACATACAACCATTCACCAAATCATCAATTTTGTCACTTTTACATTTTTTCACAAAAATCGAGCTATAAACTGAGCTTTTCGATATTAAATAAGCATTCTATAACACCCAACTTGTGAGATCTGCGAATTTTACACATATCAAATTATGTAATGAGAACATGAAGTGTAATTGATTGAACTAAATATGATGTATTCATATATTGAGGTGGTATGGAATGAAATTTTAAGTGATGAATGAGTTATAAATGAGATTTTATGTTAAAGTGTGAAACTATAGGGCCAAATCGATCTTGGAGAAGAGAGGATCGATTCGGTAGGTCAAAAAAAGAAGGAAGGAAGAATTTAAGCGAGCAGATCGATCTTCAATGGAAAAGGATTGATCTCCTTATGTTTCTATAATGAAGAGATCGATCTCATAAGCAATCGATCTCAAAATGTTTCTATTAAGGAGAAGATCGATCTCCCCAAGGAGCAAATTGATCTCATAAAACATTCTAAAAACTAGAGATCGATCTCATAATTGGAGCAGATCGATCTCATAAAGCCATTAAGAGATCGATCTTACCCCACGACAGATTGATCTCCTAGGCATAAAATTACCCCAAATCGTCCTCAAATTCAAATGCAGATCGATCTCATCAAGAGCCAGATCGATCTCCTACCCTCAGTCTATATAAAGACCCCTTTGTTTTTCCTAGAAATGGATCTCTCTCTCTCCAAAACCTCCATTTCAATCGAACCCTAGCTTTCGCTCTCTTCCAAAGTCCCCACTTTTATCCAAATCAAGGGTTGTGGCAAGAAAGAAAGTTGTTCCTCATCCAAAGGAGAACAACCTACTTAGAAATCGAAAGATGAATCAAATCGAGGTGTGAGTTGAGCACTCCACCAGTTTGGGTAATCTCTAAACTTTAATCTTTGATTTTAAAGTGATTTTTGGTTATTGTGAATATGGCCATTGTGGTGAAATAGTTAGGAAAGGATTAGTGTTGACAAAAATTGTGATTCTATTGGAGTGATGATGATATTAAGTAAATTGTGGTAAATTAGAATTTTTATCTATAAATTGGAAATTTAGGCAATGAAGTAATTTTAGCATGGGTATTATGCATGAGAAATGTAGAAGGTTGAAATGTAGTGGATGAGATTATGAATTTGATAGAGTCATTAGAAATGGGATAATTGAGGTGTTTAATGAGAATAAGGGCAATATGCTCGATGTAGAGATTTGGAGGTTATGTGATAATGAGTTTTGATGTTTTTACATCATTTGGACAGCTCGGGAGTTCTAGAGAGGAATACGAGACTAGTCCGTGATACGGGATAATAATTACACTATACGAGGTGCAAAGAGGTAAGGAAAACTTAAACTCGTTTGTGTATGTGAATTGTGAAATGTTGTAGCATGAATTGTGATTGAGAAAACAAGCATGTTTTATGTATTATGAATGAGAGATTGAACACGATTTTATAGCCAGTTGGGGCCCAATTTTTATGAGTTGTAAACTATGTGTGAAAATGTTTTATAACTGTTTTATGTTTAAAACGTGAAAAAGATATTTGGGCTTACGTTAAGGCATACTAAGATTGAGAAATGTGTGCGTGGTTTTGTCGGTTGGAACTCGGTTTTAACATGTTTTGTGTTGAGTACACAAATGTTTTAAATGAGATTTATGAAAGAAAACCATTATGAGTTCTACGTGAAGGTAAAACATTTTATATGATAATGGCTAATGATTGAGACTTAGGCGTGTCATGTTGAATACACATCGGGCTTTTCTTTGGTAGGATGTAAGTTCGGGCCTTGTTCTAGTAACATGTAAGTCTGATCATTCCTCCTCTTTGGTAGCGTTGGGAGGCCTTGCTCTCGTAGCATGTAAGTCTGGGCCTTACTCTGGTAGCATGTAAATCCGATATTCTTCTGTTTTGGTAACGAGAGATGCCTCCATTTTGGTAAAGTGAGATGACCCTCGTTCTGGTAACGTTGGGTGGCTTTGCTTTGGTAGCATGTAAGTCTAGGCCTTCCTTTGGTAGCATGTAAGATCGATAGAGTGGGCCGCCTGGGAATCGACTTAGGGACCACATGATAGTGTGCATGAGGAGAGGTATTGCTCTGGTAGCGTGTAAGGCTGGGCCTTGTTCTGGTAACGCGTAAGTCCAATATACCATGTACACGACCATATGTCGATGTGCCCTCTTATGAGGATGCCTGGGATGCGCACCCAGAGGAGATATATTATTGATATGCCATGACAAGTTTTATATGAGTTTTATCGCCTAGTCTCCTTTTTATACACATGAGTTGTGTTTTGTGGCTGTGCCACGTGCATTTTATTACAGTGATTTTTATCACGTTTTAATGAGAAAAGCCATTATCACATCATGGTTTCCACATGCTTGTAACTGTGGTTTATACTGAGTTATGTATTCTCATGTTTTCACATGATTTTAGAGAATGAGATGAGAATGATGTTTTATTAAGTCATGCTACATTTTCTAACGAGTTTTCAATTATGAGTTAAAATGATTGTGCTCTGTAAATCATTGTTTTATTAATGAGTCCCTTACCCCCTTACTGAGCAGTTTAGAAGCTCACCCTGTTTTCTCTTCCCCTCAGATTTCTTCAAGTGAAGAGAGTTTTCCCTGTGTCGTACGGAGTAGTGGCTAGTGGAGGACTTGAGCTCCAGGCCATATATTGTATTGAGGTATAATTTATCTTTTCACGTACCCAGACTAAAGTTGTAATTATAGACACTTGTTGTACAATGTTTATGGGATGTATTAGGATTAATTAACTCAGAAGTGAGTAATGTATATGATATGATATATACTATTTTATGATGAGATCCTGAGGTATGATAGGTATGATGATGTATGACACTGCACAAGAATGCACCCTTAGTTGTGATTTGATGACTAAAAAGTTTTAAATTTGCCATATTTTTCGCGTTTCTGAGGCGTCACATAGTTTTCTTGGTATCAAAGCTTAGGGTGTTTAGTACTGTCAGTGTCGGTTAAGTGAATTAGAATACATCCCTAGTGTCTGTATAAGTCTGGTCATGAACTAAAATTGAGGATTGAGATTTCGATTAATTTTGATATGTACGCGCAGGAAATGAGTTGAGATTGAGAATGAGTGGACGAGAGGTGGCAGGTAGAGTCCCCTCCGCCACCTACACCACAACCTAAGAGTCCTAACTCTCAATTTAATCGGATTGAGATCGATGTGAGGTAGGGATTTAAGCAAATGGCAACGCTATTCGCGCAACACTTTGGAGTTAATGCCACGGGTACTACTCCTACACCACCACAGGGACCTCCCGTACCTCCAGTACAGATGGACCCAATGCCTCCCGTCACTCAACCTGATGACAGAAGTATGGTCTGACTAAAGGACTTTTTGAAAATGAATCCACCCACATTTAAGGGAAAGAAGGATCCTACAGAGGCTGAGGAGTGGCTGACGGAGTTGAGAGTTATATTTGACTATCTGGGGTGCACAGATGGTGAGAGGGTTAGTATGAGTGCCTATATGTTGAAAGAGAGAGTTCGAGATTGGTGGGGTACTACCCAAGGTATTCTGATGTCCCACCAGGATGTGATTGGTTAGAAAGAGTTTCAGACAGCCTTCAGAGCCCAATACATACCACGAGCTGCATAGAGAAGGAGGCAAGCAGAGTTTTTCAGTTTGGTACAAGGTGACATGTCTATGGATGATTACGAAAGCCAATTTACCGCTCTCTTGAGATATGACCCAGAGACCTTCAAGAATGAAGAGCTCCGTACTGAGAGATTTGTATATGGATTGAAGCCCATCATCAAAGATCGATTGATAGGGCTATGTATTATCGAGTTTGGAGATGCTATGAGACGAGCATAAGAGATTGAGAGGGGAATTGAAATTGTACAATCCTAGAATGAGTTTGGAGCAGTGACTAGGGATAAGGGCAAGAGGCCAGTGATGTCCCAGGCAGATGTTCGAAGAGGTTTCTTCAGAAGAGGAAGGATGGAGGTACAGAAGGGAAGATTGGAGAAACCCAGAGCTTATCCTATTATCAAGGAGACCCCTCGATATGTTAGGCCTAAGACGAGGGTTTGCAGATATGGTGGTCGACTACATGAGGGGAGTTGTACTGGGTTGATCGGTGGATGTTTTAGATGTGGTGACATGGGTCACAAAGTGAAGGACTATCCTCAACCTCAGATACCACACGCTTTGGAGCCTACTAGACAGCAACCTCAGAGAGTGAATCCCTAGAGACGGGCCACTGCTGCAACGAAAGGAAAGAGACCCATCACACAAGGACGTGTGTTTGCTTTGGACAAGGAAACAACAGACACTACAACAGAAACTATAAGAGGTACATTCTCTGTCTGTAATCATAAGGCTCATTTGTTGATTGATCCAGGATCCACACATTCATTTATTTCAGAGCATTTTGCATGTAGATTAAACTTGAACTTTGAACCCCTAGAGTATATACTACGTGTAAATACCCCTATGCATGAATCCTAGAGAACTGAGTTAATCTGTAATGGGTGTGAAATAAAGGTGGGAGATAGAGTGATGTTAGCAGATCTAATCATGTTAAATATACATGGGTTTGATGTAATTTTAGGAATGGATTGTCTGGCAACCAATCGTGTGAGTTTAGACTGCTATACTAAGATTGTAACTTTCTCCTTACCTGAACCCTACAGTGTACGTTTGAAATCTTGAGTAAATAAACATATGGAACTTTGTAAGTAATTAGAAATTATGATGTTGCTTTTGAGAGTACTAAATATGATTGTTTATGTAAAGGTTATGAAACACTCATCTCAGATGATGATCGGGAACATCCGAGGATTGATGATATACCTGTGGTGTGTGGATTTTCGGATGTTTTCCCAGAAGAGTTACTAGGTTTACCATCGAGAGAGAGATAGAGTTTACCATTGAGTACTAGATACTCAGCCGATCTCTAGACCTCCATATAGGATGGCATTAGTGGAGCTTGAGGAATTGAAGAAACAACTACAGGAGTTATTGGATCAAGGGTTTCTTAGACCTAGTGTCTCACCGTGGGGAGCACCAGTGTTATCTGTGAGAAAGAAGGATGGTAGTCTCAGATTATGCGTAGACTACCGACTGTTGAATAAAGCAACGGTGAAGAATAAATACCCATTGCCCAGGATTGATGATCTACTTGATCAGCTGAGAGGGACCTCAGTCTTTTCTAAGATTGATTTGAGATCGGGCTATCACCAATTGAGGATTAAAGAAGAAGATATTTCGAAGATGGCCTTCAGGACAAGGTATGGCCATTATGAATTTTTAGTGATGTCCTTTGGATTGACGAATGCCCCTGCAGCCTTTATGAGATTAATGAACGAGGTGTTCAAAGACTATCGAGATAAATTTGTGATAGTCTTTATTGATGATATCCTGGTATACTCTCGATCATATGAGGAGCATGCACAACATTTATGGTTAGCACTTTAGATACTCCGAGATAAACAATTATATGGAAAGCTTAGTAAGTGTGAGTTTTGGCTGGATCAGATAGCTTTCCTTGGTCATATAGTCTCAGAGGAAGGAGTATCAGTGGATTCAAGTAAAGTAGAGGTTGTGCTTAATTGGGAAAGATCGAGGACAGTTACAGAAGTACGAAGCTTCCTTTATTTGGCAGAATATTATAGAAGATTTGTGGAAGGATTTTCCAATATTATCGCTCTTTTGACTAAACTCACGCACAAGGAGACTTTATTTATATGGACTGATCAATGTGAGCTCAATTTTTAAGAGTTAAAGAGGAGATTAACAGCGGCACCTGTGTTGACTATCCCTGAGGGATTAGGAGGATTTTCTGTGTATAGTGATGCTTCTCATCAAGGATTGGGGTGTGTGCTCATGCAGCATGGAAGAGTAGTCACTTATGGATCGCGACAATTGAAAGATCATGAGCAGAATTACCCCACGTATGATCTGGAGTCAGCCGCTGTGGTATATGCCTTGAAGATTTGGCGACACTACTTATATGGGAAAAGATTCCAGATCTTCACTGATCACAAGAGTTTGAGGCATCTCTTTGATCAGAAGGAGTTAAACATGAAACAAAGGAGATGGATGGAACTCCTTAAGGATTATGACTGCGAGATTTTATACCATTCCGGTAAGGCGAATGTAGTTGTTGATGCCCTGAGCAGGAAGAGTATGATATCTGCTATGATGATCAGGGAATGAGATTTGTTAGAGCATTTCACTGAACTCCGGATCAGAGTTAAAGAAGTAGAGACTGGATTTTTGACTAGCTTGCGAATAGAGACCAAGATCATGGATCAAGTTAGAACTGGGTAGCATAATGATCAGAGGTTGATAGATATGGTTAGCCAAGCTGAGCAGACTTAGTAGTCGGATCTCACAATCAGTGAGGATGGACTATTGAGGTTCAGAGGACGAATCTATGTACCAGACGATGATACCCTGAAGAGACGGATACAGAGAGAATCCCACTGCTCGCGATACACCATGCACCCAGGGAGTACTAAGATGTATCGAGATTTGAGAAAGGTGTTCTGGTGGAGTGGTATGAAGTGAGACGTGGCAGAGTATGTGGCCAGATGTTTAGTATGCCAACAAGTGAAAGCTGAGCATCGAAAGCCCAGAGGACTAGTACAGCCTTTACTTGTACCTACGTGGAAATGGGAACATGTCACCATAGACTTTATTATGGGTTTAACGAGGACCCAAAGGGGTCATGATACGATATGGGTTATAATGGATAGACTGACCAAGAGTGCCCACTTCCTTACCATCAAGAGCACAGATACTGTGGATGCCTTAGCTGAGTTGTATGTTAGCGAGATAGCTAGATTACATGGGGCTCCAGTAAGTATTACTTCTGACAGAGATTCTCGATTTACTTTTAGATTTTGGACCCAATTTCAGGAGTCCATGGGATCTCGATTGAGTTTTAATACCGCCTATCATCCTCAGACAGATGGTCAGTCAGAGAGGACTATTCAGACCCTAGAGGATATGTTGAGGGCATATACGATGGATTTTAAGGGATCATGGGATCATCACCTACCCCTAGTAGAGTTTGCGTACAATAACAGCTATCATGCGTGTATTGAAATGGCACCTTTTGAAACTCTATATGGTAGGAGGTGTAGATCCCTGGTAGCTTAGGAAGAAGTCGGTGACAGAAAGATAAATGCTCCCAAGCTTGTTGAGCAAGCTGTACAGAGTGTGAAACTCATATGTGAGAGATTACAGGCTGAACAGAGTAGACAGAAAAGCTACAAGGATGTGCGTAGACGGCCACTCGAGTTTGATGTTGGTGATACAGTATTTCTGAAGATATCACCAAGTAAGGGTATCATGTGATTTGGGAAGAAAGGGAAATTTAGTCCTCAATACATAGGACCATTCGAGATTTTTGAGAGAGTGGAAGAGGTAGCCTTCAAATTGGCATTACCCCCATAAATGTCCGGAATACACGTCTTTCATGTGTCTATGTTGAGGAAGTACCACTCGAACCCTTCTCATGTCATAGAGTATGAAGAGATAGACATACAAAAGGACATGAGCTACACTGAAGAACCCATCCAAATTCTTAATAGGAAAGAGCAGGTACTTCGAACCAAAAGCATCCCATTAGTGAAAGTTTTATGGAAACATCACTTAATGGAAGAGGCAACGTAAGAACTGGAGAATCTCATGAAGGAGAAATACCCCCATCTATTTGACGAGTTGAGTTCAGTTGAATTTGGAGGACCAAATTCTTTTTAAGGTGGGGAGGATATGAGATCTGAGAATTTTACACATATCAAATTATGTAATGAGAACATGAAGTGTAATTAATTGAACTAAATATGATGTACTCATATATTTAGGTGGTATGGAACGAAATTTTAAGCGATGAATGAATTTGTGAGATCTGAGAATTTTAGATATATTTGAATTATGTAATATGAACTTGAAGTGTAATTTATTGAGCTAAGTGAATTGGGGAATGATAATTGGAGATTTATATGTTAAGTGTTTAAAATAAGTATGAAGTTATGAGGACAGATCGATCTGGGAGAAGGAGAGATCGATCTGGTGAGTTAAAAATGACAAGGAAGGAGGAATTTGAGGAGCAGATCGATCTCCAATGGAAGAGGATCGATCTCCTTATGATTCTATTTGAGAGAAGATCAATCTCATGAGGAAGAGATCGATCTCCAAATGATTCTGTTTGGGAGAAGATCGATCTCCTCAAGAAGCAGATCGATCTCATAAAGCCATAAAGAGATCGATCTCACCCCTTGACAGATCGATCTCCTAGGCATAAATTGCCCAAATCGTCCCCAAAATTCAAATGCAGATCGATCTCATCAAGGGCCAGATTGATCTCCTACCCTCAGCCTATATAAGGAACCCCTATTTTTCTCCTGCAATCTCACTTTCTCTCTCTTCCAACCCCCATTTTCACCGAAACCTAGCTTTCTCACTCATCCAAAGCACCCATTTCCGGCCAAATCAGAAGTTGTGGCAAGAAGGAAAGTTGTTCCTCATCAAAGGGAGAACAACATACTTGGAAATCGAAGGACGAATCGAATCGAGGCGTGGGTTGTGCGTCTCACAAGCTTTGGGTAATTTCTAAACCTCGATCTTGATATTTGAGATGATTTTGATGATAATGGTGGTTGTCATTGTGTTGAAATAGCTGAGAAATGATTAGGGATTGATGAAATTGCAATGTGGTTGGAGTGATGATAATATTTAACAATTTTGGGAATTTGTGCTATAAATAGAAATTTAGACAATGTGGTGAATTAGCATAGATAATTGGCATGAGAAATGTAGAACGTTGAGATGTTGTGAATGAGAGTGTAGTTTGGGGTAGAGTTACGAGAATCAAGAGATTTGAGGTGTTATGAGCAATTATTCTCGATTTTGAGAATTGAGGTTGATGAGATAATCGAGTATTGATGTTTTAACATCGTTTGGACAGCTCGGGAGTTCCAGAGTGGAATGCGAGGCTAGTCCGTGATACGGGGGAAACGATTGCACTATACGAGGTGCAAAGAGGTAAGGGAAATCTAAATCATTTCTGTATGTGATTTGTAAACTATTATAGCATGATTTGTGGTTTATAAAACAAGCATGTTGAGTGTTGTGTTGAGATATAATTGCACACGGTTTTTATAGCCGGTTGGAGCCCATTATTTTATGCATTTATAAGCTGAGTGTGAAATTGCTTTATAAACCGTCGAATTTGTGTGAGTAATGAATTGGGCTCTACGTTAAGGCAATATCAATATTTGAGAAATGTGTTCGTGCTTTGCCAGTTGGAACTCGATTTTATTATGTTTTGTGTTGAGTACAAAACGGTTTTCAAATGAGTTTTATGAGAAAAAAACCACTATGAGTTCTATGTGAAGGCAAACCAGTCTTATGTGATAAGACTTAGGTGTGTAATTTTGAGTACACACCGGGCATTGCTCTGGTAGCATGTAAGCCCAATTCTTCTCCGTTCTGGTAACGTGAGAATAACCCATTCTGTGGCTATGCCACGTATACTTGGTGGCCGTTGCCACGTGAGAACCCCATTTGGTGGCCGTTGCCACGTGAGAACCCCATTTGGTGGCCGTTGCCACGTGAGAAACCCTATTTGGTGGTCGTTGCCACGTGAGAAACCCCATTTGGTGGCCGTTGCCACGTGAAAATCCCCATTTGGTGGCCGTTGCCACGTGAGAAACCACATTTGGTGGCCGTTGCCACGTGAGAAACCCCATTTGGTGGCCGTTGCCACGTGAGAAACCCCATTTGGTGGCCGTTGCCATGTGAGAACCCCATTTGGTGGCCGTTGCCACGTGAGAAACCATAATTGGTGGCCGTTGCCACGTGAAACCCTATCCTATGGCTGTGCCACGTGTAAATTTAACTCAGTGGCTATGCCACGTGTGTTTAGTGGCTGTGCCACGTGTGAATTTAAATCAGTGGCTATGCCACGTGTCTTTAGTGGCTGTGCCACGTGCATTATTATTACTGTGATTTTATCACGTTAATTGAGAAAGCGTTTATAGCATTATTTTCACATGCTTTGTTATTGCTCTAGACTGAGCCTTTTTACTTCATGTTTTCACATGATTTGAGACATGAGAATGTCGTTTTGAGTACTTTCATGCTATGGTTTTCAAATGAGATTAATGAGTTTCACATATAAATAAATATTTTGTGATGTGCATTTTGGTTTATGAAATGAGTCCCTTACCCCCTTTACCGAGCGATTTAGAAGCTCACCCTGTTTTCTTTCCCCCCAGATTTCTTCAAGTGAAAAGCGTTTTCCTGTGACGTACAGAGTAGTGGCTAGTGGAGGACTTGAGCTCCAGGCCATATATTGTATTTTGAGGTATCTTTTATCTTTTCATGTACCCATACAATTATCATAATTGCAGACACTTGATGTATAACATTGTATGGGATGTATTAGGATTAATTAACTCGAGATGGATTAATGTATTTGATATGATATATAATTTCTAGTGATGAGATTTTGAGGTACGATAAATATGATAATGTATGACACTGCACAGGAATGCACCCTTAATTGAGAATTAATGAGTAAAAAGTTTTAAATTAGCCCTATTTTTCGCACTTTCGGGGCGTGACAGAATTATAAATGAGATTTTATGTTAAAGTGTGAAACTATGGGGTCAGATCGATCTTGGAGAAGAGAGGATCGATCTGGTAGGTCAAAAATGACAAAGAATGAGGAATTTAAGCGAGCAGATCGATCTCCAATGGAAGAGGATCAATCTCCTTATGATTCTGTAATGAAGAGATCGATCTCATAAGGAATCGATCTCAAAATGTTTCTGTTAAGGAGCAGATCGATTTCCTCAAGGAGCAGATCGATCTCATGAAGCATTCTATAAACTAGAGATCGATCTCATAATTGGAGCAGATCGATCTCATAAAGCCATTAAGAGATCGATCTCCTATGCATAAAATTATCGCAAATCATCCCCAAATTCAAATGCAGATCGATCTCCTACCCTCAGTCTACATAAAGACCCCTTTGTTTTTCCTAGAAATAGATCTCTCTCTCTCTCCCAAACCTCTATTTCAATCGAACCCTAACTTTCTCTCTCTTCCAAAGTCCCCATTTTTGACCAAATCAAGGGTTGTGGCAAAAAGAAAAGTTGTTCCTCATCCAAAAGAGAACAACATACTTGGAAATCGAAAGACGAATTGAATCGAGGTGTGAGTTGAGCACTCCACAAGTTTGGGTAATCTCTAAACTTCAATCTTGGATTTTAAAGTGATTTTTGGTGATTGTGAATATGGGCATTGTGGTGAAATAGTTAGGAAAGGATTAGGGTTGACAAAAATTGTGATTTTATTGGAGTGATGATGATATTAAGTAAATTATGGTAAATTGGGATTTTTGTCTATAAATTGGAAATTTAGGCAATAAAGTGATTTTGGCATGGGTATTATGCATGAGAAATATAGAAGGTTGAAATGTAGTGGATGAGATTATGAATTTGATAGAGTTATGAGAAATGGGATAATTGAGGTATTTAATGAGAATATGGGTAATATGCTCGATGTAGAGATTTGGAGGTTATGTGATAATGAGTTTTGATGTTTTTACATCATTTGGACAGCTCGGGAGTTCTAGAGAGGAATACGAGACTAGTCCGTGATACGGGAGAACAATTGCACTATATGAGGTGCAAAGAGGTAAGGGAAACTTAAACTCGTTTGTGTATGTGAATTGTGAAATGTTGTAGCATGAATTGTGATTGAGAAAACAAGCATGTTTTATGTATTGTGAATGAGAGATTGCACACGATTCTATAGTCGATTGGGGCCCAATTTTTATGAGTTGTAAACTATGTGTGAAATTGTTTTACAACCGTTTTGTTTTTAAAATGTGAAAAAGAGATTTGGGCTCTACGTTAAGGCATACTGAGATTGAGAAATGTGTGCGTGGTTTACCGGTTGGAACTCAGTTTTAACATGTTTTGTGTTGAGTACACAAATGCTTTAAATGAGATTTATGAAAGAAAACCTTATGAGTTCTACGTGAAGGCAAAATGTTTTATATGATAATGGCTAATGATTGAGACTTAGGCGTGTCATGTTGAATGCACATCGGGCTTTGCTTTGGTAGCATGTAAGTCCGGGCCTTGTTCTAGTAACAAGTAAGTCTGATTATTCCTTCGCTTTGGTAGCGTTGGGAGGCCTTACTTCGGTAGCATGTAAGTTCGAGCCTTGCTCTGGTAGCATGTAAGTCCAATATTCCTCTGTTTTGGTAACGACAGATGCCTCCGTTTTGGTAACGTGAGATGACCCCCGTTTTGGTAACGCTGGGTGGCTTTGCTTTGGTAGCATGTAAGTTCAGGCCTTGCTTTGGTAGCATGTAAGACCGATAGAGTGGGCCGCCTGGGAACCGACCTAGGGACCAGATGATAGTGTGCATGAGGAGAGGTATTGCTCTGGTAGCATGCGAGGTCAGGCCTTGTTCTGGTAACGCGTAAGTCCAATAGACCATCTACATAAACCATATGTCGACGTTCCCTCTTATGAGGATGCCTGAGATGCGCACCCAGAGGAAATATATTATTGATGTGCCATGACAAGTTTTATATGAGTTTTATTGCCTAGTCTCCTTTTTATACACATGAGTTGTGTTTTGTGGCTGTGCCATGTGCATTTTATTGCAGTGATTTTTATCACGTTTTAATGAGAAAAGCCATTTTCGCATCATGATTTTCACATGCTTGTAACTGTGGTTTATACTGAGTTATGTACTCTCATGTTTTCACATGATTTTAGAGAATGAGATGAGAATGATGTTTTATTAAGTCATGTTACAATTTCTAACGAGTTTTCAACTATGAGTTAAAATGATTGTGCTCTGCAAATCATTGTTTTATTGATGAGTCCCTTACCCCCTTACTGAGCAATTTTGAAGCTCACCCTGTTTTCTCTACCCCCCAGATTTCTTCAAGTGAAGAGAGTTTTCCCTACGACGTACGGAGTAGTGGCTAATGGAGGACTTGAGCTCCAAGCCATATTTTATATTGAGGTATAATTTATCTTTTCATGTACCCAGACTAAAGTTGTAATTACAGACACTTGTTGTACAATGATGTATGGGATGTATTAGGATTAATTAACTCAAAATTAAGTAATGTATATGATATGATATATACTATTTTATCATGAGATCCTGAGGCATGATAAGTATGATGATGTATTACACTACACAAGAATGCACCCTTAATTGTGATTTGATGAGTAAAAAGTTTTAAATTTGCCATATTTTTCGCGTTTCTAGGGTGTCACACAACTCAACCAAATTTCATCTCTACCCTAACAATTCAAGGTTGGTTGAACCTACGCATGTCTCTAAAAATTATTTCTTCAATTTTTACTGTAAGACCTAATATTTTTTAGTGCATTTAAAAATGCAAAAAGGATTTAAATGGTATTCCCAAACACGTGCAAGGGTAAAACGGTCAAAAGATCAAAATTTGGTATTAATCGGGACAAGAAAATTTAATTAAAAATATGAGATTGAGAAATCTTGATCAATAACGAAGAAATAATTAAATTTCAAGTTAAATTGATCAAGATATGAATTTATGGGAATAAACCGAAATTTTCGTATCGAAAAATAATCTCGAAAATAATCGAAAATTATACCGAAAAGACGAAATAATACCGATAAATTCATTTAGTGATTAAATGAATAAAATATAAATTTTTAAAGATATTTATGTATTTTAATATTATTTTATTGAATAAAATAATATTAAAAATAAATTATAAATAAAGAAAATGTAAAAAAAAAAAAAAAAGAAATCTGAATTTGCAAAACGCAGGGAGAGAGAAACCCGCAGAAGGCAAAACGAAAGCCGAAAAATCGAGAGCAAGGGAGATCCATCCAGCCGACGGCCATCGGCGACCAGGACCCCGGCCAAGGGCCGACGAAGCAGGCCTGACACCCGTGCAACCCACTGGCAGTCGCGACGTGCAGCGAGGTGGTCTGAGTCGACAGAACGAAAGAGGAAATGCCGCGGGAGAGATACGACGATTCGCCGGCGATGGCATTGATTTGGTCCAAGCCGAGGCCAGATTTAGGAAGCCCATGCGTTTGCGCGCCAAACGGCGGTGGTGAGGCGCCGAGAACCAGCCGGACGGCGACGGAACGACCAGAGGATGACTAAAGGACCGAACCAGACTGAACCGGCCAAACCAGACCGAGCTGAACCGGTGGTCTGAACCGGGTTGAACCGGACCGAACCGGTTCAGCCAAAAAGAGAGGGAAAAAAGAAAAAAAAAAGGGAAAAAGAAAAAGAGGAAAAATTGGGAAAATTTTCAGTGATGCAATTGAGCTTCGGGTAAGTCGGTAAGTGGTCGAATTTACCGATTTAATTTTTGAAATAATTAATTTGATAAATAATCGACTGAAAGTTTACTCGGAAATATATTAAATTGTGTAGCTCGACAATTGGCATCAACCGAGAGCTCGAGACAGCCTCGATTTGTATACGATCATGGAATAACGGGTAAGTGACCCTTATTTACGACAATTTACATCGTTATGCGTGATTGATATTTATCGCATAAATTACAGATTTAATTTTCGCATAAATGAATTAAATTTTGGAAAATTGGATAAATTGTCGTAAATACTAAATTGAGATATCTGACAATTTAGAACGAGGCTACATAAATTACTGATGGGCCCAATGAGCCCAATAGGCCTCGATAAAGTGTAGTAAACGGGCTTAAAGCCGATAAAGGCCCATTATGGTGCAATCGGGCCCAATATGAGAAATGGGCCCAATGATTTAAATTAAGCCCAGAACATATGAAATACAATTAAATTGTATTGTAATTGACCTGATGAATGTGTATCCGCAGTTCCGGAGATTGGATTGGGAGCAAATCGGACTGCATGATGAGTCATCAGTGGAAAGGTCAGACTGTACAGAAAATGAGGTATGGTAATTATGTGAGTAGCTAGAGGCAGCTACGCATATTTTAATAGTTTTTCTGTACACTGAATATGTATGTATGCCTTGATTATGTATAAAGGTCCTGAAACTAGTTTAAATGATTTTAAGGATCGAAATAGGTGAAAAGTCTATTTTACCCCTATTGAGGGAAGTTCACCTAAGGATGGTGAAAGCATGACATGCATGAAATGCATGATTTAAGAAATTTTCTGAATTAAGGAATTTTATTTGTTTTAATCAAAGCAAATCGATAGATTGGCCAGAAATTATATAATTTTACAAGATAACACTACGTAGGTGTTATTAATATTTAAATGGAATTTCTTTGGAAAATAGGCCAACTATCAAGTTTATATGGAAATAGATAGTGCTGACACGTAGTTCGCACTATATCTACGTTTGTGAATGTGCATAAATGTGCTTGAGCGGTTGCTCGCACTAACCTGTGTGACATCATATGCATGAAATATGCTAGAGCATGGTGCTCGCACTGATTTTTATTATTGTGAAATGAGAGCTGCTGGAGCCTAGCTCGCACTCTGTTTTGACATGTTTTGATTTGTTTTGACGTGGTATGCATAAAATGGTGCTGGAGCGATTGCTCGCACTAGTTTTACTGATTTAATATGCATGAGAAGTGCTGGAGCTTAGCTCGCATCCTGTTTTGATTTAATTATGCATGAAGCCGTGCTGGAGTGTAACTCGCACGAGATTTGATTTAATTATGCATAAAGCCGTGCTGGAGTGTAACTCGCACGAGATTTGATTTACTTGAGCATTTATTTATGCTGGAGCTTGCTCGCACAAAGTTTTATATGGTTTTTATAATTCATTTAAATGTCGTACTGGAGTTTTTCTCGTACGAGGTTTTCACTGAGTTTCCATACATATTCGTACTAGAGCATTGCTCGTACGTGGATTTTACTTGAAATTTAATCAGTTTAAGTCGTACTAGAGCGCTGCTCATACGCAGATTTTACTAATTTTTATGAAACCGTGCTAGAGCTTCGCTCGCACGAGGTTTTCTGATATCATGAATATGCATGGAGCCGTGCTTGAGCTTCGCTCGCACAGGGATTTATATTACATGCATATAGCCGTGTTGGAGCCTCCTGTAGACTATGTGTCACAGTGATATGATATGCTCACACGTGCATTCTGAGACAGAGATGATTTGGGTGGATAAGACCTATTGCAGGCACCCTTGATTGAGCTTGGGTTCACGGAGTACGTTGTACCGTGTATATCACGCGGAGTACGCTGTACCGTGGGGATTGTTGGAGTGGAGTGGCATTAGCCACGAGGCAACAAGCCTTGCCCTCGCAATCCTGGTGTTATGCTAGTCTGGCGGGTAGGACGACCCACCTCCCGTTTCAGGTGTGATACCCCGCACACTAGGTACCGTGTTGCCAGGGATCACTAGGATATGGCCATAGTCATCGATTTTACTGATAATTACCTGATTGTCTCACATGATATAACTTGTGGTCTGTTAGACCAGGGTAGACTCAAATGAGGGGTCAGGCCCCCGATTTGACGATTTTATGATGAAATGATTTTATGATTTGTGACCCTGAAATAAGGGTGGTTTTATAACCGAAGTTTTATAATGAATTTTAAATGAATTGTTTTATGAGATGATTGACTCGGAAGGGTTAGTTTTATTGCAGTTTTAATGAATTGATTTAAATGCAGTAGCATTATGATGTTTTCCATGCTTTCATTTGAAATCCATGAATTGTCTTACATGGCATGAAAGAATGCATGATCTTGATTAAATTCATGCTTATTATGATTTAATGATGTCACATAAAATGCTTTGATGCATAAGTAGTACGATTTATATATGCACGAATAGTTTTGATAAACTAAGTCATTGATGTTTGCATGACTTTGTGGTTGATGATTTTAATGAAAAGAAATTGATTTAAGGGCATGGCATTATGAGCATGTAGATAGTGGAGCTATCTACTTACTTGCATAATTACCTTACTGAGCGTGTGGTTTGCTCACCCCCTTATTTTCCCATCTTTTCAGAGCACTCGTAATAGTTATTGAGCGGCTGAGGACTTGCATGTTTGGTATCAGCTGCTTCCCATCGAGAGTCAGGTATACACATTTTTATGGTTTTGTATCTAAATATGTAATGCACAGTACTGTAAACGGATATGATGTCGGGGATGTAGTGTTATAAATACCATTGGGTATGTATTTATTTAAAGTCAAAGGATAGTAAACTCTGATGTATAAATGTGATTATGGAAATGGAATTGGTAATAGTGTAAGGTGACTAACACCAAATCATAGCCCAACTGCTTGTAGGATGGTCACGATGAGAGAAAGGTAAGAATTAAATAATAAATGAAAAAGCGAAAAATTTACTCTGATTTTTAGGTAATTTGGGTCGTGACAGGTTTAATGGTATCAGAGCTTGAGTTGGCCTGATATGAGTCGGTGTTAGTGGTTAAGAAATTACATCCCCATGTACTGTGCATTATTTAGATACAATTATGTATATCGAGATGGAAGTGCAGCTAAGAATTTGGTTTTAAATGCAAGAATAGACTCATTAACTGATAGCCGCTATGACAGAGAGGGCGAGTACACGAGCTCGAGGCCGTAGAGGTAGGCCTGAGAGTAGTACTGAGTCGCCACATGAGACTCGAGATGAGATTGACGTGGAGGCTGGTATTGAGCATGCCCCACAGAGTCCGACAGAGAGATCGGACAGAGTCTGACAGAGGACTGGATATAGTCTGACAAAGAGATCAGACAATATTGAGATACGCTTCGCGAGGTTGGAGCGGAGTGTGGAGAATATTTTGCGAGCTAATTGCTCAGAGTATGTATGGTATTTGAGGGTGAGTTGGAGCATTAATGGAAGTCCGCTCGACCCATCTTAAGAGTTAGATGTCCAGAATGGACATGAAAAAGTAATTCTAGATGTATTCCGATGACAGAATATTTCGGATATTGTTTTAAGGAAATAACAGATAATATTCTTTACTCTGACCCAGAGGAAATGGTTGATTAATGAGTATGAAACTCAATTTATATTTCTGGGTAGATGTGACTCGGACACGATGAACAGTGAGAGTCGAGAAGTTTGAAAGTTCATGGAAGGGCTCAGATTGCCAATTAGAGTTCGATTGGCCGTTAGATATCACTACCTATGCCGATGCAGTGTACAGATTATAGTTGTGTGAATAAGATCATGAGTTGCATGCCTCTGAGATTGGAAAAGGTAGTAAGGGCCGAAATAGAGACAAAAGAGAATAGAGAATGACAGAGATGTCAGAACGGAAAAATGATAGTTTGGTAAAAGATTAGAGTTGATAAATCACGGGGTAAGTTGATTAATAAGCCCCAGTGTATCCAATTTCAATACTTTTGAGGGGTATTGTGATTTGAGGACCCCGACCTGCTCCGTAGAAGTGAGAGCAGTGTACGCAGTGTAAGTAGCAGTATAACAGTGTGAACAGTGTAAGATATGTGGTAGTTACCACAGAAAATAAAATGTTAGACAAGGGCGAGTGTATGCCTTGGACCAGGACACTATTGATGTTTCATCGGATGTGGTGAAAGATACCACACTGGTTGTGAATAATGAAATAATTATTTTAATTGATCCTGGTGCCACGCATTTATTCATACTGCCTTCAGTTGCTTATAAGTTAGTGAAAAAAATGTGAAGCCTATACCCATAGACAAGAGGATGATAGTTAGCTGATTTTCACTAACTGAATATGGGTATAGAGATTGTAAGTTGAAAATAGGGGTGAAAACATCACTGAAAGGTGTATTGTAAGTTTGACAAATAATAAAAGAGTTTGCTGTAAGTGATATATTAAAGGAGATATATTGGAATAAGACGTATGCAAGGTAAGGATATCCTTGATATGCAAAGTAATTTGGATTAAGCGGTATGTAGTCAAGTCTGAGGGTTAATAAAGGTATTTTAAAATATCTCCCTGCCTGAAGACTTGATAGCGTCGATAAGCGCTCACATAACCAGAAATTGAAATCGACAGTCGTATATATACATTTAAAAATTGGGTACCTTTACTAGTACGATAAAGATATATAGAATTCGAGTAATCATGAAGGTTTAAAAAAAAATTAATTAAAAAAATTAAAATTTTATAAAAGCCGTTAATATAAGAAAAAGGAAATGACGTGGGTTAGTACCTTGAACGGAAAGCGATTTCGAAATGACATTATACGTTTATGTGTATAAAGGTCAAGGATATGAGTGAATGAACTATTTAGTGGAAGTCAACTACGAAAAGGTATTTAAACCTTACCTGGACCAATTGGTTGTCATCTTTAGTGATGATATTATGATGTATTCGAAGTCCAGGGAAGAGCTTAAGTAGCAACAGAAAACTGTCTTACAGACAAGGTGTTATGAGTTTCTTGAAATGGGCTACTCAGTTGACACGTTTCGTTTGGAAAAAAAAAGATTTCATACCAGTGGTATGATAAGTATGTAAATGGCTTCGGTGAGTTTTAGTATATTGAAGTAATAGACTGACCACCGTAAGTATTCTCACCATGACTAACAGCTCAAGAGGTTTCAGTGAATATGGATACCTCAAAATTATGTAGTGAGCTATGTATTAATGTAAAATGGGAAGATAGTCGTTTATGGATCCAATTAGTTCAAGGACCATCAGAGAAACTATCCGACCCATGATTTAGAGTTGACAGCCGTAGTGATTACCTTGAAGGTATGGCGTTACCACTTACATGGTAAGAAATTTTGGGTATGCACTGATCGTAAAAGCCCCGAGTATCTATTTTCACAGAAAGAGTCGAATATGAGATAACCAAGAGGGTTAGAGCTTCTGAAGATTATGATTGTGAACATGTTACCACCCAGGAAAGGCTAATGTAATAGCTGATGCCTTGAACAGAAAAAGCCTCAGGATGGTATCACATATGATGGTCAAGGAGCGAGAGCTGCTAGAGCAGTTGTGAACCTCAGTAGTGATGTGATCCCTTCTGATGATGACGGTGATTTTATGACAGCTAGTCTGAGGTTAGAATCGGATTTGAGTGACCGGATTTGCCAGGCTTAGCGTGATGATCGGCATGGTGCCGATAGTGTGGGTCAGATTCAGAAGGGTATAGTAACAGAGTTCACAGTGAGTGAAGATGACTTACAGAGGTTCAGAGAAAGTATAAGTGCTCCCCAGGACCACGGTTGATGATATAGTATTATTGTCAGAAGCTCACTCTTCGGGATATACAGTGCATCCGAAAAGTAATAAATATATTGGAATCTCTGAAAAAGGTATTGGTGGTCGATATGAAAAGTGATATTGTAGAGATTGTGGAAGAAGCGTCTCCTATGTCAGCAGAGTAAGGTAGAGCAATAGATGTATGCAGAGTCATTGTAGTCTCTACCTATAGTGACATGGAAATGGGAACAAGTTACCATGAATTGCGTGATGGGTTACAGAGGTCCCGGATAAATCACGAGGCTATCTGGGTGATAGTCGATAGATTGATT
The DNA here is from genome assembly GCA_033439115.1 of Firmiana major. Classification (NCBI taxonomy): domain Eukaryota; kingdom Viridiplantae; phylum Streptophyta; class Magnoliopsida; order Malvales; family Malvaceae; genus Firmiana; species Firmiana major. Next base: position 45,517,438 of record CM065908.1, on the reverse strand, counting down.
TAGTTACCCACCTTCTGTTTATGGAAATCCCCAGATACTCTGAGTGCGTAAGCGGATTTATGTGTACGTAAAGTGTGGAACATTATGTAGCGTTCCAGTGAGTGTGGTATCAGATAGGGATTCCCGCATCACTTCCCGCTTCTGAGAATGTTTTTCAGGAAGCTAGGGAACCTGATTGTGTTAGCACAGCTTCCATCCTTAGACAGATGGTCAGTCAGAGAGGACTGTACAGGTTCTAGAGGATGTGATGAGAGCGTGTGCCATTGATTTTATGAGCTCCTGGGATGATCAGTTGCTACTAATCAAATTCGCCAATGATGACAGTTGTCACTTGAGTATCGGGATAACATTTTTATGAGGCATTGTATGCCCATAGGGAGTTGTTTCCCGACTTGCATAAGAAGAAGTCGGTGGCAGATAGAGAATTGTTCCCAAATTAGTAAGAAAAAAAAACCTCTGAGGATGTTCAGTTGATTTGTGAGATATTAAGAACACCTCAGAGCAGATAGAAAAAAAAACTATGCTGACAAGAGACAGAAACCATTGAAATTCACTGAGGGTGAATTAGTATTGTTGGCAGTTACTTGTCTTAAGGATGTAACAAGATTCGGATAAAAGATTGGACAAAGTGGGAGATAAGACCTGTAGGTTGGCATTACCAGTTGAATTAACAGGCATCCACAATGTGTCCTATCTTATGATGTTTCGAAAATAATATCTGAACCCAGTATATGTGATCAGATATGAGCTTCAACGGCTTAGCTCAATGAAAGTGTAACGTATGTTGGAAAATCGATTCGGGTATTAAACGGAAAGATAAAGTGTTGAGGTTTAAGATAATCTCCCTAGTTAAGTATGATGGTAATATTACACTCCGGAGAAAGTCATTTGAGGATGACAGTATGACACAATAGATGTACCCGGAGTTATTTATGGACCAATATGACTTGGTTCTAATTTGGAGGACCAAATTTCTTAAGTGGGGGAGATTGTAAGACCTGATATTTTTTAGTGCATTTAAAAATGCAAAAAGGATTTAAATGGTATTCCTGAACACGTGCAAGGGTAAAACGGTCAAAAGATCGACATTTGGTATTAATCGGGACAAGAAAATTTAATTAAAAATATGAGATTGAGAAATCTTGATCAATAACGAAGAAATAATTAAATTTCAAGTTAAATTGATCAAGATATGAATTTATGGGAATAAACCGAAATTTTCGTATCGAAAAATAATCCCGAAAATAATCAAAAATTAACCGAAAAGACAAAATAATACCGATAAATTCATTTAGTGATTAAATGAATAAAATATAAATTTTTAAATATATTTGTGTATTTTAATATTATTTTATTGAATAAAATAATATTAAAAATAAATTATAAATAAAGAAAATGTAAAAAAAAGGAAATCTGAATTTGCAAAACGCGGGGAGAGAGAAACCTGCAGAAGGCAAAACAGAAGCCGAAAAACCGAGAGCAAGGGAGATCCATCCAGCCGATGGCCATCGGCGACCAGGACCCCGGCCGAGGGCCGACGAAGTAGGCCCGATACCCGTGCAACCCACCGGCAGTCGAGACGCGCGGCGAGGTGGTCGGAATCGACAGATAGAAAGAGGAAATGCCGCGGGAGAGATACGTCAATTTGCCGGCGATGGCATTAATTTGGTCTAAGCTGAGGCCAGATTTAGGAAGCCCATGCGTTTGCGCGCCGAAAGGCGGTGGTGAGGCGCCGAGAACCGGCCGGACGGTGGCGAAACGACCAGAGGATGACTGAACCGGCAAAACCGGATTGAACCGGCCGAACCAGACCGAGCTGAACCGGCGATCTGAACCGGATTGAACCGGACCGAACCGGTTCAGCCAAAAAGAGAGGAAAAAAGGAAAAAAAAAGGAAAAAGAAAAAGAGGAAAAAATGGAAAAAATTTCGGTGATGCAATCGAGCTTCGGGTAAGTCGATAAGTGGTCGAATTGACCGATTTAATTTTCGAAATAATTAATTTGATAAATAATCGACTGAAAGTTTACCCGAAAATATATTTAATTGTGTAGCTCGACAATTGGCATCAACCGAGAGCTCAAGACAGCCTCGATTTGTATACGATCATGGAATAACGGGTAAGTGACCCTTATTTACGACAATTTACATCGTTATGCGTGATTGATATTTATCGCATAAATTACGGATTTAATTTCCGCATAAATGAATTAAATTTTGGAAAATTGGATAAATTGTCGTAAATACTAAATTGAGATATCTGAGAATTTAGAACGAGGCTAAATAAATTACTGATGGGCCCAATGAGCCCAATAGGCCTCGATAAAGTGTAGTAAACGGGCTTAAGGCCGATAAAGGCCCATTATGGTGCAATCGGGCCCAATATGAGAAACGGGCCCAATGATTTAAATTAAGCCCAGAACATATGAAATACAATTAAATTGTATTGTAATTGACCTGATGAATGTGTATCCGTAGTTTCGGAGATTGGATTGGGAGCAAATCGGACTGCGTGACGAGTCATCAGTGGAAAGGTCAGACTGTACAGAAAATGAGGTAAGGGAATTATGTGAGTAGCTAGAGGTAGCTACGCGTATTTTAATAGTTTTTCTGTACACTGAATATGTATGTATGCCTTGATAATGTATAAAGGTCCTGAAACTGGTTTAAATGATTTTAAGGATCGAAATAGGTGAAAAGTCTATTTTACCCCTATTGAGGGAAGTTCACCTAAGGATGGTGAAAGCATGACATGCATGAAATGCATGATTTAAGGAATTTTCTAAATTAAGGAATTTTATTTGTTTTAATCAAAGCAAATCGATAGATTGGCCAGAAATTATATAATTTTACAAGATAACACTACGTAGGTGTTATTAATATTTAAATGGAATTTCATTGGAAAATAGGCCAACTATCAAGTTTATATGGAAATAGATAGTGTCGACACTTAGTTCGCACTATATCTGCGTTTGTGAATGTGCATAAATGTGCTTGAGCGGTTGCTCGCACTAACCTGTGTGACATCATATGCATGAAATATGCTAGAGCATGGTGCTCACACTGATTTTTATTATTGTGAAATGAGAGCTGCTGGAGACTAGCTCGCACTCTGTTTTGACATGTTTTCATTTGTTTTGACGTGGTATGCATAAAATGGTGCTGGAGCGATTGCTCGCACTAGTTTTACTGATTTAATATGCATGAGAGGTGCTGGAGCTTAGCTCGCATCCTGTTTTGATTTAATTATGCATGAAGCCGTGCTGGAGTGTAACTCGCACGAGATTTGATTTACTTGAGCATTTATTTGTGCTGGAGCTTGCTCGCACAAAGTTTTATATGGTTTTTATAATTCCTTTAAATGTCGTACTGGAGTTTTTCTCGTACGAGGTTTTCACTGAGTTTCCATACATATCCGTACTAGAGCATTGCTCGTACGTGGATTTTACTTGAAATTATAATCAGTTTAAGTCGTACTAGTGCGCTGCTCGTACGCAGATTTTACTGATTTTTATGAAACTGTGCTAGAGCTTCGCTCACACGAGGTTTTCTGATATCATGAATATGCATGGAGCCGTGCTTGAGCTTCACTCGCCCAGGAATTTATATTACATGCATATAGCCGTGTTGGAGCCTCCTGTAGACTGTGTGTCACAGTGAGATGATATGCTCACACGTGCATTCTGAGACAGAGTTGATTTGGGTGGATAAGACCTATTGCAGGCACCCCTGATTGAGTTTGGGTTCACGGAGTACGTTGTACCGTGTATATCACACGGAGTACGCTGTACCGTGGGGATTGTTGGAGTGGAGTGGCATTAGCCACGAGGCAGCAAGCCTTGCCCTTGCAATCCTGGTGTTATGCTGTTCTGGCGGGTAGGATGACCCACCTCCCGTTTCAGGTGTGATACCCCGCACACAAGGTACCGTGTTGCCAGGGATCACTAGGATATGGCCATAGTCCTCGATGTTACTGATAATTACCTGATTGGCTCACATGATATAACTTGTGGTCTGTTAGACCAGGGTAGACTCGAATGAGGGGTCAAGCCCCCGATTTGACGATTTTATGATGAAATGATTTTATGATTTGTGACCTTGAAATATGGGTGGTTTTATAACCGAAGTTTTATAATGAATTTTAAATGAATTGTTTTATGAGATGATTGACCCGGAAGGGTTAGTTTTACTGCAGTTTTAATGAATTGATTTAAATGCAGCAGCATGATGATGTTTTCCATGCTTTCATTTGAAATCCATGAATTGTCTTACATGGCATGAAAGAATGCATGATCTTGATTAAATTCATGCTTATTATGATTTAATGATGTCACATAAAACGCTTTGATGCATAAGTAGTACGATTTATATATGCACGAATAGTTTTGATAAACTAAGTCATTGATGTTTGCATGACTTTGTGCTTGATGATTTTAATGAAAATAAATGGATTTAAGGGCATGGCATTATGAGCATGTAGATAGTGGAGCTATCTACTTACTTGCATAATTACCTTACTGAGCGTGTGGTTTGCTCACCCCATTTTTTTCCCATCTTTTCAGAGCACTCGTAATAGTTATTGAGCGGCTGAGGACTTGCATGTTTGGTATCAGCTGCTTCCCATCGAGAGTCAAGTATACACATTTTTATGGTTTTGTATCTAAATATGTAATGCACAGTACTGTAAACGGATATGATGTCGAGGATGTAGTGTTATAAATACCATTGGGCATGTATTTATTTAAAGTCAAAGGATATTAAACTCTGATGTATAAATGTGATTATGGAAATGGAATTGGTAATAGTGTGAGGTAACTAACACCGAATCATAGCCCAACTGTTTGTAGGATGGTCACGATGAGAGAAAGGTAAGAATTAAATAATAAATGAAAAAGTGAAAAATTTACTCTGATTTTTAGGTAATTTGGGTCGTGACATTTACTTTAGCAAAAATCATTCAAATTCATCAAATAACAACATATATCATCATCATCATCATCATCATCATCATCATCATCATCATCATCTTCCAACAAATTCTCACTTAGTTTGACCAAATTTAACCACTTTTTCTTACTCCAGCAATAGTTCTCAGCTGTTGATATACATATATACAACTTAGAATCATAAAAAAAAAACCTTAAAAACTAGCCAAGAGTTCATGAATTTAAGTTTTCTCTCACCTTAGAAATAGGGTAGATTCTGCCCATGTTCTTCTCACTAACGTTTCACCTAGCAAATCAGTTTTTTTAAGGCTGGATTTTTTATATATTGTGGAGGACTTAGAAAGGAAGATTTTATCCTTGACCAAACTCTAAAAGTGGCTAGAGGGTGGCCGAGAAATTTGCACAATGAACCCCTGAGAATGACATCTGCGGAAGAAAGAAGAGAAGAGAGCTCTCGGGTTTTAGGTCGGTTTAAAGCTTTCTTTGGCTTCACAAAAAGAGCATGAAGTGCTATTTAATTTTGGAAAAGAGTCCAGTTAAAATCCTTCTGTAAAGTCCTCAAATTGGGTATTTTTGTTGGGCCAACAAATTTCTAGGCCAGGGCAGCCTGCAACCCTGTTTTTGTAAAATCCATAAATACTATTTTCAGCCCAATTTCTTCCAAATTTTCACTTCTCATGTGTTATACTAAGTCCCTAGTACGTCCCATAAAACTTTTAGGCCCACTTGTTTAAGACAAGTTTCCCGTTTGAGCCTATTTTGTCCAATTTAGTTATTACCGATTGAAATTTCTTAAGGTTTTTTATTTACTTTAAAATTTAATCCGACTACCGAGACCTCAATATTTTCACTCAATCTTCATTTTGCAAGTTTATTATGCCTTATACTAATTTCCTACAGTCTCAAAATAATTTTTATAAATTTATGAAATTTATTTCTAATTTATTTCACTTACTAGGCCTAATTTCTCGATTTAGTGTTATCTCGAGTTTTTACTAACTTTTTCTCTTCCAATACCTTAGTTTCATTTTATAACCGCCAAAATATACTTATACATGAAATCTTTAAGAAATACTTGAATTTGAAACCTTACCTCGATTTTTATACCCCTCGAGCTTCATGTCGCTAACCCGAGTGCTTCGGTCATTTCGGGCCTGCATAATATTATTTCGAGTATCTTAATTGCTTTATAGTTTCTAAAAAATAATAAAATAAAAATTTTTAGTTTCACAATATGGGTCTCAAGGAAAGGCTAAGTATAAAGGTAAAAGGCTAAAGGCATCCCAGGCAGAGATTAGGGGGTCCGCCTAAGAGACAAAGGACTGAGGAGTCTCGAGTGAGGGCTGATAAGCCCAAGACTCCTTCTGGCACTATGGAGACCACTCGAGGCTTTAAATGTGGAGATACGGGTCACATGACCAGGGATTGCCCACAACTTAAGACTCTATAGCCCCAAGAGTGATAATTCTATTTTTAATAGAATTATTTGTGCTTAATTCCTTAATTAATTATTTAAATCCCCATATTATTTTATTAATTATCCCTTTTTATTTAATTAAAATTCTTTAATGTGCAGGTAAATTAAATCTGGATGAAACTCAGTCGTTTCAGTCAAAAATGGGCTGAAAACTGGCTAAAGCAGACTGGACCACTTCCAATTTGCAAACCGAGTCACCATTCATCTGGACACGTGGGATGTCGGGTGTTAGTATTTTATTCACTTCGAAAAGATAAGATCAACGGATATCATGCCAACCTTCTGGAAGACATATGTCGGGCCACATCACACAGCCAAGGGACTAAAAGACAAAGTGACGTCGAAATATCTACTATGCAGCAAATTAAATGAAGACAAGTGGCCAAACAATGCCAACTCATCTAAGATGAAAAATTACCATTGTACCCCTATGTTTGTGTATAAATAGAACATGATGAGCAATTGAAAAATTAAGTAGTTAGGGTAGAGTAGTTTTTAGGGTAGTTTTAGTTTTTAAAGTTCTTATTTTAAGCTTTCTGATTAGTTTTTAGCTACCATTTTTTCTATTCTATTGTTCATTTTCAACTTTAAATTTGTTAGATATTATGAAAAGTTTTATCATTTCTCTTTCATTTGTATTTCATGTTTATGGCAACCATTTTTACTTCTTCTTCTCAATTGGGCAAGTTTAGCTCTTTGGTGGTTGATTCGGCACTAGAGTTTTCATTTCCTTTTTTTTTTTTGAGCTCTCGATTTTGCATCTTTTAACTGTTTATTTTCTTGATTCACTAATTGTTGGATCAGAGGAAGTAAGAAAGTTTGGCTGGTGACAGTGGTCATATTCTTCATCCCTGTTTCAACATTTTATTTTTCTATTTTAAAGCATGTTACTTTATGTTTTCAAGTGGTGTTAAGATTGTTATTAAGTATTTTCAAAATAGAAATTATTCTTCACTATTGCCTTGTTGCATTTTCGTTTCCTGCAATTTCTGTTTTACATTTTCCATTTTGTTTCATTTTACAACTCTGTCGTGGTAGCTTCGTGGATTCGGGATGGTGAAAAGGGTTGATTGACACAGCTTTGCCTTCATCATTCCAGCCTTTGCTTCTGTGTTATTGCTTGCGGGAATATGCTCAAATTCAGTTAGTTTCTTCGTTATTGCTTGCTAGCACGAAGTTTAGGACATGTTGTGAAGAGCTAAAGCCGTTGTCTTTTGAGAATGTTGCAGACGCTGCTACTGTGCGGATGAAGAGGCCGTGGCTGCTGAAGCTGGCGGGATAGCTGGCGTCGGTCCCAAACCAAGCTGGAATGAGTGGTTGCAGTAGACAGGGACTACATACCCTTCTCTGTTCTCCCCTATTCTAGTTGTCACCTATTATTCATCATCTTCTTTTTCATTAGCTTTTGTGTTCAGCATATTTTACATTTTTTTGTTTGTCTTTACTGCTTTAAATCTTCAGGTAACAACTTATGTATTAGTTTGATTTAATTCTTGTCTATATTGATTATTTAGCATGTTGCGGTAATTTACTGCTTTGCCTTTACTGTTGTGCACAAAACTGATGGCATGGAGAGATGGTTTTAGTGCAAAGAGCCGAATGCTTCAGCACCAAGTAAGGTGGTGAGGTAGATGATTGCAGGAAGATAAGCTTGAGGGTGGCAGTTCGAGGGAGCTGCTGCTACTGAAGTGTCACGACCCAAATTTCCTAAAATCACTACAAATTTTTCATTTTTCTTTCATATTTATTCTTTAATTCTTACCTTTCTCGCATCGTGACCATCCTACTAACAGTTGGGCTATGATTCAGTGTTAGTCACCTCTCACCTATTTACCATGTCATTTCCATAATCACATTCACATATCAAGATTTACTATCCTTTGGCTTTAACTAAATACATTTACAATGGTATTTACATAACCTTACATCCCCGACATCATATCCGTTTACAGTACTGTGCATTTACATATTTAGATACAAAACTATACAAATGTGTATACCTGTCTCTCAATGGGTAGCAGCAGATACCAAGATGTAAGTTCTTAGCCGCTCACTAACTACTGCGAGTGCTCTGAAAAGATGGGAAAATAAGGGGAGTGAGCAAACCACACGCTTAGTAAGGCAATTATGCAAGTAAGTAGATAGCTCCACTATTTACATGCTCATAATGCCATGCCCTTAAAATCCATTTCTTTTCGTTTAAATCTCACTGTAAGACCCCGTATATGTATAAGGGTAATGTGTGTACTTGGATTAAATAATATGAATGGACTTGTGATGTAAAGTATGATTGATGTAAGTCCATAGATTCAATGTATGTATGTGTAATATAAATTGTAACGTACATACAAGTTTCATTAAGTATGAATACGGAGAAATGTATTCTAGCAAGTGATAGATGTGATTGAGACTCAAGATGAGTAGTGTGGTAAAATGGAATGGAGTTATGCTTCCATTTGGTTGTATGTAGCATACCTTTGAACATACAATGAATGCACACAAGTTTCAATGTGCATAAGGTATGAATGGATGCCATCTTCAAGTTATAGAAGTGGATGGATGAGGAAATGGCCATGGCAATAGATTGAGGGTGTGTTGGTATGAGTTGCAGCAATGAAACTGCAGGAAATCTGGAAAACATGAGGTCCAGATCGATCTCATAGGATGAGAGATCGATCTGGAAGAGCCAGAATGCTTTGATTTGGGCGAAAGAATAGAGCAGATCGATCTCCAATGGAGCCAGATCGATCTGCCAAGCGTTCTGTAAGGGAAAAGATCGATCCTCAAGCACCCAGATCGATCTCCTTATCTCTCTGTTTGGGACCAGATCGATCTCATGCTTCGACAGATCGATCTCATGCCTCAACAGATCGATCTCATTGCTTCGACAGATCGATCTCAGGCTTAAAAATGCCGTGAAAAAGAGGGATTTTAAGGGACCAGATCGATCTCCTCTTGGACCAGATCGATCTCCTCAAGTTATTTCTATATAAGGAGAGCTGAAAATCTGGAAATCTCGGAAAAACACCAAACCTTACAATCTCAACCCCAAAAACCTAACTTTCCCTCTCTAAAAATCAGCCATTTTCAGTGAGATTTGGAGAGAGACCATTAGAGGTAAAGTTGTTCCTATCAAAGAGAGGAACAACATAGTGAGAGGGCAATTTCCCATTCTTAGAGTTGAAGGAGTTAAGGGCTTTACCATTTGGAGCAAGAAGAGGAATCACATTTGGTAAGATTCTAACACTCCAATCCAAATGTATTAGTTATTTAATTGATTTTGGAGTTGATTGGTATGAGTATTGATGGATAAACTACCTAAGAATGTAGTGGAAGTGGTGTGACCTAGAAATCTAAAATGGGTATAATGTGATGATATGTGGGATTGAATGAGCCTATGATTTATGGCATGCTAAAGTTTTTATTGGGGCAATGTTTATGATTTTAAATGGGTAAATGAGATTACATTGTGAGTATGGAGGAATTGTAGAAATGGGTATAAATATGCTTGATTAATGCCATAGTGAGGGGATTCATGAAGTATGAACACTATGAGCTTAATATCGATTTGATATCGATTTTGAGTAAGTTAATGGGCCTAAGAAGATCCATAGACTCGAGCTATGGGTAAAGTAATGAAACGAGGCCCAATAAACTTCAATAGAGGCTATAGGTTAAATTGACTATAGCAAGCACAAGGGTTGCATAATATGGATCGAATATAATGCGGGATACGATTTTGTGCAGTCCCGAAGAGTTCGTTGAAGACGAATCGATCCGTACGAGTAAGCAGCTTAAGGAAGTGGAATCACGCATCGCGATTCCAGGTAAGGGAATTTTGTGAGTATATAGAGATAGCTGCTCGTATGTTGAACTGGGTGAATATTGGGTGTTGTATGAAATGCATGAATTGCTCAAATAAATGTTGATGGTATTTGTGAAAGATGATGGGTATATGCGTGGTTTCGGTTTTGAAGTGGATGTTATGAAAAAGGGATAGTAAGGCTAATAATTGCATAAATCATGTGTTTTGAATGCTTTTACAAAACACAATGCTTTGATTTGAGCAAATAAAAGGATAGGCTGGCTAGTACTTGAATGGTGTTGTGAAATAGCCCATACGAGGCACTAAACATATTATGAGATGTTTTGAATACATGTAAGCTGCCTATCGCGTGTATGTGATATAATTCGCGTTAGAGCCTAACTCGCGCGAGATTTCTATGTTTTCACTTGTGTGAAACGTGCTTGAGCTTAGCTCGCACTTTGAAATTGAATTATGATGATGTTTATAAACCGTACCGGAGCTTCTGCTCATACGTGGATTGTGAATGGTTATCTTATGAGTATAACCGTACTAGAGCTATGCTCGTACGCGCCTCTTTATGAGAAGATGCATGATGCATGAGTCGTGCTAGAGCTTTGCTCGCACAAGCTTGTACAATGGGATTCGTATAGGGTTGTGAAAGTGGGTAAGATCCTTAAGCCTTACATCCTTAAGCTAACATCCTTAAGCCCAAAGAGGCGGGGAGGCTCTGTTAGGCGGGGAGGCTCTGTTTGGTGGGGAGGCTCTCTTACGGCGGGATCCTTAAGCCAACATCCTTAAGCCCAAAGAGGCGGGGAGGCTCTGTTAGGCAGGGAGGCTCTCCTACATGGGTATGGTAAAGGCGGGATCCTTAAGCCAACATCCTTAAGCCCAAAGAGGCGGGGAGGCTCTGTTAGGCAGGGAGGCTCTCCTACATGGGTATGGTAAAGGTGGGATCCTTAAGCCAACATCCTTAAGCCCAAAGAGGCGGGGAGGCTCTGTTAGGCAGGGAGGCTCTCCTACATGGGTATGGTAAAGGTAAGATCCTTAAGCCCTACATCCTTAAGCTAACATCCTTAAGCCCGAAGAGGCAGGGAGGCTCTGTTAGGCGGGGAGGCTCTGTTCGGTGGGGAGGCTCTCTTACGGAAAGGACCCTTAAGCCCTACATCCTTAAGCTAACATCCTTAAGCCCGAAGAGGCAGGGAGGCTCTGTTAGGCGGGGAGGCTCTGTTCGGCAGGAAGGCTCTCCTTCACGGAATATGGAAAACTCTTGGTATGGGGTAGATAAGACCTAGGAATGGCACCCCCAATCATGTTATGAGTTGCGGAGTACGATGTACCGTGTATATCACATGGAGTACGATGTACCGCATGATGGATATGTGATGAGAAAGTCTGGCGAGGGATAATTCATCTTCGTGCCAGCAGGATACCCCGCACACCTGGATGCGTGTGGTCTGGGATGATTTATGATGTAATGATTCACATAGGCACTTTTGATATAGTGACCTAGATTTATACACATGCCTGAATTGTGGAATGTAAATGTGGTTGTGGTTTGTGAGTGGATTTGGTGGTGTTATGTTGTTGGTTCAAAAAGGAGGTTTCTAAATGAATTGCCCTTTTATGAATTTAAATGAGATTGAGCATGAGATGTTTTATACATGATGTCTCTACCATGTTTTATATGCCAATGCACATGATTTGATACATGATATATATGTATATTCACATGGCATAGTTTTATTCCTCATGCTCCTACTATAAACGATTTATGCATAACACTATCAGCATGTAGATAGGGTAGTTATCTACCATGCTTGCATTATTGCCTTACTGAGCGTGTGGTTGCTCATCCCACTCTATTTCCCCCCTACAGAGCGTGCATAGTAGCCCAGTGAGGACTGAGGCGTATTATTTTGGACTCCGCTGCATCTCCATCGCTAAGAGGTATATACACAGTGATTCTTTTTGTATCTAAACAATGTAAAAGCACAGTATTCTTTTGAGTTGTACTTATGGGGGATGTAGATGTCAGTAAAACATGTATTCGTGTAAGTACACGATTAAATGCACATGTATGACATCGTTTTAATTAATTGAGAATGAATGAGATGTGGTGTTTATTATTGACTCACAGCCCAACAGTGTGTGGTTAGCTTAGTTCACGACTGGGTAAGGTAATAGTAAAACGCGAAAAATTTTCAGTGATCTCGGTTAAAGAGAATGGAATTGGGTCGTGACAGAGATTGGTATCAGAGCTGTGTTGGCCTGATGTGAGTCATTAATAAAATGTAGGAAAGTACATCCCCATAGTACTGTGCTTTTGTTTAGATATAACTGTGTATACTGTGATGGATTGAGCTTAATAAATTATTATAATACAGGGAGTTAGGCACTATGCCAGTTACACGCAAAGGTAGAGGGGTGAGAGCACGTGCTAGAGGCCGTAGAGGTAGGCCTGAGAGCCGTGCGGAGCCACAGACTGAGCAGGCTCCACAGAACCCTGCGGAGAGAGCAGGTGATACTGAGGCTCGCTTCGCTAGGTTAGAGCGGAGTATTGAGAGTCTGGTGGAGATAGTCACGCAGGCCTTGGGCGCCGGTGACAGACGAGGTCCCGCGGCACAGCCTACTACTGAACAGGCAGCTGCAGAGGCGGAGAGACCTCAGACTGCTGAGACAGTTACAGTTACACCACCTCCAGCTCAGGATACAGATTCTCCTATCGCTCCACAGCAGAGCGGTAGTGATGTGGGTTATGACTGCGACCTGAGCAGGTTGCGAGAGTTTCAAGCGCTGAAACCCCCAGTGTTTAGAGGGGTGAAGGACCCAGTGATTACGGAGGATTGGGTGTATGAGATGGAGAAACTGTATAGGTTTTTCCGATGCACTTCAAGTGAGAAGGTTGCCTTTGCCGTGTTTATGCTGAAAGGCGAGGCCGAGCATTGGTGGAGGTCCACCGAGACTATTTTGAGGGCCAGACATTCTGAGATCTCATGGGAGTTATTTCTAGAGGCCTTCAGGAGGCAATATATTCCAGCTACCGCACAGAGGAGACTGCGGATGGAATTTATGAATTTGGTTCAGGGGAACCGTACTGTGGACGAATATGAGTCCAAGTTTATGTCCTTGGGGAGATATGACCCGGACACCATGGGTAGTGAGACCCGAAAGATTCAGAAGTTCATGGATGGATTGAGATTTGCCATCCGGACTAAGCTAGCTCCCTTAGATATTGTGACTTATGAGGAGGCGGTACATAAGGCTCAGTTATGTGAACAAGACTTTGAGCGAAATGCCTCCGAGTTTGGGAGAGTCAGTGTTAAAAAGGACAAGGATCGGAAGAGATCCGGGTTTGGAAGAGTGGCCAAGAGAGATGGCCAAAGATTTTTCGAGAAGAGGCCAAAGATTGAGGAGGTGCAGGAGAGAGTTGCAAGGCCTCCCGTATACCCAGCCTTGACTGCGCCGAGGGGCATGAATATTGGGGGACCACGACCTACTACTGATCAGTGTAGGAGATGTGGGAGATTCCATGGGAATAGACCCTGTCCGATGACCCCTATGGTGTGTTTTAGATGCGAGAGACCAGGACATATGGCTAAGTATTGTCCCAAGAAGATGGAGATTGCCCCACAGAAGGGCAAGGAGCCTGAGGGAGCTCCAGTTGAGACAGCAGCCCGAGGAGGAGGGCTACAGCTGAGGAAAAAGGGAAACAGGCTGCGGGTGTGAGCAGAGGAAGAGTACATGCACTGGATCAGGACACCGCAGATGCTTCGACGGATGTGATAAAAGGTACCATCCGAATTTTTGATTTAGAAGCATTGGTATTATTTGATCCTGGTGCCACACATTCTTTCATATCACCTTCCTTTGCACATAAATTATTGAAATATGTGAAACCAACATTGTTAGATAAAATGTTGATGATTTCCACACCCATGAATGATAGTCAATTGACCGAGCATGTATGTAGGGATTGTAAATTAAAGATAGAGGGGAAGGAAATGATAGCCAATCTGATTTTATTAAATATGAATGATTTTGATGTAATTTTGGGAATGGATTGGTTGGCTACCAATCGTGTTGTGATGGATTGTCATGCCAAAACATTAATGTTTTCAGGACTAGACAATCTTATTGTAAATTTTGATGAAAAGAAATGATATGAAAACTTGTATACTTGTGGTAAATAAAGGAGTATGATTTTAAATACATAATGCTTGAGAGATAAATCATTTATTGTGATAAATGTTGAATGTGGAGTGATGGGTTATGTTACTAACGATGGAGAGGATAATGTGAAGGGTTCATTGCCTATGTGGTCGATATAGATGAGGCACCCCCGGAATTGAGGGACATACCCGTAATTGCGGATTACCCCGATGTCTTTCCGGATGAATTACCAGGGCTACCACCTGAAAGGGAAATGGAATTTTACATTGAGTTAGTGCCTGGTACAGAGCCGATATCGAAGCCACCCTATAGAATGGCTCCGATAGAATTGGAAGAGCTGAAGAAACAGCTGCAAGAGTTGTTGGAGAAGGGGTTTATTAGACCGAGTGTCTCACCTTGGGGAGCACCGGTTCTATTTGTAAGGAAGAAGGATGGAAGCCTCCGACTGTGTATAGATTACCGGTTGTTGAATAAGGCCACCATTAAGAACAAGTATCCCCTTCCAAGAATCGATGATTTGTTGGATCAGCTCCAGGGAGCCGAGGTATTTTCTAAGATAGATCTGCGGTCAGGGTACCATCAGTTGAGGATCAGGAGTGGAGATGTACCCAAGACAGAATTTCGTACCCGTTATGGCCACTACGAGTTTTTGGTGATGCCATTCGGATTGACGAATGCTCCCGCAGCATTTATGGCATTGATGAATGATATATTCAAGCCATACCTGGACAAGTTCGTGATTGTTTTCATAGATGACATTTTGGTGTATTCCAAGTCCAGGGAAGATCATGAGGAGCACTTGAGGATAGTTCTGCAGACCCTCCGAGAGAGAGAATTGTATGCCAAACTCAGCAAGTGTAACTTCTGGTTGGAACAGATCTCATTTCTGGGGCATGTTGTGTCTAAGGATGGGGTATCAGTGGATCCATCCAAGATAGAGGCGGTTGTGCAGTGGGAACAACCCAAGACAGTAACTGAGATCAGAAGTTTCTTGGGATTGGCAGGATATTATCGGAGATTTGTAGAGGGTTTCTCCAGACTAGCTGCTCCGTTGACACGCCTCACGCGTAAAGATGTTAAGTTTACATGGGATGAGGCATGTGAGAGGAGTTTTGAGGAGCTTAAGCGTCGATTGACGACTGCTCCAGTTCTCACCATTCCTACCAGCTCAGGAGGATTCTCGGTGTATACGGATGCATCACACCAGGGACTGGGCTGTGTGCTTATGCAGGATGGGAAGGTAGTTGCCTATGGATCTAGACAGTTGAAAGATCATGAGAGGAACTACCCGACACATGATTTGGAGTTGGCGGCCGTAGTATTTGCTTTGAAAATATGGCGCCACTATCTCTATGGTGAGAAATTTCAGGTGTTCACAGATCATAAGAGCCTTAAGTACCTGTTCTCGCAGAAAGAGCTGAATATGAGACAGAGGAGATGGCTCGAACTCCTGAAAGACTATGATTGTGAAATCATGTACCACTCGGGTAAGGCAAATGTGGTTGCCGATGCTTTGAGTAGAAAGAACCTTGGGTTGGTGTCTTATATGATGGTACGGGAACATGAGTTGTTAGAACACTTTGCGAACCTCAGTTTGGATGTAACCCCACCTGGATCTGAGAGACTTGAGATCATGGCTAGTTTGAGACTAGAGCCAGAGTTGATTGGCCGTATTCGGCAAGCCCAGCAGAGCGATCGACGGTGTATCGATTGGCTGAGGCAGATACAGACAGGTGTGGGTAGTGATTTTGAGCAGAGTGCTGATGGCTTATTGAGGTTCAGAGGCAGAGTATGCGTTCCCAGGGATCCTGAGATCAGGAGAACGATTTTATCAGAGGCTCACTCATCGAAATATACGATACATCCGAGAAGTACCAAGATGTATCAAAACCTTCGGAAGGTTTATTGGTGGTCTGGAATGAAAAGAGACATTGCGGAATATGTCGCTAAGTGTCTCGTTTGTCAGCAAGTGAAGGTAGAGCATCAGAAGCCTGCAGGATTATTGCAGCCTCTACCGATACCGACATGGAAGTGGGAGCATGTCACCATGGATTTTGTGATGGGGTTGCCGAGGACCCGTAGAGGTCATGATGCCATATGGGTTATTGTGGACCGGTTGACTAAGTCCGCCCATTTCTTGGCTCTGAGAGCTACCGATACACTGAGTCAGTTGGCGAACCTGTATATCCGAGAGATAGTACGGCTACATGGTGTACCAGTGAGCGTTGTTTCTGATAGGGATGCCCGCTTCACTTCCCATTTCTGGGAACACTTTCAGGAAGCGCTGGGGACCCGATTGAGTTTTAGCACCGCTTTTCATCCTCAGACAGATGGGCAGTCAGAGAGGACTATACAGACCCTCGAGGATATGTTGAGAGCGTGTGTGCTGGATTATAGAGGCTCCTGGGATGACCACCTGCAGTTAGCCGAGTTCGCTTATAATAATAGCTATCATGCTAGTATCGGGATGGCACCCTATGAGGCATTATACGGGCGTAGATGCCGTTCCCCCATTGGATGGGAAGAGGTTGGTGACAGACAGATTTTTGCTCCGGACTTAGTGCGGCAGGCATCTGAGGACGTCCAGTTGATATGTGAGAGATTACGGACAGCTCAGAGCCGGCAAAAGAGTTATGCTGACAAGAGACGAAGACCACTGGAGTTTGATGAGGGTGAGTCGGTGTTTCTGAGGGTATCACCATCGAAGGGTATTATGAGATTTGGTAAGAAGGGCAAGCTAAGCCCTAGATATATCGGACCCTTCGAGATTTTGGAGAGAGTGGGAGATAAGGCGTATAGGTTGGCATTGCCCCCGGACTTGGCAAATGTCCACAACGTCTTCCACGTCTTGATGCTTCGGAAGTATCACCCGGACCCGACACACGTGATAAAATATGAGCCGTTGGAGCTCCACGAGAGTATGACGTATGTTGAGAAGCCGGTTCGGATATTGGACAGAAAAGAGAAAGTGTTGCGGAATAAGACAATTCCCTTGGTGAAAGTGCTTTGGCAACACCACACGGCGGAAGAGGCCACGTGGGAATTGGAGAACTTAATACGGGAGAAGTACCCCCAACTTTTTGAAGAGTGACTTGGTTCTAATTTGGAGGACCAAATTCCTTGAAGGAGGGGAGAATGTAAGACCCCGTATATGTATAAGGGTAATGTGTGTACTTGGATTAAATAATATGAATGGACTTGTGATGTAAAGTATGATTGATGTAAGTCCATGGATTCAATGTATGTATGTGTAATATAAATTGTAACGTACATACAAGTTTCATTAAGTATGAATACGGAGAAATGTATTCTAGCAAGTGATAGATGTGATTGAGACTCAAGATGAGTAGTGTGGTAAAATGGAATGGAGTTATGCTTCCATTTGGTTGTATGTAGCATACCTTTGAACATACAATGAATGCACACAAGTTTCAATGTGCATAAGGTATGAATGGATGCCATCTTCAAGTTATAGAAGTGGATGGATGAGGAAATGGCCATGGCAATAGATTGAGGGTGTGTTGGTATGAGTTGAAGCAATGAAACTGCAGGAAATCTGGAGAACATGAGGTCCAGATCGATCTCATAGGATGAGAGATCGATCTGGAAGAGCCAGAATGCTTTGATTTGGGCGAAAGAATAGAGCAGATCGATCTCCAATGGAGCCAGATCGATCTGCCAAGCGTTCTGTAAGGGAAAAGATCGATCCTCAAGCACCCAGATCGATCTCCTTAGCTCTCTGTTTGGGACCAGATCGATCTCATGCTTCGACAGATCGATCTCATGCCTCAACAGATCGATCTCATTGCTTCGACAGATCGATCTCAGGCTTAAAAATGCCGTGAAAAAGAGGGATTTTAAGGGACCAGATCGATCTCCTCTTGGACCAGATCGATCTCCTCAAGTTATTTCTATATAAGGAGAGCTGAAAATCTGGAAATCTCGGAAAAACACCAAACCTTACAATCTCAACCCCAAAAACCTAACTTTCCCTCTCTAAAAATCAGCCATTTTCAGTGAGATTTGGAGAGAGACCATTAGAGGTAAAGTTGTTCCTATCAAAGAGAGGAACAACATAGTGAGAGGGCAATTTCCCATTCTTAGAGTTGAAGGAGTTAAGGGCTTTACCATTTGGAGCAAGAAGAGGAATCACATTTGGTAAGATTCTAACACTCCAATCCAAATGTATTAGTTATTTAATTGATTTTGGAGTTGATTGGTATGAGTATTGATGGATAAACTACCTAAGAATGTAGTGGAAGTGGTGTGACCTAGAAATCTAAAATGGGTATAATGTGATGATATGTGGGATTGAATGAGCCTATGATTTATGGCATGCTAAAGTTTTTATTGGGGCAATGTTTATGATTTTAAATGGGTAAATGAGATTACATTGTGAGTATGGAGGAATTGTAGAAATGGGTATAAATATGCTTGATTAATGCCATAGTGAGGGGATTCGTGAAGTATGAACACTATGAGCTTAATATCGATTTGATATCGATTTTGAGTAAGTTAATGGGCCTAAGAAGATCCATAGACTCGAGCTATGGGTAAAGTAATGAAACGAGGCCCAATAAACTTCAATAGAGGCTATAGGTTAAATTGACTATAGCAAGCACAAGGGTTGCATAATATGGATCGAATATAATGCGGGATACGATTTTGTGCAGTCCCGAAGAGTTCGTTGAAGACGAATCGATCCGTACGAGTAAGCAGCTTAAGGAAGTGGAATCACGCATCGCGATTCCAGGTAAGGGAATTTTGTGAGTATATAGAGATAGCTGCTCGTATGTTGAACTGGGTGAATATTGGGTGTTGTATGAAATGCATGAATTGCTCAAATAAATGTTGATGGTATTTGTGAAAGATGATGGGTATATGCGTGGTTTTGGTTTTGAAGTGGATGTTATGAAAAAGGGATAGTAAGGCTAATAATTGCATAAATCATGTGTTTTGAATGCTTTTACAAAACACAATGCTTTGATTTGAGCAAATAAAAGGATAGGCTGGCTAGTACTTGAATGGTGTTGTGAAATAGCCCATACGAGGCACTAAACATATTATGAGATGTTTTGAATACATGTAAGCTGCCTATCGCGTGTATGTGATATAATTCGCGTTAGAGCCTAACTCGCGCGAGATTTCTATGTTTTCACTTGTGTGAAACGTGCTTGAGCTTAGCTCGCACTTTGAAATTGAATTATGATGATGTTTATAAACCGTACCGGAGCTTCTGCTCGTACGTGGATTGTGAATGGTTATCTTATGAGTATAACCGTACTAGAGCTATGCTCGTACGCGCCTCTTTATGAGAAGATGCATGATGCATGAGTCGTGCTAGAGCTTTGCTCGCACAAGCTTGTACAATGGGATTCGTATAGGGTTGTGAAAGTGGGTAAGATCCTTAAGCCTTACATCCTTAAGCTAACATCCTTAAGCCCAAAGAGGCGGGGAGGCTCTGTTAGGCGGGGAGGCTCTGTTTGGTGGGGAGGCTCTCTTACGGCGGGATCCTTAAGCCAACATCCTTAAGCCCAAAGAGGCGGGGAGGCTCTGTTAGGCAGGGAGGCTCTCCTACATGGGTATGGTAAAGGCGGGATCCTTAAGCCAACATCCTTAAGCCCAAAGAGGCGGGGAGGCTCTGTTAGGCAGGGAGGCTCTCCTACATGGGTATGGTAAAGGTGGGATCCTTAAGCCAACATCCTTAAGCCCAAAGAGGCGGGGAGGCTCTGTTAGGCAGGGAGGCTCTCCTACATGGGTATGGTAAAGGTAAGATCCTTAAGCCCTACATCCTTAAGCTAACATCCTTAAGCCCGAAGAGGCAGGGAGGCTCTGTTAGGCGGGGAGGCTCTGTTCGGCAGGAAGGCTCTCCTTCACGGAATATGGAAAACTCTTGGTATGGGGTAGATAAGACCTAGGAATGGCACCCCTAATCATGTTATGAGTTGCGGAGTACGATGTACCGTGTATATCACATGGAGTACGATGTACCGCATGATGGATATGTGATGAGAAAGTCTGGCGAGGGATAATTCATCTTCGTGCCAGCAGGATACCCCGCACACCTGGATGCGTGTGGTCTGGGATGATTTATGATGTAATGATTCACATAGGCACTTTTGATATAGTGACCTAGATTTATACACATGCGTGAATTGTGGAATGTAAATGTGGTTGTGGTTTGTGAGTGGATTTGGTGGTGTTATGTTGTTGGTTCAAAAAGGAGGTTTCTAAATGAATTGCCCTTTTATGAATTTAAATGAGATTGAGCATGAGATGTTTTATACATGATGTCTCTACCATGTTTTATATGCCAATGCACATGATTTGATACATAATATATATGTATATTCACATGGCATAGTTTTATTCCTCATGCTCCTACTATAAACGATTTATGCATAACACTATCAGCATGTAGATAGGGTAGTTATCTACCATGCTTGCATTATTGCCTTACTGAGCGTGTGGTTGCTCATCCCACTCTATTTCCCCCCTACAGAGCGTGCATAGTAGCCCAGTGAGGACTGAGGCGTATTATTTTGGACTCCGCTGCATCTCCATCGCTAAAAGGTATATACACAGTGATTCTTTTTGTATCTAAACAATGTAAAAGCACAGTATTCTTTTGAGTTGTACTTATGGGGGAAGTAGATGTCAGTAAAACATGTATTCGTGTAAGTACACGATTAAATGCACATGTATGACATCGTTTTAATTAATTGAGAATGAATGAGATGTGGTGTTTATTATTGACTCACAGCCCAACAGTGTGTGGTTAGCTTAGTTCACGACTGGGTAAGGTAATAGTAAAACGCGAAAAATTTTCAGTGATCTCGGTTAAAGAGAATGGAATTGGGTCGTGACACTCACACACAAAATCATGCATACATCATTGCTATAGTCTATAAAAACTATTCGTGCATATAGAAATCATGCAACTCATGCATCAATGGCATTTTATGAAAAATCATAAAATCATAATTAGCATGAAATAAATCAAGATCATACATTAATTCATACCATGTGACACCAAACATGAAAGACAATTCTTTTCATGAATTTGTAATTAAAGCATGGAAAACTCCTCATGCTACTGCATTTAAATCACTTCATTGGAGCTGCAGTATAAAATAACTCGAAGGGGTTAAGCATCTCATAAATCAATCTCATTAAAAATTCATTATAAAATTTTGTTATAAAAGTCACCCTTCTTTTAGGGACACATTTCATACAATCCTCTGAAAAATCTAGCATCATAGTAGAAAATCACAAAATCGGGGGCCTAACCCCTCCCTCGGGTCTACCTTGGTTTATCGAAACCACAAGTTATATCATGTGAGACATGTAGGTGACTATATCAGTAACAACGAAGACTATGGCCATATCTTAGTGATCCCTGGCTACACAGTACCTAGTGTGCGGGGTATCACACTTGAAACGGGAGGTGGGTCAATCCTACCGCCAGAACAACATAACATCAGGATTATGAGGGCAAGGCTTGCTGCCTCGTGGCTAATGTACTCCACTCTAACAATCCCCACGGTACAACGTACTCTGTGAACCCAATCTCAGTCAGGGGGTGCCTGTAATAGGTCTTATCCACCCATACCAATTATGTCTACAGGAGGCTCCAACACGGCTATATGCATGTCATATAAATCCCTGTGCCAGCGAAGCTCTAGCACTGCTCCATGCATATTCATGATATCTAAAAATCTCGTACGAGCGAAGCTCTAGCATAGTTTCATAAAAATCTGTAAAATCCACATACGAGCAGCATTCCAGTATGACTTTTAAAAGAGTTATAAATCCATATAAAATCACGTGCGAGAAAGCTCCAGCACGATTTTATGCATCAATAAATCAAATCTCGTGCGAGTTACACTCCAGCACGGCTTTTATGCAATTATCATATCAAAACAAGATGCGAGCTAAGCTCCAGCACCTCTCATGCATGTCAAATCATTAAAACTAGTGCCAGCAATTGCTCCAGCACCGTTCTATGCATATCAAGTCAAAACAGGTTAAAATAGGGTGCGATGCATTTCACAATAGTAAAAACCAGTGCGAGCAACCGCTCCACAACCTTTTATGCACACTCAGAAACTCAGATATAGTGCGAGGAAATGCTCCAACACCATCTATTTTCTATATAAACTTGATAATTTGCCCATTTTCCAAAGAAATTTAATTTAAATCTTAATAACACTTACGTAGTGTTATCTTGTGAATTTATGCAATTACTGGCCAATATACCGATTTGCTTTGCTTAAAAACCATGAAAATTTCTTAAATTAGAAAATTCCTTAAATTATGCATTCCGTGCATGTCATGCTTTCACCATCCTTAGGTGAATTCCCTCAATAGGGGTAAAACAATCTTTTCCTATTTTCGAGTCCTTAAAATCTTTAAACCATTTCTAAGACCTTTATACATATTCAGTGTATACAAAAGTTATTAAAATACGCGTAGCTACCTCTAGCTACTCACATAATTCCCTTACCTCATTTTTCTGTACAGTCTGACCTTTCCACTGATGACTCGTCACACAGTCCGATTTGCTCCCAATCAAATCTCCAAAACTGCGTATAAATATTCCTCAAGTCAAATATAATATAATTAATTGTATTTTATATTTTTTTGGGCTTAATTTAAATCAATGGGCTCGTTTACCCATATTGGGCCCGATTATACCATAATGGGCCTTAATCGACCTCAAGCTCGTTTTTCACTTACTATTCACATCATCGAGGCCTATTGGGCTCATTGGGCCCATCAATATTTATTGGGCCTCATTCTAAACTCTCAGATAACTCAATTAATTATTTACGACAATTTATCTCAAATTCCAGAATTTAATTCATTTTATACGAAATTAATCCGTAATTTATGCGATAATTTTTAACACGCATAACAATGTAAATTATCGTAAATAAAGGTTACTTACCCAAGATTCCATGATAGTACATAAATCGAGGGTGACTCGAGCTTCGTTTGACGTCAATTGTCGAGCTACACAATTTCATATTTTTTCGAGTCAATTTTCAGTCGAATCATAATCAAATTAAATATTTCAAAATTTAAATCGGTCAATTTCAACTGCTTACCGACTTCCCCGTAACTCGATTGCATCAGTGGAATTTTTTCCTAATTTTTCCTCTTTTTCTTTTTCCCTTTTTTCTCTTTCTTTTCTTCCTTTTCTAGCTGAACCGGTTCGGTCCCATTCAGCTCGGTTCAGATCGATTCAATTCAACCAGTTCAGTCGATTCGAGGCTTCGCTGGTTCTTAAAAAGAAACAGTTTGAGAAGGTTCAAGTGTCCGAAATGAATTTCTAGATCCGTGGATTTATCAACATCAAATTTGTAAAAACGAATAAATTCTTCCTAGCAATTAGGTTAGGTATGATGAAAAAAAGTATGAAAAGTCTTTTGCTTGTTTATATTCTTTCTCTAGGAATTACTTTTGCCGCATTCAAAATATGTATATTGTCAAGAAGACTATTTGTCTTTACCCCTTCTTTTCTTTTTTCAATCTAAATTGGAGGAATTATATCCCTATTGTCAGATTGAAATGTCACAGAATGGGTTTTATTTTCTAAATTCAATTTGCTTAGATACTAAGCATAAGTTAACTAAGTGGAGAATAGAAAGGAATGTTAAATGAGGGGAACAAATAATTACAGGGAGTATTCTTCGTCTTCCTAGCCTTCGGCACAAGAAAGGGATGTGTAAAATTCCTTTTCTTGTGTCGAAATAATAACAATTCTGGATCCCATTCGTCAAAGATTTCTATTCTTAGTTTAGATTTTTCCATATTTTTTAGAACCCTTTATTTTTCAAATATTGGTAATAATATAAGCAAAAGAACGTTCTCCTGTGCTTCCAGACATGCTGAGCTCCACATATTCTTGTAGGGGATCGATTCCGTAAAAGATGAGATCAGTAAACGAAAATTCATTGAAATTTAATCTTTGTGAGATCGTCAATATTGTACCAAAGGTATTTTTAGAGTATACCAAATCAGTATAGCTATCCTTCTTCTGACACAGCAACGTAATTTCAAACAGTATATCGACATGAAGTGCTAGATAATTTCTTTCTTCTTCTTGCTTGTCGATGTATAACCACGTATCATGCAATAGAAAATTCCTCAAATTCCTGGAATATAATATAGGGGGTTCTATTATTGGGTTGGGGCTAGAAACGGAAGATCAAGTAACCCGTGAATCCAACGAATTGGTTTATAATAATTCATGAAGGAAATTATCATATCATATTTTCGCAAGTTGATTAGATGCGAAATCTAAAAATTGACTTTTTTTCGTAGTTGCATAAGAGGTTTTGTTTTTTGTTGTAAGCCCTCCCTTTTTATTTTTTATTTTAAGGAATTGCTTAGTCGTCTAGTAACAAGTAAGAGTAGACGATAGTATTAGATATAGATAAAAAAAAGAGCAAGGAATAAAAAAATTCTACTAATCAATATTTGTGAGGCGGCCTTTCTTATATTCTTGTATTAGATCCAAAGGTTTTTTCTTGACCTAACTACAAAGATGATGAATCGATTTCTTTTTCTTTTCTACTCTTGTCCTACCACTCTATTTTTATTTTGTGAATACCGTACCAACTTTCGTCGCCAGCAGCTCCGCGGGGTCGTCCGATGCACAGATCTGGTCTCGGTTTCACCGATGGTGGATGAAAAGTTACCGGTCTGGCTCTTCTCCCCTTCCGACGTCGGTGCCTTCCACTTTTCTCATCATTGCCAGTGCTAGCCACTGTTTCCCAGGCCGTTTTCATCACCACTCGGCTCGACATCAAGTGGAGAACCTTCGATGGTCGATGACTGGGGCTGAATCGACGTCAACGGCAACGGATTCCTCTTTTCCTCTCTCGGCTCTCTCTTTCTCCTTTCATTGGTCGCTGTTCGCCACTTCCTTCGGCCTCCACCATCGTCGGTGAGGCTCGGCTGTCTCTCCCCCATCGGCTTCTCCTTTGGCTAAGCCGTCGATCGCCTCCGTCGGTGAGGCAGAAGGCATCGGCCTTCTTCTGAAATCGCAAATCGCGATTTTCTTATTTTATTTTATTTTATTTATTTATAATTTATTTTTTTATTATTTATTCATTATTTTATTCAATTAAAATCCAAAATATCTTAAAAAATATTATTTTATTCATTTAATCAATAAATGAATTTCTCGGTCTTATTTTGTCTTTTCAATATATCTTTCCAATAATTTTCGGATAATTTCTCGATGTGAAAATTTCGGTTAATTTCAATAAATTTATATATTGATCAATTGGACTAGAAATTTAATTATTTCTTCGTTATTGATCAAGATTTCTCATTTCCATATTTTTAATTAAATTTTCTTGTCACGATTAATACCTAATTTCAGTCTTTTGACCGTTTTACCCTTCAACGTGTTTGAGAATACCATTCCAACTTCCCTTCACAAACACTCACGCATTTCATGTTTTAAATAAAATCGGGTCTTACATGAAGAGCTGTTGGTACTGAAGCAACAGCTAGTGCTGTAGTAGCATGTTGCGAATGGTACCAGGATGCAGAGCAAGATGGTGGCAACAGCAATATACAGACATGAGAGCAGCATGGCAGGGGTCGGGCAGGTTGCTGATTGGCGACTTATACAAGGACATGTTTGGTAGTTCTCATTTATTCTTCATAATTTGTTTTTCATGTTTATATTATTGCTAATTACTTTTATGCCTCTTATTATTATTTGTTAGTGTAGGTAAAAATAGTTTTAAATTTACTTTGCATATTAGTTAGTTGTTCTTTGCTTATTAGTTAAAATTTTAGGGTTGAGTTTATGTATTGCATTTAGGGTTAAAATTAGGTGCAAAATTTGCTTCATGCATTTTTAATTTAGTTTTCATTTTAAATTGAAAAATCCAAAAATATTATTCTCATGCATTATTTAGATTTTATTTTATTAGTTGTAATTAGTAAGAGTTAGATTTAATTTAGGATCATTTTATAGGTAATTATTTTCTTAATTTTATTAGGTTAATTGAATTTTATTTTTATTAGACTTTAGGTTAGAGTAAATTGAATTTTTATTTTCAACTTAACTAGATTAATTACATGCATATTTTATTTTAGGCGTTTTTAATTTTAATCTAATTAATTTTGTTTCTTTATTTTCATATTTGCATTTTAGTTAATTAATTTTAACGGTGTTAATTATCTTTTGTAGGTATTTGCTTTTAATTACTTGGAACTCTGTAAGTAATTTTAGCTCGGTTTTATTTTCTTTAGTTTATAGTTCTTATTAATTTTAGTACTATTAGCCTTGTAGATCACCCATCAACAATTTCATAATTTGCTAGGATATACTTAGGGTAAGATTAACCGGTAGTTAATTAGGCTAATCAACTTCTCTATGGGACGATAATTCGAGACTCAAATCTCATTATTACTTGGACGACCCGTGCACTTGCGAATACATGTCTAGGTCACTTAGAGTAGGTGTAGTCGACATCAAAGAGCCTCCGCGGTAGCATTCGCAGAGACAGAGCCCCCAAAGACGAGCTAGCGCAGCTGAGAAGGGTAAGAAGTTTGTCACTCAAGGGCGTGTGTTTGCCTTGGATAGGGAGACTTCCAACGCTTCTTTTGAGACTATCCAAGGTAACCTTCTTGTCTATAATTATGAAGCACATGTTTTATTTGACCCAAGATAGACACACTCTTTTATTTCACCATAATTTGCATATAAATAAGAGTTTGAACCCTTAGATCACATGCTGCATATAAGTACACCTATGCATGAATCTCAAAGGACTGATAAAGTATGTAAAAATTTTAAAATTAAGGTGGGAGATAGCGTGATGTTAGCAGATCTACTTTTGTTAAATATGTATGGTTTTGATGTAATTTTAGGTATGGATTAGCTAGCTACCAATCGCGTAAGTCTAGTCTACTACACTAAGATTGTAACTTTCTCCCTACCTAATAAATTTAGTGCATGTTTAGCTATTAAGAAATAAAATGTGCGAGGTTTAGCCTGTGAAATCTTATATATTTATAATTTTCTGAAATTACTAATGAAAAAGATATCCTTTTGGAAGGCCATCGTAGGCATCCTTGCATGTTTCTGATTGTGGAATTTCTTTGGCCACCTTCCAATCATTTTTAGAAGTTGGGTAAAAAGGACAAAATCTTCCTTCTTAAGTCCTCTAACACATATCAGCCTCAAATAAGTTGATTTGGTGGGTGAAAACCTAGAGAGAAGAATAAGGGCAGAATTTGCCCTTGTTTCAGAGGTAAGAGAAACTTTGAGTTTTTTATTTCTTGGTTAGATTTGAGCTTGGTTAAGATGATTCTAAGTTGTATACATGTATATCTATAGCTGAGAAACATTTTTGGAGAAAGAAAGTGAGGTCAAAGTTGGTCAAAAAGGAGAGAAAGTTGATGGAAGATGATGATTTAGATATATGTTGATGTTTAATGGTTTTAAATGATTTTTACTAAAGTAGAATTTGAAGAAATAATTTCTAGAGTATGCTTGGATTTTTTCCAGCCCTTGGTTGTTATGGAGAAGATGAAATTTGCTTGTGTTATGTGTTGTGAAATGTTAGTTTAACACCAAAAAGTTCGGTTTATAGCTCAGTTTAGTTTAATACTGTAAAAGTGTTGAAATTTGGCAATTTGACAAGTTGTAACGTGTTAATTAGATACTTGAATAATTTTTTAAACTATTATGTTGATAAATTTGAAGTTAAAAGAAAAGAATTTATCGAAATAGCTAAAGTCGGCATGTTTATCAATAAAACGGAAAAAGTAAGAAAAGTTTGTGAAAAAAGGTCTAGTTAGCAATGTTTAAGTTGTAAAATGTATGTGAACGTAAATAATGATGAATT
Organism: Firmiana major; assembly: GCA_033439115.1. NCBI lineage: Eukaryota > Viridiplantae > Streptophyta > Magnoliopsida > Malvales > Malvaceae > Firmiana > Firmiana major. The sequence goes on along the minus strand of CM065908.1, from coordinate 45,489,159 downwards.
GGATACTAATTGGACATAATTGAACTGTTTGTAGCAACTAGTGGTATGGGCACGCAAATCGAGTCAACCCGATATCCGAGCGATACGTGCTGCCCCCATCTCATACTGGTAAAGGATGTAATTTATTGTGGCAATGGTATTCCTTACCTATAAACAAGTATTTGTTTCATGAAACTCATTTAGTAAAATAAGCATGAATTTTAAATGATTTAAAGCTCATTTTATTTCTTACGAGTGCATAATTTTATACCATTTTATACTATGAGTAATTAAGTAACAAGCATGCATGTATGTCATTTTTCGAAACATGATTTTTGTAAGCTTTTGTACAAATGAGTATGAAAATGATTTCAGTAAAATAATAAGCATGATTTGAGACTACAGGCTTTCTATAGTGTGTAAGTTAAGGTAAACATGGGGGTCGACCTAAGGGCCCAAGGGAATGCTAGCCGACGGCCTATGAATAGGCTTAGCCTTGACAATAACATGCGTATTTCTATGTGTCTATCATGTCGCCTTTGTGGCGTTTCTATTTTTGCCTGAGTGGTTTTTTTTCGTTATGTTGTAGGACGCTGACCCAATCTACAGCCCTACCATGGCCATAGGTATTTCGTTCTCTCTTCGAATAATGCCTAATTTTTAGGATGATATGGTTATTATCGACATAACAGTGCTATTGATTGCCTAGTCTCCACGTTTCGATATTGTGTACCTTTTTAAGTATGATTTGCTTTTAAAGTATGTAAAGCTATGAAATTATGTTTCGATTTTGTTTCGTTTTGATTATAACTTATGCATAGTGATGCTATTATATGACTTTGAAGTTCTATTCTGAATTAAGAAATATATGGAGTATATTTTTTGGTATATAAAAAGGATATGTATTAAGTATGCTATTTTACGTTTTCTAATAGTTCTGATCCGAAAATGGACTCTTTTTTTTAGCATCATCATTTTATTAAATGTTTTAGATTTTATTGCTATTTTAAATACTGGGCTATCCGGAAGCTCACCCCCTCTTTTCCATCCTTTCAGATTATTTACAGTAATCACTCTCTTGCCTACCGCGTACACGACGTAGATTGGTGGACGCAACTCTCCCCAAGCTACTTTTTGTACATGCCTCAGGTATATTTCACTTATAACCAGACATCCTGTACAGTATAGATACTTATATGTAAATAAACATTTTTGGATGTAATCACTTTTTGTATATGTGTGGGAATGAAAATATATGTAGTCCATGATGCTACAGTCCACACTGAGATTAAGAGATGAAAAAACATTATAAGCATTTTATGGATCTCGAGAATAAAATTTTAAAAAGAATAGGTAAAATCAACTGCTTGTGGTTATATATTGTTAACTTAGAAACTTGTAGGTGGATAGGGTTATGTATAAAGGTTATGCTGCTGGAAATCTGTTAAAGGATAAATTAGGAATTGTCAAATATAAGGAAGGTTAACAATTAAAAGATAAGTTATAAACTGACACTGAACAGAACTACACCTTAAGTAAGAAGTTAAGTTATAAAAGAAAATTTTAAATTAGCCTTAATTTTTGCATTCCGGGGTGTTACATCTTCTAGTCCCATTATATCATCAATTCATTTGTTAAATGTCGTTATATGATTTAAAATCAATTATACAAAATATGTGACGCCTAGGAAACGTGGGAATTTATGCAAATTTTTAACTTAATCTCTTATTCAAGTTGTATTCATGTTTCAGTGCTGATTACTTAACCTTTTATTTTAACGAAAATTTACCGACATAACAGCTTATTCATGAACTTACCTCCCTGTAATATTTAGAATACAATTTATAATCCCACAGCAGTTGCTTTTAATCACTTTTCATACTCAATAATGATTTCTATAACATTAAATTTCATTTCATTCTCTTAATACCTTAGAAAGACATTTTATTATATAAATTGTAAGTTGATAACTTTACGTACACAGAGATCTGGATTATATCCCAAAATATCTTTTACATAAAAGTATCTATGCTATACAGGATGTCTAGTAGTAATATCAGGAGTATACCTTAACGTGTACTGAAGGTAGCCTGGGGAGAGTGTCGTATCCACTAGCCTACGTCAATTACACGATAGGCATAGAAAGATCACTGCAAATAATCTGTAAGAGTAGAGAATAGGGTGAGCTTTTGAAAAGCCTAGCAAGAAATGCATTTAAAACAGTCTTAGTATTAAAACATAAGAAAAATAGATGCTTTTAAAATGCATTTCATACTTTAAATCACTTTCAGATACTTTTGTACAAAGTTTTGGCAGAGCAAACATATATCGAAACATGTTTAGCTTCAGAAAGCAAAATCAAACACATTTGGATAACATATATCATACATCACAAAACTTATCATATTACTTTCGAAAATCATACAGAATATCATGGAGACTAGGCAAAATCCATATAGCTAGCATAGATCATGATCATACGAATTCAACCTTTGAAGAGTGAAACAAAAGAACAAACAGAGTAACGATGGCCATGGTAAAGGGACTGTAGACTGGATCAGGGTCGTACAACGCCCTACACCCTACGGACCAAAACGAACAATGCACGAAGTGGCAAAAATCAAGCACCGAGTGGGCATAATATGCACGACATGGTTAAACATGCACCACAAAGGACCAGACATGCATGATATGGCGTAAGGAATACACCACGAAAGACTAAGCTCTACACAGGCCATGCATGACAAATATCATAGACTATTGGATGCCTTTTGTCTCAAATCGAAACTTACAAATTCCTTTTTGGGCTTATTAACCTACATACTAATAAAATCAAACTTATGTCAAATTTCAATATTTTTGAAGCATATTCATAAAATACATTTTCACATCATAGCTTACTTTTCCAAAGCATTTTACAGATGCAATGAAAATACACTCAAAGGTTTTGATAGCATTGGTTTTTTTTTTCTGGGTTTCATTTTAAACGTAAAGAGTATTTTTTGGAGATTGAACACTTTTCATAATCTCAATAATACATCAATCATTTTTTATATTCTTAAAAGCAAGGTAACGGGATACTGTTACGGTTTTAAATTACATCTCTTACCTATCGAATCTTAGGGCAGCACAGAATCATCGGGTATCGGGCTTACCTCGATTTACGTACCAGCACCTCATGCTGCCCAAGATAATTTTAAAACCATAAAAAATGTTTAAATTCATCTTAGTATACTTGAACATACACCAACTTACATAAACTTCCTTAAACTTAGCCATTTGTTGCCAACTCTATTATTTACTTGGTTTTACTGATAAACATGCCGGTTTAAACTATTTGGATAATTTCTTTTCTTTTACCTTTAACCTTATCAACTTAATGGCTTAAACACTTATTCAAGTCTATAGTCAACACATTACAACTTATCAAATTGCCAATTTTCACACTTTTACAGTTTTCCATTAAATCGAGCTATAAACCAACTTTTCGGTATTAAACTAACATTCCACAACATATAACACAATCAAATTTAATCTTCTCCATAACAACCAAAGGCTGGTTGAATCCTAAACATACCCTAGAAATTATTTATTCAATTTCTACTTTGGTAAAAATCTTCTAAAACCATTAAACAACAATATATATCACAATCATCATCTTCTATCAACTTTCTCACTTGTTGACCAACTTTGACCACTATTTCTTTCTCCAGAAGTGTTCCCAGCTGTAGATACGCATGTATACAACTTAGAATCATCTTAAACAAGCTTAAAAATCGACCAAGAAATCAAAAACCTAATGTTTCTCGTACCTCTGAAAGAGGGCAGATCGATATTTGCTAGGCAGAAACAACTGGAGATCTATATGCTCATGGGGAGAGATCGATCTGCTCTTTACAGAATCAAATGGAGATCAATTTGCACTTGGGAAGGGATCGATCCTTTCTAAACAGAACCAAGTTGAGATCAACTTGCTTGAACAAGAGATCAATCTGCTTCGAATAGGGGATCGATCTGGCCTTCATTTGCATGTTTCCAACTGTAAATGTTTCCAAAAATTTAAAGGAAAACTTGACTTTGATTGCTTCACTAGTCATTTTGCATTCTAGTTACACTTAGAGAATGGAAAGGTTCATTTCTTATGATTCACATACAATGTGACTTGTGTGTATTGCTTGGAATCAAAAAATATACTTAGAATTCACGTTTGAGTCCTTATATTTAGTTAGGATGTTTTGAGTTCCATTTGTTTAGTTTGTGGCCACTTCAGCCCTTATTTAGCCATTACGTGAATTCATGAGTACTCATTTGTTCCATTTGCAATTTCATTCAAGCCAGAAGCTCATGATTCAATTAACATATGAAAATGTGTTACATTATATAAATCATAAGGAATACGTGTAAGACCCGTATTTTGGATGTAAACTTTATGAAATCATGAGTATGGTGATGTATTTACAATGTAAAGCATAAATGATGTAAGTCCATGGATTTGATGTACATACTTGTAATATGAGATTGTAATGTACATACAAGTTTCATTGTGTATAAATATGAAGGATTGGGCTTTTGGATCTGATGAATATGAGTGGAATGAGAAATGAGTAGTGTGGTAAATTGAAAGAAGTTGCATGAATCTTAATACTTTCATTTGGTCTTATATTGTATACCTTTGGATATACAATGAATACACACAAGTTCTAATATGTATAAGGTATGAATGGATGCCATTTTCAAGTTTTAAAGGTAACTGGATGAGAAAATGACCATGGCAGCAAATTAAGGAAGTTGGTTGTGAGTTGCTGAAAAAAACTATAGAAAATTTGGATAATATGAAGGCTAGATCGATCTCATAGGATGAGAAATTGATCTGGAAAAGCCAGAATGCTCTTATTTGAGCAATGGAATAGAGAAAATCAATCTTCAATGGGGCCAGATCGATCTCCTAAACATTCTGTAATGAAAAGATCGATCCTCAAGCATACAAATCGATATCCTTAGCTCTCTGGTTGTAGCAGATCATCTCATGCCAAAAAATATAGTGAAAAATAGGGATTTAAGGGGACCAGATCGATCTCCTCCTAGTGCAAATCGATCTCATCAAGCTATTTCTATAAAAAGGGTAGTTGAAATCTGCATTTTTCTCGAGACTGAACCTTCCCTTCCATTTTCCACCCAAAGCCTAAATTTATCTCTCTGAAATCAGTCCATTTCCAGTAAGAATTGAAGGGAGGCTATTAGATACAAAGTTGTTCATCTTGAGGAAGAGAACAGCATAGTTGAAACCCAAAACCTCATTGTTGGTATTGAAGGAGCAAGGAACATTTCCCTTTAGAACAAGAAGAGAAATTAGATTGGTAAGTTTGTAATACTTCAACCCCAGTACATTGGTTCATTTGTCGATTTTGGAGTTGATATGTATGTGTACTGATGATTGGAATCACTTAGAAGGTATTAGAACTAATGTGACCTAGAAAATGGAAGAAGTTTATTGTGAGAAAGTGTAAATTGGATGAGTTGGTGATTTGTGAGACTTGTTAAGTTGTCATTTAAGTAATGTGGATGATTAGAAGAAGGTAAATGAAGCTACATTGTGGGTTGAGGGAAGTTATGAGAAATGAGCACATTTAGTGTTTGACGATATGCCATAGTGAAGAAATTTATGAAATATGAACACTATGGGCTTAATATCGATGTGATAACGATTTAGTATAAACCCATAGGCCTAAAGGGAACCATAAAATAGATATATGAATAGACAATCCAAATGAGATTTTATAAGTATTAACGGAGGCTATAGGTTGAATCGACTATAGCAAACACCATATTCAGTTATATAGACTAAATCGATGTGATATACGATTTCGTGCAGTTTCAAAGAGTTCATTGGAGATGAATCGAACCACACACGTACGCAGCTTTACGGAAGTGGAATCATGCGACGTGATTCCAGGTAAGGGAATTTTGTAACTATATAGAGGTAGCGGCTCGTATTTTGTGGGTGTATAGGGCTTTGGAAATGTGCATGAGTTTATAGAAATGTGTTTGACGATGTATGGAAGTAACTATGAGTATTTGTATGAGATTTGGTTGTTGAAATGGTATTATAAATAAATAGGATAGTAAGGTGAATAATTGCATAAATCAAATGTTTTGAATGTTTTCACAAAACATATTGCTTTGTTTTAAGCAAATTGATGGATAGGCTGGCTAGTGTTTGAATGATGTTGTGTGATAGCACATATGAGCTGCTAAATGTGTTTTAAGATTGGTTTTTGAATGTTGATGAGCCGCCTATCATGTTTATTTGAATTAAACAGTGCTAGAGCCTAGCTCGCACTGGATTATTGATGCTTTTACTTGTGTGAAATGTGCTGGAGCTTAGCTCACACTTTGTGTCATGCCCCGCTTTTGGGAACCCTTCTATCCATACATTCTCTACTACGGTTGGGCTGTGAGAAGATGCAATTACTAAAATTTCATTCATTTACAGCGGAATGTTTAAAGCTTTAATTCACACTCCCAGGTGTGTGTGTAGATACACAAAATTAATTGTATAAATACCATGTGCTTACATATCATCCCCATAATACTGTTTACAATTCCAAGATATAACTGTGCGATACAATATATTAGATACAAAATACTCGTGTATACAAATCTTATACCTTTGCGGATTGTGGGAGCTGTTTAACACAAAAGGTCTAGAGATCACCGCTCTCTTACTTCTCAGTACCTGGAGGGGGAAAATAGTGGGATGAGCAAACCACGGCTCAGTAAGGAAATGTATGCTAGCAGGTAGATATCGTACTACCTACATAGCCCATGCATGCATAAACCAAAACCATGTTTTCGTTATAAATGGAAATATCATATGAACAATGCATTTAAACACATGTTTCTCAATAGCATTTTCGTGTAAATCAAATGTCAAACTTCCATTTAAAACATGCTCATAATTAGTGCCCTCACGGCACGAATGTGAAATTAGAGATATATCAAAAACACGAAATCTCTTTCACTTCTCAAATCATTCTTTCTCGCAAATCTCTTTCTTTCCTGAGATTGTCTCTGTTTCTCAAATCTCTGAGACAGGCATGGAATTTTCGGCAATCAAATATCCACGACTTATGGCCATAGTCAGTGATCCCAGGCCTCACTGATCAGGTGTGCACAGGGTATCACTTTGCCTGAAGGGGGATGGGTCAGTCCTACCCTCCGGCTCATCTCAATCCACCTCATCTCCTCGTATACTCACGGTGAAGATACGTCGTGTGTCATCTACGCGATACTCATACTCACGTGCACCCAGCACGGTACATAGTATACCAACGGGTGACTACACTATTCTACGTACGACCGTGGACCCAAGTCCATACTCCAACTCCGATGGACTTTTTATCCTAAACCATGTCTCATATACCAGGCGAGCAAGCAGCGTGACACACAGTCAACGCAAAGCTCCAGCGCGGTACGATCTATCGTTAAGGCCCAGCCCGTTCAAATGGTCGTCGGCTGGTATCCCCTTGGGTCCCAGACCCCCAGGTTTACCTTAACTCAACAAAACAGGTGCGAGCAAAGTTCCCGCACTTTCTCAAAACCCTCGTGCGAGTTAAAACTCCCGCACGGTACATCAAGGCATTAAAACGGGTGTGAGCTAGCGCTTCAACACCAAATCTCATCTCAAAACTGATAGATGGCTATTTTCTCTTTTAAAACTCAAAACACGTTTTTTCATACAGCATGCATCTTCATGCTAAAACATGTAAAATTAGCCAACCTATCATCAACATTTCTCAATCATCAATAACAATATAAAATTGAGAATATCATTGAAAACATGCATAACATGCTATTTCCTTACCCTATCCCATTTCTCAATACATATATACATCATAGTACTTTTCATACGTCCATATCATTTCATAGAATTATAATATCGTACTAGTCCTAGCAATATATCTACGAAATTGCTGTAATTACGTACGAACATCTCTATAGCTAACACACAGTCCCTTACCTCGTTTTACTTGTGTGCAACTATCCGCCTTTATGCTTCTTGCGTTCTCATCTCGACTTGCTCCGGCGAATCATCCGAAACTGAAATTCATCCATCAAACACTCGAGTTAACGTTTCTAACTCTTGTTCAACTAATCATTTATCCAATGCCTTAAATACATATTTTACCCTTTGTGGTAAATCTTATAATTTTATCCCAATATCAACATGTCCAAACCATTCCCATAACCTAATCATCCACTCAAGATATCTCATTTATCATAAACACTTCCACACTCCACTTTCTCACACTTGACTATTTCTAAGTTATATTCATTTCATACCATTCTAGGTAGTTCTATCATGTCTATGCATACTAACCATTTCCCATATCAATATCCAAACAAATGTACTTGGGTATTTACATTAGAAACTCACCTAGCTTGATTTCTTCATTGCTCCAATGGAAATACACCTTGTTGCTTAAATCCAACAAATGGAGAAAATGCCTCCCAACTATGTTGTTCTTCTCTTTGATGTGAACAACTTTGTCTCTAATAGCTTTTCCTTAAATCTTACTGGAAATGGCTGGATTTAGGGGTGAGAAAGCTAGGTTTTTGTGTTGAAGTGGAAAGGAAATGGTTTATCCCGAAATTCTGATGATCCAACTGCTCCCATTTATAGTTTTGACTTGATGAGATCGATCTTCCTTGGGTGGAGATCGATCTGTTCCTCTAAAATCCCTCTTTTCTAAGACATTTTAAAGGCAGGAGATCGATCTGTCGAGACTGGAGATCGATCTGCTGTCAAACAGAAGCTTAAGGAGATCGATCTGGTCTTATGGGAGATCGATCTGCTTCCAACCCGAGAGCTAAAGAGATCGATCTGCTTCCTTTGGAGATCGATCTGTTCCCTTCCATTTCTCACATAAGAGCATTCTGGCTCTCCCAGATCGATCTCTCATCCTATGAGATCGATCTGGCCTTCACAAATTCCAGATTTCTTGCAGTTTTTCTATAACAACCCTTTCCAAACACCCTTAATTTGCTACCATGATCATTTCCTCATTCATTCATCTTTGAGACTTGAAAATGGGATCCATCCTCACTACATACACATTAAAACTTGTGTAGAATCTTAGTATGACCAAATATATACGATATTACTCGAATGGAAATATACACTTATGTAAATCTTTCCTTCCATTTTACTATACTACTCATATTCCATTTCGATCACATTCTTCTCGTTTTAAGTTCATTTCTTCCTACTCATTCATAATGCAACTTGTACGTATAATCACAATTCTTACTACAAGTGCGTACATAATCTTATAAACTTACATTGCATATACTTCACATTACAATACATCATCTTACTTATGATTTTATTTACATTCCCATGTTCCTATATATAGCTATACATGTACGGGGTCTCACACTTTGGTTTGATCCAAGATAATATTTTATAAATCGTACTGGAGCTTCTGCTCGTACGTGACTTTCAAGTGATTTTCTTATGCGTATAAATGTACTAGAGCTGTGTTCGTACGTGGTTTCTTTATGATATGATGCATGAGTCATGCTAGAGCTTTGCTCGCACAAGTTTGCACAGTGTGGTACATATGAGGCCATGGAAGTTGTTAAGATCCTCAAGCCCTACATCCTTAAGCCAACATCCTTAATCCTGGGAGGGGTGGGGAGGCTTTGTTCGGCAGGGAGGCTCTCCTACGTGAGTACGACAAGTTCTTGGTATGGGGTAGATAAAACCTACGACTGGCACCCCCAACCGCGATATGGGTCTGAGGAGTACGTTGTACTGTGTATATCACATGGAGTATGATGTACCACGTGGTGGTTATGTGATAAGAAAGTCTGGCGAAGGATAATCCACCTTCGTGCTAGCACGATACCCCACACACCTGGATGCGTGTGGTCTGGGATGATTTATGATTTAGTTTGCCCACATAGTCACTTGTGATATAGTGACCTGGTTTTTATTTCATATGTGTTATTGTGATTGCCTAAGGTAGACCCGAGGGAGGGGTCGACCCTTGTGGGATTTGATTTGTGAAATGGTAATGATGTTTTTGATTGAGAAAATGATTTGTGATGGGATGATATGTATTGAGAAAGAGATGTGATTTCAAAAAGGATGTTTCTTAAACGAATTGCCCTTTTTTTGTGGGATTTGATAATTAATGAGCATGAGATGGTTTGTACATCATGATTTTACCATGTTTTATATGCCAATTTCCATGATTTATACGCATGATATGTCACACCCCACTTCCGGGTGTCCTTTATCCATACTTACGCTACTACGATTGGGCTGTGTGGCGATGCAAATACTAAAGTTCCAAAGCTTTATAGCAAAAATATTTAAAATTTAATTCACACTCCCAGGTGTGTAAATATACAAAATTAATTGTATAATAATATTTTTACATAACATCCCCATAAAACTGTTACATTTCTTAAGTATAACTGTGCGATACAGCAAGATAGATACAAAATACGCTTGTGTATACAATTCGCGTAGTATTCATTTCATACCATTCTAGGTAGTTCTATCATGTCTATGCATACTAACCATTTCCCATATCAATATCCAAACAAATGTACTTGGGTATTTACATTAGAAACTCACCTAGCTTGATTTCTTCATTGCTCCAATGGAAATACACCTTGTTGCTTAAATCCAACAAATGGAGAAAATGCCTCCCAACTATGTTATTCTTCTCTTTGATGTGAACAACTTTTTCTCTAATAGCTTTTCCTTAAATCTTACTGGAAATGGCTGGATTTAGGGGTGAGAAAGCTAGGTTTTTGTGTTGAAGTGGAAAGGAAATGGTTTATCCCGAAATTCTGATGATCCAACTGCTCCCATTTATAGTTTTGACTTGATGAGATCGATCTTCCTTGGGTGGAGATCGATCTGTTCCTCTAAAATCCCTCTTTTCTAAGACATTTTAAAGGCAGGAGATCGATCTGTCGAGACTGGAGATCGATCTGCTGTCAAACAGAAGCTTAAGGAGATCGATCTGGTCTTATGGGAGATCGATCTGCTTCCAACCCGAGAGCTAAAGAGATCGATCTGCTTCCTTTGGAGATCGATCTGTTCCCTTCCATTTCTCACATAAGAGCATTCTGGCGCTCCCAGATCGATCTCTCATCCTATGAGATCGATCTGGCCTTCACAAATTCCAGATTTCTTGCAGTTTTTCTGCAACAACCCTTTCCAAACACCCTTAATTTGCTACCATGATCATTTCCTCATTCATTCATCTTTGAGACTTGAAAATGGGACCCATCCTCACTACATACACATTAAAACTTGTGTAGAATCTTAGTATGACCAAATATATACGATATTACTTGAATGGAAATATACACTTATGTAAATCTTTCCTTCCATTTTACTATACTACTCATATTCCATTTCGATCACATTCTTCTCGTTTTAAGTTCATTTCTTCCTACTCATTCATAATGCAACTTGTACGTATAATCACAATTCTTACTACAAGTGCGTACATAATCTTATAAACTTACATTGCATATACTTCACATTACAATACATCATCTTACTTATGATTTTATTTACATTCCCATGTTCCTATATATAGCTATACATGTACGGGGTCTCACACTTTGGTTTGATCCAAGATAATATTTTATAAATCGTACTGGAGCTTCTGCTCGTACGTGACTTTCAAGTGATTTTCTTATGCGTATAAATGTACTAGAGCTGTGCTCGTACGTGGTTTCTTTATGATATGATGCATGAGTCATGCTAGAGCTTTGCTCGCACAAGTTTGCACAGTGTGGTACATATGAGGCCATGGAAGTTGTTAAGATCCTCAAGCCCTACATCCTTAAGCCAACATCCAAAAGCCTGGGAGGGGTGGGGAGGTTCTGTTCGGTGGGGAGGCTCTCTTACAGTAGGATCCTCAAGCCATACATCCTTAAGCCCGAAGAGGCGGGGAGGCTCTCTTACGGAAGGATCCTTAAGCCAACATCCTTAAGCCCTGGAGGGGTGGGGAGGCTTTGTTCGGCAGGGAGGCTCTCCTACGTGAGTACGACAAGTTCTTGGTATGGGGTAGATAAAACCTACGACTGGCACCCCCAACCGCAATATAGGTCTGAGGAGTATGTTGTACTGTGTATATCACATGGAGTATGATGTACCACGTGGTGGTTATGTGATAAGAAAGTCTGGCGAAGGATAATCCACCTTCGTGCTAGCACGATACCCCACACACATGGATGCGTGTGGTCTGGGATGATTTATGATGTAGTTTGCCCACATAGTCACTTGTGATATAGTGACCTGGTTTTTATTTCATATGTGTTATTGTGATTGCCTAAGGTAGACCCGAGGGAGGGGTCGACCCTTGTGGGATTTGATTTGTGAAATGGTAATGATGTTTTTGATTGAGAAAATGATTTGTGATGGGATGATATGTATTGAGAAAGAGATGTGATTTCAAAAAGGATGTTTCTTAAACGAATTGCCCTTTTTTGTGGGATTTGACAATTAATGAGCATGAGATGGTTTGTACATGATGATTTTACCATGTTTTATATGCCAATTTCCATGATTTATACGCATGATATGTCACACCCCACTTCCGGGTGTCCTTTATCCATACTTACGCTACTACGATTGGGCTGTGTGGCGATGCAAATACTAAAGTTCCAAAGCTTTATAGCAAAAATATTTAAAATTTAATTCACACTCCCAGGTGTGTAAATATACAAAATTAATTGTATAATAATATTTTTACATAACATCCCCATAAAACTGTTACATTTCTTAAGTATAACTGTGCGATACAGCAAGATAGATACAAAATACGCTTGTGTATACAATTCTTATACCTTTACTACTGGCGGGAGCTGTCCAACTCAAAAAGGAATCTAGAAACCACCGTTCTCCTACTTCTCAGTACCTAAAGGGGGAAAATAGTGGGATGAACACACCACAGCTCAGTAAGGAAATGAATGCTAGCAGGTAGATATCATACTACCTACATAGCCCATGCATGTATAAACCAGAAACCATGTTTTCGATATAAATGGAAATATTATACGAAAATGCATTTAAAGCATACATTTCTTATTTACATTTTCATGTAAATCAAACATGTCATGCTTCCATTCTAAGACATGATTCATAAAACACTGCCCTCACGACACAAGTGTTTAAATCAGAGATTTTGTCAAAACACAAAATCTCGTTACTTTCTCAATCATTTACTTTTTTCTCAAATCTCTTTCTTTTCTGAATTTTCTCTGTTTCTCGAATCTCTGAGATAGGCATGGAATTTTTGGTAATCAAATATCCATGACGTATGGCCATAGTCAGTGATCCTAGGATTCACTAATCAGGTGTGCACAGGGCATCACTTCGCCTGAAGGGGGATGGGTCAGTCCTACCCTCCGGCTCATCTCAATCAACCTCATCTCCTCATATACTCACGGTATAAGGTACATCATGTATCATCTACGTGATACTCGTACTCACGTGCACCCAGCACAGTACATAGTATAACAACGAAAAACTACACAGTACTACGTACGACCGTGGACCCAAGTCCATACTCTAACTCCGATGGACTTTTCATGCTGAACCATGTCTCATATACTAGGCGAGCAATCAGCGTGACACACAGTCATCGCAAGGCTCCAACGCAGTATGATTTATTGTTAAGGCCCAGCTCGTTCTGAGGCCATCGACTGGTATCCCCTTGGGTCCCAGACCCCTAGGTTTACCTCAACTCAGTAAAAATGAGTGCGAGCAATACTCCAGCACTTTCTCAAAACCATCGTCCAAGTTAAACTCCTGCACGGCACATCAAAAGCATTAAAACGGGTGTGAGCTAGAGCTCGAACACAAAATCTCATCTCAATTTCGATAGGTGGCTATTTTCTCTTTTTAAAACTCAAAACATGTTTATACATGCAGCATGCATCTCCATGCTGAAACATGTAAAATTAGCCAACCTATCATCATCATTTCTCAATCACCAATATCAATACAAAATTAGGAAAAACATTGAAAACATGCATATCTTGCTATTTCCTTACCCCATCCTATTTCTCAATACATATATATATCATAGTACATTTCATGTTTCATATCATTTCATAGAATCATAGTATCGTACTAATTTTAGCTTTATATCTATGAAATTGTCATAAAATACGCACGAACATCTCTATCACTAACACACAGTCCCTTACCTCGAATCGTACGCATATTTCTTCCGTCACGTTTGCTCTATTCGTAATTCGGGCTATCCATGTTCCACGTTCTTCCAATCTACACACATAACCATTAAGTTATTTCTTTTCTTTCTCCCAAATATCTTCATTGTCACTTATTCTCCCATTTATACCTTTCAAGCTTTTAAATCATATTTCACTTTTCCATTTGTATCACTTATCTCATTAACTATTTCTTAAGCTTCCCATAGATTTCCCTCTTCTTAAATCTCTCTTACTATTACTCTCTCATCACTACAAATCATTTTATCAACATTTTGCATACCATTCAACCCACACAATGTCTGGAATCCTTATTTAAACCTTGAGGGTTGAAGAGCTTACCCCTTTTTCTTAGCCAAACTTGTGGTAGCCACAACTCCTTCTCTTGGTCACAACAATGTGAGGTTTTTGGGTATGTTGTTCTCTTACTCCAAGGAACAACTTTCCCTTCTTGAGCTTCTTCCAAAGCTGGCCAGAATGTGGTGATTTCTAGAGTGAGAAAGCTTAAGTTTTTTGGGAGAAAATGGCAGGTGAGGTTTGGTGGGGGAAAAGTTCTGAGTTTTCATCTCAATCTCGTGCTCTTTTTATTGATGCAGGCTTATGAGATCGATCTGGTCCTTGTAGAGATCGATCTCTGCACGTTTGGTAGTCCTTTTCACCTAACATAACCACTCCCAGATTGATCTTCTCCCTTGATTAGATTGATTTGTCGAAGGGCAATTTTCCCCTTAGAGATCGATCTGCCTCTTGTAGGAGATCGATCTTCTCTTTATATAACCCTTTAAGGAGATCGATCTGTCTAGTCTTTAGATCAATCTTTCTCAAATAGAGAGTTAAGGAGATCGTTCTATTTGCCTTAAAATCAATCCTTTCATTACAGAATGCTTAGCAGATCGATCTGGATCCATTGGAGATCGATCTGTCCTGCTCCATAGCTCAAAATAAGTTTATTTTTTCTCTTCCACATCGATCTCTCATCCCATGAGATTGAACTGACCTTCATATTTTCCAGATTTTTTGTAATTTTTCTGCAGTAACTTCACTTAAAACATCCTTCAGTTGATGCCATAGTCATTTCCTCATTCATCCATCCTCGAGACTTGAAAATGGCATCCAATCACACTTAGTACATATTAAAACTTATGTGTAAGCCTTGCATGACCAAATACATACAATATATAACTAAATGGGAACATAAAGATTTGCACCACTTTTGCAATTTCATTCCATTTTTACTCTATTACTTATATTCCATTCACTCACATTCATCATATATCAAAGTCCATTTTTTCATATTCATGCTTAATACAACTTGTACGTACGTCACAACTCTTATTATAAGTGTGTACATTCAACTTATGGACTTTGCATCACATATGCTTTACATTACTAGTACATTACAATACTTCATGAATTCATTTACATATATACAAGGCTAAACCTATACAGGGTCTCACATGATATATATACTCATATGGCATAGTTTTAAATTCCTCATGCTCCTGTTATAAAGATTTATGCATAACATTATCAGCATGTAGATAGAGTAGTTATCTACCATGCTTGCATTATTGCCTTTTTGAGAGTGTGGTTGCTCATCCCTCTCTATTTCCCCCTCTACAGAGCGTATATAGTGGCACAGTAAGGACTGAGGCATTTTGTTGAGACATTTGCTGCATCTCCATCACTCAGAGGTATATACACATAGATTCTTTTTGTATCTAAACAATTGTAAAAGCACAGTAGTCATTTGAATTATAATTATAGGGGATGTAGATGTCAGCAAACATGTTCTGCATAAGTGAATGATTTAACTTCAAATGTATGACATCACTTTTATTAACTGCGAATGAAAGTTGAGAGTGGATTATTATTGACTCATAGTCCAACAGTGTAGTGGTAAGTCTATTCACGACCGAGTAAGGAAAGGAATAAATGTGAAAAATTTATTGAGCTTTCGGTAATAAGAGGATAAAATGGGTCGTGATAATACATCACCAAAAGTGGGTCTTACAATACGTTTCAGCCTCCGTTTGCTTCTCTCTCGGGTGAGCTGTGTGCACATTCTATGCGTTCACGCCTCAATCTGACCAACTCTGTTCCCTTTTGCATCTGCCTTCCTCATTTCTATTTCCCTTTGGCCACTGTTGCTAGGACTTGGGATGCTTCTCTTCTCTTCACTATTCCACCAACTGCAGCTACAGGTAGCAGTCACGAAACCATTGTTTGTTGATCAACAGCCATAGCTTCTCTGTAGCTACTATGTTTTTCCATCAGTCTCCATTTTATGTTGCTGTCAACAGTCACGAGATCGCTCAGATATGTAGCACACAGCAACTTCAGCTTCCTCCCTATTTCTAGCAACCTACTCACTCCTGCTTCGATAACTTTGTTTTTGAAACTCTTCCCAAGCATCACAGTTCTCGGTTTCCAGGGAAGGGGAGCTCTCTGTTCCAACCTCTTCTTTTCAATTTCTTGTTTTAGCCTTCATTTTTTGGCCCTCCCCTCATGTTGTCTCTCTTCTTTTATCACGTTTCCAAATGGCAGCCTTATATATATACATATAGTTTCTCTCAGGTTTTTCCTTTCCTCCACTCCTACCATTTCATTTCTTACCTACTGTCCCGAGACCATCAACCATCACTCCCTATGCTTCAGTTTTCTATTTTATTTCTGGCCCCTACTATTTCGTTTTCAGTCCTCAATATATGTTTACATATCGTGTACGTTTCCTTCTTCCTTTACTGCCATCCCAGAGTTTATGTACATTATATATATCTAACATATTTATATATTCTTTAAACACCTTAACTACTCCCACCTACTTACCCGTTTGTATGTACATATGCACATTCCTGTGTGCTTAACACACACACACACACACACACACACATATTTATGTGTATATACTTACACCCTATACTACAGAGTACTCATAGTGGCTCGTACAAACGTACGTATATAAATACATGTTACACTTTTCCATGTACTTAATTAAATTATTATTATTATTATTATTATTATTATTATTATTATTATTATTACCAGCTATTTGCTTATTAATCAGATTTAGGTAATTGGCTTATCCAAGTTTCTCATATCCCAAAACATAATTTAACTTAATTGTCTACAAGCAACCATAAATTTAATCTTAATTTGGTATTAACTAAGCCAAGTACCAGAAAATTTCGGGGGTTTACATATCCGAATATGTATTTATCTTCTCAAAGTTTGACATATTCTGACCTTTTAGTCAACTTTTTCTACTTTTTTGGTTTTACCAATTTAAGTACCGATTTAAGCTAATTTTACCAATTTCATTGTTTCAACTTTATATGCATTACCTCAATAACTTAAATACTCACTTAAGTCCATGATTCAAGCTTATCAACTTTCTGATTTCTCAATTTCTACATTTTTCAATTTTTCGACTAAACATAGCATTAAATCGGACTTTCTCAGTATTAATTTAACAATTTTTAACCTCAAACATCATGAAACTTCATCTTTTCTTATAAACCTAGGTTGACCGAAATCATTCCCCTTCCTAAAAATTATTTCATCAATTTTCACTTAACTAAAAATCATCCAACAACATCAAATAATCACATATCTCAAGTTCATAATCATTCATCAAGTATACCTCAACTTTGACCAAGCTTTACCAAGCTTTTGATCCTCCAAACTACTCCTTAACTGTAAATCAACGACTATATACCATAGAATCATCAAAAAATACAACAAAAATCAACCAAAAACTAATAAAAATTGAACTTTCTCTCACCTTGAAACAGGACAGTTTCTATATCTTATTTTCTCTCTCATTTTTCACCTAGTAAATGGACTCTTTTTAGGCTAGATGTTTTATATGTTATAGAGGAATGAAAGGGAAATAATTTATCCTTCTTGGCTGGAGTCCAATTCGGCTCGAAAAGGGGTCAAAAAAATAAAAGAATGGGAAAAATAAAATATCGCCTGCGAAGATTTCAGGAGGGAGGTAAGGGCATGTGAGGGCTTCTTTCTGGATGATTTAGATCAAATAGAGTGGTATTTAAGTCTATTTTTATAGGCCAAAAGGTTGGGCCTAAATCTTGACTGTAGATGGGTCGAAATTAGGCCTTTCTGGGTAGTGGTCTATTTACTGCAGTAGGAAAAAATTTTGTTCTGTTTTGATAATTTCATAAAAATTATTTCTAGTCCAATTTCTTCCAAATTCTCACTTCTCAAGTGTTCTACTATGTCTCTAGTATCTCCCATAAAAATTTAGGGCCCACTTGTTTAAGAAACATTTCCTGATTGGGCCCATTTTACATGACTTGGTCATTACCAAGCAATGTAACTTAAGGTTTTCGGTTTACTTTAAAAATTTAT
This sequence comes from Firmiana major, assembly GCA_033439115.1. Lineage (NCBI taxonomy): Eukaryota > Viridiplantae > Streptophyta > Magnoliopsida > Malvales > Malvaceae > Firmiana > Firmiana major. The sequence goes on along the minus strand of CM065908.1, from coordinate 45,470,538 downwards.
TCGATCATCGAAACCTCCTTATTTCCACTCAATATTCATTCCTTATATAATTTATGCCTTGTACTAATTTCCCATGGCCTCGAAATAATTTTCATGAATTTTTAGAATTTATTTCGAATTTATTTTTCTTATTGGGCCTATTTGCTCGGTTTAGTGGAAACTCGAGTTTCACTAATTTGTCACTTCTAACACCTTAGCTTCACTTCCCAATCATCAAAAAATACTTAAAATCATACTTTTGAAGAATATTTAAATTTTCATTATTACCTCAAAGTGCATGTCTCGAGGCCACTATTTCGAGCGGATCGATTACTCTGGGCCCTACATAAGCATTTACATGAGTCTTAGACCTCTCGGTTTAACTTAAAACTAAATCTTAACATGAAAAATTTGGGTCTCACATCTCGAGACAAGGATGTCTCGAGCACACGTCTCTTATCTAAATTTGTAGTGTAGAGAGTCGATCTGACCTTAAAGATTACTCTAAATTACGCATATATATATATATAACCTACTCTGTCACTCCTCTACGGTCAATCTTATCTGCATTGCCAAACCAAATTCTTATTAATTTTCTTATCCTTAGTTTCACCTAAAACATACTTAATTAATTCAAAACTTAATTAATTTATTTCTTTTTCTTATTTTCAATTTTTTTCCAAATATATTTTCCATAACCTGTTCTTTTTCCTTAAACATAATGCCTTATAGCTTACTTTCTATAGTTTAATTCTTTGATCTCTTAATCTTCATCATAATTTATCTCTAACATCATAATTCATTTAATTTCACTACATTAAGTCTCCATATCCTTATAATCTCCGTTCATATAAATTCATTTACTCAAGCTGCCATTGCATAACATAGCCTCATAATTATTTTTTAAAATTCTTTAACCCTAAAATTCATCTCAACATAGTCTTATTTAACTTAACACTTCTTCATAACCCTAAAATTAAATTCATTAACCTGAAATACTTCAAGGTGGTCGAAACCTTAAAGTGTCATCGTCCATAATTTTCTTTCAAACTAACCTTAAATTTTATCCTTTTAGATACAAAAATCTAATGATTTAAATCAATATATCAAACCCTAAATCATGCAACTCTAAACCCAACTTCTACTATTGGCCTAAACCCTCAAGGGTAGTCCCAATATGCCATTTCACAATCAGAACATCAAACAACATTAAATCATGTCGAAGTCATCAAATAATCATCCAACTTCAAGCAACAAATCTCCTGTAACCAAACTTTATCTTGAACCAGACTTGAACAATCTTTTTCTCAAGATTTCACATGTAATTTAACACCCAAAATCAGTGTGAGACCTGTAAATTCCTATCTAATGTGTATGATTTCAGAATGTACAGACAAGTTGCATTACATATGAATCACAAGTCATGGATGTTTTTAAGCTTTAAGTGTGAATGAAATGTAAAATGAGTATAGAAGCAAATGAATGAGATTTTAACTTTGAAAATCTAGGAAACCTGCAGCTGGAATGTTGTAGAATACAGGGCAGATCGATCTCATTGCAAGGAGAGATCGATCTCATTGCCTTGAATTGCAATGCCAGGACATTCTGCAAGAGGAAGATTGATCCCTCACTCAAGCAGATCGATCTCAATTTGTCTCGACCAAAAAGCAGATCGATCTCATCCCTATGGCAGATCAATCTCCATTAGCTACTGCCAAGCAAAGATCGATCCTTCCTTTAGGCCAGATCTTGAAGGCTATGAATTGTGTAGTTGGAGTAAGGGCAGATCGATCTCCCACCCTAGGAGATCAATTTCATAATGCGAATTCTTTATAATGTCCCACCATTCGAGCCTTCCTTACCTGAAACATCAACCACCCCTCCATTTTACCAAAGAAAAACCTAGTTTCTCACTCTAGAATACCACCCTTTCCAAAAAGATTTGAGGAAAGGACTATTTGAGTAAAGTTGTTCATTGTGAGGAGAAAAACAACATATCTTGGAATCAACATTTAACTTGAAGGATTGAAAGAGTAAGAGGTCTTCCAATTTCGAGCAAGAGAAAAGTCAAGCTAGGTAATATTTCAATACACCAACTTCAAGTATGTTTATCTAGATATTATTATGGGTTGATTGGTGTACATATTGTTGGTTTGAACTACCTAGAATATGATGAACTAACCATAGTCAAAAATGGGTTTTGTGTGAGAAAGTGAACTTGGAATGAATTAATGATGGAATGAATGTACTATGGAGATGGTGATGTTATATGCATGATTATGAGATGGTTTGGTGTGATTAACTAATGGAATTTGGAGTTGAGAAAATGTGCATCTAAGGTGTTTAAGAAAATGAGCAATTATTGATGTTTTGACGTTATTTGGGCAGCTCGAGAATTTGACTCGTGAGTCGGAGCTAGTCCGTGAAACGGGAATATTTCACCACCCAAGGTGTAAGAGGTAAGGGATGCAACCTTTTGTGCATATGTATTTCCTTACTAATGAAAATGCTTTGGTAGCATAAAATGAACTTACAAAAGAGCATACTTATTGAGAAAAGCGTTTGATTTGAGATTTATCACTAGAGTACATGTTTTACCGGTTTGAGCTTGGTTTTGTGATTTGAGTTATTTGTGAGCAAATAAATCTTTTTATTTAAAAAAGATTTATAAGTAAAACTATCATGAGCTCTACGTGAAGGCAAAACTATTTTTTACATAATAATGACATGTGATTTTTTAGACTAAAAGGCTTGTCATGAAACTTACACATCGGTGGATGCCTTCACTTCAGTTGATGCCGAGGCTTTTTTAGGCCCGGGTCCTACCATGTCTCCATTTTGGTAACGAGAGATGTCTCTGTTTTGGTAACGTGAGATGCCTCTGTTTTAGTAAAGTGAGATGCCTCCGTTTTGGTAACGAGAGATACCTCCATTTTGGTAACGTAAGATGCCTGCCCTGGTAGTGTTGAGATATTTTCGCTTTGGTTGACGCCGAGGCTTTGCTAGGCTCGGGTCTTACCACAGGCAGATGATTCCCTCGTTTGAGGATGCCCTCGTTGAGAATGATATAATGTGATGTGATAATTTCTTTCACGACGTTTATACTATGCCTAGTCTCCATAATTATTTTGAGATATGGCATGTTTGTTAAATGAAGGAAAGATGTTTTAATGAACTGTGATTTTAATCACGAATTTATAATCATGTGAATTATGCCATTATTACACTTATGTTTTAAATGATGATTTTTAAAGCTCATATGCACTCCTTACTGAGGGAAGTTGAAAGCTTACCCCCTCATTTTCCTCCCCCCCCCCTCCACAGATTATTTACAGTGAGCACCGGTACCTACGCCATACGTGACATAGGCTAGTAGACGAGACTCTCCCCAAGCTATTGCTTGTACACGCTAGAGGTATAATTCAATTCATTTTGTATCCAGATAGTTGTGTACTACAGACACTTGTATTTGAGTAATATTGGGATGTAATCAGATTTGGTATTAGTATATGAATGGAGAAGTAGATTACTTTTGATGTCATGATATTCAACTAAGTAAATGTGGATGTTGAAAGATCCTTGGGGTATTAATTGATGAGATAGAAATACATTAACTGACACTGTACATGAATGCAACCTGAGTAAGGAGTTTAATCTAAAAAAAATATTAAATTAGCCCTATTTTTTACGCTTTCGGGCTGTCACGGATTTGGTAGTATCAGAGCAAAGGTTGCCTAGTACTTTTAGTGTCGAGTAATTAGAAATAGATTACATCCCAAGTGACTGTAATTATCTGGTTATGAATTGAATTTAACAGTTAAAATTATGATCGATGTTTAATGTCTACACACAAGTACGTAAGAGTTAAGATATGATGGGAAAAACGAGGTCGTCCTCGGAGGTAGGCACAGCCACCTCCACCACCAGAACCACATCCTGAGAGTCCTAACTCTCAAATTAATCAACTGGAGCAGGACGTACGACAGGGGTTGAAGCAGATGGCAATGCTATTTACTCAACATTTCAGGACTAATGCCTCAGGTACCACACCTACCTCGGCTCCTACACCACCATAGGATTCACCCCCACCTCCTATACAGACTGACCCAGTGCCTCCCGTTATTCAGCCTCCGGCACAGACCAGGCCGGATGATAGAAATATGAACCAGTAGAAGCACTTTCTTAAGATGAATCTATCAGCATTTAAAAGGGTGAAGGATCTAGTAGAGGCGGAGGAGTGGTTAACAGAGATGAGGATAATCTTTGACTTTCTGGGATACACTGATGCGGAGAGGGTCAGTATGGGTACCTATATGCCTAAGGAACAAGCCCGATGGTGGTGGAATACCACCCCGAGTATATTGACTGCCATCCATCCAGAGATCAGCTGGGAGACATTTCAGTCAGCCTTCCTATATCCCTCGCGCTGCCTAAAGGAAGATGCAAGTAGATTTTTAAATCTAGTACAGGGTAGCATGACAGTCGATGAATAAGAGAACCAATTCACCGTCTTGTTGAGATATGATATAGAGACTGTTAAGGATGAGGAGCAACGAACAGAACGGTTTGTTTATGGGCTGAGACCAACCATCTGAGATAGATTGATGGGGCTCTATATTACTGAGTTTACTAATGCTTGGAGACGGGCACAGGAAGTTGAGAGGGGACTAGAGTTGATACAGTCCCAGTATGAGTCTCGAGTGATAACCAGGGATAAGGGTAAGAGACTTGTAGCTTCCCACACCGACTTCAGGAGGGATTCTTTTAAGATACATATGGTCGAGGGACTTAAAGGGAGAGTTGATAGACCCAAAGTTCCTCCCATTACTATGGAACCCCTCGAGGTGTCAGACCCGACAGTAAGATCTGCAGAGTATGTGGTCGGCCGCATGAGGGTACTTGTTTCTGAAATACTACGAGGGTGTTTCAGGTGTGAGGACATGGGTCACAGGGTGAAGGATTGCCCGTAGCCACATAGACCACATCCTCAAGACCCTTCTCGACAATAGCCGTAGAGAGTGATTCTCCAGAGAAGGGTCACGACTGCTGAAAAGGGAAAGAAGCTTGTCACTGAGAGGCGTGTATTTCCTTTGGATAAGATGACTGCAAACACTTCGTCTGAGACTATACGAGGTACACTTCTTGTCTGTAATCATGAGGCTCATGTATTTTTTGACCCAGGTTACACGCATTCTTTTATTTCAATACACTTTACATGTAAATTAAATTTAGAGCCTGAACCCCTAGCTCATATTTTACATGTAAGTATACCCATGCGTGAATCGTAGAGAACTGATATGGTATGTAGAAAGTGTGAGATTAAGGTGGGAGATAAGGCGATGTTAGCATATCTAGCTTTATTAAATATGTGTGGTTTTGATGTGATTCTAGGGATGGATTAGTTAGCGGTTAATCGCGTGAGTCTAGACTACTACACTAAGACAGTAACTTTCTCCTTACCTGAAAAATTTAGTGTACGTTTAAATGTTAAGGAATGAAAATGTGTGAAGATTTTTGTGAGAAATCTTATTGATATAATTAGGATTTCCTGAGAACGTTGATTAGATTAGTGATGTGAAGGTTACATCACACTCATCTCTAATATCAGTCGGGAAGCTCCGAGGATAGAGGACATACCGATAGCATACGACTTTTCAAATGTGTTCCCAGATGAGTTACTGAGTTTACCACCAAAAGAAACTGGAGTTCACTATTGATTTAGTGCCAGATACCCAGCCAATCTCCAAATCTCCCTATAGGATGGCATTGGTTGAATTGGAAGAGTTAAAGAAACAATTGCAAGAGCTGCTGGACCAGGGCTTTATTAGACCTAGTGTGTTACCATGGGGAGCTTCGATTTTATTTGTGAAGAAGAAAGATGGTAGACTCAGATTGTGTATAGACTACTGAACAAGGCTACGGTGAAGAACAATTACCCCTTACCAAGGATAGACGACTTGTTTGATCAATTGAGAGGGGCTTCTATATTTTCTAAGATTGACTTAAGATCGGGCTATCACCAGTTAAGAATAAGGAAAGAGGATATTCTGAAAATGACCTTCAGAACTACGTATGGCCACTATGAATTCTTAGTGATACCCTTTGGTTTAACAAATGCCCTTACAGCTTTCATGAGTTTGATGAATGAGGTATTTCGGGACTATCTAGATCAGTTTGTGATAGTCTTCATTGATGATATCCTTATATATTCTCGATCCCAAGAGGAACACACATAGCATTTGAGGATTGTGCTTCAGATACTCCGAGACAAGCAGTTATATGGAAAGCTCAGTAAAAAGTGAGTTTTAATTGGATCGGATAGCTTTCCTTGGTCACATTGTACCTAGGGATGGAGTGTCAATTGATCCATCCAAGGTAGAAGTTGTACTTAATTGGGAGAGACCAAGGACAGTTAAAGAGATTTAAAGTTTTTTGGGACTTGCAGGATATTACAGGAGATTTGTTGAGGGATTCTCCAAGATTGCAGCTCCACTGACTAAGCTTACACGCAAAGATGTTCCGTTTACATAGTCGGATCAGTGTGAGCAAAGTTTTCAAGAGCTCAAACGACGATTGACTACAGCACCCATTTTAATGATTCCGAGTGGATCTGGAGGTTTTGCAATGTATAGTGATGCTTCTCATCTGGGTTTCGGGTGCATACTCATGCAGCACGAAAGAGTAGTCGCTTATGGATCACGTCAGTTGAAGGACCATGAGCGGAACTACCCCATGCATGATATGGAGTTAGCCGCAGTAGTGTTTGCATTGGAGATATGGCGGCATTACTTGTATGAGGAAAGGTTTCAGATCTTCACTGACCATGAGAGTCTGAAGTATATCTTTGACCAAAAAGAGCTTAATATGAGACAAAGACGATGGATGGAGCTCTTTAAGGACTATGACTGTGAGATTTTATATCATTCGGGGAAGGCGAACGTAGTTGCTGATGCCCTGAGCAGAAAGAGCATGGTTTTTGTTATGATGATCAGGGAATTGGATCTATTGGAACAGTTCGTCGGACTCAAGATAAGAGTTGAGGAAGCAAAGGTCGAATTTATGGCTAACCTACGGATAGAGCCCAGTATTTTGGATCAAATTAGAACTGGATAGAGAAGTGATCAGAAGCTACTGGATTTGGTTAGCCAAGCTGAGAAGACCTCGCAGTCAGATTTTGCAGTCAGTGATGATAGATTGTTGAGATTTAAGGGTCGTCTTTGTGTCCCGAGCAACGATACCTTAAAGTAGCAAATTTTGAGGGAGTCTCACTGTTCCCGTTTGTCAGACCCGTATTTTATGTAGCCTGTTCCTTATGATTCCTATGTGTATGAATACTCTATTTCATAGTTGAATCATAAGAAGAGTATTTACTATCATGCAATCAACTAATTAAGAAATTTAAAAATGCATGTAAGCTACATAACAACGAGATAAGGGTTAAGTTGATTCTCGAACGAGTGCATGGGTAAAATGGTCAAATGACTGAAATCCGGTATAATTTCGATAAGTCAATTTCATTAAAAATATGAAATTGAGGAATCTTGATCAAAATCGGGGAAAATAATTAATTTCGAGTCCAATTGATCAAGATATGAATTTATTTAATATTTTTAAAATTTTCACCTCGAAAAATGAGCCCAAAAATAGGAGAAAAATATACCGAAAAGGTAAAATCTGACTGATAAATTCATTTACGAATTAAATGAATTTAATACGATTTTTTTAGATATTTTGAGAATTTTTAATATTATTTTAATGATTAAAATAATATTAAAATCATTTATAACTATTAAAAGAGAAAAAAAAAAGAAAATGAAATCTGAAGAGAATTTCGGGGAGAGAGAAAACAAAGAAATTGAAAGAGGAGAGCAAAACAGACGCAAGCCGAGGAAGACCGATCTCGTCACCGACGAGCATCTGGCGACCCAACGGCCAGGAAACGGGTCGAAAAAGGAAGAGGAGGTCCGTGTGACCTCCCAGCCACCGGGATGCGCCTCACCGACGCCGGACGTCGGCAAATCGAAGAGAAATTGCCACGGAGGAAAAGGAGGAATTCGACGACCATTGGTGGTGCTTGGTCCTGATTTGTCACGACCCAATTCCATTCTCTTTAACCGAAAATCACTAAAAAAATTTTGCGTTTTACTGTTACCTTACCCGGTCGTGAACTAACTCACCACACACTGTTGGGCTGTGAGTCAATAATAAACTCCACATCTCATTCATTCTCAGTGAAATAAAACAATGTCATACATTTGCATTTAAATCTTGTACTTATACAAAAGCATGTTTTACTGACATCTACATTCCCCATAATTACAACTCAAAAGAATACTGTGCTTTTACATTGTTTAGATACAAAAAGAATCACTGTGTATATACCTCTTAGCGATGGAGATGCAGCGGAGTCCAAAATACCATGCCTCAGTCCTCACTGGGCTACTATGCACGCTCTGTAGGGGGAAAATAGAGAGGGATGAGCAACCACATGCTCAGTAAGGCAATAATGCATGCATGGTAGATAACTACTCTATCTACATGCTGATAGTGTTATGCATAAATCATTTATGGTAGGAGCATGAGGAATAAAACTATGCCATATGAGTATACATATATATATCATGTGTCAAAATCATGTCCATTGGCATATAAAACATGGTAAAAACATCATGTATAAATCATCTCATGCTCGATCTCATTTAAATTCATAAAAAGGGCAATTCATTAAGAAACCTCCTTTTTAAACCCACGTCATAAAACTCTTTCTCAACACATACAATCACATCACATCAATTCACAATCACAACCTTATTTTCATTTCACAAATCAAATCCACGAGGCTCGACCCCTCCTTCGGGTCTACCTTAACCAATCACAATCACACTTAGAGATTTAAAATCATGTGGTAGTAAGTAAATCAAGCAAGGAGACAGGTTACTATATCTCAAGTGACTACGTTGGCCAATCGTCACATATCATCCCAGACCACACGGATCCCGGTGTGCGGGGTATCATGCTGGTACGAAGGTGGGTTAGTTCTCCACCAGACTTTCTCAAATCAAGTAACCACCATGCGGTACATCGTACTCCATGTGATATACACGGTACATCATACTCCGCAGACCCATAACATGGTTAGGGGTGCCTGCCATAGGTCTTATCTACCCCATACCAAGTGTAACCTTTATAGTCTCAAGAGCGCGTGGGAGTAACCTCAATACCAGGTCCTAGCCCCTCATGGCCTTGCTCGCCCCTGTTGGGTTCCCTGATTCAGGTACTAGCCCCTCACCCTCACCCCACTCAAGAGGTCTGTCAGGCCTGTTGGGTTCCCTAAGTTAAACCGTATCTCTCACCACGGCCTCATACATACCACAATGTGAAAACCAGCGTGAGCTACGCTCTAGCGCGAATTCATGCATCAAACCCAATCACTTCGTACGAGCAACGCTCTAGTACGGCATTTATGCATAAAAATATGAAGAAACCATGTACGAGCATAGCTCCAGTACGGTTATATGCATAAGAAAAACCACTCAAATCCAAGTACGAGCGTAAGCTCCAGTACGGTTTATAAAACCTCGTCACAATTCAAATCAAAGTGCGAGCTAAGCTCAAGCACGTTTCACACAAGTGAAAACATAGAAATCCAACGCGAGCGAGGCTCTAGCGCGATTTATGTCATACAAATACAATAGGCGGCTCATACAAAATCAAACAATCCCAACAACCGGGTTTAGCACTTTACAAATGCCTTTTTTCCACAACATTAATAAACATTAGCCGACCCATCTACAAGCTTGCTTAAAACAAAGCAATTTCGTTTTGAAAGACATCAAGACATTAGATTTATGCAATTATTAGCCTTACTATCCCATTTCATAGAATCCACTTCCAAAACCAAAAATCACACATATACTCATTCTCATTCATGAATACCATCAATCATTTACTTTAGCAACCATGCACTTCGTAAAACACCCAATATTCACCCACAAATTTAAAGTACGAGCAGCTACCTCTATATACCCACAAAATTCCCTTACCTGGAATCGCGATGCGTGATTCCACTTCCTTAAGCTGCTTACTTGTACGGTTCGATTCGTCTTCAACGAACTCTTCGGAACTGCGTATAATCATATTCCACATTATATTCGATCCATATAATGCAACCCTTGTGCTTGCTATAGCCAATTTGACCTATAGTTTTCCATTAACACTTGTGAGGCCTCGTTTCATTACTTTACCCAAAACTCGAGTCTATGGATTCTTCTTAGGCCTATTAACTTATTCAAAATCGATGTTAAATCGACATTAAGCTCATAGTGTTCATATTTCATGAATTCCCTCACTATGGCATTTATCAAGCATATACATACCCATTTTCACAATTCCTCCAAACTCACAATGAAATTTCATTCAACCATCTAAAATCATAAACATTACCTCAATAACAACTTTAGCATGCCCATAAATCATAAACTCATTCAACCCATATATTCTCACATTATACCCATTCTAGGTTTTCTAGGTCACACCAATTCCACCACATCCCTAGATAATTTATCCATCAATACTCATGCCAAACAACTCCAAAATCAACTAAATAGACAATGTATTTGGATTGGAGTGTTAGAATCTTACCAAATATGATTTTTCTTCTTGCTCCAAATGTCAATGCCCTTATCTCCTTCAATACCCACAATGGGATTTTGGGTTCCAACTATGTTGTTCTCTTCCTCAAGATGAACAACTCAATGTCTAATGGTCTCCCCTCAATTCTTGCTGAAAATGGCTGATTTTAGAGAGAGAAAGTTAGGTTTTTTGGGTTAGAAATGGAAGATTGGTGTTTTTCCCGAAATTTCCAGATTTTCAGCCCTCCTTACATAGAAATAACTTGAGGAGATCGATCTGGTCCAAGAGGAGATCGATCTGGTCCCCTTAAATCTCTCATTTTCATGAAATTTTTAAGCATGAGATCGATCTGTCGAAGCATGAGATCGATCTGTTGAAGCATGAGATCGATCTGTCGAAGCATGAGATCGATCTGGTCCCAAATAGAGAGCTAAGGAGATCGATCTGGGTGCTTGAGGATCAATCTTTTCATCACAGAATGCTTAGGAGATCGATCTGGCCCCATTGGAGATCGATCTGCTCTATTCCATTGCCCAAATAAGAGCATTCTGGCTCTTCCAGATCGATCTCTCATCCTATGAGATCGATCTGGCCTTCATGTTTTCCAGATTTCTTGCAGTTTCCTTGTTGCAACTCATACCAACACATCCTTAATCTATTGCCATGGCCATTTTCTCATCCATCCACCTTTATAACTTGAAAATGGCATCCATTCATACCTTATGCACATTGAAACTTGGGTGCATTCATTGTATGTCCAAAGGTATGCTATATAAAACCAAATGGAAGCATAACTTCATTCCATTTTACCACACTACCCATTTTAAGTTTCAATCACATCCATCACTTATAAGAACTCATTTCTTCATATTCATACTCAATGGAACTTGTATGTACGTTACAAATCATATTACACATACGTACATTGAATCCATGGACTTACATCAATTATACTTTACATTACAAGTCCATTCATATTTATTACACATTACAACTTTACATATACGGGGTCTCACATGATTGAGGCAAGCCGAATGTTCCCCAGGCTGTGGCGCATCGAACGGCGGCAGCGGCACTCGAAGAACCGGCCGGACGACGCTGGCACGACCAAAGGAGCCCTGAACCGGTCGACGGTTCAGTGAAGAAGCTTCTGCACTGAACTGAACTGGACCGGTTCAGCCAAGGAGAAAAGGGGAAAAAAGGAAAAAGAAACAAAAAGGAAAAGGAAAATTTTTGGGATTTCACTGAACTTCGTGTAAGTCGATACAAGGTCAAAAGTGACCGATTTGATTTCTGATAAATTTAATTAAATTATTTTAATCAGAAATTGACTCGGAGTTAAATATACAAAATTGTGCAGTTTAAAAATAAATTCTGAACGGAAGCCCGATCAAGCTTTGATTTGTGTACCATCGCATAATCTCGGGTAAGTAAGGCTTATTTACGACAATTTATGTGATTATTGCGTATTTAAGATTTATTTTATGCATTTCGGATTAAATTTCGCATTTAGTGAATTATATTCAGAATTTTGAATTAACTGTCGTATCCAAAGAGCTTGGAATAAAACCCAATGGGTATTGATAGGCCCAATGAGTCGATAGACCCTGATGAAGGGAAAAAATACGTGAAAAACGGGCTTAATACGGATTAAGGACCAAATAAAGTATTTAGGCCCATTAAGAGTAAACAGGTCCAATTGAGTGAAACACACTGTTTTAAATGTGTAATACAGTAGGAAACGTATAATTAACCTGATAAATGGTTATATGTAGCTCCAGAGATTATTGGAGGAGCAAATCGGACTGCTCGATCGAGCAGCGTTGAGAAAGTAAAATTTCTCGAGTGATTGCAGGTAAGGGACTTTTGTGAATAGTTAGAGATACCTGCAGGTACTTTCGTCTGCTTTTACATTCACTTAAAAACTCTGAGGGTCAGAGAAAGTGAATAATAATTATTATAACCCGATAGTGGTAAATTACGATTCTACCCTTAGTTAGGAAAAAAGTCAACTTTTGTAAAAAGTTGTAAAAAGCATGGAAACCACCATTTTGAGTGTTTTACTGCTGTTTAGAAGAAGAATAAATAGATGAGCTAATGATTTTAAGGTTGATGTGAATTAAGCACACTTTATAATGTTGATTGTAATGTTTTGAAAATCATCCCTTTTTAAAGAGCCATCTATCGAATTATGTGAGAATAAATCGTGCTAGAGCACAGCTCGCACTTGATTTCATATATTTTCCACATATATTAGTGCTGGATTGTGGATTTCCATGACATGCATGATAGAGTGCTGGAGCAATTAGCTCGTACTTGAATTTTACATGAGATACATGACAGAGTACTAGAGTGTTGCTCGTACTTGATTCTTCATGATTTATACATGAAAGAGTACTAGAGCTTTGCTCGTACTTGATTTGATGAGTTTTGTGCATAGCATGGTACTAGATCTATTGCTCGTACTTGATTTAAAACATGAACTATGCATTGACCTAGTTGCTGGAGGTTTACTTGCACTAGAGTTGAGTTTGTGATGTGAAACAGTGTTTGAGCGGAGTGTCGACTGTAAGTCGCGCTCAAAGGCGCACTGTAATTTATGTGATATATGATACATGTTGAAAACCATGCTTGATTTCCTCGTGTCGACTAAGTGTCACACTATGAAAGGTTCGCATGTGGATTTAGAGATGTGGTATGATATTCCATGGTTTGAGGGCTAAGACCTATGGCAGGCACCCCGACTCTGATATAGGGTCCATGGAGTATGTTGTACCATGCGAGTGGCATGGAGTACATTGTATCGTGTGGTGTTGTGGAGTTGAGGAGGATATACCTGGCAGTTGTGATGGACTAACCCCCTTCCCGTTGTAGCAATGATGCCTCGCACACCGAGATCTGTGTTGCCTGGGATCACCATTATCGGATATGGCCATAGTCCAGGATACTATTGTATTTCACCACAGAGTCTCACATGATATATCACCTAATTGATTGATTTATTAACGGATAGACCTGAGGGATGGGTCGGAATCCGATTATTGTGAATGATTTAAATGCCATATTTACTGTGATTTAAATATACATGGCATGATTTATCTAAAGGCATTGTGATATTATAAAGATGCATTATTTTGCACTACATGCCTACATTTGAGAAAGAAAGCATGATTTCTGTACATGGGATTTATTCTGTACAAGTATATATATATATATATATATATTTAAAGACATGCTTTTAAAGTGAGTTAAGGAAATGATATTTTTTAGGCATAGTATTATTTTGAGTAGATAATGTAGATGTCTACTTGCTTGCCTGATTTCCTTACTAAGCGCGTTGTATGCTCACCCTCCTTTCTTTTACATCTCTCTACAGAGCATCAGCAGTAGAGTGACAGCATTTGAGGGATAGTATTCCTGTTGTCCGCTGCTATTTCCTATCGATCGACAGGTATACATATTTTGTACGGTTATGTATATAAACATAGAAATAGCACAGTGATGTATACAATATATATTATGGAGAGTGTATTTGTATTAGCTTTTATATGATCTCACATGTATTATAAAAAGAAGTTACAGTCAGTAACAGTATATTGACATGTATGTATGATAATGGATGATATGGTATGCGAGGAAGCTAACATCGAATCACAGCCCAACCATTGAAGAGAGGAAAGGTAAGTTAAAATGCAAAAAATTTGTAGTGGTTTTTGGTTAAGTCAGGAATGGGTCTTGACAGAATGGTATCATAGCAGAGGTTGGTCTGATGTGAGTCGGTGTTAGAAAATATGAAAGTGTACATCCCCATAGTATTGTGTCCTGTTTAGATACAGTTGTTTATACCAGATGGGAGACAGACTAATTCATGATTGTGAATGTAGGAACTTTGCCTATATGGCAAATACTCGTAGTGGTAGAGGGATGAGGTAGGGCTCGAGGCCGTGAAGATAGGCCTAAGAGACGAGCTGCTGTCGAACCATTACCTACCCATGAGACTCTAGGTGCTACCGAGGCACCAGAGTGTGCTTAGATGCGCTTTACAAGATTAGAGCGTAGTCTAGAGACGATAGTAGAGATATTGGCACAAACAATGCCAGGTAGGCAAGGACAGGAGGCAGGAGCTGCGACAAGAGAAGCAGTTGCCCCTGATACACCTACACTGCCTGCTCATGCACCAAGGGCTATAGATACTCCTACACCTCCACCAATTTTGGGTAGCAGTGGATTAGGGTACAGATGTGATCTGCATCGGTTGTGAGAGTTTCAGAAGTTTAGACCTCCATCTTTTAGTGGGGTCAAGGACCCAGTAGCTGCTGAGGAGTGGGTTGCTGAGATGGAGAAGCTTTATGGGTTATTCGAGTGTACGACATCGGAGATGGTCGCATTTGCTGCGTTCCTATTGAAGGGAGCTGCAGAGCATTAGTGGAAGTCCACCAGACCCATATTAAGAGCCCGACATACAGATATTCGACATACAAATATTAGTTAGGAGACATTTCGGGATGCCTTTAGGAGGCAGTTTGTCCCAGATACTGCACAGCGAAAACTACAAGTTGAGTTTTTGGGACTGAACCAGGGGAGTTTGTTAGTGGACGAGTATTAGACTCGATTCCTATCTCTGGGGAGATATGACCCAGATACCATGTATAGTGAGGCCAAGAGGTCCACAGGTTCATCGATGGATGAGACCGGTTCTACAGTCCAGGTTGGTCCCATTAGATATAACCACCTATGAGGAAGCAATGCGCAGGACGCAACTGTATGAACAAGATTATGAGAGGAATGCTTTCGATTTTGGGAAGTTTAGCTCGAGCCAAGATATATAGTGGAAGAGGCCGGCTAGAGATAGAGGTTTCAGTTATCGAGAAGGGGAGAAACTCTTTGGTAAGAGACCACAGGTTGAGGACGCACGAGAGAGACTTGCTAGATCTCCTGCTTATCCAACCATAGCTCCAGCAATGGGTATTATCATAGGAGGACAGAGACCTACTACTGATCAGTGCAGAAGATGCGGTAGGCAACATGGAGGTAGATCGTGTCCGCTAACTCATATAGTGTGTTTTCGATGCGGGAAACAGGGGCATATTACTAGAGCTTGCTCAGAGATAGGTGATACTACTCCACTGAAGGGTAGGGTGCCAGAGAGAACCCCAGTTGATCCTTCTGCTTCTAGGAGGAGAGCAACATCAGAAAAAAAAAAAAGGGAAGTAAGTGATTGGTCGAGGGCGCGTACATGTTTTAGACCAGGGGACAGCTGATGCTTCATCGGATGTGATACAAGGTAACATCCTGATTTATGATATTGAAGCATATGTTTTAATTGATCCTGGTGCCACACATTCTTTTGTATCGCCTTCATTTGCATGTATATTAGTAAGACATGTAGAGCGTACACCGTTATGTATGATGATGTTGATTAGTACGCCTATGAATAGTAATTAAGTTTTAGAGTATGTATTTAATGACTGCAAGTTGAGAGTAGGGACAAAGAGATGACAACCAATCTAATATTGCTAAATATGAGTGACTTTGATATAATCTTAGGAATAGATTGGTTATCTGTAAACTATGTTGTTTTAGATTGTTATGCTAAGACTGTTATGTTTCCTAACCCTACTAGATATGTTGTAAAGTTTAATAAGAATAAATGAAAGAAGTAGTTATGATTATTATATGATTTACTGACTTAGAAAACCTTCAAAATATCAAGGTTTTATTGCGTACGTGGTAGATATGGATAAGGCACATCCGGAGTTGTTAGTTATTACTGTGGTCAGTGAGTACCCAGATGTTTTTTCGGATGAGTTGCCAGGGTTACCACCAGACAGAGAGATGGAGTTTTGTATAGACTTAGTGCCTGGTACAGAGCCTATTTCAAGACCACCATATCGTATGGCCTTAGTTGAGCTGGAAGAGCTTAAGAGGAAGTTACAAGAGCTATTGGATAGGGGTTTTGTTCGACCGAGTGTTTCACCTTGGGGTACACCGGTTTTATTCGTGACAAAGAAGGATGGGAGCCTTTGATTGTGTATAGATTACTGATTTTTGAATAAGGCCACCATCAAGAATAGGTATCCCCTTCCACGCATTGATGACTTGTTAGATCAGCTTCAGGGAGCACAGGTCTTTTCCAAGATTGATCTGAGGTCTGGATATCATCAGTTGAAAGTTCGGAGTGGAGATGTACCCAAGACAACATTTTGTACCCGATATGGCCATTATGAGATCTTAGTCATGCCATTCGGATTAATGAATGCTCCAGCTACTTTCATGGCTTTGATGAACGATGTGTTCAAGCCATATTTGGACCAGTTTGTTATCATATTTATTGATGACATATTGGTGTACTCGAGATCCAAGGAGGAGCATAAGCAGCACCTCAGGATTGTATTGCAGACTCTACGAGATCAGAAGTTATATGCTAAGCTCAGTAAGTGTGACTTTTGGTTGTCACAGATCTCATTTTTGGGACATGTTATATCGAGGGATGGTGTATCAGTCGATCGATCTAAGATAAAGGCTGTAGTTCAGTGGGAACAGTCGAGGACAGTCACCGAGATCAGGAGTTTTCTAAGTTTAGCTGGATATTATCGAGATTCGTTGAGAGATTTTCGAAGTTGGCTACTCCGTTGACACGTCTTACTCGAAAGAGTGTATCATTCGTATGGAATGAGGATTGTGAGAAGAGTTTTCAGGAGTTGAAGTGTCGATTGACCACCGCTCCGATTCTCACTATCCCTACCAGCTCAAGAGGATTTGCAGTGTACACCGATGCTTCGCATTAGGGACTGGGCTATGTATTGATGCATGATGGAAGGGTAGTTGCTTATGGATCCTGACAGTTGAAGGATCATGAGAAGAACTATCCAACCCATGATTTGGAGTTAACAGCAGTAATGTTTGCGTTAAAGGTATGACGCCACTACTTGTATGGTGAGCAGTTTCAGATATTTACCGACCACAAGAGCCTCAAGTATCTGTTCTCACAGAAAGAATTAAACATGAGACAGAGAAGATGGCTAGAGCTTCTAAAGGACTAAGATTGTGAGATACTTTATCATCCGGGTAAGGCTAACGTTGTAGCTGATGCTCTAAGTAGGAAGAGCCTAGGGATAGTATCGTATATGATGGTTAGGGAACATGATTTACTAGAGCAGTTTGCTAGCCTCAGTCTGAGAGTTGTGCCTTCTAACATGGATACAAGCTATGTGATAACTAGTCTACGCTTAGAGCTGGATATATTAGATAGGATCAGAGTGGCTCAGCAGACTGATCCGTTTTGTATGGATGTGAGTGGTCAGATAAAGGGCACAGTGACTGATTTTGAGTTGAGTTCTGATAGACTATTGAGGTTCAGAGGCAGATTGTGTGTTCCCGAGGATCCAGGACTCAGGAGATTGATATTGGCGGAAGCTCATTCATCAAGGTATACGTTACATCTGGGGAGTAACAAGATGTATCAGAACCTCCTGAAGGTATACTGGTGGTCGGGTATAGAGAGAAATGTAGCAGATTTTATGGAAAAGTGTCTCGTATGTCAGCAGGTGAAGGTAAAGCATCAGAAACCTGCAGGGTTATTGCAGCCTCTACCTATACCGACATGGAAATAGGAGCATATCACCATGGATTTCGTGATGGGTTTACCGAGGACCCGTAGGAATCACGATGCTATATGGGTGATTGTCGACAGACTAACGAAGTCAGCCCACTTCCTAGCTATGAGAGCTACCGATACTCTGAGTTCATTGGCAGAGCATGTGTGCTAGAATTTAGAGGCTCCTGGATGACCACTTGCCACTAGCCGAGTTCGCCTATAACAACAGTTATCATTCGAGTATCGGGATGACACCATATGAGGCTTTATATGGGCGAAGATGTCATTCCCCTATTGGATGGGAAGAAGTGGGTGACCGTAAGATTTTCGCTCCTGATATAGTTACACAAGCATTTGAGGACGTCCACTTGATTGTAAAGAGACTGAGGACAGCTCAGAGTAGACAGAAGAGTTACGCTGACAGGAGACGAAGGCCACTAGAGTTTGCAGTTGGTGAATTCGTGTTTCAGAAAGTTTCTCCTTCCAAGGGCATAGCGAGGTTTGGGAAGAGAAGAAAGCTGAATCCTCGTTATATTGAACCTTTTGAGATACTTGATCGAGTGGGAGATAAGGCTTATAGGTTGGCATTCCCACCGGACTTATCAGGTGTCCATAACGTCTTCCACATATCAATGCTTCGGAAGTATCACCCGAATTCGGCACATGTTATTAGTTATGAGCCTTTGGAGCTCCGAGAGGACATGTCATATGTTGAGCGACCGATTCGGATATTGGATAGGAAGGAGAAGGTATTAAGATCAAAGACTATCGAATTAGTGAGGGTTCTCTGGCAGCATCATACTTCAGAGGAGGCTACTTGGGAGCTAGAGAGTCTGATGCAAGAGAAGCACCCCCATCTATTCGATGACTAACTTGGTTCTAATTTGGAGGACCAAATTTTCTGAGTAGGAGAGGATTGTCAGACCCGTATTTTATGTAGCCTGTTCCTTATGATTCCTATGTGTATGAACACTCTATTTCATAGTTGAATCATAAGAAGAGTATTTACAATCATGCAATCAACTAATTAAGAAATTTTAAAATGCATGTAAGCTACATAACAGCGAGATAAGGGTTAAGTTGATTCTCGAACGAGTGCAGGGGTAAAATGATCAAATGACTGAAATCTGGTATAATTTCGATAAGACAATTTCATTAAAAATATGAAATTAAGGAATCTTGATCAAAATATAGGAAAATTTTTAATTTCGAGTCGAATTAATCAAGATATGAATTTATTTAATATTTTTGAAATTTTTACCTCGAAAAATGAGCCCAAAAATAGGAGAAAAATATATACCGAAAAGGTAAAATTGGACTGATAAATTCATTTACGGATTAAATGAATTTAATATGATTTTTTTAGATATTTTGGGAATTTTTAATATTATTTTAATCATTAAAATAATATTAAAATCATTTATAAATATTAAAAGAGAAAAAAAACAAAAAGAAAATGAAATCTGAAGAGAATTTCGGGGAGAGAGAAAACAAAGAAATTGAAAGAGGAGAGCAAAACTGACGCAAGCCAAGGAAGACCGATCTCGTCATCGGCAAGCATCCGACGACCCAAACGGCCAGGAAAGGGGTTGGAAAAGGAAGAGGAGGTCCGTGCGACCTCCCAGCCACCGGGACGTGCCTCACTGACGCTGGACGTCGATGAATCGAAGAGAAATTGCCACAGAGGAAAAGGAGGAATCTGACTGCCATCGGTGGTGCTTGGTCCCGATTGAGCCAAGCCGAACATTCCCCAGGCCGTGGCACGTCGAATGGCGGCAGCGGCACTCGGAGAACCGGCTGGATGACATCGGCACGACCAAAGGAGCCCCGAACCGGTCGACGATTCAGTGAAGAAGCTTCTGCACTGAACCGGATCGGATCGGTTCAACCAAGGAGAAAAGGGGAAAAAGAAGAAAAAGAAAGAAAAAGGAAAAGGAAAATTTTTGAGATTTCATCGAACTTCGGGTAAGTCAATACAAGGTCAAAAGTGACCGATTTGATTTCCGATAAATTTAATTAAATTATATTTAATCGAAAATTGACCCGAAGTTAAATATACAAAATTGTGCAGTTCAACGATAAATTCCGAATGGAAGCCTGATCGAACTTCGATTTGCGTACCATCGTATAATCTCGGGTAAGTAAGGCTCATTTATGACAATTTATGTGATTATTGCGTATTTAAGATTTATTTTACACATTTTGGATTAAATTTCGCATTTAGTGAATTATATTCGAAATTTCGAATTAACTGTCATAAATGATATACAGGCTATCTAAAGAGCTTGGAATAAAGCCCAATGAGTATTGATAGGCCCAATGAGTCGATAGACCCTGATGAAGGGAAATAATACGTGGAAAACGGACTTAATACGGATTAAGGTCCAATTAAAGTATTTAGGCCCATTAAGAGTAAACGGACACAATTAAGTGAAATAGACTGTATTAAATGTGTAATACAGTAGGAAACGTATAATTAACTTGATAAATGGCTATATGTAGCTCCAGAGATTATTGGAGGAGCAAATCGGACTGCTCGATCGAGCAGCCTTGAGAAAGTAAAATTTTTCAAGTGATTGCAGGTAAGGGACTTTTGTGAGTAGTTAGAGATACCTGCACGTATTTTCGTCTGCTTTTACATTCACTTAAAAACTCTGAGGGTCAGAGAAAGTGAATAATAATTATTGTGACCCGATAGTGGCAAATTATGATTTTGCCCTTAGTTAAGAAAAAAGTCAACTTTTGTGAAAAGTTGTAAAAAGCATGAAAACCACCATTTTAAGTGTTTTACTGTTATTTAGCAGAAGAATAAATATATGAGCTAATGATTTTAAGGTTGATGTGAATTAAGCACACTTTATAGTGTTGATTTTAATGTTTTGAAAATCATCCCTTTTTAAAGAGCCATCTATCGAATTATGTGAGAATAAATTATGTAGAGCACAGCTCGCACTTGATTTCATATATTTTCCACATATATTAGTGCTGGATTGTGATTTGCACTAGATTTCCATGACATGCATGATAGAGTGCTGGAGTTATTACTCGTACTCAGTTTTATATGATATATGCATGAGAGAGTGTTGGAGCGATTAGCTCGTACTTGAATTTTACATGAGATACATGACAGAGTACTAGAGCATTGCTCGTACTCGATTCTTCATGATTTATACATGACATAGTACTCGAACTATTGCTCATACTTGATTTGATGAGTTTTGTGCATTGCATGGTACTGGAGCTATTGCTCATACTTGATTTGAAACATGAACTATGCATTGACCTAGTTGCTAGAGGTTTACTCGCACTAGAGTTAAGTTTGTGATGTGAAACAGTGTTTGAGCGGAGTGTCGACTGTGAGTCGCGTTCAAAGGCGCGCACTGTAATTTATGTGATATATTATACATGTTGAAAACCATGCTTGATTTCCTTGTGTCGACTGAGTGTCACACTATGAGAGGTTCGCATGTGGATTTAGAGACGTGGTATGATATTCCATGGTTTGAGGGCTAAGACCTATGGCAGGCACCCCAACTCTGATGTAGGGTCTACGAAGTATGTTGTACCGTGCGAGTGGCATGGAGTACATTGTACCGTGTGGTGTTGTGGAGTTGAGGAGGATATAGCTGGCGGTTGTGATGGACTGACCCCCCTCCCATTGCAGCAGTGATGCCCTGCACACCGAGATCTGTGTTGCCTGGGATCACCATTATCGGATATGGCCATAGTCCAGGATACTATTGCGTTTCACCACAGAGTCTCACATGATATATCACCTGATTGATTGATTTATTTACGGATAGACCTGTGGGATGGGTCGAAATCCAATTATTGTGAATGATTTAAATGCCATATTTACTGTGATTTAAATATACATGGCATGATTTATCTAAAGGCATTGTGATATTATAAAGATGCATTATTTTGCACTACATGCCCGCATTTGAGAAAGAAAGCATGATTTTTGTACATGGGATTTATTCTGTACAAGTATATATATATATATATATATTTAAAGACATGTTTTTAAAGTGCGTTAAGGAAATGATATTTTCGAGGCATAGCATTATTTTGTGTAGATAGTGTAGATGTCTACTTGCTTGCCTGATTTCCTTACTGAGTGCGTTGTATGCTCACCCCCTTTCTTTTACATCTCTCTACAGAGCATCAGCAGTAGAGTGAGAGCATTTGAGGGATAGTATTCCTTTTCCGCTGCTATTTCCTATCGATCGACAGGTATACATATTTTGTACGGTTATGTATCTAAACATAGAAACAACACAGTGATGTATACGATATATATTATGGGGAATGTATTTGTATTAGCTTTTATATGATCTCACATGTATTATAAAAAGAAGTTACAGTCAGTAATAGTATGTTGACATGTATGTATGATAATGGATGATATGGTATGCGAGGAAGCTAACATCGAATCACAGCCCAACCATTGAAGATATGAAAGGTAAGTTAAAAATGCGAAAAATTTATAGTGGTTTTTGGTTAAGTCAGGAAAAGGTCTTGACACCGTTATACCATGCACCCATGTAGTACTAAGATGTATCAAGACATGCGTAAGGTGTGTTGGTGGAGTGATGTGAAATGGGAAGTGGCAGAATTTGTGGCCAAGTGTTTGGTGTGTCAACAGGTAAAAGCTGAGCATCAAAAGCTCGGATGATTACTTAAGTCCTTAATAGTGCCTAAGTGGAAATGGGAGCACATCACCATGGACTTTATCATGGGATTACCGATGACCCAGAGAGGTTATGTTGTGATTTGGGTGATAGTAGACAGATTAACTAAGAGTGCCCACTTCCTTGCCATCAAGAGTACAAATACCTTGAGTGCCTTAGCTAAATTATATGTCAGAGAGATAGCTCGACTGCATGGGGCCCCAGTGAGTATTACATCTAATAGAGATTCTAGGTTTACTTACAGATGTTGGACTCATTTCCAGGAAGCCATGGGATCTCGGTTGAATTTTAGTACCGCATATCATCCTCGGACTGATGGTCAGTCCAAGCGGACTATACAAACCTTGGAGGATATGTTGCGGGCATGTACGATGGATTTTGAGGGATCATAGGATGATCACCTGCCCCTTGCTAAGTTATCTTACAACAATAGCTATCAAGCGAGTATTGGTATGGCACCTTATGAGGCTCGGTATGGTAGGAGGTGTAGATCCCCCATAGCTTAGGAAGAAGTGGGTGACAGAAATGTAAATGCTCCCGACCTCATTGAGCAAGCAGTACAGAATGTAAAGATTATTTATGATAGATTATGGGCTGCTCAGAGTCGACAGAAGAGTTACGCTGATGTGCGTGGATGGCCACTTGAGTTTCAAACTGGAGATTTTGTATTTCTTAAGATGTCTCCAAGTAATGGTATCATGCGCTTCGGGAAGAAGGGGAAGCTGAGTCCCCATTTTATTGGTTCGTTTGAGGTATTAGAGAGAGTGAAAGATGTCATCTACCGGTTAGCTTTGCCCTTACAGCTTTTCACAATTTATAACGTCTTCCACATCTCGATGTTGAGTAAGTATAATCTGGATCCCTCCTATGTCAACGAGTATGAAGCATTAGACATCCAGGGAGACATGAGCTATGTAAAAGAACCCGTCCGGATCCTCGACAAGAAAGAAAAGGTGCTTCGGACAAAGAGAATTCCATTGGTAAAGGTTCTCTGGAAGCACCACTCAACAAAAGAGGCGACTTTGGAGCTGGAGAACCTGATGCGAGAGAAGTACCCTCGACTTTTTGAGGAATGACTTGGTTCTAATTTGGAGGGCCAAATTCTTTTAAGGAATGGAGGAATGTGTGACTTGTAAATTCCTATCTAATGTGTATGATTTCAGAATGTACAGACAAGTTGCATTATATATGAATCACAAGTAATGGATGTTTTTAACCTCTAAGTGTGAATGAAATGTAAAATGAGTATAGAAGCAAATGAATGGGAGTTTAACTTTGGAATTCTGGGAAAACTGCAGCTGGAATGCCGCAGAATGCAAGGCAGATCAATCTACTTGCAAGTGGAGATCGATTTCATTGCCTTGAATTGCAATGCCAGGAAATTCTGGAAGAGGGAGATCAATCCCTCACTCAAGCAGACCGATCTCAATTTGTCTTGGCCAAGAGCAGTTCGATCTCATCCCTATGGCAGATCGATCTCCATTAACTACTACCAAGCAAATATTGATCCTTCCTTTAGGCCAAATCGATCTTGAAGGCTATGAATTATGTTGTTGGAGTAAGGGCAGATCGATCTCCCACCCTATGAGATTGATCTTATAATGCGGATTCTATATAAAGTCCCACCATTCGAGCCTTCCTTACCTGAAACATCAACCACCCCTCCATTTTACCAAAGAAAAACCTAGTTTCTCACTCTAGAATACCACTCTTTCCAAAAGGATTTGAGAAAAGTTCTATTTGAGTAAAGTTGTTCATTGTGAGGAGAAGAACATCATATCTTGGAATCAACATTTAACTTGAAGGATTGAAGGAGCAAGAGGTCTTCCAATTTCGGGCAAGAGAAAAGTCAAGCTAAGTAAGATTTCAATAAACCAACTTCAAGTATGTTTATCTAGATATTATTATGGGTTGATTGGTGTACATATTGTTGGTTGGAACTGTCACAACCCACTTTCGGATGTCCTTTATCCATACTTACGCTACTACAGTTGGGCTGTGAGGCGATGCAATTAATAAAGTTCCTTAAATTTACAGCGAAAATATTTAAAATTTAATTCACACTCCCAGGTGTGTAAATATACAAAATTAATTGTATAATAAAATCTTTACATATCATCCCCATAAAACTGTTACATTTCCTTAGGAATAACTGTGCGATACAAGATAATAGATACAAAATGCTCTTGTGTATACTGTTCTTATACCTTTTCAATTGATGGGAGTTGTCCAACGCAAAAAGGGATCCAGAGACCACCGCTTTCCTACTTCTCAGTGTTTGGAGGGGGCAAATAGTGGGGTGAGCAAACCACAGCTCAGTAAGGAAATGAATGCTGGCAGGTAGATATCGTACTACCTACATAGCCCACGCATGAATAAACCAGAAACCATGTTTTCGATTTAAATGGAAATATTATACGAAAATGCATTTAAACATACATTTCTCATTTGTACATTCATGTAAATCATATATGTCATGCTTCCATTTTAAAACATGATTCATAAAACAATGCCCTCGCGGCACAAGTGTTTAAATCAGAGATTTATCAAAACACAAAATCTCTTTACTTTCTCAATCATTTCTTTTCCTCAAGTCTCTATTTCTTTTTTGAGTTTTCTCTCTTTCTAGAATCTCTGAGACAAGCAAGGAATTTTCGACAATCTAATATCCACGACTTATGACCATAGTCAGTGATCCCAAACCTCACTGATCAAGTGTGCACAGAGCATCACTTCGCCTAAAGGGGATGGGTCAGTCCTACCCTCCAGCTCATCTCAATCAACCTCATCTCCTCACATACTCACGGTATAAGGTACGCCATGTGTCATCTACGCGATACTCGTACTCACGTGCACCCAGCATGGTACATAGTATACCAACAGACAACTACACAATACTACGTACGACCGTGGACCCAAGTCCATACTCCAACTCCGATGGACTTTTCATCCTGAACCATGTCTCATATACCAGGTAAGCAACTTCGCGTGACACACAGTCATCGCAAGGCTCTAGCGCGGTACGATTTATCGTTAAGGCCCAGCCCGTTCTAAGGCCGTCGACTGGCATCCCCTTGGGTCTCAAACCCCCAAGTTTACCTCAACTCAGTAAAAACAAGTGCGAGCAATGCTCCAGCACTTTTCTCAAAACCATCGTACGAGTTAAACTCCAGAACGGCACATCAAAAGCATAGAAACATGTACGAGCTAACACTCCAGCACATTATCATTATAAAACCACGTGCAAGTCACGCTTCAGCACGGTTTATCAAATCATGCAGACGTATGCGAGTCAAACTCCAGCATAGTCAAAATCATTAAAACAGGTGTGAGCTAAAGCTCCAACACCATTTCACATCTCAAATCCGATAGGTGGTTATTTTCTCTTTTTAAAACTCAAAACATGTTTCTTTATGCATTATGCCTCTCCATGCTAAAACATGTAAAATTAGCCAACCTATCATCATCATTTCTCAATCACCAATATCAATACAAAATTGAGAAAAACATTGAAAACATGCATATCAAGCTATTTCCTTACCCCATCCCATTTTCTCAATACATATATATATATATATATATCATAATACATTTCATGCTCCATATCATTTCACAGAATCATAGTATCGTACTAATTCTAGCAATATATCTACAAAATTATCGTAAAATACGAACAAACATCTCTATAGCTAACACAGTCCCTTACCTTCAATCGTACACGTATCTCCTCCGTCACGTTTGCTCCGTTCGTGATTCTAGTTATCTGTATTCCGCGTATTTCAACCTACACGTATAAATCATCAAGTTATTTTCTTTTCCCTCTTCTAAATCTCCACATTGTCATTTATTTATTTATTCATACTCCTCAACCCATTAAATCACATTTCATCTTTCTCACAAATCTCATTATACTTCTCTTAAGCTTTCCACCATTTCTCATGGATTTTCTCTTCCTAAACCCTTTTCAATATTACTCACTCATCACTACACTCATCATTTCTAACCATATTTCACATCTCATTCAACCCATTAAATGCTTAGAAACCCATATTTAAAGCTTGAAGGTTGAAGAGCTTACCCTCTTACTTAGTCAATCTTGTGGTGGCCACAACTCCTTCTCTTGGTCACACCAATGTGTGATTTTTGGGTATGTTGTTCTCCTTGCTCCAAGGAATAACTTTCCCTTCTTGAGCTTCTTCCAAAACTGGTCAAAATGTGGTGATTTCTAGAGTGAGAAAGCTTGGGTCTTGAGAGAAAATGGCAGGTGAGGTTTGGTGGGGGAAGAGTTCTGAGTTTTCATCTTAATCTCGTGCTCTTTTTATAGATGCAGAGATATGAGATCGATCTGGCCCTTGTCTCAATTTTTGCACGTTTGGTAGTCATTTTCCCTAACATAACCACTCTCAGATTGATATTCTCCCTTGATGAGATCGATCTGTCGAAGGCCAATTTTTCTCTTGGAGATCGGTCTACCCCTTGTAGGAGATTGATCTGCTCTTTACAAAACTCTTAAGGAGATCGATCTATCTAGCTTTGAGATCGATCTGTTCTCAAACAGAGAGCTAAGGAGATTGATCAGTTTACCTTAAAATCGATCCTCTCATTACAAAATGCTTAACAGATGGATCTGGCTCCATTGGAGATCGATCTGTCCGGCTCCATAGCTCAAAATAAGTTCCTTTTGGCTCTTCCAGATTGATCTCTCATCCCATGAGATCGATCTGTCATTCATTTTCTAGATTTTACTGCAGTTTTCTGTAGCCACTTTATTCAAAACCTCCTCAATTTGCTGTCATAGTCATTTCCTCATTCATCCATCCTTGAGACTTGAAAATGGCATCCAATCACACTTAGTACATATTAAAACTTGTGTGTAAGCCTTGTATGACCAAATACATACAATATATAACTTAATGGGAACATAAAGATTTGCACCACTTGTGCAATTTCATTCCATTTTACTCTACTACTCATATTTCATTCCACTCACATTCATCATATATCAAAGTCGATTTCTTCATATTCATGTTTAATACAACTTGTACGTACGTCACAACTCTCATTACAAGTGTCTACATTCAACTTATAGATTTTGCATCACATATGCTTTACATTACTAGTACATTACAATACTTCATGAATTCATTTACATATGTACAAGGTTAAACCTATACGGGGTCTCACATTCTCCCCCACTTAGAAAATTTGGTCCTCCAAATTAGAACCAATCATTTCGTGAATAACTCGGGATACTTCTCCTGCATCAAACTCTCCAATTCCCATGTGGCCTCTTCCACAGTGTGATGTTGCCACAAAACCTTAACCAATGAAATCGTCTTGTTTCGCAACACCTTCTCTTTTCTATCCAATATCCGGATCGGTCTCTCAACATATAACATATCCTCCTTGAGCTCCAACGGCTCACAGCTAATTACATGTGTTGGATCCGGGTAGTACTTCCAAAGCATAGAAACATGGAAGACATTGTGGACTTTTGCTAGCTCAGGTGGCAAGGTTAGCCTATATGCTCCATCTCCTGCTCTATCCAAAATCTCAAAGGGACCAATGTAACAAGGACTTAGTTTCCCTTTCTTCCCAAACCTTGTTATTCCCTTAGAAGGAGATACTCTCAAAAATACGGACTCACCCATATCAAACTCAAGTGGTCTCAGTCTCCTGTTAGCATAGCTCTTTTGTCGACTTTGAGCTGTTCGTAACCTCTCACATATTATCTGGACATCTTCAGAGGCTTGTTTAACCAAATCGGGAGCAAGCAACTGTCTGTCACCAACCTCTTCCCAACCAATGGGTGATCGGCATCTACGACCGTATAGTGCCTCATAAGGGGTCATACCAATACTTGAGTGATAACTGTTATTGTAGGCGAACTCAATCAATGGCAAGTGATCATCCCATGAGCCTTTAAAATCCAGCGCACACGCTCTCAACATATCCTCCAGGGTTTGTATAGTCTTCTCTGACTGACCATCTATTTGAGGATGGAAAGCTGTGCTAAAGCTCAATTGGGTCCCTATCGCTTCTTGAAAATGTCCCCAAAAGTTGGAAGTGAAGAGGGCATCCCGATCAGAAATAATACTCACTGGGACTCCATGCAATCTCACTATCTCCTGTACATACAAGTTCGCCAATACACTCAAGGTATTTGTAGATCTCATAGCTAAAAAGTGTGCCGATTTCATTAATCGATCTACTATAACCTATATAGCATGTGGTTCTTACGGGTTCTTGGTAACCCTATCACAAAATCCATGGTGACGTACTCTCACTTCCATGTTGGTATCGGTAGAGGTTGTAACAATCCTCCCAATTTTTTATGTTCAACTTTTACTTGCTGACAAATGAGACATCTAGTGACATACTCAGCTATGTCCCTCTTCATTCCTGACCACCAATACACCTTCCAGAGATTTTGATACATTTTACTACTCTCCGAGTGGACTATATATCTCGATGAGTGAGACTCTGATAAGATCATCTTCCTCAGCTCTGAATCCTTAGGAACACACATTCTATTTCCGAACCTTAGTATTCCATCTAAACTCAATTCAAATTTTGTACCCTTACCCTTCTGGATTTGGCTAATCACGTCAATACACCATTGATCAATTTGCTGAGCTTGTTGGATTCTCTCAATCAACTCTGGTTCTAATCTCAAGCTAGCAATAATCCCATAGCTTCCAATCTCAGGTAGGGTCATATCCAGACTAAGGTTCGTGAATTATTCCAACAACTCATGCTCTCTAACCATCATATGTGATACCAACCCGAGACTCTTCCTACTCAATCCATCGGTAACCACATTTATCTTCCTCGGGTGGTATAAAATATCATAATTGTAGTCCTTGAGGAGTTCTAACCACCTTCTCTGTCTCATATTTAACTCCTTCTGTGAGAATAGATACTTCAAACTCTTATGATCCGTAAAGATCTGAAATCTCTCACCAAACAAGTAATGGCGCCATATCTTCAATGCAAATACTACGGCTGCCAACTCTAAATCATGAGTGGGGTAGTTCTTCTCATGATCGTTTAGTTGTCTAGATCCATAAGCTACTACCCTTACCTCCTGCATCAAAACACAACCCAATCCTTGATGTGAAGCATCCGTATAAACAGAATAGTTTTCTGAACTGTTAGGGATGATAAGAACCGGCATGGTGGTTAATCTGCGCTTGAGTTCCTGAAAGCTCCTCTCACATGCTTCATCCTATATAAACTCCACATCTTTTCCCATAAGACGTGTTAACGGAGCAGCCAATCTAGAAAAACACTCTACAAATCTCCTGTAGTAATCGACCAAACCCAAAAAACTCCTAATCTCTATGACTGTCTTAGGCTGTTCCCACTAAATAACTGCCTCAATCTTGGATGGATCTACTGACACCCCATCCTTCGATACAACATGGCCCAGAAAAGAGATCTGCTCTAGCCAAAAGTCACATTTACTCAATTTGGCATACATCTTTCTCTCTCGGAGGATTTGTAAAACAATCCTTAAGTGTTGCTCATGATCTTCCTTGGACCTTGAATACACCAATATATCATCAATAAAGACGATTACGAATTGGTCCAAGTATGGCTTGAATATCTCATTCATTAAAGCCATAAAAGTTGCTGGCACATTCGTCAACCCGAAAGGCATCACTAGGAATTCGTAATGACCATAGCGGGTGCGAAAAGCTGTCTTGGGCACATCCTCCTTTCAAATCTTCAATTGATGATACCCAGACCTCAAATCTATCTTGAAAAAGATCTGTGCTCCTCGAAGCTGATCCAATAAATCATCGATGCGTGGCAAGGGGTGCTTATTCTTGACAGTAGCCTTGTTCAACATCCTGTAGTCAATACATAACCTAAGGCTCTCATCTGTCTTCTTCACAAATAATACCGGAGCTCCCTATGGTGAGATGCTTGGTCTTACAAACCTCTTATCCAGCATATCTTGCAACTGCTTCCTTAATTCCTCTAGCTCAACTGGAGCCATCCTATATGGTGACTTGGAAATCGGCTCAGTTCCAGGCGTCAAGTCTATACCAAACTCCATTTCTCTACCGGTAGCAATCCCGGTAGGTCGTCTAGAAAGACATCAGGGAATTCTCTAACCACTAGAATGTCCTCCATATCCGAATG
Source organism: Firmiana major (assembly GCA_033439115.1). Lineage (NCBI taxonomy): Eukaryota > Viridiplantae > Streptophyta > Magnoliopsida > Malvales > Malvaceae > Firmiana > Firmiana major. The sequence continues at coordinate 45,439,485 of CM065908.1, read as the reverse complement.
TATTTTGTCCAAATCCACCATATAAGCAATGAAACCTTCAAAACAACTTTATGTCATTTTATACCAATGTACTTTACTTGTCACAAAATTCAATATTTCATTTCTTCTTTTAAAATCTTACAACACATTCTTCGGGTAGAGAAAATGTAATAGACTTAGTGTGGCAATCTAAGACAGTATAATTGGTAACTAACCAATCCATTCCCAAGATTACATCAATGTCATACATATTTAACAAGATCAAGTTGGCTGTCGTACACTTATCTCCTACCCTCACCTTATAATCCTTATACACTTGTTCAGCTAATTGGCTAACTCTCATCGGAGTACTTATTAAAAAAGTCTTATTTAGGTGTGTGGGTTCTACAAGTCCTGTCAACTTTGATGCACATGCAGGTGATATGAAGGAATGCGTAGCACTAGAATCAAACAAAGCTATAACTTCCAAATTGAAAATCAAGATTGTACCTTTTATCACCTCAGAAGAGGTATCTGCTGATGCCTGGTCTATCGTATATACCCTGCCTTGACCCACAACTTGCTTCCCTTTTTCTTCAGTCGTGGCTCTCTTCCTTGCAAGAGGTGTAACTGTGGGAACTCTCTCTAGTTCCTTACCCCTCTGGGGAACTATCTCAACAGCCTCTGGACATTCCTTTGCATAATGTCCAAACTTGCCACATTTGAAGCATCGTGTACTCTGAAGATTACAGGGCCTACCACCATGATATCAGTCGCATATTCTGTACTGATCTGTAGTTGGTCAGGGTCCTCCAATCACTATACCCCTGGCTGGTATCTGAGTCAGAGCCACAAAAGGTCTAGTAGCCTTTTTTTGGAACTCATCTGCCTCTCTCCGAAGTTTACTCATAAATCTCTCACCAAATTTGGCATTCTTGCCATCTCTTAGCTTTCTCGGACCCTTGTCCTTACCCTAACTAAATTTTGAAATCTGCAGGTCATAGTCCTACTCACACAATTGGGCTAGTCGTACAGCCTCTCTATACGTAACGACATCAAACGGGGCCAACTTAGCTCGAACCAAAGGCCTCAGTCCGTCCACAACTCTACGGACCCTGATAGCTTCACTCCTGATAGAGTCTGGATCATATCAGTCCAATGAAGTGAATCGTGACTCGTATTCATCTACGATTCGATTCCCTTGAGTCAGATTGAGAAATTCCATCTGTAACCTACGTCGAGTAGTATTTGAGATGTATTGCTCTCTGAAAGCACCTAAAAACATATCCCACGTGATAGCCATACCCTGAGCTCTCAACATAGGCCTGGTGGACTTCCACCAGTGCTCTGCTCAGTACAAAGGCCGCAAGCGCTCCTCTCTCTGTAGCCGAACATCTAGAGAAGTCGACTAACTTCTCCATCTGACTGATCTAATCCTCAACCACTGTCGGATCCTTTACCCCACTAAAAGAAGGAGGGTTGAAATCCATGAAATGCCTCAACCTCTCCATATCGCAGTCATATCCATACCCCAAATCATCATCATCACACTGTTGTGGGGCTACTGGAGGAGGTACTGGTCGAATATGGGGATCTCGTGGCCTAACTGGTTCAAGTTGGGTAGGTACAACATTCTCAGGTTTAGGTGTAGCTACCGGGGGACTGGGTGCAGCTTGTCCCATTGTACCAGCTGTACCCTCCAACCTAGCCATGATCTGACCCATCATGGTTACCATCGTGCGCATGTCTTCCTCTAATCGGGCTATCCGAGGATCAAAAACCTCTATCTGTTCCTGGGGCTCATGACTAGAGGATGATCTACTATGCCTCTTTTCCCTGTCATTCTGCCCTTGAGCTCTCGAGCTCTCTCCCCTCTTGCGATGTCTCTCAGGCATAACTCACTAGCCTGATAACTTCCTGCATTTATAACAAACTTTTATTGACTACCAGCTCCGTACACACATTTGTATCTAAATATCGCATAGTAACTTGGGGATGTATATTTTCTTAGTCCTAAACATCGACTCACATCAGACCAACCATGCTCTGATACCAAATCTGTCACACCCCACTTTCGGGTGTCCTTTATCCATACTTACGCTACTACGGTTGGGCTGTGAGGCGATGCAATTACTAAAGTTCCTTGAACTTACAGTGGAAATATTTAAAATTTAATTCACACTCCTAAGTGTGTAAATATACAAAATTAATTGTATAATAAAATCTTTACATATCATCCCCATAAAACTGTTACATTTCCTTAGGTATAACTGTGCGATACAAGATAATAGATACAAAATGCTCTTGTGTATACTGTTCTTATACCTTTTCAATTGATGGGAGCTATCCAACGTAAAAAGGGATCCATAGACCACCGCTTTCCTACTTCTTTGTATCTGGAGGGGGAAAATAGTGGAGTGAGCAAACCACAGCTCAGTAAGGAAATGAATGATAGCAGGTAGATATCATACTACCTACATAGCCCATGCATGTATAAACCTGAAACCATGTTTTCGATATAAATGGAAATATTATACGAAAATGCATTTAAACATACATTTCTCATTTGAACTTTCATGTAAATCATATATGTCATGCTTCCATTTTAAAACATAATTCATAAAATAATGCCCTCACGGCACAAGTGTTTAAATCAGAGATTTATCAAAACACAAAATCTCTTTACTTTCTCAATCATTTCTTTTCCTCAAGTCTCTTTTTCTTTTCTGAGTTTTCTCTGTTTCTCGAATCTCTGAGACAGGCATGGAATTTTTGGCAATCTAATATCCATGACTTATGGCCATAGTCAGTGATCCCTGGCCTCACTGATCAGGTGTGCACAGGGCATCACTTCACCTGAAGGGGGATAGGTCAGTCCTATCCTCCGACTCATCTCAATCAACTTCATCTCCTCACATACTCACGGTATAAGGTACATCATGTGTCATCTATGCGATACTCGTACTCACATGCACCCAGCACGGTACAAAGTATACCAACGGACAACTACACAGTACTACGTACGACCATGGACCCAAGTCCATACTCCAACTCCTATGGACTTTTCATCCTGAACCATGTCTCATATACCAGGCGAGCAAATCCGAGTGACACATAGTCATCACAAGGCTCCTGCGTGGTACGATTTATCGTTAAGGCCCAGCCCATTCCAAGGCTGTCGGCTGGCATCCCCCTAAGTCCCAAACCCCCAGGTTTACCTCAACTCAGTAAAAACATGTGCGAGCAAAGCTCCAGCACTTTTCTCAAAACCATCGTGCGAGTTAAACTCCAGCACGACACATCAAAAGCATAGAAACATGTGCGAGCTAACACTCCAGCACATTATCATTATAAAACCACGTGCGAGTCACGCTTCAGCACGGTTTATCAAATCATGTAGACGTATGCGAGTCAAACTCCAGCATAGTCAAAATCATTAAAACAGGTGTAAGCTAAAGCTTCAACACCATTTCACATCTCAAATCTGATAGGTGGCTATTTTCTCTTTTTAAAACTCAAAACATGTTTATTTATGCAGCATGCCTCTCCATGCTAAAACATGTAAAATTAGCCAACCTAGCATCATCATTTCTCAATCACCAATATCAATACAAATTTGAGAAAAATATTGAAAACATGCATATCATGCTATTTCCTTACCCCATCCCATTTTCTCAATGCATATATATCTATATATATATATATATATATATATATATATCATAATACAATTCATGTTCCATATCATTTCATAGAATCGTAGTATCGTACTAACTCTAGCAATATATCTACAAAATTATCAAAAAATACGCACGAACATCTCTATAGCTAACACACAGTCCCTTACCTCAAATCGTATGCGTATCTCCTCCGTTACGTTTACTCCGTTCGCGATTCAAGTTATCAGTATTCCGCGTATTTCAAGCTACACGTATAAATCATCAAGTTATTTTCTTTTCCCTCTTCTAAACCTCTACATTGTCATTTATTTATTTATTCATACTCCTCAACCCATTAAATCACATTTCATCTTTCTCACAAATCTCATTATACTTCTCTTGAGCTTTCCACCATTTCTCATGGATTTTCTCTCCATAAACCCTTTTCAATATTACTCACTCATCACTACACTCATCATTTCTAACCATATTTCACATCTCATTCAACCCATTAAACGCTTAGAAACTCATATTTAAAGCTTGAAGGTTGAAGAGCTTACCCTCTTACTTAGTCAATCTTGTGGTAGCCATAACTCCTTCTCTTGGTCACACCAATGTGTGATTTTTGGGTATGTTGTTCTCCTTGCTTCAAGGAATAACTTTCCCTTCTTGAGCTTCTTCCAAAACTAGCTGAAATATGGTGATTTCTAGAATGAGAAAGCTTGGGTCTTAAGAGAAAATGGCAGGTGAGGTTTGGTGGGGGAAGAGTTCTGAGTTTTCATCTCAATCTCGTGCTCTTTTTATAGATACAGAGACATGAGATCGATCTGGCCCTTGTGCAGATCAATTTTTACACGTTTGGTAGTCTTTTTCACCTAACATAACCACTTCTAGATCGATCTTCTCCCTTGATAAGATCGATATGTCGAAGGCCAATTTTCCTCTTAGAGATCGATCTGCCCCCTGTAGGAGATCGATCTGTTCTTTACAGAACTCTTAAGGAGATCGATCTGTCTAGCTTTGAGATCAATCTATTCTCAAACAGAGAGCTAAGGAGATTGATCTGTTTACCTTAAAATCGATCCTCTCAATACAGAATGCTTAACAGATCGATTTGGCTCCATTAGAGATCGATCTGTCCGGCTCCATAGCTCAAAATAAGTTCATTTTAACTCTTCCAGATTGATCTCTCATCCCATGAGATCGATCTGTCATTCATATTTTTAGATTTTACTGCAGTTTTCTACAGCCACTTCATTCTAAACCTCCTTAATTTGATGTCATAGTCATTTCCTCTTTCATCCATCCTTGAGACTTGAAAATGGCATCCAATCACACTTAGTACATATTAAAACTTATGTGTAAGCCTTGTATGACCAAATACATACAATATATAACTAAATGGGAACATAAAGATTTGCACCACTTGTGTAATTTCATTCTATTTTACTCTACTACTCATATTCCATTCCACTCACATTCATCATATATTAAAGTCTATTTCTTCATATTCATGCTTAATGCAACTTGTACGTACGTCACAACTCTCATTACAAGTGTGTACATTCAACTTATGGACTTTGCATCACATATGCTTTACATTACTAGTACATTACAATACTTCATGAATTCATTTACATATGTATAAGGTTAAACCTATACGGGGTCTCACAGGAACTACCTAGAATATGATGAACTAACCATCGTCAAAAATGGGTAGAGTGTGAGAATGTGAACTATGGATTGAATTAATGATGGAATGAATGTACTATGGTGATGGTGATGTTATATGCATGATTGTGAGCTGGTTTGGTTTGATTAACTAATGGAATTTGATGGAGTTGAGAAAATGTGCATCTATGTTGTTTAAGAAAATGAGCAATTATTGATGTTTTAACGTTATTTGGACAACTCAGGAATTTGACTCGTGAGTCGGAGCTAGTCCGTGAAACGGGAATATTGCACCACCCAAGGAGCAAGAGGTAAGGGATGCATCCTTTTGTGCATATGTATTTCCTTACTAATGAAAATGCTTTGGTAACATAAAATGAGCTTACAAATGAGCATACTTATTGAGAAAAGCGTTTGATTGGAGATTTATCACTTGAGTGCATGTTTTGCCGGTTTGAACTCAGTTTTGTGATTTGATTTATTTGTGATCAAATATATCTTTTTATTTAAAAGAGATTTATAAGTAAAACTATCATGAGCTCCGTGAAGGCAAAACTATTTTCTAAATAATAATGGCATGTGATTTTTTAGACTAAAAGGCTTGTCATGAAACTTACACATCCGTGGATGCATCCACTTCGATTAACGCCAAGGCTTTGCTAGTCCCGGGTCTTACCATGCCTCCGTTTTGGTAACAAGAGATGCCTCTGTTTTGGTAACATGAGATGCCTCTGTTTTGGTAACATGAGATGCCTCCGTTTTGGTAACTTGAGATGCCTCCGTTTTGGTAACATGAGATGTCTGCCCTAGTAGCGTTGAGATATTTTCACTTTGGTTGACGCTGAGGCTTTGCTAGGCTTGGGTCTTACCACAGGCAGATGATTCCCTCATTTGAGGATGCCCTCGTTGAGGATGATATGATGTGATGTGATGATTGGTTTCATGACGTTTATATTATGCCTAATCTCTATAATTATTTTAAGATATGACATGTTTGTGAAATGAAGTAAAGATGTTTTGATGAATTGTGATTTTAATCACGATTTTATAATCATGTGAATTATGTCATTATTACACTTATGCTTTAAATGATGATTTTTAAAGCTCATATGCACTCTTTACTAAGCAAAGTTGAAAGCTCACCCCCTCATTTTCCTCCCCCCACAGATTATTTACAGTGAGCGCTGGTATCTGCAGCATACATGACATAGGCCGGTGGACGAGACTCTTCCTAGGCTATTGCTTTTACACACGAGAGGTATAATTCAATTCATTTTGTATCCAGACAGTTGTGTAATGCAGACACTTGTATTTTAGTAATATTGGGATGTAATCAGATTTGGTATTAGTATATGAATGGAGAAGTAGATTACTTTTGATGTCATGATATTCAACTAAGTAAATGTGGATGTTAAAAGATCCTTGGGGTATTAATTGATGAGATAGAAATAAATTAACTGACACTGTACAAGAATGCAACCCGAGTAAGAAGTTTAATCTAAAAAAAATTAAATTAGCCCTATTTTTCACGCTTCCGGGCTGTCACAGTCAGCCTTGAAACCTCACAAATTATCATGCAAAGCAAACTTAGAAACAAAACCTCAAGACTTGGCTTACCTTGATGCGGGAAGTTTTTATACTCTATTCTTCCAGGCCAAAAAACACCTTTTAAATGGCCTTCTTAATTTCCATCAAAAATATATGTTGTATTACACTTATGGAGGAAAAATATGTCCCAAAGGGCCTAAGCCAAATTAGGTCATTTTGGTGCTGGAAAAAAAATTCAAGAATGTGAAGGACTTTAGGACGTGTCGGGCTGGAAGGTTTTAGACTTAGGATGGATTTTTTGCGGGGTATCACGCTGGCACGAAGATGGATTATCCCTCGCCAGACTTTCTCACCACATAACCATCATGCGGTACATCGTACTCCATGTGATATACACGGTACAGCGTACTCCGCAGACTCATATCGTGATTGGGGGTGCCATTCCTAGGTCTTACCTACCCCATACCAAGAGTTTTCCATATCCGTGAAGGAGAGCCTCCCTGCCGAACAGAGCCTCCCCGCCTAACAGAGCCTCCCTGCCTCCTCGAGCTTAAGGATGTTAGCTTAAGGATGTAGGGCTTAAGGATCCTTCCGTAAGAGAGCCTCCCCACCGAACAGAGCCTCCCCGCCTAACAGAGCCTCCCCGCCTCTTTGGGCTTAAGGATGTTGGCTTAAGGATGTAAGGCTTAAGGATCTTACCAACTTTCACAACCTTATACGTGTCACAATGTGCAAACTTGTGCGAGCAAAGCTCTAGCACGACTCAGGCATCCTCTCATACAGAGACGCGTACGAGCATAGCTCTAGTACGGTTATACTCATAAGACAACTACTCAAAATCCACGTACGAGCAGAAGCTCCAGTACGGTTTATAAACATCATCATAGTTTCCAAATCAAGGTGCGAGCTAAGCTCCAGCACGTTTCATACAAATGAAAACATAGAAATCCAGCGCGAGCGAGGCTCTAGCGCGATTTATGTCATACAAATACGATAGGCGACTCATACACAATCAAACAATCCTGACAATCGGGTTTAGCACTCACAAATGCTTTTCCACAACAACCATACAATACTAGCAGACCCATCTACAAGCTTGCTTAAAACCAAGCAATTTCGTTTTCAAAAGCATCAAAACATTAGATTTATGCAATTATTAGCCTTACTATCCCATTTCATAAAATCCACTTCAAATCCAAAACCACGCATATACTCCTCATCATTCACGAATACCATCAATCATTTATTTGAGCAACCATGCATTTCATAAAACACCCAATAATCACCCACAAGTTCAAAGTACGAGCAGCTACCTCTATATACTCACAAAATTCCCTTACCTGGAATCGCGATGCGTGATTCCACTTCCTTAAGCTGCTTACTTGTACGGTTCGATTCGTCTTCAACGAACTCTTCGGGACTGCACAAAATCGTATCCCGCATTATATTCGATCCATATAATACGACATCGTGCGTTCACTATAGTCAATTAGACCTATAGTTTTCTATTAACGCTTATATGGCCTCGTATCATTACTTTGCCCATAACTCGAGTCTATGGATCTTCTTAGGCCTATTAACTTATTCCAAATCGATATTAAATCGACATTAAGCTCATAGTGTTCATATTTCATGAATTCGCTCACTATGGCATTTTATCAAGCATATACATACTCATTTCCACAATTCCTCCAAACTCACAATGTAATCTCATTTAACCATCTAAAATCATAAGCATTACCTCACTAACAACTTTAGCATGCCCATAAATCATAAACTCATTCAACCCATATATTCTCACATCATACCCATTCTAGGTTTTCTAGGTCACACCAATTCCACAACATCCCTAGATAATTTATCCATCAATAGTCATGCCAAACAACTCCAAAATCAATTAAATAAACAATGTATTTGGATTGGAGTGTTAGAATCTTACCAAATATGATTTTTCTTCTCTCTCCAAATGGCAATGCCCTTAACTCCTTCAATACCAACAATGGAAAAATGCCTTCACACTATGTTATTCTTCTCTTTAATAGGAACAACTTTGCCTCTAATGGTCTCTCTTTAATTCTTGCTGGAAATGGCTGATTTTAGAGAGGGAAAGTTAGGTTTTTGGGTTGAAAGTGAAAGGTTAGTGTTTTTCCCGAGATTTCCTGATTTTCAGCCCTCCTTATATAGAAATAGCTTGAGGAGATCGATCTGGTCCAAGAGGAGATCGATCTGGTCCCTTAAAATCCCTCTTTTTCACGGCATTTTTAAGCTTGAGATCGATCTGTCGAAGCATGAGATCGATCTGTCGAGGCATGAGATCGATCTGCTCCCAAACAGAGAGCTAAGGAGATCGATCTGGGTGCTTGGGGATCGATCTTTTCACTACAGAATGCTTGGGAGATCGATCTGGCTCCATTGGAGATCGATCTGCTCTATTCTTTCGCCCAAATAAGAGCATTCTAGCTCTTCCAGATCGATCTCTCATCCTATGAGATCGATCTGGCCCTCATGTTTTCCAGATTTCCTGCAATTTCCTTGCTGCAACTCATACCAACACATCCTTAATCTATTGCCATGGCCATTTTCTCATCCATCCACCTTTATAACTTGAAAATGGCATCCATTCATACCTTATGCACATTGAAACTTGTGTGCATTCATTGTATGTTCAAAGGTATGCTACATAAAACCAAAAGGAAGCATAACTCCATTCCATTTTACCACACTACTTATTTTGAGTTTCAATCACATCCATCACCTGCCAGAACTCATTTCTTCATATTCATACTCAATGAAACTTGTATGTACGTTACAATTCATAGTACACATACGTACATTGAATCCATGGACTTACATTAATCACACTTTACATTACAAGTCCAATCATATTCATTACACATTACAACTTTACATATACGGGGTCTCACATTCTCCCCTCCTTCAAGGAATTTGGTCCTTCAAATTAGAACCAAGTCACTCTTCAAAAAGTTGGGGGTACTTCTCCCGTATTAAGTTCTCCAATTCCCATGTGGCCTCTTTCGCCGTGTGATGTTGCCAAAGAACTTTCACCAAGGGAATTGTCTTATTCCGCAACACTTTCTCTTTTCTGTCCAATATCCGAACCGGCTTCTCAACATACGTCATACTCTCATGGAGCTCCAACGGCTCATATCTTATCACGTGTGTCGGGTCCGGGTGATACTTTCGAAGCATCGAGATGTGGAAGACGTTGTGGACATTTGTCAAGTCCGGTGGCAATGCCAACCTATACGCCTTATCTCCCACTCTCTCCAAAATCTCGAAGGGTCCGATATATCTAGGGCTCAGCCTGCCCTTCTTACCAAATCTCATAATACCCTTCGATGGTGATACCCTCAGAAACATCGACTCACCCTCATCAAACTCCAGTGGTCTTCGTCTCTTGTCAGCATAACTCTTTTGTCAGCTTTGAGCTGCTCTCACATATTAACTGGACGTCCTCAGATGCCTGCTGCGCTAAGTCCGGAGCAAAAATCTGTCTGTCACCAACCTCTTCCCATCCAATGGGGGAACGGCATCTACGCCCGTACAATGCCTCATAGGGTGCCATCCCGATACTCGCATGATAGCTATTATTATAAGCGAACTCGGCTAACTACAGGTGGTCATCCCAGGAGCCTCTAAAATCCAGCACACACGCTCTCAACATATCCTCGAGGGTCTGTATAGTCCTCTCTGACTGCCCATCTGTCTAAGGATGAAAAGCGGTGCTAAAACTCAATCGGGTCCCCAGCGCTTCCTGAAAATGTTCCCAAAAATGGGAAGTGAAGCGAGCATCCCTATCAGAAACAACGCTCACTGGTACACCATGTAGCCGTACTATCTCTCGAATATACAGGTTCGCCAACTGACTCAGTGTATCGGTAGCTCTCATAGCCAAGAAATGGGCGGACTTAGTCAACCGGTCCACAATAACCCATATGGCATCATGACCTCTACGGATCCTCGGCAACCCCATCACAAAATCCATGGTGACATGCTCCCACTTTCAGGTCGGTATCGGTAGAGGCTGCAATAATCCTGCAGGCTTCTGATGCTCTACCTTCACTTACTGACAAACGAGACACTTAGCGACATATTTAGCAATGTCTCTCTTCATTCCAGACCACCAATAAACCTTCCGAAGGTTTTGATACATCTTGGTACTTCCTGGATGTATCGTATACTTCGATGAGTGAGCCTCTGATAAAATCGTTCTCCTGATCTTAGGATCCCTGGGAACGCATACTCTGCCTCTGAACCTCAATAACCCATCAGTACTCTGCTCAAAATCAATACCCACACCTATCTGTATCTGCCTCAGCCAATCGATGCACCGTCGATCGCTCTGCTGGGCTCGTCGAATACGGCCAATCAACTCTGGCTCTAGTCTCAAACTAGCCATGATCTCATGTCTCTCAGATCCAGGTGGGGTTACATCTAAACTGAGGTTCGCAAAGTGTTCTAACAATTCATGTTCCCGTATCATCATATAAGACACCAACCCAAGGCTCTTTCTACTCAAAGCATCGGCAACTACATTTGCCTTACCTGGGTGGTACATGATTTCACAATCATAGTCTTTCAGGAGTTCGAGCCATCTCCTCTGTCTCATATTCAACTCTTTCTGCGAAAACAGGTACTTAAGGCTCTTATGATCTGTGAACACCTGAAATTTCTCACCATAGAGATAGTGGCGCCATATTTTCAAAGCAAATACTACAGCCGCCAACTCCAAATCATGTGTCGGGTAGTTCCTCTCATGATCTTTCAACTGTCTCGATCCATAGGCAACTACCCTCCCATCCTGCATTAGCACACAGCCCAGTCCCTGGTGTGATGCATCCGTATACACCGAGAATCCTCCTGAGCTGGTAGGAATGGTGAGAACTGGAGCAGTCGTCAATCGACGCTTAAGCTCCTCAAAACTCCTCTCACATGCCTCATCCCACACAAACTTAACATCTTTTCACGTGAGGTGTGTCAACGGAGCAGCTAGTCTGGAGAAACCCTCTACAAATCTCCGATAATATCCTGCCAATCCCAGGAAACTTCTGATCTCAGTTACTGTCTTAGGCTGTTCCCACTGTACAACTGCCTCTATCTTGGATGGATCCACCGATACCCCATCCTTTGACACAACATGCCCCAGAAATGAGATCTGTTCCAACCAAAAGTTACACTTGCTGAGTTTGGCATACAATTCTCTCTCTCGGAGGGTCTGCAGAACTATCCTCAAGTGCTCCTCATGATCTTCCCTGGACTTGGAATACACCAAAATATCATCAATGAACACTATTATAAACTTGTCCAGGTATGGCTTGAATATATCATTCATCAATGCCATAAATGCTGCGGGAGCATTCGTCAATCCGAATGGCATCACCAAAAACTCGTAGTGGCCATAACGGGTACGAAATGCTGTCTTAGGTACATCTCCACTCCTGATCCTCAATTGATGATACCCTGACCACAGATCTATCTTAGAAAATACTTCGGCTCCCTGGAGCTGATCCAACAAATCATCGATTCTTGGAAGGGGGTACTTGTTCTTAATGGTGGCCTTATTCAACAACCGGTAATCTATACACAGTCGGAGGCTTCCATCCTTCTTCCTTACAAATAGAACTGGTGCTCCCCAAGGTGAGACACTCGGTCTAATAAACCCCTTCTCCAGCAACTCTTGCAGCTGTTTCTTCAGCTCTTCCAACTCCATCGGAGCCATTCTATAGGGTGGTTTCGATATCGGCTCTGTACCAGGCACTAACTCTATGTAGAATTCCATGTCCCTTTCAGGTGGTAGTCCTGGTAATTCATCCGGAAAGACATCAGGGTAATCCGTAATTACGGCTATGTCCCTCAATTTCGGGTGTGCCTCATCTATATCAACCACATAGGCAATGAACCCTTCACATTATCCTCTCCATCGTTAGTAACATAAACCATCACTCCACATTCAATATTTATCAAAAACAAATAATTTATCTCTCAAGCAATATGCATTTAAAATTATACTCTTTTATTTACCACAATTATACAAGTTTCATATCATTTCTTTTCATCAAAATTTACAATAAGATTGTCTAATCTTGAAAACATCAATGTTTTGGCATGACAATCCATCACAACACGATTGGTAGCCAACCAATCCATTCCCAAAATTACATCAAAATCATTCATATTCAATAAAATCAGATTGGCTATCATTTCCTTCCCCTCTATCTTTAACTTACAATCCCTACATACATGCTCAGTCAATTGACTATCATTCATGGGTGTGGAAATCATCAACATTTTATCCAACAATGTTGGTTTCACATATTTCAACAATTTATGTGCAAAGGAAGGTGATATGAAAGAATGCGTGGCACCAGGATCAAATAATACCAATGCTTCTAAATCAAAGATTCGGATGGTACCTTTAATCACATCCGTCGATGCGTCTGCAGTGTCCTGGTCCAGTGCATGTACTCTTCCTCTGCTCACACCCGCAGCCTGTTTCCCTTTTTCCTTAGCCGTAGCCCTCCTCCTTGGGGCTGCTGTCTCAACTGGAGCTCCCTCAGGCTCCTTGCCCTTCTGTGGGGCAATCTCCATCTTCTCGGGACAATACTTAGCTATATGTCCTGGTCTCTCGCATCTAAAACACACCATAGGGGTCATCAGATAGGGCCTATTCCCATGAAATCTCCCACATCTCCTACATTGATCAGTAGTAGGCCGTGGTCCTCCAATAGTCATGCCCCTTGGCGCAGTCAAGGCTGGGTATACGGGAGGTCTAGCAGCTCTCTCCCGCACCTCCTCAATCTTTGGCCTCTTCTCAAAAAATCTTTGGCCACTCTTCCAAACCCGGATCTCTTCCGGTCCCTGTCCTTTCTAACACTGACTCTCCCAAGCTCGGAGGCATTTCGCTCAAAGTCTTGCTCACATAACTGAGCCTTATGTACAGCCTCCTCATAGGTCAAGATGTCAAAGGGAGCTAGCTTAGTCCGGATGGCCAATCTCAATCCATCCATGAACTTCTGTATCTTTCGGGTCTCACTACCCATCGTGTCAGGGTCATATCTCCCCAATGACATAAACTTGGACTCATACTCGTCCACAGTCCGATTCCCCTGAACCAAATTCATAAATTCCATCCGCAATTTCCTCTGTGCGGTAGCTGGAATATACTGTCTCCTAAAGGCCTTTAGAAATATCTCCCACGAGATCTCAGAGTGTCTGGCCCTCAAAATAACCTCGGTGGACCTCCACCAATGCTCAGCCTCGCCTTTCAACATAAACACGGCAAAGGCTACCTTTTCAGCTGAAGTGCATCGGAAAAACCTATATAGTTTCTCCATCTCATACACCAAATCCTCCGTAATCACTGGGTCCTTCACCCCTCTAAACACTGGGGGTTTCAGCGCTTGAAACTCTCGCAACCTGCTCAAGTCGCAGTCATAACCCAAATCACTACCGCTCTGCTGTGGAGCGATAGGAGAATCTGTATCCTGGGCTGTAGGTGGTGTAACTGTAGCTGTCTCAGCAGCAGGAGGTCTCTCCGCCTCTGCAGCTGCCTGTTCAGTAGTAGGCTGTGCTGCGGGACCTCGTCTATCGCCGGCGCCCAAGGCCTGCGTGACTATCTCCACCAAATTCTCAATACTCCGCTCTAACCTATCGAAGCGAGCCTCAGTATCCTCTGCTCTCCTAGCAGGGTTCTGTGGAGCCTGCTCAGTCTGTTGCTCCGCACGGCTCTCACGCCTACCTCTACGGCCTCTAGCACGTGCTCTCGCCCCTCTACCTTGGCGTGTAACTGGCATAGTGCCTAACTTCCTGTATTATAATAATTCATTAAGCTCAATCCATCACGGTATACACAGTTATATCTAAACAAAAGCACAGTACTATGGGGATGTACTTTCCTACGTTTTATTAATGACTCACATCAGGCCAACACAGCTCTGATACCAATCTCTGTCACGACCCAATTCCATTCTCTTTAACCGAAAATCACTGAAAATTTTTCGCATTTTACTATGACCTTACCCGGTCGTGAACTAAACTCACCGCACACTATTGGGCTGTGAGTCAATAATAAACACCACATCTCATTCATTCTCAATTAATTAAAACGATGTCATACATTTGCATTTAATCGTGTACTTATACGAATACATGTTTTACTGACATCTACATCCCCTATAATTACAACTCAAAAGAATACTGTGCTTTTACATTGTTTAGATACAAAAAGAATCACTGTGTATATACCTCTTAGCAATGGAGATGCAGCGGAGTCCAAAATACCACGCCTCAGTCCTTACTGGGCTACTATGCACGCTCTGTAGGGGGGAAAATAGAGTGGGATGAGCAACCACACGCTCAGTAAGGCAATAATGCAAGCATGGTAGATAACTACTCTATCTACATGCTGATAGTGTTATGCATAAATCATTTATGGTAGGAGCATGAGGAATAAAACTATGCCATGTGAATATACATATATATCATGTATCAAAATCATGTGCATTGGCATATAAAACATGGTAGAAACATCATGTATAAATCATCTCATGCTCAATTTCATTTAAATTCATAAAAAAGGCAATTCATTAAGAAACCTCCTTTTTAAACCAACATCATAAACCTCTTTCTCAACACATAATTACCACCAAATCAACTCACAATCACAACCACATTTTCATTTCACATTTCACGCATGTGTATAAAAACTAGGTCACTATATCAAAAGTGCCTATGTGGACCATTACATCATAAATCATCCCAGACCACACGCATCCAGGTGTGCGGGGTATCACACTGGCACGAAGATGGATTATCCTTTGCCAGACTATCTCACCACATAACCATCATGCAGTACATCGTACTCCATGTGATATACACGGTACAGCGTACTCCGCAGACTCATATCGTGATTGGGGGTGCCATTCCTAGGTCTTACCTACCCCATACCAAGAGTTTTCCATATCCGTGAAGGAGAGCCTCCCTGCCGAACAGAGCCTCCCCGCCTAACAGAGCCTCCCTGCCTCCTCGGGCTTAAGGATGTTAGCTTAAGGATGTAGGGCTTAAGGATCCTTCCGTAAGAGAGCCTCCCCACCGAACAGAGCCTCCCCGCCTAACAGAGCCTCCCCGCCTCTTTGGGCTTAAGGATGTAAGGCTTAAGGATCTTACCAACTTTCACAACCTTATACGTGTCACAATGTGCAAACTTGTACGAGCAAAGCTCTAGCACGACTCAGGCATCCTCTCTTACAGAGACGCGTACGAGCATAGCTCAGTACGGTTATACTCATAAGACAACTACTCAAAATCCACGTACGAGCAGAAGCTCCAGTACGGTTTATAAACATCATCATAGTTTCTAAATCAAGGTGCGAGCTAAGCTCCAGCACGTTTCATACAAATGAAAACATAGAAATCCAGCACGAGCGAGGCTCTAGCGCGATTTATGTCATACAAATACGATAGGCGACTCATACACAATCAAACAATCCCGACAATCGGGTTTAGCACTCACAAATGCTTTTCCACAACAACCATACAATACTAGCAGACCCATCTACAAGCTTGCTTAAAACCAAGCAATTTCGTTTTAAAAAGCATCAAAACATTAGATTTATGCAATTATTAGCCTTACTATCCCATTTCATAAAATCCACTTCAAATCCAAAACCACGCATATACTCCTCATCATTCACGAATACCATCAATCATTTATTTGAGCAACCATGCATTTCATAAAACACCCAATAATCACCCACAAGTTCAAAGTACGAGCAGCTACCTCTATATACTCACAAAATTCCCTTACCTGGAATCGCGATGCGTGATTCCACTTCCTTAAGCTGCTTACTCGTACGGTTCGATTCGTCTTCAACGAACTCTTCGGGACTGCACAAAATCGTATCCCGCATTATATTCGATCCATATAATATGACATCGTGCGTTCACTATAGTCAATTCGACCTATAGTTTTCTATTAACGCTTATATGGCCTCGTATCATTACTTTACCCATAACTCGAGTCTATGGATCTTCTTAGGCCTATTAACTTATTCCAAATCGATATTAAATCGACATTAAGCTCATAGTGTCCATATTTCATGAATTCGCTCACTATGGCATTTTATCAAGCATATACATACTCATTTCCACAATTCCTCCAAACTCACAATATAATCTTATTTAACCATCTAAAATCATAAGCATTACCTCACTCACAACTTTAGCATGCCCATAAATCATAAACTCATTCAACCCATATATTCTCACATCATACCCATTCTAGGTTTTCTAGGTCACACCAATTCCACCACATCCCTAGATAATTTATCCATCAATAGTCATGCCAAACAACTCCAAAATCAATTAAATAGACAATGTATTTGGATTGGAGTGTTAGAATCTTACCAAATATGATTTTTCTTCTTGCTCCAAATGGCAATGCCCTTAACTCCTTCAATACCAACAATGGAAAAATGCCTTCACACTATGTTGTTCTTCTCTTTAATAGGAACAACTTTGCCTCTAATGGTCTCTCTTTAATTCTTGCTGGAAATGGCTGATTTTAGAGAGGGAAAGTTAGGTTTTTGGGTTGAAAGTGAAAGGTTAGTGTTTTTCCCGAGATTTCCTGATTTTCAGCCCTCCTTATATAGAAATAGCTTGAGGAGATCGATCTGGTCCAAGAGGAGATCGATCTGGTCCCTTAAAATCCCTCTTTTTCACGGTATTTTTAAGCTTGAGATCGATCTGTCGAAGCATGAGATCGATCTGTCGAGGCATGAGATCGATCTGCTCCCAAACAGAGAGCTAAGGAGATCGATCTGGGTGCTTGGGGATCGATCTTTTCACTACAGAATGCTTAGGAGATCGATCTGGCTCCATTGGAGATCGATCTGCTCTATTCTTTCGCCCAAATAAGAGCATTCTGGCTCTTCCAGATCGATCTCTCATCCTATGAGATCGATCTGGCCCTCATGTTTTCCAGATTTCCTGCAGTTTCCTTGCTGCAACTCATACCAACACATCCTTAATCTATTGCCATGGCCATTTTCTCATCCATCCACCTTTATAACTTGAAAATGGCATCCATTCATACCTTATGCACATTGAAACTTGTGTGCATTCATTGTATGTTCAAAGGTATGCTACATAAAACCAAAAGGAAGCATAACTCCATTCCATTTTATCACACTACTCATTTTGAGTTTCAATCACATCCATCACCTGCCAGAACTCATTTCTTCATATTCATACTCAATGAAACTTGTATGTACGTTACAATTCATATTACACATACGTACATTGAATCCATGGACTTACATTAATCACACTTTACATTACAAGTCCAATCATATTCATTACACATTACAACTTTACATATACGGGGTCTCACATCAAGTTAGCATTTTGCATGCTTAAACATCATGTCTTTAAGGTAGCTCTCAAACTCCTACCTTGTTAGCTTAATTAACTTTGTTATTTCTTATTCTTGATATCCATAACCATAAACATTCATTTCCATCAATCCAATGCATTATTTATCACATTCTTCCTTAGTCAATACATACATAAAATCATTACTTATCTATACTTAATACATAAATTCACAAATAACAAGGTGTAAGACCCGAATTTATTTAAAAACACAAAATGAATGAGTATTTATGAAGGGAAGTCGGGTTAAATTAATCCCGAACACGTGCAAGGGCAAAACGGTCAAAAGATCGAAAGCTGAAATAAATTCGATAAGAAAATTTAATTAAAAATAACGGATTTAAGAATATTGATCAAAAATGAAGAAATAATTAAATTTCGAGTCCAATTGATCAAGATCCGAAATTTTTAGAAATACCGAAAAGTCACTCGGGACAATATTCCGAAAATACGGAGAAATTATACCGAAAAAAGGATTAAAACTATAATAAATACATTAAATAAATTAATTTGAATAAAATAATAATTTTGGTAGATATTTTTGGCAAAATAATAATAAAATAATGAATATAATAATAATAAACTAAATTATAAATAATAATAATAATAAATAAAAATAATAATAATAATAATTGTAAAAAAAAAGGAATCAGAAATCCGAAATGTCGGGAAGAGAGAAAACCCATAGAAAATGAAAAACGAAACCGAGGAAGACCCGAACCATCGTCGACCGTCCGGCGACCAATCGACCGAGTGTGGGTCGAAAAAGGAAGAGGAGAGGCCGACGACCTCCCTGGTACCGGCAGTGCAGCCCACTGACGTCAGAATCCAGCGGATCAAGGGAGAGAAGCCGCGGAGAGGAGAAGCCAAATCGGCGGCCACCGGCGTTGATTTGACTCCGACCACCAGCCACCGAAGGAACCCCATGTGATGCCGAGCCGAATGGAGGCGAAAACAGCCAGGGAAACGGCGGCTAGCACCGGCAACGGTGAAAAACGAGAAGGCCATTGACGCCGAAAAGGAGAAGAGGCCGGACCGGCCACTTCCCGACCACCTCGTACGAAACCGAGACCAGATCCAAGCTGCGGACAACCTCGCGGAGCTGCTGACGATGGAAGCCAGCAGAGAACCGGCTGGCGAGGCCCTGAATCGACCGAACCGGAGCAAACTGGAGTGAACCGAACTGAACCGGACCGGTCTGAACCGGGTTGAACCGAACTGAACTGGTTCAGCCAAGAAAGAAGGGAAAAAATGAGAAAAAGAGAAAAAGAAAAAAGGGAAAGAATTTTCGGGGATACACCGAACTTCGGGTAAGTCGGTAAGAGGTCAAAAGTGACCGATTTGAGTTTCGAGAAATTTATTTAAATTATATTTAATCGAAAAGTAACCCGAAATTAAATATATAATTGTGCAGTTTTACGACAAAGCCCAAATGAGAGCTGATTGAGCTCCGATTTTTGTACCCCTCATCACATTGGGTAAGTATATTTTAATTCTGACAATTAGAGTCCTTTAATACAGAGTTTCGATTATTTTACGGAATTTACAGAATAATTCTGTATAAAAAGGAATATTTATCGGAATTGCAACGTAATTACCGTAAATAGTATACGGGCTATCCAATGAGTTTGGAACGAAGCCCGATAATTATTGGTAACCTGAATGAGCCCAGTAAAATCGAAGAAGGGATTTAATAAGTATAAACGAGCTGAAAACGGGCTCGAGGCCCATTAAAGTGCAATTGGGCTCAATAAAGTAAAATGGACCCAGTACATTAGATTCGATCGGTAAATGTGATATACTGATAAAAATAAGTGAATTAACCCAAAATATGTGGTTATATGCAGTTTCGTAGATTTGGTTGACGCGCAGTTGGACTGAGAGATCGGATATTATCGAGACGAGATAAGTTTACGCGTAAATCGAGGTAAAAGAATTTTGTAGGTGTATAGAGATTTCTATACTTATTTATTGAGGGGATTTACAGGGTTTAGAATTCTTTAAAGTATCTAGAAAAGAAATAATAATTTTTACGAAAATCGAGGCTTAGGTGAATAAAGAAAAAGATGATTTTGCCCCTGAGAGTAAAATTTACAAAAAGGGTAGTAAGGCAGATAAATTGCATGATTTCATGTTTTTAATGTTTTATATGAATGTATTGCTTTGATTTAAGCAAATATGCACATAGGTTGGCTGTTGATTTCGTGAATTATACGAAAGGGTACCGGTTAGTACCGGTTACGATTTTAAAGATGTTTTATAAAGATTAAGCCACCTATCATATTTACACGAGTAAAAAGAGTGCTAGAGTCATACTCGCACTGAATATTTCCTGATTTATTACTCATGAAAAGCCGTACTGGAGCATTGCTCGTACGAGAAATTTGTGTGTGCACAAAATCGTGTTGGAGCTTCGCTCGCACAATATTTTAGATATCATGATATGCATAGCGTGGTGCTGGAGCTTCGCTCGCACTAGATGTGAGTTGACATGCATATAGTCGTGCGGAAGCCTCTTGTAAACTATGTGTCATAGAGAGTTGAGATGCTCGCACGTATATTTTGAGACATGGGTTGGTTATCGACATAGTATTGGGGTGGATAAAACCTACGGCAGGCACCCCCAGACTATGATATGGGTCCACGGAGTACGATGTACCGTGTATGTCACACGGAGTACGTTGTACCGTGCAGTCATGCTGACTCGATGATGTTACTTGATATTCTGGCGGGTAGGACTTGACCCCACCTCCCATTGCAGTTGTGATGCCCCGCACACCGAGATCCGTGTAGCCTGGGATCACAGGGACAAAGTATGGCCATAGTCCTCGATTTTCATATAGTAACCTACATGCCTCACATGATATCATACGGTCTAAATAGACCAGGACGAACCCGAGGGAGGGGTAATGTCCCGATTTATGTTTTTAAAAGAGATGTGATTTAATGAATTAAGGTATTCCTGAGAGATGGGTTTAGCCTTGTTGTGGTTGTTTTATGATAAAACAAATGAGTTTTAAAGTGATGAATTTTGTGATATAACAAATAAGTTTTTCACGTGATGAGTTTATGATGAACACAAATAAGTTTTAAATGTGACGAGCATGAGATGACATACATGATGATTTTTCCATGTTTGTTTTATATGTCGATTTCATGATTTATCTTATATGATATTTACATACATGTGGCATCGTTTTAGTCATACCTCATGCTCCAAATGTAAACGATTTTATATCATGACATTATCAGCACGTAGATAGTATAGTTATCTACCTGCTTACATTATTGCCTTACTGAGCTGTTTATGGTCACCCTTTCATTTTCCACCCCACAAGGTATATTCAGTAGAAGAGAACAACAGTAGTCATATTCGCTGCTTCTTATCAAGACCAGGTATACACATTTGTATAATTTTTGTATCTGAACATATAGAGGCACAGTACTGTACATGGATGTAATATTGGGGATGTATTTATTTAAAATAAATTGATATGTAAATGAAATATGAAAATGGAATGGTAAATAGGTGAGAGGTGACTAACACCAAATCATAGCCCAACTGTTTAGTGGTGAAGCTGTTCACGACGGGTAAGAAAATTAAAAACCGAAAAATTTACTCTGATTTTTAGGTAATTTGGGTCGTGACACAAGGTCCCGAGTTATTACATCCATTGAATCTCGAGCTCATTTCTGCTCTTCACTACCATAGGTACTGCCCTGAAATCATCCAACTAAAATATCTTATTAATTTCTTACATTGAATTAGAGAAGGAAAATCGAAATTTAGGGTTCTTACATATAAAACCGCCTATAAGACACCTATTGGGATGTCTCCTTATGGGTTGGTATATGGTAAACCATGCCATCTTCCTATGGAGTTGGAACATAAGGCTTATTGGGCAATAAAACAATGCAACATGAAGATAGATGTGGTTGGTGAACATAGAAAGTTATAATTGTAAGAGCTTGAGGAAATTCGTAATGATGCCTACGAAAGTTCAAGGATTACAAGGAGAAGACTAAAACCTTTCATGACAAGATTATTACAAGGAAGACTTTTGAGTTTGATTAAAAAGTTCTTCTTTTCCATTCAAAGCTTAAGCTATTTCCTGGTAAGTTACGTTCTAGATGGTTAAGTCATTTTATTGTTACTAATGTTTTTCTTCATGGTGCAGTAGAAAATTCAAAGTCCAACTACTTTAAAAGCTTTCAAGGTCAATGGCCATAGACTTAAACCATATTATGAAGGATTTCAAGTATTATTTGGAAGAAATAGAGTTGGAAGATCCTGTCTACCGAAAATTGGGAGATGAAGCTGAGTAAACAACATTAAATAAATGCACTGCTTGAAAGGTAACCCATGAATGAAAACTAAGGAGTATCACTAACTTTTTCTTATTAATTTTTGTGTTTACATTTCTTCTTTACATGACAATACTTACTTTGGTGACAAAGTAAGAATTAAGTGTAACGGAGAGGTTTTTGCTTTAAGTCTAGGAAATTGTTAAAAAATTTTTGTTTATTCTTTATAAATTGCCCTTTTTTTTTCCTTTTCTTCTCTTTAATAGGTAGATGTCAACATGTCTCCTTTAATCTTTGTTGAATTCAATTTCTCTATATATAATATTACGCTTGTCGAAGTTAGTGTTTAATATATAGGCAATCGTTTTTTTTACGAGTTTTATAATATAAATGTCAACATTAAGGCCTTTAAATTTCATCTAGAATATCAATTTTTATATATAAGATAAATATCAATTTCTTTATATAAAGTATATCATTGTCTAAATCTTCTTAAGATTATATTGTGAAATTAATTTTAGGTAGTTGTATATTATGAGATGTTGACTTTAGATTCTAAAGATCATGATATTTTTCTCTTTTGATAATTAATTCTAAACTTAAACAAGGTTTTATAAAAGAGTTGAAAGTGTTTTGATTGTTATAATTGTTGAAGTGAGTACTTTCTAAAGCGTTTATGTGAATTCATAATTTGATATAATTGTTCATGTGGTGTTTATATTGTGATTTATCCATTGAAGTTAGTCCTAAGCAAGGTTCAAGTAAATAAGAATCTCCTTTAGAAAAAAAAAAGGAAAAAAAAAAGGTTAAGAATTGAATTTTATAAAGTCAATTTCAATGTTTTGAGGCATATAATTTCTTCATAGATAAATATATATAAAGTAACTTGAAATATGAGTATGCAAAGCACTCTAAATTTGAAAACTGACTTGTTCTACAAGTGAGTGCTTAAAGAAAAACATGCTCTAACCTCAATGGAAAAAAAGGGTAGAAAATAAAAAAAAAAAATTCTTGATTTATTACTTATTCTTGTAGTAATAGAGATGGATAGTTGCAATTTGATATTACATGTTTCAAGAAAGTTGGTTATGAGTCTTACATGGATATATTTATAAGTATGTATGAATATGAGAAAGATGATTGAGATATAATTGACTTGATTATTTGATTTTGTTGAATTATGAATTGAAAGTTAGAAGATTGAAGATTGTTCATGATCTTGACCATAAGTTTGAAAGTTTAGGATTTAAGAAATTAGGATCAAGTTAGATAAAGTTAAGTTAAGATTTCCTAGAGAACCAGAAAAACTTTATTATGGGGGAATTTAATAAAGTGGGTAAAATGATAACTTTTACATACTTAAAATTATTCTTATAGTTATATTTGGTACCTAAATAAGTTTTTTAATGTTTGTTTTATGTTTTAGGTGACAAATAGGACTTTTCAAGGTTTCCAAAATATCCAAAATCATCTAAATCAGGGTTTGTTTGATAGGTCAAAATTCCATGAGAACACAGCACTAAAATCTAGGAAATCATACTTCTTGTAAGATTTGTCTTAATGGATGGATATATATGGATAACTCATGCAAATAGTCAAGAGACTTCGTGAAGACAACAAATGCAATTAGAAGAGGTGGAAAGCTACAAAAACACTTTAAGATAATTAAGAGTGGACTCAAATTTTAATAATAAGTCAAGAGAAAGTCTAATCTGAAGATAAGGAATTCTATTAGAAGACAAACTCTTAGGATTGAAGGAGAACATCACTAGAAGTCAAATTCTTGTATTATTTTCATTATATATAGAGACCTTAGGGGCTGAATACAATCATAAATCAGCAACCCACTTTTATTTTTCCAAAGTTAACGTTTCTTAGTTATTTTATATAAAAACCGATTTCAATGTTTTCTTTATATTTGTTTTTACGTTTTCTTTATGTTATGAATAACTAATTTTTTTGTGTGATTGGTATGTATAATTGATTAATCTTGGTTGCGTAATGTTGTGAGAAGCATGAAATTAATATATTATTTGATTAAGTATATAAGAATCTATAGCATATTCACATGATTATTAGTTTGATTTAATTGGTGGCCAACTATTTAGTTAATTCTAATAATCTATTGCTAGATTAAGAAACTTAAACTTGTAACTGCTTTTGATTTTTAATCACTTAGAGATATAAGAGAATCAAAGTTTAGGTTAAATACATTGAGTTTATGTGTTTGTTGCTTAATTCAATTAATATCATTCACAAGTCTTAATGCTGCAATAAAAATTATCTAGATAACTTATTCTAGTTAGTTTAAGGAGTTAGGGATTAATTATAGAGTTTCTTGTAATTAACTAAGAAGTAATGGAAGATAGTGTAATAAAACTTATTGTTTTACTACGGTTGAATGCCTAATTGATGAATTACTTTTATTCAAAAAAAATGATGAATTACTTAGAATTTAATGATCAACACTTAATACCAAGATAATCAAAATACATGCTAACCGAATTTTCTTTGAAATTTATAATAACCGATTTCTAATATCAAATTTTAATATTTTATTTATTTTTATTTTAAAACCGAATTATTATAAAAAAAATCCCCCTTTTTTATTTTAATATTTTTTTTAGAACTTTAACTTTTTTTAAATAATTTAATTCCTCCAATCGTCATAGGATCAACCTCTACTACGCTATTTACAGTTGTTTAAGGAATAATTTATTTTTGGTGATTTGATACGATCAGTTACAACTATAGAGAAACACTATGCATACTCGTAAAATTGAAACTACAATAGCACCGAATCATAGATAATTTGATAACCAAGAATAGGAGCAGAGTGAGTAGTTTAAAACAAGCAAATAAGAACTTACACTTGAGCCATTGTTGCAAAGTTCATTTATATAGTATTCTCTAATAATATCAAGTCTATTCGCAAGAACTTGTCAACAAAATAAATAACCATCACCAAAGGCAACGTAAGATCAAATATATGAGCTTATTTCAGTCTCCATTCAATAAATTTTGGCAAGAAATTTGGAAAATTCATCTTCAAAATTTTTTATTAGGTCAAGTAAAACGTAATCTAGTTGAAATTCAATTCAAAAATCTCTTCAAGTAAGAGTTCAAGCAAGGAAGAAATTAGAAGAATCATTTGAATTAACAGTTTTAAGACTGAAACCTGGGCAGCTTTTATAAAGTATGGTCTATGATTACATAGGAGATTCCTAAGCTGGCGAGCTCGAAATGGAACTACCTCTTTTTCCCTCCCAACCAAACAATTGTATATCAAAGAAGATCATATAACCTTAAATTTCACCGTCTCCACACCACGTAAAATAAGTGATGCAACTGCCCCTTTAGATTCCAGTACCTTATTCCTCACTTATATGCAACGATTTCAGGAAGCAACTTCAATATCGATTTGTTGTATGAGATCAAATTAAAAGCAGACACTAATCAAAATTCCAAAGAACATTAAAATCAAAGCAAGTAAACATCCTAAAAGGAAAAAAGAATAACATATTGAAAAAAATATGATTGGATTTTTGGTATATAATATTATAGTACTTTCTCAAGAGAGTACTTGCGAAAGGGGATGCAAACGTTGCACTCGATATCAAGTTGT
The DNA here is from genome assembly GCA_033439115.1 of Firmiana major. Taxonomy (NCBI): domain Eukaryota; kingdom Viridiplantae; phylum Streptophyta; class Magnoliopsida; order Malvales; family Malvaceae; genus Firmiana; species Firmiana major. The sequence goes on along the minus strand of CM065908.1, from coordinate 45,413,268 downwards.
TCCAAGGCACTGCTAGACTTCCCCAAAGGTAACGCCTTATACTGAGATATGGTGGAATACGTTAATTTCCTCTTGGTTGTTCCATTACCCATTACAACTTCAACAGTTGGTGTAGCCAAATTAAAGACTGTAACTGTTGAAAGTTTCTTGTTTCTTTATGGCCTATGGGAAAGAGACTGGAGATGGTGAACATTGAGGTTTATTTATGCAATTTCGATGAATCAAGTTCATATTGAATCCCTTGAGGTTTGAGGGAGAGGGATCCTAATTTGGTGTTGAGAAGGAAGCAATGAAATGAAGAAGCACATAATATTTTTGCAGATAATTTTTAACCTATTAGTGTAATTTAAAATTTTAAAAGCAAAGAAAATGGGATTTGAGTTTCTGAATGGTTTGCGTCCACACCTTTCCTTCTGGCATAATGTTGATCAGTTGCTGATGTTGCCTCCTAAAACGACAACGGGGTGATGATTTCCACGTATTCAAGTTGCGCTAACGACAAAGAGATGACGTCGATGCGATTTCTTCCACATGTTCCTCGTGTGTATATTCTGCAAAAACAACGGAAATCAGAGGGCGCAGGGATTGGTCCCTGCACGCGCGCTCCGATGATTAAGTTAGAAAGCTGAGTTTCTGTATATAAGAAGAAGAGAATTATGTTCTTCCAAAATCAAGAGGGTTCTATTTTTTTCATTCTTTTTCTGAGTACTCACCTGGGGTATTTATAGGTTTCTCCCGGGTCGGTTCAGGCTGAGGCCCAGGCGCGTGTCTGGGCTGCGACAAAGTCATTTGATACTCTGTCGCAGTTTGGAACTGGACGACTTGCGGGTGAGTCCGACTTGCAGCAGAGCATCCGTGAACCTCTGCTGCGGCATATGCGACAGAGCTTCGTCGCAGTACATGCGGTAGAGCTCTGTCGCGATCTGTGCGGTAGAGGTCTATCGCGACATACAGTGCGCACAGAGACTCTACGCAGAGTCTCTATCGCCTAGAGACTCTGTCGCCTACCAAAGCAACTGTGTCGCGTGGAGACTCTATTGCCTAGAGACTCTGTCGCTATAACAGCCACGTGGCTTATATTGTGCTTGACACGTGACGGTCTCTGGTTGGTCGATCCTTGTACACGTGGACTTTGGTGATAGGACCACTATCAATTGCTCCCCACTCTTTGATAGGAATATTTCCTGCGAAAGAGGATTCTTAATAGAAAGATATATTTTCGGAAAGAATTTTACATACCTTTCTGAGGCCTGACTATCACGACGCGAACGCGTCTCCAGTTCTTATGGCCTTTATGTTTCCATTGCCTGGCTATAGTAACGCAATTACTCCTCAGGGTCTTACGGCTCGTCTGATCTTTCACGCTTGGCCACAGTGACGCATAGCGCCTCAGGCTCTTACGGCTCGTCTGAGTATACGCCTGGCCACAGTGACGCATAGCGTCTCAGGCTCTTACGGCTTGTCTGAGTATACGTCTGGCCATAGTGACGCATAGCGCCTCAGGCTCTTACGGCTCGTCTGAGTATACGCCTGGCCACAGTGACGCATAGCGTCTCAGGCTCTTACGGCTCGTCTGAGTATACATCTGGCCATAGTGACGCATAGCGCCTCAGGCTCTTACGGCTCGTCTGAGTATACGCCTGGCCACAGTGACGCATAGCGCCTCAGGCTCTTACGGCTCGTCTGATTTTTCACGCCTAGCCACAGTGACGCATAGCGCCTCAGGCTCTTACGGCTCGTCTGAGTATACGCCTGGCCACAGTGACGCATAGCGTCTCAGGCTCTTACGGCTCGTCTGATTATACGCCTGGCCACAGTGACGCATAGCGCCTCAGACTCTTACGGCTCGTTTGAGTATACGCCTGGCCACAGTGACGCATAGCGCCTCAGGCTCTTACGGCTCGTCTGATTTTCACGCCTGGCCACAGTGACGCTATTGCGCCTCAGGCTCTTACGGCTCGTCTGAGTATACGCCTGGCCACAGTGACGCATAGCGCCTCAGGCTCTTACGGCTCGTCTGATTTTTCACGCCTGGCCACAGTGACGCATAGCGCCTCAGGCTCTTACGGCTCGTCTGAGTATACGCCTGGCCACAGTGACGCATAGCGTCTCAGGCTCTTACGGCTCGTCTGATTATACGCCTGGCCACAGTGACGCATAGCGCCTCAGGCTCTTACGGCTCGTCTGAGTATACGCCTGGCCACAGTGACGCATAGCGCCTCAGGCTCTTACAGCTCGTCTGATTTTCACGCCTGGCCACAGTGACGCTATTGTGCCTCAGGCTCTTACGGCTCATCTGAGTATACGCCTGGCCACAGTGACGCATAGCGCCTCAGGCTCTTACGGCTCGTCTGAGTATACGCCTGGCCACAGTGACGCATAGCGCCTCAGGCTCTTACGGCTCGTCTGAGTATACGCCTGGCCACAGTGACGCATAGCGCCTCAGGCTCTTACGACTCGTCTGATTTTCACGCCTGGCCACAGTGACGCTATTGCGCCTCAGGCTCTTACGGCTCGTCTGAGTATACGCCTGGCCACAGTGACGCATAGCGCCTCAGGCTCTTACGGCTCGTCTGGCAGATCTAGGCTTTTCCTTAGTGCTTGTGAATTCTTTTCTTCTACTAAGGGCACCATCTTGGGTGACAGTGCTCCAATTTCCACGGGGATCAATGCTTCAGCGCCGTATACGAGGCTGAACGGTGTTTCTCCGGTCGACACCCGACTAGTGGTACGATATGCCCATAAAATACTAGACAATTCGTCCACCCATGCCCCCTTAGCTTGGTCTAACCTGGTCTTCAGCCCATGAAGAATAGTCCTATTACTGACTTCGGCCTGTGGCTAATGGGAAATGCCCCAGAATGTCCAAGCCCCATTGTGCGAATGGAATTGGCTGTATCATACCCTGGGAGGGAGTTACTGGGGTTGTACTATCTTCATTACTTCTTCTTGAGCCACATATTTATTGGCTCTAGCAAACAGGTCGGAAAGTGTCGCCGGTTGGTCAAGGGAGAGGGATTCTTGCAACTTTTCAGACCTCGTCCCTTGCAACATTGCAGCCATGGCTACTCCTACCGGTAGATCGTCAACCTCCAAGGTTGCATCTCGAAAACGATCTACGTAGCTCTTTAAGGATTCTTTATTCCTTTGTTTCAGAGTGAGTAGGTAAGTAGCGTCCTTCTTTCTCTGGCTGTTAATCATGAAGACTTACAAAAATTCATTTCGCAATTGGTCGAAGGATGAGATGGAACCTTCGCTCAACCCATTGAACCACTTCAGAGCGTGCCCAGACAATGTGAGCGAAAAAGCCCTGCAAATAATTTCGTCTTCCCATCCATGCAGCAACATGAGGGACTCATAACTCTATATGTGGTTATAGGGGTTTGCTTTGCCTGTGTAAGTGGCCATAAAAGGCATCTTAAACTTCTTCGGTAAAGGTTTGTTCATGATCTTCGGACTGAACGGAATCTTCCTTTTTTGAACGGAATCTTCCTTTTTTGACTATCATTCGGAGATACCAGTTTTCTCTTTTCCAAAATCCTTTGGACAACTTTCTCCACGTTTTTCGACCCTTGAACTGAGTATGTTCGCCTCCCTTTGGGACTAGAAGAGTCCGACTGGTAGGCACCCCTTCCGGCATCTCCCATTCCGGGACTTGACCTTTCGCGACAGTCTCGGGGGTCAGAACTCCTTTGTCTGCGGGAGAACTCCGTCGCATACGTGTTGCGGGAGACCTCTGCCGCACATTGTCCGCGGGTGAGCTCTGCCGCATATCTGCTGTGGGTGAACTCTGTCGCATAAGGTCCGCGGGTGAGCTCTGCCGCCTATCTGCTGCGGGTGAACTCTGCCGCATAAGGTCCGCGGGTGAGCTCTGCCTCACAGGTGCTGCTGGCGAACTCTGCCGCCTATATGCTGCGGGAGAACTCCGTCGCATACGTGTTGCGGGAGACCTCTGCCGCACGTTATCCGCGGGTGAGCTCTGCCGCCTATCTGCTGCAGGTGAACTCTGCCGCATAAGGTCCGCGGGTGAGATCTGCCGCATAGCTGCTGGTGAACTCTGTCGCCTACGGTATGCGGGTGAGCTCTGCCGCCCGTGATCTACGGGAGAACTCTGTCTTACTGGGACTGCAGTAGCATTCACTTCCCGTAACTCTGCTACAGGATAATTCTTTTGAAATGCAGTAGAGTTTGGGGTTAATCCAGTGCCATTATTTTGCGCTCCTGCCCCTTGTCCAGCACTCACCAGGGTGGAGGGTTGACCTCTCTCGTAGGTCTGCCTTGGGACGTTTTCCCCCACCAGCTGCTGCACCTCAGGGGGTAAGCTAAATTGTGGGAGAGCGTTTTTGAAAAAGCTCACCATAGCTTTCAACGCTGTCATCGTCTCCTCATTTTGACGTTTCAGGGTTTCAAATTCCTCTAGAGAAACCAAGGCTCTTCTGTCATCCCTTTCACTCTGTCTTCGTCCTTGTTCTGACCTGACAGGGGGACTCACAGAATTCTGCTCCCCTGTCCCCTCTGCTGTAGACCGTGTCCTCACCATTTTGATAGGGAATCTGACTTTTTGTCCTGCTTCCCACAGACGGCGCCAATTGATGTTGCGTCCTAAAACGACAACGGGGTGATGATTTCCACGTATTCAAGTTGCGCTAACGACAAAGAGATGACGTCGATGCGATTTCTTCCACGTGTTCCTCGTGTGTATATTCTGCAAAAACAACGGAAATCAGAGGGCGCAGGGATTGGTCCCTGCACGCACGCTCTGATGATTAAGTTAGAAAGCTGAGTTTATGTATATAAGAAGAAGAGAATTATGTTCTTCCAAAATCAAAAGGGTTCTATTTTTTTCGTTCTTTTTCTGAGTACTCACCTGGGGTATTTATAGGTTTCTCCCGGGTCGGTTCAGGCTGAGGCCCAGGCGCGTGTCTGGGCTGCGACAGAGTCATTTGATACCCTGTCGCGGTTTGGAACTGGACGACTTGCGGGTGAGTCCGACTTGCGACAGAGTATCCGTGAACCTCTGCTGCGGCATATGCGACAGAGCTTCGTCGCAGTACATGCGGTAGAGCTCTGTCGCGATCTGTGCGGTAGAGGTCTATCGCGACATACAGTGTCGCACAGAGACTCTATGCAGAGTCTCTATCGCCTAGAGACTCTGTCGCTATAACAGCCACGTGGCTTATATTGTGCTTGACACGTGGCGGTCTCTGGTTGGTCGATCCTTGTACACGTGGACTTTGGTGATAGGACCACTATCAGTTGCTATGCGTGGATTGGCACAACTGGGGGCAAAGAAGCAACTCTCTTTAAATTTTAAAGAGATAAAGATAGATAGTGATGGTGGTCGTGTCACCAGATCCACGTGTGCAACTATCCGCCTGTGGCGTGTCGAACCAAGAACAGGCCACGTGGCAGATTGGCGACAGAACCGCCATGCGACACCGTTCCTAGAGGTGCGACAGAGTGTCTGATGCGAGAGGAGTATGCCGCCTCACAGTCTGCCGCCTCACAGTCTGCCGCACATCGTGAGCGGCAGACCTCCATCGCCCATGCACATCACAGGACTCCGCATTGCCCCCGACACAGGTCTCCCGCGTGCCTGAGGTAGAGGTCTCCTGCACCTCACGCGGTAGAAGTCTCCCGCACAGACTGCGGTAGAGGTCCCCCGCTCAGCATGCGGCATAGTCTCCCGCACAGACTGCGGTAGAGGTCCCCCGCTCAGCATGCGGCATACTCTCCCGCACAATCCGCGGTAGAGGTCTCCCGCACAGTATGCGTCATGGTCTCCCGCACAGACCGCGGTAGAGGTCTCCCGCTCAGCCTGCGGCATACTCTCCCACACAGACCGCGGTAGAACTCTCCCGCTCAGCATGCGGCATAGTCTCCCGCACCGATCGCGGTAGAAGTCTCCCGCACAGATCGCGGTAGAGGTCTCCCGCACGAACAGCGGTAGATGTCCCTCGCCCAGCGTAGTGGCAGAGCAGCTCCCGCTTAGACAGCGGTAGAGATCCCTCGCCCAACGTAGCGGCAGAGGTCTCCCGCACCAATAGCGGTAGAGGTTCCATGCATACTCTGCCGCCAGACTACTTCCCCGTAAGTTGCATGGCCCGAGGCGCGACAGAGTGCTCTATAACTCTGTCGCGGCCCAGACACGCGCCTGGGTCTCAGCCCGAACCGCCTCAGGAACCTATAAATACTAGGTGAGCTCTCTGAAAAAAAGGAGATCCGATCCAAAAAAGAGAAAAACAGGGAGAAACACTTAAACCCTTTGATTTAAGCAATACTTTCTCCTTTTCTCATATACACCAACTCCCGATCACTGACTTGATCGTCGGAGTGCGCGTGCAGGGAATAATCCCTGCCCCCTCTGATTCCTGTTGTTTTTGCAAGATATACGAAGAACACGTGGAGCAAATTACATCGACGTCACCCTTTCGTCGTTAGTGTAATCAGACTACGCGAAAGGCATAATCAGACCACGTGGAAGGTAAAGCACTGTTGCTGTCAGGTAGGCAACATCAATTGGCGCCGTCTGTGGGAATCTCGACAAAAAGTCAAGTTCTCTATCGAAATGGTGAGGACACGCTCAACTGCAGAATTGACAGGAGGGCAGAACTCTGTAAGTCCCCCTGTCAGATCGGAACAGCGAAGAAGACACAGTGAATGGGCTCAAGGAGAACCCTTAGTCTCCTTGGAGGAATTCGAGGCCCTGAAATGCAAAAATACGGAGGCTACCACAGCACTGAGAGCCATGGTGAACTTCTTCAAAGAAGCTCTCCCCCAATTCAGCTTACCCCATGAAGTGCAGCAGCTAGTGGGGGAAAGCACACCGAGGCAGACCTACGAGAGAGGTCAGCCTTCCAGCCTGGTAAACATTGAACAAGAGGCAGGAACGCTACGCAACGCCACTGCCAATCCAGCGAGACAGAGTCCGCCCTCAGCTCCCAGGCGGCAGAGTTCTCCAGTGGCTCAGGTGCGACAGAGTCCGCCCGTAGCTCCCGGGTGACAGAGTTCGCCAGAGACTCACAGGCGACACAGCTCACCTGCATCTCCCATGCGTCAAACATCTCCTTTGTCCTATGAGCGGCAGAGCTCGCCGAATGTGCAGCGGAGTCCCCCTGCGGCTCAACGGCGACAGAACTCTCCCGCAGACAACACGCGGCAGAGGTATCCTACATCGCATGCGAGACGATGTACTCCCACTGCTTATAGGCGGCAGAGTTCTCCTCTGCCCAATGTGCGGCAGACTTCTCCTATCGCCGCTCAGCGGCAGAGTTCTCCCGCAGTCCATAGGCGGCAGAGTTCACCTCTGCCCAATGTGCGGCAGACTTCCCCTCTGGCTGCCAGGCGACAGAGTTCTCCCGCAGCCCATAGGCGGCAGAGTTTCCATACCTGCCGCAGCTCATCCCCTGTGGAGTTTGAACATGACCTAAGGGCACATAGAGCTGGGGAGCAACGAAGACAAGGAGATTTTGACCCACAAGAAGGTCCCGAGATATCAAGTCCCGTAGTCAGAGGTACTGGAAGAGGTATTTACCAATCGGCCTCTTCTAAACCGGAAGGGACAGGACCTTACTCAGCTCGAGGGTCAGAGGACGTGGAGAAGGTCGTCCAAAGGATCCTCGAGAAGAAAAGGCTAGTGTCTCCGGATGACGGACAAAGGAGGAGGATCCCATTCAGTCCGGAGATCATGAACAAACCCTTGCCGAAGAAGTTCAAAATGCCTTCTATGGCTACTTATACCGGCAAAGCGGATCCCTACGACCATATTCAGAGTTATGAATCCCTCATGCTGCTTCATGGATGGGAGGACGAAATCATGTGCAGAGCTTTTTCTCTCACATTGTCCGGGCACGCTCTGAAATGGTTTAACGGGCTGAGCGAAGGTTCAATCTCCTCTTTTGATGAGTTGAGAAATGAATTCCTCAAAGTCTTCATGATCCACAGCCAGAGGAAGAAAGACGCTACCTACTTACTCACGCTTAAACAAGGGAATAAAGAACCCTTAAAAAGCTTTGTAGATCGCTTTCGAGATGCAACCTTGAAAGTGAAAGATCTACCAGTAGGCGTAGCCTTGGCTGCAATGCTGCAAGGGACGAGTTCCGAGAAGCTACAAGAATCCATCTCTCTCGATCAACCAATGACGATTTTCGACCTCTTTGCCAGGGCTAACAAATATGTAGCTCAAGAAGAAGTGATGAGAACGATACAGCCCAGGGAGGCAAAGGAAGGAAAGAAAAGAGAGAGAGACGCACCCGAGAGAAGCTTCCCAAGACCCGTGAGAACTGACAAAGCCCCTAGGCTCAGGTATGAAGGTTATACCAAATTAAACGAGCCTCGCAATGCAATACTGGCAGCCATCGAAGGGGCAGGACTACTGGAATTCCCCAAGAAGAAAATTGGAGACGTAGGCCGAAACACTGAAGCCTATTGTGAATTCCATTGTGCTCACGGACACCCAACAGAGAGGTGTAGAGACTTAATGGACTAGTTAGAAAGACTGGCCAGAGAGGGGAAGATCAACCGCTTCCTGTGGCGAAGCGAGAGACCCCGATATCCTCCGCGTGACCAAAGGAATAATCGTCCGCGGACGGGGGCAAATAATGATATCAGAAGGGATAGGCCTAGAAACGAAGCAGTCAGGCCCATCCCCCGTGCTAATCCGCCAAACAACGAACCTACAGCCCCCGCGATAAATGTCATCGCAGGCGGGGACTCAAGTGCAGGAAGCTCCTCTACTTCCCGCAAGAGTTACGCTAGGCAAGCGTATCAGGTTAACGTGGTGATGGAGGAGCAGGCGGATGAAGAGCCCATCATGTTCACTCCGACTGACAAAGGCGATGTCGCCATGCCCCATGACGATCCCATGGTGATATCCACGGTGGTGGCCAAACACCCGGTGAGCAGGGTCCTGGTCGATAACGGGAGCTCAGTGAACCTGATCTATTGGAATTGCTTCGAAAAAATGAGCATATCCGAAGATAGGTTAAAACCCGTTATGACACCACTATATGGATTCACGGGGGAGCGAGTGAAAGTTGCCGGGTCCATAGAGTTGCCTGTAACTCTCGGTGAGCACCCGAAAGACGTGACCCGGCAAGTATTGTTCATGGTAGTCAGATCGACCTCTGCTGCCTATAACATGATTTTGGGCAGGCCGGTGTTGAACGACATGAGGGCGGTGATATCCTCTTGCTTCCTATTGATGAAGTTTCCCACTCCCAACGGAGTCGGGCAAGTACGCGGAAACCAAAGGAGTGCCCGTACTTGTTATCTCGCTTCCACTGCCAACAAGGTAACACAGAGGAAAGAAACCTTATGCATCGACGATCCGCCTAAACCCCAACCTGTAGAGGAAACAGAAGCCATTGCGCTAACTGAAGGGGATAGCGAAAAAAGGGCATTCATTGGGACTCAGTTGGGCGAGCAACAGAAAAAGGAGATAGTCGAGTGTCTGAGGAGAAACTCGGATATCTTCGCCTGGAGCCCAGCGGACATGCCCGGGATCAGTCCCGAAGTCATATGCCATGAACTTAACATCATACCCGGACATAGACCCGTCAAACAGAAGAAGAGGAGTTTCGCCCCGGAGCGACAAAGAGCAATCACTGAAGAAGTGAATAAACTCCTAGGCGCCGGATTCATCCGAGAGGTCTACTACCCTGAGTGGTTAGCCAATGTAGTGATGGTAAAGAAATCTAGCGGGAAGTGGCGAATGTGTGTTGATTTCACCGACCTGAACAAAGCCTGCCCCAAAGATTCATACCCCCTACCACGGATAGACCGACTAGTAGACGAAACATCCGGTTACGAATTCCTCAATTTCTTGGATGCATTCTCCGGGTATCACCAAATCATGCTTCACCCAGAAGACGAGGAAAAGACTTCCTTTATAACCGACAACGGGACCTATTGTTATCGGGTTATGCCGTTCGGTTTAAAGAACGCGGGTGCCACCTACCAACGAATGGTGAGCAAAGTGTTCAAGGATCTTCTGGAAAATACCATAGAAGCCTACGTGGACGATATGATAATCAAGAGCCGCGTAGGAGAATCTCACGCTGATCAAATGTCCAGGGTATTTGAAGTATTGAGGAGATTCAACATGAAGCTAAACCCCGAAAAGTGCTCATTCGGGGTAAGATCAGGAAAATTCCTAGGCTTCATGATCACTAACAGGGGCATCGAGGCAAATCCTGAGAAGATACAGGCTGTCATTGACATGAAACAACCACCGTAAGAGAGGTCCAAAGATTGACAGGCAGAATAGCGGCTCTGAATCGCTTCTTGTCGAAATCAGCAGAAAGGAGCTTGCCTTTCTTCAAAACTCTACGGAGGGGGTGGGGGGAAGAACTTCGAGTGGACGGAAGATTGTCAAAAAGCCTTTGAAGACCTCAAGGAATACTTGAAGCGGTTGCCTTTATTAACAAGGCCCCTGGAAGCAGAACAGCTCTATATGTATTTGGGAGTCGGTGATTTCGCCGTCAGTGCGGTGTTACTGAAGAAAGATGAAATGATACACCGTCCCATCTACTACGTGAGCAAAGTGTTATTGGATCCAGAGACCCGCTATCCACTGGCCGAGAAGCTAGCATTAGCCCTCTTGATGGCCTCGCGAAAGTTGCGTCCGTATTTCCAAGCACATCCTATCACCGTCTTAACAGATCAACCATTAAGACAGATCCTCCAGAAACCTGAACACTCAGGAAGGTTAATGAAATGGGCGGTGGAGCTTGGGGGATACGACATCACATTCCAACCGAGGCAGGCTATCAAAGGTCAAGCTCTGGCTGACTTCATCGTGGAATGCACTATCCCGAACGACAGCAGTGAAGGGAAGGCTCACCCATGGTTGCTGCATGTCGATGGGTCATCAAGTGCCAACGGAAGTGGAGCGGGTATAGTCCTGGTGTCGCCAGAAGGAAAATCCCTGGAATACTCCCTACGATTCGGATTCCCTAGTTCGAACAACATAGCGGAGTATGAAGCTCTGATAGCAGGGATGGCACTAGCGGAGAAACTGCAGGTTCACCACTTGGTAGCACACAGTGATTCTCAACTGGTGGTGAACCAATTCAGCGGAAAGTACGAGGTACGAGAACCGATACTAGTTCCTTACTTAAAGAAAGTCCAACTCCTGGCCAAGACTTTCAAAAGCTTTCAGCTGATGCAAATCAACCGGTCCGAAAACACACATGCTGATTCACTGTCTAAGCTAGCCTCCTCCACCGAAACACAAGGAAGGACAGTAAAGGTGGAGAGGCTCGAACGATCGAGTATTGAAGGAGTCGAAGTGTGTGACATTCAAATTGGAGACGATTAGAGATCCCCGTTTAAACAGTATCTCACTGAGGGTATACTCCCCCAAGATAAAGACGAGGCTCGTCGCTTGAAAATACAAGGGGTGAAGTTCACACTCATCAACGGAGAACTGTACAAAAGGGGATACTCATCGCCACTGCTAAAATGTCTGGGACCGGAACAAGCAAGATATGCCCTAGCGGAAGTGCATGAAGGAATCTGCGGCGAACACTTAGGAGCAAGAGCCCTCGCTGCTAAAGTACTGCGATCGGGATTCTACTGGCCAACGCTGAAAAAGGATGCAATGGACCAAACCCGCAGGTGTGACAAATGCCAGAGGTTTGCGCCTATCACCATAGCCCCAGTAACTCCCTCTCAAGGCACAGTACAACCAATTCCTTTTGCACAATGGGGGTTGGACATCCTTGGACCTTTCTCATTAGCCACGGGTCAAAGAAAGTTCCTGTTAGTGGCTACCGATTACTTTACAAAGTGGATTGAAGCAGAGCCTTTAGCCACAATCACGAAAAAGAAAGTGGAGGCAATGGTGTGGAAAGACATTATTTGTCGATTCGGAATTCTCCGCATCCTAAATGCCGACCATGGAAAGCAATTTGATTGCAACGCCTTCCGTGAATTTTGTAAGAGCCTCAACATTCAGCTAAGGATCTCCTCAGTTTCATATCCTCAAGCTAATGGACAGGCCGAAGTCAGTAATCGGACTATCCTCCATGGGCTGAAGACCAGGCTAGACAAAGCAAAAGGGGCCTGGGTGGACGAATTGCCTAGTGTTTTATGGGCATATCGTACCACCAGTCGTGTGTCGACTAAAGAAACGCCGTTCAGCCTTGTATACGGCGCAGAAGCATTGATCCCCGTGGAACTTGGAGCATTATCGCCAAGAGTGGTACCCTTAGTAGAGGAAGAAAACTCACAAGCTCTAAGAGAAGGCTTGGACCTACTCGATGAACATAGAGAAACCGCGGCTATTCGATTGGCATCCTATCATCAGAGGGTGGCCAACTACTATAATAGCCGGGTGAGAGATAGGCCAATGTTTGAGGGAGATCTAGTGCTCAGAAAGTCACAGATCACAAATGCCCTGAAGGAGGATGGGAAGTTCAGAGCCAACTGGGAAGGTCCCTACAGAATCAGATGCAAGATCGGACCCAACACTTGCGCTCTGGAAACTCTACAAGGGAAGAAGATAGGGAAAACGTGGAATTCAAATCACTTAAAGCTGTATTTGAATTAACCACTACATCTTTCTTCCCAAGCAATATTGTTTTACTAACACTGTCACCAGATGTCATTACCTAACCGATATATGCATTATCTTTTTGTTGTAAGTCAAAATCTCATGACAGGATTCAAAACCGTGAGGGCTGCCCTTGGTTCGAGCCCTGCGAACGCAGGCTACCAACGGGCCAAACCCAAAGCGGACAATACAGGTTGAGTGGGCCAGACCCAAAGTAGACCGTTCAGCCGAGCCGTAAGAGCCTGAGGCGCTTTGCGTCACTGTGGCCAGGCGTAGTTCCACCGAGCCGTAAGAGCCTGAGGCGCTTTGCGTCACTGTGGCCAGGCGTGGTTCCACCGAGCCGTAAGAGCCTGAGGCGCTTTGCGTCACTGTGGTCAGGCGTGGTTCCACTGAGCCGTAAGAGCCTGAGGCGCTTTGCGTCACTGTGGCCAGGCGTAGTTCCACCGAGCCGTAAGAGCCTGAGGCGCTTTGCGTCACTGTGGCCAGGCGTGGTTCCACCGAGCCGTAAGAGCCTGAGGCGCTTTGCGTCACTGTGGCCAGGCGTAGTTCCACCGAGCCGTAAGAGCCTGAGGCGCTTTGCGTCACTGTGGCCAGGCGTAGTTCCACCGAGCCGTAAGAGCCTGAGGCGCTATGCGTCAGTGTGGCCAGGCGTAGTTCCACCGAGCCGTAAGAGCCTGAGGCGCTATGCGTCACTGTGGCCAGGCGTAGTTCAGATGAGCCGTAAGAGCCTGAGGCGCTTTGCGTCACTGTGGCCCGGCGTATACGTATCACTGTAAAACAGGTATATATACATCCACATAAAAGCCGTAAGAGCCTGAGACGCAACGCGTCACTGTGGCCAGGCGTATACTCAAAAGAGCCGTAAGAGCCTGAGACGCAATGCGTCACTAAGGCCAGGCATAAAACATTCAATTAACCATAAAGGCCTAAGATGCTACGCGTCACTGTGGCTAGGTAATCAAAATACTAAGGCTATAAAAACTAAAGACGCCTTCACGTCACAGTACTCAAGCCTTAAACAACTGCGCGTTTGCACAAAAAATTCTTCCTGAAAGTATACCTTTCTATCAAGAATTGGGGAGCATACACGAATATAAATACAAAGCTATATACAAGCAAAGTATATGCAAGCAAAGCAAAAGAAACAATCAGACAAAGAATGATAAATGACAATTAGAGAAGTAGTGCAAGACAAAGCATGAACAAAAATCTCAATTTCATTTCATTCAAGTGTCGATACAAACAGATCTTTAACAGATCTTTACAATTACATTTCGACAAAAGTACAAAGTTAAAACAAAAAACAAAGTACTTGAAATGAAATACAAAAAACAAAAAAGAAAAAATCCCTATCTACTTTCCGGGAGGAAGCTGGGGATCAGCTGCAAAACCTTCACTTCCAAGGGACTGCTTGCCCTCCTCGCCGTCTAAATCGATGAGGGCTTCTATAGGCTCAGGAGCACCGTCCAGATCCGCGGGCTCCCAAGGACCAGCAAGGTTGACGAGATCGTCCTGAGCAGTCCTCTTGAACAGCTCATCCGCAGGCTCAGCCTCGGGCTCGTACTTGGTCCAATCAGGAGCCTCAAAGAGCATCGCCTCATGGGTGTATTGGAGCTCAGGAAACTCCTCTCCTTCCCTGTGTGCTTCTAGCCAAGATCGGGCCAGGTAGAACCCGTACTTAACATAAGGGTTGGAGAAGTCTTCCTTCCGCCTCAAGCAGTCTTTGGAGAGACGATACTCCTTTACGGCCTCGGCCCGTATGCTGTCAATCTCGGCCTGGGACAGTACAGGAGCAGCTTGGCCTTCCAACTCAGCAACACGCTGCTCGAGCTCTTGATTCCGAGTAAGCATAGATCTGTAGTTGGATTGCATGCGGTCTAACTCAGAATGAGCCTCCTGCAGGTCCTCTTGGAGTTTACAAGACCGGGCCGTCTCCACTGTGAGATCCCCCTTTGCAAGACCGAGGTCTTGATGAGCCTTAGTAAGCTGCTCCTCCAGGCTTCGAACTAAATCCGGAAGAGGGGACAAGTTGTTGACCGTGTTCTGTAACTCCATGACTTTGTCCCTCAACTCCCGGATCTCTCTGTCGGCTCGCTCCCGGTAAGCCCGATGTTGGGCATTATTTACCATGGTTCGTTGAGCCAGCTGCGAAAAATGCAAAAATGTTAGAGTCAAAGCATGCTACAAAAAGCAATCAAAAAGAAGAGAAATCAGAAACTTACCCTCAACGCCTCGATATCGGCTAAGTCTTCACCCTCGGGGTAGTTTCTGAATATCCTTACCTCATCTCGAGGAAGGATAGTGGACCAACTCAACCGGGAGGCCACCCCGGGAGTGTCCAAAATGTCGTTGTCACGAACCCCGGGATAGACTCGGAACTCGTGGCCCCTCATAATATTCCCCCCATCCACGGAATAGGGTCTCTCGTCGGCAGGACCTATCCTCGGCAATATCGGTCTGCTTCCCATCGAACCCTCGATGTACAGGCGCTTTCTATTCTTCCGCTGAGGCGAAATGATATTGCATTCCGCGCGCTCCTCGGAGCGTGATCGCCCGGATGACTCGGAAGCCCCCCGTGAAGACGAGGCAACTCTCCCCCTATCCCGAGAGAAATCTCTCTGCTCTGAAGAGGGGGAGGCATCGCCTGCCTAGAAACAGGAGGGGTCCGAGCACGAGATGGATGAGAGGGGACCGGTGCCTCACTTGGGACATCGTCAGCCAAACAATGCCTCTTCCTGGCAGGAGCGCTGGAAGGACCAGCCTCAGAAACCTGGCGACCTAATGATTGCCGAAAATGACTCATATCTGCAAAAAAGAAAAAGAAGATCAGTGGTTAATAAATTGATCAAAAATGATAAGCAGCGGGAAAAAATAAAAGTTACCGTCAGGAGAGTCTAAGTGCTCCTGAAGGGACTCAATATTTATCCCCTCGTCGTCCGGGAGCACCATGAAAGTGGAGCCGAACCCTTCCCAACCAGTGAGATCGGTTAAGGGTTCGCTACCAGAGCTGGAATCCAGATTGGTGCCCCCTATATCCTCTTGTGGCCTAGGAGCTTCAGGATTCAACTCGGGAGAAGCCGAAGGCAGAGGATCTGACGACGGAACAGAGGGTCCGGCAACAGGGACCGGACCCACACCCCAGCCTGCTAATATCAAATTTTCATTTGATACAAGGGTGTCCAGGCTAAGGGGATGAGGGACTAGCAGTTTGTCAATGTCAGAAGACAACTGCTCCCTAAGTGTGGCGACCCGGGGACCTTTGGAGATTTCGCGCCTATTCTCCCAACGAGTGGGGATATCCAGGCCCTCGGGCACTTCCACAACCAGCCATTCTGTCTCGAAACCATGAAGCTTGTTAGCAGGTTTCTCAAATAATCTGTTCTCAAAACCGGGCTGGTACACCCGCTGAAGCGAGTAAGGCACTAAGCCGGGACTCCCTCGAAGCCTAAAGAATACTTCAAAAAGAGGAAGAGACGGAGGGACGCCCCTTAAATGGCAGTGCACAGTGAATGCTACCAATTGCATCCATGCATGAGGATGCAGTTGCCCCGGGGATACCCTGTGCGTCCTGAGGAAGGAAGCCCCAAAGTCGGACAATAGGAAGCGGAGTCCTAACTCCAAAGCTGCCCTAAAAACGACAGCCCCGTTAGACACACGACGTATGTCGCTCTCCTGAGGGGTTGGGAGTCTATAAGTGTATCCTTCGGATAAAGGAAATCGAGATTCTAGGTCTTGGACGTCGGCTTCCTTTAAAGTCGACTTAACGCCTAGATCGATTTGCTTTCCTATACCATGTCCAGCCATCTTAGAAGTTCGTAGATCAAAGAAGTGGGACTACGGGCTATGAAAAATTACCTAAGGTAATGGAAACAGAACTCGCGGCAGAGTGTGAAAATCCGCGGCAGACTAGCGACACAGTGAACAGTCCCGCGGCAGAGTTGCGACAGTGTGGCGAAGGAGTTGCGGCAGAGTTGCGACAGAGTGTCCTGAGAGTCGCGACAGAGTGTCCTTGCGAGAGAATTCAGTAGCGACAAGGACGTCAGGGGCCCAGTATTTATAGCGGCTCGCCTGAGTACACACACACGCGGAGGTCCGACCCGACCCGAGAAACGCCAGACCCAGATCCTCTTTCGCGGGAAAAATTCCTGTCAAAGAGTGGGGAGCAATTGATGGTGGTCGTGTCACCAGATCCACGTGTGCAACTATCCGCCTGTGGCGTGTCGAGCCAAGAACAGGCCACGTGGCAGATTGGCGACAGAACCGCCATGCGACACCGTTCCTAGAGGTGCGACAGAGTGTCTGATGCGAGAGGAGTCTGCCGCCTCACAGTCTGCCGCCTCACAGTCTGCCGCACATCGTGAGCGGCAGACCTCCATCGTCCATGCACATCACAGGACTCCGCATTGCCCCCGACACAGGTCTCCCGCGTGCCTGAGGTAGAGGTCTCCCGCACCTCACGCGGTAGAAGTCTCCCGCACAGACTGCGGTAGAGGTCCCCCGCTCAGCATGCGGCATACTCTCCCGCACAATCCGCGGTAGAGGTCTCCCGCACAGTATGCGTCATGGTCTCCCGCACAGACCGCGGTAGAGGTCTCCCGCTCAGCCTGCGGTATACTCTCCCACACAGACCGCGGTAGAACTCTCCCGCTCAGCATGCGGCATAGTCTCCCGCACCGATCGCGGTAGAAGTCTCCCGCACAGATCGCGGTAGAGGTCTCCCGCACGAACAGCGGTAGATGTCCCTCGCCCAGCGTAGTGGCAGAGCAGCTCCCGCTTAGACAGCGGTAGAGGTCCCTCGCCCAACGTAGCGGCAGAGGTCTCCCGCACCAATAGCGGTAGAGGTTCCATGCATACTCTGCCGCCAGACTACTTCCCCGCAAGTTGCATGGCCCGAGGCGCGACAGAGTGCTCTATAACTCTGTCGCGGCCCAGACACGCGCCTGGGTCTCAGCCCGAACCGCCTCAGGAACCTATAAATACTAGGTGAGCTCTCTGAAAAAAAGGAGATCCGATCCAAAAAAGAGAAAAACAGGGAGAAACACTTAAACCCTTTGATTTAAGCAATACTTTCTCCTTTTCTCATATACACCAACTCCCGATCACTGACTTGATCGTCGGAGTGCGCGTGCAGGGAATAATCCCTGCCCCCTCTGATTCTTGTTGTTTTTGCAGGATATACGAAGAACACGTGGAGCAAATTACATCGACGTCACCCTTTCGTCGTTAGTGTAATCAGACTACGCGAAAGGCATAATCAGACCACGTGGAAGGTAAAGCACTGTTGCTGTCAGGTAGGCAACATCAGATAGATAACCAAAAATAAAAAAAAGGCGAGAAGTGAACGTGCAGAGAAGAAAAATCGGATCGCAAACAGGTGTGATTCATGCAATACCATAGACTAATAGCTACCATTCAAGTTCCAACTATTCGATTTTCTCTCTCCACACGAAAAAAGAACTCGGCTGAATGTCATCGGATTGCAAAACTAAAATATTTATAGATTGTTCAATATTGACCTCAAAATTACAATTAAACCAACCTAAAATCTGGTAACGTGTCAGTTAAAAAATTCTCAAAATTTGTTTTTCCTGAAGCTATCTTTATGGTATTATAGTTAGATAGATTATAGCAGGCCAAAATAACGCTTTTGCCATTACTCATTAACTCCTCTTTTAATTGACTATAATTAAAGTTTTGTTACCCAATGGAGCCGATGCCCATGACATAATAAAGATGAGAAAGGAGAAAAAAAGCAAGCCACCGAATCCCATTATCCTTTGCTCAAATGTTGAAGCAATTGGATCTCACCCTTTCCATCAGTAAAGTAATCTTTGCATATCATTCTTCCCCAAACATGAGAACAGCTACGGGAAACGTTTTTACCATTTCACATTCGTTTCTTCAGATTCTGACCAACGCATAAGATTTTCAACGTGACCGTGGAAACGCGTTTCAACGTGTACATGCCATGTGGCAGAAGATTTTCTGCATAAGATTTTCAACGTGACGGAAGAAACAAGTTTCAACGTGTACATGCCATGTGGCATAAGATTTTCTTTCTTGGTTATTTCTTGTAATCCAAGCAATCAAAGGTTCATAACCATTTGAAAGAGATGAAAAGATACCAATTTCATAAAAGGAATTTAGGAAACCAACATATATACAAAAAAAAAAACTTGCACTTTATGAACAAATCGTATACAGAGCAGACAATGGGTGCATATGGAACTTTGAATAAACAAATTATCATCACCTTCTAAAATTGTCCCCTCTTATATATTTTGGATGCTTGATCGTCTGAACACTTCCGCAGACTCAGGCACAGAGAGTTAGAAAGAGAGGGAGTGTGAGAGTGATTGAGATTGAGACAGAGATAGATATATATAGTTACGTGCTTGGTGTTTCACCAGCAGGTCCAGGCCGGGCATTTAATAGAGGCTGAAGAGCTTTGACAACGATGCTCATATTTGGCCGAAAATCAGCTTCGTATTGCACACACAATGCAGCAACAGCAGCCATCTGCAATCAAAACAGTAGAATGTTCTAGGCACAGATGAGTGGCAGTCTGACAGATGACACTGACATTCAGTGAGGGCACCAATCTTTCAAAGTCAGGCTTTAAAACAAATTTGTATGAGGGAAGCTGGAGAGGCCATCCAAAAGAATTTCTTTTTCAGTTCTCTTTTATTCACCTCATTGGTAATTATTAGCCATTACTACTCTCCACCACTCATACCGGCAGATGTCAATTGTCCAAAGAGAAACTCACTCTACACAAAAACGCCTCATCTAGTTTTGTGTCTTACTGCTTTTGTGGTATACTTTCACTTCAAGCTTAAAAATTGTTCTCAAACAAAGGGGACAAAGTACAAAATTGCACCACCTCTTTCCTCTCTTCTAGTTACATGGTAATACCATATTAAAAATGTATTTAGATCAATGCAGCCTCATAAAATTAGCTGTACTTGAAAACTTGCGGGAAGGAGAAATGTTAACTGAGGAAATGTGCTAATAAAAAAAAAGACATTATTAGGAGCAATCAAGCATATTAAGTAATACCTTTGCAACAGCCTTGGGAGGATAATCTCCTCCTAATCTTTGATCAACACACTGCCTAACCTTGTCTTCACTAAGTTTCGGTGTAGCCTAACACAATTCAAAACTCTCATTAATCAGCCTTGTCTGAAAAGTTTACCAATGAAACAAGTGCATGATATATGAAAATAAGTAGCAGCAAAGTACCCATGTCACAAGACTTTGCTGTCCGCGGGGTAAAGTATGATCAACAGGTTTTCTCCCAGTCAGAAGCTCAAGCAGCACAACACCAAAGCTGTATACATCACTCTTGGCATTTAATTGCCCAGTCATTGCATATCTGCCAACCACAACAACAGAACAGTCAATTTTCAAGGCATTCAACCTGAAATCAAGCTATATAGAAGAATAAATTTTAGATATTAAACTTATGCTTGTATCGTGAAACAGCTCAATAAGAAAATGAAAAACTACTCATTTAACATTCCAAAGAGTAATTCGCATTTGATTCAGCAACTAAATTTGTCGAAAGCCACACGTTATCAACAACCAAAATGATCTTCGACAAAATAAATATAACAGTATGAAAAGAATTCACAAATTACTTACTCAGGAGCATGATAACCAAAGGTTCCAAGTACACGAGTGGAATGAAGACGAGCTGCCATATCAGGAGCCTGATTAGATAAATCAAAGTCTGCAATCTTTGCCACATCATCATCAAATATTAGCACATTGCTGGACTTAATGTCACGATGAATGATGTGAGGATCAGCCTTCTCATGCAAGTACTCAAGCCCTTTCGCTGCTCCTACAGCAATTTTTACTCTTTGTGCCCATGTTAGAACAGGGCCCGGCTGGGCTCCCTTAACACCTTTTCTCCCTGCATTAAAGGAATAATAATCTTGCAATATTAACAGCACAGCATGTAAAAATTACATACCAGATATTTTGCTTCCAATAGAGGAATATATTTTATAATTAAGATTTATTGTAGCATCAAGAGATCCTTTCTACAAGCATCATTACACTCCTATTTATGGTTTTCAAGTTTGTATAAGCAGAGCAATGTATGAAGACTGTTACACATACCATGGAGAATATCATGCAGCGATCCATTAGATGCAAACTCATAGGCAAGTATACGAGAGCTCCCACCAGCACAGTAACCAAGCAACTGAACAAAGTTTTCATGCTTCAACCTAGATACCATGGAAACCTGAAAATCCATGCATCATGGGATATAACTCTGAAACTCTGAAATTAATATCGAGATGTGATAAATGCAAGGAACTATAGCTGTCAACTAAACCTGGGCTAAAAACTCATCATCAGGTTGCTTGCTGGCATCTAACTTTTTTATTGCTGCAGCCTGCCCACTTCTAATAACTCCATAATACACTCTACCATATGAACCTTCTCCAATCAAAGAATTGGCACCAAAATTATCTGTGATTTCCTTCAATTCATCTGCTGGAATAGAAGGGACTTCAATAGGCTGAACCTTCACAGTTTGAGCACTCTTTGATGCGGTTTCAGATGTATGGTAACCTCCATCATTTCCTGTGACCAAATTCAACCCAGATTAGGCCAATAGGTCCAGTACAGCCAACACTAAGCTTAGCCAACCATAACATGGAAATGAAAGATTCAAACATGTATCAAGTATAAGTAGTAAAATAAATTAGGTGGGAAAAAGAGTAACCATATGTGTGTGTGAGCACATGCACACGTCTCTCTCTCTCTCTCTCTCTCTCTCTCTCTCTCTCTCTCTCTCTCTCTCTATATATATATATATATATATATATATATCCTGCTAATAAAAATCTAACAGAATAGAAATAAAACTAATAAGCAAATTACATTTAAACTCCAACTGACAATGAGCATAAGCACCAAAAGTTCATGCCATTCTACTTATCAAGCTTCATTCAACTAGTTCACCATATAGAGATGCAGAAATATCCAAGTGTAATTCACAAAGATGCAATGTTATCAGGCATCAGCCCTGATGTGAATTTCAACCGAAGGATTACCTGCTGAGTTTTTAGCTGTGTATTGGCCACCATTTTCTGTGGCTTTGTGGATATCATCCTCTTCACAACAACCAAAGCAACTCATGGTTCAATCCCTTGAGAATTATCTCTTATTTGTATCTAGAGATTCAAGGCAGCAGAAGAGTAAGCACAAATGCTAAAAGATAATTCATTTTAGTTTGGTTAAATCAAAGAAAAAAAAACAGCTTAACCACCACCAAGTTTTGCAAGCATTGCAGGCATACAAGCTGCAAATCAATAAATAAAAGTACAAATCGGCAGAACGCAAATATTTGGTTGGGTAGATGAAAGTAATTCCCAAGAAAAATAGAAGCAAAATCCAATTTGGGTTTGTGGTCTACATATAAACGAACAGAAAATCTTTGGTTTGTCTCTTACCATATAACCATGTGAGGCATATCTTTAGCCATCTAAACCACACAACATTTTTTTCATCTAATCTTTGCCTTTAAATCTAAATAGCAGGCTCAAAAGCAAACTCCCAAATCTTTTGCATTATTAGCATTTCCATTCAAGATACTGAATATGGCATGCGAAAGAACAAAAATCTCAAGAAAAGCAAATGAGATTAATTCTGTAAATTCATGGAATTACAGCATTTCATTCTTACACATAATATCCCTTATGAAATGAGAGGTAAGGTGAGTTAAACCTTTCATTGGATCATCCAAATGCAGCCCCACATATCCAAACATTCAATAAAATCATTGGGAATTCACGCTTACAACCAACTTGAAATGGAACATGCACAGAAACATATTGGACAAAGTTTAGTAACCCTATTTGGCCGCGGCAACTGTTAGTAAAACAAAAAATGGCACCAATCCACAATTTGACAGACTTCTTACATCTAAAAGTTTCCCAGCTCGCTAATTCAGTTCCAAGTAGCTTAAAATCCAGATATGATCACAAAGTCTATTCAATACTCTTCCGAGTACAACGATGCACATTTCTCCAAGTTGAATCTTCTAATCAATATAAGTTCTACCACTCAATCAAGCAGATCAGCCACTCACCAAACGAATTAGAATCAAATTTAGGGGAATAATAGTTTCGGTCATAAAAAGCAGAGTCAAACTCAACAACCCATTTTCTTTGATCATAATTCTTTAAAATCAAACGGTTTCAGGAATCCGTAAAATTAACTAGTGACATTGATCCGCATGCATGTTAATCAAAAGCTGCAATTGAATCAAAGAGGGAGAAAAAATAAAAGAAAATTAAAAAAAGTATAAAAACATCACCTGAAATTTGGCGCCGATGAAGCGGAGCAAGCACTTATACTTGGATCAGTCCAACAGGAGACTGACAGTATTAGTTGAGCTGGGGATCTGAGACGGTGAAGCCAGCGAAAGGTGCGTAGATTAAGGAGCGTAGGATGAAAGGGAAAATCAGAGTCTTGACTTTGTTGGCAGTTCCGTTAAATTGCATTAGATTTTTTTTTTCTTTTAATTTTACACTATATATATACACTGAGCTGGCCAGACTTGACTTCCGTCAGGTTGAATTCTTAACTGGGTTGTGATTGGAGGGACTCAAACCCACCGAGTAATGTTACCTGGCTGTTTTTAATATGAAATGAAATTGATTTTTTTTTTTAAACGGCGAGTTTTTTTATTATTACTAATTAATTAATTAAAAAAATTGTTGATGGTGATCCTATCATCAAAGTCCGCATGTAGAAAGATTGACCAACCAGATACCGCCACGTGTCAAATACAAGATAAGCCACGTGGCTGTTACAGCGACAGAGCTCCATGCGGCAGAGTAGCTTGACATGCGACAGAGTCTCGAGGCGATAGAGACTCTATCGCGTAGGCTTTGTGCGGCACTGTATGTCGCTACAGACCTCTACCGCATACTCTGCTACAAACCTCTACCGCATACTCTGCTACAGACCTCTACCGCATATCCTGCGACAGACCTATGCCGCCAGCTCTGCGACAAAACTCTACCGCGTGGACTGCAGTAGAGCTCCACACATGAACTCTGCCGCCATCCAGACTCACCCGCAGGTTGTCTAGCCCGAAACGCGACAGAGTGCTCAATGACTCTGTCGCGGCCAGACACGTGTCTGGACCTCAGCTCGAACCGACTCGGAAAAAACTTATAAATACCCCAGGTGAGCTCTCAGAAGAGGAGGACGACACAGAAAAAAAGATAAGACTCTAGATTCTGAAAAACACAATTCTCTTCCCCCTATATACAAAACTTCAGTTTTCTAACTTAATCATCGGAGTGCGCGTGCAGGGACAAATCCCTGCGCCCTCTGATTCTTGTTGTTTTTGCAGAATATACGAAGAACACGTGGAAGAAATCCCATCGACGTCACCTTTTTGTCGTTAGCGCAATCTGAATACGTGGAAGTTGTATTCCCGTTGTTGTTTTATTCCAGGCAACATCAATTGGCGCCGTCTGTGGGAATCAGGACAAAAAGTCAGGTTCCCTATCAAAATGGTGAGGACACGTTCTACAGCAGGAGGGACAGGGGAGCAGAATTCTGTGAGTCCCCCTGTCAGGTCAGAACCAAGACGAAGACATAGTGAAAGGGATGACAGAGGAGCCTTAGTTTCTCTAGAGGAATTTGAGACCCTGAAACGCAAAAATGAGGAGACGACGACAGCATTGAAAGCTATGGTGAGCTTTTTCAGAGACGCTCTCCCCCAATTCAGCTTACCCCATGAAGTGCAGCAGTTGGTGGGGGAAAACATCCCAAGGCAGACCTATGAAAGAGGCCAACCCTCCACCCTGGCGAGTGTTGGACAAGGGGCAGGAGCGCTAAATGATGCCACAGGATTGGCCCCGAACTCTACCGCATTTCAAAGGAATCACCCTGTGGCAAGGTTACGGGAAGTGAATGCTACCGTTGACCCAACGCGTCAGAGCTCTCCCGCGACCGATAGGCGGCAGAGCTCACCCGCGGACCGCAGGCTCCAGAGCTCTCCCGCGACAGACAGGCGGCGAAGCTCACCCGCGGACAGCAGACTTCAGAGCTCTCCCGCGGTAGACGGGCGACAGAGCTCACCCGCAATCCGTGGGCGGCAGAGCTCTCCCGCAGCAGATCGGCGGCAGTACTGGTCCGCGGTCCGTAGACCTCAGAGATCTCCCGCAGCAGGCATACCGCAGAGCTCAGCCGCGGACCGAGGGCGGCAGAGTTCGCCCGCAGCACCTGTGCGGCAGAACTCACCCGCAACAGATAGGCGGCAGAGCTCACCCGCAGTCATCACGCGGCAGAGATCTCCCGCAGCACTTATGCGACAGAGTCCTCCCGCGGTCTATAGGCGGCAGAGTTCTCCCACATGGCGCAGCCTTTCTCCCGTTGAATTGGAACATGAGTTAGAAGAATATGGAGCTGGGGAGCGACGAAGACAGAAGGGTTCTAACCCACGAGACGGTCTCGAAATGTCAAGCCCCGGAATGGGAGGTGCCGGAAGGGGTGCTTATCAGTCGACTCTTCTAGACCCGAAGGGATAGGACCGTACTCAGTCTGAGAGTCGACAAACGTGGAGAAAGTAGTCCAAAGGATCTTGAAAAAGAGAAAACTGGTGTCTCCGGACGATAGCCGAAAGAGGAGAATTCCATTCAGTCCGGAGATCATGAACAAGCCTTTGCCGAAGAAATTCAAGATGCCTTCCATGACTACTTACACCGGCAAAGCAGACCCCTACGATCACATACAAAGCTATGAGTCCCTCATGCTGCTGCATGGGTGGGAGGACAAAATTATGTGCAAGGCTTTTTCTCTCACACTGTCCGGGCACGCTTTGAAGTGGTTCAACGGGTTGAGCGAAGGTTCAATCTCCTCCTTCGACCAATTGAGAAATGAATTCCTGAAAGTCTTTATGATCCACAGCCAGAGAAAGAATGACGCTACTTATCTACTCACTCTTAAACAAGGGAATAGAGAATCCTTGAAGAGCTTCGTAGACCGCTTCCGAGATGCAACCTTGGAGGTAGAAGATCTACCGGTAGGGGTAGCCATGGCTGCAATGTTGCAAGGGACGAGCTCCGAAAAGCTGCAAGAATCCCTCTCTCTTGATCAGCCAATGACACTCTCCGATCTCTTTGCTAGGGCCAATAAGTATGTGGCCCAAGAAGAGGTGATGAAGATGATACAGCCCAGGGAAGCAAAGGAAGGAAAGAAGAGAGAGAGAGAGATGCACCCGAAAGAAGCTCCCCCAGATCCGTGAGAGTAGACAAAGCCCCTAGGCTCAAGTATGAAGGTTATACCAGGTTGAACGAGCCTCGCACTGCGATACTGGCAGCTATCGAAGGGGCAGGATTGTTGGAATTCCCCAAGAAGAAGATCGGGGATGTAGGACGAAACTCTGATGCCTACTGCGAATTCCATTACGCTCACGGCCACCCAACAGAGAGATGCAGAGATTTAATGGATCAGTTAGAAAAACTGGCCAGAGAGGGGAAAATCAACCGCTTCTTGTGGAGAAGCGAGAGACCCCGTTATCCTCCGCGTGACCAAAGGAATGACCGTCCGCGGACTGGGACAAATAACGATAACGGAAGAAATAGGCCAAGGAATAAAGCATTTAGGCCTACGGTCCCCCGTGCCAATCCGCCAAACAACGAACCTACCGCCCCGGCAATAAATGTTATTGCAGGAGGGGAATCGATGGCGGGAAGCTCCTCTACTTCCCGTAAGAGTTATGCAAGGCAGGCATATCAGGTTAACGTTGTAATGGAGGAGGGAGCGGACGAAGAGCCTATCATGTTCACCCCAGCTGATAAGGGTGACATCGTCATGCCTCATGACGACCCAATGGTGATATCCGCGATAGTGGCGAAACACCCGGTGAGCAGAATCCTGGTTGATAACGGGAGCTCGGTAAACCTAATCTATTGGAATTGCTTTGAAAAAATGAGCATATCCGAAGATAGGTTAAGGCCTGTCATGACGCCACTATATGGATTTACGGGCGAAAGGGTGAAGGTAGCTGGGTCCATAGAGTTGCCTGTGACTCTCGGTGAAAACCCGAAGGATGTGACCCGACAAGTATTATTCATGGTAGTAAGGTCAACCTCTGCTGCTTACAACATAATCCTGGGTAGACCTGTACTGAACGACATGAGGGCGGTGATATCCTCTTGCTATCTGTTAATGAAGTTCCCCACTCCCAACGGAGTCGGGCAAGTGCGAGGAGATCAGAAGAGCGCCCGCACTTGTTACATCGCTTCTACCGCCAACAAAGGAGCACAAAGAAAGGAGACTTTGTGTATAAAGGATCCGCCCAAGCCTCAGCCCGTAGAGGAAACGAAAGCCATTGAGCTAACAAGGGGAGACGGAGAGAAGAAGGTATTCATCGGGACTCAGTTAAACGAACAAGCAAGGAGGGAGATAGTTGAATGCCTGAGAGAAAACTCGGATGTCTTCGCTCGGACCCCGGCAGACATGCCCGGGATTGATCCCGAAGTGATCTGCCATGAGCTTAACGTCTTACCCGGACATAGGCCTGTCAAACAGAAAAAGAGAAACTTTGCCCCGGAAAGACAAAAAGCAATTACTGAAGAAGTAAATAAGCTCCTAAATGCCGAATTCATCCGAGAAGTCTATTACCCTTAATGGCTAGCCAACGTGGTAATGGTAAAGAAGTCTAATGGGAAGTGGCGAATGTGTGTAGATTTCACTGATCTGAACAAAGCCTGCCCTAAAGATTCATACCCCCTACCCCGGATAGATAGACTTGTGGATGCGACATCCGGATACGAACTCCTCAGCTTCTTAGACGCCTTTTTCGGATACCACCAAATCATGCTTCACCCAGAAGACGAAGAGAAGACTTCTTTTATAACCGATGACGGAACATATTGCTATCAGGTAATGCCGTTCGGTTTAAAGAACGCTGGAGCTACATATCAGCGAATGGTGAACAAAGTATTCAAAGATCTTCTGGGAAATACTATGGAAGCCTACGTGGACGATATGATTATCAAGAGCCGAGCAGGAGAGTCTCATGCTCATCAGATGTCCCGGGTATTCGAAGTACTGAAGAGATTCAATTTGAAGCTAAACCCCGAAAAGCGTTCGTTCGGGGTGAGTTCAGGGAAGTTTTTGGGCTTCATGATCACCAACAGGGGTATTGAGGCTAATCCCGAAAAGGTGCAGGCAGTCATTGACATGAAACCCCCAGCCACCGTAAGAGAGGTCCAGAGATTGACAGGCAGAATAGCAGCTCTGAATCGCTTTCTGTCAAAGTCAGCAGAAAGGAGCTTGCCTTTCTTCAAAACTCTACGGGGAGGAAAGAATTTTGAATGGTCGGGAGATTGCCAAAAGGCCTTTGAGGACCTCAAAGAATATCTTAAGCAGTTACCTTTGCTGACAAGGCCCCTCGAAGGGGAACAATTGTATATGTACTTGGGAATCGGTGATCACGCCGTCAGTGCGGTGTTACTAAATAAGGATGAAATGATGTACCGTCCCATCTACTATGTGAGCAAAGTACTGCTAGACCCGGAAACCCGCTATCCGCTTGCCGAAAAGCTAGTGCTTGCCCTTGTGATGGCCTCGCGCAAGTTGCGCCCTTATTTTCAGGCTCACCCCATCGTTGTCCTGACGGATCAACCGTTAAGACAAATCCTTCAGTAGCCTGAACACTCAGGAAGACTAGTGAAATGGGCAGTGGAACTCGGAGGATACGATATCACGTTCCAACCCAGACAGGCCATCAAGGGTCAAGCTTTGGCAGATTTTATAGTGGAATGCACTAGCCCGAGCGACAGCGATGAGAGGGAAGCTCAACCATGGTTGCTGTATGTCGACGGGGCATCAAGTGCAAACGGAAGCGGGGCGGGTGTAGTCTTGATATCACCAGAGGGGGAATCCCTGGAATACTCCTTGCGGTTTGGGTTCCCCAGCTCAAACAACATAGCGGAGTACGAGGCTTTGATAGCCGGGATGAGGCTGGCCGAAACGCTGCAGGTTCACCACTTGGTAGCACGTAGTGACTCTCAGTTGGTGGTGAACCAGTTCAACGGCCAATATGAGGTTCGAGAACCGATGTTGGTCCCTTACCTGAAGAAAGTCCAATCTTTGGCACAAACTTTTACAAGCTTTCAGCTGATACAAATCAACCGGTCCGACAACACACATGCTGATTCATTGTCTAAGTTAGCCTCTTCCACCGAAACCGGAGGAAGGATAGTGAAGGTTGAGAGGCTCGAACGGCCTAGTATTGAAGAAGTCGAGGTCTTTGACATTGAAACGGGAGATGACTGGAGATCCCCATTCAAACAATATCTCGCTGAAGGTACAATCCCCCAAGATAAGGACGAGGCTCGTCGCTTAAGAATACAAGGGGCGAAATTCACACTCATCAACGGGGAACTGTACAAAAGGGGATATTCGTCACCCTTGTTAAAGTGTCTGGGACCAGAGCAAGCAAATTACGCCCTAGCTGAAGTGCACGAAGGGATTTGTAGCGAACACTTAGGAGCTAGAGCCCTTGCTGCCAAGATACTGCGATCAGGATTCTACTGGCCGACGTTGAAGAAAGATGCAACGGACCAAACCCGTAGGTGTGACAAATGCCAAAGGTTTGCGCCTATCACAACAGCCCCAGTGACCCCTTCTCAAGGTACGATACAGCCAATTCCTTTTGCACAATGGGGGTTGGATATTCCAGGGCCTTTTCCATTAGCTACGGGCCAATGAAAATTCCTATTAGTCGCCACCGACTACTTCACAAAGTGGATTGAAGCAGAATCTTTAGCTACAATCACAGAAAAGAAAGTCGAGGCGATGGTATGGAAAGACATTATCTGTCGATTCGGAATCCCACGCATCTTAAATGTCGACCATGGGAAGCAATTTGATTGTAATGCCTTCCGCGAATTCTGTAAAAGCCTCAGCATTCAGCTAAGGATCTCTTCGGTGTATATCCTCAAGCCAACGGACAGGCCGAAGTCAGTAATCGGACTATTCTTCATGGGCTGAAGACCAGGCTAGACAAAGCTAAAGGGGCATGGGTGGACGAATTGCCTAGTGTTCTATGGGCGTATCGTACCACCAGTCGTGTGTCGACCGGAGAAACGCCGTTCAGTCTCGTATACGGCGCTGAAGCACTGATCCCCATGGAAATTGGCGCACTATCACCCAGAATGGTACCCTTAGTAGAAGAAGAGAATTCACATGCACTAAGGGAAAACCTCGACTTACTTGACGAGCATCGAGAAGCTTCGGCTATTCGATTGGCATCCTATCATCAAAGGGTGGCCAACTACTATAATAGCCGGGTGACAGACAGAACAATGTCTGAGGGAGATCTAGTGCTCAGAAAGTCACACATCACCAACGCTTTGAGAGAAGACGAAAAGTTTAGAGCCAACTGGGAAGGTCCATACCGAATCAGACGGAAGATTGGGCCCAACACCTGTATCCTGGAAACTCTACAAGGAAAGAAAATAGGGAAAACATGGAATTCAAATCACTTAAAACTGTATTTGAATTAATTGCTATATTTTCTTTCTCGAACGTTATAATCTCATATTTTTTGCTATCACAAGATACTATTATTGTCATACGTTTCCAGCTGTTATATATTTAAATTCTGTGACAGGATTCAGAAGAGCTGTAAGAGCCTGAAGCGCTATGCGTCACTGTGGCCAGGCGTATATTCAGAAGAGCCGTAAGAGCCTGAGGCGCTATGCATCACTGTGGCCAGGCGTATATTCAGAAGAGCCGTAAGAGCCTGAGGCGCTATGCGTCACTGTGGCCAGGCATATATTCAGACGAGCCGTAAGAGCCTGAGGCGCTATGCGTCACTGTGGCCAGGCGTATAATCAGACGAGCCGTAAGAGCCTGAGGTGCTATGCGTCACTGTGGCCAGGCGTATATTCAGAAGAGCCGTAAGAGCCTGAGGCGCTATGCGTCACTGTGGCCAGGCGTATATTCAGAAGAGCCGTAAGAGCCTGAGGCGCTATGCGTCACTGTGGCCAGGCGTATATTCAGAAGAGCCGTAAGAGCCTGAGGCGCTATGCGTCACTGTGGTCAGGCGTATAATCAGACGAGCCGTAAGAGCCTGAGGCGCTATGCGTCACTGTGGCCAGGCATATATTCAGAAGAGCCGTAAGAGCCTGAGGCGCTATGCGTCACTGTGGCCAGGCGTATATTCAGACGAGCCGTAAGAGCCTGAGGCGCTATGCGTCACTGTGGCCAGGCGTACAA
This sequence comes from Firmiana major, assembly GCA_033439115.1. Classification (NCBI taxonomy): domain Eukaryota; kingdom Viridiplantae; phylum Streptophyta; class Magnoliopsida; order Malvales; family Malvaceae; genus Firmiana; species Firmiana major. The sequence goes on along the minus strand of CM065908.1, from coordinate 45,382,442 downwards.
TCAGACGAGCCGTAAGAGCCTGAGGCGCTATGCGTCACTGTGGTCAGGCGTATAATCAACGAGCCGTAAGAGCCTGAGGCGCTATGCGTCACTGTGGCCAGGCGTACAACCAACGAGCCGTAAGAGCCTGAGGCGCTATGCGTCACTGTGGCCAGGCGACAAAAATATAAAGGCTGTAAAAACTGAAGACGCACTTGCGTCATAGTAATCACGCCTCAGAAAACGATATGTTTATACGAAAAACTCTTTCTAAAAATATATCTTTCTATCAAGAGTTGGGGAGCATACACGAATACATTCAAAACAAATATGTACAAGCAAAATAAACAAACAGACAAAGGATGATAAATGATAAATAGAGAAGTAATGCGATACAAAGCATGGACAAAACTCTGGATTTCATTTCATTCAAAAAATCATTACAAGTAGATCTTTAGTAGATCTTTACGATTACATTTGACAAAAGTATAAAATCAAAACAAAATGACAACAGAATACTTGAAAAGAAAAACAAAAACAAAAACTCAATCTTCAGGAGGAAGCTGGAGATCAGCTGCAGACGGACCCTCGCTCCCTAAGGACTGCTGACCCTCCTCACCGTCCAAGTCAAGAAGAGCGCCAATAGGCTCGGGAGCATCACCCAGGTCCGCGGGCTCCCAAGGACCGGTGAGGTTGGCTAGATCATCCTGGGCAGTCCTCTGGAAAAGCTCGTCCGCTGGTTCTGCCCCGGGTTCATATTTAGTCCAGTCGGGAGCCTCAAACAGCATCGCCTCGTCTGTGTACTGGAGCTCGGGGAATTCCTCTCCTTCCCTATGCTTCTCTAACCATGACCGAGCAAGGTAGAATCCGTATTTCACGTAGGGATTTGAGAAATCCTCCTTCCGCCTTAAGCAATCCTTGGAAAGGCGGTACTCCTTCACGGCCTCTGCCCGTATGCTATCAATCTCCACTCGGGGCAGTATAGGAGTAGCTTGACTTTCTAACTCGGCAACGCGATGCTCGAGCTCCTGAGTACGAGTGAGCAAGGACCCGTAGTTGGACTGCATATGATCCAGCTCGGCATGGGCCTCCTGAAGATCCTCGTGGAATTTACTTGATCGGGCCGCCTCGATGGTAAGATCCCCCTTGGCCTGGTCCAAATCCTGCCGTGCCTTTGAGAGCTGCTCCTCTAAATTCCGTACCACGTCTGGAAGTTTGGACAAGTTGTTGACAGTGTTCGATAGCTCCATAACCTTGTCTTTTAACTCCCGAATTTTTTTATCGGCTCGCTCCCGATAGGCCCGGTGTTGAGCGTTATTGGCCACGGTCCTCTGAGCCAGCTGCAAAGAAATACAAAAAGTCAAACTCAAAAGCACAGCAAAAAGAGGTTAAACAAAGGGGAACATAAAAATTACCCTTATCGCCTCCATATCAGCCCAGTCCTCTCCCTCCGGATAGTTCCTGAATATTCTAGCCTCGTCCCTTGGGAGAATAGTAGCCCAACTCAGTCGAGAAGCTACCCCCGGAGTATCTAAGGTATCATTGTCACGAACTGCCGGGTAAACCCGAAACTCAGCCCCCCTCATGATAAAACCACCATCCACAGGGTAGGACCTCTCATCTATGGGGCCTACCCTCGGGAGAATTGGCCTAGTCGCCATCGACGCCTCGACATACAAGCGCCTCCGGTTCTTTCACTGGGACGAAATTATGTTGCACTCAGCGCGCTCTTCGGAGCGAGACCGTCCATACGAACCGGATGCTCCCCGTGAAGAAGAAGGAACTCTTCCCCTATCCCGAGAGGGATCCCTTTGTTCCAGGGGAGGAGGAGGCATCGCTGGCCTAGAAACGGGAGGTGTCCGAGCCCGAGGCAACTGAGAAGGGACCGGTGCCTCGCTACGAACATCGTCAGCTACACGCGGCCTCTTCCTGGTGGGAGCACTAGATGGACCGGCCTCTGATGTTTGACGCGCTAAGGATCTTCGAAAGTGACTCATTTCTGCAAAAAAGAAAGAAAGCAAATAAGTGGTCAAACACTGATCAAAAACAGTAAGCAGTAAAAGGAATAAAAGGTTACCGTCAGGAGAATCAAAATGCTCCTGAAGGGACTCTATATTTATCGTGTCGTCGTCAGGGAGCACCATGAAAGTTGAACCGAACCCTTCCCAGCCAGTCAAGTCAGCTAAAGGTTCGCTACCAGAACTAGACTCTACATTGGTGCTCCCTATGTCTTCTTGTGGCCTAGGAGGGTCGGGGTTCAACTCAGGAGAAATTGAAGGTGGAGGATCAGAAGAAGGGACAGAAGGGCCGACAATAGGGATAGGACCCACGCCCCAGCCAGCTAATATCAAATTTTCATTTGATAAAAGGCTGTCAAGGCTAATGGGTCTATCCACCAATAACCTATCGACGTCTGAGGCCAGCTGTTTTCTAAGAGTAGCAATCCGGGGGCCCTTGGGGATTTCACGCCTAGTCTCCCAGCGAGTAGGGAAATCCAGGCCCCCAGGCATCTCCACAACAAGCCACTCCGATTCAAAACCGTGGAGCTTATTGGCAGGTTTTTCGAATAGCCTGTTCTCGAATCCCGGAATATACACCCGCTGAAGTGAGTAAGGGACTAGACCGGGGCTACCTCGAAATCTAAAAAAGACATCGAGAAGGGGAAGAGATGGAGAAACGCCCCTTAGGTGGCAATGCACGGTAAAACCTATTAACTGCATCCATGCGTGAGGATACAGCTGTCCGGGGGCAATCCTATGAGTCCTAAGGCAAGAAGCCCCAAAGTCGGACAACGGGAAGCGGAGTCCTAATTCTAAAGCTGCCCTAAAGATAACTACCCCGTCAGACACACCACGTATGTCACTTTCCTGAGGGGTTGGAAGTCTATAGGAGTATCCCTCGGGCAAAGGAAACCTAGATACTAGGTCTTGGACGTCGGCTTCCTTCAAAGTCGACTTGACACCTAAGTTTATTTGTTTTCCTACACCATGGCCAACCATTTTAGAAGTTCGGGGGAAATCAAAAACAATTATGGACGACAGAGTTTACCTAAAAGGAAGACAACAAAAGAACGGGCGACACAGTTTTCAAGATCTGGCGGTAGACTTGTGACACTGTAACGTCACGCTGCAGAGTTGCGGCAGAGTTGCGACAGAGTGCGAGAGAATCTGCGGGAGAGTGGTCTTCGCGAGAGAACTCAATATCGATTGTGACAGCAGGGACCCAGTATATATAGGCGCACGGCTGCGCCACGCCCGCGCAAGGATCCGCCCCGACCCGGAAAAAGCAAATCCGGACCCTGATCCTCTTTCGCAGGAAAAATTCCTACCAAAGAGTGGGGAGCAATTGATGTTGGTCCTATCATCAAAGTCCGCGTGTAGAAAGATTGACCAACCAGATACCGTCACGTGTCAAACACAAGATAAGCCACGTGGCTGTTACAGCGACAGAGCTTCATGCGGCAGAGTAGCTTGACATGCGACAGAGTCTCGAGGCGATAGAGACTCTATCGCGTAGGCTTTGTGCGGCACTGTATGTCGCTACAGACCTCTACCGCATACTCTGCTACAGACCTCTACCGCATATCCTGCGACAGACCTATGCCGCCAGCTCTGCGACAAAACTCTTCCCCGTGGACCGCAGTAGAGGTCCACACATGAACTCTGCCGCCATCCAGAGCTCGAACCGACTCGGAAGAAACTTATAAATACCCCAGGTGAGCTCTCAGAAGAGGAGGACGACACAGAAAAAAAGATAAGACTCTAGATTCTGAAAAACACAATTCTCTTCCCCCTATATACAAAACTTCAGTTTTCTAACTTAATCATCGGAGTGCGCGTGCAGGGACAAATCCCTGCGCCCTCTGATTCTTGTTGTTTTTACAGAATATACGAAGAACACGTGGAAGAAATCCCATCGACGTCACCTTTTTGTCGTTAGCGCAATCTGAATACGTGGAAGTTGTATTCCCGTTGTTGTTTTATTCCAGGCAACATCGATTGTTATCAGAGGGAAAAAAAAATCTATTTTCGAAGCGATCTTTCAAATTCAATGCTCCGCTTAATTTCTTAGTAAAAAGTTTGCAGTAAGAACTTTGTAATTTAGCTTAAATTGCTGATTATCGCTTTAAAGTGTGTAAACAATGAAAGGATTCCTCTTTAATCTTCTTGATTAATATAAAAACAAATTCATTTATTAATATTATAAAAGATTGTATTATTTTAGATTAAAAAAATTTCGAATGTTTTAAATTTAAATTATTTTGAATTCGAATTAAAAAAATCAATTTATTTTAAATTTAAATTATTTTGGGCTTGGATTAAATTAAGTTCGAATCAATTACAATTTAAATTAATTTGGGTTCAGATCAATTTAGGCTTTGATCAGATCGGTTCAAATTGTTCACTTTTTTTTGGTCAACTTTAGTGAATAGACTCACTAAACAGGCCTGGCCAACTCAAGACCGATTCGATTTCAGCCCAATCTAGTCTAGCTCGTAATCGAAACCATCCCAATTCGGTCAAAGATCGAAGTTAGGCGATCCATAGATTTATGGATTACCTTATCGGTCTTAGTCCGACCCCTTATTTTTTGGTAGCATGTGGGCATTGTCCACATGCTACTCAGGAAGACTATCTGCTCTCTCTTTTTTCAAATTTAAAATTTTAATTATTTTTATTTTTTTACTTTTTTTTATAAATACCCTTTCCCATTTCAATTTTTTCTTTACATATTTTCTCCAAATTCTCCCAAATTCTCTCCAATTCTGTTCAACTCAAACTTTGTTCATTTTTCTCATTTTGAATTCATAATATTATTATCATTTTCTCATTCATATTCTCTCTAAAATTAAAAACCTTCTCTTTTATTCTCTAAACACAAATATAATTTTCTACAACTCATTTCCTTTCTTTCTTACAATTTTATTTTGCTCAACTTCCAATATATATTCCTCTAATTTCCAAATTTTCAAATATATTTATTTAAAAATAAAAAAATGTCTGATTTTTATCGTTGTTCATCTTCTGTTTCTCGCCCTTTTAGTTATACTCAAATCTCCAATTTTGGCAAAAAATCTTTTAAAGAATTTGAACCGGATATTCATTTGGAAGAGAAAGTTTCCTTAAGCACTGAAATATGGTGGTCAAACACAATCATCAGCCGCCATCTTCTCTAGTACAGCTACAACATCAAAATTGAAAACCCGTCTTAAGAAGAGTAAGGTATGGAAGTATTTTGGCATTGTGTAAAAAAAAGGTACGAACGAATATGCTGCTATTTGTAAAGTATGTAAAATGGACTATATTTATAGCTCTGGTGGAAGTGCTAGGGGTATAGGTACGTATAAAAGACATTTAATTGGTAAACATAACTTAAATCCAGATGAGGTAGAAGAGGATACATGATGGTGAAAAAAAATATTTTTGACAATAATAAAGCTAAGTGTGAACTCCACTTGTGTTGAATGTAGCGGGTCCAATCCCGAATAACGGATGAGAGTTGGTGGTAGGTTTGGGCAACCAACCACTTAAAACTTGTTCAATTTTTTATGAGGTGAATCATTATATGAATTTCGTTGGGGCATCCCCTACTTAGCAACACTTTACATCGAAGTTCAAGTGTAGTGAAAAATGAAAGGGTTTCTAAGTGGTCGCCAGAAAGAGACACGCCACATCGACACCTGGATGTGGTGCCGAAGACAAAGATTCCCACTCTATAATGGACAAGGATGGGTAAAAAAGTTTGTCTATAATCATAAGGTTAGGTTAGGATCTTGGAATATAGGTACGCTTAATATAAAGTTAGTGAAAGATTTGTTACGTTATGTGTAGAAGGAAGGTTAATATCTTGTGTCTTTGGCAGACCAAATGGGTTGGGGGAGAAAGCTATAGAGATAGCACCTTGGCAGTATAAGGTTTGGTATACAGGGAAGAATAGAGACTGAAATGGTATAGTTATCATCATAGACAAAGAGTATCAAAAGAATGTTGTATAAGTTAAGAGATAATTGGATAAAATTTTTTCGTTAAAGCTAGTTCTATGAGGAGACATTTTGAATGTTATTATTGTATATGCACCATAGATAGGACTTGATAATGCTAGTGAAAGACAATTTTGGAAAAAATTTGATAAGATAGTACAAGAGGTGCCTATAGAAGAAAACATTTGCGTTGCCAGTGATCTTAATGGCCATTTAAGTACTAATAGAAAGGGTTTTAAAAATGGACTTAGGAGTTTTAGTTACAGTGTAAGAAATGAAAAGTGGAGATGCTATTCTAAATTTTGCTTTATCTTATGACCTAACCCTAGTGAATATATTGTTTAGAAAGAGAGAACCTCACCTTATTACCTTTAAGAGTGGACTGAATGTAAGTCAAATAAACTTCTTTTTTACTAGAATGAGGGATAGACACAATTGTCTTGACTAAAAATTATCCAGGGTGAGAGTGTTATCACGCAACATAAAACTGTTAGTCTTAGACCTGAAAATTCATAAACAACATTGTAAGAATCAACATGAAGCAACTATAAGGCTTCGATGATGAAAGATAAAAACAGATTATCATGCATTACATAGAAATAGTCAGTCTCAGAAAAAAGACTGGATAACAGAGGAGAACCTGAATACACTGTGGAATAAGATGACAAAACACATTCAGGAGGTGGACAAGGAGATACTTGGAGTATCAAACAAAAAAACACCAACTGAAAAAGATGAAACATGGTGGACTGAATTAATTAAGGACACTATAAAGACTAAAAGAGATTGTTACAGGGCTTTGAAGACAAATAACATTGAAGAGAGCTTCACAAAATACAAGTTAATTAAGAAGGAGGCAAAACGAGTAGCGGCATAAGCTAAGGTGAAGGTTGTGAAAAAGATTTATAACAAGTTGGACATAAAGGAAGGAAAGAGAGATATATAGATTGATGCGAACAAGATAGAGGAGGAGTCGAGACTTAGAAGTTTTGAAACGTATCAAGGATAAACACCAAAGAACTCTAATTAAGGATAATGATATTAAAGAAAGGTGGCGTGATCAACAAATATTTAACAATGGGCAAAGCTAAATTGTGGACAATATTTTGGTGGCTCCCGAAGATTCGAACTGATGCTTTATGTGCAGAGTTAAAGAGATAGAGATAAATGACGCACTAAAGAGGATGAAGACATGGAAAGCTGGAAACGCCTTGAAGAGGTAGGAGTTAGGTGGTTGACAAATCTTTTTATTAAGATTGAGTGCACTAACAAGATGCTTGAATAATGGAAAAAGAGTGTCTTGGTACCTCTCTATAAGAAGAATAAAGATATTCAAAGTTGCTTCAATTATCGAGGCATAAAAAATGAGTCACCCAATGAAATTATGAAAAAGAGTGATAGAATGAATATTGATGAAGACTGTAGAGATATCGGATAATCAATTTGGTTTTATGTCTGGTCGATGAACTGTGGAAGCAATACACTTGCTTAGATAACTTATGGAGCATTTTGGAGTACATGGTAAAGATGTTCATATAGTCTTTATAGACTTGGAGAAAGTATATGATAAAGTGCCTAGGGAGGTGTTATGGTGGTTTTTAATGAAGAAAAGAGCCCCAATAAAATATATTAAAATAATTAAAGACATATATAGAAATGGAAGGACATATATGATGACTTGTGGAGGGAAAACAAGTGAATTCCCTATCACAATATGTAACGTCCCGAAATTTGTAGAAATTTGGACTAAATTTTTATTTTCTTTCTATTAGTTGCCCACGCGTAGTGTAAGACGCGATTAACTTAGATAAGCTTTTACCATTTATAGTTATAGTTTCTTAGTTCTTGGTCCCAATTTAAACTTTGAATGATGGAACTTAATCATTCATGGGCTATGCTTAATCATCCACAGAAAAATTAAATTCTTTCACACCCATTTGTAACTATAAATCATAAATAAGAATTATATCGTATCCTCTCATAACACCACTCTAATGAAACTGCAATCAACACCCAATCTAGCCTAATTGATTACATTGACATCCATTACAGCTTATCATTACATCCCAAAACTTAACTTATAAAACAAATACATTAACTTAGTCTCTACATCGATCATTTTGAAAACAAAGTATGAAAAGGAGGTGCATGCCTTAAAGTGCAAACGATGAGTTTAGAGAGGCTTCAAATCTAACCATCAACAAAAATGGTGCTCCGCCAATCACTACAAAATCAATTTGAAAGTTGGAGGGGGTAAGCTTTACGCCTAGTAAGAAACACATTGGCAAACACAATAGTATCAAAGCAATGATACGAAACAAATGCCAAACATACTAGTTTAAATCAAACAAATGTTTTTCCAAAACATGCTTATCAAAACATATACCTATCAAAGCATATACTTTATCAAAATAAAGCTTATTGTAAGCCAAACTTGTTAAATCAAAACTTATCAAAGGTGTGCTTATGAAAATCAGATAAAATAATGAAGACTAGGCAGTGTCCTTATAATGATCATGTGACAAATAAATATGGATCCCTAACCTCAGGTGAAACATAAATGTGGAATCCCTAACCTCGAGGGAAAAGCATAAGTAACATATGGCTAGGGTTGGTGATGATCCTAAAATGGTATCTACGTGTAAGTATATATAGTCATACAAGTAATACAAATGTGAGTCTAAAATATCGTCCCACAAAGATTTTTATAGCTTAATTGATTACCAGACAATTACATCTTAAAGTATATTCTAACCAATTATGAAGATGGGTGGTTTACAAGTCTATTAAGGCATGATAAAATAAAAATATAAAAATAAACAAATAAAATAATAAATTATAACCAAAATTTAAAATGATAAAAGAAACAAGAAATAGAAATACTTACAAAGTCCAAATGAGAAATAAAAAGCAACTGCAAAAAAAAAATAAAATAAAAATTAAAACCAAAAATGAAAATGGGCTAAAAATGCAAATAATGAAAAATATGGGTTTAAAATGTAAATAATAAAAATAAAACTAAAAAATCCTAAGATGAAAAAAAAAATGTATGATTCTAATCTAATTAAATGAAATAGAAAAGCAAAATAATCTAACATAAACATGAGAAAATAAAATCCTAAATAAAAATGCTAAAAATCCTAAATAAAAACCCTAACCCTAAAATATTTTAAAATGCAAACCCTAAAAATAATTGTAACCCTAAATGATATATATATATATATATATAAATTAATGATACACATAATTAATTACTAAGACTAAACTAAATAATGCATGAGAAATAATTTTATTTCTTTTGATTATGGAAATTAAAATGAAAACTAACCTAAAAATGCATGTAATGGACTCTAACCTTAAACTAAACCTAAATGAAGTAAACCAAACCATAAGCTATTGTAAATGAATACTTAGAACCATAATTATCAAGCACTTAAGACAACCCCTAAAATTAAAAATGAGGTGAATGCAATAAAACCTAACTAATGCATGAAATGCTAACCCCTAAAAACTTAACCAAACTTTCCCTAACCCTTACCTTATACTTACACTACCCTATGACACCTAAAAGTATCCTAAAATAGTAGCTAAATGACTCTAAACGTACCTGATTTGAAAGCTCGACAGAATTGAAAATTGATGCAAAATAATGCTTGAATGCTATGTAAACTAACTTTAAATGTATCTAAACTTTAACAATTGATTACATGACTTAAATGAATCCTAAAACTAATGAAATGAACCCTTAAAATACCCTAAACAATAGCTAAAACATTGCCTGGACTGTAAGTGAAAAAAATCCTAACTCATCCTAAAAATAAACTAACATATAAATGATCCTACAAACACCTAAATGCAGCTAAATACTACATAAACAACAAGTATATAAAATCTAGATAGAATTGCAGTAAAGGATGCCCAAAAAAAGAAAAAAATGAAAAAATAATGAAAAAAAACCTAAAAGAAATTTAATTTAATAAAACCTAAATATAATTTAATGTATGGATGATTTTAAGAACTTTGAAAACACCCTAAATGGCACCTAAAACTAATCTAAACAATAGCCTAAACATAACCCAACAATGACGCCAAACCAAAATTAAAAAAAAAATGTTAGAAAAATTTCATGAATCTTAATCTAGCATGCTCCTAAAATTTGCATGAAACTTAACCCTTTTTAATTGACCCTAAAATATGCAAGAGACAACAGATAAATACTCACCAAGAATGACGCCAAAATCATGCTGAAACAAAAAATGAAACTGCTAAGTTAAAGTTGTGAGAATGCAATAACAATGCAACCTTACTTTAGCTAACTAGTAACCCTTAATTATATGACCTTATAATGGATTAAAACTAATTAAATGATACCTTAAACAACCCCAAAACAACACTAAAATAAACCCTGAAAAAAAAAAACTAAAGTCACACCTACAAGAAGAAAATAAAAGAAAATAAGTTCATAATGAAATTTAACACAACTTCTATGGTTTTTAACCTTGAAAAATCATTTTTACTTACTTCAAAGCTACTCTAAAACTTAAAAAACAAAATCAAAATAGTAAATAGACATCCAAACAGTCAAGAAAAAATTTAAACAATAGCTTAAACAAATCTAAAAAGAAATATGGACTAAGCTTGAACACCAAAGCTATGGAGGTAATTTTTCAACTTCCGAAGCTTTCATGAACTTAAAGCTCAATCAAAAATACAAATAGGAGATAAGAAATGGAGAAGATAAAGAAGAATAAAGTTGAAATTTAAATACATAATGAAAAAAAACTTATAATGAAATTGCTTGAAGTAAAGAAAATACAAAAAAAAAACTTAAAGAAAGTGCATGGAAATGTAAAGAAAGCTTGTAAATAAAAATGATGGCTACATAAAACAACTAAAATACATGATAAAACATTAAAGAAATTGAAAAAGTCCCTAAGGTAGCCGACCCCCTCTCTTCCCCTTTTCATTTTGCATTCATACATGGGTAAATTAAGGCTAAATGGGTTAAAACACATGGTAAATGGGTTGACAATTAACTGCTATGTGTCTTAATCTAATTAGGTCTTCAACGAAGATATTTTCACATCATCAAGGCTCCATAGCTACCTCTTGTCTTCTAGTCCAACTGTCATCCTTTGTGGTCAACCCATGTGAAATCTAGGTGAAATCTTGTCACCATCTTCCAAGAGTGAATAAAATCAAGCCATATGGCATGTAAGGTGGGCATGAGTGACTTATATTAAAAGACAATTTAGGTTGCTATGAAAAATGTCTTCAGTATACTTAATCTTATTCTTCATTGATGAGTTCAAATGTCATCAAATTAACTTAATTTCTTCTAAAATTTATTTATCTGCACAATCAGAGAAAATTAGTCAAATTCTGGGAGAAATTAACATTTTTGCAAAAGAATTAAATAATAATCAAGGAAAATAAGCACATAAATAACCCTATAAAATAGAGTTATCATACCCCAAACTTGAACTATTGCTTCTCCTCAAGCAAAACAAGAGCATACTAAAAATGATAAAATACCCAACATGCTTATTCTCCCAACATATTCACAAAGACAAAGTATAGATCCCACAATCAAAAATTTACAATTGTTATTCAAGCACTAAGTGTGAACCAATAATAAGTCTATACACAAATTGAAGCCTTCATGTGCGTGTGAGAATGTCAAAGCCACTTCAGAGTACACAACCCGGATCATATTATGCAAACAGAAGGATACAAAGTCAATTACATGTGATCAATCCCATAAGTTTGCTTTTCACTTCTCTATTCACTAATGTAGTCACTCTTAATCAAAAATCAATAAGACTTCATTAACTTGTAATGTAAGGCTCATGTTAAGGTATGGTAAAATCAATTTAAGCTCAAATATCCTTTGACATGCATTACCTACTAGGATCACTAATGTTTGAGCTCTTAATTATTCCCCTAAAACTTATTTATTGTCCTAAATTTTTATTCTATTTTTGTAGTTTTCTCTTTTTTCATTTTTTCATTTTTTTCATTTATTTATTTACTTTTCTTTTTCTTCCTCTTTTTTTTTTTCTATTTTTTTTTACTATCACCCACAACCCATATGTACAAAGTTTTGAATATATCATAGTGAAATCACATGCTTTCGGGGTAAAGGATAGGAAAAAGTATTTAAGCTAAGGAAAATCATATAGGTATATATATAGAAAAAAGCTTATTTGGCCCAAAGGGGTGACTAGGATGGCTAGAAAGTCTCAAACGATACAAAATGACCTAAATCATTTCCCTAATCAAGTACAATATAATATTTCGCATCGAGAGAGGATCAAATAAATTTTATAATACGATGCATAAGATCAAATGAACAAATGCAATCCTATGTCCACATAAGCTTTCTCTAAATAAGCGTACAAATCCATGACATGACATGTGCATAAAATTAGGAACTCACAATTAGAGTAAAGACAAATTCAAGGAATTAAGTTCTTTCTTTCACAACAATCATGCCTCGCATCAATCAGAATCATACCAAGTCAATATGATTATGAGAAAACAGAACATGCTAAGCACAAAATCACCTCAAATCAAAACAATGAAGCTCAAATTTTCAAAAATTTTGAAAGATATTTCAATTTTAGCTCAATTTTTTTTTGAAAATTGCTCAGTTAATCCATTCCCCCAAACTTAAAGTGCACAGTGTCCTCAGTGTGTAGATAAACATAAAGAAATGAAGCTCGAAACAGAAAACTTCCCTATCAGCTATATGAATACCATGAAGCTCAATACTTGGTGTGGCTACCAAGGGTACCTACAAAAGAAAAGAAAATAAGGTTTAAACTAGAAAGAGAACTATACAAAAATGAAAAATAATAAAAGAAAAATCAAAGGGATAAAGCTAGGCTGAATTTATAGTCTTCAGCAAACTATCATGAAGCTTCATAACATAAAATCAATCGGGCTCAGACTCGATGGGAGTGGTAGCATCTCTCTTCAATGTAACACTCTTTATAGCAGAAGGTGCGCTCTCTATCAGTGCCTCAGTGAATGTAGTGGTCTCTACAAAACCTCTTATTAACATCATTCTCTTCAGCCACGTCTAGGATAAATCCACTCACCTCTCCATTTACATCTATCAATCTAATCAACCCATGCTCATAAATCTCCATTAATGTAGTGGTCATTATGAAGGACCCAACGAGATTATCTTTAGAAAATAACTTATTAACTTCCTTCTTTTCCACTAACTCTTTTTTAACTTATTCAAGGTGACTATCAAAACAAACATTTTTTCTTCCCTATCTTAAATTTCACCTCTCTATCCTAAGGTTTAAAAATCAACTCCCCCACATCCACATCAATCAGAGCTCTCCCTGAAGTGAAGAATGGTTTACCTAAGAGAATGGGGATATTCCTACTTTCTCTCATGTCTAAAATCAGAAAGTCTACTAGAATCATAAAATCATCCACCTGGACAAGAACATCTACTATCAATCCTCTCGGGTATCTAACATACCTATTTGTAATATGAGGAGTAGTCTTAGTAGTCTTCAATTCCCCTAATCCTAGCTTTTCATAAACCACTAAGGGCATCAAATCGACACTAAATGCTAGGTTAGCAAAGGCATTAGCAAAGGACTGATCAGAAATGGTGTAGAGGAAAGTAAAACTACCAGGATCTCTCATCTTAGGTATAACTTGTCTCTCTATGATAGCTTTGTACTTCTTAATAAGTGTTACTAGCTTTAGGGGAGGCTCACTAGATTTTGGCTTAACTAGCTTTTGGGGAAACGGTACAGGATGTGTAACACTAATGTCTTACAAGAGCTAGACTTTACTGTCTTAGGGGGCTTTATAGGAATAGGTTCTTTAGGTATGATGTAAGACCTGTAAATTTCAATGTAATGTTTATGATTTAAAAATGTACAGACAAGTTACATTACATATGAATCTCAAGAAATGGATATTTTTAATCTCTAAGTGTGAATGGAATATAAAATGAGTATAGAAGAAAATGAATGGAAATTTAACTTTGAAAATCTGGGAAAAACTACAGTAGAAAGCCTGTAGATGAAGGCCAGATCGATCTCATGAGGTGACAAGATCGATCTTGCAATTTCAGGATGAAAACACCAAGGTTTTTAGGCAAGTATATTGATCATTTATTCAAGCCAGATCGATCTTTTGTTGAAGAGCAGATTGATCTCCTCCTAAGAAGATCAATCTCAAAGTGGTTTTACCTGGAAAATATCGATCCCTTTCCCTGGGAGAACGATCTTAATTTGTCTAGGCCAGGGGTAGATCGATCTCATCCCTATGGCAGATCGATCTCCATAAGCCTCTGCATGATATGGAGTTAGCTGTAGTGGTGTTTGCATTGAAGATATGACAACATTACCTATATGGGGAAAGGTTTCAGATCTTCACTGACCATAAGAGTCTGAAGTATATCTTCGACCAGAAGGAGCTTAATATGAGAGAAAGACGATGGATGAAGCTCCTTAAGGACTATGACTATGAGATTTTATATCATCTAGGGAAGACAAACGTAGTTTCATATGCCCTGAGCAGAAAGAGCATGGTTTCTGTTATGATGATCAGGGAATGGGATTTATTGGAATAGTTCACCGGACTTAGGATAAGAGTTGAGGAAGTAGAGGTTGGATTTATGGCTAGCCCACAGATAGAGCTCAGTATTTTGGATCAGATTAGAATTGGATAGAGAAGTGATCAGCAGCTACTAGATTTGGTTAGCCAAGCTGAGAAGACCCCGCAGTCAGATTTTACGATCAGTGATGATGGATTGTTGAGGTTTAAGGGTCGTATTGGTGTCTCGAGCAATGATACCTTGAAGCAGCAAATTTTGAGGAAGTCTCACTGTTCTCGTTACAACATGCACCCAGGTAGTACTAAGATGTATCAAGACCTGCGTAAGGTGTATTGGTAGAGTGGTATGAAACGAGAAGTGGCAGAATTTGTGGCCAAGTGTTTAGTGTGTCAACAGATAAAAGTAGAGCATTAAAAGCCTCAAGGATTAATTAAGTTCTTACTAGTGCCTAATAGGAAATGAGAGCATATCACCATGGACTTTATCATGAGATTACCGAGGATCTGTAATAGCATGTTCTGCCTAGTCTCCTTTATATAAATTACTGAATAAACTGTTTATTGAAATAATATTGGGTGAACTGAATGATTAAAATGGCATCTATAAGTATTATGTTTGTAAACTTTGTATATACTGTTTTCTATTTCCTAAAGTTATGATAATGGCATTAATCACCGTCACTATTTTACTGTATGAGATTTCCTTACAAGAACGTAGATAGTATAGTTATTTACATACTTATTTTCCTTGTTGAGCATGTTGAGATCACCCTTTCATTTCATTTCTGCAAACTATCTCCAGTACCGAAGACCCCGCGGTATTACAAGGACCTTTTTGCGGAGTACATATCTTCGCATAGTTCCCTTTACTCAGTGATATACACAGCGTATTACTCTTTTTGTATCTAACATTTGTTGCACAGTAATGTATATAGACATGTATTTGAGGGATGTAAACATGTATAAATACCAATGATAGGATAGATGAATTGGGAATGTATAAGATATGATTTCAATTTTTTATAAAGAAATCCTAAAGTTTCTATTTTGTTTATAAATAAATGTTAATATGATTTACTGTATGGACTGACATTGACTCTTAGTCCAACCAAAAGTAAAACGGGTTTGTAAGTAAAACATGTGTGACAAAAGTTGGTATCAGAGCGAGATTGGCCTGATATGAGTGGTGTTAGAAGTTAGAAGAGGTTTGGAAAGTTTACATCTCCACATTACTGTGCATTGTTTAGATACATTTATGTATACTTGGCTGTGTTCATACTGAAAATTTCTTGTTGGATGTAGGAAAACTATTAGATATGGCTGGTAGGAGTCATAGTCGTTCAAGCAGACGAAAGGGCACATATTCTCGAGGCCATAGAGATAGGTCCGAGAGGCATGATGGCTCCTCACCTGAGTGTACTCCTTACAATTTAAAGGAGAGTTTTAAAGCCCGTTTTACGAGATTAGAGAGTGGCATGGAGATGATGATGACATTATTCAGTTAGGTGATGGCCAGATTTGATAGCATGCAAGGTATGGTTGGCCAAACGGCACCAACAACATCGACAGGAGCACCTGACACACTTGCACCTACTCAGTCAGCACCTATACCACTGACAGTAGGAATCTCTACTCCCACACCCGTTATGCCACCACAAACCCCACCTATACAACTTTCGCTAACTCCAGTAGCCCTACAGTAGAGCAATGATGAGATGAGGTATGATTGTGAACTGGATAGGTTGAGACAATTTAAAAAATTTAAGCCACCATACTTTGTCGAGGTTAAGAATCCAGTAACTGTAGAGAATTGGATTAATGAGCTAGAGAAGTTGTATAGGTTCTTTAAGTGCACAACTACTGAGTGTAAGACCCATAAATTTTGATGTAATCTTATAATTTCCATGATGTACAAACAATTTTGATTATATATGAATCATAAGAATTGGATGTTTTTGAGTGTTAAGTGTAAATAAATTTCAAAATGAGTATAAAATCAATTGGATGGAAGTTTAACTTATAAAATTTGGGAAAATTACAGTTAGAATGCTGTAGGGCAGATCAATCCCATACAAGGAGAGATCTATCTCATGTTGCCTCGGGTAGGACCATATCAATCTCCTCCCATAGGCAAATTGATCTCCAATGGTCTCTGGATAGGCCAGATCAATCTCCTCTTAAGGTCAGATCGATCTCCAAAGCCTTCTGCCTGAATCAGATCGATCTCATTACCTTGAGCAGATCAATCTCATGCACTCAAACAGATCGATCCCTTACCTGTAAAATGTCAAATTTTGAAGGTTTCAAGCAAGGCTAGATCGATCTCCACCATATACAGATCAATCTCTTAAGGTATTTTCTATAAAAATGGGGTAGTTGGATCTTCATTTCACGGGAACAAATCCATTTCTTCCTTTTCCAACATTAACCTAGCTTTCTCACTCTAAAACCATCGCATTTCTATAAAGATTTGAGAAAAAGCTATTAGAGCAAAGTTGTTCATTATGAGGAGAAGAACCACATAGCTTGGAATCAAAACTTCATTTGTTGGATTGAAGGAGTAAAGGAGTCTTCAAATTTGGAAAAGAGGAAAGTCAAACTATGTGAGTTTCTAATGCACCAACTCAAAGTATATTTATCTAGTTGTTGTTGTGAGTAGATTGGTGTATGTATTGATGATTGAAACTACCTAGAATGTAAGGTAACAAGCATAACTTAGAATGAATTAGTGTGAGAAAATGTGATATGGTTGGGTTGATGATAAATGGATTATACTAAGATGTTAGTGAGGTGATAAGCATGATTTGAGATGATTGAATGAAGCTACATTGTAAGATTAGTCAAGTTATAAAAATAAGCATATGAGGTGTTTGATAAATTTGCCTTAGTGAAGTGAATGATGAACTAGAGGCACTATGGACTTAATATTGATTTAGTGTGAATCAATAGGCCTAAAGAATTTAATAGACTCTCGAGGAATAAGTAGAACAATCAAAATGTGGCCTTATGAGTGTTAATGAAAACTATAAGTCGAATCGACTATAGTAAATGCAAGAATTGTATTTCATTAGATTAAATTGATGTGATACGTAATTTCGTGCAGTCCCAGAGATTTCGTTGAAGGCAAATCGAACTGCACAAATGAGTAGCTCTAAGGAAGCGAAATCACTCGACGCGATTTTAGGTAAGGGAATTTTATAAGTACTTATAGATAGCTACACGTATTTTGTGGGTGTATATAGGGCTTTCAAATTGCTTGGTTATCTAGAAAAGAATAATGGTTTGTGTGAACGACTACCAATATACATAATTTGGTTTTGAAGTGAATCTTACAAAAAGGGAGAGTAAGGCTAATAATTGCATAAATATCATTTTTTGATATTTTTATTAAACACATTGCTTTGGTTTAAGCAAATTTGTGGATAGGCTAGCTAATGATTTCATAATTTCATGAAATAGCACGAGTCAGGTGCAAGTTATGATTTTGAATGTGTTTTGATGAAATGGAGCCACCTATCAAATTTGTATGAGTTAAATCATGCTAGAGCCTCGTTCGCACTGGATTTTGATGTTTTGATAAGTATGAAATGTGCTGGAGCCTAGCTCACACCATATTTTAAGTTATGATGTTTTATAAACCGTACTGGAACTTTAGCTTGTACGTGGTTTCCATTGATTTTCTTATGCATATAATCGTATTGGAGCTGTGCTCATACATGATTTCCTCATTATTTAATTATGCATAAAAGCTGTACTAGAGCATTGCTCATACGAGGGAATTTATTGATGATTGCATGAATCGTGCTGGAGTTTAGCTAGCATAGGTTTTCACATGTGATATGTAATGAGTCATGCTCGGATGAGATGCCACGAGCCGTGCTGGATGCCTCGTGTAGATTGCTACTCACACAGATGAGATGCTCACACGTGCACTTGAGACTGAGTAGGTTTTACATGGCATGAGGTAGATAAGACCAACGACTAGCACCCCTAACCATGATATGGGTCCACGGAGTACGTTGTACCGTGTATATCACATGGAGTATGCTGTACCATGTGGTTTGTGATGTTGATTAAAAAGTCTGGCAAAGAACTAACCCACTTTCGTTTCAGCATGATGCCCCACACATCAAGATCCATGTGGTCTGGGATGATTATGACATAGTTGGCCAACATAGTCCTTGATATATATATAGTGACCACCTGTCTCACATGATATCACATGGTTTTATACACTGAGTATGATTTGTGCTATCCAGGGTAGACTCGAGGGAGGGGTCGAGCCTTGTGGGATTGTGTTTAAAGAGAGGGTATTGCTATTTGTGATGAATTTTCACGTGTTTTGAGAAAGTGATAAAATCCTAAGGGATGTTTTGTGTTGAGTTTCCTTTTTTATGATGAGTTTTAATGATGATGAGCATGAGAGGTTTTACATGATGATCTTTCCATGTTTTACATGCCTATTTTCATGTTTTCAATGCATGATATATGTGTATATATGTGGCATAGTTTTAATATTTCCTCATGCTCTGGATATTAATGATTTTAAGCATGACATTATAAGCATGTAGATAGTGTAGTTATCTACCATGCTTGCATTATTGCCTTACTGAGCGTCTGGTTACTCATCCCATTCACTTTCCCCCTCTTCAGAGCGTATATAGTAGCCTAGTGAAGGACTGAGGCGTTGTATTTGGATATCCGCTGCTCTCCATCGCCAAGAGGTATACACACATGAATTCTTTTTGTATCTAAATATGTAAAAGCACAGTAATCATTTTGAATTGTAATATGGGGGATGTAAATGTTAAAAAACATGTCATGTATAAGTATATGACTTAAACTTTCAAATGTATGTTTTTGATTAATTGAAAGATGTATGGAAATGGTGATTAATACTGACTCACAGCCCAACTGTTATTTGTGAGAGTTTATCGCGATCGGGTAAGGAAATAAAAAAACGAAAAATTTATGGTAATTTTTTTAGATGAAATGGATGAAAAAGGGTCATGACACTGAGAAGGTTACCTTCACAGCTTTTATGTTAAAGGAAGAGGTAGAACATTGGTAGAAGTTTACTAGATCGATTTTGAGGGCTAGACATTAGATGATTACATGGGATATCTTTCTTGATGCCTTCCAGAGATAGTACATCCTAGATATTGTCTAGATTGCAGACTGAGTTTTTGAACTTGACTCAAGGTAACAGATCTGTAGATGAGTATTAGTCTAAGTTTACCTCTCTAGTGAGATATGATCCAGATACCATGAGTAACGAAATGAAAAAAGTCTAAAAATTTATGGATGGACTGAGACCCTCTATCTGAGCCCAATTAACCCCTTTTGTCATTACCACGTATGGAGAGGCAGTTCACCGAGCACAGTTGTGTGAGTAAGATAACGAGCTGCATGTATCTGAGTTTGGTAAGAAGGGTAAGGGTGAAGATCAAGATAGGAAGAGATATGCAAAGGATAAAGAAGTGAAGGAGGGTAAGAAACTGTTCGGGAAATGACAAAAGAGTTTTGATGAGTCGCGAGTTAAGGTAGCTAAGATTTTTTCTCTTCCAGCCACAGCTCTAGCTAGGGGCATTGTTATTGGTGGACCTAAACCCACTACAGAGCCGTGTAAGATCTGTGGAAGATATCATGGTAATAGGCCTTGTCATTGGGTATCTGGAGCATGTTTTCGTTGTGGCAAGACTGAGTATTTAGTAAAAGACTGCTCAAAGTCTCCCGACTCAGCGCCACAAAAGGGTAAAGAACCACTAAAACTCTTGCTGCTGCTCCTGCCCCGAAGAATAAGGCTACAGTTGAGGAGAAAGGTAAACTGGTTGTAGGTTGTGAGCAAGTGTATGCCTTAGATCAAAAGACTATGGATGCATCATCAGATATCATTAAAGGTATAATTCTGGTTTTTGATATTCAAGCATTAGCCTTATTTGATCCTGGTGTAACTCACTCTTTTATATCCCTGGCATTTGCATATAAACTGTCATCGTATGTACAACCTGTACCTTTAGGAAAGATATTACTCATTATAAGACCAATGAAGGATAGTCAAATGACCGAATTAATGTACAAGGACTGTAAGTTTAAAGTAGAAGATAGGAATATGTTAGCTAACCTAATCCTACTAAATATATATGATTTTGATGTAATACTGGGTATGGACTGGTTCATAGCAAACCATGCTGTCCTTTATTGTCACACTATGATAATAACCTTTTTCCTAATTGAGGAATATGTTGTAAACTTTTCTAGGAAGTAATAAAGGAAATTTAAGTTTACTATAACTAAAAAATTCATACTAAATGTATGAATGGTATTTTTAAAGGTTTCATTGCTTATGTAATTAATATGAATAAAGCGCGTCAGGGAGTTTCTTGATGTATTCTCGGATGATTTACCAGGGTTGCCACCAGATAGGGAGATGAAATTTTGTATTAATTTGATGTCTGGTATTGAGCTGATATCCAAACAACCGTATAGAATGACTCTGATTGAATTAGAGGAGTTGAAGAAATAATTACAAAAATTACTTAATAAGGGGTTTATTAGACCGAGTGTCTCACCTTGGAGTGCTTTGGTTTTATTTGTTAAAAAGAAAGATGAGAGCCTCAGATTATGCATCGACTATAGAGAGCTTAACAAGGCTACCATTAAGAATAAGTATCCCCTTCCACTATTGATGATTTACTTAATCAGCTTCGGGGAGCACAAATCTTTTCCAAAATTGATCTAAGGTCAGGGTACCATTAGTTGAAAATTAGAAGCGAAGATGTACCCAAGACAACTTTCAGGACTCGATACGGACATTACAAGTTTTTGGTTATGCCTTTCAGGTTAAAAAATGCTCATACAACTTTTATGGCACTAATGAATGAGGTATTTAAACCTTGCCTGGACCAATTTGTAATAGTTTTCATTGATGATATTTTAGTGTATTCCAAGTCCAGAGAAGACCATGAACAACATCTAAGAATTGTTTTACAGACCCTTAGAGAGAAGAAGTTATATGCTAAGCTCAGTAAGTGTGACTTTTGGTTAGATCAAATATCTTTTCTAGGTCACATTGTGTTGAAGGACGGGGTGTGTGTTAATTCGTCTAAGATAGAGGCTGTAGTCCAATGGGAAAGACCCAAAACTATTATAGAGATTTAGATTTTCTTGGGTTTGGTAGGGTATTAGAGACGATTTGTGGAGGGTTTCTCTAAACTGGCTATTCCTTTGACTCAGCTTACTTGGAAGAGTATTCAATTTGAATGGAATGATTCATGTGAAAGAAGCTTCTAGGAATCGAAGCACCAACTGATCATCGCACCTATTCTCACTGTACCTATCAGCTTAGGGGGTTTCTCTGTGTATACAGATTCTTCTAGTCAAGGAATGGGCCATGTATTGATATAGAATGAGAAGGTAGTGACTTATGGATCCCGACAGCTAAAGGACTATGAGAAGAATTATCTGACCCATGATTTAGAATTGGCAGCTGTGGTGTTTGTGTTGAAGATATGATACCATTATTTATATGGTTAGAAATTTCAGATTTTTACTTATCATAAGAGTGTCAAGTACTTATTTTCACATAAAGAATTAAATATGAGACAGAGAAGATGGTCAGAACTTCTGAAAGACTCTGGGAAAGGCGAATATAGTAGTGGATACCTTGAGCAGAAAGAATCTCGGGATGGTGTCCTAGATGATGGTCAGGGAATATGAGCTGTTGGAATAGTTTACGAGCCTCAATTTGGATATAGACCCTTCTGATACTGACACATATTGCATGGTAGCTAGCATGAGGGGAATCGAACTTGTTTGACCGAATCCGACAGGCTCAGCGTAGTGATCAATATTGTATTAATATGGCTAGTCAGATTCAGTTAGATATTGTAACAGATTTTGAAATAAGCTTTAATGGCTTACTGAGGTTCAGTGGTAGAATGTGTGTTCCCAATGATTCACAGTTGAAGAAATTGATTTTGTCAGAAGCTCACTCATCAAAGTACACTTTACACCCGGGGAGTAGTAAAATGTACCAGAATCTTTGGAAAGTACATTATTGGTTAGGTATGAAGAGGGATATAGATGAATTTGTGGTTAAATGTCTTGTGTGTCAGCGGATTAAGGTGGAGCATCAAAAACCTGTGGGGTTGTTACAGCCTTTACCTATACCAACATGGAAATGAGAACATGTCATTATGGATTTCATTATGAGTTTGTCGAGGACCCGAAGGAATTATGATGCAGTATGGGTGATTGTTGATAGACTGACGAAATCAACCTACTTTCTGGCTATGAAATCCATAGATACTTTAAGTGCCTTGGTAGATCTGTATGTACGAGAAATTGTAAGGCTACATGGTGTTCAAGTGAGCATTGGTTTTGATAGGGATTCCCAGTTCACTTCCCTCTTTTGGGAACATTTTCAGGAAGCTATTGAGACTTAATTAAATTTTAGCACAACTTTCCATCCTCAGATAGATGGTCAATCAGATAGGACCATTCAAACATTGGAGGATATGTTGAGAGCATGTGCATTGGACTTTAAGGGCTCTTGGGATGACCATTTGCCATTAGCTGAATTCGCCTACAATAACAGTTACCACTCGAGTATCGAGATGGCGTTGTATGAAACTTTATACGGTCGTAGATGTCGTTCTCCAATCGGATAGGAAGAAGTGGGTGAAAGAAAGATCTTTGCTCCCGACTTGGTTAAGCAAGCCTCTGAGGATGTTCAATTGATTTGTGAAAGGTTGAGAACAGCTCAGAGTAGACAAAAGAGCTATGCTGATACGAGACGAAGACTTTTGGAATTTTCAGTGGGAGACTCGATATTTCTGAAAGTTTCTCCCTCTAAAAGCATAATGAGGTTCAAAAAGAAAGGAAAGTTGAGTCCTTGTTACATTAGACTTTTTCAAGATCTTAGACCGAGTGGAAAATAAAGCATACAGATTGGCCTTACAGCCCAAGTTATCGGGTATCTATGCTCCGAATGTATCATCCAGACCCGACACATGTGATTAAGTATGCACTACTAGAATTGTAGGAAGATATGACTTACGTGGAGAAACCGATTGGGATATTGGATAGAAAGGAGAAAGTGTTACGGTCCCAAACAATTCCTTTGGTCAAGGTTCTCTAGCAGTACCACACTTCGGAGGAGGCCACGTGGGAATTGAAGAGTTTGATGCGAGAGAAGTATCCGCATCTATTTTAGGATTGGCTTAATTTTAATTTGAAGGACGAAATTTTCTAAGGTGGGGAGGAAATGTAAGACCCAAAACCCATTACTTTTCCTTAAGAGACATGTTAACAAATACACTTTTAATCGAATAAGTAAGGTTGAATTGTGATCTGCATGGAACCTTTGGAAGTTGTAAACTTAAATCTGAGCATGGCAAGTGGCTATAAAGTCCACGGTATAGTTGAGGTAAGGATCTATGCTTTAATTTCAACGCGATTTAAGTTAGTTGGAAATGTAAGACCCAAAACCCATTACTTTTCCTTAAGAGACATGTTAACAAATACACTTTTAATCGAATAAGTAAGGTTGAATTGTGATCTGCATGGAACCTTTGGAAGTTGTAAACTTAAATCTGAGCATGGCAAGTGGCTATAAAGTCCACGGTATAGTTGAGGTAAGGATCTATGCTTTAATTTCAACGCGATTTAAGTTAGTTGGAGTTTTTATGAATAATTGGGAAAATTTGGCTAAAGAATTAGCCCAGATTGAATTTGATGGAATGAGACTAATCCAACTGATAGTAATGATTAAGAACAACAAAATATGGGTAGGTTATAAATGAAAGTTAACTTGGATAGGTCCCGACTATGTAGGAATCGCCAAAATGCCAAAAAGGGCCTTAATGAGCTCAAAATCAATCGTTTGAGCTGTTTTTAGCATTTTAAGCCTCAAAGGGTAGTCAAACTCCAAAAGTGGGAAAATTTTAAATGGGAAACCCTATATGAGGGATAATAAAAAATGCTTAAATGTGGTCTAGGCCATAGTCAGAGTCAAAGTCAACAAAGTGGCTTTAATCAAGAGACCAAACCCTAGCTAAACTAGTCTAACCATGGTTAAGCATGGGAAATTAATCTTGGGGTTAATAAATTCTTATTTTTAGAATATTAACTATAAAGAAAAAATAATGTATGGGCTAAATATATATGCATATTGGTAATTGGGCTTATGGAAAATTATAGTGGCCCAACATGGAAAGGAAATGATGGGCTGAATTTACATGGACCTTGGGCTAGATATATATTTTATATATAAGTTAAGTAATTGACCCAAGAATTTAACCTAAGCCACTAGCCCAAATTGAAATTAAACTAAAGCCCAATTGAAATACAACTAAGCCCAATAACTAAAGCCCAAACTCAAGGAATTTAAAAGCCCATTTAACGGGCTGAATTTATCTAATAAATATCTAGATAATGTCATAGAAAAATGAGATTTGTTTCTTTTGCTGCTGTCCCTTACTTTCTCTTCTTCATCTCCATTTTTGGCTAAATTCAAGTTTTCTTCACCATAAGCAAACCATCCCTTCCATTCAAAATTTCAGCAAGCTTCCTCCAAGAAAAGTGTTCCCTATCACCTGAACTTCAACGTATCTAAATTTTGGTGTTGGAAGAAGTTAAATTGAAGGAAGACATACTTCCCTCCATTTTCGGCTGCCATTGGAAATTATAGCTGGGTGAGTTCTTTCCCTCATAAATTAATATATGTTTACCTATAGAATTTATGAAGCTTGGCTATAAAAAATCTAGTATGGAAAACAACCAATATGGCATGAAACCATGCTTGGCCAAATAGGTATGGGTAGTTTACAGTGAACATGGTTTGTGATTTAATTAGTTTATATGTAGATTGTTGAATGAAGATGATGATGATGAGAATAATTGGAGGGATCAAACTTGAGAGATAATTAAACTAGGATGTATGAGATTTACATGCATATGAGGTGTGAGACCCCATATATGTATGACCTTGTATATATGTAAATGAGATTATAATATAGATGATTTTGGATCAAGTAATTATGAATTCATAAGTGATGTAAAGTCCATAAATTCAATGTACACACTTGTAATAAGAGTTGTGATGTACGTACAAGTTCCATTAGGTATGAATATAAGGAAATGGACTTTTGTATGTGATGAATGTGAGTGGAATGAAAAATGAGTAGTGTGGTAAAATGAAATGAAGTTGCATAAGTGGTATAATCTTTGTGCTTCCATTTGGTGATGTAATGTACACCTTTGGTTAAACAATGATTTCACACAAGTTTAATGTGTATGAAGTACGAATGGATGTCATTTTCAAGTCTCAAAAGTGATTGGATGATAAAATGACTATGGCAGCAAAATGTATGAAGTTTGGTATGAGTTGCTGCAGAAAAATGCAAAAAAATCTGGAAACATGAAGGCCAGATCGATCTCATAGGATGAGAGATCGATTTGGAAGAGCCAAAATGCTCTTATTCGAGCAACAGGAACAATGTAGATCGATCTCCAATGGAGCCAGATCGATCTCCTAAATATTTTGTAATGAGAAGATCGATTCTTAAGGCAAGTAGATCAATTTCATTAGCTCTCGGGTTGGAGCAGATCGATCTCTTCCCTCAGCCAGATCGATCTCCTTAACTCTTTGCCTGAGACAGATCGATCTGAAGCCCTCGAAAGATCGATCTCATGCCTTCAAAATGTCATGAAAAAGAGAGATTTAAGAGGACCAGATCGATCTCCTTCCCATACAGATCGATCTCATCAAGCAATTTCTATAAATAGGAGCAGTTAAAATCTGTATTTCACGAGAACAACCATTCCCTTTCCATTTCCACCCAAAAACCTAGTTTTCTCTCTCTAAATCTGCCAATTTTCATAAAGATTTGAGGAAAGGCTATTAGATACAAAGTTGTTCGCATCAGGGAGAAGAACAACATAGCTTAGAGGCATTTCCCCATTCGTTGGATTTAAAGAACAAGGGGCATTTCCATTTGGAGCAAGGAGGAAATCCAAAGAGGTGAGTTTCCAGTGTACCAATCTAAGTAAATTTGTTTAGTTATTGATGTTGAAGTTGATTTGGTGTGCATATTAATGGTAGAACTACATAGGATGCCATAAAACAATTATAACCTAGAAATAGGTTAGAGTGAGAAAGTGAAATGTAGTGGTATTAATGATGAATAAGAGATCTTAAGGTGATAATGGTGTTTTGGATATGATTTTAAGATGGTGTTATGGAATGAATTGTGGGACTTACCCAAAAAGGGTAAAACGAGTATTTAAGGCATTGGGTAAAATGCATAGTTGAATGAGAATTAATAACATTGACTCAAGTGTTTGGATGAATGAATTGTAGCTTTCGAGGATACACCGGAGCAAGTTGAGCCAAAATGTGAGAAGCTAAGAGGAAGAGAGTCGCCCCCCAAACAAATCGAGGTAAGGGAATTGTGTGGACTCTTAGAGATATCTGTGTGCAATTTGGGCGCTTAATGTTTTTGTAGAGTGTATGTGGTAATAGGAATTTAAATGGGTGATTGAAGGGAAAGAATTGGTTTTTGATGAAGTGTGCATGAAAATAAAAGCAAGATGCTTTGAAAACCTTGTTTTGTTGCTTTTTAGCAAATGTTTGGTTGGTTGGCTAACATCTGAGATGATTTGCATAAGAAATAACTTGATTTGGTTTTATAACCATGCCTTGCAAAGAATGGTTGGCTAACATCTGAGATGATTTGCATAAGAAATAACTTGATTTGGTTTTATAACCATGCCTTGCAAAGAATGGAGTCACCTACATGGTTTTCGTGAGAATGAAAGCCCGCTAGAGTATGACTTGCACGAGATTTGCTGTGTTTTTACATGCATGAGTGCTGGAGCTTAGCTCGCACTAGTTTTCACATGGATTTCTATGATGTTGTGCTAGAGTTGAGCTCACACAAACTTTATACTGGTTTTGGCATGGTGCTAGAGCATAGCTCGCATTAGATGCCTATCATACTTGTTGTCGTGCTTGAGATTATTCACATGTGATTTTATGACATGATTGATAGCCATGCTAGGAGCTTCGGGTAGACTGGGTGTCGCACCGATTAAATAGGCTCGCATGTGCATTTTGAGATAAGATGTGAATATGATGTGTTGTTATGGGTACACGGAGTACGCTGTACCGTGCAGGTAGCATGAAGTACGTTGTACCGTGTTGAGATTGTGATATACCTTCTTCGGACGATGTTTAGATCTACTATGGACCGGTGGGCTGGACGTGGCCCACCTCCCATATGGAAGTAGATAGTGGTGATACCTCGCACACCTGATCACTGTAGCTTGGGATCACAGGATATGACCATAGTCCTAGAGGAGATTTCCCTTGTTATATTGCCTATCTCACATGTCTATGGTTTTATAAATGAAATCCATGTTTTG
The DNA here is from genome assembly GCA_033439115.1 of Firmiana major. Classification (NCBI taxonomy): domain Eukaryota; kingdom Viridiplantae; phylum Streptophyta; class Magnoliopsida; order Malvales; family Malvaceae; genus Firmiana; species Firmiana major. Next base: position 45,354,463 of record CM065908.1, on the reverse strand, counting down.
AAAAGCCTTGTGGCTCAGGACAGTCCGAGGGAGGGGCTGAATCCTAACAAGTGTTGATTTTATGAGATGAGAAAGTTTGATAATGACTTTAGAGTGCACTAATGCATGATGATTTTCCTATGCCTTATTTATGAAATATGCATGATTATTTATGCCATGCTTGAAATTGATTTGTGCACTAACAAATAGTATGATTTGCTTTACATGCCATTAACGCAAGCATGAACTAATGCTTTTGAGATGTGGATGAGAAACTGTATGGTTTTGAGCATGGCATCACGATCACGTAGATAGTGCAGTATCTACCTGTTTGCATGATTGCTTTACTGAGCTTGTTGTTTGCTCACCCCCTTATTTTCCCCTCTCTACGGAGCTTTGAGTATAGACTGTGAGCGACTGGAGGCTTTCCTTTTGTGTATCCGCTTGATCCCATCGCTTAAGGTATACACACTGATGAAATTTTGTATCTAAACTTTTCATAGCACAGTAGCATTTTGAATGTAACCGTTGGGGATGTAAAGTAATGTAAACACATGTAAACAGCAACTCTAATTTATTTATACCAGTGTTTACTTCTAAATTATAATATAAATATAATTGTTATGGATGGATGAGATAGATATTGACACACAGCCAAATTGTTGAGAGTGTAGCTAATCACGATTGGAGTAAAGTAAGAATGAGAAATAAATAATGTTTGAAAAACAAAAAATTTGTGACAATTTGTGGTAAGTTGAGGGTCGTGACAGAAGTTGGTATCAGAGCTGAGTTGGTCTGATGTGTGTCGGTGTCTAAAATATTTAATAAATTAGAAAATTACATCCCCATGTTATTGTACTTGTTTAGATACAAATTGTGCATGTGTTGATGGGTTGACTAAGAAATTGATGTGGATGTAGGGAATTGAGCATTATGCCTAACACCAGTCGCGATAGAGGGGCGAGAGCGCAAACTAGAGCTTGTAGAGGTAGGCTTGGGGGTAGTGTTGAGCTGAAAACACACGAGGCGCAGGAGGAGATTGAGGTAGAGGTTGAGGTTGAGTATGCTCCACAGGGTTCAGAGGAGAGACCCGAGAGTACTGAGGCTCGCTTCACAAGGATTGAGCGGAGTATAGAGATGATCTTGGAATTAGTCACTCAGTCGTTGCTTGGAGTTGGGGTGCAGACAGAGTCCCACTACAGAGGGTGGTGCCAAGCAGGCGGTAGGTCCTGAGGCACGGGCACGACCAAACCAGAGACCTCAGACGACAGATACACCTACACTCCCACTCGCACAGGATATGCCTACACCTGTTGCTATACCACAAGGCAGTAGAGGATGGGGTTACGGTTGTGATTTGGATAGACTACGGTAGTTATAGAAGTTTGGACCACCGTCTTTCAGTGGAGTTAAGGACCCAATAGCTGCAGAGGATTGGGTAAATGAAATTGAGAAGTTATATGGTTTCTTCGAGTGTACGACCACTGAGATGGTAGCATTTGCCGCATTCATGCTGAAGGGGTTAGCAAAACATTGGTGGAAATCCACCAGGCCTATTTTGAGAGCCCGACATATAGAGATTAGCTGGGATGTGTTTTTGGAGGCTTTCCGGAGACAGTATGTTTCAGATACTGCACAGCGGAAGATGAAAATGGCATTTTTGGGATTGACCCAAGGGAGCAGGATGGTGGATGAGTATGAGACGAATTTTATCTCCCTAAGCAGATATGATCCCAATACGATGGGTAATGAGGCCGAGAAGATCAAGAAGTTTCTGGATGGACTGAGACCCACCATCAGGTCCAGATTAGTCCCCTTGGATATACCGACCTACGAGGAGGCAGTGCGCAGGGCACAATTGTGTGAGCAAGACATTGATAGAATCGCCTCAGAGTTTGGGAAAGTTGGTAAAGTGAGGGACAGAGATAAAAAGAGACCAGTGCTGGATAGAGGCTTCAGTTATAAGGGAAACAAGAGATTTGCTGGAAAGAGGTCGAGGATCGAGGAGATCCGGGAGATGATAGTTAATTCTCCCATGTATTCGGCCATAGCTCTAACTAAAGGAATTATGATTGGAGGACCACGGCCTACTATAGAACAATGTGGAAAGTGTGGTAGGTACCATGGAAATCGACCATGTTATGGATCTCCTGCAGTATACTTCAGATGTGGGAAACCGGGGCATATGATTCGAGATTGCCCAGAGATGACAAAGAGAGCCCCACAGAAGGGTAGGGAGTCAGAGAGAGCTCCAGTTGGGACATTGATAATTATATTTTTAATAGAATTATTTGTGCTTAATTTCCTAATTATTTATTTAAATCCCCATATTGTTTTATTAATAATTTCTTTTATTTAATTAAAATTCTTTAATGTGCAGATCAATTAAATCCGGATGAAACTCAGTCGTTTCAGTGGAAATTAGGTTAAAAATGGGCTAAAGGAGACTGGACCACTTCCAATTTGCAGACCGAGTCACCAGTCGTCTGGACACGCGTGATGCCAGGTGTCCGATTTTTATTTGCTCCGAAACGATAAGATCGACGGACACCGTGCCAACCCTCTGGAGGACACACGTTGGGCCACATCGTACAACCAATTGGATAAAAAGATGGGTGACGTGGAAATATCTACTCTGCAGTGAATCAAATGAAGACAAGTGGCCAAACAATGCCAACTCATCTAGGATGGAAAAATTACCATTGTACCCCTATGTTTGTGTAAAAATAGAACATGATGGCAATTGAAAAATTAAGTAAAGGTAGCCTAGGTTAGAATAGAAGTAGTCTAGGGTTGGAGTAATGTAGAGTAATTTAGGAGTAGTTTTAGTTTTTAGAATAGTTTAAAGTTTTATTTTTAAGTTTTATTGTGAGATTTTTTTTTTCAAGCATTTCCGTTAATTATTTTAGCCACCATTGTTAAGTTACTATGCATTCCATCTTCATGTTATGAAAAACTTTTCATTCCCGGTTTTGTAAGGTTTCATTCCTTTATTTCTATGCTCGGCTCACTATTTTTCTTATGATCGTTTTATTTGTTTTTTTTTTTTTAGTTTTGTTTTATCATTGTTACCGTAGCTCATCAGTTAAATGTTTCCATGCTTCTTTTCATTTTTCTGTTTCGATTTATGTTAATTATTAGTTCAATTCTTTCTGGTTTTTCAGGATTTCACCTTCCTGTCTCAGCTCCTACATATAATGCATGATTGAGGCTGCTCAGTTTCGATAAACGCAGTAGTGGACTGCTGCAGAGGACAAGGAGCAAGGCGTGGTTGTTGGAGTTTCCATTTTTCTGTTTCACAACTTCTTTTGTTTCGGTTTAGCCTGCAGCTATTAATTTTATCCTTGCTCTCGTTTTCATTTTAATTTGGCAATTTTATTTCAATGCTCTAACTTTTTATTAGCTGCATTATTATTTTTTATCTATAATGCTGTTGAACTTATTAGTTAAGCATCTCTGTTATGCCCTGTTTTTATTTTCATCTACTGTTCATGTAATACTTTCTTCTTTCTATGCATCATTTTATCCGTAGCTGCCTCGGGTTACTAGTAGTTTCAGTTCCTTGCTGTTGGTTGGTGTTTATGGCTGTTTGATTAGAGGGGAGCTGGAACGGTGCGACAGCAACATTGATAGTTCCTGTTTTCGGGATCGGTCAGTAGCAGATTTTCTTTGAGAGCTGACTGTTATCGTTAGTAGCTACTGGTAATCTGCCTAGCAGTTGTCGTTGTAGTTGCCCACTGGTTAACTCTGCGTTGCTAAGCATGGTGACAAGCTGGAAGAAATCAGCAAGGGTCGGGTACAGTCCAGGAGAAAACAGAAAGTTGGTACAGAACCAGCAAGGACAACAGCAAGCAGACAGAATCGTGAACCGAGAGCAACCTGTAGCAGATCAAGAGCAACGCCTACAGCAGATGGCAAGACCGAGTAGACCGAGAACCTTACCTGGATCAAACCTGGACAATGCATGGAGGAGAAGGACAACTGGGAGTAAACAGCAAGGACCGCAGCAGAGGGCAAACCGAGAATGCTTGGGCAGAAATTTTGTTGAAGAAACGTGCACAATGATTCGGGACCACTTGGTTTTAATTGTTGTCAAGGCCTTGTTTGGCCTTTGCATTTTAATTGTAGTCTCATGCAACTATTTTTATTTTATTTAAGTTCTATTATGTCTATTGTTACTTGTAGCTTAGTTATATATTAATGTGTATATTAGTTTAATTTTCTTAGTTTATTAGTTTAAGGTTTAGCTTAATTTTATTAATAGCTAAATTGTGATTATATTAGGATTTATGTATTAGTTATTGCATTTAGAATTATATTAGAGTAAAATCATTTTATGTATGTTTTTAAGTTTTCATTTTAATTTGAAAAATCCAAAAATTATTTCTCATGCATTGTTTAGATTTTGTTTTATTGTTAGCACTTAGTTAGAGTTAAGTTTAAGAATTTCTTTAGGTAAGTAGATTTTTATTTTATTAGACTTTAAGATAGTTTAAATTGCATTTTCTTAGTTAGTTAATTACATGCATTTTTATTTTAAGTTTGTTTAAATTTTAGTTTAATTAATTTTATTTCTTTATTTTCTTATTTGCATTTTATTTTAGTTGCGTTAATTACTTTTTAACTATTTTAATAATCTTTTGTAGGTATTTGCTTGTGTGGAGTATTGTAAGTAATTTTTAGCTCGGTTTTATTTTCATCAGTTTATAATTTTTATTATATTCAGTAATTTTAATTTCAAACTTAGTAGATCACCCACTTTAATTTCATAATTTGCTAGGATATACTTAGGGTAAGATTAACCGGTAGTTAATTAGGCTAATCAACTTCTCTGTGGGACGATAACTCGAGACTCAAATCCCTTTATTACTTGTACGACCTGTGCACTTGCGGATAATACCCTTAGGGCGTACCAAGTTTTTGGCGCTGTTGCCGGGGAAGTTTTAATTAGTCCTTTATTAATATCGGTGAAATTATGCTTAGGTGTAATTCTAGCTTGTAAATATTTAGTTTGTAAATATTTAGATCCTTAGTTTAGTTTAGTTAATTTTCTCCCTTTAATTAAAAAAATTGAAAAATTTAAAAAAAAATTTCTAAGGACTTTTTGATGATTGCATGCATAGAGCCAGAAGTTTTGATTGCTTTCCTCTAGATCTTGAAATTGAACGAACACGTAGAAAAATTCGAAAGGATTCTAGGAAATTTATAGCTCCACTGTAAAACACCATGGTAGAACATAGAGAAATTAGGACCGTTGGAGATTATGCAATGCCGTCTATTGGAGGGTATTATACCGGCATTAGGACACCAGCTGTCCCTGCTAACAACTTCAAAATTAAGCCTTCCATCCTCCAGATGATCCAGACCTCTTTGCAGTTCAGTGGGCTTCCACACGATGACCCACATGCTCACATTGGGCAATTCCTGGACTTGTGCAACACGTTCAAGCATAATGGATTATCTGATGATGCGCTTAGGCTTAGATTATTCCCCTCTCGCTTAGGGATAGGGCGCGACACTGGTTAACCTCCTTGCCTCCAGGATCCATTTCTACATGGGATGAGTTAGCCCATCAATTTCTGTCTAAGTTTTTCCCTCCCTCTGAAATGACCAGACTCTGTAGTGATATACTTCCTTTGCTCAGGACGACTCTGAATCTCTTTACGAAGCATGGGAACGATATAAAGAGCTTATCAGGAAGTGCCCTTACCATGACCTACCTTTGTGGTTGCAAGTCCAGACGTTCTACAACGGACTTAAAAGCCAAAATAGGATCATCGTGGACGCTTTTGCTGGTGGAGCGCTAATGTGTAAAACAGAGGAGGAAGCTTATAAGCTCTTGGACAAGATGGCTGCTAACAACTATTTATGGTCCTCGGAGAGGCAATTGCCAAAGAAGTCGACGGGTATTTATGAGCTCGACACACTATCTACCATGACCTCTCAAATCGCTAATCTTACGAAGAAGGTAGAGTCGCTCAATACCCAGTATAATCCTTCCAGTCCTAATCATGTCTATTCTGTACAAAGTCCTTTTCTTTCCTGCGAGTTGTGTAGCGGTACCCACTCTGTAGATAGGTGTCCACTCAACTTAGGATCGGTTCAGTATGTTGCTCCCCCTACGCAACAGAATAACCCTTTTTCAAACACCTATAATCTAGGGTAGAAGAACCATCCTAACTTCTTCTGGAGCCAAAACCAAGGGCAAACTTTTAACTCTATATCTGTAGGACCCCCTAGTTTTCAAGCTCCACGGGTTCAGGTACCACCACAGCCGCAATTTTCATACCATCCACCACATCATCCATCCCCACCTCAATTTTAGCATCACCCACCTCACTTTCATCAACCACCACCACCACCACAACCCTTGCAGCCCCAACATTACCACACACCAGCAGCTGAGAAGAAGCCCTCTCTTAAGGAAATGTTCACGACTATCCTGCAAAATCAAGTTGCCTTAATTAAGAACTTAGAAGTTCAGGTTGGACAAATAGCTAGTGCTCTTAGCCAACGACCTCAAGGGACCCTTCCTAGTAACACTGAAGTTAATCCTGTTAAGCAAAGGGAGGGTAAGGAACATGTTAGATCCATCACCCTTAGGAGTGGCAGAGAGCTAGATGAGCCACAAGTTAAGTCTGGACCTGAACAGCCCATAGTTGATAAACCCATAGGTTCTAACGAAACAGCTCAGAAGGAGCAGGAACATCTGGATCGGGCTGCAAAGGAAGCAAAGCTAGGCACTTCTTCATCTTTACCTTTTTTTCTTCACCGCCTTCCTCGTCCTCTGATTCTACACAGGTTCCCACTACATTGCCTCTAGTTATACCACCAGTACCTTTTCCTCAGAGGTTCCAAAATCAAAAACTGGAACAACAATTTGCTAAATTTCTTGAGGTTTTTAAGAAACTTTACATCAACATTCCCTTCGCAGATGCCTTAGAGCAAATGCCAAGTTATGTGAAGTTTTTAAAGGATATCCTCTCGAGGAAGAGAAGATTGGAAGAATATGAGACAGTGGCCTTAACTAGGGAATGTAGTGCAATTATCCAGAGGAAATTACCCCCAAGCTTAAGGATCCCGGGAAGTTTACCATACCATGCAGTATTGGAAATTTATTTTTTGGTAGAGCCCTGTATGATTTAGGAGCTAGTATAAATTTGATGCCTCTGTCTATTTACCAAAAGTTAGGAATAGAGGATGTCAAGCCTACCACAATGACCCTTCAGCTAGCTGATCGATCCATTAAATATCTGAAGGGGGTCATTGAGGATGTGTTAGTAAAGGTGGATAAATTTATTTTTCCTGCGGGTTTTATTGTATTAGACATGGAGGAAGACAAGGAAGTCCCCATTATATTAGGCAAACATTTCCTAGCGACTAGTAGAATATTAATTGTTGTACAAAAGGGGGAGTTAACGATGAGAGTCTAAGATCAGGAAGTAAAGTTTAATGTTTTCAAACCTTTGAAGCTCCCTGATGACTCTGAAGAATGTTTTAAGATGGAGATTGAAGAGGAAATAAGGCTTGAGCATAAGAAATTTGAAAGAATGAGGGAAGTAGATAGAGCTCAGGAGGATTTAACTGTTAACATTTTGTCACCACTTTGGCTGATCCTCCTAATCTTCGCCCTGCTGCTAAGTGTTGTGTTCTTTAGCTACATTTGAAGTGGCTTAATTTTTCTTTTCACTTTGTATATAGTTCTTTTTCTTTTCCGTTGTTTCTTTCTTTGTTTCTTTTGTAGATTGCTTTTCTAGTTTTACGTTTTCAATCAAGTTTCAGTTGTTCATCATCATCATCAGAAAGGGGAGTACTCTGTTCCTGAACTTCAATTTTTGTATTATCTACACACTGAGGACACTGTACATTTCAAGTTTGGGGGAGGGATATTACTTGAGTATTTTTCAAAAATTTGGTCAAAATTGAAAAACATTTTCAAACTTTTTTCAAAAATCTGAGCTTAAATTGTTTGATTTTAGGATGATTTAGTGCTTAGCATGTAGTTTTCCCATATTCCGATGATATGACCCCATGATTAAGTCTGATTTTGAATGACTGAGAAGCATGATTATAGGAAAAGCATGAAGTTGAGTTCTTAAATTTGTCTTGATTTTGATTGTGATTTCTTTATTTTATGCACATGTCATGTCATGAATCTGTATATTTATTTAGAGAAAGCTTATGTGGACCTAGGATTGCATTTGCTCAATTGATTTTGTGTATCATATTCTAGAATTTGTTTGATCTTGTCTCGAGGTGAAATATTAGATCACACTTAATTAGGGAGATGATTTAGGCCATCTTTGGATTGTTTGAGCCTTTTGAGCCATCCTTGTACATACTTTACCCATAGTCACCCATCTGGGTCAAATAAGCTTTTCTCTGTAAATACACCTGCATTATTTTCCTTAGCCTAATGTACTTTTTTCCTATCCCTTACCTTGAAAGCATGCAAAGTCATTGGAATATATTGTGAGCTTTGTACATATGGGTATCTAGTGATAGTGAAAGTTCGAAAAAAAATTGAAAAAAAAAAGAAAAAGAAAAAGAAAAAGTAAAAGAAAAGAAGAAAGATGAAAAATACAAAAATAGAATAAAATGTTTAGTGAAATAAAATAAGTTTGAGGGAATAATTAGAGCTCTTACATTAAAGATCCTAGAAGTAATGCATGTTAAGGGGTAATTAAACCTAAATCGACTTTATCATACCTTAGCCCCAGCCTTACATTACAAGCTTAATGAAGTACTATTGATCTTTGATTAAGTGTGACTACATTAGTGGAGAGATTAGTGAAAAGTAAACTTATGGGAATGATCACATGTCATTGACTTTGCATTCACTGTGTTTGCATAATCTGATCCGGATAATGTACTTTGAAGTGACTTTGACATTTTTCACACACACACGAGGAGTCCAATTTAGGTTAGGACTTATGATGGAATAATTCTAAGTGTTGGACTTGTAATTGTGAGCCTTTGAGATCATAGTCTGTACTTTCTCTTTGAGGATAATATTAGAGAAATTATTATATTAGTACTTGTCATTCCTACAATTGTTTTGTTTTGCTTGAAGATAAGCAAAAACTCAAGTTTGGGGGTGTGATAATTCTATTTTTAATAGAATTATTTGTGCTTAATTTCCTAATTATTTATTTAAATCCCCATATTATTTTATTAATAATCCCCTTTATTTAATTAAAATTATTTAATGTGCAGATAAATTAAATCCGGATGAAACTCAGTCGTTTCAGTCGAAATTAGGCTGAAAACGGGCTAAAGGAGACTGGACCACTTCCAATTTACAGACCGAGTCACCTGTCGTCTGGACACGCATGATGCCAGGTGTTCGATTTTTATTTGCTCTGAAACGATAAGATCGACGGACACCGTGCCAACCCTCTGGAGGACACACGCCGGGCCACATCGCACAACCAATTGGACAAAAAGACGCGTGACATGGAAATATCTACTCTGCAGCGAATCAAATGAAGACAAGTGGTCAAACAATGCCAACTTATCTAGGATGAAAAAATTACCATTGTACCCCTATATTTGTGTATAAATAGAACATGATGGCAATTGAAAAATTAAGTAGAGGTAGCCTAGGTTAGAATAGAAATAGCCTAGGGTAGGAGTAGTGTAGAGTAATTTAGGAGTAGTTTTAGTTCTTAGAATAGTTTAAAGTTTTATTTTTAAGCTTTATTGTGAGATTTTTTTTTTTTATTTTCAAGCATTTCCGTTAATTGTTTTAGCAACCATTGTTAAGTTACTGTGCATTCCATCTTCATGTTATGAAAAGCTTTTCATTCCCGGTTTTGTAAGGTTTCATTCCTTTATTTTTATGCTCGGTTTACTTTTTTTTTTATGATCGTTTTTCTTTTTTTAGTTTTGTTTTATCATTGTTACAGTAGCTCATCATTTAAATGTTTCCATGCTTCTTTTCATTTTTCTGTTTCGATTTACGTTGCTTATTAGTTGAATTCTTTTTGGTTTTTTCTGGATTTCAGCTTTCCTGTCTCGGCTCCTGCATATAATGCGTGATTAAGGCTGCTTGGTTTTGATCAACGCAGTAGTGGACTGCTGCAGAGGACAAGGAGCAAGGCGTGGTTGTTGGAGTTTCCATTTTTCTGTTTCACAACTTCTTTTGTTTTGGTTTAGCCTGCAGCTGTTAATGTTATCTTTGCTCTCTGTTTCATTTTAATTTTCCAATTTTATTTTAATGCTTTAACTTTTTATTAGCTGCATTATTTTTTTTTATCTATAATGTTGTTGAACTTATTAGTTAAGCATCTCTGTTATGCCCTGTTTTTATTTTCATCTACTGTTCATGTAATACTTTCTTCTTTCTATGCATCATTTTATCCATAGCTGCCCAGGGTTACTAGTAGTTTCAGTTCCTTGCTGTTGGTTGGTGTTTATGGCTGTCTGATTAGAGAGGAGCAGGAATGGTACGACAACAACATTGATAGTTCCTGTTTTCGGGATAGGTCAGTAGCAGATTTTCTTTGAGAGCTGACTGTTATCGGCAGTAGCTACTGGTAATCTGCCTAGCAGTTGTCGTTGCAGTTGCCCACTGGTTAACTCTGCGTTGCTAAGCATGGTGACAAGCTGGAAGAAATCAGCAAGGGTCAGGTACAGTCCAAGAGAAAACAGAAAGTTGGTACAGAACCAGCAAAGATTACAGCAAGCGGACAGAACCGTGAACCGAGAGCAACCTGGAGCAGATCAAGAGCAACGCCTGCAGCAGATGGCAGGATCGAGCAGACCGAGAACCTTACTTGGATCAGACCTGGACAGTGCATGGAGGAGAAGGGCAACTGGGAGCAAACAGCAAGGACTGCAGCAGAAGGCAAACCGAGAATGCCTAGGCAAAAATTTTGTTGAAGAAACGTGCACAGTGATTCAGGACCACTTGGTTTTAATTATTGTCAAGGCCTTGTTTGGCCTTTGCATTTTAATTGTAGTCTCATGCAACTATTTTTATTTTGTTTAAGTGCTATTATGTTTGTTGTTACTTGTAGCTTAGTTATATATTAATGTGTATATTAGTTTAATTTTATTAGTTTATTAGTTTAAGGTTTAGCTTAATTTTATTAATAGCTAAATTGTGATTATATTAGGATTTATGTATTAGTTATTGCATTTAGAATTATATTAGAGTAAAATCATTTTATGCATGTTTTTAAGTTTTCATTTTAATTTGAAAAATCCAAAAATTATTTCTCATGCATTGTTTAGATTTTGTTTTATTGTTAGCACTTAGTTAGAGTTAAGTTTAAGAATTTCTTTAGGTAAGTAGATTTTTATTTTATTAGACTTTAAGATAGTTTAAATTGCATTTTCTTAGTTAGTTAATTACATGCATTTTTATTTTAAGTTTGTTTAAATTTTAGTTTAATTAATTTTATTTCTGTATTTTCTTATTTGCATTTTATTTTAGTTGCGTTAATTACTTTTTAACTATTTTAATCACCTTTTGTAGGTATTTGCTTGCGTGGAGCATTGTAAGTAATTTTTAGCTCGGTTTTATTTTCATCAGTTCATAATTTTTATTTTTTTTCAGTAATTTTAATTTCAAACTTAGTAGATCACCCACTTAATTTCATTATTTGCTAGGATATACTTAGAGTAAGATTAACCGGTAGTTAATTAGGCTAATCAACTTCTTTGTGGGACAATAACTCGGGACTCAAATCCCTTTATAACTTGTACGACCCGTGCACTTATGGATAATACCCTTAGGGCGTACCAGACAGCTGCTCCGATGCAGAGGGCTACAACTAAGGAAAAGGGGAAGTAGACAGTGGGTGTGAGCAGAGGACGAGTGCACGTACTGGACCAGGACACTGCAGATCAGTCTTCGGATGTGGTTAAAGGTACCATCCAAATCTTTGATTTAGAAGCATTTGTATTGTCTAATCCTGGTGCCACACATTCCTTTGTATCACCATCCCTTGCATGTAAATTGTTGAAGCATTTAGAATCCACACTGCTAGATAAGATGTTGATGATATCTATCCCTATGAATGATAGTCAGTTGACGGAACATGTATATAGAAATTGTAAGATGAGGATCGGAGGTAGAGAAATGGCAACCGATTTAATTTTATAAAATATGTGTGATTTTAATGTAATCCCAGGTATGGATTGGCTGGTTGCGGACTATGTTGTTATGGATTGTTGTGCTAGAACATTGACTTTTTCAGGATTAGACAATGTTATTGTAAACTTTGATGAAAAGAAATGAAATGACATGATCTCTATAATGAGAAGAATATGATTAATTCATAATACTTGAGAGATGAATATGCTTATCAATTGTGTATGTTAATGCGATGATTGTGTGACTAACGGTGGAAAGGATAGTGTGAAGGGTTCATTGCCTATGTGATTGAGACAGATAAGGCACGTTCGGAGTTAATAGACATTCCAGTGGTTAGGGAATTCCTAGATGTCTTCCCGGATGAATTACTAGGGTTACTTCTAGATAGAGAAATAGAGTTTTACATAGATTTGGCACCTGGTACAGAGTTGATATCCAAGCCACCGTATAGAATGGCTCAAGTTGAGTTGGAAGAATTAAAGAAGCAGTTACAGGAGTTGCTGGAGAAGGGGTTCATCAGGTCGAGCGTCTCACCTTGGGGAGCACCGGTTATATTTGTAATGAAGAAGGATGGAAGCCTCCGACTGTGTATAGATTATCGGTTGTTGAATAAGGCCGCCATCAAGAATAAGTACCCCATTCCACTCATCGATGACTTATTAGATCAGCTTAGGGGAGTGCAAGTCTTCTCCAAGATAGATCTGAGATCTGGGTATCATCAGTTGAAAATTTGGGATGGAGATGTACCCAAGACAGCTTTTCGCACCTGGTATGGACATTATAAGTTTATGGTTATGCCATTCGGGTTGATGAATACTCCCGCAGGTTTTATGTCATTGATGAATGAGGTATTTCACCAGTACTTGGATCGATTTGTTATTGTGTTTATTGATGATATACTGGTGTACTCAAGATCTAGAGAGGAGCACGAATAACATCTAAGGATAGTGCTACAAACCCTCCTAGAGAAGAAGTTGTATGTTAAACTCAATAAGTGCGACTTTTGGTTGGAACAGATCTCTTTTCTGGATCATTTAGTATCGAAGGATGGTGTGTCAGTGGATCTATCAAAGATTGGGGTAGTGGTACAGTGGCAGAGACCCCAGATAGTAACAGAGATCAAAAGTTTCCTGGGTTTATCTGGGTATTATCGACGGTTTGTGGAGGGATTCTCGAGATTAGCTGCTCCTTTGACATGTCTCACGAGGAAGAGTGTATAATTTATGTGGGACGATAAATGTGAAGAGAGTTTTCAGGAGTTGAAAAGGAGATTAACCACAACTCCGATTCTCACCATTTCTACTAGCTTAAAAGGTTTCTCGGTGTATACAGATGCTTCACACCAAGGACTGGGCTGTGTATTGATGCAAGATAGGAAGGTAGTAGCCTAGGGATCAAGACAGTTGAAGGATCATGAGAGGAACTACTCGACCCACGATTTAGAGTTGGTGATCGTAGTGTTTGCATTGAAAATATGGCGTCACTATCTCTGTGGTGAGAGATTTCAGGTTTACACAAATCATAAAAACCTTAAGTAGTTGTTCTCGCAAAAAAGAGTTAAACATGAGACAGAGGAGATGGTTAGAGCATTTTAAGGATTATGATTATGAGATCTTGTACCACCCGGGTAAAGCAAATGTAGTTACTGATGCATTAAGTAGAAAGTATCTCAGGATGGTGTCATCTATGATGACTAGGGAACACAAGCTGTTGGAACAGTTCACGAACCTCAGTTTAGATATGACCTCACCTGACGCTGATTGTGGTTTTATCATAGCTAGCCTACAGTTGGAACCGGATCTGGTAGATCAAATCCGGCAGGCTCAGCGGATTGATCAACAGTGCAGTGATATAGTCGGGCAGATACAGAGGGGTACAAAGACTGATTTTGAATTGAGTTTAGATGGATTGTTGAGGTTCAGAAGCAGGGTATGTGTTCCCGATGATCCAGAGATCAGAAAGTTGATCTTAACAGAGGCTCACTCATCGAGGTATACGATACATCCAGGGATTACTAAGATGTATCAAAACCTTTGAAAAGTTTATTGATGGTTTGGAATGAAGAAAGACATTGTTGAATATATCGCTAAGTGTCTCGTTTGTCAGCAAGTGAAGGTAGAGCATCAGAAGCCTGTAGGGTTATTGCAGCCTCTACCGATATCGACATGGAAGTGGAAGCATGTCACCATGGATTTTGTGATGGGATTACCGAGGACCCATAGAGGTCATGTTGCCATATGGGTGATTGTGGATAGGTTGACGAAATCGGCCCATTTTTTAGCTATGAGAGCTACTGATACTCTGAGCCAGTTAGCGAACTTGTATATGCGTGAGATAGTGAGGCTACATGGAGTTCCAGTGAGCGTTGTTTTTTATAGGGATGCCCGCTTCACTTCCCACTTCTGGGAACGTTTTCAAGAAGTGATGGGGACCTAGTTGAGTTTTAGCACTATATTTCATCCTCAAACAGATGGTCAGTCAGAGAGGACTATACAGACCCTGGAGCATATGTTGAAAGCGTGTGCGTTAGATTTTGGAGGCTCTTGGGATGACCATTTGCCACTCGTAGAGTTCACCTATAATAATAGTTTTCATACGAGTATCGGGATGGCACCATATGAGGCATTGCATGGGCATAGATGCCGTTCCCCTATTGGATGGGAAGAGGTTGGTGACAAATAGATATTTGCTCCTGACTTGGTTAGACAAGCCTCTGAGGATGTCCAGTTGATTTGTGAGAGATTACAGATAACAGAGCAGACAAAAGAGTTATGTTGACAGGAGATGGAGATAGCTAGAGTTTAATGTGGGTGAGTCAGTGTTTTTGGAGGTTTCTCCCTCGAAGGGGATTATGAGATTCAGGAAGAAAGGGAAGTTGAGCCCTCGGTATATAGGGCTATTTGAGATACTTGATAAAATGGGAGATAAGGCATATAGGCTAGCATTACCACCTGAGTTAGCGATCATGCATAACGTCTTCCACGTATACATGTTACAGAAATATCACCCGGACCCGACGCATGTGATAAGGTATGAGCCTTTGGAGCTCAATGAAAACATGACATACATTGAGAAGCCGGTTCGAATATTGGATAGAAAAGAGAAAGTGTTGAGGATAAAGACAATTCCCTTGGTGAAAGTTCTTTGGCAACATCAGACGGTGGAAGAAGCCACATGGGAATTGGAGAGTTTAATGCGGGAGAGGTATCCCGAGTTATTCACAGAATGATTTGGTTCCAATTTGGAGGACCAAATTTTCTAAGTGGGGGAGAATGTGAGACCCCAAATATGTATGACCTTGTATATATGTAAATGGGATTATAATATAGATGATTTTGGATTAAGTAATTATGAATTCATAAGTGATGTACAGTCCATAAATTCAATGTACACACTTGTAATAAGAGTTGTGATGTACGTACAAGTTCCATTAAGTATGAATATGAGGAAATAGACTTTTGTATGTGATGAATGTGAGTGGAATGAAAAATGAGTAGTGTGGTAAAATGAAATGAAGTTGCATAAGTGGTATAATCCTTGTGCTTCCATTTGGTGATGTAATGTACACCTTTGGTTAAACAATGATTTCACACAAGTTTAAATGTGTATGAAGTACGAATGGATGTTATTTTCAAGTCTCAAAAGTGATTGGATGAGAAAATGACTATGGCAGCAAAATGTATGAAGTTTGGTATGAGTTACTGCAGAAAAATACAGAAAACCCTGGAAACATGAAGGCCAAATTGATCTTATAGGATGAGGATCGATCTGGAAGAGCCAAAATGCTCTTATTCGAGCAACAGGAATAGTGTAGATCGATCTCCAATGGAGCTAGACCGATCTCCTAAACATTCTGTAATGAGAAGATCGATTCTTTAGGCAAGTAGATTGATTTCCTTAGCTCTCAAGTTAGAGCAGATCGATATTCTCCCTTAGCCAGATCGATCTTCTCCCTTAGCCAGATCGATCTCCTTAACTCTCTGCCTGAGACAGATCGATCTCAACCCCTCGACAGATCGATCTCATGCCTGCAAAATGTCATGAAAAGAGGGATTTAAGAGGACCAGATCGATCTCCTTCCCATGTAGATCGATCTCACCAAGCAATTTCTATAAATAGGAGCAGTTAAAATATGCATTTCACGAAAATAACCATTCTCTTTCCATTTCCACCCAAAAACCTAATTTTTTCTCTCTAAATCTGCCCATTTTCATATAGATTTGAGGGAAGACTATTAGATACAAAGTTGTTCACATTAAGGAGAAGAATAACATAGCTTAAAGGCATTTCCCCTTTCCTTGGATTTAGGGAACAAGGGGCATTTCCATTTGGAGCAATGAGGAAATCCAAAGAGGTGAGTTTCTAGTGCACTAATCTAAGTACATTTGTTTAGTTATTGATGTTGAAGTTGATTTGGTGTGCATATTAATGGTAGAACTACCTAGGATGCCATGAAACAATTATAACCTAGAAATAGGTTAGAGTGAGAAAGTGAAATGTAGTGGTATTAATGATGAATAGGAGATCTTAAGGTGATAATGGTGTTTTGGATATGATTTTAAGATGATGTTATGGAATGAATTGTGGGACTTACCCAAAAAGGGTAAAACGAGTATTTAAGGCATTGGGTAAAATGCATAGTTGAATGAGAATTAGTAACATTGACTCAAGTGTTTGAATTGCAGCTCACAAGGATACACCGGAGCAAGTTGAGCCAAAAACGTGAGAAGCTAAGAGGAAAAGAGTCGCACCCCGAGTAAATCGAGGTAAAGGAATTGTATGGACTCTTAGAGATATCTGTGCGCAATTTAGGCGCTTAATGTTTTTGTAGAGTGCATGTGGTAATAGGAATTTAAATGGGTGATTGAAGGACGAGAATTGGGTTTTGAAGAAGTGTGCATGAAAATACAATCAAGATGCTTTGAAAACCTTGTTTTGTTACTTTTTAGCAAATGTTTGGTAGGTTGGCTAACATTTGAAATGATTTGCATAAGAAATAACTTGATTTGGTTTTATAACCATGCCTTGCAAAGAATTGAGCCACCTATATAGTTTTTGTGAGAATGAAAGCATGCTAGAGTATGACTCGCACGAGATTTCCTGTGTTTTTACACGCATGAGTGCTAGAGCTTAGTTCGCACTAGTTTTCACATGGATTTCTATGATGTTATTCTAGAGTTGAGCTCGCACAAACTTTATATTTGTTTTGGCATGGTGCTGGAGCATAGCTCACATTAGATGCCCATCATAATCGTTTCCATTCTTGAGATTACTCGCACGTGATTTTATGACATGATTGATAGCCGTGCTAGGAGCTTCGGGGAGACTAGGTGTTGCACTGATTAAATAGGCTCGCACGTGCATTTTGAGATGTGGCGTGAATACGATGTGTTGTTATGGGTCCACGAAGTATGTTGTACCATGTTGAGATTGTGATATACCATCTTCGAATGATGTTTAGATCTATTATGGACCGGTGGGCTGGACGTGACCCACCTCCCGTGTGGAAGCAGATAGTGGTGATACCTTGCACACCTGATCAGTGTAGCCTTGGATCACAGGATATGGCCATAGTCCTAGAGGAGATTTCCCTTGTTGTATTGCCTATCTCACATGTCTATGGTTTTATGAATGAAATCCATGTTTTGAAAAGCCTTATAGGTCAGGACAGTCCGAGAGAGGAGCTGAATCCTAACAAGTGTTGATTTTATGAGATGAGAAAGTTTGATAATGGCTTTAGAGTGCACTGATGCATGATGATTTTCCCATGCCTTGTTTATGAAATATGCATGATGATTTATGCTATGCTTGTATTGATTTGTGCACTAACAAATAGTATGATTTGCTTTACATGCCATTAACACAAGCATGAACTAATGCTTTTGAGATGTGGATGAGAAACTGTATAGTTTTGAGCATGGCATCACGATCACGTAGATATTGCAGTATCTCCAAATTCGCATGATTGCCTTACTGAGCTTGTTGTTTGCTCACCCCCCTTATTTTCCCCTCTCTACAGAGCTTTGACTATAAACTGTGAGCGACTGGAGGCTTTCCTTTTGGGTATCCGCTGCATCCCATCACTTAAGGTATACACGCTGATGAAATTTTGTATCTAAACTTTCCATAGCACAGTATCATTTTGAATGTAACCATTTGTCAAGACCCTTCCTGACTTAACCAAAATCACTACGAATTTTTCGTATTTTAACTTACGTTTCTCATCATAAATGGTTGGGCTGTGATTCGATGTTAGAATCCTCGCTTACCATATCCATCATCCAGTTTCATACATACAAGTCAATACATTATCTATTGACTGTAATTTCTTTTATGATACATGTGAGCTCATATAAAATCTGATACAAATACATTCCCCATAATATATATCGTATACATCACTGTGCTGTTTCTATGTTTAGATACATAACTGTACAAAATATGTATACCTGTCGATCGATAGGAAATAGCAACGGACAACAGGAATATTATCCCTCAAGCACACTCATTCTATTGCTGATGCTCTGTAGAGAGATGTAAAGAAAGGGGGTGAGCATACAACGCGCTCAGTAAAGAAATCAGGCAAGCAAGTAGACATCTACACTATCTACTCAAAATAATGCTATGCCTCGAAAACATCATTTCCTTAACTTATTTTAAAAGCATGTATTTAAATATATATATATATACTTGTACAGATTATATTCCATGTACAGAAATCATGCTTTTGCTCTCAAATGTAGGCATGTAGTGCAAAATAATGCATTTTTATAATATCACAATGCCTTTAGATAAATCATGCAATGTATATTTAAATCAAAGTAAATATGGCATTTAAATCATTCACAACACAAAATCGGATTCTGACCCATCCCTTAGGCCTATCCATATCTTAAATAAATCAGTCAAGTGATATATCATGTGAGACTCTATGGTGAAATGCAATAATATCCTGGATTATGGCCATATCCTATTATGGTGATCCCAGGCAACACAGTACTCGGTGTGTAGGGCAATCACTGTTGCAACGGGAGGGGGGTCAGTCCATCATAACCTCCAGCTATCAACTCTTTAACTCCACAACACCACACGGTACTGTGTACTCCATGCCACTCGTACGGTACAACGTACTCCGTGGACCCTACATCACAGTCAGGGTGCTTACCATAGGTCTTAGCCCTTAAACCGTAGAATATCATATCACGTCTCTAAATCCACATGTGAACCTTTCATAGTGTGACACTTAGTCTACACGAGGAAATCAAGCATGGTTTCCAACATGTATTATATATCACAAAAATTACAGTGCGCGCTTTTGAGCGCAACTCATACAGTCGTCACTCCGCTCAAACACTGTTTCACATCACAAACTCAAACTCTAGTGCGAGTAAACCTCCAGCAACTAGGTCAATGCATAGTTCATGTTTTAAATCAAGTACAAGTAATAACTCAAGTACTATGTCATGTATAAATCATGAAGAATCGAGTACGAGCAACGCTTTAGCACTCTGTCATGCATCTCATGAAAAATTCGAGTACGAGCTAATCACTCCAGCACTCTCTCATGCATAAATCATATAAAACTGAGTACGAGTAATAACTCCAGCACTCTATCATGCATGTCATGGAAATCCAGTGAGAATAAAAAATCAGCACCAATATATGTGGAAAATATATGAAATCAGGTGCGAGCTGTGCTCTAGCACGATTTATTCTCACATAATTCGATAGATGGCTCTTGAAAAAGGGATGATTTTCAAAATATCAAAATCAACACTATAAAGGGTGCTTAATTCACATTAACCTTAAAATCATTAGCCCATCTATTTATTCTTCTGCTAAACAGCAGTAAAACACTCAAAATGGTGGTTTCGATCCTTTTTACAACTTTTCACAAAAGTTGACTTTTTTCCTAACTAAGGGCAAAATCATAATTTGCCACTTTCGAGTCACAATAATTATTATTGACTTTCTCTGACCCTCAGAGTTTTTAAGTGAATGTAAAAGTAGACGAAATACGTGCAGGTATCTCAAGCCACTCACAAAAGTCCCTTACCTGCAATCACTCGAGAAATTTTACTTGCTCAACGCTGCTCGATCCAGCAGTCCGATTCGCTCCTCCAATAATCTCTGGAGCTGCATATAACCATTTATCAGGTTAATTATATTTTTCCTACCATATTTCATATTAAATACAGTCTATTTCCCTTAATGTGCTTTAATAAACCTTAATGGTGTCAGACCCGAATTTTTGTAGCTTGTACCTTATGATTCCTATGTGTATGAACACTCTGTTATTATAGTTGAATCATAAGAAGAGTATTTACTAGACTTAAAGTGTTAGTGAAATGATTTAACACTCAAAAGCTACATAAAAAGCCTAATGTGGACTATAAGCGTCACAGGCTAAATCGAGTGAATCTAAATCATTCTGACTGAAAATAAGAACTTAAAATGAGAAAGTATAGAGAGCTCATGAAGGAAAGTCAGCTTGATTCAGTCCCGAACATAGAAAACAAGAGTAAAAGCTAAAAAGGGTAAAATTGACCTTTTTAGCGAGATAAGGTGTTTCGGGTGAAATTATCCACTGGGAACGGTTGAAACATAAATACGAGAGTGTAAGACATAAGATATGACACTTTCGAAATTTTGAGAAAAAGTCAACTTGGTCAATGGTTAAGGAAAAAGT
Source organism: Firmiana major (assembly GCA_033439115.1). NCBI lineage: Eukaryota > Viridiplantae > Streptophyta > Magnoliopsida > Malvales > Malvaceae > Firmiana > Firmiana major. The sequence continues at coordinate 45,333,692 of CM065908.1, read as the reverse complement.
CAACTATAGTTAAGAAAGTGGACTTTTACCATAGTTGACTAATCATGGTTAAAAATTAACCTAAGAGTGGAGAAAATTTTGGGGAAAAATATTCTTAGCCAGAATACAAGATAATCATCCCCGGAAGTAAGGAAAATTTATTCGGAAGGATTCCAGAATAAATTTAATGGTTAAAAACGTAATGGGCCTAAGGTGAAAATTTTAAAGCCCATTAAGGTATACTAAACGTATATCGAAATTCTTAGGTCCTTTAGACCGAATTGTTGGACCAATTGATTGGCCAAATTTTGAGACAATTAAAGGCCCGAGACATAGTAAAAATTTCAGCCCGAAAGCAAATGGAAAAGCCCATGAGATAAATATCTAACCATAGTTAAAGCTAACCATGACTCATAAGGTGACACATTAGGTGACTCATGGCTAAGGCTTGGAAAGTCAAGCTTAATGGCTAAGTATGTGGCTTATAAAATCAGCCACACCATTGTCATCTTCATCACACCAAATTCGGCTAGAATAAGAAACCATTGAAACATATTATCCAAGCTTTCTCTCACTAGAAATCACTAGGAATTGGCATAATTGGAACTTGCATCCTTCATGGAAGTTGTTCTAAATTGAAAGGAGAGTGACATATGTTGGAATTGGTTATCAAGGAGCCATAGAGTGCAAACCGAGAGCCTTCAAAGATTCGGCCAAAGGGTGAACACAACAATTGGTATATTTTCTAATTTTCAATTTCATATATGTTAATGTATGAATGATTTTAAGTATGTTGATATATATTTTAAGCATTGAAACATATTAAATCACCATGAAGTTGGTTAGGCCGAGAGTGAGTAATGGGATATTGATTTATGTCCATATGATTTTAAGGCATAAATGGATTAATGTACATATGTTAATGATTATGGTGTAATTAGAATTAATCAAATTGATTAATTAATACATGTAATAAGTTGGCAATCAAGGTATTTGATAAAATGCCTAAATGAACTATATGATGGTTAGGAATGTTGCCAACCAAGTGTTTGTGAAAATGCCTAAGTGAATTGGCTAAGAAATAGGCATGGATGGCATGCCATGGCATAACCGATGCATGGATAGCTCTCGACCATGGCATGTGGCCGAGAGGCCCAATGGGCTAAGCCCAAATATTTTAGGCCCAATAAGATGTAATAGGCCTAGGATAAGCCCAATAAGAGTTGGTGGGCCCCACAAGCCCAATAAGCCCAATGAAAATGAATAGTAAAATGAAAATGGGCTTAAGGCATAGTTAGGCCCATTAAGGATTATTAAGGCCCATTAAGGGAAATAGACTGTATTTAATGTGAAATACAGTAGGAAAAGTGTAATTAACCTGATAAATGGTTATATGTAGCTCCAGAGAGTATTGGAGGAGCAAATCGGACTGCTAAAACGAGCAGCGCAGAGAAAGTGAAATTTCTTGAGTGATTGCAGGTAAGGGACTTTTGTGAGTAGTTAGAGATACTTGAACGTATTTTCGTTTGCTTGTACATTCACTTAAAAACTCTGAGGGTCAGAGAAAGTGAATAATAATTATTACAGCCCAATAGTGGCAAATTATGATTTTGCCCCTAGTTAGTCAAAAAGTCAACTTTTGTGAAAAGTTGTAAAAAGCATGGAAACCACTATTTTGAGTGTTTAACTGCTATTAAGTAGGAGAATAAATAGATGGGCTAATGATTTTAAGGTTGATGTTAATTAAGCACACTTTATAGTGCTGATTTTGATGTTTTGTAAATCATCCCTTTTTAAAGAGCTATCTATCATATTTTGTGAGAATGAATCGTGCTAGAGCACAGCTCGCACGGGATTTCATATATTTTCCACATACATTAGTGCTGGATTTCGATTCGCACTAGATTTCCATGACATGCATGATAGAGTATTGGAGTTCTTACTCGTACTCAGTTTTATATGATATATGCATGAGAGAGTGCTGGAGCGATTAGCTCGTACTCGAGTTTTACATGAGATACATGACAGAGAACTGGAGCGTTGCTTGTACTCGATTCTTCATGGTTTATACATGACATAGTACTGGAGCTATTGCTCGTACTTGATTTGATGATATTATGCATAGCATGGTGCTGGAGCTATTGCTCGTACTTGATTTAATACATGAACTATGCATTGACCTAGTTGCTGGAGGTTTACTCCCACTAGAGTTGAGTTTGTGATGTGAAACAGTGTTTGAGCGGAGTGTCGACTGTGAGTCGCACTCAAGGCGCGCATTGTACGTGATATATAATACATGTTAAAACCTATGCCAGAGTCCTTGTGTGACTGTGTGTCACATCTTGTGAGAGGATATCCGCATGAGGGTAATATAGACGTGGTATGATATTCCATGGTTTGAGGGCTAAGACCTATGGCAGGCACCCCGACTGTGATGTAGGGTCCACGGGTGTACTTTGTACCGTGCCCGGGGCATGGGAGTACGCTGTACCGTGTGTTGTTGTATAGCTGACGGTTGTAATGGACTGACTACCCTTCCGTTACAGCAGTGATGCCCCGCACACCGAGTACTGTGTTGCTTGGGATCACATGTCGGATATGATCATAGTCCAGGATACTATTTGCATTTCACCACAGAGTCTCACATGATATATCACATTGATTGACTGATTTAAATTGCGGACAGACCTGGGGGATGGGTCGGACTCCAATTTTGTGATGTGAATTATTTAAATGCCATATTTATTCTGATTGAAATATACATGGCATGATTTACCTAAAGGCATGATTTATATAAAGATGCATTGTTTTGCACTACATGCCTACATTTGAGAAAGAAAGCATGATTTCTGTACATGGGATTTAATCTGTACAAGTATACATATATATATATATATATATATTTAAAGACATGCTTTTAAAGTGAGTAAAGGAAATAATGTTTTCAAGGCATAGCATTATTTTGAGTAGATAATGTAGATATCGACTTGCTTAGCTGATTTCCTTTTTGAGCGCGTTGTATGCTCACCCCCCTTTCTTTACATCTCTCTACAGAGCATCAGTAGAGTGAGAGCTATCGAGGGATAGTATTCCTGAGTCCACTGCTAGTTCCTATCGACCGCCAGGTATACAAACTTTGTATGGTTATATATCTAAACATAGAAACGACACAGTGATGTATACGATATATATAATGGGGAATGTATTTGTGTTAGATTTTATATAATCTCACATGTATTATAAAAGTAGTTACAGTCAGTAATAGTATATTGACATGTATGTATGATAATGAAAAATGTGGTAAACGAGGACTCTGACATCGAATCACAGCCCAACCATTGATGAGAGGAATGGTAAGTAAAAAAAATGCGAAAAATTTGTAGTGGTTTTTGGTTAAGTCATGGATTGAGAATGTGGTCCTGACAAATGGGCCTAACTATGCCTTAAGCCCATTTCCATTTTACTATTCATTTTCGTTAGGCCTATTGGGCTTGTGGGGCCCACCAACTCTTATTGGGTTTATCTGAGACCCATAACATCACATTGGGCTTAAAATAATTGGGCTTGGCCCATTAGACCTCTCGACCACATGCCATGGCCGAGAGCATCCCATGCCATCGGTCATACCATGGCATGCCGTCTATGTCTATTTGTTTAGCCAAATTCACTTAGGCATTTTCACAAACACTTGGTTGGCATGTCTTAAGCCTTCCTATAGTTCATGCTTGCATTTTATCAAACACCTTATGTGCCAATATCATACCACCATCCATATGAACAAATTGATTATAACTAACCATGCCATAATCATGTCTACATGCATATCAACCTATACATGTCTTAAAATCACATGAGTATTTATCAAAACTCAAAAACCAACTTTCGGCCATCACATGTTCATGGTGTTTTCATGTGTTTCAATCCATAAAACATATACCAATCAACTCCATATAACTCATAGATTAACATCTATGAAGTTGGAAGCTTGAAATTATACCTAGTATTTGTGTTCACACCTGGCTGAAACTTTGAAGCCTCACGGTTTGTACACTATGGCTCCTTGATAGCCAATTCCAACATATGTCACTCTCCCCTCAATTTGGAATAACTTTCATGAAGATTGCAATTTCCAAATATGCCTTTTTCCTAGTGATTCTAGTGAGAGAAAGCTTAGAAAACGTTTCGGTTATGGTTTCTTCACTTTGCCGAAAATGAAAGGATGAAGATGATTATGTGTTGGCTGGTATTTATAAGTCCATTACTTAGTCATTAAGTTAAAATCCAGCCACCTTAATTGACTTCCAAAAAGTTTAGGTAATGGTTATCATTTTGGACTTTGCTACCTTTCATTAATGGCTTTTAACTTATTCAAATGGGCTTTCAATTGGGCTTCTCGGTTTGGGCATTCTTAATGGGCTTTCAGGCTAAAATGTTTACTACCTTTTGGGCCTTCAATTGTCTCAATATTGGGCTCAAAATTTGGCCCAACAATTCGGCCCACACTTATGATACCTTAATGGGCTTTAAAATTTCCAACTTTGTCCCATTGCATTTTTATCCATTAATTTTAATCCGAAATCCTTCCGAATAAATTTCCCTTACTTCCAGGGATGATTATCTTGTATTCTAACATAAAATATTTTTCCCCAATTTTTTTCTCCATACTTAGGTTAATTCCTAACCATGGTTAGTCAACTATGATAAAAGTCTACTTTTCTTAACTATAGTTGACTTTTTCCTTAATCATTAACCAAGTTGACTTTTTCTCAAAATTTCAAAATGTCATATCCTATGTTTTACACTCTCGTCTTTACGTTTTGGCCGTTTCTGGGAAGTGAATATACCTAAAACACCTCAAACGGCTTAAAAGGTCTGTTTTGCCCCTTTTTTGGCATTTACTCTACCTCTATGTGTTCGGGACCAAATTAAACTGACTTTCCTTCATGAATTTCCTATATTTTCACATCATAAGTTCTTCTCTTCATTCAGAATGATTTAGATCCATTCGATTTAACCTGGAGCCCTCATAACCCCCATTAGGCCTTTATGTAGCTTTTAAGTGTTAAAGCATTTCACTAACACTTAAATCTAGTAAATACTCTTCTTATGATTTAAATAACTTAATACTTGTCTGTACATGTATAAATCATAAGGAACAAGCTACATAAAAATACGGGTCTGACACCATTGGGGATGTAAAGCAATGTAAACACATATAAACAATAACTCTGATTTATTTATACCAGTGTTTACTTCTAAATTATAATATAAATATTATTGTTATGGATGGATGAGATAGACATTGACACACAACCCAATTGTTGCGAGTGTAGCTAATCATGATTGGAGTAAAGTAAGAATGAGAAATAAATAATGTTTGAAAAGCGAAATATTTGTGACGATTTTTGGTAAGTTGAGGGTCGTGACATGAGATGTTTGTAAGAATGCCTCAATGAACAAAAATAAGTATTGTTAGTGGGCTTAGGTTTATGTAATGGGCTATTGGATTATTAATATGCCTTTAAGAAAATTAGAGGGACAACCCAAAATAAATTCATAGGCTAGTGGGCCACAGCCCAAGGGAAGATTTATGGAATAATGGGCTTTATGAAATAATAAGGAAAATGTAATAATGAGCTTAAATCAATGCCTAGCCCATTAAGATTTGAAATTAGCCCAACTAGATAAATTGGGCCTAAAACTTAAGTTTAGCTATAATAAGGCATCTATAACTTTAAAATAAATAATAAAAGTGGTTGGTAATTTACAGTAGCTCCGGGAGACGTGAACAGGGTTGAGCGGACCCACCGACATACGGTGCTGGGATATTAGCGCCACCGTCTACCACTAATGTAAGTGAAATTTGTAAGCTGCTAGAGGTAGCTGTACGTACAAGGTTTTTCTTGTTCAAGAGTAGACATAAACTAAAGGGTAGTTATATACAACAATATATAGAAGTTTAAGCTTATTAGCGAAATGACCCCAACCCTGCCTTTTATAATTGTTTAAAATTTATCGGAATCACCTAGCGCTGTACTATAGTATGAAACCCCATATTTTCTAAAATACAGTGCATGTGGATGTCTTAACTAAAAAATGATAAGCTAGCTCATTATTTTTATATATTTCTTAAAACTGCACGAGTTTTAAATTTAAGCGTGCTTGTGGGGAGGGAGGAAAATTCCATGGATGGGCGACCATTCGGGAAGTTTCCACTCAAGCTCTTTTATACTTGTTTTGTGTACCGAATGTTAGTTATCACTGAGTCTAAATCAAATCGAGCTGCTTATCGACTTTATGTGAAAAATGTGCTTTGTACCGAGTGTTGATTATGTGTTGCACAATCAGGCTTTGCACTTGTCTTGAGACAAAGGCCTTGGTTATTCATGCTAAACTGGGGTGGCAAATACCTGGCCTACCCAGACACTCCTAGTATCTATTTTCCTTGGTACACGGAGTACATTGTACCGTGTAATTTACGTGTGAGTACGTTGTACCGTATTTAGTCTTCGAACTTCTGAGGGCTAATGGGTTGCTGACCACTTCCCACGGTGATTGATATCCTTGCACACCTGATCAGCGATGCTTGGAATCACTGACTATGGCCATATGTCACTCTCCCATTTGGGATCTGTAATATCATGTTCTACCTAGTCTTGTTTATATAAAATACTAAATAAACTATTTATTTAAAATATTGGGTGAACTGAATGATTAAAATGCGATCTGTAAGTATGATGTTTGTAAACTTTGTATATACTATTTTCTGTTTCTAAAGTTATGATATTGGCATCAATCACCATCATTGTTTTATTGTATGACATTTCCTTACAAGCACGTACATAGTATAGTTATCTACATGCTTACATATTTTCCATGCTGAGCATGTTGAGCTCACTCTTTCATTTTATCTCCACAGACTACCTCCAGTAGTAAGGACCCCGCGATATTATAGGGACCTTTTGCGGAGTACATATCATCGTATAGTTCCCTTTGCGTAGAGGTATACACAACGTATTACTCTTTTTGTATCTAACATTTGTTGCACAGTAATGTATATAGACATGTATTTGGGAGATGTAAACATGTATAAATATCAATGATAGGATAAATGAATAGGGAATGTATTGGAGATGAGTTTTATTTTGTATAAAGAAATCCTAAAGTTTCCATTTTGTTTATACATAAATGTTAATATGATTTACTGTATGGACTTACATTGACTGATAGTTTAACCAAAACTAAAACGGGTTTGTAAGTAAAACAAGTGTGACATTTGAAGCCTAGATAGAATTGAAACTTGGTGTAAAATCATGCCTAAATGCTATGGATATGCTATGTAAACTAATTCTAAATGTATATAAACTTTAACAACTAATTACATGACTTAAATGAATCCTAAAAACTATTGAAATGGACCCTTAAAATACCCTAAACAGTAGCTAAAACACTGTTGGATTGCAAGTGAACATCACACCGCATGATTAAATGATAAAATAAAAATATCCTAACTCAACCTAAAATTAAACTAACATATAAATGACCTTACAAACACCTAAATACTACCTAAAATGGATCAAAAGAGCAAGTATATAAAATCTGGACACAATTACAGTAAATGATGCCCAAGAAGGAGAAGAAATGAAAATGCAATGAAAAAGCCTAAAAAAATTAATTTAATGTAACATAAATTTAATTTATTGTATGAATGATTTTTAGAAATTTGAAAACACCCTAAATGGCACCTAAATTTAATCCAAATAGTACCCCAAACACAGCCCACCAGTGACACCAAACAGAAAATTAAAAAAAAATGCAAGAAAAATGTCGCGACCCGTTTTCTCAAAAATCAATACAAATTTTTTGTGACTTACCTCACTTCACTGGTTGGGCTGTGAGCCAATATCAGTCACTCAGATTATACGCCGCATACATTTCATGCCATAATAATATGGTAATTCATAAAGTCATCATTTCATAAATATAAAGTTGTTTACATCGACTTATATATACATTCCCCATATATACATGACTGCATCATTGTGCACTATTATTCATATACAATTATCACATAGGTGTGTATAACTTTATGTTGTCGAATCACTATGTGCAAAAGATCGCAGGACGAATGCAATGGTCACACTCTACTGTAAATACTCTATAGAGGGGAGAAGTAAAGGGGTGAGCACAAGACGCTCAGTAAGAAATATATGAAAGCAAGTAGATAACCATACTATCTACGATGCTCATAATGCATGCTTTATCATCATTGTAAAACATTGTATTCACTTTATCACTCAATAAAATAATTACATTCACTTCAAATAATAGCACTTCTATACGACAATCATTAGCCAATAGAAGCTTTATCACTTTGCAAAACTCTTGCAATCACTGAAAACAATGGCATTCTATATGATAGTCATCAATCGATAGAAGCTCAGTCATTTCTTTTCATTTCACTCTTATCACATTTGTTAAACACATTTCAATCTCATTTCAATAACATTTCAATATCACTGGAGACTAGGATGAGATTCAATAGTAATCACTGTGGACATAAGGCCATTGTCACTGATTCCAGGCATCACGGATCAGGAGTGCGGGAATCATATGCCTAGGGAGGTGGTTATCCATCCCGTCAGCTTACTAGTCCGAAGACTATCACTAGTCAGGGGACTGACAAACGTCCGAAGACTTTCACTGGTCCGAAGACTGACAGAAGAATGCACGGTACAACGTACTCCATGTTTCATCACACAATACAGCGTACTCCGTGGACCTCACTTGTCATGACCCTCAACTTACCAAAATTCATCACAAATTTTTCACTTTTTATACTTTATTTATTATTTGTTCTTACCTTACCTCGATCGTGATCAACTACTCTCTCAACAGTTGGGCTGTGAGTCAATGTCTACCTCATCCAACCATAATAATTTAATTTGCATTATAATTTAGAAGTAAACACTTATATAAATAGATCAAAGTTGTTGTTTACATGTGTTTACATTACCTTACATTCCCAATGATTACATTCAAAATGCTACTGTGCTATAGAAGTTTAGATACAAAATTACATCAGTGTGTATACCTTAAGCGATGGGATGCAGTGGATACCAAAAGGGAAAGCCTTCAGTCGCTCTCAGTCTGTACTCAATGCTCTGTAGAGAGGGGAAAATAAAGGGGGTGAGCAAACAGTACGCTCAGTAAGGCAATCATGCGAACAAGTAGATACTGCACTATCTACGTGATCGTGATGCCATGCTCAAAACCATACTGTGACACCCCGAAAACGTGAAAAATATGGTAATTTAAAACTTTTTACTCGACAATTCACAATTAAGGGTGCATTCCTGTGCAGTGTTATACATCATCTTACTTATCATGCCTCAGAATCTTAGCATTAATTAGTATATAACATATCATAAACATTACTCAATTTCGAGTTAATTAATCCTAATACATCCCTACATCATTATACAACAAGTGTCTGTAAATATAACTCTAGTCTGGATACATGAATATTAAATATATACCTCAATATAGAAAATACGGCCTGGAGCTCAAGTCCTCCACTAGCCTCTAATATGTATGTCGCAGGGAACTCACATCACTTGAAGAAATCTAAGGGGAAGAGAAAACATGGTGAGCTTCTAAATCGCTCAGTAAAGGGGGTAAGGGAACTCAGTTATATAACCATATCACACATCACAAATATGTATTTGTATATAAAACTCAGTATACTCATTTGAAATCGTAGCATGAAAGTTCTCAAAACATCATCATCTCATAGCTCATAAATCATGTGAAAACATGAAGGTAAAAAGGCTCAATATAGAGCATTCACAAGCATGTGTAAATATATGCGACAATGGCTTTTCTCAAAATATGTGATAAAAATCACCTCAGAAATTAGCACGTAACGAGGTCACAAAACACAACTCATGTGTAAAACGAGACTAGGCAATAAAACTCATATAAAACTCGTCATGGCACATCAAATATATAAGCTCCTCTGGGTGCGCATCCCAGGCATCCTCGTAAGAGGGAACGTCGACAATATGGTTGTATGGATGATATATTGGACTTATATGTTACCACAACAAAGCCCGACCTTACATGCTACCAGAGCAACGCCTCGCCTCATACACACTATCACGTGGTCCCTGGGTTGGTTCCCAGGTGGCCCACTCAATCATGTGGTCCCTGGGTCGGTTCCCAGGCGGCCGACTCTATCACGTGGTCCTTGGGTCGGTTCCCAGGCAGCCCACTCTATCGATCTTACATGCTACCAAAGCAAGGCCTCCTAACGCTACCAAAGAGGAGAAATAATCGGACTTACATGTTACCAGAACAAGGCCCGCACTGACATGCTACCAAAGCAAAGCTCGATGTGTATTCAACATGACACGCCTAAGTCTCAATCATTAGCCATTATCATAAAAGAAAGCGTTTTGCCTTCACGTAGAACTCATAATGGTTTTTCTCTCATAAAATTTGTTTAAAACATTCGTGTACTCAACACAAAACATATTAAAATCGAGTTCCAACCGGTAAAACACGCACACATTTTCTCAAATCTCAAGATTGCGTTAACATAGAGCCCAAGTCACTTTTCACGCAAACTCAACGGTTTATAAAGCGATTTTACACTTAGCTTATAAACTCATAAAACAATGGGCTCTAACCGGCTATAAAAATCGTGTGCAATTTTATCTCGACACAACACTAAACATGCTTGTATTCTCAAATCATAATTCATGCTACAAACAGTTCATCAAAACACATACACAAATGGTTTAGTTTTCCCTTACCTTTTCGCACCTCGTATAGTGCAATCGTTCCCTCGTATCACGGACTAGCCTCGCATTCCACTCTGGAACTCCCGAGCTGTCCAAACGATGTTAAAAACATCAATAACCCAACTCAATTGCATTATTGAGCACACGTTTGCTCATATTCTCATTAATATCTCAATCAACTCAATTCTCATAATTCTATCACCATTCGTAATCTCGTCTACTATATCTAAACCTTCTACATCTCTCATACATAATACCCATGCCAAAATCACTTCATTGCCTAAATTTCCAATTTATAGACAAAAATCCTAATTTACCACTAATTGCATAATAACATCTCTACTCCAACCAAATTACAATTTCATCTATCTCTAACCATTTTCTAACTATTTCACCACAATGCCTATGTCCACAATTGCTAAAGATCACTTCAAAATCAAGTATTGAAGTTTAGAGATTACCCAACTTGTGGAGTGCTCACCTCATACCTCGATTCGATTCGTCTATCGATTTTTAAGTATGTTGTTCTCCTTTGGATGAGGAACGACTTTCCTTCTTGCCGCAACTCTTGATTTGGACGAAAATGGGCGATCTGGAAGAGAGAGAAAGCTAGGGTTCGACTGAAATGGAGGTTTGAAAGAGAGAGAAAAGATGAAGTGCAGGAAAACACAAGGGTCCTTTTATAGAAGGAGGGTAGGAGATCGATCTGGTTCTTGATGAGATCGATCTGCATTTGAATTTGGGGATGGTTTAGGGTAATTTTATGCCTAGGAGATCGATCTGCCATGGCTTTAAGATCGATCTCTTAATGGTTTTATGGGATCGATCTGCTCCAACAATGAGATTGATCTCTAGTTTACAGAATGCTTCATGAGATCGATCTGCTCCTTGAGGAGATCGATCTTCTCCCTAACAGAAACATTTTGAGATCGATTCTTTCCACATGAGATCGATCTTTTCATTACAGAATCATAAGGAGATTGATTCTCTTCCATTGGAGATCGATCTGCTCACTTAAATTCTTCCTTCCTTGTCACTTTTAGCCCACCAGATCGATCTTTTCTTCTCCAAGATCGATCTGACCTCATAGTTTCACACCTTGGTTAAACACTTAACATATAAATCTCCAAATATAATTCCACAATTCACTACTTTGATTATTTCTCATTCATTACTTATACATTTCACTCAGCTCAATAATTTACACTTCAAGTTCATATTGCATCATTAAAATATGTCTAAAATTCTCAGATCTCACACATACAATTTCTCATTCACACCTCAAAAAATCAGTTCATGCTTGTGTTAATGGTATGTAAAGCAATTCATGCTATTTAGTTCAGTGCACAAATCAAATTCAAAGCATAGCATTAATCATCATGCGTATTTCACAAATAAGGCATGAAAAATCATCATGCATCAGTGCACTTTAAAACCATTAACATACTTTCTCATTTCAAACAAATCATCACTTGTTAGGACATCAGCCCCCCCCGGACTGTCCTGACCCACAAAACATTTCAAACATGGATTTATTTATAAACAATAGACATGTGAGATAGGTAATATAATAAGGGAAATCTCCTCTATGACTATGGCTATATCTTGTGATCCCAAGCTACACTGATCAGGTGTGCGGGGTATCACCACTATCTGCTTCCACACGGGAGGTGGGTCAAGTCCAGCCCACCGATCCATAGCAAATCTCAACATCGTCCGAAGATGGCATATCACAATCTCAACAAAGTATAACGTACTCCATGCCACCTACACGGTACAACGTACTCCGTGGACCCATATCAACACATCATATCATGGCACTGATAATTCTATATTTTTAGAATTATTTGTGCTTAATTTCCTAATTAATTATTTAAATCCCCAATTTATTTTGTTAATTATCCCCTTTATTTAATTAAAATTCTCATGTTTGTAGATAAATTAAATCCGGATGAATTTTGAATATTTCGGTAGAAAATGGACCGAAATTGGGCTAAAATCGAGATTGAGCCACGCGGACAACACGAGTCATGCCACCTAGCACATCCAATTGGACAAGAAGACCGATGACATGGAAATATCTTTTCAAGGAGCTAATGGTGTGAAGACAAGTGGCCAAAAAAATGCCAACTCATCAAGGATATAGAAATTACAATTTTACCCCTAGTGTGTTTATAAATAGGAAAGGATGACAATTGAAAGAGGATGTAAGGTAGGAGTAGGAGTAGTGTAATGTAGTGTAGAAGTTAGGAGTAGTGTTAGAATAGTTTTAATTTTTTGTTTTCAAGTTTCACTTTCCCGTTTTAGCTACCATTTACTGTTCACAACAATGTCATTTTTATTTTTACAAGCTTTTCAAGTTAGTTTTTTCATTCTCTTGGCAGCCACCATGTTTATTAAGCTCTCGATTTTATTAACTTCATTTCTTATACTTTTCAGTTTTATTACATAGCTTTATTTCCTAGTTGTTAGTCTCGGGTTGGCATCTTTCTCCTTTCTATTTTCCTTGTTCATGCTACTGGGATGATCGGATGTGTGAGCTGGCACAGAACCGTAATGCAAACTTGAACCAACAGATGGGTCTAGGGAATGGAGCCGAGGATGTGTAAGATTGGATTGAGCAAGGGCTGATCGGGCATGATGCAGCAGTGGACAGGGAGCAATTTTTGCCTCTATTCTGCTCTGTTTTAAGAGCTTCTCTCGGTGATTGCAGAAGCTGATAGCAAGAAACTCGGTGCTTTTATGCTCTCGGTTGTAAGAAGTTGATGGACACGGTAGGTTTCAGCTTAAGCAGGAGTTTGCGTGAAGGTGTGGCAATGCATAGCAGATCGAGAACCTTACCTGGAGCCTGGAACAGTAGCAAGACAGGAGCATAAACTAGCAGCTGGAGCAGAATGGGAGACTTTTGTTGCTGGATTTAGAAGCAAATGCAGGGGCTGAAGTCGTGACCTGAAGAAGGAGCAGGTCTGGCCAAAAAATGCAGCTTGAAGCAGGTGGTAATGTGATGTGTTGTTGCAGGTAAGGATATTGTACACAGAACCGAGAATAAGAGTTAGTCACGCCTGGCAGATGCAGAAAACGCAAGTTGAAGCAGTTGGAGACGTGCAGGGGCTGTGTTGCATGCGGGAAAGAACCAAGAATGGCAGTTGAATACCTGGAGTAGAGGACACTACCCGTGAGCACCTGGAACCGAGACACACCAAGGCAGAAACAACAGAAGCAGAATGCAGCAGGGCAGAATCGAGAATAGAGTCTGGAGCACTTGGGGTAGCATGAAACAGCAGTTGATTGCAGAACTTGAGCAGCAGATAGCAGGACACATAGCAGATCGAGAATAGAGGCCGAACAACAGGCAAAAGCTTGGTCCAGAGGACAAACCGAGCACAACCTGGGAATGAAAAATAAACAAAGAAAGACACGTGAACAGTGAATGGAGGGATTTGGTTGATTTAAATTGGTTAAGGCTTGTTTGGCTAGTGCATTGTAGCAATTAATCCATTTTCACGCATTTTTTAGTTGTTAGTTAGTTAGTTTAGTCAATTATAATGGTAGGTTAGTTTTATTATTTTTGCATGTTAATTTGTAGTGTTAATTTTTAGTTAGTAGTTAGTTTTATATTAAATGTTTTAGGATTTTATTTCAGTTTAGATGCATTTAGAGTTAATTTAGATTAAATGTGTTTCATGCATTTTTAATTTAGTCTTAATTTTCATTAAGTTTTAGTTTAGTTTAAATTGCATTTTGATTAAGTAGTTTAAAATTGCATTTTAGGTTAGTTTAATTGTAGTTTAATTTTATTGCTTTATTTTCATAATTGCATTTTATTTTAACTACGTTAATTAGTTTTAACTATTTTAATTATTTTGTAGGTTTTTTATATTAATTGCATGGAGCACTGTAAGTAATTTTGCTCGATTTTATTCTTTTTATTTTATTACCTTCCAGTATTTTTAACTTTAGACTTAGTAGATCACCCACTTTAATTTTATAATTTGCTAGAATATACTTAGGGTAAGATTAACCGGTAGTTAATTAGGCTAGTCAACATCTCTATGGGACGATAACTCGAGACTCAAATCCCATTATTATTTGTACGACCCGTGCACTTGCGGATATTACCTTTAGGGCGTGTCAGGCACATCTCAGAAATGCTCATGCGAGCTATTTAATCGGTACAACATCTTGTCTACCCGAAACTCCTAGCACGACTGTCAACATGTCAATTCTAAAAAATGCACGTGAGAGCCTATTTAATCAGTGCGAGACCCAGTCTACTCGAAGATCCTAGCACGGCAACAAGTAAGGTGGGCATCTAATGCGAGCTATGCTCTAACACCATGACAAAACTAGTGTAAAGTTTGTGTGAGCTCAACTCTAGCACAACATCATAGAAATCCATGTGAAAACTAGTGCGAGCTATGCTCTAGAACTCATGCGTATGAAAACACATCAAATCTCGTGCTAGTCACACTCTAGCACGCTTTCATTCTCACGAAATCCATGTAAGTGGCTCAATTCTTTACAAAACATGGTTATCAACCAAATCAAATCATTTCTTTTGCAAAATTATTTCAAATATTAGCCAACCTGCCAATAACTTGCTCAAAAGGAACAAAAAAAGGTTTTCAAAGCATTATGCTTTTGTTTTCCTGCACATTTCTCAAAAACCCAACTCTTTGCCCTTCAATCACCCAATATCATTTCCTAGTATCACATGCATTCTAGCAAAACATTTAAGTGCCTAAATTGTGTACAGATATCTCTAAGAGTCAACACAATTCCCTTACCTTGATTTGCTCGAGGTGCGACTCTCTTCCTCTTAGCTTCTCATGTTTTTGGCTCAACTTGCTCCGGTGTATCCTCGGGAGCTGCAATTCATCCATTAAACGCTTGAGTTAGTGTTGCTAACTCTCATTTAACTATGCATTTACCCAATGCCTTCAATATTCATTTTACCCCTTTTAGGTAGGTCTCACAATTCATTCCATAACACATCTTAAATACATAACCATAACACCATTATCACCTAAAGATATCCTATTTATCATTTATTCCACCACATTTCACTTTCTCGCACTAACCCATTTCTAGGTTATAATCATTCTGTTGCATTCTAGATAGTTTCTACCATTAATAAGCGCACCAAATCAACTCCAAAATTAATAACTTAAACAAATGTACTTGAGTTGGTGCTTTAGAAACTTACCTCTTTGGATTTCCTTCTCACTCCAAACGACAATGCCCTTGTCCTCTAAATCCAACAAGTGGGGGAATGCCTTCAAGCTATGTTGTTCTTCTCCTTGATGTGAACAACTTTGTGTCTAATAGCCTTCCCTCAAATCTTCTTGAAAATGGCTGGATTTAGAGAGAGAAAACTAGGTTTTGTGTTTAAAATGGTAGAGTAAGAGTGTTTTCTCGAAATCTGTAGATCCAACTGCTCCTATTTATAGATTTAGCTTGATGAGATGATCTGCCTTGGGTGGAGATCGATCTGGTCCTCTTAAAATCCCTCTTTTTCACGACATTTGAAGGTAGGAGATCGATCTGTCGAAAACTTGAGATTGATCTGTCTCAAGGAGAAAGTTGAGGAGATCGATCTGGCTAGGGAGGAGATTGATCTGCTCCAACCTGAGAGATAAGGAAATCGATCTGTTTGCCCGAAAATCGATCTTCTCATTATAGAATGTTTAGCAGATCGATCTGGATCCATTGGAGATTGATCTGCACTATTCCTATTGCTCAAATAAGAACATTTTGGCTCTTCCAGATCGATCTCTCATCCTATGAGATCGATTTAACCTTCATATTTTCCAGATTTTCTATAGTTTTTCTGTAGCAACTCACACCCAAACATTCTTAATTTGCTGCCATGGTCATTTTCTCATCCAATTACCTTTAAGACTTGAAAATAGCATCCATTCATACTTTATACACATTAAAACTTATGTGAAATCTTTGTATAACCAAAGGTATATAATATAAACTAAGTAGAAGTGCACAACTCATGCAATCTTCATTCCATTTACCATACTACTCAAAATTGAATATAATTACATTTTACTCATGGAATTATCCTTCTTACACCAGCTCTACATTTTAAAACTTGCGTGTATTCATTTCACAATCTAATATATACATATACAAGGTTATACATATATGGGGTCTCACATTCTCCCCCACTTAAAAAATTTGGTCCTTCAAATTTGAATCAATTCAATCTATGAATAACTCGGGATACCTTTCCCTCATCAAACTCTCAAATTCCCATGTGGCCTCTTCCACCATTTGATGTTGCCAAAGGACTTTCACCAAGGGAATTATCTTTGTCCTCAACACTTTTTCCTTTCTATCCAATAACCGAACCGGCCTCTCAATGTATGTCATGCCTTCATTGAGCTCCATGATAATTAGAGCTCTTACATTAAGATCCTAGAAGTAATGCATGTTAAGGGGTAATTAAACCTAAATCGACTTTATCATACCTTAACCCCAGCCTTACATTACAGGCTTAATGAAGTCCTACTGATCTTTGATTAAGTGTGACTACATTAGCGGAGAGAGAAGTGAAAAGCAAACTTATGGGAATGATCACATGTCATTGACTTTTCATTCACTATGTTTGCATAATCTGATCCGGGTAATGTACTGTGAAGTGGCTTTGACATTTTCACACACACACATGGGATCCAATTTGGGTTAGGACTTATGATTGAATGATTCTGAATGTTGGACTTGTAATTGTGATTCTTTGAGATCATAGTCTGTACTTTTTCTTTGAGGATAATATTGGGGAAAATATTCTGTTTAGTACTTATCATTCCTACAATTATTTTATTTTGCTTGAGGACAAGTAAAAACTCAAGTTTGGAGGTGTGATAATTCTATTTTTAATAGAATTATTTGTGCTTAATTTCCTAATTATTTATTTAATCCCCATATTATTTTATTAATAATCCCTTTTATTTAATTAAAATTATTTAATGTGCAGATAAATTAAATCGAGATGAAACTCAGTCGTTTCAGTCGAAATTGGGCTGAAAACGAGTTAAAGGAGACTGGACCACTTCAAATTTTGCTGACCGAGTCACCAGTCGTCTAGACATGCATGATGCCAGGTGTCTGTATTTTATTTGCTCCGAAACGATAAGATCAATGGACACCATGCGAACCTTCTGGAAGACACACGTCGGGTCACATCGCACATCCAATTGGATAAAAAGACTGATGACGTGGAGATATCTACTCTGCAGCAAATCAAATGAAGACAAGTGGCCAAACAATGCCAACTCATCTACGATGGAAAAATTACCATTGTACCCCTAAGTGTGTATAGAAATAGAAAAAGATGGCAATTGAAAATGTAAGGTAGCCTAGGTTAGAATAGAAGTAATTTAGGAGTACGAGTAGTGTAGAGTAATTTAGGAGTAGTTTTAATTTAGGGTACTTGAAGTTTTTTTGAAATTTTTTAGATTTTCGATTGTATTTTTTATTTTTAGCTACCATGTTATTTTACTGTTCATGCAATCTAAATGTTATGAAAAGTTTGTTTTAATTTCTAGTTTCTTAGCATTTTACATTAGCTAATTACAATCCAATTCCAAGTTTATCTTTTTCTCTTTTCTCAGTTTTGTATTGTTATGAAATGTTTTTATGAGTTTTTATGGTTTAAAACTCTCGGTTTGGTTACTCTCTTTATGCGTTCGGGTTCAAGAATTTTTCATTCATTCTTTCGCCTTTTGATTCCGTTGTCTTGATGTGGGTTAATGCTGAGCATTATTCCACATCGAGAATAATGTGGAATCATGGTTGGAAAAGAAAATGAAGCTACCCGAGGATGTTGAGTTCCCTGTTCATGATTGAAGAAGCTCACAGGTGTTGATTTCAGTTGTGGTTTTCACATTTTTTTTGTCGGTTTGAAGTTTATATTTTGCTATGCTTTATTGTTCTTTCCTTTCCTTATTTCAGTTTTATTGGTCTACCTTTCCTGAAACGAATTATTTTGTTTATTGCATTTCATTTTAGCTTGCATTGTTTTTACTGCATGTTGTTGAGTTCTGTTGTTGAAAGCAATTGTTGCATTTAATTTTAGAAAGTTTTCATTAATCCCACTAGATTTGTTAGCTAATTTATGTTTGATAAAAGTTTATTTTAATAGGTGCATTGAGATGCATTTTTGGTGTTGCTCTGTTCGACTCTGTTTATGTTAGTAGTGTGCTATTTAGTTGGTTATTTTGCTGGAATGGTGAGATAGTATTAGCAGCAGCAACCTTGTATGTTCCTCATCATTTTCTACTGTAGTTTTCTTCATTTTACTTCCTTAACTGTGATACAAGTGGATGCTGATACTTGTGAATAATTATCTTAGCTTGTATTTAATGCTTAGCTTCTGCAATGCTTGTGGGATTCTGAGATGAGCAAGGTAGGTGCAAGAGGAGTAGCTGGATTAATCTTAGCAGCTGCAAACTTTGAGGAATACTTTGCTCGGGCATAGGTTGCTGGATTACTGGAGGCAGTTGCTATTGTTGTAGCAGTCCCCGAGTATCCTGCTGTTGTGCATGAGTAGGCCAGATAATTACAAGATTGACAGTAGCAGTATAGGTGTACTGGAGGCTTGCAACAAGTGATGTATTATTGCTGAATAATTCTGACAAGAGCATGAACCGAGAGCAAGCATTGGGCAGAGCAAGTACGAGCAGCAACGGCAGAAGCAAACCTCGCCTGGAGCAGTACTTGGTCTGAACCGAGAGCCAGTACAGTAGCAGTTTACATAATTGGACAAACCGAGGCCATCACTTGGAAACAGAGACAACCAACCCGAGAGCATCAGCACGACAATACAACAGTAGGATGCAGAAGTAGTCGGACAACAACAGCAGATTGCAGGACCGAGCAGACCGAGAACCTTTCCTGGATGCAGCACAGACAGCAGTTGGCGCAGAAGTTCACGGACATCACAGTGCAACAGAAGCAGGACAGTAACTGGACAAAAACGAGGCTATCACCTGGGTAGCACAATGAAGAAAGACAATGAACAGTGCACAATGCACTTTCATCGAGACCACATTATTGCAAAGTAGTTTAAGGTCTTGTTTGGCCAATTAATTTGTTATTTCATGCTTATAGTTGTTTTAATCCTTAATTAGTTGTTAGTTTTTATTTATTGGTAGGTTAGTTTTAATATCTTTGCAAGTTAATTTAATTTGTAGTGTTAATTTTTAGTTAGTAGTTAATTTTATATTAAATGTTTTAGGAGTTTATTTTAGTTTAGATGCATTTAGAATTAATTTAGATTAAATGTGTTTCATGCATTTTTAATTTAGTCTTCATATTTATTAAATTTAGGTTAGTTTAATTTGTAATTTTTATTAGTTTAATTACATGCATTTTTATTTTAAGTTTGTTTAAATTTTAGATTAATTAATTTTATTGCTTTATTTTCATATTTGCATTTTATTTTAATTGCGTTAATTCAACTTAACTGTTTTAATTTTCTTTTGTAGGTTCTTGCTTTTTATTGCTTGGAGCTTTGTAAGTAATTTTAGTTCTGTTTAATTTTCTTTATTTTATAGTTATTATTTTTTTTAGTACTTTAATTTTAGCCATGTAGACCACCCATCAGAACTTCATAATTTGCTAGGATATGCTTAGGGTAAGATTAACCGGTAGTTAATTAGGCTGATCAACTTCTCTGTGGGACGATAACTCGGGACTCAAATTCCATTATTACTTGTATGACCCATGCGCTTGCGGATAATACGTTTAGATCATGCCACTCCAAAGGCTCATACCTTATTACATGCGTCGGGTCCGGGTGGTATTTGCTTAACATGGATACGTGGAAGATATTATGTACATTTGCCAACTCTGGTGGCAACGCCAACCTATAAGCCTTATTTCCCACTTCATCAAGTATCTCAAATGGCCTTATATACCAAGGGTTCAACTTTCCTTTCTTCCCGAATATCATAATCCCATTTGAGGGAGAAACTTCAAAAACACTGACTCACCCACCATAAATTCCAGTGGTCTCCATCTCCTGTCGGCTCTGAGCTGTCCGTAACCTCTCACAAATCAACTGGACATCTTCAAAGGCTTGTCTAACCAAGTCAGGAGCAAAGATCTGTCTGTCACTAACATCTTCCCATCCAATAGGGGAACGACATCTATGCCTATACAATGCCTCATATGGTGCCATCCCGATACTCGCATGAAAACTATTATTATAGGCGAACTCTGCGAGTAGCAAATGGTCATCCAAGGAGCCTCCAAAATCCAATGCACACGCTCTCAACATATCCTCCAGGGTTTGTATAGTCCTCTCTGACTAACCATCTGTCCGAGGATGAATCGCGGTGCTAAAATTCAACTGGGTCCCCATCGCTTCCTGAAAATGTTCCCAAAAGTGGAAGTGAAGCGGGCATCCCTATCAGAAACAATACTCACTGGAATTCCATGTAGCCTCACTATCTCGCGCACATACAAGTTCACTAACTGGCTAAGGGTATCGGTAGCTCTCATAGCTAGAAAATGGGTTGACTTCATCAACTGATCCACAATCACCCATATGGCATAATAACCTCTGTGGGTCCTCGGTAATCCCATCACAAAATCCACGGTGACATGTTCCTACTTCCAAGTCGGTATTGGTAGAGGCTACAATAACCCTACAGGCTTCTGATGCTCTACCTTCACCTGCTGACAAACGAGACACTTAGCGACATATTCAACAATGTCTTTCTTCATCCCAGACCACCAATAAACTTTTCGAAGGTTGTGATACATCTTAGTACTCCTTGGATATATCGTATACCTCGATGAGTGAGCCCCTGTCAAGATCAACTTCTTGATATCTGAATCATCGGGAACACATATCCTACCTCTGAACCTCAACAATCCATCTGAACTCAATTTAAAATCAGTCTTTGTACCCTTCTATATCTGCTCGACAATATCGCTGCACTACTGATCAATCCGCTGAGCCTGTCAGATTCAATCTACTAGATCCGGTTCCAACTGCAGGCTAGCTATCATAAATCCACTATCAGTGTCAAGCGGGGTCATATCCAAACGGAGGTTCATGAACTGTTCCAACAGTTCATGTTCCCTAATCATCATAAATGACACCAACCTAATATGCTTTATACTCAATGCATCTGCAACTACATTTGCTTTACCCAGGTGGTACAAGATCTCACAGTCATAATCCTTTAAAAGCTCGAGCCATCTCCTCTGTCTCATGTTCAACTCTTTCTGCGAGAACAAGTACTTAAGGCTCTTATGATCTGTGTAAACCTGAAATCTCTCACCATAGAGATAGTGGTGCCATATTTTCAATGCAAACACTATGGCTGTCAACTCTAAATTGTGGGTTGGGTAGTTTCTCTCATGATCCTTCAATTGTCTTGATCCATGCAACTACCTTCCCATCCTGCATCAATACACAGCCCAGTCCTTGGTGTGAAGCATCTGAATACACCGAGAAACCTCTTGAGCTGGTAGGAATAGTGAGTATCGAAGTTGTAGTTAACCTCCTCTTCAACTCCTCAAAACTTTCCTCACACTTATCATCCCACACAAATTCAACATTCTTTCTCGTGAGACGTGTCAAAGGGGCAGTTAGCCTCGAGAATCCCTCCACGAACCTTCGATAATATCAAGCTAAATCCAAGAAACTTTTAATCTCTGTTACTGTCTGGGGTCTCTGCCACTGTATCACTGCCTCAATCTCTGATGGATCCACTGACACTCCATCTTTCGATACTATAGGACCCAAAAAAAGAGATCTGTTCCAACCAAAAGTCACACTTACTGAGTTTAGCGTACAACTTCTTCTCTCAGAGGGTCTGTAGCACTATCCTTAGATGTTGTCCATGCTCCTCTCTAGATCTTAAGTACACTAGTATGTCATTAATAAACACGATAACAAATCGATCCAAATACTGGTGAAATACCTCATTTATCAACGACATAAAAGCTGCAGGAGCATTCGTCAACCCGAATGGCATAACCATAAACTCATAATGTCCATATCGGGTGCAAAAGGCTGTCTTGGGTACATCTCCACTCCGTATCTTTAACTGATGGTACCCAGATCTCAGATCTATCTTGAAAAAGAACTACGCTCCCTTAAGCTGATCCAACAAGTCATCGATGCATGAAAGGAGGTACTTATTCTTGATGGTGGCCTTATTCAATAACCGATAATCTATACACAGTCGGAGGCTTCCATCCTTCTTCCTTACAAACGGAGCCGGTGCACTCCAAGGTGAGACGCTCGGCCTGATGTACCCCTTCTCTAGCAACTTTTATAGCTATTTCCATAATTCTTCCAACTCCACTTGAGCCGTTCTATACGGTGGCTTGGATATCGACTCTGTACCAGGTGTCAAATCTATACTAAATTCCATCTCTCTATTTGGAGGTGTGGCACTAAGATCAAACAATACAAATGCTTCTAAATCAAAGATTTGGATGGTACCTTTTACCACATCCGAAGACTGATCCGCAGTGTTTTGGTCCAGTGCGTGCACTCGTCCTCTGCTCACGCCCACTGCCTGCTTCCCCTTTTCCTTAGCTGTAACCTTTCTCCTCGGGGCAGCTGTCCCAATTGGAGCTCTCTTTGGGTCCCTGCCCTTCTGTGGGGCTCTCTCTGTCATCTCTGGGCAATCTGAGATTATGTGCCCTGGTTTCCCACATCTGAAACATACGACAGGAGGACCATAGCTTGGTCGAGTACCATGGTACCTTCCACACTTGCTGCACTGCTCTGTAGTAGGCCGTGGCCCTCCAATCATAATTCCCTTAGCTTAAGATATGGCTGGATACATGGGAGTATTAACTGTCCTCTCCCGGATCTCCTCGATCCTCGGCCTCTTTCCAGAGAATATCTTGCTTCCGTTATAACTAAAGCCCCTATCCAGCACTGGTCTCTTCTTATCTTTATCCCTTACTTTATCGATTTTCACAAACTCTGAGGTGATCCTATAATGTCTTGCTCACACAATTGCGCCCTGCGCACAACCTCCTTGTAGGTCGGTATATCCAAGGGGACTAATCTGGACCTGATGGTTGGTCTCAGTCCATCCACAAACTTCTGGATCTTCTCGGCCTCATTACCCATTGTATTGGGATCATATCTACCCAGGGAGATAAAAGTCATCTTATACTCATCCACAGTCCTGCTCCCTTGGGTCAGTATAAAAAATGCCATCTTCATCTTCTGCTGTGCAGTATCTGAAACATATTGTCTCTGAAAAGCCTCTAGAAACACATCCAAGCTGATCTCCGTATGTCGCACTCTAAAAATAGGCCTGGTGGATTTCCACCAATGTTTCGCTGATCCCTTCAGTATGAATGCGGCAAATGCTACCATCTCGGTGGTAGTGCACTCAAAGAACCCATATAACTTCTCGATCTCATTTATTCAATCCTCTATAGCTAATGGGTCCTTAACTCCACTGAAAGACGGCAGTCTAAACTTCTGGAACTGCCGTAGTCTAGCTAAATCACAACCGTAACCCCAGCCTCTATTGCCCCATGGTAGAGTAATAGGCGTAGGCATATCCTGTGCA
The DNA here is from genome assembly GCA_033439115.1 of Firmiana major. NCBI lineage: Eukaryota > Viridiplantae > Streptophyta > Magnoliopsida > Malvales > Malvaceae > Firmiana > Firmiana major. Next base: position 45,309,337 of record CM065908.1, on the reverse strand, counting down.
GGTGGGGGTGTAGGTGTATCTGTCGTCTGAGGTCTTTGGGCTGGCCGTCCCTGTGCCTCAGGAGCTGCCGCCTGCTCGGCATCATCCTCTGTAGTGGGACTTTATCTACCCCTAACTCTAGGTAACGATTGAGTGACCAATTCCAAGATCATCTCTATGCTCCGCTTAATCCTTACGAAACGTGCCTTAGTATTCTCGGGTCTCTCCTCTAGACCCTATGGAGCATGCTCAACCTCAACCTCCACCTCAATATCATCTTGAGTCTCGTGTGTTTTCGGCTCAACACTACCCCCAAGTCTACCTCTACGGCCTCTAGCTTGTGTTCTAGCCCCTCTACCACGACTGGTGTTAGGCATATTGCTCAATTCCCTACATTCACAGCAGTTTCTTGGTCAACCCATCAACACACACACAATTTGTATCTAAACAAGCATGGTAACATAGGGATGTAATTTTTCTAACTTATTAAGTATTTTAGAAATCGACACACGTCAGACCAACGCAGCTCTGATACCAACTTCTGTCACGACCTTCAAATTACCAAAAATCGTCACAAATTTTTCGCTTTTTATACTTTATTTATTATTCGTTCTTACCTTACCTCGATCGTGATCAGCTACTCTCTCAACAATTTGGTTGTGTCAGTGTCTACCTCATCCAACCATAACAATTTAATTTGCATTATAATTTAGAAGTAAACACTTGTATAAATAAATCAGAGTTGCTGTTTACATGTGTTTACATTACTTTATATCCCCAATGATTACATTCAAAATGCTACTGTGCTATAGAAAGTTTAGATACAAAATTACGTCAGTGTGTATACCTTAAGCGATGGGATGCAACGGATACCAAAAGGCAAAGCCTTCAGTCGCTCTCAGTCTATACTCAAAGCTCTGTAGAGAGGGAAAAATAAGGGGGTGAGCAAACAACACACTCAGTAAGGCAATCATGCAAACATGTAGATACTGCACTATCTACGTGATCGTGATGCCATGCTCAAAATCATACAGTTTCTCATTCACAACTCAAAACATCAGTTCATGCTTGTGTTACTGGTATGTAAAGCAAATCATGCTATTTAGTTCAGAGCACAAATCAAATTCAAAGCATGGCATTAATCATCATGCATATTTCACAAATAAGGCATGAAAAATCATCATGCATCAGTGCACTTTAAAACCATTAACATACTTTCTCATCTCAAACAAATCATCACTTGTCAGGACATCAACCCCTCCCTCGTATAATTACCTTTAAGACTTGAAAATGGCATCCATTCATACTTTATACACATTAAAACTTGTGTGAAATCTTTGTATAACCAAAAGTATATAATATAAACTAAATGGATGTGCACAACTCATGCAATCTTCATTCCATTTATGACACCACTCCAAATTTAATATAATTACATTCTACTCACGGAAATATCCTTCTTACACCCGCTATACATTTTAAAACTTACGTGTATTCATTTCACAATCCAATATACACATACACAAGGTTATACATATATAGGGTCTTACATCACTAAGCTGTAACAGGACTAGGGAAATCGAGTAACCTTAAGCTTTTACCACCCCGTATCAAAATCAGCCATCACTTTATCTAAAAATCCAGTGCGAGCAAGTCAGTGTGACACACAGTCTACACGAGGGCTCTAGCACGGTTTTACTAACAATATCACATCAAAATCTAGTGCTTGCAGATCTGTGTAACTCACAGTTAACACGATAGGTCTAGCATGATTTCACACAGAAAATAGACACATGGCTCAATTCGGGTGAAAATGGTACTCAAAAAAATCAAGTTCAGCATGAAAAACGGTGTAAAACGGAGCGGGAGGGGTACCTTCCCATTAAGTCACCCATCTATAGAATTTCTCCCACTCAAGCACTCTTAACTTTAGAAAATGTGCAATTTAATGCAAACAGTAAAATCTTGAGCCAGTCTATCATTATACCTCATAAAACAACTTTTCACGAAGAAAACACAGAAATATGCAATTTATGCATTTATGAATTTTTCGATAATTTCTCTGTGGCATTTTGGTAATTTCTCATAATTGGGTTTTCATCTAGATAATTCCATATCTATTTACTTTATAGAATTTAAGTGCATACAGGAAGTAAGAAATATACGTATAGCTATCTCTAATAGCTTGCATAGATCCTTTACCTGGATTCAAATCGATTGCACTACTATCCTTTTTACTTTATGTGATTCGATCTATCCGGCTCATAATGTGTCTCCTTAAGCTGTAGATATTTATCAATCACATCAATCAAGTATGATAACTCGTTTTTCACTTTCACTACAATCTATTTAGAGTATTGGGCCCAAGTACTCTAGTTGGGCCTTGTTGTCCGTTAATGGGCCCAACTTTATCTTAAGCCCATTTCGACTTTCTATTAAGGCCTATTTGGCACTTTAGGCTCATTAACACTTATTGGGTCGACCATTAGGCCCATTAACTAATTTGGGTCGATTGTATCATGGGCTTGGCCCATGAACCATTTCGGCCAATGCCTAGTATGTTATGCACCATCACACCACCAAGGCCAAGAGATCATCACCCTTGCATGCCATCCTTACCTAACTTAGTTAGGCATTTCGACAAACACTTGGTATGCAAGCCTCCAGCCTTTCACTTAGTTCATTAAGGTATTTCGTCAAACACCTTATATGCATGCTTCATATACCTATCCAATCTTACAAATTGGTTTCACTAATTCATACCATCATCATGCACACATTATAACCAACACATATATGCCATTAAACATCATGCATATTCATCATCTCATTACATAGCCATTTTGGCCAATCTTAGTTCTATACTCTAGGTAATGTTTTGTCATACAATTCATACATCAATCAACTCCATAAATTCCCTAGATTAACATATGTAAGATTGGTGGATTGAAAACTTACCTAGCTAGGACTTTCCACATTGGATGAGACTTAAGGAGTATTTCGCCTATTCAATTTGGCTTGTTAGGTGCTGGTTTTGAGGTATGTTAATCTCCTATCAATATGAAACAACTTTCATGCAGAACACTTGTTCCAAATATGCTTGTAGATCGGTGAAATCTAGTGAGAGAAAACTTAGAGCTTTATGTGTTCATAGTGGCCGAAACTTGCTTAAGGATGAAGACTTGATACAGTTAGCCAAATCTGATTTTTCCATTTCATTTTCAGCCATTATATTCTTAAAAACCAGCCCATAAATTGGGCTTGCAAATTAGTTTGGGCTTGGATATTGGGTTTAAACTATATCAATTGGGCTTGTCTTGATTTTTTTCTAATGGGCTTTCGATTTGGGCTTTTCAATCAGATTTATTAGGCTAGATTTTCATGCCATTTGGGCCTATTATTTTACGAAGTTTTCAGCCTATAATTTGGCCCAAAGTTCGGCCCAATTATACCTTGAAATTCGATCCATTAGTTTTCATGCTTAATGGGCTTTAACAATTTAACTATTTGGCCCAATATCATTTCTTCATTTTCAACCCAATATAATTAAACCCAATTGCCTTTCATTTATTTTTCTAAGTCTGTGGCCGAATTTCCATGTGTTCTTAGCCCAAGATAATTTTCTCAAGCCTTAACAATGGTTGAAATAAGTTAACCATGCTTTGGTTAACTAGTCAAAGCTTATTCTTCAATTCTTGACTTTTCTCTTAGCTTTGACCTTTGACCATTGACCAATTTGACTAAAGTCAACTAACCCAAATATATGCATTTCAATGCTTGGTTAGTCCATCTTGACGTTTTGGACACCCTTGGTTGGTGAATGTGTCAAAAACACCTCAAACGATCGATTTCGAACTCGTTTGGGCCCTTTTTGGCCTTTTCACGACTTCAACCATATCGAGACCAAACTGATAATTTTATATTTTTAGAATTATTTGTACTTAATTTCTTAATTAATTATTTAAATCTCCAATTTATTTTGTTAATAATCCCCTTTATTTAGTTAAAATTCTTTAATGTGCAGATAAATTAAATCCGGATGAAACTCAGTCATTTCAGTCAAAATTGGGCTGAAATCGAGCTAAAGGAGACTAGACCACTTTCAATTTGCAGATCGAGTCATCAGTCGTCTGGACACTCGTGATGCTAGGTGTCCGATTTTTATTTGCTCTGAAACGATAAGATCGAAAGACACTGTGCCAACCATCTGGAAGACACACGCCGAGCCACATCGCACAACTAATTGGACAAAAAGATTGATGACGCGGAAATATCTACTTTGCAGCAAATCAAATGAAGACAAGTGGCCAAACAATGCCAACTCATTTAGGATGAAAATTTACCATTGTACCCCTATGTTTGTGTATAAATATAACATGATGGCAATTGAAAAAACAAGTAGGACTAGGGCAAGCTAGAGTAGTGTAGTTTTAGGGTAGGAGTAGTGTAGATTAATTTAGGAGTAGTTTTTAGTGTAATCTAGGGTAGAGTAGTTTTTAATAGTCTTTCTTATTTTCTTTAAAAGCAATTTCCATTAGTTTATTTTTCATTGGCTACCATTGTTGAAATTCTACAAGCTTTCATTTTTTTTATGAAAATCCCATACTAATAGTTAGCATAGTCCTTTATCATACTTGTTTTTTTTTTTTTTTTCTTTTTATGTATGTTTCGTTCCTTTTTTTATACTTGTTGGTTCTCGGTTTTAATTTTTTTTCTTACTGTTCATATAAGATTGATTAGCATGGATACAATTATTTACCATTTCTTCACCCATTGTGCATGAAGACAGTGGAGCTAAGTTACGTGGCTGTTGTTTGTGCACTGTTGATGGTCCTCATCCATGGGGTGAGGTGAATGTGCCATAATAGTGTTAACCCGAGACTCAAGTCATAGTCATTTTCTTGCGTAACCGAGCTTCCTTTGAGCATTCTCCAGATTTATCTCCTCTTATCACCAATGCAATTTTCTGTCAGCTCTTTATACTCTAGTTAGGACTTACGTTCAGCATTAGAGGTTATATTTTTCTAGCTCATTATTTACTGTTTCCGAGAATCCTGGTTTCCAATTGCTTATGTTTCTTCTGCTGATTTTTGTTACATGATTCTGGCTGCTCCAGACTGTATGTAACCGCATTTAAGGTTGCTACAAACAGTAGCTTAGCAGTGAGCTGGATGAAGGTGCTGAATGGTGGTATATGGGTTGAGAGCTAGCGGTGACAGTAGCAAGAATCGTATCCTCTGTTCTGCCCTGTTTCTTGTTTCTGTTAATGTTAATTACTGCATTTCATTATTTTTTAATTGCTGCAGGTGCATGACAGGGGGCTTCTTGTCTGTCTCGACGTGCTGCGCAGTTGCTAGTGCTTGGAGGCGAGCAGCTCGGCATTACTGAAGTAAACAGAGCTGGAAGGTTCAGTGGTTGCCGCAGCGACTGGCGATTTTTTGGTTGTGTTCAGGACAGGTGCGTAGCCGGTCTGTGTCCTTGTACTACTGTTGTAACGACGTGGTGAGGCAGATGATGTTTACAAGTGGTTTGCTACTGGACTGAAGCATGATGCTGGTACAGAGGACTGGCCAGAACCAAAAGAGCAGAACACGCCTGGGCAGAAAAGATTGGAAGAAGATAAGTGAACAGTACCAGTGGCATATCGGGACCACTTTGGTTTGACAATTTTGGTTAAAGCCATGTTTGGCATATTCCATTGTAGCTTTAATCTATTTACATGCATTTTTTAGATTAGTTAAATCCAATTTAATTTGTTAGCATAATAAGTTATGATTTTAAGTTTATTTGCATGATTAGCTATAGTTCAATTGATTGGTTATTCTAGAATTTAGATTTAATTATGTCATTAGTTAATTTTTAATTTTTTTATATAGGTTTTCCAATTAGAATTAATTTAGATTAAATGGTTTTTCATGCATTTTTAATTTAGTCTTTATCTTCATTAGACTTTAAGTTAGCTTAAATTGCATTTTCTTAGTTTAATTACATGCACATTTTATTTTAAACTTGTTTAATTTTAGTTTAATTAGTTTTATTGCTTTATTTTCATAATTGCATTTTATTTTAATTGCGTTAATTCGTTTTAACTATTTTAATTTTCTTTTGTAGATTCTTGCTTTTTATTGTTTGGAGCTTTGTAAGTAATTTTAGCTTGGTTTTATTTTCTTTATTTTATAGTTGTTATTATTTTCAGTACTTTAATTTTAGCCATGTAGACCACCCATCAAAACTTCATAATTTGCTAGAATATATTTAAGGTAAGATTAACCAGTAGTTAATTAGGCTGATCAACTTCTCTGTGGGACGATAATTCGGGACTCAAATCTCATTATTACTTGTACGACCCGTGCACTTGCGGATATATACCTTTAGGGCTTGTCATGTTTTTGGCGCCGTTGTCGGGGAAGTTTTAATTAGTCCTTAATTAATATTGGTAAAATTATGCTTAGATGTAATTCTAGCTTGTAAATATTTAGGTTGTAAATATTTAGAGCCTTAGCTTAGGATAGTTAAATTTTCTCTTAATTAATTAAAAAAAATTAAAAATTAAAAAACGTAAAAAAATAAAAATTCTAAGGACTTTCTGATGTTTGCATGCGTAGAGCCAAGAGTTATGATTGCTTTCTTTTAAATCCTAAAATTGAACACTTAGAAAAATTCGAAAGGATTCTAGGAAATTATTAGCTCCGCTGCAAAACATCATAACAGAAAATAGGAAATTAGGATCGTTGGAGATTATGCAATGCCGACTATTGGAGGTTATTATACCGGCATTAGGCCACCAGTTGTCCCTGCTAATAATTTCGAAATTAAGCCTTCCATCCTCCAGATGATCCAGACTTCATTGCAGTTCAGTGGGCTTCCGCACGATGACCCACATGCTCACCTTGGGCAATTCCTGGACTTGTGCAACACCTTCAAACATAATGGATTATCTGATGATGCGCTTAGGTTAGATTATTCCCCTTCTCACTTAGGGATAGGGCGAGACACTGGTTAACCTCCCTGCCTCTAGAATCCATTTTTACGTGGGATGAGTTAGCCCATCAATTTCTATCTAAGTTTTTCCCTCTCTCTAAAATGGCCCAACTCTGTAGTAATATATCTTCCTTTGCTCAGTACGACTCTGAAACTCTTTACAAAGCATGAGAATGATATAAGGAGCTTCTTAGGAAGTGCCCTCACTACGGCCTACCTTTGTGGTTGCAAGTCTAGACCTTCTACAACGGACTTACAAGCCCAAATAGGACCATTGTTGACGCTGCGGCGGGTGGAGCGCTAATGTGTAAAACAGAGGAGGAAGCTTACGAGTTGTTAGAAAAGATGGCAGGTAACAACTATCTATGGTCCTCGGAGAAGCAATTTCCAAAGAAGTCGGCGGGTATTTATGAGCTCGACACACTGTCTACCTTGACCTCTCAAATCGCTAATCTTACGAAGAAGGTAGAGTCGCTTAGTACCTAACATAATCCTCCCATTAGTCCTAACCTTATGTATTCTGTCCAAAGTCCTTTTCTTTCCTGTGAGCTGTGTAGTGGTACCCACTCCGTAGATAGGTGTCCGCTCAACTTAGAATCAGTTCAGTATGTTGCCCCTTCTCAAACGCAACAGAACAACCCCTTTTCAAACACCTATAATTCAGGGTGGAGGAACCATCCTAACTTCTCCTGGAGCCAAAACCAAGGGTAAACCTCTAACTCCATATCTGTAGGACCCCCTAGTTTTCAAGCTCCACCGATTCAGGTACCACCACAGCCGCAATTTCCATTTCATCCGCCTTCTCATCACCCATACTCACATCATCCATCACCATCACCACCACCACTTATGCAGCCCCAACTCTACCATGCACCAGCAGCTGAGAAGAAGCCTATATTAGAGGAGATGTTCTCAACGATCCTGCAAAATCAAGTTGCTTCAATTAAGAACTTAGAGGTTCAGGTGGGACAAATAGCTAGTGCTCTTAGCCAACGTCCTCAAGGGACCCTTCCTAGTAACACTGAAGCTAATCCTGATAGGCAAAGGGAGGGTAAAGAACATGTAAGATCTATCACCCTTAGGAGCGGCAAAGAGCTAGATGAGCCACAAGTTAAGTCCCAACCTAAACAGCACATAGTTGAAGAATCCGTAAGTTCTAAAGAAGCAGCTCAGAAAGCACAGGAACATCAGGATCAGGCTGCAAAAGAATCCAAGCTAGGCACTTCTTCATCTATACCTTCTTCTTATTCATTGCCTTCCTCGCCCTCTGATTCTACACAGGTTCCCACTACATTGCCTCTAGTTAGACCACCAGTACCTTTTCCTCAGAGGTTCCAAGATAAAAAACTAGAACAACAATTCACTAAATTTCTTGAGGTTTTTAAGAAACTTCACATCAACATTCCTTTCGCAGATGCCTTAGAGCAAATGCCAAGTTATGTGAAGTTTCTAAAGGATATCCTCTCGATGAAAAGGAGATTGGACGATTATGAGACGGTGGCCTTAACTAGGGAATGTAGTGCAATTATTCAGAGGAAATTACGTCCCAAGCTCAAGGATCCCGGGAGTTTTACCATACCCTGCACTATTAGAAATCTATTCTTTGGTAGAGCCCTGTGTGATTTAGGAGCTAGTATCAATCTAATGCCTTTATCCATCTATCAGAAGTTAGGAATAGTGGACGTCAAGCCCACTACAGTGACCCTTCAGCTAGCAGATCGATCCATTAAATATCCAAAGGGGGTCATTGAGGATGTCTTTGTAAAGGTGGACAAGTTTATTTTTCCTGCTGATTTTATTATACTAGATATGGAGGAAGACAGGGAAGTCCCCATTATTTTAGGCAGACCTTTCCTAGCTACTGGTAAGACGATAATTGATGTGCAAAAGGGGGAGTTGACTATGAGAGTCCTAGATCAGGAAGTGACATTTCATGTTTTCAAACCTTTGAAACTCTCTGATGACTCTCAAAAGTGTTTTAAAATGGAGATTAATGAGGATATAAGGCTTAAGCATATAATGTCTGAGAGAAAGAAGAAAGTAGATAGGGCTCAGGAGGAGTTAACTGTCAGCACCTTGTCACCACTTTGGATGACCCTCCTACTCTTCGCCCTGCTGCTGAGTGTTGTGTTCTTCAGCTGCATTTGAAGTGGCTGTGTTTTCCTTTTCACTTTGTATATAGTTCTTTTTCTTTTCTGCTATTTCTTTCTTTGTTTATTTTGCAGATTTCTTTTCTAGTTTTATGTTTTCAATCAAGCTTCGGTTGTTCATCATCATCATCAAAAAGGGGAGTACTCTATTCCTAAACTTCAATTCTTATATTATTTGCACACTGAGGATACTGTGCACTTCAAGTTTTGGGGAGGGGATATTACTTGAGCATTTTTCAAAAATTTAGGCAAAATTGAAAATTTGTTCAAATTTTTTTCAAAAATCTGAGCTTAAACTGTTTGATTTTGGGATGATTGAGTGCTTAGCATGTAGTTTTCCCATATTTCGATGATATGACCCCATGATTAAGTCTGATTTTGATTGACTGAGAAGCATGATTATAGGAAAAGCATGAAGTTGAATTCTTGAATTTGTCTTGATTCTGATTGCGATTTCCTCATTTTATGCACATGTCATGTCATGAATTTGTATATTTATTTAGAGAAAGCTTATGTGGACCTAGGATTATATTTGTTCAGTTGATTTTGCTTGATCTGATCTCGAGGTGAAATAGTAGATCGCACTTAATTAGGGAGATGATTTAGGCCATCTTTGGATCGTTTGAGCCTTTCTAGCCATCCATGTACATATTTTACCCCCAGTCACCCATCTGGGCCAAATAAGCTTTTTTTGTAAATACACCTACATAAATTTCCTTAGCTTAAATACTTTGTTCCTATACCTTACCCTGAAAGCATGGAAAGTCATTGGATATATTTTGAGCTTTGTACATATGGGTATCTAGTGATAGTGAAAGTTCAAAAAAAAATGATGAAAAAAAAAAGAAAAAGAAGAAGAAAGAAGAAGAAGAAAAATACAAAAATAGAATAAAATGTTTAGTGAAATAAATAAGTTTGGGGGAAATAAATAGAGCTCTTACATTAAAGATCCTAGAAGTAATACATGTTAAGGGGTAATTAAACCCAAATCAACTTTATCATACCCTAACCCCAGCCTTACATTACAAGCTTAATGAAGTCCTATTGATCTTTGATTAAGTGTGACTACATTAGTGGAGAGATTAGTAAAAAGCAAACTTATGGGAATGATCACTTGTCATTGACTTTGTATTCACTATGTTTGCATAATCTGATCCGGATAATGTACTTTGAAGTGGCTCTGACATTTTTCACACACACACGAGGAGTCCAATTTGGGTTAGGACTTATGATGGAATAATTCTAAGTGTTTGACTTGTAATTGTGAGTCTTTGAGATCATAGTCTGCACTTTTTCTTTGAGGATAATGTTGGGAAAATTATTATGTTTTGTACTTATCATTCCTACAATTATTTTGTTTTACTTGAGGACAAGCAAAAACTCAAGTTTGGGGGTGTGATAATTCTATATTTTTAGAATTATTTATACTTAATTTCTTAATTAATTATTTAAATCCCCAATTTATTTTGTTAATAATCCCCTTTATTTAATTAAAATTCTTTAATGTGCAGATAAATTAAATCCGGATGAAACTTAGTCGTTTCAGTCAAAATTGGGCTAAAATCGGGCTAAAGGACACTAGACCACTTCCAATTTGCAGATCGAGTCATCAGTCATCTGGACACACGTGATGCCAGGTGTCCGATTTTTATTTGCTCTGAAACGATAAGATTGAAGGTCATCGTGCCAACTCTCTGGAAGACACGTTGAGCCACATCGTATAGCTAATTGGATAAAAAGACTGGTAACGTGGAAATATCTACTCTACAGCAAATCAAATGAAGACAAGTGGCCAAATAATGCCAACTCATCTAGGATGAAAATTTACCATTGTACCCCTATGTTTGTGCATAAATAGAACATGATGGCAATTGAAAAAGCAAGTAGGACTAGGGTAAGCTAGAGTAGTGTAGTTTTAGGGTAGGAGTAGTGTAGATTAATTTACGGGTAGTTTTTAGTGTAATCTAGGGTAGAGTAGTTCTTAATAGTCTTTCTTATTTTCTTTAAAAGCAATTTCCGTTAGTTTATTTTTCTTTGGCTACCATTGTTGAAATTCTACAAGCTTTCATTTTTTTTATGAAAATCCCATACTAATAGTTAGCATAGTCCTTTATCATACTTGTTTTTTTTCTTTTTATGAATGTTTCGTTCCTTTTTTTATACTTGTTGGCTCTCAGTTTTAATTTTTTTTCTTACTGTTCATATAAGATTGATTAGCATGGATACAATTATTTACCATTTCTTCACCCATTGTGCATGAAGACAGTGGCGCTAAGTTACGTGGCTGTAGTTTGTGCACTGTTGATGGTCCTCATCCATGGGGTGAGGTGAATGTGCCATAATAGTGTTAACCCGAGACTCAAGTCACAGTCATTTTCTTGCGTAACCGAGCTTCCTTTGAGCATTCTCCAGATTTATCTTCTCTTATCACCAATGCAATTTTCTGTCAGCTCTTCATACTCTAGTTAGGACTTACTTTCAGCATTAGAGGTTATATTTTTTTGAGCTCATTATTTATAGTTTCCGGCAATCCTGGTTTCCAATTGCTTATGTTGCTTCTACTGATTTTTGTTACATGATTCTGGTTGCTCCGGACTGTATGTAATCGCATTTAAGGTTGCTACAAACAGTAGCTTAGCAGTGAGCTGGAAGAAAGTGCTGAATGGTGGTATATGGGTTGAGAGCTAGCGGTGACAGTAGCAAGAATCGTATCCTCTGTTCTGCCCTGTTTCTTGTTTCTGTTAATGTTAATTACTGCATTTCATTATTTTTTAATTGCTGCTGGTGCATGATAGGAGGCTTCTTGTCTGTCTCGACATGCTGCGCAGTTGCTAGTGCTTGGAGGCGAGCAGCTCGGCATTACTGAAGCAAACAGAGCTGGAAGGTTTAGTGGTTGCCGCAGCGACTGGCAAATTTTTGGTTGTGTGCAGGACAGGTGCGTAGCCGGCCTGTGTCCTTGTACTGTTGTTGTAACGACGTGGTGAGGCAGATGATGTTTACAAGCGGTTTGCTGCTGGATTGTAAAAGAGCAGAACACGCCTGGGCGGAAAAGATTGGAAGAAGACAAGTGAACAGTACCAGCGGCATATCGGGACGACTTTGGTTTGGCAATTTTGGTTAAGGCCATGTTTGGCATATTCCATTGTAGCTTTAATCTATTTACATGCATTTTTTAGATTAGTTAAATCCAATTTAATTTGTTAGCATAGGAAGTTATGATTTTAAGTTTATTTGCTTGATTAGCTATAGTTCAATTGATTGGTTATTCTAGAATTTAGATTTAATTATGTCATTAGTTAATTTTTAATTTTTTTATATAGGTTTTCCAATTAGAATTAATTTAGATTAAATGTTTTTTTTTTCATGCATTTTTAATTTAGTCTTTATTTTCATTAGACTTTAAGTTAGTTTAAATTGCATTTTCTTAGTTAGCTTAATTACATGCACATTTTATTGTAAGCTTGTTTAATTTTAGTTTAATTAATTTTATTGCTTTATTTTCATAATTGCATTTTATTTTAATTGCGTTAATTCGTTTTAACTGTTTTAATTTTCTTTTGTAGGTTCTTGCTTTTTATTGCTTAGAGCTTTGTAAGTAATTTTAGCTCGGTTTTATTTTCTTTATTTTATTGTTGTTATTATTTTCAGTACTTTAATTTTAGCCATGTAGACCACCCATCAGAACTTCATAATTTGCTAGAATATATTTAAGGTAAGATTAACTGGTAGTTAATTAGGCTGATCAACTTCTCTGCGGGACGATAATCCGGGATTCAAATCCCATTATTACTTGTACGACCCGTGCACTTGCGGACATATACCTTTAGGGCTTGTCACAAACCAAACGAACTTTCCTTCTTGAACTATCCTTCTTTGGATGTTTTAAGTTCTTATCTTTAACTCAGATTGGTCGGCATTGTGATGCCTCGGAAGAGCGAAAAAACAGGGTAATTTTAAAACTTATTTACATCAACAGACAATTCTGGGTACATTCCTATGCAGTGTCATACATCATGATACATATATTATAAAACTTTTACCTAGAGATCACATCATCTAGTAGTTATATACCAAACCATATACATTCCTCAATTCAAAGTTAATTAATCCTAATACATCCCATACATCATTGTTCATCAAGTGTCTGTAAATATAACTCTAGTCTGGGTACATGAAATGTTAAAGTATACCTCAAAATACAATATATGGCTTGGAGCTCAAGTCCTCCACTAGCCACTACTCCGTACGTCACAGGGAAACTCACTTCACTTGATGAAATCTGGGGGGATATAAAAATAGGGTGAGCTTCTAAATCGCTCAGTAAGGGGGTAAGGGACTCATTAATAAAATAATGATTTGCACATCACAATCATTTTGTTTTGCAAGTGAAACTCAATAAACTCAATAGAAAACGTAGCATGAATTCATTAAAACATCATCATCATCTTATTTCTCAAAAATCATGTAAAGACATGAATGTAAATGGATCAACATAAAACTATAGTCACAAGCATGTGGAAACCAGGATGCGATAATGGCTTTTCTCATAAAACGTGATAGAAATCACCTTTGTAATAATGCACGTGGCACAGCCACAAAACATAATCTCATGTGTAAAACGGAGACTAGGCAAATAAAACTCATATAAAACATTCATCATGGCACATATAAATAATTTCCTTTGGGTACGCATCTCAGGCATCCTCAAAAGATGGAATGTCGACAATATGGTCGTGTACATGGTGTATTGGTCATATGTGTTACCAGAGCAAGGCCCGGACTTACATGCTACCAGACCAAGGCCTCTCCTCGTGTACACTATTGGTCTTACAGGCTACCAAAGCAAGGCCCAAACTTATATGCTACCATAGCAAGGTCACCCAGCGCTACCAGTGTGGGGGTTATCTCAAGTTACCAAAACGGAGGCATCTCTGGTTACCAAAATGGAGGAATATCAGACTTACATGATACCAGAGCAAGGCCCGATGTTTTATCACATGACATGCCTAAGTCTCAGTAATAGTCATTATCATATAAAACTGTTTTGCCTTCACGTAAAGCTCATAATAGTTTTTCTCATGAACCTCATATAAAAACCCTTTTTTGTACTCAACACAAAATATGTAAAAAAAAAACGAGCTCAATCAGGTAAAATCACACACACATTTCTCAAATCTCAGTACGCCTTAACGTAGAGCCCAAATCTCGTTTCATTTTTAAATTCAAACAGTTTACAACTCTTGAAAATTGGGCCCCAACCGGCTATAAAACTATGTGCAATAACTCAATCACAACTCATAAAACATGCTTGTTTCTCAAACATTTCATGCTACAATTATCATCACAAATCACATACACAAATAAGTTTAAGTTTTCCCTTACCTCGTTACACCTCGTATACTGCAATTGTTTCCCCAAAGGACGGACTAGCCTCGCATTCCTCTCTGGAACTCTCGAGTTATCCCAACGATGTAAAAACATCATCAATACATCATCACATTGTCTCAAATCTCAACATCAGCATAATTGCTCACATTCTCATTTAACATCTCAAAATCCTCACCAAACCAATTTCTCATAATTTCTCAATATTTCTATCAACCTTAATCATTTTCAGCTAATTCATCACCACATCTACAGCCACAATTGTAGAAATCTACTTCAAAATCAAAGATCAAAGCTTAGAAATTTACCCAAAACTTGTGGAGTGCTCAATTCATGCCTCAACTCAAATCATCCTTTGATTTCCAAGTATGTTGTTCTCCTTTTGATGAGGAACAACTTTCCTTCTTACCACAACCTTTGATTTGAACAAAAATAGGTGTTTTGGAGGAGAGAGAAAGCTAGGGATTTTGGCCAAAATAGGGTTTTCAGTTTTTTGAAGAGAGAAAGGATGAAATGCAGGAAATATGCAGGGGTCCTTACATAGGTGGAGGGTTGGAGATCGATCTGCTTCCATTAGAGATCGATCTACATTGGAATTTGGGAACGTTTTAGACACTTTTTATGCCTACCAGATCGATCTATCGAGGGGGTAAGATCGATCTGATAATCTTGAGGAGATCGATCTGCTCCTTGTGAGGAGATCGATCTGCTATTTACAGAAACATTTTGAGATCGATCTTCTTGCTTATGAGATCGAGCTGCCTATCAGTTCTTGCATTCTGGAGCCATGAGATCAATCTTTCATCCTTGGAGATCGATCTGGCCTTCACAGATTGCACTGCTACTGCATCAATTTGAAGAAAACTCAATGTAAAACTTCCATAATCCACCCTATAGTCCATATTTCAATCCATACACATTCAAGACTTAAAAACCTTATCTTCTTATACTTCATCATATTTAAAACTTACGTGTACATCAACACATCATAATTACATACACCAAATTACAATTCTCATAACTGGGGTACATAAAATTCGTAGTTCTCACATCCTCCCCACCTTTAAAGAATTTGGTCCTCCAAATTCAACTTGTCTCGTCAAACAAATGGGGGTACTTCTC
Source organism: Firmiana major (assembly GCA_033439115.1). Classification (NCBI taxonomy): domain Eukaryota; kingdom Viridiplantae; phylum Streptophyta; class Magnoliopsida; order Malvales; family Malvaceae; genus Firmiana; species Firmiana major. The sequence continues at coordinate 45,293,720 of CM065908.1, read as the reverse complement.
TTTTATGAGGCTTTCCAATTCCAAAGTTGCCTCTTCCATTGAGTGATGCTTCCATAGAACTTTCACTAATGAGATGCTTTTAGTCTGAAGCACATTCTCTTTCCTATCAAGGATTCGGATGGGTTCTTCAGTGTAGCTCATGTCCTCTTGTATGTCCATCTCTTCATACTCTATGACATGAGAAGGGTCCGGGTAGTACTTCCTCAGCATAGATACATGGAAGACGTTGTGTATCCCAGACATCTGTAGGGGTAATGCCAATCTGTAGGCTACTTCTCCCACTCTCTCAAGAATCTCGAATGGTCCAATGTATCGAGGACTCAATTTCCCTCTCTTCCCAAATCTCATGATACCCTTACTCGGTGATATCCTCAGAAATACAACATCACCCCCATCAAACTCGAGTAGCCATCTATGCACATCCGCGTAGCTTTTTTTCTACTTTGTGCAGCCCGTAATCTCTCACATATGAGTTTCACACTCTGTACAGCTTGTTCAACAAGCTCAGGAGCATTTAGCTTTCTGTCACCCACTTCTTCCCAAGATACAGGGGATCTACACCTTCTACCATATAGAGCCTTAAAAGGTGCCATTCCAATACTCAGATGATAGCTATTATTGTACGCAAACTCTGCTAGGGGCAGGTGATCATCCCATGATCCCTTAAAATCCATCGTACATGTCCTCAACATATCCTCCAGGGTCTGAATAGTCCTCTCTGACTGACCATCTGTCTGAGGATGATAGGTGGTACGAAAACTCAATCAAGATCCCATGGACTCCTGAATCTGGGTCCAAAATCTAGAGGTAAATTGGGAATCTCTGTAAGAAGTAATACTCATTGGAGCCCCATGTAATCTAGCTATCTCCCTAACATATAACTCAGCTAAGGCATCCACAGTATCTGTGCTCTTGATGTTTGTCAATCTATCCACTATGACCCATATAGCGTCACGACCTCTTCAGGTCCTCGGTAAAAGCATAATAAAGTCCATGGTGACATGCTCTCATTTCCATGTTGGCACAGGTAAAGGCTGTAATAATCCTTTAGGCTTTTGATGCTTAACTTTCACTTGCTGGCACACTAAACATCTGACCACATAATCTGCCACGTCTCGCTTTATACCACTCCACCAGTACACCTTTCTCAAATCTTGGCACATCTTAGTACTCCTTGGGTGCATGTTGTATTGCGAGCAGTAAGATTCTTTAAGTATCTGTCTCTTCAAGGTATCATCGTCTAGTACACAAATTCGTCCTCTAAATCTCAATAATCCATCCTCACTGACTATAAGATCCGACTATGAAGTATGCTCAGCTTGGCTAACCATATCAGTCAACCTCTGATCATCACGCTGCCTAGTTCTAATTCGATCCATGATCTTGGGCTCTATTCCCAGGCTAGCCAAAAATCCAATCTCTACCTCTTTAACTCTGATCCGGAGTTCAGCGAATTTGTCACGACCCGAATTACCTAAAAATCAGAGTAAATTTTTCGCTTTTTCATTTATTATTTAATTCTTACCTTTCTCTTGTCGTGACCATCCTACAACACAGTTGGGCTATGATTCGGTGTTAGTCACCTCACACCATTTACCATTCCATTTCCAAAATCATATATGAGAGTCTACTATCCTTTTGACTTTAAATAAACACATACCCAATGGTATTTACATGACTCTACATCCCCGACATCATATCCATTTACAGTACTGTGCATTACATATTTAGATACAAAATCATACAAATGTGTATACCTGTCTCTCAATGGGAAGCAGCAAGCAGCGGATATTAAGCATGCAAGTCCTCAGCCGCTCAATAATTATTATAAGTGCTCTGAAAAGATGGGAAAATAAGGGGGGTGAGCAAACCACACGCTCAGTAAGGCAATTATGCAAGTAAGTAGATAGCTCCACTATCTACATGCTCATAATGCCATGCCCTTAAATCCATTTCTTTTCATTTAAAATTTACACGCACAAAGTTATGCATATTCAATGCCATAGTTTATCCAAAACTATTTGTGCATATATAAATCATGTAACTCATGCATTCAAAGCATTTTATGTGACATCATTAAATCATATTAAGCATGAATTTAATCAAGATCATGCATTCTTTCATGTCATGTAAGACAATTCAAGGTTTTCAAATGAAAGCATGGAAAACACATCATGCCACTGCATTTAAATCAATTCATTTAAAACGCAGTATAAAATAACCCCTCTGGGTCAATCATCTCAAAACTCATAAAACAGTTTGTTATATTTCATTATAAATCTTGATTTATAAAACCACCCTTCTTTCAGGGTCACATATCATAAAATCATCTGAAATCATCAAATCATCAAATCGGGGGCCTGACCCCTCCTTCGGGTCTACCCTGGTCTAACAGACCACAAGTTATATCATGTGAGACAATCAGGTAATTAACAGTAACATCGAGGACTATGGCCATATCCTAGTGATCCCTGGCAACACGGTACCTAGTGTGCGGGGTATCACACCTGAAACGGGAGGTGGGTCGTCCTACCCGCCAGAACAGCATAACACCAGGATTGCGAGGGCAAGGCTTGCTGCCTCGTGGCTAATGCCACTCCACTCCAACAATCCCCACGGTACAGCGTACTCCGCGTGACATACACGGTACAAAGTACTCCGTGAACCCAAGCTCAGTCAGGGGTGCCTGTAATAGGTCTTATCCACCCATATCATCTCTGTCTCAGAATGCACGTGTGAGCATATCATCTCACTGTGACACACAGTCTACAGGAGGCTCCAACACGGCTATATGCATGTAATATAAATCCCTGTGCGAGCGAAGCTCAAGCACGGCTCCATGCATATTCATGATATCTGAAAATCTCGTGCGAGCGAAGCTCTAGCACGGTTTCATAAAAATCAGTGAAATCTGCGTACGAGCAGCGCTCAAGTACGACTTAAACTGATTATAATTTCATGTAAATTCCACGTACGAGCAACGCTCTAGTACGGATATGTATATAAATTCAGTGAAAACCTCGTACGAGAAAAACTCCAGTACGACATTCAAATGAATTATGAAAACCATGTAAAACTTTGTGCGAGCAATGCTCCAGCACAAATGAATGCTCAAGTAAATCAAATCTCGTGCGAGTTACACTCCAGCACGGCTTTATGCATAATTAAATCAAATCTCGTGCGAGATTCACTCCAGCACGGCTTTATGCAATATCAAATCAAAACAGGATGCGAGCTAAGCTCCAGCATCTCTCATGCATGTCAAATCATTAAAACTAGTGCGAGCAATCGCTCCAGCACTATTTTATGCATACCACGTTAAAACAAATCAAAACATGTCAAAACAGAGTGCGAGCTAGGCTCCAGCAGCTCTCATTTCACAATAATAAAAATCAGTGCGAGCACCATGCTCTAGCACATTTCATGCATATGATGTCACACAAGTCGGTGCGAGCAACTGCTCAAGCACATTTATGCACATTCACAAACGCAGATATAGTGCGAACTACGTGTCGGCACTACCTGTTTCCATATAAACTTGATAGTTGGCCTCTTTTCCAAAGAAATTTCATTTAAATATTAATAACACCTACGTAGTGTTAATTTGGGAAACTTATGCAATTATTGGCCAATCTATCGATTTACTTTGATTAAAACCAATCAAATCTTTAATTCGGAAAATTCCTTAAATCATGCATTTCATGCATGTCATGCTTTCACCATCCTTAGGTGAACTTCCCTCAATAGGGGTAAAATAGTCTTTTCACCTATTTCGATCCTCAAAATTATTTAAACCACTTTTAGGATCTTTATACATCATCAAGGCATACATACATATTCAGTGTACAGAACACTATTAAAATACGCGTAGCTACCTCTAGCTACTCACACAATTCCCTTACCTCATTTATCTGTACAGTCTGACCTTTACATCGATGTCTCGTCACGCAGTCCGATTTGCTCCGAATCCAAATCAAATCTTCGGCACTGCGGATAAATGTTCATCAGGTCAAATACAATGCAATTAATTGTATTTCTTAATTTTCTGGGCTTAATTTAAATCATTGGGCCCGTTTACCCATATTGGGCCCGATTGCACCTTAATGGGCCTTAATCGACCTTAAGCCCGTTTACCAAAATTTATCGAGGCCTATTGGGCTCATTGGGCCATCAGTATTTATTTAGCCTCATTCTAAATTCTCAGATATCTCAATTTAATATTTACGACAATTTATCCAATTTTCCAGAATTTAATTCATTTATGCGGAAATTAAATCCGTAATTTATGCGTTAAATATCAATCACGCATAACGATATAAAATTGTCGTAAATAAGGGTCACTTACCCGTTATTCCCTGATCGTATACAAATCGAGGCTGTCTCGAGCTCTCAGTGGATGCCAATTGTCGAGCTACACAATTAAATATATTTTTCCGGGTAAATTTCCAGTCGGAATTAATTAAATTAAATATTCAGAAAATTAAATCGGTCAATTTGACCGCTTACCGACTTACCCGAAGCTCGATTGCATCACTGAAATTTTCCCCAATTTTTTCTCTTTTTCTTTTTCCCTTTTTCTTCCTTTTTTTTCCCTCTCTTTTTTGGCTGAACCGGTCCGGTCCGGTTCAACCCGGTTCGGACCGCCGGTTCGGTCTGGTCCGGTTCGGCCGGTTCTGTCCGGTTCGGCCGGTCCAATCTCCCTTTGGTCGTGCCGGCGCCGTCCGGCCGGTTCTCTGGCCGATTCCGGTGCCGTTCAACGCGCCATGGACTGGGCTTCTCAAATCGGGCCTCGGTTTGTCTCGAATCGACGCCATCGCCGGCGAATCGGGGTTTCTTCCCCGCGGCTTCCCCTCCGTTTTCCGACGTTTTTTCGGCCACTTCGCCGCGCGTCGCTGCCGCCTGTGGGCTCGCCTGAGGTCGGTCGACCTTCGCCGACCCTCGCCTGGGGTCCTATGCCGCCGGTGACCGTCGGACGGAGGGATCTCCCTCGGGTTCACTTTTTGGCTTCCGTTTCTTCTCTGCTTCTGTTTCAGACTTTCAATTCGCGTTTTTTTTTTTTTTTTTTATTTCATTTTATTTATTTATAATTTATTTTTAATATTATTTTATTCAATAAAATAATATTAAAATGCATAAATATCCTTAAAAAAATATATTTAATTCATTTAATCTGTAAATAATTTTCTCAGTCCGATTTTACCTTTTCGGTATATTTTTCAATTATTTTCGGGATTATTTTTCGATGCGAAAATCCCGATTTATCCCAAGAAATTCATATCTTGATCAATTTAACCCGAAATTTAATTATTTCTTCATCATTGATCAATATTTCTCATTCTCATATTTTTAATTAAATTTTCTTGTCCCGATTAATATCGAATTTTGGTCTTTTGACCATTTTACCCTTGCACGTATTCGGGAATACCATTTCAATCCTTTTGCATTTTTAAATGCACTCGTAAATTTCTATTTATTTCCTTTTTGCCCTTATGATAAAATCGGGTCTTACAATCTCCCCCACTTAAGAAATTTGGTCCTCCAAATTAGAACCAAGTAATATGAGTCCATAAATAACTCCGGGTACATCTATCGTATCATATACTGTCATCCTCAAGTGACTTTCTCCGGAGTGTAATATTACCATCATACTTAACTAGGGAGATTATCTTAAACCTCAACACTTTCTCCTTCCGTCTAATACCCGAATCGATTTCCAATCATATGTTATACTTTCATTGAGCTAAACCGTTGAAGCTCATATCCGATTACATATATCGGGTTCGGATAATATTTTCGAAACATCATAAGATAGGACACATAGTGGATGCCTGTTTACCCAAGTGGTAACGCCAATCTACAGGTCTTATCTCCCACTTGTCCAATATCTCTATCCGAATGTCGTTACGTCCTTATGCTCTTAGGACAAGTAACTATCAACAATAATGATTCACCCTCGGTGAATTCCAATGATTTTCTGTCTCTTGTCAGCATGAATTTTCTATCTGCTCTGAGGTGTTTTTAATCTCTCATAAATCAACTGAACATCCTCAGAGGTTTGTCTTACCAATTCGGGAAAAATTTTCTATCTGTCACCCACTTCTCTTATCCAAGTCAGGGAAACAATCCCTACGACCATATACTGCCTCATATAAAGTCATCCCGATACTCAAGTGACAACTGTCATCATTGGCGAATTTGATTAGTAGCAACTGATCATCCCAGGAGCTCATAAAATCAATGGCACATGCTCTCATCACATCCTCCAGAACCTGTACAGTCCTCTCTGACTGACCATCTGTTTGAGGGTGGAAGCTGTGCTAACACACAATCAGGTTCCCATAGCTTCTTGAAAAACGTTCCCAGAAGTGGGAAGTGAAGCGGGAATCCCTATCTGATATCATGCTCACTGGAACGTTACACAATGATCCATAATTTTCCATACACATATATTCGCCTACACACTTAGAGTATCTGAGGATTTCCATAACTAGAAGGTGGGTAGACTTAATCAATTTATCGACTATCACCCAGACAGCCTCGTGATTCATTAGGGTCCTCTGTAACCCATCACGCAATTCATGGTAACTTGTTCCCATTTTTTTTTGTGTCACTATAGGTAGAGACTGCAATGACTCTGCATCTTCTCGTACTCTACCTTACTCTGCTGACATACGAGACACTTCTCCATAACTCTATAATATCACTTTTCATACCTGACCACCAATACCCTTTTCAGAGATTCTGATATATTTATTATTTCTCAGATGCACTGTATATCCCGAAGAGTGAGCTTCTGACTATACTACTATCTCATCAATGTGGTCTTGGGGAGCACTTATACTGTGTCTGAACCTCTGTGAATCATCATCATACACTGTGAACTCTGTCACTATACCCTTCTGAATCTGACCCACACTATCGACACCATGCCGAAATCATCACGCTAAGCCTGGCAAATCCGGTCACACAAATCCGGTTCTAACCTCAGGCTAGCTGTCATAAAATCACCGTCATCATCAAGAAGGGATCACATCACTACTGAGGTTCACACTGCTCTAGCAGCTCACGCTCCCTGACCATCATATGTGATACCATCCCGAGGCTCTTTCTGTTTAAAGCATCAGCCTTTACATTAGCCTTTCTTGGGTGGTACAATATTCACAATCATAATCCTTAGAAGCTCTAACCCTCATGGTTATCTCATTTTCTACTCTTTCTGTGAAAACAGATACTCGGGGCTTTTACGATCAGTGCATACCCGAAATGTCTCACCGTTTAGGTGGTGGCGCCATACTTCTAGTGTAAACATTACGACTGCCAACTCTAAATCATGGGTCGGATAGTTTCTGTCATGGTCCTTGAATTATTTGGATCTATATACGACTATCTTCCCATTTTACATCAATACACAGCCCAATCCTTATTTGGAGGTATCCATACACACTGAAACCTCTTGAGCTGTTGGTTATAGTGAGAATACTTATGGTGGTCAGTTCATTACTCCAATATACCAAAACTCATTGAAGCTATTTTCATACTTATCATAACACTCGTATGAAATCTTTTCCCGAATGAGACGTGTCAACTGAGCAACTCATTTCAAGAAACTCATAACACCTTGTCTGTAAGACAGTTTCCTGTTGCTACTCATACTCTTCCCTGGACTTCGAATACATCATAATATCATCACTAAAGATGACAATCAATCGGTCCAGGTAAGGTTTAAATACCTTAACGTAGTTGAGTTCCACTCAATATTTCAATTTTCCATATACTTGACCTATGTACGCATAAACGTACAATGTCATTTCGAAATAGCTTTCGTTCAAGATACTAGCTCACGTCATTTCTTTCCTCTTATATTGACGGCTTTTATAAAATTTTAATTTTTAAACTTTCATGAGTAATGAATTTCTATATCTTTTTATCATACCAATAAAGGTACCCAAATTTTAATGTATATATTTCACAATTGTCGATTTCAATTTATAGATTATGCGTGCGCTTCCAGACGCTGTCAAATCTTCAGGCAGGGAGATATTTTAAAATACCTTTATTATCCCTCAGACTTGACTACATACCGCTTAATCCAATTTACTTTGCATATCAAGGATATCCTTACCTTGCATACGTCTCTTATTCCAATATATCTCCTTTAATAAATCACTTATAACCAACTCTTTCATTACGTGTGAAAACTTACAATCCTTATACCCATATTCAGTTAGTGAAATTCAACTAACTATCATCCTCTTGCCTAAGGGTACAGGCTTAACATCTTTCACTCGCTTATAAGCCATTGAAGGCGGTATAAATAAATGCGTGGCACCAGGATCAATTAAAATAATCATTTCATTTTTTTTTTTTTTTTTTTTTTTTTTTTACAACCAATGTGGTATCTTCCACCACATCCTATGAAACATCAATAGTGTCCTGGTCCAAGGCATACACTCGCCTTCATCCAACATCTGATTTTCGTGATAACTACCACACATCTTACACTGTTCACACTGCTACTCTGTCATACTGTTACGTAGTAGGTCGGGGTCCTCAAATCACAATACCCCTCGTAAGTATTGAAATTAGATATACTGGGGTTTATCAATCAACTTACCCCGTGATTTATCAGCTCTAAGCTTTTACCAAACTACATTTTTCCCGTTCTGACATTCTTGTCATCCTTTATTCTCTTTTGTCTCTATTTTGGCCCTTACTACCTTTCTCAATCTCAGAGGCGCGCAATTTATAATCTTATTCACACAACTGTTGTCTGCGCACTGCCTCGGCATAGGTAGTGATGTCTAACAGGCCAATCGGACTCTAATTGATAATCTGAGTCCTTCCATGAACTTTCAGACATCTCGACTCTCACTGTTTATCGTGTCCGAGTCACATCTGCCCAGGAATATAAACTGAGTATCATACTCGTCAATCAACATGTTCCTCTGGGTCAGAGTAAATAATGTCATTTGTAATTTTCTTTTAAACACTGTCCGGGATATTCTGTCACCGGAATACATTTCGAATTATTTTTCATGTCCATTCGGGACGTCTAACTCTTCAAATGGGTCGAGCGAACTTTCATCAATGTTCCGACTCGCCCTCAAATACCATACATACCCTGAGCAATTAGCTCGTAAAATATTCCCTACACTCCGCTCCAACCTCGCGAAGCGTATCTCAATACTGTCTGATCTCTCTGTCAGACTCTATCCGATCTCTCTATCGGACTCTGTGGGGCATGATCAACCAGCCTCCACGTCAATCTCATCTCAAGTCTCATGTGGCGACTCAGTACAACTCATGGGCCTACCTCAACGGCCTTGAGCTCGTGTACTCGCCTCTCAACCATAGCGGCTATCAGTCAATGAGTCTATTCTTGCATTTAAAACCAAATTCTTAGCTGAACTTCCATCTCGATATACACAATTGTATCCAAATAATGCACAGTACATGGGGATGTAAACTTCCTTAACCACTAACACCGACTCATATCAGGCCAACTCAAGCTCTGATACCATTAAACCTGTCACGACCCGAATTACCTAAAAATCAGAGTAAATTTTTCGCTTTTTCATTTATTATTTAATTCTTACCTTTCTCTTGTCGTGACCATCCTACAACACAGTTGGGCTATGATTCGGTGTTAGTCACCTCACACCATTTACCATTCCATTTCCAAAATCATATATGAGAGTCTACTATCCTTTTGACTTTAAATAAACACATACCCAATGGTATTTACATGACTCTACATCCCCGACATCATATCCATTTACAGTACTGTGCATTACATATTTAGATACAAAATCATACAAATGTGTATACCTGTCTCTCAATGGGAAGCAGCAAGCAGCGGATATTAAGCATGCAAGTCCTCAGCCGCTCAATAATTATTATAAGTGCTCTGAAAAGATGGGAAAATAAGGGGGGTGAGCAAACCACACGCTCAGTAAGGCAATTATGCAAGTAAGTAGATAGCTCCACTATCTACATGCTCATAATGCCATGCCCTTAAATCCATTTCTTTTCATTTAAAATTTACACGCACAAAGTTATGCATATTCAATGCCATAGTTTATCCAAAACTATTTGTGCATATATAAATCATGTAACTCATGCATTCAAAGCATTTTATGTGACATCATTAAATCATATTAAGCATGAATTTAATCAAGATCATGCATTCTTTCATGTCATGTAAGACAATTCAAGGTTTTCAAATGAAAGCATGGAAAACACATCATGCCACTGCATTTAAATCAATTCATTTAAAACGCAGTATAAAATAACCCCTCTGGGTCAATCATCTCAAAACTCATAAAACAGTTTGTTATATTTCATTATAAATCTTGATTTATAAAACCACCCTTCTTTCAGGGTCACATATCATAAAATCATCTGAAATCATCAAATCATCAAATCGGGGGCCTGACCCCTCCTTCGGGTCTACCCTGGTCTAACAGACCACAAGTTATATCATGTGAGACAATCAGGTAATTAACAGTAACATCGAGGACTATGGCCATATCCTAGTGATCCCTGGCAACACGGTACCTAGTGTGCGGGGTATCACACCTGAAACGGGAGGTGGGTCGTCCTACCCGCCAGAACAGCATAACACCAGGATTGCGAGGGCAAGGCTTGCTGCCTCGTGGCTAATGCCACTCCACTCCAACAATCCCCACGGTACAGCGTACTCCGCGTGACATACACGGTACAAAGTACTCCGTGAACCCAAGCTCAGTCAGGGGTGCCTGTAATAGGTCTTATCCACCCATATCATCTCTGTCTCAGAATGCACGTGTGAGCATATCATCTCACTGTGACACACAGTCTACAGGAGGCTCCAACACGGCTATATGCATGTAATATAAATCCCTGTGCGAGCGAAGCTCAAGCACGGCTCCATGCATATTCATGATATCTGAAAATCTCGTGCGAGCGAAGCTCTAGCACGGTTTCATAAAAATCAGTGAAATCTGCGTACGAGCAGCGCTCAAGTACGACTTAAACTGATTATAATTTCATGTAAATTCCACGTACGAGCAACGCTCTAGTACGGATATGTATATAAATTCAGTGAAAACCTCGTACGAGAAAAACTCCAGTACGACATTCAAATGAATTATGAAAACCATGTAAAACTTTGTGCGAGCAATGCTCCAGCACAAATGAATGCTCAAGTAAATCAAATCTCGTGCGAGTTACACTCCAGCACGGCTTTATGCATAATTAAATCAAATCTCGTGCGAGATTCACTCCAGCACGGCTTTATGCAATATCAAATCAAAACAGGATGCGAGCTAAGCTCCAGCATCTCTCATGCATGTCAAATCATTAAAACTAGTGCGAGCAATCGCTCCAGCACTATTTTATGCATACCACGTTAAAACAAATCAAAACATGTCAAAACAGAGTGCGAGCTAGGCTCCAGCAGCTCTCATTTCACAATAATAAAAATCAGTGCGAGCACCATGCTCTAGCACATTTCATGCATATGATGTCACACAAGTCGGTGCGAGCAACTGCTCAAGCACATTTATGCACATTCACAAACGCAGATATAGTGCGAACTACGTGTCGGCACTACCTGTTTCCATATAAACTTGATAGTTGGCCTCTTTTCCAAAGAAATTTCATTTAAATATTAATAACACCTACGTAGTGTTAATTTGGGAAACTTATGCAATTATTGGCCAATCTATCGATTTACTTTGATTAAAACCAATCAAATCTTTAATTCGGAAAATTCCTTAAATCATGCATTTCATGCATGTCATGCTTTCACCATCCTTAGGTGAACTTCCCTCAATAGGGGTAAAATAGTCTTTTCACCTATTTCGATCCTCAAAATTATTTAAACCACTTTTAGGATCTTTATACATCATCAAGGCATACATACATATTCAGTGTACAGAACACTATTAAAATACGCGTAGCTACCTCTAGCTACTCACACAATTCCCTTACCTCATTTATCTGTACAGTCTGACCTTTACATCGATGTCTCGTCACGCAGTCCGATTTGCTCCGAATCCAAATCAAATCTTCGGCACTGCGGATAAATGTTCATCAGGTCAAATACAATGCAATTAATTGTATTTCTTAATTTTCTGGGCTTAATTTAAATCATTGGGCCCGTTTACCCATATTGGGCCCGATTGCACCTTAATGGGCCTTAATCGACCTTAAGCCCGTTTACCAAAATTTATCGAGGCCTATTGGGCTCATTGGGCCATCAGTATTTATTTAGCCTCATTCTAAATTCTCAGATATCTCAATTTAATATTTACGACAATTTATCCAATTTTCCAGAATTTAATTCATTTATGCGGAAATTAAATCCGTAATTTATGCGTTAAATATCAATCACGCATAACGATATAAAATTGTCGTAAATAAGGGTCACTTACCCGTTATTCCCTGATCGTATACAAATCGAGGCTGTCTCGAGCTCTCAGTGGATGCCAATTGTCGAGCTACACAATTAAATATATTTTTCCGGGTAAATTTCCAGTCGGAATTAATTAAATTAAATATTCAGAAAATTAAATCGGTCAATTTGACCGCTTACCGACTTACCCGAAGCTCGATTGCATCACTGGAATTTTCCCCAATTTTTTCTCTTTTTCTTTTTCCCTTTTTCTTCCTTTTTTTTCCCTCTCTTTTTTGGCTGAACCGGTCCGGTCCGGTTCAACCCGGTTCGGACCGCCGGTTCGGTCTGGTCCGGTTCGGCCGGTTCTGTCCGGTTCGGCCGGTCCAATCTCCCTTTGGTCGTGCCGGCGCCGTCCGGCCGGTTCTCTGGCCGATTCCGGTGCCGTTCAACGCGCCATGGACTGGGCTTCTCAAATCGGGCCTCGGTTTGTCTCGAATCGACGCCATCGCCGGCGAATCGGGGTTTCTTCCCCGCGGCTTCCCCTCCGTTTTCCGACGTTTTTTCGGCCACTTCGCCGCGCGTCGCTGCCGCCTGTGGGCTCGCCTGAGGTCGGTCGACCTTCGCCGACCCTCGCCTGGGGTCCTATGCCGCCGGTGACCGTCGGACGGAGGGATCTCCCTCGGGTTCACTTTTTGGCTTCCGTTTCTTCTCTGCTTCTGTTTCAGACTTTCAATTCGCGTTTTTTTTTTTTTTTTAATTTCATTTTATTTATTTATAATTTATTTTTAATATTATTTTATTCAATAAAATAATATTAAAATGCATAAATATCCTTAAAAAAATATATTTAATTCATTTAATCTGTAAATAATTTTCTCAGTCCGATTTTACCTTTTCGGTATATTTTTCAATTATTTTCGGGATTATTTTTCGATGCGAAAATCCCGATTTATCCCAAGAAATTCATATCTTGATCAATTTAACCCGAAATTTAATTATTTCTTCATCATTGATCAATATTTCTCATTCTCATATTTTTAATTAAATTTTCTTGTCCCGATTAATATCGAATTTTGGTCTTTTGACCATTTTACCCTTGCACGTATTCGGGAATACCATTTCAATCCTTTTGCATTTTTAAATGCACTCGTAAATTTCTATTTATTTCCTTTTTGCCCTTATGATAAAATCGGGTCTTACAGAATTGCTCCAATAAATCCCATTCCCTGATCATCGTAGCAGATATCATACTCTTCCAGCCCAAGGCATCAGCAACTACGCTTGCCTTCCCCGATGGTATAGAATCTCACAGTCATAATCCTTAAGGAGTTTCATCCATCTCCTTTGTCTCATATTTAACTCTTTCTGATCAAATATATACCTCAAACTCTTGTGGTCAGTAAAGATCTGGAATCTTTCCCCATATAAGTAGTACTGCCAGATGTTCAAGGCAAATACCACAGTGGCTAACTCTAAATTATGCGTGAGATAATTTCGCTCATGATCTTTCAACTATCGTGATCCATAAGCGACCACTCTTCCATGATGCATGAGCACACACCTCAATCCTTGATGGGAAGCATCACAATACACTGAAAATCCTCTTGATCCTTCAGGGATAGTCAACACAGGTGCCGTTATTAATCTCCTCTTTAATTCCTGAAAATTGAGCTTACATTGATCAGTCCATATGAACGGAGTCTCCTTACGCTTGAGCTTGGTTAAAGGAGTGGCAATCCTAGAAAATCCCTCAACAAATTTTCTGTAATACCCTACCAAACCAAGGAAACTTTGTACCTCAATAATTGTCTTCGATCTTTCCCAATTAAGCATAGCCTCTACTTTAATTGGATCAATTGACACTCCCTCCGCTGAAACTATATGACCAAGGAAAGCTATCAAATCCAGCTAAAACTCACATTTACTAAGATTTCCATATAATTGTTTATCTCAAAGTATCTGAAGCACTAACCACAAGTGTTGTGCATAATCCTCATAAGACTGAGAGTACACCAAGATATCATCAATAAAGACTATCACAAACTTATCTAGATAGTCTCTGAACACCTCATTGATTAATCTCATAAAGGCTGCAGGGGCGTTTGTCAATCCAAAGGGCATCACTAGAAATTCATAATGGCCATACCTTGTCCTGAAGGCCGTCTTCAGAATATCCTCCTCCTTAATCCTCAATTGGTGATAGCCCGATCTTAAATCAATCTTAGAGAAGACTGAGGCCCCTCTCTGCGGATCAAGTAGATCATTAATCCTGGGTAATGGGTATTTATTCTTCACTGTGGCTTTATTCAATAGTCGGTAGTCTATGCATAATCTGAGACTCCCATCCTTCTTCCTTACAAATAACATTGGTGCTCCCCACGGTGAGACACTGGGTCTAATAATTCTTTCATTCAATAACTCCTGTAATTTCTTCTTCAATTCCTCTAGTTCCACTAATGCCATTCTATACGAAGGTCTAGAGATAGGTTGAGTATCTAGTACCAAATTAATGGTAAACTTCAGCTCTCTCCCTCTGGTGGTAAATCGGGCAATGCATCTGGGAAAATATCCAAAAATTCACACACCACAGTTATATCCTCAATCCTCAGATGTTCCCGATTTTCATCTGAGATGAGTGCTTCATAACCTTTACATTAAAAGTTAAATTTAGTACCCTCGGAAGGTGACATCATAATTTTCAAATTGCTAACAACAATTGCACACATTTATTTCCTCAATACTTCAAACGTACACTGTAAGGTTCAGGTAGGGAGAAAGTTATAATCTTAGTGTAGCAGTCTAAACTCACTCGATTGGTTGCCAGACAATCTATTCCCAAAATCACATGGAACCCATGTATATCTAACATCATTATATCTGCTAGCATTACTCTATCTCCTTCTTTTATTTCACATCCTCTACATATCATGTCCATTCTCTGGAACTCACACATAGGGGTATTTACATGTAGGATATACTCTAGAGGTTCAAACTTCAAATTTAAACTACATGCAAAATGCTCAGAAATAAACGAATGCGTGGATCTTGGATCAATCAACACATGAGCCTTATGATTAAAGATAGAGAGTGTATACCTTATAGTTTTCGCAAAAGTGTCTGCTATTTACTTATCCAGAGCAAACACAAGTCCCGCTATGATGGGCTTCTTTCCTTTCTCTGTAGCAGTGGCCCGTCTAGGGGGATTCACTCTCTGAGGCTGCTGTCTGGTAGGCTCTTGAGCATCTGGTCTTTGAGGCTGAGGACAGTCTTTTACTCTATGACCTATGTCTCCACATCTAAAACATCCATAGATCAACCCAATACAATTTCCCTCATGCGATCGGCCATAGTCTCTACAAACCCTTACTTCAGGCCTGGCATCTCCAAGGGTCTCCCTAATGATGGGATAAGTTCTGGGTCTCTCAAATCTACCATTCTGTACCTTAATCCTACCTCTTCTGAAGGAACCTCTCTGAACATCTGCTTGAGAAATCGCTGGCCTCTTACCCTTATCTCTAGTCACTGCTCTGAACTCATTCTGGGTTTGTACCATTTTGATTCCCCTCTCAATCTCTTGTGCTCATCTCAGAGCATCTCCAAACTCGGTAATACACAGCCCTATCAATCGATCTCTGATGATGGGCTTCAGTTCGTATATAAATCTCTCAGTGCAGAGCTCTTCATCTTTGAAGGTCTTTGGATCATATTTCAATAGAGTGGTAAATCGACTTTCATAATCATCCACAGACATATCGCCCTGTACCAGACTCGAAAACTCAGCCTCCATCCTTCTCTGGGCAGCTCGTGGTACATATTGGGCTCTAAAGGCCTTTTGAAACTCTTCCCAGCTAATCACATCCTGTTGGGACATCAGAATACTCTAGGTAGTAGCCCACCAATCTTGAGCTCTCCCTTTCAACATATAGGCACCCATATTGACCCTCTCAGCATCAGTGCATCCCAAATAGTCAAAAATGACTCTCAACTCAGTCAGTCACTCCTCAGCCTCTACAGGATACTTTATCCCCTTAAATGCAGGTGGATTCATTTTCAAAAAGTCCCTCAGTCGGACCATACTTCTGTCATCGGGCTGAGTAGTGGGAGGCACCGAGTCCATCTGTACTGGGGGTGCGGGAGGTGTTGGTGGTGGTGTAGGAGTGGTACCTGAGGTATTAACTCCAAAATGTTGAGCGAATAGCGCTGCCATTTGCTCAAAATCCTTCCGCACATCTTGCTCAATCCGATTAAATTGAGAGTTATGACTCTCCGATTGTGGGACAGGTGGCGGAGGTTGCTTTGCCTGTCTCCTCGAATGACCTCGTCGTCCACTCATTTTTCAATCTCAATACGTTTCCTGCGCCTACACATCAAACTTGATTGAAATCTCAATCCTCTATTTGAGTTCATGACCAGACTTATACAGACACTTGGGATGTATTCTATTTCACTTAACTAACATTGATAGTACTAAACACCCTAAGCTCTGATACCAAGAAAACTTTGTGGCGCCCCAGAAGCTCGAAAAAATAGGGCAATTTTAAAACTTATTTACATCAACACACAATTCTGGGTGCATTCCTGTGCAGTGTCATACATCATGGTACATATATTATAAAACTTTTACCTCAGGATCACATCATCTAGTAGTTATATACCAAACCATATACATTCCTCAATTCAAAGTTAATTAATCCTAATACATCCCATACATCATTGTTCATCAAGTGTCTGTAAATAAACTTTAGTCTAGGTACATGAAATGTTAAAGTATACCTCAAAATACAATTTATGGCTTGGAGCCCAAGTCCTCCACTAGCCACTACTTCGTACGTCGCAGGGAAACTCACTTCACTTGAAGAAATCTAGGGGGTATAAAAATAGGGTGAGTTTTTAAATCGCTCAGTAACGGGATAAGGGACTCATTAATAAAATAATGATTTGCACATCATAATCATTTTGTTTTGCAAGTGAAACTCAATAAACTCAGTAGAAAACGTAGTATAAATTCATTAAAACATCATCATCATTTCATTTCTAAAAAATCATGGAAAGACATGAAAGTAAATGGCTCAACATAAAACCATAGTCACAAGCATGTGGAAATCAAGATGCGATAATAGCTTTTCTCATAAAATGTGATAGAAATCACCTTAGTAATAATGCACGTGGCACAACCACAAAACACAATCTCATGTGTAAAATGGAGACAAGGCAAATAAAACTCATACAAAACATTCGTCATGACACATCTAAATAATCTCCTCTGGGTGCACATCCCAGGCATCCTCAAAAGAGGGAACGTCGACAATATGGTCGTGTACATTGTGTATTGGTCTTATGTGTTACCAGAACAAGCCCGGACTTACATGCTACCAGAGTAAGGCCTCTCCTCATACACACTATCGGTCTTACATGCTACCAAAGTAAGGCCACTCAGCGCTACCAGAGCGGAGGTTATCTCATGTTTCCAGAACGGAGGCATCTCTCGTTACCAAAACGGAGGAATATCAGACTTGCCTGCTACCAGAGCAAGGCCCGATGTTTTATCACATGACACGTCTAAGTCTCCGTAATAGCCATTATCATATAAAACTGTTTTTCCTTCACGTAAAGATCATAATGGTTTTTCTTATGAAGCTCATATACAAACCCTTTTTGTACTCAACACAAAATATGTCAAAAAAACTGAGCTTAAACCGGTAAAACCACGTACACATTTCTCAAATCTCAGTACGCCTTAACGTATAGCCCAAATCTCGTTTCATTTTTAAACTCAAATAGTTTTGTAAAACAATTTCACACTTGGCTTACAACTCATGAAAATTGGGCCCCAACTGGCTATAAAATCGTATGCAATAACTCAATCACAACTCATAAAACATGCTTGTTCTCAAACATTTCATGCTAGAATTATCATCACAAATCACATACACAAATGAGTTTAAGTTTTCCCTTACCTCGTTGCACCTCGTATAGTGCAATTGTTTCCCCAAATGACAGACTAGTCTCGCATCCCTCTCTGGAACTCTTGGGCTATCCCAACGATGTAAAAAATCATCAATATATCATCACATTATCTCAAATCTCAACATTGGTACACCGAAAAGTTATATGTCCACAAGTGCACGGGTCATACAAGTAATAATGGGATTTAAGTCCTGAGTTATCGCCCCACAGAGAAGTTGACTAGCCTAATTAACTACCGGTTAATCTTACCCTAAGTATATCCTAGGGAATTATGAATTTTTGATTATCGATGGTCTTCTAAGTTTGAAATTAAAAATACTGAAAATAATAAAACTATAAAGAAAATAAAACCGAGCTAAGATTTACTTATCGAGCTCCACGCAATTAAAAGCAAATACCCTACTAGCTCTCGGGTTCTGCTGTGTCTTGCTGCCAGGTCTATTCTCGGTTCCATGCTACTCTTGGTCTGCTAGCTCTCGGTTCTGGAATCTACTGCTGCTCCAAGCAAGTTCGCTTCTGCTGTTTCTGCCCTGGTGTGTCTCGGTTCCAGCTACTGGTGTGCTGGTCTAGGCATTTTTGGTTCCAGGTCCTGCTTCTACTGTATGCTACTCCAACTCAGCACCTATTGCCTCGCCTCAAGCACTCCAGGTTCTTCTCGGTTTATCCCCTACTCCTGGTTTCTGCTGCAGCACATCCTCGGCCTGACCAGCATGTCTCCTGCTCTGAGTTTGAGAATGAAATGAAAGAAAGTTGAGAGCTATAAAGAAACTGTTGCAAGCTTGAAGAATGAACAACTATGCCTCTACAGCACTTGAAAACAACACACTCATTAAAAACAACTTTATAAAATTAAGTGAAGAAAGTGAATAGTGAAATAACAAAGAAAACAGAGCAAAGCAGGGAACTAATATGTGGCTCTCGATTCTTTGCAACCCCACTATACTATAAACCAGAAAACATGATTTTAATAAAAGCTTAGGACAGCAAACAAAAATGAAACAGTCAATTTAGAATGAAATCGAGAGGGAAAATGTGCAAACTACAACTAAAGAAAATATCAACGTCCTTCATCCATGTGATTCCAGCAACTCGGGATGCTTCCTTCCTTTCTCCAACCAAGGTTCCACTTTGCCATTGATGTAGATAAATGCTAGGCATCTACCCACAATAAAGCATCAAAACCAAAAGGCATAAATAAAGGAAGAAATGGCTAACCGAATGCACCAAGATGAGTAACCGAGAGCAACTAAATATACTTGTATTTCAAATGAAGAAGAAAAAAAAACTTAAGTAAGGTTTCTATGGAAAATCGAGACATATATTAGAAAAATAGGCTATGGAAATAAAACTTGGCAATTAGAAAACTCATGGTTACCAAACCGGGATCATGAAATTGAAAGTGATTTTCCATTGAAAAGAAATTTTACAAAGACTAATGAAGAACATGAAATGAATAGTAAAACATTGAGAAAATTGACTAATGAGAAAGGAGAAACTTAAGAACAAATAAAACCTAAGAATACCCTAAAACTATTCTACCCTAAAAATTACATCCTCTTTCAATTGCCATCTTTTTCTATTTATACACACACTTAGGGGTAAAATTGTAATTTTTCCATCCAGATGAGTTGGCATTGTTTGGCCACTTGTCTTCACATCATTGGCTCTTTGAAAAATAATATTTCCATGTCATCTGTCTTTTTGTCCAATTGGATGTGCTAGGCTCGTGTTGCCCGCGTGGCTCAATCTCGATTTTAACCCAATTCCGGTCTATTTTCTATCGAAATATTCAAAATTCATTCGGATTTAATTTATCTGCAAACATGAGAATTTTAATTAAATAAAGGGGATAATTAACAAAATAAATTGGGGATTTAAATAATTAATTAGGAAATTAAGCACAAATAATTCTAAAAATATAGAATTATCATACATCGACCATAATTGCTCACATTCTCATTTAACATCTCAAAATCCTCACCAAACCAATTTCTCATAAATTTTCAATATTTCTATCAACCCTAATCATTTTCAGCTAATTCATCACCACATCTATAGCCACAATCATAGAAATCTTCTTCAAAATTAAAGATCAAAGCTTAGAAATTTACCTAAAACTTGTGGAGTGCTCAATTCACGCCTCAGCTCAAATCGTCCTTTGATTTCCAAGTATGTTGTTCTCCTTTTGATGAGGAACAACTTTCCTTCTTACCACAACCTTTGATTCGAACGAAAATGGGTGTTTTGGAGGAGAAAGAAAGCTAGGGATTTCTACCAAAATGGGGTTTTTAGTTTTTTGGAGAGAGAAAGGATGAAATGCAGGAAAAACGCAGGGATCCTTATATAGGCGGAGGGTAAGAGATCGATCTGCATTTGAATTTAGGAATGTTTTAGGCACTTTTTATGCATACCAGGTCGATCTGTCGACGGGGTAAGATCGATCTCATAATCTTGAGGAGATCGATCTGCTCCTTGTGAGAAGATTGATCTGCTACTTACAGAAACATTTTGAGATCGATCTACTTGCTTATGAGATCGATCTGCCTATTAGTTCTTGCGTATTTCTTGCATTCTGGAGCCATGAGATTGATCTCTCAACCTTGGAGATCGATCTGGCCTTCACAGATTGCACTGCTGCTACATCAATTTGCAGAAAACTCAATGTAAAACTTTCCATAATCCACCTCATAGTCCATATTTCAATCCATACACATTCAAGACTTAAAAACCTTTTCTTCTTATACTTCATCATATTTAAAACTTACGTGTACATCAACACATCATAATTAAATACACTAAATCAAGATTAACAGCTTCGATTCAAAGGAACTACCCTGTAACTAACAATTGATCCTTAACACCTAATTTACCATATTGTTTTCAATTACTTAGCTGAGGCATTATCTCCCAGCAAGATAATATCTCTTCTTCCCTACTAGCATTAACTCATGCCTAGCACCCGAATTAAATTCTTATCCCTAATGTAATTAATTTTGACGTAATTCTATTTAGACTAGGAATAACATTAACACTCTAGGAAGACTACTAAACCGAATAACACTTCAACCATGGGTTGAATGTTTAATCCATTCTATTGTTTCACTTAGAGTTGACGAACCCTAATTACCACTGGTTCTGATTTCTATCACAACAATTACGGATTGTGAAAATTTTAGATAGCATACAATCTCATGCGAAAATGATCTAATTGGCAAGATCATATAATTTTCTCATGCAATCGAATCAATTAATACCAGAAACAACAGATAATTGAATCAATAGATAATTTAGATTAGCAAAAGGTGTTTCTCAATTATTGAAATTTATTGGATTCATTTCCCTTGAACTGAATAAAGGATTTAGCAGTAAATGATTATTGGAAACAAAAAATAAAAATATAGAGGGTGAATTATTTTTTTATTCCAACTGCTCCCCTCCTCTATCTCTAATAATTCTCCTCCTAAAGAAAACGAAAACTATATATATATAGTAAAGAAAAACCTAAATTCAAAATCCTATTACAAGTAGGAAAAGGGTTGACAGATTCAAGCTTTTTCTTCAAAGTTGTAAATCAGTAAGTCAGCGTTCCACTGGGCCCGACTTTGCATAATTTGGAGGGCTGGAACTCCATTTAGAGCCAAAATTCGAAACAACATTAAAACTGTCCAATTTCTTCGGTTAAGCTCTTGAAGCCCAATTTATCTGCCAAAATCACAAAATTAACATAAGTACTCTAATTAACATGAGGAACATAGCAAAATATTAAATGTAGAAGGAAATAAATAATAAAAATATGGCACTCATCAACACAATACTCACTGGAACGGTATGTAGCCTCACAATCTCCCACACATATAAATCTGCCAATGCACTCAGAGTATTCGTGGATTTCATAGCTAGGAAGTGAGCTGACTTTGTCAATCTATCCATAGTCACCCATATGGCATTATGGTTCCTTTAGGTTCCTTGGTAAACCCATGATGAAATCCATGGTGACATGCTTCCATTTCCATATCGGTATAGGTAGAGCTTGCAATAAACCAGCAGGTTTCTGATGCTCTACCTTAATCTGATGACATGTAAGGCACTTAGCCACAAAATCTGCAACATCTTTCTTTATGCCTGACCACCAATACACTTTTTGGAGATTCTTATACATCTCATTACTCCTCAGATGCATTGTATACCTCGATGAATGAGCTTCTGTCAAAATCAATCTCTGCAACTGTGGGTCATTGGGACGCAAATTCTAACTTTGAACTGCAACAGGCCATCATCACTAATTGTGTACTCAGTCACATTACCCATCTGTATCTGACTTACTCGATCAACATATTATCGGTAATTATGCTGAGCCTATCGTATCCGATCAATCAAATACGTTCCACTCTCAAGCTAGCTATCACACAGTCATTGTCAGTATCAGAAGTGTCTATATCCAAACTGAGGCTAGTAAACTGCTCTAACAGTTCATGTTCCCTAATCATCATATATGATACCATCTTGAGACTCTTTCTGCCCAAGGCATCAGCAACAACATTCGCTTTACCTAGATGATAAAGTATCTCACAATCATAATCTTTCAGAAGCTCTAAGCATCTTCTCTGCCTCATATTTAATTTTTTCTGTGAAAACAGATACTTGAGGCTTTTATGATCAGTGAATACCTGAAATTTCTCACCATACAAGTAGTGGTGCCATATCTTCAATGCAAATACTACAGCTACCAACTCTAAATCGTGGGTCGGATAGTTCTTCTCATGGTCCTTAAGTTATCGGGATCCATAAACAACTACCTTCCTATTCTGCATTAATACACAGCTCAGTCCCCGTCCAGATGCATCTAATATACAAAAATACCTCGTAAGCCGTTCGGTATGGTGAGAATAGGTGCGGTGGTCACTCGCTGCTTTAGTTCCTGAAAACTTTTCTCACATGCATTATCCCACTCAAATGCAACATTCTTCCGAGTGAGACAAGTCATTGAAGTAGCCAATTTAGAGAAACCCTCTACAAATCGGTGGTAATACCCAGCTAAACCCAGAAAGCTACGAATCTTTATGATAGTTTTGGGCCTGTTCCACTAAACTACCACTTCAATCTTGGACAGATCAACTTACACCCCGTTCTTCAATACAACATGGCCCAGAAATGATTTCTATTCTAACTAGAAATCACACTTACTAAGCTTCGCATATACCTTCCTCTCTCTAAGGGACTGTAAGACAACGCTCAGATACTGCTCATGTTCTTCCCTAGACTTCGAATACACCAGAATGTCTTCAATGAACACTATGACAAACCGGTCCAAGTATGGCTTGAACACTTCATTCCCTAACCCAAAAAGCTACAGAAACATTTGTTAACCCGAAAGGCATAACTAAGAATTCATAATGTCCACATCAGGTACAAAAAGCTATCTTGGACACATCCTCACTTCGAATCCTTAACTAATGATACCCAGATCTCAGATCTATCTTGAAAAAGATCTGTGCTCCCCAAAGTTGATCCAATAAATCATCAATACGTGGAAGGGGTACTTGTTCTTGATAGTGGCCTTATTCAACAACCGGTAGTCAATACACAATTAAAGGCTTTCATCCTTCTTTTTAACAAACAATATAAGTACTCCCCAAGGTGAAACACTCGGTCTAATGAACCCCTTATCCAATAATTCTTGCAATTGCTTCTTTAGCTCCTCTAATTCCAATGGACCCATGCCATATGGTGGTTTGAATATTGGCTCAGTACCAGGCACCAAATCGATACAAAATTCCATCTCTTTCTGGTTGTAACCCTTGTAAGTCATTCGAAAAGACATCGAGGAACTCCTTGACCACTGGAATGCCTGCCAAATCTGGGTGTGCCATATCCGTATCAACCACATATGTAATAAATCCTTCATAGTATCATCTATATAGTTAGTACAAATCTTTACTCTTTCAATCATAATAATTACATTCTCTTATTACTTCTCAGCAAACTTTACAATGCACCTTTCAAGTGTAGAAAACATTATCGTCTTAGAATAATAATCTAATACAACATGGTTTGCAGCTAACCAATCCATTCATAGTTTTACATCAAAATCATGCATGTTTAACATGATAAGGTCAACTGACATATCCTTGTTTCATACTCTTAACTTACAATTCTCATACACATACTCTATCAATTGACTATCCCTCATTGGTGTGCTAATAAGCAACGCCCTACCCACAAGCTTTACATACAGATATGAATGAATGCATGGCACGACGATCAATTAAAACAAATTCTTCAAGATTAAAGACCAGAATGGTACCTTTAACCACATATGCTGAAGCATCTATGGCTTCCTGGTCCAAGGCAAACACTCGACAGCGTCCAACAACTTGCATCCCTTTTTCTTCAGCTGTAGCCCTCCTTTGTGGGGTAGAAGTACCAGCTGTATCTTTTTTTGACTTTTTACCCTTATGTGGGGCTGTCTTAGTCAACTCTGAGTAGTCTTTTGCTATATACCCTATCTTGCCACACCTAAAACATGTTATATTCAATAGGTGGCATGGCCTATTTTTGTGGTATCTACCACATGCCACACCTAAACGGAGGATGTTCAGATTCTATAGATCCAGAGGTAGTTTCCCAAATAAGAGCTTGTTTTTTTCTAAGGGTAACAGGATTGAGGGTTTTGAAAGGACAAGGAATATCATGTTTTTGGGCATATATTTCAAACCAATCAAAGAATAAAATGTGAATTTTGTTTTGTAAAACAAAATCATAATAGTCAGTTTGAATTTCTTTTCTTGAAGAAAGGAAGTTCTTAAAAAACCATATCCTTTTATCAGTATTTTTTACAGAATAAAAATCATTATGCAAGAGGGTTTTGTCAAGGATAAATTCTTTTTTAAGAACATTTAGCTCGTTTGCCATATTTTCCGTTATGACTGAAGCTGGAGGAGACTGGTTTTGTGTCTGTTGATACACAGGTTGGGGAATATTTTTTGAAAAATCAATGTTTTCTAGAGTAGCTGATGGTAAATCTGAAGTAGAGTACCTGGGTTTAAAAGGAAGATTAATCACTGGAGGAAGATTTGGATGGAAATCCGGAATCTGTTCAGTAAATGGAAGGTTTATGACAGATGGAAGTTTTTGGCTTCTTGCTAGATCTATGGATTCTGAAGAAGAAATGTCAGAGAACCTAGAACTTGAAGCTCTATTGAAACTGATTTTTACCTTACCGTCACAGAATTGGGTAATGTTTTTGATAGCAATGTTTGGTTCTGGAGAAGGAATGGGATCTTCTTCCGGTTGAACTGCTCCATCAAGGACCCAGTCATCAGGGAGTTGAATGTCTCTCCATTGAATGGGTTTTGGTATGACAACATGAGATTTGGAAAGATCCGTTTGTAAAAGGAGTGTTTGACCCTTTTCACTTTGAAACTTATGTTTTGTGTTGAAGGCAGTCATCATAGCTTTGTAATGAACCCTAAATATTAAAGCTACTGGAATTGATCCTTCTAACATATGGTAATTATGAGTTTTAATTTGGAGGATTAAGGATTTCAAAATGTTTTTATCTTTTAAGGAGATAGTGAAATTTGGATAACAATTGAAAGAGACTGGTCCTTTGCAAAGACTTGACTCGACTGTTCCGAGAAGGGAGTCATGAAAATTTTTGAATCTGGCATCCCTAAGGGCTGCTAAGATTGAAGTGTTCAGTCCTTCCTTGGTTAAAGGTTTGAGACCGATGTGGACACTATACCCTTTTTTGGAATGCTTTTCTAAGGATTCTTGGGAAAGTAGAGGAATAGTTTCAAAAGGTTTTGAGAGTTGGATATCTCTATCATGGGTTCTAATGGCATAATCAGAGAAAAGTTTCAATGTTTTCAATTTTATCGGTTTTAGAATCTTGGTCACTATGATCACTATCACTGGATTCTAAGTTAGTTTTGGCAAGAAGAGACTAGATGATCTCAGAATCATGCTGTTGTTTTTCTTTGAGTTTTTTGACTTCGGTTTTGAGGATTTTTATATCTTTGTAGATATTGTTAACGGAGAGGGAAGATGTTTTTAAAGGTTTCTTAGATTCTATGATGGTTTTGAGATCATAGAGATTTGTCGAGGGACCTGGACGGGTGGTTTTGTTCTCTGGAATGGTTTCAAGAGATTTTTTGAGCTGTTCAAGAAAATTCTTCTGGATTTCTGGGTCTTTAACATGCTGAACCATATCAAGAAGAAGACTCTGATCTTTTGAAAGCATATTGAGGGTTTTTGATTCGATGGAAGAATAAGTTTGAGAGCTATTTCATCTAGTTGAGGATCAGAAGTTTTGTCTGAGCTAGTCTCTGATTCAGAAGATTCTTGGATGAAGAGGGCCTGGATTTTTTCAAGAGTATCTTGATCTATTTGAAGTTTTTGGACTTTTTTGGATATATGACAATACTTAGAAATGTGGCCCATTTTACCACACTTGAAACATTTGATATCTCGATTTTTAGAATTGGGCCAAGAAGGTTTTGGGCCTTTTCTGGGTTTATAGGCAGGTTTTTCTTCGTGGGCTTGATTCCAAAAAGGTTTTTTGTAATTATGCCTAAAAGGGTTTTTGGGCTTCTTCTTCTCAAACCCTTTCCAAAACTATTTTATTACAAAATCCTTTGGAGCAATCCACAAGCTCCTCACAAATCATGGTGTCTCAACAAAAACTCCCAAGAAAATCTGCTTTTATCATAAAACCAGCTTTTCAAAATATTATCTCGGTTGAAAAAGAATTTTTTGACCCTAACCCAATCATTTCCATCCAAAATATATTTGGAAAAAATTGGTTCTTCAAACCATGGGATCTCCAAAAAACTAATGACTATTACCAGTTCATACTGGAAGTAACTGGATCAGCCTCCTTCAAACACTTTGCTTATCCTGGTTCAAATTCTCCCTCCTATTCAACTTGCAAAATCCACTGTTCTCAATTGCTGCTCATGCTCTTCCCGGGACTTCGAGTACACCAGTATGTCATCTATAAAGACAATCACGAACCTGTCTAGATATCACTTAAACACATCATTCATTAGAACCATAAACGCTACAAGAGCATTCGTCAGCCCAAATGGCATAACTAAAAACTCATAATGGCCATAACGGGCTGAAATGTTGTCTTCGATACATCTCCACTCTGAATCCTCAACTGATGATACCCAGACCTTAGATCAATCTTTGAAAAGACCTATACTCCCTGTAACTGATCTAATAGGTCATCAATCCGTGGAAGGGGATACTTGTTCTTGATGGTAGCCTTATTCAACAATCGATATTTTATACACAGTCAGAGACTCCCATCTTTCTTCTTTACAAACAGAATCGGTGCTCTCCAAGGTGATACACTTGGTTTGATAAACCCTGTAAGACCCTTAATTTTTGGTGTAATAGTATATAATTATATGATATACAAACAAGTTGAATTATGTATGAATCATAAGAAATAAATGTTCTTAAGTTCTATGTGTGAATAGAATGATAAATGAATGTGGGAGTGATTAAATATGAGTTTGAATGAGGAAGTTGCAGCAAAAAAGGTGTAGGATGAAGGCAAGATCGATCCCATGCAAGGAGAGATTGATCTCATGGCCTGAAGAATGTAAAATCAGGCATGTTGGAGGAGAGAGATCGATCCCTCACTCAAGCAGATCGATCTCCTAGACTCTCGGGCTGGAGCAAATCGATCCCTCCTTAAAACCAGATCGATCTCATTAGCTCTCTGCCTGAGATAAATCGATCTTGTTCCATTGAAGAAGATTAATCTCATTCACTAATCATATCGATCTCATGCCTTCAAAATGTCATGAAAATGAGGAATTAAAGAGGATCAGATCGATCTCCATCCTAAGTAGATTGATCTCATCAAGCCAATTCTATAAATATGGAGCAGTTGGATCTATAATTCATGGGAAACAATTCCACCTTTCCATTTTCAATCCAAAACCTAGCTTTCTCACTCGAAAATCATCCTATTTCTGTTAAGATTTAAGAAAAAGCCATTAGAGCAAAGTTATTCAGCATAAAGAGAAGAACAACATACTTTTGAATCAATGCACCATTGGTTGGATTGAAAGAGCAAGGGGAGTTCTATTTTGGAGCAAGAAAGAAATCAAGCTAGGTGAGTTTCTAAAACTCTAACCTAATTGCATTTGTGTAGTTATTGATTTTTGAGTTGATGGGTATGTATATTAGTGATAGAAACTACGAAGAAAGCAATGGAACAATTATAACCTAGAATAAGTCTAGTGTGAGAAAATGTATTATGGGTGAGTTGATGATAAATGGGGTATGTTAACGTGTCTATGAGGTATTATGTATGATTTTTAGAAGGTTGAATGAAACAACATTGCTAGATTGGCTTAGTTAAGTGAATGAGTATATGAGGTGTTTGACAAAATGCTATAGTGAAGTAAATGATGAAATATAAACACTATGGGCTTAAATATCGATTTAGTAAGAATCAAGGGATCTAAGAGAACCCAATAGATTCTCGAGATAAGAGTAAAGTAATTGACTGAGACCTTATAAGTGTTAATGGAGACTATAGGTTGAATCGACTATAGTAAACACAAGAGTTGTGTTATATGGGACTAAATTGACGTGAAATGTAATCTCGTGCAGTTCTGGAGAGTTCGTTGCAGACAAATCGAACCGCGAGATCAAGCAGCTTTAAGGAAGTGGAGTCACTCGATGCGATTCTAGGTAAGGAAATTCTGTAAGTGTATAGAGATAGCTGCTCGTATTTTATGTGTGAATATATGGCTTTGTAAAGAGCGTAGCTATTTAAGAAAGTGATTGATAGTATGTGTGGATGACTACAAGTGTTTTTGGTGTATGATTTGGTTTTGAAGTGGATTTAATAAAAAGGGAATAGTAAGGCTAATAATTGCATAAATCACATGTTTTGATGCGTTTACGAAAACTCATTGCTTTGGTTTATGCAAAATGAGGGATAGACTGGCTATTTGATTTCTATGATTTCATGAAATAGCGCGAGGCATGTGCTGGCTTTGATTTGAAATGTGTTCTATGAAATAAAGCCGCCTATCGCATTTACGTGCGTTAGATCGTGCTGGAGCCTTGCTCACACTTGATTTTGGTGTTTTCACATGTATGAAACGTGATGGAGCTTAGTTTGCTCTCGATATGATTTTTTATGATGTTTTATAAATCGTACTGGAGCTTCTGCTAGTACAAGATACGGCTTCTCCCATCGCTCCACAGTCGAGCGACAGCGACTTGGGGTATGATTGTGAATTGGGCAGATTAAGATAGTTTCAAGAGTTGAAACCTCCAGTGTTTAGAGGGATAAAGAACCCGATGATTACTGAGGATTGGATCTGTGAGATGGAGAAACTGTACAGATATTTCAGATGTACATCAGCTGAGAAAGTGGCCTTCATAGTATTTTGGTTGAAAGGAGAGGCAGAGCACTAGTGGAGATCCACTGAATCTATTTTGAGGGCCAGACACTTCGAGATCACATGGGAGATATTCTTGGAGGCCTTTAGGAGGTAATATATTTCGACCACTGCACAGAGGAAATTGCGGATGGAGTTCATTCATTTGGTTCAGGGGAACCGCTTTGTGGATGAATATGAGTCATAATTAATGTCTTTGGGGACATATGACTTGGATACGATGAGTAGTGAGAGTTGGAAGGTCCAGAAGTTTATGGATGGATTAAGATTGACCATCCGGACAGCCTCATTTGACATTCATACTTATGAGGAGGCTGTACACAGGGCTCAGTTATGCGAACAGAACTTTGAGCGAAATTCCTCCGAGCTTGGAAAGATTAGGGTCCAGAAGGATAGAGACCAGAAAAGATCCGGGATGGATAGAGTGGCCAAGAGAGGAGGCCAGAGATTTTTCGAGAAGAGACCTAAGATTGAGGAGGTGCAGGAGAGAGTTGCTAGACCTCTTGTATATCCAGCTTTGATTGTTCTGAAAGGTATGGTTATTGGAGGACCACGACCTACTACTGATCAGTGTAGGAGATGTGGCAGATACCATGTGACTAGACCTTGTCACTGTTTCATGTTATAGGTGTGGGAAGCTAGGGCATATTATGAGATACTGTTCTGAAATGATTGAGACTGCCCCATAGAAGGGCAAGGAGCTAGAGAGAGCTCTAGTTGAGACAGCTACTCCGAGGAGGAGGGCTACCGCTGAGGAAAAAAGGGAAACAGGTAGTGGGTGTGAGTAAAGAAAAAGTGCACACACTGGACTAGGACACAACAGACGCATCGACGAAGGTGATTAAAGGTATGATCTAAATCTTTGATTTAGAAGCAGTTTCATTGTTTGACCCTGGTTCCACGTATTCTTTTGTATCGTCATCGTTTGCACATATATTGTTGAAGCATGTAACACCCACACTGCTAGATAAAATGTTAATGATATCTACCCCAATGAATGATAGTCAATTGACAAAGTATGTATATAGGAATTGTAAGTTGAAGATAAGGGGAAAGGATATGGCAGCCGATTTAATTTTATTAAATAAAAGTGATTTCGATGTAATTTTGGGAATGGATTGGTTAGCCGCAAATCATGTTATCATGGATTGTCATGCTAAGACCTTGATGTTTTCAGAGATAAATAATTTGGTGTAAGCTTTGTTGAAAAGAATTGAAAGAACATTACTATTGTCAGTGAAAGAGTATAATGTTAATCATCATATTCGAGAGATGAATTTATTTGTTAATTATGGATGTTTAATGTGGTGACTTGTGATACTAACGGTGGAAAGAATAATGTGAAGGGTTCATTGCCTACGTGGTTAACAATGATAAGGCACAATCGAAATTGAGAAACATTCCAGTGATTGCAGAATTTCCTGATGCCTTTCCGAACGAATTACCAAGACTACCACCTGATAGGGAAATGGAATTTTGTATAGAGTTAATGCTTGGTACAGAGCCGATATCTAAGCCACCATATAGAATGGCTTCGATTGAGTTGGAAGAGCTAAAGAAGCAGTTGTAAGAGTTGCTAGAAAAAGGGTTTATTAGAACTTGCGGATAGTTCTGTAAACCATCCGAGAGAAGGAATTATATGCCAAACTCAGTAAGTGTAACTTTTGGTCAGAACAGATCTCATTTATAGGCCATGTTGTGTCGAAGGATAGGATATCAGTGGATCCATCCAAGATTGAGGCAGTTGTACAGTGGGAATAGCCCAAGACAGTCACTGAGATCAGACATTTTCTAGGATTGACAGGTTATTAACGAAGATTTGTTGAGGGTTTCTATAGACTAGCTATTCCGTTGACACGCCTCACATGGAAAGATGCTAAGTTTGTGTGGGATGAGGCTTGTGAGAAGAGTTTTAAGGATCTTAAGTGTCGATTAACCACTACTCTGATTCTCACCATTCCTACCAGCTCAGGAGGATTCTCTGTGGATACGGATACATCACACCAGGGACTAGGCTGTGTACTTATGCATGATGGGAAGGTAGTTGCCTATGGATCCAGATAATTGAAGGATCACGAAAGGAACTACCCAACACATGATTTAGAGTTGGCGGCCGTAGTATTTGCATTGAAGATATGGCGCCACTATCTCTATGGTGAGAAATTTTAGATTTATACAGATCATAAGAGCCTTAAGTACCTGTTCTCGTAGAAAGAGTTGAACATGAGATAGAGGAGATGGCTCGAACTCCTGAAAGATTATGATTGTGAGATCATATACCACCCAGGTAAGGTGAATGTAGTTATCGATGCTTTGAGCAGGAAGATCCTCAGGTTGGTGTCTTATATGATGGTTTGGGAACACGAGTTATTTGAGCAATTTGCAAACCTCAATTTGGATGTAGCCCCAACTGGTTCAGAGAGATTTGAGATTATGGCTAGTTTGAGATTCGAGCCAAAGTTGATTGGTCGTATTCGACACACTCAACAGAGGGATCGATAGTGCATCGATTGGTTGAGTCAGATACAGGTAGGTGCGGGGACTGATTTTGAGTTAAGTACAGATGGATTATTAAGGTTCAGGGGCAGAGTATGTATTCCTGAGGATTCAGAGATTAGGAAAACTCATTACTCTGGTTTAAGCAAAATGAGGGATAGGCTGGCTATTTGATTTATGTGATTTCATGAAATAGCGTGAGGCATATGCTGGCTTTAATTTGAAATGTGTTGTGTGAAATAAAGTTGTCTATCACATTTACGTGAGTTAAATCGTGCTGGAGCCTCGCTCGCACTTGATTTTGATGTTTTCACATGTATAAAACATGCTAGAGCTTAGCTCGCTCTCGATATGATTTGTGATGATGTTTTATAAACCATATAGGAGCTATGCTCGTATGTGGTTTCTCCATGATTTTATGCATAAAATCGCATTAGAGTGTCACTCGTATGGAGGGATTTATTGATGATGCATGAATCGTGCTAGAGCTTAGCTCGCACAAGTTTTCACAGTGTGGTATGTATGATGTTGTAAAGATGGTAAGATCCTCAAGCCCTACATCCTTAAGCTTGACGGGGTGGGGAGGCTCTGTTCGGTGGGGAGGCTCTCTTACGGTAGGATCCTTAAGCTAACATCCTTAAGCCCGATAGGGTGGGGAGGCTTTATTGTTGGGGAGGCTCTTTTACAAGAGAAAAAACTCCATGTGCACTTGAGACTAAATAGATTACACATGGTATTGGGGTAGATAAGACCTATGGTTGGCACCTCCAACCATGGTATGGGTCCGCAAAGTACGTTGTACAGTGTTTATCACATGGAGTATGCTGTACCGCGTGGTTGTGATGATTGATTTGAAAAGTTTGGTGAAAAACAAACCCACCTTCGTTCCAGCTTAATGCCCCGCACACCGGGATCCGTGTGGTCTGAGATGATTATGACATAGTTGGCTAACATGGTGTTGAGATATAGTGATTGCCTGTCTCACATAATATTACATAATACCACATGGTTTTATACACTGAGTGTGATTGTGTTGTTCCAGGGTAGACCCGAGGGAGGGGTCGAGCTTTGTGGGGATTTTGTTTAGGGAAATGATATGCTATTGTGATGAGATTTGATGTGTTTGAGAAAATGAAAAATCTTAAAGGATGTTTTTTTAATGAATTTCCCTTTTCATGATGAGTTTTGATAATGATGAGCATGAGAGGTTTTACATGATGATTATTCCATGTCTTACATGCTTGTTTTCCATGTACATGATATATGTATTTACATGCGGCATAGTTTTATTTCCTTATGCTCCGACTATAAATGATTTATGTCATGACATTATCAGCATGTAGATAGGGTAGTTATCTACCATGCTTACATTATTGCCTTATTGAGCATGTGGTTACTCATCCCTCTACTTTCCCCCTCTACAGAGCGTACATGGTAGCCTTGTGAAGGACTGAGGCATTACATTTTGGGCATTTGCTGCACTTCATCGCCAAGAGGTATACACACAGGATTCTTTTTTGTATCGAAACATGTAAAGGCACAATAGTCATTTTGAAATGTGATATGAGGGATGTAAATGTTAGTAAACATATCTTGTATAACTTAACTTTTAAATGTATGACATGACTTTTGATTTATTGGAAATGAATGAGAAACGAAGATTATTATTGACTCACAGCCCAACTATTATTGGTGAGGGTTGTTCACGACCGGGTGAGGGAAATGAAAAATGCGAAAAATTTATAGTGATTTTCGGATAAAAAGGATAAAAAGGGTTGTGACAAACCCCTTGTCTAACAACTCTTGCAATTATTTCTTTAGCTCATCAAATTCAATCGGAGCCATTCTATACGGTGGCATGGATATCAGTTCAGTTCCAAGCACCAAATCAATACAAAATTCCATTTCTCTGTCTGGTGGCAACCCTGGTAATTCTTTTGAAAAGACATCGGGAAATTCTCTAACCACTGGGATGTCAGCTATATCCAGGTACACCTTATCCAAGTCAACCACATAGGCGATGAAACCTTTAACACATTATTATTACATTCGTTAGCAACATAATTCATCCTTAAAGATAATTTACTACTTCTTTCATTACCTTTCAAATCTTACAACATACTTTTCAGGGATGGAAAATATTATTGTCTTAGCATAATAGTATAAAACAGCATGGTTTACAGCCAACCAATCCATTCATAGTATTACATCGAAATCCCTCTTAGCTAATAGGATGAGATCAGCTGACATGTCCTTTTCCCCTAATTTTAACTTACAACTTTTACATACATACTCCGTCATTACATTATCTCTCACTGGGGTGCTTATAAGTAAAACTCTACCTAAGGGTACAGGTTTCACATGTTCACACAATTTACATGCAAATAAAGCCGATATGAATGAATGTGTGGCACCAGGATTAATCAATGTTAATGCTTCAAAATCAAAGACAAGGATGATACCTTTAATCATATCCGAGAAAGCCTTTGTAGATGCTTGGTCTAATGCGAACACTCACCCTCGACCAACAACTTACTTCCTTTTCTCTTCAGTTGTGGCCTTCCTCTTAGGTGTAGGTATCTCAACTGTAGCCTTCTCTGGCTCTTTACCATTCTGTGGGGCTGTATCAATTAATTCTGAGCATTCACGAGCTATGTGTCTTGGTTTACCACACATATAACATGATCTAAAATAACGGGCATGGTCTACCCCCATGATATCTACCACATAACCTGCACTGCTCTGTGGTCGGTTGAGGACCACCAATAACTATGCCCCTCGAAGCTGGAGATAAAGCTGGATGAACTGGAGGCTTCACAGGCCTCTTTTGTATCTCTTTAATCTTAGGCCCCATATTGAATAACCTTTCTGAATCCTCTATCATCAACAGACCTCTTCTGGTCTCTATCTCTGCCTTTACCACTCCTGCTCAATTCTGAGGCATGTAACTCAAAATCTTGCTCACATAGCTGAGCTCTGCATACTATCTCGTCATAGGTGGTAAAGTCCAATGGAGTTAATCGAGCTTTGATGGAAGGTCTCAGTCCCTCAAGAAATTTTTGAACCTTTCTGTCCTCAAGGCTCATAGAGACAGTATCATATCTGCACATGGATGTGAATCTAGACTCATACTCATCCACTGTCTGGTTCCCCTGAGTCAATGTCATAAATTCCATCTGCATCTTTCTCTAAGCAGTGGTTGGAATGTACTACCTCCTAAAGGCATCCAAGAATATATCCCATGTCACAGTCGGGTGCTGTGCACTTAACATCGACAGTAGGGCGAGAAGTAGGAGGGTCAGCCAAAGTGGTGACAGAATGCTGACAGTCAAATCCTACTGAGCTCTATCTACTTCCATCCTTCTAGTAGATATCTCATGTTTAAGCATTCTATCTTCCTTAACCTCTGTCCTAAAACAATCTTGAGAGTCATCAGGGAACCTTAAAGGTTTAAAAACATTAAATGTCACCTCTTGATTTAGGACTCTCATAGTTAATTCCCCCTTTTGCACATCAATTAATATCCTACCAGTAGCTAAGAAGGGTCTGCCTAAAATAATGGGGACTTCCCTATCTTCCTCCATATCCAAAACAATAAAGTTTGCAGGGAAAATGAACTTATCCACCTTAACTAACACATCCTCAATGACTCCCTTCGGATATTTAATGGATCTATCAGCTAACTGAAGGGTCACTATGGTGGGCTTTGCATCTCCTATTCCTAGCTTCTGGTATATAGACCAAGGCATATGATTGATACTAGCTCCTAGATCACACAAAGCTCTAGCAAAAAATTGATCTCATATGGTGCACGGTATGGTAAAACTCCCTGGATCTTTGAGCTTGGGGGGTAATTTCCTCTGGATAACGGCACTACACTCCTCAGTGAAGGCCACTGTCTCATAATCTTCCAATCTTCTCTTCCTCGAGAGGATATCCTTCATAAACTTCATATAACTCAGCATTTGCTCTAAAGCATTTGCAAAAGGAATGTTGATGTGAAGCTTTTTAAAAACCTCAAGCAATTTAGCGAATTGTTGATCTAGCTTCTGCTTTTAGAACCTCTGAGGAAAAGGTACTAGTGGTCTAATTGAGGCAAGTGTAGTGGATACTTGTGTAACATCATAGGACGAGGAAGGTTGTGAAGGAGAAACAGGTAAAGGTGAAGAAGCGCCTAACTTAGATTCCTTTAGAGCCTAATCTTTTTGTTCCTGCTCCTTCTGAGCTGCTTCGTTAGAACCTAAGGGCTCGTCAACTATGGGCTTTTCAGGTCTGGACTTAACTTGTGGATCGACTAGCTCTCTGTCGCTCCTAAAGGTGATGGCTTTAACATGTTCCTTACCCTCCCTCTACCTAACAGGATTAGCTTCGGTGTTACTAGGAAGGGTCGCTTGTGGACGTTGGCTAAAAGCATTCATTATTTGTCCAACCTGAACTTCTAAATTCTTAAATGAAGCAGCTTGATTTTGCAGGATCGTTGTGAACATTTCCTCAAGCGAGGGCTTACTCTCAGCTACTAGTAAGTGCCGGGACTGCATAAGTGGTGGTGGTGGTGGTTGATGAAATTGAGGTGGTGGATGAAGATGATTAGGTGGATGGTGAGGAAATGGTTGATGCGGTGGATGGTGTGGAAGTTGCTGATGTGGTGGTACATGAACTTGTGGAGCTTGAAAACCAGGGGTCCTACAGGTCTGGAATTATAAGATTGCCCTTGATTTTGGCTCTAGGAAAAATTTGGATGGTTCCTCCACCCTGGATTGTAGGTGTTTGAATAGGGGTTGTTCTGTTGCTTCTGAGATGGGAAAACATACTGAACCGATTCTAAATTAAGCAGACACCTATCTACAGAGTGTGTACCACCACATAGATTGCAAGAATGAAAAGATTGCAAGAATGAAAAGGACTTTGTACGGATAAAACAAGGTTAGGACTAGTGGCAGGATTATGCTGGGTACTGAGTGACTCTACCTTTTTCGTAAGGTTAGCAATCTGAGAGGTCAAGGTAGATAGCGTGTCTAACACATAGATGCGCGCCGACTTCTTAGGTATTTGCCTATCTGAAGACCATTAATAGTTGTTAGTAGCAATCTTGTCTAACAAATCGTAAGCTTCCTCCTCCGTTTTGCCCATTAGCGCACCTGCCGCAACAGCATCAACGATGGTCCTATTTTGGCTAGTCAGTCCGTTATAAAAGGTCTAGACTTGTAGCCATAAGGGTAAGCCATGATGCAGACACTTCCTAAGAAGGTCTTTATATCGTTCCCATGCTTCGTAGAGGGATTCAGAATCAAATTGGGCAAAGGAAGATATGTCACTACGGATTTTGGCCATTTTTTATGGAGGAAAAAACTTCACTAAAAATTGATGGGCTAACTCATCCCAAGTAGAAATGGATCCTGGATGTAAGGAGGTTAACCAATGTAGCACTCTATCCCTAAGTGAGAAGGGAAATAATATAAGCCTCAGTGCGTCCTCCGAAAATCCATTGTGCTTGAAGGTGTTGCATAGGTCCAGGAATTACCCTAGGTGAGCATGTGGGTCGTCATGAGGAAGCCCACTGAACTGTAAAGAAGTTTGGATCATCTGGAGGATTAAAGGCTTAATTTCAAAATTGTTTACAGGGACAGCTAGTGTCCTAATGCCGGTATAATACCCTCTAATAGTCGGTACCGCATAATCTCCTACGGTCCTAATTTCTCTGTTCTCTGCCATAGTGTTTTGCAGTGGAGCTATTAATTTCCTAGAATCCTTTTTGATTTTTCTAAGAGTTCGTTCAATTTCAGGATCTAAAGGAAAGCAATCATAACTCTTGGCTCTACTTATGCAAACATCAAAAAGTCCTCAGGAAATTTTTTTTAGAGTTTTAATTTTTTTTTTATGAGGGAGAAAATTAACTAATCTAGATTAAAGCTCTAAATATTCACAACCTAAGTATTTACAAGCTAAAATTACACCTAAACATAATTTCACCGATATTAATTACTGGCTAATTGTGATTCTCCGACAACGGCCCCAAAAACTTGGTATAGACTACGCCCACTCTAAGTGACCAATCAATTAAAAGTAATAACCTACAAAAGATAATTAAAACAGTTAAAATTAATTAATGCACATAAACTAGATTGCAAATAAGAAATAAAATTAACTTCAATAAAAAATAAAATGTGCATGCAATTAATCTAATTATGAAAATACAATTCAAGCTAACTTAATTCTAATGAAATAAAATTCTAAAAATAAAATTTCTAAATATAATTATAGATCTAAATGCCTAAAAAATGATTCTAAATTAATCCTAACTAAAGTTAATTACTAACTTAACAATAAAATCTAAATAATGCATGAGAAATAACTATTTTTGGATTTTTAAATTTAAAATAAAAACTAACTTAAAAATGCATAAAATAATTTTACACCTAATTTTCATCTTAAATGCAATACATAAATTCTACACTAACATTAAGTCCTAAATTCTATTCTATAAAATCAACTATTAACATAAATTAAAACTAAGCTTAAACTAACTAACAAAGATAATATAACTAACATGCAAACTTAATTTCCAAAATTTATACTTTTTACCAAAGTTAGCAAATGATGTATAAAAAATGTTAGCAATTAATAAAAGACATGATAAATAAAATAAGTAGTTTGAACACTGCCAAACATGGCCTTATGCTATTTCCTAGCCACCAGAATCAACCAGTGCATGTACTGTGCACGTTCCTTCTTTTTGGCTCTGCATCTAGGCTGGTATCCTGCTCCTGCTTCTTGGTACCGTCCGCAACTTGCTGCTATGAGATGCCGAGTGGTCCTGTACTGCTGCTGTACAGGCTCCTGCATTGCTAATGCTGCCTGTCCTTACACCTGAAAAAGCCAGAAGCATTTCCTGCTTCATTCTCTGAAAATGAACGTGCACAACATCACCTATCCCTGCATTAGCTGCACACCACATTCCTCACTGAGCTACTTCCTGTCTGCTGTGCCTCCAGTACATAATATAGCAGAACCAACTATGTCTTGCAAATCAAGAACTACCTGGAAACAAAAAGATGCTAAACAAATTAAATGGGACACACACAGCAACCAAAGCTTCAGTACAATGGAGTAAAATATTCTGAAAAACTAAGGTGAACAGTAGCTTGAGCTCAGGACAGAGCAAGGAAGGAAGTCGGTCCTATTCTGCCTTATATTCAGCCACAAACCTTTAAACAACATTTTCCTCCCACTGATGCCACGCTTAGCAAATACACCTAATTGCAACAAACAACAAGGAATTAACATAACTTAAAAGTGCAAGAAAATAATAAAGATGATTAAACTCTTGCTAAGACATAAAATGAAAAGAAACAAAAGAGAAAAGAAAGAAAAACTGCTCTTGGACCTACTAAACTTAAAACAGAATTAAAAAAGAACTGAACAGCAGCTAAGTAAGATACTAGTTCACCATTTGGAATCGGCAACAATGCAGGATAACAAGATAGCTAATATAAACAGTAAAACTAAACTAAAGCAACGCCGAACAGAGGAGATTTATGGTTCTTTAAAACACAATATCAACAATGTTATAGACCAGAAGAAATGCAGCTAATAAAAGCTTAGAGCAGTAAACAAAAGCATAATCAGCAACTTTGAATGAAACCGAGAGCTAGGGCCATGGTTCTTTGTTCTTCATTAATCGGTAGTTGTTCCACCAACTTCTGCAAAGCCACGGTTTACTGCTATTTAGACCAGCAACCACCAACCTTGTACAGCCTGTCTTACCTCCACTAAAGGCCCTCACGACACCATAGTGTACACTAAATGGAAATAGCTAAAGCAGAATATGGAAGCCTCCCTCACTCGTAGCTCTCTGGTTCGGCAATCAGCAAATAAAAAAAGGAAATAAAATGTGTAAATCGAGAACTAAAGATAAATAAGGAACATAAACTACTCACTAAAAGGAAACTTTTCATTAAAAAAAATAAGTTTAATAAAAACTTAAAGACAAGAAAGAACTTGTGAAACCGAGAATGAAAAACGGAGTAGATGAAAGTTTTGTGAAATACTAAAAAGATTTGAACAATGAATCTTTTCATAAAATATAACCAATAAAAGTTGACATGAACAGTAGCTAGAATAGAATAAATGGTGGCTAAAAAACAAATCAGAAAAGCTTG
Organism: Firmiana major; assembly: GCA_033439115.1. Taxonomy (NCBI): domain Eukaryota; kingdom Viridiplantae; phylum Streptophyta; class Magnoliopsida; order Malvales; family Malvaceae; genus Firmiana; species Firmiana major. The sequence goes on along the minus strand of CM065908.1, from coordinate 45,253,284 downwards.
GAAAATACTAGAAAGAGAATAACCCCTAAAAACTTTAACCTAAAAAACTAAACTACTTTACCCTAGGCTACCTCTATTCTACCCTACCTACACTACTTCTACCCTAAAATGACTTACTTTTTTCAATTTCTCATCACATTCTATTTATACACAAAATTTGGGGTACAATTGTAATTTCTAATCCTAGGTGAGTTAGCATTGTTTGGCCACTTGTCTTCATTCCATTCGCTGTAAAGAAGATATTTTCATGTCATTTGTCTTCTAGTCCACTTGGATGTGCAATGTGGCTCGACGTGTATCTTCCAAAAGGTGGGCACGGTATCCGTCGATCATATCTTTTCGAGGTGAATAAAATAAGAACACCCGGCATCACACGTGTCCTGATGAATGGTGACTCAGACTGCGAAATGGTAGTGGTCAGTCTCCTTTTAGCCCGTTTTCAGCCCATTTTCGACTAAAATTCATCCGAATTTAATTTACCTATACATAAGAGAATTTTAATTAAATTAAGGGGATAATTAATAAAATAATATGGGGATGCAAATAATTAATTAAGAATTAAGCACAAATAATTCTATTTTAATAGAATTATCACACCCCCAAACTTGAGCTTTTGCTTGTCCTCAAGCAAAACAAAATACATGTAGGAATGAAAAGTACCAAACATAATGATTTCCCCAATATTATCCTCAAAGAAAAAGTACCAACTCTGATATTAAAGATTCACAATTATAAGTCCAACACTTAGAATCATTCAATCATAAGTCCTAACCCAAATTGGACTCCTCGTGTGTGTGTGAAAATGTCAAAGCCAGTTCACTGTACATTACTCGGATCCGATTATGCAAACACAGTGAATGCAAAGTCAATGACAAGTGATCATTCCCATAAGTTTGCTTTTCACTTATCTCTCCACTAATGTAGTCACACTTAACCAAAGATCAATAGGACTTCATTAAGCTTGTAATGTAAGGCTGGGGCTAAGGTATGATAAAAAAGTTGATTTAGGTTTAATTACCCCTCAACATGCATTACTTCTAGGATCTTTAATGTAAGAGCTCATAATTGTTTTCCCTAAACTTATTTCTTTGGCTAAACCTTTTTATTCTATTTTTGTATTTTTCTTCTTCTTTTTTTTTTTTTTTGAATTTCACTATCACCTATAACCCATATGTACATAGCTCAAGATATATCCTAATGAATTTTCATGCTTTTAGGGTAAGGGATAGGAACAGAGTGTTTAAGCTAAGGAAAAAAAATATGTAGGCGTATTTATAGAGAAAAGCTTATTTAGCCCAAATGGGTGACTAGGGGTAAAATATATACAGGGATGGCTAGAAAGGCTCAAACAGTCCAAAGATGGCCTACATCATTTCCCTAATTAAGTGTGATCTAATATTTTACCTCGAGATCAGATCAAATAAATTCTAGAATATAATGCACAAAATCAACTAAAAACAAGTAATCCTATGTCCACATAAGCTTTCTCTAAATAAATATACAGATTCATGACATGACATGTGCATAAAATGAGGGAATCACAATCAGAATCAAGACAAATTCAAGAATTCAACTTCATGCTTTTCCTATCATCATGCTTCTTAGTCAATCAAAGTCATACTAAATCATGGGGTTATATCATCAAAATATGGGAGAACTACACTCTAAGTACTAAATCATCCCAAAATCAAACAATGTAAGCTCAAATTTTCAAAAAGATTTTACAATTTTGCCCTAAATTTTAAAAAATGCTCAAGTGTTATCCCCTCCCCCAAACTTAAAGTGCATAGTGTCCTCGATGTTCATATAATATCATAATTGAAGCTCAATAACAGAATACTCCCCTTTCTGATGATGTTGAAGAACAATTGAAGCTGAATTGGAACATACTAGAAAAGCAATCTACAAAAGAAACAAAGAAAGAAAAAGCAGAAAAAATAAAAGAACTGTACAAAAAGTGAAAAGAAAAATAAAGCACATCAAATGCAGCTGAAGAAAATGACACTCAGCAGCAGGGCGAGAAGTAAGAGGGTCAGCCAAAGTGGTGACAGAATGCTGACAGTCAAATCCTCCTGAGCTCTATCTACTTCCATCCTTCTAGCAGATATCTCGTGTTTAAGCATACTATCTTCCTTAACCTCTATCTTAAAACAATCTTGAGAGTCATCAGGGAACCTCAAAGGTTTAAAAACATTAAATGTCACCTCTTGATTTAGGACTCTTATAGTCAATTCCCCCTTTTGCACATCAATTAATGTCCTACCAGTAGCTAAGAAGGGTCTGCCTAGAATAATGGGGAATTTCCTGTCTTCCTCCATATCCAAAATAATAAAGTCTGCAGGGAAAATGAATGTGTCCACCTTAACTAGCACATCCTCAATGACTCTCTTTGGATATTTAATGGATTTATCAGCTAATTGAAGGGTCACTGTGGAAAGCTTTGCATCTCCTATTCCTAGCTTCTGGTATATGGACCAAGGCATAAGATTGATACTAGCTCCTAGATTACCCAAAGCTCTACTAAACAATTGATCTCCTATAGTGCATGGTATGGTAAAACTCCCTGGATCTTTAAGCTTGGGGTGTAATTTCCTCTGGATAATGGCACTACACTCCTCAGTTAAGGACATAATATTCCAATCTTCTCTTCCTTGAGAGGATATACTTCATAAACTTCACATAACTCGGCATTTTCTCTAAAGCATCTGCAAAAGGAATGTTAATGTGAAGCTTATTAAAAACCTCAAGAAATTTAGCGAATTGTTGATCTAGCTTCTAGTTTTGGAACCTCTGAGGAAAAGGTACTGGTGGTCTAACTAGGCAAGTGTAGTGAACACATGTGTAGCATCAGAGGATGAGGAAGGTTGTGAAGAAGAAACAAGTAAAGGTGAAGAAGCGCCTACCTTAGATTCCTTTGCAGCCTGATCTTTTTGTTCCTGCTCCTTTTGAGCTGCTTCGTTAGAACCTAAGGGTTCGTAAACGATGGGCTTTTCAGGTATGGACTTAACTTGTGGATCGACTAGCTCTCTGTCGCTCCTAAGGGTGATGGCTTTAACATGTTCCTTACCCTCCCTCTGTCTAACAGGATTAACTTCGGTGTTACTAGGAAGGGTCCCTTGTGGACGTTGGCTAAAAGCATTCATTATTTGTCCAACCTAAACTTCTAAATTCTTAATTGAAACAGCTTGATTTTGCAAGATCGTTGTGAACATTTCCTCAAGCGAGAGCTTCTTCTCAGCTGCTGGTAAGTGTTAGGACTACATAAGTGGTGGTGGTGGTTGATGAAATTGAGGTGGTGGATGAGGATGATTAGATGGATGATGAGGAAATGGCTGATACGATGGATGGTGTGGAAGTTGTTGATGTGGTGGCACATGAACTAGTGGACTTTGAAAATCAGGGGGTTCTATAGGTCTGAAATTAGAAGATTGCCCTTGATTTTGGCTCCATGAAAAATTAGGATGGTTCCTCCACCCTGGATTGTAGGTGTTTGAAAAGGGGTTATTCTGTTGCTTCTTAGATGGGGCAACGTACTGAACCGATTCTAAATTAAGCAGACACCTATCTACAGAGTGTGTACCACCACATAGATTGCAAGAATGAAAAGGACTTTGTATAGATAAAATAAGGTTAGGACTGGTGGCAGAATTATGCTGGTTATTGAGTGACTCTACCTTTTTCATAAGGTTAGCAATCTGAGAGGTCAAGGTAGACAACGTGTCTAACTCATAGATACCTGCCGACTTCTTAGGCATTTGCCTCTCTGAAGACCATTGATAGTTGTTAGCAGCCATCTTGTCTAATAGACCGTAAGCTTCCTCCTCCGTTTTGTGCATTATCGCACCTCCCGCAGTAGCATCAACGATGGTCCTATTTTGGCTAGTCAGTCCGTTATAGAAGGTCTGGACTTGTAGCTATAAGGGTAGGCCATGATGCATACACTTCCTAAGAAGGTCTTTATATCATTCCCATGCTTCGTAGAGGGATTCAGAATCAAATTGGGCAAAGGAAGATATGTCACTAAGAAGTTTGGCCATTTTGGAAGGAGGAAAAAACTTGCCTAAAAATTGATGGGCTAACTCGTCCCAAATAGAAATGGATCCTGGAGTTAAGGAGGTTGACCAGTGTTGCGCCCTATTCCTAACCGAGAAGGGAAATAATCTAAGCCTCAGTGCATCATTCGTTAATCCATTGTGCTTGAAGGTGTTACACAAGTCTAGGAATTGCCCTAGGTGAGCCTGTGGGTCGTCATGAGGAAGCCCACTGAACTGTAAAGAAGTTTGGATCATCTGGAGGATTGAAGGCTTAATTTCAAAATTGTTTGCAGGGACAGCTGGTGGCCTAATGCCGGTATAATACCCTCCAATAGTCAGTATCGCATAATCTCCTACAATCCTAATTTCTCTGTTCTCTGCTATAGTGTTTTGCAGCGGAGCTATTAATTTCCTAGAATCCTTTATGATTTTCCTAATAGTTCGTTCAATTTCAGCATCTAAAGGAAAGCAATCATAACTCTTGGCTCTACGTTTGCAAACATCAAAAAGTCCTCAGGAAATTTTTTTTAGAGTTTTAATTTAATTTTTTTTATGAGGGAGAAAAGTAATTAATCTAGATTAAAGCTCTAAATATTCACAAATTAAGTATTTAAAAGCTAGAATTACACCTAAGTATAATTTCACCAATATTAATTACTGGCTAATTGTGATTCCCCGGCAACGGCACCAAAAACTTGGTACAGACTACGCCCACTCTAACTGACCTAGACGTGTTATCCGCAAGTGCACGGGTCATACAAGTAATAATGAGATTTGAGTCCCAAATTATCGTCCCACAGAGAATCTAATTAGCCTAATTAAGTACCGGTTAATCTTACCCTAAGTATATCCTAACAAATTATGAAGTTTCAGTGGGTGATCTACAAGGTTAAAATTTAAAAGTACTGAAAACAATTATAAAATAAAGAGAATAACACAGAGCTAAAATTACTTATAGGGCTCTAAGCAATTAAAAGTAATAACCTACAAAAGATAATTAAAATAGTTAAAATTAATTAATGCACATAAACTAGATTGCAAATAAGAAATAAAATTAACTTCAATAAAAAAATAAAATGTGCATACAATTAATCTAATTATGAAAATGCAATTTAAACTAACTTAATTCTAATGAAATAAAATTCTAAAAATAAAATTTCGAAATATAATTATAAATCTAAATGCCTAAAATAGTGATTCTAAATTAATCCTAACTAAAGCTAATTACTAACTTAACAATAAAATCTAAATAATGCATGAGAATTAACTATTTTTGGATTTTCAAATTTAAAATAAAAACTAACTTAAAAATGCATAAAATAATTTTACACCTAATTTTAATCCTAAATGCAATACATAAATTATACACTAACATTAAGTCCTAAATTCTATTCTATAAAATCAACTATTAACATAAATTAAAACTAAGCTTAAACTAACTAACAAAGACAATATAACCAACATGCAAACTTAATTCCCAAAATTTCTACTTTTACCTAAGTTAACAAATGATGCATAAAAAATGTTAGCAATTAATAAAAGACCTAATAAATAAAATAAGTAGTTTGAACACTGCCAACTGTGGACTTAAGCTATTTCCCAACCAGCTGAATGAACCCGTGCATGTACTGTGGACGTTCCTTCTTTTTGGTTCTGCATCCAGGTTGTTGTCCTACTCCTGTTTGCTGCTATGAGATGCCGAGTAGTCCTGCAGTTCTGCTGTACAGGCTCCTGCGTTGCTAATGCCGGCTGTCCTTACACCAAAAAAAGACAGCAACATTTCCTACTTCATTCTTTGAAAATGAACGTGCACAACATCACCCATCCCTGCATTAGTTGCACACTGCATTCCTCACTCAGCTGCTTCCTGTCTGCTGTGCCTCCAGTTCACAATATAGCAGCACCAACTATGTCATGTAAATCAAGAACTACCTTGAAACAAAAAGATGCTAAACAAATTAAATGGCACACACACAACAACCAAAGCTTTAGTGCAATGGAGTAAAATATTCAGAAAAACTAAGGTGAACAGTAGCTTGAGCTCGGGACAGAGCAAGGAAGGAAGTTGGTCCTATTCTGCCTTGTATTCAGCCACAAACCAGCAAACAACGTTTTCCTCCCACTGATGCCATGCTCAGCAAACACACCTAACTGCAACAAACAACAAGGAATTAACATAACTTAAAAATGCAAGAAAATAATAAAGATGATTAAACTCCTACTAAGACATAAAACGAAAAGAAACAAAAGAGAAAAGAAAGAAAAACTGCTCTTGGACCTACTACACTTAAAACAGAAATAAAAAAGAACTGAATAGCAGCTAAGTAAACTACTAGTTCACCATTTGGAATCGACAACAATGCAGGATAACAAGATAGCTAATATGAACAGTAAAACAAAACTAAAGCAGAGCCGAACAGAGGAGATTTCTGGTTCTTTAAAACACAATATCAACAATGTTATAGACAAAAAGAAATGCAGTTAATAAAAGCTTAGAGCAACAAACAAAAGCATAATCGACAACTTTGAATGAAACCGAGAGCTAGGGCCATGGTTCTCCGTTCTTCATCAATCATTAACTATTCCACCAACTTCTGCAAAGCCACGGTTTGCTGCTGTTTAGACCAGCAGCCAACAACCTTGTCCAGCCTGTCTCGCCTCCACTAAAGGCCCTCTCGACACCACACGGTACACTAAATGGAAACAGCTAAAGCAGAATATGAAAGCCTCCCTCGCTTGTAGCTCTCTGGTTCGACAATCAGCAAACAGAATAAGGAAATAAAATGTGCAAACCGAGAACTAAAGATAAATAAGGAACATAAACTACTCATTGAAAGGAAACTTTTCATAAAAAAAATAAATTTAATAAAAACTTAAAAACAAGAAAGAACTTGTGAAACCGAGAATGAAAAACAGAGTAGATGAAAGTTTTGTGAAATACTAAAAAGATTGGAACAATGAACCTTTTCATAAAATATACCTAATAAAAGTTAACATGAACAATAGCTAGAATAGAATAAATGGTGGCTAAAAAACTAATCGAAAATGCTTGGAAAATACTAGAAAGAAAATAACGCCTAAAAACTTAACCTAAATAACTAAACTACTTTACCCTAGGCTACCTCTATTCTACCCTACCTACACTATTCTACCCTAAAATTACTTACTTTTTTCAATTGTTCAACATATTCTATTTATACAGAAAATTAGGGGTATAATTGTATTTTCTAATCCTAGATGAGTTGGCATTGTTTGGCCACTTGTCTTCATTCCATTCGCTGTAGAGAAGATATTTTCATGTCATTTGTCTTCTAGTCCACTTGGATGTGCGATGTGGCTCAACGTGTGTCTTCCAAAAGGTAGACACGGTATCCGTTGATCTTATCTTTTCGAATCGAATAAAATACGAACATCCTGCATCACACGTGTCCAGACGAATGGTGACTCAGACTGCGAAATAGTAGTGGTTAGTCTTTTTTTAGCCCATTTTTAGCCCATTTTCGACTAAAATTCATCCGGATTTAATTTACCTGCACATAAGAGAATTTTAATTAAATTGAGGAGATAATTAATAAAATAATATGGGGATGCAAATAATTAATTAAGAATTAAGCATAAATAATTCTATTTTAATAGAATTATCACAGACCTACTGAGTCTCTCGGGCTCATCTCTACGCCCTTGAGAGCGCAGACTCTCTCCTCTACGAGTACGTCGTCTATCAGACATCCTGCATACTCAAAATAAGTGTCTCAATCACATTTTCCAGCTTGGTATACACAATTGTATCCTAATAATGCACAGTACTTTCGTGATGTATAATTTACTAAATATGGATATTGACTCACATCAGACCAACTCTGCTCTGATACCATTAATTATGTCATGACCCTCACTCTCTGTCTGTGAACTTTACCTTACTCTCAAACAGTTGGGCTGTGAGTCAACATCAAATTCATATCTCATCCATTTATAATTTAATAAATTCATACAAATGAAGTAGAATAGAAACTGGACTTTTATATAATGTGCGGAAGTGTTTACATCAGTTTCTATTATATACATCCCCCAAAATACAAAATACAAACTTTACTGTGCATTAATTTACAGGATACAAAATTTTCATCTCAAGTGTATACCTCTCTATACTCCTAGATGACCGAAGCAACACGATATCAGGGACGACTGCAGTATACTCACTACTACATAGAATCTGTGGAGGAGAAATAAAGGGGTGAGCTAACACGCCCAATAAGGAAAATATGAAAGTAGCTTATAAAACATATGCATTTTTTTTAAAATAGCTTCCATTGATGCGAAATCATTAATTCGCTAAATGGGCATATGCATGTTCACACAGAATCACACAGCATATTCTAATTCACGCAATTCATACTTAGAAAATTCTTTACATTTAGCAAATCAATATATTTGAGACATAAATTATGGGTTATCATATCCCTAGAGACACAGCAGGGGGACATATGTCACCTCACACAGTAGTGATAATGTCGTATCACACAGATATAAGAAGACTTATGGCCATAGTCGGATTCCAAGCAACACTGATCAGGTATGCAAGAACTCTATGCTTGGGGAGGCGGATCAACCATCTCTTCAGCTCATACTATAATCACGGTACATCGTACTCCGTGGCTAATGCTCACAGTGCATCGTGCTCACGTGGATCCTCATCACCCATTTTCGTTGTCTCAAAATCTCTGGCGAGCAAGTCAGGTAAGACACACAGCTGTACACGACGGCTCCAGCGTGATTTTGTACTCATTGCATCACATCCTTGAACCACGTGCGAACAGGTCAATGCAAGACACACAACAATACATGACGACTCTAACACGATTTTACTCAGCACATAGCATAATCATAAAAACCTCGTACGAGTAACTCAACGTAAGACACACAGCATACCTGAGGCATCGACCACGGTATTACTAGGAAATTACATACGAGCATAATTAGAGCAAGACACACAATAATACTCGAAGGCTCCAGCACGATTCCTAAAAATCTAGTGCGAGCTCTCGAGTGGAACACACAGCATCACCCGAGGCATCGAGCACTCTTTTGTTTTTCTCAAAATCCTTTTGAAAATAACGTGCGAGCAGGGTTGGTAAATCCATCGTTGCTACTCAGACTATAGCATGATTTCACACAGAAAAGAAATAGAAGGGGCTCCATGTATAGTCATGAGTGAGAGGGCAAATCTCCTTTCAAGCACTTGTTTAGAAGCATTTCATACAAATGGTTAAACTGGCAGCCCATCTATTATTATTCTTTCTCAAAACACTTATAGAAAATCTCTTTTCACAACAAGGCATAACAGACATGCAATTGATACTGGTAGGCTTATTCTCATACATAGTTTTCTACTTAGATATACCAATATCTATATACTTTTTGTATACATTTACACGCAACAGGTAAGAAAACATACGTATAACTATCTCTAATAGCTCGCATAAATCCCTTACCTCGAATCACGCTTGAATCACTTTCCTTCGATTTCCACTTCTTGTGATTCGTCCTATCGACTCCAATTTTATCTTCTGAAGCTGAAATTGCGTATTAAACACATCAATATACTTTCACATACTTCATTTCACTTGCATGATATTCAAATCAATGCATTTGGGCTATTCATATCTCATTTGGCCTCATTACATCATTATTGGACCTTACTCTTTCATAAGTCCATTTCGAGTATATAACTCATTTTTGAGAATCTCTCAGACTCCTAAAGTCTATTGATTCGTATTATACCGCTATTAAGCTTACAAGGCCTTTAGTTCATTATTTCATTTCATTTTGGCATTTCATCAAATACGTCATATGCTTATTTTCAACCATTATTGTTTCTAGCACATGGATTTCACCAAACTATTATACAAGCATATATACATGCTCACTAACATCAACGCACACTTAATTCATCATTAAATCCATGCCTACTAATCGTTCTCTCATATTGGCACATCAAGCCACTTATAGGTCTTGGAAGATTAGGCATGAACCAAGATGTTTCAACAATAGATCTATATACCAATCAACTCATACAAGTGTATAGATCAATATACATGAGATTGTTGCATTGAAATCTTACCAATCTCAGTTTTTCTCATTTTTCAAAAAATTGGAGGAAAGCTCTTTTCCTCTTCCAATCCAACGATTCGACCTCCCGTTTTCAACTATGTTGTTCTCCTCCTCTTTAAGAACAACTTTGCTGAAATGGACTTCTCTCAAATCTCTAAGAAAAATGTTGAGAATTTAGAGAGAAAAGTCAGGTTACTTTGCTTAAAAATGGAAAGTTTGATGTTTTCCTGTGAAATGTCGTTCAGCTGCCTAGTTTTTATAGAAATAGCTTGATGAGATCAATCTCTATAAGTGAGGGATCGATCTTCTCTTGCTTTAAGTCTCGTGGCATTCAGTTTTCAAGCATGAGGGATCGATCTGCTCTAAAGGGTAAGATCGATCTTAGCTAGGCAGAGAGCTTCATAGATCGATCTGCTAGAGGTATGAGATCGATCTGCTTATGGCCGAGACATAATGAGATCGGTCCGCTTGAGGATGAGATGATCCTTACTTGGCAGAATCATACAGAGATCGATCTGGCTTGAAGGAGAGGTCGATCTCCCCTTGCTCTGCAACATACTTAGCCAAATTTCACCCCAAATTTCAAAGTTAACTTCATAACGATTTACTTCACTATTCTTTTTGCATTCAATCCACATTTATCACTTATAAAGGTCAATTTCTTATATTTCATACTTAATGAAACTTGCGTGTACATCACGAATTCACATAACAAGTCTGTACATAAATTTCACGGACCTTACTTCACTTATGATTCATATTCATACACAAGTGTATGCTTAGGGAATCATAAGGGTACATATGAAAATACGGGTCTTACACTTTCCCTTTTCATTTTGCATTTATACATTGGTAAATTAGGGGTAAAAGGGTTAAAACATATGGTAAATGTGTTGACAATTAATTACCCTGTGTCCTAATCTAATTGGGTCTTCAAGGAATGTATTTTCACATCATCAAGGCTCCATAACCACCTCTTATCTTTTTGTCTAAATGTCCTCTTAGGTGGCCAATCCATGTGAAAACTTATCATCATCTTCAAATAGTGAATAAAATCAAGCTATGTGGCATACATGGTGGCATGAGTGAGTTGTACTAAAAGAAAATTTAGGTTGTTATGGATGATGTCTTCTAGTACACTCAATCTCATTCTTCATGGGTGAGCTCAAATGCCATCAAATTAACCCAATTTCTCTTAAAATTTATTTATCTACACAATTAGAGAAAATTAATCAAATTAAGAGGGAAATTAACATTTTTACAAGAGAATTAAGCAATAACCAAGGAAAATAAGCACATAAATAACCCTATAAATGGAGTTATTAGTTGGAGTCGTCAGTATCTCAACATAGATGAGTATTGGGAAGCTGCAGAAGTGTCTAGGTCTAATAGTCACGAAAAGTACTTGGCTCGTAACATGCCATGCAAAGCATGTACTAGGGTGCCTAAAGTCTCAAAACTTACTTTTAAAATGTATCATGAAACCATTTAGTATCTGTAAATACCCCAAAATCTCATGTACCTAGACTTATCCATGAATAGCAATGTAGCCAAGGAAATTAAAAGCTCGATTCCTTAAGTTAATGATTTAAATTAATATTTTATTGTTCATGGTGGGACTTAGAAGAATAAATTAAATCATTACATAAGCCCTAAGAAAATACATAGAGGTATATGCACATATGTCTATATATATACATATATATACAAATACCTATATAGTCGTATAGTCAAGAGCCATAAAGCAATATAAACTGATGAGGATGTGATGATGATGATTTTCGGTAGGGAAAAAGGAAAGAGAACAAATAAAAAATAAATAATAATAATAATAATAATTAAAATTATATATATAATAATAAAATAAATGAATAAAATAATAAAATAATTTTTTTCTGGTAAGTACCCAGGCCCCCCTCTGCACACTGTGTCTTGACCCATTTTCCTTACATTTATACTATTAATTATCACACATCACGACTTCACACACTGATTGGTTGGGCTATGAGTCGATGTCAGTCGATCACTTGCCATATACTTCAATTCATTCATATCTTATGCATCCATGATAAGAAATTGTACTCATAATAATTTGCAATAATTTACATTTGTTTACATTTGGCTTACATCCCAGTACTAACATAGATACATCACTATGCACTGTCATGTTTAGATACAAAAGACTACAAAAGTGTGTTTACTTTTTCGCAAGTGATAACAGCTGCAGGCGGAAGGAAAATACAGGAATCTACCAATGAGCTCTCAACTATTGGAACTAATCTGTGGAAAAGGGTGAGCTAACACGCATAGTAAGGAACATATGGAAATAGGTAGATAACCATACTATCTACGATGCTCATAATGTATATTTCATCATCTTGTAAAACAAATGCATTCCACTTATCAGATTTCCAAAAAAAAAAAAACATATTTACTTTACTCAGAACACTTGTATATAATGTCATGTCATGTATTAAAACATGCAGATTCATACCGTTCAGACTCAGTTTAGAAATCAGATCGAAAACAGTAGACGAAATCAGTCAAAAAATGTTTTAAAAAACAAAAATCAGATTCAGAGTTCAGAAATAGATCAAAATTTAGAAATAAATCAGACATCAAAAATAGATCAGACACCAGTTTGGTTCAGAATTCAGATTACATAGAAACCAATTCAGTACAGAAATCAAAATTGGTTCAGAGTTTAGAACAAAACAGAAAAACTGAATCAGTCAAAGAGATCAGGTAGGGATATACGGTAAATCATACGACATATGACCATACCTAGTAACCCCACGCCTCACGAGCCAGGTGTGCGTGAGTGTCCAGAAGCATGCAAATCAGATGTCTAAAGACTAGTGGTACGATACATCATACACCGTGTTGGCTACACGTTATAATGTACTCTGTGAACCATAACAGATAATCAGAAGGGTCGTGGGGTGCCCGACTCAGGGACTTACCACCCTAACGAAAATCATCAACCATAGCCTACCTCAAAATCCAGTGTGAGTAAGTTAGTGTGACATATAGTCAACACGAGGGCTCAATCACAGTTTTACTCAGATATCCCATCTCACCAGAATCCAGTACAAGCATGTTTGTGTAATTCACAAATATCACAATAGTTCCAGCACTGGTTCACAAAAAAAATAGATAGGTGGCTCGTTTCAGATGAATACGGTGCTCATAACAGAATTCAGCACTCAAAACAGTGCACAATAGAGCAAAAGGGGTAAATTCACCCGAATGATCATCCACTTGTGGGTTTTCTCCCACTCAAGCATTTTTAACTCGAAAAAATGTGCAATTTAATGCATATAGTAAAAATCATGAGCCAGTCTATCATTTCAGACTTACAAAATCACGTTTTAGACAAAAACACCTGAGAGCATGCACTTTATGCATTTTTAAATTTTCGTCATTCTCAGTGGCATTTTTGTAATTTTCCCATATTTGGGTACTATCTAGAAATTTCATATCTTTTACCCTATAGGGAATTTAAGTGCATGAAAATGATGATAAAAGTACGTATAACTATCTCTAAGAGCTAGCATAGATCCCTTACCTGGAATGCAATCGAATGCATTTTTCACCTTTTCCACTTTCCTATATCAATCTATTTAGCTTCGTATATATATCCGAGAGCTGCAAATAATTACCAATCACATCAATAAATCTTATTAACCCGTATTCCACTTTTTATATGGTTAATTTAAAGTATTGGGCCCGATTCATCTTATTAGGCCTTATTGCACCTGAATGGGCCTAACTCTGTCTTAAGCTCATTACAACTTCTCTATTTATTCTATTAAAGCCCATTGGGCCCATTAGGTCCATTAACACTTGTTGGGCTATCCATTGGGCCCATTAACCTATTTGGGCCCATTACATCTCACCATGACCCATGAACCATTCGGCCAAGGCATGGTGGCCAAACACCACCTACCCATCCTTGGCCGATTGCTAGCCATCACCACTCCACCCATGGCCTAACCTTACTTAGGCTTTTTATCAAACACTTGGATGGCAAGTCTTAAATCTTCAACATAGTTCATTTTGGAATTTTATCAAACACCTATCATACCATCAACATAACTATATCTGATTCACAAAATTGATTTCACTTAATCACATCATCATTATATACACATTATAAACTATCCATATATGCATTTAAGCATTATGCATATTCATTAAAATCCAAATACCCATTTTTTGCCAAGCTTGGTTTACCAACTTAGGTGATCTTTTGTCATGCAATTCATACACCAATCAACTTCATATAATCCCTAGATTAACATATATGAGATTGGTGGATTGAAAACATACCTAGCTTACACTTTGTTCTTTGGTCGACACTTGTGGGAGGGGTTGACTTCTCCAAATCAGCTTTTTGGTTGCTGGTTTTGGACTATGTTATTCTCCTCACTATGGGTAACAACTTTGCTAAAGAGAACTTGTTCCAATTAGGTTTGCAAATGGGTAAAAACTAGAGAGAGAAAGCTTGAAAGCTTATGTTTTAATGGTGGCTAGCTAGGTGAAGATGATGGTGTTAGGTTTCCCTTAGCAAAAACTGATTTTGTTTCCTTAAATTTTAGCCAACCTTTCTTAAAAATCAGCGTTTGAAGTTGGGCTTGCATTTGGTTTGGGCTTGGCATTGTTTTGGGCTTTAGTTTTTTTAACTAATGGGTTGTCGGTTTGGGCTTTCCTATTCATGTTATTGAGCTGGATTTTTAATGTCAAATGGGCCTATAAATTGTCCAAATTTTCAGCCCATAAATAGGCCTAAGGTTTGGCCCAATATTCCATGCATTCTCGGCCCACATAGTTTAAAGCGTAATGGGCCCTTAACTTGTGACCATTTGGCCCAATAGTCTTTCTTCAATTTCAGCCCATTTTTCTTTAGCCGAATTCATGAAGTATTTTAGCACAAAATAATATTTCTCATGCATTAACCATGGGTGGGTTAAGTTTTAACCATGATTAGTTAATGGTAAAAGTCAACATTTCCAATTTGACTTTTCTTGACTTTTAACCTTTGACCACATTTGACTAAAGTTAACTAACCCAAATTTATGCAATTCAATGGTTGGTTAGTCCATTTCAATGTTTTGGTCATCCTTAGTAGGTGAATGTGTTAAAAACACCTCAAACGATCAATTTTGAGCTCGTTTAAGCCTTTTTTTCGGCATTTTCACTACTTCAACCTTATCGGGACCGAACCAAACTAACTTTCCTTCTTGAACTATCATTATTTGGACGTTTTAAGTTCTTATCTTCCAGTCAGAATGGTTGGTATCCCTTTGGTTTACCCTGAGCTCACTTTAGCTCACCATTGGCACTTTACTGCTTTTGAGGCATTTTCCACTTGTACTTGCACTCGAAATTGTAATACAATATTTCTTATAATTCTGATAACATTTATCTATGTTTACAATGGTGAATCATAAGTAGTAGGATACAAAAACGCAGGTCTTACGTTCCTCATCACCTGAAGAAATTTGGTCCTCCAAATTAGAACCAAGTCAATCCTCGAACAACTTTGGGTACTTCTCTCGCATCAGGCTCTCCAATTCCCACGTAGCTTCCTTTGAAGTGTGGAACTGCCAGAGAACCTTAACCAGAGAGATCGTTTTAGACCGTAAGACATTCTCACTTTTGTCCAATATTTGAATCGGCTTCTCAACTTATGACATATCATCTGTGAGCTCCAATGACTCATACTATATCACAGGTGTCGGGTCCAGATGATACTTTCGAAGCATCAAAATGTGGAACACGTTATGCACACTCACTAACTTAAGTGGAAACGCCAACCTATAAGCCTTGTCTCCCACTCAATCTAAGATCTGAAAAGGTCCAATGTAGCGAGGACTCAACTTGCCCTTCTTCTAGTATCTCATAATACCTTGGAGGGGAAAACTTCCAAAAACACTGATTCACCAGTCATAAACTCTAATGACATCGTTTCGTATCAGTGTAACTTTTCTACCTACTTTGAGCTGTTCTCAATCTATCATGTATTAACTAAACATTCTCAGAGGCTTGCTTAACCAATTCAGAAGCAAATATCCTTCGGTCACCGACTTCTTCCCATCCAATCGAAGATCGACACCTACGACCATATAATGCTTCATATGGTGCCATCCCATTACTCGAGCGATAACTGTTGTTATATACGAATTTGGCTAATGGAAAATGGTCATCCCAAGAGCTTCTAAGGTCCATCACACAAGCTCTCAACATATCCTCCAAAGTTTAGATGGTTCTCTCTAACTGACCATCTGACTGAGGGTGGAAAGCTATACTGAAACTCGATCGGGTTCCATAGCTTCTTGAAAATGTTCCCAAAAGTAGGAAGTGAAGAGGGAATCCTTGTCAGACATAATACTCACTGGAATGCCATGTAGCCTCACAATCTTCCCGATATACAAATCTGTCAATGCACTTAGAGTATCCGTAGCCTTCATAGCTAATAAGTGAGCTGACTTCATTAATCTATCCATAATCACCCAAATGACATCATGGTTACGTCAGGTCCTCGATAAACCCATGATGAAATCCATGGTGATATGCTCTCATTTCCATGTCGGTATAGGTAGAGGCTGTAATAATCCTACAGACTTCTGATGCTCTACCTTAACCTGCTGACACACCAGACACTTAGCCACATACTCCACCATATCTCTCTTCATTTCTAACCACCAATACACTTTTCAGAGATTCTGATATATCTTATTGCTCCCTGGATGTAACATATACCATGATGAATGAGCTTCTGACAAAATGAGTTTCCTCAACTCAGAATCATTGGGAACACACACTCTGCCTTTGAATCTCAGTAGTCCATCAATACTCAACTCAAGGTTGGCATTGGTACCCATCTGAATCTGACTAGCCATATCAATACATAAGTGATCCATTAGCTGAGCATGTCTGATCCGATCTATCAAATCTGTTTCCAAATTCAGACTAGCTATCATACAATAGGCATTAGTAGCAGAAGGGATCACATCTAAACTGAGACCGCAAACTGCTCTAATAGCTCATGTTCCTGATCATCATGTATGATACCATCCCGAGGCTTTTTCGGCTCAAACCATCACTAACAACATTTACCTTGCCCGGATGATACAGTATCTCACAATTATAGTCCTTCAAAAGCTCTAACCATCTCTATTTTCTCACATTCAACTCATTCTGTGGAAATAGATATTTCAGGCTTTTGTGATCAGTAAATACCTGAAATTTCTCAACGTACAAATAGTGGCACCATATGTTCAGTGCAAACACTAGACTGCTAACTCTAAGTCATGGGTTGGGTAATTCTTCTCATGGTCCTTAAGCTGTCAGGATCCATAAGCAACTACATTCCTATTCTGCATCAATACATGGCCCAATCTCTGTCCCGAGGCATTTTTATATACAGAGAAACCTCCTGAATTGGTCAGAATAGTGATAATTGATGCGGTGGTCAGTCGCTGCTTCAATTCACCAAAACTCTTTTCACATTTGTTATCCCACTCGAATACAACATTCTTTAGAGTGAGATGAGTAAAAAGAGTAGCGAATTTCAAAAAACCCTCAACAAATCGTGTGTAATACCCAACTAAACCCAGAAAACTCCTGATCTCTGTGATTGTCCTAGGCCTTTCCCACTGAACTACCACTTCTATCTTGGACGGATCAACAGGCACCCCATCTTTCGATACCATATGACCCAGAAATGATATATGTTCTAACCATAAGTCACACTTATTGAGTTTGGCATACAACTGCTTCTTTCGGAGGGTCTGCAGAACAATACTTAAGTGCTTCTCATGTTCTTCCCTGGACTTTGAATACACTAATATATCATCAATTAAGACGATTACAAATTGGTCCAGGTATGGCTTGAACACATCATTCATTAAAGTCATAAAAGCTATGAGAGCATTCGTTAACTAGAAAGGCATAACAAAGAACTCATAATGACCATAACAGGTACGAAAGGCTGTCTTGGATACATCTCCACTCTGGATTCTCAATTGATGGTACCCAGACCTCAGACTGATCTTAAAAAAGATCTATGCTCTCCGAAGCTGATCCAGCAAATAATCAATGCATGGAAGGGGTACTTGATCTTAATGGTAGCTTTATTCAACAACCGATAATCCATAAATAGTCAGAGGCTTCCACCCTTCTTCTAAACAAACAAGACCAGAGCTCACCAAGGTGAGACGCTCAATCTAATGAACCCCTTATCCAAAAGCTCTTGTAATTGCTTCTTTAGTGCCAGCAACTCAATTAGATCCATTTTGTACAGTGGTTTGGATATCGGCTCAGTACCAAGCACAAAATCAATAAGAAATTCCATCTCTCTATCTGGTGGTAATCCTTGTAAGTCATCTGAAAAAACATCTGAAAACTCTCTGATCACAAGAATATCGGTCAATTTTGATTGTGCCTTATCCATGTCAACCACGTCCGCAATAAAACCATCAAAATAATATCATACAATCAATTTAATATTGAATCCTTCCCATCACAGTAATACTTCTCTCGATTGCCATAACTACTTCTTTTGTGAACTCTCAGAAAAAAACTTTACAATATGTTTCTCAGGTAAAGAGAACAATATCGTCTTAGAATGACAATTTAAGATAGCATGATGTACAGCCAACCAATCCATTCCTAATATTACATCAAAATCAAACATACTTAATAGGATATGATCGGCTGTCATACTCTTGTCCCTACCCTTAACTTACAATGCTCACACACATACTCGGTCATTTGACTATGTCCCATGGGTGTGCTAATTAATAACGTTTTACCTAAGGGTGTAGGCTTTACAAACTCTGACAATTTAAATGCACACGATGGCGATATGAATAAAAGCGTTGCACCAGGATCAAATAGTGCTAATGCCTCAATATTAAAAATCAAAATTGTACTTTTCACCACATTCGATGAAGCATCTGCAGTGCCCTAGTCAATCGCATACACTCAACCCTGACCGACAGTTTACTTCCTTTTCTCCTCGACGTGACTCTCCTTCTTGGAGCAAGAGTAGCAGGTGGAACTTTCTCTAGTTCCTCACCCTTCTGAGGAGCTATCTTAGTGATAATTCTATATTTTTAGAATTATTTGTGCTTAATTTCCTAATTAATTATTTAAATCCCCAATTGAATTTGTTAATTATTCCCTTTATTTAATTAAAATTCTCATGTTTGCAGATAAATTAAATCCAAATGAATTTTGAATATTTCAGTAGAAAATGGACCGAAAATGGGCTAAAATCGAGATTGGACCACACAGACAACACGAGCCTAGCACATCTAATTGGACAAAAAGACAGGTGACATGGAAATGTTATTTTTCAAGGAGCCAATGGTGTAAAGACAAGTGGGCAAACAATGCCAACTCATCTAGGATGGAAAAGTTACAATTGTACCCCTAAGTGTGTCTATAAATAGAAAAAGATGGCAATTGAAAAGAGGTAGCCTAGGTTAGAATAGAGGTAAATTAGGGTAGAATAGTTTTAGGTTAATTTTAAAGCTTTCTTTGTTTTTTTCGAATAGTTTTTTTTTTCTTTCTTTTCGATAGATACCATTTTCTATTCACTGTTCATGTCAATTTTATTTGTGATATTTTATGAAGAGTTTCCTTCCTTTCCGATTTCTGTAGCAGTTTACTGAATCAAAGCATTTCTTTCTTTTTCTGTTAATGTTCTTTAACTAAAAGGGCTTCATTTTGGAGTATTATTATTATTATTATTATTATTATTATTATTATTATTATTATTATTATTCGATTGCTGGCCTTCTCGGTTCTATTATTTGATTTAAGAAAGACAGAGCAGTAGTTGGATTGGTGTGTTTGTGCAAGAGGCTATTAGGCAATGTGACTAAGCTTGATGCAATCTTGTTATATTACTACCTAGTTCTTTTGTTTTTGCTGTCGGTATCATTTATCAGTTTCTTATTCAAGTAGTATGCTGTTGTTTCCATTTCCAGTGATACCGAGAGGCTTGCTCCTGCGTGTGGCTGCTGAAGCAAGGCATGGCTACTGATGTTCTCTCACCTCTATGGTTCATGCTGGTGTGCTGTGTTCGGGTTAAGTACCAGCTAAGGGAGGTACCGAAGCAGTAATAGGAGTTTTCTTCTACTCTGTTCTCCTCTGTTTTATGTTTGATTTATTGTTTATGTTCCTTTTCCTGTTTTAGCTTTTAATTTCAGTCATGATAAGTTTATTGTTGTTTATTCACTGTCTTGAACTTACATATTACAATTTAATGCTTGAGTTTTATCTATTTCCAGATTTATGTTGCTGAGAATTGAAGAAATGTGCAATGATGCAACCGAAAGCTGTGACAAGCAATGCAAGACAGCAACCAAGTCGAGAGGAGTTGGAGCTGGATATTGCCAAGAGCAGGAGGCATGCTGGTAAGGCCTGGACAAGTCGAGAACAACAGAACCATGCATAATAGCCTAGAGCAATAGACAGCACCTGCGCAGAGTGCTGAGGACCTGTGCAGCAATTGGACAGCAGCACCTAGAGACAACCGAGAGCACCCGGATTGACCGAGAGTGCAGGACCATTTCGAGAAGGATGACATTCCCTGCTAGCTGGACAGATCGGGAGCAGAACAGCACTAAACCGAGAGCCAGTGCAACAATAGGACATTTGCAGCAGAGGACTAGCCAGAACCAAGAGTGCAGGACACCAGTAGCAAAGGACAAACAGAGCATGCCTGGACAAATAAAAAATTTGAAAAGACACGTGAACAGTGTTTGGAGGGATTTATTGGATGATTTAAACTTAAGGCTTTGTTTGGCATTCAACTCTTGTATTAATCCATTTTTCTTGCATTTTTAGTATAGTTTAATTAGTTGTTAGTTTAGGATAGTTGTCAATTTAGATTAGTTCTAGTGTTTTAATTTGTTAATTTAAGTTTTAGTCTTAATTTTTAGTTAGTAGTTAATTTTATATTAAATGTTTTAGGATTTTATTTTAGTTTAGATGCATTTAGTTGCAATTTAGATTAAATGTGTTTCATGTAATTTTAATTTAGTTTTCATTTTTATTAGATTTTAGGTTAGTTTAATTTGTAATTTTTATTAGTTTAATTACATGCATTTTTATTTTAAGTTTGTTTAAATTTTAGTTTAATTAATTTTATTGCTTTATTTTCATATTTGCATTTGCTTTTAGTTGCGTTAATTCATTTTAACTGTTTTAATTTCTTTTGTAGGTATTTTCTTAAATTGCTCGGAGTTTGGTAAGCAAATCTTAGTTCAGTTTTATTTTTTTTATTTTTTTAATGTTTATTGTTTTCAGTACATTTAATTAGCCTTAGTAGATCACCAACTTAAATTTTATAATTTGCTAGGATATACTTAGGGTAAGATTAACCGGTAGTTAATTAGGCTAACCAACTTCTCTGAGGGACGATAACTCGGGACTCAAATCCCATTATTACTTGTACGACTGCACTTGCGGTAATACGTTTAGGGTGTGTCAAGTTTTTGGCGTCGTTGTCGGGGAAGTTTTAATTAGTCGTTAATTGATATCAGTAAAATTATTCTTAGGTGTAATTCTAGCTTGTAAATATTTAGATCCTTAGTTTAGTTTAGTTAATTTTCTTATGATTAATTAAAAAAAAAAACTTAAAAATTTTTTTTGAAGGACTTTATGATGTTTACATGCGTAGAGCCAGAAGTCATGATTGCTTTCCTTTAGATCCTGAAATTGAACGAACACTTAGAAAAATTCGAAAGGATTCTAGGAAATTTATAGCTCTGCTGCAATTCACCATGGCCAAAAATAGGGAAATTAAAACCGTTGGAGATTATGCAATGCTGACAATTGGAGGATATTATTCCGGCATTAGGCCACCAGCTATCCCTACAAATAACTTCGAAATTAAGCCCGTAATCCTCCAGATGATCCAAACTTCTCTACAGTTCAGTGGGCTTCCACACGATGACCCACATGCTCACCTTGGGCAATTCCTGGACTTGTGCAACACATTCAAACATAATGGATTATCTGATGATGTGCTTAGGCTTAGATTATTCCCCTTCTCACTTAAGGATAGGGTGAGACACTGGTTAACCTCCCTGCCTCTAGGATTCATTTCTACATGGGACGAGTTAGCCCATCAATTTCTATCTAAGTTTTTCCCTCCCTCTAAAATGGCCCAACTCCGTAGTAATATATCTTCCTTTGCCCAGTACGACTCTGAATCTCTTTATGAAGCATGGGAACGATATAAGGAGCTTCTTAGGAAGTGCCCTCACCATGGCCTACCTTTGTGGTTGCAAGTCCAGACCTTCTACAACGGACTTACAAGCCAAAATATGACCATTGTTGATGCTGCTGCGGGTGGAGCCCTAATGTGCAAAACAGAGGAGGAAGCTTACGAGTTATTAGAAAAGATGGCTGCTAAGAACTATCTATGGTCCTCGGAGAGGCAATTACCTAAGAAGTCAGTGGGTATTTATGAGCTCAACACGCTATCTACCTTGACCTCTCAAATCGCTAATCTTACGAAGAAGGTAGAGTCACTTAGTACCCGACATAATCCTCCCACTAGTCCTAACCCTGTGTATTCTATCCAAAGTCCTTTTATTTCCTACGAGCTGTGTAGTGGTACCCACTCTGTAGATAGGTGTCTGTTCAACTTAGAATCGGTTCAGTATGTTGCTCCCCCTACGCAATAGAACAACCCTTTTTTAAACACCTATAATCCAGGGTGGAGGAACCATCCTAACTTCTCCTAGAGCCAAAACCAAGGGCAAACTTCTAACTGCATATCTGTAGGACCCCCTAGTTTTCAAGCTCCACTGGTTCAGGTACCACCACAGTCGCAATTTCCATACCATCCACCACATCATCCATCCCCACCTCAATTTCAATATCATCTATCACCACCACCACCACCACCACAACCCGTGCAGCACGAACATTACCATGTACCAGCAGCTGAGAAGAAGCCCTCGCTTGAGGAAATGTTCATGACTATCCTAAAAAATCAAGCTGCCTTAATTAAGAACTTAGAAGTTCAGGTTAGACAAATAGCTAGTGCTCTTAGCCAACATCCTCAAGGGACCCTCCTAGTAACACTGAAGTTAATCCTATTAAGCAAAGGGAGGTGAAGGAACATGTTAGATCCATCACCCTTAGGAGTGGTAGAGAGCTAGATGAGCCACAAGTTAAGTCTGTACCTGAACAACACATAGTTGATAAACCCTTAAGTTCTAAAGAGGCAGCTCAGAAAGAGCAGGAACATCAGGATCGGGCTACAAAGGAAACAAAGCTAGGCGCTTCTTCATCTATACCTTCTTCTTCCTTATTGCCTTCCTCATCCTCTGATTCTACACAGGTTCCCACTACATTGCCTCTAGTTAAACCACCAGTACCTTTTCCTCAAAGGTTCCAAAATAAAAAACTGGAACAATAATTTGCTAAATTTCTTGAGGTTTTTAAAAAGCTTCACATCAACATTCCTTTTGCAGATGCCTTAGAGCAAATGCCAAGTTATGTGAAGTTTTTAAAGGATATCCTCTCGAGGAAGAGAAGATTGGAAGATTATGAGACGGTGGCCTTAACTGGGGAATGTAGTGCAATTATCCAAAGGAAATTACCCCCAAGCTTAAGGATCCCGGGAGTTTTACCATACCATGCACTATTGGAAATCTATTCTTTGGTAGAGCCTTGTGTGATTTAGGAGCTAGTATCAATCTAATGCCTTTGTCTATCTATCAGAAGTTAGGAATAGGGGATGTCAAGCCCACTACAGTGACCCTTCAGCTAGCAGATCGATCCATTAAATATCCAAAGGGGGTTATTGAGGTAAAGGTGGACAAGTTTATTTTCCCTGTAGATTTTATTATACTAGATATGGAGGAAGACAAGGAAGTCCCCATTATTTTAGGCAGACCTTTCCTAGCTACTGGTAGGACGATAATTGATGTGCAAAAAGGGGAGTTGACTATGAGAGTGCAAGATCAAGAAGTGAAGTTTAATGTTTTCAAACCCTTGAAGCTCCCTGATGACTCTCAAGAGTGTTTTAAGATAGAGATTAATGAGGATATAAGGCTTAAGCACATGAAATCTAAAAGAAAGAGGGAAGTAGATAGAGCTAAGGAGGATTTAACTGTTAACAGTCTATACCATTTTGGCTAATCCTCCTACTCTTCACCCTGCTGCTGAGTGTTGTTTTCTTCAGCCGCATTTGAAGTGGTTGTTTTTTTCTTTTCACCTTATATATAGTTCTTTTTCTTTTTCTTTTCTGTTGTTTCTTCCTTTGTTTATTTTGCAGGTTTATTTTCTAAGTTTTACGCTTTCAATAAAAGCTTCAGTTGTTTATCAACATCAGATAGGGGAGTACATTGTTCTTGAGCTTAATTGTTTATATTATCTGCACACTGAGGACATTGTGCACTTTAAGCTTGGGGGAGGGGATATCATTTGAGCATTTTTTGAAAATTTGGGCAAAATTGAAAAATTTTTCAATTTTTTTTTTTTCGAAAATCTGAGCTTAAATTGTTTGATTTTGGGATGATTTAGTACTTAGCATGTAGTTTTTTCATATTCTGATGATATGACCCCATGATTTAGTCTAACTTTGATTGACTGAGAAGCATGATTATAGGAAAGGCATGAAGTTGAATTCTTGAATTTGTCTTAATTCTGATTGTGATTGCCTCATCTTATGCACATATCATGTCATGAATCCGTATATTTATTTAGAGAAAGCTTATGTATACATATGATTGCATTTGTTCAATTAATTTTGTGCATCATATTCTAGAATTTGTTTGATCTAATCTCGAGGTGAAATATTAAATCACACTTGATTAGGGAGATGATTTAGGCCATCTTTTGATTGTCTGAGCCTTTCTAGCCTTCCTTGTACATATTCTGCCCCTAGTCACCCATCTGGGCCAAATAAGCTTTTCTCTGTAAATATACCTGCGTTATTTTCCTTAGCTTAAATACTTTGTTCCTATCCCTTACCCCAAAAGCATGAAAAGTTATTGGGACATATTGTGAGCTATATGGGTATTAAGTGATAGTGAAAGAGTATGTATTGAAAAAAAATGAAAGAAAAAAAAAGGAAAGAAGAAAGAAGAAAAATACAAAAAAAATGTTTAGCAAAAGAAATAAGTTTGGGGGAAACAAATTGAGCTCTTACATTAAGATCCTAGAAGTAATGCATGTTAAGGGGTAATTAAACCTAAAACGACTTTATCATACCTTAGCCCCAGCCTTACATTACAAGCTTAATAAAGTCTTATTGATCTTTAGTTAAGTGTGACTACATTAGTGGAGAGAGAAGTGAAAAGCAAACTTATAGGAATGATCACATGTCTTTGACTTTGCATTCACTATGTTTGCATAATCTGATCCGGATAATGTCCTGTGAAGTGACTTTGACATTTTTCACACAATCACAAGGAGTCCAATTTGGGTTAGGACTTATGATTGAATAATTTTGAATGTTGGACTTGTAATTGTGAATCTTTAAGATCATAGTCTGTACTTTTTCTTTGAGGATAATATTGGGGAACTTATTGTGTTTAGTACTTGTCATTCCTACAATTATGTTGTTTTGCTTGAGGACAAGCAAAAGCTCAAGTTTGGGGGTGTGATAATTCTATATTTTTAGAATTATTTGTGCTTAATTTCCCAATTAATTATTTAAATCTCCAATTTATTTTGTTAATTATTCCCTTTATTTAATTAAAATTCTCATGTTTGTGGATAAATTAAATCCGGATGAATTTTGAATATTTCAGTAGAAAATGGACCGAAATTGGGCTAAAATCGAGATTGGACCATGCAGACAACACGAGCCTAGCACATCCAATTGGACAAAAAGATAGATGACATGGAAATATTATTTTTCAATGAGCCAATGGTGTGAAGACAAGTGGCCAAACAATGCCAACTCATCTAGGATGGAAAAGTTACAATTGTACTCCTAAGTGTGTGTATAAATAGAAAAAGATGGCAATTGAAAAGAGGTAGCCTAGGTTAGAATAGAGGTAAATTAGGGTAGAATAGTTTTAGGTTAATTTTAAAGCTTTCTTTGTTTTTCAGAATAGATTTTTTTTTTCTTTTCGATAGATACCATTTTCTATTCACTGTTCATGTCAATTTTATTTGTGATATTTTATGAAGAGTTTCCTTCCTTTCCGATTTTTGTAGCAGTTTACTGAATCAAAGCATTTCTTTCTTTTTCTGTTAATGTTCTTTAGCTAAAAGGGCTTCATTTTGGAGTATTATTATTATTATTATTATTATTATTATTATTATTATTATTATTATTATTATTATTATTATTATTATTATTTGATTGCTGGCCTCCTCGGTTCGATTATTTGATTTAAGAAAGACAGGGCAGTAGTTGGATTGGTGTGTTTGTGCAAAAGGCTATTAGGCAATGTGACTAAGCTTGATGCAGTCTTGTTCTGTTACTACCTAGTTCTTTTGTTTTTGATGTCGGTATCATTTATCAGTTTCTTAGTCAAGTAGCATGCTGCTGTTTCCATTTCCATGTGATACCGAGAGGCTTGCTCCTGCGTGTGGCTGCTGAAGCAAGGCGTAGCCACTGATGTTCTCTCACCTCTATGGTTCATGGTGGTGTGCTATGTTCAGGTTAAGTACCAGCTGAGGGAGGTGCCGAAAGTAGTAACAGGAGTTTTCTTCTACTCTGTTCTCCTCTGTTTTATGTTTGATTTGTTTTTTATGTTCCTTTTCCTGTTTTAGCTTTTAATTTCAGTCATGATAAGTTTATTGTTGTTTTTTCACTGTCTTGAACTTACATATTATAATTTAATGCTTGAGTTTTATCTATTTCCAGATTTGTGTTGTTGAGAATTGAAGAAATGTGCAATGATGCAACCGAAAGCTGTGACAAGCAACGCAGGACAGCAACCAAGCCGAGAGGAGTGGGAGTTGGATATTGCCAAGAGCAGGAGGCATGCTGGTCAGACCTGGACAAGCCGAGAACAGTAGGACAATGCATAACAGCCTGGAGCAACAGATAGCACCTGAGTAGAGTGTCGAGGACCTGTGAAGCAATTAGACAGCAGAACCTGGAGACAACCGAGAGCACCTGGACTAACCGAGAGTGTAGGACCATTACGTGGAGGATGACATTCCCTGCTAGCTGGACAGATCGGGAGCAAAACAACACTAAACCGAGAGCCAGTGCAACAGCAGGACATTTGCAGCAGAGGACTGGCCAGAACCGAGAGTGCAGGACACCAGTAGCAGAGGACAAACCGAGTATGCCTGGATAAACCAAAAATCTGGAAAGACACGTGAACAATGTTTGGAGGGATTTATTGGATTATTTAAACTTAAGGCTTTGTTTGGCATTCAACTCTTGCATTAATCCATTTTTCTTGCATTTTTAGTATAGTTTAATTAGTTGTTAGTTTAGGATAGTTGTTAGTTGTCAGTTTAGATTAGTTCTAGTGTTTTAATTTGTTAATTTAAGTTTTAGTCTTAATTTTTAGTTAGTAGTTAATTTTATATTAAATGTTTTAGGATTTTATTTTAGTTTAGATGCATTTAGTTGCAATTTAGATTAAATGTGTTTCATGCAATTTTAATTTAGTTTTCATTTTTATTAGATTTTAGGTTAGTTTAATTTGCAATTTTTATTAGTTTAATTACATGCATTTTTATTTTATGTTTGTTTAAATTTTAGTTTAATTAATTTTATTGCTTTATTTTCATATTTGCATTTTATTTTAGTTGCGTTAATTCATTTTAACTGTTTTAATTCTTTTATAGGTATTTTCTTTAATTGCTCGGAGTTCGGTAAGCAAATCTTAGTTCAGTTTTATTTTCTTTATTTTTTTAATGTTTATTGTTTTCAGTACGTTTAATTAGCCTTAGTAGATCACCAACTTAAATTTTATAATTTGCTAGGATATACTTAGGGTAAGATTAACCAGTAGTTAATTAGGCTAACCAACTTCTCTGAGGGACGATAACTCGGGACTCAGTTCCTATTATTACTTGTACGACCCGTGCACTTGCGGTAATACGTTTAGGGCGTGTCACTCAGCTGGTTCTAGCCAATCTCTTATCAGATGCCCTATCTTGCCACATCTAAAACTTGCTCTACACACCATATAACAAGGTCTGTTCTCGTGTTGCCCTCCACAGAATCTACATATATCGAAATTTGGTCGGGGTCCTCCGATCACAATGCCCTTAGCCGGTGCAATTGTCAGATGCATGAGGGGTCTAATGGCCTTACTCTGCGACTCTTCAATCCTTTGTCGCCTACTAAAAGGCCTCTTCCCCTCTTTAGGACCTCTATCATCACCGAATCTCTTTCAGTCCCTGTCTCTATCCTTACCAATCTTTTCGAACTCTGAAGCATAGAGTTTGTAATCTTGCTCACATAATTGAGCCCGTCTGACTACTTCCTCATAAGTTACAATGTCTAACAGGGCCAGTCGAGCTCTAATTGATGATCTCAAGCCCTTCATAAACTTACGGACCTTCCTTGATTCACTACTCATAGTATCGGGGTTATACCTACCCAAAAATGTAAACCGAGGTTCATACTCGTCTACAGACTTGCTTCCCTAGGTTAAACTCAAAAACTCTCTCTGTAGCTTTTGCTAAGCAAGAGTCGGTACCCGAAAGGCATCCAAGAAAATCTCCCAAGACAGTTCCTGATATCTGACTATCAAAATAGGCATGGCTGACTTCCACCAGTGTTCCGCCTCTCTTTTTAATACAAAGGCTGCAAAGGCTACTCTCTCTACCGAAGAACATCAGTAAAACCTATAAACCTTCTCCATCTTGTTAATCCAGTCCTCGGCCACTACCGAATCCTTAACCTCACTAAATGATGGTGGCTGAAGCTTCTGAAATTACCTCATTCTGTCTAACTCACAGTCATACTCCAAATCATCATTACCCTGACATGTGGCCATTGGAGGAGGTGCAGGCTGAATAGGAGGGGTTTGTGGTGCGGGTACAGGCGCAAGGGTCTCAGGTGCGGCGACTGTAGTAGTCAGTGTTGCCCATCCTACTATACCTTAGGCACCATCAAACCTAGCCATAAATTGCCCCAACAATGTCACCACTATATCTAAGCTTTACTCTAATCTCGAGATGGAAGCATCAAAACTCTCCGCTGGGTTTCGAGAAGAATCATCAGACGAAGATCTACTCTGTCTCTCAAGCCTATCTCTCTACCCTCAAGATCGTGAACCCTCTCCTCTACTACGATGTCTGTTAAACATCCTGAAATTTTTTGCATGTATAATAAAATTTTCAGGGAAATCACAGTCGGGTATACACAATTGTATCTAAACAATGCACAATGACAATGGCATCAAAACTTTCCTAGTTACTAACAACGACTCATATCAGACCAACCTGGCTCTGATACGACTTCTGTCGTGACCCATTTTCCTTACATTCATACTATTAATTTCACACATCACGACTTCACACACTGATTGGTTGGGCTCTGAGTCGATGTCAGTCGATTACTTCCCAAATACTTCAATTCATTCGTATCTTATGCATCCATGATAAGAAATTGTACTCATAATAATTTGTAATAATTTACATTCGTTTACATTTGCTTTACATCCCAGTACTAACATAGATACATCATTGTGCACTATCATGTTTAGATACAAAAGACTACAAAAGTGTGTATACCTTTCACAAGTGATAATAGCTACAGCCAGTAGGAAAATATAGGAATCTACCACTGAGCTCTCAACGACTGGAACTAATATGTGGAAAGGGGTGAGCTAACATGCTCAGTAAAGAACAGATGGAAGCAGATAGATAACCATAATATCTACAATATTCCTAATGCATGTTTTATCATCTTGTAAAACAAATGCAATCCACTTATTAGATTTCCAAAACAAACATATTTACTTTTTTCAGAACACTTGTATATAATGCCATGTCATGTATTAAAATATGCAGATCCGTACCATTCAAAATGAGTTAAGAAATCAGATCAAAAATAGTATACGAAATCATTCAGAAAATGAATCAAAAAACAGAAATCAGGTTCAATGTTCAGAAACATATCAGAATTCAAAAACAGATCAGGCTTCAGAAACATATCAGAATTTAGAAACAGATCAGAAACCAGTTTGGTTCAAAATTTAGATTACACTGAAACCAATTCAGTACAAAAATCAGAATCAATTCAGAGTTTAGAACATAATAGAAAAATCATATTAGTCAGAGAGATCAGGCAGAGATATATGGTAAATCAGATGACATATAACCATAGTTAGTGACCCCGCGCCTCACGAGCCAGGTGCGCGTGAGTGTCCAGAAGCATGCAAATCAAATGTCCGTAGACTAGTCATACGATATAGCATACTTCGTGTTGGCTACATGGTATAATGTACTCCATGAACCATAATAGGTAATCAGAAAGGTCGTGGGTGCCCGACTCAAGGACTTACCACCCTAACCAAAATCATCAACCATAGCCTAACTCAAAATCCAATGCAAGTAAGTCAGTGTGACACACAGTCAACACAAGGGCTCAAGCACGGTTTTAGTCAGATACCACATCTCATCAGAATCCAGTGCGAGCATGTCTGTGTAATTCACAGATATCACAATAGCTCCAGTACTGGTTCAAAAAAAAAAATAGATAGATGGCTCGTTTCAGATGAATACGGTACTTATAACAGAATTCAACACACAAAATAGTGGACGACAGAGCAAGAGGGGTAAATTCACCCGAATGATGATCCATTCGTGGGTTTTCGCAAACTCAAGCATTTTTAACTCAAAAAATGTGCAATTTAATGCATACAGTAAAAATCATGAGCCATTATATCATTTCAGACTTACAAAATCACTTCTTAGACAAAAACTGCTAAGATCATGCACTTTATGCATTTTTAAATTTTTGTTATTCCCAATGGGATTTTCGTAACTTTCCCATATTTGGGTACTGTCCAGAAATTTCATATCTATACCCTATACGAAATTTAAGTGCATGAAAACAACGATAAAAATACATATAGCTATCTCTAAGAGCTAGCATAGATTTCTTACCTGGAATCCAGTTGAATGCACTTTTCACCTTTTCCACTTTTCGTATATCAATCTATCTGGCTCCGTATGTATCTCTGAGAGCTGTAGATAATTACCAATCACATCAATAAATCTTATTAACCCATATTCCACTTTCTATACAGTTAATTTAAGGTATTGAGCTCGATTCTTCTTATTAGGCATTATTACTCCTTAATAGGCCTAACTTTGTCTTAAGCTCATTTTCACTTCACTATTTATTCCATTAAAACTCATTAGGCCTATTAGGTCCATTAACACTTATTAGGCTATTCATTGGGCCTATTAACCTATTTGGGCCCATTACATCTCACCATGACTCGTGAACCCATTCGGCCAAGGCGTGGTATCTGAACACCACCTAGACATCCTTGGCCGATTGCTAGCCATCACCACGCCCCTCATAGCCTAACCTCACTTAGGCATTTTATCAAACACTTGGATGGCAAGTCTTAAGTCTTTAACATAGTTCATTTTGGCATTTTATCAAACACCTTTCATGCCATCAACATAACTATATCCAATTCACAAAATTCATTTCACTTAATCACATCATCATTATATACGCATTATAAGGTATCCATATATGCATTTAAGCATTATGCATATTCATTAACATCCAAATACCCATTTTCGGTAAAGCTTGGTTTACCAACATAGGTGATGTTTTTTCATACAATTCAGACACCAATCAACTCCATATAATGCCTATATTAACATATATGAGATTGGTTGATTGAAAACATACTTAGCTTACACTTTGTTCTTTGGTCGACACTTGTGAGAGGGGTTAAATTCTCCAAATTAGCTTTTTGGTTGCTGGTTTTAGACTATGTTATTCTCCTCATTATGGGTAACAACTTTACTGAAGACAACTTGTTCCAATTCAGTTTGAAAATAGGTGAAAACTAGAGAGAAAGCTTGAAAACTTATGTTTTAATGGTGGCTAATTTGGTGAAGATGATGGTGTTGTGTTTCCCTTAGCAAAATCTGATTTTGCTTCCTTAAAGTTCAGCTAACCTTTCTTAAAAATCTGCCCTTGAAGTTGGGCTTGCACTTGGTTTAGGCTTGACATAGTTTTGGGCTTAACTTTAAATGAAATTAGGTTTAAACTTTTTAACTAATGGGTTTTTGGTTTGGGCTTTCCTATTCATGTTATTGAGCTCAAATTTCAATGTCAATTGGGCCTATAAATTATCTTAATTTTTAACCCATAAATGGGCCTAAGGTTCAGCCTAATCTTCCATGCATTCTTAGCCCACATAGTGTAAAGCTTAATGAGCCCTTATCTTATGACCATTTGGCCCATTAATGTTTCTTCAATTTCAGCCCATTTTTCTTTGGCCTAATTACATATTGTTTCATTCATGATGGGTTTTTCTGAATTCGTGAAGTATTTTAGCCCAAAATAATATTTCTCATGCATTAAGCATGGGTAGGTTAAGTTTTAACCATGGTTAGTTAAATGGTAAAAGTCAACATTTCCAATTTGACTTTTCTTGACTTTTAACCTTTGACCACATTTGACTAAAGTCAACTAACCCAAATTTATGCAATTTAATGGTTGGTTAGTCCATTTCAACATTTTGGTCATCCTTAGTTGGTGAATGTGTTAAAAGCACCTCAAACGATCCATTTTGAGCTGGTTTAAGCCCTTTTTGGTATTTTCACTACTTCGACCTTATCGGGACCAAACCAACTTTCCTTCTTGAACTATCATTATTTGGATGTTTTAAGTTCTTATCTTCAGTCAGAATGGTTGGCATCCCTTCGGTTTAGCCTGAGCTCACTATTGCCACTTTAATGTTTTTGAGGCATTTTCTACTTTTACTTGCACTCAGAATTGTAATACAATCTTTCTTATGATTCCAATAACATATATCAATGTTTACAATGATGAATCATAAGTAGTAGGATACAAAAATGCGAGTATTACACACCGACTTCCCTACAATGCCTACACCCTTCTGTAATTTCTACACTCCCACTTCTTGCACCCTTATACCTCCTGATCGAACCCACTCCCATTCTCCCCCATTTTTACACCATTAGGTTTTTTTTAAGCAAACCATATCTGCTCTACCTGATTTTATATATAGCTAAAAGTAAGAAAATAACGGAGAACTGAAGCAGAAAAGAGAAATCAAGAAGGATTAGAGGAAAGTCTGGAGAGTGCCTAAGAGCAGAAGCATATCTGGGGGAACCGCGAGGGAATGAGAGAAGGGCTTACGGCGGAGAGAAGAACCATGGAAGAGGAATGGTGAAGTAAGATAGGTGTTGGCTTCTGAGGAACAAAATAGAGGTGAGATAATGAAGCAGAATGTTCTCTCTCTATTTTACTGAGCCTGAGAGTAAATTCAGCTTATTGTAAAGGAGGCGACATGATCACGGTCTGTTAAAGGTTAGTCTGAGCAGAGGGTAGGGACCGTACAGTAAAGCAATTGTTATCTTCATTCTTTTTCTCGGTACTGGAATAGAATAGGAGAAGTTTGAAGTAGGAAACAAAGGCAAAAAAGAAAGAGGAAGGCAGAAGGAAGGAGAAGCATAATGGAGGAAGAGAAGGGAGTCGAGAGACTAGAGTGTCAGGTTTAAAGGTGAACAAAATTGAAAACAGAAGTAGAGAATGTGGACCTTAGGTAGGAGTAGTGGCGAACTGTGTGTGAAACCCAAATTTTTTTCATACTACTATGTATGTTAAGATAAAACGAGAAGTCTAAGACTCATGTCAATGTTCATGTAGGGCTTAGAATGCTCGAGAAGCTCGGGACAATGGCACGAAGACCTAGGCACACATTTCGAGGTAAGAACCTAAGTTTAAGTATTTCTCAAAAAGTGTGATTTAAAGCATGTTTTCATGAGTAGAAAGTGAAACTAAGGTGTCAGAAGTGAAAAAGTTAGTGAAACTCAGGTTTACACTAAACCAAGCAAATGGGTCTAGTAAGAGGAATAAATTTGAAATAAATTATAAAAATTCATAAAAATTAATCTGAGACCATATGAAATTCACATAAGGTATAATTGACATAGAGAATGAAGATGGAGTGGAAATAATGAGGTTTCAGTGTTAGAATTAATTTTTAAATTAAATCGAAAACCCTTAGCAATTTTGATCCGTAATGTCCTAATCTTGCAAAATGGGCTCAATCGAGGGAATTTTCTTAAACAAGTAGGCCCCACATTTTTATGGGAGATACTAGGGACATACTATAACACTTTAGAAGTGGAAAATTGGAAGAAATTGATTGGAAAATATTTTTGGTGGATTTTCTAACCAGAAGGTAAAAAATTCTGATATTTTCCAGATATAAAGTAGACTTGATAATATTTCCAAAAAGGTATAGCAAGCCCCGAAAGCTTCTGAAACAAGAGAGAACCGCTCTCTCTAAGTTGTCGTTCATGTTTTAGACTAGTCAGCATTCCGTGATTTTTTTAACCATCTTCTGGCCATTTCAGGTAATGGTAAAGAAGGAACAAATCTTCATACTTAACCCCTCTGTAACATATAAACAATTTAGCTCCAAAGGAGGTCATTTGCTAGGTGAAAATCTAGTGAGAAGAATAGGGGTAGAAACTGCCCTATTCCAAGGTGAGAGAAAGCTTTGATTTTGGAATTTTGTTGGGCAGTTTTTCTTATTGTTTTGGATTATTTTAAGATGTCTACATGTTGAGTAATAGCTTAGGGTTCTTGCTGGAGAAAAAAATGTTAAGTCAAAGTTGGTCAAAGTTGGAGGAAAATGAATATGTTCATATATGTGATTGTTTGATGTTGTAGGATAATTTTTAGTTAAGCAAGAATTGTTAAAATAATTTCTAGGGACACTTGTAGTTTTGGACAGCCAAGGTTTGATGGAGAAATGGTGAATTTTAATTATGTTGGATGTTGTAGACAGTTAAATTTATACCGAAAAACTTGGTTTATAGCTCAGTTAAGTGAAAAACCATAAAAGTGGGAAAATTTGACAATTGGGGTGTTGTGAATGATTAAATGGAGTTTGGAATAAATGTTTAATCTATTGAGTTGATAAGTTATAAATTTGATGGAAAGAAACTAATGAAATATCTTAAACCGAGATTTTATCTCTAAAACGGAGAAAATAGGAAAAATGACCAAAAAAGGGTCCGATTAACCCCGTTTGAGTTTCAAATGGATATAAATACGAAGTAAAGATGAAATTGAGCATCAATTGATGATTTTGAAATTATTTTAGGCAGCTTAAGAAGTTGGCACATAAAATGAGGTAAACCCGGCACCCAGCGATTTAGGGCTGCCTCAGCTTCAGTTAGGTAAGGGATGCAATTGATTTAAATACCTGAATTCCTTATCTAAAACCAAGCATTGGTGGCATTAAAATATTTTATGAAATAAGCATAAACCCCGAGAAAGACCTATAGGCCGAGTTTGTCTTACCTGAGTGTATGTTTTGCTTTAATTGAGCTCGATTGTGTGATTTTAAAGTTTTGTGAACAAATATATATATATATATGTGTGTGTGTGTATGAGATTTATGAAGAAAATCTACAATGATCTCTACGATGTTTGCAAAACTATTTTCAATATAATAATGGTACGTTTTGAGACTATAGGCTTAATAGTATGCGAGTCAGCGAAACTTGGGGGTCGATTGAGTGAGACCCAAGGGAATTCTAGCTGATGGCCTGGGATCAGGCTAGACCTTAACCATTTTATGCATATTCTATATGTCTGTCATGATACTTTCCTTTATTTATGTGATATACCGCCCGTGTGGCATTGAGATGATGTTGTATGACCCTGGTCCAGTCTACAGCCTTACCATGGTCATAGGTACTTGATTCCCTCTTCTGAGGATGCCCTCTTTTGAGGATGAAGTGGTGATTTCTTTCATGACATGAATAGTAAATGCCTAGTCTCCATATTATTATAATGAGTAGATGTTTTGAGTTTATATACTCGGATGATTTTTATCACATAGTTTAAGATGTGAATTGTACCATTATTTTATGAATGAATTGATTTATTACTTCTTGTTTTAAATACACTCCTTACTGGGCTAGTTGAAGCTCACCCCCCTTTTTCCCTTCCTTTCAGATTACTTATAGTAGTTACCAGTGCTTACTGCATACGTGACATAGGCTGGTGGATGAGACTTTCCCCAGGCTATATCTTGTTCACGTGTAAGGCATAATTCATTTTGTATCCAAACAATTTATGTAGTACAGATACTTGTGTATAAGTAAATGTTTGGGATGTAATCAGGGTTGTATATATAAGTAAAATCAACTGGCTGTGCATATCTGTATTTGCGTTGAAAATTTTGCAAGAGGATAGAGATATATACAAAAGGTTATGCTGCCGAATTTTTGTTGAAAATGACATAAGTATAATTGAACACAAAGAGTTTAGTAATGAAATGATAAGATGTGAATTGACACTAAGAAGGAATACACCTTAAGTAAGAAGTGAATTATAAGATAAAATTTTAAATTAACCCTAAATTTCATGTTTCTGGGCGTTACACTATGGAGGCCAGGAGATCAAGATGATGGTGACAAAAACACAATTGAAGTCGGAGGAAGCAACGATAAGCTGAAAACAGAGGACACCGAGATAAAACATGAGACCAAGAGAGGCAGAGTGAACGGTGAAAGAGCTAGAGACGGTGACGGTAGGAGAACATGGGAGCAGGAGAACTGGAGATGATAGGATGATGGAGGAATGGCATGGCAGCACCGAGAATGTGGGTGATGACGAGGAAGACGTTGAACAGGGGTGACCAGCGATGGTGAGGAAGAAGATGAAAGGAAACAAAAAGGGCGGGAGGGAAGGAAATTCGAAGGAAAAAAAAAGTATATATATATATATATAAACAAAAATATTTAGAGTTAGGAAACAATGCACAGAGAAAATTGGGAAAAAATGAAGGAAAAGGCTCGGTGGAAATTAATCGAGCAAACCTGACACATTGACTCCAGTCACTAAGGCATTGAGGACTGTAAGTAAACACTGAGGTAAGGAAAATTCTTGTGCCCTGCTAAAGATAATTATGCATAGTTTATGTGGATTTGCATATATAAAATTCTAGGTTGAATTTCATAAGTTACCAAAATTACATAAAAATACTAGGCCGAATTATAACTTTGAAAATTATGGATTTTTTTGCCTTAGTTAGACAGTCTAGCCTTACCATTATAAATCTAAATTGTTTGCAAAGACACTGATATATCATGAATTATGGTTTTGAATCAAAAATCTTGAATTTAATTAGTACAAACTGTTTTATGAGATTTTGATCGAAAAAGGACAAGACAACCTCTTTTAAATTACTTTATACACTGTACTGAGTTTTAGAATTGTTTTGATGGAAATAGTTTGCTTATAAATTAGTATTGATAAATGTACTTGAACGCGTACTGATTGTGTGTCGCACGGTCCGACTCGCTTTGATTTAGAGGAAAAGGTGATGATTAGTCATGCTACACAATTACTGTTACTGAATTATTACTATTACTATTACTGTTACTGTGGTCCATGGAGTACAATGTACTGTGCAACACGCACGTTAGTACACTGTACCGTGTTACTGATCTTCAAACAAACTGTAATGTAAGCCATTTGGGTAGCTGACAACTCCCGCGGTGATTGACATCTCAGCACACTTGATCAGTGATGCCCGAAGTCACCGACATTGGCCAATTGTCATATTGATTACTGTTATAGCATGTTTTGCCTTGTCTCATATATTTAATTTACTAAAATGACCATTTGAACTGTATCATCTATTTGATTTACTGAATTGACCCTATGAACTGTTTTATCGTATGAAACTGTCTTATTTTACTGTATAAAGAGACTGTGGGGGCCACCTCTTGAATCTTACGGGAACAAAGTGCCACATAGTTATCAAAATAAGACATTATTTAATGTTTTAAAAATCCTGTATTTAATTGCACTAAAATGTTTATACTATTCATATTGTTATCGTATATGATTTTTGATCTTGAATTTTACTGAACCACCAACAACTCTTTATATTTTTATGAATAGTTTATTTTGTGGACATATGTAGATAGTGTAGTTATCTACCTGCCACATAGTTTTCTTACTGAGCACGTTGAGCTCAACCCTTACTTTCCTCCACAGAGCCTCGTCAGTAGCTGGGACTGTTTATATAAGTTGAATTCTTTTGCACAGCCATACGTCAACGAAGCATTCTT
Source organism: Firmiana major (assembly GCA_033439115.1). NCBI lineage: Eukaryota > Viridiplantae > Streptophyta > Magnoliopsida > Malvales > Malvaceae > Firmiana > Firmiana major. The sequence continues at coordinate 45,214,852 of CM065908.1, read as the reverse complement.
CCACATTAAGGTATACCCAGTACAAGCATTTATTTTGTATCTAAATTTTGTAAATATAGTAATGTATTTAAATATGTGTCTAGGGAATGTGAACAAGAATATTTTTGTAAAAGAACTTTATGTCTTTTTATTTAAATTGATCACCATGAAAACATATGAATATAGTCAAATTCACTGTATTGATCAAGCATCGAATCATAGCCTAACTGTAAGACCCTTAATTTTCTATGTAATGTATATGATTAATTGATGTACAGACAAGTTATATTACATATGAATTACAAGAGATAAATGTTTTTGAGTTCTAATTGTTTATGGATTGATAAATGAGTGATCGAGTGATTAAGTATGAGTTTAAATGGAAAATTTGTAGTAAAAAGGGTGCAGGATGAAGGCCAGATCGATGCCATGCAAGGAGAGATTGATATCATGGCCTGAAGAACACAATATCAAGCATTCTGGAATAGGGTGATTGATCCCTGACTCAAGCAGATCGATCTCCATTACTCTCGGGCTGGATCAGATCGATCTCTCCTTAAGGCTAGATCGATCTCCTAAGCTCTCTGCCTGAGACAAATCGATCCTATTTCATTGAGCAGATCGATCCCATGCAACACTGCAGATAGATCTCATGCTTGTAAAATGTCGTGAAACTGAAGGATTTAAGCATGGCCAGATCGATCTCCACCCTATCCAGATCGATCTCATCAAGCCAATTCTATAAAAAAAAGAGCAGTTGGATCTACATTTCATGGGAATAAACCATTTTCTTCCATTTCAATCTTAAAACCTAGCTTTCTCACTCTAAAATCATCTCATTTTCATAAAGATTAAAGGAAAGATCATTAGAGCAAAGTTGTTCATCTTAAAGAGAAGAACAACATAGATTGGAATCAATACCCCATTGGTTTGATTAAAGGAGCAAGGAGAGTTCTTAGTTGGAGCAAGAAAGAAAATCAAACTAGGTGAGTTTCTAATGCACCGATCCAAGTACATTTGTTTAGTTATTGATTTTGGAGTTGAGTGGTATGAGTATTGATGATTAAAAATACATGGAATGTAATGGAATAAGTAAAACCTAGAATGAGTCTAATGTGAGAAAATGTGTTATGGGTAAGATGATGTATTATGTTAAAGGGTCGTGACAAATATGCATGATTTTAAGATGATGGAATGAAACTGCATTGTGAAGATAGTCAAATTATGAAAATGAGTATATGAGGTGTTTGATAAATTGTCGTAGTGAAATAAATGATGAACTAGAGGCACTATGAGCTAAGTAGCGATTTAGTATGAATCAATAGACTCTCGAGAGATAAGTAGAGCAATAAAAAAAAGGGGCTTTACGAGTAATAATGAAGATTATAGGTTGAATCAACTATAGTGAACGTAAGAGTTGTGTTATATTGGACTAAATTGACGTGAAACGTAATCTTGTGCAGTTCCAGAGACTTTGTTGGAGGCGAATCGAACCGCGCAATCAAGTAGCTTTAAGGAAGTGGAATCACACAACGAGATTCCAGGTAAGGAATTCTGTAAGTGTATAGGGATAGCTACTCATATTTTATGGGTGAATATAGGGCTTTGTAAAGTGCATAGCTGTTTAAGAAAGTGGTTGATGGTATGTGTGAATGACTATAAGTGTTTTTGGTATATGATTTGGTTTTGAATTGATTCTTATAAAAGGGATAGTAAGGCTAATAATTGCATAAATCCCATGTTTTAATGTTTTATGAAACACATTGCTTTGGTTTAAGCAAATTGATGGATAACCTGGCCATTTGATTTCTGTAACTTTATGAAATAGCACAAGGCATGTGCTGACTTTGATTTGAAATAAGTTGTGTTGAAAAAGAGCCTCTTATCGTATTTACGTGAGTTAAAATCATGCTGGAGCTTCGCTCGCACTGGATTTTAGTACTTTCACATGTATGAAATGTGTTAGAGCTTAGTTCGCACCTTGATTTGAATCATGATGATGTTTTATAAACCGTATTGGAGCTTCTGCTCGTACATGGATTTCGATTGACTTTCTTATGCATATAACTGTGCTGGAGCTATGCTTGTACGTGATTTCTTCATGATTTTATGCATAAAGTCGTACTGGAGCATTGCTCGTATGAGGAGATTTATTGATGATGCATGAATCATACTAGAGCTCAGCTCACACAAGTTTTCACACTGGTATGTATGATGCCATGGAGATGATAAGATCCTCAAGCCCAACATCTTTAAGCACGATAGGGTGGGGAGGCTCTCTTATGGTAAGATCCTTAAGCCAACATCCTTAAGCCCGTTGGGGTGGGGAGGCTCTCATACATGAAAACGAAATGCTCCTACATGCACTTGAGACTATATAGGTAGGTTACACATGGCATGGGGTAGATAAGATATACGGCTGACACCCCCAACCATGATATGGGTCAGCGGAGTACATTGTACCGTGTAAATCACATGGAGTACGCTGTACCGCGTGGTAGTGACGTTGATTTGAAAAGTATAGCAAACAACTAACCCACATTCTTTCCAGCATGATGGCCTGTACACCGAGATTCGTGTAGTCTGGGATGATTATGACATAGTTGGCCAACATAGTCCTTGAGATATAGTGACCGCCTGTCTCACATAATATTACATAGTACCACATGGTTTTATACACTGAGTATGATTGTGTTGTCTAGGGTAGACCCGAGGGAGGGGTCGAGCCTTGTGGGATTTTGTCTAAAGAAATGATATTCTATTTGTGATGAGATTTGATGTGTTTTGAGAAAGTGATAAATCTTAAAGGATGTTTCTTATTGAAGTTCCCTTTTTATGATGAGTTTTAATGACGATAAGCATGAGAGGTTTTTACATGATGATTTTACCATGTTTTACATGCCTATTTCCATGTTTTCAGTACATGATTTATGTATATACATGTGGCATAGTTTTATTTCCTCATGCTCTGACTATAAATGATTTATGTCATGATATTATCAGCATGTAGATAGTGTAGTTATCTACCATGCTTGCATTACTGCCTTACTGAGGTGTGGTTTCTCATCCCTCTACTTTCCCCCTCTACAGAGCATACATAGTAGCTCAGTGAGGACTGAGGCGTTGTATTGGGACATCCGCTGCTCTCCATCGCCAAGAGGTATACACACAGGGATTCTTTTTATATCTAAATATGTAAAGGCACAATAACCATTTTGAATCGTAATGTGGAGGATGTAAATGTTAGAAAACATACCATGTATAAGCTTATGACTTAACTTCAATATATGACATTATTTTTGATTAATTGGAAATGAATGAGAAATGATGATTAATACTGACTCACAGCCCAACTGTTATTGGTAAGGGTTGTTCACGACCGGGTAAAGGAAATGAAAAATGCGAAAAATTTGTAGTGATTTTTAGACGAAATAGATAAAAAGGGTTGTGACACTAACCATATTTATTGTAAATTAGGGCATTATAAAAGTTGATATCAGAGCTTGGTTGGCCTGATATAAGTTGATGACGGGAGTTATAGAAAAGTAGGAAAGTTCACATCCCCAACATTACTTGTCATTGTTTAGATACAAATAGGTATACCTGGCTATATTTTGCTAAGAAATTACTACTAAATGCAGGAAAACGTTTAGATATGGCTAGTAGACCACGTGGTCGACCGAGAGGGAGAGGGGCCAGGTCCTCCCATGGCCATGAAGATAGGTTGGAAAGACAGGGTGACTCCATAATTGAACAGCCCGCTCACAACCCTACTAAGAACTCTAAGGCCCGAATTATTAGCTTGGAACGAGGCATGGAGTCGATGCTAAGTTTGATTGGGCAAGTAATGGCCAGATTGGATAATACATTGGGCATTGCTGCTTAGACTGCACCGACTACCCCAGCAGTCACACTTAATATACCCGCGTGAGCCTAGATAGCACCAGCGCCACCAGCAGAAGAACCTTCTACTTCTCCACCCAGTACATTATAATAGACCCCACCTGTACCAAATTCACCGGCACCAATGGCCCCACAACAGTGTAGTAACGAAATGTGGTATGATTATTAATTGGATAGACTAAGGCACTTTCAAGAGTTTAAGCCTCTGTCCTTTAGTGGGATTAAGGATCCTATAGTTGCAAAAGACTGGATAAATGAGATGGAGAAGATCTATGGATTTTTTCAAAGTAACTCTACCGAGAAAGTTGCTTTTGCAGCTTTTGTATTAAAAGGAGAAGCTGAACACTAGTGGAAGTCTATCCGACCAATCCTGAGAGCAAGACATAGGGTAATTACTTGTGACTTGTTTGTTAATGCCTTTAAGAGGAAATACCTTCCAGATACAATTTAGAAGAGACTACAGATAGAATTTTCAAACTTGACTCAAGGGAATAAGTCTGTGGACGAGTATGAGTCTAAGTTCACCTCACTTGGAAGATATGATTCGGACACTATGGATAATGAGGCAAAAAAAGTCTGAAAGTTTATGGATGGACTGAGGCCCTCGATTCGAGCCCGATTAGCCCCGTTGGATTTCAGTACCTATGAGGAAGTGGTTCATCAAGCCCAGTTGTGCGAACAGGATTATGTGATGCATGCCTCTGAGTTCGATAGAGTGGGCAAAGTGAAAGATCGTGATCAAAAGAGATCAGCTGAGGATAGAAGTATTAGAGAAGGCAAAAGGCCATTTGTTAAGCGATAGAGGGGTTACAATGAGTCGCGGGGTAGAACTGTTAAACCACCTGTTTATCCATGCTCAGTCCTCACTAAGGGAATTGTGATTGGAGGACCCTGGCCTAATATTGTGGTATCCATGCGTTGTGGGACTAGTCATGGTAACAGGCCCTGCTATTTGATGATTGAGGCATGCTTTAGGTGTGGTAAGATGAGGCACTTAGTCAGAGATTGTCAAGATAGTGCTGACACAGACTTGTAGAAGAACACAAAACAGATAAGAGCACCTGCTACTACCTCTGCACCAAGGAGGAAGGTCACAACGGAAGAAAAAGGAAAGTAGGTTGTATGACAGGGGTAAGGGTATGCCTTTGAGCATGAGGCAACAGGAACTGATGCACTAGCAGAAGCGTTTCAAGGTACCATTCTGATTTTTGATATTAAAGCATTGGTTTTATTTAACTCTGGTGCAACTCATTCATTTATATCACCTATGTTTGCATGTAAATTGACTTCCTATGTACAACCTAAACTAATGGGAAGGATGTTAATGATTAGGACACCAATGAAAGATAGTCGAATGATAGAACAAATATATAAGGATTGTAGGTTCAAAATAGGAGTCAGAAATATGTTAGTAGACCTGATCCTACTAGATATGTATGATTTTGATATGACATTGGGCATGTATTGGTTAGTAACAAATCAAGTTGTTCTTGATTGTCGTAATAGGATAGTGACATTTTTGCCCGAAAAATATGTTGTAAGTTTTTTTAAAAAGAAATGAAAAAGAATTAGTAGTTTATTGGCAAAGTTCTTACAAACTATATAAAAAATATTTTGAAGGTTACATTGCCTATGTAATTGATACAGACAAGGTAAGTCCGAAGTTGAGTGATATTCCTGTGGTTAGGGAGTTTCCCAATGTATTCTTGGACTATCTACCAGGGTTACCTCCAAATAAGGAGATAAAGTTCTGTATTGACTTAGTGCCTGGTACTGAGCATATATCGAAACCACCTTACAAAATGGCTCATTTTGAGTTGAAAAAGTTGAGAAAGAAATTACAGGAATTGCTGGATAGGGGTTTTCATCAAACCGCGTGTTTCACCATGGGGTGCACTGATATTATTTGTTAAGAAGAAAGATGGGAGTCTTAGGCTGTGCATTGATTATAAATTGTTCAACGAGGAAACCATTAAGAACAAATATCCCCTACCCCGTATTGATGATATGTTAGACCAACTGTGAGGAGCACAGATCTTTTCCAAGATTGATATGAGGTCAAGGTACCATTAGTTGAAGATCAGGAGTGAGGATGTGTGAGACCCCGTATAGGTTTAACCTTGTACATATGTAAATGAATTCATGAAGTATTGTAATGTACTAGTAATGTAAAGCATATGTGATGCAAAGTCCATAAGTTGAATGTACACACTTGTAATGAGAGTTGTGACGTATGTACAAGTTGCATTAAGCATGAATATAAAGAAATGGACTTTGATATATGATGAATGAGAGTGGAATGGAATATGAGTAGTAGAGTAAAATAGAATGAAATTGCACAAGTGGTGCAAATCTTTATGTTCCCATTTAGTTATATATTGTATGTATTTGGACATACAAGGCTTACACACAAGTTTTAATATGTACTAAGTGTGATTGGACACCATTTTCAAGTCTCAAGGATGGATGGATGAGGAAATGACTATGATAGCAAATTGAGGAGGTTTTGAATGAAGTGGTTACAGAAAACTGCAGTAAAATCTGGAAATATGAATGACAGATCGATCTCATAGGATGAGAGATCGATCTAGAAGAGCCAAATTTGAGCTGTGGAGCAGGACAGATCGATCTCTAATGGAGCCAGATCGATCTATTAAGCATTCTGTAATGAGAGGATCGATTTTAAGGTAAACAGATCAATCTCCTTAGCTCTCTATTTGAGAATAGATCGATCTCAAAGCTAGACAAATCGATCTCTTTAAGAGTTCTGTAAAGAGCAAATCGATCTCCTACAAGGGGCAAATCGATCTCCAAGAGGAAAATTGGCCTTCAATAGATCTATCTCATCAATGGAGAAGATTGATCTGGGAGTGGTTATGTTAGGTGAAAAAGACTACCAAACGTGCAGAAATTGATCTCCACAAGGGCCAGATCGATCTCATGTCTCTGCATCTATAAAAAGAGCAGGGGATTGAGATGAAAACTCAAAACTCTTCCCCTACCAAACCTCACCTCCCATTTTCTCTCAAGACCCAAGCATTCTCACTCTAGAAATCACCACATTTCAACCAGTTTTGGAAGAAACTTAAGATGGGAAAGTTGTTCCTTGAAGCAAGGATAACAACATACCCAAAAATCACACATTAGTGTGACCAAGAGAAGGAGTTGTGGCTACCACAAGATTGACTACGTAAGAGGGTAAGCTCTTCAACCTTCAAGCTTTAAATATGGGTTTCTAAGTATTTAATGGGTTGAATGAGATATGAAATATGGTTATAAATTATGAGTGTAGTGATGAGTGAGTAATATTGAAAAGGGTTTATGGAGAGAAAATCCATGAGAAATGGTGGAAAGCTCAAGAGAAGTACAATGAGATTTGTGAGAAAGATGAAATGTCATTTAATGGGTTGAGGAGTATGAATAAATAAATAAATGACAATATGGAGATTTAGAAGAGGGAAAAGAAAATAACTTGATGATTTATACGTCTAGCTTGAAATACGAGAAATACGAGAAATACGGATAACTCGAATCGCGAACGGAGCATAAGTGACAAATGAAATACACGTACGATTCGAGGTAAGGGACTGTGTGTTAGCTATAGAGATGTTTGTACATATTTTACGGTAATTTCGTAGATATATCGCTAGAATTAGTAAGATACTACCATTCTATGAAATGATATTGGAGCATTAAGTGTACTATGATATATATGTATTGAGAAATGGGATGGGGTAAGGAAATAGCATGATATGCATGATTTCAGTGTTTTTCTCAATTTTGTATTGATATTGGTGATTGAGAAATGATGATGATAGGTTGGCTAATTTTACATGTTTTAGCATGAAAAGACATGATGCATAAATAAACATGTTTTGAGTTTTAAAAAGAGAAAATAATCATCTATCAGATTTGAGATGAGATTGGTGTTGGAGCTCTAGCTCACACCCGTTTTAATGACTTTGACTATGTGCTGGAGTGTTAGCTTGTACATGTTTCTATGCTTTTGATGTGTCGTGCTGGAGTTTAACTCGTACGATGGTTTTGAGAAAAGTGTTGGAGCATTACTCGCACCTGTTTTTAATGAGTTGAGGTAAACCTGGGGGTTTGGGACCCAAGGGGATGCCAGCCGATGACCTCGGAACGAGCTGGGCCTTAACGATAAATCATACTACGCTGGAGCCTTGTGATGACTGTGTGTCACGCGTAGTTGCTAGCCTGGTATATGAGACATGGTTCAGGATGAAAAGTCCATTGGAGTTAGAGTATGGACTTGGGTCCACGGTCGTACGTAGTACTGTGCAGTTGTCCGTTGGTATACTATGTACCGTGCTGGGTGCACGTGAGTATGAGTATCACATAGATGACACATGGCATACCTTATACCATGAGTATATGAGGAGATGAGGTTGATTGAGATGAGCCAGAGGGTAGGACTGACCCATCCCCCTTCAGGTGAAGTGATGCCCTGTGCACACCTGATCAGTGAGGCCTAGGATCACTGACTATGGCCATATGTCGTGGATATTAGATTGTCGAAAATTCCATGCATGTCTTAGAGATTCGAGAAACAGAGAAAACTTAGAAAAGAAAAAGAGACTTGAGGAAAAGAAATGATTGAGAAAGTAAAGAGATTTTGTGTTTTGATAAATCTCTGATTTTAACACTTGTGCCGCGAGGGCATTGTTTTATGAATCATGTTTTAAAATGGAAGCATGACATATATGATTTACATGAAAGTGCAAATGAGAAATGTATGTTTAAATGCATTTTAGTATAATATTTCCATTTATATCGAAAACATGGTTTCTGGTTTATACATGCATGGGCTATGTAGGTAGTACGATATCTACCTACTACCATTCATTTCCTTACTGAGCTATGATTTGCTCACCCTACTATTTTCCCCCACCAGATACTGAGAAGTAGGAAAGCGGTGGTCTCTGGATCCCTTTTTGTGTTGGACAGCTCCCATCAATTGAAAAGGTATAAAAACAATATACACAAGAGCATTTTGTATCTATTATCTTGTATCGCACAGTTATACCTAAGGAAATGTGACAGTTTTATAGGGATGATATGTAAAGATTTTATTTTACAATTAATTTTGTATATTTACACACCTCGGAGTGTGAATTAAATTTTAAATATTTTTGCTGTAAATTCAAGGAACTTTAGTAATTGCATCACCTCACAGCCCAACCGTAGTAGCGTAAGTATGGATAAAGGACACCCGAAAGTGGGGTGTGATAGGACATACCAAAGACAGCTTTCAAAACATGATACAGACATTTTGAGTTTTTGGTTATACCTTTCGAGTTGACGAATACTCTTGCAGCTTTCATAGCACTGATGAACGAAGTACGTAAGCAGTTTTTGGACAAATTCATTATAGTTTTTATTGATGATATTTTGGTATATTCGAAGTCCAGAGAAGAACATGAGCAGCATTTGAAAATAGTTCTGTAAACCCTCAAGGAGAAGAAGTTGTATGTCAAGCTTAGCAAATGTGATTTTTAGCTAGATCAAATAGCTTTCTTGGGGTCACATTGTGTATAAAGATGGAGTGTCTGTAGATCCATCCTAGATCGAAGCGATAGTGCAATGAGAAAGACCCAAGAGTGTTATGAGATTCAGAGTCTCTTGGGTTTGGCTGGATATTACAAAAGGTTTGTCAAGGATTTCTCTAAATTGGCTACTCCTCTGACACAACTTATGAGGAAGAATGTTAAGTTTAAATGGAGTGACTCATGTGAAAGGAGTTTTCAGGAGTTGAAACACAGACTGACCACATCACCTATTTTGATTATACCCGCTAGTTCAGGATGCTTCTCGGTGTATACAGATATGTCCAATCAAGGCTTGGGATGTGTGTTGATGCAGCATGGGAAGGTGGTTGCTTATGGTTCCCGTCAACTAAAACACCATGTGAGGAACTATCTGACCCACGATTTAGAATTGGCAGCCGTAGTGTTTGCATTGAAAATATACCGCCATTACCTATATGGAGAGAAGTTCCAGATCTTCACAGATCATAAAATCCTTAAGTATATATTTTTGTAGAAGGTTTTGAATATGAGGCAGAGGAGGTGGATAGAGCTTTTGAAGGATTTTAAGTGTGAGATCTTGTACCACTTCAGAAAGGTGAATGTAGTAGCAGATGCCTTAAGTAGGAAGAATATCGGGTTTGTATCTTATATGATGATTTGAGAATACAAACTGCTGGAATAGTTTACGAACCTCAACTTGGATATTGAGCCATCTAACACTGCCAATCATGGTGTGATAGCTAGCCTGAGAATAGAACCAGACTTGATTGATAGAATTTAACAGGCTTAGTGTACTGATCGATATTGTACAAATATGGCTAGTCAGATCCAATTGGGAACTATGACAGATTTTGAAGTTAGCTCTAATGGTTTATTGAGGTTCAAAGGTAGAGTATGTGTTTCTGATGATGCACAGTTGAAGAAATTGATATTAACAAATTTTCATTGCTCAAGGTATACCTTACACCTGCGAAGTAATAAGATGTACCAAAATTTACGGAAAGTATATTGGTGGTAAGGAATGAAGAAAGATGTGGCCAAGTTTGTGGCCCGATGTCTGATTGTCACGACCCTCTTCCCGTGACTTATCTTACTACTAACAGTTAGGCTGTGAGTCAACATCCATATCCACATCTCATCCATTCATAATTCATAATTAATTTAATGAAATAGAAATTGTTCTTTTATAAATATGCGGAAACGTTTACATCAATTTCTATCATATACATCCCTTTCGTACAAAAGTTAACTATACTGTGCATTAAATTACAGGATACAAAATTTTTCTCTCATAAATGTATGCCTCTATACTGCTGGAGAACTAAAGAACACCATAGCAGGGATAACTGCAGTAACTTACTACTGCGTGGTATCTGTGGAGGAGGAAATAAGGGGGTGAGCTAACATGTTGAGTAAGGAAAATATGAAAACATGTAGATAACTACACTATCTAGATGCTTAAAATATAAACATTTATTTTCCTTATAAAACATATGCATTCTTTGAAAATAGCTTCCATCAATTGCAAAATCATTAATTCGCTAGATGGGTACATGCATATTTCATTCTCAACTCACAGAGTATATTCTTCAATCTAACAGCACACACTGAGAAATTTCTTTATATTTAGCAAATCACTTAGAAGTCAATTTATATGAGACATATAATGGGATATCATATCACCCTGTACCACACAGCAAAGGGGACACATGTCACTAACACTGTAGTGATAAAATGGCATATCACACAGATATAAGACTTATGGCCACAATCCGGATTCCAGGTAACACTGATCAAGTGTACGGGAATCCTATGCTTGGGGAGGCAGATCAACCATCCCTTCAGCCCACACAGAATCACTAAGATATCATGGCACATCGTACTCTATGGCTAACGGTCACGGTACATCATACTCCCATAGATCCTTATCACCCATTTTCATTGTCTCAAAATCATGTGAGAGCAGGTTGGTGCAAGATCACTAAGCAATACACGACGACTCCAGCACAGTTTTACTCATCACACAGAAAGCTTATCGTACCACGTGTGAGCAACTCAGTGTAAGAACACACAGAGTACCTGAGGCATCGAGCATGATTTTGCTTACAATTACTTTAAATCGAGGGGGTCGCATGTGAGTATAGTCAGAGCAAGATCACTTAGCAGTACTTGATGGCTCTAACAAGATTCCCAAAAATCTAGCGTGAGCTCTTGAGTGGATCACATGGCTTCACTCAGCTTTAACACATTTTTCTTTTCTCAAAAGCCCTTTTAAAATGTTGTACAAGCGAGGCTGGTAAATCTACCATTGTCATTTCAGGTCTAACACAAGTTCACATAGAAAAGGAATAGATGACTCCATTCACTAAGTACGAGTGAGAGGGTAATCTCCCTTCAATCACTCATCAAAAGCTTTTCATGCAATTTACTAAAACGAGAGCCAGTCCATTATTTCTCTTTCTCAAAACACTTGTAAAAAAAAAAAAATTCTTTACATCAATAACATTGAAGGTATGCAACTCATGTTCATAGGCTTCTTCTCTTACTTAGTTTTCACCTAGATATATTAGTATCTATATACTTATCGCATATATTTGCACACAGCAAGTTAATAAAACATATGTATAGCTATCTCTAATAGCTCGCATAAATCCTTTACCTCAAATCATGCTCGAATCGCTTCCCTTGGTTTCCAAAGCTCGTGATCTGGTCTGTGAGACCCCGTATATGTATAATTGTATATATGTACATAGAAATGTAAGTAGAGTTATACTATGAATTCATATGTGAAGTATATGTAATGTAAGTCCATAATATTATGTACACACTTGTAATAAGAGTTGTGATTGTACGTACAAGTTACATTATGAATGAGTATGAAGAAATGGACTTAAACATGTGAAAAATGTGAATGGAAAAGAATATGAGTAGTGTGGTAAAATGGAAGGAAGATTGCATGAGTAAGCACTTCCATTCGGTTTATATTAAGTATCTTTGGTGATACAAGGATTATACACAAGTTTTAATGTGTATGAAGTATTAATGGATGCCACTTTCAAGTCTCAAAGATGATTGAATGAGAAAATGACCATGGTAGCAAATTAAGGATGTTTTAGTATAAGTTTCTGCAGGAAACTGTAGCAAATTCTAGAAATTATGCAGGCCAGATCGATCTAATAGGATGAGAGATTGATCTGGATGAGCCAAAATGCTTGTATTTAAGCAATGGGATAGGGCAGATCGATCTCCAATGGAGCTAGATCGATCTCCTAAACATTTTGTAATGAAAAGATCGATCCTCGAGCATACAGATCGATCTCCTTAGCTCTTTGTTTGGAACAAATCGATCTCAAGCTTCGACAGATCGATCTCATGCTTAAAATGCTGTGGAAAAGAGGAATTTAAGGGGACTAGATCGATCTCCTCCTTGTGCAGATCGATCTTCTCAAGCTATTTTTATAAAAAGGGCATTGAAAATCTATAGATTTCGGGACAAAACCATTTCCTTCCCTTTCCAACCCAAAAGCCTAGTTTTCTCTCTCTAAATCCAATAATTTCTAAGGAGATTTGAGGGAAGACTATTAGAGGCAAAGTTGTGCACATCAAGGAGAAGAATAACATAGTTTGGAGGCATTTACCTACTTGTTGGATTGAAGGAATAAGGGGCATTTCTATTTGGAGCAAAGAGGAAATCCAAAGAGGTAAGTTTCTAGTGCACAAATCCAAGTACATTTGTCAAGTTAATGATTATGAAGTTGATTTGGGTGTGCACATTGTGGGTAGAACTACCTAGAATGCCATGAAATGAATATAACCTAGAAATGGGTTAGTGTGAGAAGTGAAATGTGGTGGAATAAATGATGAATGGGATATCTTGAGATGATAATGGTGTTGAGTAGATAATTTTAAGATAATAATATGGAATGAATAAAGAGGCTTACCCAAAAAAAGGGTAAAATGAGCGTTTAAGGCATTGGGTGGAATGTATAGTGGAACGAGAGTTAGCAATACTAACTTGAATGTATGATAAATAAATTGCAGCTTTCGAGGATACACCGGAGCAAATTGAGCCAAGAGCGTGAGAAGCTAAGAGGAAAAGAGTCACACTAAGTAAATCGAGGTAAGGGAATTGTGTGGATTCTTGAGATATCTGTGCGCAATTTGGGTGCTTAAATGCTTTGCTTGAATGCATGAGATGTTAGGAAATGAAATTGGGTGATTGAAGGGAAAAAGTTGGGTGTTTGAGAAATGTGCATGAAAATAAAAGCATATCGCTTTGAAAGTCATGTTTTATTACTTTTTAGCAAGTGATTGGTAGGTTGGCTAGCATTTGAAATGATTTACAAAAGAAAATGAGTTGTTTTGGTTTGTTAACCACACTTTGCAAAGAAATGAGCCACCTACATGATTTCGTGAGAATGAAAGCGTGCTAGAGCAGGACTTGCACGAGATTTGGCGTGTTTTATACACATGAGTGCTAGAGCAAGCTCGCACTAGTTTTCACATGGATTTCATTCTAGTTTTAGCATGGTGCTTGAAGCTTAGCTCGCCCTAGATGCCCACCATATTTGTTGCTGTCTTGGAGCTTCCAGTAGACTGGGTGTCACTTCAATTAAATAGGCTTGCACATGCTTTTTTTTGACATGATTGATTTACCGTGTTAGGAGCTTCGGGTATACAAGAGGTCATGCCTATTAAATAGGTTCACACATGCATTTTGAAATGTGGCGTGATATGATGTGTTGATTGGGTCCATGGAGTACGTTGTACAATGCATGTAGCATGAAGTAAGTTGTACCGTGTTGAGATGTGATATGTCGTCTTCGGACGAGATATGCTTTAGACCGACAGGCTGGATTTGACCCACCTCCCGTGTGGAAGCCGATAGTGGTGATATCCTGCACACCTGATCCGTGTAGCCGGTTTCACAGGTTATGGCCATAGACATTGAGGTTATTACCTTTTATTGAATTGCCTATCTCACATGTTTATTGCTTTGAGAATAAATCCATGTTTTGGAATGATTTATAGGTCAGGACGGTCAGAGGGAAGGGCTAAGACTTGACAAGTGTGGACTTGTTTTGAGATATCGATGTTAATAGTTTTTAAAGTGAACGAATGCATGATGGTTAATGCCATGCTTATTTGAGAAAACGTATGATAGGTAATGCCATACTTTATTGTGAAAAATGCATGATGGTTAATACCATGCTTTATTGTGAAAAATGTATGATGGTTAATGCCATGCTTATTTGAGAAAATGCATGATGGTTAATGCCATTTGTAAATTATGCATGATGATTTATACCATGCTTTGAATTAAATTGTGCAATTGATTTTAATAGCATGAATGCTTTACATATCATTAACCCAATCATACACTCATATTTTGAGATAAATGATGAACTAAATGCTTTTGAGCATGGCATCACGATCACGTAGATAGTGCAGTATCTACCTGTTCGCATGATTTCCTTACTGGTCGTGTGGTTTCCTCACCCCATTATTTTTCCCCTCTCTACAGAGTGTTAAGTATAGATTGGGCGTGACTGGAGGCGTTCCCTTTTGGTAATCCCCTACATCCCATGCGTAAGGTATACACACTGTTGTAATTTTGTATCTAAACTTACGATAGCACAGTAGCATTTTATATGTAACTATTGGGGATGTAAAACAACGTAAACACATGTAACAACTCTGATATATACATTTATACAAGTGTTTACTCATAAATAATATGCAAATTGAATTGGTATGGTGGAGTGAGTTAGACGTCGACACACAGTCCAACTATTGAGGGTAGTTGCTGTTCATGATTGAGGTAAGGATGAATAATAAATGATGCATGAAAATGCGAAAAATTTGTACGTACTTTGGTAAGTTGAGGGTCGTGACAGAAGTTGGTATCAAAGCTTCGGTTGGTCTAACGTGTGTCATGGCTTAAATACTTAATACGTTGGAAAATTACATCCCCATGTTACTGTGCTTGTTTAGATACAATTGTGTGTGTGTCGATGGGTTGACTAAGTAATTGGTTGTAAATGTAGGGAATTGAGTAATTATGCCTAATACCAGTCACGGTAGAGGGATGAGAGCGCAGGCTCGAGGCCTTAGAGGTAGGCCTGGAGGTAATGTTGAGCCAGAAACCCACGAGGATCAGGATGATATTAAGGTGGAGGCTGAGGTTGAGCACATTCCACAAGGTCTAGAGTAGAGGCCTGAGAGTACTAAGGCTCGCTTTGCGAGGATTGAGCGGAGCATTGAGATGATATTGGAGTTGGTCACCCAATCTTTACTTGGAGTTGGCCGTAGACAGAGACCCGCTACACAAGGTGATGCCGAGTAGGCAGCAGCTCCTGAGGCACAGGCAAGGCCAGCCCAGAGATCTCAGACTACAGATACCCCACCCACACAGGATGTGCCTACGTCGGTTGCTACACTAGGTAGTAGAGGTTGGGGATATGGATGTGACTTAGATAAATTACGATAATTCCAAAACTTTAAACCGCCGTCTTTCAGTGGAGTAAAGGACCGAGTAGCTGCTGAGGATTGGATTAGTGAAATCTAGAAGTTGTATGGGTTCTTTGAGTACACTACTACCGAGATGGTAGCGTTTACCACTTTTATGCTGAAGGGATCAACAAAACATTGGTGGAAGTCCACCAGGCCTATTTTGAGAGCCCGGCATATGGAGATTAGCTGGGATATATTTTTGGAGGTCTTCCAGAGATAGTACATTCTCGATACCACACAACAGAAGATGAGAATGGCATTTTTGGGACTGACCCAAGGGAGTAGGACAATGGATGAGTATGAGACGACCTTTATCTCCCTAGGTAGATATGATCCAAACACAATGAATAATGTGGTCGAGAAAATCTAAAAATTTGTAGATGGATTGAGACCGATCATCAGGTCCAAATTGGTTCCTCTAGATATACGGACCTATATGGAGGCAGTGCGCAGGGCGCAATTATGTGAACAAGATGTTGATAGAATCGCCTTAGAGTTTAGAAAGGTTTGTAAGATGAGGGATAGAGATAAGAAGAGACCAATGATGGATAGAGGCTTCAGCTATAAGTGAAGTAAGAGGTTTTCTAAAAAGAGGCCGAGGATCGAAGAGATCTTGGAGAGGACAGTTAATACTCCCATGTATCCGGCCATTGCTCCAGCTAAGGAAATTGTGATTGGAGGGCCACAACCTACTACGAAATAGTGTGGCAAGTGTGGCAGGTACTATAGAACTCGACCATATTATGGACCTCGGGTAGTGTGCTTAGATGTGGGAAACCAGGGCACATAATCAGGGATTGCCCAGAGATGACAGAGAGGGCCCCATAGAAGGGCAAGGAGCCAGAGAGAGCTCCAGTTGGTACTGCTGCTAGGAGGAGGAGGGCTACAGCTGAGGAAAAGGGGAAGCAAGTAGTGGGTGTGAGCAGAGGACGAGTGCACGCACTGGACTAGGACACTGCAGATCAGTCATCGGATTGGTAAAAGGTACCATCCAAATCTTTGATTTAGAAGCTTATGTACTGTTTGATCCTGGTGCCACACATTCCTTTGTATCACCATCCTTTGCATGTAAATTGTTCAAGCATGTAGAACCCATACTGCTAGATAAAATGTTGATGATATCTACCCCTATGAATGATAGTCAGTTGACTGAGGATGTATATAGCGATTGTAAGATGAGGATAGGAGGTAAAGAAATGGCAGCCGATTTAATTTTACTAAATATGGGTGATTTTGATGTAATCCTAGGGATGGATTGGCTGGCTGCAAATTATGTTGTTATGGATTGTCATCCAAAAACTTTGATGTTTCCAAAGATAGACAACATTGTAGTAAATTTTACGAAATGAAATTAAAGAACATGATTATTATAAGTGTGATGAGTACAATCTTGATACACATTGTATGAAAGATAAATCTATTTACCAATCTTGTGTGTGAATATGATGATTTATGATTACTAATGGTGGAAAGAATAATGTGAATGATTCATTGCTTATGTGATTGAGACGGATAAGGCACATCTGGAATTTAGAGCCATACCAGTGCTTAAGGAGTTTCCAGATGTCTTTCTAGATGAGTTACCAGGGTTACCTCCAGATAAGGAGATGGAGTTAGGTATAGACTTGGCACCTGATACAGAGCCGATATCCAAGCCACCGTACAAAATGGCTCAAGTTGAGTTGGAAGAACTAAGGAAACAACTGTAAGAGTTACTAAAGAAAGGGTTCATCGGTCAAGTGTCTCACATTGGGGAGCACTGGTTCTTTTTGTAAGGAAGAAGGATGGAAGCCTCTAACTGTGTATAGATTATCGGTTGTTGAATAAGGCTACCATCAAGAATAAGTATCCCCTTCCACGCATCGATGACTTGTTGGATCAGCTTAAGGGAGCGCAGGTCTTTTCCAAGATGGATATGAGATCAGGGTACCATCAGTTGAAGATATGAGGTGGAGATGTACCTAAGACCGGTTTTCACACCCGGTATGGACATTATGAGTTTATGGTTATGCCATTTGGGTTAACGAATGCTCCCGCAGCTTTTATGTCGTTGATGAATAAGGTATTCCACCAGTATTTGGATCGGTTTGTTATTATGTTTATTGATGATATATTGGTGTACTTAAGATCTAGAGAAGAGCATGAGAGGCATCTAAGGATAGTGCTACAGACCCTCAGAGAGAAGAAGTTGTACGCTAAACTCAGTAAGTGTGACTTTTTGTTGGAATAGATCTCTTTTCTGGGTCACATAGTATCGAAGGATGGAGTGTCAGTGGATCTATCGAAGATTGAGGCAGTGATACAGTGGCAAAGACCTCAGATAGTGACAGAGATAAGAAGTTTCTTGGGTTTAGCTGGGTATTATCGAAGATTTGTAGATGGATTTTCGAGGTTAGCTGCCCCTTTGACACATCTCATGAGAATGAATGTTGATTATGTATGGGACAATAAGTGTGAGGAAATTTTGAGAAGTTGAAGAGGAGGTTGACTACAGCTCCGACACTCACCATTTCTACCAGCTCAGGAGGTTTCTTGGTGTATACAGATGCTTTACACCAAGGACTGGGCTGTGTATTGATGCAGGATGGGAAGGTAGTAGACTATGGATCAAGGCAGTTAAAGGATCAAGAGAGGAACTACCCAACCCATGACTTGGAGTTGGCAGCGGTGGTGTTTGCGCTGAAGATATGGCGCCACTACCTTTATAGAGAGAAATTCTAAGTGTTTACAGACCATAAGAGCCTTAAATACCTATTCTCACAAAAAGAGTTGAACATGAAACAGAGGAGATGGCTCGAGCTGTTAAAAGATTATGATTGTGAGATCCTATACCACCTGGGTATAGTAGATGTGGTTGCTGATGCATTGAGTAGGAAGCATCTCGAGATGGTCTCATTCATGATGGTCAGGAAACACGAGCTGTTGGAACAGTTCATGAACCTCAGTTTGGATGTGACCCCGCCCAGTGTTGATGGTGGTGGCATGGTAGCTAGCCTGCAGTTGGAACCAGATCTGGTAGATCGAATTCGACAAGCTCAGCAAATTGATCAGCAGTGCAGTGATATTGTCGTACAGATATAGAGGGGCATAGAGATTCATTTTAAGTTGAGTTCAAATGGATTGTTGAGGTTCAGAGGTAGGAAATGTGTTCCTGATGATGCAGAGATCAGTAGGTTGATCTTGACAAAGGCTCACTCATCGAAGTATACGATACATCCAGGGAGTACTAAGATGTATCAAAACATTTGAAAGGTTTATTGGTGGTTTGGGATGAAAAAGTACATTACTGAATATGTTGCTAAGTGTCTCGTTTGTCAGCAAGTGAAGGTAGAGTATCAGAAGCCTACAGGGTTATTGTAGCCTCTACCGATACCGACTTAGAAGTGGGAGCATGTCACCATAGATTTTGTGATGGGATTATCGAGGACTCGGAGAGGTCATGATGCCATATGGGTGATTGTGGATCGATTGACGAAATCAGCCCATTTTCTAGCTATGAGAGCTACCGATACTCTGAGCCAGTTAGCGAACTTGTATTTGTGCGAGGTAGTGAGGCTACATGGAATTCCAGTGAGCGTTGTTTCTGATAGGGATGCCCGCTTCACTTCCCACTTCTGGGAACGTTTTTAGGAAGCGATGGGGACCCAGTTGAGTTTTAGCACCGCATTTCATCCTCAGACAGATGGTCAGTCAGAAAGGACTATACAGACCATGGAGGATATGTTGAGAGCGTGTGCGTTGGATTTTAGAGGCTCTTGGGATGACCATTTGCCACTCGCTAAGTTCGCCTATAATAACAGTTTTCATGCGAGTATCGGGGTGGCACCATATGAGGCATTGTATGGGCGTAGATGTTGTTCCCCTATTAGATGGGAATAGGTTGGTGACAGACAGATCTTTGCTCTCGACTTGGTTAGACAAGCCTCTGAAGACGTCCAATTGATATGTGAGAGGTTACGAACAGCTCAGAACAGGCAAAAGAGTTATGCTGACAAGAGACGTAGACCACTAGAGTTTGATGTAGGTGAGTCGATGTTCTTGAAAGTTTCTCCTTCGAAGGGAATTATGAGATTCAGGAAGAAGGGAAAGTTTAGCCCTCGATATATAGGGCTATTTGAGATACTAGATAAGGTGGGAGATAAGGCTTATAGGTTGGCATTTCCACCAGATTTGGCAAGTGTGCATAACGTCTTCCACGTATCCATGTCAAGGAAGTATCACCCGGACCCGACGCATGTGATAAAGTATGAGCCTTTGGAGCTCAATGAGGGTATGACATACATTGAGAAGCCAGTTCGGGTATTGGACAGAAAAGAGAAAGTGTTGAGGACAAAGACAATTCCATTGGTGAAAGTACTTTGGCAATATCACACTGTGGAAGAAGCCACATGGGAATTGGAAAGTTTGATGCGGGAGAAGTATCCTAGGTTATTCATAGATTAAATTGGTTCTAATTTGGAGGACCAAATTTTCTAAGTGGGGGAGAATGTGAGACACCGTATATGTATAATTGTATATATGTACATAGAAATGTAAGTAGAGTTATACTATGAATTCATATGTGAAGTATATGTAATGTAAGTCCATAAGATTATGTACACACTTGTAATAAGAGTTGTGATTGTACATACAAGTTACATTATGAATGAGTATGAAGAAATGGACTCGAACATGTGAAAAATGTGAATGGAATAGAATATGAGTAGTATGGTAAAATGGAAGGAAGATTGCATGAGTATGTACTTCCATTTGGTTTGTATTAAGTATCTTTGGTGATACAAGGATTCTACATAAGTTTTAATGTGTATGAAGTATTAATGGATGCCACTTTCAAGTCTCAAAGATGATTGAATGAGAAAATGACCATGGCAGCAAATTAAGGATGTTTTGGTATAAGTTTTTGCAGGAAACTGCAGCAAAATCTGGAAATTATGCATGCCAGATTAATCTCCAATGGAGCCAGATCGATCTCCTAAACATTCTGTAATGAAAAGATCGATCCTCGAGCATACAGATCGATCTCCTTAGCTCTCTGTTTGGAGTAGATCGATCTTAAGCTTCGACAGATCGATCTCATGCTTAAAATGTCGTGGAAAAGAGGAATTTAAGGGGATCAGATTGATCTCCTCCTTGTGAAAATCGATCTCCTCAAGTTATTTCTATAAAAAGGGCGTTAAAAATCTACAGATTTCGGGACAAAACCATTTCCTTCCCTTTCCAACCCAAAAACCTAGTTTTCTCTCTCTAAATCCAACCATTTTCAAGGAGATTTGAGGGAAGACTATTAGAGGCAAAGTTATTCACTTCAAGGAGACGAACAACATAGTTTGAAGGCATTTACCTATTTCTTGGATTGAAGGAACAAGGGGCATTTCTATTTAGAGCAAAGAGGAAATCCAAAGAGGTATGTTTCTAGTGCACAAATCCAAGTACATTTGTCTAGTTAATGATTATGAAGTTGATTAAGGTGTGCACATTGTGGGTAGAACTACCTAGAATGCCATGAAATGAATATAACCTAGAAATGGGTTAGTGTGAGAAGTGAAATGTGGTGGAATAAATGATGAATGGGATATCTTAAGATGATAATGGTGTTGAGGAGATAATTTTAAGATAATAATATGGAATGAATAGAGAGGCTTACCCAAAAAAGGGTAAAATGAGCGTTTAAGGCATTGGGTGGAATGCATAGTTGAACGAGAGTTAGCAATACTAACTCGAACGTATGATGAATAAATTACAGCTTTCGAGGATACGCCTGAGCAAATTGAGCCAAGAGCGTGAGAAGCTAAGAGGAAAAGAGTCACACCAAGTAAATCGAGGTAAGGGAATTGTGTGGACTCTTAGAGATATCTGTACGCAATTTGGGCGCTTAAATGCTTTGTTAGAATGCATGAGATGTTAGGAAATGAAATTGGGTGATGGAAGGGCAAAAGTTAGGTGTTTGAGAAATGTGCATGAAAACAAAAGCATATCGCTTTGAAAGTCATGTTTTATTGCTTTTTAGCAAGTGATTGGTAGGTTGGCTAGCATTTGAAATGATTTGGAAAAGAAAATGAGTTGTTTTGGTTTGTTAACCACACTTTGTAAAGAAATGAGCCACCTACATGATTTCGTGAGAATGAAAGCGTGTTAGAGCAGGACTCGCACGAGATTTGGCGTGTTTTATACACATGAGTGGTAGAGCTTAGCTCGCACTAGATGCCCATTTTATTTGTTGTCGTGCTTCGAGCTTCGAGTAGACTGGGTGTCACTTCGACTAAATAGGCTCATACATGCATTGTTTTGACATGTTGGATTTGCCGTGTTAGGAGCTTCGGGTAGACAAGAGGTCGTACCAATTAAATAGGCTCACACGTGTGTTTTGAGATGTGGCGTGATATGATATGTTGACTATGTCCACGGAGTACGTTGTACCATGCATGTAGCGTGGAGTACATTGTACCGTGTTGAGATGTGATATGCCGTCTTCGAACCAGATCTGCTATGGACTGACGGGCAGGATTTAACCCACCTCCCGTGTGGAAGTAGATAGTAGTGATATCCCGCACACCTGATCCATGTAGCCGGTATCACAAGTTATGGCCATAGACCTTGAGTTATTACCTTTTATTGAATTGCCTATCTCACATGTCTATTGGTTTGAAAATAAATCCATGTTTTGAAATGATTTGTGGGTCAGGACAGTCCGAGGGAGGGGCTGAGACCTGACAAGTGTGGACTTGTTTTAAGATATCGATGTTAATGGTTTTTAAAGTACACAAATGCATGATGGTTAATGCCCTGCTTATTTGAGAAAACGCATGATGGGTAATGCCATGCTTTTATTGTGAAAAATGCATGATGGTTAATGCCATGCTTTATTGTGAAAAATGCATGATGGTTAATGCCATGCTTATTTGAGCAAATGCATGATGGTTAATGCCATGCTTATTGAGAAAACGCATGATGGGTAATGCCATGCTTTATTTGTAAATTATGCATGATGATTTATACCAAGCTTTTAATTGAATTGTGCACTGGATTTTAATAGCATGAATGCTTTGCATACCATTAACACAATCATACACTCATGTTTTGAGATAAATGATGAACTAAATGCTTTTTGAGCATGGCATCATGATCACGTAGATAGTGTAGTATCTACCTGTTCGCATGATTGCTTTACTGAGCGTGTGGTTTGCTCACCCCCCTTATTTTCTCGCTCTCTACAGAGTGTTGAGTATAGATTGAGCGTGACTGGAGGTGTTCCCTTTTGGTAATCCGCTGCATCCCATCGCGTAAGGTATACACACTATTGTAATTTTGTATCTAAATTTACGATAGCACAGTAGCATTTTGTATGTAACTATTGGGGATGTAAAACAACGTAAACACATGTAACAACTCTGATATATACATTTATACAAGTGTTTACTCATAAATAATAGGCAAATTGAATTGGTATGGTGGAGTGAGTTAGACGTCGACACACAGCCCAACTATTGAGGAGAGTTGTTCACGATTGAGGTAAGAACGAATAATAAATGATGCATGAAAATGCGAAAAAATTTGTACGTATTTTGGTAAGTTGAGGGTCGTGACACGGTCTCATTGGCTCCAATTTATCTCCAGGAGCTACAATGATTTACAAATCTCATTAGAATACTTCAATATGCTTCATTTTCACTTGTATGAAGTTCAATTCAATGCATTGGGCCATTTTACACCAAATTTGGCCTCGTTATGTCTTATTGGACTTTACTCTCTCTTAAGTTCATTTCGATCGTTCTATTCATCTCTTGAAAATCCATTAGACTCCTTGAGTCTATTGATTCATATTAAACCGACATTAATCTCACAATGCCTTAAGTTCATCATATACCTTCTCTATGGCATTTTATCAAACACCTCTTAAGCCTATTTTCAATCATCATCTTTTCCAACATATGTATTTCACAAAACTATCTTAAAAAACCATCTATACATGCTTACTAACATTTCTACATGCTTAAATCATCATCAACCCCATGCCATTTCAACTTTTTTCTCACTAAGCCCATTCTAGATCATGGTTGTTTAAGCATGTATATGAACATTTCAGCCAACATTATATACACCAATCAACTCATCAAAATGTCTAGATTAACATACTAGAAGATGGTGTATAGAAACCTTACCTAGCTTGACCTTTTTCCTCCTTTTGCCAAATTAGGGGAAAACCTCTTTTCTCCTTCAATCCAAGGTTTAAACTTCTAATCTTTGACTATGTTGTTCTTTTCTTCACTAGGAATAACTTTGCTAAGAGGAACTTCTCTCAAAACTGATTGGAAAGTGGTGATTTTTAGAGTGAGAAAGCTTGGTTATTGTTAAAAATTGACGAAATGGGTTGTTCTTCGTGAAATACAGGTTTCACTGCCCAGTTTTTATAAGAAACGCCTTATGAGATCGATCTCCATGGGTGGGAGATTAATCTGGCCTTGCTTAAACTCCTTCAGAATTTTGACAATGCAAACAGGAGATCGATCTGTCCATTTGCATGAGATCGATCTGCTTAAAAGGAATGAGATCGATCTGTTTCAGGCAGAAGGCTTTAGAGATCGATCTGGCATTAAGGGGAGATTGATCTGGCATATCCAAAGATAATTAGAGACCAATCTACATTATGGGAGGAGATTGATCTGGTTCAAGCTGAGACAACTTGAGATCGATCTACTTGAGTGAGGGATTGATCTCCATCTTGCAGAATGCTTGACATTGTGTTTTCCAGGCCATGAGATCTATCTCTCCTTGCAATGAGATCAATCTGCCCTGTATTCTGCAGCATTCCAACTGTAATTTTCCCAGATTTTCAAAGTTAAACTTAAACTCAATTACTTCAATACTCGTTTTGCAATTCATTCACACTTAGAACTTGTTTGTACATTCCAGAATCATAAGTATTACATAGAAATTTACGGGTCTTACGCTGATGTGTTAGCAAATTAAGGTAGAGCATTAGAAACCTGTAAGGTTGTTATAGCCTCGATCGATACCAACATGGAAATGAGAGCATATCACCATGGATTTCAATATGGGATTGCCAAAGAGCCATAGAAACCATGATGCAATTTGGGTAATAGAAGATAGATTGAAAAAGTTTTCCACTTCCTGGTTGTGAAGTCTATTGATACTTTGAGTGCTCTAACGGATCTTTATGTGCGGGAGATTGTAAGATTACATGGCATACCAATGAGCATTGTATCTGGCAGGGATTCCCAGTTCACTTTGTACTTCTAGGAACATTTTCAAAAAGCTATGAGGACCCAACTAAATTTTAGCACAGCTTTCTATCTTGAGACGGACGGGCAATCATAGAGAACTATTCAGACTTTGGAGGATATGTTGAGAGCTTATGCTCAATATTTTAAAGCCTTCTGGGATGATCATTTATAACTAGTGAAGCTTGCGTACAATAACAGTTACCACTCAAGTATCAGAATGGCACCGTATGAAGCGTTGTATGGTCGAAGGTGTCGTTCACCGATTGGATGGGAAGAAGTGAGTGAAAGTGTTAAGACCCTTCCTGACTTAACCAAAACTACTACAAATTTTTTGCATTTTAACTTACCTTTCCTCTCATCAATGGTTGGGTTGTGATTCGATGTTAGCTTCCTCGCATACCATATCATCAATTATCATACATACATGTCAATATACTGTTATTGACTGTAACTTCTTTTATAATACATGTGAGATCATATAAAATCCAATACAAATACATTCCCCATAATATATATCATATACTTCACTGTGCTGTTTCCATGTTTAGATATATAACCGTACAAAATATGTATACCTGTCAATCTATAGGAAATAGCAGCGGACAATAGGAATGCTATCCCTCAAGCACACTCGCTCTACTGCTGATGCTCTGTAGAGAGGAAAATAAAGGGGGATGAGCATACAACGCGTTCAGTAAGGAAATCAGGCAAGCAAGTAGACATCTACACTATCTACTCAAAATAATACTATGCCTCGAAAATATCATTTCCTTAACTCACTTTAAAAGCATGTCTTTAAATATACATATATATACTTGTACAGATTAAATCCCATGTACAGAAATCATGCTTGCTTTCTCAAATGTAGGCATGTAGTGCAAAATAATGCATCTTTATAATATCACAATGCCTTTAGATAAATCATGCCATGTATATTTAAATCACAGTAAATATGGCATTTAAATCATTCACAACACAAAATCGGATTCTGACTCATCCCTCAGGTCTATCCATATCATAAATAAATCAATCAGTTAGGTCATATATCATGTGATACTCTATGTTGAAATGCAATAATATCCTGGACTATGACCATATCCTATAATGGTGATCCCAGGCTACACAGATCTCGGTGCGCGGGGCATCACTACTGCAACGGGAGGGGGGTCAGTCTATCACAACCGCCAGCTATCAACTCCTCAACTCCACAACACCACACGGTACAGTGTACTCCATGCCACTCGCACAGTACAACGTACTCCGTGGACCCTACATCATAGTTGGGGTGCCTGCCATAGGTCTTAGCCCTCAAACCAT
Organism: Firmiana major; assembly: GCA_033439115.1. NCBI lineage: Eukaryota > Viridiplantae > Streptophyta > Magnoliopsida > Malvales > Malvaceae > Firmiana > Firmiana major. Next base: position 45,188,349 of record CM065908.1, on the reverse strand, counting down.
GGAATATCATACCACGTCTCTAAATCCACATGCGAACCTCTCATAGTGTGACACTCAGTCTACACGAGGAAATCAAGCATGGTTTTCAACATGTATTATATATCACATAAATTACAGTGCATGCCTCATAGTCGACACTCCGCTCAAACACTGTTTCATATCACAAACTCAAACTCTAGTGCGAGTAAACCTCCCGCAACTAGGTCATGCATGTTCATGTTTCAAATCAAGTACGAGCAATAGCTCCAGTACCATGCTAAGCACAAAATCATCAAATCAAGTACGAGAAATAACTCAAGTACTATGTCATGTATAAATCATGAAGAATCGAGTACGAGCAATGCTCTAGCACTCTGTCATGCATCTCGTGAAAATTTCGAGTACAAGCTAATCGCTCCAGCACTCTCTCATGCATATATCATATAAAACTGAGTATGAGTAATAACTCCAGCACTCTCTCATGCATGTCATGGAAATCTAGTGCGAATCATACATCAGCACTAATATATGTGGAAAATATATGAAATCAAGTGCGAGTTGTGCTCTAGTACGATTTATTCTCACATAATTCGATAGATGGCTCTTTAAAAAGAGATGATTTTCAAAACATCAAAATCAGCACTATAAAGTTTGCTTAATTCACATCAACCTTAAAATAATTAGCCCATCTATTTATTCTTCTGTTAAACAGCAGTAAAACACTCAAAATGGTGGTTTCCATGCTTTTTACAACTTTTCACAAAAGTTGACTTTTTTCATAACAAAGCATAAAATCGTAATTTTTCACTATCGGATCATAATAATTATTATTCACTTTGTCTGAACCTCAGAGTTTTTAAGTGAATGTAAAACCAGATGAAAATACATGCAGGTATCTCTAACTACTCGCAAAAGTCCCTTACCTATAATCACTCGAGAAATTTTACTTTCTCAACGCTGCTCGATCCAGCAGTCCAATTTGCTCCTCAAATAATATTTAAAGCTGTATATAACCATTTATCAGGTTAATTATACTTTTCCTACTGTAGGCTTTAATAAATCTTAATGGGCCTAATTATGCCTTAAGCCCATTTTCATTTTACTATTCATTTTCGTTGGGCCTTTTGGGCTTGTGGGGCTCGTCAACTCTTATTGGGGTTATCCTAGACCCATCACATCACATTGGGCTGAAATCAATTGGGTTTGCCCTATTGGACCTCTCGGCCACATGCCATGGCCGAGAGCACCCTATGCCATCGGTCACACCATGGCATGTCGTCCATGTCCATTTCCTTAGCCAATTCACTTAGGTATTTTCACAAACACTTGGTTGGAAATGTTCCTAAGAATCACATAGTTCATTTAGGCATTTTATCAAACACCTTGATTGCCAACTTAATACATGTATTAATTAATCAAATTGATTAATTCTAACTATACCATAATCATTAACACATGTATATCAACTCATTTATGCCTTAATATCATATGGGCATTCATCAATATTTCACTACTCACTCTCGGCCTAACCATGATCATAGTGATTTCATATATTTCAATATTTAAAACATATACCAATATACTTAAAATCATTCATACATTAATATATATGAATTTGAAAGCTTGAAAATATATCTAGTATTTGTGTTCACACTTGACCGAAACTTTGGAGCCTCACGGTTTGCACACTATTGCTTCTTGATAGCCAATTCCAACATATGTTACTCTCCTCTCAATTTGAAACAACTTTCATGAAGAATGCAAGTTCCAAATATTCCTAAATCCTAGTGATTTCTAGTGAGAGAAAGCTTGGATAAATGTATTTCAATGGTTTCCTTGTGTAGCCGAGAATGGTATGGTGAAGATGATAATGGTGTGGCTAATTTTATATGCCATTTACTTAGCCATTAAGCCTTACTTTTCAGCCATTAAAATTGACTTCCTAAGGTTTAGTTATGAGTCACCTAATGAGTTATCTAATGAGTAATAGTTATCTTTAACTATGGTTAGATATTTAATTCTAATGGCCTTTACAATTGAGCGTCTCGGTTTGGGCTTTCTTAATGGGCTTTCAGGCTGAAATTTTTACTATACCTCGGGCCTTTAATTGTCTAAATATTTGGCCTATCAATCGGTCCAACAATTCGGTCTAACGGACCTAATAATTTCGATCTACGTTTAGTATACCTTAATGGGCTTTAAAATCTTCACTTTAGGCCCAATACATTTTTATCCATTAATATTAATCCGAAATACTTCTGAATAAATTTTTCGTACTTCCGGGATGATTATCTTGTATTCTAACCAAAAATATTTTCCCCAAATTTTTCTCCATACTTGGGTAAATTTTTAACCATGGTTAGTCAACTATGGTAAAAGTCCACTTTTCTTAACTATAGTTGACTTTTTCCTTAATCATTGACCAAGTTGACTTTTTCGCAAAATTTTGAAAGTGTCATATCTTATGTCTTACACTCTCATCTTTACGTTTTAGCCATTTTCGGTAGGTAAATATGCTCGAAATACCTTAAATACCTTAACTCGCTAAAAAGGTCAATTTTACCATTTTTAGCTTTTACTCTCGTTCTCTGTGTTCGGAACTAAATCAAACTGACTTTCCTTCATAAGCTCTCTACATTTTCTCATTTTAAGTTCTTCTCTTCAGTCAGAATGATTCAGATCCACTCGGTTTAGCCTGTGATACTTATAGCTCACATTAGGCTTTTATGTAGCTTATGAGTGCTAAATCATTTCACATACACTTTAAATCTAGCAAATACTCTTCTTATGATTCAACTATAATAATAGAGTATTCATACACATAGGAATCATAAGGAACAAGCTACATAAAATACGGGTCTAACAGAAAGAAAGATATTTGCTCTCGATCTGGTTAAGCAAGCTTCCGAGGATATTCAATTGATTTACAAAAGGTTGAGGATAGCTCAGAGCAGGCAAAAGAGTTATGCTGACCAAAGACGAAGACCCTTGGATTTTTCAGTAGGAGATTCAGTTTTTCTGAAAGTTTCACCTTCTAAGGGCATAATGAGGTTTGGAAAGAAAGGGAAGCTGAGTCCACGCTATATTTGGCCTTTCGAGATCTTAGACTGAGTGGAAGATAAAGCTTACATATTGGCTTTACCGCCAGACCTATCGAGTATTCATAATGTCTTCCACATGTCAATGCTTTGTAAATATCATCCGGATCTGACACATGTGATAAAGTATGAACCACTAAAGTTAAAAGAAGATATGACGTATGTGGAGAAACCAATTTGGATCTTGGATAGGAAAGAAAAGGCATTGCAGTCTAAGACGATTCCTTTGGTCAAAGTTTTGTGGCAGTATCATACTTCGGAGGAGGCTACGGGGGAATTTGAAAGTTTAATGCGAGAGAAATACTCGTATTTGTTTGAGAGCTGATGTAACTTTAAATTTTGGGACTAAATTTCCTAAGATGAGGAGAATATAAATACCCTAAAATCTCATGTACCTGGACTTATCCATGAATAATAACGTAGCCAAAGGAATTAAAAGTGTTATTCCTTAAGTTAATAATTTAAATTAATATTGTATTGTTCATTGTGAGACTTAGAAGAATAAATTAAATAAATACATAAGCCCAACGAAAATAGATAGAGGTATATGCACATATGTCAATACATATATATACATGTGCATATATATATATATATCTATATACAGATACCTGTATAGTTGTATGGTCGAGAGCCATAAAGCAATATAAACGGATGAGGACGTGATGATGATGATTTATAGTAGGAAAAAAGGAAAGAGAGCAAATAAAAAATAAAAAATAAAAAATAAAAAATATTAATAATAATAATATTATTAATTAAAATTATATATATAATAATAAAATAAATAAATAAAAAAATAAAATGATTTTTTTTTGGTAAGCACCCACGCCCCCTCTGTACACCAACTTCCCTACAGTACCCATACCCTTCTGCAATTTCAGCACACCCACTTCCTACACCCCTATACCTCATAATCAAACCCACTCTCATTCTCCCTCATTTTTACGCCATCAGGTTTTGTCAGCAAACCATACCTGCTCTGCCCGATTTTGTATATAGCTAAAAGTAAGAAAACAGAGGAAAATTGAAGTAGAAAAGAGAAACCAAGAGGGATTAAAAGAAAGTTTGGAGAGTGCCCGAGAGTAGAAGCATATCTGGGCTAACCGAGAGGGAATGAGAGAAGGGCTTACGGTGGAGAGAAAAACCATGGCAGAGGAACAGTGAAGCAGGGTAGGTGCTGGTTTCTCAGGAACGAAACAGAGGTGAGATAATGAAACAGAGTGTTCTCTCTCTGTTTTGCTGAGCCCGAGAGTAAATTCGGTTGGGTGTAAAGGAGGCGACATGGTCATAGTTTATTAAGGGCTGGTCTGAGCAGAGGCTAGGGAGTGCGTAGCAAAGCAATTGTTGTCTTCATTCTTTTCCTTAGAACTGAAATAGAGTAAAAGAAGGTTGAAGCAGGAAATAGAGGCAGAATAGAAAGAGGAAGAAAAAGGAAGGAGAAGTATGACGGGGGAAGAGAAGGGAGCCGAGAGACTGAAGACTCAGGTTTAAAGGTGAAGAAGACTGAAAATCATAGCAAAGAACGTGGACCTTGGGCAGGAGCAGTGGCGGACTGTGGAGGCTGGGAGATGAAGATGATGGTGGTAGAAACACAACTGAAGCTGGAGGAAGCAACGGGGAGCTAAAATAAAGGACACCGAGACAAAGCAAAAGACCAAGAGAGGTAGAGTGAGCGGTGGAGGAGCTGGAGACGGTGACGGTAGAAGAACACGGGAGCAGGTGAACCGGAGATGATAAGATGATGGAGGAGTGGCGTGGCAGCATCGAGAATGTGGGTGATGACAAGGAAGTTGTTGAACAATGGTGACCAGCGACGGTGAGGAAGAAGAAGGAAGGAAAAAAAAGTCGGGAAGGAAGGAAATTCGAAGGAAGAAAAAAAAGGTATATATATATATATATAAATATTTGGAGTTAGGAAACAAGGCACAAAGAAAATTGGGAACAAAACGAAGGAAAAGGCTCCGTGGAAATTAATCGAGCAAACCGGACGCATTGACTCCAGTCACTAAGGCATTGAAGACTACAAGCAAACACCGAGGTAAGGAAAATTCTTGTGTCCTACTAGAGATAATTATGTGTATTTCCTGTGGATTATTAGATATAAAATTCTAGACTGAATTATAACTATGAAAATTATGGATTTTTTTGCCTTAGTTAGACAGTCTAGCCTTATCATTATAAATCTAAATTGTTTGCAAAGACATTGATATATCATGAATTATGGTTTTGAATCGAAAATCCCGAATTTTATTACTATAAACTGTTTATTGGGATTTTAATAGAAAAAGGGCAAGACTGCTCCTTTTAAATTGCTTTGTACACTGCACTAAGTTTTAGAACTGTTTTGATGGAAATAGTTTGCTTATAAACTAGTACTGATAAATGTGCTTGAACGCGTGCTGATTGTGTGTCGCACAGTCTGACTCGCACTGATTTAGAGACAAAGGCGATGATTAGTCAAGCTACACTATTACCATTACTGAATTATTACTCTTACTGAACTGTTAATGTTATTGTGGTCCACGAAGTACGATGTACTACGTAACACTCATGTTAGTACGTTGTATCGTGTTATTGGTCTTCGGACATATTGTACTATGAGTCGTTTGGGTAGCTGACCACTCCCACCGCAATTGACATCCCGGCACATCTGATCAGTGATGCCCGGTTTCACCGACATTGGCCAATTGTCATACTGATTTTTGTTATAGCATGTTCTGTATTGTCTCGTCTATTTAATTTACTGAACTAACTGATTGAACTGTATCTTTTATTTTATTTACTGAATTGACTCTATGAACTATTTTATCGTATGGAACAGTCTTATTTTACTGTATAAAGAGACTGTGGGGGCCACATCTTGAATCCTGCGGGAATAAAGTGGTACACAGTCGTCACAATACGAAACTGTTTAAAGTTTTAAAAATCCTGCATTTAATTGCAGTAAAACGTTTGTACTATTGATATTGTTATCGCAAATGATTTTTTATCCTAAATTTTACTTAATTGCCAACAACTCTTTATATTTTTATGAATTGTTTATTTTGCGGACATATGTAGATAGTGTAGTTATCTACCTGCCATATAGTTTTTGTTACTGAGCATGTTGAGCTTACTCTGTAAGACCCGAATTTAATTAAAAATACGGAAATTAAACAAGAAAAGATGGGGGATGTATGAAGGAAGGTCAGGTAAAATTGATTTTCGAAACAAGAGCAGGGGTAAAATGGTAAAAATACCCAAACCCGGTATTAAGGCGATAAGAAAATTTTAAATTAAAAAATAAGGATGTAAGATATCTTGATCGATAATGAGGAAATTATACAATTTGGGTCAATTGATCAAGATTCAAAAATTTTAAAAATATACTGAAAAAAAATTATTCGGGACAATATCCCGAAAATACGGAGAAATTATACCCGAAAAATGGTTAAAATATAATAAATAAATTAAATAAAATTAAATTAATTAATTTAGAATTAAATAATAATTTTAAGGATATTTTAAGGGATATTTTGGATTTTTATAGAGTATTTTAATGAATAGTGTAATAATTAAAATAAATAATAATAATAAAAATAATTAATAATAAAACAAAAAAAAAACGAATCAGAAAAACGAAAAAAAACGCGAAGGAGCGAAACGGAAGAACGAAACCCGAGGAAGAAGACTCGACCACCGTCCGGCGGCCAACGGCCAGGCCAAGGGCCGGGAAAGAAAGAGGAGAGGTCGGCAGTCTTCAGGCCACCAGTGACGCGCGCCAAGGACGCCGAAATCCGGCGGAAAACGGAGGAGAAGGCCGCGGGAAAGAAAGGGTCACCGGCGGCGAACGGCGGCGAATCGGGCGGAACCGAGGCCAGATTCCGAAAGCCCAGGCGGTGGCGGTGCTTTTGAGACCGGTAGCAGCCGACGAGACGGCGGGAATCGCCGACGACGGCCAAGGAAAGAAAATGGGTCCGACGGCCGGGGAGAAGAGGCCGAACCGGCTGCGTTCCGGCGAGCCCGACCGAAACCAAGGGCAGATTCGAGCTGCGGACAACCTCACGGAGCTGCTGGCGGTGGAAGCCGGCAGAGAACCGGCCGGCAAGGCGGTGAGCCGACGGTGAACCGGCCAAACCGGGGTGAACCGGCGGTCTGAACCGGTCCGAACCGGACTGAACCAGTTCAGCCAAAAAGAGAAGGAAAAAGGGAGAAAAAGGGAAAAAGAAAAAGAAGAAAAATTTGGGAAAAATTTCAGTGATGCAATCGAGTTTCGGGTAAGTCGATAAGCGGTCAAATTGACCGATTTAAATTTTGAAGTATTTAATTTAATTAATTTTGGGCCGAAAACTTACCCGAAAAAATTATGAAATTATGTAGCTCGACGATTGGCATCCACCGAGAGCTCGAGATTGCCTCGATTTGTGGACTAGCATGGAATCTCGGGTAAGTAACCCTTATTTACGATAATTACCTCGTTATGCGTGATATTGATTTAATTTCCGCATAAATTGAATTAAATTATGGAAATTTAGATAAATTGTCGTAAATAATCGATTTAGTTATTCAAGAATTAGAACGAGACCCAATAAATTATTAGTGGGCCCAATGAGCCTAATAGGCCTCGATAAAGTGAAAATTAAGTGGAAAACGGGCTTAAGGCCGATTAAGGCCCATTAAGGTGCAATCGGGCCCAATAGGGGTAAATGGGCCCAACGATTTAAATTAAGCCCAGAAAATATTAAATACAATTAAATTGTATGTTATCTGACCTGAGGAATAATTATACGCAGTTCCAGACATTTGATTGGGAGCATATCGGACTGCGCGACGAGACAACAGTGGAAAAGAAAAGGTCAGACTCGACAGGAAAATAAGGTAAGGGAATTCTACGGACTGCTAGAGGTAACTTTACACAATTTTAAGTTTATTTACAGTCTTTAAAAGTTACCTGAAGGGTCTAGAGGTCAATTAATAATTTTAGTGCCTCGAATGGGCAAATTAATAAAATACCCTTGTTAAGGGTAAAATTTACAAATTTAGGAAAAGTTTGGAGGAGCAAGAACAATAGGTTCTTGCTCATTCTGGAGGTGTTTTGATGCATGCATTAGTAGGCTGGCTAACCTTGAAATAAAATGCACAGCATTGCATACTTTCACGTGAAATTGTTTTGAACACTGTTTTGAGGAAACAGAGCCGCCTACGTGTTTTATTGACATGTGACGTGCTAGAGCTCAGCTCGCATGATATTTTCGATTTGTGTGATGCACGCATTTGTGCTGGAGCGAGAGCTCGCACTAGAGTTTTACATGCATAGGTGCTGGAGTCCAACTCGCACCAGATTCTTATATATATATGATTTTCGTGACAGGGTGCTAGAGTCTAACTCGCACCATATTTTTATATGATTTTGAGACAGGGTGTTAGAGCTTCGCTTGCACCAGATTTTTATACGGTTTGCATACAGAGTGCTAGAGCTTAGCTCGCACTAGTTTTACTTGATTTGATGAGAGTGCTGAGCATTGCTCGCACCGATTTTATGAGAACATGCGATAAGCCGTGCTTGGAGCATCGGGTAGACTGTGTGTCACCGATTAAATAGGCTCGCACGTGCGTTTTGAGACATGGCATGTTAAAAACAACCTGATGAGCCCGAACGAGGGATAAGGGTTAGAGAAACAACCTGATGAGCCCGAACGAGGGATAAGGGTTGGAGATCCACCTGATGAGCCCGAACGAGGGATAAGGGTTGGAGGACCAGCTGATGAGCCCGAACGAGGGATAAGGCTGGGGGGTCCACGTAGTACGATGTATCGTGCAAGTAGCATGGAGTACGATGTACCGTGTGTTATCTTTGCATACGTTGGTATCTTTGTGATACTTGGTATCTTTGTGATACTTGGTATCTTTGTGATACATTAGCATCTTCGGATGCATGGGATCGGATAAGACTGACGGGTTGGATTGACCCACCTCCCGGACGGTTCCCGATCAGGGTGAGACCTCGCACACTAGGATCCGTGTAGCTAGAGGGACTCACGAGGACACATATGGCCATAGTCCTGGTTATTTGCCGATATACAGACATTGCCTAGTCTCGCATGTTGATGATCTTGACGATGATTTAAACTGGGTTTTTAATTAAATGTGCATGATGGTTATTTCCATGTTTTTTTAAACCCATATGTGATGTGAATGGATTTTTATGATTTTGTGTGAGTCAGGATCACCCGAAGGAGGGGTCGAGTCCTGACTTTACTGTGAAATTTTAAACGAGAAAGATATGATTTTGAATATAATTGCATGTTGAATTTTTCGTGCAAATGTGTTTTACATAACATCATAACTCATATCATTTGTTTTAAAATGTGTGGAGAAAGGGTGGTTTATGCATGGCACTACGTTCATGTAGGTAGTATGGTTACCTAATTGTTCGTAGGGTTGCCTTACTGAGCTTGATGTGCTCACCCCTTTCATTTTCTCCCACAGATAATCTCCAGTTGAAGTTGAGGCGACTCAGTACTGCATTCCGGATATCCGCTGCTGCCCATCAACATAAGGTATATACACTTGTACATATTGTATCTACATAAGCATAGCACAGTAACATGTTTGTAAGTAACTTTAGGGGATGTATAAATAATGTAAACAATTATAAATGACTGGAGAAGAGTTAAGTTATATGGTAAATGTATGGTGGGACTGGCATTGACGCAAAGCCCAATTTGTTAGTGGAGTGTGGTCACGATCAGGAGACAGGTAAGAATTTAAGTAATAAAAATAACAAAACGCGAAAAATTAACTCTGATTTTTGGGTAGTTCGGGTCGTGACATACTCCTTACTTTCCTCCACAGAGCCTCGTCCGTTTATATAAGTTAAATTCTTTTGCACAGCCATACGTCAGCGAAGCATTCTCCCACGTTAAGGTATACCCAGTACAAGCATTTATTTTGTATCTAAATTTTGTAAGTACATTAATGTATTTAAATATGTGTCTGGGGAATGTGAACAAGAATATTTTTGTAAAAGAACTATTGTGCTAATTAATTTGAAAGCAACTTTATGTCTTTTTATTTAAATTGATCACCATGAAAACATATTAATATAGTCGAATTCATTGTATTGATCCAACATCGACTCATAGCCTAACCATATTATGCTGTAAATTGGGGCGTTACAGTATCTTATCAAGTAAATCATAAAGGTTACCCACGTTTTTTCATATTAGTGTAGATATTATGGTATATAGGTTTTCCAAAATGTGCAAATGTAATCAAATCATTTTACAAGTCTAATGGGACATTTTTCTCATTCAAATAGGATTTAATTCAAAAACTTGAGGCGAAGATCGATCCTATAGGGAGAGGGGATCGATCCTAAACTAGTAGAATACTTTTGCACGAAAAAATTGGTAGAGGGGATCAATTCTATAATCAGAGAGGATCGATCACTCATACCTTGAAGGTAATTTTTTGAAAAACTTTAATTAGGATCGCTCCTTTGTCTTGAGGGATTGATCCCTAAAGCTCAAAACTGCATCTTTGGTTGAGTTTTAAATCTCTAGCTAATCAAAATGTTTCTCAAACATCACATGCATTTTATAGAAAACCATTTTCATGGCTTAACTATTATGATGGGCTTGCAAAAACCTATTATGCACTAAAAGCTTTAAATCTAAAAGAGTTAGAGCCTAAGTTTCCAAAACACTTCCAAAATAAGCTAGATTCATAGCAACTCGATGTTTTCTAGTTTTCTATGCACTAAAACATGCCCTTTGAACACCATCACATTTACAAACATATCCCTTAACTCGTAAGTGCATTAATTTCCCCAATGAGGTCAAATCACACTTTCTTGGCTCAATGCTCTTCTTAGTGATTCCTTTTGCTACAACACACACAATCAGTACCCTAAATCAAATGTCTTGCATGATGTATTTCCTCTTCTTGAAGAGTTATGACCTTAAATGACCTTTCTATATTTTCTCTAGTCATTTTACTTTAACTGAAACATAGTTCATCATTTTGACACATCCATATATTAATCTCATAATTTTTCAAAAAATACTTACTTAACCCTCTTGTTAATTTCCAAAACCCTATTTATTTCCTTCCAGCTTTCTTGCAAGAAATAGTACTAAGGCCACATTTAATTATCTCTAAATAACTCAAAAACCATAACTTCTCAAATGTTAAACTTATTTCTACAACTTAACTCAAAAGATCCAGAACTTCTTTCTACAATTTAGCCATTCAAACCACTTTTTCTATGCTTCAAATGGATATATGATGGTGAAAGGGTTGAGATAAAGATTTGGTCAAGGTTAGGGAGGCTACCTCTTTTTTTCTCCATCTTCCTTCTTTTTTTCTTCTTTTAGGTTTTCTTTGGGAGGTTTAGGTTTGAAATCTCGTGAAAGGTAGAGAAAATGAGGTAAGAGAAGGATTTTAGGGATAAAAATGGCGTTTGGTAGCCTTTTTCATCAGTAGTGGGAGTAGGTGAACACCTTAAAGAGTAAGGGGATTGATCCTCCTAGGGTGGGGATCGATCCCTCATTCACAAAATGCTTATCTTTTTTAGGGTCAAGGCTAGGGGATCGATCCTATCTTCCTTGAGGATTGGTCCTTTTATTCCTAAATACATTTTTCTACATTTTCTCACTAAGGAATCGATCCTTAGGTCCCAAAATGCATGTTTCTTGTATTTCATTACAAGGGGATCGATCCTTCCTTGTGAGGGATCAATCACTCAAATTCAGATTGTATAATCTTTTAAGAATTTAGCTCCAAGCTTTACCACTCCAATCATCTATCCTGCCTAAACTCACAATACTCAACGTTTATTCACAAACTAATCTAAACCATATTCATACATATATTTAAACTAAAAAAATAAAACTCATGCCTTCCAATAACCTTACATTGTCATAATACCAATTACACTTAATCAATTATACATAACATTTCATATAAATACAAGGAAAATTATAGGTTTTACATCCTTTCTACCTTAGAAAATTTGATCCTTAAAATTCATCTAGGTATGATCAAACTAATGAAGGTGCTTCTATTTCATAAGGCTCTCCAATTCCTAGATAGCCTCTTTTGTTGAATGATGTTGCAATCGAATTGTTACAACAGAATGGTCTTAAATCGAAGCACCATTATTTTCTGAATCCATTATCTTGATTGGCATCTTAATGTAACTCATGTCGTCTCTAATCTCTAGCGGTGCATACTCAACAACATGAGATGAGTCTAGATGTTACTTCCTTAACATTGAAATGTGGATGATGTTGTGTACTCCAAACAACTATGGTGTAAGGCTAGTCTATAGGCTATGTCTTCAACTCTTTTTAAGATTTCAAATGGACATATGAACCTAAGACTCAACTTTCTTCTCTTCCTAAACCCATGATTCTTGTACTAAGAGACACTTTTAAAAACATCGAACCACCAACTTGAAACTCAAAGTATCTCCCCATTAGCATAACGTTTTTACTCGTTTTGAGTTATTCAAAGTCTCTTGTAAATGATCTTAATACCTTCAAAATCTACTTAACAAGTTTTGGAGTAAAAAATGTACTTTCACCCACTTCTTCCTAAGCTGTAAAGATCGACATCTTCACCCATAAAAGGCATTATAAGGTGCCATTTCAATACTAGTGTGGAAGTGTCAAGACCCTTCCTGACTTAACCAAAACTACTACAAATTTTTCTCATTTTAACTTACCTTTCCTCTCATCAATGGTTAGGCCGTGATTCGATGTTAGCTTCCTCGCATACCATATCATCCATTGTCATACATACATATCAATATACTGTTACTGACTGTAACTTCTTTAATAATACATGTGAGATCATATAAAATCTAATACAGCTACATTCCCCATAATATATATCGTATACATCAATGTGTTGTTTCTATGTTTAGATACGTAACCGTACAAAATATGTATACCTGTCGATCGATAGGAAATAGTAGCAGACAACAGGAATACTAACCCTCAAATACACTTGCTCTACTACTGATGCTCTGTAGAGAGGGAAAATAAAGGGGGATGAGCATACAACGCGCTCAATAAGGAAATTAAGCAAGCAAGTAGACATCTACACTATCTACTCAAAATAATGCTATGCCTCGAAAATATCATTTCCTTAACTCACTTTAAAAGCATGTCTTTAAATATATATATATATATATATTTGTATAGATTAAATACCATTTACAGAAATCATGCTTGCTTTCTCAAATGTAAGCATGTAGTGCAAAATAATGCACCTTTATAATATCACAATGCCTATAGATAAATCATGTCATGTATATTTAAATCACAGTAAATATGGCATTTAAATCATTCACAACACAAAATCGGATTTCAACCCATCCCTTAGGTCTACCCGTATCATAAATAAATCAGTCAGTCAGGTGATATATCATGTGAGACTCTGTGGTGAAATGCAATAATATCCTGGACTATGACCATATCCTATAATGGTGATCCCAGGCAACACAGAGCTCGATGTGTGGGGCATCACTGCTGCAACGGGAGGCGGGTCAGTCCATCACAACCACCAACTATCAACTCCTCAAGTCCATAACACCACACGGTACAGTGTACTCCATGCCACTCGCATGGTACAACATACTCTGTGGACCCTACATCACAGTTGGGGTGCCAACCATAGGTCTTAGCCCTCAAACCATGGAATATCATACCACATCTCTAAATCCACATGCGAACCTCTTATAGTGTGACACTCAGTCTACATGAGGAAATCAAGCATGGTTTTCAACATGTATTATATATCACATAAATTACAATACACGCCTTTGAGCGCGACTCACAATCGACACTCCGCTCAAGCACTGTTTCACATCACAAACTCAAACTCGAGTGCGAGTAAACCTCCAACAACTAGGTTAATGCATAGTTCATGTTTCAAATCAAGTACGAGCAATAGCTCTAGTACCATACTATGCACAAAATCATCAAATCAAGTATGAGAAATAACTCAAGCACTATGTCATGTATCAATCATTACGGATCGAGTAGGAGCAATGCTCTAGCACTCTATCATGTATCTCATGTAAAATTTGAGTACGAGCTAATCGCTCCAGCACTCTCTCATGCATATATCATATAAAACTGAGTACAAGTAATAACTCCAGCACTCTATCATGCATGTCATGGAAATCTAGTGCGAATCACAATCCAGCACTAATATATGTGGAAAATATATGAAATCAAGTGCGAGTTGTGCTCCAGCACGATTTATTCTCACATAATTCGATAGATGACTCTTTAAAAAGGGATGTTTTTCCAAAACATCAAAATCAGCACTATAAAGTGTGCTTAATTCACATCAACCTTAAATCATTAGACCATCTATTTATTCTTCAGCTAAATAGTAGTAAAACACTCAAAATGGTGGTTTCCATGCTTTTTACAACTTTTCACAAAAGTTGACTTTTTTCCTAACTAAGGGTAAAATTGTAATTTACCATTATCGGGTCACAATAATTATTATTCACTTTCTCTGACCCTCTGAGTTTTTAAGTGAATGTAAAATCCGATGACAATACGTGCAGGTATCTCTAACTACTCATTAAAGTCCCTTACCTGCAATCACTCGAGAAATTTTACTTTCTCAATGCTGCTCAATCCAACAGTCCGATTTGCTCCTCTAATAATCTGTGGAGCTACATATAACCATTTATCAGGTTAATTATGCTTTCCTATTGTATTTCACATTAAATACAGTCTATTCCACTTAATGGGAATTCATAAACCTTAATGGGCCTAACTATGCCTTAAGCTCATTCCTATTTTACTATTCATTTTCGTTGGGCCTTTTGGGCTTGTAGGGCCCACCAACTCTTATTGGGCTTATCCTAGACCCATTACATCTCATTGGGCCTAAAATAATTGGGCTTGGCCCATTGGACCTCTCGGCCACATGCCATTGCCGAGAGCACCCCATGCCGTCGGTCACACCATGACATGCCGTCCATGTCCATTTCCTTCGCCAGTTCACTTAGGGATTTTCACAAACACTTGGTTGGTAATATTCCTAAGCATCACATAGTTCATTTAGGCATTTTATCAAACACCTTGATTGCCAACTTAATACATGTATTAATTAATCAAATTTATTAATTCTAACTATACCATAATCATTAACACATGTATATCAACTCATTTATGCCTTAATATCATATGGGCATTCATTAATATTTCACTACTCACTCTCAGCCTAACCATGATCATAGTGATTTCATATGTTTCAATGCTTAAAACATATACCCATATACTTAAAATCATTCATACATTAACATGTATGAATTTGAAAACTTGAAAATATACCTAGTATTTGTGTTCACACTTTGCCGAAACTTTGGAGCCTCACGGTTTGTACACTATGGCTTCTTGATAGCTAATTCCAACATATGTCACTCTCCTCTCAATTTGGAATAACTTTCATGAAGAATGCAAGTTCCAAACATGCCTAAATCCTAGTGATTTCTAGTGAGAGAAAGCTTGGATAATTGTATTTCAATGGTTTCCTTGTGTAGCCGAGAATGGTATGGTGAATATGACAATGGTGTGGCTGATTTTATAAGCCATTTACTTAGCCATTAAGCCTTACATTTCAGCTATTAAAATTGACTTCCTAAGGTTTAGTTATGAGTCACCTAATGAGTTATCTAATGAGTCATAGTTAGCTTTAACTATAGTTAGATATTTAATCCTAATGGGCTTTACAATTGGGCCTCTCGGTTTGGGCTTTTTTAATGGGCTTTTAGGCTAAAATGTTTACTATACCTCGGGCCTTTAATTGTCTAAATATTTTGCATATCAATTGGTCCAACAATTCGGTCTAAGAGACCTTAGTATACCTTAATGGGTTTTAAAATCTTCACTTTATGCCCATTACGTTTTTTATCCATTAATTTTAATCTGAAATCTTTCCGAATAAATTTTCCTTACTTCCGGGGATGATTATCTTGTATTCTGGCCAAAAATATTTTTCCCCAAATTTTTCTCCATACTTAGGTAAATGTTTTACCATGGTTAGTCAACTATGGTAAAAGTCCACTTTTCTTAACTATAGTTGACATTTTCCTTAATCATTGACTAAGTTGACTTTTTCTCATAATTTCGAAAGTGTCATATCTTATGTCTGACACTCTCGTCTTTACGTTTTAGCCATTTTTGGTAGGTAAATACACCTGAAATATATTAAATACCTTAAACCGTTAAAAAGGTCTATTTTACCCTTTCTAGCTTTTACTCTCGTTCTCTGTGTTCGGAACTAAATCAAACTGAATTTCCTTCATAAGCTTTCTATATTTTCTCATTTTAAGTTCTTCTATTCAATTAGAATGATTCAGATCTACTTGGTTTAGCCTGTGACTCTTATAGCTCACATTAGGCTTTTATGTAGCTTATGAGTACTAAATCATTTCACATACACTTTAAATCTGGTAATTACTCTTCTTATGATTCAATTATAATAATAGAGTGTTCATACACATAGGAATCATAAGGAACAAGCTACATAAAATACGGGTCAGACAATCCTCCCCTACTAAGAAAATTTAGTCCTCCAAATTAGAACCAAGTTAGTCATCAAATAGATGGGGGTGCTTCTCTCGCATCAGACTCTCCAGCTCCCAAGTAGCCTCCTCTGAAGTATGATGCTGCCAGAGAACCTTCACTAATCCGATAGTCTTCGATCTCAATACCTTCTCTTTCCTATCCAGTATCCGAATCGGTCTCTCAACATATGACATGTCCTCCTGGAGCTCCAATGGCTCATAACCAATCACATGTGCCGGATCCGGGTGATACTTCCGAAGCATCGATACGTGGAAGACGTTATAGGCACCTGATAAGTCCGGTGGCAATGCCAACCTATAAGCCTTATCTCCCACTCGATCAAGTATCTCAAAGGGTCTAATATAGCAAGGATTCAGCTTTCCTCTCTTCCCAAATCTCGCTATGCCCTTGGAAGGAGAAACTTTTAGGAACACGGATTCACCAACTGCAAACTCTAGTGGCCTTCGTCTCCTGTCAGCGTAACTCTTCTGTCTACTCTGAGCTGTCCTCAGTCTCTCTATAATCAAATGGACGTCCTCAGATGCTTGTGTAACCATGTCAGGTGCGAAAATCTTACGGTCACCCACTTCTTCCCATCCAATGGGGGAAAGACATCTACGGCCATATAAAGCCTCATATGGTGCCATCCCCATACTCGAATGATAACTGTTGTTATAGGTGAACTCGGCTAGTGACAAGTGGTCATCCCAGGAGCCTCTAAAATCTAGCACACATGCTCTCAACATATCCTCCAGAGTCTGTATAGTCCTCTCTGACTGACCATCTGTCTGAGGATGGAAAGCGGTGCTCAAACTCAACTTGGTTCCCATGGCTTCCTGAAAATGTTCCCAAAAGTGGGAAGTTAAGCGAGAATCCCTATCAGAGGCTATGCTCACTGGTACACCAGTAATCTCACTACCTAGGTACGTACAGCTCTGCCAATGAACTCAGAGTATCGATAGCTCTCATAGATAGGAAGTGGGCTAACTTCGTCAGTCTATCGACGATTACCCATATAGCATAGTGATTCCTACGGTCCTCGGTAAACCCATCATGAAATCCATGGTGATATGCTCCAATTTCCATGTCGGTATAGGTAGAGGCGGCAATAACCCTACAGGTTTCTGATGCTCTACCTTCACTTGCTGACATACGAGACATTTTACCACAAAATCTGCTACATCTCTCTTCATACCTGACCACCAGTTCACCTTTTGGAGGTTCTGATACATCTTGTTACGCCCCGAATGTAAAGTGTACCTCGATGAATGAGCTTTCACCAATATCAATCTCTTGAGTCTTGGATCCTCGGGAACACAGAATCTGCCTCTGAACCTCAATAGTCCATCAAAATTGAACTCAAAATCAGTCACTGTGCCCTTCTGCATCTAACCACTCACATCTATACAAAACAGATCAGTCTGTTGAGCCACTTTAATCCTGTCTAACAGATCTGGCTCCAAGCGTAGACAAGCTATCACATAGCCTGTATCCATGTTAGAAGGCACGACTCTCAGACTGTGACTAGCAAATTGCTCTAGCAAACCATGTTCCCTAACCATCATGTACGATACCATCCCTAGGGTCTTCCTGCTCAAAGCATCAGCTATAACATTAGCCTTACCCGGATGATAAAGTATCTCACAATTGTAGTCCTTCATAAGCTCTAGCCATCTTCTCTATCTCATGTTCAGCTCCTTCTGTGAGAACAGATACTTGAGGCTCTTATAGTCAGTAAATAACTGAAAATTCTCGCCATACAAGTAGTGGCGCCATTCTTTCAACGCAAACACTACTGCTGCTAACTCCAAATCATGGGTCGAATAGTTCTTCTCATAATCCTTCAGCTGTCTAGATCTATAAGTAACTACCCTCCCATCCTGCATCAATACACAGCCCAGTCCCTAATGTGAAGCATCGGTATACACTGCAAATCCTCCTTAGCAGGTAGGGATAGTGAGAATTGGAGCGGTGGTCAATCGACGCTTCAACTCCTGAAAACTCTTCTCACAATCCTCGTTCCATACCAACGGTACACTCTTTTGAGTAAGACGTGTCAATGGAGTAGCCAACTTTGAAAATCCCTCAATGAATCTCCGATAATATCCAACTAAACCCAGAAAACTCTTGATCTCAGTGACTATCCTGACTGTTCCCACTGAACTACAACCTCTATCTTGGATGGATCTATTGATACACCATCTCTCGATACAACATGTCCCAAAAACGAGATCTATGACAACCAAAAGTCACACTTACTGAGCTTAGCATATAACTTTTGCTCTCGTAGAGTCTGCAATACGATCGTGATGTGCTCCTTATGCTCCTCCTTGGATCTCGAGTACACCAATATGTCATTGATGAAGACGATAACAAACTGGTCCAAATATGGCTTGAACACATCGTTTATCAAAGCCATGAAAGCAGCTGGAGCATTTGTCAATCCGAATGGCATGACCAAGAACTCATAATGGCCATATCGGGTACGAAACGCTGTCTTGGGCACATCTTCACTCTGAACTCTCAGCTGATGATACCCAGACCTCAAATCAATCTTGAAAAAGACCTGTGCTCCCCGAAGCTGATCTAACAAGTCGTCAATGTGTGGAAGGGGATACCAATTCTTGATGGTGGCCTTATTTAACAATTGGTAATCTATACACAATCGGAGGCTCCCATCCTTCTTCCTCACGAATAAAATCAGTGCTCCCCAAGGTGAAACACTCGGTCTAATGAAACCCCTATCCAACAGCTCCTACAACTGCCTCTTGAGCTCCTTCACCTCAACTAAGGCATGCGATATGGTGATCTTGAAATAGGCTCCATACCAAGCACCAAATCTATACAAAACTCCATCTTTCTGTTTAGTGGTAACCCTGGCAACTCATTTAGAAAAACATCTAGGTACTCACTGACCATAGTAATATCTAACAACTTCGGATGTGCTTATCCATATCTACCACGTACGCAATGAAACCTCTATCACATCCGATGAAGCATCAGCTGTACCCTGGTCCAAAGCATGTACACGCCCTCGACCAATCACTTGCTTTCCCTTTTCTTCTACTGTCGCTCTCCTCCTTGAAGCAGAAGAATCAACTAGAGCTCTCTCTGGCTCCCTGCCCTTCAGTGGAGCAGTCTCAACCATCTCTGGTCAAGCTCTAGCAATATACCCCTATTTCCCGCATCGAAAACACACTCTAGGAGTCAGCGGACACGACCTACCTCCATGTTGTCTACCACATCTTCTGCACTGATCAGTAGTAGGTCTCTGTCCTCCTATGACAATACCCTTTGCTAGAGCTATGGTCAGATAAGCAAGAGGTCTAGTAGGTCTCTCTTGTGCCTCCTCAACCCATGGTCTCTTACAGAAGAGTTTCCTCCCTCCTCGATAACTGAAACCTCTATCTCTAGCCGGCCTCTTCCTCAGTATATCTCAGCTCTGGCTAAACTTCCCAAACTCAGAAGCATTCCTCTCATAATCTTGCTCGCACAGTTGCACTCTGCACACTGCTTCCTTATAGGTGTTTATATCTAATGGGACCAACCTGGACTGCAGAACCTGTCTCAATCCATCGATGAACCTGTGGATTTTCCTAGCCTAACTATACATGGATCTGGGTCATATCTCCCCAGGGATAGGAATCGAGTCTCATACTCGTCCACGAACAAACTCCTTTGGTTCATTCCAAAAAACTCAGCCTATAGTTTTCGTTGTGCGGTATCTAGAAAAAACTGCCTCCTAAAGGCTTCCCAAAATGTCTCCCAACTAATATCTGTGTGTTGGGCTCTCAATATGGGTCTGGTAGACTTCCACCAATGCTCTGCAACTCCCTTCAGTAGGAACGCAGCAACTGCGACAATCTCTGATGTCATACACTCGAAGAATCCATAAAGCTTCTCCATCTCAGTAACCCACTCCTCAGCAGCTACAGGGTCCTTGACCCCACTAAAAGACAGAGCCTTAAACTTCTGGAACTATCGTAACCGATCCAGATCACATCGGTATCCTAATCCACTACTACCCAAAACTGGTGGGGGTGTAGGAGTATCTACAGTCCTTGGTGCATGAGCTAGTTGTGTAGGTGTATTAGGGGCAACTGCCTCTCCTATCGCAGCTCCTGCTTCCTGTCCCTGCGTACCTGGCATCGTCTGTGCCAATATCTCTACTATCATCTCTAGACTATGCTCTAATATCGTAGAACGCATCTTAGCACATTCTGGTGCCTCAGTAGCACCCGGAGTCTCATGGGTAGGTAATAGTTCAGCAGCAGCTCATCTCTCAGGCCTATCTCTAGGGCCTTGAGCCCTACCTCTCGTCCCTCTAATACTACGAGTATTTGCCATATATGCAAAGTTCTTGCATTCACAATCATGAATTAGTCCGTCTCCCATTCGGTATACACAGTCGTATCTAAACACAGCACAGTACTATGGGGATGTATACTTTCCTATTTTCTAACACCGACTCATATCAGATCAACCTCTGCTCTGATACCATTTTGTCAAGACCCTTCTTAACTTAACCAAAACTACTACAAATTTTTCTCATTTTAACTTACCTTTCCTTTTATTAATGGTAGGGCTGTGATTCGATGTTAGCTTCCTCACATTCCATATCATCCATTATCATACATACATGCCAATATACTGTTATTGACTGTAACTTCTTTTATAATGCATGTGAGATCATATAAAATCTAATGCAAATACATTCCCCATAATATATATCGTATACATCATTATGTTATTTCTATGTTTAGATATGTAACCGTACAAAATATGTATACCTGTCGATCGATAGGAAATAGCAGCGGACAACAGGAATACTATCCCTCAAGCACACTCGCTCTACTGATGATGCTCTGTAGAGAGGGAAAATAAAGGGGGATGAGCATACAACGCGCTCAGTAAGGAAATCAGGCAAGCAAGTAGACATATACACTATCTATTCAAAATAATGCTATGCCTCGAGAATATCATTTCCTTAACTCACTTTAAAAGCATGTCTTTAAATATATATATATATATACTTGTACAGATTAAATCCCATGAACACAAATCATGCTTACTTTCTAAAATGTAGGCATGTAGTGCAAAATAATGCATCTTTATAATATCACAATGCCTTTAGATGAATCATGTCATGTATATTTAAATCACAGTAAATATGGCATTTACATCATTCACAATACAAAATCAGATTTCGACCCATCCCTCAGGTCGATCTGTAACATAAGTAAATCAGTCAGTTAGGTGATATATCATGTGAGACTCTATCGTGAAATGCAATAATATCTTGGACTATGGCCATATCCTATAATGGTGATCACAGGTAACACAGATCTCGGTGTGCGGGGCATCACTGCTGCAATAGGAGGGGGTCAGTCCATCACAACCGCCAGCTATCAACTCCTCAACTCCACAACACCACACGGTACAGTGTACTCCATGCCACTCACACGATACAACGTACTCTGTAGACCCTACATCACAGTCGGGGTGCCTGCCATAGGTCGAAGCCCTCAAACCATAGAATATCATACCACGTCTCTAAATCCACATGCGAACCTCTCATAGTGTGACACTCAGTCTACATGTGGAAATCAAGCATGGTTTTCAACATGTATTATATATCACATAAATTACAGTGCGCACCTTTGAGCGCGACTCACAGTCGACACTCTACTCAAACACTGTTTCACATCACAAACTCAAACTCTAGTGCGAGTAAACCTCCAGCAACTAGGTCAATGCATAGTTCTTGTTTCAAATCAAGTATGAGTAATAGCTCTAGTACCATGCTATGTACAAAATCATTAAATCTAGTATGAGAAATAACTCAAGTACTATGTCATGTATAAATCATGAAGAATCGAGTACGAGCAATGTTCTAGCACTCTGTCATGTATCTCATGTAAAATTTGAGTACGAGCTAATCGCTCCAGCACTCTCTCATGCATATATCATATAAAACTGAGTACGAGTAATAACTCCAGCACTCTATCATGCATGTCATGGAAATCTAGTGCGAATCACAATCCATCACTAATATATGTGGAAAATATATGAAATCAAGTGGGAGCTATGCTCTAGCATGATTTATTCTCACATAATTCAATAGATGGCTCTCTAAATGGGATGTTTTTCCAAAACATCAAAATCAACACTATAAAGTGTGCTTAATTCACATCAACCTTAAAATCATTAGCCCATCTATTTATTCTTCTACTAAACAGCAGTAAAACACTCAAAATGGTGGTTTCCATGCTTTTTACAACTTTTCAAGAAAGTTGACTTGTTTTCCTAACTAAGGGTAAAATCATAATTTACCACTATCGGGACATAATAATTATTATTCACTTTCTCTAACCCTCATAGTTTTTAAGTGAATGTAAAAGTAGACGAAAATGTGTGTATGTATCTCTAACTACTCACAAAAGTCCCTTAGCTGCAATAACTCGAGAAATTTTACTTTCTCAACGCTACTCGATCCAGTAGTCCGATTTGCTCCTCCAATAATCTCTGGACCTGCATATAACCATTTATTAGGTTAATTATACTTTTCCTATTGTATTTCACATTAAATACAGTCTATTCCACTTAATGGGCTTTAATAAACCTTAATGGGCCTAACTATGCTTTAAGCCCATTTCTATTTTACTATTCATTTTCGTTGGGCCTTTTGGGCTTGTGGGGCCCAACAACTCTTATTGGGCTTATCCTAGACCCATTACATCTCATTAGGCCTAAAATTATTGGGCTTGGCCCATTGGACCTCTAGGTCACAAGCCATGGCTGAGAGCACCCCATGCCGTCGGTCACAACATGGCATGCCGTCCATATCCATTTCCTTAGCCAATTCACTTAGGTATTTTCACAAACACTTGGTTAGAAATGTTCCTAAGCATCACATAGTTCATTTAGGCATTTTATCAAACACCTTGATTGCCAACTTAATACATGTATTAATTAATCAAATTGATTTATTCTAACTATACCATAATCATTAACACATGTATATCAACTCATTTATGCCTTAATATCATATGGGCATTCATCAATTTTCACTACTCACTCTCGACCTTGCCATGATCATAGTGATTTCATTTGTTTCAATGTTTAAAACATATACCCATATACTTAAAATCATTCATACATTAACATATATGAATTTGAAAGCTTAAAAATATACCTAGTATTTGTGTTCACACTTGGCCAAAACTTTGGAGCCTCACGGTTTGCACACTATGGCTTCTTGATAGCCAATTCCAATATATGTCACTCTCCTCTGAATTTGGAACAACTTTCATGAAGAATGCAAGTTCCAAATATACCTAAATCCTAGTGATTTCTAGTGAGAGAAAGCTTAGATAATTGTATTTCAATGGTTTCCTTGTGTAGCCGAGAATGGTATGGTGAAGATGACAATGGTGTGGCTGATTTTATAAGCCATTTACTTAGCCATTAAGCCTTACTTTTCAGCCATTAAAATTGACTTCCTATGGTTTAGTTATGAGCCACCTAATGTGTCATCTAATGAGTCATAGTTAGCTTTAACTATGGTTAGATATTTATTCTTAATGGGCTTTACAATTGGGCCTCTCGGTTTGGGCTTTCTTAATGGGCTTTCAGGCTAAAATATTTACTATACCTCGAGCCTTTAATTGTCTAAATATTTGGCCTATCAATCAGTCCAACAATTTGATCTAAGGGACCTAAGAATTTCGATCTACGTTTAGTATACCTTAATGGGCTTTAAAATCTTCACTTTAGGCCCATTACGTTTTTTATCCATTAATTTTAATCCGGAATACTTCCGAATAAATTTCCCTTACTTTCAGGGATGATTATCTTGTATTTTGACTAAAAATACTTTTCCCCAAAATTTTCTCCATAGGTAAATTTTTAACCATGGTTAGTCAACTATGGTAAAAGTATACTTTTCTTAACTATAGTTTACTTTTTCCTTAATCATTGACCAAGTTGACTTTTTCTCAAAATTTCGAAAGTATCATATATTATGTCTTACACTCTTGTCTTTACGTTTTAGCCATTTTCGGTAGGTAAATACACTCGAAATACCTTAAATACCTTAAACCGTTAAAAAGGTTCGATTTACCCTTTTTAGCTTTTACTCTCGTTCTCTGTGTTTGGAACTAAATCAAGCTAACTTTCCTTCATAAGCTCTCTATATTTTCTCATTTTAAGTTCTTCTCTTCATTCAGAATGATTTAGATCTACTCGATTTAGCATGTGACTCTTATAGCTCATATTAGGCTTTTATGTAGCTTATGAGTACTAAATCATTTCACATACACTTTAAATCTAGTAATTACTCTTCTTATGATTCAACTATAATAATAGAGTGTTTATACACATAGGAATCATAAGGAACAAGCTACATAAAATACAGGTCTGATAGGAAGCTACTGTTATACACAAATTTCACCAATGACAAGTGGTCATCCCATGAACCCCTAAATTCCATAACACATGCCCTCAATATATCCTTCAAGATTTGAATAGTCTGCTTAGACTGACCGAAAATTTGAGGACAAATGGCCATGCTAAGGTTTTGGTTAGATCCCATTGCTTCTTAAAAGTGCTCCGAAAATCAAGATGTGAATCTGGAGTCCTTATTTGAAGTAATGCTCATGGGAGTTCCATGTAGTCAAACTATTTTCCTCATATAAATTTTGTTAATAAACTCAAAGAATCTATTGCCTTGATAGCTAGGAAGTGAAATAACTTTGTTAGTCTATCCACATTCACCCAAATTGCAACATGCGTAAAACCTATCACTTTTTTTGTAGTTGTATAAGATCTTATGTGTAATTAATTATGTATAAATGGTGTTATGACAATGTAAGTTTATTGTAAGGAATAAGCACTACTCTTAAGTTTAAATATGTGTATAGGTATGCTTAAATATGAGTATAAATATGTTTTAAATTGGTTTGTGATTGAAATTTGAGGAGTTGTGTTTAAGTAAGGTGGATGATGATTTTGGTGAACTTCAAGATGATTTGCTGAGAAATTATACAACCTGGAGCTTGAGGGATCGATCCCCTTGCAAGGAAATGCAAGGAAAAATGGATTTTGTGAGTTAAGGATCGATCCCCTTATCTCAGAGGATCAAAACCTTAGTGAAAAATTGTAGAAAAATGCATTTTGGAATGAAAAGACCGATCCCCAAGGAAGCAAGGATTGATCCTCTAGCCTTAACCCTAAAAAATAAGAGGTTTTATGAAGAAAGGATCGATCCCTTTGATGGATCGATCCCCTTGCTCTCTAAGGTGTTCAACTACTCCCACTGCAACCTGAATACGCACCAAAACTCAATTTCTAATCCTTAACGCCATTTTCTTTCCCGCATTCTACATACGTCGAACAAAGAAGGAAAAGAAGTGGAAAAGAGAGGGAAAGAAGAGAGAGAAAGAAGAAGAAAGAGAAAGAGAAAGAGGAAGAAAGAAACTTTCAAACTTTGATCAAAAGCTCACCTTGGTTCTCCTCACCATCATTATATCAATTTGGAGTTTGGAAGAAGTTGTTTTGAGGGTAAAATCTTGAAGAGAAGTTTTGGATCGTTGAGGTAAGTTGAAGGTATGGGTTTGATCTTTGAGGGTTTATGGTTTTTAAGTCATTTATGTGATGTTGAAGGTGGTTTTGGTGTTGATTGTAGTTGACGAGCTTGAAGGAGAAGAGCTAGGGTTTAGACACCTATAAGAGAATCAAGGTAAAGATTTTTAGAAAATTATGAGAGTAATATATGTTTATATTTAGACTTTGATCTATGTTTTTGGCTAAAAGAAATTATTAAGGAAAAATGTGAAAGGATTACTTAAGGGTTTCACCATGATGAATCCATATTGATAAGTATGAACTTATGTAAATGAGTTATTAATAATGGAAAATATTATGGAAAATGGAGGAAAGGTCTTCTAAGTACTGCACTGAGCCAAGGAAGGATGTTAGGAACCCATTGGTGACAAATGCTGCACTTAAGAGGTAAGGGATATGTTTGTAGGTGGGATGATGTCTAAAAGCATGTTTTAGTGCATAGAAAAACTAGTATTACCTAATGCCATGAATCTTGCATGTTTGAGAAGGTTTTACAGACTTAGACTTTGTCCGCGTTTAGTTTTTAAACTTTTTCTTTGCATAATAGGTTTTGCAAGAATATTACAATGGTTTAAGCATGAAAGAATATTTCTTAAAATTCATGTGATGCTTTTGAAATTGAAATTGTTTTGGACAGGTTTGTGGTTAAAAACTCAGTCAAAACTACATTTTCAAACTTTAGGGACCGATCCCTTAAGCTGAGGAACTGATCCCTCATCAAAATTTTCCTAAAAATTCTTTTTAGGTATGAGGGATCGATCCCTTCTGCCTATTCGCCAAGGCATAAGCATTCTGCCAGTTTATGATTGATCCTCTTTACCTACAAGATCGATCCTTTCTTTATATTTTGAAGTATATCCTATTTCAAAAGAACAAAATGGCCAATTCAATTCTAAAGCATTTTTGAAAACACATTCATGCACGTTTTAAAATCTGTACACTATATTACTTACCTTGATATTAAAGCATAGGTTGCTTTTAATGGTTTATTTAACATGAGACTAAGAAGTCTCACGATATGCTTTGAAAGTAATGTTTTGAGACAACATAAACCTTTAGTGTATACTTTGTATGTCATATTGCGAGTCGAGTGGTATCCATGTACTTGTGTACAGTGTGTAACTGTTTCATGTTGTAAGCCATGAAGCATCCATGTACGCACGTATTGAGAGGTACTCCTTATGTGCCTAGTGGCACTTTTTGTGGCTGTTAGACCTGTACACCTTTATAGCTTCCTAGTACTAATCTATCCTAAGATACTGAGGACCTTGACCATATCCATAGGTTACCTAATTATGTTTCTTTTAAGGTTAGAGATTCATATTTGTTTTAATGCATGATACTATATGGACACATCCTAGTCTCTACTATTTAGTGTGATTCAATTTGATAAGAGTGCTTTTGATAAGTTTTGATTTTTAAAGTATGCTTCCGATAAGAATTGATGTATGACTATGCTAAGTTAATTTTTTTTTTGTTATGCTCATGTTTTGATAAGTTTTCTTTGAAAGCTGCATTTGCGATAACCCGAAATTTCCCACCTTGGAAATTTATCTCGAAAATATGGGATAATATTTCTGTCACGACCCTCTTCCCGTGACTTACCTTACTATTAATTGTTGGGCTGCAAGTCAACATCCATGTCCACATCTCATCCATTTTATAATTGAAATTCATTTAATGAAATAGAAACTGTACTCTTATAAATATGCGGAAGCGTTTACTTCGGTTTCTATTATATACATACCTTACGTACAAAAGATAACTTTACTGTGCACTATTTTACAGGATACAAAATTTTCTCATAAATGTATACCTCTGTACTGCTAGAGAACTGGAGA
Organism: Firmiana major; assembly: GCA_033439115.1. Classification (NCBI taxonomy): domain Eukaryota; kingdom Viridiplantae; phylum Streptophyta; class Magnoliopsida; order Malvales; family Malvaceae; genus Firmiana; species Firmiana major. Next base: position 45,160,224 of record CM065908.1, on the reverse strand, counting down.
ACACAGTAGCAAGAACAACTGTAATAATAACTCACTACTGCATAGACTTTGTGAAGGAGGAAAACAAGGGGGTGAGCTAACACGCTCAGTAAGAAAAATATAAAAGCAGATAGATAACTACACTATCTACATGCTTAAAATATAAACATTTACTTTCCTTATAAAACATATGCATTCGTTGAAAATAACTTCCATCGATGCAAAACCATTAATTCACTAGATGGGTATGTGCATATACATCATCAATTCACACAGCAACATACGCTTTTCACACAGCTCATCTTCAAAATCACACAACTCCATTTTTTAATTCACACAGTACACACTTAGAAATTTCTTTACATTTAGCAAATCACTTAGTAAATCGATAAACATGAGACATAGTATGGGATATCCCATCACCCTGTATAACACAGTAGGGGGATATATTTCACCTCACACAGTAGCGAAAAAATGTCATATCACACAGATAAAGGACATATGGCCATAGTCCGGATTCCAAGCAATCACTGATCAGGTGTGCGGGAATCCCATGCTTGGGGAGGCGGATCAACCATCCCTTCAGCTCACACGGAATCACTAAGATATCATGACACATCGTGGTTAACGCTTACGGTACAGTGTTCTCCTGTGGATCCTTATCACCCATTTCCATTGTCTTAAAATCACGTGCGAGCAGGTCTGTACAAGATCACTCAGCAATACACGATGGCTCTAGCACGGTTTTACTCATCACACAACAAAAATCATAAAAACCTTATGCGAGCTGTTATGACTGTCCGTGACTTAACCAAAACCACTACAAATTTTTCGTTTTTTACTTACCTTTCTCCTTATCAACAGTTGGGCTGTAATTTGATATTAGTCACCTCATCTATACATACCTTACCATTCATTTCATTATCATACATACATGTCAATTTACTATCTACTAAATGTAATTTCTTTTATATCTAAAGTGAACTCATATAAAATCTAATACAAATATATCCCCCATAATTTACATCGTTTGCATCACTATGCTATTTATATGTTTAGATACAAAATCGTAAAAAATGTGTATACCTTTCACTTGATAGGAAATGGCAGTGGATAACAGGAATACTAACCCTCAATCGTACTTGTTCTACTACGGATGCTCTGTAGAGAGGTGGAAAATGAAAGGAGTGAGCTGACAGCTCAGTAAGGAAATCAAGCAAGCAAGTGGACATCTACACTATCTACTCAAAATAATGATATGCCTCGAAAATATTATTTCCTTAACTTACATTAAAAGCATGAATTTAAAATATATATATATATGTACATATTAAATCCCATCTACAAAAATCATGTTGAGTTCTCAATTGTAGGCATTTCGCGCAAAACAATGCATCTTTATAATTTCAATAATGCCTTTAAATAAATCATGCCATTTTTATTCAAATCACATTAAATATGGCTTTTAAATCATTCACAACACAACAATTGGATTCTGACCCATTCTGAGGTCTATCAGTCTTATAAAATAAATCAAGTGACATATCATGTGAGACTCAGTGGCTAAATGGAATAATATCCTAGACTATGGCCATATCCCATAATGGTGATCCAGGCTACACAGTACTCGGTGTGCGAGGCAATCATTCCTGCAACGGGAGGGGGGTCTGTCCATCGCAACTGCCAGCTATCAACTCCCCAACTCCTCATACACATCATAACAACACATGGTACAGCGTAATCCGTGACATATACACGGTACAACGTACACCCGTGGACCCTATCTCAATGGATAATCAATACCATGTCTTTAAATTCGCATGTGAACATCTTAACAGTGTGACACTCAGTCTACACGAGGAAATCATCATGGTTTTAAAACATGTTTTATATATCACAGTAAAACTACAGTGCGCGCCTTGAGTGTGACTGACAGTCAACACCCCACTCAAACACTGTTTATGTATCTCAAAATATCGAACACTAGTGCGAGTAAACCTCCAGCACTAGGTCATGTATAGTTCATGTTTCAAATCAAGTGTGAACAATAGCTCCAGTACTTTGTTATGCATAAAATTCATCAAATCGAGTACAAGCAATTTCTCTAGCACTCTATCATGCATAAATCATATAAAACCGAGTATGAGCAATGTTCCAGCACTCTATCATGCATGTCATGGAAATCTAGAGCGAATCATACTTCACCACTAATATATGTGGAAAACATATGAAATCAAGTGCGAGCTGTGCACTAGCGCGATTTGTTCTCACATAATTCGATAGATGACTCTTTAAAATGGATGAAGTTTAAAACATAAAAATCAGCACTATAAATTGTGCTATTTCTCATTAACCATGATAATATTAGCCCATCTACCTACTCTTCTACTAAACAGTAGTAAAAACACTCAAAAATGTGGTTTTCATGCATTTCACAAATTTTCCCAAAAGTTGACTTTTTTCTTAACTAGGGGCAAAATCGTAATTTGCTACTATCGGGTCGCTATAATTATTTTTCACTTTCTCTGAACCTCAAAGTTTCTAATTGAATGCAAAAGCTGTCAAAAATATGTGCAGGTATCTCTAACTACTCCCAAATGTCCTATACCTAAAATCACTCGAGAAATTTTACTTTCTCAACGCTGCTCGATCCAACAGTCCGATTTGCTCGTCCAATAATCTCTGGAGCTGCATATAACCATTCATCAGGTTAATTTCACTTTTCCTACTGTATTTCACATTTAATACAGTCTATTTCACTTCATTGGCCTTAATAAACCTTAATGGGCCTAACTCTGCCTTAAGCCCATTTCCATTTTACTATTCATTTTCGTTGGGCCTATTGGGCTTATGAGGCCCACCAACTCTTATTGGGCTTGTCCGAGACCGATTGCATCACATTGGGCCAAAACCAATTGGGCTTGGCCCATTGGACCTCTCGACCGTGGCATGTGGCCGAGAGCCATCACGTCATGCCGTGCCGAGCACCACACCACCATCATGCCGATTGCTAGCCATTCACATAGGCATTTTCACAAACACTTAGTTGGCAATGGTCTTAAGCCTAACTTAGTTGATTTAGGCATTTTCACGAACACCTTGATTGCCAACTTGATTCATCCACCAATTAATCAAATTGACTAAAACTAACTATACCATAATCATAAACACATGTATACCAACTTATTTATGCCTTAAAATCAATTGGGAAATCATTAATTTACAATCGCCCACTCTCGACCAATCCATGTTCATGGTGATTTCATGTGTTTCAATGCTTAAAACATATACTAATATGTCACGACCCAAATTACCTAAAAATTAGAGTAAATTTTTCGCTTTTTCATTTATTATTTAATTCTTAGCTTTCTCTCATCGTGACCATCCTACAAACAGTTAGGCTATGATTCGGTGTTAGTCACCTCTCACCTATTTACCATTCCATTTCCATAATCACATTTATATATCAGGATTTACTATCCTTTAACTTTAACTAAATACATTCATAATGGTATACATAACCCTACATCCCTGACATCATATTCGTTTACAGTACTGTGCATTTACATATTTAGATACAAAACCATACAAATGTGTATACCTATTTCTCAATGGGAAGCAGCGGATACCAAGAATGCAAGTCCTCAGCCACTCACTAACTATTGCGAGTGCTCTGAAAAGATGGGAAAATAAGAGGGGTGAGTAAACCACACGCTCAGTAAGGCAATTATGCAAGTAAGTAGATAGCTCCACTATCTACATGCTCATAATGCCACGCCCTTAAAATCCATATCTTTTCATTAAAATCTCCAACACAAAATCATGCATATATCCATGACATAGTTTATCAAAACTATTTGTGCATATAGAAAGCATGTAATTCATGCATCAATAGCATTTTATGTGACATCCTTAAATCATAATTAGCATGAAGTAAATCAAGATCATGCATTCATTCATGTCATGTAAGACAAATCATGAATTTAAAATGAAAGCATGGAAAACATCATCATGCTACTGCATTCAAATCATTTCATTAAAAATGCAGTATAAACTAACCTTTCGGGTCAATCATCTCATTAAACAATTCATTGAAATTCATTATAAAACTTCAGTTATAAAATCACCCTTCTTTCAGGGTCACATATCATAAAATCCTCTAAAACATATATTAGCATAGTAAAAAAAATCATAAAATCAGGGGCCTGACCTCTCCCTCGGGTCTACCTTGGTCTATCGAGACCACAAGTTATATCATGTGAGATAAGTAGGTGACTATCAGTAACAACAAGGACTATGGCCATAACCTAGTGATCCCTGGTAACATGGTACCTAGTGTGCAGGGTATCACACCAGAAATGGGAGGTGGGTCGGTCCTACTTGCCAGAATAGCATAACATCAGGATTGCGAGGGCAAGGCTTGCTGCCTTGTAGCTAATGCCACTCTACTCCAACAATCCCCACAGTACAGCATACTCCACGTGACATACACGGTACAATGTACTCCATGAACCCAAGCTCAGTCAAAGGTGCCTGCAATAGGTCTTATCCACCCATACCATCTCTGTCTCAGTAAGCACGTATGGACATATCATCTCACTGTGACACAGTCTACAAGAGGTTCCAACACGGCTATATGCATGTCATATAAATCCCTGTACGAGCGAAGCTCCAGGACGGCTCCATGCATATTCATGATATCTAAATATCTCGTGCGAGCGAAGCTCTAGCACGGTTTCATAAAGATCAGTAAAATCTGTATACGAGTAGCACTCCAGTACGACTTTAAAATGAGTTATAAATTAATATAAAACTTCATGCGAGCAACGCTCTAGCATGAATGAATGCTCAAGTAAATCAAATCTCATGCGAGTTACACTCCAGTACAACTTTATGCAATTAAATCGATTAAATCACGTACAAGCAAGGTTCCAATATGGCTTTTATGCAATTATCATATTAAAACAGGATGCGAGCTAAGCTCTAGTACCTCTCATGCATTTCAAATCATAAAAACTAGTGTGAGCAATCACTCGAGCACCTTTTTATGCACATCAAGTCAAAACAAGTCAAAACAGTCAAAACAGGGCACGAGCTAGGCTCCAGCACCTCTCATGCATTTCACAATAATAAAATCAGTGCGAGCAATCGCTCTAGCACATTTCATGCATATGATGTCATACAAGTCAGTGCGAGCAACCGCTCAAGTACATTTATGCACACTCACAGACACAGATATAGTGCGAGCTATATGACAGCACTATCTGTTTCCATATAAACTTGATAGTTGGCCCGTTTTCCAAAGAAATTCCATTTAAATATGAATAACACTTACGTAGTGTTATTTTGTGAAATTTATACAATTACTGGCCAATCTACCAATTTTCTTTGCTTAAAAACCAAGAAAATTCCTTAAATCATGCATTTCATGCATGTCATGCTTTCACCATCCTTAGGTGAACTTCCCTCCATAGGGGTAAAATAGTCTTTTCCTATTTCGAGTCCTTAAAATCTTTAAACCATTTTTTGGACCTTTATACATATTCTGTGTATACATACATATTCAGTATATACAAAAGCTATTAAAATACGCGTAGCTACCTCTAGCTACTCACACAATTCCCTTACCTCATTTTTCTGTACAGTCTGACCTTTCATTGATGTCTCATCATGCAATCTGATTTGCTCTCAATCAAATCTCTGAAACTGCGTAAAAATATACATTAGATCAAATTCAATACAATTAATTGTAATTCATATTTTTGGACTTAATTTAAATCATTGGGCCCGTTTACCCATACTGGGCCCGATTGTACCATAATGGGCCTTAATCGGCCTTAAACCCGTTTTTTACTTACTATTCACATTATCGAGGCCTATTGGGCTCGCTGGGCCCATCAATATTTATTGAGCCTCATTCTAAATTCCTGGATAGTTTAATGAATTATTTACAACAATTTATCTCAATTTCCAAAATATAATTCATTTAATGCAGAATTTAAATCCGTAATTTATGTGGTAAATTCTAACATGCATAATAATGTAAAATTATCGTAAATAAGGGTTACTTACCCGTGATTCCATGATAATACAAAAATCGAGGCCGTCTCGAGCTCTTGGTTGACGCCAATTGTTGAGCTACACAATTTAAATATTTTTTAAGGTAAACTTTCAGTCTATTAATAAGCACATTAAATATTCTAAAATTTAAATCGGTCAATTCGATTGCTCATCGACTTACCCGTAGCTCGATTGCATCACTGGGATTTTCTCCAATTTTTCCTCTTTTTCTTTTTCCCTTTTTTTCTTCTTTTTCTTTTTCTTTTTGGTTGAACTGGTCCGGTCTGGTTCAGCACACCGTCACTGTGCTGAATTGGCCATACTAGTTCAGGCTTCATTTCGTTGTTTCAACGTCGTCCGGTCAGTTTCTGGCGTGATTTTGGTGCCGTTCGGTGCGAAATCGGCTTGGCATTCATCATCGACCCTTGCGGTGGCTCGAATCGGCGCCGATGGCCGCCGATCTAGGCTTGTCTCCCACGGCATCTCCCCTCATTTTTGGCGTTCTCCGACGTTGTCGGCGCATGTGTAAGACCCCGTATATGTATAAGGGTAATATGTGTAATTGGATCAAATAATATGAATGGACTTGTAATGTAAAGTATGATTGATGTAAGTCCATGGATTCAATGTATGTATGTGTAATATAAATTGTAACGTACATACAAGTTTCATTGAGTATGAATACGAAGAAATGAGTTCTAGCAAGTGATGGATGTGATTGAGACTCAAGATGAGTAGTGTGGTAAAATGGAATGGAGTTATGCTTCCATTTGGTTTTATGTAGCATGCCTTTGAACATACAATGAATGCACACAAGTTTCAATGTGCATAAGGTATGAATGGATGCCATTTTCAAGTTATAAAGGTGGATGGATGAGAAAATGGCCATGGCAATATATTAAGGATGTGTTGGTATGAGTTGCAGCAAAAAACTGCAGGAAATCTGGAAAACATGAGGTCCAGATCGATCTCATAGGATGAGAGATCGATCTGGAAGAGCCAGAATGCTCTTATTTGGGCGAAAGAATAGAGCAGATCGATCTCCAATGGAGCCAGATCGATCTCCCAAGCATTCTGTAGTGGAAAGATCGATCCCCAAGCACCCAGATCGATCTCTTTAGCTCTCTGTTTGGGACCAGATCGATCTCATGCTTCGACAGATCGATCTTATGCTTCAACAGATCGATCTCATTGCTTCGACAGATCGATCTCAGGCTTAAAAATGCCGTGAAAAAGAGGGATTTTAAGGGACCAGATCGATCTCCTCTTGGACCAGATCGATCTCCTCAAGCCATTTCTATATAAGGAGAGCTGAAAATCTGGAAATCTAGGGAAAACATATTAACCTCCCATTTTCAACCCAAAAACCTAACTTTCCCTCTCTAAAATCAGCCATTTTCAGTTAGATTTGGAGAGAGATCATTAGAGGCAAAGTTGTTCCTATCAAAGAGAAGAACAACATAGTCAGAGGGCATCTTCCCATCTTTGGAATTGAAGGAGTTAAGGGCATTACCATTTGGAGCAAGAAGAGAAATCATATTGGTAAGATTCTAACACTCCAATCCAAATGCATTAGCTATTTAATTGATTTTGGAGTTGATTGATATGAGTATTGATGGATAAACTACCTAGGAATGTAGTGGAATTGGTGTGACCTAGAAATCTAAAATGGGTATAATGTGAGGATATGTGGGATTGAATGAGCCTATGATTTATGGCATGTTAAAGTTGTTATTGGGGTAATATTTATGATTTTAAATGGTTAAATGAGACTACATTGTGAGTTTGGAGGAATTGTGGAAATGAGTATGAATATGCTTGATAAATGCCATAGTGAGGGAATTCATGAAATATGAACGCTATGAGCTTTATGTCGATTTGATATCGATTTTGAATAAGTTAATAGGCCTAAGAAGATCCATAGACTCGAATTTTGGATAAAGTAATGAAACAAGGCCAAATAAGCTTTAATAGAGGCTATAGATTAAATTGACTATAGCAAGCACAAGGGTTGCAATATATGGATCGAATATAATGCGGGATACGATTTTGTGCAGTCCCGAAGAGTTCGTTGAAGGCGAACCGAACCGTACAAGTAAGCAGCTTAAGGAAGTGGAATCACGCATCGCGATTCCAGGTAAGGGAATTTTGTAAGTATATAGAGGTAGCTGCTCGTATTTTGAACTCGTGGGTATATATAGGGCTTTGGAAATGTGCATGGACTTATAGAAATGTGTTTTGATGGTGTATGAGTATTTGTATGAGATTTGGTTGTTTGAAATGGTTATTGAAAAAGGGATAGTAAGGCTAATAATTGCATAAATCATGTGTTTTGAATGCTTTTACAAAACACAATGCTTTGATTTGAGCAAATAAAAGGATAGGCTGGCTAGTACTTGAATGATGTTGTGAAATAGCCCATATGAGGCACTAAGCATATTATGAGATGTTTTGAATGCATGTAAGCCGCCTATCGCGTGTATGTGATTCAATTCGCGCTAGAGCCTCGCTCGCGCTGGATTTCTATGTTTTCACTTGTGTGAAACGTGCTCGAGCTTAGCTCGCACTTTGCATTTGAATTGTGATGATGTTTATAAACCGTACTGGAGCTTACGCTCGTACGTGGATTTGAGTGGTTTTTCTTATGCATATAACTGTACTGGAGCTATGCTCGTACATGGTTTCTTCATATTTTATGCATAAATGCCGTACCAGAGCGTTGCTCATACGAAGTGATTGGTTTGATGCATGAATTCGCGCTAGAGCGTAGCTCGCGCTGGTTTTCACACTGTGGTATGTATGAGGCCGTGGTGAGAGATACGGATTAACTCAGGGAACCCAACAGGCCTGACAGACCTCTTAGGTGGGGTGAGGGTGAGGGGCTAGGACCTGACATAATCCATCCAGGGAACCCAACAGGCCTGACAGACCTCTTAGGTGGGGTGAAGGTGAGGGGCTAGGACCTGGATCAGGGAACCCAACAGGGGCGAGCAAGGCCATGAGGGGCTAGGACCTGGTATTGAGGTTACTCCCACGCACTCTTGAGACTATAAAGGTTACACTTGGTATGGGGTAGATAAGACCTATGGCAGGCACCCCCAACCATGTTATGGGTCCGCGGAGTACGATGTACCGTGTATATCACATGGAGTACGATGTACCGCGTGGTGGTTACTTGATTGAGAAAGTCTGGCGGAGAACTAACTCACCTTCATACCAGCATGATACCCCGCACACCGGAATCCGTGTGGTCTGGGATGATATGTGACGATTGGCCAACGTAGTCACTTGAGATATAGTAACCTGTCTCCTTGCTTGATTTACTTACTACCACATGATTTTAAATCTCTAAGTGTGATTTGTGATTGTTTAAGGTAGACCCGAAGGAGGGGTCGAGCCTCGTGGATTTGAATTGTGAAATGAAAATGAGATTGTGATTGTGAATTGATGTGATGTGATTGTATATGATGAGAAAGAGTTTTATGACGTGGGTTTAAAAAGGAGGTTTCTTAATGAATTGCCCTTTTTATGAATTTAAATGAGATCGAGCATGAGATGATTTATACATGATGTTTTACCATGTTTTATATGCCAATTTTACATGAATTTGATACATGATATATATGTATACTCATATGGCATAGTTTTATTCCTCATGCTCCTACTATAAAGGATTTATGCATAACACTATTAGCATGTAGATAGAGTAGTTATCTACCATGCTTGCATTATTGCCTTACTGAGCGTGTGGTTGCTCATCCCACTCTATTTTCCCCCCTACAGAGCGTGCATAGTAGCCCAGTGAGGACTGAGGCGTATTATTTTGGACTCCGCTGCATCTCCATCGCTAAGAGGTATATACACAGTGACTCTTTTTGTATCTAAACAATGTAAAAGCACAGTATTCTTTTGAGTTGTACTTATGGGGGATGTAGATGTCAGTAAAACATGTATTCGTATAAGTACACGATTAAATGCACATGTATGACATCGTTTTAATTAATTGAGAATGAATGAGATGTGGTGTTTATTATTGACTCACAGCCCAACAGTGTGTGGTGAGTTAGTTCACGACCGGGTAAGGTAACAGTAAAACGCAAAAAATTTTCAGTGATTTTCAGTTAAAGAGAATGGAATTGGGTCGTGACAGCATGTGCCGATGCCTGGTGGTTCCCACGAGGCTCGTCGCCCTTCATCGGCCCTTGCCTGGGGACCCTGGTCGCCGGTGGCCGTTAGTTGGAGGGAAATTGTTCCCTCGGTTTCCTGCTTCGTTTTCACCTTTTGCATTTCTATTTCGTTTCTTCCAAATTGCGATTTTGTGATTTTTTTTATTTACTTTATTTTATTATTTATAATTTATTTTAATAATATTTTATTCATTAAATTATTATTAAAAATCTAAAAATATCTAAAAAAATTATATTTTATTCATTTAATCACAAAATGAATTTATCTAGCTTATTTCGTCTTTTCGGTATAATTTTTCAATAATTTCGGGATTATTTTTCGAAGTGAAATTTTTGGTTATTCCAATAAATTCATATCTTGATCAATTTAACCTGAAATTTAATTATTTCTTCGTTATTGATCATGATTTCTCAATCCCATATTTTTAATTAAATTTTTTTGTCACGATAAATATCGAATTTTGGTCTTTTGACCGTTTTACCCTTCAACGTGTTCGGGAATTCCATTTCAATCCTTTGCATTTTTAAATGCATTCGAAAATTTTTATTCATTCCATTTGCTCTTACGATAAAATTCAGGTTTTTCAATCAACTTAGAATAATGCATAGATTAACATATATCAATTTGGAAGATTAAATTTATACCTAGCTTGTAGTTTCACACTTGGCCAAAACTTAAAGCTTCTCGGTTTGCTCAGTTTAGCTCCTTGATAGCCAATTCCAACATATGTTAATCATCTCTCAATTTGGAACAACTGTCATGAAGATTGCAAGTTCCAAATATACCTTTTCCCTAGTGATTTCCAGTGAGAGAAAGCTTGACTATGTGTTTGTTAATGGTTTCCTCTCTTTGCTGAATTCTTAAGGAAGAAGATGAAGTTGTGTTGGCTGATTTTATAAGTCAATTACTTATTCATTAAGCTTTGGATTTCAGCCAAACAAGTTTGAATTGAATTGAGTTCGGTGATAGTTACCAATTTGGCTATGGTTACCTTTTACTAATGGACTTGAATTTTAACCAATTACATGTATTTTGAGTAGTATTTTGATACTATATCTTATATGAATGCCCATGAATAGGTCTAATGTGTGTGATAGAGATTAATGAGATAAAGTGTAATTTTATCCAAAAATAGGATAAAAGCCTGAGAAGGTAACCCTTCATTCATGAGTTGCATGATAGAATGGCTAATGTTTTCATGTACATGCGAAAACAGCACATTTGAGTGCTTATTTGATCTACTTGTGTGAAATGTGATTTGAATAAGCCTTCTATCTAGTTTTGTGTGAAAACCATCAGTGTTAGAGAATACTCGCACTATATTTTGAGATATGCATCACATAGTACTGGAGGATATACTCGTACTACATTTTAATGCGAATTTATGCATGTTAGAGTACTGAGAGCATAGCTCGTTCTTAGATTTGTGATTGATGCATAAAGAGTATTGGGAGCTTTACTCATACTCAGTTTACATGATGATAGAGTGCTGGGAGCATTGCTAGTACTCGACTTTTCATGATTTATACATGACATAGTACTTGAGTGATAACTAATAATTGATTTGAAAAGAGAACTATGCATTAACCTAGTGCTAGAGGTTACTCGCACTAGTGTTTGACAATTCGATATGCATACATAGTGTTTAAGAGGCGGAGTGTTGAATGTGAGTCTCACTCAAGACGCGCACTATAGTTTTTACATGATATATAAAACATATTAGCAAAACCGTGACGATTTCCTCCGTGTAGACTGAGTGTCACACTGTTGAGATGTTCGCACGTGGATTTAGAGACGTGGCATTTATTACATAGTATGAGGGCTAAGACTTATGGCAAGCACCCTGACTATGATGTATTTCCATGGTGTGAGGACTAAGACCTATGGTAGGAATCCCGACCATGAGGAGAGGGTCCATGGGTGTATGTTGTACCGTGTGAGTGGCATGGAGTACATTGTACCGTTTGTTATGTGGAGTTCTGAAGTTGAGCAGATTATAGCTAGCGGTTGTGATGGACTGACCTCCCTCCCGTTACAGCAGTGATACTCGCACATCCAGATCTGTGTTGTATGGGATTTGACCATTATAGGATATGGCCATAGTCCAGGAGAGTGTTGCATTCAGCCACTGAGTCTCGCATGATATATCACTTGTTTTCATGATACGATTAGACCTGAGAGAGATAGGTCAGAAACAGATTTTTGTGTTGTGTTGTGAACTGCCATATTTACTATGATTTATGTGTAAATGGTAATGATTTCTATAAAGGCATTCTGAAATTATAAATATGCACAGTTTTGCAGGAATGCCTATATTTGATAACTCAGCATGATTGTAAGTACATGGAATTTATTCCGTACTATTATTATATCATTTTGATACATGCTTTGATATGAGAGAAGGAAAGGCAAAGCCTTATTTTCAGTAGATAATGCGGTTATCTATTTGCTTGCCTGATTTCCTTACTGAGCGCATTGTTTGCTCATCCCCCTTTATTTTCCACTCTCTACAGATCATCCGTAGTAAAATGAGTCCGGTTGAAGAATAGCATTCATTTCATCCGCTGCCTATCCATCTTACGAGAGGTATACACACTCGAACATTTTGTACTGTACAATGTATAAGCACAGTTATGTAAAATATTGTACAGTCAGGATGTATATGTACAAATAATGTATAAAACCTTATGTTATCTAAAAGAATACTAAATTCTATGTGTATTGTGAATGAATGAGGGTGGGTGATTAATATCGAATCACAACCCAACTGTCAAGGAGAGAAAGGTAAGTAATGTAAAAAGCAAAAAAATTTTAGTGGTTTTTGGTAAGTCACGGAATGAGGTCGTGACAGAATGGTATCATAGCATAATTGGTCTGATATGAGTCGGTATTAGTAATTAAGAAAAATGTACATCCTGATATTGTGCTTTGTTCAGTTACAATTGTGTATACAAGATGGGAATCAGACTAATTAATGATTATCAATGCAGGAATTTAGTCTATATGGCTAATACCAGCCGTGGTAGAGGGGCGAGAGGTAAGGCTCGAGGCCGTAGAGGTAGGCTAGAGACCTGAGATGAGAATGTGGGTACTAATGAGGTACCAGAGACTATTGAGGCACGCTTCACGAGGATTAAGCGTAGCCTAGAGATGATAGTAGAGTTACTGGCACAGATTAGGCAAGATAGATAGGGATAGGATGCAGAGACTGGGACAGGAGAGATAATTGCACCGACACACCTTTATAGCCTGCACTTGAGATGCCACAGGCTACAGATACTCCTATACCTTCACCAGTTTAAGATAATAGTGGATTGGGATATGGGTGTGATTTGGATAGATTGCGATAATTCCAGAAGCTTGGACCTCCATCTTTTAGAGGGGTCAAGGACCTAGTTACCGCTGAGGAGTGGATTGGAGAGATGGAGAAGTTGTACGGATTCTTTGAGTGTATGACTTCAGAGAGGGTTGCATTTGCTGCGTTCTCATTTAAAGGAATAGCAGAGCATTGGTGGAAGTCCACCAGGCCCATATTGAGAGCCTGATAAGCTGAGATTAGTTGGGAGATATTTCTGGAGGCCTTTAGGAGGCAGTTTGTTTTAGAGATGCCATAGGAGGCTGTAGGTCGAATTCTTAGGGTTGAGCCAGCTATTTGTACAAAATGATATGGGAGGGATTTAGCTAATACTTTCGAAGCAAACACATGAAAGATGTGCTCACCTTTTAACTGTGGTGGAAGATCCAAACAATATGCTACATCTCCAACCCTCTCTAATATCGCATATGGATCGATATTGCAAAGACTGAGCTTTCCTTTCTTTTCAAACCTCATGATACCCTAAGAATGAGAGATTTTGAGGAAAAGTTTTGAAACTCAAGTGGTCGTCTCTTGGTGTCAACTTTTCTGACAGCTTTGTGTTTTTTTTCAATCTATCACAAATTACTTCCACCATCTCCAGAGCTTTCTTTACCAACGTGGGAGCAAAGTTTTTTGCTTTCCTACTTCTTCCCAAGCAATGGGAGATCTACATCTTCATCTATACAAAGCCTCATAAGGAGCCATCTGTATACTCATATGATAGTTATTGTTGTAAGCAAATTCGACCAGAGCCAAATGGTCATTGTAGGAGCCTAAAAGATCAATAGCACAAGCTTTGAGCATATGCTCTAAAGTCAGCATAGCTTACTCGAACTGGCTATCTGTTCGAGGATGAAAGGTGGTGCCAAACTGTAATCATGATCCCAGAGCTTCCTAAAAATGTACCCAAAATTATGAAGTAAAACGAGAATCCCTATCTAATACAATACTTCTTGGAACTAAATGTAACTTGACAATCTCCCTAACATACAACTCTACGAGTGAAGTGAGGGAATATGTGGCTCTCATTGGTAAAAAGTCGACGGACTTAGTCAATCGATCTACACTAACACATTTCGAATCATGACTTCTCTATGTTCGGGGATGTCCTAACATAAAATCCATAGTGATGTGCTCCACTTCCACGCCGATATCAGTAAAGCTTTGAGCAAGCTTGCAGGCATTTAATGCTTTACCTTAATTTGCTAATTCGTGAGATATTTTGATACAAAATTTGTAATGCCTTTTCTTATACCCACCAACTAGTACACTGCCCATAGATTATGATACATCTTAGTACTACTCGGGTAAAGTGTATATTTCGAATTATTGGCCTCATCCAATATCTATTTTTAGAGGGTATCACATTGTGGATTACATATATGATTTCTAAATCTGAGAATACCATCTTCACTGGCCTTGAACTCCGATGTCTGATCTTAGTCTGCGTGACTAGCCTACTGAATCAAAATCAAATCTTCTTTATGAGCCTATCTAATCGGATCAAGATGTGATGGTTCGATTTAAAAACTCGCTATCAAGCAGTCATTTTTAGGTTCAACATTCAAATCTAATTCTATGAACCTCTTTAGTATACTCCACTCTTAAACCATCACGTATGAAATCATACTAGTGTTCTTTTTCCTTAAAGCACTAGTATGATGAGATGGTACATGATCTTGAAGTCATAATCTTTTAGAAGTTCTATTCATCTATGTTGTCTCATGTTCAAATCTTTCTGCAAAGACAAATACTTGAGACTTTTATGGTCAGTAAAGAATTGAAATCTCTCACCATATAAGTAGTAGCGTCAAATTTTTAGTGCGAAGACTACAATAGCTAGCTCGAGAAGATGGGTTGGGGTAATTCTTCTCATGATCCTTGAGCTGTCTTGATCCGTATGCCACTACCTTTCCATGTTGCATCAACATATAACCCAATTCATTGAGAGGTGTTTCACTATGCATAATAAATCCCCTAAATCCTAATGGAATGGTCAATATGGATGTTGATGTCAACTTCCTTTTTAGCTGCTGAAAACTATCCTCACATGCATACATGTGAAGCGTGTCAAAAATGCAGCTACCCTAGAAAACCTTTCAACAATAGTAGTACCCAGCCAATCCTAGGAAATTGTAGATCTCAGTGACTATCTTTAACTTTTTCCATTTCAATACGGCTATGACTTTAGATAGATCCATTGACACTTCATCTTTCATCACCACACGACTTAGAAACGAAATCTGTTCTAACAAAAATTGACACTTACTGAATTTGACATATAGCTACCGGTCTTGAAGAATCTATAAAACAATCCTTAGATAATACTCATGCTATTCTCGAGACTTAAAATGGACTAGGATATCGTTAAAAACACTATTAGAAACTGAGCAAGGAAGGGCTTGAATACCTTGTTCAGAAGATTCATAAATGTTGCAGGTGCATTGGTTAACCTAAACGACATGACTAGAAACTCAAAGTGTCTGTATTGGGTCCTTAATGCGGTATTTCAGATATCTTCATCTATAATTCTCAACTGGTGATTTCCTGGCCTCAAATCAATTTTATAGAATACCACTACACGTTGTAATTTATCGAACAAGTCATCCGTTCGAGGTAACGAGTACTAGTTCTCAATTGTGGCTCTGTTCAATAGTCGATAGTTGATACACAATCAAAAGCTACCATCTCTCTTGTAGAGAAACAAAACCGAAGTGCCCCATAATTATATGCTTAGGCACATGAAGCCTTTATTAAGTAACTCTTGGAGCTATTTCTTCAATTCATCCAGTTCTGTCAAAGACATCCTATATGCAGCCTTTTACATAGGTTGAGTGATGAGTAGTAAGTATATGGAAAACTCAATCTCTCTCTTTGGAGGTATTCCCAGTAAATTATTTAAAAAGACGTTAGGAAACTCTCTGACTATTAGGATAATAGATAACTCTGGATTTACTCTATCTACATCCTCTACAAATGCTAAGTAACCTTTACATAATCATACACATTCACATAAGATTTCAAAATAGAAAGTAT
Source organism: Firmiana major (assembly GCA_033439115.1). Classification (NCBI taxonomy): domain Eukaryota; kingdom Viridiplantae; phylum Streptophyta; class Magnoliopsida; order Malvales; family Malvaceae; genus Firmiana; species Firmiana major. The sequence goes on along the minus strand of CM065908.1, from coordinate 45,143,603 downwards.
TCTTTTATTTAATTTCTTTTGGCAAAATTGATTACAACATGTTCGGAGAGATTAAAAGTGAAACTATTCTTAATATAATCAACATCCATACCCAAAATCACATCTACATCGTACATATTTAACAAAACTAAGTCAACCACAAACACTTTATCTCTCACTTTCACTATACATTTTTGGCATACAGACTTTGTCATCAGAAACTTTTTAAGTGACGTGCTTTTGTACAGCATGAGTCTTAGTGACTAAGGCTTCATGTCAAGTCTGTTAGAAAATAAAGGAGAAATAAATGAATTCGTACAGGCTAGGTCTATTAAGCATAGTGCTTCAATACCATAGATCAAAAGCTTACCCTTGACAACAAAGCCGGAAGCATCTGCTGCCTTTTTTATCTAGGACGACTACTTTGCCTTGAGCTACCAACCTTTTACCCTTGTCTGCCAGTTTAGCTCTCTTTCGTGATAGTAAGGGTAGATGGTTTATCTGGTGCTTTCTTAGTCGATTTTATTATTAGATGATCTTTCATCATGTCTGTTTTAACACTCTAAAACCAGTATCATTGTAAAATGACACAGTTTACCTTTATGATAGTTACAACATCAGGAACTGAGCTGGTTCGTCTTAAGTTCTGTGTCCTATGATCAAAGCTCATTAGTCTTTTACCTTTTCACTTTAGCTTTACTCTTATTTTTGGATTTCTTTTTCAGAATTTAATCATTTTGAGATGACTGTTTAGCTTTACCCTTACTTCGTGGTTCATAGCTAAGCTGTGTCTTTTTCATATCTTGTTCGACAAACTGGGCTCTGAGACGTCTCTGAGTATGAGGTAATATTCAATACAGACGTACAACCTTGAGTAACTAGTCTCATCCCTCGAGATCAAAGGGTTTGACTCATACTGGTCCATTATAAGACTTCTATGTTAAAAACTCAAGAACTCGATTTGTTTCTATCTTTGAGGACTTTTTAGGAAGTATTTAACACTAAAGGCTATCCAAAACCTATCTCGTGTAACCACCAGTTCTTAATTTTCCAATAACGATTGAATCGATTTCCACCAATACTCTACTTTTCCATTAAACATTAGGTGGTTAACGACACTTTCTCCTTAGGTTGAAGACCCATTTACTTGTAAACTTTTTCTCCTTTTAATTAACCATGTCTCTGCCACATCTAGGTCCTTCACCCTTTAAATGTTGACGGACTCATCTATTGAAATTTCTTAAACCTGTTCGCACATGGCACTTTAAATGGAACTGCTGTAAGTTGTTGAATTGATACAGTTTACTGCTAAGGAGGTGTTGGCTAAGGAACCAGATGTGGAGCTAGTTAAGAAGGTACTCAAGCTTGTGGTGGAATAGGAACTATAGAAAGATCTGTGGCTTTACTGGTGACACTGTTGATGGATTCTATGGTGGTGGAAGCTGTGCTTGTTACAAGTTACCCAACTGTTGTGCCAAAGTTGAAGCTACTACAGTCAAGTTCTACAACGTAGGTATAATATCAGTAAAACTTTGCTACTTGCAATTTATACTCATCAACAAATCGGGCATCTCACACACCTATAGAGGAAAAAGGAGAAGGAGATGGCGTATATGTAGGAGATACCTACCTCTCTCTAATTCACACTCTCAGTTTATAATAAGACAAATCAGTACTTATGTCGTAACCTGTTTGTCTCAAAACCAATACAAACTTTTCGCTTTTTCACGACCATCCTTTTTCATTTCATATACATTTTAAATGGTTGGGTTATGAGTCAATGCTAGTCTTTTCATATTACATATCTTACCATCCATATTCATATCACGCTATCTATCAAGATCTCATGTCATTTAACGTTATACATAAGCATCTCATAATTATATATACATATGTTTACATCCCCAATATTACATCCATGTACATTACTATGCTGTTACATGTTCAGATACAAAAGCTATATAAATATGTATACCTTCGCGCACGATGGGAAGCTACGAGCGATAGGAATGTAGAACTGTCATCGACTCTCTTTCTATGACAAGTGTTCTATAGAGAGGGGGAAAATGAAAGGATGAGCACAACTAGCTCAATAAGGCAAATATGCAAGCAAGTAGATAACTACACAATCTACATGCTCATAATGCCATGTTGTAAACAATTATTTTCATTAAAAATAATAGCATGAGTTTCTGCATGTAATAAATGCAACATAATTAAAACTCATTCATATAGCAATCATGCTCTATTCAGCAAACCATATCATTTCAGTAAACCATTTCATTTCATTTTCATTCAATCATTTAAACTGTATATCAAGGCTCTAACCCGTCCCTGCAGTTTACGTTGATTACATATAAATCAAAATCATTTTAATCAATGCGATAATCATGCGAGACACTCCATATAAATCATGTGAGATCATCTGACACTAGGTAGGAAATCACGGTAATCATATAGGAAGTATAGCCATATCCTGGGATTCCAAGCATCACGGATCAAGTGTGCGGGATATCCAGTTGCTTAAGGATGGGGTCAATCCAACTCGTCGGCCTACCATGTCATATAGTCCGAAGAGTGAAACACGGTACAGTGTACTCCATGTTATTGACACGGTATAGTGTACTCCGTGGACCCCTATTATCAATCAATATCCAGTGTCATGTCTCAAAATCTAGTACGAGCAAGTCAGTATGACACAAAGTCTACACGAGGGCTCCAACACGATTTTACTCATATAATCATATCAAAATCCAATGTGAGTAAGTCAATGCAACCCATATTAACACAACGGCTCTAACAGAATTTCACTTATAAAATAGATAGATGGCTCAATTCTAGTGAAAACGCTACTTAAAATCGAGTATAACATGTAAAACGGTGCAAAATGGAGCAAGAGGGGAAACTTCTCGTTTAGTCACCCATCCAAGGAATTTCTCTCACTCAAGCACGCTTAACTTTGGAGAATGTGCAATTTAATGCAGACAGTAAAATCTTGAGCGAGTCTATCGTTCTACACTTACAAAACAATATTTCTCGATAAAAACACTAAAATATGCAATTTATGCATTTATGCCTTTTCAATAAATTTAGACTGTAATTTCATCTATAAAATGGGTCCATTTGGGAATTTCCTATTACTTGGTTTCCATCTAGATATTTCAATATCTATATACTTTACGATATTTATTTGCATACAGTAGGTAAGAAACATAAGTACAACTATCTCTAATAGCGCGCATATATCCCTTACCTGGATTTCAGTCGATTGCACTTATTTCCCAACGATAAAAACCGCTCAGTCCATTTAGCTCCAATTACGTCTCTAAAGCTACATAATATTATCAATCCCGTCAATTAGACCTTATACACTCGTATCTAAGTTAATTATGAAAATTTAACGTTTTGGGCCAATTTACTCTTATTGGGCCTCGTTAGTCCTTAATGGGCCCAACTTTATCTTAAGCCCATTTCAATTTTCCATTAAGGCCTAATTGGCACTTTAGGCCCATTAACACTTATTGGGCCGTCCATTAGGCCTATTAACTAGTTTAGGCCGATTGCATAATAAGCTTGGCCCATGAACCATTTCGACCAAATGCATGTTGGCCATGCACCATCACGCCTAGCCATCATCACCATCACACCTAATGCCATCCAAACTCTCTTAGGCATTTCGACAAACACATGATAGGCAAGCCTTATGCCTTTCCTTTGGTTCATTCAAACATTTTCAAATTGATGGCACCCAATTACACCATCATCATGTATAGATCATAACCAACACATATATGCCATTAAGCATCCTGCATATGACTCATCAAACTCCATACCCATTTTCGACCAATCTTAGTTCCCTACCTTAGGTGATGTTTTGTCATACAATTCATATACCAATCAACTCTATAAATTCTCGAGATTAACATATGTAAGATTGGTGGATTGAAAACTCACCTAGCTTGGACTTTTCACTTTGGCCGAAACTTGTGGGGTGGTGTGCCTCTCAAATTTAGCTTCTTAAGTGCTGGTTTTGAGGTATGTTAAACTCCTCTCAATATGGAACAACTTTCATGCAGAACACTTGTTCTAAATATGCTTGTGAATGAGTGAAATCTAGTGAGAGAAAGCTTGGTGGTTTATATGTTCATGGTGGCCAAATATTGCTTAAGGAAGAAGACAATTTTCACTTAGCAAATTCTGATTTTTTCACTTAATTTTCAGCCATTAAACTCCTTGGCTTGCACATGAATTGGGCTTGGAATTGGGCTTAAACCATATCAATTTGGCTTGGTCTTAATTTTCCTAAAGGGCTTCGATTTGGGCCTTCCAATTTCAAAATTTGGGCTTAAATTTTCTTGGTTATTGGGCCTATTATTTAGTTTAATTTTCAGCCTAAGATTCGGCCCAATGTTCGACCTAATTGGTTGTAACAAATTTGGCCCACTTCATCCATGCTTAATCGGCTTTAACCATTTGACTAGTTGGCCCATTAGTATTTTTCATTTTCAACCCATATAATTTTAACCCAATTAAATTTAATAAATTTGCTAAGTATTATTGGCTTGAAATTAGGTGTTTTAACCTAAGATAATTTTTCTCAAGCCTTAATCATGGTTGGGTTAAGTTAACCATGCTTTGGTTAACTAATCAAAGCTTATTCTTCAATTCTCACTTTTTCTCTTAGCTTTGACCATTGACCACATTTGACCAAAGTTATAAACCCTTATTTATGCATTTCAATGCTTGTTTAGTCCATCTTGACATTTTGGCTACCCTTAGTGGGTGAAAGTGTTGAAAACTTCTCAAACGATCGATTTTGAGTTCGTTCGGCCCTCTTTTTGGCAATTTAACCACTTCAACACTATCAAGACTAAACCAAACCAACTTTCCTTCTTGAACTATCCTTATTTTTATGTTTTAAGTTCTCATCTTTAGTCAGATTGGTCAAAATCCCTTCAGTTTAGCCTGTGCTCTCTATAGCTCATAATTGGCACTTTCATGCATTCATGGCATTTTCTACTTTCACTTGGACCTTGGAACAGAAATACAACCTTTCTTATGATTCCAATAACATATTTCAATGTTTACATTTATGGATCATAAATAATACAATGGAATTTTTTGGATCTTACATTCCTCCCCACCTTAAGAAATTTGGTCCTCTAAATTAGAACCAAATCAATCCTCGAACAACTGTGGGCACTTCTCTCGCATCAGGCTCTCTAATTCCCACGTAGCTTCCTCCGAAGTGTGGTGATGCCAGAGAACCTTCACCAAAGTAATCGTCTTAAACCGTAACACTTTCTCCTTCTTGTCTAGTATCCGTATCAACATCTCAACATATGACATATCCTCTTTAAGCTTCAATGGCTCATAATCAATCACATGTGCCAGGTTCGGATGATACTTCTGAAGCATCGAAACATGGAAGACATTATGGATGTATGCTAGCTTGGGTGGCAATGCTAGCCTACAGGCCTTATCTCTCACTCGACTTGCCTTTCTTTTCGAATCTCATTATACCCTTGGAGGGAGAAACTTTCAAGAACACGGATTCAGCCACTATGAATTCATATGGCCTTCGTCTCATGTCAGGAAAGCATTTTTGTCTGGTCTGAGCTGTTCTCAATCTCTCACATATCATCTGAACATCCTTTGAGGCTTGCTTAACAAAATCGTGAGCAAATTCTTTCGATTACCCACTTTTTCCCATCTAATAGGAGAACAACACCTACGACCATATAATGCTTCATAGGTGCCATTCCAATACTCGAGTGATAACTATTGTTATACGTGAATTCGGTTAATTGCAAATGATCATCCTAGGAGCCTTTAAAGTCCATTACACAAGCTCTCAACATGTCTTCCAGTGTCTGGATGGTCCTCTTCTGACTTACCATTGGTTTGAGGATGGAAAGCTATGCTGAAACTTAGTTGGGTTCCCATGGCTTACTAAAAATGTTCTCAGAAGTGGAAAGTGAAGCGAGAATCCCTGTCAAACGCAATACTCACTGGAGCACCATGTAGCCTCACAATCTCTCATACATATAAATCCACCAAAACACTCAGTGTATCCGTGGACTTCATAGCCAGGAAGTGGGCTGACTTTGTCAATCTATCTATAATCACCCAAATGGCATCATGATTCTTACGGGTTCACGGCAAACCCATCACGAAGTTCATGGTGACATGATCCCATTTCCATGTCGGTATAGGTAGAGGTTACAATAGCCTTGCAGGCTTCTGATACTCTACCTTAATCTGCTGACATATAAGACTTTTAGCCATAAACTCTGCAATATCCTTCTTCATACCTGACCACAGATACACTTTTCGGAGATTCTGATACATTTTACTACTCCCCGGATGTAATGTGTATCTCGAAGAATGAGCTTCTGACATAATCCATCTCATCAACTGTGGATCCTCGGAAACATAAATTCTACCTCTGAATCTCAGTAGACCATCAGCGCTCACCTCAAAATCTATCACAATGCCTATCTGAATCTGATTTGCTATATCAGTATAGTACTGATCACTACGCTGAGCCTGTTTAATTCTATCAATCAGGTTTGGTTCGAACCTCAAGCTAGCTATCATACAATCTGTATCAGTATCAGAAGTGATCACATCCAAGCTGAAGCTTGCAAACTGTTCCAACAACTCATGTTCCCTGATCATCATATACGATACCATCCCAAGGCTTTTCCTGCATAAGGTATCAGCTACTACATTTGCCTTACTCGGGTGGTAAGGTATCTTAGAATCATAATCCTTCAGAAGCTCTAACCATCTCCGTTGCCTTATATTCAATTCCTTCTATGAAAACAAATATTTGAGGCTTTTATGATCAGTAAAGATTTGAAATTTCTCATCGTATAAGTAATGGTGGCAATCTTCAATGTAAACACTACGGCTGCCAGCTCTAAATAATCGGTCAGATAGTTCTTTTTATGGTCTTAAGTTGTCAGGATTCATAAGCAACTACCTTCCCATTCTGCATTAGTACACAAGCCATTCCCTTTCCAGATGCATCCGTATATACAGAGAAACCTCCTAAGCTGTTCAGTATGGTGAGAATAGGTGCAGTGGTCAATCGCTGCTTAAGTTCCAGAAAACTCTTCTCACAAGTATCATCCCACTCAAATGCAACATTCTTCCCAGTGAGACTAGTCAATGGAGCAGCCAATTTAGAGAAACTTTCTACAAATTCGCAGTAATATCCAACTAAACCCAGAAAGCTACAAATCTCTATGACAGTCTTGGGTCTGTCCCATTACACTACTGCTTCAATCTTGGACGAAGCAATAGACACCCCGTCTTTTGACAAAACATGGCCCATGAATGATATCTGATCTAACCAGAAATAACACTAATTGAGTTTAACATATAACTTCTTATCTTGAAGAGTCTATAAACTAATCCTTAAATGCTGCTCATGTTCTTCCCTGGACTTCAAATATATGAGAATGTCATCAATGACCACTATAACAAACCTATCTAGGTATGGCTTGAACACCCCATTCATTAATGCCCTGGAAGCTGTAGGAATATTTGTTAACCCGTAAGGCATAACCAAAAACTCAGAATGACCATATCGGGTGTGAAAAGCTGTTTTGGGTACATCTTCATTCTAAATCTTCAACTGATGATACCTAGACCTCAGATCTATCTTAGAAAGATTTATGCTCCCCGAAGTTGATCCAATAGATCATCTATACGTGGAAAGGGGTACTTATTCTTGATGGTAGACTTATTCAACAACCGGTAGACAATGCCTAGTCGGAAGCTTCCATCATTCTTCTTAACGAGCAAAATCGATGCTCTCCAAGGCGAAACACTCGGTCTAATGAACCCTTTATCCAGTAACTCCTGCAATTATTTCTTTAGCTCTTCTAATTCCATTGGAGCCATTCAATATGGAGGTTTAGATATCAGCTCAGTATCAAGCACCAAATCGATAAAGAACTCCATTTCTCTATCTGGTGGCAACCCTTGTAAGTCATCCGGAAAGACATCAGGAAACTCCCTAACCACTGGAATGTCTGTCAATTCCAAGTGTGCCTTATTCGTATTAACCACATATGCAATGTAACCTTCATAGTATCATCCATATAGTCAGTACCACAATTCATATTCCTTTAATCACAATAACTATAATCTTTCATTACTTCTCAGCAAACTTTACAATACACTTTTCAGGTGTAGAAAACATTATCGTCTTAGAATAACAATCTAAGATAGCATGGTTTGTAGCTAACCAATTCATTCCTAGCATTACTTCAAAATCATGCATATTCTACATGACAAGGTCAGCAGACATATCCTTGTTTCCTATTCTTAACTTACAATTCTTATGCACATATTTCGTCAATTGCCTATCTCTCATTGGTGTGCTAATAAGCAACGCCTTACCTAAAGGTACAGGCTTTACATATGGAAGCGATTTATATGCAAATGAAGGTGATATGAATGAATGTGTGGCACCAGGATTAAATAAAACAAATGCTTCCAGATCAAAGACCATAATGGTACCTTTAATCACATCAGCGGAAGCATCTACAGTGTCTTGATCCAAGGCATACACTCTACCTCTACTAACAACTTGCTTCCCCTTTTCTTCGGCTGTGGCCTTTCTCCTTTGAGTCGGAGGAGCAGTAATGGCTTTCTCCAGGTCCTTGCCCTTCAATTGAGTTGTCTCAGAAACATCTGGGCAATCCCTCATTAGATTCCCTGTCTTATCAAATCTATGACAAGATCCAATAGCCACATAGCAAGGCTTGTTATCGTGATACCTACCACACAATCTACACTGTTCGGTAGTCGGTCAGTGTCCTCCAATAACTATACCCCTAGCTGGAGTTGGGGTTGGTAACATAGATGACTTAATCGTCCTACCCCGTATCTCCTTGATCCTCGATCTCTTACCGAATTGCCTTCTCCCTTCTTTGAAGCCTCTATTATCCCCTAATCTCTTCCTGTCTCTATCTATACCCCTATCTGCCTTGCCAAACTTAGAGGCCTGCAACTCATAATCCTGCTCACATAGTTGCACTCTACGCACTCCCTCTTCATAAATAGAGATGCCCAAAGGGGCCAATCGTGACTTAATAGATTGTCTCAACCCATCCGTAAACTTTCTGACCTTGCTGACTTCATTGCTAATGGTGTCAGGATCATACCTACCTAGGGATGTGAATCTCGACTCATACTCATCCATAGATCGGTTCCCTTGGATCAAACTCATAAACTCCATTTGTAACTTCCTCTGAGCAGTGTTCGGAACATACTGTCTCTGGAAAGCCTATATCACATGTAACGACTAATTGCCAGACCCTCAATAAATGTCTGGTGGACTTCCACCAGTGCTCTGTCTCTCCTTTTAAATAACGACGGCAAAGGCAACTCTCTCATTCGTTGTACACCTGAAGAACCCATATAGTTTCTCTATCTCATTTACCCAATCCTCAGCAATCATTGGGTTCTTTACTTCGCTAAATGATGGTAGTCGAAACTTTTGGAATTGCCTTAACTTATCCAACCACAGTTATACCCCAAATCGTTACTAGACTACTGTGGGGCAACTAGGGAAGGCGTAGGCTGAACCAGTGTGGTTTGTATAGGTCTAGTAGGTGTAGATGGTTCTGCTGTTGATAGCATAGGTGCAGGCTGTGCGGCACAACTGTCTCAGGTGCGGTTGTAGTTGTAGCTAGGGCATACCTAGCCAGTTGTGCCATGCATACTATCCAACCTCGTTGTAGCCTGACTAATTAGTGCCATTATGTTATCAATACTCCGCTCTAACCTCGTGAAGCTTGCATCAACAGTCTCTGTGGGACTTTGTGGGGCATAGTTAGATAATGATTCAGTTTAGCTCTCAGGCTTACCTCTATGACCTGGAGAACGTAAGCTCACCCCTCTACCATGGCATCTATCAGTCATAATGACAATTCCCTACATTCACAACCATTCCTTAATGTAATCACAACTCGGTATACACAATTGTATCTAAACAATGCTCAGTAACATGGGGCTATAAACTTTCCTAACCACTAACACTGACTCATATCATACCAATCCTGCTCTGATACCACTTCTTTTGTGATCCATTTTTCTTAAAACCACTACAAATTTTCACTTTTTCATGACCATCCTTTTTCATCTCATATACATTTTAAATGGTTGGGCCATGAGTCAATGCTAGTCCTGTCATATTACATATCTTACCATCTATTTTCATATCACTCTATCTATCAAGATCTCATGTCATTTAACTTTATACATAAGCATCTCATAACTGTATATAGATATGTTTACATCCCCAATATTACATCCATGTACATTACTATGCTACTACATGTTCAGATACAAAAGCTATATAATGTGTTTACCTTCGCGCATGATGGGAAGTTGCGAACGATAGGAATGCAGAACTATCATCGACTCTCTATCTATGACAAGTGCTCTATAGAGAGGGGGAAAATGAAAGGATGAGCACAACTAACTCAGTAAGGTAAATGTGCAAGCAAGTAATCTATGCAGCATAATTAAAACTCATTCATATAGCAATCATGCTCTATTTAGTAAAACATACCATTTCAGTAAACCATTTCCTTTCATTTTATTTCAATCATTTAAACCATATATCAAGCCTCCAACCCATCCCTAGGGTTTACCTTGATTCTATATAAATCACAATCATTTTTATCAATACAATAATTATGCGACACACTCCATATAAATCATGTGAAATCATGTGAGACTAAGCAGGAAATCACGGTAATCACGTAGGAAGTATGGCCATATCATGGGATTCCAGACATCATGGATCAGGTGTGCAGGATATCCAGTTGCCTTGGGAGGTTGTCAATCCAACTGGTCGGCTTGTCATGTCATATAGTCTGAAGACTCATATAGTCCAAAGATTGAAACACAGTACATCATACTCCATGTTATTTACAAGGTACAACGTACTTTGTGGACCCCTATTATCAATCAATATCCAGTGCCATGTCTCAAAATTTAGTGCGAGCAAGTCAGTGTGACACACAGTCTAACAAGGGCTCTAGAACGGTTTTACTCACATAATCATATTAAAATCCAGTGCGAGCAAGTCAGTGTAACCCACAGTTAAACGACGGCTCCAGTACAATTTAACTCATAAAATAAACAGATGGATCAATTCCGGTGAAAATAGTACATAAAATCGAGTTTAGCACATAAATCAGTGCAAAATGGAGTAATCGGGGAAACTTCCTGTTTGGTCACCCATCCATGGAATTTCACCCACTCGAGAACGCTTAACTTTAGAAAATGTGCAATTTAATGCAAACAGTAAATCTTGAGCCAGTCTATCATTATACACTTACAAAACAATATTTACCAATAAAAACACTGAAGCATGCAATTTATGCATTTATACATTTTCAATAAATTTACAGTGTAATTTCATCTGTAAAATGGGTAAATTTGGGAATTTCCTATTATTTGGTTTTCATCTAGATTTTTCAATATCTATATACTTTACGGTATTTATTTGCACACAGGAGGTAAGAAACATACGTACAACTATCTCCAATAGCTTGCATAAATCCCTTACTTGTATTTCGGTCGATTGCACTTTATTTCCCAACGATGAAAATCGCTCGATCTATTTAGATCCAATTACGTCTCCGGAGCTGTAAAATATTATAATCTTGCCATTGACACCTTATACACTCGTATCTAAGCTAATTACAAAAATTTAACGTTTTGGGCCCATTTACTCTTATTGGGCCTCGTAGGTCATTAATGAGCCCAACTCTATCTTAACCCCATTACAATTTTCCATTAAGGCTCATTTGACACTTTAGGCCCATTAACACTTATTGGGCCATCCATTAGGCCCATTAAGTAGTTTGGACTGATTGCATAACAAGCTTTGCCCATGAACCGTTTCGGCCAAATGCATGGTGGCCATGTGCCATCACGCCTAGCCATTGTCATGACCTTTTTTTATCCATTTCATCTAAAAATCACTATAAATGTTTTACATTTTCCATTTCCTTACCCGGTCGCGAGTAACCCTCACAAATACAGTTGGGTTATGAGCTAGTAATAATCATGATTTTCCATCCATTTTCCAATTAACCAAAAGTAATTTCATAGAATGGAAGTTAAATCATATGCTTTATACATGACATGTTTTCTAATATTTAAATCCTCCATATTACAATTCAAAATGGTTACAGTGCCTTTACATGTTTAGATACAAAAAGCGGATGTCCTAACACAACGCCTCAGTCCTCACTGGGCTACTATATACGCTCTATAGAGGGGGGAAATATGGAGGGATGAGCAGCCACACGCTTAGTAAAGCAATAATGCAAGCATGATAGATAACTACACTATCTCCATGTTTATAATGTCATGGCATAAATCATTTATAATTGGAGCATAAGGAAATAAAACTATGCCACATGTATATACATATATCATGTACTGAAAACATGGAAATAGGCATGTAAAACATGGAAAAATCATCAAGTAAAACCTCTCATGCTCATCGTTATTAAAACTCATCATAAGAATGGAAATTCAATACGAAACATCATTTAAGATTTATCACTTTCTCAAACACGTCAAATCTCATCACAAATAAAATGTCATTTCTTTAAACAAAATCCCACACGGCTCAAGCCCTCCCTCGGGTCTACCCTGGACAACACAATCACACTCAGTGTATAAAACCATATGGTATCATATGAGACAGGCAATCACTATATCTCAAGGACTATGTTGGCCAACTATGTCATGATCATCCCAGACCACACGCATCCCGGTGTGCGGGGCATCATGTTGGAAAAAAGGTGGGTTAGTTCTTCGCCAGACTTTCAAATCAACATCTCAACCACGTGGTACAGTGTACTCCATGTGATCTACACGGTACACCGTACTCCGCGGACCCATATCATGGTTGGGGGTGCCAGCCGTAGGTCTTATCTACCTCATACCATGCATTACCTACACAGTCTCAAGGGCACATGGGAGCGTTTCATTTTCATGTAAGAGAGCCTCCCCACCGAACAGAGTCTCCCCACCCCAACGGGCTTAAGGATGTTGGCTTAAGGATCATATTGTAAGAGAGCCTCCCCACCCTGTCGGGCTTAAGGATGTTGGGCTTGAGGATCTTACCATCTACTTGGCATCATACATACCACATTGTGAACACCTGTGCAAGCTAAGCTCTAGCAAGATTCATGTATCATCTATAAATCTCCTCATACGAGCGACGCTTTAGTACGACTGTATGCATAAAATCGTGAAGAAATCATGTACGAGCAAAGCTCCAGTATGGTTACATGCATAAGAAAGTCAATCGAAATCCACGTACGAGCAGAAGCTTCAGTACAGTTAATAAAACATCATCATAATTCAAATCAAGGTGCGAGCTAAGCTCCAGCACGTTTCATTCATGTGAAAACACTAAAATCTAGTGCGAGCGAGGCTCCAACACCATTTTAACTCACGTAAATACGATAGGCGGTTCTATTTCAACACAACATATCCCAAATCAAAGTCAGCACATGCCTCCTGCTATTTCATGAAATTACGAAAATTAAGTAGCCAACCTATCCATCAATTTGCTTAAACCAAAGTAATGTGTTTCATAAATCATCAAAACATGTGATTTATGCAATTATTAACCTTACTATCACCATTTGTAAGTTTCACTTCAAAAATCAAATCATATGTATATACTCGTAGTTGTTCACATATATCATCAATCGCTTTTCTAGATAATCATGCATTTACAAAGCCCTCAAATCACCTACAAAATACGTGCAGCTATCTCTATATACTCATAAAATTCTCTTACCTGGAATCGCGAAGCGTGATTCCACTTCCTTAAAGCTGCTCAATTGTGCAGTTTGATTCACCTCCAACGAAATCTCTAGGACTACACGAGATTACATTTCGCATTAATTTTAAATCCAAATGAAATAAAGCTTTGCGTTTACTGTAGTCGATTCGACCTATCATTTCCATTAACTTGTATAAGGCCTCACTTCCTTTTAAGTCTGTTTTAATCGCCTCGTTAATTCTTGAGAGTTTATTAAACTCTATTAGGCCTATTGATTCATATAAAATCGATATCATGCTCATGGCGTCTATAGTCCCTCATTTACTTCACTATGGCATTTTGTCAATCACCTTTTATACGTATTCACTTAACTTGGCCAATCTTACAATGTAGCTTCATTCTATCCTCTTAAAAACCCTACATATCACTTCACTAATACGTTAGCATACCCCATTTATCATCAACTTAACCATATCACACTTTTTGACACTAGATTCATTCTAGGTCATACTTATTCCATTACCTTCTAGGTAGTTTCAATCATTAAAATACACACCAATCAACTCAAAATCAATAACTAGATAAATGTACTTGGGTTAGTGTATTAGAAACTCACCTAATTTGATTTTCTTCTTGCTCCAATAAGAACACTCCTTTGCCCCTTTAATCCAACCAATGAGATATTAATTCCAATCTATGTTGTTTATCTCTTTAAAATGAATAACTTTGCTCTAATGATCTTTCCTTAAATCTTTATAAAAATGAGATGATTTTAAAGTGAGAAAGCTAGGTTTAAGATTGAAAACGGAATAATAAAGTTTGTTGACGTGAAATGCAGATCCAACTGCTCCCTTTTTATAGGAATGGCTTAATGAGATCGAACTGCATAAGGTGGAGATCGATCTGACCCTCTTAAATCCTTCATTTTCTCAACATTTTGCAGGTAGAGGATCAAACTGTTTGATATGTGAGATCGATCTGTCATGTTGCATGGGATTAATCCGCTCAATGAAACATGATCGATTTGTCTCAGGCAGAGAGCTTAGGAGATCGATCCCACCTCAAGGGGTGATCGATTTGGTCCAGCCAGAGACTTATGGAGATCAATCTGCTTAAGTGAGGGATCGATATCCCTCTTGTAGAAGGCTTGATATTGTGTTTTCTAGGCCACAAGATCGATCTCTCCTTACATGGGATGGATCTGGCATTCATTCTGCACTCTTTTTGCTGTAAATTTCCCATTTAAACTCATACTTAATCACTTCAACGCTCATTTATCAATCCATTCACACTTAGAACTCAAAAACATTTACTTTTTGTAATTCATATGTAATGTAACTTGTATGTACATCAAATAATCATAGACATTACATAGAAATTTACAGGTCTTACAATCCTCCCCTCTTTCAAAGAATTTGGTCCTCCAAATTAGAACCAAGTTAATCTGAAAATAACTCCGGGTACTTCTCTTGCATTATACTTTCTAACTCCCATGTAGCTTCCTCCGGAGTGTGATATTTTCAAAGGTCACTAATGGAATTGTCTTTGTCCTTAACACCATCTCTTTCCTATCTAATATCTGAACCGACTTTTCAACATATGCCATACTCTCATTGAGCTCCAATCGCTCATGTCTTATCACATGTGCCGAGTTCGAGTGATACTTCTAAAGCATAAAGACGTGGAAGACGTTATGAACACTTGTTAAGTCTGGTGGCAACACCAACCTATAAGCCTTATCTCTCACTCTCTCCAGAATCTCGAAGGGTCTGATATACCGAGGGCTCAACTTTCCCTTCTTACCAAACCTCTTAATCCCCTTTGAGGGAGAAACTCTCAAAAATACTGACTCACCCATTGTAAACTTCAGTGGTCTTTGTCTCCTGTCAGCATAAGTCTTTTATCGGCTCTAAGCTATCTGTAATCTCTCACATATCAACTGGACGTCCTCAGAGGCCTGCTGCACTAAATTAGGAGCAAAAATCTGTCTGTCACTAACCTCTTCCCATATAATAAGGGATCGACACCTGCGTTTATACAGTACCTCTTATGGTGCCATTCTGATACTTACATGATAGCTATTATTATAGGTAATCTCAGCTAACGGTAGGTGATCATCCCAGAAGCTTTCAAAATCTAGTACACACACTCTCAACATATCCTCCAGGGTCTGTATAGTCTTCTCTAACTGACTATCTATCTGAGGATGAAAAACGGTGCCAAAACTCAGTTGGGTCCCCATCGTTTCCTGAAAATGTTCCTAGAAATGGGAAGTGAAGCGGGCATCCCGATTAGAAACAATGCTCACTGGAACACTATGTAGTCGAACTATCTATCGAACATACAAGTTCACCAATTGGCTTAGAGTATCGGTAGCTCTCATAGCTAAGAAATGGGCTGACTTCGACAACCAATCCACGATCACCCAAATGGCATCATGACCTCTGCGGGTCCTCGGTAATCCCATCACAAAATCCATGGTGGCGTACTCCCACTTCCATGTCGGTATTGATAGAGGCTGCAATAATCCTGCAGGCTTCTGATGCTCTACCTTAACTTGCTGACGCTCTACCTTCACTTGCTGACAGACGAGACATCTAGCGACATATTCAACAATGTCTCTTTTAATTCTAGACTACCAATAAACTTTTTAAAGATTTTGATACATCTTAGTACTTGCCAAATGTACCATGTACTTTGATGAGTGAGCCTTCGATAAAATTAACTTCCTGATCTCTGAATCCTCGGGAACACATACTCTGCACCTGAACCTCAATAATCCATCTGTACTCAGCTTGAAATCAATACCAACACCTGTCTGAGCCTGACTCAACCAATCGATGCACTATCGATTGCTCTGTTGAGCCTGTCGAATACGACAAATTAACTCTGGCTCCAATCTTAAACTTGCCATAATATCTAATCTCTCTGAACCAGGTGGGATTACATCCAAACTGAACCATCATATAAAACACCAACCCAAGGTTCTTCCTACTAAAAGCATCGGCAACTACATTCGCCTTACCCAGGTGGTACATGATGTCACAATCATAATCAATTAGGAGTTCGAGCCATCTTCTCTGTCTCATGTTAAACTTTTTCTGCGAGAAGAGGTACTTAAGGCTTTGATGATCTGTATAAACCTGAAATTTCTCACCATAGAGATAGTGGTGCCATATCTTCAATGAAACACTACGACCGCCAACTCTAAATCGTGAATCTGATAGTTCCTCTAGTGATCCTTCAGCTGTCTATATCCATAGGCAACTTCCTACCCATCCAGCATAAGTACACAACCCAGTCCCTGGTATGATGCATCCGTATACACAGAGAAACCTCTTGAGCTGGTAGGAGGAATGGTGAGAATCGAAGTACTGGTCAACTGATGCTTAAGCTCTTGAAAACTCCTCTCACATGCCTCATCCCACACAAACTTAACATCTTTCCGAGTGAAGCGTGTCAATGGAGTAGCTACTCTTACGAAACCCTCAACAAATCTCCGATAATAACCAGCCAATCCTAGAAAACTTTTGATCTCAATAACTGTCTTGGGTTGTTCCCACTATACAACTGCCTCAATCTTGGATGGATCCATTGATACCCCATCCTTCGACACAACATGGCCCAGAAATGAGATTTGCTCTAACCAAAAGTTACACTTACTGAGTTTGGCATATAATTTCTTTTCTCGGAGGGTCTGTAGAACTATCCTCAAATGCTGCTCATGATCTTCCCTGGACTTGGAATAAACCAATATATCATAGATGAACACTATCATAAATTGGTCCAGATATAGTTTAAATACATCTTTCATCAACACCATAAATGCAGCGGGGGCATTTGTCAATCTGAATGGCATAACCAAGAACTCGTAGTGGCCATAACGGGTACAAAATGTTGTCTTGGGTACATTTCCACTCCATATCTTCAACTGATGGTACCCAGATCGCAAATCTATCTTAGAAAAGACTTGTGCTCCTTGAAGCAGATCCAACAAATCATTGATGCATGGAAGGGGACACTTGTTCTTAACGGTGGCCTTATTCAACAACCGGTAATCTATACACAGTCGGAGGCTTCCATCCTTCTTCCTTACAAACAGAATCGGAGCTCCCCAAGGTGAGACCCTCGGTATAATAAACCCCTTCTCTAGAAACCCTTGCAATTGCTTCTTTAGTTCTTCCAACTCTATCGGAGCCATTCTATACGATGGCTTAGATATTGGCTCTGTACCAGGTACTAACTCTATACAAAACTCTATTTCCCTATCAGGTGGTAGCCCTAGTAAATCATCTGGAAAGATATTGAGAAATTCTGCCACTATTGGAATGTCTCTCAATTCCAGGTGTCCTTTATCCATGTCAACCACGTAAGCAATGAACCCTTCACATTATCCTTTCCACCGTTAGCAACACAAGTCACCACTTTAACATTCATAAATAATAAATAAATTCATCTCTCAAATATGATGGATTAATTTTATATTCTTTTCATTTATAATAGCCATGTTCTTTCATTTCTTTACAACAAAACTTACAACAAGATTATCCATATCTAGATACATCAATGTCTTAGCATGACAATCCATAACAATATGATTTGCAGCCAACCAATTCATTCCTAAGATTACATAGAAATCATTCATACTCAATAAAATTAAATTGGCGGTCATTTCCATTCCTCCTATCCTCAACTTGCAGTTCCTATATACATACTCAGTCAACTGACTATCATTCATAGAGGTAGAAATCATCAATATTCTATCTAACAGTGTGGGTTTTACATGCTTTAACAATTTATGTGCAAAGAAAGGCGATATAAAGGAACGCGTGGCACCGGGATCAAACAATACAAATGCTTTTAAATAAAAAATTAGGATGGTACCTTTAATCACATCTGTCGATGTGTCTGTTGTGTCCTGGTCCAGTGCGTGAACTCGTCCTCTGCTCACGCCAACCATCTATTTCCCTTTTTCCTCAGCTGTAGCCCTTCTCCTAGGATACAGCTGTCTCAACGAGAGCTCTCACTGCCTCCTTGCCCTTCTGTGGGGCAGCCTTAATCATCTTAGGACAATGCCTAGCAATATGCCCTGGCCTCCCACATCTATAACACGAAACAGGGGTCTTCAGACAAGGCCTAGTCTAATGAAATCTGCACACCTCCTATATTGCTCAGTAGTAGGCCGTGGTCCTCCAATGATCATACCCCTCGGTGGAGCTAAAGCTGGATACATAGGAGGCTTAGCAGCTCTCTCCTGCACCTCTTCAATCTTTGGCCTCTTCTCAAAAATTCTTTGGCCTCCTCTTCTGACCACTCTATCAATCTCGGATCTCTTTCAGTCTCAGTCCTTTCGGCCACTAACTTTCCAAGCTCGGAGGCATTCCGTTCAAAGTCCTACTCACACAATTGTGCCCTGTCCACTGTTTCCTCGTAAGTATGTTAAATGGAGCTAATTTAGTCTGGATGGCTAATCTCAACCCATCCATAAACTTCTGGGCCTTTCGAGTCTCACTGCTCATCGTACCTGGGTCGTCTCTCCCCAAAGACATAAACCTCGACTCATACTCATCCACAGAATGGTTCCCCTGAACCAAGTTAATGAACTTCATCCATAATTTCCTCTATGCTGTGGCTAGAATATGCTACCTCCTAAAGGCCTCCAAGAATATCTGCCATGTGATCTCGAAGTGTCGGACCCTCAGAATAGATTTAGTGGATCTCCACCAATGCTCTGCCTCGCCTTTCAGCATAAATATGGTAAAGGCCACTTTCTCAGCTGATGTACATCTAAAGAACCTATACAATTCCCCATCTCATAAACTTAATCCTCAGTAATAACCGGGTTCTTCACCCCTCTGAATATCAGAGGTTTCAACTCCTAAAACTATCGTAGCCTACTCAGGTCAAAATCATACCCCAGGTAGCTATTGTTCGATTGTGAAGAGATGGGAGAAGCCGTATCCTGCACTTGGGTGTGTAATAGTCTCTATAGCTTGAGGTCTCTCCGCCTCTGCAGCTGCCTGTCCAGTAGTAGTAGGTTACGCTATGGGACCTCGTCTACTATCGGCACGCAATGCCTGTGTAACTATCTCAACGACACTCTCGATACTCCGCTCTATCCTAGCAAAGCATGCCTCGATATCCCCTGATCTCTCAGCAGGGTCCTATGGAGCCTAGTTAGTCTGTGGCTCGACACAGCCTTCGGGCCTACCCTTACGGCCTTTAGTACATGCACCTGCCCCTCTACCTCGCCGTGTGACAAGCATAATGTCTAACTTCCTGTATTCACAACTATTTATTAGTCTCCTTCCATTCTCGGTATATACAATTATATCTAAATAAAAGCACAGTAATATGGGGATATAACTTTCCTACTTATTAATACTGACTCATATCAGGCCAACTCAACTCTGATACCAATCTCTGTCACAGCCATTTTTATCCATTTCATCTAAAAATCACTATAAATTTTTTGTATTTTCCATTTACTTACTCAGTTGTGAGCAACCCTCACAAATACAGTTGGATTGTGAGCCAGTAATAATCATCATTTTCCATCCATTTTCTAATTAACCAAAAGTAATTCCATACATTGGAACTTAAATCATATGCTTATACATGACATGTTTTCCGATATTTACATCCTCCACATTACAATTCAAAATGGTTACTGTTCCTTTACATGTTTAGATACAAAAAAAAAGTCCCTATGTGTGTACCTCTTAGGGATGGAGAGTAGCGGATGTCCTCACTGGGCTACTATGTACGCTTTGTAGAGGGGAAATACGGAGGGATGAGCAACCACAGGCTCAGTAAGGTAATAATGCAAGCATGGTAGATAACTACACTATCTACATGCTTATAATGTCATGGCATAAATCATTTATAATCGGAGAATTAAGAAATAAAACTATGCCACATGTATATACATATATCATGTACTGAAAACATGGAAATAGGCATGTAAAACATGGTAAAACCATCATGAAAATACCTTTCATGCTCATCATTATTAAAACTTATCATAAAAAGGGAAATTCAATACGAAACATCATTTAAGATTTATCACTTTCTCAAACACATCAAATCTCATCACAAATAGAATATCATTTCTGTAAACAAAATCCCACAAGGCTCAACCCCTCCCTCGGATCTACCCTGGACAACACAATCACACTCAGTGTATAAAACCATATGGTATCATGTGAGACAGGCGATCACTATATCTTAAGGACTACGTTGGCCAACTATGTCATAATCATCCCAGACCACATGGATCCTAGTTTGCGGGGCATCATGCTGGAACGAAGGTGGGTTAGTTCTTCGTCAGACTTTTAAATCAACACCTCAACCACGCAGTACGTTGTACTCCATGTGATCTACAACGTACTCCGCGGACCCATATCAAGGTTAGGGGTGCAAGCCGTATGTCTTATCTACCCCATACCATTCATAACCTACACAGTCTCAAGTGCACGTAGCATTTCATTTTCATGTAAGAGTGCCTCCCCACCAAATAGAGCCTCCCCACCCCAACGGGCTTAAGGATCTTAGCGTAAGAGAGCCTCCTCACCCCGTCAGGCTTAAAGATGTTGGGCTTGAGGATCTGACCATTTCTACTACATCATACATACCACAATGTGAAAACCTATGCGGGCTAAGCTCTAGCATGATTCATGCATCATCAATAAATCTCATTGTACGAGCAACGCTCTAGTACGACTTAACGCATAAAATCATGAAGAAATCATATACGACCATAGCTCCAGCACGGTTACATGCATAAGAAAGTCAATCGAAATATGCGTACAAGCAGAAGCTCCAATACGATTTATGAAACATCATCATAATTCAAATCAAGGTACGACCTAAGCTCCAGCACGTTTCATACATGTGAAAACACCAAAATCTAGTGCGAGCAAGGCTCCATCACAATTTTAACTCATGTAAATACGATAGGCAGTTCTATTTCAACACAACATATCCCAAATCAAAGTCAGCACATGCCTCGTGCTATTTCATGAAATTAAGAAAATCAATTAGCCAGCCTGTCCATCAATTTGCTTAAACCAAAGCAATGTGTTTCATAAAACATCAAAACATGTGATTTATGCAATTATTAACCTTACTATCCCCTTTTGTAAGTTTCACTTCAAAAATCAAATCACATATATATACGTGTAGTTGTTCACGTATATCATCAATCGCTTTTCTAGATAATCATGCATTTACAAACCCCTCTAATCACCTACAAAATACATGCAGCTATCTCTATATACTCACAAAATTCCCTTACCTGGAATCGTGTCGCATGAATCCACTTCCTTAAAGCTACTCGATTGTATAGTTTGATTCGCCTCCAACGAAATCTCCAAGACTGCACGAGATTACATTTCATATTAATTTTAAATCCAAATGAAATAAAGCTCTTGCATTTACTATAGTCGGTTCGACCTATCGTTTCCATTAACTCTTATAAGGCCTCACTTCCTTTTAAGTCTGTTTTAATCGCCTTGTTAATTCTCGAGAATTTATTAAACTCTATTACGCTTATTGATTCACATTAAATCGTTATCATGCTTATGGCGTCTCTAGTCCCTCATTTGCTTCACTATGGCATTTTGTCAATCACCTCATATACTTATTCACTTAACTTGGCCAATCTAACAATGTAGCTTCATTCTATCCTCTTAAAAACCCTACATATCACTTCACTAATACCTTAGCTGTTAGGACCCTTCCTGACCTAACCAAAACCACTACAAATTTTTGCATTTTAACTTGCCTTTCCTTTCATCAATCGTTGGGCTATGATTCGATGTTAGCTTCCTCGTGTACCATATCATTCATTACCATACATACATGTCAATATATTATTTCTGACTGTAAACTTCTTTTATAATACATGTATGATCATGTAAAATCTAATACAAATACATTCCCCATAATATATATCGTATACATCATTATGCTGTTTATATGTTTAGTTATAGAACCGTACAAAATATGTTTACCTATCGATCGATAGGAAATAGCAGTGGACAACAAGAATATTATCCCTCAAACGCTCTCACTCTACTGCTGATGCTCTGTACAGAGATGTAAAGAAAAGGGGGGTGAGCAAACAACGCGTTCAGTAAGGAAATCAGGCAAGCAAGTAGACATCTACACTATCTACTTAAAATAATGCTATGCCTCAAAATATCATTTCCTTAACTCACTTTCAAAGCATGTCTTTAAAATATATATACATATACTTGTACAAATTAAATCCCATGTACAGAAATCATGCTTTCTTTTTTAAATATAGGCATGTACTGCAAAATAATACATCTTTATAATATCACAATGCCTTTAGATTAATTATGCCATATATATTTAAATCACAATAAATATGGCATTTAAATTATTCACAACACAAAATCGGATTTTGACCCATCCCTTAGGTCTATTCGTATCATAAATAATTCAATCAGTCAAGTGATATATCAGGTGAGACTCTATGGTGAAATGCAATAATATCTTGGACTATAGCCATATCCTATAATGGTGATCCTAGGCTACATGAAATCTTAGTGTGCGGGGCATCACTGCTACAATGGGAGGGGGTCAGTCCATCACAACGTTAGCTATCAACTCCTCAACTCCACAACACCACACAGTACAATGTACTCCATACCACTCGTACGGTACAATGTACTCCATGGACCCTACATCACAGTCGGGGTGCCTGCCATAGGTCTTAGCCCTCAAACCATGGAATATACATACCACGTCTCTAAATCCACATGCGAATATCTCAAAGTGTGACACTCAGTCTACACGAGGAAATCAAGCACGATTTTTAAAAATGTGTTATATATCACATAAAATACAGTGTGCGTCTTTGAGCGTGACTCATAGTCGACACTCAGTTCAAACACTGTTTTATATCACAAACTCAAACTCTAGTGCGAGTAAACCTCCAACAACTAGGTCAATGCATAGTTCATGTTTCAAATCAAGTACAAGCAATAGCTCCAGTACCATGCTATGCACAAAACTCATCAAATCAAGTACGAGCAATAGCTCAAGTACTACGTCATGTATAAATCATGAAGAATCGAGTACGAGCTAAGCTCTAGCACTCTGTCATGCATCTCATGTAAAATTCGATTATGAGCTAATCACTCCAGCATTCTCCCATGCATAAATCATATAAAACTGAGTACGAGCAATAACTCTAGCACTCTATCATGCATGTCATGGAAATCCAGTGCGAATCACAATCCAACACTAACATATGGGGAAAATATATGAAATCTAGTGCGAGTTGTGCTCTAGCATGATTTATTCTCACATAATTCGATAGATGACTCTTTAAAAAGGGATGAATTTCAAAACATCAAAATCAGCTCTATAAAGTGTGCTTAATTCACATCAACCTTAAAAAAATTAGCCAATCTACCTACTCTGTTGCTAAACAATAGCAAAAATAGCCAAAATGGTGGTTTCCATGCCTTTTACAACTTTTCACAAAAGTTGATTCTTTCCTAACTAAGGGTAAAATCCTAATTTGCCATTATCGGGTCATAATAATTATTATTCACTTTCTCTAGCCCTCAGAGTTTTTAAGTGAATGTAAAAGCAGACGAAAATACGTGCAGGTATCTCTAACTACTCATAAAAGTCCCTTACCTGCAATCACTCGAAAAATTTTACTTTCTCAATGCTACTTGATTCAGCAGTCTGATTCGCGCCTCCAATAATCTCTGGAGCTGTATATAACCATGTATTAGGTTAATTATATTTTTCCTACTGTATTTCACATTAAATATAGTATATTTCCCTTAATGGGCTTTAATAAACCTTAATGGGCATAACTATGCCTTAAGCCCATTTTTATTTTACTATTTATTTTCATTGAGCCTATTGGGCTTGTGGGGCCCACCAACTGTTATTGGGCTTATCCGAGACCCATTACATCTCATTGGGCCTAAAATAATTGGGCTTGGCCCATTGGACCTCTCGACCAGATGCCATGGCTGAGAGCATCCCATGCTGTCGGTCACACCATGGAATGTTATCCATGTCTATTTGTTTAACCAATTTCACTTAGGCATTTTCACAAACACTTGGTTGGCAATGTTCTTAAGCTTCACATAGTTCATTTAGGCATTTTATCAAACACCTTGATTGCCAACTAAATACACGTATAAATTAATCACATTGATTAATTCTAACTATACCATAATCATTAATACATGTATATTAACTCATTTGTGCCTTAAAATCATATGTGCATTCATCAATATTTCACTACTCACTCTCAGCTTAACCATTATCATAGTGATTTCATATGTTTCAATGGTTAAAACATATACCAATATACTTAAAATCATTCATACATTAACGTATTTGAATTTGAAAGCTTGAAAATATACCTAGTATTTGTGTTCACACTTGGCCGAAACTTTGGAGCCTCACAATTTGCACTCTATGGCTTCTTGATAGCCAATTCCAACATATGTCACTCTCCTCTCAATTTGGAACAACTTTTATGAAGGTTGCAAGTTCCAAATATGCATAAATCCTAGTGATTTCTAGTGAGAGAAAGCTTGGATAATTGTATTTCAATGGTTTCCTTGTGTAGCCGAGAATGGTATGGTGAAGATGAGAATGGTGTGGCTGATTTTATAAGCCATTAACTTAGCCATTAAGCCTTACTTTCCAGCCATTATAATTGACTTCCTAAGGTTTAGTTATGGTCACCTAATGAGTTATCTAATGAGTAATAGTTAGCTTTAACTAAAGTTAGATATTTAATCTTAATGGACCTTACAAGTGGGCCTCTTGGTTTGGGCTTTCTTAATGGGATTTTGGGCTGAAATTTGTACTATACCTCGGGCCTTTAATTGTCTAAATATTTGGCCTATCAATTGGTCCCACAATTTGATCTAAGGGACTTAAGAATTTCGATCTACATTTAGTATACCTTAATGGGCTTTAAAATCTTCATTTCAGCCCATTACGTTTTTATCCATTAAATTTACACGAAATCCTTCCGAATAAATTTTCCTTATTTCCAAGGATGATTATCTTGTATTCTGACCAAAAATATTTTTCTCCAAATTTTTCTCCATACTTGGGTTAATTTTTAACCATGGTTAGTCAACTATGGTAAAAGTCCACTTTTCTTAACTATAGTTGACTTTTTCCTTAATCATTGACTACGTTGACTTTTTCTCAAAATTTTGAAAGTGTCATATCTTATGTTTTACACTCTCCTCTTTACGTTTTAACCGCTAAAAGTCTGTTTTACCCTTTTGAGCTTTTACTCTTGTTCTCCATGTTCGGGACTAAATCAAACTGACTTTCCTTCATGAGCTCTTTATATTTTCTCATTTTAAGTTCTTCTCTTCAATCAAAATGATTCAGATCCACTCGGTTTAGCCTGTGGCTCTTATAGCTCACATTAGGCTTTTATGTAGCTTATAAGTGTTAAATCATTTCATATACACTGTAAATCTAGTAAATACTCTTCTAATGATTCAACTATAATAATAGAGTGCTCATACACATAGAAATCATAAGGAATAAGCTACATAAAAGTACGGGTTTGACATTAGCATACCTCATTTATCATCAACTTAACCATATCACACTTTCTCACACTAGATTCATTCTAGGTCATACTTATTCCATTACCTTTTAGGTAGTTTCAATCATTAATATACACACCAATCAACTTAAAATCAATAACTAGATAAATGTACTTGGTTTGGTGTATTAAAAACTCACCTAGCTTGATTTTCTTCTTGATCCAATAAGAACACTACTTTGCCCCTTCAATCCAACCAATGAGGTATTGATTCTAAGCTATGTTGTTCTCCTCTTTAAAATGAAGAACTTTTCTCTAATGATCTTTCCTCAAATCTTTATGAAAATGGATTATTTTAGAGTGAGAAAGCTAGGTTTAAGACTGAAAATGGAAGAATGAAGTTTGTTCTCGTGAAATATAGATCCAACTACTCCTTTTTATAGGAATGGCTTGAGAAGATCGATCTGCATAGGGTGGAGATCGATCTGGCCCTCTTAAATCCTTCAGTTTCTCGGCATTTTGTAGGCAGAGGATCGATCTGTTCGATGCATGAGATCGATCTATCATGTTGCATGGGATCGATCTGCTCAATGAAATAGGTTTGATTTGTCTCAGGCAGAGAGCTTAGGATATCGATCTAGCCTGAAGGGTAGACCGATCTGGTCCGGCCTGAGACTAATGGAGATCGATCTGCTTGAGTGAGGGATCGATCTCCCTCTTGTAGAAGGCTTGGTATTGTGTTTTTCATGACCACGAGATCAATCTCTCCTTACATGGGATCGATCTGGCCTTCATCCTGAACCCTTTTTGCTGTAAATTTCCCTTTTAAACTCATACTAAATCTCTTCAACACTCATTTATCAATCCATTCACACTTAAAACTTAAAACCATTTACTTCTTGTAATTCATATGTAATGTAACTTGTGTGTACATCAAATAATCATACACATTACATAGAAATTTACGGGTCTTACAGCCATCATCATCTTCACACCTAATGTCATCCAAACCCTCACAAGCATTTCGACAAACACATGGTATGCAAGCCTTATGCCTTTTCTTTGGTTTATTCAAGCATTTTCACAAACAACTTATTTACATGCTTCATAAATCTATCAAATCTTACAAATTGATGGCACCCAATTACACCATCATCATGTATAGATCATAACCAACACATATATGCCATTAAACATCTTGCATATGACTCATCAAACTTCATACCCATTTTTGGCCAATCTTGGTTCCTACCTTAGGTGATGTTTTGGCATACAATTCATACACCAATCAACTCCATCAATTCCCTAGATTAACATATGTAAGATTGGTAGATTGAAAACTTACCTAGCTTGGACTTTTCACTTTGGCCGAAACTTGTGGGGTTGGTGTGCCTCTCCAATTTAGCTTCTTAGGTGCTGGTTTTGAGGTATGTTAATCTCCTCTCAATATGGAACAACTTTCATGAAGAACACTTATTCCAAATATGCTTGTAAATGGGTGAAATCTTGTGAGAAAAGCTTGGTGGTTTTATGTGTTCATGGTGGCTGAATATTGCTTAAGGAAGAAGACAATTTTCACTTAGCAAATTCTATTCTTTTCCTCTTAATTTTTAGACATTAAACTCCTTAAACTCAGCCCATAAATTGGGCTTGCAAATTGGTTTGGGCTTGTACATGAATTGGGCTTGGATTTGGCCTTAAACCATATCAATTAGTCTTGGTCTTAATTTTCCTAATGGGCTTCAATTTGGGCCTTGCAATTTCAGAATTTGGGCTTGAATTTTCTTGGTAATTGGAACTATTATTTAGCTTAATTTTTAGCCTAATATTTTGCCTAATGTTCGGCCCAATTGGTCGCACTAAATTCGGCTCACTTCATCCATGCTTAATGGGCTTTAACTATTTAACTAGTTGGCCCATTAGTATTTTTCATTTTCAGCCCATGTAATTTTAGCCCAATTAAATTTAATAAATTTCCTAAGTATTATTGGCTGGAAATTAGGTGTTTTAACCCAAGATAATTTTTCTCAAGCCTTAATCTTGGTTGGGTTAAGTTAACCATGCTTTAGTTAACTAGTCAAAACTTGTTCTTCAATTCCCACTTTTTCTTCTAGCTTTGACCATTGACCAAGTTTGGCCAAAGTTAAAAAAACCCTTATTTATGCATTTCAATGCTTGGTTAGTACATCTTGACATTTTGGCTACCTTTGGCTGGTGAAAGTGTGGAAAACACCTCAAACGATCGATTTTAAGATCGTTTGGCACCCTATTTGGCATTTTCACCACTTCAACACTATTGGGACTAAACCAAACCAACTTTCCTTCTTGAACTATCCTTATTTTGAAGTTTTAAGTTCTTTTCTTCAGTTAGATCAGTCGAAATCCCTTCGGTTTAGCCTGAGCTCGCTATTGCTCAGAATTGGCACTTTTATGCATTCATGACATTTTCTACTTTCACTTGGATTTGGAATTGAAATACAACCTTTTTTATGATTCTAATAACATATTTCAATTTTACATTGATGGATCATAAATAATACAATGGAATTTTTTAGGTTTTACAACTAAGGGATGTGCACAAGCTGTAAATAACTTATGGAACATTTTTGAACTGACCCTGCACAACGAACAAGCTCTGATACCAATAAAATCATCAAATCCCGAAGGACGTGACATCAATGTTGTTAATTTGGCAGAAACATAGCTATTCAGGCTACTTATCCTTATTAACTTATCTTTGTATTTTTATGTGAGTACAATTCTAGCATAATTCTAGGTCTAATACTGCCTATTTGTTTAATGCTTAAAGCCTATAATCCCATATTGAATTTATTAAACCAATTCACACTATTTAAGTATGGTTTAAACACTTTAGCCATAAGGGGATCGATCATATATAAGGAGGGATCAATCCTCTCAACTCAAAATGCATTGTTCCCAATTTACTTATGAAAGAGATCCAATCCTAAAGGCTAAGGGGATCAATACTGTCATGCTCGAGAGCATCAGTAAGCCAAAGCCAACAATAAGGATCGATCCTCCCCTCTTAAGGGTGTTAGTACTGAATTTTATATATGTTTAGGACCCTTTTTACTTAGTTATTTGATTTATTCTTTGCAATATTAGGTATGTTTTATGTGTTTTGAGTACTTGTGCAGGGAAAAGAACAATTTGGAGAAGTCAAGGCTTTTGGAGCTAGTTCTGATGATTTCGTGAAGAATTGAAGTTACAGGGTGCTAATCGTGACTTATGCTGCAGCAATAGAAGAAACTGGACAATGCAGAGCAAATTTGAGGAATTAATACCATTGTCACAGCATAGCAGTCTGATTAGGGCAACACTGTTTTACCACGTGGCCTTTCATGATTTAGTATTTGAAAACCTTATAAATAGTTTTTTTATCAGAATTTCGAAGGAGGCTGCTGCTCAAGACTTCAAGATTAATTTAGCTCCATTAAAACTTCATCTTTTTCACCTTTTTCACCATATTTGTTCTTAGGATGTTAGATTTGATTTCTTGGATGTTTGTTATGATGTCTATGAACTAAACTCCTTTTTCCTAGAAACAATGTAACCAACTTTAGGCATATTGCAATTACTTTGTGATGTTGTTTGGATGATTTCAATTGTGTTTATTTAATCTACTTGTTCTTAATGCTCTAGTTGATTGGCCACCAATTAGATGAATTAGTATAAGAATCTGGCACTCGAGAGAAGGGATTGTTTATTTGCACAAGGGTAGATTGACATAGGACATTGCTAGATCGAGAGGTTGACAATTCTTATGAGCCATAGAGAAACGGATTACTATTGCTTAATGTACCCTATTATGTGATTCTGAATCGAGAGGTTAGGATTAGGTAAATTGGGTATGACTGTTTAAAACTCGAGAGAGATAAACAGGAAATAGTTTTGGCTATAAACAATTTGAAATCAAAAGAACAATTGATCAAAAGAGTTGCATGAACCCTAGTTAGGTGAAAATGGTTTCTAGGAATATTTTGCTATTGATATTTTTCATTCGTGATTATTGTGATTTGCTTTAATTAATTTGTTTCGTAGTTAACAGTTAGAATAGTCAAATAGGATTTTAACCAACATTTATTGATTTTCTAGATAAAGCTCAAGGTTGTTGATTACAGAGATTAGCGGTAGACATAGTTCTCTGTGGGACGATACTCATATTTACTCTATACTCGAAAACTGACCTATGCACTTGCAGTAGTGTTCCATTTAGGATAACAAAGGGATCAATCCCTAAATTACCATTTGGTAAAATTTCATACGAAATCAACTTTATAAATTTTTGAAAACAATTAGAATCCAGTATACAATCCCATCTTAAATACTGATACAATGCTTTTAAAATAAGAAAACATTGCACGATCAAAGGTATACTGATAAAGAAACTGCAAGGATTTCGAAGTACAACTTCAATACGAAATACTGCGATCGATCAAAGATAATTCTGCAACTAACCTGTGATGGCAAAAGAAGGGGGTGAGCTTGGGGAAAGATCAGTGAGCTGATCTCACAAGTGAAAAAATAACCTAAATAGTAATATTAGTTTAATAAAAATGCATGATGTATTGAAAATCGATTATCATGTCAAAGCTTTTTTATAAATCACATTTTCTTACTTTTTGAACTAGAACATTGTATCGACACTATCAAGTCTTTCAAATGTCACGACCCAAATCCATATATAAGCGTTTATGCAGAAGACTTATCTTATTTGATGTGTATTTCTTGTTTGTCGCGGGTTAGATAGACAATAATTGCAAAATTAACAAATCATACATCACAAACCTCATGAGTCTTTTAAACATCTAAATTACAACTTAAAATGGCATGTCTTACGTCCCTTAAAATGAGTTTACTGAAAATAGTACAAATATCTAAGGTCACCTTTGATTGTGGCAAATGAACTGTGTGAGACCAGTGCTCTACAAAGATAACCTGTAGGCTGCTCATTCTAAAAACATTTAAAAAATGGATTAGTGAGCTAATGCCTAGTAAGCATCCAACACGACTACATAGGATTAGTACCATAACATACAGACAGGAATTAAAAATGAAAGTTATTTAAAACCAAGTTCAAGTGTAAAAAGCATCATGACACGAGGTATTTTAAAACAAGTAATTAAAATAGCAGTATTATTTGTAAAACAAAATGGGTAATCATATCTTATAATTGTTTTGTATGTATACAAAAACATTAAGAAAACAAAAGTACACATAATTCGGTTAATTTCAAAACACAGATACAAATCTTATCTTAAAACCTTAAAACGAAATTAGTGATATGAAAACAAAATTCAAAAAAATCAAGATCTTGCTAAACTAAGTGAAAGGTAGGCTAATGATCTCCTAGAACTAGTGTGATAGGTCACAAAACTCGTTATTGCATGCGTAGCAGTCATCATATCCTCATGGAGCATATACACATACTTCAATCACAGGTCAGGCGCTACTATTAACATACAAACATTTAGTAACGCGTTCTCTATCGAGAACACAAAAGGGTAATATGTATACAATAGTGGGCCTAACTTATGCATTGCGATTGGGTACTCCACTACCCATCGATGCCTTAATCGGTTCTCATTTTTATGAATGCAACTCATAGATCAATCTGATGTCAATAGACAAACGGTACATAAAAATCCTTGTGGGGTGTATCCAATCATCTGACACAAAATCCTATTCAGTCCTAATGGAGAGCCTAAATCTCCAAAACAAAAAACAATGTCCCCGAAAGGACCTAAAATTCACGAAAAGGTAGTTAACAAAATATAGCAAGGATCAATAGTTATAAAAACACATACGAAAGTAAATCATTATGCATGCAAGGCCATCTCATTCACATATTAAATTAACCCTAAAACACAAGTTAAAAGCACAAAAGGCTAACGAAACAAAGTTTTATCTAAGTTAGGCCGATGCATATATATCTTGATTTGACAAAATGAAGGTTTAATGGTACTTATGAAATCATACAAAACTCAATTTAAGTACTCACAAACTTCTAGTGCAATTACAACTTAGTGGATGCTGCTTCGATCTATGTGCAATCACGAGAAACATGTATATACAAAAGTCAAACCTCAATATTTTAACTGCCAGACCAACAATTCCAAAATTTAGCTTCACTCGAGTTAGTTTCTTGGTATTTCCTATTAGTCAAATCCTGTTTGACTTTTTGGTCAAAATCAACCACTGATCAATGTTAAACATTAAAAGTTTGACCCGATCAAACCTCGAGTTGAGTTTTACCAAAAGCTCACGTAAATCCTATAGCCGAATCTCATTATCAGTTACATTGCATGACTGAATACTCTTCCCACTAGTGTAATCTTATCTTAGCCTTCATAAGACCAAATTATCATATATATATATATTGTAAGACCCGATTTTTATCGTAAGAGCAAATGGAATGAATAGAAATTTTCGAGTGCATTTAATAATGCAAAGGATTGAAATGGTATTTTCGAACACGTGAAGGGTAAAACAGTCAAGAGATTGAAATTTGGTATTAATCGGGACAAAAAAATTTAATTAAAATATGGGATTTGAGAATCTTGATCAATAACGAAGAAATAATTAAATTTTGGGTTAAATTGATCAAGATATGAATTTATTGGAATAAATCAAAATTTTCACTTTGAAAAATAATCCCGAAATAATCGAAAAATATACCGAAAAGGTAAAATCGGACTGATAAATTTAATTACGAATTAAATGAATAAAATAATATTTTTTAGATATTTTTAGATTTTAATAATATTTTAATTGATTAAAATATTATTAAAAATAAAATAATAATAAAAATAAATAAAAAATAAAAAATAATAATAAAAAAATCGTAAAATGCGATTTATGAAACAGAAAATGAAAGAGGAAGCCGAGCTTCCATATGCCTCACCGTCGGCCATCGGGAAGAGGCGGCCGATGGCAGCTTAGGCTAAGGAAGCCCAGCTGAGCCACCACCGGTACCGACAAGCCGATGAACGGCGGCTACCGACGACGAAAGAGAGAGGAAAAGCTGAGAGAGGGGAAAGAAGGAGAAATCTGACGATCGGCGTCGATCGGCGTCGATCTGGGCCCAGCCACCACAACCGAGCGTCCCCCAGGAGTAGGAGACGCGATTGGTGGCAACACCAGCGGGTAAGACGGCGGCCAGCGCCGAAAACATAGGAAGAAAAGAGAAAGCCACCGACGGAGGAAAGAAGGGGTCGAATCGGCCACTTTCCGACGTCCTTGAACGAAACCAACACCAGATCCGAGATGCGGACGACCCAGCGGAGCCACTAGAGGTGAAAATCGATGGAGAACTAGCCGGAGAGCCACTAAACCAGTCGAACCAGACTGAACCAGTAGTCTGAACTGGGTTGAACCGAACTGGACCGAACCGGTTCAGCCAAAAAGAAAAGGAAAAAGGAAGAAAAAGGGAAAAAGAAAAAAAGGAAAAATTGAGAAAAATTTCAGTGATGTAATCGAGCTACGGGTATGTCGGTAAGCGGTTGAATTGATCGATTTAAATTTTGAAATATTTAATTTGATTAATATCCGACTGAAAATTTACCCAGAAAAATATTTGTGTAGCTCGACAATTGACGTCAGACGAGAGCTCGAGATAACCTCGATTTACGTACTACCATGGAATCTTGGGTAAGTAACCCTTATTTACGACAGTTTTGCATCGTTATGCATGATTGATATTTATCACATAAATTACGGATTTAAATTATGTATATAATGAATTAAATTCTGGAAGTTGAGATAAATTTTCGTAAATAATTCATTAAGCGATTCGAGAGTTTAGAACGAGGCTCAATAAATATTGATTGGCCCAATGAGTCCAACATGCCTCAATGATATGAATAGTAAGTGAAAAACTAGCTTAAGGCCGATTAAAGCCCATTATGGTATAATCGGGCCCAATATGGGTAAACGGGCCCAATGATTTAAATTAAGCCCAGAAAATTATGAAATACAATTAATTGTATTGTATTTGACCTGATGTAAAATTATCCGTAGTTCTGGAGATTGGATTGGGAGCAAATTGGACTGCGTGACGAGTCATCAGTGGAAAGGTCAGACTATACAAAAAAATGAGGTAAGGGAATTGTGTGAGTAGCTAGAGGTAGCTACGCATATTTTAATAGTTTTTGTATACACTGAATATGTATGTATACATTAATATTGTACAGAGGTTCTAAAAATGGTTTAAATGATTTTAAGGATAGAAATCGGTGAAAGACTATTTTACCCCTATTGAGGGAAGTTCACCTAAGGATAGTGAAAGCATGACATGCATCAAATGCATGATTTAAGTAATTTTCAGATTTAACGAATTTTTTGGATTTTTAAGCAAAGCAAATCGATAGATTGGCCAATAATGACATAAATTTCACAATATAACACTATGTAAGTGTTATTAAGATTTAAATGAAATTTCTTTGGAAAATGGGCCAACTATCAAGTTTAAATGAAAACAAATAGTGCTGGCATATAGTTCACACTATATCTACGTTTGTGAATGTGCATAAATGTGCTGGAGTGGTTACTCGCATTGACTTGTGTGATATCATATGCATGAAATGTGATAGAGCAGTTGCTGGCACTGCTTTTTATTCTTGTGAAATGCATGAGAAGTGTTGGAGCCTAGCTCATACTATGTTTTGACACGTTTTGACATGTTTTGACTTGTTTTGACTGATATGCATAAAAAGGTGTTGGAGCGATTGCTCGCACTAGTTTTTATGATTTGACATGCATGAGAGATGCTGGAGCTTAGCTCGCATCCTATTTTTGATATGATATTGCATAAAAGCCGTGCTGGAGTGTAACTCGCATGAGATTTGATGTAATTATGCATAAAGCCGTACTGGAGCGTTACTCGTATGAAGTTTTGATTTACTTGAACATTCATTCATTCTGAAGCATTGCTCGCACATGATTTTATATGGTCTTATAACTCATTTTAAAGCCGTACTGTAGATTTTCTCGTACGAGGTTTTCATTGAGTTTTTATACATATTCGTACTAGAGCATTGCTCGTACATGGATTTTACATGAATTTTTAATTATTTTAAATCGTATTGGAGCGCTGCTCGTACAGAAATTTCATTGATTTCACAAGATTTTCAGATATCATGAATATGCATGGAGCCGTGCTTGAGCTTCGCTCGCACAGGGATTTATATGACATGAATATAGCCGTGTTGGAGCCTCCTGTAGACTGTGTGTCACAGTGAGATGATATGCTCACACGTGCATACTGAGACAGAGATGATATGGGTGGATAAGACCTATTGCAGGTACCCCTGATTGAGTTTGGGTTCACAGAGTACATTGTACTGTGTATGTCATGTAGAGTACGCAGTACCGGGGGGATTGTTGGAGTGGAGTGGCATTAGCCACAAGGCAGTAAGCCTTGCCCTCGCAATCCTGGTGTTATGCTATTCTGGCGGGTAGGAGACACACCTCCCATTTCATGCGTGATACTGTAAGACCCGATTTTATTGTAAGAGCAAAAGGGAATGAACAGAAATTTATGAGTACATTTAAAAATGAAAAAAAGGACTGAAATGAAATTCTCAAACACGTTGAAGGGTAAAATGGTCAAAAAACCAAAAGTCGGTATAAATTCGATAAGAAAAATTTATTAAAAATAATGGATTGAGAAATCTTGGTCAATAAAGGTGAAATAAATTCATTCTGGGTTAAAAATTGATCAAGATATGAATTTATGGGAATTAATCGAAATTAATCAGGATTTTTACTTCTAAAAATAATCCCAAAAATAATCGAAAAATATATCGAAAAGTCGAAATGATACTGATAAATTCAATTAGGGATTAATTGAATAAATTAATAATTTTTTTAGATATTTTTGACAAAATAATAGTATTTTAATGATTAAAATAATAATAAAAATAATAAATAAAATTAAAAAAAAAAGAATTGGAAAAAAAAGAAGAAAGTAAACGCAGAATCGCAAAATCACGATTCTGCCAAAACAGAAGCTGGAGACCGGACGGACGGCCACTGACGACTGCTCAGGCGAGCGACCGGCGAAGGGGAAGGCGCCGAGCCACCACCGGCACCATGGAGGCACGAACGACGACGATAGGCGGCGAAACGGAGAGAAAAATTAAACCGAGAGAAGAGAAGGCGATTCCCGATGACAGACGACGATTCGGCACCGATCGACCACCGCCGAACATCCTCGAGGCCCAAACGACGTGATTGGTGGTGACCACGACCGGCGAAACTACCGGCAAACACCGGAAACGGTGAAAAGAGGAAATGGGTACCGACGGTGGAGAGAACAAGCCGGACCGGTGACTTTTTGACGGCCTCGGACGAAGCCGAGGGCAGATTTGTGCTGCGGACGGCCTAGCGGAGCCATTGGTGGCAGAAGCAGGCGGAGAACCGGCCAGCAAGGCCCTGAACCAGTCGAACCGGAGTGAATCGGGGTGAACCGACGGTCCGAACCGGGTCTTGAACCGGACCGAACCGGTTCAGCCAATGAGGAAAGAGAAAAAAAGAGAAAAAGGGAAAAAGAAAAAAGAGGAAAAATTGAAGAAAAATCTCGACGATGTAATCGAGCTACGGGCAAGTCGGTAGTGTTCGAAATTGACCGATTTAAATTTTGGAATATTTTATTTAATTAATTTTCGACTGAAAAATTTACCCAAAAAATATGAAATTGTGCAGCTCGATAATTGGCATCCAACGAGAGCTCGAGATAGCCTCAATTTACGTACTAGCGTGGATTCTCAGGTAAGTAACCCTTATTTACGATAATTTGCATCGTTATTCGTGCTTCAGATTTAATTATCGCATAAAATAAATTAAATTATGAAAATTTAGATAAATTGTCGTAAATAATAAATTGAGCTATTCGAGAGTTTGAACGAGGCCCAATAAATTATTGGTGGGCCCAATGAGCCCAATAG
Organism: Firmiana major; assembly: GCA_033439115.1. Taxonomy (NCBI): domain Eukaryota; kingdom Viridiplantae; phylum Streptophyta; class Magnoliopsida; order Malvales; family Malvaceae; genus Firmiana; species Firmiana major. The sequence continues at coordinate 45,106,234 of CM065908.1, read as the reverse complement.
GCCTTGATAATGTGAAAATTAAGTGGAAAACGGGTTTAAGACCGATTAAGGCCCATTAAGGTGCAATCGGGCCCAATAAGGGTAAATGGGCTCAATGATTTAAATTAAGCCAAGAAAATAGGAAATACAATTAAATTGTATGATATCTGACCTGAGGAATACTTATACGCAGTTCCAGACATTGGGTTGGGAGCAGATCAGACTGCGTGACGAGACAGCAGTGGAAAATGAAAGGTCAGACTCTACAGAAAAATAACGTAAGGGAATTCTACGGACTGCTAGAGGTAACTTTACGATATTTCAAAGTTCATATGCAGTCTTTTAAATTATCTGAAGGGTCTAGAAGTAAGTTAATAATTTTAGTGCCCCGAATGGGTAAATTACCAATATACCCTTGTTAAGGGTAAAATTTTCAATTTTAGGAAAAATTGGGAGGAGCAATAACAAGAGGTTCCTGCTCGTTCTGGAGATGTTTTGACGCATGCATGAGTAGGCTGGCTAACCTTGAAAGAAAAATGCACATCATTGCATATTTTCAATGATGAAATTGTTTTGAAAACTGTTTTAAGGAAACAGAGCCGCTTACGTGCTTTTATTGACATGTGACGTGCTAGAGCTCAGCTCGCACGATGTGTTGATTTGTGTGATGCATGCATTAGTGCTGGAGCGAGAGCTCGTACTAGAGTTTTACATGCATTGGTGCTGGAGTTCAACTCGCACCAGATTTATATATATATATATGATTTTCGTGACACGGTGCTAGAGTCTAACTCGCACCAGATTTTTCATGATTTTCATGACAGGGTGCTAGAGTTTAACTCGCACCAGATTTTTCGTATGATTTTATGAGAGTGCTAGAGCTTAGCTCGCACTAGTTTTACTTGAATTGATGAGAGTACTGGAGCATCGCTCGCACCCCCCACTGATTTTTATGAGAACATGCGATGTGCCGTGCTTGGAGCATCGGGTAGACTGTGTCACCGATTAAATAGGCTCGCACGTGCGTTTTGAGACCTGGCATGAGTATAGAGATATGATATGGGTCCACGGAGTACGATGTACCATGCAAGTAGTATGGAGTACGATGTACCGTGTGGTATCTTCTGATACGGGATATCTTCGGATACGGCATCTTCGGATGCGTGGTATTGGATAAGACTGATGGGTTGGATTGACCCACCTCCCCGGCGGTTCCCGATCAGGGTGAAACCCTGCACACTAGGATCCGTGTAGCAGAGGGGCTCACGAGGACATACGGCCATAGTCCTGGATATTACCGATATACAGATGTTGCCTAGTCTCGCATGTTGATGATTTTGATGAGATCAAAATTAGGTTTTAAATCAGATTTGCATGATGTTATTTCCATGCGTTTTAAACCCATGTGTGATGTAAACTGATTTTCATGATTTTGTGTGAGTCAGGACCACCCGAGGGATGGGTTGAGTCCTGGATTTGTTGTGAAATTTTAAATGAGTAATAAATGATTTGAAATAGTTGCATGTTGAATTTTCCATGCAAACTTGTTTTACATAACATCATGAATCATAGTATCAGTTTTAAAATGTGTGGAGAAAGGGTGGTTTATACATGGCACTGCGTTCATATAGGTAGTATGGTTACCTACTTGTTCGTATGGTTGCCTTACTGAGCTTGATGTGCTCACCCCTTTCATTTTCTCACACAGATAATCTCTAGTAGATGTTGGGGCGACTGAGTACTGCATTCTGGATATCCGCTGCTGTCCATCATTTAAGGTATATACACTTGTACATATTGTATCTAAATAAGCATAGCACAGTAACATGTTTGTAAGTAACTTTAGGGGATGTATAAATATTGTAAACACTTATAAATGACTGAGAAAGAATTAAGTTATATGGTAAATGAATGGTGGGACTGGCATTGACGAATAGCCCAATTGTTAGTGGAGTGTGGTCACGATCAGATGACATGTAAGCATGAAAGAAAATGACAAAACGTGAAATATTTACTCTGATTTTTGGGTAGTTTTGGGTCGTGACATATAAAGGTGGTATCAGAGCAAAATTAGTTTGATGTGTGTTAGTGTCAGTAATTAGAAAATTACATCCCCGTGTTACTGTGCTTGGTTAGATACAATAGTGTATATCGAGATGGATTTTAACTAAGAAATGGTTGAGAATGCAGGAATACCTAATATTTGTCGCGATAGATAAGGTAGAGCACAAGGCAGAGGTCGTAGAGGTAGACCTGAGCCTACAAATCGTGCTGAGCTGACCTGTGAGAATCAGGATGAGATTGAAATAGAGGTTTATATTAAGCATGCCTCACAGAGTCCGACAGAGTGATCGGACAGTATTGAGACATGCTTCGCGAGGTTGGAGCGGAGTGTGGAGAATATTTTAAGAGCAAATTGCTCAGAGTATGCATAAGATTTGAGGGCAAGTCGAAGCATTGATGGAACTCCGCTCGACCAAACTTAAGAGTTAGACATACAGAGTTGACATGCGAAATATTTCTAGATGTATTCTGGTGATAGAATATCCCGGACACTGTTTAAAGGGAATGATAGATAAAATCCTTACTCTGACCCAGAAGAATTGATTTATTAATGAGTATGAATTATGAGTATGATACTCGGTTATATTCTTGGGCAGATATTACCTCGACACTATAAACAGTGACAGTCGAGATGTCTAAAAGTTTATGGAAGGGCTCAGATTGTCGATTTGAGTCCGATTGGCCCATGAGATATTACCTATGTCGAGGCAATGCGTAAACTACAGTGGTGTGAATAAGATTGTGAGTTGCACACCTCTGAGATTGGGAAAGGTAGTAAGGGCCAAAATAGAGATAGAAAGAGAATCGAGAATGTTAGAGATGGTAGAACGGGAAAAAGGTAATTGGTAAAAGATTTGATTTAATGAGTTATGGGCCAAGATGATTGGTAAGGCCACAGTTATCCGATTGTAGCACTTTTGAGGGGTATTATGATTGGAGAACCCCGATCTGCTACAGATCACTGTAGAATGTGTGGTAAATACCACGGAAGTAGAACCTACAGCTACATATTATTGATGAAAATGGCAGTTAAGTGTGGTAAGACGGACCATTTATTAATGATTGCTCAAAGTTGGGCAAGATTTCCCCACAGAAAGGTAAAGAGATAGAGAAAATCCTGTTGAGATAGCTGCATCGAAAAGGGAGGCCACAGCCGAAGAGAAAAGGAAAGTCGGCTGTTGGACGAAAACGAGTGTATGTCTTGGACCAGGACACTACTGATGTGTGAGACCCCGTATAGAAGTGTAAATAGAGTTGTACTATGAAGTATATGTGATGTAAGTCCACAAGTAATGTACACACTTGTAATGAGAGTGATAATTGTACATACAAGTTTCATTATATATGAATGTGTAGTAATGGACTTAAACATGTGGAGAATGTGTGTAGAATGGATTATGAGTAGTTTGGTAAAATGGAAGTAGAATTGCATAAGATGTGCACTTCCATTCTTGTTTATGTTAAGTACCATTGGTCATACAAAGATCCTACACAAGTTTTAATGTGTATGAAGTGAGGATAGATACCATTTTCAAGTCTCAAGAAGAATGAATGAGGAAATGATCATGGTAGCAAATTAAGGATATTTGGTAAGTGTTGTTGCAGAGGAAATCTGGAAATTTTGAAGGGCAGATCGATCTCAGGGGATGAGAGATCGATCTGGAAGAGCCAGAATGCTCTTATTTGGGCGAAAGAATAGAACAGATCGATCTCCAATGGACCAGATCGATCTCCTTAGCTCTCTGTTTGGGAGCAGATCGATCTCATGCTTCGACAGATCGATCTCATGCCTTGACAGATCGATCTCATGCTTCGACAGATCGATCTCAGGCTTAAAAATGCCGTGAAAAAGAGGGATTTTAAGGGACCAGATCGATCTCCTCTTGGACCAGATCGATCTCCTCAAGTTATTTCTATATAAGGAGTGCTGGAAATCAAACAATTTCGGGAAAAACACAAACCTTTCACTTTCAACCCAAAAACCTAACATTCTCTCTCAAAAATCAGTCATTTTCAGTGAGGTTTGAAGAGAGACCATTAGAGACAAAGTTGTTCCTATCAAAGAGAAGAACAACATAGTTTGAAAGCAATTTCCCATTGTTGATATTGAAGGATTTAAGGGCATTGCCATTGGAGCAAGAAGAGAAATCAAATTTGGTAAGATTCTAACACTCCAACTATGGTACATTGTTTATTTAATTGATTTTGGAGTTGTTTGGCATGAGTATGGATGGTTAGAAACTATCTAAATACATTGGAATGATTTTGACCTAGAAATGGTCTAGAGTGAGAAAGTGGAATGTATGGAGATTAATGATGAATGAGATATGTAAAAGTTATTTATAGTGTTGTGGTATGATTTTAAGATGTGGTTAGTGGATAAATTGGGAGATTTACCTAAAAGAGGTAAAATGAGGGTTAAGGCATTTGTAAAATGCATAAGTAAATAATGTTGACTAGTGAGGTCAATTATGGGTTAAATACGTTAACTCAATTGATTTAATGAATGAATCGCAGCTTCCGAGGATACGCCGAGGCGAGTTGACCCAAGAGCGTGAGGAGCTAAGAGAAAAGGAGTCACACCAAGTAAATCGAGGTAAGGGAATTGTGTGGACTCTTAGAGATATTGTGCGCAATTTGGGCGCATAAATGTTTTGCTAGAATGCATGAGATTAGGAAATGTTGTTGTTGGGTGATTGAAGGGTAAAAGTTGGGAGTTTGAGAAATGTGCATGAAAACAAAAGCATATTGCTTTGAAAATCATGTTTTATTGCTTTTTAGCAAATGATTGGTAGGTTGGCTAACATTGAAATGATTTGCAAAAGAAATGAGTATGTTTTGGTTTTGATAACCACATTTTGCAAGTTTTGAGCCACCTACATGATTTTGTGAGTATGGAAGAATGCAAGAGGCACTAGTTTTCACATGGATTTCATATTGTTTTGGCATTGTGCTTTGAGTTTGTCTCGCACTGGATGCCCATCTTGCATGTTGCCGTGTTTGGAGCTTCGAGTAGACTTGGTGTCACATCGATTAAATAGGCTCACACGTGCATTGTTTTGAGACATGGCATGTTAAAACAACCTGATGAGCCCGAACGAGGGATAAGGGTTGGAGATCCGCCTGATGAGCCCGATCGAGGGATAAGGGTTGGAGGAACAGCTGATGAGCCCGAACGAGGGATAAGGCTGGGGGTCCACGGAGTACGTTGTACCGTGCATGTAGCATGGAGTACATTGCACCGTGTTGTGATGTGATGTGCCGTCTTCGGACGAGATCTGCTATGGACCGGCGGGTAGGATTTGACCCACCTCCCGTGTGGAAGCAGATGGTGGTGATATCCCGCACACCTGATCCGTGTAGCCGGTATCACAGGTTATGTACATAGACCTTGAGGTTATTACCTATTGTTGAAACTGCCTATCTCACATGTCTAATGCTATTTGAGAATAAATCCATGTTTGAAGTGATTGTGGTCAGGAAAGCCCGAGGGATGGGCTGGGACCTGACGTTGAATTTATTTGTTAATGGTTTTTAAAGTGCACGAATGCATGATGTTTAATGCCATGCCTTATTGTGAAAATGCATGATGTTTAATGCCATGCTTTTATTGTGAATTATGCATGATGATTTATACCATGCTTTGAGTTGAAATGTGCACTGAATTTTAATAGCATGAATGCTTTACATACCATTAACACAATCATACACTCATGTTTTGAGATAAACAATGAATAAAATGCTTTTGAGCATGGCATCACGATCACGTAGATAGTACAGTATCTACCTGTTCGCATGATTGCCTTACTGAGCGTGTGGTTTGCTCACCCCCCTTATTTTCCCCTCTCTACAGAGATTTGAGTATAGATTGGACGTGACTGGAGGCATTCCCTTTTTGGTAATCCGCTGCACCCCATCGCTAAAGGTATACACACTTGGATTATTTTGTATCTAAACTAGACATAGCACAGTAGCATTTTGTATGTAACTACTGGGGATGTAAAACAATGTAAAACAATGTAAACACATGTAACAACTCTGATATATATACATTTATACAAGTGTTTACTCATAAATAATGTTTCAAATTGAATTGGTATGGTGGAGTGAGTTAGACGTCGACACACAGCCCAACTGTTAAGCGTGTGGTTGTTCACGATCGAGGAAGGATGATTAAGGATTGATGCATGAAAATGCGAAAAATTTGTACGTATTTTGGTAAGTTGAGGGTCGTGACAGAAGTTGGTATCAGAGCTCGAGTTGGTCTGACGAGTGTCGTGTCTAAAATACATAATAAGTGAAAAAAATTACATCCCCAAGTTACTGTGCTTGTTTAGATACAAATAGTGTATGTCGATGGGTTGACTAAGTATTTGGTTGTGAATGTAGGGAACTGAGTAAGTATGCCTAATACCAGTCGCGGTAGAGGGATGAGAGCACAGGCTCGAGGCCGTAGAGGTAGGCCTGGGGGTCGTGTTGAGCCGAAAACACACGAGGCTCAGGAGGATGTTGAGGTGGAGGTCGACGTTGAGCACGCTCCACAGGGTCCAGAGGAGAGGCCCGAGAATACTGAGGCTCGCTTCGCGAGGATTGAGCGGAGCATTGAGATGATTTTGGAATTGGTCACTCAATCTTTACCTGGAGTTGGCGGTAGACAGAGTCCCGCTACACAGGGTGATGCCGAGCAGGCAGCAGCTCCTGAGGCACGGGCAAGGCAAGCCCAAGGACCTCAGACGACAGATACCCCACCCCCACAGGATGTGCCTACGCCGGTTGCTACGCCAGGCAGTAGAGGTTGGGGATATGGATGTGATTTGGATAGACTGTGGCAATTCCAGAAGTTTGGACCGCCATCTTTCAGTGGAGTAAGGGACCCAGTAGCGGCTGAGGATTGGATCAATGAGATCGAGAAATTATATGGGTTCTTCGAGTGCACTACTACCGAGATGGTAGCATTTGCCGCTTTCATGCTGAAGGGATCAGCAGAACATTGGTGGAAATCCACCAGGCCTATTTTGAGAGCCCAGCATACTGAGATCAGCTGGGATGTGTTTCTAGAGGCCTTCCGGAGACAGTATGTCCCGGATACCGCCCAGCGGAAGCTGAAGATGGCATTTTTGGGACTGACCCAAGGGAGCAGGACTGTGGATGAGTATGAGACTGCTTTTATATCCCTGGGCAGATATGATCCCAACACGATGAGTAATGAGGTCGAGAAGATCCAGAAGTTTGTGGATGGATTGAGACCAACCATCAGGTCTAAATTGGTTCCCTTGGATATACCGACCTATGAAGAGGCAGTGCGCAGGGCGCAATTATGTGAACAGGATGTTGATAGAATCGCCTCGGAGTTTGGAAAGGTTAGTAAGATGAGGGACAGAGATAAGAAGAGACCTATGATGGATAGAGGCTTCAGCTATAAATGAAGCAAGAGATTCTCTGGAAGGAGGCCAAGAATTGATGAAATCCGGGAGAGGACAGTTGATACTCCTATGTATCCGGCCATTGCTCCAGCTAAGGGAATCGTGATTGGAGGACCACGGCCTACTACAGAACAATGTGGCAAGTGTGGTAGGTACCATGGTACTCGACCATGTTATGGACCTCAGGTTGTATGCTTCAGATGTGGGAAGCCAGGGCACATAAGCAGAGATTGCCCCGAGATGATAGAGAGAGCCCCACAGAAGGGCAAGGAGCCAGAGAGAGCTCTAGTTGGTACAGCTGCTCCGAGGAGGAAGGCTACAGCTGAAGAAAAGGGGAAACAAGCAGTGGGTGTAAGCAGAGGACGAGTGCACGCACTGGATCAGGATACTGCAGATCAGTCTTCAGATGTGGTAAAAGGTACCATCCAAATCTTTGATTTAGAAGCTTATGTACTGTTTGATCCTGGTGCCACACACTCCTTTATTTCGCCATCCTTTGCATGTAAATTATTGAAGCATGTAAAACCCACGCTGCTTGATAAGATGTTATTGATATCTACCCCTATGAATGATAGTCAGTTGACTGAGCATATATATAGGGATTGTAAAATGAAGATAGGAGGTAAAGAGATGGCAGCCGATTTAATTTTATTAAACATGAGTGATTTTGATGTGATCCTAGGAATGGATTGGTTGGCTGCCAATCATGTTGTTATGGATTGTCATGCGAAAACTTTGATGTTTCCAAAGATAGACAACCTTGTAGTTAATTTTGTGAAATGAAATTAAAGAACATGATTATTATAAGTGTGATGAGTACAATCTTGATACATGATGTATGAAAGATAAATTTGATTTCATTTATGTATGTGATGTGATGATTTATGATACTAATGGTGGAAGGAATAATGTAAAGGATTCATCGCTTTTGTGATTGAGACGGATAAGGCACATCCGGAATTGAAAGACATACCAGTGGTTAGGGAATTTCCAGATGTCTTTCCGGATGAGTTACCAGGGTTACCTCCAGATAGGGAGATGGAGTTTGGGATAGATTTGGCACCTGGTACAGAGCCGATGTCTAAGCCACCATACAGAATGGCTCAAGTTGAGTTAGAGGAGTTAAGGAAACAATTACAAGAGTTGTTGGAGAAGGGGTTCATCAGGCCGAGCGTCTCACCTTGGGGAGCACCGGTCCTGTTTGTAAGGAAGAAGGATGGAAGCCTCCGACTGTGTATAGACTACCGGTTGTTGAATAAGGCCACCATCAAGAATAAGTATCCCCTCCCACGCATCGATGATTTGTTGGATCAGCTTAAGGGAGCGCAGGTCTTTTCCAAGATAGATCTGAGGTCAGGGTACCATCAGTTGAAGATACGAGATGGAGATGTACCCAAGACAGCTTTTCGCACCCGGTATGGACATTACGAGTTTATGGTTATGCCATTCGGGCTGACGAATGCTCCCGCAGCTTTTATGTCCTTGATGAATGAGGTATTCCACCAGTATTTGGATCGATTTGTTATTGTGTTTATTGATGATATACTGGTGTATTCAAGGTCCAGATAGGAACATGAAAGGCATTTGAGGATAGTGCTACAAACCCTCCGAGAAAAGAAGTTGTACGCTAAACTCGGTAAGTGCGACTTTTGGTTGGAACAGATCTCTTTTCTAGGTCACATAGTATCAAAGGATGGAGTATCAGTGGATCCATCTAAGATTGAGGCCGTAGTTCAGTGGCAGAGACCCCAAACAGTGACAGAGATCAGAAGTTTCCTGGGTTTAGCTGGGTATTATCGAAGGTTTGTAGAGGGATTTTCGAGGTTAGCTGCTCCTTTGACACGTCTCATAAGGAAAAATGTAGAGTTTGTGTGGGACAAAAAGTGTGAAGACAGTTTTGAGGAGTTGAAAAGGAGATTAACTACAGCTCCAATACTCACCATTCCTACCAGCTCAGGAGGTTTCTCGGTGTATGCAGATGCTTCACACCTAGGACTGGGCTGTGTATTGATGCAGGATGGGAAGGTAGTAGCCTATGGATCAAGACAGTTAAAGGATCATGAGAGGAGCTACCCGACCCATGACTTGGAGTTGGCAGCGGTGGTGTTTGCGCTGAAGATATGGCGCCACTACCTCTATGGTGAGAGATTTCAGATTTATACAGATCATAAGAGCCTTAAGTACCTGTTCTCACAGAAAGAGTTGAACATGAGACAGAGGAGATGGCTCGAGCTGTTAAAGGATTATGATTATGAATCCTATACCACCCGGGTAAAGCAAATGTGGTTGCTGATGCATTGAGTAGGAAGCATCTCGGGATGGTATCATTCATGATGATCAGGGAACACGAGCTGTTGGAACAGTTCATGAACCTCAGTTTGGATATGACCCCGCCTGACGCTGATAGTGGATTTATGATAGCTAGCCTGCAGTTGGAACCAGATCTGGTAGATCGAATCCGACAGGCTCAGCGAGTTGATCAGCAGTGTAGTGATATTGTCGGGCAGATACAGAGGGGTATAGAGACGGACTTTGGGTTGAGTTCGGATGGATTGTTGAGGTTCAGAGGTAGAATATGTGTTCCTGATGACGCAGAGATCAGAAGGTTGATCCTGACAGAGGCTCACTCATCGAAGTATACGATACATCCAGGGGGTACCAAAATGTATCAAAACCTTCGAAAAGGTTTATTGGTGGTCGGGAATGAAAAAGCACATTGCTGAATATGTTGCTAAGTGTCTCGTTTGTCAGCAGGTGAAGGTAGAGCATCAGAAGCCTGCAGGGTTATTGCAGCCTCTACTGATACCGACATGGAAGTGGGAGCATGTCACCATGGATTTTGTGATGGGATTACCGAGGACCCGGAGAGGTCATGATGCCATATGGGTGATTGTGGATCGGTTGACGAAATTAGCCCATTTTCTAGCTATGAGAGCTACCGATACTCTGAGCCAGTTAGCGAACCTATATGTGCGCGAGATAGTGAGGCTACATGGAATTCCAGTGAGCGTTGTTTCTGATAGGGATGCCCGCTTCACTTCCCACTTTTGGGAACATTTTCAGGAAGCGATGGGGACCCAATTGAATTTTAGCACCGCGTTTCATCCTCAGACAGATGGTCAGTCAGAGAGGACTATACAGACCCTGGAGGACATGTTGAGAGCGTGTGCATTGGATTTTGGAGGCTCCTGGGATGACGATTTGCCACTCGCAGAGTTCGCGTATAATAACAGTTTTCATGCGAGTATCGGGATGGCACCATATGAGGCATTGTATGGGCGTAGATGCCGTTCCCCTATTGGATGGGAAGAGGTTGGTGACAGACAGATCTTTGCTCCCGACTTGGTTAGACAAGCCTCTGAGGACGTCCAATTGATATGTGCGAGGTTACGGACAGCTCAGAGCAGGCAAAAGAGTTATGCTGACAAGAGACGGAGACCACTAGAGTTTGAGGTGGGTGAGTCAGTGTTTCTGAAAGTTTCCCCTTCGAAGGGAATTATGAGATTTGGGAAGAAGGGAAAGTTGAGCCCTCGATATATCGGGCCATTTGAGATACTTGATAAGGTGGGAGACAAGGCGTATAGATTGGCATTGCCACCAGAGTTGGCAAGTGTGCATAACGTCTTCCACGTATCCATGTTGAGGAAGTATCACCCGGACCCGACACATGTGATAAGATATGAGCCTTTGGAGCTCAATGAGGGTATGACCTATGTTGAGAAGCCAGTTCGGGTATTGGACAGAAAAGAGAAAGTGCTGAGGACAAAGACAATTCCCTTGGTGAAGATACTTTGGCAACATCACACTGTGGAAGAAGCCACATGGGAATTGGAGAATTTGATGCGGGAGAGGTATCCCGAGTTGTTCACAGAATAATTGGTTCCAATTTGGAGGACCAAATTTTCTAAGTGGGGGAGAATGTGAGACCCCGTATATGTATAAGGGTATATATGTACATAGAAGTGTAAATAGAGTTGTACTATGAAGTATATGTGATCTAAGTCCACAAGTAATGTACACACTTGTAATGAGAGTGATAATTGTACATACAAGTTTCATTATATATGAATGTGTAGTAATGGACTTAAACATGTGGAGAATGTGTGTAGAATGGATTATGAGTAGTTTGGTAAAATGGAAGTAGAATTGCATAAGATGTGCACTTCCATTCTTGTTTATGTTAAGTACCATTGGTCATACAAAGATCCTACACAAGTTTTAATGTGTATGAAGTGAGGATAGATACCATTTTCAAGTCTCAAGAAGAATGAATGAGGAAATGATCATGGTAGCAAATTAAGGATATTTGGTAAGTGTTGTTGCAGAGGAAATCTGGAAATTTTGAAGGGCAGATCGATCTCAGGGGATGAGAGATCGATCTGGAAGAGCCAGAATGCTCTTATTTGGGCGAAAGAATAGAACAGATCGATCTCCAATGGACCAGATCGATCTCCTTAGCTCTCTGTTTGGGAGCAGATCGATCTCATGCTTCGACAGATCGATCTCATGCCTTGACAGATCGATCTCATGCTTCGACAGATCGATCTCAGGCTTAAAAATGCCGTGAAAAAGAGGGATTTTAAGGGACCAGATCGATCTCCTCTTGGACCAGATCGATCTCCTCAAGTTATTTCTATATAAGGAGTGCTGGAAATCAGAAAATTTCGGGAAAAACACAAACCTTTCACTTTCAACCCAAAAACCTAACATTCTCTCTCAAAAATCAGTCATTTTCAGTGAGGTTTGAAGAGAGACCATTAGAGACAAAGTTGTTCCTATCAAAGAGAAGAACAACATAGTTTGAAAGCAATTTCCCATTGTTGATATTGAAGGATTTAAGGGCATTGCCATTGGAGCAAGAAGAGAAATCAAATTTGGTAAGATTCTAACACTCCAACTATGGTACATTGTTTATTTAATTGATTTTGGAGTTGTTTGGCATGAGTATGGATGGTTAGAAACTATCTAAATACATTGGAATGATTTTGACCTAGAAATGGTCTAGAGTGAGAAAGTGGAATGTATGGAGATTAATGATGAATGAGATATGTAAAAGTTATTTATAGTGTTGTGGTATGATTTTAAGATGTGGTTAGTGGATAAATTGGGAGATTTACCTAAAAGAGGTAAAATGAGGGTTAAGGCATTTATAAAATGCATAAGTAAATAATGTTGACTAGTGAGGTCAATTATGGGTTAAATACGTTAACTCAATCGATTTAATGAATGAATCGCAGCTTCCGAGGATACGCCGAGGCGAGTTGACCCAAGAGCGTGAGGAGCTAAGAGAAAAGGAGTCACACCAAGTAAATCTAGGTAAGGGAATTGTGTGGACTCTTAGAGATATTGTGCGCAATTTGGGCGCATAAATGTTTTGCTAGAATGCATGAGATTAGGAAATGTTGTTGTTGGGTGATTGAAGGGTAAAAGTTGGGAGTTTGAGAAATGTGCATGAAAACAAAAGCATATTGCTTTGAAAATCATGTTTTATTGCTTTTTAGCAAATGATTGGTAGGTTGGCTAACATTGAAATGATTTGCAAAAGAAATGAGTATGTTTTGGTTTTGATAACCACATTTTGCAAGTTTTGAGCCACCTACATGATTTCGTGAGTATGGAAGAGTGCAAGAGGCACTAGTTTTCACATGGATTTCATATTGTTTTGGCATTGTGCTTTGAGTTTGTCTCGCACTGGATGCCCATCTTGCATGTTGCCGTGTTTGGAGCTTCGAGTAGACTTGGTGTCACATCGATTAAATAGGCTCACACGTGCATTGTTTTGAGACATGGCATGTTAAAACAACCTGATGAGCCCGAACGAGGGATAAGGGTTGGAGATCCGCCTGATGAGCCCGAACGAGGGATAAGGGTTGGAGGAACAGCTGATGAGCCCGAACGAGGGATAAGGCTGGGGGTCCACGGAGTACGTTGTACCGTGCATGTAGCATGGAGTACATTGCACCGTGTTGTGATGTGATGTGCCGTCTTCGGACGAGATCTGCTATGGACCGGCGGGTAGGATTTGACCCACCTCCCGTGTGGAAGCAGATGGTGGTGATATCCCGCACACCTGATCCGTGTAGCCGGTATCACAGGTTATGTACATAGACCTTGAGGTTATTACCTATTGTTGAAACTGCCTATCTCACATGTCTAATGCTATTTGAGAATAAATCCATGTTTGAAGTGATTGTGGTCAGGAAAGCCCGAGGGATGGGCTGGGACCTGACGTTGAATTGATTTGTTAATGGTTTTTAAAGTGCACGAATGCATGATGTTTAATGCCATGCCTTATTGTGAAAATGCATGATGTTTAATGCCATGCTTTTATTGTGAATTATGCATGATGATTTATACCATGCTTTGAGTTGAAATGTGCACTGAATTTTAATAGCATGAATGCTTTACATACCATTAACACAATCATACACTCATGTTTTGAGATAAACAATGAATAAAATGCTTTTGAGCATGGCATCACGATCACGTAGATAGTACAGTATCTACCTGTTCGCATGATTGCCTTACTGAGCGTGTGGTTTGCTCACCCCCCTTATTTTCCCCTCTCTACAGAGATTTGAGTATAGATTGGACGTGACTGGAGGCATTCCCTTTTGGTAATCCGCTGCACCCCATCGCTAAAGGTATACACACTTGGATTATTTTGTATCTAAACTAGACATAGCACAGTAGCATTTTGTATGTAACTACTGGGGATGTAAAACAATGTAAAACAATGTAAACACATGTAACAACTCTGATATATATACATTTATAAAAGTGTTTACTCATAAATAATGTTTCAAATTGAATTGGTATGGTGGAGTGAGTTAGACGTCGACACACAGCCCAACTGTTAAGCGTGTGGTTGTTCACGATCGAGGAAGGATGATTAAGGATTGATGCATGAAAATGCGAAAAATTTGTACGTATTTTGGTAAGTTGAGGGTCGTGACATGATGTTTCACAGGATGTGGTGAAAGATACCACACTGCTTATGAATAAAGAAGTAATTGTGTTAATTGATCCTGGTATCACGTATTTCTTCATACCGCCTTTATTCGCATGTAAGTGAGTAAAAGACATGAATGCTTACACTCTTGGGCATAATGTTGATAAATGAGTACCCCAATAGAGGAAGGTTAACTAACGGAATAATTATGAAGAGATTTTAAGTTGAAAACGGGGGAAGAAGTATAAGTCAGCCAATTTTATTCAATGGACTATGAATAAAATTAAAGTAATATTTGAGAATAAAGTAGTCGGCTACATATTATGATGTTCGGATTTCTATCCTAAGATAGTGATATGGTTACCCCTGAAAAGTATACTGTAAGTTTTGATAAGTACTAAAAAGAGGTGCAACGGTTGAAATTAAAGGAGCAAATAATTGTACTCACGGAATGAATAATGACAGAGTTTCGTTATAATTGATATACGAAGGAGATACTCCTTAAGATATGTTTGATCCTAAATACAAGATGTACTTGAGTAAGAGGCGTATACAAGGTAAGAACATCTTTACAATATGAAGTAATTTGGATTAAAGCGATAAGTAGTAAATATGAATTATAACCAAGGATAAGGGTGGATATAACCATAACTAGTCCCTGTGGTTAAGTCTAAGGGTTAATAAAGGTATTTCAAAATACCTCCCTGCCTAAAGACTTGACAGCGTCTAGAAATATATATATAATCTATAACTTGAAATCGACCGTGGTAAGATATAAATTTAAAATTTGGATACTTTTACTAGTACGATAAAGAATTATAAAATTTGATTAATTATCAAGGTTAAAATATTAAAATTTAATAAAAGCCGTTAATATAAGAAAAAGGAAATGACGTGGGTTAGTACCTTGAATGGGAGCAATTTTGAAGTGATACTACACGTTTATGCGTACATAGGTCAAGGATATGGGCGATTGAAATATGTAGTGGAGCTCAACTACAATGAGTTATTTAAACTTTACCTGGATCGATTTGTTATCATCCTTATTGATGATATGTTGGGTGTAGTTAAAGTCCAGGAAAAATTATAAGTAACAATTGGAAATTTGCTTTTACAGATGGTTGTTGCGAGTTCTAAAAAGGGTATACTTTGTTGACACGTTTAACTAAGAAACGTGGTAATTGAATGAGATGATAGATGTGACATAAATTTCGGTGTAGTGAAGTATGAACTGATCACCATGATTATTTTCACCATACCCAACAGCTCAAGAGGTTTCTCAGTGTGTATGGATACCTCAAAATCATGAATAAGCTAGGTATTGATGCAAAATGAGAAGATAGTCGAGTATGGATCCAGATAACTCAAGGATCATGAAAGAAACTATCTGACCTATGATTTAAAGTTGGCAGCGGTAGTACTTGTACTGAAGATATGGTACTATTATGTATATGGTGAGAAATTTTGGGTATGCACTGATCATAAAGCCCCAAGTATCTGTTTTCACAGAAAGAGGTGAATATGAGAATACATAGTGGGTTAGAGCTTCTGAGAGATTTGGATTGTGGAAAATTGTACCACCCAAGAAAGGCTAATGTAATGGCTGATGCCTTGAGCAGAAAGAGCCTCGGGATGGTATTACATATGATGGTCAGGGAGCGTAAGCTGCTTGAGTAGTTGTGAGCCTCAGTAGTGATGTGATCCCTTCTGATGATGACAGTGATTATGTGACAGCTAGCCTGAGACTAGAACCGGATGAGAGTGCCCGGATTTAACAGGCTTAGCGTGATGATCGGCATGGTGTCGATAGTTTGGGTCAGATTCAGAAGGGTACAGTGACAGAGTTCACAGAGAGTGTCGATGATTTACAGAGAGGTTCAAAGACAGTATAAGTGCTCCCCAGGACCACAGTTGATGAGATAGTAATATTGTCAGAAGCTTACTCTTCGGGATATACAGTGCATACGGAAAGTAATGAATATATATATACGAAATCTCTAAAAAGGGTATTGGTGATCAGATGTAAAAAGAGATATGGTAGAGATTGTGGAAAAGTGCCTAGTATGTCAACAGAATAAGGTAGAGTATTAAAAGTCTACAGAGTTATTGCAGCCTCTACCTATATCGACACGGCACGAAAATGGGAGCAAGTCTCCATGAATTTCGTGATGGGTTATAGAGGACTCAGATGAATCACGAGGCTATTTAGATGATAGTTGCTAAACTAACTAAGTCTACCCACCTTCTGGTTATGAAATCCCCAGATACTCAGAGTGTGTATGAGGATTCAGGTATAAGGAAGATTGTGGAACATTATGTAGAGTTCCAGTGAGCATGGTATTATATAGGGATTCTCACTTCACTTCCCACCTCTGAGAATATTTTCAGGAAGCTACGGGAACTCGATTTAGTATTTGTACAGCTTTCCATCCTCAGACAGATGGTCAGTTAGAGAGGACTGTACAGGTTTTGGAGGATACGATGAAAGTGTGTGTCGTTAATTTTATAAGCTCCTGGAATGATCAGTTGTTAAGTCATCAATGACGACAGTTGTCACTTGAGTATCGGGATAACAATTATGAGGCAGTGTATGGCTGTAAGGGTTGTTCCCCGACTCAGACAAGAAAAGTGGGTGATAGATAGAAATTTCTTTCGAATTAGTATAATAAGTCTCTGAGGATGTTCAGTTGAGTGAGAGATTAAGAACACCTCAGAGCAGACAAAAAACATTGGAATTCACCGAGGGTGAGTCTGCATTGTTGAAGTTATTTGTCCTAAGGAATAAGGACATAACGAGACTCGGGAAGAAGGCAAATTGAGTTTTGCTGAATGGAATTTTTGAAAGATTGGATAAGTGGGAGATAAGACTCTTTTGATACTTCGGCAATACTATCCAGATCCAGCGTAGGTGATCGGATATGAACTTCAATAGTTTAGCTCAGTGCAAATATAAGTATATTGAAAAAGTTGATTCAGGCATTAAACATGAAAGAGAAAGTATTGAGGTTTAACACGATCTCCCTAGTTAAAGTTCTTGAGAAGTAATACACTCCGGAATGGTCGAAAGGTCACAGAAGAATTAAAGAGTATGATATGAGAAAACGTACCCGGAGTTATATATGGACCCATATGACTTGGTTCTAATTTGGAGGATCAAATTTCTTAAGTGGGGGAGATTGTAAGACCCGATTTTATTATAAGAGCAAAAGGGAATGAATAGAAATTTACGAGTGCATTTAAAAATGCAAAAATGACTGAAATGAAATTCCCGAACACGTTGAAGGGCAAAATGGTCAAAAGATCGAAAGTCGTTATAAATTCGATGAGAAAAATTTATTAAAAATAATCGATTGAGAAATCTTGGTCAATAAAGGTGAAATAAATTCATTCTGGGTTAAATTGATCAAGATATAAATTTATGAGATTAATCGAAATTAATCGGAATTTTTCCTTCGAAAAATAATCCCGAAAATAATCGAAAAATATATCGAAAAGTCGAAATAATACTGATAAATTCAATTAGGGATTAATTGAATAAATAAATAATTTTTTTAGATATTTTTGACAAAATAATAGTATTTTAATGATTAAAATAATAATAAAAATAATTAATAAAATTATAAAAAAAGAAGAATTGGAAAAAAAAAAAGAAGAAAGAAAACGCAGAATCGCAAAATCGCGATTCTGCCAAAACGGAAGCTGAAGACCGGACGGATGGCCACCGACGACTACCCAGGCGAGCGACTAGCGAAGGGGAAGGCGCTGAGCCGCCACCAGCACCATGAAGGCACGAACGGCGGCGATAGGCGGCGAAACGGAGAGAAAGATGAAATCGAGAGAAGAGAAGGCGATTCCCGGAGACCTGCGACGATTCGACACTGACCGACCACCGCCAAACGTCCCCAAGGCCCAGACGACGTGATTGGTGGCGACCACGATCGGCGAAACTGCCGACAAACGTCGTAAACGGCGAAAAGAGGAAATGGATACCGACGGTGGAGAGAACAGGCCGGACCGGTGACTTTTCGACTGCCTTGGACGAAACCGAGGCTAGATTCGTGCTACGGACGGCCCAGCAGAGCCACTAGCGGCAGAAGCCGGTGGAGAACTGACTGGTAAGGCCCTGAACCGATCGAACCAGAGTGAACCGACGGTCCGAACCGGGTCTTGAACCGGACCGAACCGGTTCAGCCAATGAGGAAAGAGAAAAAAGGAGAAAAAGGGAAAAAGAAAAAAAGATGAAAAATTGGAGAAAAATCTCGACGATGTAATCGAGCTACGGGTAAGTCGGTAGCGGACGAAATTGACCGATTTAAATTTTGGAATATTTTATTTAATTAATTTTCGACTGAAAAATTTACTCGAAAATTATGAAATTGTGTAGCTCGACAATTGGCATCCAACGAGAGCTCGAGACAGCCTCGATTTACATACTAGCATGGAATCTCGGGTAAGTAACCCTTATTTACGATAATTTGCATCGTTATGCGTGCTTCAGATTTAATTATCGCATAAAATAAATTAAATTATGGAAATTTAGATAAATTGTCGTAAATAATAAATTGAGCTATTCGAGAGTTAGAACAAGGCCCAATAAATTGTTGGTGGGCCCAATGAGCCCAATAGGCCTCGATAATGTGAAAATTAACTGGAAAATGGGCTTAAGACCAATTAAGGCCCATTAAGGTGCAATCGGGCCCAATAGGGGTAAATGGGCCCAATGATTTAAATTAAGCCTAGAAAATAGGAAATACAATTAAATTGTATGATATCTGACCTGAGGAATATTTATACGCAGTTCCAGACATTGGGTTAGGAGCAGATCGGATTGCGTGACGAGACAGCAGTGGAAAATGAAAGGTCAGACTCTACAGAAAAATAAGGTAAGGGAATTCTACGGACTACTAGAGGTAACTCTACAAAATTTCAAAGTTCATATGCAGTCTTTTAAATTATCTGAAGGGTCTAGAAGTAAGCTAATAATTTTAGTGCCGCAAATGGGTAAATTACCAAAATACCCTTGTTAAGGGTAAAATTTTCAATTTTAGGAAAAAGTGGGAGGAGCAAGAACAAGAGCTTCCTGCTCGTTCTGGAGATGTTTTGACGCATGCATGAGTAGGCTGGCTAACCTTGAAAGAAAAATGCACAGCATTGCAAATTTTCAATGATGAAATTGTTTTGAAAACTGTTTTAAGGAAACAGAGCCACCTACGTGTTTTTATTGACATGTGACGTGCTAGAGCTCAGCTCACACGATGTATTGATTTGTGTGATGCATGCACTAGTGCTGGAGCGAGAGCTCGTACTAGAGTTTTACATGCATTGGTGCTGGAGTTCAACTCGCACCAAATTTATATATATATATATATATGATTTTCGTGACACGGTGCTAGAGTCTAACTCGCACCAGATTTTTCATGATTTTCATGACAGGGTGCTAGAGTCTAACTCGCACCAGATTTTCCACATGATTTGATGAGAGTGCTAGAGCTTAGCTCACACTAGTTTTACTTGAATTGACGAGAGTGCTGGAGCATCGCTCGCACCCCCCACTGATTTTTATGAGAACATACGATGAGCCGTGCTTGGAGCAACGGGTAGACTGTGTGTCACCGATTAAATAGGCTCGCATGTGTGTTTTGAGACATGGCATGAGTAAAGAGATATGATATAGGTCCACGGAGTACGATGTACCATGTATGTAGCATGGAGTACGATGTACCGTGTGGTATCTTCAGATACGGGGTATCTTCGGATACTACATCTTTGGATGCGTGGGATCGGATAAGACTGACGGGTTGGATTGACCCACCACTCGGGCAGTTCCTGATCAGGGTGAGACCCCACACACTAGGATCTGTGTAGCAGAGGGGCTCACGAGGACACACAACCATAGTCCTAGATATTACCGATATACAGATGTTGCCTAGTCTCGCATGTTGACGATTTTGATGAGATCAAAACTGGGTTTTAAATCAGATTTTGCATGATGTTATTTCCGTGCATTTTAAACCCATATGTGATGTAAACTGATTTTCATGGTTTTGTGTGAGTCAGGACCACCCGAGGGATGGGTTGAGTCCTGGATTTGTTGTGAAATTTTAAATGAGTAATAAATGATTTGAAATAGTTGCATGTTGAATTTTCCATGCAAACTTGTTTTACATAACATCATGAATCATAGTATCAGTTTTAAAATGTGTGGAGAAAGGGTGGTTTATACATGGCACCGCGTTCATGTAGGTAGTATGGTTCGTAGGATTGCCTTACTGAGCTTGATGTGCTCACCCCTTTCATTTTCTCACACAGATAATCTCCAGTAGATGTTGAGGCGACTGAGTACTGCATTCTGGATATCCGCTGCTGCCCATCATTTAAGGTATATACACTTGTACATATTGTATCTAAATAAGCATAGCACAGTAACATGTTTGTAAGTAACTTTAGGGGATGTATAAATATTGTAAACACTAATAAATGACTAAGAAAGAATTAAGTTATATGGTAAATGAATGGTGGGACTGGCATTGACGCACAGCCCAATTGTTAGTGGAGTGTGGTCACGATCAGAGGACAAGTAAGCATTAAAGAAAATAACAAAACGCGAAAAATTTACTCTGATTTTTGGGTAGTTTTGGGTCGTGACAGATACCCCGCACACTAGGTACCGTGTTGCCAGGGATCACTAGGATTGGCCATAGTTCTCGATGTTATTGATATAATCAGCTGCTTGTCTCACATGATATAACTATTGGTCGATAGACCAGGGTTGACCCGAGGGAGGGGTCAAGCCCCCGATTTTATGATTTTCTACTATGCTATTTAATGTTTTAAAGGATTTTATGATATGTGACCCTGAAAGAAGGGTGGTTTTATAACCGAAGTTTTATAATGAATTTTAATGAATTGTTTTATGAGATGATTGACCCGGAAGGGTTAGTTTATACTGCAGTTTTAATGAATTGATTTTCATGCAGTAGCATGATGAGTTTTCCATGCTTTAATGATAAATTCACGAAAGAATTGTATCTCATGATTTGTTTTATATCGAATGAAATAATGCATGATTCTGATTTAATTCATGCTAAGTATGATTTAATGATGTCACATAAAATGCAATTGATGTATAAGTAGTATGATTTATATATGCACGAACAGTTTTATAAACTAAGTCATGATGAAATACATGATTTGTGCTTGAGATTTTAATGAAAAGAAATGGATTTTAAGTGCATGGCATTATGAGCATGTAGATAGTGGAGCTATCTACTTACTTGTATAATTGCCTTACTGAGCGTGTAGTTTGCTCACCCCCTTATTTTCCCATCTTTTCAGAGCACTCGCAATAATTAGTAAGTGGCTGAGGACTTGCATGCTAGGTATCTGCTGCTTCCCATCGAGAGACAAGTATACACATTTGTATTGTTTTGTATCTAAATATGTAATGCACAGTACTGTAAACAGATATGATGTCGGGGATGTAGAGTTATAAATACCATTGGGTATGTATTTATTTAAAGTCAAAAGATAGTAAACTCTGATATGTGAATATGGAAATGGAAATGGTAAATAGGTGAGAGGTGGCTAACACCAAATCATAGCCCAATTGTGTGTAGGATGGTCACAATGAGAGAAAGGTAAGAATTAAATAATAAATGAAAAAGTGAAAAATTTACTCTGATTTTTAGGTAATTTGGGTTGTGACATATATATATATACATATAAACACACACACACACATTTATCATTAAATCATTACACCACAATTACTATCGCATTTCATCAACCCCAAAATATCAACAAGTTAAAAAAATAACCTTATGTGGTCTTCGTGACCATAATACTAATTATCATCCAACAAATATCATTAGTGACACCACAATCACAATCACAATTATCCACAATGCATCCCAAAAATCAACACTTCGTATAAACATTAGATAGTCTCTGTGACCATCAATCCAAAACATATATCATAAGGAGTAATATCATCATCACATCAACCTCAAAGTATAAAAACCAAAGTTACATCCTAACTAAAAAGCAACAACCATGGTGTCATCCAAAAGAATATCTATTTACCAACATCGACATTATATACCATAGTAGTATACTCTAAGTGCCCGAGGAGTCCAGAAAAAACATTCAACAACTAATATGTCACTTTGAAGGCTTATTTGTGAGGTGAAAAAAGAAGTGAGTATGTCCTTGTAAGAAGTTATAAGAATGTAGAAAAGAATAGAATAAATAAATTTCAAAGACTTGTATGCTAAATAAATTCATAAGATTGAAATCCAACATACTGAATAGATGCAAAAAAGCTAAAAGCATTCAAAGCGCAAATAATATAAAAAGCATGCAAGTATAGTTCCAAATATGTAAGGTAAAATCACATTAAATCATAACTAAACCTTAACATGCAACTAATCCCATTGATAAGATGGAACTAGTACCTATCCGAATTATCTCCAAGGATAACCGAAATGTTTTTCTCACATATAAGCATAAAGGTGAAACAAATTAATTCACAGTATCACATAGCTCACAATTTTAACAGGCCAACTTAATGGCATCATCATTTCAGAAAGCATTCAAATCATAAGTATTGTGAGATCTGAGAATTTTAGACACATTTTAATTATGTAATATGAACTTGAAGTCTAATTTATTGAGCTAAGAGAAATATATATGTGATGAATGAGAAATAATCTAAGTAGTGAATTGTGAAAATTATATTTGGAGATTTATATGTTAAGTGTTTAACCTAAGTGTGAAACTATGAGGTCAGATCGATCTTGGAGAAGGA
Organism: Firmiana major; assembly: GCA_033439115.1. Taxonomy (NCBI): domain Eukaryota; kingdom Viridiplantae; phylum Streptophyta; class Magnoliopsida; order Malvales; family Malvaceae; genus Firmiana; species Firmiana major. The sequence continues at coordinate 45,083,010 of CM065908.1, read as the reverse complement.
TAGATCGATCTGGTGAGTTAAAAATGACAAGGAAGGAGGAATCTAAGCGAGCAGATCGATCTCCAATGGTAGAGGATCGATCTCCTTATGATTCTGTAATGAAAGGATCAATCTCATGCGAAAGGGATCGATCTCAGAATGTTTCTATTTGAGAGAAGATCGATCTCCTCAAGGAGTAGATCGATCTCATGAAGCATTCTGTAAACTAAAGATCGATCTCATAAATGGAGCAGATCAATCTCATGTAGCCATTAAGGGATCGATCTCACCCCTCGACAGATTGATCTCCTAGGCATCAAACAGCCCCAAAATGTCCCCAAATTCAAATGCAGATCGATCTCATCAAGGGCCAGATCGATCTCCTACCCTCCGTCTATATAAGGAACCCCTGCTTTCTCCTGCAATTTCATTTTCTCACTCTTCAAAAACCCCATTTCCACCCGAGCCCCAGCTTTCTCACTCATCCAAAGCACCCATTTTCGTCTGAATCAGAGGTTGTGGCAAGAAGGAAAGTTGTTCCTCATTAAAGGGAGAACAACATACTTGGAAATCGAAAGATGGATTGAATCGAGGCAAGAGATAAGCTCTCCACAAGTTTTGGGTAATTTTTAAACCCCGATCTTGATATTTGAGATGATTTTGGTGATAATGGTTGTTAGCATTAAGTTGAAATAGTTGGAAAATGATTAAGGATTGATGAAATTACAATGTAGTTGGAGTGATGATGATATTTAGCAATTTTGGTAATTTTGGAAATTTTGAACTATAAATGGAAATTTAGACAATGTGGTGAATTAGCATAGATAATATGGCATGGGAAACGTAGAATGTTGAGATGTTGTGAACGAGATTGTGGTTTGTGATAGAGTTATGAGAAATTTAAGGTGTTATGAGCAATTATGCTCGATTTTGAGAATTGAGGTTACTATGATGATGAGTATTGATGTTTTAACATAGTTTGGATAGATCGGGAGTTCCAGAGTGAAATGCGAGGCTAGTCTGTGATATAGGGGAAACAATTACACTATACGACGTGCAAAAAGGTAAGGGAAAACTAAACCATTTGTGTATGTGTTTTGATGAATTGTTTGTAGCATGAACCATGATTTGAGAATACAAGCATGTTTAGCGTTGTGTTGTGATATAATTGCACACGGTTTTTATAGCCGGTTGGAGCCCATTATTTTTTGAGTTTATAAGCTGAGTGTGAAATTGCTTTATAAACCGTTGAGGTTACATGAAAAGTAAATTGGGCTCTACGTTAAGGCAATACTGAGATTTGAGAAAATGTGTGCGTGTTTTGCCGATTGGAACTCGATTTTAATATGTTTTGTGTTGAGTACACAAATGTTTTAAATGAGTTTTATGAGAGAAAATGCTTATGAGTTCTACGTGAAGGCAAACGTTTTATAAGATAATGGCTAATGATTGAGACTTAGGCGTGTCATGTTGAATACACATCGGGCCTTGCTTTGGTAGCATGTAAGACAGATATAGTGGGACGCCTGGGAACCGACCCACGGACCACAGTCCTTGTTCTGGTAACATGTAAGTTCAATTATTCCTCTACTTTGGTAGCGTTGGGAGGCCTTGTTCTGGTAGCATGTAAGTCCAATATTCCTCTGTTTTGGTAACGAGAGATGCCTCCATTTGGGTAACGTGAGATGACCACCGTTTTGGTAATGTTGGGTGGCCTTGCTTTGGTAGTATGTAAGACCGAGAGAGTAGCCGCCTGGGAACTGACCTAGGGACCACGTGATAGTGTGCATGAGGCGAGGCATTTCTCTGGTAGCATGTTTGGCTGGGCCTTGTTCTGGTAAGATATAAGTCCAATATATCATGCATACGACCATATTGTCGACGTTCCCTCTATACGAGGATGCCTAGGATGCGCACCCAGAGGAGATTATATATTTGATGTGTCATGATGAGTTTTATATGAGTTTTATTGCCTAGTCTCATTTTACACATGAGTTGTGTTTTATGACTTTGTCACGTGCTTTTTACTGAGGTGATTTTTAACACATATTTTGAGAAAAGCCATTATCGCATATATTTACACATGCTTGTGAATGCTCGATATTAAGCCTTTTTAACTTCATGTTTTCACATGATTTATGAGCTATGAGATGGTGATGTTTTGAGAACTTTCATGCTACTATTTCAAATGAGTATACTTAGTTTCATGTACAAATACATACTGGTGATGTGTGATATGGTTTATATAACTGAGTTCCCTTACCCCCCCTTACTGAGCGATTTAGATGCTCACCCTGTTTTCTCTTCCCCCAGATTGCTTCAAGTGAAGTGAGTTCCCTGCGACGTACGGGTTAGAGGTCAGTGGAGGACTTGAGCTCCAAGTCGTATTTTGTGTATTAAGGTATATATTTAATATTCATGTATCCAGACTAGAGTTATATTTACATACACTTATTGTACAATGATGTACGAGATGTATTAGGATTAATTAACTTGGAATTGAGTAATGTATATGATACGATATATACTACCTTATGATGAGATCCTGAGACATGATAAGTATGATGACGTATGACACTGCATAGGAATGCACACTTAATCGTGATTTGATGAGTAAAAAGTTTTAAATTTGCCCTATTTTTCGTGTTTTCAGGGCGTCACAAAGTTTTTTTGGTATCAGAGCTTAGGGTGTTCAGTACTGTTAGTGTCGGTTAAGTGAATTAGAATACATCCTAAGTGTCTGTATAAGTCTGGTCATGAACTGAATTTGAGGATCGAGATTTCAATCGATTTTGATATGTACGCGCAGGAGATGAGTTGAGATAGAGAATGAGTAAACGACGAGGTCATTCGAGGAGGCAGGCAGAGTCCCCTCCTTCACCTGCGTACAACTAGAGAGTCCTAACTCTCGATTTAATCGGATTGAAACCGATGTGAGGCAAGGTTTTGAGCAGATGGCGGTGCTATTCACGCAACACTTTGGAGTTAATGCCTCAGGTACTACTCCTACACCACCACCAGGACCTCCCGTACCCCCAGTACAGATGGATCCAGTGCCTCCCATCACTCAGCCTTATGATAGAAGTATGGTCCGACTGAAGGACTTTTTGAAAAGGAATCCATCCGTATTTAGGGGAAAGAAGGATCCTACAGAGGCTAAGGAGTGGCTGACGGAGTTGAGAGTTATCTTTGACTATTTGGGATACACAGATGCTGAGAGGGTCAATATGAGTGCTTATATGTTGAAAGGGAGAGCTTGAGATTGGTGGGGTACTACCCAGGGTATTCTGATGTCCCACTAGGATGTGATTGGTTGGGAAGAGTTTTAGACAGTCTTCAGAGCCCAATATGTGCCACGAGCTGCCCAGAGAAGGAGGCAAGCATAGTTTTTGAGTTTGGTATAGGGCGACATGTCTGTGGATGATTACGAGAGTCGATTTACCGCTCTGCTGAGATATGACCCGGAGACCTTCAAGAATAAAGAGCTCGGTACAGAGAGATTTGTGTATGGATTGAAGCCCATCATCAGAGATCGATTGATTGGGTTGTGTATTACTGAGTTTGGAGATGCTCTGAGACGAGCACAAGAGATTGAGGGGGGAATTGAAATTGTACAGTCCCAAAATGAGTTCGGAGCAGTGACTAGGGACAAGGGCAAGATGCCAGCGATGTCTCAAGCAGATGTTCAGAGAGGTTCCTTCAGGAGAGGAAGGATTGAGGTACAGAAAGGCAGATTGGAGAGACCCAGAACTTATCCTATTATCAAGGAGACCCCTCGATATGGCAGGCCTGAGATAAGGGTTTGTAGAGACTGTAGCTGATCGCATGAGGGAAGTTGTACTGGGTTGATCCGTGGATGTTTTAGATGTGGTGACATGGGTCACAGAGTGAAGGACTGTCCTCAGCCTCATATACCACATGCTCCAGAGCCTACTAGACAACAGCCTCAAAGAGTGAATCCCCAGAGACGGGCCACTGCTGCAGAGAAAGGAAAGAGACCTGTTACATAGGGACATGTGTTTGCCCTAGACAATGAAACTGCGGACACTTCTGTAGAAACTATAAGAGGTACACTCTCTGTCTGTAATCATAAGGCTCATGTGTTGATTGATCCAGTATCCACGCATTCGTTCATTTCTGAGTATTTTGCATGTAGATTAAATTTTAAGTTTGAACCTCTAGAGTATACACTACATGTAAATACCCCTATGAGTAAATCCCAGAGAACTGATTTAATTTGTAAAGAATGTGAAATAAAGGTGGGAGATAGAGTGATGTTAGCAGATCTAATCATGTTAAATATGCATGGGTTTGATGTAATTTTAGGAATGGATTGGCTGGCGACCAATTGAGTGAATTTAGACAGCTGCACTAAGATTATAACTTTCTCCCTACCTGAACCTTACAGTGTACGTTTGAAATATTGAGTAAATAGACGTATGGAATTTTGTAAGCAATTTGAGAATTTTAATATTATTTTTGAGAGTATTAAATATGATTGTTCGTGTGATGGTTATGAAACACTCATCTCAGATGATGAGTGAGAACATCCGAGGATTGAGGTTATACCTGTGGTGTGTGAATTTTTGGATGTTTTCTCATATGAGTTGCCAGGTTTGCCACCAGAGAGAGAGCTGGAGTTTACCATTGATTTGATACCGGATACTCAGCCTATCTCTAGACCTCTATGCAGGATGGCATTAGTGGAACTTGAGGAATTGAAGAAACAACTACAGGAGTTATTGGATCAAGGGTTTATTAGACCCAGTGTTTCACCGTGGGGAGCACCAGTTTTATTTGTTAAGAAGAAGGATGACAGTCTTAGATTATGCGTAGACTACCGATTATTAAATAAAGCCACGGTAAAGAATAAATACCCATTACCCAGGATTGATGATCTACTTGATCAGCTGAGAGGGGCCTCAGTCTTTTCTAAGGTTGATTTGAGATCGGACTATCACCAATTGAGGATCAAGGAAGAAGATATTCTAAAGACAGTCTTTAGGACGAGGTATGGCCATTATGAATTTCTGGTGATGTCCTTTGGATTGACGAACGCACCTGCAACCTTTATGAGATTAATGAACGAGGTGTTCAGAGACTATCTAGATAGATTTGTGATAGTCTTTATTGATGATATCCTGGTATACTCTCTGTCATATGAGGAACATGCACAACATTTGTGGTTAGTACTTCAGATACTCCGAGATAAGCAATTATATGGAAAGCTTAGTAAGTGTGAGTTTTGACTGGATTAGATAGCTATCCTTGGTCATATAGTCTCAGAGGAAGGAGTATCAGTGGATCCAAGTAAAGTAGAAGTTGTGCTTAATTGGGAAAGACCAAGAACAGTTATAGAGGTACGAAACTTCCTTTGTTTAGCAGGGTATTACAAAAGATTTGTAGAAGGATTTCCAGGATTGCCGCCCCTTTGACTAAGCTCACACGCAAGGAAACTCTATTTATATGGACTGATCAATGTGAGCTCAGTTTTCAAGAATTAAAGAGGAGGTTAACAGCGTTACCTGTGTTGACTATCCCTGAGGGATCAGGGGGATTTTCTATGTATAGTGATGCTTCTCATCAAGGATTGGGGTGTACGCTTATGCAGCACAGAAGAGTGGTCGCATATGGATCGCGACAATTGAAAGACCATGAGCAAAATTACCCCACGCATGATCTGGAGTTAGCTGTTGTGGTATTTACCTTGAAGATCTGGTGACACTACTTATATGGGGAAAGATTCCAGATCTTCATTGATCACAAAAGTTTGAGATATCTCTTTGATCAGAAAGAGTTAAACATGAGACAAAGGAGATGGATGGAACTCCTTAAGGGTTATGACTGCAAGATCTATACCATCCGGGTAAGGCGAACGTAGATACTGATGCCCTGAGTAGGAAGAGTATGATATCTGCTATGATGATCAGGGAATGGGATTTGTTAGAGCAGTTCATCGAGCTCCAGATCAGAGTTAAAGAGATAGAGATGAGATTTTTGGCTAGCCTGCGAATAGAGCCCAAGATCATAAATCATATTAGAACTGGGCAGCTCAGTGATCAGAGGTTGATAGATATGGTTAACCAAGCTGAACAGACTTTACAGTCGGATCTCATAGTCAGTGAGGATGGATTGTTGAGATTCAGAGCACGGATTTGTGTACCGGACGATGATACCCTGAAGAGACAGATACTGAGAGAATCCCACTGCTCGCGATACACCATGCACCCAGGGAGTACTAAGATGTGCCGAGACTTGAGAAAGGTGTATTGGTGGAGTGGTATGAAGCGAGACATGGCAGATTTTGTGGCCAGATGTTTAGTATGCTAGCAAGTAAAAGCTGAGCATCAGAAGCCCGGAGGACTACTACAACCTTTACCTGTACCTACATGGAAATGGAAGCATGTCACCATAAACTTTATTATGGGTTTACCGAGGACCCGAAGAGGTCATGACGCTATATAGGTTATAGTGGATATATTGACCAACAGTGCCCACTTCCTTGCCATAAAGAGCACAGATACTGTGGATGCCTTATCCGAGCTGTATGTCAGCGAGATAGCTAGATTACATGGGGCTCCAGTGAGTATTACTTCTGATAGAGATTCCCGATTTACTTCCAAATTTTAGACCCAGTTTCAGGAGTCTATGGGATCTCGATTGAGTTTTAGTACCGCCTATCATCCTCAAATAGATGGTCAGTTAGAGAGGACTATTCAGACCCTGAAGGATATGTTGAGGGCATGTACGATGGATTTTAAGGGATCATGGGATGACCACCTGCCCCTAGCAGAGTTTGCGTACAATAATAGCTATCATGCGAGTATTGGAATCGCACCTTTTGAGGCTCTATATGGTAGCAGGTGTAGATCCCCTGTAGCTTGGAAAGAAGTTGGTGACAGAAAGATAAATGCTCCCGACCTTGTTGAGTAATCTGTACAGAGTGTGAAACTCATATGTAAGAGGTTACAGGCTGCACAGAGTAGACAGAAAAGCTACGCAGATGTGCGTAGATGGCCACTCGAGTTTGATGTTGGTAATGCAGTATTTCTGAAAATATCACCGAGTAAGGGTATCATGCGATTTGGGAAGAAAGGGAAATTGAGTCCTCGATACGTATTACCATTTGAGATTCTTGAGAGAGTGGGAGAGGTAGCCTACAGATTGGCATTATCCCCACTGATGTCCGGAATACACAACATCTTTCATGTGTCTATGTTGAGGAAGTACCATCCAGACCCTTCTCACGTCCTAGAGTATGACGAGATGGACATGCAAGAGGACATGAGCTATACTGAGGAACCCGTCCAGATTCTCGATAGAATGGAGAAGGTACTTAGAACCAAGAGCATCCCATTAGTGAAAGTTTTATGGAAACATCACTCGATGGAAGAGGTAACGTGGGAACTAGAGAATCTCATAAAGGAGAAATACCCTCATCTATTTGACGAGTTGAGTTGAATTTGGAGGACCAAATTCTTTTTAAGGTGGGGAGGATGTGAGATCTGAGAATTTTAGACACATTTTAATTATGTAATATGAACTTAAAGTCTAATTGATTGAGATAAGAGAAATATATATGTGATGAATGAGAAATAATCCAAGTAGTGAATTATGGAAATTATATTTGGAGATTTATATGTTAAGTGTTTAACCTAAGTGTGAAACCATGAGGTCAGATCGATATTGGAGAAGGAGAGATCGATCTGGTGAGTTAAAAATGACAAGGAAGGAGGAATCTAAGCGAGCAGATCGATCTCCAATGGTAGAGGATCGATCTCCTTATGATTCTGTAATGAAGGGATCGATCTCATGAGAACGGGATCAATCTCAAAATGTTTCTATTTGGGAGAAGATCGATCTCCTTAAGGAGCAGATCGATCTCATGAAGCATTCTGTAAACTAGAGATCGATCTCATAAATGGAGCAGATCGATCTCATGTAGCCATTAAGAGATCGATCTCACCCCTCGACATATCGATCTCCTAGGCATAAAACTGCCCCAAATCGTCCCTAAATTCAAATGTAGATCGATCTCATCAAGGGCCAGATCGATCTCCTACCCTCCGTCTATATAAGGAACCCCTACTTTCTCCTGCAATTTTATTTTCTCTCTCTTTAAAAACCCCATTTCCACCCAAGCCCTAGCTTTCTTACTCATCCAAAGCACCCATTTCTGTCCGAATCAGAGGTTGTGGCAAGAAGGAAAGTTATTCCTTGTCAAAGGGAGAACAACATACTTGGAAATCGAAAGACGGATTGAATCAAGGCAAGAGATAACCTCTCCACAACTTTTGGGTAATTTCTAAACCCCGATCTTGATATTTGAGATGATTTTGGTGATAATGGTTGTTGGCATTGAGTTGAAATAGTTGGAAAATGATTAAGGATTGATGAAATTACAATGTAGTTGGAGTGATGATGATATTTAGCAATTTTGGTAATTTTGGGAATTTTGAGCTATAAATGGAAATTTAGACAATGTGGTGAATTAGCATAGATATTATGGCATGGGAAACATAGAATGTTGAGATGTTATGAACGAGATTATGGTTTGTGATAGAGTTATGAGAAATTTGAGGTGTTATGAGCAATTATGCTCAATTTTGAGAATTGAGGTTACTGTGATGATGAGTATTGATGTTTTAACATCGTTTGGACAGCTCGGGAGTTCCAGAGTGGAATGCGAGGATAGTCCATGATATGGGGGAAACAATTGCACTATACGACGTGCAAAGAGGTAAAGGAAAACTAAACCATTTGTGTATGTGTTTTGATGAATTGTTTGTAGCATGAACCATGATTTGAGAATACAAGTATGTTTAGTGTTGTGTTGTGATATAATTACACACGGTTTTTATAGCCGGTTGGAGCCCATTATTTTTTGAGTTTATAAACTGAGTGTGAAATTGTTTTATAAATCGTTGTGTTTACATGAAAAGTAAATTGGGCTCTACGTTAAGGTAATACTGAGATTTGAGAAAATGTGTGCGTGTTTTGCCGGTTGGAACTCGATTTTAATATGTTTTGTGTTGAGTACACAAATGTTTTAAATGAGTTTTATGAGAGAAACCCTTATGAGTTTTACGTGAAGGCAAAACATTTTATAAGATAATGGCTAATGATTGAGACTTAGGCGTGTCTTATTGAATACACATCGGGCCTTGCTTTGGTAGCATGTAAGATCGATATAGTGGGACACCTGGGAACTGACCCAGGGGCCACAGGCCTTGTTCTAGTAACATATAAGTCCGGTTATTCCTCCACTTTGGTAGCATTGGGAGGCCTTGTTCTGGTAGTAAGTAAGTTTGATATTCCTCTATTTTGGTAACGAGAGATGCCTCTGTTTGGGTAACGTGAGATGACCCCCGTTCTGGTAATGCTGGGTGGCTTTGCTTTGGTAGCATGTAAGACCGAGAGAGTGGGTCACCTAGGAACCGACCCAGAGACGATGTGATAGTGTGCATGAGGCGAGGCATTTCTCTGGTAGCATGTAAGGTCGGGCCTTGTTCTGGTAACATATAAGTCCAATATACCATGCATACGACCATATTGTTGACGTTCCCTCTATACGAGGATGCCTGGGATGCACACCCAGAGGAGATTATATATTTGATGTGCTATGACGAGTTTTATATGAGTTTTATTGCCTAGTCTCATTTTACACATGAGTTGTGTTTTGTGACTTTCTCACGTGCTATTTACTGAGGTGATTTTTATCACATATTTTGAGAAAAGCCATTATCGCATATATTTACACATGCTTGTGAATTCTCGATATTGAGCCTTTTTAACTTCATGTTTTCACATGATTTATGAGCTATGAGATGGTGATGTTTTAAGAACTTTCATGCTACGATTTCAAATGAATATACTTAGTTTCATATACAAATACATACTTGTGATGTGTGATATGGTTTATATAACTGAGTTCCCTTACCCCCCCCCCCCTTACTGAGCGATTTAGAAGCTCACCCTATTTTCTCTTCCCCCAGATTGCTTCAAGTGAAGTGAGTTCCCTGCGACGTACGGGTTAGAGGCGAGTGGAGGACTTGAGCTCCAGGCCGTATTTTGTGTATTGAGGTATATATTTAATATTCATGTATCCAGACTAGAGTTATATTTACAGACACTTATTGTACAATGATGTACGAGATGTATTAGGATTAATTAACTTGGAATTGAGTAATGTATATGATACGATATATACTATCTTATGATGAGATCCTGAGACATGATAAGTATTATGATGTATGACACTGCACAGGAATGCACCTTTAATCGTGATTTGATGAGTAAAAAGTTTTAAATTTGCCATATTTTCCACGTTTTCGGGGCGTCACAAGTATAATCAAAGTTCAATTAAGGCATAACTTAAAGATATCTGAGATCATGCAAATAAAACAATTTTTGAATATTTAAATAGATATCTTTATTAAGTATCAAATCAATGACTATGAATATAAAAGCATAAGTAAAATACATGAAACAATTGCATAAGTTCAATTAAAATAGTGAATAGGTTTGAAAACCCATGCATGAATGCAACAAAGGCCATAGGACGCTGAACTTCCACATTGTTCGAAAGTGATACTCAACACATCATGAATTTTAAGTCAAAACTTCAAAAGAGAGAAGTAATCACTAATAAAGAGTTTTAAAATGAAGCATTCCTAAAATCCACTTATTATCACCATATACATGCTTGGCCAACTGAATCCACATAAATTCAATGGTAGCACAAGTTAAAGTTGGCTGAGTAAGAGTGTACTAGTCAAAAGTATCAAGCCACCTAAGCATTATAATAAACAAAAGTGATTAACATCTAACAAATTAGCTATTTAGTTCTTACGATATCAAATTATAACTAAAGGTGCATAGCTAACTTACTACCACAACTACAAGGTATTTTTCACATAATCTCACTTCACTGCATTTGTAATTTTCTGACCTTTCGACACTATCCTGGTCATAACTAAAATTTTTGGAGTCCAATTAACAAACCGTCAATTTTATATGAATCCAAACATACAAGGCTATCAACCAAAAAAATTTCAGACTTAAGCTCTTCACAGATTAATTGTACTAAATTTCTAAAGTTAGGTTATAAATAGTACAACATGTAGAATTCATCACTACCAACACCAATTTCACTAAAATCAATTTACTAATCATACACTTCGTAAAAATCTAAATTCTAAAATTATATAAGATTACATCCTTACCGCAATACACCTTGGCTGAATGCTCCAAGTAGTTTTTCCCAAATTTGGGCTCCTCATTATATATCTAATCCAACTTAGACTCAATCTCTTGAAATTTGACTTTCAAATTACTATTATTCTTACAATCCAATTACAGTCAAGCTTCAATTGCAACCAATTTTGTCATACCTTGAAAATTCCCAATTTTTTAAGAACCCTAGAATTCAAATCCCTAAAAATTTTTAAAAACAAATCTCAATATCCATCATGAAATGTCATCAACAAACACATATTGAAGGGTTGAATCAAAATTCAAACACTTACTCTAAAAATTTCTGCTTGTCAAAACCTTATCGAAGAAATCCCCAAATTTTAAGCCTCTTTCACTCTTAGAAATTAAATGAAATTAAAATCTTAAGGAAATATAGGTAGGACCGATTATAAAAGGAGCATTTAAAGTTTGAAACTCATTGCTCATCATTTATTCATAAGCGATGCTAAATGCCTAAGAGCTTTTGGTGTTTTAAGCACTTCAAGAAAAAAAAGAAAAGAAAGGAAGACACGATTTTTTGGGTCTTCTGAATATAGCCAATAAGTCTGCTCACACCAAGAAATTACTTTACTAATTGTCCTGAGTATCTTAAGGTTAATATTAATTTTACATGTATGTAGACATTTGGTGTCTAAATACATAACTCCTTCATATATAATTTACCCATTAGGTATAAATATACTAATTACCAAAAGGAATTACATGTTAATAAGAGGTTTGACTTTCTTAGAATTCATTCTTGTGTTTTACACTAATTTAATGCATTAATGGCATTAAAATAGAAATCCAACTTTCAACACAAATTCAATACCCTTGACTTTAATTCAATCTCAATAACTCAAAATTTAAATGGTGAAGTTAATTTTACATTTCTAAAATTCTATTTATTCTCAAATCTGAAAATTTAATTACTCGGGTAAAAAGTTACCAAATTAACCCTGGTCTTGGAATTTGACCAAACTTCATATATAAATTCATTTCACCTCATAACTCAAAAACATGTGACAAATTTAAATTAAATAATTTGAATTAAGTATAATTCTTGGTAATTTACGTTTCCATGAAGTGGAGGAAATTGGGAATAATACACATAGTCTTCAAGTTGTTACATTTGAAATATGCTCTTGTTGCCTTCCTTTGAATGTTGTGTTCATCGACATCTCTTATTGTGCTATGCCTGACTTAATTTTGCATGCATTGACAAATGATGGAATTTCACCTCCAATTTGTTTGAACTTGCATGAATGTATTTAGAACTCATTTTGAGCTTCTTGGTAGCACATGTAGTATAGTTTCCATAACAATCTCTTTGTTTCCCATTCTTGTATGCTTTTATTCTTATGTTGTCACACGCTTATTGACTCGTTCATGCTATAAGCTCTCTATCTTCCATATACGCCACTATTGTATTAATATAATGTCTTTTTCTACAAGTAGAAGTTATAGTTATAGGGATAGTTTGATTGATTCCCATCTTATTTATTTAATGTTGAGTTTTTTTCTAGAGAAACTCCTTCTTTTGGTAGTTCAAAAGGTCCTTCCTTCATTTTGACAATTCCTACTTTTGGCTCTTCAGTTAGAGCCCCTTCACGTTGTCTTTTTGTTAATAAGGTGAGTAGGTCATCAGCTGCTCATGCCAATTCTTGAAATAAAGAAGCTTCATGTAGTAAGTCCACTTAAGAAATAGACAGTTCTTTAGATAATGACCTAGGGATGGATCGATATTGTAACCATTGTAATCTCATGGTAGATTCCCTCTTTCTTAAGACATTGATTGGAGTTCTAAAGTGTGGGCATCCATGGGAAGAACATGACATTATACTTAGTTCCATTATGTTGCCATTGGTGCCATTCATTAGGAAGGTGTATTTGATTCCTAATTTTTTTAACATCAAGCTCTCAAACTAGTCAGAAACTATGTCATAAAGTTCATACATGAATGATCCCTTTATTCGTGTTGACATTTTTTGAGTGGGTCTAAGGCTTCCTATTCATCCTTTTGTTGTGGATTTTTTCAATGCTTCTAATAACTCTATGAAAATAGAGTTATTTTATGCTTAATTTCTTACTTAATTAATTAAATCTCATTCTTATTTTATTAATTATCCCCTTATATTAATTACATTTTTCATGTTTTGTAGATAAATAAATTTTGGATGATTTTAATCATTTCAGTAGAAAATGGACTAAAAATAGGCTTAAAGGAGACTAAGCCATTAGACTTTTGTCATGTGGCATGAGTCACCATTCTTCTCTCTCCTTGACACTAGGATGCCAAGTGTCCATTTCTTATTCATTTTTAAATGATAAGAACGAAGAACACCTTGGCTAATACATGGAAGACACATACCCTTGCCACCTTGTATGTTTATGTGGATAAAAAGATAAAGGAAGGTTCTAAAGAGGATGAGGTGTTCATGGCTGGTTGAAGGCTTGAATGACATGGAAATATCTTCTTGAATGAGCCATTGATGTGAAGACAAGTAGCTAAGTAATGCTAACTCATCTAAGATAGGAATTCCCCTTTGTACCCCTCATTTAATGAGTATTTAAGCAAAAAGATGAGGAATTTGAGGGGGTCAGTTACTAGGTTTCTTTAGGTTAGTTTATATTTCATTTCATGGTTTTCTTAATGTTCTTGATATGATTTTCGGTAACCACTGTGAAACCTAAAACTTTTGTATTATTGTTTATTTGGAAACTAGAAAGAAAATGAGAAACTCGAAATAATATTATGCAAGGCCTGAAACAACCAAATCACCCGAATTAATGGCATGAAGCTCGAGGCACGAAAAGCCGAGGTAAGATTTTAAATTAAAGTATTTCTTGAGAGGTTTCATTTATAAGTATGATTTGGTGGTTAGAAAGTAAAACTAAAGTATCGAAAGTGAAAAAGCTAGTAAGAACTCGGGTTAGCGCTAAACAGAGAAATTTCTCAAGAACCCGAAATATATTCAAAATAAATTTCGTAAATTTGAGAAAATTATTCTAAACCCATATGAAATCAGTATGAGGTATATTTAAGTTGGAGAACTAAATTAGAGTGGAAACACTGAGGTTAAAACCCTTAAATAAAGTTTTAAAGTAAACTGAAAATTTTAATGATTTAGCATCCGAAAGGTTAAATCAGGTAAAACAAAAAATATTTTCATAACAAGTTGGCAAAAAATTTTTGGACAACGACTAAAGACATAGTAAAGTATTGAAGAAGTTTAAAATTTAACAAATAAGCTGAAAAATCATTTTTAAAAATTTTTTGAACGTAGGCCAGCCTGCATAGCTTCTGTTGAGTTGAATAAATAGCCTAATTTGGATACGTTATAGATAAGCTTTGGACCTAAATTTTAGCTGAAGAAAGTAGACCCAATGCTCTTTTTCCAAATAGGTATTATAGCCCTTGACATTCGAGGAAACCAGAGAGATCCACTCCCTTGAAGTTGCCATATATGTCCTCCTTTGTTTCTCTCTTGTGGGATTTTTTCAGCCACTTTCCACAAAGAATTAGAGTTCAGGCAAGAAGGACCAATTTATACCTAGAAGTCCCCTACAACATATTAAATTTTAGCCAAATCCAAGGTCAATTGCCTAGTGAAAAGTTACTAAGAAGATTTCTAGGCAGAACTGCTTTGTTTTGTAATGTGAGAGAAAGCTTTATTTTTTATTCTTTCGTTCAATTCTAAGGTTGTTTAACGTGTCTTAAAGCTATATACATGTTGTCTTCCGACTAAGAAAGATTGGTGGTGGACAAAAGTCAAGTCAAAGTTTGGTCAAAGAAGGTAGTAAGTGTTAGAATTTTATGAATTTCATATATGTAGATGTTTGATATGCTTGAATTTTATACGAGATAGCTTAAGTTTTGGCCAACCTACGGTTTGTATAGAATTGCTGAAGTTTGATGGAATTTGATGATTGCATGGTATTGGGTACAACCAAAAAGTTCGATTTAAGCTTTGGTTTAACTAAAAATCGTAAAAATGATGAAAACAGTACTTTGGCATGTTATGGATTGTTATGAAAAAGGCTTAAAATGATTGTTGTTTAACATGTTTAAGAATTGAGTTAGTTTGGATTGAAGTGAATGAACTAAACTAAAAGGCTCGGTTTATGCCTTGGTTTAACTAAACAATATGAAATGATGAAAAATGGCATATAACTAACTTGTAAAAGATAAGTTATGGGCTGAAATGAATGAGTGGAGTGTTATTTTGATAAGTCTGAGTTTAAGAAATGAAAAGTGATCGAAATAGCTAAATAGCATGTTTAGCAATAAAACCAAGCAAATAACAAAGTTGGCAAAAATGGCTAAGGTTAATGAAGTTTATATAAGTTGGTGTATATTTAAATATATTATGATGAATTTAAGTATTATTTGATGGTTTTGGAATTATCTTGGGAAGTTCGAGGTGTTGACACGTAAATCAAGGTAAGCTTGATATCCGACAATTTTGCGCTGGACCGAGATTCAATAGGTAAGGGATGTAATTTAAACTGATAATAGTTTCTCTTACTTAATTTTATTACTAACATGATTTTAAGTATGATCGAGTTGTGAAATGTGTTCAATTTTTGAAAAGTAGTATTCACGCATAAACCGAAACTAAGCTAAAAACTAATATTTCCAAAACCTCCGAGTGTACATTCTTTACATCTGTAAAATGTTTAGGAAAAGCAACTTTTGATGTGAAAATGTGTTTTATGAATATGCTTTGAAAATATGAAAATTTAATATAAGCTCGATTTTATCAGTATGTTGTTAAACAAGCTCGAAAGGGGATTTGTAAGATTCAATTTAAGACAAAAGGCATCTTGTAGTCTATGACAATTGTCAGGCATGGCTCGTGTGGAGCTTGGTCCTTCGTGGTGCATGCCTTACACCACATCACGCATGTTTATTTTGGTCCTTTGTGGTGCATGTTTAACCATGTCGTGCTTGTTATGCCCACTCAATGGTTGATTTTCCCCATATCGTGCATGTTATGCCCACATCGTGTATGTTTGTTTTGGTCCTTTATGGTGCTTGGTCTTTTATGGGATGATTTCTGCCAGTACGTGCATGTTTGTTTTGGTTTTTAGTGGCATATGGTGCTGTATAACCCTAATCCAGTCTACAATCCCCTTACTATGGCCATCGATACTTTGTTTATTCCTTTGATTCCCTCTTCGGAGGTTGAGTGATCATGACCTATGCTACCTATATGGATCTGCCTAGACTCCAAGATATTTTGTGTGATTTTGAAAGTAATAAGATAAGTTTTGTGATATATGATATATGTTATCCTAATGTTTTTTATTTACTTTTCGAAACTAAGCATGTTTCGATATATGTTTGTTTTCCGAAGCTTTGTACGAAAGTATATGAAAATGATTTAAGGTATGAAATGCATTTTAAAAGCATCTCATTTTTCGTAAGTTTTTATACTAAAACTATTTTATATGCATTTCTTAGTGGGCTTTTCTGAAGCTCACCCCAATTTCTTTACTTTTACAGATTATTTGCAGTGATCTTTCTATGCTTGCTGTGTATTCGACGCAGGCTGGTGGATATGACTCTCTCTGCACACTACCTTTAGTACACGTTAAGGTATACTCCTGTTTTTATTATCAGACATCTTATACTGCATAAACACTTTTGTGTAAAAGATATTTTGGGATGTAATCTATATCAGTGTGTGTAAAGTGTCACACCCCGCTTTTGTGAACCCTTCTATCCATACATTCTCTACTACGGTTGGGCTGTGAGAAGATGCAATTACTAAAAATTCATTCATTTTTACAGCGGAATATTTAAAGCTTTAATTCACACTCCCAGGTGTGTGTGTAGATACACAAAATTAATTGTATAATTACCATGTGCTTACATATCATCCCCATAATACCGTTTACAATTCCAAGATATAACTGTGCGATACAATATATTAGATACAAAATACTCGTGTATACAAATCTTATACCTTTGCGGATTGTGGGAGCTGTTTAACACAAAAGATCTAGAGACCACCGCTCTCTTACTTCTCAGTACCTGGAGGGGGAAAATAGTGGGATGAGCAAACCACAGCTCAGTAAGGAAATGTATGCTAGCAGGTAGATATCGTACTACCTACATAGCCCATGCATGCATAAACCAAAACCATGTTTTCGTTATAAATGGAAATATCATACGAAAAATGCATTTAAACATATATTTCTCAATAGCATTTTCATGTAAAATGAATATCAAGTTTCCATTTAAAACATGCTCGTAAATAGTGCCCTCACGGCACAAATGTGAAATTAGAGATTTATCAAAAACACGAAATCTCTTTCATTTCTCAAATCATTCTTTTCGCAATTCTCTTTCTTTTCTGAGATTATCTCTGTTTCTCAAATCTCTGAGACAGGCATGGAATTTTCGGCAATCAAATATCCACGACATATGGCCATAGTCAGTGATCCCAGGCCTCACTGATCAGGTGTGCATAGGGTATCACTTCGCCTGAAGGGGGATGGGTCAGTCCTACCCTCCGGCTCATCTCAATCCACCTCATCTCCTCGTATACTCACGGTGAAGATACGTCGTGTGTCATCTACGCGATACTCGTACTCACGTGCACCCAGCACGGTACATAGTATACCAACGGGTGACTACACCATTCTACGTACGACCGTGGACCCAAGTCCATACTCCAACTCCGATGGACTTTTTATCCTAAACCGTGTCTCATATACCAGGCGAGCAAGCAGCGTGACACACAGTCAATGCAAAGCTCCAGCGCGGTACGATCTATCGTTAAGGCCCAGCCCGTTCAAATGGCCGTCGGCTGGTATCCCCTTGGGTCCCAGACGCCCAGGTTTACCTTAACTCAATAAAACAGGTGCGAGCAAAGTTCCCACACTTTCTCAAAATCCTCGTGCGAGTTAAAACCCAACACGGTATATCAAGGCATTAAAACGGGTGTAAGCTAGCGCTTCAACACCAAATCACATCTCAAAACTGATAGATGGCTATTTTCTCTTTTTAAAATTCAAAACATGTTTATTCATATAGCATGCCTCTTCATGCTAAAACATGTAAAATTAGCCAACCTATCATCAACGTTTCTCAATCCTCAAGATTAATGTATAATAGAGGAAAACATTGAAAACATGCATATCATGCTATTTCCTTACCCTATCCCATTTCTCAATACATATATACATCCTAGTACTTTTCATGCTTCCATATCATTTCATAGAATTATAATATCGTACTAGTTCTAGCAATATATCTACGAAATTGCCGTAAAATACGTACGAACATCTCTATAGCTAACACACAGTCCCTTACCTCGTTTTACTTGTGTGCAACTATCCGCCTTTATGCTTCTTGCGTTCTCATCTCGACTTGCTCCGGCATATCATCCGAAACTGAAATTCATCCATCAAATACTCGAGTTAACGTTTCTAACTCTTGCTCAACTAATCATTTATCCAATGCCTTAAATACATATTTTACCCTTTGTGGTAAATCTCACAATTTTATCCCAATATCAACATGTCCAAACCATTCCCACAACATAATCATCCACTCAAGATATCTCATTCATCGTTAACACCTCTACATTCCACTTTCTCACACTTGACTATTTCTTAGTTATATTCATTTCATACCATTCTAGGTGGTTCTATCCACAATATGCACACCCAAATATCTTTATAATCATTAACTAAACCAATGTACTTGGATTTGTGCATTAGAACTTACCTCATCGGATTTCCTCTTGCTCCAATTAGGATTGCCCTTTATTTCTTCAATCCATCAAATGGGGAAATGCCTCTAGACTATGTTGTTCTTCTTTTTGTTGTGAACAACTTTGTCTCTAATAGACTCTCCTTAAATCTCACTGAAAATGGCTGGATTTAGGAGTGAGAAAGCTAGTTTTCTTTGAGTTGAAGTGAGAGAAAATGGTTTATCCCGAAATTCTGCAGATCCAACTGCTCCTATTTATAGTTTTGACTTGATGAGATTGATCTCCCTTGGGTGGAGATCGATCTGGTCCTCTAAAATCCCTCTTTTCTAAGACATTTTAAAGGTAGGAGATCGATCTGTCGAGGCTAGAGATCGATCTGCTGTCGAACAGAAGCTTAAGGAGATCGATCTGGTCTTTAGGGGAGATCGATCTGCTTCCAACCCGAGAGCTAAAGAGATCGATCTGCTTCCTTCGGAGATCGATCTGTTCCCTTCCATTACTCACATAAGAGCATTCTGGCTCTCCCAGATCGATCTCTCATCCTATGAGATCGATCTGGCCTTCACAAATTCCAGATTTCCTGCAGTTTTTCTGCAACAACTCTCTTCAAGACTTCCTCAATTTACCTTCATAGTCCTTTCCTCATTCATCGCTCCTTGAGACTTAAAAATGTCATCCCATCCCACTTAATGTATTTTAAAACTTGTGGGAAATCTTTGTATAACCAAATATACACGATATTACTCGAATGGAAATATACACTTATGTAAATCTTTCCTTCCATTTTACTATACTACTCATATTCCATTTCGATCACATTCTTCTCGTGTTCAAGTTTATTTCCTCCTACTCATGCATAATGTAACTTGTGCGTATAATCACAATTCTGATTACAAGTGCGTACATAATCTTATGAACTTACATTGCATATACTTCACATTACAATGTATCATCATACTTATGATTTTATTTACATTCCCACGTTCCTATATACATAGCTATACATATACGGGGTCTCACACTCTCCCCCACTTAGAGAATTTGGTCCTCCAAATTAGAACCAATTTAATCCGTGAATAACTCGGGATACTTTTCCCGCATCAAACTTTCCAGTTCCCATGTGGCCTCTTCCTCAGTGTGATGTTGCCACAAAACCTTAACCAACGAGATCGTCTTGTTCCGCAACACCTTCTCTTCCCTGTCCAACACCCTGATCGGTCTCTCGACATACGTCATATCTTTCTTGAGCTCCAACAGCTCATAACTAATTACATGTGTCGGATTCGGGTAGTACTTCCGAAGCATAGAAACGTGGAAGACATTGTGGACTTCTGCTAGCTCAGGTGGTAAGGCTAGCCTATATGCTCCTTCTCCCACTCTATCCAAAATCTCGAAGGGACCAATGTAACGAGGACTTAATTTTCCTTTCTTCCCAAACCTCATTATTCCCTAAGAAGGAGATACTTTCAAAAATACAGACTCGCCAACATCAAACTCAAGTGGTCTCCGTCTCCTGTCAGCGTAGCTCTTTTGTCGACTTTGAGCTGTTCGCAGCCTCTCGCATATTATCTGAACATCCTCGGAGGCTTGCTTAACCAAATCGGGAGCGAGCAATTGTCTGTCACCAACTTCTTCCCAACCAATGGGCGACCAGCATCTACGACCGTATAGTGCCTCATAAGGGGCCATACCAATACTTGAGTGATGACTGTTATTGTAGGCGAACTCAATCAATGGCAAGTGATCGTCCCATGAGCCTCTAAAATCCAGCACACACGCTCTCAACATATCCTCCAGGGTATGTATAGTCCTCTCTGACTGACCATCTGTCTGAGGATGAAAAGCGGTGCTAAAACTCAACTGGGTCCCCATCGCTTCCTGGAAATGTCCCCAAAAATGAGAAGTGAAGCGGGCATCCCGATCAGAAACAACACTCACTGGGACTCCATGCAATCTCACTATTTCTCGCACATACAGGTTCGCCAGTGCACTCAATGTATCTGTAGATCTCATGGCTAAGAAATGTGTCGATTTCGTTAACCGATCTACTATCACCCATATCGTATCATGGTTCTTACGGGTTCTCGGTAACCCCATCACAAAATCCATGGTGACATGTGTCACGACCCAATATTACCAAAATCAGTACAAATTTTTCGCTTTTGAAAAATCTTTCTTACCTCCACGTGACATATTCCTCTAAACAGGTCGGGCTGTGAATCAATATCGATATACCATTCAAACCATTAAGAAATATCACACGTAAACAAACATACTGATATCATTAATCATATAATAGAGTGGTCGGTACGTTTATACATCAATTAATTCTATATTTACATCCCCAAATATTCTTTCATATACAGTACTGTGCTGTAAGCATACTAATACAAAATTCTGTACATGGTATATACCTGACAGTCGATGGGAAACAAATATATCAGCTATGCCGTCTACTCTCTACACCCGCTATCTCTACGGTGGAAATACTGAAAGTGGGTGGAAAATGAAAGGGTGAGCTCCACATGCTCAGTAAGGCAATAATACAAACGGGTAGATAGCTATACTATCTACATGCTGATAAGAAAATCAGGATATATGTGAGCATGAGGTAAAAACAATGATATGCCATATATATAATATCATCTGTTCTAAAACAGGAAATCGGCATATTAAGACATGGAATAATCCTCATGTAAAAACATCTCATGCTCAATGAAACAACACGTTTTAAAATACCCCATCTGGGTCAAAATACGATACACTCACAAATCAAAATCAATTCCAACAAAATTCTTTATTTTCAAATCTTCGTTATAAAACACCCTTCTCATAGGGTTACAAATCAATAAAAGTCTCATAAAATCCCTCCATGGGAATATCCAAATCTCAATTGAAATCATAAGAAAATCGGGGCCTGACCCCTCCCTCGGGTCTACCCTGGTCTATGAAGACCAATAGTTATATCATGTGAGACATGTCAACGACTATATCAGTAATATCCAGGACTATGGCCATAACCTCGTGATCCCTGGCACACGGATCCTAGTGTGCGGGGTATCACACCTGAAACGGAAGGTGGGTCATCCTACCCGCCAGAACAGCATAATATCAGGATTACGAGGGCAAGACTTGCTGTCTCGTGGCTAATGCCACTCCACTCCAACAATCCCCACGGTACAGCGTACTCCGCGTGATATACACGGTACATCGTACTCCGTGAACCCAAGCTCAATCAGGGGTGCCTGTAATAGGTCTTATCCACCCATGTCAAGTATGTCTCAGTATGCACGTGTGAGCATATCATCTCACTGTGACACACAGTCAACAGGAGGCTCCAACACGGCTATATGCATGTCATATAAATTCCTGTGCGAGCGAAGCTCCAGCACGGCTCCATGCACATTCATGATATCGAAAAAGCTCGTGCGAGCGAAGCTCTAGCACGGTTTCATAGAAATCAATTAAAATCTGCGTACGAGCAGCGCTCCAGTACGACTTAAACTGATTATAAATTCAATTCAAATCCATGTACGAGCATTGCTCCAGTACGGATAGGTATTAAAACTCAGTGAAAACCTCGTACGAGAAAAACTCCAGTACGGTAGTCATATAAAACAAATCGGTAAAATAGTGCGAGTAATGCTCCAGCACTCTGAGTATGAGTTAAAATATAAAATTCAGTGCGAGCAGTGCTCAAGCACGGTTACACTCATATAACACTGATAGGTGGCTCAATATTATCAAAACATGTTAAATAAAAATCATCTGGCACCTAACCTGTGCCTTTTCACATAAAATATGTAAATAATAGCCAACCTATCCATAAATTGCTTGAATTAAAGCAATATCATCATGAAAACATTAAAATCATGAAATTCATGCAATTTCATAGCCTTACTACCCTTTTTGAAATTTTCCTAACTGGGGGCAAAATAGTTATTTTCCACTATTTCCATATTTTTCCGTAAAAATTATTATTCTGTTTTCAGGTAGCCTATTGAATTTAACGTAATGTAAATCCCCTCAAAATTACGTACAGCTACCTCTAAGTGTTCATAAGATTCCCTTACCTGGAATCACGCGCGAGCTTATCCCGACTCGGTCGTACCAGGTTTCTCAGTCCAATTCGCTCGTCTACGGAGCTGCATATAACCACATATGGGTTCAGTTCAATATACAGATCAGTATTTCACTCTTACTGATCGAATCTAAAGCTCTGGGTTCGTTTTTTCTCTATTGGGCCCGATTGCACTTTAATGGGCCTCGAACCCTTTTTTCAGCCCGTTTCCACTTTTAAATCCCTTCTTCGGGTTTACTGGGCTCATTTGATTTATCAATAATCATCGGGCTTCGTTCCAAACTCAGTGGATAGCCCGGATACTGTTTACGATAATTACTTTGAAATTTTAAATAAATTTCCTTTTTATGCAGAATTAATCCGTAAATCCGTAAAATATTCGAAACTCTGCATTAAAGGACTAATATTATCGTAATTAAAATGTACTTACCCAATATGGTGCGGGGTACGAAAATCGAAGTTAAATCGGCTCTCGTTCGGGCTCTGTAGTGACACTGCACAATTATTTAAATCCGGGTCATTTTCTAATAAAATAATATTAAATTGAATTCGCGGGATTTATTCACAGGTCAATCCCGACCCTCGGTCACTTACCCGAATTTTCGAGTCGTCCCCGGGTACACTTTCTTCCTTTTTTTTTCCTTTTTTTTTAATTGATTTATTATTATTTTAATACATTAAAATATATTAAAATAATCCAAATATCCCAAAAATCTTGAAAAAATATTATTAAATTCATTTAATCAATAAATGAATTTATCAGTGTATTTTCGTCTTTCTCGGTATATTTTTTTGATTCTTTTCGGGATAATTTTTTTCGAATTAAAAATCCTGATTAATTCCAAATTAATTCCCGTAAATTTCAATAAATTAATATCTAGATCAATCGGCCTGGAATTTAAATATTTTCCTCGGTATTGATCCAGATTTCACAAATTCCATAATTTATCGAAAATTACTTATCGAATTTATACCGAATTTTAGTCTTTTGACCATTTTACCCTTGCACGGGTTCGGGACCAAATTGAATCGACTTTCTTTCATCAATCCACAATCTTTTCCCTATTTTCAGTCAAATCGATTTAATTCCTTAGACAACTTGTTGCTTCTTTATTTTCCCAATTTATCCATATTCGATTTTACATACATTATTTCGTTTCATCCACATTTTATCAAATCCGAATCAACCATCTTATGAATCCATTAACATATACTAATGTCATACAATATGGAAATCATAAGGAATATCATACAAAAATTACGGATCTCACAATCTCCCCCACTAAAAGAATTTGGTCCTCCAAATCAGAACCAAATCAATTAGTAAACAACTCCGGGTACTTCTCCTGTATCATACTCTCTAGCTCCCAGGTAGCTTCCTCCGAGTGTGATACTGCCACTGAACCTTCACCAGGGAGATCGTCTTGGATCGCAATACCTTCTCCTCCCTATCCAAAATCCGAATTGGTCTCTCAACATAAGTCATACTGTCACTGAGCTCTAACGGCTCGTAGTGAATCACGTGTGACGGATCTGGATGGTACTTTCGAAGCATAGAAACGTGGAAGACACTGTGTACACCTGCCAACTCTGGTGGCAATGCCAATCTATAGGCCTTATCTCCCACTCGCTCCAGAATCTCAAAGGGTCCAATAAAACGAGGGCTTAGTTTACCTTTCTTACCGAACCTCATGATACCCTTGGAAGGAGAAACTCTCAAAAACACCGACTCACCCTCAGCAAACTCTAGTGGTCTGCGTCTCCTGTCAGCGTAACTCTTCTGTCAACTCTGAGCTGTCCGCAATCTATCGCATATCAACCTGACATCCTCAGTAGCCTGCTGTACCAAGTCAGGAGCAAATAACAGTCTGTCACCAATCTCTTCCCATCCAATAGGGGAACGGCATCTGCGACCATACAGTGCCTCATACGGTGCCATCCCGATACTCGAGTGATAACTGTTATTGTAGGCGAACTCGGCTAATGGCAAATGATCATCCCAGGAGCCTCCAAAATCCAGCACACATGCTCTCAACATATCCTCCAGAGTCTGTATAGTCCTCTCTGACTGACCATCTGTCTGAGGATGGAAAGCGGTGCTAAATCTCAACTGGGTCCCCAACGCTTCCTGAAAGTGTTCCCAAAAATGGGAAGTGAAGCGGGCATCCCTATCAGAAACAACGGTCACTGGAACGCCATGTAGCCTGACAATCTCTCGAACATATAAGTTCGCCAACGTACTCAGAGCATCTGTAGCTCTCATAGCTAAGAAATCTTCGTCAGTCTATCCACAATCACCTAGATGGCATCGTGACCTCTGTGGGTCCTCGGTAATCCCATCACAAAATCCATGGTAACATGCTCCCACTTCCATGTCGGTATAGGTAGAGGCTGCAATAATCCTGCAGGTTTCTGATGCTCTACCTTTACCTGCTGACAGACGAGACATCTTGTAACATACTCTGCTATGTCTCTCTTCATTCCAGACCACCAATAAACTCTCCGGAGATTCTGATACATCTTCGTATTCCCCGGATGTACTGTATACCTCGTTGAGTGAGCCTCTGATAAAATCATCCTCCTGATCTCAGGATCCTCAGGAACACATATCCTACCGCGGAACCTCAGTAAACCATCAGTACTCAATACAAAATCTGTATCTGCACCTGCCTGTACCTGTCTCATCAATTGAATACATCCCTGATCACTCTGCTGAGCCTGTCGGATACGATCAATCAAATCCGGCTCCAATCTCAAGCTCGCAATGATCTCAACTCTGTCAATCTCAGGGGGTGCTATGTCCAAACTGAGGCTCGCGAACTGCTCTAACAAGTCATGTTCCCGAACCATCATAAATGATACCAACCCTAGGCTCTTCCTGCTTAAAGCATCAGCCACTACATTAGCCTTACCCGGGTGGTATAATATCTCGCAATCATAATCCTTCAGGAGCTCGAGCCATCTCCTCTGTCTCATGTTCAGCTCCTTCTGCGAGAATAAATACTTCAGACTCTTATGGTCTGTAAAAATCTGAAACTGCTCACCATATAAGTAATGGCGCCATATCTTCAGTGCAAACACTATGGCCGCCAACTCCAAATCGTGGGTCGGATAGTTCCTCTCGTGATCTTTCAGCTGTCTAGATCCATAAGCAACTACCCGTCCATCTTGCATCAGTACACAGCCCAGTCCCTGATGCGATGCATCTGTATATACCAAGAAACCTCCTGAGCTGGTAGGTATGGTAAGAACTGGAGCAGTAGTCAATCGACGCTTCAGCTCCAGAAAACTCTTCTCACAGGCATCATCCCACACAAACTCAACATCCTTCCGTGTGAGACGTGTCAACGGAGCAGCTAATCTGGAGAAACCCTCTACAAATCTCCTGTAGTATCCTGCCAAACCCAAAAAACTTCGAATCTCTGTGACTGTCCTGGGCCGCTCCCACTGAACAACTGCCTCTATCTTGGATGGGTCTACTGACACTCCATCCCTCGATACTACATGGCCCAGAAAAGAAATTTGCTCCAACCAGAAGTCACACTTACTGAGTTTGGCATACAACCATCTCTCTCTGAGGGTCTGTAACACTATCCTCAAGTGCTGCTCGTGGTCCTCCCTGGATCTGGAGTATACCAAAATATCATCGATAAATACAATCACAAACCGATCTAGGTATGGCTTGAACACATCGTTCATCAAAGCCATGAATGCTGCGGGGGCATTAGTCAACCCGAATGGCATAACTAAAAACTCATAATGACCATAACGGGTCCTAAATGCTGTCTTGGGCACATCATCTCTCTGTATCCTCAACTGATGATACCCAGACCTCAGATCAATCTTAGAAAAGACCTGTGCTCCCCGAAGCTGATCCAACAAATCATCAATGCGTGGAAGGGGATACTTATTCTTAATGGTAGCCTTATTCAACAATCTGTAATCCATACACAATCGGAGGCTGCCATCCTTCTTCCTCACAAACAAGACCGGAGCTCCCCAAGGTGATACGCTCGGTCTCACAAACCCCTTCTCAAGTAAATCCTGTAACTGCTTCCTCAGCTCCTCCAACTCAATCGGAGCCATCCTATACGGTGGTCTTGAAATCGGTTCTGTACCAGGTACTAAATCTATTCCAAACTCCATCTCTCTAGTTGGAGGTAATCCTGGTAAATCGTCTGGAAAGACGTCAGGAAACTCCCTAACCACTAGAATATTTCTCAAATCCGATCGTACCTAATCCGTATCAACCACATATGCGATGAATCCTTCAAAACATAAATCATAAAATCAGTAAAATTTATTGCTCCATTTAGAACAACCACTGATTTCATTATTTTTCAGGGAAATTTTACAACACATCTTTCAGGAGTATTAAACGTTAACGTCTTAGAAAAACAATCTAACACAACACGATTGGCAGCCAACCAATCCATTCCTAATATGACATCGAAGTCCCTCATATACATCACAATAAGGTCGGCTGACATTTCTTTTTCCCCGACTTTCAACTTACAATCCCTGACTACATACTCTACTAACTGATTTGTGTTTATGGGGGTAAGTATTAATAATTTACTACTCAGAGGAATAGACTTTACATACCTAGACAATTTATATGCAAATGATGGCGATACGAAAGAATGCGTGGCACCAGGATCAATCAAAACATATGCTTCTAAATCAAAGATCAGGATGGTACCTTTCACCACATCAGACGACTGATCTGCCATATCCTGGTCCAAAGCATGAACTCGCCCTGTACCCATCACTTGCTTTCCTTTCTCTTCTGCAGTAGCTCTCCTCCTCTGAACAGGAACCTGAATTGGAGCTCTCTCCGGCTCCTTGCCTTTCTGTGGGGCAGTGTCTAGTCTCTCTGGGCAATCTCTCATCACATGCCCTGGCCTCCCACATCGATAACATACTACAGTAGTAGCTTTAGGCACTGGACAAGGTCTGGTACCATGATATCTACCACATCGCCTACATCGATCAGTAGTATGGCGTGGTCCTCCAATGACAATGCCTCTAGCTGGTGGAAAAGCCAGATGAACAGGGGGTCTATCTGTCCTCTCCTGAACCTCCTCAATCTTCGGCCTCTTATCAGAGAGCCGTACACCTCTCCTGAAAAATCTATCTCTCCCGGGTCTCTTTCGGTCTCTGTCTCGACTCCTACTGAACTTTCATGTCTCGGAGACGTTCCGCTCATAATCCTGCTCACACAGCTGAGCTCTATGTACTGCCTCCTCATAAGTCGAAACATCAAAGGGAGCTAACCGAGATCTGATGGCTGGTCTCAGTCCATCTATAAACTTCTGGACCTTTCGATCCTCACTGCCCATCGTCTCCAAATCATATCTCCCCAAAGAGATGAATCGAGTCTCATACTCGTCAATAGACTGGTTCCCCTGAACCAAACTCAAAAATTTCATCCTCAACTTCCGCTGTGCAGTAGCGGGAACATACTGCCTCCTAAAAGCATCCAAAAATATCTCCCATGTGACCTCAGCATGTCGAGCTCTCAATATCGGCTCGGTAGATCTCCACTAATGCTCTGTCGCTCCCTGAAATACAAATACGGCGAAAGCAACCCTCTCAGTAGTAGTGCACTTGAAAAGCCTGTATAGCTTCTCCATCTGATACACCCAATCCTCAGCTACTATTGGATCCTTCCTCCCATGGAAGACTGGAGGTCTAAACTTCTGAAAATATCTAAATCTATCCAGGTCACACTCATATCCAACATTCTGAGCTGGCTGGGGTCTCACTACCTCCGCAGCCTGAGCCTGAACCTCGGGTAACTCTGCGGCCTGTGCCGGCATCTCGGGATCAGGTGTTGCCTGTCCCACCGGATCTCGCCTATCTCTAACCCCGAGCGCTACCTGCTGCGCTACAATCTCAGCCAGGCTCTCAATACTCCGCTCAAGTCTAGCGAAGCGTGCCTCAGTCTCATCTGGTCTCACAGCAGTACCCTCAGGTACCTGACCAGTCTGTATACCATCACCACGGCCTCTAGGCCTGCCCCTACGGCCTCTAGCACGTGTACTAGCCCCACTACCACTGCGAGTGACCGGCATAATGTAAATCCTGTATTCCAAATTCATTTGTTAATTTAATTCCCATCTAGTATACACTTTGACATCTCATACAGCACAGTACTAAGGGGGATGTAATTTTCCTTAACGACCACTATTGACTCTTATCCGACCAACTCTAACTCATAATTGCTTACTTATCGATACTGATTCACGTCTGGCCAACCTCTGCTCTGATACCACTTTATCTGTCACGACCCAATATTACCAAAATCAGTACAAATTTTTTGCTTTTGAAAAATCTTTCTTACCTCCTCGTGACATATTCCTCTAAACAGGTCGGGCTGTGAATCAATATCGATATACCATTCAAACCATTAAGAAATATCACACGTAAACAAACATACTGATATCATTAATCATATAATAGAGTGGTCGGTACGTTTATACATCAATTAATTCTATATTTACATCCCCAAATATTCTTTCATATACAGTACTGTGCTGTAAGCATACTAATACAAAATTCTGTACATGGTATATACCTGACAGTCGATGGGAAACAAAGATATCAGCTATGCTGTCTACTCTCTAAACCCGCTATCTCTACGGTGGAAATACTGAAAGTGGGTGGAAAATGAAAGGGTGAGCTCCACATGCTCAGTAAGGCAATAATACAAATGGGTAGATAGCTATACTATCTACATGCTGATAAGAAAATCAGGATATATGTGAGCATGAGGTAAAAACAATGATATGCCATATATATAATATCATCTGTTCTAAAACAGAAAATCGGCATATTAAAACATGGAATAATCCTCATGTAAAAACATCTCATGCTCAATGAAACAACACGTTTTAAAATACCCCATCTGGGTCAAAATACGATACACTCACAAATCAATATCAATTCCAACAAAATTCTTTATTTTCAAATCTTCATTATAAAACACCCTTCTCACAGGGTTACAAATCAATAAAAGTCTCATAAAATCCCTCCATGGGAATATCCAAATCTCAATTGAAATCATAAGAAAATCGGGGCCTGACCCCTCACTCGGGTCTACCCTGGTCTATGAAGACCAATAGTTATATCGTGTGAGACATGTCAACGACTATATCGGTAATATCCAGGACTATGGCCATAACCTCGTGATCCCTGGCACACGGATCCTAGTGTGCGGGGTATCACACCTGGAACGGGAGGTGGGTCATCCTACCCGCCAGAATAGCATAATATCAAGATTGCGAGGGCAAGACTTGCTGTCTCGTGGCTAATGCCACTCCACTCCAACAATCCCCACGGTACAGCGTACTCCGCGTGATATACACGGTACATCGTACTCCGTGAACCCAAGATCAATCAGGGGTGCCTGTAATAGGTCTTATCCACCCATGTCAAGTATGTCTCAGTATGCACGTGTGAGCATATCATCTCACTGTGACACACAGTCAACAGGAGGCTCCAACACGGCTATATGCATGTCATATAAATTCCTGTGCGAGCGAAGCTCCAGCACGGCTCCATGCACATTCATGATATCGAAAAAGCTCGTGCGAGCGAAGCTCTAGCACGGTTTCATAGAAATCAATTAAAATCTGCGTACGAGCAGCGCTCCAGTACGACTTAAACTGATTATAAATTCAATTCAAATCCACGTACGAGCATTGCTCCAGTACGGATAGGTATTAAAACTCAGTGAAAACCTCGTACGAGAAAAACTCCAGTACGGTAGTCACATAAAACAAATCTATAAAATAGTGCGAGTAATGCTCCAGCACTCTGAGTATGAGTTAAAATATAAAATCCAGTGCGAGCAGTGCTCAAGCACGGTTACACTCATATAACACTGATAGGTGGCTCAATATTATCAAAACATGTTAAATAAAAATCATCTGGCACCTAACCTGTGCCTTTTCACATAAAATATGTAAATAATAGCCAACCTATCCATAAATTGCTTGAATTAAAGCAATATCATCATGAAAACATTAAAATCATGAAATTCATGCAATTTCATAGCCTTCCTACCCTTTTTGAAATTTTCCTAACTGGGGGCAAAATAGTCATTTTCCAATATTTCCATATTTTTTCGTAAAAATTATTATTCTGTTTTCAGGTAGCCTATTGAATTTAACGTAATGTAAATCCCCTCAAAATTACGTACAGCTACCTCTAAGTGTTCATAAAATTCCCTTACCTAGAATCACGCGCGAGCTTATCCCGACTCGGTCGTACCAGGTTTCTCAGTCCAATTCGCTCGTCTACGGAGCCGCATATAACCACATATGGGTTCAGTTCAATATACAGATCAGTATTTCACTCTTACTGATCGAATCTAAAGCTCTGGGTTCGTTTTTTCTCTATTGGGCCCGATTGCACTTTAATGGGCCTCGAACCCTTTTTTCAGCCCGTTTCCACTTTTAAATCCCTTCTTCGGGTTTACTGGGCTCATTTGATTTATCAATAATCATCGGGCTTCGTTCCAAACTCAGTGGATAGCCCGGATACTGTTTACGACAATTACTTTGAAATTTTAAATAAATTTCCTTTTTATGCAGAATTAATCCGTAAATCCGTAAAATATTCGAAACTCTGCATTAAAGGACTCATATTATCGTAATTAAAATGTACTTACCCAATATGGTGCGGGGTACAAAAATCGAAGTTAAATCGGCTCTCATTCGGGCTCTGTAGTGAAACTGCACAATTATTTAAATCCGTGTCATTTTCTAATAAAATAATATTAAATTGAATTCTCGGGATTTATTCACAGGTCAATCCCGACCCTCGATCACTTACCCGAATTTTTGAGTCGTCCCCGGGTACACTTTCTTCCTTTTTTTTCCTTTTTTTTAATTGATTTATTATTATTTTAATACATTAAAATATATTAAAATAATCCAAATATCCCAAAAATCTTGAAAAAATATTATTAAATTCATTTAATCAATAAATGAATTTATCAGTGTATTTTCGTCTTTCTCGGTATATTTTTTTGATTCTTTTCGGGATAATTTTTTTCGAATTAAAAATCCCGATTAATTCCAAATTAATTCCCGTAAATTTCAATAAATTAATATCTAGATCAATCGGCCTCGAATTTAAATATTTTTCTCGGTATTGATCCAGATTTCACAAATTCCATAATTTATCGAAAATTACTTATCGAATTTATACCTAATTTTGGTCTTTTGACCATTTTACCCTTGCACGGGTTCGGGACCAAATTGAATCGACTTTCTTTCATCAATCCACAATCTTTTCCCTATTTTCAGTCAACTCGATTTAATTCCTTAGACAACTTGTTGCTTCTTTATTTTCCCAATTTATCCATATTCGATTTTACATACATTATTTCGTTTCATCCACATTTTATCAAATCCGAATCAACCATCCTATGAATCCATTAACATATACTAATGTCATACAATATGGAAATCATAAGGAATATCATACAAAAATTACGGATCTCACAACATGCTCCCACTTCCATGTTGGTATCGATAGAGGTTGTAATAATCCTCCTGGTTTCTGATGTTCGACTTTTACTTGCTGACAAATGAGACATCTAGCGACATACTCAGCTATGTCTCTCTTCATTCCAGACCACCAATATGCTTTTCGGAGATTTTGATACATCTTACTACTCCCCGGGTGTATCGTGTATCTCGACAAGTGTACCTTTGATAAGATCAGCTTTCTCAGCTCTAAATCTTTAGGAACACATATTCTATCTCTAAACCTTAGTATTCCATCTGGACTCAATATAAAATCGGCACCCTTCCCTTTCTGGATTTGGCTAATCATGACAATACACCATTGATCAATTTGCTGAGCTTGTCGGATTCTCTCAATCAACTCCGGTTCTAATCTCAAGCTAGCAATAATCCCATAGCTGCCAATCTCAGGTAGGGTCATATCCAGACTAAGGTTCGTGAATTGTTCCAACAACTCGTGCTCTCTAACCATCATTTGAGATACCAACCCGAGACTCTTCCGACTCAATGCATCGGAAACCACATTTGCCTTCCCCGGGTGGTATAAGATCTCACAATCATAGTCCTTGAGGAGTTCCAACCACCTCCTCTGTCTCATGTTTAACTCCTTTTGTGAGAATAGATATTTCAGACTCTTATGATCCGTAAAGATCTGAAACCTCTCACCATATAAGTAGTGGCGCCATATCTTCAACGCAAACACTACGGCCGCTAACTCCAAATCGTGAGTGGGGTAGTTCTTCTCATGATCTTTCAGCTGTCTAGATCCATAAGCTACTATCCTTCCATCTTGCATCAAAACACAGCCTAGTCCTTGATGCGAAGCATCTGTATACACCGAGTAATTCCCTAAACTGTTAGGGATGACAAGAACTGGCGCGGTAGTTAATCTGCGCTTAAGTTCCTGAAAACTCCTCTCACAAGCTTCATCCCATGAAAACTCCACACTCTTCCTCGTAAGACGTGTCAATGGAGCAGCTAATCTAGAGAAACCTTCTACAAATCTCCTGTAATAACCAGCCAAACCCAAAAAACTTCTGATCTCTGTGACCGTCCTAGGTTGTTCCCACTGAACAACTGCCTCAATCTTGGATGGATCTACTGACACCCCATCCTTCGATATAACATGGCCTAGAAAAGAAACCTGTTCTAGCCAAAAGTCACATTTGTTAAGCTTGGCATATAACCTTTTCTCTCGGAGGGTCTGCAAAATAATCCTTAAGTGCTGCTCATGCTCTTCTCTGGACCTTGAATACACTAATATATCATCAATGAAGATAATTACGAATTGGTCCAGGTATGGCTTGAATACTTCGTTCATTAGAGCCATAAAAGCTGCCGGCGCATTGGTCAACCCAAAAGGCATCACTAAGAATTCGTAATGGCCATAGCCGGTACGAAATGCTGTCTTGGGCACATCCTCCTTCCGAATCTTCAATTGATGATACCCAGACCTCAGATCTATCTTGGAGAAGATCTGTGCTCCCCGAAGCTGATCCAACAAATCGTCAATGCGTGGCAAAGGGTACTTATTCTTGATGGTAGCCGTGTTTAACATCCGATAGTTAATGCACAATCTGAGGGTCCCATCTTGTCACGACCCAATTCCATTCTCTTTAACCGAAATCACTGAAAATTTTTCGCGTTTTACTGTTACCTTACCCAGTCGTGAACTAAGCTCACCCCACACTGTTGGGCTGTGAGTCAATAATAAACACCACATCTCATTCATTCTCAATTAAGTAAAACGATGTCATACATGTGCATTTAATCGTGTACTTATACGAATACATGATTTACTGACATCTACATCCCCCATAAGTACAACTTAAAAGAATACTGTGCTTTTACATTGTTTAGATACAAAAAGAATCACTGTGTATATACCTCTTAGCGATGGAGATGCAGCGGAGTCCAAAATAATACGCCTCAGTCCTCACTGGGCTACTATGCACGCTCTGTAGGGGGGAAAAAATAGAGTGGGATGAGCAACCACACGCTCAGTAAGGCAATAATGCAAGCATGGTAGATAACTACTCTATCTACATGCTGATAGTGTTATGTATAAATCGTTTATAGTAGGAGCATGAGGAATAAAACTATGCCATGTGAATATACATATATATCATGTATCAAATCATGTGTATTGGCATATAAAACATGGTAGAGACATCATGTATAAAACATCTCATGCTCAATCTCATTTAAATTCATAAAAGGGCAATTCATTTAGAAACTTCCTTTTTGAACCAACAACATAACACCACCAAATCCACTCACAAACCACAACCACACCTTCATTCCACAATTCACGCATGTGTATAAATCTAGGTCACTATATCAAAAGTGCCTATGTGAATCATTACATCATAAATCATCCCAGACCACACGCATCCGGGTGTGCGGGGTATCATGCTGGCACGAAGATGGATTATCCCTCGCCAGACTTTCTTATCACATAACCATCATGCGGTACATCGTACTCCATGTGATATACACGGTACAGCGTACTCCGCAAACTCATATCGAAATTGGGGGTGCCATTCCTAGGTCTTATCTACCCCATACCAAGAGTTTTCCATATTCCGTGAAGGAGAGCCTCCCTGCCGAACAGAGCCTCCCCGCCTAACAGAGCCTCCCTGCCTCCTCGGGCTTAAGGATGTTAGCTTAAGGATGTAGGGCTTAAGGATCCTTTCCGTAAGAGAGCCTCCCCACCGAACAGAGCCTCCCCGCTTAACAGAGCCTCCCCACCTAACAGAGCCTCCCCGCCTCTTTGGGCTTAAGGATGTTGGCTTAAGGATGTTAGCTCAAGGATGTAGGGCTTAAGGATCTTACCTTTACCATACCCATGTAGGAGAGCCTCCCTGCCTAACAGAGCCTCCCCGCCTCTTTGGGCTTAAGGATGTTGGCTTAAGGATCTTACCTTTACCATACCCATGTAGGAGAGCCTCCCTGCCTAACAGAGCCTCCCCGCCTCTTTGGGCTTAAGGATGTTGGCTTAAGGATCTTACCTTTACCATACCCATGTAGGAGAGCCTCCCTGCCTAACAGAGCCTCCCCGCCTCTTTGGGCTTAAGGATGTTGGCTTAAGGATCTTACCTTTACCATACCCATGTAGGAGAGCCTCCCTGCCTAACAGAGCCTCCCCGCCTCTTTGGGCTTAAGGATGTTGGCTTAAGGATCTTACCTTTACCATACCCATGTAGGAGAGCCTCCCTGCCTAACAGAGCCTCCCCGCCTCTTTGGGCTTAAGGATGTTGGCTTAAGGATCCCACCGTAAGAGAGCCTCCCCACCAAACAGAGCCTCCCCGCCTAACAGAGCCTCCCCGCCTCTTTGGGCTTAAGGATGTTAGCTTAAGGATGTAAGGCTTAAGGATCTTACTCACTTTCACAACCTTATACGTATCCCCTCGTGCAAACTTGTGCGAGCAAAGCTCTAGCACGACTCATGCATCATGCATCTTCTCATAAAGAGGCGCGTACGAGCATAGCTCTAGTACCGTTATACTCATAAGATAACCATTCACAATCCACGTACGAGCAGAAGCTCCAGTACGGTTTATAAACATCATCACAATTCAATTTCAAAGTGCGAGCTAAGCTTAAGCACGTTTCACACAAGTGAAAACATAGAAATCTCGCGCGAGCGAGGCTCTAACGCGAATTATATCACATACACGCGATAGGCGGCTTACATGCATTCAAAACATCTCATAATATGCTTAGTGCCTCGTATGGGCTATTTCACAACATCATTCAAGTACTAGCCAGCCTATCCTTTTATTTGCTCAAATCAAAGCATTGTGTTTTGTAAAAGCATTCAAAACACATGATTTATGCAATTATTAGCCTTACTATCCCTTTTTCATAACATCCACTGCAAATCCAAAACCACGCATATACCCATCATCTTTCACAAATACCATCAACATTTATTTGAGCAATTCATGCATTTCATACAACACCCAATATTCACCCAGTTCAAAATACGAGCAGCTATCTCTATATACTCACAAAATTCCCTTACCTGGAATTGCGATGCGTGATTCCACTTCCTTAAGCTGCTTACTCGTACGATTCGGTTCGCCTTCAACGAACTCTTCGGGACTGCACAAAATCGTATCCCGCATTATATTCGACCCATATATTGCAACCCTTGTGCTTGCTATAGTCAATTTAACCTATAGCCTCTATTAAAGCTTATTTGGCCTCGTTTCATTACTTTATCCATAACTCGAGTCTATGGATTTTCTTAGGCCTATTAACTCATTCAAAATCGATATCAAATCGATGTAAAGCTCATAGCGTTCATATTCCATGAATCCCCTCACTATGGCATTTATTCATCACATACATATCCATTTCCACATTTCTTCCAACCCACCATGTAATTTCATCTAACCATCTAAATCATAACATTATCCCAATGACAACTTTAACATGCCATAAACCATAAGTTCATTCAATCCCACATATCCTCACATTATACCCATTTTAGATTTCTAGGTCACACCACTTCCACTACATTCTTAGGTAGTTTATCCATCCATACTCATACCAATCAACTCCAAAATCAATTAAATAGCCAATGCATTTAGATTGGAGTGTTAGAATCTTACCAATATGATTTCTCTTCTTGCTCCAATTGGTAATGCCCTCAACTCCTTCAATTCCAAAAATGGGAAAATGCCCTCTCACTGAAAATGGTTGATTTTCTCTTCTTTCTCCTCTTTGATAGGAACAACTTTGCCTCTAATGAACTCTCTTCAAATCTCACTGAAAATGGTTGATTTTTAGAGAGGGAAAATTAGGTTTTTGGGGTTGAAGTTGTAGGGTTAAGTTTTTTCCGAGATTTCCAGATTTTTCAGCTCTCCTTATATAGAAATGACTTGAGGAGATCGATCTGGTCCAAGAGGAGATCGACCTGGTCCCTTAAAATCCCTCTTTTTCACGGCATTTTTAGGCCTGAGATCGATCTGTCGAAGCAATGAGATCGATCTGTTGAGGCATGAGATCGATCTGTCGAAGCATGAGATCGATCTGGTCCCAAACAGAGAGCTAAGGAGATCGATCTGGCTCCATTGGAGATCGATCTGCTCTATTCTTTCGCCCAAATAAGAGCATTCTGGCTCTTCCAGATCGATCTCTCATCCTATGAGATCGATCTGGCCCTCATGTTTTCCAGATTTCCTGCAGTTTCATTGCTGTAACTCATACCAACACACCCTCAATCTATTGCCATGGCCATTTCCTCATCCATCCACCTCTATAACTTGAAAATGGCATCCATTCATACCTTATGCACATTGAAACTTGTGTGCATTCATTGTATGTTCAAAGGTATGCAACATAAAATCAAATGGAAGCATAACTCCATTCCATTTTACCACACTACTCATCTTGAGTCTCAATCACATCTATCACTTGCTAGAACACATTTCTCCATATTCATACTTAATGAAACTTGTATGTACGTTACAATTTATATTACACATACATACATTGAATCCATGGACTTACATCAATCATACTTTACATCACAAGTCCATTCATATTATTTAATCCAAGTACACACATTACCCTTATACATATACGGGGTCTTACATTCTCCCCTCCTTCAAGGAATTTGGTCCTCCAAATTAGAACCAAGTCACTCTTCAAAAAGTTGGGGGTACTTCTCCCGTATCAAGTTCTCCAATTCCCACGTGGCCTCTTCCGCCGTGTGGTGTTGCCAAAGCACTTTCACCAAGGGAATTGTCTTATTCCGCAACACTTTCTCTTTTCTATACAATATCCGAACCGGCTTCTCAACATACGTCATACTCTCATGGAGCTCCAACGGCTCATATCTTATCACGTGTGCCGGGTCCGGGTGATACTTCCGAAGCATCGAGACGTGGAAGACGTTGTGGACACTCACCAAGTCTGGTGGCAATGCCAATCTGTACGCCTTTTCTCCCACTCTCTCTAAAATCTCGAAGGGTTCGATATACCTAGGGCTCAGCTTGCCCTTCTTACCAAATCTCATAATACCCTTCGATGGTGATACCCTCAGAAATACCGACTCACCCTCATCAAACTCCAGTGGTCTTCGTCTCTTGTCAGCATAACTCTTTTGTCGGCTCTGAGCTGTCCGTAATCTCTCACATATCAACTGGACGTCCTCAGATGCCTACTGCACTAAGTCCGGAGCGAAAATCTGTCTGTCACCAACCTCTTCCATCCAATGGGGGAACGGCATCTACGCCC
Organism: Firmiana major; assembly: GCA_033439115.1. NCBI lineage: Eukaryota > Viridiplantae > Streptophyta > Magnoliopsida > Malvales > Malvaceae > Firmiana > Firmiana major. The sequence continues at coordinate 45,044,200 of CM065908.1, read as the reverse complement.
GTATAATGCCTCATAGGGTGCCATCCCGATACTAGCATGATAGCTATTATTATAAGTGAACTCGGCTAACTGCAGGTGGTCATCCCAGGAGCCTCTATAATCCAGCACACACGCTCTCAACATATCCTCGAGGGTCTGTATAGTCCTCTCTGACTGCCCATCTGTCTGAGGATGAAAAGCGGTGCTAAAACTCAATCGGGTCCCCAGCGCTTCCTGAAAGTGTTCCCAGAAATGGGAAGTGAAGCGGGCATCCCTATCAGAAACAACGCTCACTGGTACACCGTGTAGCCGTACTATCTCTCGGATATACAGGTTCGCCAACTGACTCAGTGTATCGGTAGCTCTCATAGCCAAGAAATGGGCGGACTTAGTCAACCGGTCCATAATAACCCATATGGCATCATGACCTCTACGGGTCCTCGGCAACCCCATCACAAAATCCATGGTGACATGCTCCCACTTCCATGTCGGTATCGGTAGAGGCTGCAATAATCCTGCAGGCTTCTGATGCTCTACCTTCACTTGCTGACAAATGAGACACTTAGCGACATATATAGCAATGTCTCTCTTCATTCCAGACCACCAATAAACCTTCCGAAGGTTTTGATACATCTTGGTACTTCCCGGATGTATCGTATATTTTGATGAGTGAGCCTCTGATAAAATCGTTCTCCTGATCTCAGGATCCCTGGGAACGCATACTCTGCCTCTGAACCTCAATAAGCCATCAGCACCCTGCTCAAAATCACTACCCACACCTGTCTGTATCTGCCTCAGCCAATCGATACACCGTCGATCGCTCTGCTGGGCTTGCCGAATACGGCTAATCAACTCTGGCTCTAGTCTCAAACTAGCCATGATCTCAAGTCTCTCAGATCCAGGTGGGGTTACATCCAAACTGAGGTTCGTAAAGTTTTCTAACAATTCATGTTCCCTTACCATCATATAAGACACCAACCCAAGGTTCTTTCTACTCAAAGCATCGGCAACTACATTTGCCTTACCTGGGTGGTACATGATTTCACAGTCATAGTCTTTCAGGAGTTCGAGCCATCTCCTCTGTCTCATATTCAGCTCTTTCTGCCAGAACAGGTACTTAAGGCTCTTATGATCTGTGAACACCTGAAATTTCTCACCATAAAGATAGTGGCGCCATATTTTCAAAGCAAATACTACGGCTGCCAACTCTAAATCATGTGTCGGGTAGTTCCACTCATGATCTTTCAACTGTCTAGATCCATAGGCAACTACCTTCCCATCCTGCATAAGCACACAGCCCAGTCCCTGGTGTGATGCATCCGTATACACCGAGAATCCTCCTGAGCTGGTAGGAATGGTGAGAACTGGAGCAGTCGTCAATCGACGCTTAAGCTCCTCAAAACTCCTCTCACATGCCTCATCCCATGTAAACTTAACATCTTTACGCGTGAGGCGTGTCAACGGAGCAGCTAGTCTCGAGAAACCCTCTACAAATCTCCGATAATATCCTGCCAATCCCAGGAAACTTCTGATCTCAGTTACTGTCTTGGGCTGTTCCCACTGCACAACTGCCTCTATCTTGGATGGATCCACTAATACCCCATCCTTAGACACAACATGCCCCAGAAATGAGATCTGTTCCAACCAAAAGTTACACTTGCTGAGTTTGGCATACAATTCTCTCTCTCGGAGGGTCTGCAGAACTATCCTCAAGTGCTACTCATGATCTTCCCTGGACTTGGAATACACCAAAATGTCATCTATGAAAACAATCACAAACTTGTCCAGGTATGGCTTGAATATATCATTCATCAATGCCATAAATGCTGTGGGAGCATTCGTCAATCCGAATGACATCACCAAAAACTCGTAGTGGCCATAACGGGTACGAAATGCTGTCTTGGGTACATCTCCACTCCTGATCCTCAACTGATGGTACCCTGACCGCAGATCTATCTTAGAAAATACTTTGGCTCCCTGGAGCTGATCCAACAAATCGTCGATTCTTGGAAGGGGGTATTTGTTCTTAATGGTGGCCTTATTCAACAACCGGTAATCTATACACAGTCGGAGGCTTCCATCCTTCTTCCTTACAAATAGAACCGGTGCTCCCCAAGGTGAGACACTCGGTCTAATAAACCCCTTCTCCAACAACTCTTGCAGCTGTTTCTTCAGCTCTTCCAATTCTATCGGAGCCATTCTATAGGGTGGCTTCGATATCGGCTCTGTACCAGGCACTAACTCAATGTAAAATTCCATTTCCCTTTCAGGTGGTAGTCCTGGTAATTCATCCGGAAAGACATCAGGGTAATCCGCAATTACGGGTATGTCCCTCAATTCTGGGGGTGCCTCATCTATATCGACCACATAGGCAATGAACCCTTCACATTATCCTCTCCATCATTAGTAACATAACCCATCACTCCACATTCAACATTTATCAAAATAAATGATTTATCTCTCAAGCATTATGTATTTAAAATCATACTCCTTTATTTACCACAAGTATACAAGTTTTCATATCATTTCTTTTCATCAAAATTTACAATAAGATTGTCTAGTCCTGAAAACATTAATGTTTTGGCATGACAATCTATCACAACACGATTGGTAGCCAACCAATCCATTCCCAAAATTACATCAAAATCATTCATATTTAATAAAATCAGATTGGCTATCATTTCCTTCCCCTCTATCTTTAATTTACAATCCCTACATACATGCTCAGTCAATTGACTATCATTCATGGGTGTGGAAATCATCAACATTTTATCCAACAATGTTGGTTTCACATATTTCAACAATTTATGTGCAAAGGAAGGTGATATGAAAGAATGTGTGGCACCTGGATCAAATAATACCAATGCTTCTAAATCAAAGATTCGAATGGTACCTTTTATCACATCCGTCGAAGCATCTGCGGTGTCCTGATCCAGTGCATGTACTCTTCCTCTGCTCACACCCGCAGCCTGTTTCCCTTTTTCCTCAGCTGTAGCCCTCCTCCTCGGGGCTGCTGTCTCAACTGGAGCTCCCTCAGGCTCCTTGCCCTTCTGTGGGGCAATCTCCATCTTCTCGGGACAATACTTAGCCATATGTCCTGGTCTCTCGCATCTAAAACACACCATAGGGGTCATCGGACAGGGTCTATTCCCATGGAATCTCCCACATCTCCTACACTGATCAGTAGTAGGTCGTGGTCCCCCAATATTCATGCCCCTCGACGCAGTCAAGGCTGGGTATACGGGATGTCTAGCATCTCTCTCCTGCACCTCCTCAATCTTTGGCCTCTTCTCGAAAAATCTTTGGCCATCTCTCTTGGCCACTCTTCCAAACCCGGATCTCTTCCGATCCTTGTCCTTTTTAACACTGACTCTCCCAAGCTCGGAGGCATTTCGCTCAAAGTCTTGTTCACATAACTGAGCCTTGTGTACCGCCTCCTCATAAGTCACAATATCGAAGGGAGCTAGCTTAGTCCGGATGGCCAATCTCAATCCATCCATGAACTTCTGAATCTTTCGGGTCTCACTACCCATCGTGTCCGGGTCATATCTCCCCAAGGACATAAACTTGGACTCATACTCGTCCACAGTACGGTTCCCCTGAACCAAATTCATAAATTCCATCCTCAATTTCCTTTGTGCGGTAGCTGGAATATATTGTCTCCTGAAGGCCCCTAGAAATATCTCCCACGAGATCTCAGAGTGTCTGGCCCTCAAAATAACCTCGGTGGACCTCCACCAATGCTCGGCCTCGCCTTTCAGCATAAACACGGCGAAGGCAACCTTCTCACTTGAAGTGCATCGGAAAAACCTATACAGTTTCTCCATCTCATACACCCAATCCTCCGTAATCACTGGGTCCTTCACCCCTCTGAACACTGGGGGTTTCAGCGCTTGAAACTCTCACAACCTGCTCAGGTCGCAGTCATAACCCACATCACTACCGCTCTGCTGTGGAGCGATAGGAGAATCTGTATCCTGGGCTGGAGGTGGTGTATCTGTAGCTGTCTCAGCAGTCTGAGGTCTCTCCGCCTCTGCAGCTGCCTGTTCAGTAGTAGGCTGTGCCGCGGGACCTCGTCTGTCACCGGTGCCCAAGGCCTGCGTGACTATCTCCACCAGACTCTCAATACTCCACTCTAATCTAGCGAAGCGAGCCTCAGTATCACCTGCTCTCTCAGCAGGGTTCTGTGGAGCCTGCTCAGTCTGTGGCTCCGCACGGCTCTCAGGCCTACCTCTACGGCCTCTAGCACGTGCTTTCACCCCTCTACCTTGGCGTGTAACTGGCATAGTGCCTAACTCCCTGTATTATAATAATTCATTAAGCTCAATCCATCACGGTATACACAGTTATATCTAAACAAAAGCACAGTACTATGGGGATGTACTTTCCTACATTTTATTAATGACTCACATCAGGCCAACACAGCTCTGATACCAATCTCTGTCACGACCCAATTCCATTCTCTTTAACCGAAATCACTGAAAATTTTTCGCGTTTTACTGTTACCTTACCCAGTCGTGAACTAAGCTCACCCCACACTATTGGGCTGTGAGTCAATAATAAACACCACATCTCATTCATTCTCAATTAAGTAAAACGATGTCATACATGTGCATTTAATCGTGTACTTATACGAATACATGATTTACTGACATCTACATCCCCCATAAGTACAACTTAAAAGAATACTGTGCTTTTACATTGTTTAGATACAAAAAGAATCACTGTGTATATACCTCTTAGCGATGGAGATGCTGCGGAGTCCAAAATAATACGCCTCAGTCCTCACTGGGCTACTATGCACGCTCTGTAGGGGGGAAAAAATAGAGTGGGATGAGCAACCACACGCTCAGTAAGGCAATAATGCAAGCATGGTAGATAACTACTCTATCTACATGCTGATAGTGTTATGCATAAATCGTTTATAGTAGGAGCATGAGGAATAAAACTATGCCATGTGAATATACATATATATCATGTATCAAATCATGTGCATTGGCATATAAAACATGGTAGAGACATCATGTATAAAACATCTCATGCTCAATCTCATTTAAATTCATAAAAGGGCAATTCATTTAGAAACTTCCTTTTTGAACCAACAACATAACACCACCAAATCCACTCACAAACCACAACCACACCTTCATTCCACAATTCACGCATGTGTATAAATCTAGGTCACTATATCAAAAGTGCCTATGTGAATCATTACATCATAAATCATCCCAGACCACACGCATCCGGGTGTGCGGGGTATCATGCTGGCACGAAGATGGATTATCCCTCGCCAGAGTTTCTTATCACATAACCATCATGCGGTACATCGTACTCCATGTGATATACACGGTACAGCGTACTCCGCAAACTCATATCGAAATTGGGGGTGCCATTCCTAGGTCTTATCTACCCCATACCAAGAGTTTTCCATATTCCGTGAAGGAGAGCCTCCCTGCCGAACAGAGCCTCCCCGCCTAACAGAGCCTCCCTGCCTCCTCGGGCTTAAGGATGTTAGCTTAAGGATGTAGGGCTTAAGGATCCTTTCCGTAAGAGAGCCTCCCCACCGAACAGAGCCTCCCCGCTTAACAGAGCCTCCCCGCCTAACAGAGCCTCCCCGCCTCTTTGGGCTTAAGGATGTTGGCTTAAGGATGTTAGCTCAAGGATGTAGGGCTTAAGGATCTTACCTTTACCATACCCATGTAGGAGAGCCTCCCTGCCTAACAGAGCCTCCCCGCCTCTTTGGGCTTAAGGATGTTGGCTTAAGGATCTTACCTTTACCATACCCATGTAGGAGAGCCTCCCTGCCTAACAGAGCCTCCCCGCCTCTTTGGGCTTAAGGATGTTGGCTTAAGGATCTTACCTTTACCATACCCATGTAGGAGAGCCTCCCTGCCTAACAGAGCCTCCCCGCCTCTTTGGGCTTAAGGATGTTGGCTTAAGGATCTTACCTTTACCATACCCATGTAGGAGAGCCTCCCTGCCTAACAGAGCCTCCCCGCCTCTTTGGGCTTAAGGATGTTGGCTTAAGGATCTTACCTTTACCATACCCATGTAGGAGAGCCTCCCTGCCTAACAGAGCCTCCCCGCCTCTTTGGGCTTAAGGATGTTGGCTTAAGGATCCCACCGTAAGAGAGCCTCCCCACCAAACAGAGCCTCCCCGCCTAACAGAGCCTCCCCGCCTCTTTGGGCTTAAGGATGTTAGCTTAAGGATGTAAGGCTTAAGGATCTTACTCACTTTCACAACCTTATACGTATCCCCTTGTGCAAACTTGTGCGAGCAAAGCTCTAGCACGACTCATGCATCATGCATCTTCTCATAAAGAGGCGCGTACGAGCATAGCTCTAGTACGGTTATACTCATAAGATAACCATTCACAATCCACGTACGAGCAGAAGCTCCAGTACGGTTTATAAACATCATCACAATTCAATTTCAAAGTGCGAGCTAAGCTCAAGCACGTTTCACACAAGTGAAAACATAGAAATCTCGCGCGAGCGAGGCTCTAACGCGAATTATATCACATACACGCGATAGGCGGCTTACATGCATTCAAAACATCTCATAATATGCTTAGTGCCTCGTATGGGCTATTTCACAACATCATTTAAGTACTAGCCAGCCTATCCTTTTATTTGCTCAAATCAAAGTATTGTGTTTTGTAAAAGCATTCAAAACACATGATTTATGCAATTATTAGCCTTACTATCCCTTTTTCATAACATCCACTTCAAATCCAAAACCACGCATATACCCATCATCTTTCACAAATACCATCAACATTTATTTGAGCAATTCATGCATTTCATACAACACCCAATATTCACCCAGTTCAAAATACGAGCAGCTATCTCTATATACTCACAAAATTCCCTTACCTGGAATTGCGATGCGTGATTCCACTTCCTTAAGCTGCTTACTCGTACGATTCGGTTCGCCTTCAACAAACTCTTCGGGACTGCACAAAATCGTATCCCGCATTATATTCGACCCATATATTGCAACCCTTGTGCTTGCTATAGTCAATTTAACCTATAGCCTCTATTAAAGCTTATTTGGCCTCGTTTCATTACTTTATCCATAACTCGAGTCTATGGATTTTCTTAGGCCTATTAACTCATTCAAAATCGATATCAAATCGATGTAAAGCTCATAGCGTTCACATTCCATGAATCCCCTCACTATGGCATTTATTCATCACATACATATCCATTTCCACATTTCTTCCAACCCACCATGTAATTTCATCTAACCATCTAAATCATAACATTATCCCAATGACAACTTTAACATGCCATAAACCATAAGTTCATTCAATCCCACATATCCTCACATTATACCCATTTTAGATTTCTAGGTCACACCACTTCCACTACATTCTTAGGTAGTTTATCCATCCATACTCATACCAATCAACTCCAAAATCAATTAAATAGCCAATGCATTTAGATTGGAGTGTTAGAATCTTACCAATATGATTTCTCTTCTTGCTCCAATTGGTAATGCCCTTAACTCCTTCAATTCCAAAAATGGGAAAATGCCCTCTCACTATGTTGTTCTCCTCTTTGATAGGAACAACTTTGCCTCTAATGAACTCTCTTCAAATCTCACTGAAAATGGTTGATTTTTAGAGAGGGAAAATTAGGTTTTTGGGGTTGAAGTTGTAGGGTTATGTGTTTTCCGAGATTTCCAAATTTTTTAGCTCTCCTTATATAGAAATGACTTGAGGAGATCGATCTGGTCCAAGAGGAGATCGATCTGGTCCCTTAAAATCCCTCTTTTTCACGGCATTTTTAAGCCTGAGATCGATCTGTCGAAGCAATGAGATCGATCTGTTGAGGCATGAGATCGATCTGTCGAAGCATGAGATCGATCTGGTCCCAAACAGAGAGCTAAGGAGATCGATCTGGCTCCATTGGAGATCGATCTACTCTATTCTTTCGCCCAAATAAGAGCATTCTGGCTCTTCCAGATCGATCTCTCATCCTATGAGATCGATCTGGCCCTCATGTTTTCCAGATTTCCTGCAGTTTCATTGCTGCAACTCATACCAACACACCCTCAATCTATTGCCATGGCCATTTCCTCATCCATCCACCTCTATAACTTGAAAATGGCATCCATTCATACCTTATGCACATTGAAACTTGTGTGCATTCATTGTATGTTCAAAGGTATGCAACATAAAACCAAATGGAAGCATAACTGCATTCCATTTTACCACACTACTCATCTTGAGTCTCAATCACATCTATCACTTGCTAGAACACATTTCTCCGTATTCATACTTAATGAAACTTGTATGTACGTTACAATTTATATTACACATACATACATTGAATCCATGGACTTACATCAATCATACTTTACATCACAAGTCCATTCATATTATTTAATCCAAGTACACACATTACCCTTATACATATACGGGGTCTTACACATCTCTCTTCTTCACAAACAATATCGGGGCTCCCCATGGTGAGACGCTCGGTCTTATGAACCCCTTCTCTAACAACTCTTGCAGCTGTTTCCTTAATTCCTCTAACTCAACTGGAGCCATCCTATATGGTGACTTCGATATTGGTTCGGTTCCAGGCGTCAAGTCTATACCGAATTCCGTTTCTCTATCAGGTGGCAATCCTGATAGATCGTCTGGAAAGACATCAGGGAATTCTCTGACCACTGAGATGTCCTCCATATCCGGATGTACTTTGTTCAAATCCACCACATAAGCAACAAAACCTTCAAAACAACACTCAAGCCATTTATACCAAAGTACTTTACTTAATACAAAATTTAAGATTTCATTTCTTCTCTTAAAATCTTACAACACATTCTTCAGGTAGAGAAAACTTAATGGTCTTAGAACGACAGTCTATGACAGCATGATTGGCTGATAACCAATCCATTCCCAAAATTACATCAATATCATACATATTCAACAAAATCAAGTTGGCTGTCATGCACTTATCTCCCACCCTCACTTTACAATCTTTATACACTTGTTCAACTAATTGGCTCACTCTCATGGGAGTACTTATTAGTAAAGTCCTACTCAAGTATGTGGGCTCTACAAAACCTTTTAACTTAGATGCACATGCAGGTGATATGAAGGAATGCGTAGCACCAGAATCAAGCAAAGCAATAACCTCCAAATTGAAAATCAAGATTGTACCTTTTATCACTTCAGAAGAGGCATCAGCCGATGCCTGGTCTATCGCATACACCCTGCCTTGACCCATAACTTGTTTTCCTTTTTCTTCAGCCGAGGCTTTCTTTCTTGCAGGAGGTGCAACTGTAGGAACCCTCTCTGGCTCTTTATCCTTCTGTGGAATTGCCTCAACTATCTCCGGGCACTCTCTGGCATAATGTCCAAATTTACCACATCTGAAGCATCGGGTACCCTGAAGATGACATGGCCTACCACCATGGTATCGACCGCATAACCTACACTGATCTGTAGTCGGTCGGGGTCCACCAATCACTATACCCCTGGCTGGTGTCTGAGTCGGAGGCATAAAAGGTCTAGCAACCTTTTTCTGGAACTCATCTACCTCTCTCTGACGTTTACTCATGAATTTTCGGCCAAGTTTGGCACTCTTGCCATCTCCCAGCTTCCTCGGTCCCTTGTCCTTACACCAACTAAACTCAGAAATCTGCAAGTCATAATCTTGCTCACATAACTGGGCCCGTCGCACAGCCTCTCTATATGTAGCGACATCGAATGGGGCCAACTTCGCTCGGATCGAAGGCCTCAGTCCATCTACAAATCTACGGACTCTAATAGCCTCGCTCCTGATCGAGTCCGGATCATATCTACCCAATGAAGTGAATCGTGACTCGTACTCATCAATTGTTCGATTCTCTTGAGTCAGATTCAGAAATTCCATCTGTAGTCTCCGTCGAGCAGTATCTGGGATGTATTGTTCTCTGAAAACGTCCAAGAACATATCCCAAGTGATAACCATTCCTTGAGCTCTCAACATCGGCCTGGTGGACTTCCACCAGTGCTCTGCTTCGCCTCTCAGTACAAAGGCTGCAAGCGCTACTCTCTCCGTAGCTGAACATCTACAGAAGTCGAATAACTTCTCCATTTGACTGATCCAGTCCTCAGCCACTGTCGGATCCTTTACCCCGCTAAACGAAGGAGGTTTAAAGTCCATAAAATGCCTCAATCTTTCCATATCACAATCATATCCATACCCCAAATCATCATCATGCTGATGTGGGGCTACCGGAGGAGGTACCGGTCGAATATGAGGTTCCCGTGGCCTAGCCGGTTCAGCTTGCGTAGGTGCAACATTCTCAGGTTCAGGTGCAGCTGCTGGGGGATTCGGTACAGCCTGTCCCGCTGTACCAGGTGTACCCTCAAACCTAGCCATGATCTGACCCATCATGGTCATCATCGTGCGCATGTCTTCCTCCAATCGAGTTATTCGAGGATCAAAAGCCTCTATTTGTTCCTGGGGCTCATGACTAGAGGATGATCTACTGTGCCTCTCAGTCCTGTCATTTTGCCCTCGAGCTCTCGAGCTCTCTCCCCTCTTGCGGTGTCTCTCAGGCATAACTCACTAGCCTGATAACTTTCCTGCGTTATAACAAACATTTAATTTACTACTAGCTCTGTACACACATTCGTATCTAAATATCGCACAGTAACTTTGGGATGTATGTTTTCTTAGTCCTAAACATCAACTCACATCAGACCAACCATGCTCTGATACCAAACCTGTCACACCCCGCTTTTGTGAACCCTTCTATCCATACATTCTCTACTATGGTTGGGCTGTGAGAAGATGCAATTACTAAAAATTCATTCATTTTTACAGCGAAATATTTAAAGCTTTAATTCACACTCCCAGGTGTGTGTGTAAATACACAAAATTAATTGTATAATTACCATGTGCTTACATATCATCCCCATAATACCGTTTACAATTCCAAGATATAACTGTGCGATACAATATATTAGATACAAAATACTCGTGTATACAAATCTTATACCTTTGCGGATTGTGGGAGCTGTTTAACACAAAAGATCTAGAGACCACCGCTCTCTTACTTCTCAGTACCTGGAGGGGGAAAATAGTGGGATGAGCAAACCACAGCTCAGTAAGGAAATGTATGCTAGCAGGTAGATATCGTACTACCTACATAACCCATGCATGCATAAACCAAAACCATGTTTTCGTTATAAATGGAAATATCATACGAAAAATGCATTTAAACATATATTTCTCAATAGCATTTTCGTGTAAAATGAATATCAAGTTTCCATTTAAAACATGCTTGTAAATAGTGCCCTCACGGCACAAATGTGAAATTAGAGATTTATCAAAAACACGAAATCTCTTTCATTTCTCAAATCATTCTTTCCGCAATTCTCTTTCTTTTCTGAGATTATCTCTGTTTCTCAAATCTCTGAGACAGGCATGGAATTTTCGGCAATCAAATATCCACGACATATGGCCATAGTCAGTGATCCCAGGCCTCACTGATCAGGTGTGCATAGGGTATCACTTCGCCTGAAGGGGGATGGGTCAGTCCTACCCTCCGGCTCATCTCAATCCACCTCATCTCCTCGTATACTCACGGTGAAGATACGTCGTGTGTCATCTACGCGATACTCGTACTCACGTGCACCCAGCACGGTACATAGTATACCAACGGGTGACTACACCATTCTACGTACGACCGTGGACCCAAGTCCATACTCCAACTCCGATGGACTTTTTATCCTAAACCATATCTCATATACCAGGCGAGCAAGCAGCGTGACACACAGTCAACACAAAGCTCCAGCGCGGTACGATCTATCGTTAAGGCCCAGCCTGTTCAAATGGCCGTCGGCTGGTATCCCCTTGGGTCCCAGACCCCCAGGTTTACCTTAACTCAATAAAACAGGTGCGAGCAAAGTTCCCGCACTTTCTCAAAACCCTCGTGCGTTTAAAACCCAACACGGTACATCAAGGCATTAAAACGGGTGTAAGCTAGCGCTTCAACACCAAATCACATCTCAAAACTGATAGATGGCTATTTTCTCTTTTTAAAATTCAAAACATGTTTATTCATACAGCATGCCTCTTCATGCTAAAACATGTAAAATTAGCCAACCTATCATCAACGTTTCTCAATCCTCAAGATTAATGTATAATAGAGGAAAACATTGAAAACATGCATATCATGCTATTTCCTTACCCTATCCCATTTCTCAATACATATATACATCCTAGTACTTTTCATGCTTCCATATCATTTCATAGAATTATAATATCGTACTAGTTCTAGCAATATATCTACGAAATTGCCGTAAAATACGTACGAACATCTCTATAGCTAACACACAGTCCCTTACCTCGTTTTACTTGTGTGCAACTATCCGCCTTTATGCTTCTTGCGTTCTCATCTCGACTTGCTCCGGCGTATCATCCGAAACTGAAATTCATCCATCAAATACTCGAGTTAACTTTTCTAACTCTTGCTCAACTAATCATTTATCCAATGCCTTAAATACATATTTTACCCTTTGTGGTAAATCTCACAATTTTATCCCAAAATCAACATGTCCAAACCATTCCCACAACATAATCATCCACTCAAGATATCTCATTCATCGTTAACACCTCTACATTCCACTTTCTCACACTTGACTATTTCTTAGTTATATTCATTTCATACCATTCTAGGTGGTTCTATCCACAATATGCACACCCGAATATCTTTATAATCATTAACTAAACCAATGTACTTGGATTTGTGCATTAGAACTTACCTCATCGGATTTCCTCTTGCTCCAATTAGGATTGCCCTTTATTTCTTCAATCCATCAAATGGGGAAATGCCTCTAGACTATGTTGTTCTTCTTTTTGTTGTGAACAACTTTGTCTCTAATAGACTCTCCTTAAATCTCACTGAAAATGGCTGGATTTAGGAGTGAGAAAGCTAGTTTTCTTTGAGTTAAAGTGAGAGGAAATGGTTTATCCCGAAATTCTGCAGATCCAACTGCTCCTATTTATAGTTTTGACTTGATGAGATCGATCTCCCTTGGGTGGAGATCGATCTGGTCCTCTAAAATCCCTCTTTTCTAAGACATTTTAAAGGCAGGAGATCGATCTGTCGAGGCTAGATATCGATCTGCTGTCGAACAGAAGCTTAAGGAGATCGATCTGGTCTTTAGGGGAGATCGATCTGCTTCCAACCCGAGAGCTAAAGAGATCGATCTGCTTCCTTCGGAGATCGATCTGTTCCCTTCCATTACTCACATAAGAGCATTCTGGCTCTCCCAGATCGATCTCTCATCCTATGAGATCGATCTGGCCTTCACAAATTCCAGATTTCCTGCAGTTTTTCTGCAACAACTCTCTTCAAGACTTCCTCAATTTACATTCATAGTCCTTTCCTCATTCATCGCTCCTTGAGACTTAAAAATGTCATCCCATCCCACTTAATGTATTTTAAAACTTGTGGGAAATCTTTGTATAACCAAATATACACAATATTACTCGAATGAAAATATACACTTATGTAAATCTTTCCTTCCATTTTACTATACTACTCATATTCCATTTCGATCACATTCTTCTCGTGTTCAAGTTTATTTCCTCCTACTCATGCATAATGTAACTTGTGCGTATAATCACAATTCTGATTACAAGTGCGTACATAATCTTATGAACTTACATTGCATATACTTCACATTACAATGTATCATCATACTTATGATTTTATTTACATTCCCACGTTCCTATATACATAGCTATACATATACGGGGTCTCACATAAAGTTTGTTAACTTATAATTTATACAATAAAATGTTATTCCGAGATATTAAGGAAATGGAATGGAATGTATGTTACAGAAATCACTATTGATTATGAAAGGTGATTAAAAACGATTGCCTTGGGATTATAAATTGTATTTTTAAATATTACAGCGAGGTAAGTTCATGAATAAGCCATTATGCTAAGAAATTTTGTTAAAATGAAAAGGATACTTAATCAAACCATTCAGCTAATAACAATGGATGTAACGCCCCAGAAGCGCAGAAATTAGAGCTAACTTTTTCTTTTAATACTTAATTTCTTTCTTAGGTTGTGTTCCTATACAATATTGGTTACTTCATTTCTTTCTTTGCTTAATCTTTTAATCGTTTAAAGTTTGTTTTAAATTCGACATCATAACCTCTTATACTTTAACATACCTCTCTGTAAATAGACAAGTTCGCACTTTATAACCTCAAGTAGTTGTTTTTATTTTTCTTAAACTTATTATCTCACGATTTAACATACTTCTCAACTAACCAAGTTCTTCCCATACTTAATATTATCAAAATATTTCATTCTTTCATTTGCTTCCAAAACCATTTATATACAAATCCATAACAATAGGTTACATCCCAAAAGTGTTTACAAACAAGTATCTGTATAATACAAAGTCCGGACATAAACATCGGATGATATACCTTAGCGTGTACCAAAAGTAGCCTGGGGAGGCTCATAATCCACCAATCTAACTTGAGTACTTCGCGAATAGCTAAAACAATATCACTACAGGTAATCTAAAATGGAGAAAGAGGGGGATGAGCTTTTGAAAAGCTCAGTAAGGAAAGCTTTTGAAATAATCCTGACAACCCCAAAACATGTTAAAAATCATGATTATCATGCATACAAAACGTTTCCATACTTACTTTATCCAAATCATAGATGCTTACTCACTTACTTTAGCAAAACCAATACTTACTTGCTCACTTTGAAATAAAACATACATACTTACTTACTTATACAAAGTATACATACTCACTTACTTAATCACTTTAACAAAGCTTACTTACTTTTCATAATTCAAAACATTCATAAATGAAAAACATGGAGACTGGCCTGGGTCTATATAGCTATCATGCAGAGAAAAGATATCATCCTCTGTGTATGGAATAAAACACTGATGGCCATGGTAGAGGTTGTAGACTGGATTAGGGTCATACAGCAAAACAAGCATAGTATCTATATAACTAGCACACAGCTAGGGCATGAGCACCAGTGGCACTCACCGTGTGGGTAACATAACATATATACGTGCTACGCGGGCATGAGATATTATGAAATGGCACCACATGTAGCAGAGACAAGCACCATAAAGGCGGAAATGAGCACTACATGGGCGAAACATGCACTACAAGTGGCAGAGACGGGCACCACAAGTAGCGGGCATGACGTGCACAAAGCATAAACTATCAAGATAGCCTCTAGTCTAAAAAAAACTTAGTTTCTTACTTGCTTACATACTTATTTAAAAATCATATAGAAAACTTTAATTAGTAAATCATACATTCTATTTATAAAATATTAATATTTCAAAGATTTATGCATCATAGTAAAAATATGAGCTTTGATAAAGTTTTAGGTTCAGGGTTAAATCGAGGTTTCATTTCTTTCGGAAACTTATGTTGAAAGGTTCAGGTTTCATGTTAATTCTTCATGCATACATCAACTCATTTCAAGAAATATAAGTTGGCAAAGGAAGCCATCATTACTTTAAATTGCATTTGTAAAACCTGAAATTTTTGTTACACTATTTATTTGGAAACTAGAAAGCAATTAAGATACTCTGAATAATATTATGCGGGCCCGAAAAAATCGAGCACTCGAGTTAGTGGCATGGAGCTCGGGGCAGAAAAATTGAGGTAAGGTTTTAAGTTCAAATATTTCTCAAAATTTCATGTATAAGTATGTTTTGGTGGTTAGGAGTTGAAACTAAGGTATTGGAAGTGAAAAAGTTAGTAGGAACTCGAGTTAGCACTAAACCGAGCAATTAGGCCTAGTAGAATAAATTCTAAAAATTCACAAAAATTATTCTGAGATCTTAGGAAATTAGTATAAGGTGTAATTGACAAAAGGAATGAAGATTTAGTAGAAATAAGGAGGTTTCTGTGATCAAATGAATTTTTTATGTAAACTGTAAACCTTAAGCCAATTCAATCGGTAATGACCAAATCATGCAAAATAGGCTCAATCGGGGAACTTTCCTTAAACAAATGGACCCCAAAGTTTTATAGGACATACTAGAGACTTATTATAACACTTGAAAAGTGGAAATTTGGATGAAAATGGGCTGAAAATTACTTTTATGGATTTTACAAAAACAGGCCTGCTGACAGGCTCAGGCCCAACATCCGCTGGCCCAACAAAAAAGCCCAATTTGAAGCCCAACCGAAGGCTTTTGAGTCCAATCTTCTCTACTATAAAATATAACTTAATGCTTTTTCTAGAATGGTAGAGAACATCCTGAAATATGTTGAAAGCAGAGACAACTACCCTTCCTAAGTTGTCGCTGACGTCATCCCTAGGCCACATTTGTACGAATTTTTTGGCTACTTTTAGACTTCGGTCAAGTAAGATCAAATCTTCCTTCCTAATTCCTATACAACATATAAGAAATCCAGCCATAAACAAGCTCGTTTTCTAGGTGAAAAGCTAGAGAGAAAAATAGAGGTAGAATTTACCCTGTTTCTAGGTAAGAGGAAAACTTGAATTTATGAGTTTTTGATTGGTTTTTAAGCTTGTTTTTTATGATTCTAAGTACTATACATGTTTATCTACAGCTGAGAATTATTGTTAGATGAAGAATCTCTATATCAAACTGGGTTTGATATATGTTAATGTTTGATGAATTTAAGTGATTTTTGCTAAAGTAGAAACTGATGAAATAATTTCTAGGGATAAGCATAGGTTCGGCTAGCCATGGAAGGTTAAGGAAATGCTGAAATTTTGTTGAATTTTATGTTGTAGAATGATTGTTTAATACCGAAAAGTTTGGTTTATACCTCAGTTTAGTAGAGAACTATAAAAGTATGAAAGTTTGATAATTTGACAAGTTATGGTATGTTAAATTTACACTTGGATAAGTGTTTAGGTTGTTAAGTTTATAAGTTTGAAGTTAAGAGAAAAAACACTATCAAAATTTCCTAAACTGACCATTTAATCGGTAAAAACGAGAAAGTATGAAAATTGGACAAAATAGTCAAGTTTAGTGAAGTTTATGGAAGTGGATGTATGTTTAAGCATACGGAGATGGAATTGAACATCATCTAATGATTTTGGAACTATTTGGACAGTTTGAGGTACCAGCATGCAAAACAAGGCAAACCCGACACCCGACAATTTTGTGCTGTTCCAAGATTCATTAGATAAGGAATGTAAATTAAAGTAGTATTAGTATTGCCATTACTTCGTTTCTACTATATAAACATGTTTGAAATGTGTTCAAATTTATGAAATGTATTTTTGAGATTTGAAAAAGCACTATTCATATTTAAACCAAAAAATCGAAGGAAAAGCCACCTTCTGAGCTCTCGAAGCATTATTTTTTCGACATATGTGAAATATTTTGGAAAATGTAAATTGTAATATGGAAATGGATTTTATGAATTAGTTTTATGTATACGAAATTTGACTATAAGCTCAGTTTTGTTACTATACGGGTTAATAAGCCCAAAAAAGAATTCATAAGTATCATTTTGAGACTAAGGCAACATGTAGACCATGATATATGTCATGCATGGCTCGTGTGGAGTTTGGACCTTCATGGTGCATGTCTCATGCCACATTGCGCACATTTAGTCCTTTATGGTGCATGTTTAACCACGTCGGGTATGTTTAGCCACTCGATGCATTATCGTCCTCCATTCATGTATTGTTTATTTTGATCCTTAGTGGGATAGGGTGTTGTACAACCTTAATCCAGTCTACGGTCCCCTTACCATGGCCATCGGTACTCTATTTATGTGTCTCCCTCTTCGAAGGTCGAGTTTATATGATCATGACTTATGTTTGCTATGTGTAATTGCCTAGTCTTCAGTGTATGTTCTATATGACTTCGAAAGAAAAGTAGTAAACTTTATGACAAGTGAATTATGCCATCCGAAATGTGTTCTATTTAGTTGTTTTAATATAAGTCTGTTTTCGATAAATATATATATATATATATATGCTTACTAGTGTTTACATAAAAGCATCATGTTTTCATACGCTGTGATATTGAAATTGCCTTAAACAAATGTCTTATTGGGCTTGAAGAGATCACCCATTTCTCTACTCTTACAGACTATTTGAAGTGATCACTGTCTATGCCTACCGTGTAATTGAAGTAGGCTGATGGACTCAATACTCTCCCCAGGCTACATTCAGTACACAATAAGGTATACTTTTGCTTTTATTGCCAAACATCCTGTAGAATAGAGATAATTGGTGTAAAGAATATTTTGGGATGTAATCTAGGCAAGTATATATGTAAAGTTGTAAACTTACAGTTTATAGAATAAATGTACTTTCAGGGGTACTACAGAAGTTCATTATTAATTATGAAATAAAATTAAAAGTAATTGTTGTGGGATATAAACTGTATTTTAAACTTTGTAGGAATGTAAGTTCATAAATACGCCTTTATGCTGGTGAAAATTCATAAAATGAAAATGTTAAGAAGTAGCACTGATGCGAATGCAACTTAATTAAGAAATTAAGAAAACAATTAGCCCATATTTTCAAGTCTTCGTGACGTGGCAGTTTACGTGGTATCAGAGCAAAAATGATCTTGTATTGTCAGTGTGGACTAGTTGAAGTTAGATTGCATCCCAATTGTCTATGCTTGTCTAGTTATAAAGTTAGTATATCTATTAAATTTATGACTAAAACTTTGGTTTACATTGTCATGACCCAAACTACCCAAAAATCAGAGTTAATTTTTCGCGTTTTTATTATTTTCTTACTTAAATTCTTACTTGTCCTCGAATCGTGACCAACACTCCACTAATAATTGGGCTGTGCGTCAATGCCAGTCCCACCATTCAATTCCCAACTAACTTATTTATTCTCCAGTCATTTATAATTGTTTTATTATTTATACATCCCCTAAAGTTACTTACAAACATGTTACTGTGCTATGCTTATGTAGATACAATATGTACAAGTGTATATATACCTTATGTTGATGGGCAGCAGCGGATATCCGGAATGCAGTACTGAGTCGCTTCAACTTCAACTGGAGATCATCTGTGGGAGAAAATGAAAGGGGTGAGCACATCAAGCTCAGTAAGGCAATCCTACGAACAAGTAGGTAACCATACTACCTACATGAACGTGGTGCCATGCATAAACCACCCTTTCTCCACACATTTTAAAACAAATGATATGCGTTATGATGTTATGTAAAACACATTTGCATGGAAAATTCAACATGCAAGTATATTCAAAATCATATCTTTCTCGTTTAAAATTTCACAGTAAAGTCAAGACTCGACCCCTCCTTCGGGTGATCCTGACTCACTCAAAATCATGAAAATCGTTAACATCACATTTGAGTTTTAAAAGCATGGAATATAACCATCATGCATATTTAATTTAAATCCCAGTTTAAATCATCGAAATCGTCGACATGCGAGACGAGGCAATATTTGTATAACGGTAATAACCAGGACTGGCCAATATGTCCTCGTGAGTCCCTCTAGCTTCACGGATCCCAGTGTGCGAGGTCTCACCCTGATCGGGAACCGCCCGGGAGGTGGTCAATCCAACCCGTCAGTCTTATCCGATCTCACGCATCCGAAGATGCCGTATCCGAAGATACCCCGTATCACAAAGATACCGTATCACAAAGATACCCCGTATCACAAAGATACCGTATCCGAAGATACCCCACGGTACATCGTACTCCATGCTACTTGCACGGTACATCGTACTCCATGGACCCACAGCCTTATCCCTCGTTCGGGCTCATCAGCTGGATCTCCAACCTTTATCCCTCGTTCGGGCTCATCAGGTGGATCTCTAACCCTTATCCCTCGTTCGGGCTCATCAGGTTATTTTAACATGCCATGTCTCAAAACACACGTGCGAGCCTATTTAATCGGTGACACACAGTCTACCCGATGCTCAAAGCACGGCTTATCGTATGATCTCTGAAAAGTAGTGCGAGCGGTGCTCTAACACTGTCTGTAAATCAAATAAAACTAGTGCGAGCTAAGCTCTAGCACTCTGTATGCAAACCATATGAAAAGCTGGTGCGAGCGAAGCTCCAACACCCTGTCTCAAAAATCACATAAAAATATGGTGCGAGTTAGACTCTAGCACCCTGTCACGAAAATCGTATATATATATATATGTATACAAATCTGGTGCGAGTTGGACTCCAGCACCTATGCATGTAAAACTCTAGTGCGAGCTCTCGCTCCAGCACTAATGCATGCATCACACAATTCAAACATCGTGCGAGCTGAGCTCTAGCACGTCACATGTACATAAAAACACGTAGGCGGCTCTGTTTCCTCAAAACAGTTTTCGCAAAACAATATCACGTTGAAAGTATGCAATGCTGTGCATTTTCTTTCAAGGTGAGCCAGCCTACTCATGCATGCATCAAAAACACCTCCAGAATGAGCAGGAACCTTTTGTTCTTGCTCCTCCCAATTTTTCCTAAATTTTTAGATTTTACCCTTAACAAGGGTATTTTAGTAATTTGCCCATTCGGGGCAGTAACATTATTCTTCGACCTCTAGACCCTTCAGATAAATTTTAAATGACTGCCAATGAATTTAAAATTGCGTACTGTTACCTCTAGCAGTTCGCAGAATTCCCTTACCTCGATTCTCGTCGAGTCTGACCTTTTTCTTTTCCATTGTCGTCTCGTCGCGCAGTCCGATATGCTCCCAATCAAATGCCCGGAGCTGCGTATTAACATTCCTCAGGTCAGATAACATATAATTTAATTGTACTTAATCTTTTCTGGGCTTAATTTAAATCGCTGGGCCCATTTACCCCTATTGGGCCCGATTGCACCTTAATGGGCCTTAATCGGCCTTAAGCCCGTTTTCCACTTAATTTTCTCTTTATCGAGGCCTATTGGGCTCATTGGACCCACCAATAATTTATTGGGCCTCCTACTAGCTCTCGAATAGCTAAATTCACTATTTACGACAATTTATCTAAATTTCCATAATTTAATTCAATTTATGCGGAGTTTAAATCAATATCACGCATATCGAGGTAATTGTCGTAAATAGGGATCACTTACCCGAGATTCCATGCTAGTCCGTAAATCGAGGCTGTCTCGAGCCCTCGGTGGATGCCAATCGTCGAGCTACACAATTAATTACATTTTCGGGTAAACTTTTCGGTCGAAATTTAATTAAATAAAATATTCCAAATTTAAATCGGGTCAATTTGACCGCTTATCGACTTACCCGAAGCTCGATTGCATCACCGAAATTTTCTCCAATTTTTTTTTCTCTTTTTCTTTTTCCCTTTTTCTTCCTTTTTTTCCCCTCTTTTTGGCTGAACCGGTCCGGTCCGGTTCAACCCGGTTCGGACCGCCGGTTCGGTCTGGTCCGGTTCGGCCAGTTCTGTCCGGTTCGGCCGGTCCAGGCTCCCTTTGGTCGTGCCGACGCCGTCCGGCCGGTTCTCCGGCCGATTCCGGTGCCATTTGGCTCGGCTTCACATGGGCATTCAGAATCTGGCCTCGGTTGGTGCCGAAACGCCGCCATCGCCTGCGAATCACCTCTTCTCCCCCGCGGCTGTTTCCTCCCGATCCGGCGGATTCCGGCGGCTTCGTCGGCCAATACCGATCTCAAAAGGACCGGCTCCTCCTCCTGGTCACACCGGTACCCGCCGTTCGCCTCCAGCTGCCGTGGATCGCCGGTACCGACTCCGTTTTTCCCCGCGGCTTCTCTCCCTCCGTTCGGCTGTTTCCGACCTCCTTAGCGCGCGTCGCCGGCGCCAATGACTTCACCGGCCTCTCCTCTTGCTGATCGGCCTTTCGTCGGAGGCCGTCGGTCGCCGGTGGCCGCAGATCGATCGGCCACGCGCACCTCCCTCTCCGTTTTCTGCTTTCACTTTCTCTCTCCCCGATAACTTTTCTCTCTCTTTTTTTTTTGTTTCAATTCTTTTTTTTTTTTTGTTTTATTAATTTTATTAATTTTATTTTTATTTATTTTAATTATTTTACTATTCCTTAAAATACTCCAAAAAAAATCCCAAATATCTACAAAATTATTATTTTTATTTTAATTTAATTTATTTAATTTAATTTAATTTATTAATTATATTTTTCTCTAAATTTTCGATATTATTTCTTCACGCTTTTCGAGATACCGTTCCGGTAAATTTTTGGTATTTTTAAAATTTCCGAATCTTGATCAATTTAATCCAGAATAATTATATTTCATCTTTATTGACCAAGATTTCTCGGATCCATATTTTTAATTAATTTTTCTCATCGAATTTACTCCGGCTTTCGGTGTTTTGACCGTTTTGCCCTTACACGTGTTCGGGATTAATTTAACCCGACTTCCCTTCACAAATACTCCTTTATTTTATATTTTAATTAAATTCGGGTCTTACAACTCTCCCCCACTTAAGGAATTTGGTCCTCCAAATTAGAACCAAGTCATATGAGTCCATATACAACTCCGGGTACATCGATCATATCACACTCTTAAATTCTTATGTGACCTTCTCCGGAGTGTATTACTACCAAAAGACTTTAATTAGGGAGATTATCTTAAACCCCAATATTTTCTCTTTCCTGTTCAATGCCCGAATCAACTTCTTCAATATATTTATATTTTCCTTAAATTGAACTTTTGGAGTTCATATCCTGTCACCTCTGCTGGATCTGGATAGTATTGCCGAAGCATCAAAAGTGGGACACATTGTGGGTGCCTGTTTATTCAAGTGATAACCACAACCTACAGGTCTTATCTCCCACTTGTCCAATCTCTCAAAATATTCCATCCAGCGCGACTCAATTTACCTTCTTCCAAAAGTTCGCTATGTCCTTACTCTCTTAGGACGAGTAACTTTCAACCATACTACTTCACCAAAGGTGAATTTCAATACTTGTCTATCTGCTCTGAGGTGTTCTTAATCTCTCAACCTTAACTAAACATCCTCAGAGACTTATTATCCAAAATCAGAATGATTCTATCTGTCACCCACTTTTTCTTATCCAATTTAGGGAACAACCCCTACAGCCATACACTGCCTTATATCTTGTTATCCCGATACTCAATTGCCAATTATCGTTATTGGCGACTTCAATTAGAAATCAACTGATCATTCCAGGAGCTTATAAAATCAATGGCACACGCTTTCATCGGGTCCTCCAGAACTTGTACAGTCCTCTCTGACTGCCCATCTGTCTGAGGATGGAAAGCTGTGCTAATACTCAGTCGGGTTCCCATAGCTTCCTAAAAATATCCTCCGAAGTAGGTAGTGAAGCGGGAATCCCTATATGATACCATGCTCACTGGAACACTACATAATGTTCCACAATCTGCCTTACACATAAATCCTCATACACACTCTGAGTATCTGGGGAGTTCATAACTAGAAGGTGGGTAGACTTAATCAATTTGGCGACTATCATCCAAATAGTCTCCTGATTTATCCGGGTCCTCTATAACCCATCACGACATCCATGGAGACTTACTCTCGTTTTTTGTGCCGTGTCGATATAGGTAGGTGCTGCAATAACTCTGCAGACTTTTAATACTCTACCTTACTCTGCTGACACACTAGGCACTTTTTCACAATCTCCACAAATATCTCTTTCCACATCTGACCACCCATACCCTTTTTGAGATTTTAATATATTATTATTACCTTCCGCATGCACTGTATATCCCGAAGAGTGAGCTTCTGACAATATCACTATCTCATCAACTGTGGTCCTGGGGAGCACTCATACTGTCTCTGAATCCTCAGTAACTCATCATCACCCACTGTGATCTCTATCACTGTACCGTTCTGAATCTAACCCAAACTATCGACATCCTGTCGATCATCACGCTAAGCCTGGCAAATCCGGGCACTCTCATCCGGTTCTAATCATCAGGCTAGCTGTCACACAATCACTGTCATCATCAGAAGGGATCACATCTATACTGAGGCTCACAACTGCGTCTAGCAGCTCACGCTCCCTGACCATCATGTGTGGTACCATCCCGAGGCTCTTTCTACTCAAAGCATCAGTCATCACATTAGCCTTTCCTGGGTGGTACAATTTTCATAAATCAAAATCTCTCAGAAGCTCTAACCCAATATGTATTTTCATATTCGCCCCTTTCTGTGAAAACAGATACTCGGGCTCTATGATCAGTGCATATCCATAATTCCTCATCGTGTACCTAATAGTACCATATCCTCGGTACAATTACTGTTGCCAACTTTAAATCATGGGTCAGATAGTTTATTTCATGATCAAGGAGTTGTCTGACTCCATACTTGACTATCTTCCCATTATACATCAATACATAGCTCATTCATTATTTCGAGGTATCCATACTCACTGAGAACCTCTTGAGCTGTTGGGTATGGTGAAATTAATCACGGTGGTCAATTCATACTTTACTACACCAAAATTTATATCACATCTCTCATCTTGTTCATCATCTCATTCCAAGACCACGTTTTCTTAATTAAACGTGTCAACCAAGTATATCCTTTTTGAATTCGCAACAATCCATCTGTAAAGCCATCTTCCAATTGTTGCTTATAATTTGCCCTAGACTATAGCTACACCCAACATATCATCGATCCTGCTGATTACAATTCGGTCCAATCCTTGACTTATTTACGCATAAGCGTATAAAATCCTTCTCAACCGCTTACGTTTTCAGGTACTAACCCGCGTCATTTCCTTTTCTTATCTCAACGGTTCTTATTAAATTTTTTACTATGTTAGTCTTTATGATTGTCGAATTTTTATATTCTTATCGTCTTAGTAAGAGTATCCTAATGCTAAAGATATTTATTACGATGATCGATTTCCTGTTATAGGTTATATATATATATATATATATATATATATCTAGACGCTGTCAAGTCTTCAGGCGGGGAGGTATTTTGAAATACCTTTATTAGCCTTCAGACTTAACCACAACTACCGGTTATGGTTATACCCATCTTTGTCCTTGGTTATAATTTGTATTCGCTACTAATTGCTTAACCTCAATTACTTCGCATATTAAGGGTATTCCTTATCTAGCATATATCTCTACCCCAATACATCTTGTACTTAGGATCTATCTTATCTCGAAGATTTTCTCCTTAGTGTATCAATTATAACAAAACTCTTGTCATTATTCATTCCGTGAGTACAATCCTTTACTCCTTTAATTTCAACTGTTGTACCCCTTTTTATCACTTGTCAACACTTCCAGTATACTTCTCAGTACTGTTTTCACCCATGTTTTCAACTTAAAATCTCTATATCCTTCTTCCGATAATTAATCCTCCTCTATTAAGGTACTCATTTATCAGAATTGTCCCCAATGATGTAGGCATTCATGCCTTTTTACTCACTTATATGCAAATGAAGGCGGTATAAATAAATATGTGGCACCAGGATCAATGAACATATGTGCTTCATTATTCATAACAAGTGTGGTATCTTACACCACATCCATGAAACATCAATAGTGTCCTGGTCCAAGACATCCTCTCGCCTTCGTCCAATAGCCTACTTTCCTTTTTTTTTTTTCTTTTTCGACTATGGCCTCCATTTTCGTTGCAACTATACCAATGAAATTTTTTCTCTGTCTCTTTACCTTTCTGTGGGACGATCTCGCTCAACTCTGAGCAATCAAAATCAATGGTCCGTCTTACCACACTTGACGACCATTTTCACCAATACCATGTAGGTATAGACCCTCCTTTCGTGGTATCCACCACACATCTCACACTGCTTACAGTGCTCACACTGCTACACTACTTCGTAGCAGGTCGGGGTCCTCCAATCACAATGCCCACAAGAGTGCCCAAAATTAGATGCACTGGGGCCTTACCAATTATCTTATTCCATAACTCATCAAATCAGATCTTTTTACCAATTACCATTTTTTCATGTTAACATCTCTGTCATTTCTCGATTCTCTTTTCTGTCTCTATTTCAGCCCTCACTACCTTTCCAAATCTCAGAGGCGTGCAGTTCATGTTCTTATTTACCCAACTGTAAATCTGCGTACTGCCTCGGTATAGGTAATATCTTACGGGCTAATCAGTCTCTAGTTGACAATCCAAGCCATTCCATAAACTTTTAGACATCTCGACTGTCACTTTTCATATGTCGAGGTAATATCTGCCAAGAATATAACTGGGTTTCATACTCATAATCAATTTAGTATTCCTGGGCAGTGTAAGAAATTTTTCCTTTAAATCATGTCCGGGATCTCCTGTCACCGGAATATATCTAAGATATTTCTCATATCAGCTCTTAAGATGGGTCGAGCGGGTTTCCACCAATGCTCCGCTGCGCCCTCTGATCTCATACATAATCTGAGCAATTAGCTCCTCAAAATAATACTCATGCTCCGCTTCAATCTCGCGAAGCGTCTCTCAATACTGTCCGATCACTCTGTCGGACTCTGTGGGGCATACTCAACATTAGCCTCCATTTCAATTTCATCATGATTCTCATAGTCAAACCCAGCACGACTTAGCAGATTCAGGTCTACCTCTACGACCTCTGCCTCATGCACTATCTCATCTAACGTGACTCATATTAAGCATTCCTGCATTCTCAATCATTTCTTAGTCAAACCCATCTTGATATACACTATTGTATCTAACTAAGCACAGTAACACGGGGATGTAATTCTTAATTACTGACACTGACACACATCAGACCAATTGTGCTCTGATACCACCTTTATATGTCACGACCCAAACTACCCAAAAATCAGAGTTAATTTTTCGCGTTTTTATTATTTTCTTACTTAAATTCTTACTTGTCCTCGAATCGTGACCAACACTCCACTAATAATTGGGCTGTGCGTCAATGCCAGTCCCACCATTCAATTCCCAACTAACTTATTTATTCTCCAGTCATTTATAATTGTTTTATTATTTATACATCCCCTAAAGTTACTTACAAACATGTTACTGTGCTATGCTTATGTAGATACAATATGTACAAGTGTATATATACCTTATGTTGATGGGCAGCAGCGGATATCCGGAATGCAGTACTGAGTCGCTTCAACTTCAACTGGAGATCATCTGTGGGAGAAAATGAAAGGGGTGAGCACATCAAGCTCAGTAAGGCAATCCTACGAACAAGTAGGTAACCATACTACCTACATGAACGTGGTGCCATGCATAAACCACCCTTTCTCCACACATTTTAAAACAAATGATATGCGTTATGATGTTATGTAAAACACATTTGCATGGAAAATTCAACATGCAAGTATATTCAAAATCATATCTTTCTCGTTTAAAATTTCACAGTAAAGTCAAGACTCGACCCCTCCTTCGGGTGATCCTGACTCACTCAAAATCATGAAAATCGTTAACATCACATTTGAGTTTTAAAAGCATGGAATATAACCATCATGCATATTTAATTTAAATCCCAGTTTAAATCATCGAAATCGTCGACATGCGAGACGAGGCAATATTTGTATAACGGTAATAACCAGGACTGGCCAATATGTCCTCGTGAGTCCCTCTAGCTTCACGGATCCCAGTGTGCGAGGTCTCACCCTGATCGGGAACCGCCCGGGAGGTGGTCAATCCAACCCGTCAGTCTTATCCGATCTCACGCATCCGAAGATGCCGTATCCGAAGATACCCCGTATCACAAAGATACCGTATCACAAAGATACCCCGTATCACAAAGATACCGTATCCGAAGATACCCCACGGTACATCGTACTCCATGCTACTTGCACGGTACATCGTACTCCATGGACCCACAGCCTTATCCCTCGTTCGGGCTCATCAGCTGGATCTCCAACCTTTATCCCTCGTTCGGGCTCATCAGGTGGATCTCTAACCCTTATCCCTCGTTCGGGCTCATCAGGTTATTTTAACATGCCATGTCTCAAAACACACGTGCGAGCCTATTTAATCGGTGACACACAGTCTACCCGATGCTCCAAGCACGGCTTATCGTATGATCTCTGAAAAGTAGTGCGAGCGGTGCTCTAACACTGTCTGTAAATCAAATAAAACTAGTGCGAGCTAAGCTCTAGCACTCTGTATGCAAACCATATGAAAAGCTGGTGCGACCGAAGCTCCAACACCCTGTCTCAAAAATCACATAAAAATATGGTGCGAGTTAGACTCTAGCACCCTGTCACGAAAATCGTATATATATATATATGTATACAAATCTGGTGCGAGTTGGACTCCAGCACCTATGCATGTAAAACTCTAGTGCGAGCTCTCGCTCCAGCACTAATGCATGCATCACACAATTCAAACATCGTGCGAGCTGAGCTCTAGCACGTCACATGTACATAAAAACACGTAGGCGGCTCTGTTTCCTCAAAACAGTTTTCGCAAAACAATATCACGTTGAAAGTATGCAATGCTGTGCATTTTCTTTCAAGGTGAGCCAGCCTACTCATGCATGCATCAAAAACACCTCCAGAATGAGCAGGAACCTTTTGTTCTTGCTCCTCCCAATTTTTCCTAAATTTTTAGATTTTACCCTTAACAAGGGTATTTTAGTAATTTGCCCATTCGGGGCACTAACATTATTCTTCGACCTCTAGACCCTTCAGATAAATTTTAAATGACTGCCAATGAATTTAAAATTGCGTACTATTACCTCTAGCAGTTCGCAGAATTCCCTTACCTCGATTCTCGTCGAGTCTGACCTTTTTCTTTTCCATTGTCGTCTCGTCGCGCAGTCCGATATGCTCCCAATCAAATGCCCGGAGCTGCGTATTAACATTCCTCAGGTCAGATAACATATAATTTAATTGTACTTAATCTTTTCTGGGCTTAATTTAAATCACTGGGCCCATTTACCCCTATTGGGCCCGATTGCACCTTAATGGGCCTTAATCGGCCTTAAGCCCGTTTTTCACTTAATTTTCTCTTTATCGAGGCCTATTGGGCTCATTGGACCCACCAATAATTTATTGGGCCTCGTACTAGCTCTCGAATAGCTAAATTCACTATTTACGACAATTTATCTAAATTTCCATAATTTAATTCAATTTATGCGGAGTTTAAATCAATATCACGCATATCGAGGTAATTATCGTAAATAGGGATCACTTACCCGAGATTCCATGCTAGTCCGTAAATCGAGGCTGTCTCGAGCCCTCGGTGGATGCCAATCGTCGAGCTACACAATTAATTACATTTTCGGGTAAACTTTTCGGTCGAAATTTAATTAAATAAAATATTCCAAATTTAAATCGGGTCAATTTGACCGCTTATCGACTTACCCGAATCTCGATTGCATCACCAAAATTTTCCCCAATTTTTTTTTCTCTTTTTCTTTTTCCCTTTTTCTTCCTTTTTTTCCCCTCTTTTTGGCTGAACCTGTCCGGTCCGGTTCAACCCGGTTCGGACCGCCGGTTCGGTCTGGTCCGGTTCGGCCGGTTCTGTCCGGTTCGGCCGGTCCAGGCTCCCTTTGGTCGTGCCGACGCCGTCCGGCCGGTTCTCCGGCCGATTCCGGTGCCATTTGGCTCGGCTTCACATGGGCATTCAGAATCTAGCCTCGGTTGGTGCCGAAACGCCGCCATCGCCTGCGAATCACCTCTTCTCCCCCGCGGCTGTTTCCTCCCGATCCGACGGATTCCGGCGGCTTCGTCGGCCAATACCGGTCTCAAAAGGACCGGCTCCTCCTCCTGGTCACACCGGTACCCGCCGTTCGCCTCCAGCTGCCGTGGATCGCCGGTACCGACTCCGTTTTTCCCCGCGGCTTCTCTCCCTCCGTTCGGCTGTTTCCGACCTCCTTAGCGCGCGTCGCCGGCGCCAATGACTTCACCGGCCTCTCCTCTTGCTGATCGGCCTTTCGTCGGAGGCCGTCGGTCGCCGGTGGCCGCAGATCGATCGGCCACGCGCACCTCCCTCTCCGTTTTCTGCTTTCACTTTCTCTCTCCCCGATAACTTTTCTCTCTCTTTTTTTTTTGTTTCAATTCCTTTTTTTTTGTTTTATTAATTTTATTAATTTTATTTTTATTTATTTTAATTATTTTACTATTCCTTAAAATACTCCAAAAAAAATCCCAAATATCTACAAAATTATTATTTTTATTTTAATTTAATTTATTTAATTTAATTTAATTTATTAATTATATTTTTCTCTAAATTTTTGATATTATTTCTTCACGCTTTTCGAGATACCGTTCCGGTAAATTTTCGGTATTTTTAAAATTTCCGAATCTTGATCAATTTAATCCAGAATAATTATATTTCATCTTTATTGACCAAGATTTCTCGGATCCATATTTTTAATTAATTTTTCTCATCGAATTTACTCCGGCTTTCGGTGTTTTGACCGTTTTGCCCTTACACGTGTTCGGGATTAATTTAACCCGACTTCCCTTCACAAATACTCCTTTATTTTATATTTTAATTAAATTCGGGTCTTACATACATACAGGTAATTGATCACTAAACGATGAGCGGGAGACACAGTCGTCCACAAAGGCAAGCACAGGCCCCTCCACCATCTCCTCCTCAGCCTAAGAGCCCTAATACCAGGATGATGAGGCTCGAACAAGGCATGCAAACCATGAAAGAGTGAATAAGTGCACTCACCGCTATGTTTGCCTAGCAGTTTGAGGTAAATACTTCTGGTACCGGTGCTACTACACCTGCACCTACTCATCCACCTCCTCCACCAGAGGCTCCTTTGGCAGCCCCAATTCCTCCGCCTGTAGTCCCATAACCCCGAGATGACAGGGATACTTAGAGACTACGAGACTTTCTTCGAATGAGCCCGCTAAAGTTTATAGGGATTAAGGTCGAGGGATGGTTACTGGATATAAAGACATCCTTCCAGTATTTAGGTTGTACAAACAAAGAGATGGTGGTTATGGCAAGCTATATGTCACGCCTTCCTCTCACACGTGACTTGAATTACCGAAACCCACTAGAAATTTTTCGCTTTTTACTTTACTTACCTTTCTCTCCTCAACTGTTGGGCTGTGATTCGATATTAGTCATCCACTCACATTCAATCATAATACACATAAAATTCAATATTCTTTTCAATAATATAATCTGTTATACATTATTTGTACATATACATCTCGACCGTACAATAGTTTACGTAACTATGCTTATACATTGTTCAGTACAAAAGGATCGAGTGTGTATACCTCTCGTAAGATGGATAGACAGTAGATATAATGAATGCTATACCTCAACCGGACTCACTCTACTGCGGATGATCTGTAGAGAGTGTAAAATAACGGGGGTGAGTATACAACGCGTTCAGTAAAGAAATTAGGCAAGCAAGTAGACAACTGCACTATCTACTGAAAATAAGGCTTTGCCTTTCCTTCTCTCATCTCAAAGCATGTATTAAAATGATATAATATAGTATAAATTTAATTCCATGTACTTGAAATCATGCTTATTTATCAACTGTAGGCATTCATGCAAAACAGTGCATATTTATAAAATTAGGAATGCCATTATCTGAATCATGCCATTTACGTTCAAATCAGGAAAATACGACAGTTCATAACACAACACAAATTGGTTTCTGACTTATCTCTCTCAGGTCTAACCGTGTCATGAAAACAAGTGATATAACATGTGAGACTTATTGGCTATATGCAATACTCTCTTGGATTATGACTATATCCTATAATGTGATATACCAGGCAACACAGATCTCGGTGTGCGTGTATCACTGCTATAATGGGAGGGGGTCAGTCCATCACAATCGCTAGCTATATACTCCTCAACTCCACAACTCCACATAACACATGGTATAATATACTCCATGCCACACGCACGGTACAACGTGCACTCGTGGACCCTATCCTCAAGGTCGGGATACCTTCCATAAGTATTAGTCCTCACACCAGGGAAATACATCATAGTCGGGGTGCTCGCCATGAGTCTTAGCCCTCATACTATATAAATAATGCCATGTCTCTAAATCCACATGGGAACATCTCAACAATGTGACACTCAGTCTATGTAAGACCCGATTTTATTTAAAACACGAAATGAGAAAAGATCAAATGAAGGATTAAAATTGTAGTCCCGAACACATGCAAGGGTAAAACGATCAAAAGATCGAAAGTCGGTATAAATTCGATAAAAAAATTTAATTAAGAATATGGGATTGAGAAATCTTGATCAATAACAAAGAAATAATTAAATTTCAGGTTAAATTGAACAGGATATGAATTTATTGGACTGAATCAAAATTTTCACCTCGGAAAATAATCCCGAAAATAATCGAAAAATATACCAAAAAGTCGAAATAATACCGATAAATTCATTTATTGATTAAATAAATTAAATATAATTTTTTTAGATATTTTGCCAAAAATAATAATATTTAATTAATTAAAATAATAATAATAATAAATAATAAATAAAAATAAAAAATGAAAGAATCGCGAGTCGCGATTTTGAAGAGGAAACGGAAGCTAAGACCTCTGCCTCCACCGATGGACGGAGACCACCGACGACTTGGAGGCCACCGAGGAAGCCCAACCGAGCCTTATCGACATTAGTAGGCGGAAGAGGGAAGCGACTACCGACGGTGAAAGAGAGGAGAAAGAGAGTCGAGAGAGTGAGAAAAAGAATTCGGTGATCGGCGCCAATTCAGGCCTGACCACCGCCAGTTGAAGGAGGCCCACGCCAAGACCGATCGATCAGCAGTTGAATCGATCGGTGGGACAACGGCTAGCGTCGAAAACGACGAGAAAAGAACTGGTATCGACGGCGGAGGGAGAAGAGCTGGACCAGCCACTTTTCGATCACCTCGGAAGAAACCAACCCTAGATCCGTGCACCTGATGATCCCGCAGAGCTATTGGCAGAGGAAACCGATGGAGAACCTATCGACGAAGCCCTGAACCGGCTGAGCTTGACTGAACCGGCCAGACCGAACCTGTTTGAATCGGGTTAAACTGGACCGAATCGGTTCAGCCAAAAAGAAAAGGAAAAAGAAGAAAAAAAGGAAAGAAAAAAAGGAAAAATTGGAAAAAAAATCCCAGTGATGAAATCGAGCTACATGGAAGTCGGTAAGCGAGTGAATTGACTGATTTAAATTTTGAAACATTTAATTTGATTAATATTTGACTGGAAATTTACCCAGAAAAATATTAAATTGTGTAGCTCGATAATTGACGTCAAACGAGAGCTCGAGACAGCCTCGATTTGCATACTATCATGGAATCATGGGTAAGTAACACTTATTTACGACAATTTTACATCGTTATATGTCTTAGAATTTACCGCATAAATTACGGATTTAAATTCCACATTAAATGAATTATATTCTGGAAATTTAGATAAATTGTCGTAAATAATTCATTGAGATATCCAAGAATTTAGAACGAGGTCCAATATATACTGATGGGCCCAATGCGCCTAATAGGCCTCGATAATGTGAATAATGAGTGGAAAACGGGCTTAAGGTCGATTAAGGCCCATTATGGAGCAATTGGGCCCAATATGGGTAAACGGGCCCAATGATTTAAATTAAGCCCAAAAAAGACAAAATACAGTTAATTGTATTGTATTTGACCTGATGTATATTTATACGCAGTTCTGGAGATTTGATTGGGACCAGATCGGATTGCATGACGAGACATCAGTGAAAGGTCAGATTGTATAGAAAAATGAGGTAAGGGAATTGTGTGAGTAGCTAGAGGTAGCTACGCATACTTTAAATAGCCTTGGTATACACTGAATATGTATGTATACATTGGTATTGTACAAAGGTCCTAAAAATGGTATAAAGATTTTAAGGACTCGAAATAGAAAAAGACTATTTTACCCCTATTGAGGGAAGTTCACCGAAGGATGGTGAAAGCATGACATGCGCGAAATGCATGATTTAAGAACTTTTCTGATTTAAGGTATTTTCGTGGTTTTTAAACAAAGTAAATCGATAGATTGGCCAATAATTGCATAAATTTTACAAGATAACACTACGTAAGTGTTATTTAGATTTAAATGAAATTTCTTAGGAAAATGGGCCAACTATCAAGTTTATATAGAAACAGATAGTTGTGACACTTAGCTCGCACTATATCGACGTTTGTGAGTGTGCATAAATGTGCTTGAGCGGTTGCTCGCACCAACTTCTGTGACATCATATGCATGAAATGTGCTAGAGCGGTTGCTCGCACTGATTTTTATTATTGAGAAATGCATGAGAGGTGTTGGAGCCTAGCTCGCACTTTGTTTTGACATGTTTTGACTGAATATGCATAAAAAGGTGCCAGAGCGATTGCTCGCAATAGTTTTAATGATTTGACATGCATGAGAGGTGCTGGAGCCTAGCTCGCATCCAGTTTTGATATGATATTGCATAAAAGTCGTGCTGGAGTGTAACTCACACGAGATTTAATGTATTTATGCATAAAGTCGTACTGGAGCGTTGCTCGTATGAAGTCTTGATTTACTTGAGCATTCATTTGTGCTGGAGCATTGCTCGCACGTGATTTTATAGGATTTATAACTCATTTTAAAATCGTACTAGAGTGCAGATTTTACTGATTTTTATGAAACCATGCTAGAGCTTCGCTCGTATGAGATTTTTTGATATCGTGAATATGCATGGAGCCGTGCTAGAGCTTCGCTTACACAGAGATTTATATGACATGCATATAACCGTGTTGGGACCTCCTGTAGACTGTGTGTCACAGTGAGATGATATGTCTACACGTGCATACTGAGACAGAGATGGTATGGGTGGATAAGATCTATTGCATGCACCCCTGACTGAGCATGGGTTCACGGAGTACATTGTACCGTGTATGTCACGCGGAGTACGCTGTATCGTGGGGATTACTAGAGTGGAGTGGCATTAGCCACTAGGTAGCAAGCCTTACCCTCACATTCCTGATGTTATACTCTTCTGGCTGGTAGGACTGACCCACCTCCCATTTCAGGTGTGATACCCCGCACGCTAGGTTCCGTATTGCTAGGGATCATTAGGTTATGGCCATAGTCCTTGTTGTTACTAATATAGTCACCTACATGTCTCACATGATATAACTATTGGTCGATAGACCAGGGTAGACCCGAGAGAGGGGTCAGGCCCCCGATTTTGTGATTTTTACTGAGATGTGCTTTTAACAGAATTTTATAACGAATTACTTTATGAGTTTGAAATTGAATTATGAGATGCTTAACCCCTTTGGGTTATTTTATACTACGCTTTAAATAAAATGATTTAAATGCAGTAGCATGATGAATTTTCCATGCTTTAATCATAAATTCATGAAAAAGGATTGTTTCTCATGATTTGTTTTACATGGCATGATCTTGATTTACCTCATGCTAAGTATGATTTAATGATGTCACATAAAATTCCATTGATGCATATGTAGTATGATTTATATATGCACGAATAGCTTTATAAACTAAGTCATTGATGAAATACATAATTTTTTGCTTGAGATTTTAATGAAAAGAAATGGATTTAAGGGCATGGCATTATGAGCATGTAGATAATGGTGCTATCTACTTACTTGCATAATTACCTTACTGAGCGTGTGGTTTACTCACCTCCCTTATTTTCCCATCTTTTCAGAGCACACACAATAGTTAGTGAGCGGTTGATGACTTGCATTCTTGGTATCCACTGCTTCCCATCGAGAGACAAGTATACGCATTTGTATAGTTTTGTATCTGAACATGTAATGCACAGTACTGTAAATGGATATGATATCGGGGATGTAAGGTTATGTAAATACCATTGTATAAGTATTTAGTTAAAGTCAAAAGATAGTGAACTCTGATATGTGAATGTGATTATGAAAATGGAATAGTAAATAGGTGAGAGGTGACTAACACCGAATCATAGCCCAATTGTTTGTAGGATGGTCACGATGATAGAAATGTCAGAATTAAATAATAAATAAAAAAAAAAAATTTACTCTGATTTTTAAGTAATTTGGGTCGTGACAGTTTTTGGTATCAAAGCTAAGTTGGCCTGATATGAGTTGGTGTTAGTGGTTAAGGAAGTTTACATCCCCATGTACTGTGTATTTTTAGATACAATTGTGTATATGGAGATGAGATTGCAGCTAAGAATGTGGTTTTAAATGCAAGAATATAAACTCATTAACTGATAGCCGCTACGATAGAGGGGCGAGTACACGAGGTCGAGGTCGTAGAGGTAGGCCTGAGAGTCATACTGAGTCGCCACATGAGACTCAAGATGAGATGACATGGAGGCTGGTATTGAGTATGCCCCACAGAGTCTGACAGAGAGATCGAACAGAGTCCGACAAAGACACCCGAACAGTATTGAGACACAGTTCACGAGGTTAGAACGGAGTGTGAAGAATATTTTACGAGCTAATTGCTCAGACTATGCATGAGATTTGAGGGCGAGTCAGAGCATTGGTGGAAGCCCGCTCGACCCATCTTAAGAGTTAGACATCCATAATGGACATGAAAAAATAATTCTAGAAGTATTTCGGTGACAGAATATCCTGGATACTGCTTAATGGAAATTACAGATAAAACGCTTTACTTTGACCCAGAGGAACTGGTTGATTAACGAGTATGAATCTCAGTTTATATACCTGCCTAGATATGACTCCAATACTATGAATAGTGAGAGTCGAAATGTCTGAAAGTTCATGGAAGGGCTCAGATTGTCAATTAGAGTCCAATTAGGCCATTAGATATCACTACCTATGTCGAGGCAGTGTGCACACTACAGTTGTATGAATAAGATCATGAGTTGCACGCCTCTGAGATTGGGAAAGGTAGTACGGGCCGAAATAGAGATAAAGAGAGAATAGAGAATGACAGAGATGTCAGAATGGGAAAAAGGTAGTTGGGTAAGAGATTAAAGTTGATGAGTCACAGGGTAAGATGATTGGTAAGGCCCCAGTGTTTCCAAATATAGTACTTTTGAGAGGTATTGTGATTGGAGGACCCCGACCTTCTCCGTAGCAGTGTAAACAGTGTAGAATATGTGGTAGTTACCACGAAAATAAGATGTTGGATGAGAGCGAGTGTATGCCTTGGACCAAGACACTACTGATGTTTCATCTGATGTGGTGGAAGATACCACACTGGTTAAGAATAATGAAATAATTATTTTAATTCATCCTGGTGCCACGCATTTATTCATACCGGCTTCAGTTGCTTATAAATGAGTGAAAGATGTGAAGCCTGTACCCTTGGGCAAGATGATGATAGTTAGCTGATTTTCACTAACTGAATATGGGTATAGGGATTATAAGTTGAAAACGGGAGAAAAAGGATATGTCAGTCGATTTTATTCAATGAAATATGAATAATTTTGAAGTAATATTTTTAGAATCGATTGATTCGGCTGCAAACTATGATGTTTAGATTGCTATCCTAAGATAGTGATGTTTTCACCCCTGAAAAGTGTATTGTAAGTTTTAATAAGTAATGAAAGAGTTTGTTATAAGTGATATATGAAAGGAGATAAGCTTTGAGATGTGATAGATCTTGAATACGAGATATATTGGAATAAGAGGCGTATGCAAGGTAAGAATATCTTTGATATGTAAAGTAATTTGGATTAAGCGATATGTAGTGAATACGAATTACGACCAAGGATAAGAGGAGGATATACCCACAACCAGTCTATGTGGTCAAGTCTGAGGGTTAATGAAGGTATTTCAAAATGCCTCCCCGCCTGAAGATTTGACAGCGTCTAGAAGCGCACACATAACCTATAAATTGAAATCGATAGTTGTAATATATACATTTAAAATTTGGGTATCTTTACTGGTACAATATCGAAATATGGAATTTGATTAATCATGAAGGTTTAAAAATTAAAATTTTATCAAAGCCGTTAATATAAGAAAAGGAAATGACGTGGGTTAGTATCTTGAACGGAAGCGATTTTTAAATGACATTAGACGTTTATGCGTACATAGGTCAAGAATATGAGTGATTGAAATATTTAGTGAAACTCAACTACGATAAGGTATTTAAACCTTACGTAGACCGA
Organism: Firmiana major; assembly: GCA_033439115.1. Classification (NCBI taxonomy): domain Eukaryota; kingdom Viridiplantae; phylum Streptophyta; class Magnoliopsida; order Malvales; family Malvaceae; genus Firmiana; species Firmiana major. The sequence goes on along the minus strand of CM065908.1, from coordinate 45,006,282 downwards.
TTGGTTGTCATCTTTGACGATGATATTTTGATGTATTCGAAGTCTAGGGAAAAGCATGAGTAGCAACGGGAAACTGTCTTACATGCGTTGTTGTGAGTTTCTCGAAATGGGCTGCTCAGTTGATACGTATCGTTCGAAAAAAGATTTCATACGAGTGGGATTATAAAAATGGAAGTAGCAGCGGTGAGTTTTGGTATATTCAAGTATGAATTGACCACCGTAATTATTCTCACCATAACCAATATCTCAAGAGGTTTCAGTGTGTATGGATACCTCAAAATAAGGAGTGAGCTGTGTATTGATGTAAAATATTATGTTACTCGCTTATGGATCCAGATAGTTCAAGGACCATAAGAGAAACTATCCGACGCATGATTTAGAGTTGGCAGTCGTAGCGTTTACACTGAAGGTATGGTGCTACCACTTATACAGTGAGAAATCTCGAGTATGCACTGATCGTAAAATCCCCCAGTATCTGTTTTCACAGAAAGAGTGGAATATGAGATAACAAAGAGGGTTAGAGCTTCTGAGGGATTATGATTGCGGAAAATTGTACCACCCAGGAAAGGCTAATGTAATGGCTGATGCCTTGAGCAGAAAGAGCCTTGGGATGGTATTACATATGATGGTCAGGTAGCGTGAGCTGCTAGAGGAGTTGTGAGCCTTAGTAGTGATGTGATCCCTTCTGATGACGACGATGATTTTGTGACAATTAGCCTGAGGTTAGAACCGAATTTGAGTGACCGGATTTGCCAGGCTTAGCATGATGATCAGCATGGTGTTGATAGTGTGGGTCCAATTCAGAAGGGTATGGTGATAGAGTTCACAGTGAGTGATGATGACTTACAGAGGTTTAATGATAGTATAACTGCTCCCCAGGACCATGGTTACTGAGATAGTGTTATTGACAGAAGCTCACTCTTCAGGATATACAGTGCATCCGAGAAGTAATAAATATATTGGAATCTCTGAAAAAGGTATTGCTGGTAAGGTAAAAAAAAAAAGACATTGTAGAGATTGTGGAAAAGTGTCTCGTATGTCAGCTGATTAAGGTAGAGTACGAGAAGTCTACAGAGTTATTGCAGCCTCTACCTATATTGACACGAAAAAGAGAACAAGTTAACATGGATATCGTGATGGGCTACAGAGGACCCGGAGGAATCACGAGGCTATCTGGGTGATAGTCAATAGATTGATTAAGTCTACCCCCTTCTGGTTAGGAAATCCCCAGATACTCTGAGTGTGTAGGCGGAGTTATATGTAAGGAAAATTGTGGAACATTATGTAGCGTTCCAGTGAGCATGGTATCAGATAGGGATTCTCGCTTGACTTCCCACTTCTGGGAATATTTTTCATGAAGCTATGGGAACCTGACTGAGTGTTAGCACAGCTTTTCGTCCTCAGACAGATGGTAGGTCAGAGAGGACTGGAGGATATAATGAGAGCGTGTGCCATTGATTTTATAAGCTCCTGGGATGATCAATTGCTACTAATCGAATTCGTCAATAATGACAGTTGTCATTTGAGTATCGGGATAACATGTTATATGAGGCATTGTATGGCCATAGGGAGTTGTTTCCCAATTTGGATAAGAAGAAGTGGGCGACAGATAGAGAATTGTTTTCGAAATGGTAAGACAAACCTCTGAGGATGTTCAGTTGGATTGTGAGAGACTAAGAACACCTCAGAGCAGACTGAAAAACTATGCTGACAAGAGACAAAAAACCATTGGAATTCACTGATGGTGAATCAGTATTATTGACAGTTAATTGTCATAAAGACATAGCGAGATTCAGAAAGAAGGCAAATTGAGTTTCGTTAGATTAAATCCTTGGAGATATTAGACAAAGTGGGAGATAAGGCCTATAGGTTTAGATTACCACTTGAATAAGCAGGCATCCACAATGTGTCTTATCTTATGATACTTCGAAAATACTATACGGACCCAACATATGTGATCGGATATGAGCTCCAATATCTTAGCTCAATGAAAGTAACGTATGTGAAAAACAAATCGATTCGGGTATTATACGGAAGGAGAAAGTGTTGAGGTTTAAGATGATCTCCTTAGTCAAGTCTGTTGGTAGTATTACACTCCGAAAAAAGTCTCCTGAGAATTAAAGAGTATGATACGATAGACGTACTCGGAGTTGTTTATGGACCCATTTGACTTGGTTCTAATTTCGAGGACCAAATTTCTTAAGTGGGGGAGATTGTAAGACCCGATTTTATTTAAAGCACGAAATGAGAAAAGATCAAATGAAGGATTGAAATGGTAGTCCCGAACACGTGCAAGGGTAGAACGGTCAAAAGATCGAAAGTCGGTATAAATTCGATAAGAAAATTTAATTAAAAATATGAGACTGAGAAATCTTGATTAATAATGAAGAACTAATTAAATTTTGGGTTAAATTGATCAAGATATGAATTTATTGGAATTAATTGGATTTTTCACCAAGGGAAATAATCTTGAAAATAATCGAAAAATATACCGAAAAGACGAAATAATACCGATAAATTAATTTACTGATTAAATGAATTAAATATAAATTTTTAAGATATTTTGGCAAAAATAATACTATTTAATTGATTAAAATAATAATAAAATAATAAAGAAATAAAAATAATAAAATAATAAAAAATAAAAAAAATGAAAGAATCGCGAGTCGCGATTTTAAAGAGGAAATGGAAGCCGAGACCTCTACCTCCACCGATGGACGGAGACCACCGGTGACCTGGAGGCCACCGAGGAAGCCCAGCCGAGCCTCGCCGGCGTTGGTAGGCGGAAGAAGGAAGCGGCCACCGGTGGTGAAAGAGAAGAGAAAGAGAGCCGAGAGAGGGAGAAAAAGAATTTGGTGATCAGTGCCGATTCAGGCACTGCCACCGCTAGCCGAAGGAGGCCCACACCAAGACCGGCCGATCAGCGGCTGAATCGGCCTATGGGACAGCGGCTAGCACCGAAAAACGGCGAGAAAAGAAACGGTAGGGAGAAGAGCCGGACCGACCACTTTTCGACCACCTCGGACGAAACCGACCCTAGATCTGTGCACCAGACGATCTCAAGGAGCTACTGACGGCGAAAATCGACAGAGAACTGACCGGCGAAGCCCTAAATCGATCGAACCAGACTGAATCGGCTAGATCGAATCGGTCTGAATCAGGTTGAATCGGATCAAACCGGTTCAGCCAAAAAGAAAAGGAAAAAAGAAGAAAAAAAGGAAAGAAAAAGAGGAAAAATTGGAGAAAAATCTTAGTGATGCAATCGTGTTACGGGTAAGTCGGTAAGCGATCGAATTGACCGATTTATATTTTAGAATATTTAATTTGATTAATATTCGACTAGAAATTTATCCGAAAAAATATTAAATTGTGTAGTTCGACAATTGACATCAAACGAGAGCTCGAGACAGCCTCGATTTACGTACTACCATGGAATCACAGGTGAGTAACCCTTATTTACAATAATTTTGCATCGTTATGCATGTTAGAATTTACCGCATAAATTATAGATTTAAATTCTGCATTAAATGAATTATATTCTGGAAATTTAGAGAAATTGTTGTAAATAATTCTTTGAGATATCCAAGAATTTAAAACGAGGTCCAATATATACTGATGAGCCCAATGAGCCCAATAGGCCTCGATAATGTGAATAGTGAGTGAAAAACGGGCTTAAGGCCGATTAAGGCTCATTATGGTGCAATCGGGCCCAATGATGAAAACGGGCCCAATGATTTAAATTAAGCCAAAAAAATACAAAATACAATTAATTGTATTGTATTTGACCTGATGTATATTTATACGCATTCCGGATATTTGATTGAGAGCAAATCGGACTGCATGATGAGACATCAGAGACAGGTCATATTGTACAAAAAATGAGGTAAGGGAATTGTGTGAGTAGCTAGAGGTAGCTACGCGTACATAGCTTTTGTATACACTGAATACGTATGTATACATTGATATTGTACAAAGGTCCTAAAAATGGTTTAAAGATTTTAAGGACTCGAAATAGGAAAAGACTATTTTACCCCTATTGAGGGAAGTTCACCTAAGGATGCTGAAAGCATGACATGCACGAAATGCATGATTTAAGAAATTTTCTGATTTAAGGAATTTTCATGGTTTTTAAACAAAATAAATCGATAGATTGGCCAATAATTGCATAAGTTTCACAAGATAATACTACATAAGTGTTATTTAGATTTAAATGAAATTTCTTGGGAAAATAAGCCAACTATCAAGTTTATATGGAAACAGATAGTGCCGATACATAGCTCGCACTATATCTGCGTTTGTGAGTGTGCATAAATATGCTTGAGCGGTTGCTTGCACCAACTTATGTGACATCATATGCATGAAATGTGCTAGAGCAGTTGCTCGCACTGATTTTTATTATTGAGAAATGAATGAGAGGTGTTGGAGCCTAGTTCGCACTCTGTTTTGACATATTTTGACTTGTTTTGAATAAATATGCATAAAAAGGTGCTGGACCGATTGCTCGCACTAGTTTTAATGATTTGACACGCATGAAGGTGCTGGAGCCTAGCTCGCATCCAGTTTTGATATGATATTGCATAAAAGCCATGTTAGACTGTAACTCGCACGAGACTTAATGTATTTATGCATAAAGTCGTACTGGAGCGTTGCTCGTACAAAGTTTTGATTTACTTGAGCATTCATTTGTGCTGGAGCATTGCTCGTACATGATTTTATATGGATTTATAACTCATTTTAAAGTCATACTGGAGTGCTACACGTACGCAGATTTTACTGATTTTTATGAAACCGTGCAACAGCTTCGCTCGCACGAGATTTTTTGATATCATGAATATGCATGGAGTCGTACTAGAGCTTCGCTCTCATAGAGATTGTGAGATCTGAGAATTTCAGACATAGTTTAATGATGTAATAAGAAATTGAAGTGTAATTTATTGAGCTAAGTGAATTGTGAGAATTATAATTGGAGATTTATATGTTAAGTGTGTAAAATAAGCATGAAGTATGAGGACAGATCGATCTGGGAGAAGGAGAGATCGATCTGGTGAGTTAAAAATGACGAGGAAAGAGGAATTTGAGGAGCAGATCGATCTCCAATGGAAGAGATCGATCTCCAAATGATTCTGTTTGAGAAAGGATCGATCTCATGAGGAAGAGATCGATCTCCAAACGATTCTGTTTAGGAGAAGATCGATCTCCTTAGGAGCAGATCGATCTCATAAAGCCATAAAGAGATTGATCTCACCCCTCGACAGATCGATCTCCTAGGCATAAAATTGCCCAGATCGTCCCCAAAATTCAAACGCAGATCGATCTCACCCTTCGACAGATCGATCTCCTACCTCCAGTCTATATAAGGAACCTGTGTTTTTCTCCTGCAATTTCACTTTCTCTCTCTTCCAACCCCCATTTTACCGAAAACCTAACTTTCTCACTCATCCAAATCACCCATTTCCGGCCGAATCAGCTGTTGTGGTAAGAAGGAAAGTTGTTCCTCATCAAAGGGAGAACAACATACTTGGAAATCGAAGGACGAATCGGATCGAGGCGTGGGTTGTGCGTCTCACAAGCTTTGGGTAATTTCTAAACCTCGATCTTGATATTTGAGCTGATTTTGATGATATTGGTGGTTGTCATTGCGTTGAAATAGCTGAGAAATGATTAGGGATTGATGAAATTGCAATGTAGTTGGAGTAATGTAGACATTTGGTAATTTTGAGAATTTGTGCTATAAATGGAAATATAGACAATGTGATGAATTAGCATAGATAATTGGCATGAGAATGTAGGACATTGAGATATTGTGGATGAGGTTGTAGTTTAGGGTTGAGTTACGAGAATCAAGAGATTTGAGGAGATTATGAGCAATTATGCTCGATTTTGAGAATTGAGGTTTATGAGGTAATTGAGTATTGATGTTTTAACATCGTTTGGACAGCTCAGGAGTTCCAGAGTGGAATGCGAGGCTAGTCCGTGATACGGGGGAAACGATTGCACTATACGAGGTGCAAAGAGGTAAGGGAAATCTAAATCATTTGTGTATGTGAATTGTAAACTATTTTAGCATGAATTGTGGTTTATAAAACAAGCATGTTGGGTTTTGTGTTGAGAGTTAATTGCACACGATTTTTATAGCCGGTTGGAGCCCAATGTTTTTATGAGTTTATAACTGGGCTCTACGTTAAGGCAATATTGAGATTTGAGAAATGTGTGCGTGTGCTTTGCCGGTTGGAACTCGGTTTTATTACGTTTTGTGTTGAGTACAAAATGATTTTCAAATGGGCTTTATGAGAGAAAAACCATTACGAGTTCTACGTGAAGGTAAACCAGTCTTATGTGATAAGACTTAGGTGTGTAGTTGTGAGTACACACTGGGCATTGCTCTGGTAGCATGTAAGCCCGATTTCTTCTCCGTTCTGGTAACGTGAGAACAACCCATTGGTGGCTGTGCCACGTTGAGAAACCCCATTGGTGGCTGTGCCACGTTGAGAAACCCCATTGGTGGCTGTGCCACGTTATACCCCATTGGTGGCTGTGCCACGTTGAGAAACCCCATTGGTGGCTGTGCCACATTGAGAAACCCCATTGGTGGCTGTGCCACGTTAAGAAACCTCATTGGTGGCTGTGCCACGTTATACCCCATTGGTGGCTGTGCCACGTTATACCCCATTGGTGGCTATGCCACGTTGAGAAACCCCATTGGTGGCTGTGCCATGTTGAGAAACCCCATTGGTGGCTATGCCACATTATACCCCATTGGTGGCTGTGCCACGTTGAGAAACCCCCTTGGTGGCTGTGCCACGTTATACCCCATTGGTGGCTGCGCCACGTTGAGAAACCCTATTCTGTGGCTATGCCACGCGAGAAATTAAATCAGTGGCTTTGCCTCGTGTGTTTTGTGGCTATGCCACGTGAGAAATTAAATCAGTGGCTTTGCCACGTGTGTTTTGTGGCTATGCCACGCGAGAAATTAAATCAGTGGCTATGCCACGTTGTTTGAGAAAGCGTTTAACGCGTTATTTTCACATGCTTTGTTAATGCTCTAGAGTGAGCCTTTTTACTTCATGTTTTCACATGATTTGAGATATGAGAATATCGTTTTGAGTACTTTCATGCTATGGTTTTCAAATGAGTTTCACATACAAATAAACATTTTGTGATGTGCATTTTGGTTTACGAAATGAGTTCCTTACCCCCTTTACTGAGCGATTTAGAAGCTCACCCTGTTTTATTTCCCCCCAGAGTTCTTCAAGTGAATAAGGACTTCCCTGCGACGTACGGAGTAGTGGCTAGTGGAGGATTCGAGCTCCAGGCCATATATATTGTATCTTGAGGTATATTTTATCTTTTCATGTACCCAGACTATTATTGTAATTGCAGACACTTGATGTATAACATTATATCGGATGTATTAGGATTAATTAACTTGAGATGGATTAATGTATTTGATATGATATATAAATTCTAGTGATGAGATCCTGAGGCATAATGATCATGATGATGTATGACACTGCACAGGAATGCACCTTTACTTGTGAGTTAATGAATAAAAAGTTTTAAATTAGCCATATTTTCCGCATTTTCGGGGCGTGACAGAGTTTTCTTGGTATCAGAGCTTAGGGTGTCTAGTACTGTCAGTGTCGGTTAAGTGTAATAGAATACATCCCAATGTCTGTAATAGTCTGGTCATGAACTGAAATTGAGGATTGAGATTTCAATCGATTGTGATATGTACGCGCATGAGACGAGTTGAGATAGAGAATGAGTAAACGACGAGGTCGTTCGAGGAGGCAGGCAGAGTCCCCTCCGCCACCTGTCCCACAACCAGAGAGTCCTAACTCTTGATTTAATCGGATTGAGACCGATGTGAGGCAAGGTTTTGAGCAGATGGCAGCGTTATTCGCGCAACACTTTGGAGTTAATGCCTCGGGTACTACGCCTACACCACCACAAGGACCTCCCATACCCCCAGTGCCTCCCGTCACCCAGCCTGAGGATAGAAGTATGGTCCAACTAAGGGATTTTCTAAAGATGAATCCACCCGCATTTAAGGGAAGGAAGGATCCTACAGAGGCTGAGGAGTGGTTGACGGAATTAAGAATTATATTTGATTTTCTGGGGTGCACCGATGCTGAGAGGGTCAGTATGAGTGCCTATATGCTGAAGGGGAGAGCTCGAGATTGGTGGGGTACTACCCAGGGTATTCTGATGTCCCACCATGATGTGATTGGTTGGGAAGAGTTTCAGACAGCCTTTAGGACCCAATATGTACCACGAGCCGCCCAGAGAAAGAAACAAGCCGAGTTTTTGAGTTTGGTACAGGGTGACATGTCTGTGGATGACTATGAGAGCCAATTCACAGCGCTATTGAGATATGACCCAGAGACCTTCAAGAGTGAAGAGCTCCGCACAGAGAAGTTTGTGTATGGGTTGAAGCCTGTCATCAGAGATAGATTGATAGGGCTATGTATTACTGAGTTTGGAGATGCTCTGAGACGAGCACAAGAGATTGAAAGAGGGATTGAGATGGTACAATCCCAGAATGAGCTCAGAGCGATGAATAGAGATAAGGGCAAGAGGCCAGCACTTTTCCAAACAGAGGCTCGGAGAGGTTCCTTCAGAAGAGGAAGGATTGAGGTGCAGAAGGACAGATTGGAGAGACCCAGAGCCTATCCTATTATCAAGGAGACCCCTCGATATGTCAGGCCGGAGACAAGGTTTTGTAGAGACTGTGGTCGATCGCATGAGGGAAGTTGTACTGGGTCGATCCATGGATGTTTTAGATGTGGTGACATGGGTCACAGAGTGAAGGACTGTCCCCAACCTCAGATACCACATGCTCCGGAGCCCACTAGACAACAGCCTCAGAGAGTGGATCCCCGGAGATGGGCCACTGCGGCAGAGAAAGGGAAGAAACCTGTGGCACAGGGACGTGTGTTTGCCCTGGATAAGGAGACCGCAGACACTTCGGCAGAAACTATAAGAGGTACACTCTATGTCTGTAATTATGAGGCTCATGTGTTGATTGATTCAGGATCCACGCATTCGTTTATTTCTGAGCATTTTGCATGTAGATTAAACTTGAAGTTTGAACCTCTAGAATATATACTACATGTAAATACCCCTATGCGTGAATCCCGAGAACTGAGTTAATCTGTAGAGGATGTGAGATAAAGGTGGGAGATAGAGTGATGTTAGCAGATCTAATCATGTTGAATATACATGGGTTTGATGTAATTCTGGGAATGGATTGGTTGGCGACCAATCGAGTGAGTTTAGACTGCTACACTAAGATTGTGACTTTCTCCCTACCTGAACCTTACAGTGTACGGTTGAGATGTTGAGGAAATGTATATGTGGAATTCTAGTATGTAATTTGAGAATTTTGATATTATTTTGGAGAATATTAAATATGATTGTTCATGTGAAGGTTATGAGACACTCATCTCATACGATGAGCGAGAACATCCGAGGATTGAGGATATACCTGTGGTGTGTGAATTTCTGGATGTTTTCCCAGATGAATTGCCAGGTTTACCACCAGAGAGAGAGCTGGAGTTTACCATTGATTTGGTACCAGATACTCAGCCGATCTCTAAACCTCCTTACAGGATGGCATTAGTGGAACTTGAGGAATTGAGGAAACAACTACAAGAGCTATTGGATCAAGGGTTTATTAGACCCAGTGTTTCACCGTGGGGAGCGCCAGTACTATTTGTTAAGAAGAAGGATGGTAGTCTCAGATTATGTGTAGACTATCGATTGTTGAATAAAGCCACGGTGAAGAATAAATACCCATTGCCCAGGATTGATGATCTACTTGATCAGCTGAAAGGGGCATCAGTCTTTTCTAAGATTGATTTGAGATCGGGCTATCACCAATTGAGGATCAAGGAAGAAGATACTCCAAAGACGACCTTCAGGACAAGGTATGGCCATTACGAATTTCTGGTGATGTCCTTTGGATTGACGAACGCCCCTGCAGCATTTATGAGATTGATGAACGAGGTGTTCAGAGACTATCTAGATAAATTTGTGATAGTCTTTATTGATGATATCGTGGTATACTCTCGGTCGTATGAGGAGCATGCACAGCATTTGTGGTTAGTACTTCAGATACTCCGAGATAAGCAATTATACGGAAAGCTTAGTAAGTGTGAGTTTTGGCTGAACCGGATAGCTTTCCTTGGTCATATAGTCTCAGAGGAAGGAGTATCAGTGGACCCAAGCAAGGTGGAGGCTGTGCTTAATTGGGAGAGACCGAGGACAGTCACTGAGGTGCGAAGCTTCCTTGGTTTGGCAGGGTATTACAGAAGATTTGTGGAAGGATTCTCAAGGATTGCTTCCCCTTTGACTAAGCTCACGCGCAAAGAGACTCCATTTATATGGACTGAGCAATGTGAGCTCAGTTTTCAGGAATTAAAAAGGAGATTGACAGCGGCACCTGTGTTAACTATCCCTGAGGGATCAGGATGGATTATTGAGGTTCAGAGGACAGATTTGTGTACCGGACGATGATACCCTAAAGAGACAGATACTGAGAGAATCCCACTGCTCGCGATACACCATGCACCCAGGGAGTACTAAGATGTACCGAGACTTGAGAAAGGTGTATTGGTGGAGTGGTATGAAGCGAGACGTGGCAGAGTACGTGGCCAGGTGTTTAGTATGCCAGCAAGTGAAAGCTGAGCATCGGAAGCCCGGAGGACTACTACAGCCCTTACCTGTACCCACATGGAAATGGGAGCATGTCACTATGGACTTTATTATGGGTTTACCGAGGACCCGAAGAGGTCGTGACGCGATATGGGTCATTGTGGATAGATTGACCAAGAGTGCCCATTTCCTTGCCATCAAGAGCACAGATACTGTGGATGCCTTAGCTGAACTGTATGTCAGCGAGATAGCTAGATTACATGGGGCTCCAGTGAGTATTACTTCTGATAGAGATTCCCGATTTACTTCCAGATTCTGGACCCAGTTTCAGGAGTCCATGGGATCTCGATTGAGTTTTAGTACCGCCTATCACCCTCAGACAGATGGTCAGTCAGAGAGGACTATTCAGACCCTGGAGGATATGTTGAGGGCGTGTACGATGGATTTTAAGGGATCATGGGATGATCACCTGCCCCTAGCAGAGTTTGCATACAATAACAGCTATCATGCGAGTATTGGAATGGCACCTTTTGAGGCTCTATATGGTAGGAGGTGTAGGTCCCCTGTAGCTTGGGAAGAAGTCGGTGACAGAAAGATAAATGCTCCCGAGCTTGTTGAGCAAGCCGTACAGAGTGTGAAACTCATATGTGAGAGGTTACGGGCTGCACAAAGTAGACAGAAAAGCAACGCGGATATGCGTAGACGGCCACTTGAGTTTGACGTTGGTGATGCAGTATTTCTGAAAGTATCACCGAGCAAGGGTATCATGCGATTTAGGAAGAAAGGAAAATTGAGTCCTCGATACGTAGGACCATTCGAGATACTTGAGAAAGTGGGAGAGGTAGCTTACAGATTAGCATTACCCCCACAGATGTCCGGAATACACAACGTTTTTCATGTATCTATGTTGAGGAAGTACCACCCGGACCCTTCTCATGTTATAGAGTATGATGAGATAGACATACAGGAGGACATGAGCTATACTGAGGAACCCGTCCGGATTCTCGATAGAAAGGAGAAGGTACTGAGGACCAAGAGCATCCCATTAGTGAAAGTTTTGTGGAAACATCACTCAATGGAAGAGGCAACGTGGGAACTAGAGAATCTCATGAAGGAGAAATACCCCCATCTATTCGGCTAGTTGAGTTAAATTTGGAGGACCAAATTCTATTTAAGGTGGGGAGGATGTGAGATCTGAGAATTTCAGACATATTTTAATGATGTAATAAGAAATTGAAGTGTAATTTATTGTGAGAATTATAATTGGAGATTTATATGTTAAGTGTGTAAAATAAGCATGAAGTATGAGGACAGATCGATCTGGGAGAAGGAGAGATCGATCTGGTGAGTTAAAAATGACGAGGAAGGAGGAATTTGAGGAGCAGATCGATCTCCAATGGAAGAGATCGATCTCCAAATGATTCTGTTTGAGAAAGGATCGATCTCATGAGGAAGAGATCGATCTCCAAACGATTCTGTTTGGGAGAAGATCGATCTCCTTAGGAGCAGATCGATCTCATAAAGCCATAAAGAGATCGATCTCACCCCTCGACAGATCGATCTCCTAGGCATAAAATTGCCCAGATCGTCCCCAAAATTCAAACCCAGATCGATCTCACCCTTCGACAGATCGATCTCCTACCTCCAGTCTATATAAGGAACCCGTGTTTTTCTCCTGCAATTTCACTTTCTCTCTCTTCCAACCCCCATTTTACCGAAAACCTAACTTTCTCACTCATCCAATCACCCATTTCCGGCCGAATCAGCTGTTGTGGTAAGAAGGAAAGTTGTTCCTCATCAAAGGGAGAACAACATACTTGGAAATCGAAGGATGAATCGGATCGAGGCGTGGGTTGTGCGTCTCACAAGCTTTGGGTAATTTCTAAACCTCGATCTTGATATTTGAGCTGATTTTGATGATATTGGTGGTTGTCATTGCGTTGAAATAGCTGAGAAATGATTAGGGATTGATAAAATTGCAATGTAGTTGGAGTAATGTAGATATTTGGTAATTTTGAGAATTTGTGCTATAAATGGAAATATAGACAATGTGATGAATTAGCATAGATAATTGGCATGAGAATGTAGGACATTGAGATATTGTGGATGAGGTTGTAGTTTAGGGTTGAGTTACGAGAATCAAGAGATTTGAGGAGATTATGAGCAATTATGCTCGATTTTGAGAATTGAGGTTTATGAGGTAATTGAGTATTGATGTTTTCACATCGTTTGGACAGCTCGGGAGTTCCAGAGTGGAATGCGAGGCTAGTCCGTGATACGGGGGAAACGATTGCACTATACGAGGTGCAAAGAGGTAAGGGAAATCTAAACCATTTGTGTATGTGAATTGTAAACTATTTTAGCATGAATTGTGGTTTATAAAACAAGCATGTTGGGTTTTGTGTTGAGATTTAATTGCACACGATTTTTATAGCCAGTTGGAGCCCAATGTTTTTATGAGTTTTTAACTGGGCTCTACGTTAAGGCAATATTGAGATTTGAGAAATGTGTGCGTGTGCTTTGCCGGTTGGAACTCGATTTTATTACGTTTTGTGTTGAGTACAAAACGATTTTCAAATGGGTTTTATGAGAGAAAAACCATTACGAGTTCTACGTGAAGGCAAACCAGTCTTATGTGATAAGACTTAGGTGTGTAGTTGTGAGTACACACCGGGCATTGCTTTGGTAGCATGTAAGCCCGATTTCTTCTCCGTTCTGGTAATGTGAGAACAACCCATTGGTGGCTGTGCCACGTTGAGAAACCCCATTGGTGGCTGTGCCACGTTATACCCCATTGGTGGCTGTGCCACGTTGAGAAACCCCATTGGTGGCTGTGCCACGTTGAGAAACCCCATTGGTGGCTGTGCCACGTTGAGAAACCCCATTGGTGGCTGTGCCACGTTATACCCCATTGGTGGCTGTGCCACGTTGAGAAACCCCATTGGTGGCTGTGCCACGTTATACCCCATTGGTGGCTGTGCCACGTTGAGAAACCCCCTTGGTGGCTGTGCCACGTTATACCCCATTGGTGGCTGCGCCACGTTGAGAAACCCTATTCTGTGGCTATGCCACGCGAGAAATTAAATCAGTGGCTTTGCCACGTGTGTTTTGTGGCTATGCCACGTGAGAAATTAAATCAGTGGCTTTGCCACGTGTGTTTAGTGGCTATGCCACGCGAGAAATTAAATCAGTGGCTATGCCACGTTGTTTAAGAAAGCGTTTAACGCGTCATTTTCACATGCTTTGTTAATGCTCTAGAGTGAGCCTTTTTACTTCATGTTTTCACATGATTTGAGATATGAGAATATCGTTTTGAGTACTTTCATGCTATGGTTTTCAAATGAGTTTCACATACAAATAAACATTTTGTGATGTGCATTTTGGTTTACGAAATGAGTTCCTTACCCCCTTTACTGAGCGATTTAGAAGCTCACCCTGTTTTCTTTCCCCCCAGAGTTCTTCAAGTGAATAAGGACTTCCCTGCGACGTACGGAGTAGTGCTAGTGGAGGATTCGAGCTCCAGGCCATATATATTGTATCTTGAGGTATATTTTATCTTTTCATGTACCCAGACTATTATTGTAATTGCAGACACTTGATGTATAACATTATATGGGATGTATTAGGATTAATTAACTTGAGATGGATTAATGTATTTGAAATGATATATAAATTCTAGTGATGAGATCCTGAGGCATAATGATCATGATGATGTATGACACTGCACAGGAATGCACCTTTACTTGTGAGTTAATGAATAAAAAGTTTTAAATTAGCCCTATTTTTCGCATTTTCGAGGCGTGACAGAGATTTATATGACATGCATATAGCCGTGTTAGGAGCTCCTGTAGACTTTGTGTCACAGTGAGATGATATGTCCACACGTGCATACTGAGACAGAGATGGTATGGGTGGATAAGACCTATTGCAGGCACCCCTGACTGAGCTTAGGTTAACGGAGTACGTTGTACCGTGTATGTCACGCGGAGTATGTTGTACCGTGGGGATTGTTAGAGTGGTGTCGCATTAGCCACGAGGCAGCAGGCCCTGCCCTCGCAATCCTGATGTTATGCTATTCTGGCGGGTAGGATCGACCCACCTATTGTTTCAGGTGTGATACCCCGTACACTAGGTACCGTGTTGCAAGGGATCACTAGGTTATGTCCATAGTCCTTGTTGTTACTGATATAGTCACCCACATATCTCACATGATATAACTATTGGATGATAGACTAGGGTAGACCTGAGGGAGGGGTCAAGCCCCCGATTTTGTGATTTTTACTCAGATGTGCTTTTTAACAGAATTTTATAACGAATTGCTTTATGAGTTTGAAATTGAATTATGAGATGCTTAACCCTTTTGGGTTATTTTATACTGCGCTTTAAATAAAATGATTTAAATCCAGTAGCATGATGAATTTTCCATGCTTTAATCATAAATTCATGAGAAGGATTTTTTCTCATGATTTGTTTTACATGGCATGATCTTGATTTACCTCATGCTAAGTATGATTTAATGATGTCACATAAAATGCCATTGATGCATAGGTAGTATGATTTATATATGCACGAACAATTTTATAAACTAAGTCATTGATAAAATACATGATTTTGTGCTTGAGATTTTAATGAAAAGAAATGGATTTAAGGGCACGGTAACATGAGCATGTAGATAGTGGAGCTATCTACTTACTTGCATAATTGCCTTACTGAGCGTGTGGTTTGCTCACCCCCTTATTTTCCCATCTTTTCAGAGCACTCGCAATAGTTAGTGAGCGGCTGATGACTTGCATTCTTGGTATCCGCTGCTTCCCATCGAGAGACAGGTATACACATTTGTATAGTTTTGTATCTGAACATGTAATGCACAGTATTGTAAATGGATATGATGTCGGGGATGTAAGGTTATGTAAATACCATTGTATAAGTATTTAGTTAAAGTCAAAAGATAGTAAACTCTGATATGTGAATGTGATTATGGAAATGGAATGGCAAATAGGTGAGAGGTGACTAACACTGAATCATAGCCCAACTGTTTGTAGGATGGTCACGATGAGAGAAAGGTAAGAATTAAATAATAAATGAAAAACAAAAAATTTACTTTGATTTTTAGGTAATTTGGGTCATGACAGTCTTCACAGTGGAAATCGTCATGGTTTTTCACAACATGTCTTATATATCACTTAAAACTGTAGTGCGCATCTTGAGTGTGACTCTCAATCAACACTTCGCCTCTTTAACACTGTGTATGCATCTCAAAATATCAAACACTAGTGCGAGTAACATCTAGCACCAGGTCCATGCATAATTCTCTTTTCAAATCAAATACGAGCTATCGGTCTAGTACGATATCATGTATATATCTTGAAAAGTAGAGTACGAGCAAAGCTCTCAGCACTCTATCATGTAAAACTGAGTATGAGTATAGCTCCCAATACTCTATATGCATCAATCACAAACTGAGTACGAGCTAAGCTCCCAGTACTCTAACATGCATAAAATAGCATTAAAATATAGTACGAGTATATCCTCCAGTACTATGTGATGCATATCTCAAAATATAGTGCAAGTATTCTCTAACACTTATGGTTTTTCACACAAAACCAGATAGATGGCTATTTCAAAACACAACTCTCTCATTCAAATCAAATTGGCACTTAAGTGTGCTGTTTTTGCATATACATGAAAACATTAGCCATTCTATCATGCAACTCTTGCATTTTGGGTCACAACATGCTTCTCAGGCTTTTTATCCTATTTTTAGATAAAACTACACTTTATCTCATTTGGCCTATTCATGGGAATTCATATAGCATATAATATTGAAATGCTATTTTAAAATACATGTAACCATCCTAGCTATTCAAGAAATTCCCTTACCTTGGATCACGTCAAGTGACCTCACTTCCTCGGTGCAACTCACTTTCGCAGTCCGAGTAGCTTCCTCAATGATTTCCGAAGCTGTTACAATTATTGGCATTAGTATATCACTCTATACTCATTTCATTTGCCAAATCTCAATTTAATGCTTAGTATTCCTCACTTTCTCTAAATTATGGCGTAAAATCACATTTTCACATAACTATATTCATTTCTCCTTATTTCCAATTTATACATTTCATAAGATTATTTCATAATCTTCTATACATGCATATTTCATCATCAAACCAATGTTAACATCATTTTCTCAATACTTTCTCACTTTCATGCCAAAACTAGGTCATGCTCATTTTCCATGATCCTCTCATTTCTAACAATTCATATATATATATATATATATATATATATATATATATCAATCAACTCATCAATACACCTAGTTTTACATATATCAAAGTGGTGTATTGAATCTTGCCTATTTGAACTTTTCTTCCTTTTTTCACCAAGATAGAAAAATCCTCATTACTCTCTCAACACTTGATTCCAATCCTTTGTTTCTGAATATGTTGCTCTCCTCTTTGCTAAGAACAACTTTTCTCACTTATACCTGACTCCAAACTGCTTACAAACTGAAGTTTTCTGGTGTTTCTTGGCTAGGTTTCACTTTAGTTTCCAAATGGAATAGTAGTTCTCAGGAAAATGAAGTGCAGAAGTCCAGTATTTATAGAATTGTCTTGATGAGATCGATCTGCTACCCTAGGAGATCGATCAACTCTGTATTTTTCCTCTTGAAATCGACCTTCTAGACTTCATGAGATCGATCCGCTCCTAAGCTTGAGATCGATCTGAATCAACTCAGAACCTTAAGGAGATCGATCTACTCTTGCATGAGATCGATCTTCTCCAAGTTAGTAGCTTAAGGACATTGATCTGGCCCTTCAGAGATCGATTCTTTCAACATAGAATGCTCAGCAGATCGATCTGCTCTCTAATGAGATCGATTTGACCTGTTCTATTGCTCGAATTTGAGCATTTTTGGCTCTTTGAGATCGATCTCTCATCCCATGAGATCGATCTCTCATTCAGCTTTCCAGATTTTACTGCAGTTTTCTGCAGAAAACACACACCAAACTTAATACATTTTGCTACCATGGTCATTTTCTCATCCATCCACACTTAAGGCTTGAAAATGAGATCCTTTCATGCCTTATACACATTTAAACTTGTGTGTATCCTTTGTATAGCCAAAGGTATACAATATATCACCCAATGGAAGTATAAAACTCATTCCATTTTACTTAACCACTCAAAACTCAATATTATCACATTCCACTCCTGAAAATATCCCTCTTACACTTGTACTATACTTTAAAATTTGTATGTATTCATTCCATACACATTTACAACTTCAAATATACATTCCTCATGATTTTCATTTTTTGTGACTTATATACACATCACAAGGTCATAAGGTTACATTACAAAATTGTAGATCTTACAATCCTCCCATCCTAAATGAATTTGGTCCTCCAAATTAGAACCAAGTTAATCTCTAAACAATTGGGGATATCTCTCTCTCATTAGACTCTCTAGCTCCCAACTAGCTTCCTTCGAAGTGTGGTGTTGCCAAAGAATCTTTACTAATCCAATAGTCTTATTTCTCAATACTTTCTCCTTGCTATCCAAGATCCGAATCGGTTTTTCTACATAAGTCAGATCATCTTTGAGCTCCAATGGCTCATACCGAATCACATGATTTGGATCTGGATGATACTTCCTTAACATTGAAATGTGGAAAACATTGTGCACTCCCGATAAATTTGGTGGTAATGCCAATCTATATGCCTTATCTCCCACTCTGTCTAGTATCTCAAAGGGTCCAATGTAGCGAGGACTCAATTTACCTCTCTTCCTAGATCTCACTATACCCTTCAAAGGATAAACCTTTAAACATACTGACTCACCAACTGTGAATTCAAGTGATCTTCGTCTCTTGTCAGCATCGTTCTTTTGTCTACCCTTAGCTGTCCTTAATCTCTCAACAATCAATTGGACATTCTTAGAGGCATGTGTAACCAAATCAGGAGCAAAAATCTTTCTGTCACACACTTCTTCCCAACCAATAGGGAACGACATTTACAACCATACAAAGCCTCATATGGTGCCATCCTGATACTCGCATGATAACTGTTGTTGTAGGCGAACTCGGCTAGTGGCAAATGATCATCCCAGGAGCCTCTAAAATCCAGCACACATGCTCTCAACATATCCTCTAGGGTCTGTATAATCCTCTCTGACTGCCCATCTGTCTGAGGATGATAAGTGGTGCTCAAACTCAATTGGGTTCCCATGGCTTCCTGAAAATATTCCCAACAGTGGGAAGTGAAGCGGGAATCCCTATCTAAAACAATGCTCACTGGAACACCATGTAACCTCACTACCTCGCGTACATACAGTTCTGCCAACGTACTCAGAGTATCAGTAGCTCTCATAGCTGGAAAGTGGGCTGACTTCATCAGTTTATCAATTATCACCCATATCGCATCGTGATTCCTTCGGGTCCTCAGTAAACCCATCATGAAATCCATGGTGATACGCTCCTATTTCCATGTCGGTATAGGTAGAGGCTACAATAACCCTGCAGGTTTCTGATGCTCTACCTTCACTTTCTGACATACAAGACATTTTGCCACAAAATCCGCAACAACCTTCTTCAAACCTAACCACTAGTACACCTTTCGGAGATTCTGGTATATCTTATTACTTCCCGGATGTAGCATGTACCTCAATGAATGAGCTTTCATTAGTATTAATCTTATGTGTTGTGGGTCCTTGGGGACACATAATCTATCTCTGAATCTTAGGAGTCCATCTGAACTTACCTCAAAGTCAGTCAATGTGCCCCTCTGTATCTGACCTCTCATGTCAGTACAATATGGATCAGTCTACTGAGCCACTCTGATCCTCTCTAACAGATCCGGCTCCAAGTGTGGACTAGCGATCACACAGTCTGTATCCATGTCAGAAGGCACGACTCCCAAACTGAGGCTAGCAAACTACTCTAGCAACTCATGTTCCCTGACCATCATATAGGATACCATCCCTAAGCTCTTCCTGCTCAAGGCATCAGCTACAACATTAGCCTTACCCGGATGATAAAGTATCTCAGAATCATAGTCCTTCAGAAGCTCTAACCATCTTCTTTGTTTCATGTTTAGCTCTTTTTGTGAGAATAGATACTTAAAGCTCTTGTGGTTAGTATAGATCTGAAATTTCTCTCCATACAAGTAGTGGCACCATACCTTCAACGCAAATACTACTGCCGCTAACTCCAAATCATGGGTCAAATAGTTCTTCTCATGATCCTTCAACTGTCTGGATCCATAAGAAACTACCTTCCTATCCTACAACAACACACAGCCTAGTCCCTGATGCAAAGCATCGATATACACTGAACATCCTCCTGAGCTGGTAAGAATTGTGAGAATAGGAGCAGTTATCAATCGACTCTTCAACTCCTGAAAACTCTTCTCACAATCCTCATTCCACACAAATGCTACACCCTTCCGAGTGAGACGTGTCAATGGAGCAGCTAACTTCAAAAATCCTTCTACGAATCTCCAATAGTATCCTGCTGAACCTAAGAAACTCTTGATCTCGGTGACTGTCTTTGGCTGTTCCCACTGAACTACAGCCTTAATCTTGGATGGATCTACTGATACACCATCCTTTGACTCAACATGTCCCAAAAATGAGATCTGTGACAACCAAAAGTCACACTTGTTGAGTTTAGCATACAACTTCTACTCTCGCAAAGTCTGCAACACAATCTTGAGGTGCTCCTCATGCTCTTCCTCAGATTTAGAGTATACCAAAATGTCATCTATGAAGACGATAACAAATTGATCCAAATATGGCTTGAACACATCGTTCGTCAAAGCCATGAAAGCTACGGGACCATTCGTCAATCCGAATGGCATAACTAAGAACTCATAGTGGCCATATCGGGTCATAAATGCTGTCTTGGGCACATCCTCTCTTCGTACTCTCAGCTGATGATACCAAGACCTCAGATCAATCTTAGAATAGACCTGTGCTCCCCAAAGTTGATCTAAAAATCATCAATACGTGGAAGGGGATATCTATTCTTGATGGTTTCCTTATTCAACAATTTGTAATCTATACACAATTGGAGGCTCCCATCCTTCTTCCTCACGAATAAAATCGGTACTCTCCAAGGCGAAACACTCAGTCTAATAAAACCCTTGTCCAATAGCTCTTGTAACTGTCTCTTGAGCTCCTTTAGCTCAACCAAGGCCATGCGATACGGTGGTTTCGATATAGGTTCAGTACCAGGCACCAAATCTATACAGAACTCCATCTCTCTGTCTGGTGGCAACCTTAGAAATTCATCCGAAAAGACATACTGGAATTCACTAACCACAGGAAAGTCTGCCAACTCTGGATGTACCTTATTCGTATCAACCATGTACACAATGAAACCTTCAACATATTCATTTCTTAGTCAACATAATACATTATTAATCACACATCATAACTACTACTTTTATTTCTTTGCTTCAACCTTTACAACATATTTTTCAGGGTTAGGAAACATAACTGTCTTAGCGTAACAATCTAAAATAGCATGGTTTGACGATAACCATAAGCATAGCTCCTAATACTCTATATGCATCAATCACAAACTGAGTACGAGCTAAGCTCCCAGTACCCTAACATGCATAAAATAGTATTAAAATATAGTATGAGTATATCTTCCAGTACTATGTGATGCATATCTCAAAATATAGTGCGAGTATTCTCTAGCACTTATGGTTTTTCACACAAAACCAGATAGATGGCTATTTCAAAACATAACTCTCTCATTCAAATCAAATTGGCACTTAAGTGTGTTGTTTTCGCATATACATGAAAACATTAGCCATTCTATCATGCAACTCTTGCATTTTGGGTCACAACATGCTTCTCAAGCTTTTTATCATATTTTTGGATAAAACTACAATTTATCTCATTTGGCTCTATCACACATTTGGCCTATTCATGGGAATTCATATAACATATAATATTAAAATGCTATTTTAAAATATGTGTAGCCATCTTTGCCTATTCACGAAATTCCCTTACCTCAGATCACGTCAAGTGACCTCACTTCCTCGGTGCAACTCACTTTCGCAGTCCGAGCAACTTCCTCAATGATTTCCAAAGCTGTTACAATTATTGGCATTAGTATATCACTCTATACTCATTTCATTTGCCAAATCTCAATTTAATGCTTAGTATTCCTCACTTTCTCTAAATTATGGTGTAAAATCACGTTTTCACATAACTATATTCATTTCTCCTTATTTCCAATTTATGCATTTCATAAGATTATCTCATAATCTTCCATATATGCATATTTCATCATCAAACCAATGTTAACATCATTTTCTCAATAGTTTCTCACTTTCATGCCAAAACTAGGTTATGCTCATTTTCCATGATCCTCTCATTTCCAACAATTCATATATATATATATCAATCAACTCATCAATACACCTAGTTTTACATATATCAAAGTGGTGTATTGAATCTTACCTATTTGAACTTTTCTTCCTTTTTCACCAAGATAGAAAAATCCTCCTTGCACTCTCAACTCTTGATTCTAATCCTTTGTTTCTGAGTATGTTGCTCTCCTCTTTGCTAAGAACAACTTTGCTCACTTATACCTGACTCCAAACTGCTCACAAACTGAAGTTTTCTGGTGTTTCTTGGCTAGGTTTCACTTTAGTTTCCAAATGGAATAGTAGTTCTCAGGAAAATGAAGTGCAAAAGTCCAGTATTTATAGCATTGTCTTGATGAGATTGATCTGCTACCCTAGGAGATTGATCTGCTATGTATTTTTCCTCTTGAAATCGACCTTCCAGACTTTATGAGATCGATCTGCTCCCAAGTATGAGATAAATCTGAATCAACTCAAAATCTTAAGGAGATCGATCTGCTCTTGCATCAGATCGATCTTCTCCAAGTAAGTAGCTTAAGGACATCGATCTGGCCCTTTAGAGATTGATTATTATAACACAGAATGCTCAGTAGATCGATCTGCTCTCCAATGAGATCGATCTAACTTGTTCTATTGCTTGAATTTGAGCATTTTTTACTCTTTGAGATCAATCTCTCATCCCATGAGATCGATCTCTCATTCATCTTTCCAGATTTTACTGTAGTTTTCTACAGTAAACACACACCAAACTTAATACATTTTGCTACCATTGTCAGTTTCTCATCCATCCACACTTAAGGCTTGAAAATGACATCCTTTCATACCTTATACACATTTCAACTTGTGTGTATCCTTTGTATAGCCAAAGATATACAATATATCACCGAATAGAAGTATAAAACTCATTCCATTTTACTTAACCACTCAAAACTCAATATTATCACATTCCACTCCTAAAAATATCCCTCTTACACTTGTTCTATACTTTAAAATTTGTATGTATTCATTCCATACACATTTACAACTTCAAATATACATTCCTCATGATTTTCATTTTTTATGACTTATATACACATCACAAGGTCATAAGGTTACATTACAAAATTGTGGATCTTACACTATATGTTGAGAGGCCAGGCGAAGTTTTGGTGGATGACTACACAGACCATTTTAGTGGACAGTTAGTCAGATATTTCTTGAGGTGCCTTTCTAGATGCATTCATGACCTAGTATATTCCACGCATTGCTTAAAAGAAGATGTAGACAAAATTTATAAATCTGGTCTAGGGTAGCATGACAGTGGATGAGTATGAGAACCAGTTCACTATCCTGATGAGGTACAACCCAAAAATAGTTAAGGACCTTAAACGTCATACTGATAGGTTCTTAGTAGGCTAGAGATCGGGGATCTGTGATAGATTGCTGGGACTCCGGGTCACATATTTCAAAGATGACCTTAGATGGGCTCAAAAAAATGAGAGAGGCCTGGATGTGACACAATTAGAGCATGAGTTTAGAAGTAGAGGCAGTGATAAGGGAAAGAGAGTAGAAGCATCCCGATTTGAAACGAGGTAAGGTGTACCTAAGAGACAGTGGATTAACGAGCCTCGGGTAGGGGTTGGTAAGCCCAAGACCTCTATTGTCAATACAGACACCACCCGAGCTCTCTGGATTAGATTTCAGCGTTGCAGGAACTATGGCAGGTCGTATGTTGGGCCATGCCACTGGGTCACTGGTGCCTACTTTAAATGCAGGGTCGTGGGTTACCAGATTAAGGGTTGTCCCTAGATGAGACCTACTGAGCCTTGAGAGTAACCAAGGTAAATCGAGAGACATGCACATATTTCTCGAAGACAGACCCCACAGAGGAAGGCCATAGTGGCAAACAAGGGCAAGAAGCATGTCTCTCGGGACATCTGTTTGCCATCGATAAGGAGACAATGACACCTCCACCAAAACTATTAGAGGTATACTCCTTCTATGTAATCATGAGGCACATGTTTTGTTTGACCCAAGTTCCACATACTCTTTTAGTTCCCCACCATTTGCACACAAATTGCATCTAGAACATTACCCTTTAGATCACATGTTATGCATAAGCACACCCATGCACGAATAACAGATGAGTGATATGGTATGTAAAAATTGTGAAATGAAGGTAGGAGATAGGACAATGTTAGCAGATCTAGTTTTACTAAATATTTATAGTTTTGTTGAAATTTTGGGCATGGATTAGCTAGTTGCCAATCGTGTAAGTGTAGACTGATACACTAAGATCGTAACCTTCTCTCTACTTGAAAATTTTGAGGTATGCTTTGTTAAAAAGAAATGAAAAATTTTGAGGTATGCTTTGTTAAAAAGAAATGAAGTATGCGGTATTAAATTCTATGAAGTTATAAAATGTCAATATATTGAAAATTTCTAATGACATAAATGTTTATGAAGTTATATTGCATTTATTTCTAATAATAGTCGGGAACCGCCAAGTATTCTGGACATTCCAGTAGTTTACGAGTTTCTCGATGTTTTTTTGGATGAATTGTCGGGGTTACCACCGAAAAGGGAAATTGAGTTTATCATTGATTTGATGCCCAACACTCAGCCTATCTCTAAGCCACCTTATCGAATAGCACTGATCGAACTGGAGGAACTAAAGAAGTAGTTACATAAGTTGTTTGATAAGGGGTTCATTAGACCAACAGTTTCTCCGTAGGGTGCTCTAGTATTATTTATTAGAAAAAAGATGAGAGTATCCGTCTGTGTACAGACTATCGACTTCTGAATAAGGTGACAGTAAAGAATAAGTATCCCCTGCTAATGATTGTAACTCGATTAACCAGATTGACTTGAAGGATGTTCCATTTGAATGGTTTGATTAGTATGAGCAGAGCTTCTACGAGCTCAAACATCGGTTGACTACTGCACCAGTCTTGACCATTTCGAGTGGATCAGGAGCGCTAGTAGTGTACAGTGATGCCTCTCACCAAGGTTTGGGTTGTGCGTTGATGTAGAATGGTAGAGTGGTCGCTTATGGTTCTCGCCAGCTTAAAGACCATGAACGAAATTATCCCACTCATGATTTGAAATTAGTCATAGTGGTTTTTGCCTTGAAGATATGGCGACATTATCTATACGGTGAGAAATTCTAGATCTTAACTGACCATAAAAGTCCTAAGTACATTTTTTATCAGAAGAAGCTCAATATGAGACAGAGGAGATTGATGGAGCTCCTAAAATATTATGACTACGAGATTTTGTACCATCCGGGCAAGGAAAATGTGGTAGCAGATGCCTTCAGTAGAAAGGGTATAGTGTCCTACATGATGATTAGATAATGGAATTTATTGGGATAGTTCGTCGAGCTCAATATCATTATTGATAAAGTCAATGGTAAATTTATGGCTAGCCTACAGATTGAGCTCGGTATCTTGGATTGGATCAGGTCAAGGCAGAGAAATGATTAAAAGTTGTTGGATATGGTTAGCCATGCTAAAAAGAGATTGCAATCAGACTTCTTAGTCAGAAATGATGGACTGCTAAGGTTTCAAGGTTGTATTTGTGTGTCACATGATGACACCCTAAGATAAAGAATTTTGAGAGAGTCCCACTGTTCTCGATTCACCATGCACCCAGGAAGTACTAAGATGTACCATGACCTACGTAAGGTGTACTGGTGGATTAGAATGAAGAGAGATGTGGTAGACTTTGTGGCTAGATGTTTAGTCTACCAGCAGATTAAGGTTGAGCACCAGAAGCCAGCAAGGCTGCTCAAGCCATTATCGGTGCCTACATGGAAATGAGAGCTTATTACTATGGATTTTTTTATGGGATTACCGAAGACCTAGAGGGGGCATGACGCAGTGTGGGTGATTGTGGACAGACTGAATAAAAGTGCTTAATGCTTTGGCAAACTTGTATGTTCGAGAGATTGCACGATTGCATGAGGCTCCCATGAATATTACATCTGATAGGCATTCCAAGTTCATGTCCAAATTTTAGAGTCATTTTCAAGAAGCTATGGGATCTCAGTTACATTTGAGCACTGCCTACCATCCTCAGACCTATGGTCAATTCGAGCGGACTATTAAGACCCTAGAGGACATGCTAAGGGCATGTGCATTAGAATTTAAAGGTTCATGGGATGATCGATTTCCTTTTGCACAGTTTTCCTATAATAATTATCACCATGCTAGTATTGGAATGACACCATACGAAGCTCTATATGGCAAAAGGTGTAGATCCCCAGTAGCGTGGGAAAAAGTGGGTGACAGGAAAATACTTGCTCCTGATCTTGTTGAACATATAGCTAAAGGTGTTCAGCTAATTTATGATAGATTGAGGATAACACAGAGTGGATAGAAGAGTTATGTTGATGTACGAAGACCTCCTCTACAATTTCAAGTTGAGGACTCTGTATTTGTGAAAGTGTTTCCGGTGAAGGGTGTCATGCGCTTCGAAAAGAAAGAGAAGCTGAGTCCTCACTTTATTAGTCAATTTAAAATATTTGAAAAAGTGGGAGACGTTGCCTACAGACTTACTTTACTGCCACAACTATCTGAGGTACATAATGTTTTCCAAGTTTATATGTTGAGGAAGTATCATCCGAACCCTTCTCATGTTATAGAGTATGAACCGTTGGACATACAAGAAAATATGAGTTATGCTGAGCAACTGGTCTAGATTTTTTACAGAAAAGAGAATGTACTTCAATCTAAGATGATTCCCATTAGTGAAGGTTCTCTAGCAACACCACTCGACCGAAAAAGCTACGTGGGAGCTAGAGAGCCAGATGAGAGAGAAGTACCCTCAATTGCTCGATGGACCTATATGAATTTAGAGGACCAAATTCCTAAAAGATGGGGAGAAATGTGAAACCCAACATTTTCGTTTCACAATTTATTTGGGAACTACAATGCAATTATGTCACGACCCTTTTTTTATCTAAAATCACTACTAATTTTTCGTTTTTTCCTGTCCCTGTCGTGAACAGTCTCACCACCAACAGTTGAGTTGAGATTCGGTATTAACCATACCTTCCCCTCTACCATGTCATTCATTTCTTATTCCATTCAGAAGTAAACATTTACATTTCATAGCCATAATACTACAACTTCGTACTTGTTTTTCAATATTTACATTCCCCATATTACATTCTAAAACCATGACTGTGCTGTTACTTGTTTAGATACAAAATGATACCAGTGTGTAAACTTTTCGATGATGGGAAGCAGTGGATACCAGGAATGCAAGTTCTCAGCCGCTCACTAACAATTGCGAGTGCTCTGAAAAGGGGGTGAAATGAAAGGGTGAGCAAACCACGCGCTCAGTAAGGCAATCATGCGAGCAAGTAGATAACCACACTATCTACATGTTCATGATGCCATGCATTAAATCATTTTCTTTCGAAATCATACTTAAATACGAATCTCATGCATACTTTTATGCCAGATAAAATCATTCGTATAAAACAATTCATTTCGTGAAATGACAGATAAAGCAAGGAATTATACGTCATGCTATTTAAATAATTCACATTATGTCAAATACATGCCATTTATTTCAAATCAACATCCGCCCCAAAATCATCAAAACTCAATCCCAAAATCATAAAATCATGAAATCACAAAATCAAATAATAAGTAATATGTGATTTCGCAAAGTAAGTGACATGCGAGACTAGGTAAGAATCATGGTAATAACCCTACGACTATGGCCATATCCTCTATGATCCTAGGCTACATGGATCCTAGTGTGCGAGGTATCACATCACATCTGAGGTCACCCCAGGAAGTGGGTACCAAACCTTCCCGCCAGCCAGCATGGATCCTAGTGTGCGAGGTATCACATCACATCTGAGGTCATCCCAGGAGGTGGGTACCAAACCTTCCCGCCAGCCAATCACATCACTAGTTCAAAGACTACACATCATATATCACGACACGGTACAATGTACTCCATGTTGTAAGCATGATACAGCGTACACCCCATGCCCACGTCCTCTCAATATCCAATGACATGTATCGAAATGCACGTACGAGCATATTAAATTATTGTGACACACAGTCTACACAATGCTCCCAGCACAACCTTATCCATGTCATATAAAAATCTAGTGCGAGCAAAGCTCCCAACACTATGTCATGTGCGCAAATCATGTCAAATCTCGTGCGAGAAATGCTCCCAGCACGTTTTATTTCCACATATATCATGTAGGTGGCTTTTATTTCAAAGAATGGTTTTAAAACCAAAATCAGCACCTGCCACGTGCTATTTTATGTAAATTAATAAAACTTCAGTCAACCTACCCATATCCCTGTTGAAAAACATTCAAATTCATCAAGAACACTCAGTTTCTGCTTTTTATGATTTTTTTCTAAAAGTGAAAATTTTTTACCCTTTATAGAGGCAAAATCGTCATTTACCCTCTCGGGTCAAAATAAATATTATTTAATTTGTGAAAAAGTAGTATTTCATAGTGAAAACACTCAAAACATGCTATTTATGCATATTCCAATCCAATCCTAACTTTTCCAAAATTTCCCTTGGTAGGGGCAAAACGATAATTTTTCTATGTTGGGTCTCTACCGATACTTTCCATATTTTGAATTTATATACGATTCGAAAATCTACCCGAAAATATGTATAGCTACCTTTAGCTACTCACAAAATTCCCTTACCTCAAAGATCTTGGGGCAGTATAAAATTGTTGGTTCTAAAGATTACCTCGATTTACGTTTTGAATTTTCGAGCTACCCAAAACGATACCAATTCATCATATATTGATAAATTTCATCTTAACATACTCACTTTTGATTTATCTTCTCAAAGTTTGACCAATTTGACTTTTCGATCAACTTTTTCGGTTTTCTCGATTTTACCGATTTAGTGCCATTTTTGGCCAATTTCATTATTCTAATTTCTCATTTCATTACTTCATTAATCTTATGACTCATTTAAGTTCATAAATTATACTAGTCACTTTGCTAAATATTTAATTCTTTCACTTTTCGGTTTTGTACTGAGCTAAGCTATAAATCGGGCTTTCTTAGTATAAATTTAACCTTTAACAGCCTTAGATCCATTAATTTTTCACCACAAACACATCAACACCTTGCTGTCCAGAACTTAAATCATCCATAGAAAGTAAATCATCCAATTCCAGTTAACTAAAAACCTTCTAAAAACACCAAACAACAACATATATGAACTTCATCATCATCCATCAACTTTACCTCAGGTTTGACGAAGGTTAACCACATTTTTTATTCTTAAAATTGATCCTAAATTGTAATTTAACATGTATAGAACTTAGAATCATAAAAAAATACAAGAAAATCCAACCAAAGAATAAAAAACTCCAAGTTCTTCACTTACCAAAAACAGGGCAGAT
This sequence comes from Firmiana major, assembly GCA_033439115.1. Lineage (NCBI taxonomy): Eukaryota > Viridiplantae > Streptophyta > Magnoliopsida > Malvales > Malvaceae > Firmiana > Firmiana major. Next base: position 44,976,852 of record CM065908.1, on the reverse strand, counting down.
TTGTCCACTATTTTCTTTTGCGATTTTCACCTATTAAATGACCTTCTTTATGGCTGAATTTTTTATATGTTATAGAGGATGGGATTGGAAATATTTTATCCTTATTGGAGGACACTTGAATCTGGCCGGAAGGTCACCAGAAAAATCACGCAATGAGGGAAAGGGAGAATGCCGTTGGGAATGAAGGGGATGGGATTTCTCTTTGTTGGAAAGTCCAATTGGGTTTATTTTTAATGCCTCCTGAAAGCTTAAGAAGTCTACTTTCAAATTTCAAAAATTAGGTTCAAATTGATTACCCTAAGATCTTCAAATTTGACAACAATGAGAGCTTGGTCGGCTGACTGAAGAGGACAGATTTCTGTCCTGCTTTGAAACAATTCCAAAACAAATAATTTTAGTCCAATTTTCTCCAAATTTCAACTTCTCAAGTGTTATAATATGTCCCTAGTATGTTTCATAAAAAATTGAGGGTCACTTGTTTGAGAAACATTTCCCGATTGGGCCCATTTTGCACGATTTGGTCAATATCAAGCAAAATGGCTTAAAGTTTTCAATTTACCTTAAAAATTAATTCGATCCCCGAAACCTCCATATTTCCACTTGATTTTGATTCCTCAAGTAAATTTAACCTTATATTACTTTCTATGGTCTCAGAATTTTTTTTACAAATTTCTAGAAATTAATCCGAATTTATTTCTAATTTCAAGCCCATTTGCTCAATTTAGTGCAAAACCCAAACCTTACTAACTTTTTCACTTCCAATAACTTAGTTTTAATTTATAATCATCATTTCATGACCATATATAAAATTCTTAATAAATTCTTAGGTTTAAGTTCTTACCTCAATTTTTGTGCTAGCAGGCCCCATGTCGCTAACCCGAGTGCTTTGGTGGTTTCGAGGATGCACAATATTATTTTGAGTTCTCAATTACCTCTTAGTTTTCCAATTAAGAAATAATGTGTGAAAAATTTGGATTTCACATTTCTCCCCACCTTATAAGAATTCGATCCTCCGAACTCAAGCTGATCCATCGAATAATTGTGGGTACCTCTCTCTCATGTGACTTTGTAGCTCCCATGTATCTTCTTCTGTCGAGTGGTGTCGTCAGAGAACCTTTACCAATGGAATCAACATAGATCGAAGTACCTTCTCTTTTCTATCGAGGATCCGAATCAGTTGTTCAATATAACTCATGTCTTCTTCAATTTCCAATAGTTCATACTCGATAACATGAGAAGGGTCCGGATAATACTTGCTTAACATGGAAATGTGAAAGACATTATGTATTCCCAACAACTGTGGGGGTCGTACAAGTCAGTAGGCAACGTCTCCCACTTTCTCCAATATTTCGAATGAACCAATGACACGAGGATTGAGCTTCCCTTTCTTCCTAAAGCGTGTGACACCCTTCATCGGAGACACTTTCATAAATACAGAGTCCTCAACTTGAAATTCCAGAGGATGTCTACGTATGTTTACATAACTCTTTTGCCTACTCTATACTGTCCTCAATTTATCATAGATTAGCTGAGCACCTTTAGCTACCTATTCGACCAGTTCGGGAACACTATCAACCACTTCTTCCCAAGCAATCAAGGATCTACATCTCCTGCCATATAGAGCTTCATAAGGAACCATACCAATGCTAGAATGATAACTATTATTATAGGAAAATTCAGTGAGAGGCAAATGATCATCTCATGAGCCCTAAAAATCTAGTGCACACGCCCTTAACATATCCTCTAAGGTCTGAATAGTCCGCTCAGACTGACCATCTGTCTGAGGATGATAGGCGGTGCTCAAATTCAATCGAGATCCCATGGCTTCCTAATACGAGTCCAAAACCTCGAAGTGAACTGGGAATCTCTATCAGAAATAATGCTCACATGAGTCCCATGTAATCGTATCACCTCTTTGACATATAAACCTGCTAACTTATCTAGTGGATCAGTACTCTTGATGGCAAGGAAGTGAGCACTCTTTGTCAGTATCTCCACAATCACCCAGACTGCATCATGACCTTTCTGGGTCCTGGGTAACCCCATAATAAAATCCATAGTAATATGCTCCCATTTCCAAGTAGGCACCGGTAATGACTTAAGTAGTCCTATTAGCTTCTGTTGCTCAGCCTTAATCTGTTGGCAAACTAAACATCTAGCCACAAAATCTGCCACATCTTTCTTTATTCCTGTCCACCAATAAACTTTTCGGAGATCATGGTACATCTTAGTACTACATGGGTGCATGGTGAATCGTGAACAGTGAGACTCTTTCAGAATGCTTTGTCTCAGGGTATCATCATGGGGTACACAAATACGACCTTGAAATCTCAATAACCCATCATTACTGACCAAGAAGTTTGACTGTGATCTCTCCTTGGCCTGGTTAACCATATCCAATAACTTTTGATCATTTCTCTATCTTGCCCATATCTAATCCAGTATACTAGGCTCTATCCGTAGGCTAGCCATAAGCCCATGCTTAACCTCATCAATACTGATTCTGAGCTCAACGAACTGTTTTAACAAGTCCCATTCTCCAATCATCATATAGGTCATCATATATGACATCATACCCTTTCTACTGAGGGCATCTGCTACAACATTCACCTTGCCCGGATGGTACAAAATCTCGCAGTCATAGTCCTTCAAAAGTTCTAACCATCTTCTCTGTCTCATAGTCAGCTCCGTATGTGAGAACAGATACTTGAGGCTCTTATGATCAGTGAAAATTTGAAATTTCTAACCATAGAGATACTGGCGCTATATCTTCAGTGCAAACACTATGGCTGCCAACTCTAAGTCGTGGGTTTGATAGTTCCTTTCATAATCCTTTAACTGTCGGGATCCAAAAGTGACTACCTTCCCATCCTGCATCAATACACAGCCCAGTCCTTGATGTGAAGCATCTGTATATACAGAAAAACCTCCTAAGCGGGTAGGAATGGTAAGAATCGAAGTGGTGGTCAATCGACGTTTCAGTTCTACAAAACTCCTTTCACAATCATCATCCCACACAAATGCAACATTCATCCTAGTGAGACGTGTCAATGAAGCAGCTAACTTAGAAAATCCCTCTACAAACCATCTATAATATCCAGCTAAACCCAGAAAACTCTTAATCTTTGTGACTGTCTTGTGCCTCTCTCACTGGACTAATGCCTCGATCAGGGATGGATCCACTGACACACCATCCTTTGACATCACATGACCGAAAAATGAAATTTCCTCTAACCAGAAATCACACTTACTGAGTTTAGCATACAACTCCTTCTCTCGGAGGGTTTGTAATACAATCCTCAGATTCTGCTCATGCTCTTCCCTGGATTTGGAGTAGACCAAAATGTCATCGATAAAGACGATAACAAACTGATCTAGGTATAACTTAAATACATCATTCATTAATTCCATAAAAGCTGCGAAAGCATTTGTCAATCTGAATGGCATAACCATAAACTCATAGTGGCCATAACGAGTTCGAAATGTTGTCTTAGGTACATCATCATCTCGAATTCTCAACTAATGATACCCAAACCTCAGATCTATCTTAGAAATGACATGCGCCCCCCGAAGATGATCTAATAAATCATCGATGTGTGGAAGGGCATACTTATTCTTAATGGTAGCCTTATTCAACAACCTGTAATCAATGCACAGTCGAAGGCTTCCACCCTTCTTCTTAACGAATAAGACTGGAGCTCCCCAGGGTGAGACACTCAATCTAATAAACCCCTTATCCAGCAATTTCTGTAATTGCTTCCTTAGCTCCTCCAACTCAATCGAAGCCATTTTGTACGGTGGCTTGGATATTGGCTCTGTACCAGGTGTCAAATTTATACAAAATTCCATCTCTCTCTCCGATGGTAACCCTGGTAAATCATCTGGAAAATCATCTGTAAATTCCTTAACCACAAGAATGTCTCCCAACTCCAGATGTGCCTTATCCATATCAACCACATATGCCAATAAACTTCAAAATATTAATAATCTGGTTAGCATAAATTTTCATCATTTAATTACAACAACTATTGTTTTCATTTTTTTTCAAAACATGTTACAATACATTTCTCAGGGGTAGAAAACATTACTGTCTTAGAATAGCAATCTAAAATCGCATGATTCTTAGCCAACCAATCCATTCCTAGTATTACATCAAAATCCTTCATATCCAACATAATGAGATCGGCTGACATATCCCTTTCTCCTATCTTCAACTTACAATCTCTACACACATATTCTACCAATTGATTCTCATTCATTGGAGTACTAATTAGTAACTTTCTACTTAACGGGGAAAGCTTTACATGTTTCAATAATTTAAAAGCAAATGAAGGTAATACAAATGAATGTGTGGAACCAGGATCAATCAAAACATAAGCTTCTAAATCAAAGATTAAGATGTACCTTTCACCATAACTGACGACAGACCTACAATAGCTTGGTCCAAGGCGTGTACTCGCCCTTTGCCAACCACCTGCTTCCCTTTTTCTTCAGCTGTCGCTCTTCATCTTGGAGTAGGAGTATCAGCTAGAGCTCTTTCTGGCTCTTTACCCTTCTATGGGGCACTCTTAGTTATCTTTGGGTAATTCTGAATCATATGCCTGGGTTTTCCACATCGGTAACATATAGCAGGGGATCCATAACATGGCCGAGTTCCATGGTACCTATCATACTTACTGCAATGTTCTGTAGTAGGTCATGGCCCTCCAATCACTATACCCTTTGTTGGAGTTATGGTCGAATACACTGGAGGCTTAACTGTCTTCTCCTGAATTTCCTCAATCTTTTACCTCTTCCAAGAAAATCTCTTGCTTCCTCTATATCTGAAGCCTCTGTCTACTATCGGTCTCTTTCTATCTTCATCCCTCACTCTGCCAACCTTTCCAAACTCTGAGGCAACCCGATCAATGTCTGGTTCACATAACTATGCCCTATGCACTGCCTCCTCATAGGTCAGTATGTCAAAGGGAACCAATCGGGACCTGATGGATGGTCTTAATCTATCCATAAACTTTCGGACCTTCTTAACCTCACTATTCATCATGTCAGGATCGTATCTGCCCAAGGAGATAAATTTTATCTCATACTCATCCACTGGTCTACTCTTCTGGGTCAAATCCAAGAATTCCATTTGCAGCCTCTGCTGTGCAGTATCTGGAACATATTGCCCCCGAAAAGGCCTCCAAAAATAGATCTCAGCTGATCTCTATATGCCTGGCTCTCAGAACGAGTCTGGTAGACTTCCACTAATGCTCTATCGATCCTTTCAGCATAAATGTAGCAAACGTTACCATCTCAATAGTAGTACACTCGAAAAACTCATATAGTTTCTCAACCTCATTCACCCAGTCCTCTGCAGCTACTAGGTCCTTAACTCCACTAAAAAATGGTGGGTTAAATTTTTCAAACTGTCTTAATCTATCCAAGTCACATCCATAACCCCAATCTCTTCTACCCTGTGGTGGAGTAACAATATGAGGTGTTTCTTGTATTGATGGAGGTGTAAGAGTATCTGTAGTCTGAGGTTCTTAGGCTGGCTATGTAGGCATGTCAGGGTTAGCCTCTTGTTTACCATCACCTTAGGCAGCTGTATCTTGCCCGCCCCCAACTCCAGGCAATGACTGCCCAATCAACTTCAAAATCTCCTCTAAGCTCCACTCTATCCTCGCAAAGCATGCCTCAGTATTTTTCGGTCTCTCTGCCGAACCCTGTGGAGTATGTTCAACATTTGCCTCCACTTCTACCTCCTCAAGAGTCTCATGTGGTATCGGCTTAGCACGGCCCCTAGGCCTACCCCTACGACCTCTAGCTCGTGCTCCCATCCCTCTACCGCGACGGGTATCAAGCATAATGCCTAAATTCTTGCATTCAAAACAATTTCTTAGTCAATTCCCATCTCGGTATACATAATTGCATCTAAACAAAGCACACTAACATAGGGATGTCAACTTTCTATTTCCTAATACTGACTCACATCAGACTAACTCAACTCTGATACCACCTTTATCATGACACCTTTTTATCTAAAATCACTACAAATTTTTCTCTTTTTCCTTTACCTATCATGAACAGTCTCAGAACCAACAGTTGGCTTATGATTTGGTATTAGCCATACCTTACCGTCACCATGTCATTCATTTCTTATTCTATTAAGAAGTAAACATTTACATTTCATAACCATAATACTACAACTTCGTACTTGTTTTTCAATATTTACATTCTCCATATTACATTCTAAAACCATTACTGTGCTGTTACTTGTATAGATACAAAATGATACCAGTGTGTATACCTTTCGATGATAGGAAGCAGCGGATACCAGGAATGCAAGTTCTCAGCCGCTTACTAACCATTACGAGTGCTCTAAAAAGGGGGTGAAAATGAAAGGGTGAGTAAACCACGCGCTCAGTAAGGCAATCATACGAGTAAGTAGATAACCATACTATCTACATGTTCATGATGCCATGCGTTAAATCATTTTCTTTCAAAATCATACTTAAATACGAATCTCATGCATACTTTTATGCCAGATAAAATCATTCGTATAAAATAATTCATTTCGTGAAATGGCAGATAAAGCGTGGAATTATACGTCATGCTATTTAAATAATTCACATTATGTCAAATACATGCAATTTATTTCAAATCAACATTCGCCCCAAAATCATCATAACTCAATCCCAAAATCATAAAATCATGAAATCACAAAATCAAATAATAAGTAATATGTGATTTCGCAAATCAAGTGACATGCAATTTCATAAAGCAAGTGACTTGCGAGACTAGGCAAGAATCATGGTAATAACCCTAGGACAATGGCTATATCCTCTGTGATCCCAGGCTACACGGATCCTAGTGTGCGGGGTATGACATCACATCTGAGGTTGCCCCAGGAGGTGGGTACCAAACCTTTCCGCCAACCTATCAGATCACTAGTCCGAAGACTACACATCATATATCACGGCACCGTACAACGTACTCCATGCTGTAAGCACGGTACAACGTGCACCCCATGCCAATGTCATCTCAATATCCAATGCCATGTCTCGAAATGCACATGCGAGCATATTAAATTAGTGTGACACACAGTCTACACAATACTCCCAGCACGACCTTATGCATGTCATATAAAAATCTAGTGCGAGCAAATCTCCCAACACTGTGTCATGTGCACAAATCATGTCAAATCTCATGCGAGCAATGCTCCCAGCACGTTTTATTTCCACATATATCATGTAGGTGACTTAATTTCAAAGAATGGTTTTAAAACAAAAATGAGCACCTGTCACGTGCTATTTTATATAAATTGATAAAACTTCAAGCAGCCTACCCATATCCTTATTGAAAAGTATTAAAATTCATCAAGAACACTCAGTTCGTACTTTTCATGACTTTTTTTCTAAAAGTGAAAATTTCTTACCCTTCACAAGGGTAAAATCATCATTTACCCTCTCGGGTCGAAATAAATATTATTTAATTTGTGAAAAAGCAATATTTTATAGTGAAAACACTCAAAACATGCTATTTATGCATATTCCAATCCAATCCCAACATTTTTAAAATTTCCCTTAGTATGGGCAAAATGGTAATTTTTCTATGTCTGGTCTCTTCCAATATTTTCTATATTCAGAATTTGTATACGATTTAATTATTCAAAAATCTACCCTAAAATTCGTATAGCTACCTCAAGCTACTCACAAAATTCCCTTACCTCGTAGATCTTGGGGCAGTACAAAATTATCGATTCTTGGGATTACCTTGATTTACGTGCTAAATTCTTGAGCTGCCCAAAACGATACCAATTCATCATATATTGATCAATTTCATCTTAACATACTCAATTTTGATTTATCTTCTCAAAATTTGACCAATTTTGACTTTTCGGTCATTTTTTTCGATATTTCTCGGTTTTACCGATTTAGTGCCCTTTTTTGGCCAATTTCATTATTCTAATTTCTCATTTCATTACTTTATTAACCTTATGACTCATTTAAGTTCATAAATCATACTAATCACTTTGCCAAATTTTTTAATTCTTTCACTTTTCGATTTTATACTGAGTTAAGTTATAAATCGGGCGTTCTCAGTTTTAGATCCGTCAAATTTTTACCATAAACACATCAAAACCTTGCTGTCCATAACTCAAATCATCCATAGAAATTAAATAGTCCAATTCCACTTAACTAAAAACCTTCTAAAAACACCAAACAACAACATATATGAACTTCATCATCATCCATCAACTTTACCTCGGGGTTTGACGAAGGTTGACCACGTTTTTTATTCTTCCAATTGATGCTAAACTGTAATTTAACATGTATAGAACTTAGAATCATCATAAACTACAAGAAAAGCCAACCAAAGAATAATAAACTCCAAGTTCTTCACTTACCAAAAACATGGCAGATGTGTCCACTGTTTTTCTTTAGAGTTTTTCACATAGCAAATGAACTTATTTATGGCTAAATTTTTTATATGTTATATAGGATGGGATGACGAATAGTTTATCCTTCTTGGCTGACACCTGAATCTGGCCAAAAGGTTGCCGACAAAATTACGAAATGAGGGGAAAAAGAGGACGCTTGCAGGAATGAAGGGGAGGGGATTTCTCTCAGTTGGAAAGTCCAATTGGGTTGATTGTTTATGAATACTAAAAGCTTACAAAATCTAATTTCAGACTTGAAAAATTGGGTTCAAATTAATTACCCTAAGGTCTTCAAATTTGACAAAAATGAGAGCTTGGTCTGCAGACTGAAGAGGATAGATTTCTATCCTGCATTGAAAAAATTCCAAAAAATAATTTTAGTCCAATTTTCTCCAATTTCCACTTCTCAAGTGTTATAATATGTCCCTAGTATGTTTAAAAAAAATTTGGGGGTCACCGATTTGAGAAACATTTCTCGATTGAGTTCATTTTGCACGATTTGGTCAATACCAAGCAAAATGGCTTAAAGTTTTCAATTTACCTTAAAAATTAATTCAATCCCCGAAACCTCCATATTTCCACTTGATTTTGATTCCTCAAATAAATTTCACCTTATATTAATTTCTATGGTCTCATAATAATTTTTGGAAATTTCTAGAATTTAATCCAAATTTATTTCTAATTTCGAGCCCATTTGCTCAGTTTAGTGCAAAACTCAAACCTTACTAACTTTTTACCTTCCAATAACTTAGTTTTCATTTCTAATCATCATTTCATGGCAGTATATAAAATTCTTAAGAAATTCTCGGGTTTAAGGTCTTACCTCAATTTTCATGCCAACGGGCCCCACAATGCTAACCCGAGTGCTTCGGTTGTTTCGAGTCTGCACAATATGATTTTGAGTTCTCAATTACCTCTTAATTTTCCAATTAAGAAATAAAGTGTAAAAAAATTGGATTTCACAAATTAAGATACTCGGAATAATATTATGCAGGCCTGGAATAATCGAACCACTTAGGTTAGTGGCAAAGAGCTCGAGGCACGAAAATCAAAGTAAGGTATTAAGTTTAAATATTTCTTGAGATTTCATGTCTAAGTATGTTTTAGTGGGTAGGAGTTGAAACTAAGGTATTGGAAGTGAGCAAGTTAGTAGGAACTCGAGTTAGCACTAACTCGAGCAATTGGGCTTAGTAAGTGAAATAAATTCAGAATAAATTCTAGAAATTCACAAAAATCATTTTAAGAATGTAAGAAATTAGTATAAGGCATAATTGATATGGGGAATGAATATTTAGTAGAAATAAGGAGGTTTTGATGATCAAATGAATTTTTAAAGTAAACAGAAAACCTTAAGCCAATTCAATCGCTAATGACCAAATCGTGCAAAATGGGCTCAATCGGGGAAATTTTCTTAAATGTGTTGGCCCCAAATTTTTATGGGACATACTAGAGACTTAGTACAACACTTGAGGAGTGGAAATTTGGATGAAAATCGGCTAGAAATAATTTTTATGGCTTTTACAAAAATAGGGCTGCTAGCAGGCCCAAGCCCAACATCTACTGGCCCAACATAAAACCCAATTTGAAGCCAATCCAGAAGGATTTTAAGCCCAATATTCTCCAGTATAAAAGATAACTTAATTCTTTTTCTGGAATGGTAGAGAACATCCCAAAATAAGCTGAAACTAGAGAGAAACACCCTTCTCAAGTTGCCACTAACATCATCCCTAGGCCAGACTTGTGCGAATTTTTTGACCACCTTTCTGCAACTTTTAGACTTTGGTAAAGGGTCAAATCATCCTTCCTAGGTCTTATAAAACATATAAAAAATCCAGCCATAAACAGGCTCATTTTCTAGGTGAAAAGCTCGAGAGAAGAATAGGGGCAAAATCTGCCATGTTTATGGGTAAGAGGAAAACTTGAATTTATGAGTTTTTGATTTATTTTTGAGCTTGTTTTTGATGATTCTTAGTAGTATACATTTTTATCTACAGTTGAGAATCATTGTTGGAGGAAGAATCTTGGGTCAAACTTGGTCAAACTCGAGGTAAAGTTGTTGGAAGATGATGAACTTGATATATGTTAATGTTTGATGAATTTAAATGATTTTTGCTAAAGTAGAAATTGATGAAATAATTTCCAGGGATAAGCATAGGTTCGGCTAGCCATGGAAGGTTAAGGAAATGCTGAAATTTGGTTGAATTTGATGTTGTAGAATGATTGTTTAATACCGAAAAGTTCAGTTTATAGCTCAGTTTTGTAGAGAACTGTAAAAGTATGAAAGTTTGATAATTTGACAAGTTTTGCTGTATTGAATTTAGACTTAGATAAGTGTTTAGGTTGTTAAGTTTATAAGTTTGAAGTTAAGAGAAAAGAAACTACAAAATTGCCTAAACCAACCCTTTAATCAGTAAAAATGAGAAAGTAGGAAAAGTGGACAAAATAGTCAAGTTTAGTGAAGTTTATGGAACTGGATGTATGATTAAGCATACTGAGATGGAATTGAACATCATCTAATAATTTTGGAATTATTTTGGACTACTAGAGGAATTGGCACTTAAAACGAGGTAGACCCGGCACCCGACGATTTTGTGCTGTTCCAAGATTCGTTAGGTAAGGGATACAATTTAAAGTGGTATTAGTATTCCCATTAACTTGTTTTTAATATATAATCTTGTATGAAATGTGTTCGAGTTTATGAAATTTATTTTTGAGATTTGAAAAAGCACTATTCATATGTAAACCGAAATTCAAAGGAAAAGCCACCTTTCGAGCTCTTCGAGCATATTTTTCTGACATATGTGAAATGTTTTGGAAAATGTAAATTGTAATATGGAAATGGAATTTATGAATTAGTTTTATGTATACGAAATTTGACTATAGGCTTTGTTTTGTTACTAGACAGGTTAATAAGCCCAAAAAAGATTCATAAGTATCATTTGAGACTAAGGCAACATGTAGACCATGACATTTGTCATGCATGGTCCGTGTGGAGTTTAGACCTTCGTGGTGCATGCCTTATGCCACATTGTGCACATTTAGTCCTATGTGGTGCCTTATCGTCTGCCACTCATGCATTGTTTATTTTGATCCTTTGTGGCGTAGAGTGCTATACGACCTTGATCCAATCTACCGTCCCCTTACCATGGCCATCGGTACTCTGTTTGTTTGTCTCCCTCTTCAGAGGTCGAGTTTATATGATCATGACTTATGTTTACTATGTGTAATTGCCTGTCTCCAGTGTATGTTCTATATGACTACGAAAGAAAAGTAATACACTTTGTGAAAAGTGAAGTATGTCATTCGAAATGTGTTCGATTTACTTATTTTAAGATAAGTCTATTTTCAATAAATATATATATATATATATATATATGCTTACCAGTGTTTGTATAAAAGTATCATGTTTTCGTATGCTTTGATATTAAGACTACCTTAAACGCATGTCTTATTAGGCTTGAAGAGCTCACCCCTTTCTCTACTCTTATAGACTAATTGAAGTGATCATTGTCTATGCCGCTGTGTAATTGAAATAGGCTGGTGGACTCGATACTCTCCCCATGTTATCTTCAGTACACAATAAGGTATACTTTTGTTTTTATTGCCAAACATCCTGTATAACATTGACAATTGATGTAAAGAATATTTTAGCATGTAATCTAGGCAAGTATGTATGCAAAGTTGTAAACGTACAGTTTATAGAATAAATGTACTTTTAGGGGTACTACAAAAGTTTATTATTAATTAAGAAATAAGATTAAAAGAACCTACTGTGGGATATAACTGTGTTTTAAACTTTTCAGGGAGGTAAGTTCATAAATACGCTGTTATGTTGGTGAAAATTCATCAAACGAAAAGTTTATGAATCGACACTAATGGGAATGTAACTTAAATAAGAAATTAAGAAAAACAAATCTATATTTCCACGTCTCCGGGGTGTGGCAGCATCCCTTACATAACGTATACCGTGCAACGAGCACCTCTCGATTATCGGGTGCACCTCAGTATGTGTGCTCACACCTCAAGCTGCTATAATAAATCCAAACATTCACTATTAGTATTTAATATTATTTCATATGTATCCACACGTCACTTTACTAATAAAACATCCTTATCATATCGATTTTCGTTAATTTCCTTTGTTAGCCAATTTTCGTCAATAAACTTGGGTTTCGGTTTTATCTTGGTTTAACGATATTCTTTGGATTTAAACTTATTTCTATCATGTTTTATACCATTTAGAGTGAAAATATTCATCCTCTTCCATCATCTACATAATGCTCACATTAACTTTCAATTTTAACGTTTTATCATTTTTCACTAAACCGAAAGTATAAATCGGGCTTCTTGATTTAACTAATTTCCTGGGGACACTCAATTCAAAATAAATCTACTTGCACAATTTCATCATTTTCATAGTTTTCAGTTAAACCGAAGCTTAAACTGAACTTTTCTATCTATCTAACACCATAGTAACCATAAAACACACCAAACATCATTTTTATGCACAATCAAGGCTTGCCAAAACCCTATGTATCTATAGAAAACTTATTTCAAATTTCTACTTTAGTAAAAATCATACAAATCCATCAAACACTAACATATATCCATCTCATCTTCTTCCAACAACTTTTCCTTATTGCTGACCAACTTTACCTTATAGTTTAGAAATAACTTAAACAAGCTTAAAAATCCATCAAAGAATCAAGAAATTCACTTTCTCTCGCTTTGCACAATAAGGTAGATTTTGTCCCTATTCTTCTCACTAGTTTTTCACCCACTTATAGAGCTTCTTTATGGCTGAATTTTTTATATGTAATAGAGAACTTGATGGGGAAGATTTCATCATTCTTAGTTTAATGGTAACCTGAGTTTTCATTAATTTTCTCATTTCCAAAGCTTGAGTTCTACTTTTTAACCATCAAATCATACTTATATACATATAACTCTCAAGAATTACTTAAATTTAGAACCTCACCTCGGGTTTCATGCCCCAGGTTTCATGCCACTAATCCGGCCCAAAACGAGTCTCTTGATTTCTTTCTGGTTTCTAAACAAATAATAATATTGATATTTCGAGTTAAAATTTGAGAAATGAAAGGTTATGTAATCGGCACTGAACAAGAACGCAACTTAAATAAGAAATTAAGTAATTTTTTTTTTAAAGTTAGCCATAATTTCCACGTTTTCGAGACGTTACAACCACCATTTTCTCCATTAAAGTTATCTTTTATTTTCTCTTTATTTTTATATTTTAAGCTATTATAATGAAATTTTTATTTTTTCTTTCTTTAGTTTTAATGTTTATTTTTTATTCTACCATTTTATCATTCTTCTCCATCATCTTCTTCTTCTCATTGTTATACTGACTAAGCTCTGTGGGGATGAGAACTTGAACGGTTGAAAAAAAAAAAAACCTTTATAAGCTCTTGTCCTTGAGGTTGATCCACATTTTTCTTAGGTGATTTTATTTTCCTATTTTAATACTTAATTTCTAAGGTTTATAATTTCTTAGCTATTGTTTTGTCACTCCAGTTTTAGGTTATATTTCTTTTTATTTTAAAAATATATAAAACAAATGTTTTAATTGACTTAAGTTACGTAAATTGTAGGGTAGAACTTTGTTTTTCATTTATATAGCAGAGGTTTATGGTGGTGAAGTGAAGCGACAGTAATAGTCAGTTTTTTATTCAATATGTTGGATTTTAGCATTTTATTAATTACTTTTCACATGTTCATACACTTGCATATGAGGAAAGAGGGATAAGTTAGAAAAATGTGCTTTTAGGTAGTTGTTTAGTCGGTCATGGTTCAATCGCTTCGACTATTGTTGTAAGTTATTTTCAATTATTTATCTTATTTTACTTGGAACGATATAAGTATTTCTACTCTGTTTTATTTTATTATTTACTTTTAATATTTTTAATCTAAGCTTGCTAGATCACACTCAACAATTATCCGTAATTGGTTAGGATATACTTAAGGTAAAATTAACTGGTACTTAGTTAGGCTTAGTGTCTTCTTTGTGCAATGACAATCCGAGACTCAATCTCTCTATTACTTATGCGACCCATGCATTTGTGATGTAGATGTCTAGGACGCATCAGCTTTACACATTACTATTTCTCAATTGATGCTGAAATTGTGGATGAGTTTAATAGGCTTTATTGTTCTTTGTGAGCTTGCCACCATTCACCCTTTTGTCAATCTCCTTAAGAAAATTTTCACCCTTAGGCTATAGAACGGAGGACAAGGTTTTCTTGCTCTTTACTATAAAAAAGGATTTCCTCTTTTTGATAACTATTTCTAATCTTTGAAAGGTTGGAGACATAGATTTGTTGTCTTTTATATTTTTTATGAATTTTTTAGTTAGCCAATTCTGTCCACTTATAGGGATTATTATCTTGTTCCTCCATTATCTTTATCACTATATGACAAAAACTCTAATGAGACTCTTTTTCCTTTTGGGTTGTTGGACATAAGGAAGGTTGTTTTCTACAACTTTACTGACGAGTTGATGTCCAAGCACTCACTTGGTGCTCATTGTTTTTCATACTTATGCTTTTCTTTTTTATGGTTTCTTTGGCTAACTTTTCTTTTCTATTTTATGAGCATGGTTTCCATCATCAAAGATTCTTTTTCTAGATGAGTTGATAAGATCTAACTCAAAGCCTCCTCCTTCTCCTATTCCATTTCCATAAGAGGAAACAAGTTACCATTAGTGTAAAACCCAAATTTCCATATTAGTAAGTAATTGAATGTTAAGAAATAACTAAGTACTTGGAATAATGTATGCAGGCTTAAAGTGATCAAAGCGCTCGGGATTGTGGAACGGGGCCTAGTGGCATGAAAAACTGATGTAAGACCCTGAGCTTGAGAATTTGCTTAAGAATTATATATATGTTCATGAAATGATGTTGGGAAGTGAAAACTAAAGTAATGAAAGTGGAAAAGCTAGAATAAACTCGAGTTACGATAAACCGAGAAAAAGAGCCTATTTAAGGAAATAAATTTGGAATAAATTATAAAAATTCAAGAAAATTATTCTGAGACCATGGGAAGTTAGAATAAGGTAAGATTGACTTGGGGAATTAAAATCAAGAAAAAATATAGAGGTTTCGGGGATAAAATGAATTTGTAAAGTAAATTGAAAGCTTTAAGCCATTTTGCTTGGTATTGACCGAATCGAATAAAATGAGCTCAATTGGGGAAAGTTTCTTAAACAAGTGACCCCCAAATTTTTTGGAGAGATACTAGAGACATAATATAACATTGGAGAAGTGATAATTTGAAAGAAATTAGACTATAAATAATTTTAATGATTTTACAAAACAGGGCAGAAAATCTGCCTAGCCCAGTTAGCATACCAACTCATGCAAACCCTTGGATTAGATGACCCTCCTCATATCTGATGACTCTCATATCCTTTAGATAATTATCCCACTTAATAGGCTTTCACTAGCCTTCGAAAACACCCCAATAGCCCATCAGCCGAGAGAGAAACATCTCCCCCTTTCCTACCGCAAACAGTACTGTGCATTCTTCATTGTGCAAAATTTTTGAGGGCCTTCTAGCCAGATTCAAGGAATGGCCTAAATCAAAACATCTTCCCCTTTGAGTCCTATTTAACATATAAAAAATTCAGCCAAAAAAGAGTTCATCTACTAGGATAAATTTTAGACAGAAGTTTGGAGGCCAGAACTACCCTGTGTTATGGGTAAGTGAAAGTTGTGGTCTTTGATGAATCTAGTTAGTTTTTCTTGTGTTTTTGAGTGAATCTAAGTTATAAACTTGATAGTTAAAGACTAAATTAGAGAATCAAAGGAGGGGTCAACTTTGGTCAAGGGGAAGAGAAAGTTGATGAATGATGAAGATGATGAACTATGTTCTTGCTTAATTATTTTTTAAGGATTTTGCTGTTGAGTGAAATTGATGGAAATAATTATAAGAAACTTAAGGGTTTTCGGCTAGCCTGGATTTCATGAGCTTATGGTGAAATTTTGTTTGTTTTAAGGTTGATAATTGTTAAAGGTTATACCGAAAAGTCCGATTTAAAGCTTAGTTTAACGAAAAATCGAAAAGTGTGAAATATGACAAAATGAGTTTGATGATAAGCATTAATTGTGAATGTGAATGAATATTTAGACCATTATGATGGTGAATATGAATTTAGGATTATAAGATTGGCAAGAATAGATTAAACTAGTACTTAGATCGGTAAAATCGAGAAAATGAGCAGAGTTGGTGAAAAGGTTAAGATTGGTCAATCTTTAAGAAAGTAAATGCATATTTGAATATGTTAAAGTAAGATTGACATATATTTGATGATTTGATTTTGTTTTGGGCAACTCAAGAATCTGACACGTAGATAGAGACAATTGCGAAACCTTGTCATATTGAGCTGCATCAAGGCGAAAGAGGTAGGGGATGTGTGTTGAGTAGTGTTAGCTTTCAAACACCCTATTTGAATTATGAAATCAGTTAGTTTGCCCAAAATGTTAAAAGAAATACCCTCAAAATCTGAAAATCTACTTTTCTGTATAAACTAAAGAAAACCCTTTCACCCAACACTCTGAGCATATTTTTAGTATGTGTTTTGATGATTTTAAATATGTTTATGTTTTGAAAGATTGATATCTGATACGTACATAAATATCTGGAAAAGATAAGTATATATGCTTAGATATCTAGAAAAACGATTTATGCAGTGTGAAGTGAATGTTGAATATGATTGTAAGGGCCACCTCTTGAATCCTACGGGAACAAAGTGCTACATAAAAATCACATTTTATGAATGAGTTTTAAGTCATAAGAATTTTGATTTAAACTCGATTTTATGAGCTTATGGGTTAGTAAACCCGAAAAAGAATTCTAAAAGTTTTGTTTTGAGACTTAGGCAATATGTAAATTTGGACATTTGTCATGCATAGCCTGTGTGGAGTTTGGACCATCGTGGTGCATGCCTTTGGGCACTTGGGTACGATTAGTCCCTTGTTATGCATGCCAAACCACGTTGGGTATTTGTGCCACTCGAAGCATTTTGAATTGTCACTCTCTGTTTTGGATATATTTGTTTAGTGGATTAGAGCATTTTATGACCATGATCCAATCTACAATCCCTCTTTACCATGGCCATAGGTACCCTATATGTTAAATGATCATGACTTATGGTTAATAACTATAAATGCCTAGTCTCTATGACTTGTTTGTCTGATTGAAAGATAAATGATAAGCTTTGTATCTGTTTCAATTTGAATCGGTTTTGGAAACTAAGTTCTGTTATATGTTTGTTTTGACTTCAAAGAAAAGTATTTGTTTGTTTAACCTTAAAGAAAGGTTTTTTGTCTGTTAGACTTTGAAAGAATGATCAGCTTCAGACTATGTTTTGATCTAATTTAGTTTTTTGAAAGTAAGAATGCTTTTTGAGAATGTATATGAATATATTGATTATTTTACTAAGTACGGTACAAAGCCTACTATTTTCTGATATACTACTTTGATGCATTACTTACTAAGCTTGAAGAGCTTATCCCCTTTTCTTTCCCCCTTTCGGAGCATTTTCAGTGATCGCATCTACACTTGAGCATAGCGGTCGTGGAGGAGGGAACCCGACCCTCTTTTGGATTACTTTTGTATAAGCAAGGTATATTATACTTAAATTCTAGACATTATGTAATGCATAGATAGTTATTGTAATGGATAATTTTGGGATGTAAGTTAGGTGTAAATATTGATGAACAGAGTTGTAACTACGCAGTTTTAATGATATATATGTAACTTGATATTGTTGAGTATTGCTATGATGATGAGATGTGTTGATGACTAAGAAAAGAGATTAAAAGTAACTGGATTACGAATATAAACTGCGTTTACACTTTGCAGGTGGGTAAAGTCCAAAATACGCTGTTATGCTGGTGAAATTTTTGTAAAATAAATTGTTTAACTATTTGACACTGATAGGAATGCAACATAAGTAAAAGCTTTGAAAAGTTTAAATTAGCTATTTTTTTCGCGCTTCCGCAGTGTTACAGTTTACATGGTATTAGAGCAAGTGTTGTCTAGTACTGTAAGTGTCATCTGGTATAGTTAGATTACATCCAAATTATCTCGAAACGTTTGGTTATAAAGTAAGTATATGTGTAAGGTTATGACTAAGGTTTTGATATAGTGCTGATAAATCGATCACTGAAACTATGAGTGGTAGGAGAGGCCGCCCACGGAGATAGACACAACCTCATCCGTCAACTCCCCCTCAGCCTAAAAGCCCTACTGATAGAATAAGAAGGCTCAAAGAAACCACATAGAGTATGAGGGAAGGATTATATGCTTTGATTGCCATAATTACCTAGTAGTTCAGGGCAAATAGTTTGGGTACTGATGCCACTCTTACACCCTCACTGAATCCTCCTCCCCCACCACAAGACCCTCCAACAACCCCAACACCTTAGCCTACAATCCCACAGCCTAGGGATAAAAGAGATACCCAGAGGCTATGAGACTTTCTGAGAATGAGTCCCCCAGAGTTTACAGGTGTAAAAGACCTGATAAAGGCTGAGGAATAGTTATTTAACCTAGTGTTAGTGTTTTAGTATTTAGGGTATTCAGAGGCAGGGAGAGTAATAATGGCCAGCTATATGTTGAGAGGTCAGGCAAAGTATTGGTGGAGGAAGATTCACGCGGTTATGGCTGACAACCCATCAGATGTCACATGAGATGCAATTCTCGATGCATTCTGGGCCCAATACATCCCTCCTACAACACAGAAGAGAATGCAAACAAAATTTTTGAATCCGATTCAGGGTAGTTTAACAGTAGATGAGGACAAGAATAGATTCACTACCTTGATAAGGTATGACCCAAACACAGTACGAAACCCCGCACATTAGAATGAAAGGTTTATGGCAGGATTGAGGTAAGGGATCCTGGATAGATTATTGGGATTATGGGTCACATGCTTCAAAGATGCCTGGGGCGGGCTTAAGATATTGAAAAGGGCTTAGAGGTGACACAAGCTAAACATGAATATATAGATAAGAGTCAAGATAAGAGAAAGAGAGTTCAGGCATCTGGATTTGAAGTGAAAAGAGGCTAGTCGAAGCGGTAGAGAGTAGAGGAAGTTTAGTGAGAGGCTAGAAAGCCTAAAATCCATGTAGTTACTGTTGATATTGCCCGTGGTTCTGGCACCGAGGTACTTAAGTACAAGAATTGTGGCAAACCACATCTTAGACTTTGTCGTTGACTTAGAGGTGCTTGTTTTGGATGTGGTGAATTTGGGCATCAGATTAAAGACTACCTGCAGATAAGAACTCATGCACCTTAAGAACTACTCAAGAAAACTAGGAGACAGATACAGATCCCTATGAGACCAGCTCCACAGAGAAGAGTTATGGTTGTCGAAAAGGGTAAAAGGCCTGTCTCATAGGAACATGTGTGAGATATAGATCGGGAGACAACTGACACCTCCTCTGATACTATTAATGGTAGACTTATGATTTGTAATTACTACGCACATGTATTATTTGATTCAGGAGCCACACACTCCTTTATTTCCCCACAATTTGCACAAAAACTACACCTAGAACCTAAACCTTTGGATCATATGTTACGTATCAGCACACCCATGCACTAATCAAAGTTGACTAATAAGGTGTGCGATGTAAGACTCGTGAATTTCTATGTAATCTTATGATTTCCATGATGTACAAGCAAGTTACACAATAAATGAATCATAAGAATTGGATATTTTTTAGTGTTAAGTGTGAATTAAATGCAAAATGGGTATTGAAGTGATTTAATATGAGTTTAACTTTAAAAATCTAGAAAATTGCAGTTGAAATACTGCTAGATGAATGCCAGATCGATCTTACATGCAAGAAAGATCGATCTCATTATCTCGAAATATAGTACCAAGTATTCTGTAAAGAGGAGATCAATCCCTTATTCAAGCAGATGATCTTTTATTCAATAGCAGATTGATCTCTTAATTCAATCATATCGATCCCCATGTGATTCTCTAAGGAATAGATCGATCCCACTTGATTTAGCAAGAGCAGATTGATTTCACCCCATGAGCAGATCGATCTCCAATTGCTTCTGCCCAGCAAAGATCGATATCTTCCCAAAGCCAAATCGATCTCTAAGTGATTCTGCCTGGCCAAGATCGATCTCTACCAATGAGCAGATCGATCCCTTCTTCAAAGAGGCAGATCGATCTCATCTAAGAGGCGGATCGATCCCCTAGCCTGCATTATCAAATTCTGAAGGAATTCAACCAAGGGGAGATAGATCTCCACCCTTAGAGATCGATCTCATAACGCGATTACTATAAAAGGACCTAACTGTAGAGCCTTCTTCCCCAAAAATCCCAAAATCTTCCATTTTAACAAAAAACAACCTAGTTTTCTCACTCTAGGATATCCTTACCTTCCAAAAAGATTTGAGGAAAAAGCTATTTGAGCAAAGTTATTCATAGTGAGGAAGAGAATAACATAGTCAAAGATTGGAAGCTGAAACTTTGGATTGAAGGAGAAAATAGGTTTTTCCCCAATTTAGCAAAAAAAGGAAAAGGTCAAGCTAGGTAAGATTTCTATACACCATTTTCTAGTATGTTAACGTAGACATTTTGATGAGTTGATTGGTGTATATAATGTGGCTGAAATGTTCATGTACATGCTTAAACAACCATGATCTATAATCAGTTTAGTGAGAGAAAGTTGAAATGGCATGGAGTTGATGATGGTTTAAACTTGTAGAGATGTTAGTAAGCATGTATAGGTGATTTTAAGATAACTTTGTGTAATCCATATGTTGGAATGGATGATGATTGGAAATGGGCATAAGAGGTGTTTGATAAATTATCATAGTGAAGGAGATGATGAATTGGAGACATTATGAGCTTAATGTTGGTTTAGTGTGAATTAATAGGCCAAAAGAGTTCGATAGAATCTCGAAGATGAATAGAGCAATCAAAATGGACTTAAGAGAAAGTGAGGCCTTATACGTGTTAATGAAACGAATAATTCGAATCAACTATAATAAACATGAGAATTGTGTTGTATTGGGTTAAATTGATGTGATAAGTGATTTGTACAGCTCCAGAGATTCATTGGGAGCAATTAGGATTGCGCGGTCGAGCAGCTCTGAGGAAGTGGAATTACTTGACGCAATTCCAACTAATGGAATTTTATGAGTATCTAGAGGTAGCTGCACGTATTTTGAGGGTGTTTTATAGGGCTTTGCAATTGCTTAGTTATCTAGAAAAGAATTAATGATTTGTAGGAATGATTTCAGATATGGATGATTTTGGTTATGGAAGTGAATCTTACAAAAAGGGGTAGTAAGGCTAATAATTGCATGAAATATCATGTTTTAATATTTTTATGAAACACATTGCTTTGCTTTAAGCAAAATTTATGGATAAGCTGGCTATTGACTTCATAAATTTGTGAAATAGCACGAGTCTTGTGCTAACTGTGATTTGAACATGTTTTGTTGAAATAGAGCCACCTATCAGATTTATGTTAGTTAAAATTGTGTTGGAGCTTCACTCGCACTGGATTTTAATGTTTTAATATGCATGAAATATGTTGGAGCCTAGCTCGCACCGTGTTTTGAGTTGTGATGTTTTACAAGCCGTACTGAAACGTTTGCTCGTACGTGGGTTTCCATTGATTTTCTTATGCATATAACCGCATTGGAGCTATGCTCGTACGTGATTTCCTCATTATTTGTTGTGCATAAAGTCGTACTAGAGCTTTGCTCGTACGAGGGTATTTCCTGATGATACATGAAATCGTGCTAGAGCTTTGCTCACACTGAACTTTTCACACTAAGATATGTAATGAGTCGTGCTGGATGCCTCGTGTAGATTTTGTGTCACACGGATGAGATGCTCACACGAGCTATGCTGGATGCGTTATGTAGACTGCTAGTCTCACAAATGAGATGCTTGCACGTGCACTTGAGACTGAGTAGGTTATACATGGCATGGGGTAGATAAGACCTATGGCAGGCACCCCCAACCATGATATGAGTCCACGGAGTACGTTGTACCGTGTATATCACATGGAGTAAGTTGTATCGTGAGGTTATATGTTGATTTAAAAGTTTGGCGATAGGATTAACCCACCTCCGTGTAAGACCCGTATTTTTGGATATAAACCTTATGAAATCATGGGTATGGTGATGTGTCACGCCCCGAAAACGCGAGAACTAGGACAAATTTAAAAACTTTTTACTCATCAATTCACAATTAAGGGTGCATTCTTGTGCAGTGTCATACATCATCATATTTATCATACCTCAGGATCACATCATTAAATAGTATATATCATATCATATATATTACTCAATCTCAAGTTAATTAATCCTAATACATCCCATACAATGTTATACATCAAGTGTCTGTAATTACAATAATTGTCTTGGTACATGAAAAGATAAATGATACCTCAAAACACAATATATATATAGCCTGGAGCTTAAGTCCTCCACTAGCCACTACTTCATACGTCGCAGGGAAACCCTTTTTCACTTGAAGAAATCTAGGGGGAAAGAAAACAGGGTGAGCTTCTAAATCGCTCAATAAGGGGGTAAGGGACTCGTTATATAAACCATAATGCATATCACAAAATATTTATTTGCACGTGAAACTCAGTATACTCATTTGAAAACCATAGCATGAAAGTTCTCAAAACAACATTCTCATATCTCAAAATCATGTGGAAACATGAAGTAAAAGGCTCAGTATAGAGCAGTAACAAGCATGTGAAAATAATGCGATAATCAATAAACGTGATAAAATCACTATGATAATAATGCACGTGGCGTAGCCACCAAACACACATGGCATAGCCACTAATTTAGATTCACATGTGGCAGAGCCACAGAATGGGGTTTCTCACATGGCAACGGCCACCAAATATACGTGGCACAACCACAGAATGGGGCTTCTCACGTGGCAACGGCCACTAAATATACGTGGCACAACCACAGAATGGGGTTTCTCACGTGACCAGAATGGAGAAGAATCAGGCTTACATGCTACCAAAGCAATGCCCGGTGTGTATTCAAAATTACACGCCTAAGTCTTTATCAATAGCCATTATTATATAAAACTGGTTTGCCTTCACATAGAACTCATAGTGGTTTCTTTCTCATAAAACTCATTTAAAACCGTTTTGTACTCAACACAAAACATATTAAAACCGAGTCCCAACCGACAAAACACACACACATATCTCAAATCGCCCAATTTACTTTTCATGCAAACTCAACTGTTTATAAAGTAATTTCACACTCAGCTTATAAACTCATAAAATAACGGGCTCCAACCGACTATAAAAATCGTGTGCATTCTCATCAAAACACAACACATCAAACATGCTTGTTTTATAAATCGCAAATCATGCTATAATAGTTCACAAATCACATACACAAATGGTTTAGTTTCCCTTACCTCTTTGCACCTCGTATAGTGCAATTGTTTCCCCCTTGTCACAGACTAGTCTCGCATTCCACTCTGGAACTCCCCAGCTGTCCAAACGATGTTAAAACATCAATACTCATCATCACAGTAACCTCAATTGTCAAAATCGAGCATAATTACTCATAACACCTCAAATCTCTCAATTCTCGTAACTCTATCACAATCCACAATCTCATTCTCAACATCTCAACATTCTACACTTCTCATGCCACAACATCTATGCTAATTCACCACATTGTCTAATTTCCATTTATAACTAAAAATTCCCAAAATTACCAAAATTGCTAAATATCATCATCACTCCAATTACATTGTAATTTCATCAATCCCTAATCACTTTCTAACTATTTCAACTAAATACCAACAACCATTATCACCAAAATCATCTCAAATAAGTCGAGGTTTAAAAATTACTCAAAACTTGAGAAGAGCTTATCTCTTGCCTCGATTCAATCCGTCTTTCGATTTCCAAGTATGTTGTTCTCCCTTTGATGAGGAACAACTTTCCTTCTTACCACAACCTCTGATTTGGACGAAAATGGGTGCTTTGGATGAGTGAGAAAGCTGGGGCTAGGGTGAAAATGGGGTTTTGAAGAGAGAGAAAATGAAATTGTAGGAGAAAGCAGGGGTTCCTTATATAGATTGAGGGTAGGAGATCGATCTGGCTCTTGATGAGATCGATCTGCATTTGAATTTGGGGACGATTTTGGGTAATTTTATGCCTAGGAGATCGATCTGTTGAGGGGTGAGATCGATTTCTTTATGGCTTTATGAGATTGATTTGCTCCTTGAGGAGATCGATCTTCTCCCAAACAGAAACATTTGGAGATCGATCCCTTCCTCATGAGATCGATCTTCTCTCAAATAGAATCATAAGGAGATCGATCCTCTTCCATTGGAGATCGATCTAGTTACTTGCTTTCCTCCTTCCTTGTCAATTTTAGCTTACCAGATCGATCTTTCTTCCCTAAGATCGATCTGACCTCATAGTTTCACACTTAGGTTAAACACATACACATAAATCTCCAAATATAATTTCCACAATTCACTTAGCTTAATAAATTACACTTCAAGTTCATATTACATAATTAAAATATGTCTAAAATTCTCAGATCTCACATCCTCCCCACCTTAGAAGAATTTGGTCCTCCAAATTCAATTCAACTAGTCAAATAGATGGGGGTATTTCTCCTTCATGAGATTCTCCAGTTCCCACGTTGCCTCTTCCATTGAGTGATGTTTCCACAAAACGTTCACTAATGGGATGCTTTTGGTTCTAAGTACCTTCACCTTTCTATCGAGAATCCAGACGGGTTCCTCAGTGTAGCTCATGTCCTCTTGTATGTCCATCTCATCATACTTTATGACATGAGAAGGGTCCGGGTGGTACTTCCTCAATATAGACACATGAAAGACATTGTGTATTCCGGACATCTGTGGGGGTAATGCCAATATGTAGGCTACCTCCCCCACTCTCCCAAGAATCTCGAATGGTCCTATGTATCGAGGACTCAATTTCCCTTTCTTCCCAAATCGCATGATACCCTTACTCGGTGATATTTTCAAAAATGTTGCATCACCAACATCAAACTCGAGTGGCCGTCTACGCATATCCGCGTAGCTTTTCTGCCTATTCTGTGGAGCTCGTAACCTCTCATATACTAGTTTCACACTCTGTACAGCTTGCTCAACAAGCTCGGGAGCATTTATCTTTCTGTCATCGACTTCTTCCTAAGCTATAGGGGATCTACACCTCCTGCCATATAGAGCTTCAAAAGGTGCCATTCCAACACTCGCATGATAGCTGTTATTATACGCAAACTCTGCTAGGGGCAGGTGATCATCCCATGATCCCTTAAAATCCATCGTACACGCCCTCAACATATCCTCTAGGGTCTGAATAGTCATCTCTGACTGACCATCTGTCTGAGGATGATAGGCGGTACTAAAACTCAATCGAGATCCCATGGACTCCTGAAACTGGGTCCAAAATCTGGAAGTAAATAGGGAATCTAGGTCAGAAGTAATACTCACTGGAGCCCCATGTAATCTAGCTATCTTGCTGACATACAGTTCAGCTAAGGCATCCACAGTATCTGTGCTCTTGATGGCAAGGAAGTGGGCACTCTTGGTCAATCTATCCACTATAACCCATATAGCGTCACGACCTCTTCGGGTCCTCGGTAAACCCATAATAAAGTCCATAGTGACATGCTCTCATTTCCATGTAGGTATAGGTAAAGGCTGTAGTAGTCCTCCGGGCTTCCGATGCTCAGCTTTCACTTGCTGGCATATTAAACATCTGGCCACATACTCTGCCACGTCTCGCTTCATACCACTCCACCAGTACACCTTTCTCAAATCTCGGTACATCTTAGTACTCCCTGGGTGCATGGTGTATCGCGAGCAGTGAGATTCTCTCAGTATCTGTCTCTTCAGGGTATTATCGTTTGGTACACAAATTCATCCTCTGAATCTCAACAATCCATCGTCACTGACTGTGAGATCCGACTGCAAACTTTGTTCAGCTTGGCTAACCATATCTATCAACCTCTGATCATTGCGCTGCCCAGTTCTAATCTGATCCGTGATCCTGGGCTCTATCCGCAAGCTAGCCAAAAATCCAGTCTCTACCTCTCTAACTATGATCTGAACTTCGACGAACTGCTCCAATTAATCCCATTCCCTGATCATCATAGCAGGTATCATACTTTTCCTGCCCAGGGCATCAGCAACTACGTTCGCCTTACCCGGATGGTATAGAATCTCGCAGTCATAGTCCTTAAGGAGTTCCATCCATCTCCTTTGTCTCATGTTTAACTCTTTCTGATCAAAGAGATATCTCAAACTCTTGTGATCAGTGAAGATCTAGAATCTTTCCCCATATAAGTAGTGTCGCCAGATCTTCAAGGCAAATACCACAGCGGCTAACTCCAAATCATGCATGGGGTAATTCCGTTCATGGTCTTTTAACTGTCATGATCCATATGCGACCACTGTTCCGTGCTGCATAAGCACACACTCCAATCCTTGATGAGATGCATCGCTATACACCGAAAATCCTCCTGATCCCTCAGGAATAGTTAACACAAGTGCCGCTGTCAATCTCCTCTTTAACTCCTGAAAACTGAGCTCACACTGATCAGTCCATATGAACGGAATCTCCTTGCGCGTGAGTTTAGTCAAAGGAGCGACAATCCTGAAAAATCCTTCCATAAATCTTCTGTAATACCTTGCCAAACCAAGGAAGCTTCGCACCTCAGTAACTATCCTCGGTCTTTCCCAATTAAGCACAGCCTCCACTTTACTTGGATCCACTGATACTCCTTCCTCTGAGACTATATGACCAAGGAAAACTATATGATCCAGCCAAAACTCACACTTACTAAGCTTTCCATATAATTGTTTATCTCAGAGTATCTGAAGTACTAACCACAAATATCGTGCATGCTCCTCATATGACCGAGAGTACACCAGGATATCATCAATAAAGACTATCACAAACTTATCTAGATAGTCTCTGAACACCTCGTTCATTAATCTCATAAAAGTTGCAGGGGCGTTCGTCAATCCAAAGGACATCACCAGAAATTCATAATGACCATACCTCGTCCTGAAGGCCGTATTTGGAATATCCTCTTCCTTGATCCTCAATTGGTGATAACCCGATCTCAAATCAATTTTAGAAAAGACTGATGCCCCTCTCAGTTGATCAAGTAGATCATCAATCCTGGGCAGTGGGTATTTATTCTTCACCGTGGCTTTATTCAACAACCGGTAGTCTACGCATAATCTGAGACTACCATCCTTCTTCTTAACAAATAAAACTGCTGCTCCCCACGGTGAGATACTGGGTCTAATGAACCCTCGATCCAATAACTCCTGTAGTTGTTTCTTTAATTCCTCAAGTTCCACTAGTGCCATCCTGTAGGGAGGTTTAGAGATCGGCTAAGTATCTGGTACCAAATCAATGGTAAACTCTAGCTCTCTCTCTGGTGGTAAACCTGGTAACTCACCGGGGAAAACATCCAGAAATTCACACACCACAGGTATATCCTCAATCCTCGGATGTTCCCAATCATCATCTGATATGAGTGTTTCATAACCTTCACATGACCAATCATATTTAATATTCTCCAAAATAATATTAAAATTCTCAAATTGTTTACAAAATTCCATACGTCTATTTACTCAATATTTCAAACGTACAATCTAAGGTTCAAGTAGGGAGAAAGTTACAATCTTAGTGTAGCAGTCTAAACTTGCTCGATTGGTTGCCAACTAATCCATTTCCAAAATTACATCAAACCCATGCATATTTAACATGATTAGATCTGTTAACATCACTCTATCTCCCACCTTTATTTCACATCCTCTACAGATTAACTCAGTCCTCTGGGATTCACGCATAGGGGTATTTACATGTAGTATATATTCTAGAGGTTCAAACTTCAACTTTAATCTACAGGCAAAAAGCTCAAAAATGAACGAATGCGTGGATCCTGGGTCAAATAACACATGAGCCTTATAATTACAGACAGAGAGTGTACCTCTTATAGTTTCTGCAGAAGTGTCAGCGGTCTCCTTATCTAGGGCAAACACACGTCCCTGTGCCACAGGTTTCTTCCCTTTCTCTGCAGCAGTAGCCCGTCTCTGGGGGTTCACTCTTTGAGGCTGCTGTCTAGTAGGCTCTGGAACTTGTGGTTTTTGAGGTTGAGGGCAATCCTTTACCATGTGACCCATGTCTCCACATCTAAAACATCCATGGATCAACCCAGTACAACTTCCCTCATGCATTCGGCCACAATTTCTGCAAAACCTTATCTCAGGCCTGGCATCTCGAGGGTTCTCCCTGATGTTAGGGTAAACTCTGGGTTTCTCTAATCTACCCTTCTGCACCTCAATCCTTCCTCTTCTAAAGGAACCTCTCCGACCCTTTGTTTGGAAAATCGCTGGCCTCTTGCCCTTATCTCTATGCACCACTCTGAGCTCGTTCTGGGGTTGTACCATTTCAATTCCACTCTCAATCTCTTGTGCTCGTCTCAGAGCATCTCCAAACTCGGTAATACATAGCCCTATCAATCGATCTCTGATGATGGGCTTCAATCCATACACAAACTTCTCTGTGCGGAGCTCTTCATTCTTGAAGGTCTCTGGGTCATATCTCAATAGCGCGGTGAATTGGCTCTCATAGTCATCCACAGACATATCACCCTGTACAAAAGTTAAAAACTCAGCCTGTTTCTTCCTCTGGGTGGCTCGTGGTACATATTGGGTCTTAAAGGCTGTCTGAAACTCTTCCTAACCAATCATATCTTGGTGGGACATCAGAATACCCTGGGTAGTACCCCACCAATCTCGAGCTCTCCCCTTCAACATATAGATACTTATACTAACCCTCTCAGCATCGATGCACCCCAAATAATCAAATATAATTCTTAACTCCGTCAGCCACTCCTCAGCCTCTGTAGGATCCTTCTTTCCCCTAAATGTGGGGGGATTCATCTTCAAAAAATCCTTCAGTCGGACCATACTTCTATCATCAGGTTGAGTGACGGGAGGCACTGGGTCCATCTGTACTGGCGGTATGGGAGGTCCTTGTGGTGGTGTAGGAGTAGTACCCGAGGTATTAACTCCAAAGTGTTACGCGAATAGTGCTGCCATCTGCTCAAAACCTTACCTTACATCGGTCTCAATCTGATTAAATCGAGAGTTAGGACTCTCTAGTTGGGGGCAGGTGGCGGAGGGGACTCTACCTGCCTCCTCGAAAGACCTCGTCATCCACTCATTCTCTATCTCAACTCATCTCCTGCGCGTACATATCAAAATTGATTGAAATCTCAATCCTCAAATTCAGTTCATGACCAGACTTATACAGACACTTGGGATGTATTCTATTTCACTTAACCGACACTGACACTACTAGACACCCTAAGCTCTGATACCAAGAAAGCTCTGCCATGCCTCAGAAACGCGAAAAATAGGGCAAATTTAAAAATTTTTTACTCATCAATTCACAATTAAGGGTGCATTCTTGTGCAATGTCATACATCATCATATTTATCATACCTCAGGATCACATCATTAAATAGTATATATCATATCATATACATTACTCAATCTCAAGTTAATTAATCCTAATACATCCTATACAATGTTATACATCAAGTGTCTGTAATTACAATAATTTTTTGGGTACATGAAAAGATAAATGATACCTCAAAACACAATATATATATATAGCCTGGAGCTTAAGTCCTCCACTAGCCACTACTTCGTACGTCGCAGGGAAACCTTTTTTCACTTGAAGAAATCTGGGGGAAAGAAAATAGGGTGAGCTTCTAAATCGCTCAGTAAGGGGGGTAAGGGACTCGTTATATAAACCATAATGCATATCACAAAATATTTATTTGCACGTGAAACTCAGTATACTCATTTGAAAACCGTAGCATGAAAGTTCTCAAAACAACATTCTCATATCTCAAAATCATGTGGAAACATGAAGTAAAAGGCTGAGTATAGAGCAATAACAAGCATGTGAAAATAATGCGATAATGGCTTTCTCAATAAACATGATAAAATCACTGTGATAATAATGCACGTGGAGCAGCCACCAAACACACGTGGCATAGCCTTTGATTTAGATTCACACGTGGCACATGTGAGACCCCGTATATGTATAAGGGTATATATGTACATAGAAGTGTAAATAGAGTTGTACTATGAATTCATGAGTGAAGTATATGTGATGTAAGTCCATAAGTAATGTACACACTTGTAATGAGAGTGGTAATAGTACATACAAGTTTCATTATGTATGAATGAGTAGAAATGGACTTAAACATGTGGAGAATGTGTGTAGAATGGATTATGAATAGTTTGGTAAAATGGAAGTAGAATTGCATAAGATGTGCACTTCCATTTTTGTTTATATTAAGTACCATTGGTCATACAAAGATCCTACACAAGTTTTAATGTGTATGAAGTGAGGATGGATGCCATTTTCAAGCCTCAAAGATGAATAAATGAGGAAAAGATCATGGTAGCAAATTAAGGATGTTTGGTAAGTGTTGTTGCAGAGGAACTGCAGGAAATCTGGAAATTTTGAAGGGCAGATCGATCTCATGGGATGAGAGATCGATCTGGAAGAGCCAGAATGCTCTTATTTGGGCAAAAGAATAGAGCAGATCGATCTCCAATGGACCAGATCGATCTCCTTAGCTCTCTGTTTGGGAGCAGATCGATCTCATGCCTCGACAGATCGATCTCATGCCTCAACAGATCGATCTCATGCTTCGACAGATTGATATCAGGCTTAAAAATGCTGTGAAAAAGAGGGATCTTAAGGGACCAGATCGATCTCCTCTTGGACCAGATCGATCTCCTCAAGCTAATTCTATATAAGGAGTGCTGGAAATCAGAAAATTCGGGAAAAAAAACACAAACCTTCCACTTTCAACCCAAAAACCTAACTTTCTCTCTCTAAAATCAGCCATTTTCAGTGAGGTTTGAAGGGAGACCATTAGAGACAAAGTTGTTCCTATCAAAGAGAAGAACAACATAGTTGGAAAGCATTTTCCCATTGTTGGTATTGAAGGAGTTAAGGGCATTGCCTTTGGAGCAAGAAGAGAAATCAATTTTGGTAAGATTCTAACACTCCAACTATGGTACATTGATTATTTAATTGATTTTGGAGTTGTTTGGCATGAGTATGGATGGTTAGAAACTATCTAGAATGCATTGGAATGATTTTGACCTAGAAATGGTTTAGTGTGAGAAAGTGAAATTGATGGAGATTAATGATGAATGAGATATGTAGAAATCATTAATAGTGATTGTGGTATGATTTTAAGATGTGGTTAGTGGATAAATTGTGAGGTTTACCTAAAAGAGGTAAAATGAGGGTTAAGGCATTTGTAAAATGCATAAGTAAATAATGTTGACTAGTGAGGTCAATTATGGGTTAAATACATTAACTCAATCGATTTAATGAATGAATCGCAGCTTCGAGGATACGCCAAGGCGAGTTGAGCCAAGAGCGTGAGAAGCTAAAAGGAAAGGAGTCACACCAAGTAAATCGAGGTAAGGGAATTGTGTGGACTCTTAGAGATATTGTGCGCAATTTGGGCGCATAAATGTTTTGCTAGAATGCATGAGATTAGGAAATGTTGTTGTTGGGTGATTGAAGGGTAAAAGTTGGGAGTTTGAGAAATGTGCATGAAAACAAAAGCATATTTCTTTGGAAATCATGTTTTATTGCTTTTTAGCAAATGATTGGTAGGTTGGCTAACATTGAAATGATTTGCAAAAGAAATGAGTATGTTTTGGTTTTGTTAACCATATTTTGCAAGTTTTGAGCCACCTACATGATTTCGTGAGTATGAAAGAGTGCATGAGGCACTAGTTTTCACATGGATTTCATATTGTTTTGGCATTGTGCTTTGAGTTTGTCTCGCACTGGATGCCCACCTTGCATGTTGCCGTGTTTGGACCTTCGAGTAGACTTGGTGTCACATCGATTAAATAGGCTCACACGTGCATTGTTTTGAGACATGGCATGTTAAAACAACCTGATGAGCCCGAACAAGGGATAAGGGTTGGAGATCCACCTGATGAGCCCGAACGAGGGATAAGGGTTGGAGGAATAGCTGATGAGCCCGAACGAGGGATAAGGCTGGGGGTCCACGGAGGACGTTGTACCGTGCATGTAGCATGGAGTACATTGTACCGTGTTGTGATGTAATGTGCCGTCTTCGGACGAGATCTGCTATGGACCGGCGGGTAGGATTTGACCCACCTCCCGTGTGAAAGCAGATGGTGGTGATATCCCGCACACCTGATCCGTGTAGCCGGTATCACAGGTTATGTACATAGGCCTTGAGGTTATTACCTATTGTTGAACTGCCTATCTCACATGTCTAATGCTATTTGAGAATAAATCCATGTTTGAAATGATTTGTGGATCAGGAAAGTCCGAGGGATGGGCTGAGACTTGACCAGTGTTGAATTGATTTGTTAATGGTTTTAAAGTGCACGGATGCATGATGTTTAATGCCATGCTTTATTGTGAAAATGCATGATGGTTAATGCCATACTATTTGAGAAAAATGCATGATGGGTAATGCCATGCTTTTATTGTGAATTATGCATGATGATTTATACCATGCTTTGAGTTGAAATGTGCACTTAATTTTAATAGCATGAATGCTTTACATACCATTAACACAATCATACACTCATGTTTTGAGATAAACAATGAATTAAATGCTTTTGAGCATGGCATCACGATCACGTAGATAGTGCAGTATCTACCTGTTCGCATGATTGCCTTACTGAGCGTGTGGTTTGCTCACCCCCCTTATTTTCCCCCTCTCTACAGAGATTTGAGTATAGAGTAAGCGTGACTGGAGGCGTTTCCCTTTTGGTAATCCGCTGCACCCCATCGCTAAAGGTATACACACTTGGATTATTTTGTATCTAAACTAGACATAGCACAGTAGCATTTTGTATGTAACTACTGGGGATGTAAAACAATGTAAACACATGTAACAACTCTGATATATATACATTTATACAAGTGTTTACTCATAAATAATGTTTCAAATTGAATTGGTATGGTGGAGTGAGTTAGACGTCGACACACAGCCCAACTGTTAAGCGTGTGGTTGTTCACGATCGAGGAAGGATGATTAAGGATTGATGCATGGAAATGCGAAAAATTTGTACGTATTTTGGTAAGTTGAGGGTCGTGACAGCACAGCCACAGAATGGCGTTTCTCACGTGGCAACGGCCACCAAATATACGTGGCACAGCCACATAATGGGGTTTCTCACGTGGCAACGGCCACCAAATATACATGGCACACCACAGAATAGGGTTTCTCACGTGGCAACGGCCACCACTAGAACGGAGAAGAATCAGGCTTAATGCTACTAGAGCAATGCTCGGTGTGTATTCAAAATTACACACCTAAGTCTTTATCAATAGCCATTATCATATAAAACTGGTTTGCCTTCACGTAGAACTCATAGTGGTTTTTTTCTCATAAAACGCATTTAAAACCGTTTTGTACTCAACACAAAACATATTAAAATTGAGTCCCAACCGGCAAAACACGCACACATATCTCAAATCTTAATATCGCCTTAACGTAGAGCCCAATTTACTTTTCACGCAAACTCAACGGTTTATAAAGCAATTTCACACTCAGCTTATAAACTCATAAAATAACATGCTCCAACCAGCTATAAAAATCGTGTGCATTCTCATCAAAACACAACACATCAAACATGCTTGTTTTATAAATCGCAAATCATGCTATAATAGTTCACAAATCACATACACAAATGGTTTAGTTTCCCTTACCTTTTTGCACCTCGTATAGTGCAATTGTTTTCCCCTTGTCATGGACTAGTCTCGTATTCCACTCTGGAACTCTCGAGCTGTCCAAACGATGTTAAAACATCAACTCATCATCACAGTAACCTCAGTTCTCAAAATCGAGCATAATTGCTCATAACACCTCAAATCTCTCAATTCCCGTAACTCTATCACAATCCACAATCTCATTCTCAACATCTCAACATTCTACACTTCCCATGCCACAACATCTATGCTAATTCACCACATTGTCTAAATTTCCATTTACAACTAAAAATTCCCAAAATTACCAAAATTGCTAAATATCATCATCACTCCAACTACATTGTAATTTCATCAATCCCTAATCACTTTCCAACTATTTCAACTAAATACCAACAACCATTATCACCAAAATCATCTCAAATATCAAGATTGAGGTTTAGAAATTACCCAAAACTTGTGAAGAGCTTATCTCCTGCCTCGATTCAATCCATCTTTCGATTTCCAAGTATGTTGTTCTCCCTTTGATGAGGAATAACTTTCCTTCTTACCACAGCCTCTGATTTGGACAGAAATAGGTGCTTTGGATGAGTGAGAAAGCTAGGGCTTGGGTGAAAATGGGGTTTTAAAGAGAGAGAAAATGAAATTGCAGGAGAAAGCAGGGTTCCTTATATAGACTGAGGGTAGGAGATCGATCTGGCTCTTGATGAGATCGATCTGCATTTGAATTTAGGGACAATTTTGGGTAATTTATGCCTAGGAGATCGATCTGTCGAGGGGTGAGATCGATCTCTTTATGGCTTTATGAGATCGATCTACTCCTTGAGGAGATCGATCTTCTCCCAAACAGAAACATTTGGAGATCGATCCCTTCCTCATGAGATCGATCTTCTCTCAAACAGAATCATAAGGGATCGATCCTCTTCCATTGGAGATCGATCTGCTCACTTGCTTTCCTCCTTCCTTGTCAATTTTAGCTTACCAGATCGATCTTTCTTCCCTAAGATCGATCTAACCTTATAGTTTCACACTTAGGTTAAACACATACACTTAAATCTCCAAATATAATTTTCACAATTCACTTAGCTCAATAAATTACACTTCAAGTTCATATTACATAATTAAATTATGTCTAAAATTCTTAGATCTCACATGATGTATTTACAATGTAAAGCTTAAATGATGTGAGCCCAAGGATTCGATTTGTGTACTTGTAATATGAGTTTGTAATGTACACACAAGTTTCATTGTGTGTGAATATGAAGAAATGAACTTTTATAAGTGATGAATGTGATTGGAACTCAAAATGAGTAGTGTGGTAAAATGGAATGAAGTTGTACTTCCATTTAGCTTGGTATGGTATACCTTTGGCTATACCATGAATACACACAAGTTCTAATGTGTATAAAGTATGAATGGATGCCATCTTCAAGTCTTAAAGGTGGTTGGATGAGAAATTGGTCATGAAAGCAAATTGAGTATGTTTTGTGTGAAGTTACTGCAGAAAACTGTAGAAAATCTAGAAAGTATGAAGGCCAGATCGATCTCATAGGATGAGAGATCAATCTAGAAGAGCAAAAAATGCTCTTATTTGAGTTGTGAAACATGACAGATCGATCTCCAATGAAGCCAGATTGATCTGCTAAACATTTTGTAAAATGAGGATCGATTTTGAAGGCAAACAGATTGATTTTCTTACCTCTCGGGTTGGAACAGATCGATCTCCCCTAGATGCAGATCAATCTCCTTAAGCCACTGCCTGGGACAAATCGATCTCAAGCTTTCGATAGATCGATCTCATGCATTCAAATTGGCCTGAAATTGAGGGATTTAAGAGGACCAGATCGATCTCATGCTTCGACAGATCAATCTCATCAAGTGATTTATATAAAAAAGAGCAGTGAAATCTGTATTTTTTTTAGATAGAACCTTTCCTTTCCATTTTCCACCCAAAACCTAGATTTTATCTCTCTAAAATCAGCCATTTCCAGTACGAATTGAAAGGGAGCTATTAGATACAAAGTTATTCATTTCAAAGAGAAGAATAACATAGTTGGGAAGCAAAACCTCATTGTTGGTATTGAGGGAGCAAGAAACATTTCCCTTTGGAGCAAGAAGAGAAACCAGATTTGGTAAGTTTCTAATACTCCAGCCTAAGTACATTGTCTATTTAATTAATTTTGGAGTTGATTGGCATATATATGGATGATAGAAACATCTAGGAAGCAATGGAACACATAGAACCTAGAAAATGGGATGAGTCTAGTGTGAGAAAGTGTGATTTGGGTATGTTGATGATTTAAGGATTGATGTTGCCTACCTGACAGCAACAGTGCTTTGCTTTCCACGTGATCGGATTGTACTGTTGACGGTTAATTCAATCGTCACAGTTTGCTCCACGTGTTCTTCGTATATCCTGCAAAAACAACAGGAATCAGAGGGGGCAGGGATTACTCCCTGCACGCGCACTCCGACGATCAAGTCAGTGATCGGGAATTGGTGTATGTATGTATGTAAGAAAAGGAGAGTTTATGGCTTAAATCAGAGTGTTTAAGTGTTCTCCCTGTTTTTCTTTGATTTTGGATCGATCTCTGGATCTCTCCAGAGGGCTCACCTCATATTTATAGGCTTCTGAGTCGGTTCGGGCTGAGGCCCAGGCGCGTGTCTGGGCCGCGACAGAGTGGTAGAGCACTCTGTCGCGCTTCTGTGCCGGAGACTCTGCCCCAGGCCGTGCGGGAGACACTGGGGACTCTGCCCCAGGCCGTGCGGGAGACTCTGGGGACTCTGCCTCAGGCCGTGCGGGAGACTCTGGGGACTCTGCCCCAGGCCGTGCTGGAGACTCTGGGGACTCTGCCCCAGGCCGTGCGGGAGACTCTGGGGACTCTGCCCCAGGCCGTGCGGGAGACTCTGGGGACTCTGCCCCAGGCCGTGCTGGAGACTCTGGGGACCCTGCCCCAGGCCGTGCGGGAGGCTCTGGGGACTCTGCCCCATGCCGTGCTGGAGACTCTGGGGACTCTGCCCCAGGCCGTGCGGGAGACTCTGGGGACTCTGCCCCAGGCCGTGCGGGAGACTCTGGGGACTCTGCCCCAGGCCGTGCGGGAGACTTTGGGGACCCTGCCCCAGGCCGTGCGAGAGGCTCTGGGGACTCTGCCCCAAGCCGTGCTGGAGACTCTGGGGACTCTGTCCCAAGCCGTGCGGGAGACTCTGGGGACTCTGCCCCAGGCCGTGCGGGAGACTCTGGGGACTCTGCCCCAGGCCGTGCGAGAGACTCTGCCGCATACAGTGCGGGAGACCTCTGTCGGGGACCTCTACTGCGGTCTGTGCGGGAGACTATCCCGCATACAGTGCGGGAGACCTCTACCGCAGTTTGTGCGAGAGTCCTGTGCCGTGCATGGGCGATGGAGGTCTGTCGCTAACGATGCGCGGCAGACTGTGAGGCGATAGACTCCTCTTGCGTCAAACACTCTGTCGCACATCTGGGAACGGTGTCGCATAGCGCTTCTGTCGCCAATCTACCACGTGGCCTGTTCTTGGATCGACACGTGGCATGCGGATAGTTGCACACGTGGATCTGGTGACACGACCACATCAATTGCTCCCCACTCTTTGGCGGGAATTTTTCCCGCGAAAGAGGATCTGGGTTCGGTGTTTCGCAGGCCGTGTCGGACCTCCGCGTGTGTGTGTACCCAGGCGATCCTCTATAAATACTGGGCCCCTGACGTCCTTGTCGCTACTGAATTCTCTCGCAAGGACA
The DNA here is from genome assembly GCA_033439115.1 of Firmiana major. NCBI lineage: Eukaryota > Viridiplantae > Streptophyta > Magnoliopsida > Malvales > Malvaceae > Firmiana > Firmiana major. Next base: position 44,938,823 of record CM065908.1, on the reverse strand, counting down.
CTCTGTCGCGACTCTCAGGCACTCTGTCGCAAGTCCTTCGCCATACTGTCGCAACTCTGCCGCAAGACTGCTCACTGTGTCGCTAGTCTGCCGCGGATTTTCACACTCTGCCGCGAGTTCTGTTTCCATTACCTTAGGTAATTTTTCGTAGCCCGTAATCCTACTTCTTTGATTTACGAGCCTCTAAGATGGCTGGACATGGCATAGGAAAGCAAATCGATCTAGGCGTTAAGTCGACTTTAAGGGAAGCCGACGTTCAAGACCTAGAATCTCGATTTCCTTTGTCCGAGGGATACACTTATAGACTCCCAACCCCTCAGGAGAGCGACATACGTCGTGTGTCTGACGGGGTTGTCGTTTTTAGGGCAGCTTTGGAGTTAGGACTCCGCTTCCCGTTGTTCGACTTTGGGGCTTCCTTCCTCAGGACGCACAGGGTATCCCCGGGGCAACTGCATCCTCATGCATGGATGCAATTGGTAGCATTCACTGTGCACTGCCATTTAAGGGGCGTCCCTCCGTCTCTTCCTCTTTTTGAAGTATTCTTTAGGCTTCGAGGGAGTCCCGGCTTAGTGCCTTACTCGCTTCAGCGGGTGTACCAGCCCGGTTTTGAGAACCGATTATTCGAGAAACCTGCTAACAAGCTTCACGGTTTCGAGACAGAATGGCTGGTTGTGGAAGTGCCCGAGGGCCTGGATATCCCTACTCGTTGGGAGAATAGGCACGAAATCCCCAAGGGTCCCCGGGTTGCCACACTTACGGAGCAGTTGTCTTCTGACATCGACAAATTGCTGGTCCCTCATCCCCTTAGCCTGGACACCCTTGTATCAAATGAAAATTTGATATTAGCAGGCTGGGGTGTGGGTCCGGTCCCTGTTGCCAGACCCTCTGTTCCGTCGTCAGATCCTCTGCCTTCGGCTTCTCCCGAGTTAAATCCTGAAGCTCCTAGGCCACAAGAGGATGTAGGGGGCACCAATCTGGAATCCAGCTCTGGTAGCGAACCCTTAGCCGATCTCACTTGTTGGGAAGGGTTCGGCTCCACTTTCATGGTGCTTCCAGACGACGAGGGGATAAATATCGAGTCCCTTCAGGAGCACTTAGACTCTCCTGACGGTAACTTTTATTTTTTCCCTCTACTTATTATTTTTGATCAATTTATTAACCATTGATCTTCTTTTTCTTTTTTGCAGACATGAGTCATTTCCGGCAATCATTAGGTCGCCAGGTTTCTGAGGCTGGTCCTTCCAGCGCTCCTGCCAGGAAGAGGCATCGTTTGGCTGACGATGTCCCAAGTGAGGCACCAGTCCCCTCTCATCCATCTCGCGCTCGGACCCCTCCAGTTTCTAGGCAAGCGATGCCTCCCCCTCCTTCAGAGCAGAGAGATTTATCTCGGGATAGGGGGAGAGTTGCTTCGTCTTCACGGGGGGCTTCCGGGTCATCCGGGCGATCACGCTCTGAGGAGCGCGCGGAATGCAATATCGTTCCGTCTCAGCGGAAGAATAGAAAGCGCCTGTATATCGAGAGTTCGATGAGAAGCAGGCCGATATTACCGAGGATAGGTCCTGCCGACGAGAGGCCCTATTCCGTGGATGGGGGGAATATTATGAGGGGCCACGAATTCCGAGTCTACCCCGGGGTTCGTGATAATGATGTTCTAGACACTCCCGGGGTGGCCTCTCGGTTGAGCTGGTCCACTATCCTTCCTCGAGATGAGGCAAGGATATTCAGAAACTACCCCGAGGGGGAAGACTTAGCCGATATCGAGGCGTTGAGGGTAAGTTTCTGATTTCTTCTCTTTTTGATTGCTTTTTGCAGCGTGCATTGAGTCTAACATTTCTGCATTTTTTCGCAGCTGGCTCAACGAACCGCAGCAAATAATGCCCAACATCGGGCTTATCGGGAGCGAGCCGACAGAGAGATCCGGGAGTTGAGGGACAAAGTCATGGAGTTACAGAACACGGTCAACAACTTGTCCCCTCTTCCGGATTTAGTTCGAAGCCTGGAGGAGCAGCTTGCTAAGGCTCATCAAGACCTTGGTCTTGCAAAGGGAGATCTCACAGTGGAGACGGCCCGGTCTTGTAAACTCCACGAGGACCTGCAGGAGGCTTATTCTGAGTTAGACCGTATGCAATCCAACTATATGTCTACGCTCACTCGGAATCAAGAGCTCGAGCAGCGTGTTGGTGAGTTGGAAGGCCAAACTGCTCCTGTACTATCCCAGGCTGAAATTGACAGCATACGGGCCGAGGCCGTAAAGGAGTATCGTCTCTCCAAAGACTGTTTGAGGCGGAAGGAAGACTTCTCCAACCCTTATGTCAAGTACGGGTTCTACCTGGCCCGATCTTGGCTAGAAGCACATAGGGAGGGAGAGGAATTTCCTGAGCTCCAATATACCCCTGATGCGATGCTCTTTGAGGCCCCTGATTGGACCAAGTACGAGCCCGAGGCTGAGCCTGCGGACGAGCTGTTCAAGAGGACTGCTCAGGACGATGTCGTCAACCTTGCTGGTCCTTGGGAGCCCGCGGATCTGGATGGTGCTCCTGAGCCTATAGAAGCCCTCTTTGATTTAGACGGCGAGGAGGGCGAGCAGTCCCTTGGAAGTGAAGGTTTTGCAGCTGATCCCCAGCTTCCTCCCGGAGAGTAGATAGGGATTTTTGCTTTTTTATTTTTTGTATTTCATTTCAAGTACTTTGTTTTTTGTTTTAACTTTGTACTTTTGTCGAAATACAATTGTAAAGATCTGTTAAAGATCTGTTTGTACCGACACTTGAATGAAATGAAATTGAGATTTTTGTTCATGCTTTATCTTGCACTACTTCTCTAATTGTCATTTATCATTCTTTGTCTGATTGTTTCTGTTGCTTTGCTTGTATATACCTTGCTTGTATATAGCTTTGTATTGATATTCGTGTATGCTCCCCAATTCTTGATAGAAAGGTATACTTTCAGGAAGAATTTTTTGTGCAAACGCGCAGTTGTTTAAGGCTTGAGTACTGTGACGTGAAGGCGTCTTTAGTTTTTATAGCCTTAGTATTTTGATTACCTGGCCACGGTGACGCGTAGCGTCTTAGGCCTTTATGGTTAATTGAATGCTTTATGCCTGGCCTTAGTGACGCATTGCGTCTCAGGCTCTTACGGCTCTTTTGAGTATACGCCTGGCCAAAGTGACGCATAGCGCCTCAGGCTCTTACGGCTCGGTTGAACTATGCCTGGCCACAGTGATGCATAGCGCCTCAGGCTCTTACGGCTCGGTTGAACTACGCCTGGCCACAGTGACGCATAGCGTCTCAGGCTCTTACGGCTCGGTTGAACTACGCCTGGCCACAGTGACTCATAGCGTCTCAGGCTTTGACGGCTTTAGTGCTAGCCCGTTGGTAGCCTGCGTTCGCAGGGCCCGAACCAACTACGCCCGGCCACAGTGACGCAAAGTGTCTCAGGCTTTGACGGCTTTAGTGCTAGCCGGTTGGTAGCCTGCGTTCGCAGGGCCCGAACCAACTACGCCCGGCCACAGTGACGCAAAGCGTCTCAGGCTCTTACGGCTTTAGGCTTAGCCCATTGGTAGCCTGCGTTCGCAGGGCCCGAACCAACTACGCCTGGCCATAGTGACACAAAGCATCCTAGGCCTTTAAGGCTTTGGGTCTAGCCCGTTGGTAGCCTGCGTTCGCAGGGCCCGAACCAAGGGTAGTGTCCTTTGTGAGTCTGACCCGTTGGTAGCCTGCGTTCGCAGGGCCCGAACCAAGGGTAGCCCTCATGTGTTTTATTAATATATGCCTGGCCACAGTGACGCATAGCGTCTCAGGCTCTTACGGCTGGGGTGAATGCATACCTGGCCACAGTGACGCATAGCGTCTCAGGCTCTTACGGTTTCAGAATCCTGTCACGAGATTGTCTTACAACAAAGAGATACTTTATATATCGTGCGGGTAGTGACATCTGGTGACAGTGTAAGTAAAACAATAGTGTTTGGGAAGGAAGATGTAGTGGTTATCTCAAATACAACTTCAAGTGATTTGAGTTCCACGTTTTCCCTATCTTCTTCCCTTGTAGAGTTTCCAGAGCGCAGGTGTTAGGTCCGATCTTGCGTCTGATTCTGTAGGGACCTTCCCAGTTGGCTCTGAACTTCCCGTCCTCCTTTAGGGCGTTCGTGATCTGCGACTTTCTGAGCACTAGATCTCCCTCAGACATTGGCCTATCTCTTACCCGGCTATTGTAGTAGTTGGCTACCCTCTGTTGATAGGATGCCAATCGAATAGCCGCGGTTTCTCTGTGTTCATCGATTAGGTCCAAGTCTTCCCTTAGAGCTTGAGAGTTTTCTTCCTCTACCAAGGGTACCACCCTTGGTGATATTGCTCCAAGTTCCACGGGGATCAGTGCTTCTGCGCCGTATACAAGACTGAACGGCGTTTCATTAGTCGACACACGGCTGGTGGTACGATATGCCCATAAGACACTAGGCAATTCGTCCACCCAGGCTCCTTTTGCTCTGTCTAGCCTGGTCTTCAGCCCATGGAGGATAATCCGATTACTGACCTCGGCTTGTCCATTAGCTTGAGGATATGACACTGAAGAGATCCTTAGCTGAATGTTGAGGTCTTTACAGAATTCACGGAAGGCGTTGCAATCGAATTGTTTCCCGTGGTCGGCATTTAAGATGCGGGGAATTTCGAATCGACAGATAATGTCCTTCCACACCATTGCCTCCACTTTCTTTTCCGTGATTGTGGCTAAAGGCTGTGCTTCAATCCACTTGGTGAAGTAATCGGTGGCCACTAACAGGAACTTTCTTTGTCCCGTGGCTAAGGGGAAGGGTCCAAGAATATCCAATCCCCATTGTACAAAAGGAATTGGCTGTACTGTGCCTTGAGAGGGAGTTACTGGGGCTGTTGTGATAGGCGCAAACCTCTGGCATTTATCGCATCTGCGGGTTTGGTCCATTGCATCTTTTTTCAGCGTTGGCCAGTAGAATCCCGATCGCAGTACTTTAGCGGCAAGAGCTCTTGCTCCTAAGTGTTTGCCGCATATTCCTTCATGCACTTCTACTAGCGCGTATCTCGCTTGTTCCGGTCCCAGACATTTTAGCAGTGGCGATGAGTATCCCCTTTTGTACAGTTCTCCATTGATGAGTGTGAACTTCGCCCCTTATATTTTCAAGCGACGAGCCTCGTCTTTATCTTGGGGGAGTGTACCCTCAGTGAGATACTGTTTAAATGGGGATCTCCAATCGTCTCCAACTTCAATGTCACACACTTCGACCTCTTCAATACTTGGTCGTTCGAGCCTCTCCACCTTTACAGTCCTTCCTTGTGTTTCTGTGGAGGAGGCTAGCTTAGACAGTGAATCAGCATGTGTGTTTTCGGACCGGTTAATTTGCATCAGCTGAAAGCTTTTGAAAGTCTTGGCCAAGAGTTGGACTTTCATTAAGTAAGGAACCAGCATCGGTTCTCGTACCTCATACTTTCCGCCGAATTGGTTCACCACCAATTGAGAATCACTGTGTGCTACCAAGTGGTGAACCTGTAGTTTTTCCGCTAGTACCATCCCTGCTATCAAAGCTTCATACTCCGCTATGTTGTTCGAACTAGGGAATCCGAATCGTAGGGAGTATTCCAGGGATTTTCCTTCTGGTGACACCAGGACTATACTCGCTCCACTTCCGTTGGCACTTGATGACCCATCGACATGCAGTAACCATGGGTGAGCCTCCCCTTCACTGCTGTCGTTCGGGATAGTGCATTCCACGATAAAGTCGGCCAGAGCTTGACCTTTGATAGCCTGTCTCGCTTGGAATGTGATGTCGTATCCCCCAAGCTCCACCGCCCATTTCACTAACCTCCCTGAATGTTTAGGTTTCTAGAGGATCTGTCTTAACGGTTGGTCTGTTAAGACAGTGATGGGATGTGCTTGGAAATACGGACGTAGCTTTCGCGAGGCCATCAAGAGGGCTAATGCTAGCTTTTCGGCCAGTGGATAGCGGGTCTCTGGATCTAATAACACTTTGCTCACATAGTAGATGGGGCAGTGTACCATTTCGTCTTTCTTTAGTAGCACCGCGCTAACGGCGAAATCACCGACTCCCAAATACATATAGAGCTGTTCTGCTTCCAGGGGCCTTGTTAATAGAGGCAACCGCTTCAAGTATTCCTTGAGATCTTCAAAGGCTTTTTGACAATCTTCCGTCCATTCGAAGTTCTTCCCCCCCCCCCCCCCCGTAGAGTTTTGAAGAAAGGCAAGCTCTTTTCGGCTGATTTCGACAAGAAGCGATTCAGAGCCGCTATCCTGCCTGTCAATCTTTGGACCTCTCTTACGGTGGTTGGGGGTTTCATGTCAATGACAGCCTGTATCTTTTCAGGATTTGCCTCGATACCCTTGTTAGTGATCATGAAGCCTAGGAATTTTCCTGACCTTACCCCGAAAGAGCACTTTTCGGGGTTTAGCTTCATGTTAAATTTCCTCAATACTTCAAATACCCTGGACATTTGATCAGCATGAGATTCTCCTACGCGGCTCTTGACTATCATGTCGTCCACGTAGGCTTCCATGGTATTTCCCAGAAGATCTTTGAACACTTTGCTCACCATTCGTTGGTAGGTGGCACCCGCGTTCTTTAAACCGAACGGCATTACCCGATAGCAATAGGTTCCGTCATCGGTTATAAAAGAAGTCTTTTCTTCGTCTTCTGGGTGAAGCATGATTTGGTGATACCCGGAGAATGCATCCAAGAAACTGAGGAGTTCGTAGCCGGATGTATCATCTACGAGTCTGTCTATCCGAGGTAGGGGGTATGAATCTTTGGGGCAGGCTTTGTTCAGGTCTGTGAAATCAACACACATTCACCATTTCCCGCTAGATTTCTTTACCATCACTACATTGGCTAACCACTCAGGGTAATAGACCTCTCGGATGAATCCGGCGCCTAGGAGTTTAGTCACTTCTTCAGTGATTGCTTTTTGTCGCTCCAGAGCGAAACTCCTCTTCTTCTGTTTCACGGGTCTATGTCCGGGTATGATGTTAAGTTCATGGCATATGACTTCGGGACTGATCCCGGGCATGTCCGCTAGGCTCCAGGCGAAGATATCCGAGTTTTTCCTCAGACACTCGACTATCTCCTTTTTCTGTTGCTCGCCCAACTGAGTCCTAATGAATGCCCTTTTTTCGCTATCCCCTTCATTTAGCGCGATGGCTTCTGTTTCCTCTACAGGTTGGGGTTTAGGCGGATCATCGATGCATAAGGTTTCTTTCCTCTGTGCTACCTTGTTGGCAGTGGAAGCGAGATAACAAGTACGGGCACTCTTTTGGTTTCCGCGTACTTGCCCGACTCCGTTAGGAGTGGGGAACTTCATCAATAGGTAGCAAGAGGATATTACCGCCCTCATGTCATTCAGCACAGGTCTGCCCAAAATCATGTTATAGGCAGTAGAGGTTGACTTGACCACCATGAACAATACTTGCCGGGTCACATTCGTCGGGTGCTCTCCGAGAGTCACAGGCAATTCTATGGACCGGGCAACTTTCACTCGCTCCCCCGTGAATCCATATAGTGGCGCCATAACGGGCTTTAACCTATCTTCGGATATGCTCATTTTTTCGAAGCAGTTCCAATAGATCAGGTTCACTGAGCTCCCGTTATCGACCAGGACCCTGCTCACCGGGTGTTTGGCCACCACCGTGGATATCACCATGGGGTCGTCATGGGGCATGGCGACATCGCCTCTGTCAGCCGGAGTGAACATGATGGGCTCTTCATCCGCCCGCTCCTCCATTACCACGTTAACCTGATACGCTTGCCTAGCGTAACTTTTGCGGGAAGTAGAGGAGCTTCCTGCACTTGAGTCCCTGCCTGCAATGACATTTATCGCGGGGGCTGTAGGTTCGTTGTTTGACGGATTAGCACGGGGGATGGGCCTGACTGCTTCGTTTCTAGGCCTATCCCTTCTATTGTTGTTATTTACCCCGGTCCACGGACGGTCATTTCTTTGGTCATGCGGAGGATAACGGGGTCTCTTGCTTCTCCATAAGAAGCGGTTAATCTTGCCCTCTCTGGCCAGTCTTTCTAACTGGTCCATCAAGTTTTTACACCTCTCTGTCGGGTGTCCGTGAGCACAATGGAATTCACAGTAGGCTTCAGAATTTCGGCCTACATCTCCCATCTTCCTCTTGGGGAATTCCAGTAGTCCCGCCCCCTCAATTGCTGCCAGTATTGCAGTACGAGGCTTGCTCAGTCGGGTGTAGCCTTCGTACCTGAGCTTGGGGGTTTTGTCTACTCTCACGGGTCTTTGGGAGCTTCTCTCGGGCGCATCTCTCTCTCTCTTCTTTCCCTCTTTAGCCTCCCTGGGCTGTATCATTTTCATGACTTCTTCTTGAGCCACGTATTTATTAGCCCTGGCAAAGAGATCGGAGATCATTATAGGTTGATCGAGAGAGAGAGATTCTTGCAGCTTCTCCGAGCTTGTCCCTTGCAGCATCGCAGCCAAGGCTACCCCCACTGGTAGATCTTCCACCTCCAAGGTCGCATCTCGGAAGCGATCTACATAACTCTTCAAGGATTCTCGATTTCCTTGTTTAAGCGTGAGTAGGTAGGTAGCGTCTTTCTTCCTTTGGCTATGGATCATGAACACTTTGAGGAACTCATTTCTCAACTCGTCAAAAGAGGAGATTGAAGCTTCACTCAACCCGTTGAACCATTTCAAAGAGTGCCCGGACAATGTGAGAGAAAAGGCTCTACACATGATTTCGTCCTCCCATCCATGAAGCAGCATGAGGGATTCATAACTCTGAATATGGTCGTAGGGATCCGCTTTGCCGGTGTAAGTAGCCATAGAAGGCATTTTGAACTTTTTCGGCAAGGGTTTGTTCATGATCTCCGGACTGAATGGGATCCTCCTCCTTTGTCCGTCATCCGGAGACACTAGCTTTTTCTTCTCGAGGATCCTTTGGATGACCTTTTCCACGTCCTCCGACCCTCGAGCTGAGTAAGGTCCTGTCCCTTCCGGTCTAGAAGAGTCCGATTGGTAAATATCTCTTCCAGCTCCTCTGACTATGGGATTTGATATCTCGGGACCTTCTTGCGGGTAAAAATCTCCTTGTCGCCTTCGCTCCCCAGCTCCACACGCCCTCACGTCATGTTCCAACACAGGGGATGAGCTGCAACAGGTATGGAAACTCTGCCGGCTACGGGCTGCGAGTGAGCTCTGTCGCCTGGCAGCCAGAGGGGAATTCTGCCGCACATTGGGCAGAGGTGAGCTCTGCCGCCTACGGGGCGCGGGAGAACTATGTCGCCTGGCGGCCAGAGGGGAAATCTGCCGCACATTGGGCAGAGGTGAACTCTGCCGCCTATAAGCGGTAGGAGTGCACCGTCTCGTATGCGATGCAGGATATCTCTGCCGCATGTTGTCCGCGGGAGAGTTCTGTCGACGTTGAGCTACGGGGGAACTCTGCCGCAGAATCGACGAACTCTGTCGATCATAGGACAGAGGAGATGTCTGACGCATGGGAGATGCGGTTGAGCTGTGTCGCCTTTGAGCTCCTGGCGAACTCTGTCGCCGAGGTGCACCGGGTGGACTCTGTCTCGCTGGATTGACAGTAGCGTTGTATGGCGTTCCTGCCTCTTGTCCAGAGTTTACCAGGCTGGAGGGCTGACCTCTCTCGTAGGTCTGTCTAGGGGTGCATTCCCCCACTAACTGCTGTACTTCTTGGGGTAAGCTGAACTGGGGGAGAGCCTCTCTGAAGAAGCTCACCATGGCTCTCAGGGCTGTCGTAGCCTCTTCATTTTTGCGCTTCAGAGCGTCGAATTCTTCCAGGGAGACTAAGGGTTCTGCTTGAGCCCTTTCACTTTGTCTCTTCCTTCGTTTCGATCTGGCAGGGGGACTTACAGAATTCTGCCCTCCTGTCAACTCTGCTGCGGAACGCGTCCTCACCATTTCAATAGAGAACCTGACTTTTTGTCAAGTTTCCCACAGACGGCGCCAATTGATGTTGCCTACCTGACAGCAACAGTGCTTTGCTTTCCACGTGATCGGATTGTACTGTTGACGGTTAATTCAATCGTCACAGTTTGCTCCACGTGTTCTTCGTATATCCTGCAAAAACAATAGGAATCAGAGGGGGCAGGGATTATGGCTTAAATCAGAGTGTATAAGTGTTCTCCCTGTTTTTCTTTGATTTTGGATCGATCTCTGGATCTCTCCAGAGGGCTCACCTCATATTTATAGGCTTCTGAGTCGGTTCGGGAATTGGTGTATGTATGTATGTAAGAAAAGGAGAGTTTATGGCTTAAATCAGAGTGTTTAAGTGTTCTCCCTGTTTTTCTTTGATTTTGGATCGATCTCTGGATCTCTCCAGAGGGCTCACCTCATATTTATAGGCTTCTGAGCCGGTTCGGGCTGAGGCCCAGGCGCGTGTCTGGGCCGCGACAGATTGGTAGAGCACTCTGTCGCGCTTCTGTGTGGGAGACTCTGCCCCAGGCCGTGCGGGAGACTCTGGGGACTCTGCCCCAGGCCGTGCGGGAAACTCTGGGGACTCTGCCTCAGGCCGTGCGGGAGACTCTGGGGACTCTGCCCCAGGCCGTGCGGGAGACTCTGGGGACTCTGCCCCAGGCCGTGCGAGAGACTCTGGGGACTCTGCCCCAGGCCGTGCTGGAGACTCTGGGGACTCTGCCCCAGGCCGTGCGGGAGACTCTGGGGACTCTGCCCCAGGCCGTGCTGGAGACTCTGGGGACCCTGCCCCAGGTCGTGCGGGAGGCTCTGGGGACTCTGCCCCAGGCCGTGCGGGAGACTCTGGGGACTCTGCCCCAGGCCGTGCGGGAGACTCTGGGGACCCTGCCCCAGGCCGTGCGAGAGGCTCTGGGGACTCTGCCCCAAGCCGTGCTGGAGACTCTGGGGACTCTGCCCCAGGCCGTGCGGGAGACTCTGGGGACTCTGCCCCAGGCCGTGCGGGAGACTCTGGGGACTCTGCCCCAGGCCGTGCGAGAGACTCTGCCGCATACAGTGCGGGAGACCTCTGTCGGGGACCTCTACTGCGGTCTGTGCGGGAGACTATCCCGCATACAGTGCAGGAGACCTCTACCGCAGTTTGTACGAGAGTCCTGTGCCGTGCATGGGCGATGGAGGTCTGTCGCTAACGATGCGCGGCAGACTGTGAGGCGATAGACTCCTCTCGCGTCAAACACTCTGTTGCACATCTGGGAACGATGTCGCATAGCGCTTCTGTCGCCAATCTGCCACGTGGCCTGTTCTTGGATCGACACGTGGCATGCGGATAGTTGCACACGTGGATCTGGTGACACGACCACATCAAGGATTATGTTTGTTATTGGAGTAATGTGGATAATTTGAGATAATTAAATGGAGTTGCATTGTGAGTTTGGGGAAATTATGGAAAATGAGTATGTAAATGCTTGGTAAATGCCATAGTGAAGAAATCAATGAAATAAGAACACTATGAGCTTAGTATCGATCTAATATCGATTTGAAAAGAGTTAAGAGGCCTAAAAGGATCCATAGACTCGAGTTATGGGTAGAGTGATGAAAATGAGGCCTCATAAGCGTTTAAATAGATACTACAGGTTGAATCGACTATTGTAAACGCAAGAGTTGGATTATAATGGGCTAAAATGTTGTGAAATATGTTTATGTGTAGTTTCGGAGAGTTCGTTGGAAACGAATCGAAGTGCACGAGTAAGCAGCTTTAAAGAAGTGGAATCACACGTCGCGATTCCAGGTAAGGGAATTCTATAAGTATATAGAGGTAGTGGCTCATATTTTATGGGTATACAGGGTGTTGTAAATTTGCATGATGGTTTGGAAAAGTGATTGATGGTGTATGTGAATAATTATGAGTACGTATACGATTTGGTTTCTGAAATGATTCTTGAAAAAGGGATAGTAAGGCTAATAATTGCATAAATCACTTGTTTGAATGTTTTCACAAAACCCAATGCTTTGTTTAAGCAAATTGATGGATAGGCTGGTCATTGTTTGATTGATGTTGTGTAATAGCACATGAGAGGTGCTAACTATGTTTTTGAGATTGGTTTTGAGCGTCCATGAGCCACCTATTATGTTTATGTGAATCAAACTATGCTGGAGCCTAGCTCGCACTGGATATTTATATTTTCATATGTTTGAAATGTGCTGGAGCTTAGCTCGTACTTTGATTTGAATTGTGGTGATGCTTTATAAACCGTAGTGGAGCTTTTGCTCGTACATGGATTTCGAGTGGTTTCTCATGCATATAACCGTACTGGAGCTATGCTCGTACGTGGTTTCATCATGTTTTTATTTATAAATGTCGTACTAGAGCGTTGCTCGTACGAGATGATTTAATAATAAAACATGAATCATGCTAGAGCTTAGCTCGGACAGGTTTTCACATTGTGGTATGTATGAGTATGATGTCGTGGTGAGAATAATACGGGTTGGTGTTCAGGGAACCCAACATGCCTAACAGACCTCTTGAGTGGGGTGAGGGTGAGGGGCTAGGACCTGACATAATCTATGCAGGGAACCTAATAGAGCCGCGTAAGGGCATGAGGGGCTGGGACCTGAATCAGGGAACCCAAAAGGGGCGAGCAAGGCCATGAGGAGTTAGGACCTAGTATTAAGAGTACTCCCATGTGCACTTGAGACTATAGAGATTACACTTAGTAAGAGGTAGATAAGACCTACGGCAGGCACCCCAACCATGATATGGGTCAGCGGAGTACGATATACCGTATATATCACATGGAGTACAATGTACCACGTGGTGGTTACTTTATTTGAGAAAGTCTGGCGAAGAACTAATCCACCTTCATGCTAGCATGATACCCCACACACCGAGATCCGTGTGGTCTGGGATGATATGTAACATAGTTAGCCAACATAGTCTAAGAGCTTGTAGTGACCTCTCTCCCTTGCTTAATTTACATAAATACCACATGATTTTAATATATAAGTGTGATTGTGACTGTCCAGGGTAAACCCAAGGGAGGGGTCGAGCCTTGTGGGACTTGATTATGAAATGATAATTGTGATTGTGATGAGATGTGGAGAAATGTGAAAAGAGATTTTTGCAATGTGATTCGATAAGGATGTTTTAAATTGAACTTTCCTTTTTATCCTGAGATTTGAGAATGACAAGCATGAGATGATTTATACATGATGATTTTTCCATGATTTAAATACATGATATATGTATACTCATATGGCATAGTATTAATCCCTCACGCTCCTGTTATAAATGATTTATGATAACATTATCAGCATGTAGATAGAGTAGTTATCTACCATGCTTACATTATTTCCGTACTGAGCGTGTGGTTGCTCATCCCTCTCTACTTTCCCCCTCTACAGAGTGTACATAGCAGCCCAGTGAGGACTGAGGCGTTGTATTTTGGACATCCGCTGCCATCCATTGCTAGGAGGTATACATATGAAGATTCTTTTTTATCTAAACAATGTACAAGCACAGTAGTCAAATTGTATTGTAATGTGAGGGATGTAAAAGATAGAAAACGTGTCATGTATAACTTAACTTAAAATGAATGACACATATTTTGATTAATTGAGAATGAATGTTGTGGGTGTTTATTATTGACTCATAGCCCAACTGTTTAGTGGTGAGTTTGTTCACGACCGGGTAAGGAAAGGAAAACGCAAAAATTTATGGTGATTTTGGGTCAGAAAGGATAATTTGGGTCATGACACCTCTGTTCCAGCATTATGCCTCGCACACTGGGATCCGTGTGGTCTAGGATGATGACGACATAGTTGGCCAACAGAGTCGATTGTATATATTGAACACCTGTCTCACATGATATCACATGGTTTTATATACTGAACAAGATTTGTGTTGTCCAGGGTAGACCTGAGGGAGGGGTCGAACCTTGTGGGATGTTTTTAAAGGATGATAAGTTGTTTGTGAAGAGTTTTACTAATGTTTGACAAGGTGTTAATCTTGAGGGGATAATTTATGAAGAAATCCATGATTTGCGATGAAACTAATAAGTTTTATTATGATGAGCATGAGAAGTTTTACATGATGGTTTTCCATGTTTACATACCTATTTTCATGTCTTTTTTTAGTACATGATATATGTATATACATGTGGCATAGTTTTAATATTTCCTCATGCTCTGGATATAAATGATTTTTATGCCATGACATTATAAGCATGTAGATAGTGTAGTTATCTACCATGCTTGCATTATTGCTTTACTGAGCGTGTGGTTGCTCATCCCTATCATTTTCCCCCTCTACAGAGTCCACACAGTAGTCTAGTAAAGGACTGACAGTTGTATTCGGATATTCGCTTCTCTCCATCGGCAAGAGGTATACACACATGAAATCTTTTTATATCTAAACATGTAATAGCATCGTAATCATTTTGAATTGTAATATGAGGGATGTAAGTGTTAGCAAACATGTACAAATATAGAACTTAAACTTTCAAATGTATGTGTTCGCTCTTGATTAATTGAAAGATGAATGGTAAATGATGATTAATACTGACTCATAACCCAACTGTTATTGGTGAGAGTTGTTCACGAATAGGAAAAGAAAAGAAAAAGCTAAAAATTTTAGTGATTTTAGGTAAAATGGGCCGTGATATGCGAGGATTGTGAGATTAAGGTAGGAGGTAGGAAGTTGTTAATAGATCTAATTTTGTTAAATATGTGTTTTGATGTATTCTTAGTCATGGATTGGTTAGTTGCCAACCGTATAAGTCTAGACTGCTACAATAAGACCGTAACCTTCTCTTTACCTGAAAAGTTTAATGTATGTTTTATTAATGTGCAATAAAGTGCATGATATTAAGTTCTATGTGATTATAAGTGTTAAAAGTGTTTGAAAATTTCTGATTGTATAATTCTTGTGAAGGTTATGTTGCTTTGATTTCTGATAATAGTCAGGAACCACCAAGTATCTAAGATGTTCCAATTGTGTGTGAGTTTCCCGATGTATTTTCAAATGAATTGTTGGTGTTACCACTAGAGAGAGAAGTGGAATTTGCAATTGATCTGGTACCTGACACTCAACCTATCTCCAAGCCACCTTATCAAATGGCATTGGTTGAACTGGAAGAACTGGAAGAACTGAAGAAGCAGTTGCAAGAACTACTCGATAAGGGATTTGTTAGGCCGAGTGTATCTTCGTAGGGTGCTCTGGTATTGTTTGTCAAGATGAAAGATGGCAGTCTCCACCTATGTATTGATTATAGGCTGTTGAATTGTAAAATCCCTGAATTTTCTTATATTCGATTTTAATAATGATCAACATGTGAACAATTGGGATTAAAAATGTGCTCATTGATGGATGATTTATTTAAATGGTATTTTTAACGTAAGGGACGTAAATGAATTTAATTAAATTAAAATATTTTAACTTGAAGAACAAATAATTGTAGGGAATAGAAATAAATTTTTATGAACAAGATTAATGTATGAATATTCCTCCACGTTAAGCAAGTGCAAATAATAGATAATTTATATATAATGAATTATTCAGTATATATATAAATAATAATAATTAAGTAAAAATAATAAAATAATTAATTAATTAAAAGAAATGAAAAGTGGAAAGAGGAAAATGATATGAAATGATAGTCTTAGGTGAAAAAAATGGTGACATGATGAATGATGTAGTGGAACAAATGAAAATGAATTAGGGATTGAATGCATTGCATGTGATCTGCTGGAGAAGGGGTCAAATCGGCATGAATTATTACTGAAACAGTAGTTGAAGTTCAAACTGAAAGGGGTGGAAAGGGCTGTAGCTTGCGTGAAGTATGCTGCTGCAAAGGAAATGACCGAGACAGTGTGGAAATAAAGAAAAGAGAGAAGGCCAAAAGTAGAAGCAAATAAAAAGAAAAAGAAAAGTGAGGGGTTTAGCCGAGGGAGAGCTAAAGCTCTCGATTTTTCTTGTAAGCAAGGCACCAATAAAGCAGCAACGAAAGATTAGAAAATGAGATGCTTGGGAACTTCAGGAAAACATAAAATGAAAGGAGAGAACTGCTGAGCTTTACTGCCACTATTCATCATCACCGACCCTTTAAACCTTGCCTAAGCATGTTAGGCCTGAAAATTTATATGTATTCTTTATGGTTCCATGATGTACAGATAAGTTACATTATATATGAATCATAAGAAATGAATAATTTTAAGTTCTAAGTTTGAATGAAATGCAAAATGAGTAGTGAAGCAAGTGAATGCAAAGTTACCTTTGAAAAATCTAGGAAAATTGTAGCTGGAATGCTGTAGAGCAAGGGGAGATCGATCTTAGTGCAAGGGAAATCGATCTCATTGTCTCGAATTGCAGTGCCAAAGTATTCTGTAAAAGGGAGATCGATCCTTCATTTAGACAGGATCAATCTCTTTCCATGAAGCAGATCGATCTCAATATGCTTCTGCCTAGCAAGGATCGATCATTTCCTAAAGACAAATCGATCTCTAAAGGATTCTGGCTAGCAAAGATCGATCTCTTCTCCAAGCTAGATCGATCTCTAAGTGATTCTGCCTGGCCAAAATCGATCCCTTCCCAAGAGGCAGATCGATCCCATAGTTTAATTGATGAATACCAAGAGAGTTTAAACAAAAGGGAGATCGATCTCTCACCATAGGAGATTGATCTCTTGAGGCCAATTCTATAAAAACCCGACAGCTGAGTTTTCTTTCCACGAAACAACTAAAATTTCTCCATTGTAACAAAGTAAACCTAGCTTTCTCTCTCTAAATTATCATCACCTTCCAATCAGATTTGGGAGGGATTTATTTCAACAAAGTTATCCCTTGTGAGGAGAAGAACAACATAGTTGAAAACTAGAGGTTGAGCTACTGGATTGAAGGAGCAAAGTGATTTTTCCCCAAATCTGGCAAAAAAGGAAAAAAGTCAAGCTAGGTAAGATTTCAATACACTGACTTCAAGTTTGTTAATCTAGACATTTTGATGAGTTGATTGGTGTATGTATTATTGGCTGAAAAATCTTTGAGCATGCTTAATCCTCCATGACCTAAAATGGGCTTAGTATGAGAAAGTGAGAGAAAGTTGATATGGCATGGAGTTAATGATGATTTAAGCATGAATTGATGTTATTAAGCATATATACATGATTCTAAGATAGTTTTGTAAAATCCATATGTTGGAATAGATGATGATTGAAAGTAGGCATATGAGGTGTATGAGGAAATGCCATAGTGAAAGGAAAATGATGAACTTAAGGCATTGTGAGCTTAAGGTCGGCTCAATACAAATAAGTATACTTGATGAGTCTAATAGATTCTTGAGAAATGAATTGTATAATCGAAATGGACTTAAGAGAGAGTAAAGTCAAATAAGATGTAACGAGGCCAAATTGGCGTAAAAAGGGCCTAATGCATTGATTTGAATTTCATGCAAGTGAGAAAAAGTATTTTAAAGTATACTGATGTGATTAGTAAATAATTGTAACTCCTGGAGATATAATTGGAGCCGATTAAACGAATCACTAGCATTGGAAATCAAAGGAAAGTGATTCGAGCATGATTCGAGGCAAGGGATTTATGTAAGCTATTAGAGATATCTATATGTATTCTGATAGATCCCTGTATGAGAATAAGTAGTATCTATAAAGTATATAGATATCAAAATATTTATATGAAAACTTAATTTTGAGGATATACTGCAATTGATCGAAAAATAATAGATGCATGAAGTGCATGCTTTTAGTATCTTTGTGGTGATAAGTTGTTTTGAAAATGTAAGACGATAGATTGGCTCTCGATTTAACTATTTTACATAAAATGCATGTTTTATTATGTAAAAAGTGTGTAACAAGTGATTGAAGGGAAATTGCCCTCTCACTCATACTTTGTGATTTATTGAAGTGAATTCGGTCAGGGATACCGTTTTCACCTGATTGGAGTCGTCTATCAAATTTCTGTGTGAACTTGTGCTAGAGCTAATGTGGTAACAGTAGATTTACCAACCTTGCTCGTACATCATTTTAAAAGGACTTTTAGAAAGCAAATGGTACTAGAGCTGAGTGCTGTGTGAAACACTAAAGAGCTCCACTAGATTTTGAAAATCATTCTAGAGCCATCGAGTACTGCTAAGTGATCTTACTTTTACTATGTTCGCATATAACTTCCTTAACTTAAAGTGATTTTAAGCAAAACCGTGCTAGATGCCTTAAGTATTGCTATGTGATCTTACGTTGTGTTGCTCGCACGAGGTTTTATGATATTAGCTATGTGATGAGTAAAACTGTGCTAGAGGCCTCAGGTATTGCTATGTGATCTTACACTGAGTTGCTCGCACGAGGTTTTATGATCTTTGATGTGTGATGAGCAAAACCGTGCTGAGGCCTCAGGTATTGCTATGTGATCTTACACTGAGTTGCTCGCACGAGGTTTTATGATCTTTGTTACGTGATGAGTAAAACTGTGCTGTAGGCCTCAAGTATTGCTATGTGATCTTAAGATGAGTTGATTGCACGAGGTTTTTATGAGTTTTATTTTGTGATGAGTCAAAATTCTGCTAGAGTCATCGTGTATTGCTGGGTGATCTTGCACAGACCTGCTCGCACGTGATTTTGAGACAATGGAAATAGGTGATAGAGGATCTATGGGAGCACGCTGTACCGTGAACGTTAGCCACAAAGTACGATGTGTCGTGATATCTTAGTGATTCTTAGTGAGCTGAAAGGATGGTTAATCTACCTCCCCAAGCATGGGATTCCCGTACACCTGATCAATGGCTGCTTAGAATCTAGACTATGGCCATACGTCCTTTACAGCAATTGCTCTTACTACCGTCTTCTTCAGTTCTCTAGCTTTGCAGGGGTATACACTTAAGAAAAATTTTGTATCTTGTAAAATAATGCACAGTAAAGCTATCTTTTGTATAAAAATGATGTATATAATAGAAACTGATGTAAACGCTTCCGCATATATATATATATATGAGTACAGTTTCTATTTCATTTGATATATTAAATTTTAAAATGGATGAGATGTGGATATGGATGTTGACTCACAGCGCAACTGTTAGTAGTAAGGTAAGTCACGGGAAGAGGATCGTGACAGAGGTGGTATCAAAGCGGAGTTTGTCTGATGTGAGTCAGTATCCATAGTTAGGAAAATATACATCCTTAAAGTACTGTGCATTATTTAGATACAATTATGTATACCAAGTTGGAAATGTGACTGAGACACTTGTTATTGAGTATGCAGGATGTCGGATAGACGACGTACTCGTAGACGAGAGAGTTTGCGCTCTCAGGGGTATAAGATGAGCCCGAGAGGTGCACTGGGTCCAATTCTATTAGAGATCCACCTGGTCTTAGTGATGCCGCTCAGGCATGTATAGTGCAATTATAGCGCAGTGTAGACACTGTCATGGAGATGTTTACATAAGCAATAGCAAGATTTAAGGGTAGACAAGAGAACCCTATTGGTCAAGCTACTGCACCTGAGAGACATGAGCCTGCATAGCCTGCATCGAGACCTAGGGTTGCCGAGGTAGAGATTCTTGCACCTCCTCTAGTTCAAGATATTCCCCCACCAGTTCAGGATCTTATAGCTCCATAATAGGTTGGTATTGAAGAAGTTTATGATTGTGATATGGGCAGATTGAGAGAGTTCAAAAAGTTTGACCACCTTCATTTAGTAGGGTCATGAACCTGGTGTTAATGGAGCATTCGATTCGTATTATGGAGAAACTCTACAGATTTTTCCATTGCTCTGCCACAAAGAAGGTCACCTTTGCGGCTTTTGTATTAGAGGGTGAGGTCGAACATTAGTGGATGGCCACACAGCCGATTTTGAGTGCACGTCACCCGGTGGTGACTTGGGATGTATTTCTGGATGCCTTTAAGAGGTCGTACATTCCAGCCACTGCTCAGAGGAAGATACAGATGGAATTTATGACCTTGACTCAAGGGAACCGTACAGTTGATGAGTATGAGTTTGGATTTACATCCTTGGGTTGGTATGACACAATTACAATGAGCAGTAAGGACAAGAAGGCTAAAAAATTTATTGAGGGGTTAATACCTTCGATCAGAGCTCGGTTAGCCCTATTTGACATTACCACATATGACGAGGTAGTACGCAGAGCTCAACTATGTGAGCGGGATTACGAGTTGCATGCCTTAAAGTTAAGTAAGAGTGGTAAGGGCAGAGATAGAGATCGGAAGAGGTCAGTTAATGATAGAGGATTCAGAAAGGGTCGGAGGTTATTTGGTAAAAGGCCAAAGATTAAGGAAGTACAAGAGAGGCCTGCAAAGACTCTGGCTTATCCAGTTTTACCTCCAGCATTGAGGGGTATAGTTATTAGCAGACCTCGACCTACCACTGAATAGTGCAGAATGTGTGGTAGATATCATGGGAGTAAGCCATGCCATTTGATGATGAGGTCATGTTATAGAGGTGGTAAACCAAGGCACATAGCTCATGCATGCCTGGAGTTGGTTGATACAACCCCACAGAAGAGCAAAGTGCTATAAAAGGCTACAGTTGAGACACCTACTCCTAAGAGGAAGACCATGGCTAAGGAGAAGGGCAAACAAGCTGTTGGTCGAGGCTGAGTGTTTGTATTGGACCAGGCATCTGCAGAAGTTTCTACGGATGTGATTAAATTTACCATCCTAGTCTTTTATTTTGAAGCATTGCATTAATAGATCCTAGTGCCACACATTCATTTATATCGCCTTCATTTGCACGTAAATTGTTTGAACATGTGAAACTTGTGCCTTTAGGTAGAGTGTTGCTTATAAGCACACCAATTAGAGATAATGTAGTGACTGAGTATGTATGTAAGGATTGTAAGTTAAAAGTAGGGGAAAAGGATATGTCAGCCAATCTTATTTTGTTAGACATAAAGGATTTTGATGTAATACTAGGAATGGATTGGTTGACTGTAAACCATGTTGTTTTAGATTGTTATGCTAGGACATAATGTTTTTCACCCTTGAAAAGTATATTGTAAAGTTTGAAAAGTAATGAAAGAAGTAGTCAATTATTTCCCATGATGATTTTGTTAACAGATTTAATGACAATATGTTGAAGGTTTGATCACATACGTGGTTGATTTGGATAAGGCACACCCGGATTTAACTGACATCCCAGTGGTTAGAGAATTCCCTGATGTCTTTCCAGTTGAATTACCAGGGTTGCCACCAGACAGAGAAATGGAGTTCTGTATTAATTTGGTGCCTGGTATTGAACCAATATCCAAACCATCGTATAGAATGGCTCTAGTGGAATTGGAGGAGCTAAGAGGCAATTACAAGAGTTGTTGGACAAGGGGTTTATCAGACCGAGTGTGTCACCTTGGGGAGCACCGGCTCTATTTGTAAAGAAGAAAGATGGGAGTGTCCGACTTTGTATAGATTATCGGTTGTTGAACAAGGATACCATCAAGAATACGTATCCCCTTCCAAGGAATGATGATATATTGGATCAGTTGTAGGGATCACAGATCTTTTCTAAGATTGATCTAAGGTCTGGGTATCATCAATTGAGGATTCGGAGTGGAGATGTGCCTAAGACAACGTTTCAGACCCGTTATGGCCATTACGAGTTTTTGGTTATGCCATTTGGGTTGACGAATGTTCCTGCAGCATTTATGGCATTGATGAATGATGTGTTTAAGCTATACCAGGACAGCTTCATGATTGTCTTTATGGATGAGATATTATGTACTCGAAGTCAAGGGAAAAACATGAGCAGCACTTGAGAACAGTGTTACAGACCCTCCGAGATCAAGAGTTGTATGCCTAACTCAATAAGTGTGATTTATGGCTTAGTGAGATATCACTTTTCGGTCATGTGGTCTCGAGAGACGGGGTATCAGTGGATCCGTCCAAGATAGAGATCGTGATAGAGTGGGAAAGACCCAAGACGGTTACAGAGATTCACAGTTTTCTAGGTTTGGTAGGTTATTATAGACGGTTTGTCGAGGGATTCTCTCAGATAGCTACTCCGTTGACACATCTCACTCGAAAGAATGTAGCATATGAGTGGGATGATAAGTGTGAAAGTAGTTTCTGCTAGTTGAAGCATAGATTGACCACTGCACCTATTCTCACCATACCCACCAGCTCAAGAGGTTACTAAGTGTATACAGATGCCTCGGGATAGGGACTGGACTATGTGTTGATGCAAAACGGGAAGGTAGTCGCCTATGGATCCAGACAGCTTAAGGACCATGAGAGGAACTACTCGACCCATGATTTAGCATTGGCAGCTGTGGTATTTGCATTGAAGATATGGTGCCACTACTTGTACAGTGAGAAATTTTAGGTGTTTATAGATCATAAGAGCCTCAGATATCTGTTTTCACAGAAAGAGTTAAATATAAGGCAGAGACAGTGGATAGAGCTTCTAAAAGATTATGAATGCGAGATATTCTACCATCCGGGAAAGGCTAATGTTGTTGCTGAGGCCCTAAGCAGGAAGAGCCTCAGAGTGGTATCGTAGATTATGGTCGGGGAACATGAGCTGGTCGAGCAGTTTGCTCACCTCAGTTTGGATATAAACCCTCTCGATGTTGACAGTGACTGTGTGATAGCTAGCCTGTGAGTGGAACTGAATTTGATTGATCGGATACGACAGGCTCAGTATGCTGATTCGCTGTGTGATGATCATGCAAGTCAGATCTAGAGGGGTGATGTGGCCGATTTCTTAGTGATTGATGATGGTCTACTGAGGTTTAGAGGCAGGATTTGCCTTTCTTATAACCCAGAACTAAAGAAAGTGATTTTGACAAAAGCTCATTCATCGAGATATACGTTGCATCTAAGGAGTAACAAGATATATCAAAATCTTCGGAGAGTGTATTGGTGGTTAGGGATGAAGAAGGATATTACCGAGTTTGAGGTAAAGTGTCTTATATATCAACAAGTGAAGGTAGAGCATCATAAGTCTGTAGGATTATTACAGTCTCTACTTATACGACTTAGAAATTGGAGCATGTCACCATGGATTTCATCAGGGGATTGCTGAGGACTAAGAAGAAACCATGGTGCTATCTAGGTAGTGGTAGACAGATTAACGAAATCCACCCACTTTCTACCATGAAATCTACAAATACTCTTAGTACTTTGGCAGAGTTGTATATACAGGAGATAGTAAGGCTACATGGTGTTCCAGTGAGCATCGTATCAGATAGGGATTCCTGCTTCACTTCCCACTTTTGGAAACATTTTCAAGAAGCTATGAGGACCAAGTTAAGTTTCAGTATCGCTTTCCACCCTCAAACCGATGGTCAATCAGAGAGAACCATCTAGACGTTAGAGGATATATTGAGAGCAAGTGTTATGGATTTGAAAGGATCCTAGGATAATCACCTACCATTAACCGAATTTGCTTACAATAACAGTTATCACTTGAGTATCGGGATGGCACCATATGAGGCATTTTATGGTAGAAGGTGTCGTTCCCTTATTGGTTAGGAAGAAGTGAGTGATAGAAAGATTTTTGCTCCCAATTTAGTGCAACAAGCCTCTGAGGTTGTTCAGCTGATATGTGAGAGATTGAGAACAGCTCAGAGTAGGCTGAAGAGTTATGCTGACATGATACGGAGGCCACTAGAGTTCACTGTAGGTGACTCAATATTCTTGAGAGTTTCTCCCTCGAAAGGGATTATGAGGTTTGGTAAGAAGGGTAAGTTGAGCCCTCGGTATATCAGACCATTTGAGATATTGGAGCGAGTGGGAGATAAGGCCTATAGGCTAGCGTTGCCACCAAAGCTAGCAGGCATTCATAATTTCTTTCATGTATCGATGCTTCGAAAGTACCATCTAGATTCGACTCATGTGATCCGGTATGAGCCATTAGAGCTCAAGGATAATCTGTCATATGTAGAGAGACCAATCTAGATATTGGATAAAAAAGAAAAGGTGTTACAGATGATTCCACTTGTTAAGGTTCTCTGGCAACATCATAATTCAGAAGAGACTACATGGGAGTTAGAGGGCCTGATGAGGGAAAAGTACCCTTGACGTTTTGAAGAATAACTTGGTTCTAATTTGGAGGACAAAATTTCTTGAAGGAGGGGAGGAATGTAATGCCCATAAATTTATATGTATTCTTTATGATTCTGCGATGTACTGACAAGTTACGTTATATATAAATCATAAGAAATGAATAATTTTAAGTTCTAAGTGTGAATGAAATGCAAAATGAGTAGTAAAGCAAGTGAATGAAAAGTTACCTTTGAAAATCTAGAAAAATTGCAGCTGGAATGTTGTATAGTAAGAGGAGATCGATCTTAGTACAAAGGAGAGCGATCTCATTGTCTCGAATTGTAATGTCAAAGTTTTCTGTAAAATGGAGATCGATCCCTCATTCAGACAGGATCGATCTCTTTCCATGAAGCAGATCGATGTCAATATGTCAGGACCCGTTCTCAATCCATGACTTAACCAAAAACCACTACAAATTTTTCATATTTTTAACTTACCTTCCCTATCATTAATGGTTGGGCTATGATTCGATGTTAGCTTCCTCGCATACCATATCATCCATACATGTCAATATACTCGGACTTTAACTTCTTTTATAATACATGTAAGATTATATAAAATCTAATACAAATGCATTCCCCATAATATATATCGTATACATCACTGTACTGTTTCTATGTTTAGATACATAACCGTACAAAATATGTATACTTGGCAATCGATAGGAGCTAGCAGTGGACTCAGGAATACTATCCCTCAATAGCTCTCACTCTACTGCTGATGCTCTGTAGAGAGATGTAAAGAAAGGGGGTGAGCATACAACGCGCTCAGTAAGGAAATCAGGCAAGCAAGTAGATATCTACACTATCTACTCAAAATAATGCTATGCCTCAAAAAATTATTTTCTTAACTCACTTTAAAAGCATGTCTTTAAATATATATATATATATACTTGTACAGATTAAGTCCCATGTACAGAAATCATGCTTTCTTTCTCAATTGTAGGCATGTAGTGCAAAACAATGCATCTTTATAATATCACAATGCCTTTAGATAAATCATGCCATGTATATTTAAATCACAGTAAATATGGCATTTAAATCATTCACAACACAAAATCGAAGTTCGACCCATCCCTTAGGTCTGTCCACAATTAAATCAGTCAATCAGGTGATATATCATGTGAGACTCTATGGTGAAAATGTAAATAGTATCCTGGACTATGATCATATCTCACATGTGATCCCAAGCAACATAAATCTCAGTATGTGGGGCATCACTGCTACAACGGAAGGGGGGTCAGTCTATCACAACCGCCAGCTATATCCTCCTCAACTCCACAACACGACACGGTATAGTGTACTCCATGCCACATGCATGGTACAACATACTCTGTGGACCCTACATCACAGTCAGGGTGCCTGTCATAGGTCTTAGCCCTCAAAACCATGGAATATCATACCACGTCTCTAGTATCCTCATGCGGATTCCTCTCATAGTGTGACACTCAGTCTACACAAGGAAATCAAGCATGGCTTTCAACATGTATTATATATCACATATAGTGCGCGCCTTTGAGCGCGACTCACAGTCGACACTCTGATCAAACACTGTTTCACATCACAAACTCAACTCTAGTGTGAGTAAACCTCCAGTAACTAGGTCAATGCATAGTTCATGTATTAAATCAAGTACGAGCAATAGCTCCAGAACCATGTTATGCACAATATCATCAAATCAAGTACGAGCAATAGCTCCAGCATTATGTAATGTATAAATCATGCAGAATCGAGTACGAGCAACGCTCCAACACTCTATCATGCATCTCATGTAAAACTCGAGTACGAGCTAATCGCTCCAGCACTCTCTCATGCATATATCATATAAAACTGAGTACGAGTAATAACTCCAGCACTCTATCATGCATGTCATGAAAATCTAGTGCGAATCAAAATCCAGAACTAATATATGTTGAAAATATATGGAATCCAGTGCGAGCTGTGCTCCAGCACGATTCATTCTCATATAATATGATAGATGGCTCTTTTAAAAAGGGATGATTTACAAAACATCAAAATCAGCATTATAAAGTATGCTTAATTTTCATCAACCTTAAAATCATTAGCCCATCTATTTATTCTCCTGCTAAACAGCAGTTAAACACTCAAAATGGTGGTTTCTATGCTTTTTACAACTTTTTACAAAAGTTAACTTTTTGACTAACTAGGGGCAAAATCATAATTTGCCACTATCGGGTCACAATAATTATTATTCACTTTCTCTGATCCTCAGAGTTTTTAAGTGAATGTAAAAGCAGACAAAAATACGTGCAGGTATCTCTAACTACTCACAAAAGTCCCTTACCTACAATCACTCGAGAAATTTCACTTTCTCTGCGCTGCTCATTCCAGCAGTCCGATTTGCTCCTCCAATAATCTCTGGAGCTGCATATAACCATTCACTAGGTTAATTATACTTTTCCTACTGTATTACACATTTAATACAGTCTATTTCACTTAAATGGGCCCGTTTACTCTAAATGGGCCTAAATACTTTAATTGGACCTTAATCCGTATTAAGCCCATTTTCCACGTATTATTTCCCTTCATCAGGGTCTATTGACTCATTGGGCATATCAATACCCATTGGGCTTTATTCCAAGCTCTTTAGATAGCCCGTACATCATTTACGACAGTTAATTCGAAATTTCGAATATAATTCACTATATGCGAAATTTAATCTGAAATGCGTAAAATAAATCTTAAATATGCAATAATCACAAAAATTGTCGTAAATGAGCTTTACTTACTCGAGATCATTCGATGGTATGCAAATCAAAGTTTAATCGGGCTCCCGTTCAAAATTTATCGTGGAACTGCACAATTTTGTATATTTAACTCCGGGTAAATTTTTGATTAAATTTAATTTAATTAAATTTATCGGAAATCAAATCGGTCACTTTTGACCTTGTATTGACTTACCCAAAATCCGATGAAATCCCAAAAATTTTCCTTTTCTTTTTTCTTTCTTTTTCTTCTTTTTCCCCTTTTCTCCTTTGCTGAACCGGTCCGGTCCGATTCAGCGCAGAAGCTTCTTCACTGAATCGCCGACGTGTTCAGGCTTCTTTTGGTCGTGTCGGCGTCTTCCGATCGGTTCCCGATGCATCACCACATCTGTTCTGCGTGCCACAGCCTGGGAATTGTTCGACTAGCCTCGATCGGGACCAAGTATAGCCGGTGGCCGTCGAATCTCTTCTTTTCCTCCGCGGTAATTTCCCTTCGATTCGTCGACGTACGGCGTCGGTGACGCGCGTTGCCGGTGCCGATGGGTGCGCACGGACCTCCTCTTCCTTTTTCAGGCCCTTTCCTAGCCGTGGCGTCATCAGTGCTCGTCGTCTGGTGGTCTCTTCTCTTCCTCGGCTTGCGTCGGTTTCCTTTGTTCTCTCTCCCCGATTTTCAATCCCAATTTTTGATTTCATTTTTTAATATATTTTTATTATTATTCTATTATTAAAATAATAATAATAATCCTAAAATATCCCAAAAATATCCCAAAAATATCTAAAAATATCCTATTAAATTCATTTAGTCCATAAATGAATTTATCAATCTGATTTTACCTTTTCGGTATATTTTTCCACTATGTTTGGGCTCATTTTTCAAGGTAAAAATTCTGATAAATTCTGATAAATTTATATATTGATCAATTGGACTCAAAATTAAATATTTTCCTCGATTTTGATCAAGATTCCTCAATTTCATATTTTTAATGAAATTTCTTATCGAAATTATACCAGATTTCAGTCATTTGACCGTTTTACCCCTGCACTCGTTCGAGAATCAACTTAACCCTTATCTTGCTGTTATGTTGCTTACATGCATTTTAAATTTAAATTGTCGATTGCATGATAGTAAATACTCTTCTTATGATTCAACTATAATAATTGAGTGTACATACACATAGGAATCATAAGGAACAAGCTACAAAAATTCGAGTCTAACACAATATCTTTTGCCTAGCAAGGATTGATCCTTACCCAAAGACAGATCGATCTTTAAAGGATTCTGGCTAGGAAAGATCGATCTCTTCTCAAAGCCAGATCGGTCTCTAAGTGATTCTGCCAGTCTAAGATCAATCCCTTCCTGAGAGGCAGATCGATCCCATAGTTTAATTGATGAATACTGAGAGAGTTCAAACAAAGGGTAGATTGATCTCTCACTCTAGGAGATCGATCTCTTGAGGCCAATTCTATAAAAACCTGACAGCTAACTTCTCTTTCCACGTAACAACTGAAATTCATCCATTGTAACAAAGTAAACCTAGCTTTCTCTCTCTAAATTATCATCACCTTCCAACCAGATTTGAGAGGGATTTATTTCAGTAAAGTTGTCCCTTGTGATGAGGAGAACAACATAGTTGACAACTAGAGGCTGAGCTCATGGATTGAAGGAGCAAAGTGATTTTTCCCCAAATTTATCAAAAAGGGAAAAAAAGTCAAGCTAGGTAAGATTTCAATACACCAACTTTAAGTTTGTTAATCTAGACATTTTGGTGAGTTGATTGGTGTATGTATTATTGGCTAAAACATCTTTAAGCGTGCTTAATCCTCCATGATCTAAAATGGGCTTAGTGTATGAAAGTGAGAGAAAGTTGATATGGCACAGAGTTAATGATGATTTAAGCATGAATTGATGTTATTAAGCATGTATAGATGATTCTAAGATAGTTGGTGAAATCCATATGTTGGAATAGATGATGATTGAAAGTAGGCATATGAGGTGTATGAGAAAATGCCATAGTGAAAGGAAAATGATGAACTTAAGGCATTGTGAGCTTAAGGCCGACTCAATTAATAATCAGTAGACTTTATGAGTCTAATAGATTCCCGAGAAATGAATTGTATAATCGAAATAGACTTAAGAGAGAGTAAAGTCCAATAAAATGTAATGAGGCCAAATTGGCGTAAAAGGGGCCTAATGCATTGATTTGACTTTCATGCAATTGAGAATAAAGTATATTAAAGTATACTGATGTGATTAGTAAATAATTGCATCTCCTAGAGATATAATTAGAGCCGATTAAATCAGATCACGAGCATTAGAAATTAATGGAAAGTGATTCGATCTTATTCGGGATAAGGGATTTATGCGAGCTATTAGAGATAGCTATACATATTTTGATAGATCCTTGTATGAGAATAAGTAGTATCTGTAAAGTATATAGATATCGAAATATCTATATGTGAACCTAATTTTGAGGATATTTTGTAATTGATCTAAAGAACATAGATGCATAAAGCGCATGCTTTCAGTATCTTTGTGGTGATAAGTTGTTTTGAAAGTATAAAAAGATAGATTGGCTCACGATTTAACTATTGTACACAAATGGATGTTTTATTATTTAAAAAGTGCATAACGAGTGATTGAAGGGAAATTGCCCTCTCACTCATACTTTGTGATTTGTTGAAGTAAATTCAGTAAGGGATACCATTTTCACCTGATTAGAGCCGTCTATCGGATTTCTGTGTGAACTTGTTCTATAGCTAATGTGGTAACAGTAGATTTACCAACCTTGCTCGTACATTATTTTAAAAGGATTTTTAGAAAGCAAATGGTGCTAGAGCTAAGTATTGTGTGATACACTAGAGAGCTCGCACTAGATTTTGGAAATCATGCTAGAGCCATTGAGTATGGCTAAGTAATCTTGCTCTGACTATGCTTGCATGTAACTTCCTTGACTTAAAGTGCTTTTAAGAAAAACTGTGCTAGAGGCCTCAGGTATTGCTATGTGATCTTACGTTGAGTTGCTCGCACGAGGTTTTATAATCTTGGCTGTGTGATGAGTAAAATCATGCTAGAGGCCTCAAGTATTACTATGTGATCTTACACTAAGTTGCTCGCATGAGGTTTTATGATATTTGCTCTGTGATGAGTAAAACCATGCTAGAGGCCTCAGGTATTGCTATGTGATCTTACGCTGAGATGCTCGCATGAGGTTTTTTGATCTTTGCTGTGTGATGAGTAAAACTGTGCTAGAGGCCTCAGGTATTGCTATGTGATCTTGCGATGAGTTGTTCACATAAGGTTTTTATGAGTTTTACTGTGTGATGAGTAAAAGTCGTGCTGGAGCCGTCGTGTATTGCTAGGTGATCTTACACAAACCTTCTCGCACTTGATTTTTGAGACAATAGAAATGGGTGATAGAGGATCCACGAGAGCACGTTGTACCGTGAGCGTTAGCCACGCAGTTCGATGTGCCATGATATTTTAGTGATTTTTAGTGAGCTGAAGGGATGGTTGATATACCTCTCCAAGCATGGGATTCCCGTGCACTTGATCAGTGATTGCTTAGAATCCAGACTATGGCCATACGTCCTTTCTGTGTGATATGACATTTTATCACTACTGTGTGATATGACATATATCCCTTGTTGTGTGATACTGGGTGATATGATATCCTATCCTATGTCTCATGTTTATTGA
Organism: Firmiana major; assembly: GCA_033439115.1. Classification (NCBI taxonomy): domain Eukaryota; kingdom Viridiplantae; phylum Streptophyta; class Magnoliopsida; order Malvales; family Malvaceae; genus Firmiana; species Firmiana major. Next base: position 44,908,424 of record CM065908.1, on the reverse strand, counting down.
TTTGCTAAGTGATTTTGCTAAGTGTAAAGCACTTTCTAAGAGTATGTTGTGTAATTCAGTGTGATTTTGAAATGAGTAAGCTACTATGTAATTTGAAACGAATATGCATATACCTACCTAGCGGATTAATGGTTTGGCATGGATGGAAGATGTTTTAAAAGAATACATATGTTTTATAAGGAAAATAAATGTACGTATTTTAAGCATTGTAGATAGTGTAGTTATCTACTTGCTTTCATATTTTCCTAAGTGAGCGTGTTAGCTCACCCCCTTATTTCCTCCTCCACAGATTCTACGTAGTAGTGAGCTTACTGCAGTTGCTCCTGCTACTGATAATTCTATTTTTTTAGAATTATTTATGCTTAATTTCCTAATTATTATTTAAATCCCAAATTTATTTTGTTAATTATCCCCTTTATTTAATTAAAATTCTTTAATGTGTAGGAAAATTAAATTTGTAACGACCTTTGACCCTTGAAAATGGGGGGAAATTTTTTTTAATTTAATTTACCCACTTATTCCCTTATTCACTTAGGTTGTATTCTTGTGCAGTGTCAAACACTTTTCCTAATTCTTTATTCGTAATTGTAATTAATTTTCATATTTTCACTTATACGGCCGATAGAAATTTCGGCAGCACAATGGCTTATGGGCCTACCCACCTGCAAATTAGTTGTTTTTGGCAATCCTAGATATCCACAACTACCAAGCATACTTTCCAAATTCATCTTTACCACTCAATACATCTATTTCAATTTAATACTAGTCATCTCAAAATATTATCTCAAAACATTATCCCAAAATAATAATGTTTACATCGTTCTTTACAAAATTACATCCCAACTGATATTTCTAATATGTGTGTCCGCGCATACAATTATGTCTGATACAGGAATGTAAATGTATATCTTTTACGTTTACAAAAAGTAGCCTAGGGTAGCTCTTCCCACCAGCCTACGTCGTGTACGCGGCAGGTAGCGTCTATAGATTCACTGCAAATGATCTGAAGGTAAAGGGGTGAACTTTTGGGGAAAAGCCCAGTAAGATAGTACTATTAAAACAGTTCTGATATATAAACGCATTTGAAGTTGTTCATAGAACGAAGCTTAATGCAATACAGAAATTTCCATTTCATGCATAATCGTCATAAAGCATGCGTGTCATTAAAACCATTAACATGCTTAACCATTTTACAACTTTTCATAAACCTTTCATGAGCATTTCATAAATCATTTCATAAACATATCATGAATATTTTATAGTCATTTCGTAAACATCTCATGAACATGTCATAATCATTTCATAAACATCTCATGCATATTTAATAATCATCTCATGCATATTTCATAATCATTTCATAAAAAACTCATCATAGTCGATTTTATAATTAAAATCGAGGAGACTAGGCTATAACTAAGTCATGCGATACATGTCATTCTCCGTAGAGAGTCATCATACCTATAGCCATGGTAAGTGGGCTGTAGACTGGATCAGGGTCGTACAGCCCTTTCGTAAAGTATGGGTAGTATCTATCTTACTTACATTCACTAGCATTTAGCTAGGACACGAGCACCAGTGGCACTCTCCGTGTAGGAAACATAATTACGTGTTGCGCGGGCACGAGATACTACCGAAGATATCATCATAAACCACCAGTAGCACGACTTCTTCCACACAGGTCGAGTCAAGTGCTAAAGGGGCCTACGTACCGGCACCCAAGTGGTGGAGCCGGAACACCATAAGAAGTAACCATGCATGAAGCCTACAGTCTCAAAACATCTTTTCTCTTTTCGTAAATATTTTTAAAAATGTCAAAAGTTCCATTTCAAAGAATAATATAGGTTTTCAAGCCATCATAAAACTTACATGCATTTTCATAATTCGAAAAGTTTATTTCATAAACATAGATGTTCTAGCGAACATTTTGTAAAATGAAATCATGTTTCGTAAGTATGGAAGCATTGATAAATCATTTTAAATCATATGCTCTTTCATAAAATCATTTATCAGTAAAACAAGAATGCATTATCAGAACTAAGTTAAATAATACCCCTTACCTAGATTTATCGGGTATCTTGAATTCGAACGGTGACGCCTCCTAGTACCTCCTTTAATCCATTCTACAATCACCTACACCGAAATTGTATTCTTAGCACCCTATTCATGCTAATTCCCCGAATTATGTTAAAAATCGTAACCTATCATTACTACTGTGTGTGTACGTATTATTGTATATCCTTAGGCCAACACGCACGTTTATATAGTTCTTCACTATTTATATATATTTTGTTCCTACAAGTACTAACATATACCTTTATTATATACATCCACGTGTATATACGCACAAATATATATATATATATACACTCCTATATGTATATATATATATACTTTTATTGTTTTCATGTTTCCCTATCTCATATATATACATTCTTTGTATATACATATACTAGCACACATTCATCTTATGTACCCCCACATGTATATGCACCTAAATATATATATATATATATATATATTATATATATATATTATCATTGTTTTTTTCATTTTTCCTTATCACATATGCATACAAATTTTTTGTACAAATACTAGCATACCCAATTTATTATATACACCTATATGTATATGCACCTAAATAAACAAGTATATATATATATATACATATATACACTCCTATATATATATATATATATAAATATTGTTTTCCCTTTTCTTTCTCCTTATCACATATACACACATATTTGTCTACTCCTCATCATTCCCATTTTTGCCAAATTAAATCTACACTAAACATGCTTGTATTTCAATCTAAATGTACATGTATATTAAATATACACATAAACATAAGTATACCCTTTTACCTTTTCTATTTCCTTTTTCTTCTTTCCTTTTTTTTTTCCTTCTCTTTTCTCCTTTTCTTTTCTCCTTTCTCGGTTCTAGCTGCTCTTCCTCTTTATGCCTCTCGGTTCCAATGCTTCACCCTCTGTTTCGTCTCCTCTCAGCCTCACCTCCTTCTTCAACCGTTTCGAGCACCAACTCCCACTATTCTGCTACCTATTCAGCCTCTGTTTTGGTTTCAAATTCCCCTCTTGGTGCTGCCTTCGGTCTCCCTCAATTCTCGGTTCCCAGTTTCATTCTTCTCCTATTACTATCCACCTCCTGGCTGCTCTTGCTTCAATCCACACGGTTTTGTTTTTGCCCCTCTTCCCAGCAGCTCCCTCACCCACGGGTTAGCACACAACCAGCATTAGATAGCCCCTGAACCTCCATCGGTTTCAGCTCTCCCGATCAGCCCTCAACCTCGGTCTGCTCTAGTTTTAGCCTCTCTCGGTTCTAGCTCCATTTCCAACTTCATTTTCCAACCCTCTCCCCTTCTTCTTCTCCTCCCTTCCTTTCCTTTTTGTTCTCCTCTCTTCCTCGGCTAGTAGCCCCTCTATTTTCTTTTCTTCCTTTCTTTCTTCCTCCCTCGGCTGGATAGCTCCCCTTTTCTTTCTTTCCTTTCTCTCTCGGCAGGATCGGCTCCTTTTCCTCTCCTTTTCCTTCTCTTCTTTCTCTTCCTTTCTCTTCCTCCTCCTTCTTCTTCAGCTGACCGAGCTCTTCCTTCAATTCTCCTCTCCTGTTTCCCGCCCAAGCCTCCTCTGTTTTGTTTCTCTTCAATTTGAAACCATGGCAAACGGAATTGGCTTTTCTAAGCCAATTTCGTACATGTCATTTTATATATAATATTGTATTAGTATATATATATATTATATTAATATATATATATATATACATTACTTGTTTATTACATTTTTTGTGTCATTATTTTGTTTGTTTTGTATGGTTCCCATTTCATTTTTTTTCTTAATTGTCTTATGCTTTATTTGTTTATTTGTTTAATACTATATATTAAATTCTACACACTAAATAATAAATATATGCAATATATATTATTATTCTTTTATTTAAATGTCTAGTATTTATGTATATATATATATATACATATTCACCTATATGTATATCTACATATATACATTTTCTTGTATAATTTATCCAAAGACATAATATCCATGCCTTCCATGAAATTTTTATTATTCCGAAAATGAAATAATATCAAGATTCCATCATTCTTCATAAATTCTCGATACAAGTGTTTACATCAACAATTTTTCAATTAACAGATTAAAATTTTCTAATCCCTCCGTACTTGCATTCGCCTTATCACTTCTTGTATCTTCGGGTTCCTGGTCATCCCACAGGCTTCTCGGTTCCTATAGTTCCTCGAGCCTTACAATGAATATTCACACTTCCATTAATATATATTATTTCCATTTTTATGTAATTTAATTAAACGTATGAAAATTAGTGGGGTTTACATTCTCCCCACCTTAAAAGAATTTGGTCCCCAAATTCATCCGAGTAAATTAGAATAGGTGTGGGTACTTCTCCTTCATAAGGCTCTCTAGTTCCCATGTAGTTTCTTCTATCGAGTGCTGTTGCCAGAGAACCTTTACCAGAGGTATCATCTTCGATCGAAGTACCTTTTCCTTTCTGTCCAAAATCCGGATAGGTCGCTCAATGTAGCTCATGTCCTCTTGAATGCTCAAAGGCTCATACTCAATGATATGTGAGGGATTCGGATTATACTTCCTTAACATCGAGACGTGGAAGACATTATGTACCCCGGAGAGCTGCGGGGGTAGGGCAAGTCTGTAGGCTACATCTCCCACTCTCTCTAGAATCTCAAAAGGACCAATGAAGCGAGGACTCAGTTTCCCCTTCTTTCCAAACCGCATGATACCCTTACTCAAAGATACCTTAAGAAATACGGAGTCCCCAATCTGAAACTCAAGTGTCCGTCTATGCTTATCCGAATAACTCTTCTGCCTGCTTTGTGCGGTCTTAAGTCTATCATGGATTATCCGAACACCCTCTACTGCCTGTTCTACCAACTCGGGAGCTAAGATCCTTCTGTCACCCACTTCTTTCCAAGCCACTGGAGACCTACATCTTCTACCATACAAGGCCTTATATGGTGCCATCCCGATGCTAGCATGATAGCTGTTGTTGTAAGCAAACTCTGTGAGAGGTAGATGATCATCCCATGAGCCCTTAAACTCCAAAACGCACGCCCTTAGCATATCCTCTAAGGTCTGAATGCTCCTCTCAGACAGACCATCGGTCTGAGGATGATAGGCTGTGCTCAAGAATCTCTATCTGATGTGATGCTCATAGGTGCCCCAAGCAGTCGAGCTATCTCTCTCACATACAACTCTGCTAAAGCACTCAAGGAGTCTGTATTTTTTATGGCTAGGAAGTGGGCACTCTTAGTCAATCTGTCTACGATCACCCAGATTGCATCATACCCCTTTCGAGTCCTTGGTAAACACATGATGAAATCCATAGTAATGTGCTCCCATTTCCAAGTAGGCACTGGAAGAGACTTAAGTAGTCCTGCTAGTCTTTGGTGTTCGATCTTAATCTGTTGGCAAATCAAACACTTGGCTACAAACTCAGCTACGTCTCTTTTCATACCGACCCACTAATTCCTTTCATGGTTCTTAAGCTGTCGAGAACCATATGCAACCACTCTCCCATGCTGCATAAGTGCACACCCCAAGCCCTGGTATGATGCATCATTGTATACTGCATAGCCTCTAGACCCACTAGGAATGGTTAAGACTGGGGCGGTAGTCAACCTCTTCTTGAGTTCTTCAAAACTCTGCTAGCACCGATCAGTCCACTCGAATGGAACATCCTTGGATATCAGCTTAGTCAGTGGAGCAGCAATCTTGGAGAAACCTTCTACAAACCTCTTGTAGTATCCAGCTAGTCCCAAAAAACTTCGGATCTCCGTAACAGTTTTCGGCCTCTCCCAATTAAGTACTACCCCAACCTTAGACGGATCCACTGACACCCCATATTTAGAAATAACATGGCCCAGAAATGCTATCTACTCTAACTAAAACTCACACTTATCTAACTTCCCATACAACTGCTTCTCTTTGAGAGTTTGGAGCACTACTCTCAAATGCTGCTCATGCTCCTCTCGGGACTTTGAGTAGATCAGAATATCGTCGATGAAAATAATGACGAACCAATCTAGATACTCTCGGAACACCTTATTCATCGGGCTCATGAATGCAGCTGGGGCATTAGTTAGACCAAAGGGCATCACACGAAACTCATACTGGCCATATCTCGTTCTGAAGGCCGTCTTCGGAACATCCTCCTTCCTAATCCTAAATTGGTGATAGCCCGATCTCAGGTCAATCTTCGAGAACATCGTAGCCCCTCTTAGCTGGTCAAATAGATCATCTATTCTGGGCAAGGGATACTTGTTCTTAATTGTGGCTTTGTTCAGCAACCTGTAGTCTATACATAATCTAAAACTACCATCTTTCTTCCGCACAAATAATACTAAAGCTCCCCATGGGGATACACTTGGCCTAATGAACCCTTTGTCTAGCAAGTGTTGCAACTGCTTCTTCAATTCCTCAAGTTCAACAAAGGCCATCCAGTAAGGAGACTTCGAGATTGGCTGAGTCTCTGGTGCCAAATCTATCGTGAATTCTAACTCTCTCTCTGGTGGTAGTCCTGGTAGTTCATCACGAAACACATCTGGGAACTTGCATACCACTGGTATGTCCTGAATACTTGGACTTTCCCAACTAGTATCGAGGATGAATGCAACATAACCTTCACATTAACAAATACATCAAAATTTTTCATCAATTGTCAAAATCATAAAATTTATTCCTTCATTGCAAAGCATACACTAAACTTACTAGGTAAGGAGAAGGTTACAGTCTTAGAGTAGCAGTCTAAACTTACATGGTTGGTGGCTAGCCAATCCATACCCAAAATTACATCAAAGCCATACATGCTCAACAAGATTAGATCTGCTAATATGATCCTATCTCCTACCTTTATTTCACAATTTCTACACACCATACCAGTCTTTTGTGATTTATACATGGGTGTGCTAACGTGTAACGTAAAGTCTAGAGGTTCAGGCTTAACATGCAATTGACGTGCAAAATGTGGTGATATGAAAGAGTGTGTGGAACCTTAATCTAACAATACTTGTGCCTCATGATTGCAAATTAAAAGCTTACCCTGAATGGTCTCGGTGGAGGTATCAGCAGTCTCTTTGCACAAGGTAAAGACCCTTCCATGCGTGACAGGCTTCTTACCCTTCTCTGCTGCAGTAGTGTCATACCCCACTTTTGTGAACCCTTCTATCCATACATTCTCTACTACGGTTGGGCTGTGAGAAGATGCAATTACTAAAAATTCATTCATTTACAGCGGAATATTTAAAACTTTAATTCACACTCCCAGGTGTGTGTGTAAATACACAAAATTAATTGTATAAATACCATGTGCTTACATATCATCCCCATAATACTGTTTACAATTCCAAGACATAACTGTGCGATACAATATATTAGATACAAAATACTCGTGTATACAAATCTTATACCTTTGCGGATTGTGGGAGCTGTTAAACACAAAAGATCTAGAGATCACCGCTCTCTTACTTCTCAGTACCTGGAGGGGGAAAATAGTGGGATGAGCAAACCACAGCTCAGTAAGGAAATGTATGCTAGCAGGTAGATATCGTACTACCTACATAGCCCATGCATGCATAAACCAAAACCATGTTTTCGTTATAAATGGAAATATCATACGAACAATGCATTTAAACACATGTTTCTCAATAGCATTTTCGTGTAAATCAAATGTCAAACTTCCATTTAAAACATGCTCATAAATAGTGCCCTCACGGCACGAATGTGAAATTAGAGATTTATCAAAAACACGAAATCTCTTTCACTTCTCAAATCATTCTTTCTCGCAAATCTCTTTCTTTTCTGAGATTGTCTCTGTTTCTCGAATCTCTGAGACAGGCATGGAATTTTCGGCAATCAAATATCCACGACTTATGGCCATAGTCAGTGATCCCGGGCCTCACTGATCAGGTGTGCATAGGGTATCACTTCGCCTGAAGGGGGATGGGTCAGTCCTACCCTCCGGCTCATCTCAATCCACCTCATCTCCTCGTATACTCACGGTGAAGATACGTCGTGTGTCATCTACGCGATACTCGTACTCACGTGCACCCAGCACGGTACATAGTATACCAACGGGTGACTACACTATTCTACGTACGACCGTGGACCCAAGTCCATACTCCAACTCCGATGGACTTTTTATCCTAAACCATGTCTCATATACCAGGCGAGCAAGCAGCGTGACACACAGTCAACGCAAAGCTCCAGCGCGGTACGATCTATCGTTAAGGCCCAGCCCGTTCAAATGGCCGTCGGCTGGTATCCCCTTGGGTCCCAGACCCCCAGGTTTACCTTAACTCAACAAAACAGGTGCGAGCAAAGTTCCCGCACTTTCTCAAAACCCTCGTGCGAGTTAAAACTCCCGCACGGTACATCAAGGCATTAAAACGGGTGTGAGCTAGCGCTTCAACACCAAATCTCATCTCAAAACTGATAGATGGCTATTTTCTCTTTTAAAACTCAAAACACGTTTATTCATACAGCATGACTCTTCATGCTAAAACATGTAAAATTAGCCAACCTATCATCAACATTTCTCAATCATCAATAACAATATAAAATTGAGAATATCATTGAAAACATGCATAACATGCTATTTCCTTACCCTATCCCATTTCTCAATACATATATACATCATAGTACTTTTCATACGTCCATATCATTTCATAGAATTATAATATCGTACTAGTCCTAGCAATATATCTACGAAATTCCTGTAATTACGTATGAACATCTCTCTAGCTAACACACAGTCCCTTACCTCGTTTTACTTGTGTGGAACTATCCGCTTTTATGCTTCTTGCGTTCTCATCTTGACTTGCTCCGGCGTATCATCCGAAACTGAAATTCATCCATCAAACACTCGAGTTAACGTTTCTAACTCTTGCTCAACTAATCATTTATCCAATGCCTTAAATACATATTTTACCCTTTGTGGTAAATCTCACAATTTTATCCCAATATCAACATGTCCAAACCATTCCCACAACCTAATCATCCACTCAAGATATCTCATTTATCATAAACACTTCCACACTCCACTTTCTCACACTTGACTATTTCTAAGTTATATTCATTTCATACCATTCTAGGTAGTTCTATCCACAACATGCACACCCAAACATCTTTATAATCATTAACTAAACCAATGTACTTGGATTTGTGCATTAGAACTTACCTCATTGGATTTCCTCTTGCTCCAATTAGGATTGCCCTTTTTTCTTCAATCCATCAAATGGGGAAATGCCTCTAGACTATGTTGTTCTTCTTTTTGTTGTGAACAACTTTGTCTCTAATAGACTCTCCTTAAATCTCACTGAAAATGGCTGGATTTAGGAGTGAGAAAGCTAGGTTTTTGTGTTGAAGTGGAAAGGAAATGGTTTGTCCCGAAATCTGATGATCCAACTGCTCCCATTTATAGTTTTGACTTGATGAGATCGATCTTCCTTGGGTGGAGATCGATCTGTTCCTCTAAAATCCCTCTTTTCTAAGACGTTTTAAAGGCAGGAGATCGATCTGTCGAGACTGGAGATCGATCTGCTGTCAAACAGAAGCTTAAGGAGATCGAACTGGTCTTATGGGAGATCGATCTGCTTCCAACCCGAGAGCTAAAGAGATCGATCTGCTTCCTTTGGAGATCGATCTGTTCCCTTCCATTTCTCACATAAGAGCATTCTGACTCTCCCAGATCGATCTCTCATCCTATGAGATCGATCTGGCCTTCACAAATTCCAGATTTCTTGCAGTTCCTCTGCAACAACCCCTACCAAACACCCTTAATTTGCTACCATGATTATTTCCTCATTCATTCATCTTTGAGACTTGAAAATGGGATCCATCCTCACTACATACACATTAAAACTTGTGTAGAATCTTTGTATGACCAAATATATACGATATTACTCGAATGGAAATACCACTTATGTAAATCTTTCCTTCCATTTTACTATACTACTCATATTCCATTTCGATCACATTCTTCTCGTGTTCAAGTTTATTTCTTCCTACTCATTCATAATGCAACTTGTACGTATAACCACAATTCTTATTACAAGTGTGTACACAATCTTATAAACTTACATTGCATATACTTCACATTACAATGTATCATCATACTTATGATTTTATTTACATTCCCACGTTCCTATATACATAGCTATACATATACGAGGTCTCACAAGTAGCCCATCTCTGTGGATTTTGTCTCTGGGGAGCTTGCCTCTCAGGTTGCCGTGGTGGCTCTGGACGTTGTGGAACCTGGTTCTGTGGGCAATCTCTCATTATATGGCCCTTTTACCCACACACAAAGCAGCTCCCGGTGGTCAAAAGGAACACACCTTGATGAAGCTTCCCACACTGTTTGCACATAGGCCTATACTGTTGCAGACCTCTAGCAATCTGAGGAGCAGGTACTAGAATGATGGGTCTATCAAGTCTAGGTCGAAACTCATTCATCCTCTGCCTCTTGGGCTGACCCTTCCTGAAATCTTGTCTCACGAACTCTGTCTGCTTACCCTTATCCCTGCTCTTTCCTTTAAGGCCATACTCCGTCTGTGTGACATTTAGGCCCCTCTCGACCATCTGTGCTCTACCCAAGGCATCCTTAAATTCTGTGATCCATAACCCCAGAAGACGGTCTCTGATAGCTGGCCTTAATCCTGCTAAGAACCTCTCAGTCTGACATTCTTCATTCTGGAACATCTTCGGATCATACCTTATCCGCATGGTGAACTTACTTTCATACTCATCCACAGTCATACCGCCCTATACCAAACTCAGAAAGTTCATCCTCAACTTCTGCTTGGCAGCTAGTGGAACATACTGCTTCCTAAAAGCTGTGGAGAATGCATTCCAACTAATCACTGGATACTGAGCAGTCAGAAGGACCTTGGTGGATCCCCACCAATTCTCTGCTTGGCCCTGTAGCATGTAGGTGGCCATGGAAACCTTCTTAACATCCGAACACCCCAGAAAATCGAAGATCTTCCCGAGGCTCACCATCCACTATTTAGCCTCTACTGGGTTCTTAATTCCCTTAAATGCTTGAGCCCTCATCTTTAGGAAATTTCTCATCCTATCGATATCCCTCTCCTCTCTCCGGGCTTGTATAGGAGGCTGAGGCGCCATAGGTACTGGAGGAACTTATAGAGGAGGAGGTGGTGGTGCTTACGGAGGAGTCGGCACCGGAGTAGGAACTGGTGCCGTGGCAACAGAATCGGAAACATTTGCCCCCAGATGTTAGGCAACCATGGCAGCTATCGACTCCAAACCTCGCTCGAGGCATTGCTCCAGTCGCTGCTCAAACTGAGCCATACAAGTACCAGGACTCTCTGGCTCGGGTGGAGGAGGTGGAGGTGGCTGAGCCTGCCTCCGAGTACGTCTGCGTCTCCCGCTCATCGTGCAGTGATCTAATACCTGCGCGTAATTCTAAAAATTAAACCTTAAACTCTTTAGGTATACATTACCTACAACTAGACAAGTAAAGACATTGGGATGTAATTTAATCCTTATTTTCGACACTGACAGTACTAGACAACCTTCGCTCTAATACCACTTAAACTGTAACGACCCTTGACCCTTGAAAATCGGGGAAAATTTTTTTTTTTCAATTTAATTTACCCACTTATTCCCTTATTCACTTAGGTTGTATTCCTGTGCAGTGTCAAACACTTTTCATATTCTTTACACGTAATTGTAATTAATTTCCATATTTTAACTTATACAGCCGATAGAAATTTCAGCAACACAACGACTTATATATGGGCCTACCCACCTGCAAATCAGTTGTTTTTGGCAATCCTAGATATCCACAACTACCAAGCATACTTTCCAAATTCATCTTTACCACTCAATACATCTATTTCAATTTAATACTAGTCATCTTAAAATATTATCTCAAAACATTATCCCAAAATAATAATGTTTACTTCGTTCCTTACAAAATTACATCCCAACTGATATTTCCAATATGTGTGTCTGTGCATACAATTATGTCTGGTACAAGAATGTAAATGTATACCTTTTACGTGTACAAAAAGTAGCCTAGGGTAGCTCTTCCCACCAGCCTACGTCGTGTACGCGGCAGGTAGCGTCTATAGATTCACTGCAAATGATCTGAAGGTAGAGGGGTGAGCTTTTGGGGAAAAGCCCAATAAGATAGTACTACTAAAACAGTTCTGATATATAAAAGCATTTGAAGTTGTTCATAAAACAAAGCTTAATGCAATACAGAAATTTTCATTTCATGCATAATCGTCATAAAGCATGCGTGTCATTAAAACCATTAACATGCTTAACCATTTTACAACTTTTCATAAACCTTTCATGAGCATTTCATAAATCATTTCATAAACATATCATGAATATTTTATAGTCATTTCGTAAACATCTCATGAACATGTCATAATCATTTCATAAACATCTCATGCATATTTCATAATCATTTCATAAACATCTCATGTATATTTCATAATCATTTCATAAACATCTCATGCATATTTCATAATCATTTCATGAACATCTCATGTATATTTCATAATCATTTCATAAACATCTCATGCATATTTCATAATCATTTCATAAACAACTCATCATAGTTGATTTTATAATTAAAATCGAGGAGACTAGGCTATAACTAAGTCATGCGATACGTGTCATTCTCCGTAAAGAGTCATCATACCTATGGCCATGGTAAGTGGGCTATAGACTAGATTAGGGTCGTACAGCCCTTTCGTAAAGTATGGGTAGTATCTATCTTACTTACATTCACTAGCACTTAGCTAGGACACGGGCACCAGTGGCACTCTCCGTGTATGAAACATAATTGCGTGCTACGCGAGCACGAGATACTACCGAAGATATCATCATAAACCACCAGTAGCACGACTTCTTCCACACAGGTCGAGTTAAGTGCTAAAGGGGCCTACGTACCGGCACCCAAGTGGTGGAGCCGGAACACCACAAGAAGTAACCATGCATGAAGCCTACAGTCTCAAAACATCTTTTCTCTTTTCGTAAATACTTTTGAAAATGTCAAAAGTTCCATTTCAAAGAATAATATAGGTTTTCAAGCCTTCATAAAACTTCCATGCATTTTCATAATTCGAAAGTTTATTTCATAAACATAGATGTTCTAGTGAACATTTTGTAAAACAAAATCATGTTTCGTAAGTATGGAAGCATTGATAAATCATTTCAAATCATATGCTCTTTCATAAAATCATTTATCAGTGAAACAAGAATGCATTATCAGAACTAAGTTAAATAATACCCCTTACCTCGATTTATCGGGTATCTTGAATTCGAACGGTGACGCCTCCTAGTACCTCCTTTAATCCCTTCTACAATCACCTACACCAAAATTGTATACTTGGCACCCTATTCATGCGAATTGCCCGAATTGCGTTAAAAATCGTAACCTACCGTTACTACTGCGTGTGTACGTATTATTGTATATCCTTAGGCCAACACGCACGTTTATATATTTCTTTACTATTTATATATATTTTGTTCCTACAAGTACTAACATATACCTTTATTATATACATCCACATGTATATACGCATAAATATATATATGTATATATATATATATATACTTTTATTGTTTTCATGTTTCCCTATCTCATATATATACATTCTTTGTATATACATATATATATACTTTTATATGTTTTTTTCATATTTCCCTATCTCATATATATATATATATATATATATATACATTCTTTGTATATACATATACTAACACACATTCATCTTATGTACCCCCACATGTATATGCACCTAAATAAATATATATATATATATATATTATCATTGTTTTTTTTCATTTTTCCTTATCACATATGCATACAAATTTTTTGTACAAATACTAGCATACCCAATTCATTATATACACCTATATGTATATGCACCTAAACAAACATGTATATATATATATATACATTTATACACTCCTATATATGTATATATAAATAAATATTTTTTTCCCATTTTTTTCTCCTTATCACATATACACACATATTTGTCTACTCCTCATCATTCCTATTTTTGCCAAATTAAATCTACACTAAACATGCTTGTATTTCAATCTAAATGTACATCTTTATTAAATATACACATAAACATAATTATCCCCTTTTACCTTTTCTATTTCTTTTTTCTTCTTTCCTCTTTTTTTCTTCTTCTATTTTCTCCTTTTCTTTTCTCCTTTCTCAGTTCAAGCTGCTCTTCCTCTTTATGCCTCTCGGTTCTAATGCTTCACCCTCTGCTTCGTCTCCTCTCAGCCTCACCTCTTTCTTCTACCGTTTCCAGCACCAACTCCTACTGTTCTGCTACCTCTTCAGCCTCTGTTTTGGTTTCAAATTCCCCTCTCGGTGCTGCCATCGGTCTCCCTCAATTCTCGGTTCCCAGCTTCATTCTTCTCCTGTTACTATCCACCTCCTGGCTGCTCTTGCTTCAATCCATTTGGTTCTGTTTCTGCCCCTTTTCCCAGCAGCTCCCTCACCCACGGGTTAGCACACAACCAGCATTAGATAGCCCCTAAACCTCCCTCGGTTTCAGCTCTCCCGATCAGCCCTCAGCCTCTGTCTACTCCAATTTTAGCCTCTCTCGGTTCTAGCTCCATTTCCAGCTTCATTTCCCAGCCCTCTCCTCTTCTTCTTCTCCTCCCTTCCTTTCCTTTTTCTTCTCCTCTATTCCTCGGCCAATAGCCCCACTATTTTCTTTTCTTCCTTTCTTTTTTCCTCCCTCGGCTGGATAGCTTCCCTTTTCTTTCTTTCCTTTCTCTCTCGGTAGGATCAGCTCCTTCTCCTCTCTTTTCCCTTCTCTTCTTTCTCTTCCTCCTCCTTCTTCTCCAGCTGACCGAGCTCTTCCTTCTCTTCTCCTCTCCTGTTTCCTGCCCAAGCCTCCTCTGTTTTGTTTCTCTTTAATTTGAAACCATGGCAGACGGAATTGGCTTTTCTAAGCCAATTCCGTACATGTCATTTATATATAATATTGTATTAGTATATATATTATATTAATATATATATATATATACACATTACTTGTTTATTACATTTTTTGTATCATTATTTTGTTTGTTTTATATGGTTTCCATTTTATTTTTTTTCTTAATTATCTTATGCTTTATTTGTTTATTTGTTTAATACTATATATTAAATTCTACACACTAAATAATATATATATGCCATATATATTATTATTCTTTTATTTAAATTTCTAGTATATATGTATATATATATATATATATACATATTCACCTATGTGTATATCTACATATATACATTTTCTTGTATAATTTATCCAAAGACATAATATCCATGCCTTCCATGAAATTTTCATTATTCCAAAAATGAAATAATATCGGGATTCCATCATTCTTCATAAATTCTCGGTAAAGTGTTTACATCAACAATTTTTCAATTAACAGATTAAAATTTTCTAATCCCTCTGTACTTGCATTCGCCTTATCACTTCTTGTATCTTCGGGTTCCCGGTCATCCCATGGGCTTCTCGGTTCCTATAGTTCCTCGAGCCCTACAACGAATATTCACACTTCCATTAATATATATTATTTCCATTTTTATATAATTTAATTAAACGTAGGAAAATTTGTGTGGTTTACAAAATTTAGATGAGACTCAGTTGTTTTAGTCTAAAATGGGCTGAAAACGGGCTAAATGAGACTGGACCACTTCCAATTTGCAGACCGAGTCACCAGTCATCTAGACACGTGGGATGTTGGGTGTTAGTATTTTATTCGCTTTGAAACGATGAGATCGACGGACACCGTGCCAACCTTTTGGAAGACACACGTCGGTCCACATCACACAGCTAATTAGACAAACCAACAAGTGATCTGGAAATATCTACTTTTGCAGCAAATAAAATGAAGACAAGTGGCCAAACAATGCCAACTCATTTAGGATGGAAAATTACCATTGTACCCCTAAGTGTGTGAATAAGTAAGACATGATAGCAATTGAAAAAAACTGGGTAGGTTTAGTGTCGAACTAGTTAGAGTAGCATAGGAAGAATAGTTTAGTTTAATTTCCTTGTTTTTAGAAGCTTTTCCCGTAAACCATTTCCTATTCTACTGTTCATGTTAATTCTCATTTGTCATCTTTTATGAAAAGCTTTTTATGTTTTATTGGCAGCCACCATTTTCCATTTTTCATTTTCAATTTTGCTCAAGTTCTTTCATTTATTGTTTTAATGTTTAAGTTTAAGGAAAAATTTTTAATTTTATTGTCCTAAGCTCTCGGTTTGCCCATTATTAAGTTTCCATGTCTTTTTTCTTCAATTTTTGTTCATTCGGGTGACAAGGTTCTCCTATTACTGCCATAGGTGTTCAGATGCTTTAATGTGGATTTAATGCTAAGCATTTTTTTTACATCAAAAGCACGGTGGAACCAAGGTGGTAGCAGACACTGAAGCAACCCGAGGCCATTGTTGCTTCACCATTTCTCTGTTCATGGATGCTTAGTATTTTCTCTTCAGTCACCGATTTTACATAACTTTTTATTTTTTTAGTTGATTACCTACTATTGCATGGTCATTTCTCTTGCATGAATCATTTCCATTTGCTGCAGTATATTATGACCTTTCTTTTCTGCATTTTATCATATATATATATATTTATGTTCAGTTTCTACATATCAGCATCTAGTTGAGTTTCAATTTGTTCTATAAATGTTCATCTCAATATTTTCCATTTTGTTTAGTTGTTTGTTCATTCGTTACTTGCTAGTTGGTAATTAAAATAGTGTATTAGGCCATTTGGTGTAGAGTTTCAAGTAACAGTCGGCTATTGCAGTAAGGCACGGTTTGATCTCTGGCAGCAAAAGTAGCAAGCATTATATCCTCTGTTTAGCTATATTTTTGTATCTCATTACTATTCACCATAGTTTTATTTTTATCTGTAATATTCTAATGTTGTTTATATTGTTGCTCTCGGTTGCAGGAAGAAGCTGAAGCATGTACTGCTAGCTGGGCAGATAACATCTTGTTGTTGTGCATGCTAGTTCAATTGTATGCATGATTTTGTAGAGCATGGAGCTGATAAGTATGACAGGTATCAGCTGAAGGAGGTGTCAAGAGCAGTGCGGGATACAGTGTTACTAAAAAAACATAGCGGGAGCGTCACCAACAGCTGCTGTTGGTTACTGACTTAACGCAGGAGCTATGACGTAGCTGCTGAGCAGTACCTGATGCAGAAGTAGTGGGACAGCACTTTAGGCAGTAGCGGACAGACCTGGACAGCGCATGAAGTAGAAAACAAATGCATGGCAAGAGTAACAACTTGAGGATAGCAGCTGGATGTAGTGAAGAAGACAGAACCACATGAGCAGTGCTGGAGCTGGCGATGAGTTTGGCTTCCTCGCGAGTTGCTATCGAACTAAAGAAGCTGAAGCACGTTACTGCCAGTGGCATGGGCAGCAATTAGATATAACACGGACAGCACCGAGCTAATTTGAAAATGGAGAAGATGCAGGAGCAGAATAAGCTAGCTGGGCTGTGTAGATCGAAGCTGGAGCATGCCGAGGAAGTGTAGTGGAGTAGAGCAAGACTGGTACAGAGCAGGTCTGGACAGGAAGCAGCTGGGCAAAGATGTGCTTAGTTGCAGTAAGATGTGCAGAACAAGCTTGTGGCAGATTGGGGAGCTGTTATTGCTGGAGTTGGAAGCAATTGTAGGAGCGTGGTGTGATGATGGACAGTACACGGAGCAGGAGAAGAAGACGCTAGCTAGGCTGTGCAGATCGAAGCTGGAGCATGCTGAGGAAGTGCCGTGGAGCAGAGCAGGATTGGTGCAGAGCAGGAATGGACATGCACCATCTACTGAGTGCAGTACACAGTCGGGGCAGTTGGTAGATTACACAAGTCGATTAAGGCCTTGTTTGGTCGTTGCATTTTAGTTATATAACTCATTTTCATGCAATTTAGATAGATTAATTTCAATTTCATGGGTTAGCTTAAAAAGTTAGAATTTTAAATTAATTTGCATGACTAGTTATAGTTCAATTGCTTGATTATTTCAGAATTTAGATTTGATTATGTCATTAGTTAATTTTTATTTTAGTGTTAAGTGTTACAATTAGAATTAAATTAGAGTAAATCATTTTATGCATGTTTTAAGTTTTCATTTTAAATTGAAAAAAAAAATCAAAAATATTTTTCATGCATTATTTAGATTTTGTTAGTAATTAGATAGAGTTAGATTTAAATTAGGATTAATTTTTCGGTAATTAATTTCTTAGTTAGATTTAAGAATTTCTTTAGGTTAATTGAAGTTTTATTTTATTTAGGTTAGTTTAATTTGCAAGTTTTCTTAGTTAGTTTAATTACATGCATTTTTATTTTTAGGATGGTTTAATTTTAGTGTAATTAATTTTGTCAGTTATTTTCATATTTGCATTTTAGTTTAATTGCGCTAATTAATTTTAATTGTTTTAATTATCTTTTGTAGGTTGTTACTTTTAATTACTCAGAGCTCTGTAAGTAATTTTAGCTCGGTTTTATTTTCTTTATTTTATTTTATTATTTTCAGTATTGTTAGCCATGTAGATCACCCATCAATAATTCATAATTTGCTAGGATATACTTAGGTAAGATTAACCAATAGTTAATTAGGCTAATCAACTTTTCTATGGGATGATAATCCGGGACTCAAATCCTATTATTACTTATACGACCTGTGCACTTGCGGATAGAACATCTAGGTCACTTATAGTGGCACTAGTTTCTCGTATCAAGTTTTTAGCGCCGTTGTCAGGGAAGTCTTAATTAGCCATTAATTAATATCAGTGAAATTATTCTTAGGTGTAATTCTAGCTTGTAAATATTTAGGTTGTATATATTTAGATCTTTAGTTTAGGTTAGTTAAATTTTCTCTATCAAAAAAAAAAAAAACTTAAAAAATTTTTCTAAGGACTTTTAGATGTTTGCATGCGTAGAGCGAGGAGTTACGATTGCTTTCCTTTAGATCCTGAAATTGAAAGAACCCTTAGGAAAATTCGAAAGGATTCTAGCAAATTAATAGCTCCGCTGAAAAACATCATGGCAGAAAATAGGGAAATTAGAACTGTTGGAGATTATGCGGTGCCGAATATTGGAGGATATTTACCGGCATTAGGCCACCAGCTGTCTCTACAAACAATTTCAAAATTAAGTCTGCAATCCTTCAGATGATCCAAACTTCTTTACAGTTCAGTGGGCTTCCACACGACGACCCACATGCTCACCTTGGGCAATTCTTGGACCTGTGCAACACATTCAAGCACAATGGATTATCCGATGATGCGCTTAGGCTTAGATTATTTCACTTCTCACTTAGGGATAGGGCGCGACATTGGTTAACCTCCTTGCCTCCAGGATCTATTTCTACTTGGGATGAGTTAGCCCCATCAATTTTTAGCTAAGTTTTTCCCTCCCTCTAAAATGGCCAGACTCTATAGTGATATATCTTCCTTTACCCAGTTCGATTCTGAATCTCTTTACGAAGCATGGGAACGATATAAGGAGCTTCTAAGGAAGTGCCCTTATCATGGCCTACCTTTGTGGCTGCAAGTTTAGACCTTCTATAATGGACTTACGAGCCAAAATAGGACCATCTTTGACGCAGCTGCGGGTGGAGCTCTAATGTGTAAAACAGAGGATGAAGCTTACGAGTTGTTAGACAAGATGGTAGCTAACAATTATCTATGGTCCTCAGAGTGGCAATTGCCCAAGAAGTCGATGGGTATCTATGAGCTTGACACACTATCTACCTTAACCTCTCAGATTGCTAACCTTACGAAGAAGGTAGAGTCACTCAGTACGCAACATAATCCTTCCACCAGTCCTAACCTTGTGTATTCTGTACAAAGTCCTTTTCTTTCCTCTGAGCTTTGTAGTGTTACACACTCTGTAGATAGGTGTCCACTTAACTTAGAATCGGTTCAGTATGTTGATCCACTTCAGAAGCAACAGAACAACCCCTTGTCAAACACCTACAACCCAGGGTGGAAGAACCATCCTAACTTTTCCTGGAGCCAAAACAAAAGGTAATCTTCTAATTCTAGACCTTTAGAACCCCCTGGTTTTCAAGCTCCACCGGTTCATGTACCACCACAGCCGCAATTTCCATATAATCCGCCTCATCAACCATCCCCACCTCAATTTCAACATCATCCACCTCACTTCCATCCACCACCACCACCACAACCCTAGTACTTACCAGCAGCTGAGAAGATGCCCTCGCTTGAGGAAATGTTCATAACGATCCTGCAAAATCAAGCTGCCTCAATTAAGAACTTAGATGTTCAGGTGGGACAAATAGTGAATGCTCTTAGTCAGCGTCCTCAAGAGACCCTTCCTAGTAACACTGAAGCCAATCCTGTTAGGCAAAGGAAAGGTAATGAACATGTTAAATTCATCACCCTTAGGAGTGACAGGGAACTAGATAAACCACAAGTCAAGCCCAATCCTGTTAAGTCCACAGTGGTAGAGCCCATAAGTTCTAAAGATGCAGCTCTGAAAGAGCAGGAACCTAAAGATCAGGCTACAAAGGAATCAAAGATAGGTGCTTCTTCATCTATACCTTCTTCTACTTCACAGCCTTCCTCATCCTCTGACACTACAAATGTTTCCACTACATCCGCTCCAGTTAGACCACCAGTACATTTTCCTCAGAGGTTTCAAAACCAAAAGCTTGACCAACAGTTTGCCAAATTTCTTGAGGTTTTTAAGAATCTTCACATCAACATTCCTTTCACAGATGCTTTAGAGCAAATGCCATGTTATATGAAGTTTTTGAAAGACATCCTCTCTAGGAAAAGAATATTAGAAGATTATGAAACGGTGGCCTTAACTGAGGAATGTAGTGCAATTATCCAGAGGAAATTACCCCCCAAGCTCAAGGATCCCGAGAGTTTTACCATACCCTGCACTATTGGAAATTTATTCTTTAGTAGAGCGCTGTGTGATTTAGGAGCTAGTATAAATCTAATGCCTTTTTCTATCTATCAAAAGTTAGGAATAGGGGATGCCAAGCCTACTACAGTGACCCTTCAACTAGCCGATCGATCCATTAAATATCTGAAGGGGGTCATTGAAGACATGCTGGTCAAGGTGGACAAATTTATTTTCCTTGCGAATTTTATCGTGTTAGACATGGAAGAAGACAGGGAAGTCCCCATTATACTAGGCAGACCTTTCCTAGCAACTGGTAGAACTTTAATTGATGTACAAAAAGGGGAGTTAACAATGAGAGTTCAGGATCAGGAAGTGAAGTTTAATGTTTTCAAACCTTTGAAGTTTCCTGATGACTCTCAAGACTGTTTTAGGATAGAGGATATAAGGCTTGACCATACAATATATGAGAGAAGGAGGGAAGCATATAGAGCTCAGGAGGATTTAATTGTTAAAATTCTGTCACCACTTTGGTTGACCCTCATACTCTTTGCCCTGCTACTGGGTGTTGTTTTCTTCAGCTGCACTTGAAGTGGCTGTCTTTTATTTTCACTTTGTATATAGTTCTTTTTATTTTTCTTTTCTGTTGTTTCTTTCTTTGTTTATGTTGCAGATTTCTTTTCTAGTATTACGCTTTCAATCAAGCTTCAGTTGTTCATCATCATGAGAAAGGGGAGTACTCTGTTCTTGAGCTTAAATTCTTATATTATTTGCACACTGAGGACATTGTGCACTTTAAGTTTAGGGGAGGGGATATCACTTGAGCAATTTTGGGAAAATTTGGAAAAATTTCAAAAAATTTTCAAAAATCTGAGAAAGAATTTTCAAAACTTTTTCGAATTTATGAGCTTAAATTGTTTGATTTTAGGATGATTTAGTGCTTAGCATGTAGTTTCCACATATTTCGATAATATGACACCATGATTTAGTTTGACTTTGATTGAATAAGAAGCATGATTATAGGAAAAACATGAAATTGAATTCTTGAATTTGTCTTAATTTTGATTGTGATTGCCTCATCTTATGCACATGTCATGTCATGAATCTGTATATTTATTTAGAGAAAGCTTATGTGGACATAGGAGTGCATTTGTTCAGTTGATTTTGTGCATCATATTCTAGAATTTGTTTGATCTGATCTCGAGGTGAAATATTAGATCACACTTAATTAGGGAGATGATTTAAGCGATCTTTGGATCGTTTGAGCCTTTCTAGCCATCCTTGTACATATTTTAGCCCTAGTCACCCATCTGGGCCAAATAAGCTTTTCTCTGTAAATACACCTGCTTATTTTTTTTTTCCTTAGCATAAATACTCTATTCCTATCCCTTACCCCGAAAGTATGAAAAGTCATTGGGATATATTGTGAGCTATGTACATATAGGTATTAAGTGATAGTGAAGGAGTGTATATATATATAAATGAAAAAGAAAGAAAAAGAAAAAGAAAAGAAGAAAGAAAAAAATACAAAAATAGAATAAAAAGTTTAGTGAAATAAATAAGTTTGGGGGAAATACATTTGAGCTCTTACATTGAAGATCCTAGAAGTAATGCATGTTAAGGGGTAATTAAACCTAAATCAACGTTATCATACCTTAGCCCCAGCCTTACATTACAAGCTTAATGAAGTCCTATTGATCTTTGGTTAAGTGTGACTACATTAGTGGAGAGAAAAGTGAAAAGCAAACTTATGGGAATGATCACTTGTCATTGACTTTGCATTCACTATGTTTGCATAATCTGATACGGGTAATGTACTAAGTAGTGGCTTTTACATTTTCACACACACACGAGGAGTCCAATTTGGGTTAGGACCTATGCTTGAATCATTCTGAATGTTGGACTTGTAATTGTGAATCTTTGAGATCATAGTCTGTATTTATTCTTAGAGGATACTATTGGGGAAATTATTATGTTGGTACTTGTCATTCCTGCATGAATTTTGTTTTGCTTGAGGACAAGCAAAAGCTCAAGTTTGGAGGGGTGATAATTCTATTTTTTTTAGAATTATTTGTGCTTAATTTCCTAATTAATTATTTAAATCCCCAATTTATTTTGTTAATTATCCCCTTTAATTAATTAAAATTTTTTAATGTGCAGGTAAATTAAATCTAGATGAAACTCAATCGTTTTAGTCTAAAATGGGCTACAAATGGGCTAAAGGAGATTGGACCACTTCCAATTTGCAGACCGAGTCACCAGTTGTCTGGACACATGGGATGCTAGGTGTTAGTATTTTATTCGCTCTGAAACGATGAGATCGATGGACACTGTGCCAACCTTCTGGAAGACACACGACTAGCCACATCACACAGTCAACTGGACAAACCGACAAGTGACGTGGAAATATCTACTCTGTAGCAAATAAAATAAAGACAACGGGGCAAACAATGCCAACTCATTTAGGATGGAAAATTACCATTATACCCCTAAGTGTGTGTATAAATAAGACATGATAGCAATTGAAAAAAAACTAGGTAGTTTTAGTGTAGAACTAGTTAGAGTAGCATAGGTAGAATACTTTAGTTTAATTTCCTTGTTTTTAGAAGCTTTTCCTGAAAACCATTTCCTATTCTACTATTCATGTTAATTCTCATTTGTCATCTTATATGAAAAGCTTTTTATGTTTTATGTTTCATTTTCGATTTTGCTCAAGTTCCTTTCATTTATTGTTTTAATGTTTAAGTTTAAGGAAAAATTTTCAATTTTATTGTCCTAAGCTCTAGGTTTGCCCATTATTAAGTTTCCATGTCTTTGTTCTTCAATTTTTGTTCATTCGGGTGACAAGCTTCTCCTATTACTGCCATAGGTGTTCTGATGCTTTATAGTGCATTTAATGCTAAGCATTTTTTTTACATCAAAAGCACGGTGGAACCAAGGTGGTAGCAGACACTGAAGCAACCCGAGGCCACTGTTGCTTCACCATTTCTCTGTTCATGGATGCTTAGTATTTTCTCTTCAGTCACCGATTTTACATAACTTTTTATTTTTTTTAGTAGATTACCTACTATTGCATGGTCATTTCTTTTGCATGAATCATTTTCATTTGCTGCAGTATATTAGGACTTTTCTTTTCTGCATTTTATCATATATATTTATGTTCGGTTTCTACATATCAGTATCTAGTTGAGTTTCAATTTGTTATGCAAATGCTCATCTCAGTATTTTCCATTTTGTTTAGTTGTCTGTTCATTCGTTACTTGCTAGTTGGTAATGAAAATAGTGTATTAGGCCGTTTGGTGTAGAGTTTCAAGTAACAGTCGGCTATTGCAGTCTAGCACGGTTTGATCCCTAGCAGCAACAGTAGCACGCACTACGTCCTCTGTTTACCTCTGTTTTTGTATCTGGTTACTGTTCACCATAGTTTCATTTTTATCTGTAGTATTCTAATGTTGTTTATACTATTGCTCTCGGTTGCAGCAAGAAGCTGAAGCATGTACTGCTAGCTGGGCAGATAACAGCTTGTTGTTGTGCGTGCTGGTTTGGCTATATGCATGATTTTATAGAGCATGGAGCTGATAAGTACGACAAGTATCAGCTGAAGGAGGTGTCAAGAGCAGTGCGAGATGCAGTGTTTCTGAACAAGCATAGCGGGAGCGTCACCGACAGCTGCTATTGGTTACGAACTTAACGTAGGAGCTATGTGCATGTTTTGCTGCAGGTTCAGTACAACGTAGCTGCTGAGCAGGACCTGGATAGTGCCTGATGCAGAAGTAGCCGGACAACACTTTAGGCAATAGCGGACAGACCTGGACAGCGCATAAAGCAGAAAACAAATGCATGGCGAGAGTAACAGCTTGAGGACAACAGCTGGATATAGTGAAGAGGATAGAACCACATGAGCAGTGCTGGAGCTGGTGACTTGTTTGGCTTCCTCGCGGGCTGCTATCGAACTAAAGAAGCCGAAGCACATTACTGCCAGCGGCATGGGCAGCACCTGGATACAGCACGGACAACACCAAGCTAATATGGAAATGGAGAAGATGTAGGAGCAGATGATGCTAGCTGGGCTGTGTAGATCGAAGCTGGAGCATGTTGAGGATGTGTAGTAGAGCAGAGCAGGACTGGTGATATGAAATGTATATTTCGAGGTTACTAAGAAAATGAGAGTGATAGAAAAGAGATGTACTAAAGAAGCAGTGAGATTGATAGAGTAAAGTCACTGTAACTGAAAAGATGAATTACAGAACTAAAAGTATAAATGAAGGTCACACTATTTAGATGATTGATAAAGATAGGGTCTGTTCGTAGTAAAGAGACACCCCTATAGACAAAAGTTTTTTAAATATATTTGGCTGATCTGTCAGAGTTACCACTAGACCAAAGGATGAAGTTTGAGGTGATCTAGTACTTGATATCGAATTTATTATTCAAACCACTATATTGAATAGTTTCAATTGAATTTGAAGTGCTAGAAAAGTAATTACAGGGATCATATGACAATGGGATTACAAGACCGAATGATCCACTTTGGAGTGTACTAGCACTAATTGTTATGAAGATCTAGAGCCTTTTGGGTCGCTTTGTATCAAAAACGGGAGTCGATTGGATCCTCCCAAAATATAGATTATAGATCAGAGGGAAAGATCGAAAACTGTTAAGATGATTCGGAGTTTGGGTTATAAGGGGACTTTGGAATATGAATTACATATCAAGTCTAAGGATTGTAAATTGCTTATGCTTATGTTTTGAATGCGAGACTTAATTGGAATAAGAAAAGAGTTTTGTTATAATTGATGTACGAAATGAGACAAGCTTGAAATATGATAGATTCTGAATACAAGTTACATTGGAATAAGAGGTGTATGCAAGGTAAGAATATCTCTGGTATGTGAAGTGATTCGAATCAAGTGATATGAATTAAGAATAAGTTCTGACTAAAGGATAAACGCGAAATTACGATAAGTTTCAGTATCCTACTTCTTATTTATACTGAACCTTGAACCCTTATATCTATAACCAGTCATGTGGTCACGTCTGATGGCTAATAAAGGTATTTCAAATATACCTCCCCGCCTGAGAGATTTGACAGCATCTAGAAGTACCCTAATCCATAACCCATAAATTGAAATTAACAGTCGAAATATTCGCATTTGAAGTCAGGAAACCATTACTTGTGCTGTAAAGAATTATGGAATTCTATTGATCATGAAGATTTAAATATTAAATTTCACAAAAGCCGTCTAGTACAAGAAAATTAAATGACTAGGGTTAGTGCTTTGAATAGAAGGGACTTCGGGATGACATTATATATATATATATATATTGGTCAAGGACATGAGTCATTGAATTATTGGTGGACCTCGACTTGAATGTGGTCCTTCCCTAAACTGACATTCGTTACATGGTGGCTAGCCTGAGAGCTAAAACTGGACTTGATTGATCGAATTAAACAAGCACAGTGAAATGATAAATACTACATTGATGTGGTTGGTCAGACCCAGATGGGTGCTGCAACTAGCTTAAGTATTGGTACTGATAATTTATGAAGATTTAAAAATAGAATTGTGTACCAAATGATCTATAGTTAAAGGAATTGACGTCGTCAGAGACTCATTTACATAGATATACCCCATATTCGGAGAATAATAAGATTTATCAAATCTCCTAAAGATATATTAGTAATCAGGGACAGTAAGAGATATAATTGAAATTTTGACTAAAAGCTTCATTTGTCAGCAGCTTAAACATAGGGTATAACAAGATTTGGAAAGAAAGGAAAACTGAGTCCCTGATACATTAGACATTTCAAGGTCTTAAACCGATTGGGAGATGAGCTAATAGATTGGCGTTGCCTCGAGAATTATCGAGTACCCACAGCGTTTTCCACACCTTAATGCTTTGTAAGTATCATCCAAATCTGACAAATGTGGCAAAGTATGAACCAGTGGATCTGAATGAGGATATGATCTATGTGGAGAAACCGATTTGAAACCTGGACAGGAAAGGAAAGGCACTGTGGTCTAAAATGATTCCTTTAGTCAATGTGTTATGGCTGTATCACACTTCAGAAGATGCCACATGGGAATTAGAAAGCCTAATGCAAGAGAAGTACCCATAATTTTTTAAGAACTGACGTAACTTCAAATTTGCGGACCAAATTTCTTAAGGTGGGGAGGATGTAAAATCCCCAAATTTTCTTGTGTTTGGCTTTAATAATGATCAGCAAGTGAACCATTAGGATTAAGAATGTGCTCATTGATGGATGATTTATTTAAATGGTATTTTTAACATGAGGGGCTTAAATGAATTTAATTAAATTGAAATATTTTATCTTGAAGAACAAATAATTGTGGGGAATTGAAATAGATTTTTATGAACAAGATTAATGTATGAATATTCCTCCATGTTAGCCAAGTGCAAATAATAGATAATTTATATATAATGAATTATTAAGTGTATATATAAAAATAATAATAATTACGTAAAAAGAAAAAATAATAAATAAATAAATAATGAAACGAAACGAAAAGTGGGAAGTGGAAAATGATATGAAATGATGGTTTTAGGTGACAAAAAATTGGTGAAATGATGAATGATGTAGTGGAACAGATAAAAATGAATTGGGGATTGAATGGATTGCGTGTGATCTACTGGAGAAGGGGTCAAATCGGTATGAATTATTACTAAAACAACAGTTGAAGTTCAGACTGAAAGGGGTGGAAAGGGTTGTAGCTTGCGTGAAGTATGTTGCTGCAAAGGAAATGATCGAGATAGTGTGGAAATAAACAAAAAAGAGAATGTCGAAAGTAGAAGCAAATAAGAAAAAAAGAAAAGTGAGGCGTTTAGCCGAGGGAGAGCTAAAGCTCTCAATTTTTCTTAGAATTAAGACATCGTTAAAGCAACAACGAAAGATTGGAAAATGAGAGGCTTGGGAATTTTAGGAAAATCAAAAATGAGAGGAGAGAACTGCTAAGCTTCACTGCCACTATTCACCATCACTGACCCTTTAAACCTTACCTAAGCACCAGCGCCATGATCACTGTCTGCTGCAAACCGAGCCACCCAAAGTATCCATTCGGTATTCACTGCATCACCGTTGAGGACTTATCAACTGCCATCAGCGTTCCTTTCCTGCAGTCCTCTATTCTGCATCGTTTGCCGCTCTTATCCCTTGTATATCCAATTCTGCACAGCCTATGGCACTGCTTGCATAGCCGCTCCTCCTTTTCTGCCCACTATCCTCCACACCTCTTACACTTGATGTGCATTGGAAGTTTGCTGCAACTCCTATTGTATTACTGCACTACCAAATCGTTGTGAGGTTTGGGCTAGGAAAAGGAGGATGGAATAGAGGAGTTCCCCCTCTGGAAATTGAAAACCGAGTAGTGATGGGGAGACTAGAGGACGGAGAGCTGGAGAGGGCGATAGTAGGTGAACAGTACTGGCGGCAAGGTGAAGAAGATGGCAGCGACGAGACAGAGATTTAGATGACAATGAATACTACCAAGGGAATGGGACAGTGAACTGGAAGAAAAAAGGAAGGAAGGAAAGAGAGAAGGTAATGCAAGGAAATTTGAAAGAAAAAAAATCAAAACCGAGGGGAAAAAATGGATATATATATATATATATTAGAGAATAGAAGGAAAATTGAGGAAAGAAAATAGTGTTTTGAAATTAGGGACAAACCGGGGGAAAACAGTTCGAAAATATTAGTTTGAAATTTCTAGAAAAATAAATCAATTTGAAGCGGACCCGCTGACTCGCACCATTGAAGCATCGAGGACTACAGACAGACATCGAGGTAAGAAAAATCTGGTGTGCTGCTAGTGATAAATTGCTTGTATTTTCAAATGTTTTGTATATATATAAAATTAAGTTCGTATTTCTAATTTAGAAAAATATTCGTGAATTACTAAAAATATTTGCATATATTTTCTGGGTATTTGAGATTGCGAAGTTTAAGACAGAAATTTTTAGACACCTGAACGATAGAAAATCCTAGGCCGAGTTTTACCATTGTGAAATTTAAGGAAAAAGTTTAAAACTCTGGAAATCACCCTGATTTTCGGTATAGTATTATCGAGCCTATTTAAATAAATATTAGAGTAGTTTTTAGCTGAAAGAGGGCAAGACCAACCCTTCCAGCTTGTATAATTTACTGAATCGAGGTTTTAGAAACCGTTTGGATTAAATAAGCTGTTCATGAATTTGGCTTTGAAACGAAACCATGCTAACCATCGTGTATTTTTGTGTGATCATGTACTGACCTACACGCACGAGATTTAAAGTGTTTTGATATTAAAACCATGCTAGTCAGTTGCGTTTTGTTGTGTGATCTTGCACTGACCTGCTCGCACAAGATTTAAGTGTTTTGATGTTAAAACCAGTCCAGATAATTGTGTATTGCTGTGTGATCTTACACTGAACTGCTCGTACGTGATTTAATATGATTTGATGACAAAACTGTGCTAGTCAGTCGTGTATTGTTGTGTGATCTTACACTGACCTGCTCGCATGTGATTTGAGTTAAAAAGGGGACAGTGAATTATACTGAATTATGAATGATGTCGAGGTCCATGAAGTACGATGTACCATGTTGTGTGCATGTGTGTATGATGTACCGTGTTACTGGAAAATAATGTACTGTGTGAGCCGTTTGGGTAGCTAACCACACTCACGACACCTGACATCGCGGCAAACCTGATCAGTGATTGCCCAGTGTCACTGACATTGGCCAATTGTCACTTCTGATAAATGATATAGCATATTTGCCTTGTCTCGTCTATCTAAATTTCTGAATTGACTGTGTGATCATAATTCGAAAAGGAACTGTATATTTTACTACATAAAAGACCGTGGGGGCCACCTTTTGAATCTTGCTGGACCAAAGTGCCACACTATCATCACTTTTAAAAGCTATTTAAAGTTTTAGAAAATGGTATTAATTTTAGTTCCATTTTCATACTGAAATTGCCATGGATTTTTTAACTTTGATTTTTTCGGAACTGACAGTGCCTCTGTGAATATTTGAAATAGTTTCTGAATTGCCTACATGAACTGTGATAGTTGGAAATCTGTTTATTTTGCTACTGGAAGCTGTAAAATGTCTGTATTTACCTCTGTAGCTAATTTTAATACTGATATATGTTTTGGTTTCTGAAATCCTTTTTTGGTATCTATGAATTTGTCGAACTACTTGTATACCTTGTGAAATATTCCGAATTTGGTAGATACATATATATATATATATATATATTTAGGTAGTGTATTTTTCTATCTGCTATGGGGTTTTTTTACTGAGCATGTTAAGCTCACCCCTTACTTTCCTTCACAGAGCCTATCGATAACTTGGACCGCTTCCGTTAGTATGACATTTCGCACAGCTGTTATTCCGCGGAGTATATTTTTACGTTGAAGGTATACCCAGTTTTAAGAAATTCTTTTGTATCTAAAATTTTTGTAAGTACAGTAATGAAGATGAGATATGCTTTGGGGAATGTGAACATGACTATTTGTAGAAGAAATTTAATTGAGACTGTTAGATTGCACTATTTGATCTAATATTGACTTGTAGCCTAACCAAATTGTGTGGAAATTTGGGTTCTTACATGAATAAGGCAATGATAAAAAAACAAGTACCCCCTGCCAAGAATAGATGATTTATTTGATCAGCTAAGAGGGGCTTCAGTTTTCTCTAAGATAGACTTAAGATTGGGTTACCATCAGTTGAGGATTAAGAAAGCTAACATACCAAAGACAGCTTTTCGAGCCCGATACGGGCACTATGAGTTCTTGGTAATGCCATTTGTACTGACTAACGCCCTTGCTGCATTTATGAACTTGATAAATAATGTTTTTAGGGAATTTTTAGACAAGTTTGTAATTGTGTTCATTGATGATATTTTGATTTATTCTAAGTCCCGGGAGGAGCACAAGTAGCATTTGAGGATAGTACTCCAAACTCTCTATGAGAAGAATCTGTATGGAAAATTTTGTAACTGTGCTTTCTTGTTGGAACAGATTACCTTCCTTGGACATATTGTATCTAAAGATGGGGTATTTGTGGATCCGTCTAAGGTGGATGTAGTGTTGAAATGGGAAAGATCGGGGACAATGATGAAGAGTTGAACTTTCCCGGGTTTGGTAGGGTACTATCCAAGGTTTATCGAAAGATTTTCTTGGATTGTAGCTCTACTGACTAAATTGACTCGCAAGGATGTCTCATTTGAATGGTCAAAACAGTGTGAGCAGAGCTTCTAAGAGCTCAAGCGTCGATTGACCACAGTACCAGTTTGGATCATTCCAAGCGGCTCAGGAGGATTCGCAGTGTACAGTGATGCCTCCTACCAAGGTTTGGGCTACGTGTTGATGCAGAATGGTCGAGTGGTCGCTTATTGTTCCCGTCAGCTAAAGGACCATGAGCATAATTATCCCACTCATGACTTGGAGTTGGGCGTAGTGATTTTTGCACTAAAGATATGGCGGTACTACTTATATGGTGAAATATTTCAGATTTACACTGACCATAAGAGTCTTAAGTACATCTTTGATCAGAAGGAGCTTAATATGAGACAGAGGAGATGTATAGAGCTCCTGAAGGATTACGACTGCGAGATTTTGTACCATCCGGGTAAGGCAAATGTGGTAGTTGATGCCCTCAGTAGAAAAGGTATAGTATCCTACATGATGATTAAAGAATAGGATTTGTTGGGACAATTCGCTGAGCTCAGAATAAGTGTTGAGGAGATTGAGGATGAATTTATGGCTAGCCTAGAGATTGAAACCAGCATATTGCATCAGGTCAAATCAGGTTAGAGGAATGATCAAAAGCTACTTGATATGGTTAGCCAAGCTGTGAGACTCGTATTTTGTATGACATTCTTTATGATTCACACGTTATATGACATTATTATATGTAATGGAATCATAAGACGGATGATTTTGATCATATAGATGTGAATGAAGTAGTTAGACATGTACGTAAAATGTGAAAAAGAGTAAATAGGTCAAAAAGACCCTAAATTTGGTATCAATTCGGCAAGAAATTATCATTTTAAACATGGATTTAGGAAATCTTGATCAATAAAGAAGAAATCATTGAATTCCGAGTCCAATTGATCAAGATACGAATTTCTTACGATAACCCAAAATTTTCACCTCGGAAAATTCTCTCGAAAATATGAAAAAATATACTCGAAAATATAATAATAAAAAATAAAAATATTTTCGAAGAAATAAAAATAAATTAATAATATTTTAATTTTAAGATAATTTCATAATATTATATTGACAGATATTTTATATATAGTTGGGTATTATATTATAATCTAATATAATATAATATATATAAAATAAACATAAAAAAGGAAATAGAAAAAAAGAAGCAGAATTAGGGAACTGGGAAGGAAGGATCGAAAAACCCGATCCTTCCATGTTTTCCTTCTCTGGCCAGCCAGCACAAGGAGACGGCGCAAGGGGTGACCGACAAAGGGATGACTGGCACCCAGGGAACGTTCGACGGCCGTCGTGCAACTTGGTTTCCCTGAAAACCGACTGGATCGAGAGGGAGAGGTCGTGAGAGAGAAGATGAAAACTGACGAGATTCGGAGCCAATCTGCCCCAGCCCAGGCTAACCGAAGGTTTCCCACGTGAAGGCGCGTCGATTGGCTGAAGAAGCGACCGAATAAGTGGTCGGCAGCACCGGTAACTATGCGGAAAAGGCTGAACCGATATAGAAACTAGAAATGGGTATAGGCTGAACCAAACCGATTTGGTTCAGCCAGAAAAGAAAGAAAAAGAAGGAAAAAGGAGAAAAAATTTGGTGATCCAATCGAGAAACGGGTAAGTCGGTAAGTAGTCAAAATTGACTGATTTAATTTTTGGAATATTTAATAGAAATTATATTTGATCAAAATTAACCCGATAAATATATAAATATGTAGCTCGACGATTGGCAACAAACGAGAGCTCGAGTCAGCCTTAATTTGCATACCATCACAGAATCTCAAGTAACTAAATCTCATTTACGACATTTTTTATAGTTATGCACGTTAGAAATTCATCGCATATGTTACGGATTAATTTCGTATAAAATGAATTATGTTTTGGGATTGGAAATCAATTGTCGTAAATAATTGTATTAGTTATCAAAGCGCCTAGAAAGAGGACCAATAAGTGTTGACGGGCCTCATGAGCCCAATAGGCCTTGATGAAGGGAATAGTATGTGAAAATGGGCGTAAGACCGATTATGGCCCATTAGGGTGCAATCGGGCTTATAAGAGTAAATGGGCCCAAGTGTTTTAAATTAAGCCCTGTAAAAGTGAAACATGGGTAAATATATTGTATTTAACCCGATAAATGGTTATATGCAGCTTCAGAGATTTAATTGGGAGCAAATTGGATTGAGCGATTTCTCAGTATTGGAAAATCAAACAGTACAAAGTGATTTGAGGTAAGAGAATTTTGTAAGTGCTTAGAGATATTTATACATATTTTTAAGGGGATTTACAGGGCCTAAAATTTCCTAAAGTATCTAGAAATGAAATAATAATTTCTGCGAAAATTGGGGTATCTATGAAAAACACTGTTTTGCCCTTAGTTTGAAATTTTACAAAAAAGGGTAGTAAGGCTAATAAATTGCATGAATAACATGTTTTTGATATTTTTATGAAATATATTGCTTGCTTTAAGCAATTTATAGATAGACTAACTATTGATTTTCATGATTTGCATGAATGGGGCACGTGTGAGGTGCCAATTATGATTTTGAAAGAAGTTTATCGAAATAAAGCAGCCTATCAGATTGATGAGAGTATAAATCATGTTAGAGCCTTGTTTGCACTGGATTTTGATGTTTTGACTGACATACAGAGTGCTGGAACCTCGCTCACACTGAGTTTTACTGATTTATATGCATGAAAATCGTACTGGAGCCTTGCTCGTGCGTAATTTTAAATTGATTTATTATGTATAAAATAGTACTGGAGCTTTGCTCGTATGTGAATTACATCGATTTTATTTCACATGAAAGTCGTACTAGAGCGTTGCTCATACGATGAGTTTTGTATGCGCATAAAATTGTGTTGTAGCTTCGCCTGCACGAGATTTTAGATACCATGATATGTATGGCGTCGTGATGGAGCTGGCACTAGACGTGATGTGACATGTATAGAGTCGTGCTGGAGCCTCCTGTTGACTCTGTGTCATAGTAAGATAATATGCTCGCACGTGTATTTTAAGACATGGGTTGGTTATCGACATGGTATGGGGTGGATAAGACTTATGGCAAGCACCCCCAGACTGTGATATGGGTTCATGAAGTACATCGTACTGTGTATGTCACCGAAGCACATTGTACCGTATAGTCATGACTATTAGATTGATTATATGATATTTTGGCAGGTAGGACTGACCCACCTCCCGTTGCAGCCATGATGCCCCGCACACCGGGATCTGTGTAGCCTGTGATCATAGGGACATAGTCCTCGATTTTTCCTATACAACAACCTACAGGCCTCACATGATATCATACTGTCTAGATGGACCAGGGCAAACCCGAAGGAGGGGTTATGCCTCGATTTATGATTTTAAAATGAAATGTGGTTTTAATGATGTGTTGATGAGTTTTACTAAGTTTTAATAATATGTTAAACCTTGAGGGATTGTTTTATGATGAGTTTTCAATGTGATAAGTATGAGATGTTGACATAATGATTTTCCATGTTTACATGCCTATTTTCGTGTTTTCAGTACGTGATATATTTATATACATGTGGCATAGTTTTAATTATACCTCATACTCTAGATATAAATGATTTTTATATTACGACATTATAAGAATGTAGATAGTGTAGTTATCTACCTGCGTACATTATTACCTAACTGAGCAAGTTGTGCTCACCCTTTCACTTTCCACCCCTACAGAGCATCCACAGTTGTTTAGAGCTGGTAGAGACTGCATTCTTTGTCATCCGCTGCCCCCATCACGAATCAAGTATACACATTGTACAATTTTTTATCTAAACATATAATAACACAGTTTTCTAAAAGAATGTAATTATGGGGGATGTAAATATATGTAAACGTATGTATTTACAGTTTTATAACATATGTAGTTATTATTACGCTGCATGAGACTCTGGTATCAGTACCATAATAATAATAATAATATGATTAAACGGAATAGGCATTGGGATTATAACTTGCTTATAGCCCAACTCGCCCAAAATGGAATTATCACGAGGATGTGAGATGTATAGAAAAAGTAAAAATTTTGTAGTGATTTTTGGTAGAACGGGTCGTGACAAAAGATGGTATCAGAGCTAGAGTTGGTCTAATATGGGTTGGTAATAATAGTTAAGTAATTACATCCCCATATTATTGTGCTTTGTTTAGATACAATTGTATATTCCGAGATGGGATTAGACGGAGAAAGGGTTGTGAATACAGGAATATAGTTACCCTGATTGATAGCCGCCATGGTTGAGGGACAAGTTCATGTACTAGAGGCCATAGGGGTCGGGCTTGAGAGCCGTGCAGAGCCACAAACTGATCAGGCTCCACAGGACCCTGTTGAGAGACCAGGGGATACTAAGGCACACTTCGCTAGGATAAAGTGGAGTATTGAGAGCCTTGTTGAGATAGTCACGCAGACATTAGGGGCTGGTGATAGACGAGGTCCTGCCGGACAGCCTGTTGCTATTGGACAGACAACTGCAGAGATATCTCAAACTGCAGAGACTGCTACACTACCACTAGTTTAGGATACAGCTCCTCTTGTCTCTCCACAACCAAGCGGTAGTGATCTGGGTTATGACTGTGAGTTGGATAGGTTACGACAGTTCAAAAAGTTCAGACCTCCAGTCTTTAGAGGGGTGAAGGACCCGGTTATTGCAGAGGATGAGATATATGAGATGGAGAAGTTATATGGGTTCTTCAAGTGTATATTGATTGAGAGGATTACCATTGTCGTATTTATGTTAAAGGGTGAGGCAGAGCATTAGTGGAGATCCACAGTATCTATCCTGAGAGCCCAACACCCAGAGATTACATGAGAGATATTTTTGGAGGCCTTTAGGAGGTAGTATATTTCGGCCACTGCACAGCGGACGCTGCAGATGGAATTTATGAGTTTTGTTCAGGGGAACCGCTCAGTTGATGAGTATGTATCGAGGTTCATATCTTGGGGAGGTATGACCTGGATATGTTGAGCAGTGAGACTCGAAAGGTCCAGAAGTTCATGGATGGATTGAGACCAACCATCAGATCTAGATTAGCTCCATTTGACATCCCTTATGAGGAGGCAATGCACAGGGCACAGTTGTGTGAACAGGATTTTGAGCGAAATGCTGCAAAGTAAGGGAAGGTCAGCATAGCGAGAGATAGAGATCGAAAGAGATCTGGACATGATAGAGTGGTCAGGAGAGGAGGACGACTCTTTGAGAAGGGGCTGAAGATTGAGGATATATAGAAGAGAGCTACTAGACCTCCTGTGTACCAAGCTTTAGCTCCACCGAGGGGTATAGTCATTCTGTCACGACCCTCAACTCACCAAAATATGTACAAATTTTTCGCATTTTCATGCATAAATTATTAGTCATCCTTCCTTGATCGTGAACAACCACACTCTCAATAGTTGGCCTGTGTGTCGACGTCTAACTCACTCCACCACACCAATTCAATTTGTATATTTTTCATAAGTAAACACTTGTATAAATGTATATATATCAGAGTTATTACATGTGTTTACATTGATTTACATCCCCAGTGGTTACATACAAAATGCTACTGTGCTATGTCTAGTTTAGATACAAAATAATCCAGGTGTGTATACCTTTAGCGATGGGATGCAGCGGATTACCAAAAGGGAACGCCTCCAGTCACGCTCAATCTATACTCAAATCTCTGTAGAGAGGGGGAAAATAAGGGGGGTGAGCAAACCACACGCTCAGTAAGGCAATCATGCGAGCAGGTAGATACTACACTATCTACGTGATCGTGATGCCATGCCCAAAAGCATTTAATTCATCATTTATCTCAAAACATGAGTGTATGATTGTGTTTATGGTATGTAAAGCATTCATGCTATTAAAATCAAGTGCACATTTCAACTCAAAGCATGGTATAAATCATCATACATAATTCACAATAAAAGCATGGCATTACCCATCATGCATTTTCTCAAATAGCATGGCATTAACCATCATGCATTTTCACAATAAAGCATGGCATTAAACATCATGCATCCGTGCACTAAAAAAAACCATTAACAAATCAATTTCAACACTGGTCAGGTCTCGGCCCATCCCTCGGACTTTCCTAACCCACAAATCATTTTCAAACATGGATTTATTCTCAAATAGCAGTAGACATGTGAGATAGGCAGTTCAACAATAGGTAATAACCTCAAGGCCTATGTACATAATCTGTGATACTAGCTACACGGATCAGGTGTGCGGGATATCACCACTATCTGCTTCCACACAGGAGGTGGGTCAAATCCTACCCGCCGGTCCATAGCAGATCTCGTCCGAAGATGGCACATCACATCTCAACACGGTACAATGCACTCCATGCTACATGCACGGTACACGTACTCCGTGGACCCAATCAACACATCATATCACGCCACATCTCAAACGCACGTGTGAGCCTATTTAATCGGTACGACCTCTTGTCTACCCGAAGCTCCTAACACGGCTAATTAATCATGTCAAAACAATGCACGTGTGAGCCTATTTAATCGATGTGACACCAGTCTACTCGAAGCTCCAAACACGACAGCATGGAAGGTGGGCATCCAGTGCGCGACAAACTCCAAGCACAATGCCAAAACAATTATGAATTCCATGTGAAAACTAGTGCCTCTTGCACTCATGTGTATAAAACACGTCAAATCTCGTGCGAGTCATACTCTAGCACGCTTTCATACTCACGAAATCATGTAGGTGGCTCAAAACTTGCAAAGTATAGTTAAAAGAACAAAAACACACTCATTTCTTTTGCAAATCATTTCAATGTCAGCCAACCTACCAATCATTTGCTAAAAAGCAATAAAACATGATTTTCAAAGCAATATGCTTTTGTTTTCATGCACATTTTATCAAACTCCCAACTTTTTCCCTTCAATCACCCAACATCATTTCCTAATGTCTCATGCATTCTAACGAAGCATTTAATGCGCCCAAATTGCGCACAGATATCTCTAAGAGTTCACACAATTCCTTTACCTCGATTTACTTGGTGTGACTCCTTTCCTTTTAGCTTCTCACGCTCTTGGCTTAACTCGCCTCGGCGTATCCTCGGAAGCTATGATTCATTCATTAAATCAATTGAGTTAATGTATTTAACCCATAATTGACCTCACTAGTCAATATTATTCACTTATGCATTTTACCAATGCCTTATTCCACATTTTACCTCTTTTAGGTAAATCTCACAATTTATCCACTAACCACATCTTAAAATCATACCACAACACTATTAATAACTTCTACATATCTCATTCATCATTAATCTCCATACATTCCACTTTCTCACTCTAGACCATTTCTAGGTCATAATCATTCCAATGCATTTTAGATAGTTTCTAACCATCCATACTCATGCCAAACAACTCTAAAATCAATTATATAACAATGTACCATAGTTAGAGTGTTAGAATCTTACCCAATTTGATTTCTCTTCTTGCTCCAAATGGCAATGCCCTTAACTCCTTCAATACCAATAATGGGAAAATGCCTTCCAACTATGTTGTTCTTCTCTTTGATAGGAACAACTTTGCCTCTAATGGTCTCTCTTCAAATCTCACTGAAAATGGCAGATTTTAGAGAGAGAAAGTTAGGTTTTTGGGTTGAAAGTGGAAGGTTAGTGTTTTTCCTGAAATTTTTAGATTTTCAACACTCCTTATATAGAAATAGGTTGAGGAGATCGATCTGGTCCAAGAGGAGATCGATCTGGTCCCCTTAATCCCTCTTTTTCACGACATTTTAAGCATGAGATCGATCTGCTCCCAAACAGAGAGCTAAGGAGATCGATCTGGGTGCTTGAGGATCGATCTTTTCATTACAGAATGCTTAAGAGATCGATTTGGCTCCATTGGAGATCGATCTGCTCTATTTCATTGCCCAAATAAGAGCATTCTGGCTCTTCCAGATCAATCTCTCATCCCATGAGATCGATCTGCCCTTCATAGTTTCCAGATTTTCTGCAGTTCTTCTGCAACAACACTTACCAAACTTCATACATTTTGTTGCCATGATCATTTTCTCATCCAATCATCTTTGAGACTTGAAAATGGCATCCATCCTCACTTCATACACATTAAAACTTGTGTAGAATCTTTGTATGACCAATGGTACTTAATATAAACAAAAATGGAAGTGCACAACTTATGCAATTCTACTTCCATTTTACCAAACTACTCATAATCCATTCTACACACATTCTCCACATGTTTAAGTCCATTTCTTCACATTCATACATAATGTAACTTGTATGTACAATTACCACTCTCATTACAAATGCGTACATTACTTATGGACTTACATCACATATACTTCACCCATGAATTCATAGTATAACTCTATTTACATTTCTATGTACATATATACCCTTATACATATACGGGGTCTCACATTCTCCCCCACTTAGAAATTTTGGTCCTCCAAATTAGAACCAATTATTCGGTGAATAACTTGGGATACTTATCTCGCATCAAACTCTCCAATTCCCATGTGGCTTCTTCCACAGTGTGATGTTACCAAAGTATTTTCACCAAGGGAATTGTCTTTATCCTCAACACTCTCTCTTTTCTATCCAATACCGGAACTGGCTTCTCAACATATGTCATACCCTCGTTGAGCTCCAATGGCTCATACCTTATTACATGCGTAGGATCCGGGTGATACTTCCTCAACATGGATACGTGGAAGACGTTATGCACACTTGCCAACTCTTGTGGTAATGCCAACCTATAAGCCTTATCTCCCACCTTATCAAGTATCTCAAATGGCCCTATATATCGAGGGCTCAACTTTCCCTTCTTCCCGAATCTCATAATTTGCTTCGAAGGGGAAACTTTCAAAAACGCTAACTCACCCACATCAAACTCTAGTGGTCTCCGTCTCCTGTCAGCATAACTCTTTTGCCTGCTCTGAGCTGTCCGTAGCCTCTCACATATCAATTGGACATCCTCAGAGGCTTGTCTAACCAAGTCGGGAGCAAAGATCTGTTTGTCACCAACCTCTTCCTATCCAATAGGGGAACGACATCTACGCCCATACAATGCCTCATATGGTGCCATCTCGATACTCGCATGAAAACTGTTATTATACGCAAACTCTGCGAGTGGCAAATGGTCATCCCAGGAGCCTCCAAAATTCAATGCACACGCTCTCAACATATCCTCCAGGGTCTGTATAGTCCTCTTTGACTGACCATCTGTCTGAGGATGAAACGCGGTGCTAAAACTCAATTGGGTCCCCATCGCTTCCTGAAAACGTTCCCAAAAGTGGGAAGTGAAGCGGGCATCCCTATCAGAAACAACGCTCACTGGAATTCCATGTAGCCTCACTATCTCACGCACATATAGGTTCGCTAATTGGCTTAGAGTATCGGTAGCTCTTATAGCTAGAAAATGGGCTGATTTCGTCAACCGATCCACAATCACCCATATGGCATCATGACCTCTCCGGGTCCGCGGTAATCCCATCACAAAATCCATGGTGACATGCTTCCACTTCCATGTCGGTATCGGTAGAGGCTGCAATAACCCTGCAGGCTTCTGATGCTCTACCTTCACCCGCTGACAAACGAGACACTTAGCAACATATTCAGCAATGTGCTTTTTCATTCTAGACCACCAATAAGCCTTTCGAAGGTTTTGATACATCTTAGTACCCCCTGGATGTATCGTATACTTCGATCAGTGAGCCTCTGTTAAGATCAACGTTCTGATCTCTGAATCATCAGGAACACATATCCTACCTCTGAACCTCAACAATCCATCCGAACTCAATCCAAAGTCCGTGTCTGTACCCCTATGTATCTGCCCGACAATATCACTGCACTACTGATCAACTCGCTGAGCCTGTCGGATTCGATTTACCAGATCCGGTTCCAACTGTAGGCTAGCTATCATAAATCCACTATCAGCGTCAGGCAGGGTCATATCCAAACTGAGGTTCATGAACTGTTCCAACAGCTCGTGTTCCCTGATCATCATAAATGATACCATCCCGAGATGCTTCCTACTCAAAGCATCAGCAACCACATTTGCTTTACCCGGGTGGTATAGAATTTCACAATTATAATCCTTTAACAGCTCGAGCCATCTCCTCTGTCTCATGTTCAACTCTTTCTGTGAGAATAGGTACTTAAGGCTCTTATGATCTGTATAAATTTGAAATCTCTCACCATAGAGGTAGTGGCGCCATATCTTCAGCGCAAACACCATCGCTGCCAACTCCAAGTCATGGGTCGGGTAGTTCCTCTCATGATCCTTTAACTGTCTTGATCCATAAGCTACTACCTTCCCATCCTGCATCAATACATAGCCCAGTCCTAAATGTGAAGCATCAGTATACACTGAGAAACCTCCTGAGCTGGTAGGAATGGTGAGGATTTGAGCTGTGGTTAATCTCCTTTTTAGCTCCTCAAAACTTTCTTCACACTTATCGTCCCACACAAACTCCACATTCTTTCTTGTGAGGCGTGTCAAAGGACCAGCTAACCTCGAAAATCCCTCTACAAACCTTCGATAATATCCAGCTAAACCTAGAAAACTCCTAATCTATGTCACTGTCTGGGGTCTCTGCCACTAAACTACGGCCTCAATCTTAGATGGATCCACTGATACTCCATCCTTCGATACTATATGACCCAGAAAAGAGATCTGTTCCAACCAAAAGTCACACTTACTGAGTTTAGCGTACAACTTCTTCTCTTGGAGGGTCTGTAGCACTATCCTTAGGTGCCTTTCATGCTCCTCTCTAGACCTTGAATACACCAGTATATCATCAATAAACACAATAACAAAGCGATCCAAGTACTGGTGGAATACCTCATTCATCAAAGACATAAAAGCTGCGGGAGCATTCGTCAACCCGAATGGCATAACCATAAACTCATAATGTC
Source organism: Firmiana major (assembly GCA_033439115.1). NCBI lineage: Eukaryota > Viridiplantae > Streptophyta > Magnoliopsida > Malvales > Malvaceae > Firmiana > Firmiana major. The sequence continues at coordinate 44,866,332 of CM065908.1, read as the reverse complement.
CATACCGGGTGTGAAAAGTTGTCTTGGGTACATCTCCATCTCGTATCTTCAACTGATGGTACCCTGATCTCAGATCTATCTTGGAAAAGACCTGCGCTCCTTTAAGCTGATCCAACAAGTCATCGATGCGTGGAAGGGGATACTTATTCTTGATGGTGGCCTTATTCAACAACCGGTAATCTATACACAGTCGGAGGCTTCCATCCTTCTTCTTTACAAATAGAACCGGTGCTCCCCAAGGTGAGACGCTCGGTCTGATGAATCCCTTCTCCAGCAACTCTTGTAATTGTTTCCTTAACTCTTCCAACTCGACTTGAGCCATTCTGTATGGTGGCTTGGACATCGGCTCTGTACCAGGTGCCAAGTCTATACCAAACTCCATCTCCCTATCTAGAGGTAACCCTGGTAACTCATCCGAAAAGACATCTGGAAATTCTCTAACCACTGGAATGTCTCCCAATTTCGGACGTGCCTTATCCGTCTCAATCACAAAAGCGATGAATCCTTCACATTATTCTTTCCACCATTAGTATCATAAATCATCACATCACATACATAAATGAGATCAAATTTACCTTTCATACATCATGTATCAAGATTGTACTCATCACACTTATAATAATCATGTTATTTAATTTCATTTCACAAAATTAACTACAAGATTGTCTATCTTTGGAAACATCAAAGTTTTTGCATGACAATCCATAACAACATGATTTGCAGCCAGCCAATCCATCCCTAGGATTACATCAAAATCACTCATATTTAATAAAATCAAATCGGCTGCCATTTCTTTACCTCTTATCCTCATCTTACAATCTCTATATACATGCTCAGTCAACTGACTATCATTCATAGGGGTAGATATCAACAACATCTTATCAAGCAGTATGGGTTTTACATGCTTCAACAATTTACATGCAAAGGATGGCGAAATAAAGGAATGCGTGGCACCAGGATTAAACAGTACATAAGCTTCTAAATCAAAGATTTGGATGGTACCTTTTACCACATCCGATGACTGATCTGCAGTGTCCTGGTCCTGCACGTGCACTCGTCCTCTGCTTACACCCACTGCTTGCTTCCCCTTTTCCTCAGCTATAGCCCTCCTCCTCGGAGCAGCTGTACCAACTGGAGCTCTCTCTGGCTCCTTGGCCTTCTGTGGGGCCCTCTCTGTCATCTTTGGGCAATCTCTGATTATGTGCCCTGGCTTCCCACATCTGAAGCATACTACAGGAGATCCATAGCATGGTCGAGTTCCATGGTACCTACCACACTTGCCACACTGTTTTGTAGTAGGCCGTGGTCCTCTAATCACGATTCCCTTAGCTGGAGCAATGGTCGGATACATGGGAGTATCAACTGTCCTCTCCCAAATCTCATCAATTCTCGACCTCTTTCCAGAGAATCTCTTACTTCCTTTATAACTGAAGCCTCTATCTATCATTGGTCTTTTCTTATCTCTGTCCCTCATCTTACGAAACCTTTCCAAACTCTGAGGCGATTCTCTCAACATCTTGTTCACATAATTACGCCCTGCGCACTGCCTCCTCATAGGTCAGTATGCCCAAAGGAACCAATCTAGACCTGATGGTCGATCTCAATCCATCCACAAACTTCTGGATTTTCTCGACCTCATTACTCATGGTGTAGGGATCATATCTGCCTAGGGATATAAAAGCAGTCTCATACTCATTCACAGTCCTGCTCCCTTGGGTCAGTCCCAAAAATGCCATCTTTAGCTTTCGCTATGCGGTATCCGGGACATACTGTCTCCGGAAGGCCTTTAGAAACGCATCCCAGCTGATCTCAGTATGCCGGGCTCTCAAAAGAGGCCTGGTGGACTTCCACCAATGTTCTGCTGATCCCTTCAACATAAAAGTGGCAAATGCTACCATCTCGGTAGTAGTGCACTCAAAGAACCCATATAATTTCTCGATCTCATTGATCCAATCCTCTGGCTCTACTGGGTCCATTACTACATTGAAAGACGACGATCCAAACTTCTGGAACTACCGCAATCTATCTAAATCACAACCATGTCCCCAACCTCTACTGCCTGGCGTGGCAACCGGCGTAGGGACATCCTGTGTGGGTGGGGTATCTATCGTCTGTAGCCTCTGGGCTTCCCTTGACCGTGCCTCAGGAGCTGCCGCCTGCTCAGCATCACCCTGTGTAGCGGGACTCTGTCTACCACCAACTCCAGATAAAGATTGGGTGACCAACTCCACAATCATCTCAATGCTTCGCTTAATCCTCGCGAAACGAGCCTCAGTACTCTCGGGTCTCTCCTCTGAACCCTATGGAGCGTGCTCAACATCAACCTCCACCTCAACATCATCCTGAGCCTCGTGTGTTTCTGGATCAACACGACCCCCAGGCCTACCTCTACGGCCTCGAGCCTGTGCTCTCATCCCTCTACCGTGATTGGTATTAGGCATATTTACTCAATTCCCTACATTCACAACCAATTACTTAGTCAACCTATCGACACACACAATTTGTATCTAAATAAGCACAGTAACTTAGGGATGTAATTTTCCAACTTATTAACTATTTTAGACACGACACACGTCAAACCAACTCGAGCTCTGATACCAACTTCTATCACGACCCTCAACTCACCAAAATACGTACAAATTTTTTGCATTTTCATGCATAAAATATTAGTCATCCTTCCTTGATCGTGAACAACAACACTCTCAACAGTTGGGTTGTGTGTCGACGTCTAACTCACTCCACCATACCAATTCAATTTGTATATTATTCATAAGTAAACACTTGTATAAATGTATATATATCAGAGTTATTACATGTGTTTACATTGTTTTACATCCCCAGTGGTTACATACAAAATGCTACTGTGCTATGTCTAGTTTAGATACAAAATAATCCAGGTGTGTATACCTTTAGCGATGGGATGCAACGGATTACCAAAAGGGAATGCCTCTAGTCACGCTCAATCTATACTCAAATCTCTGTAGAGAGGGGGAAAATAAGGGGGTGAGCAAACCACACGCTCAGTAAGGCAATCATGCGAACAGGTAGATACTGCACTATCTAGGTGATCGTGATGCCATGCCCAAAAGCATTTAATTCATCATTTATCTCAAAACATGAGTGTATGATTGTGTTAATGGTATGTAAAGCAATCATGCTATTAAAATCAAGTGCACATTTCAACTCAAAGCATGGTATAAATCATCATGCATAATTCACAATAAAAGCATGGCATTACCCATCATGCATTTTCTCAAATAGCATGGCATTAACCATCATGCATTTTCACAATAAAGCATGGCATTAAACATCATGCATCCATGCACTTAAAAAAAAACCATTAACAAATCAATTTCAACACTGGTCAGGTCTCGGCCCATCCCTCGGACTTTCCTAACCCACAAATCATTTTCAAACATGGATTTATTCTCAAATAGCAGTAGACATGTGAGATAGGCAGTTCAACAATAGGTAATAACCTCAAGGCCTATGTACATGACCTGTGATACCGGCTACACGGATCAGGTGTGCGGGATATCACCACTATCTACTTCCACACGGGAGGTGGGTCAAATCCTACCCGCCGGTCCATAGCAGATCTCGTCCGAAGACGACACATCACATCTCAACACGGTACAATGTACTCCATGCTACATGCACGGTACACGTACTCCGTGGACCCAGTCAACACATCATATCACGCCACATCTCAAACGCACGTGTGAGCCTATTTAATCGGTACGACCTCTTGTCTACCCGAAGCTCCTAACACGGCTAATTAATCATGTCAAAACAATGCACGTGTGAGTCGATTTAATCGATGTGACACCCAGTCTACTCGAAGCTCCAAACACGGCAACATGCAAGGTGGGCATCCAGTGCAAGACGAACTCCAAGCACAATGCCAAAACAATTATGAATTCCATGTGAAAACTAGTGCCTCTTGCACTCATGTGTATAAAACACGTCAAATCTCGTGCGAGTCATACACTAGCACGCTTTCATACTCACGAAATCATGTAGGTGGCTCAAAACTTGCAAAGTATAGTTAACAAAACCAAAACACACTCATTTCTTTCGCAAATCATTTCAATGTCAGCCAACCTATCAATCATTTGCTAAAAAGCAATAAAACATGATTTTCAAAGCAATATGCTTTTGTTTTCATGCACATTTTATAAAGCTCCCAACTTTTACCCTTCAATCACCCAACATCATTTCCTAATGTCTCATGCATTCTAACAAAGCATTTAATGCGCCCAAATTGCACACAGATATCTCTAAGAGTTCACACAATTCCCTTACCTCAATTTACTTGGTGTGACTCCTTTCCTTTTAGCTTCTCACGCTCTTGGCTCAACTCGCCTCGGCGTATCCTCGGAAGCTGTGATTCATTCATTAAATCAATTGAGTTAATGTATTTAACCCATAATTGACCTCACTAATCAATATTATTCACTTATGCATTTTACCAATGCCTTATTCCACATTTTACCTCTTTTAGGTAAATATCACAATTTATGCACTAACCACATCTTAAAATCATACCACAACACTATTAATAACTTCTACATATCTCATTTATCATTAATCTACATACATTCCACTTTCTCACTCTAGACCATTTCTAGGTCATAATCATTCCAATGTATTTTAGATAGTTTCTAACCATCCATACTCATGCCAAACAACTCTAAAATCAATTATATAACAATGTACCATAGTTAGAGTGTTAGAATCTTACCCAATTTGATTTCTCTTCTTGCTCCAAATGGCAATGCCCTTAACTCCTTCAATACCAACAATGGGAAAATGCCTTCCAACTATGTTGTTCTTCTCTTTGATAGGAACAACTTTGTCTCTAATGGTCTCTCTTCAAATCTCACTGAAAATGGCTGATTTTAGAGAGAGAAAGTTAGATTTTTGGGTTGAAAGCGGAAGGTTAGTGTTTTTCCCGAAATTTTTAGATTTTCAACACTCCTTATATAGAAATAGCTTGAGGAGATCGATCTGGTCTAAGAGGAGATCGATCTGGTCCCCTTAAATCCCTCTTTTTCACGGCATTTTAAGCATGAGATCGATCTGTCGAAGCATGAGATCGATCTGCTCCCAAACAGACAGCTAAGGAGATCGATCTCGGTGCTTGAGGATCGATCTTTTCATTACAGAATGCTTAGGAGATCGATCTGGCTCCATTGGAGATCGATCTGCTCTATTTCATTGCCCAAATAAGAGTATTCTGGCTCTTCCAGATCGATCTCTCATCCCATGAGATCGATCTGCCCTTCATAGTTTCCAAATTTTCTGCAGTTCTTCTGTAGCAACACTTACCAAACTTCATACATTTTGTTGCCATGATCATTTTCTCATCCAATCATCTTTGAGACTTGAAAATGGCATCCATCCTCACTTCATACACATTAAAACTTGTGTAGAATCTTTGTATGACCAATGGTACTTAATATAAACAGAAATGGAAGTGCACAACTTATGCAATTCTGCTTCCATTTTACCAAATTACTCATAATCCATTCTACACACATTCTCCACATGTTTAAGTCCATTTCTTCACATTCATACATAATGTAACTTGTATGTACAATTACCACTCTCATTACAAATGCGTACATTACTTATAGACTTACATCACATATACTTCACTCATGAATTCATAATACAACTCTATTTACATTTCTATGTACATATATACCCTTATACATATACGGGGTCTCACAGGAGGACTATGACCTACTACTGAGCAATGTAGGAGATGTGGTAGATTTCATGGTACCAGACCTTGTCCGATGACTACTGGAGTATGTATTCATTGTGGGAAGCCAAGACATGTCATGGAGAAATGCCCCGAGATGATTGAAACTGCCCCATAGAAGGGCAAAGAGCCGGAGAGAGCTCCTGTTGAGATTGTTGCTCCGAGGATGAAAGCTACAGCTGAGGAGGAGGGGAATCAGGTTGTGGGCAAAGGGCGAGTACATGCATTGGACCAGGACACCACGGACGCTTCAGCGGATGTGATTAAATGTCACGACCCCCTTCCAATGACTATTCTTACTATTACAGTTGGGTTGTCAGTCAACATCCATATCCACATCTCATCCATTCATAATTGAAAATTTATTTAATGAAATAGAAATAGTTCTTTTATATATATGTGAAAATGTTTACATCAGTTTCTATTATATACATCCCTTTCGTATAAAAGATAACTAGATTGTGCATTAATTTATTGGATAAAAATTTTTTTCACATAAATGTATACCTCTGTACTGCTGGAGAACTGGAGAACACTGTAATAGGGACGACTACAATAACTCACCATTGCGTAGAATCTGTGGAGGAGGAAATAAGGGGGTGAGCTAACACGCTCAATAAGGAAAATATGAAAGCAGGTAGATAACTACATTATCTACATACGTAAACTATATACATTTTTTTCCTTATAAAACATATGAATTCTTTGAAAATAGCTTCCATCAATTGTAAAATCATTAATTCGCTAGATGGGTATATGTACATTTCTTTCTTAAATCACACAGAATCACTTCTCATTTCACACAATACACACTTATAAATCTCTTTGCACAAACCAAATTACTTAGTAAATCAATTTACATGAGACGTAGTATGGGATATCAAATCACCTTGTATCCCACAGTAGGGGGACATATGTCACCTCACACAGTAGTGACAAAATGTCATATCACTTAGATAAAAGAACTTATGGTCATAATCTGGATTCCAGGCAACACTGATCAGGTGTACGGGAATCCCATGCTTAGGAAGGCAGATCAACCATCCCTTCAGCTCACACAGAATCACTAAGATACCACGACACATTGTACTTCATGGCTAACGCTCACGGTACATCGTGCTCTCGTGGATCCTTATCACCCATTTCCATTGTCACAAAATCACATGCGAGCAAGGTCTGTGCAAGATCACTTAGTAATACACGACTACTCCAGCACGGTTTTACTCATCAAACAACAAACCTCATAAAACCACGTGAGAGCAACTCAGCGTAAGATCACACAACATACCTGAGGTATCGAGCACGATTTTGTTCATCATACAGAAAGCTTATAGAACCATGTACGAGCAACTCAGCGTAAGATGACATAGCATACCTGAGGCATTGAGCACGGTTTTGCTTATAATCACTTTAAATCGAGGGGGTCACATGCGAGCATAGTTAGAGGAAGATCACTTAGCAATACTCGATGGCTCTAGCATGATTCCTAAAATCTAGTCTGAGCTCTCGAGTGGATCACACAGCTTCACTCATCTCTAGCACCTTTTTCATTTCTCAAAAATCTTTTTTAAAATGTAATGCGAGTAAGGCTGGTAAGTCTACCATTGCCACTTTGGCTCTAGCACAGGTTCACACAGAAAAGAAATATATGGCTCCAATCACTAAGTATGAGTGAGAAGGCAATCTCCCTTCAATCACTCATTAAAAGCTTTTCATGCAAAATACTAAACCGAGAGCCAATCTAGTATTACTCTTTCTTAAAACACTTACAAAAACATCTTTTCACAACAAGACATTGAAGTCATGAAATTCATGCAGATAAGCTTCTTCTTATCATTTAGCTTTCATGTAGATATATCAATATCTATATACTTTATAGCATTCATTTGTACACACCAGGTAAGAAACATACGTATAGCTATCTCTAATACCTCGCATAAATCCCTTACCTCGAATCACGCTTGAATCGCTTTCCTTGATTTCCAATGCTCGTGATCAGATCTATCTACTCCAATTATGTCTCTAAGAGCAATAATGATTTACAATTCTCATAAGTATACTTCAATATGCTTCATTTTCACTTGCATGAAGTTCAATTCAATGCAATGGGCTATTTTGCACCAATTTGGCATTGTTACGTCTTATTGAACTTTACTCTCTCTCAAGTCCATTTCTATCGTTCTATTCATTTCTCGAGAATCCTTTAGACTCTTTAAGCATATTGATTCACACTGAACCGACATTACTCTCACAATGCCTTGAGTTCATCATTTTCTTTCTCTATGAAATTTTATCAAACAGTTCTTATGCTAATTTTCAATCATCATCCATTCTAACATATGGCTTTCACAAAGTTATCTTATAATCATCTATACATGCTTAGGAACATCTCTACATGTTTAAATCATCATTAACCTCATGCCATTTCAACTTTCTCTTATTAAGCCCATTCTAGGTCATGCTTGTTTAAGCATGTAAAGGAACATTTCAACCAACATTATATACACCAAATCACTCATCAAAATGTCTAGATTAACATATTAGAAGATGGTGTATTGAAATCTTGTCTAGCTTGACCTTTTTCTTTTTTTGCCAAATTGGGGAAAAACCTCTTCTCACCTTCAATCTAAGGTTTAAGCTTTCAATCTTTGACTATGTTGTTCTTTTCCTCACTAAGAACAACTTTGCTTAAATGAACTTCTTTCAAAACTGATTGGAAAATAATGATTTTAGAGTGAGAAAGCTAGGTCACTTGTTAAAAATGGAGGAAGATGGTTTGTTTTCATGAAATGCAGTGTCAGCTGTTGAGTTTTTATAGAAAACGCATTATGAGATCGATCTCCAAAGGAGGGAGATCGATCTGCCCTTGCTCAGACTCCTTCTGAATTCGACAATGCAGGTAGGAGATCGATGTGCCCATTTGCATGAGATCGATCTACTGAAAGGAATAATCATTAATCGATTTGGCTTAGGCAAAAGGCTTCAGAGATCAATCTGGCCTATCTAGAGGTAACTAGAGATCTATCTTGTCTAAACAGAAGCACCTTGAGATCGATTTGCTTTGAATTAGGGGTCGATCTCCCTTTTGTAGAATGCTTGGTATTGTGTTTCTAGGCCATGTGATTGATCTCCCCTTGTAATGAGATCAACCTGCCTTGTATCTTTAGTATTTCAGCTGCAATTTTTTCCAAATTTTCAAAGTTAAACTCCCATTCAATTGCTTGTATACTCATTTTGCATTTCATTTACACTTAGCACTTAAAAACATCCATTTCTTATGATTCATATATATTGTAACTTGTCTGTACTTCCAGAATCATAAACTTTACATAGAAATTTATGGGTCTTACATTCCTCCCCTCCTTCAAGAAATTTGGTCCTCCAAATTAGAACCAAGTCATACATCAAAACGTCGGGGGTACTTTTCCCGTATCAGGCTCTCTAACTCTCAAGTAGCTTCCTCTGAATTGTGGTGCTGCTAGAGAACCTTAACAAGCGGAATTATCTTATTCCTTAACACTTTTCTTTCCTATCTAGTATCCGGATCGATCTCTTTATATATGATAGATCATCCTTCAGCTCCAATGGCTCATACCGAATCACAGGAGTCAGATCTGGATGGTACTTTTGAAGAATCGATACGTGGAAGACGTTATGAATGCCTACTAGCTCTGGTGAAAACGCTAGTCTGTAGGCCTTGTCTCCCACTCATTCCAATATCTCAAATGGTCTGATATACCAAGGGCTCAACTTACCCTTCTTACCGAACCTCATAATCCCTTTCGAGGGAAAGACTTTCAAAAATACTGAGTCACCCACAGTGACCTCTGGTGGCCTCCGTCTCATGTCAACATAACTTTTCTGCCTGTTTTGAGCTATTCTTAATCTCTCACATATCAACTGAACAACCTCAGAGTCTTGCTGTACCAAATAAGGAGCAAAAGTCTTTTTATCACCCACTTCTTCCCAACCAATAGGGGAACGACACCTTCTACCATACAGTGCCTCATATGGTGTCACCGTGATACTCGAGTGATAACTATTCTTATAAGAAAATTCTGCTAATGGTATGTGATCATCCCAAGAGCCTTTAAAATCCATAACATACTCTCTCAACATATCCTCTAACGTTTGGATAGTTCTCTTTGACTGACCATCGGTTTGAGGGTAGAAAGAGGTACTAAAACTTAACTAGGTTCCCAGAGTTTCCTAAAAATGTTCCCACAAATAGGAAGTGAAGCGAGAATCCCTATCTGATACAATGCTCACTGGAACACCATGTAGCCTCACTATCTTTCGTACATACAACTCTGGTAAAGTACTAAGAGTATTTGTAGATTTCATGGCTAGAAAGTGGGAGGATTTCATCAATCTGTCTACCACTACTGAGATAGCATCATAGTTCCTCTTAGTCTTTGACAATCCCATGATGAAATCCATGGTGCCATACTCCCATTTCCATGTCGGCATAGGTAGAGGCTGCAATAACCCTGCAGGCTTTTGATGCTCTACCTTTACTTGCAGACATACCATACATCTTGCCACAAACTCTGTGATATAATTTTTCATTCCTGACCACCAATACACTTTTCGGAGGTTTTGGTACATCTTGTTACTCCCTGGATGTAATGTATATCTTGATGAATGAGCTTCTGTCAAAATGAATCTCTTTAACTCTGGGTTATCGAGAACGCAAATCTTACCTCTAAACCTCTGTAGGCCATTATCACTCACTAAGAAATCGACCACATCACCCTTCTGAATCAGACTCGTACGATCCTCACACAGTAGATCGACATGTTGAGCCTGTCGTATCCAGTCAATCAAATCTGATTCCATTCGTAGGCTAGCTATCATACAGTCACTGTCAACATCAAGAGGGTCTATATCCAACCTGAGGTGAGCAAACTGCTTGAGTAACTCATGTTCCCTGACCATCATATACGAGACCATTCTGAGGCTCTTTCTACTTAAGGCATCTGCCACAACTTTAGACTTCCTTGGATAGTAAAATATCTCAGAATCATAATCCTTTAAAAGCTCTATCCATCATCTCTGCCTCATATTCAACACTTTCTATGAAAACAGATATCTGAGGCTCTTATGATCTGTAAACACCTGGAATTTCTCACCATACAAGTAGTGGTGGTAAATATTTAATGCACATACCTCGGTTGCCAACTCTAAATCATGTTTCGAGTAGTTCCTCTCATGGTCCTTAAGCTGTCTGGATCCATAGGCTACTACATTTCATTTTGCATCAATATGCAGCCCAGTCTCTGTCCCGAGGCATTTTTATACACTGAGTAACCTCTTGAGCTGATGGGTATGGTGAGAATAGGTGAGGTGGTCAATCTATGCTTTAGCTCACGGAAACTACTTTCACATTTATCATCCCACTCAAATACCACATTCTTTCGAGTGAGTCATGTCAACGGAGCAGCCAGCTTAGAGAATCCCTTGACAAACCGTCGGTAATAACCTGTTAAACCTAAAAAACTATAGATCTCAGTAACCGTCTTGGGTCTCTCCCACTTTATCACAGCCTCTATCTTAAATAGATCCACTGATACCCCATCTTTCAAGACTACATGACCCAAAAAAGATATCTCACTCAGCCAGAAATAAACAATTATTGAGTTTAGCATACAACTCTAAATCTCAGAGGGTCTGTAACACTGTTCTCAAGTGCTGCTCATGCTCTTCCCTGGACTTCGATTACACCAATATGTCATCTATAAAGACAGTCACAAAGCTGTCCAGGTATGGCATAAACACATCATTTATTAATGCCATAAACGCTGCTAGAGCATTTGGCAACCTAAATGGCATAACCAAAAACTCATAATGGCCATAACGGGTCTAAAACATTGTCTTGGGCACATCTCCACTTCGAATCCTCAACTGATGATACCCAGCCCTCAAATCAATCTTCAAAAAGATCTGTGCTCCTTGCAACTCATCCAATAGTCGTCAATCCGTGGAAGAGGGTACTTATCCTTGATGGTAGCCTTGTTCAACAACCAATAATCTATACACAGTCGGAGACTCCCATCTTTCTTCTTTACAAATAGAACCGGTGCTCCCCAATGTGATACACTCGGTCTGATAAATCCCTTGTCCAACAACTCTTGCAACTGTTTCTTTAGCTTCTCCAATTCCACTGAAGTCATTTTATACGGTGGTTTAGATATCGGTTCCATTCCAGGTACCAAATCAATACAGAATTCCATCTCTCTATCTGGTGGTAACCCTGGTAATTCTTTCGAAAAGATGTCGGGGAATTCTCTAACCACTGGGATGTCAACTAATTTCGGGTGTGCCTTATCCAAGTCAACCACAAATGCTATAAAACCTTCAACATATTATGATCACATTTGTTAGTAAAATCATTCATCCTTGGAAATAATTTACTACCTCTTTTATTACTTAACAAATTTTACAACATACTTTTCAGGGGTAGAAAACATTACTGTCTTAACATAACAATCTAAAACAGCATGGTTTGCAACCAACCAATCCATTCCTAGTATTACATTAAAGTCCCTCATGTTTAACAGACTGAGATTAGCCAACATATCCTTTTTCCCCTACTTTTAACTTACAATCTTTACATATATACTCAGTTACTACCTTATTTCTCACTGGAATACTTATAAGCAATTTCCTACCTAGAGGTACATGTTTCACATGTTCAAATAATTTACATGCAAATGTAGGCGATATGAATGACTGCATGGCACTAGGAATAATTAATGCTAATGCTTCAAAATCAAAGACTAGGATGGTACCTTTAATCACATTCGTAGAAGCTTCTGTAGATGCCTGGTCCAAAGCAAACACTCGCCCTCAACCAACAACTTGCTTCCCTTTCTCTTCAGCTGTGGCCTTCCTCTTAGGTGCCTCACTTGTAGCTTTCTCTAGCTCTTTGCCTTTCTGTGGGGCTGTATCAACCAACTCCGAGCATTCACGAGCTATGTGCCCCAGTTTAACGTATCTATAACATGATCTCATCAAAGGGCATGGTCTACTCTCCTGATATCTACCACACATCCTACACTGCTCGGTGGTAGGTCAGGGTCTACCAATAACTATTCCCCTCGAAGTTGGAGGTAGAGCTGGTAAGCCGGAGGCTTCACAGGCTTCTCTACTGCTTCCTCAATCTTTGGCCCTTTCTGAACCCTCTATCATCAACTGACCTCTTTCGGTCTCTATCTCTGCCCTTACTACTCTTATTCAACTCTGAGGCATGCAACTCATAGTCCTGCTCACATAGTTGAGCTCTGCATATTACCTCGTCATAGGTGGTAATGTCAAATGAGGCCAACCGAGCTCTGATCGAAGGTCTCAGCCCCTCAATAAACTTCTGAACCTTCCTATCTTGACAGCCCATGGTGACTGTGTCATACCTACCCAGGGCTGTGAATCCAGACTCATACTCATCAACTGTATGGTTCCCTTGACTTAAAGTCATGAATTCCATTTGCATCTTCCTCTGAGCAGTGGCTGGAATGTACTGCCTCCTAAAGGTATCCAAAAATATGTCCCATGTCACAATCAAGTGATGTGCACTTAGAATCGGCTGTGTGGCCATCCACCAATGCTTGACCTCACCCTCTAATACAAAAGTCGTAAAGGTGACCTTCTCTGTGGTAGAGCAATGGAAAAATCTGTAGAGTTTCTCCATACTACGAATCCAATGCTCCGCTAACACTGGGTCCTTCACCCCACTAAACGAAGGTGGTCCAAACTTCTTAAACTGTCTCAATCTACCCAGGTCACAATCATAAACTCCTTCACCACCAACCTGTTGTGGAGCTATAGGATCCTGAACTGGTGGGAGAATATCCTGAACTGGATGAGGTGCAGGAAGCTTTGCCTTTGTAGCCTGAGGTCTCAGTGCAGGTTGTGCTGGCTCAAGTCTTTCAGGTGCAGCAGCCTAACCAATAGGGTTCTCCTGTCTACCCTCGAATCTGGCCTCGCCTATGTAAACATCTCTATAACTGTGTCTACACTGTGCTGTAATTGTGCTATACGTGCCTCAGCAGCATCACTAAGACCAAGTGGATCTCTACTAGAACTGGACCCACTGCATCTCTCGGGCTTATCTCTATGCTCCTAAGAGCGTAAACTCTCTCCTCTACAAGTACGTCGTTTATCTGACATCTTGTAAACTTAATAACAAGTGTCTCAGTTACATTTCCAGCTTGGTATACACAATTGTATTCAAATAATACACAGTACTTTAGGGATGTATAATTTCCTAACTATAGATGCTAACTCACATCAGACTAACTCAGCTCTGATACCAATATCTATCACGACCCTCTTCCCATGACTATTCTTACTATTACAGTTGGGCTGTGAGTCAACATCCATATCCACATCTTATCCATTCATAATTTAAAATTTATTTATTGAAATAGAAACTGTTCTTTTATATATATATATATATGTGGAAACGTTTACATCAGTTTCTATTATATACATCCCTTTCGTACAAAAGATAACTAGACTGTGTATTAATTTATAGGATACAAAATGTTTCTCTCATAAATGTATACCTCTGTATTGCTGGAGAACTGGAGAACACCATAACAGGGACGACTACAGCAACTCACTATTGTGTAGAATCGGTGGAGGAAATAAGGGGGTGAGCTAACACGCTCAATAAGGAAAATATGAAAGCAGGTAGATAACTACACTATCTGCATGCTTAAAATATAAACATTTATTTGTCCTTATAAAACATATGTATTCTTTGAAAATAGCTTCCATTAATTGCAAAATCATTAATTCGCTAGATGAGTATATGCACATTTCTTTCTCAAATCACACAAAATCACATCTCATTTAACACAATACACAATTATAAATCTCTTTGCACAAAGAAAATTACTTAGTAAATTAATTTACATGAGACATAGTATGGGATTTCAAATCACCATGTATCGCATAGTAGGGGGACATATGTCACCTCACACAGTAGTGATAAAATGTCATATCACACAGATAAAAGAACTTATGGCCATAGTCAGGATTCCAGGTAATACTGATCAGGTGTGTGTTAATCCCATGCTTGGGAAAGCGGATCAACCATCCCTTCAACTTACATAAAATCACTAAGAAATCATGGCACATCGTACTCCATGGCTAACGCTCAAGGTACATCGTGCTCCCGTGGATCCTTATCACCCATTTCTATTATCTCAAAATCACGTACGAGCAAGTCTGTGCAAGATCACTCATCAATACACGATGGCTCCAGCATGATTTTGCTCATCACACGGAAAGCTTATAGAGCCATGTGCAAGCAACTCAGCGTAAGATCACACAACATACCTGAGGCATCAAGCACGATTTTGTTTATAATCACTTTAAATCAAGGGGGTCACATGCGAGCATAGTAAGAGCAAGATCACTTTGCAGTACTCGATGGCTCTATCATGATTTCCAAATTCTAGTGCGAGCTCTCGAGTGGATCACACAACTTCATTCATCTTTAGCACCTTTTTCATTTCTCAAAAATCCTTTTTAAAATATAATACGAGTAAGGCCTGTAAATCTATTGTTGCTACTTTGTCTCTAGCACAGGTTCACACAAAAATGAAATAGATGGCTCCAATCACTAAGTATGAGTGAGAGGGAAATCTCCCTTCATTCACTTGTTAAAATCTTTTCATGAAAAATACTAAATCGAGAGCCAATCTATTATTACTTTTTCTCAAAACACTTGCAATAACATCGTTTCACAATAAGACATTGAAGTCATGCAATTCACACAGATAAGCTTCTTCTTATCACTTAGCTTTCACGTAGATATATCAATATCTATATACTTTATAGTATTCATTTGTACACAGCAGACAAGAAACATACGTATAGCAATCTCTAATAGCTCAGATATATCCCTTACCTTGAATCACTTTTCTTGATTTTTAACGCTCATGATCTGATCTTATCGGCTCCAATTATGACTCTAGGAGCTACAATGATTTACAATTCTCATCAGCATACTTCAACATGCTTCATTTTCACTTGCATGAAGTTCAATTCAATGTATTGGGCTATTTTACACTAATTTGGCCTCGTTACATCTTATTGGACTTTACTCTCTCTCTTAAGTCCATTTCGATCATTCTATTCATTTCTCTAGAATCTTGTAGACTCTTTAGGCCTATTGATTCACACTGAACCGACATTACTCTCATAATGCCTTGAGTTCATCATTTTCTTTGTCTACGACATTTTATCAGACACTTCTTATGCCCATTTTCAATCATCATCCATTCCAACATATGGATTTCACAAAGTTATCTTATAATCATCTATACATGCTTAGTATCATCTCTATATGTTTAAATCATCATTAACCCCATGCCATTTCAACTTTCTCTCACTAAGCCCATTCTAGGTCATGGTTATTTGAGCATGTAAATGAACATTTTAGCCAACATTATATATACCAAATCACTCATCAAAACGTATAGATTAACATACTAGAAGATGGTGTATTGAAATCTTACCTAGCTTGACTTTTTCTCCTTTTTGCCAAATTAGGGAAAAACCTCTTTTCTCCTTCAATCAAAGGTTTAAGCTTTCAATCTTTGACTATGTTGTTCTCTTCCTCACTAGGAACAACTTTGCTCAAAGGAACTTCTCTCAAAACTGATTGGAAATTGATGATTTTAGAGTGAGAAAGCTAGGTCACTTGTTAAAAATGGAGGAAGATGGTTTGTTTTCGTAAAATGTTATTTCAGTTTTTGAGTTTTTATAGGAAACACATTATGAGATCGATCTCCAAGGGTGGGAGATCGATCTGCCCATGCTTGGACTCCTTCTAAATTCAACAATATAGGCAGGAGATCAATCTGCCCATTTTTATGAGATATATCTTCTCAAAGGAATGAGATTGCTGCTTGCTCATAGGATGAGATCGATCTGGTTTAGGCAGAAGGCTTCAAAGATCGATTTGACCTTAAGAAGAGATCGATCTGGCCTATCCAGAGGTAACTAGAGATCGATCTGCCTTATAGGAGGATAACGATCTTATCCAAATAGAAACACCTTGAGATCAATTTGCTTTAAATGAGGGATCGATCTCCCTCTTGCAGAATACTTGGCATTATTTTTCCAGGCCATGAGATCGATATCCCTTTGCAATGAGATTGATCTGCCTTGTATCTGCAACATTTCAGTTGTAATTTATCCCAAATTTTTAAAGTTAAACTCTCATTCAATTGCTTCTATATTCATTTTGCATTTCATTTACACTTAGCACTTAAAAACATCCATTTCTTATGATTCATATATATTGTAACTTGTCTGTACATTCTGGAATCATAAACTTTACATAGAAATTTACCAGTCTTACATTAAAGGTCCATCTTAATTTTTTATTTAGAAGCCTTTGTGTTATTTAATCCTAGAGCCACGCATTCCTTTATATCGCCTTCATTTGCACGTAAGTTGTTGAAGTATGTAAAGCCCACATCATTAGATAGAATGTTATTAATCTCTACACCTATGAATGACAGTCAGTTGGCTGAATATGTATATAGAGAATATAAGCTAAAAATAGGAGAAAGGGATATGTCTGCCGCTCTTATCTTACTAAATATGAGTGATTTCGATGTAATTTTAGGAATGGATTGGTTAGCTACGAATCCTGTTGTTTTAGATTGTTGATAGTAATGTTTTCAGGGATAGATAGCCTTACAGTAAGTTTTCCTGAAAAATGTATTGTAAGTTTTGCTAAAATGAAATAAAGGAATATGATATTTGCAACTGGGAAAAGCATGTTATAATTAATCATATCTATGAGGTGAATTTATTTATTTATAATGGATACTTATATGATGAATTATGTTACTAATGGTGGAAATGGTATTTTGAACGGTTCATTGCATATGTAGTTGACATAGATTAGGCACGTCAGAATTAAGAGACATTCCAGTGGTACCAGAGTTTCCTGATGTCTTTTCGGATGATCTACCAAGGTTACCGTCGGACAGAGAGATGAAATTTTATATTGAGATAGTACCTGATATAGAGCTGATATATAGACCACCGCATAGGATGGCCCCGATTGAGTTGGAAGAGCAGAAGAAGCTGTTGTAGAAGTTGCTTGAGAAGGGGTTTATTAGACCGAGCATTTCACGCTGGGGAGCTCTGATCTTATTTGTGAGAAAGGAGGATGGGAGCCTCTGACTGCCTATAGACTACAGATTGTTGAATAAGGCTACCATCAAGAACAAGTACCTTCTTCCATGCATTGATGATCTGTTGGATCAGTTTCGAGGAGCACAAGTCTTTTTTAAGATAGATCTGCAATCTGGGTACTACCAGTTGAGGATATGGAGTGAAGATGTACCCAAGATAGCATTTCGTACTCGATATGATCACTACAAGTTATTGGTTATACCATTCGGATTGACGAATGCCCCCGCAACATTTATGGCTTTGATGACGATGTGTTCAAGCCATACCTGGATCAGTTTGTGATAGTGTTCATCGATGATATATTGGTTCATTCCAAGTCCAAGGAAGATCATGAGCACTATTTGAGGATAGTTCTGCAGACCCTTCGAGAGAGGGATTTGTATGCTAAGCTTAGTAACTCTGACTTTTGGTTAAAGCAGATATCATTTCTGGGTCATACAGTATCAAGGGATAGCGTGTCAGTAGATCTATCTAAGATAGAGGCAGTTGTTTAATGGGAATGGCCCAGGACAGTCTCCGAGATTAGGAGTTTTCTGAGATTGACAGGTTATTATCGAAGATTTGTTGAGGGTTTCTCCAAACTAGCTGCTTCGTTAACACGTCTCACACTGAAGGATGTTGAGTTTATGTGGGATAATGCTTGCGAGGCGTTTTCAGAAGCTTAAACATCGGTTGACCACTGCTTTGATTCTCACTATCCCTATCATCTTAGAAAGTTTTTCTATGTATACAGATGCATCACACCAGGGACTGGGTTGTGTACTTATGCAGGATGGAAGAGTAGTTGCCTACGGATCTAGACAGCTAGAGGATTATGAGAGAAACTACCTGATCCACGATTTAGAGTTAGTGACCCTGGTGTTTACTTTGAAGATATAGTGCCACTATCTCTATGGTAAGAAGTTTAAGGTATTTATAGACCAGAAGAGCCTCAAGTATCTGTTCTCGCAGAAGGAGCTAAATATGAGACAAAGAAGATGACTTGAGCTCCTGAAGGACTATAATTGTAAGATCTTGTATCACCCGGGTAAGGTGAATGTAGTTGCTGATGCCTTGAGCAAGAAGAGTCTCAGGTTAGTATCATTTATGATGGTTCGAGAACATAAGTTATTGGAACAATTCGCGATCATCAGTTTGGATGTAGCCCCAACTGATACAGATAGGTTTGATGTTGTAGCTAGCATGAGATTGGAGCCAGAGTTGATATGTCATATCTGGTAAGCTCAGCAGAGTAATCGACAATGTATCGACTGATTGAGTCAGGTATAGACAGGTGTGGGTACTAATCTTGAGTTGAGTACAGATGGATTATTGAGGCTCAGGGGCTGAGTATGTGTTCCCAAGGATCTAGATATTAGGAGATTAATTTTATCAGTGGCTTATTTGACACGGTATATGGTACATCCGGGGAGCACGAAGGTGTATCGAAACCTCCAAAGAATTTACTGATGGTTTGGGATGAAGAGAGACATTGTAGAATATGTTGCTAAATGTCTCGTTTGTCAACAGGTAAAGGTAGAGCATCAGAAGCCAGCAGAACTGTTGTAGCCTCTACTGATACCTACATGGATGTGGGAGCATGTCACCATGAATTTTGTGATGGGTTTACTGAGGACCAACAGAGGTCATGATGCCTTCTGGGTGATTGTGGATAAGTTGACGAAGTCGCCTATTTCATAGCTATAGGAGCTACTGATACTCTAAGTACGTTGGCAAGCCTGTATGTTCAAGAGATAGCACAGCTGCATGGTGTTCTAGTTAGTATTGTTTCTAATCGGGATGCCTGCTTCACTTCTCACTTTTGGGAACATTTTCAGAAAGCGATGGGGACCCAGCTGAGTTTTAGCACCGCTTTCGATCCTCAGATAGATGGTCAGTTAAAGAAGACTATATAGACTCTAGAGGATATGTTGAGAGCGTGTGTGCTAGATTTTAGAGGCTCTTGGGATAACCACTTGCCACTAGCCGAGTTCACCTACAACAACAATTATCACTCGAGTATTGGGATTGCACCATATGAGACACTGTATGGACACTGATGTCGATCCCCTATTGGATGAGAGGAGGTTGGTGACAGACAGAATTTTTCTTCTGACTTAGTTAGACAGGCTTCTGAGGATATTCAAGTGATATGTGAGAGGTTACAGATAGCTCAGAGTAGACAAAAAGAGTTATGCTGACAGGAGATGGAGACAACTAGAGTTTATCGTGGGTGAGTCAATATTTTTGAAGGTTTCTCCTTCCAAGGGTATTACGAGGTTTGGGAAGAAGGGTAAACTGAGTCCTTATTATATTCGACCCTTTGAGATTCTGGAGCGAGTGGAATATAAGGCTTAAAGGTTGCAGTGTCGCCAGAGTTAACAGGTGTCCATAACATCTTCCACGTCTCTATGCTTTGGAAGTACCATCTGGATCCGACGCACGTAATTAGCTGCAAGCCCTTGGACCTCAGTGAGAGCATGTCATATGTTGAGAGACCGATTTGTATATTGGATAGGAAAGAGAAGGTATTGCGGTCCAAGACGATCACTCTTGTGAAGGTTCTTTAGCAGTATCACACTCCGGAGGAAGCCACTTAGGAGTTGGAGAGTATGATGCGGGAGAAGTACTCGGAGTTATTTACAGACTGATTTGGTTCTAATTTGGAGGACCAAATTTCTTTGGAGGGGGAGATCTGTGAGACCTGTATTTTGTATGACATTCCTTATGATTCACACGTTATATGACATTATTATATGTAATGGAATCATAAGACTGATGATTTTGATCATATAAATGTGAATGAAGTAGTTAGACATGTACGTAAATGCGAAAAAGGGTAAATAGGTCAGAAAGACTCAAAATTTGGTATTAATTCGGTAAGAAATTGTCATTTTAAACATGGATTTTGGAAATCTTGATCAATAAAGAAGAAATCATTGAATTTCGAGTCCAATTAATCAAGATACGAATTTATTACGATAACCTGAAATTTTCACCCCGAAAAATTATCTCGAAAATATGGAAAAATATTCCCAAAAAAGTAATAGTAATAAATAAAAATATCTTTAGATAAATTAAAATAAAATAATAATATTTTAATTTTAAGATATTTTCATAATATTAAATTGAGAGATATTTTATATATAGTTGGGTATTATAATATATTAAAGTATAATATATATATATAAATAAACAAAAAAAGGAAAAAAAAAAAGAAAAGGAAGTAGAATCGGGGAACAAGGAAGGAAGGATCGAAAGACCCAATCCTCCCCTGTTTTCCTTCTCCGGTGATCTGACAGAGGGAGACAACGCGAGGGGTGACCGACAAAGGGATGACTGGCTCCTAGGGAACGACCTACAGCCGTCACACACCTTGGTTTCATTGAAAACAGACTGGATCGAGAGGCAGAGGCTGCAGGAGAGAAGACGAAAGCGGATGAGATCCGACGTCGATCTACCCCAACCCAGACCAACCAAAGCTTTCCCACGTGAAGACTCGTCGATTGGCTGAAGAAGCGGCCGGAGAACCGATCAGTAGTGCTAATAACAACGAGGAAAAGGCTAAACCGGTAAAAAAACTGAAAATGGGTTTAGGCTGAACTGGATCGGTTTAGTTCAGCCAGAAAAGAAAGAAGAAGAAGAAGAAAAAAGGAGAAAAAGGGAAGGAAAAATGGAGAAAAAATTTGGTGATCCAATCGAGATATGAGTAAGCCGGTAAGCGGTCAAAATTGACCGATTTAATTTTTATAATATTTAATTGAAATTATATTTGACTGAAATTGACTCGATAAATATATAAATGTGTAGCTCGACGATTGGCAACAAATGAGAGCTCGAGTCTGTCTCGATTTACGTACCATCACAGAATCTCAGGTAAGTAAATCTCATTTATGACAATTTTTATAGTTATGCACATTAGAAATTCATTGCATAAGTTACAGATTAATTCCGTATAAAATGAATTATGTTTTGGAATTGGAAATCAATTATCATAAATAATTATATGAGCTATCCAAAGAGCCTAGAAAGAGGCCCAGTAAGTGTTGATGGGCCCCATGAGCCCAATAGGCATTGATGAAGGGAATAGTAAGTGAAAATGGGCGTAAGACCGATTATAGCCCATTAGGGTGCAATCGGGCCTAATAAGAGTAAACAGGCCGAAATGCTTTAAATTAAGCCATGTAAAAGTGAAACATGAGTAAATATATTGTAGTTAACCCGATAAATGGTTATATGCAGCTCCGAAGATTTAATTGGGAGCCAATTTGACTGAGCGATTTCTTAGTATTGAAAAGTCAGACAGTACAGAGTGATTTGAGGTAAGGGAATTTTGTAAGTGCTTAGAGATATCTATGTGTATTTTTAAGGGAATTTAGATGGTTTAAAATTTCCTAAAGTATCCAGAAATGAAATAATATTTTTTGCAAAAATTGGGGTATCGGTGGAAAAAGATCGTTTTGCCCTTATTTCGAAATTTTACAAAAAGGGTAGTAAGGCTAATAAATTGCATGAATAACATGTTTTTGATACTTTTATGAAATATATTGCTTGATTTAAGCAATTTATCAATAGGCTAACTATTGATTTTCATGATAATAACATGTTATTGATTTTTTATGAAATATATAGCTTGATTTAAGCAATTTATCGATAGGCTGACTATTGATTTTCATGATTTGCATGAAAGAGGCACGTGTGAGGTGATTTTGAAAGTATTTTATCGAAATAAAGAAGCCTATCAGATTTATATGAGTATAAATCGTGCTAGAGCCTTGCTCGCACTGGATTTTGATGTTTTGATTGACATATAGAGTGCTGGAGCCTCACTCGCACTGAGTTTTGCTGATTTATATGCATGAAAATCATACTGGAGCCTTGGTCGTACGTAATTTTACATTGATTTATTGTGTATAAAATCGTACTGGAGCTTTGCTCGTACGTGAATTACATCGATTTATTTTGCATGAAAGTCGTACTAGAGCATTGCTCGTACGAGCATTTTTATATGTGCATAAAATCGTGCTGTAGCTTTGCTCGCACGAGATTTTAGATATCATGATATGCATGGCGTCGTGTTGGAGCTTCGCTCGCACTAGACGTGATGTGACATGCATGGAGCCATGTTGGAGCCTCCTGTAGACTCTGTGTTACAGTGAGATAATATGCTCGCACGTGTATTTTGAAACATGGGTTGGTTATCGACATGGTATGGGGTGGATAAGACCTATGGGAAACACCCCCGGATTGTGATATGGGTTCATGGAGTACGTTGTACCATGTATGTCACACGGAGTACGTCGTACAGTGTAGTCATGACTATTAGATTGATGATCTGATATTCTGGCGGGTAGGATTGACCCACCTCCCATTGCAGCCGTGATGCCCCGCACATCGGGATCCGTGTAGCCTGGGATCACAAGGACATTATCCTCGATTTTTCCTATACAGTAACCTACATGCCTCACATGATATCATATAGTCTAGATAGATCAGGGCAGACCCGAAGGAGGGGTTACGCCTCGATTTGTGATTTTAAAACGAAATGTGATTTAAATAATGTGTTGATGAGTTTTACTAAGTTTTGATAATGTGTTAAACCTTGAGGTGTTGTTTTATGATGTGTTTTCAATGTGACGAGCATGACACGTTGACATGATGATTTTCCATGTTTACATGCCTATTTTCATGTTTTCAGCACGTGATATATTTATATACATGTGGCATAGTTTTAATTATACCTCATGCTCTGATATAAATGATTTTTATATCATGACATTATAAGCATGTAGATAGTATAGTTATCTACCTGCTTACCTTATTTCCTTACTGAGCAAGTTGTGCTCACTTTTTCACTTTCCACCCCTACAGAGCATCCACAGTAGTTGAGAGTGGGTAGAGGATGCATTCCTTGTTATCCACTGCTCCCCATCACGAATCAGGTATACACATTGTACGGTTTTGTATCTAAACATATAATAGCACAGTATTGTAAATGAATGTAATTATGGGGGATATAAATATATGTAAACGTATGTACATACAATTTTATAATATATGTAGTTATTATTACGCTGCATTAGACTCTAGTATCATTAACATAATAGTAATAATATGACTAACAGAATAGGTATTGAGATTATTACTGGCTCATAGCCCTACTCGCCCAAAATGGAATTGTCATGAAGATGTGACATGTATAGAAAAAACGAAAAATTTGTAGTGTTTTTTGGTAGAACGGGTCGTGACACAAGCTGAAGAGAGATCGAAGTCAAACTTCTCGGTCTGTGATGATGGATTATTGAGGTTCTGAGGCCATATTTGTGTACCTCATGATGACGCCCTGAGATAAAATATTTTGAAAGAGTCCCATTGTACTCGATTCACCATACGTCCAGGGAGTACTTATATGACCCGTATTTTCAAATGTAAACTTTATGAGTTCATAAGTAAGGTGATGTACTTGTAGTGAGAAACATAAGTGATGTAAAGTCCATAAATTCAATGTACACACTTGTAATAAGAGTTGTGATGTACGAACAAGTTTCATTATGTATGAATATGAGAAAATGGACTTTTATAAGTTATGAATGTGATTGGAACTCAAAATGAGTAGTGTGGTAAAATGGAATGAAGTTGTACTTCAAGTTGGTTTTGTATTGTGTACATTTGGCTGTACAATGAATGCACACAAGTTTTAATGAGTATGAAGTATGAATGGATGTCATTTTCAAGTCTTAAAGGTGGTTGGATGAGAAAATGACCATTGCAGGAAATTAAAGATGTTTTGTGTGAAGTTACTACAGAAAACTGTAGCAAAATCTAGAAAATATGAAGGCCAGATCGATCTCATAGGATAAGAGATCGATCTGGAAGAACAAAATGCTCTTATCTAAGAAATGAAACAGGCCAGATCGATCCCCAATGAAGCCAGGTCAATCTGCTAAACATTCTGTAATGAGAAGATTGATTTTGATGCAAACAGATTGATTTCCTTAGCTCTCAGGTTGGAGCAGATCGATCTCCCCTAGATGCAGATTGATCTCTTTAAGCTACTGCCTGGGACAGATCGATCTAAGCCCTCGACAGATCGAGCTCATGCATTCAAATTGGCGTGAAAGTGAAGGATTTAAGAGGACCAAATCAATCTCATTGAGCAATTTCTATAAATAGGAGCAGTGAAATCTGCAAATCACGAAAACAAACCCCCATTTCTTCCATTTCAACTTAAAACCTAGATTCCTCTTCCTAAAAGCCACCCATTTCTAGTAAGATTTGAGGAAAGCCTATTAGATACAAAGTTATTCCCATCAAAGAGAAGAACAACCTACTTTGGATTCAAAACCCCATTTGTTGGATTGAAGGAGCAAGGTGTATTTTTCTTTAGAGCAAGAAGAGAAGCTAGATTTGGTAAGTTTCTAATACTCCAGCCCAATATACATTGTCTATTTAATGGTTTTGGAGTCGATTTGCATGTGGATTGATGGATAAAACTACTTAGGATGTGATGGAACTAGTGTAACCTAGAAAATTAAATGAATCTAGTGTGAGAAAGTGTGATTTTGATGAGTTGGTGGTTTATGGAATATGATAAGTTGTTGTTGAAGTAACATGAATGACTTATAGTGGTTAAATGAAGCCACATTGTAGGTTTAGAGGATTTAAGGAAATGAATATGTAAGATGTTTGATAAAATGTCATACTGAAGAAATTGATGAGATATGAACATTATGAGCTTAATATCGATTTGGTATGAATCAATAGGCCTAAAAGAAATCAATAGATTCGAGGTATAAGTAGAACGATAAAACTAGGCCTTATAAGGATTAATAGAGGTTATAGGTTGAATTAACTATACTAAACACATGAGTTGTGTTGTATGGACTAAATTGAGAGATAAACGACTTTGTGCAGTTTCGAAGAGTTCGTTGGAGACGAATCGAACCGTACAAATAAGAAGCTCTAATGAAGTGGAATCACGCGACACGATTTCAAGTAAAGGAATTCTGTGTGTATATAGAGATAGCTGCTCGTACTTTGAACTCGTGGGTGAATATAGGGCGTTTATGAAGGGCATGATAGTTTATGAAAATGACTTTTGGTATGTGTGAATAGCTATGAGAATGTATATGATTTGGTTTCTGAAAACGATTCTTGAAAAGGGGATAGTAAAGCTAATAAATGCATCAACCACATGTTTTGGTGTTTTAAGAAACCCATTGCCTTGTTTTGAACAAATTAACAAATACATTGGCTAATGTTTGAATGGTTTTGTGAAATAGCATGTGTGAAGTGTTAAATATGATTTGAGATTTGGTTTGATTGTGTATAAACCACATATTGTGTTTATGTGAGTTAAATCATGTTGAAGCCTCACTCGCACGGGATTTTGATATTTTCACATGTTTGAAACGTATTAGAGCTTAGCTCGCACCTTGATTTAAATTATTATGATGTTTTGTAAACAGCACTGGAGCTTCTGCTCGTACGTGAGTTTCGATTGATTTTCTTATGCATGTGACCGTACTGAAGCTATGCTCATACGTGGTTTTCTCATGTTTTATGCATAATTGTCGTACTAGAGCATTGCTCGTATGAGGTGATTTATCTATGATGCATGTAACGTGCTAGAGCTTAGCTCATACAGGTTTTCACACTGTGGTATGTATGATGCTGTGGTGAGGGTAATACGAATTTATTCAGGGAACCCAAAAGGGGCGAGTAAGGCCATGAGGGGCTAGGACCTGACATTAATCCATTCAGGGAACCCAAAAGGGCCGAGCAAAGCCATGAAGGGCTAGGACCTGATATCAATACTCCCACGTGCACTTGAGACTATATTGGTTACACATGGCATTGGGGTAGATAAGACCTACGGTTGGCACCCCCAACCAGGATATGGGTCAGCAGAGTACGTTGTATCGTGTATATCACATGGAGTGCGTTATACCGTATGGTGGTTACGTGATTTGAAAAGTCTAGCGAAGAACTAACCCACCTTCGTTCCAGCATGATACCTCACACATCGGGATCCGTGTGGTCAGGGATGATTTATGACATAGTTGGCCAACATAGTCTATTGAGATGTAGTGACCTGTCTCACTTGATATTGCATAATACAACATGATTTTTATACATGAGTGTGATTGTGATTTATCCAGGGTAGACCCGAGGGAGGGGTCGAGCCTTGTGGGATTTGTGATTTAAAGAAACAATAAATTTATTTATGATGGAATGTGTTGAGATTTAATGAGATTGAGCATGAGATGATTTTACATGTTGATATTTCCATGTTTTATGCCTATTTACATGATTTTCGATACATGATATATGTATATACATGTGACATAGCTTTATTTCCTCATGCTTCGATTATAAACGATTTATGCATAATATTATCAACATGTAGATAGAGTAGTTATCTACCATGCTTGCATTATTGCCTTACTGAGCGTGTGATTGCTCATCCCTCTCTAGTTTCCCCTCTCTACAGAGCGTACATAGTGGCCCAGTGAGGACTGAGGCATTTTGTTGAGACATTCGCTGCTTCTCCATCACCCAGAGCTATATACACAGAGATTCTTTTTGTATCTAAGCAATGTAAAAGCACACTGATCATTTGAAATTGTAATATGGGGGATGTAAATGCAAGAAAGTATGTCATGTATGAACATGTGTCTTAACTCTTAAATGTATGACCATTCTTTTGATTAATTGGAAAATGGATGGTTAAGAATGATTATTACTGCCTTATAGCCCAACTGTGTATTGGTGAGGATGTTCACGACGGGGTAAGGAAAAAGGAAAATGTGAAAAATTTATAGTGATTTTCAGTTATAAAGAGTAAAAGGGTCGTGGACAGGAATAAAGAGAGATGTGACAAACTTTGTGGCTAGATGTTTAGTTTGCCAAGATTAAGGCTGAGCAACAGAAACCAGTAGGTTTGTTCAAGTCATTGCTAATGCCTACTTGGAAATTAGAGCACATAACTATGGACTTTATTATGGGACTATCAAGGACTTAAAGGGGTCATGATGCAGTTTGGGTGATTGTAGACCGACTGACTAAAAGCTCCCACTTCCTTGCAATAAAGTGTACTGATTCACCGGATAAGCTAGCAGATTTATATGTTAGAGAAGTAGCACGTTTGCATGGGGCACTCGTGAGCATCACTTCTGATAGAGATCCCTAGTTCACTTCGAGGTTTTGGACTCGATTTCAGGAAGCCATGGGATCTCGATTGAATTTGAGCACTGCCTACCATCCTCAGACCAACGGTCAGTCCAAGCGAACTATTCAGACATTAGAGGACATGTTGAGGGCATGTGCGTTGGACTTTATGGGCTCATGGGATGATCATTTGCCTCTTGCCGAATTTACGTATAATAATAGTTATCATGATAGCACTAGAACGGCTCCGTATAAAGCTCTGTATGGCAGTAGATGTAGGTCCCCGATTGCATGGGAAGAAGTGGGTGACAAGAAGATACCTGCTCCGAAATTGGTTGAACAAGTAGTGAGAGGTGTTCAGCTAATCTGTGATCGATTGAGGATGGCACAAAGTAGACAAAAGAGTTATGCAAATGTACGAAGACGTCCTTTGAAATTTCAAGTTGGAGACTTTGTATATGTAAAGGTGTCTCCAATGAAGGGCGTCACGCACTTCGAAAAAAGAGAAAAGTTAAGTTCTCAATTTCTTGATCCATTTGAAATATTGGGAAAAGTGGGAGACATTGCCTACCGACTTGCACTACCCCTACATTTGTCAAGAATACACGATGTCTTCCATGTTTCCATGTTGAAAAAGTATTATCCGGACCCTTCTCATGTTATTGAGTATGAACCATTAGACATTCGGGAAGACATGAGTTATGTTGAGCAACCGATCCGGATCCTTGATAGAAAAGAGAAGATACTTCGATCTAAGATGATTCCATTTGTAAAGGTTCTCTGGTGACACCACTCGACAGAAAAAACTACGTGGGAGCCAGAGAGCCATATGAGAGAGAAGTATCTATAGCTATTCAATGGACAAGCCTGAATTCGGAGGATCGAATTCCTTAAAGGTGGGGAGAAATGTAAAACCCAAATTTCTATATTAGTAAGTAATTGAAAGTTAAGAAATAACTAAGTACTCAGAACAATGTATATAGGCCCAAAGTGATCAAAGCACTCGGGATTGTGGAACGGTGCCTGGTGGCATAAAAATCTGAGGTAATTCATGAAATGATGTTAGGAAGTGAAAACTAAAGTAATGAAAGTGAAAAAGCTAGATTAAACTCGACTTACGATAAACATAGAAAAAAGACCTATTAAGAAAATAAATTTGGAATAAATTATAAAAATTCAAGAAAAATTATTCTGAGACCATGGAAAGTTATTATAAGGTAAGATTGACTTGGGGAATTAAAATCAAGTGGAAATATGGAGGTGTCGGGGGTAAAATGAATTTTTAAAGTAAACCAAAAGCTTTAAGCCATTTTGTCGGTATTGATCGAATCGAGTAAATTGAGCTAAATCGGGGAACCTTTCTTAAACACGTGACCCCTAAATTTTATGAGAGATACTAGAGACATAATAGAACATTGGAGAAGTGAGAATTTGAAAGAAATTGGACTAGAAATAATTTTTAATGATTTTACAAAACAGGGCAGAAAATCTGCCCAACCCAGTCAGCAGACTAACTTATGCAAACCCTTGGATTAGATGACCCTCCTAACATCTGATGGCTCACCAACTCATGCAAACCCTTGGATTAGATGACCCTCCTAACATCTGATGGCTCTCATCTCCTCCAGATAATTATCCACTTAATAAGCTTTTACTAGCCTTTGCAAACACCCCAATAGCCCATCAGTCGAGAGAGAAACATCTCCCCCTTTCCTGCCGCAAGTGGTACTGTGCATTCTTCATTGTATAAATTTTTTTAGGGCCTTCCAGCCAGATTCAGTGAATGGCCAAGAAGAGAAAAAGCTCCCCCTTTGAGTCATCTTTAACATATAAACAATCTAGCCAAAAAAGAGTTCATCTACTAGGAGAAATCTTAGAGAGAAGTTCAGAGGGCAGAACTGCCTTGTTTATGGGTAAGTGAAAGTTTTGATCTTTGATGAATCCAGTTGGTTTTTCTTGTGTTTTTGAGTGAATCTAAGTTATAAACTTGATGATTTACAGTTGAAGACTAAATTGGAGAATCAAAGGAGAGGTCAACTGTGGTCAAAGGTAAAAGAAAGTTGATGAATGATTCAGATGATTAACTATGTTCTTGCTCAATCATTTTTTAAGGATTTTGTTGTTGACTGAAATTGATGGAAATAATTCTAAGATACTTAAGGGTTTTGGCCAGCCTTGATTTCATGAGCTTATGGTGAATTGTAGTTTGTTTTAAGGTTGATAATTGTTAAAGGTTATACCGAAAAGTCTGATTTAAAGCTTAGATTAACGAAAAATCAAAAAGTACGAAATTTGACAAAAATGGGTTTGATGATAAGCATGAATTGTGAATGTGAATGAATATTTAGACTATTATGATGGTTACTATGAAGATAGGATAATAAAATTGGCAAGAATAACTTGTACCGGTACTTAGATCTGTAAAACCAAGAATGTCACGACCTAAATTACCTAAAAATCCCTACAAATTTTTCGCTTTTCATTTCCTTACCCGTTGTGAACAGTTATACTACGAAACAGTTGGGCTATGATTCGGTGTTAGTCACCTCTCCCCTATTTACCATTCAATTTCTATATTTCATTTACATATCAATTTATTTAAAAT
Organism: Firmiana major; assembly: GCA_033439115.1. Classification (NCBI taxonomy): domain Eukaryota; kingdom Viridiplantae; phylum Streptophyta; class Magnoliopsida; order Malvales; family Malvaceae; genus Firmiana; species Firmiana major. Next base: position 44,835,586 of record CM065908.1, on the reverse strand, counting down.
AAATACATCCCCAATATTACATCCATATACAGTACTGTGCATCTATATGTTCAGATACAAAAATTACATAAATGTGTATACCTGATCTTAATAAGAAGCAGCGGAAATGACTACTGTCGTTCTCTTCTACTGAATATACCCTGTGGGGTGGAAAATGAAAGGGTGAGCGAAACGTGCTCAGTAAGGCAATAATGTAAGCAGGTAGATAACTATACTATCTACGTGCTGATAATGTCATGATGTAAAAATCATTTACTTTCGGAGCATGAGGTAAGATTAAAACAATGCCACATGTATGTATATATCATATACAAGAAATCATGAAATCGACATATAAAGCACACATGAAAAATCATCATGTATGACATCTCATGCTCGTCACATTAAAACTCATTTATTTCATCACAAACTCTTCACTTTAAAACTCATTTGTTTAATCACAAAACTCATCACTTTTAAACTTATTTGTTTCATCATATATTCATCACATTTAAAACTCATTTGTTTCATTATAAAACAACTTCATCAAGGTCAAGCCCATCTCTCAGGAATACCTTGATTCATCAAATCACATCTCTTTTAAAAACACAAATCGGGACTACCCCTCCATCGGGTTTGTCCTGGTCTATCCAGACCGTATGATATCATGTGAGGCATGTAGGTTACTGTATGAAAAATCGAGGACTATGGCCATACTTTGTCCCTGTGATGCCAGGCTACACGGATCCCGGTGTGCGGGGCATCACAACTGCAACGGGAGGTGGGGTCAAGTCCTACCCTCCAGAATATCAAGTAACATCATAGAGTCATCATGACTGCACGGTACAGCGTACTCCGTGTGACATACACGGTACATCGTACTCCGTGGACCCATATCATAGTCTGGGGGTGCCTGCCGTAGGTCTTATCCACCCCAATACTATGTCGATAACCAACCCATGTCTCAAAGTATGCGTGCGAGCATCTCAACTCTCTGTGACACATAGTCTACAGGAGGCTTCCGCACGACTATATACATGTCAACTCGCTTCTAGTGCGAGCGAAGCTCCAGCACCACGCTATGCATATCATGATATCTAAAATCTCGTGCGAGCGAAGCTCCAGCACGATTTTGTGCACACACAAATTTCTCGTACGAGCAATGCTCCAGTACGGCTTTTCATGAGAATAAATCAGTAAACTTGAGTGCGAGAAAGACTCTAGCACTCTTTTTATTCATGTACATACGATAGGTGGCTAAATCTTGACAAAACATCTTTTAAAATAGTAACCGATACAAACCCGTACCCTTTCATATATTTCATGAAATCAATAGCCAACCTATGTGCATATTTGCTTAAATCAAAGCAATATAATCATATAAAATATCAAAACATGAAAATCATGTAATTTATCTGTCTTACTACCCTTTTTGTAAATTTTACTCTCAGGGGCAAAATCGTCATTTTTCCTTATTTACCTATGCCCCGATTTTTGCAAAAATCATTATTTCGTTTCTAAATAGTTTAATAAATTCTAGACCCTGTAAATCCCCTCAAAAATACGTATAGGTATCTCTATATACCTACAAAATTCCCTTACCTCGATTCTCGTCGAGTCTGACCTTTCCTTTTTTCACTGTTGTCTCGTCACGCAGTCCGATATGCTTCCAATCAAACCTCCGGAACTGCGTAATAATATTCCTCAGGTCAGATATTATACAATTTAATTGTATTTCCTATTTTCTGGGCTTAATTTAAATCATTGGGCCCGTTTACCCCTATTGGGCCCGATTACACCTTAATGAGCCTTACTCGGCCTTAAGCCCGTTTTCCACTTAATTTTCACATTATCGAGGCCTATTGGGCTCATTGGGACCACCAACAATTTATTGGGCCTCGTTCTAACTCTCGAATAGTTAAATTTATTATTTACGACAATTTATCTAATTTTCCATAATTTAATTCAATTTATGCGGAGTTTAAATTCATATCACGCATAAAGATGTAAATTGTCGTAAATAAGGGTCACTTACCCGAGATTCCATGATAGTACGAAATTCGAGGCTGTCTCGAGTTGTCGGTTGATGCCAATCGTCGAGCTACATAATTTCACAATTTTTCCGGGTAAGTTTTTCAGCCCAAAATTAATTAAATTAAATACTCCGAAATTTAAATCAGGTCAATTTCGACCACTACTGACTTACCCGTAGCTCGATTACATCGTCGGGATTTTTTCCCAATTTTTTTTCTTTTTCTTTTTCCCTTTTTCTTCCTTTTTCCTTCTCTTTTTTTGGTTGAATCGGTTCAGTCCGGTTCGGACCGGTTCAGACCGTCGGTTCTCTCTGGTTCGACCGGTTCACCACCGATTCACCACCTTGCTGGTCGGTTCTCTGCCGGCTTCCACCGCCAGCAGCTCCGCGAGGTTGTCCGCAGCTCGAATCTGGCCTCGGCTTCACCCAAGACCGCCGGAAGGTCGTCGGTCCGGCCGTTCTCTTTTCTGCCGTCGAAACCCATTTTTTCTTCCGCTGTTTTCGGCATTTTCTGGCAGCTTCGCCGATCGTGGCTGCCTCCAATCGGTTCGTCTGCACCTCGGGAAGCCTCGACTGGGGTCGAGGTCGGCCAGAATCGCGCCGATCGCCGGTGATTCTTCTCTCCCCCTCTCGGTTTCGGTCTCGCCGTTTCGCCGCCGTTCGTGCTTCCACGGTGCCGGGGGTAGGTCGGTCCTCGTCTGGCTTGCCTTCGCCTGTGTAAGACCCCGTATATGTATAAGGGTAATGTGTGTACTTGGATCAAATAATATGAATGGACTTGTGATGTAAAATATGATTGATGTAAGTCCATGGATTCAATGTATGTATGTGTAATATAAGTTGTAACGTACATACAAGTTTCATTGAGTATGAATACGGAGAAATGTGTTCTAGCAAGTGATGGATGTGATTGAGACTCAAAATGAGTAGTGTGGTAAAATGGAATGGAGTTATGCTTCCATTTGGTTTTATGTTGCATACCTTTGAATATACAATGAATGCACACAAGTTTCAATGTGCATAAGGTATGAATGGATGCCATTTTCAAGTTATAGAGGTGGATGGATGAGGAAATGGCCATGGCAATAGATTGAGGGTGTGTTGGTATGAGTTGCAGCAATGAAACTGCAGGAAATCTGGAAAAACATGAGGTCCAGATCGATCTCATAGGATGAGAGATCGATCTGGAAGAGCCAGAATGCTCTTATTTGGGCGAAAGAATTGAGCAGATCGATCTCCAATGGAGCCAGATCGATCTCTCAAGCATTCTGTGGTGGAAAGATCGATCCCCAAGCACCCAGATCGATCTCCTTAGCTCTCTGTTTGGGACCAGATCGATCTCATGCTTCGACAGATCGATCTCATGCCTCAACAGATCGATCTCATGCTTCGACAGATCGATCTCAGGCTTAAAAATGCCGTGAAAAAGAGGGATTTTAAGGGACCAGATCGATCTCCTCTTGGACCAGATCGATCTCCTCAAGTCATTTCTATATAAGGAGAGCTGAAAAATCTGGAAATCTCGAAAAACACTTAACCCTACAACTTCAACCCCAAAAACCTAACTTTCCCTCTCTAAAAATCAACCATTTTCAGTGAGATTTGAAGAGAGATCATTAGAGGCAAAGTTGTTCCTATCAAAGAGGAGAACAACATAGTGAGAGGGCATTTTCCCATTTTTGGAATTGAAGGAGTTGAGGGCATTACCAATTGGAGCAAGAAGAGAAATCATATTGGTAAGATTCTAACACTCCAATCTAAATGCATTAGCTATTTAATTGATTTTGGGGTTGATTGGTATGAGTATTGATGGATAAACTACCTAAGAATGTAGTGGAAGTGGTGTGACCTAGAAATCTAAAATGGGTATAATGTGAGGATATGTGGGATTGAATGAGTTTATGATTTGTGGCACGCTAAAGTTGTTATTGGGGTATTGTTTATGATTTTAGATGGTTAAATGAGATTACATTGTGAGTTTGGAGGAATTGTGGAAATGGGTATGAATATGCTTGATAAATGCCATAGTGAGGGAATTCATGAAGTATGAACACTATGAGCTTAATGTCGATTTGATATCGACTTTGAATGAGTTAATAGGCCTAAGAAAATCCATAGACTCGAGTTATGGATAAAGTAATGAAACGAGGCCAAATAAGCTTTAATAGAGGCTATAGATTAAATTGACTATAGCAAGCACAAGGGCTGCAATATATGGGTCGAATATAATGCGGGATACGATTTTGTGCAGTCCCGAAGAGTTCGTTGAAGGCGAACCAAATTGTACGAATAAGCAGCTTAAGGAAGTGGAATCACGCATTGCAATTCCAGGTAAGGGAATTTTGTGAGTATATAGAGATAGCTGCTCGTATTTTGAACTGGGTGAATATTGGGTGTTGTATGAAATGCATGAATTGCTCAAATAAATGTTGATGGTATTTGTGAAAGATGATGGGTATATGCGTGGTTTTGGTTTTGAAGTGGGTGTTATGAAAAAGGGATAGTAAGGCTAATAATTGCATAAATCATGTGTTTTGAATGCTTTTACAAAACACAATGCTTTGATTTGAGCAAATAAAAGGATAGGCTGGCTAGTACTTGAATGATGTTGTGAGATAGCCCATATGAGGCACTAAGCATATTATGTGATGTTTTGAATGCACGTAAGCCGCCTATCGCGTGTATGTGATATAATTCGCGTTAGAGCCTCGCTCGCGCGAGATTTCTATGTTTTCACTTGTGTGAAACGTGCTTGAGCTTAGCTCGCACTTTGAAATTGAATTGTAATGATGTTTATAAACCGTACTGGAGCTTCTGCTCGTACGTGGATTGTGAATGGTTATCTTATGAGTATAACCGTACTAGAGCTATGCTCGTACGCGCCTCTTTATGAGAAGATGCATGATGCATGAGTCGTGCTAGAGCTTTGCTCGCACAAGCTTGTACAACGGGATTCGTATAGGGTTGTGAAAGTGGGTAAGATCCTTAAGCCTTACATCCTTAAGCTAACATCCTTAAGCCCGAGGAGGCAGGGAGGCTCTGTTAGGCGGGGAGGCTCTGTTTGGTGGGGAGGCTCTCTTACGGTGGGATCCTTAAGCCAACATCCTTAAGCCCAAAGAGGCGGGGAGGCTCTGTTAGGCAGGGAGGCTCTCCTACATGGGTATGGTAAAGGTAAGATCCTTAAGCCCTACATCCTTAAGCTGACATCCTTAAGCCCGAAGAGGCAGGGAGGCTCTGTTAGGCGGGGAGGCTCTGTTCGGTGGGGAGGCTCTCTTACGGAAAGGACCCTTAAGCCCTACATCCTTAAGCTAACATCCTTAAGCCCGAGGAGGCAGGGAGGCTCTGTTAGGCGGAGAGGCTCTGTTCGGCAGGAAGGCTCTCCTTCACGGAATATGGAAAACTCTTGGTATGAGGTAGGTAAGACCTAGGAATGGCACCCCCAATCACGATATAAGTTGCGGAGTACGATGTACCGTGTATATCACATGGAGTACGATGTACCGCATGATGGTTATGTGATGAGAAAGTCTGGCGAGGGATAATTCATCTTCGTGCCAGCATGATACCCCGCACACCTGGATGCGTGTGGTCTGGGATGATTTATGATGTAATGATTCACATAGGCACTTTTGATATAGTGACCTAGATTTATACACATGCGTGAATTGTGGAATGTAAATGTGGTTGTGGTTTGTGAGTGGATTTGGTGGTGTTATGTTGTTGGTTCAAAAAGGAAGTTTCTAAATGAATTGCCCTTTTACGAATTTAAATGAGATTGAGCATGAGATGTTTTATACATGATGTCTCTACCATGTTTTATATGCCAATGCACATGATTTGATACATGATATATATGTATATTCACATGGCATAGTTTTAATCCTCATGCTCCTACTATAAACGATTTATGCATAACACTATCAGCATGTAGATAGAGTAGTTATCTACCATGCTTGCATTATTGCCTTACTGAGCGTGAGGTTGCTCATCCCACTCTATTTTCCCCCCTACAGAGCGTGCATAGTAGCCCAGTGAGGACTGAGGCGTATTATTTTGGACTCCGCTGCATCTCCATCGCTAAGAGGTATATACACAGTGATTCTTTTTGTATCTAAACAATGTAAAAGCACAGTATTCTTTTGAGTTGTACTTATGGGGGATGTAGATGTCAGTAAAACATGTATTCGTATAAGTACACGATTAAATGCACATGTATGACATCGTTTTAATTAATTGAGAATGAATGAGATGTGGTGTTTATTATTGACTCACAGCCTAACAGTGTGTGGTGAGCTTAGTTCACGACTGGGTAAGGTAACAGTAAAACGCGAAAAATTTTCAGTGATTTCGGTTAAAGAGAATGGAATTGGGTCGTGACAGCCTGGGCCGCCGGTGCCGTCGTTCGGTCGTCGGCTTTGTTTTGGCAGAATAGCGATTTTCGCGATTCTGCATTTTCGTTTTCGATCTTTTTTTTTTTTACTTATTATTTAGTTAATTTTTATTTATTTTTATTATTTATTTAACTATTACACTATTCATTAAAATATATTAAAATACCCTAAATATCTCTCAAAAATTATTATTTTATTCTAATTTAATTAATTTAATTTTTTTATTTAATTTATTTATTATATTTTAACTCTTTTTGGGTATAATTTCTCTGTATTTTCAGGATACTATCCCGAATGGCTTTTCGGTACATTTTTTGATTATTTTCGGGATTATTTTTCTGAACTAAAAATTTCAATTAATCCCGATTAATTCCCATAAATTAATATCTTGATCAATTTAACCCAAAATAAATTTATTTCATCTTTATTAACCAAGATTTCTCAAATCCATATTTTTAATTAAATTTTCTTATCGAAATTATACCGACCTTCGGTCTTTTGACCGTTTTGCCCTTACACGTGTTCGGGATTAATTAACCCGACTTTCCTTCACGAATACTCATTCATTTCGTATTTTAATTAAATTCGGGTCTTACAAAGAAAATGAGCAAAGTTAGCGAAAAGGTTAAGATTGGTCATTCTTTAAGAAATTAAATGCATATTTGAATATGTTAAAGTTAGATTGACATATTTGATGATTTGATGTTGTTTTTGGTAGCTCAGGAATTTGACATGTAGATCGATGCAATTCTAGAACCTTGTAATATTAAGCCGCAGCAAGGCAAAAGAGGTAAGGGATATGTTTTGAGTAGTGTTAGCTTTCAGACACCCTACTTGAATTATGAAATCAGTTAGTATGCCCAAAATGTTAAAAGAAAGACCTTTCGAATTTGAAAAGCTACGTTCTGTATAAACAAAAGAAAACCCTTTCTCCGAACACTCCGAGCATGTTTTTAGTATGTTTTCTGATGATTTTAAATATGTTTATGTTTTGAAAGATTGATATCTAATATGTATATAAGTATCTGGAAAAGATATCTATATGTGCTTAGATATTTGGAAAAACGATTTATGTTATGTGAAAGTGATTTTTTTAATATGATTTTGGGGGCCACCTCTTGAATTCTACGGGAACAAAGTGTCACACAGAAGTCACATTTTATGAATGAGTTTTAAGTCCTAAGAATTTTGATTTAAACTTTATTTTATGAGCTTATGGGTTAGTAAACCAGAAAAAGAATTCTGAAAGTTTTGTTTTGATACTTAGGCAATATGTAAATCTGGACATTTGTCATGCATAGGTTTTATGGAGTTAGGACTATTGTGGTGCATGCCTCCCTTATGATGCATGCCAAACCACATTGGGTATTTGTGCCACTTGAAGCATTTTGAATTGCCACTCTTTGTTTTTGATATATTTGTTTAGTGGTATAGGACATTGTACGACCCTAATCAAGTCTACAATCCCTCTTTACCATAGCCATAGGTACCCTATATGTTAAATGATCATGACTTATGGTTAATACTTGTAAATACCTAGTCTCTATGACTTGTTTGTTTGCTTGAAAGATAAATGATAAACTCTGTGTCTGTTTCGATTTGTATCGATTTTGGAAACTAAGTTCTGTGATATGTTTGTTTTAACTTCAAAGAAAGTATCTGTTTCGTTTGACCTGAAATAAAGGTTTTCTGTCTGTTAGACTTTGAAAGAATGATCAGCTTCACACTATGTTTTGATCAGATTTAGTTTTTTAAAAGTAAGAATGCTTTTCGAGAATGTATATGAATCTATTGATTATTTTACTAAGTATGGCACAAAGCCTACTATTCTCTGATATATACTTCTTACTGCTTTGATGCATTACTTACTGAGGTTAAAGAGCTCATCCCCATTTTCTTTCCCCCTTTCAAAGCATTTTCAATGATCACATCTACACTTGAGCATAGCGGTCGTGGACGAGCGAACCCAACCCTCTTTTTGGATTGCTTTTGTATAAGCAAGGTATATTTTACTTACTTTCTAGAGATTATGTAAAGCATGGACAGTATTGTAAAGGATAATTTTAGGATGTAAGTTAGGTGTAAATGTTGATGAACAGAGTTGTAACTACGCAGTTTTAATGATATGTATGTAACTTGATATTGTTGAGTATTACTATGATGATGAGATGTGTTGATGATTAAGAAAAGAGATTAAAAGCAACTAGATTGCGAATATAAAATGCGTTTACACTTTGCAGGTGGGTAAAGTCCAAAATACGACGTTATGCTGGCAAAATTTTTGTAAAATAAATTGGTTAAGTATTCGACACTGATAGGAATGCAACACAAGTAAAAGCTTAGAAAAGTTTAAATTAGCTCGTTTTTTCGTGCTTTCAGGGTGTTACAATTAGTGATTGTCCTCTGGCATGAAGTTATGGTGCCTTTTATAGTGATAAAAGTCATAAAATGAAAAACAAAGGTAAAAAGGTTAGTGATGGTTCAGTTTATTCTTTATTAGGTAATAAGCTTGATGAAACTTTCTCTGTTTGATGTTCATCTTTCATGTACTAACTTGGTTCTCACTTTGTTCATAGATTCTCAGAGCAGGCCAACTAGATTTGGCCAATAGAGACAGTATGTTTGCTCAATTGAGAATGAAACCACTGTAATTGATTTGACACTTTCACTAGGCATAAAGGATAGCAGATTAGAGGTTGGTTGAGTCGCTTACACTTTAACTAAGGCAATGATCTTTCCAAATGATAAAGAGAAGTTTCAAATGTTGTGAGGTGACATTTCTATTGCAGGTCAAGCTCTGGTGCATGAGCAATACAAGGTAAGCGACACTTTCTTTTCTTCCTTGAATGTGTATCCTTTCATTTGACTTTATCTTTTTTCTAACTTTCATTTGATATTTCTTTTTCATACTTGTTGACCACACTTGCCATGGTTGAGAGGTGTGACCAGCTTAGTCATGAGAATTCTTTTATTCTTGCAAAGCATCATGATTTAACTTCTCAAGTAGAAGGCTTCAAGAAAGAGCTCCACGATACGTTTTCCACTTGTTCTCGCTTACGGAAGAACTTTGACATTTTAAAGAAAGAGAATGAGGAGTCTGATATTCTTGTGAAGGATTTCCTGGAGAAGTTGAGCTTCCTAGAATCTACCATGGAAGATACAAAGCAAACAGCCATTTCTGAATATAAGGCATCTGAGGCCTTTACATTTAAGTTTTAGCAGTCAACCTTAGGGCCATGAGAGTGGGTTTCAACCTTCTCTATGATAGAGTGAGATTGAATTTTGTAGATAGTCGTTTCCATGAGTATTATCTCCTCTAGGTTGCTAAAGATTCTAGAGAGCATTCTCTTGCTCCTTCTATTTCTAGCAATTGATCTCTTTACAAAGTCTCAAGATCTTTCCAATACTACAAAGCTTTTTATTGAGTTCATAAACGTCCTATGGACGGCACGCTCCATGACATGGTGAAAGACTTAGAAGAGACTCTTGTGAACGATGAAGGAGATTATGATGTTTTGAGCTTAGATGTTATCGAGGGTTATTAACTTTTGCTGCTTTACTTCTTTCTTTTTTGTTATTCCATGTGAAACCTTGAATTTTTCTTTAAGTTTAATTGTATCAATTAATGTGAAATTGGGATTTTAATTATAGTTTAATTCTTAAGTAGTCTCAAATGAGCATGAATTTTAATCTTTTAGTACTATTTCAATTCAAATTGGAGAATTAGGAACCCAATTATAGAGCCATAAAATTTATTAGGAAGCTAACTTAAATCTTCAAGCCATATAAATATCGTACTTTTGTTCATTATGGATAATACTAGAAAAATTCCAAAGTTACACTATGTGTAGTGGACTCTGTCAACTGACCAAGTTGAAAAGAATCAAGCATATCTCTTAGTAGGAGACTCTATTTAAGCTGATTCAAATTTTTCTAAAAATCTAACTTGAAGAGCTTTTTAGGCATGTAAGGCTCACTTTCTAATTCATTGTACATTAATAGCAGTCAATTTTCAAAGCTTCATCATGTGTAGGAATTTCGGGTAGTGAGCTATTGGTAAAGAATCATTCATAACTTTTAATTAGGGACTCTGATTTGGGTGATTCAAATTGTTTTAGAAAGATGATTTAAAGATCTTTCTGATCATATATACCATGTCTGTATAATCCTTGTAGATCAATATATTTAATTATTTAATTTTTTAACATGAAAGTAGTAGTTAGATGATGTTGATTAAAATAAAGAAGTTTAAAGGAATATGTTCATAAGCATGTACATGGGAAAGGTAGCAATCCCTATTAAGAATAAATTATTGAGACAAGTTATGAATTCAAATTAATTTTACTATATATATATATATATATGTATATAAGAGTTATATTAATTAAAAGAAATATCGATACATGGTAATTAAATGATTAATCTAAAATGTATAAAAAGGACTCTATATGTGATTAACTAATACATGAAGAAAACAAACAATTAATGATAAAATGTCATACCAAAAGTGAACTACTCTTGCATTTAGTGGGATTACATGTGTAAGCATCATGGTAAGACATTAACATGTATTAGATTGCATGACACATAATCAACAAATGTTAAATGAATTGTATTAATTAAATGAGGAATTTTAATCATGCATTAAGCATGCTAAATTGTGGGGCCTTGTGATTATAGTGTTATTATCTAGAAATTTAACGAAATAACAATACAAAAACCTTAAGAATGGATGACTAAGTCGTGGACTTAACACATTACTAGTGAGATTTGATTGAAAGATTACAAGGGAATTTCTAAGCTTGAAAAACCGCGGCCCTACCTAAACTAAGTGGGAATTAAACAAGGGATAACCAAAGTAAAACATGTGGCCATCTCACTTTTGTCTTCTTCAAGTGTTTTAAAAAGAAAAAAAAAAATTATTTGCATGAAAGCTTCGACCATAAAGGAGCTTAGAGAGAAAAATAAATGTGAGGAAAAATCAAGGGTAAAAGAAGATAATAAATGATAAAGGCAAGTTTATAGAACTTAGATTAAGCAAAGAAATATATGAAGATGTGAGTTTTGTGAAGAAACTTAGAGAGAACGATAAAAACAGATTCGGCTAAAAGCCATAAAAGCTACATGCAAAGGTGTTTTACAATAATAGTGAGCTTGGTGAGTGAGGTTTAATAGCTAGATCTTGAAGGATTCTTTTCATGTTAGGAAAAATTGAAAGAAAATGCTATTATCTTTCGACTAATCGTGTTTTTCTGTCACGACCCTTTTTATCCATTTCGTCTAAAAATCACTATAACTTTTTTGCTTTAACCGTTAACGTACCTGGTCATGAACATCCCTCACAAATATAGTTGGGCTGTGAGTCAGTAATAATCACCATTTCCATACATCTTCCAATTAATCGAAAACAATTCCATACATTTGAAAATTAAGTCATGTACTTATACATGACATGTTTACTAACATTTACATCCCCCATATTACATTTCAAAATGATTACTGTGCTATCACATGTTTAGATACAAAAGGAATTCCTATGTGTATACCTCTAGCCGATGGAGAGCAGCGGATATCCAACAATAACACCTCAGTCCTTCACTAGGCTACTGTGCACGCTCTATAGAGGGGGAAAATGAAGGGATGAGCAACCACACGCTCAGTAAGGCAATAATGCAAGAATGGTAGATAACAACACTATCTACATGTTTATAATGTCATTGCATAAATCATTTATATTCAGAGCATGAGGAAATAATAAAACTATGCCACTTGTATATACATATATCATGTACCCAAAACATGGAAATTGGCATTTAAACATGGAAATCATCATGTGAAAACCTCTTATGCTCATTATAGTAAAGACTTATCTATTTCATTTCAAATCATGAAGTTCATCATAAATCATTCTCTCAAAGTGTAACACATTGTCAAAACATTAGCAAATCTCATCAACGTCATGCATCATTCCTTTAAAACACACCACAAGGTTCGACCCCTCCCTCGGGTCTACTCTGGACAACATAATTTATCATCGGTATCTAAAAACCATGTGATATCATGTGAGACAGGTGACTATTATGTACATCAAGGACTATGTTGGCTAACTATGTCATAATCATCCCAGACCACATGGGTCCCGACATGCAGGGTATCATGCTGGAACGAAGGTGGGTTAGTCATACGTAAGACTTTCAAATCAACATCACAACAATGCAGTACAACGTACTCCATATGATCTACATGGTACAACGTACTCCACGGACCCATATCATGGTTGGGGGTGCCTGCCATAGGACTTATCCACCCCATGCCATGCGTAACCTACACAGTCTCAAGTGCACGTGCGAGCATTACGTTTTCATGTAAGAGAGCCTCCCCACCGAACAGCGCTTACCCACCCCAATGAGCTTGAGGATGTTGAACTTGAGGATCTTACCAAATTCATTTTAATGTAAGAGAGCCTCCACACCCCGATGGCCTTGAGGATGTTGGACTTAAGGATTTTACCATCTTCACGACTCATACATACCATAAAGTGAAAATCCAGTGCAAGTGAAGCTTTAGCACGATTTCATGTATCATCAGCAAATATCCTCATCCGAGCAACGCTCCAGTATGATTTTATGCACAATAAATAATTAAGAAATCACGTTCGAGAATAGCTCCAGTACAGTTGTATGCACAAGTAAGTCAAGGAACCCACGTATGAGCTATCAGCTCCAGTACAACTTATAAAACATCGTGAATCAAAATATGGTGCGAGCTAGGCTCCAGCACAATTTAACTCATTTAAGTATGATAGGCGGCTCTTTTTCAACAAAACATTCTCAAAAACCAAAGTTAGTGTCACGACCCCTTTTTATCCATTTTAACTGAAAATCTCAATAAATGTTTCGCATTTATTCCTTTCCTTACTCGGTCGTGAACAAACTTACCACTACACTGTTGGGCTATGAATCAATAATAATCCACTCACAACATTCATTCTCAGTTAATAAAAGTGATGCCATATACATGAAAGTCCATCATTCACTTATACAAAATATGATTTACTGACATCAACATCCCCCATAATTACAACTCAATGGTTACTGTGCCCTTACATTGTTTAAATACAAAAAGAATCCTATGTATATACCTTTTAGCTATGGAAGCAGCGGATGTCCAAAAATAAAATGCCTCAGTCCTCGTTGGGCTACTATGCATGCTTTGTAGAAGGGGGAAAATAGAGAGGGATAAGCAACCACACGCTCAGTAAGGCAATAATGCAAGCATAGTAGATAACTACTCTATCTACATGCTGATAGTGTTATACATAAATTGATTATAGTAGGAGCATGAGGGAATAAAACTATGCCATATGAGTATACATATACATCATGGATCAAAATCATGTAAAATTGGCACATAAAACATGGAATATCAACATGTGAAAACGTCTCATGCTTATTCTCATTTAATCTCATAGAAAGGGCAATTCATTTAAGAAGCCTCCTTTTTAAATCACATCACAAAGCTCTTTCTCAAACACATCGAAATCCCATAAAAATGGTTTCTCAATCACTACATCATTGTCATTCCTTAATTTAAAATCCCACAAGGCTCGACCCCTCCCTCGGGTCTACCCTGGACAGTTCGCAATCACACTTATATGTCAAAACATGTGGTAGTAAGTAAATCAAAAGAGACATGTCACTATATCACAAGACTATGTTGGCCAACTATGTCATAAATCATCCCAAACCACACAGATCTCAGTGTGTGGGGTATCATGCTGGAACGAAGGTGGGTTAGTTCTCTGCTAGACTTTTCTCATCAGTATCTCAACCACGCGATACATTGTACTCCATGTGATATACACAGTATCTCGTATTCCGTGGACCTATAACATGGTTGGGGTGCCTACAGTAGGTTTTATCTACCCCATATCGAGTGAAGCCTCTAGTCTCAAGTGCACGTGGGAGTACTCTTAATACCAGGTCCTAGCCCCTCATGACCTTGCTCGCCCCTGTTGGCTTCCTTGATTTAGGTCCTATGTGAGACCCCGTATATGTATAAGGGTATATATGTACATAGAAGTGTAAATAGAGTTGTACTATGAATTCATGAGTGAAGTATATGTGATGTAAGTCCACAAGTAATGTACACACTTGTAATGAGAGTGATAATCGTACGTACAAGTTTCATTATATATGAATGTGTAGTAATGGACTTAAACATGTGGAGAATGTGTGTAGAATGGATTTTGAATAGCTTGGTAAAATGGAAGTAAAATTGCATAAGATGTGCACTTCCATTTTAGTTTATATTAAGTACCATTGGTCATACAAAGATCCTACACAAGTTTTAATGTGTATGAAGTGAGGATGGATGCCATCTTCAAGTCTCAAAGATGAATGAATGAGGAAATGATCATGGTGGCAAATTTAGGATGTTTGGTAAGTGTTGTTGCAGTGGAAATCTGGAAATTTTGAAGGGCAGATCGATCTCATGGGATGAGAGATCGATCTGGAAGAGCCAGAATGCTCTTATTTGGGCGAAAGAATAGAACAGATCGATCTCCAATGGACCAGATCGATCTCCTTAGCTCTCTGTTTGGGAGCAGATCGATCTCATGCTTCGATAGATCGATCTCATGCCTCAACAGATCGATCTCATGCTTCGACAGATCGATCTCAGGCTTAAAATGCCGTGAAAAAGAGGGATTTTAAGGGACCAGATCGATCTCCTATTGGACCAGATCGATCTCCTTAAGCTATTTCTATATAAGGAGTGCTGGAAATCAAAAAATTTCGGGAAAAACACAAACCTTCCACTTTCAACCCAAAAACCTAACATTCTCTCTCAAAAATCAGCCATTTTTAGTGAGGTTTGAAGAGAGACCATTAGAGACAAAGTTGTTCCTATCAAAGAGAAGAACAACATAGTTGGAAAGCATTTTCCCATTGTTGGTATTGGAGGAGTTAAGGGCATTGCCATTTGAGCAAGAAGAGAAATCAAATTTGGTAAGATTCTAACACTCCAACTATGGTACATTGTTTATTTAATTGATTTTGGAGTTGTTGGCATGAGTATAGATGGTTAGAAACTATCTAAATGCATTGGAATGATTTTGACCTAGAAATGGTTTAGTGTGAGAAAGTGAAATTGATGGAGATTAATGATGAATGAGATATGTAGAAATCATTAATAGTGATTGTGGTATGATTTTAAGATATGGTTAGTGGATAAATTGTGAGGTTTACCTAAAAGAGGTAAAATGAGGGTTAAGGCATTTGTAAAATGCATAAGTAAATAATGTTGACTAGTGAGGTCAATTATGGGTTAAATACGTTAACTCAATCGATTTAATGAATGAATCGCAGCTTCCGAGGATACGCCGAGGCGAGTTGAGCCAAGAGCGTGAGAAGCTAAAAGGAAAGGAGTCACACCAAGTAAATCGAGGTAAGGGAATTGTGTGGACTCTTAGAGAAATTGTGCGCAATTTGGGCGCATAAATGTTTTGCTAGAATGCATGAGATTAGGAAATGTTGTTGTTGGGTGATTAAAGGGTAAAAGTTGGGAGTTTGAGAAATGTGCATGAAAACAAAAGCATATTGCTTTGAAAATCATGTTTTATTGCTTTTTAGCAAATGATTGGTAGGTTGGCTAACATTGAAATGATTTGCAAAAGAAATGAGTATGTTTTGGTTTTGTTAACCATATTTTGCAAGTTTTGAGCCACCTACATGATTTCGTGAGTATGAAAGAGTGCATGAGGCACTAGTTTTCACATGGATTTCATATTGTTTTGGCATTGTGCTTTGAGTTTGTCTCGCACTGGATGCCCACCTTGCATGTTGCCGTGATTGGAGCTTCGAGTAGACTTGGTGTCACATCGATTAAATAGGCTCACACGTGCATTGTTTTGAGACATGGCATGTTAAAACAACCTGATGAGCCCGAACGAGGGATAAGGGTTGGAGATCCACCTGATGAGCCCGAACGAGGGATAAGGGATGGAGGAACAGCTGATGAGCCCGAACGAGGGATAAGGCTGGGGGTCCACGGAGTACGTTGTACCGTGCATGTAGCATGGAGTACATTGTACCATGTTGTGATGTGATGTGCCGTCTTCGGACGAGATCTGCTATGGACCGGCGGGTAGGATTTGACCCACCTCCCGTGTGGAAGCAGATGGTGGTGATATCCCGCACACCTGATCCGTGTAGCCGGTATCACAGGTTATGTACATAAGCCTTGAGGTTATTACCTATTGTTGAACTGCCTATCTCACATGTCTAATGCTATTTGAGAATAAATCCATGTTTGAAGTGATTGTGGTCAGGAAAGCCCGAGGGATGGGTTGGGACCTGATGTTGAATTGATTTGTTAATGGTTTTTCTAAAGTGCACGGATGCATGATGTTTAATGCCATGCCTTATTGTGAAAATGCATGATGTTTAATGCCATGCTTTTATTGTGAATTATGCATGATGATTTATACCATGCTTTGAGTTGAAATGTGCACTGAATTTTAATAGCATGAATGCTTTACATACCATTAACACAATCATACACTCATGTTTTGAGATAAACAATGAATTAAATGCTTTTGAGCATGGCATCACGATCACGTAGGTAGTACAGTATCTACCTATTCGCATGATTGCCTTACTGAGCGTGTGGTTTGCTCACCCCCCTTATTTTCCCCCTCTCTACAGAGATTTGAGTATAGATTGAGCGTGACTGGAGGCGTTCCCTTTTTGGTAATCCGCTGCATCCCATCGCTAAAGGTATACACACTTGGATTATTTTGTATCTAAACTAGACATAGCACAGTAGCATTTTGTATGTATCTACTGGGGATGTAAAACAATGTAAACACATGTAACAACTCTGATATATATACATTTATACAAGTGTTTACTCATAAATAATGTTTCAAATTGAATTGGTATGGTGGAGTGAGTTAGACGTCGACACACAGCCCAACTGTTAAGCGTGTGGTTGTTCACGATCGAGGAAGGATGATTAAGGATTGATGCATGGAAATGCGAAAAATTTGTACGTATTTTGGTAAGTTGAGGGTCGTGACATCCTAACCCCTCACCCTCACCCCACTCAAGAGGTCTGTTAGGCCTGTTGGGTTCCCTGAATGGATTAATGTCAGGTCCTAGCCCCTTACCCTCACCTCACTCAAGAGGGCTGTTAGGCTTGTTGGGTTCCCTGAATACCAATTCGTATTACCTTCAACACGACATCATACATACTACCGGGTGAAAACCTACGCGAGCTACACTCTAGCGGGAATTCATGCATCATAAACAAATCACCTCGTATGAGCAATGCTCCAGTACGGCATTTATGCATAAAACATGAAGAAAACCACGTACGAGAATAACTCCAATACGGTTATATGCATAAGAAATCCACTCGAAATCCACGTACGAGCAAAAGCTCTAGTACGGTTTATAAAACATTACCACAATTCAAATTAAAGTATGAGCTAAGCTCCAACACGTTTCAAACATGGGAAAACATCAATAACCAGTGCGAGCTAGGCTCCAGCACAGTTTAATTCACAAAAACATGATAGGCGGCTCATAAACATTTAAAAACCAATCTCAAAACACATTTAGCACCTCACATGTGCTATCACACAACATCATTCAAACACTAGCCAGTCTATCCATCCATTTGCTTAAAACAAAGTAATATGTTGTGTGAAAACATTCAAAATATTTAATTTATGCAATTATTAGCCTTACTATCCCATTTCTTTCTAATACCTTTTCAACAACCAAATCTCATACAGATACACATAGTTACTTCTATACATCGTCAAACGCATTTCTATAAACTCATGCATATTTCAAGAGTCTATACACCCACAAAATACAAGCAGCTACCTCTATATACTTACAGAATTCCCTTACCTGGAATCGTGTCGCTTGATTCCACTTCCTTAAAGCTGCTTACTCATGCAGCCCGATTCGTCTCAAACAAACTCTTCGGAAATGTACATAATCATATTTCACAACATTTTAGCCCATTATAATCCAACTCTTGCATTTACTATAGTTGATTCGACCTATAGTCTCTATTAATGCTTATAAGGTCTTGTTTTATTGTTCCCCTCATATTTCAAATCTATTGATCCGTAATAAACCGATATTAAGCTCATAGTGTTCATATTTCATCAATTTCCTCACTATGGCATTTTATCAAGCATCTCATATACCCATCTTCATGAATTCTCTAAACTCATAATATAACTCCACATAACCATTTCAAGTCACCTACATTACTCAAATAACAACTTAACAAATCCCATAAATCACCAACTCATCGAATTTATACTTTCTCACAGTAGACTTATTCCATTTTCTAGGTTTAACTTATTAAAATAAATCTTAGGTAGTTTTCAATCATCACTACTCATAAAAATCAACTCCAAAGTTAATAAATAAACAATGTACTTGGGTTGGAGTATTAGAAACTTACCAATTCTAGTTTCTCTTTTTGCTCCAATTAGGAAATGCTCCTTGCTCCTTCAATACAAATAATGGGACATTGGTTCCAAACTATGTTGTTCTTCTCTTTCAAATAAACAAATTTTTGTCTAATAGCTCCCTCTCAAATCTTAATGGAAATGGGTGGATTTAAGAGTGAGAAAGTTAGGTTTTTGGGTTGAAAATGGAAGGAGTGATGTTGTTTCCTGAAAGTTATAGATTTCAGTGCCCTTTTTATAGAAATAACTTGATGAGATCGATCTACACTAGGAGGAGATGGATCTAGTCCCCTTAAATCCCTCTTTTCACGACATTTTCAAGCATGAGATCGATCTATCGAAGCTCGAGATCGATCTGCTCCAACCAGAGAGCTAAGGAGATCGATCTGTATGCTTGAGGATCAATCTTTTCATTATAGAATGTTTAGGAGATCGATCTGGCCCCATTGGAGATCGATCTGCTCTATTCCACTGCTCAAATAAAAGCATTATGGCTCTTCCAGATCGATCTCATCTCATCCTATGAGATCGATCTGGCCTTCATATTTTCCAAATTTTCTGCAATCTTTCTATAGTAACTCACACCCAAACATTCTAAATTTACTGCCATGGTCAGTTTCTCATCCAACCACCTTTAAGACCTGAAAATGGCATCCATCCATACCTTATACACATTAGAACTTGTGTGTATTCATGGTATAGCCAAAGGTATACCATACCAAGCTAAATGGAAGTACAACTTCATTTCATTTTATCACACTACTCATTTTGAGTGCCAATCTCATTCATCACTTATAAAAGTCTCTTTCTTCATATTCATACACAATGAAACTTGTATGTACATCATAAACTCTTACTACAAGTATGTACATTGAATTTATGGACTTACACCACTTATGCCTTACATTGCAAATACATTACCATACTCATGATTTCATAAAGTTACATATGAAATACGGGTCTTACAGTTAGCACCTCATTTGTGCTATTTCACAAATCATGAAATCACTAGCCAGCCTATCCGTCAAGTTTGCTTAAACCGAAGTAATTTTTTTTTTGTAAAGATATCAAAACATGTGATTTATGCAATTATTAGCCTTACTATGTAAGACCCGTATTTTCATATGTAACCTTTATGGCTCCCTAAGTATATATTCGTTTATGCAATATGAATCATAAGTGATGTAAGGTCCATAAATCTGATATACACACTTGTTATATGGATTCGTGATGTACACAAAAGTTTGATTAAGTATGAATAATAAGAAATGGACCTTTCTAAGTGAAAAATATGGATTGAATGCAAAATGAGTAGTGAGGTAAATTGATATGAAGTTACCTTTAAGAATTTGGGATGAAATTCGGCTAAGTAGGCTGCAGAGCAATGGGAGATTAATCTCTCCTTCAAGCCAGATCGATCTCAGTAAGTCTCTGCCAAGGCAGGATCGATCTCATCCTCAAGCAGACTGATCTCCTTATGCCTCAGCCAGAAGCAGATCGATCTCTGAATCTTTCTGCCTGGCTAAGATCGATCTCATGCTCTTCGACAAATCGATCTCTCACGCTTGAAAACTAAATGCAGAGAGGCTAAAAGTAGTAGCAGATCGACCCCTCACTTATGGAGATCAATCTCATCAAGCAATTTCTATAAAAACAGGGCTGCTGAATTGCATTTCACGAGAACAACATTAGACCTTCCCATTTTTGAAGCAAAGTGACCTAACTTTCCTCTCTAGACTATTAACACTTTCCATTGAGATTGGAGAAAAGTTTATTTCGTCAAAGTTGTTCACAGAGTGGAGAAAAACAACATAGTTGGGAACAAGAGGTAGAATCGCTAAATTAAAGGAGAAAATGAGCTTTTCCTCAAAGTTGTAAAAAATGAGAAAAGCAGAGATTGGTAAGATTTCAATGCATCAATCTCATATATGTTGATCTATACACTGGTACGAGTTATTGGTATATAGATTTATCGTTGAAACATCCTAGTTCATGCCTAACCTTCCAAAACCTATAAATGGTCTAATGTGTCAAAATGAGAAAAGGATTAGTAGGCAAGGATTAAATGATGAACTAAGTATGTATTGATGTTATTGAGCATGTATATATGCTTGTATAATAATTTGGTGAAATCCATGTGCTAGAAACAATAATGGCTAAAAGTGAGTATATGAGGTATTCGATTAAATGCCAAAATGAAATGATGAACTTGAGGTATTATAAGCTTAATACCAGTTTAATATGAATCAATAGACTCGAGGAGTCTAAGAGATTGTCGAAAATGAGTTATATACTCGAAATGGACTTATGAAAGAGTAAGGTCTGATAATGATGTAACGAGGCCAAATGAGATATAAATGGCCAAAGGCATTGATTTGAATATCATGCAAGTGAAATGAAGTATATGACAATATACTGATGTGCATAATACACAATTTCAGCTCTAGAGGATATAATTGGAGTCGATAGGATGGATCACAAGCGTTGAAAATCGAAGGAATGTGATTCGAGCATGATTCGAGGTAAGGGACTTATGCGAGCTATTAGAGATAGCTAAACGTATGTTTTCTTACCTGCTGTGTGCAAATGTATGCGATACGTATATAGATATTGATATATCTAAGTGAAAACTACGTATGAGAATATGTCCACAAGTATGAGTTGCATGACTTCTATGTTATTATTGTGAAAACTGGTTTTGCAAACGTCTTGAGAAAGAATAATAATAGACGGGCTCCCGGTTTAACCATTTGCATGAAATGTTTCTAACAAGTGATTGAAGGGAGATTCGCCCTCTTACTCATGACAGTACATGGAGCCCATTCTATTTCTTTTTTGTGTGAAACCATGTTAGAGCCTGAGTGCTAACGGTAGATTGACCAGCCCTTCTCACCCGTTATTTTCAAAGGGATTTTTGAGAGAATCAAAAGAGTGCTCGATGCCTCGGGTGATACTGTGTGTTCCACTCGAGATGCTTGCACTAGATTTTTGGGAATCATGTTGGAGCCTTCGAGTATTATTGTGTGTCTTGCTCTGACTATGCTCACATGTAATTTCCTAGTAATATCGTGCTCGATGCCTCAAGTATGTTGTGTGTCTTATGCTGAGTTGCTCACACGAGGTTTATAATTGTATTGCGTGTTGAGTAAAACCATGTTAGAGCTATCATGTATTGCTGTGTGTCTTGCATTGACCTGCTCACACATGGTTTATGAATGTGATGTAATGAGTACAAAACCTTGCTTGAGCCGTCGTGTATTGATGTGTGTCTTGCACTGACCTACTCGCACGAGATTTGGAGACAACATAAATTGGTGATAAGGATCCACGAGAGCACGATGTACCCTGAGCATTAGCCATAGGGTACGATGTGCCGTAATTTGAGTATGAGCTGAAGGGATGGTTGATCCGCCTCTCCAAGCGTAGGGTTCCCGTATACCTGATCAGTGTTGTTTGGAATCCGACTATGGCCATAAGTCTTTCTTATATCTGTGTGATACAACATTGTCACTACTGTGTGAGGTGACATATGTCTCCCCTGCTGTGTGTCTGGGGATATGATAACCCATGATTTATGTCTCAATATATATTGATATGCTAAATGTAAAGCATTTTCTAAGTATGAACAGTGTGAGTAGATTATGTTGTGTGAAACTGTGTGATACTGTGTGAATATGCATATACCCATCTAGTAAATTAATGGTTTCGCATTGGTGGAAGTTGTTCTAAAAAAGAATGCATATGTTTATAAGGAAAATGAATATATATTTTAGCATGTAGATAGTATAGTTATCTACATGTTTTCATATTTTCCTTACTGAGCGTGTTAGCTCACCCCCTTATTTCCTCATCCACAGATACTACGCAGTAGTGAGTACACTGCAATCGTCCCTGCTATCGTGTTTCTATGGTCATCTAACAGTATAGAGAGGTATACACTTGAGATGAAAAATTTTGTATCCTGTAAATTAAAACACAATAAAGTTTGTATTTTGTATTTTGGGGGATGTATATAATAGAAACTGATGTAAACGCTTCCGTACTTATATATAGAAGTCCAGTTTCTATTTTTCTTCAATTGTATGAAATTATTTAACTAAAATGGATGAGATATGGATTGGATGTTGACTCACAACCCAACTGTAAGTGGTAAGGAAAAGGTCACGGACAGAGAGTGAGGGTCGTGACATACTATCCCCTTGTAAAATTCACTTCAAAACCAAATCATATATATACATACATACTCGTAGTCATTTGCTCAAACCATCAATCACTTTTCAATATAACCATGCATTTACAAAGCCCTATATTCACCCATAAAATATAAGCAGTTATCTCTAAGTACTTACAAAATTCCCTGACCTGGAAATCGCGTCGAATGTTTTCCTCTTCTTTAAAGCTGTTCGTTTGTGCGGTTCGATTCAGCACAACATCATATTTCACATCAATTCGGTCTAAAACGATACAATTCTTGCATTTACTATAGTCGATTCGACATTTAGTTTCCATTAACATTTATAACGCCTCACTTCCTCTTAAGCCCATTTTGATCACTTTATTAAGTTCTCGGGAGTTTATTGAACTCTTTTAGGCCTATTAATTCACATTAAATCGATATTAAGCTCATAGTGTCTCTGGTCCATCATTTACTTCACTATGGTAATTTATCAAACACCTCATATACTTATTTTCATAACTTGCCTAATCTCACAGTGTAGCTTCATTCTATCATCTTAAAATCTTGCATATTACTCCACTAACACCTTAGCATAATCCATTTATCATCAACTCACCCATGTCACATTTTCTCACACTAGACTCATTCTAGGTTTTACTTGTTCCATTACATTCTAGGTAGTTTCTATCATAAATTCATACACCTATCTACTCACAATCAATAACTAGATAAATGTAGTTGGGTTGTGTATTAGAAACTCACCTAGCTTGATTTTCTTCTTGCTCCAATAAGAACACTCATTTGTTCCTTCAATCCAACCAATGAAGTGTTGATTCCAAGCTATGTTGTTCTTGTCTTTATAGTGAACAACTTTTCCTTAATAGCTTTTCATTAAATCTTTATAGAAATGGGATGGTTTTAGAGAGGGAAAGCTAGGTTTAAGGTTGAAAATGGAAGGAAATGGTTTGTTCCCATGAAAATGCATATCCAACTGCTCTGCTTTTATAGAGATGGCACTAGGAGATCGATCTGCATAAGGTGGAGATCGATCTGGCCTTACTTGAATCCTTAGAATTTTATCCATTTGGCAGGCAGGAGATCGATCTGCTGAATGCATGAGATCGATCTGTCTTGTTATATGAGACCGATCTGCTCAATGGGAACAAGATCGATTTGTTTCAGGCCGAGAGTTTAGGAGATCTAATCCTCAATTTGTGATAGCCCAATCTCAAATCAATCTTAGAGAAGACTGAAGCCCCTCTCAGCTGATCAACCGAATCGTCAATCCTCGACGGTGGATATTTATTCTTCACCGTGGCTTTATTCAACAGTCGGTAGTCTATGCATAATCTGAGACTACCATCCTTCTTCCTCACGAATAACACTGGTGCTCCCCACGGTGAGACATTGGGTCTAATAAATCCTTGATCCAATAACTCCTGTAGTTGTTTCTTCAATTCCTCAAGTTCCACTAATGCCATCCTATATGGAGGTCTAGAGATAGGCTGAGTATCTGGTACCAAATCAATGGTAAACTCCAGCTCTCTCTCTAGTGGTAAACCTGGTAACTCATCTGGGAAGACATCCAAAAATTCACATACCACAGGTATATCCTCAATCCTCGGATGTTCCCGTTTATCATCTGAGATGAGTGTTTCATAACCTTCACATGAACAATCATCTTTAGTACTCTCAAAAGCAACATTAAAATTTCAATTTGCTTACCAAAACTTCCACACATTTATTTCCTTAATATTTCAAACGTACACTGTAAGGTTCAGGTAAGGAGAAAGTTACAATCTTAGTGTAGCAGTCTAAACTCACTTGATTGGTTGCCAGCCAACCCATTCCCAAAATTACATCAAATCCATGTATATTTAGCACCATTGAATCTGCTAACATCACTCTATCTCTCACCTTTATTTCACACCTTCTACAGATTAAATCAGTTCTCTGGGACTCACGCATATGGGTATTTACATGTAGTACATACTCTAGAGGTTCAAACTTCAAATTTAATCTACATAAAAAATACACAAAAATAAACGAATGCATGGACCCTGGATCAATCAACACATGAGCCTTAAAATTACAGACAGATAGGTACCTCTTATAGTTTTTGCTAAAGTGTCTGCCGTTTCCTTGTCCAGAGCAAACACATGTCCCACTATAACGGGCTTCTTTCCTTTCTCTGCAGCAGTGGCCCGACTCGGGGGATTCACTCTCTAAGGCTATTGTCTAGGGGGCTTCGAAGCATGTGGTCTCTGAGGTCGAGCGCAGTCTTTTACTCTGTGACCCATGTCTCCACATCTAAAACATCCATGGATTAACCCAGTACAACTTTGCTCATGCGATCGGCCACAATTTTTGTAAACACTTATCTTAGGCCTGACATCTCGAGGGGTCTCCCTGATGATAGGATAAGCTCTAGGTCTCTCTAATCTGCCCTTCTGTACCTCAATCCTTCCTCTTCTGAAGGAACCTCTCCGAATATATGCCTGGGAAATTGTTGCCCTCTTGCCTTTATCCCGAGTCACTACAATGAACTCATTATGGATTGTACAATTTCAATTCCCCTCTCAATCTCTTGTGCTCGTCTCAGAGCATCTCCAAACTCAATAATACAAAACCCTATCAATTGATCTCTGATGATGGGATTCAATCCATACACAAATCTCTTTGTGCGGAGCTCTTCATTTTTGAAGGTCTTTGGATCATATCTCAATAGAGCGATAAATAGGCTCTCATAATCATCCACAGACAAATCACCCTCTATCAGATTCAAAAACTCTGCATGTTTCCTTCTCTGAGCAGCTCGTGGTACATATTGGGCTCTAAATGCCATCTAAAACTCTTCCCAACCAATCACATCCGGGCTGGACATCAGAATACCCTGGGTAGTACCCCACCAATCTCGAGCTCTCCTTTTCAACATATACGCTCCCACACTGACCCTTTCAGCATCTCTGCACCCCAAATAGTCAAATATGACTCTTAACTCAGTAAGCCACTCCTCAGCCTCTACGGGATCCTTTATCCCTTTAAATGCGGGTGAATTCATTTTCAAAAAGTCCTTCAATCGGACCATACTTCTGTCATCATGCTGAGTGACTGGAGGGACCGGGTCCATCTGTACTGGGGGCACGAGAGGTCGTTGTGGTGGTGTAGGGGTAGTACCTGAGGCATTAACTCTAAAATGTAGTGCTACCATTTGCTTAAAACCTTACTGCACATCTTGCTCAATCCGGTTAAATCGAGAGTTAGGACTCTCTGGTTATGGGGCAGGTGGCGGAGGTGGCTCTGCCTGCCTCCTCGAATGACCTCGCCGTCCACTCATTCTCAATCTCAATATGTTTCCGGTGCGTACACATCAAATTCGATTGAAATCTCAATCCTCAATTTCAGTTCATGACCAGACTCAGACAAACACTTGGGATGTATTCTATTTCACTTGATCGACACTGACAATACTAAACACCCTAAGCTCTGATACCAAGAAAACTCTGTCACTCCCCGAAAGCGTGAAAAACAAGGTAAACTTAAAACTTTTTATTCATCCATTCACAATTAAGGGTGCATTCCTATGCAGTGTCTTGCATCATCATACATATTTTATAACTTTCACCTCAGGATCTCATCATCTCATAATTATATATCATACCATATACATTACTTAATTCAAGGTTAAATAATCCTAATACATCCCATACATCATTGTACATCAAGTGTCTGTAAATACAACTTTATTCTGGGTACATGAAATGAAAATTATACCTCAAAATATAATATATGGCCTGGAGCTCAAGTCTTCCACTAGCCACTACTCCGTACGTCGCAGGAAATTCTCCTCACTTGAAGAAATCGGGGGAGAGATAAAACAGAGTGAGCTTCGAAATCGTTCAGTAAGTGGGTAAGGGACTCATTGATAAAATAATGATTTACACAACACAATCATTTTGTTTTGTGGGTGAAAACCCAATAAAAGTCAGTAGAAAAGTGTAGCATGAATCATCAAAACATCATCTCAACTCATTTCTCAAAGCTCAAGTAGAAACATGATAATAATTGGTTTAATATAAAACCACAGTTACAAGCATGTAGAAAATAGAATGCGATAGTGGCTTTCTCATAAAATGTGATGAAAATCACCGTAATAGTAATACACGTGACGCAGCCACAAAACACAATCTCATGTGTAAAACGAGACTAGGCAAATAAAACTCATATAAAAACTCATCATGGTACATCAAAACGATTGAACTCATCCCCTAGGCGAACATCCCCAATCGAGGGATTTCGTCGACAATAATACACCCATGGCCATGGTTCGCTGTAGACTTGATCAGAGTCATACAACCATCGGTCTTACATGCTATCCGAGCAATGCCACCCAATGCTGCCGCAGAGCGGGGTCATCTCACGTTACCAGAATTGAGGAGTCAGTCTTACGTGCTGTTAGAGCATAACCCGGTCTTACATGCTACAAGAGTAAAGCCCGATGTGTATTCAACATGACACGCCTAAGTCTTAGTAATAGCCATTATCAAATAAAACTGTTTTGCCTTCACGTAGCGCTCATAATGGTTTTTCTCATAAAACACATCTCAAAATCGTTTTGTACTCAACACAAAACATGTCAAAATCGAGCTCAAACCGGTAAAATCACGCACACATTTCTTAAATCTCAATACGCCTTAACGTAGAGCCCAAATCACTTTTCACTTTTTAAACTCAAAATGGTTGTAAAACAATTTCACATTTAGTTTACAACTTAAAATAATTGGGCCCCAACCGGCTATAAAATCGTGTGCAATAATTCATTCACAACTCATAAAAACATGCTTGTTTTCTCAAATCACATTTCATGCTACAATATCATCACAAAATCGCATACACAAATGAGTTTAAGTTTCCCTTACCTCGTTGCACCTCGTATAGTGCAATCATTCCCCCAAACGACGGACTAGCCACGCATTCCTCTTTGGAACTCCCGGGCTAAAACTTATGGAGAGCTTTATTCACACCTTGATTCGATTTGACCTTCTATTTCCAAGTATGTTGCTCTCCTTTGGATGAGGAACAACTTTCCTTCTTGCCACAACCTCTGATTCGAACAAAAATGGGCGATTTGAAGGAGAGAGAAAGCTTGGGTTTAGGTTGAAATGGTGTTTTTGGAGAGAGAAAATTTGAGATACAAGAAAAACATAGGGGTCCTTTTATAGACCGAGGGTAGAAGATCGATCTGGTCCTTGATGAGATCGATCTCTTTTTTAATTTAGGGATGTTTTGAGGTAATTTTATGCCTAAGAGATCGATCTGTCGTGGGGTGAGATCGATCTCTTAATTGCTTCATGGGATCGATCTGCTCTTGAGGAGATCGATCTTCTGTTTACAGAATGCTTCATGAGATCGATCTGCTCATTGAGGAGATCGATCTTCTTTTAATAGAAACATTTGAGATTGATCTTCTTGCCTATGAGATTGATCTGCCTATTAGTTCTTACATATTTTCTGCATTCTGGAGCCATGAGATCGATCTCTCATTCTTAGAGATCGATCTGGCCTTCACAGATTGTACTGCTACTGCATCAATTTGTAGAAAACTCAATGTTAAACTTCACAAAATCTACCCCATAATCCATATTTCAATCATAGACATTCAAGACTTAAAAACCTCATCTTCTTATACTTCATCATATTTAAAACTTGTGTGTACAGTAACATATCATGATTACATACAGCACATTATAATTCTCATAACTGGGGTATATAGAATTCTTAGTTCTCACAGCTGAGGATTAAAGAAATTCGGGAGAGGACAGTTAAGCTTCCCGTGTATCCGCCCATAGCTCCAGCAAAGGGAATAGTGATTAGAGGGCCACGACCTACTACGAAATAGTGCAATAATTACGGTAGGTACCATGGGACTCGACCATGTTATGGATCTCCTACAATATGTTTTCGATGTGGAAAACCAGGGCATGTGATCAAAAATTACCTGGAGATGATTGAGAATGCCTCACAAAAGGGCAAGGAGCTAGAGAGAGCTCCTGTTGATACTCCCACTCTAAGACAGAGGGCGACAGCTGAAGAGAAAGGAAAGTAGGTGGTTGGCAGAGGACGAGTACACGCCTTAGACCAGGATACTGCAGATCAGTCGTCAGATGTGGTGAAAGATACCATCTTAATCTTTGATCTTGAAGCTTATATTTTGATAGATCCTGGTGCCACACATTCATTTGTATTACCTGTATTTGCATGTAAATTGTTTAAGTATGTGAAGCTTGCCCCATTGAGTGGGAGGATGCTGATAAGTACCCCCATAAATAATAGTCAGTTAGTGGAGTATGTAGTTAGCGAATGTAAGTTAAAAGTAGGGGAAAAGGAAATGTCAGTCAACCTCATTTTAATGTATTTGGGAGACTTTGATGTAATCTTAGGAATGGATTGGTTGGCTACTAATCGGACTATAGTAGATTGTTTTTCTAAGACGGTAACATTTCCAGGGGTAGGTAGCATTACCGTAAGCTTCCCTGAAAAATGTAATGGAAATCCCCTTGAAAAGTAATGAAAGCAGTTGTGGTTGTGAGTGAGATATATGAATCTTTGTACTGATTTAGTGATGGATATTTTGAAAGGTTATATTGCGTACGTGGTTGAAGAGGATAAGGCATGCCCAAAATTGTGAGACATCCAAGTGGTCAGGGAATTTCCAAATGTATTTTTGGATGATTTACTAGGGTTACCACCGGATAGAGAGATAGAATTTTGCATAGATTTGGCACCTAATACAAAGTCGATATCCAAACCACCGTACAAAATGACTCTGATTGAATTGGAGGAACTGAAGAAGCAGTTACAAGAGTTGCTAGACAAGGGGTTTATTAGATCGAGTGTATCACCTTGAGGAGCATCAGTGCTGTTTGTGAAGAAAAAGGATGGAAGCTTCCGACTGTGTATTGACTACAGGTTGTTGAATAAGGTGACCATTAAGAATAAGTACCCCCTTCCACGCATCAATGACTTGTTGGATCAACTACGAGGAGCTCAGGTATTCTCTAAAATAAATCTGAGATCAGGGTACCATCAGTTGAGAATTCGACATGGAGATGTACCCAAGATAGCTTTTCACATCCGGTATGGGTCATTTTGAGTTTATGGTTATACCATTCAGGTTGATGAATTCTCCTACAGCTTTTATGTCACTGATGAATGAGGTGTTTCACCAGTACCTGGATAGAATTGTTATCGTATTCATCGATGATATTCTGGTTTCTTGGGTTACATAGATTAGACACCTCAGACAGTTACATAGATTAGAAGTTTCTTGGGTTTATCAGGGTATTATCGACGGTTTGTGGAAGGATTCTCGAGATTAGCTACTCCATTGACACGCCTCACAAGAAAGAATGTTGAATTTGTGTGTGACGATAAGTGTGAAAAGAGTTTTTAGGAGTTGAAGAGGAGATTGACGACAGCTCCGATTGTGACCATTCCCACTAGCTCAAGAGGTTTTTCTATATATACAGATGCTTCGTATCAAGGACTGTGCATCGTACTGATTCAAGATGGGAAGGTAGTAGCCTATGGATCGAGACAGTTGAAGGATCATGAGAGGAACTACCTAACCCACGATCTAGAATTAGCGATCGTGGTATTTGCTTTGAAATTATGGCGCCATTACCTTTATGGTGAGAAATTCCAAGTGTTTACAGACCACAAGAGCCTTAAGTATCTGTATTCACAGAAAGAGTTGAACATGAGATAGAAGAGGTGGCTCGAGCTTCTAAAGGACTATGATTGCGAGATCCTATACCACCCGGGTAAAGTAAATGTGGTAGCTGATGCATTGAGTAGAAAACACCTCGGGATTGTATCGTATATGATGATCAGGGAACACGAGCTATTGGAACAGTTCACGAACCTTAGTCTGGATATGACCCTGCCTGATGCTGATAGTGGCTTTACGGTAGCTAGCCTACGATTGGAACCCGATAAGATAGATCGTATCCGACAGGATCAGCGGATTGATCAGTAATGCAATGTTATTGTCGGGTAGCTACAGAGGGGTACAGATACTAATTTTGAGTTGAGTTCAGATGGTTTACTGAGATTCAAGGGTATGATATGTGTTCCCGATGATCCAAATATCAAGAGGTTGATCTTGAAAGAAGCTCACTCGACGAAGTATACACTGCATCCGGGAAGTAACAAGATGTATTAGAATCTCCGGAGAGTGTATTGGTGGTTTGGGATGAAAAGAGAGGTAGCTGAATTTATGGCAAAGTGTCTCGTCTGTCAGCTAGCAAAGGTAGAGCATCAGAAGCCTGCAGAGCTATTGCAACCTCTACCTATACCGACTTGGAAATAGGAGCATGTCACTATGGATTTCTTGATGGGTTTACCTAGGACCTGTAAGAATCACGATGCGATTTAGGTGATAGTGGATAGGTTGACGAAGTCAGCACACTTCCTAGCTATAAGAGCCATTGATACTCTGAGTACATTGGCAAAACTATTTATGCGCAAGATAGTGAGGTTGCATGGTGTTCCAGTGAGTGTTGTTTCTGATAGGAATGCCAGCTTCACTTCCCACTTTTGGGAACACTTCCAGGAAGCGATGGGGACCCAACTGAGTTTTAGCACTGCGTATGGTCAGTCAGAGAGGACTATACAGACCCTGGAAGATATGTTGAGAGTGTGTGCATTGGATTTTGGAGGCTCCTGGGATGACCATTTGCCCCTCGCAGAGTTCACTTATAATAACAGTTTTCATTCGAGTATCGGGATGGCACCGTATGAGGCTTTGTATGGCCGTAGATGTCGTTCCCCTATCGGATGGGGAGAGGTTGGCGACCGACTGATATTTGCTTTCGATTCAGTGAGACAAGCCTCTGAGGATGTCCAATTGATTTGTGAGAGGTTATGGATAGGTCAGAGCAGACAAAAGAGTTATGCTGACAAGAGACGAAGACCGTTGGAATTCACAGTGGGTGAATTGGTGTTTTTGCGAGTTTGTCCTTCCAAGGGTATAATGAGGTTCGAAAAGAAAGGGAAGCTAATTCCACATTACATTGGACCCTTTAAGATATTGGATAGAGTGGGAGATAAGGCCTATAGGCTAGCGCTACCACCTGAGCTAGCAGGCACATCTCTATGTTACAGAAGTACCTACTGGATCAGACGCATGTGATAAGATATGAGCCATTAGAGCTCCGTGAGGACATGACATATGTTGAGAAGCCGATTTGAATATTGGATAGGAAGGAGAAGGTATTAAGATCCAAGACGATCCCCCTAGTGAAAGTTCTTTGGCAGCACCACACTGCAGAAGAAGCTACATAGGAGTTAGTGAGTTTGATACAGGAAAAGTATCCCGAGTTATTCACGGACTGGTTTGGTTCTAATTTAGAGGACCAAATTTTCTAAGTGAGGGAGAATGTGAGACCCCATATATGTATAACTTTGTAATATATGTAAATGAAATTATAAGACAAATGATTTTAAATCATGCAAATGTGAATGAATTGCAAATGAGAATGAATGAGTATCATGGATGCATGTAACGGTCAAATAAGGGCTGAAGTGGCCACAAACTAAACGAATAGAACTTAAAGGATCTGGACTGGAGATAAGGACTTAAAACACAGAATGATAAAGCATGGATTACGAAATTGTATACCCATTCTGATTTCCAAGTAAATACACATAAGTTACATACCACGAAAATCATAGGAAATAAGTCTCTCCATGTACGAAGTGGGATTAAAATGCAAAATGAGTATTAGAGCAATGGAATAGGAATTCACCATTGGAAAATATGTAAAAATATAGCAAAAGGGTTGCAGATGGGAGGCCAGATCGATCTCTCATTAAGTGCAGATCGATCCCTTATGCAAAATAGGGTAATTTCACGTGAAATAGCAAACGTAAGATCGATCTCCCTATCAAGCAGATCGATCTCCCAATGACCAAATCGATCTAGATTTACCTCTGCCAAGCCCAGATCAATCCTCCCTTAAGTGCAGATCGATCCCCTTAAGCTTCTGCTAATGAGAGATCGATCTGTTCCCTATTGAACAGATCGATCTTACCCTGTAATGTCTGAACATTTCAAGAGCAAAAACCAAAAGCAGATCGATTCCCTACCTAATCAGATCAATCTCCTCACCCTTTTTTTCTATATAAACCCGATGATAAAAAGCTTCAATCTTCAGGAAACTTGATCTCTCTCCATTCTCACCCAAATACTAAGCTTTCTCTCTTTAGGATACCCACCTTTTCCATACAGATTTGGGAAAAAGACATTTGAGCAAAGTTGTTCACCTTGGGGAGAAGAACAACATATCTTGAAGTCAATGTCCAACTCATTAGATTGAAGGATCTAAGGAGTCTTCCAAATTTGGAAGAGAAGAAAGTCAAGATGGTAAGTTTCCAATGCACCAACTTCAAATGTGTTTACCTATATGATGTTATGGGTAGATTGGTGTACATTTCAATGGTTGAAACTACCTAGGATATAATAAACCAATAATGACCTAGAAATAGGATGGTGTGAGAAATGAAATGTGGTGGAGTTAATGATTAATGGGATATCTTAAGGTGATAATGGTGTTGTGAGTATGATTTTAAGATGATGGTGTGAAATGAATTGTGAGATTGACTAAATGGTAGAATGTACATTTATAGCATTGGTGAAATGTATGAATGAATGAGAGAATTAAGGGTAGAGTATGCACTCCCAAGTGCCTAATAAGTAACTAAAGGAGTTACTAGATAAATTGGCTAGAAATGGCATAACAATTGTCAAATGCAATAGTGGGCCACCCTTAACTAAAAAGACTCAATGAGATCTGGTGACTAGTTGAAGTCAAAATATGAGTGAGCAACATTAACTCAAGTGATTGGTAAATGAATGCAGCTCCCGAAGACATGTTCGGAGTGAGTTGAGCCCAATCGCGAGAGACGGGAAAGGAAGAGAGTCGCTTCCAAGTCAATCGACGTAAGGGAATCTGTAGACTCTTAGAGAAAGCTGTGCGCATTTTGGGCGCTTTATGCTTTGAAAATCTTTTTTTTTTCATTTCTTTTTAGCATGTGATTGGTAGGTTGGCTAACATTTGAAATAATTTGCACGAGAAATGACTCGATTTGGTTTTATAACCATGTTGTACAAAGAATGAGCCACCTACATGAGTTCGTGGAAATGAAACGTGCTAGAGCATTGCTCGCACGAGATTTGACATGTTTAAACATGCATTAGTGCTGGAGCGATGCTCGCACTAGAGTTTTACATGGATTTTATGACATTGTGCTGAAGTATATCTCGCACAAATTTTTATACTGTATTTGACATGGTGCTAGAGCATAGCTCGCTATAAATGTCCACCATACTTGTTTCCGTACTTGAGACTACTCGAACGTGGTTTTGTGACATGTTGGGAGCCGTGCTGGGAGCTTCGAGTAGGCTGTGTGCCACGCCGATTAAATAGGCTCACACGTGCGTATTAAGATGTGGTAGGATATATTGTGATGATATGGGTCCATGGAGTACGTTGTACTGTGTAAGTAGCATGGGTACGTTGTACTATGTGTGATATATATGCCGTCTTCGGACGATGGATTCTACTATAGACCGATGGGTTGGACGTGACCCACCTCTCGTGCGGAAGTAGATAGAGGTGATACCCCGCACACTAGGACCCGTGTAGCCTGGGATCGCAGAGGATATAGCCATAGTCCTAGAGGGCATTTCCCTTATTATATTGTGTGTCTATCTCACATGTCCATTGATGAATGATAAATTCATGTTTTTGAAATATGTTTTTTGGGTCAATATAGTCCATGGGAGGGGCCGAGTCCTGATGAGTGAATGATTTTTTAATGGCTTGTGTTATGAATTGAAAATGATTTTAAGTGCACATTACATGATGATTTACCATGCTTTGACCTTGATTACGCATGATGATTTTTACATGCTATACTTTAATAACTGTGTACTAATTTATATAGCATGATTTGCTTTACATGGCATAGACACAAGCATGAGTACACGTTTTGAAGTATGACAATAAATATGTGGTTTAAGCATGGCATCACAATCACGTAGATAGTGCAGTTATCTACCTGTTCGTATAAATGCCTTATTGAGCACGTGGTTTGCTCACCCCTTTTATTTTCCCTCGATAGAGAGAGCGATTGAGGATTGGATTTTTGGTGTCCGCTGCATCCCATCACACAAGGGATACACATTTATATTTTTTCTGTATCTAGATATGTACAAGCACAGTAATATCTTGTAATGTAGTTTTAGGGATGTAGAGAGTTTGTAAACACTTGTAAATGACAACTCTAATTTAGAAATACAAGTGTTTACTTTTAAATGAATTGAAATTTCAAACGATTTGTTTGGATGAGATTGACATCGATACACAGCCCAACTGTTGAAGGTGTACCTGTTCATGATCAGGTAAAGAAAAGGTAAAGATTAATCAATAAATAATGGGTCAAACATTAAAGTTAAAAATGGCCAAAATTTGAAGAGGATTTCGGTGTTATGAGGGTCGTGACACCTCTAGCTCAACTAAGGCCATGCGATACAGTGGTTTCGATATAGGTTCAGTACCAGGCCCCAAATCTATATAGAACTCCATCTCTCTGTTTGGTGGTAACCTTGCAAGTCATTCGAAAAGACATCTGGGAATTCATTGACCACAAAAATATCTACCAACTCCGGATGTACCTTATCCGTATCAACCACGTACGCAATAAAAACTTCAATACATTCATTTCTCAGTCAGCATAGTACATTATTTATTGTAACCATAACTACTACTTTCATTTCTTTTCATCAAACTTTACAACATATTTTTTAAGGTTAGGAAACATAACTGTCTTAGCATAACAATCTATAATAGCATGGTTTGCAGATAACCAATCCATTCCTAAGATTACATCGAAATCATTTATGCTTAACAATATTAGATTGGCTATCATGTCATTTTCCCCTACTCTTAGCTTACAGTCATTTAATACATACTCCACTAGCTGACTATTATCCATAGGTGTATTAATCAACATCATCCTACTTAAAGGTGTACGCTCTACATGCTTTGCTAACTTACATGCAAATGAAGGCGATACAAATGAATGTGTGGCACCAGGATCAATTAAAACATGTGCTTCTAAATCACACATCAGGATGTTACCTTTAATCACATTCAACGAAGCATCGGCTGTACCCTGGTCCAAGGCATGTACTCGCCCTCGTCCAATAACCTGCTTCCCTTTCTCCTATGTCGTCGGTCTCCTCCTTGACGCAGATATATCAGCTGGAGCTCTCTCCAGCTCCTTGCCCTTCTGTGGGGCAATATCAATAATCTCTGGACAAACTCTAGCCATATGCCTTAGCTTCCCACATCTAAAGCATAATCCACTAGAAACGAGACAAGGTCTACCTCTATGGAATCTACCACCTTTGCTACATTGCTTAGTGGTAGGCCTCGGTCCTCCAATCATAACACCTCTAGCTGGAGATATAACCGAATATGCAGGAGATCTAACAGCCTTCTCATGTACTTCCTCAATCCTTGGTCTCTTACCGAAGAGTCTCCTCCCTCCTCGATATCCAAAACCTCAAGCACTGTCACTTATCGGCCTCTTCCTATCTCAGTCTCTACCATTGCTAACTATCCTAAACTCAGAGGCATTCCTCTCATAATCTTGCCCGCAGAGTTACGTCCTGCGCACTGCCTCATCATAGGTAGAGATGTCAAATGGAACTGGTTTAAACCGTAATACTGGTCTCAGTCCATCAGTGAATCTGCAGACCTTTCTGGTCTCGTTACTTATGGTATCGGGGTCATACCTCCCCATGGATAGAAATATGATCTCATACTCGTCTACTGAATGACTCCCCTGGCTTAACCCTAAAAATTTGACCTGCAGCCTTCGTTGGGCTGTATCTAGAACAAACTGCCTCCTGAAAGTATCCAGAAATATCTCCCAACTGATCTCTATATGTTGGGCTCTCAATATGGGTCGGGTGGACTTCCACCAATGCTCTGCTATCCCCTTCAGTAGGAACGCAGCAAATGCGACCATCTCTGAAGTCGTACACTCAAAGAATCCGTACAACTTCTCCATCTCTCCTATCCACTCTTCTGCCAAAACTGGGTCCTTCACCCCTCGAAAAGTGGAGGTCCAAGCTTCTAGAATTGTCGTAGTTTATCCAACTTACAACCATACCCCAAAGCATTACCGCCCTGTCATGGAGTATCTATAGGCTGTGGCATATGAGCTGGCTGTACAGGCGTACCAGGTGCAGCTGCCTCTCCAAGCGTATTCTCTACATCCTGTCCCTGTCTACCTGGTATAGTCTATGCCAGTAACTCCACTATGGTCTTAAGGCAATGTTCTAATCTTGTGAAGCGTGCCTCAGTACTCTCGGGTACCTCAGTGGGACCTGTAGTCTCATCTCGGGTCTCTGGCCTACCTCTAGGGCCTCAAACCCTACCTCTAGCCCCTCTACCACGGCTGATATTAGCCATAATAGCTAAATTCCTGCATTTATAACCATTAATTAGTTTGATTTCCATCTTGTATACACAATAGTAACTAAACAAAACAAAGTACTATGGGGATGTACACTTTCCTAATTACTAATATTGACTCATATTAGACCAACTCTACTCTAATACCATTCTGTCACGACCTCCCCTCCCGTGACCTACCAAAATCACCACAAATTGTTTGCATTTTACTTACCTCTCCTTTTGTCATCACTCAACACTAAACAATTAGGCTGTGATTCGATATTAGTCACCCATTCATTATTCTTTCATAACATGCATACAAGTCAATATTCTTTTCTATAATGTAAACACTTATACATTAATAAAAAAAACTTGTACATATACATCCCCGACCGTATAATCGTTTAAATAACTGTGCTTTTACAATATTCAGTACAAAACGTTTCAAATGTGTATACCTCTCGTAAGATGGATATGCAACGGATCAAGGAATACCAGTCCTTAGCCGTGATTGATTACTGTGAACGCTCTGTATAGAGGGGAAATAAAAAGGGGGTGAGCTCGCAGCTCAGTAAGGAAATCAAGCAAGCAAGTAGATAACCACACTATCTACAAAATACTATGCTCATGCCTTGAAATCATTTCATTATCGACTCATATCTAAAGCATGCATCTTGCTTGAAACTTTTATGCAATATATATATATATATAAATCATCAGTTATAAAATTGAATTCATGTTGGTTTCATAAATCTTAACAGTTTATGCAAAACATTGCATTTCTCATGTAATTCATAAAATTCACATTTATCATACCATTCAACTAAATCAAAATAATATGGCACATCATCATGTTCAAAAACATGGAAAACTGGGCCTCACTCATCCCTCGGGTTACCCTTTTCACACACAAATTCACATGTTCAGATTATAAAATCATGTGATAGTTCATTCAAGAAATCTCAAGTGATGAAACGAGATAGGGGACTACACGTTCCAATATTATGATCATAACTCATTTTTCGTGATCCTAAGCTACACAATACTCGATGTGTGGGGTCTCACAATTGCTATAATAGGAGGTGGGTCAAATCCCCTACCGTCCGCTCACAACTCAAACACATCGTGTACTCACGGTACAATGTACTCCATGTGACATACACGATACAAACTACTCCATGGATCCAATCTCAAGGCAGGGTGCTTGCCATAAGTCTTAGCCCTCATACCTTGGATATACCTCATAGTTGGGTGCTTGTCATAAGTATTAGCCCTTATACTATGGGTTATAGTTTCGATAGCCCTCGGCCATATCTAAAAAATTACACGTGTGAGCATATAATCGGTGTGACACACAGTCAGAACAGGCTCCCAACACGGCTATTTCATGCTTTCTCTTTCAAAGTCGATACGTGCGAGTAAACTCCCAACATGACCATAACACAATGATATAACTCTAGTGCGAGCAATGCTCCCAGCACTATATCTGTCGTGACCCAAATTCCTAAAAATCACTACAAATTTTTCGCGAACTTACCTCACTTCACTTGTTTGGGCTGTGAGTCAATATCCATCACTCAGTTTCATATGTTATATATATATATATATATATAAATACATATCAGGTAATGCTTTCGTCCCAGGCACTAATATCGCGGAAGCTCATAAAGTTATCATTTCATAATTAGAAAGTTGTTTACATTGCCTTACATATACATCTCCCATATCACGTGACTATATCACTGTACACTATTATTCAGATACAAAAAGTACGTGTGTGTATACCTCGATGCTGCTGGATAGCTGTGTGTAAAAGATCACGAGACGGATGCAACTTATACACTCTACTGAAATGCTCTGTAGAGGGGGAAAATAAAGGGATGAGCACAACACGCTCAGTAAGAAATATATGAAAGTAGGTAGATAACCACACAATCTACGATGCTCATAATGCATGTTTTATCATCTCGTAAAACAAATGCATTTACTTTTCAAAACACTTGCATTAATATATGAAAGCAGATAGATAATAATACTATCCACGATGCTCATAATGCATGGTTTATATCGAAAAACCCATGGTATTCACAAAACTATTATAGTAAAACACATAGCAATTTACTGCCAAAAATCGAATATCAACTCTTGTTCAAAGTAAAATATTTATGTGTTCAATGTGGAAACTCACATTTAAATCATATTCTCATTTCAAATGGTTTCATCACATAAATCAAATAACAATTAGTTTCATCATTGAAACCAATAAAACATATCGTATGTAGAGACGTCAATTCGGATATTGAATACGAAGGAGAAAGTGTTACGATCTAAGATGATCTCTTTTGTTAAGGTTCTTCACACTTCGAAGGAAGTTATGTGGGAATTAGAGAGCCTGATGCGAGGAAAATATCCGTACCCATTCGAGAATTGACTTAGTTCTAATTTGGAGGACTAAATTTCTTAAGGTGATGATGAATGTAAGACCCAAAAATTCGGTGTCATTTCTTTTAGAAATTGATATTATAAACATGGATTTAGGTAATCTTGATCAATAAAAAAGAAATAATTAAATTCTAAGTCCAATTGATCAAGATATGACTTTATTTGGATAACCCAAATTTTCTACATCTGGAATTATTTAGGAAATATGGAAAATTGGTTCCAAGAAAATAAAAAAATAAATAACGGATATTTTGTCAGACCTAGATTTTTGTAGTTTATTCCTTATGATTCCTATGTGCATGAACACTCCGTTATTATAGTTGAATCATAAGAAGAGTATT
Source organism: Firmiana major (assembly GCA_033439115.1). Taxonomy (NCBI): domain Eukaryota; kingdom Viridiplantae; phylum Streptophyta; class Magnoliopsida; order Malvales; family Malvaceae; genus Firmiana; species Firmiana major. Next base: position 44,795,197 of record CM065908.1, on the reverse strand, counting down.
TACTAGATTTAAAGTGTTAGTGAAATGATTTAACACGCAAAAGCTACATAAAAAGCCTAATGTGAGCCATAAGTGTCACAGGCTAAACCGAGTGAATCTAAATCATTCTGACTGAAAATAAGAACTTAAAATGAGAGAGCATAGAGAGCTCATGAAGGAAAGTCAGCTTGATTTAGTCCCGAACATAGAAAACGAGAGTAAAAGCTAAAAAGGTAAAATGGACCTTTTTGGCTAGACAAGGTGTTTCGAGTGAAATTATCCACCAGGAACGGTTGAAACATAAAGACGAGAGTGTAAGACATAAGATATGACACTTTCGAAATTTTGAGAAAAAGTCAACTTGGTCAATGGTTAAGGAAAAAGTCAACTATAGTTAAGAAAGTGCACTTTAACCATAGTTGACTAATCATGGTTAAAAAAATTAACGTGTGGAGAAAAAATTGGAGAAAAATATTCTTGACCAGAATACAAGATAATCATCCTCGGAAGTAAGGAAAATTTATTCGGAAGGATTCCGGATTAAATTTAATGGTTATAAACGTAATGGGCCTAAGGTGAAAATTTTAAAGCCCATTAAGGTATACTAAACGTATATCGAAATTCTTAGGTCCTTTAGATCGAATTGTTGAACCAATTGATTGGCCAAATATTTGGACAATTAAAGGCCTGAGACATAGTAAAAATTTCAGCCTGAAAGCCCATTAAGAAAGCCCAAACCGAGAAGCCCAAATGGAAAGCTCATGAGATAAATATCTAACCATAGTTAAAGCTAACCATGACTCATAAGGTGACTCATTAGGTGACTCATGGGTAAGGCTTAGAAAGTCAAGCTTAATGGCTGGAAAGTAAAGCTTAATGGCTAAGTAAGTGGCTTATAAAATCAGCCACACCATTGTCATCTTCATCACACCAAATTCGGCTAGAAGAAGAAACCATTGAAACATATTATCCATGCTTTCTCTTACTAAAAATCACTAGGAATTAGGCATATTTGGAACTTGCATCCTTCATGGAAGTTGTTCCAAATTGAAAGGAGAGTGACATATGTTGGAATTGGCTATCAAGGAGCCATAGAGTGCAAACCGAGAGCCTTCAAAGATTCGGCCAAAGGGTGAACACAACAATTGGTATATTTTCTAATTTTCAATTTCATATATGTTAATGTATGAATGATTTTAAGTATATTAATATATGTTTTAAGTATTGAAACATATTAAATCACTATGATGGTGGTTAGGCCGAGAGTGAGTAGTGGGATATTGAATTATGTCCATATGATTTTAAGGCATAAATGGATTAATGTACATGTGTTAATGATAATGGTGTAATTAGAATTAATCAATTTGATTAATTAATACATGTAATTAGTTGGAAATCAAGGTGTTTGATAAAATGCCTAAATGAACTATATGATGTTTAGGAATGTTGCCAACCAAGTGTTTGTGAAAATGCCTAAGTGAATTGGCTAGACAAATAGGCATGGATGACATGCCATGGTGTAACCGATGGCATGGATAGCTCTCGGCCATGGCATGTGGCCAAGAGGCCCAATGGGCCAAGCCCAAATATTTTAGGCCCAATAAGATGTAATGGGCCTAGGACAAGCCCAATAAGATGTAATGGGTGTCACGACCCAATTCCATTCTCTTTAACCGAAATCACTGAAAATTTTTCGCGTTTTACTGTTACCTTACCCGGTCGCGAACTAAACTCACCACACACTGTTGGGCTGTGAGCCAATAATAATCACCACATCTCATTCATTCTCAATAAATTAAAACGATGTCATACATGTGCATTTAATCGTGTACTTATACGAATACATGTTTTACTGACATCTACATCCCCCATAAGTACAACTCAAAAGAATACTGTGCTTTTACATTGTTTAGATACAAAAAGAATCACTGTGTATATACCTCTTAGCGATGGAGATGCAGCGGAGTCCAAAATAATACGCCTCAATCCTCACTGGGCTACTATGCACGCTCTGTAGGGGGGAAAAATAGAGTGGGATGAGCAACCACACGCTCAGTAAGGCAATAATGCAAGCATGGTAGATAACTACTCTATCTACATGCTGATAGTGTTATGCATAAATCGTTTATAGTAGGAGCATGAGGAATAAAACTATGCCATGTGAATATACATATATATCATGTATCAAATCATTTGCATTGGCATAAAAACATGGTAGAGACATCATGTATAAAACATCTCATGCTCAATCTCATTTAAATTCATAAAAGGGCAATTCATTTAGAAACTTCCTTTTTGAACCAACAACATAACACCACCAAATCCACTCACAAACCACAACCACATTTACATTCCACAATTCATGCATGTGTATAAATCTAGGTCACTATATCAAAAGTGCCTATGTGAATCATTACATCATAAATCATCCCAGACCACACGCATCCAGGTGTGTGGGGTATCATGCTGGCACGAAGATGAATTATCCCTCGCCAGACTTTCTCATCACATAACCATCATGCGGTACATCGTACTCCATGTGATATACACGGTACATCGTACTCCGCAACTCATATCATGATTGGGGGTGCCATTCCTAGGTCTTATCTACCCCATACCAAGAGTTTTCCATATTCCGAGAAGGAGAGCCTTCCTGCCGAACAGAGCCTCTCCTCCTAACAGAGCCTCCCTGCCTCCTCGGGCTTAAGGATGTTAGCTTAAGGATGTAGGGCTTAAGGGTCCTTTCCGTAAGAGAGCCTCCCCACCGAACAGAGCCTCCCCGCCTAACAGAGCCTCCCTGCCTCTTCGGGCTTAAGGATGTCAGCTTAAGGATGTAGGGCTTAAGGATCTTACCTTTACCATACCCATGTAGGAGAGCCTCCCTGCCTAACAGAGCCTCCCCGCCTCTTTGGGCTTAAGGATGTTGGCTTAAGGATCCCACCGTAAGAGAGCCTCCCCACCAAACAGAGCCTCCCCGCCTAACAGAGCCTCCCCGCCTCTCTGGGCTTAAGGATGTTAGCTTAAGGATGTAAGGCTTAAGGATGTAGGGCTTAAGGATCTTACCTTTACCATACCCATGTAGGAGAGCCTCCCTGCCTAACAGAGCCTCCCCGCCTCTTTGGGCTTAAGGATGTTGGCTTAAGGATCCCACCGTAAGAGAGCCTCCCCACCAAACAGAGCCTCCCCGCCTAACAGAGCCTCCCCGCCTCTCTAGGCTTAAGGATGTTAGCTTAAGGATGTAAGGCTTAAGGGTCCTTTCCGTAAGAGAGCCTCCCCACCGAACAGAGCCTCCCCGCCTAACAGAGCCTCCCTGCCTCTTCGGGCTTAAGGATGTTAGCTTAAGGATGTAAGGCTTAAGGGTCCTTTCCGTAAGAGAGCCTCCCCACCGAACAGAGCCTCCCCGCCTAACAGAGCCTCCCTGCCTCTTCGGGCTTAAGGATGTTAGCTTAAGGATGTAAGGCTTAAGGATCTTACCCACTTTCACAACCCTATACGAATCCCATTGTACAAGCTTGTGCGAGCAAAGCTCTAGCACGACTCATGCATCATGCATCTTCTCATAAAGAGGGGCGTACGAGCATAGCTCTAGTACGGTTATACTCATAAGAAAACCATTCACAATCCACGTACGAGCAGAAGCTCCAGTACGGTTTATAAACATCATCACAATTCAATTTCAAAGTGCGAGCTAAGCTCAAGCGCGTTTCACACAAGTGAAAACATAGAAATCTCGCGCGAGCGAGGCTCTAACGCGAATTATATCACATTCACGCGATAGGCGGCTTACATGCATTCAAAACATCTCATAATATGCTTAGTGCCTCGTATGGGCTATTTCACAACATCATTCAAGTGCTAGCCAGCCTATCCTTTTATTTGCTCGAATCAAAGCATTGTGTTTTGTAAAAGCATTCAAAACACATGATTTATGCAATTATTAGCCTTACTATCCCTTTTTCATAACATCCACTTCAAAACCAAAACCACGCATATACCCATCATCTTTCACAAATACCATCAACATTTATTTGAGCAATTCATGCATTTCATACAACACCCAATATTCACCCAGTTCAAAATACGAGCAGCTATCTCTATATACTCACAAAATTCCCTTACCTGGAATTGCGATGCGTGATTCCACTTCCTTAAGCTGCTTACTCGTACAATTTGGTTCGCCTTCAACGAACTCTTCGGGACTGCACAAAATCGTATCCCGCATTATATTCGACCCATATATTGCAACCCTTGTGCTTGCTATAGTCACTTTAATCTATAGCCTCTATTAAAGCTTATTTGGCCTCGTTTCATTACTTTATCCATAACTCGAGTCTATGGATTTTCTTAGGCCTATTAACTCATTCAAAGTCGATATCAAATCGACATTAAGCTCATAGTGTTCATACTTCATGAATTCCCTCACTATGGCATTTATCAAGCATATTCATACCCATTTCCACAATTCCTCCAAACTCACAATGTAATCTCATTTAACCATCTAAAATCATAAACAATACCCCAATAACAACTTTAGCGTGCCACAAATCATAAACTCATTCAATCCCACATATCCTCACATTATACCCATTTTAGATTTCTAGGTCACACCACTTCCACTACATTCTTAGGTAGTTTATCCATCAATACTCATACCAATCAACTCCAAAATCAATTAAATAGCTAATGCATTTAGATTGGAGTGTTAGAATCTTACCAATATGATTTCTCTTCTTGCTCCAATTGGTAATGCCCTCAACTCCTTCAATTCCTAAAATGGGAAAATGCCCTCTCACTATGTTGTTCTCCTCTTTGATAGGAACAACTTTGCCTCTAATGATCTCTCTTCAAATCTCACTGAAAATGGTTGATTTTTAGAGAGGGAAAATTAGGTTTTTGGGGTTGAAGTTGTAGGGTTAAGTGTTTTCCGAGATTTCCAGATTTTTCAGCTCTCCTTATATAGAAATGACTTGAGGAGATCGATCTGGTCCAAAAGGAGATCGATCTGGTCCCTTAAAATCCCTCTTTTTCACGGCATTTTTAAGCCTGAGATCGATCTGTCGAAGCAATGAGATCGATCTGTTGAGGCATGAGATCGATCTGTCGAAGCATGAGATCGATCTGGTCCCAAACAGAGAGCTAAGGAGATCGATCTGGGTGCTTGGGGATCGATCTTTCCACTACAGAATGCTTGAGAGATCGATCTGGCTCCATTGGAGATCGATCTGCTCAATTCTTTCGCCCAAATAAGAGCATTCTGGCTCTTCCAGATCGATCTCTCATCCTATGAGATCGATCTGGACCTCATGTTTTCCAGATTTCCTGCAGTTTCATTGCTGCAACTCATACCAACACACCCTCAATCTATTGCCATGGCCATTTCCTCATCCATCCACCTTTATAACTTGAAAATGGCATCCATTCATACCTTATGCACATTGAAACTTGTGTGCATTCATTGTATATTCAAAGGTATGCAACATAAAACCAAATGGAAGCATAACTCCATTCCATTTTACCACACTACTCATCTTGAGTCTCAATCACGTCCATCACTTGCTAGAATACATTTCTCCGTATTCATACTTAATGAAACTTGTATGTACGTTACAATTTATATTACACATACATACATTGAATCCATGGACTTACATCAATCATATTTTACATCACAAGTCCATTCATATTATTTGATCCAAGTACACACATTACCCTTATACATATACGGGGTCTTACATTCTCCCCTCCTTCAAGGAATTTGGTCCTCCAAATTAGAACCAAGTCACTCTTCAAAAAGTTGGGGGTACTTCTCCCGTATCAAGTTCTCCAATTCCCACGTGGCCTCTTCCGCCGTGTGGTGTTGCCAAAGCACTTTCACCAAGGGAATTGTCTTATTCCGCAACACTTTCTCTTTTCTATCCAATATCCGAACCGGCTTCTCAACATACGTCATACTCTCATGGAGCTCCAACGGCTCATATTTTATCACGTGTGCCGGGTCCGGGTGATACTTCCGAAGCATCGAGACGTGGAAGACGTTGTGGACATTTGCCAAGTCCGGTGGCAATGCCAATCTATACGCCTTTTCTCCCACTCTCTCTAAAATCTCGAAGGGTCCGATATACCTAGGGCTCAGCTTGCCCTTCTTACCAAATCTCATAATACCCTTCGATGGTGATACCCTCAGAAACACTGACTCACCCTCATCAAACTCCAGTGGTCTTCATCTCTTGTCAGCATAACTCTTTTGCCGGCTCTGAGCTGTCCGTAATCTCTCACATATCAACTGAACGTCCTCAGATGCCTGCTGCACTAAGTCCGAAGCAAAAATCTATCTGTCACCAACCTCTTCCCATCCAATGGGGGAACGGCATCTACGCCTGTACAATGCCTCATAGGGTGCCATCCCGATACTAGCATGATAGCTATTATTATAAGCGAACTCGGCTAGCTGCAGGTGGTCATCCCAGGAGCCTCTATAATCCAGCACACACGCTCTCAACATATCCTCGAGGGTCTGTATAGTCCTCTCTGACTGCCCATCTGTCTGAGGATGAAAAGCGGTGCTAAAACTCAATCGGGTCCCCAGCACTTCCTGAAAGTGTTCCCAGAAATGGGAAGTGAAGCGAGCATCCCTATCAGAAACAACGCTCACTGGTACACCGTGTAGCCGTACTATCTCTCGGATATACAGGTTCGCCAACTGACTCAGTGTATCGGTAGCTCTCATAGCCAAGAAATGGGCGGACTTAGTCAACCGGTCCACAATAACCCATATGGCATCATGACCTCTATGGGTCCTCGGTAACCCCATCACAAAATCCATGGTGACATGCTCCCACTTCCATGTCGGTATCGGTAGAGGCTGCAATAATCCTGCAGGCTTCTGATGCTCTACCTTCACTTGCTGACAAACGAGACACTTAGCGACATATTCCGCAATGTCTCTTTTCATTCCAGACCACCAATAAACCTTTCGAAGGTTTTGATACATCTTGGTACTTCCCGGATGTATCATATATTTCGATGAGTGAGCCTCTGATAAAATCGTTCTCCTGATCTCAGGATCCCTGGGAACGCATACTCTACCTCTGAACCTCAATAAGCCATCAGCACTCTGCTCAAAATCAATACCCACACCTATCTGTATCTGCCTCAGCCAATCGATACACCGTCGATCGCTCTGCTGGGCTTGCCGAATACGGCCAATCAACTCTGGCTCTAGTCTCAAACTAGCCATGATCTCAAGTCTCTCAGATCCAGGTGGGGTTACATCCAAACTGAGGTTCGCAAAGTGTTCTAACAATTCATGTTCCCGTACCATCATATAAGACACCAACCCAAGGTTCTTTCTACTCAAAGCATCGCCAACTACATTTGCCTTACCCGGGTGGTACATGATTTCACAATCATAGTCTTTCAGGAGTTCGAGCCATCTCCTCTGTCTCATATTCAGCTCTTTCTGCGAGAACAGGTACTTAAGGCTCTTATGATCTGTGAACACCTGAAATTTCTCACCGTAAAGATAGTGGCGCCATATTTTCAAAGCAAATACTACGGCCGCCAACTCCAAATCATGTGTCAGGTAGTTCCTCTCATGATCTTTCAACTGTCTAGATCCATAGGCAATTACCTTCCCATCCTGCATAAGCACACAACCCAGTCCCTGGTGTGATGCATCCGTATACACCGAGAATCCTCCTGAGCTGGTAGGAATGGTGAGAACTGGAGCAGTCGTCAATCGACGCTTAAGCTCCTCAAAACTCCTCTCACATGCCTCATCCCATGTAAACTTAACATCTGTACGTGTGAGGCGTGTCAACGGAGCAGCTAGTCTGGAGAAACCCTCTACAAATCTCCGATAATATCCTGCCAATCCCAGAAAACTTCTGATCTCAGTTACTGTCTTGGGCTGTTCCCACTGCACAACTGCTTCTATCTTGGATGGATCCACTGATACCCCATCCTTAGACACAACATGCCCCAGAAATGAGATCTGTTCCAACCAAAAGTTACACTTGCTGAGTTTGGCATACAATTCTCTCTCTCGGAGGGTCTGCAGAACTATCCTCAAGTGCTCCTCATGATCTTCCCTGGACTTGGAATACACCAAAATGTCATCTATGAAAACAATCACAAACTTGTCCAGGTATGGCTTGAATATATCATTCATCAATGCCATAAATGCTGCGGGAGCATTCGTCAATCCGAATGGCATCACCAAAAACTCATAGTGGCCATAACGGGTACGAAATGCTGTCTTGGATACATCTCCACTCCTGATCCTCAACTGATGGTACCCTGACCGCAGATCTATCTTAGAAAATACTTCGGCTCCCTGGAGCTGATCCAACAAATCATCGATTCTCGGAAGGGGGTACTTGTTCTTAATGGTGGCCTTATTCAACAACTGGTAATCTATACACAGTCGGAGGCTTCCATCCTTCTTCCTTACAAATAGAACCGGTGCTCCCCAAGGTGAGACACTCGGTCTAATAAACCCCTTCTCCAACAACTCTTGCAGCTGTTTCTTCAGCTCTTCCAATTCTATTGGAGCCATTCTATAGGGTGGCTTCGATATCGGCTCTGTACCAGGCACTAACTCAATGTAAAATTCCATTTCCCTTTCAGGTGGTAGCCCTGGTAATTCATCCGGAAAGACATCGGGGTAATCCGCAATTACGGGTATGTCCCTCAATTCCGGGGGTCCCTCATCTATATCGACCACATAGGCAATGAACCCTTCACATTATCTTCTCCATCGTTAGTAACATAACCCATCACTCCACATTCAACATTTATCACAATAAATGATTTATCTCTCAAGCATTATGCATTTAAAATCATACTCCTTTATTTACCACAAGTATACAAGTTTTCATATCATTTCTTTTCATCAAAATTTACAATAAGATTGTCTAGTCCTGAAAACATTAATGTTTTGGCATGACAATCCATCACAACACGATTGGTAGCCAACCAATCCATTCCCAAAATTACATCAAAATCATTCATATTTAATAAAATCAGATTGGCTATCATTTCCTTCCCCTCTATCTTTAATTTACAATCCCTACATACATGCTCAGTCATTTGGCTATCATTCATGGGTGTGGAAATCATCAACATTTTATCCAACAATGCTGGTTTCACATATTTCAACAATTTATGTGCAAAGGAAGGTGATATGAAAGAATGTGTGGCACCAGGATCAAATAATACCAATGCTTCTAAATCAAAGATTCGGATGGTACCTTTTATCACATCCGTCGAAGCATCTGCGGTGTCCTGATCCAGTGCATGTACTCTTCCTCTGCTCACACCCGCAGCCTGTTTCCCTTTTTCCTCAGCTGTAGCCCTCCTCCTCGGGGCTGCTGTCTCAACTGGAGCTCCCTCAGGCTCCTTGCCCTTTTGTGGGGCAATCTCCATCTTCTCGGGATAATACTTAGCCATATGTCCTGGTCTCTCGCATCTAAAACACACCATAGGGGTCATCGGACAGGGCCTATTCCCATGGAATCTCCCACATCTCCTACACTGATCAGTAGTAGGTCGTGGTCCTGACGAGCCCTAAGGGTATCTATCCGCAAGTGCACGGGTCGTCCAAGTAATAATGGGATTTGAGTCCCGGAATTATCGTCCCACAGAGAAGTTGTTAGCCTAATTAACTACCGGTTACTTTTACCCTAAGTATATCCTAGCAAATTATAAATTCAAGAGTGTGATCTACTAAGGCTAATTAAAAGCAATAATAACTAAAGAAAATAAAAACAAACAAAATTTACTTACAGTACTCCAATCAATTAAAAGCAAATAACCTACAAAATAAAATTAACCAGTTAAGACGAATTACGTAATTAAAATTAAATGCAAATATAAACATAAAGCAATAAAACTAATTAAACTAAAATTAAACAACCTTAAAATAAAATGCAACTAAATTAAATCTAAATTAAACTAAGTAAACAAAGCAACTAAATCTAACATGCACTTAGAAATCACTAACTAAACTAACTAATAACTTGAAATTAATCTAACTAAAATGTAAATAAAATGAGTTACTCCCTTAACTACTTAACCAAACAAAGCCTTAACCATTTTTAAACCTTCCCACCATTCACTGTTCATCATCCATTTCTGTTTTTGCCATTTCCAGTAACTGCTGTTATGTCCTCTGTCTGCTGTCCCGATTATGCCACGGCTTGTCTGCTTCTGCGTGCAGCTGCGCCAACCTCCTGTCCTGCTTCAGCTAGCATAAACTTCCAACAACAGCCTGCTTCAGACGTCCTCAGCTCAGCTTCTGTCTGCTGCCGTCGCTGCTTCTGGGTTCCGCATCATTCAGCCCGTGTGCACAACCGGATGCCAAGGGAGTACTGCATCAACATCAACATCTGCGTCCTAGCCTAATGTTACCTTCAACCTCTCGGTGTCCAGCTTCATACTCAGCAACAAACACACACGCAACACAACCCGTTAGTTTCCAGCTCATAGAAACAGTAAATAATGAGTGAAACAGAGCAATCCAGAGGATGGGGAATGAACTAAGACTGAACTACTGCTCTTCCCGATTACTTCATGAAACTCTACAACTGACGACTCATCCCAAGCTTTACATTAACCATTAACCATTAATTAGCAGGATGTAAACACTTAAATAATATGAGGAACAAAATGCAGTAAATGGTTAGATTCAAGGAACATACTGATATTGCCGTGAAAATGGAAGGTAAATTCTGAATATTAACTTGAACTGAACACAAAATGCATGTAAGTTAGATTGAAATCAAGCAAAGGATTAACAAAGACATGAAGCATTCCAGAAGATAGCAACCGAGAGAAAATAATGGGAAAAATAAACAAGAAACCGAGAGCATCAAACTGGATTCAAAGTCTATTGCAAAATAAACCGAGAGCATAGAAAACCATGGTGAAACCGAGAGGAAGCAAACTAAAAAAAAATAAAACTGATGAATAATAACAGTGAAAACCGAGAACTGGATTGAAAGAGTCTATTGAAAACAAACTGTAAACGTAACAATAAACTGAAGAGCTAATTACAATCTAAATAAAGCAGAAACTAAAAGCAAAGAACAATGGAGAATAATGCATCAAGAACAACGGAGACGCTTTGGCTGCTGTCACCAGCCGAAGACTTCTAAGAAAAAAAACCTAAGGAAAAAAATAATAAAACCTAACAATCAAAATTTAACCTAAAAAAAAACTAAAAACTAAAAGCTACCCCTTTTCAATTGACATCTTTTTCTATTTATACACACACTTAGGGGTACAATTGTAATATTTCTATCCTAAATGAATTGGCATTGTTTGGCCACTTGTCTTCACACTATTGGCTCCTTGAAATAAATATTTCCATGTCATCTGTCTTTTTGTCCAATTAAATGTGCTCGGCTAGTGTTGTCCACGTGGTCCAATCTCGATTTTAGCCAATTCCGGTCCATTTTCTACCGAAATATTCAAAATTCATCTGGATTTAATTTATCTGCAAACATGAGAATTTTAATTAAATAAAGTGGATAATTAACAAAATAAATTGGGGATTTAAATAATTAATTAGGAAATTAAGCACAAATAATTCTAAAAATATAGAATTATCACACCCCCAAACTTGAGCTTTTGCTTGTCCTCAAGCAAAATAAAATAATTGTAAGAATGACAAGTACTTAAACACAATAATTTCCCCAATATTATCCTCAAAGAAAAAGTACAGACTATGAAATCAAAGAATCACAATTATAAGTCCAACACTCAGAATCATTCAATCATAAGCCCTAACCCAAATTGGACTCCTCGTGAGTGTGTGAAAAATGTCAAAGTCACTTCACAGTACATTATCCGGATTAGATTATGCAAATATAGTGAATGCAAAGTCAATGACATGTGATCATTTCCATAAGTTTGCTTTTCACTTCTCTCTCCACTAATGTAGTCACACTTAACTCAAGATCAATAGGACTTTATTAAGCTTGTAATGTAAGGCTGGGGCTAAGGTATGATAAAGTCGATTTAGGTTTAATTACCCCTTAACATGCATTACTTTCAGGATCTTAATGTAAGAGCTCAAATTTATTCCCCCAAACTTATTTATCTCACTAAAATTTTTTTTTTTTTGTATTTTTCTTTTTTCTTTTTCTTTTTCTTTTTTTTTCTCTTTTTTTTTTTCATTTTTTTTGAACATTCACTATCACCAGATACTCATATGTACAAAGCTCAAAATATATCCCAATGACTTTCATGCTTTCGGGGTAGGGGATAGGAACAAAATATTTAAGCTACGGAAAATTAATAGCAGGTGTATTTACAGAGAAGGTCTTATTTGGCCCAGATGGGTGACTAGGGGTAAAATATATACAGGGTCAGCTAGAAAGGCTCAAACGATCCAAAGATGGCCTAAATCATCTCCCTAATTAAGTGTGATCTAATATTTCGCCTCGAGATTAGATCAAACAAATTCTAGAATATGATGCACAAAATCAACTGAACAAATGCAATCCTATGTCCACATAAGCTTTCTCTAAATAAATATACAGATTCATGACATGACATGTGCATAAAATGAGGAAATCATAATCAGAATCAAGACCCATTCAAGAACTCAAATTCATGCTTTTCCTATAATCATGCTTCTTAGTCAATCAAAATCATACTTAATCATGGGGTCATATCATCGGAATATGAGAAAACTACATGCTAAGTATTAAATCATCCTAAAATCAAACAATTTAAGCTCAGATTTTCGAAAAAATTTTGAAAAATTTTCAATTTTGCCTCCAAATTTTCGAAAAATGCTCAAGTAATATCCCCTCCCCCAAACTTAAAGTGCACAGTGTCCTCAGTGTGCAGATAATATAAACAATTAATCACAAGAATAGAGTACTCCCCTTTCTGATGTTGATGAACAATTGAAGCTTTTATTGAAAGTATAAACTTAGACACTAAACCTGCAAAATAAACAAGGAAAGAAACAACAGAAAAGAAAAGAAAAAAAAAAAAAGAACTATATACAAAAAGTGAAAAGGAAAACATAGCCACTTCATATGCAGCTAAAGAACACAACACTCAGCAGCAGTGCAAAGAGTAGGAGGATTATCCATAATGGTGACAGAATGTTAACAGTTAACTCCTCCTGAGCTCTATCTACTTTCTTCTTTCTCTCAGATTTCTTATGCTCAAACATTTTATCTTCCTTAACCTCTATCTTAAAACACTCTTGAGAGTCATCAGGGAGCTTTAAAGGTTGAAAAACATTAAATGTCACCTCCTGATCTAAGACTCTCATTGTTAATTCCCCTTTTTGTACGTCAATTAATGTCCTACCAGTAGCTAGGAAAGGTCTGCCTAGAATAATAGGGACTTCCCTGTCTTCCTCCATATCTAACACGATAAAATCTGCAGGGAAAATAAACTTGTCCACCTTAACTAGCACATCCTCAATGATCCCTTTCGGATATTTAATGGATCTATCAGCTAATTGAAGGGTCACTGTGGTGGGCTTTGCATCTCCTATTCCTAGCTTCTGGTATATGGACCAAGGCATAAGGTTTATACTAGCTCCTAGATCACAAAGGGCTCTACCAAAGAACTGATCTCCTATAGTGCAAGGTATGGTAAAACTACCTGGATCTTTGAGCTTGGGGGGCAATTTCCTCTGAATAATGGCACTACACTCCTCGGTCAAGGCCACTGTCTCATAATCCTCTAATCTTCTCTTCCTCAAGAGGATATCCTTCATAAACTTCACATAACTAGGCATTTTCTCTAAAGCATCCGCGAAAGGAATGTTAATGTGAAGCTTCTTAAAAACCTCAAGAAATTTAGCAAACTGCTGATCAAGCTTCTGGTTTTTGAACCTCTGAGGAAATGGTAATGGGGGTCTAACTAGAGGAAGTGTAGTGGTAACAAGTGGAACATCAGATGAAGAGGAAGGTTGTGAAGAAGAAGAAGGTAAAGATGAAGAAGCACCTGACTTGGATTCTTTTGCAGCCTGATCCTGATGTTCCTGCTCTTTCTGAGCTGCTTCGTTAGAACTTAAGGATTCTTCAACTATGTGGTGTTCAGGTTGGGACTTAACTTGTGATTCGTCTTCTAGCTCTCTATCGGTCCTAAGGGTGATGGATTTCACATGTTCTTTACCCTCCCTTTGCCTAATAGGATTAACTTCAGTATTACTGGGGAGGGTCCCTTGTGGACGCTGGTTAAGAACACTAGCTATTTGTCCTACCTGAACCTCTAAGTTCTTAATTGAAGCAGCTTGATTTTGCAGGATAGTCGTGAACATTTCCTCAAGTGAGGGCTTCTTCTCAGCTGCTGGTGCTGGTGCAAGTATATGCTGTGGCTGGATAGGTGGTGGTGGTGGTGGTGGTGGTGATGGATGATATGGGTATGGATGATGAGGAGGCGGATGGAATGGAAATTGCTGCTGTGGTGATACATGAACCGGTGGAGCTTGAAAACCAGGGAGTCCTACAGGTCTAGAGCTAGAAGTTTGCCCTTGGTTTTGGCTCCAGGAGAAGTTAGGATGGTTCCTCCACCCTGGATTATAGGTGTTTGAAAAAGGGTTGTTCTGTTGCGTTTGAGAAGGGGCAACAAACTGAACTGATTCTATGTTAAGCGGACACCTATCTACAGAGTGGGTACCACTACACAGCTCGCAAGAGAGAAAAGGACTTTGGACAGAATAAACAGGATTAGGACTAGTGGGAGTATTATGCTGGGTACTGAGTGACTCTACCTTCTTTGTAAGATTAGCTATTTGAGAAGTCAAGATAGACAGTGTGTCTAACTCATATATACCTTTCTTAGGCAACTGCCTCTCCGACGACCATAGATAATTGTTAGCTGCCATTTTATCTAACAGATCATAAGCTTCCTCCTCCGTCTTACACATTAAAGCTCCTCCCGCAGCAGCATCTACTATGGTCCTATTCTGGCTAAAGAGCCCGTTGTAGAAGGTTTGGACTTGAAGCCATAAGGGTAGGCCATGGTGGGGACACTTCCTAAAAAGGTCTTTGTATCGTTCCCATGCTTCATAAATGGATTCAGAATCGAATTGAGCAAAGGAAGATATATCACTACGGAGTTTAGCCATTTTGGAGGGAGGAAAGAACTTAGCTAAAAATTGATGGGCTAACTCATCCCAGGTGGAGATGGATCCCGGAGGTAAAGTGGTCAACCAGTGTCTTGCTCTATCCCTAAGGGAGAAGGGAAATAGTCTAAGCCTAAGTGCATCGTCCGAGAGTCCATTATGCTTGAAAGTGTTGCACAGATCTAAAAATTGCCCTAAGTGAGCATGTGGGTCATCATGGGGAAGCCCACTGAACTGTAACGAACTTTGGATCATCTGGAGGATCGAAGGCTTAATTTCAAAATTATTTGCAGGGACAGCTGGTGGCCTAATGCCGGAATAATATCCTCCAATCGTCGGCATTGCATAATCTCCAACGGTTCTAATTTCCCTATTTTCTGTCATTGTGTTTTGCAGCGGAGCTATAAATTTTCTAGACTCCTTTCGAATTTTTCTAAGAGTACGTTCAAGTTCAGGATCTAGAGGAAAGTACTCAAAACTCTTGGCTCTACGCAAGCAAACATCAGAAAGTCCTTAGAAATTTTTTTTTTAAGTTTTTTTTTTTTTTTTTTTTTTTGAATTTTTCAAATTTTTAAATTTTTTTAATTAACTAATCTAGATTAAACTTCTACATATTTACACCTAACTATTCACAAGCTAGAATTACACCTAAGCATAATTTCACCGATATTAATTAACGACTAATTAAACCTCCCCGGCAACGGCGCCAAAAACTTGACGAGCCCTAAGGGTATCTATCCGCAAGTGCACGGGTCGTCCAAGTAATAATGGGATTTGAGTCCCGGAATTATCGTCCCACAGAGAAGTTGTTAGCCTAATTAACTACCGGTTACTTTTACCCTAAGTATATCCTAGCAAATTATAAATTCAAGAGTGTGATCTACTAAGGCTAATTAAAAGCAATAATAACTAAAGAAAATAAAAACAAACAAAATTTACTTACAGTACTCCAATCAATTAAAAGCAAATAACCTACAAAATAAAATTAACCAGTTAAGACGAATTACGTAATTAAAATTAAA
Organism: Firmiana major; assembly: GCA_033439115.1. NCBI lineage: Eukaryota > Viridiplantae > Streptophyta > Magnoliopsida > Malvales > Malvaceae > Firmiana > Firmiana major. The sequence goes on along the minus strand of CM065908.1, from coordinate 44,779,096 downwards.
TGCAAATATAAACATAAAGCAATAAAACTAATTAAACTAAAATTAAACAACCTTAAAATAAAATGCAACTAAATTAAATCTAAATTAAACTAAGTAAACAAAGCAACTAAATCTAACATGCACTTAGAAATCACTAACTAAACTAACTAATAACTTGAAATTAATCTAACTAAAATGTAAATAAAATGAGTTACTCCCTTAACTACTTAACCAAACAAAGCCTTAACCATTTTTAAACCTTCCCTCCATTCACTGTTCATCATCCATTTCTGTTTTTGCCATTTCCAGTAACTGCTGTTATGTCCTCTGTCTGCTGTCCCGATTATGCCACAGCTTGTTTGCTTCTGCGTGCAGCTGCGCCAACCTCCTGTCCTGCTTCAGCTAGCATAAACTTCCAACAACAGCCTGCTTCAGACGTCCTCAGCTCAGCTTCTGTCTGCTGCCGTCGCTGCTTCTGGGTTCCGCATCATTCAGCCCGTGTGCACAACCGGATGCCAAGGGAGTACTGCATCAACATCAACATCTGCGTCCTAGCCTAATGTTACCTTCAACCTCTTGGTGTCCAGCTTCATACTCAGCAACAAACACACACGCAACACAACCCGTTAGTTTCCAGCTCATAGAAACAGTAAATAATGAGTGAAACAGAGCAATCCAGAGGATGGGGAATGAACTAAGACTGAACTACTGCTCTTCCCGATTACTTCATGAAACTCTACAACTGACGACTCATCCCAAGCTTTACATTAACCATTAACCATTAATTAGCAGGATGTAAACACTTAAATAATATGAGGAACAAAATGCAGTAAATGGTTAGATTCAAGGAACATACTGATATTGCCGTGAAAATGGAAGGTAAATTCTGAATATTAACTTGAACTGAACACAAAATGCATGTAAGTTAGATTGAAATCAAGCAAAGGATTAACAAAGACATGAAGCATTCCAGAAGATAGCAACCGAGAGAAAATAATGGGAAAAATAAACAAGAAACCGAGAGCATCAAACTGGATTCAAAGTCTATTGCAAAATAAACCGAGAGCATAGAAAACCATGGTGAAACCGAGAGGAAGCAAACTAAAAAAAAATAAAACTGATGAATAATAACAGTGAAAACTGAGAACTGGATTGAAAGAGTCTATTGAAAACAAACTGTAAACGTAACAATAAACTGAAGAGCTAATTACAATCTAAATAAAGCAGAAACTAAAAGCAAAGAACAATGGAGAATAATGCATCAAGAACAACGGAGAAGCTTTGGCTGCTGTCACCAGCCGAAGACTTCTAAGAAAAAAAACCTAAGGAAAAAAATAATAAAACCTAACAATCAAAATTTAACCTAAAAAAAAACTAAAAACTAAAAGCTACCCCTTTTCAATTGACATCTTTTTCTATTTATACACACACTTAGGGGTACAATTGTAATATTTCTATCCTAAATGAATTGGCATTGTTTGGCCACTTGTCTTCACACTATTGGCTCCTTGAAATAAATATTTCCATGTCATCTGTCTTTTTGTCCAATTAAATGTGCTCGGCTCGTGTTGTCCACGTGGTCCAATCTCGATTTTAGCCAATTCCGGTCCATTTTCTACCGAAATATTCAAAATTCATCTGGATTTAATTTATCTGCAAACATGAGAATTTTAATTAAATAAAGTGGATAATTAACAAAATAAATTGGGGATTTAAATAATTAATTAGGAAATTAAGCACAAATAATTCTAAAAATATAGAATTATCAGGTCCCCCAATATTCATGCCCCTCGGCGCAGTCAAGGCTGGGTATACGGGAGGTCTAGCAGCTCTCTCCCGCACCTCCTCAATCTTTGGCCTCTTCTCGAAAAATCTTTGGCCATCTCTCTTGGCCACTCTTCCAAACCCGGATCTCTTCCGATCCTTGTCCTTTTTAACACTGACTCTCCCAAGCTCGGAGGCATTTCGCTCAAAGTCTTGTTCACATAACTGAGCCTTATGTACCGCCTCCTCATAAGTCACAATATCGAAGGGAGCTAGCTTAGTCCGGATGGCCAATCTCAATCCATCCATGAACTTTTGAATCTTTCGGGTCTCACTACCCATTGTGTCCGGGTCATATCTCCCCAAGGACATAAACTTGGACTCATACTCGTCCACAGTACGGTTCCCCTGAACCAAGTTCATAAATTCCATCCGCAATTTCCTCTGTGCGGTAGCTGGAATATACTGTCTCCTGAAGGCCTCTAGAAATATCTCCCACGAGATCTCATAGTGTCTGGCCCTCAAAATAACCTCGGTGGACCTCCACCAATGCTCGGCCTCGCCTTTCAGCATAAACACGACAAAGGCAACCTTCTCACTTGAAGTGCATCGAAAAAACCTATACAGTTTCTCCATCTCATACACCCAATCCTCCGTAATCACTGGGTTCTTCACCCCTCTGAACACTGGGGGTTTTAGCGCTTGAAACTCTCGCAGCCTGCTCAAGTCGCAGTCATAACCCACATCACTACCGCTCTGCTATGGAGCGATAGGAGAATCTGTATCCTGGGCTGGAGGTGGTGTATCTGTAGCTGTCTCAGCAGTCTGAGGTCTCTCCGCCTCTGCAGCTGCCTGTTCCGTAGTAGGCTGTGCCGCGGGACCTCGTCTGTCACCGGCGCCCAAGGCCTGCGTGACTATCTCCACCAGACTCTCAATACTCCGCTCTAACCTAGCGAAGCGAGCCTCAGTATCACCTGCTCTCTCAGCAGGGTTCTGTGGAGCCTGCTCAGTCTGTGGCTCCGCACGGCTCTCAGGCCTACCTCTACGGCCTCTAGCACGTGCTCTCGCCCCTCTACCTTTGCGTGTAATTGGCATAGCGCCTAACTCCCTGTATTATAATAATTTATTAAGCTCAATCCATCATAGTATAAACAGTTATATCTAAACAAAAGCACAGTACTATGGGGATGTACTTTCCTACATTTTATTAATGACTCACATCAGGCCAACACAGCTCTGATACCAATCTCTGTCACGACCCAATTCCATTCTCTTTAACCGAAATCGCTGAAAATTTTTCGCGTTTTACTGTTACCTTACCTGGTCGCGAACTAAACTCACCACACACTGTTGGGCTGTGAGCCAATAATAATCACCACATCTCATTCATTCTCAATAAATTAAAATGATGTCATACATGTGCATTTAATCGTGTACTTATACGAATACATGTTTTACTGACATCTACATCCCCCATAAGTACAACTCAAAAGAATACTGTGCTTTTACATTGTTTAGATACAAAAAGAATCACTGTGTATATACCTCTTAGCGATGGAGATGCAGCGGAGTCCAAAATAATACGCCTCAGTCCTCACTGGGCTACTATGCACGCTCTGTAGGGGGGAAAAATAGAGTGGGATGAGCAACCACACGCTCTAAGATGAATACGAAGGAGAAAGTGTTACGATCTAAGATGATCTCTTTTGTTTAGGTTCTTCACACTTCGAAGGAAGTTATGTGGGAATTAGAGAGCCTGATGCGAGGAAAATATCCGTACCCATTCGAGAATTGACTTAGTTCTAATTTGGAGGACTAAATTTCTTAAGGTGATGATGAATGTAAGACCCAAAAATTCGGTGTCATTTCTTTTAGAAATTGATATTATAAACATGGATTTAGGTAATCTTGATCAATAAAAAAGAAATAATTAAATTCTAAGTCCAATTGATCAAGATATGACTTTATTTGGATAACCCAAATTTTCTACATCTGGAATTATTTAGGAAATATGGAAAATTGGTTCCAAGAAAATAAAAAAATAAATAACGGATATTTTGTCAGACCTAGATTTTTGTAGCTTATTCCTTATGATTCCTATGTGCATGAACACTCCGTTATTATAGTTGAATCATAAGAAGAGTATTTACTAGATTTAAAGTGTTAGTGAAATGATTTAACACGCAAAAGCTACATAAAAAGCCTAATGTGAGCCATAAGTGTCACAGGCTAAACCGAGTGAATCTAAATCATTCTGACTGAAAATAAGAACTTAAAATGAGAGAGCATAGAGAGCTCATGAAGGAAAGTCAGCTTGATTTAGTCCCGAACATAGAAAACGAGAGTAAAAGCTAAAAAGGTAAAATGGACCTTTTTGGCTAGACAAGGTGTTTCGAGTGAAATTATCCACCAGGAACGGTTGAAACATAAAGACGAGAGTGTAAGACATAAGATATGACACTTTCGAAATTTTGAGAAAAAGTCAACTTGGTCAATGGTTAAGGAAAAAGTCAACTATAGTTAAGAAAGTGCACTTTAACCATAGTTGACTAATCATGGTTAAAAAAATTAACGTGTGGAGAAAAAATTAGAGAAAAATATTCTTGACCAGAATACAAGATAATCATCCTCGGAAGTAAGGAAAATTTATTCGGAAGGATTCCGGATTAAATTTAATGGTTATAAACGTAATGGGCCTAAGGTGAAAATTTTAAAGCCCATTAAGGTATACTAAACGTATATCGAAATTCTTAGGTCCTTTAGATCGAATTGTTGAACCAATTGATTGGCCAAATATTTGGACAATTAAAGGCCTGAGACATAGTAAAAATTTCAGCCTGAAAGCCCATTAAGAAAGCCCAAACCGAGAAGCCCAAATGGAAAGCTCATGAGATAAATATCTAACCATAGTTAAAGCTAACCATGACTCATAAGGTGACTCATTAGGTGACTCATGGCTAAGGCTTAGAAAGTCAAGCTTAATGGCTGGAAAGTAAAGCTTAATGGCTAAGTAAGTGGCTTATAAAATCAGCCACACCATTGTCATCTTCATCACACCAAATTCGGCTAGAAGAAGAAACCATTGAAACATATTATCCATGCTTTCTCTTACTAAAAATCACTAGGAATTAGGCATATTTGGAACTTGCATCCTTCATGGAAGTTGTTCCAAATTGAAAGGAGAGTGACATATGTTGGAATTGGCTATCAAGGAGCCATAGAGTGCAAACCGAGAGCCTTCAAAGATTCGGCCAAAGGGTGAACACAACAATTGGTATATTTTCTAATTTTCAATTTCATATATGTTAATGTATGAATGATTTTAAGTATATTAATATATGTTTTAAGTATTGAAACATATTAAATCACTATGATGGTGGTTAGGCAGAGAGTGAGTAGTGGGATATTGAATTATGTCCATATGATTTTAAGGCATAAATGGATTAATGTACATGTGTTAATGATAATGGTGTAATTAGAATTAATCAATTTGATTAATTAATACATGTAATTAGTTGGAAATCAAGGTGTTTGATAAAATGCCTAAATGAACTATATGATGTTTAGGAATGTTGCCAACCAAGTGTTTGTGAAAATGCCTAAGTGAATTGGCTAGACAAATAGGCATGGATGACATGCCATGGTGTAACCGATGGCATGGATAGCTCTCGGCCATGGCATGTGGCCAAGAGGCCCAATGGGCCAAGCCCAAATATTTTAGGCCCAATAAGATGTAATGGGCCTAGGACAAGCCCAATAAGATGTAATGGGTGTCACGACCCAATTCCATTCTCTTTAACCGAAATCACTGAAAATTTTTCGCGTTTTACTGTTACCTTACCCGGTCGCGAACTAAACTCACCACACACTGTTGGGCTGTGAGCCAATAATAATCACCACATCTCATTCATTCTCAATAAATTAAAACGATGTCATACATGTGCATTTAATCGTGTACTTATACGAATACATGTTTTACTGACATCTACATCCCCCATAAGTACAACTCAAAAGAATACTGTGCTTTTACATTGTTTAGATACAAAAAGAATCACTGTGTATATACCTCTTAGCGATGGAGATGCAGCGGAGTCCAAAATAATACGCCTCAGTCCTCACTGGGCTACTATGCACGCTCTGTAGGGGGGAAAAATAGAGTGGGATGAGCAACCACACGCTCAGTAAGGCAATAATGCAAGCATGGTAGATAACTACTCTATCTACATGCTGATAGTGTTATGCATAAATCGTTTATAGTAGGAGCATGAGGAATAAAACTATGCCATGTGAATATACATATATATCATGTATCAAATCATTTGCATTGGCATAAAAACATGGTAGAGACATCATGTATAAAACATCTCATGCTCAATCTCATTTAAATTCATAAAAGGGCAATTCATTTAGAAACTTCCTTTTTGAACCAACAACATAACACCACCAAATCCACTCACAAACCACAACCACATTTACATTCCACAATTCATGCATGTGTATAAATCTAGGTCACTATATCAAAAGTGCCTATGTGAATCATTACATCATAAATCATCCCAGACCACACGCATCCAGGTGTGTGGGGTATCATGCTGGCACGAAGATGAATTATCCCTCGCCAGACTTTCTCACCACATAACCATCATGCGGTACATCGTACTCCATGTGATATACACGGTACATCGTACTCCGCAACTCATATCATGATTGGGGGTGCCATTCCTAGGTCTTATCTACCCCATACCAAGAGTTTTCCATATTCCGAGAAGGAGAGCCTTCCTGCCGAACAGAGCCTCCCCGCCTAACAGAGCCTCCCTGCCTCCTCGGGCTTAAGGATGTTAGCTTAAGGATGTAGGGCTTAAGGGTCCTTTCCGTAAGAGAGCCTCCCCACCGAACAGAGCCTCCCCGCCTAACAGAGCCTCCCTGCCTCTTCGGGCTTAAGGATGTCAGCTTAAGGATGTAGGGCTTAAGGATCTTACCTTTACCATACCCATGTAGGAGAGCCTCCCTGCCTAACAGAGCCTCCCCGCCTCTTTGGGCTTAAGGATGTTGGCTTAAGGATCCCACCGTAAGAGAGCCTCCCCACCAAACAGAGCCTCCCCGCCTAACAGAGCCTCCCCGCCTCTCTGGGCTTAAGGATGTTAGCTTAAGGATGTAAGGCTTAAGGATGTAGGGCTTAAGGATCTTACCTTTACCATACCCATGTAGGAGAGCCTCCCTGCCTAACAGAGCCTCCCCGCCTCTTTGGGCTTAAGGATGTTGGCTTAAGGATCCCACCGTAAGAGAGCCTCCCCACCAAACAGAGCCTCCCCGCCTAACAGAGCCTCCCCGCCTCTCTAGGCTTAAGGATGTTAGCTTAAGGATGTAAGGCTTAAGGGTCCTTTCCGTAAGAGAGCCTCCCCACCGAACAGAGCCTCCCCGCCTAACAGAGCCTCCCTGCCTCTTCGGGCTTAAGGATGTTAGCTTAAGGATGTAAGGCTTAAGGGTCCTTTCCGTAAGAGAGCCTCCCCACCGAATAGAGCCTCCCCGCCTAACAGAGCCTCCCTGCCTCTTCGGGCTTAAGGATGTTAGCTTAAGGATGTAAGGCTTAAGGGTCCTTTCCGTAAGAGAGCCTCCCCACCGAACAGAGCCTCCCCGCCTAACAGAGCCTCCCTGCCTCTTCGGGCTTAAGGATGTTAGCTTAAGGATGTAAGGCTTAAGGATCTTACCCACTTTCACAACCCTATACGAATCCCATTGTACAAGCTTGTGCGAGCAAAGCTCTAGCACGACTCATGCATCATGCATCTTCTCATAAAGAGGGGCGTACGAGCATAGCTCTAGTACGGTTATACTCATAAGAAAACCATTCACAATCCACGTACGAGCAGAAGCTCCAGTACGGTTTATAAATATCATCACAATTCAATTTCAAAGTGCGAGCTAAGCTCAAGCGCGTTTCACACAAGTGAAAACATAGAAATCTCGTGCGAGCGAGGCTCTAACGCGAATTATATCACATTCACGCGATAGGCGGCTTACATGCATTCAAAACATCTCATAATATGCTTAGTGCCTCGTATGGGCTATTTCACAACATCATTCAAGTGCTAGCCAGCCTATCCTTTTATTTGCTCGAATCAAAGCATTGTGTTTTGTAAAAGCATTCAAAACACATGATTTATGCAATTATTAGCCTTACTATCCCTTTTTCATAACATCCACTTCAAAACCAAAACCACGCATATACCCATCATCTTTCACAAATACCATCAACATTTATTTGAGCAATTCATGCATTTCATACAACACCCAATATTCACCCAGTTCAAAATACGAGCAGCTATCTCTATATACTCACAAAATTCCCTTACCTGGAATTGCGATGCGTGATTCCACTTCCTTAAGCTGCTTACTCGTACAATTTGGTTCGCCTTCAACGAACTCTTCGGGACTGCACAAAATCGTATCCCGCATTATATTCGACCCATATATTGCAACCCTTGTGCTTGCTATAGTCACTTTAATCTATAGCCTCTATTAAAGCTTATTTGGCCTCGTTTCATTACTTTATCCATAACTCGAGTCTATGGATTTTCTTAGGCCTATTAACTCATTCAAAGTCGATATCAAATCGACATTAAGCTCATAGTGTTCATACTTCATGAATTCCCTCACTATGGCATTTATCAAGCATATTCATACCCATTTCCACAATTCCTCCAAACTCACAATGTAATCTCATTTAACCATCTAAAATCATAAACAATACCCCAATAACAACTTTAGCGTGCCACAAATCATAAACTCATTCAATCCCACATATCCTCACATTATACCCATTTTAGATTTCTAGGTCACACCACTTCCACTACATTCTTAGGTAGTTTATCCATCAATACTCATACCAATCAACTCCAAAATCAATTAAATAGCTAATGCATTTAGATTGGAGTGTTAGAATCTTACCAATATGATTTCTCTTCTTGCTCCAATTGGTAATGCCCTCAACTCCTTCAATTCCTAAAATGGGAAAATGCCCTCTCACTATGTTGTTCTCCTCTTTGATAGGAACAACTTTGCCTCTAATGATCTCTCTTCAAATCTCACTGAAAATGGTTGATTTTTAGAGAGGGAAAATTAGGTTTTTGGGGTTGAAGTTGTAGGGTTAAGTGTTTTCTGAGATTTCCAGATTTTTCAGCTCTCCTTATATAGAAATGACTTGAGGAGATCGATCTGGTCCAAAAGGAGATCGATCTGGTCCCTTAAAATCCCTCTTTTTCACGGCATTTTTAAGCCTGAGATCGATCTGTCGAAGCAATGAGATCGATCTGTTGAGGCATGAGATCGATCTGTCGAAGCATGAGATCGATCTGGTCCCAAACAGAGAGCTAAGGAGATCGATCTGGGTGCTTGGGGATCGATCTTTCCACTACAGAATGCTTGAGAGATCGATCTGGCTCCATTGGAGATCGATCTGCTCAATTCTTTCGCCCAAATAAGAGCATTCTGGCTCTTCCAGATCGATCTCTCATCCTATGAGATCGATCTGGACCTCATGTTTTCCAGATTTCCTGCAGTTTCATTGCTGCAACTCATACCAACACACCCTCAATCTATTGCCATGGCCATTTCCTCATCCATCCACCTTTATAACTTGAAAATGGCATCCATTCATACCTTATGCACATCGAAACTTGTGTGCATTCATTGTATATTCAAAGGTATGCAACATAAAACCAAATGGAAGCATAACTCCATTCCATTTTACCATACTACTCATCTTGAGTCTCAATCACGTCCATCACTTGCTAGAATACATTTCTCCGTATTCATACTTAATGAAACTTGTATGTACGTTACAATTTATATTACACATACATACATTGAATCCATGGACTTACATCAATCATATTTTACATCACAAGTCCATTCATATTATTTGATCCAAGTACACACATTACCCTTATACATATACGGGGTCTTACAATGGGTCCCACAAGCCCAATAGGCCCAACGAAAATGAATAGTAAATGAAAATGGGCTTATGGCATAGTTAGGCCCATTAAGGATTATTCAAGCCCATTAAGGGAAATATACTGTATTTAATGTGAAATACAGTAGGAAAAGTGTAATTATCCTGATAAATGGTTATATGCAGCTTCAGAGATTATTGGAGGAGCAAATCGGACTGCTGAAACGAGCAGCGCAGAGAAAGTGAAATTTCTCGAGTGATTGTAGGTAAGGGACTTTTATGAGTAGTTAGAGATACCTGCACGTATTTTCGTCTGCTTTTACATTCACTTAAAAACTCTGAGGGTCAGTGAAAGTGAATAATAATTATTGCGACCCGATAGTGGTAAATTACGATGTTGCCCCTAGTTAGTCAAAAAAGTTAACTTTTGTGAAAAGTTGTAAAAAGCATGGAAACCACTATTTTAAGAGTTTAACTGCTGTTTAGCAGGAGAATAAATAGATGGGCTAATGATTTTAAGGTTGATGTGAATTAAGCACACTTTATGGTGCTGATTTTGATGTTTTGTAAATCATCCCTTTTTAAAGAGCCATCTATCATATTTTGTGAGAATGAATCGTACTGGAGCACAGCTCGCACTGGATTTCATATATTTTCCACATACATTAGTGCTGGATTTTGATTTGCACTAGATTTCCATGACATGCATGATAGAGTACTGGAGTTATTACTCGTACTCAGTTTTATATGATATATGCATGAGAGAGTGCTGGAGCGATTAGCTCGTACTCGAGTTTTTCATGAGATGCATGACAGAGTGCTGGAGCGTTGCTCGTACTCGATTCTTCATGATTTATACATGACATAGTACTGGAGCTATTGCTCGTACTTGATTTGATGATATTGTGCATAGCATGGTACTGGAGCTATTACTCGTACTTGATTTAATACATGAACTATGCATTGACCTAGTTGCTAGAGGTTTACTCGCACTAGGATTGAGTTTGTGATGTGAAACAGTGTTTGAGCGGGGTGTCGACTGTGAGTCGCACTTAAAGGCGCGCACTGTATGTGATATATAATACATGTTAAAACCCATGCCCGAGTCCTTGTGTGACTGAGTGTCACATCTTGTGAGAGGATATCCGCATAAGGGTAATAAAGACGTGGTATGATATTCCATGGTTTGAGGGCTAAGACCTATGGCATGCACCCCGACTGTGACGTAGGGTCCACGGAGTACGTTGTACCGTGCATGTGGCATGGGAGTACACTGTACCGTGTGGTGTTGTGGAGTTAAGGAGGATATAGCTGGCGGTTGTGATGGACTGACCCCCCTCCCTTTGCAACAGTGATGCCCCGCACACCGAGTACTGTGTTGCTTGGGATCACATGTCGGATATGATCATAGTCCAGGATACTATTTACATTGCACCACTGAGTCTGACATGATATATCACATTGATTGACTGATTTAAATTACTGATAGACCTGAGGGATGGGTCAGACTCCGATTTTGTGATGTGAATTATTTAATGCCATATTTATTGTGATTTAAATATACATGGCATGATTTACATAAAGGCATGATTTATATAAAGATGCATTGTTTTGCACTACATGCCTACATTTGAGAAAGAAAGCATGATTTCTGTACATGGGATTTAATCTGTACAAGTATACATATATATTTAAAGACATGCTTTTAAAGTGAGTTAAGGAAATAATGTTTTCAAGGCATAACATTATTTTGAGTAGATAGTATAGATATCTACTTGCTTGCCTGATTTCCTTACTGAGCGCGTTGTATGCTCACCCCCTTTTCTTTACATCTCTCTACAGAGCATCAGCAGTAGAGCGAGTGCTATTGAGGGATACTATTCCTGAGTCCACCGCTAGTTCCTATCGACCGCCAGGTATACAGATCTTGTACGGTTATATATCTAAACATAGAAACAGCATAGTGATGTATACGATATATATTATGGGGAATGTATTTGTGTTAGATTTTATATAATCTCACATGTATTATAAAAGCAGTTACAGTCAGTAACAGTATATTGACATGTATGTATGATAATGGATAATGTGGTAACCGAGGATTCTGACATCGAATCACAGCCCAACCATTCAAGAGAGGAAATGGTAAGTTAGAAATGCGAAAAATTTGTAGTGATTTTAGTTAAAGTCATGGATTGAGAACGGGTCCTGACATATTTTATTTTTAGATTATTATTATAATAATATCAAAATAATAAATAAGATATTTTGTGTATATATATATATATATTATATTAAAATAAAATAAAATATATATAAATGAAAAAAAAACTGAAACGAAACATGAAACAAGGGAAGGAAGGGTCAGAAAACCGATCCTTCCCTGGTTTTTCACCGACGGCGACACGGAGGGAGACGGCTCGATGGGTGACCGACGAAGGGCTGACCGTCACCGAGGGACTATCTTAGAGCCATCACGCGCCCCATATTGCCGGCGATGGAGAGATCGGAAGGGGAGAGACCGAATGGGGGAGAAGGGAGATTCAGCGGCACCGGTGTCGATTTACCCTGCACACCGCCAACCGAACACTCCCCAAGCCAAGGCGAGCCGATTAGTGGCAGAAACGGCCCAAGAACCAATCGAAAACGCCGTGAACGACGAAGTGAGGACTGAACCAGTACAGGCCGGTTCAGTGAAGTGAAACTGTGCTGAACCAGATCGGACCGGTTCAGCCAAAGAAAAAGGAAAAAAAAGAGAAAAAAAGGGAGAAAAATTCAGTGATGCCCCGGGTTTATGGATAAGCCGGTAAGCGATCGGAATTGATCGATTTAATTTTTGAAAAATTTATTTAAAATTATATTTGACTTAAATTGACTCGAGTTAAAAATATAAATGTGTAGCGAGACAATAGGCGACGAACGTGAGTTCGATCGAGCCTCGAATGGCGAGCCATCACAGAATCTCAAGTAAGTGATTCTCCCTTACTATAACTAGTATAGTTATACGAGTTCAAGATTAATTGAATAAGTTACGGATTAATTCCGTATAAATTATTTTAGGTTTGAAATTAAAAAATGATTAGCGTAAATAATCGTGTAAGCTATCCAAAGAGACTGGAAAAGGCTTATGACAGCCCAATAAAATTTAATGGGCTTGGTGGGCCCAAGGGACTCTAGAGACATGAATAGTAAAGTCGAAATGAGCTTAAAATAGAGTTGGGCCCAATAAGAGGCAACGAGGCCCAATAAGAGCAATTTGGCTCATATGATGAAATAGACTGCATAGAAAAGATAAATAAGTTATTCGACTTAATTAATGTGATTGATAACTATCTACAACTCCCGAAGATATATTCGGAGCTGGATAGACTGATTTACGAAAAGTGAAAAATGGTGAAAAAGTGCATTCAATTGGAGTCTAGGCAAGGGATCTATGCGAGCTCTTAGAGATAGTTGTATGTATTTTTATCATCGTTTACATACACTTAAATTCTGTATAGAGTATGAATATGAAATTTCTGGATAGTACCCAAATATGGAAAAATTACGAAAATACGCTTAGACCTAGGAATTTTTGGAAATGCATAAAGTGCATGAAATCCATGTTTTCTCTATGAAAAAAGAGATTTTGTGAAGCTGAAATGATAGACTAGCTCATGATTTGACTGTATACATTAAATTGCACGTTTTTCTAAAGTGTGATTTGATTGACGAGTGATTTGATGGGATGTTACCCTCTCACTCTCTTTTGTATCGTTTTACATATCGCACTCGATTTTAAGTACCACTGTGGTGGGAAATAGAGCCAGCTGTCAAATTTTTTTGTGTGAAATCGTGCTGGAGCTATGATGAGATCTGTGAATTTATCCAAATCCGCTCGCACTTGATTTTGGTATGACATATGTACAAACCATGCTGGAGCACTGCTCGCATCGGATTCTGAGATAGTGCTGGAGCCCTCGTGTTGACTTTGTGTCACACTGACTTGCTCACACAAGTTCTGAGACGATAGGCTAATGATAATTTATTTGGTTGGGGTGGTGAGCTTGAGACTCAGGCACCTACAATTGTGTGGTAATTGTACTGTGGTTCATAGAGTACGTTGTACCATGTAGACAACATGGAGTACACTGTACCGTGTAGCTATGAGATGTGAGGATTGTGTTTTTGGACTCGAGCATGCTATGCTATTGCTCTGATTTCTGATACTCCTTAGATATAAGTCGATGAATAAACTAATCCCTCCTCGAACTCATATACACCCTGGCATACCTGATCCGTGATAGCTTTTGGGTCTCGGACTTTGGCCAATTGTCCATTGGATTTGTGTGGATCCCTGCCTAGTCTTACCTATTTTTATTGGTTTCGGTGATGAAACTAATTGTGATTTGATTTCTGTGATGAAACCGTTTGAAATGAGAATATGATTTAAATGTGAATTTCAATACTGAACATAGAAATATTTTACTCTGAACGAGAGTTTATATTCGGTTTTTGGCAGTAAATTCTATGTGTTTTACTATAATGGTTTTTTGAATGCCATGGGTTTTTCAGCATAAACCATGCATTATGAGCATCGTGGATAGTATGATTATCTACCTGCTTTCATATATTAATGCAAGTGTTTTCAAAAGTAAATGCATTTGTTTTACGAGATGATAAAACATACATTATGAGCATCGTAGATAGTATGGCTATCTACATGCTATCATATATTTCTTACTGAGCGTGTTATGCTCATCCCATTATTTTCCCCCTCTACAGAGCATTTCAGTATAGTGTATAAGTTACGTCCGTCCTGTAATCTTTTACACACAGCTATCCAGCAGCATCGAGGTATACACACACGTACTTCTTGTATCTAAATAATAGTGTACAGTGATTTGTCACGTTATATAGGGGATGTTTATGTAAGGCAATGTAAATGACTTTCTAATTATGAAATGATAACTTTATGAGCTTCTGCAATGTTAGTGCCTGGGAAGAAAGCATTGCCTGATATGTGTATATATATATATAACATATGAAACTGAGTGATGGATATTGACTCACAGCCCGACAAGTGAAATGAGATAAGTTCGCGAAAAATTTGTAGTGGTTTTTGGGAATTTGGGTCATGACAATATCATGTAAAAAAATCGAGTATAAGCAATGTTCCCAATACTTTATAATGCATCAATCAAAAAAATTAAGTATGAGCAATGCTCCCAGTACTCTATCATGTAAAACTGAGTATGAGCAATGCTCTCAATACTCTATAATGCATCAATCAATGAAAACTGAGTACGAGCAATGCTCCCAGTACTCTATCATGTAAAACTAAGTATGAGTAATGCTCCCAATACTCTATAAGGCATAAATCGCATTTTAGATTTAGTACGAGAATATACTCAAGTACTATGTGATGCATATCTTATAAAATATAGTGCGAGTATTCTCTAGCACTAATGGTTTACACACAAACCCGATAGATGGCATTATTTAAATTGAATTTCACCCAATCAAATCAAATCAGCAATCAAATGTGTTGTTTTCGCATATACATGAAACCATTAGTCATTCATCCATACACATTTAAAACATATTAAATTTAATGTAAGACCCGTATTTTTGTATATAAACCTTATCAAAATGCATAAGTATATACATGTACATGCTATATGAAACATAAATGATATAAGTCCATAAGTTGGTTACACACTTGTGATATAAGTTTGTGATGTACACACTAGTTTCATTAAGTATGAATGTGAATAAATGAACTTTTCTCAATGATAAATGTGAATAGAACTCAAAATGAGTAGTGTAGTAAAATGGAAGGAAGTTGCATGAGTTTCATAAAGCTTTATACTTCCATTTGATATATATTGTATACCTTTGGTTATACAATGAATGCACACAAGTTTTAATATGCGTAAAGAATAAATGGATTCATTTTCAAGCCTTAAAGATATTTGAATGAGAAAATGACTACGGCAGCAAAATCAAGTATGATTGGTGTGAGTTACTGCAGAAAAGTGCAGTAAAATTTGGAAAATATGAATGCCAGATCGATCTCATATGAGGAAAGATCGATCTAGAAGTGCCAAAACTGCTTCTGTTCGAGCAATGGAATAGGGCAGATCGATCTCCAATGGAACCATATCGATCTCCTTAAGCTACTGACTTGCAACAGATCGATCTCATGCAAGAGATGATCGATCTCCTTAAGGTTATGTGTTGTGCAGATCGATCTCATTGAGCCTGGGAGGTCAGTTTCCAGAGGAAAAATGTTGAGAAGATCGATCTCTTGGGGTAGTAGATCGATCTCATCAAGGCAATTTCTATAAAACAGGATCTGCTGACCTACATTTCACGGGAAAAACCAAAATCTTTCCATATTTTGACCCCAAGTGACCTAAATCCCCCTCTAAACTATAAACACTTTCCATAGAGGTTGGAGGCAAGTTTGTTTCATCAAAGTTGTTCATAGAGTGGAGAAGAACAACATAGTTGGAAGCTAGAAGTTGAGGTTATCCATTTAAGGGAGAAAAGGATTTTTCCCCCCAAAGTGTGCTAAGTGGAGAAAAGCTGAGATTGGTAAGATTTCAATATCCCAATCTCATTTATGTTAATTTATAGACTTGTGTGAGTAGATTGGTATATAAATTAATGGTTGAAACATTAGAAGTGCTAAACTATTCATGACCTAGAAAATGGCTAAATGAGCCAAAATGAAGAGTTATTGAGTAGGCATGGATTTGATGATGATTTAAGCATGACTAGATGTTATTAAGCATGTATAGATGCTTATAAAATGATTTGATGAAGTTCATGCGCTAGAAACAAAAGTAGCTCAAATTGACTATATGTGGTGTTTAATGAAATGCCACAATGGAGTGAAAATCATGAACTTTAGGTATTAAGAGTTTAATACCAGTTTAAGATGAATCGAAATACTCGAGGAGTCTAAGGATCCATGGGAGCACGATGTACGTGAGCGTTAGCCATAGGGTACAATGTGTCATGATTATATGTGTGGTAACTGTGTGAGATCTATGTGATATCTGTGTGATACTGAAGGGGTCATTGATCTGCCTCCCTAAGCATGGGGTTCCCACACACCTGATCAGTGTAACCTGGAATCCGACTATGGTCATAAGTCTGCAAAAGTTGCACAAGTCTATACTGAGTGATACGATATAGTCACTACTGTGTGAGGTGACGGACATCCTCCTTTGCTATGTGTCTGGAGATGGGATGACCCATGATTTACGTCTCAACGTGTAACTAATTTACAAAGTATAAAGTATTTTTATATGTGATCTATGTGAATCAAGTATGTTGTGTAAATCTGTGTGGTATCGAAAGATGATTTGTGTGAAGCTATGTGTTTACTGTGTGAAAAGTGATTTCAAGTGTGAACTGTGTGCACTTAGTGGTTTTGTATGATAAACTGTGTGAATACGCACATAACCATCTTGCGAATTAACGGTTTCGCATTGATGGAAATTGATTTAAAGAACATGCATATTATCTTATAAGGAAATGTGAGTATGTATTTTAGCATGTACATAGTGTTGTTATCTACTTGCTTGCACATTTTCCTTACTGAGCGCGTTATGCATACCCTCTTATTTCCTCCTCCACAGATACTACTCAGTAGTGAGTCCTGCAGTCGTCCCTGCCAAGGTATTCTCTAGTCATCCAGCCATACAGAGAGGTATACACTATGTGATGATATGAAGAGAAATTTTGTATCATGTAAATTAATGCACAATCTAGTAATGTGTTGTACAAAAGGGGATGTATAGTTAATAGGAACTGATGTAAACGCTTCTGCATATGTTATAAAAGTCCAGTTTCTATTTCAATTTGTTTAATTACACTAATTAAACTATAAATGAGTAAGATATGGATTGGATTTGACTCACAGCCCAACTGTAAGTGGTAAGTGTTAAGGTAAAAAGGTCGCAGAAGAGGGTCGTGACATTTAATCACCCACGTGCTTCCTAAACTTTTTAACTTATAGGATCCTACTGAGTGTCTGTATACACGGAATTACATATAGAATATAGTTATTGAAATTCTATTCGAAATACGTGTACCTATCTCTAGCTACTCACGAAATTCCCTTACTTCAGATCACGTCACGTGACCTCACTTCCTCGGTGCTGCTAAACCTCGTAGTCCGATCAGCTTCCAATATCAACTTCGAAGTTGTTAATAATTATCCACATCAGTATACTTTAATATACTTGTTTTCACTTGCATGACTCTAAATCAATGCATTTAACTCGTCTCAATGCCTCAATCTCATCACTTTCTCCCATTATGGTGTTATACCATATATTTCATATACCTATCTTCATTTCTCATCTATTCCAATTTATGTATTTTATAAAACTACCTTACAATCTTTCATACATGCTCATTTTATCATTTAATCCATGTTTACTCAACTTCCTCATCATTTTCTCAATTTCATGCCAATTTCTAGGTCATGGATATTTTTCATGATCAAGGTGTTTTCAACAATTTAAACATACACCAATCAACTCACCAAGACACTTATATCAACATATATGAAGTTGGTGTATTGAATCTTACCTAGTTTGATTTTTCCTATTTTTCACCAAATTTGGAAAAATCCACCTTGTTCCTTCAATCTTTGATTCCAACTTCTTGTTTCCAAGTATGTTGTACTACTCTTTACTAAGAACAACTTTGCTGAAATGAATCTCACTCAAAACTGTTTGGAAGATGAAGATTTCTAATGTTGAAGGGTTAGGCTTTCACTTTGGTTTCAATGGGGTTTGATGTTCTCGAGAAAATAGAGGTTGCAGAGCCGTGTATTTATAGAATTGCTCTAGGGGATCGATCTGCTAATGGTAAGGGATCGATCTATCCTACCTTTTTCTCTTCAGGAACCAACTTTTTAAGCTTAAGGGATCGATCTACTCTTAGGCATAAGATCGTTCTACTTTACACAGAACCTTAAGGAGATTGATCTGGCCTTGTTATGAGATCGATTTGTTCTACCCAGAACCTATCTAAGATCGATCTGCATTGAATGAGAGATCGATCTGCTCCTCTTTTGAAGCAGTTCTGCTACAATTTCTTCCCTAAATTCACTGTTACATTGATTTTTTATTTGCTTAACTACCCGTTTTGCATTTCATACACATTTACAACTTAAAAACATTCATCCCTTATGATTTACATCAAATGTGACTTGTTCGTACATCACAAAATCATAAAGAGTACATATTAAATTACGGGTCTTATAAGGTTTTTCTAGTGTACCTTTAGAAAATCAAATTCTTCTACTGATGAATATTTGAATGAGTTGAGGTTGTAACAATCACGTTACAGAGAGAATGGAACTGAAAAATAAAATGTGTGTATGAAAAAAAAATAGTAACTATATCTCTATATTTATACAAACAAAGTCAATCTACGGAAATTCAGGAAAAAAATACATCATCACCATCATGGAACAATGACTACTCATTAAGTTTTGTATTAAGCAATAGATAAGGGGTTTTAAAGGACTCAATGATTGTATGATTAAAAAAAAGTATGATTTTATATGAGAGACCTATTTCGTAACAATGAAGTGAAATAGCAATAACGCTAATGGATGGAAACGTAGCTACTAATGGATGGATACATAGTGAATCAATAGAAAATCTATAATTTCTAGACATGGATCACAACTCCTAATTCCTATAAGATTTGATTTTCAAAGCATCTAGAAGGATGATGCTTCATTCATCATATTTAAGGTGGTTATAAAATAAGTTGTTGTCAAACAAAAAAAAAATGGAAAAGAAAATTTTTTAAGCTAATTTTTCTATATTTTCATGATTTCTACTGTAAGAACCCTAAATTTTGGCATAAGGAACCTTCAAATGACCATCGGAAGCAAAAAAAGATCATTAAATCACAAAATTATGGTTTTTTATACAAATTCGCACTTCGACCATACAGATAGGGTCATGGCCCTATGGGACCTCACGCTCAGCCAAAAGTGTCTGATATACTGTATATTGATGGAATATGGCTTCGGGTAAAGATTTTAACTACGAAAATTACAAGTTTGCCGTTTTACCTAAAATTGGGCATAATCGGGCTAAATAGCCTAAATTGAGATTTAATGCATAAAACTTTTAATTAAATGCATTAAAAATATTTTTAATAAATATTAAAATCTTGTAAGTTCATAAATTAGTGCTAAATTACCCACGTTTATGAATTAAAATATGAAAAAAAAAAGAGAAATTAGGACATAAGTAAATTGACATGTGACAAATTGTAGTAGTATGGAAAACTTGTAAATAGGTTGAAATATATTAAAGAAAAGCCAATTTTGGCTTGAAAAATTGGAAGAACCCATGGTATCCTCCCCTTTTTCTTCTTTTTCATGATTTATTCATCATTTTCCTTCTAAAATCAAAAATTGAAGAAGGGAATGATAATTTCCTTCAAAAGATGACCCTCCTATGGTCGAAATTCACTTCCTCTTCCATAAATCAATTCGGGTTTGTGAAATTGGAAGAGAGAATACTAAAAATTTGAAGGAAATGGGAATGGTTTGGTTTCTTCATGATTTGGAAGCTAATTTAAATTATTTTGGTTTGATTTTCATATATGTAGTGAGGTATACTAACCTAAGGATGATTTTAGGTTCAATTTGAAGGACTGCTGTTACGACGTCCTAACTACCTAGACGTGTAAATTGTAGATGCACAGGTCGCACAAATAATAACGGGAATTGAGTCCCAGATTATCATCCCAGAGAGAAACATCGTTATCCTAACTAAGTACCAGTTAATTTTACCTTAAGTAATTATGAATATTAAGAGGGTGATCTGCAAGGTTTAATTTGAAAATACTGGAAAACACTACAAAATAATGAAAGTTATAAAATAAATAAAATAGAACAAAAATTACTTACAGAGCTCCAAGCAAATCAAAGCGATAATCAGCAAAAGAAGAATACTGAAACTAGAATTAATTAGTGTAAATGGACTAAAGATGCAAATATAAGAAGATGTAAAATAAAATGAATAAAATTAAAAAATTCTAATATAAAAATAAAATTGCATGTATTTAATCTAATGCAACATAATCTAACCTATGGTCTAATGAAATAAAATTCAAATATATAAAGAAATAAATAATTACTAACTCACTAAAATGCCTAAATTAAAAAATAAAATCTACTGTAAGTGATGCATGAGAAATAATTAAATCCTAAATATATTCATAAAAAAAGAAATTAAAATTTAATCAAAACTAAAATCTAAAGCTCTTAATTCTAATAATCTTAAACATATGCATTCTTTCCTGCACCATTTCACCTTGCAACAGCAGTAGTGGCAAAGCACTAAAGCAATGCACACCTGCCCAACACTAGTTCCACGATAGCAACAGCCACATTCTGCTCCAGTAGCAACATCGTCGCTAGAAAAGCTAGCAACGCCCCTGTCACCTTGCCTTCTCTCCCTTGATTGTTCAACCATGACTAAAATTAAAGGAATAAGACAAGCTACCTCTGGAAACTGAAAAGCAACCAAGAGAATAGAAGAATAATCAAAACACTTAATGTAGAAATCGACTATAGTGCAAAAGAAAACAAGCAGAAAACTAATGAGAAACTTTGTTGCCTGTCACATAGTAAGGGTTCCTCATTAGTTTTAGATAAAACTACTTTTAAAAACAAAAGAAAAAAAAAACTAAAAAAATCTCAAAGAAGCAGCCAACTCGAGGAAGAAGGAAAGCCCCCTGTCACACAACCTCCATCCACCATCCAGATTCAACAGAACCAACACGGACAAAATGATGAAACAAATGAAGTGGAAAATGTAAGATAAACAAAATATAAAAAAATGCAGGACACGAAAATGAAATAGGGGCAACAGTAACGAAAATTTTCCACTTTGAATGTAACTTGGTAACTATCTTAAAACAACATGAAAATAGGAAATAATGTGCTTGAAATACAGCTAAAACCTAAAACAGAAGAAGATTTTGAAACATGAAGGAAGACTATGGCCACTGTCACCAACCAAAATTTCTCCCTATTTTCCAACAACTTTCCAAAAGAAATAAAAGTAAAACTTTTTAGAAAGACCTAGCCGCCAACCTAAAAGATTCTAATAAAAATACTCCAAAAAAAAAAACTCTCCTTCCAATTGTCTCATCATTTTATATTTATACACAAAATTGGGGGTACAAAGGTAATTTCCAATCCTAGATGAGTTGGCATTGTTTGGCCACTTGTTTTCATTCCATTCGCTTTAAAGAAGATATTTCCATGTCATTTGTCTTCTTGTCCACTTGGATATGCGATGTGGCATAGCTTGTGTCTTCCATGAGGTGGTCGATCTTATCCTTCAAAGGCGAATAAAATATGGACACTTGGCGTCACATGTGTCCAGAAGAATGGTGACTCATGCTGCGAAATGGTAGTGGTCCAGTCTCCTTTCTAGCCCATCTTCAGTCAATTTTCTACTAAAATGATTGAAATTCATCTGGATTTGATTTATCTGCAAACATGAGAATTTTAATTAAATTAAGGGGATAATTAATAAATGAATATGGGGATTAAAATAATTAATTCAGAAATTAAATATAAATAATTCTATTTTAATAGAATTATCACACCCCCAAACTTGAGCTTTTGCTTGTCCTCAAGCAAAACAAAACATATGTAGCAATTGACAAATACAAAACATATTGATTTCCCCAATATTATCCTCAAAGAAAAAGTACAAACTCTGATATCAAAGATTCATAATTATAAGTCCAACACGCAAAATCATTCAATTATAAGTCTCAACCCAAATTAGACTCCTCGTGTGTGTGTGTGTGAAAATGTCAAAGACACTTCACAGTACATTACCCAGATCAGTTTATGCAAACACAGTAAATGCAAAGTCAATGACAAGTGATCATTGCCATAAGTTTGGTTTTCACTTCTCTCTCCACTAATGTAGTCACACTTAACCAAAGATCAATAAGACTTCATTCAGCTTGTAGTGTAAGGCCAGAGCTAAGGAATGATAAAGTTGATTTAGGTTTAATTACCCCTCAACATGCATTACATTCTAGGATCCTTAATGTAAGAGCTCATATTTGTTCCCCCAAACTAATTTATTTTGTTATACATTTTTATTCTATTTTTGTGTTTTTTTAAGAAGTAATTCCACTATCACTTATAACCCATATGTACATTGCTCAAAATATATCCTAGTGAATTTACACGCTTTCGGGGTAAGGGATAGTAACAGAGTATTTAAGCTAAGGAAAAATGTGCAGGTGTATATACAGAGATAAGCTTATTTGGCTCAAATGGGTGACTAGGGGTAAAATATGTACAAGGATGGCTAGAAAGGCTCAAACGATCCAAAGATGGCCTAAATCATTTCCCTAATTAAATGTGTTCTAATATTTCACCTCGAGATAAGATCAAACAAATTCTAGAATATGATGCACAAAATCAATTAAACAAATGCAATCCTATGTCCACATAAGCTTTCTCTAAATAAATATACAAATTCATGACATGACATGTGCATAAAATGAGGAAATCACAAAAGACAAATTCAAGAATTCAACTTCATGCTTTTCCTATAATCATGCTTCTTATTCAATCAAAGTCAGACTAAATCATAGGGTTATATCATCGAAATATGGGAAAAATCATATGCTAAGTACTAAATAATCCCAAAATCAAACAATGTAAGCTCATATTTTCGTAAAATTTTGCAATTCTGCCAAAAAATTTTAAAAAATGCTCAGGTGAATCCCCTCCCCCAAACTTAAAGTGCACAGTGTCGTCAGTGTGCAGAAAATATAAGAATTGAAGTTCAAGAATAAAATACTCCCTTATCTGATGATGAAGAACAATTGAGGCATGATGAGAGAGTACTGCTGCAAAGGCTATCTACACAAGAAATAAAGAAAGAAACCAAAGAGAAAAGAAAAAAACTGTACAAAAAGTAAAAAGAGAGATAAAGCACATCAAATACAGCTAGAGAAAATGATGCTCAGTAGCAGGGTTAGTACTATGAGGGTTAGCCAAAGTGGTGACAGAATGCTGATAGTCAAATCCTCCTTAGCTCTATCTACTTCCATCCTTCTCACAGATATCTTATGCCCAAGTATTATATCTTCCTTAACCTCCATCCTAAAACAATCTTGAGAGTGATCAGGGAACCTCAATGTCACAACCCAAATTACCAAAAATAACTACAAATTTTTCATTTTTCACTTTTCATATATTATTTAAACTAGGGGTAAAATATGTACAAGGATGGCTAGAAAGGCTCAAACGATCCAAGGATGGCCTAAATCATTTCCCTAATTAAGTGTGATCTAATATTTCACCTCGAGATAAGATCAAACAAATTCTAGAATATGATGCACAAAATCAATTAAACAAATGCAATCCTATGTCCACATAAGCTTTCTCTAAATAAATATACAAATTCATGACATGACATGTGCATAAAATGAGGAAATCACAAAAGACAAATTCAAGAATTCAACTTCATGCATTTCCTACAATCATGCTTCTTATTGAATCAAAGTCAGACTAAATCATGGGGTTATATCATCGGAACATGGGAAAAATCATATGCTAAGTACTAAATAATCCCAAAATCAAACAATGTAAGCTCATATTTTCGTAAAATTTTGTAATTCTGCCAAATAATTTTAAAAAATGCTCAAGTGAATCCCCTCCCCCAAACTTAAAGTGCACAGTGTCGTCAGTGTGCATAAAATATAAGAATTAAAGTTCAAGAATAAAATACTGCCTTATCTGATGATGAAGAACAATAAAGGCATGATGAGAGAGTACTGCTGCAAAGGCTATCTACACAAGAAATAAAGAAAGAAACCGAAGAGAAAAGAAAACAGAACTGTACAAAGAGTAAAAAGAGAGATAAAGCACATCAAATGCAGCTAGAGAAAATGATGCTCAGTAGCAGGGTTAGTAGTATGAGGGTCAGCCAAAGTGGTGACAGAATGTTGACAGTCAAATCCTCCTTAGCTCTATCTACTTCCATCCTTCTCGCAGATATCTTATGCCCAAGTATTATATCTTCCTTAACCTCCATCCTAAAATAATATTGAGAGTCATCTGGGAACCTCAATGTCACAACCCAAATTACCAAAAATCACTACAAATTTTTCGTTTTTCACTTTTCATTTATTATTTAATTCTTACCTTTCCTCTTATCGTGACCATCCTACCAACAGTTAGGCTATGATTCAGTGTTAGTCCCTTCTCACCTATTTACCATTCCATTTCCATAATCACACTCACATATCAAGATTTACCATCCTTTGAATTTAACTAAATACTTATACAATAGTATTTACATAACCTTACATCCTCGACATCATATCCATATACAGTGCTGTGCATTTACATATTTAGATACGAAACTATACAAATGTGTATACCTAACTCTCGATGGGATGCAGTGGATACCAAGAATGGAAGTCTCAACCGCTCACTAAATACTGTGAGTGCTCTAAAAAAAAAAGGGGATAATAAAGGGGGTGAGCAAACCAGATGCTCAGAAAGGCAATTATGCAAGTAAGTAGATAGCTCCACTATCTACATGCTCATAACGCCATGCCCTTAAAAATCCATTTCTCTTCGTTTAAATCTCACGCACAAAATCATACATACATCATTACTATAGTTTATAAAAACTATTCGTGCATATAGAAATCATGCAACTCATGCGTCAATGGCATTTTATGAAAAATCAAAAAATCATAATTAGCATGAAATAAATCAAGATCATGCATTAATTCATGCCATGTGAAACAAGTCATGAGAAACAATTCTTTTCATGAATTTATAATCAAAGCATAGAAAACTCATCATGCTACTAAATTTAAATCAATGCATTAAAACTCAATATAAAATAACCCCTCCGGGTCAATCATCTCATAAATCAATCTTAAATTCATTAAAATTTCATTATAAAATTTTGTTATAAAATCACCATTCTTTTAGGGTCACATGTCATAAAATCCTCTGAAAATCTAGCATCATAGTAGAAAATCACAAAATCGGGGGCCTGACCCCTCCTTCGGGTCTACCTTGGTCTATCGAGACCAAAAGTTATATCATGTGAGAAATGTAGGTGACTATATCAGTAACATCGAGGACTACGGCCATAACCTAGTGATCCCTGGCTAGACGGTACCTAGTGTACGGGGTATCACACCTGAAACGAGAGGTGGATCAATCCTGGCGCCAAAACAACATAACATCAGGATTGCGAGGGCAAGGCTTGCTGCCTCGTGGCTAATGCCACTCTACTCTAAAAATCCTCACGGTACAGCATAATCCATGTGATATACACGGTACAACGTACTCCGTGAACCCGATCTCAGTCAGGGGGTGCCTGCAATAGGTCCTATCCACCCATACCAACTATGTCTCAGTATGTACGTGTGGGCATATCATCTCGCTGTGACACACAGTCTATAGGAGGTTCCAACACGTATATATGCTTGTCATATAAATCCCTATGCGAGCGAAGCTCTAGCACGGCTCCATGCATATTCATGATATCTAAAAATTTTGTGCGAGCGAAGCTCTAGCACGGTTTCATAAAAATCAATAAAATTTGCGTATGAGTAGCACTTCATTACGACTTTAAAAGAGTTATAAATCCATATAAAATCATGTGTGAGCAAGCTCCAACACGTTTTTATGCATAAAATACATCAAAGCCTCGTACAAGCAATGCTCCAGCACGGCATCATGCATAAATCGTTCAAAACTTCAAGCAAGAAATGCTCTAGCACGAATAAATGCTCAAGTAAATCAAAACTTCGTGCAAGCAATGCTCCAGCATGGTTTTATGCATAAATAAATCAAATCTCGTGCGAGTTACACTCTAGCACGGCTTTTATGCAATTATCATATCAAAACAGGATGCGAGCTAAGCTCCAGCACCTCTCATACATGTCAAATCATTAAAACTAGTGCGATCATCCACTCTAGCACCTTTTTATGCATATCAAGTCAAAACTATTAAAACAGTCAAAACAGAGTGCGAGCTAAGCTCCAGCACCTCTCATGCATTTCACAATAATAAAAATCAGTGAGAGCAACCACTCTAGCACATTTCATGCATATGATGTCGCACAAGTCGGTGCGAGCAACCGCTCTATCACATTTTATGCACACTCACAAATGCAGATATAGTGCGAGCCATGCGTCAGCACTATCTATTTCCATATAAACTTGATAGTTGGCCCATTTTCCAAAGAATTTCATTTAAATATAAATAACACTTACATAGTGTTATCTTGTGAAATTTATGCAATTACTGGCCAATCTACCGATTTGCTTAAAACCACGAAAATTCCTCAAATCATGCATTTCATGCATGTCATGCTTTCACCATCCTTAGGTGAATTTCCCTCAATAGGGGTAAAATAGTCTTTACCTATTTTGAGTCCTTAAAATCTGTATACATTTTCAGTGTATACAAAAGTTATTAAAAATACGCATAGCTACCTCTAGCTACTCACACAATTCCCTTACCTCGTTTTTCTGTACAGTCTAACTTTTCAACTGACGAATCCGAAACTGCGTATAAATATACATCAGGTCAAATACAATACAATTTATTGTATTTCATATTTTCTGGGCGTAATTTAAATCATCGGGCCCGATTGCACCTTATGGGCCTTATCGGCCTTAAGCTCGTTTTTCACTTACTATTCACATTATCGAGGCCTATTGGGCTCATTGGGCCTATCAGTATTTATTGGACCTCGTTCTAAACTCTCGGATAGCTCAATTAATTATTTACGATAATTTATCTTAAATTCCAGAATATAATTCATTTTATGCATAAATTAAATTCGTAATTTATGCGATAATTTTTAACACGCATAACGATGTAAATTATCGTAATAAGGGTTACTTACTCGAGATTCCAAGATAGTATGCAAATCGAGGTTGACTTGAGCTCTCGTTTTACGTCAATTGTTGAGCTACACAATTACATATTTTTCTGGGTCAATTTTCAGTCAGATATTAATCAAATTAAATATTCAAAAATTTAAATCGGTCAATTTTGACTGCTTACCGACTTACCCGTAGCTCGATTGCATCACTGGGATTTTTTTCATTTTTTCATCTTTTTTCTCCCTTTTTTCGCTTTCTTCCTTGGTTGAACCAGTCCGGTCCGGTTCAGCATAGTCTCTTTCTCACTGAACCACTGACCGGTTCAGTCCCTTTTTGTCATTACGACGTTGTCTGACCGGTTCCTAGTGTGCCGCTGTTGTCGTTCAGTGCGACTCTGGCCGGGGAACGTTTGATTGGCCTCAATCGGGGCTAAATCCCGTCGGTGACTGTCGGATTTGCTTCTCCTCCAAGCAGCTTCTCTACCTTGATCCGTCGGATTCTGGCGTCGGTGAGGTGCGTCCCTACCGCTGGTGGATCGCACGGTGTCGAGCAACATTTTTCGGTGGTCGTGGGGCCTCGTCCTACGCCGGTGGTGGCTCGTCGGTGCTCTCTTCTTCCTCGGGTCGCGTCTTCAGGCTTCATTTTCTTTCTTCTGCAAAAATCGCATTTCGTGATTTCTTTTCTTTTTTATTTTATTATTTATAATTTATTTTTATTATTTTTTTTATTCATTAAAATACTATTAAAATCAAAAAATATCTAAAAAAATCTTTTTTTATTCATTTAATCAATAAATGAATTTATCAGTCTTATTTTGTCTTTCCGATATATTTTTCAAATATTTTCGGGATAATTTCTCAAGGTGAAAATTTCGGTTTATTCCAATAATTTCATATCTTGATCAATTGGACTCAAATTTAATTATTTCTTCGTTATTGATCAAGATTTCTAAATTCCATATTTTTAATGAAATGTTTCTTATCGAATTTATACCGAATTTTGATCTTTTGACCGTTTTACCCTTGCACGTGTTTGAGACTAAATCAACACAACTTCCCTTCACGAATCCTTCCTCATTTTGTGTTTTAAATCCTTATATCCAGTCTGAATCCCATTCGTTTAATTTTTTGTCATTCTGATCCTTCATTTGATCTTTAAATGCATTCGGGAATTTCTTATTCATTCCATTTGCATTTTTCATTCACGTACAACTCTGCTTATGATTCAATTTACATCGTTTGAATCATAATAAATTTTGATAAAAATCGGGTCTTACATAATCTCCCCCACTTAAGAAATTTAGTCCTCCAAATTAGAACCAAGTCTAATGGGTCCATAAACAACTCCAGGTACGTCTATCGCATCATACTTTTTAATTCTCATGTGACTTTTTTCGGAGTGTAATACTACCAAAGGACTTGACTAGGGAGATCATTTTAAACCTCAACATTTTCTCCTTTCGTCTAATACCCGAATCGACTTTTTCCAACATACGTTATACTTTCATTAAGCTAAGCTGTTGGAGCTCATATCCAATCACATATGTTGGGTCCGGATAGTATTTTCGAATTATCAAAAGATGGGACACATTGTGGATGCCTTCTAATTTAAGTGGTAACGCCAACCTACAGGCTTCATCTCCCACTTTATCCAATATCTCAAAGGATTCCATCTAACGAAACTCAAATTGCCTTCTTTTTTAATCTCGTTATGCCTTTAGGACAAGTAACTTCCAAAACTACTAATTCACCCTCGGTGAATTCTACTGGTTTCTGTCTCTTGTCAACATAGATTTTCTGTCTGCTCTGAAGTGTTCTTAATTTCTCACAATTCAACTGAACATCCTTAGAGGTTTGTCTTACCAATTTGGAAACAATTCTCTATCTGTCACCCACTTCTTCTTATCCAAGTCGGGGAACAACCCCTACAGCCATACAATGCCTCATATAAAGTCATCCCGATACTCAATTAACAACTGTCATTATTGGCGAATTCGATCAGTAACAACCAATCATCCTAGGAGCTTATAAAATCAAGGGCACACACTTTCATCATATCCTCCATAATCTGTACAGTGCCCCTCTGACTGATCATCTGTCTGAGAACGAAAAGCTGTGCTAATACTCAGTTGGGTTCCCATAGCTTCTTGAAAAATATTCCAAGAAGTGGGAAGTGAAGCGGGAATCCTTATTTGATATCATGCTCACTGGAACGCTACATAATGTTCCACAATATTCCTTACATATAACTTTGCCTATGCACTCAGAGTATCTAGGGATTTCCATAGCCAGAAGGTGGGTAGACTTAATCAATCTATCGACTATCACCCAGATAACCTCGTGATTCATCCGGGTCCTCTGTAACCCATCACAAAATTCATGGTAACTTATTCTCATTCCCGTATCGATATAGGTAGAGGCTACAATAACCCTGCAAACTTCTATTGCTCTACCTTAATCTGCTGACATACGAGACACTTCTCCACAATCTCTATAATATCTCTTTTCATACCTAACCACCTATACCCTTTTTAGAGATTCCTATATATTTATTACTTCCTGGATGCACTGTATATCCCAAAGAGTGAGCTTCTGACAATAACACTATCTTATCACTGTGGTCTTGGAGAGCACTTATGCTGTCTCTGGACCTCAGTAAGTCATCATCACTCACTGTGAACTCTGTCACTATTCCCATCTGAATCTGACCCACACTATCGACACCATGCTGATCATCATGCTAAGCCTATTAAATTCGATCACTCAAATCTGGTTCTAATCTCAAGCTAGCTGACACACAATCACTATCATCATCAGAAGGGATCACATCATTACTGAGGCTTACAACTGCTCTAATAGCTCACGCTCCCTGACCATCATATGTAATACCATCCCGAGGCTCTAGCTACTCAAGGCATCAGCCATTTCATTAGCCTTTCCTGTGTGGTACAATTTTCACAATCATAATCCTTTAGAAGCTTTAACCCTCTATGTTATCTCATATTCTACTCTTTCAGTGAAAACAGATACTAAGGCTTTTATGATCAGTGCATACCCAAAATTTCTCACCGTCTAAATGGTGATGCCATACCTTCAGTGTAAACGCTACGGCTGCAAACTCTAAATCATGGGTTAGATAATTTCTCTCATGGTCCTTGAACTATCTGGATCCATAAACGACTATCTTCTCATTTTGCATCAATACATAACCCGCTCATTATTTTAAGGTAACCATATACATTGAGAAACCTCATGAGCTGTTGGGTATGGTGAAAATAATTAAGGTGGTCAATTCATACCTCAATACACCAAAACTCATTGAAGCTACTTTCATATTTATCATCCCACTCGTATGAAATCTTTTTCAGAATGATATGTGTCAACTGAGCAGCCCATTGCGAGAAACTCTCAACAATTCATCTGTATAATAGTTTTCAATTACTGCTCATGCTCTTCCCTGGACTTCGAATACATCAAAATATCATCGCTAAAGATGATAACCAATCGATCTAGATAAAGTTTAAATACCTTGTTCATCAATGTCCTAACAGTTACGGCACATTCACCTTCCGAATTCTTAATGGTTGTTACCCAGACTTCAAATCAATCTCTAAAAAGATCTGCGCTTATCACAGCTGATACAATAAATCATCTATAGTGGGAGGAAACACTTATTCTTGATGTTAGCCTCGTTTGACAATCAAAATTCAATACATAGTCGAAGGCTTCCATTCTATTTTCACAAACAGAACAAGTGCTCCTCAAGTTACACATTCGGTCTGAGGAATGTTTATCCAATAACTCCTGTAATTATTTCTTTAGTCCTTCTAGTTCCACTAAAACCATTTTATATAGTGATTTGGATATCGACTCCGTACCAGGTACCAAATCAATACAAATTCTATCTCTTTATCTGATGGTAGCCCTGGTAGATTATCCGGGAAGATATCAGGAACTCTCTGTCCATAAGGATATCTATTAATTTTGAATGTGCCTTATCCATACCAACCACACAAGCGATGAAACATTCGCATCATTACTCATTCCGTGAGTACAATCATTTACTCCTTTAATTACAGCACCTCTTTCATTACGTGTCAAACTTACAGTACACTTTTCAGGGGTGAAAACATCACTATCTTAGGATAGCAATCGAAGCAGCATAGTTTGCAGTCGAATCAATCTATTCTCAAATATTACTTCATTCATATTCCACTTAATAAAATCAGCTGATGTATCCTTTTTCCCCCGTTTTCAACTTACAATCCCTATACCCATATTCAGTTAGTGATAATCAACTAACTATCATCATCTTACCTAACTGTACAAGCTTCACATCTTTCACTAGATTATAAGCAACTGAAGGCGGTATGAATAAATGCGTGGCACCAGGATCAATTAAAATAATTACTTCATTATTCACAACCAGTGTGGTATCTTTCACCATATCAGATGAAACATCAGTAGTGTTCTGGTCCAAGGCATACACTCACCCTCGTCCAACATCTATTTTTTTCGTGGTAACTACCACATATCCAACCCTGCTCAGTAGCAGGTCGAGGTCGTCCAATCTTAAATACCCCTCGTAAGTGTTGAAATTAGATACACCGGGGCCTTATCAATCATCTTACCCCATGACTCATCAACTCTAATCTCTTACCAAACTACCTTTTCTCTTTCAGACATCTCTGTCATTCCCTATTCTCTTTTTGTCTCTATTTCAGCCCTTACTACCTTTCCCAATCTCAGAGGCGTGCAACTCATGATCTTATTCACACAACTATAGTCTGCACACTGCCTTGGCATAGGTAGTGATATCTAACGGGGCCAATCGGACTCTAACTGACAATCCGAGCTCTTCCATGAACTTTTAGACTTTTTGACCCTCATTGTTCATAGTGTCGGGGTCATACCTGCCTAGGAATATAAACTGAGTTTCATACTCCTCAATCAATCAGTTCCTCTAGGTTAGGGTAAAGAATTTTATCTGTAATTTCCTTTAAGCAGTGTCTGGGATATTCTGTCATCGGAATACATCTAGAAATATTTCTCATGTAAGCTCTGGATGTCTAACTCTTAAGATGGGTCGAGCGGACTTCCACCAATGCTCCGACTCGCCCTCAAATCCCATGCATACTCTGAGTAATTAGCTCCCAAAATATTCTCCACACTTCGCTCTAACCTCACGAAACGTGTCTCATTACTGTCCGATCTCTTTGTTGGACTCTGTCCGATCTCTCTGTCGGACTCTGTGTGGCATGCTCAACATCAACCTCCACTTCAATCTGATCTTGAGTCTCATGCGGCGACTCATTACGACTCTTAGGCTTACCTCTACGACCTTGAGCTCATGTACTCGCCCGTCTAGCATAGCGGCTATCAGTTAATGAGTCTATATTCTTACATTCAAACCAAATTCTTAGCTGCAATTTCATCTTGATATACACAATTGTATCTAAACAATGCACAGTACATGGGAATGTAAACTTCCTTAACCACTAACACCGACTCATATCAGGCCAACTTAGCTCTGATACCAAAAACTGTCACGACCCAAATTACCAAAAATCACTACAAATTTTTCGTTTTTTATTTTTCGTTTATTATTTAATTGTTAGCTTTCCTCTTATCGTGACCATCCTACCAACAGTGGGGCTATGATTCGGTGTTAGTCCCTTCTCACCAATTTACCATTCCATTTCCATAATCACATTCACATATCAGGATTTACTATCCTTTGAATTTAACTAAATACTTATACAATGGTATTTACATAACCTTACATCCCCGACATCATATCCATTTACAGTACTGTGTATTTACATATTTAGATACGAAACTATACAAATGTGTATACTTGACTCTCGATGGGACGCAGCGGATACCAAGAATGCAAGTCTCAATCGCTCACTAACTACTGCGAGTGCTCTGAAAAAAAGGGATAATAAGGGGGTGAGCAAACCACACGCTCAGTAAGGCAATTATGCAAGTAAGTAGATAGCTCCACTATCTACATGCTCATAATGCTATGCCCTTAAAAATCCATTTCTTTTTGTTTAAATCTCACGCACAAAATCATGCATACATCATTGCTATAGTTTATAAAAACTATTTGTGCATATAGAAATCATGCAACTCATGCATAAATGGCATTTTATGAAAAATCATAAAATCATAATTAGCATGATATAAATCAAGATCATGCATTAATTCATGCCATGTGAAACAAATCATGAGAAACAATTCTTTTCATGAATTTATAATCAAAGCATAGAAAACTCATTATGCTACTGCATTTTAATTACTGCATTAAAACTTAGTATAAAATAACCCCTCCGGGTCAATCATCTCATAAATCAATCTTAAATTCACTAAAATTTCATTATAAAATTCTATTATAAAATCACCCTTCTTTTAGGGTCACATGTCATAAAATCCTCTGAAAATCTAGCATCATAGTAGAAAATCACAAAATCGGGGGCCTAACCCCTCCCTCGAGTCTACCCTGGTCTATCGAGACCAAAAGTTATATAATGTGAGACATGTAGGTGACTAAATCAGTAACATCGAGGACTATGGCCATAACCTAGTGATCCTTGGCTACACGGTACCTAGTGTGCGGGGTATCACACCTGAAACGGGAGGTGGGTCAATTCTGCAGCCAGAACAACATAACATCAGGATTGCAAGAGCAAGGCTTGCTGCCTCATGGCTAATGCCACTCCACTCCAACAATCCCCACGGTACTGCGTACTCCATGTGATATACACGGTACAACGTACTCCGTGAACCTGATCTCAGTCAAGGGGTGCCTGCAATAGGTCTTATCCACCCATACCAATTATGTCTCAGTATGCACGTGTGGGCATATCATCTCGCTGTGACACACAGTCTACAGGAGGTTCCAACACGGCTATATGCATGTCATATAAATCCCTGTGTGAGCGAAGCTCTAGCATGGCTCCATGCATATTCATGATATCTAAAAATCTCGTGCGAGCGAAGCTCTAGCACAGTTTCATAAAAATCAATAAAATCTGCGTATGAGTAACACTCCAGTACGACTTTAAAAGAGTTATAAATCCATATAAAATCACGTGCGAGAAAGCTCCAACACGTTTTTACTCATAAAATACATCAAAGCATCGTGCGAGCAATGCTCCAGCAAGGCATCATGCATAAATCGTTCAAAACTTCATGCAAGAAATGCTCTAGCATGAATAAATGCTCAAGTAAATCAAAACTACGTGCGAGCAACGCTCCAGTACGGTTTCATGCATAAATAAATCAAATCTTGTGCGAGTTACACTCTAGCACGGCTTTTATGCAATTATCATATCAAAACAAGATGCGAGCTAAGCTCCAGCACCTCTCATGCATGTCAAACCATTAAAACTAGTGCGAGCATCCGCTCTAGCACCTTTTTATGCATATCAAGTCAAAACAGTCAAAACAGAGTGCGAGCTAAGCTCCAGCACCTCTCATGCATTTCACAATAATAAAGATCACTGCGAGCAACCGCTGTAGCACATTTCATGCATAAGATGTCACACAAGTCGGTGCGAGCAACTGCTATATCACATTTTATGCACACTCACAAACGCAGATATAGTGCAAGCCATGTGCCAGCACTATCTGTTTCCATATAAACTTGATAGTTTGCCCATTTTCCAAAGAATTTCATTTAAATATAAATAACACTTACGTAGTGTTATCTTGTGAAATTTATGCAATTACTGGCCAATCTACCGATTTGCTTAAAACCACGAAAATTTCTCAAATCATGCATTTCATGCATGTCATGCTTTCACCATCCTTAGGTGAATTTCCCTCAATAGGGGTAAAATAGTCTTTACTTATTTCGAGTCCTTAAAATCTTTATACATTTTCAGTGTATACAAAAGTTATTAAAAATACGCATAGCTACCTCTAGCTACTCATAGAATTCCCTTACCTCATTTTTCTGTACAGTCTGATCTTTCAACGGACGACTCGTCACGCAGTCCGATTTGCTCCCAATCAAATCTCTGAAACTACGTATAAATATACATCAGGTCAAATACAATACAATTTATTATATTTCATATTTTCTAGGCTTAATTTAAATCATTGGGCCCGATTGCACCTTATGGGCCTTAATCGGCCTTAAGCCCATTTTTCACTTACTATTCACATTATCGAGGCCTATTGGGCTCATTGGGCCCATCAGTATTTATTAGACCTCGTTCTAAACTCTCGGATAGCTCAATTAATTATTTTCGACAATTTATCTTAAATTCCATAATATAATTCATTTTATGCAGAAATTAAATTCGTAACTTATGCGATAATTTTTAACACGCATAACGATGTAAATTATTATAAATAAGGGTTACTTACCCGAGATTTCATGATAGTACATAAATCGAGGTTGACTCGAGCTCTCGTTTTACGTCAATTGTTGAGCTACACAATTACATATTTTTCTGGGTCAATTTTCAGTCGGATATTAATCAAATTAAATATTCTAAAATTTAAATCGATCAATTTTGACCGGTTACCTACTTACTCGTAGCTTGATTGCATCACTGGGATTTTTCTCCAATTTTTCCTCTTTTTTTTCTCCCTTTTTCTCTTTCCCCCTTGGCTGAACTGGTCCGGTCCGATTTAGCACAGTAGCTTTCTCACTGAACCGACGACCGGTTCAGTCCCTTTTTTACCATTCCGACGTCGTCCGGTCGGTTCCCTGTGTGTCGCTGAAGCCGTTCGACGCGTCTCTGGCCGAGGAACGTTTGATTGGCCTCGATCGGGGTCAAATCCCGTCGGTGGCTGTCGGATTTGCTTCTCCTCCTCGCGGCTTCTCTCCCTCGATCCGTCGGATTTCGGCGTCGGTCGGGCGCATCCCTGCCGCTGATGGGTCGCACGGTGCCGAGCAACGTTTTTCGGTGGTCGTGGGGCCTCGTCCGGCGTCGGTGGTGGCTCGTCGGTGCTCTCCTCTTCCTCGGATCGCCTCTTCAAGCTTCGTTTTCTTTCTTCAGCAGAAATCGCATTTCGCGATTTCTTTTCTTTTTTATTTTTTTATTTATAATTTATTTTTATTATTATTTTATTCATTAAAATATTATTAAAATCCAAAAATATCTAAAAAAATCTTATTTTATTCCTTTAATCAATAAATGAATTTATCTGTCTTATTTTGTCTTTCTGGTATATTTTTCAAATATTTTCGAGATAATTTCTCGAGGTGAAAATTTCGGTTTATTCCAATAATTTCATATCTTGATCAATTGGACTTGAAATTTAATTATTTCTTCATTATTAATCAAGATTTCTCAATTCCATATTTTTAATGAAATTTTTCTTATCGAATTAATACCGAATTTTGGTCTTTTGACCATTTTACCCTTGCACGTGTTCGTGACAAAATTAACACAACTTCCCTTCACGAACCCTTTCTCATTTCGTATTTTAAATCATTATCTCTAGTCTGAATCTCATTCATTTAATTTGTGGTCATTCCAATCCTTCATTTGAGAATTTTTCATTCACATACAACTCTTCTTATGATTCAATTTACATCATTTGAATCATAATAAATTTCGATAAAAATCGGGTCTTACACTCAAAGATTTGAAAGCATTAAATGTCACCTCCAGATTTAGGACTCTCATGGTCAATTCCCCCTTTTGCACATCAATCAATGTCCTACCTGTAGCTAAGAAAGGTCTGCCTAGAA
The DNA here is from genome assembly GCA_033439115.1 of Firmiana major. Taxonomy (NCBI): domain Eukaryota; kingdom Viridiplantae; phylum Streptophyta; class Magnoliopsida; order Malvales; family Malvaceae; genus Firmiana; species Firmiana major. Next base: position 44,741,747 of record CM065908.1, on the reverse strand, counting down.
TGATGGGGACTTCCCTGTATTCCTCCAAATCCAACACAATAAAGTCTGCAGGGAAAATGAACTTGTCCACCTTAACTAGAACATCCTCAATGATTCCTTTCGGATACTTAATAGATCTGTCAGCTAACTAAAGGGTCATTGTGGTAGGCTTTGCATCTCTTACTCCTAACTTCTAGTATATGGACCAAGGCATAAGATTAATACTAGCTCCTAGATCACATAGGCTCTACCAAAGAACTGATCTCCTATGGTGCAAGGTATGGTAAAACTACCTGGATCTTTAAGCTTATGGGTTAATCTCCTCTGATGGCATTACACTCCTTAGTAAGTGCCACTGTCTCATAATCCTCTAGTCTTCTCTTCCTCAAGAGGATATCCTTCATGAACTTCACATAACTAGGCATTTTCTCTAAAGCATCCGCGAAAGGAATGTTAATGTGAAGCTTCTTAAGCACCTCAAGAAATTTAGCAAATTGCTGATCAAGCTTTTAATTTGGGAACCTTTGAGGTAAAGGTAATTGGGTTCTAATTGGATGAAGTGTAGTGGTAGCAGGTCTAGTATCAGATAAAGAGGAAGGCGGTGAAAAAGAATATGAAGATAAAGAAACGACTAACTTAGTTTTCTTTGCAGCCTGATTATCTTGTTCCTGCTCTTTTTGAGCTGCCACTTTAAAACCAAGGGGCTCTACCACTGTGGGCATTATAGGACTGGACTTAACATGTGGTTCATCTAACTCTCTGCCACTCCTAAGAGTTATGGCCTTAACATGCTCTTGACCCTCCCTCTGTCTGACAGGGTTAGCTTCGGTGTTACTGAGGAGGGTCCCTTGTGGACGCTGGCTGAGAGCACTAGCTATCTATCCAACCCAGGCTTCTAAATTCTTAATATAAGTAGCTTGATTTTGTAGGATAGTCATGAACATCTCCTCAAGTGAGGGCTTCTTCTCAGCTGCGGCTATTGGTACAGGTAAGTGTTGGGGCTGCATAGGCGGTGGTGGTGCTGGATGATGTTGAAACTGAGGTGGGTGATAGGAATGATTAGAATGATGATGTGGAAGTTGTTAAGGTGGTGGTACATGAACAGGTGGAACCTGAACAACCAGGGGGTCCCATAGGTCTGGAATTAGAAGGTTGCCCTTGATTTTGGTGCTAAGAAAAATTAGGGTGATTCCTCCACCTTGGATTGTAGGTGTTCGAGAATGGATTGTTCTGTTGCCTTTGCGGTGGGTCAACGCACTAAAAAGACTCTAAATTTAATGGTAACCTGTCGACAAAGTGTGTACCACCGTACAAGGTGCATGAAATTAAAGGACTTGGGATAGCTAGAACAGGACTAGGACTATTGGCAGAATTATGTTGGGTACTGAGTGACTCTACCTTTTTCGTGAGATTGGCTATTTGAGAAGTCAAGGTAGACAATGTGTCTAACTCATAAATACCTGCAGGTTTCTTAGTTATTGCCTCTCTGATGACCACTGATAATTATTAGCTGCCATCTTATCCAACAGACTGTAAACTTCCTCCTGTCTTATACATCGAAGCTCCTCTTGCAGCAGCATCGACTATGGTCCTATTCTGGCTCGTGAGTCCGTTATAGAAGGCTTGGACTTCTAGCCATAAGGGTAGGCCATGATGAGGACACTTCTTAAGAAGGTCCTTGTAATGTTCTCATGCCTCGTAAAGGGTCTCAGAGTCGAATTGGGAGAAGGAAGATATGTCACTACGTAATTTAGCCATTTTGGAAGGAGGAAAGAACTTAGCTAAGAACTGATGGGCTAACTCATCCCAGGTGGTGATGGATCTAGGAGGTAAAGAGGTCAACCAGTGTCTGGCTCTGTCTCTAAGAGAGAAAGGAAATAGCCTAAGCCTAACTACATCGTCCGAGAGTCCATTATGCTTGAAAGTATTGGACAGATCTAGAAGTTGCCCTAAGTGAGTATGTAGGTCATCATAGGGAAGCCCACTGAACTGAAACGAAGTTTGGATCATTTGGAGGATCGAAGGCTTAATCTCAAAATTGTTTGCTGGGACAGCTAGTGGCCTAATGCTAGTGTAGTAACCTTCTATGGTCGGGACAACATAGTCTCCCACAATTCTAATCTCTCTGTTTTTAGCCATCTTGTCTTGCAGCGAAGCTACTATTTTCCTAAAGTCCTTCCTGATTTTTCTAAGTGTTCTTTCTATTTCAGGATCTAAAGGAAAAGCAGTCAAAGCTCTTGGCTCTACGCATGCAAACATTCAGAAGTCCTAAGGAATGATTTTTTTTTTTTTAAATTTTTTATTTTTTATAGAGAGACAAAATTAACTAATCTAAATTAAGGCTCTAAATATTTACAACATAAGTATCTACAAAACATAGAATTATACCTAAGCATAATTTCACTGATATTAGTCAATGGCTAATTGTGATTCCTCGGCAACGGCGCCAAAAACTTGAATCGCGACGTCCTAGCTACTTAGACGTGTAAACCGCAAGTGCACGGGTCGCACAAGTAATAATGAAAATTGAGTCCCAGATTATCATCCCATAGAGAAACACAATTAGCCTAACTAAGTACCAATTAATTTTATCCTAAGTATATCCTAGCAAATTATGAATATTGAGAAGGTGATCTACAAGGTTTAAATTGAAAATACTGGAAAGTAAGGAAAATAATAAAAACAATAAAATAAATAAAATAAGCAAAATAGAAAAAAATTACTCACAAAGCTCCAAGCAAATAAAAGCAATAATCTGCAAAAGAAAAATATTGAAACTAGAATTAATTACTGTAAATTGACTAAATATGCAAATATAAGAAAATATAGAATAAAAATAAAATGATTAAAACTAGAAAAATCCTAATATGAAATTAAAATTTGCATGTATTGAATCTAATTAATTAATAAAAACAAATATGCAAAGTAATATAACCTAAGGCCTAATGTAATAAAATTCTAATAAAATTTCTAAAAATTCCTAAGTATAACTTTAACCCTAAATGCCTAAATTGGTAACCGAAATTATATCAAGCTATAAATAATTACTAATTTAATAAAATGCCTAAATTTAAAATAAAATCTACTCTAATTGATGCATGAGAAATAACTAAATTCTACATATATGCATGAAAATGATTAAATTAAAATTTCAATTGCATAAAAAAAAAGAAACTAAAATTTAATCTAGACTAAAATCTAAAGCTCTTAAATCTAATAATCTTAGACATATGCAAATTAATTAAACTATTAAAATATTATCTAAACTAATTAAAAAGTGCAGTAAATTGAAATAATACTAAACTACTAATAATAAGCTCTCAAACTAATGCAAACAAAATTTCAAAATAAAATATAAACATCAAAATGCAACCATGCACTGCTAGCAACCGAGCAACCCATTTTTGCACTGACATTCTCTGTTGTCAATTGTACACCACGTCCTGCCATGCATTGCTATGCGACACCACGTACTGCCTTCAGTTTGTACTCGAGACACAACCTGACATCAACTTCTGTCATGTTATACCGCTTTGCACGTCTGCTTCATTCCCTGCACAGCAGCAGATTCTTCACTACTCCACGTCTTCCACTAGCATCCATGATCAGTGCTAACCAGCAAAACTACTGCCAGCACAGCCCATCTTCCATGTACCGATCTTCCTACAGTGCACGTCCGAGAGTAGAGCCATACACCAGCTCATTACATCAATGCGCGTCCCTGCCTGACTACCATTTGTTTCACGCACACCTAGTCCTAGGAGGTGAACCGGCTACTGGCCACGTTTAGCTTCAATGCACCGCTAGTAACATAGCAGGACACTTCACAGGCAACAAGCCAGCCTTCAGTTCATGTCACACCGCAGCAGAACAGAAGAAAGAAAAATTTACAGAAACACAGAACAAAGGAAATAAAGTGAAGAAAACAGAGAGCAAAATTTAACGCAGCGAACTAAGAACATGACTGAAGAATCAGTGAGAACAATGCATTGTAGAATTAAAGACCCAGAATATGAAATTTAACACATAAACTAAAGGAAACTAATGCATGAAATAACCAAGAAATAAGAAAAGTAGAAAGACAGAGAATGGAAATAAGAAAATAAAACTTTAAATCATATTGAATCTAATCTCAAAAGAACTTGAAGTTATTGACAAGTTGAATGTCTAAATTAAAACTAACTTGGAAACCTAAAACAATCTAAGTAAAACTAAAACTAAGAGCATAAAAAAACAAAAGAGCACAACAGTGAAATAGCAGAAAAGGCTGTAACGGATTGTTGCATTGCAAAACTCCACTGTAACACGCAATTAATCTCCTCTAGCAACCACCGATCAACAAAATAAAAACAAGGGCGATGTCACGCAGCACCCTCCGCCAGTACAATAGTAATGAAACATAGCAGAATAGAGGAAGCTAATGGCTTTCCTGCCCTCTCCGAGAACACAGCAAAACACCAAGCATCAAGGCAGCTAACAACACCTCTGCTTCAATCCTATATAAAGTCTAAGAATGCAGCAAGGAAAGAAGACAGCAAAGGCAGTGACAATAAAAACTAAGCAGAAAACAGGAAGCATAATAAGCATGAAACAATAACAGAAACTGGTTATAAAACCATGAAACAACAGAAAATAAAATGAATGCAAAATAGAACTTGAAGCTATAAGATTAAAACCAGAAAGTTCTACAAACCAAAAGTGCATAAAACAGTAATGAAAATTTGAAACAAGGCATAAAGGAGAGGAAGATATTGGTCGCGAGATGAGAACCAGCAAGGTCAAACCACTGTTGCAGCAACTTTCAGCTACAGTAGCAACATCAGTACCAAAAAAGCTAGCAACGCCCCTGTCACCTTGCCTTCTCTCCCTTGCTTGTTCAACCAAGACTAAAATTAAAGGAATAAGACAAGCTACCTCTGGAAACTGAAAAGCAACCAAGAGAATAGAAGAATACTCAAAACACTTAATGTAGAAACCGACTATAGTGCAAAAGAAAACAAGCAGAAAACTAATGAGATACTTCGCTGCCTGTCACACAGTAAGGGTTCCTCATTAGTTTTAGATAAAACTACTTCTAAAAATAAAAGAAAATAAAAAATAAAAAATCTCAAAGAAGCAGTCAACTCGAGGAAAAAGGAAAGCCCCCTGTCACATAGCCTCCATCCACTATCCCGATTCAACCGTAGAGCAAGTGGAAAAACAGAATAATAAAAGAACTAGTAACAACGAAAAAATGAAATCTTTTCAGTTAAAATGTGCCAAAGAAAAAAAATGAAAGCTTGCTAACTCTCTACAATGGTGGCTGCCACTAGCAACGTGAAAACCAAAAAAAAAAAAAAAAACTAAAGGAAAATATAAACTTAAAACCTAGCAACCTAACATAAAAAAAACTTTAACCTAAGAATTCTAAAAACTACTCTCCTTCCAATTGTCTCACCATTTTCTATTTATACACAAAATTGAGGGTACAAAGTTAATTTCCAATCCTAGATGAGTTGGCATTGTTTGGCCACTTATCTTTATTCCATTCATTTTAGAGAAGATATTTCCATGTCATTTGTCTTCTTGTCCACTTGGTTGTGCGATGTGGTATGGCTTGTGTCTTCCATGAAGTAGTCACGGTGTCCGTTGATCTTTTCCTTCAAAGGCGAATAAAATATGGACACTTGGCATCACATATGTCCAGAAAAATGGTGACTCATGCTGCGAAATGGTAGTGGTCCAGTCTCGTTTCTAGCCCATCTTCAGTCCATTTTCTACTGAAATGACTTAAATTAATCTAAATTTAATTTATCTGCAAACATGATAATTTTAATTAAATTGAGGGGATAATTAATAAAAGAATATGGGGATTAAAATAATTAATTCAGAAATTAAATATAAATAATTCTATTTTAATTGAATTATCAACTGCTCCAAGAATCTTCACCTAAGGTTTCAACCAAATTGGGGATTTCTTAGGTATGTGAGTTTTCTTTGAAATCCAAGCTTAATTTTAGTTAATTATTGAAATTGAGAGTAGATTATGGCTTGAATTTGAATGAGCAATATGAAATTTGCAAGATTAATGTTTAACACCTTTGGGTAAAGTTGGGGATTTTATAATTAAACTTTAATTTGTGGTAATTGTTGTCAATTGAGGTTAATCTGAAGCTTAATTATCAAAATTGAAGAAATGAAGTGCTAAATACAAGAAAATTAGATTGAAAATAGATATATAGTGATGAAATTGGTTTGGCTCTTAAGGGTTGTGTGAGCGATCAAGCTTAACATTATTATAATAATGATTCATATAATGTGTTAGAAGTTTTTGAGCATGATTGTGATATAATATGGAATGAAATTTGAATAAATCGAGTTAAGGTGGCATTCGGCCAAATAGGGGTTTGAAAGTAAACATGTTTAAATCATGATGAAACTTAGCTGCAAGGTATGATAAGGATTACTAAGTGTAAATGTGTTATAATTCAGATTTAAACCAAGTGAGATTTAGCTTGGTAAAGTTTAGCTAGGATGAAAAGGTGAGTGAAAGCAAAATGATTACCCTTTTAAATTTTTGATATGTCAATTGAGTGAGATTTAATAGTTCATCAATGTAATTGGTTTGTGAAAAAACCTAGGAATAGTACACTTACTAAACACACCTTCTTAGTACACTAGGTGTAAATGAAGTGTATTGATATGCATTAAGTGATTTTCAATGCATTAAATATGTGAAACTAAGTGTATGTCATAATTTTACAATGAATTACATTATTTGGCGAACACAATAGCTTCCTACTAAGCTTGATATATGCACACGCTGAGCTCAAAATCAGTAAATTGGGTAAGTGAACCATGTTTGTTATAGCATCTATAATATTCAAGGTAAGTAAATCTTACTCGCTACAATAACTATAGCATATTATGTAATTAATTTGCATAAGTTTCAATTTAAATTCATAAGTAATGAATTCGAGTGTGAAAAACCTTAATCGACTACCAAATAAAGAATATTAAAAATATAAAAGTAAAAATACCATACCAGAATATTGTAGGTATAGCATCCGGGGTAAGCTAACCATATGGAATACAAGTCAACATCCTATAGTGTGAGAAATTCTTTTAAGTATAAATGAAAGAATTATCGATTAATTTTGGATAAGAATATCGGATTAGTAATTACCAATCTGGATGCAAGGCAGCATCATAAATTATAAGCAAATTTTCCATAGATGCGAGGTAGCATCACATGGACTTTTTGGGTCTTAGAGCGAGTACCGAGTAACGTTCAAGTATCATAACTGATATAAGTATATGGAATCAACGGATCTTATGTGTTATAACTTAAGGATTCGAGATGCAAAATAGCATCCTATAATGTATACGAATGATTACATGATACAACTTGGCATCATATCCTATAGGTTTAGTGTTAAACTGTAAGCAAATAATGTATAAGGTCATTTAAGGGAAAAGATTATTTGTGATGCAAGAAAGCATCACATGGTGTAAGAAATCCTATAGGATGCGAAAGTAGCATCATATGGATTAAATTAGGTCTTAAAACAAAAAACAGATAATGTTTAAGGATCCTAAGTGTTATATGTGATCATGCGAATGATGGGACTTAAAATAAGAAAGGTGTTTAGAGATGTGTGAAGATGATGGATCCCTCCCCAGTAAAGCATCAATCCTTAGATGGTTGTACCCCATAAGTGTTTGTGGAATGAGAGAATGATTGATCCCTAAAGTATAGAATTGATCCCACAAGAGATCCCACCGGTTGTTGAAGATGCCTTTTCATGCAACTTATCTTATTCATTCAATCCTTTAGCCTATTGGTTGAGTTTACACAGCTTTCAGTTAGACTATTCCTAGTGTAACACTTAAGCTAGAAGGGGAAGGACCTTTTTGCCTTTTTTTACTGGATTATTGGTTTTAGCTTATCTTCGTGGGTTCTGGAGGCAAAGGAGATCCCCTAGTGTTTGAAAGCCTTTAAGGGCTATGTTTGATAGTTGAATAGAACAAATTGCCATTAATATTTCACTAGGCTTAAAATTGGGTAAATGCCTATATGAAAGATAGTAAAGCCAACATATATGATTGATTATGATATGGCTAAGGTAATAAGAATATGTGCTCATATTTTGTGGGATTTAGAAAGCTTGCATTGGTTTATACCTGCACAACATGAAGCTTTAAGACTCACTTATAACATGTTTTGAAAGTATATAAGACTTACACCTACATGATATCGGATTAAGCATACTTTTCTTTGAATCCACAATAATTTTATGTGATTTCAAAACATGCGTACAAGTAACTTTTATGGCTTTAATATTTTGCATTAACTGAGAGGCGATAATAGATAGTCACCATTTAGCTTAATTGATAGGCATATAATAGTTAGCAAGATATGGCTCGCTATCGACGATATAGATAACAATGATGTGCTTGCTATTGGCCAATATAAATAGTAATGATATGGCCTACTATCGACCGATATAGATAGCAATGTTCTGCGCTACTATTGGTCAATAAAAATAGCAATGATGTAGCTTAGCTGACAGCGGATAATGGTTAGCGATGGCCTAGCTAACGGTCGAAAATGGTGTGACCTAACTGATGGCCGATAATAATTAGCAATGGTCATGTATTATAAGATTTTTCATATAACCCTGCTCACTGGATAGAAAAATGATTATTTCGATATGAAATTTGTTTTACCAAATACGGTTTTATCAAACACGGTGTTACAAATATGGTTTTACCAAAAGAAATATGTTTTTTGATATGTTTTACAAATAAGAGCATGGTTCATAGGAAGATGTCCTACTAATAAAATATGATTGATACAAATATGATATGATCCTTGCTAATAGGAATTGTTAGCACTATATGGCCGCTATAGGCCGATATAGAGAGCAATGATACGGCTTGCTATCGGGATTGTAGATAGTAAGATATAATAGGGTTCGCATGTCACGACCCTCAACTTACCAAAATCGTCACAAATTTTTTGCTTTTTATACCTTATTTATTATTCGTTCTTACCTTACCTCGATCGTAATCAGCTACACTCTCAACGGTTGGGCTGTGTGTCGATGTCTATCTCATCCAACCATAACAATTTAATTTGCATTATAATTTAGAAGTAAACACTTGTATAAATAAATCAGGGTTGTTGTTTAAATGTGTTTACGTTACTTTACATCCCCAATGGTTACATTCAAAATGCTACTGTGCTATGGCAAGTTTAGATACAAAATTATACAAGTGTGTATACCTTTCATGATGGGATGCAGCAGCACAAAAGAAACCTCCAGTCGCCCTCAGTCTATACTCAATGCTCTGTATAGAGGGGGAAAATAAGGGGGGTGAGCATATACCAATCTATATACCAATCATGTTTATCACATTTCATAGGTCATATTTTTGTCTAAGCATGTTTATCACATTTCAACCGTCAATCTATATACCAATCAACTCATACAAGTGTATAAATCAACATATATGAGATTGATGCATTGAAATCTTACCAATCTCAGCTTTTCTCATTTTTCACAACTTCGAGGAAAAACTCCTTTTCCCCTTCGATTTAACGATTCTACCTCTCGTTCCAAACTATATTGTTCTTCTCCACTCTAGGAACAACTTTGATGTAATAAACTTTTCTCCAATCTCAATGGAAGGTGTTGATAGTCTACAGAGGAAAGTTAGGTCACTTTGTTTCAAAAATGGAAAGGTTTGATGTTTCGCCCATGAAATGCAGTTCAACAGCCCTATTTATATAGAAATTGCTTGATGAGATCGATCTCCATAAGTGAGGGATCGATCTGCTGCTATTTTTAGCCTTTCTGGATTCAGTTCTCAAGCATGAGAGATCGATCTATCGAAGGGCATGAGATCGATCTTAGCCAGGCAGAAAGCTTCATAGATCGATTTGGCAGGGAAATGAGATCGATCTGCTTCTGTCCGAAGCTTAAGGAGATCGATCTGCTTGGGGATGAGATCGATCCTGGTTTGGCAAAGGCTTACTGAGATCGATCTGGCTTGAAGGAGAGATTGATCTCCCCTTGCTCTGCAGCCTACTTAGCCGAATTCCATCACAACTTTCCCATGTTAACTTCATTTCAATTTACCTTACTATTCATTTTGCATTCAATCCACATTTTTCACTTAGAAAGGTCCATTTCTTACTATTCATACATAATGAAACTTACGTGTACATCACGAATTCACATAACAAGTGTGTACATCAAATCTACAGACCTTACATCACTTATGATTCATATTACATAAACGAATGTATACTTATGGAATCATAAGGATTACATAAAAATACAGGTCTTACATTCCTCCCCTCCTTTAAGAAATTTGGTCCTCAAAATTAGAACTAAGTTACTCCTCAAAAAGTCGGGGGTACTTTTCCCATATAGAGTTCTCCAACTCCTAAGTAGCTTCCTCTAAAGTATGGTGTTGCCAGAGAACCTTAATAAGTGGAATCGTCTTGTTTCGTAGCACATTTTCCTTCCTATCCAGTATCTGGATCGGTTTCTCGACTTATGACAAATCATTCTTGAGCTCCAATGGCTCATACCGAATTACATGAGTTAGATTTGGATGGTACTTCCAAAGCATCGATACATGGAAGACATTATATATGTCTGCTAGCTCCGGTGGTAATGCTAGCCTGTAGGCTTTATCTCCCACCCGCTCTAGTATCTCAAACAGTCCGATATACCGAGGGCTCAACTTACTCGTTTTATTGAACCCCTTTCGAGGGAGAGACTTTAAAAAATAGTGAGTCACCCATGGTAAACTCTAGTAGCCTCCGTCTCATGTCAGCGTAATTTTTCTGCATGCTCTGAGCTGTTCTCAATCTCTCACTTATCAACTGAACAACCTTAGAGGCTTGCTGTACCAAATCAGGAGAAAAAAATTTCCTTTCACCCATTTCTTCCCAACCAATTGGCGAACGACACCTTCTACCATACAAGGCTTCATATGGTGTCATCCTAATACTCGAGTGATAACTATTGTTGTATGGAAATTTGGCTAACGGTAGGTGATCATCCTAGGAGCCTTTAAAATCTGTAACGCTCGCTCTCAACGTGTCTTCTAATGTCTAGATGGTTCTCTCTGACTGACCATCGATCTGAGGATGGAAGTAGTACTGAAACTCAATGGGGTTCCCAAAGCTTCCTGAAATTATTCCCAAAAACGAGAAGTGAAGCGGGAATCCCTATCCGATACGATACTTACTGGTACACCATGTAGCCTTACTATCTCCTGCACATACAACTCTGCCAAATCATTTAAAGTATTTGTAGATTTCATAGCTAAAAAGTGGGCGGATTTCGTCAGTTTGTCAACTACTACCCTGATAGCATCATGGTTCCTTTTAGGCCTTGGCAATCCAATGATGAAATCCATGTTGACATGCTCTCATTTCCAAGTTGGTACTAGTAGAGGCTGCAATAATCTTGCAGGCTTCTGATGCTCTACTTTCACTTGCTGACATATCAAACATCTTGCCATAAATTCTATGATATCTCTTTTTATCCCTGACCACCAATACACTTTTCGGAGGTTCTGGTACATTTTGTTACTCCCCAGATGCAATGTATATCTCGATGAATGACCTTCAGTCAAAATTAATCTCTTTAACTTTAGATCATTGGGAATGTAAATCCTGCCTCTAAATCTTAATAGGCTATCATCACTCACTAAGAAATCGGCCACATCACCCTTCTGAGTCTGACTCACATGATTCTAACTCAATAGATCAGCATATTGAGCCTAGCGTATCCAGTCAATCAAATCTGGTTCCACTGATAGGCTAGCTATCACACAGTCTCTGTTAATATCAAGAAGGTCTATATCTAACCTGAGGTGAGCAAACTGCTCGAGCAGCTCATATTCCCTGACCATCATGTGCGGTACCATTCTGAGGCTCTTTCTACTCAGGGCATTAGCCACAACATTAGCCTTTCCTGGATGGTACAGTATCTCCCACTCATAATCCTTTAGAAGCTCTATCCATCGTCTCTATCTCATATTCAACTCTTTCTATGAAAGCAGATATCTGAGGCTCTTATGATCTGTCTATAGTTGAAATTTCTCACCGTACAAGTAGTGGTGCCATATTTTCAATGCAAACACTACGGCTGTCAACTCTAAATCATGGGCCAGGTAGTTCCTCTTATGGTTCTTAAGTTGTCTGGATCCATAGGCTACTACCTTCTCGTCTTGCATCAGCACAAAGCCTAGCCCCTGTCCCGAGGCATTTGTATACACTATATAACCTCTTGAGCTGGTAGGTATGGTGAGAATAGGTGTGGTGGTCAGTCTGTGCTTTAACTCACAGAAACTTTTCTCACATTTATCATTCCACTCAAATGCCACATTCTTTCGAGTGAGACGTGTCAACAGAGCAGCCAGCTTAGAGAATCCCTCAATAAATCGTCGGTAATAACCTGCTAAACCCAGGAAACTGTGGATCTCTGTAACTGTCTTAGGTCTTTCCCACTGTATCACAACCTCTATCTTAAACGGATCCACTGATACACCATCTCTTGAAACTACATGACCCAGAAACGATATCTCACTCAGCTAAAAATCACACTTGTTGAGTTTAGCATACAACTACTGATCTCTGAGGGTCTGTAACACTATTCTCAAATGCTGCTCATGCTCTTCCCTAGACTTTGAGTACACCAGTATGTCATCTATAAAGATAATTACAAATCTATCCAGGTATGGCTTGAATACATCATTCATTAGAGCCATAAACACTGCAGGAGCGTTCGTCAACCCAAATGGCATAACCAAAAACTCATAATGGCCATAACGAGTCCGAAATGTTGTCTTGGGTACATCACCACTCGGAATCCTCAACTAATGACACCCAGACCTCAGATCAATCTTCAAAAAGACCTGTGCTCCCTGTAACTAATCTAGTAGATCGTCATCCGTGGAAGGGGATACTTATTCTTGATGGTAGCCTTATTCAACAACCGATAGTCTATACACAGTCGGAGACTCCCATCTTTCTTCTTTACAAACAGAACCGGTGCTCCCCAAAGTGATACACTCGGTCTAATGAACCCTTTATCAACAACTCTTTGAATTGCTTCTTTAGCTCCTCCAATTTAATCGGAGCCATTCTATTTGGTGGTTTGGATATCGGTTCAGTTCTAAGCACCAAATCAATACAGAATTCCATTTCTCTATCTCGTGGTAACCCTGGTAATTGACATCGGGAAATTCTCTCACCACTGAGATGTCAACTATATTCTGGTACACCTTATCCAAGTCAACCACATAGGTGATAAAACCTTCAACACATGATCATTACATTTGATTAGTAAAATCATCCATCCTTGGAAATAATTTACTACTTCTTTCATTACTTTTCAAATCTTACAACATACTTTTTAGGGATGGAAAACATTATTGTCTTAGCATAACAGTCTAAAACAACATGGTTTGCAACCAACCAATACATTCCTAGTATTACATCAAAGTACTTCATAGCTAATAGAATGAGATCGATCGACATATCCTTCTCCCCTACTTTTAGCTTACAACTCTTACATACGTACTCCATCACTACATTATCTCTCACTGGAGTGCTTATAAGTATTAGTCTACCTAAGGGTACAGGTTTCACATGTTCACACTGTGTACATGCAAATGAAGGCGATATGAATGAATGTGTGGCACCAGGATCAATCAATGCTAATGCTCTAAAATCAAAGACAAGGATGGTACCTTTTATTACATCTGAGGAAGCTTCTGTAGATGCCTGGTCCAATGCAAACACTCACCCTCGACTAACAGCTTGCTTCCCTTTCTCTTCAGCTGTGGCCTTCCTCTTAGGTGTAGATGGCTCAACTGTAGCCTTCTCTAGCTCTTTTCCCTTCTGTGGAGCTGTATCAATCAACTCTGAGCATTCACAAGCTTTGTGACCTAGTTTACCACACCTATAGCATGATCTCATTGATAACGGGCATGGTCTGCCCCCATGATATCTACCACATAACTTGCACTGCTTTGTGGTAGGTCGAGGTCCGCCAATAACTATGCCTCTCAAAGTTGGATGAACTAGAGGCTTCACAGGCCTCTCTCGTATCTTATCAATCTTAGGCCCCTTACCAAATAACCTTCGACCTTTTCAACACCCTCTGTCATTAACTGACCTCTTTCGGTCTCTATCTCTGCCTTTACCACTCCTGCTCAATTTCGAGGCATACAACTCATAATCCTGCTCACAAGCTGAGTTCTGCGTATTGTCTCATCGTAGGTAGTAATGTCCAGTGGAGCTAGTCGAACTATAATGGAAGGTCTCAGTGCCTCAAGAAATTTCTGAACTTTTTATCCTCAAGGCTTATAGTGACTATGTCATATCTGCCCAAAGATGTGAATCCAGACTCGTACTCATCCACTATCTGGTTCCCCTGAGTCAATGTCATAAATTCCATCTAAATCTTTCTCAAAGCAGTGGCTGGAATGTATTACCTCCTGAAGGCATCCAAGAATATATCCCATGTCACAACCGGTTGTCGTGCACTCAACATCAACTATGTGGCCATCCACTAATGCTTGGCCTCATCCTCTAATACAAAAGCTGCAAAAATGACATTCTCTATAAGCTTCTCTATACTTCGTATCCAATGCTTAGCTAACACTGGGTTCTTCACCCCATTAAATAAAGGTGGTCCGAACTTTCGAAACTCTCTCAGTCTACCGAGATCGTAATCATACACTCTTTCACCACCAACTTGTTGTGGAGCTACAAGATCCTGAACTAGTAGGGGAATGTCCTGAACTGGAGGGGGTACAGGAATCTCTGCCTTTACATCTCGAGGTCTCGGTGCAGGCTGTGCTGGCTCTTATCTCTCAGGTATAACAGCCTGACCAGCAAGGTTCTCCTATCTACCCTCAAATCTGGCCATAGCCTGTGTAAACATCTCCATAATCGTGTCTACACTGCGTTGTAACTGCGTTATACACTCCTCAACGGCCTCACTAAGACTGGGTGGATCTCTACAAGAACTAGACCCACTACGTCTCTCGGGCTCATCTCTATGCCCTTGAGAGCACGAACTCTCTTCTCTACGAGTACGTCATCTATAAGACATCTTGCATACTCAAAATAAGTGTCTTAGTCACATTTTTCTAGCTTGGTATACACAATTGTATCCTAATAATGCACAGTACTTTGGGGATGTATAATTTCCCAGATATGGATACTGACTCACATCAAACCAACTTAGCTTTGATACCATTAATTCTGTCACGACTCTCACCCTCAGTCCGTGACCTTTACCTTACCATTTACAGTTGGGCTGTGATTCAACATCCACTTCATATCTCATCCATTTTAGTTCAAATAAATTCATACAAATGAAGTAAAATAGAAACTGAACTTTTATATATATGTGCGGAAGCGTTTACATCAGTTTCTATTATATACATCCCTCAAAATACAATATACAAGCTTTACTGTGCATTAATTTACAGGATACAAAATTTTTCATCTCAAGTGTATACCTCTCTATACTGCTGGATGACCGGTGCAACACAATAGCAAGGATGACTACAATGTACTCACTACTGCGTAGTATCTGTGGATGAGGAAATAAGAGGATGTGCTAACACGCTCAGTAAGGAAAACATGCAAGCAAGTAGATAACTACACTATCTACATGCTAAAAAAACACATATATTCATTTTCCTTATAAAACATATGCATTCTTTTTAAAACATCTTCTATCAATGCGAAACCATTAATTCGTTGGATGGGTATATGCATATTCACACAGAATTACACAGATTCACACAGCATATTTCAAATTACGCAGCTAATCTTTAAAAGCATTGAGTACAATTTCAAAATTCACTTTGCACACAGAAATTAATGTATATGAGACATAATTCATGGGTTATCATATCCCCAAACACACAACAAGGGAAAACATATGTCACCTCACACAGTAGTGACAATGTCGTATCACTCAGATACATAAAGGACTTATGGCCATAGTCAGGTTCCAGGCAACACTGATCAGGTGTGTGGGAACCCTACGATTGGGGAGGCAGATCAACCATCCTTTCAGCTCATACTCAAATCACGGCACATCATACTCCATGGTTAACACTCACGGTACATCATGCTCCCGTGGATCCTTATTACCGATTTTATTATCTCCAAATCTCGTGCGAGTAGGTCAGTGCAAGACACACAACAGTACATGACAACTCTAGCACAATTTTGTACTTATTACATCACATTCATAAACCACGTGTGAGCAAGTCAATGCAAGACACACAGCAATACATGACGGCTCTAACACGATTTTACCCAACACACAACATAATCATAAAAACCTTGTACGAGCAACTCAGCGTACCTGAGGCATTGAGCACGGTATTACTTGGAAATTGCATGTGAGCATAGTCAGAGTAAGACATACAACAATACTCAAAGGCTCCAGCATGATTCCCAAAACCTAGTGCGAGCATCTGTCAGGACCCGTTCTTAATCCATGACTTTAACCAAAATCACTACAAATTTTTCGTATTTTTAACTTACCTTTCCTCTCTTCAATGGTTGGGCTGTGATTCGATGTCAGAGTCCTCGCTTACCACATCATCCATTTCATACATACATGTCAATATATTATTACTGACTGTAACTGCTTTTATTATACATGTAAGATTATATAAAATCTAATACAAATACATTCCCCATAATATATAGCGTATACATCACTATGTTGTTTCTATGTTTAGATACACAACTGTACATAATAGGTATACCTGGCGATCGATAGGAACTAGCAGTGGACTCTGGGATACTATCCCTCGATAGCTCTCGCTCTACTGATGCTCTGTAGAAAGATGTAAAGAAAGGGGGGTGAGCATACAACGCGCTCAGTAAGGAAATCGGGCAAGCAAGTAGATATTTACACTATCTACTCAAAATAATGCTATGCCTTGAAAACATTATTTCCTTTACTCGCTTTAAAAGCATGTCTTGAAATATAATATATATATATATATATATACTTGTACAGAATAAATCCCATGTACAGAAATCATGCTTTCTTTCTCAAATGTAGGCATGTAATGCAAAACAATGCATCGTATATAAATCATGCCTTTATGTAAATCATGCCATGTATATTTAAATCACAATAAATATGGCATTAAATAATTCACAACACAAAATCGGAGTCTGACCCATCCCTCAGGTCTGTCCGCAATTTAAATCAGTCAATCAATGTGATATATCATGTGAGACTCTGTGGTTAAATGCAAATAGTATCATGGACTATGATCATATCCGAAATGTGATCCCAAGCAACACAGATCTCGGTGTGCGGGGCATCACTGCTGCAACGGGAGGATGGTCAGTCCACTACAGCCGTCAGCTATGCGTAACACACGGTACAGCGTACTCCTCGCGCCACCCAGGCAGGTACAAAGTACACCCGTGGACCCTACATCACGGCCAGGGTGCCTGCCATAGGTCTTAGCCCTCGCACCCGTGGAATATCAACATCACAGTCAGGGTGCCTCCCATAGGTCTTAGCCCTCACACTTGTGGAATATCATACCACATCTCTTATACCCTCATGCTGGCCATCCTCTCAAAATGTGACACTCAGTCACACAAGAATGCGGCATAAATAGGTAACATGTAAATAATATCACATACAGTGCGCGCCCTTGAGTGCGACACACAGTCGACACTACGCTCGAACACTGTTTCACATCACAAACTCAACTCTAGTGCGAGTAAACCTCCAGCAACTAGGTCAATGCATAGTTCATGTATTAAATCAAGTACGAGCAATAGCTCCAGTACCATGCTATGCACAATATCAAATCAAGTACCAGTAATAGCTCCAGTACTATGTCATGTATAAACCATGAAGAATCGAGTACGAGCAACGCTCCAGTACTCTGTCATGTATCTCATGTAAAACTCGAGTACAAGCTAATCACTCCAGCACTCTGTCATGCATATATCATTTAAAGCTGAGTACGAGTAAAACTCCAGTACTCTATCATGCATGTCATGGAAATCTAGTGCGTATCAAAATCCAGCACTAATGTATGTGGAAAACATATGAAATCCAGTGCGACCTGTGCTCTAGCACGATTCATTCTCACATAATATGATAGATGGCTCTTTAAAAAAGGATTGTTTACAAAATATTAAAATCAGCACTATAAAGTGTGCTTAAGTCACATCAACCTTAAAATCATTAGCCCATCTATTTATTTTCATGCTAAACAGCAATTAAACACTCACAATAATAGTTTCCACACTTTTTGCAACTTTTTACAAAAGTTGACTTTTTGACTAACTAGGGGCAAAATCATAATTTGCCACTATCAGGTCGCAATAATTATTATTCACTTTCTCTGACCCTCAGAGTTTTTAAGTGAATGTAAAAGCAGACGAAAATACGTGCAGGTATCTCTAACTACTTGCAAAAGTCCCTTACCTCGGATCACGTTAAGTGACCTCACTTCCTCGGTGCTGCTAACTCTCGCAGTCCGATCAGCTCTCAATGTAAACTCCAGAGCTGTAAATAACCATTCCTCAGGTTAATTATAATTTTCCTACTGTATTTCACATTAATACAGTCTATTTTCCCTTAATGGGCCTTAAAAATCCTTAATGGGCCTAACTAGGCCTTAAGCCCATTTTCATTTTACTATTCATTTTCGTTGGGCCTATTGCGCTTGTGAGGCCCACCAACTCTTATTGGGCTTTGTTCTAGGCCCATTCACCCTATTGGGCCTAAAATATTTGGGCTTGGCCCATTGGGCCTCTCGGCCACATGCCATGGCCGAGAGCTACCCATGCCTCGGTTTCACCATGGCATGCCATCCATGCCTATTATTTAGCCATTTTCACTTAGGCATTTTCACAAACACTTGGTAGGCAACATTACCAATCATCATATAGTTTATTTAAGCATTTTATCAAACACCTTAATTGCCAACAAATTACATGTATTAATTAATCAATTTGATTAATTCTAATTACACCATTAACATTAATACATGTACACTAATCCATTTATGTCTTAAAATCATATTGACACAATTCAATATCCCATTAATCACTCTCGGCCTAACCCACTTCATGGTGATTTAATATGTTTCAATGCTTAAAACATATATCAACATACTTGAAATCATTCATACATTAACATATATGAAATTGGAAATTAGAAAATATACCAATTATTGTGTTCACCCTTTGGTCGAAACTTTGGAGGCTCTCAGTTTGCTCTCTATGGCTCCATGATAGCCAATTCCAACATATGTCACTCTCCTTTCAATTTGGAACAACTTCTATGAAGAATGAAAGTTTCAAATATGCCTAATTCCTAGTGATTTCTAGTGAGAGAAAGCTTGGAAAAATATGTTTCAATGGTTTCTTCTTCTAGCCGAATTTGGTGTGATGAAGATGACAATGGTGTGGCTGAATTTATAAGCCATATACTTAGCCATTAAGCTTTACTTTTCAGCCATTTAACTTGACTTTCCAAACCTTAGCCATGAGTCACCTTATGAGTCACCTTATGAGTCATAGTTAACTTTAACTATGGTTAGATATTTATCTCATGGGCTTTTCCATTTGCGCTTCTCGGTTTAGGCTTTCTTAATGGGATTTCGGGCTGAAATTTTTACTATGTCTCGGGCCTTTAATTGTCTCAAAATTTGGCCCATCAATTGGTCCAACAATTCGGTCTAAAGGACCTAAGAATTTCGATGTACGTTTAGTATACCTTAATGGGCTTTAAAATTTTCACCTTAGGCCCATTACGTTTTTAACCATTAAATTTATTCCGGAATCCTTCCGAATAAATTTTCCTTACTTCTAGGGATGATTATCTTGTATTCTGTCCAAGAATATTTTTTCTCAAATTTTCCTCCACACTTAGGTTAATTTTTAACCATGATTAGTCAACTATGGTAAAAGTCCACTTTCTTAACTATAGTTGACTTTTTCCTTAACCATTGACCATGTTGACTTTTTCTTAAAATTTTGAAAGTGTCATTTCTTATGTCTTACACTCTCGTCTTTATATTCCAACCGCTCCCGGTGGATAATTTCACCCGAAACTCCTTTTCTCGCCAAAAAGGTCAATTTTACCCTTTTTAGCTTTTACACTCGTTTTGTATGTTCGGGTCTAAATCAAGCTGACTTTTCTTCATGAGCTCTCTACGCTCTCTTATTTTAAGTTCTTATTTTCAGTCAGAATGATTTAGAATAACTCGGTTTAGCCTGTGATACTCATCGCTCACATTATGCATTTTATGTAGCTTTTGCGTGTTAATTCATTTCACTAACACTTTAAGTCTAGTAAATACTCTTCTTATGATTCAACTATAATTACAGAGTGTTCATACACATAGGAATCATAAGGTAATAAGCTACAAATCTGGGTCTGATAGCATCTCAAGAGGAACACACAGCATAACCCGAGGCATCGAGCACTCTTTTGTTTTCTCAAAATCCCTTTTAAAATAACGTGCGAGCAAGGCTGGTCAATCTACCATTGCCCCTCAGGCTCTAGCACAATTTCACATAAAAAAGAAATAGAAGGGGCTCTATGTACAGTCATGAGTGAGAGGACAATTCTCCCTTCAATCACTCGTTAGAAGCATTTCATGCGATTGGTTAAATCGGGAGCCCACCTATTATTATTCTTTCTCAAAACGTTTGCAAAAACCTTTTTTCACAACAATTATAGAAGTCATGCAACTCATACTTATAGACTTATTCTCATACGTAGTTTTCACCTAAATGTATCAATATCTATATACTTTTCGTATACCTTTACACACAATAGGTAAGAAAACATACGTATAGCTATCTCTAATAGATCACATAAGTCCCTTTCCTAGAATCACGCTTGAATCATTTTCCTTCGATTTCCACTTCCCGTGATCCGTTCTATCGACTCCAATG
Organism: Firmiana major; assembly: GCA_033439115.1. Taxonomy (NCBI): domain Eukaryota; kingdom Viridiplantae; phylum Streptophyta; class Magnoliopsida; order Malvales; family Malvaceae; genus Firmiana; species Firmiana major. The sequence continues at coordinate 44,720,779 of CM065908.1, read as the reverse complement.
ATATCTTTCGGAGCTGTAATCGTGTATGACACACATCAGTATATTGTCATATACTTCATTTCACTTGCATGTTATTTAAATCAATGCCTTGGGCCATTTATCTCTCATTTGGCCTCGTTATATCATTATTGGACCTTACTCTTGCATGAGTCTATTTCGAGTCTATAACTCATTTTTGAGAATCTCTCAAACTCCTCGAGTCTATTGATTCGTATTGAACCGGTATTAAGCTTACTATATCTTGAGTTCATGATTTTATTTCATTGTGGCATTTCGTCGAATACCTCATATACTCAATTTCAGTTATTATTGTTTCTAGTACATGAACTTCATCAAACTGTTATACAAGCATATATATACATGCTCAATAACACCTTTACATGCTCAAATCTCCATTAAACCATTCCTACTTGATTTTCTATCATTAGATCGATTATAGGTCATATTTTTGTTTAAGCATGTTTATCACATTTCAACCATCAATATATATACCAATAAACTCATACAAGTGTATAGATCAACATATATGAGATTGATGCATTGAAATCTTACCAATCTCAGCTTTTCTCATTTTTCACAACTTTGAGGAAAAACTCCTTTTCTCCTTCGATTTAACGATTCTACCTCTCGTTCCAAACTATGTTGTTCTTCTCCACTCTAGGAACAACTTTGATGTAATAAACTTTTCTCCAATCTCAATGGAAGGTGTTGATAGTCTAGAGAGGAAAGTTAGGTCACTTTGTTTCAAAAATGGAAAGGTTTGATGTTTCTCCCATGAAATGCAATTTAGCAGCCTTGTTTATATAGAAATTGTTGATGAGATCGATCTCCATAAGTGAGGGATCGATCTGCTGCTGCTTTTAGCCTTTCTGCATTCAGTTTTCAAGCATGAGAGATCGATCTTTCGAAGGGCATGAGATCGATCTTAGACAGGCAGAAAGCTTCACAGATTGATCTAGCAGGGAAATGAGATCGATCTGCTTCTGCCCAAGGCTTAAGGAGATCAGTCTGCTTGGGGATGAGATCGATCCTAGCTTGGCAGAGGCTTACTGAGATCGACTTGGCTTGAAGGAGAGATTGATTTCCCCTTACTCTGCAGCCTACTTAGCCGAATTTCATCACAATTTTCCCATGTTAACTTCATTTCAATTTACTTTACTATTCATTTTGCATTCAATCCACATTTTTCACTTAGAAAAGTCCATTTCTTATTATTCATACTTAATGAAACTTGCGTGTATGTAAGACCAAAAATTTTGTAATGTAACCTCTATGACTTGTGATGTATGAGCAAGTCACATTCAATGTAAATTATGAGGAATGGATATTTGAAGTTTGTAAATGTGTATGGAATGAGTACATACAAGTTTCATTATATATGAATAAGAAGAAATGGACTTCTGTATGTGAAGAATGAGAATATATAGAATTTTGGGTAGTGTGGTAAAATGGATGGAAGTTTACATTAGTACATGAATCTTTATACTTCCATTTGGTGTTATATTGTATACCTTTGGCTATACAATGAATGCACACAAGTTTTAATACATATAAAGTATGAATGGATGTCATTTTTAAGCCTTAAAGGTAATTGGATGAAAAAATGACTATGGTAGCAAAATAAGTGAAGTTTGGTGTGTGTTTACTGCAGAAAACTGCAGTAAAATCTAGAAAATATGTATGAGTGATCGATCTCATGGGATAAGAGATTGATCTGAAAGAGCCAAAAATACTCTTATTTGAGCAATAGAACAAGACAGATATATCTCCAATGGGGCCAGATCGATCTGCTGAGCATTCTGTGAAGAAGGAATCGATCCCTAGAGGAACAAATCAATTTCCTTAAGCTACTGACTTGTAACAGATCGATCTCATACAAGAGCAGATCGATCTCCTTAAGGTTCTGTGTTGTGCAGATCGATCTCATGTGATCTGAAAGGTCGATTTCAAGAGGAAAAATGCTTAGCAGATCGATATCCTAGGGTAGCAAATCGATCTCATCAAGACAATTCTATAAATACTGAATTTTTGCATTTCAGTTTTCACGGGATTTACTATTTCATTCAATAACCAAAGTGTAACCTATCCAAGAAACACTAGAAAACTTCAGTTTGTGATCCATTTTGAGTGAGATATAAGTGAGCAAAGTTGTTCTTAGTAAAGAGGAGAACAACATACTTGAAAACAAGATATTGAAATCAAGAGTTGAAGGAGCAAGAAGGATTTTACCATTTTGGTGAAAAAGTTCAACTAGGTAAGATTTAATGCACCAAGTTAATATATGTTAAACTAGGTGTATTGATGAGTAAATTGATATATGTTTGAAATGTTGGAAATGAAAGGATAATGAAAAATCACCATGACCTAGATATTGGTGAGAAAATGAGAAAGTGATGAGGAAATGGTATTAACATTGATTTAATGATGAAATATGCATGTATGAAAGATTATGAGGTAATCTTATGAAATGCATAAATTGGAAATAAGGAGAAATAAAGATAATTATGTGAAAATGTGGATTTATACCATATTTGGAGAAAGTGATGAAAACTATGTATTAAATTGAGATTTAGCAAATGAAATGAGTATATAGTGATATACTAATGCCAATAATTATAACAGCTTTAAAAATTACCTTGGAAGTTGATCAGACTGCAAGAGTGAGCAGAACCGAGGAAGAGAGGTCACTTGATGTGATCCAAGGTAAGGGAATTTCGTGAGTAGCTAGAGATAGCTACACGTATTTTGAGTAATACTTCGATACTATATCTTATATGAATGCCCATGAATCGGCCTAATGTGTCTGATAGAGATTAACGGGATAAAGTGTAATTTTATCCAAAAATAGGATAAAAAGCCTGAGAAGCATGTTGTAACCCTTCATTCATGAGTTGCATGATAGAATGGCTAATGTTTTCATGTATATGCGAAAACAGCACATTTGAGTGCTAATTTGATTTGAATTGAGAAAGTTGTGATTTAAGTGAGCCATCTACGGGTTTTGTGTGAAAACCATAAGTGCTAAAGAATACTCGCACTATATTTTGAGATATGCATCACATAGTACTGAGGATATACCCGTGCTATATTTTAATGTTATTTGTGCATGTTAGAGTACTGAGAGCATTGCTCATACTCAGTTTGTGATTTATGCATTTGGTGTATTGAGAGCTTTGCTCATACTCAGTTTTACATGATAGAGTACTGGGAGCATTGCTCGTACTCAGTTTTCATGATTTATACATGATATAGTACTGGAGCGATAGCTCGTACTTGATTTGAAAAGAGAATTATGCATTAACCTAGTGCTAAAGGTTACTTGCACTAATATTTGATATTTTGAAATGCATACACAGTGTTTAAGAGGCAGAGTGTTGATTGTGAGTCACACTCAAGACGTGCACTGTTGTTTTTACGTGATATATAAGACATATTAGCAAAATGGTGACGATTTCCTTCGCGTAGACTGAGTGTCACACTGTTGAGATGTTCGCACATGAATTTAGTGACGTAGCATTTATTTCATAGTATGAAGGTTAAGACTTATGGCAAGCACCCCGACTATGATGTATTTCCATGGTGTGAGGACTAAGACCTATGGCAGGCATCTCGACCAAGAGAAGAGCGTCCATGGGTGTACGTTGACCGTATGAGTGGTATGGAGTACATTGTACCGTGTGGTGGAGTTGTGGAATTTATAGCTGGCGATTATGATGGACTGACCCCCCTCCCGTTACAGTAGTGATACTCGCACATCGAGATCTATGTTGCCTGAGATTTCACCATAATAGGATATGGTCATAGTCCAGGAGAGTATTGCATTTAGCCATTGAATCTTGCATAATATATCACTTGTTTTCATGATACGGTTAAACTTGAGAGAGAGATAGGTTAAAAACCATTTTGTGTTGTGTTGTGTTGTGAACTGTCATATTTACTTTGATTTATGTGTAAATGGCAATGATTTCTATAAAGGCATTCCGAAATTATAAATATGCATTGTTTTGCATGAATGCCTATATTTGATAACTTAGCATGATTTTAAGTACATGAAAATTCATTCTGTACTATTATTATATCATTTTGATAAATGCTTTGAGATGAGAGAAGGAAAGGCAAAGCCTTATTTTCAGTAGATAGTGTGGTTGTCTACTTGCTTGCCTGATTTCCTTACTGAGCGCGTTGTTTGCTCATCCCCCTTTATTTTTCACTCTCTACAGATCATCCACAGTAGATTGAGTCCAACTGAAGTATAGCATTCATTGTATTCGCTGCCTATCCATCTCACGAGAGGTATACACACTCGAACGTTTTGTACTGAACAATGTATAAGCACAGTTATGTAACTAATTGTACGGTCAGGATGTATATGTACAAATACTGTATAACAGTTTATGTTATCGAAAAGAATACTATATTCTATGTATATTGTGAATGAATGTGAGTGAGTGACTAATATCGAATCACAGCCCAACTGTCGAAGAGAGAAAGGTAAGTAAAGTAAAAAGGGAAAAAAATTAGTAGTGGTTTTTGGTAAGTCACAAAATGAGGTCGTGATAGTGTACATCACGAATTCACATAACAATGTGTACATCAAATCTACGAATCTTACATCACTTATGATTCATATTATATAAACAAATGTATACTTAGGGAATCATAAGGATTACATAAAAATACGGGTCTTACATGCCATTCGGATTAATGAATTCCCCCACAGCTTTTATGGCTTTGATAAATGATGTGTTCAAGTCATACCTAGACCTATTCATTATAGTGTTTATCGATGACATTTTGGTTTATTCCAAGTCCAGGGAAGAACATGAGCAACACCTGATGATTGTTTTACAAACCCTCCGAGATAAGGAATTGTATGCTAAACTCAGTAAATGTGACTTCTGGTTAGTGTAGATTTCATTTTTTGGACATGTTGTGTGGAATGATGGTGTGTCAGTAGACCTATCCAAGATCGAGGCTGTAGCCCAGTGGGACAAGCCCAAGACAGTCACAGAGATCAGAAGTTTTTTGGGTTTGACAGGTTATTACCGATGGTTTATGGAGAGATTTTTGAAGTTAGCTGCTCCGTTGACACGTCTTACTCGAAAGAATGTGGCATTCATGTGGGACGATGATTGTGAGAGGAGTTTTCAGGAGCTGAAGCATCAATTGACCACCGGTCCGATTCTCACTATTTCTACTAGCTCAGGAGGTTTTTCTGTATATACAGATGCTTCACACCAGGGACTGGGCTGTGTATTGATGCAGGATGGGAAGGTAGTAGCTTATGGATCCCGATAGTTAAAGGACCATGAGAGGATCTATCCGAACCATGATTTAGAGTTAGCAGCCATAGTGTTTGCGTTAAAGATATGTCGTCACTACTTATATGGTGATAAGTTTCAGATATTTACTGACCACAAGAGCCTCAAGTATCTGTTCTCGCAGAAGGAGTTGAATATGAGACAAAAAAGATGGCTAAAGCTTCCGAAGGATTACGATTGTGAGATATTATGTCATCCGGGTAAGGCTAATGTTGCAGCTAATGCTTTGAGAAAGAAGAGTCTTGGGATGGTATCGTATATGATGGTCTGAGAGCATGAGTTGTTGGAACAGTTCGCTAGCCTCTGTTTGACTGCAGCCCTTCTTGACAGCAATACTAACTGTGTGATAGCTGGCCTAAGGTTGGAAGCAGATTTGATAGATAGAATCTGTAGGCTCAGCATAGTGATCAATAGTGTATCGATATGACTAGTCATAGTCTGATGGGTACAGGTACAAATTTTGAGTTTGGCACTGACGGACTATTGAGGTTTAAAGGTAGGATATGTGTTCCCAATGATCCAGAGCTCAAGAGATTGATTTTGACGGAAGCTCACTTATCGAGGTACACATTACATCCGGGGAGAAACAAGATGTATCAAAATCTCAGAAAAGTGTATTGGTGGTCAGGTATGAAGAAGTATGTGGCAGAGTATGTGGCAAGATGTCTCTTTTGTCAGTAGGTGAAGGTAGAGCATCAAAAGCCTGCAGGATTATTGCAGCCTATATCTATACCGACATGGAAATTATAGCATATCACCATGGACTTTGTGATGGGTTTACTGAGGACTCGTAGGAATCACGATGCTATTTGGGTGATCGTTCATAGATTGACTAAGCCAACCCACTTCCTAACTATGAAAGCTACTGATACTCTGAGTACATTGACAGACTTGTATATATGCGAGATAGTGAGGTTACATGGTGTTCTAGTGAGTATTGTTTCTGATAGGGATTCCCGCTTCACTTTTCACTTTTAAGAACATTTTCAGGAAGCCATGGGAACCCAATTGAGTTTGAGCACAATTTTCCATCCTCAGATAGATGGTCAGTTAAAGAGGACTATACAGACTCTAGAGGATATGTTGAGAGCAAGTGTGCTAGATTTTAAAGGCTCATGGGACGATCATTTACCACTAACCGATTCGCCTACAACAACAGTTATCATTCGAGTATTGGGATGGCACCATATGAGGCATTATATGGTCGTAGATGTCGTTCCCCTATTGGATGGGAAGAAGTGGGTGATCGAAAGATATTTGCTCTTGATTTGGTCACGTAAGCCTTTAAGGATGTTCAGTTAATATGTGAGAGATTGCGAACAGCTCAAAGCAAACAGAATAGCTATGCTAACAAGAGACGAAGAACACTAGAGTTCACAGCGAGTGAGTCCGTGTTTTTGAAAGTTTCTCCTTCCAAGAGTATAACGAGATTAAGGAAGAGAGGTAAACTGAGTCCTCGCTACATTGGATCCTTTGAGATCTTGGATCGAGTGAGAGATAAGGCCTATAAGTTAGTGTTGCCACCGGACTTATCAAGCGTCTATAACGTCTTCCACATTTCGATACTTCAAAAGTATTGCCCGGATCTAGCATATGTGATTCAGTATGAGCCATTGGAGCTCAGGGAGGATATGTCATATGTGGAGAAGCTGTCAGACCCAGATTTTTATGTAGCTTATTCCTTAAGATTCCTATGTGTATGAACACTCCGTCATTATAGTTGAATCATAAGAAGAGTATTTACTAGATTTAAAGTGTTAGTGAAATGATTTAACACGCAAAAGCTACATAAAAAGCCTAATGTGAGCCATAAGTGTCACAGGCTAAACCGAGTGAATCTAAATCATTCTGACTGAAAATAAGAACTTAAAATGAGAGAGTATAGAGAGCTCATGAAGGAAAGTCAGCTTGATTTAGTCCCGAACATAGAAAACGAGAGTAAAAGCTAAAAATGGTAAAATAGACCTTTTTGGCGAGACAAGGTGTTTCGGGTGAAATTATCCATCAGGAACGGTTGAAACATAAAGACGAGAGTGTAAGACATAAGATATGACACTTTCAGAATTTTGAGAAAAAGTCAACTTGGTCAATGGTTAAGGAAAAAGTCAACTATAGTTAAGAAAGTGGACTTTTACCACAGTTGACTAATCATGGTTAAAAATTAACCTAAGTGTGGAGAAAAAATTGGAAAAAAATATTCTTGGCTAGAATACAAGATAATCATCCTCGAAAGTAAGGAAAATTTATTCGGAAGGATTCCAGATTAAATTTAATGGTTAAAAACGTAATGGGCCTAAGGTGAAAATTTTAAAGCCCATTAAGGTATACTAAACGTATATCGAAATTATTATGTCCCTTAGACCGAATTATTGGACCAATTGATTGGCCAAATATTGAGACAATTAAAGGCCCGAGGTATAGTAAAAATTTCAGCCCAAAATCCCATTAAGAAAGCCCAAACTGAGAAGCCCAAATGGAAAGGTCATGAGATAAATATCTAACCATAGTTAAAGCTAACCATGACTCATAAGGTGACTCATTAGGTGACTCATGGCTAAGGCTTGGAAAGTCAAGCTTAATGGCTGGAAAGTAAAGCTTAATGGCTAAGTAAGTGGCTTATAAAATCAGCCACACCATTGTCATCTTCATCACACCAAATTCGGCTAGAAGAAGAAACCATTGAAACATATTATCCAAGTTTTCTCTCACTAGAAATCACTAGGAATTAGGCATATTTGGAAGTTGCATTCTTCATAGAAGTTGTTCCAAATTGAAAGGAGAGTGACATATGTTGGAATTGGCTATAAAGGAGCCATAGAGTGCAAACCGTGAGCCTTCAAAGATTCGGCCAAAGGGTGAACACAACAATTGGTATATTTTCTAATTTTCAATTTCATATATGTTAATGTATGAATGATTTTAAGTATATGGATATATGTTTTAAGTATTGAAACATATTAAATCACTATCATGTTGGTTAGGCCGAGAGTGAGTAGTGAGATATTGATTTATGTCCATATGATTTTAAGGCATAAATGGATTAATGCACATGTGTTAATGATTATGGTGTAATTAGAATTAATCAATTTGATTAATTAATACATGTAATTAGTTGGCAATCATGGTGTTTGATAAAATGCCTAAATGAACTATATGATATTTAGGATTGTTGCCAACCAAGTGTTTGTGAAAATGCCTAAGTGAATTGGCTAGACAAATAGGCATGGATGGCATGCCATGGTGTAACCGATGGCATGGGTAGCTCTCGACCATGGCATGTGGCCGAGAGGCCCAATGGGCCAAGCCCAAATATTTTAGGCCCAATAAGATGTAATGGGTATAGGACAAGCCCAATAAGAGTTGGTGGACCCCACAAGCCCAATAGGCCCAACGAAAATGAATAGTAAAATGAAAATGAGCTTAAGGCATAGTTAGGCCCATTAAGGATTATTAAAACCCATTAAGGGAAATAGACTGTATTAATGTGAAATGCAGAAGGAAAAGTGTAATTAACCTGATAAACGGTTATATGCAGCTCCAGAGAGTATTGGAGAAGCAAATCGGACTGCTGAAACGAGCAGCGCAGAGAAAGTGAAATTTCTCGAGTGATTGCAGGTAAGGGACTTTTGTGAGTAGTTAGAGATACCTGCACGTATTTTCGTATGCTTTTACATTCACTTAAAAACTATGAGGGTCAGAGAAAGTGAATAATAATTATTGCGACCTGATAGTGGCAAATTACGATTTTACCCCTAATTAGTCAAAAAGTCAACTTTTGTGAAAAGCTGTAAAAAGCATGGAAACCACTATTTTGAGTGTTTAACTGCTGTTTAGTAGGAGAATAAATAGATGGGCTAATGATTTTAAGGTTGATGTGAATTAAGCACATTTTATAGTGCTGATTTTGATGTTTTGTAAATCATCCCTTTTTAAAGAGCCATCTATCATATTTTATGAGAATGAATCGTGCTGGAGCACAGCTCGCACTGGATTTCATATATTTTCCACATACATTAGTGCTGGATTTTGATTCACACTAGATTTCCATGACATGCATGATAGATAACTGGAGTTATTACTCGTGCTCAGTTTTATATGATATATGCATGATTGAGTGCTGGAGCGATTAGCTCGTACTCGAGTTTTACATGAGATACATGACAGAGTGCTGAAGCGTTGCTCGTACTCGATTCTTCATGATTTATACATGACATACTACTGGAGCTATTGCTCGTACTTGATTTGATGATATTATGCATAGCATGGTACTGGAGCTATTGCTCGTACTTGATTTAATACATGAACTATGAATTGACCTAATTGCTAGAGGCTTACTCGCACATTGTTGAGTTTGTGATGTGAAACAATGTTTGAGTAGGGTGTCGACTGTGAGTCGCACTCAAAGGCGCGCACTGTATGTGATATATAATACATGTTAAAACCCATGCCCGAGTCCTTGTGTGACTGAGTGTCACATCTTGTGAGAGGATATCTGCATTAGGGTAATAAAGACGTGGTATGATATTCCATGGTTCGAGGGCTAAGACCTATGGCAGGCACCCCGACTGTGATGTAGGGTCCACGGAGTACGTTGTACCGTGCATGTGGCATGGGAGTACATTGTACCGTGTGGTGTTGTGGAGTTGAGGAGGATATAGCTGGCAGTTGTGATGGACTGACCCACCTCCCGTTGCAGCAGTAATGCCCCGCACACCGAGTACTGTGTTGCTTGGGATCACATGTCGGATATGATCATAGTCCAGGATACTATTTACATTTCACCACAGAGTCTCACATGATATATCACATTGATTGACTGATTTAAATTGCGGACAGACCTGAAGGATGGGTCGGACTTCGATTTTGTGATGTGAATTATTTAATGCCATATTTATTGTGATTTAAATATACATGGCATGATCTACATAAAGGTATGATTTATATAAAGATGCATTGTTTTGCACTACATGCCTACATTTGAGAAAGAAAGCATGATTTCTGTACATGGGATTTAATCTGTACAAGTAAACATATATATATTTAAAGACATGCTTTTAAAGTGAGTTAAGGAAATAATGTTTTCAAGGCATAGCATTATTTTGAGTAGATAGTGTAGATATCTACTTGCTCGCCTGATTTCCTTACTGAGCGCGTTGTATGCTCACCCCCTTTCTTTACATCTCTCTACAGAGCATCAGCAGTAGAGCTAGAGCTATTGAGGGATAGTATTCCTGAGTCCACCGCTAGTTCCTATCGACCGCCAGGTATACAGATCTTGTACGGTTATATATCTAAACATAGAAACAGCACAGTGATGTATACGATATATATTATGGGGAATGTATTTGTGTTAGATTTTATATAATCTCACATATATTATAAAAGCAGTTACAGTCAGTAACAGTATATTGACATGTATGTATGATAACAGATAATGTGGTAAACGAGGATTCTGACATCGAATCACAGCCCAACTATTGAAGAGAGGAAAGGTAAGTTAAAAATGCGAAAAATTTGTAGTGATTTTGGTTAAAGTCATGGATTGAGAACGGGTCCTGACAGAATGGTATCAGAGCAGAGGTTGGTCTGATGTGAGTCGGTGTTAGAAAATAGGAAAGTTTACATCCCCATAGTACTGTGCTGTGTTTAGATACAACTGTGTATACCAGATAGGAAACGAACTAATTCATTATTATGAATGCAGGAACTTTGCCTATATGGCAAATACGCGTAGTGGTAGAGTTACGAGAGGTAGGGCGCGAGGCCGAGGAGATAGACCCGAGGGACGAGCTGCTGTCGAACCATTACCTACGCCTGAGACTCCAGGTGCTACTGAGGCACTCGAGTGTACTGAGACACGTTTTACGAGATTATAGCGTAGTCTTGAGGCGATTGTAGAGATGTTGGCACAGACGATGCCAGGTAGGCAGAGACAGGAGGCAGGAGTTGCGACAGGAGAGGCAGTTGCCCCTGATACACCTACACAGACAGCTCATGCACCGAGGACAGTATATACTCCTACACCTCCACCGGTTTCGGGCTGTAGTGGATTAGGGTACAGATGTGATCTACATCGGTTGTGAGAATTCCAAAAGTTTAGACTTCCATCTTTTAGTGGGGTCAAGGACCCTATAGCTGCTGAGGAGTGGTTATCGGAGATGAAAAAGCTTTATGGATTCTTCGAGTGTACGACCTCGGAGATGGTCACATTTGCTGCGTTCCTACTGAAGGGAGCTGCAGAGCATTGGTGGAAGTCCACTCGACCTATATTGAGAGCTCGACACACAGACATTAGTTGGGAGATATTTTGGGAAGCCTTTAGGAGACAGTTTGTTCCCGATACCGCACAGCGAAAACTACAAGCAGAGTTTTTGGGACTGAAACAGGGGAGTTTATCTGTGGATGAGTATGAGACTCGATTCCTATCCCTAGGGAGATATGACCCAGATACCATGTATAGTGAGACCAGGAAGGTCCACAGGTTTATTGATGGGTTGAGACCGGTTCTGCGGTTCAGGTTGGTTCCCTTAGACATAGCAACATATGAGGAAGTAGTGCGCAGGGTGCAACTGTGTGAGCAGGATTACGAGAGGAATGCTTTCGAGTTCGAGAAGTTTACCCGTAGCCGAGATATACAGAAGAAGAGGCCGGCTAGAGATTTTGGTTATCGAGGAGGGAAGAAACTCTTCGGTAAGAGAGTACGGGTGGAGGAGGCATGAGAGAGATATGCTAGACCTCCTGCTTATCCGACTGTAGCCCCAGCAAAGGGCATTGTCATAGGAGGACAGAGACCTGCTGTTGATCAGTGCAGAAGATGCGATAAACAACATGGAAGTAGACCGTGTCCGCTGACTCCTATTGTGTGTTTTCGATGTGGGAAACATGGGCACATTGCTAGAGAGTGCCCTGAGACATTTGCGACTGCCCCACAGAAGGGCAGGGAGCTTGATAGAACTCTAGCTGGTACGTCTGCTCAGAGAGGTAGAGCGACGACAGAAGAAAAGGGGAAACAAGTGATGGGTCGAGGGTGAGTACATGCTTTGGACCAGGGGACAGCTGATGCTTCATCGGATGTGATATAAGATAACATCCTGATTTATGATATTGAAGCATATGTTTTAATTGATCCTGGTGCCACGCATTCTTTTGTATCGCCTTCATTTGCATGTAAATTAGCAAGACATGTAGAGCGTACACCATTATGTATGACGATGTTGATTAGTACGCCTATGAATAGTAGTCAAGTTGTAGAACTTGTATTTAATGACTGCAAGTTGAGAGTAGGGGATAAAGAGATGACAGCCAATCTAATATTACTAAGTATGAGTGACTTTGATATAATATTAGGAATGGATTGGCTATCTACAAAACCATGCTGTTTTAGATTGTCATGCTAAGACAGTTATGTTTCCTAACCCTACTAGATATGTTGTAAAGTTTAATAAGAATAAATGAAAGGAGCAGTTATGATTATTACATGATTACTGATTTAGAAAACCTTCAACATATCAAGGTTTCATTGCGTACATGGTAGATTTGGATAAGGCACATCCGGAGTTGCCAGATATTACTGTGGTCAGTGAGTACCCAGATGTTTTTTCGGATGAATTGCTAGGGTTACCACCAGACAGAGAGATGGAATTCTGTATAGATTTGGTGCCTGGTACGGAGCCTATTTCAAGACCACCATATCGCATGGCCTTGGTTGAGCTGGAGGAGCTCAAGAGACAGTTACAGGAGCTGTTGGATAGGGGTTTTGTTCGATCAAGTGTTTCACCTTGGGGAGCACCGATTTTGTTTGTGAGGAAGAAGGATAGGAGCCTCCGATTGTGTATAGATTATCGATTGTTGAATAAGGCCACCATCAAGAATAGATACCCCCTTCCACGCATCGACGACTTGTTAGATCAGCTTCAGGGAGCACAGGTCTTTTCCAAGATTGACCTGAGGTCTAGGTATCATTAGCGGAAAGTTCGGAGTGGAGATGTACCCAAGACAGCATTTCGTACCCGATATGGCCATTATGAGTTCTTGGTCATGCCATTCGGATTGACGAATGCTCCAGCTGCTTTCATGGCTTTGATGAACGATGTGTTCAAGCCATATTTGGACCAGTTTGTTATCGTCTTTATCGATGACATATTGGTGTATTCGTGTAAGACCCGAATTTAATTAAAATACGAAATGAATGAGCATTCGTGAAGAGAAATCGGGTTAAATTAATCCCGAACATGTGTAAGGGCAAAATGGTCAAAAGATCGAAAGTTGGTATAATTTCGATGAGGAAATTTAATTAAAAAATAATGGATTAAGAAATCTTGGTCAATAAAGGTGAAATAAATTTATTTCGTGTTAAATTGATCAAGATATTAATTTATGGGAATTAATCGGGATTAATTAGAATTTTTAGTTCGGAAAAATAATCCCAAAAATAATCGAAAAATATACCGAAAAGTCATTTGGGACAATATCCCGAAAATACGGAGAAATTATACCCGAAAAATGGTTAAAAATATAATAAATAAAATAAATTAAATTAAGTTAAATTGTTTGGAATAAAATATTAATTTTGTAGATATTTTCAGATTTTTTTAGACTATTTTAATGAATATTTTAATAATAAAATAAATTGTTAAATAAAATAATAATTGTAAAAAAAAAAAGAGGAAATCTGAAAACCTTATCGGGGAGAGAGAAGAAGAAACGGAAACCGAAAAAGGAGAATGCGCATGGCCGACCGACAAGCCACCACCGGGCACCGACGGCCTCCGACGAAGGGCCGAGCAGCAAGAGGAGAGGCCAACGAAGCCATTGGCACCGGTGATGCGCGCCGACGATGGCCGTGTCCGGCGAACGGAGGAAGAGAAGACCGCGAGGAAAACGGAGATGATCCCGGCGATCCACGGCAGCTGGGGCCGAACGACCGGCACCGACGTGATCGGGAAGAGGAGCCGGTCCTTTTGAGACCAGTATCGGCCGACGAAACCGCTGGAATCCGTCGGATCGAGAGGTGGCAGCCGCGGGGGAGAAGAGCTGATTCGCCGGCGATGGCTGCGTTTCGACCCCAGCCGAGGCCCGATTCTGAATGCCCAGGTGTAGGCGAGCCGAACGGCACCGGAATCGCACCGGGAACCGGCTGGACGGCGCCGGAATGAGCAAATGGGGATTGAACCGGTCGAACCGGCCTAACCGGCCAAAATTGAACCGAATCGGACCAAGCTGAATCGGCGGTCTGAACCGGTCCGAACCGGACTGAACCGGTTCAGCCAAAAAGAGGGGAAAAAAGGAGAAAAAGGGGAAAAAGAAAAAGAGGAAAAATTGGAGAAAATTCCAGTGATGCAATCGAGCTTCGGGTAAGTCGATAAGCGGTCAAATTGATCGATTTAAATTTTGGAATATTTTATTTAATTAATTTTCGACTGAAAATTTACCCGAAAAATTATGAAATTGTGTAGCTCGATAATTGGCATCCACCAAGAGCTCGAGACAGTCTCGATTTACGGACTAGCATGGAATTTCGGGTAAGTAACCCTTATTTACGACAATTACCTCGTTATGCGTGATATTGATTTGATTTCCGCATAAATTGAATTAAATTATGAAAATTTAGATAAATTATCGTAAATAATCGATTTAGTTATTCAAGAATTAGAACGAGGCCCAATAAATTATTAGTGGGCCCAATGAGCCCAATAGGCCTCGATAATGTGAAAATTAAGTGGAAAACGGGCTTAAGGCCGATTAAGGCCCATTAAGGTGCAATCGGGCCCAATAGGGGTAAACGGGCCCAATGATTTAAATTAAGCCCAGAAAATAGGAAATACAATTAAATTGTATAATATCTGACCTGAGGAATATTGATACGCAGTTCCGGGCATTTGATTGGGAGCATAACGGACTGCGCGACGAGACAACAGTGGAAAGGAAAAGGTCAGACTCGACAGGAAAATAAGGTAAGGGAATTCTACGGACTGCTAGAGGTAAACTTTACGAAATTTCAAGTTCATATGCAGTCTTTAAAATTTATCTGAAGGGTCTAGAGGTCGAATAATAATTTTAGTGCCCCGAATGGGCAAATTACTAAAATACCCTTGTTAAGGGTAAAATTTACAAATTTAGGAAAAATTGGGAGGAGCAAGAACAAGAGGTTCCTGCTCATTCTGGAGGTGTTTTAACACATGCATGAGTAGGCTGGCTCACTTTTAAAGAAAAATACATAGCATTGCATACCTTAAACGATATAATTTCTGTGAAAACTATTTGGAGATAACCGAGCCGCCTACGTGTTTTTATTTACATGTGACGTGCTAGAGCTCAGCTCGCACGATGTTTGATTTGTGTGATGCATGCATTAGTGCTGGAGCGAGAGCTCGCACTAGAGTTTTACATGCATAGGTGCTAGAGTATAACTCGCACCAGATTTCACATGCTTTTTCGTGACACGGTGCTAGAGTCTAACTCGCACCAGATTTTATAAGATTTTCATGTGATTTATATACAAAGTGTTGAGCTTAGCTCGCACTAGTTTTATTGGATTTGTGGAGTAGCGCTGTCTGCCCTTGGAGTCAGCCAAAAGGCCCAACAGGCTCAAAAGACCTCGTAAGTAGGGTGAGAGTGAGGGATGAGGTTGGCGGCCTTGTGGGGATGTAAAGCGGGCTCTGCTGATTTTACTTGATTTGATGAGAGTGCTGAGCATCGCTCGCACTGATTTTATGAGAACATGCGATGAGCCGTGCTTGGAGCATCGGGTAGACTGTGTGTCACCGATTTAATAGGCTCGCACGTGCATTTTGAGACATGGCATGAGTATAGAGATATTATATGGGTTCACGGAGTACGATGTACCGTGCAAGTAGCATGGAGTACGATGTACCGTGTGGTATCTTCGGATACGGCATCTCCGGATGCAGCATCTTCGGATGCCTGGGATCGGATAAGACTGACGGGATGGATTGACCCACCTCCTGGGCGGTTCCCGATCATGGTGAGAACCCGCACACTAGGATCCGTGTAGCTGAGGAACTCCCGAGGACACATATGGCCATAGTCCTGGTTATTGCCGATATACAGATGTTGCCTAGTCTCGCATGTCGACGATTTCGATGATTTAAACTGGGCTTTTAACTAAATGTGCATGATGGTTATTCCATGCTTTTAAACCCATGTGTGAATGTAAACCGATTTTCATGGTTTTGTGTGAGTCAGGATCACCCGAAGGAGGGGTCGAGTCTTGACTTTATTTTGAAATTTTTAAATGAGAAAGATATGATTTTGAATATAATTGCATGTGGAATTTTCAGTGCAGATGTGTTTTACATAACATCATAACTCATATCATTTGTTTTAAAATGTGTGGAGAAAGGGTGGTTTATGCATGGCACTACGTTCATGTAGGTAGTATGGTTACCTACTTGTTCGTAGGGTTGCCTTACTGAGCTTGATGTGCTCACCCCTTTCATTCTCTCCCACAGATAATCTCCAGTTGAAGTTGAGGCGACTCAGTACTGCATTCCGGATATCCGCTCTGCCCATCAACATAAGGTATATACACTTGTACATATTGTATCTACATAAGCATAGCACAGTAACATGTTTGTAAGTGTCTCTAGGGGATGTATAAATATTGTAGACATTTTATAAATGACTGGAGAAGAAATAAGTTAGATGGTAAATGTATGGTGGGACTGGCATTGACGTACAGCCCAATTTGTTAGTGGAGTGTGGTCACGATCAGAGGACAGGTAAGCAATGAAAGAAAATAATAAAACGCGAAAAAAATTAACTCTGATTTTTGGGTAGTTCGGGTCGTGACAATTCGAGATCCAAGGAGGAGCATGAGGAGCACCTCAGGATCGTGTTGTAGACTCTACGAGAGCAGGAGTTGTATGCTAAGCTCAGTAAGTGTGACTTTTGGTTATCACAGGTCTCATTTTTGGGACATGTTGTATCGAGAGATGGTGTATCAGTTGATCCATCTAAGATAGAGGTTGTAGTTCAGCGGGAACAACCGAGGACAGTCATCGAGATCATGAGTTTTTTGGGTTTAGCTAGATACTATCGGAGATTCGTTGAGGGATTTTTGAAGTTGGCTGCTCCATTGACACGTCTTACTCGAAAGAGTGTACCGTTCATATGGAATGAGGATTGTGAGAAGAGTTTTGAGGAGTTGAAGCGTCGATTGACCACCGCTCTGATTCTCACTATCCCTACCAGCTTAGGAGAATTTGTAGTGTATACTGATGCTTCGCATCAGGGACTGGGCTATGTATTGATGCAGGATGGGAAGGTAGTTGCTTATGGATCCCGACAGTTGAAGGATCATGAGAAGAACTATCCGACTCATGATTTGGAGCTAGCAGCAGTAGTGTTTGCGTTAAAGGTATGGCGCTACTACTTGTATGGCGAGAAGTTCCAAATATTTACCGACCACAAGAGCCTCAAGTATCTGTTCTCACAGAAAAAGCTGAACATGAGACAGAGAAGATGGCTAGAGCTTCTCAAGGACTACGATTGTGAAATACTTTATCATCCGGGTAAGGCTAATGTTGTAGCCGATGCCTTGAGCAGGAAGAGCCTAGGGATGGTATCGTATATGATGGTTAGGGAACATGATTTGCTAGAGCAGTTTGCTAGCCTCAGTTTGGGAGTCGTGCCTTCTGACATGGATACAGGCTATGTGATAGCTAGTCTATGCTTGGAGTCAGACCTGTTGGACAGGATCAGAGTGGCTCAGCAGACTGATCCATTTTGTATGGATGTGAGTAGTCAGATGTAGAAGGGCACAGTGACTGATTTTGAGTTGAGTTCGGACGGACTACTGAGGTTCAGAGGTAGATTATGTGTTCTCGAGGATCCAGGACTTAGGAGATTGATATTGGCGAAAGCTCATTCGTTGAGGTATACGTTACATCCGGGGAATAACAAAATGTATCAGAACCTCCATAAAGTATACTGGTGGTCGGGTATGAAGAGAGATGTAGCAGACTTTGTGGCTAAGTGTCTCGTATGTCAGCAAGTGAAGGTAAAGCATCAGAAACCTGCAGGGTTATTGCAGCCTCTACCTATACCGACATGGAAATAGGAGCACATCACCATGGATTTCGTGATGGGTTTACAGAGAACTCGCAGGAATCACGATGCTATATGGGTGATCGTCGATAGACTGATGAAGTCAGCCCACTTCCTAGCTATGAGAGCGATCGATACTCTGAGTTCATTAGCAGAACTGTATGTACGCGAGGTAGTGAGGTTACATGGTGTACCAGTGAGCATAGTCTCTGATAGGGATTCTCGCTTCACTTCCCACTTTTGGGGACATTTTCAGGAAGCTATGGGAACCCAGTTGAGTTTGAGCACCGCTTTCCATCCTCAGACAGATGGTCAGTCAGAGAGGACTATACAGACTCTGGAGGATATGTTGAGAGCATGTGTGCTAGATTTTAGAGGCTCCTGGGATGACCACCTGCCACTAGCCGAGTTCGCCTACAACAACAGTTATCATTGGAGTATCGGGATGGCACCATATGAGGCTTTATATGGCAGTAGATGTCGTTCCCCTATTGGATGGGAAGAAGTGGGTGACCATAAGATTTTTGCTCCTGACATGGTTACACAAGCATCTGAGGATGTCTACTTGATAGTAGAGAGACTGAGGACAGCTCAGAGCAGACAGAAGAGTTACGCTGACAGGAGACGTAGGCCACTAGAGTTTGCAGTTGGTGAATTCGTGTTTTTGAGAGTTTCTCCTTCCAAGGGCATAGCGAGATTTGGGAAGAGAGGGAAACTAAATCCTCGCTATATTGGACCATTTGAGATACTTGATCGGGTGGGAGATAAGGCTTATAGGTTGGCATTGCCACCAAACTTATCAGGTGTCCATAACGTCTTCCACATATCGATGCTTCGGAAGTATCACCTGGATCCGGCACATGTGATTAGTTACGAGCCTTTGGAGCTCCGAGAGGACTTGTCATATGTAGAGAGACCGATTCGAATATTGGATAGGAATGAGAAGGTATTGAGATCGAAGACCATCGGGTTAGTGAAGATTCTCTGGCAGCATCATACTTCAGAGGAAGCTACTTGGGAGCTAGAGAGTCTGATGCGAGAGAAGTACCCTCACCTATTTGATGACTGACTTGGTTCTAATTTGGAGGATCAAATTTTTTGAGTAGGGGAGGATTGTCAGACCCGGATTTTTATGTAGCTTATTCCTTATGATTCCTATGTGTATGAACACTCCATCATTATAGTTGAATCATAAGAAGAGTATTTACTAGATTTAAAGTGTTAGTGAAATGATTTAACACGCAAAAGCTACATAAAAAGCCTAATGTGAGCCATAAGTATCACAGTCTAAACCAAGTGAATCTAAATTATTCTGACTGAAAATAAGAACTTAAAATGAGAGAGCATAGAGAGCTCATGAAGGAAAGTCAGCTTGATTTAGTCCCGAACATAGAAAACGAGAGTAAAAGCTAAAAAGGGTAAAATAGACCTTTTTGGCGAGACAAGATGTTTCGGGTGAAATTATCCACCAGGAACGGTTGAAACATAAAGACGAGAGTGTAAGACATAAGATATGACACTTTCAAAATTTTGAGAAAAAGTCAACTTGGTCAATGGTTAAGGAAAAAGTCAACTATAGTTAAGAAAGTGGACTTTTACCATAGTTGACTAATCATGGTTAAAAATTAACCCAAGTGTGGAGAAAAAATTGGGGAAAACTATTCTTGGCCAGAATACAAGATAATCATCCTCGGAAGTAAGGAAAATTTATTCGGAAGGATTTCAGATTAAATTTAATGGTTAAAAATGTAATGGGCCCAAGGTGAAAATTTTAAAGCCCATTAAGGTATACTAAACGTATATCGAAATTCTTAGGTCCCTTAGACCGAATTGTTGGACCAATTGATTGGCCAAATATTGAGACAATTAAAGGCCCGAGGTATAGTAAAAATTTCAGCCCGAAAGCCCATTAAGAAAGCCCAAACCGAGAAGCCCAAATGTAAAGCCCATGAGATAAATATCTAACCATAGTTAAAGCTAACCATGACTCATAAGGTGACTCATTAGGTGACTCATGGCTAAGGCTTGGAAAGTCAAGCTTAATGGTTGGAAAGTAAAGCTTAATGGCTAAGTAAGTGGCTTATAAAATCAGCCACACCATTGTCATC
This sequence comes from Firmiana major, assembly GCA_033439115.1. Taxonomy (NCBI): domain Eukaryota; kingdom Viridiplantae; phylum Streptophyta; class Magnoliopsida; order Malvales; family Malvaceae; genus Firmiana; species Firmiana major. The sequence goes on along the minus strand of CM065908.1, from coordinate 44,700,282 downwards.
TTCATCACACCAAATTTGGCTAGAAGAAGAAACCATTGAAACATATTATCCAAGCTTTCTCTCACTAAAAATCACTAGGAATTAGGCATATTTGGAACTTGCATTCTTCATAGAAGTTGTTCCAAATTGAAAGGAGAGTGACATATGTTGGAATTGGCTATCAAGGAGCCATAAAGTGCAAACCGTGAGCCTTCAAAGATTCGGCCAAAGGGTAAACACAACAATTGGTATATTTTCTAATTTTTCAATTTCATATATGTTAATGTATGAATGATTTTAAGTATATTGATATATGTTTTAAGTATTGAAACATATTAAATCACTATCATGTTGGTTAGGCCGAGAGTGAGTAGTGAGATATTGATTTATGTCCATATGATTTTAAGGCATAAATGGATTAATGCACATGTGTTAATGATTATGGTGTAATTAGAATTAATCAATTTGATTAATTAATACATGTAATTAGTTGGCAATCAAGGTGTTTGATAAAATGCCTAAATGAACTATATGATGTTTAGGAATGTTGCCAACCAAGTGTTTGTGAAAATGCCTAAGTGAATTAGCTAGACAAATAGGCATGGATGGCATGCTATGGTGTAACCGATGGCATGGGTAGCTCTCGGCCATGGCATGTGGCCGAGAGGCCCAATGGGCCAAGCCCAAATATTTTAGGCCCAATAAAATGTAATGGGTCTAGGACAAGCCCAATAAGAGTTGGTGGGCCCCACAAGCCCAATAGACCCAACGAAAATGAATAGTAAAATGAAAATGGGCTTAAAGCATAGTTAGGCCCATTAAGGATTATTAAAACCCATTAAGGGAAATAGACTGTATTAATGTGAAATACAGTAGGAAAAATGTAATTAACCTGATAAACGGTTATATGCAGCTCCAGAGAGTATCGGAGAAGTAAATCGAACTGCTGAAACGAGCAGCGCAGAGAAAGTGAAATTTCTCGAGTGATTGCAGGTAAGGGACTTTTGTGAGTAGTTAGAGATACCTGCACGTATTTCATCTGCTTTTACATTCACTTAAAAACTCTGAGGGTCAGAGAAGTGAATAATAATTATTGCGACCCGATAGTGGTAAATTACGATTTTACCCCTAATTAGTCAAAAAGTCAACTTTTGTGAAAAGTTGTAAAAAACATGAAAACCACTATTTTGACTGTTTAACTGCTGTTTAGCAGGAGAATAAATAGATGGGCTAATGATTTTAAGGTTGATGTGAATTAAGCACACTTTATAGTGCTGATTTTGATGTTTTGTAAATCATCCCTTTTTAAAGAGCCATCTATCATATTTTATGAGAATGAATCGTGCTGGAGCACAGCTCGCACTGGATTTCATATATTTTCCACATACATTAGTGCTGAATTTTGATTCACACTAGATTTTCATGACATGCATGATAGAGTACTGGAGTTATTACTCGTACTCAGTTTTATATGATATATGCATGATAGAGTGCTGGAGCGATTAGCTCGTACTTGAGTTTTACATGAGATACATGACATAGTGCTGGAGCGTTACTCGTACTCAATTCTTCATTATTTATACATGACATAGTACTGGAGCTATTGCTCGTACTTGATTTGATGATATTGTGCATAGCATGGTACTAGAGCTATTGTTCGTACTTGATTTAATACATGAACTATGCATTGACCTAGTTGCTAAAGGTTTACTTGCACTAGAGTTGAATTTGTGATGTGAAACAGTGTTTGAGCGGGGTGTCGACTATGAGTCGCACTCAAAGGCGCGCACTATATGTGATATATAATACATGTTAACCCATGCCCGAGTCCTTGTGTGATTGAGTGTCACATCTTGTGAGAGGATATCTGCATGAGGGTAATAAAGACGTGGTGTGATATTCCATGGTTCGAGGGCTAAGACCTATGGCAGACACCCCGACTGTGATGTAGGGTCCACGGAGTATGTTGTACCGTGCATGTGGCATGGGAGTACATTGTACCGTGTGGTGTTATGGAGTTGAAGAGGATATAGCTGGCGGTTGTGATGGAATGACCCCCTTCCCGTTGCAGCAGTGATGCCCCACACACCGAGTACTGTGTTGCTTGGGATCACATGTCGGATATGATCATAGTCCAGGATACTATTTACATTTCACCATAGAGTCTCACATGATATATCACATTGATTGACTGATTTAAATTGCGGATAGACCTAAGGGATAGGTCGGACTCCGATTTTGTGATGTGAATTATTTAATGCCATATTTATTGTGATTTAAATATACATGGCATGATCTACATAAAGGCATGATTTATATAAAGATGCATTGTTTTGCACTACATGCCTACATTTGAGAAAGAAAGCATGATTTCTGTACATGGGATTTAATCTGTACAAGTATACATATATATATATATATATATATAAAGACATGCTTTTAAAGTGAGTTAAGGAAATAATGTTTTCAAGGTATAACATTATTTTGAGTAGATAGTGTAGATATCTACTTGCTTGCCTGATTTCCTTACTGAGCGCGTTGTATGCTCACCCCCCTTTCTTTACATCTCTCTACAGAGCATCAGCAGTAGAGCGAGAGCTATTGAGGGATAGTATTCCTGAGTCCACCACTAGTTCCTATCGACCGCCAGGTATACAGATCTTGTACGGTTATATATGTAAACATAGTAACAGCACAGTGATGTATACGATATATATTATGGGGAATGTATTTGTGTTAGATTTTATATAATCTCACATATATTATAAAAGCAGTTACAGTCAGTAACAGTATATTGACATGTATGTATGATAACGGATAATGTGGTAAATGAGGATTTTGACATCGAATCATAGCCCAACCATTGAAGAGAGGAAAGGTAAGTTAAAAATGCGAAAAATTTGTAGTAATTTTGGTTAAAGTCATGGATTGAGAACCAGTCTTGACAGAAGCTGATTCGGATATTGGATAGAAATGAGAAAATATTGTGGTCAAAGACGATCATTTTGGTTAAGATTTTCTGGCAGCACCACACTTCGGAGGAAGCTACGTGGGAGTAAAAGAGCCTAATAAGAGAGATGCATCCTCATTTATTTGAAGACTGACTTGGTTCTAATTTGAAGGACCAAATTTCTTAAGGTGATGAGGATTGTAAATCAAATCAAACAAATATATTAACATTCAAATTCATAAATCAAAATCAAGCTGTAAATAAATTGGATTAGTCAACACCTGTATTAGTTTATGAATGAATTTTGCACAAATTCATACCAATCCATTGCCAATGTATACATTTATCAATTAAACGAAATGTAAAATCAAGATAACCCCTAATTCTTCATAAGATTCAACAATGAAATAATATTAAAAAGCTAAATGGACCAAGCTTCTTGTAATCATACCTAGCAAGAAACCAAATTTTTTTGGTATTGATAAGCTTCAGATATGACTCTAATTTAATGGTCAAGACCCCTGACAATACTAAAATTAAAAAAAAAAAAAAAACCACTTTGCCTATGCATATATTCCATTTTCTACTTTTGTATCGAAATTGCCGTTTAAGAAGTTTTCACTTTGAAATCAAATTGAAATCGCTCTTCCTTATTCATTTTGTTTCCTTCATTTAAGAGTTAATTACCAAAAGGAAAATATATTAAAAAAAGACTCACCTGAACATTGGTTAGATAGAAAATAGAGGGCCCTTTGATTTCAGATCTTGAAATGAAAGACAGAAATAAAATGAAAAGATATCAGTGACAATCTTCTAAGAGAATATATGATTTTTATCCATTAAACTCATTCGTCGAGTAATAAAAAGAAAGAAACTTGAAGATTTTCTAATTTTCCAACAATGTAGCAAAACATAATAAAGGCATATCGAGGAATTCCTCACATGAGGAACTATATTGATAAGAGCTATCATCTAACAGCTTTGAGAATAACATATAGATTTCAAACAGTAAATAAATAAAATGAATATTGCACCAAAAAAAAATGAAACCTAGGTTTTATATTAAAAAAAGAAGATTTAAAGTTCAAGAGAAACTAACAACATCGGAAAAGAAATTATGAAACAGAGTAATTATATACCTAAAAAACCCAAGATTTAATTTTCTTCTAGCCGACTTCCGCAACCACCACCACTAACACCCATAATGGAGGCCCGCCGACGATCATCGACTAAACCTATTCAAACTCTCAAGCCAAACAACAACGATTTCTTTAAACAAAGACTCCACCAGAGCCTTCGATGCACTACCTTTTCCTTTGTATATAACGAATGCGGTGTTCTTTACTCAATTCTTCTTGACGGTTTATTTTCCTTTTTCCCACTGGCATAAAAAGATTCGAACCTACATGCAGCCCCACGTCGTCACCTTGTTTGAGATCGTCATGATACTCATTTTAGTTGCCTTGTTTATTTATGCTTTTAGATTCTTTGAGATTGACTTTATTCAATCTTTGATTCTTCGACCATCGAAGGACTTTTGAAATTCCTTCACAATATTTGGCATAAAAAAAAACTCTTAAGTTTTTTTGAAGACCCAAATTGAAAAAGAACTCCAGAAACAGCATTGACCAAGAAAGTGCTTGGAAGGGTCAAGATGCTTCTCTAGCCTAAGGCAAAAGGAGGAAGAAGCGGCGATGAGCAGAAGGATATAGAAGAGTCGATTGGGCTCCCAAAGGAAAGAAAAGGGGGAGAGATAAATAAAATTCACTAGATTTAGCTCGGTTGAATTGATTTGGTGGATTTCGAAGTAACTCATTTGAATCGGTGATTGGGTTTCATCTCCATCATTTTCTTTGAAAAGAGAGTTTTCTAGGAGGTGAGGAGTTTGGAAGAGAGAAAGAAAAGCTCAATATCGACATCCATTTTTCTTTTAAACAGGGTTTCTTTCGAGGTAAGGTGTTTTTTATGCATGTTGTGCATGATAAAAGAATAATAAAAGAATGTCACGTGGCGCACGAATAAAACATGTGAGAAATGATACAAACTCTGAGTAAGATAAAAAGGGCAAAAATGTAATTAGTGATAGAGTAAATTCCTATAAATAGGGGTCAGGTATGATTCGTTAACCTAATTCTGAATTTCCCTATTGAAACTCTGCTCAATTCTCTGGCTGACTTAAGCATCGGAGTGCCAATGCAGGGAAGAACCCCTGCGTCCCTCTGATCTTTCTCTCTTATGCAAAGGCATTCTAGAAGACGTGACGTGAAGATCGAGGTGAAGACGTCTGCAATTCAACATTGTTGTAATCAAGCAACAACAATTGGCGTCGTCTGTGGGAAACGGAAGAAAAGCTTTTGACAACGATGGTACAGACACGTTCAACAGCAATCAAAAGTGAAGAAAGTAAGGACATGGCGAGCTCCCCAATGGCGGACTTAGGTGATGGAGTTCAGACCGAGAGAGGGACGAATACGATGACGATTCCCATTGCCGAATTTGAAGCCATGCGGAAGCAAGGAGAAGAGACTCTTCAAGCCTTGCAGACAATGGTTGATCTGTTCAATGGTGTTTTTCCGCAAGTAAATCTGCCACTAGCCGTCCAAAACTTGGTAGGAGAAAGGCGAGCTGTGCAAGACCCTGACGGCATGGTCACGCAAGACCCTTTCGGCATGTTCGCGAGGGACCCTCACGACAGGACGACGCGAGACAGTGAAATCCGAGTATCGCGAGACCCTGAAGGCATGTTTACGCGAGACCCTCGCGGCACACCCGCGACAGACCCTCGCGGCACGTTCGCGACAGACCCTCGCAGCACGCTGGAGACAGTTCCTCGCGACACTCTGGCGACAGACCCTCACGGCACGCTCGAGACAGACCCTCGCGGCACGCTCGCGATAGACCCTCGCGACACTCTGGCGACAGACCCTCGCGGCACGCTAGTGACAGACCCTCGCGGCACGCTCGCAACAGACCCTCGCGGTACTCTCACGACAGACCCTCGCAGTACTCTCACGGCAGACCCTCGCGATGCTCCTGCGCCAGACCTTCGAGGTAGGGGTGCACGAAACTCTCACGGCATGGCCGTGCAAGACCCCCCGTTTGCTTCGTGCGCCACGTGGCTCGTTCTTCGCGCACCACATGGCGCACTCATAACGCGGGGATGCCAGCTCATGAGAGAGCCTTCTGCGTGAGACCCTCACGACAAGGGTGCGCGAGATCCTCGCGGCATGGTGGCACGAGACCCTAAGTGTGCTGAGTAAGATATGAGGCGTCAGGGTATGGGAGACCCTGTGCTTGAGGCCTCGGAAGGCTTGCGGTGCCAAGTTATGGAAGACCCCATGCGTGAGACTCCAATGAACTGGAGACATCAAAGTGTCAAAAAACTGCGACGTCATGGTACAAAGAATTCAACACAGGAGATTGTTGGTGGCCGGAGACGCCAAAGTACTAGAAACCTTGAGGGTCCGGCTCGAGTAGACTCTGGATATTTGGGCATCAAAGATCCTTGGCCCCAGAACACAAACAGCCCACCAAACAACGGAATCAAAGATGTGGGAATGACAGGGTCTCATGTTGAGAGAGACTCGAAAATAGATCAGCACGAAACCTTGAAACTGGAATGACAAACTTTCAATCTCAGACTCGTCAAAACCGAACTCAAGGTAACAGGAAAGAAGCTATGGACTGCGGCCAAGCTGATGCATACGATGCTAAGAAAGTGCCAAACAGACCTGTGTCTAAGGCACAAGTTGCCACTTATATGAAAAGAATGGTGGAACGAATCTTAGAAAAGAAAAAGTTGGTTCAAACTGAAGAAAACCAGAGAAGGAGAATCCCATTCAGTACAACGATCATGGAAAAATCGCTGCCACCAAAATTCAAAATGCCGCAGATAACGACGTATGCGGGAAAAACGGACCCTTATGAACACATTCAGAACTATGAGTCATTGATGCTATTACATGGATGGGAGGATGAGATCATGAGTAGAGCATTCCCCTTAGCTTTAACTGACCATGCACTAAAATGGTTTAACAGTTTGTCGGATGGGTCTATTTCGTCTTTCAATCAATTAAGAAGCGAATTCCTGAAGGCTTTTGTGATAAAAAGCCAGAAAAGGAAAGATGCCACCTATCTGTTTACCTTTAGGCAGAGGAGCAAGAAATCACTCAAAAACTATGTGGATCGGTTCTGTAATGCTACTCTTGAAATACATGATCTACAAGTTGGAGTAGCTGTGACAGCTATGCTACAAGGGACAAGGTTTGAAAAGTTGCAAGAGTCGCTATCTTTAGATCAGCCGACGACGATCTCAGATTTGTTCTCTAGAGCAGATAAATATATCACTCAAGAAGAAGTGATGAAAAGAATACCGACGCTAAACTACATATAAGGGAGTTCAAAGAAAAGAAACCTTTACCATCGTCAGGCTACCAATGCCTTGAAAGAAGATGAAAAGTTCACAAGGCAAGAGGATAGCAAAAACATGGAATGCTAATTACCTGAAGCCATACTAGCAGTGAAATTTTATTTATCTAATGTCATTGTCAAAACTATGAATTGAAATTTCACTTATTGAATGATGATTTATTAATTATTCTATTTCATATCAAGATTTTCAGCTATATTTAGAAAAGGGCTTGAAGCGAAAAATGCGCGAAGTAAGCCACGAAGAAAATGTGCAAGGGCTTGAAGCGAAAAATGCGCGAGGTAAGCCACGCACTCAAGACAAAGGGCTTGAAGCAAAAAATGCGCGAGGTAAGCCACGAAGACAATGTGCAAGAGCTTGAAGCGAAAAGTGCGCGATGTAAGCTAAGCACTCAATCAAGGGTTTGAAGCGAAAAATACGCGAGGTAAGCCACGAAGAAAATGTGCAAGGGCTTGAAGTGAAAAATGCGCGAGGTAAGCCACGCACTCAAGACAAAGGGCTGCCACGAAGACAATGTGCGAGAGCTTGAAGCGAAAAGTGCGCTATGTAAGCTAAGCACACATCAAAGGGCTTGAAGCGAAAAATGCGCGAGGTAAGCCACGAAGACAATGCGCAAGAGCTTGAAGCGAAAAGTGCGCGATGTAAGCTAAGCACACAATCAAAGGGCTTGAAGCGAAAAATACGCGAGGTAAGCCACGAAGACAACGTGCGAAAGCTTGAAGCGAAAAGTGCGCGACGTAAGCTAAGCACACAACAAAGAGCTTGAAGCGAAAAGTGTGCGATGTAAGCCATGAAGAAAATGTGCGAGAGCTTGAAGCGAAAAATACGCGAGGTAAGCCACGAAGAAAATGTGCAAGGGCTTGAAGCAAAAAATGCTCGAGGTAAGCCACGCACTCAAGACAAAGGGCTTGAAGCGAAAAATGCGCGATGTAAGCCATGAAGAAAATGTGCGAGAGCTTGAAGCGAAAAATGCGCGAGGTAAGCTAAGCACTCAACCAAGGGCTTGAAGCGAAAAGTGCGCGAGGTAAGCCACGAAGAAAATGGGCAAGGGCTTGAAGCAAAAAATGCGTTAGGAAAGCCATGCACCCAACAAAGGGCTTGAATCGAAAAATGCGTGAGGAAAGCCATGCACCCAAACAAAGGGCTTGAAGTGAAAAATGCGCGAGGTAAGCCACGCATTCAAACAAGAGTTTGAGAATTATACGGCCAGAGAATTTGACTTCAGAATACAATGTAAGTACTTGATCTAAGGCTACAAGGAGAACATATGTACTCTTCCGCAAGGTTATATCTAGCGAAAGAGTGTGGAGCAATTGTTGTGCATGATAAAAGAATAATAAAATAATGACACGTGGCGCACGAATAAAACATGTGAGAAATGATACAAGCCCTGAGTAAGATAAAAGGGTAAAAATGTAATTAGTGACAGAGTAAATCCCTATAAATAGGGGTCAGGTATGATTCGTTAACCTAATTTTGAATTTTCCTACTGAAACTCTTCTCAATTCTCTGGCTGACTTAAGCATCGGAGTGCCAACGTATGGAAGAACCCATGCGTCCCTCTGATCTTTCTCTCTTTTGCAAAGATATTCTAGAACACGTGACACGAAGATCGAGGTGAAGATGTCTGTAATTCAATATTGTTGTAATCGAGCAACAACAATGTAAAATAAAGACGAGAGAAAAAAACTAGGGTTAGGAAAAGAAAGAAATATGTCGCGTATTTGAAAAATAATCAAGGAAGAAAATTAAGAAAAACAACTATTTTCATTTTTAAAATATATTTATATGTTAGTTATTACTAGATCACCGAGAGCTGAGGAAGTGAGGCACGTGGTGTGGACGTGGTCCCACCATTATGATTTAATGGGTGTACTGTTTACTCGCTTTCTCAGCATCTTTTTATGAATGATATATATTAAATAAATTATGAATTTTTGTGTACCATACGTCCATACTACACCAAACTATTACCCAAACACGTTGCAACAAAGTACCAACAAAAAAACAAACACGTTCCCAACATCTTTTATCATTCATCATCATCGTCTGGGAAGCCTTTCGCAACTTGTCTCAACTTCCGTTCACTTTCCGGCTAACACTTTCCCTATTTTTCCCACTATCTGCCATATGAGCAAGTAACCGTTAAGTTTGTTAATTTTTACCTTTGACTCTTTCTGCTTGTTTTTTAATTTTAGTTAATTTTCAGCTTTTATTCGGATATATTGTTGTGGGATGTGAAAAATAAAAGCTCTGTGCTTTGAATCTGGGATTCAGTGAAAAATAGGCCTTTTTTTTAAGTTGATTTGGTATGTGGGTTGCTGAGAAATGGAATCATGGTATGTGGGTTGCTGAGAAATGGAATCATGGATGTGTTGGTGTACTGTTTTTGGACTTTTTGGGGAAGAACTGAAGCTGATTAGTTGTAATTAATAGTATAATTTTTCTTTTTCTTTTTTTTTTTTGGGGGGGGGGGGGGGGGGGGGGGGGGGGGGGGCGGCGGGGTTGGGAGCTGTGATCTGTAGCTGGAATAAGGTTAAAGTTCTGGTTTGTTATAAATTTTTTTTTTTTTTTGACGTTAAATTACTGGGTTTGGATCTTCTGGTTAACTGGGTTTGATAAATGGAGACTAGATTTGGAAGTGAAGGTCATTATTTATATGGTATGAATCCCGTGGATTTACGGGCAGCTGGGAAAAGGCCAATGGAGTGGGATTTGAATGACTGGAAATGGGATGGTGACCTTTTCATTGCTAGCTCGATTAATCCAGTGTCTGCTGAAAGCATGGGAAGGCAGTTTTTCCCAATGGGGTCCGGGATTCCCGGGGATTCGTCCAGTACTTCATCATCATGCTCTGATGGAGTGAATCTGGACACTGAGAAAGGGAAAAGGGAATTGGAGAAGAAGAGGAGGGTTATTGTGGGGGAAGATGACAGTCTGAATGAAGAAGCTGGTAGCCTTACTTTAAAGCTTGGGGGCCAAGGTGGTCAAGGTTATCCAGTCAGCCAAAGGGAGATGGGAAATTGGGAGGGAACCAGTGGGAAGAAGACTAAGTTGAGCAAAGGTTCTGGAAACCGTGCAGTGTGTCAGGTTGAGGACTGTGGGGCTGATCTGAGCAATGCCAAAGATTATCATAGACGGCATAAGGTTTGTGAGGTGCATTCCAAGGCTAGTAAGGCACTGGTTGGGAATGTAATGCAGCGATTTTGTCAGCAGTGTAGTCGGTAAGCATTTAAGGTTTGAAGGGCTTTGCTGAAATGAAACAGAAGCTAATTAAATTTGTAGAAAATTTTGATAGAAAGAAATTCTTGGTGATTTTGGGTACTCCAAACTGAAAATCTATATCTTTCGATGACGTGTTTGGTTTTTGGTAGGTTTCATGCCCTTCAAGAGTTTGATGAAGGTAAGAGAAGCTGTCGAAGACGTTTGGCTGGCCACAATAAAAGGAGGAGGAAAACAAATCCTGACACTGTTGTCAATGGCAATTCATTGAATGATGAGCAGACTAGTGGTTATCTATTGTTAAGTCTTCTGAGGATACTTTCTAACATGCATTGTAAGTAACTCGGTGGCTTTCCACTACAACCAAATACTGTTGGGTTTATGTCTGTTGATTATAACCTTCTGTTTTCTCTCTCAAAATTGGGGTTCAACTTTCTAATTTTTTTTTTTCATACTTAACAATCATTTTCCCAAATTTTTTGGGGACGGACTAATTTGATAGTTATGTTTGAACAAGCTATGTGAAAAGAAATTTCAACCGTTCTAAAGCTACTGGATTCTCTTTCAGGATCGTTTATCATGCATTTTCTCTGAAATATATTTTTTTGGTGATCTTAGAAATTATGCATAAAAGAGCTGCTGGTATGATTCCTTGGTAGTAGCATGAATCTAGCTATTGTATTTTTCCTGGAATTTATATCTGCTTACAGGGTGAATGATTCTGTTTTTCTTAAATTACAGCTAAGGGATCTGACCAAACCACTGATCAGGATGTGTTATTTCATCTTCTAAGGAGCCTTGCAAACTATACTGGTGAACAAGGGGGAAGAAACATATCTGAGCTTTTGCCTGAACCTCAAGATTTGGAAGCTGTTTCAACTTTGCTTTCAAATGGCCAAGGCCCTCCTCTGCCTTTCGAGCAGCACATCACTGAACCTGCATCAGAGATGCCACAGAGAGGAGTATGTTTTCCTAATGGTAGGGGTGCCAACGTCCAAGGCAACACAGCCGGAGTGGTCAAGATGAATAATTTTGATTTGAATGACATATATATTGACTCGGACGATGGCACTGATGACATAGATAGGTCATCTGCACCTGTGAATACTGGGATTGGCTGTCTTGACTGCCCTTCATGGGTTCAACAAGACTCTCATCAGTCAAGTCCACCACAGACCAGTGGGAGTTCAGATTCAGCATCTGCTCCATCACCTTCTAGTTCCAGTGGTGATGCTCAGGTATATCTATGTTGCATAATATGCATGATTGCATACCATTTTTCGATTAAAATTCCATGAATATTACTCTGAGATATAGGGCATGTGCAAGATGGCTTGATTTTGTGGAGTTTCAAATTGTGCCCCAACCTAATGTTCTAGGAGTGTTAATAGTTAAGCAGTCAAGCCTCAACTCTGAACATCAATTTTTGAGCAACTCTTCACAAAGTTGTAGAATGAGCCAGGTTATGGCCTCATTTAGGAATCATGCATGGCAAAGTTTATCAAGATTAGGGTAACCTCAACTGGTTACTTTAAATGATTCTAGACCATGTCTGATGAAGATAACATGGGCAGGGAGTTCATCTCTTGTGTCATCTCCTCATTTGAGTAAAAGATGTGGTGTTTTAAAATTCTTATGTTATTAAAAATTTAATCTCTGATTTTTTTTTTTTTAACTTTGACCGTTGCAGAGCCGTACAGGTAGGATTGTGTTTAAATTATTTGGGAAAGAACCAAATGATTTTCCTCTGGTCTTGCGAGCACAGGTAGTTAAAGTTTTTGAATGCGACTGTACTTTGGGTTTTGCTTCCTCAGAAAGTATACTAGTGTAACATGTTTGAACTTCCAGGTTCTTGACTGGCTATCTCATAGTCCCACTGACATTGAGAGCTATATTAGGCCTGGTTGCATTGTTTTGACAATTTATCTTCGTCAAGCTGAGGCTGCATGGGATGAAGTAAGCTTGGTTTATTTGAAACTATGGATTTCTATCTATTTTGATCTTAATTTTTTTTTTTAATTTCTTCGTAATTTTAATCCTCTATAATCTTTTGTCAGCTCTGCTCTGATCTGAGTGTCAGTTTGAATCAGCTTCTGAATTGTTCGGATGACACTTTCTGGAGGACTGGATGGATTTATATGAGGGTGCAAGATCAGATAGCATTCATTTATGATGGTCTGTTTGGTCTTTATCCTTTTTTGGTATTAATTTAATTGATATGACCAAATAATTGGCAAGCAAGAGCCCTTTTGTATACAGAATTGAATATTCTGACCAATTTTAATTTTATATTGCAGGTCAGGTTGTGGTTGATACATCTTTACCTCTTGGAAGCAACCATTATAATAAAATTGTGAGTGTCAAACCAATTGCAATATCTACAACTGAGAGAGCTCAATTCTCGGTTAAAGGTATCAATCTGTCTCGGCCAGCCACGAGGTATTCTTTACTCGTTTTCTTGCAGTCAATATTTCTTTTTTCATTTTATTCCTCAATGGTTGAATTGATCTTTGGGAAGTATATGCAAGATTAGATTTCGTTTACCATATTGTATGTTTTATATTGGATTTTATGGTTGCTCTAGGGCCTTTTATATTCTTAGATTTCCTATCCCAGGTTGCTTTGTGCAGTGGAAGGGAAGTATCTGGTACAGGAAGCTACTCATGACATGACTAATGATGATGAGCATTTCAAGGAGCAAGATGAGCTTCAATGTGTTAACTTTTCTTGCTCTATTCCTACTGTGACTGGGAGAGGATTCATTGAGGTGGTCTTTCTTCTACTTCTTATAATCGATCCTGTTGCTCCCCTCCTCCTTTGCTTTTATCTTTGACACAAATTTTATGTGAATTCTAGTAAAGTTCCTTTCGATGGAGTGAGAGGTTACAGTGTAGATTGTATATAATAGGTGTAGTGTAAATACATCCTGGTTGGCGCTAACTTAGTACTTCTTTGGGGTGGACTATTGTAATTCCTTACATTAAATTCCATTTTATTTATGGTGAAAGTGTGGAGATGGGCGAGGGGCGAAAGGGAGGGAAGAGGAAGGCCTAGGACAATGTAAATTTGAGACAAATGCTGAGATCTTTATCTAATTCTTGGAAGTATTTATAGTAAATCATAGAAGATGCTTGGCTGCTGGGACAACTTTTTACTAATTCATGGCTGGCTTTGGTATTACTGTATTTTATAGTGAAAGTGTAGAGAAAGACGTAGAAACATGACTCATTTTGGTTTTCCAGTTGCACTGTATTCTCCAGTCACTATATTCTTTTCATGGAGGTGATAAAATGCATATTGTATGATTTAATCTGAATATATGTCTTTCTTTTAGCTGAAGTTGAGATTTCCTGATCTTTTCCAGATTGAAGACCATGGTTTTAGCAGCAGTTTCTTCCCTTTCATAGTTGCTGAGGATGATGTTTGTTCAGAGATCCGTATGCTCGAGAGTGTACTGGAGATTACTTACACTGATGCTGATGGCAGAACTGGAAAGATGGAAGCCAAAAATCAAGCCATGGATTTTATTCATGAAGTTGGTTGGCTTCTTCATAGAAGTCAATTGAAGTCTAGATTGGGTCACTTGGATCCTAACTCAGAACCCTTTCCTCTAAGGCGCTTCGAGTGGCTTATGGAGTTCTCTATGGACCATGAATGGTGTGCTGTAGTGAAAAAACTTCTAAATATTCTTCTTGATGGAATAGTGGGTTCAGGGGAACATCCTTCCCTTAACCTTGCATTAATAGAGCTGGGTCTTCTTCATAGAGCTGTTAGGAAAAATTGTAGACCACTAGTGGAGCTCCTTTTAAGATTTGTCCCTGAGAAAGCTTCAGATAAGTTAGGATTCGAAAATGAGACTCTACCTGGTGGTATTGACAAAAATTTCTTGTTTAGACCTAATGTCCTAGGCCCTGCAGGTTTTACTCCTCTTCACATTGCAGCCTGTAAAGATGGTTCTGAGGATGTGCTGGATGCATTAACTGATGATCCTGGAGAGGTAATCCCTTATCTTATTAATTTATTTCTGAGCATACCAGGAAGGTAACTACAGAAATTGTTGTTTCCATTCTCTAGCATGAATTGTGATGATCTTCTGAAATGCTTTCCTTTGTATCTCGTTCTGTCTGTATTCTGTCGACTGGTCTGTTTCTCAGTTTGGGCTGAAAAGTTCAACACTGCCTGCCATGAGTGCGATAGCATGAGTCAAAATTGGTATGACTCTATTACACATCTTAGGAGTACGCAGTTGTGATATACTGATGAGCACACTCCTCCAACACTTCCACAAGGATTTCAACTTTTGTTTTTAGCTTCGAAATGATCCAAAGTTATGACTGAAAGTATTCTTTCCACCAAATCTAAACACAGTTCTAATCTTGTATTTTGGGTGTGTTTTTTTTTCTTCTGAAAAAGAATCATGTGTATTTTACGCTCAGGTTGGCATTGATGCTTGGAAGACTGCCCGGGACAGCACTGGCTCTACACCCGAAGATTATGCTTGCTTACGTGGCCACTACTCATACATCCGCCTCGTACAGAGGAAAATTAATAAGAGACGACCTTCTGGACATGTGGTGGTTGACATTCCCAGTGCCCTCTCTAACAGCAGCACAAACCAGAAGCAAAATAACGAGTCGACCTCCAGCTTTGAGATTGGCCAGCTTGAATTGAGATCCATGAAGAGAGATTGCAAGCTTTGTGATCAGAAGCTGGCATATAGCTATGGAATGGGCAGTAGATCATTGGTTTACAGGCCTGCAATGCTCTCAATGGTAGCAATTGCTGCAGTATGCGTCTGTGTTGCTCTACTATTTAAGAGCTGTCCTGAAGTTCTGTACGTATTCCGTCCCTTCAGGTGGGAATTGTTGGACTACGGAACAAGCTGAAGTCCAGTAACTTCCCCCAAAGTCCTTAGGCTGGTAACGGTTAATGGGTGGTTTGTATTGGTAATC
The DNA here is from genome assembly GCA_033439115.1 of Firmiana major. NCBI lineage: Eukaryota > Viridiplantae > Streptophyta > Magnoliopsida > Malvales > Malvaceae > Firmiana > Firmiana major. Next base: position 44,684,750 of record CM065908.1, on the reverse strand, counting down.
CAATTATAATAGACTGTTGGTGTAGGACACCAGTGTTTGGACCGAGTTTGTTGACATGTGTACTTATCTTTCGGTCAGTCATCGATGTACTGCTATCAGGGTATTACTTTTAACATAATTACACATGCACAGCCTAGGTCTCTCTCTGCCCCGGATGTGGGGTCTGAGGTTTCTGACTTTGACTTTGATATTGATAGCATGATTGTAACCATTACTTTATTTTATCATTATAATAACAATATGTCTTCCAGGGTGACAAGACAGTCATTTCATCTCTTGAACAGTGAGTGTTAACGGACCAAGAAATCCGTTTTTATTTTGTTGTCCTCTCATCTCCTCCGAGTAAAACCATGTTACCAATAAGGGATTTCCGGACTCAATGATTATTAATTGGGGTTGGTTTCCCGATGGTCCACATTTTTCTCCTGTTGTCACCCGTGAATGGTTTGGCGGATGGTCAAAATATTTATATTTTTGAAAAATTAAATTTTTTCGAATAAGTCAATAAAAAATTGTTTTTGATTGTTTGATTATTTTTTCAAAAATCTGTTTTTTTAAATGATATTAATATAATTAATAAACTATTAAAAATTATTTATTATTTATTAATTAATTTATTCATATTAAAAAATAATTATATTTTGAAAATTTAAAATATTATATTATTAAACATGTAAAAAACTGTTTATTATAAATTATATTAATATTTTTAAATAATTAAATTAATATTACCATTTTTTAAAAATATATAAATGTTAATAATATATTAATATATATTATTGAAATAATAAAAATATTTATATTGTAAAATAATTATATTTTATACTAAAACTATTTATTATTAAAACCATAACAATTATTATTTATTTTATATAAAAATATTTGTAAATAAAATATAAAAAACAATATATCTTAAATAAAATATTAAGAAATGATTAAAAATATTAATTATAAAAATAATAAATATATTATTTATTAAATTAAGATACATTATTTATTATTAAAATAATAATATAATATTTTTATTACTGAAATATTAAAAAATATATAATATTAATAATATACAAAATAAAATATGTAAACATAAAATATTGAAATATTTTTAATGTTAATATTTTTGAATTCAAATTTTTAATCTAATTAAATAAGAAAATAGTTTTTTAATATAATATATTTTATGTTGGGTTAAATTAAATCCAAGTTTAAAAAAATCATATCCAAGGTCTAATTTGAGTATAATTAAACTTATGAGTTTGATAAATAACCTTATATATAGATAGTTATTTTTCGAAAAAAATCTTCCCCTTTTAAAATATGTAAGACAATTTTCAGAAAAATGACTTAATATTTCGTTGATCAGAAAATCATTTTTCGTTGATAAATCGATTTTCTACAAGCAAATATAAGAAAATGTAGAAATTATTTTGCAAAAAGTCATCCAAAAAAAAGTTGCACTCCAAATTCCAACATGTTAACAGAAAAAAATCTCTTCTACACAGACAAATGCAATAGAGCTAATATGTGAAGAATGACACACAATTATTAATTAACATAAAGTTTCCTCCCACCATACGCCTTAATCCTAACTAGATTCTTCTAGCGTGTGTGTGTGAAATGTCTGTCACATATTAAGGATACATATCTAGATGAGATTATAAAAGCATGAAAAGCGAAATCCCTAAAGTATGAACAATCCCATAAGTTTGTTTTTCACTTTTCTCTCTATTAATGTATCTATACTCAATCAAGAATAAATAGGCTTCATTAAGCTTGTAATGTATGGCTAGGATTGATAAGTGCTTAATTTGTTATACTAATTGTCACGACCCACTTTTTACTAAAAACCACTATAATTTTTTTCATTTTTCATTTATTATTTAATTCTTACATTCCTCTCATCGTGACCATCCTACCAACAGTTAGGCTATGACTCGATGTTAGTCCCTTTACACTATTTACCATTCCATTTCCATATTAGGTTTACATGTCAGGGTTTACTATTCATTGACTTTAACTAAATACATTCATGAATATATTTACATAACTTTACATCCCCGATATCATACCCATGTACAGTATTGTGCATTTACATGTTCAGATATAAAAACTATACAAGTGTGTATATCTTTTCCTCGACAGGAAGCAGCGAACAATAGGAATGCAAAACCACTACCGCTCTCGTTCTATTGAAAGTACTTTGTAGATGGGGGAAAATGAAATGGTGAGCAACCACACGCTTAGTAAGGCAATTATGCAAGCAAGTAGATAACTACACTATCTACATGAACATAATTCCATGCCTTAAAATTGTTCTTTCTCAATATCATGTCGAAAAACCTGAGCTCATGCATACACCTATGCAACACACATGTGGAAATCATGCTCGGAATCGTAAACACAGGCATTTCATGCAAAACATTTCATTTAATGAATTTATAGTTAAAAGCATGGAAAACACATCATGCTATTTCATTTCAATCACATCATGTAAAAACATGTCACTTCAGTTCAATTCAAACTAAATCACAAATCTATCAGGACTCAACCCCTCCCTCGGGCTATCCTGATCCACATGAAACCATTTAAATCATGTAATTACATAAATCAGGTAACATGAGAGACTAGGCAAGAAATCATGGTAACTGTACAGGATTATGTCCATATCCGAGTGATCCCAGTCTTCACAGTACCTAGTGTGCGGGGCATCACATATCTGCTTCCACAGGGGAGGTAGGTCGCATCCTACCCGCTGGTCCATAGCAGATCATCCCTCATCCGAAGACGGTATATCATATATCACAGCACAATACAACGTACTTCACGCTACATGCACGGTACAACATACTCCGTGGACCCATATCATCTCAACAACTCATGCCACGTCTCACAATGCATGTGCGAGCCTATTTAATCGGTGTGACACAAAGTCTACCCGAAACTCCCAGCACGGCTCCAAGCATGTCATAAAAATCACGTGCGAGCAAGCTCCAGGACAACTGTAAATATCTCATGAAAATCTAGTACGAGTAACGCTCCAATACTCTGTTATGGAAACCATGTAAAAATCTAGTGCGAGCTAAGCTCCAGAACTATTCTATGCATACATTCATGGAAAAACGAGGTGCGAGCTAGGCTTCAGCACTCATGCATGTGTAAATCGTGTCAAATCCCAGCACTATGCCATGCATATATCATATAAAATCTAGTATGAGTAAGGCTCCAGCATTATGCCATGTACAAAATCATGTAAAAATTGAGTACGAGCAAAGCTCCAGCACTGGTCATGCATAATCATGAAAATCTCGTGTGAGCAAAGCTCCAGCGCGATGTCATGTTTAAATCATGTAAAATATATTGTGAGCAATGCTCCAACACCATGTCATGCATGTATCGTAAAATCTAGTGAGAGCGAAGCTCCAGCACTAATGCATGTACAATCAAACCAATTCCCGTGTGACCAAAGCTCCAACACGATTTTGTTTTCACATAAATCTGATAGGTGGCTCACTTTCAATGAAAACGCTTTAGAATCAAAGCTCAGCACATAAACGTGCTATTTAATGTAATTCATGCAAACACTAGCCAACCTATCTGTATACTTGTTAAAAAGCATTATTTCATAGTGAAAACACTCAAAACATGCAGTTTATGCCTGTTCCAGTCCCATCCCATTTTTTTTTTGAATTTTCCCTTAGTAGGGGCAAAATGGTAATTTTTCCATACTGGGTCCCTATGAAAATTTTTCCAATTTTGAAATCCTCATAAAATTTAAATACTTGAAAATTTTCCTAAAACTACGTATAACTACCTCTAGCTACTCGCAAAATTCCCTTACCTCAAATCATTCTGATCACTCTACCATTTTCCATTACTACCGATCACCCATTTTGTTTAGCTCCCAGTATGTTTTCTAGAGCTACAGATAACATTTATCAAGTTAAATACAATACATTTTACTTGTATTTCACTTTTACTGGGCTTAATTTATAGCATTGGGCCTGTTTACTCTAATTGGGCCCGATTGCATCTTAATGGGCCTTAATCAGTCTTAAGCCCATTTTTCACTTACTATTCTCTTCATCAAGGCCTATTGGGCTCAGTGGGCCCATCAAGACTTATGGGTCTCGATTTAGGCTCTTTGGACAGCTCATACAATTATTTACAACAATCGATTTCCAATTCCAAAACATAATTCATTTTATACGGAAATAAATTCGTAACCTATGCGATGAATTTTTAACGCGCATAATTATGCAAATTGTTGTAAATGAGATTTACTTACCCGAGATTCTGTTATAGCATGCAAATCGAGGCTGACCCGAACTCTCATTTGTCACCAATTGTCGTGCTACACGTTTGAATAATTAAATCGGGTCAATTTCAGTCAATTATAATTTCAAATAAATTTCTCAAAAATTAAATTGGTCAATTTTAACCACTTACCGGCTTACCCTTAGCCCGATTGCATCACCAGATTTTTCTCCAAATTTTTCCTCTTTTTCTTTTTTTTCCCTTTTCTTTTTAGCTGAACTGGTTCGATTTGGTTCAACTCACCTTCATTTCTCTGAACCGACCCGTACCGGTTCAGCCTTCCCTTTGCCGTTCTCGATGTTTTCGATCGGTTCTCGGCTCCTTTCTGCCACCGTTCGACTCAGCTGCACCTAGGGAGTCTTCATTTACCCTCGGGTTGGATCGATTGACGCTGGTGCCACCGAATTTCCTCTCTCCCTTTTCGGCCCTGACCCTCGTCGATCTCCCTCTCCGAGTTTCGCCAACGGCCACCGCTTCCTCCCCCTGGTGCGTTGGCATCACCTCTCGCCCCCCGATCCTTTCCTTGCTATCATGCACCTCATCTTACCTTTGAATCGAAGAGGAGCCGAGAGAGGGAATCGGGTCCCGATCCCTTCTCGGTTTCCTTTCCAGTTTCCTCTCTTTTCATCTTTTTTTATTCATTTTTATATAATATAATATATTATATTAAAATATAATATAATATATTATATAACAAATATCTTCACATAAATATCCCAAATATATATATATATTTAAATCAATTAAATATATATATATATTTATCTTATTTTTCCCGAGGTATTTTTTTCATATTTTCGGGATAATTTCTCGAGGTGAAAATTCGAGTAATCGCAATATATTCTTATCTTGATCAATTAGACTTAAAAATTAATTATTATTATTTTTTCAAGATTACATCTGTCCATGCTTACAATGTCAATTTCTTACCGAATTGACATCGAATTTCGGGTCTTACATAATCTCCTCCGCCTAAGAAATTTGGTCCTCCAAATTAGAACTAAGCCAAATCGGTCCGTAAACAACTTCGGGTACTTCTCACGTTCATGCTCTTTGGAAGAAGAATTTCCAAAAACACTATTTCGCTCTCGATGAATTCCTACGGTCTCCGTCTCTTGTCAGCATAGCTTTTTTTTTGGTCTACTCTGAGGCGTTCTTAATCTCTCACCTATTAATTGAACATCCTCAGAGGCTTATCTTACCAGATTGGGAGCATTTATTTGTCTGTCACCCACTTCTTCCTATCTAATCGGGGGAACAACAACTATGGCCATACTGTGCCTCACATAGTGTCATTTCAATACTCGAGTGATGGCTGTTATTATTGGCGGATTCGGTTAGTGGCTACTGATCATTCCAGGAGCCTCTAAAATCAATTACACATGCTCTCATCATATCCTTCAGAACTCGTACAGTCCCCTCTGAATGACCATCTGTCTGAGGATGAAAAGTTATGCTAACACTCAACTGGGTTCCCATGCCTTCCTGAAAAAATATTCCCTGAAGTGGGAAGTGAAACAAGAATCCCTATTTGATACAATGCTCACTGTAAAGTTACATGGTGTTCCACAATCTCCCTTACACATGAATCCGCCCATGCACTCAGAGTATCAGTAGCTTTTATAGCTAGGAAGTGAGCAGACTTAGTCAATCTATTGACTATCACACAAATAGCCTCGTGATTCCTGTGGGTCCTCTGTAACCCATCACGAAATTCATGGTAACATGCTCCCATCTCTGTGTCAATATAGGTAGAGGCTGCAAAAACCCTGCAGAATTTTGATGCTCTACTTTACTGCTGACATACGAGACATTTTTCTAGACTCTACGATATCTCTTTTCATGCCTAACCACCAATACCTTTTTTGAAGATTCTGATATATTTTATTACTCCCAAGATGCACTGTATACCCCGAAGAGTGAGCTTCTGATAATAACAATCTCATCAACTGTGGGTTCTTGAAAGCACTTATTTTCCCCTGAACCTCAGTAAGCCATCATCACTCACTGTGAACTCTGTCACTGTACCCATCTGGATCTGACTCACACTATCGACACCCTGCCGATCATCAAACTAAGCCTGTCGAATCCAGTCAACCAAATCTGGTTCTAATCTTAGGCTAGCTGTCACATAATCATTGTCAACATCAAAAGGGATCACATCAATACTGAGACTCACAAACTACTCTAACAGCTCACGCTTCCTGACCATCATATGTGATACCATCTCAAGGTTTTTTCTACTCAAGGCATCAGTCACTACATTAGTCTTTCCTGGGTGGTACAATATCTCACAATCTTTATCCTTCAGAAGCTCTAACCCTTTTTGTTATCTCATATTCAACTCTTTTTGCGAAAACATATACTGAGGCTTTTATGATCAGTACATACATGAAATTTCTCACCATATAAGTAGTAGTGCCATACCCTCAGTGTAACCACTACGACTACCAACTCTAAATCATGAGTCGGATAGTTCCTCTCATGGACCTTGAACTGTCTAGATCCATGAGTGACTATCTTCCCATTTTGCATCCATACACAGCCCAATCCTTGTTTTGAGGTATCCATATAGACTGAGAAACCTCATGAGCTGTTAGGTATGGTGAGAAGAAGTGTGGTGGTCAGTTTATGTTTCAACACACCAAAACTCCTTTCACGTTTATCATCCCACTTAAATACAATTTTTTTTTAATGAAACGTGTCAACAGAGTAGCCCATTTCAAGGAACCTTCAACACATCGTCTGTAAAACAGTTTTCAATTGCTGCTCATGTAACGACCCTTAACCCTTAAATCTCGAGATAAATTTTTTTTTTGAATTTAATTCAAACACTTATTCCCCAATTCACTTAGGTTGTATTCCTGTACAGTGTCAAAGCATTATTCCTATTTCTTTTCTCGTAATTAGTAATTAATTTCCACATTTTTAGATTATATAACCGATAGAAATTTCGGCAGCACAACGACTTATATATGAACCTACCCACCTGCAAACCAATTATTTTTGGCAATCCTAGATATCCACCACTACCAAGCATACTTTCCAATTCATCTTTACCACTCCAGACAACTATTTCAATTTAATACCAGTGATCTCGAGTATTATCCCAAAATAATAAGGTTTACATCATTTCTTACAAAATTACATCCCAACTGATAATTTCGACACATGTCTGTGCATACAATTATGTCTGGTACAGGAATGTAAATGTATACCTTTTGCGTGTACAAAAAGTAGCCTAGGGTAGCTCTTCCCACCAGCCTACGTCGTGTACGCGGCAGGTAGCGCCTATAGACTCACTGCAAAAGATCTGAAGGTAGAGGGGTGAGCTTTTGGGAAAAAGCCCAGTAAGATAGTACCTTTAAATTTATCCTGATATATATATATGTGAAAAGCATGTAGAAATCATTTGTAAGATCGTACTTTAAGTACAAAGGAAAAACTTAAATCATCACTTTATGTAATTCATCGTAAAAGTCATAAAGCATGCAAGTTCAAAGCAAAAATCATGCTCAACCATGCTATAAATTCTTTCATGAGCTTTTCCCATACATAGCATAATCATTTCGTTTTACATGTCGTAAACATTTTGTGAAACTTTCATGCAACATTTCATAAGCACTTTGTAAACATCAATCATTGAAATTCATAAGGCACATACTCGTTGCCACATTTATCATTCATATCTAAATCATGGAGACCAGGCTATAACTAAGTCATGCGATACGTGTCATTCTCCGTAGAGAGCAAAACATGTTACCTATGGCCATGGTAAGTGGCTGTAGACTGGATCAAGGTCGTACAGCTCTTTCTTAAAAAAAACATGGGTAGTATCCATCTTACATACTTTCACTAGCACATAGCTAGGACACGGGCACCAAAGGCACTCTCCGTGTGGGCAACATAGTTGCGTGCTGCGCGGGCACGAGATACTACCAAAACATCATCATCATAAACCACAAGTAGCACGACATCTTCCACACAGGTTGAGTCAAGTGCTAAATGGGCCAACGTACCGGCACCCCAAGTGGTGGAGCCGGAACACCACGAGAAATAGCCAAGCATGAAGCCTAAGTCTCAAAACATAGTTTCAAAATCTTTCTTGGGTTTCATAACCCATAAACTCATATCGAGTAATAAAATCGAATTCCTTGAAATCTGAAACTCTTTCATAAAACAGAAAGACTGTGTGGCACTTTGTTCCCGTAGGACTCAAGAGGTGGCCCCCACAATCCCCTTTCGAAAATAATTTCTTTTCTTAAAAACTTTTGAAATCGTCAGAGTTTCTTTAACAGTATGGATATAAAAACATAATAAATGTAAAACATCCATACGCTTCATACCCTTGGGAAAATTTATTTCATATCATGCAAAGTATTCGGGGAACATTTAACATATTTAAAACGTGTTACAAAATCATGGTACAGGTATAAAAGCATCTATAAATCATTTCGAAATCACATGCTCTTTTCATAAAGTCATTCATCGATAAAATCAACATGCAATATCAGGACATAGTTAAATAGCACCCCTTACCTCGATATATCGGATATCTCACGTTCGCGAAATGACGCCTACCAACACCTCCGTCAATTCCGTCTACGTTTTACCTACATCGAAGGTAGTTTACTTAGCTTCCTACACATACAAGTCACTCGAAATACGTTAAGACCTTAACCTATTCGTTCTTCCTCGTGTGTATGTTTGATCGTGCGTACCTAGGCTATTCACGTACGTAGATATGTTTTCCTTACCCTGTATTACTTTTGTACGTACACACCTCGGTATACCTACTATTATATACAACTACATGTGGATACTAGCAAATATGTAGGTATGTATATTCCTATATATGCATCATTATTTGTTTTCATTTTTGTCCTCATCACATGTATCCATCCCATGTATGTACATATATTAAAATACATTCTTACCTTATACCTTCAATTGTATATACCTCTTAGTATATACACATCTCTCATACATTCCTTTATATGTACACCTAAGTAAATACTCAATATATGTATATGTATACTCATACCTACCCACATGGATATATGTATATATTTATATATATCATTTTTACTTGTTCCCATTTACTCACCCTCACATAAATATACATATATACATACATGCATCTAGCTCTCCCTTTATCCATCATTCATCACTACCCCCTTCTTCTTACACCATTTAAATTAATACTAATCTTGCTTATAGTTAAATCTATATATATACATGTAAATTAAATATGCATGTATATACTTAAATTTTACCTTCCTTTCTTTTTCTCTTTTCCCCTTTTTTTTTCCAGCTTTTATTTCTTCTTCTTCCTCTCTTCCAGCTCTCGGTTCCAGCCCCTTTCTCTTTGTTCCTCTCGGTTCCAATGCTTTATCCCCTGTTTATGTTTCCTAGCGTCTTCCACTATTTCTCCCCTGGTTACACCGCTGCTTCTGCCTTCATTCCTCTCCGCTCTGCTTCCAACAGCTTCGGTTTCTTCTTCTCGGTCAGCTGCTGTCTCTGCAATCCCGGTTCTGTTTCTTTTCCTCCTCACTGGTCTTGATTTTCAACTCCCCATTTGGTCTCTGTTCCAGCCCTCATTTCCAGCTTCATTTTTCTGCTCCTACACCAACCCAGCTATCTTTTTCTTTCTCCTCTCTTCCTCGGCCAGCAGCTTCCCTTCTCTTCTTCTCTTTTCTGGTTTTGCTTCCCTTCCAGCCCCCTCTGTTTTTCTTGTTTTTTTCTTCTCCTTCCTGCTCTTCCCTTTCCTTTTCTTCTTCCTCGGCAGTACAGCTCTCCCCTTCCTTCTTCCCCCTTCTTTTCTTTTTTGGCTCACTCTTCTCCCTCCTTTCCAATCCTCTCTCTCTCTCGGTCAGCCCCCCCCTTTCTTCTCTTCCTCTCTTCTCTTTTCCAGCCGACCAATCCTCTCTCTCTTTTCTTCTTCCTCTTTCCTACCTTGCTTCTCTTCTTCCCTTCTTCCCCGACCAGCGTTCCCCCTTTCGGATTTCCTCTGCCCTTTTCTTCCTTTCCTTTCCTTCTTCTTCTTCTCCGGCAGCCCTCTCTTCCTTTCCTCCTTCTTTTCTTCTCCTCCTCTTCTCCTCTTTCTCTCTTCCTTTTTTTTTCCCGCCCGAGCCTCCTCTGCTTTGTTTGATTTCTTTCCCTTGTTTTCAATTGAAAACAGTGGCAGACGGAATTGGCTTTTCTAAGACAATTCCGTACATGCCTTGATATATTTATATATATATTAGTTTAATGTATGTATATTATATTAGTATATGTATATTTATATTATTTGTTTTATTTATTTTGTGTTAGTATTATTATTTTTTTTTGTTTGTCTTTTTTTGTTTAATGTTTGATTTTTGTTTTGTATTCATCTCATTTCCTTTTATTTCACTTCATCATTTTTATTATTATTATTTATTTGTCTCATGTTTTATTTATCTATTAGTTAATACTATATATTAAATCTACACACTAAATAATATATATGCCATATATATTATTTTTCTTTTATTAAAATGTCTAGTATATATGTATATATATATATACATATTCACCTATGTACATATCTACATATATACATTTTCTTATATAATTTATCCAAAGACATAATATCATGCCTTCCATGAGAGTTTCCTTATTCCGAAATTAAAATAATATCGGGATTCCATCATTCTCCATGTGTTCTCGATACAAGTGTTTACATCGACACTTTTCAAATAACAAATTAAAATTTTCTAACCCTTCCGCACTTGCATTCGCCTTATTACTTATTGTATCTTCGGGTTCCCGGTCATCCCACAGGCTTCTCGGTTCCTATAGTCCTCGAGCCCTACAACGAATATTCACACTTCTGTTAATATATATTATTTCCATTTTTTTTTTATAATTAAATTAACGTAGGAAATTTGTGGGGTTTACAGCTCATGATCTTCCCTGGACTTCGAATACAACAAAATATCACCAATAGAGATGATAACAAATCGGTCCAGGTAAGGTTTGAATACCTCATTCGTTAATGCCCTAATGGGTACGAAAAGTTGTCTTGGGTACATCCACATCCCAAATCCTTAACGGATGATACCCAGACTTCAGATCGACCTCGAAAAAGATTTACGCTCTCCGAAGCTGATCCAACAGATCATCAATAGTGGAAGGGAACACTCATTCCTGATGGTAGCCTCATTCGACAACCAATAATAAATTCCTTGTTGGAGGCTTCATCTTTCTTTTTTACAAACAAGACTGGTGCTCTTCGTGGTGAGACACTCGGTCTGATGAACCTCTCATCCAATAACTTCTGTAATTGCTTCTTTAGTCCTTTCAGTTTCATTAGTGCTATTTAAAATAGTTGTTTGGATATCGACTCAGTACCAGGTACCAAATCAATACAAAATTCTATTTTTTTTCTGGTGACAACCCTGGTAGATTATCCGAGAAGATGTGAAAAACTCTTTGACCATTGGGATACCTGTCAACTCCGGATGTATCTTATCCATTCCAACCATATAAGCGATGAAACCTTCACATCATTACTCATTCCGTTTGTATAATCATTCACTCTTTTTTTTTACAACCATTACATCTTTCATTACTTGTCAACTTACAGTACACGTTTCAGGGGTGGAAACATCGTTATCTTAGAATAGCAATATCAACTGCATAGTTTGCAGCTGACCAGTCCATTATCCATATTACATCATAATCATTTGCATTCAATTGAATGAGATCGACTGATCCTTTTCTCCCACTTTCAACTCACAAATCTCTACATACATATTCAGTTAGCTGACTATCCTTCATTGGGGTGCTAACTATCAACATTTTGCCTAAAGGTATAGGCTTTACATCTTTCACTAACTTATATGCAAACAAAGACGATATGAATAAATGTATGGCACCAGGATCTGTTAAAACAATTGCTTAAATATTCACAATTAGGGTTGTACTTTCTATATATCAGATGAAGTATCAGTAGTGTCCTGATCCAAGGCATACACTCGCACTCAACCAACAACCTATTTCCCCCTTCTCTTCGACTGTGGCCTTCTTTTTCGATGCAGAGGTATCAGCAGGGGTTGTCTTTGGCTCTCTGCCCTTATGTGGGGCAATCTCACCCTACTTTGGGTAATCATTGAATAAATGGCCCGTCTTACCTCTCTAAACGCATGTTTTAGTCAATAAGATGTAGGGCTTAGTTCTGTGGTATCTACCACACATCCTACACTGCTCAGTAGTAGGTCGAGTTCCTCCAATCACAATACCCCTTGTAGGCACTGGAACTGGATACACTAACTTACAAATCATCTTACCCCATGACTTATCAACTCTAAATCTCTTACCAGACGGCCTCTTCCCCGCTCTGACACCTCTGTCATCCACTATTCTCTTTCTATCTCTATTTCAGCCATTATTACCTTTCCCAAACTCAGAGGTGTGCAACTCATAACCTTATTCACACCCTGTGATCTGTGCACTATCTCGTCGTAGGTAATGATATCTAATGGCACCAATCAGACTTTGATAGACGATCTGAGCCCTTCCATGAACTTACAAACCTTTCGACTCTCACTGTTCATAGTGTCGAGGTCACACCTGCCTAGGGATATAAACTGAGATTCATCCTCGTCAATCAATCTGTTCCTCTGGGTCAGAGTAAGGAACTCTATTTGTAAATTCCTCTGAACAGTGTTCGAAATATACTGTCTCTGTAATGCATCCAAAATTATCTCTCATGTCAGCTCTAGATGTCTAACTCTTAAGATGAGTCGAGCGAACTTCCACCTATGCTCTGCCTCACCCTCCAACATAAACGCATCAAAAGTCACTTTCTTGATCGACATACACCGATAGAACCCATACGACTTCGCTATCTCATTCATCCAGTCCTCGACAGCTACTGATTTCTTTACCTCGCTAATTACCGGGGGTCTGAACTTTTAAAACTATCTTATCTTGTCCAACTCATAGTCATATTCTAAATCATTACTACTCTGCTGTAGAGCTGCAAACGAAGACGTATCCTAAACTGGTGGGGTGTTGGAGTCTCTATAGTCTGAGGCATTTATGCAGGCTGTGCAGGCTGTGCAGCTGGGCCTTGTCATCTCACAACTCTCTTCCCGTGACTTAACTTACTATTAACAGTTGGGCTGTGAGTCAACATCCATATCCACATCTTATCCATTCGTAATTTAACATTCATAAATGAAGTAGAAACTGTTCTTTTATAAATATGCTGAAACGTTTACATCAGTTTCTATTATATACATCCCCTTCATACAAAAGATCACTAGACTGTGCATTAATTTATAAGATACATATTTTTTCTCTCATAAATGTATAGCTCTATACTGCTAAAGAACTGGAGCACACCGTAGCAGGGACAACTGTAGTAACTCACTACTGCATAGTATCTATGGAGGAGGAAATAAGGGGTGAGCTAACACGCTCAGTAAGGAAAATATGAAAGCAGGTAGATATCTACACTATCTACATGCTAAAATATTAACATTTATTTTCCTTATAAAACATATGCATTTCTTTGAAAATAGCTTCCATCGATGCGAAACCATTAATTCGCTAGATGGATATATGCATATACATCATCAATTCACACAGCTCAATCTTTAAAAATCACACAGCTTCATTTATCAGTTCACACAGAACACACTTAGCAAATCAATTCACTTGATGTCACGACCCTTTTTATCTATATAATCGAAAATCACAATAAATTTTTCGCATTTATTCCTTTCCTTACTTGATGAACAAACTTACTACTACACTGTTGGGTTGTGAGTCAATAATAATTCACTCGCAACATTCATTCTCAGTTAATAAAAGTGATGTCATATACATGAAAGTCCATCATTCACTTATACAAAATACAATTACTGACATCTACATCCCCCATAATTACAACTCAATGGTTACTGTGCCCTTACATTGTTTAGATACAAAAAGAATCCTGTGTATATACCTTTTAGCGATGGAAGCAGCAGATGTCTAAAATAAAATGCCTCAGTCCTCGTTGGGCTACTATGCACGCTCTGTAGGAGGGGAAAAATAGAGAGGGATGAGCAACCACATGCTCAGTAAGGCAATAATGCAAGCATGGTAGATAACTACTCTATCTACATGCTATTAGTGTTATGCATAAATCTTTTATAACAGGAGCATGAGGAATTAAAACTATGCCATATGAGTATACATATATCATATATCTAAATCATGTAAAATTGACATATAAAACATGGAAACATCAACATGCAAAACCATCTTATGCTCATTCTCATTTAATCTCATAAAAAGGGTAATTCATTTAAGAAACCTCCTTTTTAAATCATATCACAAAACTCTTTCTCAAACACATATAATCCCATCACAAACCATTTTCTCACTCACAAACATCATAACTATTTCACAAATCAAATCCCGCAAGGCTCAACCCCTCCCTCGAGTCTACCTTGGGCAATCACAATCACACATATGTAATAAAAACCAGATCACTATATCACAAGTGCCTATATGGCCAACTACATCATAACTCATCCGAGACCACATGCATTCAGGTGTGCGGGGTATCGTGCTAGCATGAAGGTGGATTATGTGAGACCCCATTTATGTATAAGCACGACTTTGTATATATATGTAAATAGTGATGTGCTAGTAATGTGAAGTATAAATGATGTAAAGTCCATAAATTAAATGTACACGCATGTAATAAGAGTTGTGATTGTACATACAAGTTACATTATGTATGAATGTGAATAAATGGACTTAAACATGTGGAGAATGTAAGTAGAATGGATTATGAGTAGTGAGGTAAAATGGAAGGAGAATTACATAAGTTGTGCACTTCCATTTGGTTTATATTAAGTACCTTTGGATATGCAAAGATTTCACACAAGTTTGAATAGATATAAAGTATAAATTGATGCCATTTTCAAGTTTCAAAGATGATTGGATGAGGAAATGACCATGGCAACAAATGTATGAAGTTTGGTATAAGTTGTTGCAAAAACAATTACAGAAAATCTGAAAATATGAAGGCCAGATCGATCCCATAGGATGAGAGATCGATCTGAAAGAGCCAGAAAGCTCTTATTTGAGCAATGGAATAGAGCAGATCGATCCTTAATGGAACAGATTGATCTCTTTAGCTCTCGAGTTGGAAGCAGATTGATCTCCCCTAAGACTAGATCGATCTCCTTGACTCTCTGTTTGAAACAAGATCGATCTCCTCTACTCGATAGATCGATCTCTTGCCTTCAAAATGTCTTGAAAAAGAGGGATTTTAAGAGGACCAGATCGATCTCCACCCAAGGTAGATCGATCTCATCAAGCTGAATCTATAACTATGGAGCAGTTGGATCTGCCTTTCAGAGACAAAAATCAATCTTTCCCATTTCCAACCTAAAACCTAACTTTCTCACTCCTAAATCCAGCCATTTTCAAGGAGATTTGAGGAAAGACTATTACACGCAAAGTTGTTCATACCAAAGAGAAGAACAACATAGTTTGAAGGCATTTCCCTATTTGTTGGATTGAAGGAACAATGGGCATTTCTATTTGGAGCAAAGAGGAAATCCAAAGAGGTGAGTTTCTAAAGCACCAACTCAAGTACATTGTTAAGCTATTGATGTTTGGGGTTGATTGGGGTGCTTAGTATTGTTAGAAACTATCTAAAATGCATTTGGAATGATTATGACCGAGAAATGGTATAGTGTGAGAAAGTGGAATGTATGGAGATTAATGAGAAATGGGATATCTAGAGGTGATAATAGTGTTATGGATATGATTTTAAGATGTTGTTAGTGGATAAATTGTGAGATTTACCTAGAAGAGGTAAAATGTGGATTAAGGCATTGGTAAATGCAAAGATGAGTTATATTGACTAATGAGGTCAAATGTGAGTTAACAACTTTAACTCAAGTGGTTTGGATGATTGAATCGTAGCATTCAGGGATACACCGAAACAAGGAGAGCCAAGAGCACAGGAAGCTAAGAGGAAGAAAGTCACACTCAAGTAAATCGAGATAAGGGAATTGTGTGGACTATTAGAGATATCTGTGCGTAATTTGGGCGCTTAAATGCTTTGCTAGATTGCATGAGATGTTAGGAAATGAAATTAGGTGATTGAATGGCAAAAGTTGGGTGTTTGAGAAATGTGCATGAAAACAAAAACATATTGCTTTGAAAATCATGTTTTATTGCTTTTTAGAAAATGATTTGGTAGGTTGGCTAATATTTGAAATGATTTGCAAAAGAGATGAGTTGTTTTGGTTTGTTAACCATACTTTGCAAAGAATTGAGCCACCTACATGATTTCGTGAGAATGAAAGCGTGCTAGAGCAGGCCTCGCACGAGATTTGATGTGTTTTATATGCATGAGTGCTGGAGCTTAGCTCGCACTAGTTTTCACATGGATTTCATACTGATTTTGGCATGGTGCTTGGAGCTTAGCTCGCACTAGATGCCCGCCTTATTTGTTGTCGTGCTTGGAGCTTCGGGCAGACTTGGTGTCGCACCAATTAAATAGGCTCGCACGTGCAGTTTGTGATTTTGACATGTTGATAGCTGTGTTAGGAGTTTCGGGTAGACAAGAGGTCGTACCGATTAAATAGGCTCAGACGTGCGTTTTGAGATGTGGCGTGATATGATGTGTTGATTTGGGTCCATGGAGTACGTTGTACCATTTATGTAGCATGGAGTATGTTGTACCGTATTGAATTTGTGATATGCCGTCTTCAGATGAGATCTACTATGGACCGACGGGCTAGATTTGACATATCTCCCTTGTGAAAGCAGATAGGGGTGATATCCTGCACACCTGATCCGTGTAGCCGGTATCACAGGTTATGGCCATAGACCTAGAGGTTATTACCTTTTATTGATTATCCTATCTCGCATGTCTATTGTTTTGAGAATAAATCCATGTTTGAAATGATTTGTGGGTCAAGACAGTTCGAGGGATGGGTTGAGACCTTACAAGTGTTGGATTGATTTGTTAATGATTTTAGAGTGCACCGAAGCATGATGATTAATGTCATGCTTTATTGTGAAAAATACATGATGGTTAATGCCGTGCTTTATTATGAAATATGTATGATGATTTATACCATGCTTTGAAATGAATTGTGCACTGGATTTTAATAGCATGAATGCTTTACATACCATTAACACAAGCATGAACTCATATTTTGAGAAACGATGAAAAGTATGATTTGAGTATGGCATCACGATCATGTAGATAGTGTAGTATCTACCTATTCACATGATTGCCTTACTGAGCGCGTGGTTTGCTCACCCCTCTTATTTTCCCCTTCTCTACAGAGATTTGAGTATAGAGTGAGCATGACTGAGGCGTTCCCTTTTGGTAATCCGCTACATCCCATCGCGTAAGGTATACACACTGCTGAAATTTTGTATCTAAACTTACGGTAGCACTGTGGCAGTTTGTATGGAACTATTGGGGATGTAAAACATTGTAAACACACATAACAACTCTGATATATACACATTTATACAAGTGTTTACTCATAAATAATATACAAATTGAATTGGTATGATGGAGTGAGTTAGACGTTGACACACAGCCCAACTATTGAGGAGAGCTGCTGTTCACGATTGAGGTAAGGACGAATAATAAATGATGCATGAAAATGCAAAATTTTTTTACGTATTTTGGTAAGTTGATGGTCGTGACAGAAGTCGGTATTAGAGCTTCAATCGGTCTGACGTGTGTCGTGTCTAAAATACTTAATAAGTTAAAAAATGACATCCCTATGTTATTATGCTTGTTTAGTTACAATTGTGTGTGTGTCAATGGGTTGACTAAGTAATTGGCTGTGAATGTAGGGAATTGAGTAATTATGCCTAATACCAATCGCGATAGAGGGGTGAGGGTACAAGTTAGAAACCGTAGAGGTAGGCTTGGGGGTCGTGTTGAGTCAGAAACACACGAGGCTTAGGATGATATTGAGGTGGAGGCTGATGTTTAGCACGCTCCACAAGGTCCAGAAAGAGGCCCGAGAGTACTGGGGCTTATTTCACGAGAATTAAGTAGAGCATTGAGATGATATTGGAGTTGGTCACCTAATCCTTACCTGGAGTTGGCGGTAGAAAGAGTCTCGCTACACAGGGTGATGTCGAGCAGGTGGCAGCTTCTGAGGCACGGGCAAGGCATGCCCAGAGCCCACAGATGACAGATACCCCACCCACACAGGATGTGCCTACATCGGTTGCTACACCAGGCAGTAAAGGTTGGGGATATGGATGCTATTTGGATAGACTGCGGCAATTCCAGAAGTTTGGATCGCCGTCTTTTAGTGGAGTTAAAAACCCAGTAGCGGTAGAGGATTGGATCAATGAGATCGAGAAATTATATGGGTTCTTTGAGTGCACTACTGCCGAGATGGTAGCGTTTACAGCTTTTATGCTGAAGGGATCAGCAGAACATTGGCGGAAGTCCACCAGGACTATTTTGAGAGCCCGACATACTGAGATCAGCTGACATGTATTCTTGGAGGCCTTTCGAAGACAGTATGTTCCGGATACGACGCAGAGAAAGATGAGAATGGTATTTTTGGGACTGACCAAAGGGAGCTGGACTGTGGATGAGTATGAGACAACTTTTATCTCCTTGGGTAGATATGATCCCAACACTATGAGTTATGAGGTCGAGAAGATCCAAAATTTTATGGATGGTTTGAGACCGACCATCAGGTCTAAATTGGTTCCTCTGGATATACCGATTTATGAAGAGGCAATGCGCAGGGTGCAATTGTGTGAGCAAGATCTTGATAGGATTACCTCAGAGTTTGGAAAGGTTGGTAAGATGAGGGACAGAGATAAGAAAAGACCAGTGATGGATAGAGGCTTCAGTTATAAGGGAAGCAAGAGGTTTGCGGGAAAGAGGTTGAGGACCGAAGAGATCCGGGAGAGGACAGTTAATACTCCCATGTATCCGACCATTGCTCCAGCTAAGGGAATTGTGATTGGAGGGCCACAGCCTATGACAGAGCAGTGCAACAAGTGTGGCAGGTACCATGGTACTCGACCCTGCTATGGACAGCCTGTAGTATATTTCAGATGTGGGAAATAAGGGCACATGATCAGAGATTGCCTAGAGATGACAGAGAGAGCCCCACAGAAGGGCAAAGAGCCAGAGAGAGCTCCAGTTGGGACAGTTAAGGAAAAAGGGAAGCAGGCAGTGGGTGTAAGCAGAGGATGAGTGCACATACTGGACCAGGACACTACAGATCAGTCTTCGAATGTGGTAAAAGGTACTATCAAAATCTTTGTTTTTGAAGCATTTGTGTTATTTGATCCTGGTGCCATGCATTCCTTTATTTCACCATCCTTTGCATGTAAATTGTTGAAGCACGTAAAACCCACACTGTTTGATAAGATGTTGTTGATATCTACCCCTATGAATGATAGTCAGTTGACTGAGCATGTATATAGAGATTGTATGATGAGAATAGGAGGTAAAGAAATGGCAGCTGATTTAATTTTACTAAATATGGGTGATTTTGATGTAATCCTATGGATGGATTGGCTGGCTGCAAATCATGTTGTTATGGATTGTCATGCAAAAACTTTGATGTTTCCAAAGATAGACAACCATGTATTAAATTTTGTGAAATGAAATTTAAGACCATGATTATTATAAGTGTGATGAGTACAATCTTGATACATGATGTATGGAAGATAAATTTGATTATCATTTATGTATGTGATGTGATGATTTATGTTACTAACGATAGAAAGGATAATGTGAAGGGTTCATCGCTTATGTGATTTAGACGGATAAGGCACGTCTGGAATTGGGAGACATACTAGTGGTTAAGGAATTTTCAGATGTCTTTTCAGATGAGTTACAAGGGTTACCTCTAGATAGGGAGATGGAGTTTGGTATAGACTTGGCACCTGGTACAGAGCCGATATCCAAGCCACCGTACAGAATGGTTCAAGTTGAGTTGAAAGAGTTAAGGAAACAACTGCAAGAGTTACTGGAGAAGGGGTTCATCAGGCCAAGCATCTCACCTTGGGGAGCACCGGTTCTGTTTGTAAGGAAAAAGGATGGAAGCCTCCGACTGTGTATAGATTACTGATTGTTAAATAAGGCCACTATCAAGAATAAGTATCCCCTTCCACGCATCGATGATTTGTTAGATCAGCTTAAGGGAGCGCAGGTCTTTTTCAAGATAGATCTGAGATCTGGGTACCATCAGTTGAAGATACGAGGTGGAGATGTACCCATGACAGCTTTTCTCACCTGATATGGACATTATGAGTTTATGGTTATGCCATTCGGGTTGACGAATGCTCCCACAGCTTTTATGTCATTGATGAATGAGGTATTCTACCAGTATTTGGATCGATTTGTGATCGTGTTTATTGATGATATACTGGTGTACTCAAGGTCTAGTGAGGAGCATGAAAGACATTTAAGGATAGTGCTATAGACCCTCAGAGAGAAGAAGTTGTACGCTAAACTCAGCAAATGCGACTTTTGGTTGGAACAAATCTCTTTTCTGGGTCATATAGTGTCAAAGGATAAAGTGTCAGTGGATCCATCTAAGATTGAAGCGGTGACACAGTGGTAGAGACCCTAGACAGTAATAGAGATAAGAAATTTCCTGGGTTGAGTCGGGTACTACCGAAGGTTTGTAGAGGGATTCTCGAGATTAGCTTCTCCTTTGACACGTCTCACAAGGAAGAATGTTGAATTTATGTGGGATAATAAGTGTGAGGAAAGCTTTGAGGAGTTGAAAAGGAGGTTAACCACAGCTTCGATCCTCACAATTCCTACCTGCTCAGGAGGTTTCTCGGTGTATACGGATGCTTCACACCAAGGACTGGGCTGTGTATTGATGTAGGATGGGAAGGTTGTTGCATATGGATCAAGACAGTTAAAGGATCATGAGAGGAACTACCTGACCCATGACTTGGAGTTGGCAACGGTAGTGTTTGCGTTGAAGATATGGCGCCACTACCTTTGTGGAGAGAAATTTCAAGTGTTTACGGAGCACAAGAGCCTTAAATACATGTTCTCGTAAAAAGAGTTGAACATGAGACAGAGGAGATGGTTCGAGCTGTTAAAGGATTACGATTGTGAAATCCTGTACCACCCGGGTAAAGTAAATGTGGTTACTGATGCATTAAGTAGGAAGCATCTCGGGATGGTATCATTCATGATGGTCAGGGAACACAAGCTGTTGGAACAATTCACGAACCTCAGTTTAGATATGACTTCGCCTGATGCTGATAGTAGATTTATGATAGCTAGCTTGTAGTTGAAACCAGATCTGATAGATCGAATCCGACAGGCTCAGCGAGTTGATCAGTAGTGCAGTGATATTGTTGGGCAAATACAGAGGGGTACAGAGACGAACTTTGAGTTGAGTTCAGATGGATTGTTGAGGTTCAGAGGTAGGATATGTGTTCCTGATGATGCAGAGATCAGAAGGTTGATCTTAACAGAGGCTCACTCATTGAAGTATACGATACATCCAGGGAGTACCAGGATGTATCAAAACCTTTGAAAGGTTTATTGGTGGTCTGGGATGAAAAAGCACATTGCTGAATATGTTGCTAAGTGTCTCGTTTATCAGCAAGTGAAGGTAGAGCATCAGAAGCCTGCAGGGTTATTGCAACCTCTACCGATACCAACATGGAAGTGGGAGCATGTCACCATGGATTTTGTGATGGGATTGCCGAGGACTCGGAGAGGTCATGATGCCATATGGGTGATTGTGGATCGGTTGACGAAATCGGCCCATTTTCTAGCTATGAGAGCTATTGATACTCTGAGCCAGTTAGCGAACTTGTATGTGCGCGAGATAGTGAGGCTACATGGAATTCCAATGAGCGTTGTTTCTGATAGGGATGCCCGCTTCACTTCCCACTTCTGGGAACATTTTGAGGAAACGATGGGGATCCAGTTGAGTTTTAGCACCGCATTTCATCCTCAAACAGATGGTCAGTCAGAGAGGACTATACAGATCTTGGAGGATATGTTGAGAGCGTCTACGTTGGATTTTGGGGGCTCTTGGGATGACCATTTGCCACTCGCAGAGTTCGCCTTTAATAATAGTTTTCATGCGAGTATCGGGATGGCACCATATGAGGCATTGTATAGGCGTAGATGCCGTTCCCCTATTGGATGGGAAGAGGTTGGTGACAGACAGAGTTTTGCTCCTGACTTAGTGCAACAGGCATTTGAGGATGACCAATTGATATGTGAGAGATTACGGACAGCTCAGAGTAGGCAAAAAAGTTATGCTGACAAGAGACGGAGACCACTAGAGTTTGATATGGGAGAGTCGGTGTTCTTGAAAGTTTCTCCTTCAAAGGGTATTATGAGGTTTAGTAAGAAGGGCAAGCTGAGCCCTAGATATATCGGACTCTTCGAGATTTTGGATAAGATATGAGCTATTGGAGCTCAATGAGGGTATGACAAATGTTGAGAAGCCAGTTCGGGTATTGGACAAAAAAGAGAAAGTGTTGAGGACAAAGAAAATTCCCTTGGTGAAGGTTCTTTGGCAACATCACACGGTGGAAGAAGCCACATGGGAATTGAAGAGTTTAATGCGGGAGAAGTATCCCGAGTTGTTCACAGAATGATTGGATCCAGTTTGGAGGACCAAATTTTCTACGTGGGGGAGAATGTGAGACCCCATATATGTATAAGCACGACTTTGTATATATATGTAAATAGTGATATGCTTGTAATGTGAAGTATAAATGATGTAAAGTCCATAAATTAAATGTACACGCATGTAATAAGAGTTGTGATTGTACATACAAGTTACATTATGTATGAATGTGAAGAAATGGATTTAAACATGTGGAGAATGTGAGTAGAATGGATTATGAGTAGTGAGGTAAAATGGAAGGAGAATTGCATAAGTTGTGCACTACCATTTGGTTTATATTAAGTACCTTTGGATATGCAAAGATTCCACACAAGTTTGAATAGATATAAATTATAAATTGATGACATTTTCAAGTCTCAAAGATGATTGGATGAGGAAATGACCATGGCAACAAATGTATGAAGTTTGGTATGAGTTGTTGCAGAAAAAACTATAGAAAATCTGGAAATATGAAGGCCAGATCGATCCCATAGGATGAGAGATCGATCTGGAAGAGCCAGAAAGCTCTTATTTGAGCAATGGAATAGAGCAGTCGATCCTTAATTGAACAGATCGATCTCTTTAGCTCTCAAGTTGGAAGCAGATTGATCTCCCCTAAGACCAGATTGATCTCCTTGACTCTCTGTTTGAAGCAAGATCGATCTCCCCTACTCGACAGATCGATCTCCTGCATTCAAAATGTCTTGAAAAATAGGGATTTTAAGAGGACCAGATCGATCTCCACCTAAGGTAGATCGATCTCATCAAGCTGAATCTATAAATATGGAGCAGTTGGATCTGCATTTTCGAGACAAAAATCAATCTTTCCCATTTCCAACCTAAAACCTAGCTTTCTCACTCCTAAATCCAGCCATTTTCAAGGAGATTTGAGGGAAGACTATTAGAGGCAAAGTTGTTTATACCAAAGAGAAGAACAACATAGTTTGAAGGCATTCCCCCATTTGTTGGATTGAAGGAACAAAGGACATTTCTATTTGGAGCAAAGAGGAAATCCAAAGAGGTGAGTTTCTAAAGCACCAACTCAAGTACATTGTTAAGCTATTGATGTTTGGGGTTGATTAGGGTGCTTAGTATTGTTAGAAACTATTTAAAATGCATTTGGAATGATTATGACCTAGAAATGGTCTAGTGTGACAAAGTGAAATGTATGAAGATTAATGAGAAATGGGATATCTAGAGGTGATAATAGTGTTATGGATATGATTTTAAGATGTTGTTAGTGGATAAATTGTGAGATTTACCTAAAAGGGGTAAAATGTGGATTAAGGCATTGGTAAATACAAAGATGAGTTATATTGACTAATGAGGTCAAATGTGAGTTAACAACTTTAACTCAAGTGGTTTGGATGATTGAATCACAGCTTCCAAGGATACACCGGAACAAGGAGAGCCAAGAGCACCAGAAGCTAAGAGGAAGAAAGTCACACTCAAGTAAATCAAGGTAAGGGAATTGTGTGGGCTCTTATAGATATCTGTGCATAATTTGGGCACTTAAATGCTTTGCTAGATTGCATGAGATGTTAGGAAATGAAATTGGGCGATTAAAGGGTAAAAGTTGGGTGTTTGAGAAATGTGCATGAAAACAAAAGCATATTGCTTTGAAAATCATGTTTTATTGCTTTTTAGAAAATGATTTGGTAGGTTGGCTAATATTTGAAATGATTTGCAAAAGAGATAAGTTGTTTTGGTTTGTTAACCATACTTTGCAAAGAATTGAACCACTTACATGATTTCGTGAGAATGAAAGCGTGCTAGAGCAGGCCTCGCACGAGATTTGATGTGTTTTATATGCATGAGTGGTGGAGCTTAGCTCGCACTAGTTTTCACATGGATTTCATACTGGTTTTGGCATGGTGCTTGGAGTTTAGCTCGCACTAGATGCCCACCTTATTTGTTGTCGTGCTTGGAGCTTCGAGTAGACTTGGTGTCGCACCGATTAAATAGGCTCGCACATGCAGTTTGTGATTTTGACATGTTGATAGCCGTGTTAGGAGCTTCGGGTAGACAAGAGGTCAAATCGATTAAATAGGCTCACATGTGTGTTTTGAGATGTGGCGTGATATGATGTGTTGATTTGGGTCCGCAAAGTACGTTGTACGGTGCATGTAGCATGAAGTACGTTGTGCCGTGTTGAATTGTGATATCTTGTCTTCGAACGAGATCTGCTATGGACCGACGAGCTGGATTTGACCTACCTCCCATGTGGAAGCAGATTGTGGTGATATCCCGCACACCTGATCTGTGTAGCCGGTATCACAGGTTATGGCCATAGACCTAGAGGTTATTACCTTTTATTGAATTGCCTATCTCTCATGTCTATTGTTTTGAGAATAAATCCATTTTTGAAATGATTTGTGGGTCAGGATAGTCCGAGGGATGGGCTGACACCTGACAAGTGTTGGATTGATTTGTTAATGGTTTTAAAGTGCACTGAAGCATGATGATTAATGCCATGCTTTATTGTGAAAAATGCATGATGGTTAATGCCGTGCTTTATTGTGAAATATGCATGATGATTTATACCATGCTTTGAAATGAATTGTGCACTGGATTTTAATAGTATGAATGCTTTACATACCATTAACACAAGCATGAACTCATATTTTGAGAAATGATGAAAAGTATGATTTAAGCATGGCATCACGATCACATAGATAGTGCAGTATCTACCTGATCGCATGATTGTCTTACTGAGCATGTGGTTTGCTCACCCCCTTATTTTCCCCCTCTCTACAGAGATTTGAGTATAGAGTGAGCGTGACTAGAGGCATTCCCTTTTGGTAATCCGCTGCATCCCATCGCATAAGGTATACACACTGTTGAAATTTTGTATCTAAACTTACGGTAGCACAGTGACATTTTGTATGTAACTATTGGGGATGTAAATCATTGTAAACACATGTAACAACTCTGATATATTCACATTTATACAAGTGTTTACTCATAAATAATATACAAATTAAATTGGTATGGTGGAGTGAGTTAGACGTCGACACACAGCCCAACTATTGAGGAGAGTTGCTGTTCACGATTGAGGTAAGGACGAATAATAAATGATGCATGAAAATGCGAAAAATTTGTACGTATTTTGGTAAGTTGAGGGTCGTGACAGATTATCCCTCGCCAGACATCCTCGTCACATAATCATCACGCGGTACATCGTACTCCATGTGATATACACGGTACAGCATACTCCGCAGACTCATATCGTGGTTGGGGGTGCCAGTCTTAGGTCTTATCTACCCCATAGCAAGAACTTTCCATACCCACGTAGGAGAGCCTCCCTGTCGAACAGAGCCTCCCCGCCCCTCCAAGACTTAAGGATGTTGGCTTAAGGATCCTTCCATAAGAGAGCCTCCCCACCGAACAGAGCCTTCTTGCCTAACAACGCCTCCCCACCTCCTCGGGCTTAAGGAGGTTGGCTTAAGGATGTAGGGCTTAAGGATCTTACCGTAAGAGAGCCTCCCCACCAAACAGAGCCTCCTCGCCTCCCCGGGCTTAAGGATGTAGGGCTTAAGGATCTTACCGTAAGAGAGCCTCCCCACCGAATAGAGTCTCCTTGCCAAACAGAGCTTCCCCGCTTCCTCGTGCTTAAGGATGTTGGCTTAAGGATGTAGGGCTTGAGGATCTTACCAACTTTCATAACCTCATACGTATCACAAAGTGCAAACTTGTGCGAGCAAAGCTCTAGCACGACTCATGCATTATAATTAAAGAAACCACATACGAGCATAGCTCCAGTATGGTTATACGCATAAGAAAAACCACTCGAAATCCACGTACGACCAAAAGCTCCAGTATGGTTATACACATAAGAAAAACCACTCGAAATCCATGTACGAGCAAAAGCTCCAGTACGATTTATAAAACATCATCGTAGTTTCCAAATCAATGTCCGAGCTAAGTTGCAGCACGTTTCATACAAATGAAAACATCTAAATCTAGCGCGAGCGAGGCTCCAACGCAAATTAAATCACATACACACGATAGGCGGCTCACATACATTCAAAACATCTCAAAGCATGTTTAGCGCCTCACATGGGCTATTTCACAACATCATTCAAATACTAGCTAGCCTATTCATTAATTTGCTCAAAGCAAAGTATGGTGTTTTGTGAAAAAATTCAAAACATGTGATTTATGCAATTATTAGCCTTACTATTCCCTTTTCCAAGAACCATTTCGAAAACCAAATCTCATACAATTTCTCATAGCTAATCACGTATATCAACAACCATTTACTTAAACATTCATGCATTTCATAAACGCCCTATATCCACCCACAAAATACGAGCAGCTACCTCTATATACTTATAGAATTCCTTTACCTGGAATCGCGTTGCGTGATTCCACTTCTGTAAAGTTGCGTAAGTTTGCAGTTTGATTTATCTCCCCCGAACTCTTTGGAACTGCACAAAATCGTATTTCGCATCATTATAGTCCATTATAATCCAACTCTTGCATTTAATATAGTCGATTCGACCTATAGTCCCTATTAACGCTTATGAGGCCTCGTTGTTATTACTTTACTCATAACTCGAGTCTATGGGTTCTATTAGGCCTATTAACTTATTCTAAATCGATATTAAATCGATGTTAAGCTCATAGTGTTTCATATTCCATAGATTCCCTCACTATGGCATTTATCAAGCACTTATATACTTATTTTTCATAATTTTCCCTAAACTCATAATGCAACTCCATTTAACTATCTCAAATCATCCACATTACTCCGATAACAATTTAACATAATCCATAAATCATCAACACACCCAAATTACACTTTCTCACACTAGACTCCTTCCATTTTCTAGGTCACATTAGTTCTAATACCTTCTAAGTGATTCCAATCATTAATATACATACATATCAACTCCAAAATCAACAAATGAACCAATGTACTTGGGTTAAAGTATTAAAAACTTACCAATCTAATTTCTGTTCTTGCTCAAAAGGAAAATGTTCCTTGCTCCTTCAATACCAACAATGAGGTTTTGGGTTTCAACTATGATGTTCTCTTCCTCAAGATGAACAACTTTGTATCTAATAGCCTCCCCTCAATTTTTACTGGAAATGGGCTTATTTTAGAGAGATAAACTTAGGTTTTGGGTGAAAAATGGAAGGGTGATGTTGTTTTCTCG
Source organism: Firmiana major (assembly GCA_033439115.1). Lineage (NCBI taxonomy): Eukaryota > Viridiplantae > Streptophyta > Magnoliopsida > Malvales > Malvaceae > Firmiana > Firmiana major. Next base: position 44,656,630 of record CM065908.1, on the reverse strand, counting down.
AAAATTTCAAATTTCAGCACTCCTTTTATAGAAATAGCTCGAGGAGATCGATCTGCACTAGGAGGAGATCGATCTGGTCCCCTTAATTCCCTTTTTTTCATGGCATTTTAAGCATGAGATCGATCTGTCGAAGCTTGAGATCGATCTGCTCCAAACAGAGAGCTAAGGAGATTGATCTGTATGCTTAAGGATCGATCTTTTCATTACAGAATGTTTAGGAGATCGATCTGTCCCCATTGGAGATCGATCTGCTCTATTCCATTGCTCAAATAAGAGCATTCTGGCTCTTTCAGATCGATCTCTCATCCTATGAGATCGATCTGGCCTTCATATTTTCTAGATTTTCTACAGTTTTCATGCAACAACACACACCCAAACATCCTTAATTTACTGCCATAGTCATTTTCTCATCCAACCACCTTTAAGACTTGAAAATAACATCCATTCATACCTTATACACATCAAAACTTGTGTGTATTCTTTGTATAGCCAAAAGTATACCATACCAAGCTAAATGGAAGTATTTAGATTCATGCAACTTCCTTCCATTTACCACACTACTCATTTTGAGCTCTAATCACATTCATCACTTATAAAAGTTCATTTCTTCATATTCATACACAATGAAACTTGTATGTACATTACAAACTCATATTACAAGTATGTACATTGAATCCATGGACTTACACCACTTATTCTTACATTGCAAATACATCACCATACTCATGATTTCATAAAGTTTACATTCAAAAATATGGGTCTTACACTTGAGACGTATAATGAGATTTTATATCATTCTGTATCACACAGCAGGGGGGGCATTTGTCACCTCACACAATAGTAACACAATGTCGTATCACACAGATAAAAGAAGACTTATGGCCATAGTTCGAATTCCAAGCAAGATTGATCAGGTGTGCGGAACCCTATGCTTGGGGAGGCGGATCAACTGTCACGCCCTAGAAACACAGAAAATAGGGCGATTTAAAAACTTTTTACTCATCAAATCACAATTAAGGGTGCATTCCTGTGCAATATCATACATCATCATATATATATCATACCTCAGGATCTCATCATTAGATAGTATATATCATATCATATACATTACTCAGTATTAAGTTAATTAATCCTAATACATCCCATACAATGTTATACATCAAGTGTCTGTAATTACAATAGTTGTCTAAGTACATGAAAAGATAAATGATACCTCAAAACACAATATATGGCCTGGAGCTCAAGTCTTCCACTAGCCACTACTCCGTACGTCGCAGGGAAACCCTTTTTCACTTGAAGAAATCTGAGGGGAAGGAAAACAGGGTGAGCTTTTAAATCGCTCAGTAAGGGGGGTAAGGGACTCGTTATATAAACCATAATGCACATCATAAAATATTTATTTGTATGTGAAACTCAGTATACTTATTTGAAAACCATAGCATGAAAGTTCCCAAAACAGCATTCTCATATCTCAAAATCATGTGGAAACATGAAGTAAAAGGCTCAGTATAGAGTAGTAACAAGCATGTGAAAATAATGCGATAATGGCTTTCTCAATATACGTGATAAAATCACTGTAATAATAATGCACGTGGTGCAGCCACCAAACACACGTGGCATAGTCACTGATTTAGATTCACACGTGGCACAGTCACAAAATAGGGTTTCACGTGGCAACAACCACCAAATATACGTGGCACAGCCACAGAATAGGGGATTTCACGTGGCACAGCCACAGAATGAGGGATCTCACGTGGCAACAGCCACCAAATATACGTGGCACAGCCACAGAATGGGGGATCTCACGTGGTAACAGCCACCAAATATACGTGGCACAGCCACAGAATGAGGGATCTCACGTTACCAGAACGGAGAAGAATCGGGCTTACATGCTACCAGAGCAATGCCTGGTGTGTATTCAAAATTACACACCTAAGTCTTTATCAATAGCCATTATCATATAAAACTGGTTTGCCTTCACGTAGAACTCATAGTGGTTTTCTCTCATAAAACTCATTTAAAATCATTTTGTACTCAACAAAACATATTAAAAACCGAGTTCCAACCGGCAAAACACGCACACATTTCTCAAATCTCAATATCGCCTTAACGTAGAGCCCAATTCATTTCTCACACAAACTCAACAGTTTATAAAGCGATTTCACGCGTAACTTATAAACTCATAAAAACATTGGGCTCCAACCGACTATAAAAATCGTGTGCATTCCCATCAAAACACAACACATCAAACATGCTTGTTTTATAAATCACAAATCATGCTATAATAGTTCACAAATTACATACACAAATGGTTTAGTTTCCCTTACCTCTTTGCACCTCTTATAGTGCAATTGTTTCCCCCTTGTCATGGACTAGTCTCGTATTCCACTCTGAAACTCCCGAGCTATCCAAACGATGTTAAAACATCAATACTCATCATTACAGTAACCTCAATTCTCAAAATCGAGCATAATTGCTCATAACACCTCAAATCTCTCATTTCTCCTAACTCTATCTTAATCCACAATCTCATTCACAACATCTCAACATCCTACACTGCCCATGCCACAATATCTATGCTAATTCACCTCATCGTCTAAATTTCCATTTATAGCTCAAAATTCCCAAAATTTCGAAAATTGCTAAATATGATTATCACTCCAACTACATTATAATTTCATCAATCCCTAATCATTTTCCAGCTACTTCAACACAATGCCAACAACCATTATCACCAAAATCATCTCAAATATCAAGATCGAGGTTTATAAATTACCTAAAACTTATGGAGAGCTTATCTCTTGCCTCGATTCAATCCGTCTTCCGATTTCCAAGTATGTTGTTCTCCTTTTGATGAGGAACAACTTTCCTCCTTGCCACAGCCTCTGATTTGGATGAAAATGGGTGCTTTGGATGAGTGAGAAAGCTAGGGCTCGGGTGAAAATGGGGTTTTAAAGAGAGAGAAAATGAAATTGCAGGAGAAAGCAGGGGTTCCTTATATAGACGGAGGGTAGGAGATCGATCTGGCTCTTGATGAGATCGATCTGCATTTGAATTTGGGGACAATTTGGGGCAATTTTATGCCCAGGAGATCGATCTGTCGAGGGGTGAGATCGATCTCTTTATGGCTTTATGAGATCGATCTGCTCTTTAAGGAGATCGATCTTCTCCCAAATAGAATCATAAGGAGATCGATCCTCTTCCATTGGAGATCGATCTGCTCACTTACTATCCTCCTTCCTTGTCATTTTTAGCTTACCAGATCGATCTTTCTTCTCTAAGATCGATCTGACCTCATAGTTTCACACTTAGGTTAAACACTTAACATGTAAATCTCCAAATATAATTTTCACAATTCACTTTGCTCAATAAATTACACTTCAAGTTCTTATTACATAATTAAAATATGTCTAAAATTCTCAGATCTCACATCAACCATCCCTTCAACCCATGCAGAATCACTAAGATATCACGGCACATCGTACTCCATGGCTAACGCTCACAATACATCGTGCTCCCGTGGATCCTCATCACCTATTTTCGTTGTCTCAAAATCACGTGCGAGCAGGTCTGTGCAAGATCACTAAACAATACACGGCGACTCCAACATAGTTTTACTCACCACACAGCAAACTCATAAACTCTCGTACGAGCAACTCAGCGTAAGATCACACAGCATACCTGAGGCATCGAGCACAGTTTTGCTTATCACACAGTAAAGCTCAAGAGACCATGTGTGAGCAACTTAGCGTAAGAACACACAACATACCTGAGGCATCGAGCATGGTTCTGTCCCATCACTTTAAATCGAGTAGGTCACATACGAGCATAATCAGAGCAAGATCACTAAGCAGTACTCTTTAGCTCCAGCATGATTCCCAAAATCTAGTGCAAGCTCTCAAGTGGAACACACAGCATCACCCGAGGCATCAAGCACAATTTTGCTTTTCTCAAAATTTTTTTTTTTAAAGGTTGTGCGGGCAAGGCTGGTAAATCCACCATCACCACTTCGGCTCTAGCACAAGTTCACACAGAAAAGAAATTGATGGCTCCATTCACTAAGTATGAGTGAGAAGGCAATCTCCCTTCAATCACTCGTTAAAATCTTTTCATGCAATTTACTAAACCGAGGGCCAATCTATTATTACTCTTTCTCAAAACACTTGTAAGAACCTCTTTTCACAACAAGGCATAGAAGTCATGCAATTCATGCTTATAAGCTTCTTCTCATACATAGTTTTTACCTAGATATATTAATATCTATATACTTATCGCATATATTTGCACACAGTAGGTAGGAAACATACGTATAGCTATCTCTAATAGCTCGCATAAGTCCCGTACCTCGAATCACGCTTAAATCGCTTTCCTTAATTTTTAATACTCGTGATCCGGTCTTATCGGCTCCAATTATGTCTCCAGGAGTTACAATGAATTACAATTCACATTAGTATATCCCACTATACTTCATTTTCACTTGCATGAATTTCAATTCAATGCATTGGGCCATTTTACACCAATTTGGCCTCGTTCGTCTTATTGGACTTTACTCTCTCTTAAGTCCATTTCGATTATTCCATTCTTTTTTCCAGAGAATTCATTAGACTCATCAAGTCTATTGATTCATATTTGTTAAGATGATATATTTTGAAATGACAAAACGGTAATTCAAAAGTGATTATGATAAATCAATGAATGTTTAAAACATGTTAAAGAAACTAATAAGAACAATTTGAGATAAAGTCTTTGCCAAAAACTAGGTTTTAAAGGATGAGAGATCGATCTCATGGGAAGAGAGATCGATCTATTTAAAGGTTAAAAGACTCAAGATCAAATACTAGGCTGTAAAGGAAGAAGAGATCGATCTCCAAGGGTTATGAGATCGATCTGGTCAGGTTAGAGATCGATCTCCTCTAAGGCAAGGTTGTGTCTAAGATCGATCTAATAGATCGATCTTGGTTTACCAAAATGTTTATGAGATCGATCTCGTAGGGATAGAGATCGATCTCCTCTAAACAGTAAGCTTATGAGATCGATCTAGTGTATTTAGAGATCGATCTCCTTCACACGAGAACACTTGTAAGATCGATCTATAGATCGATCCTCTTCAAACAGAGAGTTTCTAAGATCGATCTGCTAGTTCGATAGATCGATCTTCACTAACATATTATTAATTATGAGATCGATCTCCCCAATAATGAGATCGATCTCCTTGCTTTGAATAACCTTGAATTTGCTGGAATTTGAATTAGAAGATCGATTTGGTCAAGATGGAAGATCGATCTGGCACTCTACTGGAGGTTCCCAACGGCTCTTTCTGCAAAATCTTCAATGGGAAAAACTACATTTAATGCTTCACCAACTTGCTGAGCCTATAAATTGAAGTCATTAAGTCATTCAAAAATAGAGAAGCAAGCCTGAAAAATTCTACAAGCATATTCTTTGTGTCTTCAATTTAGAGTGCATTAAATCTTCATTCAAAGCTTGTAACTAAGTGCTTTCTTATTGTACCTACCTTTGATAAATTCACTGTTATATTCATTCTCATCCAAAAGAAAAAAAGAGAGAGTTTCTGTAAGATCCCGTATATGTATAATGATAATGTGTACCCTCGGATCAATAATATGAATAGACTTGTGATGTAAATTATGGTTGATGTAAGTCCATGGATCCAATGTATGTATGTGTAATATAAATTATAACGTACATACAAGTTTCATTGTGTATGAATGCGAAGAAATGAGTTATGCTTCCATTTGGTTTATGTTGCATACCTTTGAATATACAATGAATGCACACAAGTTTCAATGTGCATAAGGTATGAATGGATGCCAATTTCAAGTTATAGAGGTGGATGGATGAGAAAATGGCCATGGCAATAGATTGAGGGTGTGTTGGTATGAGTTGCAGCAATGAAACTGCAGGAAATCTGGAAAACATGAGGTCCAGATCGATCTCATAGGATGAGAGATCGATCTGGGAGAGCCAGAATGCTCTTATATGGGCGAAAGGATTGAGCAGATCGATCTCCAAAGGAGCCAGATCGATCTCTCAAGCATTCTGTAGTGGAAAGATCGATCCCCAAGCATCCAGATCGATCTCCTTAGCTCTCTGTTTGGGGCCAGATCGATCTCATGCTTCGACAGATCGATCTCATGCCTCAACAGATCGATCTCATTGCTTCGACAGATCGATCTCAGGCTTAAAAATGCCGTGGAAAAGAGGAATTTTAAGGGACCAGATCGATCTCCTCTTGGACCAGATCGATCTCCTCAAGTCAACTCTATATAAGGAGAGCTGAAAATCTGGAAATCACGGGAAAAACACCAAACCTTTCAATCTCAACCCCGAAAACCTAACTTTCCCTCTCTAAAAATCAGCCATTTTCAGGGAGATTTGGAGAGAGATCATTAGAGGCAAAGTTGTTCCTATCAAAGAGAGGAACAACATAGTGAGAGGGCATTTTTCCATTCTTGGAATTGAAGGAGTTAAGGCCATCACCAATTGGAGCAAGAAGAGGAATCACATTGTCCCGAAGAGTTCGTTGAAGGCGAACCGAACCGTACGAGTAAGCAGCTAAAGGAGGTGGAATCACGCATCGCGATTCCAGGTAAGGGAATTTTGTGAGTATATAGAGATAGCTGCTCGTACTTTGAGCGGTGGGTGAATATTGGGTGTTGTATGAAATGCATGAATTGCCCAAATAAATGATGGATGGTATTTGTGAATGATGATGAGTATGTGTGTGGTTTTGGATTTGAAGTGGATTTTATGAAATGGGATAGTAAGGCTAATAATTGCATAAACCTAACGTTTTGATGTTTTTCCAAAACGAATTGCTTGGTTTTAAGCAAGCTTGTAGATAGGTCGGCTAGTATTGTATTGTTGTTGTGAAAAGCATTTGTGAGTGCTAAACCCGAATTGCCAGGATTGATAAATTGTGATTAAGCCGCCTATCACATTGGTATGACATAAATCGCGCTAGAGCCTCGCTCGCGCTGGATTTCTATGTCTTCATTTGTATGAAACGTGCTAGAGCCTAGCGCACCTTGATCTGAAAACTAAAGTGATAGTTATAACCGTACTGGAACTTCGGCTCGTACGTGGATTTTGAGTGGTAGTCTCACGAGTATAACCGTACTAGAGCTATGCTCGTACGCGCCTCTTTATGAGAAGATGCATGATGCATGAGTCGTGCTAGAGCTTTGCTCGCACAAGTATGTACAATGGGATATGTATAGGATTGTGAAAGTGGGTAAGATCCTCAAGTCTTACATCCTTAAGCCAACATCCTTAAGCCCAACGAGGCGGGGAGGCTCTGTTAGGCGGGGAGGCTCTGTTTGATGGGGAGGCTCTCTTACGGTGGGATCCTTAAGCCAACATCCTTAAGCCCAACGAGGCGGGGAGGCTCTGTTAGGCGGGGAGGCTCTGTTTGATGGGGAGGCTCTCTTACGGTGGGATCCTTAAGCCAACATCCTTAAGCCCAAAGAGGCGGGGAGGCTCTGTTAGGCAGGGAGGCTCTCCTACATGGGTATGGTAAAGGTGGGATCCTTAAGCCAACATCCTTAAGCCCAAAGAGGCGGGGAGGCTCTGTTAGGCAGGGAGGCTCTCCTACATGGGTATGGTAAAGGTGGGATCCTTAAGCCAACATCCTTAAGCCCAAAGAGACGGGGAGGCTCTGTTAGGCAGGGAGGCTCTCCTACATGGGTATGGTAAAGGTGGGATCCTTAAGCCAACATCCTTAAGCCCAAAGAGGCGGGGAGGCTCTGTTAGGCAGGGAGGCTCTCCTACATGGGTATGGTAGAGGTAAGATCCTTAAGCCCTACATCCTTAAGCTAACACCCTTGAGCCCGAGGAGGCAGGGAGGCTCTGTTAGGCGGGGAGGCTCTGTTCGGTGGGGAGGCTCTCTTACGGAAAGGACCCTTAAGCCCTACATCCTTAAGCTAACATCCTTAAGCCCGAGAAGGCAGGGAGGCTCTGTTAGGCGGGGAGGCTCTGTTCGGCAGGAAGGCTCTCCTTCACGGAATATGGAAAACTCTTGGTATGGGGTAGATAAGACCTAGGAATGGCACCCCCAATCATGATATGAGCTGCGGAGTACGATGTACCGTGTATATCACATGGAGTACGATGTACCGCATGAGGGTTATGTGATGAGAAAGTCTGGTGAGGGATAATTCATCTTCGTGCCAGCATGATACCCCGCACACCTGGATGCGTGTGGTCTGGGATGATTTATGATGTAATGATTCACATAGGCACTTTTGATATAGTGACCTAGATTTATACACATGCGTGAATTGTGGAATGTAAATGTGGTTGTGGTTTGTGAGTGGATTTGGTGGTGTTATGTTGTTGGTTCAAAAAGGAAGTTTCTAAATGAATTGCCCTTTTTATGAATTTAAATGAGATCGAGCATGAGATGATTTATACATGATGTTTTACCATGTTTTATATGCCAATTTTACATGACTTTGATACATGATATATATGTATACTCATACGGCATAGTTTTATTCCTCATGCTCCTACCATAAATGATTTACGCATAACACTATCAGCATGTAGATAGAGTAGTTATCTACCATGCTTGCATTATTGCCTTACTGAGCGTGTGGTTGCTCATCCCACTCTATTTTCCCCCTACAGAGCGTGCATAGTAGCCCAGTGAGGACTGAGGCGTATTATTTTGGACTCCGCTGCATCTCCATCGCTAAGAGGTATATACACAGTGATTCTTTTTGTATCTAAACAATGTAAAAGCACAGTATTCTTTTGAGTTGTACTTATGGGGGATGTAGATGTCAGTAAATCATGTATTCGTATAAGTACACGATAAAATGCACATGTATGACATCGTCTTAATTAATTGAGAATGAATGAGATGTGGTGTTTATTATTGACTCACAGCCCAACAGTGTGTGGTTAGCTTAGTTCACGACTGGGTAAGGTAATAGTAAAATGCGAAAAATTTTCAGTGATTTCGGTTAAAGAGAATGGAAGTGGGTCGTGACAGAGATTGGTATCAGAGCTGTGTTGGCCTGATGTGAGTCATTAATAAAATGTAGGAAAGTACATCCCCATAGTACTATGCTTTTGTTTAGATATAACTGTGTATACTGTGATGGATTGAGCTTAATAAATTACTATAATACAGGGAGTTAGGCACTATGCCAGTTACACGCAAAGGTAGAGGGGTGAGAGCACGTGCTAGAGGCCGTAGAGGTAGGCCTGAGAGCCGTGCGGAGCCACAGACTGAGCAGGCTCCACAGAACCCTGCTGAGAGAGCAGGTGATACTGAGGCTCGCTTCGCTAGATTAGAGCGGAGTATTGAGAGTCTGGTGGAGATAGTCACGCAGGCCTTGGGCGCCGGTGACAGACGAGGTCCCGCGGCATAGCCTACTACTGAACAGGCAGCTGCAGAGGCGGAGAGACCTCAGACTGCTGAGACAGTTACAGATACACCACCTCCAGCCCAGGATACAGATTCTCCTATCGCTCCACAGCAAAGCGGTAGTGATGTGGGTTATGACTGCGACTTGAGCAGGTTGCAAGAGTTTCAAGCGCTGAAACCCCCAGTGTTTAGAGGGGTGAAGGACCCAGTGATTACGGAGGATTGGGTGTATGAGATGGAGAAACTGTATAGGTTTTTCCGATGCACTTCAAGTGAGAAGGTTGCCTTTGCCGTGTTTATGCTGAAAGGCGAGGCCGAGCATTGGTGGAGGTCCACCGAGACTATTTTGAGGGCCAGACATTCTGAGATCTCGTGGGAGATATTTCTAGAGGCCTTCAGGAGGCAATATATTCCAGCTACCGCACAGAGGAGACTGCGGATGGAATTTATGAATTTGGTTCAGGGGAACCGTACTGTGGACGAGTATGAGTCCAAGTTTATGTCCTTGGGGAGATATGACCCGGACACGATGGGTAGTGAGACCCAAAAGATTCAGAAGTTCATGGATGGATTGAGATTTGCCATCCGGACTAAGCTAGCTCCCTTCGATATTGTGACTTATGAGGAGGCGGTACATAAGGCTCAGTTATGTGAACAAGACTTTGAGCGAAATGCCTCCGAGCTTGGGAGAGTCAGTGTTAAAAAGGACAAGGATCGGAAGAGATCCGGGTTTGGAAGAGTGGCCAAGAGAGATGGCCAAAGAGTTTTCGAGAAGAGGCCAAAGATTGAGGAGGTGCGGGAGAGAGCTGCTAGACCTCCCGTATACCCAGCCTTGACTGCGCCGAGGGGCATGAATATTGGGGGACCACGACCTACTACTGATCAGTGTAGGAGATGTGGGAGATTCCATGGGAATAGGCCCTGTCCGATGACCCCTATGGTGTGTTTTAGATGCGAGAGACCAGGACATATGGCTAAGTATTGTCCCGAGAAGATGGAGATTGCCCCACAGAAGGGCAAGGAGCCTGAGGGAGCTCCAGTTGAGACAGCAGCCCCGAGGAGGAGGGCTACAGCTGAGGAAAAAGGGAAACAGGCTGCGGGTGTGAGCAGAGGAAGAGTACATGCACTGGATCAGGACACCGCAGATGCTTCGACGGATGTGATAAAAGGTACCATCCGAATCTTTGATTTAGAAGCATTGGTATTATTTGATCCTGGTGCCACACATTCTTTCATATCACCTTCCTTTGCACATAAATTGTTGAAATATCTGAAACCAACATTGTTGGATAAAATGTTGATGATTTCCACACCCATGAATGATAGTCAATTGACTGAGCATGTATGTAGGGATTGTAAGTTAAAGATAGAGGAGAAGGAAATGATAGCCAATCTGATTTTATTGAATATGAATGATTTTGATGTAATCTTGGGAATGGATTGGTTGGCTACCAATCGTGTTGTGATGGATTGTCATGCCAAAACATTAATGTTTTCAGGACTAGACAATCTTATTGTAAATTTTGATGAAAAGAAATGATATGAAAACTTGTATACTTGTGGTAAATAAAGGAGTATGATTTTAAATGCATAATGCTTGAGAGATAAATCATTTATTGTGATAAATGTTGAATGTGGAGTGATGGGTTATGTTACTAACGATGGAGAGGATAATGTGAAGGGTTCATTGCCTATGTGGTCGATATAGATGAGGCACCCCCGAGATTGAGGGGCATACCCGTAATTGCGGATTACCCCGATGTCTTTCCGGATGAATTACCGGGACTACCACCTGAAAGAGAAATGGAATTTTACATTGAATTAGTGCCTGGTACAGAGCCGATATCGAAGCCACCCTATAGAATGGCTCTGATAGAGTTGGAAGAGCTGAAGAAACAACTGCAAGAGTTGTTGGAGAAGGGGTTTATTAGACCGAGTGTCTCACCTTGGGGAGCACCGATTCTATTTGTAAGGAAGAAGGATGGAAGCCTCCGACTGTGTATAGATTACCGGTTGTTGAATAAGGCCACCATTAAGAACAAGTACCCCCTTCCAAGAATCGATGATTTGTTGGATCAGCTCCAGGGAGCCGAGGTATTTTCTAAGATAGATCTGCGGTCAGGGTACCATCAGTTGAGGATCAGGAGTGGAGATGTACCCAAGACAGCATTTCGTACCCGTTATGGTCACTATGAGTTTTTAGTGATGCCATTCGGATTGACGAATGCTCCCGCAGCATTTATGGCATTGATGAATGATATATTCAAGCCATACCTGGACAAGTTTGTGATTGTTTTCCTAGATGACATTTTGGTGTATTCCAAGTCCAGGGAAGATCATGAGGAGCACTTGAGGATAGTTCTGCAGACCCTCCGAGAGAGAGAACTGTATGCCAAACTCAGCAAGTGTAACTTCTGGTTGGAACAGATCTCATTTCTGGGGCATGTTGTGTCAAAGGATGGGGTATCAGTGGATCCATCCAAGATAGAAGCAGTGATGCAGTGGGAACAGCCCAAAACAGTAACTGAGATCAGAAGTTTTCTGGGATTGGCAGGATATTATCGGAGATTTGTAAAGGGTTTCTCGAGACTAGCTGCTCCGTTGACACGCCTCACGCGTAAAGATGTTAAGTTTACATGGGATGAGGCATGTAAGAGGAGTTTTGAGGAGCTTAAGCGTCGATTGACGACTGCTCCAGTTCTCACCATTCCTACCAGCTCAGGAGGATTCTCGGTGTATACGGATGCATCACACCAGGGACTGGGCTGTGTGCTTATGCAGGATGGGAAGGTAGTTGCCTATGGATCTAGACAGTTGAAAGATCATGAGAGGAACTACCCGACACATGATTTAGAGTTGGCGGCCGTAGTATTTGCTTTGAAAATATGGCGCCACTATCTCTATGGTGAGAAATTTCAGGTGTTCACAGATCATAAGAGCCTTAAGTACCTGTTCTCGCAGAAAGAGCTGAATATGAGACAGAGGAGATGGCTCGAACTCCTGAAAGACTATGATTGTGAAATCATGTACCACCCGGGTAAGGCAAATGTGGTTGCCGATGCTTTGAGTAGAAAGAACCTTGGGTTGGTGTCTTATATGATGGTACGGGAACATGAATTGTTAGAACACTTTGCGAACCTCAGTTTGGATGTAACCCCACCTGGATCTGAGAGACTTGAGATCATGGCTAGTTTGAGACTAGAGCCAGAGTTGATTGGCCGTATTCGGCAAGCCCAGCAGAGCGATCGACGGTGTATCGATTGGCTGAGGCAGATACAGATAGGTGTGGGTATTGATTTTGAGCAGAGTGCTGATGGCTTATTGAGGTTCAGAGGCAGAGTATGCGTTCCCAGGGATCCTGAGATCAGGAGAATGATTTTATCAGAGGCTAACTCATCGAAATATACGATACATCCGGGAAGTACCAAGATGTATCAAAACCTTCGGAAGGTTTATTGGTGGTCCGGAATGAAAAGAGACATTGCGAAATATGTCGCTAAGTGTCTCGTTTGTCAGCAAGTGAAGGTAAAGCATCAGAAGCCTGCAGGATTATTGCAGCCTCTACCGATACCGACATGGAAGTGGGAGCATGTCACCATGGATTTTGTGATGGGGTTGCCGAGGACCCGTAGAGGTCATGATGCCATATGGGTTATTGTGGACCGGTTGACTAAGTCCGCCCATTTCTTGGCTATGAGAGCTACCGATACACTGAGTCAGTTGGCGAACCTGTATATCCGAGAGATAGTACGGCTACATGGTGTACCAGTGAGCGTTGTTTCTGATAGGGATGCCCGCTTCACTTCCCATTTCTGGGAACACTTTCAGGAAGCGCTGGGGACCCGACTGAGTTTTAGCACCGCTTTTCATCCTCAGACAGATGGGCAGTCAGAGAGGACTATACAGACCCTCGAGGATATGTTGAGAGCATGTGTGCTGGATTATAGAGGCTCCTGGGATGACCACCTGCAATTAGCCGAGTTCGCTTATAATAATAGCTATCATGCTAGTATCGGGATGGCACCCTATGAGGCATTATACGGGCGTAGATGCCGTTCCCCTATTGGATGGGAAGAGGTTGGTGACAGACAAATTTTTGCTCCGGACTTAGTGCAGCAGGCATCTGAGGACGTTCAGTTGATATGTGAGAGATTACGGACAGCTCAGAGCCGGCAAAAGAGTTATGCTGACAAGAGACGAAGACCACTGGAGTTTGATGAGGGTGAGTCGGTATTTCTGAGGGTATCACCATCGAAGGGTATTATGAGATTCGGTAAGAAGGGCAAGCTGAGCCCTAGGTATATCGGACCCTTCGAGATTTTAGAGAGAGTGGGAGAAAAGGCGTATAGATTGGCATTGCCCCCGGACTTGGCAAATGTCCACAACGTCTTCCACGTCTCGATGCTTCGGAAGTATCACCCGGACCCGGCACACGTGATAAAATATGAGCCGTTGGAGCTCCACGAGAGTATGACGTATGTTGAGAAGCCGGTTCGGATATTGGACAGAAAAGAGAAAGTGTTGCGGAATAAGACAATTCCCTTGGTGAAAGTGCTTTGGCAACACCACACGGCGGAAGAGGCCACGTGGGAATTGGAGAACTTAATACGGGAGAAGTACCCCCAACTGTTTGAAGAGTGACTTGGTTCTAATTTGGAGGACCAAATTCCTTGAAGGAGGGGAGATTGTAAGATCCCGTATATGTATAATGATAATGTGTACCCTCGGATCAATAATATGAATGGACTTGTGATGTAAATTATGGTTGATGTAAGTCCATGGATCCAATGTATGTATGTGTAATATAAATTATAACGTACATACAAGTTTCATTGTGTATGAATGCGAAGAAATGAGTTATGCTTCCATTTGGTTTATGTTGCATACCTTTGAATATACAATGAATGCACACAAGTTTCAATGTGCATAAGGTATGAATGGATGCCATTTTCAAGTTATAGAGGTGGATGGATGAGGAAATGGCCATGGCAATAGATTGAGGGTGTGTTGGTATGAGTTGCAGCAATGAAACTGCAGGAAATCTGGAAAACATGAGGTCCAGATCGATCTCATAGGATGAGAGATCGATCTGGGAGAGCCAGAATGCTCTTATATGGGCGAAAGGATTGAGCAGATCGATCTCCAAAGGAGCCAGATCGATCTCTCAAGCATTCTGTAGTGGAAAGATCGATCCCCAAGCATCCAGATCGATCTCCTTAGCTCTCTGTTTGGGGCCAGATCGATCTCATGCTTCGACAGATCGATCTCATGCCTCAACAGATCGATCTCATTGCTTCGACAGATCGATCTCAGGCTTAAAAATGCCGTGGAAAAGAGGAATTTTAAGGGACCAGATCGATCTCCTCTTGGACCAGATCGATCTCCTCAAGTCAACTCTATATAAGGAGAGCTGAAAATCTGGAAATCACGAGAAAAACACCAAACCTTTCAATCTCAACCCCGAAAACCTAACTTTCCCTCTCTAAAAATCAGCCATTTTCAGGGAGATTTGGAGAGAGATCATTAGAGGCAAAGTTGTTCCTATCAAAGAGAGGAACAACATAGTGAGAGGGCATTTTTCCATTCTTGGAATTGAAGGAGTTAAGGCCATCACCAATTGGAGCAAGAAGAGGAATCACATTGTCCCGAAGAGTTCGTTGAAGGCGAACCGAACCGTACGAGTAAGCAGCTAAAGGAGGTGGAATCACGCATCGCGATTCCAGGTAAGGGAATTTTGTGAGTATATAGAGATAGCTGCTCGTACTTTGAGCGGTGGGTGAATATTGGGTGTTGTATGAAATGCATGAATTGCCCAAATAAATGATGGATGGTATTTGTGAATGATGATGAGTATGTGTGTGGTTTTGGATTTGAAGTGGATTTTATGAAATGGGATAGTAAGGCTAATAATTGCATAAACCTAACGTTTTGATGTTTTTCCAAAACGAATTGCTTGGTTTTAAGCAAGCTTGTAGATAGGTCGGCTAGTATTGTATTGTTGTTGTGAAAAGCATTTGTGAGTGCTAAACCCGAATTGCCGGGATTGATAAATTGTGATTAAGCCGCCTATCACATTGGTATGACATAAATCGCGCTAGAGCCTCGCTCGCGCTGGATTCTATGTCTTCATTTGTATGAAACGTGCTAGAGCCTAGCTCGCACCTTGATCTGAAAACTAAAGTGATAGTTATAACCGTACTGGAACTTCGGCTCGTACGTGGATTTTGAGTGGTAGTCTCACGAGTATAACCGTACTAGAGCTATGCTCGTACGCGCCTCTTTATGAGAAGATGCATGATGCATGAGTCGTGCTAGAGCTTTGCTCGCACAAGTATGTACAATGGGATATGTATAGGATTGTGAAAGTGGGTAAGATCCTCAAGTCTTACATCCTTAAGCCAACATCCTTAAGCCCAACGAGGCGGGGAGGCTCTGTTAGGCGGGGAGGCTCTGTTTGATGGGGAGGCTCTCTTACGGTGGGATCCTTAAGCCAACATCCTTAAGCCCAACGAGGCGGGGAGGCTCTGTTAGGCGGGGAGGCTCTGTTTGATGGGGAGGCTCTCTTACGGTGGGATCCTTAAGCCAACATCCTTAAGCCCAAAGAGGCGGGGAGGCTCTGTTAGGCAGGGAGGCTCTCCTACATGGGTA
This sequence comes from Firmiana major, assembly GCA_033439115.1. NCBI lineage: Eukaryota > Viridiplantae > Streptophyta > Magnoliopsida > Malvales > Malvaceae > Firmiana > Firmiana major. The sequence goes on along the minus strand of CM065908.1, from coordinate 44,640,588 downwards.
TGGTAAAGGTGGGATCCTTAAGCCAACATCCTTAAGCCCAAAGAGGCGGGGAGGCTCTGTTAGGCAGGGAGGCTCTCCTACATGGGTATGGTAAAGGTGGGATCCTTAAGCCAACATCCTTAAGCCCAAAGAGGCGGGGAGGCTCTGTTAGGCAGGGAGGCTCTCCTACATGGGTATGGTAAAGGTGGGATCCTTAAGCCAACATCCTTAAGCCCAAAGAGGCGGGGAGGCTCTGTTAGGCAGGGAGGCTCTCCTACATGGGTATGGTAGAGGTAAGATCCTTAAGCCCTACATCCTTAAGCTAACACCCTTGAGCCCGAGGAGGCAGGGAGGCTCTGTTAGGCGGGGAGGCTCTGTTCGGTGGGGAGGCTCTCTTACGGAAAGGACCCTTAAGCCCTACATCCTTAAGCTAACATCCTTAAGCCCGAGAAGGCAGGGAGGCTCTGTTAGGCGGGGAGGCTCTGTTCGGCAGGAAGGCTCTCCTTCACGGAATATGGAAAACTCTTGGTATGGGGTAGATAAGACCTAGGAATGGCACCCCCAATCATGATATGAGCTGCGGAGTACGATGTACCGTGTATATCACATGGAGTACGATGTACCGCATGAGGGTTATGTGATGAGAAAGTCTGGTGAGGGATAATTCATCTTCGTGCCAGCATGATACCCCGCACACCTGGATGCGTGTGGTCTGGGATGATTTATGATGTAATGATTCACATAGGCACTTTTGATATAGTGACCTAGATTTATACACATGCGTGAATTGTGGAATGTAAATGTGGTTGTGGTTTGTGAGTGGATTTGGTGGTGTTATGTTGTTGGTTCAAAAAGGAAGTTTCTAAATGAATTGCCCTTTTTATGAATTTAAATGAGATCGAGCATGAGATGATTTATACATGATGTTTTACCATGTTTTATATGCCAATTTTACATGACTTTGATACATGATATATATGTATACTCATACGGCATAGTTTTATTCCTCATGCTCCTACCATAAATGATTTACGCATAACACTATCAGCATGTAGATAGAGTAGTTATCTACCATGCTTGCATTATTGCCTTACTGAGCGTGTGGTTGCTCATCCCACTCTATTTTCCCCCTACAGAGCGTGCATAGTAGCCCAGTGAGGACTGAGGCGTATTATTTTGGACTCCGCTGCATCTCCATCGCTAAGAGGTATATACACAGTGATTCTTTTTGTATCTAAACAATGTAAAAGCACAGTATTCTTTTGAGTTGTACTTATGGGGGATGTAGATGTCAGTAAATCATGTATTCGTATAAGTACACGATAAAATGCACATGTATGACATCGTCTTAATTAATTGAGAATGAATGAGATGTGGTGTTTATTATTGACTCACAGCCCAACAGTGTGTGGTTAGCTTAGTTCACGACTGGGTAAGGTAATAGTAAAATGCGAAAAATTTTCAGTGATTTCGGTTAAAGAGAATGGAAGTGGGTCGTGACAGTTTCGTTGTGATTAAGTTCTGTAAAAGAGAGTGAATAGCTTTATTTGTGAAGAGGCAGAGAGGTTATTCCTTAACCTTGAAAAGGAAATTGTATTGATCACATTGATGTGAAAGTGAATCCTTGACAAGAAGGTCAAGAAGAGAGGACGTAGGCAAGTGATTGGCCGAACCTCTATAAATTCCTGAGTTTGCTACTTCTCTTCCTTATCCCCTTTGTTTTACTGCACTTTATTCTATTGCTTAATATCGTCATTTATTTGGTTATTTGCAATTTGATACGAACTATGCCCACTGTAAGTGACCTAGATCTGTATCCGCAAGTGCACGGGTCGTACAAGTAATAATGGGATTTGAGTTCCAGATTATCGTCCCACAAAGAAGTCGATCAGCTTAATTTACTACCGATTAATCTTACCCTAAATATGTTCTAGCAAATTATGAATTTTTAAGGAGTGATCTACTAAGTCTGAAATTAAAAGTACTAAAAATAATAAAAGCTATAAACTAAAGAAAATAAAACCGAGCTAAAAATTACTTACAGAACTCCAAGCAACTATAAACAAATACCTACAAAAGATAATTAAAACAGTTAAAATTAATTAATGCAATTAAAAATGCAAATATGAAAATAAGAAACAAAATTAATTAAACTAAAATTAAACAAACATAAAATAAAATGGGCATGTAATTAAACTACTTAATAACAATGGAAATTAAACTAACTTAAAATTTAATGAAATAAAATCCTAGAAAAATTAAGAAAATAACTACAAGTCTAAATATCTAAAATATTAATTCTAAATTAATCCTAATTATATCTAATTACTAACTTAACAATAAAATCTAACTATGCATGAGAAATATTTTTTGGATTTTCAATTTAAAATGAAAACTTAAAAGTACATAAAATGATTCTATCTCTAATTTAATTTTAAATGCAACACCCAACACTAAAATGAAAATTAGCTATTAATATACTTAAATCTAAGTTTTGAACTAAGAAAAGAAAATATAATTAACATGCAAATGAATTTAAAACTCTAATTTTTAAGCTACCCAATAACATTGAAATTAAAATGTTAAAAATGCAATAAAAATGGATTAAGTGATTAAAATGACATGGCCAAACATGGCCTTAAACAACTTTTCCAGCCAGCTGAGTGGTCTCGTCTTTGCTGTACTATGCTCGTTTCTTCTCCAAATTTTGTCTCCAGGCGTTGCTGTCCAGGTTCTGTCCGTGCTCTCTGCTGCACGGGTCCTGCACTCTGCTCCATTTCTTACCCATGCCGTTGGCAGCACTAGCTGCTCCTGCTCTTGTTTTTTCCTCCCTCTTCTTGATCCGAAACTCTGCAGTGCAAGGACAGGGGCGAAACGCAGCAGCTACGTCCTGTTGATGCTCTCTGCATCTGACTCCAGCACAGCTGGTGGTAGAAGTACCCGAGAAGAACAGCAACACTTAGCACAACCCAGGCAGCAACCTCTCATGCAGCAGCAGTATTCTCACACTTCAATCTCTGCTGAACAACACGTTTTTCTTCTACCAATGTCATGCACAGCTAAGACTCCCTCCAGCTTCAGCCTTCCAGCCTCCTCTTCACCAGTAACTAACAACGGGAACAGGAAATATACAACTACACAGCTTAGCAACCTACAACCTAGAGCAATGATAGCAAACAATATGATTGATAAAGAATAAAAACCAAAACACAGATGAACAATACAAACGTAGTAAAACAGAGCTGAATAGAGGCAACCAACGAAAGTTACAAAAAAAGAAAAATAAACTAAATCACAGCATTGTTAAAGGGAAATGCTTGTCTAAGGGACTAAAGCAGTAAATGAAAATGCAAGATTCATCAAGATTAAAACTGAGAACACAAACCACGGTTCCCAACTCCTCACGTTACTCAGAAATTTACAGCAAATAATATATACATAATGAAGTTGAAAACAAAAGGAGTGGATGACCAAGTAGTTAGGAACGCAGCAGAGCAAAGAAAGGGATGTTTAACTGCTGTTACCAGTCACGCCACTGACTCTACCCGAAAACAAAATTTCTCCAAGCAACAACAATAGCAAACTCATAGTGATGAATAGCGCAGTTAATGACTAGCAAACTAAAAACGAAATGAGCAACCGAACTGAGATTTAAAACACAGCAAAGAGTAGAAGAAATTAGCTGCTGTCACCAGCTTTCTTCAACAACTCGATGCACTGTAAAGAGAGACTGATTTGAGTAAAAAAAAGAAAAAAAAATTGCAGCTATATGAATAGTAGCAGAACATTTAATAACCGAAAAGAAATTGCTTCATTAAAGAAAATTTGCAACTGATAAAGTAAAAATGCTTAAAGCTTGCTAGAACAATGGTGTTTAAAGGAAAATAAACTAACGAAAATGCTAAAAGGAAAACAATAAAATAAAACATAGCAATGAAAATTCAATCTAAAATAAAAATATTCTAAAAACTACTCCTAAACTAATTCTAAAAACTACTCCTAAATTACTCTACCCTAGATTACTCTAAACTACACTACTCCTAAATTCTACACTACTTCTACCCCAGGCTACTTGATTTTTTTAATTGCCATCATGTTCTATTTATACACACACACTTAGGGGTATAATGGTAATTTTTCCATCCTAGATGAGTTGGCATTGTTTGGCCACTTGTGTTCATTTTATTCGTTGTAGAGTAGATATTTCCACGTCACTCGTCTTTTTATCCAATTGGCTTTACATTGTGGCCCGACATGTATCTTCCAGAAGGTTGGCACGGTATCCGTCGATTTTATCGTTTTGAAGCGAATAAAATACGGACACCTGGCATCACGCGTGTCCAGATGACTGGTGACTCGGTTTGCAAATTGGAAGTGGTCCAGTCACCTTTAGCCCGTTTTTAGCCCAATTTCGACTGAAACGACTGAGTTTCATTCGGATTTAATTTACCTGCACATTAAAGAATTTTAATTAAATAAATGGGATAATTAATAAAATAAATTGGGGATTTAAATAATTAAGTTGGAAATTAAGCACAAATAATTCTATTAAAAATGGAATTATCACACCCCCAAACTTGAGCTTTTGCTTATCCTCAAGCAAAACAAAATTCATGTTGGAATGACAAGTACCCGACATAATAATCTCCCTAATATTATCTTTAAAGATAAAGTACAAACTATGATCTTAAAGGCTCACAATTACAAGTCCAAGATTCAGAATCATTCAATCATAAGTCCAAACCCAAATTGGACTCCTTGTGCGTGTGTGAAAATGTCAAAGCCACTTCACAGTACATTACTCGGATCAGATTATGCAAACACAGTGACTACAAAGTCAATGACATGTGATCATTCCCATAAGTTTGCTTTTCACTTCTCTCTCCACTAATGTAGTCACACTTAATCAAAGATCAATAGGACTTCATTAAGCTTGTAATGTAAGGCTGGGGCTAAGGTATGATAAAGTCGATTTAGATTTAATTACCCCTTACCATGCATTACTTCTAGTATCTTTAATGTAAGAGCTTAAATTTATTTCCCCCAAACTTATTTCTTCTGCTAAACATTTTATTTTATTTTTGTATTTTTTCTTCTTCTTCTTTTGCTTTCATTTTTCATTTATTTTATTTTCTTCTTCTTTTTTTGAACTTTCACTATCACCTAATACCCACATGTACATAGCTCACAATATATCCCAATGACTTTTCATGCTTTCGGGGTAAGGGATAGGAAAAGAGTGCTTAAGCTAAAGAAAATTTATGCAGGTGTATTTACAGAGAAAAGCTTATTTGGCCAAGATGGGTGACTAGGGGTAAAATATGTATAGGGATGGCTAGAAAGGCTCAAACGATCCAAAGATGACCTAAATCATCTCCCTAATTAAGTGTGATATAATATTTCACCTCGAGATCAGATCAAGCAAATTCTAGAATATGATACACAAAATCAACTGAACAAATACAATCCTAGGTCCACATAAGCTTTCTCTAAATAAATATACAATTTCATAACATGACATGTGCATAAAATGAGGAAATCACAATCAGAATCAAGACAAATTCAAGAATTCAACTTCATGCTTTTCCTATAATCATGCTTCTTATTCAATCAAAGTTAGACTTAATCATAGGGTTATATCATCGGAATATGGGAAAACTACATTCTAAGTACTAAATCATCCTAAAATCAAACAATATAAGCTCCGATTTTCAAAATTGTTTTTCAATTTTGCCCAAAATTGCTCAAGTGATATCCCCTCCCCCAAACTTAACGTGTACAATGTCCTCAGTGTGCAGATAATATAAACAATTAAGCTAAAGAACAGAGTACTCCCCTTCTGATGATGATAACGAACAATCGAAACTTGATTGAAAATGTAAAACTAGAAAAGAAATCTGCAAAATAAACAAAGAAAGAAACAATAAAAAAGAAAAGAACTGTACAAAAAATGAAAAAGAAAAAGAAAAATAAATCCACTTCAAATGCAGCTAAAGAACACGACACTCAGCAGCAGGGCGAAGAGTAGGAGGATCAGCCAGAGTGGTGACAAAATATTGACAGTTAAATCCTCCTTAACTCTATCTACTTCCCTCCTTCTTTCATATTTCTTGTGCTCAAGCCTTATCCTTCTTAATCTCCATCTTAAAACACTCTTGAGAGTCATCGGGGAGCTTCAAAGGTTTGAAAACATTAAACTTCACTTCCTGATCTTGGACTCTCATTGTTAGCTCCCCCTTTTGTACATCAATTAATATTCTACCAGTTGCTAGGAAAGGTCTGCCTAGTATAATGAGGACTTCCCTGTCTTCCTCCGTGTCTAATACAATAAAATCCACAGGGAAAATAAACTTATCCACCTTTACTAACACATCCTCAATGACCCCCTATGGATATTTAATGGATCGATCAGCTAGTTGAAGGGTCACTATGGTGGGCTTGGCATCCCCTATTCCTAACTTCTGATAAATAGAGAAAGGCATCAGATTGACACTAGCTCCTAAATCACACAGGGCTCCACCAAAGAATAGATTTCCAATTGTGCAGGGTATGGTAAAACTCCCGGGATCCTTGAACTTGAGGGGTAATTTCCTCGGGATAATTACACTACATTCCTCAGTTAAGGCCATCGTCTCATAATCTTCCAATCTTTCCTCGAGAGGATATCCTTCAGGAACTTCACATAACTCAACATTTGCTCTAAAGCATCTGCGAAAGGAATGTTGATGTGAAGTTTCTTAAAAACCTCAAGAAATTTGGCAAATTGTCGATCCGATTTTTTATTTTGGAACCTCTGAGGAAAAGGTACTAGTGGTCTAACTGGAAGGGATGTAGTGGTAACATGTGTAGCATCAGGGGGCGAGGAAGGCTGTGAAGTAGAAGAAGGTATGGATGAAGAAGCACCTATCTGTGATTCCTTTGTAGCCTGATCTTTTGGTTCCTGCTCTTTCTGAGCAGCCTCTTTAGAACTTAAGGATTCTTCACTATGGGCTATTCAGGTTTGGACTTAACTTGTGGATCATCTAGCTCTCTACCACTCCTAAGGGTAATGGATTTAACATGTTCCTTACCCTCCCTTTGCTTAATAGGATTAGCTTCAGTGTTACTAGGAAGGGTCCCTTGAGGACGTTGGCTAAGAGCATTTGCTATTTGTCCCACCTGAACCTTTAAGTTCTTAATTGAAGCAGCTTGATTTTGCAGGATCGTTGAGAACATCTCCTCTAATGTAGGCTTCTTCTCAGCTGCTGGTGCATGTAAATGTTGGGGCTGCATAAGTGGTGGTGGTGGTGGGGATGGATGATGTTGAAAATATTGTGGGGATAGGTGATGAGGCGGATGATATGGAAACTATTGATGTGGTGGAACATGAACTAGTGGAGCTTGAAAACTAGGGGGTCCTACAGGTCTAGAATTAGAAGATTGCCCTTGGTTTTGGCTCCAGGAAAAATTAGGATGGTTCCTCCACCCTGGATTATAGGTGTTTGAAAAGGGATTGTTCTGTTGCGTCTGAGAAGGGGCAACACACTGAACCGATTCTAAATTAAGTGGGCACCTATCTACAGAGTGTGTACCACCACACAGATCACAAGAAAGAAAAGGACTTTGGACATAATACACATGATTAGGACTGGTGGAAGGATTATGCTGGGTACTGAGCGACTCTACCTTTTTCGTAAGGTTAGCTATTTGAGAGGTCAAGGTAGATAGCGTGTCGAGCTCATATATACCCGTTGACTTCTTAGGCAGTTGCCTCTCCGAGGACCATTGATAGTTGTTAGGAGCCATCTTATCTAAGAGACCGTAAGCTTCCTCATCTGTTTTGCACATTAGAGCTCCACCCACAGCAGCGTCAACGATGGTCCTATTTTGGCTTGTTAGTCCGTTGTAGAAGGTCTGGACTTGCAGCCATAAAGGTAGGCCATGATGAGGACACTTCCTAAGAAGCTCCTTATATCGTTCCCATGCTTCGTAAAGAGATTCAGAATCGAACTGGGCAAAGGAAGATATGTCACTACGGAGTCTAGCCATTTTAGAGGGAGGGAAAAACTTAGCTAGAAATTGATGGGCTAACTCATCCCAAGTAGAAATAGATCCTAGAGGCAAGGAGGTTAACCAGTGTTACGCCCTATCCCTAAGCGATAAGGGGAATAATCTAAGCCTAAACGCATCATCAGATATCCATTGTGCTTGAATGTGTTGCACAGGTCTAGGAATTGCCCGAGGTAAGCATGTGGGTCGTCGTGCGGAAGCCCATTGAACTGTAAAGAGGTCTGGATCATCTGGAGGATGGAAGGCTTAATTTCAAAATTGTTTACAGGGACAGCTGGTGGCCTAATGCCGATATAATAACCTCCAATAGTCGGCATTGTATAATCTCCAACGGTCTTAATTTCCTTATTTTCTGCCATGATGTTTTGCAGCGAAGCTATAAATTTCCTAGAATCCTTTCGAATTTTCCTAAGGGTTTTTTCAATTTTAGGATCTAAAGGAAAGCAATTATAACTCTTGGCTCCACACATGCAAACATCACAAAGTCCTCAAAAATTACACCTAAGCATAATTTCACCGATATTAATTACTGGCTAATTAAGACTTCCCCGGCAACGATGCCAAAAACTTGATACGAGCTATGCCCACTATAAGTGACCTAGATGTGTATCCGCAAGTGCACGGGTCGTACAAGTAATAATGGGATTTGAGTCCCAGATTATCGTCCCACAGAGAAGTCGATCAGCTTAATTAACTATCGGTTAATCTTACCCTAGGTATATTCTAGCAAATTATGAATTTTTAGAGAGTGATCTACTAAGTCTGAAATTAAAAGTACTAAAAATAATAAAAGCTATAAACTAAAGAAAATAAAATCGAGCTAAAAATTACTTACAGAGCTCCAAGCAACTAAAATCAAATACCTACAAAAGATAATTAAAACAGTTAAAATTAATTAACATAATTAAAATGCAAATATGAAAATTAAGAAACAAAATTAATTAAACTAAAATTAAACAAACATAAAATAAAATGTGCATATAATTAAACTACTTAATAAAAATGGAAATTAAACTAACTTAAAATTTAATGAAATAAAAACCTAGAAAAATTAAGAAAATAACTACAAGTCTAAATATCTAAAATATTCTTTCTACATTAATCATATTTATTTCTAATTACTAACTTAACAATAAAATCTAACTATTGCATGAGAAATATGTTTTGGATTTTTCAATTTAAAATGAAAACTTAAAAATACATAAAATGATTCTATCTCTAATTTAATTTTAAATGCAACACCCAACACTAAAATGAAAATTAACTATTAATATACTTAAATCTAAGTTTTGAGCTAAGAAAAGAAAATATAACTAACATGCAAATGAATTTAAAACTCTAATTTTTAAGCTACCCAATAACATTGAAAATAAAATGTTAAAAATGCAATAAAAATGGATTAAGTGATTAAAATGACATGGCCAAACATGGTCTTAAACAACTTTTCCAGCCAGCTGAGTGGTCTCGTCTTTGCTGTACTGTGCTCGTTTCATCTCCAAATTTTGTCTCCAAGCGTTGCTGTCTAGGTGCTGTCCGTGCTCTCTGCTGCACGGGTCCTGCACTCTGCTCCATTTCCTACCCATGCCGCTGGCAGCACTAGCTGCTCCTGCTCCCGGTTTGTCCTCCATCTTCTTGATCCGAAACTCTGCAGTGTTGGACAGGGGCGAAACGCACCAGCTACGTCCTCCTGATGCTCTTTGCATCTGACTCCAACATAGCTGGTGGTAGAAGCACCCTAGAAGAACAACAACACTGCAGCACAACCCAGGTAGCGACCTCTCATGCAGCAGCAGTGTTCTCACACTTCAATCCCTGCTGAACAACATGTTTTCCTTCTACCAATGTCATGCACAGCTAAGAGTCCCTCTAGCTTCAGCCTTCCCGCGTCCTCTTCACCAGCAACTAACAACGGGAACGGGAAATAGACAGCCACACAGCTCAGCAACCAACAACCTAGAGCAGTGAAAGCAAACAATATGATTGATAGAGAATAAAAACCAAGACACAGAAGAACAATATAAACGTAGTAAAACAGAGCTGAACAGAGACAACCAACAGAAGCTACAAAAAAAGAAAAATAAACTAAATCACAGCATTGTTAAAGGGAAATGTGTGTCTAATGGACTAAAGTAGTAAATGAAAATGCAAGATTCATCAAGACTAAAACCGAGAACACAAACCATGGTTCCCAGCTCCTCACGTTACTCAGAAATTTACAGCAAACAATATAAACATAATGAAGTTGAAAACAAAAGGAGTGGATGACCAAGTAGTTAGGAACGCAGTAGAGCAAAGAAAGGGATGTTTAACCGCTGTCACCAGTCTCGCCGCTGACTCTACCCGAAAATAAAATTTCTCCAAGCAACAACAATAGCAAACTCATAGTGATGAATAGCGCAGTTAATGACTAGCAAAATAAAAACAAAATGAGCAACCGAACTGAGATTTAAAACACAGCAAAGAGTAGAAGAAATTAGCTACTGTCACCAGCTTTCTTCAACAACCCGATACACTGTAAAGAGAGACTGATTTGAGTAAGAAAAAAAAGAAAAAATGCAGCTATATGAACAGTAGCAGAACACTTAATAACCAAAAAGAAATTGCTTCATTAAAGAAAATTTGAAACTGATAAAGTAAAAATGCTTAAAGCTTGCTAGAACAATGGTGTTTAAAGGAAAATAAACTAACAGAAATTCTAAAAGGAAAACAAGAAAATAAAATATAGCAATGAAAATTCAATCTAAAATAAAACTATTCTAAAAACTACTCCTAAACTAATTCTAAAAACTACTCCTAAATTACTCTACCCTAGATTACTCTAAACTACACTACTCCTAAATTCTACACTACTTCTACCCTAGGCTACTTGATTTTTTTAATTGCCATCATGTTCTATTTATACACACACTTAGGGGTATAATGGTAATTTTTCTATCCTAAATGAGTTGGCATTGTTTGGCCACTTGTCTTCATTTTATTTTTTGTAGAGTAGATATTTCGACGTCACTCGTCTTTTTGTCCAATTGGCTATGCAATGTGGCCCGACGTGTGTTTTCCAGAAGGTTGGCACGGTGTCCGTCGATCTTATCATTTTGGAGCGAATAAAATACGGACAACTTGCATCATGCGTGTCCAGATGACTGGTGACTCGATTTGCAAATTGGAAGTGGTCCAGTCTCCTTTAGCCCGTTTTCAGCCCAATTTCGACTTAACGACTGAGTTTCATCCGAATTTAATTTACCTGCACATTAAAACGGGCTAAATAATTATTTATGAAATTAAGCACAAATAATTCTATTAAAAATAGAATTATCACAATTCTATCTAAAAGAGCTTAAATTTAGCATTTAGATTAGAAAATCCGATTCACCCCCCTCTCGGTTGAGCCAACAATTGGTATAAGAGCTTGGACTATTGATTATATTGGAGTGAAATCTTAAGAGATTAGAAAGATCCTATGGCTCAAACTAGTGTAGCAACCCATATGGTAGGGGAAGAGCATTCTACGGTTAGACCACTTATGTTCAATGGTGGATATTATGCCTATTGGAAAACTAAGATGATGTTATTTATTCAAGCCAATGATTACAAAGTATGGAGAATTATAGTTAAAGGACCTCAAATTCCAACTAAGAAAGTAGAAGGAAAAGATGTCCCTAAGGAGGAAGATGAGTGAGATAATTTTGACATAAAAACTATTTACCTAAATGCTAAGGTAATGCACACATTGTTTTGTGCTTTAGGACCAAATGAATACAATAGAGTTTCTACATGCAAAAATGCAAAACAAGTGTGGGATAAATTGTCCATAACTCATGAAGGAATTGCTCAAGTCAAGGAAACCAAAGTAGGAATGTTTACTCATGACTATGAGTTATTTAGAATGAAAGAAGGAGAGTCCATTAGTGAAATGTTCACTAGATTTACAGACATTATAAATGGGCTTAAATCCTTGGGAAAGATTTATACTAACATAGAAATGGTTAAGAAAATTTTAAATAGTTTACTAAAAACTTGGGAAGCCAAAGTAACAACCATTGAGGAATCAAAAGACCCTCATACATTATCTCTAGATGAACTAATTAGGTCACTCCTTATGAGATGAAACTCAAAAGAAATGAAGAAATTCCCAAAAGAGTAGAAGTTGCACTAAAATCTACTACTCATGAAGAACTAAGGGATGATGCTAGTGAGGAAGATATAGAAATGGCAATGTTTGCCAAAAGGTTCAAGAAATTTATGAAAATAAGGGAAAATGGTAGCTCTAGGAAAATCCATAGGAAAGAACAAGACAAAGGAGAGTTTAGTAGAAAAGATAGAGAGTCTATTGTTTGCTATGAATGTAAAAAGCTTGGTCGCATTAAATTTAATTGTCCTTTACTAAAGAAATCAAGTGATAGGAGATTTAAAAAGAAGGCAATGATGGTAACTTGGAGCTATAGTGACAGCTTCGATGATGATACAAATGAAGAAATTGCCAATCTATGCTTCATGGCACTTAAAGATGAGAAGGTAACTTCTAATTCTAATGATTATTCTTTTGATGAATTACAAGATGCATTTGATGAACTTGCTATGGAATATGAGTGTATGGACTTGAAATATAAAAAGATGATATCAAATCTAAAAAGAGAAAATGAAAAGTTAATAAGTGACAAAAGAGAATGGGAAAAGAATTTGGAAAGTACAAATCTAGAAATTAAGGAGTTAAAAGAAAAGAATAATAACTTGCATAATTCTTTTTCTAGATTCTATATGGGGCAACAAAAATTAGATCATATGTTAGAAACACAAAGAGCCTTCTTTGACAAAAATGGTTTAGGATATAATGGCAATATTAAAGAAACTCATTTAAAGAACTTCTTAGTGAGTAAACAAAATAAATTTCATACTTGCTCATAATGTAACAAAATAGGACATCTATTAAAAGATTGCAAGGTTAGAAAAACTACTCTTAAATGAAAAGTAGTTAAGAAAGTTTGGATACCAAAAAATGTTGTAAATTCGAAAGATATTGATTTAATAGTGAAATGGATCCCAAAAGGATTAAAACTTCTACTTACTAACTCTAAAGGACCTAAGAAAATTTGGGTACCTAAAACAAAAGTTTAAATGATGATTGTAGGAGCTTGAGCATTTTCACCAGGCTAAATCAAAGGAAGCATGGTATCTTGATAGTGGATGCTCAAGACATATGACGGGAGATAAAAGCCACTTCAACTCATTCAAATCAAAGGTTGGTGGAGAAGTCACTTTTGGGGACAACTCCAAAGGCCAAGTTAAAGGAAGTGGATTTATTGGTAATGATTCTTTCTCAATAGAAAAAGTTTTACTTGTTAAAGGACTAAAACATAATTTGCTTAGCATTAGTCAACTTTGTGACAAAGGTTACAAAGTAATTTTTGATTGCTTGAATTGCCATGCGATAGATACTAAATCAAATAAAGTTCTTTTCTGAGGACATAGACAAGGTAACATATATATTGTATATTTAAATGAACTTAGAAATGAAAATGTATGCTTTATGGTCGATAAAGAAAAGAACCTTGGTTGTGGCATAGGAGACTAGGTCATGCTAGCATGCATGTATTATCTAAGTTAGCTAGAAAAGATCTTGTTGTAGGTTTACCTAAGCTGTCCTATGATTATGACAAAATTTGTGAAGCATGTGTCAAAGGAAAACATAAAAGGATATCATTTAAATCTAAAAATTGTGTGTCAACCTCTAGACCTATTCAACTACTTCATCTAGATCTTTTTGGTCCAACTAGAACAACTAGTCTTGGGGGTAAGCACTATGGATTTGTTATTGTAGATGATTATACTAGATTTACATGGGTATTTTTCTTAAGAGTTAAAAATGAAGCTTTAGAAAAATTTATCACCTATTCCAAATTAACCTAAAATGAAAAAGGTTATACTATAACAAGTATTAGAAGTGATCATGGCAAGGAATTTGAAAATCTTGGTTTTGAGGAATTTTGCAATGATAAAGGAATTGGCCATAACTTTTCAGCTCCTAGGACACCACAACAAAATGGGGTTGTTGAGAGGAGAAATAGAACCTTAGAGGAAATGGCTAGAACAATGTTATGTGAAAATAATCTACCTAAGTATTTTTGGGCTGAAGCCATTAACACCTCATGCTACATTATAAATAGAGCCATGATTAGACCAATTTTGAAGAAAACCCCTTATGAGCTTTACAAAGGAAAGAAACCAAATATTAGCTATTTTCATCATTTTGGTTGTAAATTCTTTGTCCTAAACAATGGAAAAGACAACTTGGGAAAATTTGATGCTAAAAGTGATGAAGGAGTCTTTTTAGGCTATTCCTTAAATTCAAAATCATATAGAGTGTATAACAAAAGAACCTTGATGGTAGAAGAGTCAATACATGTAATATTTGATGAATCAAATGATGCGTCTAAAGTTCCTACAAATGATGAGGATATTGAAATATTTGATGAGATTTTAAAGGAATCCTCAAGGATAGAAGATAACATACAAGAAAAACTTGACATTAATAAAAGGGAAAAAGATGAAGAAGAACTAGAAATACTAGAAAAAGAACCTAGAGCATCAAGAGAACTAGGATATGTCAAAGATTATGAAATTGTAGGTTATCTAAATCTAGGAGTTAGAACAAGGTCTTCTCTAAGAAATGTATGTTAATATATAGCTTTTGTATCTCAAATTGAACAAAAAAATGTCAATGAAGCTTTAGATGATAACAATTGGTTCTTAGCTATGCAAGAGGAACTAAATCAATTTGAGAGAAGTAAAGTGTGGACTTTAGTTCCTAGACCTAGTGATCATCCTATAATTGGAACTAAATGGATCTTCAAGAACAAGATGGATGAAAATAGTGTGATCATAAGAAATAAGGCTAGGTTGGTAGCACAAGGTTATAGGCAAGAGGAAGGGATAGACTATGATAAAACCTATGCACCGGTAGCAAGATTAGAAGCAATAAGGATGATACTTGCTTTTGCATGCTACAAAAATTTCAAGTTGTATCAAATGAATGTGAAAAGTGCATTTCTAAATGGATACATCAATGAGGAAGTGTATGTAGAGCAACCTCCTGATTTTGAAAGTCCAAATTTTCCTGAACATGTGTATAAACTTTCTAAGGTACTTTATGGTTTGAAACAAGCTCCTAGAGCCTGGTTTGAGAGACTCTCAAAGTTCTTAATAGAAAAGGGCTTTTCAAGAGGAAAAGTAGATACAACATTATTTATCAAAACTAAGAATAAAGATTTACTAGTTGTTCAAGTTTATGTAGATGATATCATTTTTGGATAAACTAATGAATCCTTATGTCAAGAGTTTTCTAAGATTATGCAAGGTGGATTTGAAATGAGCATGATGGGAGAGCTCACCTATTTCTTGGGACTTCAAGTAAAGCAAACTAATGATGGGATCTTCATCAATCAAGTAAAATACACCAATGATTTGCTCAAAAGATTTGGCATGGATAATTGCAAGCCTCAAGCAACTCCAATGGGCACCAATATAAAGGCTTGATAAAGATGAAAGTGGTAAGTGTATTGACACTAGGCTATATGGTCTATGATTGGCTCATTGCTTTATCTTACTGCAAGTAGACCTGATATTTGTTTAGTGTGTGCTTATGTGCTAGATTTCAATCCTCACCTAGAGAATCACACTTACTAGCTACAAAAAGAATTTTTAGATATCTTAAAGACACACTTTTACTAGGACTATGGTTCCCTAGAGATTCTATTTTTGCTCTTCATGCTTATTCGGATGCAGATTTTGTAGGATGCAAAATAGATAGGAAAAGTACTTCAGGAACCTGCCAATTCTTAGAGAATAGATTAATATCATGGTTCTCTAAGAAATAAAATAGTGTAGCACAATCCACAACTGAGGCAGAATATATAGTAGCTGGTAGTTGTAGTGCTCAAGTGTTGTGGATTAAGCAACAAATGAGAGATTATGGTATAGACATGAAACAAGTTTCCTTTAAGTGTGATAATACCAGTGCAATTAATCTCTCCAAAAATCCAATTCAACACTCTAGAACTAAACATATTGAAATTAGGCATCATTTCCTTAGGGATCATATGCAAAAAGGGGATATAGTTCTAGACTATATTGATACATTGCATCAAATAGCTGATATTTTCACCAAACCCCTTGACAGAGATAGATTTTGTGTTCTTAGAGGTGAATTAGGACTTATGATTGCTTTTTAAGGTTTATAGCTTTCAAAACTTAAATTTCAAAATCATTTTCAACTGGTTTTTCAACTCATTTTCTGGGTAAATGGTATGAGAGATCGATCTCTTCCTGTTATAGATTGATATACCATACTCAAATTGGCCTAAAGCAGTAAGGTTATGCCAAGCAGATCAATCTTCAATCCCATAAGATCGATCTCCTTAAGCTTCTGTATTTTACAGATCGATCCTTGCATTTGGCAAATCGATCTTCTTAAGCTTCAGTATTTTGTAGATTGATCCCTGCATCAGGCAGATCGATTTTCTAAAGTTTCTGTATTCTTCAGATTGATCTCATAAAACAACATATCGATTTCCTTAAGTTTCTGGGAAATATAGATCGATCTAGTAACTCGACAAATCGATCTCATTAGCCCTGGGCTATATATACTGTTCAAAAAATCCCTAAATTTTTAGAAACCCAAAGTCAAATCCATAACCCTTTGTCGCACCTCTTCTTCTGATTTCTCTCTGGAATCGATCTTGGGTAAGTTATTTGTCAAATCTATTCACTTATTATTCATCTTAGCAAGCTACATTATTGATTTTTGTTCAAAATTTCTTATTTTCATAGATTAATCTTCATTAGGATTCCTGGTGAACTGTTCTATTGTTTAGAAATTTCTTAGAGAACTCTTAGAACACTCTTGGTTGTCTTTTGGCTGATTGTATAGTGAACCATAATGCCTCGTCCTAAGAAAGTCACAAACAAAGAATCTAGACAACCCTCAAATGTTGCTAGACCCTCCTCTTCCCAGCTCTTCAATGTTCCTCCATCCTCTGTCACAATATTTAGTAGGTGTTTTCAAACACCTGCAAAAAGAAAAAGATTTGAGGAATACTTCTTTACCATGCCTATCAAACACTGGAGAACCATAGACATTTTTTTCCTTGAATGCATTAACTTTCCATACCTGACAAAAATGTAAGAATATGGTTGGCTTCCCTTTCTTAAAATTAAGACCCCTGTTCCTCCTAACATCATTAGGGCTTTTTTCTCCAACGCTGAACTCATCTATGATCCCGATGACTAATGTCAAATTCTCTTTTTTAAAACTTTCGTCATGGCCAAAACTATCTCAATCAATACCAACCTTTTAGCACGAGTTTTTGAGATTAAAGACGATGGTTTAACTAATGAGGAAGAAGAGGTACCTCTAGAATTCAATCTTCCAGGAGACAAAAGCGAGTGACCTACCTATACATCTTAGGTTACTTCACCTCATTATCTCCTAGAACCTTCGTCCCTATGGTACCCGACATTTAACAATCCGAAAACTAGATCGTTTTTGGCTCCATCATATCCATTCCCCTCAAGGTCAAAAACCTAACCTCGTCCATTTCATCTATGAAGATTGGCTGAAGATAGTGTGGGGTCAAGCGTTAACTATCATTTTTCCTCAGTCGCTAGCATTTTTACTTCAAAAACTTATGGTTGACTGCTCTTGTAAAACTAGTGAGGTTCCCTCTGTGAAAAGTGTCCTTAATATCAGAACACCTTATCACACGGGGTGCTACACAGACCTCTACGGACAGTGGCGAAAGAAGAACGAAGTATCTCAGGAGGCAGCCATGGAAGAGGACATTCCAGCTGAGCCTACAACACCATCCACTGAGGATCCTACTGCGTCTACTACTCCAGTTGATGCTGTTACATCCATGCTAATGGATTTTTGGCAACATTTTGATACAACGATGGAGAGTTTTGCACAATGCTACACACGTCTTGAGAACCGTCTTAAAACAATTCAGGCGAAATAACAGGCCATGTTCGATGAGCTCCAATCGTCTCGTGTTTGCGTTGATGACCTTGCAGATCGTTTTCCCCCGCCATCCTCTTAGGACATGATTGTTTAGATTCTCTTTTTTTTTTATGCATGTATGAACCTCTATCCATATATATTTTGAACTGACATTACATTTTGGAGTTATGGTTCAGATTTATACTCAATGATTTGTGATAAGTGCTGTGTTGATATATGCCTTGTTGATATTGTTCATCATTAGACATATGCTTTCTTGATATGACAAAAAGGGGGAGAAAGAACATGTTATGCATTGTTTGTTTAAGGGGGAGGATAAATTAAGGGGGAGTTTTTGAACTGGTTGCACATGTTAAAGGGGGAGATAAAACATATTTTAAACTAAATTTATTGAATAGGTTTTGTCATATAAAAAATGGGGAGATTGTTAAGATGATATATTTTGAAATGACAAAACGGTAATTCAAAAGTGATTATGATAAATCAATGAATGTTTAAAACATGTTAAAGAAACTAATAAGAACAATTTGAGATAAAGTCTTTGCCAAAAACTGGGTTTTAAAGGATGAGAGATCGATCTCATGGGATGAGAGATCGATCTGTTTAAAGGTTAAAAGACTCAAGATCAAATATTGGGCTGTTAAGGAAGAAGAGATCGATCTCCAAGGGTTATGAGATCGATCTCCTCAAGACAGTAAGTTTATGAGATCGATCTGGTTAGGTTAGAGATCGATCTCCTCTAAGGCAAGGTTGTGTCTAAGATCAATCTAATAGATCGATCTTGGTTTAGACAGAATGTTTATGAGATCGATCTCGTAAGGATATAGATCGATCTCCTCTAGGCAGTAAGCTTATGAGATCGATCTAGTGTATTTAGAGATCGATCTCCTTTACACGAGAACACTTATAAGATTGATCTATAGATCGATCCTTTTCAAACAGAGAGTTTCTAAGATCGATCTACTGGTTCGACAGATCGATCTTCACTAACATATTATTAATTATGAGATCGATCTGCCCAATAATGAGATCGATCTCCTTGCTTTGAATTGCCTTGAAATTGCAGGAATTTAAATTAGAAGATCGATCTACTCAAGTTGGAAGATCGATCTGGCACTCTACTGGAGGTTCCCAACGGCTCTTTCTGCAAAATCTTCAACAGAAAAAACTGTATTTAATGCTTCGCCAACTTGCTGAGCCTACAAATTGAAGTCATTAAGTCATTCAAAAATAGAGAAGCGAGCCTGAAAAAATTCTACAAGCATATTCTTTGTGTCTTCAATTTAGAGTGCATTAAATCTTCATTCAAAGCTTGTAACTAAGTGCTTTCTTATTGTACCTACCTTTGATAAATTCATTGTTATATTCTTTCTCATCTAAAAGAAAAAGGAGAGAGAGTTTCCTTATGATTAAGTTCTGTAAAAGAGAGTGAATAGCTTTATTTGTGAAGAGGTAGAGAGGTTATTCCTTAACCTTGAAAAGGAAATTGTATTGATCACATTGATAGTGAAAGTGAATCCTTGACAAGAAGGTCAAGAAGAGAAGATGTAGGCAAGCGATTGGCTGAACCTCTATAAATTCCTGAGTTTGCTACTTCTCTTCCTTATCTCCTTTGTTTTACTACACTTTATTCTATTGCTTAATATTGTCATTTATTTGGTTATTTGCAATTCTATCTAAAAGAACTTAAATTTAGCATTTAGATTAGAAAAACTGATTCACCCCTTCCTCTCGATTGAGCCAACAATATTGAACCAGTATTACGCTCACAATGCCTCTAGTTCATCATTTTCCCTCTCTATGGCATTTCATCAAACACTTATTATGCCTATTTTCAATCATCATCTAGTCTAACTTATGGATTTCACAATGTCATCTTAGAATCATCTATACATGCTCATTAACATCTCTACATGCTCAAATCATCATTAGCTCTATACCACTTTCAATTTTTTCTGACTAAGTCCATTCTAGGTCATAGTTGTTTAAGCATGTATATGAACATTTCAACCACCATTATATACACCAAATTACTCATCATAATGTCTAGATTAACATACTAGAAAACGATGTATAGAAATCTTACCTAGCTTGACCTTTTTTCTCTTTTTACCAATTTGAGAGAAATCCTCTTTTCTCATTTAATCCAAGGTTTTGAGTTTCCAACCTTTGACTATGTTCTTCTCTCCCTCATTAGGAATAACTTTGGTCAAAGGAACTTCTCTCAAAACTGATTAGAAAGTGGTGATTTTAGAGAGAGAAAGCTAGGTCACTTGTTAAAGATGGAGGAAATGAGTTTGTTCTCGTGAAATGCAGATCCAATTGCCTAGTTTTTATAGGAAATGCCTTAGGAGATCGATCTCCAAGGGGGGAAGATTGATCTGCCCTTACTTGAACATTCAGATTTTTGACAATTTGAAGGAAGGGGATCGATCTGTTGAAATGCATGAGATCGATCTACTCAATGTAATGAGATCGATCTGTTTTAGGCAGAAGGCTTTGGAGATCGATCTGGCTTTAAGAGGAGATCGATCTGGTCTATCCAGAGGCTAATGGAGATCGATCTGCCTATGGTAGGAGATCGATCTGGTCCAACCCGAGACAACATGAGATCGATCTACTTGAGTGAGGGATCGATCTCCCTTTTGTAGAATGCTTGGCATTATGTTTTTCAGGCCATGAGATCGATCTCTCCTTACATGAGATCAATCTGGCATTCATCCTGCAGCATTAGCTGTAATTTTCCTAGATTTTCTAAGTTAAACTTTCATCCAATTGATTCTATACTCATTTTGTGATTCATTCACACTTAAAACTTAGAAACATCCATTTCTTATGATTTGTATATAATATAACTTGTCTGTACATTCCAGAATCATAATTATTACATGGAAATTTACGGGTCTTACAATCCTCCCCTCCTTCAAGGAATTTGGTCCTCTAAATTAGAACCAAGTCATTCATAAAAGAGTTGGGGGTATTTCTACCGTATCAGGTTCTCTAATTCCCAAGTAGCTTCTTCTGAATTGTGGTGCTGCTAAAGAACTTTAACAAGTGGAATTATCTTATTCCTTAACACCTTTTCCTTCCTATCCAGTATCCAGATCGGTCTCTCTATATATGTCAAATCGTCCTTGAGCTCCAATGACTCATACTGAATCACATGAGTCGGATCTGGATAGTACTTTCGAAGCATCGATATGTGGAAGATGTTATGAATGCCTTGTCTTACATGTCAATCCTCAGCTCCCTACATAGACTCAGTAAACAACTCCAAAATATTCTCCACACTCCGCTTCAACCTCATGAAGCATGTCTTATATTGTTCGGTCTCACTGTGGGACCCTATGGGGCATGCTCAACATCAGCCTCCACCTCAATCTCATCCTGAGTCTCATGTGATGACTCAGTATGACTCTCAGACCTACTTCTACGGCCTCGAGTACGTGTACTCGCCCCTTTACCATAGTGGCTATTGATAATTCTATATTTTTAGAATTATTTGTACTTAATTTCCTAATTAATTATTTAAATCCCAAATTTATTTTGTTAATTATTCCCTTTATTTAATTAAAATTCTCATGTTTGCAGATAAATTAAATCTGGATGAATTTTGAATATTTCGGTAGAAAATGGACCGAAATTGGGCTAAAATCGAGATTGAGCCATGTGGACAACACGAGTCATGCCACCTAGCACATCCAATTGGACAAGAAGACCGATGACATGGAAATATCTTTTCAAGGAGCCAATGGTGTGAAGACAAGTGGCCAAAAAAATGCCAACTAATCAAGGATGTGGAAATTACCATTGTACCCCTAGTGTGTTTATAAATAAGAAAGGATGGCAAATGAAAAAGCATGTAAGTTAGGAGTAGAAGTAATGTAATTTAGGAGTAGGAGTAGGAGTAGGAGTAAGGTAGCTTAGAGTAGTTTAGTTTGAGATTACATTTTCAAGATTTACTTTCTCATTTTCTTTAGTCTTCCGTTGGCTTCCAATTTCACTTTTAATTTGCATTCCATTTTATTGTTATCAATTTTCTAGTCTTGGACAAATTTTCTCTTCAATGGAAATCAACATAATTAGCTCTTCTCGGTTTTGTTTAAGTGATTGCTCTGTCTTTTAGTCCACTACATAGTTTACATATTTTACATTTCCCAGGTAGCTCTCAGTTTGCAAGAGGATTACTTATGTTTTTAGTTGAAAAAACCTTCATTTTGCCTAGTGTAGCTCTAGGCTTAGTGCATTTTTCTCGTTGGACGGAGGGAATGATTCTGGTGACTGAACCAAAGTCACCTTGCATCACTTGTTTCATGTTATGAATCACTGCTCCCGTTTTATTTACTGTTAATGATTTTTGAAAACTCCATTTCTTTTATTTTGGAACTTGCAATAGTGAAAACTTAGGATATGTTTCTAGCGTCTGCTCGATGAGTACCTAATGGGCATGAGAAGCTGAACTGAGGTAAAGTATTTCTCATTGGAGTTGGGACTAGAAGCGTAGAAGGCTCAAGCACTTAGTGTAGCTGGAAGGCCACTCTTGCTGCTGTCCAGGGGGTTGCTGCTTTGCTTCACTGCTGTTGCTGTCGAGGAGAAGAGTTAGCAGGGGACGGTGCAATGAGACTTAGAGAAGAACTGGTTGCTGCGATGATGAACGGTTAGACAAGCTGATAGAGGTAGCAGCTAGACGGTGTCGTGGCAGCAATCAAGAACCATTTCCCACTCTGTTTGACTCTGTTTCATTGTTGAGTTGAATGCGAGAGTGCAGGACAGAGCACGCCAAGAGCAGCAGCATGACAGAAGCTAGTTTGCACCTGCAGCACCTGGAAATGTAGTAGACAGCAGCTGGAATGAGCTAAACCTATGAGCACCTAGAATCGAGACACACCTAGACAAACCAAAAAGAAGCAAAGCCTGTAATAGCAGTAGATTGCAGGACCGGATGCAGTAGACCGACAGTAGCCAAAATCGAGAATGCCTGGTGCAGCAGGGAGCAGAAGCGGACCTTGCCTAGAGCAGTTTTTGGTCAGACCTGAGAGTAAGCAGAGTGCAGCGGGACAGTTGCCAAAACCATGAACATAGCCTGGAAATAAACATGAAATTCGAAAGATAATGAACAGTGCAGTATCGGGACTCCACTTGTTTGCCAAAATTGTTTAAGGCCTTGTTTGGCCAATTAATGTGTTATTTCATGTTTTTACTTTAATGAATTAAATTGATTAATACTTGTTAGTTGTCATTTAGGTAATTTAATTAAGTAATGGTAGGTTAGCTTTATTGTTTTGCATGTTAATTTAATTTGTAGTGTTAATTTTTAGTTTGTAGTTAATTTTATATTAAATGTTTTAGGATTTTATTTTAGTTTAGTGTTTTATAAGTGGCATTTAGAGTTAATTTAGATTAAATGTTTTTCATGCATTTTTAATTTAGTCTTTATTTTCATTAAGTTTTAGTTTAGTTTAAATTGCATTTTGATTAAGTAGTTTAATTGCATTTTAGGTTACTTTAATTTTAGTTTAATTAATCTTGCTTTGTTATTTTCATAATTGCATTTTATTTTAATTGTGCTAATTAATTTTAACTGTTTTAATTATTTTCGTAGGTATTTGCTTTTAATTGCGTGGAGCTCGGTAAGTAAATCTTAGTTCAGTTTTATTTTCTTTATTTTTTAATGTTTATTGTTTTCAGTATGTTTAATTAGCCTTAGTAGATCACCAACTTAAATTTCATAATTTGCTAGGATATACTTAGGGTAAGATTAACCGGTAGTTAATTAGGCTAATCAACTTCTCCGTGGGATGATAACTCGGGACTCAAATCCCATTATTACTTGTATGACCCGTGCACTTGCGGAGATTACCTTTAGGGCGTGTCAGCTATCAATTATAATGACTATATTCTTTCATTCGAAACCAAATTCTTAGCTGCAATTCCATCTCGGAATACACAATTGTATCTATACAATGCACAGTACATGAGGATGTAAACTTCTTTAACCACTAACACTGACTCGTATCAGGCTAACTCAGCTCTAATACCACCTTTGTCACGACCCACTTTTCACTAAAAACCACTACAAATTTTTTTTATTTTTCATTTATTATTTAATTCTTGCATTCCTTTCCTTGTGACCATCCTAACAACAGTTGAGCTATGACTCCGTGTTAGTCCCCTTATACTATTTACCATTCCATGTCCATATCACATTTATATGTCAGGATTTACTATTCTTTGACTTTAACTAAATACATTCATGAATGTATTTACATAACTTTACATCCCCGATATCATACCCATGTACAGTACTATGCATTTACATGTTTAGATACAAAAACTATACAAGCGTGTATACCTTTTCCTTGATGGGAAGCAGCGGACAATAGGAATGCAAGACCACTGCTGCTCTCGTTCTACTAAAAGTACTCTGTAGAGGGGGAAAATGAAAGTGTGGGCAACCACATGCTCAGTAAGGTAATTATGCAAGCAACTAGATAACTACACTATCTACATGAACATAATGTCATGCCTTAAAATCGTTCTTTCTCAATATCATGCTGAAAAAACCCAAGCTGATGCCTACACCTATGCAAGACACATGTAAAAATCATGTTCAGAATCGTAAACACAGGCATTTCATGTAAAACATTTCATTTCATGAATTTATAGTTAAAAGCATGAAAAACACATCATGTTATTTCATTTCAATAACATCATGTAAAAACTTGTCACTTTAGTTTAATTCAAACCAAATCACAAATCTATCAGGACTCAACCCCTCCCTCGGGCTATCCTGATCCACATGAAACCATTTAAATCATGTAATTACATAAATAGGGTAACATGCGGGACTAGGCAGGAAATCAGAGTAACTGTACAGGACTATGGCCATATCCGAATGATCACAGGCTTCACGGTACCTAGTGTGCGGGGCATCACATATTTGCTTTCGCACGAGAGGTGGGTCATGTCCTACCCGTCGGTCTATAGCAGATCATCCCTCGTTCGAAGACGGTATATCATATATCACTGCACGGTATAACGTACTCTATGCTACATGCACGGTACAACATAGTCCGTGGACCCATATCATCTCAACAACTCATGCAACGTCTCACAATACACGTGCGAGCCTATTTAATCGATGTGACACAAAGTCTACCAGAAGCTCCCAGCATGACTCTAAGCATGTCATAAAAATCACGTGCGAGCAAGCTCCAGCACGATTGTAAATATCTCATGAAAATCTAGTGTGAGCAACGCTCCAGCACTCAGTCATGGAACATGTAAAAATCTAGTGCGAGCTAATCTCCAACACTATGCTATGCACACATTCATGGAAAAATGGGGTGCGAGCTAGGCTCCAGCACTCATGCATGTGTAAATCATGTCAAATCCCGTGCGAGCAAAGATCCAGCATGACACTGTGTATAAAACATGGGAAAAATCTAGTGCGAGCGAGGCTCCAGCACTCATGCATGTGTAAATCATGTCAAATCCTATGCGAGTAAAGCTCCAGCATGATACTATGTATAAAACATGAGAAAAATCTAGTGCGAGTGAGACTCCAGCACTATGCCATGCATATATCATATAAAATCTAGTGCGAGCGAGGCTCTAGCACTATGCCATGTACAAAATCATGTAAAAATTGAGTGCGAGCAAAGCTCCAGCATTGGTCATGCATAATAATGAAAATTTCACACAAGCAAAGCTCTAGTGTGATGTCATGTGTAAAATATAGTGCGAGCAAGGCTCTAGCACCATGTCATGCATGTATCGTAAAATCTAGTGTGAGCGGAGCTCCAGCACTAATGCATGTACAATCAAACCAATTCTCGTGCGAGCAAAGCTCTACGGTTTTGTTTTCACATAAATCTGATATGTGGCTCACTTTCAGTGAAAACGCTTTAGAATAAAAGCTCAGCACATAAACGTGTTATTTAATGCAATTCATGCAAACACTAGCCAACCTATCTGTATACTTGCTAAAAAGCATTATTTCATAGTGAAAACACTCAAAACATGCAGTTTATGCCATCCCAATTTTTTTTGAATTTTCCCATAGTAGGGGAAAAAAGATAATTTTCCCATACCAGGTCCCTACGAAAATTTTTCCAATTTTGAAATTGTAAGACCTGATTTTTATCGAAATTTCTTATGATTCATATGATGTAAATAGGGTTGGATGTAAATTGAATCATAAGAAGAGTAGTACATGAATGAAAAATGCAAATGGAATGAATAAAATTTCCTGGATGCATTTAAAAGATCAAATAGAAGATTGAAATTATGACAGATTAAATGAATGAGATTCAGACCATTTAGATTTGGGATAAGGATTTAAAACACGAAATGAGAAAGGGTTCGTGAAGGGAAGTTGTGTTAGTTTGGTCCCGAACACATTGAAGGGTAAAACGGTCAAAAGATCAAAATTCAGTATAAATTCGATAAGAAAAATTTCATTAAAATTATGGAATTGAGAAATCTTCATCAATAACGAGGAAAATATTGAATTTCAAGTCCAATTGATCAAGATATGAATTTATTGGAATTAATCAAAATTTTCACATCGAAAAATTAACCCGAAAATATTGGAAAAATATACGAAAAGATGAAATAAGACAGATAAATTCATTTATGGATTAAATGAATAAAATATAAATTTTTAATGATATTTTGGGATTTTTTATAATATTTTAATGAATAAAATAATAAATTAATAAAATAATAAATAAATAATTAATTAATTAAAAAAAGAAAAGAAAAGAATCGCGAAATCGGGATTCTGAAACAGAAGAAAGAAATAGAAGGCAAACGAGGAAGCAAGCCAAGGGCCTCCCCCTTCTGCCTCACCGACGGAGTCGCCGAGGAGAAGCCGGACGAGAGGGGCAGCTTAGGCCACCGCTGGCGCTGGTAGAGGGAGAAGGAACGGCGACCGACGAGGGAGAGTGTGAGAAAGTGAGAGAAACTGAGAGGAGAGGAGAGAAATAGAGGAGAGAAAGACGATCGGAGGCTGGAGGAAGGGGAAGCGTCTCGCCACCGGCC
Source organism: Firmiana major (assembly GCA_033439115.1). NCBI lineage: Eukaryota > Viridiplantae > Streptophyta > Magnoliopsida > Malvales > Malvaceae > Firmiana > Firmiana major. Next base: position 44,613,503 of record CM065908.1, on the reverse strand, counting down.
AGAGGGGGTAACAGCGGTGTCGATCCAGGAGCAAATCGACGAGAAACGACACCGATCGGGAGAGAAAGAAATGGGTAGCGACGCTGGAGGGAGAAGAGGCCTAACCGGCCACTTTTCGGTTAGTCCTGGCGAACCCGAGGCCAGATCCATGCATCGGATTGTCCCGCAGACTTGCTGAAGATGAAAGCCGGTGAAGAATCGGTCGGCGATGCTCCGAATGGTGAAGAAGAAAATCGGACCGGACTGAACCGGGTTGAACCGGACCGAATCGGTTCAGCTAGAAAAGAAGAAAAAGAGAAAAGGAAAAAGGGAAAAGAAAAAAAGAAGAAAAATGGGAGAAAAATTCCAGCGATGCAATCGAGTTATGGGTAAACTGTTAAGCGGTCGAAACTAACCGAGTTAAATTTTAGAATATTTAAGTTGATTAATATCCGACTGAAAATTGACCGGAAAAATATGTAACTATGTAGCTCGATAATTGGTGTCAAACGAGAACTCGGTTCAGCCTTGATTTGCATACTACCATGGAATCTCGAGTAAGTAACGACAATTTACATAGTTATGCGTGTTAAAAATTTACCGCATAAATTATGGATTTAATTTTACATAAAATGAATTATATTATGGAATTAGAGATAAATTGTCGTAAATAATTAATTGAGTTATCCGAGAGTTTAGAACGAGACCCAATAAATACTGATGGGCCCATTGAGCCCAATAGGCCTCGAGAATGTGAATAGTAAGTGGAAAATGGGCTTAAGGTCGATTAAGGCCCATTAAAGTGCAATCGGGCCCAAAATTGTAAACGGGCCCAATACTTTGAATTAAGCTCAGAAATGATGAAATAAAGTTAATTGAATGATTTTTGACCATATAAATAATTATAGGTAGCTCCGGAGATGTGATTACGAGCAAATCTGACTACGTGACAAGACATCAGTGAAAATTTCAGACTGTACAAAAAAATGAGGTAAGGGAATTTTGCGAGTAGCTAGAGGTAGCTACGCGTATTTTTAATAGCTTTTGTATACACTGAAAATGTATAAAGGTCCTAGAAATGGATTAAAAAATTTTAAGAACTCGAGATAGGTAAAAGACTATTTTACTCCTACTGAGGGAAATTCACCTAAGGGTGGTGAAAGCATGACATGCATGAAATGCATGATTTAAGGAATTCTCTTGACTTTTTAGCAAAACAAATTGGTAGATTGACCAATATTTGCATAAATTTCACAAGATAACACTACGTAAGAGTTATTTAGATTTAAATGAAATTTCTTTGGAAAAATGGCCAACTATCAAGTTTATATGGAAACAGATGGTGCAGGAGCCTTGCTCGCACTATATCTGAGTTTGTGAGTGTGCATAATGGTGCTGGAGCAGTTGCTCGCACCGATTTGTGTGACATGATATGCATAAAAAGGTGCTGGAGCGATTGCTCGCACTAGTTTTAATGATTTGACATGTATGAGACGTGCTAGAGCTTAGCTCACACGAGTTTTGATTTGTGTGATGCACGGATTAGTGCTGGAGTAAGGGCTCGCACTAGAGTTTTACATGCATAGGTGCTGGAGTCAAACTCACATCAGATTTTCATATGATTTTGTGACAGGGTGCTGGAATCTAACTCGTACCAAATTTTCACTTGATTTTTTTGACACAGTGCTAGAGCCTAGCTCGCACTAGTTTTACATGATTTTGACAAAGTACTGGAGCTTAGCTCGCACTAGATCTTATGAGATTTTATGAAATGTGTGCTGGAGCTTTGCTCGCACGAGATTTTCCTTGATTTTATGAGAGTGCTGGAGCATCGCTCGCACTGATTTTATGTGACATGCGATGAGCCATGCTTGGAGCGTCGGGTAGACTGTGTGTCATGCCGATTAAATATGCTCACACATGTGTTTTGAGATAGGCATGAATATTGATATGAGATGTGGGTCCATGGAGTACGTTGTACTGTGCAAGTAGCATGGAGTACGCTGCACCGTGCTGGGATTGATTATGTGGCATCTTCAGATGCGAGTGGCATCTTTGGATGCGAGTAATCGGGCAGGAGCGACGGGATGGACTGACCGACCTCCCGGGGCAGTTCCTGATAGTGGTGAGACCCCGAACACAGGATCCGTGTAGTAGTGGGATCACAAGGATATGGCCATAGTCCTGGTTATTTGCCTGAGATATTGATATATATATATATTGTCTAGTCTCGCATGTTAATATCTGATGTTTTGAAAGCTTGAGAATGTGTGGATTTTGTGTGAGTTTGGACCACCTGAGGGAGGGGTTAGATCCTGACTGATGATATTGGTTTTGTTGTGAATAAATGGAATTTTCAATGTTTTCGAAAATGCTTGGAAATAATGATTTTATGTGGATCAGGATCACCCGAGGGAGGGGTTGAGTCCTGATGAGTGTGATGGATGTGGATTCATGAAATGAATTAAAATGTTTTCTACGGTTTTGTGGAAACTCAGCATGATGTATTTTCCATGCTTGTTTATAATTCATGAAATGAAATGTTTTAGCATGAGGAGGTTATCCATGCTTTAATTGAAAATGCATGATTTTGATTTAATTCATGCGTTGTATGATTTTACATGAGATGCCATTGAGGCATGAGTTGCATGATTTCCATAAGCATGAATAGCTTTTATAAAATATGGCATTGATGCGTGCATGATTTCGTGCATGAGCTTTAAACGAAAGGAAATGGATTTAAGGGCAAGGCATTACGAGCATGTAGATAGTGGAGCTATCTACTTACTTGCATGATTGCCTTACTGAGCGCGTGGTTTGCTCAACCCCTTATTATCCCTCTTTCTCAGAGCACTCGAAGTAGTGTGTGAGCGACGGAGGACTTGCATTCTTGGTATCCACTGCGTCCCATCAAGAGTCAGGTATACACATTTGTATAGTTTTGTATCTAAATATGTAAATGCACAGTACTATAAACGTATATGATGTCGGGGATGTAAGGTTATGTAAATGCAATTATGAACGTTTTAGTTAAAGTCAAAGGATAGAAAAATCCCAATGTGTGAATATAACATGGAAATGGAATGGCAAGTAGTGTAAGGGGATTAACACCGAATCATAGCCCAACTGTTGGTAGGATGGTCACGATGAGAGGAAGGTAAGAATTAAATATGAAAGAAAAATGAAAAATTTACTCTGATTTTTGGGTCGTGACAGAAATCCTCATAAAATTTAAATACTTGAAAATTTTCCCAAAACTACGTATAACTACCTCTAGCTACTCACAAAATTCCCTTACCTCAAATCATTCTGATCACTCTGCCCTTTTCCATCGCTACCGATCACACGATTCGTTTAACTCCCAGTATGTTCTCCGGAGCTACAGATAATCATCTAAAGGGTTAAATACAATACATTTTACTCGTATTTCACTTTTACTGGGCTTGATTTACAGCATTGGGCCCGATTGCATCTTAATGGGCCTTAATTAGTCTTAAGCCCATTTTTCACTTACTATTCCCTTCATCAAGGCCTATTAGGCTCATTGGGCCCATCAACACTTATTGGGCCTTGGTTTAGGCTCTTTGGATAGCTCATACAATTTCTTACGACAATCGATTTCCAATTCCAAAACATAATTCATTTTATACGGAAATAAATCCGTAACTTATGCGATGAATTTTTAACGCTCACAACTATGTAAATTGTCGTAAATGAGATTTACTTACCCACGATTCTGTTATAGCATGCAAATCGAGGTTGACTCGAACTCTCGTTTGTCGCAAATTGTCGTGCTACACGTTTTTATAATTAAATCGGGTAAATTTCAGTCAATTATAATTTCAAACAAATTTCTCGAAAATTAAATCGATCAATTTTAACCACTTACCGGCTTACCCTTAGCCTGATTACCTCACCAGATTTTTCTCCCCATTTTTTCTCTTTTTCTTTTTCTTTTTTTTTCTTTTCTTTTTGGCTAAAATGGTCTCGTCCGGTTCAGCTCACCTTCATTTTGTTGAACCGGCCCGTACTAATTCAGCCTTCCCTTTGTTGTTCCCGATGTTTTTGACCGGTTCCTAGCTCTTTTATGCCACCGTTCGACTAGGCTGTGCATGGAGTTTTTCGTTTGGCCTCGGGTTGGATCGATCAGTGTTGGTTCCACTAGATTTCCTCTCTCCCTTTTCGGCTCTCACCCTCACTGATCTCCGTCTCTGAGCTTCACCAGCGACAACCGCTTCCTCCCCCTGGTGCGTCGGCATCACCACTCGCCCCTCGATCCTTTCCTTAACATCACGTGCCTCATCTTGCCTTTGAATCAAAGAGGAGCCGAGAGAGGGAATCGGGTCCCGATCCCTTCTCGGTTTCCTTTACAGTTTCTTCTGTTTTCATCTTTTTTTATTCATTTATATATATATATATATAAAATATATTTATATTATATTAAAATATAATATAATATAATATAATATAATATAATATATTATATAACAAATATCTTCACCCAAATATCCTAAAAATATATATTTAAATCAATTAAATACATATATATATATATATATATATATATATTTATCTTATTTTTCCCAAGGTATTTTTCCTATATTTTCGAGATAATTTCTCGAGGTGAAAATTCGGGTAATCGCAATATATTCTTATCTTGATCAATTGGATTGAAAAATTAATTATTTCTTTTTTTTTTCAAGATTACATCTGTCCATGCTTACAATGTCAATTTCTTGCCAAATTGACACCGAATTTTGGGTCTTACATTAATATTATCTAATAATATTCTTTAAACTCTATATTGTGTTTAAAAAGTGTTATGTAATGTTTTTTTGATGTTATGGGTATTAAAAATAAGCTTATGAGAGTAAATGGAGCTAAAAGGATACTTTTTGTACTTCTACAAAAACTTACTAGCAGGGGTATTTTAGTAATTTCACCTCTATACGAATTTTTAGTGAAAAAGTGATCACTTTAAAGTTATAGAGGATTCTCAAGCTTTCTTGAATGTCTAAGATCATCTAAATCGGAATTCGTTTGATGTGTCAAAAGTCCTTAGAAAATCAATACTAAAATTAGGAAAGACAATTCCTAGTCAAAATGAGATTGCTACAAGGATAATTGAAGAAAATAAATAAACCTTTTTTGGAAGATAATGACAAAGAGAGAGAAGATCCTTGATGAGTTGGCAACCAAATTAACTGCTCAAGATAAATCTGAAAAGTTATTATTAGATAAATAGTAATAATTGTAATTAGAATTTTACTTCAAGTAGAATTAGACTTTTACTCCAAGTAGGATTTAGGTTGTTCCTTCACTATATAAAGAGACCTTAGGGAGCTAATTCACATATCCATTGGCCTAGTTTTTATTTTGTAAAGTTTTTAACTTATTCTTTATTTTATAAAAGTCTTTTAATATTTTAAACTATTAAGGCCAATTGTTCTTTCTCTTATAATTGCAATTTCTTTATTTTTTTATATACTTGTCATTTGTTAAATAGTTCTTTTTAATATTTATTGATGTTTTTGTAAGACTCGTATTTTCAGATGTAAACCTTATGAATTCATAAGTATGGTGATGTACTTGTAATGTGAAGCATAAGTGATGTAAAGTTCATAAATTAAATGTACACAATTGTAATAAGAGTTTGTAATATATGTACAAGTTTCATTGTGTATGAATATGAAGAAATGGACTTTTGTATGTGCTGAATGTGAGTGGAATGAAAAATGAGTAGTGTGGTAAAATGGAATGAAGTTGCATGAGTTGTGTAAATCTTTGTACTTCCATTTAGTTTTGTATTATATACCTTTGGTTATACAATGAATGCACACAAGTTTTAATGTGTATAAAGTATGAATGGATGTCATTCTCAAGTCTTAAAGGTGGTTGGATGAGAAAATGACTATGGCAACAAAATTAAGGATGTTTGTATGAATTACTATAGAAAACTGCAGCAGAATCTGGAAAATATGAATGCCAGATCGATCTCATAGGATGCGAGATCGATCTGGAAGAGCCAAAAATGCTCTTATTCGAGCAATGGATCAGGGCAGATCGATCCCCAATGGGGCCAGATCGATCTGCTAAACATTTTGTAATGAAGAGATCGATCCTTAATGCAAGCAGATCGATTTCCTTAGCTCTTGGGTTGGAGCAAATCGATCTCCTCCCTTAGCTAGATCGATCTCCTTAACTCTTTGCCTGAAGCAAATCGATCTCAAGCCCTCGACAGATCGATCTCATGCCTTCAAAATGTCTTGAAAATGAGGGATTTAAGAGGACCTCTACCCTATGAAGATCGATCAAGCTAGTTCTATAAATAGGAGCAGTGGGATCTGCAAATTTCGGGAAACAACCTCACTCTACCATTTTCAATCCAAAACCTAGCTTTCTCACTCCTAAATCCGCTCATTTTCATTAAGATTTAAAGGAAGGTTATTAGATACAAAGTTGTTCACATCAAAGAGAAGAACAACATAGCTTGGAGTCATTTCCCCATTTGTTAGATTTAAGAAATAAAGAGCATTTTCATTTGGAGCAAGAAGGAAATCCAAAGAGGTGAGTTTCTAAAGCACAAATCGAAGTTTATTTGTTTAGTTATTGTCACAACCCAAAAATCAGAGTAAATTTTTCATTTTTCTTTCATACTTACCTGTCCTCTGATCGTGACCACACTCCACTAACAATTGGGCTATGCGTCAATGCCAGTCCCACCATTCATTCACCATATAACTTAATTCCTTATTAAAGGAAAGCTAAACACATGAGTTTTTCACTAATTCTTCCCCATTCATTTACAAGGGTTTACAGTGTCTATACATCCTCGAAAGTTACTTACAAACATGTTACTGTGCTATTCTTATTTAGATACAATATGTACAAGTGTATATACCTCAAAATGATGGGCAGCAGCGGATATTAGGAATGCAGTACTCAGTCGCCTTAAAGTCTACTGGAAATGATCTGTGTGAGAAAATGAAAGGGGTGAGCACATCAAGCTCAGTAAGGCAATCCTACGAACAAGTAGGTAACCATACTACCTACATGAACGTGGTGCCATGCATAAACCACCCTTTCTCCACACATTTCAAAATAGATGCTACAATTCATGATGTCATGTAAAACAAGTTCACATATGGATTTCAAAGAGCATGGAAACCTCAACATGCAAATCCAATTAAATCATTTCATTCTCGTTAAGATTTCACAACACATCCAGGACTTAATCCCTCCCTCGGGTGTTCCTAACTCACACAAAATCATGAAATTAGATGCTTTGCAATGCAATAATAACATGCGACACAATGAATGTCATGTAAAAACTAGTTTACATCATGCATGAGTTTAAATAGCATGGAAATAACGTCATGCAAGTTTTAGTTTAAATCTCAGTTTCATTCTCATCAAAATCACATCTGTGTCAAGATCCAACCCCTCCCTCGGGTGATCTAGACTCACACAAAAGTACACAAAACATGTTTCTCAAAACATTAATTTATAACAAGCGAGACTAGGTAATATATATATCTCAGGCAAATAACCAAGAGTATGGCCATATACTCGTGATCCTACTGCTACATGGATCCTATATGCGGGGTCTCACCACTATCGGGAATCGCCTCGGGAGGTGGGCCAGTCCATCTCATCGGTCCTGTCTGATATCTCGCATCTAAAGATGCCACATAATCAATCCTAGCACAGTACAGCGTACTCCATGCTACTTGCATGGTACAACGTACTCCGTGGACCCAGATCTCATATCCAGAATCGTGCCTATCTCAAAACGCACGTCCGAGCATATTTAATCGGTGTGACACACAGTCTACCTGACGCTCCAAGCACGGCTCATCGTATGTCTCATAAAATCAGTACGAGCGATGCTCCAGTACTCTCTTAAAATCAAGGAAAATCTCGTACGAGCAAAGCTCCAACAAACGTATTATAAAATCTCATAAGATCTAGTGCGAGCTAAGCTCTAGCACTTTGTCAAAATCATATAAAACTAGTGAGAGCTAGGCTCCAATACTGTGTCATAAAAATCAAGTGAAAATTTGGTGCGAGTTATACTCCAGCACCTTGTCACGAAAATCATATGAATATCTGGTGTTAGTTAGACTCCAGTACCTATGCATGTAAAACTCTAGTGCGAGCCCTTGCTCTAGCACTAATGCATGCATCACACAAATCAAAACTCGTGTGAGCTGAGCTCTAGCATGTCACCCTTTCATAAAATCACATAGGCGGCTCTGTTATCTCAAAACAATTTCCGAAAGAAATCACATTGTTGAAAATATCCAATGCTGTGCATTTTTATTTAAACGTTAGCCAGCTTACTCATGCACGTGTCAAACACATAAAAAACAAGCAAGAACCTCTTGTCCTTGCTCCTCTCGCTTTTCCTAACTTTGGAAATTTTACCCTTCACAGGGGTATTTTGGTCATTTTCCCATCCGGGCACAAAACATTTTTATTTTAAATCTAGACCCTTCAGACAATTTTAGGGAATGTAAATGATGTCGAAATTGTATAAAGTTACCTCTAGCAGTCCGTAAAATTCCCTTACCTGAAATTATGCGCGAGCTTATCTTGTTTTGACCTTACCAGATCTCTCAGTCCAATTCGCTCTATTCGCTCCAAACCAAGTCTACGGAGCTGCATATAACCACATCTTAGGTCAATTCCAATATACTTATCAGTATTTCACTCTTACAAATCAAATCTAAATCACTGGGTCTGTTTCACATTATTGGGCCCGATTGAACCTTAATAGGCCTCGACCCATTTCTAGCTCATTTCCATTTATTAGATCCCTTCTTTGGGTCTATTGGGCTCATTTGGCTTACCAATACTCATCAGGCTACGTTCCAAACTCTTTCGATAGCCCGTGTATCATTTACGACAATTAAGTAAAAAATCTGAATATAATTTATTTTATGCAGAATTTAATCCGTAAAATCTGTAAAATAATCTTAACTCTGCATTAAGGACTCAAATTGTTGTAATTAAAGTGTACTTACCCAATAATATGCGGGGTACGAAAATTGGAGCTCAATCGGCTCTCATTCGAGCTCTGTCGTAGAACTGCACCATTAGATTAATCCGGGTTAATTTCCATTAAATAAAATATTAAATTTATTTCTAAAATTTATCCGTAGGTCAATCTCAACCATCGGTCAACTTACCTGAATCTCGAGACTCCCCAGTAAAATTTCTTTCTTTTTTCCCATTTTCTTTCTTTTTCTTTTCTTTTCCTTTCCTTACTTTTCCTTCCCTTTTCCTTCCTTTTCCTTCCCCTTTCCTCTCTGCCAAAACGGTGCCGTTTCGGTTCCTCACCGTCGCCAGCGTTCCTGGCCATTTCACCGGCCGCTACCGATACCAAAAGGACCGACTATTCCTCCCGATCACGATGGTGCCCACCGATCACAGCCAGCTGCCGTGGATCGTCGAAACCGAGTCCGTTTCTCTCGTCGACTTTTCCTCCTCCGTTCGTCGGATTCCGATGTCGTCACGGTGCATCGTCGGTGCCGATGGGTTCGCCTAAACGTCCTCTCTCTTCTCCGGCCCTCGTCTGGTCTAGTCGGTCACCGATGGGTCGTCGGGGTTGGGTGATGCGTGTCTACGCTTTTCGTTTTCGATTTTCTTTGGTATTTCTATCTCTTCGACCAGATTTTTGATTTTTCCCATTTTATTATTATTATTATTTATAATTTTTTTATTATTATAATCATTAAAATACTCTTAAAAATCATAAAATATCTACTAAAAATTATATTTTATTTAAATTAATTAAATTAATTTATTTCTTTTATTTTAACCCTTTTTTTGATATATTTTCTCCATATTTTCGGGATATTTTCCCGAGTGAATTTTCGCTAAATCTTAAAAATTTTGGTTCTTGATCAATTAGACACGGAATTTAATAATTTCCTCATTACTGATCAAGATGTCCTAAATCCCTATTTTTAATTAAATTTTTTTTATCGAATTTATATCGAATTTCGATCTTTTGACCGTTTTACCCCTGCACTTGTTCCAAACCAATTTTGTAAGACTTGAATTTAGTTAAAACACGAAATGAGTATGTTCGTGAAAGGAAGGATTGAAATGGTCCCAAATTAAACGAATGGGATTCAGACTGAAAATAAGGATTTAAAATGCGAAATGAATGAGTATTCGTGAAGGGAAGTTGGGTTAAATTCATTTCGAACATGTGTAAGGGCAAAACGGTCAAAAGATCGAAAGTCGAAATAAATTCGATAAGAAAAATTAATTAAAAATAATGGATTTGAGAATCTTGATCAATAACGAAGAAATAATTAAATTTCGGGTTAAATTGATCAAGATATGAAATTACTAGAATAAATCAAAATTTTCACTCGGGACAATATCTCGAAATACAGAGAAAATATACCGAAAAAGGGTTAAAATATAATAAATAAATTAAATAAAATTAAATAAATGAATTTAGAATAAAATAAGAAATTTGTAGATATTTGTAGAATATTTTTGAATATTTTAATGATTAAAATATTAATAAAACAAATAAATAAAAATAAATTAATTAATTAGAAAAAAAAGACGAGGATCGTGCGACACAGTCGCGCGACCCAAACTGAAAACCAAAATCGATCTCTTGGCTCCGGCGGACGGCGGCACGATGGAGGGCAAGGCGACTGGCGAAGCAAGGCCAACACAGAGGCAGCCTCCACCGGCGGGCACGCGCTCCCCAGCCACCGAAATTTGCGAGAATGGCGGGGGGGGGGACCGAAATGAGAAAAGCGAATCGGCGGCCACCGGCGCAGATCTGGCCAACCCCGTCCCCAGCAGAACGTCCCCGAGGCGAAGACGAGCTAATTGGTGGTGGCCATGGCTGGCGAAACTGACGGACGGCGCCGAAAACGGTAGAAAAGAGGAATGGTGCCGACGGCGAAGGGAGCACACACCGGACCGGCCACTTTTCGACCACCCTTGGTAAAACAGAGGCTAAATTTGAGAATCGGACGACCCCGCGGAGCTGCTGGCGGTGGAAGCAGGTGGAGAACCGACCGATGAGACCCTGAACCGGTTGAACCAGAGTGAACCGGATTGAACCGAACCGGTCTGAACCGGGTTGAACCGGACCGAACCGGTTCAACCAAGAAAGAAGGGAAAAAAGGAGAAAAAGTGAAAAAGGAAAAAGGGGAAGATTTTCGAGGATACACCAGACTTCGGGTAAGTCGATACGTGTCACGCCCCGAAAATACGGAAAATAGGGCAAATTTAACACTTTTTATTTATTAATTCACAATTAAGGGTGCATTCCTGTGCAGTGTCATACATCATCATAAGTATCATTCCTCAGGATCTCATCATGATATAATAAATATTGTATTATACCCATTACTCGATTACAAGTTAATTAATCCTAATACATCCCATACAATGTTATACATCAAGTGTCTGCAATTACAATAATAGTCTGGGTACATGAAAAGATAAAATATACCTCAAGATACAATATATATGGCCTGGAGCTCGAGTCCTCCACTAGCCACTACTCCGTACGTCGCAGGGAAATCCTTTTTCACTTAAAGAACTCTAGGGGGAAAGGAAACAGGGTGAGCTTCTAAATCGCTCAGTAAAAGGGGTAAGGAACTCATTTCATAAACCAAAATGCACATCACAAAATGTTTATTTATATGTGAAACTCATTTGAAAACCATAGCATGAAAGTACTCAAAATGACATTCTCATGTCTCAAGTCATGTGAAAACATGAAGTAAAAAGGCTCACTCTAGAGCAATAACAAAGCATGTGAAAACAATGCGATAAACGCTTTCTCAATGAACATGATAAAATCACTGAAATAGTAATGCACGTGGCACAGCCACTAAACACACGTGGCATGGCCACTGATTTAATTCACACGTGGCGTAGCCACTAAACACACGTGGCATAGCCACTGATTTAAATTTCACACGTGGCATAGCCACTGATTTAATTTCACACGTGTCATAGCCACTGGATAGGGTTTCACGTGGCAACGGCCACTAATTAGGGGTTCTCACGTGGCAACGGCCACCAAATAGGGTTTCTCACGTGGCAACGGCCACCAAATGGGGTATCACGTGGCAACGGCCACCAATGGGGTTTCTCACGTGGCAACGGCCACCAATGGGGTTTCTCACGTGACAATGGCCACCAATGGGGTTTCTCACGTGGCAACGGCCACCAAATAGGGTTTCACACATGGCAACGACCACTAAGTATACGTGGCACAGCCACAGAATGGGTTATTCTCACGTTACCAGAACGGAGAAGAAATCGGGCTTACATGCTACCAGAGTAATGCCCGGTGTGTACTCAAAATTACACACCTAAGTCTTATCACACACGACTGGTTTGCCTTCACGTAGAACTCATAAGGGTTTTTCTCTCATAAAACTCATTTAAAAATCGTTTTGTACTCAACACAAAACGTAATAAAACCGAGTTCCAACCGGCAAGCACACGCACACATTTCTCAAATCTCGATATTGCCTTAACGTAGAGCCCAATTCATTACTCACACAAATTCGATGGTTTATAAAGCAATTTCACACTCAGCTTATAAACGCATAAAACAATGGGCTCCAACCGGCTATAAAAACCGTGTGCAATTATAACTCAACACAACACTCAACATGCTTGTTTTATAAACCACAAATCATGCTAAAATAGTTTACAAATCACATACACAAATGGTTTAGATTTCCTTTACCTCTTTGCACCTCGTATAGTGCAATCGTTTCCCCCGTATCACGGACTAGCCTCGCATTCCACTCTGGAACTCCCGAGCTGTCCAAACGATGTTAAAACATCAATACTCAATTATCTCATAAACCTCAATTCTCAAAACCGAGCATAATTGCTCATAACTCCTCAAATCTCTCAATTCTCGTAACTCTACCCTAAACTACAACCTCATTCATAATATCTCAACGTCCTATATTTCTCATGTTAAATCATCTACGCTAATTCACCACATTGTCTATATTTCCATTTATAGCACAAATTCTCAAAATTACCAAAATTACCAAATATCTACATTACTCCAACTACATTGCAATTTCATCAATCCCTAATCCTTTCTCAACTATTTCGACGCAATGACAACCACCAATATCATCAAAATCATCTCAAATATCAAGATCGAGGTTTAAAAATTACCCAAAGCTTGTGAGACGCACAACCCACGCCTCGATCCGATTCGTCCTTCGATTTCCAAGTATGTTGTTCTCCCTTTGATGAGGAACAACTTTCCTTCTTGCCACAACCTCTGATTCGACCGGAAATAGGTGATTTGGATGAGTGAGAAAGTTAGGTTTTCGGTGGAAATGGGGTTGGAAGAGAGAGAAAGTGAAATTGCAGGAGAAAAACAGGGGTTCCTTAAATAGACTGGAGGTAGGAGATCGATCTGCCTCTTGATGAGATCGATCTGTATTTGAATTTTTGGGACGATTTAGGCAATTTTATGCCTAGGAGATCGATATGTCGAGGGGTGAGATCGATCTCTTTATGGCTTTATGAGATCGATCTGCTCCTTGAGGAGATCGATCTTCTCCCAAACAGAATCATTTGGAGATCGATCTCTTCCTCATGAGATCGATCTTCTCTCAAACAGATTCATAAGGAGATCGATCCTCTTCCATTGGAGATCGATCTGCTCCTTAAATTCCTCCTTCCTTGTCATTTTTAACTTACCAGATCGATCTGCTCCTTAAATTTCTCCTTCTTTGTCGTTTATAACTCACCAGATCGATCTCTCCTTCTCCCAGATCGATATGTCCTCATAGTTTCACATTTATTTTAACACTTAACATATAAATCTCCAATTATCATTCCCACAATTCACTTAGCTCAATAAATTACACTTCAAATTATTATTACATCAATAAAATATGTCTGAAATTCTCAGATCTCACATCCTCCCCACCTTAAATAGAATTTGGTCCTCCAAATTCAACTCAACTAGTTAAAGAGATGGGGGTATTTCTCCTTCATGAGACTCTCTAGTTCCCACGTTGCCTCTTCCATTGAGTGATGTTTCCACAAAACTTTCACTAATGGGATGCTCTTAGTTCTCAGTACCTTCTCTCTTCTATCGAGAATCTGGACGGGTTCCTCAGTGTAGCTCATATCCTCTTAAATGTCCATCTCGTCATACTCTATGACATGAGAAGGGTCCGGGTGGTACTTCCTTAACATAGACACATGAAAAACATTGTGTATTCCGGTCATCTGTGGGGGTAATGCCAATCTGTAGGCTACCTCTCCCACTCTCTCAAGAATCTCGAATGGTCCCACGTATCAAGGACTCAATTTCCCTTTCTTCCCAAATCGCATGATACCCTTACTCGATGATATTTTTAGGAATACTGCATCACCAACAACGAACTCGAGTAGCCGTCTACGCACATCCGCGTAGCTTTTCTGTCTACTTTGTGCAGACCGTAACCTCTCACATATGAGTTTTACACTCTGTACAGCTTGCTCAACAAGCTCGGGGGCATCTATCTTTCTGTCACCGACTTCTTCCCAAGCTACAGGGGATCTACACCTCCTACCATATCGAGCCTCAAAAGGTGCCATTCCAATACTCGCATGATAGCTGTTGTTGTATGCAAACTCTGCTAGGGGCAGGTGATCATCCCATGATCCCTTAAAATCCATCGTACACGCCCTCAACATATCCTCCAGGGTCTGAATAGTCCTCTCTGACTGACCATCTGTCTGAGGATGATAGGCGGTACTAAAACTCAATCGATATCCCATGGACTCCTGAAACTGGGTCCAAAATCTGGAAGTAAACCGGGAATCTCTATCAGAAGTAATACTCACTGGAGCCCCATGTAATCTAGCTATCTCGCTGACATACAGCTCAGCTAAGGCATCCACACTATCTGTGCTCTTGATGGCAAGGAAGTGGGCACTTTTGGTCAATCTATCCACTATAACCCATATAGCGTCATGACCTCTTCGGGTCCTCGGTAAACCCATAATAAAGTCCATAGTGACATGCTCCCATTTCCATGTAGGTACAGGTAAGGGCTGTAGTAGTCCTCCGGGCTTCCGATGCTCAGCTTTCACTTGCTGGCATACTAAACACCTGGCCACATACTCTGCCACATCTCGCTTCATACCACTCCACCAATACACGTTTCTCAAGTCTCGGTACCTCTTAGTACTCCCTGGGTGCATGGTGTATCGCGAGCAGTGGGATTCTCTCAGTATCTGTCTCTTCAGGGTATCATCGTCCGGTACACAAATCCGTCCTCTGAATCTCAACAATCCATCCTCGCTCATGGTGAGATCCGACTGCGAACTCTGCTCAGCTTGGCTAACCATATCTATCAATCTCTGATCACTGCGCTGCCCCGTTCTAATCTGATCTATGATCCGGGGCTCTATCCGTAGGCTAGCCGAAAATCCAGTCTCTACCTCTTTAACTCTGATCCGAAGTTCGGCGAACTGCTCTAACAAATCCCATTCCCTGATCATCATAGTAGATATCATACTCTTCCTGCTCAGGGCATCAGCAACCACATTCGCCTTACCCGGATGATAAAGAATCTCGCAGTCATAATCCTTAAGGAGTTCCATCCATCTCCTTTGTCTCATGTTTAACTCTTTCTGATCAAAGAGATATCTCAAACTCTTGTGATCAGTGAAGATCTGGAATCTTTCCCCATATAAGTAGTGTCGCCAGATCTTCAAAGCAAATACCACAGCGGCTAACTCCAAATCATGCGTGGGGTAATTTCGCTCATGGTCTTTCAGCTGTCGCGATCCATATGCGACCACTCTTCCGTGCTGCATAGGCACACCCCCCACTCCTTGATGAGATGCATCACTATACACCGAGAATCCTCCTGATCCCTCAGGAATAGTTAACACAGGTGTCGCTGTCAATCTCCTTGTTAATTCCTGAAAACTGAGCTCACATTGATCAGTCCATATAAATGGAGTCTCTTTACGCGTGAGCTTAGATAAAGGAGCGGCAATCCTTGAAAATCCTTCCACAAATCTTATGTAATACCCTGCCAAACCAAGAAAGCTTCGTACCTCAGTAACTGTCCTCGGTCTCTCCCAATTAAGCACAGCCTCCACCTTGCTTGGGTCCACTGATACTCCTTCCTTTGAGACTATATGACCAAGGAAAGCTATCCGGTTCAGCCAAAACTCACACTTACTAAGCTTTCCGTACAATTGCTTATCTCGGAGTATCTGAAGTACTAACCACAAATGCTGTGCATGCTCCTCATACGACCGAGAGTACACCAGGATATCATCAATAAAGACTATCACAAACTTATCCAGATAGTCTCTAAACACCTCGTTCATCAATCTCATGAATGCTGCAGGGGGCATTCGTCAATCCAAAGGACATCACCAGAAATTCGTAATGGCCATACCTCGTCCTGAAGGCCGTCTTTGGAATATCTTCTTCCTTGATCCTCAAGTGGTGATAGCCCGATCTCAAATCAATCTTAGAAAAGACTGATGCCTCTCTCAGCTGATCGAGTAGATCATCAATCCTGGGTAGTGGGTATTTATTCTTCACCGTGGCTTTATTCAACAACCGGTAGTCTACACATAATCTGAGACTACCATCCTTCTTCTTAACAAACAATACTGGCGCTCCCCACGGTGAAACACTGGGTCTAATAAACCCTTGATCCAATAACTCTTGTAGTTGTTTCTTCAATTCCTCAAGTTCCACTAATGCCATCCTGTAGGGAGGTTTAGAGATCGGCTGAGTATCTGGTACCAAATCAATGGTAAACTCCAGCTCTCTCTCTGGTGGTAAATCTGGCAATTCATCTGGGAAAACATCCAGAAATTCACATACCACAAGTATATCCTCAATCCTCGGATGTTCCCGCTCATCGTCTGAGATGAGTGTCTCATAACCTTCACATGAATAATCATATTTAATATTCTCCAAAATAATATTAAAATTCTCAAATTACTTACTAGAAATCCACATAATCATTTCCTCAATATCTCAACCGTACACTGTAAGGTTCAGGTAGGGAGAAAGTTACAATCTTAGTGTAGCAGTCTAAACTCACTCGATTGGTCGCCAACCAATCCATCCCCAAAATTACATCAAACCCATGTATATTCAACATGATTAGATCTGCTAACATCACTCTATCTCCCACCTTTATTTCACATCCTTTACAGATTAACTCAGTTCTCTGAGATTCACGCATAGGGGTATTTACATATAGTATATATTCTAGAGGTTCAAACTTCAAGTTTAATCTACATGCAAAATGCTCAGAAATAAACGAATGCGTGGATCCTGAATCAATCAACACATGAGCCTCATAATTACAGACAGAGAGTGTACCTCTTATAGTTTCTGCCGAAGTGTCTGCGGTCTCCTTATCTAAGGCGAACACACGTCCTTGTGCCACAGGTTTCTTCCCTTTATCTGCCGCAGTGGCTCGTCTCCGGGGATCCACTCCCTGAGGCTGTTGTCTAGTGGGCTCCAAGACATGTGGTTTCTGAGGTTGAGGGCAATCCTTCACCATGTGACCCATGTCTCCACATCTAAAACATCCATGGATCGACCCAGTACAACTTCCCTCATGCATTCGGCCACAGTTTCTGCAAAACCTTGTCTCTGGCTTGACATCTCGAGGGGTCTCTCTAATGTTAGGGTAACCTCTGGATCTCTCTAATCTGCCCTTCTGTACCTCAATCCTTCCTCTTCTGAAGGAACCTCTCCGAGCCTCTGTTTGAAAAATCGCTGGCCTCTTGCCCTTATCTCTATTCACTGCTCTGAGCTCATTCTAGGATTGTACCATCTCAATTCCTCTTTCAATCTCTTGTGCTCGTCTCAGAGCATCTCCAAACTCGGTAATACATAGCCCTATCAATCTATCTCTGATGACGGGCTTCAACCCATACACAAACTTCTCTGTGTGGAGCTCTTCACTCTTAAAGGTCTCTGGGTCAATCTCAATAGTGCGGTGAATTGGCTCTCGTAGTCATCCACAGACATGTCAACCTGTACCAAACTCAAAAACTCGGCCTGTTTCTTTCTCTGGGCGGCTCGTGGTACATATTGGGTCCTAAAGGCTGTCTGAAATTCTTCCCAACCAATCACATCATGGTGGGACATCAAAATACCCTGGGTAGTACCCCACCAATCTCGAGCTCTCCCCTTTAGCATATAGGCACTCATACTGACCCTCTCAGCATCGGTGCACCCTAGAAAATCAAATATAATTCTCAATTCCGTCAACCACTCCTCAGCCTCTGTAGGATCCTTCTTTCCCCTAAACACGGGTGGATTCATCTTCAGAAAATCCTTCAGTCGGACCATACTTCTATCATCAGGCTGAGTGACGGGAGGCACTGGGGGTATGGGAGGTCCTTGTGGTGGTGTAGGAGTAGTACCCGAGGCATTAACTCCAAAGTGTTGAGTGAATAACGCTGCCATCTGCTCAAAACCTTGCCTCACATCGGTCTCAATCCGATTAAACAGAGAGTTAGGACTCTCTGGTTGTGGGACAGGTGACGGAGGGGACTCTGCCTGCCTCCTCGAACGACCTCGTCGTTTACTCATTCTCTATCTCAACTTGTCTCCTGCGCGTACATATCGGAATCGATTGAAATCTCAATCCTCAATTTCAGTTCATGACCAGACTATTATAGACACTTGGGATGTATTCTATTTCACTTAACCGACACTGACAGTACTAGACACCCTAAGCTCTGATACCAAGAAAACTCTGTCACGCCCCGAAAATGCGGAAAATAGGGCAAATTTAAAACTTTTTATTTATTAATTCACAATTAAGGGTGCATTCCTGTGCAGTGTCATACATCATCATAAGTATCATTCCTCAGGATCTCATCATGATATAATAAATATTGTATTATACCCATTACTCGATTACAAGTTAATTAATCCTAATGCATCCCATACAATGTTATACATCAAGTGTCTGCAATTACAATAATAGTCTGGGTACATGAAAAGATAAAATATACCTCAAGATACAATATATATGGCCTGGAGCTCGAGTCCTCCACTAGCCACTACTCCGTACGTCGCAGGGAAATCCTTTTTCACTTGAAGAACTCTGGGGGGAAAGGAAACAGGGTGAGCTTCTAAATCGCTCAGTAAAGGGGGTAAGGAACTCATTTCATAACCCAAAATGCACATCACAAAATGTTTATTTGTATGTAAAACTCATTTGAAAAACATAGCATGAAAGTACTCAAAATGACATTCTCATGTCTCAAGTCATGTGAAAACATGAAGTAAAAAGGCTCACTCTAGAGCAATAACAAAGCATGTGAAAACAATGCGATAAACGCTTTCTCAATGAACGTGATAAAATCACTGAAATAGTAATGTACGTGGCACAGCCACTAAACACACGTGGCATGGCCACTGATTTAATTCACACGTGGCGTAGCCACTAAACACACGTGGCATAGCCACTGATTTAAATTTCACACGTGGCATAGCCACTAAACACACGTGGCATAGCCACTGATTTAATTTCACATGTGGCATAGCCACTGGATAGGGTTTCACGTGGCAACGGCCACTAATTAGGGGTTCTCACGTGGCAACGGCCACCAAATAGGGTTTCTCACGTGGCAACGGCCACCAAATGGGGTATCACGTGGCAACGGCCACCAATGGGGTTTCTCACGTGGCAACGGCCACCAATGGGGTTTCTCACGTGGCAACGGCCGCCAAATAGGGTTTCACACGTGGCAACGGCCACTAAGTATACGTGGCACAGCCACAGAATGGGTTATTCTCACGTTACCAGAACAGAGAAGAAATTGGGCTTACATGCTACTAGAGCAATGCCCGGTGTGTACTCAAAATTACACACCTAAGTCTTATCACACAAGATTGGTTTGCCTTCACGTAGAACTCATAAGGGTTTTTCTCTCATAAAACTCATTTAAAAATCGTTTTGTACTCAACACAAAACATAATAAAACCGAGTTCCAACCGGTAAGCACACGCACACATTTCTCAAATCTCGATATTGCCTTAACGTAGAGCCCAATTCATTACTCACACAAATTTGATGGTTTATAAAGCAATTTCACACTCAGCTTATAAACGCATAAAACAATGGGCTCCAACCGGCTATAAAAACCGTGTGCAATTATAACTCAACACAACACTCAACATGCTTGTTTTATAAACCACAAATCATGCTAAAATAGTTTACAAATCACATACACAAATGGTTTAGATTTCTCTTCCCTCTTTGCACCTCGTATAGTGCAATCGTTTCCCCCGTATCACGGACTAGCCTCGCATTCCACTCTGGAACTCCCGAGCTGTCCAAACGATGTTAAAACATCAATACTCAATTATCTCATAAACCTCAATTCTCAAAACCGAGCATAATTGCTCATAACTCCTCAAATCTCTCGATTCTCGTAACTCTACCTTAAACTACAACCTCATTCACAATATCTCAATGTCCTATATTTCTCATGTTAAATCATCTACGCTAATTCACCACATTGTCTATATTTCCATTTATAGCACAAATTCTCAAAATTACCAAAATTACCAAATATCTACATTACTCCAACTACATTGCAATTTCATCAATCCCTAATCCTTTCTCAACTATTTCAACGCAATGACAACCACCAATATCATCAAAATCATCTCAAATATCAAGATCGAGGTTTAGAAATTACCCAAAGCTTGTGAGACGTACAACCCACGCCTCGATCCGATTCGTCCTTCGATTTCCAAGTATGTTGTTCTCCCTTTGATGAGGAACAACTTTTCTTCTTGCCACAACCTCTGATTCGGCCAGAAATGGGTGATTTAGATGAGTGAGAAAGTTAGGTTTTCGATGGAAATGGGGTTGGAAGAGAGAGAAAGTGAAATTGCAGGAGAAAAACAGGGGTTCCTTATATAGACTAGAGGTAGGAGATGGATCTGCCTCTTGATGAGATCGATCTGTATTTGAATTTTTGGGACGATTTAGGCAATTTTATGCCTAGGAGATCGATCTGTCGAGGGGTGAGATCGATCTCTTTATGGCTTTATGAGATCGATCTGCTCCTTGAGGAGATCGATCTTCTCCCAAACAGAATCATTTGGAGATCGATCTCTTCCTCATGAGATCGATCTTCTCTCAAACAGATTCATAACGAGATCGATCCTCTTCCATTGGAGATCGATCTGCTCCTTAAATTCCTCCTTCCTTGTCATTTTTAACTTACCAGATCGATCTCTCCTTCTCCCAGATCGATCTGCTCCTTAAATTTCTCCTTCTTTGTCGTTTATAACTCACCAGATCGATCTCTCCTTCTCCCAGATCGATCTGTCCTCATAGTTTCACATTTATTTTAACACTTAACATATAAATCTCCAATTATCATTCCCACAATTCACTTAGCTCAATAAATTACACTTCAAATTATTATTACATCAATAAAATATGTCTGAAATTCTCAGATCTCACAATACGAGGTCAGAATTGACCGATTTGAATTTTGGAAAATTTATTTAAATTATATTTAATCAAAAATTAACCCGAAATTAAATATATAATTGTGCAGTTTTACGACAAAGCCCGAACGAGAGCCGATTGAGCTTCGATTTTTGTACCCCGCATCATATTGGGTAAGTATATTTTAATTACGAGAATATGAGTCATTTAATACAGAGTTTCAATTATTTTGAGGAATTTACGGATAAATTCTGTATAAAAAGGCATATTAATCGGAATTGCACGTAATTACTGTAAATAGTATACGGGCTATCCAATGAGTTTGGAACGAAGCCCGATGATTATTGGTAAGCTGAATGAGCCCAGTAAACCCGAAGAAGGGATTTAATAAGTAGAAACAGGCTGAAAATGGGTCGAGGCCCATTAAGGTGCAATTGGGCCCAATAAAGTAAAATGAGCCCAGTATGTTAGATTCGATCAGTAAATGTGATATACTGATAAAGATAAGTGAATTAACCAAAAATATGTGATTATATGCAGCTTCGTGGACTTGGTTGATGCGCAGTTGGATTGAGAGATCGGGTATTATCAAGATGAGATAAGTTTACGTGTAAATCGAGGTAAGGGAATTTTGTAGGTGCATAGAGATTTCTATAAGTATTTTTGAGGGAATTTGCAGGACCTAGAATTTCTTTAAGTATCTAGAAATGAAATAATAATTTTTGTGAAAAATCAGGGCATAGGTGAATAAAGAAAAGACGATATTGCCCTTGGGAGTAAAATTTACAAAAAGGGTAGTAAGGCAAATAAATTGCATGATTTCATGTTTTAATGTTTTATATAAATGTATTGCTTTGATTTAAGCAAATATACACATAGGTTGGCTATTGATTTCATGAATTATACGAAAGGGTACCGGTTTGTACCGGTTACGATTTTAAAAGATGTTTTATCAAGATTGAGCCGCCTATCATATTTACACGAGTAAAAAGAGTGTTAGAGTATTACTCGCACTAAATTTTACAGATTTATTACTCATGAAAAGTCGTACTGGAGCATTGCTCGTACGAGAAATTTGTATGTGTACAAAACTGTGCTGGAGCTTTGCTCGCACGAGATTTTAGATATCATGATATGCGTAGCGTGGTGCTGGAGCTTCGCTCGCACTAGACGTGAGTTGACATGCATGTAGTCGTGCGACAGCCTCCTATAGACTGTGTGTCGCAGAGAGTTGATATGCTCGCACGTATACTTTGAGACATGGGTTGGTTATCGACATAGTATTGGGGTGGGTAAGACCTACGACAGGCACCCCGAGACTATGATATGGGTCCATGGAGTACGATGTACCGTGTATGTCACACGGTGTACGCTGTACCATGCAATCATGATGACTCGATGATGTTACTTGATATTTTGGCAGGTAGGATTTGACCCCACCTCCCGTTGCAGTTGTGATGCCCCGCACACCGGGATCCGTGTAGCCTGGGATCACAGGGACAAATTATGGCCATAGTCCTCAATTTTCATACAGTAATCTACATGCCTCACATGATATCATACGGTCTGAATAGACCAGGACAAACGCAAAGGAGGGGTAATATCCCGATTTATGTTTTTAAATGAGATGCGATTTAATGAATCAAGGTATTCCCGAGAGATGGGTTTGACCTTGATGTGGTTGTTTTGTGATACAACAAATAAGTTTTAGCATGATGAGTTTATGATGAAACAAATAAGTTTTTAATGTGACGAGCATGAGATGACATACATGATGATTTTTCCATGTTTGTTTTATATATCGATTTCATGATTTCTCTTATATGATATATACATACATGTGGCATCGTTTTAGTCTTACCTCATGCTCCAAATGTAAACAATTTTATATCACGACATTATCAGCACGTAGATAGTATAGTTATCTACCTGCTTACATTATTGCCTTACTGAGCTGTTTATGCTCACCCTTTCATTTTCCACCCCACAGGGTACATTCAGTAGAAGAGAGCGACAATAGTCTCGCATTTCGGTTATCCGCTGCTTCTCATCGAGAGACAGATATACACATTTGTATAGTTTGTATCTAAATATGTAATGCACAGTACTGTAAATGGATATGATGTCGGGGATGTAAGGTTATATAAATATCAATGTGTATGTATTTAGTCAAAGTCAAAAGATAGTAAACTCTGATATGTGAATGAGATTATGGAAATGTAATGGTAAATAGGTGAGAGGTGACTAACACCGAATCATAGCCCAACTGTTAGTGGTGAAACTGTTCACAATGGGTAAGGAAATGAAAAAGTGAAAAATTTATTCTGATTTTTAGGTAATTTGGGTCGTGACAAAAAGGTGGTATCAGAGCAGAGTTGGTCTGATATGAGTCGGTGCTAGTGATTAAGTAAATTTACATCCCCATGTACTGTGCATTGTTTAGATACAATTGTGTATATCAAGGTGGAACAACAGCTAAGAATTTAGTTTCGAATGCAAGAATATAGTTTTTATAATTGATAGCCGCTATGGTAGAGGGGCGAGTACACATGCTCGAGGCCATAGAGATCAGCCTGAGAATCGAATGAGTCGTGACATGAGGCTCAAGATGAGAGTGAAGTGGAGGCTGATGTTGAGCATACTCCATAAGGTCCTATCAAGAGACCAAACAGTATTGAGACACGCTCCAAGAGGATGGAGTGGAGTGTAGAAAATATTTCGAAGTTTTTTACTCAGTCTTTACATGTAGTTGAGGATAGGCAGGGTAAGGCCTAAACAGATGCCTCAGACTATAGAGATTTTCACACCCCTCCGGTATTTAGTGAAGTAAAGAAACCAATAGTTGCTGAGGACTGGGTGAATGAGATAGTGAAGTTGTATGAATTCTTTCGGTGTATGTCGACTGAGAAGGTGACTTTAAATACGTTTATGTTGGAGGACGAGGCGGAGCATTGGTGGAAGTCCGCTCGAACCATCTGAAAAGTTAGACATCCAGAGCTGACATGAGAAATATTTCTGGATGTATTCTGGTGATAGAATATCCCGGACACTACTTAAGGAAAATTACAAGTAAAATTTCTTACAATGACCCAGAGACACTGGTTGATTAACGAGTATGAGTCTCAGTTTTTATACCTGCCCAGGTATTAACCCGACATTATGGGCAGTTAGAGTCAGAAAGCCCAAAAGTTCATGGAATGACTCAAATTGTCGATTAGAGTCCGATTGACCCCGTTAGATATCACTACCTATGTCGAGGCAGTGCGCAGAATACAGTTGTGTGAATAATATCATGTGTTGCACGTCTCTGAGATTGGAAAAGGTAGTAAGGGCTGAAATAGAGACAAAAGAGAATAGAGAACGACAGAGATGTCAAAGCGAGAAAAAGACTAGTTGGTAAGAGATTAGAGTTGATGAGTCATAGGGTAAGATGATTGGTAAGGCCCCAGTGTGTTCAATTTTAGCACTTTTGAGGGGTATTGTGATTTGAGGACCCCGACCTGCTACAGAGCAGTGAAGCAAGTTTAGCAGTGAAAGCAGTGTAAGCAGTGTAGCAATGTAGCAGTGTAACAGTGTAAGCAGTGTAGCAGTGTAAGCAGTGTAAGATGTCTGGTAGATACCACGAAAGTAGGTCCTACACATACACTTTATTAACTAAAATAGGCGTTAAATGTGGTAAGACAGGCCAATTATTTAATGATTGCTCAGAGTTGGGTGAGACTGCCCCACAGAAGGGTAAAGAGACAAAGAAAACCCTATTGGTATCTCTACATCGAAAAAGGGGTGTAGCGATTGAAATTAGAGGAGTAAATGATTTTACTCACGGAATGAGTAATGATAGAGTTTTGTTATAAGTAATATACGAAAAGAGATAAGCTTTGCAATGCGATAGATCCTGAATAGAAAATCTATTGGAATAAGAGGCGTATGCAAGGTACGAATATCTCTGATATGTGAAATAATTTGGATTAAAGCAATTAGTAACGAATATGAATTGTGACCATATGGACTGATATGTAAAGTAATTGTGGTCAAGTCTGAGGCTTAATAAGGTATTTCAAAATACCTCCCCGCCTGAAGACTTAACAGTGTCTAAAAGTATACACAACCTATAAATTGAAATGCGATAGTCGTAATATATACATTTACAATTGGATACCTTTACTTGTCCGATAAAAAAATATAGAATTCGATTAATTGTGAAGGTTTAAAAAATTAATTTAAAATTTTATAAAAGTCGTTAATATAAGAAAAGGAAATGACGCAGGTTAGTATCTTGAACAGAAGTGATTTGGAAATGACGATTTACGTTTATACGTACGTAGGTCAAAGATATGGGTGATTGAAATATTTAGTGGAACACAACTACGATGAGGTATTTAAACTTTACCTAGACCGATTTGTTATCATCCATATTGATGATATTTTGGGTGTATTTACAGTCCAGAGAAAATTATAAGCAACAATTGGAAATTGTTTATACAGATGATTTGTTGAGAGTTCTCGAAATGGACTACTTTATTGACACGTTTAACTTAGAAAAAGTTGTATTTGAATGGGATGATAGACGTGACAAGAGTTTTGGTGTACTGAAGTAATAAACTGACCACCGCATTTATTCTCACCATACCCAACAGATTAAGAGGTTTCTCATGAGTCTATGGATACCTTAAAATAATGAATGGGCTGTGTATTGATGCAAAAGGGGAAGATAGTCAATTATGAATCCAGACAACTCAAGGATCATGAAAGGACTATCGACTCATGATTTAAAGTTAACAGCGATAGCGATTGTACTGAGTATATGATACTACTATGTACATGGTGAGAAATTTCAGGTATGCACTGATAATAAAAGCCCCAAGTATCTGTTTTCACAGAAAGAGTCGAATATGAGAACAAAGTGTTTTAGAGCTTCTGAGGGATTATGATTGTGAAAATTGTACCAACTAGGAAAGGTTAATGTAATGGCTACTGCCTTGAGTAGAAAGAGCCTCGGGATGGTATTACATATGATGGTCAAGGAGCGTGAGCTGCTAGAGCAGTTGTAAGCCTCAGTAATGATGTGACCCCCTCTGATGATGACAATAATTGTCTAACAGCTAGCCTGAGATTAGAAACAGATTTGAGTGATCGGATTTGATAGGCTTAGCATGTGATCGGCAGGGTGTCGATAGTGTGAGTCAGATTCAGATGGGTACAGTGACAGAGTTCATAGAGAGTGATGATGACTTACTGAGGTTCAGAGACAGTATAAGTGCTCCCCAAGACCACAGTGATGAGATAGTTATTGTCAGAAGCTCACTCTTCGAGATATACAGTGCATCCGAGAAGTAATAAATATATCAAAATCTTAGAAAAGGGTATTGGTGGTCAGATATGAAAAGAGACATGGTAGAAATTGTGGAAAAGTGTCTCGTATGTTAGCAGAATAAGGTAGAGCAAAAGAAGTTCCTGAGTTATTGTAGTTTCTACCTATATTGACATGAAAATGAGAACAAGTTACCATGAATTTCGTGATGGGTTACAGAGGACCCGGATAAATCATAAGGCTATTTGGGTGATAGTCGATAGATTGACTAAGTCTACCCACCTTCTGGTTAGGAAAATTTCCAGATACTCTGAGTGTGTAGGCGGATTTATGTGTATGGAAAATTGTGGAACACCAAGGATTTTTCCAGTGAGCATTGTATCATATAGGGATTCCCGCTTCACTTCTCACTTCTGAGAATATTTTTCAGGAAGCTATGGGAACCAGACTGAGTATTAGCACAGCTTCCCATCCTTGATAGATGGTCAGTCAGAGAGGACTGTACAGGTTCTGCAGGATATGATGAGAGCATGTGCCATTTATCTGATAAGCTACTAGGATGATTAGTTGTTACTAATTGGATTCACCAATAATGATAGTTGTCACTAGAGTATCGGGATGACTTCAGATGAGGCATTGTATGGCTGTAAGGGTTGTTTCCCCGATTTAGATAAGAAGAAGTGGGTGACAGATAGAAAATTGTTCCCGAATTGGTAAGACAAACCTCTGAGGATGTTTAGGTAATTATGAAGGATTAAGAATACCTCAGAGCAGATAGAAAAACTATGCTGACAAGAGACAGAAACCATTGGAATTCATCGAGGGTGAATTAGTATTATTGAAAGTTACATGCCCTTAGGACATAGCATAAGGACGTAACGAGATTCGGAAAGAGATTGGACAAAGTGGGAGACAAGGCTTATAGGTTGGTGTTACCACTTGAATTAGCAAGCATCCACAATGTGTCCTATCTTAAGATGCTTCGAAAATACTATCCGGATCCTGCATATGTAATCGGATTTGAGCTTCAACAGCTTAGCTCAATGAAAGTATAACGTATGATTGGAAAATCGATTTGAGTATTAAACAGGAAGGAGAAAGTGTTGAGGTTTAAGATGATCTCCCTAATTAAAGTCCTTTGGTAGTATTACACTCTGGGAAAAGTTACTTGAGAATGGCAGTATATGATACAATAGACGTACCCGGAGTTGTTTATGAATCCATTTGACTTGGTTCAAATTTGGAGGACCAAATTTCTTAAGTGGGGGAGATTATGTAAGACCCGAATTTAGTTAAAACACGAAATGAGTATGTTCGTGAAAGGAAGGATTGAAATGGTCCCAAATTAAACGAATGGGATTCGGACTGAAAATAAGGATTTAAAATGCGAAATGAATGAGTATTCGTGAAGGGAAGTCAGGTTAAATTCATTTCGAACACGTGTAAGGGCAAAACGGTCAAAAGATCGAAAGCCGAAATAAATTCGATAAGAAAATTTAATTAAAAATAATGGATTTGAGAATCTTGATCAATAACAAAGAAATAATTAAATTTCGGGTTAAATTGATCAAGATATGAAATTACTAGAATTAATCAAAATTTTCGCATAGGACAATATCCCGAAAATACGGAGAAAATATACCGAAAAAGGGTTAAAATATAATAAATAAATTAAGTAAAATTAAATAAATGAATTTAGAATAAAATAAGAAATTTGTAGATATTTGTGGAATATTTGTGAATATTTTAATGATTAAAATATTAATAAAATAAATAAAGAAATAAAAATAAATTAATAAATTAATTAATTAGTTAGAAAAAAAAAGAAAGAGGATCGCACGACACAGTCGCGCGACCCAAACTGAAAACCAAAATCGATCTCTTGGCTCCGACCGACGGCGGCACGATGGAGGGCGAGGCGTCCAGTGAAGCAAGGCCGACACCGAGGCAGCCTCCACCGGCGGGCACGCGCTCCCCAGCCACAGGAATTTGCGAGAACGGCGAGGGGGATGGGGAGAAACCGAAATGAGAAAAGCGAATCGACGGCCACCGGCGCCGATCTGGCCAACCCCGTCCCCAGCAGAACGTCCCTGAGGCGAAGACGAGCTGATTGGTGGTGGCCATGGCCGGCGAAACCGACGGACGACATCTGAAACAGCGAAAAAAAGGAATGGTACCGACGGCGAAGGGAGAACACACCGGACCGGCCACTTTTCGACCACCCTTGGTAAAACCGAGGCCAGATTTGAGAATCGGACGACCTCGCGGAGCTGCTGGCGGTGGAAGGCAGTGGAGAACCGACCGACGAGACCCTGAACCGGCCGAACCGGAGTGAACCGGATTGAATCGGACCAGTCTGAATCGGGTCGAACCAGACCGAACCGGTTCAGCCAAGAAAGAAGGGAAAAAAAGAGAAAAAGAGAAAAAGGAAAAAGGGGAAGATTTTTGGGGATACACCAAACTTCGAGTAAGTCGATACGAGGTCAAAATTGACCGATTTGAATTTCGAAAAATTTATTTAAATTATATTTAATCGAAAATTAACCTGGAATTAAATATATAATTGTGCAGTTTTACGACAAAGCCCGAAAGAGAGCCGATTGAGCTTCGATTTTCGTACCCCGCATCATATTGGGTAAGTATATTTTAATTACAAGAATATGAGCCATTTAATACAGAGTTTCAATTATTTTACAAAATTTACGGATAAATTCTGTATAAAAAGGCATATTAATCGGAATTGCAATGTAATTACCGTAAATAGTATACGGGCTATCCAATGAGTTTGGAACGAAGCCCAATGATTATTGGTAAGCTGAATGAGCCCAGTAAACCCGAAGAAGGGATTTAATAAGTAGAAACAGGCTGAAAATGGGTCGAGGCCCATTAAGGTGCAATTGGGCCTAATAAAGTAAAATAAGCCCAGTACGTTAGATTCGATCAGTAAATGCGATATACTGATAAAGATAAGTGAATTAACCAAAAATATGTGATTATATGCAGCTTCGTGGACTTGGTTGACTCGCAGTTGGATTGAGAGATCGAGTATTATCAAGACGAGATAAGTTTATGCGTAAATCGAGGTTAGAGAATTTTGTAGGTGCATAGAGATTTCTATACGTATTTTTGAGGGATTTTGCAGGGCTTAGAATTTCTTTAAGTATCTAGAAATGAAATAATAATTTTTGTGAAAAATCGAGGCATAGGTGAATAAAGAAAAGACGATATTGCCCCTGGGAGTAAAATTTACAAAAAGGGTAGTAAGGCAAATAAATTGCATGATTTCATGTTTTAATGTTTTATATGAATGTATTGCTTTGATTTAAGCAAATATACACATAGGTTGGCTATTGATTTCATGAATTATACGAAAGGGTACCGGTTTGTACCGGTTACGATTTTAAAAGATGTTTTATCAAGATTGAGCCACCTATCATATTTACATGAGTAAAAAGAGTGCTAGAGTATTACTCGCACTAAATTTTACTGATTTATTACTCATGAAAAGCCGTACTGGAGCATTGCTCGTACGAGAAATTTGTGTGTGCACAAAACCGTGCTGGAGCTTCACTTCCATGAGATTTCAGATATCATGATATGCATAGCGTGGTGTCGGAGCTTCGCTCGCACTAGACGTGAGTTGACATGCATATAGTCGTGCGAAAGCCTCCTATAGACTGTGTGTCACAGAGAGTTGATATGCTCGCACGTATACTTTGAGACATAGGTTGGTTATCGACATAGTACTGGCGTGGGTAAGACCTACGACAGGCACGCCAAGACTATGATATGGGTTCATGGAGTACGATGTACAGTGTATGTCACACGGTGTACGCTGTACCGTGCAGTCATGATGACTCGATGAAGTTACTTGATATTCTTGCGGGTAGGATTTAACCACACCTCCCGTTGCAGTTGTGATGCCCAGCACATCGGGATCCGTGTAGCCTGGGATCATAGGGACAAATTATGGCCATAGTCCTTGATTTTCATACAGTAATCTACATGCTTCGCATGATATCATACGGTCTGAATAGACCAGGACAAACCCGAAGGAGGGGTAATGTCCCGATTTATGTTTTTAACTGAGATGGGATTTAATGAATTAAGGTATTCCCGAGAGATGGGTTTGACCTTGATGTGGTTGTTTTGTGATACAACAAATAAGTTTTATCATGTTGAGTTTATGATGAAACAAATAAGTTTTTAATGTGACGAGCATGAGATGACATACATGATGATTTTTTCATGTTTGTTTTATATATCGATTTCATGATTTCTCTTATATGATATATACATACATGTGGCATCATTTTAGTCTTACCTCATGCTCCAAATGTAAACAATTTTGTATCACGACATTATCAGCACGTATATAGTATAGTTATCTACCTGCTTACATTATTGCCTTACTGAGCTGTTTATGCTCACCCTTTCATTTTCCACCCCACAGGGTACATTCAGTAGAAGAGAGCGACAATAGTCTCGCATTTTGGTTATCCACTGCTTCTTATCGAGAGACAGGTATACACATTTGTATAGTTTGTATCTAAATATGTAATGCACAATACTGTAAATGGATATGATGTCGGGGATGTAAGGTTATATAAATATCAATGTGTATGTATTTAGTCAAAGTCAAAAGATAGTAAACTTTGATATGTGAATGAGATTATGGAAATGTAATGGTAAATAGGTGAGAGGTGACTAACACCGAATCATAGCCCAACTGTTAGTGGTGAAACTGTTCACGACGGGTAAGGAAATGAAAAAGTGAAAAATTTTCTCTGATTTTTAGGTAATTTGGGTCGTGACAAAAAGGTGGTATCAGAGTAGAGTTGGTCTGATATGAGTCGATGTTAGTGATTAAGTAAATTTACTTCCCCATGTACTGTGCATTGTTTAGATACAATTGTGTATATCAAGATGGAACAACAGCTAAGAATTTAGTTTCGAATGCAAGAATATAGTTTTTATAAATGATAGCCGCTATGGTAGAGGGGCGAGTACACATGCTCGAGGCCATAAAGATCGGCCTGAGAATCGAATGAGTCGTGACATGAGGCTCAACATGAGAGTAAAGTGGAGGCTGATGTTGAGTATACTCCATAAGGTCCTATCAAGAGACTAAACAGTATTGAGACACGCTCCAAGAGGATGGAGTGGAGTGTAGAAAATATTTCGAAGTTGTTTACTCAGTCTATACATGTAGTTGAGGATAGGCAGGGTAAAGCCTAGACAGATGCCTCAGACTATAGAGATTTTCACACCCCTCCGGTATTTAGCGAAGTAAAGAAACCAATAGTTGCTGAGGACCGGGTGAATGAGATAGTGAAGTTGTATGAATTCTTTCGGTGTATGTCGACTGAGAAGGTGACTTTAAATACGTTTATGTTAGAGGGCGAGGCGGAGCATTGGTGGAAGTCTGCTCGAACCATCTGAAGAGTTAGACGTCCAGAGCTGACATGAGAAATATTTTTGGATGTATTCTGGTGATAGAATATCCCGGACACTACTTAAGGAAAATTACAGGTAAAATTTCTTACAATGACCCAAAGACACTGGTTGATTGACGAGTATGAGTCTCAGTTTTTATACCTACCCAGGTATTAACTCGACATTATGGGCAGTTAGAGTCGGAAAGCCTAAAAGTTCATGGAATGAGTCAAATTGTCGATTAGAGTCCGATTGACCCCGTTAGATATCACTACCTATGTCGAGCCAGTGCTTAGAATACAGTTGCGTGAATAATATCATGTGTTGCATGCCTCTGAGATTGAAAAAGGTAGTAAGGGTCGAAATAGAGACAAAAGAGAATAGAGAATGACAGAGATGTAAGAGCGAGAAAAAGACCAGTTGGTAAGAGATTAGAGTTGATGAGTCATGGGGTAAGATGATTGGTAAGGCCCCAATGTGTTCAATTTTAGCACTTTTGAGGGGTATTGTGATTTGAGAACCCCGACCTGCTACAGTGCAATGAAGCAAGTGTAGCAGTGTAGCAGTGTAACAGTGTAGCAGTGTAGCAGTGTAACAGTGTAAGCAGTGTAAGCAGTGTAGCAGTGTAGCAGTGTAGCAGTGTAACAGTGTAAGCAGTGTAGTAGTGTAAGCAGTGTAGGATGTGTGGTAGATACCACGGAAGTAGGGCCTACACATACACTTTATTAACTAAAATAGGCGTTAAGTGTGGTAAGACAGGCTAATTATTTAATGATTGTTCAGAGTTGGGTGAGACTACCCCACAGAAGGGTAAAGAGACAAAGAAAACCCTATTGGTATCTCTACACCGGAAAAGGGTGTAGCGATTGAAATTAAAGGAGTAACTGATTTTACTCACGGAATGAGTAATGATAGAGTTTTGTTATAAGTAATATACGAAAAGAGATAAGCTTTACGATGCGATAGATCCTGAATACAAAATCTATTGGAATAAGAGGCGTATGCAAGGTACGAATATCTCTGATATGTGAAATAATTTGGATTAAAGCAATTAGTAACGAATATGAATTGTGACCATATGGACTGATATGTAAAGTAATTGTGGTCAAGTTTGAGGGTTAATAAAGGTATTTCAAAATACCTCCCTGCCTGAAGACTTGACAGCGTCTAAAAGTATACACAACCTATAAATTGAAATGCGATAGTCGTAATATATACAATTAAAATTAGGGTACCTTTACTTGTACAATAAAAAAATATAGAATTCGATTAATTGTGAAGGTTTAAAAAATTTATTTAAAATTTTATAAAAGTCATTAATATAAGAAAAGGAAATGACGCAGGTTAGTATCTTGAACGGAAGTGATTTGGAAATGACAATTTACGTTTATACGTACGTAGGTCAAAGATATGGGTGATTGAAATATTTAGTGGAACACAACTACGATGAGGTATTTAAACTTTACCTAGACCGATTTGTTATCATCCATATTGATGATATTTTGGGTGTATTTACAGTCCAGAGAAAATTATAAGCAACAATTAGAAATTGTTTATACAGATGATTTGTTGAGAGTTCTCAAAATGGACTACTTTATTGACACGTTTAACTTAGAAAAAGTTGTATTTGAATGGGATGATAGACGTGACAAGAGTTTTAGTGTACTGAAGTAATAAACTGACCACCGCATTTATTCTCACCATACCCAACAGATTAAGAGTTTTCTCATGAGTCTATGGATACCTCAAAATAATGAATGGGCTGTGTATTGATGCAAAAGGGGAAGATAGTCAATTATGAATCCAGACAACTCAAGGATCATGAAAGGACTATCCGACTCATGATTTAAAGTTAACAGCGATAGTGATTGTACTGAGTATATGATACCACTATGTACACGGTGAGAAATTTCAGGTATGCACTAATCATAAAAGCCCCAAATATCTGTTTTCACAGAAAGAGTCGAATATGAGAACAAAGTGTGTTAGAGCTTCTGAGGGATTATGATTGTGAAAATTGTACCACCCAGGAAAGGTTAATGTAATGGCTAATGCCTTAAGTAGAAAGAGCCTCGGGATGGTATTACATATGATGGTCAAGGAGCGTGAGCTGCTAGAGCAGTTGTAAGCCTCAGTAATGATGTGACCCCCTCTGATGATGACAGTGATTGTCTGACAGCTAGCGTGAGATTAGAACCAGATTTGAGTGACCGGATTTGATAGGCTTAGCGTGATGATCGGCAGGGTGTCGATAGTGTGGGTCAGATTCAGATGGGTACAGTGATAGAGTTCACAGAGAGTGATGATGACTTACTGAGGTTCAGAGACAGTATAAGTGCTCCCCAAGACCATAGTGATGAGATAGTTATTGTCAGAAGCTCACTCTTCGGGTTATACAGTGCATCCGAGAAGTAATAAATATATCAAAATCTTAGAAAAGGGTATTGGTGGTCAGATATGAAAAGAGACAAGGTAGAAATTGTGGAAAAGTGTCTCGTATGTCAGCAGAGTAAGGTAGAGCAAAAGAAGTTGCTGAGTTATTGCAGTTTCTACCTATATTGACATGAAAATGGGAACAAGTTACCATGAATTTCGTGATGGGTTACAGAGGACCCGGATGAATCATAAGGCTATCCGGGTGATAGTCGATAGATTGACTAAGTCTACCCACCTTCTGGTTAGGAAAAATTCCCAGATACTCTGAGTGTGTAGGCGGATTTATGTGTATGGAAAATTGTGGAACACCAAGTATTTTTCCAGTGAGCATTGTATCTTATAGGGATTCCTGCTTCACTTCTCACTTCTGAGAATATTTTTTAGGAAGCTATGGGAACCAGACTGAGTATTAGTACAGCTTCCCATCCTCAGACAGATGGTCAGTCAGAGAGGACTGTACAGGTTCTGGAGGATATGATGAGAGCATGTGCCATTTATCTGATAAGCTCTTGGGATGATTAGTTGTTACTAATTGGATTTGCCAATAATGATAGTTGTCACTTAAGTATCGGGATGACTTCAGATGAGGCATTGTATGGCCGTAAGGGTTGTTTCCTCGATTTGGATAAGAAGAAGTGGGTGATAGATAGAAAATTGTTCCCGAATTGGTAAGACAAATCTCTGAGGATGTTCATTTAATTGTGAAGGATTAAGAATACCTTAGAGCAGATAGAAAAACTATGCTGACAAGAGATAGAAACCATTAGAATTCATCAAGGGTGAACTAGTATTATTGGAAGTTACATGCCTTAAGAACATAGCATAAGGACGTAACGAGATTCAGAAAGAGATTGGACAAAGTGGGAGACAAGGCTTATAGGTTGGTGTTACCACTTGAATTAGCAAGCATCCATAATGTGTCCTATCTTAAGATGCTTCAAAAATACTATCCGGATCCAGCATATGTAATCAGATATGAGCTTCAACAGCTTAGCTCAATGAAAGTATAACGTATGATTGGAAAATCGATTCGAGTATTAAACAGGAAGGAGAAAGTGTTAAGGTTTAAGATGATCTCCCTAATTAAAGTCCTTTGGTAGTATTACACTCTGGGAAAGTTACTTGAGAATGACAATATATGATACAATAGATGTACCCGGAGTTGTTTATGAATCCATTTGACTTGGTTCAAATTTGGAGGACCAAATTTCTTAAGTGGGGGAGATTATGTAAGACCTGAATTTAGTTAAAACACGAAATGAGTTTGTTCGTGAAAGGAAGGATTGAAATGGTCCCAAATTAAACGAATGGAATTCAGACTGAAAATAAGGATTTAAAATGCGAAATGAATGAGTATTTGTGAAGGGAAGTCGGGTTAAATTCATTTCGAACACGTGTAAGGGCAAAACGGTCAAAAGATCGAAAACCAGAATAAATTCGATAAGAAAATTTAATTAAAAATAATGGATTTGAGAATCTTGATCAATAACGAAGAAATAATTAAATTTCGGGTTAAATTGATCATGATATTAAATTACTCGAATTAATCAAAATTTTTTCTCGGGACAATATCCTGAAAATACGTAGAAAATATACCGAAAAAGGGTTAAAATATAATAAATAAATTAAATTAAATAAATGAATTTAGAATAAAATAAGAAATTTGTAGATATTTGTAGAATATTTGTGAATATTTTAATGATTAAAATATTAATAAAATAAATAAATAAATAAATAAAAATTAATTAATTAATTAATTAGTTAAAAAAAAAAGAGAAGAGGGTCGCGCGACTGCGTCGGCAGCCACCGGCGCTGATCTAGCCAACCCCGTCCCCAGCAGAATGTCCCCGAGGTGAAGACGAGCTGATTGGTGGTGGCCATGGCCGGCGAAACCGACGGACGGCATCGAAAACGATGAAAAAAAGGAATGGTACCGACGGCGAAGGGAGAACACACCGGTCCGGCCACTTTTCGACTACCCTTGGTAAAATCAAGGCCAGATTTGAGAATAGGACGACCCCGTGGAGCTGCTGGCGGTGGAAGGTGGCGAAGATCCGGCCGATGAGACCCTGAACCGACCGAACCAGAGTGAACCGGATTGAACCGGACCGGTCTGAATCGGGTTGAACCGAACCGAACCGGTTCAGCTAAGAAAGAAGGGAAAAAAGGAGAAAAAGAGAAAAAGAAAAAAGGGGAAGATTTTTTAGGATACACCGAACTTCGGGTAAGTCGATACGAGGTCAAAATTGACCGATTTGAATTTCAAAAAATTTATTTAAATTATATTTAATTGAAAATTAACCCGGAATGAAATATATAATTATGCAGTTTTACGACAAAGCCCAAACGAGAGCCGATTGAGCTTCGATTTTTGTACCCCGCATCATATTTGGTAAGTATATTTTAATTATGAGAATATGAGTATTTAATACAGAGTTTCAATTATTTTATGGAATTTACGGATAAATTCTGTATAAAAAGGCATATTAATCGAAATTGCAACGTAATTACCGTAAATAGTATACGGGCTATCCAATGAGTTTGGAACGAAGCCCGATGATTATTGGTAAGCTGAATGAGCCCAGTAAACTTGAAGAAGGGATTTAATAAGTAGAAACAGGCTGGAAATGAGTCGAGGCCCATTAAAGTGCAATTAGGCCCAATAAAGTAAAATGAGCCCAGTACGTTAGATGCGATCAGTAAATGTGATATACTGATAAAGATAAGTGAATTAACCAAAAATATGTGATTATATGCAGCTTCGTGGACTTGGTTGACGCGTAGTTGGATTGAGAGATCGGGTATTATCAAGACGAGATAAGTTTACGCGTAAATCGAGGTAAGGGAATTTTGTAGGTGCATAGAGATTTCTATACGTATTTTTGAGGGGATTTGCAGGGCCTAGAATTTCTTTATGTATCTAGAAACGAAATAATAATTTTTACGAAAAACTGAGGCATAGGTGAATAAGGAAAAGACGATATTGCCCCTGGGAGTAAAATTTACAAAAAAGGTAGTAAGGCAGATAAATTGCATGATTTCATGTTTTAATGTTTTATATGAATGTATTGATTTGATTTAAGCAAATATACACATAGGTTGGCTATTGATTTTATGAATTATACGAAAGGGTACCGGTTTGTACCGGTTACGATTTTAAAAGATGTTTTATAAAGATTGAGCCACCTATCATATTTACACGAGTAAAAAGAGTGCTAGAGTATTACTCGCACTAAATTTTACTGATTTATTACTCATGAAAAGCCATACTGGAGCATTGCTCGTACGAGAAATTTGTGTGCGCACAAAACCGTGCTGGAGCTTTGCTCGCACGAGATTTTAGATATCATGATATGCATAGCGTGGTGCTGGAGCTTCGCTTGCACTAGATGTGAGTTGACATGCATATAGTCGTGCAAAAGCCTCCTGTAGACTGTAAAACCTACGGCAGGCACCCCCAGACTATGATATGGGTCCATGGAGTACGATGTACCGTGTATGTCACACGGTGTACGCTGTACTGTGCAGTCATGATGACTCGATGATGTTACTTGATATTCTGGCGGGTAGGATTTGACCCCACCTCCCGTTGCAGTTGTGATGCCCGCACACCGGGATCCATGTAGCCTGGGATCACAGGGACAAATTATGGCCATAGTCCTCGATTTGCATACAGTAATCTACATGCCTCACATGATATCATACGGTCTGAATAGACCAGGACAAACCCGAAGGAGGGGCAATGTCCCAATTTATGTTTTTAAATGAGATGCGATTTAATGAATCAAGGTATTCCCGAGAGATGGGTTTGACCTTGATGTGGTTGTTTTGTGATACAACAAATAAGTTTAAACGTGATGAGTTTATGATGAAACAAATAAGTTTTTAATGTGACATTCATGAGATGACATACATGATGATTTTTCCATGTTTGTTTTATATATCGATTTCATGATTTCTCTTATATGATATATACATATATGTGGCATCGTTTTAGTCTTACCTCATGCTCCAAATGTAAACAATTTTATATCACGACATTATCAGTACGTAGATAGTATAGTTATCTACCTGCTTACATTATTGCCTTACTGAGCTGTTTATGCTCACCCTTTCATTTTCCACCCCATAGGGTACATTCAGTAGAAGAAAGCGACAATAGTCTCGTATTTTGGTTATCCGCTGCTTCTCATCGAGAGACAGGTATACACATTTGTATAATTTGTATCTAAATATGTAATGCACAGTACTGTAAATAGATATGATGTCGGGGATGTAAGGTTATATAAATATCAATGTGTATGTATTTAGTCAAAGTCAAAAGATAGTAAACTCTGATATGTGAATGAGATTATGGAAATGTAATGGTAAATAGGTGAGAGGTGACTAACACCGAATCATAGCCCAATTGTTAGTGGTGAAACTGTTCACGACGGGTAAAGAAATGAAAAAGTGAAAAATTTACTCTGATTTTTAGGTAATTTGGGTCGTGACAAATTTAACCTGACTTTCCTTTATACACCCACTATCGTTTCTGTCACAACCCAAATTACCTAAAAATCACTACAAATTTTTTCATTTTTTTATTTATTCTTGAATTCTTACCTTTCTTTCATCGTGACCATCCTACTAACAGTTGGGCTATGATTCGGTGTTAGCTCCCTCACACTAATTATCATTCCATTTTCATAATCACGTGCACATATCAGGATTTACTATCCCTTAACTTTAACTAAATACATACATAATAGTATTTACATAACCTTACATCCTCGACATCATATACGTTTACAGTACTATGCATTTACATATTTAGATACGAAACTATACAAATGTGTATACCTGACTCTCGATGGGAAGCATCGGGTACCAAGATGCAAGTTCTCAAACGCTCACTAACTACTACGAGTGCTCTAAAAAGATGGGAAAATAAGGGGGTGAGCAAGCCACACGCTTAGTAAGGTAATTA
This sequence comes from Firmiana major, assembly GCA_033439115.1. NCBI lineage: Eukaryota > Viridiplantae > Streptophyta > Magnoliopsida > Malvales > Malvaceae > Firmiana > Firmiana major. Next base: position 44,573,875 of record CM065908.1, on the reverse strand, counting down.
TGCAAGTAAGTAGATAGCTCCACCATCTACATGCTCATAATGCCATGCCCTTAAAATCCATTTCTTTTCGTTTAAATATAACGCACAAAATCTTGCATACATCCATGCTATAGTTTATAAAAACTATTCGTGCATATAGAAATCATGAAACTCATGCATCCATGGCATTCTATGTCAAATCATAATTCGCATGAAGTAAATCAAGATCATGCATTATTTCATGCCATGTAAAACAAATCATGAGAAACAATTCTTTTCATGAATTTATAATCAAAGCATGGAAAAATCATCATGCTACTGCATTTAAATCACTGCATTAAAACTCAGTATAAAATAACCCCTCCGAGTCAATCATCTCATAAATACATCTCAAACTCATAAATGAACTCGTTATAATTCATTAAAAATTATGTTAAAAAATCACCTTTCTTTTAGGGTCACATGTCATAAAATCTTCTGAAATATCTAGCATTATAGTAGAAAATCACATAATTGGGGCCTGAACCCTCCCTCTGGTCTACCTTGGTCTATCAAGACCACAAGTTATATCATGTGAGACATGTAGGTGACTATATCAGTAATAACGAGGACTATGGTCAGAACCTAGTGATCCCTGGCTACACGGTACTTAGTGTGCGGGGTATCACACCTGAAATAGGAGGTGGGTCAATCCTACCACCAGAACCACATAACATCAGGAATACGAGGGCAAGGCTTGCTGCCTAGAGGCTAATGCCAATCCACTCCAACAATCCCCACAGTACAACGTACTCCGTGAACCCAATCTCAGTCAGGGGGTGCCTGCAATAGGTCTTATCCACCAATACCATCTATGTCTCAATATGCACATGTGGCATATCATCTCACTGTGACACACAGTCTACAGGAGGCTCCAACACGGCTATATGCATGTCATATAAATCCCTGTGCGAGCGAATCTCTAGCATGGCTCCATGCATATTCATGATATCTAAAAATCTCGTACGAGCGAAGCTCTAGCACGGTTTCATAAAAATCAGTAAAATCTGCGTACGAGTAGCACTCCAGTACGACTTTAAAATGAGTTATAAATCCATATAAAATCACATGCGAGCAAGCTCCAACACATTTTTTTGCATAAATAAATCAAATCTCATGCGAGTTACACTAAAGCACGACTTTTATGCAATTATCATATCAAAACAGGATGCGAGCTATGCTCCAGCACCACTCATGCACGTTAAATCATTAAAACTAGTGCGAGCAATCGCTCCAGCATCTTTTTATGCATATCAAGTTAAAACAGTCCAAAACAGTCAAAACATGGTGCGAGCTAGGCTCCAGCACCTCTCATGCATTTCACAATAATAAAATCAGTGCGAGCAACCGCTCTAGCACATTTCACGCATATGATGTCACACAAGTCGATGAGAACAACTGCTCTAGCACATTTTATGCACACTCACAAAAGCAGATATAGTGCGAGTTATGCGCCAGCACTATTTGTTTCCATATAAACTTGATAGTTGGCCCATTTTCTAAAGAAATTTCATTTAAATTTAAATAACACTTACGTAGTGTTATCTTGTGAAATTTATGCAAATACTGGCCAATCTATCGATTTGTTTAAAACCACAAAAATTCCTCAAATCATGCATTTCATGCATGTCAAGCTTTCACCATCCTTAGGTGAATTTCCCTCAATAGGGGTAAAATAGTCTTTACCTATTTTGAGTCCTTAAAATCTTTAATCTATTTCTAAGACCTTTATACATTTTCAGTTTTCAGTGTATACAAAAACTATTAAAAATATGCATAGCTACCTCTAGCTACTCATACAATTCCCTTACCTCATTTTTCTGTACAGTTTGACCTTTCCACTGATGTCTCGTCACGCAGACCGATTTGCTCGCAATCCAATCTCCAGAACTGCGTATAGATATTCATCAGGTCAAATATAATATAATTAATTGTATTTCATATTTTTTGTCTTAATTTAAATCATTGAGCTCGTTTACCCATATTGGGCCCGATTGTATCATAATAGGCCATAAGCCCATTTTTCACTTACTATTCATATCATCAAGGCCTATTGGGCTCATTGGGCCCATTAGTATTTATTGGGCCTCGTTCTAAACCCTTGGATACCTCAATTAATTATTTATGACAATTTATCTCTAATTCCAGAATTTAATTCATTTTATGCAAAAATTAAATCTGTAATTTATGTAAAAATTTCCACATAACGATGTAAATTGTCGTAAATAAGTGTTACTTACCCGAGATTTCATGATAGTATGCCAATCGAGGTTGACTCGAGCTCTTGTTTGACGTCAATTGTCGAGCTACACAATTACATATTTTTTCAGGTCAATTTCCAGTCGAATATTAATCAAATTAAATATTTCAAAATTTAAATCGGTCAATTTCGATTGTTTACCGACTTACCCATAGCTTGATTGCATCACTGAGACTTTTTCCCAATTTTTCCTCTTTTTCTTTTTCCCTTTTTCTTTCCTTTTTTCTTCTTTTCTTTTCTTTTTGGCTGAACTGGTTCGATCTGGTCCGGTTCAGCATACCATCATTGCACTGAACCGGTCCGTACTGGTTTAGGCTCTTTTTCGCCATTCACGACGTCTCCGATTGGTTCCTGACTCGATTTCAGTGCTATTCGACTTGGCTGCGCCTAGGGAGTCTTCGTTTGGCCTCGGGTTGGACCGATCGGTGCCGGTGGCTGCTAGATTTCCTCTTCTCTCTTTTGACCTTCCTCTCTACAATCCACCAGATTTTGGTGTCCGTGGGGCGCGTCGCCGGTACCAGGGGATCGCACGGTGATCAACTACCATCTCCAGTGTGAGATCTGAGAATTTCAGACATATTTTAATTATGTAATATGAACTTGAAGTGTAATTTATTGAGCTAAGTGAATTGTGGAAATTATATTTAGAGATTTATATGTTAAGTGTTTAAAATAAGTGTGAAGCTATGAGGTCAGATCGATCTGGGAGAAAGCGAGATCGATCTGGTGAGTTAAAAATGACAAGGAAGGAGGAATTTAAGGAGCAGATCAATCTCCAATGGTAGAGGATCGATCTCCTTATGATTCTATTTGAGAGAAAATCGATCTCACAAGGAAGAGATCGATCTCCAAATGTTTCTGTTTGAGAGAAGATCGATCTCCTCAAGAAGCAAATCGATCTCATAAAGCTATAAAGAGATCGATCTCACCCCTCGACAGATCGATCTCCTAGGCATAAAATTACCCCAAATCGTCCCCAAATTCAAATGCAGATTGATCTCACCAAGAGCCAGATCGATCTCCTACCCTCAGTCTATATAAGGAACCCTTGCTTTCTCCTACAATTTCATTTTCTCTCTCTTCCAAACCCCATTTTCACCGAGCCTTAGCTTTCTCACTCATCCAAGGCACCCATTTTCGTCCAAATTAGAGGCTGTGGCAAGAAGGAAAGTTGTTCCTCATCAAAGGGAGAACAACATACTTGGAAATCGTAAGACGGATTGAATCGAGGCAAGAGATAAGCTCTCTATAAGTTTTGGGTAATTTCTAAACCTCGATCTTGATATTTGAGTGATTTTGGTAATAATAGTTGCTGGCATTATGTTGAAGTAGCTGGAAAACGATTAGGGATCGATGAAATTTCAATGTAGTTGGAGTGATAATGATGTTTAGCAATTTTGGTAATTTTGAGAATTTTGAGCTATAAATGGAAATTTAGACAATGTGGTGAATTAGCATAGATAATTTGGCATGGGAAATGTAGGACGTTGAGATGTTATGAATGAGATTATAGTTTGGGGTAGAGTTACGAGAATCAAGAGATTTGAGGTGTTATGAGCAATTATGCTCGATTTTGAGAATTGAGGTACTGTGATGATGAATATTGATGTTTTAACATCGTTTGGACAGCTCGGGAGTACCAGAGTGGAATGCGAGACTAGTCCGTGACAAGGGGAAACAATTGCACTATACGAGGTGCAAAGAGGTAAGGGAAACTAAACCAATTGTGTATGTGATTTTGAATTATTATAGCATGATTTGTGATTTATAAAACAAGCATGTTTGATGTGTTGTGTTTTGATGAGAATGTACACGATTTTTATAGTCGGTTGGAGCCCAATGTTTTTATGAGTTTATAATTGGGCTCTACGTTAAGGCAATATCGGGATTTGAGAAATGTGTGAGTGCTTTGCCAGTTGGAACTCGATTTTAATATGTTTTGTGCTGAGTACAAAACGGTTTTCAAATGAGTTTTATGAGAGAAAAACCACTATGAGTTCTATGTGAAGGCAAACCAGTCTTATGTGATAAGACTTAGGTGTGTAATTTTGAGTACACACTGGGAATTGCTCTGGTAGCATGTAAGCCCGATCCTTCTCCGTTCTGATAACGTGAGATCCCCCATTCTGTGGCTATGCCACGTATATTTGGTGGCCGTTGCCACGTGAGAACCCTATTTGGTGGCCGTTGCCACATGAGATCCCCCATTCAGTGGCTATGCCATGTATATTTGGTGGCCGTTGCCACATGAAACCCTATCATGTGGCTGTGCCACGTGTGAATTTAAATCAGTGGCTATGCCACGTGTGTTTAGTGGCTGTACCATGTGTGAATTTAAATCAGTGGCTATGCCACGTGTGTTTAGTGGCTGCGCCACGTGCATTATTATCACCGTGATTTTATCACGTTTACTGAGAAAGCGATTATCGCATTATTTTCACATGCTTTGTTATTGCTCTAGACTGAGCCTTTTTACTTCATGTTTTCACATGATTTGAGATATGAGAATGTCGTTTTGAGTACTTTCATGCTATGGTTTTCAAATAAGTATAATGAGTTTCACATACAAATAAATATTTTGAGATGTGCATTTTGGTTTATGAAATGAGTCCCTTACCCCCTTTACTGAGCGATTTAGAAGCTCACCCTGTTTTCTTTCCCCCCAGATTTCTTCAAGTGAAAAAGGGTTTCTCTACGACGTACGGAGTAGTGGCTAGTGGAGGACTTGAGCTCCAGGCCATATATTGTATTTTGAGGTATCTTTTATCTTTTTATGTACCCAGACAATTATTGTAATTACAGACACTTGATGTATAACATTGTATGTGATGTATTAGGATAAATTAACTTAATATTGAGTAATGTATATGATACAATACATGTTATCTAGTGATGAGATCCTGAGGTATGATAAATATGATGATGCATGACACTGCACAGGAATGCACCCTTAATTGTGAATTGATGAGTAAAAAGTTTTTAAATTTACCCTATTTTTCGTGATTCCGGGGCGTGATAGAGCTTTCTTGGTATCAGAGCTTAGGGTGTCTAGTACTGTCAGTGTCGGTTAAGTGAAACAGAATACATCCCAAGTGTCTGTAAAAGTCTGGTCATGAACTGAATTTGAGGATTGAGATTTCAATCGATTCTGATATGTACACGCAGGAGACAAGTTGAGATAGAGAATGAGTGGACGACGACGTCGTTCGAGGAGGCAGGCAGAGTCCCCTCCGCCACCTATCCCACAACCAGAGAGTCCTAACTCTCGATTTAATCAGATTGAGACCGATGTGAGGCAAGGTTTTGAGCAGATGGCAGCATTATTCGCGCAACACTTTGGAGTTAATGCCTCGGGTACTACTCCTACACCACCACAAGGACCTCCCATACCCCTAGTGTCTCCCGTCACTCAGCCTGAGGACAGAAGTATGGTCCGACTGAAGGATTTTTTGAAGATGAATCCTCCCGTATTTAGGGGAAAGAAGGATCCTACAGAGGCTGAGGAGTGGCTGACAGAGTTGAGAATTATATTTGATTATCTGGGATGCACCGATGCTGAGAGGGTCAGTATGAGTATCTATATGTTGAAGGGGAGAGCTCGAGATTGGTGGGGTACTACCCAGGGTATTCTGATGTCCCACCAGGATGTGATTGGTTGGGAAGAGTTTCAGATAGCCTTTAGGACCCAATATGTACCACGAGCCACCCAGAGAAAGAAACATGCCAAGTTTTTGAGTTTGGTACAGGGTGACATGTCTGTGGATGACTATGAGAGCCAATTCACCGCGCTATTGAGATATGACCCAGAGACCTTCAAGAATGAAGAGCTCCGCACAGAGAAGTTTATGTATGGATTGAAGCCCGTCATCAGAGATAGATTGATAGGGCTATGTATTACTGAGTTTGGAGATGCTCTGAGATGAGCACAAGAGATTGAAAGAGGAATTGAAATGGTACAATCCCAGAATTAGCTTAGAGCGGTGAATAGAGATAAGGGCAAGAGGCCAGCGATTTTCCAAACAGAGGCTCGGAGAGGTTCCTTCAGAAGAGGAAGGATTGAGGTACAAAAGGGCAGATTAGAGAGACCCAGAGGTTACCCTAACATTAGAGAGACCCCTCGAGATGTCAGGCCTGAGACAAGGTTTTGCAGAAATTATGGTCGAATGCATGAGGGAAGTTGTACTGGGTCGATCCATGGATGTTTTAGATGTGGAGACATGGGTCACATGGTGAAGGATTGCCCTCAACCTCAGAAACCACATGTCTTGGAGCCCACTAGACAACAGCCTCAAAGAGTGAACCCCCAGAGACGGGCCACTGCTGCAGAGAAAGGAAAGAGACCTGCTACACAGGGACGTGTGTTTGCCCTAGATAAGGAGACCGCTAACACTTCTGCAGAAACTATAAGAGGTACACTCTCTATCTGTAATCATAAGGCTCATGTGTTGATAGATCCAGGATCTACGCATTCGTTCATTTCTGAGCATTTTGCATGTAGATTAAATTAGAAGTTTGAACCCCTAGAGTATATACTACATATAAAAACCCCTATGCGTGAATCCCAGAGAACTGAGTTAATCTGTAAAGGATGTAAGATAAAGGTGGAAGATAGAGTGATGTTAGCAGATTTAATCATGTTGAATATACATGGGTTTGATGTAATTTTGGGAATGGATTGGTTGGCAACCAATCGAGTGAGTTTAGATTGCTATACTAAGATTGTAACTTTCTCCCTACCTGAACCTTACAGTGTACGGTTGAGATATTAAGGAAATGAATATGTGGAATTCTAGTAAGTAATTTGAGAATTTTAATATTATTTTAGAGGATATTAAATGTGATTGTTCATGTGAAGGTTATGAGACACTCGTCTCAGACAATGAGCGGGAACATCCGAAGATTGAGGATATACCTGTGGTTTGCGAATTTCTGGATGTTTTCCCAAATGAGTTGCCAGGTTTGCCACCAGAGAGAGAGCTGGAGTTTGCCATTGATTTGGTACCAGATACTCAGCCGATCTCTAAACCTCCCTACAGGATGGCATTAGTGGAACTCGAGGAATTAAAGAAACAACTACAGGAGTTATTGGATTAAGGGTTCATTAGGCCCAGTGTTTCGCCGTGGGGAGCACCAGTGTTATTTGTTAAGAAGAAGGATGGTAGTCTCAGATTATGCATAGACTATCGGTTGTTAAATAAAGCCACGGTGAAGAATAAATACCCATTGCCTAGGATTGATGATCTACTTGATCAGCTGAGAGGGGCATCAGTCTTTTCTAAGATTGATTTGAGATCGGGCTATCACTAATTGAGGATCAAGGAAGAAGATATTCCAAAGATGGCCTTCAGGACAAGGTATGGCCATTATGAATTTCTGGTGATGTCCTTTGGATTGACAACGCCCCTGCAGCATTTATGAGATTGATGAACGAGGTGTTCAGAGACTATCTGGATAAGTTTGCGATAGTCTTTATTGATGATATCCTGGTGTACTCTCAGTCGTATGAGGAGCATGCACAGCATTTGTGGTTAGTACTTCAGATACTCCGAGATAAACAATTATATGGAAAGCTTAGTAAGTGTGAATTTTGGCTGGATTAGATAGCTTTCCTTGGTCATATAGTCTCAGAGGAAGGAGTATCAGTGGATCCAAGTAAAGTGGAGGCTGTGCTTAATTGGGAGAGACCGAGGACAGTTACTGAGGTACGAAGCTTCCTTGGTTTGGCAGGGTATTACAGAAGATTTGTGAAAGGATTTTCCAGGATCGTCGCTCCTTTGACTAAGCTCACGCGCAAGGAAACTCCGTTTATATGGACTGATCAATGTGAGCTCAGTTTTCAGGAGTTAAAGAGGAGATTGATAGTGGCACCTGTGTTAACTATCCCTGAGGGATCAGGAGGATTTTCGGTGTATAGTGATGCATCTCATCAAGGATTAGGGTGTGTGCTTATATAGCATGGAAGAATGGTCGCTTATGGATCGCGACAGTTGAAAGACCATGAGCGGAATTACCCCACACATGATTTGTAGTTAGCCATTATGGTGTTTGCCTTGAAGATCTGGTGACACTACTTATATGGGGAAAGATTCCAGATCTTCACTGATCACAAGAATTTGAGATATCTCTTTGATCAGAAAAAGTTAAACATGAGACAAAGGAGATGGATAGAACTCCTTAAGGATTATGACTGCGAGATTCTATATCATCCGGGTAAGGCGAATGTAGTTACTGATGCCCTGAGCAGGAAGAGTATGATATCTGCTATGATGATCAGGGAATGGGACTTACTGGAGCAGTTTACCGAACTCCGAAACAGAGTTAAAGAGATAGAGACTGGATTTTTGGCTAGCTTACGAATAGAGCCTAGGATCATGGATCAAATGAGAAATGGGCAGCGCAGTGATCAGAGATTGATAGATATGGTTAGCCAAGCTGAACAGAGTTCGTAGTCGGATCTCACGTCAGTGGGGATGGATTGTTAAGATTCAAAGGACGGATTTGTGTACCGAACGATGATACCCTGAAGAGACAGATACTGAGAGAATCCCACTGCTCGTGATACACCATACACCCGGGGAGTACTAAGATGTACCGAGACTTGAGAAAGGTGTATTGGTGGAGTGGTATGAAGCAAGACGTGGCAGAGTATGTAACCAGATGTTTAGTATGCCAGCAAGTGAAAGCTAAGCATCGAAAGCCCGGAGGACTACTACAGCCCTTACCTGTACCTACATGGAAATGGGAGCATGTCACTATGGACTTTATTATGGGTTTACCGAGGACCCGAAGAGGTCGTGACGCTATATGGGTTATAGTGGATAGATTGACCAAGAGTGCCCACTTCCTTGCCATCAAGAGCACAGATATGTGGATGCCTTAGTTGAGTTGTATGTGAGCGAGATAGCTAGATTACATGGGGCTCCAGTGACTATTACTTCTGATAGAGATTCTCGATTTACTTCCAGATTTTGGACCTAGTTTCAGGAATCCATGGGATCTCGTTTGAGTTTTAGTACCGCCTATCATCCTCAGACAGATGGTCAGTCAGAGAGGACTATTTAGACCTTGGAGGATATGTTGAGGGCGTGTACGATGGATTTTAAGGGATCTTGGGATGATCACCTGCCCCTAGCAGAGTTTACGTACAATAACAGCTATCATGCGAGTATTGGAATGGCACCTTTTGAGGCTCTATATGGTAGGAGGTGTAGATCCCTTATAGCTTGGGAAGAAGTCGGTGACAGAAAGATAAATGCTCCTGAGCTTGTTGTGCAAGCTGTACTGAGTGTGAAACTCATATGTGAGAGGTTACGGGCTGCATAGAGTAGATAGAAAAGCTACGCAGATGTGCGTAGACGGCCACTCGAGTTTGATGTTGGTGATGCAGTATTTCTGAAAATATCACCGAGTAAGGGTATCATGCGATTTGGGAAGAAAGGGAAATTGAGTCCTCGATACATAGGACCATTCGAGATTCTTGAGAGAGTGGGAGAGGTAGCTTACAGATTAGCATTACCCCCACAGATGTCTGGAATACACAATGTTTTTTCATGTGTCTATGATGAGGAAGTACCACCCGGACCCTTCTCATGTCATAGAGTATGACGAGATGGACATTCAAGAGGATATGAGCTATACTGAGGAACACGTCCGGATTCTCGATAGAAAGGAGAAGGTACTGAGAACTAAGAGCATCCCATTAGTGAAAGTTTTGTGGAAACATCACTCAATGGAAGAGGCAACGTGGGAACTAGAGAATCTCATGAAGGAGAAATACCCCCATCTATTTGACTAGTTGAGTTGAATTTGGAGGACCAAATTCTTTTAAGGTGGGGAGGATGTGAGATCTGAGAATTTCAGACATATTTTAATTATGTAATATGAACTTGAAGTGTAATTTATTGAGCTAAGTGAATTGTGGAAATTATATTTGGAGATTTATATGTTAAGTGTTTAAAATAAGTGTGAAGCTATGAGGTCAGATCGATCTGGGAGAAGGAGAGATCGATCTGGTGAGTTAAAACTGACAAGGAAGGAGGAATTTAAGGAGCAAATCGATCTCCAATGGTAGAGGATCGATCTCCTTATGATTCTGTTTGAGAGAAGATCGATCTCACGAGGAAGAGATCGATGAGATCGATCTCATAAAGCCATAAAGAGATCGATCTCACCCCTCGACAGATCGATCTCCTAGGCATAAAATTACCCCAAATCGTCCCCAAATTCAAATGCAGATCGATCTCACCAAGAGCCAGATCGATCTCCTACCCTCAGTCTATATAAGGAACCCTTGCTTTCTCCTGCAATTTCATTTTCTCTCTCTTTCAAACCCCATTTTCACTGAGCCCTAGCTTTCTCACTCATCCAAGGCACCCATTTCCATCCAAATCAGAGGCTGTGGCAAGAAGGAAAGTTGTTCCTCATCAAAGGGAGAACAACATACTTGGAAATCGTAAGACAAATTGAATCGAGGCAAGAGATAAGCTCTCCACAAGTTTTGGGTAATTTCTAAACCTTGATCTTGATATTTGAGATGATTTTGGTAATAATAGTTGTTGGCATTGTGTTGAAGTAGCTGGAAAACGATTAGGGATCGATGAAATTTCAATGTAGTTGGAGTGATAATGATGTTTAGCAATTTTGGTAATTTTGGAAATTTTGAGCTATAAATGGAAATTTAGACAATGTGGTGAATTAGCATAGATAATTTGGCATGGGAAATGTAGGACGTTGAGATGTTATGAATGAGATTATAGTTTGGGGTAGAGTTACGAGAATCAAGAGATTTGAGGTGTTATGAGCAATTATGTTCGATTTTGAGAATTGAGGTACTGTGATGATGAATATTGATGTTTTAACATCGTTTGGACAGCTCGGGAGTTCCAGAGTGGAATGCGAGACTAGTCTGTAACAAGGGGAAACAATTGCACTATACGAGGTGCAAAGAGGTAAGGGAAACTAAACCAATTGTGTATGTGATTTTGAACTATTATAGCATGATTTGTGATTTATAAAACAAGCATGTTTGATGTGTTGTGTTTTGATGAGAATGCACACGATTTTTATAGCCGGTTGGAGCCCAATGTTCTTATGAGTTTATAATTAGGCTATACGTTAAGGCAATGTCGAGATTTGAGAAATGTGTGCGTGCTTTGCCGGTTGGAACTTGGTTTTAATATGTTTTGTGTTGAGTACAAAATGGTTTTCAAATGAGTTTTATGAGAGAAAAACCACTATGAGTTCTACGTGAAGGCAAACCAGTCTTATGTGATAAGACTTAGGTGTGTAATTTTGAGTACACACCGGGCATTGCTCTGGTAGCATGTAAGCTCGATCCTTCTCCATTCTGATAACGTGAGATCCCCCATTCTGTGGCTATGCCACGTATATTTGGTGGCCGTTGCCACGTGAGAACCCTATTTGGTGGCCGTTGCCACGTGAGATCCCCCATTCAGTGGCTATGCCACGTATATTTGGTGGTCGTTGCCACGTGAAACCCTATCCTGTGGCTGTACCACGTGTGAATTTAAATCAGTGGCTATGCCACGTGTGTTTAGTGGCTGCGCCACGTGCATTATTATCACCGTGATTTTATGACGTTTACTGAGAAAACGATTATCGCATTATTTTCACATGCTTTGTTATTGCTCTAGACTGAGCCTTTTTACTTCATGTTTTCACATGATTTGAGATATGAGAATGTCATTTTGAGTACTTTCATGCTATGGTTTTCAAATAAGTATAATGAGTTTCACATACAAATAAATATTTTGAGATGTGCATTTTGGTTTATGAAATGAGTCCCTTACCCCCTTTACTGAGCGATTTAGAAGCTCACCCTGTTTTCTTTCCCCCCAGATTTCTTCAAGTGAAAAAGGGTTTCCCTGCGACGTACGGAGTAGTGGCTAGTGGAGGACTTGAGCTCCAGGCCATATATTGTATTTTGTGGTATCTTTTATCTTTTCATGTACCTAGACAATTATTGTAATTACAGACACTTGATGTATAACATTGTATGGGATGTATTAGGATAAATTAACTTAATATTGAGTAATGTATATGATACGATACATGTTATCTAATGATGAGATCCTGAGGTATGATAAATATGATGATGCATGACACTGCACAGGAATGCACCCTTAATTGTGAATTGATGAGTAAAAAGTTTTTAAATTTGCCATATTTTTCGCGGTTCCGGGGCGTGACATCCGGCCCTTCGCCTGGCCGCTGGGTCATCGGTGCTCTCGGTCTCTCTCCTCGGGTTTGGCTTCCGTTTTCCTTTTTCAGTTTCTTTCTCTCTCTTCGCGTTTTTTTCCAAATTTTTTATTTCTGATTTATTTTTTTAATTAATTAATTAATTAATAATTTATTCATTAAAATATTATAAAAATCCAAAAATATCTTCAAAAATCTTATTTTATTCATTTAATCAATAATTGAATTTATCAGTCTTATTTTGTCTTTTCGGTATATTTTTCTAATATTTTCGGGATAATTTTTTTGATGTGAAAATTTCGATTAGTTTCAATAAATTCATATCTTGATCAATTGGACTCGAAATTTAATTATTTCTTCGTTAGTGATCAGGATTTCTCAAATCCATATTTTTAATGAAATTTTCTTGTCACGATTAATTTCGAATTTCTATCTTTTGATCGTTTTACCCTTGCACATGTTCGGGACTAAACCAATCCAACTTCCCTTCACGAACAGTCACTCATTTCGTGTTTTAAATCCTTAACTCCAATCTGAATCCCATTTGTTTAATTTGTTGTCATTTCAATCCTTCATTTGATCTTACGATAAAAATCGGGTCTTACATAAGCTTCCCCACTTAAGAAATTTAGTCCTCCAAATTAGAACCAAGTCAAATGGGTCCATAAGCAACTCCGGGTACGTCTATCGCATTATAATCATTAATTCTCATGTGACTTGTTTGGAGTGTAATACTACCAATGGACTTGACTAGGGAGATCATCTTAAACCTCAACACCTTCTCCTTTCATCTAATACCCGAATCGATTCTTTCAACATACGTTATATTTTCATTGAGCTCCAACAGCTCATATCCAATCACATATGCTGGGTCCGGATAGTATTTTTGAAGCATCAAAAGATGGGACGCATTGTGGATGCCTGCTAATTTAAGTGGTAACGCCAACCTACAGGCCTTATCTCCTACTTTGTCCATTATCTCAAAGGGTTCAATCTAACGAAACTCAATTTGCCTTCTTCCTGATTCTCGTTATGCCCTTAGGCTAAGTAACTTCCAACAATACTGATTCACCCTCGGTGAATTCCAATGGTTTCTGTCTCTTGTCAGCATAGCTTTTCTGTCTGCTCTGAGGTGTTCTTAATCTCTCACAAATCAACTAAACATCCTAAGAGGTTTGTCTTACCAATTCGAGAGCAATTTTCTATCTGTCACCCACTTCTTCCTATCCAAGTCGGGGAATAACTCCTACGGCCATACATGGCCTCATATAATGTTATCCCGATACTCAAGTGATAACAGTTGCTATTGGCGAATTCAATTACTAACAACTGATCATCCCAGGAGCTTTTAAATCATTGGCACATGCTCTCATCATATCCTCTAGAATCTGTATAGTCCCCTCTAACTGACCATCTATCTGAGGACGAAAAACTGTGCTAACACTCAGTCGGGTTCCCATAGCTTCCTGAAAAACTTTCCCAGAAGTGGAAAGTGAAGCAAGAATCCCTATCTGATATCATGCTCACTGGAACGCTACATAATGTTCCACAATCTTCCTTACATATAACTTTGCCTACGCACTAAGAGTATCTAGGAATTTCATATCCAGAAGGTGGGTAGACTTAGTCAATCTATCGACTATCACCCAGATAGCCTCATGATTCCTGCGGTCCTCTATAACCTATCACAAAGTCATGGTAACTTATTCCCATTTTCATGTCAATATAAGTAAAGGCTGAAATAACCCTGCAACTTCTAGTACTCTACCTTAATCTGCTAACATACGAGACACTTCTCCACAATCTCTACAATGTCTCTTTTCATATTTGACCACCAAGACCCTTTTTAGAGATTTTGATATATTTATTACTTCCTGGATGCACTGTATATCTCGAAGAGTGAGCTTCTGACAATAACACTATCTTATCAACTGTGGTCATGGGGAGCACTTATACTATCTCTGAACCTCAGTAAGCCATTATCACTCACTGTGAACTCTGTCACTGTTCCCATCTAAATCTGACCCACACTATCGATAACATGCCGATCATCACGCTAAGCCTATCAAATCCGATCACTCAAATCGGGTCACTCAAATTCGATTCTAATCTCAGGCTAGCTATCACATAATCAATGTCATCATCAGAGGGGATTGCATCACTACTGAGGCTCACAACTGCTCTAGTAGCTCGCGCTCCCTGTCCATCATATGTAATACCATCCCGAAGCTCTTTCTACTCAAGGCATCAGCTATTACATTAGCCTTTCTTGGATGGTACAATTTCCACAATCATAATCCTTCAGAAGTTCTAACACTCTATGTTATCTCATATTCTATTATTTCTGTGAAAACAGATACTCGAGGCTTTTTATGATCAATGCATATATGAAATTTCTCACCATATAAGTGGTGGTGCCATACCTTTAGTGTAAACATTACGACTGCCAACTCTAAATCATGGGTCAGATAGTTTCTCTCATGGTCCTTGAACTATCTGGATCCATAAGCGACTATCTTCCCATTTTACATCAATACATAACCCACTCATTATTTTGAGGTATCCATATACACTGAAACCTCTTAAGCTGTTGGTTAGGGTGAGAATAATTACTGTGGTCAGTTTATTACTTAAATATACCAAAACTCACAGAAACCATTTTCATACTTATCATCCCACTCGTATGCAATCTTTTTTTGAACAAGATGTGTCAACTGAGCAGCATATTTCCAGAAACTCATAACACCTCATCTGTAAGACAGTTTCCAGTTGCTACTCATGCTCTTCCCTGGACTTTGAATATCATCGCTAAAGATGACAACCAATCGGTCCAGGTAAGGTTTAAATACCTTGTTCATCAATGTCTTAACAGTTACAGCTCATTCACCTTCTGAATTCTTAACGGTTGTTACCCAGACTTCAAATCGATCTCTAAAAAGATCTGATGAACTTTTATCCAATCACTCCTATAATTGCTTCTTTAATCCTTCCAGTTCAACTAATACTATTTTATACAGTGGTTTGGATATCGACTCAGTACCAGGTACCAAATCAATACAAAACTCCATTCCTTTAATGGGTGGCAACCCTGGTAGAATATTCGGGAAGATATCAGGAAACTCCCTGACCATAAGGATATCTGTTAACTCCGGATGTGCCTTATCCATACCAATCACACAAGCAATGAAACATTCCCATCATTACTCATCTCGTGACTACAATCATTTACTCTTTTAATTTCAATCGCTACACCTCTTTCATTACTTGTAAAACTTACAGTACACTTTTCAGGGGTAAAAACATCACTATCTTAGGATAGCAATCTAAACAACATAGTTTGCAACTGAATCAATCTATTCTCAAATATTACTTTAAAATTATTCATATTCCAATGAATAAAATCGGCTGACATATCCTTTTCCTCCGTTTTCAATTTACAATCCCTATACCTATATTCAGTTAGTGAAAAATCAGCTAACTATTATTATCTTGCTTAAGGGTACATGCTTCACATCTTTCACTAGCTTATAAGCAACTGAAGGCGATATGAATAAATGCGTAGCACCAGGATTAATTAAAATAATTACTTCATTATTCACAACCAGTGTGGTATCTTCCACCACATTAGATGAAACATCAGTAGTGTTCTGGTCCAAGGCATACACTCGTCTTCGTCCAACAGCCTACTTTCCCTTTCTCTTTGGTTGTGGGCTCCCTTTTCGGTGCAGAGATATCAACAGGGTTTTCTCTGTCTCTTTACCCTTCTGTGGGGCAGTCTCACCCAACTCTGAGCAATCATTAAATAAATGGCCCGTCTTACTACATTTAACGCCTATTTTAGTCAATAATGTGTAGGGCCTACTTCCGTGGTATCTACCACACATCCTACACTGCTCCGGAGCAGGTCGGTGTCCTCCAATCAAAATACCCCTCAAAAGTGCTGAAATTTGATACACTGGGGCCTTACCAATCATCTTACCCCATGACTTATCAACTCTATTCTTTTACGAAAATACCTTTTTCCCGTTCTAACATCTCTGTCATTCTCTATTATCTTCTGTCTCTATTTCGGCCCTTACTACCTTTCCCAATCTTAGAGGCGTGCAACTCATGATCTTATTCGCACAATTGTACTCTGCGCACTGCCTCGATATAGGTAGTGATATCTAACAAGGTCAATCGAACTCTAACTGACAATCTGAGCCCTTCCATAAACTTTTAAATATTTCGACTCTCACTGTTCATAGTGTTGGAGTCATACCTGCCCAGGAATAAACTAAGTTTCATAATCGTTAATCAACCAGTTCCTCTGGGTCAGAGTAAAGAATTTTATCTGTAATTTCCTTTAAGCAGTGTCTGGGATATTCTGTCACCAGAATACATCTAGAATTATTTTTCCTTGTCCATTCTAGATATCTAACTCTTAAGATGGGTCGAGCGGACTTCCACCGATGCTCTAACTCACCCTCAATTCCATGTATACTATGAGTAATTAGCTCCCAAAATATTCTCCACACTTCGCTCTAACCTCGCGAAGCGTGTCTCAATACTGTCCGATCTCTCTGTCAGACTCTGTGTGGCATGCTCAACATCAGCATCCACTTCAATCTCATATTGAGTCTCATGTGATGACTCAGTACGACTCTCAAGCCTACCACTGCAGCCTCGAACTAGTGTACTTGCCCCTCTACCATAGCGGCTATTAGTTAATGACTCTATATTCTTGCATTTGAAACCAAATTCTTTGCTGTACTTCCATCTCGATATACACAATTGTATCTAAATAATGCACAGTACATAGGGATGTAAACTTCCTTAACCACTAACACTGACTCATATTAGGCCAACTTAGCTCTAATACCAAAAACTGCCAGGACCCAAATTACCTAAAAATCACTACAAATTTTTTCGTTTTTTTGTTTATTCTTGAATTCTTACCTTTCTTTCATCGTGACCATCCTACTAACAGTTGGGCTATGATTCGGTGTTAGCTCCCTCACACTAATTACGATTCCATTTTCATAATCACATGCACATATCAGGATTTACTATCCTTTAACTTTAACTAAATACATACACAACGGTATGTACATAAGCTTACATCCTCGACATCATATACGTTTACAATACTGTACATTTACATATTTAGATACAAAACTATACAAATGTGTATACCTGACTCTCGATGGGAAGCAGCGGGTGCCAAGATACAAGTTCTCAACCGCTCACTAACTACTGCGAGTGCTCTGAAAAGATGGGAAAATAAGAGGGGTGAGCAAACCACACGCTCAGTAAGGCAATTATGCAAGTAAGTAGATACCTCCACTATCTACATGCTCATAATACCATGCCGTTAAAATCCATTTCTTTTCATTTAAATATCACACACAAAATCATGCATACATCGATGCTATAGTTTATAAAAACTATGCGTGCATATAGAAATCATGCAACTCATGCATCCATGGCATTTTATGTCAAATCATAATTCGCATGAAGTATATTAAGATCATGCATTATTTCATGCCATGTAAAACAAATCATGAGAAACAATTCTTTTCATGAATTTATAATCAAAACAAGGAAAACTCATCATGCTACTGCATTTAAATCACTGCATTAAAACTCAGTACAAAATAACCCCTCCGGGTTAATCATCTCATAAATACATCTCAAACTCATAAAAGATCTCCTTATAATTCATTAAAAATTATGTTATAAAATCACCCTTCTTTTAGGGTCACATGTCATAAAATCTTCTGAAACATCTAGCATTATAATAGAAAATCACGTAATCGGGGCTTGACCCCTCCCTCGGGTCTACCCTGGTCTATCGAGACCACAAGTTATATCATGTGAGACATGTAGGTGACTCTATCAGTAACAACGAGGACTATGGCCATAACCTAGTGATCCCTGGCTACACGGTAACTAGTGTGTGGGGTATCACACCTGAAACGGGAGATGGGTCAATCCTGCTGTCAGAACAACATAACGTCAGGATTGTGAGGGCAAGGCTTGCTGCCTCGTAGCTAATGACACTCCACTCCAACAATCCCCACGGTACAACGTACTCCATGTGATATATACGGTACAACATACTTTGTGAACCTAATCTAAGTCAGGGGGTGCCTGCAATAGGTCTTATCCACCCATACCATCTATGTCTCAGTATGCACGTGTGGCATATCATCTCACTGTGACACACAGTCTACAAGGGCTCCAACACGGCTATATGCATGTCATATAAATCCCTGTGCGAGCAAAGCTCTAGCACGGCTCTATGCATATTCATGATATCTAAAAATCTCGTACGAGCGAAGCTCTAGCACAGTTTCAGAAAAATTAGTAAAATCTGCGTACGAGTAGCACTCCAGTACGACTTTAAAATGAGTTATAAATCCATATAAAATCACGTGCGAGCAAGCTCCTACATGTTTTTATGCATAAATAAATCAAATCTCGTGCGAGTTACACTAAAGTGCGACTTTTATGCAATTATCATATCAAAATAGGATGCGAGCTAAGCTCCAGCACCTCTCATGCATGTCAAATCATTAAAACTAGTCCGAGCAATCGCTCCAGCACCTTTTTATGCATATCAAGTCAAAACAGTTCAATACAGTCAAAACAGGGTGCGAGCTAGGCTCCAACACCTCTTATGCATTCCAAAATAATAAAATCAGTGCGAGCAATCGCTCTAGCACATTTCATGCATATGATGTCACACAAGTCGATGCGAGCAACCACTCTAGCACATTTTATGCACACTCACAAACGCAAATATAGTGCGAGCTATGCGCCAGCACTATCCGTTTCCATATAAACTTGATAGTTGGCCCATTTTCCAAAGAAATTTCATTTAAATTTAAATAACACTTACGTAGTGTTATCTTGTGAAATTTATGCAAATACTAGCCAATCTACCGATTTGCTTAAAACCATGAAAATTCCTCAAATCATGCATTTCATGCATGTCATGCTTTCACCATCCTTAGGTGAATTTCCCTCAATAGGGGTAAAATAGTCTTTTCCTATTTCGAGTCCTTAAAATCTTTAATCTATTTCTAGGACCTT
This sequence comes from Firmiana major, assembly GCA_033439115.1. NCBI lineage: Eukaryota > Viridiplantae > Streptophyta > Magnoliopsida > Malvales > Malvaceae > Firmiana > Firmiana major. Next base: position 44,554,302 of record CM065908.1, on the reverse strand, counting down.
TATACATTTTCAGTTTTCAGTGTATACAAAAGCTATTAAAAATATGAGTAGCTACCTCTAGCTACTCACACAATTCCCTTACCTCATTTTTCTGTACAGTCTGACCTTTCCACTGATGTCTCGTCACGCAGTCCGATTTGCTCGCAATCCAATCTCCGAAACTGCGTATAAATATTCATCAGGTCAAATACAATATAATTAATTATATTTCATATTTTCTGGCTTAATTTAAATCATTGAGCTCGTTTACCCATATTGGGCCTGATTGTACCATAACGGGCCTTAACCGGCCTTAAGCCCATTTTTCACTTACTATTCACATCATCGAGGCCTATTGGGCTTATTGGGCCCATCTGTATTTATTGGGCCTTGTTCTAAACACTCAGATAGCTCAATTAATTATTTACGACAATTTATCTCTAATTCCAGAATTTAATTCATTTTATGTGGAAATTAAATCCGTAATTTATGCGATAAATTTCTAACACGTATAACGATGTAAATTATCGTAAATAAGGGTTAATTACTCGAGATTTCATGATAGTACGTAAATCGAGGCTGACTCGAGCTCTCGTTTGATGTCAATTATCGAGCTACACAGGTACATATTTTTTCGGGTCAATTTTCAGTCGAATATTAATCAAATTAGATATTTTAAAATTTAAATCGGTCAATTTCGACCGCTTATCGACTTACCCGTAACTCGATTGCATCACTGAGATTTTCCCAATTTTTCCTCTTTTTCTTTCCATTTTTCTTCTTTTCTTTTCTTTCTGGCTAAACCGGTCCGATCTGATTCAGCATACCATCACTGCACTGAACCGGCCCGTACCGGTTTAGGCACTTTTTCGCCGTTCACAGCATCTCCAACCGGTTCCCGACTCGATTCTGGTGCTGTTCGACTCAGCTGCGCCTGGGGAGTCTTCGTTTGGCCTCAAGTTGGACCGATTGGCGCCGACGGCTGTCGGATTTCCTCTTCTCTCTTTCGCCCTTCCTCTCTTCGATCCGTCGGATTTCGACGTCAGTGGACCACGTCGCCAGTACCAGGGGATCGTACGGTGATCGACTACCTTCTTCGGCCCTTCGCCTGGCCGCTAGGTCGTCGGATGGTTGGCGGTGCTGTCAGTCTCTCTCCTCGGGTTCAGCTTCCGTTTTCCTTTTTCAGTTTCTTTCTCTCTCTTCACGTTTTTTCCAAATTTATGATTTATTTATTTATTTATAATTTATTTTATTATTATTTTATTCATTAAAATATTATAAAAATCCAAAAATATCTTTAAAAATTTTATTTTATTCATTTAATCAATAATTAATTTATCAGTCTTATTTTATCTTTTCGGTATATTTTTTCAATATTTTGGGGATAATTTTTCGATGTGAAAATTTCGATTAGTTTCAATAAATTCATATCTTGATCAATTGGACTCGAAATGTAATTATTTCTTCGTTAGTGATCAAGATTTCTCAAATCCATATTTTTAATGAAATTTTCTTGTCACGATTAATACCGAATTTCTATCTTTTGATCGTTTTACCCTTGCACGTGTTCGGGACTAAACCAATCCAACTTCCCTTTACGAACACTCACTCATTTCGTATTTTAAATCCTTATCTCCAGTCCGAATCCCATTCGCTTAATTTGTTGCCATTTCAATCCTTCATTTGATCTTACGATAAAAATCGAGTCTTACATTTTCTTATTTTAATTTCTTATTTTCTGTCAACTTGATTTCGATCCCTTTCGCTTGGCCTATGGCCATCTCGGCCCTTATTTGGCTACTTCATACATTCACCAATATTTCGTTTTATTCCATATGCAAATTTAATTAAGTCAAAGCTCTTCTTATGATTCAATCAATATATGGAAGTGTACATCACATGAATCATAAGGAAATACATCAACAAGTACTTAAAAAGTGGGTCTTACATAATTTCCCCCACTAAAAAAATTTGGTCCTCCAAATTGGAACCAAATCAGTCTCTGAACAACTTCAGGTACTTCTCTTTCATCGAACTCTCTAACTCCCAAGTCGCTTCATCTGGAGTGTGATGCTGCCACAATACTTTCACCAGGGGAATCGTCTTCGATCTCAATACCTTCTCCTTCCTATCCAAAATCTGGATCGGTCTCTTAACATAGGACATACTCTCACTGAGCTCCAGTGGCTCTTATCTTGTCACATGCGACAGATCCGACTGATACTTCCAAAGCATGGAGACGTGGAAGACGTTATGGACATTTGCTAGCTCTCGTAGCAATGCTAGCCTATAAGCTCGATCTCCCACTCTCTCGAGTATCTCAAAAGGTTCTATGAAGCGAGGGCTCAGCTTCCCTCTCTTTTCGAATCTCGTAATACCCTTGGAAGGAGAAACCTTCAAAAATACCAACTCCCTTACTGTAAACTCCAACGATCTACGTCTCTTATCAGCATAACTCTTCTGTCGACTCTGAGCTGTCCTCAACCTCTCACAAATCAACTGGATATCCTCAGAGGCTTGACGTACCAAATCGGGAGCGAATATCTGCCTGTCACCAACCTCGTCCCATCCTACAGGAGAACGACATCTACGGCCATATAAGGCCTTATACGGTGCCATCCCGATACTCGAATAATAACTGTTATTGTAGGCGAACTCTGTGAGTGGTAGAAGATCATCCCAGGAACCTCTAAAATCAAGTACATAAGCTCTCAACATATCCTCGAGGGTTTGTATAGTCCTCTCTGACTGCCCATCTATCTGAGGATGGAAAGCTATACTAAATCTCAACTGGGTCCCCATAGCTTCCTGAAAGTGTTCCTAGAATTGGGAAGTGAAGCGAGAATCCCTATCCGACACAATACTCACTAGGACACCATGCAGTCTCATAATCTCGCACACATATAGCTCCGCCAATCTACTCAGAGTATCGGTGGCTCTCATAGCTAGGAAATGTGCTGACTTCGTCAATCTGTCAACTATCACCCATATGGCATTATTCCCTCTAGAGTCCTCAGTACACCCATCACAAAGTCCATGGTGACATGCTCCTATTTCCAAGTCAGAATTGGTAGAGGCTGCAATAATCCTATAAACTTCTAGTGCTCTACCTTAATCTACGGACATATGAGACACTTCGCCACAACTGTCCCATATCTCTCTCATGCCTGACCACCAATACCCTTTTTTAAAAATTTTGATATATTTTATTACTTCTCGGATGCACTGTATATCTCGAAGAGTGAGCTTCTGACAATAACATTATCTCATCAATTGTGGGCATGGGGAGCACTTATACTATCTCTGAACCTTAGTAAGCCATCATCACTCACTGTGAACTCTGTCACTGTACCCTTATGAATCTGACCCATACTATCGACACCCTACCGATCATCACGCTAAGCCTGTCAAATCCAATCACTCAAATCCGATTCTAATCTCAGGCTAGTTGTCACACAATCACTGTCATCATCAGAAGGGATCACATCACTACTGAGGTTCACAACGCTCCCTGACCATCATCTCTAATACCATCCCGAGGCTCTTTCTGCTCAAGGCATCAGCGATTACATTAGCCTTTCCTGAGTGGTACAATTTCCACAATCATAATCCTTCAGAAGCTCAACCCTCTATGTTATCTCATATTCTACTCTTTCTATGAAAACAGATACTTGAGGCTTTTATGACCAGTGCATATCTAAAATTTCTCATCGTGTACATAGTAGTACCATATACTCAGTACAAACACTACCGCTGCCTAATTTCTTTCATGATCCTTAAGTTGTCTGGATATATAATCGACTATCTTCCAATTTTGCATCAATACACAGCACACTCATTAGTTTGAGGTATCCATATACACTGCGAAACCTCTTGAGCTATTGGGTGAAAATAATTACGTTGGTCAGTTCATACTTCAATACACTAAACTCCTGTCACGTCTATCATCCCATTCAAATACAACTTTTTCTAAGTTAAACGTGTCAACAAAGTAGTCCATTTCGATAACTCTCAACAAATCATTTGTAAAAAAAATGATTTCCAATTGTTGCTTATGATTTTTCCTGGACTTTAAATACACCCAAAATATCATCAATAAGGATGATAACAAATTGGTCCTGGTAAAGTTTAAATACCTCATTCATCAATGCCCTAACGAGTACAAAGAATTGTCTTAGGCACATCCACATTCCAAATTCTCAATGGATAAAACCCAAACTTCCAATCGATCTAAAAATATTTGCGCTCTTCACAGCTAACCCAATGGATCAATAATAGTAGAACGAAATACTTATTCTTACGCTGATCCCGTTTGATTCGATAAATCAAGTCTAGTTTTCAACTTTTAAGCTTACTACCACAGAACAAATGTCAGTATGAGAAAAGAACCTCATCGTAGTTGAGTTCCACTAAATATTTCAATCACTCATATCCTTGACCTATGTACGCATAAACGTATAATGTCATTTTGAAATCGCTTCTTTTCAAGATACTAACTCGCGTCATTTCCTTTTTCTTATATTAACGACTTTTATAAAATTTTAATTTTTTAAACCTTCATGATTAATCAAATTCTATATTTCTTTATCGTATAAGTAAAGGTATCCTAATTTTAAATGTATATATTACGACTGTCGATTTCAATTTATAGGTTATGTGTACTTTGAGACGCTATCAAGTCTTCAGGCGGGGAGGTATTTAGAAATACCTTTATTAACCCTCAGACTTAACCACATGGACTGGTTATGGATATATCCACCCCTTATCCTTGGTCGCAATTCATATCTACTACATATCGCTTAATCAAAATTACTTCACATATCAGAGATATTCGTACCTTACATGCACCTCTTATTCCAATATATCTTGTATTCAGGATCTATCACATCTCAAAGTTTATCTCATTTCGTATATCAACTATAACAAAACTCTTTCATTACTTGTTAAAACTTACTGTACCCTTTTCTAGGGTGAAACATCGCTATCTTAGAATAGAAATTTCAACAACATAGTTTATAGCCAATCAATTTATTCCCCATATTACATCAAAACACTCATATTTCATAGAATGGGATTGGTCTGCATGTTCCTTTCCCTATATTTTCAACTTATAATCTCTACCGACATATTCAATTAGCATACTATCCTTCATTGGGGTGCTAACTATCAGCATTTCACCTAATGATATAGGCTTCACATATTTCACTAACTTATATGCAAATGACGACGATATAAATAAATGTGTAGTACCAGGATCAATTAAAATAATTACTTCAATATTAACAATCAAGATGGTACCTTACACCACATCAAATAAAGCATCAATAGTGTTCTGGTCCTAGGCATACACTCGCCCTCATTCAACCGCCTATATCCGTGGTAACTACTACACATCCAACACTGCCCATTAGCAGGTCGGGGGGTCCTCCAATCACAATATCCATGTAAGCGCTGAAATTAGATACACCAGGGCTTACCAATCATCTTACCCCATAACTCACTAACTCTAAATTTCTTACGAAACCGCCTCTTTCCCGCTTTGACATCTCTGTTATCCACTATTTCCTTTTTGTCTCTATTTCGGCCCTTATTGCCTTTCTCAAACTCAGAGGCATGCAATTCATAATCATATTCACGCACTGTGATCTGCGCATTGCCTCATTGTATGTAGTGATATCTAACGGGGCCAATCAGACTTTGATAGACAGTCTGAGTCTTTCCATGACTTTCAGACCTTCCGATTCTCACTGTTCATAATGTCGGATTATACCTACCCAGGGATGTAAATTGAGATTCATACTCATCGATTGACCTGTTCCTCAAGGTCAGAGTAAGGAACTCTATCCGTAAATTCCTCTAAACGATGTCCAAAATATATTATCTTTGTGCATCCAGAATTATCTCTCATATCAGTCCTGGATGTCTAACTCTTTAAATGGGTCGAGCGAATTTCCACTCATGCTCCGTCTCGACCTCCAACATAAACGCATCGAGTCACTTTCTCGGTCAACATACACCGATAAAACCCATACAACTTTGCTATCTCATTCACCTAGTCCTCAGTAATTATTGGTTTCTTTACTTCGCTAAATACCAGAGGGGTGTGAGAATCATTATAGTCTGAGGCATCTGTTCAGGCTTTACCCTACCTATCCTCAACTACCTACATAGATTGAGTAAACAACTCCAAAATATTTTCTACACTCCACTCCATCCTCGTGAAGTGTCTCAATACTGTTTGGTCTCTTTATAGGACCCTGTGGAGTATGCTCAACATCATTCTCCACCTCAACCTCCTTATGAGTCTCATGGGTCGACTCAGCACGACTAGCAGGCTCAGGCCTACCTCTACGGCCTCTGCCTCGTGCTCTACCTCCTCTACCGCGACTGGTGTTTGACATAATGCCCAAATCCTACATTCTCAATCATGTCTTAGTTAAAACCCATCTCAATAGACACGATTGTATCTAACCAAGCACAGTAACATAGGGATGCAATTTTCTAATTACTGACACTGACACACATCAGACCAATTTCACTCTGAAACCACCATTTGTCACGACCCAAAAATTAGAGTAAATTTTTTATTTTTCTTTCATACTTACCCATCCTCTTATCGTGACCACGCTCCACTAACAATTGGGCTGTGTGTCAATGCCAGTTCCACCATTCATTCACCATATAACTTAATTCCTTATTAAAGGAAAGGTAAACACATGAGTTTTCACTAATTCCTTCCCATTCATTTATAAGTGCTTACAGTGTCTATACATCCTCGAAAGTTACTTACAAACATGTTACTGTGCTATTCTTATTTAGATACAATATGTACAAGTGTATATACCTCAAAATGATGGGCAGCAGCAGATATCGGGAATGCAGTACTCAGTCGGCTTAAAGTCCACTGGAAATGATCTGTGTGAGAAAATGAAAGGGGTGAGCACATTAAGCTCAGTAAGGAAATCCAACGAACAAGAAGGTAACCATACTACCTACATGAACGTGGTGCCATGCATAAACCACCCTTTCTCCACACATTTCAAAATAGATGCTACAATTCATGATGTCATGTAAAACAAGTTCACATATGGATTTCAAAGAGCATGGAAAACTCAACATGCAAATCCATTTAAATCATTTCATTCTCGTTCAAATTTCACAACATAGCCAGGACTTAACCCTTCCCTCGGGTGTTCCTGACTCACACAAAATCATGAAATTAGATGTTTTGCAAAGCAATAATAACATGTGATACAATGAATGTCATGTAATAACCAGTTTACATCATGCATGGGTTTAAATAGCATGGAAATAACGTCATGTAAGTTTTAGTTTAAATCCCAGTTTCATTCTCATCAAAATCACATCTCAATCAAGATCCAACCCCTCCCTCAGGTGATCCAGACTCACAAAAGTACACAAAACATGTTTCTCAAAACATTAATTTATAACATGCGAGACTAGGCAATATATATATATCTAAGGAAAATAACCAGGAGTATGGCCATATACTCGTGATCCCACTGCTACACGGATCCTGTGTGCGGGGTCTCACCACTATCGGGAACCACCCTGGGAGGTTGGTCAGTCCATCCCGTCGGTTTTTTCGATATCTCGCTTCCGAAGATGCCACATAATCAATCTCAGCACGGTACATTGTACTCCATGCTACTTGCACGGTACAACGTACTCCGTGGACCCAGATCTCATATCCAAAATCGTGCATGTCTCAAAACGCACGTGCGAGCATATTTAATCGACGTGACACACAGTCTACCCGACACTCCAAGCACGGCTCATCGCATGTCTCATAAAATTAGTGCGAGCGATGCTCCGGCACTCTCATAAAATCAAGGAAAATCTCGTGTGAGCAAAGCTCCAACATGCGTATTATAAAATCTCATAAGATCTAGTGCGAGCTAAGCTCCAGCACTCTGTCAAAATCATATAAAACTAGTGCGAGCTAGGCTCTAGCATTGTGTCATAAAAATCAAGTGAAAATTTGGTGTGAGTTATACTCCAGCACCCTATCACGAATATCATATGAAAATCTGGTGCGAGTTAGACTCCAGCACCTATGCATGTAAAACTCTAGTGCGACCCTTGCTCCAGCACTAATGCATGCATCACGCAAATCAAAACTCATGCAAGCTGAGCTCTAGCACGTCATGCTTTCATAAAATCACGTAGACGACTCTGTTATCTCAAAACAATTTTCGAAAGAAATCACATTGTTGAAAATATGCAATGCTATGCATTTTTATTTAAAAGTTAGCTAGCCTACTCATGCACGTGTCAAACACCTCAAAAACAAGCAAGGACCTATTGTCCTTGCTCCTCCCAGCTTTTCCTAACTTTGGAAATTTTACCTTTCACAGGGGTATTTTGGTCATTTACCCATCGGGCACCAAAACTTTTTATTCTAAATCTAGACCCTTCAGACAATTTTAGGGAATGTAAATGATGTCGAATTTATGTAAAGTTACCTCTAGCAATTCGTAAAATTCCCTTACCTGGAATTACGGGCGAGCTTATCTTGTCTCGATCGTACCAGGTTTCTCAGTCCAATTTGCTCCAAACCAAGTCTACGGAGCTGTATATAACCACATCTTTGGGTCAATTCTAATATACTTATTAGTATTTCACTCTTACTGATCGAATCTAAAGCACTGGGCCCGTTTTACTTTATTGGGCCCGATTGCACCTTGATGGGCCTCGACCCATTTCTAGCCAATTTCCACTTATTAGATCCCTTCTTCGGGTCTATTGGGCTCATTTGGCTTACCAATACTCATCGGGCTACGTTTCAAACTCTTTGGATAGCCCGTATATCATTTACGACAATTAATTCAAAATTTTGAATATAATTTATTTTATGCAGAATTTAATCCGTAAATTAATCTTAACTTTGCATTAAGGACTCAAATTGTTATAATTAAAGTGTACTTACCCAATAATATGCGTGGTACAAAAATTGGAGCTCAATCGGCTCTAGTTTGGGCTCTGTCGTAGAACTGCACAATTAGATTAATCCGGGTTAATTTCCATTAAATAAAATATTAAATTTATTTCTAAAATTTACCCGTAGGTCAATCTTGACCATCGATCGACTTACCCGAATCTCGAGACTTCCCCGGTAAAATTTCTTTCCTTTTCCCCCTTTTCTTTCTTTTTCTTTTCTTTTCTTTTCCTTCCTTTTCCTTTCCCTTTCCTCTCGGCCAAAATGATGTCGTTTCAGTTCCTCATCGTCGTCAGCGTTCCCGACCATTTCGCCAGCCGCTACAGGTACCAAAAGGATCGGTTCTTCCTCTCTACCATGACGGTGCCCATCTATCACACCTAGCTGTCGTGGATCACCGGAACCGAGTCCGTTTCTCCCGTCGACTTTTCCTCCTCCGTTCGTTGGATTTCGATGTCGTCACGGTGTGTCGCCGGTGCCGATGAGTTCGCCTGAACGTCCTCTCTCTTCTCCGACCCTCATTTAGTCTTGTTAATCGCCGGTGGGTCGTCGGGGTTGGGTCACGCGCGTCTACGTTTTTCATTTTCGGTTTTCTTTGGTTTTTCTCTCTCCTCGACCAGATTTTTGATTTTCCCTTATTATTATTTATAATTTATTTTATTATTATTATAATCATTAAAATACTCTTAAAAATCCCAAAATATCTACTAAAAATTATATTTTATTTAAATTAATTAATTAATTTTATTTATTTTATTTTAACCCTTTTTTTCGGTATATTTTCTCTGTATTTTTTGGATATTGTCCCGAGTGAATTTTTTATAAATCTTAAAAATTTTGGATCTTGATCAATTGGACTCGAAATTTGATAATTTCCTTGTTATTGATCAAGATGTCCTAAATCCCTATTTTTAATTAAAATTTTCTTATCGAATTTATACCGAATTTTGGTGTGTTGACTGTTTTACCCCTACACTTGTTCGAAAGCAATTTAACCCGACATTCCTTCATATACCCACTATCTTTTCTTATTTTAATTTCTTATTTTCTATCAACTTGATTTCGATCCCTTTCGCTTGGCCTATGGCCATCTCGGCCCTTATTTGGCTACTTCATACATTCATCGATTTTTCATTTTATTCCATTTGCAAATTTAATTCAGTCAAAGCTCTTCTTATGATTCAATCAATATGTGGAGTGTACATCACATGAATCATAAGGAAATACATCAACAAGTACTTAAAAAGTGGGTCTTACAGTTATTTATTTTGGAGTTGATTGGTGTGAATATTAATGGTAGAAACTATCAAGAATGCAATGGAATAATTATAACCTAGAAATGGGTTAGTGTGAGAAAGTGAAATGTAATGGAATTAATGGTGAATGGGATATCTTAAGGTGATAATGGTGTTATGAGTATGATTTTAAGAGGGTGTTATGGAATGAACTGTCAAACTTACCCCAAAAGGGGTAAAATGTGTATTTAAGGCATTGGGTAAAATGCTTAAATGAATGAGAGAGTAAGGGTAGAGTATTTCATATCAAGTCTTAAACAAGTAATTAAGTGAATTACTAGATAAATTAGTTGGAAATGGCTTGATGGTGACCAAATGCAAAAAAGGGGCCAAACTTAACGAAATAGGCTCAATGAAATATATTGACTAGTTGAAGTCAAAATGAGAGTTAGCAACATTAACTCAAGTGATTGGTGAATGATTTGCAGCTTTCGAGGATACACCGAGAGCAAGTTGAGCCAAAGCATGAGAAGCTAAGAGGAAGAGAGTCGCACCTCAAGTAAATCGAGGTAAGGGAATTGTGTGGACTTTTAGATATATCTATGCACAGTTTGGGCACATTATGTTTTCTAGAATGCATATGGTAATAGGAAATGAAATGGGAGTCTTAAAGGGCAAGAGTTGGGTTTTGATGAAATGTGCATGAAAATGAAAGCATGATGCTTTGAAAATCCAGTTTTATTGTTTTTTAGCAAGTGATGGGTAGGTTGGCTGACATTTGAAATGTTTTGCAAAAGAAATGCTTTAATTTGGTTTATAACCATGCTTTGCAAAGAATTGAGCCACCTACACGGATTTCGTGAGAATGAAAGCATGCTAGAGCATGACTCGCATGAGATTTGATGTGTTTTTATATGCATGAGTGTTGGAGTCTAGCTCGCACCAATTTTCACATGGATTCCTATGATGTTGTGCTGGAGTTTAGCTTGCACAGTTTTTATACTGGTTTTGACATGGTGCTGGAGCATAGCTCGCATTAGATGTCCACCATACTTGTTATCGTGCTTGAGATTACTCGCACCTGATTTTATGACATGTTGATAGTCATGCTAGGAGCTTTGGGTAGACTGGGTGTCGCATCGATTAAATAGGCTCGCACGTGCATTTTGAGATGTGGCATGATATGATGTGTTGATATGGGTCTATGGAGTACGTTGTACCGTGCAAGTAGCATGGAGTATGCTGTACCGTGTTGAGATTGTGATATACCATCTTCGGACGATGTTTAGTGCCGCTACGGACTGACTGGTTGAACATGACCTACCTCTCATGCGGAAGTAGATAGAGCTGATACCCCGCACACTTGATCCGAGTAGCCTGGGATCACAGAGGATATGGCCATAGTCCTAGAGGATATTTCCCTATTATATTACCTATCTCACTTGTCTTTTGTTTTATGAATAAATCCATGTTTGAAATGCTTTATGGGTCAGGACAGTCCGAGGGAGGGGCTGAGTCTTGACAAGTGTTGATTTTATTGAGATGAAATAGCATGATTTGCTTGAGAAAGTATGATTAATGGCTTTAAAGTACACTTACGCATGATGGTTTTCCAAGCCTTATTTATGAAATATGCATGATGGTTATTCCATGCTTCGAATTTGATTTGTGCACTGAAAAAAATAGCATGAATTGCTTTACATGCCATTAACACAAGCATGAATTACAGATTTGAGGTGTGATGAGAAATTGTATGGTTTTAAGCATGGTATCACGATCACGTAGATAGTGCAATATCTACATGTTCGCATGATTGCCTTACTGAGCGTGTTGTTTGCTCACCCCCTTATTTTTCCCCTCTCTATAGAGCATTGAGTATAGACTGAGGGCGACTGGAGGTTTCCTTTTTGGTATCCACTGCATCCCATCACGTAAGGTATACACACTTGTATGATTTTGTATCTAAACTTACCATAGTATAGTAGCATTTTGATTGTAACCACTTGGGATATAAAGCAATGTATACACATGTAAATAACAACTCTAATTTATTTATACAAGTGTTTACTTCTAAATTATAATGCAAATTAAATTGTTATGGTTGGATGAGGTAGGCATTGACACACAACCTAACTGTTGAGAGTGTAGCTGATCACGATCGAGGTAAGGTAAGGACGAATAATAAATAATGTATGAAAAATGAAAAATTTGTGACAATTTTTGGTAAGTTGAGGGTCGTGACAGAAGTTGGTATCAAAGTTGAGTTGGTCTGATGTGTGTCGGTGATTAAAATACTTAATAAGTTGGAAAATTACATCCTCATGTTATCATGCTTGTTTAGATACAAATTGTGTGTGTGTCGATGGGTTGACTAAGAAATCGATGTGTATGTAGGGAATTGAGCATTATGCCTAACACGAGTCGCGGTAGAGGGGCGATAGCACAAGTTAGAGGTCGTAGAGGTAGGCCTGGGCGTAGTGGTGAGCCAGAAACACACGAGACTCAGGAAGAGATTGAGGTGGAGGCTGAGGTTGAGCATGTTCCATGAGGTCCGGAAGAGAGACCCGAGAGTATTGAGACACGCTTTGTGAGGATAGAGTGGAGCATAGATCCAGAGATCAGGAAGTTGATCTTGACAGAGGCTCACTTATCGAGGTATACGATACATCCATGGAGTACTAAGATGTATCAGAACCTTTGAAAAGTTTTATTGGTGGTCTGGGATGAAGAAAGACATTACTGAATATGTCGCTAAATGTCTCGTTTGTCAACGAATGAAGGCAGAGCATCAGAAGCCTGCAGCGTTATTGTAGCCTCTGTCGATAACGACTTGGAAGTGGGAGCATGTCACCATGGATTTTGTGATGGGATTACCGAGGACTCGTAGAGGTCATGATACCATATGGGTGATTGTGGATCGGTTGACGAAGTCAGCCCTTTTCCTAGCTGTGAGAGCTACCAATACTTTGAGCCAGTTAGCGAACATGTATGTGCGTGAGATAGTGAGGCTACATGGAATTCTAGTGAACATTGTTTCTGATAGGGATGCCCACTTCACTTCCCACTTCTGGGAACATTTTCAGGAATTGATGGGGACCCAGTTGAGTTTTAGCACCGTGTTTCATCCTCAGATAGATAGTCTGTTAGAGAGGAATATACAGACCTTGGGGGATATGTTGAGAGCGTGTGCATTGGATTTTAGAGGCTCCTGAGATGACCATTTTCCACTCGCAGAGTTCACCTATAATAACATTTTTCATGCGAGTATCGGGATGGCACCATATGAGGCATTATATGGGCGTATATGCCGTTCCCCTATTAGATGGGAAAAGGTTGATGACAGGCCCTAACTTGGTTAGACAAGCCTCTGAGGATGTCCAATTGATTTGTGAGAGGTTACGGACAACTCAGAGCAGACAAAAGAGTTATGCTGACAGGAGACGAAAACCACTAGAGTTTAATGTGGGTGATCAGTGTTTTTGAAAGTTTCTCCCTTGAAGGGGATTATGAGATTTGGGAAGAAGGGGAAGCTAAGCTCGCGATATATATGGCCATTTTAGATACTTGATAAAGTAGGAGATAAGGCATACAGGCTCGCATTACCACCTGAGCTAGCGAGCGTACATAACGTCTTCCACATATCCATGTTACGGAAGTACCAACTGGACCCGACGCATGTGATAAGGTATGAACCATTCGGGCTCAATGAAAGCATGACGTACATTGAGAAGTCGGTTCAGATATTGGATAGAAAAGAGAAAGTATTAAGGATAAAGACAATTCCTTTGGTGAAAGTTCTTTGGCAACATCACATGGTGGAAGAGGCCACATAGGAATTGGAGAACTTGATACGGGAGAAATACCCCCAACTTTTTGAAGAGTAACTTGTTCTAATTTAGAGGACCAAATTTCTTAACGAGGGGAGGAATGTAAGACCCGTATTTTTAGATGTAAACCTTATGAATTTGTAAGTATGGTGATGTACTTATAATGTGAAGCATAAGTGATGTAAAGTCCATAAATTCAATGTACACAATTGTAATAAGAGTTTGTGATATAGGTACAAGTTTCATTGTGTATGAATATGAAGAAATGGACTTTTGTATGTGATGAATGTGAGTGGAATGCAAAATGAGTAGTGTGGTAAAATGGAATGAAGTTGCATGAGTTGTGTAAATCTTCATACTTCTATTTAGTTTTGTATTGTATACCTTTGGTTATACAATGAATGCACACAAGTTTTAATGTGTATAAAGTATGAATGGATGTCATTGTTAAGTCTTAAAGGTGGTTGGATGAGAAAATGAATATGGTAGCAAAATTAAGGATGTTTGTGTGAATTACTGTAGAAAACTGCAGCAGAATATGGAAAATATGAATGCCAGATCGATCTCATAGGATGAGAGATGGATCTGGAAGAGCAAAAAATTCTCTTATTTGAGCAATGGATTAGGGCAGATCAATCCCCAATAGGGCTAGATCGATCTGCTAAACATTCTATAATAAAGAGATCGATCCTTAATGCAAGCAGATCGATTTCCTTAGCTCTCGGGTTGGAGCAGATTGATCTCGTCCCTTAGCCAGATCGATCTCCTTAACACTGTGCCTGAAGTAGATCAATCTCAAGCCCTCGACAGATCGATCTCATACCTTCAAAATGTCGTGAAAATGAGGGATTTAAGAGGACAAGTCGATCTCCACCCTATGGAGATCGATCTCAACAAGCTAATTCTATAAATATGAGCAGTGGGATCCGTAAATTTTAGGAAACAACCTCACTCTACCATTTTCAATCCAAAACCTAGCTTTCTCACTCCTAAATCCGCCCATTTTCATAAAGATTTGAGGGAAGACTATTAGATACAAAGTTGTTCACGTCAAAGAGAAGAACAACATAGCTTGGAGTCATTTCCCCATTTGTTGGATTTAAGGAACAAGGAGCATTTTCATTTGGAGCAAGAAGGAAATCCAAAGAGGTGAGTTTCTAAAGCACCAATCGAAGTTTATTTGTTTAGTTATTGATTTTGGAGTTGATTTGTTTGCATATTAATGGTAGAAACTATCTAGAATGCAATGGAATAATTATAACCTAGAAATGGGTTAGTGTGAGAAAGTGAAATGTAATGGAATTAATGACGAATGGGATATCTTAAGGTGATAATGGTGTTGTGAGTATGATTTTAAGAGGGTGTTATGGAATGAATTGTGAAACTTACCCAAAAAGGGGTAAAATGTGTATTTAAGGCATTAGGTAAAATGCTTAAATGAATGAGAGAGTAAGGGTAGAGTATTTCACATCAAGTCTTAAATAAGTAAGTAAGTGAGTTACTAGATAAACTAGTTGGAAATGGCTTGATGATGACCAAATGCAAAAAGGGGCCAACCTTAACGAAATAGGCTAAATGAAATATATTGACTAGTTGAAGTCAAAATGAGAGTTAGCAACATTAACTCGAGTGATTGGTGAATGATTTGTAGCTTCCGAGGATACACCCGGAGCAAGTTGAGCCAAAGCGTGAGAAGCTAAGAGGAAAAGAGTCGCACCCCGAGTAAATCGAGGTAAGGGAATTGTGTAGACTCTTAGAGATATCTGTGCGCAATTTGGGCCCATTATGTTTTCTATAATGCATGTGGTAATAGGAAATGAAATGAGAGTCTTGAAGGGCAAGAGTTGGGTTTTGATGAAATGTGCATGAAAACGAAAGCATGATGCTTTGAAAATCCAGTTTTATTGCTTTTTAGCGAGTGATGGGTAGGTTGGCTGACATTTGAAATGATTTGCAAAAGAAATGCTTTGATTTGGTTGATAACCATGCTTTGCTAAGAATTGAGACACCTATATGGATTTCATGAGAATGAAAGCGTGCTAGAGCATGACTCACAAAAGATTTGATGTGTTTTTATACGCATGAGTGCTGGAGCCTAGCTCGCACCAATTTTCACATGGATTTCGATGATATTGTGCTAGAGTTTAGCTCGCACAGTTTTTATACTGGTTTTGACATGGTGCTGGAGCTTAGCTCGCATTAGATGTCTAGCATACTTGTTGTCGTAATTGAGATTACTCGCATGTGGTTTTATGACATGTTGATAGCCGTGCTAGGAGCTTCGGGTAGACTAGGTGTCGCACCAATTAAATAGGCTCGCAAATGCATTTTGAGATGTGGCGTGATATGATGTGTTGATATGGGTCCACGGAGTACGCAGTACCGAGTAGGTTGCATGGAGTACGTTGTACCTTGTTGAGATTGTGATATACCGTCTTCGGACAATGGTTAGTTCTGCTATGGACCGGCGGGTTAGACGTGACCCACCTCCCGTGCGGAAGTAGATAGAGGTGATACCCCACACACCTGATCCGTGTAGCCTGGGATCACAGAGGATATGGCCATAATCCTAGAGGATATTTCCCTGTTATATTGCCTATCTCACATGTCTTTTGTTTTATGAATAAATCCATGTTTAAAATGCTTTATGGGTCAGGATAGTCCGAGGGAGGGGCTGAGTCCTAACAAGTGTTGATTTTATTGAGATGAAATAGCATGATTTGCTTGAGAAAGTACGATTAATGGCTTTAAAGTGCACTTACGCATGATGGTTTTCCATACCTTATTTATGAAATATGCATGATGGTTATTCCATGCTTTGAATTTGATTTGTGCACTGAACAAAATAGCATGAATTGCTTTACATGCCATTAAAACAATTATGAATTACTGATTTGAGGTGTGATAGAAATTGTATGGTTTTAAGCATGCCATCACGATCACGTAGATAGTGCAGTATCTACCTGTTCACATGATTGCTTTACTGAGCGTGTTGTTTACTCACCCTCCTTATTTTTTCCCTCTCTACAGAGCATTGAGTATAGACTGAGGGCGACTGGAGGTTTCCTTTTTGGTATCCGCTGTATCCCATCACGTAAGGTATACACACTTGTATGATTTTGTATCTAAACTTACCATAGTATAGTAGCATTTTGATTGTAACCACTGGGGATGTAAAGCAATGTAAACACATGTAAATAACAGCTCTGATTTATTTATACAAGTGTGTACTTCAAAATTATAATGCAAATTAAATTGTTATGGTTGGATGAGGTAGGCATTGACACACAGCCCAACTATTGAGAGTGTAGCTAATCACGATCGAGGTAAGGTAAGGTAAGGACGAATAATAAATAATGTATGAAAAGCGAAAAATTTGTGACGATTTTTGGTAAGTTGAGGGTCGTGACAGTTTTCTTTAAATAGAGTAGTGAGTATCTCTTTTAATTTGGTTGGTATGTTTTCTTCATTAAGGGTTAAGGTATGATAAAAAAAAATTAGGCTTAACAATTACACTTTAGAGTCTTTATGTTTTGAGCTTCAATCAACTCCCCAAACTTATTTTCTTCTTACTTTGTTCTACACTTTATTCTTTTTTTCTTTTTTTATTTCATTCATTTTTTAATTTTCTATTTTCTATTTATTTTTTTATTTTTTTATTTTTTATTTCTTTTTATATCTTATCTCTCAGCCCGAATATGTACATTGCTCATACTATAATATAGTAAATCTTATGCTTTCAGGGTAAGGGATCGAAAAAATTTATTTATTTGGCTAACAAAAATTAACTTGCAAGTGTGTAAACAAAGATAGCCTAATTTGGCACAAAAGGGTGATAAAAGACAAATACGTACAAGGTTAACTTGAAAATGTCAAATGATCCAAGGAGCTTAAATCATTTTTCCTATGTATGGATTAAAAATTTTGCCTGGAGAGAAGATCAAACAAATTTTAGAATGTGATCATAATTTCAAAGACAAGTATAGTCCTATATTCACATAATCATTCTCTTAAATAATCACGCTAATCCATGATCAAGACATAGTGTATAAAAATGGAAAAATCATAATCAAAACAAGGCAAGATCAAGAATTTAGTTCATGCTTCCCAATAATAATATTTTTCCAAAGATTAAAATCAATCTTAATCAAAATATTAATGATAAGGACATGGGAAATAACCACATCAATCACAATATATTGCAAGGCAAAACCTTGTAAGGCCAAAGAGTTAGAAAATTTTGAAAAAAAATAGCTCAAATTTTGCTTCTTGTTAAACTTGAAGTAGACATTGTACTCAATTTGTAAGTGATTCAAAAATTCAAAAAAGATAAAAGAAAACTCCCCTGATTTTTCTATTGAAGCTCAATTGCATGCTGACAAGGTTTCTTCACTAGTCCCTCGAACTTAGACTCAAACATACAAAATAGAAAGAAAAAGAAATCAAAGCTACGAAACACTAAAAATAAAACTAATAAAAGGAAAAAAAACCAAAACCTAATAAAGATCTAGGGTTGCCTCTCCAAAAGTGCTTGATTTCTAGTCATAAGCTTGACAATCTCTTTCGTCCTTAAAGGTGGTTTAAATGATCTAAAAATAGACGAGTATCTATAGTGTACCACCCTGAAAGGTGACTACATCAGGTACTTTGCTTAAAAGAACTTAGCTCTACAGTCTTCTAACATATAACCTACTTTATACTATTGTGGAAAGTTTAATTAAGAAATAATGAAGGATACCCTTCGGTCCTGCTTGTCAACCTCTAGGACTTGGACTTTGATCTTGAGCTCTTCCTCTTGGACTTCTTTCTCACCTTTATTACTCTCCATTTCCTCTTAGACTTCGATCTTGAGCCCTTCATCTTAGACTTCTTTTCAACATCTTTACTCAACACTTCCTGATGTAGTGCTTGTAAAGGAGTTTGAAGAGAAATGTCACATGTCTCCATGAGCTTCGAAGAAAGTTGATGAATGTCTTTCGTAGTTGCTCGAGGGGTAGCTGAGATGACTCACCCAACTCAAATTTATAGGAAAATTCTCACTAGCACGAGTCCTTTTGCATATCTCACAAGAAAGAAAATGACTCTGGTAGACCTTTTTGGGCATGGTGCTTTTAATTGTTGATGATTTTACTTGGAGTATCTCTGTAAGACTCGAAAATTCGGTGCCATTTCCTTAAGAAGTTAACATGGTAAGCATGGATGTGTGAAATCTTGATCAACAAAGAAGAAATACTTGATTTCTAAGTCCAAATGATCAAGATATGAATTTATTGTGAAAAGTCAAAATTTTTCCACATTGAGAATTTATCTCGGAATATGGAAAAATATTTTCAAAAAATAATAATAAATAAATATAATTTTGGGAAAATAATAAAAATAAAATATGATGTACATATAGATTTGTAGAAATAAATTAAATAATATATATGTACATGTGTGTGTGGAAATTAATGTATAAAATACATTATGATAATATATTATTATTATAATAATATAAGTTATTTTGGTATATTATTATTATTATTATAATATTATATTATAAGCTTTTTATATTATATTATAAGATTTTTGTATTATATTATATTAAAATATAATACAATATATTAAAAAGAGAAGCAAAATCGCGAAACAAGGAAAGGGAAGGATCGGAAACACGATCCTCCCTGTTTTCCTTCACCGGTGGCAACATAGGTAGAGATGGCATGAGGGGTGACCGACGAAGCGTCGACCGGAACCGAGGGACTGTCTTAGCGCCATCACACGCCCCATATCATTGGTGATGGAGAGATCGGAGGGGGAGAAGACTGAAAAGGGAGAAGGGAAATTCGACGGCACCGATGTTGATTTGGCCAGAACCACCACCAACCGAACGTTCCCCAAGTGAATACGAAGCGAGGGGTGGTGGAATCGGCTAGAGAACTGGTCAACAGTGTTGGCAACGGTGAAAGGAGAAAAATCGACAGCGAAGTCAAAGAGAGAAAGGGTCAAACCGACCACTTTTCGGCCAGCCCAAGTGTAACTGCCACCAAATCCACGCGTCTCGTGGCCAGATGGAGCGGCTGAAAGTGGAAGCCGATGAAGAACCGACCGAAAAAGTCACCGAACGGTGAGGGTGATACTGAATCGGTCCGAACTGGTTCAGCCAAGGAAAAAACTAAAAAGAAGAAAAAAAAGAGAAAAATTTGGTGATGCCTCGGGTTTAAGGACAAGCTGGTAAGCGGTCGAAATTGATCGATTTAGTGTTCAAAAAATTTATTTGAAATTATATTTGACCAAAATTGACCCGGGTTAAATATATAAATGTGTAGTGCGAAAATAGGCGACGAACATGAGTTTGATCGAGACTCAATTTACGCATCATCACGAAAACTCGAGTAAATGAATCTTACTTGCTATAACTTGTATAGTTATATGAGTTAGGAATTAATCACATAAGTTGCGGATTAACACCGTATAAAATGCTTTATGTTAAAAAAGGCTTAAGATGGCGTGATGGTAGTGTTAATGGGCCCCACGGATGGTCCAATAATTGTTAATGGGACTAAGGAGCCCAATGGGCTGTGACAGAATAAATAGTAAAGTCGAAATGGGCTTAAAATAGAGTTGGGCTTATTAAGAGGCAACGAGGCCCAATAAAAGCAATTGGGCCCATTTGATGAAATAGACTGCATAGAAAAGGATAAATGAGTTATCCGACTTAATTAATGTGATTGATAACCATCTACAGCTCCAGGAGATATATTCGGAGCCGGATAGACTAATATACGAAAAGTGAAAGAAGGTGAAAAAGTGCATTCGACTGGATTTTAGGCAAGGGATTTATGCTAGCTCTTAGAGATAGCTGTACATATTTTTATCGTCGTTTACATACACTTAAATTTCGTATAGAGTATGAATATGAAATTTTTGGATAGTACCCAAATATGATAAAATTATGAAAATACTCAGAGACTTGGGAATTTTTGAAAATGCATAAAGTGCATGAAATCCATGTTTTCTTTGTGAAAAAGAGATTTTGTGAAGCTGAAATGAAAGACTGGCTTATGATTTGACTGTATGCATTAAATATCAAGTTTTTCTAAAGTGTAATTTGATTGATGAGTGATTTGATGGGTTGTTACCCTCTCACTCTGTTTTGTACCGTTTTGCTTATCGCACTCAGTTTTGAGTACCACTGTTGTGGAAAATAGAGCCAGCTATCTATTTTTTGTGTGTGAATTTGTGCCGGAGCTATGATGAGATCTGTGGATTTACCCAGATCCGCTTGCATTTGATTTTGGTATGGCATATGAACAAACCATGCTGGAGCACTGCTCGCATTGGGTTCTATTGTGATGTGTGATTGAAACCGCGTTGAGCCCTCGTGTAGACTATATGTCACACTGACTTGTTTGCACTGGATTTTAGACAACTGATGGTTGATTTCTTATATTGAGCTAGTAATACCTTAAGATTACTCGGTTCCCTCAGTATTCTGGGGTCCACGGAGTGCGCTGTACTGTGTGATGAGACATGGAGTACACTGTACCGTGTAGTCTTCGAACTTTTGTCAGTCTTCAAACTTCTGATTTACCCACAAGATGGATTGACCCACCTCCCTGAAGTATATGATATCCCGCATACCTGATCCGTGATGCCCAGAATCATTGACTATGTACATATGTCCATTACCATTATTATCAAATCTCATCCAAGTCTTCAGAATAATCATATTGTTGAATTGCTTATTGACTTATTTGAAAGTGAAATGAAAAGAAATGATTGAGCTTCTATCGATTGATGATTATCAGATAGAATGCTTTTGTTTTCAGTGAATGCATTTGTTTAAGAAATGATTGAGCTTCTATCGATTGATGATTATCGTATAGAATGCTTATGTTTTTAGTAAATACAAGTGTTTTGAAAAGTAAATGCATTTGTTTTACGATATGATAAAACATGCATTATGAGTATCGTAGATAGTGTGGTTATCTACCTACTTTCATATATTTCTTACTGAGCGTGTTGTGCTCATCCTTTTACTTTTCCCCCTACAGAGCGTTTCTAGTAGAGTGTGTTAGCTGCGGCCGTCCTGCGATCCTTTACACACAGCTATTTAATAGCATCGAGGTATTCACACATGTGGATTTTTTTTGTATCTGAATAATATTGAACAGTGATGTAGTCACATTATATGGGGGATGTATATGTAAGGCAATGTAAACGACTTTCTAATTATGAAATGGTAACTTTATGAGCTTCCGCAATGTTAGTGCCTAGGACAAAAGCATTGCCTGATATGCATATATATAATATATGAAACTGAGTGGTGGATATTGACTCACAGCCCAATAAGTGAAGTGAGGTAAGTTCGTGAAATATTGTAGTGATTTTTGAGAAAATGGGTCATGACAAACTCTCTTATATTGCCATTGGAAATCATTAGAAGCCATTAAAGCTATCAATTCACGTGCTTCTTTAAAGGAGTGCTACATAATAGCTCCACTCACTACTGCATTAATCATTACTCTCGATGGATCACCAAAACCATTATAAAAAGTGTGAATTTGTAGCCACATGGGTAATCTATGAAAAGGACATATCTAGAGCAAGTCCATAAGTCTTTCCATCGCTTCATAGAAAAACTCAATGTTATATTGCTCGAAGGACAAGATGTGATTCCTTATCTTTGCCATACATGCCAGTGAAATGAATTTCGTTAAAAGCTCATAAGCTAAATCATCCCACCTAGACATAGAATGATGAGAAAGCAAATGCACATTCTTTGCTATTTCACGGATTGAGAATGAGAGAAGTATCAGTTGAATAGCATCACAAAAAATGCCATCTTACTTGCATAAATTACATA
Organism: Firmiana major; assembly: GCA_033439115.1. Lineage (NCBI taxonomy): Eukaryota > Viridiplantae > Streptophyta > Magnoliopsida > Malvales > Malvaceae > Firmiana > Firmiana major. The sequence continues at coordinate 44,531,454 of CM065908.1, read as the reverse complement.
TCTCCAAAGAGTTAACAAGAAAAACATATACATTATCAGTAGGAAAACCTCCAAATTGAACTGCATTCAATATCATTGGGATGAAGTCTAGCTCAATCTCAAAGCAGTCAACTTTGATTTTAGGCTACCTAATCCTTGAATGCATCTCACTCACATAGGGCATAACGTAGACTCCCAAGGTTCAAGGCTTTGCCAGATCTACCATGGTACCTTGTAAAATAACAGAAATGATGTATTAGAAGAAGAAATGTTTAGAAAAATACAAAAATGAAAAAGGCTTGAATTAAGCCTAGGCATAATTGGTATTAATATTAACTAAGAATAACCTAAACTAATCCTCAGCAATAATGCTAAGAACTTGTTGACCCTAAAGGTGTCTACAGGCAAGTGAACATGGTCAAGCAAGTAATATATGGTGAGTTCATAATTTATCGTCCCAAAGAGATTACTTAAATACTAAAATTAGTCACCCTAGATTTATCAAAAGCAATTGATTTTCTTAAGTCAAATTAACGATTAAAACAATTAAAATAAAGCATAACTTTACATTTGAAAGATAAAATATAAGACCATGAAAATTAAATTGCATGAAAAATCGAAAAGCATAATAATTAAAAGAAGAAAGAAATAAATATAAATAAATATAATTTTAAAGATCATCATAAAATAAAATTACCTAAAACATGAATTAAAATTTTTAGAATTAAATACTTAATTGTTTATTTTAACTAACACGACCTATTAAACTAATAGGTTACTTGTTTAATAAATTAAACACCTAAAACATAAAAATAATATATAAACTAAAAACTAATAAAATAAAGAAACACTAAACTAAGAAAACTATACTTTGTTGAAGCTTTAACCCATGAAGAACCAAGGCACATTTCTGCCATGTTTGTCACCTGCACCTTCCACATGTTTCAGCTACCTGACATGTCCCAAAGCTGCCTTCGTCAACACCTCCATAGTAGTCACAATGAACCAGTAGCAGACTTGCACCAACCCATGCTTAAGTAGCCACACATAACCTAGCATAGAGTAGTAGTCACGTCCTTTTGTTGCATGCTGCAAACAACAAAGTAAAGGAATCCTGATAAAAGCAACACAGTAGGGTATACATTGGCATCCCAAGCCTCCAAAGAGTCTCCAGTGGCTTACAACGCACCTTACATCAGTTTGGTTTCCTCAAGATGTTTGTTATGCAACTCAAGGATATCAGTAGCTAAAAAAACAAAATAACAGCAACATAGTAGAGCTGAGCATAAAGAAGTGTAAAAAAAGGGCATGACACTCTAATTAGGCAGCACCAAGATATTTCACTCAACTATAGTTTCTTCTAATAGGTAAACCTCTCCCCCAAGTTGTGAAACCCAATTTTTTTTATACTAATGTTTATTTAAAAGCTAAGATGAGAAGTTCAACAACTTACCTAAATGTTCATGTAGGGCTTAGAGTAACCGAGACGCCCGAAATAGTGGCATGAAGCTCGAGGCACGAACTTCGAGGTGAGTTCAAATTAAAGTATTCTTCAAGGTATAAGTATGTTTTGGTGGATAGAAAGTGAAACTAAGGTATTGGAAGTGAAAAGGTTAGTAAAACTCAGGTTAACGCTAAACCGAGCAATTGGGCCTAGAAATAGAACTAAATTCAAATAAGTTTTAGAGATTCATAAAAATTATTCTGAGGCCATAGGAAATTAGTATAAGGTAAAATTGATATAGGTAATGAAAATTGAGGTATCGATGATCAAATTTATTTTTAAAATAAATTGAAAACCTCAAGGAATTTCAATTGGTAATGACCAAATTAGGCATAATAGGCTCAAACGAGAAAAGTTTCTTAAGCAAGTGGGGCTCAAAGTTTTATAGGACATACTAGAAATGTAGTAGAACACATAAGTAGTGGAAATTTGGAAGAAAATGGGCTGGAAATATTTTTTATGGATTTTACAAAAACAGGGCAGCAGACTACCCTAGCCTAGAAATTTGCTGGCCCAAAAAAAGGGCCCAATTTGAAGCCCATCTAGAAAGCCTTTGAACCCAAGCTTCTATAAAATAAAAAAACACTTCATACCCTTTCTGGAACAATATGGAACAACTGGAACTGACCTAAAACACGAGCGTTCTCTTCCTTTGTTTTTGCCATACGCGTCTTCTTCAAGGTGAACTTGTGTATTTTTTTCGGCCACCTTATGGCCACTTTTAGACTTTATTCAAGAAGGATAAAATATTCCCTCTTAAGTCTTATATAACATATAACAAATCTAGCCTTAAAGGTGCTCATTTTCTATGTGAAAAGTTAGTGAGAAGAACAAAGGCAAAATCTGCCATGTTTCAAGTAAGAGAGAAAACTTAAATTTGAAAGTTTTTGACTGGTTTTTGAGGTTGTTTTTGATGATTCTAAGTTGTATACATGTTAATCTACAACTAAAAATCTTTGTTTGAGCAAAAAGGAGTGGTCAAAGTTGGTCAACTAAGGTAAGAAGTTGATGATCTTGATTTATGTTGTGGTTGGTTCTGTTGGATGATTTTTGGTTAAGTAGAATTTGAAGAAACATTTTCTAGGAGAATGTATAGGTTCGGCCAGCACATGTATGTTAAGGTAGGGATGAAATTTGGTTGAGTTTGATGTTGTAGACTATTAAATTAATACCAAAAAGTCCGGTTTATAGCCTAATTCAATGAAAAATTGAAAAGTGTGAGAATTGGCAATTTGACATGTTGAGAAGTGTGAATTAAAGACTTGAATAAGTGTTTAGGTTGTTGAGTTTATGAATTTGAAGTTAAAAGAACAAAATTTTTGAAATTAGCTTAAACTGACACTTTAATCAGTAAAATAGATAAAGTAGGAAAAATGGTCAAAAAAGGGTCTAATTAACCCTATTTAAGTTATAGATGTATGAGGATACGAAATAAAGATGATTTGAATACTAATGGAGTTGTTTGTGGTAGCTTGAGGTACTTGCAAGCAAAACGAGGCAAACCTGGGACCCGACGAGTTGGTACTGCCCTCGTCCCGTTTAGGTAAGGGATGCAATTTAAAGTAGTATCGACTTCCTGTATCCATTTATGTTCATGAAATGACTTGATGAACGTATGAAGAACTATTAAGGAAAAACTCGTGTCATCCCAATAGGAGTTGCCTGAAAGCTATAACCCCGATTTAATCCTAAAAACCGAGCTTTTTATCTATGATATATAAGTTTTGATATGTTAATATTTTATAGTCTAAACTATATGATTTTACGATTTAAGTTTTAATATGATTTTAAGTAAATATGAAAATGTCAGGACTCGTCCCTCAATCCAAGACTTAGCCAAAAATCACTACAAATTTTTTTGCATTTTTGACTTACCTTTCCTCTCTTCAATGGTTGGGCTGTGATTCGATGTTAGAGTCCTTGCTTACCACATCATCCATTATCATTCATACATGTCAATATACTATTACTGACTGTAACAGCTTTTATTATACATGTGAGATTATATAAAATCTAATACAAATACATTCCCCATAACATATAACGTATATGTTGAGTTAATGTATTTTGAAATGACAAAACATGTTAAAACAATAATGTTAAGATGGTATACAAACATGTTTAGATGATATCAGGACCAGAACTTAGAGTTCTGCTGATGAGAGATCGATCTGAGGTGTGAGAGATCGATCTCCTGGGTTTTTATTTGATGAGAGATCGATCTCATGATGGAAGAGATCGATCTGGCAAGCCTTAAAACGGTATAAAGGGTTTAAGGTAAAAAGAGATCGATCTGCAAGGGTTAAGAGATCGATCTGCTCTAAGTCAGAGAACTTAGGAGATCGATCTGGTAAGGAAGAGATCGATCTGCTCAAAGTCAGAGAGCTTAATAGATCGATCTGGTATATTGAGAGATCGATCTTGCCTCAAACAGAGAGGATAGGAGATCGATCTGCCTATTCGACAGATCGATCTGCCTCTGCCTATTTAAACTAACAGATCGATCTGGTAATGTATAAGATCGATCTCCCTGTGTATTTGTGCTTTGTCATTGCAGGATTTAAAACTTGGAGATCGATCTGGCCAAGATAGGAGATCGATCTGTCTGACCACTGGAGGTTCCCAACGGCTATTTTCTTCAAATCTCAACGGGAAAAACTGCATTTAATGCTCCAACTACCCAACCTTCAGTATATAACCAAGCATTGAAGTCAAAGCAAAAGAGAGAGACTATCACTGAATATTCCAAACATTCTCAAGCTTTAATTCTTTCATTCATTGTATCTCTATTGCTCATTTTATTGAGATTAATTGTACAAGCTTATGTACTACAAGCTTTGTTAGTCCTACCCACTAAAAAGCCTTATTCTGTATTCATCCACACCTTAAAAGAAAAGAGGATTGTTCCTCAGTGAGTGTTATTGTAAAAGGGTGAATACATTTTCTGTATTGCTAAGGGTAGAGAGGTTATTCCTTAACCTGTAAAAGGAACTTTGTAAACTCTGTTGAAAGAGAGAAAGAAACCACTTGACAAGAAGGTCAAGGAGAGAGGACGTAGGCAAGAGTTGGCCGAACCTCTATAAGTCGCTGTGTTTGTTTCTCTTTCCCTCTCTTTGCATTAAATTGTTATATTGCACTGTCTTATTCATTATCACTTGTGTTTAAATTGTGATTGTTTTAAAATCTCCCATAATTGTTAGAAAACCGATTCACCCCCCCTCTCGGTAGAGCCAACAATTGGTATCAGAGCTAGGACTCTCTAATCACATAGGAACAACTTCCTAAGAGTAAAAACGATCAAATGGCTCATAACAATGTAGCAACTAATTTGATAGGAGAGGGGCACTCCACTGTTAGACCTCCCATGTTCAATGGTGAACATTACTCTTATTGGAGGACTAGGATGATGCTATTTATACAAGCAAACGACTATGAAGTATGGAGAATTATAGTTAAGGGACCTCAAATCCCTACAAAGAAAATAGAGGGAAGAGACATTCCCAAAGAAGAAGATGAATGGGATTCTAATGACATTAAATGTGCACAGCTAAATGCTAAAGCTATGCACACATTATTTTGTGCTTTAAGTCCTAATGAATATAATAGAGTATCCGGGTGTGATAATGCCAAGCAAATATGGGATAAATTGGCAATAACTCATGAGGGTACAACCCAAGTGAAGGAGACAAAAGTAGGTATGCTCACACATGATTATGAGCTCTTTAGGATGAAGGAAGAAGAATCCATTAGTGATATGTTCACTAGGTTTACCGATATAATTAATGGATTAAAATCTTTAGGAAAAACATATTCTAATATTGAAATGGTAAAGAAAATTTTAAATAGCTTACCTAAGTCATGGGAAGCTAAAGTGACAGCAATAGAGGAATCAAAAGACCCACACACACTGTCCTTAGATGAATTAATAGGTTCCTTGCTAACTTATGAGATGAAGCTTAAAAGAACTGAAGAGCCACCCAAGAAAGTGGGTGTTGCTCTAAAATCCACTACTGAAAAGGTAATTAAAAATGAGAGTGGCAGTGAGGAGGATATTGAAATGGCAATGTTTGCCAAAAGATTTAATAAATTCATGAGGATGAGAGCTGGAAATAGCTATAGGAGAAACAATAGGAGAGAACAAGAGGAAGTAGGTAGAAAAGACTCTATTGTGTGTTTTGAATGTAAGAAACCTGGACACATAAAGTTTAACTGCCCTCTTCTCAAAAGATCTAATGATAGGTTTCATAAAAAGAAGGCGATGGTAGCTACATGGAGTGACAGTGATTGCTCCGATGATGAATCAAATGAAGACATTGCCAACCTATGCTTCATGGCAATTGATGAGGATGAAAAGGTAACATCTAATATCAATGAATACTCTTTTGATGAACTGCAAGATGCATTTGATGATTTAGCATTAGAGTATGAATCTATGAGCATGAAGTATAAAAAGTTAATATCTAAATTAAAAAGGGAAAATGAGATAATGTTAAAAGATAAATTGGAATGTGAGGAGAAACTAGAGATGGCAAATCTAGAAATTGGTGATCTTAAGGAGAAAAATAGCAATTTACATAACTCCTTTAATAGGTTTCACATGGGGCAACAAAAGCTAGATAGCATGTTAGAAACCCAAAGAGCATTTTTTGACAAAAATGGCTTAGGGTATAATGCACAAAGTAGGGAGACCCATCTTAAGAGTTTTATGGCTAGGAAGAGCATGAATAAACCTGAAATTACTTGTTCATATTGTAATAAGAAGGGACATAAGTCACATTATTGCACTAAAAAGATGAGGAATCTTAAAGGAAAAATTGTAAAAAGGGTATGGATTCCAAAAGAGGTAATTCATTCCAAGGACTGCACTGCATTGGCAAAATGGATCCCAATGGGATCAAAAATTGCATTTACTAACCTTCAAGGACCCAAGAGAATTTGGGTACCTAAGACTTGAGTGTGTTTATTTTTTTTGTTGTAGGTGATTGAGCATAACCACAAAGCTAAAACAAAAGAAGCTTGGTACTTAGATAGTGGATGCTCAAGGCACATGACGGGTGATAAAAGCCATTTCAATTCCTTCAAATCGAAAATTGGTGGAGAAGTCACTTTTGGGGACAACTCCAAAGGCCAAGTGGAAGGGAGTGGCTCAATAGGTAATGATCATTTCTCCTTAGAAAAAGTATTACTTGTTAGGGGTCTAAAGCATAACTTGCTAAGCATTAGTCAACTTTGTGACAAAGGTTACAAAGTAATTTTTGATTGCATGAAATGTAATGTTATAGATCCTAAATCAAATAAAATTCTTCTTCTAGGTCATAGGCAAGGTAACATATATATAGTCTACCTTAATGAACTCAAAAACGAAAACATATGCTTAATGGTAGATAACAAAAAGGAATCTTGGTTATGGCATAGAAGACTAGGCCATGCAAGCATGAGTGTGTTATCTAAGTTAGCTAGAAAGGATCTAGTTGTAGGCTTACCCAAAATATCCTTTGAGCATGAAGAAATATGTGAAGCTTGTGTTAAAGGAAAACACAAGAGAACAACCTTTAAGCCTAAGAATAGTGTATCCACTACTAGGCCTCTTCAATTACTGCATTTAGACTTATTTGGACCCACTAGAACCACTAGCCTAGGTGGAAAACACTATGGATTTGTAATAGTTGATGATTACACTAGGTACACTTGGGTGTTCTTTTTGAGAGTAAAGAATGAAGCCTTAGAGAAATTCATAACTTACTCAAAGGTGACTCAAAATGAAAAAGGATATACAATAACAAGCATTAGAAGTGATCATGGCAAAGAATTCGAAAATATAGGATTTGATGAGTATTGCAATGATCAAGGAATTAGTCATAACTTTTCAGCCCCTAGGACACCACAACAAAATGGTGTAGTTGAGAGAAGAAATAGAACTTTGGAAGAGATGGCTAGGACCATGTTATGTGAAAATAACTTGCCAAAGTACTTTTGGGCTGAAGCTATAAACACATCATGTTATATAATCAATAGAGCTATGATAAGACCCATGCTAAAGAAAACTCCTTATGAGCTCTACAAAGGTAAGAAGCCTAATATTAGTTACTTCCATCCTTTTGGCTGCAAATGCTTTGTTCTAAATAATGGAAAAGATAATTTAGGAAAATTTGATGCCAAAAGTGATGAGGGAATATTTCTAGGATATTCATTGAATTCAAAGGCTTATAGAATTTATAACAAAAGAACATTAATGGTTGAAGAATCTATTCATGTTGTATTTGATGAATCAAATAATATATCTAAAGATTCAACCAACAATGATGAAAATGTTGAGATATTTGATGAAGGCTTAGAAGATGACTTTCTAGAAAAGCTTGATTTGAATAAAGAAGATGAAGAAGAAATAGAAGTTTTAGAAAGAGAACCTAGAGCACCAAGAGAGTTAGGATATGTAAAAGATTGTGAAATAGTAGGAGATCCAACTCTTGGAGTTAGAACTAGGTCATCCTTAAGGAATATGTGCCAATATATAGCCTTTGTATCTCAAATAGAGCCTAGGAATGTCAATGAAGCCTTAGAGGATAATAATTGGTTCCTAGCAATGCAAGAAGAGTTAAATCAATTTGAGAGAAGCAAAGTATGGAAACTAGTTCCAAGGCCTAGTGATCACTCTATAATTGGAACTAAATGGATATTCAAGAACAAAATGGATGAAAATAGTGTGATCATAAGGAATAAGGCTAGGCTAGTTGCTCAAGGCTATAGACAAGAGGAAGGCATAGACTATGATGAAACATATGCACCGGTAGCTAGATTAGAGGCAATAAGAATGTTACTTGCCTTTGCATGTTATAAAGATTTCAAGTTATATCAAATGGATGTAAAGAGTGCATTCTTAAATGGTTTCATTAATGAAGAAGTCTATGTAGAGCAACCTCCCGGATTTGAAAATCATGAATTTCCTGAACATGTTTTCAAATTGTCTAAGGCACTTTATGGGTTAAAACAAGCTCCTAGAGCTTGGTATGAAAGGTTGTCAAAGTTCTTAATAGAAAAAGGATTCTCAAGAGGAAAGGTAGACACCACATTATTTATCAAAAATAAAAATAAAGACTTACTAGTTGTACAAGTATATGTAGATGATATTATTTTTGGTTCAACTAATGAGTCTTTATGTCAAGAGTTTGCTAAGATCATGCAAGGGGAATTTGAGATGAGCATGATGGGAGAACTCACATTCTTCTTGGGACTTCAAGTGAAGCAAACAAAGGATGGAATATTCATCAATCAAGCAAAGTACACCAAGGACTTGCTCAAGAGATTTGGGATGGACAATTGCAAACCTCAAACCACTCCAATGGGCACCAACATCAAGCTTGACAAAGATGAAAGTGGTAAGTGTGTAGACACTAAACTCTATAGGTCTATGATTGGATCATTGCTTTACTTAACTGCAAGTAGACCAGATATATTGTTTAGTGTGTGCCTTTGTGCTAGATTTCAATCCTCTCCTAGGGAATCACATCTATTGGCAACTAAGAGAATCTTTAGATACCTCAAAGATACTCCCTCACTAGGACTTTGGTATCCCAAAGACTCCACTTTTGCCCTTCATGCATTTTCAGATGCTGATTTTGGAGGCTGCAAAATAGATAGGAAAAGTACTTCAGGTACTTGCCAATTCTTAGGAAATAGGTTAATTTCTTGGTTCTCCAAGAAGCAGAACAGTGTTGCTCAGTCCACAACTGAAGCTGAGTATATAGCAGCTGGTAGTTGTAGTGCTCAAGTGTTGTGGATTAAACAACAAATGAGAGATTATGGCATTGACATGAAACAAGTGTCTATTAAATGTGATAATACCAGTGCCATTAATCTGTCTAAGAATCCTATACAGCACTCCAGAACCAAGCACATAGAAATTAGACATCACTTCCTTAGAGATCATGTACAAAAAGGGGATATAATCTTAGAGTATATTGATACTACACATCAAATAGCTGATATATTCACCAAACCCCTTGATAGAGATAGGTTCTGTATCCTTAGAGGTGAATTAGGACTCATGAGTATGCCTTAGGACTTTCATGTTGTAAAAATCTTGATTTTAAGTTGATTTTTAAAGAGTTTTTGCAAAAATTTTCTGGCAAAGAGGATGAGAGATCGATCTCCTTGTGATATAGATCGATCTCCATGCTTCTATCAAGCCTAAATTATCAAGGTTAAGCTAAGCAGATCGATCCTCTAACCATAAGATCGATCTCCTTACGTCTCTGTTTAGAGGCAGATCGATCTGTCCACACGACAGATCGATCTCATCAAGCTTCTGCATTCTACAGATCGATCTGTGCATGTAACAGATCGATCTCCTTAAGCCTCTGTTTGCGACCAGATCGATCTGTCCCTACGACAGATCGATCTCTCTTCGCTTCTGGGAGTACCAGATCGATCTGTCCCCTCGACAGATCGATCTCCTATGCCTTGGAATATAAATACCCGCGAAAAATCCCCAAATCTCCCAAAACCTAAAATTCAAATTCTCCAATTCCCTCGCATCCTCTTCTTCAATTCCTCCTCAGATCGATCCTCGTACAGTCTTCCTTGCGTCTCGGTGTTAAAATTTCGGTATAGTAACCTACATTTCTCACGAAATTCTCAAAAATTTTCTCTGATTTGTGTTGTTATTCATTCTAGGGCAACTTAGGTACTGTTTCATTGCTTCTCTCTTTGTTGAATTCATTTAGCAAATCATTAAGGTCTAAGATAATGCCTAGGAAGTCAGTAGCAAACAAACCCCCTAGAACCACAGGAGAGGCAGGTTCCTCATCCCAACCCACTTCCATCGCTTCTTTCAATAGGTGTTTTAGAACACCAGCCAAAAGAAAGCGGTATGAGGAATTTTTCTCAACTATGCCAATCAAGCATTGGCGCACCATTGATTTTTTCCTTCCTCAATCACATAGACTTTCCATACCTAACAAAATTTGAGGAATTTGGTTGGGTGAAATTCTTGAGAATCAACACTCCTGTCCCTCCAAATCTCGTTCGTGCATTCTTTTCAAATGCCGAACTCGTTAATGACCGCGATGACACCTGCAAAATCCTTGCCTTCAGAACCTTCGTCATGGGTCAATCAATAATAATTGATTCTGAAGTTATAGCCAAAGTATTTGATATACGCGATGAAGGCTTAACTAATGAGGATGAGGAAGTCCCCTTTGCGTTTGAACTCCCCGGGGACAAGGCGAGTAACCTTCCCATGCACCTTCGGTTACTCCACCTCATAATCTCGTGGAATCTCCGCCCTTACGGTACCCGTCACTCTACCGTTAGGCGTCTAGACCGTTTTTGGCTCCATCACATTCACACCACCAGCCAAAAGCCTAACCTCCCTCACTTCATATACGAAGACTGGCTGAAGATTGTGCGTGGACAAGCTACCACAATCGTTTTTCCACAACCGGTAGCCTATCTTCTCCGTCGCCTTGGCATCGACTGCAGCGGCGAAACTGGCGAACTTCCATCTCCTAAAAGCGAGCTTAATATTGGGACCCTACATCATATGGGGTACTACAAAGATTTCCGGGGAGAGTGGACGAAAAAGCAAGAACAGCAACCTGCTGAGGCTGAGGATGACCACACTGCTGAACCAGCACCTGCAGCACCCGCTCCAGAACCGTCGTCCTCCACGGCTGCGCCAACTGCACAAACATCGTCTCCTGCTGACTTGGCGCTGATCGTGAAGATGATAAGCGACCTCAGTCAGAGGATCGATGAAGGACATACCACTCAGCAGCGTATGATTGCCGAATTGACTCAACGAGTGGATAGGATTCAAGACACTCAAAAGGCGATGTTCGATAGATTTCAAGAAACTCAAGAGGCAATGTTCGATGAACTTCAAGTGACGCGCACGCATGTTGAGGAGCTTTTGGATCGTGATCCTCCCTCACATTAGGCATTAGGTGCTTAGATTTAGTGTAGTTGCAACATTGTTAAGCTACTTAATGTTCTTTGTGAAAAATTTGCTTGAATGAAATGTCATTCTTGTGTTAATGCAAAATATTATTTTGAAATGATGCGTTTTCCATTCTTGTCTTATTGATATGACAAAAAGGGGGAGAAGTCATATAAGAAACAAACATGCATGTTGTTATGTTTGTGTTCATAGCTTACAAGAATGATTTAATTGAGGGGGAGTTAAGACATGTGTAAGGATGATAGGATGATTTAATTGAGGGGGAGTTAAGAGCTAGAGCTGACTAAGGGGGAGTTAAGATTTAACTAAGGATGAGTTAAATCTTTAACAAAGTCAAAAGCTCACAAAAAGGGGGAATTTTGAAAATTCACTAAACATGTTTATTGGATGAGTTTTGTCATATCAAAAAGGGGGAGATTGTTGAGTTAATGTATTTTGAAATGACAAAACATGTTAAAACAATAATGTTAAGATGGTATACAAACATGTTTAGATGATATCAGGACCAGAACTTAGAGTTCTGCTGATGAGAGATCGATCTGAGGTGTGAGAGATCGATCTCCTGGGTTTTTATTTGATGAGAGATCGATCTCATGATGGAAGAGATCGATCTGGCAAGCCTTAAAACGGTATAAAGGGTTTAAGGTAAAAAGAGATCGATCTGCAAGGGTTAAGAGATCGATCTGCTCTAAGTCAGAGAACTTAGGAGATCGATCTGGTAAGGAAGAGATCGATCTGCTCAAAGTCAGAGAGCTTAATAGATCGATCTGGTATATTGAGAGATCGATCTTGCCTCAAACAGAGAGGATAGGAGATCGATCTGCCTATTCGACAGATCGATCTGCCTCTGCCTATTTAAACTAACAGATCGATCTGGTAATGTATAAGATCGATCTCCCTGTGTATTTGTGCTTTGTCATTGCAGGATTTAAAACTAGGAGATCGATCTGGCCAAGATAGGAGATCGATCTGTCTGACCACTGGAGGTTCCCAACGGCTATTTTCTTCAAATCTCAACGGGAAAAACTGCATTTAATGCTCCAACTACCCAACCTTCAGTATATAACCAAGCATTGAAGTCAAAGCAAAAGAGAGAGACTATCACTGAATATTCCAAACATTCTCAAGCTTTAATTCTTTCATTCATTGTATCTCTATTGCTCATTTTATTGAGATTAATTGTACAAGCTTATGTACTACAAGCTTTGTTAGTCCTACCCACTAAAAAGCCTTATTCTGTATTCATCCACACCTTAAAAGAAAAGAGGATTGTTCCTCAGTGAGTGTTATTGTAAAAGGGTGAATACATTTTCTGTATTGCTAAGGGTAGAGAGGTTATTCCTTAACCTGTAAAAGGAACTTTGTAAACTCTGTTGAAAGAGAGAAAGAAACCACTTGACAAGAAGGTCAAGGAGAGAGGACGTAGGCAAGAGTTGGCCGAACCTCTATAAGTCGTTGTGTTTGTTTCTCTTTCCCTCTCTTTGCATTAAATTGTTATATTGCACTGTCTTATTCATTATCACTTGTGTTTAAATTGTGATTGTTTTAAAATCTCCCATAATTGTTAGAAAACCGATTCACCCCCCCTCTCGGTAGAGCCAACAGTATACATCACTGTGCTGTTTCTATGTTTAGATATATAACCGTACAAAGTCTGTATACCTGGCGATCGATAGGAACTAGCTGTGGACTCAGGAATACTATCCCTCGATAGCTCTCGCTCTACGATGCTCTATAGAGAGATGTAAAGAAAGGGAGGTGAGCATACAACGCGCTCAGTAAGGAAATCAGGCAAGCAAGTAGATATCTACACTATCTACTCAAAATAATGCTATGCCTTGAAAACATTATTTCCTTTACTCACTTTAAAAGCATGTCTTGAAATATAATATATATACTTGTACAGATTAAATCCCATGTACAGAAATCATGCTTTCTTTCTCAAATGTAGGCATGTAGTGCAAAACAATGCATCGTACATAAATCATGCCTTTATCTAAATCATGCCATGTATATTTAAATAACAATAAATATGGCATTAAATAATTCACAACACAAAATCGGAGTCCGACCCATCCCTCAGGTCTGTCCGCAATTTAAATCAGTCAATCAATGTGATATATCATGTGAGACTCTGTGGTGAAATGCAAATAGTATCCTAGACTATGATCATATCCGATATGTGAACCCAGGCCACACAGATCTCGTTGCGCGGGGTATCACTGCTGCAACGGGAGGATGGTCAGTCCACTACAGCTGTCAGCTATAAGTAACACATGGTACATCGTACTCCTCGTGCCTTCGGGCACGGTACAAGGTACACTCGTGGACCCTACATGTCATGCCCCGTTTTCGGGAACCCTTCTATCCATACATTCTCTACTACGGTTGGGCTGTGAGAAGATGCAATTACTAAAAATTTATTTATTTACAGCGGAATATTTAAACTTTAATTCACACTCCCAGGTGTGTGTGTAAATACACAAAATTAATTGTATAAATACCAAGTGTTTACATATCATCCCCATAATACTGAATTACAATTCCAAGATATAACTGTGCGATACAATATATTAGATACAAAATACTCGTGTATACAAATCTTATACCTTTGCGGATTGTGGGAGCTGTTCAACACAAAAGACTTAGAGATCACCGCTCTCTTACTTCTCAGTACCTGGAGGGGGAAAATAGTGGGATGAGCAAACCACGGCTCAGTAAGGAAATGTATGCTAGCAGGTAGATATCGTACTACCTACATAGCCCATGCATGCATAAACCAAAACCATGTTTTCGTTATAAATGGAAATATCATACGAACAATGCATTTAAATACATATTTCTCAAGAGCATTTTCGTGTAAATCAAATGTCAAACTTCCATTTAAAACATGCTCATAAATAGTGCCCTCATGGCACGAATGTGAAATCGGAGATTTATTAAAACACGAAATCTCTTTCACTTCTCAAATCATTCTTTCTCGCAAATCTCATTCTTTTCTGAGATTGTCTCTGTTTCTCGATTCTCTGAGACAGGCATGGAATTTTAGGCAATCAAATATCCACGACTTATGGCCACAGTCAGTGATCCCAGGCCTCACTGATCGGGTGTGCACAGGGTATCACTTCGCCTGAAGGAGGATGGGTCAGTCCTACCCTCCGGCTCATTTCAATCCACCTCATCTCCTCGTATACTCACGGTGAAGATACGTCGTGTGTCATCTACGCGATACTTGTACTCACGTGCACCCAGCACGGTACATAGTATACCAACGGGTGACTACACTGTTCTACGTACAACCGTGGACCCAAGTCCATACTCCAACTCCGATGGACTTTTTATCCTTAAACCATGTCTCATATACCAGGCGAGCAAGCAGCGCGACACACAGTCAACGCAAAGCTCCAGCGCGGTACGATCTATCGTTAAGGCCCAGCCCGTTCAATTGGTCGTCGGCTGGTATCCCCTTGGGTCCCAGACCCCTAGGTTTACCTTAACTTAACAAAACAGGTACGAGCATAGTTCTCGCACTTTCTCAAAACCTTCGTGCGAGTTAAAACTCCCGCACGGTACATCAAGGCTTTAAACCGGGTGTGAGCTAACGCTTCAACACCAAATCTCATCTCAAAACTGATAGATGGCTATTTTCTCTTTTTAAAACTCAAAACACGTTTATTCATACAGCATGCAACTTCATGCTAAAACATGTAAAATTAGCCAACCTATCATCAACATTTCTCAATCATCAATAACAATGTAAAATTGAGAATTTCATTGAAAACATGCATATCATGCTATTTCCTTACCCTATCCCATTTCTCAATACATATATATACATCATAGTACTTTTCATACTTCCATATCATTTCATAAACTTATAATATCGTACTAGTCCTAGCAATATATCTACGAAATTGCTGTAATTACGTACGAACATCTCTATAGCTAACACACAGTCCCTTACCTCGTTTTACTTGTATGCAACTATCCGCCTTATGCTTCTCGCGTTCTCATCTCGACTTGGTCCGGCGTATCATCCGAAACTCATTGGATTTCCTCTTGCTCCAATTAGGATTGCCCTCTATTTCTTCAATCCTTCAAATGGGAAAATGCCTCTAGACTATGTTGTTCTTCTCTTTGATGTGAACAACTTTGTCTCTAATAGCCTCTCCTTAAATCTCACTGAAAATGGCTGGATTTAGGAGTGAGAAACTAGATTTCTTTGAGTTGAAGTGAAATGGAAATGTTTTCCCCGAAATTCTAATGATCCAACTGCTCCCATTTATAGTTTTGACTTGATGAGATCGATCTTCCTTGGGTGGAGATCGATCTGTTCCTCAAAAATCCCTCTTTTCTGAGACGTTTTAAAGGTATGAGATCGATCTGTCGAGACTAGAGATCGATCTGTTGTCAAACAGAAGCTTAAGGAGATCGATCTGGTCTTATGAGAGATTGATCTGCTTCCAACTCGAGACCTAGAGAGATCGATCTGCTTCCTTTGGAGATCGATCTGTCCCCTTCCATTTCTCACCTAAGGGCATTCTGGCTCTCCCAGATCGATCTGGCCTTCACAAATTCCAGATTTCCTGCAGTTTTTTTCTGCAACAACCCTTACCAAACACCCTTAATTTACTACCATGATCATTTCCTCATTCATTCATCCTTGAGACTTGAAAATGGGATTCCACCCTCACTACATACACATTAAAACTTGTGTAGAATCTTTGTATGACCAAATATATATGATATTACTCAAATGGAAATATACACTTATGTAAATCTTTCCTTCCATTTTACTATACTTCTCATATTCCATTTCGATCACATTCTTCTCGTTTTAAGTTCATTTCCTCCTACTCACTCATAATGCAACTTGTACGTATAATCACAATTCTTACTACAAGTGCGTACATAATCTTATGAACTTACATTGCATACACTTCACATTACAATACGTCATCTTACTTATGATTCTATTTACATTCCCATGTTCCTATATACAGCTATACATATACGGGGTCTCACATTCTCCCCCACTTAAAGAATTTGGTCCTCCAAATTAGAACCAATTCAATCTGTGAATAACTCGGGATACTTTTCCCGCATCAAACTTTCCAGTTCCCATGTGGCCTCTTCCACAGTGTGATGTTGCCACAAAATCTTAACCAATGAAATCGTTTTGTTCCGCAACACCTTCTCTTTCCTGTCCAACACCCTGATCGGTCTCTCGACATACGACATATCCTCCTTGAGCTCCAACGGCTCATAACTAATTACATGTGTCGGATCCGGGTAGTACTTCCGAAGCATAGAAACGTGGAAGACATTGTGGACTTCTGCTAGCTCAGGTGGTAAGGCTAGCCTATATGCTCCTTCTCCCACTCTATCCAAAATCTCGAAGGGACCAATGTAACGAGGACTTAATTTTCCTTTCTTTCCAAACCTCATTATTCCCTTAGAAGGAGATACTTTCAAAAATACGGACTCGCCAACATCAAACTCAAGTGGTCTCCGTCTCCTGTCAGCATAGCTCTTTTGTCGACTTTGAGCTATTCGCAGCCTCTTGCATATTATCTGAACATCCTCGGAGGCTTGCTTAACCAAATCGGGGGCGAGCAATTGTCTGTCACCAACTTCTTCCCAACCAATGGGCGATCGGCATCTACGACCGTATAGTGCCTCATAAGGGGCCATACCAATACTTGAGTGATGACTGTTATCGTAGGCGAACTCAATCAATGGCAAGTGATCGTCCCATGAGCCTCTAAAATCCAGCACACACGCTCTCAACATATCCTCCAGGGTCTGTATAGTCCTCTCTGACTGACCATCTGTCTGAGGATGAAAAGCGGTGCTAAAACTCAACTGGGTCCCCATCGCTTCCTGGAAATGTCCAAAAAAGTGGGAAGTGAAGCGGGCATCCCTATCCGAAACAACACTCACTGGGACTCCATGCAATCTCACTATTTCTCGCACATACAGATTCGCCAGTGCACTCAATGTATCTGTAGATCTCATGGCTAAGAAATGTGCCGATTTCGTTCACCGATCTACTATCACCCATATCGCATCATGGTTCTTACGGGTTCTCGGTAACCCCATCACAAAATCCATGGTGACATGCTCCCACTTCCATGTTGGTATCGATAGAGGTTGTAATAGTCCTCCTGGTTTCTGATGTTCGACTTTTACTTGCTGACAAATGAGACATCTAGCGACATACTCAGCTATGTCTCTCTTCATTCCAGACCACCAATATACTTTTCGGAGGTTTTGATACATCTTACCACTCCCCGGGTGTATCGTGTATCTCGACGAGTGTGCCTTTGATAAGATCAGCTTTCTCAGCTCTAAATCCTTAGGAACACATATTCTATCTCTAAACCTTAGTATTCCATCTGGACTCAATATAAAATCAGCACCCTTCCCTTTCCGGATTTGGCTAATCATGACAATACACCATTGATCGATTTGCTGAGCTTGTCGGATTCTCTCAATCAACTCCGGTTCTAATCTCAAGCTAGCAATGATCCCATAGCTGCCAATCTTAGGTAGGGTCATATCCAGACTAAGGTTCGTGAATTATTCCAACAACTCGTGCTCTCTAACCATCATATGTGATACCAACCCGAGACTCTTCCGACTCAATGCATTGGCAACCACATTTGCCTTCCCCGGGTGGTACAAGATCTCACAATCGTAGTCCTTGAGGAGTTCCAACCACCTCCTCTGTCTCATGTTTAACTCCTTTTGTGAGAATAGATATTTCAGACTCTTATGATCCGTAAAGATCTGAAATCTCTCACCATATAAGTAGTGGCGCCATATCTTCAACGCAAACACTACGGCCGCTAACTCCAAATCGTGAGTGGGGTAGTTCTTCTCATGATTTTTCAGCTGTCTAGATCCATAAGCTACTACCCTTCCATCTTGCATCAAAACACAGCCTAGTCCTTGATGCGAAGCATCTGTATACACCGAGTAATTCCATGAACTGTTAGGGATGATAAGGACTGGCGCGGTAGTTAATCTGCGCTTAAGTTCCTGAAAACTTCTCTTACAAGCTTCATCCCATGAAAACTCCACACTTTTCTTCGTAAGACGTGTCAATGGAGCAGCTAATCTAGAGAAACCCTCTACAAATCTTCTGTAGTAGCCAGCCAATCCCAGAAAACTTCTGATCTCTGTGACTGTCCTAGGTTGTTCCCATTGAATAACTGCCTCAATCTTGGATGGATCTACTGACACCCCATCCTTCGATATAACATGGCCTAGAAAAGAAATCTGTTCTAGCCAAAAGTCACATTTGTTAAGCTTGGCATATAACCTTTTCTCTCGGAGGGTTTGCAAAATAATCCTTAAGTGCTGCTCATGCTCTTCTCTGGACCTTGAATACACCAATATATCATCAATGAAAATAATTACGAATTGGTCCAGGTATGGCTTGAATACTTCATTCATTAGAGCCATAAAAGCTGCCGGCGCATTGGTCAACCCAAAAGGCATCACTAAGAATTCGTAATGGCCATAGCGAGTACGAAATGCTGTCTTGGGCACATCCTCCTTCCGAATCTTCAATTGATGATACCCAGACCTCAGATCTATCTTGGAGAAGATCTGTGCTCCCCGAAGCTGATCTAATAAATCGTCAATGCGTGGTAAGGGGTACTTGTTCTTGATGGTAGCCTTGTTTAACATCCGATAGTCAATGCACAACCTGAGGCTCCCATCTCTCTTCTTCACAAATAATACCGGGGCTCCCCATGGTGAGACGCTCGGTCTTATGAACCCCTTCTCTAACAACTCTTGCAGCTGTTTCCTTAATTCCTCTAACTCAACTGGGGCCATCCTATATGGTGACTTCGATATTGGTTCGGTTCCAGGCGTTAAGTCTATACCGAATTCCGTTTCTCTATCAGGTGGCAATCCTGGTAGATCATCTGGAAAAACATCAGGGAATTCTCTGACCACTGAGATGTCCTCCATATCCGGATGTACTTTGTTCAAATCCACCACATAAGCAACAAAACCTTCAAAACAACACTCAAGCCATTTATACCAAAGTACTTTACTTAATACAAAATTTAAGATTTCATTTCTTCTCTTAAAATCTTACAACACATTCTTCAGGTAGAGAAAACTTAATGGACTTAGAACGACAATCTATGACAGCATGATTGGCGGCTAACCAATCCATTCCCAAAATTACATCAATGTCATACATATTCAACAAAATCAAGTTGGCTGTCATGCACTTATCTCCTACCCTCACTTTATAATCTTTATACACTTGTTCAACTAATTGGCTAACTCTCATTGGAGTACTTATCAGTAAGGTCCTACTCAAGTATGTGGGCTCTACAAAACCTTTTAACTTAGATGCACATGCAGGTGATATGAAGGAATGCGTAGCACCAGAATCAAACAAAGCTATAACCTCTAGATTGAAAATCAAGATTGTACCTTTTATCACTTCAGAAGAGGTATCAGCCGATGCCTGGTCTATCGCATACACCCTGCCTTGACCCACAACTTGTTTTCCCTTTTCCTCAGCCGAGGCTTTCTTTCTTGCAGGAGGTGCAACTGTAGGAACCCTCTCTGGCTCTTTACCCCTCTGTGGAATTGCCTCAACTATCTCCGGGCACTCTCTGGCATAATGTCCAAATTTACCACATCTGAAACATCGGGTATCCTGAAGATGACATGGTCTACCACCATGGTATCGACCGTATAGCCTACACTGATCTGTAGTCGGTCGGGGTCTACCAATCACTATACCCCTGGCTGGTGTCTGAGTCGGAGGCATAAAAGGTCTAACAACCTTCTTCTGAAACTCATCTACTTCTCTCCGATGTTTACTCATGAATTTTCGACCAAATTTGGCACTCTTGCCATCTCCCAGCTTCCTCGGA
Organism: Firmiana major; assembly: GCA_033439115.1. Taxonomy (NCBI): domain Eukaryota; kingdom Viridiplantae; phylum Streptophyta; class Magnoliopsida; order Malvales; family Malvaceae; genus Firmiana; species Firmiana major. The sequence continues at coordinate 44,511,101 of CM065908.1, read as the reverse complement.
CCCTTGTCCTTACCCCAACTAAACTCAGAAATCTGTAAGTCATGATCTTGCTCGCATAACTGGGCCCGTCGCACAGCCTCTCTATATGTAGCGACATCAAATGGGGCCAACTTCGCTCGGATCGAAGGCCTCAGTCCATCTACAAATCTACGGACTCTGACAGCTTCACTCCTGATCGAGTCCGGATCATATCGACCCAGTGAAGTGAATCGTGACTCGTACTCATCAACTGTTCGATTCCCTTGAGTCAGATTCAGAAATTCCATCTGTAGTCTCCGTCGAGCAGTATCTGGGATGTATTGCTCTCTGAAAATGTCCAAGAACATATACCACATGATAACCATTCCTTGAGCTCTTAACATCGGCCTAGTGGACTTCCACCAGTGCTCTGCTTCGCCTCTCAGTACAAAGGCCGCAAGCGCTACTCTCTCCGTAGCTGAACATCTACAGAAGTTGAATAACTTCTCCATTTGACTGATCCAGTCCTCAGCCACCGTCGGATCCTTTACCCCGCTAAATGAAGGAGGCTTAAAGTCCATAAAATGCCTCAATCTTTCCATGTCGCAATCATATCCATACCCCAATTCATCATTATGCTGATGTGGGGCTACCGGAGGCGGTACCGGTCGAATATGAGGTTCCCGTGGCCTAGCCGGTTCAGTTTGCGCAGGTGCAACATTCTCAGGCTCAGGTGCAGCTGCTGGGGGATTCGGTGCAGTCTGTCCCGCTGTACCAGGTGTACCCTCAAACCTAGCCATGATCTGACCCATCATGGTCATCATCGTGCGCATGTCTTCCTCCAATCAAGTTATTCGAGGATCAGAAGCCTCTATCTGTTCCTGGGGCTCATGACTAGAGGATGATCTACTGTGCCTCTTAGTCCTGTCATTTTGCCCTCGAGCCCTCGAGCTCTCTCCCCTCTTGCGGTGTCTCTCAGGCATAACTCACTAGCCTGATAACTTTCCTGCGTTATAACAAACATTTAATTCACTACCAGCTCCGTATACACATTTGTATCTAAATATCGCACAGTAACTTGGGGATGTATGTTTTCTTAGTCCTAAGCATCATCTCACATCAGACCAACCATGCTCTGATACCAAGCCTGTCATGCCCCGTTTTCGGGAACCCTTCTATCCATACATTCTCTACTACGGTTGGGCTGTGAGAAGATGCAATTACTAAAAATTTATTTATTTACAGCGGAATATTTAAACTTTAATTCACACTCCCAGGTGTGTGTGTAAATACACAAAATTAATTATATAAATACCAAGTGTTTACATATCATCCCCATAATACTGAATTACAATTCCAAGATATAACTGTGCGATACAATATATTAGATACAAAATACTCGTGTATACAAATCTTATACCTTTGCGGATTGTGGGAGCTGTTCAACACAAAAGACTTAGAGATCACCGCTCTCTTACTTCTCAGTACCTGGAGGGGGAAAATAGTGGGATGAGCAAACCACGGCTCAGTAAGGAAATGTATGCTAGCAGGTAGATATCGTACTACCTACATAGCCCATGCATGCATAAACCAAAACCATGTTTTCGTTATAAATGGAAATATCATACGAATAATGCATTTAAATACATATTTCTCAAGAGCATTTTCGTGTAAATCAAATGTCAAACTTCCATTTAAAACATGCTCATAAATAGTGCCCTCATGGCACGAATGTGAAATCGGAGATTTATTAAAACACGAAATCTCTTTCACTTCTCAAATCATTCTTTCTCGCAAATCTCTTTCTTTTCTGAGATTATCTCTGTTTCTCGATTCTCTGAGACAGGCATGGAATTTTAGGCAATCAAATATCCACGACTTATGGCCACAGTCAGTGATCCCAGGCCTCACTGATCGGGTGTGCACAGGGTATCACTTCGCCTGAAGGGGGATGGGTCAGTCCTACCCTCCGGCTCATTTCAATCCACCTCATCTCCTCGTATACTCACGGTGAAGATACGTCGTGTGTCATCTACGCGATACTTGTACTCACGTGCACCCAGCACGGTACATAGTATACCAACGGGTGACTACACTGTTCTACGTACAACCGTGGACCCAAGTCCATACTCCAACTCCGATGGACTTTTTATCCTTAAACCATGTCTCATATACCAGGCGAGCAAGCAGCGCGACACACAGTCAACGCAAAGCTCCAGCGCGGTACGATCTATCGTTAAGGCCCAGCCCGTTCAATTGGCCGTCGGCTGGTATCCCCTTGGGTCCCAGACCCCCAGGTTTACCTTAACTTAACAAAACAGGTACGAGCATAGTTCTCGCACTTTCTCAAAACCTTCGTGCGAGTTAAAACTCCCGCACGATACATCAAGGCTTTAAACCGGGTGTGAGCTAACGCTTCAACACCAAATCTCATCTCAAAACTGATAGTTGGCTATTTTCTCTTTTTAAAACTCAAAACACGTTTATTCATACAGCATGCAACTTCATGCTAAAACATGTAAAATTAGCCAACCTATCATCAACATTTCTCAATCATCAATAACAATGTAAAATTGAGAATTTCATTGAAAACATGCATATCATGCTATTTCCTTACCCTATCCCATTTCTCAATACATATATATACATCATAGTACTTTTCATACTGCCACATCATTTCATAAACTTATAATATCGTACTAGTCCTAGCAATATATCTACGAAATTGCTGTAATTACGTACGAACATCTCTATAGCTAACACACAGTCCCTTACCTCGTTTTACTTGTGTGCAACTATCCGCCTTATGCTTCTCGCGTTCTCATCTCGACTTGGTCCGGCGTATCATCCGAAACTCATTGGATTTCCTCTTGCTCCAATTAGGATTGCCCTCTATTTCTTCAATCCTTCAAATGGGAAAATGCCTCTAGACTATGTTGTTCTTCTCTTTGATGTGAACAACTTTGTCTCTAATAGCCTCTCCTTAAATCTCACTGAAAATGGCTGGATTTAGGAGTGAGAAACTAGATTTCTTTGAGTTGAAGTGAAATGGAAATGTTTTCCCCGAAATTCTGATGATCCAACTGCTCCCATTTATAGTTTTGACTTGATGAGATCGATCTTCCTTGGGTGGAGATCGATCTGTTCCTCAAAAATCCCTCTTTTCTGAGACGTTTTAAAGGTATGAGATCGATCTGTCGAGACTAGAGATCGATCTGTTGTCAAACAGAAGCTTAAGGAGATCGATCTGGTCTTATGGGAGATCGATCTGCTTCCAACCCGAGACCTAGAGAGATCGATCTGCTTCCTTTGGAGATCGATCTGTCCCCTTCCATTTCTCACCTAAGGGCATTCTGGCTCTCCCAGATCGATCTCTCATCCTATGAGATCGATCTGGCCTTCACAAATTCCAGATTTCCTGCAGTTTTTTTTCTGCAACAACCCTTACCAAACACCCTTAATTTACTACCATGATCATTTCCTCATTCATTCATCCTTGAGACTTGAAAATAGGATTCCACCCTCACTACATACACATTAAAACTTGTGTAGAATCTTTGTATGACCAAATATATATGATATTACTCAAATGGAAATATACACTTATGTAAATCTTTCCTTCCATTTTACTATACTTCTCATATTCCATTTCGATCACATTCTTCTCGTTTTAAGTTCATTTCTTCCTACTCACTCATAATGCAACTTGTACGTATAATCACAATTCTTACTACAAGTGCGTACATAATCTTATGAACTTACATTGCATACACTTCACATTACAATACGTCATCTTACTTATGATTCTATTTACATTCCCATGTTCCTATATACAGCTATACATATACGGGGTCTCACACTACATCACAGTCAGGGTGCCTGTCATAGGTCTTAACCCTCAAACCATGGAATATCATACCACATATATATTACCCTCATGCGGATATCCTCTCACAAGATATGACACACAGTCACACAAGGACTCGGGCATGGGTTTTAACATGTATTATATATCACATACAGTGTGCGTCTTGAGTGCGACTCACAGTCAACACTCCGCTCAAACACTGTTTCACATCACAAACTCAACTCTAGTGCGAGTAAGCCTCCAGCAACTAGGTCAATGCATAGTTCATGTATTAAATCAAGTACGAGCAATAGCTCCAGTACCATGCTATGCACAATATCATCAAATCAAGTACGAGCAATAGCTCCAGTACTATGTCATGTAAAAACCATGAAGAATCGAGCACGACCAACGCTCCAGTACTCTGTCATGTATCTCATGTAAAACTCGAGTACGAGCTAATCGCTCCAGCACTCTGTCATGCATATATCATATAAAACTAAGTACGAGTAAAACTCCAGTACTCTATCATGCGTGTCATGGAAATCTAGTGCGTATCAAAATCCAGCACTAATTTATGTGGAAAACATATGAAATCCAGTACGAGCTGTGCTCTAGCACGGTTCATTCTCACATAATATGATAGATGGCTCTTTAAAAAGGGATTGTTTACAAAACATCAAAATCAGCACAATAAAGTGTGCTTAATTCACATCAACCTTAAAATCATTAGCCAATCTATTTATTTTCATGCTAAACAGCAGTTAAACACTCATAATAATTGTTTCCATGCTTTTTGCAACTTTTCACAATAGTTGACTTTTTGACTAACTAGGGGTAAAATCGTAATTTGTTACTATCGGGTCGCAATAATTATTATTCACTTTCTCTGACCCTCAGAGTTTTTAAGTGAATGAAAAAGCAGACGAAAATACGTGCAGGTATCTCTAACTACTCGCAAAAGTCCCTTACCTCGGATCACGTTAAGTGACCTCACTTCCTCGGTGCTGCTAACCCTCGCAGTCCGATCAGCTCTCAATGTAAACTCCGGAGCTGTAAATAACCATTCCTCAGGTTAATTATAATTTTCCTACTGTATTACACATTAATACAATCTATTTTCCCTTAATGGGCTTTAAAAATCCTTAATGGGCCTTAATCCTTATTAAGCCCGTTTATCAGGGTCTATCGACTCATTAGGCCTATCAATACCCATTGGGTTTTATTCCAAGCTCTTTGGATAGCCCGTATATCATTTACGACATCTAATTCAAAATTTCGAATATAATTCACTAAATCCGAAATTTAATCTGAAATGCGTAAATTAAATCTTAAATATGCATAAATCACATAATTTGACGTAAATGAGCTTTACTTACCCGAGATTATGCGATGGTACATAAATCGAAGTTCAATCGGGCTTCCGTTCAAAATTTATTGTTGAACTGCACAATTTATTATATTTAACTCCGGCTCAATTTCCAATTAAATATAATTTAAATAAATTCATCGAAAATCAAATCGGTCACTTTTGAGCTCATATCGACTTACCCGAAGTCCGGTGAAATCTTGAAAATTTTCCTTTTTCTTTTTCTTTCTTTTTCCTCTTTTCCCCTTTTCTCCTTGGTTGAACCGGTCCAGTCCGGTTCAGTGCAGAACCTTCTCCCCTGAATCGCTGACCGGTTCAGGCATCCTTTGGTTGTGCCGGAGTCTTCCGACCGGTTCCCGACGCATCACCACCGCCGTTCGGCGCGCCTCAGTCTGGGTAACACTCAGCTGGGCTCGATCGGGACCAAGCACCGCCGATTGCCGCCTGATTCCTCTTTTCCTGTCACGACCCAAATTACCTAAAAATCCCTACCAATTTTTTTCGCTTTTTCATTTCCTTACCCGTCGTGAACAGTTATACTACTAAACAGTTGGGCTATGATTCGGTGTTAGTACCTCTCACCTATTTACCATTCCATTTTCATATTTCATTTACATATCAATTTATTTGAACTAAATACATCCCCAATATTACATCCAAATACATTACTGTGCATCTATATGTTCAGATACAAAATTATAAAAATGTGTATACCTGATCTTGATAAGAAGCAGCGGATAACCGAATTGCGAATGCTATTGTCACTCTCTTCTACTGAATATACCCTGTGGGGTGGAAAATGAAAGGGTGAGCGAAATGTGCTCAGTAAGGCAATAATGTAAGCAGGTAGATAACTATACTATCTACGTGCTGATAATGTCATGACATAAAATCCTTTATATTTTGAGCATGAGGAATGACTAAAACGATGCCACATGTATGTATATATCATATAAGGGAAATCATGAAATCGACATATAAAACACACATGGAAAAATCATCATGTATGACATCTCATGCTCGTCACATTAAAACTTATTAGTTTCATCATAAACTCATCACTTTAAAACTCATTGTTTCATCGTAAAACAACTTCATCAAGGTCAAACCCATCTCTCGGGAATACCTTGATTCATTAAATCACATCTCTTTTAAAAACATAAATCGGGACTACCCCTCCATTGGGTTTGTCCTGGTCTATCCAGACCGTATGATATCATGTGAGGCATGTAGGTTACTGTATGAAAAATCGAGGACTATGGCCATACTATGTCCCTGTGATCCCAGGCTACACGGATCCCGGTGTGCGGGGTATCACAACTGCAACGAGAGGTGGGGTCAAGTCCTACCCGCCAGAATATCAAGTAACATCATACAGTCATCATGACTGCATGGTACAGCATACTCCGTGTGACATACACGGTACAGCGTACTCCGTGGACCCATATCATAGTCTGAGGGTGCCTGTCGTAGGTCTTATCCACCCCAATAATATGTCGATAACCAACCCATGTCTCAAAGTATATGTGCGAGCATCTCAACTCTCTGTGACACATAGTCTACAGGAGGCTTCTGCACGACTATATGCACGTCAACTCACGTCTAGTGCGAGCGAAGCTCCAGCACCACGCTGTGCATATCATGATATCTAAAATCTCGTGCGAGCGAAGCTCCGGCACGATTTTGTGCACACACAAATTTCTCGTACGAGCAATGCTCCAGTACGGCTTTTCATGAGAAATAAATCAGTAACTTGAGTGCGAGGAAGACTCTAACACTCTTTTTATTCATGTAAATACGATAGGTGGCTCAATCTTGATAAAACATCTTTTAAAATAGTAACCGGTATAAACCGGTACCCTTTCATGTAATTCATGAAATCAATAGCCAACCTATGTGTAAATTTGCTTAAACCAAAGCAATACATTCATATAAAGCATCAAAACATGTAAATCATGCAATTTATCTGCCTTACTACCCTTTTTGTAAATTTTACTCCTAGGGGCAAAATCGTCTTTTTCTTTTCTTTATTCAACTAAGCCCCGATTTTCGTAAAATTATCATTTCATTTTCTAAATACTTTAAGTAATTCTAGACCCTGTAATTCCCCTCAAAATTACATATAGGTATCTCTATGCACTTACAAAATTCCCTTACCTCATTTTTCTGTAGAGTCTGACCTTTCCTTTTTCATTGTTGTCTCGTCGCGCAGTCCGATATGCTCCCAAATCAAACCTCTGAAACTGCGTATAAATATTCCTCAGGTCAGATATTATACAATTTAATTGTATTTCCTATTTTTTGGGCTTAATTTAAATCATTGGGCCCATTTATCCCTATTGGGCCCGATTGCACCTTAATGGGCCTTAATCGACCTTAAGCCCGTTTTTCACTTAATTTTCACATTATCGAGGCCTATTGGGCTCATTGGGCACACTAACAATTCCTCGGGCCTCATTCTAACTCTCGAATAGCTAAATTTATTATTTACGACAATTTATCTAAATTTCCAAAATCTAATTCAATTTATGCGGAATTTAAATTCATATCACGCATAACGATGTAAATTGTCGTAAATAAGGGTCACTTACCCGAGATTCCATGATAGTACAAAATTTGAGGCTGTCTCGAGCTCTCGGTCGATGCCAATTGTCGAGCTACACAATTAAATATATTTTCGGGTAAACTTTCAGTCGATTATTTATCGAATTAAATATTCCAAAATTTAAATCGGTCAATTCGACCGCTTACCGACTTACCCAAAGCTCGATTGCATCACTGAAATTTTCCCAAATTTTTCCTCTTTTTCTTTTTCCCTTTTTCTCCCTTTTTTCTTCTCTTTTTGGCTGAACCGGTTCAGTCCGGTTCAGACCGGTTCAGATCGTCGGTTCACCCCGGTTCACTCCGGTTCACTGCCTTACCGACCGGTTCTCCACCGATTTCCACCGCCAGTGGCTCTGCAAGGTTGTCCGCAGCACGAATCTACCCTTGGTTTGGGTCGAGGTCGCCGAAAAGTCGCCGGTCCGGCTGTTCTCTTTGCCGTCGGTACCGTTTCCTTTTTCCGCCGTTTCTGGCGTTTGCCGGCTGTTCTACTGGCCGGTGCTGCCACCAAACAAGTCGCCTGTGCTTGGGGAAGCTTTGGCTGGGGTCAATCGGGCTTGAATCGGCGCCGATCGCCGCCGATTGGAGCTCTTTCTCCTGCGGCTTCTCTCCCTCGATCCGTCGGATTCCGACGTCGGTGGGCTGCACCGCCGGTACCACAGAGGTCGCCGGCCTCTCCTCTTCCATTTTCGACCCTTCGCCTGGCCGTTGGTCGCCGGACGGCTCGCCGGTGATCATCCTCGGTTTGCTTCGTTTCCGTTTTCTCTCTCCCCGATTTTTTTTTTCCAATCTGATTCCTTTTTTTTTTACAATTATTATTATTTTTATTTATTATTATTTATAAATTAGTTTATTATTATTATATTCATTATTTTAGTCAAAAATATTCTAAAATATCTACAATTATATTATTTTATTCCAAACAATTTAATTTAATTTAATTTAATTAATTTATTATATTTTTAACCATTTTTCGGGCATAATTTCTCCGTATTTTTGGGATATTGTCCCGAGTGACTTTTCGGTATTTCTAAAAATTTCGGATCTTGATCAATTGGACTCGAAATTTCATTATTTCTTCGTTATTGATCAAGATTCTTAAATCCATTATTTTTAATTAAATTCTCTTATCGAATTTATTTCGGCTTTCGATCTTTTGACCGTTTTGCCCTTCACGTGTTCGGGATTAATTTAACCCGACTTTCCTTCACGAATACTCATTCATTTCGTATTTTAAATCCTTACCTCCTGTCCGAATCTCGTTTCATTTAATTTGGGACCATTTTCATCCCTCATAAAAATTTACGATTAATTTTTTCGGGTCTTACATAATCTCCCCCACTTAAGAAATTTTGTCCTCCAAATTAGAACCAAGTTAGTCTGTAAATCACTCCGGATATTTCACACATATCATACTCTTTAATTCCCTTGTGACTTTTTCGGAGTTTACTACTACCAAAGGACTTTAATTAGGGAGATCATCTTAAACTTCAACACTTTCTCCTTCCATCTAATACCCGAATCGTTTTTCCAATCATATGTTATACTTTCATTGAGCTAAACTGTTGAAGCTCATATCTGATCACATACGGTAGATCCGGATAGTATTTCTGAAGCATCATAAGATAGGACACATTGTGGATGCCTGCTAATTCAGGTGGTAACGCCAACGTACAGGCCTTGTCTCCCACTTTGTCCAATCTCTTTCCGGATCTTGTTACGTCCTTATGCTATGTCTTAAGGGCATGTAACTTTCAATAATACTAATTCACCCTCGGTAAATTTCAAATGGCTTCTGTCTCTTGTCAACATAGCTTTTCTTTATGCTCTAAGGTGTTCTTAATCCTTCACAATTAACTTAACATCCTTAGAGGTTTGTTATCCAAAGTCAAAAATAATTCTATCTGTCACCCACTTTTTCTTATCCAATTTGGGGAACAACCCCTACAGCCATACACTGCCTCATATCTTGTTATCCCGATACTCAAGTGGCAACTGTCACTATTGGCGAATTCGATTTGTAATAACTAATCATCCCAGGAGCATAAAAAATCAAGGGCACAAGCTTTCATCGGATCCTCCAGAACCTGTACAGTTCTCTCTGACTGACCATCTGTCTGAGGATGAAAAGCTGTGCTAATACTCAGTCGGGTTCCCATAGCTTCCTGAAAAATATTTCCAGAAGTGAAAAGTGAAGCTGGAATCCCTATATGATATCATGCTCACTGGAATGCTACTTAATGTTCTGCAATCTTCCTTACACATAAATCCTCATATACGCTATGAGTATTTGGGGATTTCATAACCAGAAAGTGGGTAGACTTAGTCACTTTAGCGACTATCATCTAAATAGCCTCGCGATTCATCTGAGTCCTCTATAATCCATCACAAAATTCATGGAGACTTGCTCCCATTTTCTGTGCCGTGTCGATATAGGTAGAGGCTGCAATAACTCTGCAGACTTTCAATACTCTACCTTATTTTGCTGACATACTAGGCACCTTTTCACAATCTCTACCATGTCTCTTTTCATATCTGACCACCAATACCCTTTCCGAGATTTTGATACATTCTTTACTTTCCGTATGCACCGTATATCCCAAAGAGTGAGCTTCTGACAATATTACTATCCCATCAACTGTGGTCTTGGGGAGCACTCATATTGTCTCGGAACCTCTGTAAATCATCATCACACTCTGTGAACTCTATCACTGTACCCTTCTGAATCTGACCCAAACTATCAACACCATGCCGATCATCATGCTAAGCCTGTCAAATCCGGGCACTCTCATCCGGTTCTAATCTCAGGCTAGCTGTCACACAATCACTGTCATCATCAGAAGGGATCACATCACTACTGAGGTCCACAACTGCTCAAGCAGCTCACGCTCCCTGACCATCATATGTAATACCATCCCAAGGCTCTTTCTGCTCAAGGCATCAGCCATTACATTAGCCTTTCCTGGGTGGTACAATTTTTACAATCAAAATCTCTCAGAAGCTCTAACCCACTATGTATTCTCATATTCGCCTCTTTCTTTGAAAAACAGATACTTGGGACTTTTATGATCATTGCATATCCACAATTCCTCATCGTGTACCTAGTAGTGCCATCTACTCAGTACAAATACTACCGTTGCCAACTTAAAATCATGAGTCAGATAGTTTATTTCGTGATCAAGGAGTTGTCTGACTCCAAAATTGACTATCTTTCCAATTATACATCAATACACAGCTCATTCATTATTTTGAGTCATTCATACACACGGAGAACCTCTTGAGCTGTTGGGTATGGTGAAAATAATCACGGTGGTCAGTTCACACTTCATTACCCCAAAACTCCTGTCACGTCTATCGTCCCATTCAAATACCACATTTTCATAGTTAAACGTGCCAACAAGGTATACCCTTTTTAGAACTCGCAACAACCATCTGTAAAAGCAATTTTCCAATTGTTGCTTATAATTTGCCCTGGACTTTAACTACACCCAAAATATCGTCAATATGGATGATGACAAATCGGTCCAGGTAAAATTTAATTAACTTGTTGTAGTTGACTTTCACTGAATATTTCAATCACTCATCTCTTCGACCTATGAGCGCATAACATATAATATCCTTCCAAAATCGCTTTCGTTGAAGCTACTAACCCGCGTCAATTTCTTTTTTTAATGACTTTTATAAAATTTTAAATTTTTAAACTTTCCTGATTAATCGAATTCTATATTTCTTATCGTACCAGTAAAGGTACCCTAATTTTAAATGTATATATTATGACTGTCGCTTTCAATTTATAGGTTGCGTATACTTTTAGACGCTGTCAAGTCTTCAGGCGGGGAGGTATTTTGAAATACCTTTATTAACCCTCAGACTTAACCACAATTACTTTACGTATCGGTCCATGTGGTCACAATTCATATTCGCTACTAATTGCTTTAATCCAAATTACTTCACGTATCATAGATATTCCTACCTTGCATACGTCTCTTATTCCAATATATTTCATATTTAGGATCTATCATATCGCAAAGTTTATCTCTTTAGTGTATCAATTATAACGAAACTCTTGTCATTATTCATTTCGTGAGAACAATCCTTTACTCCTTTAATTTCAACTGTTGCACCCCTTTTTATCACTTGTCAACACTTACAGTATACTTTTCAGTGATGTTTTCACCCCTGTTTTCAACTTAAAATTTCTATATTCATATTCCGTTAATTAATCCTCTTCTATTGGGGTACTCATTTATCAGTATTGTGCCCAATGATGTAGGCATTCATGCTTTTTACTCACTTATATGTGAATAAAGGCGGTATGAATAAATGTGTGGCACCAGGATCAATGAACATATGTACTGTGTCCTGGTCCAAGACATCCTCTCGCCTTTGTCCAATGGCCTACTTTCCTTTTTCTTTTCTGCTATGGCCTCCTTTTACGTTGCAGCTATACCAACGAAGTTTTTCTGTCTCTTTACTTTTCTATGGGGCGATCTTGCCCAACTCTGTGCAATCAAAATCAATGGTCCGTCTTACCACACTTAGCGACCATTTTCATCAATACAGTGTAGGTATAGACCCTCCTTCCGTGGTATCCACCACACATTCTATAGTGATCACACTGCTACTCTGTTTCGTAGCAGGTCAGGGTCCTCCAATCACAATGCCTCTCAAGAGTGCCAAAATTGGATGCACTGGGGCCTTACCAATTATCTTACTCCATGACTCGTCGAATTAAATCTTTCACCAATTACTATTTTCCCATTTTAACATCTTTGTCATTTCTCGATTCTCTTTTCTGTCTCTATTTCGGCCCTCACTACCTTTCTCAATCTCAGAGGCGTGCAATTTATGTTCTTATTTACCCAACTGTAAATCTGCGCACTGCCTCGGTATAAGTAATATCTCACGGGCCAATCAGACTCTAATTGAAAAGTTGAGCCATTTCATGAACTTTTAGACATCTCGACTGTCACTGTTCATAGTGTCGAGGTAATATCTGCCCAAGAATATAACTGAGTTTCATACTCATAAGCATACTCATCAATAAATCAATTTCCTCTGGGTTAGAGTAAGGAATTTTTATCTGTCATTTCCTTTTAAACAATGTCCAGGATATCCTGTCACCGGAATACATCCAGAATTATGTTCTCATATCTATTCTGGATGTCTAACTCTTAAGATGGGTCTAGCGGACTTCCACCAATGCTCCGACTCGCCCTCAAATCTCATGCATACTCTGAGCAATTAGCTCACAAAATATTCTCCACACTCCGCTCCAACCTCGCGAAGCGTATCTCAATGCATCTGATTTCTCTGTCAGACTCTGTCCGATCTCTCTGTCGAACTCTGTGGGGCATGCTCAACATCAGCCTCCACGTCAATCTCATCTCAAATCTCATGTGGCGACTCAGTACGACTCTCGGGCCTACCTATACGGCCTCGAGCTCAAGTACTCGCCTTTCTATCATAGCGGCTATCAGTTATAAAACTAGATTCTTGCATTTGAAACTAAAATCTTAGTTGCTGTTCCATCTTCATATGCACAATTGTATCTAAACAATGCACAGTACATGGGGATGTAATTTTTACTTAACCACTAACACCGACTCATATCAGGCCAACTCTGCTTTGATACCATTAAATTGTCACGACCCAAATTACCTAAAAATCGCTACCAATTTTTTTCGCTTTTTCATTTCCTTACCCGTCGTAAACAGTTATACTACTAAACAGTTGGGCTATGATTCGGTGTTAGTACCTCTCACCTATTTACCATTCCATTTTCATATTTCATTTACATATCAATTTATTTGAACTAAATACATCCCCAATATTACATCCATATACAGTACTGTGCATCTATATGTTCAGATACAAAATTATAAAAATGTGTATACCTGATCTTGATAAGAAGCAGCGGATAACCGAATTGCGAATGCTATTGTCGCTCTCTTCTACTGAATATACCCTGTGGGGTGGAAAATGAAAGGGTGAGCGAAACGTGCTCAGTAAGGTAATAATGTAAGCAGGTAGATAACTATACTATCTACGTGCTGATAATGTCATGATATAAAATCCTTTATATTTTGAGCATGAGGAATGACTAAAACGATGCCACATGTATGTATATATCATATAAAAGAAATCATGAAATCGACATATAAAACACACATGGAAAAATCATCATGTATGCCATCTCATGCTCGTCACATTAAAACTTATTAGTTTCATCATAAACTCATCACTTTAAAACTCATTGTTTCATCATAAAACAACTTCATCAAGGTCAAACCCATCTCTCGGGAATACCTTGATTCATTAAATCACATCTCTTATAAAAACATAAATCGGGACTACCCCTCCATTGGGTTTGTCCTAGTCTATCTAGACCGTATGATATCATGTGAGGCATGTAGGTTACTGTATGAAAAATCGAGGACTATGGCCATACTATGTCCCTGTGATCCCAGGCTACACGGATCCCGGTGTGCGGGGTATCACAACTGCAACGGGAGGTGGGGTCAAGTCCTACCCGCCAAAATATCAAGTAACATCATAGAGTCATCATGACTGCATGGTACAGCGTACTCCGTGTGACATACACGGTACAGCGTACTCCGTGGACCCATATCATAGTCTGGGGGTGCCTACCGTAGGTCTTATCTGTGAGATCTGAGAATTTCAGACATATTTATTGATGTAATAATAATTTCAAGTGTAATTAATGGGACTAAGTAAATTGTGGGAATTATAATTGGAGACTTATGTGTTAAGTGTGTAAAATGAGCATGAAGCATGAGGACAGATCGATCTGGGAGAAGGAGAGATCGATCTGGTGAGTTAAAACTGACGAGGAAGGAGGAAATTTGAGAAGCAGATCGATCTCCAATGGAAGAGATCGATCTCCTTATGAATCTGTTTGAGAAGGGATCGATCTCATGAGGAAGAGATCGATCTCCAAATGAATCTGTTTGAAGGCAGATCGATCTCATGAGGAAGAGATCGATCTCCAAATGCTTCTGTTTGGAAGAAGATCGATCTCCTCAAGGCACAGATCGATCTCATAAAGCCATAAAGAGATCGATCTCACCCCTCGACAGATCGATCTCCTAGGCATAAAATTGCCCAGATCGCCCCCAAAATTCAAACACAGATCGATCTCATCAAGAGGCAGATCGATCTCCTACCTCCAGTCTATATAAGGAACCCGTGTCTTCTCCTGAAATCTCACTTTCTCTCTCTTTCAAACCTCCATTTTTCCGAAAACCTAGTTTCTCACTCCTCCAAATCCCCCATTTCCGACCGAATCAGCTATTGTGGTAAGAAGGAAAGTTGTTCCTCATCAAAGGGAGAACAACATACTTGGAAATCGAAGGACGAATCGGATCGAGGCGAGAGTTGTGCGTCTCACAAGCTTTGGGTAATTTCTAAATCTTGATCTAGATATGTGAGTTGATTTCGATGTTATTGGTGGTTGAATGGGTGTTGAAATGGTTGAAAGATGACTAGGGAGTGATTAAATTTCAATGTGGTAGGAGTGATATGTATATTGAGAGTTTTGGTGAATTTAGGAAATTGTGAGTTATAAATGGAAATTGGACAATGTAGAGAATTGCCTAGATAATTGGCATGAGGAATATCGAACATTGAGATATTGGAAATGATGTTGTAGTTTAGGGTTGAGTTGCGAGAACCAAGAGAATTGAGGTGTTATGAGCGATTATGCTTGATTTTGAGAATTGTGGCTTATGAGAATTAAGTATTGATGTTTTAACATCGTTTGGACAGCTCGGGAGTTCCAGAGTGGAATGCGAGACTAGTCCGTGATACGGGGGAAACGATTGCACTATACGAGGTGCAAAGAGGTAAGGGAAATCTAAACCATTTATGTATGTGATTTGTAAACTGTTATAGCATGATTTATGATTTATAAACAAGCATGTTGAGTGTTTTGTGTTGAGATTTAAACTGCACACGATTTTATAGCCGGTTGGAGCCCAATGTTTTATGAGTTTATAACTGGGCTCTACGTTAAGGCAATATTGTGATTTGAGAAATGTGTGCGTGTACTTTGCCGGTTGGAACTCGGTTTTACTACGTTTTGTGTTGAGTACAAAACGATTTCAAATGAGTTTTATGAGAGAAAACCATTACGAGTTCTACGTGAAGGCAAACCCGTCTTATGTGATAAGACTTAGGTGTGTAGTTGTGAGTACACACCGGGCATTGCTCTGGTAGCATGTAAGCCCGATTTCTTCTCCGTTCTGGTAACGTGAGAATGACCTATTCTGTGGCAGTGCCACGTTGAGAAACCCCATTGGTGGCTGTGCCACGTTGAGAAAAACCCATTTGTGGCTGTGCCACGTTGAGATACCCCCTTGGTGGCTGTGCCACGTATACCCCATTGGTGGCTGTGCCACGTTGAGATACCCCCTTGGTGGCTGTGCCACGTATACCCCATTGGTGGCTGTGCCACGTTGAGATACCCCCTTGGTGGCTGTGCCACGTATACCCCATTGGTGGCTGTGCCACGTTATACCCCATTGGTGGCTGTGCCACGTTGAGAAACCCCATTGGTGGCAGTGCCACGTTGAGAAACCCTATTCTGTGGCTATGCCACGCGAGAAATTAAATCAGTGGCTTTGCCACGTGTGTTTTATGGCTATGCCACGCGAGAAATTAAATCAGTGGCTTTGCCACGTGTGTTTTGTGGCTATGCCACGTGAGAAAATAATTCAGTGGCTTTGCCACGTGTGTATTGTGGCTATGCCACGTGTGATTTTAAACCAGTGGCTATGCCACGTTATTTGAGAAAGCGTTTAACGCGTATTTTCACATGCTTTGTTTTGCTCTAGAGTGAGCCTTTTTACTTCATGTTTTCACATGACTTGACACATGAGAGTGTCGTTTTGAGTATTTTCATGCTATGGTTTTCAAATGAGTTTCACATACAAATAAATGCTTTGTGATGTGCATTTTGGTTTATGAAATGAGTCCCTAACCCCCCTTACTGAGCGATTTAGAAGCTCACCCTGTTTTCTTTCCCCCCCAGAGTTCTTCAAGTGAATAAGGACTTCCCTGCGACGTACGGAGTAGTGGCTAGTGGAGGATTCGAGCTCCAGGCTATATAATTTGTACTTCGAGGTATATTTATCTTTTCATGTACCCAGACTATTAATGTATTTGCAGACACTTGATGTATGACATTAAATGGGATGTATTAGGATTAATTGACTTGTAATCGAGTAATGGGTATAATACAATATTTATTATATCATGATGAGATCCTGAGGCATGATAATTATGATGATGTATGACACTGCACAGGAATGCACTCTTTATTTGTGAATTAACGAGTAAAAAGTTTTAAATTAGCCATATTTTCCGCATTTTCGGGGCGTGACATTATCCACCCCAATACTATGTCGATAACTAACCCATGTCTCAAAGTATATGTGCGAGCATCTCAACTCTCTGTGACACACAGTCTACAGGAGGCTTCCGCACGACTATATGCACGTCAACTCACGTCTAGTGCGAGCTAAGCTCCAGCACCACGCTGTGCATATCATGATATCTAAAATCTCGTGCGAGCGAAGCTCCGACACGGTTTTGTGCGCACAAATTTCTCGTACGAGCAATGCTCCAGTGCGGCTTTTCATGAGAAATAAATCAGTAAACTTGAGTGCGAGGAAGACTCTATCACTCTTTTTATTCATGTAAATACGATAGGTGGCTCAATCTTGATAAAACATCTTTTAAAATAGTAACCAGTATAAATCGGTACCCTTTCGTGTAATTCATGAAATCAATAGCCAACCTATGTGTAAATTTGCTTAAACCAAAGCAATACATTCATATAAAGCATCAAAACATGTAAATCATGCAATTTATCTGCCTTACTACCCTTTTTGTAAATTTTACTCCTAGGGGCAAAATCATCTTTTTCTTTTCTTTATTCAACTAAGCCCCGATTTTCGTAAAATTATCATGTCGTTTTCTAAATACTTTAAGTAATTCTAGACCCTGTAATTCCCCTCAAAATTACGTATAGGTATCACTATGCACTTACAAAATTCCCTTACCTCATTTTTCTGTAGAGTCTGACCTTTCCTTTTTCACTGTTGTCTCGTCGCGCAGTCTGATATGCTCCCAAATCAAACCTCCGAAACTGCGTATAAATATTCCTCAGGTCAGATATTATACAATTTAATTCTATTTCCTATTTTCTGGGCTTAATTTAAATCATTGGGCCCATTTATCCCTATTGGGCCCGATTGCACCTTAATGGGCCTTAATCGACCTTAAGCCCGTTTTTCACTTAATTTTCACATTATCGAGGCCTATTGGGCTCATTGGGCCCACTAACAATTCCTCGGGCCTCATTCTAACTCTCGAATAGCTAAATTTATTATTTACGACAATTTATCTAAATTTCCAAAATCTAATTCAATTTATGCGGAATTTAAATTCATATCACGCATAACGACGTAAATTGTCATAAATAAGGGTCACTTACCCGAGATTCCATGATAGTACGAAATTTGAGGCTGTCTCGAGCTCTCAGTCGATGCCAATTGTCGAGCTACACAATTAAATATATTTTCGAGTAAACTTTCAGTCGATTATTTATCGAATTAAATATTCCAAAATTTAAATCGGTCAATTCGACCGCTTACCGACTTACCCAAAGCTCGATTGCATCACTGAAATTTTCTCCAATTTTTCCTCTTTTTCTTTTTCCCTTTTTCTCCCTTTTTTCCTTCTCTTTTTGGCTGAACCGGTTCAATCCGGTTTAGACCGGTTCAGACCGCCGGTTCACCCCGGTTCACTCCGGTTCACAGCCTTGCCGGTCGGTTCTCCACCGGTTTCCACCGCCAGTGGCTCCGCAAGGTTGTCCGCAGCACGAATCTACCCTTGGTTTGGGTCGAGGTCGCCGAAAAGTCGCCGGTCCGACTGTTCTCTTTGCCGTCGGTGCCGTTTCCTTTTTCCGCCGTTTCCGACGTTTGTCGGCTGTTCTACTGGCCGGTGCTGCCACCAAACAAGTCGCCTGCGCTTGGGGAAGCTTTGGCTGGGGTCGATCGGGCCTGAATCAGCTCCGATCGCCGTCGATCGGAGCTCTTTCTCCTGCGGCTTCTCTCCCTCGATCCGCCGGATTTCGACGTCGGTGGGCTGCACCGCCGGTACCAGAGAGGTCGCCGGCCTCTCCTCTTCCATTTCCGACCCTTCGTCTGGCCGTTGGTCGCCGGATGGCTCGCCGGTGATCATCCTCGGTTTGCTTCGTTTTCGTTTTCTCTCTCCCCGATTTTTTTTCCAATCTGATTCCTTTTTTTTTACAATTATTATTATTTTTATTTATTATTATTTATAAATTAGTTTATTATTATTATATTCATTATTTTAGTCAAAAATATTCTAAAATATCTACAATTATATTATTTTATTCCAAACAATTTAATTTATTTATTATATTTTTAACCATTTTTCGGGTATAATTTCTCCGTATTTTCAGGATATTGTCCCGAGTGACTTTTCGGTATTTCTAAAAATTTCGGATCTTGATCAATTGGACTGGAAATTTCATTATTTCTTCGTTATTGATCAAGATTCTTAAATCCATTATTTTTAATTAAATTCTCTTATCGAATTTATTTCGGCTTTCGATCTTTTGACCGTTTTGCCCTTCACGTGTTCGGGATTAATTTAACCCGACTTTCCTTCACGAATACTCATTGATTTCGTATTTTAAATCCTTACCTCCTGTCCGAATCTCGTTTCATTTAATTTGGGACCATTTTCATCCCTCATAAAAATTTACGATTAATTTTTTCGGGTTTTACATTTCCTCCGCGACCTTCTCCTCTTCGATTCGCCAGCGTCCGGCGTCAGTGGAGGGCGTGACCGGTGCCGATGGGTGCGCATGGTGCCAGGCTTCCTTTTTCGGTCGCGTGCCTGGCCGTGGGGTCGCCGGATGCTCGTCGGTGACTCCTTCTTCCTCGGTCGGCTTCACGCGGTTTCCTCTCTTCTCTCTCCCCGTGTTTTCTCTTCAGATTTCGTTTTTTTCGTTTTTTTCTTTTATTTATAATATATTTTTATTATTATTTTATTATAAAATAATAATAAAAATCCCAAAAATATCTAAAAATATCTCAAAAAATCATATTAAATTCATTTAGTCCGTAAATGAATTTATCAGTCCGATTTTACATTTTCGGTATATTTTTTCACTATTTTTGACTCATTTTTCGAGGTAAAAATTCCAATAAATTCTAATAAATTTATATCTTGATCAATTGGACTCGAAATTAAATATTTTCCTCGATTTTGATAAAGATTCCTCAATTTCATATTTTTAATGAAATTGTCTTATCGAAATTATACCGAATTTTTTATCATTCAACCGTTTTACCCCTGCACTCGTTCGGGAATTAACTTAACCCTTATCTCGCTGTTATGTAGCTTACATGCATTTTTAATTTCTCAAATTTTCGATTGCATGTTAGTAATTACTCTTTTTATGATTCAACTATGTAATAAAGTGTTCATACACACAGGAATCATAAGGTACAAGCTACATAAAAATTCGGGTCTGGTAGAAAACAAGTAAGAAAGTAAGATTTTTTTAGACTAGAGGCTACCCTAATAGTGTATGTTATGTGCATATCATGGCCGCTACTTGTGGTGCCTAGCTCCGCCACTTGTAGTGTCAGTTCAGATTCACCCGTGTAGTGTCCGTTTTCGCCTTTGTGGCGTCTGTCTTCGGTACATGTGTTATCTATTTCGTAGTATCTCATACCTGTACGATGAGTGCCACTAGTGCTCCTGCCCTAGCTGTGTGTTAGTTTATTCAGACACTATGTTAGAATTGCTGTACGACCCTGATCCAGTCTATAGCCCCTACCTTGGCTATCGGTACTTTATTCCCTCTGCGGAGGATGATTCGTGTTTGCATGATAGCTATACAGACATAGCTGAGTGTCCATGTCTTAATGTATGAATGTTTTGAATTATTAAAGAAAGTAAGTAAGCCTTCTGTAAGTAAGTATACGAAATTTGACTCAATAAGTATGTAAGTAAGTGTGTTTTATTGCAAAGTAAGGAAGTATGTAAATTTAAAGAAGTATGTATGTGTGTATGTTTTACTTCAAAGTGAGTAAGTAATTATGATTTATATTGTTTTACTACATTAAGCAAGTAAGTTATACCTTTTTATTTAATGTAAGTATGTAAGCTTTGAAAAGTATGTTAACCTTGAATTTATATATATAAATTTTTAGGGTTGTCAGGATTTCTTTAAATGCCTTCCTTACTGAGCTTTATCAGAAGCTCATCCCCTTCTTCTTCATTTCAGATTACCCGCAGTAGGATCCTTCAGCTACTTGCAGGGTACTCTAGTAAGGTTGGTGGATTTTGAGCCTCCCAAACTATCTTTAGTACACGCTCAGGTATATCCTCTGACGTTTCTTTCCAGATATTGGTAATGTACAAATACTGTGTTGTAAATACTTTTAGGATGTAATATATTTTATGGATTGGTATATAAATGGTTCTAGAAGTAAACAAATGTCGATGACATAGTTGTGAAGAATGTGGAGTTGAAAAATAATAAGTTTAAGAAATAAAATAACTACTTGCGATTATAAATTACTGTTATTGCAAGAAGATAGGTGAGGTTATGCTGCCAAAATTTCTAGCAAATCTTATACGGTTAAAGGATTAAGTAATGGAAGAAATTAAGTAACCTACTGTCACGACTACAGAACCCTCTATACAAGTTTGTGACCTATACCTTACCACTTACCACTTACTGTTGGGCTGTGAGTCAACATCCAATCACATCTCATATACATCCATTTAATTTAAATAGAATAAAAACTGGACATTTTTAAATATGCGGAAGCGTTTACATCAGTTTCTATTAACTATACATCCCTTTAGTACAAAATATAACTAGACTGTGTATTAATTTACAGGATACAAAATTTTTCGTTTCATCACAAGTGTATACCTCTTTATACTGCTGGAGAACACCTTAGCAGGGACGACTGCAGTACTCACTACTGCGTAGTATCTGTGGAGGAGGAAATGAAGGGGTGAGCATAACACGCTTAGTAAGGAAAATATGGAAGCAGGTAGATAACAACACTATGTACATGCTAAAATACATATATGTTTATTTTTCTTATAAAACAATATGCATTTCTTTAAAACAACATCCAATAATGCGAAATCATTAATTCGCTAGATGGCTATATGCATATTCACACAGTAGCACACAACATATCTGAGACATAATCTTGGGTTATCACATTCCCCAGACACACAATAAGGGAAGATATCTGTCACCTCAATACAGTAGTGACAATATCATATCACATAGATATAGAAGACTTATGGCTATAGTCGGATTCCAGGCTACATTGATCAGGTGTGCGGAAACCCTACGCTTAGGGAGGTGGATCAACCATCCCTTCAGCTCATATTCGAATCACGGCATATCATACCCCTTAGCTGACGCTCACAGTACATCGTGCTCCCATGGATCCTTTTCACCCATTTCCATTCTCTCAGTACACGACGACTCTAGCACGGTTTATCCATCACACAACATTTCATAAACTCTCATGCGAGCAACTTAGTGTAAGACACACAAAATACCTGAGGCATTTTGCACGATTTTACTCATCATATAGAAGTTCAGGAGACTACGTATGAGCAACTCAAAGGGAAGCACACAACATATCTGAGGCATCGAGCACGGTGCGAGCTCTCGAATAGAACACACAGTATCATCGAGGCATCTAGCATAACTGTCTCATCACTTTAAATTGAGAGGGTCACATGCGAGCAAAATCAGAGCAAGACACACAGCTATACTTGAGGCTCTGGCATGATTCCCAAAATCTAGTGCGAGCAGTTCGAGTGGAACACACAGTATCACCGAGGCATCGAGCACTCTTTACCTTTTCTCAAAATTCCTTTGAAATTAATGTGCGAGCAGGGCTGGTTAATCTACTGTTGCCACTAGGCTCTAGCACAGTTTCACAGAAAAGAAATAGAAAGAGTCCCATGTATAGTTATGAGTAAGAGGGTAAATCTCCCTTCAATCACTCCTTAAAACCATTTCACACAGTAGTTAAATCGGGAGCCCATCTATTTTTATTCTTTTCTCAAAACATTTACAAAAACCTCTGTTCACAACAATCATAGAAGTCATGCAATATCATACTATTATATTCATACGTAGTTTTCTATCTAGCCATATCAATATCTATGTATTTATCGCATACATGTGGATTCAGCAGGCAAGAAACATGCGTATAACTATCTCTATAGCTCACATAAGTCCCTTACCTTGAATCACGCTTGAATCGTCTTCCTTGATTCCAATAGCTTGTGATCCGATCTTGTCAACTCCGACTTTATCTCCAGGAGCTGCAAGTGTTCACAATTCTCATCTGTATATTCTCATATATTTCATTCCACTTGCATGATATTTAGATCAATGAATTTTGGCCATTTATATCTCATTTGGCCTCTTTATACCATTATTGAACTTCATTCTTCCTTAAGTCCATTTAACTCGTTTTATTTGTTTCTCAGGAATCCATTAGACCCATCGAGTCCATTGAGTCCATATTGAACTGACATTTAGCTCTCCATGCCATTAGTTAATCATTTCATTTCATTTCAGCATTTTATCGAACACCTCATATACTAAATTTCCACCATTATCCATTCTAGCTTATGGATTTCAACAAACCATTTTACAAGCATCTATACATGCTTAATAACATCTATGCATGCTCAAATCATCCTCAAATCCATGCCTTCTCAACAAATCCACATTTTGGCATATATAACCATTTTATAGGTCATGGAGAGTTTAGCATGTTCTAAGATGTTTCAATCATAAATCTATATACCAATACACTCACACAAGTATATAGATTAACATATATGAGATTGGCGTATTGAAATCTTACTAATCACAACTTTTCCCCACTTTGCACAAAACTCCTTTTCTCCTTCAATGGCTCAATTCGACCTCTAGCTTCCAACTATGTTGTTCTCTTCCTCTATAAGAACAACTTCACTCAAATACGTTTCTCTTAAATCTCTGTGGAAATTGTTGAGAATCTTTAGAGAAGTTTTAGGTTACTTTGATTTAAAAATGGAAGGGGATGGTTGTTTCTCTTAAAAATGCAGTTCAGCAAGTCCTGTTTTATAGAAAATGCTTGGTGAGATCAATCTCTCTTGGTTAAGGATTGATCTTCCCCTATTTTTTTTAGCCTTCCAAAATGCCATTTTTAAGCCTATGAGATCTATCTGTCGAGGCATGAGATCGATCTACTCATTTCTATGAGATCGATCTGCTCTAAGTGATGAGATCGATCTTTTCTAGGCAGAGAGCTAAACAGATCGATTTGGCACAAGGATGGGATCGATCTGCTTTTGGCCGAGAGCTAAGGAAATCGATCTCCTCATTCCAGAATGCTTCATTCTCTTCATTTTGGGGTAATGAGATCGATCTCCCTTGCATTGAGATCGATCCCCTCTTGTTCTGCAGCACACTTAGCTACATTTTTCCTAAAATTCTAAAGCTTTATTTGCATTATATTTGTTGCACTACTCATTTTACATTCTATTCACATTCATCACTTACAAAAGTCCATTTCTTAACATTCATACATGATGAAACTTGTGTGTACATCACAAATTCATATTACAAGGGTGTACATCGAATTTATGGACTTTACATCACTCATGACTCACATTACATGTACATATGTATTACTTATGAATTCATAAGGTTACAACCAAAAATATGGGCCTTACATTCCTTCCCTCCTTAAAAGAATTTGGTCCTCCAAATTAGAACCAAGTTACTCTTTAAAAATATGGTGCTGCCAGAGAACCTTAACAAGCGAAATCGTCTTATTCCATAACACTTTCTCTTTCCTATCCAGTATCCGAATCGATTTCTCTACATATTTCAAGTCACCTTTAAGCTCTAACGGCTCATACCGAATCACATGGGTCGGATCTGGATGGTACTTCCGAAGCATCGATACGTGGAAGACGTTATGAATGCTTGCCAACTCCGGTGGCAATGTAATTCTATAATCCTTATCTCCCACTCATTCCAGTATATTAAATGGTTCGATATATCGAGGACTCAACTTACTCTTCTTATCAAACCTCATAATCCCTTTCGAGGGAGAAACTGTTAAAAATACAGAGTCACCCACAACGAACTTTAGTGGCCTGCGTCTTATGTCAGCATAACTTTTCTACCTGCTCTGAGTTGTTTTCAATCTCTCACATATCAATTAAACAACCTCAAAGACTTGCTGTACCAAGCCAGGAGCAAACATTTTCCTCTCACCCACTTCTTCCCAACCAATAGGGGATCAACACCTTTTACTGTACAAGGCCTCATATGGTGCCATCTCGATACTTGAGTGGTAGCTATTGTTGTATGCAAATTTGGCTAATGGTAGGTGATCATCCCAGGAGCCTTGAAAATCCATAACACTTACTCTCAACATATCCTCTAACGTCTGGATGGTTCTCTCTAATTTGCCATCGGTTTGAGGATGGAAAGCAGTACTGAAACTCAATCGGGTTCCCATAGTTTCCTAAAATTGTTCCCAAAAGTGAGAAGTGAAGCGGAAATCCCTATCCAATACGATGCTCACTGGTACACCATGTAGCCTCACTATCTCCCATACATACAACTCTGCTAATCTACTCAAGGTTTTTGTAGCTTTCATAGCTAGAAAGTAGGCAGATTTCGTCAATCTGTCAACCACTACCCAGATAGCATTATGGCTTCTCTTAGTTCTTGGTAATCCTATAATGAAATCCATGGTGACATGCTCTCATTTCAAAATTGGTATTGGAAGAGGCTGCAATAACCCTATAGGCTTCTGATACTCTACCTTCACTTGCTAACATATCAAACATCTTGCCACAAATTCGATATCTCTTTTCATTCCTGACCATCGATACACTTTTCAGAGATTTTGGTACATTTTGTTACCTCTCGGATGTAATGTGTATCTCGATGAATGAACTTCTGTTAAAATCAATCTCTTTAGTTCTGGGTCATTGGGAACGCAAATCCTGCCTCTAAACCTCAGTAGGCCATCATCGATCACAAAGAAATTAGCCACATCACCCCTCTGAATCTGACTCGTACGATCCTCACATAGTAGATCGGCATGCTGAGCCTAGCGTATCCGATCAATCAAATCTGATTCAACTCGTAAGGTAGCTATCACAAAGTCTCCATCAATATCAAGAGGGTCTATGTCCAACCTGAGGTGGGCAAACTTCTCGAGCAGTTCATATTCCCTGACCATCATGTGCGATAACATTCTGAGGCTCTTTCTACTCAGGGCATCAGCTAAAACATTAGCCTTTCCTAGATGGTACAATATCTCATAATCATAATCTTTCAGAATCTCTATTCATCGTCTCTGCCTCTTATTCAATTCTTTATGTGAAAACAGATATCTGAGGCTCTTATGATCTGTATGCACCTGAAATTTCTCACTGTATAAGTGGTGGCGCCATATTTTCAATGCAAATAATACGGACGCCAACTCTAAATCATGGGTCGGGTAGTTCCTCTCATGGTCCTTAAGCTGTCTGGATCCATAGGCTACTACCTTCCCATCCTGTATCAACACACAACCCAGTCCTTGCCCCTAGGAATCCGTATACACTGTATAACCTCCTAAACTGGAGGGTATGGTGAGAATAGGTGCGGTGGTCAGTCTGTTCTTTAACTCATAGAAACTTTTCTCACATTTATCATTCCACTCGAATACCACATTCTTTCGGGTGAGATAAATTAATGGAGTAGCCAGCTTAGAGAACCCCTTAACAAATCGTTGGTAATAACCTGCTAAACCCAAGAAACTTCAGATCTCTGTAACTGTCTTGGGTCTATCCCACTGTACCATAGTCTCTATCTTGGATGGATCCACTGATACATCGTCTCTTGAGACTACGTGACCCAGAAACGATATCTCATTCAGCCAAAAATCACACTTGTTGAGTTTAGCATACAACTCCTGATCTCGGATGTTTTTTAACACTGTTCTCAAATACTGTGCATGCTATTCACTTGACTTCGAGTATACCAATATGTCATCTATAAAGACGATCACAAATCTGTTTAGGTATGGCTTAAATACGTCATTCATTAAGGCCATAAATGCTGCAGAAGCATTCGTCAACCTAAATGGCATAACCAAAAATTCATAATGGCCATAACGGGTCTGGAACACTGCCTTAGGTACATCTTCACTCTAAATCCGTAATTAATGATACCCAGACCTCAGATCAATCTTCGAAAAGACTTGTGCTCCTTGTAACTGATCCAATAGATCATTAATCTGTGGAAAGGGGTATTTGTTCTTGATGGTAGCCTTGTTCAATAACCGATAGTCTATACACAGTTGAAGACTCCCATCTTTCTTCTTTACAAACAGAATCGGTGCTCCCCAAGGTGATACACTCAATCTAATAAACCCCTTGTCCAACAGCTCTTGCAACTATTTCTTTAGCTCTTTCAATTCAATTGGAGCCATTCGATATAGTGGTTTGGATATCGGTTTTGTTCCAGGCACCAAATCGATACAGAATTCCATCTCCCTATCTGGTGGCAATCATAGTAAATATTTCGGAAAGACATCAGGGAATTCTCTCACCATTGGGATGTTAACCATATCCGGATACACCTTATCCAAATCAACCACATAGGCTATAAAACCTTCAACACATCACAATCACATTTGATTAGTAAAATCATCTATCCTTGGGCATAATTTACTACTTATTTCATTACTTTGCAAAGCTTACAACATGCTTTTCAGGAGTAGGAAACATTATTGTCTTAGCATAATAGTCTAAGATGACTTGGTTTACAGCTAACCAATCCATCCTTGATACTATATCAAAGTCTTTCATGTTTAATAGAATGAGATTGGCTAACATCTCCTTTTCCCCTACTCTTAGCTTACAACCATTACAGACATACTCTATCATTACATTCTCTTTAAGTGGAGTGCTTATAAGCAAAGTCCTTCCTAGAGGTACATGTATTACATGTTCAATCAATTTACATGTAAAAATGGGCGATATGAATGAATGCATGGCACCAGGATCAATCAATCCTAATGCTTTAAAATTAAAGACTAAGATGGTACCTTTTATCACATCCGTAGAAGTCTCTATAGAAGCCTGGTCCAAAGCAAACACTCGCCCACCACTAAAAGCTTGTTTCCCTTTCTCTTCAGCTATGGCTTTCCTCTTAGGTGTAGGTGTTTCAACTGTAGCCTTCTCTGGCTCTGTACCTTTCTGTGGGGCTGTATCTATCAACTCTGAGCACTCTCGAGCTATGTGCCTTGATTTACTACACCTATAGTAGGATCTCATCGATAATTGGCATAGTCTACCCCCATGGTATCTACCACATGTCTTACACTGCTCTGTGGTAGGTCGAGGTCCACCAATCACTATGCCCCTTGATGCTTGATGAACCGGAGGCTTCATAGGCCTCTCTCATGTCTCCTCAATCTTAGGCCCCATACGGAATAACCTTCAGCCTTTTCGGTACCCTTTTTCATCAATTGACCTCTTTCGGTCTCTATCTCTGCCCTTACCACTCCTGCTTAACTCTGAGGCATGCAACTCATAATCTTGCTCACATAGCTAAGCTTTACGTACTGCCTCATCATAAGTGGTAATATCCAATAGAGCTAGTTGAGCTATAATGGAACATCGTATTCCCTCAAGGAATTTCTGAACCTTTTCTGTCATCAAGGCTCATAGTTACTGTATCATACCTGCCCAGGGATGTGAATCCAGACTCATAGTCATCCACTGTTTGGTTCCCCTGAGTCAATGTCATATATTCCAACTGCATCTTTCTCTTAGTAGTAGTTGGAATGTATTGCCTTTTAAAGGCATCCAAAAATATATCCCATATCCCAACTGGGTGGCGTACACTCAATATCGGCTGTGTAGCCATCCACCAATGCTCAGCCTTATCCTGTAACACAAAAGCCGCAAAGGTGACCTTCTCGGTATCGGAGCAATAGAAGAATCGGTAGAGCTTCTCCATAATGCGTATCTAATGCTCAACTGACACTAGGTGTGAGATCTGAGAATTTCAGACATATTTTAATGATGTAATAAGAATTTGAAGTGTAATTTATTGAGCTAAGTGAATTGTGGGAATTATAATTGGAGATTTATATGTTAAGTGTGTAAAATGAGCATGAAGTATGAGGACAGATCGATCTGGGAGAAGGAGAGATCGATCTGGTGAGTTAAAAATGACGAGGAAGGGGGAATTTGAGGAGCAGATCGATCTCCAATGGAAGAGATCGATCTCCTTATGAATCTGTTTGAGAAAGGATCGATCTCATGAGGAAGAGATCGATCTCCAAATGATTCTGTTTGGGGAGAAGATCGATCTCCTCAGGAGCAGATCGATCTCACCCCTCGACAGATCGATCTCCTAGGCATAAAATTACCCAGATCGTCCCCAAAATTCAAACACAGATCGATCTCATCAAGAGGCAGATCGATCTCCTACCTCCAGTCTATATAAGGAACCCGTGTTTTCTCTTGAAATTTCACTTTCTCTCTCTTCCAACCCCCATTTTTCTGAAAACCTAACTTTCTCACTCATCTAAATCACTCATTTCCAGCCGAATCAGCTGTTGTGGTAAGAAGGAAAGTTGTTCCTCATCAAAGGGAGAACAACATACTTGAAAATCAAAGGACAAATCGGATCGAGGCGTGAGTTGTGCGTTTCACAAGCTTTGGGTAATTTCTAAACCTCGATCTTGATATTTGAGCTGATTTTGATGCTATTGGTGGTTGTCATTGTGTTGAAATAGCTGAGAAATGATTAGGGATTGATGAAATTTCAATGTGGTTAGAGTGATATGATATTTAGCGATTTTGGTAATTTTAGGAATTTTGAGCTATAAATTGAAATATAGACAATGTGGAGATTTAGCCTAGATAATTGGCATGAGAAATGCAGGGCATTGAGATATTGTGAATAAGGTTGTAGTTTAGGGTTAGTTACGAGAATCAAGAGATTTGAGGTGTTATGAGCAATTATGCTCGATTTTGAGAATTTAGGTTGATGCGATAATTGAGTATTGATGTTTTAACATCGTTTGGACAGCTCGGGAGTTCCAGAGTGGAATGCGAGGCTACTCCGTGACACGGGGGAACGATTGCACTATACGAGGTGCAAAGAGGTAAGGGAAATCTAAACCGTTTGTGTATGTGAATTGTAAACTATTTTAGCATGAATTGTGGTTTATTAAACAAGCATGTTGAGTTTTGTGTTGAGATTTAAACTGCACACGATTTTATAGCCGATTGGAGCCCAATGTTTTTATGAGTTTATAACTATGCTCTACGTTAAGGCAATATTGAGATTTGAGAAATGTGTGCGTGTGCTTTGCCGGTTAGAACTCGGTTTTATTACGTTTTGTGTTGAGTACAAAACGGTTTTCAAATAAGTTTTACGAGAGAAAAACCATTATGAGTTCTACGTGAAGGCAAACCTGTCTTATGTGATAAGACTTAGGTGTGTAGTTGTGAGTACACACCGGGCATTGCTCTGGTAGCATGTAAGCCCGATTTCTTCTCCGTTCTGGTAACGTGAGAATAACCTATTCTGTGGCTATGCCACGTATACTTGGTGGCAGTGCCACGTTGAGAAACCCCATTGGTGGCTGTGCCACGTTGAGAAACCCCATTGGTGGCTGTGCCACGTTGAGAAACCCCATTGGTGGCTGTGCCACGTTATACCCCCTTGGTGGCTGTGCCACGTTGAGAAACCCCATTGGTGGCTGTGCCACGTTGAGAAACCCCATTGGTGGCTGTGCCACGTTATACCCCCTTGGTGGCTGTGCCACGTTGAGAAACCCCATTGGTGGCTGTGCCACATTGAGAAACCCCATTGGTGGCTGTGCCACGTTATACCCCCTTGGTGGCTGTGCCACGTTATACCCCATTGGTGGCAGTGCCACGTTGAGAAACCCTATTCTGTGGCTATGCCACGCGAGAAATTAAAACAGTGGCTTTGCCACGTGTGCTTTGTGGCTATGCCACGCGAGAAATTAAATCAGTGGCTTTGCCACGTGTGTTTAGTGGCTGTGCCACGTGCATTATTTTTACTGTGATTTTATCACGTATTTGAGAAAGCGTTTATCGCGTTGTTTTCACATGCTTTTTTATTGCTCTAGAGTGAGCCTTTTACTTCATGTTTTCACATGACTTGACACATGAGAGTGTCGTTTTGAGTATTTTCATGCTATGGTTTTCAAATGAGTTTCACATACAAATAAACCTTTTGTGATGTGCATTTTGGTTTATGAAATGAGTACCTTACCCCCCTTACTGAGCGATTTAGAAGCTCACCCTGTTTTCTTTCCCCTCAGAGTTCTTCAAGTGAATAAGGACTTCCCTGCGACGTACGGAGTAGTGGCTAGTGGAGGATTCAAGCTCCAGGCCATATATATTGTATTTTGAGGTACCTTTTATCTTTTCATGTACCCAGACTATTATTGTAATTACAGACACTTGATGTATGACATTATATGGGATGTATTAGGATTAATTAACTTGGAATTGAGTATTTGTATACGGTACAATATACGTTATATTATGTTGAGATCCTGAGGCATGATAATTATGATGATGTATGACACTGCATAGGAATGCACTCTTAATTGTGAATTAATGAGTAAAAAAGTTTTAAATTTGCCCTATTTTCTGCATTTTCGGGGCGTGACAGAGTTTTCTTGGTATCAGAGCTTAGGGTGTCTAGTACTGTCAGTGTCGGTTAAGTGAAATAGAATACATCCCAAGTGTCTGTAATAGTCTGGTCATGAACTGAAATTGAGGATTGAGATTTCAATCAATTTTGATATGTACGCGCAGGAGACGAGTTGAGATAGAGAATGAGTAAACAACGAGGTCGTTCAAGGAGGCAGGCAGAGTCCCCTCCGCCACCTGTCCCACAACCAGAGAGTCCTAACTCTCGATTTAATCGGATTGAGACCGATGTGAGGCAAGGTTTTGAGCAGATGGCAGCATTATTCGCGCAACATTTTGGAGTTAATGCCTCGGATACTACCCCTACACCACCACAAGGACCTCCCATACCCCTAGTGCCTCCCGTCACTCAGCCTGAGGATAGAAGCATGGTCCGACTAAGGGATTTTCTGAAGATGAATCCACCCGCATTTAAGGGAAAGAAGGATCCTACGGAGGCTGAGGAGTGGTTGACGAAATTAAGAATTATATTTGATATTCTGGGGTGCACCGATGCTGAGAGGGTCAGTATGAGTGCCTATATGCTGAAGGGGAGAGCTCGAGATTGGTGGGGTACTACCCAGGGTATTTTGATGTCCCACCATGGTGTGATTGGTTGGGAAGAGTTTCAGACAGCTTTTAGGACCCAATATGTACCACGGGCCGCTCAGAGAAAGAAACAGGCCGAGTTTTTGAGTTTGGTACAAGGTGACATGTCTGTGGATGACTATGAGAGCCAATTCACAGCGCTATTGAGATATGACCCAGAGACCTTCAAGAGTGAAGAGCTCTGCACAGAGAAGTTTGTGTATGGGTTAAAGCCCGTCATCAGAGATAGATTGATAGGGCTATGTATTACTGAGTTTGGAGATGCACTGAGACGAGCACAAGAGATTGAAAGAGGGATTGAGATGGTACAATCCCAGAATGAGCTCAGAGCGGTGAGTAGAGATAAGGGCAAGAGGCCAGCGATTTTCCAAACAGAGGCTCGGAGAGGTTCCTTCAGGAGAGGAAGGATTGAGGTACAGAAGGACAGATTGGAGAGACCCAGAGCCTAACCTATTATCAAAGAGACCCCTCGATATGTCAGGCCAGAGACAAGGTTTTGTAGAGACTGTGGCCGATCGCATGAGGGAAGTTGTACTGGGTCGATCCATGGATGTTTTAGATGTGGTGACATGGGTCACAGAGTGAAGGACTGTCCCCAACCTCAGATACCACATGCTCCGGAGCCCACTAGACAACAGCCTCAGAGAGTGGACCCCCGGAGACGGGCCACTGCGGCAGAGAAAGGGAAGAAACCTGTGGCACAGGGACGTGTGTTTGTCCTGGATAAGGAGACCGCAGACACTTCGGCAGAAACTATAAGAGGTACACTCTCTGTCTGTAATTATGAGGCTCATGTGTTGATTGATTCAGGATCCACGCATTCGTTTATTTCTGAGCACTTTGCATGTAGATTAAACTTGAAGTTTGAACCTCTAGAATATATACTACATGTAAATACCCCTATGCGTGAATCTCAGAGAACTGAGTTAATCTGTAGAGGATGTGAGATAAAGGTGGGAGATAGAGTGATGTTAGTAGATCTAATCATGTTGAATATACATGGGTTTGATGTAATTCTGGGAATGGATTGGTTGGCGACCAATCGAGTGAGTTTAGACTGCTACACTAAGATTGTAACTTTCTCCCTACCTGAACCTTACAGTGTACGATTGAGATATTGAGGGAATAATTATGTGGATTTCTAGAAAGTAATTTGAGAATTTTAATATTATTTTGGAGAATATTAAATATGATTATTCATGTGAAGGTTACGAGACACTCATCTCAGACGATGAGCGGGAACATCCGAGGGTTGAGGATATACCTGTGGTTTGTGAATTTCTGGATGTTTTCCCAGATGAATTGCTAGGTTTACCACCAGAGAGAGAGCTAGAGTTTACCATTGATTTGGTACCAGATACTCAGCCGATCTCTAAACCTCCTTACAGGATGGCATTAGTGGAACTTGAGGAATTGAAGAGACAACTACAGGAGTTATTGGATCAAGGGTTTATTAGACCCAGTGTTTCGCCGTGGGGAGCTCCAGTACTATTTGTTAAGAAGAAGGATGGTAGTCTCAGATTATGTGTAGACTACCGGTTGTTGAATAAAGCCACGGTGAAGAATAAATAACCACTACCCAGGATTGATGATCTACTTGATCAGCTGAGAGGGGCATCAGTCTTTTCTAAGATTGATTTGAGATCGGGCTATCACCATTGAGGATCAAGGAAGAAGATATTCCAAAGACGGCCTTCAGGACAAGGTATGGCCATTACGAATTTCTGGTGATGTCCTTTGGATTGACGAACGCCCCTGCAGCATTTATGAGATTGATGAACGAGGTGTTTAGAGACTATCTAGATAAATTTGTGATAGTCTTTATTGATGATATCCTGGTGTACTCTCGGTCGTATGAGGAGCATGTACAGCATTTGTGGTTAGTACTTCAGATACTCCGAGATAAGCAATTGTACGGAAAGCTTAGTAAGTGTGAGTTTTGGCTGAACCGGATAGCTTTCCTTGGACATATAGTCTCAGAGGAAGGAGTATCAGTGGATTCAAGTAAAATAGCAGCTGTGCTTAATTGGGAGAGACTGAGGACAGTTACTGAGGTACGAAGCTTCCTTGGTTTGGCAGGGTATTACAGAAGATTTGTGGAAGGATTTTCCAGGATTGCCGCCCCTCTGACTAAGCTCACGCGCAAAGAGACTCCATTTATATGGACTGATCAATGTGAGCTCAGTTTTCAAGAGTTAAAGAGGAGATTAACAGCGGCACCTGTGTTAACTATCCCTGAGGGATCAGGAGGATTTTCGGTGTATCGTGATGCATCTCACCAAGGATTGGGGTGTGTGCTTATGCAGCACGGAAGGGTGGTCGCATATGGATCGCGACAGCTAAAAGACCATGAGCGGAATTATCCCACGCATGATTTGGAGTTAGCCGCTGTGGTATTTGCTTTGAAGATCTGGCGACACTACTTATATGAGGAAAGATTCCAGATCTTCACTGATCACAAGAGTTTGAGATATCTCTTTGATCAGAAGGAGTTAAACATGAGACAAAGGAGATGGATGGAACTCCTTAAGGATTATGACTGCGAGATTCTATATCATCCGGGTAAGGCGAATGTAGTTGCTGATGCCCTGAGCAGGAAGAGTATGATATCTGCTATGATGATCAGGGAATGGGATTTGTTAGAGCAGTTCACCGAACTTCGGATCAGAGTTAAAGAGGTAGAGACTGGATTTTTGGCTAGCTTACGGATAGAGCCCAGGATCATGGATCAGATTAGAACTGGGCAGCGCAGTGATCAGAGATTGATAGATATGGTTAGCCAAGCTGAGCAGAGTTCGCAGTCAGATCTCACCATCAGTGAGGATGGATTATTGAGGTTCAGAGGACGGATTTGTGTACCGGACGATGATACCCTAAAGAGACAGATATTGAGAGAATCCCACTGCTCGCGATACACCATGCACCCAGGGAGTACTAAGATGTACCGAGACTTGAGAAAGGTGTATTGGTGGAGTGGTATGAAGCGAGACGTGGCAGAGTATGTGGCCAGGTGTTTAGTATGCCAGTAAGTGAAAGCTGAGCATTGGAAGCCCGGAGGACTACTACAGCCCTTACCTGTACCTACATGGAAATGGGAGCATGTCACTATGGACTTTATTATGGGTTTACCAAGGACCCGAAGAGGTCATGACGCTATATGGGTTATAGTGGATAGATTGACCAAGAGTGCCCACTTCCTTGCCATCAAGAGCACAGATACGGTGGATGCCTTAGCTGAGCTATATGTCAGCGAGATAGCTAGATTACATGGGGCTCCAGTGAGTATTACTTCTGATAGAGATTCCCGATTTACTTCCAGATTCTGGACCCAGTTTCAGGAGTCCATGGGATCTCGCTTGAGTTTTAGTACCGCCTATCATCCTCAGACAGATGGTCAGTCAGAGAGGACTATTCAAACCCTGGAGGATATGTTGAGGGCGTGTACGATGGATTTTAAGGGATCATGGGATGATCACCTGCCCCTAGCAGAGTTTGCATACAATAACAGCTATCATGCGAGTATTGGAATGGCACCTTTTGAGGCTCTATATGGTAGGAGGTGTAGATCCCCTGTAGCTTGGGAAGAAGTCGGTGACAGAAAGATAAATGCTCCCGAGCTTGTTGAGCAAGCTGTACAGAGTGTGAAACTCATATGTGAGAGGCTACGGGCTGCACAGAGTAGACAGAAAAGCTACGCGGATGTGCGTAGACGGCCACTCGAGTTTGAGGTTGGTGATGCAATATTTCTGAGAGTATCACCGAGCAATGGTATCATGCGATTTGGGAAGAAAGGGATATTGAGTCCTCGATACGTGGGACCATTCGAGATTCTTGAGAGAGTGGGAGAGGTAGCTTACAGATTAGCATTACCCCCACAGATGTCCGGAATACACAATGTTTTTCATGTGTCTATGTTGAGAAAATATCACCCGGACCCTTCTCATGTTATAGAGTATGATGAGATGGACATACAGGAGGACATGAGCTACACTGAGGAACACGTCCGGATTCTCGATAGAAAGGAGAAGGTACTGAGAACCAAGAGCATCCCATTAGTGAAAGTTTTGTGGAAACATCACTCAAGGGAAGAGGCAACGTGGGAACTAGAGAGCCTCATGAAGGAGAAATACCCCCATCTCTTTGACTAGTTGAGTTGAATTTGGAGGACCAAATTCTTTTTAAGGTGGGGAGGATGTGAGATCTGAGAATTTCAGACATATTTTAATGATGTAATAAGAATTTGAAGTGTAATTTATTGAGCTAAGTGAATTGTGGGAATTATAATTGGAGATTTATATGTTAAGTGTGTAAAATGAGCATGAAGTATGAGGACAGATCGATCTGGGAGAAGGAGAGATCGATCTGGTGAGTTAAAAATGACGAGGAAGGGGGAATTTGAGGAGCAGATCGATCTCCAATGGAAGAGATCGATCTCCTTATGAATCTGTTTGAGAAAGGATCGATCTCATGAGGAAGAGATCGATCTCCAAATGATTCTGTTTGGGGAGAAGATCGATCTCCTCAGGAGCAGATCGATCTCATAAAGCCATAAAGAGATCGATCTCACCCCTCGACAGATCGATCTCCTAGGCATAAAATTGCCCAGATCGTCCCCAAAATTCAAACAAAGATCGATCTCATCAAGAGGCAGATCGATCTCCTACCTCCAGTCTATATAAGGAACCCGTGTTTTCTCCTGAAATTTCACTTTCTCTCTCTTCCAACCCCCATTTTTTCGAAAACCTAACTTTCTCACTCATCTAAATCACTCATTTCCGGCCGAATCAGCTATTGTGGTAAGAAGGAAAGTTGTTCCTCATCAAAGGGAGAACAACATACTTGAAAATCAAAGGACGAATCGGATCGAGGCGTGAGTTGTGCGTCTCACAAGTTTTGGGTAATTTCTAAACCTCGATCTTGATATTTGAGCTGATTTTGATGCTATTAGTGGTTGTCATTGTGTTGAAATAGCTGAGAAATGATTAGGGATTGATGAAATTTCAATGTGGTTAGAGTGATATGATATTTAGCGATTTTGGTAATTTTAGGAATTTTGAGCTATAAATGGAAATATAGACAATGTGGAGATTTAGCCTAGATAATTGGCATGAGAAATGCAGGGCATTGAGATATTGTGAATAAGGTTGTAGTTTAGGGTTGAGTTACGAGAATCAAGAGATTTGAGGTGTTATGAGCAATTATGCTCGATTTTGAGAATTTAGGTTGATGCGATAATTGAGTATTGATGTTTTAACATCGTTTGGACAGCTCGGGAGTTCCAGAGTGGAATGCGAGGCTAGTCCGTGACACGGGGGAACGATTGCACTATACGAGGTGCAAAGAGGTAAGGAAAATCTAAACCGTTTGTGTATGTGAATTGTAAACTATTTTAGCATGAATTGTGGTTTATTAAACAAGCATGTTGAGTTTTGTGTTGAGATTTAAACTGCACACGATTTTATAGCCGGTTGGAGCCCAATGTTTTTATGAGTTTATAACTGGGCTCTACGTTAAGGCAATATTGAGATTTGAGAAATGTGTGCGTGTGCTTTGCCGGTTAGAACTCGGTTTTATTACGTTTTGTGTTGAGTACAAAACGATTTTCAAATGAGTTTTACGAGAGAAAAACCATTATGAGCTCTACGTGAAGGCAAACATGTCTTATGTGATAAGACTTAGGTGTGTAGTTGTGAGTACACACCGGGCATTGCTCTGGTAGCATGTAAGCCCGATTTCTTCTCCGTTCTGGTAACGTGAGAATAACCTATTCTGTGGCTATGCCACGTATACTTGGTGGCAGTGCCACGTTGAGAAACCCCATTGGCGGCTGTGCCACGTTGAGAAACCCCATTGGTGGCTGTGCCACGTTGAGAAACCCCATTGGTGGCTGTGCCACGTTGAGAAACCCCAATGGTGGCTGTGCCACGTTATACCCCCTTGGTGGCTGTGCCACGTTATACCCCATTGGTGGCAGTGCCACGTTGAGAAACCCTATTCTGTGGCTATGCCACGCGAGAAATTAAAACAGTGGCTTTGCCACGTGTGCTTTGTGGCTATGCCACGCGAGAAATTAAATCAGTGGCTTTGCCACGTGTGTTTAGTGGCTGTGCCACGTGCATTATTTTTACTGTGATTTTATCATGTATTTGAGAAAGCGTTTATCGCGTTGTTTTCACATGCTTTGTTATTGCTCTAGAGTGAGCCTTTTACTTCATGTTTTCACATGACTTGACACATGAGAGTGTCGTTTTGAGTATTTTCATGCTATGGTTTTCAAATGAGTTTCACATACAAATAAACCTTTTGTGATGTGCATTTTGGTTTATGAAATGAGTACCTTACCCCCCTTACTGAGCGATTTAGAAGCTCACCCTGTTTTTTTTCCCCCCAGAGTTCTTCAAGTGAATAAGGACTTCCCTGCGACGTACGGAGTAGTGGCTAGTGGAGGATTCAAGCTCTAGGCCATATATATTGTATTTTGAGGTACCTTTTATCTTTTCATGTACCCAGACTATTATTGTAATGACAGACACTTGATGTATGACATTATATGGGATGTATTAGGATTAATTAACTTGGAATTGAGTATTTGTATACGGTACAATATACGTTATATTATGTTGAGATCCTGAGGCATGATAATTATGATGATGTATGACACTGCACAGGAATGCACTCTTAATTGTGAATTAATGAGTAAAAAAGTTTTAAATTTGCCCTATTTTTCGCATTTTCGGGGCGTGACACTAGGTTCTTCACCCCATTAAATGAAGGTGGTCTGAACTTACGAAACTTTCTGAGTCTTCCCAGATCACAATTGTAAATTCCCTCTCCACCAACCTGTTGTGGAACTACAAGATCCTGAACCAGTGGGGGAATGTCTTGAATTGGGGGAGGTGCAGGTATCTCTACCTCTACAGCCTGAGGTCTCGGTACAGGCTGTGCTGGCCCATCTCTCTCAGGTGCAGCAGCCTGACCAATAGGGTTTTCCTATCTACCCTCCATTCTGGCCATTGCCTGTGTAAACATCTCCATAACCGTGTC
The DNA here is from genome assembly GCA_033439115.1 of Firmiana major. NCBI lineage: Eukaryota > Viridiplantae > Streptophyta > Magnoliopsida > Malvales > Malvaceae > Firmiana > Firmiana major. Next base: position 44,471,811 of record CM065908.1, on the reverse strand, counting down.
TACACTATGCTGTAACTGCGCTATACGGGACTTAGTGGCCTCACTCAAATTTGGTGGATCTCTACGAGAACTAGACCCAGTGCATCTCTCGGGCTCATCTCTATGCCCTTGAGAACGTGAACTCTCTCTTCTACGAGTACATGGTCTATCAAACATCCTACATACTCAAAATAAGTGTCTCAGTTACATTTTCTAGCTTGGTATACACATTTGTATCCTAATAATGTACAGAACTTTAGGGATGTATAATTTTCTAATTATGGATATGACTCACATTGGATCAACTCTGCTCTGATACCATTCTGTCACGACTCCAAAACCCTCTATACCAGTTCGTGACCTTTACCTTACTACTTACCACTTACAGTTGGGTTGTGAGTCAACATCCAATCACATCTCATATACATCCATTTAACTTAAATAGAATAGAAACTGGACTTTTATAAATATGCGAAAGTATTTACATCAGTTTCTATTAACTATACATCTCTCTCGTATAAAATATCACTAGATTGTGCATTAATTTACAGGATACAAAATTTTTCTTTTCATCACAAATGTATACCTCTCTATATTGCTGGAGAACTGGAGAACACCTTAGCAGGGACGACTGCAGTACTCACTACTGCGTAGTATCTGTGGAGGAGGAAATAAGGGGGTGAGCATAACATGCTCAGTAAGGAAAATATGCAAGCAGGTAGATAACTACACTATCTACATATTGAAATACATATATGTTTATTTTCCTTATAAAATAATAAGCATTTCTTTTAAACAATATCCATCAATGTGAAATCATTAATTCGCTAGATGGCTATATGCATATTCACACAGTAGCACACAACTTTTCACACAGATCATCTTTCAAAACCACACAGGTTCATTTCGAAATCTCTTTGCACACACCAAATCAATGTTAATATGAGACATAATCTTGGGTTATCACATTCCCCAGACACACAGCAAGGGTAGATATCTGTCACCTCACATAGTAGTGATAATATCATATCACATAGATATAGAAGAGTTATGGCCATAGTCGGATTCCAGGCTACACTGGTCAGGTGTGCGGGAACCCTACACTTAGGGAGGCGGATCAACCATCCCTTCAGCTCATACTCAAATCATGGCACATCGTACCCCATGGCTAATGCTCACAGTATATCGTGCTCCCATGGATCCTTATCACTAATTTCCATTGTTTCAAAATCTCGTGTGAGCAGGTCAGTGTCAGACACACAGTAGTACATGACAGCTCTAGCACGATTTATCGATCACACAGTAGTTCATAAACTCTCGTTCGAGCTTCTCAGTGTAAGACACACAGCATACCTGAGGCATCTAACACGATTTTACTCATCACACAGAAGTTCACGAGACTACGTTCGAGCAACTCAGAGGGAAGCACACAGCATATCTAAGGTATCGAGCACGGTGCGAGGTCTCGAACAGAACACACAGTATCATCGAGGCATCTAGCACAACTGTCCCATCACTTTAAATCGAGAGGGTCACATGCGAGTAAAATCAGAGCAAGACACACAACTATACTCGAGGCTCTAACATGATTCCCAAAATCTAGTACGAGCAGCTCGAGTGGAACACATAGTATCACCCGAGGCATCGAGCACTCTTTAGCTTTTCTCAAAATCCCTTTGAAAATAATGTGAGAGTAGGGCTGGTTAATCTACCGTTGTCACTAGGCTATAGCATAGTTTCACACAGAAAAGAAATAGAGAAAGCCTCGTGTATAGTCATGAGTGAGAGGGTAAATCTCCCATCAATCACTCCTTAAAACCATTTCACACAATAGTTAAACCGGGAGCCTGTCTATTGTTATTCTTTCTCAAAACATTTGCAAAAACCTATTTTCACATCAATTATAGAAGTCATGCAATCTCATACTATCGACTTATATTCATACGTAGTTTTCTATCTAGCCATATCAATATCTATGTATTTATCGTATAAATATGCATTCAACAGACAAGAAAACATACGTATAACTATCTCTATAGCTCACATAAGTCCTTTACCTCAAATCACGCTTGAATCATGTTCCTTGATTCCAATAGCTTGTGATCCGATCTTGTCAACTCCGATTTTATCTCTAGGAGCTGCAAGTGTTCACAATTCTCATCAGTAGATTCTCATATACTTCATTCCAATTGCATGATATTTAGATCAATGTATTTTGGCCATTTATATCTCATTTGGCCTCTTTATACCATTATTGAACTTCATTCTTCCTTAAGTCCATTTCACTCAATTTAATTATTTCTCGGCAATCTATTAGATTCATCGAGTCCATTGATTCATATTGAACCGGCATTTAGCTCCACATGCCATTAGTTCATCATTTCATTTCATTGAGGCATTTCATCGAACACCTCATAAACTAAATTTCCACCATTATCCATTCTAGCTTATGGATTTCAGCAAACCATTTTACAAGCATCTATACATGCTTAATAACATCCATGCATACTCAAATCATCCTCAAATCCATGCCTATTCAACAAATCCATATTTTGGCATATATAACCATTTTATAGGTCATGGAGAGCTTAGCATGTTCTAAGATGTTTCAATCATAAATCTATATACCAATATACTCACACAAGTATATATATTAACATATATGAGATTGGACTATTGAAATCTTAGCAATCTCAACTTTTCTGCACTTTGCACAATTTGGGGGAAAACTCCTTTTCTCCTTCAATGGCTCAATTCGACCTCTAGCTTCCAACTATGTTGTTCTCTTCCTCTATAGGAACAACTTCACTCCAATAAGTTTCTCTCAAATATCTAAGGAAAGTGTTGAGAATCTTTAGAGAAGTTTTAGGTTACTTTGATTTAAAAACGAAAGGGGATGGTTGTTTCTCATAAAAATGCAGTTTAGCAGGTCATGTTTTATAGAAAATGCTTGGTGAGATCGATCTCCCTTGGTTAATGATCGATCTTCCCCTATTTTTTTTAGCATTTCAAAATGCCATTTTTAAGCCTATGAGATCGATCTGTTGGGGCATGCGATCGATCTACTCATTGCTATGAGATTGATCTACTCTAAGTGATGAGATCGATCTTCTCCTCTTAGAGCTCTAAACAGATCGATCTAACATAAGGATAGGATCGATCTACTCTTAGCCGAGAGCTAAGGAAATCGATTTTCTCATTCTAGAATGCTTCATTCTCTTCGTTTTGGGGTAATGAGATTGATCTCCCTTGCATTGAGATCGATCCCCTCTTGTTCTGCAGCACACTTAACTGTATTTTTCCCAAAATTCTAAAGTTTTGCTTACATTCTATTTGCTGCACTACTCATTTTACATTCTATTCACATTCATCACTTATAAAAGTCCATTTCTTCACATTCATACATGATAAAACTTGTGTGTACTTCACAAATTCATATTATAAGGTGTACATTGAATTTGTGGACTTTACATCACTCATGACTCACAATACATGTACATATGTATTACTTATGAATACATAAGGTTACAACTAAAAATACGGGCCTTACACCTACACTGTATAGGAATGCAACCTAAGTAAGAAAATAAGAGTAAAGGAAAAAGTTAACCCCTATTTTCACGCTTCTGGGGTGTCACACAAGTAGTAGCAAAACGATCCCCCATCAACCTCTGACTCAGCTTAAGAATTGAACACCAATAACTACTCAAAACAAAAATTAAATGAAAAGCAGAGAAACAAAACAAGGTAACAATGATGCAAGAAGAAGTAGGCTTCATCATGTATCTCTTATCTTCTAGGACACCTACACTACACCAACAGTTAAGCAACCCTCAACCACCTCTCGCCTAGCAAGTAATCAAAACAGCTAGCAAAGCGAAAGAGGTTAAAGATCAAACAGTAGACAATCATAGTTAACCAGAATAAAAAAGAGGGACCTTGCTCTCTGCACAACAAGACTTCTTTTATTTTTAAACCTAAACTACGTAAGAAAGTAGCTAGCTAATCTAATGCAAGTAGCTACCTAATCCAATGCCTAAGCTAAGGAAAACAAGAAAGGAAAGAATGAAAATGGGTGAAGAATGAACTGCTATCATCAAACTCAAGCTTGCTAATTTTTAGTCCTTATTTTTCTTTTTATAGTGTAGGGTTCTTCAAAGAGTTTTGGCAACCCATTAAGTCTTGTTTGGCTACTTGATTGAACCCTTCAAGTTAATAATTCATTTCCCACATAGTGGCTTTAAATTTCTATTATTTGGTGTAATAGGGTTTAGTGTTTAAGGTTAGGTAGAAAAAAATGTTTTCATGGGTTTTGAGATTTAAGGTACATCTAAGATTAAGGTTTAGGATTTTTTTAGGGTTTTTATTTAGGATTAAGTTTAGGGCTGAGGGGGTAGGAATAGGGTTTAGGGTTTGGAAAAAGGTTAAGTCTAAGGATTTTAGGGGTAAGGCTGTGTTTAAGGTTCAAATACCAAATCAATCCATTTTTCCTTATTTTTCTTTCCATGTTATCGATTTCATTTTTTTCTTGGGTTTTGTATGAAGAAAATTTAATTAAAATGGGAAGAAATTGAATTAAAATTCCAAAATTTATTCAAAATTGAGGCAATATAATACTTTGGAAATTTTTTATTTTGGAGACTTATTAATATCCAGTTCTCTAAAGTTTGCTGTATAATGACATTTCAAAAGGTGGGTTTGTGAAAACTATAGTTTCTATACATATTAAGCAAATACTTGACTATTTGAAGTGTAATTGATGTTGAATTATAAAATTTTGGTTCTCAGAGTAGGGAACGAGCTTTCATAGAAGTAAGTATGCAGGCTCCATGGTAGCTCATACCCACTTAAAAATCATGAAATCACCATATATTGATCATATATGGCGTTGCGTACGACATTTTAGAGTGTATAGTTAAAATTATGGCATGTCATGAATATTATGCAATAAACCTTTCATCCACAAAGCAATGAATCACATTGGCTAAATGAATAATGTTGAGTGATTTTTAGGGTTTCAAATAAACATGATCAAACCCTAAATCAATATTGACCAAGTCAAACTCTAAATTGATTAAATATTACCAAAAAGGTTATAAGCATGAAAAACCCTAATGTTTTCATGCATGGCCAGCCACCATTTTTTAAAAAGTGTATAGTTGTCTCTCACACTTGATTTGAAGACTAAATGCTAACCAAGTATTGATGCTTAGATAAAAACCATGATAAATAAAAGAAATTAGAAAATTTAAAATTTAAAAGATAAATACAAGTTAGATATTTTATACCACCTTACACAATTGACTTAAGAAAGGAAGAGTGAAATCGAAATAAGGAATAAGGAAAAGTGAGAAAGAAAAACCAAGAGGAAAAGAGGAAAAACTAGAAAGAAAGTAATTTTCCATGCTCCATGCCTTAATTCCCTACTCCATAGAAATTAGAGAGTTAAGTTTGTGAGGTAATCTTAATGAATTTTAATGAAGAAAATTTTATGTAAAGAGATAGAATGGTTTTGGCCTTGCACAAGATCTGAGGTGTAGGAGTTATTTCATGCTTCAATCTTTTTTACATGATGTCTATAAGTTGATACTAAAGTGATAAATGGTGTAAATGTGCAGCCGAACTTTGTGAAGGAGTGGGGGAGACATTTAACCAAGTTAAAGGTTATGAGGTAAACTTTGTTTCTCACTTCAGGCTTAATATATATGTGTAATATGATGATTTTAGGATCATATATAATGTTATTTTGAAATTAAACTTTATGAACATTCAGATTTATAATTGGCCATGATGAAGGGCAACTATGACATGATGTTATTTTAATTTTAACTTATATGAGTAGTATGGAAATGTTAATGTGAGTGGTGGTTTTGGTTTGTTGATAAACTTTGAAGAGGAAGCTTGTGACACTAAACCCTTACCGTAAAGTTAAGGGTAAGTATAGGAAACACGATGTATTTTAGTAAATTACTAGCATGTACATGATAGTTACTTAGAGTTTATATGATTTTAATCTAGAAACACATAAAACAACGCTTGGTGTAGTCCATGGTTTAGGAGGGTTACTAGGGTAAAATAATGTAATATGATATATTTTGGTTTCTATGATGTATATGAAGTGATACTAAGCTTGTTTGATGTGTTGGATTATAGAGAAAGTGAAATGGTAGTGGGTGTGCCTATTTGGCCAATAATGTATTTAAGTTCTTAAGTGTAATTGCTTTAGTAAATTCATTATATAAGATGCAAGTTGTCATCATATGGTGTAAGTTGAATGATTTGGAAACTATAATGTGATTAAGAAGTTACATATATAGTGTGCCATTACTGCCTAATGAGGACATAGTAGCCCATGTGGTGCATGTGATATATATATATAGATGTGATTGAATAGTGTCAAGCGTAGCTAAAACATAGTTGTCATGACTTGGTTTTCGTACCTTTACAAAAGCTACTAAATTTTAGGTCAATTTTTTCATTTTTTAAATTTCCTTCACGTTGTGTGTATATGTGTAGACCACCTACAAGATTAGTCTCCTTCGAACTAATTCATCAGATAATTGTGCATTCTGGTCCCATTGCTAGTGTATACTTGATTCACAAGTTAATTAAATTAATTGACTAATGCTCACATGATTAACCTAAAACTGCATCATGAATCAATTAAAAGGTGCCATACCGAGATGACATCACAATTCACCATCAACATAACTAGGTAAATGAACAAATAGTTAGTTAGGACCTTAATCATACCATTACCATCAAGTCTATGTCAACCAACCAATACATCTTACAAAATATCCAATGAATACAACAAGGATTGGCCGAAACAATAAACAATCTTAGAATGGACTAACAGTCTCCTCAAAAACCAAAAAACAATATGCGAGTTACATAACTCTAAGGAATCATCAATTCCAATACACCTTCTCGCTATAATCCAATATCTCAATACCAGATACACAGGCTAACAAACATATACACTATTATCATCCTCTTGTCATTCGACCATCACATGAAAATCTGAATAAACATAATCCGGAATTTCAAGCATACACAACCTTATGGTCTTTCACAACCTCCAAATATATAATTCCAACTATATAAAAGTACATACAACAACATTAACCTCAAAAGACCAAGCCTCAAACATCAATTTACATCCCAAACTATATACCGGTATACATTGTATAAAATATACCAAAAGTGTGTTGTATAAGTCACCATGTCAAATGTACTTCAATATACTACAAAAAAAAACCTCAGAGGCTGTACAGAGACCCACGTTTATCAGCAGGGTCCTCGAGGCTCAATGTCTAGAGATAGAACAAAATGTTCTTACTAGGTTAGGAACAAGTATGTGTATTGTACCCCAAGGGGTCTTGCAACCTCGAAATGCTCATAAACCAAATATTAGTTTAACATCTAAAACAGTTATGCAAACATAGGTCAGAGGCTAAAAGTATCCATAAATGTATGGCTAAAAGAAATCGATTTAGTTTAGTATAATGCATGCATATTTATTAAACCAAATTTATGAACCAATTAATGCAAGTTTATATAAAAGCAGTCAAATATACCCGAAACATACATTTAACAAAACGAAGGCTTCGGGTTAACACCCTTAGTCGAGACCATACCATAGCCTGTATCAAAACAATGAAAGCCTTGAGTACCAAACATTTTGAAAGCAAATTATACTAATAGCTTATGTCTAGTAACGTACAGTCTCCCAAACACTTGGTCGAATTTACCTTAGCCAATACAAATCCACAAAGTAAATCTAAGTACAAAATCGAGAGCTAATATAGCTTTTCACCACTAATGCACTTACATCAAAAGTTTAAAACTCAAGATTTAGCTAGATAAGACAAACATTTATCACATATAACCAAATAGTGCATGTCTTTAAAAATTTTGAATGGTCGAGAGCCTTACTGGTTTGCCATTATCAATTGGGCTCAATTGTCTTTTGCCGAGAGCTATCCTTAGCTTAACATGTCAATTCAATTTTCTAGAACCAAAACTGAGAGCTAACTAAATCATGCTAGTCCTAATTTACTTTCATACAACCAACCTCAAGTCTCATCTCAATATTTACTCTTATTAATATCAATTGAAATGGATTTATGTATACCTTACCATTCAAGCTCAAAACCGAGAGCTTAATTAGCATGCCATCACCAATTTCGCCAATGTCTTTTTGGTGAGAGCTTTCTAGGCTAAAGTCATAAATCTGACCTAGAAAGAAATATTTAAGGATACATTAGGACTAATACCTAGCATTTACGTCACTGCACCGAGCAATTTGGTACTTGACTTACAAATTTCACAAACCTTTCCTTCCATTTCCTTTATACGGAGTGTTATTCAAACCATTACAATGTCATATTGTAACCAAATGCAAGTAGCTGACTCACTACCATTACTACTGTCACGACCCTCAATCCACTGAAAATCCACTACAAATATTTTCTTTTATTATTTGATCCATTTCTTATTGTTTGTTCTTTACCTTTATTTTACCTGATCGTGAACAGCTACACCACCAACAGTTGGGCTGTGTATCGGTGTAAATCTCATCTAATCAAATCATTTCAATTTACAATTCATTTAAACATAAACACTTGTATTTCTAAATCAGAGTTGTTGTTTACATGTGTTTACAATCCTTTACATCCCAAAAAATTACATTCAAAGATATTACTGTGCTTTGACATGTCTAGATACAAAGCTATACAAATGTGTATATCTTGTGAGATGGGATGCAGCAGACACCAAAATCCAATCCTCAGTCGCTCTTTATCTACTGTAAGTGCTCTGTAGATGGGGAAAATAAGAGGGGTGAGCAAATCATGCGCTCAGTAAGGTAATCATGCAAGCAAGTAGATAACTGCACTATCTACGTGATCGTGATGCCATGCTTGAACCACATAGTTACTTATCATACCCAAAATATAATCGTTCATGCTCGTGTTTATGATATGTAAAGTAGTTCATGCTATTTAAAGCAGTGCACATTTCTTAAACGAAGCATGAAAAATCATCATACATAACTCAAAATCAAAGCATGGTAAATCATCATGCAAGGTGCACTTCAAAGCATTTAAAACTTAACACAAATCGATACAAATCACCATTTGGTAGGATTCAGCCCCTCCCATGGACTGTCCTGACCCACAAACACATTTCAAAACATGGATTCTTAATAAAACAATAGACATGTGAGATAGGCATATAATAATAATTAAGGAAATAACTAGGACTATGGCCATATCCTCTGTGATCTCAGGCTACACGGATCCTAGTATGTGGGGTATCACCTCTATCTGCTTCTATATTGGAGGTGGGTCACGTCCAACCCACTGGTCCATAGCAGAGTATCCATCGTCTGAAGATGGTATATATATAATATCCATACATGGTACAATGTACTCTATGCTATATGTATGGTATAACGTACTCCGTGGACTCATATCATCACATCATACACTGCCACATCTCAATACGTATGTGCGAGCCTATTTAATCGACGTGGCACACAGCCTACCCGAAACTCTTAGTACGGCTCCCAACATGTCATAAAACCACGTACAAGTAGTCTCAAGCATGACAACAAGTATAGTGGACATCTAGTGTGAGCAACGCTCCAACATAATGTCAAAACCAATGTGAAAATTAGTGCGAGCTAGGCTCCAGTACAATGTCGTAAAAATCAGTGTGAGCTAAGCTCCAGCACTAATACACGTGTAACCACACCAAATCTCGTGCGACCAACGCTCTAGCACGTTTCATTTCCACAAATTCATGTAGGTGGCTCATCCTTTGCAAGGATGGTTATAACAGCCAAATCAAGTTATTTTCATGCAAATCATTTAAATACTAGTCAGCCTACTAATTTTACATGCTAAAAGAAGTAAAAGATTCAAGAACCTCATGTTCTTGCTTTTCATGAACTTTTCTCAAATCCCATTTTTATTGCCCTTCAATCATTCATTTCATCCTAAGACCCTTAGACACTTTAAGAAATTACCCATGCACCCGAAAGTACGTACAGATACCTCTAGGGCTAACACAATTCCCTTACCTCGATTCACTGGGAAGCAACTCCTTCTTCCTTTCCCGCTTTTTGCGATTGGGCTCAACTTGCTACGGATATACCCTCAGGAGCTGCAAACATTTGTTAATCATATGAGTTAATACCGATAACTCATGTTCAGACTTCAACTAGTCAGTATATCTTGTCGAGCCTATTTCATAAAGTTCAGCCTATTATCACATTTGGCCATCATTATGCCATTCTTAGTCGACTTAGCTAGTAACTCACTTAGTAACTTGTCAAACACTTGGCATAGATGTTTATCCATAATTTCCTCATTCATTCATGCATTTCTACAACATCATTTATGAACATTTTATCACTTGACTGATCTCACAATGTGAATCCATCCAATCATCTCAAAATCATGCATATCACCTCACTAATAACTTGATATAATCCATTTATCATCTAATCAACCAAATATTATTTTCTCACACTAAACCCATTCTAGGTCATGCTTGATTTATCACATTCTAGGTAGTTTCAACTATCAATACATACACCAATCTACTCACAACAACATCTAGATAAATATATTTAGAGTTGGTGTATTGGAAACTCACCTAGCTTGACTTTCCTCTTATCCTAAATAAGAAGACTCATTTGCTCCTTCAATCCAACAAGTTGAGTTTTGATTCCAAGGTATGTTGTTCTTCTCTTCAAAATGAACAACTTTTCTCTAATAGCCTTTTCTCAAATCTTTTTAGAAAGGGTGGTATTCTAGAGAGAGAAATCTTACTTTTTAGGTAAAAATAGAGGGGAAAGGTTTGATTTGCTGAAGAATGAGGTTTGGTCATCGATTTTTATAGAATAAGAGTGATGAGATCGATCTCCTAGGGTGAAGATCGATCTTTCCTTAGTTTTAGCTATGAAATTTTTAGGTAATGAAAGGGAGAGATTGATCTGCTCATTGGGGAGAGATCGATCATTGCTAGGTAGAGGCAACAAGAGATCGATCTGCTCATTAGGAGAGATACATCTGCTCTTAACAGGATTAAATGGAGATCAATCTGCATTTAGGAAGGGATCGATCTCTGCTAGGCAGAAGCAAATGCAGATTGATCTGCTCATATGGGAGATCGATCTACTCAATGGGGGGAATCGATTTGACCTTGGCAGATTCACTTGAAATTCTTTTGCTTACACAAGGGATCAATCTACCTTGAATAGGAGATCGATCTGGAGCATTCCTGCTGCATTGTTCCCAGATTTTTCAAAGGAAAAATCTTATTTCATTACTCCAATACTCTTTTTGCATTCCATTCACACTTAGAGCATGGAAAGGTTCGTTTCTTATGATTTTCATGTTATGGAACTTGTGTGTATTGCTTGAAATCATAAAGGATACACATAATTCACAGTCCATGCATTATCATTTCATGTTTTTAAATCCTTATCTTCAGTCTGAATGCTTTAGGTTCTATTCGTTTAGTTTGTGGCCACTTCAGCCCTTATTTAACCTTTATATTGCATTCACGATACTCATTTATCCCTTTTGAAATTTCATTAAAGCCAAAAGCTCTTCTTATGATTCAGTTTAAATATAGAAATATGTTACATCACATAAATCATAAGGTATACATCACCAAAAGTGGGTCTTACAACTACATTACACCAAGAATAATACCAACCAAGCCTTGACAATTAGATTACTATATTGGTAATTGTCGAAAGTCCTTCAAGTCTCATTCACTTTAGTTTTAACCTTACATTTTCACCCTATGACCAAACATTACAGCTTAACATTAGATCATCAATTTAACTTGTACCATTAATAAGAAAATGTCAAGCCTTACCAAAACTTACTATGGTTGTGAGCTTGCTTCCTCACTCACTTTCAGTTTCCCTAATTTTCCTTGAGAAAATTCAACATGTAAGAATTCCTTTAATCATAATCTCATAGCTTTCTAGCTACATATATCAAAAAGATTATCATCCTCACCTTAAACCATTCGGTCAAGAGTTCTCAAGCTTTCCCCAACTCGGTTCCATGCTTCATCACCAATCTTGCACCAAGTTTAACATGTAATGCCATCATTAGATAAATCAAGAGATTTTTTATCTTAAAAATATTGAAGGGGTATTTAAACTCACCTAAACTAGCCCAAGCCAAAGCCCTTTAAGATTTCTTGTCTTCCTCACACAAAATCTAAAGTTTCCCTCAAGAGAAAGTAAATTTCCTCATAGTTTCACTAAGGATCTGTGGCTGTTTAAGGAGTTTCTTTTCGAGGTCTTTTAATGGCTATGAGAATGGTGAAAGTGACGAGAGAGAGACAAAAAATGGCTTTTGAAAGAAGCCATAGGTTAGCTTCAATTATATAGCTAAGTGGGGTAAAATAAGTTTAACCCTTAAAATATTATTTTTCTTAAAGGATAGGGGCCCCACTACATTTCCAATCCTAATTATTGCAGGTGTTCTCAACCCATGGTCCAAATTGAAATATTTACAACATTTAATCCGAAACAAATTTGGGGATAAAAGGTTTATGGATTAGAGCTTATTAAGTTTCAAACTGGGAATCACCTAATTTGAAGTTCCCTATCTTGAGATATATGCCTATTAGTGCATGGAGATCACTGGCAAAAATACACCTTCCAAAGTCAACTTAAAAACTTCATGGAGATCGATCTAGATTGAGTTAATTTTTCTCTTAAATTTTCAAATAGATAATCAAGTTAGGTTTCACATGGTTTTATAATCACATTAATCGGAGGTCGCTTTGAATTTTATATGTGCATTTTAGTATACAAAGGTCAGTTGATCTTATTGCCTGAACGTGCTTGAACTTATTGTAAATTTAGAAATTTTCTCGTTGTTACAAGCCTTACATTTTCAAATAAGAATTTAAGTTAGGTTCATATAAAATTTATGACTCACTAGTTGGACTTCGAAGTTTCTAGTTATGGCTAAGTTAAGGCTAAGAGGTCAAATCTCTTGATTACTGAAAATTGCAACTTGGGTTAAATTCCAACTTCCTTATTTATTTCAAGAAATATGTACAATTAGGCTAGGGAAGATTGTAGGATCTCACATCCTCCCTATCTTAAGAAATTCGATCTTTTAAATTTTGTTACAGTACATCAGAATAGATGAGGGTGCTTCTCTCGCATTAAAGACTCTAATTCCCAAGTCACCTTATTCTTGAAATGTTGCTGCCACTGAACTTTAATCATTGGTATTGTCTTGGACCTCAGTATCTTTTATTTTTGATCTAGAATTCTAATTGATCTCTCCATATATGACAAGTCCTCTTGAATATCCAAGGTTTCATAATCAATACATTGAAGGGTTTACGTGATACTTCCGCAACATCGAAATGTAGAATATATTGTGCATACTAGCTACTTAAGGTGGCAGAGCCAATAAGTATACAACTTCACAAACCCTTTCTTGAATCTCAAAAGGTTTATTGATTCTCGGGCACAGTTTACCACTTTGACTGAATCTGATGATGCCCTTCAAAGGAGAAACTTTCAAGAACATTGAATGTATGAACTCAAACTCCAAGTGTCTCCTCCAATTATTAGCATATGATTTTTGTCTGTCTCAAGTTGTTTTCAATCTGTCACAGATTAACCTAACATCCTCGAAAGTTGTCTCAATAAGTTCTTGAGCATAAACCTTCCTATCATTGATCGCTTTCTAACTAATAGGGGATCTACACTTCCTCCCATACTAACCCTCGTATGGTGTCATCCCGATACTTGCATGGTAACTGTTATTATATACAAACTTAGCCAGTGGCAAGTGGTCATCTTAAAAACCCCTAAAGTCAAGCACACACGCCCTCAACATGTCTTTGAGAGTTTAGATGGTTCTCTTGGACTGTCCATCGATTTGAGAGTGGTACGCAGTGCTGAAACACAAATGAATTTCTAAAGCTTCCTCAAACTACTCCTAAAAACAAGATGTGAAATAGGAATCTCTATCCAACACAATACTCATAAGAATACCATGAAGTCTGACTATCTCCCGAACCTATAACTCTGTCAGTGAGTTGAGTGAATCAGTAGCCCTGATGGCTAAGAAGTGAGCTGACTTAATAAGGCTATCAATTATAAGCTAGATGGCATCGTGCTTCCTTCGGGTCCTCAAAAGTCTCATAATAAAGTCTATCATGACATGCTCCTAATTTCATGGCAGGATAGACAAAGGCTAAAGCAACCCTACAAGTTTCTAGTGCTCGACCTTTACCTATTGGCAGACCAAACATCTAGCAAAAAACTCAATGATGTCTTTCTTCATACCAGCCTAATAATAAATACCATGCAAATTTTGATACATCTTGTACCGACTAGATGTAAGGTGTATTTCAAATTGTGAGCTTCCTCCTTAATCAACCCATTTAAATTGTCACTATCCAAAACATAAATATAACCCCTAAACCTTAAGATATCATCATCGCCAACTGTATAATTAAACTAAGAATAATTGTCCTTTGTACTACCACGAACAATCTCTGCCAATCTGAGGCATTCTGTTTGTGCCTTTATAATGTGATCCATCAAATCTAGCTCTATACTCATACTGGCAACCATACAACCCTAAACATACTGATCTTAATAAACAAAAATTTGTAAACTGCCTCATCTAATCCCACTCTGTAACCATCACTACTAATACCACTGTAAAACTCTTTCAGCTTAGAGCATCTACCATTATATTAGCTTTCCCTTGTTGACAAAGAATCTTGTAGTCATATTTTTTTCAATAACTCCATCCATCTATGCCAGTCCATATTCAACTCTTTTTTATAAGAGATCTTTCAAACATTTTTGTGATCGATGTAGATCTAAAACGTCTTGCCATAAAGATAATGTCGTCAGGTCTCCAAAGCTAAGACTATTACTGCCAACTCAAGATCTTGAGTCGAATACTTTTCATGGTCCTTCAATTGCCTAAAACCATAAGTTATCACCATGCCATATTGCATAAGAACACAACCAAGACCTTGATGAGACGCATTACTATATATGGAAAAGCCCTAGAACCATTAGGAATGGTGAGAATGGGAGTAGAGGTTCTTTAACTCTTGAAAGTTATTCTCACGTGCCTTATTCCAAACACAGTTCACTCCCTTGTGGGTGAGAAAGGTCAATGGTGCAGCTAACATGGAGAATCCCTCAACAAATCTCTTGTAATAACCGACCAAACCAAAAAAGTTTCAAATCTCAACTGCAATCTTCAGTCTCTGTCAATTTAGAATAGCCTTAATCTTGGACAGATCAACATATACCCTGTCCTTTGACACTACATGTCCTAAAAGAGCTATCTGGTCTAGCCAAAAATCAAACTTACTGAACTCCACATACAATTTCCTATCTCAAAGGGTTATGAGAACTGTATGCAAATGCTACTCACGTTCCTCGTGAGATGTCAAATGTACCAAGATGTCAACAATGAATACGATGATAAACTTGTCCAAGAAAGGCCTAGTACTTCATTCATCAAACTTATAAAGGTCATTGGTGCATTTTTTAGTCTAAAAGGTATCAGAAAAAACTCAAAATGACCATATCTAGTTTGGAAGGTTGTTTTCAGAATGTCTACTCCTTGGATCCTTAATTGATGATACCCAAAACTCAAATCTATCTTGGATAAGAGCTGCATACCCTTAAGCTAATAAAAAAAATCTCAAACTTCCATCATTCTTCTTCACAATAGTATCGGAGTACCCTATGGAGATATGCTTGGGTGGATGAATCCCTTATCAGGTAGCTCTTCCAACTGCTTCTTCAGCTCTTCAAACTTAACCAACGATAAGAAAGCTTCAAGATAGATTAAATACCCAGAACCATATCTATGGTAAACTCAACCTTTTGCTCAGAAGGTAAACTTGATAGATTATCCAAAAAAACATCTTGAAATTCCCTAATTGTGGGGATATCTTGGACATCAGGTTGAACCCTATTAGCATCCTCAACAAAGGCTAGATATCTTTCACATACTAATAAAACCAATCAACCCTTCATATCATATCAAGTTATATTAACTTAAATCCATAATATTAGCAGTCACATCAAACATTTCAATATCACAAAATTCATTTCTTTTTTTAGTCATCAAAAGAGATTACAACAGTTTCGGGTAATAAAAAGGTCATAACTTCCCTACGACAATCTATTGTGGCCTGAAGGTGAGCTGACCAATCTATGCCCAATATTTCATCAAAATTACACATATACAATAGTATAAGGTTAGCTACCAAGTCTCTACATCCTACCCTCACATTACATGATTTATAAATAAATCAGTGACTTGGGTAGCTTTATAGGTTGTGCTAACATATAATAAATACCCAAAGGATACAGGTACTATGTTAATCTTGGTAGCAAAATACAGATTTATAAAGAAATGAATGGAACTAGGTTTAATAAATGCATAACTTGTAATACTGACAATAATTAGTTTTCCTTGAATGACTGATGGGTGCCTTGAGCAGCTACCTCATCTAAAGCAAATGGACGACCTTGAGTCATTGGTCACTTGCTTTTATCCTTATCCCTTGATGTCTATTCGGGAACCTTCTAAATAGTCTTATAGCTCGAGCAATCTCTAGCTATATGCCTTTGTTTGCAACACTCATAACATGCATCAGTATCTAAATAGTTGGCTTTGAGCCATGAAATTCGCTACGCTTATAGCTTGACTGATCAAACATAGACTATTCATTTGGACAATGGTAACAAAAAGTCCTCAGCCTATTATTGGAGTGCTATCGACCCTTGTCAGGCCTCCTGTCATTGTGTCCTCTGTCCCTACCCTTGCTTTCGCCTTTCCCTTATTAACCTAACTCTTGTTGAGTCACATCCATATCCAACTCCACTATCTGAGCTCAACGAAGGGACTGAGTTTAATTATCTATGTCAAACTGCCTCAAATACCATACCTCAAACTCGCTATGAACTTCACTTTTATTATCAACTCATTCTGGAAGTTAGCGATTCATATCAGCATAGGGTTGGATATCTGGACTTATACTTATCAACTGACATTAAACCTTGTGACAATCTCAAAAACTCTACTTGCCTATTTTGTTTAGTAGTCTAGAGGACATACTACTTGAATAAGCTCTCTAAAAATACATTTCAAGTGACTTCGAGACTCATGTTCCTCAATAGCTTCTCCACAGACTCTAACTAGATCTCTGCCTTCTCGCTAAACCTAAAGACCGCCCAAGCAACTCTCTCAGTAAAGTTACAATCCATGTAACAAAACAGTTTCTCAAGCTGCTCACCTAAGCCTCAGCAACATTAAAGGTGAGCATATTTATATTCTAAAACTGTCTCAGCTAGCCATATTCTTAACCACTGTATTTGGAGCCTAAGGTTATAGTGTAGTTGGTTGTGGTAGAATAGCCTATGGTGCTACCGCCTATTGAGTTTATGGTAGTTATTGTGAGACACCATATATGTAAGACCCCGTATATGTATAAGGGTAATGTGTGTACTTGGATTAAATAATATGAATGGACTTGTGATGTAAAGTATGATTGATGTAAGTCCATGGATTTAATGTATGTATGTGTAATATAAATTGTAACATACATACAAGTTTCATTAAGCATGAATACGGAGAAGTGTGTTCTAGCAAGTGATAGATGTGATTGAGACTCAAGATGAGTAGTGTGGTAAAATAGAATGGAGTTATGCTTCCATTTGGTTGTATGTAGCATACCTTTGAACATACAATGAATGCACACAAGTTTCAATGTGCATAAGGTATGAATGGATGCCATTTTCAAGTTATAGAGGTGGATGGATGAGGAAATGGCCATGGCAATAAATTGAGGGTGTGTTGGTATGAGTTGCAGCAATGAAACTGCAGGAAATCTAGAAAAACATGAGGTCCAGATCGATCTCATAGGATGAGAGATCGATCTGGAAGAGCCAGAATGCTCTTATTTGGGTGAACGAATAGAGCAGATCGATCTCCAATGGAGCCAGATCGATCTGCCAAGCATTCTGTAAGTGAAAAGATCGATCCTCAAGCAGCCAGATCGATCTCCTTAGCTCTCTGTTTGGGACCAGATCGATCTCATGCTTCGACAGATCGATCTCATGCCTCAACAGATCGATCTCATTGGTTCGACAGATCGATCTCAGGCTTAAAAATGTCGTGAAAAAGAGGGATTTTAAGGGACCAGATCGATCTCCTCTTGGACCAGATCGATCTCCTCAAGTCATTTCTATATAAAGAGAGCTGAAAAATCTGGAAATCTCGGAAAACACTTAACCTTACAATTTCAACCCCAAAAACCTAATTTTCCCTCTCTAAAAATCAACCATTTTCAGTGAGATTTGAAGAGAGATCATTAGAGGCAAAGTTGTTCCTATCAAAGAGGAGAACAACATAGTGAGAGGGCATTTTCCCATTTTTGGAATTGAAGGAGTTGAGGGCATTACCAATTGGAGCAAGAAGAGAAATCATATTGGTAAGATTCTAACACTCCAATCTAAATGCATTAGCTATTTAATTGATTTTGGAGTTGATTGGTATGAGTATTGATGGATAAACTACCTAAGAATGTAGTGGAAGTGGTGTGACCTAGAAATCTAAAATGGGTATAATGTGAGGATATGTGGGATTGAATGAACTTATGGTTTATGGCATGTTAAAGTTGTCATTGGGATAATGTTATGACTTAGATGGTTAGATGAAACTATATGGTGGGTTGGAAGAAATGTGGAAATGGATATGTATGTGATGAATAAATGCCATAGTGAGGGGATTCATGGAATATGAACGCTATGAGCTTTACATCGATTTGATATCGATTTTGAATGAGTTAATAGGCCTAAGAAAATCCATAGACTCAAGTTATGGATAAAGTAATGAAACGAGGCCAAATAAGCTTTAATAGAGGCTATAGATTAAATTGACTATAGCATGCACAAGGGTTGCAATATATGGGTCGAATATAATGCGGGATACGATTTTGTGCAGTCCTGAAGAGTTCATTGAAGGCGAACCGAATCGTACGAGTAAGCAGCTTAAGGAAGTGGAATCACGCATCGCGATTCCAGGTAAGGGAATTTTGTGAGTATATAGAGATAGCTGCTCGTATTTTGAACTGGGTGAATATTGGGTGTTGTATGAAATGCATGAATTGCTCAAATAAATGTTGATGGTATTTGTGAAAGATGATGGGTATATGCGTGGTTTTGGTTTTGAAGTGGATGTTATGAAAAAGGGATAGTAAGGCTAATAATTGCATAAATCATGTGTTTTGAATGCTTTTACAAAACACAATGCTTTGATTTGAGCAAATAAAAGGATAGGCTGGCTAGTACTTGAATGATGTTGTGAAATAGCCCATACGAGGCACTAAACATATTATGAGATGTTTTGAATGCATGTAAGCCGCCTATCGCGTGAATGTGATATAATTCGCGTTAGAGCCTCGCTCGCGCGAGATTTCTATGTTTTCACTTGTGTGAAACGTGCTTGAGCTTAGCTCGCACTTTGAAATTGAATTGTGATGATGTTTATAAACCGTACTGGAGCTTCTGCTCGTACGTGGATTGTGAATGGTTATCTTATGAGTATAATCGTACTAGAGCTATGCTCGTACGCGCCTCTTTATGAGAAGATGCATGATGCATGAGTCGTGCTAGAGCTTTGCTCGCACAAGCTTGTACAATGGGATTCGTATAGGGTTGTGAAAGTGGGTAAGATCCTTAAGCCTTACATCCTTAAGCTAACATCCTTAAGCCCGAGGAGGCAGGGAGGCTCTGTTAGGCGGGGAGGCTCTGTTTGGTGGGGAGGCTCTCTTACGGTGGGATCCTTAAGCCCAACATCCTTAAGCCCAAAGAGGTGGGGAGGCTCTGTTAGGCAGGGAGGCTCTCCTACATGGATATGGTGAAGGTAAGATCCTTAAGCCCTACATCCTTAAGCTAACACCCTTAAGCCCGAGGAGGCAGAGAGGCTCTGTTAGGCGGGGAGGCTCTGTTTGGTGGGGAGGCTCTCTTACGGTGGGATCCTTAAGCCCAACATCCTTAAGCCCAAAGGGGCGGGGAGGCTCTGTTAGGCAGGGAGGCTCTCCTACATGGGTAAGGTAAAGGTAAGATCCTTAAGCCCTACATCCTTAAGCTAACATCCTTAAGCCCGAGGAGGCAGGGAGGCTCTGTTAGGCGGGGAGGCTCTGTTCGGTGGGGAGGCTCTCTTACGGAAAGGACCCTTAAGCCCTACATCCTTAAGCTAACATCCTTAAGCCCGAGGAGGCAGGGAGGCTCTGTTAGGCGGGGAGGCTCTGTTCGGCAGGAAGGCTCTCCTTCTCGGAATATGGAAAACTCTTGGTATGGGGTAGATAAGACCTAGGAATGGCACCCCCAATCATGATATGAGTTGCGGAGTACGATGTACCGTGTATATCACATGGAGTACGATGTACCGCATGATGGATATGTGATGAGAAAGTTTGGCGAGGGATAATTCATCTTCGTGCCAGCATGATACCCCGCACACCTGGATGCGTGTGGTCTGGGATGATTTATGATGTAATGATTCACATAGGCACTTCTGATATAGTGACCTAGATTTATACACATGCGTGAATTGTGGAATGTGAATGTGGTTATGGTTTGTGAATTGATTTGGCGGTGTTATGTTGTTGGTTCAAAAAGGAAGTTTCTAAATGAATTGCCCTTTTATGAATTTAAATGAGATTGAGCATGAGATGTTTTATACATGATGTCTCTACCATGTTTTATATGCCAATGCACATGATTTGATACATGATATATATGTATATTCACATGGCATAGTTTTATTCCTCATGCTCCTATTATAAACGATTTATGCATAACACTATCAGCATGTAGATAGAGTAGTTATCTACCATGCTTGCATTATTGCCTTACTGAGCGTGTGGTTGCTCATCCCACTCTATTTTCCCCCCTACAGAGCGTGCATAGTAGCCCAGTGAGGACTGAGGCGTATTATTTTGGACTCCGCTGCATCTCCATCGCTAAGAGGTATATACACAGTGATTCTTTTTGTATCTAAACAATGTAAAAGCACAGTATTCTTTTGAGTTGTACTTATGGGGGATGTAGATGTCAGTAAATCATGTATTCGTATAAGTACACGATAAAATGCACATGTATGACATCGTTTTAATTAATTGAGAATGAATGAGATGTGGTGTTTATTATTGACTCACAGCCCAACAGTGTGTGGTTAGCTTAGTTCACGACTGGGTAAGGTAATAGTAAAACGCGAAAAATTTTCAGTGATTTTGGTTAAAGAGAATGGAATTGGGTCGTGACAGAGATTGGTATCAGAGCTGTGTTGGCCTTATGTGAGTCATTAATAAAATGTAGGAATGTACATCCCCATAGTACTGTGCTTTTGTTTAGATATAACTGTGTATACTGTGATGGATTGAGCTTAATGAATTATTATAATACAGGGAGTTAGGCACTATGCCAGTTACACGCAAAGGTAGAGGGGCGAGAGCACGTGCTAGAGGCCGTAGAGGTAGGCCTGAGAGCCGTGCGGAGCCACAGACTGAGCAGGCTCCACAGAACCCTGCTGAGAGAGCAGGTGATACTGAGGCTCGCTTCGCTAGGTTAGAGCGGAGTATTGAGAGTCTGGTGGAGATAGTCACGCAGGCCTTGGGCGCCGGTGACAGACGAGGTCCCGCGGCACAGCCTACTACTGAGCAGGCAGCTGCAGAGGCGGAGAGACCTCAGACTGCTGAGACAGCTACAGTTACACCACCTCCAGCCCAGGATATAGATTCTCCTATCGCTCCACAGCAGAGCGGTAGTGATGTGGGTTATGACTGCGACTTGAGCAGGTTGCGAGAGTTTCAAGCGCTGAAACCCCCAGTGTTTAGAGGGGTGAAGGACCCAGTGATTACGGAGGATTGGGTGTATGAGATGGAGAAACTGTATAGGTTTTTCCGATGCACTTCAAGTGAGAAGGTTGCCTTTGCCGTGTTTATGCTGAAAGGCGAGGCCGAGCATTGGTGGAGGTCCACCGAGACTATTTTGAGGGCCAGACATTCTGAGATCTCGTGGGAGATATTTCTAGAGGCCTTCAGGAGGCAGTATATTCCAGCTACCGCACAGAGGAAATTGCGGATGGAATTTATGAATTTGGTTCAGGGGAACCGGACTGTGGACGAGTATGAGTCCAAGTTTATGTCATTGGGGAGATATGACCCTGACACGATGGGTAGTGAGACCCGAAAGATTCAGAAGTTCATGGATGGGTTGAGATTGGCCATCCGAACTAAGCTAGCTCCCTTCGACATTGTGACTTATGAGGAGGCTGTACATAAGGCTCAGTTATGTGAGCAAGACTTTGAGCGAAATGCCTCCGAGCTTGGAAGGATCAGTGTCAGGAAGGACAGAGACCGGAAGAGATCCGGGTTTGGAAGAGTGGCCAAGAGAGGTGGCCAAAGGTTTTTCGAGAAGAGGCCTAAGATCGAGGAGGTGCAGGAGAGAGCTGCCAGACCTCCCGTATACCCAGCCTTGATAGCGCCGAGGGGTATAACTATTAGAGGACCACGACCTACCACGAACCAGTGTAGGAGATGTGGGAGATACCATGGGACTAGGCCATGTCAGGTGCCCCCTGTTTCGTGCTTTAGGTGTGGGAGGCCAGGACATATATCGAGGTACTGCACTGAGATAATTGAGGTTGCCCCACAGAAGGGCAAGGAGCCTGAGGGAGCTCCAGTTGAGACAGCAGCCCCGAGGAGGAGGGCTACAGCTGAAGAGAAAGGGAAACAGGCTGCGGGTGTGAGCAGAGGAAGGGTGCACGCACTAGACCAGGACACTGCAGACGCATCGACCGATGTGATTAAAGGTACCATCCGAATCTTCGATTTAGAAGCATTGGTATTATTTGATCCTGGTGCCACGCATTCTTTCATATCACCTTTCTTTGCACATAAATTGTTGAAATATGTGAAGCCAACATTGTTGGATAAAATGTTGATGATTTCCACACCCATGAATGATAGTCAATTGACTGAGCATGTATGTAGGGATTGTAAATTAAAGATAGAGGGGAAGGAAATGATAGCCAATCTGATTTTATTAAATATGAATGATTTTGATGTAATTTTGGGAATGGATTGGTTGGCTACCAATCGTGTTGTGATGGATTGTCATGCCAAAACATTGATGTTTTCAGGATTAGACAATCTTATTGTAAACTTTGATGAAAAGAAATGATATGAAACTAGCATGGTTGTTGTAAATAAAGGAGTATGATTTTAAATGCATATTGCTTGAGAGATAAATTTATTGTTTATAATAAATGTTGAATGTGGAGTGATGGTTTATGTTACTAACGATGGAGAGGATTATGTGAAGGGTTCATTGCATATGTGGTCGATATAGATGAGGCACACCCGGAATTGAAGGACATACCCGTGATTACGGACTACCCTGATGTCTTTCCGGATGAATTACCAGGACTACCACCTGAAAGGGAAATGGAATTTTGCATTGAGTTAGTGCCTGGTACAGAGCCGATATCGAAGCCACCCTATAGAATGGCTCCGATAGAATTGGAAGAGCTGAAGAAACAACTGCAAGAGTTGTTGGAGAAGGGGTTTATTAGACCGAGTGTCTCACCTTGGGGAGCACCGGTTCTATTTGTAAGGAAGAAGGATGGAAGCCTCCGACTGTGTATAGATTACCGGTTGTTGAATAAGGCCACCATTAAGAACAAGTACCCCCTTCCAAGAATCGATGATTTGTTGGATCAGCTCCAGGGAGCCGAAGTATTTTCTAAGATAGATCTGCGGTCAGGGTACCATCAGTTGAGGATCAGGAGTGGAGATGTACCCAAGACAGCATTTTGTACCCGTTATGGTCACTATGAGTTTTTGGTGATGCCATTCGGATTGACGAATGCTCCCGCAGCCTTTATGGCATTGATGAATGATATATTCAAGCCATACCTGGACAAATTTATGATTGTTTTCATAGACGACATTTTGGTGTACTCTAAGTCCAGGGAAGATCATGAGGAGCACTTGAGGATAGTTCTGCAGACCCTCCGAGAGAGAGAATTGTATGCCAAACTCAGCAAGTGTAACTTCTGGTTGGAACAGATCTCATTTCTGGGGCATGTTGTGTCTAAGGATGGGGTATCAGTGGATCCATCCAAGATAGAAGCAGTTGTGCAGTGGGAACAGCCCAAGACAGTAACTGAGATCAGAAGTTTCCTGGGATTGGCAGGATATTATCGGAGATTTGTAGAGGGTTTCTCCAGACTAGCTGCTCCGTTGACACGCCTCACGCGTAAAGATGTTAAGTTTACATGGGATGAGGCATGTGAGAGGAGTTTTGAGGAGCTTAAGCGTCGATTGACGACTGCTCCAGTTCTCACCATTCCTACCAGCTCAGGAGGATTCTCGGTGTATACGGATGCATCACACCAGGGTCTGGGCTGTGTGCTTATGCAGGATGGGAAGGTAGTTGCCTATGGATCTAGACAGTTGAAAGATCATGAGAGGAACTACCCGACACATGATTTGGAGTTGGCGGCCGTAGTATTTGCTTTGAAAGTATGGCGCCACTATCTCTATGGTGAGAAATTTCAGGTGTTCACAGATCATAAGAGCCTTAAGTACCTGTTCTTGCAGAAAGAGCTGAATATGAGACAGAGGAGATGGCTCGAACTCCTGAAAGACTATGATTGTGAAATCATGTACCACCCAGGTAAGGCAAATGTAGTTGCTGATGCTTTGAGTAGAAAGAACCTTGGGTTGGTGTCTTATATGATGGTACGGGAACATGAATTGTTAGAACACTTTGCGAACCTCAGTTTGGATGTAACCCCACCTGGATCTGAGAGACTTGAGATCATGGCTAGTTTGAGACTAGAGCCAGAGTTGATTGGCCGTATTCGGCAAGCCCAGCAGAGCGATCGACGGTGTATCGATTGGCTGAGGCAGATACAGACAGGTGTGGGTAGTGATTTTGAGCAGGGTGCTGATGGCCTATTGAGGTTCAGAGGCAGAGTATGCGTTCCCAGGGATCCTGAGATCAGGAGAACGATTTTATCAGAGGCTCACTCATCGAAGTATACGATACATCCGGGAAGTACCAAGATGTATCAAAACCTTCGGAAGGTTTATTGGTGGTCTGGAATGAAAAGAGACATTGCGGGATATGTCGCTAAGTGTCTCGTTTGTCAGCAAGTGAAGGTAGAGCATCAGAAGCCTGCAGGATTATTGCAGCCTCTACCGATACCGACATGGAAGTGGGAGCATGTCACCATGGATTTTGTGATGGGGTTGCCGAGGACCCGTAGAGGTCATGATGCCATATGGGTTATTGTGGACCGGTTGACTAAGTCCGCCCATTTCTTGGCTATGAGAGCTACCGATACACTGAGTCAGTTGGCGAACCTGTATATCCGAGAGATAGTACGGCTACATGGTGTACCAGTGAGCGTTGTTTCTGATAGGGATGCCCGCTTCACTTCCCATTTCTGGGAACATTTTCAGGAAGCGCTGGGGACCCGACTGAGTTTTAGCACCGCTTTTCATCCTCAGACAGATGGGCAGTCAGAGAGGACTATACAGACCCTCGAGGATATGTTGAGAGCGTGTGTGCTGGATTATAGAGGCTCCTGGGACGACCACCTACAGCTAGCTGAGTTCGCTTATAATAATAGCTATCATGCTAGTATCGGGATGGCACCCTATGAGGCATTATACGGGCGTAGATGCCGTTCCCCTATTGGATGGGAAGAGGTTGGTGACAGACAAATTTTTGCTCCGGACTTAGTGCAGCAGGCATCTGAGGACGTCCAGTTGATATGTGAGAGATTACGGACAGCTCAGAGCCGACAAAAGAGTTATGCTGACAAGAGACGAAGACCACTGGAGTTTGATGAGGGTGAGTCGGTATTTCTGAGGGTATCACCATCGAAGGGTATTATGAGATTCGGTAAGAAGGGCAAGCTGAGCCCTAGATATATCGGACCCTTCGAGATTTTGGAGAGAGTGGGAGATAAGGCGTATAGATTGGCATTGCCACCGGACTTGGCGAATGTCCACAACGTCTTCCACGTCTCGATGCTTCGGAAGTATCACCCGGACCCGGCACACGTGATAAAATATGAGCCGTTGGAGCTCCATGAGAGTATGACGTATGTTGAGAAGCCGGTTCGGATATTGGATAGAAAAGAGAAAGTGTTGCGGAATAAGACAATTCCCTTGGTGAAAGTGCTTTGGCAACACCACACGGCGGAAGAGGCCACGTGGGAATTGGAGAACTTGATACGGGAGAAGTACCCCCAACTTTTTGAAGAGTGACTTGGTTCTAATTTGGAAGACCAAATTCCTTGAAGGAGGGGAGAATGTAAGACCCCGTATATGTATAAGGGTAATGTGTGTACTTGGATTAAATAATATGAATGGACTTGTGATGTAAAGTATGATTGATGTAAGTCCATGGATTTAATGTATGTATGTGTAATATAAATTGTAACGTACATACAAGTTTCATTAAGCATGAATACGGAGAAGTGTGTTCTAGCAAGTGATAGATGTGATTGAGACTCAAGATGAGTAGTGTGGTAAAATGGAATGGAGTTATGCTTCCATTTGGTTGTATGTAGCATACCTTTGAACATACAATGAATGCACACAAGTTTCAATGTGCATAAGGTATGAATGGATGCCATTTTCAAGTTATAGAGGTGGATGGATGAGGAAATGGCCATGGCAATAAATTGAGGGTGTGTTGGTATGAGTTGCAGCAATGAAACTGCAGGAAATCTGGAAAAACATGAGGTCCAGATCGATCTCATAGGATGAGAGATCGATCTGGAAGAGCCAGAATGCTCTTATTTGGGTGAACGAATAGAGCAGATCGATCTCCAATGGAGCCAGATCGATCTGCCAAGCATTCTGTAAGTGAAAAGATCGATCCTCAAGCAGCCAGATCGATCTCCTTAGCTCTTTGTTTGGGACCAGATCGATCTCATGCTTCGACAGATCGATCTCATGCCTCAACAGATCGATCTCATTGCTTCGACAGATCGATCTCAGGCTTAAAAATGCCGTGAAAAAGAGGGATTTTAAGGGACCAGATCGATCTCCTCTTGGACCAGATCGATCTCCTCAAGTCATTTCTATATAAAGAGAGCTGAAAAATCTGGAAATCTCGAAAAACACTTAACCTTACAATTTCAACCCCAAAAACCTAATTTTCCCTCTCTAAAAATCAACCATTTTCAGTGAGATTTGAAGAGAGATCATTAGAGGCAAAGTTGTTCCTATCAAAGAGGAGAACAACATAGTGAGAGGGCATTTTCCCATTTTTGGAATTGAAGGAGTTGAGGGCATTACCAATTGGAGCAAGAAGAGAAATCATATTGGTAAGATTCTAACACTCCAATCTAAATGCATTAGCTATTTAATTGATTTTGGAGTTGATTGGTATGAGTATTGATGGATAAACTACCTAAGAATGTAGTGGAAGTGGTGTGACCTAGAAATCTAAAATGGGTATAATGTGAGGATATGTGGGATTGAATGAACATATGGTTTATGGCATGTTAAAGTTGTCATTGGGATAATGTTATGATTTAGATGGTTAGATGAAATTATATGGTGGGTTGGAAGAAATGTGGAAATGGATATGTATGTGATGAATAAATGCCATAGTGAGGGGATTCATGGAATATGAACGCTATGAGCTTTACATCGATTTGATATCGATTTTGAATGAGTTAATAGGCCTAAGAAAATCCATAGACTCAAGTTATGGATAAAGTAATGAAACGAGGCCAAATAAGCTTTAATAGAGGCTATAGATTAAATTGACTATAGCAAGCACAAGGGTTGCAATATATGGGTCGAATATAATGCGGGATACGATTTTGTGCAGTCCCGAAGAGTTCGTTGAAGGCGAACCGAATCGTACGAGTAAGCAGCTTAAGGAAGTGGAATCACGCATCGCGATTCCAGGTAAGGGAATTTTGTGAGTATATAGAGATAGCTGCTCGTATTTTGAACTGGGTGAATATTGGGTGTTGTATGAAATGCATGAATTGCTCAAATAAATGTTGATGGTATTTGTGAAAGATGATGGGTATATGCGTGGTTTTGGTTTTGAAGTGGATGTTATGAAAAAGGGATAGTAAGGCTAATAATTGCATAAATCATGTGTTTTGAATGCTTTTACAAAACACAATGCTTTGATTTGAGCAAATAAAAAGATAGGCTGGCTAGTACTTGAATGATGTTGTGAAATAGCCCATACGAGGCACTAAACATATTATGAGATGTTTTGAATGCATGTAAGCCGCCTATCGCGTGAATGTGATATAATTCGCGTTAGAGCCTCGCTCGCGCGAGATTTCTATGTTTTCACTTGTGTGAAACGTGCTTGAGCTTAGCTCGCACTTTGAAATTGAATTGTGATGAGTTTATAAACCGTACTGGAGCTTCTGCTCGTACGTGGATTGTGAATGGTTATCTTATGAGTATAATCGTACTAGAGCTATGCTCGTACGCGCCTCTTTATGAGAAGATGCATGATGCATGAGTCGTGCTAGAGCTTTGCTCGCACAAGCTTGTACAATGGGATTCGTATAGGTTTGTGAAAGTGGGTAAGATCCTTAAGCCTTACATCCTTAAGCTAACATCCTTAAGCCCGAGGAGGCAGGGAGGCTCTGTTAGGCGGGGAGGCTCTGTTTGGTGGGGAGGCTCTCTTACGGTGGGATCCTTAAGCCCAACATCCTTAAGCCCAAAGAGGTGGGGAGGCTCTGTTAGGCAGGGAGGCTCTCCTACATGGATATGGTGAAGGTAAGATCCTTAAGCCCTACATCCTTAAGCTAACACCCTTAAGCCCGAGGAGGCAGGGAGGCTCTGTTAGGCGGGGAGGCTCTGTTTGGTGGGGAGGCTCTCTTACGGTGGGATCCTTAAGCCCAACATCCTTAAGCCCAAAGGGGCGGGGAGGCTCTGTTAGGCAGGGAGGCTCTCCTACATGGGTAAGGTAAAGGTAAGATCCTTAAGCCCTACATCCTTAAGCTAACATCCTTAAGCCCGAGGAGGCAGGGAGGCTCTGTTAGGCGAGGAGGCTCTGTTCGGTGGGGAGGCTCTCTTACGGAAAGGACCCTTAAGCCCTACATCCTTAAGCTAACATCCTTAAGCCCGAGGAGGCAGGGAGGCTCTGTTAGGCGGGGAGGCTCTGTTCGGTAGGAAGGCTCTCCTTCTCGGAATATGGAAAACTCTTGGTATGGGGTAGATAAGACCTAGGAATGGCACCCCCAATCATGATATGAGTTGCGGAGTACGATGTACCGTGTATATCACATGGAGTACGATGTACCGCATGATGGATATGTGATGAGAAAGTCTGGCGAGGGATAATTCATCTTCGTGCCAGCATGATACCCCGCACACCTGGATGCGTGTGGTCTGGGATGATTTATGATGTAATGATTCACATAGGCACTTCTGATATAGTGACCTAGATTTATACACATGCGTGAATTGTGGAATGTGAATGTGGTTATGGTTTGTGAATTGATTTGGCGGTGTTATGTTGTTGGTTCAAAAAGGAAGTTTCTAAATGAATTGCCCTTTTATGAATTTAAATGAGATTGAGCATGAGATGTTTTATACATGATGTCTCTACCATGTTTTATATGCCAATGCACATGATTTGATACATGATAAATATGTATATTCACATGGCATAGTTTTATTCCTCATGCTCCTATTATAAACGATTTATGCATAACACTATCAGAATGTAGATAGAGTAGTTATCTACCATGCTTGCATTATTGCCTTACTGAGCGTGTGGTTGCTCATCCCACTCTATTTTCCCCCCTACAGAGCGTGCATAGTAGCCCAGTGAGGACTGAGGCGTATTATTTTGGACTCCGCTGCATCTCCATCGCTAAGAGGTATATACACAGTGATTCTTTTTGTATCTAAACAATGTAAAAGCACAGTATTCTTTTGAGTTGTACTTATGGGGGATGTAGATGTCAGTAAATCATGTATTCGTATAAGTACACGATAAAATGCACATGTATGACATCGTTTTAATTAATTGAGAATGAATGAGATGTGGTGTTTATTATTGACTCACAGCCCAACAGTGTGTGGTTAGCTTAGTTCACGACTGGGTAAGGTAATAGTAAAACGCGAAAAATTTTCAGTGATTTTGGTTAAAGAGAATGGAATTGGGTCGTGACAATATATGTATAACTTTGTATATATATGTGAATGGAATTGTAAAATGAATGATTTTGGATCAAGTAAATGTGAAATGAATACACAAAAGTTATAAAGTGTGCAACAAGTGTAAGAAGGATATTTCCATGAGTGGAATGTGAATATATTGAGTTTAAAGTGGTGTGGTAAAGTGGAATGAAGTGCATGAGTTGCATAAATCTTCTACTTATGTATGAATATGAGGAAATGGGCTTTTATAAGTGATGAATGTGATTTGAACTCAAAATGAGTAGTGCAGCAAATAGAATGAAGTTGCATGAATCTTTATACTTCCATGTGGTTTTATATTGTATACCTATGGTTATACAATGAATGCACATAAATTTTAATGAGTATAAAGTATGAATGAACATCATTTTCAAGTCTTAAAGGTGGTTGGATGAGAAAATGACTATGACAGCAAATTAAGGATGTTTTGGGTGAGTTACTGCAGAAAACTGTAATAAAATCTGGAAAATATGAATGCTAGATCAATCTTATAGGATGAGAGATTGATCTGGAAGAGCTGAAATGCTCTTATTCGAGCAATGGAACATGGCAGATCGATCTCCAATGGGGCCAGATCGATCTGTTAAACATTCTGTGATGAGAAGATCGATTCTTAAGGCAAGCAGATCGATTTCCTTAGCTCTCAAGTTGGAGTAGATCAATCTCCTCCCTAGCTAGATTAATCTCCTAAACTCTTTGCTTGAAGCAGATCGATCTCAAGCCTTCGACAGATCGATCTCATGCATTCTAAATGTGGTGAAAAAGAGGGATTTAAGAAGACAAGATCGATTTCCACCCTAAGTAGATCGATTGCATCAAGCCAATTCTATAAATAGGAGTAGTTGGATCGGCAGATTTTGGGAAACAACCTCACTCTACCATTTCAATCTAAAAACCTAACTTTCTCACGCCTAAATCCGCCCATTTTCATAAAGATTTGAGGAAAGGCTATTAGATACAAAGTTGATTACATCAAAGAGAAGAAAAACATAGCTTGGAGGCATTTCCCCATTTGTTGGATTTAGGGAACAAGGGGCATTTCCATTTGGAGCAAGAAGGAAATCCAAAGAGGTGAGTTTCTAATGCACCAATCCAAGTACATTTGTTTAGTTATTGATTTTAAAGTTGACTTGGTGGGTATATTAATGGTAGAACTACCTAGAAAGCAAAGGAATAATTATACCCTAAAAATGGGTTAGTGTGAGAAAGTGAAATGTAGAGGTATTAATGATGAATGGGATATTTTAAGGTGATAATGGTGCTGTGGGTATGATTTTAAGATGGTATTATGGAATAAGTTGTGAGATTTACCCAAAATAGGTAAGATGAGTATTTAAGGCATTGGATAAAATGCATAGTTGAATGAGAGTTAGCGACATTAACTCAAGTGTTGATGAATGAATTACAACTCCTGAGGATACATCGGAGCAAGTTGAGCCAAAAACGTGAGAAGCTAAGAGGAAGAGAGTCACACCCCGAGTAAATCGAGGTAAGGGAATTGTGTTGACTCTTAGAGATATCTGTTCGCAATTGGGCGCATAAATGCTTTTCTAGAATGCATGTGGTAATAGTAAATGAAATGGGTGATTGAAGGGCAAGAGTTGGGTTTTTGAGAAATGTGCATGAAAACAAAAGCATGATTCTTTGAAAATCCTGTTTTATTGCTTTTTAGCAAGTGATGGGTAGCGTGGCTAACATTTGAAATAATTTGCAAAAGAAATGATATCATTTGGTTTTATAACTATGCTTTACAAAGAATTGAGCCACCTACGTGGATTTCGTGAGAATGAAAGCGTGCTAGAGCAAGACTTGCATGAGATTTGATGTGTTTTATACGCATCAGTGCTGGAGCTTAGCTCGCACTAGTTTTCACATGGATTTCTATGATGAAGTGCTAAAGATTAGCTCGCACAGATTTATACTGGTTTTGACATGTTGCTGGAGCATAGCTCACATTAGATGTCCACCATACTTGTTACTATGCTTGAGATTACTCGCACGTGGTTTTTGACATGTTGTTAGTCGTGCTAGGAGCTTCGGGTAGACTAGGTGTCGCACCAATTAAATAGGCTCGCACATGCATTTTGAGATGTTACATGATATGATGTGTTGATATAGGTCCGCAAAGTACGTTGTAATGTGCAAGTAGAATGGAGTACGTTGTACCATGTTGAGATTGTGATCCACCGTCTTCGGACGATGTTTAGTTCTGCTATGGACCGACGGGTTAGACGTGACCTACCTGATAATTCTATATTTTTAGAATTATTTGTGCTTACTTTCCTAATTAATTATTTAAATCCCCAATTTATTTTGTTAATTATCCCCTTTATTTAATTAAAATTCTCATGTTTGCAGGTAAATTAAATCCGGATGAATTTTGAATATTTCGGTAGAAAATGGATCGAAATTAAGCTAAAATCGAGATTGGACCATGCGGACAACACGAGCCATGCCACCTAGCACATCCAACTGGACAAGAAGTCCGATGACATGGAAATATCTTTTCAAGGAGCTAATGGTGTGAATGCAAGTGGCCAAAAAAATGTCAACTCATCTAGGATGTAGAAATTACAATTATACCCATTTTGTGTGTATAAATAAGACATGGATGACAATTGAAAAACGATGTAATTTAGGAGTAGGAGTAGTGTAGAGTAATTTAGGAGTGATGTAATTTTAGGGTAGAATAGTTTTTAGGGTAAATTTAAGTTAGTATTTTATTTTCAAGCTTTCCTTGTTTTAATTTCTGAATAGTCTCTTTGAAATTAAAAATTTTCTTCTCTTATTTTGTTAAAAGTTTACATTGGTTTAATGAATAGTGATTTTTCCATGTTGTTCTTGGTTTTGCATTTTCTTTGTTTTATTGTTGATTCAATGCACTCAAGTTGAATGAAAAGTTTCATCACTTCACGTTTTTAGCTATTTCATATTACTGGAAAGTCATTTTTTTTAGTTCTTCTCGGTTCAATAGTTCTCTTTTATGTTATTTATTTACTATTCATTTCATGCAATGTTTCTTTTAGATTAGCTAGTTTCAAGCTCTCATTTCATTTTAACTCTCAGTTTGCAAAATGATCTTTATGATTTCTTTGTTTTGCTTGTGATTTATTTCATTACTGCATTTTTACCATGGTTGTGTTCTATCTTATAGACACAGTTTGAAATTATAACCGAAAGTTTCCCATGTCTTTTGCATTCTTGGATTGGGAATGATCTTGCCATTTTCTGCTGATTTAATTTGGTGTCAAAGTTGATCACTGTCGAGCACTACATAGCACTGTTAACAACTGCAGTTTTGCACAAAACAGTGGGACGACTGCTATGGTTGCAGAACTAAATCTAAAAGCTTGTTAAGAAGCAGCTCGGGATTATTTTCTTCTCTGTCTCCCCTATTCTAAGTTTTCTTTCTACTGTTCATCTTCATTTACTATTGTAGCTTTCGATTTTTAATGTTTTATCAGTTTATTCCTTGTCTTTTCTTCACCATTTAGTTATTTTTTGCATGTGTAAGTTTCTGTATTTCATGATCGTTGCTGCTGCAGAATGACGGATTGTGCCACCCCAGTCCGATGGTCTCGGATATGATTAGCAGGAAACCAAGAAACTGATGAGGACATGATGCTAAGCTGGATTGGGAGCAGCAGCAGATTGTAGAACCGAGAAACAGAGTGCAGCATGCCAGTAGCTGAACCCGTGAGTACCTGGAACCGAGACACGCCTGGGCAAAAAAAAAAAATGGCGAGGACAGTGTATAGAGTCGCAACAATTCTTGGTAGCTGGATGCAGAAGCAACACAAGGTAGAAATAGTAGCAGATTGCAGGACCGGATGCAGCAGGGACAGTAGCCGAAACCGTGAGTACCTGG
Organism: Firmiana major; assembly: GCA_033439115.1. NCBI lineage: Eukaryota > Viridiplantae > Streptophyta > Magnoliopsida > Malvales > Malvaceae > Firmiana > Firmiana major. The sequence continues at coordinate 44,437,640 of CM065908.1, read as the reverse complement.
AGCAACCAAGACAGACCTGCAGCAAAGGACATATCTCGAGAATGCCAGGAAATAAAAATGAAACTGGAAATGTTTTGGAAAGACAATGTACAGTACCACATGCTCGGGACCACTTGGTGCATTCTCAACAAGGCTGCGTTTGGCAGCATCATTTTATCTCATTTAAACTTCATGTTTTTATGTTAATGGTTTAATGTTTTAATTGTTAGTTTATGTATAGTTTTAAATCAAATTGTAGGCTAATTTCTTTGTTTGGTACTTTAATTGTTGTTTTAATTTTGATAATAGTTGATTTTTTTTATAATATGATTTAGGACTTAGTGTTAATGTAGAATTTATATGTTGCATTTAGGATTAATTTAGATTAAATGTGTTTCATGCATTTTTAATTTAGTCTTTATTTCCATTAAATTTATTTTAGTTTAATTTGCAATTTTTATTAGTTTAATTACATGTACTTTTTATTTTAGGCTTGTTTAATTTTAGTTTAACTAATCTTGTTTCTTTATTTTCATTTTTGCTTTTTATTTTAATTGTATTAATTAATCTTAACTGTTTAATTATTTTCGTAGGTATTTGCTTTTAATTGCGTGGAGCTTGGTAAGTAAATCTTAGCTCGGTTTTATTTTCTTTAGTGTATAGCTTTTATTATTTTCAGTATTTTTAATTTCAAACTTAGTTGACCACCCATAATCAAAACTTCATAATTTGCTAGGATATACTTAGGATAAGATTAATCGGTAGTTAATTAGGCTAGTCAACTTCTCTGTGGGATGATAATCCGGGGCTCAAATCCTATTATTACTTGTATGACCTGTGCACTTGCAGTAATACGTTTAGGGCGTGTCAAGTTTTTGGCACCGTTGCCGAGGAAGTTTTAATTAGTCATTAATTAATATTGGTGAAATTATGCTTAGGTGTAATTCTAGTTTGTAAATATTTAGGTTGTAAATATTTAGATCCTTAGTTTAGTTTAGTTAATTTTCTCCATTTAATTAAAAAAAAGCAAAAAATTGAAAAATTAAAAACTTAAAAAAAATTTTCTAATGACTTTCTGATGTTTGCATGCGTAGAGCCAGGAGTTTTGATTGCTTCCCTCTAGATCTGAAAATTGAACAAACACTTAGAAAAATATGAAAGGATTCTAGGAAATTTATAGCTCCGCTGCAAAGCATCATGGCAGAAAATAGGGAAATTAGGACTGTTGGAGATTATGCAATGCCGACTATTGGAGGTTATTATACCGACATTAGGCTACCAGCTGTCCCTACTAATAATTTTGAAATTAAGCCTTCAATCCTCCAGATGATCCAGACATGTTTACAGTTCAATGGGCTTCGACACAATGACCCACATGCTCACCTTGGGTAATTCCTGGACTTGTGAAACACGTTCAAACACAATGAGTTATCTGATGATGCGATTAGGCTTAGATTATTCCCCTTCTCGCTTAGGGATAGGGCATGACACTGGTTAACCTCCTTGCTTTCAGGATCCATTTCTACATGGGACGAGTTAGCCCATCAATTTCTAGCTAAGTTTTTCCCTCCCTCTAAAATGGCCACACTCTGTAGTGACATATCTTCCTTTGCTCAGTACGACTATAAAACTCTTTACGAAGCATGGGAACAATATAAGGAGCTTCTTAGGAAGTGCCCTCACCATGGCCTACCTTTGTGGTTGCAAGTCCAGACCTTCTACAACGAACTTTCAAGCCAGAATAGGACCATTGTTGACGCTGCTGCGGGTGTAGCGCTAATGTGTAAAACAGAGGAAGAAGCTTACGAGCTCTTGGACAAGATGGCTGCTAACAACTATTTATGGTCCTCGAAGAGGCAAATGCCAAAGAAGCTGATGGGTATTTATGAGCTCGACACACTGTCTACCTTGACCTCTCAAATCGCTAATCTTACGAAGAAGGTAGAGTCGCTCAGTACCCAACATAATCCTCCCACTAGTCCTAACCCTATGTATTCTGTCCAAAGTCCTTTTCTTTCATGCGAGCTGTGTTGTGGTACCCACTCTATAGATAGGTATCCACTTAACTTAGAATCAGTTCAATACGTTACCCTTCCTAAGCAACAGAATAACCCCTTGTCAAACACTTATAATCCAGGGTGGATGAACCATCCTGACTTTTCATGGAGCCAAAACCAGGGGCAACCTTCTAACTCTAGACCTGTAGAACCCCCTAGTTTTCAAGCTCCACCGGTTTAGGTACCACCATAGTCATAATTTCCACACCATCAACCATCCCCCACCTCAATTTCAGCATCATCCACCTTACTTCCATCAACCACCACCACCACCACAACATTACCACGCACCAGCAGCTGAGAAGAAGCCCTCGCTTGAGGAAATGTTCTCAACGATCCTGTAAAATCAAGCTGCTTCAATTAAGAACTTAGAAGTTCAGGTGAGATAAATAGCAAATGCTCTTAGCCAACGTCCTCAACGGACCCTTCCTAGTAACACTGAAGCTAATCCTGTTAAGCAAAGGGAGGGTAAAGAACATGTGAAATCCATCACCCTTAGGAGCGGTAGATAGCTAGATGACGAACCACAAGTTAAGTCCCAACCTGAACACTATATAGTTCAAGAATCCTTAAGTTCTAACGAATCAGCTCAAAAAGAGCAGGAACATCAGGATCAGGCTGCAAAAGAATCCAAGCTAGGCAGTTCTTCATCTATACCTTCTTCTATTTCATAGCCTTCCTCGCCCTCTGATGCTATACATGTTTCCACTACATCCTCTCTGGTTAGACCACCAGTACTTTTTCCTCAGAGGTTCCAAAATAAAAAATCGGATCAACAATTCACCAAATTTCTTGAGGTTTTTAAGAAACTTCACATCAACATTCCTTTCGCAGATGCCTTAGAGCAAATGCCAAGTTATGTGAAGTTTTTGAAGGATACCCTCTTGAGGAAAAGAAGATTGGAAGATTATAAGACAGTGGCCTTAACTGAGGAATGTAGTGCCATTATCTAGAGAAAATTACCCCCCAAGCTCAAGGATCCCGGGAGTTTTACCATACCCTGCACTATTGGAAATTTATTCTTTGGTAGAGCCCTGTGTGATTTATGAGCTAGTATAAATTTAAATCCATTATCTATCTATCATAAGTTAGGAATAGGGGATGCCAAGCCCACCACAGTGACCCTTCAGTTGGTTGATCGATCAATTAAATATCCGAAGGGGGTCATTGAGGATGTGTTAGTAAAGGTGGACAAATTTGTTTTCCCTACGAATTTTATTATTTTAGACATGGAGGAAGATAGGGAAGTCCCTATTATACTAGGCAGACCTTTCCTAGCGACGGGTAGAACTTTAATTGATGTACAAAAGGGGGAGTTAACTATGAGAGTCTTAGATCAGGAAGTGAAGTTCCCTGATGACTCTCAAGAATGTTTTAAGATGGAGATTGAGGAGAATATAAGGCTTAAGCATAGGAAATCTGAAAGAATGAGGGAAGTAGATAGAGCTAAGGAGGAGTTAATTGTCAACATTTTGTCACCACTTTGCATGACCCTCCTACTTTTCGCACTGCTACTGAGTGTTGTTTTCTTCAGCTGCATTTGAAGTGGCTGTATTTTTCTTTTCACTTTGTATATAGTTCGTTTTTCTTTTTCTTTTCTGTTATATATTTCTTTGTTTGTGTTGCAGGTTTCTTTTCCAGCATTACGCTTTCAATCAAGCTTCAATTGTTCATCATCATCAAAAAGGGGAGTACTTTGTTCCTGAACTTCAATTCTTATATTATCAGCAGACTGAGGACACTGTGCACTGTTTGGGGGAGGGGATATCACTTGAGCACTTTTCGAAAATTTGGGCAAAATTGAAAAAAATTAAAAATTTTTCAAAAATTTAAGCTTAAATTGTTTGATTTTGGGATGATTTAGTACTTAGCATGTAGTTTTCCCATATTCCGATGATATGACCCCATGATTAAGTCTGATTTTGATTGACTAAGAAGCATGATTATAGGAAAATCATGAAGTTGAATTCTTGAATTTATCTTGATTATGATTGTGATTTCCTCATCTTACGCACATATCATGTCATGAATCTGTATATTTATTTAGAGAAAGCTTATGTGGAATAGGATTGCATTTGTTTAGTTAATTTTGTGTATCATATTCTAGAATTTGTTTGATCTAATCTCGAGGTGAAATATTAGATCACACTTAATTAGGGAGATGATTTAGGCCATCTTTGGATCGTTTGAGCCTTTCTAGCTATCCTTGTACATATTCTACCCCTAGTCACCCATCTGGGCCAAATAAGCTTTTCTCTGTAAATATACCTGCGTTATTTTCCTTAGCTTAAATACTTTGTTCCTATCCCTTACCCCAAAAGCATGAAAAGTCATTGGGATATATTGTGAGCTATATGGGTATTAAGTGATAGTGAAAGAGTATGTATAAAAAATGATGAAAAAGAAAGAAAAAGAAAATAAGAAAGAAGAAAAATACAAAAAATGTTTAGCAAAAGAAATAAGTTTGGGGGAAATAAATTTGAGCTCTTACATTAAGATCCTAGAAGTAATGCATGTTAAGGGGTAATTAAACCTAAATCAACTTTATCGTACCGTAGCCCCAGCCTTACATTACAAGCTTAATGAAGTCCTATTGATCTTTGATTGAGTGTGACTACATTAATGGAGAGAGAAGTGAAAAGCAAACTTATGGGAATGATCACATGTCTCTGACTTTGCATTCACTATGTTTGCATAATCTGATCCGGATAATGTACTGTGAAGTGACTCAGACATTTTCACACATGCACGAGGGGTCCAATTTAGGTTAGGACTTATGATTGAATGATTATGAGTGTTTGACTTGTAAGTGTGAATCTTTAAGATCATAGTTTGTTCTTTATTTTTGAGGATAATATTGGAGAAATTATTATGTTTTGTACTTGTCATTCCTACATCTATTTTGTTGCATGAGGACAAGCAAAAGCTCAAGTTTGGGGGTGTGATAATTCTATATTTTTAGAATTATTTGTGCTTAATTTCCTAATTAATTATTTAAATACCCATTTTGTTAATTATCCCTTTTATTTAATTAAAATTATCATGTTTGCAGATAAATTAAATCTGGATGAATTTTGAATATTTTGGTAGAAAATGGACCGAAATTGAGCTAAAATCGAGATTGGACCACGCGGACAACACGAGCCATGCCACCTAGCACATCCAATTGGATAAGAAGATCGATGACATGGAAATATTTTTTCAAGGAGCCAATGGTGTGAAGACAAGTGGCCAAAAATATGTCAACTCATCTAGGATGTAGAAATTACAATTATACCCCTTTTATGTGTATAAATAAGACGATGACAATTGAAAAACGATGTAATTTAGGAGTAGGAGTAGTGTAGAGTAATTTAGGAGTGATGTAATTTTAGGGTAGAATAGTTTTTAGGGTAAATTTAAGTTAGTATTTTATTTTCAAGCTTTCCTTGTTTTAATTTCTGAATAGTCTCTTTGAAATTAAAAATTGTCTTCTCTTGTTTTATTAAAAGTTTACATTGGTTTAATGAATAATGATTTTTCCATGTTGTTCTCGGTTTTGCATTTTCTTTGTTTTATTGTTGATTCAATGCACTCAAGTTGAATGAAAAGTTTCATCACTTCACGTTTTTAGCTATTTCATATTACTGGATAGTCATTTTTTTTTAGTTCTTCTAGGTTCAATAGTTCTCTTTTATGTTATTTATTTACTGTTCATTTCATGCAATGTTTCTTTTAGATTAGCTAGTTTCAAGCTCTCATTTCATTTTAACTCTCGGTTTGCAAAATGATCTTTATGATTTCTTTGTTTTGCTTGTGATTCATTTCATTACTACATTTTTACCATGGTTGTGTTCTATCTTAAAGACACAGTTTGAAATTATAACCGAAAGTTTCCCATGTCTTTTGCATTCTTGGATTGGGAATGATCTTGCCAATTTCTGCTGATTTAATTCGGTGTCAAAGTTACTCACTGCCGAGCACTACATAGCACTGTTGAACAACTACAGTTTTGCATAAAACGGTGGGACAACTGCCATGGTTGCAGAACCAAGTCTGGAAGCTTCTTAGGAAGCAGCTCGGGCTTATTTTCTTCTTTGTTCTCCCATGTTCTAAGTTTTCTTTCTACTGTTCATCTTCATTTACACTATTGTAGCTTTTTGTTTTTAATGTTTTATCAGTTTATTCCTTGTCTTTTCTTCACCATTTAGTTATTTTTTGAATGCATAAGTTTTTGTATTTCATGATCTGTGATGCTGCAGAATGATAGATTGTGCCACCCCAGTCTCGATGGTCTCGGATATGATTAGCAAGAAACCAAGAAACTAATGAGGACGTGTTGCTAAGGTGGATCGGGAGCAGCAGCAAATTGCAGAATCGAGAAATAGAGTGCAGCATGCCAGTAGCTGAAGCTGTGAGTACCTGGAACCGAGACACGCTTGGGCGGAACAAAAAATGGAGACGATAGTGTATAGAGCCGCAGCAGTACGTGGTAGCTGGATGCAGAAACAACATGAGGTAGAAACAGCAACAGATTGCAGGATCGGATGCAGCAAGGACAGTAGCCGAAACCGTGAGTACCTAGAGCAACCAAGACAGACCTGGTGCAGAGGACATATCCCGAGAATGCCTGGAAATAAACATGAAACTGGAAATGTTTTGGAAAGACAATGTACAGTACCACATGCTCGGGACCACTTGGTGCATTCTCAACAACGTTGCGTTTGGCAGCATCATTTTATCTCATTTAAACTTCTATTTTTATGTTAATGGTTTAATGTGTTAATTGTTAGTTTAGGTATAGTTTTAAATCAAATTGTAGGCTAGTTTCTTTGTTTGGTACTTTAATTGTTAGTTTTAATTTTGATAATAGTTGATTTTTTTTTTATAATATGATTTAGGACTTAGTGTTAATGTAGAATTTATATGTTGCATTTAGGATTAATTTAGATTAAATGTGTTTCATGCATTTTTAATTTAGTCTTTATTTCCATTAAATTTTAGTTTAGTTTAATTTGCAATTTTTATTAGTTTAATTACATGCACTTTTTATTTTAGGCTTGTTTAATTTTAGTTTAACTAATCTTGTTTCTTTATTTTCATTTTTGCTTTTTATTTTAATTGTGTTAATTAATCTTAACTGTTTAATTATTTTCGTAGGTCTTTGCTTTTAATTGCGCGGAGCTCGGTAAGTAAATCTTAGCTTGGTTTTATTTTCTTTAGTTTATAGCTTCTATTATTTTCAGTATTTTTAATTTCAAACTTAGTAGACCACCCATAATCAAAACTTCATAATTTGCAAGGATATACTTAGGGTAAGATTAACCGGTAGTTAATTAGGCTAGTCAACTTCTGAGTGGGACGATAATCCGAGACTCAAATCCCATTATTACTTGTACGACCCATGCACTTGCGGTAATACGTTTAGGGTGTGTCACCACCTCCCGTGCGGAAGCAGATAATGGTGATACCCCGCACACCTGATCATTGTAGCTTGGGATCACAGGATATGGCCATAATCCTAGAGGAGATTTCTCTTATTATATTGCCTATCTCACATGTCTCTTATTTATTAATGAATCTATGTTTTGAAATGTATTATGAGTCAGGACAGTCTGAGGGAGGGGATGAGTCCTGACAAGTGTTGATTTTATGAGATGAGAAAGTTTGATAATGGCTTTAAAGTGCACTGATGCATGATGATTTTCCATGCTTTCTTTGTGAATTATGCATGATGGTTTTCCATGCTTGAATTTGATTTATGCGCTGAACTAAATAGCATGATTTGCTTTACATGCCATTAACACAAGCATGAACTAATGCTTTTGAGGTGTGAATGAAAATGTGTATGATTTTGAGCATGGCATCATGATCACGTAGATAGTGCAATATCTACCTGTTCGCATGATTGCCTTACTGAGCGTGTTGTTTGCTCACCCCCCTTATTTTCCCCTCTCTACAGAGCATTGAGTATAGATTGAGAGCAACTGGAGGCTTTCCCTTTTGGTATCCGCTGCATCCCATCACATAAGGTATACACACTTGGATAATTTTGTATCTAAACTTTCTATAGCACATTAGCATTTTGAATGTAACCATTGGGGATGTAAAGCAATGTAAACACATGTAAACAACAACTCTAATTTATTTATACAAGTGTTTACTTCTAAATTAAAATGTAAATTAAATTGTTGGTTGGATGAGGTAGACATTGACACACAGTCCAACTGTTGAGAGTTTAGCTGATCATGGTCGAGGTAAGGTAAGAACAAATAATAGATAATGTATGAAAAGCGAAAAATTTGTGACCATTTTTGGTAAGTTGGGGGTTGTGACAGTTATGCAGTCCGTAGCTATTGTGGCTATGGTTGTGACTTTTATGGAGCCTGATTGGTCATTTAAGCCTGAGGCTGAGCTAATGCCATGGGCTGAGCCTGTGCCCCATAAACTGCTGGGTCAAGAGTGCAACGAGATTCTAAACAGTCTCTTACAACTCCCCCAAACTGTGCTTTATCTGCCTCATCCTCTTGTTTGGGCTTGGAGGCTATGGAGGTGGTGTAGGAGATCATGCTTGTCTCCTCGCAAGAACTTGCCTGCCTGACCTCCTACTTTCAATCTTATCTCAAACACCAATACAAAAGTCAACAGTTTAGTTTATGTCTAACCAAATCACAATTCATAAGTATATAGACACAAATACAGTGTATTGGGATGCAAGACTAACTTAAACTGTCTGAACAAGCACAAACAAACATTGCTCTTATGCCAAACTATCACGCCTCAATTTTTGTGCCTTTACAGAAGCTATAAATTTTGGGACAATTTTTTCAGTTTTTCAGTTTCCTTCATGTTTGTGTGCATATGTATAGGCCACCTACAAGATTAATCTCCTTTAAACTAATTCATCAGATAATTGTGCATTTAGGTCCTAATGCTAGTGTATGCTTGATTCAGAGGTTAACTACATCAATTAACTAATGCTCACATGATTACCCTAAAAGGTGTCATATTGAGATGACATCATAATTCCTATCTAACGTTTCCATTTAATTCACCATCCATAGAACTAGGTAAAAGAAAAAAGGTCACTTAGGACCTTAATCATACCATTATCATCAAGTCTACGTCAACCAACCAAATACATCTCACAATATGTCTAATGAATACAACAAGGATTGGCCGAAAACATAAAACATCTCAAAATGGACCAACAGCCTCCTTAAAATCCATAAAACAATATGCCAATTACATAACTCAAATGAATCATCAATTCCAGTACATCTATCTCATGGCAATCTAAAATCTCAGTTCTGATACATAGGCTAACAAATGTATACATTATTATCATCTTATTGTCATTAGACAGTCATATGAAAATTAGAAGCAACATAATCCACAATTTCAAGCATACACAACCCTATAATCTTTCATGACCTCCAAATATATAATTCAAGTTATATAGAAGTATATACAGAAACATCGACCTCAAAAGACTAAGTCTTAAACATCAGCTTACATCCCAAATTATATACCAGTATACACTATGCAAAATATACGAAAAGTGTGTCTATATACATCAACGTGTCAAAAATACCTCAATGTATTGCTAACGAAAGTCTCAAAGGCTGTACCAAGACCCATGGCTATCAATAGGGTCTTTGAGGCTTAATCTATGGAAAGAGAGAAAGGATGTTAGCTAGAGGCCTAGTAAGTAATCGTTGTCACGACCCTCTCTCTCTCTGTCCGTGACTTTTACCTTACCACTTACAGTTGGGCTGTGAGTCAACATCCAATCCATATCTCATCCATTATAGTTCAATAAATTTACACAAATAAAGTAGAATAGAAACTGGACTTTTATATATATGTGCGGAAGCGTTTACATCAGTTTCTATTATATACATCTCCCAAAATACGAAATACAAACTTTACTGTGCATTAATTTTCAAGATACCAAATTTTTTCATCTCAAGTGTATATCTTTCTATACTACTAGATGATCGAAGAAACATGATAACAGGGATGACTGCAATGTACTCACTACTGCGTAAAATCTGTGGAGGATAAATAAATGGGTGAGCTAACATGCTCAGTAAGGAAAATATGAAATCAGGTAGATAGCTACACTATCTACATACGAAAAACATATAATTATTTTCCTTGTAAAATATATACATTCTTTATAATAACTTTCATCGATGCGAAACTATTAATTCGCGAGATGAGTATATGCATATTCACATAGCACACATTTAGAAATCGTTTGCACACAGCAAATCAATTTACATGAGACATAATCACGGGTTGTCATATCCCCAGACACACAGTAAGGGAAACATATGTCACCACACACAGTTGTGACAATGTCATATCACTCAGATAAACATAGGACTTATGGCCATAGTCGGATTCCTGTAAGATCCGATTTTTATCGTAAGAGCAAATGGAATGAATAGAAATTTTCGAGTGCATTGAAAAATGCAAAAGGATTGAAATGATATTCCCGAACATGTACAAGGGTAAAACAGTCAAAAGATCAAAATTCGATATAAATCGTGACAAGAAAATGTTATTAAAAAAATATGGGATTGAGAAATCTTGATCAATAACGAAGAAATAATTAAATTTCAGGTTAAATGATTCAAGATGTGAATTTATTGGAATCAATTAGAATTTTCACATCGGGAAATTATCCCGAAAATAATAGAAAAATATACCAAAAATACGAAATAATATCGAGAAATTCATTCATTGATTAAATGAATTAAATATAATTTTTTTAGATATTTTGAAAAAATAATAATATTTAATTGATTAAAATAATAATAAAAATAAATTATAAATAATAAAAAAATAGTGAAAAATCGCGAGAAAGAAACGAAGCAAGAAGCCGAGCCTTCTGCTGCACCGACGGCAGCTCAGGCGAAGGAAGCGCAGTCGAGCCACCACCGACACCAACAAGCTGACGAACGGCGACGAACGGCAAGAGAAAGGGGGAAAGAGAGAACTGAGAGGGAGAAAAGGAGTTTCCCAGCAACAGGCGCCGATTCAGGCCTGACCACTGCCAGTCGAAGGAGGCCCACGCCAAGACCGGTCGATCAGCGGCTGAATCGGCCGGTGGGACGGCGGCTAGCATTGAAAAACGGGAGAAAGAGAAAGTCACCGACGGTGAGGAGAGAACAGGCCAGACCGGCCACTTTTCGGTGACCTCGGACGAAACCGACCCTAGATCCGTGCATCGGACGACCCCATGGAGCTGTTGGCGATGAAAACCTGAACTAGCCGAACCGGACTGAACCGCTGGACCAAACTGGTCTGAACCGGACCGAACCGGTTCACCTAGAAAAGAAGGAAAAGAAAGGAAAAAGGGAAAAAGAAAAAAAGAAAAAATTAGAAAAAAAATTCCAGTGATGCAATCGAGCTACGGGTAAGTCGGTGAGCGGTCGAATTGATCGATTTAAATTTTAGAATAATTTAATTTGCTTATTAATCGACTGAAAGTTTACCCAAAAAAATATTTAAATTGTGTAGCTCGACAATTGATGTAAAACGAGGACTCGAGTTAGCCTCGATTTACGTACTATCATGAAATCTCGAGTAAGTAACCCTTATTTATGACAATATTGCATCGTTATGCGTGTTAGAATTTATCGCATAAATTACGAATTTAATTTCCGCATTAAATGAATTAATTCTGGAAATTGAGATAAATTATCGTAAATAATTCATTAAGCTATCCAAGAATTTTGAATGAGGCTCAATAAATACTGATGGGCCTAGTTAGCCCAATAGGCCTCGATAATGTGAATAGTGAGTGGAAAACGGGCTTAAGGCCAATTAAGGCCCATTATGGTACAATCGGGCTCAATATGAGTAAACGAGCCCAATGATTTAAATTAATCCCAAAAAATATGAAATATAATTAATTGTATTGAATTTGACCTGATGTATATTTATACACAGTTCCAGAGATTTGATTGAGAGCAAATCGGACTGCATGACTAGACATCAGTAGAAAGGTCAGACTGTACAGAAAAATGAGGTAAGGGAATTGTGTGAGTAGTTAGGGTAGCTACGTGTATTTTAATAGCTTTTGTATACACTGAATATGTATGTATACACTGATTATGTATAAAGGTCCTAAAAAATGGTTTAAAGATTTTAAGGACTCGAAATAGGTAAAGACTATTTTACCCCTATTGAGGGAAGTTCACTTAAGGATGGTGAAAGGATGACATGCATGAAATGCAAGATTTAAGGAATTTTTTGAATTAAGGAATTTTATTGGTTTTTAAGCAAAGTAAATCGATAGATTGGCCAGTAATTGCATAAATTTCACAAGATAACACTACGTAAGTGTTATTTATATTTAATTGAAATTTTTTTGGAAAATGGGCCAACTATCAAGTTTATATGAAAACAGATAAAGCTGGCGCATAGCTCGCACTATATCTGAGTTTGTGAGTGTGCATAAAACGTGCTTAAACGGTTGTTCGCATCGACTTGTGTGACATCATATGCATGAAATCTGCTAGAGTGATTGCTCGCATTAATTTTACTATTGTGAAATGCATGAGAGGTATTGGAGCTTAGCTCACACTCTGTTTTGTCATGTTTTGACTTAATATGCTTAAAAAGGTGCTGGAGTGATTGCTCGCACTAATTTTAATGATTTGACATGCATGAGAGGTGTTGGAGCTTAGCTCGCATCCTGTTTTCATATGATAATTGCATAAAAGATGTGCTGGAGTGTAACTTGCATGAGATTTGATTTATTTATGCATAAAGTTGTGCTAGAGTGTAACTCGGACGAGATTTGATTTATTGATGCATAACACCGTGCTGGAGCTTGCTCGCACGAAGTTTTATATAGATTTATAATTCATTTTAAAGTCGTACTAGAGTGCTACTCATACGCAGATTTTATTGATTTTTATGAAACCGTGCTAGAGCTTCGCTCGCATGAGATTTTTTGATATCATGAATATGCATGGAGCCGTGCTAGAGCTTCGCTCGTACAGGGATTTACATGACATGCATATAGCCGTGTTGGAGTCTCCTGTAGACTGTGTCATAGTGAGATGATATGCCCACACGTACATACTGAGAGAGAGATGGTATGGGTGGATAAGACCTATTGCAGGCACCACTGATTGAGCTTGGGTTCACGGATTACGTTGTACCGTATATGTCACGCGAAGTACGCTGTACCATGGGGATTGTTGGAGTGGAGTGGCATTAGCCACGAGGCAGCAAGCCTTGCCCTCGCAATCCTGATGTTATACTGTTCTGATGGGTAGGATCGACCCACCTCCTGTTTCAGGTGTGATACCCCGCACACTAGGTACCGTGTTGCCAGGGATCACTAGGTTATGGCCATAGTCCTCATTGTTACTGATATAGTCATCTACATGTCTCACATGATATAAGTTGTGGTCTCGATTGACCAGGGTAGACCCGAGGGAGAGGTCAGGCCCCCGATTTTGTGATTTTTACTGAGATTTGCTTTTTAACATAATTTTATAACGAATTGCTTTATGAGTTTGAAATTGAATTATGAGATGCTTAACCCCTTTGGGTTATTTTATACTACAGTTTTAATGAAATGATTTAAATGCAGTAGCATGATGAGTTTTCCATGCATTAATGATAAGATTCATGAAAAGAATTATTTCTCATAATTTGTTTTACATGGCATGATCTTGATTTACCTCATGTCAAGTATGATTTAATGATGTTATATAAAATGCCTTTGATACATGAATAACATTATTTCTATATGCACAAATAGTTTTGATAAACTACGTAATTGATGTATTCATTATTTTGTGCTTGAGATTTTAATGAAAAGAAATGGATTTTAATGGGCATGGCATTATAAGCATGTAGATAGTGGAGCTATCTACTAACTTACATAATTACCTTACTGAGCATGTGGTTTGCTCACCCCCCTTATTTTTTCATCTTTTCAAAGCACTCGTAATAGTTATTGAGCAGCTGAGGACTTGCATTCTTGGTATCCGCTGCTCCCCATCGAGAGACAGGTATACATATTTGTATAGTTTTGTATCTAAATATGTAATGTACAGTACTGTAAACGGATATGATGTCGGGGATGTAGATTTATAAATACCATTGTATATGTATTTAGTTAAAGTCAAAGGATAGTAAACTATGATATGTGAATTTGATTATGGAAATGTAATGGTAAATAGGTGAGAGGTGACTAACACTGAATCATAGCCCAACTATTTGTAGGATGTTCACGATGAGAGAAAGGTAAGAATTAAATAATAAATGAAAAAGCGAAAAATTTACCCTGATTTTTAGGTAATTTGGGTCGTGGCAGTTATTGGTATCATAGCTAAGTTGGCCTGATATGCATTGGTGTTAGTGGTTAAGGAAGTTTACATCCTCATGTACTGTGCATTGTTTCAATACAATTGTGTATATCGAGATGGAATTGCAGCTAAGAATGTGGTTTCAAATGCAAGAATATAGACTCATTAATTGATAGCCGCTATGGTAGAGGGGCGAGTACACAAGCTCGAGGCCGAAGAGGTAGGCCGAAGAGTCGTATTGAGTCGCCACATGAGACTTGAGATGAGATTGAAGTGGAGGCTGATGTTGAGCATGCCCCATAAAGTCCGAGAGAGAGATCGAACAGAGTCCGACAGAGAAACCAGACAATATTGAGACACGTTTCGCAAGGTTGGAGCGAAGTGTGGAGAATATTATAGAGCTAATTGCTCAAGGTATGCATGAGATTTGAGGGCGAATCGAAGCATTGGTGGAAGTCCGCTCGACCCATCTTAAGAGTTAGACATCCAGAATGGACATGGAAAGTAATTCTAGATGTATTCTGGTGACAGAATATCCCGGACATTGCTTAAAGGAAATTACAGATAAAATTTTTACTCTGACCCAGAGGAACTGGTTGATTTACGAGCATGAAACTCAGTTTATATTCCTGGGCAGATATTACCCGACACTATGAACAGTGAGAGTCGAAATGTCTTAAAGTTCATGAAGGGCTTAGATTGTCAATCAGAGTCTGATTGACCCCGTTAGATATACTACCTATGTCGAGGCAGTGCGTATACTACAGTTGTGTGAATAAGATCATGAGTTACACACCTCTGAGATTGAGAAAGGTAGTAAGGGCCGAAATAGAGACAGAAAGAGAATAGAGAATGACAAAGATGCCAGAACGGGAAAAAGGTAGTTGGTAAAAGCTTAGAGATGTTGAGTCACGGGGTAAGATGATTGGTAAGGCCCCAGAGTATCCAAATAAAGTATTTTTGAGGGGTATTGTGATTAGAGGACCCCGACCTTCTCCGTAGCAGTGTAAACAGTGTAGGATGTGTGGTAGATACCACAAAAATAAGATGTTGGATGAGGGTGAGTGTATGCCTTGGACCAGGACACTACTGATGTTTCATCTGATGTGGTGGAAGATACCACACTGCTTAAGAATAATAAAATGATTATTTTAATTAATCCTGGTGCCACGCATTTATTCATACCGTCTTCAGTTACTTATAATCGAGTGAAAGATGTGAAGCCTATACCCTTAAGCAAGATGATGCTAGTTAGCTGATTATCAATAACTGAATATAGGTATAAGGATTGTAAGTTGAAAACGGAGGAAAAATGATACATCAGCCGATTTTATTTAATGGAATATGAATAATTTTGAAATAATATTTAAGAATAGATTGATTCGACTGAAAACTATGTTGTGTAGATTGCTATCCTAAGATAGTGATGATTTCACCCCGGAAAAGTATACTATAAGTTTGACACATAATGAAAGAGAAGTAGCGATATGTAAAGTAATTTGGATTAAGCTATATGTAGTGAATATGAATTGCGGCCAAGGATAAGAGGAGGATATATCCATAACCAGTCTATGTGGTCAAGTTTGAGGGTTAATAACAGCGTCTAGAAGCACACACATAGCGTATAAATTAAAATCGACAGTTGTAATATATACATTTAAAATTTAGGTACCTTTATTGGTACGATAAAGAAATATAGAATTTGATTAATCATGAAGGTTTAAAATTCAAAATATTTTAAACTCCGTTAATATAAGAAAAAGGAAATGACGTGGGTTAGTACCTTGAATGGAAGTGATTTTGAAATGACATTAGACGTTTATGCGTACATAGGTCAAGAATATAGGTGATTGAAATATTAGTGGAACTTAACTACGATAAGGTATTTAAAGCTTACCTAGATTGATTGGTTGTCATCTTGAGCGATGATATTTTGATGTATTCGAAGTCCAGAGAAGAGCATGAGCAGCAATAGGAAACTGTCTTACAGACGAGTTGTTGAGAGTTTCTCTAAATGGGCTGCTCAGTTGACACATCTTGTTCGAAAAAGATTGTATGCCAGTAGGATGATAAGTATGAAAATGGCTTTTGTGAGTTTTGGTGTATTGAAGTAATAAACTGACCACCGTAATTATTCTCACCATAACCAATAGCTCAAGAGGTTTCAGTGTGTATGAATACCTTGAAAATAGGATTAGGTTGTTTATTGATGTAAAATGGAAAGATAGTCGCTTATGGATCGAGATAGTTCAAAGACCAGGAGAGAAACCATCCGACCCATGATTTAGAGTTGGCGGTCATAGCGTTTACACTAAAAGTATGGCACCACCACTTATATGGTAAGAAATTTTGGGTATGCACTGATCGTAAAAGCCCCGAGTATCTGTTTTCACAGAAAGAGTAGAATATGAGATAACCAAGAGGGTAAGAGCTTCTAAGGATTATGATTGTGAAAATTGTACCACCCAGGAAAGACTAATGTAATGGTTGATGCCTTGAGCAGAAAGAGTATCGGGATGGTATCACATATGATGGTCAGGGAGCGTCAGCTGCTAGAACAATTGTGAGCCTCAGTAGTGATGTGATCCCTTATGATGATGACGGTGATTTTGTGACAGCTAGCCTGAGGTTAGAACTGGATTTATGTGATCGGATTTTCCAAGCTTAGCGTGATAATCGGCATGGTGTCGATAGTGTGGGATAGATTCAGAAGGGTACAGTGACAGAGTTCACAGTGAGTGATGATGACTTACAGAGGTTCAGAGATAGTATAAGTGCTCCCCAGGACCACAGTTGATGAGATAATGTAATTGTCAGAAGCTCACTCTTCGGGATATACAGTGCATCCGGGAAGTAATAAATATATCAGAATCTCTGAAAAGGGTATTAGTGGTCAGATATGAAAAGAGACATTGTAGAGTTGTGGAAAAGTGTCTCGTATGTCAGCAGAGTAAGGTAGAGTACTAGAAGTCTGCAGAGTTATTGCAGCCTCTATTTATATTGACACAAAAAAGAGAACAAGTTACCAGGAATTTCGTGATAGGTTATAGAGGACCGCATGGATCACGAGGCTATCTAGGTGATAGTCGATAGATTGATTAAGTCTACCCACCCTTTGGTTATGACATCCCTAGATACTCTAAGTTTGCAGGCTGATTTATGTGTTTGGAAGATTGTGAAATATTATGTAGCGTTCCAGTGAGCATGATATCATAGAGGGATTCCCGCTTCACTTTTCATTTTTGGAAATTTTTTTCAGGAAGCTATGGGAACCTGATTGAGTGTTATCACAGCTTTCCATCCTCAGACAGATGGTTAGTCAGAAAGGACTATACAGGTTCTGGAGGATATGATGAGAGTGTGTGCCATTGATTTTATAAGCTCCTGGGATGAGCAGTTGTTACTAATCGAATTCGCCAATAAGGACAGTTGTCACTTGAGTAGCGGGATGACTTTATATGAGACATGGTATGGCTTTAGGGGTTGTTCCCTGACTTGGATAAGAAGTGGATGACAGATAGAGAATGTTCTCGAATTGGTAAGACAAACCTCTGAGATTGTTCAGTGGATTATGAGAGATTAAGGACACCTCAGAGTAAAGAGAAAAGCTAGGCTGACAAGAGACAGAAACCATTGGAATTCACCAAGGGTGAATCAGTATTGAGATATTAGACAAAGTGGGAGATAATGCCTGTAGGTTGGCGTTACCACTTGAATAAACAGGCATCCATAATGTGTCTTATCTTTTGATGCTTCGAAAATATTATCCGGACCCAGCATATGTAATCGGACATGAGCTTCAACAGCTTAGCTCAATGAAAGTGTAACGTATGTTGGAAAAATAGATGCGGGTATTAAACATGAAAGAGAAAGTGTTGAGGTTTAAGATGATCTCCTAGTCAAGTCCGTTGGTAGTATTACACTTCGGGAAAAAGTCGCATGAGGATTAAAGATTATGATGCGATAGACGTACCTGGAGTTATTTATGGACTCATTTGACTTGGTTCTAATTTGAAGGACCAAATTTCTTAAGTGGGGGAGATTGTAAGACCCGATTTTTATCGTAAAAGCAAATGGAATGAACAGAAATTTTTGAGTGCATTGAAAAATGCAAAAAGATTGAAATGGTATTCCCGAACACGTATAAGGGTAAAACGATCAAAAGACCAAAATTTCGGTATTAATCGTGACAAGAAATTGTTATTAAAAAAAATATGGGATTGAGAAATCTCGATCAATAACGAAGAAATAATTAAATTTCGGGTTAAATTGATCAAGATATGAATTTATTGGAATTAATCAGAATTTTCACATCGGGAAATTATCCCGAAAATAATAAAAAAATATACCGAAATTATGAAATAATACCGAAAAATTCATTTATTGATTAAATGAATTAAATATAATTTTTTTAGATATTTTGGCAAAAATAATAATATTTAATTGATTAAAATAATAATGAAAATAAATTATAAAAAAAAATCATGAAAAATCGCGAGAAAGAAACGAAGCCTGAAAAAACGAAGCAAGAAGCCGAGCCTTCGCGACACCGACGGAGGCGGCCAGTGGCAGCCCAGGCGAAGGAAGCCTAGTCGAGCCACCACCAGCAGCAACAAACCGACGAATGGCGGTGAACGACGAGAGAAAGGGGGAAAGAGAGAACCGAGAGGGAGAAAAGGAGTTTCCCGGTGACCGGCGTCGATTCAAGCCCAACCACTGCCAGTCGAAGGAGGCCCACGCCAAGACCGACCGATCAGCGGCTGAACAGGCCAGTGGGACGGCAGCTAGCACTGGAAAATGGGAGAAAGAGAAAAGTCACAGACGACGAGGAGAGAACAGGCCGGACTGGCCACTTTTAAACGACCTCGAGCGAAACTGACCCCAGATCCGTGCATCGGATGACCCCACGGAGCTATTGGCTGTGAAAACTGGTGGAGAACCTGTCGGCGAGGCCCTAGGAAGAGAAAATTGGACTGCTTGATCGAGCAGCGTTGAGAAAGTGAAATTTTTCAAGTGATTTCAGGTAAGGGACTCTTGTGAGTAGTTAGAGATACCTGAACGTATTTTCATCTGCTTTTACATTCACTTCAACACTCTGAGGGTCAGAGAAAGTGAATAATAATTATTGTGACCCGATAGTGGCAAATTATGATTTTGCCCCTAGTTAGTCAAAAAGTCAAATTTTGTGAAAAGTTGTAAAAAGCATGGAAACCACCATTTTGAGTGTTTTACTGCTGTTTAGCAGAAGAATAAATAGATGGGCTAATGATTTTAAGGTTGATGTGAATTAAGCACACTTTATAGTGCTGATTTTGATATTTTATAAATCATCCATTTTTAAAGAGCCATCTATCATATTATGTGAGAATGAATCGTGCTGGAGCACAGGTCGCACTGCATTTCATATATTTTCCACATACATTAGTGCTGGATTATGATTCGCACTAGATTTCCATGACATGCATGATGGAGTACTAGAGTTCTTACTCGTACTCAGTTTTATATGATATATGCATGAGAGAGTGCTGGAGCGATTAGCTCGTACTCGAGTTTTTCATGAGATGCATGACAGAGTGCTGGAGCGTTGCTCGTACTCGATTCTTCATGATTTATACATGACATAGTACTAGAGCTATTGCTCATACTTGATTTGATGATATTGGGCATAGCATAGTACTGGAGCTATTACTCGTACTTGATTTAATACATGAACTATGCATTGACCTATTTGCTGGAGGTTTACTCGCACTAGAGTTGAGTTTTTGATGTGAAACAATGTTTGAGCAGAGTGCCGACTGTGAGTCGCGCTCAAAGGCGCGTACTGTATGTGATATATAATACATGTTGAAAACCATGCTTGATTTCCTTATGCAGACTGAGTGTCACACTGTGAGAGGATTCACATGAGGATTTAGAGACGTGGTATGATATTCCATGGTTTTGAGGGCTAAAACCTATGGCAGGCACCCCGACTGTAATGTAGGGTCCACGGGTGTACGTTGTACCATGCATGTGGCATGGAGTACACTGTACCGTGTGTTGTTGTGGAGTTGAGGAGGATATAGCTGGTAGTTGTGATGGAATGATCCCCCTCCCGTTGCAGTTGTGATGCCCCGCATACCGAGTACTGTGTTGCTTGGGATCACATGTCAGATATGATCATACTCCAGGATACTATTTACATTTTCACCACAGAGTCTCACATGATATATCACCTGATTGACTGGTTTAAGTGCGGACAGACCTGAGGGATGGGTCTGTCAGGACCCATTCTCAATCCATGACTTTACCCAAAATTCACTACAAATTTTTCGCATTTTTAACTTACCTTTCCTCTCATCAATGGTTGGGCTGTGATTCGATGTCAGAGTCCTCGCTTACCACATTTTCCGTTATCATACATACATGTCAATATACTATTACTGACTGTAACTGCTTTTATTATACATGTAAGATTATATAAAATCTAACACAATTACATTCCTCATAATATATATCGTATACATCACTGTGCTGTTTCTATGTTTAGATGCATAACCGTACAAATTTTGTATACCTGGCGATCGATAGGAACTAGCAGTGAACTCAGGAACTACTATCCCTCAATAGCTCTAGCTCTACTGCTGATGCTCTGTAGATAGATGTAAAGAAAGGGGGGTGAGCATACAACGCGCTCAGTAAGGAAATCAGGCAAGCAAGTAGATATCTACACTATCTACTTGAAATAATGCTATTCCTTGAAAACATTATTTCCTTTACTCACTTTAAAAGCATGTCTTTAAATATATGTATGTATACTTGTACAGATTAAATCCCATGTACGTAAATCATGCTTTCTTTCTCAAATGTAGGCATGTAGGGCAAAATAATGCATCTTTATATAAATCATGCGTTTATGTAAATCATGCCATGTATATTTAAATCACAATAAAAATGGCATTTAAATTATTCACATCACAAAATCGGAGTCTGACCCATCCCTCAGGTCTGTCCGCAATTTAAATCAGTCAATTAATGTGATATATCATGTGAGACTCTGTGGTGAAATGTAAATAGTATCCTCGACTAAGATCATATCCGACATATGATCCCAAGCAACACAGATCTCGGTGTGCGGGGCATCATTGCTGCTACGGGAGGGGGGTCAGTCCATCACAACCGTCAGCTATATCCTCCTCAACTCCACAACAACACACGGTACAGTGTACTCCCATGCCACATGCATGGTACAAAGTACACCCGTGGACCCTACATCACAGTCGGGGTGCCTGCCATAGGTCTTAGCCCTTAAACCATGGAATATCATACCACATCTCTAATACCCTCATGCGACTATCCTCTCACATAATGTGACACTCAGTCACACAAGGATGCGGGCATGGGTTTGTAACATGTATTATATATCACATACAGTGCGCGCCTTTGAGTGCGACTCACAGTCGACACTCCGCTCAAACACTGTTTCACATCACAAACTCAACTCTAGTGTGAGTAAACCTCTAGCAACTAGATCAATGCATAGTTCATGTATTAAATCAAGTACGAGTAATAGCTCTAGTACCATGCTATGCACAATATCATCAAATCAAGTACGAGCAATAGCTCCAGTACTATGTCATGTATAAATCATGAAGAATCGAGTATGAGCATCGCTCCAGCACTCTGTCATGTATCTCATGAAAAACTCGAGTACGAGCGAATCGCTCCAGCACTTTGTCATGCATATATCATATAAAACTGAGTACGAGTAATAACTCCTGTACTCTATCATGCATGTCATGGAAATCTAGTGCGAAATCAAAATCCATCACTAATGTATGTTGAAAATATATGAAATCCAATGCGAGCTGTGCTCCAGCATGATTCATTCTCACAAAATATGATAGATGGCTCTTTAAAAAAGGGATGATTTACAAAATATCAAAATCAGCACTATAAAGTGTGCTTAATTCACATCAACCTTAAAATCATTAGCCCATCTATTTATTCTCTTGCATAAACAGCAGTTAAACACTCAAAATAGTGGTTTCCATGCTTTTTACAACTTTTCACAGAAGTTGACTTTTTGACTAACTAGGGGCAAAATCATAATTTGCCACTATCGAGTCGCAATAATTATTATTCATTTTCTCTGACCCTCAGAGTTTTTAAGTGAATGCAAAAGTAGACGAAAATACGTGCAGGTATCTCTAACTACTCACAAAAGTCCCTTACCTGCAATTACTCGAGAAATTTCACTTTCTCTGCGCTGCTCTTTTCAGCAGTCCGATTTGCTTCTCCAATACACTCTGGAGCTGCATATAACCATTTATCAGGTTAATTACACTTTTCCTACTGTATTTCACATTAAATACAGTCTATTTCCCTTAATGGGCTTTAAAAATCCTTAATGGGCCTAGCTATGCCTTAAGCCCATTTTTATTTTACTATTCATTTTCGTTGGGCCTATTGGGTTTGTGGAGCCCACCAACTCTTATTGGGCTTGTCCTAGACCCATTACATCATATTGGGCCTAAAATATTTGGGCTTGGCCCATTGGGCCTCTCGACCACATGCCATGGCCGAGAGCTACCCATGCCATCGGTTATGCCATGGTATGCCATCCATGCCTATTTCTTAGCCAATTCACTTAGGCATTTTCACAAACACTTGGTTGGCAACATTCCTAAACATCATATAGTTCATTTAGGCATTTTATCAAACACCTTGATTGCCAACTAATTACATGTATTAATTAATCAAATTGATTAATTCTAATTACACCATAATCATTAACACATGTACATTAATCCTTTTATGCCTTAAAAATCATATGGACATAAATCAATGTCTCACCACTCACTCTCGGCCTAACCAACATCATAGTGATTTAATATGTTTCAATGCTTAAAACATATATCAATATACTTAAAATCATTCATACATTAACATATATGAAATTGAAAATTAGAAAATATACCAATTGTTGTGTTCACCCTTTGGCCGAATCTTTGAAGGCTCTCGGTTTGCACTCTATGGCTCCTTGATAGCCAATTCCAACATATGTCACTCTCCTTTCAATTTGGAACAATTTCCATGAAGGATACAAGTTCCAATTATGCCTAATTCCTAGTGATTTCTAGTGAGAGAAAGCTTGGATAATATGTTTCAATGGTTTCTTCTTCTAGTCGAATTTGGTGTGATGAAGATGACAATGGTGTGGCTGAATTTATAAGCCACTTACTTAGCCATTAAGTTTTACTTTCCAGCGATTAAGCTTGACTTTCCAAGCCTTATCCATGAGTCACCTTATGAGTCATGGTTAGCTTTAACTATGGTTAGATATTTACCTCTTGGGCTTTCCATTTGGGCTTCTCAGTTTGGGCTTTCTTAATGGGCTTTTGGGCTGAAACTTTTACTATGTCTCGGGCCTTTAATTGTCTAAATATTTGGCCAATCAATTGGTCCAACAATTCGGTCTAAAGGACCTAAGAATTTCGATATACGTTTAGTATACCTTAATGGGCTTTAAAATTTTCACCTTAGGCCCATTGCGTTTTTAACCATTAAATTAAATCCGGAATCCTTTCGAATAAATTTTCCTTACTTCCGGGGATGATTATCTTGTATTCTGGCCAAGAATATTTTTTTCCAACTTTTTCTCCACACTTAGGTTAATTTTTAACCATGATTAGTCAACTATGGTAAAAATCCACTTTCTTAACTATTGTTGACTTTTTCCTTAACCATTGACCAAGTTGACTTTTTCTCAAAATTTTGAAAGTGTCATATCTTATGTCTTACACTCTCGTCTTTATGTTTCAACCGTTCCTGGTGGATAATTTCACCCGAAACACCTTAAATACCTTAACTCGCCAAAAAGGTCCATTTTACTCTTTTTAGCTTTTACTCTCGTTTTCTATGTTCGAGACTAAATCAAGCTGACTTTCCTTCATGAGCTCTCTATGCTCTCTCATTTTAAGTTCTTATTTTCAGTTAGAATGATTTAGATTCACTCGGTTTAGCCTGTGACACTTATGGCTCACATTAGGCTTTTTATGTAGCTTTGTGTGTTAAATCATTTCACTAACACTTTAAGTCTAGTAAATACTCTTCTTATGATTCAACTATAATAACAGAGTGTTCATACACATAGGAATCATAAGGATTAAGCTATATAAAATTCAGGTCTGACAGGGTCGGACTCCGATTTGTGTTGTGAATGATTTAAATGCCATATTTACTGTGATTTGAATATACCTGACATGATTTATCTAAAGGCATTGTGATATTATAAAGATGCATTGTTTTGCACTACATGCCTACATTTGAGAAAGAAAGCATGATTTCTGTACATGGGATTTAATCTGTACAAGTATATATATATATATATATATATATATTTAAAGACATGCTTTTAAACTGAGTTAAGGAAATAATATTTTCAAGGTATAGCATTATTTTGAGTAGATAGTGAAGATATCTACTTGCTTGCCTGATTTCCTTACTGAGCACGTTGTATGCTCACCCCCTTTCTTTACGTCTCTCTACAGAGCATCAGCAGTAGAGTGAGAGTTATTGAGGGATAGTATTCCTGAGTCCACTATTATTTCCTATCGATCGACAGGTATACATATTTTGTACGGTTATGTATCTAAACATAGAAATAGCACAGTGATGTATACTATATATATTATAGGGAATGTAATTGTAGTAGACTTTATATAATCTCACATGTATTATAACAGAAGCTATAGTCAGTAACAGTATATTGACATGTATGTATGATAATGGATGATATGGTATACGAGGAAGCTAACATCGAATTACAACCCAACCATTGATGAGAGGAAAGGTAAATTAAAATGCAAAAAATTTGTAGTGATTTTGGTTAAAGTCATGAATTGAGATGAGGTCCTGACAGAATGATATCAGAGCCGAGGTTGGTCTGATGTGAGTCGGTGTTAGGAAATAGGAAAGTGTACATCCCCATAATATTGTGTTGTGTTTAGATACAACTGTGTATACTAGATAGGAGATGGACTAATTCATGATTATGAATGTAGGAACTTTACCTATATGGCAAATATGCATAGTGGTAGAGGTACGAGAGGTAGGGCTCGAGGCAGTGGAGATAGGCCCGAAAGATGAGCTGTTGTCGAGCCATTACCTATGCATGAGACTCCTGTGCTACTGAGGCACCCGAGTGTGTAGAGACACGTTTTACGAGATTAGAGCGTAGTCTAGAGAAAATTATAGAGATATTGGCACAGACGATGTTGGGTAGGGAAGGACAGGAAGCAGGAGCTGCGACAGGAGAGACAGTCGCCCTTGATACACCTACGCAGACAGCTGATGCACCGAGGACTGTAGATACTCCTACACCCCCAACAGTTTCGGGTGGTAGTGGATTAGGGTACGGATGTGATCTACAACGGTTGCGAGAATTCCAGAAGTTTAGACCTCCATCTTTTAGTGGGGTCAAAGACCCTATAGCTGCTTAGGAGTGGGTGGCAGAGATGGAGAAACTTTATGGATTCTTCGAGTGTACGACATCAGAGATGGTCGCATTTGCTGCATTCCTACTGAAGGGAGCTGCAGAGCACTGGTGGAAGTCCACCTAACCCATATTAAGAGCCTGACACATAGATATTAGTTGGGAGATATTTCGGGAGGCCTTTAGGAGGTAGTTTGTTCCTGACACCGTACAATGCAAACTACAGGCAGAGTTTTTGGGACTGAACCAAGGGAGTTTGTCAGTGGGCGAGTATGAGACTCGATTCCTATCTTTGGGGAGATATGACCCAAATACCATATATAGTGAGGCCAGAAAGGTCCACAGGTTCATCGATGGGTTGAGACCGGTTTTGCGATCCAGGTTGGTTCCATTAGATATAACCACCTATGAGGAAGCAGTGCACAGGGCGCAACTGTGTGAGCAAGATTATGAAAGAAATGCTTTCGATTGTGGAAATTTTAACCAGAGCCGAGATATACAGAAGAAGAGGCCAGCTAGGGATTTTAGTTATCGAGAAGGGAGGAAACTCTTCGGTAAGAGAGCACGAGTTGAGGAGGCATGAGAGAGATTTTCTAGACCTCCTGCTTATCTGACCGTAGCTCCAGTAAAGAGTATTGCCATATGAGTATAGAGACCTGCTGCCGATCAGTGCAGAAGATGCGATAAACAACATGGAGGTAGACCGTGTCCGCTGACTCCTATAGTGTGTTTTCGATGCGGGATACAAGGGCATATTACTAGAGTTTACCCAAAAATGGATAGTACTGCGCCACTGAAGGGCAGGGAGCCGGATAGAGCTCTAGCTGGTACGTCTGCTCAAAGAGGTAGAGCGACGATAGAAGAAAATAGGAAACAAGTGATGGGTCGAGGGCGCGTACATGCTTTGGACTAAGGGACAGCTGATGCTTCATCGGATGTGATACGAGGTAACATCCTAATTTATGATATTGAAGCATATGTTTTAATAGATCCTGGTGCCACGCATTCTTTTGTATCACCTTCATTTGCATGTAAATTAGCAAGACATGTAGAGCATACACCATTGTGTATGATGATGTTGATTAGTATGCTTATGAATAGTAGTCAAGTTGTAGAACATGTATTTAATGACTGCAAGTTGAGAGTAGGGAACAAGGAGATGACAACCAATCTAATATTACTAAGTATGAGTGACTTTGATATAATCTTAGGAATGAATTGGTTATCTGCAAACCATGCTGTTTTAGATTGTTATGCTAAGACATTTATGTTTCCTAACCCTACTAGATATGTTGTAAAGTTTAATAAAAATAAATGAAAGGAGTAGTTATGATTATGATATGATTTACTGACTTAGAAAACCTTCAACATATCAAGGTTTCATTGCGTACATGGTAGATATGGATAAGGCACATCCGGAGTTGTTAGATATTACAGTGGTTAGTGAGTACCCAGATGTTTTTTTGGATGAGTTGCCAGGGTTACCACCAGATAGAGAGATGGAGTTTTGTATAGATTTGGTCCCTGGTACGGAGCCTATTTCGAGACCACCATATCGTATGGCCTTAGTTGAGCTAGAGGAGCTCAAGAGGTAGTTGCAGGAACTGTTGGATAGGGGTTTTGTTCGACCAAGTGTTTCACCCTGGGGAGCACCGGTTTTGTTTGTGAGAAAGAAAGATGGGAGCCTCTGATTGTGTATAGATTACCGATTGTTGAATAAGGCTACCATTAAGAATAGGTATCCCCTTCCACGCATTGACGATTTGTTAGATCAGCTTCAGGGAGCACAGGTCTTTTCCAAGATTGACCTGAGGTCTGGGTATCATCAGCTGAAAGTTCGGAGTGGAGATGTACCTAAGACAGCATTTCGTACCCGATATGGCCATTATGAGTTCTTAGTCATGCCATTCGGATTGACGAATGCTCCAGCTGCTTTCATGGCTTTGATGAATGATGTATTTAAGCCATATTTAGACCAGTTTGTTATCGTCTTTATCGATGACATATTGGTGTATTCGATATCCAAGGAGGAGCATGAGGAGCACCTTAGGATCGTATTGCAGACTCTACGAGAGCAGGAGTTATATGCTAAGCTCAGTAAGTGTAACTTTTGGTAGTCACAGATCTCGTTTTTTGGACATGTTGTATTGAGAGATGGTGTATCAGTTGATCCATCTAAGATAGAGGCTGTAGTTTAGTGGGAACAGCCAAGGATAGTCACCGAGATCAGGAGTTTTCTAGATTTAGCTGGATATTATCAAAGATTCGTTGAGGGATTTTCGAAGTTGGCTGCTCCGTTGACACGTCTTACTCGAAAGAGTGTACCGTTCATATGGAACGAGGATTGTGAGAAGAGTTTTCAAGAGTTAAAGCGTCGATTGACCATCACTCCGATTCTCACTATCCCTACCAGCTTAGGAGGATTTGCAGTGTATACCGATGCTTCGCATCAGGGACTGGGCTGTGTATTGATGCAGGATGGGAGGGTAGTTGCTTATGGATCCAGACAGTTGAAGGATCATGAGAAGAACTATCCGACCCATGATTTGGAGCTAGTTGCAGTAGTGTTTGCGTTGAAGGTATGACACCACTACTTATATGGCGAGAAAGTCCAGATATTTACTGACCACAAGAGCCTCAAGTATCTGTTCTCGTAGAAAGAGTTGAACATGAACAGAGAAGATGGCTAGAGCTTCTAAAAGACTACCATTGCGAGATACTTTATCATTCGGGTAAGGCTAATGTTGTAGCCGATGTCTTGAGCAGGAAGAGCCTAGGGATGGTATCGTCTATGATGTTTAGGGAACATGATTTGCTAGAGCAGTTTGCTAGCCTCAGTTTGGGAGTCGTGCCTTCTGACATGGATACATGCTATGTGATAGCTAGTCTATGCTTGAAGCTAGATCTGTTGGACAGGATCACAGTGGCTCAGCAGACTGACCCATTTTGTATGGATGTGAGTAGTCAGATGCAGAAGGGTACAGTGACTGACTTTGAGTTGAGTTCTGATGGATACTAAGGTACAGAGGTAGATTATGTGTTCCCAAGGATCCAGGACTTAGGAGATTGATATTGGCGGAAGCTCATTCGTCGAGGAATACTTTGCATCCAGGGAGTAACAAAATGTATCAGAACCTCCGTAAGGTATACTGGTGGTCGGGTATGAAGAAAGATGTAGCAGACTTTGTGGCAAAGTGTCTCGTATGTCAGCAGGTGAAGGTAGAGCATCATAAACCTGCAGGGTTATTGCAGCCTCTACCTTTATCGACATGGAAATAGGAGCATATCACCATGGATTTCGTGATGGGTTAACCGAGAACCCGCAGGAATCACGATGCCATATGGGTGATCGTCGACAAACTGATGAAGTCAGCCCACTTTCTAGCTATGAGAGCGACCGATACTCTGAGTTCATTAGCAGAACTGCATGTACGCGAGGTAGTGAGGTTGCATGGTGTACCAGTGAGCATAGTCTCTGATAGGGATTCCCACTTCACTTCCCACTTTTGGGGACATTTTCAGGAAGCCATGGGAACCCAGTTGAGTTTTAGCACCGCTTTCCATCCTCAGACAGATGGTCAGTCAGAGAGGACTATATAGACTTTGGAGGATATGTTTGAGAGCATGTGCGCTGGATTTTAGAGGCTCCTGGGATGATCACTTGCCACTAGTCGAGTTCGCCTACAACAACAGTTATCATTCGAGTATCGGGATGGCGCCGTATGAGGCTTTGTATGGCTGTAGATGTCGTTCCCCTATTGGATTGGAAGAAGTGGGTGACCGTAAGATTTTCACTCCTGACATGGTTACGCAAGCATCTGAGGACGTCCACTTGATTGTAGAGAGATTGAGGAAAGCCCAGAGCATACAGAAGAGTGACGCTGATAAGAGATGTAGGCCACTAGAGTTTGCAGTTAGTGAATCCGTGTTTTTGAAAGTTTCTCCTTCCAAAGGCATAGCGAGATTTGGGAAGAGAGGGAAACTAAATCCTCGCTATATTGGACCCTTTGAGATACTCGATTGAGTAGAAGATAAGGCTTATAGGTTAGAATTGCCACCGGACTTATTAGGTGTCCATAACATCTTCCACATATCGATGCTTCGGAAGTATCACCTGGATCCGGCACATGTGATTAGTTACGAGCCTTTAGAGCTCCGAGAGGACATGTCATATGTTGAGCGACCGATTCGGATATTGGATAGGAAAGAAAAGGTATTGAGATCGAAGACCATCGGGTTAAGGACGATTCTCTGGCAGCATCATACTTCAGAGGAGGCTACTTGGGAGCTAGAGAGTCTGATGAGAGAGAAATACCCTTACCTATTTGATGACTGACTTGGTTCTAATTTGGAGGACCAAATTCTCTGAGTAGGGGAGGATTGTTAGACCCAAATATTTTTGTAGCTTGTTCCTTATGATTCCTATGTGTATGAACACTCTATTATTATAGTTGAATCATAAGAAGAGTATTTACTAGATTTAAAGTGTTAGTAAAATGATTTAACACGCAAAAGCTACATAAAAAGCCAAATGTGAGCTATAAGAGTCACAGGCTAAACCGAGTGGATCTGAATCATTCTGACTGAAAATAAGAACTTAAAATGAGAAAGTATAGTGTCAAACCCGAATTTTATGTAGCTTGTACCTTATGATTCCTATCTGTATGAACACTTTGTTATTATAGTTGAATCATAAGAAGAGTATTTACTAGACTTAAAGTGTTAGTGAAATGATTTAACACGCAAAAGCTACATAAAAAGCCTAATGTGAACTATAAGAGTCACAGGCTAAAACGAGTGAATCTAAATCATTCTGACTAAAAATAAGAACTTAAAATGAGAGAGCATAGAGAGCTCATGAAGGAAAGTCAGCTTGATTTTGTCCCGAACATAGAAAACGAGAGTAAAAGCTAAAAATGGTAAAATGGACCTTTTTGGCGAGTTAAGATATTTAAGGTGTTTCGGGTATAATTATCCACCGAGAACGATTGAAACATAAAGGCGAGAGTGTAATACATAAGATATGACACTTTCGAAATTTAGAGAAAAGTCAACTTGGTCAATGGTTAAGGAAAATGTCATCTATAGTTAAGAAAGTGGACTTTTACCATAGTTGACTAATCATGGTTAAAAATTAACCTAAGTATGGAGAAAAAATTGGAAAAAAATATTCTTTGCCAGAATACAAGATAATCATCCTTGGAAGTAAGGAAAATTTATTCGGAAGGATTATGGATTAAATTTAATGGTTAAAAACGTAATGCGCCTAAGGTGAAAATTTTAAAGCCCATTAAGGTATACTAAACGTATATCGAAATTCTTAGGTCCCTTAGACCGAATTGTTGGACCAATTGATTGGCCAAATATTTAGACAATTAAAGGTCCGAGGTATTGTAAAAATTTCAGCCCGAAAGCCCATTAAGAAAGCCTAAATCGAGAAGCCCAAATGGAAAGCCCATGAGATAAATATATAACCATAGTTAAAGCTACCCATGACTCATAAGGTGACTCATTAGGTGACTCATGGCTAAGGCTTAGAAAGTCAAGCTTAATGGCTGGAAAGTAAAGCTTAATGGCTAAGTAAGTGGCTTATAAAATTAGCCACACCATCGTCATCTTCATCACACCAAATTCGGCTAGAAGAAGAAACCATTGAAACATATTATCCAAGCTTTCTCTCACTAGAAATCACTAGGAATTAGGCATATTTGGAACTTGCATCCTTCATGGAAGTTGTTCCAAATTGAAAGGAGAGTGACATATGTTGGAATTGGCTATCAAGGAGTCATAGGGTACAAACTGAGAGCCTTCAAAGATTTGGCCAAAGGGTGAACACAACAATTGGTATATTTTCAGTGCAAACCGAGAGCCTTCAAAGATTCGGCCAAAGGGTGAACACAATAATTGGTACATTTTCTAATTTTCAATTTCATATATGTTAATGTATGAATGATTTTAAGTATATTGATATATGTTTTAAGTATTGAAACATATTAAATCACTATGATGTTGGTTAGGCCGAGAGTGAGTAGTGGGATATTGAATTATGTCCATATGATTTTAAGGCATAAATGGATTAATGTACATATGTTAATGATAATGGTGTAATTAGAATTAATCAATTTGATTAATTAATACATGTAATTAGTTGGCAAACAAGGTGTTTGATAAAATGCCTAAATAAACTATATGATGTTTAGGAATGTTGCCTAAATGCTTAAGTGAATTGGCTAGACAAATAGGCATGGATGGCATGCCGTGGTGTAACCGATGGCATGGATAGTTCTCGGCCATGGCATTTGGCCGAAAGGCCCAATAGGCCAAGCCCAAATATTATAGGCCCAATATGATGTAATGGGTCTAGGATAAGCCCAATAAGAATTGGTGGGCCCCACAAGTCCAATAGGCCCAACAAAAATGAATAGTAAAATGAAAATGGGCTTAAGGCATAGTTAGGCCCATTAAGGACTATTCAAGCCCATTAAGGGAAATAGACTATATTTAATGTGAAATACAATAGGAAAAATGTAATTAACTTGATAAATGGTTATATACAGCTCCAGAGAGTAATGGAGAAACAAATCGGACTGCTGAAACGAGCAGCGCAGAAAAAGTGAAATTTCTCGAGTAATTATAGGTAAAGGACTTTTGTTAGTAGCTAGAGATACCTGCACGTATTTTTATCTGCTTTTACATACACTTAAAAATGCTGAGGGTCAGAGAAAGTGAATAATAATTATTGTGACCCGATAGTGGCAAATTATGATTTTACCCCTAGTTAGTCAAAAAGTTAACTTTTGTGAAAAGTTGTAAAAAGCATGGAAACCACTATTTTGAGAGTTTAACTGCTGTTTAGCAGGAGAATAAATAGATGAGCTAATGATTTTAAGGTTGATGTGAATTAAGCACACTTTATAGTGTTGATTTTGATATTTTGTAAACCATCCCTTTTTAAAGAGCCATCTATCATATTATGTGAGAATGAATCGTGCTAGAGCACAGCTCGCACTGGATTTCATATATTTTCCACATACATTAGTGCTGGATTTCGATTCGCACTAGATTTCCATGACATGCATGATAGAGTACTGGAGTTATTACTCGTGCTCAGTTTTATATGATATATGCATGAGAGAATGCTGGAGCGATCAGCTCGTACTCGAGTTTTTCATGAGATGCATGATTGTGAGATCTGAGAATTTCAGACATATTTTAATTATGTAATATGAACTTGAAGTATAATTTATTGAGCTAAGTGAATTAGGGAATGATAATTGGAGATTTATAAGTTAAGTGTTTAAAATAAGTGTGAAACTATGAGGACAGATCGATCTGGGAGAAGGAGAGATCGATCTGGTGAGTTATAAATGACAAGGAAGGAGGAATTTAAGGAGCAGATCGATCTGGGAGAAGGAGAGATCGATCTGGTGGGTTATAAATGACGAGGAAGGAGGAATTCAAGGAGCAGATCGATCTCCAATGGAAGAGGATCGATCTCCTTATGATTCTGTTTGAGAGAAGATCGATCTCATGAGGAAGAGATCGATCTCCAAATGATTCTGTTTGGGAGAAGATCGATCTCCTCAAGGGGCAGATCGATCTCTTTATCGATCTCATAAAGCCATAAAGAGATCGATCTCACCCCTCGACAGATCGATCTCCTAGGCATAACTTACCCCAAATTGTCCCAAAATTCAAAAGCAGATCGATCTCATCAAGAGCCAGATCGATCTCCTACCCCTAGTCTATATAAGAAACCCCTGCTTTCTCCTACAATCTCACTTTCTCTCTCTTCTAACCCCTATTTTCACCGAAACCTAGCTTTCTCACTCATCCAAAGCACCCATTTTCGGCCGAATCAGAGGTTGTGGCAAGAAGGGAAGTTGTTCCTCATCAAAAGGAGAACAACATACTTGGAAATCGAAAGAAGGATCGAATCGAGGCAAGAGATAAGCTCTCCACAAGTTTTGGGTAATTTCTAAACTTCGATCCTTCTATTTGAGGTGATTTTGGTGATGTTAGTTGTTAGCATTTCGTTGAAATAGCTGAGAAATGGTTAGGGATTGATGAAATTGCAATGTGGTTGGAGTGATAATGATATTTAGCAATTTTGGGAATTTGAGCCATAAATGGAAATTTAGACAATGTGGTGAATTAGCATGATAATTGGCATGAGAAATGTAGAACGTTGAGATGTTGTGAATGAGAGTGTAGTTTGGGGTAGAGTTACGAGAATCAAGAGATTTGAGGCGTTATGAGCAATTTTGCTCGATTTTGAGAATTGAGGTTTATGCGATAATTGAGTATTGATGTTTTAACATCGCTTGGACAGCTCGGGAGTTCCAGAGTGGAATGCGAGGCTAGTTCGTGATACGGGGGAAACGATTCCACTATACGAGGTGCAAAGAGGTAAGGGAAATCTAAACCATTTGTGTATGTGATTTGTAAACTGTTATAGCATGAATTGCGGTTTATAAAACAAGCATGTTGAGTGTTGTGTTGAGATATAATTGTACACGGTTTTATAGCCGGTTGGAGCCCATTATTTTATGCGTTTATAAGCTGAGTGTGAAATTGCTTTATAAACCATCGAATTTGTGTGAGTAATGAATTAGGCTCTACGTTAAGGCAATATCGAGATTTGAGAAATGTGTGTGTGCTTTGCCGGTTGGAACTCGATTTTATTATGTTTTGTGTTGAGTACAAAACGATTTTCAAATGAGTTTTATGAGAGAAAAACCATTATGAGTTCTACGTGAAGGCAAACCAATCTTGTGTGATAAGACTTAGGTGTGTAATTTTGAGTACACACCGGGCATTGCTCTGGTAGCATGTAAGCCCAATTTCTTCTCCGTTCTGGTAACGTGAGAATAACCCATTCTGTGGCTATGCCACGTATACTTAGTGGTCGTTGCCACGTGTGAAACCCTATTTGGTGGCCGTTACCACATGTGAAACCCTATTTGGTGGCCGTTGCCACGTGTGAAACCCTATTTGGTGGCCGTTGCCACGTGAGAAACCCTATTGGTGGCCGTTGCCACGTGAGAAACCCCATTGGTGGCCGTTGCCACGTGATACCCCATTTGGTGGCCGTTGCCACGTGAGAAACCCCATTTGGTGGCCGTTGCCACGTGAGAAACCCTATTGGTGGCCGTTGCCACGTGAGAACCCCTAATTAGTGGCCGTTGCCACGTGAAACCCTATCCAGTGACTATGCCACGTGCGAAATTAAATCAGTGGCTATACCACGTGTGTTTAGTGGCTGTGCCACGTGAGAATTTAAATCAGTGGCCATGCCACGTGTGTTTAGTGGCTATGCCACGTGTGAATTTAAATCAGTGGCTATGCCACGTGTGTTTAGTGGCTGCGCCACGTGCATTACTGTTTCAGTGATTTTATCACGTATTTGAGAAAGCGTTTATCACATTATTTTCACATGCTTTGTTATTGCTCTAGACTGAGCCTTTTTACTTCATGTTTTCACATGATTTGAGACTTGAGAATGTCGTTTTGAGTACTTTCGTGCTATGATTTTCAAATGAGTTTCACATACAAATAAATATTTTCTGATGTGCATTTTGGTTTATGAAATGAGTCCCTTACCCCCCTTACTGAGCGATTTAGAATCTCACCCTGTTTTCTTTCCCTCAGAGTTCTTCAAGTGAAAAAGGATCTCCCTGCGACGTACGGAGTAGTGGCTAGTGGAGGACTTGAGCTCCAGGCCATATATTGTATTTTGAGGTATCTTTTATCTTTTCATGTACCCAGAGAATTACTGTAATTGCAGACACTTGATGTATAACATCGTATGGGATGTATTAGGATTAATTAACTTGGAATTGAGTGATGTATATGATTCAATATACACTATATTATGATGAGATCCTGAGGCATGATAATTATGATGACGTATGACACTGCGCAGGAATGCACCCTTAATTGTGAATTAATAAATAAAAAGTTTTAAATTAGCCCTATTTTTCGCACTTCCGGGGCGTGACAGAGTTTTCTTGGTATCAGAGCTTAGGGTGTCTAGTACTGTCAGTGTCGATTAAGTGAAATAGAATACATCCCAAGTGTCTGTAATAGTCTGGTCATGAACTGAAATTGAGGATTGAGATTTTAATCGATTGTGGTATGTACGCGCAGGAGACGAGTTGAGATAGTGAATGAGTAAACGACGAGGTCGTTCGAGGAGGCAGAGTCCCCTCCGCCACCTGTCCCACAACCAGAGAGTCCTAACTCTCGATTTATTCGGATTGAGACCGATGTGAGGCAAGGTTTTGAGCAGATGGCAGCGTTATTCGCGCAACACTTTAGAGTTAATGCCTCGGGTACTACTCCTACACCACCACAAGGACCTCCCATACCCCCAATACCTCCCGTCACTCAGCCTGATGATAGAAGTATGGTCCGACTGAAAGATTTTCTGAAGATGAATCCACCCGTGTTTAGGGGAAAGAAGGATCCTACAGAGGCTGAGGAGTGGCTGACGGAGTTGAGGATTATATTTGATTTCCTGGGGTGCACCGATGCTGAGAGGGTCAGTATGAGTGCCTATATGCTGAAGGGGAGAGCTCGAGATTGGTGGGGTACTACCCAGGGTATTCTGATGTCCCACCATGATGTGATTGGTTGGGAAGAGTTTCAGACAGCCTTTAGGACCCAATATGTACCACGAGCCGCCCAGAGAAAGAAACAGGCCGAGTTTTTGAGTTTGGTACAGGGTGACATGTCTGTGGATGACTACGAGAGTCAATTCACCGCACTATTGAGATATGACCCAGAGACCTTCACGAGTGAAGAGCTCCGCACAGAGAAGTTTGTGTATGGGTTGAAGCCCATCATCAGAGATAGATTGATAGGGCTATGTATTACTGTGTTTGGAGATGCTCTGAGACGAGCACAAGAGATTGAAAGAGGAATTGAGATGGTATAATCCCAGAATGAGCTCAGAGCGGTGAATAGAGATAAGGGCAAGAGGCCAGCGATTTTTCAAACAGAGGCTCGAAGAGGTTCCTTCAGAAGAGGAAGGATTGAGGTACAGAAGGGCAGATTAGAGAGACCCAGAGGTTACCCTAACATTAGAGAGACCCCTCGAGATGTCAGGCCTGAGACAAGGTTTTGCAGAAATTGTGACCGAATGCATAAGGGAAGTTGTACTGGGTCGATCCATGGATGTTTTAGATGTGGAGACATGGGTCACATGGTGAAGGATTGCCCTCAACCTCAGAAACCACATGTATTGGAGCCCACTAGACAACAGCCTCAGAGAGTGAATCCCCCGAGACGGGCCACTGCGGCAGAGAAAGGGAAGAAACCTGTGGCACAGGGACGTGTGTTTGCCCTGGATAAGGAGACCGCAGACACTTCGGCAGAAACTATAAGAGGTACACTCTCTGTCTGTAATTATGAGGCTCATGTGTTGATTGATTCAGGATCCACGCATTCGTTTATTTCTGAGCATTTTGCATGTAGATTAAACTCGAAGTTTGAACCTCTAGAATACATACTACATGTAAATACCCCTATGCGTGAATCTCAGAGAACTGAGTTAATTTGTAGAGGATGTGAGATAAAGGTGGGAGATAGAGTGACGTTAGTAGATCTAATCATGTTGAATATACATGGGTTTGATGTAATTCTGGGAATGGATTGGTTGGCGACCAATCGAGTGAGTTTAGACTGCTACACTAAGATTTTAACTTTCTCCCTACCTGAACCTTACAGTGTACGATTGAGATATTGAGGGAATGATTATGTGGATTTCTAGTAAGTAATTTGAGAATTTTAATATTATTTTGGAGAATATTAAATATGATTATTCATGTGAAGGTTATGAGACACTCATCTCAGACGATGAGCGGGAACATCCGAGGATTGAGGATATACTTGCGGTATGTGAATTTCTGGATGTTTTCCCAGATGAATTACCAGGTTTACCACCAGAGAGAGAGCTGGAGTTTACCATTGATTTGGTACCAGATACTCAGCCGATCTCTAAACCTCCTTACAGGATGGCATTAGTGGAACTTGAGGAATTGAAGAAACAACTACAGGAGTTATTGGATCAAGGGTTTATTAGACCCAGTGTTTCGCCGTGGGGAGCGCTAGTACTATTTGTGAAGAAGAAGGATGGTAGTCTCAGATTATGTGTAGACTACCGGTTGTTGAATAAAGCCACGGTGAAGAATAAATACCCACTGCCCAGGATTGATGATCTACTTGATCAGATAAGAGGGGCCTCAGTCTTTTCTAAGATTGATTTGAGATCGGGCTATCACCAATTGAGGATCAAGAAAGAAGATATTCCAAAGACGGCCTTCAGGACAAGGTATGGCCATTACGAATTTCTGGTGATGTCCTTTGGATTGACGAATGCCCCTGCAGCATTTATGAGGTTGATGAACGAAGTGTTTAGAGAGTATCTAGATAAATTTGTGATAGTCTTTATTTATGACATCCTGATATACTCTCGGTCGTATGAGGAGCATGCACAGCATTTTTGGTTAGTACTTCAGATACTCCGAGATAAGCAATTATATGGAAAGCTTAGTAAGTGTGAGTTTTGGCTGAACCGGATAGCTTTCCTTGGTCATATAGTCTCAGAGGAAGGAGTATCAGTGGACCCAAGCAAGGTGGAGGCTGTGCTTAATTAGGAGACACCAAGGACAGTTACTGAGGTACGAAGCTTCCTTGGTTTGGCAGGGTATTACAGAAGATTTGTGGAAGGATTTTCAAGGATTGCCGCTCCTTTGACTAAGCTCACGAGCAAAGAGACTCCATTTATATGGACTGATAATGTGAGCTCAGTTTTTAGGAATTAAAAATGAGATTGACAGCGGCACCTGTGTTAACTATTCCTGAGGGATCAGGAGGATTCTCGGTGTATAGTGATGCATCTCATCAAGGATTGGGGTGTGTGCTTATGCAGCAAGGAAGAGTGGTCGCATATGGATCGCGACAGCTGAAAGACCATGAGCGAAATTACCCCACGCATGATTTGGAGTTAGCCGCTGTGGTATTCGCTTTGAAGATCTAGCGACACTACTTATATGGGGAAAGATTCCAGATCTTCACTGATCACAAGAGTTTGAGATATCTTTTTGATCAGAAAGAGTTAAACATGAGACAAAGGAGATGGATGGAACTCCTTAAGGATTATGACTGTGAAATTCTTTATCATCCGGGTAAGGCGAATATAGTTGCTGATACCCTGAGCAGGAAGAGTATGATATCTGCTATGATGATCAGGGAATGGGATTTGTTAGAGCAGTTCGCCAAACTTCGGATCAGAGTTAAAGAGGTAAAGACTGGATTTTTGGCTAGCCTGCGGATAGAGCCCAGGATCATGGATCAGATTAGAACTGGGCAGCGCAGTGATCAGAGATTGATAGATATGGTTAGCCAAGCTGAGCAGAGTTTGCAGTCGGATCTCACATCAGTGAGGATGGATTGTTGAGATTCAGAGGACGGATTTGTGTACCGGACGATGATACCCTAAAGAGACAGATATTGAGAGAATCCCACTGCTCGTGATACACCATGCACCCAGGGAGTACTAAGATGTACCGAGACTTGAGAAAGGTGTATTGGTGGAGTGGTATGAAGCGAGACGTGGCAGAGTACGTGGCCAGGTGTTTAGTATGCCAGCAAGTGAAAGCTAAGGAACGGAAGCCCGGAGGACTACTACAGCCCTTACCTGTACCTACATGGAAATGGGAGCATGTCACTATGGACTTTATTATGGGTTTACCGAGGACCCGAAGAGGTCATGCGCTATATGGGTTATAGTGGATAAATTGACCAAGAGTGCCCACTTTCTTGCCATCAAGAGCACAGATACTGTGGATGCCTTAGCTGAGCTGTATGTCAGCGAGATAGCTAGATTACATGGGGCTCCAGTGAGTATTACTTCTGATAGAGATTCCCGGTTTACTTCCAAATTTTGGACCCAGTTTCAGGAGTCCATGGGATCTCGATTGAGTTTCAGTACCGCCTATCATCCTCAGACAGATGGTCAGTCAAAGAGGACTATTCAGACCCTGGAGGATATGTTGAGGGCGTGTACGATGGATTTTAAGGGATCATGGGATGATCACCTGCCCCTAGCAGAGTTTGCATACAATAACAGCTATCATGCGAGTATAGGAATGGCACCTTTTGAGGCTCTATATGGTAGGAGGTGTAGATCCCCTGTAGCTTGGGAAGAAGTCGGTGACAGAAAGATAAATGCCCCCGAGCTTGTCGAGCAAGCTGTACAGAGTGTTAAACTCATATGTGAGAGGTTACGGGCTGCACAAAATAGACAGAAAAGCTACGCGGATGCGCGTAGACGGCCACTCGAGTTTGATGTTGGTGATGCAGTATTTCTGAGAGTATCACCGAGTAAGGGTATCGTGCGATTTGGGAAGAAAGGGAAATTGAGTCCTCGATACGTAGGACCATTCGAGATTCTTGAGAGAGTGGGAGAGGTAGCTTACAAATTAGCATTACCCCCACAGATGTCCGGAATACACAATGTTTTTCATGTGTCTATGTTGAGGAAGTACCACCCAGACCCTTCTCATGTCATAGAGTATGACGAGATGGACATTCAAGAGGATATGAGCTACACTGAGGAACCCATCCAGATTCTCGATAGAAGAGAGAAGGTACTGAGAACTAAGAGCATCCCATTAGTGAAAGTTTTGTGGAAACATCACTCAATGGAAGAGGCAACGTGGGAACTAGAGAACCTCATGAAGGAGAAATACCCCCATCTGTTCGGCTAGTTGAGTTGAATTTGGAGGACCAAATTCTATTTAAGGTGGGGAGGATGTGAGATCTGAGAATTTCAGACATATTTTAATTATGTAATAAGAACTTGAAGTATAATTTATTGAGCTAAGTGAATTTGGGGAATGATAATTGGAGATTTATATGTTAAGTGTTTAAAATAAGTGTGAAACTATGAGGATAGATCGATCTGGGAGAAGAAGAGATCGATCTGGTGAGTTATAAATGACAAGGAATGACGAATTTAAGGAGCAGATCGATCTGGGAGAAGGAGAGATCGATCTGGTGGGTTATAAATGACGAGGAAGGAGGAATTCAAGGAGCAGATCGATCTCCAATGGAAGAGGATCGATCTCCTTATGATTCCGTTTGAGAGAAGATCGATCTCATGAGGAAGAGATCGATCTCCAAATGATTCTGTTTGGGAGAAGATCGATCTCCTCAAGTGGCAGATCGATCTCATAAAGCCATAAAGAGATCGATCTCACCCCTCGACAGATCGATCTCCTAGGCATAAATTGCCCCAAATCGTCCCCAAATTCAAATGCAGATCGATCTCATCAAGAGCCAGATCGATCTCCTACCCCCAGTCTATATAAGAAACCCCTGCTTTCTCCTGCAATCTCACTTTCTCTCTCTTCCAACCCCCATTTTCACTAAAACCTAGCTTTCTCACTCATCCAAAGAACCCATTTCCGGCCGAATCAGAGGTTGTGGCAAGAAGGGAAGTTGTTCCTCATCAAAAGGAGAACATCATACTTGGAAATCGAAAGACGGATCGAATCGAGGCAAGAGATAAGCTCTCCACAAGTTTTGGGTAATTTCTAAACTTCGATCCTTCTATTTAAGGTGATTTTGGTGATGTTAGTTGTTAGCATTTCATTGAAATAGCTGAGAAATGGTTAGGGATTGATGAAATTGCAATGTGGTTGGAGTGATAATGATATTTAGCAATTTTGGGAATTTGAGCCATAAATGGAAATTTAGACAATGTGGTGAATTAGCATAGATAATTGGCATGAGAAATGTAGAACGTTGAGATGTTGTGAATGAGAGTGTAGTTTGGGGTAGAGTTACGAGAATCAAGAGATTTGAGGCGTTATGAGCAATTATGCTTTATTTTGAGAATTGAGGTTTATGCGATAATTGAGTATTGATGTTTTAACATCGTTTGGATAGCTCGGGAGTTCCAGAGTGGAATGCGAGGCTAGTCCGTGATATGGGGGAAACGATTGCACTATACGAGGTGCAAAGAGGTAAGGGAAATCTAAACCATTTGTGTATGTGATTTGTAAACTGTTATAGCATGAATTGTGGTTTATAAAACAAGCATGTTGAGTGTTGTGTTGAGATATAATTACACACGGTTTTATAGCCGGTTGGAGCCCATTATTTTATGCGTTTATAAGCTGAGTGTGAAATTGCTTTATAAACCATCGAATTTGTGTGAGTAATGAATTAGGCTCTACGTTAAGGCAATATCGAGATTTGAGAAATGTGTGTGTGCTTTACCGGTTGGAACTCGATTTTATTATGTTTTGTGTTGAGTACAAAACGATTTTCAAATGAGTTTTATGAGAGAAAAACCATTATGAGTTCTACGTGAAGGCAAACTAGTCTTGTGTGATAAGACTTAGGTGTGTAATTTTGAGTACACACCGGGCATTGCTCTGGTAGCATGTAAGCCCGATTTCTTCTCCGTTCTGGTAACGTGAGAATAACCCATTCTGTGGCTGTGCCACGTATACTTAGTGGCCGTTGCCACGTGTGAAACCCTATTTGGTAGCCGTTACCACGTGTGAAACCCTATTTGGTGGCCGTTGCCACGTGTGAAACCCTATTTGGTGGCTGTTGCCACGTGAGAAACCCTATTGGTGGCCGTTGCCACGTGAGAAACCCCATTGGTGGCCGTTGCCACGTGATACCCCATTTGGTGGCCTTTGCCACGTGAGAAACCCCATTTGGTGGCCGTTGCCACGTGAGAAACCCTATTGGTGGCTGTTGCCACGTGAGAACCCCTAATTAGTGGCCGTTGCCACGTGAAACCCTATCCAGTGGCTATGCGACGTGTGAAATTAAATCAGTGGCTATGCCACGTGTGTTTAGTGGCTGTGCCACGTGAGAATTTAAATCAGTGGCCATGCCACGTGTCTTTAGTGCTATGCCACGTGTGAATTTAAATCAGTGGCTATGCCACGTGTGTTTAGTGGCTGCGCCACGTGCATTGCTATTTCAGTGATTTTATCACGTATTTGAGAAAGCGTTTATCACGTTATTTTCACATGCTTTGTTATTACTCTAGACTGAGCCTTTTTACTTCATGTTTTCACATGATTTGAGACTTGAGAATGTCGTTTTGAGTACTTTCGTGCTATGGTTTTCAAATGAGTTTCACATACAAATAAATATTTTCTGATGTGCATTTTGGTTTATGAAATGAGTCCCTTACCCCCTTACTGAGCGATTTAGAAGCTGACCCTGTTTTCTTTCCCCCCAGAGTTCTTCAAGTGAAAAAGGATCTCCCTGCGATGTACGGAGTAGTGGCTAGTGGAGGACTTGAGCTCCAGGCCATATATTGTATTTTGAGGTATCTTTTATCTTTTCATGTACCCAGACAATTACTGTAATTGCAGACACTTGATGTATAACATCGTATGGGATGTATTAGGATTAATTAACTTGGAATTGAGTGATGTATATGATTCAATATACACTATATTATGATGAGATCCTGAGGCATGATAATTTTGATGATGTATGACACTGCACAGGAATGCACCCTTAATTGTGAATTAATAAATAAAAAGTTTTAAATTAGCCCTATTTTTCGCACTTCCGGGGCGTGACAATGATAGAGTGCTGGAGCATTGCTCGTACTCGATTCTTCATGATTTATACATGACATAGTACTGGAGCTATTGCTCGTACTTGATTTGATGATATTGTGCATAGCATGGTACTGGAGCTACTGCTCGTACTTGATTTAATACATGAACTATGCATTAACCTAGTTGCTAGAGGTTTACTCGTACTAGAGTTGAGTTTGTGATGTGAAATAGTGTTTGAGCGGAGTGTCGACTGTTACAAACCCATGCCCAAATCCTTGTGTAACTGAGTGTCACATTATGTGAGAGAATATCCGCATGAGGGTATTAGAGATGTGGTATGATATTCCATGGTTTGAGGGCTAAGACCTATGGCAGGCACCCCGACTGTGATGTAGGGTCCATGGGAGTACGTTGTACCGTGCGAGTGGCATGGAGTACCTTGTCATACCGTGCACTTAGCATGGGAGTACACTGTACCGTGTGTTATTGTGGAGTTGAGGAGGATATAGCTTACGGTTGTGATGGACTGACCCCCCTCCCGTTGCAGCAGTGATGCCCCACACACTGAGTACTGTGTTGCTTGGGATCACATGTTGGATATGACCATAGTCCAGGATACTATTTACATTTTACCACAGAGTCTCACATGATATATCACATTGATTGACTGATTTAAATTGCGGATAGACTTGAGGGATGGGTCGGACTCCGATGTTATGATGTGAATGATTTAAATGCTATATTTATTGTGATTTAAATATACATGGCATGATTTATCTAAAGGCATGATTTATATAAAGATGCATTGTTTTGCACTACATGCCTACATTTGAGAAAGAAAGCATGATTTTTGTACATGGGATTTAATCTGTACAAGTATACATATATATATATATTTAAAGACATGCTTTTAAACTGAGTTAAGGGCATAATGTTTTCAAGGCATAGGATTATTTTGAGTAGATAGTGTA
This sequence comes from Firmiana major, assembly GCA_033439115.1. Taxonomy (NCBI): domain Eukaryota; kingdom Viridiplantae; phylum Streptophyta; class Magnoliopsida; order Malvales; family Malvaceae; genus Firmiana; species Firmiana major. Next base: position 44,393,231 of record CM065908.1, on the reverse strand, counting down.
GATATCTACTTGCTTGCCTGATTTCGTTACTGAGCGCGTTGTATGCTCACCCCCTTTCTTTACATCTCTCTACAGACCATCAGCAGTAGAGCGAGAGCTATTGAGGGATAGTATTCCTGAGTCCACTGCTAGTTCCTATCGACCGCTAGGTATACAGATTATGTACGATTATATATCTAAACATAGAAACAGCACAGTGATGTATACGATATATATTATGGGGAATGTATTCGTATTAGATTTTATATAATCTTACATGTATTATAAAAGAAGTTAAAGTCAGAGTATATTGACATGTATGTATGATAATGGATAATGTGGTAAGCGAGGATTCTAACATCAAATCACAGCCCAACCATTGAAGAGAGGAAAGGTAAATTAAAAATGTGAAAAATTTTTAGTGATTTTGGTTAAAGTCATGGATTGAGAACGGGTCCTGACATATAGAGAGCTCATGAAGGAAAGTCAGCTTGATTTAGTTCTAAACACAGAAAATGAGAGTAAAAGCTAAAAATGGTAATTGGACCTTTTTAGCGAGTTAAGGTATTTAAGGTGTTTCGGGTATAATTATCCACCGGGAACGGTTGAAACATAAAGACGAGAGTGTAAGACATAAGATATGACACTTTCGGAATTTTGAGAAAAAGTCAACTTGGTCAATGGTTAACGAAAAAGTCAACTATAGTTAAGAAAGTGGACTTTTGCCATAGTTGACTAATCATGGTTAAAAATTAACCTAAGTATGGAGAAAAAATTGGAGAAAAATATTCTTGGTCAGAATACAAGATAATCATCCCTGGAAGTAAGGAAAATTTATTCAGAAGGATTCCAGATTAAATTTAATGGTTAAAATCGTAATGGGCCTAAGGTGAAAATTTTAAAGCCCATTAAGGTATAATAAACGTAGATCAAAATTCGTAGGTCCCTTAGATCGAATTGTTGGACCGATTGATCAGCCAAATATTTAGATAATTAAAGGTCCGAGGTATAGTAAAATTTTCAGCCGAAAGTCCATTAAGAAAGCCCAAACCGAGAAGCCTAAATGGAAAGCCCATGAGATAAATATCTAACCATAGTTAAAGCTAAACATGACTCATAAGGTGACTCATGACTAAGGCTTAGGAAGTCAAGTTTAATGGCTGGAAAGTAAAGCTTAATGGCTAAGTAAGTGGCTTATAAAATCAGCCACACCATTGTCATCTTCACCACACCATTCTCGGCTAGAAGAAGAAACCATTGAAACAAATTATCCAAGCTTTCTCTCACTAGAAATCACTAGGAATTAGGCATATTTGGAACTTTCATTCTTCATGAAAGTTGTTCCAAATTGAAAGGAGAGTGACATATGTTGGAATTGGCTATCAAGGAGCCAGAGAGTGCAAACCGTGAGACTCCAAAGTATTCGGCCAAGTGTGAACACAGCTATTGGTATATTTTCAAGTTTTCAATTTCATATATGTTAATGTATGAATGATTTTAAGTATATTGGTATATGTTTTAAGCATTGAAACAAATGAAATCACTATGATCTTGGTTAGGTCGACAGTGAGTAGTGAAATAATAATGAATGCCCATATGATGTTAAGGCATAAATAGGTTAATATGCATGTGTTAATGAGTATGGTGTAATTAGAATTAATCAAATTGATTAATTAATACATGTATTAAGTTGGAAATCAAGGTGTTTGATAATATTTTTAAATGAACTATGTGATGTTTAAGAATGTTGCCAACCAAGTGTTTGGGAAAATGCCTAAGTGAATTGACTAAGGAAAGGGACATGGCCGACATGCCATGGTATAACCGACGACATGCATAGCTCTTGGCCATGGCATGTGGCCGAGAGGTCCAATGGGCCAAGGTCAAATATTTTAGGCCCAATATGATGTAATGGGTCTAGGACAAGCCCAATAAGAGTTGGTGGACCCCACAAGCCCAATAGGCCTAACGAAAATGATTAGTAAAATGGAAATGGGCTTAAGGCATAGTTAAGCCCATTAAGGGAAATAGACTGTATTTAATGTGAAATACTGTAAGAAAAGTGTAATTAACCTGATAAATGGTTATATGCTGCTCCAGAGATTATTGGAGGAGCAAATCGGACTACTGGATCTAGCAGCGTTGAGAAAGTGAAATTTCTCGAGAGATTGCAGGTAAGGGACTCTTGTGAGTAGTTAGAGATACCTGCACGTATTTTCGTCTGCTTTTGCATTCACTTAAAAACTCTGAGGGTCAGAGAAAGTGAATAATAATTATTGTGACTCGATAGTGGCAAATTACGATTTTACCCCTAGTTAGTCAAAAAGTCAAATTTTGTGAAAAGTTATAAAAAGCATGGAAACCACCATTTCGAGTGTTTTACTGCTGTTTAGCAGAAGAATAAATAGATGAGCTAATGATTTTAAGGTTAATGTGAATTAAGCACACTTTATAGTGCTGATTTTGATATTTTATAAATCATCCCTTTTTAAAGAGCCATCTATCATATTATGTGAGAATGAATCGTGTTGGAGCACAGCTCGCACTGAATTTCATATATTTTTCACATACATTAGTGCTGGATTATGATTCGCACTAGATTCCCATGACATGCATGATAGAGTACTAGAGTTCTTACTCGTACTTAGTTTTATATGATATATGCATGAGAGAGCACTGGAACGATTAGCTTGTACTTGAGTTTTTCATGAGATGCACGATAGAGTGCTGAAACGTTGCTCGTACTCGATTCTTCATGATTTATACATGACATAGTACTGGAGCTATTACTCGTACTTGATTTGATGATATTGTGCATAGCATAGTACTTGAGCTATTGCTCGTACTTGATTTAATACATGAACTATGCATTGACCTAGTTGCTGGAGGTTTACTCGCACTAGAGTTGAGTTTGTGATGTGAAACAATGTTTGAGCGGAGTGTCGACTGTGAGTCGCGCTCAAAGGCGCGCACTGTATGTGATATATAATACATGTTGAAAACCATGCTTGATTTCCTTGTGTAGACTGAGTGTCACACTGTGAGAGGATTCGCATGAGGATTTAGAGACGTGGTATGATATTCCATGGTTTTGAGGGCTAAGACCTATGGCAGGCACCCCGACTGTAATGTAGGGTCCACGGGTGTACGTTGTACCGTGCATGTGGCATGGAGTACATTGTACCGTGTGTTGTTATGGAGTTGAAGAGGATATAGCTGGCGGTTGTGATGGACTGACCCCCCTCCCGTTGCAGTAGTGATGCCCCGCACACCGAGTACTGTGTTGCTTGGGATCACATATCGAATTTGATGATAGTCCAAGATACTATTTACATTTTCACCACAAAGTCTCACATGATATATCACTTGATTGACTGGTTTAATTACGGACAGAACTGAGGGATGGGTCGGACTCCGATTTGTGTTGTGAATGATTTAAATGCCACATTTACTGTGATTTGAATATACATGGCATGATTTATCTAAAGACATTGTGATATTATAAAGATGCATTGTTTTGCACTATATGTCTACATTTGAGAAAGAAAACATGATTTCTGTACATGGGATTTAATCTGTACAAGTATATATATATATATATATATATATATTTAAAGACATGCTTTTAAACTGAGTTAAGGAAATAATGTTTTCAAGGCATAGCATTATTTTGAGTAGATAGTGTAGATATCTATTTGCTTGCCTGATTTCCTTACTGAGCGCGTTGTATGCTCACCCCCTTTCTTTAGATCTCTGTATAGAGCATCAGCAGTAGAGTGAGAGCTATTGAGGGATAGTATTCCTGAGTCCACTGCTATTTCCTATCGATCGACAAGTATACATATTTTGTACGGTTATGTATCTAAACATAGAACAGCACAGTGATGTATACGATATATATTATGGGGAATGTAATTGTAGTAGACTTTATATAATCTCACATGTATTATAACAGAAGCTACAGTGAGTAACAGTATATTAACATGTATGTATGATAATGGATGATATGGTATGCGAGGAAGCTAACATCGAATCATAGCCCAACCATTGATGAGAGGAAAGGTAAATTAAAATGCGAAAAATTTGTAGTGATATAACCATGTCTATAAACTCAATTTGTATGCAAAATGTACATCAATAAAAGAATGCGTGGATCCCGAGTCAAATAACACATGAGCCTCACAATCACAAATAAGAAGTATACCTTGTATGGTCTCGGATGAAGTGTCTACGGTCTCTTTATCCAAGGCAAACACACGTCCTTCTGTGACCGAGTTCTTACCTTTATCAGCAGCCGTAGCCCGTCCTTGAGGAATCGTTCTCTGATGCTACTGTCTAGGAGGTTCTTGAGAGTGTGGCTTTTGTGGTTGTGGGCAATTCCTCACTCTATGACTTATGTCCCCGTATCTAAAACATCCTTGTATAGTTTTGGAACAACTCCCCTTATGTGATAGGCCACAATCGCTACAAACTCTAACTTCTGGCCTGGCACTCCTAGGGGTTTCCATAATAAAAGGAGGAGCCCTGGGTCTTTCAACTCTTCCTCTTGATCCCTCAAACTGTCTCCTCTTAAAAGAACCTCTCCAAAAGTCTGTGTGGGAGGTCACGAGTTACTTACTCTTATCTCTGGTCAAAATTTGGGACTCAGTCTGAGACTGTACTAACTCGAGTCCCCTTTCTACCTCTTATGCTCATCTCAGAGCATCTTTAAACTTAGTGATACAGAGCCCTATCAATCGATCTCTAATGACGGGCCCAGTCCATACACAAATTGCTCTGTACGGAGCTCTTCATCCTTAAGGGTCTTCGGATCATACTTTAGTAGGGTTGTGAATTGGCTCTCGTACCCATCAACCGTCATATTGCCCTAAGTCAAGTTTAGAAATTTGGCTTGTATTCTCCTCTGGCAGCTCTTGGCACATATTGAGTTCTAAACGCCGACTGAAATGCCTCCCAGCTAACCACCCTATGGCTAGTCGCCATTATACTCTGAGTGGTGCTCCACCAATCTCAAGCTTGTCCCTTTAACATGTAAGTACCCATACTGACCCTCTCGGCATCGGTACATCCCAAAAAGTCAAAAATAACTTGTAACTTTGTCAACCACTACTCAGCCTCTACGGGATCTTTTACCCCTCCAAAAGCCAGTGGGTTTATCTTCAGAAAGTCCCTCAATCGACCCTTATTTCTGTCATCAAGCTAGGCCTGTACCGGAGGCTATGTAGGAGGGGATACCAGATCGATCTGTGATGAGGGTGCAGGTGGTCCTTGTGGTGGGAGTCGAAACAGGTGTAGTACCAAGGCATTAGCCCTAAAATGCTGCGTGAATAGCACTGCCATCTGCTCGAATCCCTGTCGTACATCATACTTTAGCGTGCCTGCCTCCCAGAATGTCCTATTCTCCCTCTCATATCCTATCTCTTACGTGTCTGCGCGTATTCACTAAACATCGATTACGGGATCGATCTGCCTGCCTGTTTTTGCACATTTTCTGCATTCTGGAGCCATGAGATCGATCTCTCTTCCCTTGGAGATCGATCTGGCCTTCACAGATCCTACTACTGCTACATTCATTTACAGGAAACTCAATGTAAAATCTATCTTAATCTATTCTATAGTCCATATTTCAATCCATGCACATTTAAGACTTAAAAACTTCATCTCCTTATACTTCATTAGATTTAAAACTTTTATTGTACATCAACATATCATAATTACATTCACCAATTACAAATTCTCACATTGTAAATCTCATAGCTAAAGTACATAAAATTTACAGTTCTCACAAATGAACTGTCAATTTTGTATGAAAGTTGACTTGATTCCCTATCTAGAAGTTTAAGGCTCATTATTTAATTCATTATGTGTTAATCTTAGTAAATTTCTAAATTTCACTCTATTTCAAGCACGGTTAGCAGGGTGATTTCTTGACATTTGTGCACTAAAAAATTCATAATAAATTATAGGGAGGTCAATAAATATGATTTCATAACCATATGAAACCTAAGTAAATTCCCTATTTTGAAATGTAAAATTCATAATTTTATCACTTCTGAGCTAACAGAAAATTTCCTAAGTTTTCCTTTTTTTAAGGCACGTCAGGTAGGATTACTTATTGACTTTGGTGCATTAAAATGTTCATATCCAGAGATAAGGATATCCAATTGTGTAATTCATGAATTATATAATTCCTACTCAATTAACTTTTTAGAAACATAAGCTCACAACCTAATTCAATTGACATTAATTTATTTGGATTTTCAAAGTCAACACTAAGCAGTTGAATCATATAAGTGAGTAGCCTCCACTAATTTACATCATTCTCAAGCTACAGAACTCCAAATCGATGATTGTAAGTTTGACGTACTCCAAACTTAATACCCTACGAGCTATAATTTTTCCAAAACTTATCCTTTTGAAGACTTATTAAACAAAACTTTTAAACTAAGGTCATATTACAGAACACTCAAATAGAATTAAGCATTCATAAGACAATTCATTTCACCAATTTATCATACAAAGCCAATTCAATTATTAAAATCCTACTCTTAACATCCTAGCAAAATCAATATTATATTTTTACAACAAGCTTGACCTTAATTTACCACAACAATAGCTTCTTGGTTTATAAATAGCCGACTTGCCACAATCAACAATGAATAACTCCTTGCTCATTCATTCTCCTTTTAGTTTCCACTTCAATCCCTCAGTAAATTTAACATGAAATTAATCACTCATCAAGGTTAAATCATGGACAATCAAACCTTAAACAAAGCTTGATTTTTTTTTTTATCTTGGATCATTAAAATGGAAGTATCACAACTCCATTCACTCTCGGTTTACCCTTTTATCATTCCAATCTCACATGCAACATCAACATTAGCTAGAGCAAACCCTTCTCTTAATTTTTATGGTGTTAGATCATTAATTTCTTTAGGCTAAGTTATTGGTTTAGTGTCAGACCCGGATTTTTTGTAGCTTGTATCTCATGATTCCTATGTGTATGAACACTATGTAATTATAGTTGAATCATAAGAAGAGTATTTACTAGACTTAAAGTGTTCTTGGAATGAATTAACACGCAAAAGCTACATAAAATGCCTAATGTGAGCGATGGGTATCACAGGCTAAACCGAGTTATTCTAAATCATTCTGACTAAAAATAAGAACTTAAAATAAGAGAGCGTAGAGAGCTCATGAAGAAAAGTCAGCTTGATTTAGTCCCGAACATATAAAACGAGTGTAAAAACTAAAAAGGGTAAAATGGACCTTTTTGGCAAGAAAAGGAGTTTCGGGTGAAATTATCCACCGGGAGCGGTTGGAATATAAAGACGAGAGTGTAAGACATAAGATATGACGCTCTCAAAATTTTAAGAAAAAGTCAACATAGTCAATGGTTAAGGAAAAAGTCAACTATAGTTAAGAAAGTGGACTTTTACCATAGTTGACTAATCATGGTTAAAAATTAACCTAAGTGTGGAGGAAAATTTGGGGAAAATATTCTTGGCCAGAATACAAGATAATCATCCCCAGAAGTAAGGAAAATTTATTCGGAAGGATTCCGAGATAAATTTAATGGTTAAAAACGTGATGGGCCTAAGGTAAAAATTTTTAAGCCCATTAAGGTATACTAAACGTATATCGAATTTCTTAGGTCTTATTGACCGAATTGTTGGACCAATTGATCGGTCAAATTTTGAGACAATAAAAGGCCCGAGACATAGTAAAAATTTCAGCCCGAAAGCCCATTAGAAAAGCCCAAACCGAGAAGCCCAATTGGAAAAGCCCATGAGATAAATATCTAACCATAGTTAAAGTTAACTATGACTCATAAGGTGACTCATGGCTAAGACTTGGAAAGTCAAGTATAATGGCTGGAAAGTAAAGCTTAATGGCTAAGTATATGGCTTATAAATGCAGCCACACCATTGTCATCTTCATCACACCAATTCCGGCTAGAAGAAAACACCATTGAAACATATTATCCAAGCTTTCTCTCACTAGAAATCACTAGGAATTAGGCATATTTGGAACTTGCATTCTTCATGGAAGTTGTTCCAAATTGAAAGGAGATTGACATATGTTGGAATTGGCTATCAAGGAGCCATAGAGTGCAAACCGAGAGCCTCCAAAGTTTCGGCCAAAGGGTGAACACAACAATTGGTATATTTTCTAAATTCCAATTTCATATATGTTAATGTATGAATGATTTCAACTATGTTGATATATGTTTTAAGCATTGAAACATATTAAATCACCATGAAATGGGTTAGGCCGAGAGTGATCAATGGGATATAAAATTATGTCAATATGATTTTAAGACATAAATGGATTAGTGTACATGTATTAATGTTAATGGTGTAATTAGAATTAATCAAATTGATTAATTAATACATGTAATTTGTTGGCAATCAAGGTGTTTGATAAAATGCCTAAATGAACTATGTGATGATTGGTAATGTTGCCTACCAAGTGTTTGTGAAAAGGCCTAAGTGAAAATGGCTAGATAATAGGCATGAATGGCATGCCATGGTGAAACCGAGACATGGGTAGCTCTCGGCCATGGCATGTGGCCGAGAGACGCTATGGGCCAAGCCCAATTATTTTTGGCCCAATAAGGTGTAATGGGCCTAGGACAAGCCCAATAAGAGTTGGTGGGCCCCACAAGCCCAATAGGCCCAACGAAAGTGAATAGTAAAATGAAAATGGACTTAAGGCCTAGTTAGGCCCATTAAGGATTATTAAGACCCATTAAGGGAAAATAGACTGTATTAAAGTATAATACAGTAGGAAAAGTAAAATTAACCTGAGGAATGGTTGTTTACAGCTCCGGAGTTTACATTGAGAGCTGATCGGACTGCGGGATTTTGCGGGATTTAGCAGCACCGAGGAAGTGAGGTCACGTCACGTGATCCGAGGTAAAGGACTTTTGCGAGTAGTTAGAGATAACTGCACGTATTTTCGCATGCTTTTACATTCACTTAAAAACTCTGAGGGTCAGAGAAAGTGAATAATAATTATTGCGACCCGATAGTTGCAAATTACGATTTTGCCCCTAGTTAGTCAAAAAGTCAACTTTTATGAAAAGTTGCAAAAAGCATGGAAACTATTATTGTGATTGTTTAATTGCTGTTTAGCATGAAAATAAATAGATGGGCTAATGATTTTAAGGTTGATGTGACTTAAGCACACTTTATAGTGTTGATTTTGATGTTTTATAAACAATCCCTTTTAAAGAGCCATCTATCATATTATGTGAGAATGAATCGTGCTAGAGCAGAGCTCGCACTGGGATTCATATGTTTTCCACATACATTGGTGTTGGATTTGTATACGCACTAGATTTCCATGACATGCATGATAGAGTACTGGAGTTTTACTCGTACTCAGTTTTATATGATATATGCATGACACAGAGTGCTGGAGCGATTAGCTCGTACTCGAGTTTTACATGAGATACATGACAGAGTACTGGAGCATTGCTCGTACTCGATTCTTCATGGTTTATACATGACATAGTACTGGGAGCTATTGCTCGTACTTGATTTGATATTGTGCATAGCATAGTACTGGGAGCTATTGCTCGTACTTGATTTAATACATGAACTATGCATTGACCTAGTTGCTGGAGATTGCTCGCACTAGAGTTGAGTTTGTGATGTGAAACAGTGTTCGAACGTAGTGTCGACTGTGTGTCGCGCTCGAGGGATTACACTGTATGTGATATTATATACATGGTACCTATTCATGTCGCATTCTTGTGTGACTGAGTGTCACATTTTGAGAGGATGGTCAGCATGAGGGTATTTGTGAATGTGGTATAAATATTTCCATAGTTACGACGGCTAAGTCCTATGGGAGGCACCCTGGCTGTGAGGGTCCACGGGTGTACTTTGTACCGTGTCTGAGTCGCACGAGGTGTACACTGTACCGTGTGTTACGTATAGCTGACGGCTGTAGTGGACTGACCATCCTCCCGTTGCAGGAGTGATGCCCCGCACACCGAGTACTGTGTTGCTCGAGATCACTTTTCGGATATGATCATAGTCCAGGATACTATTTGCATAAACCACAGAGTCTTACATGATATATCACATTGATTGACTGATTTAAACTGCGGACAGACCTGAGGGATGGGTAGGACTCCTATTTTGTGTTGTGAATCATTTGATGCCATATTTATTGTGATTTAAATATACATGGCATGATTTACATAAAGGCATGATTTATATACGATGCATTGTTTTGCACTACATGCCTACATTTGAGAAAGAAAGCACGATTTTCTGTACATGGGATTTATTCTGTACAAGTATATATATTATATTTCAAGACATGCTTTTTAAAGCGAGTAAAGGAAATAATGTTTTCAAGGCATAGCATTATTTTGAGTAGATAGTGTTGATATCTACTTGCTTGCCTGATTTCCTTACTGAGCGCGTTGTATGCTCACCCCCCTTTCTTTACATGTCACGGCCCAATTTCATTCTCTTTAACCGAAAATCACTAAAAATTTTTCGCGTTTTACTGTTACCTTACCCGGTCGTGAACTAACTCACCACACACTGTTGGGCTGTGAGTCAATAATAAACTCCACATCTCATTCATTCTCAGTGAAATAAAATGATGTCATACATTTGCATTTAAATCTTGTACTTATACAAAAGCATGTTTTACTGACATCTACATCCCCCATAATTACAACTCAAAGAATACTGTGCTTTTACATTGTTTAGATACAAAAAGAATCACTGTGTATATACCTCTAAGCGATGGAGATGCAGCGGAGTCCAAAATACCATGCCTCAGTCCTCACTAGGCTACTATGCAAGCTCTGTAGGGGGAAAATAGAGAGGGATGAGCAACCACACGCTCAATAAGGCAATAATGCAAGCATGGTAGATAACTACTCTATCTACATGCTGATAGTGTTATGCATAAATCATTTATGGTAGGAGCATGAGGAAGTAAAACTATGCCATATGAGTATACATATATATCATGTGTCAAAATCATGTACATTGGCATATCAAACATGGTAAAAAGAACATCATGTATAAATCATCTCATGCTCAATCTCATTTAAATTCATAAAAAGGGCAATTCATTAAGAAACCTCCTTTTTAAACCAACATCATCCCAGACCACACGCATCCAGGTGTGCGGGGTATCATGCTAGCACGAAGATGGATTATCCCTCGCCAGACTTTCTTATCACATAACCATCATGCAGTACATCGTACTCCATGTGATATACACAGTACAGCGTACTCCGCAGACTCATATCGTGATTGGGGGTGCCATTCCTAGGTCTTACCTACCCCATACCAAGAGTTTTCCATATCCGTGAAGGAGAGCCTCCCTGCCGAACAGAGCCTCCCCGCCTAACAGAGCCTCCCTGCCTCCTCGGGCTTAAGGATGTTAGCTTAAGGATGTAGGGCTTAAGGATCCTTCCATAAGAGAGCCTCCCCACCGAACAGAGCCTCCCCGCCTAACAGAGCCTCCCCGCCTCTTTGGGCTTAAGGATGTAGGGCTTAAGGATCTTACCGTACCCATGTAGGAGAGCCTCCTTGCCTAACAAAGCCTCCCCGCCCCTCCAGGGCTTAAGGATGTTGGCTTAAGGATCCCACCATAAGAGAGCCTCCCCACCGAACAGAGCCTCCCCGCCTAACAGAGCCTCCCTGCCTCTTTGGGCTTAAGGATGTTGGCTTAAGGATGTAGGGTTTAAGGATCTTACCAACTTTCACAACCTTATACGTATCACAATGTGCAAACTTGTGCGAGCAAAGCTCTAGCACGACTCATGCATCCTCTCATAAAGAGACGCGTACGAGCATAGCTCTAGTACGGTTATACTCATAAGACAAACCACTCAAAAGCCACGTACAAGCAGAAGCTCCAGTACGGTGTATAAACATCATCATAGTTTCCAAATCAAGGTGCGAGCTAAGCTCAAGCACGTATCACACAAGTGAAAACATAGAAATCCAGCGCGAGTGAGGCTCTAGCGCGATTTATGTCATGCAAATACGATAGGCGGCTCATACACAATCAAACAATCCCAGCAACCGGGTTTAGCACTTCACAAATGCTTTACCACAACATCAATAAAACACTAGCCGGCCCATCTACAAGCTTGCTTAAAACCAAACAATTCCGTTTTGAAAAACATCAAAACATTAGATTTATGCAATTATTAGCCTTACTATCCCATTTCTTTACAATACCATTTCAACCACCAAATCTCATACAATTATTCACAGCTATTTTCGCATTCCAAACAACCAATTTCTTAAACGTTCATGCATTTCATAAACACCCTATAATCCCGTAAATTACGAGCAGCTACCTCTATGTACTTACAGAATTCCCTTACCTGGAATCGCAATGCGTGATTCCACTTCCTTAAGCTGCTTACTCGTATGGTTCGATTCGTCTTCAACGAACTCTTCAGGACTGCACAAAATCATATCCCGCATTATATTCGATCCATATAATATGACATTGTGCGTTCACTATAGTCAATTCGACCTATAGTTTTCTATTAACGCTTATGAGGCCTCGTTTCATTACTTTACCCATAACTCGAGTCTATGGATTCTTCTTAGGCCTATTAACTTATTCTGAATCGATATTAAATCGACATTAAGCTCATAGTGTTCATATTTCATGAATTCCCTCACTATGGCATTTTATCAAGCATATACATACTCATTTTCACAATTCCTCCAAACTCACAATGTAATTTCATTTAACCATCTAAAATCATAAACATTACCTCAATAACAACTTTAGCATGCCCATAAATCATAAACTCATTCAACCCATATATTCTTACATTATACCCATTCTAGGTTTTCTAGGTCACACCAATTCCACCACATCCCTAGATAATTTATCTATCAATACTCATGCCAAACAACTCCAAAATCAATTAAATAGACAATGTATTTGGATTGGAGTGTTAGAATCTTACCAAATATGATTTTTCTTCTTGCTCCAAATGGCAATGCCCTTAACTCCTTCAATACCAACAATGGGAAAATGCCTACCCACTATGTTGTTCTTCTCTTTGATAGGAACAACTTTGCCTCTAATGGTCTCTCTTCAAATCTCACTGAAAATGGCTGATTTTAGAGAGGGAAAGTTAGGTTTTTGGGTTAGAAATGGAAGATTGGTGTTTTTCCAGAAATTTTCAGTTTTTCAGCCCTCCTTATATAGAAATAGCTTGAGGAGATCGATCTGGTCCAAGATGAGATCGATCTGGTCCCCTTAAATCTCTCATTTTCACGAAATTTTTAAGCATGAGATTGATTTGTCGAAGCATGAGATCGATCTGGTCCCAAACAGAGAGCTAAGGAGATCGATCTGGGTGCTTAAGGATCGATCTTTTCATCACAGAATGCTTAGGAGATCGATCTGGCCCCATTGGAGATCGATCTGCTCTATTCCATTGCCCAAATAAGAGCATTCTGGCTCTTCCAGATCGATCTCTCATCCTATGAGATCGATCTGGCCTTCATGTTTTCCAGATTTCCTACAGTTTTCTTGCTGCAACTCACACCAACACATCCTTAATCTGTTGCAATGGCCATTTTCTCATCCATCCACCTTTATAACTTGAAAATGGCATCCATTCATACCTTATGCACATTGAAACTTGTGTGCATTCATTGTATGTCCAAAGGTATGCTACATAAAACCAAATGGAAGCATAATTTCATTCCATTATACCACACTACTCATTTTGAGTTTCAATCACATCCATCACTTATAAGAACTCATTTCTTCATATTCATACTCAATGGAACTTGTATGTACGTTACAAATCATATTACACATACGTACATTGAATCCATGGACTTACATCAATCATACTTTACATTACAAGTCCATTCATATTTATTACACATTACAACTTTACATATACGGGGTCTCACATTCTCCCCTCCTTCAAGGAATTTGGTCCTCCAAATTAGAACCAAGTCACTCTTCAAAAAGTTGGGGGTACTTCTCCCGTATTAAGTTCTCCAATTCCCATGTGGCCTCTTCTGCCGTGTGATGTTGCGAAAGAACTTTCACCAAGGGAATTGTCTTATTCCGCAACACTTTCTCTTTTCTGTCCAATATCTGAACCAGCTTCTCAACATACGTCATACTCTCATGGAGCTCCAATGGCTCATATCTTATCACGTGTGTCGGGTCCGGGTGATACTTCCGAAGCATCGAGACGTGGAAGACGTTGTGGACATTTGCCAAGTCCGGTGGCAATGCCAACCTATACGCCTTATCTCCCACTTTCTCCAAAATCTCGAAGGGTCCGATATATCTAGGGCTCAGCTTGCCCTTCTTACCAAATCTCATAATACCCTTTGATGGTGATACCCTCAGAAACACCGACTCACCCTCATCAAACTCCAGTGGTCTTCGTCTCTTGTCAGCATAACTCTTTTGTCGGCTCTGAGCTGTCCGTAATCTCTCATATATCAACTAGACGTCCTCAGATGCCTGCTGCACTAAGTCCGGAGCAAAAATCTGTCTGTCACCAACCTCTTCCCATCCAATAGGGGAACGGCATCTACGCCCGTATAATGCCTCATAGGGTGCCATCCCGATACTAGCATGATAGCTATTATTATAAGCGAACTCGGCTAACTGCAGGTGGTCATCCCAGGAGCCTTTAAAATCCAGCACACACGCTCTCAACATATCCTCGAGGGTCTGTATAGTCCTCTCTGACTGCCCATCTGTCTGAGGATAAAAGGCGGTGCTAAAACTCAGTCGGGTCCCCAGCGCTTCCTGAAAATGTTCCCAAAAATGGGAAGTGAAGCGGGCATCCCTATTAGAAACAATGCTCACTGGTACACCATGTAGCCGTACTATCTCTCGAATATACAGGTTCGCCAACTGACTCAGTGTATCGGTAGCTCTCATAGCCAAGAAATGGGCGGACTTAGTCAACCGATCCACAATAACCCATATGGCATCATGACCTCTACGGGTCCTCGGCAACCCCATCATAAAATCCATGGTGACATGCTCCCACTTCCATGTCGGTATCGGTAGAGGCTGCAACAATCCTGCAGGCTTCTGATGCTCTACCTTCACTTGCTGACAAACGAGACACTTAGCGACATATTCAGCAATGTCTCTCTTCATTCCAGACCACCAATAAAACCTTCCGAAGGTTTTGATACATCTTGGCACTTCCCGGATGTATCGTGTACTTTGATGAGTGAGCCTCTGATAAAATCATTCTCTTGATCTCAGGATCCCTGGGAACGCATACTCTGCCTCTGAACCTCAATAACCCATCAGCACTCTGCTCAAAATCAATACCCACACCTGCCTGTATTTGCCTCAGCCAATCGATGCATCGTCGATTGCTCTGCTGGGCTCGCCGAATACGGCCAATCAACTCTGGCTCTAGTCTCAAACTAGCCATGATCTCAAGTCTCTCGGATCCAGGTGGGGTTACATCCAAACTGAGGTGCGCAAAGTGTTCTAACAATTCATGTTCCCATACCATCATATAAGACACCAACCCAAGGTTCTTTCTACTCAAAGCATCGGCAACTACATTTGCCTTACCCGGGTGGTACATGATTTCACAATCATAGTCTTTCAGGAGTTCGAGCCATCTCCTCTGTCTCATATTCAACTCTTTCTGCGAGAACAGGTACTTAAGGCTCTTATGATCTGTGAACACCTGAAACTTCTCACCATAGAGATAGTGGCGCCATATTTTTAGAGCAAATACTACAGCCGCTAACTCCAAATCATGTGTCGGGTAGTTCCTCTCATGATCTTTCAACTGTCTCGATCCATAGGCAACTACCTTCCCATCCTGCATAAGCACACAGCCCAGTCCCTAGTGTGATGCATCCGTATACACCGAGAATCCTCCTGAGCTGGTAGGAATGGTGAGAACTGGAGCAGTCGTCAATCGACGCTTAAGCTCCTCAAAACTCCTCTTACATGCCTCATCCCACACAAACTTAACATCTTTTCGCGTGAGGCGTGTCAATGGAGCAGCTAGTCTGGAGAAACCCTCTACAAATCTCCGATAATATCTTGCCAATCCCAGAAAACTTCTAATCTGAGTAACTGTCTTGGGCTGTTCCCACTGTATAACTGCCTCTATCTTGGATGGATCCACCGATACCCCATTCTTTGACACAACATGCCCCAGAAATGAGATCTGTTCTAACCAAAAGTTACACTTGCTGAGTTTGGCATACAATTCTCTCTCTCAGAGGGTCTGCAGAACTATCCTCAAGTGCTCCTCATGATCTTTCCTGGACTTGGAATACACCAAAATGTCATCAATGAACACTATTACAAACTTGTCCAGGTATGGCTTGAATATATCATTCATCAATGCCATAAATGCTGCGGGAGCATTCGTCAAACCGAATGGCATCACCAAAAACTCGTAGTGGCTATAACGGGTACGAAATGCTGTCTTGGGTATATCTCCACTCCTGATCCTAAACTGATGGTACCCTGACCGCAGATCTATCTTAAAAAATACTTCGGCTCCTTGGAGCTGATCCAACAAATCATCGATTCTTGGAAGGGGGTCCTTGTTCTTAATGGTGGCTGTCAGACCCGGATTTTTTGTAGCTTATTTCCTTATGATTCCTATGTGTATGAACACTATGTAATTATGGTTGAATCATAAGAAGAGTATTTACTAGATTTAAAGTGTTAATGAAATGAATTAACACGCAAAAGCTACATAAAATGCCTAATGTGGATGATGAGTATCACAGGCTAAACCGAGTCATTCTAAATCATTCTGACTGAAAATAAGAGAGCGTAGAGAACTCATGAAGGAAAGTCAGCTTGATTTAGACCCGAACATACAAAACGAGTGTAAAAGCTAAAAAGGGTAAAATGGACCTTTTCGGCGAGAAAAGGAGTTTCGGGTGAAATTATCCACCGAGAGCGGTTGGAATATAAAGAAGAGAGTGTAAGACATGATATAAAACACTTTCGAAAATTTAAGAAAAAGTCAACTTAGTCAATGGTTAAGAAAAAAGTCAACTATAGTTAAAAAAGTGGACTTTTACCATAGTTGACTAATCAAGGTTTGAAATTAACCTAAGTGTGGAGAAAAATTTGGGGAAAAATATTCTTAGCCAGAATACAAGATAATCATCCCCGGAAGTAAGGAAAATTTATTCGGAAGGATTCCGGAATAAATTTAATGGTTAAAAACGTAATGGGCCTAAGGTGAAAATTTTAAAGCCCATTAAGGTATACTAAATGTATATCGAAATTCTAAGGTCCTTTAGACGGAATTGTTGGACCAATTGATCGGCCAAATTTTGAGACAATAAAAGGCCCAAGGTATAGTAAAAATTTCAGCCCGAAAGCCCATTAGGAAAGCCCAAACCGAGAAGCCCAATTGGAAAAGCCCATGAGATAAATATCTAACTATAGTTAAAGTTAACTATGACTCATAAGGTGACTCATAAGGTGACTCATGGTTCAGAATTGGAAAGTCAAGCATAGTGGCTGAAAAGTAAGGCTTAATGGCTAAGTAAGTGGCTTATAAATGCAGCCACACCTTGGTCATCTTCATCACACAATTCCGGCTAGAGAAGAACACCATTGAAACATAACCATTCAAGCTTTCTCTCACTAGAAATCACTAGGAATTAGTCATATTTGGAACTTGCATTCTTCATGGAAGTTGTTCCAAATTGAAAGGAGATTAACATATGTTGGAATTGGCTATCAAGGAGCCATAGAGTGCAAACCGAGAGCCTACAAAGATTCGGCCAAAGGGAGAACACAACAATTGGTATATTTTCTAATTTCCAATTTCATATATGTTAATGTATGAATGATTTTAAGTATGTTGATATATGTTTTAAGCATTGAAACATATTAAATCACCATGAAGAGGGTTAGGCCGAGAGTGATCAATGGGATATTGAAATATGTCAATTTGATTTTAAGACATAAATGGATTAGTACACATGTATTAATGTTAATGGTATAATTAGAATTAATCAAATTGATTAATTAATACATGTAAATTGTTGGCAACCAAAGTGTTTGATAAAATGCCTAAATGAACTATAGGATGATTGGTAATGTTGCCTACCAAGTGTTTGTGAAAATGCCTAAGTGAAAATGGCTAGGAAATAGGCATGTATGGCATGCCATGGTGGAAACCGGGAATGGCTAGCTCTCGGCCATGGCATGTGGCCGAGAGGCCCAATGGGCCAAGCCCAATATTTTTAGGCCCAATAGGGTGTAATGGGCCTAAGACAAGCCCAATAAGAGTTGGTGGGCCCCACAAGCCCAATAGGCCCAACAAAAGTGAATAGTAAAATGAAAATGGACTTAAGGCCTAGTTAGGCCCATTAAGGATTTTTAAGGCCCATTAAGGGAAATTAAACTGTATTAATGTGTAATACAGTAGGAAAATGATAATTAACCTAAGGAATGGTTATTTACAGCTCCGGAGTTTACATCGAGAGCTTATCGGACTACGGGATTTAGCAGCACCGAGGAAGTGAGGTCACGAGACGTGATCCGAGGTAAGGGACTTTTGCGAGTAGTTAGAGATACCTGCACGTATTTTCAACTGCTTCTGCATTCACTTAAAAACTCTGAGGGTCAGAGAAAGTGAATAATAAATATTGCGACCCGATAGTGGCAAATTACGATTTTGCCCCTAGTTAGTTAAAAAGTCAACTTTTGTGAGAAGTTGCAAAAAGCATGGAAAAGACTATTGTGAGTGTTTAAATGCTATTAGCATGAAAATAAATAGATGGGCTAATGATTTTAAGGTTGATATGACTTAAGCACACTTTGAGTGCTGATTTTGATGTTTTATAAACAATCCCTTTTAAATAGCCATCTATCATATTATGTGAGAATGAATCGTGCTAGAGCATAGCTCGCACTGGGATTCATATGTTTTCCACATAACATTAGTGCTGGATTTGATACGCACTAGATTTTCATGACATGCATGATAGAGTACTGGAGTTTTACTCGTACTCAGCTTTGAATGATATATGCATGACAGAGTGCTAGAGCGTGGCTCGTACTCGATTTTTCATGGTTTATACATGACATAGTACTGGGAGCGATTGCTCGTACTTGATTTTGATATTGTGCATAGCATAGTACTGGGAGCTATTGCTCGTACTTGATTTGATACATAAACTATGCATTGACCTAGTTGCTGGAGGTTTACTCGCACTAGAGTTGAGTTTTATGATGTGAAACAGTGTTGAGCGGAGTGACGACTGTGAGTCGCACTCAAGACGCACACTGTATGTGATATGTAATACATGTTGAAACCCATGCCTGATTCCTGGTGTGACTGTGTGTCATAGCTAGAGAGGATATCCGCATGAGGTTGATATAGACGTGGTATACTTATTTCCATGGTTTCGAGGGCTAAAGACCCTGGCTATGAGGATTTCCATGGTTTCGAGGGCTAAAGACCCTGGCTGTGAGGGTCCACGGGTGTACTTTGTACCTTGCCCGGGGCACGAGGTGTACGCTGTACCGTGTGTTACGTAGCTGGCGGTTGACATTGGACTGACCATCCTCCCGTTACAGCAGTGATTGCCGCACACCGAGTACTGTGTCGCATGGGATCACTTTTCGGATATGATCATAATCCAGGATACTATTTGTATTTACCACAGAGTCTCACATGATATATCACATTGATTGACTGATTTAAACTGCGGACAGACCTGAGGGATGGGTCGGACTCCGATTTGTGTTGTGAATCATTTGATGCCATATTTATATGTGATTTAAATATACATGGCATGATTTACATAAAGGCATGATTTATATATAAATGCATTGTGTTGCACTACATGCCTACTTTTGAGAAATAAAGCATGATTTCTGTACATGGGATTTATTCTGTACAAGTATATATATTATATTTCAAGACATACTTTTAAAGTGAGTTAAGGAAATAATGTTTTCAAGGCATAGCACTATTTTGAGTAGATAGTGTGGATATCTACTTGCTTGCCTGATTTCCTTACTGAGCGCGTTATGCTCACCCCCATTTTCTTTACATCTCTCTACAGAGCGTCAGTAGAGCGAGAGTTATCGTGGGAGAGTGTCCCAGAGTCCACTGCTAGTTCCTATCGATTCATCAAGTATACTTATTATGTACAGTTGTGTATCTAAACATAGAAACAGCACAGTGATGTATACGTTATATATTATGGGGAATGTATTTGTATTAGATTTTATAAAATCTTACATGTATAATAAAAGCAGTTACAGTCAGTATTAATATATTGACATGTATGTATGAAATGGATGATGTGGTAAGTGAAGACTCTGACATCGAATCACAGCCCAACCAGTGAAGAGAGGAAAGGTAAGTTAAAATGCGAAAAATTTATTGTGGTTTTTGGTTAAAGTCAAGGATTGAAACTGGGGCCCTGACAGGATGGTATCAAAGCAGAGGTTGGTCTGATGTGAGTCGGTGTTAGAAAAATAGGAAAGTGTACATCCCCATAGTACTGTGCTGTGTTTAGATATAACTGTGTATACCGGATAGGAGATGGACTAATTCATTATTATGAATGCAGGAACTTTGCCTAAATGGCAAATACGCGTAGTGGTAGAGGTATGAGAGGTAGGGCTCGAGGCCGGGGAGAGAGACCCGAGGGACGAGCCGCTGCCAGGCCATTACCTACGCATGAGACTGCAGGTGCTACTGAGGCACCCGATTGTGCCGAGACGCGCTTCACGAGATTAGAGCGTGGTCTCGAGACTATTATTGAGATACTGGCACAGACGATGCCAGGTAGGCAGAGACAGGAGGCAGGAGCTGCTACTGGAGAGGCAGTTGTCCCTGATACACCTACGCAGACAGCTGATGCACAGAGGACAGTAGATACTCCTACACCCCCACCGGTTTCGGGTGGTAGTGGATTAGGATATGGATGTGACTTGCATCGGTTGAGGGAGTTCCAGAAGTTCAGACCTCCATCATTTAGTGGGGTCAAGAACCCCGTAGCTGCGGAGGAGTGGTTGGCAGAGCTAGAGAAGCTCTATGGATTCTTCGAGTGCACGACCTCGGAGATGGTCGCGTTTGCTGCGTTCCTACTGAAGGGAGCCGCAGAGCATTGGTGGAAGTCCACCCGACCTATATTGAGATCCCGACACACAGATATCACTTGGGATATATTTCGGGAGGCCTTTAGGAGGCAGTTTATTCCTGACACCGCACAGCGGAAGTTACAGGCAGAGTTTTTGAGACTCAACCAGGGGAGTTTATCAGTGGACGAGTATGAGACTCGATTCCTATCCCTAGGGAGATACGACCCGGATACTATGTACAGTGAGACCAGGAAGGTCCACAGGTTTATCGACGGGTTGAGACCGGTGCTACAGTCCAAGTTGGTTCCGCTGGACATAGTGACCTATGAGGAGGCAGTGCGCAGGGCGCAACTATGTGAGCAGGACTACGAGAGGAATGCTTCTGAGTTTGGGAAGTTTAGCCGTAGCCTAGACTTGCAGAAGAAGAGACCCGCTAGAGATTTTAGTTATCGAGGGGGAAAGAGATCCTTCGGTAAGAGATCACGGATAGAGGGGACACGAGATAGATATGCTAGATCTCCTGCTTATCCGACTGCAGACCCAGCGAAGGGCATTATGATAGGAGGACCGAGACCTACTGCAGATCAGTGCAGAAGATGCGGTAGATCACATGGAGATAGACCGTGTTCATAGGGTACTATGGTATGTTTCCGATGTGGAAAACAGGGACATCTGGCTAGAGAGTGCTCAGCGCCATATGTGACTGCACCACAGAGGGGCATGGAGTATGATAGAACCTCAGCTGGTACGTCTGCTCAGAGAGGTAGAGCGACGGCAGAGGAGAAAGGGAAACAAGTGATGGGTCAAGGGCGAGTACATGCTTTGGACCAGGGGACAGCTGATGCTTCATCGGATGTGATTCGAGGTAACATCCTGATTTATGATATTGAAGCATATATTTTAATTGATCCTGGTGCCACGCATTCTTTTGTATCGCCATCATTTGCATGTAAGTTAGCAAGACATGTAGAGCGTACACCATTATGTATGTTGATGTTGATAAGTACGCCTATGAATAGTAGTCAAGTTGTAGAATATGTATATAATGACTGCAAGTTGAGAGTAGGGGATAAGGAGATGACAGCCAATCTAATATTACTAAGTATGAACGACTTTGATATAATATTAGGAATGGATTGGCTATCTGCAAACCATGTTGTTTTAGACTGTTACGCTAAGACAGTTATGTTTCCTAACCCTACTAGATATGTTGTAAAGTTTAATAAAGATAAATGAAAGGAGTAGATATGATTATTACATGACTTCTGATTTAGAAAACCTTCAACATATCAAGGTTTCATTGCGTACGTGGTAGATATGGATAAGGCACATCCGGAGTTGACAGATATCACTGTGGTCAGTGAGTACCCAGATGTTTTCCTGGATGAATTGCCAGGGTTACCACCAGACAGAGAGATGGAGTTCTGTATAGATCTGGTACCTGGTACGGAGCCTATTTCGAGACCACCTTATCGCATGGCCTTAGTCGAGCTGGAGGAGCTCAAGAGACAGTTACATGAACTGTTGGATAGGGGCTTTGTACGACCGAGTGTTTCACCTTGGGGAGCACCGGTTTTGTTTGTGAGGAAGAAGGATGGGAGCCTCTGATTGTGTATAGACTATCGATTGTTGAATAAGGCCACCATCAAGAATAGATACCCCCTTCCACGCATTGACGACTTGCTAGATCAGCTACAGGGAGCACAGGTCTTTTCCAAGATTGACCTAAGGTCTGGGTATCATCAGCTGAAGGTTCGGAGTGGAGATGTACCCAAGACAGCATTTCGTACCCGATATGGCCACTATGAGTTCTTGGTCATGCCATTCGGATTGACGAATGCTCCAGCTGCTTTCATGGCTTTGATGAACGATGTGTTCAAGCCATACTTGGACCAGTTTGTTATCGTCTTCATCGATGACATATTGGTGTATTCGAGATCCAAGGAGGAGCATGAGGAGTACCTCAGGATCGTGTTGCAGACGTTACGTGAGCATGAGTTATATGCTAAGCTCAGCAAGTGTGACTTTTGGTTGTCACAGATCTCGTTTTTGGGACATGTTATATCGAGAGATGGTGTATCAGTTGATCCATCCAAGATAGAGGCTGTAGTTCAGTGGGAACAGCCAAAGACAGTCACCGAGATCAGGAGTTTTCTGGGTTTAGCTGGATACTATCGGAGATTCGTTGAGGGATTTTCGAAGTTGGCTGCTCCGTTGACACGTCTTACTCGAAAGAGTGCACCGTTCATATGGAACGAGGATTGTGAGAAGAGCTTTGAGGAGTTGAAGCGTCGATTGACCACCGCTCCGATTCTCACTATCCCTACCAGCTCAGGAGGATTTGCAGTATATACCGATGCTTCTCATCAGGGACTGGGCTGCGTATTGATGCAGGATGGGAAGGTAGTTGCTTATAGATCCAGACAGCTGAAGGATCATGAGAAGAACTATCCGACCCATGATTTGGAACTAGCAGCAGTAGTGTTTGCGTTGAAGGTATGGAGCCACTACTTGTATGGTGAGAAGTTCCAGATATTTACCGACCACAAGAGCCTCAAGTATCTGTTCTCACAGAAGGAGCTGAACATGAGACAGAGAAGATGGCTAGAGCTTCTGAAGGACTACGATTGTGAGATACTTTATCATCCGGGTAAGGCTAACGTAGTAGCCGATGCCTTGAGCAGGAAGAGCCTGGGGATGGTATCGTATATGATGGTTAGGGAGCATGATTTGCTAGAGCAGTTTGCTAGCCTCAGTTTGGGAGTCATGCCTTCTGACATGGATACAGGCTATGTGATAGCTAGTCTACGCTTGGAGCCGGACCTGTTGGACAGGATCAGAGTGGCTCAGCAGACAGATCCATTTTGTATGGATGTGAGTAGTCAGATACAGAAGGGCACCGTGACTGATTTTGAGATGAGTTCTGATGGACTACTGAGGTTCAGAGGCAGATTGTGTGTTCCCGAGGATCCAGGACTCAGGAGATTGATATTGGCGGAAGCTCATTCGTCGAGGTATACTTTACATCCGGGGAGTAACAAGATGTATCAGAACCTCCGGAAGGTATACTGGTGGTCAGGTATGAAGAGAGATGTAGCAGACTTCGTGGCAAAGTGTCTCGTATGTCAGCAGGTGAAGGTAGAGCATCAGAAACCTGCAGGATTGTTGCAGCCTCTACCTATACCGACATGGAAATGGGAGCACATCACCATGGATTTCGTGATGGGTTTACCAAGGACCCGCAGGAATCACGATGCTATATGAGTGATCGTTGATAGACTGACGAAGTCAGCCCACTTCCTAGCTATGAGAGCTACCGATACTCTGAGTTCATTAGCAGAACTGTATGTACGCGAGGTAGTGAGGTTACACGGTGTACCAGTGAGCATAGTCTCTGATAGGGATTCCCGCTTCACATCCCACTTTTGGGGACATTTTCAGGAAGCCATGGGAACCCAGTTGAGTTTGAGCACCGCTTTCCATCCTCAGACAGATGGTCAGTCAGAGAGGACTATACAGACTCTGGAGGACATGTTGAGAGCATGTGTGCTAGACTATCGAGGCTCCTGGGATGACCACCTGCCACTAGCCAAGTTCGCCTACAACAACAGTCATCATTCGAGTATCGGGATGGCACCGTATAGGCTTTGTATGGCCGTAGATGTCGTTCCCCTATTGGATGGGAAGAAGTGGGTGACCGTAAGATTTTTGCTCCTGACTTGGTTACGCAAGCATCTGAGGACGTCCGCTTGATAGTAGAGAGACTGAGGACAGCTCAGAGCAGACAGAAGAGTTTCGCTGACAGGAGACGTAGGCCACTAGAGTTTGCAGTTGGTGAGTCCGTATTTTTGAGAGTTTCTCCTTCCAAGGGCATAGCGAGATTTGGGAAGAGAGGGAAACTAAATCCTCGCTACATTGGACCCTTTGAGATACTTGATCGAGTGGGAGATAAGGCGTATAGGTTGGCATTGCCACCGGACTTATCAGGTGTCCACAACGTCTTCCACATATCGATGCTTCGGAAGTATCACCCGGATCTGTCACATGTGATTAGTTACGAGCCTTTGGAGCTCCGAGAGGACTTGTCATATGGAGAGAGACCGATTCGGATATTGGATAGGAAGGAGAAGGTATTGAGATCGAAGACCATCGGATTAGTGAAGATTCTCTGGCAGCATCATACTTCAGAGGAAGCTACTTGGGAGCTAGAGAGTCTGATGCGAGAGAAGTACCCTCACCTATTTGAGGACTGACTTGGTTCTAATTTGGAGGACCAAATTTTCTGAGTGGGGGAGGATTGTCAGACCCGGATTTTTTGTAGCTTATTTCCTTATGATTCCTATGTGTATGAACACTATGTAATTATGGTTGAATCATAAGAAGAGTATTTACTAGATTTAAAGTGTTAATGAAATGAATTAACACGCAAAAGCTACATAAAATGCCTAATGTGGATGATGAGTATCACAGGCTAAACCGAGTCATTCTAAATCATTCTGACTGAAAATAAGAGAGCGTAGAGAACTCATGAAGGAAAGTCAGCTTGATTTAGACCCGAACATACAAAACGAGTGTAAAAGCTAAAAAGGGTAAAATGGACCTTTTCGGCGAGAAAAGGAGTTTCGGGTGAAATTATCCACCGAGAGCGGTTGGAATATAAAGAAGAGAGTGTAAGACATGATATAAAACACTTTCGAAAATTTAAGAAAAAGTCAACTTAGTCAATGGTTAAGAAAAAAGTCAACTATAGTTAAAAAAGTGGACCTTTACCATAGTTGACTAATCAAGGTTTGAAATTAACCTAAGTGTGGAGAAAAATTTGGGGAAAAATATTCTTGGCCAGAATACAAGATAATCATCCCCGGAAGTAAGGAAAATTTATTCGGAAGGATTCCGGAATAAATTTAATGGTTAAAAACGTAATGGGCCTAAGGTGAAAATTTTAAAGCCCATTAAGGTATACTAAATGTATATCGAAATTCTAAGGTCCTTTAGACGGAATTGTTGGACCAATTGATCGGCCAAATTTTGAGACAATAAAAGGCCCAAGGTATAGTAAAAATTTCAGCCCGAAAGCCCATTAGGAAAGCCCAAACCGAGAAGCCCAATTGGAAAAGCCCATGAGATAAATATCTAACTATAGTTAAAGTTAACTATGACTCATAAGGTGACTCATAAGGTGACTCATGGTTCAGAATTGGAAAGTCAAGCATAGTGGCTGAAAAGTAAGGCTTAATGGCTAAGTAAGTGGCTTATAAATGCAGCCACACCTTGGTCATCTTCATCACACAATTCCGGCTAGAGAAGAACACCATTGAAACATAACCATTCAAGCTTTCTCTCACTAGAAATCACTAGGAATTAGTCATATTTGGAACTTGCATTCTTCATGGAAGTTGTTCCAAATTGAAAGGAGATTAACATATGTTGGAATTGGCTATCAAGGAGCCATAGAGTGCAAACCGAGAGCCTACAAAGATTCGGCCAAAGGGAGAACACAACAATTGGTATATTTTCTAATTTCCAATTTCATATATGTTAATGTATGAATGATTTTAAGTATGTTGATATATGTTTTAAGAATTGAAACATATTAAATCACCATGAAGAGGGTTAGGCTGAGAGTGATCAATGGGATATTGAAATATGTCAATTTGATTTTAAGACATAAATGGATTAGTACACATGTATTAATGTTAATGGTATAATTAGAATTAATCAAATTGATTAATTAATACATGTAAATTGTTGGCAACCAAAGTGTTTGATAAAATGCCTAAATGAACTATAGGATGATTGGTAATGTTGCCTACCAAGTGTTTGTGAAAATGCCTAAGTGAAAATGGCTAGGAAATAGGCATGTATGGCATGCCATGGTGGAAACCGAGAATGGCTAGCTCTCGGCCATGGCATGTGGCCGAGAGGCCCAATGGGCCAAGCCCAATATTTTTAGGCCCAATAGGGTGTAATGGGCCTAAGACAAGCCCAATAAGAGTTGGTGGGCCCCACAAGCCCAATAGGCCCAACAAAAGTGAATAGTAAAATGAAAATGGACTTAAGGCCTAGTTAGGCCCATTAAGGATTTTTAAGGCCCATTAAGGGAAATTAAACTGTATTAATGTGTAATACAGTAGGAAAATGATAATTAACCTGAGGAATGGTTATTTACAGCTCCGGAGTTTACATCGAGAGCTTATCGGACTGCGGGATTTAGCAGCACCGAGGAAGTGAGGTCACGAGACGTGATCCGAGGTAAGGGACTTTTGCGAGTAGTTAGAGATACCTGCACGTATTTTCAACTGCTTCTGCATTCACTTAAAAACTCTGAGGGTCAGAGAAAGTGAATAATAAATATTGCGACCCGATAGTGGCAAATTACGATTTTACCCCTAGTTAGTTAAAAAGTCAACTTTTGTGAGAAGTTGCAAAAAGCATGGAAAATACTATTGTGAGTGTTTAAATGCTATTAGCATGAAAATAAATAGATGGGCTAATGATTTTAAGGTTGATATGACTTAAGCACACTTTGAGTGCTGATTTTGATGTTTTATAAACAATCCCTTTTAAATAGCCATCTATCATATTATGTGAGAATGAATCGTGCTAGAGCATAGCTCGCACTGGGATTCATATGTTTTCCACATAACATTAGTGCTGGATTTGATACGCACTAGATTTTCATGACATGCATGATAGAGTACTGGAGTTTTACTCGTACTCAGCTTTGAATGATATATGCATGACAGAGTGCTAGAGCGTGGCTCGTACTCGATTTTTCATGGTTTATACATGACATAGTACTGGGAGCGATTGCTCGTACTTGATTTTGATATTGTGCATAGCATAGTACTGGGAGCTATTGCTCGTACTTGATTTGATACATAAACTATGCATTGACCTAGTTGCTGGAGGTTTACTCGCACTAGAGTTGAGTTTTATGATGTGAAACAGTGTTGAGCGGAGTGACGACTGTGAGTCGCACTCAAGACGCACACTGTATGTGATATGTAATACATGTTGAAACCCATGCCTGATTCCTGGTGTGACTGTGTGTCATAGCTAGAGAGGATATCCGCATGAGGTTGATATAGACGTGGTATACTTATTTCCATGGTTTCGAGGGCTAAAGACACTGGCTATGAGGATTTCCATGGTTTCGAGGGCTAAAGACCCTGGCTGTGAGGGTCCACGGGTGTACTTTGTACCGTGCCTGGGGCACGAGGTGTACGCTGTACCGTGTGTTACGTAACTGGCGGTTGACATTGGACTGACCATCCTCCCGTTACAGCAGTGATTGCCGCACACCGAGTACTGTGTCGCATGGGATCACTTTTCGGATATGATCATAATCCAGGATACTATTTGTATTTACCACAGAGTCTCACATGATATATCACATTGATTGACTGATTTAAACTGCAGACAGACCTGAGGGATGGGTCGGACTCCGATTTGTGTTGTGAATCATTTGATGCCATATTTATATGTGATTTAAATATACATGGCATGATTTACATAAAGGCATGATTATATATAAATGCATTGTGTTGCACTACATGCCTACTTTTGAGAAATAAAGCATGATTTCTGTACATGGGATTTATTCTGTACAAGTATATATATATTATATTTCAAGACATACTTTTAAAGTGAGTTAAGGAAATAATGTTTCTAAGGCATAGCACTATTTTGAGTAGATAGTGTGGATATCTACTTGCTTGCCTGATTTCCTTACTGAGCGCGTTATGCTCACCCCCCTTTTCTTTACATCTCTCTACAGAGCGTCAGTAGAGCGAGAGTTATCGTGGGAGAGTGTCCCAGAGTCCACTGCTAGTTCCTATCGATTCATCAGGTATACTTATTATGTACAGTTGTGTATCTAAACATAGAAACAGCACAGTGATGTATACGTTATATATTATGGGGAATGTATTTGTATTAGATTTTATAAAATCTTACATGTATAATAAAAGCAGTTACAGTCAGTATTAATATATTGACATGTATGTATGAAATGGATGATGTGGTAAGTGAAGACTCTGACATCGAATCACAGCCCAACCAGTGAAGAGAGGAAAGGTAAGTTAAAATGCGAAAAATTTATTGTGGTTTTTGGTTAAAGTCAAGGATTGAAACTGGGGTCCTGACAGTGGCCTTATTCAACAACCGGTAATCTATACACAGTCGGAGGCTTCCATCCTTCTTCCTTACAAATAGAACCGGTGCTCTCCAAGGTGAGACACTCGGTCTAATAAACCCCTTCTCCAGCAACTCTTGCAGCTGTTTCTTCAGCTCTTCCAATTCTATCGGAGCCATTCTATAAGGTGGTTTCGATATCGGCTCTGTACCAGGCACTAGCTCAATGCAAAATTCCATTTCCCTTTCAGGTGGTAGTCCTGGTAATTCATCCGGAAAGACATCAGGGTAATTCGTAATTACGGCTATGTCTCTCAATTCCGGGTATGCCTCATCTATATCAACCACGTATGTAATGAACCCTTCACATTATCCTCTCCATCGTTAGTAACATAAACCATCACTCCACATTCAACATTTATCAAAAATAATAATTTATCTCTCGAGCAATATGCATTTAAAATCATACTCCTTTATTTACAACAACCATGCTATTTTCATATCATTTCTTTTCATCAAAATTTACAATAAGATTGTCTAATCCTGAAAACATCAATGTTTTGGCATGACAATCCATCACAACACGATTGGTAGCCAGCCAATCCATTCCCAAAATTACATCAAAATCATTCATATTCAATAAAATCAGATTGGCTATCATTTCCTTCCCCTCTATCTTTAACTTACAATCTCTACATACATGCTCAGTCAATTGACTATCATTCATGGGTGTGGAAATCATTATCATCTTATCCAACAATGTTGGTTTCACATGCTTCAATAATTTATGTGCGAAGGAAGGTGATATGAAAGAATACGTGGCACCAGGATCAAATAATACCAATGCTTCTAAATCAAAGATTCGGATAGTACCTTTAATCACATCCGTCGATGCATCTGCAGTGCCCTGGTCCAGCGCGTGCACCCTTCCTCTGCTCACACCCATAGCCTGTTTCCCTTTTTTCCTCAGCTGTAGCCCTCCTCCTCGAGGCTGCTGTCTCAACTGGAGCTCCTTCAGGCTCCTTGCCCTTCTGTGGGGCAATCTCCATCTTCTCGGGACAATGCTTAGCCATATGTCCTGGTCTCTCGCATCTAAAACACACCATAGGGGTCATCAGACAGGGCCTATTCCCATGAAATCTCCCACATCTCCTACACTGGTCAGTAGTAGGCCGTGGTCCTCCAATAGTCATGCCCCTCGACGCAGTCAAGGCTGGGTATACGGGAGGTCTAGCAGCTCTCTCCTGTACATCCTCAATCTTCGACCTCTTCTCGAAAAATCTTTGGCCATCTCTTTTGGCCACTCTTCCAAACCCGGATCTCTTCCGGTGTCTGTCCTTTCTAACACTGACTCTCCCAAGCTCGGAGGCATTTCGCTCAAAGTCTTGCTCACATAACTGAGCCTTATGTACAGCCTCCTCATAGGTCAACATGTCAAATGGAGCTAGCTTAGTGCGGATGGCCAATCTCAATCCATCCATGAACTTCTGTATCTTTCGGGTCTCACTACCCATCGTGTCAGGGTCATATCTCCCCAATGACATAAACTTGGACTCATACTCGTCCACAGTCCGGTTCCCCTGAACCAAATTCATAAATTCCATCTGTAATTTTCTCTGTGCGGTAGCTGAAATATACTGTCTTCTGAAGGCCTCTAAAAATATCTCCCACGAGATCTCAGAGTGTCTGGCCCTCAAAATAGCCTCGGTGGACCTCCACCAATGCTCGGCCTCGCCTTTCAACATAAACACGGCAAAGGCTACCTTCTCAGTTGAAGTGCATCGAAAAAACCTATACAGTTTCTCCATCTTATACACCCAATCCTCCGTAACCACTGGGTCCTTCACCCCTCTAAACACTGGGGGTTTCAGCGCTTGAAATTCTCGCAACCTGCTCAAGTCGCAGTCATACCCCAAATCACTACCGCTCTGCTGTGGAGCGATAGGTGAATCTATATCCTGTACTGGAGGTGGTGTAACTATAGCTGTCTCAGCAGTCTGAGCTCTCTCTGCCTCTGCAGCTGCCTGTTCAGTAGTAGGCTGTGCCGCGGGACCTCGTCTATCACCGGCGCCCAGGGCCTGCGTGACTATCTCCACCAAATTCTCAATACTCCGCTCTAACCTAGCGAAGCGAGCCTCAGTATCCTCTGCTCTATCAGCAGGGTTCTGTGGAGCCTACTCAGCCTGTGGCTCCGCACGGCTCTCAGGCCTACCTCTACGGCATCTAGCACGTGCTCTCGCTCCTCTACCTTTGCGTGTAACTGGCATAGTGCCTAACTTCCTGTATTATAATAATTCATTAAGCTCAATCCATCACGGTATACACAGTTATATCTAAACAAAAGCACAGTACTATGGGGATGTACTTTCCTACGTTTTATTAATGGCTCACATCAGGCCAACACAGCTCTGATACCAATCTCTATCACGACCCAATTCCATTCTCTTTAACCGAAAATCACTAAAAAATTTTCGCGTTTTACTGTTACCTTACCCGGTCGTGAACTAACTCACCACACACTGTTGGGCTGTGAGTCAATAATAAACTCCACATCTCATTCATTCTCAGTGAAATAAAATGATGTCATACATTTGCAATTAAATCTTGTACTTATACAAAAGCATGTTTTACTGACATCTACATCCCCCATAATTACAACTCAAAGAATACTGTGCTTTTACATTGTTTAGATACAAAAAGAATCACTGTGTATATACCTCTAAGCGATGGAGATGCAGCGGAGTCCAAAATACCACGCCTCAGTCCTCACTAGGCTACTATGCACGCTCTGTAGGGGGAAAATAGAGAGGGATGAGCAACCACACGCTCAATAAGGCAATAATGCAAGCATGGTAGATAACTACTCTATCTACATGCTGATAGTGTTATGCATAAATCATTTATGGTAGGAGCATGAGGAAGTAAAACTATGCCATATGAGTATACATATATATCATGTGTCAAAATCATGTACATTAGCATATCAAACATGGTAAAAAGAACATCATGTATAAATCATCTCATGCTCAATCTCATTTAAATTCATAAAAAGGGCAATTCATTAAGAAACCTCCTATTTAAACCAACATCATAAACCTCTTTCTCAACACATAAATACCACCAAATCAACTCACAATCACAACCACATTTTCATTTCACAATTCACGCATGTGTATAAAAACTAGGTTACTATATCAAAAGTGCCTATGTGGACCACTACATCGTAAATCATCCCAGACCACACGCATCCAGGTGTGCGGGGTATCATGCTAGCATGAAGATGGATTATCCCTCGCCAGACTTTCTTATCACATAACCATCATGCGGTACATCGTACTCCATGTGATATACACGGTAAAGCGTACTCCGCAGACTCATATCGTGATTGGGGGTGCCATTCCTAGGTCTTACCTACCCCATACCAAGAGTTTTCCATATCCGTGAAGGAGAGCCTTCCTGCCGAACAGAGCCTCCCCGCCTAACAGAGCCTCCCTGCCTCCTCGGGCTTAAGGATGTTAGCTTAAGGATGTAGGGCTTAAGGATCCTTCCGTAAGAGAGCCTCCCCACCGAACAGAGCCTCCCCGCCTAACAGAGCCTCCCCGCCTCTTTGGGCTTAAGGATGTTGGCTTAAGGATGTAGGGCTTAAGGATCTTACCAACTTTCACAACCTTATACGTATCACAATGTGTAAACTTGTGCGAGCAAAGCTCTAGCACGACTCATGCATCCTCTCATAAAGGGACGCGTACGAGCATAGCTCTAGTACGGTTATACTCATAAGACAAACCACTCAAAAGCCACGTACAAGCAGAAGCTCCAGTACGGTTTATAAACATCATCATAGTTTCCAAATCAAGGTGCGAGCTAAGCTCAAGCACGTATCACACAAGTGAAAACATAGAAATCCAGCGCGAGTGAGGCTCTAGCGCGATTTATTTCATGCAAATACGATAGGCGACTCATACATAATCAAACAATCCCGGCAACCGGGTTTAGCACTTCACAAATGCTTTTCCACAACATCAATAAAACACTAGCTGGCCCATCTACAAGCTTGCTTAAAACTAAGCAATTCCATTTTGAAAAACATCAAAACAGTAGATTTATGCAATTATTAGCCTTACTATCCCATTTCTTTACAATACCATTTCAACCACCAAATCTCATACAATTATTCACAGCTATTTTCGCATACCAAACAACCAATTTATCAAACGTTCATGCATTTCATAAACACCCTATAATCCCACAAATTACAAGCAGCTACCTCTTTGTACTTACAGAATTCCCTTACCTGGAATCGCAATGCGTGATTCCACTTCCTTAAGCTGCTTACTCGTACGGTTCGATTCGTCTTCAACGAACTCTTCGGGACTGCACAAAATTGTATCCCGCATTATATTCGATCCATATAATATGACATCGTGCGTTCACTATAGTCAATTCGACCTATAGTTTTCTATTAACGCTTATGAGGCCTCGTTTCATTACTTTACCCATAACTCGAGTCTATGGATTCTTCTTAGGCCTATTAACTTATTCTGAATCGATATTAAATCGACATTAAGCTCATAGTGTGCATATTTCATGAATTCCCTCACTATGGCATTTTATCAAGCATATACATACTCATTTTCACAATTCCTCCAAACTCACAATGTAATTTCATTTAACCATCTAAAATCATAAACATTACCTCAATAACAACTTTAGCATACCCATAAATCATAAACTCATTCAACCCATATATTCTTACATTATACCCATTCTAGGTTTTCTAGGTCACACCAATTCCACCACATCCCTAGATGATTTATCCATCAATACTCATGCCAAACAACTCCAAAATCAATTAAATAGACAATGTATTTGGATTGGAGTGTTAGAATCTTCCGAAATATGATTTTTCTTCTTGCTCCAAATGGCAATGCCCTTAACTCCTTCAATACCAACAATGGGAAAATGCCTACCCACTATGTTGTTCTTCTCTTTGATAGGAACAACTTTGCCTCTAATGGTCTCTCTTCAAATCTCACTGAAATTGGCTGATTTTAAAGAGGGAAAGTTAGGTTTTTGGGTTAGAAATGGAAGATTGGTGTTTTTCCCAAAATTTTCAGATTTTCAGCCCTCCTTATATAGAAATAGCTTGAGGAGATCGATTTGGTCCAAGAGGAGATCGATCTGGTTCCCTCAAAACTCTCATTTTCATGAAATTTTTAAGCATGAGATCGATCTGTCGAAGCATGAGATCGATCTGGTCCCAAACAGAGAGCTAAGGAGATCGATCTGGGTGCTTGAGGATCGATCTTTTCATCACAAAATGCTTTGGAGATCGATCTGACCCCATTGGAGATCGATCTGCTCTATTCCATTGCCCAAATAAGAGCATTCTGGCTCTTCTAGATCGATCTCTCATCCTATGAGATCGATCTGGCCTTCATGTTTTCCAGATTTCCTACAGTTTTCTTGCTGCAACTCACACCAACACATCCTTAATCTGTTGCTATGGCCATTTTCTCATCCATCTACCTTTATAACTTGAAAATGGCATCCATTCATACCTTATGCACATTGAAACTTGTGTGCATTCATTGTATGTCCAATGGTATGCTACATAAAACCAAATGGAAGCATAATTTCATTCCATTATACTACACTACTCATTTTGAGTTTCAATCACATCCATCACTTATAAGAACTCATTTCTTCATATTCATACTCAATGGAACTTGTATGTACGTTACAAATCATATTACACATACGTACATTGAATCCATGGACTTACATCAATCATACTTTACATTACAAGTCCATTCATATTTATTACACATTACAACTTTACATATACGGGGTCTCACATTACATCTCTCTACAGAGCGTCAGTAGAGCGAGAGCTATCAAGGGATAGTGTTCCAGAGTCCACTGCTAGTTCCTATCGATCGCCAGGTGTACTTATATTGTACAGTTGTGTATCTAAACATAGAAACAGCACAGTGATGTATACGTTATATGGGGAATGTATTTATATGAGATTTTATATAATCTTACATGTATAATAAAAGCAGTTACAGTCAGTAATAATATATTGACATGTATGATAATGGATGATGTGGTAAGTGAAGACTCTGACATCGAATCACAGCCCAACCATTGAAGAGATGAAAGGTAAGTTAAAAATGCGAAAAATTTATAGTGGTTTTTGGTTAAAGTCAAGGATTGAGAACGGGTCCTGACATTTAGTCCTGATTGCATGAAAAGCTTGGGAGCACTTAAAAATGACAGAATGTCAAAAGGAAAAAGATAAATAGTAAACAAGTGTTTTTTGTGCTCTTATACGTTTTCATACTTAGCCTTTGTTAATTGGACTTAGTTAAGTATTTTACATGCTTTGGTATAATAAGGCTAGGGACCATGTCCCTTTAGTGATTCCTAAGGTTCTTTTTTTATTTATTCATTAATAATTTACAAACCAGTACTTACAAATCATTTAGTGGGAATTTTTGTTAAATACCATATTTTTAATTTAGACATAATCATGAGATTACAGTCCATTGTTCCATAGTAACTCACATATTGATTTGTTAATTAAATTAATTAATTCTTCCAAATCCGAGACATGTTTAGTAATTTTACATCTAGATGTAAAAATTACTTTTTTGCCTTTGGTCTCAAAATCGCACCAAACTAAACTCGCAGCTTCAGAATACTCCAAATCTCCTTAATCTATCTAAAATTAATTCGAGCTTTAATTTCACGAATTTAAATCTACGTATAACAACAAAATTTGCAAATGTACATCCTCTTCACTTTAGGAAATTTGGTCCTCTAAATTTGCAAGTGGTTGTGTCAGGTGAGGATGCTTCTCTCGCATCATACTTTCTAAAACCTATGTCTCTTCTTCCAAAGAATGTTGTTGCCACTGTGATTTCACTAAGGGAATAACTTTTAAACTCAAAACAATTTATTTCTGATTAAAGATCTTAACCGGCTTCTCCTCGTATGTCAACTCATTTTAGATCTCAATGGTCCCATACCCAATAACATGTGAGGATTAGGGTGGAATTTTCACAACATGGATAGATGGAATACATTATGCTCACTGACCAGCCGAGGAAACAAAGCTAACTGATATGCAACTTCACCAACCTTGTCGAGTATCTCGAATGGTCTTGTAAGCTGTCACGACCCAAACTACCCAAAAATTAGAGTTAATTTTTCGCGTTTTGTTTATTTACTTAAATTCTTACCTGTCCTCGAATCGTGACCACACTCCACTAACAAATTGGGCTGTGCGTCAATGCCAGTCCCACCATACATTTACCATATTACTTATTTCTTCTCCAGTCGTTTATAATTATTTACAATATTTATACATCCCCTAAAGTTACTTACAAACATGTTACTGTGCTATACTTATGTAGATACAAAATGTACAAGTGTATATATACCTTATGTTGATGGGCAGCAGCGGATATCCAGAATGCAGTACTGAGTCGTCGCAACTTCAACTGGAGATTATCTGTGGGAGAAAATGAAAGGGGTGAGCACATCAAGCTCAGTAAGGCAATCCTACGAACAAGTAGGTAACCATACTACCTACATGAACGTAGTGCCATGCATAAACCACCCTTTCTCCACACATTTAAAACAGATGATATGAAAGTTATGATGTTATGTAAATCGAGTTTGCACAGAAAATTCAACATGCAATTATTTCAAATCATTTCTTTCTCAATTAAAATTTTCACAATAAAGTCAGGACTCGACCCCTCCTTCGGGTGTTCCTGACTCACAGAAAACCATGAAAATCGGTATACATCACACATGGGTTTAAAAAGCATGGAAATAACCATCATGCACATTTAATTAAAAACCCAGTTTAAATCATCGAAATCGTCGACATGCGAGACGAGGCAATATCTGTATAACGGCAATAACCAGGACTGGCCATATGTGTCCTCGTGAGTCCCTCTAGCTTCACGGATCCCAGTGTTCGAGGTCTCACCCTGATCGGGAACCGCCCGAGAGGTGGGTCAATCCAACCCGTCAGTCTTATCCGATCCCACGCATCCGAAGATGTCGTATCCGAAGATACCTCGTATCACAAGATACCGTATCCGAAGATACCCCGTATCACAAAGATACCGTATCCGAAGATACCCCATGGTACATCGTACTCCATGCTACTTGCACGGTACATCGTACTCCATGGACCCATATCACTCTAGGTACTCCAGCCCAAATGGCCTGCTTCCCACAGAGAGGTTTTGTTTCTCAATACTCATGCCATGTCTCAAAACGCACGTGCGAGACTATTAAATCGGTGACACACAGTCTACCCGATGCTCCAAGCACGGCTTATCGTATGATCTTTGAAAAGTAGTGCGAGCGGTGCTCTAACACTGTATATATATGAATCACATGAAAATCTTATAAAATCTGGTGCGAGTTAAACTCCAGCACCCTGTCATGAAAATCTTGTAAAATCTGGTGCGAGTTAGACTCTAGCACCGTGTCACGAAAAAACATATGAAATCTGGTGCGAGTTATACTCTAGCACCTATGCATGTAAAACTCTAATGCGAGCTCTCGCTCCAGCACTAATGCATGCATCACACAAATCAAACATCGTGCGAGCTGAGCTCTAGCACGTCACATGTAAATAAAAACACGTAGGCGGCTTGGTTATCTCCAAATAGTTTTCACAGAAATTACATCGTTTAAGGTATGCAATGCTATGCATTCTTCTTTAAAAGTGAGCCAGCCTACTCATGCATGTGTTAAAATACCTCCAGAACGAGCAGGAACCTCCTGTCCTTGCTCCTTCCAATTTTTCCTAAATTTGTAAGTTCTACCCTTAACAAGGGTATTTTAGTAATTTGCCCATTCGGGGCACTAAAATTATTATTCGACCTCTAGACCCTTCAGGTAATTTTTAAAGACTGCATATGAACTTGAAATTGCGTAAAGTTTACCTCTAGCAGTCCGTAGAATTCCCTTACCTTATTTTTCCTGTCGAGTCTGACCTTTTCTTTTCCACTGTTGTCACGTCGCGCAGTCCGTTATGCTCCCAATCAAATGCCCAGAACTGCGTATCAATATTCCTCAGGTCAGATAACATATAATTTAATTGTATTTAATCTTTTCTAGGCTTAATTTAAATCGTTGGGCCCATTTACCCCTATTGGGCCCGATTGCACCTTAATGGGCCTTAATCGGCCTTAAGCCCGTTTCCCACTTAATTTTCACTTTATCGAGGCCTATTGGGCTCATTGGGCCCACTAATAATTTATTGGGCCTCGTTCTAATTCTCGAATAGCTAAATCGATTATTTACGACAATTTATCTAAATTTTCATAATTTAATTCAATTTATGCGGAATTCAAATTCATATCACGCATAACGATGTAAATTATCGTAAATAAGGGTCACTTACCCGAGATTCCATGCTAGTTCGCAAATCGAGGCTATCTCGAGCTCTTGTTGGATGCCAATTATCGAGCTACATAATTTCACAATTTTTCGGGTAAGTTTCCAGTCGAAAATTAATTAAATAAAATATTCCAAAATTTAAATCGGTCAATTTGACCGCTTATCGACTTACCCGAAGCTCGATTGCATCGCTGAAATTTTTCCCAATTTTTTCGCCTTTTTCTTTTTCGCTTTTTCTCCCTTTTTCCTTCTCTTTTTTGGCTGAACCGGTTCAGTCCGGTTCGGACCGATTCAGACCGCCGGTTTACTGCCGGTTCACCACCTTGCCGGCCGGTTCACCACCTTGCCGGCCGGTTCTCGCCACCAATTGCTCCGCTGGGTCGTCCGCATCTCAGATCTGCCCTCGGTTTGGGTCAAGCTCGCCGGAACGCCGTCGGTTCGGCTCTTCTCCCTCGGCCGTCGGACCCATTTTCCTCCTCTTGGCCGTCGTCGCCGTTTCCCGCCGTTTCGTCGGTTGATACCGATGCAGAAAGGACCGCCGTCGCCTGGGCTTTCGGAATCGGGCCTCGGTTCCGCCCGATTCGCCGTCGGTGACCCTTTCTTTCCCGCGGCCTTCTCCTCCGTTTTCCGCCAGATTCCGGCGTCCTTGGCGCGCATCACCGGTGGCCTGAAGACCGCCGACCTCTCCTCTTTCTTTTTCTGCCCTTGGCCTGGCCGTCGACCGCCGGACGGCTCGCCGGTCTCCCTCGGTCAGCTGCTTCCGTTTTCGTTCTCTTCCTTTCGCGATTTTCGCGAATTCTGACTGTTTTTTTTTTCAATTTCTTAATTTATTTTTATATATATATTTTTATTATTTATTTTTATTTATTTTATTTAATTATTACACTATTCATTAAAATACTTCATAAAATCCAAAATATCTACACTTATATTATTTTTATTTTTATTTAATTTATTTAATTTAAATTTAATTTATTAAATATATTTTTCTCTAAATTTTCGATATTATTCCTTCGCGCTTTTCGAGATATCATTCCGGTAATTTTTCGGTATTTTTAAAATTTCTGAATCTTGATCAATTGACCCAAATTGTATAATTTCCTCATTATCGATCAAGATATCTTACATCTTTATTTTTAATTAAAATTTTCTTATCGCCTTAATACCGGGTTTTGGTATTTTTACCATTTTACCCCTGCTCTTGTTTCGAAAATCAATTTTACCTTACCTTCCTTCATACATCCCCCATCTTTTCTTATTTAATTTCCGTATTTTTAATTAAATTCGGGTCTTACAACTCTCCCCCACTTAAGGAATTTGGTCCTCCAAATTAGAACCAATTCATTTGAGTCCATATACAACTCCGGGTACATCGATCGTATCATACTCCTTTAATTCTCATGTGACCTTTTTCCGGAGTGTATTACTACCAAAGGACTTTAATTAGGGAGATCATCTTAAACCTCAATACTTTCTCTTTCCTATTTAATGCCCGAATCAACTTATCAATATACTTATATTTGCATTAAGCTGAACTGTTGGATCTCATATCCTACCACCTGTGCTGGATCTGGATAGTATTGCCAAAGCATCAAAAGCTGAGACACATTGTGGGTACCTGTTAATTCAGGTGATAACACCAACTTACAGGTCTTATCTCCTACTTGTCCAATCTCTCAAAATATTTCATCCAGCGTAACTCAATTTACCTTCTTACTAAAGTTCGCTATGTCCTTATTCCCTTAGGACGAGTAACTTTTAACCATACTAATTCACCAAAGGTGAATTCTAATACTTGTCTATCTGCTCTGAGGTGTTCTTAATCTCTCATCCTTAACTAAACATCCTCAGAGCCTTATTATCCAAGGTCGAAAATAATTCCATCTGTCACCCACTTTTTCTTATCCAATTTGGGGAACAACCCCTACAGTCATACACTGCTTCATATCTTGTTATCCCGATGCTCAAGTGGCAACTGTCACTATTGGGGAATTCGATTTGTAATAACTGATCATTCCAGGAGCATAAAAATCAATGGCACATGCTTTCATCGGATCCTCCAGAACCTGTACAGTCCTCTCTGACTGACCATCTGTCTGAGGATGGAAAGCTATGCTAATACTCAGTCGGGTTCCCATAGCTTCCAAAAAAAAATATTCCCTTAAGTAAGAAGTGAAGCGGGAATCCCTATATGATACCATGCTCATTGGAACGTTACTTAGTGTTCCACAATCTTCCTTACACATAAATCCTCATATATACTCTGAGTATTTGGGGATTTCATAACCAAAAGGTGGGTAGACTTAGTCACTCTATCGACTATCATCCGAATAGCCTCGTAATTCACCTGGGTCCTCTGTAACCCATCACGACATTCATGGAGACTTGCTCTCATTTTTGTGCCATGTCGATATAGGTAGAGGCTGCAATAACCCTGCAGACTTTTAGTACTCTACCTTATTCTGCTGACTTACTAGGCACTTTTCCACAATCTCTACCATATCTCTTTTCATATCTGACCACCAAAACCATTTTCGAGATTTTGATATATTCTTTACTTTCCGTATGCAATGTATATCCCGAAGAGTGAGCTTCTGACAATATTACTATCTCATCAACTGTGGTCCTGGGGAGCACTTATATTGTCTCTGAACCTCTGTAAATCATTATCATACTCTGTGAACTCTATCACTGTACCCTTCTGAATCTGACCCAAACTATCGACGTCGTGTCGATCATCACGCTAAGCCTGTCAAATCCGGGCACTCTCATCCGGTTCTAGTCTCAGGCTAGCTGTCATACAATCACTATCATCATCAGAAGGGGTCACATCAATACTGAGGCTCACAACTGCTCTAGCAGCTCACGCTCCCTGACCATCATATGTGGTACCATCCCGAGGCTCTTTATGCTCAAGGCATCAGTCATCACATTAGCCTTTCCTGGGTGGTACAATTTTCACAAATCAAAACCTCTCAGAAGCTCTAACCCACTATATATATTCTCATATTCGCCTTTTTCTGTGAAAACAGATACTCGGGCTTTGTGATCAGTGCATATCCACAATTTCTCACCCTGTACATAATAGTACCATATCCTCGGTATAATTACTGTTGCCAATTTTAAATCATGGGTCAGATAGTTTATTTCGTGATCAAGGAGTTGTCTGACTCCAAAATTGACTATCTTCCCATTATACATCAATACATAGCTCATCATGATTTGAGGTATCCATACTCACTGAGAACCTCTTGAGCTGTTGGGTATGGTGAAATTAATCACGGTGATCAGTTCATACTTCACTACACCAAAATTCATGTCACATCTATCATCTTATTTATCATCTTATTTAAAGACCACGTTTTCTTAGTTAAACGTGTCAACCAAGTAGACCATATTGGGAACTCGCAACAACCCATTTGTAAAAGCAATTTTCCAATTGTTGCTTATAATTTGCCCTGGACTTTAACTACACCCATCATATCATCAATAATGATGATTTCAAATCGGTCTAATCCTTGACTTATTTACGCATATGCGTATAAGATCCTTCAAAATCGTTTACGTTTTCAGGTACTAACCTGCGTCATTTCCTTTTCTTATCT
Source organism: Firmiana major (assembly GCA_033439115.1). NCBI lineage: Eukaryota > Viridiplantae > Streptophyta > Magnoliopsida > Malvales > Malvaceae > Firmiana > Firmiana major. The sequence goes on along the minus strand of CM065908.1, from coordinate 44,350,968 downwards.
TAACGGCTCTTATTAAATTTTTCTATGTTAACCTTTATGATTCGTCGAATTTTAATATTCTTATCGTCTTAGTAAGGGTATCCTAATGCTAAAGGTATTTATTATGACGATCGATTTCACGTTATAGGTTATATATATACTTTTAGACGCTGTCAAGTCTTCAGGCGGGGAGGTATTTTGAAATACCTTTATTAACCTTCAGACTTAACCACAATTACTTTACATATCAGTCAATGTGGTCACAATTTATATTCGCTACCAATTGCTTTAATCCTAATGACTTCATATACGCACTCTTACTCCAATACATCTTGTATTCAAAATCAATTATATCATATCTTAAAGATTATCTCCTTTCGTATATCCCTTATGACAAAACTCTTTCATTATTCATTTCGTGAGTACAATCCTTTACTCCTTTAATTTCAACTGTTACACCCCTTTTTATCACTTGTCAACACTTACAGTATACTTTTCAGTGATGTTTTCACCCCTGTTTTTCCGTTGATTAATCCTCCTCTATTGGGGTACTCATTTATCAGTATTGTGCCCAATGATGTAGGCATTCATGCCTTTTACTCACTTATATGCGAATGAAGGCGGTATGAATAAATGTGTGGCACCAGGATCAATAAACATATGTACTTCATTATTCATAACAAGTGTGGTATCTTACACCACATCCATGAAACATCAATAGTGTCCTGGTCCAAGACATCCTCTCGCCTTCGTCCAACAGCCTACTTTCCCTTTTTCTTTTCGGCTATGGCCTCCCTTTTCGTTACAGCTATACCAACGAAGTTTTTCTCTGTCTCTTTACTTTTCTGTGGGGTGATCTCGCCCAACTCTGTGCAATCAAAATCAATGGTCCGTCTTACCACACTTAACGGCCATTTTCCATCAATACAGTGTAAGTATAGATCCTCCTTCCGTGGTATCCACCACACATTCTACAGTGATCACACTGCTACTCTGCTTTGTAGCAGGTCGGGGTCCTCCAATCACAATGCCCCTCAAGAGTGCCAAAATTAGATGCACTGGGGTCTTACCACTTATCTTAGCCCATAACTCGTCAAATCAGATCTTTTACCAATTACCATTTTTCCATTTTAACATCTTTGTCATTTCTCGATTCTCTTTTTTGTCTCTATTTCAGCCCTCACTACCTTTCCCAATCTCAGAGGCGTGCAATTCATGTTCTTATTTACCCAACTGTAAATCTGCGCACTGCCTCGGTATAGGTAATATCTTACGGGCCAATCAGTCTCTAATTCAAAAGTTGAGCCATTTCATGAACTTTTAAACGTCTCGACTGTCACTTGTTCATAGTGTCGAGGTAATATCTGTCCAAGAATATAACTGAGTTTCATACTCATAAATCATACTCATCAATAAATCAAATCCTCTGGGTCAGAGTAAGGACTTTTAATCCAAAATTTCCATTAAATCATGTCCGGGATATCCTGTCACCGAAATATATCCAAGATATTTCCCATATCAGCTCTTAAGATGGGTCGAGCGGAATTCCACCAATGCATCCGCTGCGCCCTCTTATCTTATTCATAATCTGAGCAATTAGCTCCTCAAAATAATCTCCACACTCCGCTCCAATCTCGCAAAGTGTCTCTCAATACTGTCTGATCTCTCTGTCGGACTCTATGAGGCATGCTCAACATTAGCCTCCATTTCAATTTCATCCTGGTTTTCATAGGTCAACTCAGCATGACTTAGCAGACTCAGGTCTACCTCTACGACCTCTGCCTCGTGCACTATCTCATATAACGCGACTCATATTAGGCAGTCCTGCATTCTCAACCATTTCTTAGTCAAAACCCATCTCGATATACACTATTGTATCTAACCAAGCACAGTAACACGGGGATGTAATTCCTAATTACTGACACTGACACACATCAGACCAATTTCGCTCTGATTCCACCTTTATATGTCACGACCCAAACTACCCAAAAATCAGAGTTAATTTTTCACGTTTTGTTTATTTACTTAAATTCTTACCGTCCTCGAATCGTGACCACACTCCACTAACAAATTGGGCTGTGCGTCAATGCCAGTCCCACCATACATTTACCATATTACTTATTTCTTCTCCAGTCGTTTATAATTATTTACAATATTTATACATCCCCTAAAGTTACTTACAAACATGTTACTGTGCTATACTTATGTAGATAAAATATGTACAAGTGTATATATACCTTATGTTGATGGGCAGCAGCGGATATCCGGAATGCAGTACTGAGTCGTCGCAACTTCAACTGGAGATTATCTATGGGAGAAAATGAAAGGGGTGAGCATATCAAGCTCAGTAAGGCAATCCTACGAACAAGTAGGTAACCATACTACCTACATGAACGTGGTGCCATGCATAAACCACCCTTTCTCCACACATCTAAAACAGATGATATGAAAGTTATGATGTTATGTAAATCGAGTTTGCACAGAAAATTCAACATGCAATTATTTCAAATCATTTCTTTCTCATTAAAATTTTCACAATAAAGTCAGGACTCTACAACTCCTTCGGGTGATCCTGACTCACACAAAACCATGAAAATTGGTATACATCACACATGGGTTTAAAAAGCATGGAAATAACCATCATGCACATTTAATTAAAAACCCAGTTTAAATCATCGAAATCGTCGACATGCGAGACGAGGCAATATCTGTATAATGGCAATAACCAGGACTGGCCATATGTGTCCTCGTGAGTCCCTCTAGCTTCACGGATCCCAGTGTGCGAGGTCTTACCCTGATCGGGAACCGCCAGGGAGGTGGGTCAATCCAACCCGTCAGTTTTATCTGATCCCACGCATCCGAAGATGCCGTATCCGAAGATACCCCGTATCACAAGATACCGTATCTGAAGATACCCCGTATCATAAAGATACTGTATCCAAAGATACCCCACGGTACATCGTACTCCATGCTACTTGCACGGTACATCGTACTCCATGGACCCATATCACTCTAGGTACTCCAGCCCAAATGGCCTGCTTCCCACAGAGAGGTTTTGTTTCTCAATACTCATGCCATGTCTCAAAACGCACGTGCGAGCCTATTAAATCGGTGACACACAGTCTACCCGATGCTCCAAGCACGGCTTATCGTATGATCTCTGAAAAGTAGTGCGAGCGATGCTCTAACACTGTATATATATGAATCACATGAAAATCTTATAAAATCTGGTGCGAGATAAACTCCAGCACCCTGTCATGAAAATCATGTAAAATCTGGTGCGAGTGAGACTCTAGCACCGTGTCACGAAAAAGCATATGAAATCTGGTGCGAGTTATACTCTAGCACCTATGCATGTAAAACTCTAGTGCGAGCTCTCGCTCCAGCACTAATGCATGCATCACATAAATCAAACATCGTGCGAGCTGAGCTCTAGCACGTCACATGTAATAAAAACACGTAGGCGGCTCGATTATCTCCAAATAGTTTTCACAGAAATTACATCGTTTAAGGTATGCAATGCTATGCATTCTTCTTTAAAAGTGAGCCAGCCTACTCATGCATGTGTTAAAATACCTCCAGAACGAGCAAGAACCTCTTGTCCTTGCTCCTCCCAATTTTTCTTAAATTTGTAAGTTCTACCCTTAACAAGGGTATTTTAGTAATTTGCCCATTCGGGGCACTAAAATTATTATTCGACCTCTAGACCCTTTCGGTAATTTTTAAAGACTGCATATGAACTTGAAATTGCGTAAAGTTTATGTAAGACCCCGTATATGTATAATGGTAATGTGTGTAATTGGATCAAATAATATGAATGGACTTGTAATGTAAAGTATGATTGATGTAAGTCCATGGATTCAATGTATGTATGTGTAATATGAATTGTAACGTACATATAAGTTTCATTGAGTACGAATATGAAGAAATGAGTTCTGGCAAGTGATGGATGTGATTGAAACTCAAGATGAGTAGTGTGGTAAAATGGAATGGAGTTATGCTTCCATTTGGTTTCATGTAGCATACCATTGGACATACAATGAATGCACACAAGTTTCAATGTGCATAAGGTATGAATTGATGCCATTTTCAAGTTATAAAGGTGGATGGATGAGAAAATGGCCATGGAAATAGATTAAGGATGTATTGGTATGAGTTGCAGCAAGGAAACTACAGGAAATCTGGAAAACATGAGGGCCAGATCGATCTCATAGGATGAGAGATCGATCTGGAAGAGCCAGAATGCTCTTATTTGGGCGAAAGAATAGAGCAGATCATCTCTAATGGAGCCAGATCGATCTCCCAAGCATTCTGTAGTGAAAAGATCGATCCCCAAGCACCCAGATCGATCTCCTTAGCTCTCTGTTTGGGAGCAGATCGATCTCATGCCTCGACAAATCGATCTCATGCTTCGACAGATCGATCTCAAGCTTAAAAATGCCTTGAAAAAGAGGGATTTTAAGGGACCAGATCGATCTCCTCTTGGACCAGATCGATCTCCTCAAGCTATTTCTATATAAGGAGGGCTGAAAATCAGGAAATCTCGGGAAAAACACTAACCTTTCACTTTCAACACAAAAACCTAACTTTCCCTCTCTAAAATCAGCCATTTCCAGCAAGAATTAAAGAGAGACCATTAGAGGCAAAGTTGTTCCTATTAAAGAGAAGAACAACATAGTGTGAAGGCATTTTTCCATTGTTGGTATTGAAGGAGTTAAGGGCATTGCCATTTGGAGCAAGAAGAAAAATCATATTTGGTAAGATTCTAACACTCCAATCCAAATACATTGTCTATTTAATTGATTTTGGAGTTGTTTGGCATGACTATTGATGGATAAAATATCTAGGGATGTGGTGGAATTGGTGTGACCTAGAAAACCTAGAATGGGTATGATGTGAGAATATATGGGTTGAATGAGTTTATGATTTATGGGCATGCTAAAGTTGTTAGTGAGGTAATGCTTATGATTTTAGATGGTTAAATGAGATTACATTGTGAGTTTGGAGGAATTGTGGAAATGAGTATGTATATGCTTGATAAAATGCCATAGTGAGCGAATTCATGAAATATAAACGCTATGAGCTTAATGTCGATTTAATATCGATTTGGAATAAGTTAATAGGCCTAAGAAGATCCATAGACTCGAGTTATGGGTAAAGTAATGAAACGAGGCCATATAAGCGTTAATAGAGGCTATAGATTAAATTGACTATAGCAAGCACAAGGGTTGCATTATATGGATCGAATATAATGCGGGATACGATTGTGTGCAGTCCCGAAGAGTTCGTTGAAGACGAATCGAACCGTACGAGTAAGCAGCTTAAGGAAGTGGAATCACGCATCGCGATTCCAGGTAAGGGAATTTTGTGAGTATATAGAGGTAGCTGCTCGTACTTTGAACTTGTGGGTGTTTATTGGGTGTTTTATGAAATGCATGGTTGCTCAAATAAATGATTGATGGTATTCGTGAATGATGAGGAGTATATGCGTGGTTTTGGATTTGAAGTGGATTTTATGAAATGGGATAGTAAGGCTAATAATTGCATAAATCTGATGTTTTGATGCTTTTCAAAACGAAATTGCTTGGTTTTAAGCAAGCTAGTAGATGGGTCGGCTAGTATTGTATGGTTGTTGTGGAAAAGCATTTGTGAGTGCTAAACCCGATTGCCGGGATTGTTTGGTTGTGTATGAGCCGCCTATCGTATTTGTATGACATAAATCGCGCTAGAGCCTCGCTCGCCCTGGATTTCTATGTTTTCATTGGTATGAAACGTGCTGGAGCTTAGCTCGCACCTTAGTTTGAAAACTATGATGATGTTTATAAACCGTACTGGAGCTTCTGCTCGTACGTGGATTTTGAGTGGTTGTCTTATGAGTATAACCGTACTAGAGCTATGCTCGTACCCGTCTCTGTATGAGAGGATGCCTGAGTCGTGCTAGAGCTTTGCTCGCACAAGTTTGCACATTGTGACACGTATAAGGTTGTGAAAGTTGGTAAGATCCTTAAGCCTTACATCCTTAAGCCAACATCCTTAAGCCCAAAGAGGCGGGGAGGCTCTGTTAGGTGGGGAGGCTCTGTTCGGTGGGGAGGCTCTCTTACGGTGGGATCCTTAAGCCAACATCCTTAAGCCCTGGAGGGGCGACGAGGCTCTGTTAGGCAGGGAGGCTTTCCTACATGGGTACGGTAAGATCCTTAAACCCTACATCCTTAAGCCAACATCCTTAAGCCCAAAGAGGCGGGGAGGCTCTGTTAGGCGGGGAGGCTCTGTTCGGTGGGGAGGCTCTCTTACGGAAGGATCCTTAAGCCCTACATCCTTAAGCTAACATCCTTAAGCCCGAGGAGGCAGGGAGGCTCTGTTAGGCGGGGAGGCTCTGTTCGGCATGGAGGCTCTCCTTCACGGATATGGAAAACTCTTGGTATGGGGTAGGTAAGACCTAGGAATGGCACCCCCAATCAGGATATGAGTCTGCGGAGTACGCTGTACCGTGTATATCACATGGAGTACAATGTACCGCATGATGGTTATGTGGTGAGAAAGTCTGGCGAGGGATAATCCATCTTCGTGCCAGCGTGATACCCCGCATACCTGGATGCGTATGGTCTGGGATGATTTATGATGTAATGGTCCACATAGGCAGTTTTGATATAGTGACCTAGTTTTTATACACATGCGTGAACTGTGAAATGAAAATGTGGTTGTGATTGTGAGTTGATTTGGTGGTAATTATGTGTTGAGAAAGAGGTTTATGATGTTGGTTTAAAAAGGAGGTTTCTTAATGAATTGCCCTTTTTATGAATTTAAATGAGATTGAGCATGAGATGATTTATACATGATGTTTCTACCATGTTTTGTATGCCAATGCACATGATTTTGATACATGATATATATGTATATTCACATGGCATAGTTTTATTCCTCATGCTCCTACCATAAATGATTTATGCATAACACTATCAGCATGTAGATAGAGTAGTTATCTACCATGCTTGCATTATTGCCTTACTGAGCATGTGGTTGCTCATCCCACTCTATTTTCCCCTACAGAGCGTGCATAGTAGCCCAGTAAGGACTGAGGCGTGGTATTTTGGACTCCGCTGCATCTCCATTGCTAAGAGGTATATACACAGTGATTCTTTTTGTATCTAAACAATGTAAAAGCACATTATTCTTTTGAGTTGTAATTATGGGGGATGTAGATGTCAGTAAACCATGTATTTGTATAAGTACACGATTAAATGCAAATGTATGACATCGTTTTAATTAATTGAGAATGAATGAGATTTGGTGTTTATTATTGACTCACAGCCCAACAGTGTGTGGTGAGTTTAGTTCACGACCGGGTAAGGTAACAGTAAAACGTGAAAAATTTTCAGTGATTTTCGGTTAAAGAGAATGGAATTGGGTCGTGACAGTTTACCTCTAGCAGTCCGTAGAATTCCCTTACCTTATTTTCCTGTCGAGTCTGACCTTTTCTTTTCCATTGTTGTCACGTCGCGCAGTCCGTTATGCTCCCAATCAAATGCCCGGAACTGCGTATCAATATTCCTCAGGTCAGATAACATATAATTTAAATGTATTTAATCTTTTCTGGGCTTAATTTAAATCGTTGGGCCCATTTACCCCTATTGGGCCCGATTGCACCTTAATGGGCCTTAATCGGCCTTAAGCCCGTTTCCCACTTAATTTTCACTTTATCGAGGCCTATTGGGCTAATTGGGCCCACTAATAATTTATTGGGCCTCGTTCTAATTCTCGAATAGCTAAATCGATTATTTACGACAGTTTATCTAAATTTTCATAATTTAATTCAATTTATGCGGAATTTAAATTCATATCACGCATAACGATGTAAATTGTTGTAAATAAGGGTCACTTATCCGAGATTCCATGCTAGTCCGCAAATCGAGGCTATCTCGAGCTCTCGTTGGATGCCAATTGTCGAGCTACATAATTTCACAATTTTTCGGGTAAGTTTCCAGTCGAAAATTAATTAAATAAAATATTCCAAAATTTAAATCGGTCAATTTGACCGCTTATCGACTTACCCGAAGCTCGATTGCATCGCTGGAATTTTTCCCAATTTTTCCTCTTTTTTCTTTTTCCCTTTTTCTCCCTTTTTCCTTCTCTTTTTTGGCTGAACCAGTTCAGTCCGGTTCAGACCGGTTCAGACCGCCGGTTCACTCCGGTTCGGCCGGTTCACTGCCGGTTCACCACCTTGCCGGCCGGTTCTCCGCCGGTTCTCGCCACCAATCGCTCCGCTGGGTCGTCCGCATCTCAGATCTGCCCTCGGTTTGGGTCAAGCTCGCCGGAACGCCGCCGGTTCGGCTCTTCTACCTCGACCGTCGGACCCATTTTCCTCCTCTTGGTCGTCGCCGGCGTTTCCCGCCATTTCGTTGGCTGATACCGGTGCAGAAAGGACCGCCGTCGCCTGGGCTTTCGAAATCGGGCCTCGGTTCCGCCCGATTCGTCGCCGTTCGCCGCCGGTGACCCTTTCTTTCCCGCGGCCTTCTCCTCCGTTTTCCGCCGGATTTCGGCGTCCTTGGCGCGCGTCACCGGTGGCCTGAAGACCGCCGGCCTCTCCTCTTTCTTTTTCGGCCCTTGGCCTGGCCGTCGACCGCCGGACGGCTCGCCGGTCTCCCTCGGTCAGCTGCTTCTGTTTTCGTTCTCTTCCTTTCGCGATTTTCGCGAATTTTGACTGTTTTTTTTTCAATTTCTTAATTTATTTTTATATATATATTTTTATTATTTATTTTTATTTATTTTATTTAATTATTACACTATTCATTAAAATACTCCATAAAATCCAAAATATCTACACTTATATTATTTTTATTTTAATTTAATTTATTTAATTTAAATTTAATTTATTAAATATATTTTTCTCCAAATTTTCGTTATTATTCCTTCGTGCTTTTCGAGATATCGTTTCGGTAATTTTTCGGTATTTTTAAAATTTTTGAATCTTGATCAATTGACCCAAATTGTATAATTTCCTCATTATCGATCAAGATGTCTTACATCCTTATTTTTAATTAAAATTTTCTTATCGCCTTAATACCGGGTTTTGGTATTTTTACCATTTTACCCATGCTCTTGTTTCGGAAATCAATTTTACCTGACCTTCCTTCATACATCCCCCATCTTTTCTTATTAAATTTTCGTATTTTTAATTAAATTCGGGTCTTACATAAGCCTCGAGCTCAGTTTGCCACTATTGCTGAATCTAATTATGCCCTTTAAAGTAAAAACTTTAAGGAATACCATGTCACCTATATCAAACACAAGTGTCTCCTATGATTATCTACATATTGCTTCTGCCTATCCTAAGCTGTTTTCAATCTATCACATATCGCCTTAACATCTTCTGAAGCTTTCTCAACTAACTATGGTGCATAGATCTTTTTGTGTCCAACCTCTTCCCAATCAATGGGAGACCTGCACTTCTTTTTGTCAAAGCTTCATATGATGCCATGTCGATACTCGAGTGATAGCTATTATTATACTCAAATTTGGCTAAAAGAAAATGATCATCCCAAAAGCTGTTGAACTCAAGTGCATGTGCTCTTAACGTGTCCTTGAGAGTTTGGATAGTTCTCTTAGGTTATCCATCTATTTAGGGGTGGAATGTTGTGCTGAAATGTAACCTAGTTCCCATAGCTTCTCGAAATTTCTCTCAAAAATGGGAAGTGAAGTGGGAATCTCTATCAGATGTAATGCTCACTATGGTTCTATAAAGTCTCATTATTTCTAGAATAAAAAGATGATTCAGAGAGTTGAGAGATTCAGTAGCCCTTATGTCACGACCCTCAATCTAATGAATATCCACTATAAATTTTTCATTTTTCGTTTATTATTTATTCCATTTCTTACATCACCCTGATCGTGAACAGCTACACCACCAACAAATAAGCTGTATATCGGTGTCAATCTCATCTAATTCAAACCATTTCAAATTTCAATTCATTTAAACGTAAACACTTGTATTTCTAAATCAGAGTTACTGTTTACATGTGTTTACAATTCTTTACATCCCAAAAAATTACATTCAAAGATATTACTATGCTTTGACATGTATAGATACAAAAACCATACAAATGTGTATACCTTGTGTGATGGGATGCAGCGGACAACAAAATCCAATCCTCAGTCGCTCTCTATCTACTGAAAGTGCTTTGCATAGGGGAAAATATGTCACGACCCTCTTCATCCAAAAATCACTAAAACTTTTCCACATTTATTCACTTAATTTACCCTGTCGTGAACAATTTCCCACACCAAACAGTTGAGGTAAGATTCGAAGCCAGTCACCTCTCACCAAACATGATATTACATAACATATATATACCATAACTGTAGACACTTAAATTTTCTTACATTAACTTCAATGATTAATACATGTCTACAAATGTTTACATCCCTCGAATTTACATTTCAAAAAATATTGTTGTGTTGTACTTGTTTAGATACAAAATGACATTAATGTGTATACCTCTCAGCGATGGGCAGCAGCGGACACTAGGAGAGCAAGTCTTTGCTCGCTCTCGACCACTATTGATTCTCTGTAGGTATGGAAAGTGAAAGGGTGAGCAATCACACTCTCAGTAAGGAAATAATGTAAGCAGGTAGACAACTACACTATCTACATGCTTATAATGACATGATATCAAAATCATTTATATCTTGAGCATGAGGTATATCAAAACCATGCCACATGAATAAGTATATTGTACATGAAACATTCATAAAATCAGGCACGATAATAAATGGAAAATCAACAAATAAATTATCTCAAGCTTGTCATATCAAAACTCATTGCCATTCATTTAAATCAAATCTAATCCCGCCCTTCGGGAATACCCTGTGCATAAAATCACATTTCCTTTATAAAAACCAAATCATGGGTGTCACCCCTCCTTCAGGTCTACCCAAGTCTATCAATAAAACATAATAGCAAGTGAGGCATGTAGGTTACATTCCAGAATAAATTAGGAATAATGGCCATATATATAAATTCTTGTGATCCCAAGCTACTCGGATCTCGGTGTACGAGGCATCACAACTCCAACGAGAAGTGAGGTCAGCCCTACTCGTGCAATAACTCAACCAACTAGTCATCAAGACTACACGGTACAATATACTCCATGTGATATACACGGTATAACATACTCCATGGACCTACATGGTCTGAAGGTGTCTGCCATAGGTCTTAGCCCACATTATTCTCAAGGGTATCTGCCATAGGACTTAGCCCACATGACTATTTATCTAGGGTGTTTGCCATAGGACTTAGCCTCACCATGGTTCGGGGGTGCCTGCCATAGGTCTTAGCCACCCTATACCATGCCGGTAACCATCTCATGTCTCAAAACACGTGTGCCTTACATCATCTCACTTTGACACACAATCTATAAGAGTCTACAGCACGGTTTTCTATAAAACATATCAAATCTTCGTACAAGCAAAGTGTCATGACCCTGTCACGACCCTCAATTTACCAAATTCAGTGTAAAGTTTTTGTATATCCATGCATTATTCATCATGTGTTCTTACCTTACCACGATCGTGGTCAGCTACACACCTAATGGTTGGGCTGTGTGTCAGTGTCTACCTCATCCATCCATGACAATTTAATTTCAAAAGTAAACACTTCTATAAATACATCAGAGTTACTGTTTACAAGTGTTTACATTGCTTTACATCCCTAATGTTTACATACAAAATGCTACTGTGCTATGTCTAGTTTAGATACAAAATAATTCAAGTGTGTATACCTTTAACGATGGGATGCAGCGGATACTAAAAAGGAAAGCCTCCAGTCACGTTCACTCTATACTCAAATCTCTGTAGAGAGGGGGAAAATAAGGGGGTGAGCAAACCACACGCTCAGTAAGGCAATCATGTGAATAGGTAGATACTGCATTATCTACGTGATCATGATGCCATGCTCAAAAGCATTTAGTTCATCATTTTATCTCAAAACATGAGAGTATGATTGTGTTAATGGTATGTAAAGCATTCATGCTATTAAAATTTAGTGCACAATTCAATTCAAAGCATGGTATAAATCATCATGCATGATTCACAATAAAGCATGGCATTACCCATCATGCGTTTTTCTCAAATAAGCATGGCATTAACCATCATGCATTTTTCATAATAAAGCATGGCATTAATCAACATGCTTCGGTGCACTTTAAACCATTAACAATTAACATCTCAAAACAATTCAACACTTGTCAGGTCTCATCCCTTCCCTCTGACTGTCCTGACCAACAAATCATTTCAAACATGGATTTATTCTCAAAACAATAAACATGTGAGATAGGCAATTCAATAAAAGGTAATAACCTCTAGGTCTATGGCCATAACCTGTGATACCGGCTATACGGATCATGTGTGTGGGATATCACCACTATCTGCTTCCACACGGGTGGTGGGTCAAATCCTACCCATTAGTCCATAGCAGATCTCGTCCGAAGACGACATATCACAATCTCAACACGGTACAACATACTCTATGCTACATGCACGGTACAACGTACTCCGTGGACCCAATCAACACATCATATCATGCCACATCTCGAACGCACGTGTAAGCCTATTTAATTTGTACGACCTCTTGTCTACTCGAAGCTCCTAACACAGCTAACAACATGTCAAAATCACAAATACACGTGCGAGCTTATTGAATCGGTGCGACACCCAGTTTGCTCGAAGCTCCAAGCATGACAACAAATAAAGTGGGCATCTGGTGCGAGCTAAGCTCCAAGCACTACGCCAAAACTAGTAAGAAATCCATGTGAAAACTAGTGCGAGCTAAACTCTAGCACTTATGTGTATAAAACACGTCAAATCTCCTGTGAGTCATACTCTAGCACGCTTTTATTCTCATGAAATCACGTAGGTGGCCCAGTCTTTGTAAAACATGGTTATCAACCAAATCACATCATTTCTTTTTGCAAATCATTTCAAATATTAGCCAACCTACCAACCATTTACTAAAAAGCAATAAATCATGATTTTAAAAACATTATGTTTTTGTTTTCATGCACATTTCTCAAACACCTAACTTTTGCCCTTCAATCACCCAATTTCATTTCCTAACAATCTCATGCATTCTAGCAAAGCATTTAAGCGCCCAAATTGCGCACAGATATCTGTAAGAGTCCACAGAATTCCCTTACCTCAATTTACTTGAGTGCGACTCTCTTTTCCTCTTAGCTTCTTGCACTTTTGGCTCTCCTTATTCCGGCGTATCCTCGGAAGCTACGATTCAATCATCCAAACCACTTGAGTTAAAGTTGTTAACTCACATTTGACCTCATTAGTCAAATAACTCATCTTTCCATTTACCAATGCCTTAATCCTATTTTGCCCCTTTAGGTAAATCTCACAATTTATTCACTAACAACACCTTAAAATCATACCCCAACCCTATTATTAACTTCAATATATCACATTCATCATTAATCTCAACACATTTCACTTTCTCACACTAGACCATTTCTAAGTCATGGTGGATTCATTACTTCCTAGGTAGTTTCTACCCTTTCTATGTATACCAAACAACTCCAAAATCAATATCTACACAATGTACTTAAGTTGGTGCTTTAGAAACTCACCTATTTGGATTTCCTCTTTGCTCCAAATAGAAATGCCCCTTGTTCCTTCGATCTAACAAATGGGTAAATGCCTCCAAACTATGTTGTTCTTCTCTTTGATGTGAACAACTTCGTCTCTAATAGCTTTCTCTCAACTCTTACTGAAATGTGTGGATTTAGGAGTGAGAAAGCTAGGTTTTTAGGTTGGAAATGGAAAAGATTGGTTTTTGTCTCGGAAATGCAAATCCAACTACTCCATATTTATAGATTCAGCTTGATGAGATCGATCTGTACAAGGAGGAGATCGATCTGGTCCTTTTGAAATCCCTCTTTTCCAAGACATTTTGAAGTGGGAGATTGATCTGTCGAATAGGCGAGATCGATCTACTTCAAATAGAACGTTAAGGAGATCGATCTGGTCTTAGGGGGGATTGATCTACATCCAACCCGAGAGCTAAGGAGATCAATCTGTTCCATTAAGGATCGATCTGCTCTATTCCATTGCTCAAATAAGAGATTTCTGGCTTTTTCAGATCGATCTCTCATACTATGGGATCGATTTGGCCTTCATATTTCTAGATTTTCTGCAGTTTTTTTTGCAATAACTCATACCGAAACAACTTAAATTTGCTGCCATAGTCATTTTCTCATCCAATCATCTTTGAGACTTGAATATGGCATCCATTCATTCCTTATTCCTATTGAAACTTGTGTGGAATCTTTGTATAACCAAAGTATATGGTATACACCAAATGAAAGTGCACAACTCATGCACATTTTCCTTCTCTTTTACCACACTACCCATTTTCCATTTTACTCCCGCTCTTCACATGTTTAAGTTCATATCTTCATATTCATATGTAATGTAACTTGTATGTACATTCACAACTCTTATTGCAAGTGTGTACATTAACTTATGGACTTATATCTCATATACCTCACTTATGAATTCATAATATAACTCCATTTACATTTTTATGTACATATTACAATTATACATATACGGGGTCTTACACAAAGCTCCAGTACGACTTTCATGCATAATAAACCAATATAACTAGTGTGACCAGAGCTTCAGCACAATCAGTATAAATCAAAGCATTTCATTTTGGTAAAAACATTAAATTCATGGAAATCCATGCATTTTTTGGATCTTTACTACCCCTTTCATAAAATTCCTACCAAAGTAAAACTTATATTCCCTTCTTTATTTTTCAAACCTGTCACAAAAATTCTTCATGCATTATTAGATAATAGGTAGAATTCGCGCCCTATAATTCCTCTTAAAATACGAATAGCCACCTCTAGGCACTTACAAAACACCCTTACCTCGAATCATGTCGAGCGTAGTACAAGTTCCACCGCTGGAAGCTCGTCTAATCCAATTTGCTCCTAACTTGGTCTCTGGAGCTGCAAGTATTCATAAATCACTTCATTACTATCGATTCATCTTGTCGGACCTTATGGTATTAAGCTTGGTCTATTTTCGCATTTGGCCAACTTTTTACCGTTCTTAAATAAATTTGCTACAACCCATTTAGCTATCAAATAAAACACTTGATTTACATGCTTAATCCTTAATTCCCCCATTCATTCGTACATTTAACAATTACCATATATGCATATTTCTTCACTTTGCCCCATCCCATAATTCACTTTCACAACCCAATCTCAAAATCATGGGTATAACATCCCTAACACCTTAATATAACCTATTTATCATTAACACAACCAGATGATATCTTCTCACACTAAACCCATTTTAGGTTATGCTTGATTCATCACATTCTAGGTTTTTTCAACCAATAATATACACACCAATCTACTCCTAACAATATCTGATTATACATATTTAGAGCTGGTGTATTGAGAACTCACCTAGCTTGACTTTTCCCTTGTCCGAACTTGAAAGATCCTTTTGCTCCTTCAATCTAACTAGTTGAGTTTTGTTTCCATGGTATGTTGTTCTCCTCTTCAAAATGAACAACTTTGGCTCTAATGGCTTTTTCCCAATTCTTTTTGGAAGGGAAGATATTCTAGAGAGAAAAACTTTGATATTTTGGTAAAAATAGAGAGGAAATGTTTGATTTGCTGAAGAATAAAGTTTTGTCGTCGGGTATTTATAGATTGAGAGTGGGGAGAACAATCTACTAGGGTAGGAGATTGATCTTCCCTTGGTTTTCAGCTATCGGATTGTTCTAGCGTGAAAGGGTGGGATCGATCTGCTCTTAGGGTGAGGGATCGATCCTTTCTTAGCAGAGGCTTGAGCAGATCGATCTGTTCATGGGGAGGAATCGATCTTGGCTTGGCAGAACCAAATGGAGATAGATCTGTACTCAATAATGGATCGATCTCTGTAAGGCAGAGGCAAATGAAGATAGATATGCTCTTTGGGGAGATCGATCTAGCCTTGGCAGATTCACCCGAAACTGTTCTGCTTGCACAAGGGATCGATCTACCTTGGATAGGATATCGATCTGGCCTTCATCTGCAGCCCTTATGCTGCATTTTTCCAAATTTTTCAAGGGAGAACTTGCATTTGTTTTCTTCACTAGTCATTTTGCAATCTATTCACAGTTCGAGCATGGAAAGGTCAGTTTCCTATAAGTTTCATGTTATGGAACTTGTGTGTATTGCTTGGAAATCAGAAGGGATACACAAATTCAAAATCCATGCTTTATCATCTCATGTTTTAATTCCTTATCTCCCGTTCAGATGCGTTAAGTTCTATTCGTTTAGTTTGTAGCCACTTTAGCCCTTATTTAACCTTTACGTGCATCCACGATACTCCTTTATTCTTATTTCCAATTCAATCACATTTGCATGGTCTAAAATCATCTGTCTTATAATTCCATTAACATATAACAATGTGATACATACAAGGGGTCTCACAATCACCCCCACTTAGAAAATTCGATTCTCCAAATTGGAACCAATATTAGTCCGTGAACAGCTTGGGATACTTTTCCCACATTAAATTCTCTAACTCCCATGTGACTTCTTCTGCAGTGCGGTGCTACCAAAGGACTTTCACTAAGGGAATCGTCTTCAATCTTAGTACTTTCTCCTTCTTATCCAATATCTGAACCGGTTTCTCAACATACGAGATGTTCTTGTTGAGCTCCAACAGCTCATATCTAATTCCATGTGCCGAGTCCGAGTGGTACTTTCGTAGCATAGAGACGTGGAAGACGTTATGAACGCTTGCTAGCTCAGGTCATAATGCTAGCCTATAGGCCTTATCTCCCACTCTGTCCAATATCTCAAAGGGTCTAATGTAATGAGGACTCAACTTACCTTTCTTCTTGAACTCGTAATACCCTTGGAAGGAGAAACTCGTAAAAACATCGATTCTCACTTTGCGAACTCCAATGGTCTCTGCCTCTTGTCAGTATAACTCTTTTGTCTGCTCTGAGCTATCTGTAACCTCTCACAAATCAATTAGACGTCATTAGAGACTTGTCTCACTAAATTGGGAGTAAATATCAGTCGGTCGCCAACCTCTTCCCATCCAATAGGGGATCGACATCTACTACGATACAAGGCTTCATACAGTGCCATCCCGATACTCGAATGATAACTATTATTATAGGCGAACTCTACAAGTGGAAAATGGTCATCCCAGGAGCATCCAAAATCCAATGTACACGCCCATAACATGTCCTCCAGGGTCTGTATCATCCTCTCTGACTAACCATCTGTCTAAGGATGAAAGGTTGTTCTAAAACTTAGTTGGGTCCCCATCGCTTCTTGAAAGTGTTCCCAAAAGTGGGAAGTGAAGCGGGCATCTCGATCAGAAACTACGCTCACTGAAACACCATGTAACCTCACTATCTCGCGTACATATAGTTTCGCCAATGTACTTAGAGTATCGATGGCTCTCATAGCTAGGAAGTGTGTTGACTTCGTTAATCTATCCACTATCACCCAAATCGCATCGTGTTTCCTTCGAGTCCTAGGTAAACCCATTACGAAGTCCATAGTGACATGCTCCCATTTCCAAGTCGGTATAGGTAGAAGTTGTAATCGCTTTGTAGGCTTCTGATGCTCTACCTTCACCTGCTGACAGACGAGACACTTTGCCACATATTCAATCTCCTCTCTCTTTATCCTTGACCATCAATACACTCTCCGGAGATTTTGATACATCTTATTACTTTTCAGATGCAGTGTATACTTCATTGAATGAGCCTCCGACAAAATTAGCCTCTTTATCTCAAGATAATTAAGAACACATATCCTACTCCTGAACCTCATTAAACCATCTGAACTCAGCTCAAAATCAGTTCCTGTGCCCCTCTGTATCTGCCCAATGATATCACTGCATTGCTGATCAATCTGTTAAGCCTGCCGAATACGATCCACAAGATCCAGTTCCAATCGTAGGTTAGCTACCATACAATCACTATCAGTATCAGGTGGGGTCACATCCAAACTGAAGCTCCCAAACTGTTCCAATAGCTCATGTTCCCTGATCATCATATATGACACCAACCTGAGGTTTTTCCTACTTAAGACATTGGTAACTACATTCGCCTTACCCGGGTGGTACATGATTTCATAATCGTAATCCTTCAGAAGCTCGAGCCATCTTCTCTGTCTCATATTCATCTCCTTCTACGAAAACATATACTTGAGGCTCTTGTGGTCCGTAAATATATGAAATTTATCACCATATAGGTAGTGGCCCCATATTTTCAAAGAGAACACCACGGCTGCCAACTCCAAATCGTGGGTCGGGTAGTTCCTCTCATGCTCCTTCAGCTCTTTAGGCGACTACCTTTCCATCTTGCATCAGTACATAGCCCAGTCCTTGGTGTGATGCATCCATATATACAGAGAATCCTCCTGAGCTAGTAGGAATGGTGAGAATCAGAGTTGTGGTCAATCAACGCTTAAGCTCCTGAAAACTCCTCTCACATGCCTCGTCCCACACAAACTCAACACCTTTCCACGTTAGACGTGTCAACGGAGCAACTATTCTAGAGAAAACCTTAACAAATCTTCGATAATAACCTGCCAATCCCATAAACTTTTGATCTCAGCAACTGTCTTGGGCTGTCCCTACTGAATAACTGCCTCGATCTAGGATGGATCTACTGATACCCCATCCTTCGACACAACATGGCCCAAAAAATGAGATTTGCTCCAACCAAGAGTTGCACTTGTTGAGTTTAGCATATAACTCCTTCTCTCGGAGGGTCTGTAGAACTATTCTCAAATGCTGCTCATGATCTTCCCTAGACTTTAAATAAACCAATATATCATCGATAAACACAATCACAAATTTGTTCAGGTATGGCTTAAATACATCGTTCATCAACGCCATAAATGTTGCGGGGGCATTCGTCAATCCGAATGCCATAACCAAGAACTCGTAGTGGCCATAACAGGTATGAAATGCCGTCTTTGGTACGTCTCCACTCCGTATCCTCAACTGATGGTACCCTGACTGTAGATCTATCTTTGAAAAGACTTGGGCTCCTCGGAGCTGATCCAACAGATCATCAATGCATGGAAGGGGATACTTGTTTTTAATGGTAGCCTTATTTTACAACCGGTAATCTATACACAGTCGGAGGCTTCTATCCTTCTTCTTCACAAACAAAATCGAAGCTCCCTAGGGTGAGATGCTTGGTCTAATAAACCCCTTCTCTAGCAACCCTTGCAACTGGTTCTTTAGCTCTTCCAACTCGATTAGAGCCATCCTATATGGTGGTCGAGATATCGGTTCAATACCAGGTACCAACGCTATACAAAACTCCATTTCACGATTTGGTGGTAGTCCTGGTAGATCATCCGGAAAGACATTAGGAAATTCTGCGACTACTGGAATGTCTCTCAATTCCGGACGGACCTTATCTGTATCAACCACGTATACAATGAACCCTTCACATTATTATTTCCACCGTTAGTAACATAACTCATCCTTGACATTAGACTTATTAATTTCAACATAGAAATTTATCCATTTTGCTTATAATAAAATACTACTTTCATTTCTTTTCAAGGGAATTTTTCAATACACTTTTCAGGAAACTTACGGTAACACTATCTATCCCTGAAAATGTCACCGTCTTAGTAAAACAATCTAAAACAACCCTATTTACAGCCAACCAATTCATTCCTAGTATTACATCCAAATCATTCATATTTAATAGAACGAGATCGGCTACCATCTCTTTCCCCCTATCTTCAGCCTACAATCCTTATACATATACTCAGTCAACTGACTATCATTCATAGGCATAGAGATCAGTAACATTCTATCCAATGATGTAGGCTTAACATATTTTAACAACTTACATGTAAATGAAGGCGATATGAAAGAATGTGTGGCACCAGGATCAAATAACACAAATGCTTCTAAGTCAAAAATTAGGATAGTACATTTAATCACATCCGCCGATGCATCTGCTGTGTCCTGATCTAGTGCATGTACTCACCCTCTGCTGACAACCTGCTTCCCCTTCTTTGCGGCTGTAGCTTTTCTCTTCGGAGTTGAAGCCTCGGCAGGAGCTATTTCTAACTCTTTATCATCTCGAGGTAATCCCGTACAAAATGCCCTGGCTTCCCACAATAATAGTACACTATAAAAGATATCAGACAAGGCCTGTTACCATGATATCTGCCGCATCTCCTACACTGGTTGGTACTCAGTCATGTCCCCCCAATAACTACGCCTCATGGTACTGGTGCTAAGGCTGGATATACTTGAGGCTTCACTAACTTCTCTTGTACCTCTTAAATCCAAGGTCTCTTATCAGCTAGTCTCTAACCTCCTCTCCTGACCAGCCTATCAGTTTCGGATCTCTTCCAGTCTCTACCTCTACCTCTTCTGACCTTCCAAAACTCGGAGGCATTACGCTTAATGTCTTGCTCACATAATTGTGCCATGTGCACAACTTCCTCAGTTGTCGGGATATCGAATGGGACCAATCTGGATATGATAACTAGCCTCAATCCATCAATGAGCTTCCTGACCTTCCTTGTCTCACTACTCATCATATTCGGGTTATACCTCCCTAGGGATATAAACCTTGTCTCATACTCATCTACAGATTTGTTCCCCTGAGTTAACCCAATAAACTTCCTCTGTAACTTCCTCTGAGTAGTGTCTGAAACATACTGCCTTCAGAAGGCCTCCAAAAATACCTCTCATGTGATCTCAGTGTGTTGGGCTCTCAAAATCAACCTGGTGGACTTCCACCAATGCTCTGTCGTGCCTTTCAACAAGAATGCAGCGAAAGCAAGCATCTCTGTAGTGGTGCACTCAAAGAACCCATATAACTTCTCAATCTCGCTCACCCAATCCTCGGTAACCACTAGGTCTTTCACCCCACTGAATGATGGCAGTCTAAATTTTTGAAATTGCTGTAATCTCTCCAAATCACAACCATAACCCCACACTCTGCTATTCTGCTGTAGAGCAATAGGTGATGCTGTATCCTGAACTGGTGGCGTGTATCTACCACCTGTGGCATCTGTGCTAGCTATGTAGGTCTATCAGGTGCAGCTGTTGGTCCAGCATCAGCAACTTAGGTAGTTGGGCTTTGTCTCTCCCCAGCTCCCTGCATAGACTGAGCGACAAGCACCATAATAGTCTCCAAACTCTGCTCCAACCTAGTGAAGCGTGCCTCAATATCCACTGGGTCTCAGTAGGCTCCTGCGGGATAGCCTCAGTTTGTGGTTTCGCACGGTTTTTAGGCCACCCTCTACGGCCCCTAGCACATGCAATCGCCCCTCTACCACTGCGTGTGACAGGCATAATGCCTAACTTCCTACATCCATAGTTATTCATTAACCCATCAGATATACACATTTACATCTAAACAAAGTACAACACTATAGGGATGTAAATTTTCTTATTACTAACTCCGACTCATATTTGATCAACTCCGCTCTGATACCAATCTATGTCACGACCCTCTTCATCCAAAAATCACTAAAAAGTTTCCACATTTATTAATTTAATTTACCCTATTGTGAACTGTTTCCCACACCAAATAGTTGAGCTATGATTCGGAGCCAGTTACCTCTCACCAAACACGATATTACATAACATATATATATATACCATAACTGTAGACACTTAATTTTGCTTACATTAAGTTCAATTATTAATACATGTCTACAAATGTTTACATCCCCCGAATTTACATTTCCAAAAATATTATTTCGCTATACTTGTTTTGATACAAAATGGCATTAATGTGTATACCTCTCAATGATGGGCAGCAGCGGACACTAGGGGTGCAAGTATCCGCTCGCTCTCGACCACTATAGATGCTCTGTAGGGATAGAAAATGAAAGGGTGAGCAACCACACGCTCAGTAAGAAAATAATGTAAGCAGGTAGACAGGTACACTATCTACGTGCTTTTAATGACATGATATCAAAATCATTTATATCTTGAGCATGAAGTAGATCAAAACCATGCCACATGAATATGTATATAGTACACGAAACATTCATAAAATCAGGCTAATAAATGGAAAATCAACATATAAATTATCTCATGCTTGTCATATCAAAACTCATTACCATTCATTTAAATCAAATCTAATCCTGCCCTTTAGGAATACCGTGTGCATAAGATCACATTTCCTTTATAAAAACTAAATCATGGGTGTCACCCCTCGTTCGGGTCTACCCAGGTCTATCAATAAAACATAATAGCAAGTGAGGCATGTAGGTTTCATTCCGAAATAAATTTGGAATAATGGCCATATATATAAATCCCTGTGATCTTAGGCTATGCGGATCCCGGTGTGCAGGGTATCACAACTGCAATGAGAATCAGGTCAGCCCTACTCGTGCAAGAACTCAACCAACTAGTTATCAAGACTACACAGTACAACGTACTCCATGTGACATACACATTACAACGTACTCCATTGACCCACACGGTCAGAGGGTGCCTGCCATAGGTCTTAGCCCACATCATTCTCAGGGTGCCTGCTAGAGGACTTAACCCACATGACTGTTTATTTAGGGTGCTTACCATAGGACTTAGCCCCACCATGGTTCGGGGGTGCCTGCCATAGTTCTTAGCCACCATGTACCATACCGGTAACCATCTCATGTCTCAAAACACGCGTTCATTACATCATTTCACAGTGACACACAGTCTACAACACAGTTTTCTATAAAACATGTCAAATCTTCATACGAGCAGAGCTCCAGTACGACTCTCATGCACAGTAAACCAATAAAACTAGTGCGAGCAGAGCTCTAGCACTATCAGTATAAATCAAAGCATTTCATTTTGGTAAAAACATTAAATTCATGGAAATCCATTCATTTTTGGATCCTTACTACCCCTTTCATAAAATTCCTACCAAAGTAAAATTTATATTCCCTTCCTTATTTTTGGAACCTATCACAAAAATTATTCATGCAGTATTAGATAATAGATAAAATTTGTGCCCTATAATTCCCCTTAAAATATGAATAGACACCTCTAAGCACTTACAAAACCCCCTTACCTCGAATCACGTTGAGCGTAGTATAATTTCCACCGCTGGAAGCTCGTCTAATCCAACTTGCTCCTAACCTGGTCTCTGGAGCTGCAAGTATTCGTAAATGACTTCATTACTATCGATTCATCTTATCGGACCTTATGGTATTAAGCTTGGTCTATTTTCGCATTTTGCCAACTCTTTGCCGTTCTTAAATAAATTTGCTAGTAACCTAATTAGCTATCAAATCAAATGCTTGATTTGCATGCTTAATCCTTAATTCCTCCATTCATTCGTACATTTAACAATTACCATATATTCACATTTCCTCACTTTGCCCCATCCCATAATTCGCTTTCACAACCCAATCTCAAAATCATGGGTATATCATCCTTAACACCTTAATATAACCTATTTATCATTAACTCAACCATATGATATCTTCTCACACTAAACTCATTCTAGGTTATGTTTGATTCATCATATCCTAGGTGTTTCAACCAATGATATAGACACCAATCTACTCCTAACAATATCTTATTATACATATTTAGAGTTGGTGTATCAAGAACTCACCTGGCTTGACTTTTCCCTTGTCCGAACTTGGAAGATCCTCTTGCTCCTTCAATCCAACTAGTTGAGTTTTTTTTCCAAGGTATGTTGTTCTCCTCTTAAAAATGAACAACTTTGGCTCTAATGGCTTTTTTCCAATTCTTTTTAGAAGGGAAGATATTTTAGAGAGAGAAAGTTTGATGTTTGGGTAAAAATGAAGGGGAAATGTTTGATTTGCTGAAGAATGAAGTTTTGTCATCGAGTATTTATAGATTGAGAGTGGGGAGATCGATCTGCTAGGGTAGGAGATCGATCTTCCCTTGGTTTTCAGCTATCGGATTGTTCCAACATGAAAGGGTGGGATCGATATGCTCTTAGGGTGAGGGATCGATCCTTTCTTGGTAGAGGCTTAAGGAGATCGATCTGTTCATGGGGAGAGATCCATCTTGGCTTGGCAGAATCAAATGGAGATTGATCTGTACTCAATAGGGGATCGATCTCTATAAGGCAGAGGCAAATGAAGATCGATCTGTTCTTTGGGGAGATCAATTTGGCCCTGGTAGATTCACTTGAAATTGTTCTACTTGCAAAAAGGATCGATCTACCCTAGATAGGGGATCGATCTGGCCTTCATCTGTGGCCCTTATACTGCATTTTTCAAGATTTTTCAAGGGAGAACTTGCATTTGATTTGTTCACTTGTCATTTTATAATCTATTCACACTTCATGCATGGGAAGGTCAGTTTCCTATAAGTTTCGTGTTATGGAACTTGTGTGTATTGCTTAGAAATCAGAAGAGATACACAAATTGGAAATCCATGCTTTATCATCTTGTGTTTTAGGTCTTTATCTCCAGTTCAGATGCTTTAAGTTTTATTCGTTTAGTTTGTGGGCATTTTAGCCCTTATTTAACCTTTACGTGCATCCACGATACTCATTCATTCTCATTTCCAATTCATTCACATTTACATGGTCTAAAATTATCTATCTTATAATTCCATTAACATATACTAATGTTATACATACATGAGGTCTCACAAAATAAGGGGGGGTGAGCAAACCACGCGCTCAGTAAGGCAGTCATGCGAGCAAGTAGATAACTGTGCTATCTACGTGATCTTGATGCCATGTATAAAACCAAGCATTTACTTGTCATACTCCAAAACATCAATTCATGCTTGTGTTCATGATATATAAGGCAGTACATGTTATTCAAATCAGTCTACAAGTCTAAATCAAAGCATGGAAAATATTTATGCACAAGTCGTATATCAAGCATGGAAAATCATCATGCACAAGTCATAATTAAAGCATGGAATATCATCATGCAAGGTGCACTTAAAACAAATCTTACTCAACACAACTCAACACAAAATCACCATTCATCAAGGTTTAACCCTTCCCTGGACTGTCATGGCCCACAAAACAATTTAAAAACAAGGATTCATCTCAAAATAATACATGTGAGATGGGCAAATAATATTAATAAGGGTAATAACTAGGACTATGGTCATATCCTCTGTGATCTCGGCTACACGGATCCTAGTGTGCGGGGTATCACCTCTATCTACTTTCTCACAGGAGGTGGGTCACGTCCAACTCGCCAGTCTATAGCAGAATATCCATCATTCGAAGACGATATATATATAATATCCGTACGTGGTACAACATACTCCGTGGACCCATATCATCACATCATATCACACTACATCTCAATACGCACGTGTAAGCCTATTTAATCGGTGTGGCACATAGCCTACCTAAAGCTCCTAGTAATGCTCCCAACATGTCATAAGAATCACGTATGAGTAGTCTCTAGCACAGTAACAAGTATATAGTGGACATCTAGTGAGAACAACGCTTCGACACAATGTCAAAATCCATGTGAAAACTAGTGCAAGCTAAGCTCCAGCACTCATGCATGTAAAACTCTAGTGCGAGCTATACACTAGAACTATATCGTAAAATCCATAGGAAAACTAGTGCGAGCTAGGCTCCAACACTCATGCATGTAAAAACATATGAAATCTCGTGCGAGCAGCGCTCTAGCACGCTTTATTTCCACAAAACTCATGTAGGTGGCTAATTTATTTGTAAAGCATGGTTATTAAAATCAAATCAAACTATTTTCCTGTAAAGCATTTAAATGCTAGCCAACCTACCAATCCACATGCTAAAAAGATTAGTAAAAAGATTAAAAACATCATGATTCTTATTTTTTCATGAACTTTTCCCAAGTCCCAATCCTTTTTACCCTTCAAACATTTAATTCCTTTCTTGTGACTTACAAACATTATAGAAAACCTTTATATGCCCAAAAACGCGTACAGATACCTCTAGGGGCCAACACAATTTCCTTACCTCAATTCTCCGTGAAGTAACTCCTTCATCCTTTCCCACTTTTTGTGATCGGGCTCAATTTGCTTTGGATATATCCTCGAGAGCTACAAACATTCATTATCACATGAGTTAATTTCAAATAACTCATATTCAAACTTGATCCTAGTCAACATATCTTATTGAGCCTAATTATCCTCTTAATTAGATTTCTATTACACTTAGCATTCTACCTAGGCCCATTAAGCTCCTTACGCTCGTTATACCTCGTTGGACCGAATTCTAGGTCCATTAACTTCATCGAATCGATTTAAATTTAAGTTTGGCCTGTAATCACATTCAGCCATGGCATGGGGGTTAAACACCCATTACGTCATTCCTAGTCTAATTTGGTTTAGTAAACTCCCTTAGTTATCAATTCAAGCACTTGGTTTGCATTTCTCTAACCTTAGTTCTTCCACTCATTCATGCATTTTCACAAATACCTTATATGCTGGTTATATAACCTCATCATATTCTATAAACTTATTTCACAAAATCATCTCAAAATCATACATATAACATTATTAACACCTTAGTATAATCCATGTATCATTAAATCAACCATATCATATTTTCTCACACTAAACCCATTCTAGGTCATGCTTGATTCATCATATTCTAGATAGTTTCTACCAATAATACATACACCAATCTACTCACAACAACATCTAGATAAATATACTTAGATTTGGTGCATTGGAAACTCACCTAGCTTGACTTTCCTCTTGTCCAAATTTGAAAGACTCATTTGCCCCTTCAATCCAACAAGTTGAATGTTTGCTCCAAGCTATGTTGTTCTCCTTCTCAAAATGAACAACTTTGCTCTAATAGCTTTTTCACAAATGTTTTTGGAAAGGGGTGTATTCTAGATTAAGAAAGCTTGGTCTTTTGGGTAAAAAAGGATGAATGTGTTGATTTGCTGAAGAAAGAGGTTTGGCTGTTGGGTTTTTATAGAGCAAAGATGATGAGATCGATCTCATGGGGTAGGAGATCGATCTTCCCTTGGTTGAGCTATCGAAATATTCAGTTTGTAAAGGAGAGATCAATATGCTTTTTTAGGAGAGATCGATCTCTGCTAGGCAAAAGCAACTGGAGATCGATCTGTTTCATGGGGAGATCGATCTACTCTTTGGAAAGGGATCAATCCTTGCTAAGCTCTGGAGATCGATCTGCTCATGGGGACAGATCGATCTGCCCTTGACAGGATTAAATGTAGATCAATCTGCACTTAATAAGGGATCGATCTCTGCTAAGCAGAAGCACAAGCAGATCGATTTGCTCATTAGGGAGATCGATCTGCTCATAGGGAGATTAATCTGCTCTTAGAAGAATCAATTCGAAATTGTTCTTCTTGAATAAGGGATCGATCTGCCATGAATAGGAGATCGATCTGACCTTCATCTGCAGGCTTTCTGCTGTAATTTTTTCAAAATTTCAAAGGGAAACTTGTATTTGATTGATTCACTAGTCATTTTCTAATCCATTCACACTTAGAGCATGGAAAGGTTCATTTCTTATGATTCACAAACAATGTGACTTGTGTGTAATGCTTAGAACCATAAAAGGTACTTAGAATTCACAATTCCTTGCATTATCATTTCGTATTTTTAAGACTTTATATTCGGTCTGGTTGTTTGAGTTCCAAATCGTTTAGTCTGTGGCCATTTCAGCCCTCATTTACCCTTTACATGGATTTGTGAATATTCATCCATTCTCTTTGCAACTTCATTCAATCCAAAATCTCTTCTTATATGAATCATAAGGTATACAACACCAAAAGGGGGTCTTACATAATCTCCCTCACTAAGGAAATTTGGTCCTCCAAATTGGAACCAATTAGTCAGTGAATAACTCGAGGTACTTCTCCCACATCAAATTCTCTAACTCCCATGTAGCTTCCTCCACTGTGTGATGCTGCTAAAGAACTTTCACTAGGGGAATCTTCTTCTATCTTAAAACCTTCTCCTTCCTGTCCAATATTCGAACTGACTTCTCAACATACGACATATTCTCGCTGAGCTCTAATGGCTCATATTATACATGTGCCAGATTCGAGTGGTACTTTTGTAACATAGAGATATGAAAGACGTTGTAAATGCATGCTAGCTCCTGTGGCAATGCTAGCCTATAGGCCTTATCTCCCACTCTATCAAGTATTTCAAAGGGTCCAATGTAACAAAGAATTAACTTCCCATTCTTTTCGAACCTCGTTATACCATTGGAATGAGAAACTCGTAAAAATACCGATTCACCCACTGTGAACTCCAATGGTCTCTGTCTCCTATCAGCATAACTCTTTTGCCTGCTCTGGCCTACCTATCACCTCTCACAAATCAATTCGACATCATCAGAGGCTTGTCTCACTAAATCAGGAGCAAATGTCAGTTGGTCACCAATCTCTTCCCATCCAATAGGGAAACGGCATCTATGGCCATACAAAGCCTCATATGGTGCCATCCCGATACTCGAATAATAACTATTATTATAGGCGAACTCTATAAGTGGCAAATGGTCGTCCCAAGAGCCTCTGAAATCCAATGCACATGCTCTCAACATGTCTTCCAAGGTTTGTATAGTCCTCTCTAACTGACTATCTATCTGAGGATGGAACGTCATGCTAAAACTCGATTGGGTCCCCATCGCTTCCTGAAAGTGTTTCCAAAAGTGGGAAGTGAAGTAGGCATCCTGATCAGAAACAATGCACACTAGAACACCATGTAACCTCACTATCTCATGCACATACAATTTCGTCAAAGTACTCAGAGTATCGATGGCTTTCATAGCTAGGAAGTGTGTCGACTTCATAAATCTGTCAACTATTATCCAAATCGCATCGTGATTCTTACAGGTCTTGGGTAAACCCATCACGAAGTCCATAGTGACATACTCTAATTTCCAAGTCGGTATAGATAAAGGTTGTAATAGCCCTACAGGCTTTTGATGTTTTACCATCACCTGCTAACAGAGGAGACACTTGATACTCTGCTACATCTCTCTTCATCCCTGACCACCAATACACTCTCAGGAGGTTCTAATACATCTTGTTACTTCCCGATGCAGTATATACTTTATCGAATGAGCTTTTGTCAAGATCAACCTCTTGATCTCTGGATCATCGGGAACACATATCCTACCCCTGAACCGTAGCAATCCATCTGAACTTAACTCAAAATTAGTCTCTGTACCCCTCTGTATCTGCCCAATAATATCACTGCACTCCTGATCAATCTACTGAGCCTGTCGGATATGATCTACCAGAGTCGATTCCAACTGCAGGTTAGCTACCATAAAGCCAATATCAGTATCAGGCGGGTTCACATCCAAATTAAGGCTCGCGAACAGTTCCAACAGCTCGTGTTCTCTGATCATTATATACGATACCAACCTGAGGTGCTTCCTACTCAGTGCATCAGCTACTACTTTCACCGTACCCGGGTGGTATAAGATCTCATAATCATAGTCTTTCAGAAGCTCAAGCTACCTCATCCGTCTCATGTTAATAGATACTTAAGGCTCTCGTGGTTAGTAAATAATTGAAATTTCTCACCATATAGATAATGACGTCATATCTTCAAGGCGAATACCACAACAACTAACTCTAAATCATGGGTCGAGTAGTTCCTCTCATGATCCTTAAGGTGCCTAGATCTATAGGCGACTACCTTCCTATCCTGCATTAGTACACAGCCCAGTCCTTGGTACGAAGCATCTGTGTATATAGAAAATCTCCTGAGCTGGTAGGAATAGTGAGAATCGGAGCTATGGTTAATCTCTTCTTCAACTCCTGAAAACTCCTCTCACATTTATCATCCCACACAAATTCAACATTCTTCCTCGTGATACCTGTCAACGGAGCAGCTAATCTCAAGAATCCCTCCACAAACCGTCGATAATATCCAGTTAAACATAGGAAACTTCAGATCACTGTAACTGTCCGAGGTCTTTGCCACTGAACCGTTGTTCAGTCTTTCATGGGTCCACTGACACTCCATCCCTCGATACAGTATGACCCAAAAAAGAGATCTGCACTAGCCAAAAATTACATTTACTGAGTTTAGCGTATAACTTCTTCTCCCAAAGGGTCTGTAGCACTATTTTTAGGTGATGCTCATGCTCTTCTCTATATCTTGAATACACCAAAATATCATAGATGAATACGATAATGAATCGATCCAAATACTGGTGAAACACCTCATTCATCAATGACATAAAAGTTACGATAGCATTCATCAACCCGAATGGCATAACCATAAACTCAAAATGACCATACCAGGTACAGAAAGCTGTCTTGGGTACATCTTTATCCCAAATTCTCAACCGATGGTACCCACACCTTAGATTTATCTTAGAAAAGACCTGCGCTCCCCGAAGCTAATCCAACAAGTCATTGATGCGTGGAAGGGGGCACCTATTCTTGATGGTCGCCTTATTCAACAACCTGTAGTCAATATACAATCGGATGCTCCAATCCTTCTTCTTCACAAATAGGATCAATGCTCCCCAAGGCGATACACTCGGTCTGATGAACCCTTTATCCAACAACTCTTGTAACTGTTTCTTCAGTTCTTCAAACTCAATCGATGACATTCTGTACGGTGGCTTGAATATCGACTCTGTACAAGGTGCCAAATCTATACAAAACTCTATCTCTCTATCCGGTGGTAACCCTAGTAAATCATCCGAAAAGACGTATGAGAATTCCCTAAACACTGGGATATCTCTCAATTTTTGACTTGCCTTATCCGTCTTAACCACGTACACAATATAACCTTTCAAAATATTAATCATTTAGTCAGCATAGTAATGCATTTATTTCACTTACAATAAATACTGCTTTCATTACTTTTCAAGATGATTTTACATTACATTATTTGGGGAAGCTTACGGTAATGCTATCTATCCCTGAAAAAGTTCTCTTAGAAAAACAATCTACCACAGCACGGTTTGTAGCCAACCAATCCATTCCTAGGATTACATCAAGTCTTTCATATACATTAAAATAAGGTCAGCTAACATTTCTTTTTCCCCTACATTTAACTTACAATCCCTAAACACATACTCAACTAGATGACTATTGTTCATGGGAGTACATATCAGCATCCTCCTACTTAACAAGGTAAGCTTCATATACTTAACAATTTATATGCAAATGTAGGTGATACAAATGAATGTGTGACACCAGGATCTATCAAAACATAAACTTCAAGATCAAAGATCAAGATGGTACCTTTCACCATATCTGAAGACTGATTTGCAGTATCCTGGTCTAGTGCATGTACTCACCCTCTGCTAACTACTTGCTTCCCCTTCTCTTTAGCTGTCGCTCTCCGTCTTAGAGTAGGAGTATCAGTTAGAGCTCTCTCGTCCTTACCTTTTGTGGGGCACTCTTAGTTATTTTTGGGAAATTTTAGATTACATGGCTTGGTTTCTCACATCAGGAACATACTGCAGGAGGTTCATAACATGGCTGAGTTCCCTGTTACCTACCACACTTATTACACTATTCTGTAGTAGGTCGTGGCCCTTTAATCACCATACCCTTTGTTTGAGATATAGCTGGATACACGGGAGGCTTAATTATCTTCTCCCGGATCTCCTCAATCTTCAACCTCTTCCCAGAAAATCTCATGCTTCCTCTATAATTGAAGCCTTTATCCAATTTTGGTATCTTTCTATCTCTGTCCCTCACTCTACTAACCTTTCCAAAATCTTAGGCAACTTGCTCGATATCTTGTTCACACAACTGTGCCTTGTGCACTGTCTCCTCATACGTTGGTATGTCAAAAGGAACCAATCGAGACCTGATGGCTGGCCTCAGTCCATCCATAAACTTTCAGACCTTCTTTACCTCCCTGTCCATCGTATTAGGATCATACCTGCCCAAAGAGATAAATTTTGTCTCATACTCATCCACCAATCTGCTCCCCTGGTTCAACCCCAAAAATTCCATCTACAGCTTTCGCTGCGTAATATCCGAAACATATTACCTCCGTAAGGCCTCAAAAAATATGTCCCATGTGATCTCTGTGTGTTAGGCTCTCAAAATGGGTCTAGTGGACATCCACTAATGCTCTGTCGATCCCTTTAGCATGAATGTGACAAAAGCAACCATCTCCGTAGTACTGTACTCGAAGAACCGATATAATTTCCTAATTTCATTCACCCAATCCTCTATAGCTACTGGGTCCTTAATCCCACTGAAAAATGGCGGTTTAAATTTTTGGAACCGTCATAACCTATCCAAGTCAGATCCATTACCCCAATCTCTACACCCTATGGTCGAGCAACAGTAGAAGGTGTATCCTGTACTGGTGGGGGTGTAGGAGTATTTGTAGTCTGAGGTCCTTGGGCTGGTTGTACAAGTATCTCAAGAGCAGTCGACCGTTCAGCATCACTCCATGCAGTTGGCCCCTGCCCATCGTTTGCTCCAGGAAAAGGCTAGGCAATAAACTCTAAAATTATCTCTAAGCTTCGTTCTATCCTTGCAAAGTGTGCCTCAGTACTCTTGGGTCTCTCTGCCAGACCTTATAGGGCATGCTCAACTCAGCCTCCACCTCTACGTCCTCATGAGTCTCATGTGGCAACGACTGAGTATGGCCCCTAAGCCTACCCCTAAGGCCTCTAGCTAGTGCTCTCGCCCCTCTACCACGATTGGTGTTAAGCATGATGCCAAGATTCCTACATTCACAACTATTTCTTAGTCAAACCAATCTCGATATACACAGTTGAATCTAGATAAGCACAATAACATGGGGATGTAATTTTTCCTATTTATTTACACCAACACACATAAGACAAACTCAGTTCTGATACCACCTCTGTCACGACCCTCAATCCACCGAATATCC
The DNA here is from genome assembly GCA_033439115.1 of Firmiana major. NCBI lineage: Eukaryota > Viridiplantae > Streptophyta > Magnoliopsida > Malvales > Malvaceae > Firmiana > Firmiana major. The sequence continues at coordinate 44,318,145 of CM065908.1, read as the reverse complement.
ACTACAAATTTTTTATTTATTATTTATTCCATTTCTTATTTCACTCTGATCGTGAACAACTACACCACTAATAGTTGGACTGTGTATCGGTGTTAATCTTATCCAATTCAATCCATTGTAAATTTCAATTCATTTAAACGTAAACACTTGTATTTTTAAATCAGAGTTATTGTTTACATGTGTTTACAATTCTTTACATCCCCAAAAATTACATTCAAAGATATTACTGTGCTTTGACATGTCTAGATACAAAAACTATACAAATTTGTATACCTTGTGTGATGGGATACAGCGGACACCAAAATTCAATCCTCAATCGTTCACTATCTACTAAAAGTGCTTTGTAGATGGGGAAAATAAGGGGGTGACCAAACCACGCGCTTAGTAAGGCAATCATGCGATCAGGTAAATAACTGTACTATCTACATGATTGTGATGCCATGCATAAAACCAAGCATTTACTTGTCATACCCTAAAACATTAGTTCATGCCCGTGTTCATGATATATAAGGCAGTACATGTTACTCAAATCAGTGCATAAGTTTAAATCAAAGCATGAAAATCTTTATGCACGAGTATGAGATCTGAGAATTTTTCATATGTCAACTTATGTAATGAGAACATGAAGTGTAATTGATTGAACTAAATATGATGTACTCATATATTGAGGTGGTATGGAATGAAATTTTAAGTGATGAATGAGTTATAAATGAGATTTTATGTTAAAGTGTGAAACTATGGGACCAGATCGATCTTAGAGAAGAGAGGATCGATCTGGTAGGTAAAAAATGACAAGGACTGAGGAATTTAAGCGAGCAGATCTATCTCCAATGGAAGAGGATCGATCTCCTTATGATTCTGTAATGAAGAGATCGATCTCATGAGGAAGGAATAGATCTTAAAATGTTTATGTTAAGGAGAAGATCGATCTCCTCAAGGAGCAGATCGATCTCATGAAGCATTCTGTAAACTAGAGATCGATCTCATAATTGGAGCAGATCGATCTCACAAAGCCATTAAGAGATCGATCTCACCCCATGACAGATCGATCTCCTAGGCATAAGAATACCCTAAATCATCCCCAAAATCAAATACAGATCGATCTCATCAAGATCCAGATCGATTTCCTATCCTCGACCTATATAAAGACCCATTTATTTTCTTGGAAATCAACCTCCCTCTCTCCAAATCACTATTTTTAAACCTTAGCTTTCTCTCCCCTCCAAAACACACATTTTCATCCAAATCAAGGGTTATGGCAAGAAGAAAAGTTGTTCTTCATCAAAAGGAGAACAACATACTTGGAAATCGAAGGACGGATTGAATCGAGGTAAGAGTTAAGCACTCTATAAGTTTTGGTTAATTTTTTAAACATCGATCTTTGATTTTGAAGTAATTTTGGTGATTGTGAGCGTGGGCATTGTGATGAAATGGTTGGGAAATGATTAGGGATTGATGAAACTATGATTTTGTTGGAGTAGATATGCTATTATGTAATTTTGGTAATTTTGGGAATTATGGCTATAAATTAGAATTGAGACAATGTGGTGAATTTAGCATAGGATATGGTATGAGAAATGTAGGATTGTGAGGTGTAGTGGATGAGTATGTGAATTGTGATAGAGTTATGAGAATTGATTAATTTGAGGTGTTAATGAGAATATGAGAAAATGTGTGTTCAATAATGTAATTAAGTTAAGATATTGATGTTTTTAACATCGTTTGGACAGCTCAGAGTCCAAAGTGGATTACGAGGCTAGTTCATGATATGGGGGAACGATTGTACTATACGAGGTGAAAAGAAGTAAGGGAAAACTAAACTCATTTGTGTATGTGTTTTGTGATAATATTGTAGCATGATTTTTGATTGAGAAAATAAGCATGTTTTATGTGTTGTGAATTAGAATTGCACATGATTTTATAGCCGGATGGGGCCTCACTTTTATAAGTTGTAAACTATATGTGGAAACGTTTTATAACCATTTTGTGTTTAAAATGTGAAAAGTGCTTTGGGCCCTACGTTAAGGCGTACTGGGATTTGAGAAATGTTTGCGTGATTTTGTCGATTGAAGCTTGGTTTTAACATGTTTTGTGTTGAGTACAAAACAGTTTGAAATGAGTTTTATGAGAGAAAACCATTATGAGCTTTACGTGAAGGCAAAACAATTTTTATGATAATGGCTATTGATTGAGACTTAGGTATGTCATTTTGAATACACACCGGGCATTGCTCTAGTGACATGTAAGTCTGATATTTCTCCGTTTTTGTAACGTGAGATGACCCCTACTCTGGTAACATTAGTTACCTACCACGTGTGAATCCTAATCAGTGGCTGTGCCACGTGTATTTGGTGGTTGTGCCACGTGTGAATCCTAATCAGTGGATGTACCACGTGTGAATCTAAATCAGTGGTTGTGCCACGTGTGTTGGGTGGTTGTGCCACGTGTGGATTTTAATTAGTGGTCGTGCCACGTGCATTACTATTGCAGTGATTTTTATCACGTTTTAAAGAGAAAAGCCATTATCGCATCTTGATTTCTACATGCTTGTAACCTTGAATTGAGCCATTTATTATTATGTTTTTACATGAGCTTTGAGATGATGTTTTAATTATTCATGCTACATTTTCCACTGAGTTTATTGAGTTTATCATGTTTAAACAAAATGATTATGCTGTGCGAATCATTTTCTTATTAACGAATCCCTTATCCTCTTACTGAGCGATTTAGAAGCTCACCCTGTTTTATCTTCCCTCCAGATTTGTTCAAGTGAGGAGAATTTCCTGCAACGTACGGATTAGTGACAAGTGGAGGAATTGAGCTCCAAGCCATATATTTGTATTAGAGGTATAATTTACATTTCATGTACGCAGACTAATGTGTATTTACAGACACTTGATGTACTATGATGTATGGGATGTATTAGGATTAATTAATAATGAGTCGAGAAATGGATATGATATGATTTTTGAATGCTTGATAATGAGATCCTGAGGTTTAAGTTTTATATCTTATATATATGATGATACATGACACTGCACAGGAATGCACCCATAAATGTGTATTGATGTAAATAAAAGTTTAAATTTGCCCTATTTTTTCACACTTTCGAGGCGTGACAGAGTTTTCTTGGTATTAGAGCTTAGGGTGTTCAGTACTGTCAGTGTCGGTTAAATGAATTAGAATACATCCCAAGTGTCTGTAATAGTCTGGTCATGAACTAAATTTAAGGATTGAGATTTCAATCAAGTTTGATGTGTACGCGCAGGAAATGAATTGAGATTGAGAATGAGTAGACGACGAGGTCGTTCACGGAGGCAGGCAAAGCAACCTCCACCACCTACCCCACAACCAAAGAGTCTTAACTCTCGATTTAACCAGATTGAGACCGATGTGAGGTAAGGTTTTGAGCAAATGGCAGTGCTATTCGGCGATATTTTAGAGTTAATGCCTTGGGTACTACTCCTACACCACCACAAGGACCTCATGTACCCCCAGTACAAATGGACCCGATGCCACCTGTCACTCAGCTTGATGACAAAAGTATGGCCTAACTGAAGGACTTCTTGAAAATGAATGCACCCGTGTTCAAATGGAAAAAGGATCCTGCAAAGGCTGAGGAGTGGTTGACTTAGTTGAGAGTTATATTTGGTTATTTGGGATGCACCGATGCTAAGAGGGTTAGTATGGGTGCCTATATGTTGAAAGGGAGAGCTCGAGATTGGTGGGGTACTACCCAGAGTATTCTGATGTCTATCTAGGATGTGATTAATTGGGACGAGTTTCATATGGCATTTAGAGCCTAATATGTACGACGAGCCGCTCAGAGAAAGAAATAGGCAGAGTTTTTGAACCTAGTACAGGGCGAAAAGTCTGTGGACGATTATAAGAGCCAATTTACCGCTCTATTGAGATATGGTCTAGAGACCTTCAAGAATGAAGAGCTTTGTACTGAGAGATTTATATATAGATTGAAGCCCATCATCAGAGATAGATTGATAGGGCTATGTATTACCGAGTTTGGAGATGCTCTGAGACGAGAACAAGAGATTGAAAAGGGAATCGAGATGGTACAATCCCAGAATGAGCTCAGAGCGGTGAATAGGGATAACGCTAAGAGGCCAACGATTTCCCAAACAGATGTTCGGAGGGGTTCCTTCGGAAGAGGAAGGATTGAGGTGTAGAAGGGCAGATTAGAGAGACCAAGAGCTTATCCCTTCATTAGGGAGACCCCTCGAGATGTCAGGCCTGAGATAAGGGTTTACAAAAATTCTGGCTGAATGCATTAGGGAAGTTATACTGGGTTGATCCATGGATGTTTTAGATGTGGAGACATGGGTCACATGGTGAAAGACTGCCTTCAACCTTAGAGACCACATGCTCTGAAGCCTACAAGACAGTAACCTCAGAGGGTGAATCCCCCAAGACGGGCCACTGCTGTAGAGAAAGGGAAGAAGCCCGTTACAGTGGGATGTGTTTTTACTTTGGATAAAGAGACAACAGACACTTCTGCAGAAACTATAAAAGGTATACTCTCTGTCCGTGATCATAAAGGCTCATGTATTGATTGATTCAGGGTCCACGCATTTGTTTATTTATGAACATTTTGCATGTAGGTTAAATTTGAAGTTTGAACCTTTAGAGCTTATACTACATGCAAATACCCCTATGCGTGAGTCCTAGAGAATCGAGTTGATCTGTAGAGGATGTGAAATAAAGGTGGTAGATAGAGTAATGTTAGCAGATCTAATAATGTTAAATATACATGGGTTTGATGTAATTTTGGGAATAGATTGGATGGCAACCAATCGAGTGAGTTTAGATTGCTACACTAAGATTTTAACTTTCTCCCTACCTGAACCTTACAGTGTACATTTGAAATATTGAGGAAATGAATGTGTAGAATTTTATAAGTAATTTGAAATCTTGGTTTTGCTTTTGAGAGTACTAAATTTAATCATTCATGTGAAAGTTATGAAACATTAATCTTAGATGATGATCGGGAACATCCGAGAATTGAGGATATACTTATGGTGTGTGAATTTCTGAATGTTTTCCCAGATGAGTAACTAGGTTTACCACCAGAGAGAGAGCTAGAGTTTACCATTGATTTGGTACCAGATACTCAGCCGATCTCTAGACATCTATACAAGATCATTAGTGGAACTTAAGGAATTAAAGAAAGAACTACAGGAGTTATTGGATCAAGGGTTTATTAGACCCAATGTTTTACCATGGGGAGCACCAATTTTATTTGTTAAGAAGAAGGATGGTAGTCTCAGATTATGCGTAGACTACAGATTATTGAATAAAGCCATGGTGAAGAATAAATACCCATTACCCAGGATTGATGATCTACTTGATCAGCTGAGAGGGGCCTCAGTCTTTTCTAAGATTGATTTGAGATTAGGCTATCACCAATTGAGGATTAAGGAAGAAGATATTTCGAAGACGGCCTTCAGGATAAGGTATGGCCATTATGGATTTCTAGTGATGTCTTTTGGATTGAAAAATGCCCCTGCAGCCTTTGTGAGATTAATGAACGAGGTGTTAAGAGACTATCTTGATAAATTTGTGATAGTCTTTATTGATGATATCCGGGTATACTTTCAGTCATATGAGGAACATGCACAGCATTTGTGGTTAGTACTTCAGATGCTCTGAGACAAACAATTATATGGAATGCTTAGTAAGCGTGAGTTTTGGCTGGATCAGATAGCCTTCCTTGGTTATATAGTCTCAAAGGAAGGAGTATCAGTGGATCCAAGTAAAGTAGAGGCTATGCTTAATTGGGAAAGACCGAGGATAGTTACAGAAGTACAAAGCTTCCTTGGTTTTATAGGGTATTACAGAAGATTTATGGAAGGATTTTCCAGGATTATCGCTCCTTTGACTAAGCTCACGCGCAAGGAGACTCTGTTCATATGGACTGATCAATGAGAGCTCAATTTTCAAGAATTGAAGAGGAGATTGACAATGGCACCTGTGTTGACTATTCTTGAGGGATCAGGAGGATTTTTAGTTTATAATGATGCATCCCATCAAGGATTGGGGTGTGTGCTTATGCAGCACGGAAGAGTAGTCGCATATGGATCACGACAGTTAAAGATCATGAGCGAAATTACCCCACGCATGATTTGGAGTTAGCTACTATTGTATTTGCCTTGAAGATCTGGCGACACTATTTATATGGGGAAAGATTCCAGATCTTCACTGATCACAAGAGTTTGAGATATCTCTTTGATCAGAAAGAGTTAAATATGAGACAAAGGAGATGGATGAAATTCCTTAAGGATTATGACTGGTAGATTCTATACCATCTGGGTAAGGCGAACGTAGTTGCTAATGCCCTAAGCAGAAAGAGTATGATATCTTCTATGATGATCAGGGAATGAGATTTACTAGAGCAGTTCGTTGAACTCCGGATCAGAGTTAAAGAGGTAGAGATTGGATTTTTGGCTAGCCTACGAATAGAGCCGAAGATCATGGATCAGATTAAAACTGGACAGCACAGTGATCAGAGGTTGATAGATATGGTTAGCAAGCTGAACAGACTTCACAGTCGGATCTCACAATCAGTGAGGATGGATTGTTAAGATTCAAAGGACGGATTTGTGTATCGGACGATGATACCCTGAAGAGACAGATACTGAGAGAATCCCACTGCTCGCGATACACCATGCACCCAAGGAGTACTAAGATGTACCAAGATTTGAGAAAGGTATACTGATGGAGTGATATGAAGCGAGATGTGGCAGAGTATGTGGCTAGATGTTTAGTATGCCAGTAAGTGAAAGCTGAGCATCGGAAGCCCAGAGGACTACTACAGCCTTTACCTGTACCTACATGGAAATGGGAGCATGTCACCATGGACTTTATTATGGGTTTACCGAGGACCCGAAGGGGTCGTGATGCGATATGGGTCATAGTGGATAGACTGACCAAGAGTGCCTACTTCCTTTCCATCAAGAGCACAGATACTGTGGATGCCTTAGCTGAGTTATATGTCAGCGACATAGCTAGATTACATGGGGCTCCAGTGAATATTACTTCTGACAGAGATTCTTCATTTACTTCCAGATTTTGGACCCTGTTTCAGGAGTCCATGGGATCTTGATTGAGTTTTAGTACCGCCTATCATCCTTAGACAGATGGTCAGTCAGAGAGGACATTCAGACCCTGGAGGATATGTTGAGAGCGTGTACGATGGATTTTAAGGGATCATGGGATGATCACATACCTCTAGCAGAATTTACGTACAATAATAGTTATCATGCAAGTATTGGAATGACACCTTTTGAGGCTCTATATGGTAGGAGGTGTAGATCCCCTGTAGCTTGGGAAGAAGTGTGTGACAGAAAGATAAATGCTCCTGAACTTGTTGAACAGGCTGTACAGAGTGTGAAGCTCATATGTGAGAGATTACAGGCTGCACAGAGTAGACAGAAAAGCTATGCAGATGTGCGTAGACGTCCACTTAAGTTTGATATTAGTGATGTAGTATTTCTGTAGATATGACCGAGTAAGGGGATCATGAGCTTTAGGCAAAAAGGTAAGTTGAGTCCTCGATAAATAGGACCCTTCAAGATTATAGAGAGAGTGGGAGAAGTAGGCTACAGATTGGCGTTACCCCCACAAATGTCCAGAATACACAACGTCTTCCATGTGTCTATGTTGAGGAAGTACCACCCGGACCCTTCTCATGTCATAGAGTATGAAGAGATGGACATACAAGAAGACATGAGCTACACTGAAGAACCCCTCCAGATTCTCGATAGAAAGGAAAAGGTACTTAGAACCAAGAACATCCCATTAGTGTAAGTCTTATGGAAATATCACTCAATGGAAGAGGCAACGTGGGAATTGGAGAGTCTCATGAGGAGAAGTACCCCCATCTATTTGACGAGTTGAGTTAAATTTGGAGGACCAAATTCTTGTTAAGGTGGGGAGGATGTGAGATCTGAGAATTTTACACATATCAACTTATGTAATGAGAACATGAAGTGTAATTGATTGAACTAAATATGATGTACTCATATATTGAGGTGGTATGGAATGAAATTTTAAGTGATGAATGAGTTATAAATGAGATTTTATGTTAAAGTGTGAAACTATGGGGCCAGATCGATCTTGGAGAAGAGAGGATCGATCTGGTAGGTAAAAAATGATAAGGAATGAGGAATTTAAGCGAGCAGATCGATCTCTAATGGAAGAGGATCGATCTCCTTATGATTCTGTAATGAAGAGATCGATCTCATGAGGAAGGAATCGATCTCAAAATGTTTCTTTTAAGGAGAAGATCGATCTCCTCAAGGAGTAGATCGATCTTATAAAGCCATTAAGAGATCGATCTCACCCCACGACAGATCGATCTCCTAAGCATAAAATTACCCTAAATCGTCCCTAAATTCAAATGCAGATCGATCTCATCAAGAGGTAGATCGATCTCCAACCCTCGGCCTAAATAAAGACCCCTTTGTTTTCCTGAAAATCAATCTCTCTCTCTCCCAAATCACCATTTTTGAACCCTAGCTTTCTCTCCCCTCCAAAACACCCATTTTCGTCCAAATCAAGGGTTGTGGCAAGAAGGAAAGTTGTTCCTCATCAAAAGGAGAACAACATACCTAGAAATCCAAGGACGAATTGAATCGAGGCAAAAGTTAAGCACTTCATAAGTTTTGGGTAATTTTCTAAACCTCAATCTTTAATTTTGAAGTAATCTTTGGTGATTGTGAGCATGGGCATATGATGAAATAGTTGGGAAATGATTAGGGATTGATGAAACTATGATTTTGTTAGAGTAGAGATGTTATTATGCAATTGTGGTAATTGTGGGAATTATGGCTATAAATTGGAATTGAGACAATGTGGTAAATTTAGCATAGGATATGGTATGAGAAATGTAGGATTGTGATGTGTAGTGGATGAGTATGTGAATTGTGATAGAGTTATGAGAATTGAGTAATTTGATGTGTTAATGAGAATATGAGAAAATGTGTGCTCAATAATGCGATTGATTTGAGATACTGATGTTTTTAACATCCTTTGGACAGCTTGGGAGTTCTAGACTGGAATGCGAGGCTAGTCCGTGATACGGGTGAACGATTGCACTATACGAGGTGCAAAGAAGTAAGAGAAAACTAAACTCATTTGTGTATTTGTTTTGTGATAATATTGTAGCATGATTTTCGATTGACAAAAGAAACATGTTTTATGTGTTATGAATTAGAATTGCACACGATTTTATAGTCGGTTGGGGCCCAACTTTTATGAGTTGTAAACTATATGTGAAAACATTTTATAACCATTTTGTGTTTAAAATGTGAAAAGTGTTTTGGGCCCTACAGTAAGGCGTACTGAGATTTGAGAAATGTGTGCTTGATTTTGCCGGTTCAAGCTTGGTTTTAACATGTTTTATGTTGAATACAAAACGGTTTGAAATGAGTTTTATGAGAGAAAACCATTATGAGCTTGGCACGAGTTAAACGTATTATCCGCAAGTGCACGGGTCATACAAGTAATAATGGGATTTGATGTAAGACCCGATTTTAATTAAAACACGAAATGAAAACTGCAAAAGGATTGAAATGGTATTCCCGAACACATGAAGGGTAAAATGGTCAAAAGATCAAAATTCGATATTTATCGTGACTAGAAAATTTAATTAAAAAATATGGGATTGAGAAATCTTGATCAATAACAAAGAAATAATTAAATCTCAGGTTAAATTAATCAAGATATGAATTTATTGGAATAAACCGAAATTTTCGCCTCGAAAAAAATCCCGAAAATAATCAAAAATATACCGAAAATACGAAATAATACCGATAAATTCATTTATGGAATAAATGAATAAAATAATAATTCTTTTTAGATATTTTGGATTTTTAATAATAAAATAATAATAAAATTTAATTATAAATAATAAATAAAGTAAATGAAAAAAAAAAGATTGAAGATTGAATCGCGGAACAGAAAGGGAAATGGTGAAAGAAACGGAAGCCGAACTCGAGGACTGATCCTCTGCACTGGCGAGCCTCGGCCATCGGACAAGCACGAGGCGACAAGCGACGACGAGACCGGCACTGTGGGAGTGCCGGAGAGGCACCATGCGCGCCGGTGATGCCTGACGAAGGAGATCGACGGAGGTAAAGGCCGAAAAGGGAGAAAGGAATCCGACCGAGGCCAGCTGAACGTCCCTCGGCCAGAGATGTGTCGAACGACGGTGGTGAGGCAATGGGAACTGGTCGGACGGCGCCGAAAGGACAAAATGAGGCCTAAACTGGTACGACCGGTTCAGCGCAGTGAGGGTATGCTGAACCGGATCGGACCGGTTGAGCAAAAAAAAAGAAGAAAAAAAGGCAAAAAAAGAGGAAAAATTGTGGAAAATTCCAGTGATGCAATCGAGCTACGAGTAAGTCGGTAAGTGATCAAATTGACCGATTTAAATTTTGAAATATTTAATTTGATTAATATTTGATTGGAAATTTACCCGAAAAAATATTTAATTATGTAGCTCGACAATTGACGTCAAACGAGGACTCGAGTCAGCCTCGATTTGTGTACTATCTTGGAATCTCAAGTAAGTAACCTTTATTTACGACAATTTACATCGTTATGCGTGTTAGAATTTACCACATAAATTACGGATTTAAATTTCGCATTAAATGGATTATATTCTGGAAATTGAGATAAATTGTCGTAAATAATTCATTGAAATATCCGAGAATTTAGAACGAGGTCCAATATATACTGATGGGCCCAATGAGCCCAATAGGCCTCGATAATGTGAATAGTGAGTGGAAAATGGGCTTAAGGTCGATTAAGGCCCATTATGGTGTAATCGGGCCCAATATGGGTAAACGGGCCTAATGATTTAAATTAAGCCCAAAAAATATGAAATACAATTAATTGTATTGTATTTGACCAGATAAATATTTATCTGTAGTTTCGGAGATTGGATTCGGAGTAAATCAGACTGCGTGACGACTCATCAGTGGAAAGGTCAGACTGTACAGAAAATGATGTAAGGGAATTGTGTGAGTAGCTAGAGGTAGCTACGCGTATTTTAATAGCTTTTCTATGCACTGAATATGTATGTATACCCTGTTATGTATAAAGGTCCTAAAAATGGTTTAAAGATTTTAAGGACCCGAAATAGGTAAAAGGCTATTATCCCTATTGAGGGAAATTCACCTAAGGATGGTGAAAGCATGACATGCATGAAATACATGATTTAAGAAAATTTCTGGTTTAAGGAATTTTATTGGTTTTAAGCAAAGCAAATCGATAGATTGGCCAATAATTTTCCCAAAATAACTCTACGCAAGTGTTGTTGGTATTTAAATGAAATTCTTTGGAAAACGGGCCAACTATCAATTTTATATGGAAATAGATAGTGCTGGCACATAGCTCGCACTATATCTGTGTTTGTGAGTGTGCATAAAAATGCTTGAACAGTTGCTCGCACCGACTTGTGTGACATCATATGCATGAAATGTGCTAGACCGGTTGCTCGCACTGATTTTTATTCTTGTGAAATGCATGAGAAGTGCTGGAGCCTAGCTCGCACTCTGTTTTGACATGTTTTGACTTGTTTTGACCTGATATGCATAAAAAGGTGCTAGAGCAATTGCTCGCACTAGTTTTTATGATAGACATGCATGAGAGATGCTGGAGCTTAGCTCGCATCCAGTTTTGATATGATAATTGCATAAAAGCCGTGCTGGAGTGTAACTCGCACGAGATTTGATTTAATTATGCATAAAGCCATGTTGGAGTGTAACTCGCATGAGATTTAATTTACTTGAGCATTTATTTGTGCTGGAGCGTTGCTCGCATAAAGTTTTATATCATTTTATAACTCATTTTAAAGCCGTACTGGAGTTTTTCTCGTACGAAGTTTTCACTGAGTTTTTATACATATCCGTACTAGAGCATTGATCATACGTGGATTTTACTTGAATTTATAATTATTTTAAGTCATACTAGAGCGTTGCTCATACACAGATTTCATTGATTTCAATAAAATCATGCTAGAGCTTCGCTCGCACTAGATTTTCTGATATCATGAATATGCATGGAGTCATGATAGAGCTTAGCTCTCATAGGGATTTATATGACATGCATATAGCCGTGTTGGAGCCTCCTGTAGACTGTGTGTCACAGTGAGATGATATGCTCACATGTGCATACTGAGACAGAGATGATATAGGTGGATATGACCTATTGCAAGCACTCCTGACTGAGCTTGGGTTCACAGAGTACGTTGTACTGTGTATGTCACGCGGAGTATGCTGTATCGTGGGGATTGTTGGAGTGGAGTGGCATTAGCCACGAGGCAGCAAGCATTGCCCTCGCAATCCTGATGTTATGCTGTTTTGGCGGGTAGGACCAACCCACCTCTCGTTTCTAGTGTGATACCCTGTACACTAGGTACCGTGTTGCCAGGGATCACTAGGTTATGGCCATAGTCCTATGTTGTTGCTGATAGTCACCTACATGTCTCACATGATATAACTATTGGTCGATAGACCAGGGTAGACCCGAGGGAGGGGTCAGGCCCTCGATTTTATGATTTTATGATATGTGACCCTGAAAGAAGGGTGGTTTTATAACTGAAGTTTTATAATGAATTTTAATGAATTGTTTTATGAGTTTGGAATTGAATTATGAGATGCTAAACCCCTTTGGGTTATTTTATACTGTGTTTTAAATGAAATGATTTAAATGCAGTAGCATGATGTGTTTTCCATGCTTTAATGATAAATTCATGAAATGATTGTATCTCATGATTTGTTTTATATCGCATGAAATAATGCATCATTTTGATTTAATTCATGCTAAGTATGATTTAAGGATGTCACATAAAATGCCATTGATGCATAAGTAGTATGATTTATATATGCACGAATAGTTTTATAAACTAAGTCATTGATGACGTACATGAATTTGTGCTTAAGATTTTAATGAAAAGAAATGGATTTTAAGGGCATGGCATTATGAGCATGTAGATAGTGGAGCTATCTACTTACTTGCATAATTACCTTACTGAGCTTGTGGTTTGCTCACCCCCTTTATTTTCCCATCTTTTCAGAGCACTCGCATTAGTTAGTGAGTGGCTGAGGACTTACATCTTGGAATCTGCTGCTTCCCATCGAGAGACAAGTTTACACATTTGTATAGATTTGTATCTGAACATGTAAATGCACAGTACTGTAAACGTATATGATGTCAGGGATGTAAGGTTATGTAAATCCCATTGTACATGTATTGGGTTAAAGTCAAAGGATAGTGAACTCTGATATGTGAATATGATTATGGAAATGGAATGGTAAATAGGTGAGAGGTGACTAACACCGAATCATAGCCCAACTATTTGGCAAGATGGTCACGATGAGAGAAAGGTAAGAATTAAATAAAAATCGAAAAGCGAAATTTTTTAGTGATTTTAGGTAATTTAGGTCGTGAAATTTGAGTCCGGAGTTATCGTCCCACAGAGAAATTGATCAGCCTAATTAACTACCGGTTAATCTTACCCTCAGTATATTCTAGCAAATTATGAATTTTAAGGGAGTGATGTACATGGCTAACAATACTGAAAATAATAAAAACTATAAAATAAAGAAAATAAAACCGAGCTAAAATTACTTACAAAGCTCCGAGTAATAAAAGCATTAACCTATAAAAGATAATTAAACAGTTAAAAATTCATTAACGCACTTAAAATAAAATGCAAATATGAAAATAAAGAAACAAATTAATTAAACTAAAACTAAACAAACTTAAAATAAAATATGCATGTAATTAAACTAATAAAAATTGCAAATTAAACTAACCTAAAATCTAATAAAAATGAAGACTAAATTAAAAATGCATGAAACACATTTAATCTAAATTAATTCTAAGTGCAACTCATAAAATACTAAACTAAATAAAGTCCTAAAACGTATATTATAAAATTAACTTTTAACTAAAAATTAAAACCAAAGATTAAATTAACAACTTAAAACATTAGATCTAACCTACAATTATCAATTAAAAACTATCCTAAACTAACAACTAATGAAACCATCAAAATAATAAAAATGCAATCAACATTAAATTAAACAAAGAAGTAATGTGGCCAAACATGGCCTTAACCTAACAAGCCAGCCTAGTGGTCCCGATTTCCACTGTACACGTTCTTCTTTTTTTCATTTTCATTTTGCTGCCCAGGCGTGTCCAGGTGCTACTCTACTGCTTCCACCAACTTTGCCTCGGTTCCATGTACAACAACATTCTCTGCACAACTCCAACACATCACGTTACCACATGCTTCAAGCTGCATTCATCAGCAAACCAAGCTCCAGATTTCTACCCATGTCGCTGCAGCACTAATTCCTCCTGCTTCTACCAACTCAAGCAATAACAATACTACATCTTCTCTGTTTCCATATTTCCTTGGTGCTATCCGTGAGCTTCTGTGCCAGCTGTTGTCCAGGTCTGCTCCAGCTACTGTCCCTGCAACACAGCAGCAGCTCGGCAGTTCCTACTTCAGCCCCCTTGTGCAGTCCAGCTTCTCGCTTCAACCCTTGCCTCACAAATGTGTTTGGCACCTTACTCAGTCCAGCCCCTGGCAACGTAGAGATAGCAGAGAACAAAACAATAATGCAAACTTAACACGATGCACATGAATTAAACTTAACCATTAACAAGAAACTGGGTAAAGAAAGAAAACAACACAGGAACAATAGAATAAACTAAAACATAGCAGAATAGCGACAAAAATGGCTCCCTGTCCACTGCCATGCTACAATCCAGTTTTGATTCTGCACCAAACGGCTTCAGTCTCCCTATCCTGCCAACTCCATGCATATCTCTGCATCGGGTGTAGTTAACATGCTTCCTGGGTAAGCACACAACAACTGGGCACACCACCTCCTGCTTGCTTCACCGAACCACCAGTACATGTTGTAGCCTCCAATCATGCTCCTAGAGCCATCGTCTCACGCAGTAGGCTTATGCTAGAAGCCAATTTCGGCACTGCCAGCAGCATCGACAACACGTCTAAATCTACTGCTTCTTCATGCCATTCGACTGTACCGAGAATCCACTAACCCAAATAACTAAAAGAAATCAAAGGAATACAACTAACTTACTAAGCAACCCGAGATTAGCAACTTTAAAAACATTTCAGTTTTTCATTAAATTCCCTGCATAAAGACAAAGAAATAGAACTTATGCAATGCTGAGAAGAAGAGAAATAGAAAATAGTTACTCTTCATTCATGTGAAAAATATCCGAGAACTAGAAATAGACAAAAGCTTTTTCCTCAACATAGAAATTGCATGAACAGTAACAATGGAAATTAGAATAAAATGATGGCTAAAAAATCTACTTTGGCAAGCTTCTAAAAACAAAGAAATCTAAGACTATTTTTTTCCTATGCTACCTTAACTAGTTTTACACTAACACTACTTAGTTTTTTTCAATTGCTATCATGTCTTATTTATACACACACTTAGGGGTACAATTGTAATTTTTCCATCCTAGATGAGTTGGCATTGTTTGGCCACTTGTCTTCACACCATTGGCTCCTTGAAAAGATATTTCCATGTCATCTGTCTTCTTGTCCAATTGGATGTGCTAGGTGGCATGGCCCGTGTTGTCCTCATGGTCCAATCTCGATTTTAGCCCAATTCCAGTCCATTTTCTATCGAAATTTTCCAAATTCATCCGGATTTAATTTATCTGTAAATATGAGAATTTTAGTCAAAATGAGGGGATAATTAACAAAATAATTTTGGGATTAAAATAATTAATTAAGATATTAAGCATAAATAATTCTATTTTTATATTATTATCAGAGCTTTACGTGAAGGCAAAATGATTTTTATGATAATGGCTATTGATTGAGACTTAGGTGTGTCATTTTGAATACACACCGGGCATTGCTCTAATACCATGTAAGTCCAATATTCCTCTGTTTCGGTAACGTGAGATGACCCCTACTCTGGTAGCTTTGGTTACCTACCACGTGTGAATCCTAATCAGTGGCTGTGCCACGTGTATTTAGTGGTTGTGCCACGTGTGAATCCTAATCAGTGGTTGTGCCACATGTATTTGGTGGTTATGCCACGTGCGAATCTAAATCAGTAGTTGTGCCATGTACGAATTTTAATTAGTGGTTGTGCCACGTGTAGATTTTATTTAGTGGTTGTGCCACGTGCATTACTATTGCAGTGATTTTTATCACGTTTTAAAGTGAAAACCCATTATCGCATCTTGATTTCTACATGCTTGTAACCTTGAATTGAGCCATTTATTATCATGTTTTTACATGAGCTTTGAGATGATGTTTTAACTATTCATGCTACATTTTCCACTGAGTTTATTGAGTTTATCATGTAAAATAAAATGATAGTGCTGAGCGAATCACTTTCTTATTAACGAATCCCTTATCCTCTTACTGAGCGATTTAGAAGCTCACCCTGTTTTATCTTCCCTCTAGATTTCTTCAAGTGAGGAGAATTTCCTGCGACGTATGGAATAGTGGCCAGTGGAGGACTTGAGCTCCAAGCCATATATTTGTATTAGAGGTATAATTTACATTTCAGGTACCCAGACTAATGTGTATTTACAGACACTTGATGTACTATGATGTATGGGATGTATTAGATTAATTAATACTGAGTCGAGAAATGGATATGATATGATTTCTGAATGCTTGATAATGAGATCCTGAGGTTTAAGTTTTATATCTTATATATATATGATGATGCATGACACTGTACTAGAATGCACCCATAATTGTGTATTGATGTAAATAAAAGTTTAAATTTGCCCTATTTTTTTCGCGCTTCCGGGGCATCACAACGAGTCATATATAAAGCATGGAAAATCATAATGCAAAAGTCATAATTAAAGCATGAAAAATTATCATGCGAGGTGCACTTAAAACAAATCTTACTCAACATAACCCAACACAAAATCACCATTCATCAAGGTTCAGCCCCTCCCTTGGACTGTCCTGACCCACAAAACAATTTAAAAACATGGATTCATCTCAAAACAAGACAAGTGAGATAGTAAAATAATATTAATAAGGGTAATAACTAGGACTATGGTCATATCATCTATAATCCCAAGCTACACATATCCTAGTGTGCGAGGTAACACCTCTATATACTTCCACATGGGAGGTGGGTCACGTCCAACCCGTCGGTCTATAGCAGAATATCCATCATCAGAAGACGGTATATATATCATATTCATACACGGTACAATATACTCCATGCTATTTGCATGGTACAACGTACTCCGTGGACCCATATCATCATATCATATCACGTCACCTCTCAATACGCACGTGCGAGCTTATTTAATCGATGTGGCACACAACCTACCCGAAGCTCCTAGCACGGCTCCCAACATGTCATAAAAATCATGTGCGAGTAGTCTCTAGCACAAGAACAAGTATATAGTAGATATCTAGTACGAGTAACGCTCCAGCATAATGTCAAAATCCATGCGAAAACTAGTGCGAGCTAAGCTCCAAAACTCATGCATGTAAAACTCTAGTACGAGCTATGCTCTAGCACTATATCGTAAAATTCATATGAAAACTAGTGCGAGCTAGGCTTCAGTACTCATGTATGTAAAAACATATCAAATCTCGTGCGAGCAGCGCTCTAGTACGCTTTATTTTCGCAAAATTCATGTAGGTGGCTAATTTATTTGCAAAACATGGTTATTAAAACCAACTCAAACTATTTTCTTGCAAAGCATTTAAATACTAGCCAACCTACCAATCCACATTATAAAATGATTTGTAAAAGGATTCAAAACATCATGATTCTTGTATTTCATGAACTTTTCCCAAATCCTAATCTTTTTTGCCCTTCAAACATTTAATTCCTTTCCTATGACTCACAAACATTCTAAAAAACCTTTATGCACCCGAAAATTCATACAGATACCTCTAAGGGCCAACATAATTCCCTTACCTCAATTCTTAGTGAAGTAACTCCTTCCTCCATTCCCGTTTTTTGTGATCGGGCTCAATTTGCTTTGGATGTATCCTTGGGAGCTGCAAACATTCATTATCACATGAGTTAATTTCAAATAACTCATATTCTGGCATTATCCTAGTCAACATATCTTATTGAGCCTAATTCTCCTCTAAAGTAGATTTCAATTACACTTATCATTCTACCTAGGCCTATTGAGCTCCTTAGGCTCGTTATCCCTCGTTGGACCGAATTCTAGGTCCATCAACTTCGTCGAATCGATTTGAATTCAAGTTTGGCCTATAATCACATTTGGCCACGGCATGGGGGTTGAACGCCAATTACATCATTCCTAGTCCAATTTGGTTTAGCAAACTCCCTTAGTTATCAATTCAAGCTCTTGGTTTGTATTGCTCTAACCTTAGTTCTTCCATTCATTCATGCAATTTCACAAACACCTTATATGCTCATTATATAACCTCATCATATTCCATAAACTTATTTCACAAAACCATCTAAAAATCATACATATAACATTATTAACATCTTAGTATAATCCATTTATCATCAAATCAACCATATCATATTTTCTCACACTAAGTTATTCTAGGACATGTTTGATTCATCATATTTTAGGTAGTTTCTACCAATAATACATACACCAATCTACTCACAACAACATCTAGATAAATATACTTAGAGTTGGTGCATTGGAAACTCACCTAGCTTGACTTTCCTCTTGCCCAAATTTGAAAGACTCCTTTACTCTTTCAATCCAACAAGTTGAATGTTGGCTCTAAGCTATGTTGTTCTCTATCTCAAAATGAAAAACTTTGCTCTAATAGCTTTTTCTCAAATCTTTTTGGAAGGGGGTGTATTCTAGAGTGAGAAAGCTTGGTTTTTTGGGTAAAAATGGTGGAATGTGTTGATTTGCTGAAGAAAGAGGTTTGGCCATCAGGTTTTTATAGAGCAGGGATGATGAGATCGATCTCATATGGTAGGAGATCGATCTTCCCTTGGTTGAGCTATCAAAATATTTAGTTTGTAATAGAGAGATCGATCTGCTCTTTGGGGAGGATCGATCTCTGCTAGGAAGAAGCAACTGGAGATCGATTTTTTTCATGGGGAGATCGATATGCTTTTTGGAAAGGGATCAATCCTTGCTAGGCTCTGGAGATCGATCTGCTAATGGGGAGAGATCGATCTACCCTTGATAGGATTAAATGGAGTTTGATCTGTACTTAGGAAGGGATCGATCTCTGCTAAGCATAAACAAATGTAGATCGATCTGCTCATGGGGAGATCGATCTGCTTTTGGCATAATTAATTCAAAATGGTTCTTCTTGAAGAAGGGATCGATCTGCCTTGAATAAAAGATCGATCTGACCTTCATCTCCAGCCTTTCTACTAGAAATTTTCTAGAATTTTCAATGGGAAACTTGTATTTGATTACTTCACTAGTCATTTTGTAATCCATTCACACTTAGAGCATGGAAAGGTTCATTCTTATGATTCACATACAATGTGACTTGTGTGTATTACTCAGAACCATAAAATGTACTTAGAATTCGTAATTCCTTGCATTATCATTTCGCGTTTTTAAGTCTTTATACTCGGTTTGGTTGTTTGAGTTCCAAATTGTTTAGTCAGTGGCCACTTCAGCCCTCATTTTACCTTTTGTGTGGATTCATGAATGTTCATTCATTCTCTTTGTGTGACATCTGAGAATTTCAGACATATTTTATTGATGTAATAAGAATTTGAAGTGTAATTTATTGAGCTAAGTAAATTGTGGGAATTATAATTGGAGATTTATATGTTAAGTGTGTAAAATGAGCATGAAGTATGAGGACAGATCGATCTGGGAGAAGGAGAGATCGATCTGGTGAGTAAAAAATGACGAGGAAGGAGGAATTTAAGGAGCAGATCGATCTCCAATGGAAGAGGATCGATCTCCTTATGAATCTGTTTGAGAGAAGATCGATCTCATGAGGAAGAGATCGATCTCCAAATGATTCTGTTTGGGAGAAGATCGATCTCCTTAGGAGCAGATCGATCTCATAAAGCCATAAAGTGATCGATCTCACCCCTCGACAGATCGATCTCCTAGGCATAAAATTGCCCAGATCGTCCCCAAAATTCAAACACAGATCGATCTCATCAAGAGGCAGATCGATCTCCTACCTCCAGTCTATATAAGGAACCCGTGTTTTTCTTCTGCAATTTCACTTTCTCTCTCTTCCAACCCCCATTTTACCGAAAACCTAGCTTTCTCACTCATCCAAATCACCCATTTCCGATCGAATCAGCTGTTGTGGTAAGAAGGAAAGTTGTTCCTCATCAAAAGGAGAACAACATACTTGGAAATCGAAGGACGAATCGGATCGAGGCGTGGGTTATGCGTCTCACAAGCTTTGGGTAATTTCTAAACCTCGATCTTGATATTTGAGCTGATTTTGATGATATTGGTGGTTGTCATTGTGTTGAAATAGTTGAGAAATGATTAGGGATTGATGAAATTGCAATGTGGTTGGAGTAATGTAGATATTTGGTAATTTTGAGAATTTGTGCTATAAATGGAAATATAGACAATGTGGTGAATTACCATAGATAATTGGTATTAGAGATGTAGGACATTGAGATATTGTGAATGAGGTTGTAGTTTAGGGTTGAGTTACGAGAATCAAGAGATTTGAGGAGTTATGAGCAATTATGCTCGATTTTGAGAATTGAGGTTTATGAGGTAATTGAGTATTGATGTTTTAACATCATTTGGACAACTCGGGAGTTCCAGAGTGGAATGCGAGACTAGTCCGTGATACGGGGGAAACGATTGCACTATACGATGTGCAAAGAGGTAAGGGAAATCTAAACCATTTGTGTATGTGAATTGTAAACTATTTTAGCATGAATTGTGGTTTATAAAACAAGCATGTTGGGTTTTGTGTTGAGATTTAATTGCACACGATTTTTATAGTCGGTTGGAGCCCAATGTTTTTATGAGTTTATAACTGGGCTCTACGTTAAGGCAATATTGAGATTTGAGAAATGTGTGCGTGTGCTTTGCCGGTTGGAACTCGGTTTTATTACGTTTTGTGTTGAGTACAAAACGATTTTCAAATGAGTTTTATGAGAGAAAAAAACCATTATGAGTTCTACGTGAAGGCAAACCTGTCTTATGTGATAAGACTTAGGTGTGTAGTTGTGAGTACACACCGGGCATTGCTCTGGTAGCATGTAAGCCCGATTTCTTCTCCGTTCTGGTAACGTGAGAACAACCCATTGGTGACTGTGCCTCGTTGAGAAACCCCATTGGTGGCTGTGCCATGTTGAGAAACCCCATTGGTGGCTATGCCACGTTATACCCCATTGGTGGCTGTGCCACGTTGAGAAACCCCATTGGTGGCTGTGCCACGTTATACCCCATTGGTGGCTGTGCCACGTTGAGAAACCCCATTGGTGGTTGTGCCACGTTATACCCCATTGGTGGCTGTGCCACGTTGAGAAACCCCATTGGTGGCTGTGCCACGTTATACCCCATTGGTGGCTTTGCCACGTGTATTCTGTGGCTATGCCACGCGAGAAATTAAATCAGTGGCTGTGCCACATGTGTTTTGTGGCTATGCCACGAGTGATTTTAAATCAGTGGCTATGCCACGTGTGTTTAGTGGCTATGCCACGCGAGAAATTAAATCAGTGGATACGCCACGTGTGTTTTGTGGCTGTGCCACGTGCATTATTTTTACTGTGATTTTATCACGTTATTTGAGAAAGCGTTTAACGCGTTATTTTCACATGCTTTGTTATTGCTCTAGAGTGAGCCTTTTACTTCATGTTTTCACATGACTTGAGATATGAGAATATCGTTTTGAGTACTTTCATGTTGTGGTTTTCAAATGAGTTTCACATACAAATAAACCTTTTGTGATGTGTATTTTGGTTTATGAAATGAGTTCCTTACCCCCCCTTACTGAGTGATTTAGAAGCTCACCCTGTTTTCTTTTCCCCCCAAAGTTCTTCAAGTGAAAAAGGATCTCCCTGCGACGTACGGAGTAGTGGCTAGTGGAGGATTCGAGCTCCAGGCCATATATTTTGTACTTTGAGGTATATTTTATCTTTTCATGTACCCAGACTATTATTGTAATTGCAGACACTTGATGTATAACATTATATGGGATGTATTAGGATTAATTAACTTGAGATGGATTAATGTATTTGATATGATATATAAATTCTAGTGATGAGATCCTGAGGCATAATGATTATGATGATGTATGACACTGCACAGGAATGTACCTTTAATTGTGAATTAATGAATAAAAAGTTTTAAATTAGCCCTATTTTCTGCACTTTCGGGGCGTGACACTTTGCAACTTCATTCAATCTAAAATCTCTTCTTATGATCCAATTTAACATATGAAAATGTATTACATCATATGAATCATAAGGTATACATCACCAAAAGGGGGTCTTACACCTTATGGCTAGAAACTGTGCAAAGTTGGTGAATCGATAACTATCACCCATATATAGTCATGCTTTCTTCGTATCTACAGAAGACCCATGATAAAGTCTATCATAATATGTTCTCATTTTCAAGTTAGGATAAGCAAAGGCTGAAGTAGTTTAAAAGACTTCTGATGTTCAACCTTAACCTGCTAGCACTTGCAACAAATTTAATGATGTCTCTCCTCATAGTAGCCCAGTAATATAAACCACGTAGATTCTAATAGATCTTCATGTTGTCTAGAGGCAAGGTGTACTTTGAGCAGTGAGCTTCCTCCAGAATCACTCTTTTCAAATTGTCACTATCATGGATGCATATTTGGCCTTCATACTTCAATAAATCATCAGTGTTGAACTCATACTCAAGATGAGAACCTTTATCTTTTTCATTTTTACACACAATCTCTGATGATCTAGGGTATTCTTTCTGCGCCTTTCTAATCAAATCAATTAGATCAAATTCAATTTTTATGTTGGTTATCATGCAGCCCCCAACTGGTGGTTTAATAGTCAATCTCAATTCTACAAACTGTCTCAACAGATCTCATTCCCATACCACCATAAAGGAGACCATCCTTGAACTCTTTTTGCTTAAAGCATCAATTACCATGTTTATTTTCCACTGGTGGTAAAGTATTTCATAATTAAAATCTTTAGGCAACTCTATCCACTGTCGTTGGCACATATTCAACTCTTTCTTGAAGAATAGGTATTTCAAACTTTTATGATCATGTAAATAAAAAATGTTTCTCAATAATAACCAGTTAACCCCAAAAGGCTACAAATCGTTGTTACAGAAGTTGGCCTTTCCCATTGCAGTATTGCCTCTACGTAGATAGATAAAAAGACACCTATCTTTAGACACAATATGCCCTAAGAAGGTAATCTGATTGAGCCAAAAGTTACATTCATTGAACTTAGCATATAGTTTTCTCTATTAGAGGGTCTACAGAATAGTATGCAGAAAAAGCTCATGATCCTCTCATGATGCAGAATAAACCAAAATATCATCGAGGAACACAATGACGAATTGATCTAGGCTTTTCAACTCATGAATGCTGCTAATACATTTATTAATCTAAATGAATCATTAAAAATTCAAAATGTCCCTATCTGGTTTGAAAAGCTATTTTCTATTTGTCTTCCCCTCTGATTTGAAACTTATGGTAACCAGATCGCAGATCAAATCTTAGAGAATACTTGTGCACCTTTCAACTGACTGAACAGATCTCTGTAAGACCAGAATTTAATTAAAATACGAAATGAATGAGTATTCATGAAGGAAAGTCGGGTTAAATTAATCCCGAACACGTACAAGGGCAAAACGGTCAAAAGACCGAAAGTGGAAATAAATTCGATGAGAAAAATTAATTAAAAATAATGGATTGAGGAATCTTGGTCAATAAAGGTGAAATAAATTTATTTCGAGTTAAATTGATCAAGATATCAATTTATTAGAATTAATCGGGATTAATCAAAATTTTTAATTCGAAAAATAATTCCGAAAATAATCGAAAAATATACCGAAAAGTCATTCGGGACAATATCCCGAAAATACGGAGAAATTATACCCGAAAAAGGGTTAAAATATAATAAATAAATTAAATAAAATAAAATTAATTAATTTAGAATTAAATAATAATTTTAAGGATATTTTAAGGGATATTTTGGATTTTTATAGAGTATTTTAATGAATAGTGTAATAATTAAAATAAATAATAATAATAAAAATAATTAATAAAATAAATGAAAAAAAAAAGAGAGAAGATTGGAATGTCGGGGACAGAGAAAGTGAAACAGAAAGCCCGAAGAAGACCCGAGGGAACCCGACGAGCCCGAGGACGCACCGGCGGTCCTTGACCACCGACGACCAGCCGAGGAGGAAGAGGAGAGGCCGTCGAAGCTGTTGGCACCGGTGACGCGCTCTAAGGAGATCGAAAATCGCCGAACGGAGGAAGAGAAGCCCGCGGGGAAGACATCGACGGTCCCGGCGAT
Organism: Firmiana major; assembly: GCA_033439115.1. Lineage (NCBI taxonomy): Eukaryota > Viridiplantae > Streptophyta > Magnoliopsida > Malvales > Malvaceae > Firmiana > Firmiana major. Next base: position 44,293,654 of record CM065908.1, on the reverse strand, counting down.
CCACGGCAACTGGGCTCGAACGGCAGGTACCGATGTGATCGGGAAGAGAAGCCGGTCCTTTTGAGACTGGTATTGGCCGGCGAAATCGTCGGAATCCGCCGGATCGAGAGGTAATAGCCGCGGGGGAGAAGGAAAGATTCACTGGCGATGGCTGCGTTTCGACTCCAGCCGAGGCCCGATCTTGGATGCCCAGGTGCAGACGCGTCAAACGGCGGTGGTGAGGCACCGGGAACCGGCCGGACAGCACCGAAATTATGTGCAGGGCTTTTTCCCTCACATTGTCCGGGCACGCTCTAAAGTGGTTCAACGGGTTGAGCGAAGGTTCAATCTCCTCTTTTGACGAGTTGAGAAATGAATTCCTCAAAGTCTTCATGATCCACAGCCAGAGGAAGAAAGATGCTACCTACCTACTCACTCTTAAACAAGGGAATAAAGAACCCTTGAAAAGCTTTGTAGACCGCTTCCGAGATGCAACCTTGGAAGTGGAAGATCTACCGCTAGGCGTAGCCTTGGCTGCAATGCTGCAAGGGACGAGCTCCGAAAAGCTACAAGAATCCCTCTCTCTCGATCAACCGATGATAATTTCCGACCTCTTTGCCAGGGCTAACAAGTATGTAGCTCAAGAAGAAGTGATGAAAATGATACAGCCCAGGGAGGCAAAGGAAGGAAAGAAGAGAGAGAAAGATGCATCCGAGAGAAGTTCCCCAAGACCCGTAAGAGTAGACAAAGCCCCTAGGCTCAGGTATGAAGGCTATACCAGGTTGAACGAGCCTCGTACTGCGATACTGGCAGCTATCGAAGGGGCAGGATTATTGGAATTCCCCAAGAAGAAAATTGGAGATGTAGGACGAAACCCCGAAGCCTACTGTGAATTCCATTGTGCTCACGGTCACCCAACAGAGAGGTGCAGAGATTTAATGGACCAGTTGGAAAGACTAGCCAGAGAGGGGAAGATCAACCACCTCCTGTGGAGAAGCGAGAGACCCCGTTATCCTCCGCGTGACCAAAGGAATGATCACCCGCGGACTGGGCCAAACGATGGTAACAGAAGGAATAGGCCCAGAAATGAAGTAATCAGGCCCATCCCCCGAGTCAATCCGCCGAACAACGAACCTACAGCCCCCGCAATAAATGTTATTGCAGGCGGGGAATCAAGAACGGGAAGCTCCTCTACTTCCCGCAAAAGTTACGCTAGGCAAGCGTATCAGGTTAACGTTGTGATGGAAGAACAGGCGGATGAAGAACCCATCATGTTCACTCCGACTGACAAAGGTGATATTGTCATGCCCCATGACGACCCCATGGTGATATCCACTGTAGTGGCTAAACACCCGGTGAGCAGGGTTCTGGTCGATAACGGGAGCTCAGTAAACCTAATCTATTGGAACTGCTTCGAAAAAATGAGCATATCCGAAGATAGGCTAAAGCCCGTTATGACGCCACTATACGGATTCACGGGCGAACGAGTGAAGGTTGCCATGTCCATAGAGTTGCCTGTGACTCTCGGAGAGCACCCAAAGAACGTGACCCGGCAAGTGTTGTTCATGGTGGTCAGGTCAACCTCCGCTGCCTACAACATGATTTTGGGCAGACCTGTGCTGAATGACATGAGGGCGGTGATATCCTCTTGCTATCTATTGATGAAGTTTCCCACTCCCAACGGAGTCGGGCAAGTACGAGGAAGCCAAAGGAGTGCCCGTACTTGTTATCTCGCTTCCACTGCCAACAAGGTAGCACAGAGGAAAGAAACCTTATGTATCGACGATCCGCCCAAGCCTCAGCCTGTAGAGGAAACCGAGGCCATTGAACTAATAGAAGGGGATGAGGGAAAAAAGGCATTCATAGGGACTCAACTGGGCGAACAACTAAAGAATGAGATAGTCGAGTGCCTGAGAAGAAACTCGGATGTCTTCGCCTGGAGTCCGGCGGACTTGCCCGGAATCAGTCCCAAAGTGATCTGCCATGAGCTTAATGTCATACTCGGGCACAGACCCGTCAAACAGAAGAAGAGGAGTTTCACCCCGGAACGACAAAAAGCAATCACTGAAGAAGTGAGTAAACTCCTGGGCGACGGATTCATCCGAGAGGTATACTACCCTAAGTGGTTGGCCAACGTAGTGATGGTAAAGAAATCTAGCGGGAAGTGGCGAATGTGTGTGGATTTCACCGACCTGAACAAAGCCTGCCCTAAAGATTCATACCCCCTACCTCGGATAGACAGACTAGTAGACGAAACATCCGGCTACGAATTCCTCAGTTTTTTGGATGCATTCTCCGGGTATCACTAAATCATGCTTCACCCAGAAGACGAAAAAAAGACTTCCTTTATAACCGACGACGGAACCTATTGCTATCGGGTAATGCCGTTCGGTCTAAAGAACGCGGGAGCCACCTATCAACGAATGGTGAGCAAAGTGTTCAAAGATCTTCTGGGAAATACCATGGAAGCCTACGTGGACGATATGATAATCAAGAGCCGCGTAGGAGAGTCTCATACTGATCAAATGTCCAGGGTATTTGAAGTATTGAGGAGATTCAACATGAAGCTAAACCCTGAAAAGTGCTCATTCGGGGTAAGATCAGGGAAGTTCTTAGGCTTCATGATCACTAACAGGGGCATTGAGGCAAATCCTGAGAAGGTACAGGCGGTCATTGACATGAAACCCCCAACCACCGTAAGAGAGGTCCAGAGATTGACAGGCAGGATAGCAGCTCTGAATCGCTTCTTGTCAAAATCAGCAGAAAGGAGCCTGCCGTTCTTCAAAACTCTACGGGGGTAAAGAACTTCGAATGGACGGAAGATTGTCAAAAAGCCTTTGAAGACCTCAAGGAATACTTGAAACAGTTGCCTTTATTAACAAGGCCCTGGAAGGAGAACAACTCTATATGTATTTGGGAGTCGGTGATTTCGTCGTCAGTGCGGTGGTACTGAAGAAAGATAAAATGGTGCACCGTCCCATCTACTACGTGAGTAAAGTGTTATTGGATCCAGAGACCCGCTATCCACTGGCCGAAAAGCTAGCATTAGCCCTTTTGATGGCCTCGCAAAAGTTACGCCCGTATTTCCAAGCACACCCTATCACCGTCTTGACAGATCAACCGTTAAGACAGATCCTTCAGAAACCTGAACACTCAGGAAGGTTAGTGAAATGGGCAGTGGAGCTTGGGGGATACGAAATCACATTCCAACCACGGCAGGCTATCAAAGGTCAAGCTCTGGCCGACTTCATCGTAGAATGCACTATCCCAAGGGACAGCAGTGAAGGGGAGGCTCACCCATGGTTGCTGCATGTCGACGGGGCATCAAGTGCCAACGGAAGCGGAGCGGGTATAGTCCTGGTATCACCCGAAGGAAAATCCCTTGAATACTCCCTACGGTTCGGATTCCCCAGTTCAAACAACATAGCGGAGTATGAAGCTCTGATAGCAGGGATGATGTTAGCGAAGAAGCTACAGGTTCACCACTTGATAGCACACAGTGATTCTCAATTGGTGGTGAACCAATTCAGCGGAGAGTACGAGGTACGGGAACCGATGCTGGTCCCTTACTTGAAGAAAGTCCAACTTCTGGCCCAGACTTTCAAAAGCTTTCAGCTGATACAAATCAACCGGTCCGAAAACACACATGCTGATGCATTGTCTAAGTTAGCCTCTTCCACCGAAACACGAGGAAGGACAGTGAAGGTGGAGAGGCTCGAACGACCTAGTATTGAAGAGGTCGAAGTGTGTGACATTCAAGTGGGAGAGGACTGGAGATCCCCATAAAAACAGTATCTCACCGAAGGAACACTCCCCCAAGATAAGGACGAGGCTCGTCACTTAAAAATACAAGGGGCGAAGTTCACACTCATCAATGGAGAACTGTACAAAAGGGGATATTCGTCACCCTTATTGAAATGTCTGGGACCGGAACAAGCAAGCTACGCTTTAGCCGAAGTGCATGAAGGAATTTGCGGCAAACACTTAGGAGCGAGAGCTCTCGCTGCTAAAATACTGCGATCGGGATTCTACTGGCCAACGTTGAAGAAAGATGCGATGGACCAAACCCGCAGGTGTGACAAATGCCAGAGGTTTGTGCCTATCACAACAGCCCCAGTGACTCCCTCTCAAGGCACAGTACAGCCAATTCCTTTTGCACAATGGGGATTGGACATTCTTGGACCTTTCCCATTGGCCACGGGTCAAAGAAAGTTCCTATTAGTGGCTACCGATTACTTTACAAAGTGGATTAAAGCAGAGCCTTTAGCCACAATCACGAAAAAGAAAGTGGAGGCAATGGTGTGGAAAGACATTATCTGTCGATTCGGAATTCCCCGCATCTTAAATGCCGACCATGGAAAGCAATTTGATTGCAACGCCTTCCGTGAATTTTGTAAGAGTCTCAACATTCAGCTAAGGATTTCCTCAGTGTCATATCCTCAAGCTAATGGACAGGCCGAAGTCAGTAATCGAACTATCCTTCATGGGCTGAAGACCAGGCTAGACAAAGCAAAAGGGGCATGGGTGGACGAATTGCCTAATGTTTTATGGGCATATCGTACCACCAGTCGTGTGTCGACTAAAGAAATGCCATTCAGCCTTGTATACGGCGCAGAAGCACTGATCCCCGTGGAAATTGGAGCGTTATCACCAAGAGTTATACCCTTAGTAGAGGAAGAAAATTGACAAGCTCTAAGGGAAGGCTTGGACCTACTCGACGAACATAGAGAAACCGCGGCTATTCGATAGGCATCCTATCATCAGAGGGTGGCCAACTACTACAAAGCCGGGTGAGAGATAGGCCAATGTCCGAGGGAGATCTAGTGCTCAGAAAGTCGCAGATCACGAATGCCCTGAAGGAGGATGGGAAATTCAGAGCCAACTGGGAAGGTCCCTACAGAATCAGATACAAGATTGGACCTAACACCTGTGTCCTGGAAACTCTATAAGGGAAGAAGATAGGGAAAACGTGGAATTCAAATCACCTAAAGCTGTATTTGAATTAAGCACCATATTTTCTTTCCCAAACATTATTATCATTTACTTGTACTATCACAAGATACTGTTATTTACACACTATGCAGATTGTTCTTTTATCATACATCTGCGACTTTTGTATATCTAAATCTTGTGACAGGATACAAAAGAGCCGTAAGAGCCTGAGGCACTATGCGTCACTGTGGCCAGGCGTAGTTCAGACGAGCCGTAAGAGCCTGAGGCGCTATGCGTCACTGTGGACAGGCGTAGTTCAGACGAGCCGTAAGAGCCTGAGGCGCTATGCGTCACTGTGGCCAGGCGTAGTTCAACCGAGCCGTAAGAGCCTGAGGCGCTATGCGTCACTGTGGCCAGGCGTAGTTCAGACGAGCCGTAAGAGCCTGAGGCGCTATGCGTCACTGTGGCCAGGCGTAGTTCAGACGAGCCGTAAGAGCCTGAGGCGCTATGCGTCACTGTGGCTAGGCGTAGTTCAGACGAGCCGTAAGAGCCTGAGGCGCTATGCGTCACTGTGGCCAGGCGTAGTTCAGACGAGCCGTAAGAGCCTGAGGCGCTATGCGTCACTGTGGCCAGGTGTATACAATCAACCAAGCCGTAAGAGCCTGAGGCGCTATGCGTCACTGTGGCCAGGCGTGTACAATTAACCAAGCCGTAAGAGCCTGAGGCGCTATACGTCACTGTGGCCAGGCGATAAAAATATCAAGGCTATAAAAACTAAAGACGCATACACGTCACAGTAATCAAGCCTTAAACAATTATACGTTCACACAAAAAATTCTTTCTGAAAGTATACCTTTCTATCAAGAATTGGGGAGCATGCACGAATACATTCAAACGAATACATTCAAGAAAACGTGAATACATTCAAATGAATACATTCAAGCAAAATAAACAAACAGACAAAGAATGATAAATGATAAATAGAGAAGTAGTGCAATACAAAGCATGAACAAAAATCTCAATTTCATTTCATTCAAAAGTCATTACAAACAGATCTTTAACAGATCTTTACGATTACATTCAACAAAAGTACAAAGTTAAAATAAAAAATAACAAAGTACTTGAAAAGAAATGCAAAAAACAAAAATAGCTATCTACTCTTCGGGAGGAAGCTGGGGATCAGCTGCAGACGGACCATCACTTCCCAAGGACTGCTGACCCTCCTCGCCGTCTAAATCAATAAGAGCCTCGATAGGCTCGGGAGCACCGTTCAAATCCATAGGCTCCCAAGGACCTGTGAGGTTGGCGAGGTCATCTTGGGCGGTCCTCTCGAATAACTCGTCTGCAGGTTCGGCTTCAGGCTCATATTTAGTCCAGTCGGGGGCTTCAAATAGCATCGCCTCGTTGGTGTACTGGAGCTCGGGGAATTCCTCTCCTTCCCTATGTGCTTCTAACCAAGACCGGGCCAGGTAGAACCCGTACTTCACATAAGGGTTGGAGAAATCTTCTTTCCGCCTCAAGCAATCCTTGGAGAGACGGTACTCCTTGACGGCCTCGGCCCGTATGCTGTCGATCTCTACCTGGGTCAGAATAGGAGCAGCCTGACCCTCTAAATCGGCAACGCGTTGCTCAAGCTCCTGATTCCGAGTGAGTAAGGACCCGTAGCTGGACTGCATACGATCCAGCTCGGCATGGGCCTCCTGAAGATCCTCGTGGAATTTGTCGGACCGGGCCGTCTCTACAGTGAGATCCCCCTTGGCGTGATTAAGGTCTTGATGAACCTTTGCGAGCTGCTCCTCCAAGCTTCGAACTAAATCTGGAAGTTTGGACAAGTTGTTGACGGTGTTCTGTAACTCCATAACTTGGTCCTTTAACTCCCGGATTTCCCTATCGGCACGCTCCCGATAAGCCCGGTGCTGGGCATTGTTGGCCACAGTTCGTTGAGCCAGTTGCAAATAAATGCAAAAAGTTAGATTCAATGAATGCGGCAAAAAGGAGTCAAACGAAGAGGAGTATGAAACTTACCCTCAATGCCTCCATGTCGGCTAAGTCCTCCCCCTCCGGGTAATTCTGGAATATCCTCGCCTCGTCCCGGGGAAGGATGGAAGACCAACTAATTCGGGAAGCCACCCCGGGAATGTCCAAAGTATCGTTGTCGCGGACCCTAGGGTAAACTCGAAATTCGGCCCCTCTCATAATAAACCCCCCGTCCACGGGGTAGGACCTCTCGTCAGCAGGGCCTATCCTCGGCAGTATTGGCCTGCTTCCCATCGAACCTTCGATGTACAAGCGCCTTCGATTCTTCCGCTGCGACGGAATGATATTGCATTCCGTACGCTCCTCGGAGCGTGATCGCCCTGATGACCCGGAAGCCCCCCGTGAAGATGAGGCAACTCTCCCCCTATCCCGAGAGAGATCCCTCTGCTCCGAAGGAGGGGGAGGCATCGCCTGCCTAGAAACAGGAGGGGTCCGAGCACGAGGTGGCTGAGAGGGGACCGGTGCCTCACTTGGGACATCGTCGGCCAAACGACGCCTCTTCCTGGTAGGAGCGCTGGAAGGACCAGTCTCAGAGACCTGGCGACCCAACGATCGTCGGAAATGACTCATATCTGCAAAAAAGAAAGAAAATACATCAATGGTCAAAAATTTATCAAAAACGATAAGCAATGGGAAACAATGAAAGGTTACCTTCAGGAGAGTCTAAATGCTCCTGAAGGGACTCGATATTTATCGCGTCGTCGTCCGGGAGCACCATGAAAGTGGAGCCGAACCCTTCCCAAGCAGTCAGATCGGCTAAGGGTTCGCTGCCAGAACTTGATTCTACGTTGGTGCTCCCTATATCCTCTTGTGGCCTAGGTGCTTCAGGATTTAACTCGGGGGAAACCGAAGGCAGAGGATCTGACGAAGGAACAGAGGGTCCGACAATAGGGACCGGACCCACACCCCAGCCAGCTGATATCAAATTTTCATTTGATAAAAGGCTGTCAAGGCTAATGGGATGGCGGACTAGCAGTTTGTTGACATCCGAAGATAACTGCTCCCTAAGTGTGGAGATCCTGGGGCCCTTGGGGATTTCTCGCCTATTCTCCCAACGGGTGGGGAAATCCAGGCCCTCGGGCACTTCTACAACAAGCCACTCCGTCTCAAAACCATGAAGCTTGTTAGCAGGTTTCTCGAACAACCTGTTCTCAAAACCGAGCTGGTACACCCGCTGAAGCGAGTAAGGCACTAAGCCGGGGCTCCCTCGAAGCCTAAAGAATACTTCTAAAAGAGGAAGGGACGGAGGGACGCCCCTTAAATGGCAGTGCACGGTGAATGCTACCAATTGCATCCATGCATGAGGATGCAGTTGTCCCGGGGATACCCTGTGCATCCTAAGGAAAGAAGCCCCGAAGTCGGACAATGGGAAGCGGAGTCCTAACTCCAAAGCTGCCCTAAAAACGACAGCCCCGTCGGACACACGACGTATGTCACTCTCCTGAGGGGTTGGGAGCCTATAAGAGTATCCCTCGGGTAAAGGAAATCGGGATTCTAGGTCTTGGACGTCGGCTTCCTTTAAAGTCGACTTAACGCCTAGATCAATTTGTTTTCCTACACCATGGCCAGCCATTTTAGGAGTCCGTAAATCAAAAGAGTGGGACTATGGACTATGAAATTACCTAAAATGAAGAAAAGGAGGAACTGGCGACAGAGTATGAAGAAGCTGCGGCAGTGTTGCGACACAGTGATGTGTACGCGACAGAGTTGCGGTAGAGTACGGTGGAGTTGTGGTAGAGTGGCGACAGAGTCTGCAGAGAAAAATATGGTAGAGTATTTTTATGAGAGAACTGAGTAGCGACGAGGATAGCAGGGGCCCAGTATATATAGCGGCTCGCCTGCGTCGCCACACGCGTGGAGATTCGACCCGACCCGAGAAAAATTCGGACCCAAACACTCTTTCGTAGGAAAAATTCCTACCAAAGAGCGAGGAGCAATTGATGGTGGTCGTGTCACCAGAATCCACATGTACAACTATCCGCCAACCATTGACTGCCACGTGTCAGAACAAGAATAAGCCACGTGGCTGATTTCTCGACAAAATTGCTACGCGACACAGTTGCTTGTTGAACGACAGAGTGTTCGGGGCGATAGGCACTCTGTCGCCTGGGATGAGTGCCGCACGGTAGGCCCGACAGATTCCATCGCCTCTATTGCGACATAGGTCTCCCGCATTGCCCTCGCGGCAAAGGTCTCCCGTACAGCCCGCGATAGAGGTCTCCCGTACAGTCTGCGGCATAGTCTCCCGCACAGACTGCGGTAGAGGTCTCCCGCACAGCCTGCGGCATAGTTCTCCTGCACAGCCCGCGGTAGAGGTCTCCCGCAAGCTGCTTTACCCGAAGCGCGACAAAGTGCTATATGACTCTGTCGTGGCCCAGACACGCGCCTGGGCCTCAGCTCGAACCGACTTGAAGAAACCTATAAATACACAGGTGAGCTCTCTGAAAAGGGGATCCGAAACAAAGGAACCAAAAAAGAAGGTAAAAGCCTTAAACTCTCTAATTTAAGCAATACATTCTCTTCTTCATACATTCACAACTCCGATTACTTACTTAATCATCGGAGTGCGCGTGCAGGGACAAATCCCTGCCCCCTCTGATTCCTGTTGTTTTTACAGGATACACGAAGAACACGTGGAACAAATTGCATCGACGTCACCCTTTTGTCGTTAGCACAATCAGACTACGTGAAAGGTATATTCTTGTTGCTGTCAGCTAGGCAACATCAGCAATATTTTCATATCTTGATCAATTAAACATGGAATTCAATGATTTCTTCTTTATTGATCAAGATTACATAAGCTCATGTTTAAAATGTCAATTTCTTACAAAATTAACATTGAATTTTGGGTCTCACATAATCTCCCCCATTTAAGAAATTTGGTCCTCCAAATTAGAGCCAAGCCAAATCGGTTCGTAAACAATTTCGGGTACTTCTCACGTTCATGCTCTTTAGAAGGAGAATTTCCAAAAACACTGTTTCACTGTCGGTGAATTCCAACGGTCTCCATCTCTTGTCAACCTAGCTTTTTTTGTCTGCTCTGAGGTGTTCTTAATCTCTCACCTATCAATTGAACATCCTCAGAGGCTTATCTTACCAGATCGGGAGCATTTATATGTCTGTTACCCACTTCTTTCTATCTAATTGGGGGAACAACAACTATGGCCATACTATGCCTCACACAGTGCCATTTCAATACTCGAGTGATGACTATTATTATTAGCGAATTCGGTTAGTGGCTACTTATCATTCCAAGAGCCTCTAAAATCAATTGCACATGCTCTCATCATATCCTCCAGAACTTATACAGTCCTCTTTGGCTGACCATCTGTCTGAGGATGGAAAGCTGTGTTGACACTTGTAAGGCCCTTAATTTTCGGTGTAATGTATATAATTTTATGATGTACAAACAAGTTGAATTATATATGAATCATAAGAAATAAATGTTTTTAAGTTTTAAGTGTGAATGGAATGATAAATGAATATGGGACTGATTAAGTATGAGTTTGAATGAGGAAGTTGCAGTAAAAAGGGTGTAGGATTAAGGCTAGATCAATCCCATGCAAGGAGAGATCAATCTCATGGCCTAAAGAATACAAAATCAAGCATGTTGGAAGAGAGACATCGATCGCTCACTCAAGCAGATTGATCTCCTTAACTCTAGGGCTGGAGTAGATCGATCCCCCCTTAAGACCAGATCGATCCCCTTAGCTCCCTGCCTGAGACAAATCGATCATGTTCCATTGAAGCAGATCGATCTCATTCACTGAAGCAGATTGATCTCTTGCCTTCGACAGATCGATCTCATGCCTTCAAAATGTCATGAAAATGAGGAATTCAAGAGGACCAGATCGATCTCCACCCTAAGCAGATCGATCTCATCAACCAATTCTATAAATATGGAGCAGTTGGATTTGTAATTCACGGGGAAACAACTCCACCTTTCCATTTTCAATCAAAAACCTAACTTTCTCACTCTAAAATCATCATATTTCTGTTAAGATTTAAGAAAAAGCCATTAGAGCAAAATTGTTCATCATAAAGAGAAGAACAACATACTTTGGAATCAATGCACCATTGGTTGGATTGAAGAAGCAAGGAGAGTTCTCATTTGGAGCAAGAAAGAAATCAATCTAGGTGAGTTTCTAACACTCCAACTGAATTACATGTATGTAGTTATTGATTTTGGAGTTGATGGGTATGTATATTAATGATAGAAACTACCTAGAAAGCATTGGAACAATTATAACCTAGATTGCTTCTGGTGTGAGAAAATGTATTATGGGTGAGTTGATGATAAATGGCATATGCTAAAGTGTCTATGAGGTATTATGTATGATTTTTAGAAGGTTGAATGAAGCCACATTGCTAGATTGGCTTAGTTAAGTGAATGAGTATATGAGGTGTTTGACAAAATGTCATAGTGAAGTAAATGATGAAATATAAACACTATGGGCTTAAATATCGATTTAGTAAGAATCAATGGATCTAAGAGAACCCAATAGACTCTCGAGATAAGAGTAGAGTAATCGAATGAGACCTTATAAGTGTTAATAGAGACTATTGGTTGAATAGACTATAATAAACACAAGATTTGTGTTATATGGGACTAAATTGACATGAAATGTAATCTCATGCAGTTCTGGAGAGTTCGTTGTAGACGAATCGAACCGCGAGATCAAGCAGCTTTAAGGAAGTGGAATCACGCGACGCGATTCCAGGTAAGGGAATTCTATGATTATATAGAGATAGCTGCTCGTATTTTGTGTGTACATATAGGGTTTTGGAAAATGCATGATTATCTAGAAAAGTGAATTGAAGGTGTATGTGAATGACTACAAGTGTCGATGTATGTGGTTTGGTTTTGAAATGAATCTTACGAAAGGGATAGTAAGACTAATAATTGCATAAATCACATGTTTTGATGCTTTTATGAAAACACATTGCTTCGGTTTAAGCAAAATGACGGATAGGCTTGCTAGCGATTTCTTGATTCTGTGAAAAGGCACAATGAGGTGCTAACCATTGTTTTGAGAATGTTTTTTTGAAATAGAGTCGCCTATCATGTTTACACGAGTTAAATCATGCTAGAGCATCACTCGCACTGGATTTTAGTGTTTTCACATGTATGAAATGTCTTGAAGCTTAGTTCGCACCTTGATTTGAATTGTGGTGATGTTTTATAAATCGTACTGGAGCTTCTGCTCATACGCGATTCCAGGTAAGGGAATTCTATGAGTACTGACTTTCTTCATTAGTTTATGCATAAGGCCATACTAGAGTGTTGCTCGTATGAGGAGATTTATTGGTAATGCATGAATTGTGCTAGATCTTAGCTCGCACAAGTTTTCACACTGTGGCATATATGATGCTGTGGAGTTGGCAAGCCCTACATCCTTAAGCTTGATGGGGTAGGGAGGCTCTCTTACGATAGGATCCTTAAGCCAACATCCTTAAGCCCGTTGGGGTGGGAAGGCTCTGTTGGTGGGGAGGCTCTCTTACAAGATGAGAAGCTCCCACGTTCACTTGAGACTATATAGGTTACACATGGCATTTAGGGTAGATAAGACCTACGACTGGTACCCTCAACCATGATATGGGTCCGCGAAGTATGTTGTACCGTGTATATCACATGGAGTACGTTGTATCGCATGGTTGTGATGATTGATTTGAAAAGTCTGGCAAATAACTAACCCACCTTCGTTCCAGCATGATGCCCCGTACACCGGGATCCGTGTGATCTGGGATGATTATGACATAGTTGGCCAACATAGTCTTGAGATATAGTGACCACCTGTCTCACATAATATTACATAATACCACATGGTTTTATACACTGAGTGTGATTGTGTTGTTCCAGGGTAGACCTGAGGGAGGGGTCAAGCCTTGTGGGGATTTTGTTTAAAGAAATGATATGCTATTGTGACGAGATTTGATGTATTTAAGAAAATGAAAAATACAAAAAATTTATAGTGATTTTCGGATAAAAATGATAAAAAGGGTCGTGACAGACACTCAACTAGGTTCCCATGGATTCCTGGAAAAAAAATGTTCTCAGAAGTGGGAAGTGAAGCAGGAATCCCTATTTGATACAATGCTCACTGTAAAGTTACATGGTGTTCCACAATCTCCCTTACACATAAATCTGCTCACGCACTCAGAGTATCAATAGCTTTCATAGCTACGAAGTGGGGAGACTTAGTCAATCTATTGACTATCACCCAAATAGCCTCATGATTCTTGCAGGTCCTCTGTAACCCATCACGAAATTCATGGTAACATGCTCCTATCTCTGTGTTGATATAGGTAGAGGCTGCAATAACCCTGCAGACTTCTGGTGCTCTACTTTACTCTGCTGACATACGAGACACTTTGCTACAACTCTATGATGTCTCTTGTCATGCCTGACCCCTAATACCTTTTTTAGAGATTTTGATACATTTTATTACTCCTCGGATGCACTCTATACCACAAAGAGTGAGCTTCTGATAATAACAATCTCATCAACCGTGGGTCCTTAAAAGCACTTATTTTGCCTCTAAACCTAATAAGTCATCATTACTCACTGTGAACTCTGTCACTGCACCCATCTAGATCTGACTCACACTATCGACACACTGCAGATCATCACACTCAGCCTGTTGAATCTGATCAACCAAATTCAGTTATAATCTTAGGCTAGCTTTCACATAATCACTGTCAGCATCATAAGGGATTAAATCACTACTGAGGCTCACAAACTGCTTTAACAGCTCACACTCCCTAACCATCATATGTGATACCATCTCGAGGCTTTTTCTGCTCAAGGCATCGTCACTATATTAGCCTAGGGTGGTACAATATCTAACAATCTTAATCCTTTACAAGCTCTAACCCTCTTTGTTATCTCATATTTAACTCTTTCCGCAAAAATAGGTACTGAGGCTTTTATGATCAGTGCATATCTGAAATTTCTCACCATATAAGTAGTGGTGTCATACCCTCAGTGCAACCACTACGGCTACCAACTCTAAATCATGGGTCGGATAGTACCTCTCATGGACCTTAAACTATCTGGATCCATGAATGACTATCTTCCCATTTTGCATCCATACACAGCCCAATCCTTGTTTTGAGGCATCCATATACATTGAGAAACCTCATGAGCTGTTAGGAATGGTGAGAATAAGTGTGGTGGTCAGTTTATGTTTCAACACATGAAAACTCCTTTCACGTTTATCATCCCACTCAAATACAACTTTTTTTTTCAAATGAACGTGTCAACGAAGTAGCCCATTTCGAGGAACCTTCAACACATCGTCTGTAAAATAGTTTTCAATTGCTGCTCATGATCTTCCCTAAACTTCGTATACACCAAAATATCATCAATACAGATGATAACAAATCTATCCAGGTAAGGTTTAAATACCTCATTCGTCAATGCCCTAACAGGTACAAAAAGTTATCTTGGGTACATCTACATCCTATATCCTCAACGAATGATACCTAGACTTCAGATCCACCTTGAAAAAGATTTACACTCTCTGAAGCTAATCCAATAGATCATCAATAGTGGAAGGGAACACTCATTCTTGATGGTAGCCTTGTTCAACAACCAATAATAAATTCCTTGTTGGAAGCTTCATTTTTCTTTTTCACAAACAAGACCGGTGCTCCTCGTGGTGAGACACTCGGTCTGATGAATCCCTTATCCAATAACTACTGTAATTGCTTCTTTAGTCCTTCCAGTTTGACTAGTGCCATTTAAAACAGTGGTTTGGATATCGATTTAGTACTAGGTACTAAATCAATACAAAATTCCTATCTTTTTTTTTTTTGTCTGGTGGTAACCCTGGTAGATTATCCAAGAAGATTTGAAAACTCTTTAACCATTGGGATATTTGTCAACTCCAGATGTGCCTTATCCATGCCAACCATATAAGTGATGAACCATTCACATCATACTCATTCTATTTGTACAATCATTCACTCTTTTATTTACAACCATTACACCCTTCACTACTTGTCAAAACTTACAGTACACATTTCAGGGGTGGAAACATCACTATCTTAGAATAGCAATATCAACCGCATAGTTTACAGCTGACCAGTCCATTCCCCATATTACATCATAATCATTTACATTCAATTGAATGAGATCGCTTGACATATACTTTTCCCCCACTTTCAACTCACAAATCTTTACATACATATTTAGTTAGCTGACTATCCTTCATTGGGGTGCTAACTATCAGCATTTTTCCTAAAGGTATAGGCTTCACATCATTCACTAACTTATATGCAAACGAAGGGGATATGAATAAATGCATGGCACCAGGATCAGTTAAAATAATTGCTTCAATATTCATAATTAGGGTGGTACTTTTCAGCATATCAGATGAAGCATCAGTAGTGTCCTGATCCAAGGCATACACTCGCCCTTGACCAACAGCCTATTGCCCCCTTCTCTTAGACTGTGCCCTTCTTTTTCGATGCAGAGGTATCAGTAGGGGTTGTCTCTGGCTCTTTGCCCTTCCGTGGGGCAGTTTCACCTTATTTTGTGCAATCATTGAATAGATGGCTCGTCTTACCTCTCTAAACATATGTTTTAGTGAATAAGTTATGGGGCCTACTTTTGTGGTATTTGTCACACATCCTACACTGCTCAGTAGCAGGTCAGGGTCCTCCAATCACAATACCACTTGTAGGCGGTGGAACTGGATACACTAGGGCTTACCAATCATCTTACCTCATGATTTATCAACTATAAATCTTTTACCAGATAGCCTCTTCCCTGCTCTGACACCTCTGTCATCCACTATTCTCTTTTCGTATCCATTTCAGCCCTTGTTACCTTTCCCAAACTAAAAGGCATACAACTCATAACCTTATTCACACCCTGTGATCTGCGCACTGCCTCGTCGTAGGTAATTATATCTAAGAGGGCCAATCAGACTTTGATAGACGGTATTAGCCCTTCCATTAACTTGCAAACCTTCCGACTCTCATTGTTCATAGTGTTAAGGTCACACCTGTCCAGGGATATAAACTGAGATTCATCCTCGTCAATCGATCTGTTCCTTTGGGTCAGAGTAAGGAACTCTATCTATAAATTCCTCTGAATAGTGTCCAGAATATATTATCTCTAGAATGCATCCAGAATTATCTGTCATGTCGGCTCTGAATGTCTAACTCTTATGATGGGTCGAGCGGACTTCCACCCATGCTCCACCTCGCCCTCCAACATAAATGCATCAAAAGTCACTTTCTCAATTGACATACACTGATAGAACCCATACAACTTTGCTCTCTCATTCATTCAGTGTCAAGACCCTTCCTGACTTAACCAAAACTACTACAAATTTTTCACATTTTAATTTACATTTCCTCTCATCAATGGTTGGGCTGTGATTCGATGTTAGCTTCCTCACATACCATATCATCGATTATCATACATACATGTCAATATACTGTTACTGACTGTAACTTCTTTTATAATACATGTGAGATCATATAAAATCTAATACAAATACATTCCCCATAATATATATCGTATACATCACTATGTTGTTTCTATGTTTAGATACATAACCGTACAAAATATGTATACCTGTCGATCGATAGGAAATAGCAGCGGACAACAGTAATACTATCCCTCAAGCACACTCGCTCTACTGCTGATGCTCTATAAAGAGGGAAAATAAAGGAGGATGAGTATACAACATGCTCAGTAAGGAAATCAGGCAAGCAAGTAGACATCTACACTATCTACTCAAAATAATGCTATGCCTCGAAAATATAATTTCCTTAACTCACTTTAAAAACATGTCTTTAAATATATATATATATATATATATTTGTACAGATTAAATCCCATGTACAGAAATCATGCTTGCTTTCTCAAATATAGGCATGTACTGCAAAATAATGCATCTTTATAATATCATAATGCCTTTAGATAAATCATCCATGTATATTTAAATCACAATAAATATGGCATTTAAATCATTCACAACACAAAATCGGCTTTCGACCCATCCCTCAGGTCTATCCGTGTCATAAATAAATCAGTCAGTCAGGTGATATATCATGTGAGACTCTGTGGTGAAATGCAATAATAACCTAGACTATGGCCATATCCTATAATGGTGATCCCAGGCAACACAGATCTCGGTGTGCGGGGCATCACTACTGCAACGGGAGGGGGTTCAGTCCATCACAACTGCCAGCTATCAACTCCTCAACTCCATAACACCACACGATACAGTGTACTCTATGTCACTCGCACGGTACAACGTACTCCGTGGACCCTACATCATAGTCGGGGTGCCTGCCATAGGTCTTAGCCCTCAAACCATGGAATATCATACCACATCTCTAAATCCAAATGCAAACCTCTCATAGTGTGACACTCAATCTACACGAGGAAATCAAGAATGGTTTTTAACATGTATTATATATCACATAAATTACAGTGCGCGCCTTTGAGCGCGACTCACAGTCGACACTCCGCTCAAACACTGTTTCACACCACAAACTCAAACTCTAGTGTGAGTAAACCTCCAGTACTAGGTCAATGCATAGTTCATGTTTCAAATCAAGTACAAGCATTAGCTCCAGTACCATGCTATGCACAAAACTCATTAAATCAAGTACGAGAAATAGCTCCAGTACTATGTCATGTATAAATCATGAAGAATCGAGTACGAGCAATGCTCTAGCACTCTGTCATGTATGCCATGTAAAATTCAAGTACGAGCTAATCGCTCCAACACTTAATCATCCATAAATCACATAAAACTGAGTACGAGTAATAACTCCAGCACTCTATCATACATGTCATGGAAATCTAGTGTGAATCACAATCCAGCACTAATATATGTGGAAAATATATGAAATCAAGTGCTAGCTGTGCTCTAGCACGATTTATTCTCACATAATTCGATAGATGGCTCTTTAAAAATGAATGATTTTCAAAACATCAAAATCAGCACTATAAAGTGTGCTTAATTCACATCAACCTTAAAATCATTAGCCCATCTATTTATTTTTTTGCTAAACAACAGTAAAACACTCAAAATGGTGGTTTCCATCCTTTTTACAACTTTTCACAAAAGTTAACTTTTTTCCTAACTAAGGGTAAAATTATAATTTGCCACTATCGGGTCACAATAATTATTATTCACTTTCTCTGACCCTCAGAGTTTTTAAATGAATGTAAAAGCAGATGAAAATGCGTGCAGGTATCTCTAACTACTCACAAAAGTCCCTTGCAATCACTCGAGAAATTTTACTTTCTCAACGCTGCTCGATCCAACAGTCCAATTTGCTCCACTAATAATCTCTGGAGCTGCATATAACCATTTATCAGGTTAATTATCTTTTCCCTACTGTATTTCACATTAAATACAGTCTATTTCCCTTAATGGGCTTTAATAAACCTTAATGGGCCTAACTATGCCTTAAGCCTATTTCCATTTTACTATTAATTTTCGTTAGGCCTTTTGGGCTTGTGGGGTCCACCAACTCTTATTGGGCTTATCCTAGACCCATTACATCTCATTGGGCTAAAATAATTGGGCTTGGCCTATTGGACCTCTCGGCCACATGCCATGGCCGAGAGCACCCCATGCCGTCGGTCACACCATGGCATGCCGTCCATGTCCATTTTCTAAGCCAATTCACTTAAGCATTTTCACAAACACTTGGTTGGTAATGTTCTTAAGCATCACATAGTTCATTTAGGCATTTTATCAAACACCTTGATTGCCAACTTAATACATGTATTAATTAATCAAATTGATTAATTCTAACTATACCATAATCATTAACACATGTATATCAACTCATTTATGCCTTAATATCATATGGGCATTCATCAATATTTCATTACTCACTCTCGGCCTAACCATGATCATAGTGATTTCATATGTTTCAATGCTTAAAACATATACCAATATACTTAAAATCATTCATACATTAACATATATGAATTTGAAAGCTTGAAAATATACCTAGTATTTGGGTTCACGCTTGGCTGAAACTTTGGAGCCTTACAGCTTGCACACTATGGCTTCTTGATAGCCAATTCCAACATATGTCACTCTCCTCTCAATTTGGAACAACTTTCATGAAGAATGCAAGTTCCAAATATGCGTAATTCCTAGTGATTTCTAGTGAGAGAAAGCTTGGATAAATGTATTTCAATGGTTTCCTTGTGTAACCGAGAATGGTATGGTGAAGATGACAATGGTGTGGCTGATTTTATAACCCATTGACTTAGCCATTAAGCCTTACTTTTCAGCCATTAAAATTGACTTCCTAAGGTTTAGTTATGAGTCACCTAATGAGTCATCTAATGAGTCATAGTTAGCTTTAACTATGGTTAGATATTTAATCCTAATGGGCTTTATAATTGGGCCTCTCGGTTTGGGCTTTCTTAATGGGCTTTCGGGCTGACATTTTTACTATACCTCGAGCCCTTAATTGTCTAAATATTAGCCCTATCAATCGGTCCAATAATTTGGTCTAAGGGACCTAAGAATTTCGAGCTACGTTTAGTATACCTTAATGGGCTTTAAAATCTTCATTTCGGCCCATTACGTTTTTATCCATTAAATTTAATCTGGAATCCTTCCGAATAAATTTTTATTTTTTTAGGGGATGATTATCTTGTATTCTGACCAAAAATATTTTTCCCAAAATTTTTCTTCATACTTAGGTAAATTTTTAACCATGGTTAGTCAACTATGGTAAAAGTCCATTTTTCTTAACTATAGTTGACTTTTTCCTTAACATTGACCAAGTTGACTTTTTCTCAAAATTTCGAAAGTGTCATATCTTATGTCTTACACTCTCGTCTTTACGTTTTAGCCATTTTCGATAGGTAATTATGCTCGAAATACCTTAAATACCTTAACTCACTAAAAAGGTCCATTTTACCCTTTTTATCTTTTACTCTCGTTCTCTGTGTTCGGAACTAAATCAAACTAACTTTTCTTTATAAGCTCTCTTTATTTTCTCATTTTAAGTTCTTCTCTTCAGTCAGAATGATTCAGATCCACTTGGTTTAGCCTGTGAGTCTTATAGCTCACATTAGGCTTTTATGTAGCTTATGAGTGCTAAATCATTTCACATACACTTTAAATCCAGTAAATACTCTTCTTATGATTCAACTATAATAATAGAGTGTTCATACACATAGGAATCATAAGGAACAAGCTACATAAAATACGAGTTTGACATCCAGTCCTCGACAACTATTGGGTTCTTTACCTAGCTAATTACTGGTGGTCTCAACTTTTAAAACTGCCTTATCCTGTCCAGCTCATAGTCATATTCCAAATCATTACCACTCTACTGTAGAGCTACCGACGAAGACGTATCCTAAACCGATAAGATGTTGGAGTCTCTATAGACTGAGGCATTTGTGCAGGCTGTGCAGTTGGGCATTGTTAGCCCTCAGCTCCTTACATAGACTAAGTAAACAACTCAAAAATATTTTTCACACTCTGTTTTAACCTCGTGAAATGTGTCTCAATATTCTTCGGTCTCACTGTGGGACCCTATGGGGTATGCTCAGCATCAGACTCTACCTCAATCTCATCCTGAGTCTCAAGTGATAACTCAATACGACTCTCAGGCCTACCTCTATTGCCTCGACTATGTGTACTCGCCCCTCTACCTTAGCGGCTATCAGTTATAATGACTATATTCTTGCATTTGAAACTAAACTCTTAGCTGCAATTCCATCTCGAAATACACAATTGTATCTAAACAATGCACAGTACATGGGGATGTAAACTTCCTTAACCACTAACACCGACTCATATCAGACCAACTCAGTTCTGATACCACCTCTATACATTTCACTAAAAACCACTACAAATTTTTTTCTTTTCTCATTTATTATTTAATTCTTACCTTCCTCTCCTCATGACCATCCTACCAAGAGTTGGGCTATGACTCGGTGTTAGTCCTCTTACACTATTTACCATTCCATTTCCATATCACATTTACATGTCAGGATTTACTATTCTTTGACTTTAACTAAATACATTCATTAATGTATTTACATAACTTTACATCCCCAATATCATACCCATGTACAGTACTGTGCATTTACATGTTCAGATAGAAAAACTATACAAGCGTGTATATCGTTTCCTTGATGGGAAATAGTGAATAACAGGAATGCAAGACCATTGTCGCTCTCGTTCTACTGAAAGTACTCTATAGAGGGGGAAAATGAAAGGGTGAGCAACCCCACGCTTAGTAAGGCAATTATGCAAGTAAGTAGATAGCTACGCTATCTACATTTACATAATGCAATGCCTTAAAATCGTTCTTTCTCAATATCATGCTAAAAAACACGAGCTTATGCATACACCTATACACCACACATGTGGAAATCATACTCGGAATCGTAAACACATGCATTTCATGTAAAACATTTCATTTCATGAATTTATAGTTAAAAGCATGGAAAAAACATCATGCTATTTCATTTCAATCACATCATGTAAAAACATGTCACTTCAGTTCAATTCAAACCAAATCACAAATCTATCAGGAGTCAACCCCTCCCTAGGGTTATCCTGATCCGCATGAAACCATTTAAATCATGTAATTACATAAATCAGGTAACATGCGAGACTAAGCAAGAAATCATAGTAACTGTACAAGACTATGGCCATATTCGAGTGATCTCAGGCTACACGGTACCTAGTGTGCGGGGTATCACATATCTGCTTTTGCACAAAAGGTGGGTCACGTCCAACCCGTCGGTCCATAGCAGATCATCCCTCATCCGAAGATGGTATATCAGATATCACTGCATAGTACAATTTACTCCATGCTACATGCATGGTACAACATACTCTGTGGACCCATGTCATCTCAACAACTCATGCCACGTCTCAAAAGGCACACGCGAGCCTATTTAATCAGTGTGACACAAAGTCTACCCGAAGCTCCAAGCACGAATCTAAGCATGTCATAAAAATAATGTGCGAGCAATCTCCAGCATGGCTATAAATATCTCATTAAAATCTAGTGTGAGCAATGCTCCAACTCTCTGTTATGGAAACCATGTAAAACTCTAGTGTGAGCTAAGCTCTAACACTATGTTATGCACACATTCATGGAAAAACGGGGTACGAGCTAGGCTCCAGCACTCATGCATGTGTAAATCATGTCAAGTCCCATGCGAACAAAGCTCCAACATGACACTGTGTATAAAACATGGGAAAAATCTAGTATGAGTGAGGCTCTAACACTATGTCATGCATATATCATATAAAATCTAGTGCGAGCAAGGCTCCAGCACTATGCCATGTATAAAATCATGTAAAAATCGAGTGCGAGCGAAGCTTCAGCACTGGTCATGCATAATCATGAAAATCCCATGCGAGCAAAGCTCCAACACAAAGTCATGTGTAAATCATGTAAAATATAGTGCGAGCAAGGCTCAGCACCACGTCATGCATGTATCGTAAAATCTAGTGCGGGCGAAGCTACAGCACTAATGCATGTACAATCAAAGTAATTCATGTGCGAGCAAAGCTCCAACACAGTTTTGTTTTTAAATAAATCTTATAGGTGGCTCACTTTCAGTGAAAACACTTTAGAATCAAAGCTCAGCACATAAACATGCTATTTAATGCAATTCATGCAAACACTAGCCAACCTATCCGTATACTTACTAAAAAGCATTATTTCATAGTGAAAACACTCAAAACATACAGTTTATGCTTGTTCCAATCCCATCCCAACTTTTTTCAAAATTTCTCTTAGTATGGGCAAAATGGTAATTTTCCCATACCGGGTGTAAGGCCAGTATTTTTATATGTATCCTTATGATTACCTAAGTATACACGTTTTTATGTAATATGAATCATGAGTGATGTAAGGTCCGTAGATTGGATGTACACACTTGTTATTTGAGTTTGTGATGTACACGCAAGTTTCATTAAGTATGAATTATAAGAAATAGACCTTTTTAAGTGATAGAGGTGGAATGAATGCAAAATGAGTAGTGAAGTAAATTGATATGAAGTTAACTTTGAAAATTTGGAAAAAACTTCAGCTAAGTATGCTGTAGAATAAGGGGAGATCGATCCCTCCTTCAAGCCAGATAGATCTTGGTAAGCTTTTGCCAAACAAGGATCAATCTCATTCTCAAGCAGATCGATCTCATTATGTCTCGACCAGAAGTAAATCGATCTCTGAAGCTCTCTGCCTGGCCAAGATCAATCTTACCCTTTAGAACAGATCGATCCCTCATGCTTAAAAACTAAATGCTGAGAGACTTAAAGCAGGAAAAGATTGATCCCTTACTTATGGAGATCGATCTCATCAAGTCATTTCAATAAAAAACTGGGCAGTTGAACTGCATTTCACAAAAAGCAACTCAAAACCTTCAATTTTTGAAGCAAAGTAACCTAGTTTTTCTCTTTAAACTCTCAAATCTTTCCTTAGAGATTTGAGAGATGTTCATTTTAGCAAAGTTGTTCCTAGAGAGGAGGAGAACAACATAGTTGAAAACGGAAGGTCAAATCGTTGGATTGAAAGAGGAAAAGAGCTTTCCCCAATTTTGGTGAAAAATGAGAAAATCTGAGATAGGTAAGAGTTCAATGCAACAATCTCATGTATGTTGATCTATACAGTTGTATGAGTTGATTGGTATATAGATTGATGGTTGAAACATCTTAGTTCATGCTTAATCTTCCAAGACCTATAAGTGGCTTGATGTGCTAAAATGAGAGAAGGATTAGTAGGTATGGATTTAATGATGAATTAAGTGTACATTGATGTTATTGAGCATGTATATATGCTTGTATAATAGTGTGGTGAAATCCATGTGCTAGAAATACTAATGGTTGAAAATAAACATATGAGGTATTTGATGAAATGCCAAAATGAAATGAAATGATGAACTTGAAGCATTGTAAGCTTAATGTCGATTCAATATGAATCAGTAGACTCAAGGAATCTAGGAGATTCTCAAAAAAATGAGTTATATACTCGAAATGGACTTATGAAAGAGTAAGGTCTGATAACGATGTAACGAGACCAAATAAGATATAAATGGCCCAATGCATTGATTTGGATATCATGTAAGTGAAATGAAATATATAACAATATATTGATGTGTGTAGTACACAATTTCAACTCCAAAAGATATCCTTAGAATCGATAAGATCGGGTCACGAGCAGTGGAAATTGAAGGAAAGTGATTCGAGCGTGATTCAAGGTAAGGGATTTATGTGAGCTATTAGAGATAGTTATACGTATGTTTTCCTACCTGCTATGTGTGAATGTATGCGATAAGTATATAGATATTGGTCTATCTAAGTAGAAAACTATGTATGAGAATAAGCCTATATGCATGAGTTGCATGACTTCTAAGTTATTATTGTGAAAAGAGGTTTTGTAAACGTTTTGGGAAAGAGTAATAATAGATGGGCTCCCGGTTTAATAATTTGTGTGAAAAGCTTTTGGATAAGTGATTGAAGGGAGATTGCCATCTCATTCATACTCGGTGAATGGAGACCTCTATCTCGTTTCTGTGTGAAATTGTGCTAGAGCCTGAGTGGCAACGGTAAATTGACCAGCCCTGCTCACACATCAATTTTAAAAGGGAGTTTGAGAAAAAGCAAAAGAGTGCTCGATTCCTCGAGTGATGTTGTGTATTCCACTCGAGAGCTCGCACTAGATTTTTATGAATCATGTGGAGCCTTCGAGTATTGCTGTGTGTCTTGCTCTGAGTACGCTCACATGTAATTTCCTAGTAATATCGTGCTCGATGCCTCAGGTATGCTGTGTGTTCTTATGCTGAGTTGCTCAAACGAGATTCTTATGATTATACTGTGTGTTGAGTAAAATCATGCTAGAGCCTTCGGGTATTGTTGTCTGTCTTGCATTGACCTGCTCGCACGTGGTTTATGGATGTGATGTAATGAGTACAAAACCATGCTGGAGCCATCGTGTATTGTTATGTGTCTTGTACAGAGCTGCTTGCACGAGATTTTGAGACAAGGAAAATGGGTGATAAGGATCCACAAGAGCATGATGTACCGCGAGCTTTAGCCATGGAGTACGATGTGCCGTGATTTTAGTATGAGCGGAAAGGATGGTTGATTCGCCTCCCCAAGCGTAGGGTTCCCACACACCTGATCAATGTTACTTGGAATCCGACTATGGCCATGAGTCCTAAATTTATCTGAGTGATATAACATAGTCACTACTGTGTATGGTGACGTATGTTTCCCTTGCTGTCTGTCTGGGGATATGATAACCCATGATTATGTCTCATGTATATTGATTTACTGAGTGAAAGTGATTTCTAAATGTGTACTGTGTGATTTTAAAGATGAATTGTGTGAAAAGAATGTGCTGTGTGAATATGCATATACCCATCTGGCAAATTAATGATTTCGCATCGATGGAAGCTATTTTAAAGAATGCATATGTTTTATAAGGAAAATGATAATATATTTTTAGCATGTAGACAGTGTAGTTATCTACCTGCTTTCATAATTTCCTTACTAAGCGTGTTAGCTCACCCCCTTATTTCTCCTCCACAGATTCTACGCAGTAGTGAGTATACTGCAGTCGTCCCTACTGTCGTGTTACTTTGGTCATCTAGCACTACTCATTAAAAATCGAGTGCAAGCGAAGCTCCAGTACTACTCATGCATAATCATGAAAATCCTGCGCGAGCAAAGCTCCAGTACGATGTCATGTGTAATTCATGTAAAATATAGTGCGAGTAAGGCTCGAGCACCATGTCATGCATGTATCGTAAAATCTAGTGTGAGTGAAGCTCCAGCACTAATGCATGTACAATCAAACCAATTCCCATGCGAGTAAAGCTCCAACACGGTTTTGTTTTCACATAAATCTGATAGGTGGCTCACTTTCTGTGAAAACGCTTTAGAATCAAAGCTCAGCACATAAACGCACTATTTAGTGCAATTCATGCAAACACTAGGCAATATATCTATAAACTTGCTAAAAAGCATTATTTCATAGTGAAAACACTCAAAACATGCAGTTTATGCTTGTTCCAATCTCATCCTAACTTTTTTCAAAATTTCCCTTAGTAGGGGCACAATGGTAATTTTTTCATACCGGGTCCCTACAGAAATTTTTCCTTTTTTGAAATCCTCATAAAATTTAAATTCTTGAAAATTTCCCAAAACTACGTATAGCTACCTCTAGCTACTCACAAAATTTCCTTACCTCAAATCATTTTGATCACTTTGCCTTTTCCATTGCTACCAATCACTCGATCCATTTAGCTCCCAGTATATTCTCTGGAGTTGCAGATAATCATTTATCAGGTTAAATACAATACATATTACTTGTATTTCACTCTTATTGGGCTTAGTTTACAGTATTAGGCCCG
This sequence comes from Firmiana major, assembly GCA_033439115.1. Classification (NCBI taxonomy): domain Eukaryota; kingdom Viridiplantae; phylum Streptophyta; class Magnoliopsida; order Malvales; family Malvaceae; genus Firmiana; species Firmiana major. Next base: position 44,267,316 of record CM065908.1, on the reverse strand, counting down.
TTTACTCTTATTGGGCATGATTGCACCTTAATGGGCCTTAATTAGTCTTAAGCCCATTTGCCACTTATTATTCCCTTCATCAAGGCCCATCAACACTTATTGGGCCTCGATTTAGGCTTTTTGGACAACTCATATAATTATTTACGACAATTTATTTCCAATTCCAAAACATAATTCATTTTATACGGAAATAAATCTATAACTTATGCGATGAATTTTTAACGCACATAACTATTCAACTTGTCGTAAATGAGATTTACTTACCCAAGATTCTGTTATAGCATGCAAATCGAGGTTAACCCGAACTCTCATTTATTGCCAATTGTCGTGCTACACATTTGTATAATTAAATTGGGTAAATTTCAGTCAATTAAAATTTCAAATCAATTTCTCAAAAATTAAATCAATCAATTTTGACCTCTTACAGGCTTACCCTTAGCCCGATTGCATCTTCGAATTTTTCTCCCTATTTTTCCTATTTTACTTTTTCTTTTTTTTCCTCTTTTTTCTTTTTTTCCTGGCTGAACCTGTTCGGACTGGTTCAGTCTAGTTCAGCACCATCCTCGTTGTTCGAAGTTCCATTGATCAGTTCTTTACCAGTTTCCACTTCCAACAGACCGATGAGACCTTGTGAAGCATGAATCTGGTGCTGGCCAAGTCCAGGCTGGGCGAAAAGTTACCAGTTTGGCCCTTTCCCTTTTCAACCTCGCAACCATTTTCTCCCTCTTCACCGTTGATGATGCTTCTGGCCGTTTCACTGGCCGATTCAACCACTAATTGGTTGGTCTTCGCCATGGGAACGTTCAACTGACGGTGGTTCTGGCCAAATGGACGCCGATGCCAACGAATCCTCTTTTTCCCTTTTTCATTTTCTCTTCGACGATCTCCTCTTTGCTAGCGGATCTCAGTGCGTGGTGGAGCTCGACGTACTCCCACCATGACGACTTTCCTTTGCCTGTCTTCTCTCCCTCCATGCAGTGCCGATGAAGGAGAAATCAGAGGGATCGGTTTCGTCCGATCCCTCAATCCCTTTGGGTCTTTTTCAATTTCCTTATATATATATAATATTTTATTTTATTTTAATATAATATAATATAATATAATATAATATATATACCCAAAATATCTTTATTTTCTACAAAATATCCCATTTTCATTTATTTTATTTTATTTTCCTGAAATATATATTTTCCCATATTTCTAAGATAAATTCCCGATGTGAAAATTTTTTGGGTATTCATAATATTTTCATATCTTGATCAATTAAGATTGGAATTCAACGATTTCTTCTTTATTGATCAAGATTACATATGTCAATGTTTAAAATGTCAATTTCTTACAAAATTAACACCAAATTTTGGGTCTTACAATAGTGACATCTCCTTCTTTGTCCAGTTTGATTTTAAGCCCTTATATCAGCCATACTAGTCACCACCTATTCAGTTACCACCTCCTCTTTTACCCTTACCGGCTCAATTCGAGCCAGCACCTATAAATGAAAGGAAGCCCTCGTTTGAAGACATGTTCACTCAGATTCTACAAAATCAAGCAACTTTCATTAAGAATCTAGAGACGTAGGTGGGTTAGATAGCTAGTACTCTCAATCAATGCCCACAAGGTGCTCTTCCCAACAATGTAATGTCAGATCCTATTTAGAGAACGGGAAAGGAACAATGTAATGAATTAGATGAGGGATAGTTGAATAAGGAGTAACCAGATATAGGCCACAAGGATGATCCTATTCTTTTTGATATTATTGTAAGTACAATTTAGCCCAGCTCCTGCTCACACTTTCTTTCTGATGGAGTGAGTTCAATTGAGCCTAGCTCACTTTCATCTTCTATCTCATCAGGTTTAGATCTCAGATCCAGTTTTATTGAAACCACCCTTGTTGCACTTGTTTATGTTAAGACCATTTTTTTAGGGCCTAGAGCTTTAAGGCCAAGTAAAACAGTTGAGCCTATCTCCTGTCAACCTATAGTTGACAGACCTCTAGTTCCATTTCCACAAAGGCTTAATAAGCCTAATTTTTTCTCCCCAATTTTGAGCTCATAACACTTACTGAGAAGTGCAAAGCCATCATTAGGAGACATGTAAAACCTAAGCTTAGTGATACATGTAGCTTTTCTATTCCCTGTGTCATCCTTAACCAATTCTTTCCCAATACAGTTCTTGACCTAGGATCTAGTGTCAAACTTATGCCCTTTACAGTATTTAAGAGGCTAGATTTAAGGGAATGTAAGCCTACCACGATTATCCTGCAGATAGCTAATAGATTTGTTAGATACCCTCAAGGAGTGGCAGAGGATGCCCCTGTCCAAATTGGTGAGTTCACTATTTTAGCATATTTCTTAATCATGGATATACAAGAGAGCAGGAGTACACCGATTATCTTAGATAGACCCTTTTTGGCTTTAGGGAAAGCCTTGATAGATGTGGAGTTAGGAGAGATGATTTTCAGGCTCAATGGCAAAGAAGTTAAGTATAAAAAATGATGGGTAAGAAGAAGAGAGATATTAATGGTCAACCTAAAAGGGTGAATAAGGACTTAGCATTCGAAAAGAATGTTAATGGGCTTTTTAAGGATAAATATGCTAAGTCCTATGGAGTGACCACTACATCGTGGATTTTAGAGGATGGGATTTGGAGGATTGTAGATGTTGATGGAAAAGTGAGTGGATTTATCCTCGATGCCTCTGGGGAGAAGGATGTGAATAGAATAATTTTAAAGACCATTTTAGAAGAGCACTTCCCCTATTGGAGCATTGAATTCTAGAGCACCATCCATTGTGAAGAGTTTTTTACTGAAGAGAGATGCTACTGATCCCATACCTCCATGACCTAATTGACACATGTCATATAACTTTTGGATAGTTTGTCGAGGACTACGAACTTAGTCCAGTTTTAGTTTACTTTCTTTATTTTCATTTTCATTTCTTATTTTTCACTTTTTTACAATTCTTTTTCTATTTGATACTGGTTTTCTTTTCTTTTTTTCTTTTGTAGGTACCCTTAGTAGTCACACCCAGTGTTGAGCCTCATGTATTCATCCAGATGATAGAGGATTTTTCTATTTTGAGTTTCATTTCTTTATGTTTATCTATACATTAAGGACATTGTGCAATTTAAGCTTAGGGAAGGATTAACTTGAGCAATTTTTACAATTTTTTTAGCTAAAATTAAAAAATCTTTCAAAATTTTTGAAAATTTAAGCTTATATGTTTTGATTTGAGGTGATTTTGTGCTTAGCATGTTTTGTTTTCATATGATCCTATTAATTTTTTATGATTCTAATTGACAAGAAGCATGATTGTTATGCAAGCATGAAGTTAATTCCTTAAATGTGTCTTTACTCTGATTATGAGTTCCTCATTTTTGCACATGTCATGTCATGTCATAGATTTGTATGCTCATTTTGGGAAAGCTTATGTAGAGATAAGATTGCATTTGTTCATTTGATCTTGTGCATCATATTCTAGAATTTGTTTGATCTTCTCTCGAGGTGAAATATGAGATCACACTTGACTAGGGAAATAATTTAGGCTATCTTGGGATCGTTTGATCCTTTCTAGCCATCCTTGTACATATTTTATATGAGTTGTTCACCCAACTATCTAGGAGTTGCTTAAGATGCAATTGACAAGAGTTGTCTACCAAAATAGTCTCATTGGATGCATTAGCTTAACTAACGTCATAATGAGACCAAATTTGGATTCTAGCTCATTTAAAGTCTAGCACGAAAAAGCTTCTTGAGTTGATAGAGAGGGCTATTATCTTGAGGAAAATAATGGGAATGATTCATTTGAATAAAAGAACATAATTAAATGATTTTATTCACAATGTTACTTACATATTTATCTTTTATGATTGTAGAATTTTCATGAAAAACAATAATTTATCCCTACATCCTATCTTTGATAAGGATAATAAGCTGGTTGGCGCAAACTTCTTAGACTAGCACAAAAATTTGAGGATAGTCCTCACTTAGGAAAAGAAGTTATATGTTCTAAAGCATGTGATCCCTGCTCAACCCCTAAGAGAATGCTTCTATTGCTGATAAGGAAGCTTATTAAAACCAGTTGGATGGTGCCACTAGCGTATTCTGCCTAATGTTAGCTTCCATGAGTTTTGAACTCCAGAAGCAACAAAAGACTATGAAACCATTTGATATGATCAAACATCTGAAGGAAATGTAATATGAGAAAGCACAATATAAATGTTATGAGGTGTCTAATGAAGCTTCCTTACACACTCATATAGTTAATATGATTAAATACGTTAAAAGGTTGGAAGCTGTCAGACCCCTAATTTATGTAGCTTGTTCCTTATGATTCCTATGTGTATGAATGCTCTATTATTATAGTTGAATCATAAGAGGAGTATTTACTAGATTTAAAGTGTATGTGAAATGATTTAGCACTCATAAGCTACATAAGAGCCTAATGTGAACTATCAGAGTCACAGGCTAAACCGAGTGGATCTGAATCATTCTGACTGAAAAGACGAACGTAAAATGATAAAATATAGAGAGCTTATGAAGAAAAGTCAGTTTGATTTAGTTCCGAACACAGAGAACGAGAGTAAAAGCAAAAAATGGTAAAATGGACCTTTTTAGCGAGTTAAGGTATTTAAGGTATTTTAAGCATATTTACATACCGAAAACGGCTAAAACCTAAAGACGAGAGTGTAAGACATAAGATATGACACTTTAAAAATTTTGAGAAGTAGTCAACTTGGTCAATGATTAAGGAAAAAGTCAACTATAGTTAAGAAAAGTGGACTTTTACCATAGTTGACTAACCATGGTTAAAAATTTACCTAAGTATGGAGAAAAATTTGGGGAAAATATTTTTGGTCAAAATACAAGATATTCATCCCCGAAAGTAATGAAAATTTACTCGGAAGGATTCCGGATTAAAATTAATGGATAAAAACGTAATGGGCCTAAAGTGAAGATTTTAATGTCCATTAAGGTATACTAAACGTAGATCGAAATTCTTAGGTCCCTTAGACCGAATTGTTGGACCGATTGAGAGGCCAAATATTTAGACAATTAATGGCCCCAGGGATAGTAAAAATTTTAGCCCGAAAGCCCATTAAGAAAGCCTAAACCAAGAGGCCCAATTTTAAAGCCCATTAGGATTAAATATCTAACCATAGTTAAAGCTAACTATGACTCATTAGATGACTCATTAGGTGACTCATAACTAAACCTTAGGAAGTCAATTTTAATGGCTTAAAAGTAAAGCTTAATGGCTAAGTAAATGGATTATAAAATCAGCCACACCATTGTCATCTTCACCATACCATTCTTGGCTACACAAGGAAACCATTGAAAAACATTTATCCAAGCTTTCTCTCACTAGAAATCACTAGGATTTAGGCATATTTGGAACTTGTATTCATCATGAAAGTTGTTCCAAATTGAGAGGAGAGTAACATATGTTAGAATTAGCTATCAAGAAGCCATAGTGAGCAAACCGTGAGGCTCCAAAGTTTTGACCAAGTGTGAATAGAAATACTAGGTATATTTTCAAGCTTTCAAATTCATATATGTTAATGTATGAATGATTTTAAGTATATTGGTATATATTTTAAGCATTTAAACATATGAAATCACTATGATCATGGTTAGGCCAAGAGTGAGTAGTGAAATATTGATGAATGCCTATCTGATATTAAGGGATAAATGAGTTGATATACATATGTTAATGATTATGGTATAGTTAGAATTAATCAATTTGATTAATTAATACATGTATTAAGTTGGTAATCAAGGTGTTTGATAAAATTCCTAAATGAACTATGTGATGCTTAAGAACATTGCCAACCAAGTGTTTGTGAAAATGCCTAAGTGAATTGGCTAAGGACATGGACATGGACTGCATGCGATGGTGTAACCGAAGGCATAGGGTGCTCTCGGCCATGGCATGTGGCCGAGAGGTCCAATCGGCCAAGCTCAATTATTTTAGGCCCAATGAGATGTAATGGGCTTAGGATAAGCCCAATAAGAGTTGGTGGGCCCCATAAGCTCAAAAGGCCCAACGAAAATGAATAGTAAAATGAAAATGGGCTTAAGGCATAGTTAGGCCCATTCAGGTTTATTAAAGCCCATTAAGGGAAATAGATTGTATTTAATGTGACATGCAGTAGGGAAAGGATAATTAACCTGATAAATGGTTATATGCAACTCCAGAGATTTTGAAGGAGCAAATGGGACTGCTGGATCGAGCAGTGTTGAGAAAGTAAAATTTCTCGAGTGATTGTAGGTAAGGGACTTTTGTGAGTAGTTAGAGATACCTACACGTATTTTCGTCTGCTTTTACATTCACTTAAAAACTCTGAGGGTCAGAGAAAGTGAATAATAATTATTGTGACCTGATAATGGCAAATTACGATTTTACCCTTAGTTAGGAAAAAAATCAACTTTTGTGAAAAGTTGTAAAAAGCATGGAAACCACCATTTTGAGTGTTTTACTACTGTTTAGCTGAAGAATAAATAGATGGGCTAATGATTTTAAGGTTGATGTGAATTAAGCACACTTTATAGTGCTGATTTTGATGTTTTGAAAATCATCCCTTTTTAAAGAGCCATCTATCGAATTATGTGAGAATAAATTGTGCTAGAGCACAACTCGCACTTGATTTCATATATTTTCCACATATATTAGTGCTGGATTGTGATTCGCACTAGATTTTCATGATATGCATAATAGAGTGCTGGAGTAATTACTCGTACTCAATTTTATATGATATATGCATGAGAGAGTGCTGGAGCGATTAACTCATACTCGAATTTTACATGAGATACATGAGAGAGTGCTAGAGCGTTGCTCGTACTCAATTATTCATGATTTATACATGACATAGTACTTGAGATATTTCTTGTACTTGATTTGATGAGTTTTATGCATAGCATGGTACTGGAGCTATTGCTCGTACTTACTGGAGCTATTGCTCGTACTTGATTTGATGAGCTTTGTGCATAGCATGGTACTGGAGCTATTGCTCGTACTTGATTTGAAACATGAACTATGCATGACCTAGTGCTGGAGGTTTACTCACACTAAAGTTTGAGTTTGTGATGTGAAACAGCGTTTGAGCAGAGTGTCGACTTTGAGTCACACTCAAAGGCGCGCACTGTAGTTTATGTGATATATAATACATGTTGAAAACCATGCTTGATTTCCTCGTGTAGACTGAGTGTCTCACTATGAGAGGTTCGCATGTGGATTTAGAGACGTGGTATGATATTCCATGGTTTGAGGGCTAAGACCTATGGCAGGGACCCTGACTATGATGTAGGGTCCATGGAGTATGTTGTACCATGCGAGTGGCATGGAGTACACTGTACCGTGCGGTGTTGTGGAGTTGAGGAGTTTATAGCTGGCAATTGTGATGGACTGACCCCCCTCTCGTTGCAGCAGTAATGCCCCACACATCGAGATCTGTGTTACCTGGGATCACCATTATAGGATATGACCATAGTCCAGGATATTATTACATTTCACCACAGAGTCTCACATGATATATCACATGACTGACTGATTTATTTATGATACGGATAGACCTGAGGGATGGGTCAAAATTTGATTTTTGTGTTGTGAATGATTTAAATGTCATATTTACTGTAATTTAAATATACATTGCATGATTTATCTAAAGGCATTGTAATATTATAAAGATGCATTATTTTGCACTACATGCCTACATTTGAGAAAGCAAGCATGATTTCTGTACATGAGATTTAATCTGTACAAGTATATATATATATAGTTAAAGACATGCTTTTAAAATAAGTTAAGGAAATGATGTTTTCAAGGCATAGCATTATTTTGAGTATATAGTGTAGATGTCTACTTGCTTTCCTGATTTCCTTACTGAACACGTTGTATGCTCATACCGCTTTCTTTTACATCTCTTTATAGAGCATCAGTAGTAGAGCGAGTGTGCTTGAGGGATAGTATTCCTGTTGTTCGCTACTATTTTCTATCGATCGACAGGTATACATATTTTGTACGGTTATGTATCTAAACATAGAAACAACACAGTGATGTATACGATATATTATGGGGAATGTATTTGTATTAGATTTTATATGATCTCACATGTATTATAAAAGAAGTTACTACAGTAACGGTATATTGACATGTATGTATGATAATGGATGATATGGTATGAGAGAAAGCTAACATCGAATCATAGCCCAACCATTGATGAGAGAAAAGGTAAGTTAAAATGCGAAAAATTTGTAGTAGTTTTGGTTAAGTCATGAAGGGTCTTGACAGAAGCACTAGGCTTCACCATGCATAAAGAGCTATCAGTTGATCTCATCCTTCAATCCCTACCGGATAGCTATAGTGTAAGACCCCGTATATGTATAATGGTAATGTGTGTAATTGGATCAAATAATATGAATGGACTTGTAATGTAAAGTATGATTGATGTAAGTCCATGGATTCAATGTATGTATGTGTAATATGAATTGTAACGTACATACAAGTTTCATTGAGTACGAATATGAAGAAATGAGTTCTGGCAAGTGATGGATGTGATTGAAACTCAAGATGAGTAGTGTGGTAAAATGGAATGGAGTTATGCTTCCATTTGGTTTCATGTAGCATACCTTTGGACATACAATGAATGCACACAAGTTTCAAAGTGCATAAGGTATGAATGGATGCCATTTTCAAGTTATAAAGGTGGATGGATGAGAAAATGGCCATGGAAATAGATTAAGGATGTATTGGTATGAGTTGCAGCAAGGAAACTACAGGAAATCTGGAAAACATGAGGGCCAGATCGATCTCATAGGAGGAGAGATCGATCTGGAAGAGCCAGAATGCTCTTATTTGGGCGAAAGAATAGAGCAGATCGATCCCCAATGGAGCCAGATCGATCTCCCAAGCATTCTGTAGTGAAAAGATCGATCCCCAAGCACCCAGATCGATCTCCTTAGCTCTCTGTTTGGGAGCAGATCGATCTCATGCCTCGACAGATCGATCTCAGGCTTAAAAATGCCGTGAAAAAGAGGGATTTTAAGGGACCAGATCGATCTCCTCTTGGACCAGATCGATCTCCTCAAGCTATTTCTATATAAGGAGGGCTGAAAATCAGGAAATCTCGGGAAAAACACTAACCTTCCACTTTCAACCCAAAAAAAAACCTAACTTTCCCTCTCTAAAATCAGCCATTTCCAGCAAGAATTAAAGAGAGACCATTAGAGACAAAGTTGTTCCCATCAAAGAGAAGAACAACATAGTTTGAAGGCATTTTTCCATTGTTGGTATTAAAGGAGTTAAGGGCATTGCCATTTGGAGCAAGAAGAAAAATCATATTTGGTAAGATTCTAACACTCCAATCCAAATACATTGTCCATTTAATTGATTTTGGAGTTGTTTTGCATGACTATTGATGGATAAATTATCTAGGGATGTGGTGGAATTGGTGTGACCTAGAAAACCTAGAATGGGTATGATGTGAGAATATATGGGTTGAATGAGTTTATGATTTATGGGCATGCTAAAGTTGTTAGTGAGGTAATGCTTATGATTTTAGATGGTTAAATGAGATTACATTGTGAGTTTGGAGGAATTGTGGAAATGAGTATGTATATGCTTGATAAAATGCCATAGTGAGCGAATTCATGAAATATGAACACTATGAGCTTAATGTCGATTTAATATCGATTTGGAATAAGTTAATAGGCCTAAGAAGATCCATAGACTCGAGTTATGGGTAAAGTAATGATACGAGGCCATATAAGCGTTAATAGAAAACTATAGGTCGAATTGACTATAGTGAACGCACGATGTCATATTATATGGATCCAATATAATGCGAGATACGATTTTGTGCAGTCTCGAAGAGTTCGTTGAAGACGAATCGAACCGTACGAGTAAGCAGCTTAAGGAAGTGGAATCACGCATCGCGATTCCAGGTAAGGGAATTTTGTGAGTATATAGAGGTAGCTGCTCGTACTTTGAACTTGTGGGTGAATATTGGGTGTTTTATGAAATGCATGGTTGCTCAAATAAATGATTGATGGTATTCGTGAATGATGAGGAGTATATGCGTGGTTTTGGATTTGAAGTGGATTTTATGAAATGGGATAGTAAGGCTAATAATTGCATAAATCTAATGTTTTGATGCTTTTCAAAACGAAATTGCTTGGTTTAAAGTAAGCTAGTAGATGGGTCGGCTAGTATTGTATGGTTGTTGTGGAAAAGCATTTGTGAGTGCTAAACCCGATTGCCGGGATTGTTTGATTGTGTATGAGCTGCCTATCGTATTTGTATGACATAAATCGCGCTAGAGCCTCGCTCGCGCTGGATTTCTATGTTTTCATTTGTATGAAACGTGCTGGAGCTTAGCTCGCACCTTGATTTGAAAACTATGATGATGTTTATAAACCGTACTGGAGCTTCTGCTCGTACGTGGATTTTGAGTGGTTGTCTTATGAGTATAACCGTACTAGAGCTATGCTCGTACGCGTCTCTGTATGAGAGGATGCCTGAGTCGTGCTAGAGCTTTGCTCGCACAAGTTTACACATTGTGACACGTATAAGGTTGTGAAAGTTGGTAAGATCCTTAAGCCTTACATCCTCAAGCCAACATCCTTAAGCCCAAAGAGGCGGGGAGGCTCTATTCGGTGGGGAGGCTCTCTCACGGTGGGATCCTTAAGCCAACATCCTTAAGCCCTGGAGGGGCGGGGAGGCTCTGTTAGGTAGGGAGGCTCTCCTACATGGGTACGGTAAGATCCTTAAACCCTACATCCTTAAGCCAACATCCTTAAGCCCAAAGAGACAGGGAGGCTCTGTTAGGCGGGGAGGCTCTGTTCGGTGGGGAGGCTCTCTTACGGAAGGATCCTTAAGCCCTACATCCTTAAGCTAACATCCTTAAGCCCGAGGAGGCGGGGAGGCTCTGTTAGGCGGGGAGGCTCTGTTCGGCAGGGAGGCTCTCCTTCACGGATATGGAAAACTCTTGGTATGGGGTAGGTAAGACCTAGGAATGGCACCCCCAATCACGATATGAGTCTGCGGAGTACGCTGTACCGTGTATATCACATGGAGTACGATATACCGCATGATGGTTATGTGGTGAGAAAATCTGGCGAGGGATAATCCATCTTCGTGACAGCGTGATACCCCGCACACCTGGATGCGTGTGGTCTGGGATGATTTATGATGTAATGGTCCACATAGGCACTTTTGATATAGTGACCTAGTTTTTATACACACGCGTGAATTGTGAAATGAAAATGTGGTTGTGATTGTGAGTTGATTTGGTGGTAATTATGTGTTGAGAAAGGGGTTATGATGTTGGTTTAAAAAGGAGGTTTCTTAATGAATTGCCTTTTTTATGAATTTAAATGAGATTGAGCATGATATGATTTATACATGATGTTTCTACCATGTTTTATATGCCAATGCACATGATTTTGATACATGATATATATGTATATTCACATGGCATAGTTTTATTCCTCATGCTCCTACCATAAATGATTTATGCATAACACTATCAGCATGTAGATAGAGTAGTTATCTACCATGCTTGCATTATTGCCTTACTGAGCGTGTGGTTGCTCATCCCACTCTATTTTCCCCCCTACAGAGCGTGCATAGTAGCCCAGTGAGGACTGAGGCGTGGTATTTTGGACTCCGCTGCATCTCCATCGCTAAGAGGTATATACACAGTGATTCTTTTTGTATCTAAACAATGTAAAAGCACAGTATTCTTTTGAGTTGTAATTATGGGGGATGTAGATGTCAGTAAAACATGTATTCGTATAAGTACATGATTAAATGCAAATGTATGACATCGTTTTAATTAATTGAGAATGAATGAGATGTGGTGTTTATTATTGACTCACAGCCCAACAGTGTGTGGTGAGTTTAGTTCACGACCGGGTAAGGTAACAGTAAAATGCGAAAAATTTTCAGCGATTTTCGGTTAAAGAGAATGGAATTGGGTCGTGACATATAGTTCATTTGTGTTACACTACAACATGAACAACATGGATAAAACACTAGCAAAATTGCTTAACATTTTAAAAACTGTTAAATAGAATTTGAAGAAGTCAAAGCCTACTTTTGTTATGGTGATTGATAGGGCCAAATCCAAAAGTAAAGGTAAAACTAAGGGTAAGCCTAAGCCTAAGGATAATATGAAAAGAAAGATTAAAAATCTCAAGCCATCAGGTGGAGTTGCTAAGATAGGAAATTACTTCTATTGTAGTAAGACTGATCATTAGAAAAGAAATTACACTGTCCACCTAGAGGAAAGAAAAGAAATGAGACTTCCACCGAATGTATGTATGTGACAGAGATAAACTTGTCTACTTCTTCATCTTGGGTTTTATATACTAGATGTGATTCTCTCATTTGCATAAATGTATAAAGCCTAACAAGGAGTAGGAGACTTTCCAAAGGGGAGGTGGTACTGCGAGTTGGAAATGGAGCAAGGGTTGATGCATTAGCTATAGGAACTTTTAATTTATCATTGCCTTTGGGCCTAATTCTAGAACGTGATAATTGTTACTATGTTCCATTAATTGCTAAGAATATTATTTCTGTTTCTTGTTCAGACAAGAAAGCTTTTCCTTTTAAATTTATGAAAAATAGTCATTTAATTTACTTTAATGATATTTTCTTTGGCAATTCTTCCATTATGAATGGATTGTATGTTTTAGGCTTAGTTGATCACATATATAGTGTTGATTCTAACAGATCAAAGGGTAATGAGATTAACCTTATATTTCTCTAGCATTTTAGCTTGGTCACATAAATGAGAAATGCATATTATTATGTAGCTTGATCACATTAAGATGGACACTTAGATTCATTTGATTTTGATTCATATGATGTATGCGAATCTTGTTTGCTTGGTAAGATGACCAATGCCCCTTTTACAAGAACAAGTGAAAAAGCTAGTGGTTTACTAGAGCTCACAAATACAGTTGTATTTGGCCCATCAACCACATAAGCTAAAGGAAGGTTCCAATACTTCATTACATTCATTGATGACTACAACAGATATGGCTATGCGTATCTAATGAGAAACAAGTCAGAATCCTTTGAAAAGTTTAAGGAATTCAAGAATGAAGTACATAACTAACTAGGCAAGAATATCAAGACACTCTAATTAAATTGTTATGGAAAGTATTTGAACCTAGAATTCACAGATCATCTAAAGGAGTGTGGAATAGTTCCATAACTCACTCCACTTATACACTTGAGTGGAATAGTTCATTTAAAAAGAGGTAATTGGACCTTGTTAGACATGGTTTAATCCATGAATAGTCTAGCTGACCTCTCTGTCTTCTTTTGGGGTTATGCTTTAAAGATAGCTGCATTTATAACTCACTCCACCTGTACACTTGAGTGGAACGGTTCATTTGAGAGAAGGAAATTGGACCTTGTTAGACATGGTTTGATCCATGATTAGTCTAGCTAACCTCTCTGTCTTCTTTTGGGGTTATGCTTTAAAGATAGATACATTTATACAACAATGTATGCCTACTAAAACGATTGAAAATACACCATAAGAGATGTGGATTGGGAAAAAGCCCAATCTATCTTTTATAAAGATTTAAGGTTTTGAAGCTTATGTCAAAAGACAAGTCTCAAACAAATTAAGACCCAAATTTGATAAATGTACACTTATGGGGTATCCCATAGAGACAAAATGATATTATTTCTGCAATACCACATAGTACAAAGTGTTTGTGGCTCGGTATGGTGCCTTTCTAGAAAAAATTTCCTTTTTAAAAGAAATATTGGGAGTAAAATAGAGCATGAGAGATTCATGAACCACAAAATGTCACTGAGCCTTTAGCGGAACAGGAGTAAGTCCCACAAGATGTTGTGGAATAGGAAGTTGCTTCGAAAACATAAGGCTTACATAGCTCTAGTAGGATACGTTGAGAGCTCGAGATGTTTAGCCTTCTCTCACATAGCACAACGACGTATTGGTCATGGATAATGATGACGAAGAAGTAATTACAAGCCCAAATTATGAGAAATGGCTTGAAGCCATGAAATCTAAAATGGACTCCATGTATACAAACCAACTATACACTTTGGTTGATCCAACTGAAAGGGTAAAACCCATTGGGTGCAAGTGGGTATTCAAGAAGAAGACTGACATGGATGGTAACATACATACTTTTAAAGGCCGATTAGTGGCTAATGGTTTCAAATGGTATAGACTATGATGAAACCTTTTCACCAGTTGTAATACCCAAGTGATAAGTATTTAAAACGATATATTAGTACTATATAATAATAATAATCTTTTAGCTTTATTATTGTTTTTAAAAGTGATATGAAACCTTTGTTTAATGTTATAAGCATTAAAAAAAGTGACATGTGCAAAAGGACACATTTTGCATTTTTTGGATTTTCGGATCAATAAGGGTATTTTGGTAATTTCACCTCTATTCGAATTTTTTTGAAAAAGGTAACCTTCTTCAGAGTTTTAGAGTACTTCTAAGGATTTCTGGAATGTCAAAGATCATTCAAATCAGAGTTCGTTTGATAGGTCAAAATCCTTATAAAGTTAGCATTAAAATTACAAAAGTGAACTTCTTGTCAAAGTGGGATTACTACAAGTATAATTGAAGAAATTAATTAAAGTCTTTTTGGAAGATAATTACTGGATAGAGAAAGCCCATGATGAATTGGCAAGGATGAGTTGGCAACCAAGTTAACGACTGAAGATAATTATCGAAGTATTATTAGATAAATATTAGTAATTAAGAATCTTAATCCCATTGTAACTGGACTTTTATTCTAAATAGGAGTAAGGCCCGCAATTTAATATGTACTCATTTATGATTTTGTGATGTACGAACATGTCACATTTTATATAAATCATAAGGAATGAATGTTTTTAAGCTCCAAATGTGTAAGAAATTCAAAAGGGGTAGTGAAGCAAATTGGATATGAATGTAATAGTGAAATTCTGGGAAAAATGCAATTGAACTGTTGTAGAAGAGTAGTAGATCGATCCCTTATTCAAAGCAGATCAATCTTGGATAGTTCTGGAAAGAACAGATCAATCTCATATCAAGGTCAGATCGATCTCTATATGATTCTGTGTTAAACAAATCGATCTCATGCTAAAGAACATATTGATCTCCTAAGCATAAAAAGTCAAATTTTGAAGAGATAAACATAGGGCAGATCGATCTCCAAGGGCAATTCTATATATACTGGACCTCTACACCGTCATTTTCCTGAGAGCACCCAATCCCCATTGGAACCAAAGTAAAACCTAACTTTCCTACTCTAAAAATCATCACGTTCCAATCAATTTTGAGTGAGATTCATTTCAACAAAGTTGTTCCTAATAAAGAGTAGAACAACATAGTTGGAAACTAGAAGTTGAAATCAATGATTGAAGGAGCAAGGTGAATTTTCCCCAAATTGGCAAAAAGAGGAAAAATCAAGCTAGGTAAGATTTAATACACCAACTTCAAATATGTTAATATAGGTATCTCGGTGAGTTGATTGGTGTATGTTTGAATTGTTGAAAACACCTTGATTATGTAAAATCTTCATGACCTAAAAATTGGCATGAATTTGAGAAAATGATGAGAAAGTTGAGTAAGCATGGATTTAAGGATGAAATAAGCATGTATGTATGATTGTAAGATAGTTTTATGAAAAACATAAATTGGAATAGATGAGAAATGAAAATAGGTATATGAGGTATATGGTGAAATACCATAGTGGGAGAAAATAATGAAATAGAGGCATAGGAAGATCATGCCGGTTTAATTTGAATCAATAGACTTGGACGAGTCTAATAGGTTCTCAAGAAATGAGTTTAAATCGAAAGGGACTTAAGAGAGAGTAAAGTCCAATAAGCTAAAATAAGGCCAAATGAGTATAAAAAGGGCTAATTGCATTGAGTTAGATTCATGCAAGTGAAAACTAAGTATATTAAGGTATATTGATGTGAATAATTATTAACAGCTTCGAAAGTTATATTGAAAGCTGATCGGACTGCGAGAGTGAGTAGCACCAAGGAAGTGAGGTCACGTGACGTGATCAGATGTAAGGGAATTTTGTTAGTAGTTAGAGGTAACTACACGTATTTCAAATAAAATTTTGATTTTTATATTGTATATGAAATTTCATGTATAGAAAAGTTTTGGTAGGAATTGATAATGATCAAATTATGGTTTTATCCAGATTGAAGGGTAAAAAGCTTAGGAAGCATGTTTGTGACTAGTTTTGATAGTTGCATTGATAGAATGGCCAATGTTTTCATATATATGCGAAAATAACACATTTGAGTTCCCATTTGATTTGATTAAGTGAAATTTCAATTAGAGTAAGCCATCTATCAGTTTGTTTGAAAACCAACCGTGTTAGAGCACAGCTGACACGAGATTTTATAAAATATGCATCACATAGTATTGGAGTATATTCTCATACTTGATTTCAATGCGATTTGTGCATGATAGAGTACTGGAGCGTCGCTCATACTCAATTTTATTGATTGATGCATGATAAAGTCTTGGAGCATTGCTTATACTCAGTTTTACATTGACATAGTGCTGGGATCAATGCTTGCACTAGATTTATATGACTTGTGCATACATTCGTGTTGGGAGTTTACTCGCACTTACTGGTTTTGAAAGAGAGCATGAAACAGCTGTGTTGGGAGCCTGTGCAGACTGTGTGTCGCACCGATTATAAGCTCACATGTGCAAATTTTGAGATATGGCTAAGGGCTATGGAAAAACTATTATCCATGGTATGAGGGCTAGACCTATGGCAGGTACCCCGACCTTGAGATTGGGTCCACGAAGTACTTTGTACCATGTATTTCATATGGAGTACGATGTACCATGAGTACACGATGTTATTGTGTTGTGAGCTGACGTTAGAGGATTTGACCCACCTCCCGTTACAACAAATGTGAGACCCCGCAGACCGAGTACTGTGTAGCCTGAGATCACGAAAAATGAGTTATGATCATAATCTCAAAACATGTAGTCGCCTGTCTCGTTTCATTCACTTGAGATTTCTTGATTGAATTATCACATGATTTTATAATCTGAACATGTGATTTTGTGAATTGTGAAACGGGTAACCCGCGGGATGGGTGAGGCCCGGATTTCCATGTTTTTAACATGACGATACGCCATCATTGTTTTGATTTAATTGAAATGGCATGATAAAATGTGATTTACATTAATTACATGAGAAATGCAATATTTTGCATAAGCAATTGAGATTTATTAAACTAGCATGATTTTAATTCATAATTGACGATTTGTATCTATATGTATATATTGCACAAATGTTTCAAGAAAGATACATGCTTTAGATATGAATCGATAAGGGAATGATTTTAAGGCCTAAGCATTGTATTTTGTAGATAGTGTAGTTATCTACTTGCTTACCTTATTTCCTTACTGAGTTGTGAGCTCACCCCCTTTTTATTTCCCCTCTCTACAGAGCGTTCGCAGTAGTTGAGCACAACTGAGGATTGGTATTCCTTTATCCGCTGCATACTCATCTTACAAAAGGTATACACATTTGAAACGTTTTGTACTGAACAATGTAAAAGCACAGTTATGTAAACGAATGTAAGGTCAAGGATGTATATGTACAAGTATTGTATTAATGTATATGAGTTTACATTTAAGAAAAGAGTACTTAGAGTTAATAGATTATTGTATTAACATGTATGCATGTTATGGAATGACTGTGGTTGAGATGACTAAAATCGAATCACAGCCCAACGGTTTGGTGTTGAGTTATGACAGAAGGAAAGGTAAGTAAAATGCAAAAAATTTATGGTGATTTTTGGTAAGTCACGGGAGGTCGTGACGAATAGTATCAAAGCTAAGTTGGTCTGATGTGAGTCAGTATTAGTATTTAGGAAAGTGTACATCCATATATTATTGTGCTTTGTTCAGTTACAATTGTGTATACGAGATGAGAATCAAACTAATTAATGGTTATGAATGCAGGTTAAGGGGATATCCAGTGAATGTACACAACCACGAACCTATAGGCAAAGATGAAACAACTAGAAATGGCAGCACAAGCTGATGAATAAAGCAGTAAAAATAATCTTCAACTAGCTAAACGAAAGAAAGAAAATTTTAAAGGAACATTAAAATAAGCTTTGAAACATTGAAGAAAACATGGAAGAAGGTAAGATTAAAATCTGCTAGATGCACAGCCAGTCTTGCCAGCAAATGAATCAGCCATTCATGCGTCCCTTTATTTTCTGTTCAGTGCAAACCAGCAGTAAACGCAGCCCATTTTGCTCGGCTATTAATCCAACATATGAACAGTAACATTGCACTAAAACAAAGCAGAACAAAGTGTGACTGTTTGCTACTGTTGCTGCCAAGCTTAGCAAATCAGCCTTCACATCTGATACTGGTACGATCTAAACGTATTATCCACAAGTGCACGGGTCGTACAAGTAATAATGGGATTTGAGTCCCGGATTATCGTCCAACAGAGAAGTTGACTAGCCTAATTAACTACCGGTTAATCTTACCCTAAGTATATCCTAGCAAATTATGAAGTTTAATGTGGGTGGTCTACTAAGTCTGAAAATTAAAAATACTGAAAATAATAACAACTATAAACTAAAGCAAAAATAAAACCTAGCTAAAAATTACTTACAATGCTCCACGCAAGCAACTACCTACAAAAGAAAATTAAAACAATTAATTAACGCAATCAAAATAAAATGCTAAAATAAAGAACAAAATTAATTAAGCTAAAATTAAACAAGCCTAAAATAAAATATGCATGTAATTAAACTACTTAATAAAAATGCAAATTAACCTAATCTAATAAAATAAAAATTTTATTAATCCTAAAGAAATTCCTAAATTTAACTAAGAAATTAACTAACTCTAAAAATGACCCTAAATTAATTATAATTCTAACTAATCACTAACTTATCTAAATAAGTAAATATTGCATGAGAATAATATTTTTTGATTTTTTGATTTTTATTTTTGAGAACTAAATTATAAACTACTTCTATCTCTAAATTAATTCTAATGCAATTCATGAGTTTCTAAAAATAAAAATAAAACTACCAATCTAATGTATCAACTATTAATTTAATTAAGACTAATCACTAATTTAATAAATAGTGCAAATCTATTTTACCTATCTTAACAAATACTATAAATGACATAAAAAGATAAATCTCAAATATACTTAAACTAATTGCATAAATGAACTGACTGGCCAAACGTGGCCTTAACCCATTTTCCAACTGGCTGTTTCGGTTCCTACTAGTGCAATGTACTGTTCATCTTCTACAACTTCCAGATTCAGCCAGCTCTTGTCCAGCTTCCATTCTTGGTGATGTCTACAAACTTTAGCAAGCTGCTGTCCAGGTCTGACCCAGGTGCTGTCCTTAGCTAGATCCAAGTCTACTTACACTCCTGCTATTTGCTGCACATTCTCGGTTCAACACCATTTCCTGATCACCATTCATTTCCTGTCCGCATTATGCACCGAATACCCTTCCTGTCTAGTGCTGCTTCAACATGCACACATAGTTACCTTGTGAATCTTAAGACAATGAATGGAAATCATGGAAAGCTTAAATCCAATAGCTTAACTGTAAGACCCCGTATATGTATAATGGTAATGTGTGTAATTGGATCAAATAATATGAATGGACTTGTAATGTAAAGTATGATTGATGTAAGTCCATGGATTCAATGTACGTATGTGTAATATGATTTGTAACATACATACAAGTTCCATTGAGTATGAATATGGAGAAATGAGTTCTGGCAAGTGACGGATGTGATTAATACTCAAAATGAGTAGTGTGGTAAAATGGAATGGAGTTATGCTTCCTTTTGGTTTTATGTAGCATACCTTTGAACATACAAGGAATGCATACAAGTTTCAATGTGCATAAGGTATGAATGGATGCCATTTTCAAGTTATAAAGGTGGATGGATGAGAAAATGGCCATGGAAATAGATTAAGGATGTGTTGGTATGAGTTGCAGCAAGGAAACTACAGGAAATCTGGAAAACATGAGGGCCAGATCGATCTCATAGGAGGAGAGATCGATCTGGAAGAGCCAGAATGCTCTTATTTGGGCGAAAGAATAGAGCAGATCGATCCCCAATGGAGCCAGATCGATCTCCCAAGCATTCTGTAGTGAAAAGATCGATCCCCAAGCACCCAGATCGATCTCCTTAGCTCTCTGTTTGGGAGCAGATCGATCTCATGCCTCGACAGATCGATCTCAGGCTTAAAAATGCCGTGAAAAAGAGGGATTTTAAGGGACCAGATCGATCTCCTCTTGGACCAGATCGATCTCCTCAAGCTATTTCTATATAAGGAGGGCTGAAAATCAGGAAATCTCGGGAAAAACACTAACCTTCCACTTTCAACCCAAAAAAAAACCTAACTTTCCCTCTCTAAAATCAGCCATTTCCAGCAAGAATTAAAGAGAGACCATTAGAGACAAAGTTGTTCCTATCAAAGAGAAGAACAACATAGTGTGAAGGCATTTTTCCATTGTTGGTATTGAAGGAGTTAAGGGCATTGCCATTTGGAGCAAGAAGAAAAATCATATTTGGTAAGATTCTAACACTCCAATCCAAATACATTGTCCATTTAATTGATTTTGGAGTTGTTTGGCATGACTATTGATGGATAAATTATCTAGGGATGTGGTGGAATTGGTGTGACCTAGAAAACCTAGAATGGGTATGATGTGAGAATATATGGGTTGAATGAGTTTATGATTTATGGGCATGCTAAAGTTGTTAGTGAGGTAATGCTTATGATTTTAGATGGTTAAATGAGATTACATTGTGAGTTTGGAGGAATTGTGGAAATGAGTATGTATATGCTTGATAAAATGCCATAGTGAGCGAATTCATGAAATATGAACACTATGAGCTTAATGTCGATTTAATATCGATTCGGAATAAGTTAATAGGCCTAAGAAGATCCATAGACTCGAGTTATGGGTAAAGTAATGATACGAGGCCATATAAGCGTTAATAGAAAACTATAGGTCGAATTGACTATAGTGAACGCACGATGTCATATTATATGGATCGAATATAATGCGGGATACGATTTTGTGAAGTCCCGAAGAGTTCGTTGAAGATGAATCGAACCGTACGAGTAAGCAGCTTAAGGAAGTGGAATCACACATCGCGATTCCAGGTAAGGGAATTTTGTCAGTATATAGAGGTAGCTGCTCGTACTTTGAACTTGTGGGTGAATATTGGGTGTTGTATGAAATGCATGGTTGCTCAAATAAATGATTGATGGTATTCGTGAATGATGATGAGTATATGCGTGATTTTGGTTTTGAAGTGGATTTTATGAAATGGGATAGTAAGGCTAATAATTGCATAAATCTAATGTTTTGATGCTTTTCAAAACGAAATTTGCTTGGTTTTATGCAAGCTTATAGATGGGTCGGCTAGTATTGTATTGTTGTTGTGGAAAAGCATTTGTGAGTGCTAAACCCGATTGCCGGGATTGTTTGATTGTGTATGAGCCGCCTATCGTATCTGTATGACATAAATCGCGCTAGAGCCTTACTCGCGCTGGATTTCTATGTTTTCATTTGTATGAAACGTGCTGGAGCTTAGCTCGCACCTTGATTTGGAAACCATGATGACGTTTATAAACCGTACTGGAGCTTCTGCTCGTATGAGGCTTTTGAGTGGGTTATCTTATGAGTATAACCGTACTAGAGCTATGCTTGCACGTGTCTCCTTATGAGAGGATGCATGAGTCGTGCTAGAGCTTTGCTCGCACAAGTTTGCACATTGTGATACGTATAAGGTTGTGAAAGATGGTAAGATCCTTAAGCCTTACATCCTTAAGCCAAAATCCTTAAGCCCAAAGAGGCGGGGAGGCTCTGTTAGGCGGGGAGGCTCTGTTCGGTGGGGAGGCTCTCTTACGGTGGGATCCTTAAGCCAACATCCTTAAGCCCTGGAGGGGCGGGGAGGCTCTGTTAGGCAGGGAGGCTCTCCTACATGGGTACGGTAAGATCCTTAAGCCCTACATCCTTAAGCCAACATCCTTAAGCCCAAAGAGGCGGGGAGGCTCTGTTAGGCGGGGAGGCTATGTTCGGTGGGGAGGCTCTCTTACGGAAGGATCCTTAAGCCCTACATCCTTAAGCTAACATCTTTAAGCCCAAAGAGGCGGGGAGGCTCTGTTAGGCGGGGAGGCTCTGTTCGGCAGGGAGGCTCTCCTTCACGGATATGGAAAACTCTTGGTATGGGGTAGGTAAGACCTAGGAATGGCACCCCCAATCACGATATGAGTCTGCGGAGTACATTGTACCGTGTATATCACATGGAGTACGATGTACCGCATGATGGTTATGTGGTGAGAAAGTCTGGCGAGGGATAATCCATCTTCGTGCCAGCGTGATACCCCGCACACCTGGATGCGTGTGGTCTGGGATGATTTATGATGTAATGGTCCACATAGGCACTTTTGATATAGTGACCTAGTTTTTATACACATGCGTGAGTTGTGAAATGAAAATGTGGTTGTGATTGTGAGTTGATTTGGTGGTAATTATGTGTTGAGAAAGAGGTTTATGATGTTGGTTTAAAAAGGAGGTTTCTTAATGAATTGCCATTTTTATGAATTTAAATGAGATTGAGCATGAGATGATTTATACATTATGTTTCTACCATGTTTTATATGCCAATGCACATGATTTTGATACATGATATATTTGTATATTCACATGGCATAGTTTTATTCCTCATGCTCCTACCATAAATGATTTATGCATAACACTATCAGCATGTAGATAGAGTAGTTATCTACCATGCTTGCATTATTGCCTTACTGAGCGTGTGGTTGCTCATCCCACTCTATTTTCCCCCCTACAGAGCGTGCATAGTAGCCCAGTAAGGACTGAGGCGTGGTATTTTGGACTCCGCTGCATCTCAATTGCTAAGAGGTATATACACAGTGATTCTTTTTGTATCTAAACAATGTAAAAGCACAGTATTCTTTTGAGTTGTGATTATAGGGTATGTAGATGTCAGTAAAACATGTATTCGTATAAGTACACGATTAAATGCAAATGTATGACATCGTTTTAATTAATTGAGAATGAATGAGATGTGGTGTTTATTATTGACTCACAGCCCAACAGTGTGTGGTGAGTTTAGTTCACGACCGGGTAAGGTCACAGTAAAACGCGAAAAATTTTCAGTGATTTTCGGTTAAAGAGAATGGAATTGGGTCGTGACATTAACATAGAAAAATAATCATGTACTGTAAATAAGAATGAAGACCGGGGAGAACAGAGGAGAAACAAACAACCATTCACTGCAACATTCACAGTTTAAGAAACACAAAACTGAACATGAAGAAAAGCCAAATTGCTGGTAATATAACATAGAAGAGAGGCTACTAATATGTGAAGAAAATAAAAAATTTAACTGATAGAACAGACGATCCAAACTGAATAAATAAAACTAAAAACGTTAACAGTAAGAGATGATGAAAAAGAGCATGAATTTTTTATCAACTGAGGTATTTCTTCATTCACAAATAGCGGATCACACAAAAAACAAAACAAAAGAAGCTCACTCGGCATTAAATAGAATATCTTCAAATAAGATAAGGAGAATAGAGATGCTGAAAACTAAGACTTAAAACTAAGCCATACGTGAAGAAGATTTATCAAACATCAACCGAGACATTTCCAGTTGTGAGACCCCGTTTATGTATAATTGTATATAGGTACATGGAAATGTAAATGAAGTCATAAGTTTGATGATACAATTGTAATGTGAAGTATATGTAAGGTAAGTCCATAAGATTATGTACACACATGTAATAAGAGTTGTGATTATACATACAAGTTACATTATGTATGAATGTGAAGAAATGGACTTAAACATGTGAGGAATGTGAGTAGAATGGATTATGAGTAGTGTGGTAAAATGGAAGTAGAATTGCGTAAGTTTTGCACTTCCATTTGGTTTATATCGTATACTTTTGGTTATATAAGGATTCCACACAAGTTTCAATAGGTATAAGGTATGAATGGATGTCATTTTCAAGTCTCAAAGATGATTGGATGAGACAATGACCATGGCACCAAATTAAGGATGTTTTGGTATAAGTTTCTGCAGGAAACTGCAGCAAAATCTGGAAATTTTGCAAGGCAGATCGATCTCATAGGAAATCCGACTTTTGTAAACTTAAAACTTGCAAAAACTCATACTCATGGAGGCTGCCAACGTGAACTACCAAATAAATAAAACTGATAAAGCTTTTCATAAATTCTAACAAATTGAAAGTTAACATGAACAGTAGATTAGAAAAATGGTAGCTAAAAAAACTATTCGGAAAGCTTAAAAACAAGGAAAATAAATCCTAAAGTTACCCTAAAAACTATTCTACCCTAACTACTTAATTTTTTCAATTGCTATCATGTTCTATTTATACACAAACTTAGGGGTACAATGGTCATTTTTTATCCTAGATGAGTTGGCATTGTTTGGCCACTTGTCTTCATTTTATTTGCTGCAGAGTAGATATTTCCACGTCACATGTCTTCTAGTACACTTGACTGTGCGATGTGGCCCGACGTGTGTCTTCCAGAAGGTTGGCACGGTGTCCATCGATCTTATCATTTCGAAGCGAATAAAATACTAACACCTAGCATCCCACGTGTCCAGACGACTGGTGACTCGATCTGTAAATTGGAAGTGGTCCAGTCTCCTTTAGCCCGTTTTCAGCCCATTTTTTACTGAAATGACTGAGTTTCATCCAAATTTAATTTACATGCACACTAAAGAATTTTAATTAAATAAAGGGGATAATTAATAAAATAAATTGTGAATTTAAATAATTAATTAGGCAATTAAGCACAAATAATTCTATTAAAAATAGAATTATCAACTTGGTGCATATTACTGAACCTATTTCAAAACCACTGTATCACATGGCCTTAGTTGAGCTGGAGCAGCTCAAGAAACAGTTACAGGAGCTGTTGGATATGGGGTTCACCAGATTGAGTGTTTCGCCTTGGGGAGCACCGATTTTGTTTGTGAAAAAGAAGGATGAAAGCCTCCGATTGTGTATAGATTACAAATTGTTGAATAAGGCTACCATCAAGAATGGGTATCACCGTTTGCGGATTGACAAATGCTCTCACAGCTTTCATGGCTTTGATGAACAATGTGTTCAAGCCATATCTAAATCAGTTTGTTATCATCTTCATCGATGACATCTTAGTATACTCGAAATACAAGGAAGAGCATGAGAAGCACCTTAGGATTGTATTGCAGACCCTACGAGAGTAGAAGTTATATGTTAAACTCAGTAAGTCTGACTTTTGATTGGCACAGATCTTATTTTTGGGACACGTTGTGTCGAGGGATGGTGTATCAGCAGATCCATTGTAACGACCCTTAACCCTTGAAAATCGAGAGAAATTTTTTTTTTTAATTTAATTTACCCACTCATTCCCTCATTCTCTTAGGCTGTATTCCTGTTTAGTGTCAATCCTTACAAATATCTCATTTAATTTATCCTTATACATATTTCATCCCGACACATTATTTTCAATAGATGTATGTGCATATAAATAGTCTGGTAAAGAGATAAGAATGTATACCTCACGCATATACAAAAGGTAGTCTGGGGAAGCTCATATCCGTCAGCCTACGTCGTCTACGCAGCATTTATTAGCTGTAATTCACTGCAAAAATCTGAGAGGTAGAGGGGTGAGCTTTTGGGGAAAAGCCCAGTAAGGTAATGCTCTTAAAGTAGTTCTGATATATAAAAACATTTGAAGTTGTTCATAGAATAAAACTTAATGCAATACATAAATTTTCATTTCATGCATAATCATCATAAAGCATGCGTGTCTTTAAAACAAATCACATACTTAACCCTTTTACAACTTTTCATAAACCTTTCATGAACATTTCATAAATAATTTCGTAAACATTTCATGAATATTTTATAGTCATTTCGTAAACATTTCATGAATATTTCAAAACCGATAGAACTTCAAAAGCATAACTGATGCAAAAACATATATCGGAGGATTAAAATCATATAGCACAGTTCATATCAGATGGAGATTTGGAAAACTTATAGTGGGAAGTCATAAATATGCCCGAAGGCAGGATTCATATACATTCATATACGCCACAAAGGCGCGCACGACAAAAATGCATTGACCGTATGGCACTTTGCATCTGTAGGACTCAAGAGGTGGCCCCCCCTTAGTCACACAGACTGTGTGGCACTTTGCCCCCATAGATCTCAAGAGGTGGCCCTCACGATCGTATGTCTTTGTGAACCGCGTGGCAATTTGCTCCCGTCGAACTCAAGAGGTAACCCCCACAGTAACATAGACTGTGTGGCACTGTGCTCCCACAGAACTCAAGAGGTGACCCCCACGTTCGCATGTCTTTGTGAATCACGTGGTACATTGCTCCCACAAAACTCAAGAGGTAACCCCCACAGTAACATAGACTGTGTGGCACTTTGCTCCCGTCGGACTCAAGAGGTAACCCCCACGTTCACATCATTGTGGAAATTGCGTGGCACTTTGCTCCCACCGAACTCAAGAGGTAACCCCCACAGTAACATAGACTGTGTGGCACTTTGCTCCTGTCGGACTCAAGAGGTAACCCCACAATTCCAATATACAATGCCCTTTTTGTCTTAAAACAGAGTTTTCAAAATCTTACTTGGGTTTTTATAGCTCATTAACTCATATCGAGTAATAAAATCGAATTTCTTGAAATCAGAAAACTCTTTCATAAAACAGAAAGACTGCGTGGCACTTTGTTCCCGTAGGACTCAAGAGGTGGCCCCCACAATCCCCCTTCGAAAACAAATTTCTTTTCTTAAATACTTTTGAAATTGTCAAAAGTTTCTTTAACAATATGGATATAACAACATAAATAAATGAAAAACATCCATACACTTCATACTTTAGGAAATTAATTTCACAACATGGAAAATACTCGGGGAACATTTCGACAATTTAAAACATGCTTCGCAAGTATGAAAACAATGATCAATCATTTCAAATCATATGCTCTTTCGTAAGATCATTTATCGGTGAAACAAATATGCATTATCAGAACTAAGTTAAATAATACCCCTTACCTCGATTTACCGGATACCCCGAATTCGAGTGGTGACGCCTCCTTGTATCTCCCTTAAATCCTTTTACGATTCTCCTACACCGAAAATTGTACTTCTTAGTATCCTATTTATCGAATTAATTACGATACGGTAAAATCGTAACCTTGCTTACCTAGGGAAAATACACTCGAAATTATACAATACATACAATTGTCGCTAAACTTTTATAAATTTATTACCTTGATGTCTGTCCGTAATTCTTGATTACTTCGACTTAGCGAGTCGACGGGTCCGGTCTACTCGAATTATTTCTATCGGCGCCCATTTCCCTTGAGTTTCCTAATTCTTTGTGTCTATCCTCTATTCCAAATATATATATAATTATATATATATATATATATATCCCCCTTTTTATTGTTATTTATTTTCTTTCCTTTTTTTTCCTCGGCTACTATTCATTCTTTTCTTTTCTCTTTTTTTTTTCTTTTCAAATCTTTTTTTCTTTTCCCGCCATCCTCTTTTTTTTTTCTTCTTTGGTTTTCCTTCTACGTTGACACTGTTCATGTCTTTCTTTCTCCCCTGTTTCCAAATTTTTGGCCTCATTTCACCGCATCACCGGTTGCCATCTCCTCCTCCATCGTTCCTGGTTTCAGTCCGGCTTTGGTGACCTCCCCTCCATTCATTCTGTTCCCTGCTCCCACGTCAGGCCTCTGCCGTTCTTCACCTCTGCCTCCTCTCGGTTGCCCTGCTTCAGCCCTTTGCCTCCAATCCATCACAATCCTCTCGATTTTCCAGCTTCTAGACACAAAAAGAGGTTCCTGCAGCCATGTTTTCCTCTGTTTCTCATTACTGCCATCACCTCCTTCATCCTGCTCTCTTTTACTGCCAACCGAAATAGAGTAGCAGTAAATCTCTAAACTGCGATGATCGACACAGCAGCACACGATTGTGGTGATGAAGGCTAATGACATTTTCGGGTTACAGCTAGAAGGATGGTGGTGGAAGTTCTTCTCCAACTTTTGTCTTCTAACAGAAACTTTTTCACATTCCTCCGAACTATCCCTCATTTCTATCTCATTCAACTCTCTCGTTTCACTCTCTGTTTCCAGTTTCTCTTTCTCATCTCCTATTTTATTCTTTCTTTGTTCTTTGCCAGTTTCTCGGGCCACTCTTTCTCTCCGGTTCTACTTGAGTCACAATCGGCTATGAAGAAGCCCTTCACTCCAGGGATTGCTCTCCGTCTCTCGGGGTTTTGCTGGTCTTCAGCAAACTGTCTTAACTATTTCTTCCCCTCTCTCAATTGCCCGTTTCTCGCTTTTATGAATGTACGGGACTGCAGCAGAGAAGACGTGCTGGTGAGAGGTCGGTAGCGTGAGCGTGGAGAGGGAGCAGGGATGGGCTCGGCAGGAGTTTCCTTCTGTTTCCTGTCACTCTGATTTTATTATTACTTTACTCAAATACAATATGGGAGCAGCAGACCGGGCAGAATTCTACGCGTTCCTACCCCTGCCCTAGATTTTTTTTCTTTTCCTTCACGTTTCCTTTCATGTCTTTACCTTCCACTGACAGGAACATTACAATATATGTACTGTGTACATACATATTTCTTCATATTTTCACCCTTTCCTTCTCTGATTCCATTCCCTGCCATGACATTTCCTCCCTCGTGTATTTATGTATATAACTTGTATATAATACTGAAGAAAGCTCTCAGCTCACATGTATGTATACTTATATATATACATACACTCGTATATATACATTTATATACATGGGTACATTTATTCTTATATATATAATTATCTGTGTATAATTGTATACCCTTGTACATGTATTTTAATCTTGAGAAATAAATTAAACATTGCATATATATATGTATATATAAATACATGTATGTCTACGTATTTGATTAAATTCTCCATGTATTTATACACATATCGTTCACATATGCTACCTATCTTCAGACTCCTATTCACACTACATTTGTACACATAAATCTTGTATGCGTGTGTGTGTATATATATATCTACAACGGCACGTACAAATGTATATATATATATATGTATATATACATATGTATTCTCATCCATGTATTTCAAATAAATTCTCATTTATTTACTAACCAATTCTAGGTAATTATTTAATATTCCATCATGTATATATGTATATACATGTAAAAGAAAATTTGTAAATCAACCTCGTCTAAGTCTCTCATATTATAATTCAAATTAATTATCCTCTAATAAGCGCATTCTCCATTATTATTTAAATCGGATACATGAAAATTCATGGGGTTTACATTCTCCCCACCTTAGGAAATTTGGTCCCCAAATTTAATATTACATTAGCCTTTAAACAATTGCAGGTATTTCTCTCATATTAAACTTTCTAATTCCCGCGTAGTCTCTTCTAATTATATCTCTTATTGTCCCTTTCAATTATATCTCTTATTGTCCCTGATTGCCAATATATCTTCAGAGGATTTGATAAATTCTATTATTCTCCGAATGTAGGGTATGTCTCTGTAAATGAGTCTCTGACACATCAATTTCCTTTAACTATAGATCATTTGATATATAATTCTGTTTTTAAATCTCAACAAATTATCAGTACCAATACTCAAGCTAATTGCAGCACCCATCTGGGTCTGATTAGCTACATCAATACAGTGTTTATCATTGCACTGAGTCTGCCTGATTCATTCAAATCAAGTCTAGTTTTCAACTCTCAGGCTCGCTACTACGATATAAGTATCAGCATCAGAAAGGAACCACATCCAGTTGAGGTTCGCTAGAGAACTCATATCCTTGACCAATATACGTAACGCCGTCCCATAATCACTTCTGCTCCAAGTACTAACTCGAGTCATTCATCATTTTTTGTATTTGACAACTTTTGTAAAATTTAATACTTAACCTTCATGATCAGTGGAATTCCATCATTCTTCACAGTACAAGTAATGGTATCCTGACTTCAAACACAAATATTTCGACTGTCATTTTCAATTTATCCCTTAGTCACACTTATTCTCTATTCATATCACTTGATCAGAATAATTTAATTTACTAGAAGTATTTATACATCATATACATCTCTTGTTCATAGTATCACCTGTATTCAAAATCTATCACATTTCAAACTTGCCTCATTTCGTACATCAATTATATTAGAACTCTTTCCTTATTCCAATTAAGTCTCACATTCGAAACATAAGCATGAGTAATTCACAATCTTTATACTCGATACGTAATTCATAGTCCCAAGTCTCCATATATCTCAAACTCTGAATCATCTTTAAGAGTTTTAGGTCTTTCCCCACTGATTTATAATCCTTGTCTTGGGAATCCAATTAACACCCGTTCTTAACATATCGTGACCAAAACGACTCCGAGTCTCCTTAACAATTAATGCTAGTACACATCAAAGTGAATCACCTGGTCCGATAATCTCCTTTTCATGTAATCCTTATAATTGCTTCCTCATCATTTTAATTCAATCCTATAAGCAGTGTGACCTTCACTTATACTTTTAGTTTTATAATTCACCTTTTCAGTTACAGTGACTTTACTCTATTACTCTCACTGCTTCCTTAGTACATCACTTTTTCTGTCACTTTTTTTTTTTTACCTTTTCATTTTCTTAGTACCCTCAAAATATACATTTCATATCATCATAGTTGCGCCTTGTGCACTGCTTCCCCAAAATAACATCAAGTTGAGCTAACTTAGCTCGATTGAAGACCTCAATACGTCCTATGAGTTTCCTGAATTTTCTCCGTTTCACATCTCTACTTATCTAGATCATTCCTTTTTCCAAAGCTATAAATTTAATTTCATATTCATCCACAGACTTGTTACTCCATGTTCGATTGCAATCATTCCTCCATAATTGCCACTTAATTTCATTCGGAATGTGTTGCCGTCTAAGGGCCTTCAGAATATATCCCATGTAATTTATTGATGTCGGCTCTCGGATTAAATCGGGGAACTTCCCTCTGAGTTCGACTTTCTATCTTGATATTGCTGCTACATGGGCTACCTCTTTATAGTAGCACACTCTGAAAATCGTGTAGCTTCTCCAATCCTTTAACACAAAAGTTGCAAAAGCAACTTTCTCGGTAGAGTTACTTCTAAAAGCATCAAACCTTTCTATCTCATTCATTCGACACTCTGAATCACTGAATTCTTAACTTTGTTGAAAAATGGAGGCTTAAACTCTTGAAACTGCCCCCAGTCTATTAAGCTCACTGTCATACTCTAAGAATCCATGCAAGTTTTCCAATTTTCCATTACAATTGGATTCTTCACTCCAGTATGTAATAACATACTATCCTCCGAAGTCAGCTCGGTCTTTATCCGTTAGTGAACTTACAGACATTTCTTGACTTCACTGCCCATAACATTGGGTCATAAATTTTCAGGGATATAATTCATAATTCATACTCATAGACAAATCAATTTCCTAGTGCTAGACCCATAAATTCCATTCATAGTTTCCTTAATCTCATTCATTCAGTTCTCTATAACTATCGGGTCCTTTATCCCATTTAACAATGGCAGTTTACGGTTCTGAAACTGTCTTATCTAGTGTAGCTCCTACATCCTAACCCAAATCATCATCGCTCCGCTGTGCAGTTACAGAAGCAGACATATTTGTAATTCTGAAACATCTCTACAGTCTGTGCCGACGCATCGAGAGTAATTTGTCTGTTTATTCTTCCGTCTACCCGATCACTTAACATAGCCTGTGTCATAATTTTCCATAATATGTTTAATACTCCACATAATCTTAGCAAAATGTATCTTAATAGCTTCTGTCCTTTCCACAGGACCTGATAGAGCACGCTCAACATCAGTTTCAATCTCAGTATCATATATGAGTTTCATATGATAACTCTGCATGATTATCAGGCCTATCTCTACGGCCTCTCGCTCGTGATCTAATTCATCACACAAACCCAACATTAAGTCTTAACTTAATTAGGTATACTTACTCTACAACCAGACAAGCACAGACATTTGGGATGTAATCATATCCTTATTATTGACACTGACAGTACTAGACAGCCTCTGCTCTGATACCACTAAATGTAACGACCCTTAACCCTTGAAAACCGGGAGAATTTTTTTTTTTTGAATTTAATTTACCCACTTATTCCCTCATTCTCTTAGGCTGTATTCCTGTTCAGTGTCAATCCTTAAAAATATCTTATTTAATTTATCCTTAAACATATTTCATCCCGACACATTATTTTAAATAGATGTCTGTGCATATAAATAGTCTGGTAAAGAGATAAGAATGTATACCTCACGCATATACAAAAGGTAGTCTGGGGAAGCTCATATCTGCCAGCCTATGTCGTCTACGCAGCATTTATTAGCTGTAATTCACTGTAAAAATCTGAGAGGTAGAGGGGTGAGCTTTTGGGGAAAAGCCCAGTAAGGTAATGCTCTTAAAGTAATTTTGATATATAAAAACATTTGAAGTTGTTCATACAATAAAACTTAGTGCAATACATAAATTTTCATTTCATGCATAATCGTCATAAAGCATGCGTGTCTTTAATACAAATCACATACTTAACCCTTTTACAACTTTTCATAAACCTTTCATGAACATTTCATAAATCATTTCGTAAGCATTTCATGAATATTTTATAGTCATTTCGTAAACATTTCATGAATATTTCAAAACCGATAGAACTTCAAAAGCATAACTGATGCAAAAACATATATCGGGGGATTAAAATCATATAGCATAGTTCATATCGGATGGAGACTTGGATAACTTATAGAGGGAAGTCAAAAATATGCCCGAAGGCAGGATTCATATACATTCATATACGCCACAAAGGCGCGCACGACAAAAATGCATTGACCGTATGGCACTTTGCATTTGTAGGACTCAAGAGGTGGCCCCCCACAGTCACACAGACTGTGTGGCACTTTGCTCCCACAGATCTCAAGAGGTGGCCCTCACGATCGTATGTCTTTTTGAACTGCGTGGTACTTTGCTCCTGTCGACTCAAGAGGTAACCCCCACAGTAACATAGACTGCATAGCACTTTGCTCCCACAGAACTCAAGAGGTGACCCCCACGTTCGCATGTCTTTGTGAATCACGTGGTACATTGCTCCCACAGAACTCAAGAGGTAACCCCTACAGTAACATAGACTGTGTGGCACTTTGCTCCCGTCGGACTCAAGAGGTAACCCCCACGTTCACATCATTATGGAAATTACGTGGCACTTTGCTCCCACAGAACTCAAGAGGTAACCCCCACAGTAACATAGATTCTGTGGCACTTTGCTCCTGTCGGACTCAAGAGGTAACCCCCACAATTCCACTATACAATGTCCTTTTTGTCTTAAAACAGAGTTTTCAAAATCTTACTTGGGTTTTTATAGCTCATTAACTCATATCGAGTAATAAAATCGAATTTCTTGAAATCTGAAAACTCTTTCATTAAACAGAAAGACTGCGTGGCACTTTGTTCCCGTAGGACTCAAGAGGTGGCCCCCACAATCCCCCTTCGAAAACAAATTTCTTTTCTTAAATACTTTTGAAATTGTCAAAAGTTTCTTTAACAATATGGATATAACAACATAAATAAATGTAAAACATCCATACACTTCATACTTTAGGAAATTCATTTCACAACATGGAAAATACTCGGGGAACATTTCGACAATTTAAAACATGCTTCGCAAGTATGAAAGCAATGATAAATCATTTCAAATCATATGCTCTTTCGTAAGATCATTTATTGGTGAAACAAATATGCATTATCAGAACTAAGTTAAATAATACCCCTTACCTCGATTTATCGGATACCCCGAATTCGAGTGGTGACGCCTCCTTGTATCTCCCTTAAATCATTTTACGATTCTCCTACACCGAATATTGTATTTCTTAGTATCCTATTTATCGAATTAAGTACGATGCGGGAAAATCGTAACCTTGCTTACCTAGGGAAAATACACTCGAAATTATACAATACATACAATTGTCTCTAAACTTTTATAAATTTATTACCTTGATGTCTGCCATAATTCTTGATTACTTCGACTTAGCGAGTCGACGGGTCCGGTCTACTCGAATTATTTCAGTCGGCGCCCATTTCCCTTGAGTTTCCAAATTCTTTGTGTCTATCCTCTATTCCAAATATATATATAATTATATATATATATATCCCCCTTTTTATTGTTATTTATTTTCTTTCCTTTTTTTTGCTCGGCTACTATGAATTTTTTTCTTTTCTCTTTTTTTTTTCTTTTCAAATCTTTTTCTTTTCTTTTCCCGCCATCCTCTTTTTTTTTTCTTCTTTGTTTTTCCTTCTACGTTGACATTGTTCATGTCTTTCTTTCTCCCCTGTTTCCAAATTTTTGGCCTCGTTTCACCGCATCACCGGCTGCCATCTCCTCCTCCATCGTTCCTGGTTTCAGTCCAGCTTTGGTGACCTCCCCTCCATTCATTCCGTTACCAGCTCCCACGTCCGGCCTCCGCCGTTCTTCACCTCTGCCTCCTCTCGATTTCCCTGCTTCAGCCCTTTGCCTCCAGTCCATCACAATCCTCTCAGTTTTCCAGCTTCTAGACACAAAAAGAGGTTCCTGCAGCCATGTTTTCCTCTGTTTCTCATTACTGCCTTCACCTCCTTCATCCTGCTCTCTTTTACTGCCAACTGAAATAGAGTAGCAGTAAATCTGTAGACTACGATGATCGACACAGTAGCACACGATTGTGGTGATGAAGGCTAATGACATTTTCGGGTTACAGCTAGCAGGATGGTGGTGGAAGTTCTTCTCCAACTTTTGTCTTCTAAAAGAAACTTTTTCACATTCCTCCGAACTATCCCTCATTTCTATCTCATTCAACTCTCTCGTTTCACTCTCTATTTCCAGTTTCTCTTTCTCATCTTCTAATTTATTCTTTCTTTTGTTCCTTGCCAGTTTCTCGGGCCACTCTTTCTCTCCGGTTCTACTAGAGTCACAATCGGGTATGAAGAAGCCCTTCACTCCAGGGATTGGTCTCCGTCTCTCGGGGTTTTGTTGGTCTTCAGCAAACTGTCTTAACTATTTCTTCACCTCTCTCAATTGCCCATTTCTCGCTTTTATGAATGTACGGGACTGCAGCAGAGAAGACGTGCTGGTGAGAGGTCGGTAGCGTGAGCGTGGACAGGGAGTAGGGATGGGCTCGATAGGAGTTTCCTTCCATTTCCTGTCACTCTGATTTTATTATTACTTTACTCAAATACAATATGGGAGCTGCAGACCGGGCAGAATTCTACCCGTTCCTACCCTTGCCCCATATTGTTTTTCTTTTCCTTCACATTTCCTTTCATGTCTTTACCTTCCACTGACAGGAACATTACAATATATGTACTGTGTACATACATATTTCTTCATATTTTCACCCTTTCCTTCTCTGATTCCATTCCCTGCTGTGACATTTCCTCCCTCGTGTATTTATGTATATAACTTGTATATAATACTGAAGAAAGCTCTCGGCTCACATGTATGTATACTTATATATATACATACACTTGTATATATACATTTATATACATGGGTACATTTATTCTTATATATAAAATTATCTGTGTATAATTGTATACCCTTGTACATGTATTTTAATCTTGAGAAATAAATTAAACATTGCATATATATATGAATATATAAATACATGTATGTCTACGTATTTGATTAAATTCTCCATGTATTTATACACATATCGTTCACATATGCTACCTATCTTCAGAATCCTATTCACACTGCATTTGTACACATAAATCTTGTATGCGTGTGTGTGTATATATATATATCTACAACGGCACGTACAAATGTATATATATATATATATGTATATATACATATGTATTCTCATCCATGTATTTCAAATAAATTCTCATTTATTTACTAACCAATTCTAGGTAATTATTTAATATTCCATCATGTATATATGTATATACATGTAAAAGAAAATTTGTAAATCAACCTCGTCTAAGTGTCTCATATTATAATTCAAATTAATTATCCTCCAATAAGCGCATTCTCCATTATTATTTAAACCGGATACATGAAATTTTGTGGGGTTTACATCCATCCAAGATTGAGGTTGTAGTTCAGTGGGAACAACCGAAGACAGTCACCAAGATTAAGAGTTTTCTGGGTTTAGCAGGATATTATCGGGAGATTCGTTTAGGGATTTTTGAAGTTAGCTGCACCGTTGACACGTCTCACTCGAAAGAGTGTAACATTCGTGTGGGTAATGATTGTGAGAGCAGTTTTCAGGAGTTGAAGCGTCGATTGACCACCGCTCCGATTGTCACTATCCTACCACCTCATGAGGATTTTCAGTGTATACCGATGCTTCGTATCAGGGACTGGGCTGTGTATTGATGCAGGATGGGAGGGTAGTTACTTATGGATCTAGACAGTTGAAGAACCATGAGAAAAACTATCTGACCCACGATTTGGAGTTAACTGCAGTAGTGTTTGCATTGAAGGTATAATGCCACTACTTGTATGGTGAGAAGTTTTAAATTTTACCGACCATAAGAGCCTCAAGTATATGTTCTAGCAGAAAGAACTGAACATGAAATAGAGAAGATGGCTAGAGCTTCTGAAGGACCATGATTTTGAGATACTTTATCATCTAGGTAAGGCTAACATTGTAGCTGATGCGTTGAGTAGGAAGAGCCTTGGGATGGTATCGTATATGATGGTCAGGGAACATGAGTAGCTAAAGTAGTTTGCTACCCTTAGCTTAGGAGTTGTGCCTTCTGACATGGATACGGACTGTATGATTGCTAGTCTATACTTAGAGCCAGATCTGTTGGATAGGATCAGGCTCAGCAAACTGATTTGTATTGCATTAACATGATTGGTCAGATACAGAAGGGCATAGAGACCGAATTTGAGATAAGTTCTTATGGACTACTGAGGTTCAGAAGTAGAGTGTGTTCCCGAGGACCTAGAGCTCAGAAGATTGATATTGTCGGAAGCTCATTCGTCGAGGTACACGTTGCATCTGGGGAGTAACAAGATGTATCAGAATCTTCGAAAGGTGTACTGGTGGTCAGGTATGAAGAGAGATGTGGCAGATTTTATGGTGAAATGTCTCATATGTCAGCAAGTGAAGGTAAAGCATCAGAAACCTACAGCGTTATTACAGCCTCTACCTATACCGACATGGAAAAATGAGCATATCACTATGGATTTTGTGATGGGTTTACTAAAGACCCGTGGGAATCACGATGCTATATGGGTGATCGTTGATAGATTGACGAAGTCAGCCCACTTCTGATCTTTGAGAGCTACCGATACTCTGAGTTCATTGGTGGAGTTGTATGTACGCGAGGTAGTGAGGTTACATGGTGTTCCAGTAAGCATTGTCTCAGATAGGGATTCCCGTTTTACTTCTCACTTTTGGGAACATTTTCAGGAAGCCATAGCAACCTAGTTGAGTTTGAGCACTGCTTTCCATCTTCGGATAGATGGTCAGTCAGAGAGGACTATACAGACTCTGGAGGACATGTTGAGAGCGTGTGTGCTAGATTTTAGAGGCTCCTGGGATGATCATTTACCACTAGTCGAATTCACCTACAATAACAGTTATCATGTGAGTATCGGGATGGTACTGTATGAGGCTTTGTATGGCTATAGATGTCGTTCCCCTATTGGTTGTGAAAAAGTTACTGACCGAAAGATTTTTTCTCCTGACTTGGTTACATAAGCCTTTGAGGATGTCCAATTGATTGTTGAGAGATTGAGGATAGCTCAGAGTAGATAGAAAAGCTACGCTGACAAGAGACGGAGACCACTTGAGTTCATAGTTGGTGAGCCAGTATTTCTAAAGGTTTCTCCTTCCAATGGTATAGCGAGATTCGGGAAGAGAGGTAAACTGAGTCCACACTACATTGAACCCTTTGAGATACTTGATCGAGTGGGAGATAAGACATATAGGTCAGCTTT
This sequence comes from Firmiana major, assembly GCA_033439115.1. NCBI lineage: Eukaryota > Viridiplantae > Streptophyta > Magnoliopsida > Malvales > Malvaceae > Firmiana > Firmiana major. The sequence goes on along the minus strand of CM065908.1, from coordinate 44,229,207 downwards.
GCCATCGAATTTATCGAGAGTGCATAATGTCTTCCACATTTCTATGCTTCAGAAGTATAATCCAGATCCAAACCATGTGATTCGGTATGAGCCATTGGAGCTCAAGGAAGATTTGACATACGTAAAGAAACTGATTCGAATATTAGATAGAAAGAAGAAAGTCTTGAGATCCAAGACTATCGGGTTAGTTAAAATTCTCTAGCAACATCACACATCAGATGAGGCTACATGAGAGCTAGAGAGTCTGATGCAAGAGAGACACCCTCAGTTGTTTGATGATTAAGTTAGTTCTAATTTGAAGGACCAAATTTTCTTTATGGAGGGGAGAATTGTAAGGCCCGTAATTTAATATGTACTCTTTATGATTATGTGATGTACGAACATGGCACATTTGATATAAATCATAAGGAATGAATGTTTTTAAGTTCCAAATGTGTAAGAAATGCAAAACGGGTAGTGAAGCAAATTGGATATGAATGTAACAATGAAATTCTGGGAAAACTACAGTTGAACTGCTGCAGAGGAGGAGTAGATCGATCCCTTATTCAAAGAAGATAGATCTTGGATAGGTTCTGGATAGAACAGATCAATCTCATATCAAGGCCGAATCGATCTCTATATGATTTTGTGTTAAACAGATCGATCTCATGCTAAAGAGCATATCGATCTTCTATGCATAAAAAGTCAAATTCTGAAGAGATAAACACAGGGCAGATCGATTTCTCACCGTTAGGAGATCGATCTCTAAGGGCAATTCTATATATACTAGACCTCTACACCTTCATTTTCCTGAGAGCACCCAATCTTCATTGGAACCAAAGTAAGACCTAACTTTCCTACTCCAAAAATCATCACTTTTCAATCAGTTTTGAGTGAGATTTATTTCAACAAAGTTGTTCCTAGTAAAGATTAGAACAACATAGTTGGAAACTAGAAGTTGGAATCAAGGATTGAAGGAGCAGGGTGAATTTTCCACAAATTGGGAAAAAGAGGAAAATCAAGCTAGGTAAGATTCAATACACCAACTTCAATTATGTTAATATAGGTATCTTGGTGAGTTGATTGGTGTATGTTTGAATTGTTGAAAACACCTTGATTATGTAAAATCTCCATGACCTAAAAATTGGCATGAATTTGAGAAAATGATGAGAAAGTTGAGTAAGCATGGATTTAAGGATGAAATAAGCATGTATGTATGATTGTAAGATAGTTTTATGAAATACATAAATTGGAATAGATGAGAAATGAAAATAGGTATATGAGGTATATGGTGAAATACCATAGTGGGAGAAAATGATGAAATGGAGGCATATGAAGATCATGCCAGTTTAATTCGAATATGTAGACTTGAACGAGTCTAATAGGTTCTCGAGAAATGAGTTGTAAAATCGAAAGGGACTTAAGAGGGAGTAAAGTCCAATAAGCTGAAATAAGGCCAAATGAGTATAAAAAGGGCTAATTGCATTGAGTTAGATTCATGCAAGTGAAAACTAAGTATATTAAAGTATATTGATGTGAATGATTATTAACAGCTTCAAAAGTTATATTGAAAGCTGATCGAACTACGATAGTGAGCAGCACCAAGGAAGTGAGGTCACATTATGTGATCAGAGGTAAGGGAATTTAGTGAGTAGCTAGAGGCAGGTACACGTATTTCGAATAGAATTTTGATTATTATATTGTATATGAAATTTCGTGTATAGAAAAGTTTTGGTAGGAATCGATAATGGTCAAATTGTGTTTTTATCTAGATTGAAGGGTAAAAATCTTAGGAAGCATGTTTGTAACTAGTTTTGATAGTTGCATTGATAGAATGGCCAATGTTTTCATGTATATGTGAAAACAGCACATTTAAGTGCCCATTTGATTTGATTGAGTGAAATTTCAATTGAAATAAGCCATCTATCGGTTTGTGTGAAAACCAACCGTGTTAGAGCATAGCTCACATGAGATTTTATAAGATATGCATAACATAGTACTGGAGTTTATTCTCGTACTTGATTTCAATGCGATTTGTGCATGATAGAGTACTGGAGCATTGCTCGTACACAATTTTATTGGTTGATGCATGATAAAGTATTGGAGCATTGCTCATACTCAGTTTTACATTAACATAGTGCTAGGAGCATTACTCGCACTAGATTTATATGACTTATGCATACGTTCGTGTTGGGAGTTTACTCGGACGTACTGGTTTTAAAAGATAGAGCATGAAACAGTTGTGTTGGGAGCCCGTACAGACTATGTGTTGCATCGATTTTATGCTCGCACGTGTAAATTTTGAGATATGGTCGAGGGCTATGGAAAAACTATTTTTCATTGTATGAGGGCTAAGACCTATGGCAGTCACCTCGACCTTGAGATTGGGTCCATGAAGTACTTTGTACCGTGTATGTCACATGGAGTACGATATACCATCAGTACATGATGTTATTGAGTTGTGAGCTAACGGCAGAGGATTTGACCCACCTCCCATTACAGCAAATGTGAGACCCCGCACACCGAGTACTGTATAGCCTGGGATCACGAAAAATGAGTTATGATCATAATCTCGGAACATGTAGTCGCCTGTCATGACCCTTCATGACTTAACCAAAAAACCACTACGAATTTTTCGCATTTTTAACTTACGTTTCCTCTCTTCAATGGTTGGGCTGTGATTCGATGTTAGCTTCCTCGTATACCATATCATCCATTATCATACACACATGTCAATTTACTGTTACTGACTGTATTTCTTTTATAATACATGTGAGATTCATATAAAACTAAAACAAATACATTCCCTATAATATATATTGTATACATCACTATGCTGTTTCTATGTTTAGATACATAACCGTACAAAATAAGTATACCTGTCGATCGATAGAAAATAGCGGCGGACAATAGGAATACTATCCCTCAAATGCTCTCACTCTACTGCTAATGCTCTGTAGAGAGATGTAAAAGAAAGGGGGTGAGCATACAACGTGTTCAGTAAGGAAATCAGGCAAGCAAGTAGATATATGCACTACTTACATAAAATAATGCTATGCCTCGAAATTATCATTTCCTTAACTCATTTTAAAAGCATGTCTTTAAATATATATATACTTGTACAGATTAAATCCCATGTACAGAAATCATGTTTGCTTTCTTAAATGTAGGCATGTAGTGCAAAATAATGCATCTTTATAATATCACAATGCCTTTAGATAAATCATGCCATGTATATTTAAATCACATTAAATATGGCAATTAAATTATTCACATCACAACAATCGGATTTCGACTCATCCCTTAGGTCTATCCGTAAATAAATAAATCAATCAGGTGATATATCATGTGAGACTCTATGATGAAATGCAATAATATCCTGGACTATGGCCATATCTTATAATGGTGATCCTAGGCAACACAGATTTCGGTGTGCAGGGCATCACTGCTGCAACAGGAGGGAGGTCAGTCCATCACAACTGCCAGCTATATCCTCCTCAACTCTACAACACCACACGGTACAGTGTGCTCCGTGCCAATCGCACGGTACAACGTACTGCGTGGACCCTACATCACAGTCGGGGTGCCTGTCATAGGTCTTAGCCCTCAAACCATGGAATATCATACCACGTCTCTAAATCCACATGCGAACCTCTCATAGTGTGACACTCAGTCGACACGAGGAAATCAAGCATGGTTTTCAACATGTATTATATATCACATAAATTACAGTGCGTGCCTTTGAGTGCGACTCACAGTCGACACTCCGCTCAAACACTGTTTCACATCACAAACTCAACTCTAGTGCGAGTAAACCTCCAGCAACTAGGTCAATGCATAGTTCATGTTTCAAATCAAGTACGAGCAATAGCTCAAGTACTATGTCATGTATAAATCATGAAGAATTGAGTACGAGCAACGCTCTAGCACACTGTCATGTATCTCATGTAAAATTTGAGTACGAGCTAATCGCTCCAACGCTCTCTCATGCATAAATAACATAAACTGAGTACAAGTAATAACTCCAGCACTCTATCATGCATGTAATGGAAATCTAGTGCGAATCAAAATCCACCACTAATATATGTGGAAAATATATGAAATCAAGTGCGAGCAGTGCTCTAGCACGATTTATTCTCACATAATATGATAGATGGCTCTTTAAAAAGGGATGTTTTCAAAACATCAAAATCAGCACTATAAAGTGTGCTTAATTCACATCAAGCTTAAAATCATTAGCCCATCTATTTATTCTTCTGCTAAATAGCAGTAAAACACTCAAAATGGTGGTTTCCATGCCTTTTACAACTTTTCACAAAAGTTGACTTTTTTCCTAACTAAGGGCAAAAATCTTAATTTGCCACTATCGGGTCACAATAATTATTATTCACTTTCTCCAACCCTCAGAGCTTTTAAGTGAATGTAAAAGCAGATGAAAATACGTGCAGGTATCTCTAACTACTCACAAAAGTTCCTTACCTGCAATCACTCGAGAAATTTTACTTTCTTAATGTTGGTCAATCCAGCAGTCCGATTTGCTCCTCCAATAATCTCTGGAGCTGCATATAACCATTTATTAGGTTAATCATACTTTTCCTACTGTATTTCACATTAAATGCAGTCTATTTCCCTTAATAGGCTTTAATAAACCTTAATGGCCTAACTATGCCTTAAGCCCATTTCCATTTTACTATTTATTTTCGTTGGACCTATTGGGCTTGTGGGACCCACCAACTCTTATTGGGCTTGTCCTAAACCCATTACATCACATTGGGACTAAAATAATTGGGCTTGGCCTATTGGACCTCTCGACCACATGTCATGGTCGAGAGCACTCTATATCGTCGGTCACACTATGGCCTGCCGTCCATATCCATTTCCTTAGCCAATTCACTTAGGCCTTTTCACAAACACTTAGTTGGCAATGTTCTTAAGCATCACATAGTTCATTTAGGCATTTTATCAAACACCTTGATTGCCAATTTAACACACGTATTAATTAATCAAATTGATTAATTCTAACTATACCATAATCATTAACACATGTATATCAACTCATTTATGCCTTAATATCATATGGGCATTCATCAATATTTCACTTCTCACTCTCGGCCTAACCATGATCATAGTGATTTCATATGTTTCAATGCTTAAAACATATACCAATATACTTAAAATCATTCATACATTAACATATATGAATTTGAAAGCTTAAAAATATACCTAGAATTTGTGTTCACACATGGCCAAAACTTTGGAGTCTCACGGTTTGCACACTATGGTTTCTTGATAGCCAATTCCAACATATGTCACTCTCCTCTCAATTTGGAACAACTTTCATGAAGAATGAAAGTTCCAAATATGCCTAAATCCTAGTGATTTCTAGTGAGAGAAAGCTTGGATAAATGTATTTCAATGGTTTCCTTGTGTAGCCGAGAATGGTATGGTGAAGATGACAATGGTGTGGCTGATTTTATAAGTCATTTACTTAGCCATTAAGCCTTACTTTTCAGCCATTAAAATTGAGTTCCTAAGGTTTAGTTATGAGTCACCTAATGAGTCATCTAATGAGTCATAGTTAGCTTTAACTATGGTTAGATATTTAATCCTAATGGGCTTTACAATTGGGCCTCTCGGTTTGGGCTTTCTTAATGGGCTTTCGAGTTGAAATTTTTACTATACCTTGGGCCTTTAATTTCTAAATATTTGGCCTATAAATCGGTCCAACAATTTGGTCTAAGGGACCTAAGAATTTTGATCTACGCTTAGTATACCTTAATGGGCTTTAAAAACTTCACTTTAGGTCCATTACGTTTTTATCCATTAATTTTAATTCGAAATCCTTCCGAATAAATTTTTCTCACTTTCGAGGATGATTATCTTGTATTCTGACTAAAAATATTTTTTTCCAAATTTTTCTCCATACTTAGGTTAATTCCTAACCATGGTTAGTCAACTATGGTAAAAGTCCACTTTTCTTAACTATAGTTAACTTTTTTCTTAATCATTGACTAAGTTGACTTTTTCTCAAAATTTTGAAAGTGTCATATCTTATGTCTTGCACTCTCGTCTTTACGTTTTAGCCGTTTTCGGTAGGTAAGTACACCTTAAATACTTTATCTCGCTAAAAAAGTCCTTTTTAGCTTTTACTCTCGTTCTCTGTGTTCGGAACTAAATCAAACTGACTTTCCTTCATAAGCTTTCTATATTTTCTCATTTTAAGTTCTTATTTTCAGTCAGAATGATTCAGATCCACTCGGTTTAGCCTGTGACTCTTATAGCTCACATTAGGCTTTTATGTAGCTTATGCGTGTTAAATCATTTCACATACTCTTTAAATCTAGTAAATACTCTTCTTATGATTCAACTATAACAATAGAGAGTTCATACACATAGGAATCATAAGGAACAGGCTACATAAAATACGTGTCTGACATCACCTATCTCGTTTCATTCACTTGAGATTTCTTGATTGAATTATCACATGATTTTATAATCTGAACATCTGATTTTGTGAATTGTGAAAAGGGTAACCAAAGGAATGGGTGAGGCTCGGATTTCCATGTTTTTAACATGATGATATGCCATCATTTTTTTTAATTTAATTGAAATGACATGATTTACATTAATTACATGAGAAATGTAATATTTTGCATAAACTGCTGAGATTTATTAAACCAGTATGATTTCAGTTCATAACTGACGATTTGTATCTATATGTATATATTGCACAAATGTTTCAAGAAAGGTACATGCTTTAGATATGAATCGATAAGGAAATGATTTTAAGGCTTGATCGCTGTATTTTGTAGATAGTGTAGTTATCTACTTGCTTGCCTTATTTCCTTACTGAGCTGTGAGCTCACCCCTTTTTTTATTTCCCCTTTCTACAGAGCCTTCGCAGTAGTTGAGCACGGTTGAGGACTGATATTCCTTTATCCGCTGCATACCCATCTTACAAAAGGTATATACATTTGAAACATTTTGTACTGAACAATGTAAAAGCATAGTTATGTAAATGAATGTATGGTCGAGGATGTATATGTACAAGTATGGTATTAATGTATATGAGTTTACATTTAAGAAAATAGTACTTAGAGTTAATAGATGATTGTATTGACCTGTATGCATGTTATGGAATGAATGTGGTTGAGGTGACTAATATCGAATCACAGCCCAACAGTTTGGTGTTGAGTTATGACTGAAGGAAAGGTAAGTAAAATGCGAAAAATTTGTGGTGGTTTTTGGTAAGTCAAGAGAGGTCGTGACAATAGGATTAGGATTGTTCCCTCACTATATAAAAGGACCATAGGCTACCCATTATTATCACCAATTGGCTTTAGTTTTATTTTTATTTCTTGATTTATGTTACAAAACAATTTCTTTTAATTTTATAAAGTGTTGCTCAATTGGAATTTTCTTTAATATTGCGATATTGCTTTCCTCAATTGCTTTTCTGCTTTCTTTCTTTTTCATTAAAAACCAATTGCTTCTTTCTTCTTTATTATTGTCTTTAACTTAATTCTAGCATGTTAATATAGGAAATCAATTCTTGTATGTTAATATAGGAAATCAATTGCATCTAGTTTAATATATCTATAAGTTGATAGCTCTCTTTAATAATATAAAGTAGTTTTTAGTTAGTTCTTGCATGATTTCTTTTCTTGATTTGTTTTCTTACATGATATTTAGGATCATTAGTGTTTAGATTGAGTTTCTTGCAAGTTTATTTAATCTTTTGCATAGTTCATACATAAACGATAGTCTTACATGCTTTCTTGAAATTTTTATTTTCTTGGATCATGGTTAGTTTGATTGCATAATTAGCTTGCATATTACAATTGCAACATTAATATATTACAATTGCATATTACGATTGCAACATTAATATATAAAGTTTGATTTTTGCATGTTCATATGAATGTCAGTTTCTTTGTAAAAGTGTTCTTGATTGATTATTTGATTCTTTTCTTAATCTTTATGTGTGTTTTAAGCATGATGTCTAGTGAGTAGAGTCTTTATTTGGTTAGTATGTTTTCTTGATTGAATCTTGATTGCATGATGTTATGCGAATATGATCTAAATAATATATTATTGGTTATGTATCTAAGGTTTTTCATAGCATATTATCATGATTGTTAGTTTAATTTGATATGCTACAAACTGTTTGTTAAATTTAATAATCTACAACTTGATTAAAAACTTAAGTCTGTAATTGCTTTTGTGTGAAATCACCTAGAGATAGAGAAAAATATAGGTTTAGCATAAATAAGCCGAGCTTATGTGTTTGTTGCCTAATTTCAACTCATAATTACCACAGATTCTAATGCTGCTCGATAAATATATTTAGAGAGCTTGTTCTAGGTAGTTTAAGTAGTTAAGGATTAATTACATAGCTTGTTGTGCTAACTAAGAAGTAAGGGAAGATCATGTGACAGAGCTTGTTGTTGCACTACGGTTAATTGCTTAACTTATTAATAACTATATTTGGAATTTAATGATCAACATCCTAAATCAAGAAAATCAAGAAACATACTCATTAAAGCTTTTGCCATTGTCAAATTTCATATTTGTTTGCATTCTTTACTTTCTATTTATAGTAATTTACGTTAGCTTCAAAATAAAACCCCATTTTGTGTGTATCATGTCTTAGTCTTAGAACTTTAACTTGCTTGATTCAATTGCTGCAATCGTTGTGGGATCGACCTCTACTTCCCTAGCTATTAGTTAGTGGTTGAGAGTATATATTTTTTATAGCCTAATGACTTACCATCAAATCCATTTAGATTTTGCTTCCTATAGCTACATACCATGATTATAGGATATGGCAGATGGATGTTAAAACCACATTCCTGAATGGGAACCTATTTGAGGATGTGTATATGACACAACCTGACGGTTTTATCACTCTTGAGAATGCTAACAAGGTATGCGAGCTACAGAAACTCATTTATGGATTAAGCAAGCTTCTCGGAGTTGAAACATTCGTTTTAATGAGACAGTCGAAGAGTTTGGCTTGATCAAAAATGAAAATGAACCTTATGTTTATAAGAAAGTTAGTAGGAATGCTCTCATATTCTTAGTATTATATGTGAATGACATATTACTCATAGGAAATGACATTCTTACCCTACAATCTGTCAAAACTTTACTAGGGAATTACTTCTCAATGAAAGACTTGGGAGAAGCAACCTATATCCTTGGGATAAAGATATACAGAGATAGATTGAACAAGCTATTTGGTCTAAGTCAAAGTATATATATTGACACAGTGTTGAAGAGGTCAGCATGGAAAAATCCAAGAAAGGATTCTTACCTATGTCACATGGCATTTATCTCTCTAAGGACATGTGTTCTAAAACACAAGTTGAGAGATATAACATGGCTAAGATTCCATATGCTTTTGCTATTGAATCTATCATGTATGCCATGTTATGTACTAGGCTTGATGTCTCATATGCTTTAACCATAATGAACAGGTATCGGGCTGACCTAGGTAAGTGTCACTAGGTAGCAATTAAAAACATCCTGATGCAATTGAGAAGGTGTAAGACCCGAAATTAAATCGTAAATTTTTATGAGGGATGAAAATGGTCAAAAGACCGAAAGCCGGTATAAATTCGAGAAGAAAAATTTAATTAAAAATAATGGATTGAGAAATCTTGGTCAATAAAGGTGAAATAAATTATTTTTGGTTAAATTGATCAAGATATAAATTTATTGGAATAAATCGAGATTTTTACTTCGAAAAATAATCCCGAAAATAATCGAAAAATATACCGAAAAGTCACCCGGAACTATATCTCGAAAATACAAAGAAATAATATCAAAGAAATGGAGAAAGATGTATTTAAATAAATTGAATTAAATTAAATTAATTAAATTAGAATAAAATAATAGATTTGTAGATATTTGTTGAATAATTTAGAATATTTTAATAAATAGTATGATAATAAAATAATTTATAAATAATAATAAAAAAAATAAATAAATAAAAAAAAAAATAAATTAATTAATTGAAAAAAAAAGGAATCAGAATTGAAAAAAAAAATCAGGGAGGGAAACGAAAAAACGGAGCCGAACCCGAGGAAGACCGACGACCCACCACCGGTGACCGACGACCCCCGACAAGGAGCAGAGGAGGAAGAGGAGAGGCCGGCGATCTTCAAGGCACCAGAGACGCGCCGTTTGGAGGCCGGAAGACGCCGATTGGAGGAAGGAAAAACCGAGGGAGAAACGGCTTGATTCCCGGTGATCTACGGTGGCTGGGCATCAGCGGAGCCCACCAACGAGTTCAGGAGGAGGAGTCGATCATTTTGAGACCGGTAGCAGCCGACGAAACGGCCGGAATCACCGGCGACGACCAAGACCCGAAATGGGTTCCGATGACCGAGAGAGAGGAGGCCGGACCGGCGACCTTCCGGCGGTCTTGGGTGAAACCGAGAGCAGATCTGAGATGCAGACGACCCAGCGGAGCCACAGGCGCTAGAAGCCGGCGGAGAATCAGCTGGCAAGGCCCTGAACCGGAGTGAACCGGGGTGAACCGACGGTCCGAACTGGGTTGAACCGGATCGAACCGGTTCAGCCAAAAAGAGAAGGAAAACAAAGAGAAAAAGGGAAAAAGAAAAAGAGGAAAAAATTGGGGAAAATTCCAGTGATGCAATCGAGCTTCGGGTAAGTCGATAAGCGGTCGAAATTGACCGATTTGAATTTTGGAATATTTTATTTAATTATTATTCGACTGAAAATTTACCCAAAAAATTATGAAATTGTGAAGCTCGACAATTGGCATCCAACGAGAGCTCGAGACAGCCTTGATTTACGTACTAGCATGGAATCTCAGGTAAGTAACCTTTATTTAGGACAATTTACATCGTTATGCGTGATATGAATTTAAATTCCGCATAAATTGAATTAAATTTTGAAAATTTAGATAAATTATCGTAAATAATAAATTTAGCTATTCGAGAGTTAGAATGAGGCCCAAGGAATTGTTAGTGGGCCTAATGAGCCTAATAGGCCTCGATAATGTGAAAAATTAAGTGGAAAACGAGTTTAAGGCCGATTAAGGCCCATTAAGGTGCAATCATGCCCAATAGGGATAAATGGGCCCAATGATTTAAATTAAGCCCGAAAAGTATTAAATACAATTAAGTTGTATAATATCTGACCTGAGGAATATTTATACGCAGTTCCGGACATTTGATTGGGAGCATATCGGACTGCGCGACGAGACAACAGTGGAAAAAGGAAAGGTCAGACTCTATAGAAAAATAAGGTAAGGGAATTCTGCGGACTGCTAGAGGTAACTTTACAAAATTTTAAGTTTAATTGCAGACCTTTAAAAATTATCTGAAGGGTCTAGAGGTCAAATAATAATTTTAGTGCCCCGAATGGGCAAATTACCAAAATACCCTTGTTAAGGGTAAAATTTATAATTTTAGGAAAAATTGGGAGGAGCAAGAACAAGAGGTTCCTACTCGTTCTGGAGGTGTTTTGATGCATGCATGAGTAGGCTAGCTAACCTTGAAAGAAAAATGCACAGCATTTCATAGTTTTAACGATGAAATTGTTTTTGAAAACTGTTTTGAGGAAATAGAGCCGCCTACGTGTTTTATTGACATGTGACGTGCTAGAGCTCAGCTCGCATGATGTTTTCATTTGGGTGATGCATGCATTAGTGCTGGAGCGAGAGCTTGCACTAGAGTTTTACATGCATTGGTGCTAGAGTCTAACTCGCACCTGATTTTACATGATTTTCGTGACAGGGTGCTAGAGTCTAACTCGCACCATATTTTTTTTTTGAGACAGGGTGTTGGAGCTTCGCTCGCACCAGCTTTTCACATGGTTTACATACAGAGTGCTAGAGCTTAGCTCGCACTAGTTTTACTTGATTTGATGAGAGTGCTGAGTATCGCTCGCACTGATTTTTATGAGAACATGCGATGAGCCGTGCTTGGAGCATCGGGTAGACTGTGTGTCAGCGATTAAATAGGCTTGCACGTGCGTTTTGTGACATGGCATGAGTATTGAGATATGATATAAGAAACAAAACCTATTTGTGGGAAGCAGGCCATTTGGGCTGGAGTACCTAGAGCGATATGGGTCCACGAAGTACAATGTACCGTGCAAGTAGCATGGAGTACGATGTACCGTATGGTATCTTCAGCTACGACATCTTCGGATGCGGCATCTTCGGATACATGGGATTGGATAAGACCGATGAGATGGATTAACCCACCTCCCGGGTGGTTCCCGATCATGGTGAGAACCCGCACACTAGGATTCGTGTAGCAGAGGAACTCCCGAGGACACATGGCCATAGTCCTGGTTATTACCGATATACAGATGTTGCCTGGTCTCGCATGTTGACAACTTTGATGAGATTAAAACTGGGCTTTTAAAATCAAATGTGCATGATGATTACTTCCATGCTTTTCAAACCCATGTGTGAATGTAAATCGATTTTTATGGTTTTATGTGAGTCAGGACCACCCGAGGGATGGGTTGAGTCCTGGCCTTGTTGTGAAATTTTAAACGAGAAAGAAATGATTTGAAATAATTGCATGTTGAATTTTTCCATGCGAATGGATTTACATAGCATCATAACTCATATCATTTGTTTTAAAATATGTGGAGAAAGGGTGGTTTATGCATGGCACCACGTTCATGTAGGTAGTATGGTTACCTACTTGTTCGTAAGATTGCCTTACTGAGCTTGATGTGCTCACCCCTTTCATTTTCTCCCACAGATAATCTCCAGTAGATGCTGAGGTGACTCAGTACTGCATTTCGGATATCCGCTGCTGCCCATCATTTAATGTACACACACTTGTACATATTGTATCTAAATAAGCATAGCACAGTAACATGTTTGTAAGTAACTTTAGAGGACGTATAACTATTGTAAACACTTATAAATGACTAAGAAAGAATTAAGTTATATGGTAAATGAATGGTGGGACTGGCATTGACTCACAGCCTAATTTGTTAGTGGAGTGTGGTCACGATCAGAGGACAGGTAAGCATGAAAGAAAATAACAAAACGCGAAAAATTAACTCTGATTTTTGGGTAATTTGGGTTGTGACATATAAAGGTGGTATCAGAGCAGAAATTGATCTGATGTGTGTCAGTGTCAGTAATTAGGAAATTACATCCCCGTGTTACTGTGCTTGGTTAGATACAATAGTGTATATCGAGATGGGTTTTGACTAAGAAATGGTTGAGAATGCAGGAATGCCTAATATTAGTCGCGATAGAGAAGATAGTGCACGAGGCAGAGGTCGTAGAGGTAGACCTGAGTTTGCTAGTCGTGCTGAGTTGACCTGTGAGAATCAGGATGAAATTGAAATGAAGGTTAATGTTGAACATGCCCCACTGAGTCCGACAGAGAGATCGGACAGTATTGAGACAGGCTTCGCGAGGTTGGAGCGGAGTGTGGAGATTATTTTGAGAAGCTAATTGCTCAGAGTATGCAAGGGATTTGAGGGCGAGACGGAGCATTGGTGGAAACCCACTCGACCCATCTTAAGTGTTAAACATCCAGAGCTAAGATGAGAAATGTTTATGGATGTATTCCGGTGACAGGATATCCTGGACATTGTTTAAAAGAAATTATAGATAAAAGTCCTTACTCTAACCTAGAGGATTTGATTTATTGATGAGTATGCTTATGAGTATGAAACTCAATTATATTCCTGGGTAGATATTACCTCGACACCATGAACAAGTGACAGTTGAGATGTCTAAAAGTTCATGAAATGGCTCAACTTTTCAATTAGAGTCCGATTGGCCCGTGAGATATTACCTATACCGAGGCAGTGCGCAGATTTACAGTTGGGTAAATAAGAACATGAATTGCACGCCTCCAAGATGGGGAAAGGTAGTGAATGCTGAAATAGAGACAGAAAAGAGAATCGAGAAATGACAGAGATGTTAAAATGGAAAAATGGTAATTGGTAAAAGATTTAATTTGATGAGTCATGGAGTAAGATAATTGGTAAGGCCCTAGTGCATCCAATTTTGGCACTCTTGAGGGGTATTGTGATTGGAGGACCCCGACCTGCTGCGAAACAGTGTAGCAGTGTAAGCAGTGTGGGATGTGTGGTAGATACCTTGGAAGGAGGGTCTATACTTACACTGTATTGATGAAAATGGTCGTTAAGTGTGGTAAGACGGACCATTGATTTTGATTGTACAAAGTTGGGCGAGATCACCCCACAGAAAAGTAAAGAGACAGAGAAAAACTTCGTTGGTATTGCTGCAATGAAAAGGGAGGCCATAGCCGAAAAGAAAAAGGAAAGTAGGCTGTTGGACGAAGGCGAGAGGATGTCTTGGACCAGGACACTATTGATGTTTCATGGATATGGTGTAAGATACCACACTTGTTATGAATAATGAAGTACATATGTTCATTGATCTTGGTGCCACACATTTATTCATACCGCCTTCATTCACATATAAGTGAGTAAAAGGCATGAATGCCTACATCATTGGGCACAATACTGATAAATGAGTACCCCAATAGAGGAGGATTAATTAACGGAATATGGATATAGAGATTTTAAGTTGAAAACAGGAGTGAAAACATCACTGAAAAGTATACTGTAAGTGTTGGCAAGTGATAAAAAGGGGTGCAACAGTTGAAATTAAAGGAGTAAAGGATTGTACTCACGGAATGAATAATGAAAGAGTTTTGTCATGAGGGATATACGAAAGGAGATAATCTTTAAGATAAGATAGATCCTAAATACAAGATGTGTTGGAGTAAGAGACATATTCTAGGTAAGGAATACCCTTAATATGCGAAGTAATTGGGATTAAGTGATAAGTAGGGAGTATAAATTATAACCAAGGATAAAGATGGATATAACCATAACCAGTCTATGTGGTTAAGTCTGAAGGTTAATAAAGGTATTTCAAAATACCTCCCTGCCTGAAGACTTGACAGCGTCTAAAAGTATGTATATATAACCTATAACGTAAAATTGATCGTCGTAATAAATACCTTCAACATTAGGATACCCTTACTAAGACGATAAGAATATTAAAATTCGACAAATCATAAAGGTTAACATAGTAAAATTTAATAAGAGCCGTTAAGATAAGAAAAGGAAATGACGCAGGTTAGTACCTGAAAACGTAAGCAATTTTGAAGGATCTTATACGCTTATGCGTAAATAAGTTAAAGATATGGATGATTGAAATAAGTAGTGGAGCTCGACTACGATGAAGTATTTAAACTTTACCTGGACCGATTTGTAATCATCATTATTGATGATATGATGGGTGTAGTTAAAGCCCAGGGCAAAATTGCAAGCAATAATTGAAAATGGCTTTTACAAATGGGTTGTTGCGAGTTCACAATATGGTCTACTTGGTTGACACGTTTAACTAAGAAAACGTGGTCTTTGAATGAGATGATAAATAAGATGATAGATATGACATGAATTTCGGTGTAGTGAAGTATGAACTGACCACCGTGATTAATTTCACCATACCCAACAGCTCAAGAGGTTCTCAGTGAGTATGATACCTCAAAATAATGAAGGAGCTGTTTATTGATGTATACTGGGAAGATAGTCAATTATGGAGTCAAACAACTCCTTGATCATGAAATAAACTATCTGACTCATGATTTTAAGTTGGCAACGGTAGTATTTGTACCGAGGATATGGTACTATTATGTACAGGGTGAGAAATTTTGGATATGCACTGATCATAAAGCCCCGAGTATCTGTTTTTCACAGAAAGAGGCGAATATGAGAATACATAGTGGGTTAGAGCTTCTGAGAGATTTTGATTGTGAAAATTGTACCACCCAGGAAAAGCTAATGTAATGGCTGATGCCTCGACTAGAAAGAGCCTCAGGATGGTACCCCATATGATGGTCAGGGAGCGTGAGCTGCTAGAGCAGTTGTGAGCCTCAACAGTGATGTGATCCCTTCTGATGATGACAGTGATTGTGTGACAGCTAGCCTGAGACTAGAACCGGATGAGAGTGCCCGGATTTGACAGGCTTAGCGTGATGATCGGCATGGTGTCGATGGTTTGGGTCAGATTCAGAAGGGTACAGTGATAGAGTTCACAGAGTGTGATGATGATTTACAGAGGTTCCGAGA
Source organism: Firmiana major (assembly GCA_033439115.1). Taxonomy (NCBI): domain Eukaryota; kingdom Viridiplantae; phylum Streptophyta; class Magnoliopsida; order Malvales; family Malvaceae; genus Firmiana; species Firmiana major. Next base: position 44,213,106 of record CM065908.1, on the reverse strand, counting down.
CAGTATGAGTGCTCCCCAAGACCACAGTTGATGGGATAGTAATATTGTCAGAAGCTCACTCTTCGGGATATACAGTGCATATAGGAAGTAATAAAGATATATCAAAATCTCTAAAAAGGGTATTGGTGGTCAGATGTGAAAAGAGACATTGTAGAGATTGTGGAAAAGTGCCTAGTAGGTCAGCAGAGTAAGGTAGAGTATTAAAAGTCTGCAGAGTTATTGCAGCCTTTACCTATATTGACACGGCACGGAAATGGGAGCAAGTCTCCATAAATTTTGTGATGGGTTATAGAGGACTCAGATGAATCACGAGGCTATTTGGATGATAGTCGATAGAGTGACTAAGTCTACCCACCTTCTGGTTATGAAATCCCTAAATACTCAGAGTGTATATGAGAATTTATGTGTAAGGAAGATTGTGGAACATTAAGTAGCATTCCAGTGAGCATGGTATCATATAGGGATTCCCGCTTCACTTTCCACCTCTGAGGATATTTTTAGGAAGCTATGGGAACCCGACTGAGTATTAGCACAGCTTTCCATCCTCAGACAGATGGTCAGTCAGAAAGGACTGTACAGGTTCTGGAGGATCCGATGAAAGCGTGTGCCCTTGATTTTTATGCTCCTGGGATGATCAGTTATTACAAATCGAATTCGCCAATAGTGACAGTTGTCACTTGAGTATCGGGATAACAAGATATGAGGCAGTGTATGGCGTAGGGGTTGTTCCCCAAATTGGATAAGAAAAAGTGGGTGACAGATAGAATTATTTTTGACTTTGGATAATAAGTCTCTGAGGATGTTTAGTTAAGGATGAGAGATTAAGAACACCTCAGAGCAGATAGAAAAGTACTGGAATTAACCGAGGGTGAATTAGTATGGTTGAAATGTTTCTTGTCCTAAGAGAATAAGGACATAGCGAACTTTTGGAAGAAGGTAAATTGAGTTTCGCTGGATTGAATCTTTTGAGAGATTGGACAAGTGGAAGATAAGACCTGTAGGTGGCATTTCCACTTGAATAAGCAGTCACCCACAATGTGTCCCATCTTTTGATGCTTCGAAAATACTATCCAGATCCAACATAGGTGATAGGATATGAGATCCAACAGTTCAGCTTAATGCAAATATAAGTTTATTGAAGAAGTTGATTCGGGCATTAAACATGAAAGAGAAGTCTTGAGGTTTAAGACGATCTCCCTAATTAAAGTCCTTTGGTAGTAATACACTCCGAAAAAAGGTGACATGAGAATTTAAGAGTATGATACGATCGATGTATCCGGAGTTGTATATGGACTCATATGACTTGGTTCTAATTTGGAGGACCAAATTCCTTAAGTGGGGGAGATTTGTAAGACCCGAAATTAAATCATAAATTTTTATGAGGGATGAAAATGGTCAAAAGATCGAAAGCCGGTATAAATTCGAGAAGAAAAATTTAATTAGAAATAATGGATTGAGAAATCTTGGTCAATAAAGGTGAAATAAATTATTTTTGGTTAAATTGATCAGGATATAAATTTATTGGAATAAATCGAGATTTTTACTTCTAAAAATAATCCCGAAAATAATCGAAAAATATACCGAAAAGTCACTCGGAACTATATCTCGAAAATACGAAGAAATAATATCAAAGAAATAATATCAAAGAAATGGAGAAAGATGTATTTAAATAAATTGAATTAAACTAAATTAATTAAATTAGAATAAAATAATAGATTTGTAGATATTTGTTGAATAATTTAGAATATTTTAATGAATAGTATGATAATAAAATAATTTACAAATAATAATAATAATAAATAAATAATAATAATAAATTAATTAATTGAAAAAAAAATCGGGGAGGGAAACGAAAAAACGGAGCCGAACCCGAGGAAGACCGATGAGCCACCACCAGCGACCGACGACCCTCGACGAGGAGCCGAGGAGGAAGAGGAGAGGCCGGCGATCTTCAGGGCACCGGAGACGTGCCGTTTGGAGGCCGGAAGACGCCGATCGGAGGAAGGAAAAACCGAGGGAGAAACGGCTTGATTCCCGGCGATCTACGGTGGTTGGGCGTCAACGGAGGCCGCCGACGAGTTCAGGAGGAGGAGCCGGTCATTTTGAGATCGGTAGCAGCCGGTGAAACGGCCGAAATCGTCGGCGACGACCAAGACCTGAAATGGGTTTCGATGACCGAGAGAGAGGAGGCCGGACCGGCAACCTTCTGGCGGTCTTGGGTGAAACCGAGAGCAGATCTGAGATGCGGACGACCCAGCGGAGCCACTGGCGGTGGAAGCCGGCGGAGAACCGACCGGCAAGGCCCTGAACCGGAGTGAACCGAAGTCAACCGAGGTGAACCGGTGGTCCGAACCGGTTCAGCCAGAAAGAGAAGGAAAAAAAGGAGAAAAAGGGAAAAAGAAAAAAAGAAAAAAATTAGGGAAAATTCCAATGATGCAATCGAGCTTCGGGTAAGTCGATAAGGGTCAAAATTGATCGATTTGAATTTTAGAATATTTTATTTAATTATTATTCGACTGAAAATTTACCCGAAAAATTATGAAATTGTGTAGCTCGACAATTGGCATCCAACGAGAGCTCGAGACAGCCTCGATTTACGTACTAGCATGGAATCTCGGGTAAGTAATCCTTATTTACGACAATTTACATCGTTATGCGTGATATGAATTTGAATTCCGCATAAATTGAATTAAATTTTGGAAATTTAGATAAATCGTCGTAAATAATAAATTTAGCTATTCGAGAGTTAGAATGAGGCCCAAGGAATTGTTAGTGGGCCCAATGAGCCCAATAGGCCTCGATAATGTGAAAAATTAAGTGGAAAACGGGCTTAAGGCCGATTAAGGCCCATTAAGGTGCAATCAGGCCCAATAGGGATAAATGGGCCCAATGATTTAAATTAAGCCCAGAAAGTATTAAATACAATTAAGTTGTATAATATCTGACCTGAGGAATATTTATACGCAGTTCCGGATATTTGATTGGGAGCATATCGGACTGCGCGATGAGACAACAGTGGAAAAAGGAAAGGTCAGACTCTACAGAAAAATAAGGTAAGGGAATTCTGCGGACTGCTAGAGGTAACTTTACAAAATTTTAAGTTCAATTGCAGTCCTTTAAAAATTATCTGAAGGGTCTAGAGGTCAAATAATAATTTTAGTGCCCCGAATGGGTAAATTACCAAAATACCCTTGTTAAGGGTAAAATTTACAATTTTAGGAAAAATTGGGAGGAGCAAGAACAAGAGGTTCCTACTCGTTCTGGAGGTGTTTTGATGCATGCATGAGTAGGCTGGCTAACCTTGAAAGAAAAATGCACAGCATTTCATAGTTTTAACGATGAAATTGTTTTTGAAAACTGTTTTGAGGAAATAGAGCCGCCTACGTGTTTTATTGACATGTGACGTGCTAGAGCTCAGCTCGCATGATGTTTTCATTTGTGTGATGCATGCATTAGTGCTGGAGCGAGAGCTCGCACTAGAGTTTTACATGCATTGGTGCTAGAGTCTAACTCGCACCTGATTTTACATGATTTTCGTTACAGGGTGCTAGAGTCTAACTCGCACCATATTTTTATATGATTTTTGAGACAGGGTGTTGGAGCTTCGCTCGCACCAGCTTTTCACATGGTTTGCATACAGAGTGCTAGAGCTTAGCTCGCACTAGTTTTACTTGATTTGATGAGAGTGCTGAGCATCGCTCGCACTGATTTTTATGATAACATGCGATGAGCCGTGCTTGGAGCATCGGGTAGACTGTGTGTCACCGATTAAATAGGCTCGTACGTGCGTTTTGAGACATGGCATGAGTATTGAGATATGATATAAGAAACAAAACCTCTCTGTGGGAAGCAGGCCATTTGGGCTGGAGTACCTAGAGCGATATGGGTCCATGGAGTACGATGTACCGTGCAAGTAGCATGGAGTACGATGTACTGTGTGGTATCTTCGGATACGGCATCTTCGGATGCGGCATCTTCAGATGCATGGGATCAGAGAAGACCGACGGATGGATTGACCCACCTCCCGAGTGGTTCCCGATCATGGTGAGAACCCACACACTAGGATCCGTGTAGCAGAGGAACTCCCGAGGACACATGGCCATAGTCTTGGTTATTACCGATATACAGATGTTGCCTGGTCTCGCATGTTGATGACTTTGATGAGATTAAAACTGGGTTTTTAAAATCAAACGTGCATGATGATTACTTCCATGCTTTTCAAACCCATGTGTGAATGTAAATCGATTTTTATGGTTTTATGTGAGTCAGGACCACCCGAGGGATGGGTTAAGTCCTAGCCTTGTTGTGAAATTTTAAACGAGAAAGAAATGATTTGGAATAATTGCATGTTGAATTTTGCCATGCGAATGGATTTACATAACATCATAACTCATATCATCTGTTTTAAAATGTGTGGAGAAAGGGTGGTTTATGCATGGCACCACGTTCATGTAGGTAGTATGGTTACCTACTTGTTAGTAGGATTGCCTTACTGAGCTTGATGTGCTCACCCCTTTCATTTTCTCCCACAGATAATCTCCAGTAGATGCTGAGGCGACTCAGTACTGTATTCTGGATATCCGCTGCTACCCATCATTTAAGGTATACACACTTGTACATATTGTATCATTATAAGCATAGCACAGTAACATGTTTGTAAGTAACTTTAGGGGATGTATAAATATTGTAAACACTTATAAATGACTGAGAAAGAATTAAGTTATATGGTAAATGAATGGTGGGATTGGCATTGACGCACAGCCCAATTTGTTAGTGGAGTGTGGTCACGATCAGAGGACAGGTAAGCATGAAAGAAAATGACAAAACGCGAAAAATTAACTATAATTTTTTGGGTAGTTTGGGTCGTGACAGAAGGACTTATGATGCTTTCTTAGTTTATGGAAGAGAGAATGAGCTTGTTTGTAAATGGTTACACCGATGCTAGTTTTTAGTCAGATAAGGATAACTTTATGTTACAATCTGGCTATGTGTTTTACCTGAACGATGGTGTTGTGAGTTAGACAAGTTCAAAGCAAGAGATAGTGGTTGATTCTATGACCAAAGTTGGGTATTTAGTGTCTTCAGATGCAGTTAAGGAAACTCTTCAGATCAAGAAGTTCATCACTAAACTTAGAGTGGTCCTTAGCACAGTTGATCTAGTGGCACTTTATTATGACAACAATGGAGTCATTACATAAGCTAAGGAGCCCCAATCTCACCAATAGTCCAAACATTTAATGAAAGGCTAATTGGATTGGCTGTAGTGCAAGTGAGAGATTATTAGTGTATGCGTCACGAGCTAATCAAATTGGGACTTGTATTGCACTTATAATATTGTGATTGTTTATGTTATTTAATAATACATGACATTTATTTATCATCATTGACAATATTTAATTACTCAATCATAGTCAAATGATAAAGTCTTAGAATAATGGATTCGTATCAAGGGAATCAAAGTAATGACTTTGATGATGAGATCTTTATGATACAAAGAATACTAGTCTTAAATATCCTTAGTCATCGTATCATTTAGAAGAGATATCAATGATATAGTAAGACTAACATGTGTAAGATTTCTTTGGGTAACTAATCTCATAAGTCAAGGATCTGGCGATGTCCAGATCAACACATAGGTGATCATTGTGAACAAATACACTAGATTGACTTGTCTGGAGAACTCTATGTGGTTTATTATATTGAATGGCATTGGATGTTTTCAATTGGCAATGGTATATGTAATCCTTAGACTTGATATTACCATGGCATCCTATATGTGGTTTGTGTACTTTGATGCTAGTAAGCGTAGCTCAATAAGGTTTACAAGTAAAACAGTAATTGGGTACATCAAGAATCATATAAGGGTTGTGAGTGATCAAAATAGGATTCATCCCTCTTAGTAACAAGAGTATATATCTCAAGGCCTCTCAATTGAGATGGATGATTGGAAATCTATTGCCACTACATAAATAAGACTCAGGATAAAATCTTGAACTCATTAGATTGAGTTATTCATCTCAAGATTGAAAAACAATGTGGTTGAAATTTAATGGAGATGACACGTTCCATACTCTATGTTCAATTGAGATATTAAGTGACAAAAGGATCAAATTATACAATAAGTGCTTATGGAAAGGTTGTCGTCAACTCATCGACATTTTCATTACTTGGGTAACCATGACGCCAATCTTGACTTGAGATTTATGAATAAGATTTCGAATCACTGCCAACGTAATGAAAACCTAAAGGGTTACGTACAGTAAGAGTATGACCAAAACAAGGTAATTGGAGTTGTATTTATGTGATGAATCCTAGTGCAAGTAGGATTTCTAGTAAGATTATAATTCTATTCTAAATAGAATTCGAGATTCAATTAATGGTAATTTTACCCCAAGATGACTAAAAGGTATTTTAGTCTTTTCAATTATAATGAGATTATAATTATGAATTATTAATTTAATAATTCATGATTGATCCAAATTATTAATTAAAATATATGACCACTTAGCTGTATGACAAGTGAAAGATTGTTAGAGTATGTCCTATGAGCTAATTAAATTTGAATTAAATAATTTTAAAAGACTTAAATGGACCCAATCTAGTTAGACTAAAGCTAATGTCTTTTTAGGGTTTTGTTAAGATACACTATATAAGCAAAATTAACTCAAAAAAATTTGATAGAACGTTCTTGATAGTTGCTTTGCTTCTTGTAGCTAGCGCTTCCAAAATATTCTTTCCCTCCTCTCTTTGTCATTGACCACATTCTATTTCAAGCAAAGGCCATGTTTTGCGTCCTACTCATGTGAATACTGTTAGAAGGGCTTCTCTTAGTTAGGAGTCTCAAACTAATGATAAATCAAGGGCTGCTTATGGTTGTCAAATTCAAAAGTTGAACTTTCCTACACAAGCAACACTAACTAAATAAATAAGATTCTATCCTTAAAACAATTTTATTGTATAATCTTGATAATTTTGATTTTGTTATTTTTCTAATCCACTACTTCTTTTTGTGTAAGACATGAAAAATCAAGACAACAAACTTTACACGAAATGCACTATATTTTAATTGATTTGAGAGACAAGTCTGTTTCAGCTATTGAAAATAATTTACCTACTCATTCTTATATATAAAATGCTGACTTCTATTGTCAAGTAAAATTATTAAATTATGTGAAAATATTATACGTGCTTGAAGTTTACTTCAAAAGATTTATACAACTAATTTAAGAGGTAACATTAAAAAAATTAAATTAAAATTCCGTGTCACCAAAAAATCTTAAATTTGAATTCTGACATATTAACTCTTATTCCCAACTTCACGCCTTTTTTGTATAAAAAGAAAAGAAATTAATAATAATTAGTAATTAGTAAGAATAAGGTGATAATGCAAAGTGGATCAGGACCTATTTCACACTGATGGTATGTAGATTTCATGATTATTAAGGGTTCACATTCAGATCACGAAGCAACCAACCTTCTGGAGCTAGGATTATTTAGATGCCGTGTCCTACCGAATACCACAAGAACTGCACAGTACATCTGTGTCATTGTCAAGTCGAGGTCGACACAATATAGTCCCCGTATACTTCTATGGTCCTCGAATCCTTATCATCTAAATAGTAAACACATTGCGTTATTGTAAGACCCAAAAATTATATCGTAATTTCTTATAAAGAATTGAAAATGGTCCGAAATTAAATGAAACGAGATTCGGACAGGAAATAATGATTTAAAATGCGAAATAAATGAGTATTCGTGAAGGGAAGTTGGGTTAAATTAATCCCGAACACGTGCAAGGGCAAAACGGTCAAAAGATCGAAAGCCGATATAAATTCGATAAGAAAATTTAATTAAAAATAATGGATTTAAGAATCTTGATCAATAACGAAGAAATAATTAAATTTCGAGTCCAATTGATCAAGATCCGAAATTTTTAGTAATACCGAAAAGTCACTCGGGACAATATCCCGAAAATATAAAGAAATTATACCAGAAAAATGGTTCAAAATATAATAAATAAATTAAATAAAATTAAATAAATTTATTTGGAATAAAAAATTAAATTTTTAGATATTTTAGAATATTTTTGACTAAAATAATGAATATAATAATAATAAACTAATTTATAAATAATAATAACAATAATAATTAAAAAAAAAGAAGAGAAATCTGAAAACTTTGTCGGGGAGAGAGAAGATGAAAGAAACCGAAAATGGAGACCGCGCATGGCCCATCCGATCCACGGCCATCGGCGATTAGCGACTTCGACGAACAGCCGAGCAGGAAGAGGAAAGGCCGGCGAAGCTGTTGGCACTGGCGACACGCGCTAAGGAGGTCGAAAAACGCTAAACGGAGGAAGAGAAGCTCGCGAAGAAAACGGAGTAGATTCCGGCGATCCACGGCAGCTGGGCTCGAACGGCGGACACTGGCTTGATCGGGAAGAGGAGCCGTTTCTTTTGAGACCGGTATTGATCTCGAAACCGTCAGAATCCGGCGGGTCGAGGGAGAGAAGGCCGAGAGGGAGAAGAGAGGAACGGCGGCCACCGACGGTGATTCGATCCCGATCGAGGCCAGTCGAAGGTTGCCCGGCCAAAGACGAGTCGAATGGCTCCAGAAACGAGCCGTGAACGGCAATGGAAAGGTTTGAACCGGTACAGACCGGTTTAGCAAGAGGTGAATCGGCTGAACCGGACCGGTCTGAACCGGGTTTGAACCGGACTGAATCGGTTCAGCTAAGAAAGAAGGGAAAAATGGAGAAAAAGAGAAAAAGGAAAAAGGGAAAGAATTTTTGGGGATACACCGGACTTCGGGTAAGTCGATAAGAGGTCAAAAGTGACCAATTTGATTTCCGAGAAATTTATTTAGATTATATTTAATCGAAAAGTAACCCGGAATTAAATATTAATTGTACAATTTTACGACAAAGCCCGAACGAGAGCCGATTGAGCTCTGATTTTCGTATCCCGCGTCATATTGGGTAAGTATATTTTAATTTCGACAATTAGAGTCCTTTAATACAGAGTTTCGATTATTTTACGAAATTTATGGATTAATTCTGTATAAAAAGGATATTTATCGAAATTGCAACGTAATTACCGTAAATAGTGTACGGGCTATCCAATAAGTTTGGAACGAAGTCCGATGATTATTGGTAAGCTGAATGAGTCCAGTAAACCCGAAGAAGGGATTTAATAAGTATAAACGGGCTGAAAATGGGTCAAGGTCCATTAAGGTACAATTGGGCCCAATAAAGTAAAATGGGCCCAGTACGTTAGATTTGATCAGTAAAGGTGATATACTGATAAAGATAATTGAATTGACCCCAGTTATGTGGTTATATGCAGTTCCGTAGACTTGGTTGACGCACAGTTGGACTGAGAGATCGGATATTATCGAGACGAGATAAGTTTACACGTAAATCGAGGTAAGAGAATTTTGTAGGTGCATAGAGATACCTATATGTAATTTTGAGGGGATTTACATGGCCTAAAATTCTTAAAGTATCTAGAAAACAAAATACTAATTTTTACGAAAAATCGGGGCATAGGTGAATAAATGAAAAAGATGATATTGCCCTTGGGAGTAAAATTTATAAAAAGGGTAGTAAGGCAGATAAATTGCATGATTATCCTATTTTAATGTTTTATATAAATGTATTGCTTTGATTTAAGCAAATATACACATAGGTTGGCTATTGATTTCATGAATTATACGAAAGGGTACCGGTTTGTACCAGCTACTATTTTAAAAGATGTTTTATCAAGATTGAGCCACGTATCGTATTTACATTAATAGAAAGAGTGCTAGAGTCTTTCTCGCACTCAAGTTTATTGATTTATTTCTCATGAAAAGTCGTACTGGAGCATTGCTCGTACGAGAAATTTGTGTGTGCACAAAACCGTGCTGGAGCTTCGCTCGCACGAGATTTTAGATATCATGATATGCATAGCGTGGTGCTGGAGCTTCGCTCGCACTAGACGTGAGTTGACATGCATATAGTCGTGCGGAAGCCTCCTGTAGACTGTGTGTCATAGAGAGTTGAGATGCTCGCACGTATACTTTGAGACATGGGTTGGTTATCGACATAGTATTGGGGTGGATAAGACCTACGGCAGGCACCCCCAGACTATGATATGGGTCCACGGAGTATGATGTACCGTGTATGTCACACAGAGTACGCTGTACAATGCAGTCATGATGACACTATGATGTTACTTGATATTCTAGCGGGTAGGACTTGACCCCACCTCCCGTTGCAGTTGTGATGCCCCGCATACTGGGATCTGTGTAGCCTGGGATCACAGGGACAAAGTATGGCCATAGTCCTCGATTTTTCACACAGTAACCTACATGCCTCACATGATATCATACGGTCTGGATAGACCAGGACGAACACGAGGGAGGGGTAATGTCCCGATTTATGTTTTTAGAAGAGATGTGATTCAATGAATTAAGGTATTCCCGAGAGATGGGTTTAGCCTTGATGTGGTTGTTTTATGATAAAACAAATGAGTTTTAACGTGATGAGTTTATGATGAAACAAATAAGTTTTAAATGTGATGAGCATGAGATGACATACATGATGATTTTTTCATGTTTGTTTTATATTTCGATTTCATGATTTATCTTATATGATATATAAATACATGTGGCATCGTTTTAGTCATACCTCATGCTCCAAATGTAAACGATTTTATATCATGACATTATCAGCACGTAGATAGTATAGTTATCTACCTGCTTACATTATTGCCTTACTGAGCTGTTTATGCTCACCCTTTCATTTTCCACCCCACAGGGTATATTCAGTAGAAGAGAACGATAGTAGTCATATCCGCTGCTTCTTATCAAGACCAGGTATACACATTTGTATAATTTTTGTATCTGAACATATAGAGACACAGTACTATACATGGATGTAATATTGGGGATGTATTTATTTAAAATAAATTGATATGTAAATGAAATATGTAAATGGATTGGTAAATAGGTGAGAGGTGACTAACACCAAATCATAGCCCAACTGTTTAGTAGTGTAACTGTTCACGACGGGTAAGGAAATTAAAAAGTGAAAAATTTATTTTGATTTTTAGGTAATTTGGGTCGTGATAGAAAAGATGGTATCAGAGCCGAGTTGGCCTGATATGAGTCGGTGTTAGTGGTTATGTAAATTTACATCCCCAATGTACTGTGCATTGTTTAGATACAATTGTGTATATCAAGATGGAAAAGCAGCTAAGAATTTAGTTTCGAATGCAATAATATAGTTTTTATAACTGATAGCTGCTATGGTAAAAGGGCGAGTACACAAGCTCGAGGCCATAGAGATCAGCCTGAGAGTCGAATGAGTCGTCACATGAGACTCAAGATGAGAGTGAGGTGGAGGCTGATGATGAGCATACTCCACAGGGTCCTATAAAGAGACCAAACAGTATTGAGACACGCTCCGAGAGGATGGAGTAGAGTATAGAAAATATTTCAGAGTTGTTTACTCAGTCTATGCATGTAGTTGAGGATAGGCAGGGTAAAGCCTAAACAGATGCCTCGGACTATAGAGATTTTCACACCCCTCCGGTATTTAGTGAAGAAAAGAAACCAATAGTTACTGAGGACTGGGTGTATGAGATAACGAAGTAGTATCGATTCTTTCGATGTATGTCGATCGAGAAAGTTATTTTTAACTGCGTTTATGTTGGAGTCGAGGGGAAACATTGTGGAAGTCCGCTCAACCCATCTGAATAGTTAGATGTCCAGAGCCGACATGAAAAATATTTCTGGATGTATTCCTGTGACAGAATATTTCGGACACTACTTAAGGAGAAAAATTACAGGTAAAATTTCTTACACTGACCCAGATACACTGGTTGATTGACGAGTATGACTCTCAGTTTATATACCTACCGAGGTATTACCCCGACACTATGGGCAGTGAGAGTTGAAAAGCTCAAAAGTTCATGGAATGCTCAAATTGTCGATTAGAGTCCGATTGGTTCATTACCTATGTCGAGGCAGTGCGTAGATTACAGTTGCATGAAGAAGATCATGTGTTGCATGCCTTTGAGATTGGGAAAGGTAGTAAGGGTCGAAATAGAGATAAAAGAGAATTGAGAATGACAAAGATGTCAGAGCGGGAAAGAGACCAGTTGGTAAGAGATTAGAATTGATGAGTTATGGGATAAGATGATTGGTAAGGTCCAGTATATCCAATTTCAACACTTATGAGGGGTATTGTGATTGTAGAACCCCGACCTGCTACGAAGCAGTGTAGTTGTCACGACTCAATTCCATTCTCTTTAACTGAAAATCACTAAAATTTTTTCGCTTTTTACTGTTACCTTACCCGGTCGTGAACTAACTCACCACACACTGTTGGGCTGTGAGTCAATAATAAACTCCACATCTCATTCATTTTCAGTTAAAGAAAACGATGTCATACATTTGCATTTAAATCTTGTACTTATACAAAAGCATGTTTTACTGACATCTACATCCCCCATAATTACAACTCAAAGAATACTGTGCTTTTACATTGTTTAGATACAAAAGAATCACTGTGTATATACCTCTAAGCGATGGAGATGCAGCGGAGTCCAAAATACCACGCCTCAGTCCTCACTATGCTACTATGCACGCTCTGTAGGGGGGAAATAGAGAGGGATGAGCAACCACACGCTCAGTAAGGCAATAATGCAAGCATGGTAGATAACTACTCTATCTACATGCTGATAGTGTTATGCGTAAATCATTTATGGTAGGAGCATGAGGAAGTAAAACTATGCCATATGAGTATACATATATATCATGTGTCAAAATCATGTACATTGGCATATCAAACATGGTAAAAACATCATGCATAAATCATCTCATGCTCAATCTCATTTAAATTCATAAAAAGGGCAATTCATTAAGAAACCTCCTTTTTAAACCAACATCATAAACCTCTTTCTCAACACATAAATACCACCAAATCAATTCACAATCACAACCACATTTTCATTTCACAGTTCACGCATGTGTATAAAACTAGGTCACTATATCAAAAGTGCCTATGTGGACCACTACAACATAAATCATCCCAGACCACACGCGTCCAGGTGTGCGGGGTATCATACTGGCACGAAGATGGATTATCCCTCGCCAGACTTTCTCATCACTTAACCATCACGCGGTACATCGTACTCCATGTGATATACACGGTACAGCGTACTCCGCAGACTCATATCGTGATTGGGGGTGCCATTCCTAGGTCTTACCTACCCCATACCAAGAGTTTTCCATATCCGTGAAGGAGAGCCTCCCTGCCGAACAGAGCCTCCCCGCCTAACAGAGCCTCCCTGCCTCCTCGGGCTTAAGGATGTTAGCTTAAGGATGTAGGGCTTAAGGATCCTTCCGTAAGAGAGCCTCCCCACCGAACAGAGCCTCCCCGCCTAATAGAGCCTCCCCACCTCTTTGGGCTTAAGGATGTTGGCTTAAGGATGTAGGGCTTAAGGATCTTACCGTACCCATGTAGGAGAGCCTCCCTTCCTAACAGAGCCTCCCCGCCCCTCCAGGGCTTAAGGATGTTGGCTTAAGGATCCCACCGTAAGAGAGCCTCCCCACCGAACAGAGCCTCCCCGCCTCCTCGGGCTTCAGGATGTTGGCTTAAGGATGTAGGGCTTAAGGATCTTACCAACTTTCACAACCTTATACGTATCACAATGTGCAAACTTGTGCAAGCAAAGCTCTAGCATGACTTATGCATCCTCTCACAAAGAGACGCGTACGAGCATAGCTCTAGTACGGTTATACTTATAAGACAAACCACTCAAAAGCCACGTACGAGCAGAAGCTCCAGTATGGTTTATAAACATAATCATAGTTTCCAAATCAAGGTGCGAGCTAAGCTCAAGCACGTATCACACAAGTGAAAACATAGAAATCCAGAGCAAGCGAGGCTCTAGCGCGATTTATGTCATGTAAATACGATAGGCGGCTCATACACAATCAAACAATCCCGGTAATCGTGTTTAGCACTTCACAAATGCTTTTCCACAACATCAATAAAACACTAGCTGGCCTATCTACAAGCTTGCTTAAAACCAAGCAATTCTGTTTTGAAAAACATCAAAACATTAGATTTATGCAATTATTAGCCTTACTATCCCATTTCTTTACAATACCATTTCAACCACCAAATCTCATACAATTATTCATAGTCACATCCATACATCTTCAAAACACATTTCTATAAATCCATGCACATTTCCAAAGCCCTATACACCCACAAAATACGAGCAGCTACCTCTATATACTTACAGAATTCCCTTACCTGAAATCGCGATGCGTGATTCCACTTCCTTAAGCTGCTTACTCGTACGGTTCAATTCGTCTTCAACGAACTCTTCGGGACTGCACAAAATCATATCCCGCCTTATATTCGATCCATATAATATGACATCGTGCGTTCATTATAGTCAATTCGACCTATAGTTTTCTATTAACGCTTATGAGGCCTCGTTTCATTACTTTACCCAAAACTCGAGTCTATGGATTCTTTTAGGCCTATTAACTCATTCCAAATCGATATTAAATAGACATTAAGCTCATAGTGTTCATATTTCATGAATTCCCTCACTATGGCATTTTATCAAGCATATACATACTCATTTTAACAATTCCTCCAAACTCACAATGTAATTTCATTTAACCATCTAAAATCATAAACATTACCTCAATAACAACTTTAGCATGCTCATAAATCATAAACTCATTCAACCCATATATTCTCACATTATACCCATTCTAGGTTTTCTAGGTCAGACCAATTCCACCACATCCCTAGATAATTTTTCCATCAATACTCATGCCAAACAACTCCAAAATCAATTAAATAGACAATGTATTTGGATTGGAGTGTTAGAATCTTACCAAATATGATTGTTTTCTTCTTGCTCCAAATGGCAATGCCCTTAACTCCTTCAATACCAACAATGGGAAAATGCCTACCCACTATGTTGTTCTTCTCTTTGATAGGAACAACTTTGCCTCTAATGGTCTCTCTTCAAATCTCACTGAAAATGGCTGATTTTAGAGAGGGAAAGTTAGGTTTTTAGGTTAGAAATGGAAGATTAGTGTTTTTTTTAAATTTTCAGATTTTCAGCCCTCCTTATATAGAAATAGCTTGAGGAGATCGATCTGGTCCAAGAGGAGATCGATCTGGTCCCCTTAAATCTCTCATTTTCACGAAATTTTAAGCATGAGATCGATCTGTCGAAGCATGAGATCGATCTGGTCCCAAACAGAGAGCTAAGGAGATCGATCTGGGTGCTTGATGATCGATCTTTTCATCACATAATGCTTAGGAGATCAATCTGGCCCCATTGGAGATCGATCTGCTCTATTCCATTGCCCAAATAAGAGCATTCTGGCTCTTCCAAATCGATCTCTCATCCTATGAGATCGATCTGGCCTTCATGTTTTCCAGATTTCCTGTAGTTTTCTTGCTGCAACTCATACCAACACATCCTTAATCTGTTGCCATGGCTATTTTCTCACCTATCCACCTTTATAAAGCGAAAATGGCATCCATTCATACCTTATGCACATTGAAACTTGTGTGCATTCATTGTATGTCCAAAGGTGTGCTACATAAAACCAAATGGAAGCATTTATATTCATGCAACTTCCTTCCATTTACCACACTACTCATTTTGAGTTTCAATCACATCCCTCACTTATAAGAACTCATTTCTTCATATTCATACTCAATGGAACTTGTATGTACGTTACAAATCATATTACACATACGTACATTGAATCCATGGACTTACATCAATCATACTTTACATTACAAGTCCATTCACATTCATTACACATTACAACTTTACATATACAGGGTCTCACATTCTCCCCTCCTTCAAGGAATTTGGTCCTCCAAATTAGAACCAAATCACTCTTTAAAAAGTTGGGGGTACTTCTCCCGTATCAAGTTCTCCAATTCCCATGTGGCCTCTTCCACCGTGTGATGTTGCCAAAGGACTTTCACCAAGGGAATTATCTTATTCCGCAACACTTTCTCTTTTCTATCCAATATCCGAATCGGCTTCTTAACATACGTCATACTCTCATTGGGCTCCAAGGGCTCATATCTTATCACGTGTGCCGGGTTCGGGTGATACTTTCGAAGCATCGAGACGTGGAAGACGTTGTGGACATTTGCCAAGTCCGGTGGTAATGCCAACCTATACGCCTTATCTCCCACTCTCTCCAAAATCTCGAAGGGTCCGATATATCTAGGGCTCAGCTTGCCCTTCTTACCAAATCTCATAATACCCTTCGATGGTGATACCCTCAGAAACACCGACTCACCCTCATCAAAATCCAGTGGTCTTTGTCTCTTATCAGCATAACTCTTTTGCAAGCTCTGAGCTGTCCTTAATCTCTCACATATCAACTGGACGTCCTCAGATGCCTGCTGCACTAAGTCTGGAGCAAAAATCTGTCTATCACCAACCTCTTCCCATCCAATAGGGGAACGACATCTACGCCCTTATAATGCCTCATAGGGTGCCATCCCGATACTAGCATGATAGCTATTATTATAAGCGAACTCGGCTAACTGCAGGTGGTCATCCCAGGAGCCTCTAAAATCCAGCACACACGCTCTCAACATATCCTCGAGGGTCTGTATAGTCCTCTCTGACTGCCCATCTGTCTGAGGATGAAAAGCAGTGCTAAAACTCAGTCGGGTCCCCAGCGCTTCCTGAAAATGTTCCCAAAAATGGGAAGTGAAGCGGGCATCCCTATCAGAAACAACGCTCACTGGTACACCATGTAGCCATACTATCTCTCGAATATACAGGTTCGCCAACTGACTCAGTGTATCGGTAGCTCTCATAGCCAAGAAATGGGCGGACTTAGTCAACCGGTCCACAATAACCCATATGGCATCATGAGCTCTACGGGTCCTCGGCAACCCCATCACAAAATCCATGGTGACATGCTCCCACTTCCATGTCGGTATCGGTAGAGGCTGCAATAATCCTGCAGGCTTCTCATGCTCTACATTCACTTGCTGACAAACGAGACACTTAGCGACATATTCAACAATGTCTCTCTTCATTCCAGACTACCAATAAACCTTCCGAAGGTTTTGATACATCTTGGTACTTCCTGGATGTATTGTATACTTCGATGAGTGAGCCTCTAATAAAATCGTTCTCCTGATCTCAGGATCCCTCGGAACGTATACTCTGCCTCTGAACCTCAATAACCCATCAGCACTCTGCTCAAAATCAATACCCACACCTGTCTGTATCTGCCTTAGCCAATCGATACATCATCGATTGCTCTGCTGGGCTCGTCGAATACAGCCAATTAACTCTGGCTCTAGTCTCAAACTAGCCATGATCTCAAGTCTCTCAGATCCAGGTGGGGTTACATCTAAACTGAGGTTTGCAAAGTGTTCTAACAATTCATGTTCTCGTACCATCATATATGACACCAACCCAAGGTTCTTTCTACTCAAAGCATCGACAACTACATTTGCCTTACCCGGGTGGTACATGATTTCACAATCATAGTCCTTCAGGAGTTCGAACCATCTCCTCTGTCTCATATTCAGCTCATTCTGCGAGAACAGGTACTTAAGGCTCTTATGATCTGTGAACACCTGAAATTTCTCACCATAGAGATAGTGGAACCATATTTTCAAAGCAAATACTACAGCCGCCAACTCCAAATGATGTGTCGGGTAGTTCCTCTCATGATCTTTCAACTGTCTAGATCCATAGGCAACTACCTTCCCATCCTGCATAAGCACATAGCCCAGTCCCTGGTGTGATGCATCCGTATACACCGAGAATCCTCCTGAGCTGGTAGGAATGGTGAGAACTGGAGCAGTCGTCAATCGACGCTTAAGCTCCTCAAAACTCCTCTCACATGCCTCATCCCACACAAACTTAACATCTTTTCGCGTGAGGCGTGTCAATGGAGCAGCTAGTCTAGAGAAACCCTCTATAAATCTTCGATAATATCCTGCCAATCCCAAAAAACTCCTGATCTCAGTTACTGTCTTGGGTTGTTCCCACTGTACAACTGCCTCTATCTTGGATGGATCCACCAATACCCCATCCTTTGACACAACATGCGCCAGAAATGAGATCTGTTCCAACCAAAAGTTACACTTGCTGAGTTTGGCATACAATTCTCTCTCTCGGAGGGTCTGCAGAACTATCCTCAAGTGCTCCTCATGATCTTCCCTGGACTTGGAATACACCAAAATGTCATCTGTCACGACCCAAATTACCTAAAAATCAGAGAAAATTTTTCGCTTTTTTCCACTTTTTCATTTATTATTTAATTCTTACCTTTCTCTCGTCGTGACCATCCTACAACACAGTTGGGCTATGATTCGGTGTTAGTCACCTCTCACTATTACCAATCTATTTCCATAATCATATATCAGAGTCTACTATCCTTTTGACTTTAAATAAACACATACCCAATGGTATTTGCATGACTCTACATCCCCGACATCAT
Organism: Firmiana major; assembly: GCA_033439115.1. Taxonomy (NCBI): domain Eukaryota; kingdom Viridiplantae; phylum Streptophyta; class Magnoliopsida; order Malvales; family Malvaceae; genus Firmiana; species Firmiana major. Next base: position 44,194,587 of record CM065908.1, on the reverse strand, counting down.
ATCCATTTACAGTACTGTGCATTACATATTTAGATACAAAACCATACAAATGTGTATACCTGTCTCTCGATGGGAAGCAGCAAATATCAACCATGCAAGTCCTCAGCCGCTCAATATCTATTGCAAGTGCTCTGAAAAGATGGAAAAATAAGGGGGGTGAGCAAACCACACGCTCAGTAAGGCAATTATGCAAGTAAGTAGATAGCTCCACTATCTACATGCTCATAATGCCATGCCCTTAAATCCATTTCTTTTCATTTAAAATTACACGCACAAAGTCATGCATATTCAATGCCATAGTTTATCCAAAACTATTTGTGCATATATAAATCATGTAACTCATGCATTCAAAGCATTTTATGTGACATCATTAAATCATATTAAGCATGAATTTAATCAAGATCATGCAGTCTTTCATGTCATGTAAGACAATTCAAGGTTTTCAAATGAAAGCATGGAAAACACATCATGCCACTGCATTTAAATCAATTCATTTAAAACACAGTATAAAATAACCCCTCTGGGTCAATCATCTCAAAACTCATAAAACAATTTGTTATATTTCATTATAAAACTTGAGTTATAAAACCACCCTTCTTTCAGGGTCACATATCATAAAATCATCTGAAATCATCAAATCATCAAATCGGGGGCCTGACCCCTCCTTCGGGTCTACCCTGGTCTAACAGACCACAAGTTATATCATGTGAGACAATCAGGTAATTAACAGTAACATCGAGGACTATGGCCATATCCTAGTGATCCCTGGCAACACGGTACCTAGTGTGCGGGGTATCACACCTGAAACGGGAGGTGGGTCGTCCTACCCGCCAGAACAGCATAACACCAGGATTGCGAGGGCAAGGCTTGCTGCCTCGTGGCTAATGCCACTCCACTCCAACAATCCCCACGGTACAGCGTACTCCGCGTGACATACACGGTACAAAGTACTCCGTGAACCCAAGCTCAGTCAGGGGTGCCTGTAATAGGTCTTATCCACCCATATCATCTCTGTCTCAGAATGCACGTGTGAGCATATCATCTCACTGTGACACACAGTCTACAGGAGGCTCCAACACGGCTATATGCATGTAATATAAATCCCTGTGCGAGCGAAGCTCAAGCACGGCTCCATGCATATTCATGATATCTGAAAATCTCGTGCGAGCGAAGCTCTAGCACGGTTTCATAAAAATCAGTGAAATCTGCGTACGAGCAGCGCTCCAGTACGACTTAAACTGATTATAATTTCATGTAAATTCCACGTACGAGCAACGCTCTAGTACGGATATGTATATAAATTCAGTGAAAACCTCGTACGAGAAAAACTCCAGTACGACATTCAAATGAATTATGAAAACCATGTAAAACTTTGTGCGAGCAATGCTCCAGCACAAATGAATGCTCAAGTAAATCAAATCTCGTGCGAGTTACACTCCAGCACGGCTTTATGCATAATTAAATCAAATCTCGTGCGAGATTCACTCCAGCACGGCTTTATGCAATATCAAATCAAAACAGGATGCGAGCTAAGCTCCAGCATCTCTCATGCATGTCAAATCATTAAAACTAGTGCGAGCAATCGCTCCAGCACTATTTTATGCATACCACGTTAAAACAAATCAAAACATGTCAAAACATGTCAAAACAGAGTGCGAGCTAGGCTCCAGCAGCTCTCATTTCACAATATTAAAAATCAGTGCGAGCACCATGCTCTAGCACATTTCATGCATATGATGTCACAAGTCGGTGCGAGCAACTGCTCAAGCACATTTATGCACATTCACAAACGCAGATATAGTGCGAACTACGTGTCGGCACTATCTGTTTCCATATAAACTGATAGTTGGCCGTTTTCCAAAGAAATTTCCATTTAATTATTAATAACACCTACGTAGTGTTATTTTGTGAAATTAAACAATTTCTGGCCAATCTATCGCTTTGCTTTGATTCAAACCAATAAAATTCCTTAATCATCAAAAGTCCTTAAATCATGCATTTCATGCATGTCATGCTTTCACCATCCTTAGGTGAACTTCCCTCAATAGGGGTAAAATAGACATTTCACCTATTTCGATCCTTAAAATCATTCAAACCATTTTTAGGATCATTATACAATATCCATGTATACATACATACTCAGTGTACAGAAAAACTATTAAAATATGCGTAGCTACCTCTAGCTACTCACACAATTCCCTTACCTCATTTTTCTGTACAGTCTGACCTTTACATCGATGTCTCGTCACGCAGTCCGATTTGCTCCAAATCCGAATCAAATCTCCGGAACTGCGGATACACATTCATCAGGTCAAATACAATACAATTAATTGTATCTCATATGTTCTGGGCTTAATTTAAATCATTGGGCCCGTTTACCCATATTGGGCCCGATTGTACCATAATGGGCCATAATCGGCCTTAAGCCCGTTTACCACACTTTATCGAGGCCTATTGGGCTCATTGGACCCATCAATATTTATTTAGCCTCGTTCTAAATTCTCAGATAGCTTATGAATTATTTACGACAATTTATCCCAATTTCTAGAATTTAATTCATTTATACGAAAATTAAATCCGTAATTCATGCGTTAAATATCAATCACGCATAACGATATAAAATTGTCATAAATAAGGGTCACATACCCGTTATTCCATGATCGTACACAAATCGAGGCTGTCTTGAGCTCTCAGTGGATGCCAATTGTCGAGCTACACAATTAAATATATTTTTCCGGGTAAATTTCCAGTCGGAATTAATTAAATTAAATATTCAGAAAATTAAATCGGTCAATTTGACCGCTTACCGACTTACCCGAAACTCGATTGCATCACTGGAATTTTCCCCAATTTTTTCTCTTTTTCTTTTTCCCTTTTTCTTCCTTTTTTCCCTCTCTTTTTTGGCTGAACCGGTCCGGTCCGGTTCAGACCGCCGGTTCAGTCCGGTTCACCCATCATTTTGCCGTTCCGGCGCCGTCCGGCCGGTTCCCGGTGCGATTTCGGTGCCGTTCGGCGCGCCATGGCCTGGGCTTCCTAAATCGGGCCTCGGCTGGGGTCTAATCGGCGCCGATGGCCGCCGATCGACGTTTCTTCCCCGCGGCATCTCCTTCGCTTTTCGGCGTTTTCCGGCGACTCCACGGCGCGTCCTGGCCGCTGGTGGTTCGCCCGAGGTCGGCCGACCTTCGCCGACCCTCGTCGGCCCCTCAGCCTCGCCGGTGGTGGCTCGCCGGTGAGTCTCTCTTCTTCCCTCGGTCTCGCTTCGTTTTTCGCCTCTGTTTCTTTTCTTTCTGTTTCAGAATTTCGTTTTTTTTTTTTTTTTTTTTTTATTTTATTTATTTATTTATAATTAACTTTTAATATTATTTTATTCAATAAAATAATATTAAAATGCATAAATATCCTTAAAAAAATTTATATTTTATTCATTTAATCTGTAAATAATTTTCTCAGTCCGATTTTACCTTTTCGGTATATTTTTCGATTATTTTCGGGATTATTTTTTCGATACGAAAATCCCGGTTTATTCCAATAAATTCATATCTTGATCAATTTAACCCGAAATTTAATTATTTCTTCGTTATTGATCAAGATTTCTCATTCTCATATTTTTAATTAAATTTTCTTATCCCGATTAATACCGAATTTTGGTCTTTTGACCATTTTGCCCTTGCACGTATTCGGGAATACCATTTAAGTCCTTTTGCATTTTTAAATGCACTCGAAAATATCGGGTCTTACAATCTCTCCCACTTAAGAAATTTGGTCCTCCAAATTAGAACCAAGTAATATGAGTCCATAACAACTCCGGGTATGTCTATCGCATCATATACTGTCATCCTCAAGTGACCTTCTCCGGAGTGTAATACTACCATCATACTTAACTAGGGAGATCATCTTAACCCTCAACACTTTCTCTTTCCATTTTTAATAACCAACTCGATTTCATACATTACTCTTTCATTGAGCTAAACTGTTGGAGTTCATATCCGATCACATATATCGGATCCGGATATTATTTCTTAAGCATCAAAAGATAGGACACATTGTGGATGCCTGTTTATTCAAGTGGTAATACCAACCTACAGGTCTTACCTTCCACTTTGTCCAATCTCTTATCCGAATATCGTTACGTCCTTATGCTCTTAGGACAAGTAACTATCAACAGTAATGATTCACCCTTGGTGAATTCCAATGGTTTCTGTCTCTTGTCAGCATAGCTTTTTCTATCTGCTCTGAGGTGTTCTTAATATCTCTCAAATCAACTGAACATACTCAGAGGTTTGTCTTACTAATTCGGGAACAATTTTCTATCTGTCACCCACTTCTCTTATCAAAGTCAGGGAACAACTCCCTACGGCCATATAATGCCGAATATAATCCCATCCCGATACTCAAGTGACAACTATCATCACTGGCGAATTTGATTAGTAGCAACTGATCATCCCAGGAGCTCATAAAATCAATGGCACACGCTCTCATCACATCCTCCAGAACCTGTACAGTCCTCTCTGACTGACCATCTGTCTGAGGGTGGAAGCTGTGCTAACACACAATCAGGGTCCCATAGCTTCAAAAAACATATTCCCAGAAGTGGAAAGTGAAGCGGGAATCCCTATCTGATACCATGCTCACTGGAACGCTACACAATGTTTCACAATATTCCACACACATAAATCCGCCTATACACTTAGAGTATCTAGGGATTTCATAACCAGAAGGTGGGTAAACTTAATCAATCTATCGACTATCACCCAGATAGCCTCGTGATTCTTTCGGGTCCTCTATAACCCATCACAACTTCATGGTCACTTGTTCCCATTTCCATGTCAATATAGGTAGAGGTTGCTATAACTCTGCAGACATCTATTGCTCTACCTTACTCTGCTGATATACGAGACACTTGCTATACAATCTCTACAATATCACTTTTCAAACCTGACCACCAATACCATTTTCAGAGATCTGATATATTTATTACTTCTCGAATGCACTGTATATCCCGAAGAGTGAGCTTCTGACAATAACACTATATCATCAACTGTGGTCCTGGGGAGCACTTATACTGTCTCTGAACCTCTGCAAGTTATCATCACTCACTGTGACCTCTGTCACTATCCCCTTCTGAATCTGACCCATACTATCGACACCAAGCCGATCATCACGCTAAGCCTGGCAAATCCGGTCACACAAATCCGGTTATAACCTCAGGCTAGCTGTCACAAAACCACCGTCATCATCAGAAGGATCACATCACTACTGAGGTTCACAACTGTTCTTGCAGCTCACGCTCCCTGACCATCATATGTGATACCATCTCGAGGCTCTTTCTGTTCAAGGCATTAGCCATAATATTAGCCTTTCCTGGGTGGTACAATGTTCACAATCATAATCCTTAGAAGCTCTAACCCTCATGGTTATCTCATCCGACTCTTTCTGTGAAAACAGATACTCGGGGGTTTTTACGCTTAGTGCATACCCAAAATTTCTTACAGTATAAGTGGTGGCGCCATACTTTCAGTGTAATCGCTATGACTGCCAACTCTAAATCATGGGTCAGATAGTTTCTCTCATGATCCTTGAACTATTTGGATCTATAAACGACTATCTTCCCATTTTACATCAATACACAGCCCAATCCTTATTTGGAGGTATCCATACACACTGAAACCTCTTGAGCTGTTAGTTATAGTAAGAATACTTACGGTGGTCAGTTCATTACTCCAATATACCAAAACTCATTGAAGCTATTTTCATACTTATCATAACACTCGTATGAAATCTTTTCCCGAATGAGACGTGTCAACTGAGCAACTCATTTCAAGAAACTCATAACACCTTGTCTGTAAGACAGTTTCCTGTTGCTACTCATACTCTTCCCTGGACTTCGAATACATCATAATATCATCACTAAAGATGACAATCAATCGGTCCAGGTAAGGTTTAAATACCTTAACGTAGTTGAGTTCCACTCAATATTTCAATTTTTCATATACTTGACCTATGTACGCATAAACGTACAATGTCATTTCGAAATAGCTTTCGTTCAAGATACTAGCTCACGTCATTTCTTTCCTCTTATATTGACGGCTTTTTTTTTTTTTTTTATAAAATTTTAATTTTTTTAAACTTTCATGATTAATCAAGTTCTATATTTCTTTATCGTACCAGCAAAGGTACCCAAATTTTAATGTATATATTATGACCGTCGAATTCAATCTATAGATTATGCGTGCGCTTCCAGACGCTGTCAAATCTTCAGGCAGGGAAGTATTTTAAAATACCTTTATTATCCCTCAGACTTGACTACATACCGCTTAATCCAATTTACTTTGCATATCAAGGATATCCTTACCTTGCATACGTCTCTTATTCCAATATATCTCCTTTTATATATCACTTGTGACAAACTCTTTCCTTACTTGTCAAGTTACAATACACTTTTCAGTGATATTTTCTCCCCTATTTTCAACTTACAATCCCTATACCCATATTCAGTTAGTGAAAATCAACTAACTATCATCCTCTTCATGCTTAAAGGTATAGGCTTCACATTTTTTTCACTAACTTATAAGCAACTGAAGGCGGTATGAATAAATGCGTGGCACCAGGATCAATTAAAATAATTATTTCATTATTCACAACCAGTGTGGTATCTTCCACCACATCCTATGAAACATCAATAGTGTCCTGGTCCAAGGCATACACTCGCCTTCATCCAACATCTGATTTTCGTGATAACTACCACACATCTTACACTGTTCACACTGCTACTCTGTCATACTGTTACGTAGTAGGTCGGGGTCCTCAAATCACAATACCCCTCAAAAGTATTGAAATTGGATACACTGGGGTTTATCAATCAACTTACCCCATGATTTATCAGCTCAAAGCCTTTACCAAACTACCTTTTTCCCGTTCTGACATTCTTGTCATCCTCTATTCTCTTTTGTCTCAATTTCGGCCCTCACTACCTTTCTCAATCTCAGAGGCGTGCAACTCATGATCTTATTCACACAACTGTAGTCTGCGCACTGCCTCGGCATATGCCTCGGCATAGGTAGTGATATCTAACGGGCTAATCGGACTCTAATTGACAATCTGAGTCCTTCCATGAACTTTCAGACATCTTGACTCTCACTGTTCATCATGTTCGAGTCACATCTGCCCAGGAATATAAACTGAGTATCATACTCGTTAATCAACATGTTCCTCTGGGTCAGAGTAAAGAATGTTATCTGTAATTTTCTTTAAACAGTGTCCGGGATATTCTGTCACCGGAATATATCTCGAATTATTTTTCATGTCCAATTTGGATGTCGAAATCTTCAAATGGGTCGAGCGAACTTCAATTAATGCTCTAACTCGCCCTCATATATCATATAGACCCTGAGCAATTAGCTCGCAAAATATTCTCCACACTCCGCTCCAACCTCGTGAAGCGTATCTCAATACTGTCTGATCTCTCTGTCAGACTCTATCCGATCTCTCTATCGGACTCTGTGGGGCATGCTCAACATCAGCCTCCACGTCAATCTCATCTCGAGTCTCATGTGGCGACTCAATACAACTCACGGGCCTACCTCTACGGCCTCGAGCTCGTGTACTCGCCTCTCAACCATAGCGGCTATCAGTTCATGAGTCTATACTTGCATTTAAAAATCAAATTCTTAGCCGCACCTCCATCTCGATATACACAATTGTATCTAAATAATGCACAGTACACGGGGATGTAAACTTCATTAACCACTAACACCGACTCATATCAGGCCAACTTAAGCTCTGATACCATTAAACCTGTCACGACCCAAATTACCTAAAAATCAGAGAAAATTTTTCGCTTTTTTCCACTTTTTCATTTATTATTTAATTCTTACCTTTCTCTCGTCGTGACCATCCTACAACACAGTTGGGCTATGATTCGGTGTTAGTCACCTCTCACTATTACCAATCTATTTCCATAATCATATATCAGAGTCTACTATCCTTTTGACTTTAAATAAACACATACCCAATGGTATTTGCATGACTCTACATCCCCGACATCATATCCATTTACAGTACTGTGCATTACATATTTAGATACAAAACCATACAAATGTGTATACCTGTCTCTCGATGGGAAGCAGCAAATATCAACCATGCAAGTCCTCAGCCGCTCAATATCTATTGCAAGTGCTCTGAAAAGATGGAAAAATAAGGGGGGTGAGCAAACCACACGCTCAGTAAGGCAATTATGCAAGTAAGTAGATAGCTCCACTATCTACATGCTCATAATGCCATGCCCTTAAATCCATTTCTTTTCATTTAAAATTACACGCACAAAGTCATGCATATTCAATGCCATAGTTTATCCAAAACTATTTGTGCATATATAAATCATGTAACTCATGCATTCAAAGCATTTTATGTGACATCATTAAATCATATTAAGCATGAATTTAATCAAGATCATGCAGTCTTTCATGTCATGTAAGACAATTCAAGGTTTTCAAATGAAAGCATGGAAAACACATCATGCCACTGCATTTAAATCAATTCATTTAAAACACAGTATAAAATAACCCCTCTGGGTCAATCATCTCAAAACTCATAAAACAATTTGTTATATTTCATTATAAAACTTGAGTTATAAAACCACCCTTCTTTCAGGGTCACATATCATAAAATCATCTGAAATCATCAAATCATCAAATCGGGGGCCTGACCCCTCCTTCGGGTCTACCCTGGTCTAACAGACCACAAGTTATATCATGTGAGACAATCAGGTAATTAACAGTAACATCGAGGACTATGGCCATATCCTAGTGATCCCTGGCAACACGGTACCTAGTGTGCGGGGTATCACACCTGAAACGGGAGGTGGGTCGTCCTACCCGCCAGAACAGCATAACACCAGGATTGCGAGGGCAAGGCTTGCTGCCTCGTGGCTAATGCCACTCCACTCCAACAATCCCCACGGTACAGCGTACTCCGCGTGACATACACGGTACAAAGTACTCCGTGAACCCAAGCTCAGTCAGGGGTGCCTGTAATAGGTCTTATCCACCCATATCATCTCTGTCTCAGAATGCACGTGTGAGCATATCATCTCACTGTGACACACAGTCTACAGGAGGCTCCAACACGGCTATATGCATGTAATATAAATCCCTGTGCGAGCGAAGCTCAAGCACGGCTCCATGCATATTCATGATATCTGAAAATCTCGTGCGAGCGAAGCTCTAGCACGGTTTCATAAAAATCAGTGAAATCTGCGTACGAGCAGCGCTCCAGTACGACTTAAACTGATTATAATTTCATGTAAATTCCACGTACGAGCAACGCTCTAGTACGGATATGTATATAAATTCAGTGAAAACCTCGTACGAGAAAAACTCCAGTACGACATTCAAATGAATTATGAAAACCATGTAAAACTTTGTGCGAGCAATGCTCCAGCACAAATGAATGCTCAAGTAAATCAAATCTCGTGCGAGTTACACTCCAGCACGGCTTTATGCATAATTAAATCAAATCTCGTGCGAGATTCACTCCAGCACGGCTTTATGCAATATCAAATCAAAACAGGATGCGAGCTAAGCTCCAGCATCTCTCATGCATGTCAAATCATTAAAACTAGTGCGAGCAATCGCTCCAGCACTATTTTATGCATACCACGTTAAAACAAATCAAAACATGTCAAAACATGTCAAAACAGAGTGCGAGCTAGGCTCCAGCAGCTCTCATTTCACAATATTAAAAATCAGTGCGAGCACCATGCTCTAGCACATTTCATGCATATGATGTCACAAGTCGGTGCGAGCAACTGCTCAAGCACATTTATGCACATTCACAAACGCAGATATAGTGCGAACTACGTGTCGGCACTATCTGTTTCCATATAAACTGATAGTTGGCCGTTTTCCAAAGAAATTTCCATTTAATTATTAATAACACCTACGTAGTGTTATTTTGTGAAATTAAACAATTTCTGGCCAATCTATCGCTTTGCTTTGATTCAAACCAATAAAATTCCTTAATCATCAAAAGTCCTTAAATCATGCATTTCATGCATGTCATGCTTTCACCATCCTTAGGTGAACTTCCCTCAATAGGGGTAAAATAGACATTTCACCTATTTCGATCCTTAAAATCATTCAAACCATTTTTAGGATCATTATACAATATCCATGTATACATACATACTCAGTGTACAGAAAAACTATTAAAATATGCGTAGCTACCTCTAGCTACTCACACAATTCCCTTACCTCATTTTTCTGTACAGTCTGACCTTTACATCGATGTCTCGTCACGCAGTCCGATTTGCTCCAAATCCGAATCAAATCTCCGGAACTGCGGATACACATTCATCAGGTCAAATACAATACAATTAATTGTATCTCATATGTTCTGGGCTTAATTTAAATCATTGGGCCCGTTTACCCATATTGGGCCCGATTGTACCATAATGGGCCATAATCGGCCTTAAGCCCGTTTACCACACTTTATCGAGGCCTATTGGGCTCATTGGACCCATCAATATTTATTTAGCCTCGTTCTAAATTCTCAGATAGCTTATGAATTATTTACGACAATTTATCCCAATTTCTAGAATTTAATTCATTTATACGAAAATTAAATCCGTAATTCATGCGTTAAATATCAATCACGCATAACGATATAAAATTGTCATAAATAAGGGTCACATACCCGTTATTCCATGATCGTACACAAATCGAGGCTGTCTTGAGCTCTCAGTGGATGCCAATTGTCGAGCTACACAATTAAATATATTTTTCCGGGTAAATTTCCAGTCGGAATTAATTAAATTAAATATTCAGAAAATTAAATCGGTCAATTTGACCGCTTACCGACTTACCCGAAACTCGATTGCATCACTGGAATTTTCCCCAATTTTTTCTCTTTTTCTTTTTCCCTTTTTCTTCCTTTTTTCCCTCTCTTTTTTGGCTGAACCGGTCCGGTCCGGTTCAGACCGCCGGTTCAGTCCGGTTCACCCATCATTTTGCCGTTCCGGCGCCGTCCGGCCGGTTCCCGGTGCGATTTCGGTGCCGTTCGGCGCGCCATGGCCTGGGCTTCCTAAATCGGGCCTCGGCTGGGGTCTAATCGGCGCCGATGGCCGCCGATCGACGTTTCTTCCCCGCGGCATCTCCTTCGCTTTTCGGCGTTTTCCGGCGACTCCACGGCGCGTCCTGGCCGCTGGTGGTTCGCCCGAGGTCGGCCGACCTTCGCCGACCCTCGTCGGCCCCTCAGCCTCGCCGGTGGTGGCTCGCCGGTGAGTCTCTCTTCTTCCCTCGGTCTCGCTTCGTTTTTCGCCTCTGTTTCTTTTCTTTCTGTTTCAGAATTTCGTTTTTTTTTTTTTTTTTTTTTTTTTTATTTTATTTATTTATTTATAATTAACTTTTAATATTATTTTATTCAATAAAATAATATTAAAATGCATAAATATCCTTAAAAAAATTTATATTTTATTCATTTAATCTGTAAATAATTTTCTCAGTCCGATTTTACCTTTTCGGTATATTTTTCGATTATTTTCGGGATTATTTTTTCGATACGAAAATCCCGGTTTATTCCAATAAATTCATATCTTGATCAATTTAACCCGAAATTTAATTATTTCTTCGTTATTGATCAAGATTTCTCATTCTCATATTTTTAATTAAATTTTCTTATCCCGATTAATACCGAATTTTGGTCTTTTGACCATTTTGCCCTTGCACGTATTCGGGAATACCATTTAAGTCCTTTTGCATTTTTAAATGCACTCGAAAATATCGGGTCTTACATCATCTATGAAAACAATCACAAACTTGTCCAGGTATGGCTTGAATATATCATTCATCAATGCCATAAATGCTGCGGGAGCATTCGTCAATCCGAATGACATCACCAAAAACTCGTAGTGGTCATACCGGGTACGAGATGCTGTCTTGGGTATATCTCCACTCCGATCCTCAACTGATGATACCCTGACCGCAGATCTATCTTAGAAAATACTTCGGCTCCCTGGAGCTGATCTAACAAATCATCGATTCTTGGAAAGGGGTACTTGTTCTTAATGGTGGCCTTATTCAACAACCGGTAGTCTATACACAGTCGGAGGCTTCTATCCTTCTTCCTTACAAATAGAACCGGTGCTCCCCAAGGTGAGACACTCGGTCTAATAAACCCCTTCTCCAGCAACTCTTGCAGCTATTTCTTCAGCTCTTCTAATTCTATCGGAGCCATTCTATAGGGTGGTTTCGATATCGGCTATGTACATGGCTTTCTAGAATAGTTGTTACCTGAAACAATGGTGACAAATTGCTGACGTCTTCTCTTTGGGTTTCTTGCCACTTGTTGTCGAGAGTTTCTGCAAAAAAGAAGAAGATCAGAGGAACACAAGGGTTCTCCCCTGCGTTTGGACTCCGATGCTTAAGTCAGACAGGGCGTTTGGCAGAGTTTTTGTATGGAGTTCTCAGATCTGGTTTTGAATAAGACCTGGCCCCTATTTATAGGGGTTTCTCTCTGTCACTAATTACGCATATGCCCAGATTTTCTCATGCCTATACTCATTTTCTTCGTGTGCCGCGTGACGCACTTTTTTTTTATTCTTAGTATCGTGCACACGTCAAGTCCTTACGTTAGATTCTAAAGTCAAATTTTCGTCGGAGTGTTTAGCTTAACTCGTGCATTTTTTGCTTCAAGCCCTTATCTGAGTGCTTAGCTTACTTCGCACATTTTTCGCTTCAAGCTTTTGCAGTTTTTCTTCGTGGCTTAGCTCGCGCATTTTTCTCTTCAAGCTCTTTTATATAAATGTTCTCCTGGTGCCGGGCCGCCATGATGCATTCGCGCCTTTAGCACTATAGCATGTTTGTTTTCAAATGCCTGGCCGCCATGACGCCTTTGCGCCTTTGGCTCTTACTGTAAGTCTTTTCAGATGTCTAGACGTCGTGATGCTATCGTGCCTTTGACTCTTACAGCTTATTTGTCTTCAATGTTTGGCTACAGTGACGCTATTGCGCCTCAGGCTCTTAGGACTCCTTTGTCTTCAACGCCTGACCACAGTGACGCTATTGCGCATCTGGCTCTTACGGCTCGTCTGCCTCTTACGCCAGGCCACAGTGACGCTATCGCGTCTCAGGCTCTTATGGTTCATCTGTCTTTCACCCTTGGCCACAGTGACGCTATTGTGCCTCAGGCTCTTACGGCTCGTCTATCTTTCACGCCTGGCCACAGTGACGCTATTGTGCCTCAGGCTCTTACGGCTCGTCTATTTTCTGTCACAAGATTCATATTTATGAGTATCAGTAAGATAAATATAAGAATAGAGAAATTTCATCTATTCAAAGCATCTCGTGACAACATATTCAAAATAAACAGATAATAATGTGAAGATGTAAAAATATATAAAGTAAACATAATGTAAATGGCTAATTCAAGTATAATTTTAATTGACTTGAAATCCATGTCCTCCTTGCAAAAATTCAAGGTTACGGGTGTTGGGCCCAATCATCTGTCTGATTTAATGTGACTTTCTCAATTAGCTCTGAATTTTATTCTCTTTCAGAGCATAGGTTATATGTGACTTTTTCAACACCAGATCTTTGAGAAGTTGGGGTTTTGGAAGGTCAGCTATAGATAACGCCTCGTTTCTCTCTATTCCTTTGCATGTAGTAGAGGCGATATAACATGTACAAGCCTTCTTTTGATCCCCTCGCACTTGTTCAACTCCATTGGGAGTATGAAACTTTATTAACAGGTAGCAAGGAGAGATGACAACCCTCATGGCATTTAATAGAGGTCTTCCTAGAATTATGTTATAAACAGTCGAAGTTAACTTTACGACCATAAATAACACTTGTCGAGTTACATGTTTTGGGCTTTCCCGACTACCTTTACCTGTTCCCCAAACTTTCGTTGTCTACCAAGATTCGATTAACTATTTCATCACCACTGCTGAGATAGCCATGTGATCATCGTGGGGGATGATATTATCTCCCCATTCTGCTGAGGTGAACATAATAGGCTCTTCATCCACTCTCTCCTCCATAACAGCATGAACTTGATACGCTTGCCTCACGTAAGTTTTACGAGAGATAGAGGAATTTTCCGCCATTGAATTTTCACCTGCTATGACATTTATAGCTGGTCCAGTTGGTTCATTATCTTATCAGTTACCTTCTGGATTTAGTCTAGCTTCTTCCTCATTTCTTGGCTTGTTTTGCCTATTTTGTAGGTGATTATCCTTTTGATCTCGAGGAGGGTAATGAGCTCTTTCGTTTCTCCAAAGGAAACGATTAATCTTCCCCTCGCGAACCTTTCCAACTGGTCTACTAGTTCTCTGCACCTTTCCGTAAAATGACCATGAGCGAAATGGAAGTCATAGTAGGCATCTATGTGTTGGCTTACGTTTCCTACTTTCTTCTTCAGGAATTCTAACAGTCAAGTCCCTTCAATATTGGTACAGGGCTCGTTTAGCTTAGTATAGCTTTCGTACCTAAGCCTGGGAGCTTTATCCAATCTATCAGGTCTAGAAGAGTTCCTTTCAGGTACATCTCTTTCTTTTTCTTTCTTCCTTCACTTCTAGTGACTGTACCATATTCATTACATCCTCTTGGGCTACATACTTATTTGCTCGTGCACATAAATCTAAGATGGTTGTGGATTGATCAAGGGACTCTTATAGCATTTCAACTTTTGTTCTTTGTAGCATTGCTGCCATAGCTACTCTAACTTGTAGATCTTTTACTTTTAGAGTCGTATCCCGAAAATGATCAACATAACTTTTCAAAGACTCCTTGTTTCCTTGCTTGAGTGTAAGCAAGTAGGTCGCGTCCTCTTTTCGCTGGGTATTGATCATGAAGGCTTTTAAAAACTCGCTTCGTAACTGATGAAAAGACGAGATGGAACCTTCTTTCAAGGTATGCCCCGTTAGCGTGAGCGAAAAGGGTCTACACATTATTTCATCCTCCCATCCATGAAGTATCAAGGGAGACTCGTAATTTTGCATATGGTCATACAGGTCGGTTTTGTCAGCATAAGTAACCATATAGGGCATCTTGAACTTCTTTGGTAATAGGTTGTCCATGATCTTAAGATAATATGGGATATACCAGCTTTTTCTTCTCTAGAATCCTTTCTATGACTTTTTCCATGTTTTTCTCCGATTCTCGGGTCGAATGTGCTCCCCTTTCCTTGGTATTAGAAGAGTCCGAGTCATTTGAATGAAAGCTCCTTCTCCCGTGTCTTTGCACTGGATGCTTTCTTCTAACACCTCCCATTCCAAGATTTGGCCTTGAATCTTCAAAATAGACTAAGGAGTTCAGATTATTCTGACCATTAGACTGCTACCTTCTTTTTTGCTAAGGGAGGGCTCTGCCTCCCCTGCTCCCCAGACCGATGAATTTTGAATTCATATCGTACAGGGTTGTTCTCCCTGTACCATAGGGTTGAAAATGTACAGTAGGGTTGTGCTCCCTCAGCCTTGTGGCAGGAATCTAAATCTGCGCTACAGGGTGCGTGGCATAGTCTTTCATGCAGCAGGGTTTCGGGCGGCAGAGTACCTGATAGGGTCTCTCGCTAGGCAGAGTGCGCGGCAGGGTCTCGTGCGGCAGAGTGCGCGACAAGCCTCACATGGCAAGGTGCGCGGCAGAGTGTGCGACAGAGTGTCACCATGTGTGATAAGGTCTAACGCGACAGAGTGTGAGATAGAGTCTCGCCTTTGCGCTGCAGGGTCTCGTGCGGCAGAGTGTGCAATAGGGTCTCGTGTGGCAGTGTGTGCATTAGAGTATCGCGTGACAGGTGTGTGGCAGAGTCTCGCGCGGCAGGTTCGCGACAGAGTATGCTTAGAGTCTGCGGCGAGGTGTGCGGCAGAGTGTAGAGCGGCAGGGTTTCGCGCGTCAGAGTGTGGTGTGCACAGCAGAGTCTTGCACGGCAGGTTGGAGATAGAGTGTGCGTAGAGTCTACGACAGGGTGTGCTGTAGAGTATAGAGCGGGAGGGTCTCGCACGTCAGAGTGTACGGCAGACTCTCACACAGCAGAGTGTGCGTGACAGAGTCTTGTGCGGCAGGTTGGTGATAGAGTGTGTGCAGAGTCTGCGGTAGGGTGTGCGGCAGAGTGAAGAGCGGTAGGGTCTCGCACGTCAGAGTTTGTGGCAGACTCTCACTCGGCAGAGTGTGCGCGGCAGAGTCTTGTGCGGCAGACTCTTGCGCCACAGTGTGTTTGCGGCATAGTCTTGTGCGGTAGACTCTCGCGTGGCAGTGTGAGCGATAGAGTGTGCGCGAGTCTGCGGCAGAGTGGCAACAGAGCGACAGAGTTGTAGCAAAGTGCTCGATAGGTTATGTGACAGAGTGTTGATAGGGCGATAGAGTGGCAACAGAGCAACAGAGTTGCGGCAGAGAGTGAGACAGAGTTGCAGCAGAGTGCGCGACAGAGTTGCGACAGAGTCTCTCATTGTGTTCGAAACTTTGGATGGCCATAACTTTGTGCTCCGTGGTCCGATTGAGGTGAATTTTTTTTTGAATCCATGTAACTTTTCAAGATCTACATGATGACAAATAGCCAAAGGTGGTTTACTCGGGATGTTTCCCCAAAAAATGCGTTTTTTCTTTGAATTTTGATTTTTTTCGTATTATTCATCGGTTCTAGTCCCTCTCGAATGTGTCCGTACCATAGCTTTTTTTCTTTCGATTCCCACAGACGGTGCCAATTGTTGTTGCTCTAAACAACAATTAAAATGATACCGATGTGATCTTCTCCACGTGTCTTGAATATTCTGTAAAAACAATGAAAGTCAGAGAGGCGCAAGGGTTTGTCCTTGCACGCGCACTCCGATGTTTAAGTCAAAAGACTATTTCAGCAGAGTTTTAGTAAGCAAAATAGATAGTAGCCTTTTTTTTAATCATACCTAGGAGTATTTATAGATATTTCTGAGTTGCTTTTGATATTCTCAGGACTCATATTTGTGTGGGCCCCAAATTTTTATTATTTTGGGCCTTTTGTATTTTGGAGCCCAGGCCCGTGACTAAGCTAGGGTAAATTACCTCTATCAATGTTATTTACAGTAATTTCTAATTCTCTTAATGCTAATGTTGCCCTAATTTATAATTTCCCGGCCTTTCTTTTTTTTCTCCCCTATTCTTTCCAAGATCCAAAATAAGGGACCTTATAAACAGAGCCTTGGCATTTAATTCAGTTGCAAAAGGACGTTTTAAGGGAAATGTTGAGTAGTTAGCCGAATTGACTTAAGAAAAAGACACCACACTTCAAATACCCTGAGATAAAATGTGCCTGCATAGAAATGACTGACACCCCATGGTTAAAATCACATTAAAAGTCATAAATTTTATCATCAATTGGAATGGTCGAAAATGATATATGATATCACCAGACAAAGAATTAGAGATCCAGTAGATCCTACTCAAATCTGAACTACTTTTCAGTTAAATATGAATTCAAAGTTTAAGACATAACTAATAACCGACAACCGAAACTATTTACTTCATGCCAACTCAAAGCTTTACTGCAAAAGAAAATGAACTTTTTGCAGTAAAACTACACGTAATCAAACCTCAGAATCTCAGATCTTTAATAAAGTTGAAGAATTAATATTCTAAAAACTCCAAAACAAACAGAAAATCACACAGATCTGAAAGAATTTCAGCCAAACTTCACTTGAAAATGACACAGAAACAAATAATACAATAACACTTATTTCTGGTGCTACTACAAACAACAAAGCAAAATCCTCGAACAAAACGTTAGGGCAAATCAGTAGACAGAAAATAAATAGGTAGAAAAGGCAACCTGGGACAGAGAATTCACTGCGTATTTGAGTCTTTGGTTGAGATAGAGGTAGAAGAGAGTTAAGCTCATCAGACCTCCAGAGAATCAAAACTCAACGGCACGTGGAATCTTGCCTCAATCGCTTATTTATAGAGAAAATGGATGTTTTACCGGTTACTGGTTTAGTCAGTTTGGATTTTTTTTTTGGGTAGGAATCTGGTATAATAAGATCTGAAGGCTGATATAAAAGCTAGGGAAGACAAAAATATAGTCGTTGGATGACTAAGGGATTGTTCGTTTGAGGCTGACTGTACATTTTGGTGTATATATATATATTTTACTTAGAAAATAAAATTATTGGTTGACGACTGTTGATTATTTAGGGTTTATGATTAATTTTTCTTTTGAAGGATTTTATCGGGAAAATTGGGTCACCCACCGACCTTCACCGGTGATTTGGCTTGATGGTCTTGCTTGGGCTGTGTGTTCCTTCGGCTTCCTAATGGATCCCATTCCAATGGGCCCATGGATAGCACAATTCTTTTTTTTTTTTGTTAGCATGCAATCGATTTTTAACATTTAAATTAATCAAAACAAATTATATTTTAGAAATGTATCATCAATTTAAACATTAAAATTCAAGTAATTAATAAACATTTATAAAATAATTTTTTTATCAGGAAACGATAGATTGCATTAGATAATTCATAGCGTACATTTGTCTTTGAGAAACATAGATAATAGGTGTTATGGGCAAAATAAGATAAAAAATGATAATATGACGTGTCATTCAGATGAAGCACCACGTGTCCCGCTGAAATCAAATACAGATGAAAATAGACTCTGTATCTATAGCTCAGCTCCGGACAATTTTATCCCTAGATACCTACAGTCAATATTACTGGGTAAATACGTCATTGAAGATTAAATTATTCCCTATAAATAGGGCTCAGGTATGACTTTTTAACCTAATTGAGATTTTACTTTTAGAAGACACTGAAACTCTGCCGAAATCTTTTTCTGACTTAAGTATCGGAGTGCTAACGCAGGGAAGACCCTGCGCTCCTTTGACTATTCTGATCTTTGCAGAAGAGTGACGTGGTTAGAAGATCGAGGTATTGACGTCAGCAATCCATCACTGTTGTGCTGTTCAACAACAATTGGCGCCGTCTGTGGGAACGAAAGAAAAGCTGTGATTCTACAACGATGGTAAAGACGCGATCCACAGCAATCAGGGATGCGGAGAATGAAGACACGGCCAGTTCTCCGCTGGACCGTGGGGAAGAAGCTCGGGAGGAGAGTCATATGATGACTATCCTTGTGGCAGAGTTCGAGGCGATGAGGAAACAGGGCGAGGAGACTGCCCAAGCCCTGCGCGAGATGGTAGACCTGTTCAAAGGTACCTTTCCGCAGACAAATCTTCCACCGGCTATCCAGAACTTGGCCGAGCCAAGGATACAGAGAAGGAATGTTTCGGAGGCTGGTAGGATTGGGTGCGAGACTGCGGAAGGCTTAGGGCGTCAGGGTGCTGGAACTCCGGTGCGTATGGCTGCGGAAGACCTGTTGTGCAAGGTCACAGAAGACCTTATACGCGAAGCCGCGAAGCACCAAGAAGCGCAAGAGTCTCTTCGCCAGGATCCGCGAGACTGCCTCCAGGGTGCAAGAGGATCAGATGGAAGAATGGTATACCAGGATTCGCGAGACTCCGATGACAGGGTGGCGCACCAGAGTGCGCGAGAGTCGATATTGGCATTAATGCGCCAGAGTGTGCGAGAGACAGTAGCCAGCGGTCGGGCGCCAGGGTGCGCCAGCGGTCGGGCACCAGGGTGCGCCAGAAGTCGGGTGCCAGGGTGCGTAGCAGTCAGGCGCCAGGGTGCGCCAGAGGTCGGGCGCCAGGGTGCGAGAGACGCGGTTCGTGATTCCTGCCGCCAGTATGCGCGAGGGTCTATGGAGGATTTGCTGCGCCAATTCGTGCCAGAAGCTGGCCGCCCGGTTCTGAGAGACTCAGTTTGTGAGAATGCTCGAGACTCACTCCGACAGGGTGCGCGAGAGTCCGGGGACGAACTAGTGTACCATGGTGCGCCGGTGGTCTACCGCCAGGATGCGCGAGAGCCGAGTGGTGATCTGATACGCCAGGGCACACGAGGGCGAGAACGCAGTGAACTGCAAGGCATCGAGGAAGGTACAGAGGAAATGGGTTGCCCGAGCATACAGGACCCCGCACGCACGGAGAACCCCTCACAAGAAATTGGAGAAGGTTCAAGGCGTCCAGGGGCGAGAGGCACGGAACGGGAGATTGTTAGGGGTCTCCGACGCCCGAATGTTGAAAATCTCGCTATGAATGGCATAGGAGGTGCTGGGATGATAGGGTCTCATATGGATAGGAGAGGCTCAGAGGTAGATCCAACATGGAACCCCCCTACTGAAGTAGCAAACTTTTTATCTCGAACCGAGAAGAATCAAGCCCCCAATCTATACAACAAGGGGAAAGAGACTGTCGATTGTGATCAAGCTGATTCATGTAATGTCGGAAAGATCCAAGATGCTATGGACATGAAGAGAATAGTTGAACAAATTTTAGAAGAAAAGAGATTGGTTCCAACTGAAGAGAACCAGAGACGGAAGGTCCCATTCAGCGCAGCAATCATGGGAAAACCACTACCCCCAAAGTTTAAAATGCCGCAAATAGCAGCGTATGCAGGAAAAACAGACCCTTCCGATCATGTAGAAAGCTATGAGTCATTATAATCCTCCAACCGCGTCGACCACTGCAGCTCGGGAAAGGTCTCCCCTGATCTCTCCTTCTCTAGCCAAGAACGCGCCATATAAAAACCATACTTCGCAAAGCCAGTGGCAAACAACATCTTCCTGTCATAACAGTCTTACGATAAACGATACTCCCGTGCAGCTTCGGAACGAATCTCGTTCCTCGCATCTTGGCTAACGGAGGAAGACGAAGGCCCTCTACTTAAGCTCGAGACCTCTTCCTTCAACTGCATGTTGTCAGACTTTAGATCATCATAATTAGTCTGAAGGTCTTGGAGCTTCAACAAAACGGAGTCCAGTTCCTCTTGAGTTACGGTTAAGGATTCCTTGTATTCCTTGGACCTCTCTTGCTCCTTGGCAAAATCCTCCTGAAGGCGAACATGACTGAGATTTAGATCCTCATTTTCCTTCTTCAGTCGGTCGAGCTGCTCGGGAAGCCTCCTGTATTGATTTCTCTCGGTAAGCCACTCAGCCTTCTCACCCCTCAATTGCTGAAGATCAGCATCAGCCCGAGTCCTGTAAGCTCGATATCGTGCATTGCACGCAATCACTTGTTGAACTGTTTAAGAATACAAGGAAAATCAAAAGATCAGTCAAGGAAATACCGCAAAGAATAAAAAGAGGAAAGCAGAAAAGGAAAACGGGTTAAATAGATACCATCATTGCCAAATATTCGGCTCGATCCTCGGATTGGGGGAAACTCTTGAACAACTCCGCCTCGTCTCTAGGGAGTATGGTCGACCAGCCTAATCGGGCTGCTACGCCAGGGTCGTGAACGGAGTCGTTGTCATTGACGCCCAGATACACCACTAAATTTTGCCCGTGAACCACCACACCACCGTCAACCACGTATCTGGAAGTGTTAAGGTCTGCAACGGGGGGAAACGCTGGTGTATCTCTCATGGACGACTCGATATACAAACATCGTCTCCCAATTCGGGATGGACGAGTTGTGTTGCACTCGGCCCGATTCACCCGATGATGCTCCTCTATCTCAAGATCTGGAAGCTGAGGATCCACGGCTGACTGTTTCCCCCTATCTCGATCGCGAGAACCAGATCCCTCAGGAGGAGTGGGAAGGGGAGCTTGAGGAGTCCTCGACCTCTCGCCTCGAGAATCTTGGTTCGAAGCATGAGCATGGCTTCGGGACTCACGAGTTTGATCTCGCTGACGCCTACGCTTGGGAGGACGGGTAACTCTAGGAGCATCCTCATCACCTCCGCGTCCCCTGAAAGCGCCTCTAAGATGGTCCATCCCTGGAAAAGAAACAGAAAAAACAAAAGTTAAAACAAACAAAAAGAAGATGGACAAACATTTATGCAATGAAATGCGATATGAAATCACCCGGATTTAAATAATCATCAAGAGAATGGATGTTAGCTAAGCTCTCATCCGTGGGCAATTCTAGAAAAGGGCTGCCAAATGCCTCGCCCTGGCCCCAATCTAGATCCTCCTCAGACTCTACCTCCGGAGGGTCAGTGGGATTACCCACGCCGTGACCTCCCTCGGGAAAACCAGATGGAGAAGAGGGCCCGAGCGTGCCAGCTGAGTCAACGGAAGCGTATCCCTAACCCGCAGCAGTTATGTTCTCCGAGGTTAATACCGACAACAGGGCACCCTCATCCTCTACTTGAAGCTGAGAAATAAGGGGACCATATGCGTCTCTTAAATTAATAATCGGGCTAAGATTATTGGGTCCGCAATAACTCCACCGAGTAGGAATATTCAAAGATGGGGGAACCTCTACGACGAACCAATCGGAAGTATAATTGTGAAGCTTAGAGGGAGGTTTCCTGAAAAGCTTAGTACTCTGACCCCTTCCAGAGACTTTTTGAATACAAAAACGGGTCGAATTGCGTACACTACGGACTCTGAAAAAAGAATTAAATAATGGGATAGTAGGCCTGACGCTCAGTTTATGACATACGACTGTAAACCCTACTACTTGGGCCCACCCGTTGGGATGAAGTTGAGCGGGAACTATGCCATAGTGGCGAAGAAAAACAACTCCAAATTCGGGAAGAGGAAAACGAAACCCAAATTCCAACGAAGCCCGATGTACAGGAACACCACTACTAACGGATTGGGGAGCGCGCTCCGTTGCAGTTGGAAGCCTATAAACATAACCCTCCGGAAGAGGAAAATTACTCCTAAACTGTTCAAGATCAGACTCTCTAAGCCTAGAATAGGGATCTAAAACTATTTCCTTTCCGCGACCGTGCCCAGCCATTAGGAAGAGCTAGTGCCGCGAGGGTCCTAGTGCCGCGAGGGTCCTAGTGCCGTGAGGATCTGGATTGCCGTGAGGGTCTGGATTGCCGTGAGGGTCCTAGTGCCGTGAGGGTCCTAGTGCCTCGAGGGTCCTAGTGCCGTGAGGGTCCTAATGCCGCGAGGGTCCTAGGCCGCGAGGGTCCTAGTGCCGCGAGGGTCCTAGGCCGTGAGGGTCCTAATGCCGCGAGGGTCCTAGTGCGCGAGGGTCCTAGGCCGTGAGGGTCCTAGTGCCGTGAGGGTCCTAGTGCCGTTAGGGTTTGGATTGCCTCGAGGGTCCTAGTGCCGTGAGTGTCCTAGTGCCGTGAGTGTCCTAGTGCCGTGAGTGTCCTAATGCCGCGAGGGTCCTAGTGCCGCGAGGGTCCTAGTGCCGCGAGGGTCCTAGTGTCGTGAGGGTCCTAGTGCCGTGAGTACCTTAATGCCGTGAGGGTCCTAATGCCACGAGGGTTCTAGTGCCGTGAGGGTCCTAGTGTCGTGAGAGCCTCAATGCCACGAGGGTCCTAGTGCCGTGAGGGTCTGGATGCCGTGAAGGTAAAAGTGCCGCGAGAGTCTAAAAGGTGGGAGAGTCACTTGCCGTGAGTATCAAATTACCACAGGAGTACGCCGCAAGACTACGCCACAGGAGTTTGCCGTGAGACTAGAACGAGAGAATTTACCGTTAAGATCCACCGAGTTCGAGAGAAAAATGAAGTCTGAGCCTCCACTCTCACGCTATATATATGTGCCGCCAGTGACGACGATAAAATAGTTACTCTTCCGCGTTTAATAATCCGCAAAAGAGTGGGGAGCAATTGTTATGGGCAAAATAAGATAAAAAATGATAATATGACGTGTCATTCAGATGAAGCGCCACGTGTCCCACTGAAATCAAATACAGATGAAAATAGACTCTGTATCTACAGCTCAGCTTCAGACAATTTTATCCCTAGATACCTACAGTCAATATTACTGGGTAAATACGTCATTGAAGATTAAATTATTCCCTATAAATAGGGCTCAGGTATGACTTTTTAACCTAATTGAGATTTTACTTTTAGAAGACACTGAAACTCTGCCGAAATCTTTTTCTGACTTAAGCATCGGAGTGCTAACGCAGGGAAGACCCTGCGCTCCTTTGACTATTCTGATCTTTGCATAAGAGTGACGTGGTTAGAAGATCGAGGTATTGACGTCAGCAATCCATCACTGTTGTGCTGTTCAACAACAATAGGAAATGTGGAACTTTCTCCAACAAAACAAACATAATCATCTATCTGCCTCGAAAACCTAAGGCATGTGCCACTTGGTTACCCTCTCTATAGGTATGAGCAATCCAGAATGTCGTGAACCAACATGTTTGTACCTGAATATATTGAATAATGCCTCCCACCGATGTGAAATTTAGGTGATGAAGTTGTATAGCCTGAACAACTACAAGTGAATCACTGTCCAATAGAATCTGCCTTATCTCGATATCTGCAGCAAATTGAAGTGCTTCCGAGATTGCCAAACATTCAAAAGTTAAGAGGATTAGGTGTCTCATATCGCTTTAATGCACAAAAAGCTATGGCCTCTGCCTTGTAGCCAATATCCCTGATGGACAGACCAATGCCATAGTAGCCAATATCCCTGTGAGACCCCTTATAGGTTTAGCCTTATACATATGTAAATGAATTCATGAAGTATTGTAATGTACTAGTAATGTAAAACATATGTGATGCAAAGTCCATAAGTTAAATGTACACACTTGTAATAAGAGTTGTGATGTATGTACAAGTTGCATTAAGCATGAATATGAAGAAATGGACTTAAACATGTGATGAATGTGAGTGGAATGGGAAATAAGTAGTGTAGTAAATGGAATGAAGATTTGCATGAATTGTGCACTCCCATTTAGTTGTATTATGTACCTTTACTATACAAAGACTATACACAAGTTTTAAAGAGTATGAAGTAGGAAAAAATGCCATTTTTAAGTCTCAAAGATGATTGAATGATAAAATGACCATGACAACAAATTTAAGATGTTTTGAGTGAAGTTACTGCAGAAAATCTGGAAAATATGAAGGTCAGATCGATCTCATGGGATGAGAGATCTATCTGGAAGAGCCAAAATGAACTTATTTTGAGCTATGGAGCAGGACAGATCGATCTCCAATGGAGCTAGATCGATCTGTTAAGCATTCTGTAATGAGAAGATCAATTTTAAGGTAAACAGATCGATCTCCTTAACTCTCTATTTGAGACAGATCGATTTCAAGACTAGACAGATCGATCTCCTTAAGGGTTCTGTAAATAGCAGATCGATCTCCTACAAGAGGCAGATCGATCTCTAAGATGAAATTATCCTTCGACAGATCGATCTCATCAAGGGAGAATATCGATCTGGGAGTGGTTACGTTAGGTGAAAAGGACTAACAAACATGCAGAGACCGATCTCTACAAGGACCAGATTGATATCATATGCCTGCATCTATAAAAAGAGCACGAGATTGAGATGAAAACTCAGAACTCTTCCCCTACCAAACCTCACTTGCCATTTTCTCTCAAGACCCAAGCTTTCTCACTATAGAAATCACCACATTTCGGCCAGTTTTGGAAGAAGCTCAAGAAGGGAAAGTTATTCTTTAGAGCAAGGAGAACAACATACCCAAAAATCACAAATTGGTGTGGTCAAGAGAAGGAGTTGTGGCTACCCCAAGTTTGACTAAGTAAGAGGGTAAGCTCTTCATTCTTCAACCTTCTAAATATGGTTTCTAGATATTTATTGGTTGAATGAGATGTGAAATATTGTTAGAAATGATGAGTGTAGTGATGAGTGAGTAATATTGAAAGGGACTTATGGAGAGAAGATCCATGAGAAATGGTGGAAAACTTAAGACAAATTGGTGTGGTCAAGAGAAGGAGTTGTGGCTACCCCAAGTTTGACTAAGAGGGTAAGCTCTTCATTCTTCAACCTTCTAAATATGGTTTCTAGATATTTATTAGTTGAATGAGATGTGAAATATTGTTAGAAATGATGAGTGTAGTGATGAGTGAGTAATATTGAAAGGGACTTATGGAGAGAAGATCCATGAGAAATGGTGGAAAACTTAAGAGAAATTTAAGAAGAGGGAAATCCATGGAAAGCTTAAGAAATAGTTTAATGAGATAACTGATACAAATGGAAAAGTGAAATATGATTTAAAGGCTTGAAAGGTATAAATGGGAAAATAAGTGACAATGAGGATATTTGGGAGAAAGAAAAGAAATGACTTAATGGTTATGTGTGTAGATTGGAAGAACGTGGAACATGGCTAACCTGGATCGCAAACGAAGAATACGTGACAAGGAAATACGCGTACAATTTGAGGTAAGGGACTGTGTGTTAGCTATATAGATGTTCGTATGTATTTTACGGTAATTTCAAAGATATATTTCTAGAATTAGTACAATACTACAATTCTATTAAATGATATGGAAGCATGAAATGTACTATAATATATATGTATTGAGAAATGGGATGGGGTAAGGAAATAGCATGATATGCATGATTTCAATGTTTTCTCAATTTTGTATTAATTTTGTGATTGAGAAATGATAATGATAGGTCGGCTATTTTTACATGTTTCAGCATGGAAAGGCATCCTGCATAAATAAACATGTTTTGAGTTTTAAAAGAGAAAGTAGCCACCTATCGGATTTGAGATGTGAAATGGTGTTGGAGCTTTAGCTCACACCCGTTTTAATGATTCTGACTATGCTGGAGTTTGACTCGTATACGTCTGCATGATTTGATAAACCGTGCTGGAGCATGACTCGCACGTGGTTTTATAATGATGATGTGCAGGAGTGTTAGCTCGCACATGTTTTTACTGAGTTGAGGTAAACCTAGGGGTCTGGGTGTGAGACCCTGTATATGTAAAGTTGTAATGTGTAATAAATATGAATGGACTTGTAATGTAAAGTATGATTGATGTAAGTCCATGGATTCAATGTACGTATGTGTAATATGATTTGTAACGTACATACAAGTTCCATTGAGTATGAATATGAAGAAATGAATTCTTATAAGTGATGGATGTGATTGAAACTCAAAATGGGTAGTGTGGTAAAATGGAATGAAGTTATGCTTCCATTTGGTTTTATGTAGCATACCTTTGGACATACAATGAATGCACACAAGTTTCAATGTGCATAAGGTATGAATGGATGCCATTTTCAAGTTATAAAGGTGGATGGATGAGAAAATGGCCATGGCAACAGATTAAGGATGTGTTGGTATGAGTTGCAACAAGGAAACTGCAAGAAATCTGGAAAACATGAAGGCCAGATCGATCTCATAAGATGAGAGATCGATCTGGAAGAGCCAGAATGCTCTTATTTGGGCAATGGAATAGAGCAGATCGATCTCCAATGGGGCCAGATCGAACTCCTAAGCATTCTGTGATGAAAAGATCGATCCTCAAGCACCCAGATCGATCTCCTTAGCTCTCTGTTTGGGACCAGATCGTTCTCATGCTTCGACAGATCGATCTCATACTTAAAAATTTCATGAAAATGAGAGATTTAAGGGGACCAGATCGATCTCCTCTTGGACCAGATCGATCTCCTCAAGCTATTTCTATATAAGGAGGGCTGAAAATCTAAAAATTTCGAGAAAAACACCAATCTTCCATTTCTAACCCAAAAACCTAACTTTCCCTCTCTAAAATCAGCCATTTTCAGTGAGATTTGAAGAGAGACCATTAGAGGCAAAGTTGTTCCTATCAAAGAGAAGAACAACATAGTGGGTAGGCATTTTCCCATTGTTGGTATTGAAGAAGTTAAGGGCATTGCCATTTGGAGAAAGAAGAAAAATCATATTTGGTAAGATTCTAACACTCAAATCCAAATACATTGTCTATTTAATTGATTTTGGAGTTGTTTGGCATGAGTATTGATGGATAAATTATCTAGGGATGTTGTGGAATTGGTGTGACCTAGAAAACCTAGAATGGGTATAATGTGAGAATATATGGGTTGAATGAGTTTATGATTTATGGGCATGCTAAAGTTGTTATTGAGGTAATGTTTATGATTTTAGATGGTTAAATGAAATTTCATTGTGAGTTTGGAAGAATTGTGAAAATGGGTATGTGTATGCTTGATAAATGTCATAGTGAGGAAATCAATGAAATGTGAACACTATGAGCTTGATATCGATTTAATATCGATTTGGAATGAGTTAATAGGCCTAAAAGAATCCATAGATTCGAGTTTTGGATAAAGTAGTGAAACGAGGCCTCATAAGCATTAATAGAAAACTATAGGTCGAATCGACTATAGTGAACGCACGACGTCATAGTATATGGATCGAATATAATGCGGGATACGATTTTGTGCAGTCCCGAAGAGTCCATTGGAGACGAATTGAACCGTACAAGTAAGCAGCTTAAGGAAGTGGAATCACGCATCGCGATTCCAGGTAAGGGAATTCTGTAAGTATATAGAGGTAGCTGCTCGTAATTTGTGGGATTATAGGGTGTTTATGAAATGCATGAACGTTTGTGAATATTGGATGATTTGGTTTACATGGATGTATAAAAAGGGATAGTAAGGCTAATAATTGCATAAATCAAGTGTTTTGAACGCTTTCACAAAACATGTGTTTGGTCTCAAACGAATTGATAAATAGGCTGGCTATTGTGGTTTGATATTTGTAGCACATGTGAAGTGCCAAATATGTTTTAAGATAGCTTTAAAAGCTTATGATCCGCCTATCATGTTTATGTGAATTAAACCGTGCTAGAGCCTAGCTCGCACCGGGTATTGATGTTTTCATTTGTATGAAACGTGATGGAGCTTAGCTCGCACCTTGATTTGGAAACTATGATGATGTTTATAAACCATACTGGAGCTTCTGCTCGTACGTGGCTTTTGAGTGGTTTGTCTTATGAGTATAACCGTACAAGAGCTATGCTCGTACGCGTCTCTTTATGATAGGATGCATAAGTCATGCTAGAGCTTTGCTCGCACAAGTTTGCACATTGGGATACGTATAAGGTTGTGAAAGTTGGTAAGATCCTTAAGCCCTACAACCTTAAGCTAACATCCTTAAGCCCAAAGAGGCAGGGAGGCTCTGTTAGGCGGGGAGGCTCTGTTCGGTGGGGAGGCTCTCTTACGGTGGGATCCTTAAGCCAACATCCTTAAGCCTTGGAGGGGCGGGGAGGCTCTATTAGGCAGGGAGGCTCTCCTACATGGGTACGGTAAGATCCTTAAGCCCTACATCCTTAAGCCAACATCCTTAAGCCCGAGGAGGCGGGGAGGCTCTGTTAGGCGGGGAGGCTCTGTTCGGTGGGGAGGTTCTCTTACGGAAGGATCCTTATGCCCTAGATCCTTAAGCTAACATCCTTAAGCCCGAAGAGGCAGGGAGGCTCTGTTAGGCGGGGAGGCTCTGTTCGGCAGGGAGGCTCTCCTTCACGGATATGGAAAACTCTTGGTATGGGGTAAGTAAGACCTAGGAATGGCACCCCCAATCACGATATGAGTCTGCGGAGTACGCTGTACCGTGTATATCACATGGAGTACGATGTACCGCATGATGGTTATGTGATGAGAAAGTCTGGCGAGGGATAATCCATCTTCGTGCCAGCATGATACCCCGCACACCTGGATGTGTGGTCTGGGATGATTTATGATGTAGTGGTCCGCATAGGCACTTTTGATATAGTGACCTAGTTTTTATACACATGCGTGAATTGTGAAATGAAAATGTGGTTGTGATTGTGAATTGACTTGGTGGTACTTATGTGTTGAGAAAGAGGTTTATGATGTTGGTTTAAAAAGGAGGTTTCTTAATGAATTGCCCTTTTTATGAATTTAAATGAGATTGAGCATGAGATAATTTATACATGATATTTTTACCATGTTTTATATGCCAATGTACATGATTTTGATACATGATATATATGTATACTCATATGGCATAGTTTTATTCCTCATGCTCCTACCATAAATGATTTATGCATAACACTATCAGCATGTAGATAGAGTAGTTATCTACCATGCTTGCATTATTGCCTTATTGAGCGTGTGGTTGCTCATCCCTCTCTATTTTTCCCCCCTACAGAGCGTGCATAGTAGCCCAGTGAGGACTGAGGCGTGGTATTTTGGACTCCGCTGCATCTCCATCGCTTAGAGGTATATACACAGTGATTCTTTTTGTATCTAAACAATGTAAAAGCACAGTATTCTTTGAGTTGTAATTATGGGGGATGTAGATGTCAATAAAACATGCTTTTGTATAAGTACAAGATTTAAATGCAAATGTATGACATCATTTTATTTCACTGAGAATGAATGAGATGTGGAGTTTATTATTGACTCACAGCCCAACAGTGTGTGGTGAGTTAGTTCACGACCGGGTAAGGTAACAGTAAAACGCAAAAAATTTTTAGTGATTTTCAGTTAAAGAGAATGGAATTGGGTCGTGATAGAGATTGGTATCAGAGCTGTGTTGGCCTGATGTGAGTTATTAATAAAACGTAGGAAAGTACACCCCCATAGTACTGTGCTTTTGTTTAGATATAACTGTGTATACCGCGTTGGATTGAGCTTGATAAATGATTTTAAATACAGGAAGTTAGGCACTATGCCAGTTACACGCAAAGGTAGAGGGGCGAGAGCACGTGCTAGAGGCCGTAGAGGTAGGCCTGAGAGCCGTGCGGAGCCACAGACTGAACAGGCTCCACAGAACCCTGCTGGGAGAGCAGAGGATACTGAGGCTCGCTTCGCTAGGTTAGAGCGGAGTATTGAGAATTTGGTGGAGATAGTCACGCAGGCCTTGGGTGCCGGTGACAGACGAGGTCCCGCGGCACAGCCTACGACTGAACAGGCAGCTGCAGAGGCGGAGAGACCTCATGCTACTGAGACAGTTACAGTTACACCACCTCCAGCCCAGGATATAGCTTCTCCTATCGCTCCACAGCAGAGCGGTAGTGATTTGGGTTATGACTGCGACTTGAGCAGGTTGCGAGAGTTTCAAGCATTGAAACCCCCAGTGTTTAGTGGGGTGAAGGACCCAGTGGTTACGGAGGATTGGGTGTATGAGATGGAGAAACTATATAGGTTTTTCCGATGCACTTCAGCTGAGAAGGTTGCCTTTGCCGTGTTTATGCTGAAAGGCGAGGTAGAGCACTGGTGGAGGTCCATCGAAGCTATTTTGAGAGCTAGACACTCCGAGATTTCATGGGAGATATTCTTGGAGGCCTTCAGAAGACAGTATATTCCAGCTACAGCACAGAGAAAATTACGGATGGAATTTATGAACCTGGTTCAAGGGAACCGAACTGTGGATGAGTATGAGTCCAAGTTTATGTCCTTGGGGAGATATGACCCGGACACGATAGGTAGTGAGACCCGGAAGATTCAGAAGTTCATGGATGGATTAAGATTGGCCATCCGGACTAAGCTAGCTCCCTTCGACATTGTGACTTATGAGGAGGCTGTACATAAGGTTCAGTTGTGTGAGCAAGACTTTGAGCGAAATACCTTCGAGCTTGGGAGAGTCAGTGTTAGAAAGGATAGAGACCGGAAGAGATCTGGGTTTGGAAGAGTGGCCAAGAGAGGTGGCCAAAGATTTTTTGAGAAGAGGCCTAAGATTGAGGAGGTGCAGGAGAGAGCTGCTAGACCTCCCGTATACCCAGCCTTGACTGCGCCGAGGGGCATGACTATTGGAGGACCACGACCTACTACTGACCAGTATAGGAGATGTGGGAGATTTCATGGGAATAGGCCCTTTCTGATGACCCCTATGGTGTGTTTTAGATGCGAGAGACCAGGACATATGGCTAAGTATTGTCCCGAGAAGATAGAGATTGCCCCACAGAAGGGCAAGGAGCCTGAGGGAGCTCCAGTTGAGACAACAGCCCCGAGGAGGAGGGCTACAGCTGAGGAAAAAGGGAAACAGGCTGTGGGTGTGAGCAGAGGAAGGGTGCACGCGCTGGACCAGGACACTGCAGACACATCGACGGATGTGATTAAAGGTACCATCCGAATCTTTAATTTAGAAGCATTGGTATTATTTGATCCTGGTGCCACACATTCTTTCATATCACCTTCCTTCGCGCATAAATTATTGAAGCATGTGAAACCAACATTGTTAGATAAGATGTTAATGATTTCCACACCCATGAATGATAGTCAATTGACTGAGCTTGTATGTAGAGATTGTAAGTTAAAGATAGAGGGGAAAGAAATAATAGCCAATCTGATTTTATTGAATATGAATGATTTTGATGTAATTTTGGGAATGGATTGGTTGGCTACCAATCGTGTTGTGATGGATTGTCATGCCAAAACATTGATGTTTTCAGGATTAGACAATCTTATTGTAAATTTTGATGAAAAGAAATGATATGAAAATAGCATGTTTGCTGTAAATAAAGGAGTATGATTTTAAATGCATATTGCTTGAGAGATAAATTATTGTTTTTGATAAATGTTGAATGTGGAGTGATGGTTATGTTACTAACGATGGATAGGATAATGTGAAGGGTTCATTGCATACGTGGTTGATATAGATGAGGCACACCCGGAATTGAGGGACATAGCCGTAATTACGGATTACCCTGATGTCTTTCCGGATGAATTACCAGGGCTACCACCTGTAAGGGAAATGGAATTTTGCATTGAGCTAGTACCTGGTACAGAGCCGATATCGAAACCACCCTATAGAATGGCTCCGATAGAATTGGAAGAGCTGAAGAAACAGCTGCAAGAGTTGCTGGAGAAGGGGTTTATTAGACCGAGTGTCTCTCCTTGGGGAGCACCGGTTCTATTTGTAAGGAAGAAGGATGGAAGCCTCCGACTGTGTATAGATTACCGGTTGTTGAATAAGGCCACCATTAAGAACAAGTACCCCTTTCCAAGAATCGATGATTTGTTGGATCAGCTCCAGGGAGCCGAAGTATTTTTTTAAGATAGATCTGCGGTCAGGGTATCATCAGTTAAGGATCAGGAGTGGAGATGTACCCAAGACAGCGTTTCGTATCCGTTATGGCCACTACAAGTTTTTGGTGATGCCATTCGGATTGACGAATGCTCCCGCAGCATTTATGGCGTTGATGAATGATATATTCAAGCCATACCTGGACAAGTTTGTAATAGTGTTCATTGATGACATTTTGGTGTATTCCAAGTCCAGGGAAGATCATGAGGAGCACTTGAGGATAGTTTTACAGACCCTCCAAGAGAGAGAATTGTATGCCAAACTCAGCAAGTATAACTTTTGGTTGAAACATATCTCATTTCTGGGGCATGTTGTGTCAAGGGATGGGGTATTGGTGGATCCATCCAAGATAGAGGCAGTTATACAGTGGGAACAGCCCAAGACAGTTACTGAGATCAGAAGTTTTCTGGGATTGGCAGGATATTATCGGAGATTTGTAGAGGGTTTCTCCAGACTAGCTGCTCCATTGACACGCCTCACGCGAAAAGATATTAAGTTTGTATGGGATAAGGCATGTGAGAGGAGTTTTGAGGAGCTTAAGCGTCGATTGACGACTGCTCCAGTTCTCACCATTCCTACCAGCTCAGGAGGATTCTCGGTGTATACGGATGCATCACACCAGGGACTGGGCTGTGTGCTTATGCAGGATGGGAAGGTAGTTGCCTATGGATCTAGACAGTTGAAAGATCATGAGAGGAACTACCCGACACATGATTTGGAGTTGGCGGCTGTAGTATTTGCTTTGAAAATATGGCGCCACTATCTCTATGGTGAGAAGTTTCAAGTGTTCACATATCATAAGAGCCTTAAGTACCTGTTCTCGCAGAAAGAGTTGAATATGAGACAGAGGAGATGGCTCGAACTCCTGAAAGACTATGATTGTGAAATCATGTACCACCCAGGTAAGGCAAATGTAGTTACCGATGCTTTGAGTAGAAAGAACCTTGGGTTGGTGTCTTATATGATGGTACGGGAACATGAATTGTTAGAACACTTTGCGAACCTCAGTTTGGATGTAACCCCACCTGGATCTGAGAGACTTGAAATCATGGCTAGTTTAAGACTGGAGCCAGAATTGATTGGTCGTATTCGGCAAGCCCAGCAGAGCGATCGACGATGCATCGATTGGCTGACACAGATACAGACGGGTGTGGGTAGTGATTTTGAGCAGAGTGCTGATGGGTTACTGAGGTTCAGAGGCAGAGTATGCGTTCCCAAGGATCTTGAGATCAGGAGAATGATTTTATCAGAGGCTCACTCATCAAAGTATACGATACATCCAGGAAGTACCAAGATGTATCAAAACCTTCAGAAGGTTTATTGGTGGTCTGGAATGAAGAGAGACATTGCTGAATATGTCGCTAAGTGTCTCGTTTGTCAGCAAGTGAAGGTAGAGCATCAGAATCCTGCAGGATTATTGCAGCCTCTACCGATACCGACCTGGAAGTGGGAGCATGTCACTATGGATTTTGTGATGGGGTTGCCGAGGACCCGCAGAGGTCATGATCCTATATGGGTTATTGTGGCCCGGTTGACTAAGTCCGCCCATTTCTTGGCTATGAGAGCTACCGATACACTGAGTCAGTTGGCGAACCTGTATATTCGAGAGATAGTACTGCTACATGGTGTACCAGTGAGCGTTGTTTCTGATAGGGATGCCCGCTTCACTTCCCATTTTTGGGAACATTTTCAGGAAGCGTTGGGGACCCGACTGAGTTTTAGCACCGCTTTTCATCCTCAGACAGATGGGCAGTCAGAGAGGACTATACCGACCCTCGAGGATATGTTGAGAGCGTGTGTGCTAGATTTTAGAGGCTCCTGGGATGACCACCTGCAGTTAGCTGAGTTCGCTTATAATAATAGCTATCATGCTAGTATCGGGATGGCACCTTATGAGGCATTATACGGGCGTAGATGTCGTTCCCCTATTGGATGGGAAGAGGTTGGTGACAGACAGATTTTTGCTCCGGACTTAGTGCAGCAGGCATCTGAGGACGTCCAGTTGATATGTGAGAGATTACAGACAGCTCAGAGCCGGCAAAAGAGTTATGCTGACAAGAGACGAAGACCACTGGAGTTTGATGAGGGTGAGTCGGTGTTTCTGAGGGTATCACCATCGAAGGGTATTATGAGATTTGGTAAGAAGGGAAAGCTGAGCCCTAGATATATCGGACCCTTCGAGATTTTGGAGAGAGTGGGAGATAAGGCGTATAGGTTGGCATTGCCACCGGACTTGGCAAATGTCCACAACGTCTTCCACGTCTCGATGTTTCGGAAGTATCACTCGGACCCGACACACGAGATAAGATATGAGCCGTTGTAGCTCCATGAGAGTATGACGTATGTTAAGAAGTCGGTTCAGATATTGGACAGAAAAGAGAAAGTGTTGCAGAATAAGACAATTCCCTTAGTGAAAGTTCTTTGGCAACATCACACGGTGGAAGAGGCCACATGGGAATTGGAGAACTTGATACGGGAGAAGTACCCCCAACTTTTTGGAGGGTGACTTGGTTCTAATTTAGAGGACCAAATTCCTTGAAGGAGGGGAGAATGTGAGACCCCGTATATGTAAAGTTGTAATGTGTAATAAATATGAATGGACTTGTAATGTAAAGTATGATTGATGTAAGTCCATGGATTCAATGTACGTATGTGTAATATGATTTGTAACGTACATACAAGTTCCATTGAGTATGAATATGAAGAAATGAATTCTTATAAGTGATGGATGTGATTGAAACTCAAAATGGGTAGTGTGGTAAAATGGAATGAAGTTATGCTTCCATTTGGTTTTATGTAGCATACCTTTGGACATACAATGAATGCACACAAGTTTCAATGTGCATAAGGTATGAATGGATGCCATTTTCAAGTTATAAAGGTGGATGGATGAGAAAATGGCCATGGCAATAGATTAAGGATGTGTTGGTATGAGTTGCAACAAGGAAACTGCAAGAAATCTGGAAAACATGAAGGCCAGATCGATCTCATAGGATGAGAGATCGATCTGGAAGAGCCAGAATGCTCTTATTTGGGCAATGGAATAGAGCAGATCGATCTCCAATGGGGCCAGATCGATCTCCTAAGCATTCTGTGATGAAAAGATCGATCCTCAAGCACCCAGATCGATCTCCTTAGCTCTCTGTTTGGGACCAGATTGATCTCATGCTTCGACAGATCGATCTCGTGCTTCAATAGATCGATCTCATGCTTCGACAGATCGATCTCATGCTTAAAAATTTCGTGAAAATGAGAGATTTAAGGGGACCAGATCGATCTCCTCTTGGACCAGATCGATCTCCTCAAGCTATTTCTATATAAGGAGGGCTGAAAATCTGAAAATTTCGGGAAAAACACCAATCTTCCATTTCTAACCCAAAAACCTAAGTTTCCCTCTCTAAAATCAGCCATTTTCAGTGAGATTTGAAGAGAGACCATTAGAGGCAAAGTTGTTCCTATCAAAGAGAAGAACAACATAGTGGGTAGGCATTTTCCCATTGTTGGTATTGAAGGAGTTAAGGGCATTGCCATTTGGAGAAAGAAGAAAAATCATATTTGGTAAGATTCTAACACTCCAATCCAAATACATTGTCTATTTAATTGATTTTGGAGTTGTTTGGCATGAGTATTGATGGATAAATTATCTAGGGATGTTGTGGAATTGGTGTGACCTAGAAAACCTAGAATGGGTATAATGTGAGAATATATGGGTCGAATGAGTTTATGATTTATGGGCATGCTAAAGTTGTTATTGAGGTAATGTTTATGATTTTAGATGGTTAAATGAAATTTCATTGTGAGTTTGGAAGAATTGTGAAAATGGGTATGTGTATGCTTGATAAATGCCATAGTGAGGAAATCAATGAAATGTGAACACTATGAGCTTGATATCGATTTAATATCGATTTGGAATGAGTTAATAGGCCTAAAAGAATCCATAGATTCGAGTTTTGGATAAAGTAATGAAACGAGGCCTCATAAGCATTAATAGAAAACTATAGGTCGAATCGACTATAGTGAACGCACGACGTCATATTATATGGATCGAATATAATGCGGGATACAATTTTGTGCAGTCCCGAAGAGTCCGTTGGAGACGAATTGAACCGTACGAGTAAGCAGCTTAAGGAAGTGGAATCACGCATCGCGATTTCAGGTAAGGGAATTCTGTAAGTATATAGAGGTAGCTGCTCGTAATTTGTGGGATTATAGGGTGTTTATGAAATGCATGAACGTTTGTGAATATTGGATGATTTGGTTTACATGGATGTATAAAAAGGGATAGTAAGGCTAATAATTGCATAAATCAAGTGTTTTGAACGCTTTCACAAAACATGTGTTTGGTTTCAAACGAATTGATAAATAGGTTGGCTATTGTGGTTTGATATTTGTAGCACATGTGAAGTGCCAAATATGTTTTAAGATAGCTTTAAAAGCTTATGAGCCGCCTATCATGTTTATGTGAATTAAACCGTGCTAGAGCCTAGCTCGCACCAGGTATTGATGTTTTCATTTGTATGAAACGTGCTGGAGCTTAGCTCGCACCTTGATTTGGAAACTATGATGATGTTTATAAACCGTACTGGAGCTTCTGCTCGTACGTGACTTTTGAGTGGTTTGTCTTATGAGTATAACCGTATAAGAGCTATGCTCGTACGCGTCTCTTTATGATAGGATGCATAAGTCGTGCTAGAGCTTTGCTCGCACAAGTTTGCACATTGGGATACGTATAAGGTTGTGAAAGTTGGTAAGATCCTTAAGCCCTACATCCTTAAGCTAACATTCTTAAGCCCAAAGAGGCGGGGAGGCTCTGTTAGGCGGGGAGGCTATGTTAGGCAGGGAGGCTCTCCTACATGGGTACGGTAAGATCCTTAAGCCCTACATCCTTAAGCCAACATCCTTAAGCCCGAGGAGGCGAGGAGGCTCTGTTAGGCGGGGAGGCTCTGTTCGTTGGGAAGGCTCTCTTACGGAAGGATCCTTAAGCCCTACATCCTTAAGCCCGAAGAGGCAAGGAGGCTCTGTTAGGTGGGGAGGCTCTGTTCGGCAGGGATGCTCTCCTTCACGGATATGGAAAACTCTTGGTATGGGGTAAGTAAGACCTAGGAATGGCACCCCCAATCACGATATGAGTCTGCGGAGTACGCTGTACCGTGTATATCACATGGAGTACGATGTATCGCATGATGGTTATGTGATGAGAAAGTCTGGCGAGGGATAATCCATCTTCGTGCCAGCATGATACCCTGTACACCTGGATGCGTGTGGTCTGGGATGATTTATGATGTAGTGGTTCGCATAGGCACTTTTGATATAGTGACCTAGTTTTTATACACATGCGTGAATTGTGAAATGAAAATGTGGTTGTGATTGTGAATTGACTTGGTGGTACTTATGTGTTGAGAAAAAGGTTTATGATGTTGGTTTAAAAAGGAGGTTTCTTGATGAATTGCCCTTTTTATGAATTTAAATGAGATTGAGCATGAGATGATTTATACATGATGTTTTTACCATGTTTTATATGCCAATGTACATGATTTTGATACATGATATATATGTATACTCATATGGCATAGTTTTATTCCTCATGCTCCTACCATAAATGATTTATGCATAACACTATCATCATGTAGATAGAGTAGTTATCTACCATGCTTGCATTATTGCCTTACTGAGTGTGTGGTTACTCATCCCTCTCTATTTTTCCCCCCTACAGAGCGTGCATAGTAGCCCAGTGAGGACTGAGGCGTGGTATTTTGGACTCCGCTGCATCTCCATCGCTTAGAGGTACACAGTGATTCTTTTTGTATCTAAACAATGTAAAAGCATAGTATTCTTTGAGTTGTAATTATAGGGGATGTAGATGTCAGTAAAACATACTTTTGTATAAGTACAAGATTTAAATGCAAATGTATGACATCATTTTATTTCACTGAGAATGAATGAGATGTGGAGTTTATTATTGACTCACAGCCCAACAGTGTGTGGTGAGTTAGTTCACGACCGGGTAAGGTAACAGTAAAAAGTGAAAATTTTTTAGTGATTTTCGGTTAAAGATAATGGAATTGGGTCGTGATACTGGGACCCAAGGGGATGCTAACTGACGGCCTCGGAACAGGCTAAGCCTTAACAATAAGTCGTACCACGCTAGAGCCTTGTGATGACTGTGTGTCACGCTGATTGCTCGCCTGGTATATGAGACATGGTTCAGGATCAAAAGTCCATCGGAGTTGGAGTATGGACTTGGATCCATGGTTGTACATAGTATTGTGTAGTTATCCGTTGGTATACTATGTACAGTGCTAGGTGCACGTGAGTACAAGTATTGCGTAGATGACACATGGCGTACCTTATACCACGAGTATATGAGGAGATGAGGTTGATTGAGATGAGCCGAAGGGTAGGACTAACCCATCCCCTTTCAGGCGAAGTGATGCCTTGTGTACACCTGATCAGTTAGGCCTGAGATCACTGACTATGGCCATAAGTCGTGGATATTTGATTACCGAAAATTTCATGCCTGTCTCAAAGATACGAGAAATTGAGTAATCTAAAAAAAGAAATGATCTGAGAGAAGTGAAGAGAGAGTTGTGATTTGATAAACCTCTCGCTTTTTGAATACTCGTGCTATGATAGCACCGTTTATGACATGTTTTCAAATGGGAGTTTCATATACTTGTTTACATGAAAATGCTTATGTGAGAAGTAATGTTTAAATGCATTTTCTAGTAATATTTCCATTTACATTGGAACATGGTTTTGCTTTGTACATGCATGGGCTATGTAGGTAGTACGATATCTACCTACTAGCACTCATTTCCTTACTGAGTTGTGGTTTGCTCACCCCACTATTTTCCCCCTCCAGATACTAAGAAGTAGGAGAGAGGTGGTCTTTGGATCCCTTTTTGTGCTGGACAACTCCCACCAGTTGCAAAGGTATAAGATTTGTATACACATGAGTATTTTGTATCTAATATATTGTATCGCATAGTTACAAGTCAAAAATGTAAACAGTGGTATGAGGATGTTATGTAAATATATTATTATACGATTGAATTTTGTATATCACACACACTTGGGAGTGTGAATTTAGTTTTAAATAATTCCGCTGTAAATCTATGAAATTTTAGTATTGGCATCGTCTCACAGCCCAACTGTAGTAGTGTATGTATGGATATAGGGCAACTGTAAGTGGGGTGTGACAATCCCATAACAAAGCAACATCCACATTCACCTTGAAAGGACCAGCATGCAGTGGATGCAAATCTGGTTATTACCATCATGAGTCGTAGATAGAGGAGATAAAGAGTTTGTAGCCACAAACTCATGTAAAACATCCACTGCCCTAAAAATAACAATCTGGTGACCATCATAAGCACCATTTCCATGAATGAACTAGTTCCGAGAGAACCAAGTACTCCATAATAGCATCAAAAAATGATGAAATCTCTGAGAATCCACCGCAATGAATATTATCATGTTTCTAGTGCAAAGCCAAAGATGAAGCTTTCCATATATTTATAGATTGAAATCCTGAAAGTTGCCATAGCGGTCCTAGTCTAGAGCAGTCTCGCAATGCATGAATAACAGTCCTAGCATGATAAAAAACAAAAGGGACAAAGAGAAATAGAAATAATCCTCCTTCACACAGGCGGGATCGCGTAGGAATGATATTTTTACTGTCACACCCCACTCCCGGATGCCCTTTATCCATACATACACTACTACGGTTGGGCTGTGAGACGATGCAATTACTAGGATTTCATTCATTCATAGCGAAAATATTTAAACTTTAATTCACACTCCCAGGTGTGTGTAAATATAAAAAATTAATTGTATAATAATATCTTTCCATAACATCGCTCATACCGCTATTTACATTCTCGATTTGTAACTGTGCGATACATTATAATAGATACAAAAGACTTATGTGTATAAAAATCTTATACCTTTGCAACTGGTGGGAGCTGTCCAACACAAAAGGATCCAGAGACCACCACACTACCTTACTTCTCAGTTTCTGGATGGGGAAAAGTAGTGGGATGAGCAAACCACAGCTTAGTAAGGAAATGGATGCTAACAGGTAGATATTGTACTATCTACATAGCCCATGCATGCATAAACAAAACCATATTTCAATGTAAATGGAAATATTGCTAGAAAATGTATATAAACATTCATTTCTCCTATAAGCATTTTCACGAAAACATGTATACGATATTTCCATTTGAAAACATGTCATAAGCAATGCTATCATAGCACGAGCATTCAAATCGAGAGATTTATCAAATCGCAAACTCTCTTTACTTTTCTCAAATCATTTCTTTTTATCAAATCTCTTTCTTTTCTGTGTTTCTCAATTTCTTGTATCTCTAAGACAGGCATGGAATTTTCGACAATCAAATATCCACGGCATATGGCCATAGTCAGTGATCCCAAGCTTCACTGATCAGGTGTGCACAGGGCATCACTTCGCCTGAAGGGGGATGGGTCAGTCCTACCCTCCAGCTCATCTCAATCAACCTCATCTCCTCATATACTCACGGTGTAAGGTACGCCATGTGTCATCTACGTGATACTCATACTCACGTGCACCCAGCACGATACATAGTATAGCAATGGACAACTACACAGTTCAACGTACGACCATGGACCCAAGTCCATCTACCAACTCCAATAGACTTTTCATCCTGAACCATGTCTCATATACCAGGCTAGGAATCAACGTGACACACAGTCATCACAAGGTTCTAGCGCAGTACGATTTATTCTTAAGGCCCAGCCCGTTCCAAGGTTGTCTGCTGGCATCCCCTTGGGTCCCAGACCCCCAGGTTTACCTCAACTCAGTAAAAACGGGTGCGAGCAATGCTCCAACACTTTTCTCAAAATCCATCATGCGAGTTAAACTTCAGCACGACACATCAAAAGCATAGAAACATGTGCAAGCTAACACTCCAGTACATTATCATTATAAAACCACGTGCGAGTCATGCTCCAGCATGGTTTGTCAAAACATGCAGACGTATGCGAGTAAAACTCCAGCATAGCCCAATTCATTAAAATGGGTGTGAGCTAAAGCTCCAACACCATTTCACATCTCAAATCCGATAGGTGGCTATTTTCTCTTTTAAAAACTCAAAAACATGTTTATTTACATAGCATGCCGTCCCATGCTAAACATGTAAAACTAGCCAGCCTACCTATTTTCATTTCTCAATCTCAAAATCAGTACATGGATGAGAAAACATCAAAACATCATGAATAGATGTAAAAGCATTGAAAACATGCATGTCATGCTGTTTTTCCTTCCCACATCCCACTTTCACAAATTATATCATAATACATTTCCAATCATATTTGGTTTATTAGCTAAGCATAATATTTCTAGCGTCATAACTATTAAAATGGCAGAGAAATATGTATGAATATCTCTATTGCTAACATACAGTCCCTTACCTCAAATTGCGCTCGTATTTCCTTTATCATGTTTGCTCCTTTCACGATCCGGGTTAGTCACGTCTCACGTATGCCGAGCTACACGTATAAATCATCAAGTTATTTTCTTTTCCCTCTACTACACATGCACATTGTCTTCTATTTATCTATTCACACTTCTCAAACCCTTAATCACATTTCACTCTTCCACTAATATCATTTTTCCATCTCTTAAGCTTTCCATCACTTTCCCCTAAATTTCCTCTTATAAATCTCCCTTAATATTACTCACCCATCACTACATTCATCACTCCCATCAATATTTCACATATTATCCAACCCACTAATATCTAGAAACCATATTTAGAAGCTTGAAGGTTGAAGAGCTTACCCTTTTACTTAGTCAAACTTGTGGTAGCCACAACTCCTTCTCTTAATCACACCAATATGTGATTTTCGGGTATGTTGTTCTCTTTGCTTCAAGGAATAACTTTCCCTTCTTGAGCTTCTTCCAAAACTGGCCAGAATGTAGTGATTTTTAGAGTGAGAAAGCTTGGGTTTTGAGAGAAAATGGCAGGTGAGGTTTGGTGGGAGGGAAAATCTGAGTTTTCAACCCAATCCCGTGCCCCTTTTTATAGATGCAGAGACATGAGATCGATCTGGCCCTTGTGGAGATCGATCTCTGCAAGGTTTGGTAGCCCTTTTTACCAAACACAACCACTACAAGATTGATCTTCTTCCATGCTGACATCGATCTGTTTGCAGGCCAATTCCTTCTTGGAGGTCGATCTGCCCCTTGTAGGAGATCGATCTGCTCTTTACAGAACCCTTAAGGAGATCGATCTGTCTAGGCTTGAGATTGATCTGTCTCAAACAGAGAGTTACGGAGATCGATCTGGTTGCCTTAAGAATCGATCTTCTCATTACAGAATTTTAGTAGATCGATCTGGTTCCATTAGAGATCGATCTGTCCTGTTCCATTACTCCAACAATAGCATTTTTGGCTCTTCCAGATCGATCTCTCATCCTATGAGATCGATCTGTCATTCATATTTCTAGACTTTTGCTACATTTGTTTGCAGAAACTTCACACAAAACATCATTTAACTTGCCACCATGGTCATTTTCTCATCCAATCATTTTTTAGACTTGAAAATGACTTTCATTCATACTTTATACACATTAAAACTTGTGTGTGACCCTTGTATAACCAAAGGTGTATAATGTAAGCTAAATGGAAGTGCACACTTCTGCTAATCTTCCTTCCATTTTACCACACTACTCATTTTCCGTTCCACTCACATTCATCATATATCAAAGTACATTTCTTCATATTCTGACTTAATGCAACTTGTAAGTACATCACAACCCTTATTACAAGTGTGTACATTAAACTTATGGACTTTACATCACATATGCTTCACATTACTAGCACATCACCAGACTCATGAATTCATTTACATATGTACAAGGTTAAACCTATACGGGGTCTCACATTTACAAACTCTCCTAATAAATATTTTACACTTATTTGGAAATGGTGCTAACCAAAGAGATTTTGAAAGAGAAACATAGCCATTTCCTGTTTAAGATTCCCCAATTAATCACCATGACCCAAATTAATAGTTCTCGTAGAGAGATGATATTGCAATAGAGCATGATAACCAAATTTAATAGTGTGAAAGCTTTTGAAATTATGATGCCATACTAATTTGTCAAGAACAAGGTTATGAACCAAAGGTGCCCTAAGGATCTATTCCACATCAACCCTCGAAAAAATAGCATATAGGAGTTATTCATTCCATTGTTTCATATTACTATGTATCACAGAAGTAACTTCTAAATGCTTCAAAGACTAAGGAGGTGCTAAAAGGGGTTTAAAGCTTTATAAACGAAGGTATAAGGATCCGACTAGACTTGTATATTGGCACCATTTCCCACTCCCCATCTCAAACCAATTATAAGCACTTGTTTGCTTGCATAGGTACTTTAACAAACCAAAGATGAATTTAAATGCACCGTGGCCTCCATGAATTGACCATTCAAAAAATACCTGGCCTTCAACACTCGGTAACATAACTTATTAGGTGAATGTAGCAAACACCACCCCTATTTTGCCGATAAAGCAAGATTAAAAGAGTGTAAGCAACAAAATCCCAACTCTCTTTGAGATTTTGCCACACACACATTAGTTCATTTCAACCAATGAATCCCCTTACTGTGATCACCTTGTTGCCACCAAAAGTTACATAACAGTTGCATCAAGTCATCACATAAACGCTTGGGAAGTTGGAAATGTCTCATCACATAGGTAGGAATAGAC
The DNA here is from genome assembly GCA_033439115.1 of Firmiana major. Classification (NCBI taxonomy): domain Eukaryota; kingdom Viridiplantae; phylum Streptophyta; class Magnoliopsida; order Malvales; family Malvaceae; genus Firmiana; species Firmiana major. The sequence continues at coordinate 44,150,083 of CM065908.1, read as the reverse complement.
TGATAAACGATTTTGAGAAGAGTTTCCTTTCCAGCCACAGACAACGATTTCTCCTTCCAACCTTTTAATAAGGTACAAATTTGATCTTTAATACAAACAAATAGAAGCTTCTTATTTCGTCCAACAAAAGGTGGCAATCCCAAATATCTTCCCAAGTTTGTATGAGCATCACCTGAAGAAAAGTTGTTATTTGATCCTGTAAGGTAGGAGCTATGTTACGACTGAGAAAAATCCCTGATTTTGCAAACTTCTCCTTTTGACCAGATGCCAGCTAATTAACACAAAGCATGTCCATAATCTTGACCACATTCATGTAATGTTGCCTTGAAGAACATGAGACCATCATCTGCAAAAAGTAGATGAGACACACAACTAGAGGTGGCAAACGGGCAGATTCGAATGGATTCGGTCAGAGTTATCTTTGGGTTCGGGTTCGAGTTTGAGTTCTTCAAGTTCAAGCTTCTTCAGGATCAGGCTTTTTTGGGTTTAGGTTTTTTAGGGTTTGGACTTCTTTAGGTTCAAGCTTTTTCGGGTTTATGTATTTTCGATTTCAGTTATTTTCAAGTTTAGTCTTACTTTGAGTCATGCCTGTTTAATAGGCTAACTTTAAATTATCTTAAAATTTTATAAGTAATGAACATTTTTAAAAAAAAATTAAATGTAATAATTATTTAATTTTTATATAATTTTAAATTTTAATAACGTGAAACCTAAAATTTCTGTATTTGTGACGCCTCAAAAATGTGAAAATTTAGGCAAATTTTAACTTAATCTCTTATTCAAGTTATATTCATGTTCAGTACTAATTACTTAACCTTTCATTTTAACGAAAATTTGTCGATATAACGGCTTATTCATGAACTTACCTCCCTGTAATATTTAAAATACAGTTTATAATCCCATAGCAATTGCTTTTAATAACTTTTCATAATCAATAGTGATTTCTATAACATTAAATTTCATTACATTCCCTTAATCCCTCAAAAAAACATTTTATTATATAAATTATAAGTTGACAACTTTACGTACACACAGATCTAGATTACATACAAAAATATCTTTTAAATAAAAGTGTCTATGCTAGACAGGATGTTTGGTAGTAATATCAGGAGGATACCTTAACATGTACCGAAAGTAGCTTGGGGATAGTGTTGTATCCACCAGCCTACGTCAATTACATGGCAGGCGTAGAAAGATCACTGCAAATAATTTGTAAGAGTAGAGAAGGGGGTGAGCTTTTGAAAAGCCAAGTGAGAAATGCGTTTAAAACAGTCTTGGTATTAAAACATACGAAAAACAAGATGCTTTTAAAATGCATTTCATACTTTAAATCACTTTCGGATACTTTTGTACAAAGTTTCGGTAGAGAAAACATATTTCGAAACATGTTTAGCTTCAGAAAGCAAAATCAAACACATTCAGATAACCTATATCACAAAAGTTATCATATTACTTTTGAAAATCATACAGAATATCATGGAGACTAGGCAAAACCCATATAGCTAGCATAGATCATGATCATAAGAACTCAACCTCTGAAGAGGGAAGCAAACGAACAAACAGAGTACCGATGCCTATTGTAAGGGGACTGTAGACTGGATCAGGGTCGTACAACGCCCTATGCCACTAAGGACCAAAACGAACAATACACGAAGTGGTAGAAATCTGGCACCGAGTGGGCATAATATGCACGACGTGGTTAAACATGCACCACAAAGGACCAGACATGCATAATGTGGCGTAAGGCATGCAACAAGAAAGACCAAGCTCAACACAGGCCATGCATGAAAAATATCATAGACTACTGAATGTCTTTTGTCTCAAATCGAAATTTACAAATTCCTTTTTGGGCTTATTAACCCACATACTAATAAAATCGAGCTTATGTCAAATTTCCATATTTTTGAAGCATATTCATAAAACACATTTTCACATCAAAACTTACTTTTCCAAAACATTTTACAGATGCAAAGAAATTACACTCGGAGGTTTTGATAACATTTGTTTTTCTCTGGGTTTCGAGTTATACATAAATAGTATTTTTAAGAGATTGAACACTGTTCATAATCTCAATAATACTTCAAGCATTTTTATATTCTTAAAACCAAGGTAATGAGATACTATTATGGTTTTAAATTACATCTCTTACCTATTGAATCTCAAGGCAGCACAAAATCGTCGAGTACTGAGCTTACCTCGATTTGCGTACCAAGACCTCGCACTGCCCAAGATAATTTCAAAACCATCAAAAAAATGTTTAAATTCATCTTAGTATACTTGAACATACACCAACTTAGATAAACTTCATTAAACTTGACCATTTTTTGCCAACTTTGTTATTTAATTGGTTTTATCAATAAACGTGCTGATTTAAGCTATTTCGACAATTTCTTTTCTTTTAACTTCAAACTTATCAACTTAATGGCTTAAACACTTATCAAGTCTCTAGTCAACACATTAGAGCTTATCAAATTGCCAATTTCCACACATTTACAGTTTTCCACTAAACCAAGCTATAAACTAAACTTTTTGGTATTAAACTAACATTCTACAACACATAACACAATCAAATTTCATCTTCTCCATAACAATAATTTATACTTTAGTAAAAATCTTCTAAAACCATTAAACAACAACATATATCATAATCATCATCTTCCATCAACTTTCTCACCTTGTTGACCAACTTTGACCAGTATTTCTTTCTCCAAAAGTGTTCCTCAGCTGTAGATACACTTGTATACAACTTAGAATAATCTTAAACGAGCTCAAAAACCAGCCAAGAACTAAAAAACTTAAAGTTTCTCTTACCTCTGAAACAAGGCAGATTCTACCCCTGTTCTTCTCTCTACCTTTTTACCCATAAAATCAACTTATTTGTGGTTGAATTTTTTATACGCGTTAGAGAACATAAGAAGGAATATTTTGTTCTTCTAGACCAACTTCTAAAAATGGTTGGAAGGTGGCAGAAACATTTCCACAAATAGACTCTTTGAAGGATGCCTATGACAAGAAGAGAATGAGATAACTATTTGGTTTTAAGTCGATTTTGGATGGTTTCTGGCTTTCCAGAAAGGGCTTTAAATGCACTTTAACATAGAAAAAAATCAGGCTCAAAAGCCTTCTAGAACCACTTCGAATTAGGCTTTCTTGTTAGGCCTAAAGTGTACTGGGCTTGGGCTGACAGCAGCCTTGTTTTCATAAAATCTCTAAAAATTATTACTAGCCCAATTTCTTCCAAATTTCCACTTCTCATGCGTTATAATAAGTCCCTAGTATGTTTCATAAAACATTTGGGCCCACTTGTTTAAGAAACATTTCCCGTTTGGGCCCATTTTACCTGATTTAGTCCTTACCGATAAAAATTCTTTAAAGTTGTCGGTTTACTTAAAAAATTAATTTAACCACCGAAAGCTCAATATTTCCACTAAATTCTAATTCTCCAAGTCAAATATACCTTAAATTAATTTCGTATGGCCTCAGAATAAATTTTACGAATTTATGGAATTTATTACATAATTTATTTCAATTACTAGGCTCAATTTCTTAGTTTAGTACTAATTCGAGTTTTTACTAGCTTTTTCACTTTCGATGCTTAAGTTTCACCTTCCATCCATAAAATCATGTTTATATGGATGTCAATTCTTAAAGAACTCTTACGTTAACACCTTACCTTGATTTTCATGCCCCGAGCTCAACTCTCCATCATCCGAGCTCTTAGGTTCCTTTGGGCCCTACATGAATACTTATGTAAGTTTTGAATGTCCCTCTTAGCTTTTAAAAAAATAATAGTATGAAAAAAATTGGGTTTCACAATATTATTGTGTAAGATAAATGGACTTAAGGGTCCATGGTTTGAACCACGTGGGGGATGCGAATTGTGGAACGGTGGCCCCTTGGACACCCTCCACGATAAAACCTTGTGGCTTCTGCTGTGCGGCCAAAGAGGATAGTTTGGTTGAGTGAGGCGGAGCAGTGGTTGGGGCTGTGGCCAGCCAGGGGTAGTGCACCCCTGTGCACTCCGGGTCCTCACATTAAGTCACTTTAATTTTCATCTTTCTCTTTTAATTCCAACACTACTACATCTATAAATAACCCTAAAATAGTTGTAAAATCATTTTAGAACCTATTGTAGGCTCTTAATCCCAAAATCCATGGGTTGGTCGAAACCCCTAAACAAACTCTTCATGATCTCATTTCATACTAACCCTAAATTTACCATAATTCACAAGTATTCAATCTTATAAATTTAACTAACAATTAAACCCCAACTTAGCATCACCATAACCTTAAAATGCCTTATTGGTCAAACCCTAAATGAAACGTCAAAGTGGCCTTAAGCCAATCATCAAAGAAAACCCACACATAACCATACCAATTTAACAAGTAAACACCAAATGAATGGATCGAAGCTTTTTACCCCTTTTTTGCTTTTGAACCAACCTAAATCACAACTTTTTTTCAAGGTTTTAGCTATAACAAGCCCAATTTAAGTCCCAAAACCTTCAAAAGACAATGCACCATAAGCCAAAAGAAGAAAAAAAAAACCACAGAATTAAGCCTTACCTTAATCTAGGACAATTTCTATCCAAGTCTGATTTTTGACCTTTTCACCATCAAAATGAACTTAGAATAATCTCAAATTTTAATATGTTATAGTACACTCATAGGGGAAGAATCAATCTTAATGGACCAAGAGCCAATTCAGATGCTTGTTGCCTCAAAAAAATTTCCTCCTCTGGACTACACAGTAATGTGATAGTCCAGAAGCGTGAAAAATGGGGTAAATTTAAACTTTTTCTTACATTAAACTTCTTACTCAAGGTGCATTTCTATACAGTGTCATTTAATCACTTATGTTTATAACAAATCGTTATCCCCAGGATTACACAATTTTCTACTTTATAAAATCAAATACATAATATCCAAAGAGGATCAACCCATAAAACTCAATTCATTCTCTTCATATCGTCCTAATTACATCCAAATAATACTTAAAACAAATGTCTGTATTACATCATTGTCTGAATACAAAATAAATTAAATTTATACCTTATGCGAGTAGAAGTGATAGCCTAGGGAGATCTTGTCTACCAGCCTATATCATGTACACGGCAGGCACTAGCTCGCTTAGTGCAAGTAATCTGGAGGGGACAAAAAGGGTGAGCTTTCAAATCGCTTAGTAAGGAGGATAAGGGAGATTTTATAAAATCATCATAACATCACAACTCATCATCCGGGCATGTAAAAACATGATAGAAGTATTCGAGCATGTAAAAGGTTATGGTAATAGTGATAATAATAATGGCATCAGTTTGCATCATCACAGTTTACGTGATAAAATTCACATTTTTTTCATAACATCAAATCTCAATTCGTGATAGAAATCATAGTCATCAAAACACGTAATTCATCAAAGTAGTCGAGACTAGGCATTTAATAAAACTCAAATAAAAACAACGTCATAAGCACATCACGTCACATCAAATCATCGTCAAGGAGGACATCCTCTAAAGAGGGAAAACGTCGACATCTATCCATGGCCATGATATCGTTGCAGACTTGATCAGAGTCGTACAACCTCAGTCTTACATGCTACCAAAGCAAGGTCACCCATCGCTACCAGAGCGGGGTCATCTCACGTTACCAGAACAGAGGCATCGATCTTGCATGCTACTAGAGCAAGGCCCGATTTTACATGCTACCAGAGTAAGGCCACTCAACGCTATCAAAGCGGAGTATCGTTGTGCATCTCATGACAAGCCTTAGTCTCAGTAAAGTATGCCATTATTGTATTAAAACCGTTTTGCCTTCACATAGAGCTCATAGTGGTTATCTTGAAAAAGACTCACTTTTGTTATAAAACATTGTGTTCATAATTACACAAAATTCATTAAAATCGAGCTCAAATCGGTAAAACACTCACACATTCATCGAAGCATCAAATCAACTCATTTTTCATAAACATGCTCGTTCATCAAACCTTTTTCATGCTATCAAGGTATTTTCATCATTTAGAAACTCACACGAACAAACATTTCATTTCCCTTACCTCTTGCACCTTGAGTGGTGCAATGTCTCCCGGGTCTCGAACTAGCCTTGTTTCTCGTGTCAAATTCTCGAGTTGTCCAAACATCATTAAATCGTCAATATACATCACTCTCATTGTCCATTTCTTTCTCTTACTCATTCGAACCTAACCTTCCCCTTTTTATCCTATTTACACCTATACACCCTTAACTACATCCAAGCTAGCTCATGACCATCACAAGACATCCACATTCCATCTTCTAACTAAACCCATTTGTTGGTTCCCTCATGACTTAAATATTTCCAACCAAATATATATATATATATATATATATATATATTCACTAATATACAAAATGATAATGCTTGAAAAAAGGGTCTTGTGAACTCACCTAGCTGGTCCTCTCTCGACCAAACTTGTAGAATGCTTGTCTCTTCCATTTGTTCAAACCAACCTTGATTTTCTAGTATGTTGTTCCTTTTACCAAGAGGAACAACTTTGTCTCTTACCTTTTTTTCTAACTTTATCCAGAATGCTGTGGATCTTAGAGAGAGAAAGCTTGGTATGGGTGAAAATGGTGAGTGTTGGTGTTTGCAAGTGAGAGATGTGAGACCCCGTATATGTAGAATTGTATATATGTACATAGAAATGTAAATGGAGTTATATTATGGATTCATAAGTGAAGTATATGTGATGTAAGTCCATAAGTTGATGCACACACTTGTAATAAGAGTTGTGGTTGTACATACAAGTTGCATTACGTATGAATGTGAAGAAATGGACTTAAACATGTGGAGAATGTAAGTAAAATGGAATATGAGTAGTGTGGTAAATGGAATGAAGATTTTCATGAGTATGCACTTCCATTTGGTTTATATTAAGTATCTTTGGTTGTATAAGGATTCCACGCGAGTTTTAAAGTGTATGAAGTATTAATGGATGCCATTTTCAAGTCTTAAAGGTAATAAATTAAGGAAATAACCATGGCAACAAAATGTATGAAGTTTGGTATTAGTTGTTGCAGAAAAACTACAAAAAATCTTGAAATATGAAGGCCAGATCGATCTTATAGGATGAAAGATCAATCTAGAAGAGCCACAATACTCTTATTTGAGCAATGGAATAGAGCAAATCGATCTCCAATGGGGCCAGATCGATCTCATAGACATTCTGTAATGAAAGGATCGATCATCAAGCATATAGATCGATCTCCTTAGCTCTTTGTTTGGGAGCAGATCGATCTCATGCTTAAAATGTCGTGAAAAAGAGGAATTTAAGGGGACCAGATCGATCTCCTCCTTGTGTAGATCGATCTTCTCAAGCTATTTCTATAAAAAGGGTGTTGAAAATCTACAGATTTCGGGACAAAACCATTTCCTTCCCTTTCCAACCCAAAAACTTAGTTTTCTCTCTCTAAATCCAACCATTTTCCAGGAGATTTGAGGGAAGACTATTAGAGGTAAAGTTGTTCACATCAAGAAGAAGAACAACATTGTTTGGAGGCATTTCCCCATTTGTTGGATTGGATGAACAAAGGGCATTTCTAGTTAGAGCAAAGAGGAAATCCAAGGAGGTGAGTTTCTAAATGATATAACTCAAGTACATTGTATAGATATTGATTTTAGAGTTGTTTGGTATATATATGAATGGTAGAAACTACCTAGAGTATGATGAATCCACAATGACCTAGAAATGGGTTAGTGTGAGAAGTGAAATGTGGTGGAATAAATGATGAATGGGATATCTTAAGATGATAATGGTGTTGAGGAGATAATTTTAAGATAATAATATGGAATGAATAGATAGGCTTACCCAAAAAGGGTAAAATGAGCATTTAAGGCATTAGGTGGAATGTATAATTGAACAAGAGTTAGCAATACTAACTCGAACGTATGATGAATAAATTGTAGCTTCCGAGGATATGCTGGAGCGAGTTGAGCCAAAAGCGTGAGAAGCTAAGAGGAAAAGAGTCACACCAAGTAAATCGAGGTAAGGAAATTGTGTAGACTCTTAGAGATATCTGTGCGTAATTTGGGTGCATTAAATGCTTTGCTAGAATGCATGAGATATTAGGAAATGATGTTGGGTGATTGAAGGGTAAAAGTTGGGTGTTTGAGAAATGTGTATGAAAATAAAAGCATAATGCTTTGGAAAATCATGTTTTATTGCTTTTTAGCAAGTGATTGGTAGGTTGGCTAGCATTTGAAATGATTTGCAAAAGAAATGAGCCACCTACATTGTTTTCGTGAGAATAAAAGCGTGCTAGAGTATGAGTCGCACGAGATTTGACGTGTTTTATACACATGAGTGCTAGAGCTTAGCTCGCACGAGTTTTCACATGGATTTTGTACTGGTTTTGGCATAGTGCTTGAAGCTTAGCTTGTACTAGATACCCACCTTATTTGTTGTTGTGCTTGGAGCTTCGGGCAGACTGGGTGTTGCACTGATTAAATAGGCTCGCACGTGCATTTATGATGTTTTGACATGTTGATAGCCGTGTTAGGAGCTTCAGGTAGACGAGAGGTCGTATCGATTAAATAGGCTGACACGTGCATTTTGAGATGTGACGTGATATGATGTGTTGATTGGGTCCATGGAGTACGTTATATCGTGCATGTAGCATGGAGTACGTTATACCTTGTTAAGATTGTGATGTGCTGTCTTCGGACGAGATCTGCTATGGACCGACGAGCTGGATTTAACCCACCTCCCTTGTGGAAGCAGATAGTGGTGATATCTGCACACCTGATCCGTGTAGCCAGTATCACAGGTTATGGCCATAGACCTAGAGGTTATTGCCTATCTCATATGTCTAATGCTTTGTGAATAAATCCATGTTTGAAATGATTTGTGGTCAGAACAGTCCGAGGGAGGGGCTGAGACCTGATAAGTGTTTAATTGCTTTGAGATATCGATTGTTAATGGTTTAAAGTGCACCGAAGCATGATGATTAATGCCATGCTTTATTGTGAAAAATGCATGATGGTTAATGCCATGCTTATTTGAGAAAGATGCATGATGGTTAATGCCATGCTTTATTGTGAATTATGCATGATGATTTATACCATGCTTTGAATTGAATCGTGCGCTGCATTTTAATAGCATGAATGCTTTACATACCATTAACACAAGCATGAACCCATAATTTGAGAAATGATGAAATAAATACTTTTGAGCATGGCATCACAATCACGTAGATAGTGCAGTCTCTACCTGTTCGCATGATTGCCTTACTGAGCGTGTGGTTTACTCACCCCCTTATTTTCTCCCTCTCTACAGAGATTTGAGTATAGAGTGAGCGTGACTGGAGGCGTTCCCTTTTGGTAATTCGCTGCATCCCATCGCGTAAGGTATACACATTGTACAAATTTTGTATCTAAACTTACAATAGCACAGTAGCATTTTGTATGTAACTATTGGAGATGTTAAACAATGTAAACACATGTAAACAACTCTGATATATACATTTATACAAGTGTTTACTCATAAATAATATACAAATTGAATTGGTATGGTGGAGTGAGTTAGACGTCGACACATAGCCCAACTATTGAGGAGAGTTGTTGTTCACGATTGAGGTAAGGACGAATAATAAATGATGCATGAAAATGCGAAAACTTTGTACATACTTTGGTAAGTTGAGGGTCGTGACAAGAGAGACTTAGCTTCAGGCAAAAATCTCGTGACCCTTATATAGACAGAGTGTGTGGGATCGATCTGGCATTAAGTGGAGGTCGATCTCTGCTTGGTTTCAACTACTCCAACAACTCAATTACCAACTACAAGATCGATCTGGTAGAGCGTAGGGATCGATCTGTTCTTTACAGAACCAAATGGAGATCAATCTGTTTTCTAAAAGGGGATCGTCGATCTCTTATAGGCCAAGACAAATGAAGATCGATTTGTCATTGTGACAGGATCGATTCTTTCTAGGCAGAGGTAGTAGGAGATCGATATGTTCCCTTATGAGATCGATCTGCCTATCTGCTGTTGTATACTCACTAAATTTTGGAGACATGGGATCGATCTTCCATCCCTTTGAGATCGATCCTTCTTCACTTGATATCAATCCAGCTCCTCAAAAACCCTTTACTTATACTTCTAGGCTTACTAGATCGATCTCTCATCCTTAGAGATCAATTTGGCCTTCATAGATTTCACTGCTTCCATATAAATTTATAGGAAACTCAAGGAAAAACTTACCACAATCTACTGCATAAACCATATTTCAGTCCATACGCATTTAAGATTTAAAAACTTTATCTTATTATATTTCATTAGATTTAGAACTTACGTGTACATCAAAATATGATAACCACATTCACCAAATTATAAATCTCATATTGTAACCTTATAGCTAAAGTATATAGAATTCACAGGTCTCACATCCTCCCCGCCTTTGGAGAATTTGGTCCACTGAATTCAACTTGATCCATTAAATAGTTGAGGGTACTTCTCCTTCATAAGGCTCTCTAGTTCTTAAGTTGCTTCCTCCTTTGAGTGGTGCTTCCAGAGAACTTTAACCAATGGAATCCTTTTCGTCTGAAGTACCTTTTCCTTCTTGTCGAGTATCTGGATGGGTTCTTCCACATAACTCATATCCCTCTGAATATCCAATGCTTCATACTCAATGACTTTGGAGGGATCCAGATTATATCTCCTCAACATAAAAGCGTGAAAGACATTGTGTATCCTGAAAAATTATGGAGGTAAGCCCAACCGGTAAGCAACGTCTCCCACTCTCTCCAAAATCTCAAACAGTCCTATATATCGAGGACTCAATTTCCTTTTCTTCCCGAAACACATGATACCCTTACTTAGAGATATCTTAAGGAATACAGAATCTCCAACTCGAACCTCGAGTGGCCGTCTACGCACATCTGGTAACTTTTCTATCGACTTTGAGCAACCCGTAATCTTTCACAAATGATCTTCACATTCTAAACTGCCTGTTCAATGAGTTCAAGAGCTATTACTGTCCTGTCACCCACTTTTTCCCAAGCTATAGGGGATCTACACCTCCTACCATATAGAGCCTTATAAGGTGCCATGCCAAAACTCGTATGATAGCCATTATTATACACAAACTCCACAAGCGGCAGGTGATCATCCCATGATCCCTTAAAATCCATCGTACACACCCTTAACATGTCCTTCAAGGTCTGTATAGTTCGCTCGGACTAACCATCAGTTTGAGATGATAGGCAGTACTAAAACTCAACTGAGATCTCATGGCCTGTTGAAAATGAGTCCAAAACCGGGAGGTGAATCGGGAATCTCTATAAGATGTAATACTCACTGGATCCTCATGCAGTTTAGCTATCTCTCTAACATATAACTCGGCTAAGGTACTCAATGTATCCGTACTCTTGATGGCAAGGAAGTGGGCATTCTTCGTTAATCTATCCACTATCACCCATATTGCATCATGACCTCTTTGAGTCCTCAGTAATCCCATGATAAAGTCCATGGTGATATGCACCCATTTCCATGTAGGCACATGCAAAGGTTTAAGTAATCCTTCGGACTTCTGGTGTTCAACTTTCATCTGTTGGCATACCAAACATTTGCCCACATGTTCTGCCACATCTTGCTTCATACCACTCCACCAATATACCCTTCTGAAATCCTGATATATCTTGATACTTCCCAGGTGCATGGTGTATCGCAAGCAATGAGACTCTCTCAATATTTGTTGCTTCAGGGTAACATCGTTTGGAACACAAATTCGACCCTTAAGCCTCAATAACCCATCGTCACTAACCATGAAATTTGATTGTGAGGTCTGTTTAGCTTGGCTAGCCATATTCAATAGCCTCTGATGATTTTGCTGCCCAATTCTAATCTGATCCATAATACTGGGCTTTATTCGTAGGCTAGCCATAAATCCAACCTCTGCTTCCTTAACTCTGACCCTGAGTCCGACGACCTATTCTAACAAGTCCCATTCCCTGATCATCATAACAGATACCATACTCTTCCTACTTAAGGCATCAGCAACTACATTCCCCTTCCCCGGATGATAGAGTATCTCACAATCATAGTCTTTATAGATTTTCATCCATCTCCTTTGTCTCATGTTTAACTCCTTTTGGTCGAATATATACCTCAGGCTCTTGTGGTCAGTAAATATCTGGAACCTTTCACCATATAAGTAATACCGTTAGATCTTTAATGCAAACACCACTGCGGCCAACTCCAAATCATGTGTGGGGTAGTTTTGCTCATGATCCTTCAGCTGTCGTGAACCATAAACGACTACTCTCCCATACTGCATGAGCACACACCCCAATCCTTGTTGAGAGGCATCACTATACACTACGAAGCCTCTAGGTCCATTTGGAATAGTCAACATAGGTGTCGTCATTAATCTCCTCTTTAATTCTTTGAAACTCTGCTCACACTACTCATACCATACAAAAGGAATCTCCTTACGTGTGAGATTGGCCAAAAGAGTGACAATCTTGGAAAATCCTTCAACAAACCTGTGGGACCCCATATATGTATAACTTGGTATATATGTAAATGGTGATGTACTTGTATTATAAAGTATATGTAATGTAAGTCCATAAGTTTAATGTACACACATGTAATAAGAGTTGTGATTGTACGTACAAGTTGCATTATGTATGAATATGAAGAAATGGACTTAAACATGTGAAGAATGGGAATAGAATGGAAAATGAGTAGTGTGGTAAAATGGAAGGAAGATTTTATAAGTTATACACTTCCATTTGGTTTATATCATGTACCTTTGAATATACAAAGATTTCACACAAGTTTTAATAGGTATAAAGTAGGAATAAATGCCATTTTCTAGTCTCAAAGATGATCGGATGAGAAAATGACTATGGTAGCAAATTAAAGTTGTTTTGGTGTAAGTACCTACAGAAAACTACAGTAAAATCTGGAAATATGAAGGCCAGATCGATCTCACAGGATGAGAAATTGATCTGGAAGAGCCAAATTGCTCTTATTCAAGCAATAGGAATAGTGTAGATCGATCTCCAATGGAGCCTGATCGATCTTCTAAACATTCTATAAAATGAGGATCGATTCTTAAGGCAAACAGATCGATTTCTTTAAGCTCTCGGGTTGAAGCAGATCAATCTCATCCCAAGCTAGATCAATCTCCATAACCTACTACCTAAGACAGATCGATCTCCAGCCTTCGACAGATCAATCTCATACCTTCAAATGCCGTGAAAAAGAGGGATTTTAAGGGGATCAGATCGATCTCCACCCAAGATAGATCGATCTCACCAAGCTAAATCTATAAATAGGAGCAGTTGGATCTACAAATTTTGGGAAAACACTCTCACTCTACCATTTTCAATCCAAAACCTAGTTTTCTCACTCCTGAATCCACCAATTTTCAGCAGGATTTGAGGGAAAGCCATTAGAGACAAAGTTGTTCACATCGAAGAGAATAACAACTTAGCTTGGAAGCATTTCCCCCATTTGTTGGATTTAATGAACAAGGTGCATTTCCATTGGAGCAAAGAGGAAATCAAGCTAGGTGAGTTTCTAATACAAATACTCAAGTACATTATTTGGATATTGATGAGGGAAATGATTGGTATGCATAGAAATGGTAGAAACTACCTAGCGTAGAATGAATCCACCATGACCTAGAAATGGTCTAGTGTGAGAAAGTGAAATGTATTGAGATTAATGATGAATAGGATATCTTGAGGTGATAATAGTGTTATAAGTATGATTTTAAGATGTCGTTAGTGAATAAATTGTGAGATTTCCTAAAAGGGGTAAAATGTGGATTAAGGCATTGGTAAAATGCATAAATGAATTATATTGACTAGTGAGGTCAAAATGTTAGTTTACAACATTAACTCAAGTGATTTGGATGAATGAATCACCGCTCCCGAGGATACACCGAAGCAAGTCGAGCTAAGAGCGCAAGAAGCTAAGAGGAAAAGAGTCACACCATGAGTAAATCAAGGTAAGGGAATTGTCACGACCCTCAACTTACCAAAATGCGTACAAATTTTTCGCATTTTCATGCGTCAATCCTTAATCATCCTTCCTCGATCGTGAACAACCACACACTTGACAGTTGGGCTGTGTGTCGACGTCTAACTCACTCCACCATACCAATTCAATTTGAAACATTATTTATGAGTAAACACTTGTATAAATGTATATATATCAGAGTTGTTACATGTGTTTACATTGTTTTACATCCTCAGTGGTTACATACAAAATGCTACTGTGCTATGTCTAGTTTAGATACAAAATAATCAAGGTGTGTATACCTTTAGCGATGGGATGCAGCAGATTACCAAAAGGGAACGCCTCCAGTCACGCTCAATCTATACTCAAATCTCTATAGAGAGGGGAAAATAAGGGGGGTGAGCAAACCACACGCTTAGTAAGGCAATCATGCGAACAAGTAGATACTGCACTATCTACGTGATCATGATGCCATGCTCAAAAGCATTTAATTCATTGTTTATCTCAAAACATGAGTGTATGATTGTGTTAATGGTATGTAAAGCATTCATGCTATTAAAATTCAGTGCACATTTCAACTCAAAGCATGGTATAAATCATCATGCATAATTCACAATAAAAGCATGGCATTAAACATCATGCATTTTCACAATAAAGCATGGCATTAAACATCATGCATCCGTGCACATTAAAAACCATTAACAAATCAATTTCAACATTGGTCAGGTCTCAGCCCATCCCTCGGGCTTTCCTTACCCACAAATCATTTTCAAACATGGTTTTATTCTCAAATAGCAGTAGACATGTGAGATAGGCAGTTTAACAATAGGTAATAACCTCAAGACATATGTACATAACCTGTGATACTGGCTACACGGATCAGGTGTGCGGGATATCACCACCATCTGCTTCCACATGGGAGGTGGGTCAAATCCTACCCGTCGGTCCATAGCAGATCTCGTCCGAAGACGGCACATCACAACTCAACATGGTACAATGTACTCCATGCTACATGCACGGTACGACGTACTCCGTGGACCCAATCAACACATCATATCACGCCACATCTCAAATGCACGTGTGAGCCTATTTAATCAGTGCGACCTCTTGTCTATTCGAAGCTCCTAACACGGCTAATTAATCATGTCCAAAAAATGCACGTGTGAGCCTATTTAATCGATGTGACATCCAGTCTACTCGAAGCTCCAAACACGGCAACATGCAAGGTGGGCATCCAGTGCGAGACAAACTCGAGCACAATGCCAAAACAATTATGAAATCCATGTGAAAAACTAGTGCCTCTTGCACTCATGTGTATAAAACACGTCAAATCTCATGCTAGTCATACTCTAGCACGCTTTCATACTCACGAAATCATGTAGGTGGCTCAAAACTTTGCAAAGTATGGTTAACAAAACCAAAACACACTCATTTCTTTTACAAATCATTTCAATGTTAGCCAACCTACCAATCATTTGCTAAAAAGCAATAAAACATGATTTTCAAAGCAATATGCTTTTGTTTTCATGCACATTCCTCAAACTCCCAACTTTTACCCTTCAATCACCCAACAACATTTCCTAATCTCATGCATTCTAGCAAAACATTTAAGCGCCCAAATTGCGCACAGATATCTCTAAGAGTCCACACAATTCCCTTACCTCGATTTACTTGGTGTGACTCCTTTCCTTTTAGCTTCTCACGCTCTTGGCTCAACTCGCCTCGGCGTATCCTCGGAAGCTGCGATTCATTCATTAAATCGATTGAGTTAATGTATTTAACCCATAATTGACCTCACTAGTCAATATTATTCACTTATGCATTTTACAAATGCCTTAATCCACATTTTACCTCTTTTAGGTAAATCTCACAATTTATCCACTAACCACATCTTAAAATCATACCACAACACTATAAATAACTTTTACATATCTCATTCATCATTAATCTCCATACATTCCACTTTATCACTCTAGACCATTTTTAGGTCATAATCATTCCAATGTATTTAGATAGTTTCTAACCATCCATACTCATGCCAAACAACTCCAAAATCAATCAAATAAACAATGTACCATAGTTGAAGTGTTAGAATCTTACCAAATTTGATTTCTCTTCTTGCTCCAATGGTAATGCCCTTAACTCCTTCAATACCAATAATGGGAAAATGCTTTCCAACTATGTTGTTCTTCTTCTTTTTGATAGGAACAACTTTGTCTCTAATGGTCTCTCTTCAAACCTCACTGAAAATGGCTGATTTTTTAGAGAGAATGTTAGGTTTTTGGGTTGAAAGTGGAAGGTTTATGTTTTTCCTGAAATTTTCTGATTTCCAGCACTCCTTATATAGAATTAGCTTGAGGAGATCGATCTGGTCCAAGAGGAGATCGATCTGGTCCCTTAAAATCCCTCTTTTTCACGGTATTTTCAAGCCTGAGATCGATCTGTCGAAGCATGAGATCGATCTGCTCCCAAACAGAGAGCTAAGGAGATCGATCTGGGTGCTTGGGGATCGATCTTTTCACTACCAAATGCCTAGGAGATCGATCTGGCTCCATTGGAGATCGATCTGCTCTATTCTTTTGCCCAAATAAGAGCATTCTGGCTCTTCCAGATCGATCTCTCATCCCATGAGATCGATCTGCCCTTCAAAATTTCCAGATTTTCTGCAGTTCCTCTGCAACAACCCTTACCAAAACATCCTTAATTTGCTACCATGATCATTTCCTCATTCATTCATCTTTGAGTCTTGAAAATGGCATCCATCCTCACTTCCTACACATTAAAACTTGTGTAGAATCTTTGTATGACCAATGGTACTTAATATAAACAAAAATGGAAGTGCACATCTTATGCAATTCTAATTTCATTTTACCAAACTACTCATAATCCATTCTACACGCATTCTCCACATGTTTAAGTCCATTTCTTCACATTAATACATAATGTAACTTGTGTGTACAATTACCACTCTCATTACAAGTGTGTACATTACTTATGGACTTACATCACATATACTTCACTTATGAATTCATAGTACAACTCTATTTACATTTCTATGTACATATATACCCTTATACATATACGGGGTCTCACAGGAATTCTATGGACTCTTAGAGATATCTATGCACAATTCGGGCGCTTAAATGTTTTGCTAGAATGCATGAGAAATTAGGAAACGAAATTGGGTGATTGAAGGGCAAAAGTTGGGTGTTTGAGAAAAGTGCATGAAAAACAAAAGCATGATGCTTTGAAAATCTGGTTTTGTCACTTTTTAGCAAATGATTGGTAGGTTGGTTAACATTTAAAATGATTTGCAAAAGAAATGAGTTGTTTTGGTTTGTTAACTATACTTTGCAAAGAATTGAGCCACATACATGGTTTTCGTCAGAATGAAAGCGTGCTAGAGTATGATTCACAGGATATTTGATGTGTTTTATACGCATGAGTGCTGGAGCTTAGCTTGCACTAATTTTCAAATGGATTATATACTAGTTTTAGTATGGTGTTGGAGCATAGCTCGCATTAGATGCCCACCTTATTTGTTGTCGTGCTGGGAGCTTTGGGTAGACTGGGTGTCGCACCGATTAAATAGGCACGCACATGCATTTGTGATATTTTGACATGTTGATAGCTGTGTTAGGAGCTTCGGGTAAACAAGAAGTCGCATTGATTAAATAGGCTCTCACGTGCATTTTTGAGATGTGGCATGATATGATGTGTTGATATTGGTCCACGGAGTACGTTGTACCGTGCATGTAGCATGGAGTACGTTGTACCGTGTTGAGATTGTGTTATACCATCTTCGGATGGGATCTGTTATGGACCGACGGGTTGGACTTGACCCACCTCTCGTGTGGAAGCAGATAGTGGTGATACCCCGCACACCTGATCCATGTAGCCGGTATCACAGAATATGGCCATAGTCCTAAAGGTTATTTCCCTTATTGTATTGCCTATCTCACATGTCTATTACTTTGTGAATAAATCCATGTTTGAAATGATTTGTGGGTCAGGACAGTCCGAGGGAGGGGCTAAGTCCTGACAAGTGTTGGATTGTTTTGAGATGACGTTTTGTTAATGGTTTTTAAGTGCACGTACGCATGATGTGTTTTCCATGCCTTATTTGTGAAATAGGCATGATGGATATTTCATGCTTTGAATTGAATTATACACTAAATTTTAATAGCATGAATGCTTTACATACCATTAACACAAGCATGAAATCATATTTTGAGAAAATGATGAAATGTATGCTTTGAGCATGGCATCACGATCACGTAGATAGTGCAGTATCTACCTGTTCGCACGATTGCCTTACTGAGCGTGTGGTTTGTTCACCCCCTTATTTTTCCCTTCTCTACAGAGCTTTGAGTATAGATTGAGCATGACTGGAGACGTTCCCTTTTGGTATCTGTTGTATCCCATCGCATAAGGTATACACACTGACGAGATTTTTGTATCTAAACTTCCCATAGCATAGTAGCATTTTGTATGTAACTATTGAGGATGTAAACACATGTAAATAACAACCCTGATTTATTTGTACAAGTGTTTACGTATAAATAATATGCAATTTAAATTGGTATGGTGGAATAAGATAGACATTGACACACAGCCCAACTGTTGAGGAGAGTAGCCGTTCATAATCGAGGAAGGACGAATAATAAATAACGCATGAAAATGCGAAAATTTTGTACGTATTTTGGTAAGTTGAGGGTCGTGACAAAACCTTCTATAATACCCTGATAGCCCCAGAAAACTCCGAATCTCTGTAACTGTCCTTGGTCTCTTCTAATTAAGTACAACCAATATCTAGATGGATCAACTGACACCCTGTCCTTAGATACAATATGACCAAGGAAAGCTATTTGATCCAGCCAAAACTCACTCTTTCTGATCTTTCCATAAAACTACCTATCTCTGAGTATCTGTGGCACAATCCTCAAATGTTGTGGAAGTTCATCATGAGATCGAGAATACACAAGGATATCATTAATGAAGACTATCACAAACTGATCTAGATGGTCCTGAAATACCTCATTCATTAGACTCATGAAAGCAGTAGAGGAATTCGTCAAGCCAAAGGGCATCACTAAAAACTCGTAGTGGTCATATCTAGTTTTGAAGGCCGTCTTTGAAATATCCTCTTTCCTGATTCTTAACTGGTGATAGCCCAATCTTAAGTCAATCTTAGAAAATATAGAAGCCCCTCTCAACTGATCAAACAAATCGTCTATTCTTGGCAGGGGGTATTTGTTCTTCACTGTAGCCTTATTCAGCAATCTGTAATCTATGTACAATCTGAGGTTACCATCTTTTTTCCTCACAAACAAAACCAGATGTTAAGACCCAAATCGCCTAAAAACCACTACAGATTTTTTTCACTTTTTCCTTTCCTTTCCCGGTCGTGAACATTCTCACCACCAAACAGTTGGGCTACGATTCGGTGTTAGTTCCCTCACATTATTTACCATTCCATTTCCATATTCACATTCACATATCAGGATTTACTATCCTTTGACTTTAACTAAATACATATACAATGGTATTTATATAACTCTACATCCCTGACATCATATACGTTTACAGTACTGTGCATTTACATGTTCAGATACAAAACTATACAAATGTGTATACCTGACTATAGATGGGATACAGCGGATACCAAAGATGCAAGTCCTCAGCCGTACTCAAACTACTTAAAATACTCTGTAAAGGGGGACAATAAGGGGGAGTGAGCTTTTCAGGCTCAGTAAGAGATACATTTAAAATAGCTTTAAATACTCAAAACAAGGTAAAAGTCATGGTTTTACAAATCATCATAAACATGTACGAAAATAGAGATGCTTACATTTGGAAAAGCAGTAAAAACATGCTTTAAAATCATTAGTTTACAGATCATGCATCCTTTTCGTAAAATGTATCATGCTATAAACATATCATTAGTGTAAGCAGTCATAAAGCATCTCATAGGTCTCAAATTATGTATATCATATTGTTCACTTTAAAAGTGAAAACATAACTTTCATATGCCTATTTCATAAAAAAACCCAACTCATAGGCTACCTTAAAACTTCATCATAGAAAACATGTGCTAATAGCAAGTAGTATAAAAAGGTAGCATGAAATGTGTAAAAACATAAATATCCTTCCGTCAATTCATCGTGGAGCCAGACATAATTATATACTCGTCCCGAAGGACATCATACATCAGGTCCTGTAGGACGTTCATCATAGGTACATATGGCCATTGTACAGGGGAGCCGTAGGATTGGATCAGGGTCGTATGCTACCCTATCTCTTGTGCACCACCAAATGGGGACTATACGCGCGAACTCACGTGCATCACCAAGTGTGGACTATACGCACATTTCTCATATCAAGTCAGAGCCTGCCAGTTCCCTAGCCATCAGCTAGGTAGATCCTCGATCGTCTCCATACGTTACCCTATGTATGCGAGATCAACCCCAAATCCTCTTACTATCATCAAATCATGCCTTTTTACCCCACAAAATCATTTTGGGTTTCTCACCTGTTTTATCAAATCATTTCGGGCCTCTTACCCGTTTCTTGTGGAAAACCACAGTTTCAAATCATTTCTTGGGACTTTATCCCATGTAATCATAAGAACATAGTTTGTAAATAGCTTCGGGACTTTAACCCGTATCATGAAAACATTGCTTTCGTAAAGCATTCTCAGGGCTTTTCCTCGTCATTTCATGAAATCAAACCATGTTTTCTTTTTCATATTGAAAAATCACATTTTCATAAACATGTGAAGTAAAATGTATCTCATGCATGTAGCAAACATGTTGAAAAACTTGAGAAACGATTTAGGTTCGGTTTCTAAGGCATTGCAGCATATTTCATAAAATCTCATTCAACTAACATGCATAAAGTCATTGGTAAGGTAGGTGGAGCACTAATGCTACTCTAAATTATATCCCTTACCTCACTTTACTCTGTATAGTCTGACTTTTTTCGAAAATGTCGCGTCACACAGTCTGATTTGTTCTCAGTCAAATCTCTAGAGCTGCATATAATTATTTATCGGGTAAGAAATCATACAATTAATTGTATTTCATAATTTTTGAGCTTAATTCAAAATATTGGGCTCGTTTACAATTTTGAGCCCGATTGCACCTTAATGGGCCTTAAGTCCATTTTCCACTCACTATTCACATCATCGAGGTCTATTAGGCTCATTGGGCCCACCAACAATTTATTGGGCCTCATTCTAAATTTTTGGATAGCTCAAATAATTATTTACGACAATTTATCTCCAATTCCAAAATATAATTCATTTTATACGGAATTAAATTCGTAATTTATGCGGTAAATTTTTAACACGCATAACGATGCAAATTGTCATAAATAAGGGTTACTTACCCTAGATTTCATGATAGAATACAAATCAAGGCTGACTCGAGCTCTCGTTTGTTGCCAATTATCGAGCTACACATTTATATATTTTTCGGGTCAAATTCAGTCAAGTATATGTTTAAATAATTATTCCAAAAATTAAATTGGTCCATTTGACCACTTACTGGCTTACCCTTAGCTCGACTACATTTTCGAATTTTTCCCCAATTTCCTTTTCTTTTCTCTTGTTTTCTTTTCTTTTTTTTTTCTTCTTTTTTGGCTGAACCGATTCGGTCCATTCAGCTCGGTTCAGTTTGGTTTGATTTTCTCCTTCACATTTCAGAGCCTCGCCGGTCGGTTCTTCGTCGACTTCTTTTTGCAGCTTGTCCGTGAGGTCGTCCGGTGCACGGATCTAGTGTCGGTTTCACCAGGACTGACCGGTCCGGCCTCTTTTCCTTTCGACCTCGCTACTGTTTTCTCTCCTCCACCGTTGATGGTGCTGCCGACCATTTCACTAGTCGATTCAACCATCGATCAGTCGGTCTTCGCCTGAGGGACTTTTGGCTGGTGGTGGTCGGGACTAATCGACGCCGGTGACCGTCAAATCTCCTTTTCCTCCTTCGGTTTCTCTCGGCTCTTCCTCTTTCTCCTTTCGCCGACATTCTCTCATTGTTCTTTGGGTCGTTGGTGCTGGTGGTGTCTCAGCTACCTCTTCTGGCTTCTCCTCGGTGGCCTCTGTTCGGTAGAGGCAGAAGGGAAGGCTGGTCTCCTTCGGGTCTTATGTTTCCTTCTCTATTTCAGAATCGCGGTGTTTTTTTTTTCAATTTCATTTTTTTAATCTTATATTATATTTTATTAAAATATAATATAATACATTATATACCCAAATTATCCCAAATATATATATTTATCTTATTTTCTAGGAGTATTTTTCTCATATTTTCAGGAAAATTTCTCAAGGTAAAATTTTCGGTTTATTCCAATAAATTCATATCTTGATTAATTTCACTTGAAATTTAATTATTTCTCCTTTATTGATCAAGATTTCTCGAATCCATGTTTACAGTGTAAATTTCTTACCGAATTAACACCGAATTTTTGCTCTTTTGACCGTTTTACCCTTTAACGTGTTCG
Source organism: Firmiana major (assembly GCA_033439115.1). Taxonomy (NCBI): domain Eukaryota; kingdom Viridiplantae; phylum Streptophyta; class Magnoliopsida; order Malvales; family Malvaceae; genus Firmiana; species Firmiana major. The sequence goes on along the minus strand of CM065908.1, from coordinate 44,127,585 downwards.
GGACCAAATCAACACAACTTCCCTTCACGAACCCTTTCTCATTTTGTGTTTTAAATTCTTATCTCCAATTCGAATGATCCGAATCTCATTCGTTTAATATGTGACCATTTAAATCTCCATTTGATCTATAAATGCATTCGAGAATTTTTATTCATTCCATTTGCATTTTTCATTCACGTAAAACTCTTCTTATGATTCAATTTACATATAATCATGTTTCTTCTTATGATTCAATTTACATATAATCATGTTTACATCACGTGAATCATAAGGAAATATGATAAAAATTTGTGTCTTACATAATCTCCCCCACTTAGAAAATTTGGTCCTCCAAATTAAAACCAAGTCAAATAGGTGCATAAACAACTCCGTGTACGTTTATCTCATCATACTCTGTAATCCTCCTATGCAATTTTCTAGAGTGTAATACTACCAAAGGACTTTGACTAGGGAGATCATCTTAGAGCTCAACACTTTCTCCTTCTGTATAATACTCGAATCGATTTTTCAACAAACGACCTACTCTCTTTGAGCTTCTACAGTCTTCGTCTCTTGTCAGCATAACTTTTCTATTTGCTCTGAGGTGTTCTTAATCTCTCACACATTACCTTTTCTATTTTCTGATGCATACCTGCTACTCTTTTGACATTAGCTCTTTCACTTGGCCATTGACTACTGTTTATAGCCATCTCCTCAATTAACTGCATAGCCTGATCAGGTGTCTTAGACCATAGTGAACCTCCTGCTGAGGCGTCCATGGTAGCTCTTATCTGCGGAGTCATGCCTCTATAGAAAACCTGTATCTGGTTTCCTTCATCGTATCCATGCTGAAGGCATCTACGCAATAACGCTTTAAATCGTTCCCATGCCTCATGTAATGGCTCTTGGTCTAACTGTGTGAACTGGGAAATCTCTAATCTCATTTGCATAGTCTTTCTTGGTGGGAAATACTTTGCCAAGAATTTCTGTGCCATCACTGCCCATGTCGGAATACTTCCTACTGGTAGATTTTGATACCAACTCAAGGCTTTATCCCGAAGAGAGAAAGGAAATAACCTTAGCCGAATAGCATCGTTAGAGGCTCCATTAATCTTAATGGTGCTACAAATCTGTAGAAAACTTGTCAAATGTGTATTAGGATCCTCCATAGCCGAACCTCCAAATTGGTTTTGCATAACCATGTTGATCAATGCCAGCTTCAATTCAAAGTTATTACAGTTCACAGGAATCTCTCTTATAGCAGCAAAATTCTGATTCACAATTGGGGTGAAATAATCGCGTATAGCTCACTACTGCTGATTATCATTTGCCATCATTAAATTTCGGTCTTTCTCTTCAAATCTGTTCTGGAAAATTTGTCTGATGGTTCTCTCAAGCTCTGGATCCAACTCTTCTTTTATATCTGCACTTCCATTGCTGCGAGTTTTTACCATTCACTAAAAAAATCATAGATAATAAATTAAAAAAAATAGAAATAAAAATCTAAATTAAAATAAAGGCTTTTGGGGAACAGTGTCAACGAGAAACTAGACAACAGCTCCCCGGTAACGACTCCAGAAAACTTGTTGTCCTAAATGGAACACTACTGCAAGTGCATAGGTCAGTTTTTGAGTATAGACTAAATATGAGTATCGTCCCATAGAGAACTGTGTCTACCGCTAATCACTGTAATCAACAACCTTGAGCTTTATCTAGAAAAGCAATGAATGTTGGTTAAAATCCTAGTTAACTATTCTAACTGTTAACTATGAAACAAATTAATTAAAGCAAATCACGAATGAAAATATCAATAGCAAAATTTTCCTAGAAACCGATTTCACCTTACTAGGGTTCATGCAACTCCTTTGATCAATTGTTCTTTTGATTTCAAATTGTTTATAACCGAAACTATTTACTGTTTATCTCTCTCGAGTTTTAAACAGTCATACCCAATTTACCTAATCCTAACCTCTCGATTTAGAATTAAATAATAGGGTTCATTAAGCGATAGTAATCTGTTTCTCTATGGCTCATAAGAATTGTCAACTTCTCGATCTAACAATATCCTATGTTAATCTACCCTTGTGCATATAAATAATCCCCTCTCTTGAGTTTCAGATTCTTATACTAATTCATCTAATTGGTGGCCAATCAACTTGTCAGACCCGAATTTTTGTAGCTTATTTCCTTATGATTCCTATGTGTATGAACACTATGTAATTATGGTTGAATCATAAGAAGAGTATTTATTAGACTTAAAGTGTTATTGAAATGAATTAACACGCAAAAGCTACATAAAATGCCTAATGTGAGCAATGAGTATCACAGGCTAAACCGAGTCATTCTAAATCATTCTGACTGAAAATAAGAACTTAAAATAAGAGAGCGTAGAGAGCTCATGAAGGAAAGTCAGCTTGATTTAGACCCGAACATACAAAACGAGAATAAAAGCTAAAAAGGGTAAAATGGACCTTTTCGGTGAGAAAAGGAGTTTCGGGTGAAATTATCCACCGAGAGCGGTTGGAATATAAAGAAGAGAGTGTAAGACATGATATATAACACTTTCGAAAATTTAAGAAAAAGTCAACTTAGTCAATGGTTAAGGAAAAAGTCAACTATAGTTAAGAAAGTGGACTTTTACCATAGTTGACTAATCAAGGTTTGAAATTTACCTAAGTGTGGAGAAAAATTTGGGGAAAAATATTTTTGGCCAGAATACAAGATAATCATCCCCGGAATTAAGGAAAATTTATTCGGAAGGATTCCGGAATAAATTTAATGGTTAAAAACGTAATGGGCCTAAGGTGAAAATATTAAAGCCCATTAAGGTATACTAAATGTATATCGAAAATGTTAGGTCCTTTAGACGGAATTGTTGGACCAATTGATCGGCCAAATTTTGAGACAATAAAAGGCCCGAGGTATAGTAAAAATTTCAGCCCGAAATCCCATTAGGAAAGCCCAAACCGAGAAGCCCAATTGGAAAAGCCCATGAGATAAATATCTAACTATAGTTAAAGTTAACTATGACTCATAAGGTGACTCATAAGGTGACTCATGGTTCAGATTTGGAAAGTCAAGCATAGTGGCTGAAAAGTAAGGCTTAATGGCTAAGTAAGTGGCTTATAAATGCAGCCACACCTTGGTCATCTTCATCACACAATTCCGGCTAGAGAAGAACACCATTGAAACATAACCATTCAAGCTTTCTCTCACTAGAAATCACTAGGAATTAGTCATATTTGGAACTTGCATTCTTCATGGAAGTTGTTCCAAATTGAAAGGAGATTAACATATGTTGGAATTGGCTATCAAGGAGCCATAGAGTGCAAACCGAGAGCCTACAAAGATTCGGCCAAAAGGAGAACACTACAATTGGTATATTTTCTAATTTCCAATTTCATATATGTTAATGTATGAATGATTTTAAGTATGTTGATATATGTTTTAAGCATTGAAACATATTAAATCACCATGAAGAGGGTTAGGCCGAGAGTGATCAATGGGATATTGAAATATGTCAATTTGATTTTAAGACATAAATGGATTAGTACACATGTATTAATGTTAATGGTATAATTAGAATTAATCAAATTGATTAATTAATACATGTAAATTGTTGGCAACGAAGGTGTTTGATAAAATGCCTAAATGAACTATAGGATGATTGGTAATGTTGCCTACCAAGTGTTTGTGAAAATGCCTAAGTGGAAATGGCTAGAAAACGGCATGTATGGCATGCCATGGTGGAAACCGAGAATGGCTAGCTCTCGGCCAAGGCATGTGGCCGAGAGGTCCAATGGGCCAAGCCCAATATTTTTAGGCCCAATAGGGTGTAATGGGCCTAAGACAAGCCCAATAAGAGTTGGTGGGCCCCACAAGCCCAATAGGCCCAACAAAAGTGAATAGTAAAATGAAAATGGACTTAAGGCCTAGTTAAGCCCATTAAGGATTTTTAAGGCCCATTAAGGGAAATTAAACTGTATTAGTGTGTAATACAGTAGGAAAATGATAATTAACCTGAGGAATGGTTATTTACAGCTCCGGAGTTTACATCGAGAGCTGATCGGACTGCGGGAATTAGCAGCACCGAGGAAGTGAGGTCACGAGACGTGATCCGAGGTAAGGGACTTTTGCGAGTAGTTAGAGATACCTGCACGTATTTTCAACTGCTTCTGCATTCACTTAAAAACTCTGAGGGTCAGAGAAAGTGAATAATAATTATTGCGACCCGATAGTGGCAAATTACGATTTTGCCCCTAGTTAGTCAAAAAGTCAACTTTTGTGAGAAGTTGCAAAAAGCATGGAAAATGCTATTGTGAGTGTTTAATTGTTATTAGCATGAAAATAAATAGATGGGCTAATGATTTTAAGGTTGATATGACTTAAGTACACTTTGAGTGCTGATTTTGATGTTTTATAAACAATCCCTTTTTAAATAGCCATCTATTATATTATGTGAGAATGAATCGTGCTAGAGCACAGCTCGCACTGGGATTCATGTGTTTTTCCACATAATATTAGTGCTGGATTTGATACGCACTAGATTTTCATGACATGCATGATAGAGTACTGGAGTTTTACTCGTACTCAGCTTTGAATAATATATGCATGACAGAGTGCTAGAGCGTGGCTCGTACTCGATTCTTCATGGTTTATACATGACATAGTACTGGGAGCTATTGCTCGTACTTGATTTTGATATTGTGCATAGCATAGTACTGGGAGCTATTGCTCGTACTTGATTTAATACATAAACTATGCATTGACCTAGTTGCTAGAGATTGCTCGCACTAGAGTTGAGTTTTATGATGTGAAACAGTGTTTGAGCGGAGTAACGACTGTGAGTCGCACTCAAAACGCACACTGTATGTGATATGTAATACATGTTGAAACCCATGCCTGAGACCTTGCGTGACTGTGTGTCATAGCTAGAGAGGATATCCGCATGAGGTTGGTATAGACGTGGTATGATATTTCCACAGGCGCGAGGGCTAAGACCTCTATTAGGCACCCTGACTGTGATGTTGATAAGTTCCACGGGTGTGAGAGCTAAGTCCTATGGTAGGCACTCTGGCCGTGAGAACGGGTCCACGGGTGTACTTTGTACCGTGTCTGAGTGGCACGAGGTGTACGCTGTACCGTGTGTTGTTATGGATTTGAGGAGGATATAGCTGGCGGTTGTGATGGACTGACCCCCCTCCCGTTACAGCGGTGATGCCCCGCACACCTAGTACTGTGTTGCTTGGGATCACATCGGATATGATCATAATCCAGGATACTATTTACATGTACCACAAAGTCTTACATGATATATCACATTGGTTGATTTACTGATTTAAACTGCGGACAGACCTGAGGTATGGGTCGGACTCCGATTTGTGTTGTGAATCATTTGATGCCATATTTATATGTGATTTAAATATACATGGCATGATTTACATAAAGGCATGATTTATATATAAATGCATTGTGTTGCACTACATGCCTACTTTTGAGAAATAAAGCATGATTTCTGTACATGGGATTTATTCTGTACAAGTATATATATTATATTTCGAGACATGCTTTTAAAGTGAGTTAAGGAAATAATGTTTTCAAGGAATAGCACTATTTTGAGTAGATAGTGTGGATATCTACTTGCTTGCCTGATTTCCTTACTGAGCGCGTTATGCTCACCCCCTTTTCTTTACATCTCTCTACAGAGCGTCAGTAGATCGAGAGTTATCGTGGGAAAGTGTCCCAGAGTCCACTACTAGTTCCTATCGATTCATCAGGTATACTTATTATGTACAGTTGTGTATCTAAACATAGAAACAGCACAGTGATGTATACGTTATATATTATGGGGAATGTAATAGTATTAGATTTTATAAAATCTTACATGTATAATAAAAGCAACTACAGTCAGACTTAATATATTGACATGTATGTATGAGAATGGATATTATGGTAAGTGAAGACTCTGACTTCGAATCACAGCCCAACCAGTGAAGAGAGGAAAGGTAAGTTAAAAATGCGAAAAATTTATTGTGGTTTTTGGTTAAAGTCAAGGATTGAAACTGGGGTCCTGACAGGATGGTATCAGAGCCGAGGTTGGTCTGATGTGAGTCGGTGTTAGAAAATAGGAAAGTGTACATCCCCATAGTACTGTGCTGTGTTTAGATATAACTGTGTATACCAAATAGGAGATGGACAAATTCATTATTATGAATGCTGGAACTTTGCCTAAATGGCAAATACGCGTAGTGGTAGAGGTATGAGAGGTAGGGCTCGAGGCCGGGGAGAGAGACCCGAGGGACGAGCCGCTGCCGGACCATTACCTACGCATGAGACTGCAGGTGCTACTGAGGCACCCGATTGTGCTGAGATGCGCTTCACGAGATTAGAACGTGGTCTCGAGACTATTATAGAGATACTGGCACAGACGATGCCAGGTAGGCAGAGGCAGGAGGCAGGAACTGCTACAGGAGAGGCAGTTGCCCCTGATACACCTACGCAGACAGCTGATGCACAGAGGACAGTAGATACTCCTACACCCCCACCAGTTTCGGGTGGTAGTGGATTAGGATATGGATGTGACTTGCATCGGTTGAGGGAGTTCCAGAAGTTTAGACCTCCATCATTTAGTGGGGTCAAGAACCCCGTAGCTGCGGAGGAGTGGTTAGCAGAGCTAGGGAAGCTTTATGGATTCTTCGAGTGCACGACCTCGGAGATGGTCGCGTTTGTTGCGTTCCTACTGAAGGGAGCCGCAGAGCATTGGTGGAAGTCCACCCGACCTATATTGAGATCCCGACACACAGATATCACTTGGGATATATTTCGGGAGGCCTTTAGGAGGCAGTTTATTCCTGACACCGCACATCGGAAGTTACATGCAGAGTTTTTGAGACTCAACCAGGGGAGTTTATCGGTGGACGAGTATGAGACTCGATTCCTATCCCTAGGGAGATACGACCCGGATACTATGTATAGTGAGACCAGGAAGGTCCACAGATTTATCGACGGGTTGAGACCGGTGCTACGGTCCAAGTTGGTTCCGCTGGACATAGTGACCTATGAGGAGGCAGTGCGCAGGGCGCAACTATGTGAGCAGAACTATGAGAGGAATGCTTCCGAGTTTGGGAAGTTTAGCCGTAGCCAAGACTTGCAGAAGAAGAGGCCGGCTAGAGATTTTAGTTATCGAGGGGGGAAGAAACCCTTCGGTAAGAGATCACGGATAGAGGGGACACGAGATAGATATGCTAGATCTCCTGCTTATCCGACTACAGCCCCAGTGAAGGGCATTATGATAGGAGGGCCGAGACCTGCTGCAGATCAGTGCAGAAGATGCGACAGATTCCATGGAGATAGGCCGTGTTCACAGGGTGCTATAGTATGTTTCCGATGTGGGAAACAGGGGCATTTGGTTAGAGATTGCCCATTGCCGTATGCGACTGCACCACAGAGGGGCAGGGAGTTTGATAGAACCCCAGCTGGTACGTCTGCTCAGAGAGGTAGAGCCACGGCAGAGGAGAAGGGGAAACAAGTGATGGGTCAAGGGCGAGTACATGCTTTGGACCAGGGGACAGCTGATGCTTCATCGGATGTGATTCGAGGTAACATCCTGATTTATGATATTGAAGCATATGTTTTAATTGATCCTGGTGCCACGCATTCTTTTGTATCGCCTTCATTTGCATGTAAATTAGAGAGACATGTAGAGCGTACACATTTATGTATGATGATGTTAATCAGTACGCCTATGGATAGTAGTCAAGTTGTAGAATATGTATATAATGACTGCAAGTTGAGAGTAGGGGATAAGGAGATGACAGCCAATCTAATATTACTAAGCATGAGTGACTTTGATATAATAATAGGAATGGATTGGCTATCTGCAAACCATGCTGTTTTAGACTGCTATGCTAAGACAGTTATGTTTCCCAACCCTACTAGATATGTTGTAAAGTTTAATAAAGATAAATGAAAGGAGTAGATATGATTGTTACATGACTTCTGATTTAGAAAACCTTCAACATATCAAGGTTTCATTGCGTACGTGGTAGATATGGATAAGGCACATCCGGAGTTCGCAGATATCACTGTGGTCAATGAGTACCCAGATGTTTTCCCGGATGAATTGCCAGGGTTACCACCAGACAGAGAGATGGAGTTCTGTATAGATCTGGTACCTGGTACGGAGCCTATTTCGAGACCACCTTATCGCATGGCCTTAGTTGAGCTGGAGGAGCTCAAGAGACAGTTACAGGAGCTGTTGGATAGGGGTTTTGTACGACCGAGTGTTTCACCTTGGGGAGCACCGGTTTTGTTTGTGAGGAAGAAGGATGGGAGCCTCCGATTGTGTATAGACTACCGATTGTTGAACAAGGCCACCATCAAGAATAGGTACCCCCTTCCACGCATTGACGACTTGGTAGATCAGCTACAGGGAGCACAGGTCTTTTCCAAGATTGACCTAAGGTCTGGGCATCATCAGCTGAAGGTTCGGAGTGGAGATGTACCCAAGACAGCATTTCGTACCCGATATGGCCACTATGAGTTCTTGGTTATGCCATTCGGATTGACGAATGCTCCAGCTGCTTTCATGGCTTTGATGAACGATGTGTTCAAGCCATACTTGGACCAGTTTGTTATCGTCTTCATCGATGACATATTGGTGTATTCGAGATCCACGGAGGAGCATGAGGAGCACCTCAGGATCGTGTTGCAGACGTTACGGAAGCATGAGTTATATGCTAAGCTCAGCAAGTGTGACTTTTAGTTGTCACAGATCTCGTTTTTGGGACATGTCGTATCGAGAGATGGTGTATCAGTTGATCCATCCAAGATAGAGGCTGTAGTTCAGTGGGAACAGCCAAAGACAGTCACCGAGATCAGGAGTTTTCTGGGTTTAGCTGGATACTATCGGAGATTCGTTGAGGGATTTTCGAAGTTGGCTGCTCCGTTGACACGTCTTACTCGAAAGAGTACACCGTTCATATGGAACGAGGATTGTGAGAAGAGCTTTGAGGAGTTGAAGCGTCGATTGACCACCGCTCCGATTCTCACTATCCCTACCAGCTCAGGAGGATTTGCAGTATATACCGATGCTTCGCATCAGGGACTGGGCTGCGTATTGATGCAGGACGGGAAGGTAGTTGCTTACGGATCCAGACAGCTGAAGGATCATGAGAAGAACTATCCGACCCATGATTTGGAACTAGCAGCAGTAGTGTTTGCGTTGAAGGTATGGCGCCACTACTTGTATGGCGAGAAGTTCCAGATATTTACCGACCACAAGAGCCTCAAGTACCTGTTCTCGCAGAAGGAGCTGAACATGAGACAGAGAAGATGGCTAGAGCTTCTGAAGGACTACGATTGTGAGATACTTTATCATCCGGGTAAGGCTAACGTTATAGCCGATGCTTTGAGCAGGAAGAGCCTGGGGATGGTATCGTATATGATGGTTAGGGAACATGATTTGCTAGAGCAGTTTGCTAGCCTCAGTTTGGGAGTCGTGCCTTCTGACATGGATATAGGCTATGTGATAGCTAGTCTACGCTTGGAGCCGGACCTGTTGGACAGGATCAGAGTGGCTCAGCAGACTAATCCATTTTGTATGGATGTGAGTAGTCAGATGCAGAAGGGCACCGTGACTAATTTTGAGATGAGTTCTGATGGACTACTGAGGTTCAGAGGCAGATTATGTGTTCCCGAGGATCCAGGTCTCAGGAGATTGATATTGGCGGAAGCTCATTCGTCGAGGTATACGTTGCATCCGGGGAGTAACAAGATGTATCAGAACCTCCGGAAGGTATACTGGTGGTCGGGTATGAAGAGAGATGTAGCAGACTTCGTGGCAAAGTGTCTCGTATGTCAGCAGGTGAAGGTAGAGTATCAGAAACCTGCAGGGTTATTGCAGCCTCTACCTATACCGACATGGAAATGGGAGCATATCACCATGGATTTCGTGATGGGTTTATCGAGGACCCGCAGGAATCACGATGCTATATGGGTGATCGTTGATAGACTGACGAAGTTAGCCCACTTCCTAGCTATGAGAGCTACCGATACTCTGAGTTCATTAGCAGAACTGTACGTACGCGAGGTAGTGAGGTTACACGGTGTACCAGTGAGCATAGTCTCTGATAGGGATTCCCGCTTCACATCCCACTTTTGGGGACATTTTCAGGAAGCCATGGGAACCCAGTTGAGTTTGAGCACCGCTTTCCATCCTCAGACAGATGGTCAGTCAGAGAGGACTATACAGACTCTGGAGGACATGTTGAGAGCATGTGTGCTAGACTATCGAGGCTCCTGGGATGACCACCTACCACTAGCCGAGTTCGCCTACAACAACAGTTATCATTCGAGTATCGGGATGGCACCGTATGAGGCTTTGTATGGCCGTAGATGTCGTTCCCCTATTGGATGGGAAGAAGTGGGTGACCGTAAGATTTTTGCTCCTGACTTGGTTACGCAAGCATCTAAGGACGTCCGCTTGATAGTAGAGAGACTGAGGACAGCTCAGAGCAGACAGAAGAGTTACGCTGACAGGAGACGTAGGCCACTAGAGTTTGCAGTTGGTGAGTCCGTATTTCTGAGAGTTTCTCCTTCCAAGGGCATAGCGAGATTTGGGAAGAGAGGGAAACTAAATCCTCGCTACATTGGACCCTTTGAGATACTTGATCGAGTGGGAGATAAGGCATATAGGTTGGCATTGCCACCGGACTTATCAGGTGTCCACAACGTCTTCCACATATCGATGCTTCGGAAGTATCACCCGGATCCGTCACATGTGTTTAGTTACGAGCCTTTGGAGCTCCGAGAGGACTTGTCATATGTAGAGAGACCGATTCGGATATTGGATAGGAAGGAGAAGGTATTGAGATCGAAGACCATCGGATTAGTGAAGATTCTCTGGCAGCATCATACTTCAGAGGAAGCTACTTGGGAGCTAGAGAGTCTGATGCGAGAGAAGTACCCTCACCTATTTGAGGACTGACTTGGTTCTAATTTGGAGGACCAAATTTTCTGAGTGGGGGAGGATTGTCAGACCCGGATTTTTGTAGCTTATTTCCTTATGATTCCTATGTGTATGAACACTATGTAATTATGGTTGAATCATAAGAAGAGTATTTATTAGACTTAAAGTGTTATTGAAATGAATTAACACGCAAAAGCTACATAAAATGCCTAATGTGAGCAATGAGTATCACAGGCTAAACCGAGTCATTCTAAATCATTCTGACTGAAAATAAGAACTTAAAATAAGAGAGCGTAGAGAGCTCATGAAGGAAAGTCAGCTTGATTTAGACCCGAACATACAAAACGAGAATAAAAGCTAAAAAGGGTAAAATGGACCTTTTCGGTGAGAAAAGGAGTTTCGGGTGAAATTATCCACCGAGAGCGGTTGGAATATAAAGAAGAGAGTGTAAGACATGATATATAACACTTTCGAAAATTTAAGAAAAAGTCAACTTAGTCAATGGTTAAGGAAAAAGTCAACTATAGTTAAGAAAGTGGACTTTTACCATAGTTGACTAATCAAGGTTTGAAATTTACCTAAGTGTGGAGAAAAATTTGGGGAAAAATATTCTTGGCCAGAATACAAGATAATCATCCCCGGAAGTAAGGAAAATTTATTCGGAAGGATTCCGGAATAAATTTAATGGTTAAAAACGTAATGGGCCTAAGGTGAAAATATTAAAGCCCATTAAGGTATACTAAATGTATATCGAAAATGTTAGGTCCTTTAGACGGAATTGTTGGACCAATTGATCGGCCAAATTTTGAGACAATAAAAGGCCCGAGGTATAGTAAAAATTTCAGCCCGAAAGCCCATTAGGAAAGCCCAAACCGAGAAGCCCAATTGGAAAAGCCCATGAGATAAATATCTAACTATAGTTAAAGTTAACTATGACTCATAAGGTGACTCATAAGGTGACTCATGGTTCAGATTTGGAAAGTCAAGCATAGTGGCTGAAAAGTAAGGCTTAATGGCTAAGTAAGTGGCTTATAAATGCAGCCACACCTTGGTCATCTTCATCACACAATTCCGGCTAGAGAAGAACACCATTGAAACATAACCATTCAAGCTTTCTCTCACTAGAAATCACTAGGAATTAGTCATATTTGGAACTTGCATTCTTCATGGAAGTTGTTCCAAATTGAAAGGAGATTAACATATGTTGGAATTGGCTATCAAGGAGCCATAGAGTTTAAACCGAGAGCCTACAAAGATTCGGCCAAAAGGAGAACACTACAATTGGTATATTTTCTAATTTCCAATTTCATATATGTTAATGTATGAATGATTTTAAGTATGTTGATATATGTTTTAAGCATTGAAACATATTAAATCACCATGAAGAGGGTTAGGCCGAGAGTGATCAATGGGATATTGAAATATGTCAATTTGATTTTAAGACATAAATGGATTAGTACACATGTATTAATGTTAATGGTATAATTAGAATTAATCAAATTGATTAATTAATACATGTAAATTGTTGGCAACCAAGGTGTTTGATAAAATGCCTAAATGAACTATAGGATGATTGGTAATGTTGCCTACCAAGTGTTTGTGAAAATGCCTAAGTGGAAATGGCTAGAAAATAGGCATGTATGGCATGCCATGATGGAAACCGAGAATGGCTAGCTCTCGGCCAAGGCATGTGGCCGAGAGGCCCAATGGGCCAAGCCCAATATTTTTAGGCCCAATAGGGTGTAATGGGCCTAAGACAAGCCCAATAAGAGTTGGTGGGCCCCACAAGCCCAATAGGCCCAACAAAAGTGAATAGTAAAATGAAAATGGACTTAAGGCCTAGTTAAGCCCATTAAGGATTTTTAAGGCCCATTAAGGGAAATTAAACTGTATTAATGTGTAATACAGTAGGAAAATGATAATTAACCTGAGGAATGGTTATTTACAGCTCCGGAGTTTACATCGAGAGCTGATCGGACTGCGGGAATTAGCAGCACCGAGGAAGTGAGGTCACGAGACGTGATCCGAGGTAAGGGACTTTTGCGAGTAGTTAGAGATACCTGCACGTATTTTCAACTGCTTCTGCATTCACTTAAAAACTCTGAGGGTCAGAGAAAGTGAATAATAATTATTGCGACCCGATAGTGGCAAATTACGATTTTGCCCCTAGTTAGTCAAAAAGTCAACTTTTGTGAGAAGTTGCAAAAAGCATGGAAAATGCTATTGTGAGTGTTTAATTGTTATTAGCATGAAAATAAATAGATGGGCTAATGATTTTAAGGTTGATATGACTTAAGCACACTTTGAGTGCTGATTTTGATGTTTTATAAACAATCCCTTTTTAAATAGCCATCTATTATATTATGTGAGAATGAATCGTGCTAGAGCACAGCTCGCACTGGGATTCATGTGTTTTTCCACATAATATTAGTGCTGGATTTGATACGCACTAGATTTTCATGACATGCATGATAGAGTACTGGAGTTTTACTCGTACTCAGCTTTGAATAATATATGCATGACAGAGTGCTAGAGCGTGGCTCGTACTCGATTCTTCATGGTTTATACATGACATAGTACTGGGAGCTATTGCTCGTACTTGATTTTGATATTGTGCATAGCATAGTACTGGGAGCTATTGCTCGTACTTGATTTAATACATAAACTATGCATTGACCTAGTTGCTAGAGATTGCTCGCACTAGAGTTGAGTTTTATGATGTGAAACAGTGTTTGAGCGGAGTAACGACTGTGAGTCGCACTCAAAACGCACACTGTATGTGATATGTAATACATGTTGAAACCCATGCCTGAGACCTTGTGTGACTGTGTGTCATAGCTAGAGAGGATATCCGCATGAGGTTGGAATAGACGTGGTATGATATTTCCACAGGCGCGAGGGCTAAGACCTCTATTAGGCACCCTAACTGTGATGTTGATAAGTTCCACGGGTGTGAGAGCTAAGTCCTATGGTAGGCACTCTGGCCGTGAGAACGGGTCCACGGGTGTACTTTGTACCGTGTCTGAGTGGCACGAGGTGTACGCTGTACCGTGTGTTGTTATGGATTTGAGGAGGATATAGCTGGCGGTTGTGATGGACTGACCCCCCTCCCGTTACAGCGGTGATGCCCCGCACACCTAGTACTGTGTTGCTTGGGATCACATCGGATATGATCATAATCCAGGATACTATTTACATGTACCACAAAGTCTTACATGATATATCACATTGGTTGATTTACTGATTTAAACTGCGGACAGACCTGAGGGATGGGTCGGACTCCGATTTGTGTTGTGAATCATTTGATGCCATATTTATATGTGATTTAAATATACATGGCATGATTTACATAAAGGCATGATTTATATATAAATGCATTGTGTTGCACTACATGCCTACTTTTGAGAAATAAAGCATGATTTCTGTACATGGGATTTATTCTGTACAAGTATATATATTATATTTCGAGACATGCTTTTAAAGTGAGTTAAGGAAATAATGTTTTGAAGGCATAGCACTATTTTGAGTAGATAGTGTGGATATCTACTTGCTTGCCTGATTTCCTTACTGAGCGCGTTATGCTCACCCCCTTTTCTTTACATCTCTCTACAGAGCGTCAGTAGATCGAGAGTTATCGTGGGAAAGTGTCCCAGAGTCCACTACTAGTTCCTATCGATTCATCAGGTATACTTATTATGTACAGTTGTGTATCTAAACATAGAAACAGCACAGTGATGTATACGTTATATATTATGGGGAATGTAATAGTATTAGATTTTATAAAATCTTACATGTATAATAAAAGCAACTACAGTCAGACTTAATATATTGACATGTATGTATGAGAATGGATATTATGGTAAGTGAAGACTCTGACATCGAATCACAGCCCAACCAGTGAAGAGAGGAAAGGTAAGTTAAAAATGCGAAAAATTTATTGTGGTTTTTGGTTAAAGTCAAGGATTGAAACTGGGGTCCTGACACAACTAGAGCATTAAAACCATGTAGATTAAATAAACACAATTGAATTCATCCAAACAACATCACAAAGTAATTGCAATATGCCCAAAGTTGGTTACATCGATTCTAGGAAAAAGGAGTTTAGTTCTTAGACATCATAATAAACATCCAAGAAATCTAATTTAACATCCCAAGAAAAAAAATGGTGAAAAAGATAAAAAAAGATGGAGTTTTAATGGAGCTAAATTAATCTTGAAGTCTTCAGCAGCAGCCTCTGTCGAAATTCTGATAAAAAGACTATTTATAAGGTTTCCAAAAACTAAAACGCGGAAGGCCACGTGGCAAAACAGTGTTGCCCTAACCAGACTGCTATGCTGCGACAATGGTATTAATTCCTTAAATCTGCTTTACACTATCCAGTTTCTTCTATTCCTGCAGCATAAGTCACGATCATCACCCTGTAACTTCAATTCTTCACGAAATCATCAGAGCCAGCTCCAAAAGCCTTGACTTCTCCAAATTGTTCTTTTTCCTGTACAAGTGCACAAAACACATAAAACATACCTAATATTGCAAAGAACAAATCAAATAACTAAGTAAAAAAGGTCCTAAACATATATAAAATTTAGTGCTAACATCATGCTTTCATTAAGCTCTAACGGCTCATATCTTATCACATGTGCCGAGTCTGGATGATACTTTCGTAACTTGGATATGTGGAAGACGTTATGTACGCTCGCTAGCTCAGGAGGTAATACGAGCTTGTATGCCTTATCCCCCACTTTATCAAGTATCTCAAATGGCCCTATATACCGAGGGCTCACCTTCCCCTTCTTCTCGAATCTCATAATTCCATTCGAGGGAGAAACCTTCAAAAATACTGACTCACCCACCATAAACTCTAGTGGTCTTCATCTCTGATCAGCATAACTCTTTTGTCTGCTCTAAGCTATCTGTAACTTCTCACAAATCAACTGGACATCCTCAGAGGCTTGTCTAACCAAGTCAGGAGCAAAGATCTGTCTGTCACTAACCTCTTCCCATCTAATAGGGGAACAACATCTACTCCTAAACAATGCCTCATATGGTGCCATCTCGATACTCGTATGAAAATTGTTATTATAGGCAAACTCTGCGAGTGGCAAATGGTCATCCCAGGAGCCTCCAAAATCCAATGCACACACTCTCAACGTATCCTCCAGGGTCTATATAGTCTTCTCTGACTGAGCATCTGTCTGAGGATGAAACACGGTGCTAAAAATCAATTGGGTCCCCATCGCTTTCTGAAAACGTTCCCAGAAGTGGGAAGTGAAGCGAGCATCCCTATCAGAAACAACGCTCATTGGAACTCCATGTAGCCTCACTATCTCATGCACATACAAGTTCGCTAACGGGCTCAGAGTATCGATAGCTCTCAAAGCTAGAAAATGGGCTGATTTCGTCAACCGATCCACAATCACCCATTTGGCATCATCACCTCTGTGGGTCCTCGGTAATCCCATCACAAAATACATGGTGACATGTTCCCACTTCCATGTCGGTATCGGTCGAGGCTGCAATAATCCTACAGGCTTCTGATGCTCTACCTTCACCTGCTGACAAACGAGACACTTAGTAACATATTTAGTAATGTCTTTCTTCATTCCAGGCCACCAATAAACCTTTCGAAGGTTTTGATACATCTTAGTACTCCTTAGATGTATTGTATACCTCGATGAGTAAGCCTCTCTCAAGATCAACTTCCTGATCTCTGGATCATTGGGAACACATATCCTGCTTCTGAACCTCAACAATCAATCTGAACTCAATTCAAAGTCTGTCTCTGTACCCCCTTGTATCTGCCCGACTATATCACTGCACTGCTGATCAATCCGTTCAACCTGTCGAATTTGATCAACCAGATCCGGTTCCAACTGTAGGCTAGCTATCATAAAACCACTATCAGCGTCAGGTGGGGTCACATCCAAACTGAGGTTCATGAACTATTCCAACAGCTTGTGTTCCCTAATCATCATAAATGACACCAACCCGAGATGCTTTCTACTCCATACATCAACCACTACATTTGTCTTACCCGGGTGGTACAGGATCTCACAATCATAATCCTTTAAAAGCTCGAGCCATCTCCTCTGTCTCATGTTTAACTCTTTCTGTGAGAACAGGTACTTAAGGCTCTAATGATCAGTGTAAACCATAAATCTTTCACCATAGAGGCAGTGGCGCCATATTTTTAGTGCAACACTATGGTCGCTAACTTTAAATTGTTGGTCGAGTAGTTCCTCTCATGATCCTTCAACTGTCTTGATCCATAGGCTACTACCTTCCTATCATGCATCAATACACAACCCAGTCCTTGGTGTGAAGCATCCGTATACACTGAGAAACCTCTTGAGCTGGTAGGAATGATGAGTGTCGGAGCTGTAGTCAAACGACACTTCAACTCCTGAAATCTTTGCTCACATCTATCGTCCCACACAATCTCCACATTTTTCCTCGTGAGACGTGTCAATGGGCAGCTAATCTCGAGAATCCCTCCACAAACCATCGATAATACCCAGCTAAACCTAAAAAACTTATGATCTCTGTCACTGTCTGGGGTCTCTGCCACTATATCACTACCTCAATCTTTGATGGATCCACTGACACACTATCCTTCGATACGATGTGACCCAGGAAAGAGATCTGTTCCAACCAAAAGTCGCACTTACTGAGTTTAGCGTACAACTTCTTCTCTCAGAGGGTTTGTAGCACTATCCTTAGATGCTGTTCATGTTCCCCTCTAGACATTAAGTACACTAGTATATCATCAATAAACACAATAACAAATCGATCCAAATACTGGTGAAACACCTCATTCATCAATAACATAAAAGCTGCAGGAGCATTTGTCAACTTGAATGGCATAACCATAAACTCATAATGTCCATACCGGGTGCGAAATGTTGTCTTAGGTGCATCTCTATCCTGAATTTTCAACTGATGGTACCCAGATCTCAGATCTATCTTGGAAAAGACCTGCGCTCTCCTAAGCTGATCCAATAGGTCATCGATGCGTGGAAGGGGATACTTATTCTTGATGGTGGCCTTATTCAACAATCGGTAATCTATACATAGTCAGAGGCTTCCATCCGTCTTCCTTACAAACAAAACAGGTGCTCCCTAAGGTGAGATGCTTAACCTGATGAACCCCTTCTCCAGCAACTCCTGTAACTGCTTCCTTAATTCTTCCAATTCAACTTGAGCCATTCTGTATGGTGCCTTGGATATTGGCTCCATACTAGGTGCCAAATCTTTACCAAATTCCATTTCCTTATTTGGAGGTAACCCTTATAATTCTTTCGGGAAGACATCTGAAAATTTCCTGACCACTGGGATGTCTATTAACTCTGGACGTGCCTTATCCATCTCAATCACATAAGCAATGAACCCTTCACATTACCCTTTCCATCGTTAGTAACACAATCATCACATTAACATATATAGTGGATAAACAAAGTCATCTCTCAAACATCATGTATTAAGATCATACTCTTTTATTTATAGTAAACATGTTCTCTCACTTTATTTCATAAATTTTACAACGAGATTTCCTATCTCTGGAAACATCAATGTTTTAGCACTACAATCCATAACCACATGGTTCATAGCTAGCTAATCCATCCCTAAGATTACATCAAAATCACTCATATTTAATAAGATTAAATCGACTACCATTTCTTTACCTCCTATCATCATCTTACAATCTCTATATACATGCTCTGTCAATTGACTATCATTCATAAAGGTAGATATCATCAACATCTTATCCAGCAGTGTGGGTTCTACATGCTTCAACAATTTACATGTAAAAGATGGCGATATAATGGAATATGTGGCACCAGGATCAAACAATATAAATGCTTCTAAATCAAAGATTTGGATAGTACCTTTAACCACATCCGAAGACTAATCTGTAATGTCCTGGTCCAACGCGTGCACTTATCGTCTGCTCACACCCATTGCTTGTTTCCCCTTTTCTTCAGCAGTAGCCCTCCGTCTTAGAGTAGTTGTACCAACTGGAGCTCTCTCAGGCTCTTTGCCCTTCTGCGGGGCTCTCTCTATCATCTCTGGGTAATCTCAAATTATGTGCCCTGGTTTACCACATCTAAAGCATACTGCAGCAGGTCCATAGCATGGTCGAGTACCATGGTACCTACTACACTTGCTACACTACTCTGTAGTATCCTCAAATCATAATTCCCTTTGCTGGAGCTAAAGCCGAATACATTAGAGGATTAGCTGTCCTCTCATGGATCTCCTCGATCCTCAGTCTCTTCCCAAAAAATCTTTTGCTTCCCTTATAACTGAAGCTTCTATCCATCACTGGTTTCTTCTTATCTCTGTCCCTCACTTTACCGACCTTCCCAAACTCTGAGGTGATCCTATCAATGTCTTGCTCACACAATTGTGCCCTGTGCACTGCCTCTTCGTAGGTCAGTATATCTAAGGGGACTAATCTGGACCTGATGGTAGGTCTCAATCCATCCACAAACTTTTAGATCTTCTCAACCTCATTACCCATTGTATTGGGATCATATGTGCCTAGAGAGATAAAGTTGTCTCATACTCATCCACCGTCCTGCTCCTTTGGGTCAGTCCCAAAAATGCCATCTTTATATTCCACTGCACAGTATCCTGAACATACTATCTTTGAAAAGCTTCCAAAAGCACATCCCAGCTAATCTCTGTATGTCGAGTTCTTAAAATAAGCTTGGTGGATTTTCACAAATGTTTTGTTAACCCTTTAGCATGAATGCGGCAAACGCTACCATCTCGGTAGTAGTGCACTCAAAGAACCCATATAACTTCTTAATTTCATTTATCCAATCCTCTGCACCTACTGGGTCCTTAACTCCACTGAAAGACGGCGATCCAAACTTCTGGAACTACCGCAATCTATCAAAATCACAACTGTAACCCCAACATCTACTACCCTACGGTATAGCAAAAGGTGTAAACATATCCTGTGCAGGTGTGGGTGTAGGTGTATCTATCGTCTGCGGTCTCTGGGCTGGTCGTGCCCGTGCCTCAAGATCATCCCTATGCTCTGTTCAATCCTCGTGAAACGTGCCTCAGTACTTTCGGGTCTCTCCTCTGGACCCTGTAGAGCATGCTCAATCTCAGTCTCCACCTCAATCTCTTCCTGAGTCTCGTGTGTTTCTGACTCAACACTACTCTCAGGCCTACCTCTACAGCCTCTAGCTTGCACTCTCGCCCCTCTACCACGACTGGTATTAGGCATAATGCCCTATTCCCTACATTCACATCAATTCCTTTGTCAGCCCATCGACGCACACACAATTTGTATCTAAACAAGCACAGTAATATGAGGATGTAATTTTTCAACTTATTAAGTATTTTAGACATCGACACTCATCAGACCAACATAGCTCTGATACCAACTTCTGTCACGACCCTCATCTTACCAAAAATAGTCACAAATATTTCATTTTTTTACACATTATTTATTACTGTTCTTACTTTACCTCAATCGTGATCAGCTACACTCTCAACAGTTGGGCTGTGTGTCATTGTCTACCTCATCCAACCATAACAATTTAATTTACATTATAATTTAGAAGTAAACACTTTTATAAATAATCAGAGCTGCCATTTACAAGTGTTTACATTGTTTTACACCCCCAATGGTTACATTCAAAATGCTACTGTGCTATAGAAAGTTTAGATACAAAATTACATTAGTGTGTATACCTTACGCGATGGGATGCAGCGGATATCAAATGGGGAAACCTCCAGTCGCCCTCAACCTATACTCAATGCTCTGTAGAGAGGGGAAAATAAGGGGGGTGAGCAAACCACACACTCAGTAAGGCAATCATGCGAACAGGTAGATACTGCACTATCTACGTGATCGTGATGCCATGCTCAAAACCATACAATTTCTCATTACACCACAAAAGCATTATTTTGTGCTTGTGTTAATGGCATGTAAAGTCATTCATGCTATTTAAAACTCAGTGTACAAATCAAACTCAAAGCATGGTATAAATCATTATGCATATTTCATAAATAAGGTATGAAAAAATCATCATGCATCAGTGCACTTTAAAGCCATTATAAAACTTTCTCATCTCATAAAATCAACACTTGTCAGGATTCAGCCCCTTCCTCAGATTGTCCTGACCCACAAAGCATTTCAAAACATGGATTTCATTCATAAAACAATAGACATGTAAGATAGGCAATATAATAAGGGAAATATCCTCTAGGATTATGGCCATATCCTGTGATCCCAAGCTACACTGATCAGGTGTGCGGGGTATCACCATTATCTGCTTCCACACAAGAGGTGGGTCACATCTAACCCGCCGATCCATAGCAGATCTAAACATCGTCCGAAGACGGCACATCACAATCTCAACACGGTACAACGTACTCCATGCTACCTGCATGGTACAGTGTACTTCGTGGACCCATATCAACACATCATATCACGTCACATCTCAAAATGCACGTGCGAGTCTATTTAATCGGTGCGACACCCAATCTACCTGAAGGTCCTAACATGGATATCAAAATGTCAAAACCCACGTGCGAGTAATCTCAAGCATGACAACCAGTATGATGGGCATCTAATGCGAGCTATGCTCTAGCACCATGCCAAAACCAGTATAAAGTTTGTGCGAGCTCAACTCTAGCACAACATCATAGAAATCCATGTGAAAACTAGTGTGAGCTAAGCTCCAGCACTAATGCGTGTCAAAACACGTCAAATCTCATGCGAGCCATACTCTAGCATGCTTTCATTCTCACGAAATCCATGCAGGTGGGTCAATTCTTTGCAAAACATGGTTATAAACCAAATTGAGTCATTTCTTTTGCAAATCATTTCAAATGTTGGCCAACCTACCCATCACTTGCTAAAAAGCAACAAAACAAGGTTTTCAAAGCATCAAGCTTTTGTTTTCATGCACATTTCTCAAAACCTAGCTCTTGCCCTTCAAACACCTAATTCATTTTCCTATTACCACATGCACTCTAGAAAACATTAAACGCCTAAATTACGCACAGATATTTCTAAGAGTCCACACAATTTCCTTACTTTGATTTACTCAGGGAACGACTCTCTTCCTCTCAGCTTCTCACATTTTTTGTTCAACTTGGTCCAGTGTATCCTCGAAAGCTGCAATTCATTCATCAAGCACTTGAATTAATGTTGCTAACTCTCATTCAACTATGCATTTTACCTAATGCCTTAATACTTATTTCACCCTTTTTGAGTAAGCCTGCCAATTCATTCCATAACACCATCTTAAATTCATACCCATAACACCATTATCACCTTAAGATCTCCTATTCATCATTAATACCACTACATTTCACTTTCTCACTCTAGCCTATTTCTAGGTTATAATTGTTTCATGGCATCCTAGGTAGTTATACCATTAATATGCACACCAAATCAACTTCAAGACCAATAACTAAACAAATGTACTTAGATTGGTGCACTAGAAACTCACATCTTTGGATTTCTTTCTTGTTCCAGGTGGAAATGCTCCTAACTCATTCAAGACAACAAATGGGGAAAATGCCTCAAAGTTATGTCGTTCTTCTCTTTGATGTGAACAACTTTGTATCTAATAGCCTTCCCTCAAATATTACTGGAAATGGGATAATTTAGAGAGAGAAAACTAGGTTTTTGGATTGGAAGATGGAAGAAATTGGTTGTTCTAGTGAAATGCAGATTTCACTGCTCCTATTTATAGAAATTGCTTGATGAGATCGATCTGCATTGGAAAGAGATTGATCTAGTCCTCTTAAATCCCTCTTTTTCTCGACATTTTGAACGCATGAGATCGATCTGTCAAAGGGTTGAGATCGATCTGTCTCATGCAGAGAGTTAAGGATATCGATCTAGCTAGGGTGGAGATTGATCTGCTCTAACCCTAGAGCTAAGAAAATCGATCTACTTGCCTTAAGAATCGATCTTCTCATTACAAAATGTTTGGCAGATCGATCTAGCCCTATTGGAGATTGATTTGGCTCGAATAAGAGTATTTTGGCTCTTGCAGATCGATCTCTCATTCTATGAGATCGATCTGGCCTTCATATTTTCTAGATTTTCTGCAGTTTTCTGCAATAACTCATACCAAACAATACTTAATTTACTGCCATAGTCATTTTCTCGTTTAACCATCTTTAAGATTTGAAAATGACTTTAATTCATCCATTTTACACATTAAAATTTGTGTGGAATCATTGTATAACCAAAGGTATACAATACATGACGAAATGGAAGTTCTAAAATTTACACAACCCATGCAACTTCATTCCATTTTACCACGCTACTCATAACTCAATATATTCACACTCCACTCATGGAAATATCCTTTTTACACTCGTTATACACTTTAAAATTTGTATGTATTCATTCCACATTTACTAAATCCAAAATTATTCATTTTACAATTCCATTCACATATACACGAAGTTATACTTATATGAGGTCTCACAAGAGAATTCCCTAATGTGTTTCCAAACGAGTTGCCTAGGATACCTTCGGATAGGTAGATAGAGTTTGGCATTGATTTGGTTACTGATACACAACCAACATCCAAGCCTCCTTACCGTATGGCATTAGTGGAATCAGAGGAGCTTAAAGGATAGCTTTAAGATTTACTGGATAAAGGATTTATTCGACAGAGTGTCTCACCTTAGGATGCTCTAATTTTATTTATTCGAATGATGGATGTTAGTCTACATCTATGCATTGATTATAGATTACTCAATAAAGCTGCCATCAAGAATAAGTATCCCTCCCCAGGATTGATGATTTGCTACAGGGTGCTCAAGCATTCTCTAACATTAACCTTTGATCTGGGTACCAACAGTTGAAGATCAAGAAAGAGGGTATTCCTAAGATAGCTTTTAGGAATCAATAAGGTCCATTACGAGTTCTTGGTGATTGCATTTGGGTTGACTAATGCCCTAGCAATCTTTATGAATATGAAGTTTGAGGTTTTTAAGCCTTATATGGACCGATTCATGGTTATGTTATTATGATATTTTAGTGTATTCACGATCCAATGAGGAGCATGAGCAACATTTGAGTATTGTGCTCTAGACTTTCAGAGACAGAAAGTTATATGTAAAGGTGGATAAGTGCGAGTTTTTGCTTGAGCATATCTTTTTTCTAGGTCATATTGTTACTAATAATGTGGTTTTTGTAGATCCGTCAAAGCCATTGTTTAGTGGGAGAGGTCGACGACAATTATTGAGATCTATAATTTTTTAGGTCTGGCTAGGTATTACAAATAGTTTATTGAGCGATTTTCTAGACTTGATGTTCCACTGACACGCCTCACATGCAAGTATGTGAAGTATGAGTGGTCTGATGCGTGTGGATAGAGCGTCAAGGAATTAAAGTACAAATTAACTTTAGCACTGATCCTTACCATTTCGAATGATTCAAAGGGTTTCTTTGTAAACAGTGATGCTTCCTTATTGGGTTTAGGCTGTATGTTGATGGAGCATAGTTGGGTAGTCCCATCAATTAAAAGATCATGAGAGGAACTACCCCACTTATGACTTAGAGTTAGCCACTATGGTGTTTTCTTTAACAGTATGGTGGCATTATTTTTATGGGGATCTGTTTCAAGTGTTCACAGATGATAAGAGCTCAAAGTACCTCTTCTTTTAGCAAAAACTGAATATAAGACTGAGGAGATGGATATAGCTCCTTAAGGATTATAATTGTGAGATTTTATATCACTCAAGTAAAGTTAATGTTGTGGCAGATGCTTTAAGTAGGAAGCACCTGAATATAGTCTCTTATATGATGGTTAGAAAGTATGAGCTCCTAACCTGAAGCATTTTATAGATATGAGCTTGAATGTTACCTTTTCTGAAACTGATGAGGCTTTGATCGCCAGTTTGAGGGTTAAGCCTGATCTGATGGATCTGATTTGTATAGCTCAAAGGGAGGATCAATTCTATATAGAGGTAGTTGATCTAGAGCAACAAGGACAAATGCATATGTTTGACATCAACAGTGATGGGCTTTTGAGATTCAAAAGTAGTATTGTGGTTCCTAATGATGAGTTTTTGATAATATTGATTTTGGAAAATTCTTATATTTATTGGTACACTCTGCTTCCTATGAGAAATAAGATGTATCATGGCCTACACAAAGTGTATTAAAGGTTTAGGATGAAACAAGACATATCAGAGCTTGCAGCGAGATGTCTTGTATGTCAGCAAGTTCAGATAGAACATCATAAACTCGTTATATTACTTTAACTTACACAGTCTTGAAAGTGGGATCATATTACTATAGACTTTATTATGGGATTACTGAGGACCCCATGGAATCATGATGATATTTAGGTCGTAGTGGACAGGTTGACTAATTTGGCACACTTCCTATCCATGAAATTTTTAGATTCTAAGAGTGACTTAGATGAGTTATTTATTTGAGAGATTTTCAAGTTGCATGGTACACCAATGAGCATCATATCTGATAGAGATTCTAAGTTAACTTCTCATTTCTAGGAACGTTTTTAAGAAGCCATGGGGATCTCAGTTGAGTTTTAGCACTACTTTACACCTCTAGATAGATGGTCAGTTACAGAGGACCTTTTAGACTCTGAGGATATGTTATGAGCCTATGTTTTGGATTTTAAGGGCTTTTGGGATGATCATTTACCATTAACCGTGTTTATGTATAATAACAACTATCACTCCAGAATTAGTAATGGCACCGTATGAGGCACTTTATGGAAAGAGATGTAGATCTCTGACAGGCTAGAAACAGGTTGGTGATAGGAAGCTTTTTGCTCCCAAATTAGTTGAGTTGCTTATGAGAATATCTAACTGATTTGTGACAGACTTAAGACAGCTCAAAATTGATAGAAGAGCTATGTTGACACTTTAAGGTAAGACTTAGAGTTTTCAGCGGGTGACTTAATTTTTCTAAAAGTTTCACCATCTAAGGGGATTATGAGGTTCGGTAGGAAAAGGAAATTGAGCTTTCAATTTATCGGGTCATTTGAGATTCTGGACATAGTAGATGTGGTTTATCAACTGGCACTTCCTTGATAGTTATCAGCAGTGCACAATGTTTTTCATGTCTTCATGCTCTGAAAGTATCATCCAAATCCCTACCATGTGATATAGTATGAGCCCTTGGAGCTCAGGAAGGTAAGGGAAGATAAGGTGTTGAGGTCCAAGTCCATTCCTTTAGTCAAAGTTTTTTAGCAACGCCATTCTTTTGAGGATGCTACTTAGGAGCTAGAGAGCTTAATAAAGGAGAAGTACCAGCACCTATTTGGTTAACCTAGTTCAATTTGGAAGACCAAATTTCCAAAGGTGGAGAGGATGCGCGAATCCTAAATTTTGAATTTTCTTCCGTAAATTAACTCAATAAATTAATGAGATATTTTATTTTGCTGGTTTTAGGGCCAAACCTATAGCTATGATGAGCAAGGATGAGTTCGAAGACTCAAGATATGTGGTGTAACTTGAAATTCACTTATTTATGAAATTATGTACTAAGTAATGACAAGTGAGCTTATATGAATGTTTTGAATAAGGAAGTATGGAATGAGAATGAATTTATATGAATGGAATTGAGTATTTAAAGTTAAGGATAAAAAAGTATAACTAAGTTACATAAGCTAATAAGGTGGGAATTTGAGAGTCCACCTAAAGGAATAGTGTTAAAGCTTGCAAAATGCTACCTTACTGCCATCCAATGAATGAAAAACTTGATATAAATTGAACCTGAAAGATTCTAGGAGTGATTAAGAAGGAATGATGGGATGATTAAGCAAGAACAAGGGTTAGTTTCAATATAAAACAACCAAGTATTTTAGGGGCATACCTTAAGTTTAAGGGCTTAAACATGGCTAAATGGAATTCAAATAAATTTTACATTTAGCTATAATGAAAATATGATATAACTATACCAAGACAACTAAGAGATGAAATGAAGTTTTAAAGTTAGCAACTAAGGCTGTGTATGTGGATAAAACATAATTGAAAAATTGAAGGCCAACTCGTGTGGATTATGAGAGTTAGGCCAAGACATACACCTAAATTTGACGGAATTTATTCATAGTAAAATGTACGATTAATTTAGCTTAAAGTAGACTTAAAATGTGACAAATTTACTTTCGAAACCAAGGCTAAAATTGGACTAGAAGACCATGAAATGGTTAGGCCAAAACAGTCTCAAGCTCAAGTACCTCATGTAGCAGCCTATCTAACATGTCCCAATAAATTAAGGGGTTGAATGCATTTTTATATTGACCCAATTAAACCATAGACCTTAGCCATCTTATAAACTATGTTTATCCATAATTTAAGGATCCATGAATCTCATTTTCCTTTAACCAAATTTAAGAGAAAAGCCACCAAAGCTTGAAAATCTTCCTAGTCGAGGTATCCCCTATAGCTCCAGCTTCATGATATTTTTTTAAGGGAGCAAAAATCTGAGTTGGCCTTCGGTCCTTCAGGAATGATTACTCCACCTTGAGTATACTTCAACATAGGTTTTTCTAGGATTTTAATAAGCTCATTGGAAGGGTGAAATCTAGTTAAAAATAATAGGGCACAGAAACAATCCTACAGTTAGCTAAGTTGAGTTTTGAGATTTTGTTTTCAAGGATGTTGAGCATGATGATTTGTGATGTTTTAAGGCTAATTTTAAGTGATTTATTATAGTCAAAATCTTGAGGAAAAGTGGTGATTTAAGGCTAGTCCAAGATCAATGAGGGTAAGAGTTTGACTTAAGTAAAATTAGATGTTGATTTATGATTTTGGCATACTAAATTGATACTTGATCTTGTGGTTTGTGAAATAGCATAATGAGTTAACCATTTAGGTTTTCGGCCAAGAGGATTATTTGGGGTTAAGGTATGTGCAATTTGGAGGTTTAAATGTTGATTAAATTAAAATATTTAATACATGATATGAAATGAAAATCATGGATGGTTCATTCTTAGGTTTTGGCCACCACAAGTCTTTTAGGGTTAGTGGCTTAAATCAAGGGTCATTATCATATAATAAGTTAAATAAGGTTATATTAAGATTAATTTTAGGGTTTAAAATTTAAGTAAAGAACTTCAGTAAAGAACTTAAGGAAAATTGGCTTGTGTTGATGAAATTGTAAGGATATTGGTATTTAATTTAGATAATTTAATTGACATATGATATGGATGATGAAATATGATGGAAGCTATGTATGATAGACCCTTTGGTCAAGTTAAGGAAATTAAGAATGAAGTATGCTAACTAAGCTAATTGAATGATATGCTTAAGGAAAAAATTAAATGGTGGAAAATGAATTAAGGATAAAGAAAGAATTATTCATTTAATTACTAGATTTGTAAAGTACGTTTAAGGAGAAAATTAAAAATAAAGAAATTTATTCAGAGTTAACCTCGGAGGCTAAATTTGGTTGTCTACATTGTAAATTAAGTAAGGGATGTGTGATAGATATTTCCTTGTCTTAAGACATAAATCAAGAAAATTGATTTAGTAAAAAATGATCAATTTTTAATTCAAGTATTTTTAATTGAATTTAATCACAGGTTATTGAAGTTTTGTTAAACGTTTAACTATGCCTTGTACATTAGAACTCAATTTTGACTCAGGTATGTTTCTAATCCTATGAAACTAAGTTCTAAGTCATGAGTTGTTTGCACAATAACTTTGTTTTAAGCTAAGTTCAAATTTTAAGTGGTCGATTTAAAAGAAATCGAAAATCTTACTAAGTGCATTGAAATATCCATATTTTAATAATTTGCATAGTTTTAAATAAAGTTGCATAAATTATGATTTTTAATCGATTTTAAATAAAGAAATTTAATCCTTTGTTTTCTTTCTCTCGGTTTTAGCATTATTTTTTTAGAGGGACCATTGAGATACGAATTTGATCTAAATTTGAATTAAAAGGATGATGATCCCAATTTTTAAGTATTATGGTTGGTTTAATTTTATGTTTTACTAAGGGTATGTAAATCCCAAGCTTTTCATTAGGGGGATAATGGCCCTAGTTTTAAGAATTACGATTTTTAATAAGTTTTGCCAGAAAAGGGATGACAAATCCAAAAGCACTATGCTTTAATCTACTGTTTTGAGACTATAGACTTCCCTGGTACATGAACTGTTGGCAGTGCATAGCCAACCCTTATGTTATGTGGGCATATGTATTGTCGCTATGACTATGTTAACCTTGATCATGACCATTAGATCACTTCCCTTCTTGGGACATGTAACACCCCGGAAGCGCGGTAATTGGGGCTAACTTTTTTTTTAACACTTAATTTCTTACTTAGGTTGTGTTCCTGTACAGTGTTGGTTTCTTAGTTTCTTCCTTTGCTTAATGCTTTAATTGTTTAAGGTTTGTTATAAATTTCGGCAGCATAACCTCTTATACCTTAACCTATCCTCTTGCAATAACAACAATTTATAATTGCAAACAGTTGTTTTTATCTTCTTAAACTTATCATCTTCTGATTCAACATACTCCACAACGAAATCAGTAATATCCGTACTTAACAAAGTCAATTCATTTCATTTGTTTACTTCTTTACAACTCCGTAAAATTAGATTACATCCCTAAAAGTATTTACACACCAGTATCTGTACAATATAAATGTTTTGAAATAAGCACCAGATGATATACCTGAGCGTATACTAAAGATAGTATGGGAGTCCCAAAATCCACTAGTCTACTCAAGTACTCAGTAAATAGCTGAGCAGTCTCACTGTAGGTACTCTGAAATGAAGAAAAGGGGAATGAGCTTCTAAAAAAGCTTACTAAGGAAGACATTTAAAATAATCCTGATAACCAAACAATAAAACAAAAATCATGGTTAACATGTTTATTAAAAGCTCTCGTAATCATGGTTAACATGTTTATTAAAAGCTCTCGTACTTACTTTAATCAAATTACGTAAGCTGACTTACTTATTGTAGCAAAACAATATTTACTTACTTTGAAATAAAACATACATACATACATACTTATGAAATCAAATTTACATACGTACTTACTAAATAAAGCTTACTTACTTGTTTTCATAGTTTGAAACATTCATACACTAAAACATGGAGACTAAGCTAAATCTGTATAGCTATCATACAGACAAAAATATCATCTTTCATAGAAGGAATCAAAAATCGATAGCCATGGTGGGGGCTGTAGACTGGATTAGGGTTGTATAGCAAAACAGGCATAGTATTTGAATAACTAGCACACAACTAGAGCACGGGCACCGGTGGCACTGACGATGCCAGCACGAGATACTACGAAACAGGCACCACAAAGGCGAAGACGAGCACTACACAGCCGAAACAAAATAGGTACTACAAGTGGCGGAGCCGAATATTGTAGGTAGCGGGCATGACATGCATATAGCATACACTATTGGGGTAGCCTTTAGTCTCGAAAAATCTTATTTTCTTACTTGTTTTCATACTTACTTAAAAATCATATAATTTCAATGATAAAATATTAATGTATCAAAGACTTATATATTATAGGTAAAATGTTTGGCTT
The DNA here is from genome assembly GCA_033439115.1 of Firmiana major. NCBI lineage: Eukaryota > Viridiplantae > Streptophyta > Magnoliopsida > Malvales > Malvaceae > Firmiana > Firmiana major. Next base: position 44,097,112 of record CM065908.1, on the reverse strand, counting down.
CGGGGTTAAATCGAGGTGTCATTGCTTTTGGAAATTTATATCGAAAGGTTTGGGTTTTAAATGTAAGTTCTACATGCATACATCAAATCATTTAAACAATACAAATAGGTAAAGGAAGCCATTACTACTTTAAATTGCATCCCTTACCTAAACGAGGCTGGGGTAGCACTAAATCGCCGGGTATCGAGTTTACCTCGTTTTGCATGCCAATACATCAAGTTGTGCAAAACAGTTTCAAAACCATCAAATGATTCTCAAAGCCATCTTGACATACTTAAATATGCATTAACTTATATAAATCCCATTAGACTTGATCATTTACTTTCTCGATTTTAACGATAAAAATGCTGGTTTAAGTTATTTTCGATAATTTCTTTTCTCTTAACACAAACTTATAAACTTAATAACCTAAACACTTTTTCGAGTCCCTAGTTATCATATGACAACTTATCAAATTTCCCATTTCTCACACTTTTCAATTTTTCACTAAACCGAGAAATAAACCGGACTTTTCGGTATTAATCTAACATTTTGCAACATTCAACACAACCAAATTTCATTTCTACCATAACAAACAAGGGCTGGCCGAAACTACACATGCCTCTAGAAAATTTTTCTTTAATTTCTACTCAAGAAAAAATATTTAAATTCATCTAACAACATATCTAACTATCATTATCTTTTATCAACTTCTCACCTACATTGACCAATTTTGGCCACACCTTTTTGCTCGAGCAAAGATTCTCAGCCGTAGATAAAAATGTATGCAACTTAGAATCATAAAAAAACAAGCTCAAAAACCAGCCAAGAACTCATAAATTTAAGTTTGCTCTTACCCCAGAAATAGGGTTGATTCTGCCCCTGTTCTTCTCTCTAGATTTTCACTAAGCAAATGAGCTTATTTAAGGTTGGATTTTTTATATGTTGTAGAGGACATAGGAAGGAAGATTTCATCCTTCTTGACCAAACTCTAAAATTGGTCAGAAGATAACCGTAAAAATCACAAAAATGGATTCCACAGAGGATGCCTGCGGCAACTTGTGTAGGGGATAAGTCTCGGGTTTTAAGTCGGTTGGGGATGTATTCTGGAAGCATTTAAGCAATACAAATAGGTAAAGGAAGCTATTACTACTTTAAATTGCATCCCTTACCTAAACGAGGTTGGGGTAGCACTAAATCGTCGGGTATCAGGTTTACCTCGCTTTGCATGCCAATACCTCAAGCTGTGCAAAACAGTTTCAAAACCATCAAATGATTCTCAAAGCCATCTTGACATACTTAAATATGCATTAACTTACATAAATCCCACTAGACTCGACCATTTTGCCAACTTTCCTTACTTTCTCGATTTTACCGGTAAAAATGCTGGCTTAAGCTATTTTCGATAATTGCTTTTCTCCTAACATCAAACATATAAACTTAATAACCTAAACACTTTTTCAAGTCTCTAGTTATCATATGACAACTTATCAAATTTGCCATTTCTCACACTTTTCAATTTTTCACTAAACTGAGATGTAAATTGGACTTTTCGGTATTAATCTAACATTTTACAACATTCAACACAACCAAATTTCATCTCTACCATAACAAACAAGTGCTGGCCGAAACTACACACGCCTCTAGAAATATTTTCTTCAATTTCTACTCAAGAAAAAATATTTAAATTCATCTAACAACATATCTATCTATCATCATCTTCTATCAACTTCTCACCTACATTGATCAATTTTGACCACACCTTCTTGCTCCAGCAAAGATTCTCAGCCGAAGATAAAAATGTATACAACTTAGAATCATAAAAAACAAGCTCAAAAACCAACCAAGAACTCATAAATTTAAGTTTTCTCTTACCCCAAAAACAGGACAAATTCTGCCCTTGTTCTTCTCTCTAGCTTTTCACTGAGCAAATGAACTTATTTAAGGCTGAATTTTTTATATGTTGTAGAGGGCATAGGAAGGAAGATTTCATCCTTCTTGACCAAAACTCTAAAATTGGCCGAAAGATAGCCGTAAAAATCACAAAAATGGATTCCATAAAGGACGCCTACAGTAACTTGTGTAGGGGATAAGTCTCGGGTTTTAAGTCAGCTGGGGATGTATTCTGGAAAAAATCAAACTTAAAGGCATTCTAGAAGGTCTTCAAAGTTGGAATTTTTGTTGGGCCAATAAAATGCTTGGCTTGGCTAGCTGACAGCTCTGTTTTTGTAAAATCCATAAAAATATTTCCAGCCTTAAGCTTCATGCCACTAACCCGAGTGCTTCGGTTTTTCAGCCCTGCATAATATTATTTCGAGTATCTTAATTGCTTTATAGTTTCTAAATAAATAATAAAATGAATTTTTTTTTCACATTTCTCCACACCTTTTAGGAATTTGGTCCTCTAAATTCATGTTGATCTATCGAATAGTAAAGGATATTTATCTCTAATGTGGCTCTCTAGCTCCCACGTAGCTTCTTCAGTTGAGTGGTGTTGCTAGAGAACCTTTACTAATGAGATTATTTAGGACAAAAGTACCTTCTCTTTTTTTTTCGGGAATCTGAATCGATTGGTCAATATAACTAATATTTTCTTGTATGTCCAACTATCCATACTCAATAACATGAGAATGGTCGGGCTGATACTGTCACAACCCAATGCTACCAAAATCAGTATAAATTTTTCGCTTTTGGAAAATCCTTCTTACCTCCTCATGACAAATCCCTCTGAACAGGTCGGGCTATGAATCAATATCGATATACCCTTTTTAAGCATTAAAATATCACATGTACATATATATATATATACTGCATGATTCATATTATAATAGAGTGATCAGTATGTTTTATACATCACATGATTCTATATTTACATCCCCAAATATTCCTTCATATACAATATTGTGCTGTAAGCATACTAATACAAAATTATGTACATGGTTTATACTTGAAAGTTGATGGGAATCATAGAAATCAGCTATGCCGTCTACTCTCTACACCCGCTATCTCTATGGTGGAAACACTGAAAGTGGGTGGAAAATGAAAGGGTGAGCTCCACATGCACAGTAAGGCAATAATACAAATGGGTAGATAGCTATACTATCTACATGCTGATAAGAAATCAGGATATATGTGAGCATGAGGTAAAAACAATGATATGCCATATATATAATATATCATCTGTTCTAAAACAGGAAATCAACATATAAAATAAGGAATGATTCTCATGTGAAAACATCTCATTCTAAAATGGATCAACACGTTTTAAGACACCCCATCTGGGTTAAATATGATACACTCAAGGAATTAAATACATTTCAATAAAATAATTTATCTTAAAATTTCTGTTATAAAATCACCCATCTGACAGGGTTACAAATCATGAAAGTTTCATCAAAATTCCTCTGTGGGAAAATCAAATCTAAATCAGATTCATAAGAAAATAGAGGCTTGACCCCTCGCTCGGCTCTACCTTGATTTATCAAAACCAAATGATTTATCATGTGAGACATGTAAGCGACTATATCGATAACATTTAGGACTATGGCCATAACCTCGTGATCCCTAGCACACGGATCCTAGTGTGCGGGGTGTCACACCTGAAACAGGAGGTGGGTCGGTCCTACCCGCCAGAACAGCATAATATCAGGATTGCGAGGGCAATACTTGCTGTCTCGTGGTCAATGCCACTCCACTCCAACAATCCCCACGGTACAGTGTACTCCATGTGATATACATGGTACAACGTACTCCATGAACCCAAGCTCAATCAAGGGTGCTTGTAATAGGTCTTATTCACCCATGTCAAGTATGTCTTAGTATGCACGTGTGAGCATATCATCTCACTATGACACACAGTCTACAGGAGAAACTCCAACACGGCTCCATACATATACATGATATCTAAAAATGTCGTGCGAGCGAAGCTCCTGCACGGTTTCATAGAAATCAATGAAATCTACGTACGAGCAGCGCTCCAGTACGACTTAAACTGATTATAAATTCAATTAAAATCCACGTACGAGCATTACTCTAGTACGGATAGGTATTAAAACTCAGTGAAAACCTCGTACGAGAAAAACTCTAGTACGGTAGTCATGTGAAATAAATCTGTAAAATAGTGCGAGCAAGGCTCCAGCACTCTATGTATGAGTTAAAATATAAAATCCGATGCTAGCAGTGCTCAAGCACAGTTTCAATTCAGATAATACTGATAGGTGGCTCAATTTTATCAAAGCATGTTAAATAAATATCAATTGGCACCTAACTTGTGCCTTTTCACTTAAAACATGAAAATAATAGCCAACCTATCCATAAATTGCTTGAATTAAAGCAATATCATCATGAAAACATTAAAATCATGAATTTCATGCAATTTCATAGCCTTACTATCCTTTTTGAAATTTTCCTAACCGGGGCAAAATAGTAATTTATCACTATTTCCATATTTTTTCGCAAAAAATATTATTCTGTTTTCTAGTAGCCTAATGAATTTAATGTAATGTAAATCCCCTTGAAACTATGTACAGCTACCTCTAAGTGCTCATAAAATTCCTTTACCTGGAATCACGCGCGAGCTTATCCCGTCTCGATCGTACCAGGTCTCTCAGTCTAATTCGCTCGTCTACGGAGCTGCATATAACCACATATGGGTTCAGTTCAAATACACTGATCAATATTTCACTCTTACTGATCGAATCTAAAGCTCTGGGCCCGTTTTACTCTATTGGGCCCGATTGCACTTTAATGGGCCTTGACCCCTTTTTTAGCCTGTTTCCAATTTTTAAATCCCTTTTTCGGCTTTACTGTGCTCATTTGGTTATCAATAATCATCAAGCTTCGTTCCAATCTCATTGGATAGCCCGGATACTGTTTACGATTATTACTTTGAAATTTTAAATAAAATTCCTTTTATGCATAATTAATCCGTAAATTCGTAAAATAATCTGAACTCTGCATTAAAGGACTCATTTTATCGTAATTAAAATGTACTTACCCAATATGATGTGGGTACAAAATTAGAAGCTAAATCGACTCTCGTTTGGGCTCTGTAGTAACACTGCACAATTATATAAATTCGGGTCATTTTCCATTAAAATAATATTAAATTGAATTCTCGGGATTTATCCGTAGGTCAATCCCGACCCTCGATCACTTACCCGTATTTCGAGTCATCCCCGGGTACACTTTCTTCCCTCTTTCCCTTTTCTTTCTTTTCTTTTTTTTCTTTTCTTTTTTCCTTTTCTTTTTTTTTCATTTTCTTTTCTCCTTCTCGGCTACGGTGCCGTTTTGCCCTGTTTGCCGTCGCCGGTAATCCCGACGGTCTCGTCGATCGCCACTGGGCTCAAAGGAACCGCCTCGGCCAGGTGATCGTTCTGCTGGGTTGAATTGCCTCTGGGGCACCATCGTTCATCGAAAATAGGGGCCGTCGACGTGCGTTACCGGTACCGTTGGACTCACCGGACTCTCCTCTACCTTCTTCGACCATCAGTTGGGCTCGTCGACTGCCGGTGGCTCGTCGGGGGTTATGGGTTCTTCACGGGTTCGGCTATCTATTTCTCGAGTTTTCTCTCTCCTCGATTCTGATTTTCGATTTCTTTTCTTTTTTTTATTAATTTATTTATTATTATTTTAATACATTAAAATATATTAAAATAATCAAAATATCCCTAAAAATATTTTAAAAAATATTATTTTATCCATTTAACCAATAAATAGATTTATCGGTCTATTTTTGTCTTTCCGGTATATTTTTCGATTATTTTTTAGATAATTTTTTGAATGAAAAATCTCGATTAATTTCGAATTAATTCATATTAATTCTCATAAATTAATATCTAGCTCAATTAGACTCGAATTTAACTATTTTCCTCGTTATTGATCCAAATTTCTCAATTCCTTATTTTTAATTGAAAATTGCTTGTCGAATTTAAATCGAATTTTGGTCTTTTGACCATTTTACCCTTGCACGTGTTCGGGACCAAATTGAATCGACTTTCTTTCATAAATCCACAATCTTTTCCCTATTTTCAATTCCTTATTTTCAGTCAACTTGATTAAGTTCCTTAAACGAACTTGTTGCTTCCTTGTTTTCCCGATTTATCCTTATTCGATTTTTACGTACCTTATTTTGTTTCATCTACATTTATCAATTATGAATCAACCATCTTATGAATCCATTAACATATAATAATGTCATACAATATGGAAATCATAAGGAATGTCATACAAAGATGCGGATCTCACAATCTCCCCCACTAAAAGAATTTAGTCCTCCAAATTAGAACCAAATCAAGCGGTAAACAACTCCGGGTACATCTCCTGTATCATCCTCTCTAGCTCCCAGGTAGCTTCCTCTGGAGTATGATACTGCCACTGAACCTTCACCAGGGAGATTGTCATGGATCGCAATACCTTTTCCTTCCTATCCAAAATCCAAACTAGTCTCTCAACATATGTCATACGATCACTGAGCTCTAACGGCTCGTAGTGAATCACATGTGACGGATCCGGATGGTAGTTTTGAAGCATAGAAACGTGGAAGACATTGTGTACACCTGCCAACTCTGGTGGCAATGCCAATCTATAGGTCTTATCTCTCACTCGCTCCAGAATCTCAAAGGGTCCAATAAAACGAGGGCTCAATTTACCTTTCTTATCGAACCTCATGATATGCCTGGAAGGAGAAACTCTCAAAAACACTGACTCACCCTCTGCAAACTCTAGTGGTATGCGCCTCCTGTCAGTATAACTCTTCTGTTGACTCTAAGTTGTCCGTAATCTATCACATATCAATCTGACATCCTCAATAGCTTGCTGAACCAAGTCAGGAGCAAATAATGTCTGTCACCAACCTCTTCCCATCCAATAGGGGAACGACATCTGCGCCCATACAGTCCCTCATATGGTGCCATCCCGATACTCGAGTGATAACTGTTATTGTAGGCGAACTCAGCTAATGGCAAATGATCATCCCAGGAGCCTCCAAAATCCAGCACACACGCTCTCAACATATCCTCCAGAGTCTGTATAGTCCTCTCTGACTGACCATCTGTCTGAGAATGGAAAACAGTGCTAAATCTCAACTGGGTCCCCAACTCTTCCTGAAAGTGTTCCCAAAAATGAGAAGTGAAGCGAGCATCCCTATCAGAAACAATGCTCACTGGAACACTATGTAGCCTGACAATCTCTCGAACATATAAGTTCGCCAACGTACTCAGAGCATCTGTAGCTCTCATAGCTAGGAAATGGGCAGGCTTTGTCAGTCTATCCACAATCACACAAATGGCATTGTGACCTCTACAGGTCCTCGATAATCCCATCACAAAATCCATGGTGAGATGCCTCCACTTCCATGTCGGTATTGATAGAGGCTGCAATAATCCTGCAGGCTTCTGATGCTCTACCTTTACCTGCTGACAGACGAGACATCTAGCGACATACTCTGCTATGTCTCTCTTCATTCTAGACCACCAATAAACTCTCCGGAGATTCTGATACATCTTGGTACTCCCCGAATGTACTGTATACCTCGCTGAGTGAGCCTCTGATAAAATCATCCCCCTGATCTCAAGATCCTTGGGAACACATATCCTACCGCGGAACCTCAGTAACCCATCAGTACTCAATACAAAATATGTATCTGCACCTGCCTATACCTGACTCATCAACTGAATACATCCTTGATCACTCTAATGAGCCTGCTGGATACGATCAATCAACTCCGGCTCTAACCTCAAGCTCGCAATGATCACAACTCTGTCAATCTCAAGGGGTGCTATGTCAAAACTGAGGCTCGCGAACTGTTCTAGCAGGTCATATTCTTGAACCATTATAAATGATACCAACCCTAGGCTCTTACTGCTCAAAGCATCTGCAACTACATTAGCCTTACCCAGGTGGTATAATATCTCGTAATCATAATCCTTCAGTAGCTCGAGCCATCTCTTATGTCTCATGTTCAGCTCATTGTGCGAGAATAAATACTTTAGACTCTTATGGTCTGTAAAAATATGAAACTGCTCACCATATAGGTAATGGCGCTATATCTTCAATGCAAACACTATGGCCACCAACTCCAAATCATGGGTCGGATAGTTCCTCTCGTGATCTTTCAGCTGTCTAGAACCATAGGCAACTACCCTCCCATCTTGCATCAATACACAGCCCAGTGCCTGATCCGATGCATCTGTATATACCAAGAAACCTCATGAGCTGGTAGGTATGGTGAGAACTGGAGCAGTGGTCAACCGACGTTTCGGCTCCTGAAAACTCCTCTCACAGGCATCATCCCACATAAACTCAACAACCTTCCATATGAGACGTGTCAACGGAGCAGCTAATCTGGAGAAACCCTTAATAAATCTTTTGTAGTATCCTGCCAAACCCAAAAAACTTCGAATCTCTGTGACTGTCCTGGGCTGCTCCCACTGAATAACTGCCTTTATCTTGGATGGGTCAACTGACGCCCTATCCCTCGATACCACAGGGCCCAGAAAAGAAATCTGCTCCAACCAGAAGTCACACTTACCAAGTTTGGCATACAACTGTCTCTCTCAAAAGGTTTGTAACACTATCCTCAAGTGTTGTTCGTGGTCCTCCCTAGATCTGGATTATACCAAAATATCATTAATAAACACAATCACAAACTGATACAGGTATGGCTTGAGCACATCATTCATCAAAGCCATGAATGCTGCGGGGGCATTAGTCAACCCGAATGGTATAACCAAAAACTCATAATGACATAACGGGTCCTAAATGTTGTCTTAGGCACATCCTATCCGTATCCTTAGCTGATGAAACCCAGACCTCTGATCAATCTTAGAAAAGACCTGTGCTCCTCGAAGCTGATCCAACAAATCGTCAATGCGTGGAAGGGGATAGTTGTTCTTAATGGTAGCCTTATTCAATAATGTGTAATCCATACACAATCGGAGGCTGCCATCTTTCTTTCTCACAAATAAGATTGAAGCTCCCCAAGGTGATACGCTCGGTCTAACAAACCCCTTCTCAACCAAATCCTGTAACTGCTTCCTCTGCTCCTCCAACTCAATCGGAGCCATTCTATACGGTGGTCTCGAAATCGGTTCTGTACCAGGTATTAAATCTATCCCAAACTCCATCTCTCTGGCTGGTGGTAATCCTGGTAAATCGTTTGGAAAGACATCAGGAAACTCCTTAACCACTAGAATATCTCTCAAATCAGGTCGTACCTGGTCCGTATCAACCACATATGCGATGAATCCTTCAAAATATAAATCATAAAATCAGTAAAAATTCATTGCTCCATTTAGAACAACCACTGATTTAATTACTTTTCAGGGAAATTTTATAACACATCTTTTGGGGGTATTAAACGTTAACGTCTTAGAAAAGCAATCTATCACAACATGATTGAAAGCCAACCAATCCATTCCAAGTATGACATCAAAGTCTCTCATATACATCAAAATAAGGTTGCCTGACATTTCTTTTTTCCCGACTTTCAATTTACAGTCCTTAACTACATACTCTACTAGCTGACTAGTGTTTATGGGGGTAAGTATTAACAATTTACTACTCAGAGGGGTAAGCACTACATACTTAGACAATTTATATGCAAATGAAGGTGATACGAATGAATGCGTGGCACTAGGATCAATAAAAACATATGCTTCTAAATAAAAGATCAGGATGCTACCTTTCACCACATCAGACGACTGATCTGTCATATCCTGGTCCAAAGCATGAACACGCCCTGTACCCATCACTTGCTTCCCTTTCTCTTCGACAGTAGCTCTCCTCCTCTGAGCAGGAACCTGAACAGGAGCTCTCTCCGGCTCCTTGCCTTTCTATGGGGTAGTGTCCTGTCTCTCTGGGCAATCTCTCACCACATGCCCTGGCCTCCCACAACGATAACATACTATAGTAGTAGCTATAGGCACTGGACAAGGTCTGGTACCATGCTATCTGCCACATCGCCTACATCGATCAGTAGTAGGGCGTGGTCCTCCAATGACAATGCCTCTAGCTGGTGGTAAAGCTGAATGAACAGGGGGTCTATTTGTCCTCTCTTGAACCTCCTTAATCTTCGACCTCTTATCAGAGAGTTGTACCCCTCTCCTGACAAATCTATCTCTCCCGAGTCTCTTTCAGTCTCTGTCTCGACTCCTACTAAACTTTCCTGACTCGGAGACATTCCGCTCATAATCTTGCTCACACAGCTGAGCTCTATGTACTGCCTCCTCATAAGTCGAAACATCAAAAGGAGCCAACCGAGATCTGATGGCTGGTCTCAATCCATCTATAAACTTCTAGATCTTTCGATTCTCACTGCTCATCATCTCTAAATCATATCTCCCCAAAGAGATGAATTGAGTCTCATACTCATCAATAGACTGATTCCCCTGAACCAAACTCATAAACTTCATCCTCAACTTTTGCTGTGCAGTAGCGGGAACATACTACCTCCTAAAGGCATCCAAAAATATCTCTCATGTGACCTCAGAATGTCAAGCTCTCAGGCTCGGTAGATCTCCACCAATGCTCTGTCGCTCCCTGAAATACAAATACGACAAAAGCAACCCTCTCAGTAGTAGTGCACCTGAAAAGCCTATATAGCTTCTCCATCTGATACATCCAATCCTCAGCTACTACTAGGTCCTTCCTCCTATGGAAGATTGGAGGTCTAAACATCTGAAAATGTATAAATCTATCAAGGTTACACTCATATCCAGCATCCTGAGCTGGTGGGGGTCTCACTACCTCTGCAGCCTGAGCCTAAACCTCGGGTAACTTTGTGGCCTGTGTCGACATCTCGAGATCAGCTGCTGCCTGTCCCGGTGGATCTTGCCTATCCCTAGCCCAGAGCGTTACCTTTTGCGCTACAATCTCTCAATACTTCACTCAAGTCTAGTGAAGTGTGCCTCAGTCTCATCTGGTCTCACAGCAGTACCCTCGGGTACTTGACTAGTCTATATACCATCACCACGGCTCTCAGGGCTGCCCCTACGGCCTCTAGCACGTGTACTAGCCCCTCTACCACTACGGTTGATCGGCATAATGTAAATCCTGTAATCCAAGATCATTTGTTAATTTAATTCCCATCTAGTATACACTTGACATCTCATACAGCACAATACTAAGGGGGATGTAATTTTTCCTTAATGACCACTACCGACTCTTATCCGACCAACTCTAACTCTTAATTGCTTACTTATTGATAATGATTCACGTCCGGTCGACCCTCGCTCTGATACCACTTTTACTATCACGACCCAATACTACCAAAATCAGTACAAATTTTTCGCTTTTGGAAAATCCTTCTTACCTCCTCGTGACAAATCCCTTTGAACAGGTCGGGCTGTGAATCAATATCGATATACCCTTTTTAACCATTAAAATATCACACGTACATATATATATATATATACTGACATCATTCATATTATAATAGAGTGGTCGGTATGTTTTATACATCACATGAGTCTATATTTACATCCCCAAATATTCCTTCATATACAATACTGTGCTGTAAGCATACTAATACAAAATTCTATACATGGTGTATACCTGAAAGTCGATTGGAATCACAGAAATCAGCTATGCCGTCTACTCTCTACACCCACTATCTCTATGGTGGAAACACTGAAAGTGGGTGGAAAATGAAAGGGTGAGCTCCACATGCTCAGTAAGGTAATAATACAAATGGGTAGATAGCTATACTATCTACATGCTGATAAGAAATCAGGATATATGTGAGCATGAGGTAAAAACAATGATATTCCATATATATAATATCATCTATTCTAAAACAGGAAATCGAGATATAAAACATGGAATGATTCTCATGTGAAAACCTCTCATGCTCAAATGGATCAACACGTTTTAAAACACCTCATCTGGGTTAAATATGATACACTCAAGGAATTAAATCCATTTCAATAAAATAATGTATCTTAAAATTTTCGTTATAAAATCACCCATCTCACAGGGTTACAAATCATGAAAGTTTCATCAAAATTCCAATGGGAAAATCAAATCTAAATCAGATTCATAAGAAAATAGAGGCCTGACCCCTCCCTCGGGTCTACCTTGATTTATCAAAACCAAATGATTTATCATGTGTGACATGTAAGAGACTATATCGGTAACATTTAGGACTATGGTCATAACCTCATGATCCCTGGCACACGGATCCTAGTGTGCGGGGTGTCACACCTGAAACGAGAGGTGGGTCGGTCCTACCCGCCAGAACAGCATAATATCAGGATTACGAGGGCAAGACTTGCTATCTCGTGGCTAATGTCACTCCACTCCAACAATCCCCATGGTACAATGTACTCCATATGATATACATGGTACAACGTACTCCACGAACCCAAGCTCAATCAGGGGTGCCTGAAATAGGTCTTATCCACCCATGTTACGTATGTCTTAGTATGCACATGTGAGCATATCATCTCACTGTGACACACAGTCTACAGGAGAAACTCCAACACGGCTTCATACATATATATGATATCTAAAAACCTCGTGCGAGCGAAGCTCTTGCACAGTTTCATAGAAATCAATGAAATCTGCGTACGAGCAGCGCTCCAGTACGACTTAAACTAATTATAAATTCAATTCAAATCCACGTACGAGCATTGCTCTAGTACGTATACGTATTAAAACTCGGTGAAAACCTCGTACGAGAAAAACTCCAGTACGGTAATCATATGAAATAAATCTATAAAATAGTGCAAGCAAGGCTCCAGCACTCTGTGTATGAGTTAAAATATACAATCCAGTGCGAGCAGTGATCAAGCACGGTTTCACTCATATAACACTGATAGGTGGCTCAATTTTATCAAAACATGTTAAATAAATATCAATTGGCACCTAACCTGTGCCTTTTCACTTGAAACATGAAAATAATAGCCAACCTATCCATAAATTGCATGAATTAAAGCAATATTAACATGAAAACATTAAAATCATGAATTTCATGCAATTTCATAGCCTTACTACCCTTTTTGAAATTTTCTTAACTAGGGGTAAAATAGTAATTTTCCATTATTTCCATATTTTTACAAAAAAATTATTATTCTGTTTTCGGGTAGCCTAATGAATTTAACGTAATGTAAATCTCCTCGAAACTACGTACAGCTTCCTCTCAGTGCTTAAAAAATTCCCTTACCCGGAATCACGCGTGAGCTTATCCCGTATCAATCGTACTAGGTCTCTCAGTCCAATTCGCTCGTCTACGGAGCTGCTTATAACCACATATGGGTTAAGTTCAAATATACTGATCAATATTTCACTCTTGCTGATCGAATCTAAAGCTCTGAGCCCGTTTTACTCTATTGCGCCCGATTGCACTTTAAAGGGCCTTAACCCCTTTTTCAGCCCGTTTCCACTTTTTAAATCTCTTCGTCGGGTTTACTGGGCTCGTTTGGTTTTCAATAATCATCGGGCTTCATTCCAAACTCATTGGATAGCCTGGATACTATTTACGATAATTACTTTGAAATTTCAAATAAAATTCCTTTTATGCAGAATTAATCCGTAAATCCGTAAAAGAAGCTGAACTCTGCATTAAATGACTCATTTTATCGTAATTAAAATGTACTTACCCAATATGATGCAGGGTACAAAAATTGAAGCTAAATCGGCTCTCGTTCGGGCTCTGTAGTAACACTGCATAATTATATAAATTCGGGTCATTTTCGATTAAAATAATATTAAATTGAATTCTCAAGATTTATCCGTAGGTCAATCCCAACCCTCGGTCACTTACCCGAATTTCGAGTCGTCCCCGAGTACACTTTCTTCCCTTTTTCCCTTTTCTTTCTTTTCTTTTTTTTTCTTTTTTCTTTTCTTTTTTTCTTTTTCTTTTCTCCTTCTCGGCTACGGTGCCATTTTGGCCCGTTTGCCATCGTTGGTGATCTCGACTGTCTCGTCGACCGCCACTGGGCTCAACAGAACTGCCTCGGCCAGGTGATCGTTCAGCTGGGTTGAATCGGTGTTGGGGCACCGTCGTTCTTCGGAACTGACGCGTTTTCTCCCATGATTTTTCGTCCGTCGATTCGCAGGAAATAGGGGCCGTCAGCGCGCGTTACCGATACCGTTGGACTCACCGGACTCTGCTCTACATTCTCCGACCGTCAGTTGGGCTCATCGACCGCCAATGGCTCGTCGGGGGTCACGGGTTCTTCACGGGTTCGGCTATCGATATCTCAATTTTTCTCTCTCCCCGATTCTGATTTTTGATTTTTTTCTTTTCTTTTTTTTCTATTAATTTATTTATTATTATTTTAATACATTAAAATGTATTAAAATAATCAAAATAGCCCTAAAAATATGTTAAAAATATTATTTTATCCATTTAATCAATAAATGGATTTATCGGTCTATTTTTATCTTTTCGGTATATTTTTTGATTATTTTCAGATAATTTTTCGAATTAAAAATCCCGATTAATTCTGAATTAATTCTGATTAATTCCCATAAATTAATATCTAGATCAATCGGACTCGAATTTAACTATTTTCCTCATTATTGATCCAGATTTCTCAATTTCTTATTTTTAACTGAAAATTACTTGTCAAATTTAAACCGAATTTTGATCTTTTAACCATTTTACCCTTGCATGTGTTCGGGACCAAATTGAATCGAATTTCTTTCATAAATCCACAATCTTTTCCTTATTTCAATTCCTTATTTTCAGTCAACTCGATTAAATTCCTTAAACGAACTTGTTGCTTCCTTGTTTTTTCGATTTATCCTTAGTCGATTTTTACGTACCTCATTTCGTTTCATCTACATTTATCAATTCTGAATCAACCATCTTATGAATCCATTAACATATAATAATGTCATACAATATAGAAATCATAAGGAATGTCATACAAAGATGCGGATATCACAGATACTTCCTTAACATAAAAACATGGAATATATCATGTAGCCTAGACAACTGTGGAGGTAAGGCAAGTCTGTAGGCAACATCTCCCGTTTATTCTAATATTTCAAATAGACTAATAAAGTAAGGTCCTAGCTTCCCTTTCTTCCCGAATATCATGACACCTTTCATCAGTGATACCTTTATAAATACCGAGTCCCTAATATAAAATTCTAGTGGCCTCCTACACACATCGACGTAGCTTTTCTATCAACTTTGGGCGGCTCTTAATCTATCACATATAGTACGTACGCCTTGAGCCACCTACTCTACAAGATCAAGAGCGATGATTTTTGGATCACCCACTTCTTCCCAAACAACTAGGGACCTACATCTCCTGCCATACAGAGCGTCATAAGGTGCCATACTGATGCTAGCATGGTAACTGTTATTGTACGTAAACTCTGCAAGGGGTAAATGATCATTCCATAATCCCTTAAAATCCAGTTTACACGCCCTTAACATATCGTCAAAGGTCTGAATGGTCTGCTCAAGCTGACCGTCAGTCTAAGGATCATAGGCCACCCCTCCCTCGGGTCTACCCTGGACAATCACAATCACACTCATGTATATAAAATAAAACATGTGGTACTATGTAATATCAGATGAGATAGGTCACTATATCTCAATGGACTATGTTGGCCAACTATGTCATAAATCATCCCAGACCACACGGATACCGGTGTGTGAGGCATATGCTGGAACGAATATGGGTTAGTTCTTCACCAGACTTTCTCATCATTAACTCAACCACGCGGTACAACGTACTCCATGTGATGTACACGGTACAACGTACTTTGCGGACCCATATCTTGGTTGGGGGTGCCAGCCGTAGGTTTTATCTACCCCATACCACGTGTAACCTACTCAGTCTCAACTGCACGTGGGAGTATTTTCTTTTGATGTTAGGTCCTAGCCCCTCATGGCCTTGCTCGCCCCTTTTGGGTTCCTTGAATACCAATTCATATTACCCTCACCACGACGTCATACATATCACAGTGTGAAAACTTGTGCGAGCTAAGCTCTAGCACGATACATGCATCATAGATAAACCTCATCGTATGAGCAATGCTCTAGTACAACATTTATGGATAAAAACATGAAGAAACCACGTACGAGCATAGCTCCAGTACGTTTATATGCATAAGAAAACCACTTGAAATCCACATACAAGCAAAGCTCCAGCACGATTTAATTCACATAAATATGATGGACGGCTCAGAATCAACCTAAACAATGTCAAAATCATGATTAGCACCTCACATGTGCTATTTCACAAAGTCATTTAAATACTAGCCAGTCTATCCGTTAATTTACTCAAAACAAAGCATTGTGTCATGTAAAAACATTCCAACACGTGATTTATGCAATTATTAGCCTTACTAATCCCTTTTTATAAATTCCATTTCAAAACCCAATCATACACCACAAACACTTGTAGTCATTCATGTACACCAACAATCATTTTCTTAGACAATCATGCAATTCATAAACCCCCTATATTCACCTACGAGATCAAAGTACGAGCAACTATCTCTATATGCTCACAGAATTCCCTTATCTGGAATCACGTTGCGTGATTCTGTTTCCTTATAGCTGCTTACTTATGCTGTTCCATTCGTCTCTAACAAACTCTCCGGAATTACACAAAGTCGTATATCACATCAATTTAGTCCATAAAACACAACTCTTGTGTTTGCTATATTCGATTCAACCTATAGCCTCCATTACTACTTATAAGGCCTCGTTTTATTGTTCTACTCATATCTCGAGTCTATTGATTCTTTTAGGCCTATTGATTCATACTAAATCGATATTAAGCTCATAGTGTTCATATTTCATCATTTACTTCACTATGGTATTTCATCAAACATTACATGTGCACCTTTTCATAAATTCTCTAAACTCACCATGTAGCTTTATTCCATCATCTTAAATCAAGCACATTATCTCATAAACACTTTAGCATACCCATAAATCCTCAACTCATTCATATCACATTTTCTCACACTAGACTTATTCTAGGTTTTACTTGTTCCATTGCATTCTAGGTAGTTTCAATCATTAATACACCACCCAGTCAACTCATAATATCAACTAAACAAACATACATTTGACTTGGTGTATTAGAAACTCACCTATTTGGACTTGCTCCAAATGAGAATGCTCCTAGCTCCTTCAATCCAATAAATAAGGCTTTGATTCCAAAGTATGTTGTTCTTCTCTTGGATAAGAACACTTTGTATCTAATGGTCTTTCCTCAAATTTTATTGGAAATGGGATGATTTAGGAGTGAGAAAGTTAGGTTTTAGGTTGAAATGGAAGAGTGAGATTGTTTCCCGAAATTTATAGATTTCAACTGCTATTTTTTTTTATAGAAATGCCTTGATGAGATTGATCTGCATTGGGTGGAGATCGATCTGGTCCTCTTAAATCCCTCATTTTCATAACATTCTTAGGGCATAAGATTAATCTGTCGAGGGCTTGAGATCGATCTGTTTTCAAACAGTAGCCTAAGGAGATCGATCTAGCTAAGGGAGGAGATCGATCTGCTCCAACCCGAGAGCTAATGAAATCAATCTGCTTGCATTACGGATCGATCCCCTCTTTACAGAATGTTTAGCAGATCGATCTGACCCCATTGGAGATCGATCTGCCTTGTTTCATTGCTCGAATAAGAGCATTTTTTGCTCCTCCAGATCGATCTTTCCTTCAATGAGATCGATCTGGCATTCATATTTTCTAGATTTTGCTGCAGTTTTCTACAGTAACTCACACAAACATCCTTAAATTTTGCTGTCATAGTCATTTTCTCATCCAACCAGCTTTATGACTTGAAAATGACATCCATTCATACTTTATACAAATAAAAACTTATGTGCCTTCATTGTAAAACCAAAGGTATACAATACAAATCTAAATGGAAGTACAAAGATTTATGCAACTCATGCAACTTCATTTCATTTTACCACACTACTCATTTTTCATTCCACTCACATTCATCACATACAAAAGTCTATTTTTTCATATTCATACATAATGAAACTTATACATACATCACAACTCTTAGTACAAGTTTGTACATTGAATTTATGGATTTTACATGACTTATGCTTCACATTACAAGTACATTACCATACTTATGAATTCAAAAGGTACATTACCATACTTACAAGTACATTACCATACATACATTACAAGTACATTACAAGTACATTACCATACACATGCTTCGTGAGGTCCCGCCAATCTGTTGGAAGTGGAAACCGGTGAAGAATCGGTTGGCAGAGATCTGAACGACGAGGATAGTGTTGAACCAGATTGAACCGGTCCGAACCGGTTCAGCCAAAAAAAAAACAAAAGAAAAACAAAAAAGAAAGAAAAAGAAAAACAAAAGGAAAAATGAGGAGAAAAATCTGGTGATGCAATTCGGGTTAAGGGTAAGCCAGTAAGCAGTCAAAATTGATAGATTTAATTTTTGAGAAATTTATTGGAAATTTTAATTGACTGATATTGACCTCATTTAATTATACAAACATGTAGCGCGACAATTGGTGACAAATGGGACTTTGGGTCAACCTAGATTTGTATGCTATAACAGAATCTCAGGTAAGTAAATCACAATTTATGACAATTTGCATAGTTACGATTTAGAAATTCATCGCATAAGTTACGAATTTATTTCCGTATAAAATGAATTATGTTTTGGAATTGGAAATAGATTGTGGTAAATAATAGTATGAGTTGTCCAAAGAGCCTAAACTGAGGCCTAATAAGTGTTGATGGGCCCAATGTACCCAATAAGCATTGATGAAGGAATAATAAGTGAAAAATGGGCTTAAGACTAATTAAGGCTCATTAAAGTGCAATCGGGCCCAATAAGAGTAAACAGGCCTAATGTTGTAAATTAAACCCAATAAAAGTGAAATACGAGTAAAATGTATTGTGTTTAACCCGATAAATGATTATCTGTTGCTCTAGAGAACATACTGGGAGCTAAACGGATCGGGTGATCGGTTACAATGGAAAAAGCAGAATGATCATAATGATTTGAGGTAAGGGAATTTTGTGAGTAGCTAGAGGTAGCTATATGTATTTCAGGTAGATTTTCGAGTATTAAATTGTATATGGATTTTTGAATAAGGAAAAATTTCGGTAGGACCCGACATGGAAAAAATTATGATTTTACCCCTATTAAGGGTAAAAATTCAAAGTTTCGAAAAGGTCCTAAAAAGCATAGAAAACATATTTTTGAATGTTTTTACTGCTGTTTAGAAGAAGACTAGATAGATTGGCCAATGATTTTGTGAAATACACAAAATAGCCCAATTATGGTGTTGATTTTAAATGTTTTAAATCATTCCTTTTTAAAAGAGTCATCTATCGAATTATATACGAACAAATCATGCTAAAGCACTGCTCACGCTTGATTTTATATGTTTTCCACATAAAATAGTGTTAGAGTATGACTCGTACAAGATTTTAATGAGATGCATATTTTAGTACTGGAGCATTGCTCGTACTACGTTTTATGTGATTTATGCATGATAGAGTGCTGGAGCATTGCTGATACTCAGTTTTACATGGTTTATGCATGGTATAGTACTGGAGCATTACTCGTACTTGATTTTAATGAGTTTTATGCATAACATTGTACTAGAGCGATTGCTCGTACTTGTTTTGAAATGTGAACTATGCATGACCTACTGCTGGAGGGTTACTCGCACTAGCGGTTGATTATGTGATATGCATAAGACAGTGTTTGAACAGGGTGTTGACTGTGTGTCACACTCAAGATGCGCACTGTGGTTTTAATGTGATATACATGACATGATTTAAAATCGTGCAGTTTGCCTCGTGTAGACTGAGTGTCACACGGATGAGGTGCTCGCACGTGGATTTTAAGACATGGGTTAGTTACCGATGTGTTATAAGGTGGATAAGACCTATGGCAAGCACCTCCGAACCATGATGTAGGACAAGACCAATGGCAGGTACCCCAAACATAGGGTGGATAAGACCTATGGCAGGCACCCCCGAACCATGATATGGGACAAGACCTATGGTAGGTACCCCAAACATAAGGTGGATAAGACCTATGGCAGGCACCCCCGGACCGTGATGTGGGATAAGACCTATGGCAAGCACCCCAGACCATATGGGTTCACGGAGTTGGGATACCCCGCACACAAGGTACCATGTAGCATAGGACCACAATATAGGATATGTCCATAGTCCAGGTTATTATTGCATTTAGCCACCGAGTCTCACATGATTATATCCCAAGTTTTTATGATTTCGGGTAGTCATGAGGGATGGCTCGAAATCTAATTTACATGTTTTAATTGCTGATTGCCATATTTTACATGATTGAATTTAAATGGCATGATTTATCTTAAAGTCATTATGAGTTTACAAAGATGCAGTGTATTACATGAAATGCCTGTATTTACGAACTCAACATGATTTTAGTACACGTGATTAAATATGTATGTATTATATCAGTTTTTCAATTCATGCTTTTAATGTGAAATTAAGGAAATAGTATTTGAAGGCATGGCATTATGTTCATATAGATAGTGTAGTTATCTACTTGCTTGCATAATTGCCTTACTGAGCTTGTGGTTTCTCACTCTTTCATTTTCCCCCTCTACAGAGTACTTTCAATAGAACGAGAGCGAAAGTGGTCTTGCATTCCCGTTATCCCCTGTTTCCCATCGAGGAAAAAAGTATACACGCTTTTATAGTTTTTGTATCTGAACATGTAAATGCACAGTATTGTGCATGGGTATGATATCGGGGATGTAAAGTTATGTAAATACATTTATGAATGTATTTAGTTAAAGTCAAAGAATAGTAAAGCCTGACATGTAAATGTGATATGGAAATGGAACAGAAATAGTGTAAGGGGACTAACACTGAATCATAGCCCAATTGTTGGTAGGATAGTCATGAGGAGAGGAAAGTAAGAATTAAATAATAAACGAAAAATGAAAAATATTGTAGTGGTTTTTAGTGAAAAGTGGGTCGTGACAGAGGTGGTATCAGAGCTGAGTTGACCTGATATGAGTCGGTGTTAGTGGTTAAGGATGTTTACATCCCTATGTACTGTGCATTGTTTAGATACAATTGTGTATTTCGAGATGGAATTGTAGCTAAGAATTTGGTTTTGAATGCAAGAATATTGTCATTATAACTGATAGCCGCTATGGTAGAGGAGCGAGTACACATACTCGAGGCCGTAGAGGCAGGCCTGAGAGTCGTATTCAGTCATCACATGAGACTTAGGATGAGATTGAGGTGGAGGCTGATGTTAAGCATGCCCTACAGGGTCTCAAAGTGAGACTAGACGATATTGAGACACGTTTCACGAGGTTAGAGTAGAGTGTGGAGAATATTTTAGAGTTGTTTACTCAGTCTATACAGAGAGTTGAGGGGTGACAAGGCCTAGCTGCACTGCCTACACAGATGCCTCATACTATAGAGACTCCAACACCCCATCGGTTTAAGATACATCTTCGCTTGTAGCTCTACATCAGAGCGGTAATGATTTGGAATATGACTATGAGTTGGATAAGTTAAGGCAATTTAAAAGTTCAGACCACCGGTAATTAACGAGGTAAAGAACTCACTAGTTATTGAGGACTAGATGAATGAGATAGTAAAGTCGTACGAGTTCTATCGATGTATGTTAACCGAGAAAGTGACATTTGATACGTTTATGTTGGAGGGTGAGGCAGAGCATGGGTGGAAGTCCGCTCGACCCATCTTAAGAGTTAGACATCTAGAGTTGACATGAGAGATAATTTTGGATGCATTATAGAGACAGTATATTCCTAACACTGTTAAGAGGAATTTACAGATAGAGTTCCTTACTCTAACCCATAGGAACAGATTGATTGACGATGATGAATCTCAGTTTATATCCTTGGGCAGGTGTGACCCCGACACTATGAACAGTGAGAGTCGAAATGTTTGTAAGTTCATGGAATGGCTCAGACTGTCTATCAAAGTTTGATTGGCCATGTTAGATATCATTACATGCGACGAGGCAGTGTGTAGATCACAGGGTGTGAAAAAGGTTATGAGTTGCATGCCTCTGAGTTTGGGAAAGGTAACAACGGTTGAAATAGAGACGAAAAGAGAATAGTGGATGGCAGAGGTGTCAGAGCGGGGAAGAGGTCGTTTAGTAAGAGATTTAGAGTTGATAAGTCCTAGGGTAAGATGATTGGTAAGCACCAATGTATCCAATTCTAGCGCCTAAGAGGGGTATTGTGATTGGAGGACCCCAACCTGCTACTGAGTAGTGTAGGATGTGTGGTAGGTACCATAGAAGTAGGGCCCGCATCTTATTGACTAAAACATGCGTTTAGAGAGGTAAGATGAGCAATTTATTTAGTTATTGCCCAGAGCAGGGTGAGACTGCCCCACGGAAGGGCAAAGAGCCATAAATAGCCCCTGCTGATACCTCTACACCGGAACAGAAGGCCATAGCCGAAGAGAAGGAGGAAATAGGCTGTTGGTCGAGGGTGAGTGTATGCCTTGGATCAGGACACTACTGATGCTTCATTTGATATGGTGGAAAGTACCACCCTAATTGTGAATATTAAAGCAATTGTTTTAATTGATCTTGGTGCCACGCATTTATTCAAATCACCTTTGTTAATATATAAGTTAGTGAAAGAGGTGAAGCCTATACCTTTAGGCAAAATGTTGATAGTTAGCACCGCAATGAAGGAGAGTCAGCTAACTGAATATGTATGTAGAGATTGTGAGTTGAAAGTGGGGGAAAAGGATATGTCAGCTGATCTCATTCAATTAAATGTGAATGATTATGATGTAATATGGGGAATGGAATTATCAGTTGCAAACTATGCGGTTGATATTGGTATTCTACGATAGTGATGTTTCCACCTCTGAAAAGTATACTGTAAGTTTTGAAAAGAAATGAAAGGTGTAATGGTTGTAAATAAAGAAGTGAATGATTGTACAAATGGAATGAGTAATGATGTGGAGGTTTCATCGCTTATATGGTTGGTATGGATAAGGCACATCCGAAGTTGATAGATATCCTAATGGTCAAAGAGTTTTCCATATCTTCTCGGATAAGCTACCAGGGTTGCCACGAGACCAAAAAAATGGAATTTTGTATTGATTTGGTACCTGGTACTGATTCGATATTCAAACCCCTATTTTAAATGGCACTAGTGAAACTAGAAGGACTAAAGAAGCAATTACAAGAGTTACTGGATAAGGGATTCATCAAACCTAGTGTCTCACCACGAGGAGCATCGGTCCTGTTTATGAAAAAGAAAGATGGAAGCCTCCAACTTTGTAGTGATTTTTGATTGGTGAAAAAGGCTACCATTAAGAATAAGAATTCCCTTCCACGTATTAATGAGCTATTGGATTTGGTTCGGAGTGCACAGATCTTTGGTACGTGGATGTACCCAAGACAACTTTTCATACCCATTAGGGCATTGACAAATGAGGTATTTAAACCTTACCTGGACCTATTTTGTTATCTGTATTGATGATATTTTAGTGTATTTGAAGTCCAGGGAAGATTATAAGCAGCAATTGAAAACTATTTTACAGATGATGTGTTGAAGGTTCCTCGAAATGGGCTACTCCGTTGACACGTTTCATTAAAAAAAAAAGATTGTATTTTGGTGGGATGATAAACATGAAAGAAGTTTTGGTGTGTTGAAACATAAACTGACCACCACACTTATTCCTACCATACCTAACTACTTATGAGGTTTCTCAGTGTATATGGATGCCTCAAAACAAGGATTGAGCTATGTATGGATGCAAAATGGGAAGATAGTCGCTCATGGATCCAAACAGTTTAAGGACCATGGAAGGAACTATCTAACCCATGATTCAGAGTTGGTAGACGTAGTGGTTGCACTAAGGGTATGGTGCCACTACCTATACGGTGCGAAATTTCAAGTATGCACTGACCATAATAGCCTCAGTATCTGTTTTCGTAGAAAGAGTTAAATATGAGATAACAAAGAGGGTTAGTGCTTCTGAATGATTAAGACTGTGAGATATTGTACCAGTCGAGAAAGGCTAATGTAGTGGCTAATGCCTTGTGCAGAAAAAGCCTTGGGATGGTGTCACATATGATAGTCAGGGAGGGTGAGCTATTAGAGCAGTTGTGAGCCTCAATAGTGATGTGATCCCTTCTGATGCTGACAGTGATTTTGTGACAGTTAGCCTGAGATTATAATCAAATTTGGTTTACCAGATTTGACAGACTTAGCTTGATGATCGACAAGGTGTCGATAGTGTGAGTCAAATCCAGAGGGGTACAATGACAGAGTTCACAGTGAGTGATGATGGCTTACTGAGGTTCTGATACGAACTAAACGTATTATCCGCAAGTAAACGGGTCGTACAAGTAATAATGGGATTTGAGTCCCGAGTTATCGTCCCACAGAGAAGTTGATTAGCTTAATCAACAACCTGTTAATCTTACCTTAAGTATATCCTAGCAAATTAAGCAATGATAATGGGTGATCTACTAAGTCTAAAATTAAACAAGTACTGAAAATAATAAAACTATAAAATAAAGAAAATTAAACAGAGCTAAAATTTACTTACAGAGCTCCGAGCAATTAAAAGCAAATAACCTACAAAAGAAAATTAAAACAGTTAAAATTACCTAACGCAATTAAAATAATATAAAAATATGAAAATAAAGAAATAAAATTAAACTAAAATTTAAACAAACTTAAAATAAAAAATGCATATTATTAAACTACTAAAAATTGCAAATTAAACTAACCTAAAATCTAATAAAAATGAAGACTAAATTAAAAATGCATGAAACATAATTAATCTAAATTAATTCTAAATGCAACTCATAAAATAATAAACTAAAATAAAGTCCTAAAGCATATAATATAAAATTAACTACTAACTAAAAAATTAAAACTAAAAATTAAATTAACAAACTAAAACACTAGATTTAACCTACAATTATCAACTAACAACTAACCTAAATTGACAACTAATAAAAGCAAGAAAAATAATAAAACTGCAATAAACATTAAATTAAATAAAGAAAATGACATGGCCAAACATGGACTTAAGCTACTTTGCCAGGAGAGTGGTCCCGATAACTGCACTGTGCACGTCTTCTTCAGCAAAATTTGTCTTCAGGCAGTGCTCCTGGTGTGTCCTGCTCTCTCGATTCCAGGTGCTATGATGGTCTCGATTTTGCCCAGCTCTCTACTGTATGCAGCTCCAGGTGTTCACGGTTTGTTCAGGCTTGCTTGCTGCCAATGGTGCTCTCCACTACTTCTGCTCCAGACCACTATCCTCGACCTACCCAGCTAGCAGGCACGTCCAGCTTGCTGCTCTACTTCTACTAGACTACTGATCCAGGCGTTGCTGTCGCTCTCGATTTTGGTTGTCTCTAGGTGCTGTCCTTTGCTACAGCATCTCGAATTTTTGTCCTGCTTTGCTCTTTACAACAACCAGCTCCCATCCAATTCCTCACAACCGGACTCCAGCCTGCAACAAGAGGGAAATCCTGTCACTCAGCCAAACAGAGGAGAAGATTGGTCCCGCTAGCTTCAGCAACCATGTTTTCTGCATCATGATCAAATTACACCAACTCACCGAAGAAAAACATACTGAAGAGGTCATCAACAGCAAACCAAAGCATCAACAGCAGTGGATGAATGCATAATAACGATTAGACTATAGTAAACAGTAACAAACATATAATAACTGAGCAAAACATAAAATATTATGGATCATCAAAGAATCACCAAAACTGACATCAACATTTGGAGAAGAAATGAAACTAAAGCAGTAAAAAAAAATATGCATGCTGGAATAAAACAGAGGGCTGAAGTCATGGTTCACTGCTTGACACAACAGCTCAGCACATTCGAAGAAGCCACACACAAAAGGAAGTATCCAGGACAGAATGAAATAAAAGAACGAAGTAACACCAACCAAAAAAAAAACTACTATAACCCGAAGGTAAAGCATGAGAATGTAAAACCCATATGTACAAAGCTCACAATATATCCCAATGACTTTTCATGCTTTCGGGATAAGGGATAGGAACAAAGTATTTAAGCTAAGGAAACTTTTGCAGGTGTATTTACAGAGAAAGGCTTATTTGGCTCAGATGGGTAACTAGGGGTAAAGTATGTACATGGATGGCTCGAAAGGCTCAAACGATCCAAAGCTGGCCTAAATCATCTCCTTAATTAAGTGTGATCAAATATTTCGCCTTGAGACAAGATCAAACAAATTCTGGAATATAACGCACAAAATCAATTGAACAAATGCAATCCTATGTCCACATAAGCTTTCTCTAAATAAATATACAGATTCATGACATGACATGACATGTGCATAAAAATGAGGAAATAACAATCAGAATCAAGATAAATTCAAGAACTCAACTTCATGCTTTTCTTATAATCATGCTTCTTAGTCAATCAAAATCAGACTTAATCATGGGGTCATATCATCAGAATATGGAAAAACTACATGCTAAGCACTAAATCATCCTAAAATCAAACGGTGTAAGCTCAGATTTTCGATAAAATTTTAAAATATTTTTCATTTTTGCCCAAATTTTTTAAAAATGCTCAAGTGATATCCCCTCCCCCAAACTTAAAGTACACAGTGTCCTCAGTGTGCAGATAATATAAACATTTAAGCTCAAGAATAGAGTATTCCCGTATCTGATGATGATGACGAACAACTGAAGCTTGATTTAAAACGTAAAACTGGAAAAGTAATCTGCCAAATAAACAAAGAAAGAAACAACAGAAAAGAAAAATAACTATATACAAAGTGAAAAGAAAAATTAGGGCACTTCAAATGCAGCTAAAGAATATAACACTCAGCAGCAAGGAAAAGAGTAGGAGGGTCAGCCAAAGTGGTGACAGAATGTTAACAGTTAAATCCTCTTAAGCTCTATCTACTTCCCTCATTCTTTCAGATTTCTTATGCTCAAGCCTTATATCCTCTTAATCTCCATCTTAAAACACTCTTGAGAGTCATTAGGGAGCTTTAATGTTTTGAAAACATGAAATGTCACCTCTTGATCTAGGACTCTCACAGTCAACTCCCCCTTTTGCACGTCAATCAAAGTCCTACCAGTAGCTAGGAAAGCTCTGCCTAATATGATGGGTGCTTCCCTGTCTTCCTCCATCTCCAATACAATAAAATCCGCAAGGAAAAAAATTTGTCCACCTTTACTAGCACGTCCTCAATGACCCCCTTCAGATATTTAATGGATCGATCAGCCAGCTGATGGGTCAGTGTGGTAGGCTTGACATCCCTATTCCTAACTTTTGGTAGATGGACAAAGGCATTAGATTTTTACTGGCTCCCAAATCACACAGGGCTCTACCAAAGAATAGATTTTCAATTGTGCAAGGTATGGTAAAACTCCCAGGATCTTTGAGCTTAAGGGGTAATTTCCTCTTGATAATTATACTACATTCCTCAGTTAAGGCCACCGTCTCATACTCTTCCAATATTCTTTTCCTAGAGAGGATATCTTTTAAAAACTTCACATAACTTGGCATTTGCTCTAAAGCATCTGCGAAAGGAATGTTAATGTGAAGTTTCTTAAAAACCTCAAGAAATTTAGCGAATTGTTATCGAGTTTTTGATTCTGGAACCTCTGAGGAAAAAGGTACTGGTGGTCTAACTGGAGAGGATGTAGTGAAAACATGTGTAGCATCAGAGGATGAGGAAGGCTGTGAAGTAGAAGAAGGTAAAGATGAAGAAGCGCTTATCTTTGATTCCTTTACAGCCTGATCTTGTTGTTCCTGCTCTTTCTGAGCTGCCTCGTTAGAACTTAAGGATTCTTCAACTATGTGTTGTTCAGGTTAGGACATAACTTGTGGATCATCATCTAACTCTCTGCCATTCCTAAGGTTAATGGCTTTCACATGTTCTTTACCCTCCCTTTGCCTAACAGGATTAGCTTCAGTGTTACTAGGAAGGGTCCCGTGAGGACGCTGGCTAAGAGCATTTACTATTTTTCCCACCTGAACCTCTAAGTTCTTAATTGAAGCAGCATGATTTTGTAGGATCGTTGAGAACATCTCTTCTAGTGTAGGCTTCTTCTCAGTTGCTGGTGCATGTAAATGTTGGGGCTCCATAGGTTGTGGTGAGGGAAGATGAAATTGATGTGGGGATGGGTGATGTTGAAATTATTGAGGTGGGTATGGGTGATGAGAAGGCGGATGATGAGGAAATGGATGCTGTGGTGGTACCTGAACCGGTGGAGCTTGAAAACCAGGGGTCCTACAGGTCTAGAGCTAGAAGTTTGCCCTTAGTTTTGGCTCTAAGAGAAGTTAGGATGGTTCCTCCACCCTAGATTTTAAGTGTTTGAAAAAGGGTTGTCCTGTTGCTTAGGGGGGCAACATACTGAACCGATTCTAATTTAAGTGGACACCTATCCACAGAGTGTGTACCACTACACAGATCGCATGAAAGAAAAGGACTTTGGATAGAATAGACAGGATTAGGACTGGTGGAAGGATTATGCTGGGTACTGAGCGACTCTGCCTTCTTCGTAAGGTTAGCGATTTGAGAGGTCAAGGTAGAGAGCGTATGGAGCTCATAGATACCCACCGATTTCTTAGGCAGTTGCCTCTCCGAGGACCATAGATTGCTGTTAGCAGCCATCTTTTCTAACAACTCGTAAGCTTCCTCCTCTTTTTCACACATTAGCGCTCCACCTGCAGCAGCGTCAATAATGGTCCTATTTTGGCTTGTAAGTCCGTTGTAGAAGGTCTGGACTTGCAGCCACAAAGGTAGACCATAATGAGGGAACTTCCTAAGAACCTCCTTATATCATTCCCATGCTTCATAAAGAGATTCCGAATTAAATTGGGTAAAGGAAGATATATCACTATGGAGTTTGGCCATTTTAGAGGGAGGGAAAAACTTAGCTAAAACTTGATGGGCTAACTCGTCCCAAGTAGAGATAGATCATGGAGAAAATGAGGTTAACCAGTGTCGCGCCCTATCCCTAAGCGAGAAGGGGAATAGTCTAAGCCTAAGCGCATCATCACATAATCCATTGTGCTTGAACGTGTTGTCATAGGTCTAGGAATTGCCTGAGGTGAGCATGTGGGTCATCATGTGGAAGCCCATTGAACTGTAAAGAGGTCTGGATCATCTAGAGGATGGAAGGCTTAATTTCAAAGTTGTTTACAGGGATAGCTGGTGGCCTAATGTCAGTATAATAACCTCCAATAGTCGGCATTGCATAATCTCCAATCATCCTGATTTCCCTATTTTTTGTCATGATGTTTTTGCAACGGAGCTATAAATTTCCTAAAATCCTTTCGAATTTTCCTAAGTGTTCGTTCAATTTCAGGATCTAGAGGAAAACAATCATAACTCTTGGCTCTACGCATGCAAACATCAGAAAGTCCTTAGAAATTTTTTAAGTTTTTAAATTTTTAAATTTTTTTTTTTGGATAGAAAATTTAACTAACCTAAACTAAGGCTCTAAATATTTACAACCTAAGTATTTACAAGCTAAAATTACACCTAAGAATAATTTCACCGATATTAATTACTGGCTAATTAAGACTTCCTCGGCAACGGCGCCAAAAACTTGGTACGAACTAAACGTATTATCTGCAAGTACACGGGTCGTACAAGTAATAATGAGATTTGAGTCTCAAGTCATCGTCCCACAGAGAAGTTGATTAGCCTAATTAACTACCGGTTAATCTTACCCTAAGTATATCCTAACAAATTAAGCAATGATGATGGGTGATCTACTAAGTCTAAAATTAAACAAGTACTGAAAATAATAAAACTATAAAATAAAGAAAATTAAATAGAGCTAAAATTTACTTAGAGAGCTCCGAGCATTAAAAGCAAATAACCTACAAAAGAAAATTAAAACAGTTAAAATTACCTAACGCAATTAAAATAAAATGCAAATATGAAAATAAAGAAATAAAATTAAACTAAAATTTAAACGAACTTAAAATAAAAAATGCATGTAATTAAACTAATAAAAATTACAAATTAAACTAACCTAAAATCGAATAAAAATGAAGACTAAATTAAAAATGCATGAAACACAATTAATCTAAATTAATTCTAAATTCAACTCATAAAATAATAAACTAAAATAAAGTCCTAAAACATATAATATAAAATTAGCTATTAACTAAAAAATTAAAACTAAAAATTAAATTAACAAACTAAAATGCTAGATTTAACCTACAATTATCAACTAACAACTAACCTAAATTAACAACTAATAAAAGCAAGAAAAATAATAAAAATGCAATAAACATTAAATTAAACAAAGAAAATGACATGGCCAAACATTGCCTTAAGCTACTTTGCCAGGAGAGTGGTCCCGATAACTGCACTGTGCATGTCTTCTTTAGCAAAATTTATCTTCAAGTAGTGCTGTCCTGGTGTGTCCTGCTCTCTCGATTCCAGGTGCTATGCTGGTCTCGATTTTGCCCAGCTTTCTGTTGTCTGCTGCTCCAGGTGTTCACAGTTTGTTTAGGCCTACTTACAACCAACGGTGCTGTCCGCTACTTCTGCTCCAGACCATTGTCCTCGACTTGCCCAGCTAGCAAGCACGTCCAGCTTGCTGCTCTGCTTCTGCCCTACTGCTGCTCCAGGAGTTGCTGTCGCTCTCGGTTTTGGTTGTCTCCAGGTGCTGTCCTTTGCTGCAGCTTCCCAAATTTCTGTCATGCTTTGCTCTTGACAACAACCAGCTCCCATCTAATTCCTCACAACCGGACTCCAGCTTGCAGCAACAGGGAAATCCTATCACCCAACCGAACAAAGGAGAAGATTGGTCCCGCCAGGTTCAACAACCATGTTTTCTGCATCATGATCGAATTACAGCAACTCACCAAAGCAAAACATACTCAAGAGGTCATCAACAGCAAACCGAAGCATCAGCTGCAATGGATGAATGCTTAATAACGATTAGACTATAGTAAACAGTAACAAACATATAATAACAAAGCAAAACAAAAAATATTATGGATAATAAAAAAACCACAAAAACTGACATCAACATTAGGAGAAGAAGTGAAACTAAAGCAGTAAAAAAAAAAAAAACTATGCGTGCTGGAATAAAACAGAGGGCTAAAGTCATGGTTCTATGCATGCTGGAATAAAACAGAGGGCTAAAGTCATGGTTCACTGCTTGACATAGCATCTCAGCACATTCAAAGAAGCCACACACAAAAGGAAGTATCCAGGACAGAATGAAATAAAAGAATGAAGTAGCACCAACCCAAAAAAAAAAAACTACTGTAACCCGAACGTAAAGCAGGAGAATATAAAAAAAAGGCAGTAAAAAAAATTAGGATTAAGAAGATTGTAAGAAGAACCAAAACTAAAATCCAGAAAATGAAGCTGTACAACCATTAAACCATATATGCAGTAAACATAAAAATACTACAGGAAAATCTTTAAAAAAAAATTACATCAAACGACTATGTAAAAACGTAGCAAGTAAAACTATACTTTTGTTGATCCTCCTTTACAATCTCAAAGTATTAAGCTAAAATTAAAGGCATAATGTAAAACATTGAAGAAACTTGAAGCAACACAGTAAAAGAATAACAAGCCGAGAATGAATAATAATAACAAAAATAAGGATGTTCATAAAAGGAACTTAGCAAATGAGAACTTGTAAAAACTTATAACAATGGTGGCTAACAAAATAGTTGAAAACTAATAAAACAAACGGGAGAGCTTGAAAACAAAACAAAAAATTGCATAAAACTTTAACCTAAAAAATTAAACTATTCTAACAACTAACCTAAATTAAAACTACTCCTAAATTACTCTACACTACTCTTACCTCTACTTACCCTACTCCTACTTCTTTTTTTCAATTGCCATCATATTCTATTTATACACACACTTAGGGGTACAATAGTAATTTTTCCATCCTAGATGAGTTGGCATTGTTTGGCCACTTGTCTTCATTTGATTTACTGCAGAGTAGATATTTCCACATCATCAGTCTTTTTATCCAGTTGGTTGTGCGATGTGGCCCGACGTGTCTTCCAGAAGGTTCTCACGGTGTCCGTCAATCTTATTATTTCAGAGTGAATAAAATATGAAAACCTGGCATCACGCGTGTCCAGACGACTAGTGACTAGGTCTGCAATTTTGACGTGGTCCAATCTCTTTTAGCCCGTTTTTAGCCCAATTTCGACTGAAACGATTGAGTTTCATGCGAATTTAATTTATCTGTGCATAAGAGAATTTTAATTAAATAAAAGGGATAATTAATAAACAAATATGGGGATTTAAATAATTAATTAAGAAATTAAGCACAAATAATTCTATTAAAAATAGAATTATGAGGTTCAGAGGTAAAATAAGTGCTCTCAATGACCTACAGTTTATGAGATTGTTATTATCAGAAGCTCACTCTTCGGGGTATACAATGCATCCAGGGAGTAATAAAATGTATCAGAATCTCTAAAAAAGGTATTGGTGGTCAGGCATGAAAAGAGACATTGTAGAGTTGTAGCAAAGTATCTCGTATGTCAGCAGAGTAAGGTAGAGCACCAGAAGTCTGCAGGGTTATTGCAGCCTTTACCTATATCGACTCAGATATGAGAGTATGTAACCATGAATTTTGTGATGGGTTATAAAGGACCCGCAGAAATCACGAGGCTATTTGGGTGATAGTCAATAGATTGACTAAGTCTGCCCACTTCCTAGCTATGAAAGCTATTGATACTCTGAGCGCATGGGTGAATTTATGTGTAAGGGAGATTGTGGAACACCATTTAACTTTCCAGGGAGCATTATATCATATAGGGATTCCCGATTCACTTCCCACTTCTGGGAACATTTTTCAGGAAGTCATGGGATCCCAGTTGAGTGTTAGCACAGCTTTCCATTCTCAGACAGATGGTCAGTCAGAGGGGATTGTATAGGTTTTGGAGGATATGATGAGAGCGTGTGCAATTGACTTTAGAGGCTCCTATAATGATCAGTAGCCACTAACCGGATTTTCCAATAATAACAGTCATCACTCAAGTATTAAAATGGCACTGTGTGAGGCATAGTATGACCATAGTTGTTGTTCATCGATTGGATAGGAAGCAGTGAGTAATAGATAGATAAATGCTCTCGATCTGGTAAGATAAGCCTTTGAGGATGTTTAATTGATAGGTGAGAGATTAAGAATGCCTCAAAGCAGAAAAAAAAATGAGGGCTATGCTAACAAGAGTCGGAGATCGTTGGAATTCACCGAGAGTGAAACAGCGTTTTTTGGGAATTCTCCTTATAAAGGCATAACGAGATTCAGGAAAAAAGCTAAATTAAGTTTCGTTGTATTATACCCTTTTTAAATATTATACAGAATGGGAGATAAGGCCTGTAAGTTGGTGTTGCCACCGAACTTATCAAGTGTCCACAATGTCTTCGACATTTCGATGCTTCAAAAATATCACCCGAATCCGGCAAATGTGATTCTGTATGAGCCGTTGGAGCTCTGGTAGGATATGTCATATGTGGAGAAGCCGATTTGGATATTGGATAGGAAGGATAAGGTATTGCGGTCGAAGACAATCATTTTGGTCAAGGTTCTCTGGTAGCACCACACTTTGGAGGAAGCTACACAGGAATTAGAGAGCTTGATGCGAGACAAACATCCCCAATTATTTGAGGATTAACTTGGTTCTAATTTGGAGGACCAAATTTTTGAAGGTGGTGAGGATTGTAAGACCCGAAATTCGGTGTAAATTCCTTAAGAAATCGTTATTTTAAACAAGGATTTAGGAAATCTTGATCAATAAAGAAGAAATAATTGAATTTCAGGTGCAATTGATCAAGATACGAATTTATTGTGAAGATCAAAATTTTTTCACATTGGGAAATTATCTCGAAAATATGGAAAAATATTTTCAAAAAATAATAATAAATAAAAATATTTTAAGAAAAAAATAATAAAATAATAATTTTATAAGTCTAAGATATTTTGTGTATATTGTATTATATTTAAAATATAATATAATATATTTAAAAGAAGAAATTGGAATTGAAAAAAAAACAAGAAATAGGATCGCGTGACACAGTCGCACAACCCAAAACTGACGAAGTAAGGCCAGCACCAAGGGACCCTCCACCAGCCGTCACGTGCGCCCCTATTGTTGGGAATGGAAAAAACACCAAAGAGAAAATGAAAACAGGGAAAAGAGGATTCATCGGCACTGGCGCCGATTTGGCCAGAACCACCACCAGTCGAACATTCCCCAGGTGAAGACTGACCATTGGTGGTTGAATCGCCCAGTGAAACGGTCGGCAGCGCCGTCAACTGCGGAAGAGACAAAATGATAGCGAGGCCTAAAAGGGAAGGGCCGAATCAGTCACTTTTCGGCCAGCTTAGACTCGGCCAGCACCAGATTCATGCTTCGTGAGATCCCGTCGATCTGCTAGAAGTGGAAGCCAGTGAAGAACCGGCCAGCGTAGATCCAAACGACGAGGATGGTACTGAACTGAACTGAACCGGTCCAAACTGGTTCAGCAAGAAAAAAAGAAAATAAAAATAAAAAAGAAAGAAAAAGAAAAAAAGTAAAAATGAGGAGAAATATCTGGTGATGCAATTGGGATAAGGGTAAGCTGGTAAGCGGTCAAAATTGACCGATTTAATTTTTGAGAAATTTATAGGAAATTTTAATTGACTGAAATTGACCCAATTTAATTTTACAAATGTGTAGCGCGACAATTGGCGACAAACGAGAGTTCAGGTCAGCCTCGATTTACATGCTATAATAGAATCTCGGGTAAGTAAATCTCAATTTACGATAATTTGCATAGTTATGCATGTTAGAAATTCATCGCATAAGTTACTGATTTATTTCCGTATAAAATGAATTATGTTTTTGAATTGGAAATAGATTGTCGTAAATAATTGTATGAGTTGTCCAAAGAGCCTAAACCAAGGGCCAATAAGTGTTGATGGGCCCAATAAGCCCAAGAAGCCTTAATAAAGGGAATAATAAGTGAAAAATGTGCTTAAGACTGATTAAGGCCAATTAAGGTGCAATCGGGCCTAATAAGAGTAAATGGGCCTAATGTTGTAAGTTAAGCCCAGTAAAAGTGAAATACGAGTAAAATATAGTGTATTTAACCCGATAAATGATTATCTACAGCTCCAAAGAACATACTAGGAGCTAAACGGATCAGGTGATCGGTAGTGATGGAAAAGGCAGAGTGATCAGAATGATTTGAGGTAAGGGAATTTTGTGAGTAGCTAGAGGTAGCTATACGTATTTCAGGTAGATTTTTTAGTATTAAATTGTATATGGATTTTCAAATATGGAAAAATTTTGGTAGGGACCCGACATAGAAAAATTACGATTTTACCCCTATTAAGGGTAAAAATTCAAAGTTTCAAAAAGTCCTAAAAAGTATGGAAAACATATTTTTGAATGTTTTTACTGCTGTTTAGCAGAAGAATAGATAGATTGGCTAATAATTTTGTGAAATGCACAAAATAGCCTAATTATGGTATTGATTTTAAATGTTTTGAATCATTCCTTTTTCAAAGAGCCTTCTATCGAATTATATGCGAACAAATCATGCTAGAGCACTGCTCGCACTTGATTTTATTTGTTTTCCACATAAATTAGTGCTGGAGTATGACTCACACTAAATTTTCATGAGATGCATATTTTATTACTGAAGCATTGCTCGTACTACGTTTTTTGTGATTTATGCAAGATAGAGTGTTGGAGCATTGCTCGTACTTAGTTTTACATGGTTTATGCATGGCATAGTACTGGAGCATTGCTCGTACTTGATTTTAATGAGTTTTGTACATAGCATTGTACTGGAGCGATTGCTCATACTTGTTTTGAAATATGAACTATGCATGACCTAGTGCTGAAGTGTTACTCGCACTAGCGGTTGATTTTGTGATATGTATAAGACAGTGTTTGAACATGGTGTTGACTGTGTTTTGCACTCAAGACGCGCACTGTAGCTTTAATGTGATATACATGACATGATTCAAAACCGTGATGATTGCCTCATGTAGACTAAGTGTCACACGGATGAGATGCTCGCACGTGGATTTTGAGACATGGGTTGGTTACCGATGTGGTATAGGGTGGATAATACCTATGGCTTGTGAGACCCCATTTATGTATAACTTTGTAATATATGTTAATGGAATTATAAGGCAAATGATTTCAGATCATGTAAATGTGAATGAATTTACAATGGGATGAATGGCTGTCAAGATACGAGTAGAGGATAAATAAGGACCGAAGTGGCCTCAAACTAAATGGATAGAACTTTAAGCAAATTGAATTGAAGATAAGGAATGACAACACGAAATGATAATGCATGCATTGTGAATGTTGTGTATCCATTCTAATTTCCAAGTAATACACACAAGTTTTATAACATGAAAATCATAGGAAATGAACATTTCCGTGCTCGACGTGTGAATAGATTGCAAAATACTAGTGAAGCAATCGAATGCAAGTTCTCCCTTGGAAATTTTGAAAAAATTACAGCAGAAGAGCTGCAAATGAAGGCCAGATTGATCTCCTATCCAAGGCAGATCGATCCCTTGTGCAAACAGAGCAATTTCAAGTGAATCTGCCAAGGCCAGATCGATCTCCCCATTGAGCAGATCCATCTCCCAAATGAGCAGATTGATCTGCATTGGCCTCTACCAAGCCCAGATCAATCCCTTTTTTAGTACAGATCGATCTCCATTTGATTTTGTTAAGAGCAGATCGATCTCTCCCCATGAGCGGATCGATCTGCTTAAGCTTTTGTCAAACCAAGATCAATCTCTCCCCTATGAGTAGATCGATCTCCCCCTTCTAAAACCTGAGAATTCAATGGCTAAAACCAAAGGAAGATTGACTTTACCCTAGCAGATCGATCTCATCACTTTAAATCTATAAATACCCCACGACAAAACCCTTTTCTTCAACAAACCAACACACCTCTTCCATTTTTACCCAAAATACCAAGTTTTCTCTCTCTAGAATACACCTTTCTCCAAAAAGAATTAGGAAAAAGCTATTAGAGCCAAAGTTGTTCATTTTGAGGAGAGTAACATAGCTTGGAGCCAACACTCAACTTATTGGATTGAAGGAGCTAAGGAGTCTTCCAAACTTGGAAAAGAAGAAAGTCAATCTAAGTTAGTTTCCAATACACCAACTCAAAATATATTTATCTAGTTATTGTTGTGAGTAGATTGGTGTATATATGGATAATTGAAACTACCTAGAATGTAAAGAAATAAGCAATAACCTAAAATGAGTTTAGTGTGAGAAAATACAATGTGGTTGAGTTGATGATGAATGGGTTATATCAAGGTGTTAGAAATGTTATATGCACGATTTTGAGATTATGTTGTGAAAGCAAATTATAGGATTGGGCAAAGTGAGGAAATGTGCATACATGGCAATTTTTAAATGCATGAATGAATTGAGGAACTAATGATTAAGCATACAAATCAAGTGGTTGATTTGATAACTAAATGGCTTAGTAGCCAAATTGATTAAGAACGACACAATGTTGGCCAAATGCAAAAATGGACCAAGCTTAGAACTATAAGGTCCGATAAGATATATCGATAGTGATGAAGTGATTTATGAATGTATGCAGCTCCAGAGACCGAACTAGGAACAAGTTAGATTAAACGAGTTTCCAGCGGTGGAACTTATACTATGCTTGACGTGATTCGAGGTATGAGAGTTTTGTAAGTGCCTAGGGGTAGCTATACGTATTTTGAGGGGAATTATAGGGTGTGAATTTCTCTAGCTATCTAATAATGCATTAAGAATTTTTGTGAAAGGTTCCAAAAATAAGGAAGGAAAATGTTAGTTTACCTTGGTAGGAATTTTATGAAAGGGGTAGTGAGGATTCAAAAATGCATGTATTTTCATGACTTTGATGTTTTCGTGATAAAATATTTGGATATGAATGAAATGAGGATTGGTTGGTTATTTCTTTGTGTGTTTGCATGAAAAAGCACGGATCATGTGCTAAGTTTTATCCTTAAAAATACTTGTTATTTTAACTCGAGCCACCTACCATATTTGTGTGAGTGCAAACAGTGCTGGAGCTTAGTTTGCACTAGATTTTGATGCTTTGATTTATACTGATAGTGTTGGAGCCCTTCTCGCACTGGTTTTACTGATTTACTGTGGATGAAAGCCATACTAGAGTTACTCGTATGAAGATTTGACATGTTTTATAGAAAATCGTGCCAATAACACTTGTAGACTGTGTGTCACGGTGAGATGATACATCGCACGTGTGTTTTGAGACATGAAATGCTTACCGACATGGTATAGGACAGCTAAGACCTATGACAGGCACCCCTGAACCATGATGGGGCTAAGTCCTATGATAGGCATCCCAGATAAACAGTCATGTGGGCTAAGTCTTACGGCAGGCACCCCTGACAATGATGTGGGCTAAGACCTATGGCAGGCACCCTCAGATCGTGTGGGTCTGCAGAGTACATTGTACTGTGTATGTCACATGGAGTACATTGTACCGTGTAGTCTTGATGACTAGCTGGTTGAGTTATTGCATGAGTAGGGCAGACCTCACCTCTCGTTGCAGTTGTGATACCCTACACGTCAGGATTCGCGTAGTCTGGGATCATAGGGATTTTTATATATGGCCATTATTCTCAATTTATTACCCAATGTAACCTACATGCCTCACTTGCTATTATGTTTTATTGATAGACTTGGGTAGACCCGAAGGAGGGGCGATGCTCGTGATTTGGTTTTAAAAGGAAATGTGATTTTATGCACAAGGTATTTTCAAAAAGCGAGATTAGATTTGATTTATATGAATTGTGATGATTTTTGATATAATGAGCATGAGATGTTTTATATGCTGATTTTACATTTGATATCATGCCTGCTTTTATGAGTTTTTCATATACTATATACATATTCATGTGGCATGGTTTTATCTACCTCATGCTCAAGATGTAAATGATCTTGATATAATGTCATTATATGCATGTAGATAGTGTAGCTGTCTACTTGCTTATACTATTTTCTTACTGAGCATATGGTTGTTAACCCTTTCACTTTCCCTCCCTACAGAGCATCCATAGTGGTTGAGAGCGAGCATAGACTTGCACTCCCAGTGTTCGTTACTGCCCATCGCTGGGAGGTATACACATTAATATCGATTTGCATCTAGACAAGTACAGCACAACAATATTTTGGAACTGTAAATGTGAGGAATGTAAACATTTGTAGACATGTATTAATTAATGAACTTAATGTAAGCAATTTAAGTGTCTACAATTATCGTTTATAAATGTTAAGTGATATTATGTATGGTAAGGGGTAACTAGCCCCGAATCATAGCTCAACTTTTTGGTGTAGGAAACTGTTCACGACAGGGTAAGTTATTGTAAAAGGCAAAACATTTATAGTGCTTTTCTTATGAAAAAGGGTAGTGATAGAGATTGGTATCAGAGCAGAGTTGATCTGATATGAGCCAGAGTTAGTAATAAGAAAATTTACATCCCCATATTACTAGACTTTGTTTAGATATAAATGTGTATATCTGATGGGTTAAACTAATGAATAACTATGGATGTAGGAATTTAGGCATGATGCCTGTCACACACAGTGGTAGAGGGGCGAGGGCACGTGCTAGGGGCCATAAAGGGAGGCCTGAAAGTCGTGTCGAGCCGCAGACCGATCAGATCGCTCAAGAGCCCATTGAGAGGCCAGGGGATATTGAGGCACGCTTCGCTAGGTTGGAGCGAAGTTTGGAGACTATTGTGGAGCTTGTTGCTCAGTCTATGTAGGGAGCTGGGGAGAGACAGGGCCCAGCTACCTAAGCTGCTGATGCTGGACCAACAGTTGCTTCTGATATGCCTACACAGCCAGTATCGATACCACAGGCGACAATTACACCCCGACCAGTTCAGGATACAGAATCACTTGTTACTCCACAACAAAGTAGCAGAGTGTGGGGTTATGGTTGTGATTTGGAGAGATTACGACAATTTCAGAAATTTAGATCGTCATCATTCAGTGGGGTGAAGGACCCAGTGGTTGCTGAAGATTAGGTGAGTGAGATTGAGAAGTTATACGGGTTCTTTGATTGCACCACTATGAAGATGGTCGTTTTTGCCATATTCATGTTGAAAGGAGCGACATAGCATTAGTGGAAGTCTACCAGGCCAATTTTAAGAGCCCGAAACACTGAGATTACATGGGAGGTATTTTTGGAGACCTTTTGGAGGCAGTATGTTCCTGACATTACTTAGAGGAAGTTACAGATGGAGTTTATTGGGTTTACTCAGGGGAACCGATCTATAGATGAGTATGAGACAAGGATTATATCCCTAAGAAGGTACGACCCGGATATGATGAGTAGTGAGACAAGGAAGGTGAGGAAGTTCATTAATGGATTGAGGCCAT
This sequence comes from Firmiana major, assembly GCA_033439115.1. Classification (NCBI taxonomy): domain Eukaryota; kingdom Viridiplantae; phylum Streptophyta; class Magnoliopsida; order Malvales; family Malvaceae; genus Firmiana; species Firmiana major. The sequence continues at coordinate 44,056,756 of CM065908.1, read as the reverse complement.
TCATCAGATCCAGGTTGGTCCCATTCGATATCCCGACATATAAGGAGGTTGTGCACAAGGCGCAGTTATGTGAACAAGACATTGAGTGAAATGCCTTCGAATTTGGAAAGATCAGTAGAGGTAAGGACATGGATTATAAGAGATCCAAAATTGATAGACTGATCAAGAGAGAAGGTCAGAGACTAACTGATAAGAGACCTCAGATTGAGGAGGTATAAGAAAGGATAGTAAAACCTCCGGTATATCCTGTTTTAGCACCACCGCCAAGAGGTGTAATTATAGGAGGGGCACTGGAGGCTCCAAGCAGTGTAGAAGATGCGGTAGATATCATGGTAACAAGCCTTGTCCGATGTCCTCGGTAGTGTGCTATCATTGTGGGAAGCCAGGGTATATTGTACGGGATTACCCTGAGATAATGGAGACTGCCCCACAGAAGGGCAAGGAGTCAGAGAGAACTCCTGTTGAGACTTCTACTCCGAAGAGGAGAGCCACAACTACAGAGAAGGGGAAGCAGGTTGTTGGCAGAGGCCAAGTGCATGCACTAGATTAGGATACAGTAGATGCATCAACAGATGGATTAAAGGTACTATCCTAATATTTGTCTTTGAAGCATTTGTGTTATTTGATCTTGTGCCACGCATTCTTTCATATCGCCCTCACTCGCATGTACGTTGTCAAAATATGTTCAGCCTACATCATTAGATAGAATGTTATTGATCTTTACGCCTGTGAATGATAGTTAGTTGACTGAGTATGTGCATAGGGATTATAGGTTGAAGATAGGGGGGAGAGATGGCAGCCAATCTTATTTTGTTGAATATGAATGATTTTGATGTAATTTTTGGAATGGATTGGCTAGCTGGAAATGAGGTTGTTTTAGATTGTTTTGCTAAGACGATAACGTTTTCAAGGATAGATAATGTTACTGTAAGTTTCCCAAAAAATGTATTGAAAAATTCCCTTGAAAATTGATAAAAGTAGTATTTTATTTGTAAGCAAAATGGATAAATTTCTATGTTGGAATTGATAAGTCTAATTTTAAGGATGAGTTATGTTACTAACGGTGGAAATAATTGTAAAACCCGTAATTTCCCACGTATTTATTTTTATGAAGATATGATGTATATGTACGTTGTTACAAAAATAGCTTGAGAAGCTATGGTGTATGTATATGTATTGTTACATGAGTATAAATGATAGGAGGATGTAAGGATTTTGGAAATTTAATGAAACATCCATGATTTCAAGTAGTGTGCACAAGTTTTATCACCTATGCACTATATGGAATGGTTGAAAATATACGTTAATTGTGTAAAGGATGCAAATTGAGGTATGTACCAAATGAGGGTGAGTATGCAGTTGGAAATCTGCAAAAAAATGCAGGAATCAGGGGATGAGAGATCGATCTCATATGACAGAGAGATCGATCTTGTCACGACCTAAATTACCAAAAATCACTACAAATGCTTTGTTTTTCACTTTTCGTTTATTATTTAATTCTTACCTTTCCTCTTATTGTGACCATCCTACAAACAGTTGGGCTATTATCGGTGTTAGTCCCTTCTCACCTATTTACCATTCCATTTCCATAATCACATTCACATATCAGGATTTACTATCCTTTGAATTTAACTAAATACTTATACAATGGTATTTACATAACCTTACATCCCCGACATCATATCCATTTACAGTACTGTGCATTTACATATTTAGATACGAAACTATACAAATGTGTATACCTGTCTCTTGATAGGAAGCAGCGGATACCAAGATACAAGTTCTTAACCGCTCACTAACTACAACGAGTGCTCTGAAATGATGGAAAAATAAGGGGGTGAGCAAACCACACGCTCAGTAAGACAATTATACAAGTAAGTAGATAGCTCCACTATCTACATGCTCTTAATGTCATGCCCTTAAAATCCATTTCTTTCTGTTTAAATCTCACGCACAAAATCATGCATACATCATTGCTATAGTTTATAAAAACTATTTGTGCATATAGAAATCATGCAACTCATGCATCAATGGCATGTTATGAAAAATCATCAAATCATAATTAGCATGAAATAAATAAAGATCATGCATTAATTCATGCCATGTGACACCAAACATGAAAAGCAATTCTTTTTATGAATTTGTAATTAAAGCATGGAAAACTCCTCATGCTACTGCATTTAAATCACTTCATTAAAGCTGCAATATAAAATAACCCCTCCGGGTCAATCATCTCATAAATAAATCTCAACTCATAAAACAATTTGTTATCAAAATTCTGTTATAAAATCACCCTTCTTTTAAGGTCACATTTCATAAAATCCTTTGAAGAATCTATCATCATAGTACAAAATCACATTTCAGTGAAAATCACAAAATCGGGGGCCTGACCCCTCCCTCGGGTTTACCCTGGTCTATCGAGACCAAAAGTTATATCATGTGAGACATGTAGGTGACTATATCAGTAACAACGAGGACTATGGCCATAACCTAGTGATCCCTGGCTACACGGTACCTAGTGTGAGGGGTATCACACCTGAAACAGGAAGTGGGTCAATCCTGCCGCCAGAACAACATAACATCAGGATTGCGAGGGCAAGGCTTGTTGCCTCGTGGCCACTCCACTCCAACAATCCCCACGGTACAGCGCACTCTATGTGATATACACGGTACATCGTACTCCGTGAACCCAATCTCAGTCAGGGGGTGCCTACAATAGTTCCTATCCACCCATACCAATTATGTCTCAGTATGCACGTGTAGGCATATCATCTCACTGTGACACACAATCTACAGGAGGCTCCAACACAGCTATATGCATGTCATATAAATCCTTGTACGAGTGAAGCTCTAGTACGACTCTATGCGTATTCATGATATCTAAAAATCTTGTGCGAGAGAAGCTCTAGCACGGTTTCATAAAAATCAGTAAAACCTGCGTACGAGTAGCACTCTAGTACGACTTTAAAAAAATTATAAGTCCATATAAAATCATGTACGAGTAAGCTCCAACACGGTTATATGCATAAACTCCATTAAAGCCTCGTGCGAGCAATGTTCCAGCACGACATCATGCATAAATCGTTCAAAACTTCGTGCGAGAAATGCTCTAGCATGAATAAATGATCAAGTAAATCAAAACTTCATATGAGCAATGCTCCAGCACGATTTCATGCATAAATAAATCAAATCTTATGCGAGTTACACTCTAGCACCGCTTTTATGCAATTAAATCGATTAAGTCACATACGAGCAAGGCTCCAATACGGCTTTAATGCAATTATCATATCAAAACAGGATGCGAGCTGAGCTCTAGCACCTCTCATGTATGTCAAATCATTAAAACTAGTGCGAGCAATCGCTCCAGCACCTTTTTATGCATATCAAGTCAAAATAGTCAAAACAGTCAAACAAGAGTGCGAGCTAAGCTTTAGTACCTCTCATGCATTTCACAATAGTAAAATCAGTGCGAGCAACTGCTCTAGCACATTTCATGCATATAATGTCACATAAGTCAGTGCGAGCAACCGCTCTATCACATTTTATGCACACTCATAAACGCAGATATAGTGCGAGCTATGCGACAACACTATTTGTTTTCATATAAACTTGATAGTTGGCCCATTTTCCAAAGAAATTTCATTTAAATCTTAATAACACTTACGTAGTGTTATATTGTGAAATTTATGCAATTACTGGCCAATCTATCGATTTTCTTAGCTTAAAAACCACGAAAATTCCTTAAATTAGAAAAGTCCTTAAATCATGCATTTCATGCATGTCATGCTTTCACCATCCTTAGGTGTATTCCCTCAATAGGGGTAAAATAGTCTTTTACCTATTTCGAGTCCTTAAAATCTTTAAACAATTTCTAGGACCTTTATACATATTCAGTGTATACAAAAGCTATTAAAATACGGGTAGCTACCTCTAGCTACTCACACAATTCCTTTACCTCATTTTTCTGTACAGCCTGACCTTTCTACTGATGTCTTGTCATGCAGTTCCATTTGCTCTCAATCAAATCTCTGGAACTGCGTATAATTAAACATTAGGTCAAATACAATACAATTTATTATATTTCATATTTTCTGGGCTTAATTTAAATCATTGGGCCCGTTTACCCATATTGGGCCTGATTGTACCATAATGAGCCTTAATCGGTCTTAAGCCCATTTTTCACTTACTATTCACATTATCGAGGCCTATTGGGCTCATTGGGCCATCAGTATTTATTGGGCCTCGTTCTAAACCCTCGGATAGCTTAATTAATTATTTACAACAATTTATCTCTAATTCCATAATATAATTTATTTTATGCGAAAATTAAATTCGTAATTTATGCGATAATTTCTAACACACATAACGATGTAAATTGTCATAAATAAGGGTTACTTACCCAAGATTCCATGATAGTAAGCAAATCGAGGCTGACTCGAGCTCTCATTTGACGTTAATTGTTGAGCTACATAATTACATATTTTTTCGAGTCAATTTTCAGTCGAATATTAATCAAATTAAATATTCTGAAATTTAAATCGGTCAATTTCAACGGCTTACTGACTTACTAGTAGCTCGATTGCATCACCAAAATTTTTCTCCAATTTTCCTCTTTTTCTTTTTCCCTTTTTCTTTTTCTTTTTCTTTTCTTTTCTTTCTTTTCTTTTTTGTTGAACCGGTCCAGTCCGATTCAGCATAACAACACTTCATTGAACTGGTACGTACCGGTTTAGGCCTCACTTCGCCGTTCCGTTGCCGTCCGGTAGGTTACTGGCTCGATTCCGGCACCAATCGACGTGTCATCGCCTGGGTGAACTTCTTCGGTCCTCGACTGGAGTCGAATCGGCACTGATGGCCGCCGATTTCCATTCTCTCTCGCGGCATCTCCCTCTGTTGATCTCCTCTTTCCGGTGACCTCATCGCGCGTCGCGGTTGTCGGTGGGTCACGCGGTGTCTGGCTCTCTTTGCCGGCCCCTCTCTCTCGCCGGTGGCCGTCAGTATGGAGGAACCGACTCCCTCGGTTTCTTTAGCTTTCTAGAAATTGCATTTCACAATTTTTACGTTTTTTATTTTATTTTATTTTATTATTTATAATTTATTTTTATTATTATTATTTTAATCATTAAAATATTATTTAATCCCCAAAATATCTAAAAAATGCTTATTTATTTCATTTAATCCATAATAAATTTATCTGTCTTATTTCATCTTTTCGATATATTTTTCCAATATTTTCGGGATAATTTTTCGAGGTGAAAATTTCGGTTTATTCCAATAAATTCATATCTTGATCAATTGGATTCAAAATATAATTATTTCTCTGTTATTGATCAAGATTTCTCAAATCCATATTTTTAATGAAATTTTCTTGTCACGATTAATATTGAATTTTAGTCTTTTAACCGTTTTACCCTTCAACGTGTTTGGGAATACCATTTAAATCCTTCATTTGATCTTCAAATGCATTCAGGAATTTTTATTCATTCCTTTTGCATTTCTCATTTATGTAGAACTCTTCTTATGATTCAATTTACATCCTTTGAATCATAATAAATTTACGATAAAAATCGGGTCTTACATAATCTCCCCCACTTAAGAATTTCGTCCTCAAAATTGGAACCAAGTCAAATGGGTCCATAAACAACTCCGGGTACGTCTATCGAATCATACTCTTTAATTCTCATGTGACTTTTTTTTCGAGAGTGAAATACTACCAAAGGACTTGACTAGGGAGATCATCTTAAACCTCAACACTTTCTCCTTCCATCTAATAGCCGAATCGATTTTTTTTTGAACATACGTTATGTGAGATCTGAGAATTTTAGATATATTTTAATGATGTAATAAGAACATGAAGTGTAATTTATTGAGCTAAGTGAATTGTGGAAATTATATTTAGAGATTTATGTGTAAGTGTTTAACATAAGTGTGAAACTAAAAGGTCAAATCGATCTTGGAGAAGGAGAGATCAATCTGGTGAGTTAAAAATGACAAGGAAGGAGGAATTTAAGGAGCAGATCAATCTCCAATGGAAGAGGATCGATCTCCTTATGATTCTGTTTGAGAGAAGATCGATCTCATGAGGAAGGATCGATCTCCAAATGTTTCTGTTTGGGAGAAGATCGATCTCCTCAAGGAGCAAATCGATCTCATAAAGCCATAAAGAGATCGATCTCACCCCTCGACAGATCGATCTCCTAGGCATAAAATTAACCCAAATCGTTCTCAATTTCAAATGCAGATCGATCTCATCAAGAGCCAGATCGATCTCCTACCCTCCGTCTATATAAGGAACCCCTGTTTTCTCCTGCAATTTCATTTTCTGTCTCTTCCAAACCCCATTTCTGTCGAAGCCCTAGCTTTCTCACACATCCAAAGCACCCATTTTTGTCCAAATCAGAGGCTATGGCAAGAAGGAAAGTTGTTCCTCATCAAAGGGAGAACAAAATACTTGGAAATCGGAAGACGGATTGAATCGAGGCAAGAGATAAGCTCTCTATAAGTTTTGGGTAATTTCTAAACCTCGATCTTGATATTAGAGATGATTTTGGTGATAATGGTTGTTGGCATTGTGTTGAAATAGCTGGAAAATGATTAGGGATTGATGAAATTACAATGTAGTTGGGGTGATGATGATATTTAGCAATTTTGGTAATTTTGGGAATTTTGAGTTATAAATGAAAATTTAGATAATGTGGTGATTTAGCATAGATATTGTGGCATGGGAAGTGTAGGATGTTGAGATGTTGTGAATGAGATTGTGGATTGTGATAGAGTTACGGGATTTGAGAGATTTGAGGTGTTATGAGCAATTATGCTCGATTTTGAGAATTGAGGGTACTACGATGATGAGTATTGATGTTTTAACAATATTTGGACCGCTCGGGAGTTCCAGAGTGGAATGCGAGACTAGTCCATGACAAGGGGGAAACAATTGCACTATACGAGGTGCAAAGAGGTAAGGGAAACTAAACCATTTGTGTATGTGATTTGTGAACTATTATAGCATGATTTGCGATTTATAAAACAAGCATGTTTGATGTGTTGTGTTTTGATGAGAATACACACAGTTTTTATAGCCGGTTGGAGCCCATTATTTTATGAGTTTATAAGCTGAGTGTGAAATTGCTTTATAAACCATTGAGGTTGTGTGAGAAATGAATTGGGCTCTACGTTAAGGCAATATTGAGATGTGAGAAATGTGTGCGTGTTTTACCGGTTGGGACTCGGTTTTTAAATATGTTTTGTGTTGAGTACAAAACGGTTTTAAAGGAGTTTTATGAGAGAAAACCACTATGAGTTCTACGTGAAGGCAAACCAGTTTTACATGATAATGGCTATTGATAAAGACTTAGGTGTGTAATTTTGAATACACACTGGGCATTGCTCCGGTAGCATGTAAGTCTGATTCTTCTCCGTTCTAGTAACATGAGAACCCCAATTGGTGGCCGTTGCCACGTGAGAAACCCCATTCTGTGGCTATGCCACGTATATTTGGTGGTCGTTGCCACGTGAGAAACCCCATTTTGTGGCTATGCCACGTATATTTGGTGGCCGTTGCCACGTGAGAAACCCCATTCTGTGGCTGTGCCACGTATATTTGGTGGTCGTTGCCACGTGAAACCCTATTCTGTGGTTGTACCACGTGTGAATCTAAATCAGTGGCTATGCCACGTGTGTTTGGTGGCTGCGCCACGTGCATTATTATTACAGTGATTTTATCACGTATATTGAGAAAGCCATTATCGCATTATTTTCACATGCTTGTTACTGCTCTATACAGAGCCTTTTACTTCATGTTTCCACATGATTTCGAGATATGAGAATGTTGTTTTGAGAACTTTCATGCTATGGTTTTCAAATGAGTATACTGAGTTTCACGTGCAAATAAATATTTTATGATGTGCATTATGGTTTATATAACGAGTCCCTTACCCCCTTACTGAGCGATTTAGAAGCTCACCCTGTTTTCCTTCCCCCCAGATTTCTTCAAGTGAAAAAGGGTTTCCCTGCGACGTACGGAGTAGTGGCTAGTGGAGGACTTGAGCTCCAGGCCATATATTGTGTTTTGAGGTATCATTTATCTTTTCATGTACCCAGACAATTATTATAATTACAGACACTTGATGTATAACATTGTATGGGATGTATTAGGATTAATTAACTTAATACTGAATAATGTATTGATATGATATATAATTTCTAGTGATGAGATCCTGAGGTATGATAAATATGATGACGTATGACACTGCACAGGAATGCACCCTTAATTGTGAATTGTTGAGTAAAAAGTTTTAAATTTACCCTATTTTCTGCATTTTCGGGACGTGACACGTTATACTTTCATTGAGCTACAACAGCTCATATCCGATCACATATACTAGGTCCGGATAGTATTTTCGAAGCATCAAAAGATGGGACACATTATGGATGCCTCCTAATTTAAGTGGTAACGCCAACCTACAGGCCTTATCTCCCACTTTGTCCAATATCTCAAAGGATTCAATCTAACGAAACTCAATTTGCCTTCGTCCCGAATCTCATTATGCCCTTAAGCCAAGTAACTTCCAACAATACTGATTCACCCTTGGTGAATTCCAATGGTTTCTGTCTCTTGTCAGCATAGCTTTTTTGTCTGCTCTGAGGTGTTCTTAATCTCTCACAAATAAATTGAACATCCTCAGAGGTTTGTCTTACCAATTCAGGAGTAATTCTGTAATTGTCACCCACTTCTTATCCAAGTCGGGGAACAATCCCTAAAATCATACCATGTCTCATATAAATTCATCCTGATACTCAAGTGATGGCTGTCATTATTGGCGAATTCTATTAGTAATAACTGATCACCTCAGGAGCTTATAAAATCAATGGCACACGCTTTCATCATATCCTCTAGAACCTGTACAGTCCCCTCTGACTGACCATCTGTCTGAGGACGAAAAGCTGTGCTAACACTCAGTCAGGTTCCCATAGCTTCCTAAAAGCGTTCCTAAAAGTCGGAATCCCTATCTGATACCATGCTCACTGGAACGCTACATAATGTTTCACAATTTTTTGTACACATAAATCCGCCTACACAATCAGAGTATCTGGGAATTTCCATAACTAGAAGGTGGGTAGACTTAGTCAGTCTAGCGACTATCAGCTAGATAGCCTCGTGATTCATCCGAGTCCTCTATAACCCATCAAGAAATTCATGGTAACTCGTTACCATTTTCGTGTCGATATAGGTAGAGGGTACAATAACTCTGCTGACTTCTATTACTCTACCTTAATCTGCTGACATACAAGACACTTCTCCATAATCTCTACAATGTCTCTTTTCATATCTGACCATCAAGACCCTTTTTTCAGAGATTTCGATATATTCATTACTTCCGGGATGCACTGTATATCCCGAAGAGTGAGCTTCTGACAATAACACTATCTCATCACTATGGTCTTAGGGAGCACTTATGTTGTCTTTGGACCTCAGTAAGTCATCATCACTCACTGTGAACTCTGTCACTGTTTCCATCTGAATCTGACCCACACTATCGACACCATGCCGATCATCATGCTAAGCCTGTCAAATACAATCACTCAAATCCGGTTATAATCTCAGGCTAGCTGCCACACAATCACTGTCATCATAAGAAGGGATCATATTACTACTGAGGCTCACAACTGCTCTAGCAGTTCATGCTTCCTGACCATCATATGTGATACCATCCTGAGGCTCTTTCTACTCAAGGCATCAGCCATTACATTAGCCTTTCCTGGGTGGTACAATTTCCACAATTATAATCCCTCCGAAGCTCTAACCCTCTTTATTCTCATATCCAACACTTTTTTTGTGAAAATAGATACTCAGGACTTTTATGATCAGTGCAGTGCATATCTGAAATTTCTCACCATATAAGTGGTGGCATATACTCAGTACAAACACTACCGCTGCCAACTCTAAATCATGGTTTGGATAGTTTCTCTCATAGTCCTTCAACTATCTGGATCCATAAGCGACTATCTTCTCATTTTACATCAATACATAGCTCACTCCTTATTTTTGAGGTATCCATATACACTGAGAAACCTCTTGAGCCGTTGGGTATGGTGAGAATAATTACGGTTGTCAGTTTATTACTTTAATATACCAGAACTCACTGAAGCTACTTTCATACTTATCATCCCACTCGTATGCAATCTTTTTCCAAACGATATGTGTCAACTGAGCAGCCCATTTCGAGAAACTCTCAACAATTCATTTGTAAAATAGTTTCCAGTTGCTACTCATGCTCTTCCCTGGACTTCGAATACATCAAAATATCATCTCTAAGGATGACCACAAATCTGTCCTAGTAAGGTTTAATTACCTTGTTCATCAATGTCCTAACAGTTCGGCATATTCACCTTCTGAATTCTTAACGGATATTACCCAGACTTCAAATTGATCTCTAAAAAGATCTATGTTTTTCACAGCTAATCCAATAAATCATCTATAGTGGGAGGAAACACTTATTCTCGATGTTAGCCTCGTTCGATAATCAAAATTCAATACATAGTCGGAGGCTTCCATTCTCTATTCATAAACATAACAAGTGCTCCTCAAGTTACATATTCGGTCTGAGGAACACTTAGCCAATAACTCCTGTAATTGTTTCTTTAGTCCTTCTAGTTCCACTAATACCATTTTATACTATGGTTAGGACATTGGCTCCGTACCAGGTACCAACTCAATACAAAATTCTATCTCTTTATCTGATGGCAGCCCTGGTAGATTATCCGGGAAGATATCAGGAAACTCCCTGACCATAAGAATATTTTCTAACTCCGGATGTGCCTTATCCATACTAACCACATAAGCTAGAAAACATTCCTATCATTACTCATCTCGTGAGTACAATCATTTACTCATTTAATTACAATCACTACACCTCTTTCATTATGTGTCAACTTATAGTACACTTTTCAGGGGTGAAAACATCACTATCTTAGGATAGCAATCTAAATAACATAGTTTGCAGCTGACCAATTTATTCTCAAATATTACTTCAAAATTGTTCATATTCCATTGAATAAAATCGGCTGACGTATCATTTTTCCCCCGTTTTCAACTTACAATCCCTATACCCTTATTTAGTTAGTGAAAATCAGCTAACTATCATCATCTTGCCTAAGGGTACAAGCTTCACATCTTTCACTAGCTTATACGCAACTGAAGGTGGTATGAATAAATGCATGGCACCAAGATCAATAAAATAATTACTTCATTATTCACAACCAGTGTGGTATCTTCCACCATATCAGATGAAACATCAGTAGAGTCCTGGTCTAAGGCAAACACTCACCCTCGTCCAACTACCTACTTTCCCTTTCTCTTCGGTTGTGGCCTCCCTTTTCGGTGCAGAGATATCAATAGGGTTTTCTCTATCTCTTTACGCTTCTGTGGGGTAGTCTCACCCAACTCTGAGCAATCATTAAATAAATGGCCCATTTTACCACACTTAACACCTATTTTAGTCAATAAGGTGTAGGGCCTAATTTTCGTGGTATCTACCACACATCTAGCAGGTCGGGGTCCTCCAATCACAATACTCCTCAAAAGTGCTGAAATTGGATACACTGGGACCTTACCAATCATCTTACCCCGTGACTCATCAACTCTAATCTTTTACCAAACTACCTTTTTCCCGTTCTGACATCTCTGTCATTCTCTATTCTTTCTGTTTCTATTTCAGCCCTTACTACCTTTCCTAATCTCAGAGGCATGCAACTCATGATCTTATTCGCACAACTATAGTCTGGGCGCTGCCTCGGCATAGGTAATGATATCTAATAGGGCCAATCGGACTCTAATTGTCAATCTGAGCCATTCCATGAACTTTCAAACATCCCAACTCTCATTGTTCATAGTGTCGGGGTCATAACTGGCCAGGTATATAAACTGGGATTCATACTCATCAATCAACCAGTTCCTCTAGGTCAGAGTAAAGCATTTTATATGTAATTTCATTTAAGCAGTGTCCTGGATATTCTGTCACCGGAATACATCTAGAAATATTTCTCATGTCAGCTCTGGATGTCTAACTCTTAAGATGAGTCGAGCAGACTTCCACCAATGCTCCGACTCGCGCTCAAATCCCATGCATACTTTTAGCAAATAGGTACCAAAATATTCTCCACACTCCATTTTAACCTCGCGAAATGTGTCTCAATACCGTCCGATCTCTCTGTCGGACTTTGTGGGGCATACTCAACATCAGCCTCAATACGACTCTCAGGCCTACCTCTACGGCCTTGAGGTCGTGTACTCGCCCCTCTACCATAGTGGCTATCAGTTAATGAATCTATATTCTTGCATTCAAACCAAATTCTTAGCTGCAATTTCAGCTTGATATACACAATTGTATCTAAACAATGAACAGTACATGGGGATGTAAACTTCCTTATCTACTAACACCGACTAATATGAAGCCAACTTAGCTCTGATACCAAAAACTTTCACGACCCAAATTACCAAAAATCACTACAAATTTTTCGTTTTTCAATTTTTGTTTATTATTTAATTCTTACCTTTCCTCTTATCGTGACCATCCTACCAACAGTTGGGCTATGATTCGGTGTTAGTCCCTTCTTACCTATTTACCATTCCAATTCCATAATCACATTCACATATAAGGATTTACTATCCTTTGAATTTAACTAAATACTTATACAATGGTATTTACATAACCTTACATCCCCGACATCATATCCATTTATAGTACTGTGCATTTACATATTTAGATACGAAACTATACAAATTTCTACACCTGTCTCTCGATGGGAAGCAGTGTATACCAAGATACAAGTTCATAACCGCTCACTAACTACTGCGAGAGCTTTGAAAATACGGAAAAATAAGGGGGTGAGCAAACCACACGTTCAGTAAGACAATTATGCAAGTAAGTAGAAAGCTCCACTATCTACATGCTCATAATGCCATGCCCTTAAAATCCATTTCTTTTCATTTAAATCTCACGCACAAAATCATGCATACATCATTGCTATAGTTTATAAAAACTATTTGTGCATATAGAAATCATGCAACTCATGCATCAATGGCATGTTATGAAAAATCATAAAATCATAATTAGCGTGAAATAAATCAAGATCATGCATTAATTCATACCATGTGACACCAAACATGAAAATCAATTCTTTTTATGAATTTGTAATTAAAGCATGGAAAACGCCTCATGCTACTGCATTTAAATCACTTCATTAAAGCTGCAGTATAAAATAACCCCTCGGGGCCAATCATCTCATAAATAAATCTCAACTCATAAAACAATTTGTTATAAAATTCTGTTATAAAATCACCCTTCTTTTAAGGTCACATTTCATAAAATCCTTTGAAGAATCTATCATCATAGTACAAAATCACATCTCAGTGAAAATCACAAAATCGGGGGCCTGACCCCTCCCTTGGGTCACCCTGGTCTATCGAGACCAAAAGTTATATCATGTGAGACATGTAGGTGACTATATCAGTAACAACGAGGACTATGGCCATAACCTAGTGATCCCTGGCTACACGGTACCTAGTGTGTGGGGTATCACACCTAAAATAGGAAGTGGGTCAATCCTGCCTCCAGAACAACATAACATCAAGATTGCGAGGGCAAGGCTTGTTGCCTCATGGCTAATGCCACTCCACTCCAACAATCCCTACGGTACAACGTACTCCATGTGATATACACGGTACATCGTACTCCGTGAACCCAATCTCAGTCAGGGGGTGCCTGCAATAGTTCTTATCTACCCATACCAATTATGTTTCAGTATGCACGTGTGGGCATATCATCTCACTATGACACACAGTCTACAGGAGTCTCCAACACGACTATATGCATATCATATAAATCTCTGTACGAGCGAAGCTCTAGTACGGCTCTATGCATATTCAGGATATCCAAAAATCTCGTGCGAGCGAAGCTCTAGCACGGTTTCATAAAAATCAGTAAAACCTGCGTATGAGTAGCACTCCAGTACGACTTTAAAAAAATTATAAGTCCATATAAAATCATGTACGAGTAAGCTCCAACACGATTATATGCATAAAATCCATTAAAGCCTCGTGCGAGCAATGCTCCAGCATGACATCATGCATAAATCGTTCAAAACTTCATGCGAGAAATGCTCTAACACGAATAAATGCTCAAGTAAATCAAAACTTTCTGTGAGCCACTCTCCAGCACAGTTTCATGCATAAATAAATCAAATCTCGTGCGAGTTACACTCTAGCACGACTTTTATGTAATTAAATCGATTAAATCATGTACGAGTAAGGCTTCAGTACGACTTAATGTAATTATCATATCAAAATAGGATGCGAGCTAAGCTCCAGCACCTCTCATGCATGTCAAATCATTAAAACTAGTGCGAGCAATTGCTCTAGCACCTTTTTATGCATATCAAGTCAAAACAGTCAAACTAGAGTGTGAGCCAAGCTCTAGCACCTCTCATGCATTTTACAATAGTAAAATCAGTGCGAGCAACCGCTCTAGCACAGTTCATGCATATGATGTCACACAAGTCAGTGCGAGCAACCGTTCTAGCACATTTTATGCACACCCACAAATGCAGATATAGTGCAAGCTATGCGCTAGCGTTATCTGTTTTCATATAAACTTGATAGTTTGCCCATTTTCCAAAGAAATTTCATTTAAATCTTAATAACACTTAAGTAGTGTTATATTGTGAAATTTATGCAATTACTGGTCAATATATCGATTTGCTTTGCTTAAAAATCGTGAAAATTTCTTAAATCAGAAAATTTCTTAAATCATGCATTTCATGCATTTCATGCATGTCATGCTTTCACCATCCTTAGTTGAATTCCCTCAATAGGGGTAAAATAGTCTTTTACCTATTTCGAGTCCTTAAAATCTTTACACCATTTCTAGGACTTTTATACATATTCAGTGTATACAAAAGCTATTAAAATTCGCGTAGCCACCTCTAGCTACTCACACAATTCCCTGACCTTATTTTTCTGTACAATCTGACCTTTCTACTGATGTTTCGTAATGCAGTCTGATTTTCTCTCAATCAAATATTCAAAACTGCGTATAATTATACATTAGGTCAAATACAATACAATTTATTTTATTTCATATTTTTGGGCTTAATTTAAATCGTTGGGCTCGTTAACCCATATTGGGCCCGATTGTGCCATAATGGGCCTTAATCGACCTTAAGCCCGTTTTCCACTTACTACTCATATTATCGAGGCCTATTGGGCTCATTGGGCCCATCAGTATTTACTGGGCCTCGTTCTAAACCCTCGGATAGCTCAATTAATTATTTACAACAATTTATCTCTAATTCCAAAATATAATTCATTTTATGCGAAAATTAAATTCATAATTTATGCGGTAATTTTTAACACACATAGCGATGTAAATTGTCATAAATAAGGATTACTTACCTGATATTCCATGATAGTAAGCAATCGAGGCTAACTCGAGCTCTCGTTTGACGTCAATTGTCGAGCTAGGTAATTACATATTTTTTCGGGTAAATTTTCTGTCGAATATTAATCAAATTAAATATTCTGAAATTTAAATCGATCAATTTCGACCGCTTATTGACTTACCTATAGCTCGACTGCATAACCGAGATTTTTTCTCAATTTTTCCTCTTTTTCTTTTTCCCTTTTTCTTTTTCTTTTCTTTTCTTTCTTTTCTTTTTGGCTGAATCGGTCTAGTCCGTTTCAGCATAATAGCACTGCACTGACTTGGTCCATACCGGTTCAAGCCTCACTTCACCCTTTCAGCGTCGTCCGGTTAGTTCCTGGCTCGATTCCGGCACCAATTGGCTCTTCATCTCCTGGGTGAAATTCTTCGGCCCTGGACTGGAGTCGAGTCGACGCCGATGGTCGCCGATTCCCTTTCTCTCCCACGGCATCTCCCTCCATCGATCTCCTCTTTTCGACGACCTCACCGCGCATCGCGACGGCAGGTGGGTCGTACGGTGTTGAGCTCTCTTTGTCGGCCCTCGTCGGCCCCTCTCTCTCATCGATGGTCGTCAGTATAAAGGAACTGACTCCCTCGGTTTCTTCAGCTTAACAGAAATCGCATTTCATTATTTCTTTGTTATTTTATTTTATTATTTATTATTTATTTTTACTATTATTTTAATCTTTAAAATATTATTTAATCCCCAAAATATCTAAAAAAAATTCTTATTTAATTCATTTAATCCATAAATAAATTTATCTATCTTATTTCGTCTTTCTGGTATATTTTTTCAATATTTTCGAGATAATTTCTTGAGGTGAAAATTTTGGTTTATTCCAATAAATTCATATCTTGATCAATGGGACTCGAAATTTAATTATTTCTCCATTATTGATTAAGATTTGTCAATTCCATATTCTTAATGAATTTTTCTTATCACGATTAATACTGAATTTTAGTCTTTTGACCATTTTACCGTTCAACGTGTTCGGGAATACCATTTAAATCCTTCATTTGATCTTTAAATGCATTCAAAAATTTTTATTCATTCCTTTTGCATTTCTCATTCACGTACAACTCTTCTTATGATTCAATTTACATCCTTTGAATCATAATAAATTTACGATAAAAATCAAGTTTTACAGATCTCCCCTCTTGAAATGCTAAGAATTTGTTAAATAGAACAGGGCAGATCGATCTCATGGGAAGGCAGTTCCATCTCCTTAAGTCTCTCCCTGGAAGGAATTGATCTTTCATAGGCTCATATCGATCTCCTTAAGCTCGATGAAGAAGAGATCGATCTCCCTTAAGTAACAGATCGATCTCATTAAGGTTCTGTAAGGAGAAGATCGATCTCCTACAATTGGTAGATCGATCTCCAAGAAGAAAATTGTTTACAAAACAGATTGATCTCATTATGAAGGCAGATCGATCTGGTAGTAGATTGCGTTAGGTAAAAGGACTACCAAACCATGCAGAGATCGATCTCCACAAGGGTCAGATCGATCTCATGTGTCTGTATCTATAAAAGGAGCACGAGATTGAACTAAAAACATAGATTTCTTCCCCACCAAACCCTCATCTGCCATCTTCTCTTTAAGGAAACCTAACCCTCTCACTCTAAATATCACTACATTCCAGCTAGAATTTGAAGAAGCTCAAGAAGGAAAAGTTGTTCCTTGAAGCAAGGAGAGCAACATGCCCAAAAATCACACATTGGTTTGACCAAGAGAAAGTGATTTGGCTACTACAAGTTTGGCTAAGGGAAAAGGCTAAGCTAGGTAAGCTCTTCTACCCTCAAGCTTTAAATATGAATATCTAGACATTTTGTGGGTTGAATGGTATGTGAAACATTGATAGGAATGATAATTGTAGTGATGAATGAGTGATAATGGAAGGGAATTCATGAAGGAAGCATTTATAGAAAATGATGGAAAACTTGAGAGTAGGTATAATGAGATTAGAAGGAAAAGGTGGACTATGATAAGAAGCTTGAGAAGTATAAATAGCTAAATAAGTGAAATGTATATGTCTAAGAGAAAGAAAAGAAAATAACTTAATAATTTACACATGTAGATTGAAATACGTGGAACATGATTAACCCGGATCGCGAATGGAACAAACGAGACGAAGGGAATACAAGCACGATTCGAGGTAAGGGACTGTATGTTAGTGATAAAGATATTTGTACATATTTTATAGTGATTTTAGTAGTTATTACGCTAGAAATAGTATGCTTAACTATTGAGCTATGAAATGATGTGAGATCATGAAATGTATTATGGTATATATATTGGGAAATTGGGATGTGGGAAGGAAAACAGCCTGACATGCTTGTTTTTAATGCTTTTACATCTATACGATGTTTTTTATGTTTTCTTAACTATGTGCCGATTTTGTAATTGAGAAATGATGATGGATAGGTTGGCTAGCTTTACATGTTTAGCATGGGATGACATGCAACGTAAATAAACATGTTTTGAGTTATTAAAAGAGAAAATAGCCACCTATCGAATTTGAGATGTGAATTGGTGTTGGAGCTCTAGCTCACACCCGTTTTAATGATTTTGACTATGCTAGAGTTTCACTCGCATACCTTTACATGTTTTGATAAACTGTGCTGGAGCGTGACTCGCACATGGTTTTATAATGATAATGTGTTAGACTTTATCTCGCACATGTTTCCATGGTTTTGATATGTCGTGTTGGAGTTCATCTTGCACGATGGATTTGAGAAAGGTGTCAGAGCATTGCTCGCACTAGTTTTGCTGAGTTTGATATGACACAGTGCCAGAAGTTATTACTCACACTGAGAGATACCACGCTGGAGCCTTGCGATGATTGTGTGTCACGCTGATTTGCTCGCCTGGTATATGAGACATGGTTAGGATGATGAGTCCATCGGAGTTAGATGGATGGACTGAGTCCACAGTCATACATTAAACTTTGTAGTTGTCCGTTGGAATACTATGTACCATACTGGTTGCACGTGAGTACAAGTATCGCGTAGACGACACATAGCGTACATTGTACAGTGAGTATATGTGATATGATGAGGGAGATGATGTTGATTGAGATGACCTGGAGGGTAGGACTGACCCATCCTCTCTTCCGGTGAGTGATGCCTTATGCATACTTAATCAATGAGGCTTGGGATCACTGACTATGGCCATATGTCATAGATATTAGATTGTCGAGAATTCCATGCCTGTCTTAAAGATAAGAGAAATTGAGAAACTCAGAAAAGAAAGAGATTTGATGAAAAGAAATGATTTGAGAAAAGCAAAGAGATAGTGTGATTTGATAAATCTCTTGATTTGAATGCTTGAGCTGTGATAGCATTGTTTTATGACATGTTTTTAAATGGAAGTATCGAATATTAGCTTTTATGAAAATGCTTATATGAGAAGCATGTTTAAATGTATTTACTAGTGATATTTGCATTTATATTGAAACATGGTTTTGTTATTTCATGCATGGGCTATGTAGGTAGTACAATATCTACCTATTAGCATCCTTTTCCTTATTGAGCTGTGGTTTGCTCATCCAACTATTTTCCCCCCTCTAGATACTGAGAAGTAGAGCCATGCGATGATCTCTAAATCCCAGTTTGTGTTGGACAGCTTCCTCCAGTTGCAAAGGTATAATGATTTGTATACACATGAGCATTTTGTATCTATTATAATGTATCGTACAATCATGAATCAAAAATGTAAACAGTTCTATGGGGATGTTATATAAAGATAAATTATTATACAATTGATTTTGAATATTTACACACGCCTGGGAGTGTGTGAATTAAAGTTTTAAATTTTTTAGCTATAAGTGTATGGAATTTAGTAATCACATTGACTCACAATCCAACCGTGGTAGTGTATGTATGGATAAAGGGCACCTGGAGTTGGGGTGTGACAGATTTGGTATCAGAGCTTGGTTGGTCTAATGTGATTTGATGTTTAGGACTAGGAAACATATATCCCCAAGTTACTGTGCGATATTTATATACAAATGTGTATACGGAGCTGGTAGTGAATTAAAAGGTTGTTATAAATGTAGGAAAGTTAGCAGGCTTGTGCGATATGCCTAAGAGACACTGCTAGAGGGGAGAGAGCTCGAGAGCTTAGGGGCGGAATGATAGGACTGAGAGGCAGAGTAGATCGTCCTCTAGTCATGAGCCTCATGAACAGATAGAGGGTTTCGATCCTCGGGTAGCTAGATTGGTGGAAGACATGCATACAATGATGACCATGGTAGGTCAAGTCATGTCTAGATTGGAGGGTATACTTGGTACAGCAGGACAGGCTGCACCAAATCCCCCAGCAGTTGCACAGGAACCTGAGAATGCTACACCGGCACAACCTAAACCGGTTAGGCTACGAGATCCCCATATTCGAGTAGTACCTCTTCCAGTAGACCCACAGCAGTATGATGATGATGATTTGGGGCATGGATATGATTGTGATATGGAGAGGTTAAGGCATTTTATGGATTTCAAGCCTCCTTCTTTTAGCGGGATAAAGGATCCAGCAGTGGCTGAGGACTGGATAAGTCAGATGGAGAAACTATTTGATTTTTGTAGATGTTCGGGTACAGAGAGAGTATCACTTGCGGCCTTTGTACTGAGAGGTAAAGCAGAGCACTGGTGGAAGTCCACCAGGCCTATGTTGAGAGCTCAGGGTATGGCTATCACATGGGATATGTTTTTGGGTGCTTTCAGAGAGCAATACATCTCAGATACTGCTCGACGTAGGTTACAAATGGAGTTTTTGAATCTGACTCAAGGGAATCGAACAGTGGATGAGTACGAGTCACGATTCACCTCATTGGGCCAATATGATCCGGACTCTATCCGGAGTGAAGCTATCGGGGTTCGTAGACTTATGGATAGACTGAGCCCTTCAATTCGAGCTAAGTTGGCCCCGTTTAATAATGCTACATATAGAGAGGATGTGCGACGGGTCCGGTTGTGTGAGCAGGACTATAACCTGTAAATTTCAGAGTTCAGTTGGGGTAGGGACAAGGGTTTAAGAAAAATGAGAGATGACAAGAGTGCCAGATTTGGATGAAAAACTATGAGTAAGGTCGGAGAGATGCAGATGAGCTACAGAAGAAGGTTGATAGACCTTTTATGTCTCCGACTCAAACACCGGCCAGGGGTATAGTGATTGGTGGACCTCGACTGACTACTGATCAGTGCAAAGTATGTGGCCGATATCATGGTGGTATGCCCTTTCATTTTCAGGGTGCACGATGTTTCAGATGTGGTAGGCTTGGCCATTATGTGAGAGATTACCCAGAGATAGTTGAGGTAGCCCCACAGAAGGGCAAGGAGCTAGAGAAAGTTACTACAGTTACACCTCCAGTAAGGAAGAGAGCCACAGCTGAAAAAAAAGGGAAGCAAGTAGTGGGTCAAGGCAGGGTGTATGCGATAGTCCAAGCATCAGCGGATACCTCTTCTAAGGTGACAAAAGGTACAATTTTGATTTTCAATTTGGAAGTTATAGCTTTGTTTGATTCTGGTGCTACGTATTCCTTTATATCACCTGCATATGCATCAAAGTTAACAGGTCCTGTAGAACCCACATACTTGAATGGAACTTTATTGATAAGTACTCCAATGAGAGTTAGTCAATTTGTCAGACCCGGATTTTTTTGTAGCTTATTCCTTATGATTCCTATGTGTATAAACACTCTGTTATTGTAGTTGAATCATAAGAAGAGTATTTACTAGACATAAAGTGTTAGTGAAATAATTTAACATGCAAAAGTTACATAAAGAGCCTAATGTGAACTATAAGTGTCATAGGCTAAACCGAGTAAATCTAAATCATTCTGACTGAAAATAAGAACTTAAAATAAGAGAGCATAGAGAGCTCATGAAGGAAAGTCAGCTTGATTTAGTCCCGAACATAGAAAACGAGAGTAAAAGCTAAAAAGGGTAAAACTGACCTTTTTGGCGAGATAAGGTGTTTCGGGTGAAATTATCCATCGGGAATGGTTGAAAAATAAAGACGAGAGTGTAAGACATAAGATATGACACTTTTGAAATTTTGAGAAAAAAGTCAACTTGGTCAATGGTTAAGGAAAAAGTCAACTATAGTTAAGAAAGTGGACTTTTACCATAGTTGACTGATCATGGTTAAAAATTAACCAAGTGTGGAGAAAAAATTGGGGAAAAATATTCTTGGCCAGAATAAAAGATAATCATCACCGAATGTAAGGAAAATTTATTCGGAAGGATTCAGGATTTAATTTAATGGTTAAAAATGCAATGGGTTTAAGGTGAAAATTTTAAAGCCCATTAAGGTATACTAAATGTATATCGAAATTCTTAGGTCCCTTAGACCGAATTGTTGGACCAATTGATTAGCCAAAAATTTATACAATTAAAGGCCCGAGACATAGTAAAAATTTCAGCCCAAAAGCCCATTAAGAAAGCCCAAACCGAGAAGCCCAAATGGAAAGCCCATGAAATAAATATCTAACCATAGTTAAAGCTAACCATGACTCATAAGGTGACTCATGGCTAAGGCTTGGAACGTCAAGCTTAATGGCTGGAAAGTAAAGCTTAATGGCTAAGTAAGTGGCTTATAAATTCAGCCACACCATTGTCATCTTCATCACAGCAAATTTAGCTAGAAGAAGAAACCATTGAAACATATTATCCAAGCTTTCTCTCACTAGAAATCACTAGGAATTAGGCATAATTGGAACTTGCATCCTTCATGGAAGTTGTTCCAAATTGAAAGGAGAGTCACCTATGTTGGAATTGGCTATGAAAGAGCCATAGAGTTTAAACCGAGAGCCTTCAACGATTCGACCAAAGGGTGAACACAACAATTAGTATATTTTCTAATTTTCAATTTCATATATGTTAATGTATGAATGATTTTAAGTATATTGATATATGTTTTAAGCATTGAAACATATTAAATCACAATGATGTTGGTTAGACTAAGAGTGAGTGGTGAGACATTGATTTATGTCCATATGATTTTTAAGGCATAAAAGGATTAATGTACATATGTTAATGATTATGGTGTAATTAGAATTAATCAATTTGATTAATTAATACATGTAATTAGTTGGCAATCAAGGTGTTTGATAAAATGCCTAAATGAACTATATGATGTTTAGGAATGTTGCCAACCAAGTGTTTGTGAAAATGCCTAAGTGAATTGGCTAAGAAATAGGCATGGATGGCATGCTATGGCATAACCGATGGCATGGGTAGCTCTCAGCCATGGCATGAGGCCGAGAGGCCCAATGGGCCAAGCCTAAATATTTTAGCCCCAATATGATGTAATGGGTCTAGGACAAGAACAATAAGAGTTGGTGGGCCCCACAAGCCCAATAGGCCCAACGAAAATGAATAGAAAAATGAAAATGGGCTTAAGGCATAGTTAGGCCCATTAAGGATTTTTAAAGCCCATTAAGGGAAATAGACTATATTTAATGTGAAATACAGTAGGAAAAGTGTAATTAACCTGGTAAATGGTTATATGCAGCTCCAGAGAGTATTGAGAAGCAAACCGGACTGTTGAAACAAGCAGCGCAGAGAAAGTGAAATTTCTCGAGAGATTGCAGGTAAGGGACTTTTGTGAGTAGTTAGAGATACCTACACGTATTTTCCTCTGCTTTTACATTAACTTAAAAACTCTGAGGGTCAGAGAAAGTGAATAATAATTATTGCGACCTGATAATGGCAAATTACGATTTTACCCCTAGTTAGTCAAAAAGTCAACTTTTGTGAAAAGTTGTAAAAAGCATGGAAACCATCATTTTGAGTGTTTAACTGCTGTTTAGGAGGAGAATAAATAGATGGGTTAAAGATTTTAAGGTTGATGTGAAATAAGCACACTTTATAATCCTGATTTTGATATTTTATAAATCATCCCTTTTTAAAGAGCCATCTATCATATTATGTGAGAATGAATCGTGCTGGAGCACAGCTCGCACTGGATTTCATATATTTTCCACATACATTAGTGCTGGATTATGATTCGCACTAGATTTCCATGACATGCATGATAGAGTACTGGAGTTCTTACTTGTACTCAGTTTTATATGATATATGCATGAGAGAGTGCTGGAGCGATTAGCTCGTACTCGAGTTTTACATGAGATACATGACAGAGTGCTGGAGCGTTGCTCATAATCGATTCTTCATGATTTATACATGACATAGTACTGGAGCTATTGCTCGTACTTGATTTGATGATATTGTGCATAGAATGGTACTGGAGCTATTGCTCGTACTTGATTTAGTACATGAACTATGCATTGACCTAGTTGCTAGAGGTTTACTCGCACTAGAGTTGAGTTTGTGATGTGAAACAGTGTTTGAGTGGAGTGTCGACTGTGAGTCGCACTCAAAGGCGTGCACTGTATGTGATATATAACACATGTTATAAACCCATGCCCGCATCCTTGTGTGACTGAGTGTCACATTATGTGAGAGGATAGCCGCATGTGGGTATTAGAGATGTGGTATGATATTCCATGGTTTGAGGGATAAGACCTATGGCAGGCACCCTGACTATGATGTAAGGTCCACGGGTGTACTTTGTACTATGCATGTGGCATGGGAGTACACTGTATCGTTTGTTGTTGTGGAGTTAAGGAGGATATAGCTAACGGTTGTGATGGACTGACCCCCTCCCATTGCAGCAGTGATGCCCCGCACACCGAGATCTGTGTTGCTTGGGATCACATGTCGGATATGATCATAGTCTAGGATACTATTTACATTTCACCACAGAGTCTCACATGATATATCACATTGATTGACTGATTTAAATTGCGGACAGACCTGAGGGATGGGTCGGACTCCGATTTTGTGATGTGAATGATTTAAATGCCATATTTATTGTGATTTAAATATACATGGCATGATTTACATAAAGGCATGATTTATATAAAGATGCATTGTTTTGCACTACATGCCTACATTTAAGAAAGAAAGCATTATTTCTGTACATGGGATTTAATCTGTACAAGTATACATATATATATATATATTTAAAGACATGCTTTTAAAGTGAGTAAAGGAAAGAATGTTTTCAAGGCATAGCATTATTTTAAGTAGATAGAGTAGATATCTACTTGCTTGCCTGATTTTCTTACTGAGCGCGTTGTATGCTCACCCCCCTTTCTTTACATCTATCTACAGAGCATCAGTAGTAGAGCGAGAGTTATTGAGGGATAGTGTTCCTAAGTCCACTGCTAGTTCCTATCGATTGCTAGGTATACTGAATTTGTACGGTTATATATCTAAACATACAAACAGCACAGTGATGTATACGATATATATTATGGGGAATGTATTTGTATTAAATTTTATATAATCTTACATGTATAATAAAAGCAGTTACAGTTAGTAATAGTATATTGACATGTATGTATGATAATGGAAAATGTGGTAAGCGAGGACTCTGACATCGAATCACAGCCCAACCATTGATGAGAGGAAAGGTAAGTTAAAAATGCAAAAAATTTGTAATGGTTTTTGGTTAAGTCATGGATTGAGAAAGGGTCCTGCCAGAATGGTATCAGAGTAGAGGTTGGTCTAATGTGAGTCGGTGTTAGAAAATAGGAAAGTGTACATCCCCATAGTACTATGTTGTGTTTAGATATAACTATGTATACCAGATAGGAGACGGACTAATTTATGATTATGAATGTAGGAACTTTGCCTATATGGCAAATACGCGTAGTGGTAGGAGTATGAGAGGTAGGGCTCGAGGTCGGGGAGATACACCCGAGGGACGAGCTACTGCTGAACCATTACCTACGCCTTAGACTCCAGGTGCTATTGAGGCACCCGTGTGTGTTGAGATGCGCTTTACGAGATTAGAGCGTAGTCTTGAGACGATTGTCGAGATGTTGGCACAGACAATGCCAGGTAGGCAAGGACAATAGGCAAGAGCTGCGACAGGAGAGGCAGTTGCCCCTAACACTCCTATACAGACGACTCATGCATCGAGGACAGTAGATACTCCAACACCCCCACCGATTTCGAGTGGTTTTGGATTAGGATACGGATGTGATCTGCATCGATTGCGAGAATTCCAGAAGTTTAGACCTCCGTCTTTTAGTGGGGTCAAGGACCCTGTAGCTGCTGAGGAGTGGTTAGCGGAGATGGAGAAGCTTTATGGATTCTTCGAGTGTACGACCTCAGAGATGGTCGCATTTGCTGCGTTCCTACTGAAGGGAGCTGCAGAGCATTGGTGGAAGTCCACCCGACCTATATTGAGAACCCAACACATAGACATTAGTTGGGAGATATTCCGGGAGGCCTTTAGGAGGCAGTTTATTCTCGACATCGCACAACGAAAACTACAGGCAGAGTTTTTGGGACTGAACCAGGGGAGTTTATATGTGGACAAGTATGAGACTTGATTCATATCCCTATGGAGATATGACCCCGATACCATGTATAGTGAGGCCAGGAAGGTCCACAGGTTTATAGACGGGTTGAGACCGATTTTGTGGTCCAGGTTTGTTCCATTAGACATAGCAACCTATGAGGAAGCAGTGCGCAGGGCGCAAATATGTGAGCAAGATTCCGAGAGGAATGGTTCCGAGTTTGAGAAGTTTAGTCGTAGCTGAGATATACAGCAGAAGAGGCCGGCTAGAGATTTCGGTTACCGAGGAGGGAAGAAATTCTTTGGTAAGAGATAACGGGTGGAGGAGGCACGAGAGAGATATGCTAGACCTCCTGCTTATCCGACTGTAGCCCCAAAAAAGGGCATTATCATAGGAGGAAGAGACCTGCTGTTGATCAATACAGAAGATACGGTAAACAACATTGAAGTAGACCGTGTCCGCTGACTCCTATTGTATGTTTTCGATGTGGGAAACAAGGGCATATGGCTAGAGATTGCCAAGAGACATTTGTGACTGCACCACTGAGGGGCAGGGAGCCTGATAGTACTCCAGCCTGTACGTCTGCTCAGAGAGGTAGAGCAACGATAGAGGAGAAGGGGAAACAGGTGATGGGTCGAGGGCGAGTACATGCTTTGGACCAGGGGATAGCTGATGCTTCATCGGAAGTGATTCGAGGTAACATCCTGATTTATGATATTGAAGCATATGTTTTAATTGATCCTGGTGCCACGCATTCTTTTGTATCGGCTTCATTTACGTGTAAATTAGCAAGACATGTAGAGCGTACACCATTATGTATGATGATGTTGATTAGTACGCCTATGAATAGTAGTCAAGTTGTAGAATATGTATTTAATGATTGCAAGTTGAGAGTAGGGGATAAGGAGATGACAGCCAATCTAATATTACTAAGTATGAGTGACTTTGATATAATATTAGGAATGGATTGGCTATCTGCAAACCATGCTGTTTTAGATTGTTATGCTAAGACAATTATGTTTCCTAGCCATACTAGATATGTTGTAAAGTTTAATAAGAATAAATGAAAGGAGTAGTTATGATTATTACATGATTATTGATTTAGAAAACCTTCAACATATCAAGGTTTCACTGCGTACGTGGTAGATATGGATAAGGCACATCCGAAGTTGTCAGATATTACTATGGTCAGTGAGTACCCAGATGTTTTTTCGGATGAATTGCCAGGGTTACCACCAGACAGAGAGATGGAGTTCTGTATAGATTTGGTGCCTGGTATGAAGCCTATTTCGAGACCACCATATCGCATGGCCTTAGTTGAGCAGAAGGAGCTCAAGAGACAGTTACAGGAGCTGTTGGATAGGGTTTTGTTCGACCGAGTGTTTCACCTTGGGGAGCATCAGTTCTATTTGTGAGGAAGAAGGATGGGAGCCTCCGATTGTGTATAGATTACCGATTGTTGAATAAGGCCACCATCAAGAATAGATACCCCCTTCCACGCATTGACGACCTGTTAGATCAGCTTCAGGAGCACAGGTCTTTTCCAAGATTGACCTGAGGTCTGGGTATCACCAGCTGAAAGTTCAGAGTGGAGATGCACCCAAGATAGCATTTCGTACCCGATATGGCCATTATGAGTTCTTGGTCATGCCGATCGGATTGACGAATGCTCCAGTTGCTTTCATGGCATTGATGAACGATGTGTTCAAGCCATATTTTGACCAGTTTGTTATCGTCTTTATCGATGACATATTGATATATTCCAGATCCAAGAAGGAGCATGAGGAGCACCTCAGGATCGTGTTAGAGACTCTACGAGAGCATGAGTTATATGCTAAGCTCAGTAAGTGTGACTTTTGGTTGTCACAGATCTCATTTTTGGGACATGTTGTATCGAGAGATGGTGTATCAGTTGATCCATCTAAGATAGAGGTTGTAGTTCAATGGCAACAGCCGAGGATAGTCACCGAGATCAGGAGTTTTTTGGGTTTAGCTGGATACTATCGGAGATTTGTTGAGGGATTTTCGAAGTTGGCTGCTCCGTTGACACGTCTTACTCAGAAGAGTGTACCATTCGTATGGAACAAGGATTGCGAGAAGAGTTTTGAGGAGTTGAAGCGTCGATTGACCACCGCTCCGATTCTCACTATCCCTACTAGCTCAAGAGGATTTACAGTGTATACCGATGCTTCGCATTAGGGACTGGGTTGTGTAGTGATGCAGGATGGGAAGGTAGTTGCTTATGGATCCAGACAGCTGATGGATCATGAGAAGAACTATCCGACCCATGATTTGGAGCTAGCAGCAGTAGTGTTTGCGTTGAAGGTATGGCGCTACTACTTGTATGGCGAGAAGTTCCAGATATTTACCGACCATAAGAGCCTCAAGTATCTGTTCTTACAGAAAGAGCTGAACATGAGACAGAGAACATGGCTAGAGCTTCTGAAGGACTACGATTGTGAGATACTTTATCATCCGGGTAAGGCTAATGTTGTAGCTGATGCCTTGAGTAGGAAGAGCCTAGGGGTGGTATCGTACATGATGGTTAGGGAACATGATTTGCTAGAGCAGTTTGCTAGAGTCAGTTTGGGAGTCGTGCCTTCTGACATGGATTCAGGCTATATGATAGCTAGTCTACGCTTGGAGCCGGACCTGTTGGACAAGATCAGAGTGGCTCAGCAGACTGATCCATTTTGTATGGATGGGAGTAGTCAGGTGCAGAAGGGCACCATGACTGACGTTGAGTTGAGTTCTGATGGACTACTGAGGTTCAGAGGTAGATTCTGTGTTCCCGAGGATCCAGGACTTAGGAGATTGATATTGGCAAAATCTCATTCGTCGAGGTATACGTTACATCCGGGGAGCAACAAGATGTATCAGAACCTCCGGAAGGTATACTGGTGGTCGGGTATGAAGAAAGATGTAGCAAACTTTGTGGTAAAGTGTCTCGTATGTCAGCAGGTGAAGGTAGAGCATCAGAAACCTACAGGGTTGTTGCAGCCTCTACCTATACCGACATGGAAATGGAAGCATATCACCATGGAGTTCGTGATGGGTTTACCGAGAACCCGTAGGAATCACGATGCTATATGGGTGATCGTCGACAAACTGACAAAGTCAGTCCACTTCCTAGCTATGAGAACGATCGATACTCTAAGTTCATTAGCAGAACTGTATGTACGCGAGGTAGTGAGGTTACACGGTGTACCAGTGAGCACAGTCTCTGATAGGGATTCCCGTTTCACTTCCTACTTTTTGAGACATTTTCAGGAAGCCATAGGAACCCAGCTGAGTTTAAGCACTGCTTTCCATCCTCAAACATATGGTCAGTCAGAGAGGACTATACAGACATTGGAGGATATGTTGAGATTATGTGTGCCAGATTTTAGAGGCTCCTGGGATGACCACTTGCCACTAGCCGAGTTCGCCTACAACAACAGTTATCATTCGAGTATCGGGATGGCACCGTATAAGGCTTTGTATGGCCGCATATGTCGTTCCCCAATTGGATAGGAAGGAGAAGGTATTGAGATCGAAGACTATCGGGTTAGTGAAGATTCTCTGGCAGCATCATACTTTAGAAGAAGCTACATGGGAGCTAGAGAGTCTGATGCGAGAGAAGTACCCTCACCTATTTGATGACTAACTTGGTTCTAATTTGGAGGACCAAATTTTCTGAATGGGGGAGGATTGTCAGACCCAAATTTTTTGTAGCTTATTCCTTATGATTCCTATGTGTATAAACACTCTGTTATTATAGTTGAATCATAAAAAGAGTATTTACTAGACATAAAGTGTTAGTGAAATGATTTAACACGCAAAAGCTACATAAAGAGCCTAATGTGAACTATAAGTGTCACAGGCTAAACCGAGTAAATCTAAATCATTCTGACTGAAAATAAGAACTTAAAATCAGATAGCATAAAGAGCTCATGAAGGAAAGTCAGCTTGATTTAGTCCCGAACATAGAAAACGAGAGTAAAAGCTCAAAAGGGTAAAATGAACCTTTTCGGCGAGATAAGGTGTTTCGGGTGAAATTATCCACCGGGAATGGTTGAAACATAAAGAAGAGAGTGTAAGACATAAGATATGACACTTTCGAAATTTTGAGAAAAAGTCAACTTGGTCAATGGTTAAGGAAAAAATCAACTATAGTTAAGAAAGTGGACTTTTACTATAGTTGACTAATCATGGTTAAAAATTAACCTAAGTGTGGAGAAAAAATTGGGGAAAAATATTCTTAGCCAGAATACAAGATAATCATCCCCGAAAGTAAGGAAAATTTATTCGGAAGGATTCCGAATTTAATTTAATGGTTAAAAATGCTATGGGTTTAAGGTGAAAATTTTAAAGCCCATTAAGGTATACTAAACGTATATCGAAATTCTTAGGTCCCTTAGACCGAATTGTTAGACCAATTGATTGGCTAAATATTTTGACAATTAAAGGCCCGAGACATAGAAAAATTTCAGCCCAAAAGCCCATTAAGAAAGCCCAAACCGAGAAGCCCAAATGGAAAGCCCATGAGATAAATATCTAACCATAGTTAAAGCTAACCATGACTCATAAGGTGACTCATTAGGTGACTCATGGCTAAGGCTTCGAAAGTCAAGCTTAATGGTTGGAAAGTAAAGCTTAATGGATAAGTAAGTGGCTTATAAATTCAGCCACACCATTGTCATCTTCATCACACCAAATTCGGCTAGAAGAAGAAACCATTGAAACATATTATCCAAGCTTTCTTTCACTAGAAATCATTAGGAATTAGGCATAATTGAAACTTGCATCCTTCATGGAAGTTGTTCCAAATTGAAAGGAGAGTGACATATGTTGGAATTGGCTATCAAGGAGCCATAGAGTACAAACCGAGAGCCTTCAAAGATTCAGCCAAAGGGTGAACACAACAATTGGTATATTTTCTAATTTTCAATTTCATATATGTTAATGTTTGAATGATTTTAAGTATATTGATATATGTTTTAAGCATTGAAACATATTAAATCACTATGATGTTGGTTAGGCCGAGAGTGAGTGGTGAGACATTGATTTATGTCCATATGATTTTTAAGGCATAAAAGGATTAATGTACATGTGTTAATGATTATGGTGTAATTAGAATTAATCAATTTGATTAATTAATACATGTAATTAGTTGGCAATCAAGGTGTTTGATAAAATGCCTAAATGAACTATATGATGTTTAGGAATGTTGCCAACCAAGTGTTTGTGAAAATGCCTAAGTGAATTGGCTAAGAAATAGGCATGGATGGCATGCCATGGCATAACCAATGGCATGGGTAGCTCTCGGCCATGGCATGTGGCTGAGAGACCCAATGGGCCAAGCCCAAATAGTTTAGCCCCAATATGATGTAATAGGTCTAGGACAAGCCCAATAAGAGTTGGTGGGCCCCACAAACCCAATAGGCCCAACGAAAATGAATAGTAAAATGAAAATGGGCTTAAGGCATATTTAGGTCCATTAAGGATTTCTAAAGCTCATTAAGGGAAATAGACTGTATTTAATGTGAAATACAGTAGGAAAGGTGTAATTAACCTGATAAATGGTTATATGCAGCTCCAGAGAGTGTTGGAGAAGCAAACCGGATTGCTGAAACGAGCAGCGCAGAGAAAGTGAAATTTCTTGAGTGATTGCAGGTAAAGGACTTTTGTGAGTAGTTAAAGATACCAACACGTATTTTCATTTGCTTTTACATTCACTTAAAAACTCTGAGGGTCAGAGAAAGTGGATAATAATTATTGCGACCCGATAGTGGCAAATTATGATTTTGCCCCTAGTTAGTCAAAAAGTCAACTTTTGTGAAAAGTTGTAAAAAGCATGGAAACCATCATTTTGAGTGTTTAACTGCTGTTTAGTAGGAGAATATATCGATGGGTTAAAGATTTTAAGGTTGATGTGAAATAAGCACACTTTATAGTGCTGATTTTGATATTTTATAAATCATCCCTTTTTAAAGAGCCATCTATCATATTATGCGAGAATGAATCGTGCTGGAGCACAGCTCACACTGGATTTCATATATTTTCCACATACATTAGTGTTGGATTATGATTTGCACTAGATTTCCATGACATGCATGATAGAGTACAGGAGTTCTTACTCGTACTCAGTTTTATATGATATATGCATAAGAGAGTGCTGGAGCGATTAGCTCGTACTCGAGTTTTACATGAGATACATGACAGAGTGCTGCAGCGTTGCTCGTACTCGATCTTTCATGATTTATACATGACATAGTACTGGAGCTATTGCTCGTACTTGATTTGATGATATTGTGCATAGCATGGTATTGGAGCTATTGCTCGTACTTGATTTAATACATGAACTATGCATTGACCTAGTTGCAAGAGGTTTACTCGCACTAGAGTGGAGTTTGTGATGTGAAACAGTGTTTGAGCGGAGTGTCGACTGTGAGTCGCACTCAAAGGCGCGCACTGTATGTGATATATAATACATGTTACAAACCCATGCCTGCATCCTTGTGTGACTGAGTGTCACATTATGTAAGAGGATAGCCGCATGAGGGTATTAGAGATGTGGTATGATATTTCATGATTTGAGGGCTAAGACCTATAGCAGGCACCCCGACTGTGATGTAGGGTCCACAGGTGTACTTTATACCGTGGATGTGGCGTGGGAGTACATTGTACCGTGTGTTGTTGTGTAGTTGAGGAGGATATAGCTGACGGTTATGATGGATTGACCCCCTCCCATTGCAGCAGTGATGCCCCGCAGACCGAGATCTGTGTTGCTTGGGATCACATGTCGGATATGATCATAGTCCAGGATACTGTTTGCATTTTACCACAGAGTCTCACATGATATATCACATTGATTGACTGATTTAAATTGCGGACAGACCTGAGGGATAGGTTGGACTTCGATTTTGTGATGTGAATGATTTAAATGCCATATTTATTGTGATTTAAATATACATGGCATGATTTACATAAAGGCATGATTTATATAAAGATGTATTGTTTTGCACTACATGCCTACATTTGAGAAAGAAAGCATGATTTCTGTACATGGGATTTAATCTGTTCAAGTATACATATATATATATATATATTTAAAGACATGCTTTTAAAGTGAGTAAAGGAAATAATGTTTTCAAGGCATAGCATTATCTTAAGTAGATAGTGTAGATATCTACTTGCTTGCCTGATTTTCTTACTGAGCGCGTTGTATGCTCACCCCCCTTTCTTTACATATCTCTATAGAGCATCAGTAGTAGAGCGAGAGTTATTAAGGGATAGTGTTCTTGACTCCACTGCTAGTTCCTATCGGTCGCCAGGTATACAGAATTTGTACGGTTATATATCTAAACATAGAAACAACACAGCGATGTATACGATATATATTATGGGGAATGTATTTGTATTAGATTTTATATAATCTTACATGTATAATAAAAGCAGTTACAGTCAGTAATAGTATATTGACATGTATGTATGATAATGGAAAATGTGGTAAGCAAGGACTTTGACATCGAATCACAGCCCAACCATTGATGAGAAGAAAGGTAAGTTAAAAATGCGGAAAATTTGTAGTGGTTTTTAGTTAAGTCGTGGATTGAGAAAGGGTCCTGCCAGAATGGTATCTGAGCAGAGGTTGGTCTGATGTGAGTCGGTGTTAGAAAATAGGAAAGTGTACATCCCCAAAGTATTGTGTTGTGTTTAGATATAACTGTGTATACCAGATAGGAGATGGACTAATTTATGATTATGAATGCAGGAACTTTGCCTATATGGCAAATACGCGTAGTGGTAGGAGTATGAGAGGTAGGGTTTGAGGTCGGGGAGATAGACCCGAGGGACGAGCTGCTGTCGAACCATTACCAATGCCTGAGACTCCAGGTGCTAGGCACCAGAGTGTGCTGAGATGCACTTTACAAGATTAGAGCGTAGTCTTGAGACGATTGTTGACATGTTGGCACAGACGATGCCAGGTAGGCAAGGAAAAGAGGCAAGAGCTGCAACAGGAGAGGCAGTTGCCCCTGACACTCCTACACACACGACTCATGCACTGAGGACAGTAGATACTCCAACATCCCCACCGATTTTGAGTGGTATTAGATTAGGGTACGGATGTGATCTGCATCGGTTACGAGAATTCCAAAAGTTTTGACCTCCATCTTTTAGTGGGGTTAAGGACCCTGTAGCTGCTAAGGAGTGGTTAGCGGAGATGGAGAAGCTTTATGGATTCTTCGAGTGTACGACCTCGGAGATGGTCGCATTTGCTACATTCCTACTGAAGGGAGCTGCAGAGCATTGGTGGAAGTCCACTCGAGCTATATTGAGAACCCGACACACAGACATTAGTTGGGAGGTATTCCGGGAGGCCTTTAGGAGGTAGTTTATTCCCGACACCACACAGCAAAAACTACAGGCAGAGTTTTTGGGACTGAACCAGGGGAGTTTATCTGTGGATGAGTATGAGACTCGATTCCTATCCCTCGGGACATATGACCCCGATACCATGTATAGTGAGGCCAAGAAGGTCCACAGGTTTAACGACGGGTTGAGACCAGTTCTGTGGTCCAGGTTGGTTCCATTAGACATAGCAACCTATGAGTAAGTAGTGCGCAGGGCGCAACTATGTGAGCAAGATTACGAGAGGAATGCTTCCGAGTTCGAGAAGTTTAGCCGTAGCTGAGATATATAGAAGAAGAGGCCGGCTAGAGATTTCGATTATCGAGGAGGGAAGAAATTCTTCGGTAAGAGATCACGGGTGAAGGAGGAACGAGAGAGATATGCTAGACCTCCTGCTTATCCGACTATAGCCCTAGCAAAGGGCATTGTCATAGGAGGACAGAAACCTGCTACTGATCAGTGCAAAAGATACGGTAAACAACATGGAAGTAGACCGTCTTCGCTGACTCCTATTGTATGTTTTCGATGTGGGAAACAAGGGCATATGGCTAGAGATTGCCCAGAGACATTTGTGACTGCACCACTGAGGGGTAGGGAGACTGATAGAACTCCAGCAGGTACGTCTGCTCGGAGAGGTAGAGCAATGGCAGAGGAGAAGGGGAAACAGGTGATGGGTCGAGGGCGAGTACATGCTTTGGACCAGGGGACAACTGATGCTTCATTGGATGTGATTCGAGGTAACATCCTGATTTATGATATTGAAGCATATGTTTTAATTGATCCTGGTGCCACGCATTCTTTTGTATCGCCTTCATTTGCATGTAAATTAGCAAGACATGTAGAGCGTACACCATTATGTAGAATGATGTTGATTAGTACACCTATGAATAGTAGTTAAGTTGTAGAATATGTATTTAATGATTGCAAGTTGAGAGTAGGGGATAAGGAGATGACAACCAATCTAATATTACTAAGTATAAGTGACTTTGATATAATATTAGGAATGGATTGGCTATCGACAAACCATGTTGTTTTAGATTGTTATGCTAAGACAGTTATGTTTCCTAACCCTACTAGATATGTTGTAAAGTTTAATAAAAATAAATGAAATGAGTAGTTATGATTATTACATGATTACTGATCTAGAAAACCTTCAACATATCAAGGTTTCATTGCGTAAGTGGTAGATATGGATAAGGCACATCTGGAGTTGTCAGATATTACTGTGGTCAGTGAGTACCCAGATGTTTTTTCGGATGAATTGCCAGGGTTACCACCATACAGAGAGATGGAGTTCTGTATAGATTTGGTGCCTGGTACGGAGCCTATTTCGAGACCACCATATCGCATGGCCTTAGTTGAGCTGGAGGAGCTCAAGAGAAAGCTACAGAAGCTGTTGGATAGGTGTTTTGTTCGACCGAGTGTTTCACCTTGGGGAGCACCTGTTCTATTTGTGAGGAAGAAGGATGGGAGCCTCCGATTGTGTATAGATTACCGATTGTTGAATAAGGCCACCATCAAGAATAGATACCCCTTTCCATGCATTGACGACCTGTTAGATCAACTTCGGAGCACAGGTCTTTTCCAAGATTGACCTAAGGTCTTGGTATCATTAGCTGAAAGTTTGGAGTGGAGATGCACCCAAGACAGCATTTCGTACTCGATATGGCTATTATGAGTTTTGGTCATGCCGTTCGGATTGACGAATGCTCCAGCTGCTTTCATGGCTTTGATGAACGATGTGTGTAAGCCATATTTAGACCAGTTTGTTATCGTCTTTATCGATGACATATTGATACATTCGAGATCCGAGGAGGAGCTTGAGGAGCACCTCAGGATCGTGTTGCAGACTCTACGAGAGCATGAGTTATATGCTAAGCTCAGTAAGTGTGACTTCTGGTTGTCACAGATCTTGTTTTTAGGACATGTTGTATCAAGAGATGGTGTATCAGTTGATCCATCTAAGATAGAGGCTGTAGTGCAGTGGGAACAGCCGAGGACAGTCACCGAGATCAAGAGTTTTCTGGGTTTAGTTGGATGCTATCGGAGATTCGTTGAGAGAATTTCGAAGTTGGCTGCTCCGTTGACACATCTTACTGGAAAGAGTGTACCGTTCGTATGGAACGAGGATTGTGAGGAGTTTTGAGGAGTTAAAGCGTCGATTGACCACCGCTCCGATTCTCACTATCCCTACCAGCTCAGGAGGATTTGCAGTGTATACTGATGCTTTGTATCAGGGACTGGGCTGTGTATTGATGCAGGATGGGAAGGTAGTTGCTTATGGATCCAGACAATTGAAGGATCATGAGAAGAACTATCCGACCCACGATTTGGAGCTAGCAGCAGTAGTGTTTGCGTTGAAGGTATGGCGCTACTACTTGTATGGCGAGAAGTTCCAGATATTTACCGACCATAAGAGCCTCAAGT
This sequence comes from Firmiana major, assembly GCA_033439115.1. NCBI lineage: Eukaryota > Viridiplantae > Streptophyta > Magnoliopsida > Malvales > Malvaceae > Firmiana > Firmiana major. The sequence continues at coordinate 44,020,085 of CM065908.1, read as the reverse complement.
ATCTGTTCTCACAGAAAGAGCTGAAGATGAGACAGAGAAGATGACTAGAGCTTCTAAAGGATTACGATTGGGAGATACTTTATCATCCGGGTAAGGCTAATATTGTAGCTGATGCCTTGAGTAGGAAGAGCCTAGGGGTGGTATCGTACATGATGGTTAGGGAACATGATTTTCTAGCGCAGTTTGCTAGCCTCAGTTTTGGAGTCGTGCCTTCTGACATGGATTCAGGCTATATGATAGCTAGTTTACGCTTGGAGCCGACCTGTTGGACAGGATCAGAGTGGCTCAGCAGACTGATCCATTTTGTATGGATGTGAGTAGTTAGGTGCAGAAGGGCACCGTGACTGACATTGAGTTGAGTTTTGATGGACTACTGAAGTTCAGAGGCAGATTGTGTGTTCTCGAGGATCCAGGACTCAGGAGATTGATATTGGCGGAAGCTCATTCGTCGAGGTATACATTTCATCCGGGGAGTAACAAGATGTATCAGAACCGCCGGAAGGTACACTGGTGGTCGGGTATAAAGAGAGATGTAGCAGACTTTGTGGTAAAGTGTCTCGCATGTCAGCAGGTGAAGGTAGAGCATCAGAAACCTACAGGGTTGTTGCAGCCCCTACCTATACCGACATGGAAATGGGAGCATATCACCATGGAATTCTTGATGGGTTTACCGAGAACCCACAGGAATCACGATGCTATATGGGTGATCGTCGACAAACTGACAAAGTCAGCCCACTTCCTAGCTATGAGAGCGATCGATACTCTAAGTTCATTAGCAGAACTGTATGTACGCGAGGTAGTGAGGTTACACGGTGTACCAGTGAGCACAGTCTCTGATAGGGATTCCCGTTTCACTTCCTACTTTTGGAGACATTTTCAGGAAGCCATAGGAACCCAGCTAAGTTTGAGCATCGCTTTCCATCCTCAGACAGATAGTCAGTCAGAGAGGACTATACAGACTCTAGAGGATATGTTGAGAGCATGTGTGCAAGAGTTTAGAGGCTCCTGGGATGACCACTTGCCACTAGCCGAGTTCGCCTATAACAACAGTTATCATTCGAGTATCGGGATGGCACCATATGAGGCTTTGTATGGCCGTATATGTCGTTCCCCTATTGGATAGGAAGGAGAAGGTATTGAGATCGAAGACTATCGGGTTAGTGAAGATTCTCTGGCAGCATCATACTTCAGAAGAAGCTACTTGGGAGCTAGAGAGTCTGATGCGAGAGAAGTACCCTTACCTATTTGATGACTAAGTTGGTTCTAATTTGGAGGACCAAATTTTCTGAATGGGGGAGGATTGTCAGACCCAAATTTTTTGTTGCTTATTCCTTATGATTCCTATGTGTGTAAACACTCTGTTATTATAGTTGAATCATAAGAAGAGTATTTACTAGACATAAAGTGTTAGTGAAATGATTTAACACGCAAAAGCTACATAAAGAGCCTAATGTGAACTATAAGTGTCACAGGCTAAACCAAGTAAATCTAAATCATTCTGACTGAAAATAAGAACTTAAAATAAGAGAGCATAGAGAGCTCATGAAGGAAAGTCAGCTTGATTTAGTCCCGAACATAGAAAACGAGAGTAAAAGCTAAAAAGGGTAAAATGGACATTTTTTGTGAGATAAGGTGTTTCGGGTGAAATTATCCATCAGGAACGGTTGAAACATAAAGACGAGAGTGTAAGACATAAGATATGACACTTTCAAAAATTTGAGAAAAAGTCAACTTGGTCAATGGTTAAGGAAAAAATCAACATAGTTAAGAAAGTGGACTTTTACCATAATTGACTAATCATGGTTAAAAATTAACCTAAGTGTGGAGAAAAAATTGGGGAAAAATATTCTTTGCCAGAATACAAGATAATCATCCCTGAAAGTAAGGAAAATTTATTCGGAAGGATTCCGGATTTAATTTAATGGTTAAAAATGCAATGGGCCTAAGGTGAAAATTCTAAAGCCCATTAAGGTATACTAAACGTATATCAAAATTCTTAGGTTCCTTAGACGGAATTGTTGGACCAATTGATTGGCCAAATATTTTGACAATTAAAGGGCCGAGACATAGTAAAAATTTCAGCCCAAAAGCCCATTAAGAAAGCCCAAACCGAGAAGCCCAAATGGAAAGCCCATGAGATAAATATCTAACCGTAGTTAAAGCTAACCATGACTCATAAGGTGACTCATTAGGTGACTCATGGCTAAGGCTTCGAAAGTCAAGCTTAATGGTTGGAAAGTAAAGCTTAATGGATAAGTAAGTGGCTTATAAATTCAGCCACACCATTGTCATCTTCATCATACCAAATTCGGCTAGAAGAAGAAATCATTGAAACATATTATCCAAGCTTTCTCTCACTAGAAATCACTAGGAATTAGGCATAATTGGAACTTGCATCCTTCATGGAAGTTGTTCCAAATTGAAAGGAGAGTGACATATGTTGGAATTGGCTATCAAGGAGCCATAGAGTGCAAACCGAGAGCCTTCAAAGGTTCGGCTAAATGGTGAACACAACAATTGGTATATTTTTTAATTTTCAATTTCATATATGTTAATGTATAAATGATTTTAAGTATATTGATATATGTTTTAAGCATTGAAACATATTAAATCACTATGATGTTGGTTAGGCCGAGAGTGAGTGGTGAGACATTGATTTATGTCCATATGATTTTTAAGGCATAAAAGGATTAATGTACATGTGTTAATGATTATGGTGTAATTAGAATTAATCAATTTGATTAATTAATACATGTAATTAGTTGGCAATCAAGGTGTTTGATAAAATGCCTAAATGAACTATATGATATTTAGGAATGTTTCCAACCAAGTGTTTATGAAAATGCCTAAGTGAATTGGCTAAGAAATCGGCATGGATGGCATGCCATGGCATAATCGATGGCATGGGTAGCTCCGGCCATGGCTTGTGGCCGAGAGGCCTAATGGGCCAAACCCAATTATTTTAGCCCTAATATGATGTAATGGGTCTAGGACAAGCTCAATAAGAGTTGGTGGGCCCCACAAGCCCAATAGGCCCAACGAAAATAAATAATAAAATGAAAATGGGCTTAAGGCATAGTTAGGCCCATTAAGGATTTCTAAAGCCGATTAAGGGAAATAGACTGTATTTAATGTGAAATACAGTAGGAAAAGTGTAATTAACCTGATAAATGGTTATATGCAGCTCTAGAGAGTATTGGAGAAGCAAACCAGACTGCTGAAACGAGCAGCGCAGAGAAAGTGAAATTTCTCGAGTGATTGCAGGTAAGGGACTTTTGTGAGTAGTTAGAGATACCTGCACGTATTTTCATCTGCTTTTACATTAACTTAAAAACTCTGAGGGTCAGAGAAAGTGGATAATAATTATTGCGACCCGATAGTGGCAAATTATGATTTTGCCCCTAGTTAGTCAAAAAGTTAACTTTTGTCAAAAGTTGTAAAAAGCATGGAAACCATCATTTTGAGTGTTTAACTGCTGTTTAGCAGGAGAATAAATTGATGGTTTAAAGATTTTAAGGTTGATGTGAAATAAGCACACTTTATAGTGTTGATTTTGATATTTTATAGATCATCCCTTTTTAAAGAGCCATCTATCATATTATGTGAGAATGAATCGTGCTGGAGCACAGCTCGCACTCGATTTCATATATTTTCCACATACATTAGTGCTGGATTATGATTCGCACTAGATTTCCATGACATGCATGATAGAGTACTGGATTTCTTACTCGTACTCAGTTTTATATGATAAATGCATGAGAGAGTGCTGGAGCGATTAGCTTGTACTCGAGTTTTACATGAGATACATGACAGAGTGCTGGAGCGTTGCTCGTACTCGATTCTTCATGATTTATACATGACATAGTACTGAAGCTATTGCTCGTACTTGATTTGATGATAATGTGCATAGCATGGTACTGGAGCAATTGCTCGTACTTGATTTAATACATGACCTATGCATTGACCTAGTTGCTAGAGGTTTACTCGCACTAGAGTTGAGTTTGAGATGTGAAACAGTGTTTGAGCGGAGTGTCGACTGTGAGTCACACTCAAAGGCGCGCACTGTATGTGATATATAATTCATGTTACAAACCCTTGCCCGCATCCTTGTGTGACTGAGTGTCACATTATGTGAGAGGATAGCCGCATGAGGGTATTAGAGATGTGGTATGATATTCCATGGTTTGAGGGCTAAGACATATGGTAGGCACCCCGACTGTGATGTAGGGTCCACGGGTGTACTTTGTACCGTGCATGTGGCATGGGAGTACACTGTACCGTGTGTTGTTGTGGAGTTGAGGAGGATATAGCTGATGGTTGTGATGGACTGACCCCCCTCCTGTTGCAGCAGTGATGCCCCGCACACTGAGATCTGTGTTGCTTAGGATCACATGTCGGATATGATCATAGTCCAGGATACTATTTGCATTTCACCACAGAGTCTCACATGATAAATCACATTGATTGACTGATTTAAATTGCGGACAGACCTGAGGGATGGGTCAGACTCCGATTTTGTGATGTGAATGATTTAAATGCCATATTTATTGTGATTTAAATATACATGGCATGATTTACATAAAGGCATGATTTATATAAAGATGCATTGTTTTGCACTACATGCCTACATTTGAGAAAGAAAGCATGATTTCTGTACATGGGATTTAATCTGTACAAGTATACATTTATATATATATATATATATATATATTTAAAGAGATGCTTTTAAAGTGAGTAAAGGAAATAATGTTTTCAAGGCATAGCATTATTTTAAGTAGATAGTGTAGATATCTACTTGCTTGCAGATTTCCTTAGTGAGCGCGTTGTATGCTCACCCCCTTTCATTACATCTCTTTATAAAGCATCAGTAGTAGAGCGAGAGTTATTGAGGGATAGTGTTCCTGAGTCCACTGCTAGTTCCTATCGATCGCCAGGTATACAGAATTTGTACGATTATATATCTAAACATAGAAACAGCATAGTGATGTATACGATTTATATTATGGGGAATGTATTTGTATTAGATTTTATATAATCTTACATGTATAATAAAAGCAGTTACAGTCAGTAATAGTATATTGACATGTGTGTATGATAATTGATGGTGGTCGTGTCACCAGAATCCACGTGTACAACTATCCGCCAACCATTGACTGCCACGTGTCAGAACAAGAATAAGCCACGTGGCTGATTTCACGACAGAGTTGCTACGCGATACAGTTGCTTGTTGAACGACAGAGTGTTCGAGGCGGTAGGCACTCTGTCGCCTGGGATGAGTGCCGCACAGTAGGCGCGACAGACTCCATCGCCTCTATTGCGATAGAGGTCTCCCGCATTGCCCTCGCGACAAAGGTCTCCCGCATTGCCCTCGCGGTAAAGGTCTCCTGCCCAGCCTGCGGTAGAGGTCTCCCGCACAGCCTGCGGCAGAGGTCCATGGGCACTCTGCCGCCTACCGACTCCCCCGCAAGCTACTTAACCCGAAGCGCGACAGAGTGCTCTATGACTCTGTCGCGGCCCAGACACGCGTCTGGGCCTCAGCTCGAACCGACTTAGAAGAAACCTATAAATATGCCGAGGAGCTCTCAGAAAAGAAGACGAAACCAAAGAAGAAAAAAGCAGGGAGAAATACTTCAACCCTTTGAATAAAAAACCACATTCTCTTCCTCTTACTTACACAACTCCCGATTACTTACTTAATCATCGGAGTGCGCGTGCGGGACAAATCCCTGCCCCCTCTGATTCCTGTTGTTTTTGCAGATTATACGAAGAACACGTGGAACAGATCGCACGGACGTCACATTTTTATCGTTAGTGCAATCAGAATATGTAGAAGGTAAATTCCTGTTGCTGTTCGTTCAGGCAACATCAATTGGCGTCGTCTGTGGGAAATCTGACAAAAAGTCAGGTTCTCTATCCAAATGGTGAGGACACGCTCTACAGCAGAGTTGACAGGGGGGCAGAATTCTGTGAGTCCCCCCGTCAGACCAGAGCAGAGATGAAGACGTAGTGAAAGGGGTGACAAAGAAGCCTTGGTTTCTCTAGAAGAATTTGAGACCCTGAAGCGCAAAAATGAAGAGACCACGACAGCATTAAAAGCTATGGTGAGCTTCTTCAGGGAGGCTCTCCCCCAATTCAGCTTGCCCCATGAAGTGAAGCAGTTAGTGGGGGAAAGCACGCCTAGGCAGACCTACGAGAGAGGTCAGCCCTCCACCCTGGTAAATGCTGGACAAGAGGCAGGAACACAAAATAATGCCACTGCAGATCCAGCGAGACTGAGTTCGCCCACAGCACCAATGCGGCAGAACTCACCTACAGACCTCTCGCGGCAGAGGTCACACCCAGAAGATAGACCACGAAGCTCACCCGCGGCTCAACGGCGGCAGTGTTCCCCTCTGACAGATAGGCGGCAGAGTTCGCCAAATGTGCGGCAGAGCTCACCCGCGGCACATCGGCGGCAGAACTCACCCGCAGACTTCAGGCGACAGTGTTCTCTTGCGAAACCCGTGCAGCAAAGCCATCCTAGGGACTACATGCGGCAGAGCTATCCCGCAACACATACGCGACGGTGCTCTCCCGCCGCTGATAGGCGGCAGAGTTCTCCTCTGCCCGGCAGGCGGCAGACTTCCCCTCTAGCCGATAGGCGGCAGAGTTCCCCCACATGCCGCAGCTCATCTCCCGTAGAGTTGGAACATGGTTTAAGAGAATGTAGGGCTGGGGAGCGACGGAGACAGAGAGGCCAAGACCCACTAGAAGGTCTCGAAATCTCAAGTCCCAGAATAGGAGGTGCTGGAAGGGGTGCTTATCAGTCGGACTCTTCCAGACCCGAAGGGACATGGCCACACTCAATTCGAGGGTCAGAGAACGTGGAGAAGGTCGTCTAACGGATCCTTGAGAAGAAAAAATTGGTGTCTCCTAATGATGGCCAAAGGAGGAGGATTCCATTCAGTCTGGAGATCATGAACAAACCTTTGCCGAAGAAGTTTAAAATGCCTTCTATGGCTACTTACACCGGCAAAGCAGACCCCTATGATCACATACAGAGTTATGAATCCCTCATGCTGCTGCATGGATGGGAGGACGAAATCATGTGCAGAGCTTTTTCTCTCACATTGTCTTGGCACGCTCTGAAGTGGTTCAACGGGTTGAATGAAGGTTCGATCTCTTCTTTCGATCAATTGAGGAATGAATTCCTCAAAGTCTTCATGATCCACAGCCAGAGAAAGAAAGACGCTACTTACCTACTCACGCTTAAACAAGGGAATAAAGAGTCCTTGAAAAGCTTTGTAGACCGCTTCCGAGATGCAACCTTGGAAGTGGAAGATCTGCCGGTAGGGGTAGCTATGGCTGCAATGCTACAAGGGACAAGCTCCGAAAAGCTGCAAGAATCCCTCTCTCTTGATCAACCGATGACAATCTCCGATCTCTTTGCTAGGGCCAATAAGTATGTGGCCCAAGAAGAGGTGATGAAGATGATACAGCCCATGGAGGCAAAAGAAGGGAAGAAGAGAGAGAGAGACGCGCCCGAGAGAAGCTCTCCAAGACCCGTGAGAGTAGACAAAGCCCCTAGGCTCAGGTATGAAGGTTATACCAAGTTGAACGAGCCTCGCACTGCGATATTGGCAGCAATCGAAGGGCGGGACTGTTGGAATTCCCCAAGAAGAAAATTGGAGACGTAGGACGAAACTCTGAAGCCTACTGTGAATTCCATTGCGCTCACAGTCACCCAACAGAGAGGTGTAGAGATTTAATGGATCTGTTGGAAAGACTGGCCAGAGACGGTAAGATCAACCGCTTCCTGTGGAGGAGCGAGAGACCCCGTTACCCTCCGCGTGACCAAAGGAATGACCGTCCGCGGATCGGGCCGAATGATGATAACCGAAGGAATAGGCCCATGAATGAAGCAATCAGGCCCATCCCCCGAGTCAATCTGCCAAACAACGAACCTACAACCCCCGCAATAAATGTTATTGCAGGCGGGGAATCAATGACGGGAAGCTCCTCTACTTCCCGCAAAAGCTATGCAAGGCAAGCGTATCAGGTTAACGTTGTGATGGAAGAACAAGCGGATGAAGAACCCATCATGTTCACTCCGGCTGACAAAGGTGATATTGTCACGCCTCATGATGACCCCATGGTGATATCCACGGTAGTGGCCAAACACCCGGTAAGCAGAGTCCTGGTCGATAACGGGAGTTCAGTGAACCTAATCTATTGGAACTGCTTCGAAAAGATGAGCATATCCGAAGATAGGTTGAAACCCGTTATGACGTCACTATACGGATTCATGGGCGAGCGAGTGAAGGTGGCAGGGTCCATAGAGTTGCCTGTGACTCTCGAAGAGCACCCGAAGGACGTGACCCGACAAGTATTGTTCATGGTAGTCAGGTCGACCTCCGCTGCCTACAACATGATCTTGGGTAGACCTGTACTGAACGATATGAGGGCGGTGATATCCTCTTGCTATCTATTAATGAAGTTCCCCACTCCCAACGGAGTCGGGCAAGTACGAGGAAACCAAAGGAGTGCCCGTACTTGTTATCTCGCTTCCACCGCCAACAAGATAGCACAGAGGAAAGAAACCTTATGTATAGACGATCCGCCCAAGCCTCAGCCTGTAGAGGAAACCGAGGCCATTGAGCTAACAGAAGGGGATGAGGGAAAAAAGGCATTCATAGGGACTCAACTGGGCGAACAACTAAAGAATGAGATAGTCGAGTGCCTGAGAAGAAACTCGGATGTCTTCTCCTGGAGTCCGGCGGACATGCCCGGAATCAGTCCCGAAGTGATCTGCCATGAGCTTAATGTCATACCCAGCACAAACCCATCAAACAGAAGAAGAGGAGTTTCACCCCGGAACGACAAAAAGCAATCACTGAAGAAGTGAGTAAACTCCTGGGCGCCGGATTCATCCGAGAGGTATACTACCCTGAGTGGTTGGCCAACGTAGTGATGGTAAAGAAATCTAGCGGGAAGTGGCGAATGTGTGTGGATTTCACTGATCTGAACAAAGCCTGCCCAAAAGATTCATACCCCCTACCTCGGATAGACAGACTGGTAGACGAAACATCCGATTACGAATTCCTCAGTTTCTTGGATGCTTTCTCTGGGTATCACCAAATCATGCTTCACCCAGAAGACGAAGAAAAGACTTCCTTTATAACCGACAACGGAACCTATTGCTACCGGTTAATGCCGTTCGATTTAAAGAATGCGGGAGCCACCTATCAACGAATGGTAAGCAAAGTGTTCAAAGATCTTCTGGGAAATACCATGGAAGCCTACGTGGACGATATGATCATCAAGAGCCGTGTAGGAGAGTCTCACGCTGATCAAATGTCCAGGGTATTCGAAGTATTGAGGAGATTCAACATGAAGCTAAACCCCAAAAAGTGCTCATTCGGGGTAAGATCGGGGAAGTTTTTAGGCTTCATGATCAGTAACAGGGGCATTGAGGCAAATCCTGAAAAGGTGCAGGCGGTCATTGACATGAAACCCCCAACTACCGTAAGAGAGGTCCAGAGATTGACAGACAGAATAGCAGCTCTGAATCGCTTCTTGTCAAAATCAGCAGAAATGAGCTTGCCGTTCTTCAAAACTCTACGGGAGGGAAAGAACTTCGAGTGGACGGGAGACTGTCAAAAGGCCTTCGAGGACCTCAAGGAATATTTGAAACAGTTGTCTTTATTAACAAGGCCCCTAGAAGGAGAGCAACTCTATATGTATTTGGGAGTCGGTGATTTTGCCGTCAGTGCGGTGCTACTGAAGAAAGATGAAATGGTGCACCGTCCCATCTATTACGTGAGTAAAGTGTTATTAGATCCATAGACCCGCTACCCCCTAGCCGAAAAGCTAGCATTAGCCCTTGTGATAGCCTCGCGAAAGTTGCACCCTTATTTCCAAGACACCCTATCACCGTCTTAACAGATCAACCGTTGAGACAAATCCTTCAGAAACCTGAACACTCAGGAAGGTTAGTGAAATGGGCAGTGGAGCTTGGGGGATACGATATCACATTTCAACCTCGGTAGGCTATCAAGGCTCAAGCTCTGGCAGACTTTATAGTAGAATGCACTATCCCGAGCGACAGCAATGAGGGGGAGGCTCACCCATGGTTACTGCATGTCGACGGGGCATCAACTGCCAACGAAAGTGGAGCGGGTATAGTCCTGGTATCACCAGAAGGGAAATCCCTGGAGTACTCCCTATGGTTCGGATTCCCCAGTTCGAACAACATAGCGGAGTATGAAGCTCTGATAGCAGGGATGATATTGGCAGAAAAGTTGCAGGTTCACCACTTGGTAGCACACAGTGATTCTCAATTGGTGGTGAACCAATTCAGCGGAAAGTATGAGGTACGGGAACCGATGCTGGTCCCTTACTTGAAGAAAGTCTAACTTCTGGCCCAGACTTTCAAAAGCTTTCAATTGATACAAATCAACCGGTCCGAAAACACACATGCTGATTCATTGTCTAAGTTAGCCTCTTCCACCGAAACATGAGGAAGGACAGTGAAGGTGGAGAGGCTCGAACGACCTAGTATTGAAGAGGTCGAAGTGTGTGACATTCAAGTGGGAAACGATTGGAGATCCCCATACAAACAGTATCTCACCGAAGGAACACTCCCCTAAGATAAGGACGAGGCTCGTCGCTTGAAAGTACAAGGGGCGAAGTTCACACTCATCAACGGAGAACTGTACAAAAGGGGATATTCATCACCCTTATTAAAATGTTTGGGACCGGAACAAGCAAGTTACGCCCTAACCAAAGTGCATGAAGGAATTTGCGGCGAACACTTAGGAGCAAGAGCCCTCGCTGCTAAAGTACTGCGATCGGGATTTTACTGGCCAACGTTGAAGAAAGATGCGATGGACCAAACCCGCAGATGTGACAAATGTCAGAGGTTTGCGCCTATCACAACAGCCACAGTGACTCCCTCTCAAGGCACAGTACAGCCAATTCCTTTTGCACAGTGGGGATTAGACATCCTTGGACCTTTCCCCTTAGCCACGGGCCAAAGAAAGTTCCTGCTAGTGGCTACCGATTACTTTACCAAATGGATCGAAGCAGAGCCCTTAGCTACGATCACAGAAAAGAAGGTCGAGGCAATGGTATGGAAAGACATCATCTGTCGATTCGGAATCCCACGCATCTTAAATGTCGACCATGGAAAGCAATTCGATTGTAATGCTTTCCGCGAATTCTGTAAAAACCTCAACATTCAGCTAAGGATCTCTTCAGTGTCATATCCTCAAGCCAATGGACAGGCCGAGGTCAGTAATCGGACTATTCTTCATGGGCTGAAGACCAGGCTAGACAAAGCAAAAGGGGCATGGGTGGACGAATTGCCTAGTGTTCTATGGGCATATCGTACCACCAGTCGTGTGTCAACCAGAGAAACGCCATTCAGCCTCGTATACGGCGCAGAAGCACTAATCCCCGTGGAAATTGGAGCGTTATCACCAAGAGTGGTACCCTTAGTAGAGGAAGAAAACTCACAAGCTCTAAGGGAAGGCTTGGACCTACTCGATGAACATAGAGAAACCGCGGCTATTCGATTGGCATCCTATCATCAGAGGGTGGCCAACTACTATAATAGTCGAGTGAGAGATAGGCCAATGTTTGAGGGAGATCTAGTGCTCAGAAAGTCGCAGATCACGAATGCCCTGAAGGAGGATGGGAAATTCAGAGCCAATTGGGAAGGTCCATACAGAATCAGATACAAGATTGGACCTAACACCTGTGTTCTGGAAACTTTACAAGGGAAGAAGATAGGGAAAACATGGAATTCAAATCACCTAAAGCTGTATTTGAATTAATCGCTATATTTTCTTTCCCAAACAGTATTATCATTTGTTTATACCATCACAAGATATTATTATTAAATCATCACGCAGAATGTCATTTTATTATACATCTGCAACTTCTATGCATCTAAATTTTGTGACAGGGATTCAGAAGAGCCGTAAGAGCCTGAGGCACTATGCGTCACTGTGGCCAGGCGTATATTCAGAAGAACCGTAAGAGCCTGAGGTGCTATGCGTCACTGTGGCCAGGCGTATATTCAGAAGAGCCGTAAGAGCCTGAGGCGCTATGCGTCACTGTGGCCAGGCGTATATTCAGAAGAGCCGTAAGAGCCTGAGGCGTTATGCGTCACTGTGGCCAGGCGTATATTCAGAAGAGCCGTAAGAGCCTGAGGCGCTATGTGTCACTGTGGCCAGGCATATATTCAGAAGAGCCGTAAGAGCCTGAGGCGCTATGCGTCACTGTGGCCAGGCGTATATTCAGAAGAGCCGTAAGAGCCTGAGGCGCTATGCGTCACTGTGGCCAGGCGTATATTCAGAAGAGCCGTAAGAGCCTGAGGCGCTATGCGTCACTGTGGCCAGGCGTTTATTCAGAAGAGCCGTAAGAGCCTGAGGCACTATGCGTCACTGTGGCCAGGCGTATATTCAGACGAGCCGTAAGAGCCTGAGGTGCTATACGTCACTGTGGCCATGCGTACATACTGCCGAGCCGTAAGAGCCTGAGGCGCTATGCGTCACTATGGCCAGGCGTATATTCAAACGAGTCGTAAGAGCCTGAGGCGCTATGCGTCACTGTGGCCAGGCAATAAAAACATCAAGGCTATACAAACTAAAGACGCATCCACGTCATAGTAATCAAGCCTTAAACGGTTATACGTTTACGCAAAAAATTCTTTCTGAAAGTATACCTTTCTATCAAGAATTGAAAATAATACACGAATACATTCAAAGCGAATATATACAAGCAAAATAAACAAACAGACAAAGAATGATAAATGATAAATAGAGAAGTAATGCGATACGAAGCATGAACAAAAATCTCGATTTCATTTCATTCAAAAGTCATTACAAATAGATCTTTAGTAGATCTTTACAAAAAGACAACAAAGTACTTAAAAAGAAAAACAAAAAACAGAAATAGCTATGTAATCTTTGGGAGAAAGCTGGGGATCAGCTGGATCAGCTACAGACGGACCTTCACTACCCAGGGACTGCTGCTGACCCTCCTCGCCGTCCAAATCAAGAAGAGCGTTAATAGGCTCGGGAGCACCGCCCAAATCCGCGGGCTCCCAAGGACCGGTGAGGTTGGCGAGGTCATCTTGAGCAGTCCTCTCAAATAGTTCGTCCGCGGGTTCAGCCCCAGGTTCATACTTGGTCCAGTCGGGGGCCTCGAATAGCATTGCCTCGTTCGTATATTGAAGCTCGGGGAATTCCTCGCCATCCGTATGCTTCTCTAACCATGATCGGGCAAGATAGAACCCGTACTTTACATAGGGATTCGAGAAATCCTCCTTCCGTCTCAAGCAGTCTTTGGAAAGGCGGTACTCCTTTACGGCTTCTGCCCGGATGCTATCGATCTCTACTCGGGTCAAAGTAGGAGCTTGACTTTCTAAATCGGCAACGCGTTGCTCAAGCTCCTGATTCCGAGTGAGTAAGGACCCGTAGCTGGACTGCATACGATCCAGCTCGGCATGGGCCTCCTGAAGATCCTCGTGGAATTTGCCAGATCGGGCCACCTCGACGGTGAGATCCCCCTTTGCCTGGTTCAGGTCCTGGTGAACCTTGGCGAGCTGTTCCTCCAGGCTCCGCACTAAATCCGAAAGTTTGGACAAGTTATTGACAGTGTTGGATAACTCCATAACCTTGTCCTTCAGCTCCCGGATTTCTTTATCGGCCCGCTCCCGATAGGCCCTATGCTGGGCATTGTTGGCCACAGTTCTCTGAGCCAGCTGCAAAGAAATGCAAAAAGTTAGATTCAAAGAATGTAGCAAAAAGGAGTCAAACGAAGAGGAGTATGAAACTTACCCTCAATGCCTCCATGTCGGCTAAGTCCTCCCCCTCCGGGTAATTCTGAAATATCCTCGCCTCGTCCCGAGGAAGGATGGAAGACCAACTAATCCGGGAAGCTACCCCGGGAGTGTCCAAAGTATCGTTGTCGCGGACCCCGGGGTAAACTCGGAATTCAGCCCCTCTCATAATAAACCCCCCGTCCATGGGGTAGGACCTCTCGTCAGCAGGGCCTATCCTCGGTAGTATTGGCCTACTTCCCATCGAACCCTCGATGTATAAACGCCTTCGATTCATCCGCTGCGACGTAATGATATTGCATTTCGCACGCTCCTCGGAGCGGGATCGCCCGGATGACCCGGAAGCCCCCCGTGAAGATGAGGCAACTCTCCCCCTATCCCGAGAGATATCCCTCTGCTCCGAAGGAGGGGGAGGCATCGCCTGCCTAGAAACAGGGGGGATCCGAGCACGAGGTAGCTGAGAGGGGACCGGTGCCTCGCTGGAGACATCGTCGGCTAAACGATGCCTCTTCCTGGTAGGAGCAATGGAAGGACCAGCCTCCGAGACCTGATGACCTAACGATTGCCAGAAGTGACTCATTTCTGCAAAAAAGGAAAAGAAAACAAATCAGTGGTCAAAAACTGATCAAAAATAGCAAGCAGTAAAAAGAATTAAAAGTTACCGTCAGGAGAATCGAGATGCTCCTGAAGGGACTCTATATTTATTGCGTTGTCATCAGGGAGCACCATGAAAGTGGAGCCGAAGCCTTCCCAGCCAGTCAGGTCGGCTAAAGGTTCGCTGCCAGAACTAGACTCCACGTTGGTACTCCCTATATCCTCCTGTGGCCTTACAGGTTCGGGGTTTAACTCGGGGGAAGTCGAAGGCGGAGGATCGGATGAAGGAACAGAGGGTTCGGCAATAGGGACCGGACCCACACCCCAGCCAGCTGATATCAAATTTTCATTTGATAAAAGGCTGTCAAGGCTAATGGGATGACGGACTAGCAGTTTGTTGACATCCGAAGATAACTGCTCCCTAAGTGTGGAGATCTTGGGGCCCTTGGGGATTTCTCGCCTATTCTCCCAACGGGTGGGGAAATCCAGGCCCTCGGGCACTTCTACAACAAGCCACTCCGTCTCAAAACCATGAAGCTTGTTAGCAGGTTTCTCGAACAACCTATTCTTAAAACCGGGCTGATACACCCGCTGAAGCGAGTAAGGCACTAAGCCGGGGCTCCCTCGAAACCTAAAAAATACATCTAAGAGAGGAAGGGATGGAGGGACGCCCCTTGAATGGCAGTGCACGGTGAACGCTACTAATTGCATCCATGCATGAGGATGCAACTGTCCCGGGGATACTCCGTGTGTCCTAAGGAAGGAAGCCCCGAAGTCGGACAATGGGAAGCGGAGTCCTAACTCTAATGCTGCCCTAAAAATGACTACCCCGTTGGATACACGACGTATGTCACTCTCCTGGGGGGTTGGAAGTCTATAAGCGTATCCCTCGGGTAAGGGAAACCTAGATACTAGATCTTGGATGTCGGCTTCCTTCAAAGTCGACTTTACTCCTAGGTCTATTTGTTTTCCTACACCATGGCCGCCATTTTAGGGGTTCGAAAGCCAAAAAGTGGAACCACGTACTATAAAATTACCTAAAATGAAGGAGAGAAGAACTCGCGACAGAGTCTCCAGAAGGCGCGACAGACCCGCGACACAGTGTTGTGTGCGCGGCAGAGTTGCGATGGAGTTGCGGTAGAGTGGCGAGAGAGTAGCGACAGAGTCTGCAGAGGAAAATACGGTAGAGTATTTTTGCGAGAGAACTGAGTAGCAACGAGGACAGCAGGGGCCCAGTATATATAGCGGCTCGCCTGCGTCGCCACACGCACGGAGATTCGACCCGACCCGAAAAAAATCCGGACCCAGACACTCTTTCGTAGGAAAAATTCCTACCAAAGAGCGGGGACCAATTGATGGTGGTCGTGTCACCAGAATCCACGTGTACAACTATCCGCCAACCATTGACTGCCACGTGTCAGAACAAGAATAAGCCACGTGGCTGATTTCGCGACAGAGTTGCTACGCGATACAGTTGCTTGTTGAACGACAGAGTGTTCGAGGCGATAGGCACTCTGTCGCCTGGGATGAGTGCCGCACAGTAGGCGCGACAGACTCCATCGCCTCTATTGCGACATAGGTCTCCCGCATTGCCCTTGTGACAAAGGTCTCCCGCATTGCCCTCGCGACAAAGGTCTCCCGCCCAGCCTGCGGTAGAGGTCTCCCGCACAGCCTGCGGCATTGGTCTCCCGCACAGCCTGCGGCAGAGGTCCATGGGCACTCTGCCGCCTACCGACTCCCCCGCAAGCTACTTAACCCGAAGCGCGACAGAGTGCTCCATGACTCTGTCGCGGCCCAGACACGCGCCTGGGCCTCAGCTCGAACAGACTTAGAAGAAACCTATAAATATGCCGAGGAGCTCTCAGAAAAGAAGACGAAACCAAAGAAGAAAAAAACAGGGAGAAATACTTCAACCCTTTGAATAAAAAAACACATTCTCTTCCTCTTACTTACACAACTCCCGATTACTTACTTAATCATCAGAGTGCGCGTGCAGGGACAAATCCCTGCCCCCTCTGATTCCTGTTGTTTTTGCAGATTATACGAAGAACACGTGGAACAGATCGCACGGACGTCACATTTTTATCGTTAGTGCAATCAGAATACGTGGAAGGTAAATTCCTGTTGCTGTTCGTTCAGGCAACATCAATAATGAAAAATGTGGTAAGCGAGGACTCTGACATCGAATCACAGCCCAACTATTTATGAGAGGAAAGGTAAGTTAAAAATGCAAAAAATTTGTAGTGGTTTTTGGTTAAGTCATGGATTGAGAAAGGGTCCTGACACAATTAGCTGAGCAAATATATAATGATTGTAAACTGAGGGTAGGAGATAAGTACACGATAGCTAAATTGATTTTGTTAAATATGTATGATCTTGATATAATCGTGGTAATGGATTGGTTAGCTACCAATCATGCTATCTTAGACTGTCATTCTAAGTCCATTACATTTTCCCTACCCGAGAAACTTGTTGTAAAATTTTGTGAGAAATAATGAGATTCTGATTTTGAAGCAAGTAAAGTGCATTGGTACATAAATTACATGAATGCTGTTTTGAAGGTTTTATTGCTTATGTGGTGGACTTGAACAAAACACATCCGGATATAGATGACATTCTAGTGGTTAGATAATTCCCTGATGTCTTTCCAGATGACTTACAGGGATTGCCACTGGATAGAGAAATGGAATTTGGTATAGACTTGACACCTGGAACAGAGCCAATATCCAAGTCACCATATAGGGTGGCTCCAATTGAACTAGAGGAATTAAGGAAACAGTTGCAAGATACTAGATAAGGGGTTCATAAGACCGAGCATCTCACCATGGGGAGTCTCGATATTGTTTGTAAAGAAGGGAGATGGGAGCCTCAGGTTGTGTATCGATTATCGGATGTTAAACAAGGCTACAATCAAGAATAAGTATCTTTTACCACGCATCGATGATATATTGGATCAACTTTGAGAAGCACGGATCTTTTTCAAGATAAATCTGAGGTCTGGGTATCATCAATTGAAGATTCGGAAGAAAGATGTGCCCAAGACAGCTTTTCGCAACCGCTATGGTCATTACGAATTTCTGGTGATGCCCTCCGGGTTGACGAATGCGCCAACAGCTTTTATGGCTCTAATGAATGAGGTATTTAAGCCATACTTGGACCAGTTCGTGATCGTTTTCATTGATGATATATTGGTGTATTCAAGGTCCAGGGAAGATCATGAGCAGCACTTAAGGATTGTACTGCAAACCCTCCGAGAGAGAAAGTTGTATGCCAAGCTAAATAAATGTGACTTTTGGCTAGAGCAGATTTCTTTTCTGGGACATATTATATCGAAGGATAGGGTGTCAGTAGACCCATCCAAGATTGAGGCTATTGTTCAGTGGGAACAGTCGAGGACAGTCATAGAGATTAGAAGCTTTTTGGGTTTGGCTAGTTACTACAGGAGATTTGTAGAGGGTTTCTCTAGATTGGCTGCTCTATTGACACGTCTTACAAGAAAAAATGTGGAGTTTACGTGGGATGAAGCGTGTGAGAGGAGTTTTCATGAACTAACGCATAGATTAACCACCGCACCAATTTTCACCATTCCAAACAGCTCAGGGAACTATTCTGTTTACACTGATGCTTCGCACCAAGGTCTGGGCTGTGTTTTGATGCAAAATGGAAGGGTAGTTGCTTATGGATCTAGACAGCAGAAAGATCATGATAAGAACTATCTTACTCATGATTGGAGTTAGCGGTCGTAGTATTTGCATTAAAGATATGGCGCCACTACTTGTATGGTGAAAGGTTTTAGATCTTTACAGATCATAAGAGTCTCAAGTACCTGTTCTCATAGAAAGAGTTAAATATGAGATAGAGAAGGTGGTTAGAACTCCTCAAGGACTATGGTTGTGAGATTTTGTACCACCCGATAAGGGGACTGTGGTTGCCGATGCATTGAGTAGAAAGAGTTTCAGGTTGCTATCGTATATGATGGTTAGGGAGCACGAGTTGCTAGAACAATTCATGAACCTTAGATTGGATGTGACCCCGCTTGAGATTAGCTGTTATGGGATTATAGCTAGCTTGAGATTACAACCGGAGTTGATTGAGAGAATCTGGCAAGCTCAGCAGAATGATCAATGGTGTGTTGATGTAATTAGCTGATAATTATTTAAATCACTAATTTATTTTATTAATTATCCCCTTTATTTAATTTAAATTCTATAATGTACAGATAAATTAAATCCAGATGAAACTTAGTTGTTTCAGCCAAAAAATGGGCTGAAAACGGGCTAAAGGAGATTGGACCACTTCCAATTTGCAGACCGAGTCACTAGTCGTATGGACACGTGGAATGTCGGGTGTTAGTATTTTATTCACTCCAAAGCGATGAAATCGACAGACATCGTGCTAACCTTCTGAAAGACACACGCTAGGCCACATCGCACAGCCAAGTGTACTAGAAGACGGGTGACGTGGAAATATCTACTCTGCAACAAATAAAATGAAGACAAGTGGCCAAACAATGCCAACTCATCTAGGATGGAAAATTACCATTTTACCCCTAAATGTGTGTATAAATAGAACATGATAGCAATTGAAAAACTAGTTAAAGTAGTTAAGGTAGAATTTAGGGTAGCTTTAGTTATTTTTATTTTTCCTTTTAAGCTTTTCCCGAATAGTTTGTTTTAGTCTTCATTTTTCTCGATATCTACTGTTCATCACAACTTCAGACTTTGTTTTATGAAAAGTTTCTTTATTTCCAGTTCATTTTCATTGTTGCTTCTCAATCCCTCTTTACTGTTGCACTTTTTTTTTTTTGCATAACCCGTTTACTATTTTCGAATCGTTATCTTGTCTTTATTGTTTTTATTTACTCTATTATCGGTTAGAGTTTGAAGCATTCGGGATGCTTCGATCATCACTGCCAATACCATGTTATGGTGTAGTATTGCAGGTGTAATACTGGTATTGTTCCTGCAATACTTGGATGGTGGAACTGTGGTAGCATGAACATAAAATAGAGTAAGGCGTGGTAGCTCCTGTTGTCATTTTTACTTCTCTGTTATACGATGGTGGCTGTTTTGGTTTTAGCTTTAGATTTTATTCATGTTTTATGTTGCTGTAAGTAATCATATAGTAGTTCTTTAATGTTTCTATTGCATTGCACCGAGTGACCATTTCATTTCTTGGCTAAAGTGTAGCTTTTGGCATTAACATTTCAATAGTTAGATTGCATTGCATTATTTATTTTTATCATGGCATTTTCTTGCTATTAGCATTACGTTTGCTAAATTAAGAATTAGTGATTGTTAAGAGACAGAGCAGCAACTAGGCAGGCAAGGTCAGTTGAAGCATCGCTGGGTTGTGTTGTGCAGAAAATGTAGCCAAGCTCTCTCCCGCTGTTGTTAATAGCGTGCAGGGAGAAGTTCGCGTAAGCCGGAGAGGTGGCTTCTGCATTTCGTTTCTGTTATAACATTGCGCGGTATGGGAAGGAAGGCATGGCGAGAGGTGTAGAATTGGAAGCTAGTAGAGTGTGGTATTATACACGGGCTGGTAGCATAGAACCGGGGCCAAATTTCTCCTCTGTTCTGCTCTATTTCCATTTAAGTGTACTGTTCATTATCTTCATGTGCTGTTATTCAGTTCTAATCTCGGTTTGGCCTTATATTTCAAGTTGTTAAATGTTGAACTCCATCACCACTACTGAGCAGTTGTGTAGATATTGATATTTTGCAGCTGAAGGGTGCAGAGTTTGTGCAAATCACAATCGGGTCCAACCCCTGTCTTCTTGTTCTGTCTCGTCTCCAGTTGCTGAGAGTTTCAGGTGTGTGAGCTACTGTGTGCTGTTGTAGATTCGGGGCATGCAAGCAGGATTGAAGCTTGTAGAGGTTGTGTAACCAATGCCTGAAGTGGTAAATGAAGCAGTAACAGATTGGCAGGAAATGTAGTAGCAGCTAACCAGTAGCAGGAGTCGGGCACAATGGCTTACAGAGTACGGTATGGCAGAGCCTGGTACAAGGACAGAGACTGGTGTGAGGCAGTAGGTACTGAGTCGGTGCTGCGCAAGCATGGGGTACTGGATTATAGTAGTAGTTTGGCAGTAAGCTTGGTAAGGTGCTTCCGTGCAAGGAATGAAGAATGGATGAGCAGTGCATAGTACCAGTGCACACGAGACCGAGACTAGCTGAACAATTGATTAAGGCTTTGTTTGGATTCTGGAAATCATCAATAATCCATTTTTCATGCATTTTAGATATTTAATATTTTTTTTTTTCAGTATTAGTTGTTAATTTAAAAATTAGAGTTTTAATTTCATTTGCATGTTAGTTATATTTTCTTTTCTTATTTCAAAACTTTGATTTAATTATGTTAATAGTTAATTTTCATTTTAGTGTTAGTGTTGCATTTATAATTAAATTAGGGATAGAATCATTTTGTGTTTTAAGTTTTCATTTTAAATTGAAAAATCCAAAAAATATTTCTCATGAATTATTTACATTTTGTTTTGTTGTTAGTAATTAGTTAGAGTAGATTTAGTTTATGATCATTTTATAGGTAGTTAATTTCTTAGTTAGATTTAAGAATTTTCTTTAAGTTAATAGGATTTTATTTCATTAGACTTTAGGCTAGCTTAAGTTGTATTAATTAGTTTAATTACATGCATCTTTTATTTTAGGCTTGTTTAATTTTAGTTTAATTATTTTGTTTCTTATTTTCATATTTGCATTTTATTTTGCATTAATTAATTTTATCTGTTTTAATCATCATTTGTAGGTTATTTGCTTTTAATTGCTTTGAGCTCTGTAAGTAATTTTGAGCTCGGTTTTATTTTATTTAGTTTATAGTTTTTATTATTTCAGTACTGTTAGCATTGTAGATCACCCGTTAAAATTTCATAATTTGCTCGGATATACTTAGGGTAAGATTAACCAGTAGTTAATTAGGCTAATCATCTTCTCTGTGGGGTGATAATCCGGGCTCAAATCCCATTATTACTTTTACGACTCGTGCACTTGTAGATAGAACGTCTAGGTCACTTAGTGTGGGCTTAGTTTGTATCAAGTTTTTGGCGTCATTGCCGGGGAAGACAATTAGCAAGTAATTAATATCGTTGAAATTATGCTTAGGTGTAATTCTAACTTGTAAATATTTAGGTTGTAAATATTTAGAAGTTTAATCTAGATTAATTAATTTTCTCTCTTAAAAGAAAATTTCTTGAGGACTTGGTGATGTTTGCATGCGTAGAGCCAAGAGTTATGATTGCTTTCCTTTAGAACCTAAAATTGAACGAACTCTTAGAAAAATTCGAAAGGATTCTAGGAAATTAATAGCCCCGCTGCAAAACACCATGGCAGAAAATAGAGAAATTAGGACCGTTACAGATTATGTGGAACCGACCATTGGAGGGTATTATACCGGCATTAGGCTACCAGTTGTCCCTGCAAACAATTTTGAAATTAAGCCTTTAATCCTTCAGATGATCCAGACTTCTTTACAGTTCAGTGGGCTTCCTCATGACGACCCACATGCTCACATCGGGCAGTTTTTGGACCTGTGCAACACATTTAAGCACAATGGATTATCTGATGATTCGTTTAGGCTTAGATTATTCCCCTTCTCACTTAGGGATAGGGTGCGACACTGGTTAACCTCATTATCCCGAGGATCCATTTCTACTTGGGACGAGCTAGCCCATCAATTTCTAGCTAAGTTTTTCCCTCCCTCTAAAATGGCCAAACTCCGTATCAACATATCTTCCTTTGCCTCGTTCAATTATGAATCTCTTTACGAAGCTTGGGAACGATATAAGGAGCTTCATAGGAAGTGCCCTCATCATGGCCTATCTTTGTGGCTACAATCCAGACCTCATACAACGGACTTACGAGCCAAAATAGGACCATCGTTGATGCTGCCGCGGGTGGAGCCCCAATGTGCAAAATAGAGGAGGAAACTTATGAGCTGTTAGATAAGATGGCTGCTAACAACTATCAATGGTCTTCGGAGAGGCAACTGTCTAAGAAGTCGGCGGGTATCTATGAGCTCGACATGTTGTCTACCTTAACCTCTCAAATAGCTAACCTTACAAAGAAGGTAGAGTTGTTTAGTACCTTGCATAATCCTTCCACCAGTCCTTATCTTGTGTATTCTATCCAAAGTCCTTTTCTTTCATGTGATCTGTGTAGTGGTACATACTCTGTAGATAGGTTTTCACGTAACCTAGAATCGGTTCAGTACGTTGCCCCATCTCAGAAGCAACAGAATAACCCCTTGTAAAACACCCACAATCCAGGGTGGAGGAACCATCCTAACTTTTCCTGGAGCTAAAACCAAGGGCAATCTTCTAATTCTAAACCTGTAGGACCCCTTGGTTTTCAAGCTGCACTGGTTCATGTACCACCACAGCATCAATTTCCACACAATCCACCACATCAGTCATATCCACATCACCCACCTAATCACTCCCATCCACCTTACTTCCATCAACCACCACCACCTTAACCCCAGCACTTACCAGCAGCTGAAAAGAAGCCCTCGGTTGAGGAAATGTTCACAACGATCCTACAAAATCAAACCACTTCAATTAAGAACTTAGAGGTTTAAGTGGGACAAATAGTGAATGCTCTTAGTCAGCCTCCTCAAGGGACCCTTCTTAGTAACACTGAAGCTAATCCTATTAGGTAAAGGGAGAGTAAAGAACATGTTAAAGCCATCACCCTTAGGAGTGGCAAAGAGCTAGTCGATCTACTAGTTAAGTCCTGACCTAGAAAGCCCATAGTTGAAAAACTCATAGGTTCTAAAGAAGCAGCTAAGAAAGAGTAGGAACCAATTGATCAAGCTGCACAGGAAACAAAGCTAGGCGCTTCTTCATTTATACCTGTCTCTTTGTCATAACCTTCCTCATCCTCTGATGCTACACATGTTTCCACTACACCTTTCCCTGTTAGACCACCGATACCTTTTCCTCAGAGGTTCCAAAATCAAAATCTCGATCAACAATTTGCCAAATTCTTTGAGGTTTTTAAGAAACTTCACATCAACATTTCCTTCGCAGATGCCTTAGAGCAAATGCCAAGCTATGTGAAGTTTATAACGGATATCCTCTATATGAAAAGAAGATTAGAAGAGTATGAAATGGTGGCCTTAACTGAGGAATATAGTGCAATTATCCAGAGGAAGTTACCCCCCAAGCTCAAGGATCCCGAGAGTTTTACCATACCCTGCACTATTGGAAATTTATTCTTTGGTAGAGCCCTGTGTGATTTAGGAGCTAGTATAAATCTAATGTCTTTATCTATCTATCAAGAGTTAGGAATAGGGGATGCCAAGCCCACTACAACGACCCTCCAGTTGGCTGATCGATCCATTAAATATCCGAAGGGTCATTGAGGATGTCTTAGTAAAGGTGGACAAATTTATTTTCCCTGCGGATTTTATCATATTGGACATGGAAGAAGACAGGGAAGTCCCTATTATATTAGGCAAACCTTTCCTAGCAACTGGTAGAACTTTAATTGATGTACAGAAAGGGGAGTTAACAGTGAGAGTTCAAGATCAGGATGTGAAGTTTAATGTTTTCAAATCTCTAAAATTCCCTGATGATTCTCACTATTGTTTTGGGATGGATTTAGTAGATAAGGACATCACTGAATAGTTTGCCAAGATCCTTTAAACCTTCTAGAAGCCTCTTTAGTGAAATCTGTTGATCTTAGAGAATACAATGAAGATGATGATAAGGTCTACAAGACTTTACAATTATTAGAGGTCACTCCTTTTGAGGAAATTATCCAATTTGAGACTCTAGACCCTTCATCTATTCCAGCTTCAAATATCTTTCCATCCACTAGTGATCCTCCAACATTAGAGCTCAAACCTTTACCCTCACACCTTAGGTATGCTTACTTAGGTGAATCCTCCACTCGATCGATAATAGTGTCTGCTGTTTTCTCCAGTGATCAAGAAGCAAAATTACTACAATTTTTGATAGAGCATCAGAAGGCTATAGGTGTCACGACCCAATTCCATTCTCTTTAACCAAAAATCACTGAAAATTTTTCGCGTTTTACTGTTACCTTACCCAGTCGTGAACTAAACTTACCACACGTTGTTGGGCTGTGAGTCAATAATAACACCACATCTCATTCATTCTCAGTTAACTAAAACGATGTCATACATTTGCATTTAATCTTGTACTTATACAAAAGCATGTTTTACTAACATCTACATCCCCCATAATTACAACTCAAAAGAATACTGTGCTTTTACATTGTTTAGATACAAAAAGAATCACTGTGTATATACCTCTAAGCGATGGAGATGCAGCGGAGTCCAAAATACCACACCTCAGTCCTCACTGGACTACTATGCATGCTCTGTAGGGGAAAATAGAGAGGGATGAGCAACCACAAGCTCAGTAAGGCAATAATGCAAGCATGGTACTCTATCTACATGCTGATAGTGTTATGCATAAATCATTTATGGTAGGAGCATGAGGAAGTAAAACTATGCCATGTGAGTATACATATATATCATGTATTAAAATCATGTACATTGGCATATAAAACATGGTAAAAACATCATGTATAAATCATCTCATGCTCAATCTCATTTAAATTTATAAAAAGGGCAATTCATTAAGAAACTTCCTTTTTAAACCACATCATAAACCTCTTTCTCAACATATAAATACCACCAAATCAATTCACAATCACAACCACATTTTCATTTCACAATTCACGCATGTGTATAAAAACTAGGTCACTATATCAAAAGTGCCTATGTGGACCACTACATCATAAATCATCCCAGACCACACGCATCCAGGTGTACGGGGTATCATGCTGGCACAAAGATGGGTTATCCCTAGCCAGACTTTCTCATCACATAACCATCAGGCGGTACATCGTACTCCATGTGATATACACGGTACAGCGTATTCCGCGGACTCATATCGTGATTGGGGGTGCCATTCCTAGGTCTTACCTACCCCATACCAAGAGTTTTCCATATCCGTGAAGGAGAGCCTCCCTGCCGAACAGAGCCTCCCTGCCTCCTCGGGCTTAAGGATGTTAGCTTACGGATGTAGGGCTTAAGGATCCTTTCGTAAGAGAGCCTCCCCGTCGAACAGAGCCTCACCGCCTAACAGAGCCTCCCCGCCTCTTTGGGCTTAAGGATGTTAGCTTAAGGATGTAGGGCTTAAGGATCTTACCGTACCCATGTAGGAGAGCCTCCCTACCTAACAGAGCCTCCCTGCCCCTCCAGGGCTTAAGGATGTTGGCTTAAGGTTCCTACTGTAAGAGAGCCTCCCCACCGAACAGAGCCTCCCCGCCTAACAGAGCCTCCCCGCCTCTTTGGGCTTAAGGCTGTTAGCTTAGGGATGTAGGGCTTAAGGATCTTACCAACTTTCACAACCTCAGACGTATCACAATGTGCAAACTTGTGCGAGCAAAGCTCTAGCACGACTCATGCATCCTCTCATAAAGAGACGCGTACGAGCATAGCTCTAGTACGGTTATACTCATAAGGCAAACCACTCAAAAGCCACGTACGAGCAGAAGCTCCAGTACGATTTATAAACATCATCATAGTTTCCAAATCAAGGTGCGAGCTAAGCTCAAGCACGTATCACACAAGTGAAAACATATAAATCCAGCGCGAGCGAGGCTCTGGCGCGATTTATGCCATGCAAATACGATAAGCGGCTCATACACAATCAAACAATCCCAGCAACCGGGTTTAGCACTTCACAAATGCTTTTCCACAACATCAATAAAACACTAGTCGGCCCATCTACAAGCTTGCTTAAAACCGAGCAATTTCGTTTTGAAAAACATCAAAACATTAGATTTATGCGATTATTAGCCTTACTATCCCATTTCTTTACAATACCATTTCAACCACCAAATCTCATACAATTATTCACAGCTATTTTCACATACCAAACAACCAATTTCTCAAACGTTCATGCATTTCATAAACACCCTATAATCCCACAAATTACGAGCAGCTACCTCTATGTACTTACAGAATTCCCTTACTTGGAATCGCGATGCGTGATTCCACTTCCTTAAGCTGCTTACTCGTACGGTTCGATTCGTCTTCAACGAACTCTTCTGGACTGCACAAAATCATATCCCGCATTATATTCGATCCATATAATATGACATCGTGCGTTCACTATAGTCAATTCGACCTATAGTTTTCTATTAACGCTTATGAGGCCTTGTTTCATTACTTTACCCAAAATTCGAGTCTATGGATTCTTTAGGCCTATTAACTCATTCCCAATCGATATTAAATCGATATCAAGCTCATAGTGTTCATATTTCATTGATTTCCTCACTATGGCATTTGTCTAGCATTTACATACTCATTTTCATAATTTCACTTAAACCCATATTATAACTCCACATAACCATTCCAAATCACCCACATTACTCATTTAACAACTTATCATAACCCATAAACCACCAATTCCCCAAATCATACTTTCTCACACTAGAGGCATTCCATTTTCTAGGTTACATTAGTTTCTAACACAACCTAGGTGTTCCCATCCATACGTACTCATGCCAAACAACTCCAAAGTCAATTAAATAGACAATGTACTTGGATTGGAGTGTTAGAATCTTGCCAAATACGATTTTTCTTCTTGCTCCAAATGTCAATGCCCTTATCTCCTTCAATACCCATAATGGGATTTTTGGTTCCAACTATGTTGTTCTCTTCCTCAAGATGAACAACTTAATTTCTAATGGTCTCCCCTCAATTCTTGCTGGAAATGGCTGATTTTAGAGGGAGAAAGTTAGGTTTTTGGGTTAGAAATGGAAGATTGGTGTTTTTCCCAAAATTTTTAGATTTTCAGCCCTCCTTATATAGAAATAGCTTGAGGAGATCGATTTGGTCCAAGAGGAGATCGATCTGGTCCCCTTAAATCTCTCATTTTCACGAAAGTTTAAGCATGAGATCGATCTGTCGAAGCATGAGATCGATCTGTTGAAGCATGAGATCGATCTGTCGAAGCTTGAGATCGATCTGGTCCCAAACAGAGAGCTAAGGAGATCGATCTGGGTGCTTGAGGATCGATCTTTTCATCACAGAATGCTTAGGAGATCGATCTGGCCCCATTGGAGATCGATCTACTCTATTCCATTGCCCAAATAAGAGCATTCTGGCTCTTCCAGATCGATCTCTCATCCTATGAGATCGATCTGGCCTTCATGTTTTCCAGATTTCTTGCAGTTTCCTTATTGCAACTCATACCAACACATCCTTAATCTGTTGCCATGACCATTTTCTCATCCATCCACCTTTATAACTTGAAAATGGCCTCCATTCATACCTTATGCACATTGAGACTTGTGTGCATTCATTGTATATCCAAAGGTATGCTATATAAAACCAAATAGAAGCATAACTTCATTCCATTTTACCACACTACCCATTTTGAGTTTCAATCACACCCATCACTTATAAGAACTCATTTCTTCATATTCATACTCAATGGAACTTGTATGTACGTTACAAATCATATTACACATACGTACATTGAATCCATGGACTTACATCAATCATACTTTACATTACAAGTCCATTCATATTTATTACACATTACAACTTTACATATACGGGGTCTCACAATAGGCTAGTCTATCTCTGATCTTAAGGGTATCAGTCCCTCTAACTGTATGCATAAGATACTATTGGAGGAAGGGTATAGGTCATCAATAGAGCACCAGCGTCGATTGAACCCTGTAATGAAAAAAGTTGTCAAGAAGGAGATCATTAACTGGTTAGATGCAGGGATCATCTATCCCATTTTTGACAGTGCCTGGGTGAGCCCAGTTGTGAGATCTGAGAATTTCAGACATATTTTATTGATGTAATAATAATTTGAAGTGTAATTTATTGAGCTAAGTGAATTGTGGAAATTATAGTTGGAGATTTATATGTTAAGTGTGTAAAATAAGCATGAAGTATGAGGACAGATCGATCTGGGAGAAGGAGAGATCGATCTGGTGAGTTAAAAATGACGAGGAAGGAGGAATTTGAGGAGCAGATCGATCTCCAATGGAAGAGATCGATCTCCAAATGATTCTGTTTGAGAAAGGATCGATCTCATGAGGAAGAGATCGATCTCCAAATGATTCTGTTTAGGAGAAGATCAATCTCCTTAGGAGCAGATCTATCTCATAAAGCCATAAAGAGATCGATCTCACCCCTCGACAGATCGATCTCCTAGGCATAAAATTGCCCAGATCGTCCCCAAAATTCAAACGCAGATCGATCTCACCCCTCGACAGATCGATCTCCTACCTCCAGTCTATATAAAGAACCCCTGTTTTTCTCCTGCAAACTCACTTTCTCTCTCTTCCAAACCCATTTCCACCGAAAACCTAACTTTCTCACTCATCCAAAACACCCATTTTCGGCCAAATCAAGAGTTGTGGTAAGAAGGAAAGTTGTTCCTTATCAAAGGGAGAACAACATACTTGGAAATCGAAGGGCGAATCGGATCGAGGCGTGGGTTGTGCGTCTCACAAGCTTTGGGTAATTTCTAAACCCCGATCTTGATATTTGAGATGATTTTGATGATATTGGTGGTTGTCATTGCGTTGAAATAGTTGAGAAATGATTAGGGATTGATGAAATTACAATGTAGTTGGAGTAATGTTGATATTTGGAAATTTTGGCAATTTTGAGAATTTGTGCTATAAATGGAAATTTAGACAATGTGGTGAATTAGCCTAGATAATTGGCATGAGAAATGTAGGACGTTGAGATATTGTGAATGAGGTTGTAGTTTAGGGTAGAGTTACGAGAATCGAGAGATTTGAGGAGTTATGAGCAATTATGCTCGATTTTGAGAATTGAGGTTTATGAGATAATTGAGTATTGATGTTTTAACATCGTTTGGACAGCTCGGGAGTTCCAGAGTGGAATGCGAGACTAGTCCGTGATACGGGGGATACGATTGCACTATACGAGGTGCAAAGAGGTAAGGGAAATCTAAACCATTTGTGTATGTGATTTGTAAACTATTATAGCATGATTTGTGGTTATAAAACAAGCATGTTGAGTGTTGTGTTGAGTTATAATTGCACACGATTTTTATAGCCGGTTGGAGCCCATAATTTTATGAGTTTATAAGCTGAGTGTGAAATTGCTTTATAAACCGTTGAATTTTGTGTGAGTAATGAATTGGGCTCTACGTTAAGGCAATATCGAGATTTGAGAAATGTGTGCGTGTGCTTTGCCGGTTGGGACTCGGTTTTTATTATGTGTTGTGTTGAGTACAAAACAATTTCAAATGAGTTTTATGAGAGAAAAACCATCATGAGTTCTACGTGAAGGCAAGCCGGTCTTGTGTGATAAGACTTAGGTGTGTAATTTTGAGTACACACCGGGCATTGCTCTGGTAGCATGTAAGCCCGATTTCTTCTCCGTTCTGGTAACGTGAGAATAACCCATTCTGTGGCTATGCCATGTTATACCCCATTGGTGGCCGTTGCCACGTTATACCCCATTGGTGGTCGTTGCCACGTGATACCCCAATTGGTGACCATTGCCACGTTATACCCCATTGGTGGCCGTTGCCACGTGATACCCCAATTGGTGGTCGTTGCCACTTTGAGAAACCCCATTGGTGGTCGTTGCCACGTTATACCCCATTGGTGGCCGTTGCCACGTGAGAACCCCAAATTAGTGGCCGTTGCCACGTGAAACCCTATTCTGTGGCTGTGCCACGTGTGAATTTAAATCAGTGGCTTTGCCACGTGAGATAGTGGCTATGCCACATGTGAAATTAAATCAGTGGCTATGCCACGTGTGTTTAGTGGCTATGCCACGTGAGAATTTAAATCAGTGGCTATGCCACATGTGTTTAGTGGCTGTGCCACGTGCATTACTATTTCAGTGATTTTATCACGTATTTGAGAAAGCGTTTATCGCATTATTTTCACATGCTTTGTTATTGCTCTAGAGTGAGCCTTTTACTTCATGTTTTCACATGGCTTGAGACATGAGAATGTCGTTTTGAGTACTTTCATTCTATGGTTTTCAAATGAGTTTCACATACAAATAAACATTTTGTGATGTGCATTTTGGTTTATGAAATGAGTTCCTTACCCCCTTTACTGAGCGATTTAGAAGCTCACCCTGTTTTCTTTTCCCCCCAGAGTTCTTCAAGTGAAAAAGGATCTCCCTGCGACGTACGGAGTAGTGGCTAGTGGAGGACTTGAGCTCCAGGCCATATATATATTGTATTTGAGGTATATTTTATCTTTTCATGTACCCAGACTATTATTGTAATTGCAGACACTTGATGTATAACATTATATGGGATGTATTAGGATTTATTAACTTGGAATTGAGTATTTGTATACGGTACAATATACGCTATATTATGATGAGATCCTGAGGCATAATAATTATGATGATGTATGACACTGCACAGGAATGCACCTTAATTGTGAATTAATGAGTAAAAAGTTTTAAATTTGCCATATTTTCCGCATTTCGGGGCGTGACAGAGTTTTCTTGGTATCAGAGCTTAGGGTGTCTAGTACTATCAGTGTCGGTTAAGTAAAATAGAATACATCCCAAGTGTCTGTAATAGT
This sequence comes from Firmiana major, assembly GCA_033439115.1. Classification (NCBI taxonomy): domain Eukaryota; kingdom Viridiplantae; phylum Streptophyta; class Magnoliopsida; order Malvales; family Malvaceae; genus Firmiana; species Firmiana major. The sequence continues at coordinate 43,989,059 of CM065908.1, read as the reverse complement.
CTGGTCATGAACTGAAATTGAGGATTGAGATTTCAATCAATTTTGATATGTACGCGCAGGAGACGAGTTGAGATAGAGAATGAGTAAACGACGAGGTCGTTCGAGGAGGCAGGCAGAGTCCCCTCCGCCACCTGTTCGACAACCAGAGAGTCCTAACTCTCGATTTAATCGGATTGAGACCGATGTGAGGCAAGGTTTTGAGCAGATGGCAGCGTTATTCGCGCAACACTTTGGAGTTAATGCCTCGGGTACTGCTCCTACACCACCACAAGGACCTCCCATACCCCCAGTGCCTCCCATCACTCAGCCTGAGGATAGGAGTATGGTCCGACTAAGGGATTTTATGAAGATGAATCCACCCGCATTTAAGGGAAAGAAGGATCCTACAGAGGCTGAGGAGTGGTTGACGGAATTAAGAATTATATTTGATTTCCTGGGGTGCACCGATGCTGAGAGGGTCAGTATGAGTGCCTATATGCTGAAGGGGAGAGCTCGAGATTGGTGGGGTACTACCCAGGGTATTTTGATGTCCCACCATGATTTGATGGGTTGGGAAGAGTTTCAGACAGCCTTTAAGACCCAATATGTACCACGAGCCGCCCAGAGAAAGAAACAGGCCGAGTTTTTGAGTTTGGTACAGGGTGACATGTCTGTGGATGACTATGAGAGCCAATTCACAGCGCTATTGAGATATGACCCAGAGACCTTCAAGAGTGAAGAGCTCCGCACTGAGAAGTTTGTGTATGGGTTGAAGCCCGTTATCAGAGATAGATTGATAGGGCTATGTATTACTGAGTTTGGAGATGCTCTGAGACGAGCACAAGAGATTGAAAGAGGAATTGAGATGGTACAATCCCAGAATGAGCTCAGAGCAGTGAATAGAGATAAGGGAAAGAGGCCAGCGATTTTCTAAACAAAGGCTCGGAGAGGTTCCTTCAGAAGAGGAAGGATTGAGGTGCAGAAGGGCAGATTAGAGAGACCCAGAGGGTACCCTAACATTAGAGAGACCCCTCGAGATGTCAGGCCAGAGACAAGGTTTTGCAGGAATTGTGGCCGAATGCATGAGGGAAGTTGTACCGGGTTGATCCATGGATGTTTTAGATGTGGAGACATGGGTCACATGGTGAAGGATTGCCCTCAACCTCAGAAACCACATGGAGTGGAGCTTACTAGACAACAGCCTCAGAGAGTGGATCCTCGGAGACGGGCCACTGCGGCAGAGAAAGGGAAGAAACCTGTGGCACAGGGACGTGTGTTTGCCTTGGATAAGGAGACCGCAGACACTTCGTCAGAAACTATAAGAGGTACACTCTCTGTCTGTAATCATAAGGCTCATGTGTTGATAGACTCAGGATCCACGTATTCCTTTATTTCTGAGTATTTTGCATGTAGATTAAACTTGAAGTTTGAACCTCTAGAATATATACTACATGTAAATACCCCTATGCGTGAATCCCAGAGAACTGAGTTAATCTGTAGAGGATGTGAAATAAAGGTGGGAGATAGAGTGATGTTAGCAGATCTAATCATGTTGAATATACATGGGTTTGATGTAATTCTGGGGATGGATTGGTTGGCAACCAATCGAGTGAGTTTAGACTGCTACACTAAGATTGTAACTTTCTCCCTACCTGAACCTTACAGTGTACGATTGAGATATTGAGGAAATTAATATGTGAAATTCTAGTAAGTAATTTGAGAATTTTAATATGATTTTGGAGAATATTAAATATGATTGTTCATGTGAAGGTTATGAGACACTCATCTTAGACGATGAGCAGGAACATCCGAGGATTGAGGATATACCTGTGGTGTGTGAATTTTTGGATGTTTTCCAGATGAATTGCTAGGTTTACCACCAGAGAGAGAGCTGGAGTTTACCATTGATTTAGTACCAGATACTCAGCCGATCTGTAAACCTCCTTACAGGATGGCATTAGTGGAACTTGAGGAATTGAAGAGACAACTACAAGAGTTGTTGGATCAAGGGTTCATTAGGCCCAGTGTTTCACCGTGGGGAGCACCAGTTTTATTTGTCAAGAAAAAGGATGGTAGTCTCAGATTATGCGTAGACTACCGATTGTTGAACAAAGCCACGGTGAAGAATAAATACCCATTGCCCAGGATTGATGATCTACTTGATCAGCTGAAAGGGGCATCAGTCTTTTCTAAGACTGATTTGAGATAGGGCTATCACCAATTGAGGATCAAGGAAGAAGATATTCCAAAGACGGCCTTCAGGACGAGATATGGCCATTACGAATTTCTGGTGATGTCCTTTGGATTGACAAACGCCCCTGCAGCATTTATGAGACTGATGAACGAGGTGTTCAGAGACTATCTAGATAAATTTGTGATAGTCTTTATTGATGATATCCTAGTATACTCTCGGTCATATGAGGAGCATGCACAGCATTTGTGGTTAGTACTTCAGATACTCCGAGATAAGTAATTGTACGGAAAGCTTAGTAAGTGTGAGTTTTGGCTGAACCAGATAGCTTTCCTTGGTCATATAGTCTCAGAGGAAGGAGTATCAGTGGACCCAAGCAAGGTGGAGACTGTGCTTAATTGGGAGAGACCGAGGACAGTTACTGAGGTACGAAGCTTCCTTGGTTTGGCAGGGTATTACAGAAGATTTGTGGAAGGATTTTCAAGGATTGCCGCTCCTTTGACTAAGCTCATGCGCAAAGAGACTCCATTTATATAGACTGATCAATGTGAGCTCAGTTTTCAGGAATTAAAAAGGAGATTGACAGCGGCACCTGTGTTAACTATTCCTGAGGGATTAAGAGGATTCTCGGTGTATAGTGATGCATCTCACCAAGGATTGGGGTGTGTGCTTATGCAGCATGGAAGAGTGGTCGCATATGGATCGCGACAGCTGAAAGACCATGAGCGAAATTACCCCACGCATGATTTGGAGTTAGCCGCTGTGGTATTTGCTTTGAAGATCTGGCGACACTAATTATATGGGGAAAGATTCCAGATCTTCACTGATCACAAGAGTTTGAGATATCTCTTTGATCAGAAAGAGTTAAACATGAGACAAAGGAGATGGATGGAACTCCTTAAGGATTATGACTGCGAGATTCTATATCATCCGGGTAAGGCGAATGTGGTTGCTGATGCCCTGAGCAGGAAGAGTATGATATCTGCTATGATGATCAGGGAATGGGATTTGTTAGAACAGTTCGCCGAACTTCGGATCAGAGTTAAAGAGGTAGAGACTAGATTTTTTGCTAGCCTGCGGATAGAGCCCAGGATCATGGATCAGATTAGAACTGGGCAGCGTAGTGATCAGAGATTGATAGATATGATTAGCCAAGCTGAGCAGAGTTCGCAGTCGGATCTCACCATCAGTGAGGATGGATTGTTGAGATTCAGAGGACGGATTTGTGTACCGGACGATGATACCTTGAAGAGACAGATATTAAGAGAATCCCACTGCTCGCGATACACCATGCACCCAGGGAGTACTAAGATGTACCGAGACTTGAGAAACGTGTATTGGTGGATTGGTATGAAGCGAGACGTGGCAGAGTACGTGGCCAGGTGTTTAGTATGCCAGCAAGTGAAAACTGAGCATCGGAAGCCCGGAGGACTACTACAGCCCTTACCTGTACCTACATGGAAATGGGAGCATGTCACTATGGACTTTATTATGGGTTTACCGAGGACCCGAAGAGGTCGTGATGTGATATGGGTCATTATGGATAGATTGACCAAGAGTGCCCACTTCCTTGCCATCAAGAGCACAGATACTGTGGATGCCTTAGCTGAGCTGTATGTCAGCGAGATAGCTAGATTACATGGGGCTCCAGTGAGTATTACTTCTGATAGAGATTCCCAATTTACTTCCAGATTTTGGACCCAGTTTCAGGAGTCCATGGGATCTTGATTGAGTTTCAGTACCGCCTATCATCCTCAGACAGATGGTCAGTCAGAGAGGACTATTCAGACCCTAGAGGATATGTTGAGGGCGTGTACGATGGATTTTAAGGGATCATGGGATGATCACCTGCCCCTAGCAGAGTTTGCATACAATAACAGCTATCATGCGAGTATTGGAATGGCACCTTTTGAGGCTCTATATGGTAGGAGGTGTAGATCCCCTGTAGCTTGGGAAGAAGTCGGTGACAGAAAGATAAATACCCCCGAGCTTGTTGAGCAAGCCGTACAGAGTGTGAAACTCATATGTGAGAGGTTACGGGCTGCACAAAGTAGACAGAAAAGCTACGCGGATGTGCGTAGATGGCCACTCGAGTTTAAGGTTGGTGATGCAGTATTTCTGAGAATATCACCGAGTAAGGGTATCATGCGATTTGGGAAGAAAGGGAAATTGAGTCCTCGATACATAGGACCATTCGAGATTCTTGAGAGAGTGGGAGTGGTAGCTTACAGATTAGCATTACCCCCACAGATGTCCGAAATACATAATGTTTTTCATGTATCTATGTTGAGGAAGTACCACCCGGACCCTTCCCATGTCATAGAGTATGACGAGATGGACATTCAAGAGGACATGAGCTACACTGAGGAACCCGTCCGGATTCTCGATAGAAAGGAGAAGGTACTGAGAACCAAGAGCATCCCATTAGTGAAAGTTTTGTGGAAACACCACTCAATGGAAGAGGCAACGTGGGAACTAGAGGGTCTCATGAAGGAGAAATACCCCCATCTCTTTAACTAGTTGAGTTGAATTTGGAGGACCAAATCTTTTAAGGTGGGGAGGATGTGAGATCTGAGAATTTCAGACATATTTTATTGATGTAATAATAATTTGAGGTGTAATTTATTGAGCTAAGTGAATTGTGAAATTATAGTTGGAGATTTATATGTTAAGTGTGTAAAATAAGCATGAAGTATGAGGACAGATCGATCTGGGAGAAGGAGAGATCGATCTGGTGAGTTAAAAATGACGAGGAAGGAGGAATTTGAGGAGCAGTTCGATCTCCAATGGAAGAGATCGATCTCCAAATGATTCTATTTGAGAAAGGATCGATCTCATGAGGAAGAGATCGATCTCCAAATGATTCTGTTTGGGAGAAGATCGATCTCCTTAGGAGCAGATCGATCTCATAAAGCCATAAAGAGATCGATCTCACCCCTCGACAGATCGATCTCCTAGGCATAAAATTGCCCAGATCGTCCCCAAAATTCAAACGCAGATAGATCTCACCCCTCGACAAATCGATCTCCTACCTCCAGTCTATATAAGGAACCCCTGTTTTTCTCCTGCAAACTCACTTTCTCTCTCTTCCAAACCCATTTCCACCGAAAATCTAACTTTCTCACTCATCCAAAACACCCATTTCCGGCCAAATCAAGAGTTGTGGTAAGAAGGAAAGTTGTTCCTCATCAAAGGGAGAACAACATACTTGGAAATCGAAGGGCGAATCGGATCGAGGCGTGGGTTGTGCGTCTCACAAGCTTTGGGTAATTTCTAAACCTCGATCTTGATATTTGAGATTATTTTGATGATATTGGTGGTTGTCATTGCGTTGAAATAGTTGAGAAATGATTAGGGATTGATGAAATTGCAATGTAGTTGGAGTAATGTTGATATTTGGAAATTTTGGCAATTTTGAGAATTTGTGCTATAAATGGAAATTTAGACAATGTGGTGAATTAGCCTAGATAATTGGCATGAGAAATGTAGGACGTTGAGATATTGTGAATGAGGTTGTAGTTTAGGGTAGAGTTACGAGAATCGAGAGATTTGAGGAGTTATGAGCAATTATGCTCGATTTTGAGAATTGAGGTTTATGAGATAATTGAGTATTGATGTTTTAACATCGTTTGGACAGCTCGGGAGTTCCAGAGTGGAATGCGAGACTAGTCCGTGATACGGGGGATACGATTTCACTATACGAGGTGCAAAGAGGTAAGGGAAATCTAAACCATTTGTGTATGTGATTTGTAAACTATTATAGCATGATTTGTGGTTATAAAACAAGCATGTTGAGTGTTGTGTTGAGTTATAATTGCACACGATTTTTATAGCCGGTTGGAGCCCATAATTTTATGAGTTTATAAGCTGAGTGTGAAATTGCTTTATAAACCGTTGAATTTTGTGTGAGTAATGAATTGGGCTCTACGTTAAGGCAATATCGAGATTTGAGAAATGTGTGCGTGTGCTTTGCCGGTTGGGACTCGGTTTTTATTATGTTTTGTGTTGAGTACAAAACGATTTCAAATGAGTTTTATGAGAGAAAAAACATCATGAGTTCTACGTGAAGGCAAGCCGGTCTTGTGTGATAAGACTTAGGTGTGTAATTTCGAGTACACACCGGGCATTGCTCTGGTAGCATGTAAGCCCGATTTCTTCTCCGTTCTGGTAACGTGAGAATAACCCATTCTGTGGCTATGCCACGTTATACCCCATTGGTGGCCGTTGCCACGTTATACCCCATTGGTGGCCGTTGCCACGTTATACCCCATTGGTGGCCGTTGCCACGTTATACCCCATTGGTGGCCGTTGCCACGTGATACCCCATTGGTGGCCGTTGCCACGTGATACCCCAATTGGTGGCCGTTGCCACGTTATTCCCCATTGGTGGCCGTTGCCACGTGATACCCCAATTGGTGGTCGTTGCCACGTTGAGAAACCCCATTGGTGGCCGTTGCCACGTTATACCCCATTGGTGGCCGTTGCCACGTGAGAACCCCAAATTAGTGGCCGTTGCCACGTGAAACCCTATTCTGTGGCTGTGCCACGTGTGAATTTAAATCAGTGGCTTTGCCACGTGAGATAGTGGCTATGCCACGTGTAAAATTAAATCAGTGGCTATGCCACGTGTGTTTAGTGGCTATGCCACGTGAGAATTTAAATCAGTGGCTATGCCACGTGTGTTTAGTGGCTGTGCCACGTGCATTACTATTTCAGTGATTTTATCACGTATTTGAGAAAGCGTTTATCACATTATTTTCACATGCTTTGTTATTGCTCTAGAGTGAGCCTTTTACTTCATGTTTTCACATGACTTGAGACATGAGAATGTCGTTTTGAGTACTTTCATGCTATGGTTTTCAAATGAGTTTCACATACAAATAAACATTTTGTGATGTGCATTTTGGTTTATGAAATGAGTTCCTTACCCCCTTTACCGAGCGATTTAGAAGCTCACCCTGTTTTCTTTTCCCCCCAGAGTTCTTCAAGTGAAAAAGGATCTCCCTGCGACGTACGGAGTAGTGGCTAGTGGAGGACTTGAGCTCCAGGCCATATATATATTGTATTTGAGGTATATTTTATCTTTTCATATACCCAGACTATTATTGTAATTGCAGACACTTGATGTATAACATTATATGAGATGTATTAGGATTTATTAACTTGGAATTGAGTATTTGTATACGGTACAATATACGCTATATTATGATGAGATCCTGAGGCATAATAATTATGATGATGTATGACACTGTACAGGAATGCACCTTAATTGTGAATTAATGAGTAAAAAGTTTTAAATTTGCCCTATTTTCTGCATTTTCGGGGCGTGACACCAGTATAATGTGTCCTTATGAAAGGAGGGATGACAGTGATTGAAAATGAGAATAACGAGCTCATCCCCACTAGGACTGTCACTGGTTGGCGAGTATGCATGGACTATAGGAAACTTAACAAAGCCACCAAAAAATACCACTTCCCTTTACCTTTTTTTGACCAAATGTTAGATCGATTAACTGGTCACGAATTTTATTGCTTGTTGGACGGATATTCTGGGTATAATCAGATAGCTATAGCCCCGGAAGACCAAGAGAATACTACCTTTACTTGTCCCTATAGGACATTTGCTTTTAGGCGAATGCCTTTTGGCCTATGCAGTGCACCCGCTACCTTCCAGCGTTGCATGATGGCCATTTTTCATGATATGGTGGAGGATTTTCTTTAAGTTTTCATGAACGATTTGTTTGTATTCGGGGATAGCTTTTATTTGTGTTTACATAATTTGGCATTAGTACTGAGGAGGTGTGAAGAAACGAATTTAGTGCTTAATTAGGAGAAATATCACTTTATGGTGAAAGAAGGTATAGTGTTGGGGCACAAAATTTCTGCTAGGGGGATAGAAGTGGATAAAGCTAAGGTGGAAATTATTGAGAAGTTACCTCCCCTTACCTCTGTTAAAGGAATCAAAAGTTTTCTGGGCCCTGCAGGATTTTACAAAAGGTTCATAAAGGATTTTTCTCAAATATTTAAGCCTTTATGTAATCTCCTGGAAAAAGAAACTACATTTTGCTTTGATGAACGATGCTTAGGAGCATTTAAGACTTTGAAGGAAAAATTAGTTACAGCCCCTGTAATCATAGCTCCGGATTGGAGTTTACCCTTTGAGCTTATGTGTGATGCAAGTGATTATGCTGTTGGGGCTGTACTAGGATAAAGAAAAGGAAGAGCCTTTTATGTTATCTACTATGCAAGCAAAACTCTGAATGAGGCCCAGTTGAACTATGCTCCTACCGAGAAGGAGCTGTTAGCTGTAGTATTTACTTTTGATAAGTTTCGCTCCTATCTCATAGGTACAAAGGTAATAATTTATACTGATCATGTTGTCATTAAGTACTTAGTCTCCAAGAAGGATGCAAAGCCTCGACTGATTAGATGGATCCTCCTACTACAGGAGTTTGACTTGAAGATTCGGAACAGGAAAGGAATAGAGAATCAGGTTACTGACCATCTATCTAGATTGGAGAGTGGACTTAAAGAAGATGGTATAACTATTAATGAGTCCTTTCCTGATGAGCAGTTATTTACTTTTGGGCATTCCAAATTGCCCTGGTACACTGATTTTATGAATTACCTGGTGAGCAATGTGATGCCACCTGATTTGATTGCCCAGCAAAAGAAAAAGTTTTTGAGTGATGTTAAGTATTATGTTTGGGATGAACCCTTCCTATACAAATAATGTAAAGACCAGATTTTACGGAGGTGTGTCCCCATAAAAGAGTAGAATATATACTTAGACATTGCCATTCTTTTGATTATGGAGGGCACTTTGGAGGAGAAAGGACAACTGCCAAGGTTTTACAATCTGGATATTACTGGCCCACGTTGTTTAAGGATGCCCACTACTTTGTATTGAAATGTGATAGATGTCTGAGGGTAGGTAATATTTCCAAAAGAAATGAGATGCCTCTGACTAATATTTTAGAAGTAGAGCTGTTTGATGTGTGAAGAATTGACTTCATGGGACCTTTTATTCCTTTATATGGCAATCTCTATATTCTAGTGGCTGTAGACTATGTGTCGAAATGGGTTGAAGCGATGGCTTTATTGACTAATGATGCCAAGGTGGTGATAAGGTTTTTGAAGAAGAATATTTTCACAAGATTTGGCACACCTAGGGCTATCATTAGTGATGGAGGATCCCACTTTTGCAATCAGAGTTTTGATGGGCTGGTAAAGAAATATGGGGTCAAACATAAGGTAGCCATTACTTATCACCCATAGACGAGTGGCCAAGTAGAGTTGTCCAATAGGAAAATTAAGGGGATATTAGAGAAAACAGTGAACCCAAGTAGGAAAGACTAGTCCATTAGGTTAGATGATGCACTTTGGGCATATAGGACAGCCTTCAAAACACCTTTAGGAATGTCCCCTTATCAGCTTATTTATGGTAAGGCTTGTCATTTACCAGTGGAGCTTGAGCATAAGGCTTATTGGGCCCTTGAGCAGGAGATAAGAGGCTGCTACAGCTCAATCAGTTAGATGAGTTCAAGTTGCAGGCTTATGAAAATGCCAAGCTCTACAAGGAAAAGACTAAGCGATGGCATGATAGGAAAATTAAGAAGAGACAATTCGAGTCAGACCAACAAGTTCTGTTATTTAATTCACGCTTGAAGTTGTTTCTAGGAAAGCTTAAGTCTAAATGGTCAGGACCCTTTACCATTACACAAGTATTCCCTCATGGAGCCATTGAAATTATGGATGAGACACTGAAGCAACCCTTTAAAGTTAATGGGGGCAGACTGAAACATTATTTCGAGGGAGGATTTGATCGTCAGCATTCTGTGACCACTTTAGCTGACCCTCCTACTTCTGATCCTGTTATTTAGCTTCATTTTTCTTTGCACTTTTTGTACAGGTCTTTTCTCTTTTCTGCTGTTTCTTCTTTATTTATTTTGCAGATTTCTTTTACAGCATTACGTTTTCAATTAAGCTTTAATAATTCATCATCATCAAATAGGGGAGCACTCTGTTCTTGAGCTTAAATTCTTATATTATCTACACACAGAGGACATTGTGCACTTCAAGTTTGGGGGAGGGGATATCACTTGAGCAATTTTGGGCAAAATTGGAAAAAATTTCAAAATTTTTTTAAAAATCTGAGAAAGAATTTTAAAAATTTTTTCGAAAATTTGAGGTTACATTGTTAGATTTTGGGATGATTTAGTGCTTAGCATGTAGTTTTCCCATATTTCGATGATATGACCCCATGATTTGGTTTGACTTTGATTGACTAAGAAGCATGATTATAGGAAAAGCATGAAGTTGAGTTCTTGAATTTGTCTTGATTTTGATTGTGATTTCCTCATTTTATGCACATGTCATGTCATGAATCTGTATAGTTATTTAGAGAAAGCTTATGTGGACATAGGATTGCATTTGTTCAATTAATCTTGTACATCATATTCTAGAATTTGTTTGATCTGATCTTGAGGTGAAATATTAGATCACACTTAATTAGAGAGATGATTTAGGCCATCTTTGGATCATTTGAGCCTTTCTAGCCATCCTTGTACATATTTTACTCCTAGTCACCCATCTGAGCCAAATAAGCTTTTCTCTGTAAATACACCTGCAAAATTTTCCATAGCTAAAATACTCTGTTCCTATCCATTACCCCAAAAGCCTGAAAAGTCATTGGGATATATTGTGAGCTATGTACATATGGGTATTAGGTGATAGTGAATGTTCAAAAAAAATGAAAAAAAAAATAAAGAAAAAGAAAAAGAAAAGAAGAAAGAAGAAAAATACAAAAATAGAATAAAAAGTTTAGTAAAATAAATAAGTTTTGGGGAAATAAATTTGAGCTCTTACATTGAAGATCCTTGAAGTAATGCATGTTAAGGGGTGATTAAATCTAAATCGACTTTATCATACCTTAGCCCCAGCTTTACATTACAAGCTTAATGAAATCCTATTAATCTTTGGTTAAGTGTGACTACATTAGGGGAGAGAGAAGTGAAAAACAAACTTATGGGAATGATCACTTGTCACTGACTTTACATTCACTATGTTTGTATAATCTGATCCGAGTAATGTACTGAGTAGTGGCTTTGACATTTTCACACACACACACACGAGGAGTCCAATTTCGGTTAGGACTTATCATTGAATGATTCTAAATGTTGGACTTGTAATTGTGAATCTTTGAGATCATAGTCTGTATTTTTTCTTTGAGGATAATATTGGAGAAATTATTATGTTGGTACTTGTCATTCTTGCATGAATTTTGTTTTGCTTGAGGACAAGCTGTCACGCCCCGAAAATGCGGAAAATAGGGCAAATTTAAAACTTTTTACTCATTAATTCACAAATAAAGGTGCATTCCTGTGCAGTGTCATACATCATCATAATTATCATGCCTCAGGATCTCATCATAACATAGTGTATATTGAATCATATACATTAATCCATCTCAAGTTAATTAATCCTAATACATCCCATATAATGTTATACATCAAGTGTCTGCAATTACAATAATAGTCTGGGTACATGAAAAGATAAGATATACCTTAAGATACAATATATATGGCCTGGAGCTCGAGTCCTCCACTAGCCACTACTCCGTACGTCGCAGGGAAGTCCTTATTCACTTGAAGAACTCTGGGGGAAAGAAAAACAGGGTGAGCTTCTAAATCGCTCAGTAAGGGGGGTAGGGGACTCATTTCATAAACCCAAATGCACATCACAAAACATTTATTTGTATGTGAAACTCATTTGAAAACCATAGCATGAAAGTACTCAAAACGACACTCTCACGTGTCAAGTCATGTGAAAACATGAAGTAAAAAGGCTCACTCTAGAGCAAAAACAAAGCATGTGAAAACAACGCGATAAACGCTTTCTCAAATACGTGATAAAATCACAGTAAAAATAATGCACGTGGCACAGCCACTAAACACGCGTGGCAAAGCCACTGATTTAATTTCTCACGTGGCATAGCCACAAAACACACGTGGCAAAGCCACTGTTTTAATTTCTCGCGTGGCATAGCCACAGAATAGGGTTTCTCAACGTGGCACTGCCACCAATGGGGTATAACGTGGCACAGCCACCAATTTTACGTGGCATGGCCACAGAATAGGTTATTCTCACGTTACCAGAACGGAGAAGAATTCGGGCTTACATGCTACCAGAGCAATGCCCGGTGTGTACTCACAACTACACACCTAAGTCTTATCACATAAGATAGGTTTGCCTTCACGTAGAACTCAAGATGGTTTTTCTCTCATAAAACTCATTTGAAAATCGTTTTGTACTCAACACAAAACGTAATAAAACTGAGTTCTAACCGGCAAAGCACACGCATACATTTCTCAAATCTCAATATTGCCTTAACGTAGAGCCCAGTAATAAACTCATAAAAACGTTGGGCTCCAACCGGCTATAAAATCGTGTGCAATATAATCTCAACACAAAACACTCAACATGCTTGTTTTATAAACCACAAATCATGCTAAAACAGTTTGCAATTCACATACACAAATGGTTTAGATTTCCCTTACCTCTTTGCACCTCGTATAGTGCAATCGTTTCCCCCGTATCACGGACTAGCCTCACATTCCACTCTGGAACTCCCGAGCTGTCCAAACGATGTTAAAACATCAATACTCAATTATCTCATAACCCTCAATTCTCAAAATCGAGCATAATTGCTCATAACACCTCAAATCTCTTGATTTCTCGTAACTCAACCCTAAACTACAACCTCATTCACAATATCTCAATGTCCTACATTCCTCATGCCAATTATCTAGGCTAATTCTCCACATTATCTATATTTCCATTTATAGCTCAAAATTGCTAAAATTACCAAAATCGCTAAATATCATATCACTCTAACCACATTGAAATTTCATCAATTTCCTAATCATTTCTCGACTATTTCAACACAATGACAACCACCAACAACATCAAAATCAGCTCAAATATCAAGATCGAGGTTTAGAAATTACCCAAAGTTTGTGAGACGCACAACTCACGCCTCGATCCGATTCGTCCTTCGATTTCCATGTTGTTCTCCCTTTGATGAGGAACAACTTTCCTTCTTACCACAACAGCTGATTCGGCCGGAAATGAGGGATTTGGATGAGTGAGAAAGTTAGGTTTTCGAAAAAATGGGGGTTGGAAGAGAGAGAAAGTGAAATTTCAGGAGAAAACACGGGTTCCTTATATAGGCTGGAGGTAGGAGATCGATCTGCCTCTTGATGAGATCGATCTGCGTTTGAAATTTGGGGACGATCTGGGCAATTTTATGCATAGGAGATCGATCTGTCGAGGGGTGAGATCAATCTCTTTATGGCTTTATGAGATCGATCTGCTCCTAAGGAGATTGATCTTCTCCCCAAACAGAAGCATTTGGAGATCGATCTCTTCCTCATGAGATCGATCCTTTCTCAAACAGAATCATTTGGAGATCGATCTCTTCCATTGGAGATCGATCTGCTCCTCAAATTTCTCATTCCTTGTCATTTTTAGCTCACCAGATCGATCTCTCCTTCTCCCAGATCGATCTGCTCCTTAAATTTCTCCTTCTTTGTCGTTTATAACCCACCAGATCGATCTCTCCTTCTCCCAGATCGATCTGTCCTCATACTTCATGCTCATTTTACACACTTAACATATAAATCTCCAATTATAATTCCCACAATTCACTTAGCTCAATAAATTACACTTCAATTTCTTATTACATCATTAAAATATGTCTGAAATTCTCAGATCTCACATCCTCCCCACCTTAAAAAGAATTTGGTCCTCCAATTTCAACTCAACTAGTCAAAATAGATGGGGGTATTTCTCCTTCATGAGGCTCTCTAGTTCCCACGTTGCCTCTTCCCTTGAGTGATGTTTCCACAAAACTTTCACTAATGGGATGCTCTTGGTTCTCAGTACCTTCTCCTTTCTATTGAGAATCCGGACGGGTTCCTCAGTGTAGCTCATGTCCTCCTGTATGTCCATCTCATCATACTCTATAACATGAGAAGGGTCCGGGTGATACTTCCTCAACATAGATACATGAAAAACATTGTGTATTCCGGACATCTGTGGGGGTAATGCTAATCTGTAAGCTACCTCTCCCACTCTCTCAAGAATCTCGAATGGTCTTATGTATCGAGGACTCAATTTTCCTTTCTTCCCAAATCGCATGATACCCTTGCTCGGTGATACTCTCAGAAATACTGCATCACCAACATCAAACTCAAGTGGCCGTCTACGCACATCCGCGTAGCTTTTCTGTCTACTTTGTGCAGCCCGTAACCTCTCACATATGAGTTTCACACTCTGTACGGCTTGCTCAACAAGCTCGGGAGCATTTATCTTTCTGTCACCGACCTCTTCCCAAGCTACAGGGGATCTACACCTCCTACCATATAGAGCCTCAAAAGGTGCCATTCCAATACTCGCATGATAGCTGTTATTGTATGCAAACTCTGCTAGGGGCAGGTGATCATCCCATGATCCCTTAAAATCCATCGTACACGCCCTCAACATATCCTCCAGGGTCTGAATAGTCCTCTCTGACTGACCATCTGTCTGAGGATGATAGGCGGTACTAAAACTCAATCGAGATCCCATGGACTCTTGAAATTGGGTCCAAAATCTGGAAGTAAACCGGGAATCTCTATCAGAAGTAATACTCACTGGAGCCCCATGTAATCTAGCTATCTCGCTGACATATAGCTCAGCTAAGGCATCCACCGTATCTGTGCTCTTGATGGCAAGGAAGTGGGCACTCTTGGTCAATCTATCCACAATGACCCATATCGCGTCACGACCTCCCCGGGTCCTCGGTAAACCCATAATAAAGTCCATAGTGACATGCTCCCATTTCCATGTAGGTACAGGTAAGGGCTGTAGTAGTCCTCCGGGCTTCCGATGCTCAGCTTTCACTTGCTGGCATACTAAACACCTGGCCACATACTCTGCCACATCTCGCTTCATACCACTCCACCAATACACCTTTCTCAAGTCTCGGTACATCTTAGTACTCCCTGGGTGCATGGTGTATCGCGAGCGGTGGGATTCTCTCAATATCTGTCTCTTTAGGGTATCATCGTCCGGTACACAAATCCGTCCTCTGAACCTCAATAATCCATCCTCACTGATGGTGAGATCTGACTACGAACTCTGCTCAGCTTGGCTAACCATATCTATCAATCTCTGATCACTGCGCTGCCCAGTTCTAATCTGATCCATGATCCTGGGCTCTATCCGCAAGCTAGCCAAAAATCCAGTCTCTACCTCTTTAACTCTGATCCGAAGTTCGACGAACTGCTCTAACAAATCCCATTCCCTGATCATCATAGCAAATATCATACTCTTCCTGCTCAGGGCATCAGCAACCACATTCGCCTTACCCGGATGATAAAGAATCTCACAGTCATAATCTTTAAGGAGTTCCATCCATCTCCTTTGTCTCATGTTTAACTCTTTCTGATCAAAGAGATATCTCAAACTCTTGTGATCAGTGAAGATCTGGAATCTTTCCCCATATAAGTAATGTTGCCAGATCTTCAAAGCAAATACCACAGCGGCTAACTCCAAATCATGCGTGGGATAATTCCGCTCATGGTCTTTCAGCTGTCGCGATCCATATGCGACCACTCTTCCGTGCTGCATAAGCACACACCCCAATCCTTGGTGAGATGCATCACTATACACCGAAAATCCTCCTGATCCCACAGGGATAGTTAACACAGGTGCCGCTGTTAATCTCCTCTTTAACTCTTGAAAACTGAGCTCACATTGATCAGTCCATATAAATGGAGTCTCTTTGCGCGTGAGATTAGTCAAAGGGGCGGCAATCCTGGAAAATCCTTCCACAAATCTTCTGTAATACCCTGCCAAACCAAGGAAGCTTCGTACCTCAGTAACTGTCCTCGGTCTCTCCCAATTAAGCACAACTGCTATTTTACTTGGATCCACTGATACTCCTTCCTCTGAGGCTATATGTCCAAGGAAAGCTATCCGGTTCAGCCAAAACTCACACTTACTAAGCTTTCCGTACAATTGCTTATCTCGGAGTATCTGAAGTACTAACCACAAATGCTGTGCATGCTCCTCATACGACCGAGAGTACACCAGGATATCATCAATAAAGACTATCACAAATTTATCTAGATAGTCTCTAAATACCTCGTTCATCAATCTCATAAATGCTGCAGGGGCGTTCGTCAATCCAAAGGACATCACCAGAAATTCGTAATGGCCATACCTTGTCCTGAAGGCCGTCTTTGGAATATCTTCTTCCTTGATCCTCAATTGGTGATAGCCCGATCTCAAATCAATCTTAGAAAAGACTGATGCCCCTCTCAGCTGATCAAGTAGATCATCAATCCTGGGTAGTGGGTATTTATTCTTCACCGTGGCTTTATTCAACAGCCGGTAGTCTACACATAATCTGAGACTACCATCCTTCTTCTTAACAAATAGTACTGGCGCTCCCCACGGTGAAACACTGGGTCTAATAAACCCTTGATCCAATAACTCCTGTAGTTGTCTCTTCAATTCCTCAAGTTCCACTAATGCCATTCTGTAGGGAGGTTTAGAGATCGGCTGAGTATCTGGTACCAAATCAATGGTAAACTCCAGCTCTCTCTCTGGTGGTAAACCTGGCAATTCATCTGGGAAAACATCCAGAAATTCACAAACCACAAGTATATCCTCAACCCTCGGATGTTCCTGCTCATCGTCTGAGATGAGTGTCTCGTAACCTTCACATGAATAATCATATTTAATATTCTCCAAAATAATATTAAAATTCTCAAATTACTTACTAGAAATCCACATAATTATTCCCTCAATATCTCAATCGTACACTGTAAGGTTCAGGTAGGGAGAAAGTTACAACCTTAGTGTAGCAGTCTAAACTCACTCGATTGGTCGCCAACCAATCCATTCCCAGAATTACATCAAACCCATGTACATTCAACATGATTAGATCTGCTAACATCACTCTATCTCCCACCTTTATCCCACATCCTCTACAGATTAACTCAGTTCTCTGGGATTCACGCATAGGGGTATTTACATGTAGTATGTATTCTAGAGGTTCAAACTTCAAGTTTAATCTACATGCAAAATGCTCAGAAATAAACAAATGCGTGGATCCTGAATCAATCAACACATGAGCCTCATGATTACAGACAGAGAGTGTACCTCTTATAGTTTCTGTCGAAGTGTCTGTGGTCTCCTTATCCAGGGCAAACACACGTCCCTGTGCCACAGGTTTCTTCCCTTTCTCTGCCGCAGTGGCCCGTCTCCGGGGATCCACTCTCTGAGGCTGTTGTCTAGTGGGCTCCGGAGCATGTGGTATCTGAGGTTGGGGACAGTCCTTCACTCTGTGACCCATGTCACCACATCTAAAACATCCATGGATCGACCCAGTACAACTTCCCTCACAGTCTCTACAAAACCTTGTCTCAGGCCTGACATATCGAGGGGTCTCCTTGATAATAGGATAGGCTCTGGGTCTCTCCAATCTGTCCTTCTGTACCTCAATCCTTCCTCTCCTGAAGGAACCTCTCCGAGCCACAGTCTGGAAAAGTGCTGGCCTCTTGCCTTATCTCTATTCACCGCTCTGAGCTCATTCTGGGATTGTACCATCTCAATCCCTCTCTCAATATCTTGTGCTCGTCTCAGAGCATCTCCAAACTCAGTAATACATAGCCCTATCAATCTATCTCTGATGACGGGCTTCAACCCATACACAAACTTCTCTGTGCGGAGCTCTTCACTCTTGAAGGTCTCTGGGTCATATCTCAATAGCGATGTGAATTGGCTCTCATAGTCATCCACAGACATGTCACCCTGTACCAAACTCAAAAACTCGGCCTGTTTCTTTCTCTGAGCGGCTCGTGGTACATATTGGGTCCTAAAAGCTGTCTGAAACTCTTCCCAACCAATCACACCATGGTGGGACATCAAAATACCCTGGGTAGTACCCCACCAATCTCGAGCTCTCCCCTTCAGCATATAGGCACTCATACTGACCCTCTCAGCATCGGTGCACCCCAGAATATCAAATATAATTCTTAATTCCGTCAACCACTCCTCAGCCTCCGTAGGATCCTTCTTTCCCTTAAATGCGGGTGGATTCATCTTCAGAAAATCCCTTAGTCGGACCATACTTCTATCCTCAGGCTGGGCGACGGGAGGCACTGGGGGCATGGGAGGTCCTTGTGGTGGTGTAGGGGTAGTATCCGAGGCATTAACTCCAAAGTGTTGCGCGAATAACGCTGCCATCTGCTCGAAACCTTGCCTCACATCGGTCTCAATCTGATTAAATCGAGAGTTAGGACTCTCTGGTTGTGGGACAGGTGGCGGAGGGGACTCTGCCTGCCTCCTCGAACGACCTCGTCGTTTACTCATTCTCTATCTCAACTCGTCTCCTGCGCGTACATATCACAATCGATTGAAATCTCAATCCTCAATTTCAGTTCATGACCAGACTATTACAGACACTTGGGATGTATTCTATTTCACTTAACCGACACTGACAGTACTAGACACCCTAAGCTCTGATACCAAGAAAACTCTGTCACGCCCCGAAAATGCGGAAAATAGGGCAAATTTAAAACTTTTTACTCATTAATTCACAAATAAAGGTGCATTCCTGTGCAGTGTCATACATCATCATAATTATCATGCCTCAGGATCTCATCATAACATAGTGTATATTGAATCATATACATTAATCCATCTCAAGTTAATTAATCCTAATACATCCCATATAATGTTATACATCAAGTGTCTGCAATTACAATAATAGTCTGGGTACATGAAAAGATAAGATATACCTCAAGATACAATATATATGGCCTGGAGCTCGAGTCCTCCACTAGCCACTACTCCGTACGTCGCAGGGAAGTCCTTATTCACTTGAAGAACTCTGGGGGGAAAGAAAAACAGGGTGAGCTTCTAAATCGCTCAGTAAGGGGGGTAGGGGACTCATTTCATAAACCCAAATGCACATCACAAAACATTTATTTGTATGTGAAACTCATTTGAAAACCATAGCATGAAAGTACTCAAAACGACACTCTCACGTGTCAAGTCATGTGAAAACATGAAGTAAAAAGGCTCACTCTAGAGCAAAAACAAAGCATGTGAAAACAACGCGATAAACGCTTTCTCAAATACGTGATAAAATCACAGTAAAAATAATGCACGTGGCACAGCCACTAAACACGCGTGGCAAAGCCACTGATTTAATTTCTCACGTGGCATAGCCACAAAACACACGTGGCAAAGCCACTGTTTTAATTTCTCGCGTGGCATAGCCACAGAATAGGGTTTCTCAACGTGGCACTGCCACCAATGGGGTATAACGTGGCACAGCCACCAATTTTACGTGGCATGGCCACAGAATAGGTTATTCTCACGTTACCAGAACGGAGAAGAATTCGGGCTTACATGCTACCAGAGCAATGCCCGGTGTGTACTCAAAACTACACACCTAAGTCTTATCACATAAGACAGGTTTGCCTTCACGTAGAACTCAAGATGGTTTTTCTCTCATAAAACTCATTTGAAAATCGTTTTGTACTCAACACACACGCACACATTTCTCAAATCTCAATATTGCCTTAACGTAGAGCCCAGTTATAAACTCATAAAAACGTTAGGCTCCAACCGGCTATAAAATCGTGTGCAATATAATCTCAACACAAAACACTCAACATGCTTGTTTTATAAACCACAAATCATGCTAAAACAGTTTGCAATTCACATACACAAATGGTTTAGATTTCCCTTACCTCTTTGCACCTCGTATAGTGCAATCGTTTCCCCCGTATCACGGACTAGCCTCGCATTCCACTCTGGAACTCCCGAGCTGTCCAAACGATGTTAAAACATCAATACTCAATTATCTCATAACCCTCAATTCTCAAAATCGAGCACAATTGCTCATAACACCTCAAATCTCTTGATTTCTCGTAACTCAACCCTAAACTACAACCTCATTCACAATATCTCAATGTCCTACATTCCTCATGCCAATTATCTAGGTTAATTCTCCACATTGTCTATATTTCCATTTATAGCTCAAAATTCCTAGAATTACCAAAATCGCTAAATATCATATCACTCTAACCACATTGAAATTTCATCAATTTCCTAATCATTTGTTGACTATTTCAACACAATGACAACCACCAACAACATCAAAATCAGCTCAAATATCAAGATCGAGGTTTAGAAATTACCCAAAGTTTGTGAGACGCACAACTCACGCCTCGATCCGATTCGTCCTTCGATTTCCAAGTATGTTGTTCTCCCTTTGATGAGGAACAACTTTCCTTCTTACCACAACAGCTGATTCGGCCAAAAATGAGGGATTTGGATGAGTGAGAAAGTTAGGTTTTCGGAAAAATGGGGGTTGGAAGAGAGAGAAAGTGAAATTTCAGGAGAAAACACGGGTTCCTTATATAGGCTGGAGGTAGGAGATCGATCTGCCTCTTGATGAGATCGATCTGCGTTTGAAATTTGGGGACGATCTGGGTAATTTTATGCATAGGAGATCGATCTGTTGAGGGGTGAGATCGATCTCTTTATGGCTTTATGAGATCGATCTGCTCCTAAGGAGATCGATCTTCTCCCCAAACAGAAGCATTTGGAGATCGATCTCTTCCTCATGAGATCGATCCTTTCTCAAACAGAATCATTTGGAGATCGATCTCTTCCATTGGAGATCGATCTGCTCCTCAAATTTCTCATTCCTTGTCATTTTTAGCTCACCAGATCGATCTCTCCTTCTCCCAGATCGATCTGCTCCTTAAATTTCTCCTTCTTTGTCGTTTATAACCCACCAGATCGATCTCTCCTTCTCCCAAATCGATCTGTCCTCATACTTCATGCTCATTTTACACCCTTAACATATAAATCTCCAATTATAATTCCCACAATTCACTTAGCTCAATAAATTACACTTCAATTTCTTATTACATCATTAAAATATGTCTGAAATTCTCAGATCTCACACAAGCAAAAGCTCAAGTTTGGTGGTTTGATAATTCTATGAAAATAGAATTATTTGTGCTTAATTTCCTAATTAATTATTTAAATCCCCAATTTATTTTATTAATTATCCCATTTATTTAATTAAAATTCTATAATGTGTAGGTAAATTAAAGCCAGATGAAACTCAGCCGTTTCAGTCAACAATTGGCTGAAAACGGGTTAAAGGAGACTGAACCACTTTCAATTTATAGACCGAGTCACCAGTCGTCTGGGCACATGGAATGCCGGGTGTTAGTATTTTATTCGCTTCGAAATAATGAAATCGACGGACACCGTGCTAACCTTCTAGAAGACACATGTCGGGCCACATCGCACAGCCAAGTGTACTAGAAGACGGGTGACGTGAAAATATCTACTCTGCAGCAAATAAAATGAAGACAAGTGGCCAAACAATGCCAACTCGTCTATGATGAAAAATTACCATTTTACCCCTAAGTGTGTGTATAAATAGAACATGATAGCAATTGAAACACTAGTTAAAGCAGTTACGGTAGAATTTAGGGTAGCTTTAGTTATTTTTATTTTTAATTTTAGGCTTTTCCCAAATAGTTTGTTTTAGTCTTCATTTTTCTTGATATCTACTGTTCATCACAACTTTAAACATTGTTTTATGAAAAGTTTCTTTATTTCCAATTCATTTTCAATGTTGCTTCTCAATCCCTCTTTACTGTTGCACTTTTTTTTTTTTTGCATAATCCGTTTACTATTTTTAAATCGTTGTCTTGTCTTTATTGTTTTTATTTACTTTATTTTCGGTTGGACTTTGAAGCATTTGATATGCTTCGATAATCACTACCAATACCATGTTCTGGTGTAGTATTGCAGGTGTAATACTAGGTATAGTTCCTGTAATACTTTCACGATGGAACTGTGGTAGTATTAGCAGAAAATAGAGTAAGGCGTGGTGGCTACTGTTGTCATTTTTACTTCACTGTTATACGATGGTGGCTGTTTTGGTTTTAGCTTTAGATTTTATTCATGTTTTATGTTGCTGTAAGTAATCATATAATAGTGCTTTAATGTATCTATTGCATTGCACCGAGTGGCCATTTCATTTCTTGTCTAAAGTGTAGCTTCCGACATTAACATTTCAATAGTTAGATTGCATTGCATTATTTATTTTTATCATGGCATTTTCTTACATTACCATTAAGTTTGCTGAATTAAGAATTAGTGATTATTAAGGGGCAGAGCAGTAACTTGGCAGGCAAGGTCGGTTGAAGCATCGTTGGGTTGTGTTATACAGAAAACGCAGCCAAGCTCTCTTCCGCTGTTGTTAATAGCGTGCAGGGAGAAGTTCGCGTAAGCTGGAGAGATGGCTTCTCCATTTCGTTTCTGTTATAACATTGCGCGGCATGGGAAGGAAGGCATGGTGAGAGGTGCAAAACTGGAAGCTAGAAGAGTGTGGTATTATACACGGGCTGGTAGCATAGAACCGAGACCTAATTTCTCCTCTGTTTGCTCTGTTTCCATTTAAGTGTACTGTTCATTGTCTTCATGTACTGTTATTCAGTTCTAATCTTGGTTTGGCCTTCTGTTTCAAGTTGTTAAATGTTGAACTCCATCACCACTACTAAGCAGTTATGTAGATATTGATAGTTTGCAGCTAAAGGGTACAGAGTTTGTGCAAATCACAATTGGGTCCAGCCCCTGTCTTCTTGTTCTGTCTCGTCTCCAGTTGCCGAGAGTTTCAGGTGTGTGAGCTGCTATGTGCTGTTGTAGATTCGGGGCGTGCTAGCAGGATTGAAGCTTGTAGAGGTCGTGTATCCAATGCCTGAAGTGGTAAATGAAGCAGCAACAAATTGGCAGGAAACGTGGTAGCAGCTAACCAGTAGCAGGAGTCGGGCACAACGGCTTGCAGAGCGCGGTATGGCAGAGCCTGGTACAGGGATAGAGGTTGGTGAGAGGCAGTAGGCATTAAGCCGGTGCTGTGCAAGCATGAGGTACTGGATTGTAGCAGCAGTTTGGCAGTAAGGTTGGTAAGGTGCTTTCGTGCAAGGAATGAAGAATGGATGAGCAGTGCACAGTACCAGTGCACACGGGACTGAGACTAGCTGAACAATTAATTAAGGCTTTGTTTGGTGTTTGGAAATGATCAATAATCCATTTTTCATGCATTATAGATATTATTTTCAGTATTAGTTGATAATTTAAAAATTAGAGTTTTAATTTCATTTGCATGTTAGTTATATTTTCTTTTCTTAGTTCAAAACTTTGATTTAATTATGTTAATAGTTTATTTTCATTTTAGTGTTAGGTGTTACATTTATAATTAAATTAGGGATAGAATCATTTTATGTGTTTTAAGTTTTCATTTTAAATTAAAAAACCCAAAAATATTTCTCATGCATTATTAGATTTTGTTTTGTTGTTAGTAATTTGTTAGAGTATATTTAATTTAGGATCATTTTATAGGTAGTTAAGTTCTTTGTTAGATTTAAGGATTTTCTTTAAGTTAATATGATTTTATTTCATTAGAATTTAGGTTAGCTTAAGTTGTATTAATTAGTTTAATTACAAGCATCTTTTATTTTAGGCTTGTTTAATTTTAGTTTAATTATTTTGTTTCTTATTTTCATATTTGCATTAATTAATTTTATCTGTTTTAATTATCTTTTGTAGATTATTTGCTTTTAATTGCTTGGAGCTCTGTAAGTAATTTTGAGCTCAGTTTTATTTTATTTAGTTTATAGTTTTTATTATTTTCAGTATTGTTAGCTTTGTAGATTACCCGTTAAAATTTCATAATTTGCTCGAATATACTTAGGGTAAGATTAACCGGTAGTTAATTAGGCTAATCAACTTCTCTGTGGGACGATAATCTGGGACTCAAATCCCATTATTACTTGTACGACCCGTGCACTTTCGGATAGAACGTCTAGATCACTTAGAGTGGGCTTAGTTTGTGTCATTAGCCAACTTCAGAAAGGTGAGGGCACAAATTTTGTACTGAGTTCAGATGGAATACTAAGGTTCGAAGATAGAATATGCATTCCTAAGGACTCAGAGCTCTGAAAGTTGATTTTATCAAAGGCTTACTCATCGAGATACACAGTACATCCGGGGAACAGTAAAATGTATCAAAATCTCCAGAAAGTATATTGGTGGTCTGGGATGAAAAGAGACATAACTGAGTATGTTGCTAGATGTCTCATTTGTCAGCAGGTTAAGGTAGAACATTAAAAACCAGGAGGATTATTGCTACCTCTACCGATACCGACATGGAAGTGGGAGGATGTCACTATAGATTTTGTAATGGGGTTACCGAGAACCCATAAGAACCATGATGCTGTTTTGGTTATAGTAGATCGGTTAACGAAATCAGTACACTTTTTAACTATGAGGTCTATAGATACTTTAAGTGTGTTGGCTGACACGCCCTAAGGGTATAGTCCGCATGTGCACGAGTCGTACAAGTAATAATGGGATTTGAGTCCCGAGTTATCATCCCTCAGAAAAGTTGGTTAGCCTAATTAACTACCGGTTAATCTTACCCTAAGTATATCCTAGCAAATTATGAATTCTTAATGGGTGGTCTACAAGGCTAAAATTAAAAGTACTGAAAACAATAATCATTAAAAAATAAAGAAAATAAAACTGAGCTAAGATCTACTTACCGAGCTCCGCGCAATTAAAAGCAAATGCCTACGAAAATAATTAAAACAGTTAAAATTGATTAACGCAATAAAATAAAATGCAATTATGAAAATAACAAAGCAAGATTAATTAAACTAAAATTAAACTAACCTAAAATGCAATTAAACTACTTAATCAAAATGCAATTTAAACTAAACTAAAACTTAATGAAAATAAAATCCTAGGAAATTAAGAAAATAACTATAAAACTACATGTCTAAAATATTAACTCTAAACTAATCTAAACTATATCAATTACTAATTTAACAATAAAATTTAACTAATGCATGTAACAAATTTACTCTAACTTAACTAATGTATGATAAAAATAAAAATGAGCTAAAGACATATTTAAATCTACTTCATGAACTAATCAAGAAAAATGGATTATTATGCACAAGGTAAATGCCAAACAAGCCTTAAGTAAATTTAAACCATCCAAATGTCCCTCTAAACATTGTTCACGTGTCTTTCTTTGTTTATTTTCCATTTTCAGGTGATGGCCTCGGTTTGTCCATTTTATTGTCTTTCCAAATGCATGTTTATTTTCAAGCTTTCACGGTTTCGGCTATTGGCTCTCGGTTCAGACCAGGTACTGCTCCAGGTGAGGTTTACTTCTGCTATTGCTGCTCCTTCCTCGGCATGCCCAGCTCACTCCCACGTCTGTCTTCTCCTGCAGTACCAGCAATACTGTCCCCAACATGATCACTCACTGCATCTTGCTCTTCCAGGTAATGCTAATTTCATGCTCATTTCCAGGCTTTCATGGTTTCGATTACTGTCCCTGTACGTTTTCTGCATGTTCGCTTGGTGCAACTGCACCTTGCTAGCTCTCGGGTCCTGCTATATTTCTAGGTACTGCAGGTGCAACCAGCTGCTATCCTACTTCCTTCTCTGCGTCTTACTCCAGCCGAAAGGATCAACACACTAGAAACCAATGCTGTTCATGCTCCAACGTTATCTTTACTCATTTCTGGTACCGAGAGCTTCCTAAAAAAATTTGCAAACAATACAACAACTACACTGTGATGAGTAGTAGCAGAATATAAGAAAAACAGAGCTAAACAGTGGAAAAATGGGAAGTTAATTTGCTGCCATGAATTAACTATGCTCCTACGAATTGCTTCTTTAGTCTCTATACCGGACAGTCAACCACTATCTTTTCATAATCCAACAACAAGAAACAAACTACAATGAAGCTAAAATAAACTGCAGCGAATGAACTGATGCAAGAAACGTAAATGAATGCAGTAAATATGGAAGCTAACTCTAATTGCAATCAAGAACTGAAACATAAAATCCATGCAAGTGGGAATGAAAGAAAGAACAAGAAAATATAGCAAACATGATGTTAAAACCAAGAGGAAGTGTGTAAAATAGAAAAGAACACAACTACTAAAATTACACACTCAAAGTCGTAGCATCATCAACGTGAAAAACCATCATCATCGGATTGCTCTAAATCCAGCTCTTAATGCCATGGTTCCAGATTGCTTAAATGTGAAAAATGCCTAGCATTTGCCCACATTCAAAGGACCAAAACCAAACAGCATAAATGAATAAAGAGCCAAGATACCGAATGCACAATGACAGCAGCTCGAGAGCTAAAAAAATAAAAATAAAAATTGCTTTAACAAAAACAATAAAAATTTAGGAAAATTGAGAATGAGACAAAGAGGGGCAAACAATTTCCATTAACTTTGATTGAATCAATTGCAAAGAAAATAACTTTGAGAATATGAACTACAAATAACCGAGCAAAGAAAATGAAAAACTTCATAAAAACATTAAGAAAGTCATGAACAGTAAAATTGCTTGATTAAAAAAAAAACTATTCGGAAAAACAAAGAAAGCTTTAAAATTAACCTAAAACTATTCTACCCTAATTTACCTCTATTCTAACCTAGGCTACCCCCTTTTCAATTGACATCTTTTTCTATTTATACACACACTTAGGGGTACAATTATAATTTTTCCATCCTAGATGAGTTGGCATTGTTTGGCCACTTGTCTTCACACCATTGGCTCCTTAAAAAATAATATTTCCATGTCATCTATCTTTTTGTCCATAAGATGTGCTAGGCTCGTGTTGTCTGCGTGGTCCAATCTCGATTTTAGCCCAATTTCGGTCCATTTTCTATCGAAATATTCAAAATTCACCAGGATTTAATTTATCTGCAAACATGAGAATTTTAATTAAATAAAGGGGATAATTAACAAAATAAATTGGGAATTTAAATAATTAATTAGGAAATTAAGCACAAATAATTTTAAAAATATAGAATTATCATTGGCGAACCTGTATGTATGGGAAATAGTGAGATTGCATGGAGCCCCAATGAGTGTTGTTTCTAATAGGGATGCCCGCTTCACTGCCCACTTCTGGGGACATTTTAGGAAGCAATGGGGACCCCATTGAGCTTTAGCACCGTTTTTCATCCTCAGACAGATGGTCAGTCAGAGAGGACTATACAGACCCTGGAGGATATGTTGAGAGCGTGTGTGATGGATTTTAGAGGCTCCTGGGATGATCATTTGCCATTGATTGATATTGCCTATAATAACAGTTATCACTCAAGTATTGGTATGGCCCCCTACGAGCCACTATATGGTCATAGATGCCGATCACCCATTGGTTGTGGAGAAGTTGGTGACAGACAGTTGCTCACTCCCGATTTGGTTAGCCAAGCCTCCGAGGATGTTTAGAAGTTGGTGACAGACAATTTCTCACTCCCGATTTGGTTAGACAAGCCTCCGAGGATGTTCAGATAATATGTGAGAGGCTGGGAATAGCTCAAAGTCGACAAAAGAGCTGTGCTGATAGGAGACGGAGACCACTTGAGTTTGATGTGGGTGAGTCCGTATTTTTTAGAGTATCTTTTTCTAAGAGAATAACGAGGTTCGGGAAGAAAGGAAAACTAAGTCCTCGTTACATTGGTCTCTTCGAGATTTTGGATAGAGTTGAGCTAGCAGAAGTTCACAATGTCTTCCATGTTTCTATGCTTCAGAAGTACTACCCGGATTGGGCACATGTAATTAGCTATGAGCCATTGGAGCTCAGGAGGATATGTCATATGTGGAGAAATCGATCCGCATATTGGACAGAAAAGAGGTGTTACGGAACAAGTCGATTTCATTGGTTAAGGTCCTGTGGCAGCATCATACATCGGAGGAAGCCACTTGGGAATTGGAAGATCTAATGAAGGAGAAATATCCCCAACTTTTTAAGGAATAGACTTGCTTCAATTTGGAGGACCAAATTTTCTAAGGAGGGGAGAAATGTAATACCCGTAATTTCCAACGTATTTATTTTTATGAAGATATGGTGTATATGTACATTGTTATAAAAGTAGCTTGAGAAGCTAAGATGTATGTATATGTATTGTTACATGAGTATAAATGATAGGAGGATGTAAGGATTTTGGAAATTTAATGAAACATCCATGATTTCAAGTAGTGTGCACAAGTTTTATTACCTATGAACAATATGGAATGGATGCAAATATACGTTAATTGTGAACGAAATGCAAATTGAGGTATGAACCAAATGAGGGTGAGTATGCAGTTGGAAATCTGCAGAAAAATGCAAAAATGGGGGGTACATGGGATGAGAGATCGATCTCATATGAAGGAGAGATCGATCTCCCCTCATGAAATGCTAAGAATTTGTTAAATAGAACAGGGCAGATCGATCTCATGGGAAGGCAGATCGATCTCCTTAAGTCTTTGCCTGGAAGGAATCGATCTTTCATAGGCACAGATCGATCTCCTTAAGCCTTGGCTAAGAAGAGATCGATCTCCCTTAAGCAACAGATCGATCTCATTAAGGTTCTGTAAGGAGAAGATCGATCTCCTACAAGAGGTAGATCAATCTCCAAGAAGATAATTGTTTACAGAACAGATCGATCTCCTTATGAAGGCAGATCGATTTGGTAGTAGATTACGTTAGGTAAAAGGACTACCAAACCATGCAGAGATCGATCTCCACAAGGGTCAGATCGATCTCATGTGCCTGCATTTATAAAAGGAGCACGAGATTGAGCTGAAAACTCATATTTCTTCCCCAGCAAACCTGCATCTGCCATTTTCTCTCTAAGGAAACCAAACCCTCTCACTCTAAATATCACTACATTCCAGCTAGAATCTGAAAAAAGCTCAAGAAGGAAAAGTTGTTCCTTGAAGCAAGGAGAGCAACATACCCAAAATCACACATTGGTTTGACCAAGAGAAAGAGATTTGGCTACTACAAGTTTGGTTAAGGGAAAAGGCTAAGCTAGGTAAGCTTTTCAACCCTCAAGCTTTAAATATGAATATCTATACATTTTGTGGGTTCAATGGTATGTGAAACATTGATTATAGTGATGAATGAGTGATAATGGGAGGGAATTCATGAAAGAAGCTTTTATAAAAAATGATGAAAAACTTTAGATAAGGTATAATGAGATTAGAGGGAAAAGGTGGAATATGATAAGAAGATTGAGAAGTATAAATAGCTAAATAAGTGAAATGTATATGTCCAAGAGAAAGAAAAGAAAATAACTTAATCATTTACACGTGTAGATTGAAATACATGGAATACAATTAACCTGGATCGCGAACGGAGCAAACGAGACGAAGGGAATACAAGTGCGATTCGAGGTAAGGGACTGTATGTTAGTGATAGAGATATTTATACGTATTTTACAGCGATTTTAGTAGTTATGGCGCTAGAAATAGTATGCTTAACTATTGAGCTATGAAATGATGTGAGATCATGAAATGTTTTATGGTATATATATTGGGAAATTGGGATGTGGGAAGGAAAATAGTCTGACATGCATGTTTTTAATGCTTTTACATCTATACGATGTTTTTGATGTTTTCTCAACTATGTGCTGATTTTGTAATTAAGAAATGATGATGAATAGGTTGGCTAGTTTTACATGTTTAGCATGGGAGGGCATGCAACGTAAATAAACATGTTTTGAGTTTTTAAAAAGAGAAAATAGCCACATATCGAATTTTAGATGTGAATTGGTGTTGGAGCTCTAGCTCACACCTGTTTTAATGATTTTGACTATGCTGGAGTTTCAATCGCATACGTTTACATGTTTTGATAAACCGAGCTGGAGCATGACTCGCACGTGTTTTTATAATGATAATGTGCTGGACTTTATCTCGCACATGTTTCCATGGTTTTGATATGTCGTGCTGGAGTTCATCTCACACAATGGATTTGAGAAAAGTGCTGGAGCATTGCTCGCACTAGTTTTGCTGAGTTTGATATGACACAGAGCTAGAAGTTGTTGTTCACACTGAGAGATACTGTGCTGGAGCCTTGCGATGACTGTGTGTCACGCTGATTTACCTGCCTAGTATATGAGACATGGTTCAAGATGATAAGTCCATCGGAGTTGGGTGGATGGATCGGGTCCACGATCGTAGGTTGAACTGTGTAGTTGTTCGTTGGAATACTATGTACCGTGCTGGTTGCATGTGAGTACAAGTATCGCGTAGATGACACATGGCATATATTTTACCTTGATTATATATATGTTGAGGGAGATGATGTTGATTGAGATGAGCCGGAGGGTAGGACTGACCCATCCCCCCTTCAGGCAAGTGATGTCCTGTGCACGCCTGATCTGAGAGGCTTGGGATCACTAACTATAGCCATATGCCATGGATATTAAATTACCGAGAATTCCATGCCTGTCTCAGAGATAAAAGAAATTGAGAAACTCATAAAAGAAAGAGATTTGATGAAAAGAAATGATTTGAGAAAAGCAAAGAGATATTGTGATTTGATAAATCTCTTGATTTGAATGCTTGTGCTGTGATAGCATTATTTTATGACATGTTTTTAAATGGAAGTATCGAATATTAGCTTTTATGAAAATGCTTATGTGAGAAGCATGTTTAAATGCATTTACTAGTGATATTTCCATTTATATTGAAATATGGTTTTGTTATTTCATGCATGGGATATGTAGGTAGTACAATATGTACCTATTAGCATCTTTTTCCTTAGTTGTGGTTTGCTCATCCCACTATTTTCCCCCCTCCAGATACTGAGAAGTATAGCCTTGCTGGACACTATCTCTAGATGGTGTGATCACCATCTCTAGATCCCTGTTTGTGTTGGACAGCTCCCACCAATTGCAAAGGTATAAAGATTTGTATACACATCAGCATTTTGTATCTATTATAATGTATTGCAAAGTCATGAATCGAAAATGTAAACAGTTCTATTGGGATGTTATGTAAATATAAATTATTATGCAATTGATTTTGAATATTCACACACGCCTAGGAGTGTGTGAATTAAAGTTTTAAATTTTTTCGCTATAAGTGTATGGAATTTAGTAATGACATTGACTCACAGCCCAACCATTGGATAAAAGGCACCCAGAGTTGGGGTGTGACAATAATAATGTGAAGGGTTCATTACATACGTGGTTGATACAGATAAGGACTGTCTGGAATTAAGAGACATTCCAATGGTTATAGAGTTTTGTGATGTCTTTCTGGATGATCTACTAGGACTACTATCGAATTGTGAAATGGAGTTTTGTATAGAATTGGTACCTGGTACTGAACCGATATCTTGACCACCGTATAGTATGGCTCCGATTGAGTTGGAGGAGCTGAAGAACCAGTTGCAGGAGTTGCTAGAGAAGGGGTTTATAGGACGGAGTGTCTCACCTTGGGGAGCTCCGGTTTTATTTATGAAGAAGAAGGATGGAAGCCTTCGACTGTGCATAGATTATCGGTTGTTAAATAAGGTTACCATTAAGAACAAGTATCCCTTCCCACACATTGATGATCTGTTGGATCAGCTTCGAGGAGCCCAAGCCTTTTCTAAGATAGTTCTACGGTCTGGGTACTATCAGTTGAGGATACAGAGTGGAGATTTACCCTAGATGACATTTCATACTGGTTATGGCCATTACTAGGTCTTGGTTATGCCATTCGAATTGACGAATGCCCCTGCAACATTTATGGCGTTGATGAACGATGTGTTTAAGCCATACTTGGACCAATTTGTAATAGTGTTCATTTACAATATATTGGTTTATTCCAAGTCCAGAGAAGATCATGAGCAACATTTGAGGATAATTCTGCAGACCCTCTGAGAAAAGAAGTTATATGCCAAACTCAGAAAATGTAACTTTTGGTTGGAGCAGATCTCATTTCTGGGTCATGTTGTATCGAAGGATGGGGTATCAGTAGATCCATCCAAGATTGAGGTAGTTATTCAGTGGGGACAGCCCATGACAGTTACTGAGATCAGAAGTTTTTTGGGATCGGTAGGTTATTATCGAAGATTCGTTGAGGTTTTCTCTAGACTAGCTACTCCGTTTACACGTCTCACGCGAAAGGATGTTGAATTTATGTGGTACGAAGCATGTGAGAAGAGCTTAAGTGTCAATTGACCACAACTCTGATTCTCACCATTCCTACCAGCTCAGGAGGGTTCTCTGTATATACGAATGTATCACACCAAGGACTGGGCTGTGTACTGATGCAAGATGGAAAGGTAGTCGCCTATGGATCGAGACAGCTGAAGGATCATAAGAGAAACTACCTGACCCACGATTTGTTTATTGGCAGCCATGATGTTCGCTTTGAAAATATAGCGCCACTGCCTCTATGGTTAGAAATTTAAAGTATTTATGGATCATAAGAGCCTAAAGTACTTGTTCTCACATAAGGAGCTGAACATGAGACAGAGAAGATGGCTCGAGCTCCTAAAGGATTATGATTATGAAATAATATACCACCCAGGTAAGGTGAATGTAGTTGCCAATGGTTTGAGTAGGAAGAACCTCGAGTTGGTGTCGTCTATGATGATCAGAGAACACAAGCTGTTGGAATAGTTTACGAACCTCAGTTTGGATGTGACCCCGCCTGATACTGATAGTGGCTTTATGGTAGCTAGCCTACAGTTAGAACCGATCTGGTGGATCGTATTCGGCAAGCTCAGTATATTGATCAGCAATGCAGTGATATTATCGGGCAGATATAGAGGGGTACAAAGAATGATTTTAAGCTGAGTTCAGATGGTTTACTAAGGTTCAGGGGTAGGATATGTGTTCCTAATAATCCAGAGATCAAGAGGTTAATTTTGTCAGAGGATCATTCGACGAAGTATGCACTACATTCGAGAAGTAACAAGATGTATCACAATCTCTGGAGAGTGTACTGGTGGTCAGGGATGAAGAGAGATACGGCTGAATATGTGGCTAAGTGTCTCGTCTATCAGTAGGTGAAGGTAGAGCATTAGAAGCCTGTAGGGCTATTGCAACCTCTACCTATACCGACTTGGAAATGGGATCACGTCACTATGGACTTCGTGATGGGTTTACCTAGGACCTACAGGAAACACGATGCGATTTGGGTGATAGTGGACAAATTGATGAAGTCGGCACATTTCCCAGCTGTGAGAGCCATTGATACTTTGAGTACACTGGTGAAACTATATGTGCACGAGTTAGTGAGGTTACATGATGTTCCACTGAGCATTTTTTCTAATAGGGATACCCACTTCACTTCCCACTTTTGGGAGCACTTTCAAGAAGCAATGGGGACCCAACTGAGTTTTAGCACAGTGTTCCATCCTTAAGCAGTGGTCAATCAGAGAGGACTATACAGACCCTAGAGGATATGTTGACAGCTGTACATTGGATTTTAGAGGCTCTTGGGATGACCATTAGCTACTCGCAGAGTTCGCCCATAATAACAATTATCATTCGAGTATCAGAATGGCACCGTATGAAGCCTTATATGGCTGCAGATGTCGTTCCCTTATTGGATGGAAAGAGGTTGGTGACCGACTGATATTTACTCCTGACTAAGTGAGATAAGCCTCTAAGGATGTTCGATTGATTTGTGAGAGGCTACGGACAACTCAGAGTAGACAAAAGAGTTATGTTGACAGGAGACAGGGACCATTGGAATTCACAGTGGGTGAATCAGTGTTTTTACGAGTTTCTCCTTCTAAGGGTATAACGAGGTTCAGAAAGAAAGGAAAGTTAAGTCCTCGTTACATTGGATCCTTTGAAATACTTGATAGTGTGAGAGATAATGCCTAGAGGCTAGCATTGCCACCTGAGCTAGCGGACGTTCATAATGTCTTCCTCATCTCTATGTTAAAGAAGTACCACCCGGATCTGGCACATGTTGTGAGATCTGAGGATTTCAGACATATTTTAATTATGTAATATGAGCTTGAAGTATAATTTATTGAGCTAAGTGAATTGTGGGAATGCTAATTGGAGATTTATATGTTAAGTGTTTAAAATAAGGATGAAGTTATGAGGACAGATCGATCTGGGAGAAGGAGAGATCGATCTGGTGAGTTAAAAATGACAAGGAATGAGGAATTTAAGGAGCAGATCGATCTCCAATGGAAGAGGATCGATCTCCTTATGATTCTATTTGAGAGAAGATCGATCTCATAAAGAAGAGATCGATCTCCAAATGTTTCTGTTTGGGAGAAGATCGATCTCCTCAAGGAGCAGATCGATCTCATAAAGCCATAAAGAGATCGATCTCATCCCTCGACAGATCGATCTCCTAGGCATAAATTGCCCCAAATCGTCCCCAAATTTAAATGCAGATCGATCTCATCAAGAGCCAGATCGATCTCATACCCTCAGCTTATATAAGGAACTCCTATTTTTCTCCTGCAATTTCACTTTCTCTCTCTTCCAACCCCCATTTTCACCGAACCCTACTTTCTCACTCATCCAAAGCACCCATTTCTGTCCAAATCAGAAGTTGTGGCAAGAAGGAAAGTTGTTCCTCATCAAAGGGAGAACAACATACTTGGAAATCGAAAGACGGATCGAATCGAGGTAAGAGATAAGCTCTCCACAAGTTTTGGGTAATTTCTAAACTTCGATCCTTATATTTGAGATGATTTTGGTGATGATAGTTGTGGGCATTGTGTTGAAATAGCTTAAAAATGATTAGGGATTGATGAAATTACAATGTAGTTGGAGTAATGATGATATTTGGCAACTTTGGTAAATTTAGGAATTTTGAGCTATAAATGGAGATTTAGACAATGTGGTGTATTAGCATAGATATTGTGGCATAGGAAATATAAAATGTTGAGGTGTCGTGAGCGAGATTGTGGTTTGTGATGGAGTTATGAAAATTGAGAAATTTGATGAGTTATGAGCAATTATGCTCGATTTTGAGAATTGAGGTTGATGTGATAAATGAGTATTGATGTTTTAACATCGTTTGGACAGCTCGGGAGTTCCAGAGTGGAATGCGAGGCTAGTTCGTGATACGGGGGAAACGATTGCACTATACGAGGTGCAAAGAGGTAAGGGAAAACTAAACCATTTGTGTATGTGATTTGATGAATTGTTGTAGCATGAACCATGATTTGAGAATGCAAGCATGTTTGGTGTTGTGTTGTGATATAATTGCACACGGTTTTTATAGCTGGTTGGAGCCCATTATTTTATGAGTTTATAAGCTGAGTGTGAAATTGCTTTATAAACCTTTGAGTTTGCGTGAAAAGTAAATTGGGCTCTACGTTAAGGCGATATTGAGATTTGAGAAAATGTGTGCGTGTTTTGCCGGTTGGAACTCGATTTTAATATGTTTTGTGTTGAGTACACAAATATTTTAAATGAGTTTTACGAGAGAAAACCATTATGAGTTCTACGTGAAGGCATAACGTTTTATAAGATAATGGCTAATGATTGAGACTTAGGCGTGTCATGTTGAATACACATCGGGCCTTGCTCTGGTAGCATGTAAGACCGATATAGTTGGACGCCTGGGAACCGACCTAAGGACCACAGGCCTTGTTCTGGTAACATGTAAGTCTGATTATTCCTCCGCTTTGGTAGCGTTGGGAGGCCTTGCTCTGGTAGCATGTAAGTCCGATATTCCTCCGTTTTGGTAACGAGAGATGCCTCCGTTTTGGTAATGTGAGATGACCCCCGTTCTGGTAACGCTGGGTGGCCTTGATTTGGTAGCATCTAAGACCGAGAGAGTGGGCCGCCTGGGAACCGACCCAGGGACCACGTGATAGTGTGTATGAGGCGAGGCATTGCTCAGGTAGCATGTAAGGCCGAGCCTTGTTCTGGTAACATATAAGTCCAATATACCATGCATACGACCATATTGATGACGTTCCCTCTATATGAGGATGCTTGGGATGCGCACCCAGAGGAGATTACATACTTGATGTGCCATGACGAGTTTTAATTGAGTTTTGTTGCCTAGTCTCGTTTTACACATGAGTTGTGTTTTGTGACCTTGTCACGTGCTATTTACTGAGGTGATTTTTATCACGTATTTTGAGAATAGCCATTATCGCATATATTTACACATGCTTGTGAGTGCTCGATATTGAGCCTTTTTACCTTCATGTTTTCACATGATTTATGAGTTATGAGATAATGATGTTTTGAGAACTTTCATGCTACGATTTCAAATAAGCTTCATAAACAAATACATATTTGTGACGTGTGATATGGTTTATATAACTGAGTTCCCTTACCCCCCTTACTGAGCGATTTGGAAGCTCACCCTCTTTTCTCTTCCCCCCAGATCGCTTCAAGTGAAGTGAGTTCCCTGCGGCATACGGGTTAGAGGCTAGTGGAGGACTTGAGCTCCAGGCCGTATTTTGTGTACTGAGGTAGATATTTAATATTCATGTACCCAGACTAGAGTTATATTTACAGACACTTATTGTACAATGATGTACGGGATGTATTAGGATTAATTAACTTGGAATTGAGTAATGTATATGATACAATATATACTATATTATGATGAGATCCTGAGGCATGATAATTATGATGATGTATGACACTGCACAGGAATGCACCCTTAATTGTGAATTAATGAGTAAAAAGTTTTAAATTAGCCCTATTTTTCGCACTTTCGGGGCGTCACGGAGTTTTCTTGGTATCAAAGCTTAGGGTGTTTAGTACTGTCAGTGTCGGTTAAGTGAAGTAGAATACATCCCAAGTGTCTGTAATAGTCTGGTCATGAACTGAATCTGAGCATTGAGATTTCAATCGATTTTGATATGTACGCGCAGGAGACGAGTTGAGATAGAGAATGAGTAAACGACGAGGTCGTTCGAGGAGGCAGGCAGAGTCCCCTCCGTCACCTGTCCCACAACCAGAGAGTCCTAACTCTCGATTTAATCGGATTGAGACCGATGTGAGGCAAGGTTTTGAGCAGATGGCAGCGTTATTCATGCAACACTTTGGAGTTAATGCCTCGAGTACTACTCCTACACCCCCACAAGGACCTCCCATACCCCCAATACCTTCCGTCACTTAGCCTAATGATAGAAGTATGGTCTGACTGAAGGACTTTTTGAAAATAAATCCACCTGCATTTAGGGGAAAGAAGGATCCTACAGAGGCTGAGGAGTGGTTGACGGAGTTGAGAGTTATATTCGACTATCTGGGGTGCACCGATGCTAAGAGGGTCAGTATGAGTGCCTATATGTTGAAAGGGAGAGGTCGAGATTGGTGGGGTACTACCCAGGGTATTTTGATGTCCCACCAGGATGTGATTGGTTGGGAAGAGTTCCAGATAGCCTTTAGAGCCCAATATGTACCACGAGCTGCCCAGAGAAGGAGGCAAGCAGAGTTTTTGAGTTTGGTACAGGGTGACATGTCTGTAGATGATTACGAGACCGATTTACCGCTCTGCTGAGATATGATCCAGAGACTTTCAAGAATGAAGAGCTCTGCACAGAGAGATTTGTGTATGGATTAAAGCCCATCATCAGAGATCGATTGATTGGGTTGTGTATTACTGAGTTTGGAGATGCTCTGAGATGAGCACAAGAGATTGAGAGGGGAATTGAAATTGTACAGTCCCAGAATGAGTTTGGAGCAGTGATTAGGGACAAAGGCAAGAGGCCAGCGATGTCTCAAGCAGATGTTTGGAGAGGTTCCTTCAGGAGAGGAAGGATTGAGGTATAGAAGGCCAGATTGGAGAGACCCGGAGCTTATCCTATTATCAAGGAGACCCCTCGATATGGCAGGCCGGAGATAAAGGTTTGTAGAGACTATGGCCGATCGCATGAGGGAAGTTGTACTGGGTCGATCCGTGGATGTTTTAGATGTGGTGACATGGGTTACAGAGTGAAGGACTGTCCTCAACCTCAGATACCACACGCTCCGGAGCCGACTAGACAGCAGCCTCAGAGAGTGAATCCCCAGAGACGGGCCACTACTGCAGAGAAAGGGAAGAAACCTGTGGCACAGGGACGTGTGTTTGCCCTGGATAAGGAGACCGCAGACACTTTAGCAGAAACTATAAGAGGTACACTTTCTGTCTGTAATCATAAGGCTCATGTATTGATAGATCCAGGATCCACGCATTCGTTTATTTCAGAGTATTTTGCATGTAGTTTAAATTTGAAGTTTGAACCTCTAGAGTATGTACTACATGTAAATACCCCTATGTGTGAATCCCAGAGAACTGAGTTAATCTGTAGAGGATGTGAAATAAAGGTAGGAGATAGAGTGATGTTAGCAGATCTAATCATGTTGAATATACATGGGTTTGATGTAATTCTGGGGATGGATTGGTTGGCAACCAATCGAGTGAGTTTAGACTGCTACACTAAGATTGTAACTTTCTCCCTATCTAAACCTTACAGTGTACGGTTGAGATATTGAGGAAATGAATATGTGAAATTCTAGTAAGTAACTTGAGAATTTTAATATTATTTTGGAGAATATTAAATATGATTGTTCATGTGAAGGTTACGAAACACTCATCTCAGATGATGAGCGAGAACATCCGAGGATTGAGGATATACCTATGGTGTGTGAATTCTCGGATGTTTTCCCAGACGAGCTGCCAGGTTTGCCACCAGAGAGAGAGCTGGAGTTTACCATTGATTTAGCACCAAATACCCAGCCGATCTCTAAACCTCCCTACAGGATGGCATTAGTGGAACTTGAGGAATTGAAGAAACAACTACAGGAGTTATTGGATCAAGGGTTCATTAGGCCCAGTGTTTCACCATAGGGAGCACCGGTTTTATTTGTCAAGAAGAAGGATGGTAGTCTCAGATTATGCGTAGACTACCGGCTGTTGAATAATGCCACGGTGAAGAATAAATACCCACTGCCCAGGATTGATGATCTACTTGATCAACTAAGAGGGGCCTCAGTCTTTTATAAGATTGATTTGAGATCGGGCTATCACCAATTGAGGATCAAGGAAGAAGATATTCCAAAGACGGCCTTCAGAACAAGGTATGGCCATTATGAATTTCTGGTGATGTCCTTTGGATTGACGAACGCCCCTGCTGCATTTATGAGGTTGATGAACGAAGTGTTCAGAGACTATCTGGATAAATTTGTGATAGTCTTTATTGATGATATCCTGGTATACTCTCGGTCGTATGAGGAGCACGCACAGCATTTGTGGTTAGTACTTCAGATACTCTGAGATAAGCAATTATATGGAAAGCTTAGTAAGTGTGAGTTTTGGCTGAACCAGATAGCTTTCCTTGGTCATATAGTCTCAGAGGAAGGAGTATGTAAAGTAGCAACTGTGCTTAGTTGGGAGAGATCGAGAACAGTTACTGAGGTGCGAAGCTTCCTTGGTTTGGCAGGGTATTACAAAAGATTTGTGGAAGGATTTTCAAAGATTGCTGCTCCTTTGACTAAACTCACGTGTAAGGAGACTCCGTGCAAATGGACTGATCAATGTGAGCTCAGTTTTTAGGAGTTAAAAAGGAGATTGACAGCGGCACCTATGTTAACTATTCCTAAGGGATCAGGAGGATTTTCGGTGTATAGTGATGCATCTCATCAAGGATTGGCGTGTGTGCTTATGCAGCACGGAAGAGTGGTTGCATATGGATCGCGACAGTTGAAAGACCATGAGCGAAATTACCTCACGCATGATTTGGAGTTAGCCGCTGTGGTATTTGCTTTGAAGATCTGGCGACACTACTTATATGGGGAAAGATTCCAGATCTTCACTGATCACAAGAGTTTAAGATATTTCTTTGATCAAAAGGAGTTAAACATGAGACAAAAGAGATGGATGGAGCTTCTTAAGGATTATGACTGCGAGATTCTATATCATCCGGGTAAGGTGAATGTAGTTGCTGATGCCCTAAGCAGGAAGAGTATGATATCTGCTATGATGATCAGGGAATGGGATTTGTTAGAGCAGTTCGCCGAACTTCGGATCAGAGTTAAAGAAGTAGAGACTGGATTTTCGGCTAGCTTGCGGATATAGCCCAGGATCATGGATCAGATTAGAACTGGGCAGCGCAATGATCAGAGATTGATAGATATGGTTAGCCAAGCTGAGTAGAGTTCCCAGTCGGATCTCACCATCAGTGAGGATGGATTGTTGAGATTCAGAGGACGGATTTGTGTACCAGACGATGATACCCTAAAGAGACTGATACTGAGAGAATCCCACTGCTCGCGATACACCATGCACCCAGGGAGTACTAAGATGTACCGAGACTTGAGAAAGGTGTACTGGTGGAGTGGTATGAAGCGAGACGTGGCAGAGTATGTGGCCAGGTGTTTAATATGACAGCAAGTGAAAGCTGAGCATCGGAAGCCCGGAGGACTACTACAACCCTTACCTGTACCTACATGGAAATGGGAGCATGTCACTATGGACTTTATTATGGTTTTACCGAGGACCCGAAGAGGTTGTGATGCGATATGGGTCATTGTGGATAGATTGACCAAGAATGCCCATTTCCTTGCCATCAAGAGCACTGATACTGTGGATGCCTTAGCTGAGCTATATGTCAGCGAGATAGCTATATTACAGGGGGCTCCAGTGAGTATTACTTCTGATAGAGATTCCCGGTTTACTTCCAGATTTTGGACCCAGTTTCTGGAGTCCATGGGATCTCGATTGAGTTTTAGTACCGCCTATCATCCTCAGACAGATGGTCAGTCAGAGAGGACTATTTAGACCCTGGAGGATATGTTGAGGGCGTATACGATGGATTTTAAGGGATCATGGGATGATCACCTACCCCTAGCAGAGTTTGCGTACAATAACAGCTATCATGCAAGTATTGGAATGGCACCCTTTGAGGCTCTATATGGTAGGAGGTGTAGATCCCCTGTAGCTTGGGAAGAAGTCGGTGACAGAAAGATAAATGCTCCCGAGCTTGTTGAGCAAGCTGTACAGAGTGTGAAACTCATATTTGAGAGGCTACGAGCTGCACAGAGTAGACAGAAAAGCTACGCGGATATGCGTAGACGGCCACTTGAGTTTGATGTTGGTGATGCAGTATTTCTGAAAGTATCACAGAGTAAGGGTATCGAGCGATTTGGGAAGAAAGGAAAATTGAGTCCTCGATACATAGGACCATTCGAGATTCTTGAGAGAGTGGGAAAGGTAGCCTACAAATTGGCATTACCCCCACAGATGTCCGGAATACATAACGTCTTTCATGTGTCTATGTTAAGGAAGTACCACCCAGACCCTTCTCATGTTTTAGAGTATGATGAGATGGACATACAGGAGGACATGAGCTACACTGAGGAACCCATCCGGGTTCTTGATAGGAAGGAGAAGGTACTTAGAACCAAGAGCATCCCATTAGTGAAAGTTCTGTGGAAACATCACTCAAGGGAAGAGGCAATGTGGGAACTAGA
Organism: Firmiana major; assembly: GCA_033439115.1. Classification (NCBI taxonomy): domain Eukaryota; kingdom Viridiplantae; phylum Streptophyta; class Magnoliopsida; order Malvales; family Malvaceae; genus Firmiana; species Firmiana major. Next base: position 43,947,542 of record CM065908.1, on the reverse strand, counting down.
GAACCCCATGAAGGAGAAATACCCCCATCTCTTTGACTAGTTGAGTTGAATTTGGAGGACCAAATTCTTTTAAGGTGGGGAGCATGTGAGATCTGAGGATTTCAGACATATTTTAATTATGTAATATGAGCTTGGTATAATTTATTGAGCTAAGTGAATTGTGGGAATGATAATTGGAGATTTATATGTTAAGTGATTAAAATAAGTATGAAGCTATGAGGACAGATCGATCTGGGAGAAGGAGAGATCGATCTAGTGAGTTAAAAATGACAAGGAAGGAGGAATTTAAAGAGCATATCGATCTCCAATGGAAGAGGATCGATCTCCTTATGATTCTGTTTGAGAGAAGATTGATCTCCAAATGTTTCTGTTTGGGAGAAGATCGATCTCCTCAAGGAGCAGATCGATCTCATAAAGCCATAAAGAGATCGATCTCACCCCTCGACAGATCGATCTCCTAGGCATAAATTGCCCCAAGTCGTCCCCAAATTCAAATGCAGATCGATCTCATCAAGAGCCAGATCGATCTCCTACCCTCAGCCTATATAAGGAACTCCTGTTTTTCTCCTGCAATTTCACTTTCTCTCTCTTCCAACCCCCATTTTCACCGAACCCTAGCTTTCTCACTCATCCAAAGCACCCATTTCCGTCCAAATCAGAAGTTGTGGCAAGAAGGAAAGTTATTCCTCATCAAAGGGAGAACAACATACTTGGAAATCGAAAGACGGATCGAATCGAGGCAAGAGATAAGCTCTCCACAAGTTTTGGGTAATTTCTAAACTTCGATCCTTATATTTGAGATGATTTTGGTGATGATAGTTGTTGGCATTGTGTTGAAATAGCTTAAAAATGATTAGGGATTGATGAAATTACAATGTAGTTGGAGTGATGATGATATTTGGCAACTTTGGTAAATTTAGGAATTTTGAGCTATAAATGGAGATTTAGACAATGTGGTGTATTAGCATAGATATTGTGGCATAGGAAATATAGAATGTTGAGGTGTCGTGAGCGAGATTGTGGTTTGTGATGGAGTTATGTGTCAGGACCCTCTTCTCAATCCATGACTTTATCCAAAAATCACTATAAATTTTGTGCATTTTTAACTTACCTTTCCTCTCTTCAATGGTTGGGCTGTGATTCGATGTCAGAGTCCTCACTTACCACATCATCCTTTTCATACATACATGTCAATATATTATTACTGACTGTAACTGCTTTCATTATACATGTAAGATTATATAAAATCAAATACGATTACATTCCCCATAATATATAACGTATACATCACTATGCTGTTTCTAGGTTTAGATACATGACTGTACATAATAAGTATACCTGATGTATCGATAGGAACTAGCAGTGGACTCTGGGACACTATCCCTCGATAGCTCTCGCTCTATTGACGCTCTGTAGAGAGATGTAAAGAAAAGGGGGGTGAGCATACAACGCGCTCAGTAAGGAAATCAGGTAAGCAAGTAGATATCAACACTATCTACTCAAAATAATGCTATGCCTTGAAAACATTATTTCCTTAACTCACTTTAAAAGCATGTCTTGAAATATAATATATATACTTGTACAGAATAAATCCCATGTACAGAAAATCATGCTTTATTTCTCAAATATAGGCATGTAGTACAAAACAATGCATTGTATATAAATCATGCCTTTATGTAAATCATGCCATGTATATTTAAATCACAATAAATATGGCATCAAATGATTCACAACACAAATCGGAGTCCGACCCATCCCTCAGGTCTGTCCGCAGTTTTAAATCATTCAATCAATGTGATATATCATGTGAGACTCTGAGGTAAATGCAAATAGTATCCTGGATTATGATCATATCCGAAAAGTGATCCCAGCTACACGGAATCCTAGTGTGCGGGGTATCACTGCTGTAACGGGAGGATGGTCAGTCCAATGTCAACCGCCAGCTACGTAACACACGTCACAGCCAGGGTGCCTCCCATAGGACTTAGCCCTCGAAACTATGGAAATAAGTATACCACGTCTATATCAACCTCATGCGGATATCCTCTCTAGCTATGACACACAGTCACACAAGGACTCAGGCATGGGTTTTAACATGTATTACATATCACATACAGTGTGCGTCTTGAGTGCGACTCATAGTCGTCACTCCGCTCAAACACTGTTTCATATCACAAAACTCAACTCTAGTGCGAGCAATCTCTAGCAACTAGGTCAATGCATAGTTTATGTATTAAATCAAGTACGAGCAATAGCTCCCAGTACTATGCTATGCACAATATCAAAATCAAGTACGAGCAATAGCTCCCAGTACTATGTCATGTATAAACCATGAAGAATCGAGTACGAGCAACACTCTAGCACTCTGTCATGCATATATCATTCAAAGCTGAGTACGAGTGAGAACTCCAGTACTCTATCATGCATGTCATGAAAATCTAGTGCGTATCAAAATCCAGCACTAATATTATGTGGAAAACATATGAATCCCAGTGCGAGATATGCTCTAGTACGATTCATTCTCACAAAATATGATAGATGGCTATTTAAAAGGGATTGTTTATAAAACATTAAAATCAGCACTTAAAAGTGTGCTTAAGTCATATCAACCTTAAAATCATTAGCCCATCTATTTATTTTCATGCTAATAGCAATTAAACACTCACAATAGTATTTTCCATGCTTTTTGCAACTTCTCACAAAAGTTGACTTTTTGACTAAATAGGGGTAAAATCGTAATTTGCCACTATCGGGTCGCAATAATTATTATTGACTTTCTCTGACCCTCAGAGTTTTTAAGTGAATGCAGAAGCAGTTGAAAATACGTGCAGGTATCTCTAACTACTTGCAAAAGTCCCTTACCTTGGATCACGTCACGTGACCTCACTTCCTCGGTGCTGCTAATTCCCGCAGTCCGATCAGCTCTCAATGTAAACTCCGGAGCTGTAAATAACCGTTCCTCAGGTTAATTAAAATTTTCCTACTGTATTACACATTAATACAGTTTAATTTCCCTTAATGGGCCTTAAAATCCTAAATGGGCCTAACTAGGCCTTAAGCCCATTTTCATTTTACTATTCACTTTTGTTGGGCCTATTGGGCTTGTGGGGCCAACCAACTCTTATTGGGCTTGTCTTAGGCCCATTACACCCTATTGGGCCTAAAAATATTGGGCTTGGCCCATTGGGCCTCTCGGCCACATGCCATGGCCGAGAGCTAGCCATTCTCGGTTTTCCACCATGGCATGCCATACATGCCTATTTCCTAGCCATTTTCACTTAGGTATTTTCACAAACACTTGGTAGGCAACATTACCAATCATCATATTGTTCATTTAGGCATTTTATCAAACACCTTGATTGCCAACAATTTACATGTATTAATTAATCAATTTGATTAATTCTAATTATACCATTAACATTAATACATGTGTACTAATCCATTTATGTCTTAAAAATCAAATTGACATATTTCAATATCCCATTGATCACTCTCAGCCTAACCCTCTTCATGGTGATTTAATATGTTTCAATGCTTAAAACATACATCAACATACTTAAATCATTCATACATTAACATATATGAAATTGGAAATTAGAAAATATACCAATTGTTGTGTTCACCCTTTGGCTGAAACTTTGTAGGCTCTCGGTTTGCACTCTATGGCTCCTTGATATCCAATTCCAACATATGTTAATCTCCTTTCAATTTGGAACAACTTCCGTGAAGAGTGCAAGTTCCAAATATGTCTAATTCCTAGTGATTTCTAGTGAGAGAAAGCTTGGATGGTTATGGTTTCAATGGTTTCTTCTCTAGCCGGAATTGGTGTGGTGAAGATGACAATGGTGTTGCTGCATTTATAAGCCACTTACTTAGCCATTAAGCCTTACTTTTCAGCCATTTTGCTTGACTTTCCAAATCTGAACCATGAGTCACCTTATGAGTCACCTTATGAGTCATAGTTAACTTTAACTATGGTTAGATATTTATCTCATGGGCTTTTCCAATTGGGCTTCTCGGTTTGGGCTTTCCTAATGGGCTTTCGGGCTGAAATTTTTACTATACCTCGGGCCTTTTATTGTCTCAAAATTTGGCCAATCAATTGGTCCAACAATTCGGTCTAAAGGACCTGAAAATTTATATATACGTTTAGTATACCTTAATGGGCTTTAAAATTTTCACCTTAGGCCCATTACGTTTTTAACCATTAAATTTATTCCGGAATCCTTCCAAATAAATTTTTCTTACTTCCGGGCATGATTATCTTGTATTCTGGCCAAGAATATTTTCCCCAAATTTTTCTCCACACTTAGGTTAATTTTTAACCATGATTAGTCAACTATGGTAAAAGTCCACTTTCTTAACTATAGTTGACTTTTTCCTTAACCATTGACCATGTTGACTTTTTCTCAAAATTTCGAGAGTGTCATATCTTATGTCTTACACTCTCGTCTTTATATTCCAACCGCTCCCGATGGATAATTTCACCCGAAACTCCTTTTCTCGCCAAAAAGGTCCATTTTACCCTTTTTAGCTTTTACTCTCGTTTTTGTATGTTCGGGTCTAAATCAAGCTGACTTTCCTTCATGAGCTCTCTACGCTCTCTTATTTTAAGTTCTTATTTTTAGTCAGAATGATTTAGAATGACTCGGTTTAGCCTGTGATACCCATCGTCCACATTAGGCATTTTATGTAGCTTTTGCGTGTTAATTCATTTCACTAACACTTTAAATCTAGTAAATACTCTTCTTATGATTCAACCATAATTACATAGTGTTCATACACATAGGAATCATAAGGAAATAAGCTACAAAAATCCGGGTCTGACATTATGAGAATTGAGAAATTTGAGGAGTTATGAGCAATTATGCTCGATTTTAAGAATTGAGGTTGATGTGATAAATGAGTATTGATGTTTTAACATTGTTTGGACAGCTCGGGAGTTCCAGAGTGGAATGCGAGGCTAGTCCGTGATACGAGGGAAACGATTGCACTATACGAGGTGCAAAGAGGTAAAGGAAAACTAAACTATTTGTGTATGTGTTTTGATGAATTGTTGTAGCATGAACCATGATTTGAGAATGCAAGCATGTTTGGAGTTGTGTTGTGATATAATTGCACACAATTTTTATAGCCGGTTGGAGCCCAATATTTTATGAGTTTATAAGCTGAGTGTGAAATTGCTTTATAAACCTTTGAGTTTGCGTGAAAAGTAAATTGGGCTTTACGTTAAGGCGATATTGAGATTTGAGAAAATGTGTGCGTGTTTTTCTGGTTGGAACTCGATTTTAATATGTTTTGTGTTGAGTACATAAATGTTTTAACTGAGTTTTACGAGAGAAAACCATTATGAGTTCTACGTGAAGGCATAACGTTTTATAAGATAATGGCTAATGATTGAGACTTAGGCGTGTCATGTTGAATACACATCGGGCCTTGCTCTGGTAGCATGTAAGACCGATATAGTGGGACGCCTGGGAACCGACCTAGGGACCACAGGCCTTGTTCTGGTAACATGTAAGTCCGATTATTCCTCCGCTTTGGTAGCATTGGGAGGCCTTGCTCTGGTAGCATGTAAGTCCGATATTCCTCCATTTTGGTAACGAGAGATGCCTCCGTTTTGGTAACGTGAGATGACCCCCGTTCTGGTAACGCTGGGTGGCCTTGCTTTGGTAGCATGTAAGACCGAGAGAGTGGGCCGTTTGGGAACCGACCCAGGGACCACGTGATAGTGTGCATGAGGCGAGGCATTGCTCTGGTAGCTTGTAAGGCCAGCCTTGTTCTGGTAACATATAAGTCCAATATACCATGCATACGACCATATTATCGAGTTCCCTCTATATGAGGATGCCTGGGATGCGCACCCAGAGGAGATTACATATTTGATGTGCCATGACGAGTTTTAATTGAGTTTTGTTGCCTAGTCTCGTTTTACAAATGAGTTGTGTTTTGTGACCTTGTCACGTGCTATTTACTGAGGTGATTTTTATCACGTATTTTAAGAATAGCCATTATCGCATATATTTACACATGCTTGTGAGTGCTCGATATTGAGCCTTTTTACCTTCATGTTTTCACATGATTTATGAGTTATGAGATAATGATGTTTTGTGAACTTTCATGCTACGATTTCAAATAAGCTTCATAAACAAATACATATTTGTGATGTGTGATATGGTTTATATAACTGAGTTCCCTTACCCCCCTTACTGAGCGATTTGGAAGCTCACCCTCTTTTCTCTTCCCCCCAGATCGCTTCAAGTGAAGTGAGTTCCCTGCGGCGTACGGGTTAGAGGCTAGTGGAGGACTTGAGCTCTAGGCCGTATTTTGTGTACTGAGGTTGATATTTAATATTCATGTACCCAGACTAGAGTTATATCTACAGACACTTATTGTACAATGATGTACGGGATGTATTAGGATTAATTAACTTGGAATTGAGTAATGTATATGATACAATATATACTATATTATGATGAGATCCTGAGGCATGATAATTATGATGATGTATGACACTGCACAGGAATGCACCCTTAATTGTGAATTAATGAGTAAAAAATTTTAAATTAGACCTATTTTTCGCGTTTTCGGGGCGTCACACATGTAATTAGATATGAGCCGTTGGAGCTCAACGAGAGCATGATGTATGTTGAGAAGCCAGTTCGGATATTGGATAAGAATGAGAAGGTGTTGAGATCAAAGACGATCCCCTTAATGAAAGTCCATTGGCAGCACAACACCACAGAAGAAGCTATATGGGAGTTGAAAAGTTTGATACTAGAGAAGTATCCTGAGTTGTTCACGGACTAAATTGGTTCCAATTTGGAGGAACAAATTTCCTTAAGTGGGGGAGATTGTGAGACCCCATCTATGTATAACTTTGTAATATATGTTAATGGAATTATAAGGCAAATGATTTCGGATCATGTAAATGTGAATGAATTTGTAATAGGATGAATGACTATCAAGATACAAGTAGAGGATAAATAAGGACCGAAGTGGCCTCAAACTAAACGGATAGAACTTTAAGAAAATCAAATTGAAGATAAGGAATGACAACACAAAATGATAATGCATGGGTTGTGAATTTTGTGTATCCATTCTAATTTCCAAGCAATACACACAAGTTCCATAACATGAAAATCATAGGAAATGAACCTTTCCATGCTCGGAGTGTGAATAGATTGCAAAATGACTAGTAAAGCAATCGAATGCAAGTTCTCCTTTAGAAATTCTGGAAAAATTGTAGCAAAAGGGCTGCAGATAAAGGCTAGATCAATCTCCTATCCAAGGCAGATCGATCCCTTGTGCAAACAGAGCAATTTCAAGTGAATCTGCCATGGCCAGATCGATCTCCCCATTGAGTAGATCAATCTCCCCAATGAGCAGATCAATCTAAATTAGCCTCTGCCAAGCCCAGATTAATCCCCTTTTTAGTGCAGATCGATCTCTATTTGATTCTGTCAAGAGCAGATCGATCTCTCCCCATGAGCATATCGATATCCTTAAGCTTCTGCCAAGCCAAGATTGATCTCTCCCCAATGAGTAGATCGATCTCCCCCTTCTAAAACTTGAGAATTCGATAGCTAAAACCAAAGGAAGATTGATCTCTACACCCTAACAAATCAATCTCATCACTCTCAGTCTATAAATACCCCATAACAAAACCCTTTTCTTCAACAAACCAACACATCTCTTCTATTTTTACCCAAAATAGCAAGTTTTCTCTCTCTAGAATACACCCATTTCCAAAAAGAATTGGGAAAACCTATTAGAGCCAGAGTTGTTCATTTTGAGGAGGAGAGCAACATAGCTTGGAGCTAAGACTCAACTCATTGGATTGAAGGAGCTAAGGATTCTTCTAAACTTAGAAAAGAAGAAAGTCAAGCAAGGTGAGTTTCCAATGCACTAACTCTAAGTATATTTATCTAGTTGTTGTTGTGAGTAGATTAGTGTATATATGGATGATTGAAACTACCAAGAATTTAAAGAAACAAGCAATAACCTAAAATGTGTTCAATGTGAGAAAATACAATGTGGTGGAGTTAATGATGAATGGGTTATATCAAGGTGTTAGAAATGTTATATGCATGATTTTGAGATTGTGTTATGAAAGCAAATTATGGGATTGGGCAAAGTGAGGAAATGTGCATATATGGTAATTGTTAAAAGCATGAATGAATGGAGGAACTAAGGATTAAGCATACAAATCAAGTGTTTGATTTGATAACTAAATGGGTTACTAGCCAAATTAGTTAGGAACGACACAATGTTGGCCAAATAAGAAAATGGACCAAGCTTATTGCTATAAGGTCCGATAAGATATATCGATAGTGATGAAGTGATTTATGAATGTATGTAGCTCCAGAGATCGGACTAGGATCAAGTTTGATTGAACGAGTTTCCAGCGGTGGAACTTATACTACACTTGACGTGATTCGAGGTAAGAGGGTTTTGTAAGTGCTTAGGGGTAGCTATACATATTTTGAGGGGAATTATAGGGCGTGGATTTCTCAAGCTATCTAATAATGCATTAAATTTTTTTTACGAAAGGTTCCAAAAATAAGAAAGGAAAATGTTAGTTTACCTTGGTAGGAATTTTATAAAAGGGGTAGTAAGGATTCAAAAATGCATGTATTTTCATGACTTTGATGTTTTCATGATAAAATATTTGGATATGAATGAAATGAGGATAGGTTGGCTATTTCTTTGTGTTTGCATGAAAAAACACAAATCATGTGCTAAGTTTTATCCTTGAAAATACTTGTTATTTTAACTGGAGCCACCTATCATATTTGTGTGAGAGTAAACAGTGATGGAGCTTAGCTCGCACTAGATTTTGATGCTTTGATTTATACTGATAGTGCTGGAGCCCTACTCACACTAGTTTTATTGATTTACTATGCATGAAAGTCGTACTAGAGCATTATTCGTATGAAGCTTTGACATGTTTTATAGAAAACAATGTCGATAACACCTGTAGACTGTGTGTCATAGTGAGATGATACATCGCACACGTATTTTGAGACATGAAATGGTTACCAACATGGTATATGGTGAGTAAGACTTATGGTAGGCACCCCCGAACCATGATGGGGCTAAGTCCTATGGCAGGTACCACAAATAAATAGTCATGTGGCCTAAGTCCTACGGTAGGCACCCCTGACAATGATATGGCCTAAGACCTATGGCCGGCACCCTCAGACCGTGTGGGTCCACGGAGTACGTTATACCATGTATGTCACATGGAGTACGTTGTAGTGTGTAGTCTTGGTGACTAGCTGGTTGAGTTATTACATGAGTAGGGCTGACCTCACCTCTCGTTGCAGTTGTGATGCCCCACACGTTGAGATCCGCGTAGCCTAGGGTCACATGGATTTATATATATGGCCATTATTCCCAATTTATTCCCAAAACGTAACCTACATGCCTCACTTGCTATTATGTTTTATTGATAGACTTGTGTAGACCTGAAAGAGGGGCGACGCCCCTGATTTGGTTTTAGAAGGAAATGTGATTTTATGCACAGGGTATTCCCGAAGGGCAGGATTAGATTTGAGTTATATGAATTGTGATGAGTTTTGATATGATGAGCATGAGATGTTTTATATGTTGATTCTACATTTGATATCAGGCATGCTTTTATGAGTTTTTCATATACTATATACATATTCATGTGGCATGGTTTGATCTACCTCATGCTTAAGATGAAAATGATTTTGATATCATGTCATTATATGCATGTAGATAGTGTAAATGTCAACTTCCTTACACTATTTCCTTACAGAGCGTTTGGTTGTTCATCCTTTCACTTTCCCTCCCTACAGATCATCCATAGTGGTCGAGAGCGAGCAGAGACTTGCACTCCCAGTGTCCGCTACTACCCATCGCTGAGAGGTATACACATTATTATCGATTTCTATCTAGACAAGTACAGCATAGTAACACTTTTGGAAATGTAAATTCAGGGTATGTAAACATTTATAGACATGTATTAATTAATAAAGTTAATGTAAGCAATTTAAGTTTCAACAGTTATCGTTTAGCTCGTATTTTGTGGGTGGATATAGGGTATTTATGAAATGCATGACTCTTGAGAAAATGAATGACGATGTATGCGAATAGCTTCGAGTATTTATGAGATTTTGGTTTTGAAACGATTATTATAAAAAGGATAGTAAGGCTAATAAATTCATATATCATGTGTTTGAAATGTTTTCACATAACACAATGCTTGGTTCTTAATAGACTAGTGGATAAGCTGGCTAGTGTTTCAATAATGTTGTGGAAAAGCAATTGTGAGGTGCTAAACCTGGTTGTGGGATTGTTTTGATTGTATACGAGCCTCCTATCATATTTATGTGATGTAAACCGCACTGGAGCCTCGCTCGCGCTAGATTTTGATGCCTTTATTTGTATGAAACGTGCTGGAGCTGAGCTCGCACCTTGATTTGATTGGTAATAATGTTTTGTAAACCGTAATGGAGTTCTGCTCGTACGTGGATTTTAAGTGGTTTTCTTATCATGTAAGCGTACTAGAGCTGTGCTCGTATGTGGTTTTTCTCATGTTTTATGCATAAATGTCGTACTAGAGCGTTGCTCGTACGAAGTGGTTTAGTTATGACACATAAATCGTGCTAGAGATTTGCTCGCACAAGTTTTCACACTATGGTACATATGAGGTCGTGGAAGTTGGTAAGATCCTCAAGCCCTACAACCTTAAGCCTAAGGAGGTAGGGAGGCTCTGCTCGGTGGGGAGGATCTCTTATGGTAAGACCCTCAAGCCCTACATCCTTAAGCCTATGGAGGCGGGGAGGCTCTGTTCGGTGGGAGGCTCTCTTATGGAAGGATCCTTAAGCTAACATCCTTAAACCCTAGAGGGGTGGGGAGGCTCTGTTTGGCAGGGAGGCTCTCCTACATGGATACGAAAAACTCTTGGTATGGGGTAGATAAGACCTATGGCTGGTAACCCCAACCATGATCTGGGTCTACAGAGTACGTTGTACCATGTATATCACATGGACTACACTGTACCACGTGATTGAGATATTGGTGAGAAAGTCTGGCGGAGAACTAACCCTCTCATTCCTGTATGATACCCCGCACACCAAAATCCATGTAGCCTGGGATGATTTGAGACATAGTTGGCTAACTTAGTCTTTATGATATAGCGACATGTCTCACATGATTTACATAGTACCTGTGATTGTGACTGTCCAAGGTAGACCAAAGGGAGGGGTCAAACCTTGTGCGATTTTTTTTATAGAGGTAGGCTTTAGAGCCGTGCGGAGCCACAGACTGATCAGGCTCCACAGGACTCTACTGAGAAAGCAGGAGATAAAGAGGCACGCTTCGCTAGGATAGAGCAGAGTATTGAGAGCCTAGTAGAGACAGTCACGCAAGCATTGGGTGTCGATGATAGGCTAGGTCCTGTAGCACAGCCTACTACTTGACAGGCAGCTGCAGAGGCGGAGAGACCTCAGACTACAGAGACTGCTACTGTTACACCTCCTCCAGTACAGGATACAGCTTCTCCCATCGTGGTAGAGCAGAGCAGTAGTGATTTGGGTTATGGCTGCAAGTTGAGCAGATTACAAGAGTTCCAAGGGTTGAAACCTCTAGTGTTCAGAGGGGTGAAGGACCTGGTTATTACGAAGGATTGAGTGTATGAGATGGTGAAACTGTACAAATTTTTCAAGTGTACATCGACTGAGAAGGTAGCCTTTACCGTGTTTATGCTGAAGAGCGAGGCAAAACATTGGTAGAGATCCACTGAGGCTATTTTGAGGGCCAGACACTCTGAGATCACCTCGGAGATATTTTTGGAGGCTTTTAGGAGGCAGTACATCCTAACCACCACACAGAGGAAATTACATATGGAATTCATGAATTTGGTTAAGAGAAACCATACTATGGATGAATATGAGTCAAAATTCATGTCTTTGGGGAGATATGACTTGGATACTATGGGTAGTGAGACCCGAAAGATTCAGAAGTTCGTTGATGGATTGAGGTTGGCCATCAGAACTAAGCTAGCTCCCTCTGACATTCAAACTTACGAGGAGGCGGTACACAAGGCTCAGTTATGCGAGCAAGACTTTGAGCGGAATGCCTCCGATCTTGGGAAGATTAGTGTCAGGAGAGATAGAGATTGAAAGAGATTCGGGATGGATAGAGTGGCCAGGAGAGGAGGCCATATTTTGAGAAAAGACCTAAGATTGAGGAGCTGTAGGAGAGAGCTGTTAGACCTCCCGTATACCCAGCTTTGACTGCATCGAGGGATATGGTTATTGAAGGACCATGGCCTACTACTGAGAGGTGCAGGAGATGCGATAGAATTCATGGGACTAGGCCTTGCCCGATGACCACTATAGTGTATTATCGATGCGAGAAACTTGGACATATACCAAAGTATTATCCTGAAAGGATGGAGACTGCCCCACAGAAGGGCAAGGAGCCAGAGAGGGCTCCAGTTGAGACAACTGCCCTGAGAATTAGGGCCATAGCTGAGGAAAAGGGGAAGCAGGCAGTGGGTGTGAGCAGAGGAAGAGTGTACGCGCTGGACCAGGACACTGCAGACGCATCGACGGATGTGATAAAAGGTACCATCCGAATCTTTGATTTAGAAGCATTGGTATTATTTGACCCCGGTGCCACGAATTCTTTCATGTCACCTTCCTTTGCACATAAATTGTCAAAGCATGTGAAACCTACATTGTTGGATAAAATGTTAATGATTTCCACACCCATGAATGATAGTCAATTGACTAAACATGTATGTAGAGATTGTAAGTTAAAGATAGAGGGAAAGGAAATGATAGCCAATTTAGTTTTATTGAATATGAATGATTTTGATATAATACTGGAATGGATTGATTGGCTGCCAATCATGTTGTTATGGATTGTCATGCCAAGACATTGATGTTTTCAGGATTAGACAATCTTATTGTAAACTTTGATGAAAAGAAATGAAAGAATATAACCATGATAAATGAAAAGAGTATGATTTTGTTTAATCTGCTTAAGAGGTGAAATTATTTATTTATGATGAATATTGATGTGATGGTTTTGTTACTAATGGTAGAAAGAATGATGTGAAGGGTTTATAGCCTACGTCGTCGATATAGATGAGGCACACCCAAAAATGAGGGACATACCCGTAATTACGGATTATCCTGTTGTCTTTCCAAATGAATTACCAGGACTACCACCTGATAGGGAAATGAAATTTTGCATAGAGTTAGTGCCTAGTACAGAGCCGATATCGAAACCACCATATAGAATGGCTTCGATAGAGTTGGAAGAGATAAAGAAGCAGTTGTAAGAGATGCAGAAGAAGAGGTTCATTAGATTGAGTGTCTCACCTTGGGGAACATCGGTTCTGTTTGTAAGGAAGAATGATGGAAGCCTCCGACTGTGTATAGATTATCGGTTGTTGAATAAGGCCACCATTAAGAGCAAGTACCCCCTTCCACGTATAGATGATCGGCTGGATTAGCTCCGAGGAGCCTAAGTGTTTTCTAAGATAGAACTGCGGTCAGGGTACCATTAGTTGAGGATCAAGAGTGGAAATGTACCCAAGACAACATTTCGTACCCGTTATGGCAAATACGAGTTCTTAGTGATGCCATTCGGATTGACGAATGCCCCTGTAGCATTTATGGCACTGATGAATGATGTATTCAAGCCATACCTGGATAAGTTTGTTATTGTGTTTATTGATGACATTTTTGTTTATTCCAAGTCCAGGTAGGATCATAAGGAGCACTTGAGGATAGTTCTGCAGACCCTCTGAGAGAAGGAACTATATGCCAAACTCAGTAAGTGTAACTTTTGGTTAGAGCAGATCTCGTTTCTGGGCCATGTTGTATCGAGGGATGAGGTATCAGTGGATCCATCCAAGATAGAGGCAGTTGTATAGTGGGAACAACCTAAGACAGTTACTGAGATCAGAAGTTTTCTGGGATTGACATGGTATTATCAGAGATTTGTTGAGGGTTTCTCCAGACTAGCTGCTCCGTTGACACTTCTCACACATAAGGATGTTAAGTTTGTATGGGATGAGACATGTGAGAGCAGTTTTGAGGAGCTTAAATGTCGATTGACTACTGGTTCGGTTCTCACCATTCCTACCAGCTCAAGAGGATTCTCAGTGTATACAGATGCATCACACTAGGTACTTGGCTATTTGCTTATGTAGGAGGGGAAGGTAGTTGCCTATGGATCTAGAGAGTTGAAAGATCACGAGAGGAACTACCCGACTTATGATTTGGAGTTGGCTACCAAGGTGTTTGATTTGAAAATATGGCGCCACTACCTCTATGGTGAGAAATTTCTGGTTTTCACATATCATAAGAGCCTTAAGTAGCTGTTCTCATAGAAGGAGTTGAATATGAGACAGAGGATATGGCTTAATCTTTTAAAAGATTATGATTTTGAGATCATGTACCACTCGGATAAGGCAAATGTAGTTTTTGATGCTTTGAGCAAGAAGAACCTTGGGTTGGTGTCTTACATGTTGGTACGGGAACATGAGTTATTGGAACGATTTGCGAACCTCAATTTAGATGTGACCACACCTGATTCAGAGAGACTTGAGATCCTGGGTAGTATGAGATTAGAGCCAAAGTTGATTGGCCGTATTCAGCACGCTCATCAGAGCGATCGATAGTGTATCGATTAGTTGAGTCTGATACAGACAGGTGTGGGCATTGATTTTGAGCTGAGTACAGATGGCTTATGGAGGTTCAGAGGCAGAGTATGTGTTCCCGATGATCCTGGCATCAAGAGACTGATATTATTAGAGGTTCACTAATCGAAGTACATGATACATCCGGGGAGTACCAAGATGTATCAAAACCATTAGAGGGTCTATTAGTGGTCTAGAATGAAAAGTGACATTGTTGAATATGTCGCCAAGTATCTCGTTTGTCAGTAGGTGAAGGTAGAGCATCAGAAGCCTACAGGATTATGACAGCCTCTATCGATACCGACTTGAAAGTGGGAGCATGTCACTATGGATTTTGTGATGGGATTACCAAGGACCCGCAGAGGTCATGATGCCATATAGGTTATTGTGGATCGATTGACTAAGTCAGGCCATTTCTAAGCTATGAGAGCTACCGATACTCTAAGCCAGTTGGCGAACCTGTATGTTCAAGAGATAGTACATGGTGTACCAGTGAGCGTTGCTTCTAATAGGGATGCCCGCTTCACTTCTCATTTCTGGAAACATTTTTAGGATGTGATGGGGACCCACTTGAGTTTTGGTACCGCTTTTCACCCTCAGACAGATGGGCAGTCAGAGAGGACTATACAAACCCTGGAGGATATGTTGAGAGTGTGTGTGCTGGATTTTGAAGGCTCCTGGGATGACCACCTGCAATTTGCCAAGTTCGCCTATAATAATAGCTATCATGCGAGTATCGCGATGGCACCCTATGAGGCACTGTATGGACGCAGATGTTGATCCCCCATTGGATAGGAAGAGGTTGGTGATAGACAGATTTTTACTCCAGACTTAGTGTAGCAGGCATCTGAGGACGTCCAATTGATATGTGAGAGATTAAGGACAACTCAGAGCCGACAAAAGAGTTATGCTGATAAGAGACGAAGACTCCTAGAGTTTGATGTGGATGAGTCTGTATTCCCGAGAGTTTCACCTTCGAAGGTTATTATGGGATTTGGTAAGAAAGGTAAGCTAAGCCCTATATATATCGGACCCTTCAAGATTTTGGATAGAGTGGGAGATAAGGCGTATAGGTTGGCATTGCCACCAGACTTGGCAAATGTTCATAACGTCTTCCACGTCTCTATGCTTCGAAAGTATCACTCGGACCTAGCACATGTGATAAAATATGAGCTGTTGGAGCTCAATGAGAGTATGACGTATGTTGAGGAGCCGATTCGGATATTGGATAGAAAAGAGAAAGTGTTACGGAATAAGACAATTCCTTTGGTAAAAGTTCGTTGGCAACATCACACGGTGGAAGAGGCCACATAGGAATTGGAGAACTTGATACGGGAGAAGTACCCCTAACTTTTTGAGGAGTAACTTGGTTCTAATTTGGAGGATCAAATTCCTTGAATGAGAGGAGGAATGTAAGACCCGTATTTTGGATGTAAACTTTATGAAATCATGAGTACGGTATGTATTTGCGATATAAGCATAAGTGATGTAAGTTCATGGATTCGATGTACATACGTGTAATATGAGTTTGTAATTTACATACAAGTTTCATTGTGTATGAATATGAAGAAATGAGCTTTTATAAGTGATGAATGTGATTGGAACTCAAAATAAGTAGTGTGGTAGAATGGAATGAAGTTGTACTTCCATTTGGTTTTGCAATGTGTACCTTTGGATATACAATGAATGCACACAAGTTTGAATGTGTATAAAGAATGAATGGACATCATTTTCAAGCCTTAAAGGTGGTTGGATGAGAAAATGACCATGGCAGCAAATTGAGGATGTTTTGTGTGAAGTTGCTACAAAAAACTGCAGCAAAATCTGGAGATATGAATGCAAGATCGATCTCATAGGATGAGAATCGATCTGGAAGGGCAAAAAATGCTCTTATTTGAGCAATGGAACAAGACAAATCGATCTCCAATGGAGCCAGATCGATCTACTAAACATTATGTAATGAGAAGATCAATTTTGAGGCAAACAGATCGATTTCCTTAGCTCTTGAGTTGGAGTAGATAGATCTCCCCTAGAAACAGATCGATCTCCTTAAGCTACTGCCTGAGACAGATCGATATCAATCTTTCGATAGATCGATCTCATGCATTCAAATTGGCGTGAAAATGAGGGATTTAAGAGGACCAGATTGTTCTCATGCTTCAATATATCGATCTCATTAAGCTATTTCTATAAAAGGAGCAGTGAAATCTACATTTTTTTTAGATAATACCATTCTTTCCATTTCAACCTTCAAAACATAGTTTTATCTCTCTAAAATCAGGCTATTTCCAGTAAGATTTGAGAAAAGACCATTAGATACAAAGTTGTTCCTATCCAAGAGAAGAACAACATACCTTGGAATCAAAACCTTATTGGTTGGATTGAAGGAGCAAGGTGTATTTTCAGTTGGAGCAAGAGGAGAAACTAGATTTGGTAAGTTTCTAACACTTCAGCCCAAATACATTGTCTATTTGTTAATTTTGGAGTTGAGTTGGATGTGTATTGATGGTTAAAACTACCTAAAAGATGATGGAATTGGTGTGACCTAGAAAACCTAGAATAGGTCTAGTGTGAGAAGATATGGGTTGAATGAGTTGATGATTTAAGGGCATGCTAAAGTTGTTATTGAAGTAATGTGTATGATTTTAGATGGTTCAATGGAACTACATTGTGGCTTTAAGTGAAATTATGGAAATGAGCACATGTAGTGTTTGATGAATGCCATAGTGAAGAAATTGATGAAATATAAACACCATGAGTCTAATATCGATTTGATATCGACTGAGTATGAACCCATAGGCCTAAGGGAAATCAATAGACTCGAAATATGAGTGGAACACTAAAACTAGGCCTTATAAGTATTAATAGAGGCGATAGGTTAAATTGACCATAGCAAACACAAGAGTTGTGTTATATGAACTAAATTGGTGCGATATACGATTGTGTACAGTTCCGAAGAGATCGTTGGAGACGAATCGAACCGCATGAGTACGTAACTTTAAGGAAGTGAAATCCCACGACGTGATTCCCAAGTAAGGGAGTTTTGCAAGTATATAAAGGTAGCTGCTCCTATTTCGTGGGTGGATATAGAGTGTTTACGAAATGCATGACTATTGAGAAAATGAATGACGATGTATGCAAATAGCTACGAGTAGGTATGAGATTTTGGTTTTGAAACAATTATTATAAAAGGGATAGTAAGGCTAATAAATGCATAAATCATGTGTTTGAAATGTTTTCATATAACACAATGCTTGGTTTTGAATAGACTAGTGGATAGGCTGGCTAGTGTTTTAATAATGTTGTGGAAAAGCAATTGTGAGGTACTAAACCCGGTTGTGGGATTGTTTTAATTGTATACGAGCCGCCTATCGTATTTGTGTGATGCAAAACACGCTGCAGCCTCGCTCGCGCTAGATTTTGATGCCTTTATTTGTGTGAAACGTGCTGGAGCTGAGCTCGCACCTTGATTTGATTGGTAATGATGTTTTATAAACCATACTGGAGCTTCTGCTCGTACGTGGATTTTGAGTGGTTTTCTTATGCATGTAATCGTACTGGAGCTGTGCTCGTACGTGGTTTTTCTCATGTTTTATGCAAAAATGCAGTACTAGAGCGTTGCTCGTACGAATTAGTTTAGTTATGACGCATAAATCGTGCAAGAGCTTTACTCGCACAAGTTTTCACACTGTGGTACGTATAAGGTCGTGGAAGTTGGTAAGATCTTAAAGCCCTACATCCTTAAGCTTGAGGAGGTGGGGAGGCTCTCTTATGGTAAGACCCTCAAGCCCTACATCCTTAAGCCTGGGGAGGTGGGAAGCCTCTATTCGGTAGGGAGGCTTTCTTACGGAAGGATCCTTAAGCCAACATCCTTAAGCCCTAGAGGGGTTGGGAGGCTCTGTTCTGCAGGGAGGCTTTCCTACATGGATACGAAAAACTCTTGGTATGGGGTAGATAACTCCTACCGCTGGCACCCCTAGCCATGGTATGAGTCTGCAGAGTACGTTATACCGTGTATATCACATAGAGTACGTTGTAACGCCTGATTGAGATATTGATGAGAAAGTTTGGCGGAGAACTAACCCTCCTT
The DNA here is from genome assembly GCA_033439115.1 of Firmiana major. Lineage (NCBI taxonomy): Eukaryota > Viridiplantae > Streptophyta > Magnoliopsida > Malvales > Malvaceae > Firmiana > Firmiana major. Next base: position 43,928,763 of record CM065908.1, on the reverse strand, counting down.
TGTTCCGGCATGATACCCCGTACATCGAAATCTGTGTGGTCTGGGATGATTTGAGACATAGTTGGCCAACATAGTCTTTGTGATATAGTGACCTATCTCACGTGATTTACATAGTACCACGTGTTTTGATATGTAAGTGTGATTGTGACTGTTCAGGGTAGACCCAAAGGAGGAGTCAAACCTTGTGGGATTTTTTATTGAGAAATGTTAATGATGTTTGTGATTGTGAAATGATTTTAATGAAATTTTGATGTATTGAGAATGGGATAAATTAAAAAGAATGTTTCAAATTGAATTTCCCTTTTATTATGAGATTTGACAATGATGAGCATGAGATGGTTTGTACATGATGATCTTACCATGTTCTATATGCCAACTACCATGATTTAAATACATGATATATGTATATGCATATGGCATAGTTTTGTTTTCCTCATACTCTGATTATAAATGATTTATGCATAACACTATCAGCATGTAGATAGAGTAGTTATCTATCGTGCTTGCATTGTTGTCTTACTGAGCGTGTGGTTGCTCATCCCTCTCTACTTTCCCCCTCTACAGAGCATACATAGTGGCCCAGTGAGGACTGAGGCGTTTTGTTGAGACATCCGCTGCATCTCCATCACTCAGAGGTATATACACAAAGATTCTTTTTGTATCTAAACAATTTAAAAGCACAGTGATCATTTGAATTTGTAATATAGGGGATGTAAATGTTAACACATAGTCTGTACGAACATACCACTAAACATTGAATGTATGACAATACTTTTGATTTATTTTGGAAGTGAATGGTAAGCAATGATTATTACTGCCTCACAGCCCAACTGTGTAATGGCGAATTGATCACGACCGAGTGAGGAAAGAAAAACGCGAAAAAAAATTATAGTGATTTTTGATAATAAGAGGATAAAATGGGTCGTGACACTGTGAAAGATCTTAATTGAAATTAATCGATAAAAATAAGAACTTGAGTCATCTAATTAAACTTAGATTTTCCTTTATTTCTTGTGACTTAAAACATTAAGAACTTAACAATTTAATTCTAGCCTAAGATCTTTATATTTAATTAAATAGTTTGCAACCTAGATAATTAAACTAACGATCATGAAATCTTTGCTATGGAAAATCTTAGATACTTAACCAGTGATATTATTAGTTCTTATTTCTCACAACAAATAATCATCCAAGATTGATCAAGATTGCATTCTAACTGAGTTTAACTAACTACTCTTTAGACATGCTTGAAACAATCAATGAAATCATGCAAAAGAACAATAAAGAATCAAGAAAGCTAATTATGCAACCTAAAGAATTCACCAACTTAATATTATAAACTATGAAGCTCGACAAGGCTATATAACTTAAAGGACAAATCATAATGATACAAGAAACAAAAATACAAAACTTCTTATTTTAAGACTAAAGAAATCGGTCTTAAGTTTTATTATGCAAAATATTAATTTAACATGCAAAAGAAGAATTTAGATGCAGAAGATTGTAAATCTAACCAAGATAAAAAGTTGGAAAGTAAAAAAGAAAAGAAATTATGCAAGAAAGATAAAACATAAAATAATTAAATAACTTAATATTAAAGACTAAAAAATTTGGCAACCACCTTTTGTACTATAAGAAATCAAAATTTATTATAATATTAAAGCTAAATGCCAACAACCTATATTAACAAGATGAAAGGAATGCAAACTAATTATAAAAGAATAAGGAATAATCGGTTTTGTATAATTATGCAAGAAAAACGACAAGTAAGCAACAATATTAAAACATGCAATTTCAATAACTACATAAAATATAATGAAGCAATTTGACAATCAATAAAAGAATACAAAAGTAGTCAATTTTTTATGAGAGAAGGTATAAGAAAGATAATGCAATTAAAAGAAAGCAAGAACACAATATTGAAGAAAATAATAATCAGCCAAACTTTATAAAATATTAAAGAAGAAAACGTTTTTGCATGCAATGATACTAAGCAAAGAATTAAAATAAATCTAAGGCCAATTGGTGAATTTATTAGTCATCCTAAGGTTACTTTATATAGTGAAGGAAGAATCCAAATCCTACTAGGATTAAAAGTCAAATTTTACTTAGGTAAAATTTTAATTACAATTATTAATATTTATCTAATAATAACTCTTCAATTTGACTCGGAGTGTTTGACTTGGTTGCCTAGCCAACTCATCAAGAAGCTTCTCTCTTCTTCTAATTATCTTCCAAAAATGCTTTAATTATTTTTGTCAATTATCCTTATTACAATCTCACTTTAATTAAGAGTTTGACTTTCCTAAATTTTAGTGCTAACTTTACAAATACTTTTGACCCATCAAACAAACTCCGATTTGCATGATCTTGGACATTCCGAAAACCTTAAGATGTCCTCTACAACTTTGATAGAGATCACATTTTCACTAAAAATTTGAACAAAGGTGAAATTAAGAAAATACCCTTGCTGGTTAGAGATTGTAAAAAGTACAAAAAGTGTCATTTTAGCTCCATTTCCTCCGAATACTTTATTTTAGCTGCCCATAACATCAAAACAATGTTACATAACACTTTTAAACATAAATAAAGCTAAAATAATATTATTAGACAATATAATTGTAACAAATTAAGCATTTACGAATGTCATATTTGGAATAGCATATCCATTTGTCTACTCCAATGTGAAAAAGAAAGGAAACTAGGAAGAACTAACTGGCCAACTTCAACGAGAAAATACATATATGCAAACAGGCAGAAATACATCAAGCCAACTTCCAAAACTTTTTATGCATCAAGTAATTAAATATCATTTATGCCACCCTATGATTTTCCCTTTTTAAGGCTAATTTGATGTTCATATAAATTCTTGTACAAATATTTTCACTGTTCTTCGAATGAGAACAAAATGATATAAGGTACATATTAAATTTATTAGAAATTTGTCTGTTTGATAATCTTTTGATTGTAATAATGTAACGACTCGAATTTATGGACATTTCGATTGGGCTACAAGTCATTGTTAGGTTAGAACAATACTCTGTCTGATTAATTTTCTTTCTTAGAAACAAATTTAAACAAAATATGTTCACATTCCCCATACACATCTCATTTGCATTACTGTACTTTAGATACAAAATAGTTTCTTACAACTGGGTATACCTTCAACGCAGAATGATACTCCGCAGAACTATAGCTGTGCTGTAAGGCTCGTATTTTTTGTTGTAACCTTATGAATTTATAAGTAATACATATGTACATGTAATGTGAGTCATAAGTGATGTAAATTTCATAAATTCAATGTACACACTTGTAACATGAGTTTGGGAATGTACACACAAGTTTCATTATGTATGAATATGAAGAAATGAACTTTTGTATGTGATGAATGTGAGTGGAATGCAAAATGAGTAATACAACAAAGTAAATGCAAGTATCCCTTAGAAATTTGGAAAAATTTTGCAGCTAAGTGTTCTGCAGAACAAGAGGAGATCGATCTCAATGCAAGGGAGATCGATCTCATGGGCCAAAATGAAGAGAAAGGAGGCATTCTATAAGGGGAGATCTATCTGGAAAGCAAGCAGATCGATCCCCTATGAAGAGGAGATCGATCTCACCTCAAACAGATTAATTTCCTTAGCTCTCGACCAAGATCAGATCAATCACATCCTTGTGCTAGATCGATCTGTTTAGCTCTCTGCTTGGAGAAGATCGATCTCATCCCATAGAGCAGATCGATCTCATAACAAAGAGCAGATCGATCTCATGCCTCGACAGATCGATCTCATCGGCTTAAATTTCCATTCTGAAAGGTTAAAAACAGGGGAAGATCGATCCTTAACCTAGGGAGATCGATCTCATCAAGGCAATTTCTATATAAACAGAGATGCTAAACTACAGATTTCGGGAGAAATATAAACCTTTCCATTTTTGAAGCCAAGGGACCTAAATTCCCTCTCTAGACTATCAACACTTTCCATAGAGATTGGAGGAAAGTTTATTACATCAAAGTTGTTCATAGAGTGGAGAAGAACAACATAGTTGGAAATGAGAGGCTGAATCACTAAATCGAAGGAGAAAAGGAGTTTTTCCTCAAAGTTGTGAAAAATGAGAAAAGTTGAGATTGGTAAGATTTCAATACTCTAATCTCATATATGTTAATCTATATACTTTTTGAGTAGATTTGTATATATAATGATGATTGAAACATCTTAAAAACATGCTTAAGCTCAATGACCTATAAAATGGTTAAATGAGCCAAAATGAGAATAAGTCGAGGAGAAATGGATTTAAAGATGATTTAAGCATGTAAAGATGTTATTGAGCATGTATAGATGCTTGTAAAATGGTTTGCTGAAATCCATAAGTTATAATGGAAAATGGCTAAAATTTAGTATGTTAGGTGTTCGATGAAATGTCTTAATGAAATGAAAATGATGAATTTGAGGTATTGGGAGCTTAATATCGGTTTAATATGAATCGATAGACTCGAGGAGTCTGAAAGATTCTTGAAAACGGGTTGAATACTCGAAATGGACTTGTGAAAGGATAAAGTCCCCTAATGGTATAAATGGCCAAATGCATTGATTTGAATATCATGCAAGTGAAATGAAGTATATGACAATATACTGATGTGTGTAATACATAATTTCAGCTTCATGGGTTATCGATGGAATCGATAAGAAGGATCACGAGAAGTGGAAATCGAAGGAAAGTGATTCAAGCGTGATTCGAGGTAAGGGACTTATGTGAGCTATAGAGATAGCTATATGTATTCTTGCCTGATGAATGCACATGTATGCGATAAATACGTAGATATTGATATGGCTAGATAAGAAACTACGTATGAGAATAAGTCGATAGTATGAATTTGCATGACTTTTATGATTGTTGTGAAAAGAGGTTTTTGCAAACGGTTTGAGAACAAATGATATTAGAATGGCTTCCGGTTTAATCAATTGCATGAAATGTTTATAAAGAGTGATTGAAGGGAGATTTACCCTCTCACTCATAACTATACATGGAGCCTTTCTATTTCTTTTTTGTGTGAAATCGTGCTAGAGCATGAAAAGCAATGGTAGATTGACCAGCCCTGCTCGCACGTTACTTTCAAAGTAATTTTTGAGAAAGCTAAGGAGTGCTCTATGCCTCGAGTGACGCTGTGTGATTCCACTCGAGCTACTTGTACTAGATTTTAGGGAATCATGTTGGAGCCATAGAGTACTTCTTAGTGACCTTGCTCTGATTATGCTCGCATGTGACCATCTCAATTTAAAGTGATGGGACAACGGTGCTTGATGCCACGAGTGATACTGTGTGTTTTATTTGAGAGCTCGCATTCGTACTCAATGCCTTAAATATGTTGTGTGCCTTCCTTTGAGTGCTCACACGTAGTCTCTTGAACTTCTGTGTGATAAGTAAAATCGTGTTAGATGCCTCAGTGATACTGTGTGTTCCACTCGAGAGCTCGCACGAGAGTTTATGAAATTGTTGCGTGAGAATAAACCATGCTAGAGCCGTCGTGTACTGCTGTGTGTCTGGCACTGACATGCTCGCACGTGATTTTGAGACAAGGGAAATGGTTGATTAGGATCCACGGGAGCAAGATGTACCGTGAGCCTTAGGCATGGGGTACGATGTGCCGTGAATTGAGTTGAGCTAAAGGGATGGTTGATCCGCCTCCCTAAGTGTAGGCTTCCCGTACACCTGATCAGTGTAGCCTGGAATCCGACTATGGCCATAAGTCTTCTATAACTGTGTGATATAATATTGTCACTACTGTATGACGTGACAGATATCTTCCCTTGCTGTGTGTCTGGGGATATGTGATATATGATATTGTCACTACTGTGTGAGGTGACAGATATCTTCCCTTGCTGTGTGTCTGGGGAATGTGATAACCCATGATTATGTCTCATATGAACATTGACTTGCTGTGTGCAAAGTGATTTCGAAATGAACCTGTATGGTTTTAAGTAAAGCATTTTCTATATATGAACTATGTCAATAGATTATGCTATGAAAAGCTATGTGCTACTATGTGAATATGCATATACCCATCTAGCGAATTAATGATTTCGCATTAATAGAAGTTGTTTTAACGAACATGCATATTGTTTTATTAGGAAAATGAACATATATGTATTTTAGCATGTAGATAGTGTAGTTATCTACCTGCTTGCACATTTTCCTTACTGAGCGCGTTATGCTCACCCTCTTATTTCCTCCTCCACAGATACTCCGCAATAGTGAGTACTGCAGTCGTCCTTGCTAAGGTGTTCTCTAGTTCTCCAGCAATATAGAGAGGTATACACTTGAGTTGAGAAAAAATTTTGTATCCTGTAAATTAATGCACAGTTTAGTGTCATTTTGTTCGAAAGGGATGTATAGTTAATAGAAACTGATGTAAAAGCTTTCGCATATTTATAAAAGTTCAGTTTCTATTTCAAATCCTTTAATTACATTTATTAAACTATAAATGGATGAGGTATGGATTGGATGTTGACTCACAGCCCAACTTTTAGTGGTAAGTGGTAATGTAAGTTCAAGAGAAGAGGGTCGTGACATGTGCGACATGCCTTACTAGCAGAAGCGTCTAAGTTACTTTTGGGACTCTATGGAGGAAAGTAGGGAGTGAGCTTAATGCGCTTAGTAAGAAACTTATGTAAGTAGTAGACAACCATACTATCTACATGCGTATAATGTATGCCATGATCAGTTATAAAACACTATAAAACACTTGAATATAATTCAATTCGTTAATACAGAAAACGATTCACAATCGATGCACTTTCTTTGAAAAACACTTTCAATTACACTCCATTTTCGGTATCATACTTTACTATATGTAAAACTTATGGATTCAATATGGTCGATACAATAAAAACATTTACTGTTCAATCAATACAGTAAAACACTTGAATTCGTTTCTTTTAAACGATTCATTCAATCAGTAAACAATTCAATTCACTTTGCTTTCTACCAATAAACAATTCAGTTCGTTGAGACTAGGCTGGAATTCAATCAATAACAGTAGGATTCAATCAATAACAGTACGGACAACATATGGCATAGTCAGTGACCTCATGCCTCACAGGCCAGGTGTGTGTGAGTGTTATACGCCTCAGGGGGGATGAGTCAGTCTAGCCCATTGGCCAATCAATATAGTACAATTTAGTTTAGTTCAGTTCAGTTTAGTAGTCTGAAGACTCAAAACACGGTGCAACATACTCCATGTGCGTCCACACGATACAGTGTGCTTTGTGGACCCCGATACAGTATAATATGATTGAAGGTACCGAGTAGTCTCAATGATTTAGCCCCCAACATCAATATCAACCATCACCTTAGTCTTAAAATCCAGTGCGAGCAAGTCAGTGCAAGATCACGCAGCAATACACGACGGCTTCAGCACGGTTCTTCTCATAAATCATATAAAAATCCAATGCGAGCAATTCAGTGTTACTCATAATCTACACGAGGGCTCTAGCACTGTTTCGTATCGAAAATTGGATAGGTGGTTCAATTCTTTCAAAATTGTTATAAAAAACAATATTCAGTACAAAAACAAAGCATAAACGATATGTGAGTGGAGACTTCCCGGGAGGTCACCCATCATGGAATTTCTCCCACTCAAGCACACTTAACTTTGTAAAATGTGTTATTTTATGTAGACAGTAAAAACAATTGCGAACCTATCCATATACCATTGGAAACTGTATTTCAACGATGAAAACACTGAAACATGCAATTTATGCAATTATGAATTTTTTCAATGCTTTTCAGTTCAATTCAGTCTATACGTAGAGGTAGTATCGAGTTTTCTATCTCTACGGTATCTATTTAGCTACTCGAAATCATAAAATACGTACGGTTATCTCTAAAACTTGCATAAATTCCTTACCTCAGTAACTGTTCGTAATCCTCGATTGCCTCAACGTTGCGAATCTACGGGTCCGGTCCACTCGATTTATTTTCCTGAAATTTTGTACCAATATTTTCAAAATTTTGAACCGATATTTTCAACTATCTTTTTCTCGAGTTTTTCCAAATTCTCGGAGCAATTTCTTTTCTCTTCAATATTTATTCTCTTCTCTAATATATATATATATATACATATTAAAATATACAAATGTTTTACTCTTCTTTTTTTTTAGGTTTTGATTTTGGTACCACTGCTTCTTTCTTTCTTCTCTTCTTCCCGAATGCCACTATTCATCTTTCTGATTCTCAAACCAAAGGAACTCCACTTTCAGGTTCCTTCCCTTAACACGACTATCCTCTCCACTATTCCTTCACAGTTTCCGCCACCATTCACTGTAGACGATTCTGCCACCATCATCATCATTCTCACGTCTTGACCATTATCCTCCCATCACTGCCAACTCTAGTGCCCTTCCACTTCCCTTGCTTTCGACAACCAATCACGTCATACAACAGCCTCATTTCTTGTTTAGTCAAGCTTTAACCACTCTTTTCAATAGGCCAACACGAAACGCTACTGCCAGTTTCCTATTGCCTTTACCGTTTATTCCTCTCTAAAACCAAAATCGAGGCTCACTGTAATCGAATGAGAATGGGATAGTCATGAGTGGTGGCCTTCTACAATTCTCATGCACGTTTCCTTCATCCCATGAGATTTCCCTAGAGCGATGTGGCCTCTTCTCTCCCTGCTCACGCCACTATTTTTCCATCATCTTCGTTACCTTTAAACCCGAGGGGCACCAACTTTCGGCTTCCTTTTCTTCCTCCCTTGTGAGTCTTCCTGTTTCTTCATTCCTTCTGCTATTCTGTTTCCAAGCATTCAATTATCGCCCCTCCTAATCATGCCTCCACCTTTACCAGGTCTCCTCTATCTCCAGGAAAGCCAAGAAAAGACCTTGTTCTGGCTTTAGTTCTGCCCCATCGAGAAGATTCTTTAGTTGTTGTCAGAACGGCTCAGAGGGATGTAGTGGTGTTTGTTGTTCTATTCTGATGCTAAGTAGAAAGACTGCCCACTCACTTCTCAATTTTCTCCTTCTCATCCTCTCTGTTTTCGGTTCCTAAAAATCAGTGCTCATTTCCTCTGCTCTTCTTTTTTTTTTCATTTCATTTTTTATTTCTCTCGAACGCTCAATAAATTTGGTTCGCCAAACTTGTAGTAGCTACTGCATTTCTGCCCACTTTTCATCCTCTCACATCCTCTCTTTCTTGTCTTAGTGTCCTAACAACTACTTCACTGAGTCATCTATATTTCTCTTGTTTCACCGACAGCTGCAATTTCAGCTCCCCACCTGCTTCTATTTCTCCAATGCTAACCAGAGTATCTACTCTTCCTACTCTATATTTTCTATTGTTGCACGTCTTTACAATTTTGGTCAGGGCACATCATTTTCACCTTTCGTTCAGTCTGCTACAGTTTACTTCCCAAGTCTTTGCTTCATGTTTTGATCTCTAACCATCACTCCCATCGAACTACTGTCACGACCCAAATTACCTAAAATCACTACAAATTTTTTGCTTTTTTCTATATTTCTCACCTTCTCGTGACAATTCCATTTTTAACGAGTTGGGCTATGAGTCAGTAATAATTCCAACCCTTATCCCAATTGATCATATCATTCTTACCATGGTAATCATATCAGAATTTCAAACAGTATAATAATAAGTACATATATTATACAACTGTATGTACATATGTTTCCATATATTTACATTCCCCATAATTATATTCGTTACTAAACTATGCTATTAATTATTTAGATACAAAACTGTATAATGTGTATACCTGATTCACGATGGGAGCAGCGGACAACTAGGGATGAAATCTCTACCCACTCTCGACTACTGTAGATGCTCTGTGGAGGGTGGAAAATGAAAGGGTGAGCATAAACAGCTCAGTAAGGCAATAATATAAGCAGGTAGATAACTATACTATCTACGTGCTGATAATATCATGATATAAAAATCGTTTACTTTTGGAGCATGAAATAAGATTAAAACGATGCCACATGTATGTATATATCATATACAAGAAATCATGAAATCGACATATAATTCAACATGGAAAATCATCATGTATGACATCTCATGCTCGTCACATTAAAACTCATTTGTTTCATCATAAAACTCTTCACTTTAAAACTTATTCGTTTAATCACAAAACTCATCATAAAACAACTTCATCAAGGTCAAACCCATCTCTCGGGAATACCTTGATTCATTAAATCACAGCTCTTTTAAAGACATAAATCGGGACTACCCCTCCATCGGGTTTGTCCTGGTCTATCCAGACCGTATGATATCATGTGAGGCATGTAGGTTACTGTATGAAAAATCGAGGACTATGGCCATACTTTGTCCCTGTGATCCCAGGCTACACGGATCCCGGTGTGCGGGGAATCACAACTGCAACGGGAGGTGGGGTCAAGTCCTACCCGCCAGAATATCAAGTAACATCATAGAGTCATCATGACTGCACGGTACAGCGTACTCCGTGTGACATACACGGTACATCGTACTCCGTGGACCCATATCATAGTCTGGGGGTGCCTGCCGTAGGTCTTATCCACCCCAATACTATGCCGATAACCAACCCATGTCTCAAAGTATACGTGCGAGCATCTCAACTCTCTGTGACACACAGTCTACAGGAGGCATGTCAACTCGCGTCTAGTGCGAGCGAAGCTCCAGCACCACGCTATGCATATCATAATATCTAAAATCTCATGCGAGCGAAGCTCCAGCACGGTTTTGTGCACACACAAATTTCTCGTACGAGCAATGCTCCAGTACGGCTTTTCATGATGAATAAATCAGTAAACTTGAGTGCGAGAAAGACTCTAGCACTCTTTTTACTTGTATAAATACGATAGGTGGCTAAATCTTGACAAAATATCTTTTAAAATAGTAACCGGTACAAACCGGTACCCTTTCGTATATTTCACGAAATCAATAGCCAACCTATGTGCATATTTGCTTAAATTAGAGCAATATAATCATATAAAACATTAAAATCATGAAATTCATGCAATTTCATAGCCTTACTACCCTTTTTGAAATTTTCCTAACTGGGGGCAAAATAGTCATTTTTCACTATTTCCATATTTTTTCGCAAAAATTATTATTCTGTTTTCGGGTAGCCTAATGAATTTAACGTAATGTAAATCCCCTCAAAATTACGTACAGCTACCTCTAAGTGCTCATAAAATTCCCTTACCTGGAATCGCGTGCAGACTTAACCTGTCTCGATGATACCGAACCTCTCGGCTCAAGTGCGCGCCAACCAAAGGTACGTAACTGCATATAACCACATAGTCGAGATTAATTCACTTATCTTGATCGGTATATCGCATTTACTGACCAACTTTAAGGTATTGGGCCCTATCTACCTTATTGGGTCTCGGCCCAATTCAGCCCTTTTATATTTATTAATTCCCTTCTTCGGATATACCGGGCTTATGCAGCTTACTAATAATTATCGAGCTTCGATCCAAATTCATTGGATAGCCCGTATACTATTTACGGCAATTTATTACAACTCTGAATTAATATTCCTTTCTATGCGAAATTAATCCATAATTCCGTAAAATAATTAAAGCTCGGTATTTAACGAACTCAGATTGCCGAAATTAAGCTGTACTTACCCGATACGATGCGGGGTACGAAAATCAGAGCTCGATCGGCTCTCGTTCGGTCTCTGTCGTAAAGCTGCACAATTAGGTAAATCCGAATTATTTTTCATTAAAATAATATTAAATTAAATTTTCGAAATTTACCCGTAGGTCAATTTCGACCCTCGTCAACTTACCTGAACCTCGAGTCGTCCCCGGTAAATTTCTTTCCTTTTTTCCCCTTTATGCCCCTTGTTTCATGTTATAGGTGTGGGAAGCCAGGGCATATTGCAAGATATTGTTCTGAAGTGATTGAGACTGCCGCGCAGAAGGTCAAGGAGCCAGAGAGAGCTCCAGTTGAGACAGCTGCTCTAAGTAGGAGGGCTACAGCTAAGGAAAAGGGGAAACAGGCAGTGGGTGTTAGCAAAGGGCTAGTGCACACACTGGATTAGGACATAGCGGACGTATCGACGAAGGTGATTAAAAGTACCATCCTAATCTTTGATCTGTAAGCATTTGTATTGTTTGATCCTGGTGCCACACATTCTTTTGTATCGCCATCCTTTGCACATAAATTATTGAAGCATGTAAAACCCACATTGCTAGAAAAGATGTTGATGATCTCCACACAAATGAAAGATAGTCAATTGACTGAGCATATATATAGAACTGTAAGTTGAGGGTAGGAGGAAAAAAGATGGCAGACGATTTAATATTGTTAAATATGAGTGATTTCGATGTAATTTTGAGAATGAATTGGTTGGCTGCAAATCATGTTGTTATGGATTGTCATGCTAAAACATTGATGTTTCACGAGATAGATAATCTTATTGTAAACTTTGTGAAATGAAATGAAAGAACACGACTATTATAAATGAGAAGTGTATAATTTTAATCCATCATATTTGAGAGATGAATTTATTCATTATTTATGAATGTTAATGTGATGATTTGGGTTGCTAATGGTGAAAGGATTATGTAAAGGGTTCATTGCCTACGTGGTTGACATTGATAAGGCACACCCAGAATTGAGAGACATTCCCGTAATTGTGAACTTTCTCGATGTCTTTCTGGATGATTTACCAAGACTACCACCTAATAGGGAAATGGAGTTTTGCATAGAATTAGTGCCTGGTACAGAGCCGATGTTAAAACCACCTTATAGAATAGCTCTGATTGAGTTGGAAGAGTTAAAGAATTACTAGAAAAAGGGTTTATTAGACCAAGTGTCTCACCTTGGGGAGCTCCAGTTCTATTTGTAAGGAAGAAGGATGGAAGCCTTCGACTGTGTATAGATTACTCGTTGTTGAATAAGGCCACCATTAAGAACAAGTACCCCTTTCCACGCATCGATGATTTGTTGGATCAGCTCTGAGGAGCCTAAGTATTTTCAAAGATAGATCTAAGGTCAGGGTACCATCAGTTGAGGATACGGAATGGAGATGTATGTAAAACAACATTTCATACCCGTTATGGCCACTACGAGTTTTTGGTTATGCCATTCGGATTGACGAATGCCCCCGCATCATTTATGGCATTGATGAATGATGTATTTAAGCCATACCTGGACCAGTTTGTGATTGTGTTTATTGATGACATTTTGGTATATTCTAAGTCTAGGGAAGAGCATGAGCAGCACTTGAGGATAGTTTTACAGACTCTCTGAGAGAAGGAATTATATGCCAAGCTCAGTAAATGTAACTTTTGGTTAGAGCATATCTCATTTCTAGGCCATGTAGTGTCGAAGGATGGGGTAGCAGTGGATCCATCCAAGATTAAGGTAGTTGTACAATGGGAATAGCGTAAGATAGTTTCTGAGATCAGAAGTTTTTTGGGAATAGCCTCAAAGTCTATTGGAGGAAATCTGTGTAGGAAAATGAAAGGGGTGAGCACATCAAGCTCAGTAAGGCAATCCTACGAACAAGTAGGCAACCATACTACCTACATGAACGTGGTGTCGTGCATAAACCACCCTTTCTCCACACATTTCAAAATCGATGTTACAATTCATGATGTCATGATGTCATGTAAAACAAGTTCACATATGAATTTCAAAAGCATGGAAAACTCGACATGCAAATCCATTTAAGACATTTCGTTCTCGTTAAAATTTCACAACACAGTCAGGACTCAACCCCTCCCTCGGGTGTTCCTGACTCACACAAAACAATGAAATCAAATGTTTTTCAAAGCAATAGTGACATGCGATATAATGAATGTCATGTAAAATCAGTTTACATCATTCATGGGTTTAACTAGTATGAAAATAACATCATGCAAATTTTCATTTAAAACCTAGTTTCATTCTCATCAAAATCATATCTCAGTCAGTATCTAACCCGTCCCTCGGGTGATCCAGACTCACACAAAAATCCATAAAATGAGTTTTTCAAAACATCAACATGCGAGACTAGGCAATATATGTATATATCTCGGGCAAATAACTAGGACGATGGCCATATGTCCTATGATCCCACTACTACATGGATCCTAGTGTCCCGAGTCTCACCACTATCGAGAATCACCCCGGGAGGTGGGCCAGTCCATCTCGTCGGTCTTGCCCGATCACTCGCATCTGAAGATGCCACTCACATCTGAAGATGCCATGCATCCAAAGATGCCACATAATCAATCCCAGCACGGTACAGCGTACTCCATGCTACTTGCACGGTACAACATACTCCGTGGACCCATTTCTCATATCCATATTCATTCCCTGTCTCAAAACGCATGTGCGAGCCTATTTAATCCGTGTGACACACAGTTTACCCGATGCTCCAAGCACGACTCATCGCATGTTCTTATAAAACCAGTGCGAGCGATGCTCCAGCACTCTCATAAAATCAAGGAAAATATCGTGCGAGCCAAGCTCCAGTACGCGTTTCATAAAATCTCATAAGATTAGTACGAGCTCAGCTCTAGCACTCTGTCAAAATCATGTAAAACTAGTGCGAGCTAGGCTCCAGTACTCTATCATAACAATTCAAGTGAAAATCTGGTGCGAGTTAGACTCCAGCACCCTGTCACAAAAGTCAAGTTAAAATCTGGTGCGAGCTAGGCTCTAACACCAATGCATGTAAAACTCTAGTGCGAGCTCTTGCTCCAGCACTAATGCATGCATCACACAAATCGAAAAATCATGCGAGCTGAGCTCTAGCACGTCACATTTCTATAAAATCACGTAGGAGGCTACATTTCTCAAATCAATTTTAGAGAAAATCAACATTGATTAAAGTTATGGAATGCTGTGCATTTTATTTGAAAGTTAGCCAGCCTACCCATGCATGTCTCAAACACCTCAAGAACAAGCAAGGACCTGTTGTTCTTGCTCCTCCCAATTTTTCCTAAATTTGGAAATTTTACCCTTCATAAGGGTATTTTTGTAATTTTCCCATTCAGGGCACTAAAATTTTTATCTTAAATCTAGACCCTTCAGACACTTTAAGAGACTGCAAATGAAGTTGAAATTTCGCAAAGCTACCTCTAGCAGTCCGTAAAATTCCCTTACCTCATTTTTCTGTACAGTCTATCCTTTTCCCAACGCTACCGATCACCCGATCCGTTTAGCTCCCAATATGTTCTCCGGAGCTGCAGATAATCATTTATCGGGTTAAATCCAAACATATTAATCCATATTTCACTTTTACTGGGCTTAATTTAAATCATTGGGCTCGTTCACCATTGGGCCCGATTACACCTTAATGGGTATTAATCGACCTTAAGCCCTTTTTCCACTTACTATTCACATTATCGAGGCCTATTGGGCTCATTGGGCCCATCAATATTTATTGGGCCTCGTTCTAAACTCTCAGATAGCTCAATTAATTATTTACGACAATTTATCTTAAATTCCAAAATTTAATTCATTTTATACGAATATCGATGCAAATTGTCGTAAAATAAGGGTTACTTACTCGAGATTCCATGATAGTACACAAATCGAGGCTGTCTCGAGCTCTCGTTTGACGTGAATTGTCGAGCTACATAATTACATATTTTCTCCGGTCAATTTTCTCGTGTCAATTTCGACCGCTTATTGACTTACCCGTAGCTTGATTCCATCACCGAAATTTTTCCCCAATTTTTCCTCTTTTTCCTTTTCCCTTTTCTCTTTCTTTTCCATCTTTTCTGGCTGCACCGGTTCGGTCCGATTCAGCTCGGTTCAGACCGGTTCGATTCAGCCGGTTCAGTTCGATTTAACCGGTTCGAGGCTTCACCGATCGGTTCTTCATCGGCTTCCATCGCCAATAGCTCCACAGTATCTCGCGTAGCTCGGATCTGGCCTCGGTTTCGCCATGGCTAGCCGAAAAGTGGTCGGTACGGCTCTTCTCCCTTCCGGCGTCGATACCCATTTTCCTTTCTCGCCGTTGTCGGCGCTGGCTGTCATTTCCTGGGCCGTTTTTGTGACCAATCGACTCGGCATCACGTGGGGGTCCCTCGACTGGCAATGGTCGGGGTCGAATCGACGCCGACGACGATGAATTTTCTTTTCCTCTCTCGACTTTCTCTCTCTCTTCCTCTCTCTCAGTCACCTCCTTCGGCCTCCACCAACGTCGGCGATGGATCGGCTATCCAATGGCTTCGGCCACCTCACCTAGGTCCACGCTGGTGGCTCCGTCAGTGTGGTAGCCTCGATCTTATTCGTTTTCTCTTCCGTTTTCATTTCCCAGAATCGCAAGTTCTGCTATTCTTTTTATTTATTTATTTAATTTATTTATAATTTAATTTATTGTTATTTTATTCATTAAAATAATATAAAATTACAAAATATCCACCAAAAATTATATTTTCTTTAAATTAATTTATTGTATTTTAACCATTTTTTCGGTATATTTTCTCTGAATTTTTGGGATATTGTCCTAAGTGAATTTTCGGTAAATCTAAATAATTCTGGATCTTAATCAATTGGACTCGAAATTCAATTTTTTTCTCGTTATTGATCAAGATTTCTCAATTCCATATTTTTGATGAAATGTTCTTATCGAATTCATACCTGAATTCGATCTCTTGACCGTTTTACCCTTACACGTGTTCGGGGCCAAATCAGTCCAACTTCCCCTCACGAACACTTACTCATTTCATTTTTTAAATCCTTATCTCTAGGCCGAATCTCATTCATTTAATTTGTTACCATTTCAGTACTTCATTTGATCTTACAGTAAAAATTGGGTCTTACATAATCTCCCCCACTTAAGAAATTTGGTCCTCTAAATTAGAACCAAGTCAAATGGGTCCATAAACAACTCCGGGTACGTCTATCGCATTATACTCTTTAATTCTCATATGACTTTTTTTTTCGGAGTGTAATACTACCGATGGACTTGACTAAGGAGATCGTCTTAAACCTCAACACTTTCTCCTTCTTGTTTAATACCCGAATCGAGTTTTTTCAACATACGTTATACTTTCATTGAGCTCCCACAGCTCAGATACGATCACATATGCTGGGTCGGATAGTATTTTTGAAGCATCAAAAGATAGGACACATAGTGGGTGCCTGCTAATTCAGGTAGTAATGCCAACCTACAGGCCTTATCTCCCACTTTGTCCAATCTCTCAAAGGATTCAATCTAACGAAACTCAATTTACCTTTTTTCTGAATCTCGTTATGTCCTAAGGGCATGTAACTTCCAACAATACTGATTGACCCTCGGTGAATTCCAATGGTTTTCTGTCTCTTGTCAGCATAGCTTTTCTGATATATTTTCTTCGAACCGAGTGAATTTTTGGTAAATCTAAATAATCTCGGATGTTGATCAATTGGACTCAGAATTCAATATTTTTCTCGTTATTGATCAAGATTTCTCAATTCCGTATTTTTGATGAAATTTTCTTATCGAATTAATACCTGAATTCGGTCTTTTGATCATTTTACCCTTACAGATGTTCGGGACCAAATTAGTCCAACTTCCCCTCAAAACACTCACTCATTTCGTGTTTTAAATCATTATCTCCAGTATGAATCTCATTCGTTTAATTTGTTGCCATTTCTGTCCTTCAATTGATCTTATGATAAAAATCGGGTCTTACAGGTGGTGCAACAGGAGTAGCAGCTTCTCGCCGAATCAAAGGTACTCTCAGATTTTTGAAGGTGATAGGATATTTCCTTGCCAATCCCGGTTCAAGTTCAGTCCAATACACTCCATACTTTTTACAGAGTCCACAAACCAAGGAAGGGTGAGGTAAACCCCTTCTATTATCTCTACCTATGAACTCTTGCATGGACCGAAAAATAATAGCTCTAAAATCAACAATCTTTTCTATCATAATACAATAAAGTAGAGCTGCTCTGTCCACATTGACACTAATTTTATGGGTGGTAGGCATGATTCTAGAATAGAGAAAATCATACCATTCATGAAGACCGCATTGAAGTCGATTGGACGGGAATGACATGGATTCAGCTTCCGGCCTCTTTTGCAAATGGGTGTATGGGATTGTCAATTCGTCAATGACACGGGCCAACTCATCATAATCAGTGTGTAGTGTTGCTACATAACTAGCGTACTCATCTTGCACCCCTTGCGGAAGGTCTAGATACAAATTAATGGCATTCGTATTGTAGGGAACAAGAACACCCCTAACTTCTGAAGTAGAATGAGTGCTCTCAATGGCATTTGCATAAAATTCACGAACCACATCAAGGATAGCATCTTCTGGTTGCCCTGCTAATTTCAACAAACCAAAATCCCTCAGATATTTAGAATACATAGTCCAGCCACTAATGTCAGGCCTAAATCTCCTCTCAATAATCTTGTTTTTATCCATGATTTTCTTAAAATTTGCTACTGCTTGACTATTCACAAACCGAGAGGGATCATAATCGGTTACTACAGGCTCTTCCCTTTGTGGAGATGGGGCCGAACTATCAATGGCCTGACTAGAACTCTCAATGGTTCATCTAGCTCGGGTCTTAGGTGCCATTATCCACCAATTAGCTCACAAATCAACAAGTACAATTTTCAACAAGACCAAATTGGACTAACACATAAAACGAACCCAAAAATCTCTTCACAAACCAAATCACTCCAACAAAGATCAAACAAACTGAAAAGGGCTTCAAAAACCTAAGTTGTAAGAGCCAATAAAATAGCCTTTAGAGGATCCAAAACTACTGTCAAAAGAAGAAAAATACCCAAAATTGAAGCGACGTAGGATTGATTAGGACAACTTCACGTCTTTATCACCTAGACAACCCAATAATAAAACACTTTCTTCCTTCCCCAAAAGCTTTCAGGTCCACCAAGAGATTTAACCACCAAAATTTGTTGGAGAAGCTACCAAATCAGCACAAAACAATAATATTGGAAGAGAAAAAATAATGGTTGTGGGTTTGCCTTTGTACTTTCGAGAGAGTAAAGAAAGAAAGATGAAATAACAAGAAAAAGAGAGAGTTTGAGATGGAGACAGTTCGACCGCCCCTTGCTATTTGTGTGGGTAGGATTATTTGTTTTCAATTTGAAAGGATAAGGTAATCCCATACTCCAATAAAACTTTGCCAAGTGTATTTCAATCACCCCATCCTTTGAATCTTGTAAACACCTTTTTCTTTCTTTGATCGAATTTCTTTTTTTTTAATTCTTGACTTTTTGACTTTGCAAATTTCTTTCTCTTACCATCCCTTACATCAATCGGCCCCCACTTCTTCAATTTAAAGCTTTTTTCTTCCAGAAAAGCAATTCTTCAAATAAACTTCACTTTCTATTCTTCTTTAAGATAGTTGATCCCATTAAACACAAATTCAGCCTTTATCCTTCAAAATTCTCATCATTCACGCACCTATGCATTCTTTCTTGAAAAACCATGACAATTAAACTTCCAAACAGTGCTCTTCTTATGTGTTTGCCTGTAAAATAAAACACAACCTAATTAAATAAATAAAAAATAAAAATAAAAACACACTATTAAAATCAATTAAAAATAAAAAGAATTTAAAAACTAAAAATTTAAAAAACAAAAATTGGGTTGCCTCCCAAAAGCGCTTAATTTTAATTCTTTAGCCAGACTTCTTCCAGTCTCCTCAATTTGGTTCACCAAGGGGAATGCTTTCTAATTTATGCACCCCCTCTCCATAATAATGCTTCAAACGATGTCCATTTACCTTGAACAAGCTCCCATCCGAATTCTTCAGCTCAATTGCTCCATATGGGAAAACTTTGTGTATCACAAATAGCCTTGACCACCTTAACTTCAACTTGCCAGGAAATAATTTGAGCTTTGAATTATACAAAAGAACTTGCTGTCCAGGACTGAATTCTTGTCTCATTATCATCTTTTCATGCCATCTCTTGGTCCTATCCATATAAATCCTTGCATTGTAATAGGACTCATTCCTCAGCTCATCAAGCTCATTCAATTGGAGTAACCAATTTGCTCAAGCCTTGTCATAGTCAAAATTAAGCTTCTTAATGGCCCAGTAAGCTCGATGCTCAAGCTCTACAGGTAGATGACATGCTTTACCAAATACCAACCTATAGGGAGACATCCCAATTGGAGTCTTATAGGCTGTTCTGTATGCCCAAAGTGCATCATCTAACTTGTTAGTCCAATCTTTTCTATTCAGATTGACAGTTTTCTCAAAGATCAACTTCACTTCTCGGTTTGAAATTTCAGCTCAACCATTTGTCTGCGCATAATAACTGAGAGCTACTTTATGTCGAATTCCATACTTTGACATCAAACCACTAAAGACTTTGCTACAGAAATGAGTACCTTTATCACTCAAGATGGCCCTTGGAGTACCAAACCTTGTCAAAATATTCTTGTGTAGAAACTAAATCACCACTTTTGTATCATTTGTTGGTGTTGCTATTGCTTTCACCCACTTAGAGACATAATCAATAGCAAGGAGAATGTATAGCTTCCCAAAAGATAGAGGAAATGGCCCCATAAAATTGATACCCCGTACATTAAAGATTTCTACTTCAAGAATATTTGTCAAAGGTAATTCATGCCTTCTAAAGATGTTTCCAACCCTTTAACATCTGTCACATGTTTTTAGAAATATGTAGCTATCTTTAAACACACTAGGCCAATAAAAACCCGATTGCAGCACCTTTGTAACTATACGTTCTGCACCAAAATGGCCTCTATATGCTGTGGCATGACAGTGACGCAGAATTTCATGAACTTCATCATCTGGCATGCACCTTCTTATAATCTGGTCTGGACACTTCTTAAACAGTAGAGGGTCATCCCAAAAATATGAGTTGACATCATGGATGAATTTCTTCCTCTGTTGAGAAGTTAAACCACTTGGCATTAATCCTCCTACTAAGTAATTCACTATGTCTACGAACTAGGGCAGATTTGCATCAATCTTCATTATTGTTTTATCTGGAAACTCCTCTTAAATAGGCTGTTCTTGCTGAATTTCAGATTGCTCCAACCTAGACAAATGATCAGCTACAACATTTTTGAATCCCTTTTTTTCCCTTATCTCAAAATCAAATTCTTGTAAAAGTAAGATCCATCTAATAAGTCTGGGTTTATCATCCTTCTTCGTAAATAGATACTGAATAGCAGCATGATCTGTATAGACAATGACCTTGCCCCCAATTAAGTATGGTCTGAACTTGTTAAGTGCATGTACAACTGCAAGCATCTCCTTCTCCGTTGTTGTGTAATTTTTCTGAGCTTCATCTAAGGTCCTGCTTGAGTAATAATAGATAGCCCAAAAAATCTTGTCTCTTTTCTGCCCAAGGATTGCTCCAATTAAAAAATCACTCGCATCGTACATCAGTACAAATGATTTTGTCTAATCAGGTGCGATCATAATAGGTGCATAAATAAGCTCCTTCTTGATCTTTTCGAACACATGCAAACAAAGATCATCAAAGACAAAATCAACATATTTTCTAATAAATTACATACAGGTTTTGATATTTTTGAAAAGTCCCTGATAAATCTACGATAGAAGCCTGCATGTCCCAAAAAGCTCCTCACGACTTTGACTGATTTTGGAGGGAGAAGCTTTTCAATAGCAGCGACTTTAGCTCTATCCACCTCAATGTCGTGAGCTGAAAATTTTATGTCCAAGGGCGATTCCTTCTTGCACCATAAAATGACAGTCCTCCAAATTTAAGACGAGATTCATCTCTTCACATATATGTAAAACAAGTGCCAAATTAGATAAACATTGATAAAAAGTCTTACAAAATATCGAGAAGTCATCCATGAAGACTTCCATGATCTCTTCAACCATGTCAGCGAAGATCGACATCATGCATCTCTGGAAGGTTGCTGGGGCGTTACACAAATTGAAAGGCATACTCCTATATGCAAAAGTTCCATATGGGCAAGTGAAGGTTGTTTTCTCTTGATCTTCTAGGGCTATCGCAATCTGGTTATAGCCCAAGTAGCCGTCTAAAACACAATAATAACTGTGCCCGGCTAGTCTATCTAACATTTGGTCAATGAACGAAAGCGGGAAGTGGTTTTTTCTAGTAGCTTTGTTCAGCTTCCTATTATCGATGTAGACTTTCCAACCTGTTACCGTTCTGGTGGATATGATTTCATCGTTTGTGTCACGAACTACTGTCATTCCACCCTTTTTAGGTACAACCTTCACAGGACTCACCCAAGAACTATCAGATATCGCATATATAATACCAACATTTAATAATTTTAAAATCTCAACTTAACAACTTCTTTCATTACTAGATTCAGTCTTCTCTGTGGTTTAATAGAGGGTTTATGATTTTCCACCAACCGAATTTTGTGCATCACAACGGAGGGACTAATTCCTTTGATGTCAGCAATGGACCATCCAATTATCGATTTATGATTTCTTAAGATTCTTAGTAACTCGTCTTCCTCTGCAGCAGATAAAGACGATGAAATAATTACAGAAAAAAGTACTATCATCACCTAAGAAAGCATACCTCAAATGGCTTGGTAATTCTTTCAATTCGATTTTGACTTCTTTTTTCTCACTTACCTGCAACTTGTCAATCTTTTCCTTAGTTGTTGTAGCCGCACTTTCTAATGGGTTAGCTTCCAAAGTAGCAACACAATTATTAATTTCATCAGTTAATAATTCATCATCTAAATTAGAAACTAAATTTACCAGACACTGAGCCATAGGATCGGTTGGTGCTTCATTTGTTCCAACTTCCCATACACTACTCTGCACCACTTCAATCAACTTACAAGTCTCTGGCTCATCAGCAAATTTCATCACCTTATAGATGTTGAACATAACCGATTCATCATTCATCCTCAAGGTTAATTGCCCTCTCTGAGCATCGATTAGTGCTCTCTTAGTGGCATGGAATGGTCTCCCAAGTATAAGCAAAATTTCTCTGTCCTCTTCATAATCTAAGACTATAAAATCGGTAGGAAAAATTAGCTTATCAACTTTAACAAGTACATCATCTACTATACCTCTGGGATAAGTAATCGATATATTCGCTAGTTGTAGTGTTATGGTTGTCAGCTTCACATCTCTAAGACCTAGGCTCCTGAAAATAGATAAAGACATTAAATTTATGCTAGCACCTAAATCACTCAATGCTTTACCCACTTTCGATCCTCCAATCTCGCATGGAATAGTAAAGCCTCTAAGGCCTTTCAATTTTTACGGTAACTTCTGCTGTAAAATTGCACTGCATTCCTCTGTCAAGTTGACAGTTTCATAATCCTTAAGTCTTCATTTCTTTGACAGCACCTCTTTTATGAATTTCGCATAATACGGCATCTGCTGCAAGGCATCAACAAACAGAATGTTAATATGTAATTTCTTAAATATATCTAGAAATTTCTTAAACTTAGATTCAATCTTCCTTTTATATAAAGTTTGAGGATAAGGAATAGATGGTTTCAACAAAGGAGGATTATCAGGAAAAAGTTTACTAAAAGGTTTAGAATCAACTCCCTATTTAACCGTTTCTGATTCAGCATCCTTTGACACAATAGGTTCAACCTGCTTCTTCTGTACCTCAGTGATTGGAGCAGTTTCTTCTTTCTCTGCTACCTTTAGAGGCTCATAGGTTTTCCCACTTCTCAAAGATATAGTATTGCAATGTTCTTTCGGATTTAGCACTGTATCATTAGGGAACTTACCTCTTTCATTCAAAGAACTGACAGCTGCAGCTATCTATCCCAAAGTAGTCTCAACAGACTTCATCTACGCACCAAGACTAGTACACATCTCTGACACTTCAGCTTCCACAGTGTCTAACCGCGCATCAGTTTTACTAAATCATGTTCTAGTTTCAACCATGAACTCCTCAAATTTGTTCCTTCTAAGTCCACCATAACCTTGGGGATTCCTAGGTTATTGAATCCTGTATTGTGTTACTTGCTGCTGGTGGGTTTAGAACATTCTTATAATTACCATAAGATAGATTCTCATGGTTTCTGAATCCTGGTTGGTAATAGTTTGTAACCCAATTTCCATAAAAACCAAAGTTACGATTATTAACATAATTCACCTGCTCCAAATCCGTCCCCATCAAGTTAGGATTTACGTTGTCAGGATGAATCATAGCTTATGGCCCTTGTATACCCATTGAAGCCATTTGTGTCGAAATCTGCTCAAGTCTTGCTAGAATGGTTATCTATGTATCTAACTCATGCATACCTACTACTCTTTTGACATTAGCTCTTTCACCTGGCCATTGGCTGCTGTTTATAGCCATCTCCTCAATTAACTGCATAGCCTGATCAGGTGTCTTAGACCATAGTGAACCTCCTACTGAGGCGTCC
This sequence comes from Firmiana major, assembly GCA_033439115.1. Taxonomy (NCBI): domain Eukaryota; kingdom Viridiplantae; phylum Streptophyta; class Magnoliopsida; order Malvales; family Malvaceae; genus Firmiana; species Firmiana major. Next base: position 43,904,464 of record CM065908.1, on the reverse strand, counting down.
ACAGTAGCTCTTGTCTGCGGAGTCATGCCTATGTAGAAAACCTGTATCTGGTTTCCTTCATCATATCCATGTTGAGGGCATCTACGTAATAACTCTTTAAATCGATCCCATGCTGCATGTAATGGTCTTGGTCTAACTGTGTGAACTAGGCAATCTCTAATCTCATCTGTATAGTTTTTCCTGTGGGGAAATACTTTTCCAAGAATTTCTGTGCCATCACTGCCCATGTCAGAATTCTTCCTGCTGGTAGATTTTGATACCAACTCAAGGCTTTATCCCAAAGAGAGAAAGGAAATAACCTTAGCTGAATAGCATCGTCAAAGGCTATATTAATCTTAATGGTGCTACAAATCTATAGAAAACTTGTGAAATGTGTATTAGGATCCTCCATAGCTGAACCTCCAAATTGGTTTTGCATAACCATGTTGTTCAATACCGGCTTCAATTCAAAGTTGTTACAGTTCACAGGAATCTCTCTTATAGCAACGAAATTTTGATTCACAATTGGGGTGAAATAATCGCGTATAGCTTGCTGCTACTGATTATCATCTGCCATGATTAAATTTCGATCTTTCTCTTCAAATTTGTTCTGGCGTATTTGTCTGATGGTCCTCTCAAGCTCTGTACTAACTCTTTTTATATCTGCACTTCCACTGCTGCGAGTTTTTACCATTCACCTAAAAAAATGTAGATAATAAATTAAAACAAAAATAAAAATAAAAATCTAAATTAAAGTAAAGGCTATTGGGGGACAGTGTCAACGAGAAACTAGACAACAGTTCCCCAGCAACGGCGCCAGAAAACTTGTTATCCTAAATGGAACACTACTGCAAGTGCACAGGTCAGTTTTCGAGTATAGAGTAAATATAAGCATCATCCCACAGATAACTGTGTCTATAGCTAATCACTGTAATTTACAACCTTGAGCTTTATCTAGAAAATCAATGAATGTTGGGTAAAATCCTATTTAACTATTCTAATTGTTAACTACGATATAAATAAATTAAAGCAAACCACAATAATCACGAATGAAAATATCAATAGCAAAATATTCGTAGAAATCGATTTCACCTAACTAGGGTTCATGCAACTCCTTGGATCAATTGTTCTTTTGATTTCAAATTGTTTATAGCCAAAACTATTTACTGTTTTTCTCTCTCGCGTTTTAAATAGTCATACCCACTTTACCTAATCCTAACCTCTCGATTCAGAATTAAATAATAGGGTTCATTAAGCAATAGTAATCTGTTTCTCTATGGCTCATAAGAATTGTCAACCTCTCGATCTAACAATTTCCTATGTTAATCTACCCTTGTGCATATAAACAATCCCCTCTCTCGAGTGCCAGATTCTTATACTAATTCATCTAATTGGTGGTCAATCAACTAGATCATTAAGAACAAGTAGATTAAATAAACACAATTGAAATCATCCAAACAACATTACAATGTAATTCCAATATGCCTAAAGTTGGCTACATCGATTCTAGGCAAAAGGAGTTTAGTTCTTAGACATCATAATAAACATCCAAGAAATCAAATCTAACATCCCAAGAACAAATATGGTGAAAAGGTGAAAAATATGAAGTTTCAATGGAGCTAAATTAATCTTGAAGTCTTGAGCAGTAGCCCCCTCGAAATTCTGATAAAAGACTATTTATAAGGTTTCCAACTACTAAATCGCGAAAGGCCACGTGACAAAACAGTGTTGCCCTAATCAGACTGCTATGCTGTGAGAATTGTATTAATTCCTCAAATCTGCTCTACACTATCCAGTTTCTTCTATTGCTGCAGCATAAGTCACGATCAGCACCCTGTAACTTTAATTCTTCATGAAATCATCAGAACCAGCTCCAAAAGCCTTTACTTCTCCAAATTGTTCTTTTTCTTGCATAAGTACACAAAACACATAAAACATACATAATATTGCAAAGAATAAATCAAATAACTAAGTAAAAAGGGTCCTAAACATATATAAAATTTAGTGTTAAGACTTACCGGTTTGTCCTTAGACTTGCAGCGTCATCGAAGTTTTCTCACCATTTTTCCTTTTTATCTTCGTTTTCTTTCTTTTTTTTCTCTTTCTCGGCTGAACCGATTCAGACCGGTTCAGTCCGGTTCAGTTCCACCTTCACCATTCGAAGCTCTATCGATCAGTTCTTCGTCGGCTTCCCATTGCACCTAGTCCGTCCGGCCACACGAATCATGGATCTGGTGGTGGCCACTCTCGAATCAACTGCGATGAAGTCGGTTCGACCTTCTCCTTTTTCGACATCACTGTCAATTTTTCATCACATGATCGACGTCGTTTCTCACCGATTCATGCCTGGATCGAAGACGCTAGTCGCCCCCATCTGGTCAGTGGCGAGGTGTTCCCCCTTCCTCCAGCCTCCGTTCGCCTCTCTCATCCATTTTCTCTTCTCTCTTAGTTTTCCTTCTCATCTCTCTCTCTCTCGTCGTTGGTCGTTTCTCCTCCCTCTACCAGCGTCGGCGATGGCTCGAGCGGCCTCTCACCCTTCAATGGTCTTCTATGGTCGTCGGAAGAGACGAGGGTAAGGGATCGGGTTTCGCCTGACCCTCCCCTTCTGTGTCATGCAACATAATTGTTTTTTTTCTATATAATATAGTATATGACAAATATCTTATTTTTCCCAAAATATCCCATTATTTATTTATTTTTATTTTCCTAGAATTATTTTTTTCCATATTTTTGAGATAAATTCGTGAGGGGGAAAATTTTTGGGTTATTCAAATAAATTTATATCTTGATCAATTGGACTTGAAATTTAATCATTTCTTCTTTATTGATCAAGATTACATGAATCCATGTTTCAAATGTCAATTTCTTAAAGAAATGACACCGAATTTCGAGTCTTACATTCCTCCCCTCCTTAGGAAATTTGATCCTCCAAATTGAAGCAAATCAGCCGTGAACTTCGGGTACCTCTCACATATCATGCTCTACAATTTTCATGTGGATTTTTTTTCGGAGTGTAGTACTGTCGAAGGATTTTAACTAAGGGAATTGTCTTAAATTGTAGTGTTTTCTCCTTCCTATCCACTATTCGAACCGATTTCTTTACATACTATAGGTTCTCTTTGAGCTCCGATGGCTCATAACTAATCCCATGTGTAAGGTTCAGATGGTATCTCTAAAGCATCAAAATGTGGAAGACATTGTGGACGCCTGTTAATTCAGGTGGTAACGCCAACCTACATGCCTTATCTCCCACTCTATCTAATATTTAAAAAGGGTATAATATAACGAGGATTCCGTTTATGTCTCTTCTCGAATCTCATTATACCTTCAGAGAGAGAAACTTTTAAAAATATTGATTCACCCACGATGAATTCCAATGGCCTCTGTCTCGTGTGAGCATAGCTTTTCTGTCTTCTCTAAGCTGTTCTTAATCTCTCACCTATCAACTCAACATCTTCGGAAGTAAATATTTATTTGTCACCCACTTCTCCCTATCCAATCAGGGAAAAACAACTACGACCATACAATGCCTTTTCGATACTCGAGTAATAACTATTGTTGTAGGAAAATTTGACTAATAACAAATGATCATCCTAAGAGACTTTCAAATGCTTTTCGCACGCTCTCAACATATTCCCCAATGTCTGGATGGTTCACTCCGATTGGCCATCAGTTTAAGGATGGAAAGTTATGCTAAAACTTAATTGGGTTCTCATGGTTTCCTAAGAATATTCCCAGCAGTGGGAAGTGAAGAGGGAATCCCTATCTAATACAATGCTCACTGGAGCATTACATGTGATAATTCTATATTTTTAGAATTATTTGTGCTTAATTTCCTAATTAATTATTTAAATCCTCAATTTCTTTTGTTAATTATCCCCTTTATTTATTTAAAATTCTCATGTTTGTAGATAAATTAAATCCGGATGAATTTTGAATATTTCGATAGAAAATGGATCGAAATTGAGCTGAAATCGAGATTGAGCCACGCGGACAACACGAGCCATGCCACCTACCACATCCAATTGGATAAGAAGACCAATGACATGGAAATATCTTTTCAAGGAGCTAATGGTGTGAAGACAAGAGGCCAAAAAAAATGTCAACTCATCTAGGATGTAGAAATTATAATTATACCCCTTATTTGTGTACAAATAAGACATGGATAGCAATTGAAAAAATATGTAATTTAGGAGTATGTAATGTAGTGTAAGAAGGAGTAGAAATAAGTAGGAGTAAGAGTAATTTAGGAGTAGGTTTAGTTTTTAGAATAGTTTAAAGTTATATTTTAAAAGCTCTATTGTTAGATTTTATTTTGTTTTCATTTTCAAGCATTTCCCGTTAGTTCTTAATTAGCCACCATTGTTACAATTTACAAGCTTTATTTTATTTCTTTAAAATGAAAAAGTTTAATCCTAGTCTTTAATATTATCTCTTGCTGCATTTGTTCTCATTTCCTTGTCTTTGTGTTCTCGGTTTCATTCTACTAAAACGTCCTGTTCATGTGGCTATCATAGCATTGTTCTTATTTATTTTTACAGTCTCTAACTTCTGGGTTCATAAGTCTACCATTTTCAGCAGCCTAGAACCGTCGGCTGTTTCTGTTTCTGCTATTGGTTTTCTGTGCATGCTCTTGCTGTCTGGTGACTGCTGAAGTTGGCATTAAAGGCTGCTGCAAGTGCATTTGTATGCCAATTGAAAGAAGTTGTTTGAAGTTGATCTTTGGTGCCGATAGTAGTAGATTCTCATCTCCTGTTCAGCTCTGTTTTATTTTAATTTTTACTGTTCATCTTAGTTGTCTTTTATTATGAACTAATCTAAATACTACTTGCTATTAGGTTGCTGTATTTTGATGTTAGATTGTTTGATAGTTACTGGTTTTTAAGAATGATGGATTGTGCCACTCCAGTCCCGATGGTCTCGGATATGGTTAGCAAGAAACCAAGAAACTGATGAGAAAGTGGCGCTAAGCTAGATCGTAACTAGCTAAAAGTTGTTGCAGTGTTCATGGCCTGTGCAGGAAGAATACGTATGTTGCAGGGATGAAGGCTACTTCATGAGTGGAAGCTGAATCAACAGCAATGCAGGACAGAGCAGACCAAGAGCAAGTCTGAACAGCTGCTGGAGTTAGTAGAAGCAAGAGCAGGAGCCGAGGATGTCTAGAGTAAGTTTGGACAGCGCATGCAGGAGAAGGACAGAATTGGGAGCAAACAGTAGAAGCAGGACATGGGCTGGCACAAAACCATGAGCAACTGGAATTAGGTTCTAAGCGCAGTAGCTGGTAGAGTATGCAGGATGACAAACGGGGCTGGCGTGTGAAGCTTGGTTTGCTGATGACTAAAATGTCATGTGCTGGGTTGTGCAGAGAAGGAAGCTAAGCATGAAATCGAGCAAAGTTGGTGAGAGTCAGACCAGGAAGCAGCTGGACACGCCTAAGCAACCAAACCCGAGATCAATGAAAATGAGCAATGTAGAAGATGTGAATAGTGCAATTCTACATGGGTCCGAGACATGTTTTGCAAATTGGTTAAGGCTTGTTTGGCATTTACCTTGTGCACAATAATCCATTTTTCTTGATTAGTTCATGAAGTAGATTTAATTATGTCCTTAGCTCATTTTTATTTTATCATGCATTAGTTAAGTTAGATTAAATTAGTTACATGCATTAGTTAGATTTCATTGCTTAATTAGTAGTTAGATATAAATAGAAGTAATGTAGAATTAATATTTTAGACATTTAGGCTTGTAGTTATTTTCTTAATTTTTCTAGGATTTTACTTCTTTAATTTTTAGTTTAGTTAATTTGCATTTTTATTAATTAGTTTAATTACATGCATTTTTATTTTAAGTTTCTTTAAATTTTAGTTTAATTAATTTTATTTCTTTATTTCCATATTTGCATTTTATTTTAATTCCGTTAATTAGCTTTAACTGTTTTAATTATTTTTGTAGGTTTTTTATTTTAATTGCGTGGAGCACTGTAAGTAATTTTGCTCGGTTTTATTTTCTTTACTTTTATAGTTTTATTATTTTTAGTACTGTTAGCTTTGTAGATCACCTTTCAATTTTATAATTTGTTAGAATATACTTAGGGTAAGATTAACCGGTAGTTAATTAGGCTAACCAACTTCTCTGAGAGACGATAACTCGGGACTCAAATCTCATTATTTCTTGTACGACCCGTGCACTTGCGGTAATACCTTCAGGGCGTGTCAAGTTTTTGGCGCCGTTGCCGGGGAAGTTTTAATTAGTCGTTAATTAATATCAGTGAAATTATACTTTGGTGCAGTTCTAGCTGTAAATATTTAGGTTGTAAATATTTAGAAGTTTAATCTAGATTAGTTAATAGAAAAATTAAAATTAAAAAAAAAAATAAAAAATTATAAAAAAAATTTCTAAGGACTTTTTAATGATTGTATGCGTAGAGCCAGAAGTTATGATTGCTTTCCTTTAGATCTTGAATTTGAATGCAGTCTTAGAAAAATTCGAAAGGATTCTGGGAAATTAATAGCTTCGTTGCAATATACTATGGCAGAAAATAGACAAATTAGGACCGTTGGAGATTATGCAATGCCGACTATTAGAGGTTATTATACCGGCATTAGGCCACCGGTTGTCCCGACTAACAACTTCGAAATTAAGCCTTCCCTCCTCCAGATGATCCATACTTCTTTACAGTTCAGTGGGCTTCCACACGATGACCCACATGCTCACCTTGGACAATTCCTGGACTTGTGCAACACGTTCAAGCACAATGGATTATCTGATGATGCGCTTAGGCTTAAATTATTCCCCTTCTCACTTAGGGATAGGGCACAACACTGGTTAACCTCCTTGCTTCTAGGATCCATTTCTACATGGGACGAGTTAGCCCATCAATTTCTAGCTAAGTTTTTTTCCTCCCTCTAAAATGGCCAGACTCCGTAGTGATATATCTTCCTTTGCCCAACTCGATTCGAAAACTATTTATGAAGCATGGAAACGATATAAGGAGCTTCTTAGGAAGAACCCTCATCATGGCCTACCTTTGTGGCTGATAATTCTATATTTTTAGAATTATTTTACTTAATTTTCTCATTAATTATTTAAATCTCAAATTTATTTTGTTAATTATCCCCTTTATTTAATTAAAATTCTCATGTTTTAAATAAATTAAATCCAGATGAATTTTGAATATTTCGGTAAAAATGGATCGGAATTGAGCTAAAATCGAGATTGGACCACGTGGACAACACGAGCCTAGCACATCCAATTGGATAAAAAGATAGATGATATGGAAATATTATTTTTCAAGGAGCCAATGGTGTGAAGACAAGTGGCCAAACAATGCCAACTCATCTAGGATGGAAAAATTACAATTGTACCCCTAAGTGTGTATATAAATAGAAAAGGATGGCAATTGAAAATGGGGTAGCCTAGGTTAGAGTGGTGTAGGGAAATTTAGGAGTAGTTTTAATTTAGGGTAGAATAGTTTTAGGTTAATTTTAAAGCTTTCCTTGTTTTAAATTTCCAAATGTTTTCTTTTTCCAACAAATAATTTGTTTTTACTGTTCATGGCAATCAATTTAATTTCTTTCTCTCAGTTTGTTCATCCGTTTTATTCTTCAATGTTCATTCGAGCTAATCAATTTCATCCATCACTGCCTTTGATTCTGATGCTTAGATGTGGTCTTAATACCCAGTATTATTTCCATATCAATGGTAATGTGGTATCACAGAAGAAGGAAGAGGATTTGAAGCAAACCGAGGACGCTAGTTTTTCATGTTTATGTGCTTTACGGGTGTTGATGTTCTTGCTGTTAATTTCAGTTGCTAATGTTACTTAGTTCCTTTCAGTTTTAAGTGTGATTACCTTGTTATTTTTTTGTATATTTTATCTCCCTTTGTCTGCACTTCATGAATTAAACTCTTCATTGGATTTTAATATTATCTTTCATAGCTCTCTTCTGCTTATGGCTTCTCGGTTTTGAGCGTTTAATGTGCCAAGAACTGGTACTTTGGTTCCACGATCATGTTCAATTGCCATATTCTGCTTATATTTACTTATTAGTTTCTATTAAAGTCATATTGTCATTTTCTGTTTATAGATTTTATTCAATCCGTACGTTTCTTCAACTTCAGTTTTAATCCTCTGTTGATCACTGTTTTTATGTTCTGCACTATTCATCATAGTTTAGTTGTTTTATTTTTTGCAATTTTCGTTAGTTGATGCTGTTGGTGTTGGGTTATTCCTGTGTTGATCATTGACACCAAAGCTGCTTCCAGGTGATTCTCGGTTACAAGAAGTTGCATGGTGAAGTGATCATCCTATTGTTCTCGGTTATGATTTTGTAGAGTATTAAGTTGATGAGCAAAGCTGGGCATGCATGAAACAAGTGGTAATAGCAGTAAAGGACATTCTACGGAGCAGCAGCTGGAACAGGTTGTGATCATCATCTGGGTGTAGGAGCAGTTAGACAAAAATAGACCGCCATCTTGGAACAGCACCTGCAGTAGATGGCAGTACCTAGAACGGACAGTAGCTGAGAGCAGCAGCAGGGAAAGATCGGATGCAGTAGACTGAGAATACCTGGGCATACCGTGAGTACCTGGAGCAAGCAAGACAGATTTGGTGCAGAAGACAAAACCGTGCAGTGCTAAGACAGCAAACCAAGCAAACCGTGAGTAGCAGCACCTGGAAATGGAGGACAAAGCAAATTTGTTGATGAAGACATGAACAGTACTATTAATCGAGACCACTTACTGGGCAGAATCGGTTAAGGCCTTGTTTGGCCAATGAATTTGTTATTTCATGCTTTTAGTTATTTTAATCTTTATTTAGTTGTTAGTTTTCATTAATTGGTAGGTTAGTTTTTTATCTTTGCATGTTAGTTTGTCAATTTAATTTTTAGTTTTAATTTTTTTAGTTAGCAGTTAATTTCATATTATATGTGTTAGGACTTTAATTGCAATTTAGATTAAATGTGTTTCATCCATTTTTAATTTAGTTTTCATTTTTATTAGATTTTAGGTTAGTTTAATTTGCAATTTTTATTAGTTTAATCACATGCATTTTTATTTTAACTTTGTTTAAATTTTAGTTTAATTAATTTTATTGCTTTATTTTCATAATTGCATTTTATTTTAATTGCGTTAATTAATTTTAATTGTTTTAATTTTCTTTTGTAGGTTATTTACTTTTAATTGCTCGGAGTTCGGTAAGCACTGTTAGCTTTGTAGATCACCTTTCAATTTTATAATTTGCTAGAATATACTTAGGGTAAGATTAATCGGTAGTTAATTAGGCTAACCAACTTCTCAAAGGGACGATAACTCGGGACTTACATCCTATTATTACTTATACGACCCGTGAACTTACGGTAATACGTTTAGGGCGTGTTAAGTTTTTGGCGCCGTTGCCGGGGAAGTCTTAATTAGCCATTAGTTAATATCGGTGAAATTATGCTTAGGTGTAATTCTAGCTTGTAAATATTTAGGTTGTAAATATTTAGAAGTTCAATCTAGATTAGTTAATTGAAAAATTAAAATAAAAAAAAATTGAAAAATTAAAAAATTAAAAAAAAATTCTAAGGACTTTTTAATGATGGCATGCGTAGAGCCAGAAGTTATGATTGTTTTCCTTTAGATCCTGAAATTGAACGAACACTTAGAAAAATTTGAAAGGATTCTAGGAAATTTATAGCTCCACTGCAATTCACCATGACCGAAAATAGGGAAATTAGAACCGTTGGAGATTATACAATGCTGACGATTGGAGGATATTATTCCGGCATTAGGCCACTAGCTGTCCCTACAAATAACTTCAAAATTAAGCCCGCAATCCTCAAGATGATCCAAACTTCTCTACAGTTCAGTGGGCTTCCACACGATGACTCACATGCTCACCTTGGGCAATTCCTGGACTTGTGCAACACCTTCAAACATAATGGATTATCTGATGATGCACTTAGGCTTAGATTATTCCCCTTCTCACTTGGGGATAGGGCGAGACACTGGTTAACCTCCTTGCCTCCAGGATCCATTTCTACATGGGACGAGTTAGCCCATCAATTTCTATCTAAGTTTTTCCCTCCCTCTAAAATGGCCCAACTTCGTAGTAATATATCTTCCTTTGCCCAGTACGACTCTGAATCTCTTTACGAAGCATGGGAACGATATAAAGAGCTTCTTAGGGAGTGCCCTCATCATGTTCTACCTTTGTGGCTGCAAGTCCAGACCTTCTACAACGGACTTACAAGCCAAAATATGACCATTGTTGACGCTGCTGCGGGTGGAGCCCTGATGTGCAAAACAGAGGAGGAAGCTTATGAGCTTTTAGACAAAATGGTGACTAACAACTATTTATGGTCCTCGGAGAGGCAAATGCCAAAGAAGCTGGTGGGCATTTATGTTCTCGACACATTGTCTACCTTGACCTCTCAAATCGCTAATCTTATGAAGAAGGTAGAGTCACTCAGTACCCAACATATTCCTCCCACTAGTCCTAACCCTGTGTATTCTGTCCAAAGTCCTTTCCTTTCCTACGAGCTGTGTAGTGGTACCCACTCTGTAGATAGGTGTCCACTTAACTTAAAATCGGTTCAGTAGTTGCTCCTCCTAAGCAACAGAACAACCCCTTGTCAAACACCTACAATCCAGGGTGGAGGAACCATCCTAATGTTTCCTGGAGCCAAAACCAAGGGCAATATTTTAGTTCTAGACCTGTAGAACCCCTTAGTTTTCAAGCTCTACTTGTTCATGTACCACCATAGCCGTAATATCCATATCATCCGCCTCATCAACCATCCCCACCTCAATTTCAACATCATCCACCTCACTTCCATCAACCACCACCACCACCACCACAATCTATGCAGGCCCAACATTACCACACACCAGCAGCTGAGAAGAAGCCCTCACTTGAGGAAATGTTCTCAATGATCCTGTAAAATCAAGCTGCTTCAATTAAGAACTTAGAGGTTCAAGTGGGAGAAATAGCAAATGCTTTTAGCTAAAATCCTCAAGGGACCCTTCCTAGTAACACTGAAGCTAATCTTGTTAGGCAAAGGGACGACAAAGAACATGTGAAAGCCATTAACCTTAGGAGTGGTAGAGAGCTAGATGATGATCCACAAGTAAAGTCCCAACCTGAATAGCACATAGTTGAAGAATCCTTTAAGTTCTAACGAGGTAGCTCAAAAAGAGCAGGAACCTAAAGATCAGGCTACAAAAGAATCAAAGCTAGGCGCTTCTTCATCTTTACCTTCTTCTACTTCAATGCCTTTATCACGACCCAAACTACCCAAAAATCAGAGTTAATTTTTCGCGCTTTGTTATTTTTATTACTTAAACTCTTACCTGTCCTCGAATCGTGACCACACTCCATTAATAATTGGGCTGTGCGTCAATGCCAGTCCCACCATTCAATTACCATCTAACTTATTTCTTCTCTAATCATTTAATATTGTTTACATTATTTATACATCCCCTAAAGTTACTTACAAACATGTTACTGTGCTATGCTTATGTAGATACAATATGTACAAGTGTATATACCTTAAATGATGGGCAGCAGCGGATATCCGGAATGCAGTACTGAGTCATCGCAACTTCAACTGGAGATTATCTGTGGGAGAAAATGAAAGGGGTGAGCTCATCAAGCTAAGTAAGGCAATCCTACGTACAAGTAGGTAACCATACTACCTACATGAACGTGGTGCCATGCAAAAACCACCCTTTCTCCACACATTTTACAGCAAATGATATGAGTTATGATGTTATGTAAATCAAGTTTGCACGGAAATTCAACATGCAATTATTACAAATCATTTATTTTTCAATTAAAATTTTCACAATAAAGTCAGGACTCGACCCCTCCCTCGGGTGATCCTGACTCACACAAAACCATGAAAATCGGTATACATCACACATGGGTTTAAAAAGCATGGAAATGACCATCATGCACATTTAATTAAAAACCCAGTTTAAATCATCGAAATCGTCGACATGCGAGACGAGGCAATATCTGTATAACGGCAATAACCAGGACTGGCCATATGTGTCCTCGTGAGTCCCTCTAGCTTCACGGATCCCAGTGTGCGAGGTCTCACCCTGATCGGGAACCGCCCGGGAGGTGGGTCAATCCAACCCGTCAGTCTTATCCGATCTCACGCATCCGAAGATGCCGTATCCGAAGATACCCCGTATCACAAGATACCGTATCCGAAGATACCCCGTATCACAAAGATACCGTATCCGAAGATACCCCACGGTACATCGTACTCCATGCTACTTGCACGGTACATCGTACTCCATGGACCCATATCACTCTAGGTACTCCAGCCCAAATGGCCTGCTTCCCACAGAGAGGTTTTGTTTCTCAATACTCATGCCATGTCTCAAAACGCACGTGCGAGCCTATCAAATCGGTGACACACAGTCTACCCGATGCTCCACGCACGACTTATCGTATGATCTCTGAAATGTAGTGCGAGCGGTGCTCTAACACTGTATATATGAATCACATGAAAATCTTATAAAATCTGGTGCGAGTTAAACTCCAGCACCCTATCAAGAAAATCATGTAAAATCTGGTGCGAGTTAGACTCTAGCACCGTGTCACGAAAAAGCATATGAAATCTGGTGCGAGTTATACTCTAGCACCTATGCATGTAAAACTCTAGTGCGAGCTCTTGCTCCAGCACTAATGCATGCATCACACAAATCAAACATCGTACGAGCTTAGCTCAGCACGTCACATGGAAATAAAAACACGTAGGCGGATCGGTTATCTCCAAATAGTTTTCGCAGAAATTACATCGTTTAAGGTATGCAATGCTATGCATTTTCCTTTAAAAGTGAGCCAGCCTACTCATGCATGTGTTAAAATACCTCCAGAACGAGCAGGAACCTCTTGTCCTTGCTCCTGCCAATTTTTCCTAAATTTGTAACAATTACCCTTAACAAGGGTATTTCAGTAATTTTTGCCCATACGGGGCACTAAAATTATTATTTGACCTCTAGACCCTTCAGGTAATTTTTAAAGACTGCAAATGAACTTAAAATTGCGTAAAGTTACCTCTAGCAGTCCGTAGAATTCCCTTACCTTATTTTCCTGTCGAGTCTGACCTTTTCTTTTCCACTGTTGTCTCGTCGCGCAGTCCGATATGCTCCCAATCAAATGCCCGGAACTGCGTATAATATTCCTCAGGTCAGATATCATACAATTTAATTGTATTTCCTATTTTTTGGGCTTAATTTAAATCATTGGGCCCGTTTACCCCTATTGGGCCCGATTACACCTTAATGGGCCTTAATCGGCCTTAAGCACGTTTTCCACGTAATTTTCACTTTATCGAGGCCTATTGGGCTCATTGGGCCCTCCAACAATTTATTGGGCCTCGTTCTAACTCTCGAATAGCTAAATTTAATATTTACGACAATTTATCTAAATTTTTCCATAATTTAATTCAATTTATGCGGAATTTAAATCCGAAACATGCATAACGAGGTAATTGTCGTAAATAAGGGTCACTTACTCGAGATTCCATGTTAATACGTAAATCGAGGCTATTTCGAGCTCTCGGTGGATGCCAATCGTCGAGCTACATAATTTCACAATTTTTCGGGTAAGTTTCCAGTCGAAAATTAATTAAATAAACTATTTAAAAATTTAAATCGGTCAATTTGACCGCTTATCGACTTACCCGAAGCTCGATTGCATCGCTGGAATTTTCCCCAATTTTTCCTCTTTTTTTTCATTTTCCCTTTTTCTCCCTTTTTCCTTCTCTTTTTGGCTGAACCGCTTCAGTCCAGTTCGGGCCGGTTCAGACCGCCGGTTCACTCCGGTTCGACCGGTTCACCGCCGGTTCACAACCTTGACGGTCGGTTCTCTACCGGCTTCCACTGCCAGTAGCTCCGTGAGGTAGTCCGCAGCACGAATCTACCCTTGGTTTCGGTCGAGGTCGCCGGAACGCCGCCGATTCTGCCTCTTCTCCCCGGCGTCGGAAACCCATTTCTCCTCTTAGCCGTCGCCGGCGATTCCCGCCGTTTCGTCTGCATCCAATGGCCTCAACAGAACCGTCTCGGCCTGGGGATCGTTTTGCAGGGTCGGATCGGAGCCAAGACGCCCCCGTTCACCGGGACCGAGCCCCTCAATCCCGTCGGCCTTTCTCTCCTCGATTCGCCGGACTCCGGCGTCGGTTGGTCGTGCTGCCAGTGCCAGGGAGATCGCCTGAAGCTCCTCTTCCTTTTCCGGCCCTTGGCCTGGCCGTTGGCCGCCGGACAGCTCGCCGGTCTCCCTCGGGTTCGTCGGGCTCCGTTTTTGTCTCCGCTTCTCTTTCTCTCTCCCCGACCCGTTTCTCTCTTCTTCTTTTTTTTTCCAATTCATTAATTTAGTTTTATATTTTTATTTATTTTTATTAATATTATTTAATTGATTAAATTAGTCTAAAATATCTTAAAAAAATTATATTTTATTCATTTAATCTATAAATTAATTTCTCGGTATTATTTCGGCTTCCCGGTATAATTTTGGATTATTTTTTTTGGATTATTTTTTTCCGAACTAAAAATCTCGATTAATTTCGATTAATTCCCATAAATTAATATCTTGATCAATTTAACCCAAAATAAATTTATTTCATCCTTATTGACCAAAATTTCTCAAATCCATATTTTTAATTAAATTTCCTTATTGAATTTACACCGGCTTTCGGTCTTTTGACCATTTTGCCCTTACACGTGTTCGGGATTAATTTAACCCGACTTCCTTTCATGAATACTTATTCATTTTGTATTTTAATTAAATTCGGGTCTTACAACTCTCCCCCACTTAAGAAATTTGGTCCTCCATATTAGAACCAATTCATATGAGTCTATAAACTACTCCGGGTACATTAATCGTATCATTCTTCTTTAATTCTCATGTGACCTTCTCCGGAGTGTATACCAAAGGACTTTAATTAGGGAGATCATCTTAAATCTCAATACTTTCTCTTTCCTGTTTAATGCCCGAATCAACTTATCAATATACTTATATTTGCATTAAGCTGAACTGTTGGATCTCATATCCTACCACCTATGCTGGATCTGGATAGTATTTCCGAAGCATTAAAAGATGAGACACATTGTAGGTGCCTGCTTATTCAAGTGGAATGCCACCTACAGGTCTTATCTTTCAGTTGTCCAATCTCTCAAAAGATTCAATCCAGCGAAACTCAATTTACCTTCTTCCAAAAGTTCGCTATGTCCTTATTCTCTTAGGACGAGTAACTTTCAACCATACTGATTCACCAAGGGTGAATTCCAATACTTGTCTATCTGCTCTGAGGTGTTCTTAATCTCTCACTCTTAACTAAACATCCTCAGAGACTTATTATCCAAAGTCAAAAATGATTCCATCTGTCACCCACTTTTTCTTATCCAATTTGGGGAACAACCCCTACAGCCATACACTGCCTCATATCTTGTTATCCCGATACTCAAGTGACAATTGTCGCTATTGGCGAATTCAATTAGAAATTAACTGATCATCCCAGGAGCTTATAAAATCAATGGCACATGCTTTCATCGGATCCTCCAGAACCTGTACAGTCCTCTCTGACTGACCATCTGTCTGAGGATGGAAAGCTGTGCTAATACTCAGTCGGGTTCCCATAGCTTCTTGAAAAATATCCTCAAAGGTGGGAAGTGAAGCGGGAATCCCTATGTGATACCATGCTCACTGGAACGTTACTTAATGTTCCACAATCTTCCTTACACATAAATCCTCATATACACTCTGAGTATTTGGGGATTTCATAACCAGAAGGTGGGTAGACTTAGTCACTCTATCGACTATCATCCAAATAGCCTCGTAATTCACCTGGGTTCTCTGTAACCCATCACAACATTCATGGAGACTTGCTCTCATTTTTCATGCCGTGTCGATATAGGTAGGTGCTGCAATAACTCTGCAGACTTTTAATACTCTACCTTATTCTGTTGACATACTAGGCACTTTTTCACAATCTCTATCATGTCTCTTTTAACATCTGACCACCAATACCCTTTTCGAGATTTTAATATATTCTTATTACCTTCCGTATGCACTGTATATCCTGGAGAGTGGGCTTCTGACAAAATTACTATCTCATCAACTGTGGTCCTGGGGAGCACTCATACTGTCTCTGAACCTCTCTGTAAATCATTATCATCCTCTGTGAACTCTGTCACTGTACCTTTCTGAATCTGACCCAAACCATCGACATCCTGCCGATCATCACGCTAAGCCTGTCAAATCCGGGCACTCTCATCCGGTTCTAATCTTAGGCTAGCTGTCACACAATCACTGTCATCATCAGAAGGGATCACATCAATATTGATGCTCATAACTGCTCTAGCAGCTCACGCTCCCTGACCATCATATGCGGTACCATCCCGGGACTCTTTCTGCTCAAGGCATCAATCATCACATTAGCCTTTCCTAGGTGATACAATTTTCACAAATCAAAACCTCTCAGAAGCTCTAACCCAATATGTATTCTCATATTCGCCTCTTTCTGTGAAAACAGATACTCGGGCTTTATGATCAGTGCATATCCACAATTTCTCACCATGTACATAATAGTACCATATCCTCGGTACAAATACTGTTGCCAACTTTAAATCATGGGTCAGATAGTTTATTTCATGATTAAGGAGTTATCTGACTCCATAATTGACTATCTTCCCATTATACATCAATACAGAGCTCCTTCATGATTTTGAGGTATCCATACTCACTGAGAACCTCTTGAGCTGTTGGGTATGGTGAAATTAATCACGGTGGTCAGTTCATACTTCACTACACCGAAATTCATGTCACATCTATCATCTTATTTATCATCTCATTCCAATATCACGTTTTCTTAGTTAAACGTGTCAACCAAGTAGACCATATTGGGAACTCGCAACAACCATCTGTAAAAGCAATTTTCCAATTATTGCTTACAATTTGCCCTGGACTTTAACTACACCCAACATATCATCGATAATGATGATTACAATTCGGTCCAGGTCAAGTTTAAATAACTTCATCGTAGTCGAGCTCCACTACTTATTTCAGTCGTATATATCCTTGACTTATTTACGCATAAACGTATAAGATCCTTCAAAATCGCTTACGTTTTTAGGTACTAACCTGCGTCATTTCCTTTTCTTATCTTAACGGCTCTTATTAAATTTTTACTATGTTAACTTTTATGATTTGTCGAATTCTAATATTCTTATTGTCTTAGTAAGGTATCCTAATGCTAAAGGTATTTATTACGACGATCTATTTCACGTTGTAGGTTATATATATATACTTTTAGACGCTGTCAAGTCTTCAGGCGGGGAGGTATTTTGAAATACCTTTATTAACCTTCAGACTTAACCACAATTACTTTATATACCAGTCCATGTGGTTACAATTTGTATTCGCTACTAATTGCTTTAATCCTAATGACTTCATATCGTAAGGATGTTCTCACCTTGCATACGCCTCTTACTCCGATACATCTTGTATTCAGAATCAAGCATATCTCAAAGATTATCTCCTTTCGTATATCCCTTATGACAAAACTCTTTCATTATTCATTTCGTGAGTACAATCCTTTACTTTCAACTGTTGCACCCCTTTTTATCACTTGTCAACACTTACAGTATACTTTTCAGTGATGTTTTCACTCCTGTTTTCAACTTTAAATCACTATATCCATATTCCGTTAATTAATCCTCCTCTATTGGGGTACTCATTTATCAGTATTGTGCCCAATAATGTAGGTATTCATGCCTTTTACTCACTTATATGCGAATGAAGGCGGTATGAATAAATGTGTGGCACCAGGATCAATGAACATATGTACTTCATTATTCATAACAAGTGTGGTATCTTACACCACATCCATGAAACATCAATAGTGTCCTGGTCCAAGACATCCTCTCGCCTTCGTCCAACAGCCTACTTTCCTTTTTCTTTTCTTTTCGGCTATTGCCTCCCTTTTCGTTGCAGCTATACCAACGAAGTTTTTTTGTCTCTTTACTTTTCTGTGGGGCGATCTCGCCCAACTCTGTGCGATCAAAATCAATGGTCCGTCTTACCACACTTAACGACCATTTTCATCAATACAGTGTAAGTATAGACCCTCCTTCCGTGGTATCCACCACACATCTCACACTGCTTACAGTGCTTACACTGCTACACTGCTTTGTAGCAGGTCGGGGTCCTCTAATCACAATGCCCCCAAGAGTGCCAAAATTGGATGCACTGGGGCCTTACCAATTATCTTACTCAATGACTCATCAAATTAAATCTTTTACCAATTATCATTTTCCATTTTAACATCTTTGTCATTTCTCGATTCTCTTTTCTGTCTCTATTTCAGCCCTCACTACCTTTCCCAATCTCAGAGGCGTGCAACTCATGTTCTTATTTACCTAACTGTAAATCTGCGCACTGCCTCGGTATAGGTAATATCTCACGGGCCAATCGGACTCTAATTGAAAAGTTGAGCCATTTCATGAACTTTTAGACATCTCAATTGTCACTTGTTCATAATGTCGAGGTAATATCTGCCCAGGAATATAATTGAGTTTCCATACTCGTCAATAAATCATTTTTCTGGGTCAGAGTAAGAACTTTTATCCATAATTTTCTTTAAATCATGTCCGGGATATTCTATCACCGGAATACATCCAAATATTTCTCACGTCAGCTCTGGATGTTTAATACTTAAGATGGGTCGAGCGGGTTTCAATCAATGCTCCGCTGCGCCCTCGAATCTCATTCATAATCTGAGCAATTAGCTCCTCAAAATAATCTCTACACTCCGCTTCAATCTCGCGAAGCGTGTCTCAATACTATCCGATCACTCTGTCGGACTCTGAGAGGCATGCTCAACATTAACCTCTATTTCAATCTCATCCTGGTTCTCACAGGTAAACTCAGCACGACTTAGCAGACTCAGGTCTACCTCTACGACCTCTGCCTCGTGCACTATCTCATCTAATGCGACTCATATTAGGCATTCCTACATTCTCAATCATTTCTCAGTCAAAACCCATCTCGATATACACTATTGTATCTAATCAAGCACAGTAACACGGGGATGTAATTCCTAATTACTGACACCGACACACATCAGACCAATTTTGCTCTGATACCATAAAATCTGTCACGACCCAAACTACCCAAAAATCAGAGTTAATTTTTCGCGCTTTGTTATTTTTATTACTTAAACTCTTACCTGTCCTCGAATCGTGACCACACTCCATTAATAATTGGGCTGTGCGTCAATGCCAGTCCCACCATTCAATTACCATCTAACTTATTTCTTCTCTAATCATTTAATATTGTTTACATTATTTATACATCCCCTAAAGTTACTTAAAAACATGTTACTGTGCTATGCTTATGTAGATACAATATGTACAAGTGTATATACCTTAAATGATGGGCAGCAGCGGATATCCGGAATGCAGTACTGAGTCGTCGCAACTTCAACTGGAGATTATCTGTGGGAGAAAATGAAAGGGGTGAGCACATCAAGCTCAGTAAGGTAATCCTACGAACAAGTAGGTAACCATACTACCTACATGAACGTGGTGCCATGCAAAAACCACCCTTTCTCCACACATTTTACAGCAAATGATATGAGTTATGATGTTATGTAAATCAAGTTTGCACGAAAAATTCAACATGCAATTATTACAAATCATTTATTTCTCAATTAAAATTTTCACAATAAAATCAGGACTCGACCCCTCCCTCGGGTGATCCTGACTCACACAAAACCATGAAAATCGGTATACATCACACATGGGTTTAAAAAACATGGAAATGACCATCATGCACATTTAATTAAAAACCCAGTTTAAATCATCGAAATCATCGACATGCGAGACGAGGCAATATCTGTATAACGGCAATAACTAGGACTGGCCATATGTGTCCTCGTGAGTCCCTCTAGCTTCACGGATCCCAGTGTGTGAGGTCTCACCCTGATCGGGAACTGCCCGGGAGGTGGGTCAATCCAACCCGTCAGTCTTATCCGATCTCACGCATCCGAAGATGCCGTATCCGAAGATACCCCGTATCACAAGATACCGTATCCGAAGATACCCCGTATCACAAAGATACCGTATCCGAAGATACCCCACGGTACATCGTACTCCATGCTACTTGCACGGTACATCGTACTCCATGGACCCATATCACTCTAGGTACTCCAGCCCAAATGGCCTGCTTCCCACAGAGAGGTTTTGTTTCTCAATACTCATGCCATGTCTCAAAACGCACGTGCGAGCCTATCAAATCGGTGACACACAGTCTACCCGATGCTCCAAGCACGACTTATCGTATGATCTCTAAAATGTAGTGCGAGCGGTGCTCTAACACTGTATATATGAATCACATGAAAATCTTATAAAATCTGGTGCGAGTTAAACTCCAGCACCCTGTCATGAAAATCATGTAAAATCTGGTGCGAGTTAGACTCTAGCACCGTGTCACGAAAAAGCATATGAATTCTGGTGCGAGTTATACTCTAGCACCTATGCATGTAAAACTCTAGTGCGAGCTCTCGCTCCAGCACTAATGCATGCATCACATAAATCAAACATCGTGCGAGCTGAGCTCTAGCACGTCACATGTAAATAAAAACACGTAGGCGGCTCGGTTATCTCCAAATAGTTTTCACAGAAATTACATCGTTTAAGGTATGCAATGCTATGCATTTTCCTTTAAAAGTGAGCCAGCCTACTCATATATGTGTTAAAATACCTCCAGAACGAGCAAGAACCTCTTGTCCTTGCTCCTCCCAATTTTTCTTAAATTTGTAAACATTTACCCTTAACAAGGGTATTTCAGTAATTTTTGCCCATACGGGGAACTAAAATTATTATTTGACCTCTAGACCCTTCAGGTAATTTTTAAAGACTGCAAATGAACTTAAAATTGCATAAGGTTACCTCTAGCAGTCCGTAGAATTCCCTTACCTTATTTTCCTGTCGAGTCTGACCTTTTCTTTTCCACTGTTGTCTCGTCGCGCAGTCCGATATGCTCCCAATCAAATGCCCGGAACTGCGTATAATATTCCTCAGGTCAGATATCATACAATTTAATTGTATTTCCTATTTTTTGGGCTTAATTTAAATCATTGGGCCCGTTTACCCCTATTGGGCCCGATTGCACCTTAATGGACCTTAATCGGCCTTAAGCACGTTTTCAACTTAATTTTCACTTTATCGAGGCCTATTGGGCTCATTGGGCCCTCCAACAATTTATTGGGTCTCGTTCTAACTCTCGAATAGCTAAATTTAATATTTACGACAATTTATTGGGCCTCGTTCTAACTCTCGAGGATATCTCGAGCTCTCGGTGGATGCCAATCGTCGAGCTACATAATTTCATAATTTTTCGGGTAAGTTTCCAGTCGAAAATTAATTAAATAAAATATTCCAAAATTTAAATCGGTCAATTTGACTGCTTATCGACTTACCCGAAGCTCGATTGCATCGCTGGAATTTTCCCCAATTTTTCCTCTTTTTTTCTTTTTCCCTTTTTCTCCCTTTTTCCTTCTCTTTTTGGCTGAACCGGTTCAGTCCGGTTCGGGCCGGTTCAGACCGCCGGTTCACTCCGGTTCGACCGGTTCACCGTCGGTTCACCAACTTGCCAGCCGGTTCTCTGCCGGCTTCCACCGCCAGCAGCTCCGTGAGGTTGTCCGCAGCACGAATCTACCCTCGGTTTCGGTCGAGGTCGTCGGAACGCTGCCGGTTCGGCCTCTTCTCCCCGGCGTCGGAAACCCATTTCTCCTCTTGGCCGTCACCGACGATTCCCGTCGTTTCGTCGGCATCCAATGGCCTCAACAGAACCGTTTCGGCATGGGGATCATTTTGCGGGGTCGGATCGGAGCCAAGACGCCGCCGTTCGCCGGGACCGAGCCCCTCAATCCCGTCGGCCTTTCTCTCCCCGATTCGCCGGACTCCGGCGTCGGTTGGTCGTGCTGCCGGTGCCAGGGAGATCGCCTGAAGCTCCTCTTCCTTTTTCGGCCCTTGGCCTGGCCGTTGGCCGCCGGACGGCTCGTCGGTCTCCCTCGGGTCCGTCGGGCTCCATTTTAGTCTCCGCTTCTCTTTCTCTCTCCCCGACCCGTTTCTCTCTTCTTTTTTTTTTCCAATTCATTAATTTAGTTTTATATTTTTATTTATTTTTATTAATATTATTTAATTGATTAAATTAGTCTAAAATATTCAAAATATCTTAAAAAATTATATTTTATTCATTTAATCTATAAATTAATTTCTCGGTATTATTTCGGCTTCCCGGTATAATTTTCGATTATTTTTTTTGATTATTTTTTCCGAACTAAAAATCCCGATTAATTCCGATTAATTCCCATAAATTAATATCTTGATCAATTTAACCCAAAATAAATTTATTTCATCCTTATTGATCAAAATTTCTCAAATCCATATTTTTAATTAAATTTCCTTATCGAATTTACACCGGCTTTCGGTCTTTTGACCATTTTGCCCTTACACGTGTTCGGGATTAATTTAACCCGACTTCCCTTCATGAATACTTATTCATTTTGTATTTTAATTAAATTCGGGTCTTACAGCCTTCCTCGTCCTTTGATGCTATACATGATTCCATTACATCCCAACTGGTTAGACCACCAGTACCTTTTTCTCAGAGGTTCCAAAATAAAAAACTTGATCGATAATTTGTCAAATTTCTTGAGGTTTTTAAGAAACTTCACATCAACATTCCTTTCGCAGATGCCTTAGAGCAAATGCCAAGTTATGTGAAGTTTCTAAAGGATATCCTCTTGAGGAAGATAATACTAGAAGATTATGACATGGTGGCCTTAACTGAGGAATGTAGTGTAATTATCCAGAGGAAATTACCCCACAAGCTCAAGGATCTTGTGAGCTTTATCATACCATGCACTATTGGAAATTTATTCTTTGGTAGAGCCCTATGCGATTTAGGAGCCAGTATCAATCTGATGCCTTTGTCTATCTACCAAAAGTTAGGAATAGGGGATGTCAAGCCCACTATAGTGACCCTTCAGCTAGCAGATCGATCCATTAAATATCCAAAGGGAGTCATTAAGGATATCTTAGTAAAGGTGGACAAGTTTATTTTCCCTGTAGATTTTATTATACTAGATATGGAGGAAGACAGGGAAGTCCCCATTATTTTAGGCAGACCTTTCCTAGCTACTGGTCAGATGATAATTGATGTGCAAAATGGGGAGTTAACTATGAGAGTGCAAGATGAAGAAGTGAAATTTAATGTTTTCAACCCTTTGAAGCTCCCTGATGACTATCAAGAGTGTTTTAAAATGGAGATTGAGGAGGATAAAAGGCTTGAGCATAAGAAATCTGAAAGAATGAGGGAAATAGATAGAGCTAAGCAGGAGTTAACTGTCGACATTCTATCACCACTCTCGCTAATCCTCCTACTCTTTGCACTGCTGTTGAGTGTTGTGTTCTTTAGCTGCATTTGAAGTGGCTGTGTTTTTCTTTTCACCTTGTATATAGTTCTTTTTCTTTTTTCTTTTTTGTTGTTTTTTTTATTTATTTTGAAGGTTTATTTTCTAGTTTTACGCTTTCAATCAAAGCTTCAGTTGTTCATCATCATCAGAAATGGGAGTACTTTGTTCCTAAACTTCAATTCTTATATTATCTACACACTAAGGACACTGTGCACTTTAAGTTTAGGGGAGGGGATATCACTTTAGCATTTTTTTTGAAAATTTGGGCAAAATTGAAATTTTTTTGAAATTCTGTTTGAAAATATGAGCCTAAATTGTTTGATTTTGGGATGATTTAGTGCTTAGCATATAGTTTCCCCATATTCCAATGATATGACCCCATGATTAAGTCTGATTTTGATTAACTAAGAAGCATGATTATAGGAAAAGCATGAAGTTGAATTCTTGAATTTGTCTTAATTCTGATTGTGATTGCCTCATCTTATGCACATGTCATGTCATTAATCGGTATATTTATTTAGAGAAAGCTTATGTGTACATAGGATTGCATTTGTTCAGTTGATTTTGTGCATCATATTCTAGAATTTGTTTTATCTAATCTCGAGGTGAAATATTAGATGACACTTAATTAGGGAGATGATTTAGGCCATCGTTGGATCGTTTGAGCCTTTCTAGCTATCTTTTTACATATTCTACCCCTAGTCACCCATCTGGGACAAATAAGCTTTTCTCTGTAAATATTTCTACAAAATTTTCCTTAGCATAAATACTTTTTTCCTATCCATTACCCCAAAAGCATGAAAAGTCATTAGGATATATTGTAAGCTAAATAGGTATTAAGTGATAGTGAAGGAGTATGTATTCAAAAGAAAAAAATGAAAAAGAAAGAAAAAGAAAAAGAAAAGAAAAAAAAGAAAAATACAAAAAATAGAATAAAATAAATAAGTTTGGGGGAATAAATTTGAGCTCTTACATTAAGATCCTGAAAGTAATGCATGTTAAGGGGTAATTAAACCTAAATCGACTTTATCATACCTTAGCCTCAGCCTTACATTAGAAGCATAATGAATTTCTATTGATCTTTAGTTAAGTGTGACTACATTAGTGGAGAGAGAAGTGAAAAGCAAACATATTGGAATGATCACATGTCAGTGACTTAGCATTCACTGTGTTTGCATAATCTAATCCGGATAATGTGCTGTGAAGTGACTTTGACATTTTTCACACACTCACGAGGAGTCCAATTTGGGTTAGGACTTAGGATTGAATAATTTTGAATGTTGGACTTGTAATTGTGAATCTTTAAGATCATAGTCTGTACTTTTCCTTTGAGGATAATTTTGGGAAAATTATTGTGTTTAATACTTGCCATCCCTACAATTATTTTGTTTTGCTTGAGGACAAGGAAAAGCTCAAGTTTAGGGGTGTGATAATTCCATATTTTTAGAATTATTTTGCTTAATTTCCTAATTAATTATTTAAACCCCTAATTTATTTTGTTAATTATCCCCTTTATTTAATTAAAATTCTCATGTTTGCAGAAAAATTAAATCCGGATGAATTTTGAATATTTCAGTAGAAAATAGATCGAAATTAAGCTAAAATTGAGATTGGACCACGCGGACAACAGGAGCCTAGCACATCCAATTGGACAAAAAGACAGATGACATGGAAATATTATTTTTCAAGGAGCCAATGGTGTGAAGACAAGTGGCCAAACAATGCCAACTCATCTAGGATGGAAAAATTACAATTGTACCCCTAAGTGTGTATATAAATAGAAAAAGATGGCAATTGAAAAAGGGGTAGCCTAGGTTAGGAGTAATGTAGAGAAATTTAGGAGTAGTTTTAATTTAGGGTAGAATAGTTTTAGGTTAATTTTAAAGCTTTCCTTGTTTTAAATTTTTGAATGTTTTCTTTTTCCAATAAATAATTTATTTTTACTATTCATGGCAATCAATTTAATTTCTTGCTCTCGGTTTGTTCATCCGTTTTGTTCTTCAATGTTCATTCGAGCTAATCGATTTTATCCATCACTGCCTTTGATTCTGATGCTTTGATGTGGTCTTAATACCCAGTATTATTTTCACATCAATGGTAATGTAGGATCACAGCAGAAAGAGGAGGATTTGAAGCAAACCGAGGACGCTAGTTTTTCATGTTTATGTGTTTTACGGGTGTTGATGGTCTTGCTGTTAATTTCAATTGCTAATGTTACTTAGTTCCTTTCGATTTTAAGTGTGATTACCTTGTTATTATTTTTTTTGTTTATTTTATCTCCCTTTGTCTGCACTTCATGAATTAAACTCTTCACTGGATTTTAATATTATCTTTCATAGCTCTTTTCTGCTTATGGCTTCTCGATTTTGAGTGTTTAATATGCCAAGAACTGCTACTTTGGTTCCATGATCATGTTCAATTGCCATATTCTGCATATATTTACTTATTACTTTCTATTAAAGTCATATTGTCATTTTCTGTTTATAGATTTTATTCAATCCATACGTTTCTTCAACTTCAGTTTTAATCCTCTGTTTATCTTTGCTTTTATGTTCTGCACTGTTCATCATAGTTTAGTTGTTTTCTTTTCTGCAATTTTCATTAGTTGATGTTGTTGGTGTTGGGTTGTTCCTGTGTTGATCATTGACACCAAAGTTGATTCCAGGTGATTCTCGGTTACAAGAAGTTACAAGGTGAAGTGAGCATCCTATTGTTCTCGGTTATGATTTTGCAGAGTATTAAGTTGATGAGCAAAACTAGGCATGTGCTAAAAATGTGGTAACAGCAGTGAAGGACATTCTACGGAGCAGTAGATGGAGCAGGTTGTGATCATCATTTGGGTGCAGGAGCAGTCGGACAAAAATTGACCAGTATCCTGGAACAGCACCTGTAGTAGATGGCAGTACTTGGAATGGACAGTAGCCGAGAGCAGCAGCAGGGATAGACCGGATGCAGCAAACTGAGAATACCTGGGCATACCGTGAGTACCTGGAGCAACCAAGATAGATTTGGAGCAGAAGACAAAACCGTGCAGTGCCAGGACAGCAATTCAAGCAAACCGTGAGCAGCAGCACCTGGAAATGGTGAACAAAGCAAATTTGTTGATGAAGACATGAACAGTACTATTAATCGGGACCACTTGCTAGGCAGAATCGCTTAAGGCCTTGTTTGGCCAATGAATTTGTTATGTCATGCTTTTTGTTATTTTAATCTTTATTTAGTTGTTAGTATTCATTAATTTGTAGGTTAGTTTTTTATATTTGCATGTTAGTTTGTCAATTTAATTTTTAGTTTTAATTTTTTTAGTTAGTAGTTAATTTCATATTATATGTGTTAGGACTTTATTTGCAATTTAGATTAAATATGTTTCATCCATTTTTAATTTAGTTTTCATTTTTATTAGATTTTAAGTTAGTATAATTTGCAATTTTTATTAGTTTAATTACATGCATTTTTATTTTAACTTTTTTTAAATTTTAGTTTAATTAATTTTATTGCTTTATTTTCATAATTGCATTTTATTTTAATTGCGTTAATTAATTTTAATTGTTTTATTTTCTTTTGTAGGTTATTTGCTTTTAATTGCTCGGAGTTCGGTTAGCACTGTTAGCTTTGTAGATCACCTTTCAATTTTATAATTTGCTAGAATATACTTAGGGTAAGATTAATCGGTAGTTAATTAGGCTAACCAACTTCTCTAAGGCACTATAACTCGGGACTTAAATCCCACTATTACTTGTACGATCCATGCACTTGCGGTAATACGTTTAGGGCGTGTCAGTGGCTACAAGTTCAAACCTTCTACAACGGACTTACAAGCCAGAATAGGACCATTGTTGACGCTGCTGCGGGTGGAGCGCTAATGTGTAAAACAGAGGAGGAAGCTTAAGCTCTTAGACAAGATGACTGCTAATAACTATCTATGGTCCTCGAAGAGGCAATTGCCAAAGAAGTCGGCTGGTATTTATGAGCTCGACACATTGTCTACCTTCACTTTTTTAAATAGCTAATCTTTCGTAGAAGGTAGAGTCGCTCAGCACCCAGTATAATCCTTCTGCCAGTCCTAATCCTGTGTATTCTGTCCAAAGTCCTTTTCTTTCCTGCGAGCTGTGTAGTGGTACCCATTATGTAGATAGGTGTCCACTCAACTTAGAATCAGTTCAGTATGTTGCTCCACTTCAGAAGCAACATAACCACCCTTTTTCAAACACCTATAATCTAGGGTGGAGGAACCATCCTAACTTCTCCTGAAGCCAAAACCAAAGGCAAACGTCTAGCTCTAGACATATAAAACCCCATAGTTTTTAAGCTCCACTGGTTCATGTACCACCACAGTCGCAATTTCCACACCATCCACCATATCATCCATCCCCACCTAAATTTCAGCATCATCCACCTCACTTCCACCAACCACCACCACCCACCACCACAACCCTACCATGCACCAGCAGTTGAGAAGAAGCCCTCGCTTGAGGAAATGTTCACGACTATCCTATAAAATCAAGCTGCTTCAATTAAGAACTTGGAGGTCTAGGTGAGACAAATAGAAAATGCTCTTCGCCAACATCCTCAAGGGACCCTTCCCAGTAACACTGAAGCTAATCCTGTTAAGCAAAGGGAAGGTAAAGAATATGTCAAATCAATCACCCTTAGGAATGGTAGAGAGCTAGATGAGCCACAAGTTAAGTCTGGACTTGAACAGACCATAGTTGATAAACCCATAGGTGCTAACGAAGCAGCTCAGAAGGAGCAAGAACCTAAAGATCAAGTTGCAAAAGAATCTAAAGTAAGCGATTCTTCACAGCCTTCCTCGCCCTCTGATCGTGAACAGCCACACTCTTAACAGTTGGGCTGTGTGCCGACGTCTAACTCACTCCACCATACCAATTCGATTTGTATATTATTCATAGGTAAACACTTGTATAAATGTATATATATCAGAGTTGTTACATGTGTTTACATTGTTTTACATCCCCAGTAGTTACATACAAATGCTACTGTGCTATGTCTAGTTTAGATACAAAATAATCCAAGTGTGTATACCTTTAGCGATGGGATGCAGCGGATTACCAAAAGGGAAACGCCTCCAGTCACGCTCACTCTATACTCAAATCTCTGTAGAGAGGGGGAAAATAAGGGGGGTGAGCAAACCACACGCTCAGTAAGGAAATCATGCGAACAGGTAGATACTGCACTATCTACGTGATCGTGATGCCATGCTCAAAAGCATTTAATTCATCATTTATCTCAAAACATGAGTGTATGATTGTGTTAATGGTATGTAAAGCATTCATGCTATTTAAATTCAGTGCACATTTCAACTCAAAGCATGGTATAAATCATCATGCATAATTCACAATAAAAGCATGGCATTACCCATCATGCATTTTCTCAAATAGCATGGCATTAAACATCATGCATTTTCACAATAAAGCATGGCATTAAACATCATGCATCCGTGCACTTTAAAAACCATTAACAAATCAATTTCAACACTGGTCAGGTCTCGGCCCATCCCTCGGGCTTTCCTGACCCACAAATAATTTCAAACATAGATTTATTCTCAAATAGCAATAGACATGTGAGATAGGCAGTTCAACAATAGGTAATAACCTCAAGGCCTATGTACATAACCTGTGATATCGGCTACACGGATCAGGTGTGCGGTATATCACCACTATCTACTTCCACACGGGAGGTGGGTCAAATCCTACCCGCCGGTCCATAGCAGATCTCATCCGAAGACGGCACATCACAACTCAACACAGTACAATGTACTCCATGCTACATGCAAGGTACAACGTACTCCGTGGACCTAATCAACACATCATATCACGCCACATCTCAAATGTATGTGTGAGCCTATTTAATCGGTATGACCTCTTGTCTACCCGAAGCTCCTAACACGACTAATTAATCATGTCAAAACAATGCACGTGTGAGCCTATTTAATCGATGTGACACCCAGTCTACTCGAAGCTCCAACCATGGCAACATGCTAGGTGGGCATCCAGTGCAAGATAAACTCCAAGCACAATGCCAAAACAATTATGAAATCCATGTGAAAACTAGTGCCTCTTGTACTCATGTGTGTAAAACACGTCAAATCTCATGCTAGTCATACTCTAGCATGCTTTCATACTCACGAAATCATGTAGGTGGCTCAAAACTTTGTAAAGTATGGTTAACAAAACCAAAACACACTCATTTCTTTTGCGAATCATTTCAATGTCAGCCAACCTACCAATCATTTGCTAAAAAGCAACAAAACATGATTTTCAAAGCAATATGCTTTTGTTTTCATGGACATTTTATCAAACTCCCAACTTTTGCCCTTCAATCACCCAACATCATTTCCTAATGTCTCATGCATTCTAACAAAGCATTTAATGCGCCCAAATTGCGCACAGATATCTCTAAGAGTTCACACAATTCCCTTACCTCGATTTACTTGGTGTGACTCCTTTCCTTTTAGCTTCTCACGCTCTTGGCTCAACTCGCCTCGACGTATCCTTGGGAGCTACGATTCATTCATTAAATCAATTGAGTTAATGTATTTAACTCATAATTGACCTCACTAGTCAATATTATTCACTTATGCATTTTACCAATGCCTTATTTCGCATTTTACCTCTTTTAGGTAAATCTCATAATTTATCCACTAACCACATCTTAAAATCATACCACAACACTATTAATAACTTCTACATATCTCATTCATCATTAATCTCCATACATTCCGATTTCTCCAAAATCAATTATATAAACAATGTACCATAGTTGGAGTGTTAGAATCTTACCCAATTTGATTTCTCTTCTTGCTCCTCATGGCAATGCCCTTAACTCCTTCAATACCGACAATGGGAAAATGCCTTCCAACTATGTTGTTCTTCTCTTTGATAGGAACAACTTTGCCTCCAATGGTCTCTCTTCAAACCTCACTGAAAATGGCTGATTTTAGAGAGAGAAAGTTAGGTTTTTGGGTTGAAAGTGGAAGGTTTGTGTTTTTCCCCAAATGTTTTGATTTTTAGCACTCCTTATATAGAAATAGGTTGAGGAGATCGATCTGGTCCAAGAGGAGATCGATCTGGTCCCCTTAAATCCCTCTTTTTTCACGGCATTTTAGGCATGAGATCGATCTGTCGAAGCATGAGATCGATCTGCTCCAAAACAGAGAGCTAAGGAGATCGATCTGGGTGCTTGGGGATCTATCTTTTCACTACAGAATGCTTAGGAGATCGATCTGGCTCCATTGGAGATCGATCTGCTGTATTCCTTTGCCCAAATAAGACCATTCTGGCTCTTCCAGATCGATCTCTCATCCCATGAGATCGATTTGCCCTTTATAATTTCCAGATTTTCTGCAGTTCTTCTGCAGCAACACTTACCAAACATCCTTAATTTGCTACCATGATCCTTTTCTCATCCATTCATCTTTGAGACTTGAAACTGGCATCCATCCTCACTTCATACACATTAAAACTTGTGTAGAATCTTTGTATGACCAATGGTACTTAATATAAACAAAAATGGAAGTGCACATCTTATGCAATTCTACTTCCATTTTACCAAACTACTCATAATCCATTCTACACACATTCTCCACATGTTTAAGTCCATTTCTTCACATTCATACTTAATGTAACTTGTATGTACAATTACCACTCTCATTACAAGTGTGTACATTACTTATGGACTTACATCACATATACTTCACTCATGAATTCATAGTACAACTCTATTTACATTTCTATGTACATATATACCCTTATACATATACGGGGTCTCACATTCTCCCCCACTTAGAAAATTTAGTCCCCCAAATTAGAACCAATTATTCTGTGAACAACTCGGGATACCTCTCCCGCATCAAACTCTCCAATTCCCATGTGGCTTCTTCCACAGTGTGATGTTGCCAAAGTATTTCCACCAAGGGAATTGTCTTTGTCCTCAGCACTTTCTCTTTTCTGTCCAATACCCGAACTGGCTTCTCATCATAGGTCATACCCTCGTTGAGCTCCAATGGCTCATACCTTATTACATGCGTTGGATCCGGGTGATACTTCCTCAACATGGATACGTGGAAGACGTTGTGCACACTTGCCAACTCTGGTGGCAATGCCAACCTATAAGCCTTGTCTCCCACTCTCTCCAAAATCTCGAAGGGTCCGATGTATTTAGGGCTCAGCTTGCCCTTCTTACCAAACCTCTTAATACCCTTCGAAGGGGAAACTTTCAAAACACTGACTCACCCACCTCAAACTCTAGTGGTCTTCGTCTCCTGTCAGCATAACTCTTTTGCCTACTCTGAGCTGTCCGTAACCTCTCACATATCAATTGGACGTCCTCAGAGGCTTGTCTAACCAAGTCGGGAGCAAAAATCTGTCTGTCACAAACCTCTTCCCATCCAATAGGGGAACGACATCTACGCCCATACAATGCCTCATATGGTGCCATCCCGATACTCGCATGAAAACTGTTATTATACGCGAACTCTGCGAGTGGCAAATGGTCATCCCAAGAGCCTCCAAATCCAATGCACACGCTCTCAACATATCCTCCAGGGTCTGTATAGTCCTCTCTGACTGACCTTCTGTCTGAGGATGAAATGCAGTGCTAAAATTCAACTGGGTCCCCATCGCTTCCTGAAAACATTCCCAAAAGTGGGAAGTGAAGCGGGCATCCCTATCAGAAACAACACTCACTGGAATTCCATGTAGCCTCACTATCTTGCGCACATATAGGTTCGCTAACTGGCTCAGAGTATCAGTAGCTCTCATAGCTAGAAAATGGGCTGATTTTGTCAACCGATCCACAATCACCCATATGGCATCATGACCTCTCCGGGTCCTCGGCAATCCCATCATAAAATCCATGGTGACATGCTCCCACTTCCATGTCGGTATCGGTAGAGGCTGCAATAACCCTGCAGGCTTCTGATGCTCTACCTTCACCTGCTGACAAACGAGACACTTAGCAACATATTCAGCAATGTGCTTTTTCATTCCAGACCACCAATAAACTTTTCGAAGGTTTTGATACATCTTAGTACCCCCTGGATGTATCGTATACTTCGATGAGTGAGCCTCTATCAGGATCAACCTTCTGATCTCTACGTCATCAGGAACACATATCCTACCTCTGAACCTCAATAATCCATCCGAACTCAACCCAAAGTCCGTCTCTATACCCCTCTGTATCTGCCCGACAATATCACTACACTGCTGATCAACTCGCTGAGCCTGTCGGATTCGTTCTACCAGATCCGGTTCCAACTGTAGGCTAGCTATCATAAATCCACTATCAGTGTCAGGCGGGGTCATATCCAAACTGAGGTTCATGAACTGTTCCAACAGCTCGTATTCCCTGACCATCATAAATGATACCATCCCGAGATACTTCCTACTCAAAGCATCAGCAACCACATTTGCTTTACCCGGGTGGTATAGGATTTCACAATCATAATCCTTTAACAGCTCGAGCCATCTCCTCTGTCTCATGTTCAACTCTTTCAGTGAGAATAGGTACTTAAGGCTCTTATGATCTGTATAAATCTGAAATCTCTCACCATAGAGGTAGTGGCGCCATATCTTCAGTTCAAATACTACCACTGCCAACTCCAAGTCATGGGTCGGGTAGTTCCTCTCATGATCCTTTAACTGCCTTGATCCATAGGCTACTACCTTCCCATCCTGCATCAATACACAACCCAGTCCCAGATGTGAAGCATCCGCATACACCGAGAAACCTCCTGAGCTGGTAGGAATGGTGAGGATCGGAGCTGTGGTTAATCTCCTTTTCAGCTCCTCAAAACTTTCTTCACACTTATCGTCCCATACAAACTCCACATTCTTTCTTGTGAGGCGGTCAAAGGAGCAGCTAACCTCAAAAATCCCTCTACAAACCTTCGATAATATCCTGCTAAACCTAGAAAACTCCTGATCTCTATCACTGTCTGGGGTCTCCGCCACTGAACTACGGCCTCAATCTTAGATGTATCCACTGATACTCCATCCTTTGATACTATATGACCCAGAAAAGAGATCTGTTCCAACCAAAAGTCACACTTACTGAGTTTAGAGTACAACTTCTTCTCTCGAAGGGTCTGTAGCACTATCCTTAGATGCCTCTCATGCTCCTCTCTAGACCTTGAGTACACGAGTATATCATCAATAAACACAATAACAAATCGATCCAAATACTGGTGGAATACCTCATTCATCAAAGACATAAAAGCTGCGGGAGCATTCGTCAACCCGAATGGCATAACCATAAACTCATAATGTCCATACCGGGTGCGAAAAGCTGTCTTGGGTACATCTGCATCTCGTATCTTCAACTGATGGTACCCTGATCTCAGATCTATCTTGGAAAAGACCTGCGCTCCCTTAAGCTGATCCAACAAATCATCGATGCGTGGGAGGGGATACTTATTCTTGATGGTAGCCTTATTCAACAACCGGTAGTCTATACACAGTCGGAGGCTTCCATCCTTCTTCCTTACAAATAGAACCGGTGCTCCCTAAGGTGAGACGCTCAGCCTGACGAACCCCTTCTCCAGCAACTCTTGTAATTGTTTCCTTAACTCCTCTAACTCAACTTGAGCCATTCTGTATGGTGGCTTGGACATCGGCTCTGTACCAGGTGCCAAATCTATACCAAACTCCATCTCCCTATCTCGAGGTAACCCTGGTAACTCATCTGGAAAGACATCTGGAAATTCCCTAACCACTGGTATGTCTTCTAATTTTGGACGTGCCTTATCCGTCTCAATCACAAAAGCGATGAATCCTTCACATTATTCTTTCCACCATTAGTATCATAAATCATCACATCACATACATAAATGAAATCAAATTTATCTTTCATACATCATGTATCAAGATTGTACTTATCACACTTATAATAATCATGTTCTTTAATTTCATTTCACAAAATTAACTACAAGATTGTCTATCTTTGGAAACATCAAAGTTTTTGCATGACAATCCATAATAACATGATTTGCAGCCAACCAATCCATCCCTAGGATTACATCAAGATCATTCATATTTAATAAAATTAAATCGGCTGCCATCTCTTTACCTACTATCTTCATTTTACAATCCCTATATATATGCTCAGTCAACTTACTATCATTCATAGGGGTAGATATCAACAACATCTTATCAAGCAGCGTGGGTTTTACATGCTTCAACAATTTACATGCAAAGGATGGCGAAATAAAGAAATGCGTGGCACCAGGATCAAACAGTACATAAGCTTCTAAATCAAAGATTTGGATGGTACCTTTTACCACATTCGATGACTGATCTGCAGTGTCCTGGTCCAGTGCATGCACACGTCCTCTGCTTACACCCA
Source organism: Firmiana major (assembly GCA_033439115.1). NCBI lineage: Eukaryota > Viridiplantae > Streptophyta > Magnoliopsida > Malvales > Malvaceae > Firmiana > Firmiana major. The sequence goes on along the minus strand of CM065908.1, from coordinate 43,869,644 downwards.
CTGCTTGCTTCCCCTTTTCCTCGGCTGTAGCCCTCCTCCTCGGAGCAGCTGTACCAACTAGAGCTCTCTCTGGCTCCTTGCCCTTCTGTGGGGCTCTCTCTATCATCTCTGGGCAATCTCTGATTATGTGCCCTGGGTTCCCACATCTGAAGCATACTACAGGAGATCCATAGCATGGTCGAGTACCATGGTACCTACCACACTTGCCACACTGTTTCGTAGTAGGCCGTGGTCCTCCAATCACGATTCCCTTAGCTGGAGCAATGGCCGGATACAGGGGAGTATCAACTGTCCTCTCCCGGATCTCATCAATTCTTGGTCTCTTTCCAGAGAATCTCTTGCTTCCTTTATAACTGAAGCCTCTATCCATCACTGGTCTTTTCTTATCTCTATCCCTCATCTTACCAACCTTTCCATACTCTGAGGCAATCCTATCAACATCTTGTTCACATAGTTGCGCCCTGCGCACTGCCTCCTCATAGGTTGGTATATCCAGAAGAACCAATCTAGACCTGATGGTCGGTCTCAATCCATCCACAAATTTTTGGATCTTCTCGACCTCATTACCCATCGTGCTGGGATCATATCTGCCCAGGGATATAAAAGCAGTCTCATACTCATCCACAGTCCTGCTCCCTTGGGTCAGTCCCAAAAATGCCATCTTTAGCTTCCGTTGTGCAGTATCCGGAATAACTGTCTCCGGAAGGCCTATAGAAATACATCCCAGCTGATCTCAGTATGTCGGGCTCTCAAAATAGGCCTGGTGGACTTCCACCAATGTTCTGCTGATCCCTTCAGCATAAAAGCAGCAAATGCTACCATCTCGGTAGTAGTGTACTCAAAGAACCCATATAATTTCTCGATCTCATTGATCCAATCCTCAGCCACTACTGGGTCCTTTACTCCACTGAAAGACGGCGGTCCAAACTTCTGGAACTGCCGCAATCTATCCAAATCACAACCGTATCCCCAACCTCTACTGCCTGGTGTAGCAACCGGCGTAGGTACATCCTGTGTGGGTGGGGTATCTGTCGTCTGTGGCCTCTGGGCTTCCCTTACCCGTGCCTCAGGAGCTGTCGCCTGCTCGGCATCACCCTGTGTAGTGGGACCCTGTCTACTGCCAACTCCAGATAAGGATTGGGTGACCAACTCCACAATCATCTCAATGCTCTGCTCAATCCGCGCGAACCGAGCCTCAGTACTCTCGGGCCTCTCCTCTGGACCCTGTGGAGCGTGCTCAACATCGGCCTCCACCTCAACATCCTCCTGAGCCTCGTGTGTTTTTGGCTCAACACGACCCCCAGGCCTACCTCTACGACCTCGAGCCTGTGCTCTCATCCCCCTACCGCGACTGGTATTAGGCATACTTACTCAATTCCCTACATTCACAACCAATTACTTAGTCAACCCATCGACACACACACAATTGCATCTAAACAGCACAGTAACATGAAGATGTAATTATCCAACTTATTAGATATTTTAGACATGACACACGTCAAACCAACTCGAGCTCTGATACCAACTTCTGTCACGACCCTCAACTTACCAAAATACGTGTAAATTTTTCGCATTTTCATGCATCAATTATTAATCATCCTTCCTTGATCGTGAACAACCACACTCTTAACAGCTGGGCTGTGTGCCGACGTCTAACTCACTCCACCATACCAATTCGATTTGTATATTATTCATAGGTAAACACTTGTATAAATGTATATATATCAGAGTTGTTACATGTGTTTACATTGTTTTACATCCCCAGTAGTTACTTACAAATGCTACTGTGCTATGTCTAGTTTAGATACAAAATAATCCAAGTGTGTATACCTTTAGCGATGGATTGCAGCGGATTACCAAAAGGGAAACGCCTCCAGTCACGTTCACTCTATACTCAAATCTCTGTAGAGTGGGGGAAAATAAGGGGGTGAGCAAACCACACACTCAGTAAGGCAATCATGCGAACAGGTAGATACTGCACTATCTACGTGATCGTGATGCCATGCTCAAAAGCATTTAATTCATCATTTATCTCAAAACATGAGTGTATGATTGTGTTGATGGTATGTAAAGCATTCATGCTATTAAAATTCAGTGCACATTTCAACTCAAAGCATGGTATAAATCATCATGCATAATTCACAATAAAAGCATGGCATTACCCATCATGCATTTTCTCAAATAGCATGGCATTAACCATCATGCATTTTCACAATAAAGCATGGCATTAAACATCATGCATTTTCACAATAAAGCATGGCATTAAATATCATGCATCCGTGCACTTTAAAAACTATTAACAAATCAATTTCAACACTGGTAAGGTCTCGGCCCATCCCTCGGGCTTTCCTGACCCACAAATCATTTCAAACATGGATTTATTCTCAAATAGCAGTAGACATGTGAGATAGGCAGTTCAACAATAGGTAATAACCTCAAGGCCTATGTACATAACCTGTGATACCGGCTACACGGATCAGGTGTGCGGGATATCACCACTATCTGCTTCCACACGGGAGGTGGGTCAAATCCTACCCGTCGGTCAGTAGCAGATCTCGTCCGAAGATGGCACATCACAACTCAACACGGTACAATGTACTCCATGCTATATGCACGGTACAACGTACTCCGTGGACCCAATCAACACATCATATCACGCCACATCTCAAACGCACGTGTGAGCCTATTTAATCTGTACGGCCTCTTGTCTACCCAAAGCTCCTAACACAGCTAATTAATCATGTCAAAACAATGCACGTGTGAGCATATTTAATCGATGTGACACCCAGTCTACTCGAAGCTCCAAACACGGCAACATGCAAGGTGGGCATCCAGTGCCAGATAAACTCCAAGTACAATGCCAAAACAATTATGAAATCCAAGTGAAAACTAGTGCCTCTTGCATTCACGTGTGTAAAACATGTCAAATCTCATCCTAGTCATACTCTAGCACGCTTTCATACTCACGAAATCATGTAGGTGACTCAAAACTTTGTAAAGTATGGTTAACAAAACCAAAACGCACTCATTTCTTTTGCAAATCATTTCAATGTTAGCCAACCTACCAATCATTTGCTAAAAAGCAACAAAACATGATTTTCAAAGCAATATGCTTTTGTTTTCATGCACATTTTATCAAACTCCCAACTTTTGCCCTTCAATCACCCAACATCATTTCCTAATGTCTCATGCATTCTAACAAAGCATTTAATGCGCCCAAATTGCGTACAGATATCTCTAAGAGTTCACACAATTCCCTTACCTCGATTTACTTGGTGTGACTCCTTTCCTTTTAGCTTCTCACGCTCTTGGCTCAACTCGCCTCGGGGTATCCTCGGAATCTGCGATTCATTCATTAAATCAATTGAGTTAATGTATTTAACTCATAATTGACCTCACTAGTCAATATTATTCACTTATGCATTTTACCAATGCCTTATTCCACATTTTACCTCTTTTAGGTAAATCTCATAATTTATCCACTAACTACATCTTAAAATCATACCACAACACTATTAATAACTTCTACATATCTCATTCATCATTAATCTCCATACATTTCGATTTCTCACTCTAGACCATTTCTAGGTCATAATCATTCCAATGCATTTTAGATAGTTTCTAACCATCCATACTCATGCCATAAACTCTAAAATCAATTATATAAACAATGTACCATAGTTGGAGTATTAGAATCTTACCCAATTTGATTTCTCTTCTTGCTCCTAATGGCAATGCCCTTAACTCCTTCAATACCAACAATGGGAAAATGCCTTCCAACTATGTTCTTCTTCTCTTTGATAGGAACAACTTTGCCTCTAATGGTCTCTCTTCAAACCTCACTGAAAATGGCTGATTTTAGAGAGAGAAAGTTAGGTTTTTGGGTTGAAAGTGGAAGATTTGTGTTTTTCCCAAAATTTTTTATTTTTCAGCACTCCTTATATAAAAATAGCTTGAGGAGATCGATTTGGTCCAAGAGGAGATCGATCTGGTCCCATTAAATCCCTCTTTTTTCACGGCATTTTAAGCATGAGATCGATCTGTCGAAGCATGAGATCGATCTGCTCCCAAACAGAGAGCTAAGGAGATCGATCTGGGTGCTTGGGGATCGATCTTTTCACTACAGAATGCTTAGGAGATCGATCTGGCTGCATTGGAGATCGATCTGCTCTATTCCTTTGCCCAAATAAGAGCATTCTGGCTCTCCCAGATCGATCTCTCTTCCCATGAGATTGATCTGCCCTTCATAATTTCCAGATTTTCTGCAGTTCTTCTGCAGCAACACTTACCAAACATCCTTAATTTGCTACCATGATCCTTTTCTCATCCATTCATCTTTGAGACTTGAAAATGGCATCCATCCTCACTTCATACACATTAAAACTTGTGTAGAATCTTTGTATGACCAATGGTACTTAATATAAACAAAAATGGAAGTGCACATCTTATGCAATTCTACTTCCATTTTACCAAACTACTCATAATCCATTCTACACACATTCTCCACATGTTTAAGTCCATTTCTTCACATTCATACTTAATGTAACTTGTATGTACAATTACCACTCTCATTAAAAGTGTGTACATTACTTATGGACTTACATCACATATACTTCACTCATGAATTCATAGTACAACTCTATTTACATTTCTATGTACATATATACCCTTATACATATACGGGGTCTCACACATGTCATGTCATTAATCGGTATATTTATTTAGAGAAAGCTTATGTGTACATAGGATTGCATTTGTTCAATTGATTTTGTGCATCATATTCTAGAATTTGTTTGATCTGATCTCGAGGTAAAAGAATAGATCACACTTAATTAGGGAGATGATTTAGGCCATCTTTGCATCGTTTGAGCCTTTATGGCCTTCTTGTACATATGCTACCCCTAGTCACCCATCTTTGCCAAATAAGCTTTTCTCTGTAAATATTTCGACAAAATTTTTTCGTAGGTTAAATACTCTTCCTATCCCTTACCCCAAAAGCATGAAAAGTCATTGGGATATATTGTGAGCTATATGGGTATTAAGGGATAGTGAAGGAGTATGTGAAAAAAAATGAAAAAGAAAGAAAAAGAAAAAGAAAAGAAGAAAGAAGAAAAATACAAAAATAGAATAAAATAAATAAGTTTAGGGGAAATGATTTGAGCTCTTACATTAAGATCCTAGAAGAAATGCATGTTAAGGAGTAATTAAACCTAAATCGACTTTATCATACCTTAGCTCCAACCTTTCATTACAAGCTTAATGAACTCCTATTGATCTTTGGTTAAGTGTGACTACATTAGGGGAGAGAGAAGTGAAATCCAAACTTATGGGAATGATCACATGTCATTGACTTTGCATTTAATGTGTTTACATAATCTGATCTGGATAATGTATTGAGAAGTGACTTAGACATTTTTCACACACTCACGAGGAGTAAAATTTGGGTTAGGACTTATGATTGAATAATTCTAAATGCTGGACTTGTAATTGTAGTCTTTGATTTCATAGTTTTTTCTTTTTCTTTGAGGATAATATTGGGGAAATTATTGTGTTTTGTACTTGTCATTCCTACAATTATTTTATTTTACTTGAGGATAAGCAAAAGCTCAAGTTTGGGGGTGTGATAATTCTATATTTTTAGAATTATTTGTGCTTAATTTCCTAATTAATTATTTAAATCCCCAATTTATTTTGTTAATTATCCCCTTTATTTAATTAAAATTCTCATGTTTGCAGATAAATTAAATTCGGATGAATTTTGATTATTTCGATAGAAAATGGACCGAAATTGGGCTAAAATCGAGATTGAGCCACGCAGACAACACGAGCCATGCCACCTAGAACATCCAATTAGACAAGAAGACTGATGACATGGAAATACCTTTTCAAGGAGCCAATGGTGTGAAGACAAGTGGCAAAAAAAATACCAACTCATCTAAGATGTGGAAATTACAGTTATACCCCTTATGTGTGTATAAATAAGACATGGATGGCAATTGAAAAAATATGTAATTTAGGAGTATGTAATGTAGTGTAAGTAGGAGTAGAACTAAGTAGGAGTAAGAGTAATTTAAGAGTAGTTTTAGTTTTTAGAATAGTTTAAATTTTATTTTAAAAGCTTTATTGTTAGATTTTATTTTGTTTTCCTTTTCAAGCATCTCTTGTTAGTTTTTAATTAGCCACCATTGTTACAAATTACAAGCTTTATTTTATTTCTGTAAAATGAAAAAGTTTAATCCTAGTTGCTAATATTATCTCTTACTGCATTTGTTCTCATTTCCTTGTCTTTGTGTTCTCGGTTTCATTCTACTCAAACGTCCTGTTCATGTGGCTATCATAGCATTGTTCTTATTTATTTTTACAGTCTCTAACTTCTGGGTTCATAAGTCTACTGTTTCCAGCAGCCTAGAACCGTCGGCTATTTCTGTTTCTGCTGTTGGTTTTCTATGCATGCTCTTACTGTCCGGTGACTACTGAAGTTGGCATTAAAGGCTGCTGCAAGTGCATTTGTATGCCAATTGAAAGAAGTTGCTGGAGGTTGATGTTTGGTGCCGATAGTAGTAGGATTCTCATCCCCTGTTCAGCTATGTTTTTATTTTTTATTTTTTACTGTTCATCTTAGTTGTCTTTTATTATGCACTAATCTAATTACTACTTGCTGTTATGTTGCTTTAATTTGATGTTAGATTGTTTCATAGTTGTTGGTTTTTAAGAATGATGGATTGTGCCACTCCAGTCCCGATGGTCTCATATATGGTTAGCAAGCAACCAAGAAACTGATGAGGACGTGGTGCTAAGCTGGATTGTGACTGGCTAAAAGTTGTTGTAGTGTTCGTGGCCTGTGCAGGAAGAATGCCCATGTTGCAGGGATGAAGGCTGCTGCATGAGTGGAAGCTGAATCAATAGTGGTGTAGGACAGAGCAAACCGAGAGCAAGTCTGGATAGCTGCTGGAGTTGGTCAAAGCAGGAGCAGGAGCCGAGGCTGTGTAGAGTAAGTTTGGACAGCGCATGGAGGAGAATGACAGAATTGGGAGCAGACAGCAGAAGCAAGACATAGGCTAGCACAAAACTGTGAGCACCTGGAATTAGGTTCCAAGAGTAGTACCTGGCAGAGTATGCAGGATGACAAACGGGGCTGACGTGTGAGGCTTGGTTTGCTGATGAAAGAAACGTGTTGTGCTGGGTTGTGCAGAGAAGGAAGCTAAGCACGAAATCGAGCAAAGTTGGTGAGAGTCAGACGAGGAAGCAGCTGGACACGCCTAAGCAACCAAACCCGAGAGCACCTGAAAATGAGCAATGTAGAAGATGTAAACAGTGCATTTCTCCATGGGACCGAGACATGTTTTGCAAATTGGTTAAGGCTTGTTTGGCATTTACCTTGTGCACAATAATCCATTTTTCTTGATTAGTTTATGAAGTAGATTTAATTATGTCCTTAGTTCATTTTTATTTTATCATGCATTAGTTAAGTTAGATTAAATTAGTTACTTGCATTAGTTAGATTTCATTGCTTAATTAGTAATTAGATATAAATAGGAGTAATGTAGAATTAATATTTTAGACATGTAGGCTTGTAGTTATTTTCTTAATTTTTCTAGGATTTTACTTCTTTAATCTTTAGTTTAGTTAATTTGCATTTTTATTAATTAGTTTAATTACATGCATTTTTATTTTAAGTTTCTTTAAATTTTAGTTTAATTAATTTTATTTCTTTATTTCCATATTTGCATTTTATTTTAATTGCGTTAATTAGTTTTAACTGTTTTAATTATTTTTGTAGGTTTTTTATTTTAATTGTGTGGAGCACTGTAAGTAATTTTGCTCGGTTTTATTTTCTTTAATTTTATAGTTTTATTATTTTCAGTACTGTTAGCTTTGTAGATCACCCTGTAATTTTATAATTTGCTAGAATATACTTAGGGTAAGATTAACCGGTAGTTAATTAGGCTAACCAACTTCTCTGAGGGACGATAACTCGGGACTCAAATTCATTATTACTTGTACGACCCGTACACTTGCAGTAATACCCTCAGGGCGTGTCAAGTTTTTGTCACCGTTGCCAGGGAAGTTTTAATTAGTCGTTTATTAATATCGGTGAAATTATGCTTAGGTGTAGTTCTAGCTGTAAATATTTAGGTTGTAAATATTAACCTAAATATTTAGAAGTTTAATCTAGATTTGTTGATTGAAAAATTAAAATAAAAAAAATTAAAAAATTAAAAAAATATTCTAAGGACTTTTTAATGATTGTATGCGTAGAGCTAGAAATTATGATTGCTTTCCTTTAGATCCTGAAATTGAACGCACTCTTAGAAAAATTCGAAAGGATTCTAGGAAATTAATAGCTTCGCTGCAATACAATATGACAGAAAATAGACAAATTAGGACCGTTGGAGATTATGCAATGCTGACTATTGGAGGTTATTATACTGACATTAGGCCACTAGCTGTCTCGACTAACAACTTCGAAATTAAGCCTTCCGTCCTTTAGATGATCCAAACTTCTTTTCAGTTCAGTGGGCTTCCATACGATGACCCACATGCTCACCTTGGGCAATTCCTCGACTTGTGCAACCCGTTCAAGCACAATGGATTATCTGATGATGCGCTTAGACTTATATTATTCCCCTTCTCACTTATGGATAGGGTGTGACACTGGTTAACCTCCTTGCCTCTAGGATCCATTTCTGCATGGGACGAGTTAGCCCATCAATTTCTAGCTAAGTTTTTTCCTCCTTCTAAAATGGCTGGACTCCGTAGTGATATATCTTCCTTTGCCCAGTTCGATTCGAAAACTCTTTATTAAGCATGGGAATGATATAAGGAGCTTCTTAGGAAGTGCCCTCATCATGGCCTACCATTGTGGCTGCAAGTCCAGACCTTCTACAGTGGACTTACTAGCCAGAATAGGACCATTGTTGACACTACTGCTAGTGGAGCGCTGATGTGTAAAACAGAGGAGGAAGCTTACAAGCTATTAGACAAGATAACTGCTAATAACTATCTATGATCCTCAGAAAGGCAATTTCTAAAGAAGTTGGTGGGTATTTATGAGCTCGACAAACTGTATACCTTGACCTCTCAAATCGCTAATCTTACGAAGAAGGTAGAGTCGCTCAGCACAAGCATAATCCTTCTACCAGTTCTAATCCTGTGTATTCTGTCCAAAGTCCTTTTCTTTCCTGCGAGCTGTGTAGTGGTACCCATTCTGTAGATAGGTGTCCGCTCAACTTAGAATCGGTTCTGTATGTTGCTCCACTTCAGAAGTAACAAAATAACCCTTTTTCAAACACCTATAATCCAGGGTGGAGGAACCGTCCAAACTTCTCCTGGAGCCAAAACCAAGGGCAAACTTCTAGCTCTAGACCTATAGAACCCCCTAGTTTTCAAGCTCCACCGGTTCATGTACCACCGCAGTCGTAATTTCCACACCATCCACCATATCATCTATCGCCACCTCAATTTCGGCATCATCCACCTCACTTCCACCAACCACCACCACCACCACAAACCTACCATGCACCAGCAGTTGAGAAGAATCCCTCGCTTGAGGAAATGTTCACGACTATCCTGTAAAATCAAGTTGCGTCAATTAAGAACTTGAAGGTTCAGGTGGGACAAATAGAAATGCTCTTAGCCAACGTCCTCAGGGGACCCTTCCTAGTAACACTGAAGCTAATCTTGTTAAGCAAAGGGAAGGTAAAGAATATGTCAAATCTATCACCCTTAGGAATGGTAGAGAGCTAGATGACCCACAAGTTAAGTCTGGACCTGAACAGACCATAGTTGATAAACCCATAGGTCCTAACGAAGCAGCTCAGAAGGAGCAGGAACCTAAAGATCAAACTGTAAATGAATCTAAAGTAAGCGCTTCTTCATCTATACCTTCTTCTTCTTCACAGCCTTCCTCGCCCTCTGATGCTACAAAGGTTCTCACTACATTGCCTCTAGTTAGACCACCAGTACCTTTTCCTCAGAGGTTCTAAAATAAAAAACTAGAACAACAATTCGCTAAATTTCTTAAGGTTTGTAAGAAACTTCACATCAACATTCCTTTCGCAGATGCCTTAGAGCAAATGCCAAGTTATGTGAAGTTTCAGAAGGATATCCTCTCTAGGAAAAGGAGATTGGAAGATTATGAGACTGTGGCCTTAACTGAGGAGTGTAGTGCAATTATCCAGAGGAAGTTACCCCCCAAGCTTAAGGATCTCGGGTGTTTTACCATCCTATGCACTATTGGAAATTTATTCTTTGGTAGAGTCTGTGTGATTTAGGAGCTAGTATAAATTTAATGCCATTGTCTATCTATCATAAGTTAGGAATAGGGGACGTCAAGCCTACCACAGTGACCCTTCAGCTAGCAGATCGATCAATTAAATAACCAAAGGGGGTCATTGAGCATGTGTTAGTAAAGGTGGACAAAATTATTTTTCCTGCGGATTTTATTATTTTAGACATGGAAGAAGACAGGGAAGTCCCCAGTGTACTAGGCAGACCTTTCCTAGCGACTGGTAGAACCTTAATTGATGTATAGAAGGGGGAGTTAACAATGAGAGTCCTAAATGAGGAGGTGACATTTCATGTTTCCAAACCTTTGAAGATCTCTGATGACTCTCAAAACTGTTTTGGGATGGAGGGCATAAAGCTTGACCATATAGTATCTGAGAGAAAGAAGGAAGTAGATAGAGCTAAGGAGAATTTAACTGTCAACATTCTATCACCACTTTGGATGACCCTCCTATTCTTCGCTCTGCTGCTGAGTGTTGTTTTCTTCAGCTGCATTTGAAGTGGCTGTGTTTTCCTTTTCACTTTGTATATAATTCGTTTTTATTTTTCTTTTCTGTTGTTTCTTTCTTTGTTTATTTTGCAGGTTTATTTTCTAGTTTTACACTTTCAATCAAGCTTCAGTTGTTCATTATCATCAGAAAGGGAACTACTCAGTTCTTGAGCTTAAATTCTTATATTATCTGCACATTGAGGACACTGTGCACTTTAAGTTTGGGGGAGGGGATATCACTTTGAGCTATTTTGTAAAAAAATGGATAAATTTTCAAAATTGTTTTGAAAATCTGAGAAAGAATTTTTAAAATTTTTTCGATAGTATGAGCTTAAATTGTTTGATTTTGGGATGATTTAGTGCTTAGCATGTAGTTTTCCCATATTCCGATGATATGACCCCATTATTTAGTCGAACTTTGATTAACTGAGAAGCATGGTTATAGAAAAAGCATGAAGTTGAATTCTTGAATTTGTCTTAATTCAGATTGTGATTGCCTCATCTTATGCACATGTCATGTCATTAATCGGTATATTTATTTAGAGAAAGCTTATGTGTACATAGGATTGCATTTGTTCAATTGATTTTGTGCATCATATTCTAGAATTTGTTTAATCTGATCTCGAGGTAAAATAATAGATCACACTTAATTAGGGAGATGATTTAGGCTATCTTTTGATCGTTTGAGCCTTTCTAGCCTTCCTTGTACATATGCTACCCCTAGTCACCCATCTGGGCCAAATAAGCTTTTATTTGTAAATATTTCGTCAAAAGTTTTCCATAGCTTAAATACTTTATTCCTATGCCTTACCCCAAAAGCATGAAAAGTCATTGGGATATATTGTGAGCTATATGGGTATTAAGTGATAGTGAAGGAGTATGTGAAAAAAAATGAAAAAGAAAGAAAAAGAAAAAGAAAAGAAGAAAGAAGAAAAATACAAAAATAGAATAAAATAAATAAGTTTGGGGGAAATGATTTGAGCTCTTACATTAAGATCCTAGAAGTAATGCATGTTAAGGGGTAATTAAACGTAAATCGACTTTATCATACCTTTGCCCCAGCCTTACATTACAAGCTTAATGAAGTCCTATTGATCTTTGGTTAACTGTGACTACATTAGTGGAGAGAGAAGTGAAAACCAAACTTATGGGAATGATCACATGTCATTGACTTTGCATTCACTGTAATTGCATAATCTGATCTGGATAATGTACTAAGAAGTGACTTAGACATTTTTCACACACTCACGAGGAGCCCAATTTGGGTTAGGACTTATGATTGAATAATTCTAAATGCTGGACTTGTAATTGTAAGTCTTTGATTTCATAGTTTGTACTTTTTCTTTGAGGATAATATTGGGAAAATTATTGTGTTTTGTACTTTTCACTCCTACAATTATTTTGTTTTGCTTGAGGACAAGTAAAAACTCAACTTTGGGGGTGTGATAATTCTATATTTTTAGAATTATTTGTGCTTAATTTCCTAATTAATTATTTAAATCCCCAATTTATTTTGTTAATTATCCCCTTTATTTAATTATAATTCTCATGTTTGCGGATAAATTAAATTCGAATGAATTTTGAATATTTCAATAGAAAATGGACTGAAATTGGGCTAAAATCGAGATTGAGCCTCGCAGACAACACGATCCTTGCCACCTAGCACATCCAATTGGACAAGAAGACCGATGACATGAAAATATCTTTTCAATGAGCCAATGGTGTGAAGCCAAGTGGCCAAAAAACATGTCAACTCATCTTGGATGTAGAAATTGTAATTATACGCCTTATGTGTGTATAAATAAGACATGGTGGCAATTGAAAAAATATGTAATTTAGGAGTATGTAATGTAGTGTAAGTAGGAGTAGAACTAAGTAGGAGTAAGAGTAATTTAGGAATAGTTTTAGTTTTTAGAATAGTTTAAAGTTTTATTTTAAAAGCTTTATTGTTAGATTTTATTTTGTTTTCATTTTCAAGCATTTCCCGTTAGTTCTTAATTAGCCACCATTATTAAAATTTACAAGCTTTATTTTAGTTCTTTAAAATGAAAAAGTTTAATCCTAGTTGCTAATATTATCTCTTACTGCATTTGTTCTTATTTCCTTGTCTTTGTGTTCTCAGTTTCATTCTACGCAAACGTCCTGTTCATGTGGCTATCATAGCATTGTTCTTAATTATTTTTACAGTCTCTAACTTCTAGGTTCATAAGTCTACCGTTTCCAGTAGCCTAGAATCGTCGGCTGTTTATGTTTCTGTTGTTGGTTTTATGTGCATGCTCTTGCTGTCCGCTAACTGCTGAAGTTTGCATTAAAGGCTACTGCAAGTGCATTTGTATGCCAATTGAAAGAAGTTGCTGGAGGTTGATGTTTGTTGCCGATAGTAGCAGGATTCTCATCCCCTGTTCAGCTCTGTTTTTATTTATTTATCCATTTATTGTTCATCATAGTTGTCTTTTATTATGCACTAATCTATTTACTGATGATAGATTGTTTGATAGTTGCTGGTTTTTAAGAATGATGGATTGTGCCACTCCAGTCCTGATGGTCTCAGATATGGTTAGCAAGAAACCATGAAACTGATGATGACGTGGTGCTAAGCTGGATCGTGACTGGCTAAAAGTTGTTACAGTGTTCGTGGCCTGTGCAAGAAGAATGCCCATGTTGCAGGGATGAAGGTTGCTGCATGAGTGGAAGCTGAATCAACAGTAGTACAGGACAGAGCAGACTAAGAGCAAGTTTGGACTGCTGCTGGAGTTGGTAGAAGCAGGAGCAGGAGCCGAGGATGTGTAGAGTAAGTTTAGACAGTGTATGGAGGTGAAGGACAGAATTGGGAGCAAACAGTAGAAGCAGGACATGGGCTGGCACAAAACTGTGAGCACCTGTAATTAGGTTCCAAGAGTAGTAGCTGGCAGAATATGCAGGATGACAAACGTGGCTGGCGTGTGAAGCTTGGTTTCCTGATGAATGAAACGTGCTGTGTAGGGTTGCGTAGAGAAGGAAGCTAAGCACGAAACCGAGCAAAGTTGGTGAGAGTCAGACCATGAAGCAACTGGACACGCCTAAGCAACCAAACCCGAGAGCACCTGAAAATGAGCAATGTAGAAGATGTGAACAGTGCAATTCTACATGGGATCGAGACATGTTTTGCAAATTGGTTAAGGCTTGTTTGGTATTTACCTTGTGCACAATAATCCATTTTTCTTGATTAGTTCATGAAGTAGATTCAATTATGTCCTTAGCTCATTTTTATTTTATCATGCATTAGTTAAGTTAGATTAAATTAGTTACATGCATTAGTCAGATTTCATTGCTTAATTAGTAATTAGATATAAAATAGGAGTAATGTAGAATTAATATTTTAGACATTTAGGCTTGTAGTTATTTTCTTAAATTTTCTAGGATTTTACTTCTTTAATTTTAGTTTAGTTAATTTGCATTTTTAGTAATTAGTTTAATTACATGTTTTTTTTTTAGTTTCTTTAAATTTTAGTTTAATTAATTTTATTTCTTTATTTCCATATTTGCATTTTGTTTTAATTGTGTTAATTAGCTTTAACTGTTTTAATTATTTTTGTAGGTTTTTTATTTTAATTACGTGGAGCACTGTAAGTAATTTTGCTCGGTTTTATTTTCTTTAATTTTATAGTTTTATTATTTTCAGTACTGTTAGCCTTGTAGATCACCCTTCAAATTTATAAATTGCTAGAATATACTTAAGATAAGATTAACCGGTAGTTAATTAGGCTAACCAACTTCTCTGAGGGACGATAACTCAGGACTCAAATCCCATTATTACTTGTACGACCCGTGCACTTACGGTAATACCTTCAGGGCATGTCAAGTTTTTGGCGTCGTTGCCGGGGAAGTTTTAATTAGTTGTTAATTAATATCGGTGAAATTATGCTTAGGTGTAGTTCTAGCTGTAAATATTTAGGTTGTAAATATTTAGAAGTTTAATCTAGAATAGTTAATTAAAAAATTAAAAAAAAAATTGAAAAATTAAAAAAAACTTCTAAGGACTTTTTAGTGATTGTATGCGTAGAGCCAGAAGTTACAATTGCTTTTTCTTTAGATCTTGAAATTGAACACACTCTTAGAAAAATTCGAAAGGATTCTAGGAAATTAATAGCTCCGCTGCAATACACTAAGACAGAAAATAGACAAATTAGGACCGTTGGAGATTATGCAATGCCGACTATTGGAGGCTATTATACCGACATTAGGCCACCAGCAGTCCCGACTAACAACTTTGAAATTAAGCCTTCCATCCTTCAGATGATCCAAACTTCTTTACAGTTCAGTGGGCTTCCATACGATAACCCATATGCTCCCTTTGGGTAGTTCCTAGACTTGTGCAACACGTTCAAGCACAATGGATTATCTGATGATGCGTTTAGGCTTAGATTATTCCCCTTCTCACTTAGTGATAGGGCGCGACACTGGTTAACCTCCTTGCCTCCAGGATCCATTTCTGTATGGGACGAGTTAGCTTATCAATTTCTAGCTGAGTTTTTTCCTCCATCTAAAATGGCCAAACTCCGTAGTGATATATCTTCCTTTGCCCAGCTCGATTCGAAAACTCTTTACGAAGCATGGGAATGATATAATGAGCTTCTTAGGAAGTGCCCTCATCATGAACTACCTTTGTGGCTGCAAGTCCAGACCTTCTACAATGGACGTACTAGCCAAAATAGAACCATTGTTGACGGTGCTGCGGGTGGAGCGCTAATGTGTAAAACAGAGGAGAAAGCTTGCGAGCTCTTAGACAAGATGGCTGCCAATAACTATCTATGGTCCTCGGAGAGGCAATTGCCAAAGAAGTTAGCGGGTATTTATGAGCTCGACACACTGTATACCTTGACCTCTCAAATCGCCAATCTTACGAATAAGGTAGAGTCACTCAACTCCAAGCATAATCCTTCTACCAGTCCTAATCCTGTGTATTCTGTCCAAAGTCCTTTTCTTTCCTGTGAGATGTGTAGTGGTACCCATTCTATAGATAGGTGTCCACTCAACTTAGAATCGATTCAGTATGTTGCTCCACTTCAGAAGTAACTGAACAACCCTTTTTCAAACACCTATAATCCAGGGTGGAGGAACCATCCTAACTTCTCCTGGAGCCAAAAGCAAGGGCAAACTTCTAGCTTTAGACCCATAGAACCCCCTAGTTTTCAAGCTCCACCGATTCATGTACCACCACAGTCACAATTCCCACACCATCGACCATATTATCCATCCCCACCTCAATTTCAGCATTATCCACCTCACTTCCACTAACCACCACGACCACCACAACCCTAGCATGCACCGGCAGCTGAGAAGAAGCCCTCGCTTGACGAAATGTTCACTACTATCCTGCAAAATCAAGCTGCTCCGATTAAGAACTTGGAGGTTCAGGTGGGACAAATAACAAATGCTCTTAGCCAACGTCCTCAAGGGACCCTTCCCAGTAACACTGAAGCTAATCCTGTTAACCAAATGGAAGGTAAAGAATATGTCAAATCCATCACCCTTAGGAATGGTAGAGAGCTGGATGAGCCACAAGTTAAGTTTTGACCTGAATAGACCATAGTTGATAAACCTATAGGTCCTAACGAAGCAGCTCAAAAGGAGCAAGAACCTAAAGATCAAGCTGCAAATGAATCTAAAGTAAGCGCTTCTTCATCTATACCTTCTTCTTCTTCATAGCCTTCCTCACCCTCTAATGCTACAGAGGTTCTCACTACATTGCCTCTCGTTAGACCACTAGTACCTTTTCTTCAGAGGTTCCAAAATAAAAAACTGAAACAACAATTCGCTAAATTTCTTGAGGTTTTTAAGAAACTTCACATCAACATTTCTTTCGTAGATGCCTTAGAGCAAATGCCAAGTTATGTGAAGTTTCTAAAGGATATCCTCTCTAGGAAAAAGAGATTGCAAGATTATGAGACTGTGGCCTTAACTGAGGAGTGTAGTGCAATTATCCAGAGGAAGTTACCCCTAAGCTTAAGGATCCCGGGAGTTTTACCATACCATGCACTATTGAAAATTTATTTTTGGTAGAGCCTTGTGTGATTTAGGAGCTAGTATAAATTTAATGCCATTGTCTTTCTATCATAAGTTAGGAATATGGGATGTCAAGCCTACCACAGTGACCCTTCAGCTAGCAGATCGATCAATTAAATATCCAAAGGGGGTCGTTAAGGATGTGTTAGTAAAGGTGGACAAGTTTATTTTTCTACGGATTTTGTTGTTTTAGACATGGAAGAAGACAGGGAAGTCCCCAGAATACTAGGCAAACCTTTCCTAGTGACTGGTAGAACCTTAATTGATGTATAGAAGGGGGAGTTAATAATGAGAGTCCTAGATCAGGAGGTGACATTTCATGTTTTCAAACCTTTGAAGATCCGTGATGACTCTCAAGACTGTTTTGGGATGGAGGACATAAAGCTTAACCATATAATATCTGAGAGAAAGAAGGAAGTAAATTGAGCTAAGGAGAATTTAACTGTCAACATTCTGTCACCACTCTGGATGACCCTCCTACTCTTTGCTCTCTGCTGCTGAGTGTTGTATTTTTTAGCTACAATTGAAGTGGCTATGTTTTCCTTTTCACTTTGTATATAGTTCGTTTTTCTTTTTTTTTTTTCTGTTGTTTCTTTCTTTGTTTATTTTGCAGGTTTATTTTCTAGTTTTATGCTTTCAATCAAGTTTCAGTTGTTTATCATCATCAAAAAGGGGAGTACTCTATTCTTGAGCTTAAACTCTTATATTATCTGCACATTGAGGACACTGTGCACTTTAAGATTGGGGGAGGGGATATCACTTGAGTTATTTTATGAAAAATTGGATAAATTTTTTAAAAAATTTCAAAAATTCGATAAAGAATTTTCAAAATTTTTTCGATAGTATGAGCTTAAATTGTTTGATTTTGGGATGATTTAGTGCTTAGCATGTAGTTTTCCCATATTCCGATGGTATGACCCCATGATTTAGTCTGACTTTGATTAATTGAGAAGCATGATTATAGGAAAAGCATGAAGTTGAATTCTTGAATTTATCTTAATTCTGATTGTGATTGCCTAATCTTATGCACATGTCATGTCATGAATCAGAATATTTATTTAGAGAAAGCATAAGTGTACATAGGATTGCATTTGTTCAATTGATTTTGTGCATCATATTCTAGAATTTGTTTGATCTGATCTCGAGGCAAAATAATAGATCACACTTAATTGGGGAGATGATTTAGGCCATCTTTGGATCGTTTGAGTCTTTTTAGCCTTCCTTGTACATATGCTACCCCTAGTCACCCATCTGGGCCAAATAAGCTTTTCTTTATAAATATTCCGGCCAAATTTTTTCGTTGCTTAAATACTCTGTTCCTATCCCTTACCCCAAAAGCATGAAAAGTCATTGGGATATATTGTGAGCTATATGGGTATTAAGTGATAGTGAAGGAGTATGTGAAAAAAAATGAAAAAGAAAGAAAAAGAAAAAAAAAGAAAGAAGAAAAATACAAAAATATAATAAACTAAATTAGTTTGGGGGAAATAATTTGAGCTCTTACATTAAGATCCTAGAAGTAATGCATGTTAAGGGGTAGTTAAACCTAAATCGACTTTATCATACCTTTGCCCCAGCCTTACATTACAAGCTTAATGAAGTCCTATTGATCTTTGATTAAGTGTGGCTACATTAGTGGAGAGAGAAGTGAAAAGCAAACTTATGGGAATGATCACATATCATTGACTTTGCATTCACTATGTTTGCATAATCTGATCCAGATAATGTACTGAGAAGTGACTTAGACATTTTTCACACACTCACGAGGAGTCCAATTTGGGTTAGGACTTATGATTGAATTATTCTAAATGCTGGACTTGTAATTGTGAGTCTTTGATTTCATAGTCTGTACTTTTTCTTTAAGGATAATATTGGAGAAATTATTGTGTTTTGTACTTGTCATTCCTACAATTATTTTGTTTTACTTGAGGACAAGCAAAAGCTCAAGTTTAGGGGGTGTGATAATTCTATATTTTTTGAATTATTTGTGCTTAATTTCCTAATTAAATTTTAAATCCCCTATTTAGTTTGTTAATTATCCCCTTTATTTTATTAAAATTCTCATTTTTGCAAATAAATTAAATCCGGATGAATTTTGAATATTTTGGTAGAAAATGGACCGAAGTTGGGTTAAAATCGAGATTGAGCCATGCAGACAACACGAGCCATGCCACCTAGCACATCCAATTGGACAAGAAGACCGGTGACATGGAAATATCTTTTCAAGGAACCAATGGTGTGAAGACAAGTGGCCAAAAAAATGCCAATTCATCTAGGATGTAGAAATTACAATTATACCCCTAATGTGTGCATAAATAAGACATGGATGGCAATTTATAAAATATGTAATTTAGGAGTATGTAATGTAGTGTAAGTAGGAGTAGAACTAAGTAGGAGTAAGAGTAATTTAGGAGTAGTTTTAGTTTTTAGAATAGTGTAAAGTTTTATTTTCAAAGCTTTATTGTTATATTTTATTTTGTTTTCATTTTCAAGCATTTCCCGTTAGTTATTAATTAGCCACCATTGTTACAATTTACAAGCTTTATTTTATTTCTTTAAAATGAAAATGTTTAATCCTAGTTGCCAACATTATCTCTTACTGCATTTGTTCTTATTTCCTTGTCTTTGTGTTCTAGGTTTCATTCTACTCAAACGTCCTGTTTGTAAGACCCCATATATGTATCAGGGTAATGTGTGTACTTGGATTAAATAATATGAATGGACTTGTGATGTAAAGTATGATTGATGTAAGTCCATGGATTTAATGTATGTATGTGTAATATAAATTGTAACGTACATACAAGTTTCATTGAGTATGAATACGGAGAAATGTGTTCTAGCAAGTAATGGATGTGATTGAGACTCAAAATGAGTAGTGTGGTAAAATGGAATGGAGTTATGCTTCCATTTGGTTTTATGTTGCATACCTTTGAATATACAATGAATGCACACAAGTTTCAATGTGCATAAGGTATGAATGGATGCCATTTTCAAGTTATAGAAGTGGATGGATGAGGAAATGGCCATGGCAATAGATTGAGGGTGTGTTGGTATGAGTTGCAGCAATGAAACTGCAGGAAATCTGGAAAACACGAGGTCCAGATCGATCTCATAGGATGAGAGATCGATCTGGAAGAGCCAGAATGCTCTTATTTGGGTAAACGAATAGAGCAGATAGATCTCCAATGGAGCCAGATCGATCTGCCAAGCATTCTGTAAGTGAAAAGATCGATCCTCAAGCAGCCAGATCGATCTCCTTAGCTCTCTGTTTGGGACCAGATCGATCTCATGCTTCGACAGATCGATCTCATGCCTCAACAGATCGATCTCATTGCTTCGACAGATCGATCTCAGGCTTAAAAAAATGCCGTGAAAAAGAGGGATTTTAAGGGACCAGATCGATCTCCTCTTGGACCAGATCGATCTCCTCAAGTCATTTCTATATAAGGAGAGCTGAAAAATCTGGAAATCTCGGAAAACACTTAACCCTACAACTTCAACCCCAAAAACCTAATTTTCCCTCTCTAAAAATCAACCATTTTCAGTGAGATTTAAAGAGAGATCATTAGAGGCAAAGTTGTTCCTATCAAAGAGGAGAACAACATAGTGAGAGGGCATTTTCCCATTTTTGGAATTGAAGGAGTTGAGGGCATTACCAATTGGAGCAAGAAGAGAAATCATATTGGTAAGATTCTAACACTCCAATCTAAATGCATTAGCTATTTAATTGATTTTGGAGTTGATTGGTATGAGTATTGATGGATAAACTACCTAAGAATGTAGTGGAAGTGGTGTGACCTAGAAATCTAAAATGGGTATAATGTGAGGATGTGTGGGATTGAATGAACTTATGGTTTATGGCATGTTAAAGTTGTCATTGGGATAATGTTATGATTTAGATGGTTAGATGAAATTATATGGTGGGTTGGAAGAAATGTGGAAATGGATATGTATGTGATGAATAAATGCCATAGTGAGGGGATTCATGGAATATGAACGCTATGAGCTTTACATCGATTTGATATCGATTTGAATGAGTTAATAGGCCTAAGAAAATCCATAGACTCGAGTTATGGATAAAGTAATGAAACGAGGCCAAATAAGCTTTAATAGAGGCTATAGATTAAAGTGACTATAGCAAGCACAAGGGTTGCAATATATGGGTCGAATATAATGCGGGATACGATTTTGTGCAGTCCCGAAGAGTTCGTTGAAGGCGAACCAAATTGTACGAGTAAGCAGCTTAAGGAAGTGGAATCACGCATCGCAATTCCAGGTAAGGGAATTTTGTGAGTATATAGAGATAGCTGCTCGTATTTTGAACTGGGTGAATATTGGGTGTTGTATGAAATGCATGAATTGCTCAAATAAATGTTGATGGTATTTGTGAAAGAGGATGGGTACATGCGTGGTTTTGGATTTGAAGTGGATGTTATGAAAAAGGGATAGTAAGGCGAATAATTGTATAAATCATGTGTTTTGAATGCTTTTACAAAACACAATGCTTTGATTTGAGCAAATAAAAGGATAGGCTGGCTGGTACTTGAATGATGTGGTGAAATAGCCCATACGAGGCACTAAGCATAGTATGAGATGTTTTGAATGCATGTAAGCCGCCTATTGCGTGAATGTGATACAATTCGCGTTAGAGCTTCGCTCGCGCGAGATTTCTATGTTTTCACTTGTGTGAAACGTGCTTGAGCTTAGCTCGCACTTTGAAATTGAATTATGATGATGTTTATAAACCGTACTGGAGCTTCTGCTCGTACGTGGATTGTGAATGGTTATCTTATGAGTATAACCGTACTAGAGCTATGCTCGTACGCGCCTCTTTATGAGAAGATGCATGATGCATGAGTCGTGCTAGAGCTTTGCTCGCACAAGCTTGTACAATGGGATTCGTATAGGGTTGTGAAAGTGGGTAAGATCCTTAAGCCTTACATCCTTAAGCTAACATCCTTAAGCCCGAGGAGGCAGGGAGGCTCTGTTAGGCGGGGAGGCTCTGTTTGGTGGGGAGGCTCTCTTACGGTGGGATCCTTAAGCCAACATCCTTAAGCCCAAAGAGGCGGGGATGCTCTGTTAGGCAGGGAGGCTCTCCTACATGGGTATGGTAAAGGTGGGATCCTTAAGCCAACATCCTTAAGCCCAAAGAAGCGGGGAGGCTCTGTTAGGCAGGGAGGCTCTCCTACATGGGTATGGTAAAGGTGGGATCCTTAAGCCAACATCCTTAAGCCCAAAGAGGCGGGGAGGCTCTGTTAGGCAGGGAGGCTCTCCTACATGGGTATGGTGAAGGTAAGATCCTTAAGCCCTACATCCTTAAGCTAACATCCTTAAGCCCGAAGAGGCAGGGAGGCTCTGTTAGGCGGGGAGGCTCTGTTCGGTGGGGAGGCTCTCTTACGGAAAGGACCCTTAAGCCCTACATCCTTAAGCTAACATCCTTAAGCCCGAGGAGGCAGGGAGGCTCTGTTAGGCGGGGAGGCTCTGTTCGGCAGGAAGGCTCTCCTTCACGGAATATGGAAAACTCTTGGTATGGGGTAGATAAGACCTAGGAATGGCACCCCCAATCATGATATGAGTTGCGGAGTACGATGTACCGTGTATATCACATGGAGTACGATGTACCGCATGATGGTTATGTGATGAGAAAGTCTGGCGAGGGATAATTCATCTCCGTGCCAGCATGATACCCCGCACACCTGGATGCGTGTGGTCTGGGATGAATTATGATGTAATGATTCACATAGGCACTTTTGATATAGTGACCTAGATTTATACACATGCGTGAATTGTGGAATGTAAATGTGGTTGTGATTGTGAGTTGATTTGGTGGTGTTATGTTGTTGGTTCAAAAAGGAAGTTTCTAAATGAATTGCCCTTTTATGAATTTAAATGAGATTGAGCATGAGATGTTTTATACATGATGTCTCTACCATGTTTTATATGCCAATGCACATGATTTGATACATGATATATATGTATATTCACATGGCATAGTTTTATTCCTCATTCTCCTACTATAAACGATTTATGCATAACACTATCAGTATGTAGATAGAGTAGTTATCTACCATGCTTGCATTATTGCCTTACTGAGCGTGTGGTTGCTCATCCCACTCTATTTTCCCCCCTACAGAGCGTGCATAGTAGCCCAGTGAGGACTGAGGCGTATTATTTTGGACTCCGCTGCATCTCCATCGCTAAAAGGTATATACACAGTGATTCTTTTTGTATCTAAACAATGTAAAAGCACAGTATTCTTTTGAGTTGTACTTGTGGGGGATGTAGATGTCAGTAAATCATGTATTCGTATAAGTACACGATTAAATGCACATGTATGACATCGTTTTAATTAATTGAGAATGAATGAGATGTGGTGTTTATTATTGACTCACAGCCCAACAGTGCGTGGTGAGCTTAGTTCACGACTGAGTAAGGTAACAGTAAAACGCAAAAAATTTTCAGTGATTTCGGTTAAAGAGAATGGAATTGGGTCGTGACACTGTTCTTGTGGCTATCATAGCATTGTTCTTATTTATTTTTACAGTCTCTAACTTCTGGGTTCATAAGTCTATCGTTTCCAGCAGCCTAGAATCGTCGGCTGTTTCTGTTTCTGCTGTTGGGTTTCTGTGCATGCTCTTGCTGTCCAGTGACAGCTGAAGTTGGCATTAAAGGCTACTACAAGTACATTTGTATGCCAATTGAAAGAAGTTGCTGGAGGTTGATGTTTGGTTCCGATAGTAGCAGGATTCTCATCCCCTGTTCATCTCTGTTTTTATTTTTTTTTACTGTTCATCTTAGTTGTCTTTTACTATGCACTAATAAAATTACTACCTGCTGTTAGGGTGCGGTAATTTGATGTTAGATTGTTTGATAGTTGCTGGTTTTTAAGAATGATGGACTGTGCCACTCCAGTCCCGATGGTCTCGGATATGGTTAGCAAGAAACCAAGAAACTGATGAGGGCGTGGTGCTAAGCTGGATCGTGACTGGCTAAAAGTTGTTACAGTGTTCGTGGCCTGTGCAGGAAGAATGCGCATGTTCCAGGGATGAAGGCTGCTGCATGAGTGGAAGCTGAATCAACCGCAGTGCAGGACAGAGCAGACCGAGAGCAAGTCTGGACAGCTGCTGGAGTTAGTGAAGCAGGAGCAGGAGCCGAGGATGTGTAGAGTAAGTTTGGACAGCGCATGGAGGAGAAGGACAGAATTGGGAGCAAACAACAGAAGCAGGACGTGGGCTGGCACAAAACCATGAGCACTTGGAATTAGGTTCCAAGAGCAGTAGCTGGCAGAGTATGCAGGATGACAAATGAGGCTGGCATGTGAAGCTTGGTTTCCTGATGAATGAAACCTGCTGTTCTGGGTTGTACAGAGAAAGAAGCTAAGCACGAAACCGAGCAAAGTTGGTGAGAGTTGGACCAGGAAGCAGATGGACACTCCTAAGCAACCAAACCCAGGAGCACATAAAAATGAGCAATGTAGAAGATGTGAACAATGTAATTCTACATGGGACCGAGACATGTTTTGCAAATTGGTTAAGGCTTGTTTGGTGTTTACCTTGTGCACAATAATCTATTTTTCTTGATTAGTTCATGAAGTAGATTTAATTATGTCCTTATCTCATTTTTATTTTATCATGCATTAGTTAAGTTAGATTAAATTAGTTACATGCATTAGTTAGATTTCATTGCTTAATTAGTAATTAGATATAAATAGGAGTAATGTAGAATTAATATTTTAGACATTTATGCTTGTAGTTATTTTCTTAATTTTTCTAGGATTTTACTTCTTTAATTTTTAGTTTAGTTAATTTGCATTTTTATTAATTAGTTTAATTACATGCATTTTTTTTTAAGTTTCTTTAAATTTTAGTTTAATTAATTTTATTTCTTTATTTCCATATTTGCATTTTATTTTAATTGCGTTAATTAGCTTTAATTGTTTTAATTATTTTTGTAGGCTTTTGATTTTAATTGCGTGGAGCACTCTAAGTTATTTTGCTCAGTTTTATTTTCTTTAATTTTATAGTTTTATTATTTTCAATACTGTTAGCTTTGTAGATCACCCTTCAATTTTATAATTTGCTAGAATATACTTAGGGTAAGATTAACCGGTAGTTAATTAGGTGAACCAACTTCTCGGAGGGACGATGACTCGGGACTCAAATCCCATTATTACTTGTACGACCCGTGCACTTGCGGTAATATCTTCAGGGCGTGTCAACATGCTATTCCCCAATCTCCCTTACATATCAATCCGCCCACTCACTCAGAGTATCTATGGATTTCATAGCCCGAAAGTAGGCTGACTTAGTCAATTTGTCCACAATCACCCAAATAGCATTATGGTTTCGTCGGGTCCCTAAGTAAACCCATAACGAAATCTATGGTAACGTACTCCCATTTCCATGTTGATATAGGTAGAGGATGCAATAACCCTACAGGCTTTTGATGCTCTACCTTTATCTGTTGACATACGAGACACTTTATTACAACTCTACGATGTCTCATTTTCTGCTTGACTACCAATACCCTTTTAGAGATTCTGATACATTTAATTGGTCCCCGGATGTAATGTATATCTTGAAGAGTGAGCTTCTGACAATAACAATCTCATCAATTGTGGGTCCTTGAAAATAGTTATTCTACCTCTGAACCTCAGTAAGCCATTATCACTCACTGTGAACTCTGTCACTATACCCCTCTGAATCTGACTCACACTATCAACACCATACTGATCATCACGCTAAGCATATCGAATTCGGTCAATCCAATCTGGTTCTAATCTCAGGCTAGCTGTCACATAATCATTGTCGGCATCAGAAGAGATCACATCTCTACTGAGGCTCACAAACTGCTCTAACAGCTTACAATCCCTGACCATCATATATGATACCATCCCGAGGCTCTTTCTGCTCAAGGTATCAGTCACTACATTAGTCTTACCCAGACAGTACATTACCTCACAATCATAGTCTTTCAGAAGCTCTAACCATCTTTGTTATCTCATATTCAACTCTTTTTATGAAAATAGATACTAAGGCTTTTATGATCAGTGCATACTTGAAATATCTCACCGTATAAGTAGGGGTGCCATACCTTCAATGCAAACACTATAGCTACCAATTCTAAATCATGGGTCAGATAGTTTCTCTCATGGTCGTTAAACTGTCGGGATCCATAAGCGACTATCTTCCCATCTTACATCAGTATATAGCCTAATCCTTGTTTTGAGGCATCCATATATATTGAGAAACCTCTTGAGCTGTTGGGTATTGTGAGAATAGGTACGGTGGTCAGTTTATGCTTCAATTCACCAAAACTCATAGACGCTACTTTCACACTCATCATCCCACTCAAATACAACTTTCTTCGGAGTGAAACGTGTCAATAGAGCAGCCCATTTCGAGAAATCCTTAATAAATCATCTGTAAAACAATTTTCAATTACTGCCCATGGTCTTCCCTGGGCTTCGAATGTACCATCATATCATCGATAAAAATAATAACAAATCGGTCCAGGTAAAGTTTAAATACCTCATTCATTAATGTCCTAATGGGTACAGAAAGTTGTCTTGAGCACATTCACATTTCAAATCCTTAACGGATGATACCCATACTTCAAATCAATCTCAAAAAAGATCTTTTCTCTTCGAAACTGATCTAATAGATTATCAATGTAACGACCCAATTCCATTCTCTTTAACCGAAAATTTTTCGCGTTTTACTGTTACCTTACCCGGTCGTGAACTAAACTCACCACACACTGTTGGGCTGTGAGCCAATAAACACCACATCTCATTCATTCTCAATTAATTAAAACGATGTCATACATGTGCATTTAATCGTGTACTTATACGAATACATGTTTTACTGACATCTACATCCCCCATAAGTACAACTCAAAAGAATACCGTGCTTTTACATTGTTTAGATACAAAAAGAATCACTGTGTATATACCTCTTAGCGGTGGAGATGCAGCGGAGTCCAAAATAGTACGCCTCAGTCCTCACTGGGCTACTATGCACGCTCTGTAGGGGGGAAAATAGAGTGGGATGAGCAACCACACGCTCAGTAAGGCAATAATGCAAGCCTGGTAGATAACTACTCTATCTACATGCTGATAGTGTTATGCATAAATCATTTATAGTATGAGCATGAGGAATAAAACTATGCCATGTGAATATACATATATATCCTGTATCAAAATCATGTGCATTGGCATATAAAACATGGTAGAGACATCATGTATAAATCATCTCATGCTCAATCTCATTTAAATTCATTAAAGGGCAATTCTTTAAGAAACTTCCTTTTTAAACCAACACCATAACACCACCAAATCAACTCACAAACCACAACCACATTTACATTCCACAATTCATGCATGTGTATAAATCTAGGTCACTATATCAAAAGTGCCTATGTGAATCATTACATCATAAATCATCCCAGACCACACGCATCCAGGTGTGCGGGGTATCATGCTGGCACGAAGATGGATTATCCCTCGCCAGACTTTCTCATCACATAACCATCATGCGGTACATCGTACTCCATGTGATATACACGGTACAGCGTACTCCGCAACTCATATCGTGATCGGGGGTGCCATTCCTAGGTCTTATCTACCCCATACCAAGAGTTTTCCATATTCCGTGAAGGAGAGCCTCCCTGCCGAACAGAGCCTCCCCGCCTAACAGAGCCTCCCTGCCTCCTCGGGCTTAAGGATGTTAGCTTAAGGATGTAGGGCTTAAGGATCCTTTCCGTAAGAGTGCCTCCCCACCGAACAGAGCCTCCCCGCCTAACAGAGCCTCCCTGCCTCCTCGGGCTTAAGGATGTTAGCTTAAGGATGTAGGGCTTAAGGATCTTACCGTACCCATGTAGGAGAGCCTCCCCGCCTAACAGAGCCTCCCCGCCTCTTTGGGCTTAAGGATGTTGGCTTAAGGGTCCCACCGTAAGAGAGCCTCCCTGCCAAACAGAGCCTCCCCGCCTAACAGAGCCTCCCTGCCTCCTCAGGCTTAAGGATGTTAGCTTAAGGATGTAAGGCTTAAGGGTCCCACCGTAAGAGAGCCTCCCTGCCAAACAGAGCCTCCCCGCCTAACAGAGCCTCCCTGCCTCCTCGGGCTTAAGGATGTTAGCTTAAGGATGTAAGGCTTAAGGGTCTTACCCACTTTCACCACCCTATACGAATCCCATTGTACAAGCTTGTACGAGCAAAGCTCTAGCACGACTCATGCATCATGCATCTTCTCATAAAGAGGCGCGTACGAGCATAGCTCTAGTACGGTTATACTCATAAGACAACCACTCAAAATCCACGTACCAGCAGAAGCTCCAGTACGGTTTATAAATATCATTATAGATTCCAAATCAAGGTGCGAGCTAGGCTCCAGCACGTTTCATACAAATGAAAACATAGAAATCCAGCGCGAGCGAGGCTCTAGCGCGATTTATGTCATACAAGTGTGATAGGCGGCTCATATACAATTCATCAATTCCGGCAATTCGGGTTTAGCACTCACAAATGCTTTTCTACAACAACAATACAATACTAGCCGTCCTATATACGAGCTTGCTTAAAACCAAGCAATTCGTTTTGGAAAAACATCAAAACATTAGATTTATGCAATTATTAGCCTTACTATCCCATTTCATAAAATCCACTTCAAATCCAAAACCACGCATATACTTGTCATCATTCACGAATACCATCCATCATTTATTTGAGCAATTCATGCATTTCATACAACACCCAATATTCACCCACAAGTTCAAAGTACGAGCAGCTACCTCTATATACTCAAAAAATTCCCTTACCTGGAATCGCGATGCGTGATTCCACTTCCTTAAGCTGCTTACTCGTACGGTTCGGTTCGCCTTCAACGAACTCTTCGGGGACTGCACAAAATCGTATCCTGCATTATATTCGATCCATACAATGCAACCCTTGCGCTTGCTATAGTCAATTTAACCTATAGCCTCTATTAACGCTTATATGGCCTCGTTTCATTACTTTACCCATAACTCGAGTCTATGGATCTTCTTAGGCCTATTAACTTATTCAAAATCGATGTTAAATCGACATTAAGCTCATAGTGTTCATATTCCATGAATTCCCTCACTATGGCATTTATCAATCATATACATACCCATTTCCACAATTCCTCCTACTCACCAAGTAATTCCATCTAACCCTCTAAAATCATAACATTACCCCAATAACAACTTTAGCATGCCATAAACCATAAGCTCATTCAATCCCACATATCCTCACATTATACCCATTTTAGATTTCTAGGTCACACCAATTCCACTACATTCCTAGGTAGTTTATACCTCAATACTCATATCAATCAACTCCAAAATCAATTAAATAGCTAATGCATTTGGATTGGAGTGTTAGAATCTTACCAATATGATTTCTCTTCTTGCTCCAATTGGTAATGCCCTTAACTCCTTCAATTCCAAGAATGGGAAAATGCCCTCTCACTATGTTGTTCTTCTCCTTAATAGGAACAACTTTGCTTCTAATGATCTCTCTCCAAATCTCACTGAAAATGGCTGATTTTAGAGAGGGAAAGTTAGGTTTTTGGGTTGAAAATGGAGGTTAATATGTTTTTCTGAGATTTCCAGATTTTCAGCTCTCCTTATATAGAAATGGCTTGAGGAGATCGATCTGGTCCAAGAGGAGATCGATCTGGTCCCTTAAAATCCCTCTTTTTCACGGCATTTTTAAGCCTGAGATCGATCAGTTGAAGCAATGAGATCGATCTGTTGAAGCATGAGATTGATCTGTCAAAGCATGAGATCGATCTGGTCCCAAACAGAGAGCTAAGGAGATCGATCTGGGTGCTTGAGGATCGATCTTTTCACTTACAGAATGCTTGGCAGATCGATCTGGCTCCATTGGAGATCGATCTGCTCTATTCTTTCGCCCAAATAAGAGCATTCTGGCTCTTCCAGATTGATCTCTCATCGTATGAGATCGATCTGGACCTCATGTTTTCCAGATTTCCTGCAGTTTCTTTGCTGCAACTCATACCAACACATCCTTAATCTATTGCCATGGCCATTTTCTCATCCATCCACCTTTATAACTTGAAAATGGCATCCATTCATACCTTATTCACATTGAAACTTGTGTGCATCCATTGTATGTTCAAAGGCATGCTACATAAAACCAAATGGAAGCATAACTCCATTCCATTTTACCACACTACTCATCTTGAGTCTCAATCACATCCATCACTTGCTAGAACTCATTTCTTCGTATTCATGCTCAATGAAACTTGTATGTACGTTACAATTTATATTACATATACATACATTGAATCCATGGACTTACATCAATCATACTTTACATTACAAGTCCATTCATATTATTTGATCCAAGTACACACATTACCCTTATACATATACGGGGTCTTACATTCTCCCCTCCTTCAAGGAATTTGGTCCTCCAAATTAGAACCAAGTCACTCTTCAAACAGTTGGGGGTACTTCTCCCGTATCAAGTTCTCCAATTCCCACGTGGCCTCTTCCGCCGTGTGGTGTTGCCAAAGAACTTTCACCAAGGGAATTGTCTTATTCCGCAACACTTTCTCTTTTCTGTCCAATATCCGAACCGGCTTCGCAACACACGTCATACTCTCATGGAGCTCCAACGGCTCATATTTTATCACGTGTGCCGGGTCCGGGTGATACTTCCGAAGCATCGAGACGTGGAAGACGTTGTGGACATTCGCCAAGTCCGGTGGCAATGCCAACCTATACGCCTTATCTCCCACTTTCTCTAAAAATCTCGAAGGGTCCGATATATCTAGGGCTCAGCTTGCCCTTCTTACCAAATCTCATAATACCCTTCGATGGTGATACCCTCAAAAACACCGACTCACCCTCATCAAACTCCAGTGGTCTTCGTCTCTTGTCAGCATAACTCTTTTGCCAGCTCTGAGCTGTCCGTAATCTCTCACATATCAACTGGACGTCCTCAGATGCCTGCTGCACTAAGTCCGGAGCGAAAATCTGTCTGTCACCAACCTCTTCCCATCCAATGGGGGAACGGCATCTACGCCCGTATAATGCCTCATAGGGTGCCATCCCGATACTAGCATGATAGCTATTATTATAAGCGAACTTGGCTAACTGCAGGTGGTCATCCCAGGAGCCTCTATAATCCAGTACACACGCTCTCAACATATCCTCGAGGGTCTGAATAGTCCTCTCTGACTGCCCATCTGTCTGAGGATGAAAAGCGGTGCTAAAACTCAATTGGGTCCCCAGCGCTTCCTGAAAATGTTCCCAGAAATGGGAAGTGAAGCGGGCATCCCTATCAGAAACAACGCTCACTGGTACACCATGTAGCCGTACTATCTCTCGAATATACAGGTTCGCCAACTGACTCAGTGTATCGGTAGCTCTCATAGCCAAGAAATGGGCGGACTTAGTCAACCGGTCCACAATAACCCATATGGCATCATGACCTCTGCGGGTCCTCGGCAACCCTATCACAAAATCCATGGTGACATGCTCCCACTTCCAGGTCGGTATCGGTAGAGGCTGCAATAATCCTGCAGGCTTCTGATGCTCTACCTTCACTTGCTGACAAACGAGACACTTAGCGACATATTTCGCAATGTCTCTTTTCATTCCAGACCACCAATAAACCTTCCGAAGGTTTTGATACATCTTGGTACTTCCCGGATGTATCGTATACTTCGATGAGTGAGCCTCTGATAAAATCGTTCTCCTGATCTCAGGATCCTTGGGAACGCATACTGTGCATCTGAACCTCAATAAGCCATCAGCACTCTGCTCAAAATCAATACCCACACCTGTCTGTATCTGCCTCAGCCAATCGATACACCGTCGATCGCTCTGCTGGGCTTCCCAAATACGGCCAATCAACTCTGGCTCTAGTCTCAAACTAGCCATGATCTCAAGTCTCTTAGATCCAGGTGGGGTTACATCTAAACTGAGGTTCGCAAAGTGTTCTAACAATTCGTGTTCCCGTACCATCATATATGACACCAACCCAAGGTTCTTTCTACTCAAAGCATCGGCAACTACATTTGCCTTACCCGGGTGGTACATGATTTCACAATCATAGTCCTTCAGGAGTTCGAGCCATCTCCTCTGTCTCATATTCAGCTCTTTCTGTGAGAACAGGTACTTAAGGCTCTTATGATCTGTGAACACCTGAAATTTCTCACCATAGAGATAGTGGCGCCATATTTTCAAAGCAAATACTACGGCCGCTAACTCTAAATCATGTGTCGGGTAGTTCCTCTCATGATCTTTCAATTGTCTAGATCCATAGGCAACTACCTTCCCATCCTGCATAAGCACACAGCCCAGTCCCTGGTGTGATGCATCCGTATACACCGAGAATCCTCCTGAGCTGGTAGGAATGGTGAGAACTGGAGCAGTCATCAATCGACGCTTGAGCTCCTCAAAACTCCTCTCACATGCCTCATCCCATGTAAACTTAATATCTTTACGCGTGAGGCGTGTCAACGGAGCAGCTAGTCTGGAGAAACCCTCTACAAATCTCCGATAATATCCTGCCAATCCCAGGAAACTCCTGATCTCAGTTACTGTCTTGGGTTATTCCCACTGCACAACTGCCTCTATCTTGGATGGATCCACTGATACCCCATCCTTTGACACAACATGCCCTAGAAATGAGATATGTTCCAACCAAAAGTTACACTTGCTGAGTTTGGCATACAATTCTCTCTCTCGGAGGGTCTGCAGAACTATCCTCAAGTGCTCCTCATGATCTTCCCTGGACTTGGAATACACCAAAATGTCATCTATGAAAACAATCACAAACTTGTCCAGGTATGGCTTGAATACATCATTCATCAATGCCATAAATGCTGCGGGAGCATTCGTCAATCCGAATGGCATCACCAAAAACTCGTAGTGGCCATAACGGGTACGAAATGCTGTCTTGGGTACATCTCCACTCCTGATCCTCAACTGATGGTACCCTGACCGCAGATCTATCTTAGAAAATACTTCGGCTCCCTGGAGCTGATCCAACAAATCATCGATTCTTGGAAGGGGGTACTTGTTCTTAATGGTGGCCTTATTCAACAACCGGTAATCTATACACAGTCGGAGGCTTCCATCCTTCTTCCTTACAAATAGAACCGGTGCTCCCCAAGGTGAGACACTCGGTCTAATAAACCCCTTCTCCAACAACTCTTGCAGCTGTTTCTTCAGCTCTTCCAACTCTATCGGAGCCATTCTATAGGGTGGCTTCGATATCGGCTTTGTACCAGGCACTAACTCAATACAAAATTCCATTTCCCTTTCAGGTGGTAGTCCTGGTAATTCATCCGGAAAGACATCAGGGTAGTCCGTAATTACAGGTATGTCCTTCAATTCCGGGTGTGCCTCATCTATATCGACCACATAGGCAATGAACCCTTCACATTGTCCTCTCCATCGTTAGTAACATAAACCATCACTCCACATTCAACATTTATCATAAACAATAAATTTATCTCTCAAGCAATATGAATTTAAAATCATACTCCTTTATTTACAACAAACATGCTATTTTCATATCATTTCTTTTCATCAAAGTTTACAATAAGATTGTCTAATCCTAAAAACATCAATGTTTTGGCATGACAATCCATCACAACACGATTGGTAGCCAACCAATCCATTCCCAAAATTACATCAAAATCATTCATGTTCAATAAAATCAGATTGGCTATCATTTCCTTCCCCTCTATCTTTAATTTACAATCCCTACATACATGCTCAGTCAATTGACTATCATTCATGGGTGTGGAAATCATCAACATTTTATCCAACAATGTTGGTTTCACATATTTCAATAATTTATGTGCAAAGGAAGGTGATATGAAAGAATGCGTGGCACCAGGATCAAATAATACCAATGCTTCTAAATCAAAGATTCGGATGGTACCTTTAATCACATCCGTCGATGCGTCTGCAGTGTCCTGGTCCAGTGCGTGCACCCTTCCTCTGCTCACACCCGCAGCCTGTTTCCCTTTCTCCTCAGCTGTAGCCCTCCTCCTCGGGGCTGCTGTCTCAACTGGAGTTCCCTCAGGCTCCTTGCCCTTCTGTGGGGCAATCTCCATCTTCTCGGGACAATACTTAGCCATGTGTCCTGGTCTCTAGCATCTAAAACACACCATAGGGGTCATCGGACAGGGCCTATTCCCATGGAATCTCCCACATCTCCTACACTGATCAGTAGTAGGCCGTGGTCCTCCAATAGTCATGCCCCTTGGCGCAGTCAAGGCTGGGTATACGGGAGGTCTAGCAGCTCTCTCCCGCACCTCCTCAATCTTTGGCCTCTTCTCGAAAAATCTTTGGCCATCTCTCTTGGCCACTCTTCCAATCCCGGATCTCTTTCGGTCCCTGTCCTTTCTGACACTGACCCTCCCAAGCTCGGAGGCATTTCGCTCAAAGTCTTGCTCACATAACTGAGCCTTATGTACAGCCTCCTCATAGGTCACAATGTCGAAGGGAGCTAGCTTAGTCCGGATGGCCAATCTCAATCCATCCATGAACTTCTGAATCTTTCGGGTCTCACTACCCATCGTGTCCGGGTCATATCTCCCCAAGGACATAAACTTGGACTCATACTCGTCCACAGTACGGTTCCCCTGAACCAAATTCATAAATTCCTTCCGCAATTTTCTCTGTGCGGTAGCTGGAATATACTGTCTCCTGAAGGCCTCTAGAAATATCTCCCACCAGATCTCAGAGTGTCTGGCCCTCAAAATAACCTCGGTGGACCTCCACCAATGCTCGGCCTCGCCTTTCAGCATAAACACGGCAAAGGCAACCTTTTCACTTGAAGTGCATCGAAAAAACCTATATAGTTTCTCCATCTCATACACCCAATCCTCTGTAATCACTGGGTCCTTCACCCCTCTAAACACTGGGGGTTTCAGCGCTTGAAACTCTCGCAACTTGCTCAAGTCGCAGTCATAACCCACATCACTACCGCTCTGCTGTGGAGCGATAGGAGAATCTGTATCCTGGGCTGGAGGTGGTGTAACTGTAACTGTCTCAGCAGTCTGAGGTCTCTCCGCCTCTGCAGCTGCCTGTTCCATAGTAGGCTGTGCTGCGGGACCTCGTCTGTCACCGGCGCCCAAGGCCTGCGTGACTATCTCCACCAGACTCACAATACTCCGCTCTAATCTAGCGAAGCGAGCCTCAGTATCACCTGCTCTCTCAGCAGGGTTCTGTGGAGCCTGCTCAGTCTGTGGCTCCGCACGGCTCTCAGGCCTACCTCTACGGCCTCTAGCACGTGCTCTCGCCCCTCTACCTTTGCGTGTAACTGGCATAGTGCCTAACTCCCTGTATTATAATAATTCATTAAGCTCAATCCATCACGATATACACAGTTATATCTAAACAAAAGCACAGTACTATGGGGATGTACTTTCCAACATTTTATTAATGACTCACATCAGGCCAACACAGCTTTGATACCAATCTCTGTCACGACCCAATTCCATTCACTTTAACCGAAAATTTTTCGCGTTTTACTGTTACCTTACCCGGTCGTGAACTAAACTCACCACACACTGTTGGGCTGTGAGCCAATAATAAACACCACATCTCATTCATTCTCAATTAATTAAAACGATGTCACACATGTGCATTTAATCGTGTACTTATACGAATACATGTTTTACTGACATCTACATCCCCCATAAGTACAACTCAAAAGAATACTATGCTTTTACATTGTTTAGATACAAAAAGAATCACTGTGTATATACCTCTTAGCGGTGGAGATGTAGCGGAGTCCAAAATAATACGCCTCAGTCCTCACTGGGCTACTATGCACGCTCTGTAGGGGGAAAATAGAGTGGGATGAGCAACCCACGCTCAGTAAGGCAATAATGCAAGCATGGTAGATAACTACTCTATCTACATGCTGATAGTGTTATGCATAAATCATTTATAGTATGAGCATGAGGAATAAAACTATGCCATGTGAATATACATATATATCCTGTATCAAAATCATGTGCATTGGCATATAAAACATGGTAGAGACATCATGTATAAATCATCTCATGCTCAATCTCATTTAAATTCATTAAAGGGCAATTCTTTAAGAAACTTCCTTTTTAAACCAACACCATAACACCACCAA
Organism: Firmiana major; assembly: GCA_033439115.1. Taxonomy (NCBI): domain Eukaryota; kingdom Viridiplantae; phylum Streptophyta; class Magnoliopsida; order Malvales; family Malvaceae; genus Firmiana; species Firmiana major. The sequence continues at coordinate 43,833,663 of CM065908.1, read as the reverse complement.
ATCAACTCACAAACCACAACCACATTTACATTCCACAATTCACGCATGTGTATAAATCTAGGTCACTATATCAAAAGTGCCTATGTGAATCATTACATCATAAATCATCCCAGACCACACGCATCCAGGTGTGCGGGGTATCATGCTGGCACGAAGATGGATTATCCCTCGCCAGACTTTCTCATCACATAACCATCATGCGGTACATCGTACTCCATGTGATATACACGGTACAGCGTACTCCGCAACTCATATCGTGATCGGGGGTGCCATTCCTAGGTCTTATCTACCCCATACCAAGAGTTTTCCATATTCCGTGAAGGAGAGCCTCCCTGCCGAACAGAGCCTCCCCGCCTAACAGAGCCTCCCTGCCTCCTCGGGCTTATGGATGTTAGCTTAAGGATGTAGGGCTTAAGGATCCTTTCCGTAAGAGAGCCTCCCCACCGAACAGAGACTCCCCGCCTAACAGAGCCTCCTTGCCTCCTCGGGCTTAAGGATGTTAGCTTAAGGATGTAGGGCTTAAGGATCTTACCGTACCCATGTAGGAGAGCCTCCCCGCCTAACAGAGCCTCCCCGCCTCTTTGGGCTTAAGGATGTTGGCTTAAGGGTCCCACCGTAAGAGAGCCTCCCTGCCAAACAGAGCCTCCCCGCCTAACAGAGCCTCCCTGCCTCCTCGGGCTTAAGGATGTTAGCTTAAGGATGTAAGGCTTAAGGGTCCCACCGTAAGAGAGCCTCCCTGCCAAACAGAGCCTCCCCGCCTAACAGAGCCTCCCTGCCTCCTCGGGCTTAAGGATGTTAGCTTAAGGATGTAAGGCTTAAGGGTCTTACCCACTTTCACCACCCTATACGAATCCCATTGTACAAGCTTGTGCGAGCAAAGCTCTAGCACGACTCATGCATCATGCATCTTCTCATAAAGAGGCGCGTACGAGCATAGCTCTAGTACGGTTATACTCATAAGACAACCACTCAAAATCCACGTACGAGCAGAAGCTCCAGTACGGTTTATAAATATCATTATAGATTGCAAATCAAGGTGCGAGCTAGGCTCCAGCACGTTTCATACAAATGAAAATATAGAAATCCAGCGCGAGCGAGGCTCTAGCGCGATTTATGTCATACAAGTGTGATAGGCGACTCATATACAATTCATCAATCCCGGCAATTCGGGTTTAGCACTCACAAATGCTTTTCTACAACAACAATACAATACTAGCCGTCCTATCTACGAGCTTGCTTAAAACCAAGCAATTCGTTTTGGAAAAACATCAAAACATTAGATTTATGCAATTATTAGCCTTACTATCCCATTTCATAGAATCCACTTCCAAAATCAAAAATCACACATGTATTCATTCACATTCAAGAATACCATCAATCATTTACTTTAGCAACCATGCACTTCGTAAAACACCCAATATTCACCCACAAATTTAAAGTACGAGCAGCTACCTCTATATACTCACAAAATTCCCTTACCTGGAATCGCGATGCGTGATTCCACTTCCTTAAGCTGCTTACTCGTACGGTTCGGTTCGCCTTCAACGAACTCTTCGGGGACTGCACAAAATCGTATCCCGCATTATATTCGATCCATACAATGCAACCCTTGCGCTTGCTATAGTCAATTTAACCTATAGCCTCTATTAACGCTTATATGGCCTCGTTTCATTACTTTACCCATAACTCGAGTCTATGGATCTTCTTAGGCCTATTAACTTATTCAAAATCGATGTTAAATCGACATTAAGCTCATAGTGTTCATATTCCATGAATTCCCTCACTATGACATTTATCAATCATATACATACCCATTTCCACAATTCCTCCTACTCACCAAGTAATTCCATCTAACCCTCTAAAATCATAACATTACCCCAATAACAACTTTAGCATGCCATAAACCATAAGCTCATTCAATCCCACATATCCTCACATTATACCCATTTTAGATTTCTAGGTCACACCAATTCCACTACATTCCTAGGTAGTTTATACCTCAATACTCATATCAATCAACTCCAAAATCAATTAAATAGCTAATGCATTTGGATTGGAGTGTTAGAATCTTACCAATATGATTTCTCTTCTTGCTCCAATTGGTAATGCCCTTAACTCCTTCAATTCCAAGAATGGGAAAATGCCCTCTCACTATGTTGTTCTTCTCCTTAATAGGAACAACTTTGCTTCTAATGATCTCTCTCCAAATCTCACTGAAAATGGCTGATTTTAGAGAGGGAAAGTTAGGTTTTTTGGTTGAAAATGGGAGGTTAATATGTTTTTCTGAGATTTCCAGATTTTCAGCTCTCCTTATATAGAAATGGCTTGAGGAGATCGATCTGGTCCAAGAGGAGATCGATCTGGTCCCTTAAAATCCCTCTTTTTCACGGCATTTTTAAGCTTGAGATCGATCTGTTGAAGCAATGAGATCGATCTGTTGAAGCATGAGATCGATCTGTCGAAGCATGAGATCGATCTGGTCCCAAACAGAGAGCTAAGGAGATCGATCTGGGTGCTTGAGGATCGATCTTTTCACTTACAGAATGCTTGGCAGATCGATCTGGCTCCATTGGAGATCGATCTGCTCTATTCTTTCGCCCAAATAAGAGCATTCTGGTTCTTCCAGATCGATCTCTCATCCTATGAGATCGATCTGGACCTCATGTTTTCCAGATTTCCTGCAGTTTCTTTGCTGCAACTCATACCAACACATCCTTAATCTATTGCCATGGCCATTTTCTCATCCATCCACCTTTATAACTTGAAAATGGCATCCATTCATACCTTATGCACATTGAAACTTGTGTGCATCCATTGTATGTTCAAAGGCATGCTACATAAAACCAAATGGAAGCATAACTCCATTCCATTTTACCACACTACTCATCTTGAGTCTCAATCACATCCATCACTTGCTAGAACTCATTTCTTCGTATTCATGCTCAATGAAACTTATATGTACGTTACAATTTATATTACACATACATACATTGAATCCATGGACTTACATCAATCATACTTTACATTACAAGTCCATTCATATTATTTGATCCAAGTACACACATTACCCTTATACATATACGGGGTCTTACAATCAATAATGGATTACTTACTCTTATTGGTAGCCTCATTCGACAACCACTAATCAATACATAGTCGGATGCTTTCATCTTTCTTTTTCACAAATAAGACTGGTGCTCATCATGGTGAGACATTCAGTCTGATGAACCCCTTATCTAATAACTCTTGTAACTGCTTCTTTAGTCCTTTCAGTTTCAGTATCAGTAGGCTATCCGTTTGGACATTGTCTATCGCCAACCCCTAATATAGCATGTGTAACCATCTCAACGAGGCTCTCTGTACTCCGTTCAATCCTAACGAAGCATGCCTCAGCATCCCCTGGTCTCTCAATAGGCTCTTGCGGGATCTTATCAGTTTGTGGCTCTACACAGCTCTTAAGCCTACCCTTACGACCTTTTATACGTGAACTCGCCCCCTAGCACAACAGCTAACAAGCATAATGCCTAAATTCTTGCATCCATAACCATTCATTAGTCTAATCCCATCTCGGTATACACAGTTATATATAAAAAAACACAATAATATAGGGATGTAAATTTCCTACTTACAAACTCATATCAAACCAACTCAGCTCTGATACCATCTCTGTCACGACCCCTCATTTTTCCTAAAATCGCTACAATTTTTTGGCTTTTTCCTTTCCTTTCCCAGTTGTGAACATTCTCACCACTAAACAGTTGGGCTATGAGTCAGTATTAGTCACCATTTACCATCTACCATGCCATCCATCTTTTAATTTATTCAAAAGCAAACACGTACACTTTATAATTAAGGTTCTATACTTGTGCGTGTTTACTAATATTTACATCCCCCATATTACATTCCAAAATGATTACTATATTATTGCATGTTTAGATACAAAATGATACCAGTGAGTATACCTCTCGGTGATGGGAAGCAGCAGATACCAGGATGCAAGTCCTCAGCCACTCACTAACTATTGTGTACGCTCTGTAGATGGGAAAAATGAAAGGGATGAGCTCACTAGCTCCGTAAGGTAATAACGCAAGCAGGTAGATAACTACACTATCTACATGCTTATAATGTCATGATATAAAATCGCTTACATTTAGAGCATGAAGAAATAGATAAAACTATGCTGCATGTGTAGAAATATATCATGTACTGTAAAACAGGAAAACACGCATAACACCATGGAAAGTCATCACGTAAAACGTCTCATGCTCAACATGTCAACTTATCATAAAATAATAAATCATCCTTTAAAAACATCACACAAGGTTCAACCCCTCCCTCGGGTCTACCTTAGATAACACAAATCATGTTTAGTGCAAATAAAATCATGTGATATCATGAGAGGCAAGTGGTCACTGTATATAATTGAGGACTCTGCTGGCCAACTATGTCCCTATCATCCCAGACTACCCGAATCACAGTGTGCAGGGCATCACGCTGTAACGAGAGGTGGGTTAAATCCTACCCGTCAGAATATAAAATAACATCATCACCACGCGGTACAATGTATTCCATGTGATATACATGGTACAACATACTCCATAGACCCATATCACAGTCGGGGGTGGCTGTCATAGGTCCTATCTATCCCATACCATGTATAACCGATTCAGTCCCAAGTGGACGTGCGAGCATCCCATCCATGTGACTAATAGTCTACACGAGGCATCCAGCACGGCTCGTGTGAGCATCTCATCTATGTGACATAAAGTCTACATGAGGCATCCAGCACAACTCATTACATATCACAGTGTGAAAAGTCTGGTGCGAGCAAGGCTCTAACATGATTTCATGCATAATTAGTAAAAATCCTCGTACGAGCAATGCTCTAGTACGGCTTTATGCTAAATAAATAATGGTGAGATCATGTACGAGCAAAGCTCCAATACTTATGTCGAGACAGTACGCATACTACAATTATGTGAATAAGGTCATGAGTTGCATGTCTTTGAGATTGGGAAAGGTAGTAAGGGCCGCAATAGAGGCAGAAAAGAATAAAGAATGACAGAGATGTCAGAACGCAAAAACGGTAGTTTGGTAAGAAATTAGAGTTGATAAGTCACGGGGTAAGATGATTGGTAAGGCCCTGGTGTATTCAATTTCAACAATTACGAGGGGTATTATGATTAGAGGACCCGACCTGCTTCGTAGCAGTGTAAGATATGTGGTAGATACCACAAAAATTAGGCCCTACACCTTATTGACTAAAATAAGTGTTAAGTGTGGTAAGACGGGCCATTTATTTAATGATTGCTCAGAGTTGGGTGAGACTGCCACACAGAAGGGCAAAGAGACAGAGAAAACCCTGTTGATATCTCTACACCAAAAAGGGAGGCCATATCTAAAGAGAAAGGGAAAGTAGGCTGTTGGACAAGGGCGAGTGTATGCCTTGGACCAGGACACTACTGATGTTTTATTTGATGTGGTGGAAGTTACCACACTGGTTGTGAATAATGAAGTAATTATTTTAATTGATCCTGGTGCCATGCATTTATTCATATCGTATAGTTGCTTATAAGCTAGGGAAAGATGTGAAGCCTGTACCCTTAGGTAATATGATGATAGTTAGCTGATTTTCACTAACTGAATATGGGTATAGGGATTGTAAGTTGAAAATGGGGGAAAAGGATATGTCAGCTGATTTTATTCATTGGAATATGAATAATTTTGAAGTAATATTTGAGAATAGATTGATTCGACTGCAAACTACGCTATTTAGATTGCTATCCTAAGATAGTGATTTTCACCCCTAAAAAATGTACTGTAAGTTTGACACGTAATGAAAGAGGTGTAGCGATTGTAATTAAAAGAGTGAATGATTGTACTCATGGAATGAGTAATGATGGGAATGTTTCATCGCTTGTGTGGTTGGTACGGATAAGGCACATCCGGAGTTAACAGATATCCTAGTGGTCAGGGAGTTCCCTTATATGTTCCCGGATAATCTACCAGGGCTACCATCAGATAAAGAGATAGAATTTGTATTGATTTGGTACCTGGTACTGAGCTGATATCCTAACCACGGTATAAAATGGTATTAGTGGAACTGGAAGGACAAAAGAAATAAGTACAGGAGTTATTGGATAAGCATTCCTCAGATCGAATGAGTAACTTGAAGAGTACTTGTTCTGTTTGTGAAAAGAGAATGGAAGCCTCCGACTATGTATTGAATTTTTATTGTCGAATGTGGCTAACATCAAGAATAAGTGTTTCCTCCCACCATAGATGATTTATTGGATTAGCTGTGAAAAATGCATATCTTTATAGAGATCAATTTGAAGTCTGGGTAACATCCGTTAAGAATTCGAAATGTGAATGTGCCCAAAATGTTTTTCGTACCAATTAGGGCATTGATGAACAAGGTATTTAAACCTTACCTAGACTGATTTGTGGTCATCCTTAGCGATGATATTTTGATGTAGCAACTCGAGACTGTCTTACAGACGAGGTGTTGTGAGTTTCTCGAAATGGGCTGTTCAGTTGACATGTCTCGTTTGGAAAAAGATTGCATACGAGTGGGATGATAAGTATGGAAGTAGCTTCAGTAAGTTTTGGTATATTGGAGTAATAAACTGACCACTGTAATTATTCTCACTATAAGCAACAGCTCAAGAGGTTTCTTAGTGTATATGGATACCTCAAAATAAGGATTGGGTTGTGTATTGAGGTAAAATGGGAAGATAGTCGTTTATGGATCTAGATAGTTCAAGGACCATGAGAGAAACTATCCGACCCATGATTTAGAGTCGACAGCCAAAGCATTTACACTGAAGATATGGCACCACCACTTATACGGTGAGAAATTTGGGTATTCACTAATCATAAAAAGCCCCGAGTATCTGTTTTCACAAAAAGAGTCGAATATGATAACAAATAGGGTTAGAGCTTCTGAGGGATTTGATTATGAAAATTGTACCACTCAAGAAAGGCTAATGTAAAGGTTGATGCCTTGAGCAGAAAGAGACTCGAGATGGTATTACATATGATAGTCAGGGAGCGTGAGCTGCTAGAGTAGTTGTGAGCCTCAGTAGTGATGTGATCCCTTCTGATGATGACAGTGATTTTGTGACAGCTGGCCTGAGATTAGCACTGGAGTTGAGTGACCGGATTTGACTGGCTAAGCGTGATGATCGGCAAGGTGTCGATAGTGTGGGTGAGATTCAAATGGGTACAGTAACAGAGTTCACAGTGAGTGATGATGACTTACTAAGGTCCAGGGATAACATAAGTGCTCCCAATGACCACAGTTGATGAAATAGTGTTATTGTCAGAAGCTCACTCTTCGGGATATACAATGCATCCGGGAAGTAATAAATATATCAAAAATCTCTGAATAGGGTATGGGTGGTCATGTATGAAAGGAGACATTGTAGAGATTATAGCAAAGTGTCTCGTATGTCAGCAGAGTAAGGTAGAGTACTAGAAGTTTGCAGGATATTTTCAACGTCTACTTATATTGACATGGAAAAGAGAACAAGTTACCATGAATTTTGTGATGGGTTACAAAGGACCCGAATGAATCATGAGGCTATTTGGGTGATAGTTGATAGATTGACTAAGTCTACCTACCTTCTGGCTATAGAAATCCCCAAATACTCTGAGTGCGTAGGCGAAGTTATATGTAAGAAATATTGTGGAACATTAAGTAGGGTTCCAGTGAGCATGGTATCAGATAGGGATTCTCGCTTCACTTCCCACTTCTGGGAATGTTTTTAAGAAGCTATGGGAACCCGACTGAGTGTTAGTACAGCTTTCCATCCTCAGACAGATTGTTAGTCAGAGGGGACTGTACAGGTTTTGGAGGATATGATGAGAGCGTGTGTCATTGATTTTATAAGCCCTGGGGTGATCAGTTATTACTAATAGAATTTACCAATAATGGCAGTCGTCACTTGAGTATCGAGATTACTTTTTATGTGGCATTGTATGGCCGTAGGGAGTTGTTCCCCGACTTAGATAAGAAGAAGTGGGTGACAGATAGAAAATTGTTCCCGAATTGGTAAGACAAACCTATGAGGATGTTTAGTTGATTTGTGAGAGATTAAGAACACCTCAGAGTAGACGGAAAAGCTATGCTGACAAGAGACAGAAACCATTGGAGTTCATCGAGGGTGAATCAGTATTGTTGGCAATTACTTATCCTAAGAGCATAACGAGATTCGGAAAGAAGACAAATTGAGTTTTGTTAGATTGAATCCTTTGAGACATTGGACAAAGTGGAAGATAAGGCCTGTAGGTTGGCGTTACCACTTGAATAAGCAGGCATCCACAATGTGTCCCATCTGTTGATGCTTCGAAAATACTATTCGGACCCATCATATGTGATCGGATATGAGCTCCAACAGCTTAGCTTAATGAAAGTATAACGTATGTTGAAAAATTGATTCGGGTATTAGACGGAAGGAGAAGGTTCCTTAGTCAAGTCCGTTGGTAGTATTACACTCCAAAAAAGTTACATGAGAATTAAAGAGTATGATGCGATAAACGTACTCAGAGTTATTTATGGACTCATTTGACTTGGTTCTAATTTGGAGGACCAAATTTCTTAAGTGGGGGAGATTATGTAAGACCCAATTTTTATCAAAATTTCTTATGATTCAAATAATGTAAACATGGTTATATGTAAATTCAATCATAAGAAGAGTTGTACATGAACGAAAATTTGCAAATGGAGTGAATAAAAATTCTCGAACACGTTAAAGGGTAAAACAATCAAAAGATTGAAATTCAGTATTAATCGTGACAAGAAAATTTCACTAAAAATATGGATTTGAGAAATCTTAATCAATAATGAAGAAATAATTAAATTACGAGTTTAATTGATCAAGATATGAATTTATTGAAATTAATCGGAATCTTCACCTCAAAAAAGTATCCCAAAAATATTGAAAAATTATACCGAAAAGATGAAATAATACCGATAAATTCATTTAATTGGTTAAATGAATAAAATAAGAATTTTAGAAGATATTTTGGATTTTAATTGAATAAAATAATAAATAAATAAATAAATAAATAAATAAGAGAAATTGCAAAACGCGATTTCTAGAAAACAAAGCAGAGGTCGAGCCCCTTCTGCCTCAGCGATCGGCGAACGACGACAAGCCCAGGTGAGAAACGACTGAAGGGAGAGACAGCTGAGCCTTGTCGGCGATGGTAGAGGCTGAAGGAAGCAGCGAACGGTGATAGAGAGAGGGGAAAGAGGGAACCGAGAGAGAAAAACAGGAAATCTGGTGACCGATGCTGATTCCCAGCCACTGACCACCGAAGGTTCCCTACTTGATGTCAAGCGGAGTGCTGATGGAAACGGCCTGGGGAACGGCGGCCAGCGTCGGCAACGACGAGAAAAGAGGAAGGCACCAAAGCCGAAAGGGGAGAAGAGCCGAATCGGCCACTTTTCGGCCACCTCTGACCAAATCGATTCCAGATCCCGCGGAGCAGCTGGCGACGGAAGCTGGCGAAGAACCGGCTGGCGAAGCCCCGAACAAGCCAAACCAGATTGAACCGACTGAACCGAACTGGCCTAAATAGGGCTTAATCGGATTAAACTGGTTCAGCCAGAAAAGAAGAAAAAGAAAGAGAAAAAGGGAAAAAGAAAAAGAGGAAAAATTGAGGAAAATCCCAGTGATGCAATCGAGCTATGGGTAAGTCGGTAAGCGGTTCAAATTGATCGATTTAAATTTTGGAATATTTAATTTAGTTAATAATCACTGGAAAATTTACGCGAAAAAATATGTAATTGTGTAGCTCGACAATTGACGTCAAACGAGAGCACGAGCCAACTTTGATTTGCGTACTATCAAGGAATATCGGGTAAGTAGCCCTTATTTTTGACAATTTACATCGTTATGCGTGTTAGAAATTATCGCATAAATTATGAATTTAATTTTCGTATAAAATGAATTATATTATGGAATTAGAGATAAACTGCTGTAAATAATTAATTGAGCTATCCGAGAGTTTAGAATGAGGTCCAATAAATACTGATCCAGTAGGCCTCGATAATGTAAATAGTAATTGGAAAACAAGCTTAAGGCCGATTAAGGCCCATTATGGTACAATCGAGCCCAATATGGGTAAACGGGCTCAATGATTTAAATTAAGCCGAGAAAATATGAAATATAATAAATTGTATTGTATTTGACTTGATGTATAATTATACGCAGTTTCAAAGATTTGATGGAGAGCAAATCGGACTGCATGGCGAGACATTAGTAGAAAGGTCAGACTATACAGAAAAATGAGGTAAGGGAATTGTGTGAGTAGCTAGAGGTAGCTACGCATATTTTTAATAGCTTTTGTATACATTGAAAATGTATAAAGACTTAAGGACTCGAAATAGGTAAAAGACTAGTTTGCCCCTATTGAGGGAATTCACCTAGGGATGGTGAAAGCATGACATGCATGAAATGCATGATTTGAGGAATTTCTGATTTAAGGAATTTTCGTGGTTCTTAAGCAAAGCAAATCAATAGATTAGTCAGTAATTTCATAAATTTCACAATATAACACTATGTAAGTGTTATTCAGATTTAAATGAAATTTCTTTGGAAAATGGGTCAACTATCAAGTTTATATGAAAACAGATAGTGCTGGTGCATAGCTTGCACTATATCTGCGTTTGTGAGTGTTCATAAAATGTGCTAGAGCGGTTGTTCGTGTCGAATTGTGTGACATCATATGCATGAAATGTGCTAGAGTGGTTGCTTGCACTGATTTTTATTATTGTGAAATGCATGAGAGGTGCTGGAGCTTAGCTCGCACTCTGTTTTGACTTGTTTTGACTTGATATTTATAAAAAGGTGCTAGAGCGATTGCTCGCACTAGTTTTAATGATTTGACATACATGAAAGGTGCTGGAGCTTAGCTCGCATCCTATTTTGATATGATAATTGCATAAGAGTCGTGTTGGAGTGTAACTCGCACGAGATTTGATTTATTTATGCATAAAACCATGATGGAGCTTGCTCGCACGTGATTTTATATGAATTTATAACTCATTTTACAGTCGTACTGGAGTACTACTTGTACGCAGATTTTACTGATTTTTATGAAACCGTGCTAGAGCTTCGCTCGCATGAGATTTTTTGATATCATGAATATGCATGAGAGCCGTGCTAGAGCTTTGCTCGCACAGGGATTTATATGACATGCATATAGTCGTGTTGGAGCCTCCTGTAGACTGTGTGTCACAGTGAGATGATATGGCCACACGTGGATACTGAGACATAATTGGTATGAGTGGATAAGACCTATTGCAGGCATCCCCTGACTGAGATTGGGTTCACGGAGTACGATGTACCGTGTATATCACATGGAGTATGCTGTACCGTAGGGATTGTTAGAGTGGAGTGGCATTAGCCACGAGGCAGCAAGACTTGCCCTCGCAATCCTGATGTTATGTTGTTCTGGCGGCAAGATTGACCCACCTCCTGTTTCATGTGTGATACCCCGCACACTAGGTACCATGTAGCCAGGGATCACTAGGTTATGGCCATAGTCCTCGTTGTTACTAATATAGTCACCTACATGTCTCACAGGATATAACTTGTGGTCTAAATAGACCAGGGTAGACCCGAGGGAGGGGTCAGGCCCCCGATTTTGTGATTTTCTACTTTGATGATAGATTTTCTAAGAATTTTATGACATGTGACCCTAAAAGAAGGGTGATTTGATAAGAAAATTTTATAACGAATTGTTTTATGAGTTTGAGATTTATTTATGAGATGATTGACCCGGTGGGGTTATTTTATACTGCAGCTTTAATGAAGTGATTTAAATGCAGTAGAATGATGAGTTTCCATGCTTAAATGATAAATTCATGAAAATAATTATTTCTCATGATTTGGTTTAAATGGCATGAACTAGTACATGATCTTGATTTAATTCATGCTAAGTATGATTTTATGATTTTCCATAAAATGCCATTAATGCATAAGTTGCACGATTTCTATATGTACGAATAGTTTTTATAACTATGGCATTGAAATATGCATGATTTTGTGCGTGAAACTTTAAATGAAAAGAAATGGATTTAAGGGCATGGCATTATAAGCATGTAGATAGTGGAGCTATCTACTTACTTGCATAATTGCCTTACTGAGTGTGTGGTTTGCTCACCCCCTTATTTTCCCTTTTTTTTAGAGCACTCGCAGTAGTTAGTGAGCGGCTAAGGACTTGCATTCTTGGTATCGGTTGTGTCCCATCAAGAGATAGGTATACACATTTGTATAGTTTCGTATCTAAATATGTAAATGCACAGTACTGTAAATGGATACGATGTTGCAGATGTAAGGTTATGTAAATACCATTGTATAAGTATTTAGTTAAATTCAAAGGATAGTAAATCCTTATATGTGAATGTGATTATGGAAATGGAATGTAAATAGGTGAGAGGTGACTAACATCGAATCATAGCCCAACAGTTGGTAGGATGGTCACGATGAAAGGAAGGTAAGAATTAAAGAATAAATGAAAAACGAAAAATTTGTAGTGATTTTAGGAAATTTGGGTCGTGACACACATAATCCCTGTCAGCATCAGAATGGATCACATCACTACTGAGGCTTACAATTGCTCTAACAGCTCATGCTCCCAGACCATCATATGTGATACCATCCCGAGGCTCTTTCTGCTCAAGGTATCAGCCACTACATTAGCCTTACCCGGGTGGTACAATATCCTACAATCATAGTCTTTTAGAAGCTCTAACCCTCTTTGTTATCTCATATTCAACTTTTTCTGTGAAAACAAATACTGGGGATTTTATTATCAGAGCATACCTAAAATTTCTCACCGTATAAGTAGTGGCGCTATATCTTCAGTGCAACCACAACAGTTGCCAACTCTAAATCATGGGTCGGATAGTTCCTCTCATGGTCCTTTAGTTGTCTGGATCCATAAGTGACTATCTTCCTATTTACATTAATACTCAGCCCGGTCCTTATTTCGAGGCATCTGTATATACTGAGAAACCTCCTGAGCTGTTCGATATGGTGAGAATAGGTAAGGTGGTCACTCTATGCTTCAATTTACCGAAACTCCTTTCACATTTTATCACCCCTCTCAAATGCAACCTTCTCTCGAATGAGATGTGTCAACAAAACAGCTAATTTCAAGAAACCCTTAACAACCGTCTGTAATACCTAGCCAAACTCAGAAAACTTTTAATCTCGGTGACTGTTCTGGATCGTTCTCACTGAACCACATCTTCTATGTTGGACGGATCCACAAACACCTCGTCTTTCGATATCATATGACCCAGAAATGATATCTATTCTAATCAGAAGTCACACTTACTTAGTTTGGAATACAATCGTTTCTTTCGAAGGGTTTGCAAAACAATTCTTAAGTGCTGCTCATGTTCTTCCCTAGACTTTGAATACACCCAAGTATCATCAATCAAGACACTACCAAACCAGTCCAAGTAGGTTTAAATAACTCGTTCATCAACAACATAACGGTTACAGAAAGCTATCTTGGGCTCATCCATATTGCGAATCCTTCACTGATGATAACCAGACCTTAGATCAATCTCGAAAAAGATCTATGCTATCCAAAGCTAATCTAATAGCTCATCAATGCATGGAAGGGAATACTTATTCTTGATGGTAGCCTTATTCACCAACCAAAAATCACTACATAGTCGGTGGCTTCCATCTTTCTTTTTCACAAACAGAATTGGTGTTCTTCAAGGTGAAACACTTGGTCTGACGAACACATATCCAATAACTCCTGTAATTGCTTCTTTAGTCCCTTTAGTTCCACTGAAGCCATTTTATATGGTGGTTTGGATATCGGCTCAGTACCAGGTACCAAATCAATACAAAACTCCATTCCTCTAACTGGTGACAACCTTGGTAGATCATCCGAAAAGACATCAGGCAACTTCCTGACCACTGGGATATCGGTCAACTTTGGATATGCCTTATCCATATCAACCACATAGGCGATGAAATCATCTCATCATTATTCATTTCGTTAGTACAATAATTTACTTCTTTAATTACAACCACTACACTTTTCCATCACTTTTCAAAACATACAGTACACTTTTCGATGTTTTCAACCCTATCTTAGCATAGTCGTTTAAAATAGCATGGTTTGTATTCAACTAATCCATCCCTATATTACTTCAAAATCATTCGTATTTAATTGAATGAGATTGGTTGGCCTATCCTTTTACCCCCACTTTCAACTTATAATCTCTATACACATATTCAGTTGGTTGACTATCATTCATTGGGGTGCAAATCAGCAACATTTTACCTAACGTTGTAGGTTGTACATACTTTAGCAATTTAGATGCAAATGAAGGCAATATAAATAAATGCGAGGCACTAGGATCAATTAAATCATTTCTTCAATATAAAAATCAATATTGTACCTTCCACCACAACGGATGAAGCATCAGTTGTGCCTTGGTCCAAGGCATATACTCGCCCTAGACTAGCAACTTGTTTCCTCTTCTCTTTAATCATGGCCTTCTTTTCGAAGCATAGGTATCAGTAGGGGCCTTCTTTGGGTCTTGGCCTTTCTGTGGGGTAGTTTCACCTAACTCTTGGCAATTCTTCATTAAATACCCTGTCTTACCACATCTGTAACATTCTCCAATAGCCATATGATGAGATCTATTACCTTTCCCAAACTGAGAGGCGTGTAACTCATAATCTTATAAGCACAACTATGGTTCGTGCATTGCCTCGTCATAGGTAGTGATATCTCACGGGCCAATCGGGCTCTGATAGACGGTCTTATCTCTTCTATGAACTTTTGGACCTTTCAACTCTCACTACTCATAGTATTAGGGTCATACCTGCCCAAGGATATGAACCTTAATTCATATTCATCAATACATCGATTTAGGGGAACCAAACTTATAAATTCCACTTGTAACTTTCTCTGAGCAGAGTTCGGGACATACTGTCTTCAAAATGCTTCCAGAAATATTTCCCATGTCAGTTCAAGATGTCTAATTATCAAGATGAGTCGAACGAACTTTCACCAATACTACGCCTCGACCTTAAATCCCATACATTGTTTGAGCAAATAGCTTCATAATATTCTCTAAGCTCTGCTCAAATCTCACGAAGCGTGCCTCAGCACTTTCTAGTCTCTCTGTGGTATCCTGTGGGGTATGATCAGACGAAAACTTGTCTCGGCTCTTAGGCCTACCCCTACGGCCTCGAAAGCGTGTACTTGTCCCTCTACTATGGCAGCTGTCAATCGGGGTAACTATATTCATGTATGCATAACCCTTTCTTCGTCTAATCCCATCATGGAATACACAATTGTATCTAAACAATGCACAGTACATGGGGATGTAAACTTCCTTAACCACTAACACTGACTCATATCAGGCTAACTCAACTCTGATACTACCTTTGTCATGACCTCTTTTTCCTAAAAATTACTACAAATTTTTAACTTTTTCATTTCCATACCTGTCGTAAATAGTTTCACTAGTAACTGTTGGGCTATGAGTCGACATCAGTCCCTCTTGTCATGTTACTTACCTTAACATCCATTTCCATATAACATTTACATATTAGGATCTACCGTCCTTTGACTTTAACTAATTACATTCATAACTGTATTTACATAGTTTTACATCGTCGATATTTCATCCATGTACACTATTGTGCTTTTACCTGTTCAGATATAAAAACTATACAAGTGTGTATACCTTGTGTCGATGGAAAACAGCGGACAATAGGAATGCAAGACCACTATCACTCTCTTCTACTGAAAGTACTCTGTAGGGGTGGAAAGTGAAAGGGTGAGCACAAATTGCTCAGTAAGGCAATAATGTAAGTAGTTAGATAACTACACTATCTACATGCTTATAATGTCATGATATAAAAATCATTTATATCCAAAGCACGAGGTAAAATTAAAACTATGCCACATGTATATAAATATATCACGTACTGACAACATGAAAATAGGCATGTAAACATGGGAAATCATCACGTCAACGTCTCATGCTCAACATATTGAAAAACTCATCATAAAACAACCCCTCAAGGTTTAACACATTAAAATTCAGTAAAACTCATCAACAGATTATTAAAACCATATTTCGTTTTAAAATCACAAATCGAGGTGTAACCCCTCATTTGGGTCTGCCCTGATCTATCTAGAACGTATGATATCACGTGAGTCATGTAGGTTACTATATAGGAAAAATTGATGACTATGTCCCTGTGATCCCAAGCTACACTGATCCCGGTATGCGGGGTATCACGGCTGCAACGGGAGGTGGGTCAGTCCTACCTACCAGAATATCAAATCACCAATCTCATAATCATGACTACACGATACAACGTACTCCATGAACCCATATCACTGTTTGGGGGTGCCTAGCATAGGTCTTATCCACCCCATACCATGTCGATAACCAACCCATGTCTCAACATACACATGCGAGCATATCATCTTACTGTGGCACACAGTCTACAAGAGGCTCTAGCATGACTCTATGCATGTCACATCAAGTCTAGTACGAGCGAAGCTTCAGCATAAAAATTGAGAAGGAATGGTGGAGAGGATAGTCACGCCAAGGGAAGGAAGCCGAGAGTGGAGTTCCTTTGGTTTGAGAATGAGAAAGATGAACAGTGGCAATCGAGAAGAAAAGATGAAAGAAAGAAGCAGTGGCGCCAAAATCAAAATCGGGAAGAAAGAAAGAGAGAGGAGTAAAACATATGTAAATTTTAATATATATATATATATATTAGAGTAGAGAATAAATATCGAAGAGAAAAGAAAGTGCTTCGAGAATTTAGGAAAAACCCGGGGAAAAGACAGTTGAAAATATCAGTTCAAATTTTTGAAAATAATTTTATGATTTCGAGTAGCTAAATAGATACCGTAGAGATAGAAAACTCAATATTACCCCTACGTATAGACTGAATTGGACTGAAAAGTGTTGAAAAAAATTCATAATTGCATGTTTCAGTGTTTTCATCGTTGAAAATACTATTTCGAACGGTATATGGATAGGTTGGCTGTTGTTTTTACTGCCTAAATAAAATAGCACGTTTTACGAAGTTAAATGTGCTTGAGTGGGAGGAATTCCATTATGGGTGACCTTCTAGGAAGTCTCCACTCACATATCGTTTATGCATTACTTTTGTACTGAATATTGTTTTTTATATCATTTTTGAAATAATTGAACCACCTATCCGATTTTCGATACGAAACAGTGCTAGAGTGCTCGTCTAGGCTATGTGTCACACTGAATTGCTCGCATTAGATTTTTATATAATTTATGAGAAAAATCGTGCTGGAGCTATCGTGTATCGTTGTGTGATCTTGCACTAACTTGCTCACACTGGATTTTGAGACTAAGGTGATAGTTGATACTGATGTTGGGGGGGTAAATCCTTGAGACTACTCAGTACCCTCAGTCATATTGTACTGTATCAAGGTCCACGGAGCACGTTGTATCGTGTGGATGCACATGGAGTATGTTGCACTGTGTATTGAGTCTTCAGACTACTGAACTGAACTGAACTGTACTGTATTGATTATCCGACGGGCTAGAGTGACCCATCCCCTTTGAGGCGTATGACACTCGCGCACACCTGGCTAGTGAGGCACGAGGTCACTGACTTTGATCATATGTTGATTGGACTATTATTGATTGGATCCTACTGTTATTTATTGAATCTCAGCCTAGTCTCAGCGAACAGAATTGTTTATTGATAGAAAGAAAGGTGAATTGAACTGTTTACTGATTGAATGAATCGTTCAAAAAAACGAATTCAAGTGTTTTACTGTATTGATTGAACAGTAAATGTTTTTATTGTACTCACCATATTGAATGCATATGTTTTACGTATGGTAAAGTACCAAAAACTGAGTGTAATTGAAAGTGTTTTTCAAAGAAAGTGCATCAATTGTGAATGGTTTTCAGTATTCACAAATTGAATTATATTCAAGTGTTTTACAATGTTTTTATAACTGATCATGGCATACATTATAAGCATGTAGATAGCATGGTTGTCTACTGCTTACATAAGTTTCTTACTAAGCGAGTTAAGCTCACTCCCTACTATCCTCTACAGAGTCCTAACAGTAACTTGGATGCTTCCGTTAATACGGCATGTCGCACAGCTATGGTTCTGCGGAGTATCTTTCTGCTTTCAAGGTATACTTAGCTGTAAGAAACTCTTTTGTATCTAAAATGTTTTATAAGTACAGTAATGCAAATGAGATGTGTATGGGGAATGTGAACATATTTTGTTTAAATTTGTTACTAAGAAAGAAAATTAATCAGACTGAGTATTGTTCTGACCTAATATCAACTTGTAGCCCAATCGAAATGTCCATAAATTTGAGTTATTAGATAAGTGGTATCAGAGCAAGGTTTGCCCGATACGAGTCGATATTAAAAGTAAAAAAGATTGGGAAAATTCACATCCCTAACATTACTATACACTGTCTAGATACAAACGGGTATACCTAGTTGTGTTTTATTGAAAATTGTGTCAGTGAATGAAAGGGAACTGATAGATATGGCTAATTAGTAATACAACCATATTGACAGATGGAAATGAACCGTTCCTCGAGGCTATAGATGTAGGCCCAAGAGGTATAGTGAACCCTCGTATTAGTGTACACCTTATAGTTTCACTGAAACTTGTTAGACTCCGCTTCGTAAAATTTAAGTGGGACATGGAAATAATGATGATATTATCGGGTCAAGTGATAATGTCCCCATGATAATGATAATGATTGAGGTGTGACTGAGAGAAAGACTGAGACAATTTCAAAAAATAGTACACTAATACATACTGGAGTCAAGAATCCAATTGTAATGGAAAAATGCAAAATTAAATTGGAAAATTTGCATGGATTCTTAAAGTGTGACTATGAACTTAATAGACTGGGGGCAATTTCAGGAGTTTAAGCCTTCGTGTTTCAGTAAGGTTAAGAATTCAGTGATTCAGAGAGTTGGATGAATGAGATAGAAAAGCTTGATGATTTTAGAAGTAACTCTATCGAGAAAGTTGTTTTTGCAACTTTTGCTTTAAAGAATTGGAGAAGCTACACGGATTTTCAGAGTGCGCTACTATAAAGAAAGTAACCCTTGTAGCATCAGTATCAAAATGGAAAGTCGAACTCGGAGGGAAGTTCCCCGATTTAATTCGAGAGCCAACATCGAAAAATTGCATAGGATATATTTCTAAAGGCCCTTAGGCGGCAACATAAGTGGCAATTATGGATGAAATGATTGAAATCAGACAGAAGTAACAAGTTTGAGAATGGATACGAAACTAAATTTATGGTTTTTGGAAGAAGTTTAATTCGGATAAGTAGAGATGTGAAACGAAGGAAGTCCAAGAAACTCGTAGGAGGTACTAAGATCCTCAATTGAGCTAAATTAGCTCAATTGGATGTTATTTTGAGGAAGCAGTGCGCAAGGCGCAACTGTGATGATATGAAATGTATATTTCGAGGTTACTAAGAAAATGAAAAGGTAAAGAGAGTGATAGAAAAGTGATGTACTAAGGAAGCAGTGAGAGTGATAGAGTAAAGTCACTGTAACTTAAAAGATGAATTACAGAACTAAAACTATAAGTGAAGGTCACACTGCTTACATGATTGATCAAGTTAGGATGCGTTCGGATTAGAAAGACACCCCAGTAGATAGAAGTATTTTCGGCACGCATTCATATGATCTATCAAAGTTACCATTAAAATTGAAAGGTGAAGTTCTGAAATTGATTTAGCACTTGGTATCGAATTAATTTTTCAGAACACTGTACTCAGTGGCTTTGATTGAATTAGAAATGCTAATAAAAAAAAAAGTAATTACAAGAACTATATGAAGAGGAAATTACCAGACTGAGTGACCGCTTGTGAGTGTACCAGCATTAATTGTCTAAAGAGACCCGGAGTCTTCTGGGTCACGATATGTCAAGAACGAGAGTTAATTAGGTTCTCCCAAAACAGAGATTATGGATCAGTGGGAAAGACCCAAAACTCTTAAAGATGATTAAGAGTTTGAGATATAAGGAGACTTTGGAATATGAATTACGTATCAAGTTTAAGGATTGTAAATGGTTTATGCTTATGTTTCAAATGTGAGACTTAATTGGAATAAAGAAAGAGTTTTGTTATAATTGATGTACGGAATGAGACAAGCTTTGAAATGTGATAGATTCTGAATACAGGTGATATTATGAATAAGAGATGTATATGATGTATGAATACTTCTGGTAAATTAAATGATTCGGATCAAGTGATATGAATAAAGAATGAGTGTAACTAAATGATAAATGTGAAATTGCGAAAAGCTTTGGTATCCTACTTTCTATTGAGGCTGAACCTTAAACCCTTATATCCATAACTAGTTTATGTAGTCAGGTCTGATGGCTAATAAAGGTATTTCAAAATACCTCCCCACCTAAGAAACTTGACATCGTCTAGAAATATCCGTAACCCATAAATTGAAATTGACGGTCGTAATATTACGTTTGAAGTCAGGAAACCATTACTTGTACGATGAAGAATTGTAGAATTCTACTGATCATGAAGGTTTAAATATTAAATTCCACAAAAGCAGTTTAATACAGGAAAAAGGAAATAACTAGGGTTGGTACCTTGAGCAGAAGTGATTTCGAGATGGCGTTATATATATTGATCAGGGACATGAGTTATTAACTTTTTGGTTGACCTCGACTTGAGTGTGGTCCTTTCTTGACACTAACATTCGTTGCATGGTGGCTAGCCTGAGAGTTAAAATTGGACTTGATTGATCGAATCGAATAGACTTAGCGTAATGGTAAACACTACATTAATGTAGCTAATCAGACCCTGACGGGTGCTACAATAATTGTTGGGGTTGGTACTGATGGTTTATAGAGAATTAAAAATAGAACTGTGTACCCAGTGATTAATAGTTAAAGGAATTGTTGTCATCAGAGGCTTGTTTATGGAGATATATTTCACACCCGGAGAATAGTAAAGATTTATCAAGTCTCCTGAAGGCATATTGGTAATCAAGCGTGATAAGAGACATAACCGGATTTGTGACTAAATGTCTTATGTGTCAGCAAATTAAGGTAGGTATTATTAGAACATTTACCCATCTAATATGGAATTGAGAGCATGTGCTCAGGATTTTAAAGGTTCCTCGAAGGACCATCAGTCATTAGCAGAGTTTGCGTATAGTGACAGTTACCACTCAAGCATTGGAATGGCACCGTATGAAACGTAGTATGGTCATAATGTCATTCACCGATTGGATGGAAGAAGTAAGTGAAACGGGGAAAATTGTTTCTGATTTGGTTAAGCGAGCCGCTGAAGATGTACAATTAATTTGTGAGGTTGAGAACAGTTCAGAGCAGGAAAAAAAGTTATGCTGACCAAAGATGAAGACCTTTGAAATTTTCAGTAGGAGATTTAGTATTTTTAAAAGTTTCTCCTTCCAAAGGTATAATGTGGTTTTAGAAGAAAGGAAAGTTAAGTCCCCGTTATATTGGGCCATTCGAGATCTTAGACCGAGTGGGAGATAAAGCTTATAGATTGGCATTACTGTTGAAATTATCAAGTATTCATAATGTCTTCCATGTTTCGATGCTACGCAAGTACCATCTGGATCTCACGCATGTGATTAAGTATGAACCACTGGAGTTGAAGGAGGATATGACCTATGTGGAGAAGCCAATTCGGATTCTGGATAGGAAAGAGAAAGTATTGCAATCTAAGACAATTCCTTTGGTCGAGGATCTGTGGTAGTATCACACTTTGAAGGAAGCAACATGGGAATTGGAAAGCTTAATGCGAGAGAAGTACCCACAGTTATTTGAGGATTGATGTACTATTAAATTTGGGGATCAAATTTCCTAAGGTGGGGAGAATGTAAACACCATGAATTTTCTTTCATTCGTCCTTATTCAGGAATAACAAATTAAACTATTGGGATTAGAGAATGTGTTTCCTTGGTGAATGATTTAAATGAAATTATAATATACATGAGGGCCTACGAGAAATTAATTGACTAAAATATTTTAAGTGGAAGAACAAATAATTTGGGAGGAAAGAAAATAAATTTTTCAAAGCTAGATTAAGATATAAATATCCCTCTACGATAGATAGGTACAATTATTAGATTAAATTTAATTCTAATATCATAAGGAAGATTTGTTAAGTAAATAGATATATATGTACATATATATATATATATGTACATGTATAATATTTAGCTGTTCAACAAGTAAAGAGTATGAGTACATGTATATATATATATGTAAGTAAAACTATACATAACCAATCCCGATAGCCCATCAGTGGCATTCATGAGGACACATGCAAGTGTATATATGAAAGTGCTTTAAGGGAAATGTTAGCAAAGGAGAGGAAGGAAATACGTGAAAGGAAGAGGCGCATGTTGCTGCTGTTTGCAGCAGCCTAGGGAAGAGAGAATGACAGATTAGTGTTGTCCCATCTACACATTTACATGTAATGTGTATACATATATAATGGGAGAAAGGTTGGAGCTACTGAGAAGAATGATAACCACGACAAAGGAAAGAAACATAAAACATGGGGATGAATTTGACCGAAACAGAGAAAGCATATCGAGCTGCAGGAAGAGCAGATAATATGGGGGTAGTTGTAAGACCCACTTTTATTATCTGTTGATGCATTTCCTTATGATTCATGTGATGTACATTTTCATATATTCAATGAATCATAAGAAGAGCTTTGACTGAAATATAACTTGCAAGAAGAATAAAATGGAATATCGATGGACGTCGGAAGAAATTAAATACGAGCCGAAATGGCCACTGATCAAACGAGATGATCAAAATGAAGTTAACCGAAAATATGAAATTAAATAAGAAAAGATGGTGGATGTATGAAGGAAAGTTAGGTTAATTTGGTTCCTAAACAAGTGTAGGGGTAAAACGGTCAAAAGATCGAAATTCGGGATGAATTCGATAAGAAACATTTAATTAAAAATAAGGATTTAGGATATCTTGATCAATAATGAGGAATTATACAATTTCGAGTCCAATTGATCAAGAGCCGGAATTTTTAGAAATACCGAAAATTCACCCGGGACAATATCCCGAAAATACGAAGAAATTATACTGGAAAAATTATTAAAAATATAATAAACAAATTAAATTAAACTAAATTTATTTATTTGGAATAAATAATAATATTGTAGATATTTTCAAATTTTTGAGACTATTTTAATGAATATTTTAATAATAAAACAAATGTTAAATAATAATAACAATAATTAAAAAAAAAAGTGAGAGAAGCCTGAAAATCGGGAAAACCCGAGAAACCAAAACCGAAAGACGACCCGTGAGAACCGACCGTCGATTCCAGCACACCGGCGACTGACAGCGTCCGACGAAGGTACCAAGAGGAAGAGGAGAGACCGACGAGCACGTGGGCACTGGAATCACGCCGCCAGGTGGCCGGAGCAGGCCGATCGGAGCGAAGGTAGACCGACGGAAAAACGGGTTGATTCCCGGCGAACCACCGCGTCTGGGCTGAAACGGAGGCTACCGACGCACTCAGGGGAAGAAGCCGGTTCTTTTGAGACCGGTCTTGGCCGGTGAGACCGCCGGAAACGCTGGCGACGACAACTGGCAGTAAAACGGTAGTGTTTGGCCGAAAGGAAAGGGAAGGAAAAGGAGGGAAAAAGAAGGAAAGAGGAAAGAAAATAAAGGAAAAAGAAAGGAAAAGGAAAGTCTAAAGATTTGTAAGTCGAATTTCAAATTGATATAAAACAAAGTCAAATTGAAGTTGCCATTAATCTAAGTACATTTTAATGTACAAATTATTTGCAAAACCCTTAAAATAAACTCACAGATAAAATATCCCTGGTAGCGAGAACTAGAATTAAGTAATTTTTATTTTCACAGCTAAAACGCAACTCAGTATACTCATTCGCTTTAACATATTGTTGTGATAATATATTTTGAAATGACAAAACAAGTAAATTCAATAGTATAAAGATGATATAAGAACATGTTTAGAGGTTATTAGTACCAGAACTTGAGTTTTTGTGGATGGGAGATCGATCTGGGTTATGAGAGATCGATCTCCTGGGTTTTATTGGATGAGAGATCGATCTCATGAAGACATGAGATTGATCTGCTAAGCCTTGAACCTGTACAAAGGTATTAAGGAAGATTGAGATCGATCTATAAGGGTTATGAGATCGATCTGCCTATTACTGAAGTTAAGGAGATCGATCTGATCTAGGAAGAGATCAATCTCCCCTAAAGTAAAGACAGTAGATCAATCTGTGAGATCGATCTATACTCAAACAGAGAGCTCATGAGATCGATATGGTATAGGAAGAGATCGATTTTCTCAAAGTCAGAGAGCTAAGGAGATCGATCTGGGGTAATAAGAGATCGATCTCATCACTACGAGATTACTCGGCAGATTGATCTATAGATCGATCTTGCCTCAAACAGATAGATTGGAAGATCGATCTGCCTATTCGACAGATCGATCTCCTCTAATATTTTCAAATTATGAGATCGATCTGCTCATATAAGAGATCGATCTCCTTGTGTTATTTTGCTTTGATCTTACAGGATTTATAACTAAGAGATCGATCTGGCCAAGATGGCAGATCGATCTGGAATTCTACTGGAGGTACCTAACGGCTAGTTCTGCAAAAATCTCAACGGGAAAAACAGCATTTAATGCTCCAACTACCAATCCTTTAGTATTTAACCAAGCATTAAAGACAATGAGAATTAAGACACCATTGCTGCACATTTCTTACATTCTCAAGAGTTTAATACTTTCATTCCTTATGTCTTCATTCCTCATTTATTGAGTTTGGCGTATAAGCTTAATTGCAAAAGCTGTAACTGTCCTACCCACATTAAAAGCTTGATTTTGTATTCATCCTTACCTTAAGAGAGAAGAGGATTGTTCCTCAGTGAGATAAAAATTGTAAAAGGGGTGAATACATCTTTGCATTGCAAAGGGTAGAGAGGTTATTCCTTAACCTGAAAAAGGAACATTGTAACTTCTGTTGAAAGTGAGAAAGAAAGCACTTGACAAGAAGGTCAAGGAGAGAGGACGTAGGCAAGAGATTGGCCGAATCTCTATAAACGATTGTGTTTGTTACTGTGAGGTCTCGGCCCAGCCCAGCCTACACAGGCGCAACCCCTCATGGGCCCCTGGTCCAACTCCTGTGACATCGGCACCCCTCACTCAATCGACCTGTCCGCTTTGGCAGGCCCAGCCCCCTCATGGTTTTCTTTCGCGTCCCGGAGTGCTCGAACCCAGGACCAAGTCCTAGTTCTTGCACTCCGTTGATACCACTGAGCCCTCAATGGTATCAACGGAGTGCAAGAACTAGGACTTGGTCTTGGGTTCGAGCACTACGGGACGCGAAAGAAAATCATGAGGGGGCTGGGCCTGCCAAAGCAGACAGTTCGGTTGAGTGAGGGGTGCCGATGTCACAGCAGTCGGACCAGGGGCCCATGAGGGGATGCGCCTGTGTAGGCTGGGCTGGGCTGGGACCTCACAATAAAACTCGCGTTTTAATGTGAGAACCCTGCTGCCCGCCCCACACCAGGTCACAGGCTTATAGGAACTCATCACCTCCACGTATTGTCCGCTTTGGGCTGGCCCACAGGCCCCCTCACGATTTTGCTCCACTGAGGGGGCAAGCCCATCTCCCAAGAGACGCGTCACGGGAGGCTCGAACTCGGGTCAACACCCTTGTTCTTGCACTCACTAATGCCTATGACAGTTGTCACTTGAGTATCGGGATGACTTCAGATGAGGCATTGTATGGCCGTAAGGGTTGTTTCCCCGATTTGGATAAGAAGAAGTGGGTGACAGATAGAAAATTGTTCCCGAATTGGTAAGACAAACCTCTGAGGATATTCAGTTAATTATGGAGGATTAAGAACACCCCAGAGCAGATAGACAAACTATGCTGACAAGAGACAGAAACCATTGGATTTCACCGATGGTGAATTAGTATTGTTGGAAGTTATTGGTCCTAAGGACATAACAAGATTCAGAAAGAGATTGGACAAGTGGGAGATAAGACCTGTAGGTTGGCGTTACCACCTAATTTAGCAGGCATCCACAATGTGTCCTATCTTATGATGCTTCGAAAATACTGTCCGGATCCAACGTATGTGATCAGGTACGAGCTTCAACAGTTTAGCTCAATGAAAGTAAAACATATGATTGGAAAACTTGATTCAGGTATTAAACGGGAATGAGAAAGTGTTGAGGTTTAAGATGATCTCCCTAATTAAAGTATGTTGGTGGTATTATACTCCGAAAAAGTCACATGGAAATTAAAGAGTATGATATGTGTGAAATATTCGGAGTGATTTACAGACTAACTTGGTTCTAATTTAGAGGACCAAATTTCTTAAGTGGGGGAGATTATGTAAGACCCGAAAATTATATCGTAATTTCTTATACAGAATTGAAAATGGTGCCAAATAAAACGAAACGGGATTTAGATTAGAAATAAGGATTTAAAATGTGAAATGAATGAGCATTTGTGAAGGGAAGTCGGGTTAAATTAATCCCGAACGCGTGCAAGGGCAAAACGATCAAAAGACCGAAAGCCGAAATAAATTCGATAAGAAAATTTAATTAAAAATAATGGATTTGAGAATCTCGATCAATAACGAAGAAATAATTAAATTTCGAGTCCAATTGATCAAGAATCAGAATTTTTAGAAATACCGAAAAGTCACTCGGGACAATATCTCGAAAATACGAAGAAATTATACCCGAAAAATGGTTAAAAATATAATAAATTAATTAAATTAAATTAAATTGTTTGGAATAAAATAATATAATTGTAGATATTTTTAGAATATATTTGAATATTTTAATGAATATTTTAATAATAAAACAAATTGTTAAATAAAAAAAAATAGAAATCAGAAACTTTAGTCGGGGAGAGAGAAAGAAGTGAGAAACGGAGAAGCTAGCCGAAATCGGGGAGAAGACCGGCGGGCCACCGGCGACCCAATCGGCCAGGTGAAGGTCAGAAAAGGAAGAGGAGAGGCCGACGACCTCCCTGGTACCGACGGTGCAGCCCACCGACGCCGGAGAACACCGGATCGAGGGAGAGAAACCGACGGGGAGAGAAGAGAAAGTTCCGACGAACGACGCCGATTCGGCCCCAACCACCGGCTACCAAAGAACCCCCACGTCATGCCGAGCCGAATAGGGGCAGAAACAGCGGGGGAAACGGTGGCCAGCGCCGGCAACGACGAGAAACGAGGAAGCCACCGATGCCGGAAAGTAGAAGAGGTTAAACCGGCCACTTCCCGGCCACCTCGTGCCAAATCGAGACCAGATTCGAGCTGCGGACGACACCGCGGAGCTGCTGGCGGTGGAAGCCGACGGAGAACCGACCGGCAAGGCACCGAACCGGCCGAACCGAAGCAAACTGGAGTGAACCGAACTGGTCTGAACCGGTCTGAACCGGACTGAACCGGTTCAGCCAAGAAAGAAGGGAAAAAAGGAGAAAAGAGAAAAAGGAAAAAGGGAAAGAATTTCGGGGATACACCGGACTTCGGGTAAGTCGGTAAGAGGTCAAAAGTGACCATTTTGAATTTCGAGAAATTTATTTAAATTATATTTAATCGAAAAGTAACCTGAGATTAAATATATAATTGTGCAGTTGTACGACAAAGCCCGAACGAGAGCCGACTGAGTTCCGATTTTTTGTATCCCGCATCATATTGGGTAAGTATATTTTAATCCCAACAATTAAAGTCATTTAATACAGAGTTTCGATTATTTTACGAAATTTACGGAATAATTCTGTATAAAAAGGAATGTTATTTGGAATTTTACAGTAATTATCGTAAATAGTGTATGGGCTATCCAATGAGTTTAGAACGAAGCCCGATGATTATTGGTAACCTGAATGAGCCCAGTAAACCCGAAGAAGGAATTTAATTAGTAAAAACGGGCTGAAAATGGGTCGAGGCCCATTAACGTGCGATTGGGCCCAAGAAGAGTAAATTGGCCCAATTAGTTAAATCGAATATAGTAAACAGGAGAATTATATTTATTGGGTTAAATTGACGTGCTAAATAATTATCTGTAGCCCCAGAGACTGTATTAACAGCAAATCGAATCGGACGAGCCTCCGACAGTGGAATTTAGATACGCGCTCGACGAGAATCGAGGTAAGGGAATTTTGTAGTCGCATAGAGATTTCTATACGTATTTTTGAGGGGATTTACAGGGCCTAGAATTATTTTAAATATCTAGAAATGAAATAATAATTTTTACGAAAAACCGGGGGTATAGGTGAATAAAGGAAAAAGACGATTTTGCCCATAGGAGTAAAATTTACAAAAAGGGTAGTAAGTCAGGTAAATTACATGATTTCATGTTTTTAACGTGTTATATGAATGTATTGCTTTGATTTAAGCAAATATGCACATAGGTTGGCTGTTGAATTCATGAATTTTATGAAAGGGTACCGGTTTGTACCGGTTATGATTTTAAAAGATGTTTTATCAAGATTGAGCCACCTATCGTATTTACATGAATAAAAGGAGTGCAAGAGTCTTTCTCGCACTCAAGTTTACTGAATTATTTCTCATGAAAAGCCGTACTGGAGCATTACTCGTACGAGAAATTTGTGTGTGCACAAAATCGTGCTGGAGCTTCGCTCGCACGAGATTTTAGATATCATGATATGCATAGCATGGTGCTGGAGCTTCGCTCGCACTAGATGTCAGTTGACATGCATATAGTCGTGCGGAAGCCTCCTGTAGACTGTGTGTCACAGAGAGTTGAGATGCTCACACATATACTTTGAGACATGGGTTGGTTATCGACATAGTATTGGGGTGGATAAGACCTACGGCAGGCACCCCCAGACTATGATATGGGTCCATGGAGTACGATGTACTGTGTATGTCACACGGAGTACGCTGTATAGTGCAGTCATGATGACTCGATGTTATTACTTGATATTCTGGCGAGTAGGACTTGACCCCACCTCCCGTTGCATTTGTGATGCCCCGCACACCGGGATCCGTGTAGCCTGGGATCACAGGGACAAAGTATGGCCATAGTCCTCAATTTTCATACAGTAACCTACATGCCTCACATGATATCATACGGCCTGGATAGACCAGGACAAACCCGATGGAGGGGTAAGGTCCCGATTTATGTTTTTAAACGAAATGCGATTTAATGAATCAAGGTATTCTCGAGAGATGGGTTTAGCCTTGATGTGGTTGTTTTATAATGAAACAAATGAGTTTCAAAGTGATGAGTTTTGTGATTAAACAAATGAGTTTTAAAGTGATGAGTTCATGATGAAACTAATAAGTTTTAATGTGACGAGCATGAGATGTCATACATGATGATTTTTCCATGTGTGTTTTATATGACAATTTCATGATTTCTCTTATATGATATATACATACATGTGGCATCGTTTTAGTCATTCCTCATGCTCAAAATATAAAGGATTTTATATCATGACATTATCAGCACGTAGATAGTATAGTTATCTACCTGCTTACATTATTGCCTTACTGAGCTGTTTATGCTCACCCTTTCATTTTTCACCCCACAGGGTATATTCAGTAGAAGAGAACGACAGTAGTCATATCTGCTGCTTCTTATCAAGATCAGGTATACACATTTGTACAATTTTGTATCTGAACATATAGATGCACAGTACTGTATATGGATGTAATATTGGGGATATATTTAGTTCAATAAATTGATATGTAAATGAAATATGAAAATGGAATGGTAAATAGGTGAGAGGTGACTAACACCGAATCATAGCCCAACTGTTTAGTAGTATAACTGTTCACGACGGGTAAGGAAATGAAAAAGCAAAAAAAGATTTCACTCTGATTTTTAGGTATTTTGGGTCGTGACAGTTACTCTCTTCCCTATCTTGCTTTAATTTGTTTAATTTCATTATATTGCTCATTATCATTTGCTGATTAAATTAGGATTAATTTAAAATTTGCCATTAACATTAGAAAACCGATTCACCCGCCCTCTCGGTAGAGCCAACACATATCTATAACACCACAACCATGAATTAAACGAATCTCAAAGCATTTTATGCATGGCATGTACCTAAAAGGATATAAAAGATATTTTGTTGATAATTAAATGTATTAAAGGGTTTTAATGAATGGATTGGACTATATCTGGCAATTTGTGTTTAAAATTGTGTTCATGTCATATAAAATACAAAACATTTGTGTCAAAATTTTTATTGACGTACAAAACATAAAACTCATTTTTAGTTTTTACCATATCCCTATGCAATTTTTCTTAATTTTAGCACGTGTCAAATCCCTATATGTGACCTTAAATTTGTATGACAGCCTATACAAGTTGAGACAGTGAAGGGGAAAGATAACCTCAACCTTGCACAGCCGATAGGAAGTAAGGCTCTTTATGCTTAAAGTTTCAAAATGTGTGTGTGTAAATATATATATATATATGCATGCATGTATGCATGTAATTAACACTCACCTAATGAGTATATATATTGGCATAGGTGGTATAGCCTACTTATGAGCAAAATTATAAGGCGACATGTCTAAGTTTCGACTAAGGTAAGAAGTGACAAAGGGTGAGTTACCCTTTGGTTTATATATATATATATATATATATATATATATATATATATATATATACACATAAGAGATATTGAAGAAAAATACAATGAAATCGAATAAAGTCCTCTTGACCATTTATAATAAAAGTATGAAGAAGAACAATATTTATTTTGGTCAATTATGCCTTGGCGATATAAATATTTATTGTGAATTCTTTGTGTGCATTGGTGATATAGGAGACATAAAGTAGTGGAAATAATACCATGTAACGACCCTTTTTATTGTACAATATGGTTGGGCTACGAGTTGATGTTAGATCGGAACAATACATCTTTGAACAAAGCCAAAGAAAATATTTCTCGATTAAGCAGAATAGTTATTCCTATGCAAAAATATTCACATTTACATCCCCAAATATACTATTGTTTACATTACTGCACATACAAAAATTTTAGATACAAAATAATTTATGTCCTAGGTATACCTTTAAGGCAAAAGATTACTTTTGTGGAAGTATGGCTATGCAAAAGAACCTTACTTATAAAAGTGGTCTCGGCTACCAATGTGGCTCTGTAGAGAAAAGAAAGGGATGAGCTCAACGTGCTCAGAAAGAAAAACATATGACAGGTAGATAAATACATTATATACATGTTTGCATAATAAGGTTAATATGTAAAAGATACTGAACAATAAAGTAAAATCAGAGTTGAAAATCAATGACAGTTTCGATATCGATAGTATATACATTGAACAGTAATAAATAAAGTTTCTAAAACTTTATACGGTCGAATAAATGATTTACAAATAATAGTACAGTTCATACGGTCAGTTTAGAAAATCAGATAGATAAGATAATGTGGAACATGCTATAGCAATAATCAGTATGACAATTGGCCAATGACGGTGACTCCGAGTATCACTGATCAGGTGTGCTAGGATGTCAATCGACGTGGGAGTTATCAGCTACCCTAATGACTCATAATACAGTATGTCCGAAGACCGATAGCACGGTACAGCGTATTCACATGCGTGTTGCACGGTACATCGTACTCCGTGGACCACAGTAACAGTAGTAGTTCAGTAACAGTAACAGTTCAGTAGCAGTAACACTTTAGCATGATTAACCATCGTTTTTGCCTTAAAATTAGCGTGAGTCAAGCCGTGCAACACACAGTTAACACGTGCTCAAGCACATTTTATCGTTAATAATTTATATACAGTTCATTTTCATCAAATCCATTTTTAAAATTCATTTCGGTACATAAAACTGTCACGACCCAAATTACCTAAAAATCCCTACAAATTTTCCATTTTTCATTTCCTTACCCGTCGTGAACAGTTATACTACTAAACAGTTGGGCTATGATTCGGTGTTAGTACCTCTCACCTATTTACCATTCCATTTTCATATTTCATTTACATATCAATTTATTTGAACTAAATACATCCCCAATATTACATCCATATACAGTACTGTGCATCTATATGTCCAGATACAAAATTATACAAATGTGTATACCTGGTCTTGATAAGAAGCAGTGGATAACTGAGATGCGAGACTATTGTCGCTCTCTTCTACTGAATGTACCCTGTGGGGTGGAAAATGAAAGCGTGAGCGAAACGTGCTCAGTAAGGCAATAATGTAAGCAGGTAGATAACTATACTATCTACGTGCTGATAATGTCATGATATAAAATCCTTTATATTTTGAGCATGAGGAATGACTAAACAATGCCACATGTATGTATATATCATATAAGGGAAATCATGAAATCGACATATAAAACACACATGGAAAAACCATCATGTTATGACATCTCATGCTCTTCACATTAAAACTTATTAGTTTCATCACAAACTCATCACTTTAATACTCGTTTGTTTCATTACAAACTCATCACGTTAAAACTCATTGTTTCATCATAAAACAACTTCATCAAGGTCAAACCCATCTCTCGGGAATACCTTGATTCATTAAATCACATCTCTTTTAAAAACATAAATCGAGACATTACCCATCCCTCAGGTTCGTCCTGGTCTATTCAGACCGTATGATATCATGTGAGGCATGTAGGTTACTGTATGAAAATTAAGGACTATGGCCATACTATGTCCCTGTGATCCCAGGCTACACGGATCCCGGTGTGTGGGGCATCACAACTGCAACGGGAGGTGGGGTCAAGTCCTACCCGCCAGAATATCAAGTAACATCATAGAGTCATCATGACTGCACGGTACAGCGTACTCCGTGTGACATACACAGTACATCGTACTCTGTGGACCCATATCATAGTCTGGGGGTGCCTGCCGTAGGTCTTATCCACCCCAATACTATGTCGATAACCAACCCATGTCTCAAAGTATATGTGCGAGCATCTCAACTCTCTACGACACACAGTCTACAGGAGGCTTCCGCACGACTATATGCATGCCAACTCACGTCTAGTGCGAGCGAAGCTCCAGCACCACGCTATGCATATCATGATATCTAAAATCTCGTGCGAGCGAAGCTCCAGCACGATTTTGTGCACACACAAATTTCTCGTAAGAGCAATGCTCCAGTACCGCTTTTCATGAGAATAAATCATTAAACTTGAGTGTGAGAAAGACTCTAGCACTCTTTTTATTCGTGTAAATACGATAGGTGGCTCAATCTTGATAAAACATCTTTTAAAATAGTAACCGGTACAAACCGATACCCTTTCGTATATTTCACGAAATCAATAGCCAACCTATGTGCATATTTGCTTAAATCAACGCAATATAATCATATAAAACATTAAAACATGATAATCATGCAATTTATCTGCCTTACTACCCTTTTTTGTAAATTTTACTCCTAGGGGCAAAATCGTTATTTTGCTTTATTCACCTATGCCCCGGTTTTCACAAAATTATTATTTCGTTTCTAGATAGTTTAAGAGATTCTAGACCCTGTAAATCCCCTAAAAAATACGTATAGGTATCTCTATATACCTACAAAATTTCCTTACCTTATTTTCCTGTCGAGTCTGACCTTTCCACTGATGTCACGTCGCGCAGTCCGATCTACTCCCCCATCAAATGCCCGGAACTGCGTCTTAATATTCCTCAGGTCAGATATTATACAATTTAATTGTATTTAATATTTTCTGGGCTTAATTTAAATCATTGGGCCCGTTTACCCCTATTGGGCCCGATTGCACCTTAATGGGCCTCAATCGGCCTTAAGCCAATTTTCCACTTAATTTTCACATTATCGAGGTCTATTGGGCTCATTGGGCCCACCAATAATTTCTTGGGCCTCGTTCTAACTCTTAATTAGCTCAATTTATTATTTACGACAATTTATTCGACTTTCCAAAATTTAATTTAATTTTATGCGATAATTAAATTCGAAGCACGTATAACGATGTAAATTGTCGTAAATAAGGGTCACTTACCCGAGATTCCATGCTAATACGTGAATCGAGGTTGTCTCGATCTCTCGTTGGATGCCAATTGTCGAGCTACACAATTTTCATAATTTTTCGGGTAAATTTCCAGTCGAAAATTAATTAAATATAATATTTCAAAATTTAAATCGGTCAATTCGACCGCTTACCGACTTACCCGAAGCTCGATTGCATCACTGGAATTTTCTCCAATTTTTTCTCTTTTCTTTTTTCCCTTTTTCTCCCTTTTTTTTCCTTCTCTTTTTAGCTGAACCGGTTCAGTCCGGTTTAGACCGGTTCAGACCGCCGGTTCACCCCGGTTCGCTCCGGTTCGCTCCGGTTCGCTGCCTTGCCGACCGGTTCTCCATCGGCTTCCACCGCCAGCAGCTCCGCGATGTTGTCCGCAGCTCGAATCTTGCCTCGGCTTCGTCCAAGGCCGCCGAAAAGTCACCGGTCCGGCTGTTCTCCTCTTTGCTGTCGGTACCGTTTCCTTTTTCCGCCGTTTTCGGCATTTGTCAGCCGTTCTACTGGCCGGTGCTGCCACCAAACAAGTCGCCTGCGCTTGGGGAAGCTTTGGCTGGGGTTGATCGGGCCTGAATCGGTGCCGATCGCTGCCGATCAAAGCTCTTTCTCCCGCGGCTTCTCTCCCTCGATCCGTCGGATTTCGGCGTCAGTGGGCTGCACCGCCGGTACCAGAGAGGTCGCCGGCCTCTCCTCTTTCATTTTCGACCCTTCGCCTGGCCGTTGGTCACCGAACGGCTCGCCGGTGATCATCCTCGGTTTGCTTCGTTTCCGTTTTCTCTCTCCCCGATTTTTTTTCCAATCTGATTCCTTTTTTTTTAACTTGATTATTTTATTTAACAATTTGTTTTATTATTAAAATATTCATTAAAATATTCAAATATATTCCAAAACTATCTACAATTATATTATTTTATTCCAAACAATTTAATTTAATTTAATTTAATTTATTTATTATATTTTTAACCATTTTTCGGGTATAATTTCTCCGTATTTTCGGGATATTGTCCCGAGTGAAAATTTTGATTAATTTTCGTAAATTCATATCTTGATCAATTTAATCTGAAATTTAATTATTTTTTTGTTATTGATCAAGATTCTCAAATCCATTATTTTTAATAAAATTTTCTTATCGAATTTATTCCGGCTTTCGATCTTTTGACCGTTTTGCCCTTGCACGTGTTCAGGATTAATTTAACCCGACTTCCCTTCACGAATACTCATTCATTTCGCATTTTAAATCGTTATTTCCTGTCCGAATCTCGTTTCATTTAATTTGGGACCATTTTCAATTCTTTATAAGAAATTACGATAAAATTTTCGGGTCTTACATAATCTCCCCCACTTAAAGAATTTGGTCCTCCAAATTAGAACCAAGTCATATGAGTCCATAGACTACTCCGGGTACATTAATCATATCATACTCTTAAATTCTCATGTGACCTTTTCTGGAGTGTATTACTACCAAAGGACTTTAATTAGGGAGATCATCTTAAACCTCAATACTTTCTCTTTCCTGTTTAATGTCCGAATCAACTTCTTCAATATACTTATATTTGTATTAAGCTGAACTGTTGGATCTCATATCCTATCACCTATGCTGGATCTGGATAGTATTTTCGAAGCATCAAAAGATGGGACACATTGTGGATGCCTGCTTATTCAAGTGGAAATGCCACCTACAGGTCTTATCTTCCACTTGTCCAATCTCTCAAAAGATTCAATCCAGCGAAACTCAATTTACCTTCTTCCAAAAGTTCGCTATGTCCTTATTCTCTTAGGACAAGAAACATTTCAACCATACTAATTCACCCTCGGTGAATTCCAATACTTTTCTATCTGCTCTGAGGTGTTCTTAATCTCTCATCCTTAACTAAACATCCTCAGAGACTTATTATCCAAAGTCGAAAATAATTCTATCTGTCACCCACTTTTTCTTATCCAATTTGGGGAAGAACCCCTACAGCCATACACTGCCTCATATCTTGTTATCCCGATACTCAAGTGACAACTGTCACTATTGGCGAATTCGATTTGTAATAACTGATCATCCCAAGGGCATAAAAATCAAGGGCACACGCTTTCATCGGATCCTCCAAAACCTGTACAGTCCTCTCGACTGACCATCTGTCTGATGATGAAAAGCTGTGCAAATACTGAATCGGGTTCCTGTAGCTTCCTAAAAATATCCTCAGAGGTGGGAAGTGAAGCGGGAATCCCTATATGATACCATACTCACTGGAACGCTACTTAATGTTCCACAATCTTCCTTACACATAAATCCTCATATACACTGTGAGTATTTGGGGATTTCATAACCAGAAGGTGGGTAGACTTAGTCACTCTATCGACTATCATCTAAATAAAATAGTCTCGTGATTCATCTGAGTCCTCTATAACCTATCACGAAGTTCATTGAGACTTGCTCCCATTTTTCGTGCCGTGTCGATATAGGTAGAGGCTGCAATAACTCTGCAGACTTTTAATTCTCTACCTTATTCTGCTGACATACTAGGCACTTTTCCACAATCTCTACCATATCTCTTTCCATATCTGACCACCAATACCTTTTCGAGATTTCATATACATGTTCGTTACTTTCCATATGCACTGCATATCCCGAAGAATGAGCTTCTGACAATATTACTATCTCATCAACTGTGGTCTTGGGGAGCACTTATACTATATCTGAACCTCTGTAAATCATCATCACACTTTGTGAACTCTATCACTGTACCCTTCTGAATCTAACCCAACTATCGACACCATGCCAATCATCACGCTAAGCCTGTCAAATCCGGGCACTCTCATCTGGTTCTAGTCTCAGGCTAGCTGTCACACAATCACTGTCATCATCAGAAGGGATCACATCACTATTGAGGCTCACAACTGTTCTAACAGCTCACGCTCCCTGACCATCATATGGGGTACCATCCCGAGGCTCTTTCTACTCGAGGCATCAACCATTACATTAGCCTTTCCTGGGTGGTACAATTTTCACAATCAAAATCTCCCAGAAGCTCTAACCCACTATGTATTCTCATATTCGCCTCTTTCTGTGAAAAACAGATACTCGGGGCTTTATGATCAGTGCATATCCAAAATTTCTCACCCTGTACATAATAGTACCATATCCTCGGTACAAGTACTATCGTTGCGAACTTAAAATCATGAGTCAGATAGTTGATTTCGTGATCAAGGAGTTGTCTGACTCCATAATTGACTATCTTCCCATTATACATCAATACACAGCTCCTTCATTATTTTGAGGTATCCATCTCACTGAGAACCTCTTGAGCTATTGGGTATGGTGAAATTAATCACGGTGGTCAGTTCATACTTCACTACACCGAAATTCATGTCACATCTATCATCTTATTTATCATCTCATTCAAAGACCACGTTTTCTTAGTTAAACGTGTCAACCAAGTAGACCATATTGAGAACTTGCAACAACCCATTTGTAAAAGCAATTTTCCAATTGTTGCTTATAATTTTGCCCTGGGCTTTAACTACACCCATCATATCATCAATAATGATGATTACAAATCGGTCCAGGTAAAATTTAAATACTTCATCGTAGTCGAGCTCCACTACTTATTTCAATCGTCCATATCCTTGACTTATTTATGCATAAGCGTATAAGATCCTTCAAAATCACTTACGTTTTTCAGGTACTAACCTGCGTCATTTCCTTTCTTATCTTAACGGCTCTTATTAAATTTTTACTATGATAACCTTTATGACTTGTCGAATTTTAACATTCTTATCGTCTTAGTAAAGGTATCCTAATGCTAAAGGTAGTTATTACAATGATCGATTTCACGTTATAGGTTATATATATATACTTTTAGACGCTGTCAAGTCTTCAGGCGGGGAGGTATTTTGAAATACCTTTATTAACCTTTAGACTTAACCACAATTACTTTACATATCAGTCCCTGTGGTCACAATTTATATTCGTTACTAATTGCTTTAATCCAAATTACTTCATATTTAAAGGGTATTCTTACCTAGCATACGCCTATTACTCCAGTCTATCTCGTAGTCAGGATTTATCACATCTTAAAACTTATCTCTTTTCGTATATCACTTATAATAAAACTCTTTCATTATTCATTCCGTGAGTACAATCCTTTACTCCTTTAATTTCAACTATTGCACCCCTTTTTATCACTTGTCAACACTTACAGTATACTTTTCAGTGATGTTTTCACCCCTGTTTTCAACTTAAAATCTCTATATCCATCTTCCGTTAATTAATCCTCCTCTATTGGGGTACTCATGTATCAATATTGTGTCCAATGATGTAGGCATTCATGCCTTTTACTCACTTATATGCGAATGAAAGCGGTATGAATAAATGTGTGGCACCAGGATCAATGAACATATGTACTTCATTATTCATAACAAGTGTGGTATCTTACACCACATCCATGAAACATCAATAGTGTCCTGGTCCAAGACATCCTCTCGCCTTCGTCCAACAGCCTGCTTTCCTTTTTCTTTTCGGCTATGGCCTGCTTTTTTCGTTGCAGCTATACCAACGAAGTTTTTCTCTGTCTCTTTACTTTTCTGTGGGGCGATCTCGCCCAACTCTATGCAATCAAAATCAATGGTCCGTCTTACCACCCTTAACGGCCATTTTCATCAATACAGTGTAGGTATAGACCCTCCTTCCGTGGTATCCACCACACATTCCACACTGCTTACAGTGCTTACACTGCTACACTGCTTCGTAGCAGGTCGGGGTCCTCCAATCACAATGCCCCTCAAGAGTGCCAGAATTTGATGCACTGGGGTCTTACCAATTATCTTACTCCATGACTCGTCAAATTAAATCTTTTACCAATTACCATTTTCCCATTTTTAACATCTTTATCATTTCTCGATTCCCTTTTCTGTCTCTATTTCAGCCCTCACTACCTTTCCCAATCTCAGAGGTGTGCAATTCATGTTCTTATTTACCCAACTATAAATCTGCGCACTGCCTCGGTATAAGTAATATCTCACGGGCCAATCAGACTCTAATTGAAAATTTGAGCCATTTCATGAACTTTTAGACATCTCGACTGTCACTTGTTCATAGTGTCGAGGTAATATCTGCCCAAGAATATAATCGAGTTTCATACTCATAAATCATACTCTTCAATAAATCAAATCCTATGGGTCAGAGTAAGGACTTTTATCCATAATTTTCTTTAAATCATGTCCGGGATATCCTATCATCGGAATACATCCATAAACATTTCTCACGTCAGCTCTGGATGTTTAACACTTAAGATGGGTCGAGCGGGTTTCCACCAATGCCCGCTGCGCCCTCAAATCTCATTCATAATCTGAGCAATTTGCTCCCAAAATATTCTCCACAGTCCGCTCCAACCTTGCGAAGCGTGTCTCAATACTGTCTGATCACTCTATCGGACTGTGAGAGGCATGCTCAACATTAACCTCTATTTCAATCTCATCCCGATTCTCATAGGTCAACTCAGCACGACTTAGCAGACTCAGGTCTACCTCTACGACCTCTGCCTCGTGCACTATCTCATCTAACGCGACTCATATTAGGCATTCCTGCATTCTCAACCATTTCTTAGTCAAAACCCATCTCGATATACACTATTGTATCTAACCAAGCACAGTAACACGGGGATGTAAATTTTTACTTAACCACTAACACCGACTCATATCAGGCCAACTCTGCTCTGATACCATTCTCTTGTCACGACCCAAATTACCTAAAAATCCCAACAAATTTTTTGCTTTTTCATTTCCTTACCCGTCGTGAACAGTTATACTACTAAACAGTTGGGCTATGATTCGGTGTTAGTACCTCTCACCTATTTACCATTCCATTTTAATATTTCATTTACATATCAATTTATTTGAACTAAATACATCCCCAATATTACATCCATATACAGTACTGTGCATCTATATGTTCAGATACAAAATTATACAAATGTGTATACCTGGTCTTGATAAGAAGTAGCGGATAACTGAGATGCGAGACTATTGTCGCTCTCTTCTACTGAATGTACCCTGTGGGGTGGAAAATGAACGGGTGAGCGAAACGTGCTCAGTAAGGCAATAATGTAAGCAGGTAGATAACTATACTATCTACGTGCTGATAATGTCATGATTAAAATCCTTTATATTTTGAGCATGAGGAATGACTAAAACGATGCCACATGTATGTATATATCATATAAGGGAAATCATGAAATCGACATATAAAACACACATGGAAAAAACATCATGTATGACATCTCATGCTCATCACATTAAAACTTATTAGTTTCATCACAAACTCATCACTTTAAAACTCGTTTGTTTCATCACAAACTCATCACGTTAAAACTCATTGTTTCATCATAAAACAACTTCATCAAGGTCAAACCCATCTCTCGGGAATACCTTGATTCATTAAATCACATCTCTTTTAAAAATATAAATCGAGACATTACCCATCCCTCGGGTTCGTCCTGGTCTATTCAGACCATATGATATCATGTGAGGCATGTAGGTTACTGTATGAAAATCGAGGACTATGGCCATACTATGTCCCTGTGATCCCAGGATACACGGATCCCGGTGTGCGGGGCATCACAACTGCAATGGGAGGTGGGGTCAAGTCCTACCCGCCAGAATATCAAGTAACATCATAGAGTCATCATGACTGCACGGTACAGCGTACTCCGTGTGACATACACGGTGCATCGTACTCCGTGGACCCATATCATAGTCTGGGGGTGCCTGCCTTAGGTCTTATCCACCCCAATACTATGTCGATAACCAACCCATGTCTCAAAGTATATGTGCGAGCATCTCAACTCTCTGCGACACACAGTCTACAGGAGGTTTCCACACGACTATATGCATGTCAACTCACGTCTAGTGCGAGCGAAGCTCCAGCACCATGCTATGCATATCATGATATCTAAAATCTCGTGCGAGCGAAGCTCCAGCACGATTTTGTGCACACACAAATTTCTCGTAAGAGCAATGCTCCAGTACGGCTTTTCATGAGAATAAATCATTAAACTTGAGTGCGAGAAAGACTCTAGCACTCTTTTTATTCGTGTAAATACGATAGGTGGCTCAATCTTGATAAAACATCTTTTAAAATAGTAACCGGTACAAACCGTTACCCTTTCGTATATGTCACGAAATCAATAGCCAACCTATGTGCATATTTGCTTAAATCAAGGCAATATAATCATATAAAACATTAAAACATGATAATCATGCAATTTATCTGCCTTACTACCCTTTTTTGTAAATTTTACTCCTAGGGGCAAAATCGTCATTTTGTTTATTCACCTATGCCCCGGTTTTCGCAAAATTATTATTTCGTTTCTAGATAGTTTAAGAGATTCTAGACCCTGTAAATCCCCTCAAAAATACGTATAGGTATCTCTATATACCTACAAAATTCCCTTACCTTATTTTCCTGTCGAGTCTGACCTTTCCACTGATGTCACGTCACGCAGTCCGATCTGCTCCCCCATCAAATACCCGAAACTACGTATTAATATTTCTCAGGTCAGATATTATACAATTTAATTGTATTTAATATTTTCTGGGCTTAATTTAAATCATTAGGCCCGTTTACCCCTATTGGGCCCGATTGCACCTTAATGGGTCTCAATCGGCCTTAAGCCCATTTTTCACTTAATTTTCACATTATCGAGGCCTATTGGGCTCATTGGGCCCACCAACAATTTCTTGGGCCTCGTTCTAACTCTCAATTAGCTCAATTTATTATTTACGACAATTTATTCGACTTTCCAAAATTTAATTTAATTTTATGCGATAATTAAATCCGAAGCACGTATAACGATGTAAATTGTCGTAAATAAGGGTCACTTACCCAATATTCCATGCTAATATGTGAATCGAGGCTGTCTCGATCTCTCGTTGGATGCCAATTGTCGAGCTACACAATTTTCATAATTTTTTCGGGTAAATTTCCAGTCGAAAATTAATTAAATATAATATTTTGAAATTTAAATCGGTCAATTCGACCGCTTACCGACTTACCCGAAGCTCGATTGCATCACTGAAATTTTCTCCAATTTTTTCTCTTTTCTTTTTTCCCTTTTTCTCCCTTTTTTTTCCTTCTCTTTTTAGCTGAACCGGTTCAGTCCGGTTCAGACCGTCGGTTCACCCCGGTTCACTCCGGTTCGCTCCGGTTCGCTGCCTTGCCGGTCAGTTCTCCACCGGCTTCCACCGCCAGCAGCTCCGCGAGGTTGTCCGCAGCTCGAATTTGGCCTCTGCTTCGTCCAAGGCCGCCGGAAAGTCGTCGGTCCGGCTGTTCTCCTCTTTGCCGTCGGTACCGTTTCCTTTTTCCGCCGTTTTCGACATTTGTTGGCCGTTCTACTGGCCGGTGCTGCCACCAAACAAGTCGCCTGCACTTGGGGAAGCTTTGGCTGGGGTTGATCGGGCCTGAATCGGCGCCGATCGCCGCCGATCGGAGCTCTTTCTCCCGCGGCTTCTCTCCCTCGATCGGTCAGATTCCGACAACGGTGGG
This sequence comes from Firmiana major, assembly GCA_033439115.1. NCBI lineage: Eukaryota > Viridiplantae > Streptophyta > Magnoliopsida > Malvales > Malvaceae > Firmiana > Firmiana major. The sequence goes on along the minus strand of CM065908.1, from coordinate 43,791,040 downwards.
CTGCACCGCCGGTACCAGAGAGGTCGCCGACCTCTCCTCTACCATTTTCGACCCTTCGCCTAGCCGTTGGTCACCGGACGGCTCGCCGGTGATCATCCTCGGTTTGCTTCGTTTCCGTTTTCTCTCTCCCCAATTTTTTTTCCAATCTGATTCCTTTTTTTTTTAACTTGATTATTTTATGTAACAATTTGTTTTATTATTAAAATATTCATTAAAATATTCAAATATATTCTAAAAATATCTACAATTATTTTATTTTATTCCAAACAATTTAATTTAATTTATTTATTATATTTTTAACCATTTTTCGGGTATAATTTCTCTGTATTTTCGAGATATTGTCCCGAGTGAAAATTTCGATTAATTTTCATAAATTCATATCTTGACCAATTTAATCTGAAATTTAATTATTTTTTTGTTATTGATCAAGATTCTCAAATCCATTATTTTTAATAAAATTTTCTTATCGAATTTATTCCGGCTTTCGATCTTTTGACCGTTTTGCCCTTGCACGTGTTCGGGATTAATTTAACCCAACTTCCCTTCACGAATACTCATTCATTTCGCATTTTAAATCGTTATTTCCTGTCCAAATCTCGTTTCATTTAATTTGGGACCATTTTCAATTCTTTATAAGAAATTACGATAAAATTTACGGGTCTTACAAAAACAATTCAAAAGAGGTTGGCTCATCCTTTTTCGATCAAAATCCTTAATGTACAGTTTATGACAATTAAGACTAGGGATATTTCGATTAAAATCAATAATCAAAACCATAATGATATTTATATAAATAAACTAAATAAATTTATATTGGTAAAGATAGGCAAATTAACTGAGGCTAAAGTTTTTCAGTAGTTTCGATAACTATAAAATCGGTCTAGAGTTTTCTATAATTTCGTTAACTATAAAATTGATCTACGGTTCTATATATAAAAATCTACAGAAAATATGTGTAAATATCACTAACAGCTCATAACAAATTTTCTTACTCTAAAATTTTACTAGAATTTATATCTATCGTCCAATAGAAAATATGTGTAGATATCACTAGCAGAACAACAATTTTCCTTATCTCTGGTGACCGGTTATGTTTCCTCTATGCGTCAGCCCCCTTTGGGTTAGTCGACCAATTTTGGTGAGCTTGTTTACTCTAGGATTGAAATAAATCATTAACCACTTTAATTAGTATTAGAAGCTCGTATATTACTTCAGTGTATCATATTTACGTCGATAAACTCATTTTGTCCTAATAAGATATCTTACTACGAAATAACTAGGCAACACTCTAATTCTTATTACTGTGAAATTTACATAAATATGTTTTTTTTTTATGAATTTTCTTTCAACCTTGCATGACTGGACCCTCAGTTTGACTACCTCCTGTACACTATTGCATGTTTTCCGTCTGGAGATCACATTCTTTTCTTTGAGTTTCCTGGTTCGGTTTTGCGTGCTAACTTTCAGCCCTTGTATTCACGTAGCACTAACCTCCGTTTCCAGTTCATCTTTTCTTCTTTCCTAATTCTCCTTACAACCAGTCAATGGTCATGAATTGCTTCACTGTTTCGGTTCTTCTCCCTTTGCCTTAACTGTCATCTTATCCCATCCTTGGAAGTGCAAGGAAGGATACAAGGAAATTTTCAGTGGCTCCAAGGGAACACAGTTGTCTTCTTCACCTTTGCTTCATAAGTGAACAGGAAAGGTAGCCCTCGTTTCTGTCTCCCTTGGCACCGAGAATAGCTTTGAAAACCAGCCCCGATAGTTACTTTGTCACTTGCATTATTTGTTTTGATTCTTGCTTTATTACATGAGGACTCCAGCGGTAACCTTCATCATTCCTTTTTGTTTTGCCTCTAGCAGTTTCGGCCTTTACTCTCTCTATCTTGTTTCGTTTCTTTTTCTTTCCTATTCTACAGAACCTAACAGCTTCCTTTCTCGTGTCTTTCTCTGCTGCATTCCAGTTTGTATGGCATTATTTATATGTATGTATATTTTTCTACGTTACGGGTTCGGTTTACAAGCCACTACAATTGCCCTCAGTCCTTAGCTTTACCTCTCGGTTTCTATCCTATTTTCGGTGGTTAGTTTCTTTGTTTGTTCACTTCGATTCCTTGTCACGTTTTCATCATTTCTTCTCAACTGTTGCTGCAGGTCTTCGATTCCTCACCCACGTTTCCTACCATGTTCAGTCTTCATGTCCTGTAATTGAAAAAAACTTATTATTATTTTTTCTTTTCCCGTTTCATATCTACACTTCTAGCTTCTGTCTTCTTTCCACTACATTCACATTCAACCTATCACGTGCACAACAGTAGAGTCCCTCGGTTTCATGCTTTGCCCCATGTTTTATGAGTTTCAACATTCTCCTTCACTGCTACAGTTCAAAATCTCTTACCTTTCATTTCATCCACCCCATCTCTACTCACTCACCGAATGGCATCAACAACCTCATCAGTCTTTCACTGCGTTTTTTTCCATCACTCGTCACGTTTTCTGCTACAATTTACTGCATCAGAAACACTCTCAATTTTTGGCTTCGATCACCGTACCAACAGGCTTCGTTTCCTACCTTTCCACTTCGTTTCGTCCTTTGCTTTATTCAGTCCCCTTACCATTTCGTTTTCAGTTCTCACAGTCGGCCATATCCTGTCATTCTCTAGTCTCCCTTTCATATCATTCCTACCCTCTCTCCCTCTCTCGTTACAGCCCCCCTAACACCTGCTCCCAGTATGATTTGTAATTTTTATACATACATATATATATATATGTTATGAGCAAAAAAATAATAATAATATGACGTGTTGTCTAGATAAGGTGACACGTGTCACGTTAAAATCTAATACAGATAAAAATAGACTTCGTATTTAACACTCTGACCCGGATAATTTTATCCCTAGATGTCTACAGTTAATATCCCTGGACAAATACGTCATTAAAGAAGCAATTGTTCCCTATAAACAGGGTCCAGGTATGAGCTTTAACTCAATTAAGATTCCATTTTTTGGACTATACTAAAACTCTGTTGAAATCTCTTTCTGACTTAAGCATCAGAGTGCTTACGTAGGGAAGCCCCTGTGTTCCTCGACTGTTCTGGTTTTTGCAGAGTGACGTGGCCAAAGGATCAAGTTATTGACGTCAGCAATTGATCATTGTTGTGCTGTTCAACAACAATTGGCGCCATCTATGGGAATCGAAAGAAAAGCTGGTGATTCTACAACAATGGTAAAGACGCGATCCACAGCAATCCGAGATGAGGAAAATAAAGATACGGCAAGTTCTCCACTAGACCTGGAGAAGAAGCTCGGGAGGAGAGCCATATGATGACTATCCCTATTGTAGAATTCAAGGCCATATGATGACTATCCCTATGCATAATAGAGTTCGAGCAATGCTCCCAGTACTCTATTATGCATATCTCAAAAATCAAGTCCGAGTATTCTCTACCATAATTGGTTTACACACAAACCTGATAAATGGCTTCTTCACATCATAATTCACCTAAGTAAATCAAATAGGCACTCAAATGTGTTGTTTCGCATATACATGAAAACATTAGCCATTCTATCCATACACATTCAAAACATGTTAAATTTAATCACCCACATGCTTCCTAAGCTTTTTAACTTACCGGATCCTACCGAACGTTTTTATACAGTGAGTTTCATATAGCATATAGTTATCAAAATTCTATTCGAAATACGTGTAGCTATCTCTAGCTACTCACGAAATTCCCTTACCTCGGATCACGTCGCGTGACCTCACTTTCTCGGTGGTGCTCACTCTCGCAGTCTGATTAGCTTCCAATATCAACTTCGAAGCTGTTAATAATTATCCACATCAGTATACTTCAATATACTTGTTTTCACTTGCATAACTCTAAATCAATGTATTCAACTCCTCTCAATGCCTCAATCTCATCACTTTCCGATTGTGGTATTTCACCAAAATTCTCATATACCTATCTTCATTTCTCATCTATTCCAGTTTATGTATTTCATACAATTACCTTAAAATCTTTCATACATGATCATTTCATCAGTAAATCCATGTTTACTAAATTTCCTCATCATTTTCTCAATTTCATACTAATAGCTACTTCATGGATAGTTTTCATAATCCATTTAGTTTTAGCAATTTATACATATACCAATAAACTCACTAAATCATCTAGATTAACATATATGAACTTGGTGTATTGAATCTTACCTAGCTTGAACTTTTCCTATTTTTTTCACCAAAATTGGCAAAATCCACCTTGCTCCTCCAATCTTTGATTCCAACTTCTTGTTTCTAAGTAGGTTGTTCCCCTCTTTACTAAGAACAATTTTGCTGAACTGAATCTCACTCAAAACTACTTGAAAGATGAAGATTTATAGAGTAAAAAGGTTAGGTTTAACTTTTGTTCTTGAAGGGTTTTGGTGTTCTTGGGAAACAGAGGTTGTAGAGTCGGGTATTTATAGAATTGCTTTAAGGGATCGATCTGCTAACTAAGTGAGATTGATCTGTCTTGCATATTTCCCTTCAGAAATTGACCTTTTGAACTTAAGTGTTCGATATGCTCTTTAGCACAAGATCGATATGCATTACACTGAGCCTTAAGGAGATCGATCTGGCCCTTACATGAGATCGATCGGTTCTACCCATAACCTATCAAAGATCGATCTACATCTAATGAGAGATCGATCTGCTCCTCTTTTGAAGCAGTTCTGCTGCAATTTCTTCCCAAATTCACTATTACATTGATTTTTGATTTACTTAACTACCTATTTTGCATTTCATACACATTTGCAACTTAAAAACATTCATTCCTTCTGATTTATATCAATTGTAACTTGTCAGTACATCACAAAATCATAAAGAGTACATATTAAATTACGGGTCTTACAATCCTCCCCACCTTAAGAAATTTGGTCCTTCAAATTAGAACCAAGTTACTCTTCAAACAACCAGGGGTATCTCTCTCACATCAGACTCTCTAGCTCCCAAGTAGCCTCTTCTGACGTATGATGATGCCAGAGAATCTTCACTAACCCGATGGTCTTGTTTCTCAAGACTTTCTCCTTTTTATCCAGTATCCGTATCGGTTTCTTTGCACATGTCAAATCTTCCTTAAGCTCCAATGGCTCATACTGAATCACATGATTTGGATCTGGATGATACTTCCTTAGCATCTAAATGTGGAAGACATTATGCACTTCCAATAAATCTGGTGGTAAAGCTAACTTGTATGCCTTATCTCCCACTCTATCCAATTTCTAAAGGGTCTAATGTAGCGAGGACTCAGCTTACCTCTCTTCCCAAATCTCGCTATACCCTTGAAAGGAGAAACCTTTAGAAATATTAAATCACCAACTGCGAACTCAAGTGGTCTTCGTCTCTTATCAGCGTAGCTTTTTTGTCTACTCTGAGTTGTCCTCAATCTCTCAACAATCAACTGGGCATCCTCAGAGGCTTATGTAACCAAATCAGGAGAAAAAATTTTTCGGTCACCTACTTCTTTCGAACCGATAGGGGAACGACATCTACCAACATACAAAACCTCATACGGTGCCATCCCGATACTCGCATGACAACCATTGTTGTAGGCAAATTCGGCTAGTGGCAAATGATCATCCCAAGAGCCTCTAAAATCCAACACACACGCTATCAACATATCTTCCAGAGTCTGTATAGTCCTCTCTGACTGACCATCTGTCTGAGGATGAAAAGAGGTGCTCAAACTCAACTGGGTTCCCATGGCTTCCTGAAAGTGTTCCAAAAAGTGGGAAGTGAAACAGGAATTCCTATCCGAGACAATGCTCACTGGAACACCTTGTAACCTTACTACCTCGCGTACATACATTTCCACCAATGAACATAGAATATTGGTAGCTCTCATAGCTAGAAAGTGGGCTGACTTCGTTAGTCTATCAACGATCACCCATATCGCATCATGATTCTTATGGGTCCTCGGTAAACCCATCACGAAATCCATAGTGATATACTCCCATTTCCATGTCGGTATAGGTAGAGGCTGTAATTACTCTGCAGGCTTCTGATGCTCTACCTTCACCTACTGACATACGAGACATCTTGCTACAAATTGTGCCACATCTCTCTTCATAACTGACCACCAGTACACCTTCCAGAGGTTTTGATACATCTTGTTACTCCCTGGATGTAATGTGTACCTCGACGAGTGAGCTTCCGACAAAATCAGTTCTTTGAGCTCTGGGTCCTCAGGAATACACAATCTACTTCTGAACCTCAGAAGTCCATCTGAACTCATCTCAAAATCGATCACTGCACCTTTCTGTATCTGACCAGTCATGTTAATGCAATACGGATCAATCTGCTAAGCCAGTTTGATCCTATCCAATAGATCCAGCTCCAATCGTAGACTAGCTATCATACAGTCTGCATCCATGTTAGAAGGCACAACTCCCAAACTAAGGCTAGCAAATTGCTCTAGCAACTTATGTTCCCTAACCATTATATACGATACCATCCCAAGGCTCTTCCTACTCAAAGCATTAGCTACAACATTAGCCTTACCCGGATGATAAAGTATATTACAATCGTAGTCCTTCAGAAGCTCTAGCCATCTTCTCTGTCTCATGTTTTGTGACGCCTGGAAATCGTGAAAAAACAAGGCAATTTTAAAACTTATTTACATCAACACACAATTCTGGATGCATTCCTGTGCAGTGTCATACATCATGATACATATATTATAAACTTTTACCTCAGGCTCACATCATCTAGTAGTTATATACCAAACCATATACATTCCTCAATTCAAAGTTAATTAATCCTAATACATCCCATACATCATTGTTCGTCAAGTGTCTGTGAATACAACTTTAGTCTGGGTATATGAAATGCTAAATTATACCTCAAAATACAATATACGGCATAGAGCTCAAGTCCTCCACTAGCCACTACTCTGTACGTTGCAGGGAAACTCACCTCACTTGAAGAAATCTGAGGGGATATAAAAATAGGTTGAGCTTCTAAATGCTCAGTAAGGGGGGTAATGAACTCATTAATAAAATAATAATTTGCACAGCACAACCATTTTGTTATACAAGTAATACTCAATAAATTTCGTAGAAAACGTAGCATGAATTCATCAAAGCATCATCATCATCTTATTTCTCAAATATCATGTAAAAACATGAGAGTAAATGGAATAACATTAAACCATAGTCAAAAGCATGTGAAAATCAAGATGCGATAATGGCTTTTCTCATAAAACATAATAGAAATCACCTCAGTAATAATGCATGTGGCATAGCCACAATAAAACACAATCTCATGTGTAAAACGGAGACTAGGCAAATAAAACTCATATAAAACATTTGTCATGGACATCGAAATAATCTCCTCTGGGTACGCATCCCAGGCATCTTCAAATGAGGGAACGTCGACAATATGGCTGTGTACATGGTGTATTAGTCTTATGTGTTACCAAAACAAGGCCCGGACTTACATGCTACCAGAGCAAGGCCTCTCCTCATACACACTATCGATCTTGTATGCTACCAAAGCAAGGCCTGAACTTATATGCTACAAAAGCAAGGCCATCCAGCGCTACTAGAGCAGGGGTCATCTCACGTTACTAGAACGGAGGCATCTCTGGTTACCAAAACAGAGGAATATCGGACTTACATGCTACCAGAGCAAGGCCTGAACTTACATGCTACCAAAGCAAGGCTCGATGTGTTATCAGATGACACAATCTTAGAAAAGACCTGCGCTCCTCGGAGCTGATCCAATAAGTCATCAATGCGTGGAAGGGGATACCTATTCTTAATGGTTATCTTATTCAATAATTTGTAATCTATACACAATTGAGGCTTCCATCCTTCTTCTTTACAAACAAGACCGATTCTCGCTAAGGCGAAACACTCGGTCTGATAAAACCCCTATCCAACAACTCTTGTAACTGTCTCTTGAGCTCCTCCAGCTCAACTAATGCCATACGATACGGTGGTTTCTATATAGGTTCGGTACTAGGTACCAAATCTATACAGAACTCCATCTCTCTGTATGGTGGTAACCCTAGTAGTTCATTCGGAACGACATCTAGGAATTCACTGACCACAGAAATATCTGCCAACTTCGAATGTACCTTATCTGTATCAACCACGTACGCAATAAAACCTTCAATATATTCATTTCTCAGTCAGCATAGTACATTATTTATTGTAATCATTACTACTACTTCTATTTCCTTTTATCAAACTTTACAACATATTTCTCAAGGTTAGGAAACATAATTGTCTTAGCATAACAATCTAAAATAGCATGGCTTAACGATACCCAATCCATTCCTAAGATTACATCAAAATCACTCATGCTTAACAATATTAGATTGATTGTCATGTCCTTTTCCCATACTTTTAACTTACAATCATTTAATACAAGCTCCACTAGTAGACTGTTATCCATAGGCGTACTAATTAACATCGTCCTACCTAAAGGTGTATGCTCTACATGTTTTGCTAACTTACATGCAAATGAAGGTGATACAAATGAATGCGTGGCACTAGGATCAATTAAAACATGTGCTTCTAAATCCTACATCAAGATGTTACCTTTAATCGCATCCGTTGAAGCATCAACTGTACCCTGGTCTAAGGCATGTACTCGCCCTCGTCCAATGACCTGTTTCCCTTTCTCTTCTGTCGTCGCTCTCCTCCTCGATGCAGATATATCATCTGGAGCTCTCTCCAGCTCCTTGCCCTTTCTGTGGGGTAATATCTATAACCTCTTGGCAAACTCTAGCCATATGCTTTAGCTTCCCACATCTGAAGCACAATCCACCAGAAACAGGACAAGGTCTATGTAAGACCCCGTATATGTATAATGGTAATATGTATAATTGGATCAAATAATATGAATGGACTTGTAATGTAAAGTATGATTGATGTAAGTCCATGGATTCAATGTATGTATGTGTAATATGAATTGTAACGTACATACAAGTTTCATTGAGTATGAATATGAAGAAATGAGTTCTGGCAAGTGATGGATGTGATTGAAACTCAAAATGAGTAGTGTGGTAAAATGGAATGGAGTTATGCTTCCATTCGGTTCTATGTAGCATACCTTGGGACATATAATGAATGCACACAAGTTTCAATGTGCATAAGGTATGAATGGATGCCATTTTCAAGTTATAAAGGTGGATGGATGAGAAAATGACCATGGCAATAGATTAAGGGGGTGTTGGTATGAGTTGCAGCAAGGAAACTGCAGGAAATCTGGAAAACATGAGGGCCAGATCGATCTCATAGGATAAGAGATCGATCTGGAAGAGCCAGAATGCTCTTATTTGGGCGAAAGAATAGAGCAGATCGATCTCCAATGGACCCAGATCGATCTCCTTAGCTCTCTGTTTGGGACCAGATCGATCTCATGCTTAGACAGATCGATCTCATGCCTAGACAGATCGATCTCATGCTTCGACAGATCGATCTCAGGCTTAAAAATACCGTGAAAAAGAGGGATTTTAAGGGACCAGATCGATCTCCTCTTGGACCAGATCGATCTCCTCAAGGCATTTCTATATAAGGAGAGCTGAAAATCTGAAAATCTCGGAAAAACACTTAACTTTACAATCTCAACCCCAAAAACCTAACTTTCCCTCTCTAAAATCAGCCATTTTCAGTGAGATTTGAAGAGAGATCATTAGAGGCAAAGTTGTCCCTATCAAAGAGAAGAACAACATAGTGAGAGGGCATCTTCCCATTTTTGGAATTGAAGGAGTTAAGGGCATTACCATTTGGAGCAAGAAGAGAAATCATATTGGTAAGATTCTAACACTCCAATCCAGATGCATTAGCTATTTAATTGATTTTGGAGTTGATTGATATGAGTATTGATGTATAAACTACCTAGGAATGTAGTGGAATTGGTGTGACCTAGAAATCTAAAATGGGTATAATGTGAGGATATGTGGGATTGAATGAGCTTATGGTTTATGGCATGCTAAAGTTGTTATTGGGGTAATGTTTATGATTTTAGATGGTTAGATGGAATTACATGGTGAGTTGGAGGAATTGTGAAAATGGATACGTATATGATTGATAAATGCCATAGTGAGGGAATTCATGAAATATGAACACTATGAGCTTAATGTCGATTTAACATCGATTTTGAATAAGTTAATAGGCCTAAGAAGATCCATAGACTCGAGTTATGGGTAAAGTAATGAAACGAGGCCAAATAGGCTTTAATAGAGGCTATAGATTATATTGGATATAGCAAGCGCAAGGGTTACATTGTATGGATCTAATATAATGCGGAATACGATTTTGTACAGTCCCGAAGAGTTCGTTGAAGACGAATCGAACCGTACGAGTAAGCAGCTTAAGGAAGTGGAATCACGCATCGCGATTCCAGGTAAGGGAATTTTGTGAGTATATAGAGGTAGCTGCTTGTACTTTAAATTTGTGGGTGAATATTGGGTGTTTTACGAAGTGCATGGTTGCTAAAGTAAATGATTGATGGTATTCTTGAATGTGAATGAATACATGTGTGATTTCTGATTTTGGAAGTGGATTCTATGAAATGGGATAGTAAGGCTAATAATTGCATAAATCTAATGTTTTGATGTTTTTCCAAAACGAATTGCTTGGTTTTAAGCAAGCTTGTAGATAGGTCAGCTAGTATTGTATTGTTGTTGTGGAAAAGCATTTGTGAGTGCTAAACCTGAATTGCCGGGATTGATAAATTGTATATGAGCCGCCTATCACATTTGTATGACATAAATCGCGCTAGAGCCTCGCTCACGCTGGAGTTCTATGTTTTCACTTGTGTGAAACGCGCTTGAGCTTAGCTCGCACTTTGAAATTGAATTGTGATGATGTTTATAAACCGTACTGGAGCTTACGCTCGTATGTGGATTTGAGTGGTTTTTTCTTATGCACATAACTGTACTGGAGCTATGCTCGTACATGGTTTCTTCATATTTTATGCATAAATGCCGTACCAGAGCGTTGCTCGTACGAAGTGATTGGTTTTGATGCATGAATTCGCGCTAGAGCGTAGCTCGCGCTGGTTTTCACACTGTGGTATGTATGAGGCCATGGCGAGAGATACAGATTAACTCAGGGAACCCAACAGGCCTAACAGACCTCTTGAGTGAGGTGAGGGTGAGGGGCTAGGACCTGACATAATCCATTCAGGGAACCTAACAGTCCTAACAGACCTCTTGAGTGAGGTGAGGGTGAGGGGCTAGGACCTGAATCAGGGAACCCAACAGGGGCGAGCAAGGCCATGAGGGGCTAGGACCTGGTATTGAGGTTACTCCCACGCGCTCTTGAGACTATAAAGGTTACACTTGGTATGGGGTAGATAAGACCTATGGCAGGCACCCATAACCATGTTATGGGTCCGCGGAGTACGATGTACCGTGTATATCACATGGAGTACGATGTACCGCGTGGTGGTTACTTGATTTGAGAAAGTCTGGCGGAGAACTAACCCACCTTCGTGCCAGCATGATACCCCGCACACCGGAATCCGTGTGGTCTGGGATGATATGTGACGATTGGCCAACGTAGTCACTTGAGATATAGTAACCTGTCTCCTTGCTTGATTTACTTACTACCACATGATTTTAAATCTCTAAGTGTGATTGTGATTGTTTAAGGTAGACCCGAAGGAGGGGTCGAGCCTCGTGGATTTGAATTGTGAAATGAAAATGAGGTTGTGATTGTGAATTGATGTGATGTGATTGTATGTGATGAGAAAGAGTTTTATGACGTGGGTTTAAAAAGGAGGTTTCTTAATGAATTGCCCTTTTTATGAATTTAAATGAGATCGAGCATGAGATGATTTATACATGATGTTTTACCATGTTTTATATGCCAATTTTACATGACTTTGATACATGATATATATGTATACTCATATGGCATAGTTTTATTCCTCATGCTCCTACCATAAATGATTTATGCATAACACTATCAGCATGTAGATAGAGTAGTTATCCACCATGCTTGCATTATTGCCTTACTGAGCGTGTGGTTGCTCATCCCTCTCTATTTTCCCCTACAGAGCGTGCATAGTAGCCCAGTGAGGACTGAGGCGTGGTATTTTGGACTCCGCTGCATCTCCATCGCTTGAAGGTATATACACAGTGATTCTTTTTGTATCTAAGCAATGTAAAAGCATAGTATTCTTTTGAGATGTAATTATGGGGGATGTAGATGTCAGTAAAACATGTCATTGTATAAGTACATGATTAATGCGAAGGAATGACATCGTTTTATTTAACTGTGAACGAATGATAAGTGATGTTTATTATTGACTCACAGCCCAACAGTGTGTGGTGAGTTAGTTCACGATCGGGTAAGGTAGCAGTAAAACGCGAAAAATTTTTAGTGCTTTTTGATTAAAGAGAATGGAATTGGGTCGTGACAGTCTACCTCCATGAAATCTACCACATCTACTACACTGCTCAATAGTAGGCCTCGATCCTCCAATCATAACCCCTCTAGTTGGAGCTACAGTCGGGTATGTAGGAGATTTAACAGTTTTCTCTTGTACCTCCTGAATCTTTGAACTCTTACCGAAGAGTCTCCTCCCTTCTTGATATCCAAAACCTCAGGCACTGTCACACACCAGCCTCTTCCTATCTCGATCTCTACCCTTGCTAACTTTTTTGAACTCTGAGACATTCCTCTCACAGTCTTGCTTACAGAGTTGTGCCCTGCACACTGCTTTATCATAGGTAGAGATGTCGAATGGAACCAATTTAGACCGTAATACTGGTCTCAGTCCATCAATGAATCTATGGACCTTCTTGGTCTTGCTACCTATGGTGTCGAGGTCATACCTCCCCAGATATAGAAATTTGGTCTCATACTCATCTATTGAATGACTCCCCTGGCTCAACCCCAAAAATTTGACTTGTAGCCTCCGTTGGGCCGTATCTGGAACAAACGGCCTCTTGAAGGCATCTAGAAATATCTCCTAACTAATCTCTGTATGTCGGGCTCTCAATATAGGTCAGGTGGACTTCTACCAATGCTCTGTCGTCCCCTTTAATAGGAACGCAGTAAATGTGACCATCTTTGAAGTCGTACACTCAAAGAATCTATACAACTTCTCAATCTCTCCTATCCACTCCTCAACCAAAACTGGGTCCTTAACCCCTCGAAAAGATAGAGGTCCAAGCTTCTGAAATTGTCGCATTCTATCAAGCTTATAACCATACCCCAAAACATTAACTCCCTGTCGTGGAGTAACATGAGACGGCGTATCCTGAACTGGTGGTATTAGCCATAATAGCTAAATTCCTGCATATATAACCATTAATTAGTCTGATTTTCATCTCGTATACACAATTGTAACTAAACAAAGCACAATACTATGAGGATGTACACTTTCCTAATTACTAATATCAACTCATATCATGTCACGACCCAATTCCATTCTCTTTAACTGAAAAACCACTGAAAATTTTTCGCGTTTTACTGTTACCTTACCCGGTCGTGAACTAAACTCACCACACACTGTTGGGCTGTGAGCCAATAATAAACACCACATCTCATTCATTCTCAATTAATTAAAACGATGTCATACATGTGCATTTAATCGTGTACTTATACGAATACATGTTTTACTGACATCTACATCCCCCCATAAGTACAACTCAAAAGAATACTGTGCTTTTACATTGTTTAGATACAAAAAGAATCACTGTGTATATACCTCTCAGCGATGGAGATGCAGCAGAGTCCAAAATAATACGCCTCAGTCCTCACTGGGCTACTATGCACGCTCTGTAGGGGGGAAAATAGAGTGGGATGAGCAACCACACGCTCAGTAAGGCAATAATGCAAGCATGGTAGATAACTACTCTATCTACATGCTGATAGTGTTATGCATAAATCGTTTATAGTAGGAGCATGAGGAATAAAACTATGCCATGTGAATATACATATATATCCTGTATCAAATCATGTGCATTGGCATATAAAACATGGTAGAGACATCATGTATAAAACATCTCATGCTCAATCTCATTTAAATTCATAAAAGGGAAATTCATTTAGAAACCTCCTTTTTGAACCAACAACATAACACCACCAAATCAACTCACAATCACAACCACATTTACATTCCACAATTCACGCATGTGTATAAATCTAGGTCACTATATCAAAAGTGCCTATGTGAAACATTACGTCATAAATCATCCCAGACCACACGCATCCAGGTGTGCGGGGTATCATGCTGGCACGAAGATGGATTATCCCTCGCCAGACTTTCTCATCACATAACCATCATGCGGTACATCGTACTCCATGTGATATACACTGTACAGCGTACTCCGCAACTCATATCGTGATCGAGGGTGCCATTCCTAGGTCTTATCTACCCCATACCAAGAGTTTTCCATATTCCGTGAAGGATAGCCTCCCTGCCGAACAGAGCCTCCCCGCCTAACAGAGCCTCCCTGCCTCCTCGGGCTTAAGGATGTTAGCTTAAGGATGAAGGGCTTAAGGATCCTTTCCGTAAGAGAGCCTCCCCACCGAACAGAGCCTCCCCGCTTAACAGAGCCTCCCCGCCTAACAGAGCCTCCCCGCCTCTTTGGGCTTAAGGATGTTGGCTTAAGGATGTTAGCTTAAGGATGTAGGGCTTAAGGATCTTACCTTTACCGTACCTATGTAGGAGAGCCTCCCTGCCTAACAGAGCCTCCCCGCCTCTTTGGGCTTAAGGATGTTGGCTTAAGGATCCCACCGTAAGAGAGCCTCCCCACCAAACAGAGCCTCCCTGCCTCCTTGGGCTTAAGGATGTTAGCTTAAGGATGTAAGGCTTAAGGATCTTACCCACTTTCACAACCCTATACGAATCCCATTGTACAAGCTTGTGCGAGCAAAGCTCTAGCACGACTCATGCATCATGCATCTTCTCATAAAGAGGCGCGTACGAGCATAGCTCTAGTACGGTTATACTCATAAGATAACCATTCACAATCCACGTACGAGCAGAAGCTCCAGTACGATTTATAAACATCATCACAATTCAATTTCAAAGTGCGAGCTAAGCTCAAGCACGTTTCACACAAGTGAAAACATAGAAATCTCGCGCGAGCGAGGCTCTAACACGAATTATATCACATACACGCGATAGGCGGTTTACATGCATTCAAAACATCTCATAATATGCTTAGTGCCTCGTATGGGCTATTTCACAACATCATTCAAGTACTAGCCAGCCTATCCTTTTATTTGCTCAAATCAAAGCATTGTGTTTTGTAAAAGCATTCAAAACACATGATTTATGCAATTATTAGCCTTACTATCCATTTTTCTTAACATCCACTTCAAATCCAAAACCACGCATATACCCATCATCTTTCACGAATACCATCAACATTTATTTGAGCAATCATGCATTTCATAAAAACACCCAATATTCACCCACAAGTTCAAAGTACGAGCAGCTACCTCTATATACTCACAAAATTCCCTTACCTGGAATCGCGATGTGTGATTCCACTTCCTTAAGCTGTTTACTCGTACGGTTCGGTTCGCCTTCAACGAACTCTTCAGGGACTGCACAAAATCGTATTCCGCATTATATTCTATCCATACAATGCAACCCTTGCGCTTGCTATAGTCAATTTAATCTATAGCCTCTATTAAAGCTTATTTGGCCTCGTTTCATTACTTTATCCATAACTCGAGTCTATGGATCTTCTTAGGCCTATTAACTTATTCAAAATCGATATCAAATTGATGTAAAGCTCATAGCGTTCATATTCCATGAATCCCCTCACTATGTCATTTATCCCACACATACATATCCATTTTCACAATTCTTCCAACCCACTATGTAATTCCATCTAACCATCTAAAATCATAACATTACCCTAATGACAACTTTAGCATGCCATAAACCATAAGTTCATTAAATCCCACATATCCTCACATTATACCCATTTTAGATTTCTAGGTCACACCAATTTCACAACATTCCTAAGTAGTTTATCCATCAATACTCCTATCAATCAACTCCAAAAATCAATTAAATAGCTAATGCATTTGGATTGGAGTGTTAGAATCTTACCAATATGATTTCTTTTCTTGCTCCAATTGGTAGTGCCCTTAACTCCTTCAATTCCAAGAATGGGAAAATGCCCTCTCACTATGTTGTTCTTCTCTTTGATAGGAACAACTTCGCCTCTAATGATCTCTCTCCAAATCTCACTGAAAATGGTTGATTTTAGAGAGGGAAAGTTAGGTTTTTGGGTTGAAATTGTAAGGTTAAGTGTTTTCCGAGATTTCCAGATTTTTCAGCTCTCCTTATATAGAAATAGCCTGAGGAGATCGATCTGGTCCAAGAGGAGATCGATCTGGTCCCTTAAAATCCCTCTTTTTCACGGCATTTTTAAGCCTGAGATCGATCTGTCGAAGCAATGAGATCGATCTGTTGAAGCATGAGATCGATCTGTCGAAGCATGAGATCGATCTGGTCCCAAACAGAGAGCTAAGGAGATCGATCTGAGTGCTTGGGGATCGATCTTTCCACTACAGAATGCTTGGCAGATCGATCTGGCTCCATTTGAGATCGATCTGCTCTATTCTTTCGCCCACATAAGAGCATTCTGGCCCTTCCAGATCGATCTCTCATCCTATGAGATCGATCTGGACCTCATGTTTTCCAGATTTCCTGCAGTTTCTTTGCTACAACTCATACCAACACATCCTTAATCTATTGCCATGGCCATTTTCTCATCCATCCACCTTTATAACTTGAAAATGGCATCCATTCATACCTTATGCACATTGAAACTTGTGTGCATTCATTGTATGTTCAAAGGTATGCTACATAAAGCCAAATGGAAGCATAACTCCATTCCATTTTACCACACTACTCATCTTGAGTCTCAATCACATCCATCACTTGCTAGAACACATTTCTCCGTATTCATACTCAATGAAACTTGTATGTACGTTACAATATATATTACACATACATACATTGAATCCATGGACTTACATCAATCATTCTTTACATTACAAGTCCATACATATTATTTGATCCAATTATTCACATTGCCATTATACATATACGGGGTCTTACATATCAGACCAACTCTGCTCTGATACCATTCTGTCATGACTTCCCCTCCCGTGACCTACCAAAATAACCAAAATATTTTTTTGCATTGTACTTACCTCTCCTTTTGTCATCACTCAACACCAAATCGTTGGGCTGTAATTCGGTATTAGTCACTTATTCATTATTTTTTCTTATAAATAATTTACATATATAAATTCCAAATAGATATAAGTATACTATACATCCTCGTTTGCACATTCATTTACATAACTATACTTTTACATTGTTCAGTACAAAATGTTTAATGTGTATACCTCTCATAAGATGGATATGCAACGGATCGAGGAATACTAGTCCTCAGTCGTGCTCAACTATTGTGAACGCTCTGCAGAGAGGGGAAATGAAAAAAGGGGGTGAACTCACAGCTCAGTAAGGAAATTAGGCAAGCAAGTAGATAACCACACTATCTACAAAATACAATGCTCATGCCTTGAAATCATTTCCTTATCAATTCATATCTAAAGCATGCATCCTGCTTGAAACTTTTATGCAATATATACATATAGATACAAATTTATCAGTTATAAAACTGAAAAGATGCTGGTTTAACAATCACAGTAGTTTATGCAAAACATTGCATTTCTCACGTAATTTCATACAAATCACATTTTGTTATGCCATTCAATTTAATCAAAATAATACGGCATATCATCAAGTTTAAAAACATGGAATTCTGGGCCTCACCCATCCATCTGGTTACCCTTTATCACACACAAATTCACATGTTCAGATTACAAAGTCATGCGATATTTCATTCAAGAAAGCTCAATTCGCATGAAAGGAGATAGGCGACTACATGTTTCGAGATTATGATCATAACTCATTTTTTGTGATCCTAGGCTACATAGTACTCAGTGTACGGGGTCTCACATTTGCTGTAATAGGAGGTGAGTCAAATCCTTGATCGTCAACACACAATTCACTCATATCGTGTACTCACGGTACAACGTACTCCATGTGACATACACGGTACAAAGTACTCCATGGACCCAATCTCAAGGCGGGATGCTTGCCATAAGTCTTAGTCCACATACCTTGGATGTACCTCATAGTCGGGTGCTTGCCATAAGTCTTAGCCCTTATACTATGGGTTATATTTTTGATAGCCCTCGGCCATATCTTAAAATATGCACATGCGAGCATATAATCGATGCGACACATAATCAGTACAGGCTCCTAGCATGGCTGTTTCATACTTTCTTTCAAAACTGGTACGTGGGAGTAAACTCCCAGCACGACCATAATAAAATGATATAACTTTAGTGCGAGCAATGCTCCCAACACTATGTCATGTAAAAACCTAAGTATGAGCCATGCACTCTCTGACTGCCCATCTGTCTGAGGATGAAAAGCGGTGCTAAAACTCAGTCGGGTCCCCAGCGCTTCCTGAAAGTGTTCCCAGAAATGGGAAGTGAAGCGGGCATCCCTATCAGAAACAACGCTCACTGGTACACCATGTAGCCGTACTATCTCTCGAATATACAGGTTCGCCAACTGACTCAGTGTATCGGTAGCTCTCATAGCCAAGAAATGGGCGGACTTAGTCAACCGGTCCACAATAACCCATATGGCATCATGACCTCTACGGGTCCTTGGCAACCCCATCACAAAATCCATGGTGACATGCTCCCACTTCCATGTCGGTATCGGTAGAGGCTGCAATAATCCTGCAGGCTTCTGATGCTCTACCTTCACTTGCTGACAAACGAGACACTTAGCGACATATTCAGCAATGTCTCTTTTCATTCCAGACCACCAATAAACCTTTTGAAGGTTTTGATACATCTTGGTACTTCCCGGATGTATCGTATACTTCGATGAGTGAGCCTCTGATAAAATCGTTCTCCTGATCTCAGGATCCCTGGGAACGCATACTCTGCCTCTGAACCTCAATAAGCCATCAGCACCCTGCTCAAAATCACTATCCACACCTGTCTGTATCTGCCTCAGCCAATCGATACACCGTCGATCTCTCTGCTGGGCTTGCCGAATACGGCCAATCAACTCTGGCTCTAGTCTCAAACTAGCCATGATCTCAAGTCTCTCAGATCCAGGTGGGGTTACATCCAAACTGAGGTTCGCAAAGTGTTCTAACAACTCATGTTCCCGTACCATCATATAAGACACCAACCCAAGGTTCTTTCTACTCAAAGCATCGGCAACTACATTTGCCTTACCTGGGTGGTACATGATTTCACAGTCATAGTCTTTCAGGAGTTCGAGCCATCTCCTCTGTCTCATATTCAGCTCTTTCTGCGAGAACAGGTACTTAAGGCTCTTATGATCTGTGAACACCTGAAATTTCTCACCATAGAGATAGTGGCGCCATATTTTCAATGCAAATACTACAGCCGCCAACTCCAAATCATGTGTCGGGTAGTTCCTCTCATGATCTTTCAACTGTCTAGATCCATAGGCAACTACCTTCCCATCCTGCATAAGCACACAGCCCAGTCCCTGGTGTGATGCATCCGTATACACCGAGAATCCTCCTGAGCTGGTAGGAATGGTGAGAACTGGAGCAGTCGTCAATCGACGCTTGAGCTCCTCAAAACTCCTCTCACATGCCTCATCCCATGTAAACTTAACATCTTTACGCGTGAGGCGTGTCAACGGAGCAGCTAGCCTGGAGAAACCCTCTACAAATCTCCGATAATATCCTGCCAATCCCAGGAAACTTCTGATCTCAGTTACTGTCTTGGGCTGTTCCCACTGCACAACTGCCTCTATCTTGGATGGATCCACTGATACCCCATCCTTAGACACAACATGCCCCAAAAATGAGATCTGTTCCAACCAAAAGTTACACTTGCTGAGTTTGGCATACAATTCTCTCTCTCGGAGGGTCTGCAGAACTATCCTCAAGTGCTCCTCATGATCTTCCCTGGACTTGGAATAGACCAAAATGTCATCAATGAACACTATTACGAACTTGTCCAGGTATGGCTTGAATACATCATTCATCAATGCCATAAATGCTGCGGGAGCATTCGTCAATCCGAATGGCATCACCAAAAACTCGTAGTGGCCATAACGGGTACGAAATGCTGTCTTGGGTACATCTTCACTCCTGATCCTCAACTGATGGTACCCTGACCGCAGATCTATCTTAGAAAATACTTCGGCTCCCTGGAGCTGATCCAACAAATCATCGATTCTTGGAAGGGGGTACTTGTTCTTAATGGTGGCCTTATTCAACAACCGGTAGTCTATACACAGTCGGAGGCTTCCATCCTTCTTCCTTACAAATAGAACCGGTGCTCCCCAAGGTGAGACACTCGGTCTAATAAACCCCTTCTCCAACAACTCTTGCAGCTGTTTCTTCAGCTCTTCCAACTCTATCGGAGCCATTCTATAGGGTGGCTTCGATATCGGCTCTGTACCAGGCACTAACTCAATGCAAAATTCCATTTCCCTTTCAGGTGGTAGTCCTGGTAATTCATCCGGAAAGACATCAGGGTAATCCGTAATTATGGGTATGTCCTTCAATTCCGGGTGTGCCTCATCTATATCGACCACATAGGAAATGAACCCTTCACAATATCCTCTCCATCGTTAGTAACATAAACCACCACTCCACATTCAGCATTTATCAAAAACAAATAATTTATCTCTCAAATAATATGCGTTTAAAGTCATACTCCTTTTATTTACAACAAACATGCTATTTTCATATCATTTCTTTTCATCAAAGTTTACAATAAGATTGTCTAATCCTGAAAACATCAATGTTTTGGCATGACAATCCATCACAACACGATTGGTAGCCAACCAATCCATTCCCAAAATTACATCAAAATCATTCATATTTAATAAAATCAGATTGGCTATCATTTCCTTCCCCTCTATCTTTATCTTACAATCTCTACATACATGCTCAGTCAATTGACTATCATTCATGGGTGTGGAAATCATCAACATTTTATCCAACAATGTTGGTTTCACATATTTCAATAATTTATGTGCAAAGGAAGGTGATATGAAAGAATGCGTGGCACCAGGATCAAATAATACCAATGCTTCTAAATCAAAGATTTGGATGGTACCTTTAATCACATCCGTCGATGGGTCTGCAGTGTCCTGGTCCAGTGCGTGCACCCTTCCTCTGCTCACACCCGCAGCCTGTTTCCTTTTTTCCTCAGCTGTAGCCCTCCTCCTCGGGGCTGTTGTCTCAACTGGAGCTCCCTCAGGCTCCTTGCCCTTCTGTGGGGCAATCTCCATCTTCTCAGGACAATACTTAGCCATATGTCCTGGTCTCTCGCATCTAAAACACACCATAGGGGTCATCAGACAGGGCCTGTTCCCATGAAATCTCCCACATCTCCTACACTGATCAGTGGTAGGTCGTGGTCCTCCAATAGTCATGCCCCTTGGCGCAGTCAAGGCTGGGTATACGGGAGGTCTAGCAACTCTCTCCCGCACCTCCTCAATCCTTGGCCTCTTCTCGAAAAATCTTTGGCCATCTCTCTTGGCCACTCTTCCAAACCCGGATCTCTTCCGATCCTTGTCCTTTCTAACACTGACTCTCCCAAGCTCGGAGGCATTTCGCTCAAAGTCTTGCTCACACAACTGAGCCTTATGTACAGCCTCCTCATAAGTCACAATGTCGAAGGGGGCTAGCTTAGTCCGGATGGCCAATCTCAATCCATCCATGAACTTTTGAATCTTTCGGGTCTCACTACCCATCGTGTCCGGGTCATATCTCCCCAAAGACATAAACTTGGACTCATACTCGTCCACAGTACGGTTCCCCTGAACCAAGTTCATAAATTCCATCTGCAGTCTCCTCTGTGCGGTAGCTGGAATATATTGTCTCCTGAAGGCCTCTAGAAATATCTCCCACGAGATCTCAGAGTGTCTGGCCCTCAAAATAACCTCGGTGGACCTCCACCAATGCTCGGCCTCGCCTTTCAGCATAAACACGGCAAAGGCAACCTTCTCACTTGAAGTGCATCGAAAAAACCTATACAGTTTCTCCATCTCATACGCCCAATCCTCCGTAATCACTGGGTCCTTCACCCCTCTG
This sequence comes from Firmiana major, assembly GCA_033439115.1. Taxonomy (NCBI): domain Eukaryota; kingdom Viridiplantae; phylum Streptophyta; class Magnoliopsida; order Malvales; family Malvaceae; genus Firmiana; species Firmiana major. The sequence continues at coordinate 43,768,884 of CM065908.1, read as the reverse complement.
AACACTGGGGGTTTCAGCGCTTGAAACTCTCGCAACCTGCTCAAGTCGCAGTCATAACCCACATCACTACCGCTCTGCTGTGGAGCGATAGGAGAATCTGTATCCTGGGCTGGAGGTGGTGTAACTGTAACTGTCTCAGCAGTCTGAGGTCTCTCCGCCTCTGCAGCTGCCTGTTCCGTAGTAGGCTGTGCTGCGGGACCTCGTCTGTCACCGGCGCCCAAGGCCTGCGTGACTATCTCCACCAGACTCTCAATACTCCGCTCTAATCTAGCGAAGCGAGCCTCAGTATCACCTGCTCTCTAGCAGGGTTCTGTGGAGCCTGCTCAGTCTGTGGCTCCGCACGGCTCTCAGGCCTACCTCTACGGCCTCTAGCACGTGCTCTCACCCCTCTACCTTGGCGTGTAACTGGCATAATGCCTAACTCCCTGTATTATAATAATTTATTAAGCTCAATCCATCACGGTATACACAGTTATATCTAAACAAAAGCACAGTACTATGGGGATGTACTTTCCTACATTTTATTAATGACTCACATCAGGCCAACACAGCTCTGATACCAATCTCTGTCACGACCCAATTCCATTCTCTTTAACTGAAAAACCACTGAAAATTTTTCGCGTTTTACTGTTACCTTACCCGGTCGTGAACTAAACTCACCACACACTGTTGGGCTGTGAGCCAATAATAAACACCACATCTCATTCATTCTCAATTAATTAAAATGATGTCATACATGTGCATTTAATCGTGTACTTATACGAATACATGTTTTACTGACATCTACATCCCCCCATAAGTACAACTCAAAAGAAGACTGTGCTTTTACATTGTTTAGATACAAAAAGAATCACTGTGTATATACCTCTCAGCGATGGAGATGCAGCGGAGTCCAAAATAATACGCCTCAGTCCTCACTGGGCTACTATGCACACTCTGTAGGGGGAAAATAGAGTGGGATGAGCAACCACACGCTCAGTAAGGCAATAATGCAAGCATGGTAGATAACTACTCTATCTACATGCTGATAGTGTTATGCATAAATCGTTTATAGTAGGAGCATGAGGAATAAAACTATGCCATGTGAATATACATATATATCCTGTATCAAATCATGTGCATTGGCATATAAAACATGGTAGAGACATCATGTATAAAACATCTCATGCTCAATCTCATTTAAATTCATAAAAGGGCAATTCATTTAGAAACCTCCTTTTTGAACTAACAACATAACACCACCAAATCAACTCACAATCACAACCACATTTACATTCCACAATTCACGCATGTGTATAAATCTAGGTCACTATATCAAAAGTGCCTATGTGAAACATTACGTCATAAATCATCCTAGACCACACGCATCCAAGTGTGCGGGGTATCATGCTGGCACGAAGATGGATTATCCCTCGCCAGACTTTCTCATCACATAACCATCATGCGGTACATCGTACTCCATGTGATATACACGGTACAGCGTACTCCGCAACTCATATCGTGATCGGGGGTGCCATTCCTAGGTCTTATCTACCCCATACCAAGAGTTTTCCATATTCCGTGAAGGATAGCCTCCCTGCCGAACAGAGCCTCCCCGCCTAACAGAGCCTCCCTGCCTCCTCGGGCTTAAGGATGTTAGCTTAAGGATGAAGGGCTTAAGGATCCTTTCCGTAAGAGAGCCTCCCCACCGAACAGAGCCTCCCCGCTTAACAGAGCCTCCCCGCCTCTTTGGGCTTAAGGATGTTGGCTTAAGGATGTTAGCTTAAGGATGTAGGGCTTAAGGATCTTACCTTTACCGTACCTATGTAGGAGAGCCTCCCTGCCTAACAGAGCCTCCCCGCCTCTTTGGGCTTAAGGATGTTGGCTTAAGGATCCCACCGTAAGAGAGCCTCCCCACCAAACAGAGCCTCCCCGCCTAACAGAGCCTCCCTGCCTCCTCGGGCTTAAGGATGTTAGCTTAAGGATGTAAGGCTTAAGGATCTTACCCACTTTCACAACCCTATACGAATCCCATTGTACAAGCTTGTGCGAGCAAAGCTCTAGCACGACTCATGCATCATGCATCTTCTCATAAAGAGGCGCGTACGAGCATAGCTCCAGTATGGTTATACTCATAAGATAACCATTCACAATCCACGTACGAGCAGAAGCTCCAGTACGATTTATAAACATCATCACAATTCAATTTCAAAGTGCGAGCTAAGCTCAAGCACGTTTCACACAAGTGAAAACATAGAAATCTCGCGCGAGCGAGGCTCTAACGCGAATTATATCACATACACGCGATAGGCGGCTTACATGCATTCAAAACATCTCATAATATGCTTAGTGCCTCGTATGGGCTATTTCACAACATCATTCAAGTACTAGCCAGCCTATCCTTTTATTTGCTCAAATCAAAGCATTGTGTTTTGTAAAAGCATTCAAAACACATGATTTATGCAATTATTAGCCTTACTATCCCTTTTTCTTAACATCCACTTCAAATCCAAAACCACGCATATACCCATCATCTTTCACGAATACCATCAACATTTATTTGAGCAATCATGCATTTCATAAAAACACCCGATACTCACCCACAAGTTCAAAGTACGAGCAGCTACCTCTATATACTCACAAAATTCCCTTACCTGGAATTGTGATGTGTGATTCCACTTCCTTAAGCTGCTTACTCGTACGGTTCGGTTCGCCTTCAACGAACTCTTCGGGGACTGCACAAAATCGTATTCCGCATTATATTCGATCCATACAATGCAACCCTTGCGCTTGCTATAGTCAATTTAATCTATAGCCTCTATTAAAGCTTATTTGGCCTCGTTTCATTACTTTATCCATAACTCGAGTCTATGGATCTTCTTAGGCCTATTAACTTATTCAAAATCGATATCAAATCGATGTAAAGCTCATAGCGTTCATATTCAATGAATCCCCTCACTATGGCATTTATCCCTCACATACATATCCATTTTCACAATTCTTCCAACCCACCATGTAATTCCATCTAACCATCTAAAATCATAACATTACCCTAATGACAACTTTAGCATGCCATAAACCATAAGTTCATTAAATCCCACATATCCTCACATTATACCCATTTTAGATTTCTAGGTCACACCAATTTCACAACATTCCTAAGTAGTTTATCCATGAATACTCCTATCAATCAACTCCAAAAATCAATTAAATAGCTAATGCATTTGGATTGGAGTGTTAGAATCTTACCAATATGATTTCTTTTCTTGCTCCAATTGGTAGTGCCCTTAACTCCTTCAATTCCAAGAATAGGAAAATGCCCTCTCACTATGTTGTTCTTCTCTTTGATAGGAACAACTTCGCCTCTAATGATCTCTCTCCAAATCTCACTGAAAATGGTTGATTTTAGAGAGGGAAAGTTAGGTTTTTGGGTTGAAATTGTAAGGTTAAGTGTTTTCCGAGATTTCCAGATTTTTCAGCTCTCCTTATATAGAAATAGCCTGAGGAGATCGATCTGGTCCAAGAGGAGATCGATCTGGTCCCTTAAAATCCCTCTTTTTCACGGTATTTTTAAGGCTGAGATCGATCTGTCGAAGCAATGAGATCGATCTGTTGAAGCATGAGATCGATCTGTCGAAGCATGAGATCGATCTGGTCCCAAACAGAGACCTAAGGAGATCGATCTGAGTGCTTGGGGATCGATCTTTCCACTATAGAATGCTTGGCAGATCGATCTGGCTCCATTGGAGATCGATCTGCTCTATTCTTTCGCCCACATAAGAGCATTCTGGCCCTTCCAGATCGATCTCTCATCCTATGAGATCGATCTGGACCTCATGTTTTCCAGATTTCCTGCAGTTTCTTTGCTGCAACTCATACCAACACATCCTTAATCTATTGCCATGGCCATTTTCTCATCCATCCACCTTTATAACTTGAAAATGGCATCCATTCATACCTTATGCACATTGAAACTTGTGTGCATTCATTGTATGTTCAAAGGTATGCTACATAAAGCCAAATGGAAGCATAACTCCATTCCATTTTACCACACTACTCATCTTGAGTCTCAATCACATCCATCACTTGCTAGAACACATTTCTCCGTATTCATACTCAATGAAACTTGTATGTACGTTACAATATATATTACACATACATACATTGAATCCATGGACTTACATCAATCATTCTTTACATTACAAGTCCATACATATTATTTGATCCAATTATTCACATTGCCATTATACATATACGGGGTCTTACATATCAGACCAACTCTGCTCTGATACCATTCTGTCATGACTTCCCCTCCCGTGACCTACCAAAATAACCAAAATATTTTTTTGCATTGTACTTACCTCTCCTTTTGTCATCACTCAACACCAAATCGTTGGGCTGTAATTCGGTATTAGTCACTTATTCATTATTTTTTCTTATAAATAATTTACATATATAAATTCCAAATAGATATAAGTATACTATACATCCCCGTTTGCACATTCATTTACATAACTATACTTTTACATTGTTCAGTACAAAATGTTTAATGTGTATACCTCTCATAAGATGGATATGCAACGGATCAAGGAATACTAGTCCTCAGTCGTGCTCAACTATTGTGAACGCTCTGCAGAGAGGGGAAATGAAAAAAGGGGGTGAACTCACAGCTCAGTAAGGAAATTAGGCAAGCAAGTAGATAACCACACTATCTACAAAATACAATGCTCATGCCTTGAAATCATTTCCTTATCAATTCATATCTAAAGCATGCATCCTGCTTGAAACTTTTATGCAATATATACATATAGATACAAATTTATCAGTTATAAAACTGAAAAGATGCTGGTTTAACAATCACAGTAGTTTATGCAAAACATTGCATTTCTCACGTAATTTCATACAAATCACATTTTATTATGCCATTCAATTTAATCAAAATAATACGGCATATCATCAAGTTTAAAAACATGGAATTCTGGGCCTCACCCATCCATCTGGTTACCCTTTATCACACACAAATTCACATGTTCAGATTACAAAGTCATGCGATATTTCATTCAAGAAAACTCAATTCGCATGAAAGGAGATAGGCGACTACATGTTTCGAGATTATGATCATAACTCATTTTTTGTGATCCTAGGCTACATAGTACTCGGTGTACGGGGTCTCACATTTGCTGTAATAGGAGGTGAGTCAAATCCTTGATCGTCAACACACAATTCACTCATATCGTGTACTCACGGTACAACGTACTCCATGTGACATACACGGTACAAAGTACTCCATGGACCCAATCTCAAGGCGGGATGCTTGCCATAAGTCTTAGTCCACATACCTTGGATGTACCTCATAGTCGGGTGCTTGCCATAAGTCTTAGCCCTTATACTATGGGTTATATTTTTGATAGCCCTTGGCCATATCTCAAAATATGCACGTGCGAGCATATAATCGATGCGACACATAATCAGTACAGGCTCCTAGCATGGCTGTTTCATACTTTCTTTCAAAACTGGTACGTGGGAGTAAACTCCCAGCACGACCATAATAAAATGATATAACTTTAGTGCGAGCAATGCTCCCAACACTATGTCATGTAAAAACCTAAGTATGAGCAATGCTCCCAATACTCTATAATGCATTAACCAATGAAAACTGAGTACGAGCAATGCTCCCAATACTCTATCATGTAAAACTGAGTATGAGCTAAGCTCTCAATACTCTATAATGCATAATTCAATAAAATTGAGCATGAGCAATGCTCATAGTACTCTATCATGCATATCTCAAAAATCAAGTGTGAGTATTCTCTAGCACAATTGGTTTACACACAAACATGATAGATGGCTTATTCAAATCATAATTCACCCAAGTAAATCAAATAGGCACTTAAATGTGTTGTTTTCGCATATACATGAAAACATTAGCCATTCTATCCATACACATTCAAAACATCTTAAATTTAATCACCCACATGCTTCCTAAGCTTTTTAACTTATCGAATCCTACCAAACGTTTCTATACACTCAGTTTCATATAGCATATATTTATCGAAATTCTATTCGAAATATGTGTAGCTATCTCTAGCTAGTCACGAAATTCCCTTACCTCAGATCACATGGCATGACCTCACTTCCTCGGTGTTGCTCACTCTCGCAGTCCGATCAGCTTCCAATGTCAACTTCTAAGCTGTTAATAATTATCTACATTAGTATACTTTAATATTCTTGTTTTCACTTGCATGACTCTAAATCAATGCATTTAACTCCTCTCAATGCCTCAATCTCATCACTTCTCCTATTATGGTGTTTCACCAAAATTCTCATATACCTATCTTCATTTCTCATCTATTCCAGTTTTTGTATTTCATACAATTACCTTAAAATCTTTCATACATGATCATTTAATAATTAAATCCATGTTTACACAATTTCTTGATCATTTTCTAATTTCATACCAATAGCTAGGTTATGGATATTTTTCATGATCCATTTGTTTTCAGCAATTTATACATATACCAATCAACTCACCAAATCATCTAGATTAACATATATGAACTTGGTGTATTGAATCTTACCTAGCTTGTACTTTTCATTTTTTTCACCAAAATTGGTAAAATCCACCTTGCTTCTTCAATCTTTGATTCCAACTTCTTGTTTCCAAGTACGTTGTTCCCCTCTTAACTAAGAACAACTTTGCTGAACTGAGTCTCACTCAAAACTACTTGAAGGGATAAGATTTCTGGAGTAAAAAGGTTAGATTTAACTTTGGTTCTTGAAGGGTTTTGGTGTTCTCATGAAATAGAGGTTTTAGAGTTAGGTATTTATAGAATTGCTCTAGGGGATCGATCTGCTAACTAAGTGAGATCGATCTATCTTACATATTTCCCTTCATGAACTGACTTTTTAAACTTAAGGGATTGATCTGCTCTTGAGCACAAGATCGATATGCGTTACACCGAGCCTTAAGGAGATCGATTTGGCCCTTACATGAGATTGATATGTTCTACCCAGAACCTATCAAAGATCGATCTACATCAAATGAGAGATCGATCTACTCCTCTTCTAAAGGAGTTCTGCTGCAATTTCTTCCCAAATTGACCGTTCATTGATTTTCGATTTACTTAACTACCCGTTTTGTATTTCATACACATTTACAACTTAAAAACATTCATTCCTTATGATTTATATCAATTGTCACTTGTTTGTACATAACAAAATCATAAAGAGTACATATTAAATTACAGGTCTTACACTATGACAACATTCAAAACTCGATATAAACGCTATGAGTTACTAGTAATGCTATTTGGCCTGACAAATGCACTCATAGTTTTTATGAAATTGATGAATAAAGTGTTTAAACTGTACTTGGATTAGTCATGATTGTATTCATTGACGACATTGTGTATTCCCGTAAACATATGTGACATGAGTGTCATTTATGTACTATCCTACGACTCTCAAGGATGGGTAGCTTTATGCCAAGTTGATTAGTATGACTTTTGATTAGAGCAAATATGTTTTATGGGTCTTAAAGTGACCAAAGATGGAGTATCAGTGGACATCCAAAATGGAGGCCATGTAGAATTATGACCGCTTGAAGACCATGACTTAAATTCATAGCTCTTTAGGGTTTTCGAGATATTAAAGCTTATTCTTGAAGATTTCTCTATCTAAGGAAATTATAAGATTAAGAAAAAAGGACAAGTTATGCCCAAGGTTTACCAATACATTTGAAATTCTTGAGAGTGTCAATGAAGTTGCATATCAATTAGCACTATTGCCACAACAATCGAGTATGCATAATATCTTCCACATCTCCATGTTGAGAAAATGTCATCCAGACCCCTCTCATGTGATAGAGTACGAATCACTTAAGCTTATTGAAGACTTGAGTTATGTAGAGAAGCCAACTCAAATTGTGGATAGAAAAGAGAAAACTTTGAGATCGAAGACTATTCCTTTGGAAAAGTTTTTTGGTAGTATCACTCATCCAAAGAAGCTACCTAGGAAATTAAGAGCTTCATGAAAGAAAGTGCCACACTTTTTCTAGAGGACTTGGAGCAATTTAGAGGACCAAATTTTTTAATGTGTAAAGGATGAAAAGATTGAAAATTCTCTATACCGAATTTATAAATATTTGCATAGAGGAAGTAAAGTAGATGTTGAGATGCAATTTGGATTTTCATTATGGTGACATGGTGACATGGTGAAATTAAGAATATAATTTTAGTCAATTTGATGAGAAATAATAGAGAAATAGATTTCGATTAAAGTGCATGTATATATATATATATACATGCATATAAATTAAATAAAGAAAATAAACATATTTTCTTTTGGTGCATCATAAAATATATATAGTTAACTAGACGAATAAGGAAATAAATGTAAAAATATAAATAAGTATAAAGGAAAATATAAAGTAAATATATATGATAATTTAATAAAAGATATAATTATATGAAAATAAATATAATAAATACATATAAAGCTAAATAAGAATATATTTTATTATGCAATATAAATGCAAATTAATATATAAAGATATATATTTTTGAAACATAAGGAAAAAGGATAAACAACAACAACAACAACAACAACAACAACAACAACAACAACAACAACAATAATAATAATAATAATAATAATAATAATAATAATAATAATAACGAATTTCGATTGGCTTTCGGAGGAAGCCAATTGAAATCTGACGTAGTCCAATAATTTAAAGCTTAGTTTGACTCACTAAAGAGACATCGGTGAGTCCAATGCAGTGAAATCTTTCCACAAAAATAAAATAAAATTTTGTTTTAGCAAAATTACTAGATTACCCTTAGCTTTTCATTTTCTTATTATTTTATTAAAAACACCTTTAAATAGTCAATTTTCTATTTTCATTCTCACTAGAACTGATCGTACCGCCTATCCAAACTAGTAGGAACAGAGAGGGAGTTAACTCCCTAATGAATGAAGCAGAGAGAAAGAGAGAACAAAGTAGAAGTGAGTGAGACTAAGAGAGGAAGTTTGTCCTTTAAATAAACGAAGAAAAAGAGTGAAGGGGATAGAAGTCTATTGAAGAGAGAGTGATATCGAAGGAGAAGTATGTTGAGGGAAGAAGAGGCAGGTTCAAGAAAAGAAAAACATGGGTTTTAGTATGCCATTACCAAAGGAAATTCATCATCTGCTAGTAAGAAGGAGAACTAGAGAAAACAAAAGGTAAAACTTGAAAAGGATCAAGCGAGGGAAAGATGAGCAGAGTTGAGGCGTGAGTAAAAGTCATGTGAAAACAAATAACTAAGAAATAGGGTAACCATAAGCAGTGAAGATAGGTTGTTTGAGGGACAAAAGGGTTTCTTTTGGGGGATTGTCGATGGTCTAGAAGAGCAATCTGCCGCTGCACTGGGGATAACTGAATGGTCACATTCTTAAGCACTTTGGAGTTGGGAATGCCATGAACTTGGGCTGTAAATTGGAAGCTGAAGCTAAGTAGAATAAGGGTTGTGTCCAGCTTGAAACAGAATTGAGTTGTGCATGAGCTGTTGATTGCTGAAGCAACAGGGGTCCCAGTCGAAACAGGTGACACAAGGAATGATATACTGCTGTCTCGGCTTAAGAGAACTCTATGGGTAAGAGAACATGATTTAGTTTATTATACAAATGATGAAATGTAAAGGGACATTGGAAAGTTAAAAATGTTGTATGAATATATCTGTATATGATCATATGTGTATGTGGAATGTAAGTAGACTTAAGAGTGGTGAGTAAGATTGAAAGTGTAATGATCATGTGGTTTAATATATATATATATATATATATATATGAATATCAATGATATATTAAGCATGGGATATGTATTAATATACATATATGAAGTTAGTATGATGCCCTTGGAATATGTATATATATATGGGGCATTAGTAGGATATATATATATATATATATATATATATGTATAAATGAAAATATATAAATACACATGACTATATGTCATGTGTGCATAATTAAGGGTGAATTTTAGGAATAAGACTAAATTGGACATTTTGAGGAAGAGAATGGGTGATATAAACCTTGGTTAAGGAAAATTCTTTAAGGGTAAGTGATAATTCTATATTTTTAGAAATATTTGTGCTTAATTTCCTAATTAATTATTTAAATCCTCAATTTATTTTGTTAATTATCCCCTTTATTTAATTAAAATTCTCATGTTTGCAGATAAATTAAATCCGGATGAATTTTGAATATTTTAGTAGAAAATGGATCGAAATTGGGCTAAAATCGAGATTGAGCCACGCGAACAACACGAGTCATGCCACCTAGCACATCCAATTGGACAAAAAGACTGATGACATGGAAAAATCTTTTCAAGGAGCCAATGGTTGAAGACAAGTGGCCAAAAAAATGCCAACTCATCAAGGATGTAAAAATTACAATTTTACCTCTAATGTGTTTATAAATAGGAAAGGATGACAATTGAAAGAGGATGGGTAATTTTAGGAGTAGAAGAAATGTAATTTTAGGAGTAAGAGTAGTGTAATGTAATGTAGTTTAGAGTAGTTTTTAGAATTATTTCCATTCTAGTTTATTTTTATTTTCCCATTTGTTTTACTTTGCAATTTCTATTAGCTTCCATTTCATTCCATGTTTATGCTCTTCATCTTCTAGGATATTTTATATTTCATAGCAAACAATGCATCATTTCCATTTGCTCTTCTCGATTTGGTTATAATGAGCTCTTTTATTCTTCAAGTTTTATTTTTTTTTAGCATGATGCTCATAGTCTAGTTCTCGATTTCCATCAAATAAATTTGCTTATGTTTTTATTTTATTTTATTTGACAAACCTGTATCATTTCATGCTCTCAGTTTGCAACTTTTATGTTTCTTTGCTCTCGGGTTGCTTAGTAAGTCAGTTCTGCTCCTTTGATTTTCTATGGTTATTCGGGTAGTGGAGTCTTAATGCAACTGAATGGCATGAAGAAGGCTACACGGCTGATTAAGTGTGACAGCAAAGGGAGTGTGGCAGACTTAAGGGCTGATCGGGCATGAAGCAATAGGATTGGAGAAGGCTGAATCGAGAAGAACGGGCCTTGTTTGGTATGAGGAAGCTGCTAGTCGAATAGACCTCACTAAACCGAAACCAAACTGCACCATGGCAGAAGACCAACCCAGAAAATCACTTCTCTGCTCTCCCTTGTCTAAGAGTCTTTTATTGTTCATCATTTTTGTTTTGCATTAACATGCATTGCTGTAATTGAGTTGCTGTGAAGGGTGTAGGAGTAACAGAGCTGCTGCTGGGCATTGTTGGGTGTCTCCTGGTGGACTCGGGGTGCTGGCATGGTTGATGTTGATGCTGGACAACAGAATCATAACGTGAGCAGCAGAGAACCAGTACATTGCCTGAACATGCGGGATAGAGTTGTGCAGTGGAGTCGAATAATGGCCGCACCAGTAGGAACATTGGGTGCAGCTGAAACTGACGCTAGGTGCGCAGAGACACGGGCTACGTATCAGGAAAAGAAGAAGAAGGAGCAGGTCGTGCACAAGAAGTAGGAGCAGGAGCCGAACCTTGCTAGAGCAGAGGGCATGCTGGTCTGGTAAGAAACAACAGCTGGGGTTGGTAAGAGCAGTTGCTTGCCTTGTTGATGAATGAAAACGTGAAGCTGTGGAGACGTGTAGGGAATGGTGCAGTGCATGGAAACCGAGCAGGGTTGGTGAGAGTCAGAACCGAGAGCAAGCAAAGTGGACACGCCTGGACAGACTGAGGCCATCTCCTGGAAAAGAAGCAAATTGAAGCATGAACAGGGTTTGGAGGGATTTATTGGATGATTTAAATCTAAGGCTTTGTTTGGCATTCAACTCTTGCATTAATCCATTTTTCTTGCATTTTTAGTATAGTTTAATTAGTTGTTAGTTTAAGATAGTTGTTAGTTGTCAATTTAGATTAGTTCTAGTGTTTTAATTTGTTAATTTAATTTTTAGTCTTAATTTTTAGTTAATAGTTAATTTTATATTTTATGTTTTAGGATTTAATTTTAGTTTAGCATTTTACAAGTTACCTTTAGATTTAATCTAGATTAAATGTGTTTCATGCATTTTTAATTTTAATTTAGTCTTTATTTTCATTAAGTTTTTGTTTAGTTTAAATTTCATTTTAATTAAGTAGTTTAATTGCATTTTAGGTTAGTTTAATTGTAGTTTAATTAATCTTGCTTTGTTATTTTCACATTTGCATTTTATTTGCGTTAATTAGTTTTAATTGTTTTAATTTCTTTTGTAGGTTTTTTATTTTAATTGCGTGGAGTACTGTAAGTGATTTTGCTCGTTTTTATTTAGTTTTTATTATTTTATTACTTTCCAGTAATTTTAATTTTAGACTTAGTAGATCACCCATCAAAATTTCATAATTTACTAAAATATACCATAGGGTAAGATTAACCGGTAGTTAATTAGGCTAGTCAACTTCTCTGTGGGACGATAACTCGGGACTTAAATCCCATTATTACTTATACGACCCATGCACTTGCGGATAATACCATTTGGGCTTGTCAGTAAGAACCGGTACCTTGGTAAGTAGGTGCACGTATTTATATATATATATATATACACATCTCTATGTGCGTATATATAAGTTGTACAATAGTGAAGAGGTAATATCGGACATAAATGAACTTAGATAGTGGTGATTGTAAGATGTATACCTTAGCACGTGATTACGCATAACGAAGTTAAGATACTATGATGAAAATGAATTTATTTTAATGAATCAGAGCGATATAGGAGCATGATTCTGAGTTGGAAACTCGAGGAAAGAATTCCTAAGCTTCGACGTAAATGGGTCATGTCAAGTTTCACTGGTATCATCTTATAGGAGATGTTTAAATTTTTATTAATTAGTAAATTATCTAGCTTGAGCTAACCCACGTAGCACTATTGATTGGATTACTAAAATAAGTAAAGGTAAGCTATAGGATGCAAATTAAATTATGATTTTAGACTATGCTTGAGTTAGATTAAAACCCTGTTTGCGCTTGTAATGTATACGAAAACTAAGTGTACATGCACATGGCTTGTATTAATTACAACAGGTAGTGGCGCAAAGTGTATAGTGGCATGTCATTGATGCATAGATGGTCTCATGGATAACATGTTTTGATTTAAGCTATCTTTATGCATAAGTTTTATATTGTAAGACCCATCTTTTTTTCGTAGCATTTGTATAAGCAACGTATGTATTGGACTATGTAAGATTTATATAAGGACAATTTCAATGCAATAATGAATGAGGTCATGTTTATGGGAGCTGAGTGATTCCTTTCGGTGTAATGTGTGTATGCTCTGAGTAAAAATGATGTTTAAAAAAGGTGAAATAATGGAAAATTAAGGAAATGAATTAAAGATGAGGAGAAACCAACCTAAATAAATGTATATGGGTATGTTTGATGTGTTAGGAGGGCTAGTAGCTATAGAAGATGCCTTAGTAAGATTTTGGTATGAATTGGAAATGAATAAGAAGCTTAAAAATTGTAAAAGTGTAGTTTTGATAAGAGGGACTGATCCCCTCCCATAATGGATTAATCCTTCACCAAGAAACTGTAGTTTTTGGCATTTTGGAAGAAAGGGACCTATCCGTTAAGGGAAGGAATCGATCCCTTAGTTTCAACCCTTAAAAAATAGGTCATTCTGTGAAGGAGGAATCGATCCCCTCCCTCGACAAATCAATCCCCCTGCCTTTAGAACAGCTCACCTACTCTCACTAAGCAAAGAAAAGCTACCAAACTTCCTATTTTTAATCCCCAACCTTGTTTTCTCTCATCATTCTGATATTCCAACGAGACCAAAGAAGATAAGAATAAAAGAGAGGAAAAATGAGAGAGAAAGAGGAAAGAAAAGAGGAATAAGAAGAAAGAAGTTTTAAAGCTTTCACCAATAGCTTACTGTGCCACCCTACACCATTATATATGAATTTGAAGGTTTGAAAGGATGATTTTGATGGTGGGATCCTAGAAAGAAGAATTGGATCTTTGAGGTAAGTTTAAAGATGTAAACTTTATTTATGAGGGCTTTTGGATTTTAACCATTCTTTTGGTGTTTAGAGGTTATTTTTGTATGGTTTGTAGTTAAGGATCTTCAATAGGGAAAAGCTAGGGTTTGAACAATGTTAAAGGCTTAATGTAAGATTTTGGGAATTAAGGATTATTTGTATGCATAGTTAAGTATTGATTTAAATTTAGACTACGAAAAGTATAAGATAATGCATTAAGTATGTTTAGGAGGTTTGACCATATTCAAGTCATATTGATGAGTGTAGATTGTGTTAATGATTTGAGGATTAATGGTTTTAATATGAAAATGCTGCCAAAAAATTTCTAAGAAGTGTATTGAGCCAAAGAAGGGGTGTTAGGACCCCATTGGTGACAAGTACTGAATTTCAAAGGTAAGGTCTGTGTTTGTTGGTGTGATAGTGTCCAAAGGGACATATTTGATGCATAAATGGATTAGGAAACTATGAAATTATCTTATTTATAAATATATTGGAAACTTAGGTTCAAATGCATTAGTTTGGAAAGGTTTTGAGAGAATGATAGGTTTTCCAAGCACATCATGTAAGACCTGTATTTTCATATGGAAATTCGTCCTTCGATTTCCAAGTATGTTGTTCTCCTTTTGATGAGGAACAACTTTCCTTCTTGCCATAATCTTTAATTTTGGACGAAAATGGGTGTTTTGGAGGGGAGAGAAAGCTAGGGTTCGAAAATGGTGATTTGGGAGAGAGAGAGAAATTGATTTTTAGGAAAATAAAGGGGTATTTATATAGGCCGAGGGTAGGAGATCGATTTGGCTCTTGATGAGATCGATCTGTATTTGAATTTGGGGATAATTTGGGGCAATTTTATGCCTAGGAGATCGATCTGTCGTGGGGTGAGATCGATCTCTGAATGGCTTTATGAGATCAATCTGCTCTAATTATGAGATCGATCTCTAGTTTACAGAATACTTCACGAGATCGATCTGCTTCTTGGGGAGATTGATCTTCTCCTAACATAAACATTTTGAGATCGATTCCTTCCTCATGAAATCGATCTCTTTGTTACAGAATCATAAGGAGATCGATTTGCCTATCAGTTCTTGCACATTTCTGCATTCTAGAGCCATGAGATCGATCTCTCATCCTTGGAGATTGATCTGGCCTTCACAGATTGTACTGCAGCTGCTCCAATTTGCAGAAAACTCAATGTAAAACTTCTCAAAATCTACCCCATCGTCCATATTTCAATCTGTACACATTTAAGACTTAAAAATCTTTTCTTCATATACTTCATCAGGTTTAAAACTTGCTTGTACATTAACATATCATAATTACATACACCAAATTACAAATCTCATTAATGGGGTATACAAAATTCATAGTTCTCACACAACCTACGTGAGATTTCAATGCACTAATCTTATGTATGTTGAGCTATACAATTTTATGAGTTGATTTGTGTATATATTGTTAGTTGAAACATCTTACAACATGTTTAATCTCCATGACCTATACATGGTGAAATGTGAGAAAAAGATGAGAAAGTTGAGTAGGCATAGATTTAATGATGATTTAAGTTTGAATAGATGTTATTAAGCATATATACATGATTGTATAGTAGTTTGGTGAAATCCATGTGCTAGAAACAGAAATGGTTGAAAGTGAGTATATAAGGTGTTCGATGAAATGCCAAAATGAAATGAAATAAAGAATTTAAGGTATTGTAACCTTAATACCATTTTAATATGAGTCAATAGACTTGAGGAGTTTGAGAGATTCTCGAAAATGAGTTATAAACTCAAAATGCACTTCTGCAAGGATAAAGTCCGATAACGGTGTAACGAGGCCAAATAAGATATAAATGGCCCAATGCATTAATTTGGAAAACATACAAGTGAAATGAAGTATATGACAATATATTGATGTGTGTAATACACAATTTCAGCTCTAGAGGATATAATCGAAGGAAAGTGATTCAAGCGTGATTTGAGGTAAAGGACTTATAAGAGCTATAGAGATAGTTATACGTATGTTTTGTCCAGGATTATCGTCCTACATAGAATCTAATTAGCCTAATTAAGTATCGGTTAATTTTATCCAAAGTATATCCAAGCAAATTATGAATACTTAGTGTGTGATCTACTAGGCTAAAATTAAAAATACTGAAAACAATAAAAATTATAAACTAACGAAAATAAAAAAGAGCTAAAATTACTTACAGAGCTCTAAGCAATTAAAAGCAATAACCTACAAAAAATAATTAACACTGGTAAAATTAATGCAGATAAACTAGAATGAAAATAAAGAAACAAAATTTATTAACTAAAATTAAACAATCCTAAAATAAACTATCCAAGTAATTAATCTAATTAATTTGAAAATAAAAATGTAAATTTATCTAAACTAAAGTCTAATAATAAAATTCTATTAAGCTAAAGAAATTCTTAAATCTAACTAAGAAACTAATTACCTATAAAATTATCCTAATAATGCATGAGAAATAAATATTTTTGGATTTTTCAATTTGAAATGAAAACTGTTGGCTCTACCGAGAGGGGGGGTGAATCGGTTTTCTAACGTTAATGAGAAATTTTAAATTAATCCTAATTTAATCATCAATGATAGTGAGCAATACAATAAAATTAAACAATTTAATGCAAGATAGGGAAGAGAGAAACAAACACAATCGTTTATAGAGGTTCGGCCAAACTCTTGCCTACGTCCTCTCTCCTTGACCTTCTTGTCAAGTGCTTTCTTTCTCTCCTTCAACTGAAGTTACAACGTTCCTTTTTCAGGTTAAGGAATAACCTCTCTACCCTTTGCAATACAAAGATGTATTCACCCTTTTATAATTTTATCTCACTGAGGAACAATCCTCTTCCCTCTTAAGGTAAGGATGAATACAAAATCAAGCTTTTAGTGTGGGTAGGACAATTACAGCTTTTGTACTTAAGCTTATACAACAAACTCAATAAATGAGAAATGAAGACACAAGGAATAAAAGTATTAAACTCTTGAGACTGTAAGAAATGTGCAGCAATAGTGTCTCTATTCTCATTGTCTTCAATGCTTGGTTAAATACTGAAGGATTGGTGGTTGGAGCATTAAATGCTGTTTTTCCCGTTGAGATTTTTGCAGAACTAGCCGTTGGGTACCTCCAGTAGAATGCCAGATCGATCTGCCATCTTGGCCAGATCGATCTCTTAGTTATAAGTCCTACAAGATCAAAGCAAAATAACATAAGGAGATCGATCTCATATATGAGCTGATCGATCTCTTATTTGAAAATGTTAGGGGAGATCGATCTGTCGAATAGGCAGATCGATCTTCCAATCTCTCTGTTTGAGGCAAGATCGATCTTCCAATCTCTCTGTTTGAGGCAAGATCGATCTACAGATCGATCTGCGATGCAATCTCATAGTGGGGAGATCGATCTCTCAATAACCCGGATCGATCTCCTTAGCTCTCTGACTTTGAGAAGATCGATCTCTTCCTTACCAGATCGATCTCATAAGCTCTCTGTTTGAGTGTAGATCTGTCACGACCCAAACTACCCAAAAATCAGAGTTAATTTTTTTCGCATTTTATTATTTTCTTACTTAAATTCTTACCTGTCCTCGAATCGTGACCAACACTCCACTAATAATTGGGCTGTGCGTCAATGCCAGTCCCACCATTCAATTACCATCTAACTTATTTATTCTCCAGTCATTTATAATTGTTTTCATTATTTATACATCCCCTAAAGTTTCTTACAAACATGTTACTGTGCTATGCTTATGTAGATACAATATGTACAAGTGTATATACCTTATGTTGATGGGCAGCAGCGGATATCCGGAATGCAGTACTAAGTCGCCTCAACTTCAACTGGAGATTATCTGTGGGACAAAATGAAAGGGGTGAGCACATCAAGCTCAGTAAGACAATCCTACGAACAATTAGGTAACCATACTACCTACATGAACGTGGTGCCATGCATAAACCACCCTTTCTCCACACATTTTAAAACAAATGACATGAGCTTATGATGTTATGTAAATCGAGTTTGCACGAAAAATTCAACATGCAATTATTTTAAATCATTTCTTTCTCTTTAAAAATTTCACAATAAAGTCAGGACTCGACCCCTCCTTCGGGTGATCCTGACTCACACAAAATCATGAAAATTGAGTTTCTCGAAAGCATCGATATCTGAAAACATATGTATATATATATACAAGATACGAGACTAGGCAATAACTGTATATCGGTAATAACCAGGACTGGCCAATGTGTCCTCGTGAGTCCCTCTAGCTTCACAGATCCCAGTGTACGAGGTCTCACCCTGATTGGGAACCGCCCGGGAGGTGGGTCAATCCAACCCGTCGGTCTTATCCGATCCCACGCATCCGAAGATGCCGTATCCGAAGATACCCCGTATCACAAAGATACCCCGTATCACAAAGATACCATATCCGAAGATACCCCACGGTACATCGTACTCCATGCTACTTGCACGGTACATCGTACTCCATGGACCCATATCACTCTAGGTACTCCAGCCCAAATGGCCTGCTTCCCACAGAGAGGTTTTGTTTCTCAATACTCATTGCCATGTCTCGAAACGCACATGCGAGCCTATTAAATCGGTGACACACAGTCTACCTGATGCTCCAAGCACGGCTCATCATATGTTCTCATAAAAATCAGTGCGAGCGATGCTCAGCACTCTCGTCAAATCAAGTAAAATTGGCAGAGCCCGCTTTACATCTCCACAAGGCCGCCAACCTCATCCCTCACTCTCACCCTACTTAAGAGGTCTTTTGAGCCTGTTGGGCCTTTTGGCTGACTCCAAGGGCAGACAGCGCTACTCCACAAATCCAGTAAAACTAGTGCGAGCTAAGCTCAGCACTCTGTATATAAATCATATGAAGATCTTATAAAATCTGGTGCGAGTTAAACTCCAGCACCCTGTCTTGAAAATCATGCAAAAATATGGGGCGAGTTAGACTCTAGCACCGTGTCACGAAAAAACATGTGAAATCTGGTGCGAGTTATACTCTAGCACCTATGCATGTAAAACTCTAGTGCGAGCTCTCGCTCCAGCACTAATGCATGCATCACACAAATCAAACATCGTGCGAGCTGCGCTCTAGCACGTCACATGTAAATAAAAACACGTAGGCGGCTCGGTTATCTCCAAATAGTTTTCACAGAAATTACATCGTTAAAGGTATGCAATGCTATGCATTTTTCTTTAAAAGTGAGCCAGCCTACTCATGCATGTGTTAAAATACCTCCAGAATGAGCAGGAACCTTTTGTTCTTGCTCCTCCCAATTTTTCCTAAATTTGTAAGTTCTACCCTTAACAAGGGTATTTTAGTAATTTGCCCATTCGGGGCACTAAAATTATTATTCGACCTCTAGACCCTTCAGATAAATTTTAAAGACTGCATATGAACTTGAAATTTCGTAAAGTTTACCTCTAGCAGTCCGTAGAATTCCCTTACCTTATTTTCCTGTCGAGTCTGACCTTTTCTTTTCCAATGTTATCTCGTCGCGCAGTCCGTTATGCTCCCAATCAAATGCCCGGAACTGCGTATTAATATTTCTTAGGTCAGATATTATACAATTTAATTATATTTAAAATTTTCTGGGCTTAATTTAAATCAGTGGGCCCATTTATCCCTATTGGGCCCGATTGCACCTTAATAGGCCTTAATCGGCCTTAAGCCCGTTTTCCACTTAATTTTCACTTTATCGAGGCCTATTGGGCTCATTGGGCCCTCCAACAATTTATTGGGCCTCGTTCTAACTCTCAAATAGCTAAATTTAATATTTACGACAATTTATCTAAATTTCCATAATTTAATTCAATTTATGCGGAAATTAAATCAATATCACGCATAACGAGGTAATTGTCGTAAATAAGGGTTACTTACCCGAGATTCCATGCTAGTACGCAAATCAAGGCTATCTCGAGCTTTCGTTGGATGCCAATTGTCGAGCTACACAATTCCACAATTTTTTCGGGTAAGTTTTTAGCCCAAAATTAATTAAATTAAATACTCTGAAATTTAAATCGGGTCAATTTCGACCACTACTGACTTACCCGAAGCTCGATTGCATCACAGGAATTTTCTCCAATTTTTTTCTCTTTTCTTTTTCTTTTTTTTCTCCTTTTTTCCTCCTCTTTTTGGCTGAACCGGTTCAGTCCGGTTCGGACCGGTTCAGACCGCCGGTTCTCTCCGGTTCGACCGGTTCACCGCCTTGCCGGCCGGTTCTTTGCCGGCTTCCACCGCCAGTGGCTCCGTGAGGTTGTCCGCATCTCGAATCTGCCTTCGGTTTGGGTCGAGGTCGCCGAAACGCCGCCGGTCCAGCTCTTCTCCCTCGGCCGTCGGACCCATTTTCCTTTTCCGCCGTTTCCGGCACCGTCCGTCGGTTTCGGTGGCTGCCACCACCACCAATCTACTCACCGTCGCCTGGGGAAGCTTCGGCTGGGGTCAATCGGGCCTGAATCGCGCCGATCGCCGGCGATTCTCTCTCCCCCTCTCGGTTTCGATTTTCTCCGTTTCTCTCACCGGTGGCCGCCGTTCGGGCCTCCATGGGGCCGGTGATGGGTCGGGCCTCGTCTGGCTTGCCTTCGTCGGCCTCCGTTGGCCGTCGTTCCGTCGGCAGGGGCTCGGTCTTTAGCTTCCGTTTTCGTCTCTGTTTTTCGCGATTTTGGTTCTTCAGATTTTCAGATTTTTTTTTTTTTCAGATTCTTCTTTTCTTTTTTTCTTTTTTTTTGTTTTATTATTTTTATTATTATTATTATTTATTCTAATTATTTTACTATTCATTAAAATACTCCATAAAATCCCAAAATATCTACCTTATATTATTTTTATTCTACTTTAATTTATTTAATTTAAATTTAATTTATTAATTATATTTTTCTCTAAATTTCGATATTATTTCTTCGCGTTTTTCGAGATATCGTTCCGGTTATTTTTTCGGTATTTTTTTAAAATTTTCGAATCTTGATCAATTGACCCAAAATTGTATAATTTCCTCATTATCGATCAAGATATCTTACATCCTTATTTTTAATTAAAATTTCCTTATTGCCCTAATACCGTGTTTTGATATTTTTACCATTTTACCCCTGCTCTTGTTTCGGAATCAATTTAACCTGATCTTCCTTCATACATCCCCCATCTTTTCTTATTTAATTTTCGTATTTTAATTAAATTCGGGTCTTACAAGATCGATCTTGAAGATCGATCTACTTTCTTTGCTTTAAGGGAGATCGATCTCTTCCTAGATCAGATCGATCTCACTCTGCTCAATACCTTTGTATAGATTCAAGGCTTGGCAAATCGATCTCATGTCTTCCTGAGATCGATCTCTCATCCAAGGCAAACCTAGGAGATCGATCTCTCATAACCCAGATCGGTCTCTTATCAACAGAACTTAAAGTTCTGGTACTGATAACCTCTAAACATGTTTTTATATCATCTTTACATTATTGAATTCACTTGTTTTGTGATTTCAAAATACATTAACTCAACAATCTCCCCCTTTTTGATATGACAAAACCTATTCAATCAACATGTTTAGTTGCCTATTTTCATTTTGCACAAACTCCCCCTTTTTGTAAACTCCCCCTTACTTTTGGCTTTTGATCTCTAAACTTTCTTAACTCCCCCTTATTTTAATCATTCTTTTTAAACCATTAGATATGATTCTTAAAGTCATTTAAACATGTTTTAACACACGCATTTGTTCTTAACATTATTTCTTCTCCCCCTTTTTGTCATATCAATGGTAAGAAGAAAATCTAAACAATACTCGGTCATTTCAAATTAACAGTTCATTAAAAAGTCATTCAATAACACAGAGGGCAGCTCATTCAAGCAAATTCAGTTCATACAACAACGAGTAATGAAAACATATAACAAAACTAGATCTAGCAAATAAGTCCTATGGTGGAGGAGGAAATCGATCCATGAGATCCTCAACGTGAGTGCGAGTGACTTGAAACTCATCAAACATCGCCTCCTGAGTCTCATGAAGATTTGTAAAGCCTTCATCCACTTTGCGGTTCAGCTCCTCGAACATCCGCTGCTGGGTTGCATGAAGGTTTGAAAAGCCTTCATCGATCTTCCTGTTGAGCTCACTCATCATCGTCACAATGAGCTCCATGCCAGCAGGTGAAGGTGCAGGTGCAGTGGGTTGAGGAGTCGAGGACGATGGACCCGCAGTCGGTGCAGCAGGGGGATCCATAGGCTCATCGGAGGGATCTTCCTCCATAGCTTTAGCAGACTACTGTTCTCTCTTGTTTTTCCAGTCGCCCCAGAAGACCTTGTAATAGCCCATGTGGTGGAGTGTCCCGTTGTTGAGGACGCTCTTGGGAGAGGGCATTTCACACGTTTCGCAGCTACTATCCACTTTGAGTCGTAAGAAAGTACGCCAATGGTTGCGAAAACATGATCGTTGTGGCTTGGCCACGTACAATCTTCAACCAGTCTTGAAAGATAAAGTGGACGAGGTTGGGTTTTTGACTGGTGGAGTGAAGGTGGTGAATCCAGAACCTATCTAACCGCCTAATGGTGGAGCGACGGGTACCAAATGGTCGAAGGTTCCACGATATGATGAGGTGGAGTAGCCGGGGGTGCATCGGGAGATCACTCACCTTATCCCCGGGAATATCAAACTCCAAAGGGACTTCCTCAGATTCATTTGTCAATCCTTCATCACGTATGTCGAAAGCGTGGGCTAGGATTTCAGTGTCTACGGTAATGGATTTTCCCATGACATATGTTGTAAACCCGAGAATATTACAGGGGTCGCTAGGATCATAGGTGAGTTCGGCATTGGAAAAGAATGCTCGAACGATATTTGGAGGTACGGGAGTATTGATTTTTAGGAAAGACATCCAACCAAAATTTTCAAATTTGTACAGATACGGAAAATCAATGCGGTTTAGGAAAGAGAAATCGATTGTGCGCCAATGTTTAATTGGCATGGTAGAAAAATATTCTTCAAATCGCTTCCTTTTCGCAGGTGTTTTAAAACACCGATTGAAGGTAGCGACTGAAGAGGGAGGAATGGATTGGGAAGATGACCCTTGTTCTACATTCGATCGGGGAGGTTTTTTGCCTGCTCTCTTAAGTCTAGGCATGGTTCTAGACACGAGAATTACTCTAAGACAGGTTCACAAACAAAAAATCAATGAAACAGTGACTAGATTTGCCCTAGAGTGAAATTGAACACAAATTTTAAGAATTTTTTGAGAAAATAATAAGGAATGTGGGTTACTATACCAATAAACGAAGGAGAGAAGTGACGAAGACCGTACCGAGATCGATCTGAGGAGGAATCGAGAGAGGAGGTGCGAGGGAAGTTAGGGATTTTGAAGTTTGAGGATTTGAAATTTGGGGATTTTTCTCCAGTTTTTATAGTCCAGGGCACATGAGATCGATCTGTCGAGACAACAGATCAATCTGTCATTTCCAGAAGCCGGAAGAGATCGATCTATGGTTCCATAAGATCGATCTGCAGAATACAGAAGCAAAAGGAGATCGATATGTCGTATGCACAGATCGATCTGCTGTTTGATAGAGGCTTAGGGAGATCGATCTGCCAAAGCCATAGATCGATCTTCAGAATACAGAGGCTTGAAGAGATCGATCTGTCGTATGCACAGATCGATCTACTGTTTAACAGAGACTTAAGGAGATCGATCTTATGGATAGAAGATCGATCTGCTTAGCTTAACCTTAATGCTTTAGGCTTGTTGGAAGTATGGAGATCGATCTCTCATCCTTGTTGCCCGAAAAAATCTTTGTAGAACTCTTTTAAAATCAACTTAAAACCAAGATTTTGAAGTATAAATGTCTTAAGGGATATTCATGAGTCCTAATTCACCTCTAAGGATACAAAACCTATCTCTATCAAGGGGTTTGGTGAATATATCAGCTATTTGATGTAAAGTGTCAATGTACTATAGAATTATATCCCCTTTTTGCATATGGTCTCTAAGGAAATGATGCCTAATCTCTATGTGCTTGGTTCTAGAGTGTTGAATAGGATTTTTAGATAGATTAATGGCACTGGTATTATCACATTTAATAGAGACTTGTTTCATGTCAATACCATAATCTTTCATTTGTTGTTTAATCCACAACACTTGAGCACTACAACTACCTGCTGCTATGTATTCAGCTTCAGTTGTGGACTGAGCCACACTGTTTTGTTTCTTGGAGAACCAAGAGATTAATCTATTTCCTAAGAATTGGCAAGTACTTAAAGTACTTTTCCTATCTATTTTGCATCCCCCAAAATCTGCATCTGAAAATGCATGAAGTGTAAAGGTAGAGTCCTTGGGGTACCAAAGTCCTAGAGAGGGAGTGTCCTTAAGGTATCTAAAGATCCTTTTAGTTGCTAATAAGTGTGATTCCCTAGGAGAGGATTGAAATTTAGCACAAAGGCATACACTAAACAAAATATCTGGTCTACTTGCAGTTAAATAGAGCAATGAACCAATCATAGACCTATAGAGTTTAGTGTCTACACACTTACCACTTTCATCTTTATCAAGCTTGATGTTGGTGCCTATTGGAGTTGCTTGAGGTTTGCAATTGTCCATGCCAAATCGCTTGAGCAAATCCTTAGTATACTTTGCTTGATTGATGAAGGTTCCATCTTTTGTTTGCTTCACTTGAAGTCCCAAGAAGAAAGTGAGTTCTCCCATCATGCTCATTTCAAACTCACCTTGCATGATCTTAGCAAACTCTTGACATAAAGACTCATTAGTTGAACTAAAGATAATATCATCTACATACACTTGTACAACTAGTAAATCCTTATTCGTATTTTTGATGAATAAAGTGGTATCCGCTTTTCCTCTTGAAAATCCCTTTTCTATTAAGAATTTTGACAACCTTTCATACCAAGCTCTAGGAGCTTGTTTCAAGCCATAGAGTGCCTTAGATAATTTGAAAACATGTTCAGAAAATTCATGATTTTCAAAGCCGAGAGGTTGTTCAACATAAACTTCTTCATTAATGAAACCATTTAAGAATGCACTCTTTCCATCCATTTGATATAACTTGAAGTTTTTATAGCATGCAAAGGCAAGTAACATTCTTATTGCCTCTAATCTAGCTACAGGTGCATAGGTCTCATCATAGTCTATACCTTCCTCTTGTCTATATCCTTGTGCAACTAACCTAGCCTTGTTCCTTATGATCACACTATTTTCATCCATCTTGTTCTTGAATATCCATTTAGTTCCAATTATAGAGTGATCACTAGGCCTAGGAACTAGTTTCCATACTTTGCTTCTCTCAAATTGATTTAATTCTTCTTGCATTGCTAGGAACCAATTATTGTCATCTAAGGCTTCATTGACATTCCTAGGTTCTATTTGAGATACAAATGCTATATATTGACACATGTTTCTTAGAGATGATATAGTTCTAACTCCAAGAGTTGGATCTCCTACTATTTCACAATCTTTTACATATCCTAACTCTCTTGGTGCTCTAGACTCTCTCTCTCTAGTATCTCTATTTCTTCATCATCTTCTTTATTCAAGTCAAGTTTTTCTAATAAATCATCTTCTAAGTTAGGAATTTCCTCCAAGTTTTCATCAAATATTCCAACCTCCTCATCATTGGTTGAATCTTTAGATACATCATTTGACTCATCAAATATAACATGAATAGATTCTTCAACCATTAATGTTCTTTTGTTATATACTCTATAAGCCTTTGAACTCAATGAGTACCCTAGAAAGATTCCTTCATCACTTTTGGCATCAAATTTTCCTAAATTATCTTTACCATTATTTAAGACAAAACATTTGCAACCAAAAGGATGGAAGTAGCTAATATTAGGCTTCTTACCCTTGTGAAGCTCATAAGGAGTTTTCTTTAGCATGGGTCTAATCATAGCTCTATTAATTATATAGCAAGATGTGTTTATAGCTTCAGCCCAAAAATACTTTGGTAAATTATTCTCACACAACATGGTTCTAGCCATTTCTTCCAAGGTTCTATTTCTTCTCTCAACTACTCCATTTTGTTGTGGTGTCCTAAGGGCTGAAAAGTTGTGACTAATTCCTTGATCATTGCAATATTCATCAAATCCTATGTGTTCGAATTCCTTGCCATGATCACTTCTAATGCTAGTTATTGTATACCCTTTTTCATTTTGAGTAATTTTTGTATAGGCTATAAATTTTTCTAAGGCTTCATTTTTTACTCTTAAAAAGAACACCCAAGTGAACCTAGTGTAATCATCAACTATTACAAATCCATAGTGTTTCCCACCTAGGCTAGTTGTTCTAGTTGGTCTAAATAAATCTAAGTGAAGTAATTGAAGAGGCCTAGTGGTGGATACAATATTCTTAGGCTTAAATGTTGTCCTTTTGTGTTTTCCTTTAACACAAGCTTCACATATTTCTTCATGATCAAAGGATAGCTTGGGTAAACCTATGACTAGATCCTTTCTAGCTAACTTAGATAGCACATGCATGCTAGCATGACCTAGTCTTCTATGCCATAACCAAGATTCCTTTTTATTGTCTACCAATAGGCATATATTTTCATTTTTGAGTTCACTAAGATAGACAATATATATATTACCTTGCCTATGACCTAGAAAAAGAACTTTGTTTGACTTAGGATCTACAACATGACATTTCATGCAATCAAAGATTACTTTGTAACCTTTGTCACAAAGTTGACTTATGCTTCGTAAGTTATGCTTTAGACCCCTAACAAGTAATACATTTTCTAATGAAAAGTAGTCATTACCTATTGAGCCACTTCCTTCAACTTGGCCTTTGGAGTTGTCCCCAAATGTGACTTCTCCACCAACTTTTGATTTAAAAGAGTTGAAGTGGCTTCTATCTCCCGTCATGTGCCTTGAGCATCCACTATCCAATTACCATGCTTCCTTTGTTTTAGCTTTGTGGCCATGCTCAATCACCTACAAAAAGATTCAAACTCAAGTCTTAGGTACCCAAATTCTCTTGGGTCCTTTGAGGTTAGTGAATGCAATTCTTGATCCCTTTGGGATCCATTTTGCTAATGCATTAACATCCTTTGAGTGAATTACTTCTTTTGGAATCCATATCCTTCTTACTATTTTTCCTTTAAGAGATCTCATGTTTATATTGCAATTATGTGATACATGTCCCCTTCTATTGCAATATGAACAAGAAGTTGAGAATTTATTTATACTATTTCTAGCAATAAAGCTTTTAAGATGAGTCTCTCTACTTTTTGCATTATATCCTAACCCATTTTTGTCAAAGAATGCCCTTTGGGTCTCTAGCATGCTATCTAACTTTTGTTGACCCATATGGAACCTATTAAAGGAATTATGTAGGTTGCCATTTTTCTCTTTAAGGTCACAAATTTCAAGATTTGAAATTTCTAGTTTCTTTTCACATTCTAATTTATCCCTTAGCATCAACTCATTTTCTTTTCTCAATTTGGATATTATCTTTTTATATTTCATACTCATGCATTCATACTCTAATGCAAGATCATCAAAGGCATCTTGCAATTCATCAAATGAATATTCATTGAGGTTTAAAGTTACCTTTTCATCCTCAATAGCCATGAAGCACAAGTTGGCAATGTCCTAATTTGAGTCATCATCGGAGCAGTCACTATCGCTCCATGTTGCCACCATTGCCTTCTTTTTGTGGAACCTATCATTGGACCTTTTAAGAAGAGGGTAGTTAAATTTTATGTGTCCTGGTTTTTTACATTCATAACACACAATTGACTCTTTTCTACCTACTTCTTCTTGATCTCTCTTATTGTTTCTCCTATTACTACCACTAGCTCTCATTCTCATGAACTTGTTAAATCTTTTGGCAAACATTGCCATCTCAAGGTCCTCTTCACTACCACTCTCATTCTTAATCTCCTCTTGAGCAGTGGATTTTAGAGCAACTCCCACTTTCTTGGGTGACTCTTCATTTCTTCTTAATTTCATCTCATAAGTGAGTAGTGATCCTATTAATTCATCTAAAGACAATGTGTGAGGATCCTTAGATTCCTCAATTGCAGTTACTTTAGCTTCTCATGATTTAGGTAAGCTATTTAATATTTTCTTGACCATTTCAATATTAGAGTAAATTTTTCCTAAGGACTTTAATCCATTAATTACATCCGTGAATCTAGTGAACATATCACTAATTGATTCTCCTTCCTTCATCCTAAAAAGCTCATAGTCATGTGTGAGCATTCCTACTTTGGTCTCCTTTACTTGGGTTGTACCCTCATGAGTTATTGCCAATTTGTCCCAAATTTGTTTGGCATTGTCACATCCGGAGACCCTACTGTATTCATTTGGACCTAAAGCACAAAATAATGTGTGCATAGCCTTAGCATTTAGCTGAGCACATTTAATGTCATTTGAATCCCATTCATCTTCTTCTTTAGGGATATCTCTTCCCTCTATTCTCTTTGTAGGGATTTGAGGTCCTTTAATTATAATCCTCCACACCTCATAATCATTTGCTTGAATGAATAACATCATCCTAGTCTTCCAATAGGCATAATGTTCTCCATTGAACATAGGAGGTCTAACCGTAGAGTGCCCCTCTCCTACCAAACTAGTTGCTACATTGTTGTGAGCCATTTGATCGTTTCTAACTCTTAGGAAGTTGTTCCTATGTGATTAAAGAGTCCTAGCTCTGATACCAATTGTTGGCTCTACCGAGAGGGGGATGAATCGGTTTTCTAACGTTAATGGGAAATTTTAAATTAATCCTAATTTAATCAGCAATGATAGTGAGCAATACAATAAAATTAAACAATTTAATGCAAGATAGGGAAGAGAGAAACAAACCCAATCGTTTATAGAGGTTCGGCCAAACTCTTGCCTACGTCCTCTCTCCTTGACCTTCTTGTTAAGTGCTTTCTTTCTCTCCTTCAACTGAAGTTACAACGTTCCTTTTTCAGGTTAAGGAATAACCTCTCTACCCTTTGCAATACAAAGATGTATTCACCCTTTTACAATTTTATCTCACTGAGGAACAATCCTCTTCTCTCTTAAGGTAAGGATGAATACAAAATCAAGCTTTTAATGTGGGTAGGACAATTACAGCTTTTGCACTTAAGCTTATACAACAAACTCAATAAATGAGGAATGAAGACACAAGGAATGAAAGTATTAAACTCTTGAGAATGTAAAAAATGTGCAGCAATAGTGTCTCTATTCTCATTGTCTTCAATGCTTTGTTAAATACTGAAGGATTGGTGGTTGGAGCATTAAATGCTGTTTTTCCCGTTGAGATTTTCGCAGAACTAGCCGTTGGGTACCTCCAGTAGAATGCCAGATCGATCTGCCATCTTGGCCAGATCGATCTCTTAGTTATAAGTCCTGCAAGATCAAAGCAAAATAACACAAGGAGATCGATCTCATATATGAGCAGATCGATCTCTTATTTGAAAATGTTAGGGGAGATCGATCTGTCGAATAGGCAGATCCATCTTCCAATCTCTCTGTTTGAGGCAAGATCGATCTGCGATGCAATCTCATAGTGGGGAGATCGATCTCTCAATAACCTAGATCGATCTCCTTAGCTCTCTGACTTTGAGAAGATCGATCTCTTCCTTACCAGATCGATCTCATAAGCTCTCTGTTTGAGTGTAGATCGATCTTGAAGATCGATCTACTTTCTTTGCTTTAAGGGAGATCGATCTCTTCCTAGATCAGATCGATCTCCTCAACTCCAGTATTAGGCAGATCGATCTCATAAC
Source organism: Firmiana major (assembly GCA_033439115.1). NCBI lineage: Eukaryota > Viridiplantae > Streptophyta > Magnoliopsida > Malvales > Malvaceae > Firmiana > Firmiana major. The sequence goes on along the minus strand of CM065908.1, from coordinate 43,739,119 downwards.
TCATATAGATCGATCTCACTCTTCCTCAATACCTTTGTATAGATTCAAGGATTGGCAGATCGATCTCATGTCTTCCTGAGATCGATCTCTCATAACCCAGATCGATCTCTCATCAACAGAACTTAAAGTTCTGGTACTGATAACTTCTAAACATGTTTTTATATCATCTTTACATTATTCAATTCACTTGTTTTGTCATTTCAAAATACATTAACTCAACAAAAACTTAAAAATGCATAAAATGATTTTCCTCTAATTTAATTCTAAATGTAATATCTAATTCATAAATCCTATTGTAGTCACAAATTAACTATTAATAAAATTAAAATTAAACCTTAAACTAATAAACCAAGATAATTAAACTATCATGCAAATCAATGTATGTCTAAGCTAACAATTAATAAAAGGCATAATAAAAATTAGACAAAGCAAAATAATTGCATGAAACATTAATTTGTGAAGATTAAGTGCTGCCAAAGATGGCCTTGGACAGTTATCCAGCCAGCTTGATGAACCCGTGCACTGTACTGTGCACGTTCCTGCCTTTCCTGCTCTAGGCGACGTCCTGCTCTAGCTCCCGCTCCCTATACTGTCCAACTGCTTCACACACCGCACATTCCTCGGCTTACCCAGCTCGTACAACAGATACTGCCAAGCCTTTAAGCCCGGTACCAGCCTTGCTTCAGCACCGGTCATCTACATGCAGCAGACACAGAGAATGCACAGCAGTTAGTTCTGTAGCAGACTGGCCTCCACGGTGCTATTTTCCTGCAATACAGATTGTGTTATGCTAAAATCGAATGAGAACAACACAACAGCTTAGTGTTAGTGATGGATCACATAAATAAACACTTGAGACGAGAAACTAATACGGGTTTAGAACTTAATATCAGCAAAGGAAAGTCAATGAACAGTGCAAGAAACTTGAAACAAAGCTAAACAGAGATGCCAACTGATGCTAAAAAAAGTAAAACTAATCCTCAACATTATTAACAAAAATAGGACATGCATCTAATGGAAACTACAACAGTTAATGAAAACATAAAATGCAACTGGACTAAAATCGAGAGTTAAAGCCATGGTTGCCTGCTCTTGCTTTTACCTGACTCTTCACGTTGCCCAAAAATGCTCATCAACTAATGTAAACATAATGGAACAAAAAACAAAGGGAATGGAAGACCATATAGTTTAAGAACGATGCAGAGCAGAAAGAGGATGTTTGACCGCTGTCACCAATCACGCCCCCAACTCCACCCGAAAGCAAAGTTACTTCGAGCAACAACAATAGCAAACTCACAGTGGTGAATAGTATAGTTGATGACTAGCAAAATAGAAACGAAATGGGCAACAGAACTGAGATTGAAAACATAGTGATGAGTAGAAGAAATTAGCTGCTGTCACCAGCTTTCTAGTACTCAATGCAACAGTCAAGAGAGAACAAAATGATCAAGCACACAAGTGGGAAAATGAAAAAATAAATATGCAGGAAATGAACAATAAACAATGACGTCGGGATGAGCTACATGGCTATGGTTCACTGGCTCCTCACACCCAAATGGAAAGTAAGAACCATGGAAAGCAAACAACGAAAATGAACATGAAAAGAAAAAGAAATAAAGCTTTTCATTAAAGCAGTTTTTTTTTTTTTAAATCCAAACTTTAGTAAAATAAAAACTTGTAAAAACCCATATCCATGGAGGCTGCCAATGTGAACTACAAAAGAACTAGAAAAGAAATGAAACTTTTTCATAAAATATACATAACAATTGATATGATCAGTAGCTAAACAAGAATAAAATTTATGGTAGCTAACGAGAAAGCTTTTAGAGAAAAGAAGAAAAACTATTCTAAAACTATTCTAACACTGCTCCTACCCTAAATTACTTTTATTCTACCCTACCTACTTCTACCCTACCTACACTACTTCTATTCTACCTTAAATTACTTCCTTTTTTCAATTACTTATCATGTTCTATTTATACACAAAATTGGTGGTACAACGATAATTTTCAATCCTAGATGAGATGGCATTGTTTTGCCACTTTTCTTCATTCCATTTGCTGCAGAGTAGATATTTCCATGTCATTCGTCTTCTAGTCCACTTGGCTGTGCGATGTGGCCCAACGTGTGTCTTCCAGAAGGTGGGCACAATATCTGTCGATCTTATATTTTTGAAGTGAATAAAATATGAACACTCGGCATCACACCTGTCCAGACAAATGGTGACTCGGTCTACGAATTGGGAGTGGCATAGTCTCCTTTAGCTCGTTTTCACCCCATTTTTTACTGAAACGATTGAGTTTCATCCGGATTTATTTTACCTGCACATTAAAGAATTTTAATTAAATTAAGTGGATAATTAATAAAATTAAATGGGGATTAAAATAATTAATTAAGAAATTAAGCACAAATAATTCTATTTTACTAGAATTATCACACCCCCAAACTTGAGCTTTTGCTTGTCCTCAAGCAAAACAAAATGAACGCTATGAATAACAAGTACTAAACATAATGGTTTCCCCAATATTATCCTCAAAGAAAAAGTGCAAACGATGATCTCAAAGATTCACAATTATAAGTCCAACACTCAGAATCATCCAATCATAAGTCCTAACCCAAATTGGACTCTTTGTGTATGTGTGAAAAATGTCAAAGCCACATCACAGTACATTACCCGTATCAGATTATGCAAACAAAGTGAATGCAAAGTCAATGACAAGTGATCATTCTGATAAGATTGCTTTTCACTTCTCTCTCCACTAATGTAGTCAAACTTAACCAAAGATCAATAGGAATTCATTAGGCTTATAATGTAAGGTTGGGGCAAAGGTATGATAAAGTCGATTTTAGGTTTAATTACCCCTCAACATGCATTATGTCACGACCCGAATTACCTAAAAATCAGAGTAAATTTTTCGCTTTTTCATTTATTATTTAATTCTTACTTTTCTCTCGTCGTGACCATCCTACAACACAGTTGGGCTATGATTCGGTGTTAGTCACCTCACACTATTTAACATTTCATTCCCATAATCATATATCAGAGTCTACTATCCTTTTTACTTTAAATAAACACATACCCAATGGTATTTACATGACTCTACATCCCCGACATAATATCCGTTTACAGTACTGTGCATTACATATTTAGATACAAAACCATACAAATGTGTATACCTGTCTCTCGATGGGAAGCAGCAAGCAGCGGATATCAATACATGCAAGTTCTCAGCCGCTCAATAATTATTTCAAGTGCTCTGAAAAGATGGGAAAATAAGGGGGTGAGCAAACCACACGCTCAGTAAGGCAATTATGCAAATAAGTAGATAGCTCCACTATCTACATGCTCATAATGCCATGCCCTTGAATCCATTTCTTTTCATTAAAATCATCAAGCACAAAGTCATGCATATTCAATGCCATAGTTCATCCAAAACTATTTGTGCATATATAAATCATGTAACTCATGCATTCAAAGCATTTTATGTGACATCATTAAATCATATTAAGCATGAATTTAATCAAGATCATGCAATCTTTCATACCATGTAAGACAAAACATGGATTTCAAATGAAAGCATGGAAAAACACATCATGCCTCTGCATTTAAATCAATTCATTTAAAACGCAGTATAAAATAACCCCTCTAGGTCAATCATCTCAAAACTCATAAAACAATTCGTTATATTTCATTATAAAACTTGATTTATAAAACCACCCTTCTTTCAGGGTCACATATCATAAAATCATCTGAAATCATCAAATCATCAAATCGGGGGCCTGACCCCTCCTTCGGGTCTACCCTGGTCTAACAGACCACAAGTTATATCATGTGAGACAATCAGGTAATTAACAGTAACATCGAGGACTATGGCCATATCCTAGTGATCCCTGGCAACACGGTACCTAGTGTGCGGGGTATCACACCTGAAACGGGAGGTGGGTCATCCTACCCGCCAGAACAGCATAACACCAGGATTGCGAGGGCAAGGCTTGCTGCCTCGTGGCTAATGCCACTCCACTCCAACAATCCCCACGGTACAGCGTACTCCGCGTGACATACACGGTACAAAGTACTCCGTGAACCCAAGCTCAGTCAGGGGTGCCTGTAATAGGTCTTATCCACCCATATCATCTCTGTCTCAGAATGCACGTGTGAGCATATCATCTCACTGTGACACACAGTCTACAAGAGGCTCCAACACGGCTATATGCATGTAATATAAATCCCTGTGCGAGCGAAGCTCAAGCACGGCTCCATGCATATTCATGATATCTGAAAATCTCGTGCGAGCGAAGCTCTAGCACGATTTCATAAAAATCAGTGAAATCTGCGTACGAGCAGCGCTCCAGTACGACTTAAACTGATTATAATTTCATGTAAATTCCACGTACGAGCAACGCTCTAGTACGGATATGTATATAAATTCAGTGAAAACCTCGTACGAGAAAAACTCCAGTACGACATTCAAATGAATTACGAAAACCATGTAAAACTTTGTGCGAGCAATGCTCCAGCACAAATGAATGCTCAAGTAAATCAAATCTCGTGCGAGTTATACTCCAGCACGGCTTTATGCATAACTAAATCAAATCTCGTGCGAGTTACACTCCAGCACGGCTTTTATGCATAATTAAATCAAAACAGGATGCGAGCTAAGCTCCAGCATCTCTCATGCATGTCAAATCATTAAAAGTAGTGCGAGTAATCGCTCCAGCACTATTTTATGCATACCACGTCAAAACAAATCAAAACATGTCAAAACATGTCAAAACAGAGTGCGAGCTAGGCTCCAGCAGCTCTCATTTCACAATATTAAAAATCAGTGCGAGCACCATGCTCTAGCACATTTCATGCATATGATGTCACAAGTCGGTGCGAGCAACTGCTCAAGCACATTTATGCACATTCACAAACGCAGATATAGTGCGAACTACGTGTCGGCACTATCTGTTTCCATATAAACTTGATAGTTGGCCGTTTTCCAAAGAAATTTCCATTTAAATATTAATAACACCTACGTAGTGTTATTTTGGGAAACTTATGCAATTATTGGCCAATCTATCGCTTTGCTTTGATTAAAACCAATAAAATTCCTTAATCATCAAAAATCCTTAAATCATGCATTTTATGCATGTCATGCTTTCACCATCCTTAGGTGAACTTCCCTCAATATGGGTAAAATAGACATTTCACCTATTTCGATCCTTAAAATCATTCAAACCATTTTTAGGATCATTATACAATATCCATGTATACATACATACTCAGTGTACAGAAAAACTATTAAAATATGCGTAGCTACCTCTAGCTACTCACACAATTCCCTTACCTCATTTTCTGTACAGTCTGACCTTTTCCACTGATGTCTCGTCACGCAGTCCGATTTGCTCTGAATCCAATTCAAATCTCCGGCACTGCGGATACATATTCATCAGGTCAATTACAATACAATTAATTGTATTCACAATTTTCTGGGCTTAATTTAAATCATTGGGCCTGTTTTCCCATATTGGGCCCGATGCACCATAATGGGCCTTAATCGGCCTTAAGCCCGTTTACCACACTTTATCGAGGCCTATTGGGCTCATTGGACCCATCAATATTTATTTAGCCTCGTTCTAAATTCTCAGATAGCTTATGAATTATTTACGACAATTTATCCCAATTTCTAGAATTTAATTCATTTATACGAAAATTAAATCCGTAATTCATGCGTTAAATATCAATCACGCATAACGATATAAAATTGTCGTAAATAAGGGTCACATACCCGTTATTCCATGATCGTACACAAATCGAGGCTGTCTCGAGCTCTCAGTGGATGCCAATTGTCGAGCTACACAATTAAATATATTTTCGGGTAAACTTTCAGTCGATTATTTATCAAATTAAATATTCTAAAAATTAAATCGGTCAATTTGACCGCTTACCGACTTACCCGAAGCTCGATTGCATCACTGGAATTTTCCCCAATTTTTTCTCTTTTTCTTTTTCCCTTTTTCTTCCTTTTTTTCCCTCTCTTTTTGGCTGAACCGGTCCGGTCCGGTTCAACCCGGTTCGGACCGCCGGTTCGGTCTGGTCCGGTTCGGCCGGTTCTGTCCGGTTCGGCCGGTCCAGGCTCCCTTTGGTCGTGCCGGCGCCGTCCGGCCGGTTCTCTGGCCGATTCCGGTGCCGTTCAACGCGCCATGGACTGGGCTTCTCAAATCAGGCCTCGGCCTGGGTCGAATCGGCGCCGATGGCCGCCGATCGACGTTTCTTCCCCGCGGCATCTCCTTCGTTTTTCGACGATTTCCGGCCACTTCGCCGCGCGTCGCTGCCGCCTGTGGGCTCGCCTGAGGTCGGCCGACCTTCGCCGACCCTCGTCGGCCCCTCAGCCTCGCCGGTGGTGGCTCGCCGGTGAGTCTCTCTTCTTCCCTCGGTCTCGCTTCGTTTTTCGCCTCTGTTTCTTTTCTTTCTGTTTCAGAATTTCGTTTTTTTTTTTTTTATTTTATTTATTTATTTATAATTAACTTTTAATATTATTTTATTCAATAAAATAATATTAAAATGCATAAATATCCTTAAAAAAATTTATATTTTATTCATTTAATCTGTAAATAATTTTCTCAGTCCGATTTTACCTTTTCGGTATATTTTTCGATTATTTTCGGGATTATTTTTCGATACGAAAATCCCGGTTTATTCCAATAAATTCATATCTTGATCAATTTAATCCGAAATTTAATTATTTCTTCGTCATTGATCAAGATTTCTCATTCTCTTATTTTAAATTAAATTTTCTTGTCCCGATTAATACCGAATATTAGTCTTTCGACCATTTTGCCCTTGCAAATTTTCGGGAATACCATTTTAGTCCTTTTGCATTTTTAAATTTACTCGAAAATATCGGGTCTTACACATTACTTCTAGGATCTTTATTGTAAGAGCTCATATTTATTCCCCCAAACTTATTTATTTTGCTAAACATTTTCTTTTGTATTTTATATATATATATATACTCCTTCACTATCACTTAATACCTATATGTACAAAGCTCAAGATATATCCTAGTGAATTTTCATGCTTTTGAGGTAAAGGGATAGGAACAGAGTGTTTAAGCTAAGGAAAATTGTGCAGGTGTATTTACATAGAAAAGCTTATTTGGCCCAGATGAGTGACTAGGGGGTAAAATATATACAAGGATGGCTGAAAGGTTCAAACAATCAAAAGATTGCCTAAATCATCTCCGTAATTAAGTGTGATCTAATATTTCGCCTCAAGATCAGATCAAACAAATGTTAGAATATGATGCACAAAATCAATTGAACAAATGCAGTCCTAGGTCCACATAAGCTTTCTCTAAATAAATATACAGATTAATGACATGATATGTGCATAAGATGAGGAAATCACAATCAGAATCAAGACAAATTCAAGAATTCAACTTCATGCTTTTCCTATAATCATACTTCTTAGTCAATCAAAGTCAGACTAAATCATGGGGTTATATCATCAGAATATGGGAAAACTACATGCTAAGCACTAAATCATCCTAAAATCAAACAATGTCAGCTCATATTTTAGAAAACTTTTGAAATTCTTTCAATTTTGCCTAAAATTTTTAAAAAATGCTCAAGTGATATCCCTACCCCAAACTTAAAGTGCACAATGTCCTCAGTGTGCAGATAATATAAGAATTGAAGCTCAAGAATATAATACTCCCCTTTCGGATGATGATGACGAATAATTGAAGCTTGATTGGAACATATTAGAAAAGCAATCTGCAAAAGAAATAAAGAAAGAAACAACAAAAAAGAAAAAGGAAAAGAACTATACAAAAAGTGAAAAGAAAAATAAAGCCACTTCAAATGTAGCTATAGAAAATGACACTCAGCAGTAGGGCGAGAAGTAAGAAGGTCAAACAAAGTGGGGATAGAGTGCTGATAGTCAAATCCTCTTGAGCTCTATCTAGTTCCCTCATTCTATCAGATATCTTAAGCATTATATCTTCCTTAACCTCCATCTTAAAACACTCTTGAGAGTCATCAGGGAACTTCAAAAGTTTGAAAACATTAAATGTTACCTCCTAAATTAGGACTCTCATGGTCAATTCCCCCTTTTGTACATCAATTAATGTTCTACCAGTAGCTAGGAAAGGTCTGCCTAAAATAATGGGGACTTCCCTGTCTTCCTCCAATCTAATACAATAAAATCTGTAGGGAAAATAAACTTATCCACTTTTACTAAGACATCCTCAATGACCCCCTTCGGATATTTAATGGATTGATCAGCTAGTTGAAGGGTCACTGTGGTAGGCTTGGCATCCCTTATTCATAACTTTTGATAAATAGACCTAGGCATAAGATTGATACTAGCTCCTAGATCACACAGAGCTCTACCAAGAAAATGATCTCCTATGGTGCATGGTATGGTAAAACTCCTTGGATCTTTAAGCTTCGAGGGTAATTTTCTCTGAATAATTGCACTACACTCCTCAATCAAGGCCACCGTCTCATAATCTTCCAATATTCTCTTCCTCGAGAGGATATCCTCATAAACTTCACATAACTCAGCATTTGCTCTAAAGTATCTGCAAAAGGAATGTTGATGTGAAGCTTCTTAAAAGCCTTAAGAAATTTAGCGAATTGTTGGTCAAGCTTTTAGTTTTTAAACCTTCGAGGAAAAGGAACTGGTGGTCTAACTGGTGGAAGTGTAGTGGAAACATGTGTAGCATCAGAGGACGACGAAGGCTGTGAAGAAGAAGAAGAAGGTAAAGATGAAGAAGTACCTAACTTAGATTCTTTTACAGCCTGATCTTGATGGTCCTACTCTTTCTGAGCTACCTCTTTAGACCCTAAGGGTTCTACAACTGTGGGCTTAACAGGATTGGAATTAACTTGTGGATCATCTAGCTCTCTGCCACTCTTAAGGGTGATAGATTTAACATGTTCCTTACCTTCCCTCTGCCTAACAGGGTTAACTTTAGTATTACTAGGGAGGGTCCCTTATGGATGCTAGCTAAGAGCACTAGCTATTTATCCAACCTGAACTTCTAAGTTCTTAATTGAGGCAGCTTGATTTTGCAGGATAGTCATGAACATCTCCTCAAGTGAGGCCTTCTTCTCAACTGCTGGTGCATGTAAATGTTGGGGCTGCATAAGTGGTGGTGGTGGTGGATGATGTTAAAGTTGTTGAGGTGGGTATGGGTGATGAGATGGTGGACGATGAGGAAATTGCAGATGTGGTGGTACATGAACTGGTGGAGCTTGAAAACCAAAGGGGCCTAAAGGTCTTGAATTAGAAGGTTGCCCTTAATTTTGGCTCTAGGAAAAATTAGGATGGTTCCCCTACCTTGGATTGTAGGTGTTTGAAAAGAGGTTGTTCTGTTGCTTTTGAGGTGGGGCAACGTACTAAACCGATTCTCAATTAAGCAGATACCTATCTACAGAGTGTGTACCACCACATAGATTGCAAGAAAGAAAATGACTTTGTACAGATAAAACATGATCAGGACTACTGGCAGGATTATGTTGGGCACTAAGTGACTCTACCCTTTTCGTAAGGTTGGCTATTTGAGAGGTCAAGGTAGACAATGTGTCTAACTCATAGATACCCACCGCCTTCTTAGGCAGTTGCCTCTCTGAAGACCATTGATAGTTGTTAGCAACCATATTGTCTAACAGACCATAAGCTTCCTCCTCTGTTTTGCACATTAGAGCTCCTCCCGTAGTAGCATCAACGATGGTCCTATTTTGGCTTATAAGTCCGTTGTAGAAGGTCTGGACTTGCAGCCATAAAGGTAGGCCATGATGAGGGCACTTCCTAAGAAGGTCCTTGTATCGCTTCCATGCTTCGTAAAGAGATTCAGAATCAAATTAGGCAAAGGAAGATATGTCACTACGGAGTTTGGGCATTTTAGAGGGAGGGAAAAACTTAGCTAAAAATTGATGGGCTAACTCGTCCCAATTGGAAATAGATCCTAGAGGTAAGGAGGTTAACCAATGTCACGCCGTATCCCTAAGTGAGAAGGGAAATAGCCTAAGCCTAAGTGCATCATCCGATAATCCATTATGCTTGAAGGTGTTGCACAGGTCCAAGAATTGCCCGAGGTGAGCATGTGGGTTGTCATGAGGAAGCCCACTGAACTGTAGTGAAGTCTGGATCATCTAGAGGATTGAAGGCTTAATTTTGAAATTGTTTATAGGGACAGCTGGTGGCCTAATGCCAGTATAATACCCTACAATAGTCGGTACCACATAATCTCCAACGGTCCTAATTTCTCTATTCTCAGCCATCGTGTTTTGCAGCGGAGCTACTAATTTCCTAGAATCCTTTCTAAGTTTGCTAAGAGTTTATTTATTTTCAAGATCTAAAAGAAAGCAATCATAACTCTTGGCTCTATGCATGCAAACATCAAAAAGTCCTCAGGAAATTTTTTTTTTTAAGTTCTTTTTTTAATTTTTCAATTTTTTTAATTTTTTTAAATTTTTTGTGAGAGAGAAAATTAACTAATCTAGATTAAAGCTCTAATTATTCAAAACCTAAGTATTTACAAGCTAGAATTATACCTAATCATAATTTCACTGATATTAATTACTGGCTAATTAAGGTTCCCTAGCAATGGTGCCAAAAACTTGATGTCCGACTACGCCCACTCTAGGTGACCTAGACGTGTATCCGCAAGTGCATGGGTTGTTCAAGTAATAATGGGATTTAAGTCTCGGATTATCGTCCCACAGAGAATCTAATTAGCCTAATTAAGTACCGGTTAATTTTATCTAAGTATATCCTAGCAAATTATGAATACTTAGTGGGTGATCTAATAGGCTAAAATTAAAAATACTGAAAACAATAAAAATTATAAACTAAAGAAAATAAAACAGAGCTAAAATTACGTATAGAGCTTCAAGCAATTAAAAGCAATAACCTACAAAAAATAATTAACACTGTTAAAATTAATGCAGATAAACTAGAATGAAAATAAAGAAACAAAATTAATTAACTAAAATTAAACAATCCTAAAATAGACTATGCAAGTAATTAATCTAATTAATTTGAAAATAAAAATGTAAATTTATCTAAACCAAAGTCAAATAATAAAATTCTATTAACCTAAAGAAATTCTAAAATTTAACTAAGAAACTAATTACCTATAAAATTATCCTAATAATGCATGAGAAATAAATATTTTTGGATTTTTCAATTTAAAAGGAAAACTTAAAAATGCATAAAATGATTTTCCTCTAATTTAATTCTAAATGTAATATCTAATTCATAAATCCTATAGTAGTCACAAATTAACTATTAATAAAATTAAAACTAAACCTTAAACTAATAAACCAAGACAATTAAACTATCATGCAAATCAATGTATGCCTAAGCTAACAATTAATAAAAGGCATAATAAAAATTAGATAAAGCAAAATAATTGCATGAAACATTAATTTGTGAAGATTAAGTGCAGCTAAACATGGCATTGCATAGTTATCCAGCCAGCTTGATGAACCCGTGCACTGTACTGTGCACGTTCCTGCCTTTTCTGCTCCTAGCGATGTCCTGCTCCAGCTCCCGCTCCCTGTACTGTCCAGCTGCTTCACATACCGCACATTCCTCGGCTTGCCCAACTCGTACAATAGATATTGCCAAGCCTTTAAGCCCGGTACCGACCTTGCTTCAACACCTGTCATCTACCTGCAGCAGACACAGAGAATACACAACAGTTAGTGCCGTAGCAGACTAGCCTCCACGGTGCTATTTTCCTACAACACAGACTGTGTTATGCTAAAACCGGATGAGAATAAGACAGCAACTTAGTGTTAGTGATGGATTACATCAATAAAAACTTGAAACAAGAAACCAATAAGGGTTTAGAACTTAATATCAACAAAGGAAAGTCAATGAACAATGCAAAAAACTTGAAACAGAGCTAAACAGAGTTGCCAACGGATGCTAAAAAAATTAAAACTAATCCTCAACATTATTAAGGAAAATAGGACATGCATCTAATGGAAACTACAACAATTAATGAAAACAGAAAATGCAACTGGACTAAAATCGAGAGTTAAAGCCATGGTTGCTTGCTCTTACTTTTACCCGACTCTTCACGTTGCCCAAAAATGCTCATCAACTAATGTAAACATAATGGAACAAAAAACAAAGGGAATGGTAGACCAGACAGTTTAAGAATGATACAGAGCAGAAAGAGGATATTTGACCGCTGTCACCAGTCATGCCCCCAACTCCACCCGAAAGCAAAGTTACTTCGAGCAACAACAATAGCAAACTCACATTGGTGAATAGTGTAGTTGATGACTAGCAAAATAGAAATGAAATGGGCAACAGAACTGAGATTGAAAACACAGTAAAGAGTAGAAGAAATTAGCTGTTGTCACCAGCTTTCTAGTACCCAATGCAGCAGTCAAGAGAGAACAAAATGATCAAGCACACAAGCGGGAAAATGAAAAAAGAAATATGCAAGAAATGAATAATAAACAATGACGTTAGGATGAGCTACATGGCTATAGTTCACTGGCTCCTCACACCCGAATGGAAAGTAAGAACCATGGAAAGCAAACAACGAAAATGAACATGAAAAGAAAAAGAAATAAAGCTTTTCATTGAAGCAGTTTTTTTTTTTTAATCTGAACTTTAGTAAAATAAAAACTTGTAAAAACCCATATCCATGGAGGCTGCCAACGTGAATTACAAAAGAACTAGAAAAGAAATGAAACTTTTCATATAATAATCATAACAATTGCTATGAACAGTAGCTAAACAAGAATAAATTTTATGGTAGCTAACGAGAAAGCTTTTAAAGAAAACAAGAAAAACTATTCTAACACTACTCCTATCCTAAATTACTTCTATTCTACCCTACCTACACTATTCTATTCTACCCTAAATTACTTCCTTTTTTCAATTGCTCATCATGTTCTATTTATACACAAAATTAGGGGTACAATGGTAATTTTTAATCCAAGATGAGTTGACATTGTTTGGCCACTTGTCTTCGTTCCATTTGCTGCAGAGTAGATATTTTCACGTCATTCGTCTTCTAGTCCACTTGGCTGTGCGATGTGGCCCAACGTGTGTCTTCCAGAAGGTGGGCACGGTATTCGTTGATCTTATATTTTTGAAGCAAATAAAATATGAACTTCGGCATCACACGTGTCCAGACGAATAGTGACTCGGTCTGCAAATTGGGAGTTGACAGTCTCTTTTAGCCCATTTTCAACCCATTTTTTACTGAAACGACTGAGTTTCATCCGAATTAATTTTACCTGCACATTAAAGAATTTTAATTAAATTAAGGGGATAATTAATAAAATAATATGGGGATTAAAATAATTAATTAAGAAATTAAGCACAAATAATTCTATTTTAATAGAATTATCATATGTTTTCTTACCGGCTGTGTGTAAATGTATGCGATAAATACATAGATATTGATATATATAGGTAGAAGACTACGTATGAGAATAATTCTATGAGTATGAGTTGCATGACTTCATGATTGTTGTGAAAAGAGGTTTTGCAAATGTTTTGAGAAAGAATAACAGTAGACGGGCTCCCGGTTTAACCATTTACATGAAATGATTCCAACGAGTGATTTAAGGGAGATTTGCCCTCTCACTCATGACAGTACATAGAGCCCCTTCTATTTCTTTTCTGTGTGAAATCGTGCTAGAGCTTGAGGGGCAACGGTATATTTACCGGCCCTGCTTGCACGTTATTTTCAAAAGGATTTTTCAGAAAACCAAAAGAGTGCTCGTTACCTCGGGTGATACTGTGTGTTCCACTTGAGCTGCTCACACTAGATTTTGGGAATCATGTCGGAGCCTTTGAGTATTGCTGTGTGTCTTGCTCTGACTATGCTCGCATGTAATTTCCTAGTAATACCGTGCTCAATGCCTTAGGTCTGTTGTGTGTCTTATGTTGAGTTGCTCGCACGAGGTTTTCATGATTATGCTATGTGTTGAGTAAAACCGTGTTAGAGCCGTGATGTATTGTTGTTTGTCTTGCATTGACCTGGTCACACGTGGTTTATGAATGTGATGTAATGAGTACAAAATCGTGCTTGAGCCTTCGTGTATTGCTGTGTGTCTTGCACTGGCCTGCTTGCATGAGATTTTGAGACAACGAAAATGGGTGATAATTTTCCATGGGAGCACGATGTACTATGAGCATTAGCCATGGGGTACGATGTGTCGTAACTTAAGTATGAGCTGAAGGGATGGTTGATCCGCCTCCCCAAGCGTAGGGTTCCTGCACACCTAACTAGTGTTTCCTGGAATACGACTATGGTCATAAGTCTTTCTTATATCTGTGTGGTACGACATTATCACTGTTGTGTGAGGTGACATATGTCTCCCTTGTTGTGTGTCTGGGGATTTGATAACCCATGATTATGCCTCACGTGTATTAAATTGTTGTGTACAAAGTAATTTCTAAATGTGTACTCAATGCTTTTAAAGATGAACTGTGTGAATTAGAATATGCTGTGTGATTCTGTGTGAATATGCATATAACCATCTAGCGAATTAATGGTTTCATATTGATGGAAGTTATTTTAAAGAGAATGCATATGTTTTATAAGGAAAATAAATATATATATTTATTTTAAGCATGTAGATAGTGTAGTTATCTACCTGCTTTCATATTTTCCTTACTGAGCGCGTTAGCTCACCCCCTTATTTCCTCCTCCATAGATACTATGCAGTAGTGAGTACACTACAGTCGTCCTTCCTATCCTGTTGCTTCAGTAATCCAACAATATAGAGAGGTATACACTTAAGATGAAAAATTTTGTATCCTATAAATTAATGCAAAGTAAAGTTTGTATTTTGTATTTTGGGGGATGTATATAATAGAAACTGATGTAAACGCTTCCACACTTATATATAAAAGTTCCAGTTTCTATTCTTCTTCAATTGTATATCTTTGTTAAACTATAAATGGATCAAATATTGACTCATAGCCCAACTGTAATTGGTAAGGTAAAGGTCACGGACTGGTAACGAGGGTCGTGACACATCATGAATGTTTTTGGCATGAAAATGTTTCCATGAAATGTGTTTAATGCTTTGAAAGTGTTTTGGCTAGGCTTGGGACTCAAAACCCATTCAAAATGACATTTTTGTGTATTAGGGCCAATCTCTTAAGATAACAAATTGATCTTAAGGGATTAATCCCCCATCAATGTTTTCTAGAAATTTGCTCTTTCACTTTGAGGGACTAATCCTCTATAAGGTAGGGATCGATCCCCTTTGCTTTTCGGATAGGGTAAAGGCATTTTTCCATTTAAGGACCGATCCCTTACACTCAGAGGATTAATCCCCTCTTTAGATTCTAAACTAACGTGTACTATCAAGCTTCCAAAAGGACCCATTTATTTCTAAAATCGATTTAAAATTTACCTATGCATGTTTTGACGAGTTATATACTCTATTAGTTACTTGATAACTAAAAAATATGGGTCGCTTTTAATGTTTTAACAGATGTGAGACTGAATGGCTCACTATAAGTGTTTTTGAACATCAATTTTAAAACGAAAGGCAACCTTTCACATATGTGTGCATGCTGGGTCGTGAATCTTAAAACAACCTTCCATGCATATTCTGAGTAGTACCCTTAGTTATACCGAATGGCATAGTACTTTCGTTTCTTAGTTGCTACTAGACTTGGACACATCTATGACTGTAAATGCTTACTTATCCATGAGTTACTATGGAAACCAACCATGGCCATAAGTCCTTATTGTTGGTGCGATACTCGTAAGCTCAGCTATGTCTCCCTTAAGCTTAGATATTCATAACTGTTTTAGTTGCATATCATCTACAAGAGTTCATCCTAGTCTCCACCACCATTTGATTTAGTAGCAGTTTTCGGTTTGATTCAATTTTGATTCAATATCAGATTTGGTTCAGTATTAGCTTGGATTTAACATTTTTATGGAATTTAATATTTGATTTCGATTTTTGCTTTCAATTTGTTAAGTTTGGTAAGTATGATTTGAAGCGTACCTATATTATGTGTTTTGCTTTGATAACATTTTTGAAATGATTATGTGCATGAATTGCATTCCTTTATGATAATTCTATTTTTAATAGAATTATTTGTGTTTAATTTCTTAATTAACTATTTAAATCCCCATATTATTTTATTAATTATCCCCTTTATTTAATTAAAATTCTTTAATGTGTAGGTAAATTAAATCCGGATGAAACTTAGTCGTTTCAGTCGAAAATGGGCTGAAAAATGGCTGAAGGAGACTGGACCACTTCCAATTTGCAGACCGAGTCACCAGTCGTCTTGACACGTGTGATGCCAGGTGTCCGTATTTTATTCGCTCCGAAACGATAAGATCGATGGACACCGTGCGAAAATTCTGAAAGACACACGTCGGGCCACATCGCACAACCAATTGGACAAAAAGATGAGTGATGTGGAAATATCTACTCTGGAACAAATAAAATAAAGACAAGTGGCCAAACAATGCCAACTCATCTAGGATGGAAAAATTACCATTGTAACCCTAAGTGTGTGTATAAATAGAACATGATGGCAATTGAAGAAATCAAGTAGGGTAAGTAGTCTAGGGTAGAAGTAGCCTAGGGTAGGAGTAGTGTAGAGTAATTTAGGAGTAGTTTTTAGAGTAAATTTTAGGGTAATTTTAATTTAAATTTCCATTGCTATGTTTTATTTTCTTGTTTCCTTTTACTTCTCACGTTAGTTTTTTTTTTTAACAGCCACCATTGTTATAAGTTGTTACAAGTTCTCATTTGCATTTTTTTTTCACACTTAAGCTCCTTTTATGAATATTCTTGTTTTGGTTAATGGTATTCATCTGTGGCTTTATTTTTCATTTGTCTTCACCGTTGAGAAATGTTGAATGAAGGGGAGGCTCGGTTGACAAATCAACAATACATAATGTTTTTTTTTTTTTTACACTTTATAGTTTGAGTTGATGAACAGTAAAGATGGGAAGAAGACGCCAGTGACAATGGCTATCTTCTTCAACTATTTCACTGTACAAATTCTTTATAGTTTCAGTTCTGTATAAACTTACTATCTTACTGCTGTTTGATATTTTTATGCTCAAGTTTATTCAAGTTCCATTTGCATTAGTTTAAATAAAATCTACTGTTTTTATTGTTTTCATTTCATGCTCTGTTTTTTATATTTAATCACTGTTTAAAGGTTAGATAGTTAATTTCAGCTTTGTTTCTGTGAATTTTTTTGTTTAAATCCCATATTCAGAATTAGTTTTCATACACTAATTTCTACTTTGTTTTGCCTGTTGCTTTGTTGATTTCATTATTGTTCTGTTTCATCATCCGCTGTCGTCCATGCTGCTGCTGTTTGCTGAGGTCGAGTGATGCTGTTGGGAGAGGAAGCTTGCTGGGGAACTGAAGGCGAAGGGCAGGTGTGTGGCTTATGGGCAGATTTGCTGCATGGCAAAGCTGGTAGCAAAAGCAAAGCGTGGCTGTACTGGCTGGGACAGGCGAAGCAGAATAGCAGGACATGTCTGCTGTGATTGAGGTGCCTGAAGAAGCCGACGCTAGCTGGGCAGAAATTCAGTACAACAGATGGTTGTGGGGAATGGACAACAGGATTTGAGGAGCAGAAATAGCTGGTGCAGAACCAGCGAGAAATGTGCGGCAACAACAGTACTGAGCAGCACCTGGACGTTGAAGCAGCACCTGGATGTATATCGTTGCAAGACAGAACCTGGAATTGTAGAAGAAACAGGAACAGTGTAGTACACGGGACAGGCTCGTTGGAAAAGTAGCTTAAGGCCATGTTTGGCCATGTCATTTTAATTACTTAACCCATTTTTATTGCATTTTTGTTAGTTTATTTTCAATGTTATTAGGTAGTTTAAAAATTAGAATTTTAAATTATTTTGCATGTTAATTATATTTCATTTGCTTATTAGTTCAACATTTAGATTTAATTATTGCACTAGTTAATTTTTATTTTAGTGTTAGGTGTTACATTTAGAATTCACTTAGATTAAAATCATTTTATTCATGTTTTAATTTTTCATTTTAAATTGAAAAATCCAAAAATAGTATTTCTCATGCATTAGTTAGATTTTATTGTTAAGTTAGTAATTAGATATAGTTAGGATTAATTTAGAGTTAATATTTTAGACTTTTAGGTTTGTAGTTAATTTCTTAATTTTTCTAGGATTTTATTTCATTAAATCTTAAGTTAGCTTAATTTACATTTTGATTAAGTGGTTTAATTGCATTTTAGGTTTGTTCAAATTTAGCTTAATTAATTTTGTTTCTTTATTTTAGCATTTTATTTTGATTAAGTTGATGAATTTTTAATTGTTTTAATTATTTTTGTAGGTATTTGCTTTTAATTGCTTGGAGCACTATAAGTAATTTTAGCTCGATTTTATTTTCTTTATTTTATAGTTTTTATTGTTTTCAGTACTTTTAATTTTAGTCTCGTAGATCACCAATTAATACTTCATAATTTGCTAAGATATACTTAGGGTAAGATTAACCGGTAGTTAATTAGGCTATTCAACTTCTCTGTGGGACGATAATTCAGGACTCAAATCCCATTATTACTTGTACGATCCGTGCACTTGCGAAAATACGTCTAGTTCGTACCAGTTTACTACAGTATTGTTTTCAATACTATTGTGCTTCCGAGCATATTTCTTACTGAGCGCGTTAGCTAACCCCTTCATTTTCAAACTTATTTTGCAGTGCCTCGTGAAGTACCACGTTAGGTGAATCAGCTTCAGGAGCCTCTTCCAACTGGGTTCTTAGTTGCATGAGGTATCCACCATTTTGTATTTTTGTTCCCTGATAAATTAGGCATAAAAAAATTTATTTGTACTTATGTAAGTTTTTTAATTTTTTTTTGGGATGTAATTAGTAGGCTATAAGAGATCTCTAATGTAGTCAACTAGGCTAGATTTAATATCGAATATAGCCTCATTCATAAGGTGATGTATTAAAGCATTCTTCACGATTCTTTTGTATGGTTATACATGAGATCAAATGAAACTGAATGCTATGTTGTTGTGGATATCTAAGTTGGATTAATGATTAACTATCTTGCATCAATTTAGTGCTTACTTAGATTTGAACCACGAACTACAATTATTATTAACATAATATTAAAAGATTAGCTGACAAAGTTAATCACAACATACACTACACGTAGACAACAAGTAAGGCTAAAGGAAATTGTTTGTCCGTATTTTCGCAATTTCACAATTTCGGGACGTTACAGAGTTGGTATCAGAGCTTGAGTTGTCTAGTTCGTATCAATATAGGCAGGTTAGGATTAGAGTTACATCTCAAGTGTTTGTGCTTGTCTAGTTTCAGATCGAGAATAACTATGAAAATGT
This sequence comes from Firmiana major, assembly GCA_033439115.1. NCBI lineage: Eukaryota > Viridiplantae > Streptophyta > Magnoliopsida > Malvales > Malvaceae > Firmiana > Firmiana major. Next base: position 43,719,758 of record CM065908.1, on the reverse strand, counting down.
TGTATTAAATTGACTGTTTTGGATACAGATTAGCTAAGAGTAGATAATGGGGTAGACCTCGTCGGCAAGCTCACCCACCTCCACTACCTATGTCACAACCCAATTCCATTCTCTTTAACCGAAAATCACTAAAAAATTTTCGCGTTTGACTGTTACCTTACCCGGTCGTGAACTAACTCACCACACACTGTTGGGCTGTGAGTCAATAATAAACTCCACATCTCATTCATTCTCAGTTAAATAAAACGATGTCATACATTTGCATTTAATCTTGTACTTATACAAAAGCATGTTTTACTGACATCTACATCCCCCATAATTACAACTCAAAAGAATACTGTGCTTTTACATTGTTTAGATACAAAAAGAATCACTGTGTATATACCCCTAAGCGATGGAGATGCAGCGGAGTCCAAAATACCACGCCTCAGTCCTCACTGGGCTACTATGCACGCTCTGTAGGGGGGAAATAGAGAGGGATGAGCAACCACACGCTCAATAAGGCAATAATGCAAGTATGGTAGATAACTACTCTATCTACATGCTGATAGTGTTATGCATAAATCATTTATGGTCGGAGCATGAGGAATAAAACTATGCCATATGAGTATACATATATATCATGTGTCAAAATCATGTACATTGGCATATCAAACATGGTAAAAAGAACATCATGTATAAATCATCTCATGCTCAATCTCATTTAAATTCATAAAAAGGGCAATTCATTAAGAAACCTCCTTTTTAAACCAACATCATAAACCTCTTTCTCAACACATAAATACCTCCAAATCAACTCACAATCACAACCACATTTTCATTTCACAATTCATGCATGTGTATAAAAACTAGGTCACTATATCAAAAGTGCCTATGTGGACCACTACATCGTAAATCATCCCAGACCACACGCATCCAGGTGTGCGGGGTATCATACTGGCACGAAGATGGATTATCCCTCGCCAGACTTTCTCATCACTTAACCATCACGCGGTACATCGTACTCCATGTGATATACAGGGTACAGCGTACTCCGCAGACTCATATCGTGATTGGGGGTGCCATTCCTAGGTCTTACCTACCCCATACCAAGAGTTTTCCATATCCGTGAAGGAGAGCCTCCCTGCCGAACAGAGCCTCCCCACCTAACAGAGCCTCCCTGTCTCTTCGGGCTTAAGGATGTTAGCTTAAGGATGTAGGGCTTAAGGATCCTTCCGTAAGAGAGCCTCCCCACCGAACAGAGCCTCCCCCCCTAACAGAGCCTCCCTGCCTCCTCGGGCTTAAGGATGTTGGCTTAAGGATGTAGGGCTTAAGGATCTTACCGTACCCATGTAGGAGAGCCTCCCTGCCTAACAGAGCCTCCCCGTCCCTCCAGGGCTTAAGGATGTTGGCTTAAGGATCCCACCGTAAGAGAGCCTCCCCACCGAACAGAGCCTCCCCGCCTAACAGAGCCTCCCTGCCTCCTCGGGCTTAAGGATGTTGGCTTAAGGATGTAGGGCTTAAGGATCTTACCAACTTTCACAACCTTATACGTATAACAAAGTACAAACTTGTGCGAGCAAAGCTCTAGCACGATTCATGCATCCTCTCATAAAGAGACGCGTACGAGCATAGCTCTAGTACAGTTATACTCATAAGACAACCACTCAAAAGCCACGTACGAGCAGAAGCTCCAGTACGGTTTATAAAGATCATCATAGTTTCCAAATCAAGGTGTGAGCTAAGCTCAAGCACGTATCACACAAGTGAAAAAATAGAAATCCAGCGCGAGCGAGGCTCTAGCGCGATTTATGTCATGCAAATACGATAGGTGGCTCATACACAATCAAATAATCCCGACAATCGGGTTTAGCACTTCACAAATGCCTTTTTCCACAACATTAATAAACATTAGCCGACCCATCTACAAGCTTGCTTAAAACAAAGCAATTTCATTTTGAAAGACATCAAGACATTAGATTTATGCAATTATTAGCCTTACTATCCCATTTCATAGAATCCACTTCCAAAACCAAAGATCACACATATACTCATTCTCATTCATGAATACCATCAATCATTTACTTTAGCAGCCATGCACTTCGTAAAACACCCAATATTCACCCACAAATTTAAAGTACGAGCAGCTACCTCTATATACTCACAAAATTCCCTTACCTGGAATCGCGATGCGTGATTCTACTTCCTTAAGATGCTTACTCGTACGGTTCGATTCATCTTTAACGAACTCTTCGGGACTGCACAAAATCATATCCCGCATTATATTCGATCCATATGATATGACATCGTGCGTTCACTATAGTCAATTCGACCTATAGTTTTCTATTAACGCTTATGAGGCCTCGTTTCATTACTTTACCCATAACTCGAGTCTATGGATTCTTCTTAGGCCTATTAACTTATTCCGAATCGATATTAAATCGACATTAAGCTCATAGTGTTCATATTTCATGAATTCCCTCACTATGGCATTTTATCAAGCATATACATACTCATTTTCACAATTCCTCCAAACTCACAATAAAATTTCATTTAACCATCTAAAATCATAATCATTACCTCAATAACAACTTTAGCATGCCCATAAATCATAAACTCATTCAACCCATATATTCTCACATTATACCCATTCTAGGTTTTCTAGGTCACACCAATTCCACCACATCCCTAGATAATTTATCCATCAATACTCATGCCAAACAACTCCAAAATCAATTAAATAGACAATGTACTTGGATTGGAGTGTTAGAATCTTACCAAATATGATTTTTCTTCTTGCTCCAAATGTCAATGCCCTTATCTCCTTCAATACCCACAATGAGATTTTGGGTTCCAACTATGTTGTTCTCTTCCTCAAGATGAACAACTTAATGTCTAATGGTCTCCCCTCAATTCTTGCTGAAAATGGCTGATTTTAGAGAGGGAAAGTTAGGTTTTTGGGTTAGAAATGGAAGATTGGTGTTTTTCCCAAAATTTTCAGATTTTCAGCCCTCCTTATATAGAAATAGCTTGAGGAGATCGATCTGGTCCAAGAGGAGATCAATCTGGTCCCCTTAAATCTCTCATTTTCACGAAATTTTTAAGCATGAGATCGATCTGTCGAAGCATGAGATCGATCTGTTGATGCATGAGATCGATCTGTCTAACCATGAGATCGATCTTGTCCCAAACAGAGAGCTAAGGAGATCGATCTGGGAGCTTGAGGATCGATCTTTTCATCACAGAATGCTTAGGAGATCGATCTGGCCCCATTGGAGATCGATCTGCTCTATTCCATTGCCCAAATAAGAGCATTCTGGCTCTTCCAGATCGATCTCTCATCCTATGAGATCGATCTGGCCTTCATGTTTTCCAGATTTCTTATAGTTTCCTTGTTGCAACTCATACCAACACATCCTTAATATGTTGCCATGGCCATTTTCTCATCCATCCACCTTTATAACTTGAAAATGGCATCCATTCATACCTTATGCACATTGAAACTTGCGTGCATTCATTGTATGTCCAAAGGTATGCTATATAAAACCAAATGGAAGCATAACTTCATTCCATTTTACCACACTACCCATTTTGAGTTTCAATCACATCCATCACTTATAAGAACTCATTTCTTCATATTCATACTCAATGGAACTTGTATGTACGTTACAAATCATATTACACATACGTACATTGAATCCATGGACTTACATCAATCATACTTTACATTACAAGTCCATTCATATTTATTACACATTACAACTTTACATATACGGGGTCTCACAACCTACTCCACAACCCAAAACTACAAATTCTTGTATATCTAGACTCGAACAGAGGCTTGAGCAAGGCTTCAAAGCTCTAATCGCCATGCTTACCACCATAAAAGTCGAAAAAGGGCTCTAAGAGCCACCTGGCTAAACCGAGTGGATTTGAATTATTCTAACTAATGAGAAGAACTTAAAATGAGAAAATGTAGAGAGCTCATGGAAGAATGTTGGTTTGATTTAGTGCCGAACATAGAAAATAAGAGTAAAAGTTAAAAAAGGGTAAAACATACCTTTTTAGCGATTTTATAGGTATATTTACCTACTGAAAATGGCCAAAACGTAAAGATGAGAGTGTAATCCATAAGATATGAAACTTTCAGATTTTTTAGAAAAAGACAACGTGGTCAATGATTTAGGAAAAAGTCAACTATAGTTAAGAAAACTGAACTTTTACCATAGTTGACTAACCATGGTTAAAAATTAACCTAAGTATGGAGAAAAATTTAGTGAAAAACATTTTTGGTAAAAATACAAGATAATTATCCCTAGAAGTAAGGAAAATTTATTTGGATGGATTCCGGATTAAATTTAACGGGTAAAAATGTAATGGGCCAAAGTGAAGGTTTTAAAGCCCATTAAGGTATAATAAGTGTAGATCGAATTTCTTAAGTCCATTAGACCGAAATGTTGGACTGATTGGTAGGCCAAATATTTAGACAATTAAAGACTCGACGTATAGTAAAAATTTCAGCCTGAAAGCCCATTAGGAAGGCCCAAACCGAGAAGCCCAAATGGATTAAAATCAAGCCTTTTAGTAAAAGGTAACCATAGCCAATTTGTTAACCATTACCTAAATCAATTTCATTCAAACTTGTTAGCTGAAAAGTAAGGCTTAATGACTAAGTAATTGGCTTATAAAATCTACCACCACATGGTCTTCTTCAACCTATCATTCTCGGCTACACAAAGAAACCATTAAAACACATATATTCAAGCTTTCTCTCACTAGGAATCACTAGGAAAAAAGGCATATTTGGAACTTGCATTCTTCATGAAAGTTGCTCCAAATTGAGAGAGGATTAACATATGTTAGAATTGGCTATCAAGGAGCCATAGTGTGCAAACCAAGAGGCTTTAAAGTTTCGGCCAAGTGTGAACGCATATACTAGGTATAAATTCAAGGTTTTAAATTCATATATGTTAATGTATGAATTATTCTAAGTAGATTGGTATATGTTTTAAGCATTGAAACATATGGAATCACTATGAACATGAATTGGTCATGAGTGAGTAGTGAAAAATTGATGAATACCCATATGGTTTTAAGGCACTAATGAGTTAATGTACATGTGTTCATGATTATGGTATAGTTAGAATTAATCAATTTAATAAATTGATACATGAATTAAGTTGGCAATCAAGGTGTTTGATAAAATGGCTAAATGAACTAAGTAAAGCTTAAGAACATTTCCAACTAAGTGTTTGCAAAAATTCCTATGTGAAATTGGTTAGCAAATGGCCATGGACGACATGGTGTGGTGTGACTGACGACATGGGAGCTCTCGACCAAGGCATGTGGCCGAGAGGTCTAATGGGCCAAGCCCATTTGGTTTTAGCCCAATGTGATGTAATGGGTCTTGGATAAGCCCAATAAGAGTTGGTGGGCCCCATAAGCCCAATAGGCCCAACAAAAATGAATAGTAAAATAAAAATGTTCTTAAGGCAAAGTTAGGCCCATTAAGGCCCATTATGGTTTAATAAAGCCCATTAAGTGAAATAGATTGTATTAAATGTGTAATAGAGTAGGAAAAGTATAATTAACCTGATGATCAGTTCTATGCAGCTCCAGAGATTATTGGAGGAGTGACTCAGACTGCTGTATTAAGCAGCGTTGAGAAAGTAAAATTTCTCAAGTGATTGCAGGTATGAGACTTTTGTGAGTAGTTAGAGATACCTGCATGTATTTTTGTCTGCTTTTGCATTCACTTAAAAACTCTGAGGTTCAAAGAAAGTGAATAATAATTATAGTGACCTGATAGTGGCATATTACAATTTTACCATTTGTTAAGAAAAAAGTCAACTTTTGAGAAAAGTTGTAAAAAGCATGGAAACCACAATTATGAGTGTTCTTACTGCTATTTAGCAGAAGAGTAGGTAGAAGGCCTAATGTTTTTATGGTTGATGAGAAATAACACAATTTATAGTGCTGATTTTGATATTTTGAAAATCATCCCTTTTTAAAGAGCCATCTATCGAATTATGTGAGAATAAATCATGCTAGAGCACAGCTCGTACTTGATTTCATATTTCCATATATATTAGTGCTGATGTATGATTCACACTAGATTTTCATGACAGGCATGATAGAGTGCTAGAGTTATTACTCATACTCAGTTTTATATGAATTATGCATGATAGAGTGCTGGAGCGATTAGCTCGTACTTAAATTTTACATGAGATGCATGACAAAGTGCTAGAGTTATTGCTCGTACTCGATTTTCATGATTTATACATGACGTAGTGCTTGAGCTATTTCTCGTACTTGATTTGATGAGTTTTATGCATAGCATTGTACTGGAGCTATTGCTCGTACTTCATTTGAAACATGAACTATGCATGACCCAGTGCTAGAGGTTTACTCGCACTAGAGTTTGAGTTTGTGATGTGAAACAGTGTTTGAGAAGAGTGTCGACTGAGAGTCGCGCTTAAAGGCACGCACTGTAGTTTTATGTGATATATAGACATGTTGAAAAACCATGCTGATTTCCTCATATAGATTGAGTGTCACACTGTAGAGATGTTCCCATGTGGATTTAGAGACGTGATATTGATTATCCATTGAGATAGGGTCCACAGGTGTACGTTGTACTGTGCGAGTGGCATGGAGTACACTGTACCGTGTGTTATTGTTGTTATGGAGTTGAAGAGTTTATAGCTTGCGATTGTGATTGACTGATCCCCCTCCCGTTGTAGCAGTGATGACTTGCACACCGAGATCTGTGTAACATGGGATCACCATTATAGGATATGGCCATAGTCTAGGATATTATTGCATTTCACCACAAAGTCTCACATGATATATCACTTGATTGATTTTATGATACGGATAGACCTGAGGGATGGGTCAGAATCCGATTTGCTGTGTTGAGAATGATTTAAATGCCATATTTACTATGATTTCAATATAAATTACATGATTTATCCAAAGGAGTTGTAAATTTATAGAGTGCATTGTTTTGCACGAAATGGCTACATTTGAGCACTAAGCCTGATTTTTGTACATGAGATTTAATTTGTACAGGTATATATATATATATATATATATATTTAAAGACATGCTTTTAAAGTGAGTTAAGGAAATGATATTTTCAAGGCATAGCATTATTTTGAGTAGATAGTGTAGATGTCTACTTGCTTGCCTGATTTTTTTACTGAGCTGTGAGCTCACCCATTTTTTTTACACCTCTCTACAGAGCATCCACAGTCGAGCGATTACGAGAGAGGGATAGTGTTCTTGTTGTTCGCAGCCATTTCCTATCGATCGACAGGTATACATATTTTGTACGGTTCTGTATCTAAACATATAAACAGCATAGTGATGTAAAAGATGTAAATTATGGGGACTGTATTTGTATTAGATTTTATATGAGATCACTTATGTTATAAAAGAAATTATAGTCAGTAGATAGTATATTGACATGTATGTATGATAATGAATGGTATGGTACGCGAGGATGATGACATCTAATCACAGCCCAATTGTTGACGAAGAGAAAGGTAAGTAAAAATGCAAAAATTTTATAGTGGTTTTGGTTAAGTCACAGAGGGTCGTGACAGAATGGGTTGTGGTTAGATCGGTAGGATGATGACCTTATTGAAAGACTTCTTGAAGATGAATCCCTTGGTTTTCAAAGGTAACAAGGATTCAATGGAAGATAAGAATTGGGCAGGAGAGGTGAAGAAATCTTTTAAGTACTTAAAGTGCACCCCAACTTAGAAGGTGTCATTGGCAGCCTATACGCTTAATAAAGAGGCCGAACAGTGGTGAAAGTCTACCCATACTATCTTGACTGCATAACACCAAGAGGTCACTTGCGAAGTCTTTTTGGTGGCATTCAACAAGCAGTATACTTCTCATATTGCAAGGAAAAAGATGCAAGCTGACTTCCTAAAGTTTATGGGAACTTTTCAATGGATGCTTATGAATCATGCTTTACTGCCTTAAGTAGATTTGATCCAGAGATAGAGCAGGATGAGGAGTAGAAAATAGAGAGGTTTATATCGGGATTGAGGTCGATAACCAAGGATAGACTACTTATCTTAGACTTCACCACATTTGATTAGGCCTTTATGAGAGCCTTGATAGTCGAGTAAGGGTTAGAAATTACTCAAGCTGAGTATGGGTCCTAGGATAATGGCAACGATAAGGATAATAGGTTTGATGACACTCGATCAGGACAGTTCAAAAGGTGAAAGTTTGATAAGCCTCAAACTAAGGTTGGTAAACCTATGACTCCCTTCATCACTACTCAAACGACACTGATCATTAGAGGCCCTCTGCAACGAAGCTCGATTTTTAAGAACTGTGGTAAGTACCATGGTACCAAAGACCATTACTAACTCACACGAGCTTGTTTTAACTATGGGCAAATGGTACATATGATTAAAGATTGTCCCATACTAAAGGATGCACAAAAGTAGCCTAATAAGCCTACTTTACCGAAGAGGGCCACGGAGTAGAGAAGGATAAGAAGCTTGTGACCCAAGAGAGAGTCTTTGCACTAGACAAGGAGTCAGCTAAGGGCTTCACCAAGTCATTAAAGGTAACCTTCCTATTTTTGGTATTGAAACATGTGTATTGTTTGACCCCAACTCTACACACTCTTTTGTATCCCCATTATTCATTACTAAGTTACATATAGAGCCTGAGCCTTTAAGTTATTATTACATATATGTACTCCTATACGAGAGAGCTAAAAGACAAACTTAGTGTATAAGAATTATAAGATCAATTAGGGAGATAGGGATACGGTACCATATCTAATTTTGCTTAGTATTCGGGATATTGATGTCATTTTTGGCATGAATCGGTTACTTACCAATCGTGTTAGTTTGGAGTGCTACTCTAAGATTGTAATTGTCTCTCTATCTAATAGATTTGATGCATGTTTTGCCAATTAGAAATGAAATCGGATTGTCTATATGTTTGCAAAAGATTTAGAAAGGGTACCTATGAAACTTAAGGATACTCCCATGGTCAGGGCTTTCTTGGATGCATTCCTAAAGGAGTTGTCATGGTTGCTAACCAATAGAATGCTAGAGTTTGCTATAGATTTGGCCCCGGATGCTTAGCTAATATCCAAACCTCTCTATCACATGGCCTTAGTTGAATTGGAAGAGCTAAAAAAGTAGTTTCAAGACTTATTCGATAAGGGATTCATTCGTCCGAGTGTTTCCCCTTGGGGCACTCCTATTCTATTTATCCGAAAGAAGGATGGTGGGATAAGATTGTACATTGATTAGAGGCTGCTGAATGAGGCTATGGTGAAGAATAAATACCCGCTACTTAAGATCGATGGCCATTTTCATCTACTTTGAGGTGTATCGCTATTCTCTAAGATTGATTTAAAGTCAGGGTGTCACTAGTTAAAGATTTAAGAGTCTAATATCTCGAAGACTACTTTAAGGACTCGTTATAGCCACTTTGAATTTTGAGTAATGCCATTTAGCCTAACAAATGCACCGGTAGCATTTATAGGATTAATGAATGAGGTGTTTAAACCTTATTTAGACCAATTTTCATCATCTTCATTGATGATATTTTGGTGTACTAGAAGTCTCGATAAAAACATGATGGGCACTTGAGGATAGCATTACAGAACATCCGAGAGAAAGGGTTGTATGCTAAATTAAGTAAGTGTGAGTTTTGGTTGGAGCATACAACATTTTTGGCTCACATTGTGTATAAGGAGGGGGTGTCAATGGATCGGTCCAAGGTTAAGGTGGTAATAGATGGGAAAGCCAAAGACTATTATAGAGATAAGGAGTTTCTTAGGACTGACAAGGTATTGTATGCATTTTCTGGAAGGATTCTTCGAGATAGCTGGACCAATGACCTAACTCACGCGCAAGGTTGTTAAGTTCGAATGGTCAGACAAGTTTGAGTAAAGTTTCCAGTAGTTAAAGAAAAGGTTGACCTGAGCTCTGATCCTAACCAATCTGAGTGGATCAGGGGGTTTCACCATTTAGAGTGAAACTTCCCTGTAGGGTCTGGGCTACGTCCTAATGAAACATTGAAATATAATTGCTTATGGTTCTCCTTGATTGAAGGATCACGAGAATAACTACCAAACTCATGACCTAGAATTAGCCGCTATGATATTTGCTTTCAAGATTTAGTGACATTACTTGTATGGTGAGAATTTTTAGATCTATACTAAGCACAAGAGTTTTGAAGTATTTGTTTAATCAGAAAAAGCTCAACATGAGGCAATGAAGGTGGGTGGAACTTTTAAGGGAGCATGACTTTGAGATCCTCTACCATCTGGGGAAGGCGAAAGTAGTAGCGGATGCTTTAAGTCGAAAGAGATTCTATCCAATATGATGGTCAAGGAGTGGGATCTTTTAGTGTAGCTTGTTGGGCTAGGTATCAGTGTAGAGCCAGCTAAGAATGATTGGCTGGCAAGTCTTCGGATAGAACCAAGTTTGATAGAGCAGATAAGATTAGCATAAAGGAATAATCAAAAGATTGTCGAGATTGTTAGTCAGTTGGATCAAGGTCCGCAATCGGAATATGCAGTTGGTAGTAATGGATTGCTCCGGTTTAAAGGTAGAATTTATATTCCAGATGATGGAGAATTGAAGCAACTGATATTAAAAGAGCCACAGAGTTTTTTATACACGATGCACCAGACAGGAACAAGATGTACCATGTCTACGCCATGTGTATAGATGGGTAGGACGAAAAGGTGTAAACCCCACAAATTTCCTACATTTAATTAGATTATATAAAAATGAAAATAATATATTTTAAAGGAAGTGATAAAGCAAATTCAAGTATGGAGGGATCGAAAATAATTTTAAAGCAAGGACTTGTACTGGGAATTTATGAGGAATAATGAAATCCCAATAACATTTCATTTTCTGAAATAATGAAAATTTCATGGAAGGCATGGACATTATGTCCTTGGATAATTTTACAAGAAAATGTTTATATATAGATATATACGTAGGTATATATGTATATATATATACTAGCCAAATTTAAAAATAAATATATGAATAATAATATATATAGCAAATATATATTATGTAATGTATAGTATTTAATATAGATGTGTTTGTAAAATTAAAATTAAAGCATGAGACAAGAAATTATAAATGGACACAAAATAACAATACAAAATATATAAACAAATAATACATATATACTAATATAATATATATATACATATATACATTAAAATAATATATATATATATTATGGCATGTACGGAATTGGCTTACAAAAGCCAATTCCGTCTGCCACTATTCTAAATTAAAAAGGAAATCAAAAACAGGGTTGTTGGGCGGGAACCGAAGAGGAGAAAATAGAAGAGGAAGAAGAAGAAAAGGGAAGAAGGAAAGGGGGAAGAGGGAGAGAAAACCGGTCGGCTGGGGGGAGAAAGAAGGAAGAAAAAGAGGGAAATCGAGGAAGGGAAGAAGAGAGGAAGGGAAGAAAGAGGGGCTAACCGAGAGAGAAGATTGGAAAGGAGAAGAAGAAGAGAAGCAGCACCTAGAAAATAGAAAACAAAACAGAGGCTAGAAAATGGAAGAAAATCAAGAGAGGCTTGAGGGCTGATCGGGAGGGCTGAAAACCGAGAAGCAACCGAAGAAGGAGACTGAGGTTTGGAGCTGATGCACAAGTGGGCCGAAGTATAGCAGAATTGAGGCAGCTAGAAATTGAAGCAACCAAGAGGGGGGAAATAGAAACAGGAAAATGGAAATTGAAGCAAGTTGAAGGGGTGAGGCTGGAACCGAGGCTTCATTGAAGTAGGCCAGGAAAACAGGATAGAACCGAGGGTGAAGGGAAGCAAACCAAGGCAGGGGAAATTGAGTGGAGAGAAACAGAACCATGAGCTGAAGGGGAAACAGGGGACCGGTGAAGGAGAGGAGAAGGGATCAGTGAGGGGGCAGTGAAGGCTGGAACCGAGAGGTTGAGGAAGAAGGAGAAACAGAAACATGGCTGGAAACATGGAACCGAGGAAAAAAAAAGAAAAAGAAGAAAGAAAAAGAAGAAAAAGAAAATAAAAAAGGTAAATGGTATATTTGTGTATTTGTGTATATTTAATATACATGTACATTTAGATTGAAATACAAGCATGTTTAGTGTAGATTTAATTTGGCAAAAATAGGAATGATGAGGAGTAGGCAAATATGTGTGTATATGTGATAATAAGGAAAAAAAGGGAAAACAATATTAATATATATATATATATATATATATATATACATATATAAGAGTGTATATATATATATATTTATTTTTTTTAGGTGCATATACATATAGATGTATATAATGAACTGGCTATGCTAGTATTTGTACAAAAATATGTATGCACATGTGATAAGGAAAAATGGAAAACAATGATAATATATATATATATATATATATATTCATGAGTATATACATGTAGATGTATATAGAAAATGTGTATGATTAATATTTGTATGTACAAAATATATAATAGCAAAGAAAATATATAAACGTGCGTGTTGACTTTGGGACGTACAATAATACGTACACACGCAGTAGTAACGAATAGGTTACAATTTTAACGCAATTCGGACAATTCGCATAAATAGGATGCTAAGTGTACAACTTCGGTGTAGGTGATCGTAGAAGGAATTAAAGGAGTTAGTAGAAGGCGTCACCACTCGAGCACGAAAATTTCGATAAATCGAGGTAAGGGGTGTAATTTAAGATGGTAATGGTATCCCTACCCTTAGACTCCGATTTAATTATGTGTTTTCGTGCCTTCTCATGCAACCCTTGATTGTAAAACAAAAACCCGACACCTAATAAGCCCAAGATTTATTTGATCATGTTTTCGAGATAAAGAAATGCTATATGAGATTAAATGCATAGTTTTAAACATGATTGCTGAATAAATGTCATGGTTTCGACTTATGTATAATTGCTTTTATGTTTCTGAATGAAATGAAATTTGGTACGTGAACTTATGTTTGAGAAATGAAATTTGGTATGTGAATTGTTTTCGAAAGGCGATTGTAGGGGCCACCTCTTAAGTCCGACGGGAACAAAGTGCCACACAGTCTATGTTACTATGGGGGTTACCTCTTGAGTTCTGTGGGAGTAAAGTGCCACACAATTTCCATAATGACGTGTGAACATGGGGGTTACCTCTTGAGTCCGATGGGAGCAAAGTGCCACACAGTCTATTTTACTGTGGGGGTTACCTCTTGAGTTCTGTGGGAGCAAAGTGTCACACGGTTCACAAAGACATGTGAACGTGGGGGTCACCTCTTGAGTCCGACGGGAGCAAAGTGCCACACAGTCTATTTTATTGTGGGGTTACCTCTTGAGTTCTGTGGGAGCAAAGTGCCACGCGGTTCACAAAGACATGAGAACTTGGGGGTCACCTCTTGAGTTCTGTTGGAGCAAAGAACCACATAGTCTATGTTACTGTGGGGGCTACCTCTTGAGTCCTACAGATGCAAAGTGCCATACGGTCAATGCATTTTTGTCATGCGCGCCTTTGTGGTGTATATGAATCCTGCCTTCGGGCATATTTGTGATTTCACTCTATAGGTTATCCAAGTCTCAATCCGATATGAAGTATACTAAATGATTTTGATCCTCCGATATATGTTTTTACATCAGTTATGCTTTTGAGGTTCTATCGATTTTGAAGTGTTCTAGAGTTTTGTATGTTTCGATAGATTGTGATGTAACTGAATAGATTTGTTCTTCGAAATTATATTTCTATCAATTATGTTATATAAACGCTGTTTGAAAGCTATGAGATATTTGTAAAGGAACGTATCTCTTGGTTTTATCATGCATTCATTGTGATTTAGCCACCATGATCATTTTAAATGTGTTTCTTACTTGGCTTTTTCCCAAAAGCTCACCCCTCTGCATTTCAGATTATTTGTAATGATCTATAGACGCTATTCACCGCGTACACGATGTAGGCTGGTGGGAAAGAGCTACCCTAGGCTACTTTTTGTACATGCAGTCAAGGTATACAATTACATTCCTCTACCAGACACATTTGTACGCACAGACATATATTGGAAATATTTTGTTGGGATGCAAATTGTAACGAAACGATGTAGAGAATATGATTCTTGGGACTAGGTTGTAAGATGATTGGTATTAATCGATATGAATGTATTGAGTTGTAAATGTTGATTGGAAAGTATGCTTGGTAGTTATGGATATCTAGGATTGTTAAAACAACTGAATTGCATGTGGGTAGGCTCATATGTAAGCCGTTATGTTGTCGAAATTTCTATCGACCATATAGGTCAAAATATGGAATTTAAATATAATTACAGATTAAGAATTAGGAAAAGCGCTTTGACACTGAGCAGGAATGCAACCTAAGTGAATAAGGGAATAAGTGGGTAAATTAAATAAATAAAAAATTCCCCGATTTTCAAGGGTCAAAGGTCGTTACAGTTTAAGTGGTATCAGAGCGCAGGTTGTCTAGTACTGTTAGTGTCGAAAATAAGGATTAAATTACATCCCAATGTCTGTGCTTGTCTGGTTGTAAGTAATGTATACCTAATAACTTTAAGGTTTAATCTTTGGAATTATGCACAGGTATTAGATCACTGCACGATGAGTGGAAGACACGGACGTACTCAGAGGCAGGCTCAGCCACCTTCACCTCCTCCACCCGAACCAGAGAGTCCTGGTACTCGTATGGCTCAGTTTGAGCAGTGATTGGAACAGCGCCTTGAGCTAGGCATGGAGTCGATAGCTGCCATGGTTGCCCAACACTTAGGGGCAAACATATCTGATTCTACTGACACGTCACCAGTTCCTACTCCGGTGCAGACTCCTCCACAAGCACCACCACCTCCTTCACCAGTTCCTTCAGTACTTATGGTGCCTCAGCCTCCTGTACAGGCCCGGAGGGAGGAGAGGAATGTCGGTAGGATGAGGGATTTCCTGAAGATGAGGCCTCAAGCATTTAAGGGAATTAAGAATCCAGTAGAAGCTAAAGAGTGGCTGGTGAGCCTTGGAAAAATCTTCGACTTTCTGGGGTGTTCTGATGTTGAGAAGGTCTCTATGACTACTTACATGCTGCAGGGCCAAGCAGAGTATTGGTAGGGATCCACCAAGGTTCTTCTGACTGCTCAGCATCCGGTGATTAGTTGGGATGCATTCTCCACAGCTTTTAGGATGCAGTATGTTCCACTAGCTGCCCAGCAGAAGTTGAGGATGAACTTTCTGAGTTTGGTACAGGGCAGTATGACCGTGGATGAGTACGGAAGTAAGTTCACTATGCTGATGAGGTATGACCCAGAGACGTTCCAGAATGAAGAACGTCGGACGGAGAGGTTTTTAGCAGGGTTAAGGCCAGCTATCAGAGATCATCTTTTGGGGTTATGGATTACTGAATTTCAGGATGCCCTGGGAAGAGCACAGATGGTTGAGAGGGGCCTGAATGTTACACAGACGGAGTATGGCCTTAAAGGAAAAAACAGAGATGAGAGTATGCAGATGGAGTTGGTGATACAGGAATTTCGGAGGGGCCAGCCCAAGAGGCAGAGGACAGATGAGTCTAGGACTAGGGTTGATTGGCCCACCGTTCCTGTACCTGCTCCACAGACTATCAGAGGTCCGCAGCAATATGGAACGTTATGTAGGGAGTGCAGTAAACCCCATGAAGGTATTTGTTACAAGGCCACATGGAGTTGTTTTAGGTGTGGACAGAGGGGACACCTAATTAAAGATTGCCCACTGAAGAAGGTTCCACAGCCCCCAGTGCTACCATGACAACTTGATAGGTAAGCTCCTTAGAGACAAGTCCCACAGAGATGGGCTACCGCAGCAGAGAAAGCCAAGAAACCTGTCACTCATGGAAGAATCTTTGCCTCGGACTGATGTGGTGTGTAGAATTGTGAAATCAAGGTAGGAGATAGGATCATATTAGCAGATCTAATTTTGTTGAACATGTACGGCTCTAATGTAATTTTGGGTATGGATTGGCTAGCCACCAACCGTGTAAGTTTAGACTGCTACTCTAAGACTGTAACCTTCTCCTTACCTAATAAGTTTGTTGTATGCCTTGCAGTTAAGGAATAAATTTTATGATTTTGTCTATTGATGAAAAATCTTGAATATACGAGTCATATTAGAATAAGAGATGTATGCAGGGTATGAATATCTCTGGTATGTGCAGTGATTTAGATCAAATGATATAAATTAAGAATAAGTTCCCATTAAGGATAAAGGTGAAAGTGTGATAAGTTTGGTGTCTTAAACGATGATGTCCTACGACAAAGGATCTTAAAGGAGTTGTATTGTTCTCAATACACCATGCACCCGAGAAGCACTAAGATGTACCATGATTTACGGAGGGTGTCTTGGTTGGTCGATATGAAAAGATATGTAGCTGAGATGTGGCCAAGTATTTGATTTGCTAACGGATTAAGATCGAACACCAAAGACCAGCGGGGTTACATAAGATTTTTCCTGTGCCTACTTGGAAATGAGTGCACACTACTATGGATTTCATAATGGGATTATCAAGGACCCGAAAGGGGCATGATACAATCTAGTTGATTGTAGACTGATAGACTCGAATGAATTTGGAGGACCAAATTCTTTTAAGGTGGGGAGAATGTAAACCTCACAAATTTCCTACATTTAATTAGATTATATAAAAATGAAAATAATATATTTTAAAGGAGATAAAGCAAATGCAAGCATGGAGGGATCGAAAATAATTTTAATGTAAGGACTTGATCGGGAAATTATGAGGAATGATGAAATCTCAATAACATTTCAATTTTCGAAATAATGAAAATTTCATGGAAGGTATGGACATTATGTCCTTGGATAATTTTACAAGAAAATGTATATATATAGACATATACGTAGGTATATATGTATATATATATACTAGCCAAATTTAAAAATAAATAGATGAATAATAATATATATAGCAAATATATATATTATGTAATGTATAGTATTTGATGGTGGTCGTGTCAGCAGAATCCACGTGTTCAACTATCCGCCTGCCACGTGTCAAACCAAGAATGAGTCACGTGGCAGATTGGGCGACAGAGTGTTCACGTGGCACAGTTCCTAGCGGTGCGACAGAGTGTTCGATGCCAGAGGAGTCTGTCGCCTTGCGATATGCCGCACAGCAGGCGCAGCAGACCTCCATCGCCCTTATCGCGACATTGGTCTCCCGCATTGCACCCCGTCATAGGTCTCCCGCGCAGCCCGCGGTAGAGGTCTCCCGCACAGCCCGCGGCGTAGTCTCCCGCACAGCCTGCGGCATAGTCTCCCGTACAGACTGCGGTAAAGGTCTCCCGCACATCTTGCGACATAGTCTCCCGTACAGACTGCGGTAAAGGTCTCCCGCACAGCCTGCGACATGGTTCTCCGGCACCGCCCGCGGTAGAGGTCTCCCGCACAGCCTGCGGCATAGTCTCCCGCACAGACTGCGGTAATGGTCTTCCGCACAGCCTGCGACATGGTTCTCCGGCACCGCCCGCGGTAGAGGTCTCCCGCAAGCTGCTTTACTTGAAGCGCGACAGAGTCATATATGACTCTGTAGCGGCCCAGACACGCGCCTGGGCCTCAGCTCGAACCGACCCAGAGAAACCTATAAATACCAGATGAGCTCTCTGAAAAAAGGATCCGGAACAAAAAGACCAAAAAGAAGGGAAAAGCCTTAAACTCTCTGATTTAAGCAATACATTCTCTTATTCATACATTCACAACTCCGATTACTTACTTAATCATCGGAGTGCGCGTGCATGGACAAATCCCTGCCCCCTCTGATTCCTGTTGTTTTTGCAGGATATACGAAGAACACGTGGAACAAATTGCATCGACGTCACCCTTTTGCCATTAGTGCAATCAGACTACTGAAAGGTATATTTTTGTTGCTGTCAGTTAGGCAACATCAATTGGCTCCGTCTGTGGGAATTCTGATAAAAAGCCAGATTCTCTATCAAAATGGTGAGGACACGCTCTACAGCGGAGGTGACAGGAGGGCAGAATTCTGTGAGTCCCCCTGTCAGAGCAGAACAAAGACGAAGACATGGTGAAAGGGGTCAGGGAGAAGTCGTGGTTTCCCTAGAAGAATTTGAGACCCTGAAGGGCAAAAATGAGGAGACTACAACTGCATTGAAAGCTATGGTGAGCTTCTTCAGAGACGCTCTCCCCCAATTGAGCTTACCCCGTGAAGTGCAGCAGTTAGTAGGGGAAAGCACACCCCGACGGACCTACGAGAGAGGTCAGCCCTCTACTCTGGTAAACGCTGGATAAGAGGAAGGAACGCAAAATAATGCTACTGCAAGTCCAGCAAGACAGAGCTCACCCGCAGCATATAGGCGGCAGAGTTCGCCAGCGGCTAACGCGCGGCAGAGCTCACCCGCGACTCAACAACAGCAGAGTTCCCCTCAGGCCGCTAGGCGGCAGAGTCCCCCTCTGTCCGATAGGCTGCAGAGCTCGCCAAATGTGCGGCAGAGTCCCCCCGCGGCTCAAAGGCGACAGAACTCTTTCGCAGACTACATGCGGCAGAGGTATCCCACATCAGATAGCAACGGTGCTCTCCCGCCTCTAATAGGCGGCAAAGTTCACACCTGCCCGTGGCGCGGCAGACTCCTCTGGCCGCCAGGCGGCAGAGTTCCCCCGCAGCCCGTAGGCGACAGAGTTCCCCCACCTATCGCAGCTCGTCTCCCGTGGAGTCAGAACGTGATCTGGGAGCCTATAGGGCTGGGGAGCAACGAAGACAGGGAGGTTTTGATCCACGAGAAGGCCTCGAAATATCAAGTCCCGGAGTGGGAGGTGCAAGAAGGGGCGCTTATCAATCGGACTCTTCTAGACCTGAAGGGACAAGGCCATGCTCAGCTCGAGGGTCGGAGGACGTGGAGAAGGTCTTCCAAAGGATCCTCGAGAAGAAAAAACTGGTATCTCCGGATCACGGCCAAAGGAGGAGGATCCCATTCAGCCTGGAGATCATGAACAAACCTTTGCCGAAGAAGTTCAAAATGCCTTCTATGGCTACTTACACCGGCAAAGCGGACCCCTACGATCACATACAGAGTTATGAATCCCTCATGCTGTTGCATGGGTGGGAGGACAAAATTATGTGCAGGGCTTTTTCCCTCACATTGTCCGGGCACGCTCTAAAGTGGTTCAACGGGTTGAGCGAAGGTTCAATCTCCTCTGTTGATGAGTTGAGAAATGAATTCCTCAAAGTCTTCATGATCCACAGCCAGAGGAAGAAAGACGCTACCTACCTACTCACGCTTAAACAAGGGAATAAAGAACCCTTGAAAAGCTTTGTAGATCGCTTCCGAGATGCAACCTTGGAAGTGGAAGATCTACCGGTAGGCGTAGCCTTGGCTGCAATGCTGCAAGGGACGAGCTCCGAGAAGCTACAAGAATCCCTCTCTCTCGATCAACCGATGACAATTTCTGACCTCTTTGCCAGGGCTAACAAGTATGTAGCTCAAGAAGAAGTGATGAAAATGATACAGCCCAGGGAGGCGAAGGAGGGAAAGAAGAGAGAGAGAGATGCACCCGAGAGAAGCTTCCCAAGACCCTTGAGAGCTGACAAAGCCCCTAGGCTCAGGTATGAAGGTTATACCAGGTTAAACGAGCCTCGCACTGCAATACTGGCAGCTATCGAAGGGGCAGGATTGTTGGAATTCCCCAAGAAGAAAATTGGAGACGTAGGACAAAACACTGAAGCCTACTGCGAATTCCATTGTGCTCACGGACACCCAACAGAGAGGTGCAGAGATTTAATGGACCAGTTGGAAAGGCTGGCCAGAGAAGGGAAGATCAACCGCTTCCTATGGAGGAGCGAGAGACCCCGTTATCCTCCGCATGACCAGAGGAATGATCGTCCGCGGACCGGGGCAAATAATGACAATAGAAGGGATAGGCCTAGAAACAAAGCAGTCAGGCCAATCCCACGTGCTAATCCGCCAAACAACGAACCTACAGCCCCCGCAATAAATGTCATCGTAGGCGGGGACTCAAGTGCAGGAAGTTCCTCTACTTCCCGCAAAAGCTACGCAAGGTAAGCGTATCAGGTTAACGTTGTGATGGAAGAACAGGCGGATGAAGAACCCATCATGTTCACTCCGGCTGACAAAGGTGATATTGTCATGCCCCATGACGACCCCATGGTGATATCCACGGTAGTGGCCAAACACCCGATGAGCAGAGTCCTGGTCGATAACGGGAGCTCAGTGAACCTGATCTATTGGAACTGCTTCGAAAAAATGAGCATATCCGAAGATAGGTTAAAGCCCGTTATGATGCCACTATACGGATTCACGGGGGAGCGAGTGAAGGTTGCCGGGTCCATAGAGTTGCCTGTGACTCTCGAGAGCACCCGAAGAACGTGACCCGGTAAGTATTGTTTATGGTGGTCAGGTCAACCTCCGCTGCCTAGAACATGATTTTGGGCAGACCTGTGCTGAATGACATGAGGGCGGTGATATCCTCTTGCTATCTATTGATGAAGTTTCCCACTCCCAACGGAGTTGGGCAAGTACGAGGAAACCAAAGGAGTGCCCGTACTTGTTATCTCGCTTCCACAGCCAACAAGGTAGCACAGAGGAAAGAAACCTTGTGCATAGACGATCCGCCCAAACCTCAGCCTGTAGAAGAGACAGAACCCGTTGAGCTAATCGAAGGAGACGGGGGAAAAAAGGCCTTCATCGGGACTCAATTGGGCGAACAATTAAAGAACGACATAGTCGAGTGCCTGAGGAGAAACTCGGATATCTTCGCCTGGAGCCCGGCAGACATGCCCGGGATTAGTCCCGAAGTGATTTGCCATGAGCTTAATATCATACCCGGGCACAGACCCGTCAAATAGAAGAAGAGGAGTTTCGCCCCGGAACGACAAAAAGCAATCACTGAAGAAGTGAGTAAACTCCTGGGCGCCGGATTCATCCGAGAGGTCTACTACCCTGAGTGGTTGGCCAACGTAGTGATGGTAAAGAAATCTAGTGGGAAGTGGAGAATGTGTGTGGATTTCACCGACTTGAACAAAGCCTGCCCTAAAGATTCATACCCCCTACCTCGGATAGACAGACTAGTAGACGAAACATCCGGCTACGAATTCCTCAGTTTCTTGGATGCATTCTCCGGGTATCACCAAATCATGCTTCACCCAGAAGACGAAGAAAAGACTTCCTTTATAACCGACGACGGAACCTATTGCTATCGGGTAATGCCATTCGGTATAAAGAACGCGGGAGCCACCTATCAACGAATGGTGAGCAAAGTGTTCAAGGATCTTCTGGGAAATACCATGGAAGCCTACGTGGACTATATGATAATCAAGAGCCGCGTAGGAGAGTCTCATACTGATCAAATGTCCAGGGTATTCAAAGTATTGAGGAGATTCAACATGAAGCTAAACCCTGAAAAGTGCTCATTCGGGGTAAGATCAGGGAAGTTCTTAGGCTTCATGATCACTAACAGGGGCATTGAGGCAAATCCTGAGAAGGTACAGGCGGTCATTGACATGAAACCCCCAACCACCATAAGAGAGGTCCAGAGATTGACAGGCAGGATAGCAGCTCTGAATCGCTTCTTGTCAAAATCAGCAGAACGGAGCCTGCCGTTCTTCAAAACTCTACGGGGGGGAAAGAACTTCGAATGGATGGAAGATTGTCAAAAAGCCTTTGAAGACCTCAAGGAATACTTGAAACAGTTGCCTTTATTAACAAGGCCCCTGGAAGGAGAACAACTCTATATGTATTTGGGAGTCGGTGATTTCGCCGTCAGTGCGGTACTACTGAAGAAAGATGAAAAGGTGCACCGTCCCATCTACTACGTGAGTAAAGTGTTATTGGATCCAGAGACCCGCTATCCGCTAGCCGAAAAGCTAGCATTAGCCCTTTTGATAGCCTCGCGAAAGTTGCGCCCGTATTTCCAAGCACACCCTATCACCGTCTTGACAGATCAACTGTTAAGACAGATCCTTCAGAAACCTGAACACTCAGGAAGGTTAGTGAAATGGGCGGTGGAGCTTAGGGGATACGAAATAATGTTCCAACCGCGATAGGCTATCAAAGGTCAAGCTCTGGCCGACTTCATCGTAGAATGCACTATCCCAAGCGACAGCAGTGAAGGGGAGGCTCACCCATGGTTGCTGCATGTCGACGGGGCATCAAGTGCCAACGGAAGCGGAGCGGGTATAGTCCTGGTTTCACCCGAAGGAAAATCCCTTGAATACTCCCTACGGTTCGGATTCCCCAGTTCGAACAACATAGCGGAGTATGAAGCTCTGATAGCAGGGATGATGTTAGCAAAGAAGCTACAGGTTCACCACTTGATAGCACACAGTGATTCTCAATTGGTGGTGAACCAATTCAGCGGAGAGTATGAGGTATGGGAACCGATGCTGGTCCCTTACTTGAAGAAAGTCCAACTTCTGGCCCAGACTTTCAAAAGCTTTCAGCTGATACAAATCAACCGGTCCGAAAACACACATGCTGATGCATTGTCTAAGTTAGCCTCTTCCACCGAAACACGAGGAAGGACAGTGAAGGTGGAGAGGCTCGAACGACCTAGTATTGAAGAGGTCGAAGTGTGTGACATTCAAGTGGGAGACGATTGGAGATCCCCATACAAACAGTATCTCACCGAAGGAACACTCCCCCAAGATAAGGACAAAGCTCGTCACTTAAAAATACAAGGGGCGAAGTTCACACTCATCGATGGAGAACTGTACAAAAGGGGATATTCGTCACCCTTATTGAAATGTCTGGGACCGGAACAAGCAAGCTACGCTTTAGCCGAAGTGCATGAAGGAATTTGCGGCGAACACTTAGGAGCGAGAGCTCTTGCTGCTAAAGTACTGTGATCGGGATTCTACTGGCCAACGTTGAAGAAAGATGCGATGAACCAAACCCGCAGATGTGACAAATGTCAGAGGTTTGCGCCTATCACAACGGCCCCAGTGACTCCCTCTCAAGGCACAGTACAGCCAATTCCTTTTGCACAGTGGGGATTGGACATCCTTGGACCTTTCCCCTTAGCCACGGGCCAAAGAAAGTTCCTGCTAGTGGCTACCGATTACTTTACAAAGTGGATTGAAGCAGAGCCTTTAGCCACAATCACGAAAAAGAAAGTGGAGGCAATGGTGTGGAAAGACATTATCTGTCGATTCAGAATTCCCCGCATCTTAAATGCCGACCATGGAAAGCAATTTGATTGCAACGCCTTCCGTGAATTTTATAAGAGCCTCAACATTCAGCTAAGGATTTCCTCAGTGTCATATCCTCAAGCTAATGGACAGGCCAAAGTCAGTAATCGAACTATCCTTCATGGGCTGAAGACCAGGCTAGACAAAGCAAAAGGGGCATGGGTGGATGAATTGCCTAGTGTTTTATGGGCATATCGTACCACCAGTCGTGTGTCGACTAAAGAAACGCCATTCAGCCTTGTATACGGCGCAGAAGCACTGATCCCCGTGGAAATTGGAGCGTTATCACCAAGAGTGATACCCTTAGTAGAGGAAGAAAATTCACAAGCTCTAAGGGAAGGCTTGGACCTACTCGACGAACATAGAGAAACCGCGGCTATTCGATTGGCATCCTATCATCAGAGGGTGGCCAACTACTACAATAGCCGGGTAAGAGATAGGCCAATGTCTGAGGGAGATCTAGTGCTCAGAAAGTCGCAGATCACGAATGCCCTGAAGGAGGATGGGAAGTTCAGAGCCAACTGGGAAGGTCCCTACAGAATCAGATACAAGATTGGACCTAACACCTATGTCCTGGAA
Source organism: Firmiana major (assembly GCA_033439115.1). Classification (NCBI taxonomy): domain Eukaryota; kingdom Viridiplantae; phylum Streptophyta; class Magnoliopsida; order Malvales; family Malvaceae; genus Firmiana; species Firmiana major. Next base: position 43,695,994 of record CM065908.1, on the reverse strand, counting down.
ACTCTACAAGGGAAGAAGATAGGGAAAACATGGAATTCAAATCACCTAAAGCTGTATTTGAATTAAACACCATATTTTCTTTCCCCAACATTATGATCATTTACTTGTACTATCACGAGATACTGTTATTTACACACTATGCAGATTGTTCTTTTATCATACATCTACGACTTTTGTATATCTAAATCTTGTGATAGGATACAAGAGAGCCGTAAGAGCCTGAGACGCTATGCGTCACTGTGGCCAGGCGTAGTTCAGATGAGCCTTAAGAGCCTGAGGTGCTATGCGTCACTGTGGCCAGGCGTTGTTCAGATGAGCCGTAAGAGCCTGAGGCGCTATACGTCACTGTGGCCAGGCGTAGTCCAGACGAGCCGTAAGAGCCTGAGGCGCTATGCGTCATTGTGGCCAGGCGTAGTTCAACCGAGCCGTAAGAGCCTGAGACGCTATGCGTCACTGTGGCCAGGCGTAGTTCAGACGAGCCGTAAGAGCCTGAGGCGCTATGCGTCACTGTGGCCAGGCATAGTTCAGACGAGCCGTAAGAGCCTGAGGCACTATGCGTCACTGTGGCCAGGCGTAGTTCAGACGAGCCGTAAGAGCCTGAGGCGCTATGCGTCACTGTGGCCAGGCGTAGTTCAGACGAGCCGTAAGAGCCTAAGACGCTATGCGTCACTGTGGCCAGGCGTAGTTCAGACGAGCCGTAAGAGCCTGAGGCGCTATGCGTCACTGTGGCCAGGCATAGTTCAGACGAGCCGTAAGAGCCTGAGGCGCTATGCGTCACTGTGGCCAGGCGTAGTTCAACCGAGCCGTAAGAGCCTGAGGTGCTATGCGTCACTGTGGCCAGGCGTAGTTCAGACGAGCCGTAAGAGCCTGAGGCGCTATGCGTCACTGTGGCCAGGCGTATACAATTAACCAAGCCGTAAGAGCCTGAGGCGCTATGCGTCACTGTGGCGAGGCGTATACAATTAACCAAGCCGTAAGAGCCTGAGGCACTATGCGTCACTGTGGCCAGGCGATAAAAATATCAAGGCTATAAAAACTAAAGACGCATACACGTCACAGTAATCAAGCCTTAAACAATTATACGTTCGCTCAAAAAATTCTTTCTGAAAGTTTACCTTTCTATCAAGAATTAGGGAGCATGCACGAATACATTCAAATGAATACAGTCAAGCAAAATAAACAAACAGACAAAGAATGATAAATGATAAATAGAGAAGTAGTGCAATACAAAGCATGAACAAAAATCTCAATTTCATTTCATTCAAAAGTCATTACAAACAGATCTTTAACATATCTTTACGATTACATTGAACAATAGTACAAAGTTAAAATAAAAAACAACAAAGTACTTGAAAAGAAATACAAAAAACAAAAATAGCTATCTACTCTTCGGGAGGAAGCTGGGGATCAGCTGCAGACGGACCATCACTTCCGAAGGACTGCAAACCCTCCTCGCCGTCTAAATCAATAAGAGCCTCGATAGGCTCGGGAGCATTGTCCAAATCCATGGGCTCCCAAGGACCAGTGAGGTTAGCGAGATCATCTTGGGCGGTCCTCCTGAATAACTCGTCTGCAGGTTCGGCTTCAGGCTCATATTTAGTCCAGTCGGGAGCCTCAAATAGCATCGCCTCGTTGGTGTACTGGAGCTCGGGGAATTCCTCTCTTTCCCTATGTGCTTCTAACCATGATCGGGCCAGGTAGAACCCATACTTCACATAAGGGTTGGAGAAATCTTCCTTCCGCCTCAAGCAATCCTTGGAAAGGCGGTACTCCTTCACAGCCTCGGCCCGTATGCTATTGATCTCCACTTGGGTCAGCGTAGGAGCTGCCTGACTTTCCAACTCGGCAACGCGCTGCTCGAGCTCCTGATTCCGAGCAAGCAGAGACCCGTAGTTGGTTTGCATATGGTCTAGCTCAGAATGGGCCTCCCGAAGATCCTCTTGAAATCTGCTAGACCGAGCCGTCTCAACGGTGAGATCCCCCTTTGCCTGGCTTAGGTCCTGGTGAACCTTAGCAAGCTGCTCCTCCAAGCTGCGAACTAAATCCGAAAGTTTAGACAAGTTGTTGACAGTGTTCTGTAACTCCATAACTTGGTCCTTTAACTCCCGGATTTCCCTATCAGCTCGCTCCCGATAAGCCCGGTGCTGGGCATTGTTGGCCACGGTTCTTTGAGCCAGTTGCAAAGAAATGCAAAAAGTTAGATCCAAAGAATGTGGCAAAAAGGAGTTAAACGAAGAAAAATTTGAAACTTACCCTTAATGCCTCGATATCGGCTAAATCCTCCCCCTCCGGGTAGTTCCTGAATATCCTTGCCTCATCCCGAGGAAGGATAGTGGACCAGCTTAACCGGGAGGCCACCCCGGGAGTGTCCAAAATGTTGTTGTCACGAACCCCGGGGTAGACTCAAAACTCGTGGCCCCTCATAATATTTCCCCCGTCCACGGGGTAAGACCTCTCTTCAACAGGCCCTATCCTTGGAAGAATTGGCCTACTTCCCATCGAACCTTCGATGTACAAGCACCTTCGATTCTTCCGCTGAGACGAAATGATATTGCATTCCGCACGCTCCTCAGAGCGTGATCACCCGGATGACCCGGAAGCCCCTCGTGAAGATGAGGCAAATCTCCCCCTATCCCGAGAGAGGTCCCTCTGCTCCGAAGGAGGGGGAGGCATCGCCTGCCTAGAAACAGGAGGGGTCCGAGCACGAGGTGGCCGAGAGGGGACCGGTGCCTCACTTGGGACATCGTCGGCCAAACGATGCCTCTTCCTGGTAGGAGCGCTGGAAGGACTAACCTCAGAGACCTGGCGACCCAATGATCGTCGAAAATGACTCATATCTGCAAAAAAGAAAGAAAATACATCAATGGTCAAAAATTGATCAGAAACGATAAGCAACGGGAAACAATGAAAGGTTACCTTCAGGAGAGTCTAAATGCTCCTGAAGGGACTCAATATTTATCGCGTCGTCATCCGGGAGCACCATGAAAGTGGAGCCGAACCCTTCCCAGCCAGTTAGATCGGCTAAGGGCTCGCTGCCAGAACTTGATTCTACGTTGGTGTTCCCTATATCCTCTTGTGGCCTAGGTGCTTCAGGATTTAACTCGGGGGAAACCGAAGGCAGAGGATCTGACGAAGGAACAGAGGGTCCGGCAACAGGGACCGGACCCACACCCCAGCCAGCTAATATCAAATTTTCATTTGATATAAGGGCGTCGAGGCTAAGGGGATGAGGGACTAGCAGTTTGTCGATGTCAGAAGACAACTGCTCCCTAAGTGTGGCAACCCAGGGACCCTTGGGGATTTCACGCCTATTCTCCCAACGAGTGGGGATATCCAGGCCCTCAGGCACTTCCACAACCAGCCATTCTGTCTCGAAACCATGAAGCTTGTTAGCAGGTTTCTCGAATAATCGGTTCTCAAAAGCAGGCTGGTACACCCGCTGGAGCGAGTAAGGCACTAAGCCGGGACTCCCTCGAAGCCTAAAGAATACTTCTAAAAGAGGAAGGGATGGAGGGACGCCCCTTAAATGGCAGTGCACAGTGAATGCTACCAATTGCATCCATGCATGAGGATGCAGTTGCCCCGGGGATACCCTGTGCGTCCTAAGGAAGGAAGCCCCGAAGTCGGACAATGGGAAGCGAAGTCCTAACTCCAAAGCTGCCCTAAAAACGACAGCCCCGTCAGACGCACGACGTATGTCGCTCTCCTGAGGGGTTGGGAGCCTATAAGAGTATCCCTCGGGTAAAGGAAATCGGGATTCTAGGTCTTGGACGTCGGCTTCCTTTAAAGTCGACTTAACGCCTAAATCAATTTGTTTTCCTATACCATGGCCAGCCATTTTAGGAGTCCGTAAGTCAAAAGAGTGGGACTACGGACTGTGAAATTACCTAAAATGAAGAAAAGGAGGAACTGTCGACAGAGTATGAAGAAGCTGCGGCAGTGTTGCGACACAGTGATGTGTACGCGGCAGAGTTACGATAGAGTACGGTGGTGTTGCGGCAGAGTTGCGAGAGAGTGTCCAGAGAAAAATCGCAGCTGAGCGTCTTTTTGCGGAAGAACTCAATAGCGACAAGGACAGCAGGGGCCCAGTATATATAGCGGCTCGCCTGCGTCTTCACACGCGCGGAGATCCCACCCGACCCGAGAAAAGTCCAAACCCAGATACTCTTTCGCAGGAAAGATTCCTACCAAAGAGTGGGGAGCAATTGATGGTGGTCGTGTCAGCAGAATCCACGTGTGCAACTATCCGCCTGCCACGTGTCAAACCAAGAATGAGTCACGTGGCAGATTGGGCGACAGACTGTTCACGTGGCACAGTTCCTAGCAGTGCGACAGAGTGTTCGATGCGATAGGAGTCTGTCGCCTTACGATATGCCACACAGCAGGCGCAGCAGACCTCCATCGCCCTTATCGCGACATTGGTCTCCCGCATTGCACCCCGTCATAGGACTCCCGCACAGCCCACGGTAGAGGTCTCCCGCACAGACTGCGGTAGAGGTCTCCCGCACAGCCCGCGGCGTAGTCTCCCGCACAGCCTGTGGCATAGTCTCCCGCACAGACTGCGGTAAAGGTCTCCCGCACATCCTGCGGCATAGTCTCCCGCACAGACTGCGGAAAAGGTCTCTCGCACAGCCTGCGACATGGTTCTCCGGCACCGCCCGCGGTAGAGGTCTCCCGCACAGCCTGCGGCATAGTCTCCCGCACAGACTGCGGTAATGGTCTCCCGCACAGCCTGCGACATGGTTCTCCGGCACCGCCCGCGGTAGAGGTCTCCCGCAAGCTGCTTTACTTGAAGCGCGACAGAGTCATATATGACTCTGTCGCGGCCCAGACACGCGCCTGGGCCTCAGCTCGAACCGACCCAGAGAAACCTATAAATACCAGGTGAGCTCTCTGAAAAAAGGATCCGGAACAAAAAGACCAAAAAGAAGGGAAAAGCCTTAAACTCTCTGATTTAAGCAATACATTCTCTTCTTCATACATTCACAACTCCGATTACTTACTTAATCATCGGAGTGCGCGTGCAGGGACAAATCCCTGCCCCCTCTGATTCCTGTTGTTTTTGCAGGATATACGAAGAACACGTGGAACAAATTGCATCGACGTCACCCTTTTGTCATTAGTGCAATCAGACTACTGAAAGGTATATTTTTGTTGCTGTCAGTTAGGCAACATCAGTATTTAATATAGATGTGTTAGTAAAATTAAAATTAAAGCATGAGACAAGAAATTATAAATGCACACAAAATAACAATACAAAATATATAAACAAATAATACATATATACTAATATAATATATATATACATTAAAATAATATATATATATATATATATTGGCCTATACGGAATTAGCTTAGAAAAGCCAATTTTGTCTGCCACTATTTTGAATTAAAAAGGAAATCAAAAATAGGGGTGTTGGGCGGGAACCGAAGGGGAGAAAAGAGAAGAGGAAGAAGAAGAAAAGGGAAGAAGGAAAGGGGGAAGAGGGAGAGAGAGCCGGTCAGCTGGGGGGAGAAAGAAGGAAAGAAGGAAGAAGAAGAGGGAAACCGAGGAAGGGAAGAAGAGAGGAAGGGAAGAAAGAGGGGCTGACCGAGAGAGAAGATTGGAAAGGAGAAGAAAAAGAGAAGCAGCACCTGGAAAACAGAAAACAAAACAGGGGCTAGAAAATGGAAGAAAATCGAGAGAGGCTTGAGGGCTGATCGGGAGGGCTGAAAACCAAGAAGCAATTGAAGAAGGAGACTGAGGTTTGGAGTTGTTGCAGAAGTGGGCCGAAGCAGAGCAAAATTAAGGCAGTTGAAAATTGAAGCAACCGAGAGGGGGAAATAGAAACAAGAAAATGGGAATTGAAGCAAGTTGAAGGGGTAAGGCTGGAACCGAGGCTTCATTGAAGCAGGCCAGGAAAACAGGACAGAACCGAGTGTGAAGAGAAGCAAACGAGGCAGGGGAAATTGAGTGGAGAGAAACAGAACCGTGAGCTGAAGGGGAAACAGGGGACTGGTGAAGGAGAGGAGAAGGGATCGGTGAGGGGGCAGTGAAGGCTGGAATCGAGAGGTTGAGGAAGAAGGAGAAACAAAAACAGGGCTGGAAACGTGGAACGAGGAAAAAAAAGAAAAAGAAGAAAGAAAAAGAAGAAAAAGAAAATAGAAAAGGTAAATTGTATATTTATATATTTGTGTATATTTCATATACATGTACATTTAGATTGAAATACAAGCATGTTTATTGTAGATTTAATTTGGCAAAAATGGGAATGATGAGGAGTTAGCAAATATGTGTGTATATGTGATAAGGAGGAAAAAAATAGAAAAACAATATTAATATATAGATATATATACATATATAGGAGTGTATATATATATATATATATTTATTTATTTTTAGGTGCATATACATATAGATGTATATAATGAATTGGGTATGCTAGTATTTGTACAAAAATATGTATGCACATGTGATATGGAAAAATGGAAAACAATGATAATATATATATATATATATATATATATTTAGGTGCATATACATATGGGTGTATATAAGATGTATGTGTGCTAGTATATGTGCATACATAGAATATATATATATATATATATATGAGATAGGAAAAATGAAGACAAATAATAATATATATATGAGTATATATATATATATATATATATATTCATGAGTATATACATGTAGATGTATATAGAAAATGTGTATGATTAAAATTTGTATGTATAAAATATATAATAGCTAAGAAAATATATAAACGTGCGTGTTGACTTAGGTACGTACAATAATACGTACACACGCAGTAGTAACAAATAGGTTACGACTTTAACGCAATTCGGACAATTCACATGAATAGGGTGCTAAGTATACAACTTCAGTGTAGGTTATCGTAGAAGGAATTAAAGGAGTTACTAGAAGGCGTCACCACTCGAGCACAGAAATTTCGATAAATCGAGGTAAGAGGTGTAATTTAAGATGGTAATGGTATCCCTACCCTTAGACTCCGATTTAATTATGTATTTTCGTGCCTTCTCATGCAACCCTTGATTGTAAAACAAAGCCCGACACCTAATAAGCCCAAGATTTATTTGATCATGTTTTCGAGATAAAGAAATGCCGTATGAGATTAAATGCATAGTTTTAAACATGATTGCTGAATAAATGTCATGGTTTCGACTTATGTATAATTGCTTTTATGTTTCTGAATGAAATGAAATTTGGTATGTGAACTTATGTTTAAGAAATGAAATTTGTTTTCGAAAGGCGATTGTGGAGGCCACCTCTTGAGTCCGACGGGAACAAAGTGCCACACAATCTATGTTACTGTGAGGGTTACCTCTTGAGTTCTGTGGGAGCAAAGTGCTACGCAATTTCCACAATGACATGTGAACGTGGGGGTTACCTCTTGAGTCTGACAGGAGCAAAGTGCCACACAGTCTATTTTACTGTGGGGGTTACCTCTTGAGTTCTGTGGGAGCAAAGTGCCACGCGATTCACAAAGACATGCGAACGTGAGGGTCACCTCTTGAGTCCGACGGGAGCAAAGTGCCATACAGTCTATTTTATTGTGGGGGTTACCTCTTGAGTTCTGTGGGAGCAAAGTGTCACGCGGTTCATAAAGACATGCAAACGTGAGGGTCACCTCTTAAGTCCGACGGGAGCAAAGTGCCACAAAGTCTATTTTACTGTGGGGGTTACCTCTTGAGTTTTGTGGGAGCAAAGTGCCATACGGTCAATGCATTTTTATCATGTACGCCTTTGTGGCATAAATGAATCCTGCCTTCAGGCATATTTATGATTTCCCTCTATAGGTTATCCAAGTCTCCATCCGATATGAACTATACTATATGATTTTGATCCTCCGATATATGTTTTTGCATCAGTTATGCTTTTGAGGTTCTATCGGTTTTGAAGTATTCTGGAGTTTTGTATGTTTCGATAGATTGTGATGTAACTGAATAGATTTGTTCTTCGAAATTATATTTCTATCAATTATGTTATATAATCGTTCTTTGAAAGCTATGTGATATTTGTAAAGAAATGTATCTCTTGGTTTTATCATGCATTCAATGTGATTTAGCCACCATGATCATTTTAAATGCGTTTCTTACTGGGCTTTTTCCCGAAAGCTCATCCCTCTACCTTTCAGATTATTTGCAGTGATCTATAGACGCTATTCGCCGTGTACACGACGTAGACTGGTGGGAAAGAGCTACCCTAGGATACTTTTTGTACACGCAGTCAAGGTATACAATTACATTCCTCTACCAGACACATTTATACGCACAGACATATATTGGGAATATTTTGTTGGGATGTAATTTGTAAGGAAACGATGTAGAGAATATGATTCTTGGGACTAGGTTGTAAGATGATTGGTATTAATCGATATGAATGTATTGAGTTGTAAATGTTGATTGGAAAGTATGTTTGGTAGTTATGGATATCTAGCATTGTTAAAGCAACCGAATTGGAAGTGGGTAGGCTCATATGTAAGCCGTTATGCTGCTGAAATTTCTATCGACCATATAGGTCAAAATATGGAATTTAAATATAATTACAGATTAAAAATTAGGAAAAGCGATTTGACACTGAGCAGGAATGCAACCTAAGTGAATAAGAGAATAAATGGGTAAATTAAATTCAAAAAAAAAATATTCCTCGGTTTTCAAGGGTCAAGGGTTGTTACAAAAGGGACATTGTAGTGCATGTTGCAAGGTGTTTGGTGTGCCAGCAAGTTAAAATTGAACATAAAAAGTCGACAGGGTTACTTCAGCCTTTAATAATCCCTACATGGGAATAGGAGCACGTCACCATAGATTTCATCTTGGGCCTATCAAAGACTAAGAAAAGATATGATGAAATTGGGTGATAGTTGACAGATTGACTAAATCAGCCCACTTCTAGCTATCAAGACAACAAATTCTTTTGAACTCTCTAGTAGAATAGTATACAAGAAAAGAAATTTGATTGCATGGTGCTCCCATGAGCATCACTTTCGATAGGGATTTTTGATGCACATCTCGCTTTTAAGAGCATTTTCAAGAAGCAGTCGGATCTAAGTTGAAGCTTAGTATAGCTTTCTATCCTCAAACCAACTGTCAATTTGAGAGAACAATTCAAACCTTGGAGGATATGTTGAGAGCATGTAACGCCCCAATTTACGGTACAATATGGATGTATTATGAGTCGATAATAGATCAGAACAATAAATCTGTCTATTCAATTTTATTTCTTGGTAACAAATTTAAACAAAACTAATGGTAGTACCTTTCAATTAATTTAACGTAATTGTTCCTTTACAAAATATTCATGTTCATATTCCCCAAACACATTTCCATATACATTACTACACTTACAAAATTTATATACAAAATAAATTTCTATACTGGTATACCTTTAACGTGGAAGAATACTTTACTGATGTATGGCTGTGCAAAATAATTCGATTTACAAAACGGTCCCGGCTACTAATGAAGCTTTGTGGAGGAAAGTAAGGGATGAGCTCAACGTGCTCAGTAAGAAAAACATGCGACAGGTAGATAAATACACTACATATATATATATATATGCCAAATAGGAATTCTCATGAAAATATACAGATAATTTGGAAAATTCAAAAATACCAGAGTCAAAATTCAAAAACAGTATCAATGTCGATAGTATAAACAATTTACTACAATAAATATAGGATTCTGAAACCTCAAGCAGTAGAATAAAGGATTTAAAAAAAATATTACAATTCTTACAATCAATTAAGTAAATCAAATAGACGAGACAAGACAGAACATGTTATATCAATATTCAGAATGACAAATTAGCCAATGTCGGTGACTCTGGGCATCACTGATCAGTTGTGCCGGGATGTCAATCGTCGTGGGAGTGATCAACTACCCTAACGACTCACAGAACATAATGTCTGAAGATCAGAAAACATGGCACATTGTACTCACGTGCGTGTTGCATGGTACATCGTACTCTATGGACCACAAAAACAAAAACAGACAGTAGTGCAGCATGATTTAACTATCACCTTTGTCTCAAAATCAGCGCGAATCAGACCGTGCGATACACAGTTAGCACGCACTCAAGCACATATCCTCAATATCACTTATAAGAAAATCATTTGTCATTAAAATCAACTATAAATTTAGTTCGGTAAAAATATAACATTTAGAAATAGGCCAATTCCCCATTTTTCAGTTAAAAATCTCAATAAACAGTCTATGAAAATTTAATTAGGGATTTTCGATTTAAAACAATAATTACAAACTCCAATGATAATTATCTAAATAAACTAAATAAATTTATATCGATAAATGGGCCGATTTACTGAGGTTAATTTTTTTCATAATTCCAAGAAATTGTAAAATCAGCCTAGGGTTTTCTAGAATTCCGGTAACTATAAAATTCGGCCTAGAATTTTATATCTACAATTTCATAGAAAAATACATGAATCTATCTCTAGCAGCACACAAAAGTTTTCCTTACATCGGTGTCTATCAGAAATCCCTAATGCCTCGACGTTGCGAGTCGGTGGATCCGCTCTATTCGGTTTATTTTCTCCGAAGCTCTTTCCCTCGGTTTTCCTAATTTTCTCTTTGCCTTCTTTTCCCATATTCATCATCTTCTCATGCCTTCGGCGCTGCCACCCTCTCCTCCCTTTTTCTTCTCGATTTTTGCCACCCTTCATTGTCTACATTTCTGCCATCATCAACATCATCCTCACGCCTCGGCCATCATCCTTTCGGTACTGCCAATATCTGATGCCCTTCCATTGCCTCTGTTTCCAAGTGCTGTACAATCGTCTCCCCTATTTCGTCTACTGCTTTGACCTTCCACATAGTTCTTCTTGTCTCTGCTTCTTGGTCTCTTTCTCACCCAGTTTGGGTTTCCTAACACTCCAGGTTGCCGTGTCACGACCCTTTCCCTCTCTCGTGACTTTTACCTTACTCTCAATAGTTGGGCTGTGAGTCAACATCCAATCCATATCTCATCTATTTTAATTTAAATAAATTTATATAAGTGAAGTAGAATAGAAACTGGACTTATATATATATGTGCGGAAGAGTTTACATCAGTTTATATTATATACATCCCCCAAAATACAAAATACAAACTTTACTGTAGATTAATTTACAGGATACAAAATCTTTTCATCTCAAGTGTATACCTCTATACAGCTGGATGACTGAAGAAACACGATAGCAGGAACGACTGCAGTGTACTCACTACTACGTAGTATCTGTGGACGAGGAAATAAGGGGGTGACCTAACATGCTCAGTAAGGAAAATATGAAAGCAGGTAGATAACTACACTATCTAAATGCCGAAAAATATTTATTCATTTTCCTTGTAAAATATATGCATTCTTTAAAATAACTTCCACCAATGCGAAATCATTAATTCGCTAGATGGGTATATGCATATTCACACAGTGCACTCTTTTCACACATCTCATCTTTAAAATCAAATAGTACACATTTAGAAATCACTTTGCACTTAGCAAATCAATGTACATGAGACATAATTATGGGTTATCATATCCCCAGACACACAGCAAGGGAAACATACGTCACCACACACAGTAGTGACAATGTCATATCACTCAGATAAATATAGGACTTATGGCCAAAGTTGGATTCCAGGCAACACTGATCAGGTGTGCATGAACGTTATACTTAGGGAGGCGGATCAACCATCCCTTCAGCTCATACTAAAATCATGGCACATCGTACCCCATGGGTAACGCTCATGGTACATCGTGCTCCCGTGGATCCTTATCACTCATTTCCACTATCTCAAAATCTCGTGCGAATAGGTCTGCGCAAGACACACAACAATACACGACAGCTCTAGCATGGTTTTGTCCTCATTACATCACATCCAAGAACAACGTAAGAGCAGGTCAATGCAAGACACACAACAATACACGACAGCTCAAGCACGGTTTTACTCAACACATAGCATAGACATAAAAACCTCGTGCTAGCAACTCAGCGTAAGAGCACACAGCATACCTGAGGCATCGAGCACAGTTTTACTAGGAAATTACATACGAGCATAATCAGAGCAAGACACACAACAATACTCGAAGGCTCCAGCATGATTCCCAAAAATCTAGTGCGAGCTCTCGAGTGGAACACACAACATCACCCGAGGCATCGAGCACCTTTTTTTTCTTTTCTTAGAAATCCTTTTAAAACGATGTGTGAGCATGACTGGTAAATCTACCGTTGCCACTTAAGCTCTAGCACAATTTCACATAGAAAATAAATAAAAGGCTCCATTCATTGAGTATGAGTGAGAGGGAAATCTCCCTTTAATCACTCATCCAAAAACTTTTCATGCAAATTATTAAACCGAGAGCCCATCTATTATTACTATTTCTCAAAATGTTTGTAAAACCTCTTTTCACAACAATAACATAGAAGTCATGCAACTCATAGTTATAGGCTTATTCTCATACGTAGTTTTCTACCTAGATATACCAATATCTATATTTTCATCGCATATATTTGCACATAGCAGGTAAGAAAACATACGTATAGCTATCTCTAATAACTCGCATAAGTCTCTTACCTCGAATCACGCTTGAATCACTTTCCTTCAATTTCCACTTCTCGTGATCCTGTCTTATCGACTCTAATTATATCTTCTGGAGTTGAAATTGTGTACTACACACATCAGTATACTTTCATATACTTCATTTCACTTGCATGATTTTTCAAATCAATGCATTGGGCCATTTATATCTTATTTGGCCTCGTTACATCATTATCGGACATTACTCTTTCTTAAGTCCATTTCGAGTATATAACTCATTTCTCAAGAATCTCTTAAACTTCTCGAGTCTATTGATTTGTATTGAACCGACATTAAGTTTACAATGCCTCTAGTTCATCCTTTTCTTCCTCTATAGCATTTCATCTAACACTTAACATGCCATTTATGAATTCTCATTTAATCCAACTTATGGATTTCAAAATGTCAACTTAGCATCATCTATACATGCTCATTAACATCTCTACATGCTCAAATTTTCATTATCTCTATGCAGTTTCAATTTTCTCTCATCAAATTATTCTAGGTCATCATTTTGTTTAAGCATGTATATGAACATTTCAACAAATATTATATATACCAAATCACTCATCAACATGCTTAGATTATCATACTAGGAAATGGTGTATAGAAATCTTACCAAGCTTGTCCTTTTTCCTCTTTTCCCAATTTGGGAGAAATCCTCTTTTCTCCTTTAATCCAACGATTCAACCTCTCATTTTCAACTATGTCGTTCTCCACCTATCTAGGAACAACTTTGTTGAAATGAACTTTTCTCCAATCTCTATGGAAGGTGTTGATACTTTAAAGAGATAAACTAGGTTATTTTACTTTCAAAAATGGAAGGTTTGATGTTTTATGGGGAAGAAGCTGAATGTCGGGCTCCTTTATATAGAATTCACCTTGTGAGATCGATCTCCTAGGGTAGAGATCGATATTCTCTTGCCCTAATTACATGATTTACAACTTTATAGATCAATCTGCTCTAAGGGATAGGATTGATCTTAGCCAGGCAGAGGGCTTCAGAAATCGATATACCAGAGGGATGAGATCGATCTGCTTCTGGCCGAGAAATAATGAGATCGATCTATTAGAGGATGAAATCGGACCTTGCTTGGCAGAAGCATATCGAGATCGATCTGCCTTGAAGGAAGGATCAATATCCCCTTGATCTGCAGCATACTTAGCTAAAATATTTCCCAAATTTCCAAAGTTAACTTCATATTAATTGGTTTCACTACTTATTTTGCATTCAATCCTCATTTATCACTTAAAAAGTTCCATTTCTTATAACTCATACATAACAAAACTTGTGTTTACATCACGAACTCACATAACAAGTGTGTACGAAAAATTTACGGACCTTACAACTCTTATGATTCATATTACATGAACAAATGTATACTTAGGGAATCATAGGGATACATATGAAAATACGGGCCTTACATTCCTCCCCTTCTTCAAGAAATTTGGTCCTCTATATTGGAACCAAGTTACTCCTCCAAAAGTTGGGCGTACTTTTCCCGTATAAGGTTCTCTAATTCCCAAGTAGCTTCCTCTGAAGTCTTGTGCTGCCAGAGAACATTAATAAGCAAAATTACCTTGTTCCGTAACACCTTTTCCTTACTATCCAGTATTCGGATTGATTTCTCTACATATGACAAATCATTCTTGAGCTCCAATGGCTCATACCAAATCACATGAGTTGGATCTGAATGGTACTTCCGAAGCATAGACACATGGAAGACATTATGAATGCTTGCTAGCTCTGGTGGCAACGCTAGCCTGTAGACCTTATCTCCCATACGCTCTACTATATTAAATGGTTCCGATAAAACGAGGGCTCAACTTACCCTTCTTACCAAACCTCATAATCCCTTTTGAGGAAGAAACTTTCTAGAAAAATGAGTAATCCATAGTGAACTCTAATGGCCTCCGTCTCATGTCAGCGTAACTCTTCTACCTGCTCTAAGCTGTTCTTAATCTCTCACATATCAACTGAACAACCTTAGAAGCTTGCTGTACCAAATCAGGAGCAAGAATTTTCCTTTCACGCATCTCTTCCCAACAAATATGGGAACGACACCTTCTACCATACAAGGTCTCATATGGTGCCATCTCGATACTCGAGTGATAACTATTGTTGTATGCAAATTCGGCTAACGGCAGGTGTACATCTGAAGAACCTATACAATTTCTCAATCTCATACACCCAGTCCTCAGTAATAACCGAGTCCTTCACTGCTCTAAATACTGGAGGTTTCAACTCCTGGAACTGGTGTAGCCTACTCAGTTCACAATCACACCCTAGGTCGCTATCGCTCGACTGTGGTACGATAGGAGAAGCCGTATCATATACTTGGGGTGGTGTGATTATCCCTGTAGTCTGAAGCCTCTCTGCCTCTGCAGCTGCCTGTCCAGTTGTAGCAGGCTGTGCTGTGGGACCACACCATCACCGACAGCAAATGCTTATGTGACTATCTTAACGAGGCTCTCGATACTCAGCTCTATCCTAGCAAAGCGTGCCTCGGTATCCCCTGGTCTCTCAGCAAGGTTCTATGGAGCCTGGTCAGTCTGTGGCTCCGCGTAGCCTTCGGGCCTACCCCTACCGCCTTTAGCGCGTCCACCTGCTCCTCTACCTCGGCGTGTAATAGGCATAATGTCTAACTTCTTGTATTCATAACCAATTAGTAGTCTCATTCCATCTCAGTATACATAGTTATATCTAAACAAAAGCATAATAATATGAGGATGTAACTCTCCTACTTATTAATACTAACTCACATCAAGCTAACTCAGCTTGATACCAATCTCGATCACAACCCTTTTTATCCATTTAGTCTAAAAATCACTATAAATTTTTTTGCTTTAACCGTTAACGCACACGGTCGTGAACATCCCTCACAAATACAATTGGGTTGTGAGTCAGTAATAATCACATTTTCCATACATTTTCCAATTAATTAAAAACAATTCCAAACATTTGAAAATTAAGTCATGTACTTATACATGACATGTTTACTAACGTTTACATCCCTCATATTACATTTAAAAATGATTACTGTGCTATCACATGTTTAGATACAAAAGAATATCTATGTGTATACCTCTGGGCGATGGAGAGCAGCGAATATTTAACAACGCCTTAGTCCTTCACTAGGCTATAGTGCACGCTTTGTAGAGGGGGAAAATGAAGGGATGAGAAACCACACGCTCAGTAAGGTAATAATGCAAGCATTGTAGATAACTACACTACTACAAGCTTATAATGTCATGGCATAAATCATTTATATTCAGAGTATGAGGAAATATTAAAACTATGCTACATGTATATACTTATATCATGTACTGAAAAACATGGAAATAGGCATGTTAAAAACATGGGAAAGCCAATATGTAAAACCTCTCATGCTCATCATTATTAAAACTCATCAAATGGAAATTCATGACAAAACATCCCTAAGAATATCTCACTTTCTCAAAACACGTCAAAAATCATCTCTTTATAACACAATCCCACAAGGCTCAACCCCTCTCTCGGGTCTACCCTGAGCGACACAAATCATACTCAGTATACAAACCATGTGATATCATGTGATATCATGTGAGACAGGTGGTCACTATATATATCAAAGACTATGTTGGCCAACTTTGTCATAATCATCCCAGACCATACAGATCCTGGTGTGCGTTGTATCATGCTGGAACGAAGAGGGGTTAGTTCTTCGCCAGACTTTTTAAATCATCATCATAACCACGGTGTGCAGCGTACTCCATGTGATCTACACGGTACAACGTACTCTGTGGACCTATATCATGGTTTGGGGTGCCTACCATAGGACTTATCTACCCCATGCCATGTGTAACCTACACAGTCTCAAGTGCATGTGAGAGCATTTCTTTTTCATGTAAGAGAGACTCCCCACCCCAACAGGCTTAAGGATGTTGGGGTTAAGGATTTTACCAATTTCGTTTTAATGTAAGAGAACCTCCCTACCTAACAGAGCCTCCCTATCCCAACGGGCTTAAGGATGTTGGGCTTAAAGATCTTACCATTTTTGTTTTAATGTAAGAGAGCCTCCCCACCTAAGAGAGCCTTCCCACCCCAACAGGCTTAAGGATGTTAGGCTTAAGGATCTTACTAGCTCCATGGCTGCTACGTACCATAGTGTGGAAATCTAATGCGAGCGTATCTCCAACACGATTTCTTGCTTCATTATCCGCAAATATCCTCGTACGAGCTACACTCTAGTACAATTTTATGCACAATAAATAATGAAGAAAACACGTACGAGCATAGCTCCAGTACAGTTGTATGCACAAGTAAGTCAAGGAAACCGACGTACGACCTATCAGCTCCAGTACTACTTATAAAACATTGAGAATCAAAATATGGTGCGAGCCAGGCTCCACCACAGTTTAACTCATTTAAGTATGATAGACGGCTCTTTTTCAATAAAACACTTTCAAAACCAAGGGTAGTATCTCACTTGCGCTACTTCACAAATTATGAAATCACTAGCCCACCTATCCTTTAATTTTGCTTAAACTAAAGCAAAACATTTCGTAAAAACATCAAAACATGCAATTTATGCAATTATTAGCCTTACTATCCCCCTTTTAAGATACACTTCAAAAACTAAATCATATATATATATATATATATATTTGTAGTCATTCACACATACCATCAATCACTTTTCTAAATAACCATACATTTTACAAAGCCCTATATTCACCCACAAAGTACGAGCAGCTACCTCTATATACTCACAAAATTCCCTTACCTAGAAATCGCGTCGAATGATTTCCTCTTCTTTAGAGCTACCCATTTGTGCAGTTCGATTCGCCTCCAACGAAATCTCTGGGACTGCACGAAATCATATATCACATCAATTTGGTCCAATATAACACAACTCTTGTGTTTACTATAGTTGATTTGATCTATAGTTTCCATTAACACTTATGAGGCCTCACTTTCTCTTAAGTCCATTTTGACCGCTTTATTAATTTCTCGAGATTCTATTGAACTCTTGTAGGCCTATTAATTCCCACTACATCGATATTAAGCTCATAGTGCCTCTAGTTAATCATTTACCTCGCTATGGCATTTTGTCAAACACCTCATATACTTATTCATTTAACTTGGTTGATCTAACAATGTAGCTTCATTCTATCATCTCAGAGTCATACACATCATCTTAATAACACTTTAATTCAGCCATTCATCATCAACCCAATCATATCACCCTTTCTCACACTAGACTCATTCTAGGTCATACTTGTTATGTTACATTCTAGGTAGTTTCAATCATTAATACACCACCAATCAACTCACAATCAATAACTAGATAAATGTACTTGGGTTGGTGTATTTGAAACTCACCTAGCTTGATTTTCTTCTTACTCCAATAAGAACACTCCTTTGCTCCTTCAATCCATCCAATGAAGTATTGATTCTAAGCTATGTTGTTCTTCTCTTTATAGTGAACAACTTTACTCTAATAGCTTTTTCTCAAATCTTTGTGGAAATGGAATAGTTTTAGAGAGAGAAAGCTAGGTTTAAGGTTGAAAATGGAAGAATTAACTTGTTTCCCGTGAAAATGCAGATCCAACTTATAGAAATGACACTAGGAGATTGATATGCATAAGGTGGAGATCGATCTGGTCTTACTTAAATCCTCAAAATTTCGTCCATTTGGCATACAGGAGATCAATCTGTTGGGTGTATGAGATCGATCTATCGTGATGCATGAGATCGATCTGCATAATAGAAATAGGATCGATTTCTTTCAGGCCAAGAGTTTAAGAGATCGATCTGGCCATTACGAGGGGATCGATCTGGTCCAACCCGAGGCCAATGGAGATCGATCTTCTTAAGTGAGGGACCGATCTTCATCTTGCAAAATGCTTAGCATTGAGTTCTCTAGGCCATGAGATCAATCTCTCCTTGCATAGGATCAATCTGGCCTTCATTCTGCACCCTTTTATTGTAAATTTTCCATTTAAACTCATACTAAATCACTTCCACACTCATTTATCAATCCATTCCCCCTTTGGATTTAAAAACGTTTATTTCTTGTATTTCTGACAAGCCCTAAGGGTATCTATCCGCAAGTGCACGGGTCGTTCAAGTAATAATGGGATTTGAGTCCCGAGATATCGTCCCACAGGGAAGTTGTTAGCTTAATTAACTACCGGTTACTATTATCCTAAGTATATCCTAGCAAATTTATGAATTTTCAAGGGTGATCAACTAATCTAGAATTGAAAATACCAAAAGCAATAAAATAATAAAACTATAAAATAAAGTAACTAAAACCGAGCTCAGAGTACTTACAAAACTCTAAGCAATTAAAATCGAAAACCTGCAAAAGAAATTAAAAACAGTTAACACGAATTAAAGCAATTAACACAAATAAAATAAAAATATGAAATAAAACAATAAAACTAATTAATCTAAAATTAAACAATCTTAAAATCAAGTTAATCTAACAACTAATGAATTAAAATTTACTCCTAGATAAATCTAAATGCTAATTTAACACTAACTAATGCATGAACATATTTTTAGTATTTTTATCTAAAACTAAAAATGCATCAAATGACTTAATCTAAATTAATGTTTAACAACTTCCTAATGCTAGATTAAAATTACTTAGAAAACTAATTAAATCTAAATTAACTAATTAAACTAGATTAACTACACCTATATGCATAATTAAAACTATTAACTAAACTAACTAAATCATCTAACTAATCTTAAAATTAATCTAACATTAACTATGTAGAAAAATGAGTTAATTCTGTAACTATCAACCAAACAAGGCCTTAGTATTTAAACAAATAAAATTTTCCCTCCAACACTGGTCATCATTCTCGGCAATTTTGGTTTTCCTTCTAGAAAGGGCTGCCCGAGTGCTCTGGTCTGCTTCAGTTTCGTGCCATCAGCAACACGTATTCTTCCTGCACAGGTCGCAAACGAACACAGCAGTAACTTCCAGTAGGTGCTTCACGATCCTGCTCGGCACCACGTCCTGCTCAGCTCCTCGGTGGCGCCTGTCAACGAGATCCGACTGTCTAAACTGGAGTGGCAACAATTAAAGGAAATCAAACATGCAAAAATTATCAAATGGTGAGTTTAAAACAATGAATGAAATGAGAAAACAATAAAACCAGGAATGAACATAGTAAATGACGATGAGCAGTAAAGAAAACTAAAAACAGTTGAGAACAGAGCTGTGTTCTTCAAGCTACTGTTGTTGTCGGCTTAGCAGTCCAACCTCCTACGATTCACTCCCTCGGCTCAGCAAATAACATCACCATCGTTTTCCTCGTTTCTAGCTTCTTAATGCACAGGTTTCACATTGCTGGAAGCAAATTCCAGCACCAAACCCATTTAGCATGAATACCGGTAGAAGCAGGAACCGAATGCCCCTTTTTGTGAGGTTAACCGAGAACAAAGCTTGTGTGATTTGTGAAAAATAAACAGAAAACCGAGAGCATGAAGATTAATGGAGGCGAAAACCGAGAGCTCCCTTTGATGAATTAACAAAATAAAATCAACACCGAGAACTTAAACAACAATGGTGCAACCGAGAGAAAGCAACTAAAAAAATAAGATTGATGAAAAATAATAATGAGAACTGAAAATTGGATTGAAAGGAATTGAATTAAAGTAAAACTTAAAAGAAAAATATTGAATGAACAGTAGCATGAATTGTAAAAGAAAAGACTATGCCGAAAAGAAAAGCTGGAAGCAAAAACAATCGAACCCTACTGTGCCGCCTCCCAATATAAAAACAAGGAAAAAGATAAAAGCTCTTTAAATTAACCTAAAATAAAACTATTCTAACCTAATTTATCTACCCCCTTACAATTGTCATCATTCTCTATTTATATACATACTTAGGGGTACAATTGTAATATTTCTATCCTAAATGAATTGGCATTGTTTGGCCACTTGTCTTCACACCATTGACTCTTTGAAAAATAATATTTCCATGTCATTTGTCTTTTTGTCCAATTTGATGTTCTAGGCTCGTGTTGTCCGCGTGGTCCAATCTCGATTTAAGCCCAATTCCGATCCATTTTCTACCGACATATTCAAAATTCATCTAGATTTAATTTATCTGCAAACATGAGAATTTTAATTAAATAAAGGGGATAATTAATAAAATAAATTGGAGATTTAAATAATTAATTAAGAAATTAAGCACAAATAATTCTAAAAATATCGAATTATCAATTTCATATGTAATGTAGCTTGTCTATACATCAAATAATCATATACATTACATAGAAATTTATGGGTCTTACATCATTCCTTCCTTCAATAAATTTGGTCCTCCAAATTAGAACCAAGTTAATCTGAAAATAACTCTTGGTTCATCTCTTGCATCATACTTTTTAACTCCCATGTAGCTTCCTCCGGAGTGTGATATTGCCAAAGAACTCTCACTAAGGGAATTGTCTTTGACCTCAGTACCTTCTCCTTCCTATCTAATATCCGAATCGACTTCTACTATCATTGAGCTCCAATGGCTGATATCTTATCACTTGTGTCGGATCCGAGTGATACTTTCGAAGCATAGAGATGTGGAAGACGTTAAGAACAGTTGCTAAGTCTGGTGGCAACACTAACCTATAAGCCTTACCTCCCACTCTCTCTAGAATCTCGTAGGGTCTGATATACCGAGGGTTCAACTTTCCCTTCTTACTAAACCTCATAAGCCCTTTTGAGGGAGAAACTCTTAAAAACATCTACTCACCCACAGCAAACTCTAGTGGCCTTCGTCTCCTATCGGCATAACTCTTTTACCGGCTCTGAGCTGTCTGTAATCTCTCGCATATCGACTAGACGTCCTTAGAGGCCTGTGACACGCCCAAAAGGTATGATACCGCAAGTGCACGGGTCGTACAAGTAATAATGGGATTTGAGTCCCGAGTTATCATCTCTCGGAGAAGTTGGTTAGCCTAATTAACTACCGGTTAATCTTACCCTAAGTATATTCTAGAAAATTATGAGATTAAGGTGGTTGATCTACATAGCTCGAATTAAAAATACTGAAAGCAATAAAATAATAAAAGCTATAAACTAAAGAAAATTAAAACTGAGCAAAATTACTTACAGTGCTCCACGTAATTAAAATAAAAAACCTACAAAAAAAATTAAAACAGTTAAAACTAATTAACGCAATTAAAATAAAATGCAATTATGAAAATAAAACAATAAAATTACACTACAATTAAACTAACCTAAAATGCAATTTTAAAGTACTTAATCAAAATGCAATTTATACTAAACTAAAACTTAATGAAAATGAATACTAAATTAAAAATGCATGAAACACATTTAATCTAAATTAACTCTAAATGCATCTAAACTAAAATAAAATCCTAAAACATTTAATATAAAATTAACTACTAACTAAAAATTAAGACTAAAAATTAAATTAACAAACAAAAATATTAAAACTAACCTAGCATTATAATTGACTAAACTAAATAACTAACAACTAAGAAATGCATGAAATGGATTAATTGCTACAATGCACTAGCCAAACAAGCCTTAACCATTTTAAACCATAAAATTATCCCTCCAAACACTATTCATCCTTCATTTCTTCATTTTTTGGTTTCCAGGTGGTCTCGATTTTGCCCTTTGGTCCAGGCTTTTGCCTGCTGTTCGGCCAGCTGTTCTCTGCTGCATTCTGCATGTTCGCTTGTACAGACTGCACCCTGCTAGCTCTCAGTTCTTGTTGCCTGGTCTGTTCTCGGTTCAGGGCTACTCTCGGTCTGCTACTCCAGGCTCTGTTCCAGCTTGCTTCAGCAACTCTCACCAACTCTGCTACATCCAGTCTGTCTATGGCTCTCGGTTTCATGCATTTCTTCTATGCCCATGCTTCAATCACCAATCTTCTACACCATGCTCCTGATTCCCTGCCTAACTCAATTCCAGCAATGTTATACAGCAGCGATGATACAGTCCTGTAATGCCATCATCCTCATCGCGTGCCCAAAAAATAAATGAACAGAGATAAGGAACAGAGTGAACGGGAGTTGGTAGCTATAAAGAAAGTGTTAAAAGCTTGAAGACCGAACCGTATTGACACCTACTCTCCTTGCAACATACACTACCAGGAAACAACAAAGCAATAGAAACAGAAGTGCGAAAATAACTAAACAAAACTAGCACAGTAAAATGACTAAGAAACAGAACAAAGCAGAGTATGATTTTTAGCTACTGTTGCTGCCGAGTCTAACAAGTCTGCCTCCTTTTTTGGTGCTACTACTACATTGCATCGTGAAGAAATCCTACACCACACCAAAGGGAAGCAGCCCACCAGCTTTCTTCAGAACAGGATGCTACTGTGAGCAACACCAGCAATAAGCAGCTCCGGCTCCAATCCTGGACTTCTCAAACCAACTCGTGATAGCAAAGACACTAGACTCACCATAAATTTGAGTAACGATGACAACTAACGAAAAGAAAGAAAATAATAAAACTACAATTGAAGTAAACCGGGAATACAAAACAAAACAAAAACAATACTTGAAAATGAAGGAAAAACCGAGAGCTACCACTATGAAGAATTATGCATATTAAAACTTGAAAACAAAGGAGTTGAATATAACCAAACAGAGAAGAGCAAATGGAAATGATGTTGATTGCTATCAAATAGAGATTATCCAAGTCTAGAAAAATCAAGAACATATGAACATTAAAAGTAAATTGTAGCTAACGGAAAACTAGACTAAAAGAAAACATGGAAAAGTAAATCCGAAGATTAATTCTAACACTATACTACTCCTAACTTACATTACATTACACTACTCCTGCTCCTAAAATTACATGGTTTTTTCAATTGCCATTCTTTCCTATTTATACACACAAAAAGGGTAAAATGGTAATTTCCACATCCTAGATGAGTTGGCATTTTTTTGGCCACTTGTCTTCACACCATCGGCTCTTTGAAAAGATATTTCCATGTCATCGGTCTTCTTGTCCAATTGGATGTACTAGGTGGCATGGCTCGTGTTGTTCGCTTGGCTCAATCTTGATTTTAGCCCAATTGCGGTCCATTTTCTACCGAAATATTCAAAATTCATTCGGATTTAATTTATCTACAAATATGAGAATTTTAATTAAATAAAGGGATAATTAACAAAAATAAATTGAGGATTTAAATAATTAATTAGGAAATTAAGTACAAATAATTCTAAAAATATAGAATTATCAGCCTGCTGTACTAAATCGAGAGTAAAAATCTGTCTGTCACCAACCTCTTCCCATCCAACAGGGGATCGACATCTGCGCCCATACAGTACCTCATATTGTGCCATCCCGATACTCGCATGATAGCTGTTATTATAGGCGAACTCGGCTAACGGTAAATGATCATCCCATAAGCCTCTAAAATTCAGCACACACGCTCTCAACTTATCCTCCAGGGTCTGTATAGTCCTCTCTGACTGACTATCTTTCTGAGGATGAAAAGCGGTGCTAAAACTCAGTTGGGTTCCCATCGCTTCCTGAAAAATGTTCCCAAAAATGGGAAGTGAAGTGAGCATCACGATTAGAAACAACGCTTACTGGTACACCATGTAATCGAACTATCTCTCGAACATACAAGTCTGCCAACAGACTCAGAGTATTAGTAGCTTTCATGGCCAAGAAATGGGCTGACTTCGTCAACCAATCCACAATAACTCAAATGGCATCATGACCTCTACGGGTCCTCAGTAATCACATCACAAAATCAATGGTGACGTGCTCCCACTTCCATGTTGGTATTGGTAGAGGCTGCAATGACCCTGCAGGCTTCTGATGCTCTACCTTCATTTGCTGACAGACGAGACATCTAGCGACATATTCAATAATGTCTCTTTTCATTCTAGACCACCAATAAACTTTTTGAAGGTTTTGATACATCTTAGCACTCCCCGGATGTATCGTGTACTTCGATGAGTAAGCCTCTGTTAAAATTAACCTCCTGATCTATGAATCCTCAGGAACACTTACTCTGCCCCTGAATCTTAATAATCCATCTGTACTCGGCTTAAAATTAGTACCCACACCTGCTTGTAACTGACTCAACCAATCAATACACCGTCGATCACTCTGCTGAGCCTGTCAAATGCGATAAATCAACTCTGCCTCCAATCTTAAACTAGCCATAATATTAAATCTCTCTGAACTAAGTGCGGTCACATCCAAACTGAGGTTCGTAAATTGCTCCAACAACTCATGTTCCCGAACCATCATATAAGACACCAACTCGAGGTTCTTCTTGCCCAAAGCATCGGCAACTACATTTGCCTTACCTAGGTGGTACATGATCTCACAATCATAATCTTTCAGGAGTTCAAGCTATCTTCTCTGTCTCATATTTAACTTTTGTTTTTGTGGAAACAGGTACTTAAGGTTCTTATGATCCGTATATACCTAAAATTTCTGAGCATAGAGATAGTGGCGCCATATCTCCAATGCAAACACTACGGCTGCCAATTCTAAATAGTGAGTCGGATAGTTCCTCTCGTGATCCTTCAACTATCTAGATCCATATGCAATTACTTTCCAATCCGGCATAAGTACGCAACCCAGTCCTTGGTGTGATGCATCTGTATACATAGAGAAACCTCCTGAGCTGGTAGTGTCACGACCCAATTCCATTCTCTTTAACCGAAAATCACTAAAAAATTTTTGCGTTTTACTGCTACCTTACCCGGTCGTGAACTAACTCACCACACACTGTTGGGTTGTGAGTCAATAATAAACTCCACATCTCATTCATTCTCAGTTAAATAAAACGATGTCATACATTTGCATTTAAATCTTGTACTTATACAAAAGCATGTTTTACTGACATCTACATCCCCCATAATTACAACTCAAAAGAATACTGTGCTTTTACATTGTTTAGATAGAAAAAGAATCACTGTGTATATACCCCTAAGCGATGGAGATGCAGCGGAGTCCAAAATACCACGCCTCAGTCCTCACTGGGCTACTATGCACGCTCTGTAGGGGGAAATAGAGAGGGATGAGCAACCACACGCTCAGTAAGGCAATAATGCCAGCATGGTAGATAACTACTCTATCTACATGCTGATAGTGTTATGCGTAAATCATTTATGGTAGGAGCATGAGGAAGTAAAACTATGCCATATGAGTATACATATATATCATGTGTCAAAATCATGTACATTTGCATATCAAACATGGTAAAAACATCATGCATAAATCATCTCATGCTCAATCTCATTTAAATTCATAAAAAGGGCAATTCATTAAGAAACCTCCTTTTTAAACCAACATCATAAACCTCTTTCTCAACACATAAATACCACAAAATCAATTCACAATCACAACCACATTTTCATTTCACAGTTCACACATGTGTATAAAACTAGGTCACTATATCAAAAGTGCCTATGTGGACCACTACATCATAAATCATCCCAGACCACACGCGTCTAGGTGTGCAGGGTATCATACTGGCACGAAGATGGATTATCCCTCGCCAGACTTTCTCATCACTTAACCATCACGCGGTACATCGTACTCCATGTGATATACAAGGTACAGCGTACTCCGCAGACTCATATCGTGATTGGGTGTGCCATTCCTAGGTCTTAGCTACCCCATACCAAGAGTTTTCCATATCTGTGAAGGAGAGCCTCCCTGCCGAACAGAGACTCCCCGCCTAACAGAGCCTCCCTACCTCCTCGGGCTTAAGGATGTTAGCTTAAGGATGTAGGGCTTAAGGATCCTTCTGTAAGAGAGCCTCCCCACCGAACAGAGCCTCCCCGCCTAACAGAGCCTCCCCACCTCTTTGGGCTTAAGGATGTTGGGCTTAAGGATCTTGCCGTACCCATGTAAGAGAGCCTCCCTGCCTAACAGAGCCTCCCCGCCCCTCCAGGGCTTAAGGATGTTGGCTTAAGGATCCCACTGTAAGAGAGCCTCCCCACCGAACAGAGCCTCCCCGCCTAACAGAGCCTCCCCGCCTCCTCGGGCTTAATGATGTTGGCTTAAGGATGTAGGGCTTAAGGATCTTACCAACTTTCACAACCTTATACGTATCACAATGTGCAAACTTGTGCGAGCAAAGCTCTAGCATGACTTATACATCCTCTCACAAAGAGACGCGTACGAGCATAGCTCTAGTACGGTTATACTCATAAGACAAACCACTCAAAAGCCACGTACGAGCAGAAGCTCTAGTACGATTTATAAACATCATCATAGTTTCCAAATCAAGGTGCGAGCTAAGCTCAAGCACGTATCACACAAGTGAAAACATAGAA
The DNA here is from genome assembly GCA_033439115.1 of Firmiana major. Classification (NCBI taxonomy): domain Eukaryota; kingdom Viridiplantae; phylum Streptophyta; class Magnoliopsida; order Malvales; family Malvaceae; genus Firmiana; species Firmiana major. Next base: position 43,669,128 of record CM065908.1, on the reverse strand, counting down.
ATCCAGCGCGAGCGAGGCTCTAGTGCGATTTATGTCATGCAAATACGATAGGCAGCTCATACACAATCAAACAATCTCGGTAATCGGGTTTAGCACTTCACAAATGCTTTTCCACAACATCAATAAAACACTAGCCGGCCCATCTACAAGCTTGCTTAAAACCAAGCAATTTCGTTTTGAAAAACATCAAAACATTAGATTTATGCAATTATTAGCCTTACTATCCCATTTCTTTACAATACCATTTCAACCACCAAATCTCATACAATTATTCATAGTCACATCCATACATCTTCAAAACACATTCCTATAAATCCATGCACATTTCCAAAGCCCTATACACCCACAAAATACGAGCAGCTACCTCTATATACTTACAGAATTCCCTTACCTGGAATCGCGATGCGTGATTCCACTTCCTTAAAGCTGCTACTCGTACCACTCGATTCGTCTTCAAAGAAACTCTTTGGGACTACACAAAATTGTCTCCCGCATTATACTCGATCCATATAATATGACATCGTGCGTTCACTATAGTCAATTCGAGCTATAGTTTTCTATTAACGCTTATGAGGCCTCGTTTCATTACTTTACCCATAACTCGAGTCTATGGATTCTTCTTAGGCCTATTAACTTATTCCGAATCGATATTAAATCGACATTAAGCTCATAGTGTTCATATTTCATGAATTCCCTCACTATGGCATTTTATCAAGCATATACATACTCATTTTCACAATTCCTCCAAACTCGCAATGTAATTTCATTTAACCATCTAAAATCATAAACATTGCCTCAATAACAACTTTAGCATGCCCATAAATCATAAACTCATTCAACCCATATATTCTCACATTATACCTATTCTAGGTTTTCTAGGTCACACCAATTCCACCATATCCCTAGATAATTTATCCATCAATACTCATGCCAAAAAACTCCAAAATCAATTAAATAGACAATGTATTTGGATTGGAGTGTTAGAATCTTACCAAATATGATTTTTCTTCTTACTCCAAATGGCAATGCCCTTAACTCCTTCAATACCAACAATGGGAAAATGCCTACCCACTATGTTGTTCATCTCTTTGATAGGAACAACTTTGCCTCTAATGGTCTCTCTTCAAATCTTACTGAAAATGGCTGATTTTAGAGAGGCAAAGTTAGGTTTTTGGGTTAGAAATGGAAGATTGGTGTTTTTCTCGAAATTTTTAGATTTTCAGCCCTCCTTTTATAGAAATAGCTTGAGGAGATCGATCTGGTCCAAGAGGAGATCGATCTGGTCCCCTTAAATCCCTCTTTTTCACGACATTTTTAAGCATGAGATCGATCTATCAAAGCATGAGATCGATCCGTCGAAGCATGAGATCGATCTGGTCCCAAACAGAGAGCTAAGGAGATCGATCTGGGCGCTTGAGGATCGATCTTTTCATCACAGAATGCTTAGGAGATCGATCTGGCCCCATTGGAGATCGATCTGCTCTATTCCATTTCCCAAATAAGAGCATTCTGGCTCTTCCAGATCGATCTCTCATCCTATGAGATCGATCTGGCCTTCATGTTTTCCAGATTTCCTGTAATTTTCTTGCTGCAACTCATACCAACACATCCTTAATCTGTTGCCATGGCCATTTTCTCATCCATCCACCTTTATAACGCGAAAATGGCATCCATTCATACCTTATGCACATTGAAACTTGTGTGCATTCATTGTATGTCCAAAGGTATGCTACATAAAACCAAATGAAAGCATTTATATTCATGCAACTTCCTTCCATTTACCACACTACTCATTTTGAGTTTCAATCACATCCATCACTTATAAGAACTCATTTCTTCATATTCATACTCAATGGAACTTGTATGTACGTTACAAATCATATTACACATACGTACATTGAATCCATGGACTTACATCAATCATACTTTACATTACAAGTCCATTCACATTCATTACACATTACAACTTTACATATACGGGGTCTCACATTCTCCCCTCCTTCAAGGAATTTGGTCCTCCAAATTAGAACCAAGTCACTCTTTAAAAAGTTGGGGGTTCTTCTCCCGTATCAAGTTCTCCAATTCCCATGTGGCCTCTTCCACCGTGTGATGTTGCCAAAGGACTTTCACCAAGGGAATTGTCTTATTCCGCAACACTTTCTCTTTTCTATCCAATATCCGAACCGGCTTCTCAACTTACGTCATACTCTCATTGAGCTCCAACGGCTCATATCTTATCACGTGTGTCGGGTCCGGATGATACTTCCGAAGCATCGAGACGTGGAAGACGTTGTGGACATTTGTCAAGTCCGGTGGTAATGCCAACCTATACGCCTTATCTCCTACTCTCTCTAAAATCTCGAAGGGTCCGATATATCTAGGGCTCAACTGGCCCTTCTTACCGAATCTCATAATACCCTTCGATGGTGAAACTCTCAGAAATACCGACTCACCCTCATCAAACTCTAGTGGTTTTCGTCTCTTGTCAGCATAACTCTTTTGTCGACTCTGAGCTGTCCGTAATCTTTCACATATCAACTGGACGTCCTCAGATGCCTGCTGCACTAAGTTCGGAGCAAAAATTTGTCTGTCGCCAACCTCTTCCCATCCAATAGGGGAACGACATCTACGCGCGTACAATGCCTCATAGGGTGCCATCCCGATACTAGCATGATAGCTATTATTATAAGCGAACTCGGCTAACTGCAGGTGGTCATCCCAGGAGCCTCTAAAATCCAGCACACACGCTCTCAACATATCCTCGAGGGTCTGTATAGTCCTCTCTGACTGCCCATCTGTCTAAGGATGAAAAGCAGTGCTAAAACTCAGTCGGGTCCCCAGCGCTTCCTGAAAATGTTCCCAGAAATGGGAAGTGAAGCGGGCATCCCTATCAGAAACAACGCTCACTAGTACACCATGTAGCCGTACTATCTCTCGAATATACAGGTTCACCAACTGACTCAGTGTATCGGTAGCTCTCATAGCCAAGAAATGGGCGGACTTAGTCAACCGGTCCACAATAACCCATATGGCAACATGACCTCTACGGGTCCTCGGCAACCCCATCACAAAATCCATGGTGACATGCTCCCACTTCCATGTCGGTATCGGTAGAGGCTGCAATAATCCTGCAGGTTTCTGATGCTCTACCTTCACATGCTGACAAACGAGACACTTAGTGACATATTCAGCAATGTCTCTCTTCATTCCAGACCACCAATAAACCTTTCGAAGGTTTTGATACATCTTGGTACTTCCCGGATGTATCGTATACTTCGATGAGTGAGCCTCTGATAAAATCGTTCTCCTGATCTCAGGATCCCTAGGAACGCATACTCTGCCTCTGAACCTCAATAACCCATCAGCACTCTGCTCAAAATCAATACCCACACCTGTCTGTATCTGCCTCAACCAATCGATGCATCGTTGATCGCTCTGCTGGGCTCGCCGAATAAGGCCAATCAACTCTGGCTCTAGTCTCAAACTAGCCATGATCTCAAGTCTCTCAGATCCAGGTGGGGTTACATCCAAACTGAGTTTCGCAAAGTGTTCTAACAATTCATGTTCCCGTACCATCATATAAGACACCAACCCAAGGTTCTTTCTACTCAAAGCATCGGCAACTACATTTGCCTTACCCGGGTGGTACATGATTTCACAATCATAGTCCTTCAGGAGTTCGAGCCATCTCCTCTGTCTCATATTCAGCTCTTTTTGCGAGAACAGGTACTTAAGGCTCTTATGATCTGTGAACACCTGAAATTTCTCACCATAGAGATAGTGGCGCCATATTTTCAAAGCAAATAGTACAGCCGCCAACTCCAAATCATGTGTCGGGTAGTTCCTCTCATGATCTTTCAATTGTCTAGATCCATAGGCAACTACCTTCCCATCCTGCATAAGCACACAGCCCAGTCCCTGGTGTGATGCATCCGTATACATCGAGAATCCTCGTGAGCTGGTAGGAATTGTGAGAACTGGAGCAGTCGTCAATCGACGCTTAAGCTCCTCAAAACTCCTCTCACATGACTCATCCCATGTAAACTTAACATCCTTATGCGTGAGGCATGTCAACAGAGCAGCTAGTCTGGAGAAACCCTCTACAAATCTCCGATAATATCCTGCCAATCCCAGAAAACTCCTGATCTCAGTTACTGTCATGGGCTGTTCCCACTGTACAACTGCCTCTATCTTGGATGGATCCACATACCCTATCCTTTGACACAACATGCCTCAGAAATGAGATCTGTTCCAACCAAAAGTTACACTTGCTGAGTTTGGCATACAATTCTCTCTCTCGGAGGGTCTGCAGAACTATCCTCAAGTGCTCCTCATGATCTTTCCTAGACTTGGAATACACCAAAATGTCATCAATGAACACTATTACAAACTTGTCCAGGTATGGCTTGAATATATCATTCATTAATGCCATAAATGCTGCGGGAGCATTCGTCAATCCGAATGGCATCACCAAAAACTTGTAGTGGCCATAACGGGTACGAAATGCTGTCTTGGGTACATCTCCACTCCTGATCCTTAACTGATGATACCCTGACCGCAGATCTATCTTAGAAAATACTTCGGCTCCCTGGAGCTGATCCAACAAATCATCGATTCTTGGAAAGGGGTACTTGTTCTTAATGGTGGCCTTATTCCACAACTGGTAATCTATACACAGTCGGAGGCTTCCATCCTTCTTCCTTACAAATAGAACCGGTGCTCCCCAAGGTGAGACACTCGGTCTAATAAACCCATTCTTCAGCAACTCTTGCAGCTGTCTCTTCAGCTCTTCCAATTCTATCGGAGCCATTCTATAGGGTGGTTTTGATATCGGCTCTGTACCAGGCACTAGCTCAATGCAAAATTCCATTTCCCTTTCAGGTGGTAATCCTGGTAATTCATCCGAAAAGACATCAGGGTAATCCGTAATTACGGCTATGTCCCTCAATTCTGGGTGTGCCTCATCTATATCAACCCTTCATATTGTCCTCTCCATCGTTAGTAACATGAACCATCACTCCACATTCAATATTTATCATAAACAAATAATTTATCTCTCAACTAATATGCATTTAAAATTATACTCTTTTATTTACCACAATTATACAAGTTTCATATCATTTCTTTTCATCAAAATTTACAATAAGATTGTCTAATCCTGAAAACATCAATGTCTTGGCATGACAATCCATAACAACCCGATTGGTAGCCAACCAATCCATTCCCAATATTACATCAAAATCATTCATATTCAATAAAATCAGATTGGCTATCATTTCCTTTCCCTCTATCTTTAACTTACAATCTCTACATACATGCTCAGTCAATTGACTATCATTCATGGGTGTGGAAATCATCAACATTTTATCCAACAATGTTGGTTTCACATATTTCAACAATTTATGTGCAAAGGAAGGTGATATGAAAGAATGCGTGGCACCAGGATCAAATAATACCAATGCTTCTAAATCAAAGATTCGGATGGTACCTTTAATCACATCCGTCGACGCGTCTGCAGTGTCCTGGTCTAGTGCGTGCACTCTTCCTCTGCTCACACCCACAGCCTGTTTCCCTTTTTCCTCAGCTGTAGCCCTCCTCCTCGGGGCCGCTGTCTCAACTGGAGCTCCCTCAGGCTCCTTGCCCTTCTGTGGGGCAACCACAATCATCTCAGTACAAAACCTCGATATATGTCCTGGCCTCCCACACCTAAAACACGAAACAGGGGGCACCTGACATGGCCTAGTCCCATGGTATCTCCCACATCTCCTACACTGATCCGTGGTAGGTCGTGGTCCTCCAATAGTTATACCCCTCGGTGCAGTCACGGCTGGGTATACGAGAGGTCTAGCAGCTCTCTCCTACACCTCTTCGATCTTAGGTCTCTTCTCAAAATACCTTGGGCCTCCTTTCCTGGCCACTCTATCCCTCCCGGATCTCTTCAGGTCTCTGTCCTTTCTAACAGTGATTCTCCCAAGCTCGGAGGCATTTCGCTCAAAGTCTTGCTCACACAACTGAGCCTTATGTACAGCCTCCTCATAAGTCACAATGTCGAAGGGAGCTAGCTTAGTCCGGATGGCCAATCTCAATCCATCCATGAACTTCTGTATCTTTCGGGTCTCACTACCCATCGTGTCCGGGTCATATCTCCCCAAGGACATAAACTTGGACTCATACTCGTCAACAGTATGGTTCCCTTGAACCAAATTCATAAATTCCATCCGCAGTTTCCTCTGTGCGGTAGCTGGAATATACTGTCTTCTGAAGGCTTCTAGAAATATCTCCCATGAGATCTCAGAGTGTCTGGCCCTCAAAATAGCCTCAGTGGATCTCCACCAATGCTCGGCCTCGCCTTTCAACATAAACACGGCAAAGGCTACCTTCTCAGCTGAAGTGCATCGAAAAAACCTATATAGTTTCTCCATCTCATACACCCAATCCTCCATAACCACTAGGTCCTTCACCCCTCTAAACACTGGGGGTTTCAACGCTTGAAACTCTCGCAACCTACTCAAGTCGCAGTCATAACCCAAATCACTACCGCTCTGCTGTGGAGCGATAAGAGAATCTGTATCCTGGGCTGGGGTGGTGTAACTGTAGCTGTCTCAGCAGTCTGAGGTCTCTCCGCCTTTGTAGCTGCCTGTTCAGTAGTAGGCTGTGCCACGGGACCTCGTCTGTCATCGGCACCTAATGCCTGCATGACTATCTCCACCAAATTCTCAATACTCCGCTCTAACCTAGCGAAGCGAGCCTCAGTATCCTCTGCTCTCTCAGCAGGGTTCTGTGGAGCCTGTTCAGTCTGTGGCTCCGCACAGCTCTCAGGCCTACCTCTACGGCCTCTAGCACGTGCTCTCGCCCCTCTACCTTTGCGTGTAACTGGCATAGTGCCTAACTTCCTGTATTATAATAATTCATTAAGCTCAATCCATCACGGTATACACAGTTATATCTAAACAAAAGCACAGTACTATGGGGATGTACTTTCCTACGTTTTATTAATGACTCACATCAGGCCAACACAGCTCTGATACCAATCTCTGTCACGACCCAGTTCCATTCTCTTTAACCGAGAATCACTAAAAAATTTTCGCGTTTTACTGTTACCTTTCCCGGTCGTGAACTAACTCACCACACACTGTTGGGCTGTGAGTCAATAATAAACTCCACATCTCATTCATTCTCAGTTAAATAAAACGATGTCATACATTTGCATTTAAATCTTGTACTTATACAAAAGCATGTTTTACTGACATCTACATCCCCCATAATTACAACTCAAAAGAATACTGTGCTTTTACATTGTTTAGATACAAAAAGAATCACTGTGTATATACCTCTAAGCGATGGAGATGCAGCGGAGTCCAAAATACTACGCCTCAGTCCTCACTGGGCTACTATGCACGCTCTGTAGGGGGAAATAGAGAGGGATGAGCAACCACACGCTCAGTAAGGCAATAATGCAAGCATGGTAGATAACTACTCTATCTACATGCTGATAGTGTTATGCGTAAATCATTTATGGTAGGAGCATGAGGAAGTAAAACTATGCCATATGAGTATACATATATATCATGTGTCAAAATCATGTACATTGGCATATCAAACATGGTAAAAACATCATGCATAAATCATCTCATGCTCAATCTCATTTAAATTCATAAAAAGGGCAATTCATTAAGAAACCTCCTTTTTAAACCAACATCATAAACCTCTTTCTCAACACATAAATACCATAAAATCAATTCACAATCACAACCACATTTTCATTTCACAGTTCACGCATGTGTATAAAACTAGGTCACTATATCAAAAGTGCCTATGTGGACCACTACATCATAAATCATCCCAGACCACACGCGTCTAGGTGTGCGGGGTATCATACTGGCACGAAGATGGATTATCCCTCGCCAGACTTTCTCATCACTTAACCATCACGCGGTACATCGTACTCCATGTGATATACACGGTACAGCATACTCCGCAGACTCATATCGTGATTGGAGGTGCCATTCCTAGGTCTTACCTACCCCATACCAAGAGTTTTCCATATCCGTGAAGGAGAGCCTCCCTGCCTCCTCAGGCTTAAGGATGTTAGCTTAAGGATCCTTCCGTAAGAGAGCCTCCCCACCGAACAGAGCCTCCCCACCTAACAGAGCCTCCCCACCTAACAAAGCCTCCCCACCTCTTTGGGCTTAAGGATGCTGGCTTAAGGATGTAGGGCTTAAGGATCTTACCGTACCCATGTAGGAGAGCCTCCCTGCCTAACGAAGCCTCCCCGCCCCTCCAGGGCTTAAGGATGTTGGCTTAAGGATCCCACCGTAAGAGAGCCTCCCCACCGAACAGAGCCTCCCCGCCTAACAGAGCCTCCCCGCCTCCTCGGGCTTAATGATGTTGGCTTAAGGATGTAGGGCTTAAGGATCTTACCAACTTTCATAACCTTAAACGTATCACAATGTGCAAACTTGTGCGAGCAAAGCTCTAGCATGACTTATGCATCCTCTCACAAAGAGACGCGTACGAGCATAGCTCTAGTACGGTTATACTCATAAGACAAACCACTCAAAAGCCACGTACGAGCAGAAGCTCTAGTACGGTTTATAAACATCATCATAGTTTCCAAATCAAGGTGCGAGCTAAGCTCAAGCACGTATCACACAAGTGAAAACATAGAAATCCAGCGCGAGCGAGGCTCTAGCGCGATTTATGTCATGCAAATACGATTGGCGGCTCATACACAATCAAACAATCCCGGTAATCGAGTTTAGCACTTCACAAATGCTTTTTCACAACATCAATAAAACACTAGCCGACCCATCTACAAGCTTTCTTAAAACCAAGCAATTCCGTTTTGAAAAACATCAAAACATTAGATTTATGCAATTATTAGCCTTACTATCCCATTTCTTTACAATACCATTTCAACCACCAAATCTCATACAATTATTCATAGTCACATCCATACATCTTCAAAACACATTTCTATAAATCCATGCACATTTCCAAAGCCCTATACACCCACAAAATACGAGCAGCTACATCTATATACTTACAGAATTCCCTTACCTGGAATCGCGATGCGTGATTCCACTTCCTTAAAGCTGCTACTCGTACCACTCGATTCGTCTTCAACAAACTCTTCGGGACTGCACAAAATTGTCTCCCGCATGATACTCGATCCATATAATATGACATCGTGCGTTCACTATAGTCAATTCGACCTATAGTTTTCTATTAACGCTTATGAGGCCTCGTTTCATTACTTTACCCATAACTCGAGTCTATGGATTATTCTTAGGCCTATTAACTTATTTCGAATCGATATTAAATCGACACTAAGCTCATAGTGTTCATATTTCATGAATTCCCTCACTATGGCATTTTATCAAGCATATACATACTCATTTTCACAATTCCTCCAAACTCACAATGTAATTTCATTTAACCATCTAAAATCATAAACATTACCTCAATAACAACTTTAGCATGCCCATAAATCATAAACTCATTCAACCCATATATTCTCACATTATACCCATTCTAGGTTTTCTAGGTCACACCAATTCCACCACATCCCTAGATAATTTATCCATCAATACTCATGCCAAACAACTCCAAAATCAATTAAATAGACAATGTATTTGGATTGGAGTGTTAGAATCTTACCAAATATGATTTTTCTTCTTGCTCCAAATGGCAATGCCCTTAACTCCTTCAATACCAACAATGGGAAAATGCCTACCCACTATGTTGTTCTTCTCTTTGATAGGAACAACTTTGCCTCTAATGGTCTCTCTTCAAATCTTACTGAAAATGGCTGATTTTAGAGAGGGAAAGTTAGGTTTTAGGGTTAGAAATGGAAGATTGGTGTTTTTCCTGAAATTTTCAGATTTTCAGCCCTCCTTTTATAGAAATAGCTTGAGGAGATCGATCTGGTCCAAGAGGAGATCGATCTGGTCTCCTTAAATCCCTCCTTTTCACGGCATTTTTAAGCATGAGATCGATCTGTCGAAGCATGAGATCAATCTGTCGAAGCATGAGATCGATCTGGTCCCAAACAGAGAGCTAAGGAGATCGATATGGGCGCTTGAGGATCGATCTTTTCATCACAGAATGCTTAGGAGATCGATCTGGCCCCATTGGAGATCGATCTGCTCTATTCCATTGCCCAAATAAGAGCATTCTGGCTCTTCCAGATCGATCTCCCATCCTATGAGATCGATCTGGACTTCATGTTTTCCAGATTTCCTGTAGTTTTCTTGCTGCAACTCATACCAACACATCCTTAATCTTTTGCCATGGCCATTTTCTCATCCATCCACCTTTATAACGCAAAAATGGCATCCATTCATACCTTATGCACATTGAAACTTATGTGCATTCATTGTATGTCCAAAGGTATGCTACATAAAACCAAATGGAAGCATTTATATTCATGCAACTTCCTTCCATTTACCACACTACTCATTTTGAGTTTCAATCACATCCATCACTTATAAGAACTCATTTCTTCATACTCATACTTAATGGAACTTGTATGTACGTTACAAATCATATTACACATACGTACAAGTCCATTCACATTCATTACACATTACAACTTTACATATACGGGGTCTCACAGGTAGGAATGGTAAGAATCGGAGCAGTGGTCAACCGACGCTTAAGCTCTTGAAAACTCCTCTCACAAGCTTCATCCCACACAAACTTGTAATCTTTTCGCGTGAGCCGTGTCATTGAAGCAGCTAGTCTGGAGAAACCCTCAACAAATCTCCGATAATAACCTGCCAATCCCAAAAAACTTCTGATCTCAATAACTGTCTTGGGCTATTCCCACTGCGCAACTGCCTCAATCTTGGATGGATCTACTGATACCCCATCCTTCGACACAACATGGCCCAAAAATGAGATTTGCTCTAACAAAAAGTTACACTTACTGAGTTTGGCATATAATTCCTTCTTTTAGAGGGTCTGTAGAACTATTCTCAAATGTTATTCATGATCTTCCTTGGACTGGGAATAAACTAATATATCGTCGATGAACACTATCATAATCTGGTCCAGGTATGGCTTAAATACATCATTCATCAATGCCATAAATGCTGCGGGGGCATTCGTTAATCCGTAGGTAATAACCAAAAACTCGTAATGGCCATATCAGGTACTAAATGATGTCTTGGATACATCTCCACTCCATATCTTCCACTGATGGTACCTAAATCATATATCTATCTTAGAAAAGACCTGTGCTCCTCGAAGTAGATCTAACAAATCATCAATGCGTGGAGGGGGGTACTTGTTCTTAATGGTGGCCTTATTCAACAATCGGTAATCTATACACAGTCGAAGGCTTCCATCCTTCTTCCTTACAACCAGAACTGAAGCTCCCCAAGGTGAGACGCTCGGTCTAATAAACCCTTTCTCTAGCAACTCTTGTAATTACTTCCTTAACTCCTCCAATTCAATCGGAGCCATTCTATACGGTGGCTTAGATATCGGCTATATACCAGGTACTAACTCTATGCAAAACTTCATTTCCCTATTGGGTGGTAGCCCTAGTAAATCATATAAAAAGACATCAGGAAATTCTGCCACTACTGGAACGTCTCTCAATTCTGGGTGTGCCTTATCTGTGTCAACCACTTAGGCAATGAACCCTTCACATTATCCTTTCCATCGTTAGTAACATAAGTTATCACTATAACATTCATAAAAATAAATAATTTCATCTATCAAATATGATGGATTAATTTATACTCTTTTCATTTATAATAATCACGTTCTTCATTTCTTTTCAACAAAGCTTACAACAAGATTATCTATCTCTAAAAACATCAATGTCTTAGCATGACAATCCATAACAACAGGACTTGCCCCAAGTAAACCATTCCTAGGATTACATCAAAATCACTCATACTCAGCAAAATTAAATCGACTGTCATTTCCTTTCCTCTTATCCTCAACTTACAACTCTTATGCACATACTTAGTCAATTGACTATCATTCATAGGTGTGGAAATCATTAACATTTTATCTAACAGTATGGGTTTTACATGCTTCAACAATTTATGTACAAAGGAAGGCGATAGGAAGGAATGCGTGGCACCAGGATCAAATAATACAAATGCTTCTAAATAAAAAATTAGGATGGTACCTTTTATCACATCCGTCGAAGTGTCTGTGGTGTCCTGGTCTAGTGCATGTACTCATCCTCTACCAACGCCAACTGCCTGTTTCCCTTTTTCCTCAACTATAGCCCTCTTCCTCGGAGCAGCTGTCTCAACTGGAGCTCTCACTAGCTCATTGCCCTTCTTTGGAGCAGTCTCAATCATCTCAGGATAATGCCTAGCAATATGCCATGGCCTCCCACATCTATAACATGACATAGGGGTCGTCAGACAAGGCCTAGTTCCATGAAATTTACAACATCTCCTACACTGCTTAGTAGTAGGCCGTGGTCCTCTAATGATCATACCCCTCGGTAGAGCTAAAGCTGGATACATAGGAGGCTTAGCAGCTCTCTCCTACACCTCCTTAATCTTTGGCCTCTTCTTTTGACCACTCTATCAATCCTGGATCTCTTTCGGTCTTTATCTTTTCAGCCGCTAACCTTTCCAAGCTCGAAGGCATTCTACTCAAAGTCCTGCTCGCACAACTGTGCCCTGTGCACTGCCTCCTCGTAAGTATGAATGTTAAATGGAGCTAAGTTAGTCTAGATGGCTAATCTCAATCCATCCATAAACTTCTGGACCTTCCGAGTCTCACTGCTCATTGTATTCAGGTCATATCTCCCCAAAGGCATGAACCTCGACTCATACTCAACCATAGAACGCTTCCCCTAAACCAAGTTAATGAACTCCATTCGTAATTTTCTCAGTGCGATAGTCGAAATATATTGACTCCTAAAGGCCTCCAAGAATATCTCTCATCTGACCTCGGAGTGTCGAGCCCTTAGAATAGATTCGGTGGATCTCCATTAGTGTTCTACCTCTCCTTTCAGCATAAATACTGTAAAGGCCACTTTCTCAGCCGATGTACATTTGAAGAACCTATACAATTTCTCCATCTCATACACCCAGTCCTCAGTAATAATCGAGTCCTTCATTCCTCTGAATGTTGGAGGTTTCAACTCCTGGAATTGGCATAGCCTACTCAGTTCACAATCATACCCCAGATCGTTGTCGCTCAGCTATGGAGTGATAGGAGAAGCCGTATCATGTACTGGGGGTGGTGTGACAGTCCCCGTAGTCTGAGGCCTCTCTGCCTTTGTAGCTGCTTATCCAGTCGTAGTAGGCTGCCGTCACCCAATGCCTGTGTGACTATCTCAATGAGGCTCTCGATACTCCGCTCTATCCTAGCGAAGCGTGCCTCGATATCCCCTGGTCTCTCAGCAGGGTTCTGTGGAGCTTGGTCAGTCTGTGGCTCCGCACGGCCTTCGGGCCTACCCCTACGACCTCTAGCGCATGCACGTGCCCCACTACCTTGAGTGTAATAGGCATAATGTCTAACTTCCTGTATTCATAACCATTTATTAGTCTCATTCCATCTCAGTATACACAGTTATATCTAAAGAAAAGCACAGTAATATGGGGATGTAACTCTCTAGCTTATTAATACTGACTCACATCAGGCCAACTCAGCTCTGATACCAATCTCTGTTACAACCCTTTTTATCCATTTCGTCTAAAAATCACAATAAATTTTTTCGCTTTAATCGTTAACGTACCCGGTCGTAAACATCCCTCAGAAATACAGTTGGGCTATGAGTCAGTAATAATCACCATTTCCATGCATTTTCCAATTAATCAAAAATAATTTCATGCATTTGAAAATTAAGTCATGTACTTATACATGACATGTTTACTAACATTTGCATCCCCCATATTACATTTCAAAATGATTACTGTGCTATCACATGTTTAGATACAAAAAGAATTTCTATGGGTATACCTCTGGGCGATGAAGAGCAGCGAATATTCAACAATAACGCCTCAGTCCTTCACTAGGCTACTGTGCGCGCTCTGTAGAGGGATAAAATGGAGGGATGAGAAACCACACGCTCAGTAAGGCAATAATGAAAGCATGGTAGATAACTACACTATCTACATGCTTATAATGTCATGACATAAATCATTTATATTCAGAGCATGAGGAAATATTAAAACTATGCAACATGTATATACATATATCATGTATTGAAAAACATGGAAATAGGCATGTTAAAAACATAGGAAAGCCATCACGTAAAACCTCTCATGCTCATCATCATTAAAACTCATCAAATGGAAATTCATCACAAAACATCCCTCAAAATTTATCATTTTCTCAAAACATGTCAAAAATAATCTCTTTATAACATAATCCCACAAGGCTCGACCCCTCCCTCAAGTCTACCCTGAACGATACAAATCATACTCAGTATACAAACCATGTGATATCATGTGAGACTGGTGGTCACTATATATCGAAGACTATGTTGGCCAACTATGTCATAATCGTGTGCGGGGTATCATGCTGGAACGAAGGGGGGTTAGTTCTTCGCTAGACTTTTTAAATTATCATCACAACCACGCGGTACAGTGTACTCCATGTGATCTACACAATACAACATACTCTGCGAACCCATATCATAGTTGGGGGTGCTTGCCATAAGACTTATCTACCGTATGCCATGTGTAACATACACAGTCTCAAGTGCACGTGAGAGCATTTTGTTTTCATGTAAGAGAGCCTCCCTACCCAGTGGGCTTAAGGATGTTGGGCTTAAGGATCTTACAAATTTCGTTTTAATGTAAGAGAGCCTCCCCACCCCAATGGGCTTAAGGATGTTGGGCTTAAGGATCTTACCAATTTCGTTTTAATGTAAGAGGGCCTTCCCACCTAAGAGAGCCTCCCCACCCTAACGGGCTTAAGGATGTTGGGCTTAAGGATCTTACCAGCTCCACGGCTCCTATATAACACAATGTGAAAATCCAGTGCGAGCGAAGCTCCAGCACGATTTCATGCATCATCAGCAAATATCCTCGTTCAAGCCACACTCCAGTACGATTTTATGCACAACAAATAATGAAAAAATCAGGTTCAAGCATAGCTCCAGTATGGTTGTATGCACAAGTAAGTCATGGAAACCCACGTACTAGCTATCAGCTCCAGTACGACTTAGAAAACATCGTAAATCAAAATATAGTGTGAGGCAGGCTCCAGCACAGTTTAACTCATTTAAGTATGATAGGCTGCTCTTTTTCAACAAAACACTTTCAAAATAAAGGGTAGCACCTCACTTGTGCTAATTCACAAATTATGAAATCAGTAGCATGCCTATCCTTTAATTTTGCTTAAACCAAAGCAAAGCATTTCGTAAAAACCTCAAAACATGCGATTTATGCAATTATTAGCCTTACTATCCCCTTTTTAAGATACACTTCAAAAACCAAATCATATACATATATACTTGTAGTCATTCACACATACCATCAATCACTTTTTTAAATAACCATACATTTTACAAAGCCATATATTCACCCACAAAGTACGAGCAGCTATCTCTATATACTCACAAAATTCCTTTACCTGAAAATCGCGTCGAATGATTTCCTTTTCTTTAGAGCTGCCTATTTGTGCAGTTCGATTCACCTCTAATGAAATCACTGGGACTGTACGAAATCATATATCACTTCAATATGGTCTAATATAACACAACTTTTACGTTTACTATAGTTGATTTGACCTATAGTTTCCATTAACACTTATGAGGCTTCACTTCCTCTTAAGTCCATTTTGATTGCTTTATTAATTTCTCGAAAGTCTATTGAACTCTTATATGCCTATTAATTCCCACTAAATCGATGTTAAGCTCATAGTACCTCTAGTTTATCATTTACCTAGCTATGGCATTTTGTTAAGCACCTTATATACTTATTCATTTAACTTGGTCAATCTAACAATTTAGCTTCATTCTATCATCTTGGAGTCATACACATCATCTTACTAACACTTTAATTCAGCCATTCATCATCAACCCAATCATATCACCCTTTCTCACACTAGACTCATTCTAGGTCATACTTGTTCCATTACATTCTAGGTAGTTTCAATCATTAATACACACACCAATCAACTCACAATCAATAACTAGATAAATGTACTTGGGTTGGTGTATTTGAAATTCACCTAGCTTGATTTTCTTTTTACTCCAATAAGAACACTCTTTTGCTCCTTTAATCCAACCAATGAAGTATTGATTCCAAGCTATGTTGTTCTTCTCTTTATAGTGAACAACTTTACTCTAATAGCTTTTTCTTAAATCATTGTGGAAATATAATAGTTTTAGAGAGAGAAAGTTAGGTTTAAGGTTAAAAATGGAAGAATGAACTTGTTTAACGTGAAACCGCATATACGACTACTCTACTTTTATAGAAATGGAACTAAGAGATCGATCTGTATAAGGTGGAGATCGATCTGGCCTTACTTGAATCCTCAAACTTTTATCCATTTGGCAGACAGGAGATCGATCTGTTAGGTGTATGAGATCGATCTATTGTGATGCCTGAGATCGATCTGCACAATTGAAATAGGATCGATTTCTTTCAAGTTGAGTGTTTAAGAGATCAATCTGGCCATTAAGAGGAGATCGATCCAGTCCAACCTGAGGCTAATTGAGATCGATATTCTTGAGTGAGGGATCGATCTTCCTCTTGCATAATGCTTGGCATTGAGTTCTCCATGCCATGAGATCGATCTCTCCTTACATAGGATCGATCTGGCCTTCATCCTGCACCCTTTTGCTGTAAATTTTCCATTTAAATTACTCAATCACTTCCACACTCATTTATCATTCCATTCCCCCTTAAGACTTAAAAACGTTAATTTCTTGTATTTCATATGTAATGTAACTTATCTATTCATCAAATAATCATATACATTACATAGAAATTTACGGGTTTTACACCCTTTAAATCCATAACACTTGCTCTCAACATGTCCTCTAATGTTTGGATAGTTCTCTCCGACTAACCATCAGTCTGAGGATGGAAAGCAGTATTGAAACTAAATCGAGTTCGCATAACTTCTTGAAATTATTCCCAAAAGCAAGAAGTGAAGCAAGAATCCCAATCTGATACAACGCTCACTGGAACACAATGTAGCCTCACTATCTCCTGTAGATACAACTTTGCCAAACTACTCAAAGTATCTGTAGATTTCATAGCTAGAAAGTGAGCGTATTTCATCAGTCTGTCAACCACAACCCATATAGCATCATGGTTCCTCCTTAGTCCTTGGTAATCCCATGATGAAATCCATGGTGACATGCTCTCATTTCCAAGTTGGTATAGGTAGAGGCTGCAATAAACCTGTAGTCTTCTGATGCTCTACCTTTACTTGCTAACATACAAGACATCTTGCCATAAACTCTGTGATATCTCTTTTCACCTTTGACCACCAATACACTTTCCAGATATTCTGATACATCATATTACTCCCCGGTTTCAATGTATATCTTGATGAATGAGCCTCTGTCAAAATCAATATCTTTAGCTCTGGGTCATCGGGAACGAAAAGCCTGCCTCTAAACTTAAGTAGGCCATCATCACTCACTAAGAAATTGGCCACATCACCCCTCTAATTCTGACTCGCATGATCATTACACAGTAGATCAGTATACTGAGCCTGACATATCCGATCAATTAAATCTGGTTCCACTCATAGGCTAGTTGTCACACAGTCTTTGTCAATATCAAGAGGGTCTATATCCAACCTGATGTGAGCAAACTGCTCGAGCAGTTTATATTCCCTGACCATCATGTGCAATACCATCCGAGGCTCTTTCTAGTCAGGGCATCAGCCACAACACTAGCCTTTCCTAGATGGTATAGTTTCTCGCACTCACAATCCTTTAGAAGCTCTATCCATCGTCTCTGCCTCATATTCAACTCTTTCTGTGAAAACAAATATCTGAGGCTTTTATGATCAGTATGCACCTGAAATTTCTCACTGTACAAGTAGTGGTGCCATATCTTTAATGCAAATACCACATCTGCTAACTCTAAATCATGGGTCATGTAGTTCCTCTCATGGTCCTTAAGTTGTCTGGATCCATTGGCTACTACCTTCCCGTCCTACATCAACACACAGCCCAATCCCTGTCTCAAGGCATCTGTATACATTGAGTAACCTCCTGAGCTGATGGGTATGGTGGGAATAGGTTCAGTGGTTTGTCTGTGCTTTAGCTCGTAGAAACTACTTTTACATTTATCATCCCACTCAAATGCCACATTCTTTCTAGTGGACGTGTCAACAGAGTAACTAGCTTAGAGAATCCCTCGACAAACGATCAGTAATAACCTACTAAACCCAAGAAACTGCAGATTCCAGTGACTGTGTTGGGTCTTTCCCACTGTATCGTAGCGTCTATCTTGGACGGATCCACTTATACCCCATCTCTCAAGACTACATGACCCAAAAACGATATCTTACTCTGCCAAAAATCACACTTGTTGAGTTTAGCATACAACTCCTGATCTCGGAGGGTCTGTAACACTGTTCTCAAATGCTGCTAATGCTCTTCCTTGGACATCGAGTACACCAATATGTCATCTATAAATACAATCACGAAGCTATCTAGGTATGGATTAAATACATCATTCATTAGAGCCATAAACGCTACAAGAGCATTCGTCAACCCAAATGGCATAACCAAAAACTCATACTAGCCATAATGGGTTCGAAACGCTGTCTTGGGCACATCTCCACTCCGAATCCTAAACTGATGATACTTAGACTTCAGATCAATCTTCGAGAAGACCTGTGCTCCCTGCAACTGATCCAATAGATCATCTATCTATGGAAGGGGATACTCATTCTTGATGGTAGCCTTTTTCAACAACCGATAATCTATACACAATCGGAGACTCCCATTTTTCTTCTTTATAAACAGAATCGATGCTCCCCAAGGTGATAAACCCATTGTCCAACAACTCTTGCAACTGTTTCTTTAGCTCCTGTAATTCCACTAGAGCCATTCTATACGGTGGTTTGGACATCGGTTCCGTTCCAGGTGCCAAATCAATACAGAATTCCATCTCTCAATCTGGTGGCAATCCTAGAAATTCTTCCGAAAAGACATCAGGGAGTTCTCTAACCATTAGGATGTCATCTAATTCCGGGTGTGCCTTATCCAAATCAACCACATATGCTATAAGACCTTCAACATATTATAATCACATTTGTTAGTAAAATCATCCATCCTTGGAAATAATTTGCTACTTCTTACATTACTCTTTCAGTCTTACTACATACTTGCCAGGGGTGGAAAACATTACTGTCTTGGCATAACAGTCTAAAACAATATGGTTCACAGCCAACCAATCCATTCCTAGTATTACATCAAAGTCTTTCATGCCTAACAGAATAAGATTGGCCAACATATCCTTTTACCCTACTTTTAACTTATGGCCATTACATACATATTCAGTTACTATGTTGTCTCTCACTGGAGTGCTTATAAGCAAAATCCTACCTAGAGGTACAGGTTTTACATGTTTAATCAATTTACATGCAAATATCGGCGATATGAATAAATGTGTGGCACCAGGATCAACAATGCTAATGCTTTAAAATCAAATACTAGGATGGTACCTTTAATCACAACTGTAGAAGCTTTTGCAGATGCCTGGTCCAATGCAAACACTTACCCTCGACCAACAGCTTTCTTCCTTTTCTCTTCAGCTATAGCCTTCCTCCTAGGTGTAGGTATCTCCACTGTAGCCTTCTTGAGCTCTTTGCCATTCTGTGGGGTCAATCAACTCTAGGCATTCACAAGCTATATGCCCTGGTTTACCACACTTATAACATGATCTCATCGATAACGGGCATGGTCTACTCCTATGATATCTACCACATAACCTACACTGCTCTATGGTAGATCGAGGTCCGCCAATAACTATGCCCCTCGAAGCTGGAGGTAAAGCTAGATGAATTGGAGGCTTCGCAGGCCTCTCTTGTACCTCTTCAATCTTAAACCCCTTACCAAATAACCTTCGACCCTTTCTGAATCCTCTATCCCCAACTGACCTCTTTTGGTCTCTATCTCTGCCTTTACCACTCCTACTCAATTTCGAGGCATGCAACTCATAATCCTACTTACATAGATGAGCCCTGCGTACAACCTCATCATAAGTGGTAATGTCCAATAGAGCTAATCGAGCTCTGATTGAAGGTCTCAACCCCTCAAGAAATTTCTGAACCTTTCTGTCCTCGAGGCTTATAGTGACTATATCATATCTGCCCAGGGATGTGAATTCGGACTCATACTCATCCACTATCCAGTTCCCCTGAGTTAATGTCATAAATTCCATCTGCAACTTTCTCTTAGCAGTAGCTGGAATGTACTGCCTCCTAAAGGCATCTAAGAATATATCCCATGTCACAATAGGGTGTCGTGCACTCAATATCGACTGTGTGGCCATCCACCAATACTCGGCCTCATCCACTAATACAAAATCCACAAAGGTGACCTTCTCGGTGGTGGAGCAATGGAAAAATCAGTAGGGCTTCTCCATACTACGTATCCAATGTCCAGCTAACACTGGGTTCTTCACTCCACTAAAAGAAGGTGATTCGAACTTTCGAAACTCTCTCAGTCTACCAGATCACAACCATACACTCCTTCACCACCAACCTGTTGTGGAGCTACAGGATCCTGAGCTGGTGGGGGAATGTCCTAAACTGGAGGGCTGTAGGAATCTCTACCTCTGCAACTCGAGATCTCAATGCAGGTTGTGCTGGCTCTTGTCTCTCAGGTGTAGCAGCCTAACCAGTAGGGTTCTCCTGTCTACCCTCAAATCAGGCTATTGCTTGTGTAAACAAGTACGTCGTCTATCAGACATCCTGCAAACTCAAAATAAGTGTCTCAGTCATATTTCTAGCATGGTATACACAATTGTATCCTAATAATGCACAATACTTTAGGGATGCATAATTTCCTAACTATGGATACTGACTCACATCAGACCAACTTTGCTCTAATACCATTAATTTTGTCACGACCCTCTCCCTCTCTCGTGACTTTCACCTTACTCTCAACAGTTGGGCTGTGAGTTAACATCCAATCCATATCTCATCCATTTTAATTTCAATAAATTTATATAAGTGAAGTATAATAGAAACTGGATTTTCTATATATGTATGGAAGCATTTACATCAGTTTCTATTATATACATCCCCCAAAATACAAAATACAAACTTTGTTGTGCATTAATTTATAGGATAAATTTTTTTTTCATCTCAAGTGTATACCTCTATACTGCAGGATAACGGAAGAAACACGATAGCAGGAACAACTGCAGTGTACTCACTACTGAGTAGTATCTGTGGAGGAGGAAATAAGGGGGTGAGCCAACACGGTCAGTAAGGAAAATATGAAAGCAGGTAGCTAACTACACTATCTACATGCAAAAAAATATATATTCATTTTCCTTATAAAACATATACATTCTTTAAAATAACTTTCATTAATGTGAAATCATTAATTCGCTAGATAGGTATATGCATATTAACACAGCATACACTTCTCACACATCTCATCTTTAAAATCAAACAATACACATTTAGAAATCTGTCATGACCTCATTCCGTGACTTACCAAAAACCACTACAAATTTTTCGCTTAACTATCTTCATTTCTCCTTATTTCAAATTTATACATTTCATAAGATTACCTTATAATCTTTCAAACATGCATATTCCATCATTATATCAATGTTAACATTGTTTCCTCATCATTTCCTCATTTTCATGCCAAAACTAGGTCATGGTGATTTTTCATGCTCATTTCATTTCCAACATTTCATATATATACGAATCAACTCATCAATACACTTAGTTTAACATATATCAACTTGGTGCATTAAATCTTACTTAGCTGAGATTTTCTTCCTTTGTCACCAAAATGGTAAAATCCTCCTCGTTCTTGAAACCTTTGATCTCAATCTCTTGTTTCCAAGTATGTTGTTCTCCTCTTTGCTAAGAACAACTTTGCTCACTTATATCTCACTCAAAACTGATCACAAACTGAAGTTTTCTAGTGTTTCTTGGCTAGGTTACACTTTGTTTCCTGAATGAAATAGTGAATCTTGGGAAAATGAAGTGCATAAGTCCATTATTTATAGAATTGTCTCTATGAGATCGATCTGCTACCATGGGAGATCGATCTGCTCTGTATTTTTCCCTCTTGAAACTGACCTTTCATACGTAATGAGATGATATGCTCATAGCATGAGATCGATCTACACAACGCAGAACCTTAAGGATAGCGATCTGCTCTTGCATAAGATCGATCTGTTACAAGTCAGTAGCTTAAAGGAATCGATCTGGCCCTTCAGAGATCGATTCCTTCAACACAAAATGTTTAGAAGATCGATTTGGCCCCTTTGGAGATCGATCTGACCTGTTTCATCACTCCAACAAGAGCATTTTTGGCTCTTCCAGATCGATCTCTCATCCCATGAGATCGATCTCTCATTCATATTTTCCTGATTTTACTGTTGTTTTCTGTAGTAACTCATACCGAACATCATTGATTTTTCTACCATAGTCATTCTCTCAGCGAACCACCTTTAAGGCTTGAAAATGACATCCATTCATACTTCATACACATTAAAACTTGTGTGCATTCTTTCTATAACCGAAGGTATACAATATAAACCCAAATGAAAGTATAAAACTCATTCCATTTTACTTAAGTAGTCAAAACTCAAGATATTCCCATTTCACCCATGGAAATATCCCTATTGCACTTGTTCTAAACTTATAAACTTGCATGTATTCATTCCATACACATTTACAAGCTTCACATATGCATTCCTCATAATT
Organism: Firmiana major; assembly: GCA_033439115.1. NCBI lineage: Eukaryota > Viridiplantae > Streptophyta > Magnoliopsida > Malvales > Malvaceae > Firmiana > Firmiana major. The sequence goes on along the minus strand of CM065908.1, from coordinate 43,646,265 downwards.
TACATTAAATGTGACTTGCTCATACATCACAAGTCATAAAGGTTACATTACAAAATTTTGGGTCTTACAATCCTCCCCACCTTAAGGAATTTGGTCTTCCAAATTAGAACCAAGTTAGTCTCTAAACAATTGGGGATATTTCTCTTGTATTAGACTCTCTAGCTCCGAAGTGGCTTCCTCTGAATTGTGGTGTTGCTACAGAATCTTCACTAACCCAATGGTCTTATTCCTTAAGACTTTCTCCTTTCTATCCAATATCCGGATCAATTTCTCTACATATGTCAGATCATCTTTGAGCTCCAATGGCTCATACCGAATCACATGATTTGGATCTGGGTGATACTTCCTTATCATCAAAATGTGGAAGACATTATGCACTCCCAATAAATCCAGTGGCAAACCTAATCTATATGCCTTATCTCCCACTCTGTCTAATATCTCAAAGGGTCTAATGCAGCGAGGACTTAATTAACCTCTCTTTCCAAATCTCGCTATACCATTGAAAGGAGAAACCTTTAGAAACACTAACTGGCCAACTGTAACTCACGTGGCCTACGTCTTCTGTCAACATAACTCTTTTGTCTACTCTGAGCTGTCCTTAATCTCCCAACAATCAACCGGACATCCTCAGAGGCCTGTGTAACCAAATCAGGAGTAAAAATCTTTCTGTCACCCACTTCTTCCCAATTGATAGGGGAACGACATCTACGACCATATAAAGCCTCATACGGTGCCATCCCGATACTCGCATGATAACTGTTGTTGTGGGCGAACTCGAATAGTGGCAAATAATCATCCCAGTAGCCTCTAAAATCTAGCACACACGCTCTCAACATATCCTCCAGAGTTTGTATAGTCCTCTCTGACTGACAATCTGTCCGAGGATGATAGGCGGTGCTCAAACTCAACTGGGTTCCCATGGCTTCCTGAATGTTCCCAAAAGTGGAAAGTGAAGCAAGAATCCCTATCAGAGACAATGCTCACTGGAATACCATGTAACCTCACTACCTCGCGTACATATAACCCTGTCAGTTACTCAGAGTATCGGTAGCTCTCATAGCTAGAAAATGGGCTGACTTCGTCAGTCTATCAACTATCACCCATATAGCATCGTGATTCTTCCGGGTCCTCGGCAAACCAATCACGAAATCTATAGTGATATGCTCCCATTTCCCTGTCGGTATAGGTAGAGGCTGCAATAACCCTGTAGGTTTTTGGTGCTCTACCTTCACATGCAGACATAAAAGACATTTTGCCACAAAATCTGCAACATCCTTCTTCAGACCTGACCACCAGTACACCTTTTGGAGATTTTGGTACATCTTATTAGTCCATAGATGTAGCATGTACCTAGACGAATGAGCTTCTGACAATATCAATCTCCTGAGCTCTGCGTCCTCGGGAACACAAAATCTGCCTCTGAACCTCAGAAGTCCATCTGAACTTGTCTCAAAGTCAGTCACTATGCCCTTCTACATTTGACCTCTCGTGTCAATGCAATACGGATCAATCTGCTGAGCTACTCTGATCCTCTCTAACAGATCTGGCTCTAATTGTAGACTAGTAATCACATAGTTCGTATCCATGTTAGAAGGCACGAGTCCCAAACTGAGGCTAGCAAACTACTCTAGCAACTTATGTTCCCTGACCATTATGTACGATACCATCTGAAGGTTCTTTCTACTCAAAGCATCAACTACAACGTTAGCCTTACCTAGATGATAAAGTATCTCACAATCATAGTCCTTTAGAAGCTCTAACCATCTTCTCTATCTCATGTTTAGCTCTTTCTAAGAGAACAAACACTTAAGGCTCTTGTGGTAAGTAAATATCTAAAACTAGTCTCCATACAAGTAGTGGCACCATACCTTCAACTCAAACACTACTGCCGCTAACTCCAAATCGTGGGTTGGATTGTTCTTCTCATGATCCTTCAGCTATCTGGATCGATAAACAACTACCCTCCCCTCCTGCATCAATACACAACCTAGTCCCTGATGCGAAGCATCGGTATACACTGGAAATCCTCCTGAGCTGGTAAGGATAGTGAGAATTGGAGCAGTGGTCAATCGACTCTTCAACTCCTGAAATCTTCTCTCACAATCTTCATCCTATACAAATGCTACACTCTTTTGAGTTAGACGTGTCAATGAAGCAGCTAACTTCAAAAATCCCTCAATGAATCTTCGATAATATCCTAGTAAACCCAAGAAACTCCAAATCTCGATGACTGTTTTCGACTATTCCCACTGAACTACAGCCTTAATCTTGGACGGATCCACAGATATACCATCCTTCGACACTACATATCCCAAAAACGAGATCTGTGACAACCAAAAATCACACTTATTGAGTTTATCATATAGCTTCTGCTATAGTAAAGTCTGCAATATAATCTTGAGGTGCCTCTCATGCTCCTCCTCGGATCTTAAGTACACCAATATGTCATCGATGAAGACGATAACAAACTGATCCAAATATGGCTTGAACACATCGTTCATCAAAGCCATAAAAGTTGCGGGAGCATTCGTCAACCTGAATGGCATAACCAAAAACTCATAATGGCCATCTCGGGTCTTAAATGCTGTCTTGGGTACATCTCCACTTCGGACTCTCAACTGATGATACCCAGACCTCAGATCAATCATAGAAAAGACCTGCGCTCCCCGGAGATGATCCAACAAATCATCAATTCACGAAAGAGGATATCTATTCTTGATGGCTGCCTTATTCAACAATCTGTAATCAATACACAATCAGAGGCTTCCATCCTTCTTCGTCACAAATAAAATCGGTGCTCCCCAAGGTGACATACTCAGTCTAATGAAACCCATGTCCAACAGCTCCTGTAACTGTCTCTTGAGCTCCTCTAGCTTAACTAAGGCCATGCTATACGGTGATTTCGATATAGGTTCTGTACCAGGCACCAAATCTATACAGAAATCCATCTCTCTGTCTGGTGGTAACCCCGACAATTCATCTGAAAAGACATCTGGAAACTCACTCACCACCGGAATGTCTGCCAACTCCAGATGTACTTTTTCCGTATCAACCACGTACACAATGAAACCTTAAACATATTCATCTCTCAGTCAGCATAGTGCATTGTTTATTGTAATCACAACTACTACCTTTATTTCTTTTGATTAAACTTTACAACATAACTTGTAGTGTTAGGAAACATAACTATCTTAGCAAAACAATCTAAAACAGCATGGTTTGCAGATAACCAATCCATTCCTAAAATTGCATCAAAGTCACTCATACTCAACAGTATTAGATTGGCTGTCAAATCCTTTTCCCCCCACTTTTAACTTACAATCATTTAACACATACACCACTAGTTGACTATTGTCCATAGGCATACTAATAAACATCATCCTACTTAAAGGAGTACACTTTACATGCTTTGCTAATTAACATGCAAATAAAGGTGATTCAAATGAATGCGTGGCACCAGGATCAATCAATACATGTGTTTCTAAATCATAGATCAAGATTTTACCTCTAATCACATCCGATGAAGCATCAGTTATCCCTTGGTCCAAGGCATGTACCCAACCTCATCCCATAACTTGCTTCTCTTTCTCTTTCGTCGTCGCTCTCCTCATCAGAGCAGACGTATCAGCTGGAGCTTTCTATGGCTCCCTGCCCTTTTGTGGAGCAGTCTCAACCATCTCTAGCAATAAGCCCTAGTTTCCCACATCGAAACCACATAATAGGACTCATCGGATAAGGTCTAAAACCATAGTATCTACCACATCTACTGCACTGATCAGTAGTAGGCCTTAGTACTCTAATCATAATGCCCTTTGCCAGAGCTATAGTCGGGTATGTAGGAGGTCTAATTGGTCTCTCTCATACCTCTTCTATCTGTGGTCTCTTACCGAAGAGTCTCCTCCCTCTTCGATAACTGAAACCCTTGTCTCTAACTGGCCTTTTCCTATCCTTCTCTTGGCTCCGACTGATCTTCTCGAACTCAAAGGCATTCCTCTCATAGTCCTACTCACATAATTATGCCCTGTGCTCTGCCTCATCATATGTACTAATATCTAATGGTACTAATCTAGACCGTAGCACCGGTCACAGTCCATCAATAAAACTGCAGACCTTTCTAGTCTCACGGTATATGGTATCGGGGTCACACCTTCACAAGGCTAAAAATCTCGTCTCGTACTTATCCAATGAAAGACTCCCCTGGTTGAACCCTAAGAATTCGGCCTGCAGCCTCTGTTGTGCCGTATCTGGAACAAACTACCTCCTAAAGGCATCCAAAAATATCTTCCAACTAATCTTAGCATGTCGGGCTCTCAACATAGGCCTGGTGGACTTCCACCAATGCTCTGTCATTCCCTTCAGTAAGAACGCAGCAAATGCGACCATCTTTGAAGTCGTACACTCAAAGAATCCGTACAACTTCTCCATCTCTCCAATCCACTCATCAGTAGTAACTAGGTCTTTGACCCTTCGAAAAGATGGAGGTCTAAGCTTTTTGAATTGCTGCAATCTATCTAAATCACACCTGTATCCCAATCCACTATTATCCTGAACTGGTAGGGTTGTAGGGGTATCTACAGCCCGTGGCATCTCAGGTGCAAGCTGTACAGGTGTGTCAGGTGCAACTGCCTCTTCTGTCGTAGTCTCTGCATCTTGTCCTTGTCTACCTGGCCTAGTCTGTGCCAGTAACTCCACTATCATCTCTAGGCTAAGCTCAATCCTCATGAAACGTGCCTTAACAGTCTCTAGTACCTCAGTCTGACCAATAGTCTCATCTCGGTCTCTGGCCTCCCTCTACGCCTCGAGCCCTACCTTTCGCCCCTCTACCACGGCTGATATTAGCCATATAGATTAAATTCATGCATTCACAACTATAAATTAGTATAATTCCTATCTTGTATACATAATTGTAACTGAACAAGCACAGTAATATGGGGATAAACACTTTCCTAAACTAATACCTTCTAACATCATACCAACTCTACTCTGATACCATTCTGTCACGACCTCATTCTATGACTTACCAAAAACCACTATAAATTTTTCACTTAACTATCTTGTTTTCTACTTATTTCTAATTTATGCATTTCATAAGATTACCTTATAATCTTCCATACATGCATATTCCATCATTAAATCAATGTTAACACCATTTCATCATTTTCATGCCAAAACTAGGTCATGATGATTTTTCATGCTCCTTTCATTTCTAACATTTCATATATATACCAATCAACTCATCAATACACCTAGTTTAACATATATCAACTTGGTGCATTAAATCTTACCTAGTTGAGATTTCATTCCTTTGTCACCAAAATGGTAACATCCTCATTGCTCTTGAAACCTTTGATCTCAATCTATTATATCCAAGTATGTTGTTCTCCTCTTTGCTAAGAACAACTTTGCTCACTTATATCTCACTCAAAATTGATCACAAACTAAAGTTTTATAGTGTTTCTTGGTTAGGTTACACTTTGTTTCTTGAATGAAATAATGAATCTCGGGAAAATGAAGTGCAGAAGTCCAGTATTTATAGAATTGCTATGAGATCGATCTGCTACCATAGGAGATCGATCTGCTCCACATTTTTCCACTTGAAACTGACCTTTCATACTTAATGAGATCGATCTGCACAACATAGAACCTTAAGGAGATCAATTTGCTCTTGCATGAGATCGATCTGTTGCAAGTCAGTAGCTTAAGGAAATCGATCTGGCCCTTCAGAGATCGATTTGTTCAACACAGAATGTTTAGAAGATCAATCTGGCCCCTTTGGAGATCGATCTGACCTGTTCCATCACTCCAACAAGAGCATTTTTTGGCTTTTTGAAATAGATCTCTCATCCCATGAGATCGATCTCTCATTCATATTTTCTAGATTTTACTGCAGTTTTCTGCAGTAACTCATACCAAACTTCATAGATTTTGCTACCATAGTCATTCTCTCATCGAAGCACCTTTAAGTATTGAAAATGACATCCATTCATACTTCATACACATTAAAACTTGTGTGCTTTCTTTGTATAACTGAAGGTATACAATATAAACCCAAATGAAAGTATAAAACTCATTCTATTTTACTTAAGCAGTCAAAACTCAAGATATTCCCATTTCACTCATGGAAATATCCCTCTTACACTTGTTCTATACTTATAAACTTGCATGTATTCATTCCATAGACATTTACAAACTTCACATATGCATTCCTCATAATTTACATTAAATGTGAATTGCTTATACATCACAAGTCATAAAGATTACATTACAAAATTTTGGGCCTTACAAAATCACTTTGCACTCAGCAAATCAATGTACCTGAGACATAATTATGGGTTATCATATCCCCAGACACACAGCAAGGGAAACATATGTCACCACACAGTAGTGACAAGGTCATATCACTCAGATAAATATAGGATTTATGGCTAAAGTCGAATTCCAGGCAACACTGATCAGGTGTCCGGGAACCATATGCTTGGAGAGGCAGATCAACCATCCCTTCATCTCATATTGAAATCACGATACATCGTACCCCATGGCTAACGCTCATGGTATATCGTGCTTCCGTGGATCCTTATCACCTATTTACATTGTCTCAAAATCTCGTCGAAGTAGGTCTGTGCAAGACACACAACAATACACGACGGCTCTAGCATGGTTTTGTACTCATTACATCACATCCAATAACCACTTGCGAGCAAGTCAATGTAAGACACACAGTAATACATGACGACTCAAGCACGGTTTTACACAACACACAACATAGTCATAAAAGCCTCGTGAGCACACAGTATACCTGAGGCATCGAGCACAGTTTTACTAGGAAATTACATACGAGCATAGTCAAAGCAAGACACATAGCAATACTCAAAGGCTCCAGCATGATTCTCAAAAATCTAGTGCGAGCTCTTAAGTGGTACACACAGCATCACCCAAGGCATCGAGCACCTTTTTTTTCTTTTCTCAGAAATCCTTTTAAAAGGATGTGTGAGCATGACTGGTAAATCTACTATTGCCACCTAAGCTCTAGCATAATTTCACATAGAAAAGAAATAGAAGGCTTTATTCACTGAGTATGAGTGAGAGGGAAATCTTCCTTCAATCACTCATCAAAAAACTTTTCATGCAAATTATTAAACCGGGAGCCCATCTATTATTACTCTTTCTCAAAATGTTTACAAAACCCCTTTTCACAATAATAACATAGAAGTTATGCAACTCATACTTATAGGCTTATTCTCATACGTAGTTTTCTACCTAGAGATACCAATATCTATACATTCATCGCATATATTTGCACACAACAGGTAAGAAAACATACGTATAGTTATCTCTAATAGCTCGCATATGTCTCTTACCCTGAATAACGCTTGAATCACTTTCCTTCGATTTCTACTTCTCATGACTCGGTCTTATCGACTCTAATTATATCTTCTCGAGCTCAAATTATGTACTGCACACATCAGTATACTTTTATATACTTCATTTCACTTGCATGATATTCAAATTAATGTATTAGGCCATTTATATCTCATTTGGCCTCGTCACATCGTTATCAGACCTTACTCTTTCTTGAGTCCATTTCGAGTATATAACTCATTTCTTGAGAATCTCTTAGACTGCTCGAGTCTATTAATTCATATTTATTGATTCATATTTAACCGACATTAAGTTTACAATGCCTCTAGTTCATCCTTTTCTTCCTCTATGGCATTTCATCTAACACTTAACATGCCATTTATGAATTCTTATTTAATCCAACTTATGGATTTCAAAATGTCAACTTAGCATCATCTATACATGCTCAAATCTTCATTTGCTCTATGCCATTTCAATTTTCTCTTTTTAAATTATTCTAGGTCATCGTTTTGTTTAAACATGTATATGAACATTTCAACAAACATTATATACAACAAATCACTCATCAACATGCCTAGATTATCATACTAGGAAATGGTGTATAGAAATCTTACCTAGCTTGACCTTTTTCCTCTTTTGCCAATTTGGGAGAAATCCTCTTTTCTCATTCAGTCCAACGATTCAACCTCTCACTTTCAACTATGTCATTCTCCACCTATCTAGGAACAACTTTGCTGCAATGAACTTTTCTCCAATCTCAATGGAAGGTGTTGATACTTTAGAGAGATAAACTAGGTTATTTTACTTTCAAAAATGGAAGTTTTGATGTTTTCTGGGGAAGAAGTTGAATGTCAGGATCGTTTATATAGAATTCACCTTGTGAGATCGATCTCCTAGTTTAGAGATCGATCTTCTCTTGCCTCAATTACACGATTTACAGCCTTGGAGATCGATCTGCTCTAAGGGATAGGATCGATCTTGGCCAGGCTGAGAGCTTTAGAAATCGATCTGCCAGAGGGATGAGATCGATCTACTTCTGGCTAAGATATAATGAGATCGATCTGCTTGGGGATGAAATCAATCCTTGCTTAGCAGAAGTATACCGAGATCGATCTGGCTTGAAGGAGGGATCGATCTTCCCTTGCTCTGCAGCATACTTAGCTGAACTTTTTCCCAAATTTCCAAAGTTAACTTCATATTAATTTATTTCACTACTCATTTTGCATTCAATCCTCATTTATAACTTAAAAATGTCCATTTCTTATAATTCATGCAGAACGAAACTTGTGTGTACATTACAAACTCACATAACAAGTGTGTATGTCAAATTTACGGACCTTACAACTCTTATGATTCATATTACATGAACAAGTGTATACTGAGGAAATCATAGGGATACATATGAAAATACGGGCCTTACATACCAGCCATTACCATTCCCAATGCTTCAGCTTCTCTGTTCACGTCTCATGGTTCTCCTTCTCCTCTATACCGGTCCATCATCATTTCTTTCCTGTTCTTCCCCATGTCTTCTACTTGAATCATGGGCTACTGCTAGGATTCTAGCGCTATTTATATATATATATATATATACATATATATATACATATTTATACTCTCACTCCTCCATCGTTTCCAAGTAGCAATCCTATATATATACTTTCCTTGTCAATTATATATATATATGTTTCAGCGTTCCCCGTTTATGCCTGTCCTCTTACTACTGTACCTATGCAGAAATAAACATCAGTTGTGTGCAGCTATCAAACGATCATTCCTTCCACATTTCCCACAGCTACAACCTCTCTTTTCTTCTCTGTCATCGCCAGCATATGTACTGAATATATACATCTATATATATATATTATTTATACATGCTACAACACTTCAACTCATCCTTTCTTCAGACTTTTCATATTCCCTTCATGTTTTTGTTTCACATTGCCTGTCACACATTTCCTGCTTTCTACTGACCCAGCTTCATCGCTTCCTATTTCCATCCTGGCTCTGTTGCCTACTGCTTCTACTACACATTTAGTTTCCATTCCTTCCATCTCAGTCCTATTGAACATCATAAGCCTTCACGTTTCCTCATCACCAAGCACTTCCCTCTCTTTCCCTCTTACTCTGCTGCCATACAGGCCTATGTACTAGTTTATAGTATGATTCATATATATATGCACTTCAACACACCAGCTCTCATTCCTACTTCAGATCCCCCCCTTTTTTTTTAACATTTCATATTCAGTGCATTAACGTTTTCCTGTTTCTTAAACCATCTTCATGAATCTTTTGTATATATAAATTCCCTTATATGTGTGTTTCGGTCCATGTATATATATATATATATATTTATATATATCTATTGTAAATACCAACATATATATATTTATTTATGTACAGATATAAATACCTATATGTATATTTGTACATACTCATGTGCTTAATTTGAAGGAATTATTACTCCCACATGTAAACACATATATATATTTATACATCCTTGTACTTAATAAATTCCAATTAATTAACTACTATTCTGGTTAGAATTCGGGTATAAGAAAATCTGTGGAGTTTACATTCTCCTCACCCTAGGAAATTTGGTCCCCAAATTTAAGATTACATCAGTCCTCAAATAACTGTGGGTATTTCTCTCGCATTAAACTTTCTAATTCCCATGTGGCCTCCTTCGAGGTGTGGTACTAACACAGAACCTTGACTAGAGGAATTGTCTTAGACCGTAATGCTTTTTCTTTCTTGTCTAAGATTCAAATCATCTTCTCCACATAGGTCATATCCTCCTTCAACTCCAATGGTTCATATTTTATCACATGCGTCGATCTGGATGATACTTGCGTAGGATCGAAACGTGGAAGACATTCTGGATACTTGATAATTTTGACGGTAACACCAATCTGTAAGCTTTTTCTCCTACTCGGTCTAAGATCTCGAAAGGCCCAATATAACGACGACTTAGCTTTCCTTTCTTCCCAAACCTCATTATGCCTTTGGAAGGTGAAACTTTCAGAAACACTGAATCTCGTACTGAAAATTCCAACGGTCTTCTTTTTTAGTCAGCGTAACTCTTCTGTATGCTCTGAGCTATTCTCAACCTTTCACAAATTAATTGAACATCCTCAGAAGCTTGCTTAACCAGATCGGGAGCAAATATCCTTCTTTCAGCCACTTCTTCCCATCCAATTGTCGAATGACACCTTTGACCATACAACGCTTCGTACGACGCCATTTTGATACTTGAGTGGTAACTGTTATTATATGCAAACTCTACTAGCGGTAAGTGGTCATCCTAGGAGCCTTTAAAATCTTGAGCACAAGCTCTCAATATGTCCTCCAATGTCTGAATAGTTCTCTCTGATTGCCCATCTGTTTGAGAATGGAAAGCTGTGCTAAAATTCAGTTGGGTCTCATGGCTTCTCAGAAATGTTCCCAAAAATGTAAAGTGAACTGAGAATCCCTGTCAGATATAATGCTCACTGGTACGACATGTAATCATACAATCTCCCGCACATACAAATCCGCTAGGGCATTCAAAGTATCCATCAACTTTATCGCCAAGAAGTAGGCGGACTTTGTTAGTCTATCAACAATCACCCAGATCGCACCATGGTTCCTACGGGTCCTTGGCAATCCCATAACAAAATCCATGGTGACATACTCCTATTTCCATGTTGGTATGGGTAGAGGTTGTAACAACCCTGAAGGTTTCTGATGTTCTACTTTAATTTGCTGACACACAAGACATCGGGCCACCAGTTCAGCCTTATCCATCTTTATCTCTGACCACCAATACATCTGCCATAAATTCTGATACATCTTATTACTTCTCGAGTGTATAGTATACCTCGATGAATTAGCTTTTAACAATATCAGTTTCTTCAACTGTGCATCATCGGGAACACAAACTCTACCTTTGAAGCTCAGTAGACTATCGGGGCTAACTTCAAAATCTATCACAGTTCCCAATTGGATCTGACTAGACATATCTATACAATATCAATTATACACTAAGCCTGACGAATTCTGTCAATCAAATCTGGATCTATTCTCAGGGTAGCTATCACACCACAATTGGCAGTGTCAAATTGTTCAATGTCTAAGTTAAGGTTCACAAACTGTTTGAGCAGTTCGTATTCCTGAATCTTCATGTAAGATACCATCCTGACATTCTCCCTGCTTAAGGCATCAGCTACTACATTCACCTTTCCCGAGTGGTACAAGATCTCACAGTCATAACCCTTCAGAAGCTCTATCCACCTCCTCTGCCTCATATTCAACTCCTTCTACGAAAATATACACTTAAGGCTTTTATAGTTGGTAAAGATCTGAAACTTCTCTCTATACAAATAATGGCGCCATATTTTCTGTGCAAACACTACGGCTGCCAATTCCAAATCATGGGTCAGATAGTTCCTCCCATGATCTTTTAGTTGACGGGAACCATAAGCAACTACCTTCCCACACTGCATCAACACACTTCTCTGACCTTGACTGGACGCATCTGTTACATCGAGAAGCCTCTCGAACTAGCGGGTACAGTCAAAGTAGGTGCGATGGTCAGTCTGTGTTTCAACTCCTGGAAACTTCTTTCACATGAGTCATTCCACTCAAACTTTACATTCTTCCTTGTAAGTCGTATCAGAGGAGCAGCCAACTTAGAGAAACCATCAACAAACCTTCCGTAATATCCAGCAAAACCCAGGAAACTCTGAATTTCAGTAACAGTCTTGGGTCTTCCTCATTGCACTACAGCGTCGATCTTAGACGGATTTACAGACACCCCGTCTTTTGACACAATGTGACTTAGGAAAAGCTATATGATCTAGCCAAAAATCACACTTGTTGAGCTTGGCTTACAACTTCTTCTTCTTCAGGGTTTGGAGAACCATTCTCAAATGCTGCTCATGTTCTTCTCTTGACTTAGAAACCAAAATATCATCAATAAAAACTACAACGAATCTGTCCAGGTATGGCTTAAGTACTTCGTTCATCAGTGCTATGAAAGTTGCAGTAGCATTTGTCAACCCGAAATGCATAACCAAAAACTCATAATGTCCGTATTGGGTGTTGAATGTTGTCTTAGGTATATCTTCACTTTTGACCTTTAACTGATGGTACCCTGACCTCATATCAATCTTGAAAAAAGATCTATGCTCCTCGCAGTTGGTCAAGCAAATTCTCAATACGAGGTAGGGGATATTTGTTCTTGATGGTCGCTTTGTTGAGCAATTTATAATCAATGCACAGCCTGAAACTCTCATCTTTCTTCTTGACAAACAATACTAGTGTACCCCATGGTGAAACACTCAGCCTGATAAACCCCTTATCCAGCAACGCTTGTAATTGCTTCCTCAACTCTTCCAGCTCAACTAGAGCCATTCTGTAAGGTGGTTTCGATATCGGCTCAGTATTAGGCAATAAGTCAATATAGAACTCCATCTCTCTATCTAGAGGTAACCCTAGTAGATCGTCCAGGAATACGTCGGGAAACTCTCTGACCACAGGAATGTCACTCAACTTCGGACTTGCTTTGTCCATATCGATTACATAGGTAATGTAACCTACAAAATATTTTTCAAATAGTTAGTGAGAATTTTACCATTAAACTACTAATTCATTTTCATTACTTTTTAGAAAAACTTACAACATATTCCTCGGGCAAAAATGTTATTGTCCTATTATGACAATCAGAAATAGCGTGATTTGATGCTAATCAGTCTATGCCCAATATCACATCAAAATCATACATGTCTAATAAGATCAGGTCAACTAACATATTCGTGTCTCCTATTTTGAGCCTACAATCCTTATATACTGGTTCCATCATTCGACTATCTTTTATTAGTGTCCTTATAATTCACATCCTTCCCATTGGTTTAGGTTGTACATAAGAAGTCAATTTACATGCAAACATAGGTGATATAAATGAATGAGTTGCACCAGAGTCAAATAAAGCTATTTTTTTAATATAAGAAATCATAATAGTACCTTTAAACACTTCTGCTGGTGCATCAGTTCATGTTGCCTCATGCTCAAGGGCGTACACTCGCCCCTGTCCTACGACCTGCTTACCCATTTCTTCCACTATAGCCTTCTTTCTCGATGTAGAGGTAGTAGTAGGTATCCTCAACTATTTTATACTCTTCTGTGGGGCTAAACTGATATTCTCTAGATAATTCCTAATCAAGTGCCCCATCTTGCCACATCTGAAACAAACCCCAGTCATCCAATAGCAATGCCTGTTACCATGATCCCCCCCCACAATGTTTGTATACCTCAAAATTAGGTCAGGGTCCTCCGATCACAATCACCTGAGTAGAAGCTGAGGCCAGATAGATAGGAGGCTTAATAGTCTTATCCCATGATTCCACATAATTCCTCTGTGGCTTAAACAATGGCCTTATGCCTTCTCTGCCACTCATATCCTCAACTAACCTCTTCCAATCCTGATCCTTACCTCTGCCCATTTTGTTAAACTCGGAGGCATGCATCTCATAATCTTGTTCGAATAGCTGGGCCTGGTGAACCATTTCCTCATAAATATTGAGGTCCAACGGAGCTAGTCAGGTTCAGATCGAAGGTCTCAGTCCATCCATAAATTTTTAGACCTTTTTTGACTCATTATCCATAGTGTCCGGATCATATCTTCCCAGTGAGGTGAACTTAGACTCATAGTCGTCCACAAACTTATTACCTTGAGTTAAGTTTAAAAATTCTACCTATAATCTCCTCTAGGCAGTATCCTGAATGTATCTCATCTGGAAAGCATCAAGAAACAAATCCCATGTAATCACTCCATGTCTGGCTCTTCGGATCCGTTGGGTGGACTTCCACCAATGTTTTGCTTCTTCTTTCAATACAAAAGCTGCAAAAGCCACATTCTCGGTAGATGTACATCGAAAGAATCCATAGAGCTTCTCCATTTCATTTATCCAATCTTCCGTAACTACTAGATTCTTAACCCTACTGAAAGACAGACGCTTGAACTCCTGAAATTGTCTCAGTCTATCTAGTTCACAGTCATACTCCATCTCGTCACTATGCTGCGGTGGGGCCAGTAGCGACGGTGAATGTGGTTATAGTGGGGTTTGTGGTAATGTAGTAATCGGAGATGTAGACGGTTCTTCTGCTAGTGGCACGGGCGCTGTCTGGGCTGACGTGGCCGTGTCAGGCGTGGCTACTAGAGTAGTCTATACAGCTAGAGTAGTAGTGCCCGTTGTGTTATGCAATCTCGCCATCACTTGCTTAACCAGATTCAGTATCAACTCCATGCCCCGTTCCAAACTAGGAATTCAGACTTCTGAGCGCTTAGTAAGGTTACGAGTGAGCTGCTCAGTTGAGGGACCAAAGTGTCTTTCAAGCCTATCCTCATGGCCTCGAGGTGACCTGCCTCCTTGCCCTCTCGGTAGACCACGTGGTCTACCAGCCATATCTATTCATTTTCCTGCATTCAGTAGCAATTTCTTAGCAAAACATAGCCACGTATACCAGTTTATATCTAAACAATGTATAGTCTTACTCCTAATATCTATTCCTGTCAGGTCAATCTTGCTTTGACACCAACTTCTGTAACACCACAATTTACGACACAATATGGTTGGGCTACGAGTAGATAATAGATCAGAACAACAAATCTGCTTATTCAATTTTATTTCTCGATAGCAAATTTAAACAAAACTAATGGTAGTACCTTCTAACAAATTCAGTGTAATTCTTATTTTACAAATTATTAATGTTCACGTTCCCCAGACTCATTTCCATATACATTACTGCATTTACAAAATTTAGATACAAAATAAATGTCTCTACTGGGTATACCTTTAATGCGGAAGAATACTTTGCTGATGTATGGCTGTGCAAAATAATTCAATTTACAAAACGGTCCCGACTACTAATGAGGCTCTGCAAAGAAAAGTAAGTGGTGAGCTCAACATGCTCAGTAAGAAAAACACGCGACCGGTAGATAAATACACTACATATATATATATATATACCAAATTGGAATTTTCATGAAAATATATAGATAATTTGGCAAATTCAATAATACAAGAGTTAGAATTCGAAAATAGTATCAATGTCGATAGTATAAACAGTTTACTACAGTAAATACACGATTCTGAAACTTCAAGTAGTAGAATAAATGACTCCCACAAAATATTACAATTCTTACAATCAATCCAGTAAATCAAATATACGAGACAAGGCAGAACATGCTAGATCAAAATTCATAATGACAAATTGGCCAATGTCGATGACTTTGGGCATCACTGGTGAGGTGTGCCGAGATGTCAATCACTGTGGGAGTGGTCAGCTACCTTAACGGCTCACATAACAGAATGTCTGAAGACCAAAATACATGGTACATCGTACTCACGTGCGTGTCGCATGGTACATTATACTTCGTGGACTACAGAAACATATAGTAGTGCAGCATAATTGAACCATCGCCTTTGTCAAAAAATCAGTACGAGTCAGACAGTGCGACACACAGTTAGCACGCACTCAAGCACATATCCTTAGTATCACTTATAAGCAAATCATTTTTCATTAAAATCAATTGTAAATTCAGTTTTGTAAAAATATAACATTCAGAAATAGGCTAATTCGCCCTTTCTCGATTAAAAATCCCAGTAAACAGTTTGTGAAATTTAATTCGAGATTTTCGATTTAAAACACTAATTACAAACTCCAGCGATATTTATCTAAATAAACTAAATAAATTTATATCGATAAATAGGATGATTTACTGATGTTAAAGTTTTTCCTACTTCAAAGAAACTATAAAATCATCATAGGGTTTTCTAGAATTTCGATAACTATAAAATTCGGCCTAGAATTTTATATCTACAATTCCATAGAAAAATATGTGAATCTATCTCTAGCAGCACATGGAAGTTTTCCTTACCTCGGTATCTGTCAGTAATCCTCAATGCCTCGACATTGCGAGTCGGTGGATCCGCTCTATTCGGTTTATTTTCTCCGGAGCTCTTTCCCTCGATTTTCCTAATTTTCTCTGTGTCTTCTTTCCTATCTCCAAATATTTTTATTTTTACTAATATATATACATATATATAATCATACATATATATATACCTTTTTTTTTAATCTTCTTCTCGCGCCCCTTTTCTTTTCCTTTCTTCTTCACTTCCCCATTGCTTTGTTCATCATTTTCTCATTTTCTTCTCGGTTTTCACCACCCTTCATTGTCTATGTTTCTGCCATTATCAACATCATCCTCACATCTCAATCATCATCCTTCTGGCACTGCCAAGCTCCGGTGCCCTTCCACTACCCCTATTTCCAGGTGCTGCACACTCGTCTCCTCTGTTTCGTCTACTGGTTTGGCCTTCCGCACAGTTCTCCTTGTCTCTGCTTCCTCATCTATTTCTCACCGAGTTCGGGTTTCCTAACACTCTAGGTTACTAGCCATTACCATTCCCAATGCTTTAGCTTCTCTATTCACGTCTCACGGTTCTCCTTCCCCTCTATACTACTTCATCATCATTTCTTTCTCGTTATTCCCCATGTCTTCTGGTTGAATCATAGGCTACTACTGGTTTCCAGTGCTATATATGTCATGACCCCTTTTATCATTTTTATCCAAAAATCACTATAAATGTTTTGCATTTTTCCTTTCCTTTACCCGGTCGTGAACATTCTTACCACTACACATTTAGGCTGTGAGTTAATAATAATCATAATTTCTCATTTATTTCTAATAAATCGAAAGCCATGTCATACATTTAAAAGTTAAGTTATACACTTATACAAGACATGTTGACTGATATTTACATCTCCCATATCACAATTCAAAATGACTGATGTGCCTTTACATGTTTAGATACAAAAGAATCCTGTTTGTATACCTCTTGGCGATAGAGTGCAGTGGATGTCCAAAATATAAATGCCTCAGTCCTTCACAAGGCTACTATACACGCTCTGTCGAGGGGGAAAGTAGATGGATAAGCAACCACACGCTCAGTAAGGCAATAATGCAAGCATGGTAGATAACTACTCTATCTACATGCTGATAATGTTATGGCAGAAATCATTTATAGTCGGAGCAAGAGGAAATAAAACTATGCCGCATGTATATACATATATCATTAATTAAAAACATGGAAATAGGCATGTAAAACATGGTAAAATCATAATGTAAAACCTCTCATGCTCATCATTCACAAGACTTATCATAAAAAGGGAAATTCATTAAGAAACATCCTTTAAAACATATCACATTCTAAAAACATATCAAATCTCATCACAACAATTATCATTCCTTTACTTAAAATACCAAAAGGCTTGACCCCTCCCTCGGGTCTACCCAGGACAATCACAATCACACTCGGTGTATAAAACCATGTGGTACAATGTAATATTATGTGAGACAGGCAGTCACTATATCTCAAAGACTATGTTAGCCAACTATGTCATAATCATCCTAGACCACAAGGATCTCGGTGTGCAGGGTATCATGCTGGAACGAAGGTGGGTTAGTTCTTCGCTAGACTTTTCATATCATCATCACCACCACGCAGTACAACGTACTCCATGTTATATACATGGTACAACATACTTTGTGGACCCATATCATGGTTGGGGGTGCCAGCCGTAGGTCTTATATACCCCAATGCTATGTGCAACCTATATAGTCTCAAGTGCACGTGGAGCTTCTCATATCAAAGTAAGAGAGCCTCCCCACCAACAGAGCTTTCCCACCCCATCGGGCTTAAGGATGTTGGCTTAAGGATCCTACCGTAAGAGAGCCTCCCCACTGAACAAAGCCTTCCCACCTCATATGGCATAAGGATGTAGGGCTTGAGGATCTTACCATCTCCACGACATCATACATACCACAATGCGAAAACCTATGCGAGCTAAGCTCTAACACGATTCATGTATCATCAATAAATCTCTTTGCATGAGTAACGCTTTAGTACGGCTTTATGCATAAAAATCATAGAGAAACCACATATGAGCATAGCTCCAATACGATTATATGGATAAGAAAGTCAATTAAAATCCATGTACAAGCAAAAGCTCCAATACGATTTATAAAACATAATCACAATCCCAAATCAAGGTACGAGCTAAGCTCTAGTACGATTTTATCTCATGTAAACACGATAGGTGGCTCTATTTCAACACGCATATTTCAAATCAAAGCCAGCACATGTCTCGTGCTATTTCATGAATTCATAGAAATCAAATAGCCAGCCTATCCCTCATTTTTCTTAAACCGAAGCAATGTGTTTTCGTAAGATATCAAAACATGTGATTTATGTAATTATTAGCCTTACTATCCATTTTTACCAAAATCACTTCACAACTAATTATATACCAAATACTTGTAGTCATTCATACATGCTATCATCCATTTTTTCTAAACAACCATGCATTTTATAAAGCCCAATATTCGCCCATAGAGTACGAATAGTTATCACTATATACTCAAAGAATTCCCTTACTTGGAATCGCTCGTGTGATTCCACTACCTTAAAGCTGCTTAATCTAGGGGTTCGATTCGCCTTGAACGAACTCTCCAAAACTGCACGAGATTACGTTTCACAGCAATTTACTTCAATATAACACAACTCTTGTGTTTAGCATAGTGAACTCAACCTATAGTCTTTATTAATTCTTATGAGGTCCCACTTCCTCTTAAGTCCATTTTTTGATCGCTTAAAAAATTCTCGATGGGTTATTAAACTCCTTTTGGTCTATTGATTCATACTTAATCAATTTTTGAGATCATCGAGTCTCTAATTCCTCATTTACCTCACTATGTCATTTTTTCAAACAGCTCATATGCTTATTCACTTAACTAAGCCAATCTAACAATGTGGCTTCATTCAACCTTCTAAAAATCATACATACTACCTCATAAACACCTTAGCATATCCCCTTTATCACCAATTCACCCATATCCCATTTTCTCACTCTAGATTCAATCTAATTTTTACTTGTTCCATTGTACTCTAAGTAGTTTCTATCATTAATATACACACCAATCAACACAAAATCAATAACTAAATAAATGTACTTGGGTTAGTGCATTAGAAACTCACCTAGCTTGATTTTCTCCTTGCTCCAAATGGGAATGAAGCTTTGCTCCTTCAATCCAACTAATAGGGTATTGATTCCAAACTATGTTGTTCTTCTCTTTATGATGAACAATTTTGCTCTAATGGTATTTTCTTAAACCTCTATGAAAATGGGATGATTTTAGAGTGAGAAAGTTAGGTTTTTAAGATTGAAATGGAAGAAAACGGTTTAGTCTTGTGAAATACAGATCCAACTGCTCCCTATTTATAGAATTGGCTTGATGAGATCGATCTGTATAAGGTGGAGATCAATCTGGTCCTCTTAAATCCCTCATTTTCATGACATTTTGAAGGCATGAGATTGATTTGTCGAACGCTTGAGACCGATCTGCTTTAGTGAATGAGATTGATCTGCTTCAATGGAACAAGATCGATTTACCTCAGGCAGAGAGCTAAGGAGATCGATCTGGCCTTAAGGGGAGATCGATCTACTCTAGCTCGAGAGTTAAGGAGATCGATCTACTTGAGTGAGGGACGGATCTCTCTATTCCATCATGCTTGATTTGCATTTTCTATGTCACAAGATCAATCTCTCCTTGCATGGGATTGATCTGGCCTTCATCCTACACCCTTTTTGCTGTAAATTCCTCCTTCAAACTCATACTAAATCATTTCAACACCCAATTATCAATCCATTCACACTTAGAACTCAAAAGTATCCAATTCTCATAATTCATATGTAATGTAACTTGTCTATACATCAATTGATCTTATACATTACATAGAAAATTAAGGGTTTTATAATCCTCCCTTCCTTCAAGGAATTTGGTCCTCCAAATTTGAACCAAGTTAACTTGAGAACAACTCCGGGTACTTCACTTGCATCCTACTTTCAAACTCCTAGGTAGCTTCCTCTGGAGTGTGAT
This sequence comes from Firmiana major, assembly GCA_033439115.1. Taxonomy (NCBI): domain Eukaryota; kingdom Viridiplantae; phylum Streptophyta; class Magnoliopsida; order Malvales; family Malvaceae; genus Firmiana; species Firmiana major. The sequence continues at coordinate 43,625,921 of CM065908.1, read as the reverse complement.
ATTGCCAAGGGACCTTCACCAATGAAATTGTCTTTGTCCTTAGTACCTTCTCTTTCCTATTCAATATCTGATCCAACTTCTCAACATACGTCATACTCTCATTGAGCTCTAACAGCTCATATCTTATCACATGTGCCAGGTCCGGGTGATACTTTCGAAGCATAGAGACGTGGAAAGTGTTATGAACATTCGCCAAGTCTAGTGGCAATGCCAACCTATAAGCCTTATCTCCCACTCTCTCAAAAATTTCGAAGGGTCCAATATATCGAGGACTCAACTTTCCCTTCTTACCGAATCTCATAATCCGTTTCGATGGAGAAACTCTCAAAAACACTGACTCACCCACAGTAAACTCCAATGGTCTCCGTGTCACGACCCTTAGCTTACCAAATTACGTACAAATTTTTTTCATTTTCATGCATTATTTATTATTCCTCCTTACTCGATCATGAATAGCTACTTTCCTCAACAGTTAGGATGTGTGTCAATGTCTATTGCATTCCACCATACCAATTTAAATTGCATATTATTTATAAGTAAACACTTGTATAATTAAATCAGAGTTGTTGTTTAAATGTGTTTACATAGCTTTACATCCCTAATAATTACATAAAAACTGCTGTTGTGCTATGGAAAGTTTAGATACAAAAAACTCTCATCAGGGTGTATACCTTATGCGATGGGATGCAGCAAATGCCAAAAGGGAACTCCTCTAGTCACGCTCAATCTATACTCAGAGCTCTGTAGAGAGGGGAAAAATAAAGGGGGTGAGAAAACCACATGCCAACAGGCAGATACTGCACTATCTACGTGATCGTGATGCCATGCTCAAAGCATACATTTCATCATTTTCTCAAAATATGAGTTCATGCTTGTGTTAATGGTATGTAAAGCATTCATGCTATTAAAATCTAGTGCACAATTCAATTTCAAGCATGGAATATCCATCATGCATTTTTCACAAGTAGGGCATGGAAAACACATCATGCGTACGTGCACTTTAAAACCATTAACAAACCGTCATCTCAAAACAATCCAACACTTGTCAGGGCTCAGCCCTCCATCAAACTGTTCTGACCCACAAATCATTTCAAACATGGATTTATTCACAAAACAATAGACATGTGAGATAGGCAATACAATAAGGGAAATATCCTTTAGGACTATGGCCATATCCTGTGATACCGGCTACACGGATCAGGTGTGCGGGGTATTACCACTATCTGCTTCCACACGGGAGGTGGGTCAAGTCCAACCCGTCGGTCCATAGCAGATCTCGTCCGAAGACTGCATAACACAATTTCAACACGGCACAACGTACTCCATACTACATGCACAGTACAACGTACTTCATGGACCCATATCAACACATCATATCATGCCACATCTCAAAATGCACGTGTGAGCCTATTTAATCGGTACGACTTCTTGTCTACTTGAAGCTCCTAACACGGCTATCAACATGTCAAAATAACACAAATGCACGTGTGAGCCTATTTAATCGGTGTGACACCCAGTCTACCCGAAGCTCCAAGCACGACAACAAATAAGGTGGGCATCTAATGCGAGCTATGCTCCAACACCATGCCAAAACCAATGTAAAGTCTGTGCGAGCTCAACTCTAGCACAACAGCATAAAAATTCATGTGAAAACTAGTGCGAGCTACACTCTAGCACTCATGTGAATGAAACACATCAAAACTCGTGCGAGACACACTCTAGCACGCTTTCATTCTCACGAAAACCTTGTAGGTGGCTCAATTCTTTGTAAAGTATGGTTAATAAACCGAAACAACTTATTTCTCTTGCAATTCATTTCAAATATTAGCCAACCTACTAATCACTTGCTAAAAAGCAATACAACATGATTTTCCAAAACATTATGCCTTTGTTTTGATGCACATTTCTCAAAACCCAACTCGTTACCCTTCAACCACCCAATATCATTTCCTAATATCACATGTATTCTAGCAAAACATTTAAGCACCCAAATTGCGTACAAATATCTCTAAGAGTCCACAAAATTTCTTTACCTCAATTTACTTGAGTGCGACTCTATGTTCCTCTTAGCTTCTTGCACTCTTGGTTCGCCTTGCTCCAGTGTATCCTCGGGAGATGCGATTCATTCATCCAAACCACTTGAGTTAATGTTGTTAACTCACATTTTGACCTCACTAGTCAATATAATTCATTTATGCATTTCACCAATGCCTTATTCCACATTTTACCCCTTTTAGGTAAATCCCATAATTTATTCACTAACAACCTCTTAAAATCATACTCATAACACTATTATCACCTCAAGATATCCCATTCATCATCTAATCCTCTACATTTTACTTTCTTACACTAACCCATCTCTAGGTTATAATCATTCCAATGCATTTTAGATAGTTTCTAACTTTACTAAGCACCCCAATCAACTCTAAAACATCAATAGCTTAACAATGTACTTGAGTTGGTGCTTTAGAAACTCACCTCTGTGGATTTCCTCCTTGCTCCAAATAGAAATGCTCCTTATTCCTTAATTCCAACAAATAGGGAAAATACCTCAAAGCCAAGTTATTCTTCTCTTCGATGTGAACAACTTTGTGTCTAATGGCCTTCCCTCAAATCTTCTTGAAAATGGCTGGATTTAGAGAGAAAAATCTATGTTTTTGGATTAGAAGATGAAAGAAGTTTGGTTGTTCTCGACATCTGCAGATCCAACTTCTCCTATTTATAGATTCAGCTTGATGAGATCGATCTGCTCTGGGTGGAGATCGATCTGGTCCTCATAAAATCCCTCTTTTTTCACGACATTTGAAGGCAGGAGATTAATCTATCGAAGACTAGAGATTAATCTGTCTCAGGCAGTAGCTCAAGGAGATCAATCTGGCTTGGGAGGAGATCGATCTTGCTTCAAACCCGAGAGTTAAGGAAATCGATCTGTTTGCCTTAAGGATCGATCCTCATTTTATAGAATGTTTAGGAGATCGATCTGGCTCCATTGGAGATGGATCTACACTATTCCTACTGCTCGAATAAAGGCAATTTGGCTCTTCCAGATCAATCTCACATCCTATGAGATCGATCTAGCCTTCATATTTCGAGATTTTACTGCAGTTTTCTGTAGGTACTTACACTAAAATAACTTTAATTTACTGCCATAGTCATTTTCTCATTCAATCATCTCTGAGACTTAAAAATGGCATCCATTCCTACTTTATACCTATTAAAACTTGTGTGAAATCTTTGTATATCCAAAGGTACATGATATAAACCAAATGGAAGTGCACAACTTATGCAATCTTCCTTCATTTTACCATACCACTCATATTTCATTCCACTCATATTCTTCACATATTTAAGTCCATTTCTTCATATTCATATATAATGTAACTTGTACGTACAATCACAACTCTTATTACATGTGTATACATTAAACTTATGGACTTACGTTACATATACTTTATAATACAAGTACATCACCACTTACATATATACCAAGTTATACATATATGGGGTCTCACATTCTCCCCCACTTAGAAAATTTGGTCCTCCAAATTGGGACCAAGTTAATTCATGAATATCCCGGGATACTTCTCCCACATCAAACTCTCCAATTCTCATGTGGACTCTTCCATCTTGTGATGTTGCCAAAGAAACTTCACCAGGGGAATTATCTTTATCTTCAACACTTTCTCTTTTTTGTCTAATATCCGAACTAGCCTCTCAATGTACGTCACGTCTTCATTGAGCTATAAAGTTTCATACCTTATTACATGCACCGAGTCCAGATAATGCTTCCTTATCATGGATACATGGAAGACATTATGAACACTTTCCAACTCTGGTGGCAGTGCCAACCTGTATGCCTTATCTCCCACCTTATCAAGTATCTCAAATGGCCCTATATATCGAGGGCTCAACTTTTCCTTCTTCCCGAATCTCATAATTCCCTTCGAATGAGAAACCTTTAAAAACACTGACTGACCCGCATCAAACTCCAGTGGTCTTCGTCTTCTGTTAGCATAACTCTTTTTGTCTACTCTGAGCTGTTCCTTAGCCTCTCACAAATCAATTGGACATCCTGAGAGGCTTGTCTAACCAAGTTCGAAGCAAAGATCTGTTTGTCACCAACCTCTTCCCATCCAATTGGGGAACGACATCTACGCCCATAGAATGCCTCATATGGTGCCATCCCAATACTCGTATGAAAACTGTTATTATAGGCGAACTTTGCGAGTGGCAAATGGTCATCCCAGGAGCCTCCAAAATCTAATGTACATGCTCTCAACATATCCTCCAGGGTCTGTATAGTCCTCTTTGACTGACCATCTGTCTGAGCATGAAACGTGGTGCTAAAACTTAACTGGGTCCCCATCGCTTCTTGAAAACGTTCCCAGAAGTGGGAAGTGAAGCGGACATCCCTATCAGAAACAACGCTAATTGAAATTACTTGTAGCCTCACTATCTTGCACACATACAAGTTCGCTAACTAGCTTAGAGTATCGGTAGCTCTCATAGCTAGAAAAAAGGCTGATTTCATCAACCGATCCACAATCACCCATATGGTATCATGACCTCTGTGGGTCCTCGACAATCCCATCACAAAATCCATGGTGACGTGCTCCCACTTCCAAGTCGGTATCGGTAGAGGCTGCAATAACCCTATAGGCTTCTGATGCTCTACCTTCACCTGCTGACAAACGAGACACTTAGCAAGATATTCAGCATTGTGCTTTTTCATCCCAGACCACCAATAAACCTTTCGAAGGGTTTGCTACATCTTGTTACTTCTTGGATGTATGGTATACTTCGATGAGTGAGCTTCTGTCAAGATTGATCTTCTGATCTCTGCATCATCAAGAACACATATCCTACCTCTAAACCTCAACAATCCATCTGAAATCAACTCAAAGTTCATCTTTGTACCCTTCTATATCTGCCCAACAATATCACTGAACTGTTGATCAGTTCGTTAAGCCTGTCGAATTTTATCTACCAGATTTTGTTCCAACTGCAGGCTAGCTATCCTAATTCCACTATTAGCGTCAGGCGAGGTCACATCCAAACTGAAGTTCGTGAACTGTTCCAACAGCTCGTGTTCCCTGACCATCATGAATGACACCAATCCGAGATACTTTCTACTCAATGCATCAGCAACTACATTTGCCTTACCCAGGTGGTACAGGATCTCACAATCATAATCCTTTAACAGCTCGAACCATCTCCTCTGTCTCATGTTTAACTCTTTTTGTGAGAACATGTACTTAAGGCTCTTATGATCTGTGTAAACTTGAAATCTCTCACCATAAAGATAGTGGCGTCATATTTTCAATGCAAACACTACGACCGCCAACTCTAAATCGTGGGTTGGGTAGTTTTTCTCATGATCCTTCATCTGCCTTGATCCATAGGCCACTACCTTCCCATCCTGCATCAACACACAGCTCAGTCCCTGGTGTGAAGCATCCACATGCACCGAGAAACCTCCTGAGTTGGTAGGAATGGTGAGTATCAGAGCTATGGTTAATCTCCTTTTCAACTCATGAAAACTTCCCTCACACTTATAGGCCTACACATACTCCACAATCTTCCTCGTGAGACGTGTCAAAAGAACAGCTAACCTCAAAAAGCCCTCTACAAAGCTTCGATAATACCCAGCTAAACCCAAGAAATTTTTGATCTCTATCACTGTCTAGGGTCTCTGCCACTGTGTACTGCCTCAATCTTTGTTGGATCCACTGACACTCCATCATTTGATACTATATGACCCAGAAAAAAGATTTGGTCCAACCAAAAGTCATACTTACTGAGTTTAACGTACAACCTCTTTTCCCTGAGGGTCTATAGCACTATCCTTAGATGCCTTTCATGCTCCTCTCTAGACCTTGAGTACACCAGTATATCATCAATAAACATAATTACAAATCGATCCAAATACTGGTGGAATACCTCATTCATCAACGGCATAAAAGCTGCGGGAGCATTCGTCAACCCTAATGGCATAACCATAAACTCATAATGTCCATACCGGGTGCGAAAGGCTATCTTGGGTATATCTCCACTCCTATCTTCAACTGATGGTACCCAGATCTCAAATCTATTTTGGAAAAGACCTGTGCTCCCTTTAGCTGATCCAACAAGTCATCAATGAGTGGAAGGGGATACTTATTCTTGATGGTGGCCTTATTTAACAACAGATAATCTATACACAGTCGGAGGCTTCCATCCTTTTTCCTTACAAACAGAACTGGTGCTCCAAAAGGTAAGACGCTCGACCTGATGATCCCCTTCTCCAGTAACTCCTGTAACTATTTCCTTAATTCTTCCAACTCAACTTGAGTAATTCTGTTCGATGGCTTGGATAACGGCTCTGTACCAAGTGCCAAATCTAGGCCAAATTCCATCTCCCTATCTGGAGGTAACCCTGGTAATTCCTCCGAAAAAACATTTAGATATTCCTTGATCACTGGGATATCTATCAACTCCGGACGTGCCTTATCCGTCTCAACCACATAAGTAATGTATCCTTCACATTATCCTTTCTATCGTTAGTAACACACATCATCATATACACATATGTAATTAATAAACAAATTCATCTTTTGAATATCATGTATTTAAATCATACTCTTCTCATTTATAAAGATCATGTTATTTCATTTCTTTTCATCAAAATTTAAAATAAGATTGTCAAATTCGGTAAACATCAAGGTCCTAGCACGATAAGAACATGGTTCGCAGCCAGCCAATCCATACCTAAGATTACATCAAAATCATTGATGTTTAAAAAAATTAGATTGGCTAGCATTTCTTTACCTCCTATCCTCATCTTAAAATTTTTATATACATGCTCAGTTAACTGACTATCATTCATAGAGGTAGTTATCATCAACATCTTATCTAGCAGTGTGGGTTTTACATGCTTCAACAATTTACATGCAAAGGATGGCAAAATAAAAGAACGCGTGGCACCAGGATCAAATAATACAAGTGCTTCTAAATTAATGATTTGGATGATACCTTTAACCACATCCGAAGATTGATCTACAGTATCCTAGTCCAGCGCGTGCACTCATCCTCTGCTCACACCCATTGTCTACTTCCCCTTTTCCTCAGCTGTAGCCCTCCTCTTCAGAGCAGCTGTCCCAACTGGAGCTCACTCTGGCTCACTACCCTTCTATAAGGCTTCCTCTATTATCTATAGGCAATCCCTGATCATGTGCCCTGATTTCCCATATTTGAAACATGCCGCAGGATGTCCATAGCATGGTCGAGTACCGTGGTACCTGCCACACTTGTTGCACTGTTCTGTCGTAGGCCGTGGCCCTCCAATTATAATTCCTTTAGCAGGAGCTATGGCCGGATACATGGGAGGATTAACTGTCATCTCTCGAATCTTCTAAATCCTTGACCTCTTCCCAGTAAACCTCTTGCTTCGCCTATAGCTGAAGCCTCTATCCATCACTTGTCTCTTCTTATCTCTGTCCCTCATCTTACCAACCTTCCCAAACTCTGAGGCAATCCTATCAACATCTTGTTTGCACAATTGCGCCCTGCGCACTGCCTCCTCGTAGGTCGGTATATCCAAGGGAACCAGTCTAGACCTGATGGTCGTTCTCAATCCATCCACAAATTTCTAGATCTTCTCGACCTCATTACTCATTGTGTTAGGATCCTATCTACCTAAGGAGATAAAGGTCATCTCGTACTCATCCATAGTCCTGCTCCCTTAGGTCAATCCCAAAAATGCCATTTTCATCTTCCGCTGAGCGGTATCCGGTACATACTGTCTTCGAAAAGCTTCCAAAATTATATCCCAGCTGATCTCAGTATGTCGGGCTCTCAAAATAGCTCTGGTGGATTTCCACCAATGTTCTGTTGATCCCTTCAGCATAAAAGAGGCAAACTCTACCATCTCGATAGTAGTGCACTCGAAGAACCCATGCAACTTCTCGATCTCTTTTATCTAATCCTCCGCAGCCACTAGGTCCTTAACTTCACTGAAAGACGGCGATCCAAACTTCTGGAACTGTCACAGTCTGTCCAAATCACAATCGTTACCCCAGCCTCTACTGGCCTATAGTGTACCAATAAGTGTTGGCAAATCCTATACAGGTGGGGGTGTAGGTGTATCTATCGTCTGAGGTCTCTAGGCTGGCTGGGCCCATGCCTCAGGAACTGTCGCTTGCTCGGTATCACCCTGTGTAGTGGGACTCTATCTACCCCCAACTCCAGGTAATGATTGAGTGACCAACTCCAAGATCATCTCCATACTCCGGTCAATCCTCACGAAGCAAGCCTAAGTACTCTCGGGTCTCTCCTCTGGACCCTGTGGAGCATGCTCAACCTCAGCCTCCAGCTCAATCTCTTCCTAAGCCTCATGTGTTTCTGGCTCAACACGACCCCTAGGCCTACCTCTACGGCCTCTATCTTGCGCCTTCAGCCCTCTACCTCGACTGGTATTAGGCATAATTAGTGAACTCCCTACATTCACATGAAATTCTTAGTCAACCCATCGACACACACACTGTATCTAAACAAGCACAGTAACTTTGAGGATGAAATTTTCCAACTAATTAAGTATTTTAGACATCAACACACATCATACCAACTCAGTTCTGAAACCAACTTCTATCACGACCCTCAACTTACCAAAATACATACAATTGTTTTTGCATTTTCATGCATTATTTATTATTCGTCCTTACTCGATCGTGAATAGCTACTCACCTTAACAGTTAGGCTGTGTCTCAATTTTTATCTCATTCCACCATACCAATTTAAATTGCATATTATTTATACGTAAACACTTGTATAATTAAGTCAAAGTTATTGTTTACATGTGTTTACATTGCTTTACATCCCCAACAATTACATACAAACTGCTACTGTGCTATGGAAAGTTTAGATACAAAAATATATCATTACTGTGCATACCTTATGCGATGGGATGCAACGGATACCTAAAGGGAATGCCTCCAGTCACGCTAAATCTATACTCAATGCTCTGTAGAGAGGGGAAAAATAAGGGAGGTGAGCAAACCACACACTCAGTAAGGCAATCATGCGAACAGGTAGATACTGCACTATCTACGTGATCGTGATGCCATGCTCAAAGCATACATTTCATCATTTTCTCAAAATATGAGTTCATGCTTGTGTTAATGGTATGTAAACCATTCATGCTATTAAAATCCAGTGCATAATTCAATTCAAAGCATGGAATATCCATCATGCATTTTTCCCAAATAGGGCATGGAAGACATATCATGCGTACATGAACTTTAAAACCATTAACAAACAGTCATTTCAAAACAATCCAACACTTATCAAGACTCAGCCCTCCCTCGGACTGTCCTGACCCATAAATCATTTTAAACATGGATTTATTCACAAAGCAATAGACATGTGAGATATGCAATACAATAAGGGAAATATCCTTTAGGACTATGGCCATATCTTGCGGGGTATCACCACTATCTACTTCCACAAGCGAGGTGGCTCAAGTCCAACCCGCCGGTCTATAGCAGATCTCGTTCGAAGACGGCATAACAAAATCTCAACATGGTACAATGTACTCCATGCTCATGCACGATACAACGTACTCCGTGGACCCATATCAACACATCATATCACGCCACATCTAAAAACGCACATGCGAGCCTATTTAATCGGTACGACTTCTTGTCTACCCGAAGCTCCTAACACGGCTATAAACATATCAAAATATCACAATTGCACGTGCGAGCCTATTTAATCAGTGTGACACCCAGTCTACCTAAAGCTCCAAGCACGACAACAAATAAGGTTGGCATCTAATGCGAGCTATGCTCCAACACCATGCCAAAACCATTGTAAAGTCTGTACGAGCTCAACTCTAGCACGACATCATAAAAATCCATGCGAAAACTAGTACGAGCCACGCTCTAGCACTGATGTGAATGAAACACATCAAAACTCGTGCGAGACACACTCTAGCACGCTTTCATTCTCACGAAAACCCTGTAGGTGGCTCAATTCTTTGTAAAGTATGGTTAACAAATTGAAACAACTTATTTCTTTTGCAATTAATTTCAAATATTAGCCAACCTACTAATCACTTACTAAAAAATAATAAAACATGATATTCCAAAGCATTATGCCTTTATTTTCATGCACATTTCTAAAAACCCAACTCGTTACCCTTCAATCACCCAATATCATTTCCTAATATCACATGCATTCTAACAAAACATTTAAGTGCCCAAATTGTGCACAGATATCTCTAAGAGTCCACAAAATTCTCTTACCTTAATTTACTTGAGTGCGACTCTCTGTTCCTTTTAGCTTCTTGCGCTCTTGGCTCGCCTTGCTTAGTGTATCCTCGAGAGCTGCGATTCATTCATCCAAACCACTTGAGTTAATGTTGTTAACTCACATTTTGACCTCACTAGTCAATATAATTCATTTATGCATTTAACCAATGCCTTATTCCACATTTTACCCCTTTTAGGTAAATCTCACAATTTATTCACTAACAACCTCTTAAAATCATACTCATAACACTATTATCACCTCAAGATATCCCATTCATCATCTAATCCTCTACATTTTACTTTCTCACGCTCACCCATCTCTAGGTTATAATAATTCCAATGCATTTTAGATAGTTTCTAAAATTACTAAGCACCCCAATCAACTCTAAAACATCAATAGCTTAACAATGTACTTGAGTTGGTGCTTTAGAAACTCACCTCGTTGGATATCCTCCTTGCTCCAAATAGAAATGCTCATTATTCCTTAAATCCAACAAATGGGGAAAATACCTTCAAGCCAAGTTGTTCTTCTTTTCACTGTGAACAACTTTGTGTCTAATGGCCTTCCCTCAAATCTTCTTGAAAATGGTCGAATTTAGAGAGAAAAATCTAGGTTTTTGGATTGGATGATGAAAGAAGTTTGGTTGTTCTCGAAATCTGCAGATCCAACTACTCCTATTTATAGATTTAGCTTGATGAGATTGATCTGCCCTATGTGGAGATCGATCTGGTCCTCATAAAATCCCTCTTTTTTCACACTATTCGAAGGCAAGAGATCGATCTGTGGAAGACTGGAGATCGATCTGTCTCAGGCAGTAGCTCCAGAGATCAATCTGGCTTGGGAGGAGATCGATCTTGCTTCAACCCGAGAGCTAAGGAAATCGATCTATTTGCCTTAAGGATTAATCCTCATTTTACAGATTGTTTAGGAGATCAATCTGGCTCCATTGGAGATCGATCTGCATTATTCCTATTGCTCGAACAAAGGCAATTTGGCTCTTCCAGATCGATCTCTCATCCTATGAGATCGATTTGGCCTTCATATTTCCAGATTTCAATGCAGTTTTCTATAGGTACTTACGCCAAAACAACTTTAATTTGCTGCCATGGTCATTTTCTCATTCAATCATCTTTGAGACTAGAAGATGGCATCCATTCCTACTTAATACCTATTAAAACTTGTGTGAAATCTTTGTATATCCAAAGGTCCATGATATAAACCAAATGGAAGTGCGCAACTTATGTAATCTTCCTTCATTTTACCATACCACTCGTATTCCAGTCCACTCACATTCTTCACATATTGAAGTCCATTTCTTCATATTCATATATAATGTAACTTGTACATACAATCACAAATCTTATTACATGTGTGTACATTAAACTTATGGACTTATGACACGCCCTAACGGTAATGTCTGCAAGTGCACGGGTCGTACAAGTAATAATGGGATTTGAGTCCCGAAATTATCGTCCCACAGAGAAGTTGACCTGCCTAATTAAGTACCGGTTAGTCTTACCCTAAGTATATTCTAGCAAATTATGAGATTAAGGTGGGTGATCTACTAATCTAGAATTGAAAATACCGAAAACAATAAAATAATAAAACTATAAAATAAAGAAAATAAAATCGAGCAAAATTACTTACAGTGCTCAACGCAATTAAAATCAAAAACATATAAAAGAAATTAAAACAGTTAAAACTAATTAACGCAATTAAAATAAAATGCAATTATGAAAATAACAAAGCAAGATAAATTAAACTAAATTTAACAAACCTAAAATGCAATTAAACTACTTAATCAAAATGTAATTTAAACTAACTTAAGATTTAATGAAATAAATATTCCCCTAATCTAATTCTAAATGAACACTTAATTAACTATCATCCTAATTAAAACTAAGTTTTATACTACTATGCAAGAATACTAACATGCAATTTAATTAAAGACTGTAAACTAAGCTTAACAAATTAAATTGAAATTAAACTAAACTAACAATGCATGAAAATGTATTAATTGCTATAGTTGAATGCCAAACAAGGCCTTAGATTTAATTCAACCCCATGTCCCTCCAAATACTATTCATGTGTTTTCCAAATCATGCTTATTTCCAAACTTTCACATTTTTGGCAACTGTCCCGTTGCACTCTGCTTGCTCTCGGGTCTGACCAGAAACTGCTCCAAGTATTGCTAGGACCGCTTCTGCTCCCTGCTGTACTAGACATTCTCTGATCCAGCTACTCTCATTCTGCTTCTGCTATATCTGGTGTGTCTCGGTTCCAGGTCACGGGTTGGTTGTCTCCAGGCGTGCTGCTGTTTGCTACCAACTCTGCCTCGGTTTTTGGTGCGTCTTCCTTTCCTGCAACAACCCAGCACAGCATGCCAGCCCCACATTCCTGCCTACCCAGACCTGCTCCTAGCTTCATGCTCTTCGTAACCATGTCCAGGTACTGCTCTGTGCTAGCTCTCAGTCTTGTCCGTGAAGCTATCACGTTTCTTGCCATTTTGTTGCTGCTTCATTTACCACTTCAAGCGTTGGTTACACGACCTTTGCAAGCTTCAAGCATGCCACGAATATGCAACAGCACACAACAGGCTGGGCACACCACCTTAGGTAAGAACTTAACACGAGATAGAACAATAAATAGGGGCTGGAATCGATCGTGCTTTGCATAGACTCTACACCCTTCAGCTGCAAACTATCAATATCTACACAATTGATCAGTAGAGGTAATGGAGTTTAGCATTTACAACTTGAAACAGAGGGCCACATCGAGATTATAATTGAATAACGGCACATGAAGATAATGAACAGTACACTTAAATGGAAACAGAGCTGAACAGAGGAGAACAAGGTGGATGCGTGTGATTCCTAGCTACTGTTGTTGCTGAGTCTAGCAAGTCAGCATCCTCATTTGGTACAGCTACTACATTGCATCGTGAAGAACTTTTGCACCCACCAGCTTTCATCAGGATCGGCCATTACCGTGAACAACACCAACCTGTGCCACTGTTTGCTTCTCTATCGGGTTGGATGAACAAGGCGTGACTAGCTAAGATACTAAATACGATTTAACTTAAATGCATAATTGTGAAACTACTAGCAAATAAAATGAGCAAATAAAAAAATTAAGATGCAAAGGAAACCAAGAGCTACATTAGGAGAAATAGAAATTTATCAACTAAAACTTAAGCTATTCATTTGCACAACCAAGAGTTACACTAAGAACATCATGCTATGTAAAATAGAACTTGAAGAATAAAAGAGCTTGAAATAGACCAAACCGAGAAGAGCAAATGGAAATGATGTTGATTGCTATCAAATAGAGATTATCCAAGTCTAGAAAAATGAAGAACATAAAAATGGAATGAAAATTTTTAAATGAAGTTGGAACCTAATGGAAGACTTAAGAAAGTAAATCTTGAAAATGTAATCTCTAAACTAAACTACTCTAAGCTACCTTACATTACACTACTCCTACTCCTAAAATTACATAGTTTTTCAATTGTCATCCTTTCCTATTTATAAACACACTAGGGGTAAAATTGTAATTTCTACATCCTAGATGAGTTGGCATTTTTTTGGCCACTTGTCTTCACACCATTGGCTCATTGAAAAGATATTTCCATGTCATCGGTCTTCTTGTTCAATTGGATGTGCTAGGTGGCATGACTCGTGTTGTCTGCGTGGCTCAATCTCGATTTTAGCCCAATTCTATTCCATTTTCTACCGAAATATTCAAATTCATCCGGATTTAATTTATCTACAAACATGAGAATTTTAATTAAATAAAGGGGATAATTAACAAAATAAATTAGGCATTTAAATAATTAATTAGGAAATTAAGGACAAATAATTATAAAAATATAGAATTATCAACTTATGTTACATATACTTTATAATACAAGTACATCACCACGTACATATATACCAAGTTATACATATATGGGGTCTCACACTCTGTCTCATGTCAGAATAACTCTTTTGTCGGCTTGGAGCTGTCCGTAATCTCTTACATATCAACTGGACGTTCTCAGAGGCCTGCTCCACTAAATCTGGAGAAAAAATCTATCTGTCACCAACCTCTTCCCATCTAATAGGGGATCGACATCTGCGTCCATACAGTGCCTCATAAGGTGCCATTCTGATACTCGCATGATAGCTGTTATTATAGGTAAACTCGGCTAACTGTATGTAATTCCTGTAGTCTTACAAGTCTTTTTATGAAGCTATGATGTAAATGTACATGGTTACATGTGTTTAAATGATGAAAGGATGTAAGGATGATGAATCTATTGTATAATCTATGATTTCAAGTGTGTGCATAAGTTTCATTACCTACGAACTATACGGAATGGATATTATCATGTGTTGGCTGAGTAAGGAATGTAAAATGAGGTATCAGGTAATTAAGGATGAATTACAATATGAAAATCTGTAGAAAACTATAGTAATATCGGTGCAGGGGAGGAGCAGGTCGATCTACCATGAAGGAGAGATTGATCCCCTCTTATGAGATGTCAGGAATTAGGTCAGTTGAATAAGACGGATCGATCTCATGGGAAGGTAGATCGATCTCCTTAAGTCTCAACCTGGAAGAGATCGATCTCCCTTGAGCAATAGATCGATCTCCCATTCACAAATAGATCGATCTCATCATGAAGAGCATATCGATCTAATAGTAGTTACATTAGGTGAAAGGACTACCAAAACCATGCAGAGATCAATCTCCACAAGGGACCAGATCGATCTCATGTCGCTGCATCTATATAAAGAGCACAGTATTGGACTGAAAATCAAGTTTTCTTACCTACCAAACCCGCACCTATCCATTTCCCCCAAAGATTCAGACTTTCTCACTCTAAATATAACTACATTCTAGCCAGATTTAGAGGAAGCTCAAGAAGGGAAAGTTGTTCCTTGAAGTAAGGAGAACAACATACCCAAAAATCACACATTGGTTTGATCGAGAGGAGGAGAATAGACTACCACAAGTTGGCTAAGGAAAAACAAAGTTGGGTAAGTCTTTAAAGCCCTCAACTCTAAGCATGATGTTTTAGGTGATTTTAGGAGTTGATGTATGTATATTGTGACAGTAGAAAATGGCTAAAAGGTGTAGAACTCACTTAATCTAAAATGCACCTAGAAAAGAGATAGATTAAGTTTGCCATTATGATGATCTTGGGATGCTATGATATGAGTGGTGTTGAGTGATTGATTTTAAATGATATATATATATCAAGGTGGGATATGATATAAGGCTTAAGAAACATGAATTGAATGGTAGATGACAATGTGAATGTTTAAGAGAAGAAAAGGGGAAAATAACTTAATGATTTACACATGTAGATCGGAATACGTCAGAACACGATTAACCCAGATCGCAAATGAAGTAAAACGAGACAAAGGAGAATACAAGCACGATTCAAGGTAAGCGACTGTATGTTAGTGATAGAGATATTCGTACGTATTTTATTGTGGTTTTAGTAGTTATGACGCTGAAATATTATACTTAGCTTTTGGACCATAAGTGAATTGAAATGTATTATGGTACAAATTGTGAAAATGGGATGTTGGAAGGAAAATAACTTTACATGAATGTTTTTAATGTTTTTACAACTATACGTTTTTTTGTGACTGAGAAATGATGATGGATAGGTTGGCTAGTTTTACGTGTTTAGCATGGAATGACATGCTACAATAATAAACATGATTTATGTTTTAAAAGAGAAAAATAGCCACCTATTAGATTGGAGATGTGAATTGGTGTTGGAGCCTTAGCTCACACCTGCTTTGATGATTTTGACTATGCTAGAGTTTTACTCGCATATGTTTTCATGATTTGACAAATCGTGCTGGAGCGTAGCTTGCACGAGGTTTTACGATGATGACTTTGTGTTGGAGTTTAGCTCGCACAAGTTTTTATAGTTTTATGATGATGATGATATGCTGGAGCCTAGCTTGCACAACGGTTTTGAGATGATACAGTGCTAGAAGCAGTTGCTCGCACTGAAAGATACCATGCTGGAGCCTCGCGTTGATTATGTGTCACGTTGATTTTGCTTGCCTGGTATATGAGACACGGCTAAGGATGATAAGTCCATCGGTGTAGGATGGATGGACTGGGTCCACGGGTGTACGTTGAACCATGTAGTTATCCGTGGAATACTATATACCGTGCTGGGTTCACATAAGTATGTGTATCGCATAGATGACACATGGCATACATCGTACTGTGAGTCTATGTGATGTGATGAGGAAGATGATGATGTTGATTGAGATCAGCCAAAGTGTAGGACTGACCCATTTCCCTTCATGCAAGTGATGCCATGTGCACACTTGATGAGTGAGGCCTGGGATCACTGACTATGGCCATATGTCATGGATATTTGTTTGCCTAGAATTCCCTACCTGTCTTAGAGATAAGAGGAAATTTGAGAAACTCATAAAAGAATGAAATTTGATGGAGAGAAATGATTTTGAAAAAAATAAAAGAGATGTTATGATTTAATAAATATCCCGATTTGAAGGCTTGTACTGTGATAGCACTGTGTTTATGCTATTTCTCTTATGCAGATTTATTGAGCATTGATTTTATGAAAATGCCTATCAGAGAGAAATGTGTAAATGCATTTTCTATTGATAGAATTCCTTTATAATGAATGTTGTTTTATTTATCATGCATGGGCTATGTTGATAGTACAGTATCTATCTGTTAGCATGCTTTTCCTTACTGAGCTGTGGTTTGCTCATCCCACTATTTTCCCCCTCCAGATACAGAGAAGTAGAACAATGCAGTGGTCTCTAGATCTTTTGTGTTGATCAGCTCTTACTAGTTGATAAGGTATAAGAAAATGTATACGCATAAGCATTTTGTATCTATCGTATTGTATCACACAATTATACATTGACAATGAGAAAAATTGTATGGGGATGTCGTGTAAAGATACCTTATTTATATTAATGATTTTGTATACCTACACACATGCCTGGGAGTGTATGCCTTAAAGTTTTAAATATTTCCACTATAAATGTATGGAATTAGTAATTGCATCGGCTCACAGCCAAACCGTAAGTGTAATGTATGGATGAAGAGCACTCGGAGTCGGGGTGTGACACTGTAGGTGATCATCCCAGGAGCCTCCAAAATCCAATACACACGCTCTTAACAAATCCTCCAGGGTCTGTATAGTCCTCTCTGACTAACCATCTGTCTGAGGATGAAAAGTGGTGTTACAACTCAAGTGGGTCCCCATCATTTCCTGAAAATGTTCCTAGAAGTGGGAAGTGAAGCGGGCATCCCGATCAAAAACAACACTCATTGGTACACCATGTAACTGAACTATCTCTTGAACATACAAGTTTGCCAACTGACTTAGAGTATTAGTAGCCCTCATGGCCAGCAAATGGGTTGACTTCGTCAACCAATCCACAATAACCCAAATGGCATTATGACCTCTGTGGGTCCTCGGTAATCCCATCACAAAATCCATGGTGATGTGCTCCCACTTCCATGTCGGTATTGGTAGATGCAGCAATAACCCTGCATGCTTTTGATGCTCTACCTTCACCTGCTGACAGATGAGACATCTAGCGACATATTCAGCAATGTCTCTTTTCATTCTAGACAACCAATAAACCTTTCGAAGGTTTTGATACACCTTAGTACTCCTCGTATGTATCGTGTACTTCAATAAGTGAGCCTCTGATAAAATCAATCTCCTGATCTTTGGATCCTCAGGAACACATACTCTGCCCTTGAACCTCAATAACCCATCTATACTTAGCTCAAAATCAGTACTCGTACCTGCTTGTATCTGACTCAACCAATTGATACACTGTCGATCACTCTGCTGAGCCTGTCGAATAAGATAAATCAACTTTGGCTCCAATCTCAAACAAGCCATGATATCAGATATCTCTACACTAGGTGGGGTTACATCGAAACTGAGGTTCGCAAATTGCTCGAACAACTCGTATTCTCGAACCATCATATAAGACACCAATCCAAGGTTCTTGCTGCTCAAGGCATCGACAACTACATTTCCCTTACTCGGGTGGTACATGATCTCACAATCATAATCTTTCAGGAGTTCGAGCCATCTCCTATGTCTCATGTTTAACTTTTTCTTCGAGAACATGTACTTAAGGCTCTTATGATCTGTATAAATATGAAATTTCTCACCATAGATGTAGTGGTGCCATATCTTCAATGCAAACACTACGGCCACCAACTCTAAATCATGTGTTGGGTAGTTCCTCTCATGATCCTTCAACTATCGGGATCAATAGGCAACTACCTTTCCATCCTGCATGAGTACACAGCCTAGTCCCTGGTGTGATGCATCCGTATACACAGAGAATCCTCCTGAGCTGGTAGGAATGGTAAGGATCGGAGCAGTGGTCAACCGACGCTTAAGGTCTTGAAAACTCCTCTCACATCCCTCATCCCACACAAACTTAACTTCCTTCCGCGTGAAGCGTGTCAACGGAGTAGCTAGTCTAGAGAAACCCTCAACAAATTTCCAGTAGTATCCTACCAACCCAAAAAACTTCTCATCTCAATAACTATCTTGGGCTGTTCCCACTGTATAACTGCCTCAATCTTGGATGGATCTACTGATACCCCATCCTTCAACACAACATGGCCCAGAAATGAGATATGCTCTACCAAAAGTTACACTTACAGAGTTTGGCATATAATTCCTTCTCTCAGAGGGTCTGCAAAACTAACCTCAAATACTGCTCATGATTTTCCCTGGACTTGGAATAAACCAAAATGTCATCAATAAACATAATTACAAACTGGTCCAGGTATGGCTTAAACACGTGATTCATCAACGCCATAAATGCTACGAGGACATTCATCAATCCGAATGGCATTACCAAAAACTCGTAGTGACCATAACGGGTACGAAATGTTGCCTTTGGTACATCTCCACTCCGTATCCCAAACTAATGGTACCCAGATCGCAGATCTATCTTTGAAAAGACTTATGCTCCTCGGAGCTGATCCAACAGATCATCTATGTGTGGAAGGGGATACTTGTTCGTAATGGTGGCCTTATTCAACTACTAATAATCTATGCACAGTTGGAGGCTACCATCATTCTTCCTCACAAACAAAATCGGAGCTCCCTAAGGTAAGATGCTCTGTCTAATAAACCCCTTCTCTAGCAACTCCTGCAACTATTTCTTTAGCTCCTCCAACTCAGTCGGAGCCATTCTGTACAGTGGTTTAGATATCGGCTCTGTACTAGGTACTAACTCGATACAAAACTCCATCTCTTTGTCAGATGATAATCTTGGTAAATCATCCGGGAAGACATCAAGAAACTTTGCAACCATTAGAATGTCTCTCAATTCCATATGTGCCTTATCTGTGTCAACTACGTATGCAATCAACCCTTCAAATTATCTTTTTCCACCGTTAGCAACACAAGCTATCACATTAACTTTAAAAAATAATAAACAAATTCATCTCTCAAATATGATAATTAAAAATACACTCCTCATCTTACAGTAAACATGTTCTTCATTTCATTTCACACAACTTACAACAAGATTATCTATCTCTGGAAACATCAATGTTTTAGCATAACAATCCATAACAACATGATTGGCAGCGAACCAATGCATTCCAAGGATTACATCAAAATCACTCATATTTAATAAAATTAAATCGGCTGCCATATCCTTTCCCACTATCTTCAACTTACAATTTCTATACACATGCTTAGTCAACTGACTATATTTCATAGGGGTCGATATCATCAATATTTTATCTAACAGTGTGGGTGTTACATGCTTCAACAATTTATATGCAAAGGATGATGACACAAAAGAATGCATGGCACCAGGATCAAACAATGCAAATGCTTCTAAATCAAAGATTTGGATGGTACCATTAATCACATCCGTCGATGCGTCCGCTATGTCCTGATCCAGTGTATGCACTCGCCCTCTGCTCACACCCACCACCTATTTCCCTTTTTCCTCGGCTATAGCCCAACTCCTCAGAGCAGCTGTCTCAATTGGAGCTCTCTCTAGGTCCTTACCCTTATGTGGGGCAGTCTCAATCATTTCAGAACAATGCCTCGCGATGTGGTTTCCCACATCTCTAACATGTAATAGGGGGCATCTGGCAAGGTATAGTCCCATGAAATCTATCACATCTCCTATACTGATCGGTAGTAGGACATGATCCTCCAATAAGCATACCCCTTGGTACAGTCAAAGCCAGATACATTGGAGGTCTAACAGCTCTCTCCTGCACCTCCTCAATCTTAGGTCTCTTCTCATACAATCTCTGGCCTCCTCTCTTGGCCATTCTATCCATCTCGGATCTCTTCCGATCTCTGTCTCTTCTGACACTAATCGTTTCAAGCTTAGAGGCATTCCGCTCAAAGTCCTATTCACATAACTGTGCCCTATGCACTGCCTCCTCATAAGTATGAATGTCAAATGGGGATAGCTTAGTCCGGATGGTCAGTCCCAAAAATGCCATCTTTAGCTTCCGCTGTGCTGTATCCGGGACATACTGTCTCTGAAAGGCCTCTAGAAACACATCCCAGCTGATCTCAGTATGTCAGGCTCTCAAAATAGGGCTGGTGGACTTCCACCAATGTTCTGCCGATCCCTTCAGCATAAAAACAGCAAATGCTACCATCTCGGTAGTAGTGCACTCAAAGAACCCATATAATTTCTCGATCTCATTGATCCAATCCTCAGCCGCTACTGGGTCCTTTATTCCACGGAAGGACGACGATCCAAACTTCTGGAACTATCACAGTCTATCCAAATCACATCCATATCCCCAACCTCTACTGCATGGCATAGCAACCGACATAGGCACATCCTGTGTGGGTGGGGTACCTATCGTCAGTGGCCTCTGGGCTTCCCTTGCCCGTGCCTCCGAAGCTGCCGCCTGCTCGACATCACCCTGTGTAGCGGGACTCTGTCTACCGCCAACTCCAGATAAAGATTGGTTGACCAACTCCACAATCATCTCAATGCTCCGCTCAATCCTGGTGAAGCGAGCCTCAGTACTCCCGGGCCTCTCCTCTGGACCCCGTGGAGCGTGCTCAACTTCAGCCTCCACCTCAACATCATCCTGAGCCTCGTGTGTTTCTGGCTCAACACGACCCCCAGGCCTACCTCTACGGCCTCGAGCCTGTGCTCTCATCCCTCTACCACGACTGGTATTAGGCATACTTACTCAATTCCCTACATTCACAACCAATTACTTAGTCAACCCATCGACACACACAATTTGTATCTAAACAAGCACAGTAACTTGGGGATGAAATTTTTCAACTTATTAAGTATTTTAGACACGACACACGACAAACCAACTTGAGCTCTGATACCAACTTCTGTCACGACCCTCAACTTACCAAAATACGTACAAATTTTTCGCATTTTCAAGCATCAATTGTTAATCATCCTTCCTCGATCGTGAACAACCACACTCTTAACAGTTGGGCTGTGTGCCGACGTCTAACTCACTCCACCATACCAATTCAATTTGTATATTATTCATAGGTAAACACTTATATAAATGTATATATATCAGAGTTGTTACATGTGTTTACATTGTTTTACATCCCCAATAGTTACATACAAAATGCTACTGTGCTATCGTAAGTTTAGATACAAAATTTCAACAGTGTGTATACCTTTAGCGATGGGTTGCAGCGGATTACCAAAAAGGGAACGCCTCCAGTCACGCTCAATCTATACTCAACTCTCTGTAGAGAGGGGGAAAATAAGGGGGGTGAGCAAACCACACGCTCAGTAAGGCAATCATGCGAACAGGTAGATACTGCACTATCTACGTGATCGTGATGCCATGCTCAAAAGCATTTAATTCATTATTTATCTCAAAACATGAGTGTATGATTGTGTTAATGGTATGTAAAGCGTTCATGCTATTAAAATTCAGTGCACATTTCAACTCAAAGCATGGTATAAATCATCATGCATAATTCACAATAAAAGCATGGCATTACCCATCATGCATAATTCACAATAAAAGCATGGCATTACCCATCATGCATTTTCTCAAATAGCATGGCATTAACCATCATGCATTTTCATAATAAGGCATGGCATTAAACATCATGCATTTTCACAATAAAGCATGGCATTAAACATCATGCATCCGTGCACTTTAAAACCATTAATAAATCAATTCAACACTGGTCAGGTCTCGGTCCATCCCTCGAACTTTCCTGACCCAAAAATCATTTCAAACATGGATTTATTCTCAAATAGCAGTAGACATGTGAGATAGGCAGTTCAACAACAAGTAATAACCTCAAGGCCTATGTACATAACCTGTGATACCGGCTACACGGATCAGGTGTGCGGGATATAACCACTATCTGCTTCCACACTGGAGGTGGGTCAAATCCTACCCGCCGGTCCATAGCAGATCTCGTCCGAAGACGGCACATCACATCTCAACACGGTACAATGTACTCCATGCTACATGCATGGTACAACTGTCACGCCCCGAAAACGCGAAAATAGGGCAAATTTAAAAACTTTTTACTTATCAATTCACAATTAAGAGTGCATTCTTGTGCAGTGTCATGCATTATCATATTTATCATACCTCAGGATCTCAAGTTAATTAATCCTAATACATCCCATACAATGTTATACATCAAGTGTCTGTAACTACAATAATTATTTGGATACATGAAAAGATAAATGATTCCTCAAAACACAATAAATGGCCTGGAGCTCAAGTCCTCCACTAGCCACTACTCCGTACGCCGCAAGGAAACCCTTTTTCACTTGAAGAAATCTAGGGGGAAAGAAAACAGGATGAGCTTCTAAATCGCTCAATAAAGGGGGTAAGGGACTCATTTCATAAACCAAAATGCACATCACAAAATATTTATTTATATGTGAAACTCATTATACTTATTTGAAAACCATAGCATGAAAGTACTCAAAACGACATTCTCATATCTCAAATCATGTGAAAACATGAAGTAAAAAGGCTCAGTCTAAAGCAATAACAAAGCATGTGAAAATAATGCGATAATCGCTTTCTCAATAAACGTGATAAAATCATTGTAAAAATAATGCACGTGGCGCAGCCACTAAACACACGTGGCATAGCCACTGATTTAAATTCACACGTGGCACAGCCACAGGATAGGGTTTCATGTGGCAACGGCCACCAAATATACGTGGCATAGCCACTGAATGGGGGATCTCACGTGGCAACGACCACCAATTAGGGTTCTCACGTGGCAACGGCCACCAAATAGGGTTCTCACGTGGCAACAGCCACCAAATAGGGTACTCACATGGCAACGGCCACCAAATAGGGTTCTCACGTGGTAACAGCCACCAAATAGGGTTCTCACATGGCAACGGCCACCAAATAGGGTTCTCACGTTACCAGAACGGAGAAGAATCGGGCTTACATGCTACCAGAGCAATGCCCGGTGTGTACTCAGAATCACACACCTAAGTCTTATCACATAAGACTGGTTTGCCTTCACGTAGAACTCATGGTGGTTTTTCTCTCATAAAACTCATTTAAAATCGTTTTGTACTCAACACAAAACATATTGAAACCGAGTCCCAACCGACAAAACGCGCACACATTTCTCAAATCTCAAGATTGCCTTAACGTAGAGCCCAATTATAAACTCATAAAAACATTGGGCTCTAACCGGTTATAAAAATCGTGTGCATTCTCATCAAAACACAACACATCAAACATGCTTGTTTTATAAATCACAAATCATGCTATAATAGTTCAAAATCACATACACAATAGGTTTAATTTCCCTTACCTCTTTGTACCTCGTATAGTGCAATTGTTTCCCCCTTGTCACGGACTAGTCTCGCATTCCACTCTGGAACTCCCGAGCTGTTGATAATTCTATATTTTTAGAATTATTTGTGCTTAATTTCCTAATTATTTATTTAAATCCCCAATTTATTTTGTTAATTATCCCCTTTATTTAATAAAAATTCTCATGTTTGCAGATAAATCAAATTCGGATGAATTTTGAATATTTCGGTAGAAAATGGATCGGAATTGGGCTAAAATCGAGATTGAGCCACGTGGACAACACGAGTCATACCACCAAGCACATCCAATTGGACAAGAAGACCGATGACATGGACATATCTTTTCAAGGAGCCAATGGTGTGAAGACAAGTGGCCAAAAAAAAATGTCAACTCATCAAGGATGTGAAAATTACCATTTTACCCCTAGTGTGTTTATAAATAGGAAAAGATGACAATTGAAAAGTATGTAATTTTTAGGAGTAGAGGTTAGTGTAATTGTAGGAGTAGGAGTAGTGTAGGAAGAGTAGATTTTAGAATTATTTTCCTTCCTAGTTTTTTTTATTTTCCCATTTGTTTTACTATGCATTTTCATGTTCTTAGTTAAGCTTTGTTAAATTTTATGTTTCAATGGATAATCAATCTTTTGTTTTCATGCTCTCGGTTCCTTTCCCATGGAGTCTCTATTTGTCAAGTTTATTTCCTTGTCTTTGTTCTTCTCGATTTTTCCTTCATTTTTCAATTTTGTTTTTATTTTGTTTTTAATTCTCGGTTTGCTTCCATTTAGTTTTATTTCTGTCTTTCTTTTCGTTAGTTGTCATCAAGGTTGTGGTGAGCTTAATTTCTTAACTCTTCACACATTGTTCATGCATCATCGAAAGAGCAAAGGCAGCAAGCATCCGAGAGGACAGAACACACCAAGACCACAGCAGTAGACCGGGAGCAAATGCACTCTGTTATGCTCTGTTCTGCTTTTCTAATTCTGTCCACTCTCACTTTGCTATCATCTAGGTGTTATTTCATTGATTCACTTCAGTATGCTATGGCCTGGAACCCTATGAACTGAAGCTGATCCATGGCAGTAGCAAGAAACAGAGGAACAGCAGCTAAAATGGTGTCAAGAGCAGCGGGATGCATGCCAGAACCGAGACTAGCAACAGCAGATTCTGGAGCAAAAGCAAGCAGTAGGCGTGCACTGATCTGAGCTGAGGTTTGTAGGGCAGGCATCAAACATCAGAAGCTACCCTCACCTGGACAGCACTCAATGATAGTAGCTGGACACATGCATGAACCGAGAGTACCCGAGGCAACCAGCAGATTTCTGGAATCGAGAAGCACTCCGAGAGCAGTTGTTTACGTGCTGCTGAGTGGAAGTGTGTAGGTCGTTCCTGGCAGCTAGAAGCATGGGCAGAGAAGAAGGAGATGCATGAAATCAAGGCAGAAGTGGGTGAGAGTCAGAACCGAGAGGCATGGCAGCAGCTGGACACATCTACTCCACCAACCCGAGCACCACGTGAAAATGCAGAAAATTAATGAGGAATAGTGTTTTGGTGGGAAAGTTACTATTTGTTTAAAATCTTTAGGCCATGTTTGGTTGCTTATTTAGGGATTAATGCATTTTTCATATAGTTAGTGTTAGATTAGTTTTTAAGATTAGTTAGATGATGTAATTAGTTTAGTTAATAGTTTTAATTATGTATTTAGATGTAGTCAATCATGTTTAGTTAGTTAATTTAGATTTAATTAGTTTCTAAGTAATTTTAATCTAGTATTAGGAATAGTTTAATTTGCAATTAGTTTAATTACATGCATTTTTTAGGTTAGTTAGATTTTAGTTTAATTAATCATGTCTTTTCATTTATTTTGCATTTTATTTTAATTTGGTTAATTAGTTTTAATTGTTTTAATTTCTTTTGCAGGTTTTCGATTTTAAGTGCTTGGAATTTTGTAAGTACTCTGAGCTCGGTTTTAGTTACTTATTTTATAGTTTTATTATTTTCTTGCTTTTGGTATTTTCAATTCTAGATTAGTTGATCCCCTTTAATTTCATAATTTGCTAGAATATACTTAGGGTAAAAGTAACCGGTATTTAATTAGGCTAGTCAACTTCTCTGTGGGACGATAACTCGGGACTCAAATCCCATTATTACTTGTACGACCCGTGCACTTGCGGATATATACCCTTTGGTCGCATCAAGTTTTTGGCGCCGTTGCCGGGGAAGTTTTAATTAGTCCTTAATTAATATCGGTGAAATTATGCTTAGGTGTAATTCTAGCTTGTAAATATTTAGGTTGTAAATATTTAGAGCCTTAGCTTAGGTTAGTTAAATTTTCTCTTAATTAAAAAAAAATGAAAAATTCAAAAAATTCAAAAAAAAATTTTTAAGGACTTTTCGATGATTGCAAGCGTAGAGCCAGAAATTTTGATTGCTTTTCTCTAGATTCTAAAATCAAACGAAAAAAAATTCAAAAGGACTCTAGGAAATTCGTAGCTCCGCTGCAAATCATCATGACAGAAAATAGGAAAATTAGGACAGTCGGAGATTATGCAATGCCGACGATGGGGGGGTATCATTCCGGCATTAGGCCACCAGCTGTCCATGCAAACAATTTTGAAATTAAGCCCGCAATCATCCAGATGATCCAAACATCTTTGCAGTTCAGTGGGCTTCCTCACGATGACCCACATGCTCACCTTGGGCAATTCTTGGACTTGTGCAACACATTTAAATATAATGGATTATCTGACGATGCTGTTAGGCTTAGATTATTCCCCTTCTCATTAAGAGATAGGGCGAGACACTGGTTAACCTCTCTGCCTCCAGGATCAATTTCTACATGGGATGAGTTAGCCCATCAATTTCTATCTAAGTTTTTCCCTCCTTCTAGAATGGCCCAACTCCGTAGTAAAATATTTTCCTTTGCTCAGTACGACTCTGAATCTCTTTACGAAGCATGGGAACGATATAAGGAGCTTCTTAAGAAGTGCCCTCACCATGGCCTACCTTTGTGGTTGCAAGTCCAGACCTTCTACCACGGACTTACAAGCCCAAATAGGACCATTGTTGACACTGCGGCAGGTGGAGCCCTGATGTGCAAGACAGAGGAGGAAGCTTACGAGCTTTTAGACAAGATGGCGGCTAACAACTATTTGTGGTCCTCGGAGAGGCAAATGCTAAAGAAGCTAGCGGGTATTTATGAGCTCGACACACTGTCTACCTTGACCTCTCAAATCGCTAATCTTACGAAGAAGGTAGAGTCGCTCAGTACCCAGCATAATCCTCCCACCAGTCCTAATCCGATTTATTCTGTCCAAAGTCCTTTCCTTTCCTGCGAGCTGTGTAGTGGTACCCACTCTGTAGATAGGTGTCCGCTCAACTTAGAATCGGTTCAGTATGTTGCTCCCCCTACGCAACAGAACAACCCTTTTTCAAACACCTATAATTCAGGGTGGAGGAACCATCCTAACTTCTCCTGGAGCCAAAACCAAGGGCAAACTTCTAATCCCATATCTGTAGAACCCCCTAGTTTTCAAGCTCCACAGGTTCAGGTACCACCACAGCCGCAATTTCCACATCATCCATCCCCACCTCAATTTCACCCATCACCACCACCACCACCACCACCACTCATGCAGCCCCAATTCTACCACACACCAGCAGCTGAGAAGAAGCCTACATTGGAGGAGATGTTCACGACTATCCTGCAAGATCAAGCTGCTTCACTTAAGAACTTAGAGGTTCAAGTAGGACAAATAGCTAGTGCTCTTAGCCAACATCCTCAAGGGACCCTTCCTAGTGATACTGAAGTCAATCCTATTAAGCAAGGGGAGGGTAAGGAACATGTTAGATCTATCACCCTGAGGAGTGGCAGCGAGCTAGAGGAGCCACAAGTTAAGTCCCAACCTGAACAGCACATAGTTGAAGAATTCGTAAGTTCTAACGAAGCAGAGCAGGAATATCAGGATCGGGCTGCCAAGGAAATAAAGATAAGCGCTTCTTCATCTATACCTTCTTCTTATTCATTGCCTTCCTCGCCCTCTGATTCTACAAAGTTGACGATGAGAGTCCAAGATCAGGAAGTGAAGTTTAATGTCTTCAAACCTTTAAAGCTCCCTGATGACTCTCAAGAGTGTTTTAAGATAGGGATTGAGGAGAATATAAGGCTTGAGCACAGGAATTCTCAAAGAAGGAGGGAAGTAACGAGAGCTCAGGAGGATTTAACTGTTAACATTCTGTCACCATTTTGGCTAATCCTCCTGCTCTTTGCCTTGCTGCTGAGTGTAGTGTTTTTCAGCTGCATTTGAAGAGGTTGTATTTTCACTTTCACATTGTAAATAGTTCTTTTTATTTTTCTTTTCTGTTGTTTCTTTCTTTGTTTGTGTTGCAGGTTTATTTTCTATTTTTATGCTTTCAATCAAAGCTTCAGTTGTCATCATCATCATCAGAAAGGGGAGTACTCTGTCCTGAACTTCAATTCTTATATTATCTGCACACTGAGGACACTGTGCACTTTAAGTTTGGGGGATGGGATATTATTTGAGCTATTTTGTGAAAAATTGGAAAAATTTTCAAAATTTTTTCGAAAATCTGAGAAGGAATTTTCAAAATTTTTTCGATAATATGAGCTTAAATTGCTTGATTTTGGGATGATTTAGTGCTTAGCATGTAGTTTTCCCATATTCCAATGATATGACCCCATGATTTAGTCTGACTTTGATTGAATGAGAAGCATGATTATAGGAAAAGCATGAAGTTGAGTTCTTGAATTTGTCTTAATTCGGATTGTGATTTCCTCATCTTATGCACATGTCATGTCATGTCATAAATCGGTATATTTATTTAGAGAAAGCTTCTGTGTACATAGTATTGCATTTGTTCAGTTGATTTTGTGCATCATATTCTAGAATTTGTTTGATCTAATCTCGAGGTGAAATATTAGATCACACTTGATTAGGGAGATGATTTAGGCCATCTTTGGATCGTTTGAGCCTTTCTAGCTATCCTTGTACATATTCTACCCCTAGTCACCCATTTGGGCCAAATAAGCTTTTCTCTGTAAATACACCTGCTTAATTTTTCTTAGCTTAAATACTTTTTCCTATCCCTTACCCCGAAAGCATGAAAAGTCATTGGATATATTGTGAGCTGTATGGGTATTAAGTGATTGTGAAGGAGTGTGTAAAAAAAATAAAAATAAAAATAAAAATAAAAAAAAGAAAGAATGACGAAAAAAAAAAAAAAGAGAGAAAAAGAACAAGAAAAAAAAAATGCTTAGTGAAATAAATAAGTTTGGGGGAGATGATTAGAGCTCTTACATTAAGATCCTAGAAGTAATGCATGTTAAGGGGTAATTAAACCTAAATCGACTTTATCATACCTTAGCCCCAGCCTTACATTACAAGCTTAATGAAGTCCTATTAATCTTTGGTTAAGTGTGACTACATTAGTGGAGAGAGAAGTGAAAAGCAAACTTATGGGAATGATCACATGTCATTGACTTTGCATTCACTATGTTGCATAATCTGATCCGGATAATGTACTGTGAAGTGACTTAGACATCTTTCACACACTCACGAGGAGTCCAATTTGGGTTAGGACTTATGATTGAATAATTCTAAGTGTTGGACTTGTAATTGTGAGTCTTTGATTTCATAGTCTATACTTTTTCTTTGAGGATAATATTGGGGAAATTATTGTGTTTTGTACTTATCATTCCTAAAATCATTTTGTTTTGCTTGAGGACAAGCAAAAGCTCAAGTTTGGGGGTGTGATAATTCTATATTTTTAAAATTATTTGTGCTTAATTTCCTAATTATTTATTTAAATCCCCAATTTATTTTGTTAATTATCCCCTTTATTTAATAAAAATTCTCATGTTTGCAGATAAATCAAATCCGGATGAATTTTGAATATTTCGGTAGAAAATGGACCGGAATTGGGCTAAAATCGAGATTGAGCCACGTGGACAACACGAGTCATACCACCAAGCACATCCAATTGGACAAGAAGACCGATGACATGGACATATCTTTTCAAGGAGCCAATGGTGTGAAGACAAGTGGCCAAAAAAAAATGTCAACTCATCAAGGATGTGAAAATTACCATTTTACCCCTAGTGTGTTTATAAATAGGAAAAGATGACAATTGAAAAGTATGTAATTTTTAGGAGTAGAGGTTAGTGTAATTGTAGGAGTAGGAGTAGTGTAGGAAGAGTAGATTTTAGAATTATTTTCCTTCCTAGTTTTTTTTATTTTCCCATTTGTTTTACTATGCATTTTCATGTTCTTAGTTAAGCTTTGTTAAATTTTATGTTTCAATGGATAATCAATCTTTTGTTTTCATGCTCTCGGTTCCTTTCCCATGGAGTCTCTATTTGTCAAGTTTATTTCCTTGTCTTTGTTCTTCTCGGTTTTTCCTTCATTTTTCAATTTTGTTTTTATTTTGTTTTTAATTCTCGGTTTGCTTCCATTTAGTTTTATTTCTGTCTTTCTTTTCCTTAGTTGTCATCAAGGTTGTGGTGAGCTTAATTTCTTAACTCTTCACACATTGTTCATGCATCATCGAAAGAGCAAAGGCAGCAAGCATCCGAGAGGACAGAACACACCAAGACCACAGCAGTAGACCGGGAGCAAATGCACTCTGTTATGCTCTGTTCTGCTTTTCTAATTCTGTCCACTCTCACTTTGCTGTCATCTAGGTGTTATTTCATTGATTCACTTCAGTATGCTATGGCCTGGAACCCTATGAACTGAAGCTGATCCATGGCAGTAGCAAGAAACAGAGGAACAGCAGCTAAAATGGTGTCAAGAGCAGCGGGATGCATGCCAGAACCGAGACCAGCAACAGCAGATTCTGGAGCAGAAGCAAGCAGCAGGCGTGCACTGATCTGAGCTGAGGTTTGCAGGGCAGGCATCAAACATCAGAAGCTACCCTCACCTGGACAGCACTCAATGATAGTAGCTGGACACATGCATGAACCGAGAGTACCCGAGGCAACCAGCAGATTTCTGGAACCGAGAAGCACTCCGAGAGCAGTTGTTTACGTGCTGCTGAGTGGAAGCGTGTAGGTCGTTCCTGGCAGCTAGAAGCATGGGCAGAGAAGAAGGAGATGCATGAAATCAAGGCAGAAGTGGGTGAGAGTCAGAACCGAGAGGCATGGCAGCAGCTGGACACATCTACTCCACCAACCCGAGCACCACGTGAAAATGCAGAAAATTAATGAGGAATAGTGTTTTGGTGGGAAAGTTACTATTTGTTTAAAATCTTTAGGCCATGTTTGGTTGCTTATTTAGGGATTAATGCATTTTTCATATAGTTAGTGTTAGATTAGTTTTTAAGATTAGTTAGATGATGTAATTAGTTTAGTTAATAGTTTTAATTATGTATTTAGATGTAGTCAATCATGTTTAGTTAGTTAATTTAGATTTAATTAGTTTCTAAGTAATTTTAATCTAGTATTAGGAATAGTTTAATTTGCAATTAGTTTAATTACATGCATTTTTTAGGTTAGTTAGATTTTAGTTTAATTAATCATGTCTTTTCATTTATTTTGCATTTTATTTTAATTTGGTTAATTAGTTTTAATTGTTTTAATTTCTTTTGCAGGTTTTCGATTTTATGTGCTTGGAATTTTGTAAGTACTCTGAGCTCGGTTTTAGTTACTTATTTTATAGTTTTATTATTTTCTTGCTTTTGGTATTTTCAATTCTAGATTAGTTGATCCCCTTTAATTTCATAATTTGCTAGAATATACTTAGGGTAAAAGTAACCGGTATTTAATTAGGCTAGTCAACTTCTCTGTGGGACGATAACTCGGGACTCAAATCCCATTATTACTTGTACGACCCGTGCACTTGCGGATATATACCCTTTGGTCGCATCAGCTGTCCAAACAATGTTAAAACATCAATATTCATCAAACAGTACCTCAATTCTCAAAATCGAGCATAATTGCTCATAACACCTCAAATCTCTTTATTCTCATAACTTTACCCCAAACTACAATCTCATTCACAACATCTCAACGTCCTACATTTCTCATGCCAAATTATCTATGCTAATTCACCACATTGTCTAAATTTCCATTTATAGCTCAAAATTCCCAAAATTACCAAAATTGCTAAATATCAACATCACTCCAACTACATTGTAATTTCATCAATCCCTAATCATTTTCCAACTACTTCAACACAATGCCCACAACTATCATTACCAAAATCATCTCAAATATCAAGATCGAGGTTTAGAAATTACCCAAAACTTGTGGAGAGCTTATCTCTTGCCTCGATTCAATCCGTCTTACGATTTCCAAGTATGTTGTTCTCCCTTTGATGAGGAACAGCTTTCCTTCTTACCACAGCCTCTGATTTGAACGAAAATGGGTGCCTTGCATGAGTGAGAAAGCTAAGGCTTCGTGAAAATGGGGTTTGGAAGAGAGAGAAAATAAAATTGTAGGAGAAAACAGGGGTTCCTTATATAGACTGAGGGTAGGAGATCGATCTGGCTCTTGGTGAGATCGATCTGTATTTGAATTTGGGGACGATTTGGGGAAATTTTATGCCTAGGAGATCGATTTGTCGAGGGGTGAGATCGATCTCTTTATGGCTTTATGAGATCGATCTGCTCCTTGGGGAGATCGATCTTCTCCCAAACAGAATCATTTGGAGATCGATCCCTTCCTCATGAGATCGATCTTCTCTCAAACAGAATCATAAGGAGATCAGTCCTCTTCCATTGGAGATCGATCTGCTCTTTAAATTCCTCCTTCCTTGTCGTTTTTAACTCACCAGATCGATCTCTCCTTCCCCAAGATCGATCTGACCTCTTAGTTTCACACTTATGTTAAACACTTACACATAAATCTCCAAATATAACTTCCACAATTCACTTAGCTCAATAAATTACACTTCAAGTTCTTATTACATCATTAAAATATATCTAAAATTCTCAGATCTCACATCCTCCCCACCTTAAAAAGAATTTGATCCTCGAAATTCAACTCAACTAGTCAAATAGATGGGGGTATTTCTCCTTCATGAGATTCTCTAGTTCCCACGTTGCCTCTTCCATTGAGTGATGTTTCCACAAAACATTCACTAATGGGATGCTCTTAGTTCTCAGTACCTTCTCCTTTCTATCGAGAATCCAGACGGGTTCCTCAGTATAGCTCATATCCTCTTGAATGTCCATCTCGTCATACTCTATGACATGAGAAGGGTCCGGGTGGTACTTCCTCAACATAGACACATGAAAAACATTGTGTATTCCGGACATCTGTGGGGGTAATGCTAATCTGTAAGCTACCTCTCCCACTCTCTCAAGAATCTCGAATGGTCCTATGTATCGAGGACTCAATTTTCCTTTCTTCCCAAATCGCATGATACCCTTACTCTGTGATATTTTCAGAAATACTGCGTCACCAACATCAAACTCGAGTAGCCGTTTACGCACATCCGTGTAGCTTTTCTGTCTACTCTGTGCAGCCCGTAACCTCTCACATATGAGTTTTACATTCTGTACAGCTTGCTTAACAAGCTCAGGAGCATTTATCTTTCTATCACCGACTTCTTCCCAAGCTACAGGGGATCTACACCTCCTACCATATAGAGCCTCAAAAGGTGCCATTCCAATACTCGCATGATAGCTGTTATTATACGCAAACTCTGCTAGGGGCAGGTGATCATCCCATGATCCCTTAAAATCCATCGTACACGCCCTCAACATATCCTCTAGGGTCTGAATAGTCCTCTCTGACTGACCATCTGTCTGAGGATGATATGCTGTACTAAAACTCAATCGAGATCCCATAGACTCCTAAAACTGGGTCCAAAATCTGGAAGTAAATCGAGAATCTCTATCAGAAGTAATACTCACTGGAGCCCCATGTAATCTAGCTATCTCGCTGACATATAGCTCAGCTAAGGCATCCACAGTATCTATGCTCTTGATGGCAAGGAAGTGGGCACTCTTAGTCAATCTATCCACTATAACCCATATAGCGTCACGACCTCTTCGGGTCCTCGGTAAACCCATAATAATGTCCATAGTGACATACTCCAATTTCCATGTAGGTACAAGTAAGGGCTGTAGTAGTCCTCCAAGCTTCCGATGCTCAGCTTTCACTTGCTGGCATACTAAACACCTGGCCACATACTCTGCCACGTCTTGCTTCATACCACTCCACCAATAAACCTTTCTCACGTCTCGGTTCATCTTAGTACTCCCTGGGTGCATGGTGTATCACGAGCAGTGGGATTCTCTTAGTATCTGTCTCTTCAGGGTATCATCATCCGATACATAAATCCGTCCTCTGAACCTCAATAATCCATCCTCACTGATGGTGAGATTCGACTGCAAGGTCTGTTCGGCTTGGCTAACCATATTTATCAACTTCTGATCACTGCGCTGCCCAATTCTAATCTGATCCATGATCTTGGGCTCTATTTGCAAGCTAGCCAAAAATCCAGTTTCTACCTCTTTAACTCTGATCTGGAGTTCGACGAATTGCTCCAGTAAATCCCATTCCCAGATCATTATAGCAGATATCATACTCTTCTTGCTCAGGGCATCAATAACTACATTCGCCTTACCCGGATGATATAGAATCTCGCAGTCATAATCCTTAAGGAGTTCCATCCATCTCCTTTGTCTCATGTTTAACTCTTTCTGATCAAAGAGATATCTCAAACTCTTGTGATCAGTGAAGATCTGAAATCTTTCCCTATATAAGTAGTGTCGCCAGATCTTCAAGGCAAATACCACTGCGGCTAACTCCAAATCATGTGTGGGGTAATTTCGCTCATGGTCTTTCAACTGTCGCGATCCATATGTGACCACTCTTCCACGCTGCATAAGCACACACCCCAATCCTTGATGAGATGCATCACTATACATCGAGAATCCTCTTGATCCCCAGGGATAGTTAACACAGGTGCGATTATCAATCTCCTCTTTAACTCCTGAAAACGGAGCTCACATTGATCAGTCCATATGAACGGAGTCTCCTTGCGTGTGAGTTTAGTAAAAGGGGCGGCAATCCTGGAAAATCCTTCCACAAATCTTCTGTAATACCCTGCCAAACCAAGGAAGCTTCGTACCTCAGTAACTGTCCTCGGTCTCCCCCAGTTAAGCACAGCCTCCACTTTACTTGGGTCCACTGATACTCCTTCCTCTGAGACTATATGACTAAGGAAAGCTATCCGATCCAGCCAAAACTCACACTTACTAAGCTTTCCATATAATTGCTTATCTCGGAGTATCTTAAGTACTAACCACAAATGTTATGCTTGCTCCTCATACGACTGAGAGTATACCAGGATATCATCAATAAAGACTATCACAAATTTATCCAGATAGTCTTTGAACACCTCGTTCATCAATCTCATAAATGCTGCAGGGGTGTTCGTCAATCCAAAGGACATCACCAGAAATTCATAATGGCCATACCTTGTCCTGAAGGCCGTCTTTGGAATATCTTCTTCCTTGATCCTCAATTAGTGATAGCCCGATCTCAAATCAATCTTAGAAAAGACTGATGCCCCTCTCAGCTGATCAAGTAGATCATCAATCCTAGGCAATGGGTATTTATTCTTCACCGTGGCTTTATTCAACAACCGATAGTCTACGCATAATCTGAGACTACCATCCTTCTTCTTAACAAATAACACTGGTGCTCCCCACAGCGAAACACTGGGCCTAATGAACCCTTGATCCAATAACTCCTGTAGTTGTTTCTTCAATTCCTCGAGTTTCACAAATGCCATCCTGTAGGGAGGTTTAGAGATCGGCTGAGTATCTGGTACCAAATCAATGGTAAACTCCAGCTCTCTCTGGTGGCAAACCTGGCAACTCATTTGGGAAAACATCCATAAATTCGTAAACCACAGGTATATCCTCAATCCTTGGATGTTCCCACTCATCGTCTGAGATGAGTGTCTCATAACCTTCACATGAACAATCATATTTAATATCCTCCAAAATAATATTAAAATTCTCAAATTACTTACTAGAATTCCACATATTCATTTCCTCAATATCTCAACCGTACATTGTAAGGTTCAGGTAGGGAGAAAGTTACAATCTTAGTGTAGCAATCTAAACTCACTCGATTAGTTGCCAACCAATCTATTCCCAAAATTACATCAAACCCATGTATATTCAACATGATTAGATCTGCTAACATCACTCTATCTCCCACCTTTATCTCACATCCTGTACAGATTAACTCAGTTCTCTGGGATTCACGCATAGGGGTATTTACATGTAGTATATACTCTAGGGGTTCAAACTTCAAATTTAATCTATATGCAAAATGCTCAGAAATGAACGAATGCATAGATCCTGGATCTATCAACACATGAGCCTTATGATTACAGACAGAGAGTGTACCTCTTATAGTTTCTGCAGAAGTGTCAGCGATCTCCTTATCTAGGGCAAACACACGTCCCTGTGTAACAGGTCTCTTTCCTTTCTCTGCAGCAGTGGCCCGTCTCTAGGGGTTCACTCTTTAAGGCTGTTGTCTAGTGGGCTCCAAGACATGTGGTTTCTGAGGTTGAGGGCAATCCTTCACCATGTGACCCATGTCTCCACATCTAAAACATCCATGGATCCACCTAGTATAACTTCCCTCATGCATTCGGCCATAATTTCTGCAAAACCTTGTCTCAGGCCTGACATCTCGAAGGGTCTCTCTAATGTTAGGGTAACCTCTGAGTCTCTCTAATCTGCCCTTCTGCACCTCAATCCTTACTCTTCTGAAGGAACCTCTCCGAGCCTCTGTTTGGAAAATCGCTGGCCTCTTGCCCTTATCTCTATTCACCGCTCTGAGCTCATTCTGGGATTGTACCATTTCAATTCCTCTTTCAATCTCTTGTGCTCGTCTCAGAGCATCTCCAAACTCAGTAATACATAGCCCTATCAATCTATCTCTGATGACGGGCTTCAATCCATACACAAACTTCTCTGTGCGGAGCTCTTCATTCTTGAAGGTCTCTGGGTCATATCTCAATAGCGCGGTGAATTGGCTCTCATAGTCATCCACAAACATGTCACCATGTACCAAACTCAAAAACTCGACCTGTTTCTTTCTCTGGGTGGCTCATGGTACATATTGGGTCCTAAAGGCTGTCTGAAACTCTTCCCAACCAATCACATCCTGGCGGGACATCAGAATACCCTGGGTAGTACCCCACCAATCTCGAGCTCTCCCCTTCAACATATAGATACTCATACTAACCCTCTCAGCATCGGTGCATCCCAGATAATCAAATATAATTCTTAAATCCGTCAGCCACTCCTCAGCCTCTGTAGGATCCTTCTTCCCCCTAAATACGGGTGGATTCGTCTTTAAAAAATCCTTCAGTTGGACCATACTTTTGTCCTCAAGCTGAGTGACGGGAGGCACTAGGGGTATGGAAGGTCCTTGTGGTGGTGTAGGAGTAGTACCCGAGGCATTAACTCTAAAGTGTTGCGCGAATAATGCTGCCATCTGCTTAAAACCTTGCCTCACATCGATCTCAATCTGATTAAATCGAGAGTTAGAACTCTCTGGTTGTGGGGCAGGTGGTGGAGGGGACTCTGCCTGCCTTCTCGAACGACCTTGTCGTCCACTCATTCTCTATCTTAACTCATCTCCTGCGCGTACATATCAAAATCGATTGAAATCTCAATCCTCAGATTCAGTTCATGACCAGACTATTACAGACACTTGGGATGTATTCTATTTCCCTTAACCGACACAGACAGTACTAGACACCCTAAGCTCTGATACCAAGAAAGCTCT
The DNA here is from genome assembly GCA_033439115.1 of Firmiana major. NCBI lineage: Eukaryota > Viridiplantae > Streptophyta > Magnoliopsida > Malvales > Malvaceae > Firmiana > Firmiana major. The sequence continues at coordinate 43,588,031 of CM065908.1, read as the reverse complement.
GTCACACCCCGAAAATGTGAAAAATAGGGCAAATTTAAAATCTTTTTACTTATCAATTCACAATTAAGAGTGCATTCCTGTGCAGTGTCATGCATCATCATATTTATCATACCTCAGGATCTCAAGTTAATTAATCCTAATACATCCCATACAATGTTATACATCAAGTGTCTGTAACTACAATAATTGTCTGGATACATGAAAAGATAAATGATACCTCAAAACACAATATATGGCCTGGAGCTCAAGTCCTCCACTAGCCACTACTCCGTACGTCGCAGGGAAACCCTTTTTCACTTGAAGAAATCTGGGGGGAAAGAAAACAGGGTGAGCTTCTAAATCGCTCAGTAAAGGGGGTAAGTGACTCATTTCATAAACCAAAATGCACATCACAAAATATTTATTTGTATGTGAAACTCATTATACTTATTTGAAAACCATAGCATGAAAGTACTCAAAATGACATTCTCATATCTCAAATCATGTGAAAACATGAAGTAAAAAGGCTTAATCTAGAGCAATAACAAAGCATGTGAAAATAATGCGATAATCGCTTTCTCAATAAACGTGATAAAATCACTGTAATAATAATGCACGTGGCGCAGCCACAAAACACACGTGGCATAGCCACTGATTTAAATTCACACGTGGTACAGCCACAGGATAGGGTTTCACGTGGCAACGGCCACCAAATATACGTGGCATAGCCACTGAATGGGGGATCTCACGTGGCAACAACCACCAATTAGGGTTCTCACGTGGCAACGGCCACCAAATAGGGTTCTCACGTGGCAACGACCACCAAATAGGGTTCTCACGTGGCAACGATCACCAAATAGGGTTCTCACGTGGCAACGGCCACCAAATAGGGTTCTCACGTGGCAACGACTACCAAATAGGGTTCTCACGTGGCAACGGCCACCAAATAGGGTTCTCACATTACCAGAACAGAGAAGAATCGGGCTTACATGATACCAGAGCAATGCCCGGTGTGTACTCAGAATCACACACCTAAGTCTTATCACATAAGACTGGTTTGCCTTCACGTAGAACTTATGGTGGTTTTTCTCTCATAAAACTCATTTAAAACCGTTTTGTACTCAACACAAAACATATTGAAACCGAGTCCCAACCGGTAAAAGACGCACACATTTCTCAAATCTCAAGATCGCCTTAACATAGAGCCCAATTATAAACTCATAAAAACATTAGGCTCCAACCGGCTATAAAAATCGTGTGCATTCTCATCAAAACACAACACATCAAACATGCTTGTTTTATAAATCACAAATCATGCTATAATAGTTCAAAATCACATACACAATTGGTTTAATTTCCCTTACCTCTTTGCACCTCGTATTGTGCAATTGTTTCCCCCTTGTCACGGACTAGTCTCGCATTCCACTCTGAAACTCCCGAGCTGTCCAAACGATGTTAAAACATCAATATTCATCATCACAGTACCTCAATTCTCAAAATCGAGCATAATTGCTCATAACACCTCAAATCTCTTGATTCTCGTAACTCTACCCCAAACTACAATCTCATTCACAACATCTCAACGTCCTACATTTCTCATGCCAAATTATCTATGCTAATTCACCACATTGTCTAAATTTCCATTTATACCTCAAAATTCCCAAAATTACCAAAATTGCTAAATATCAACATCACTCCAACTACATTGAAATTTCATCAATCCCTAATCATTTTCCAACTACTTCAACACAATGTCCACAACTATCATTACCAAAATCATCTCAAATATTTAGATCGAGGTTTAGAAATTACCAAAACTTGTGGAGAGCTTATCTCTTGCCTCGATTCAATCCGTCTTACTATTTTCAAGTATGTTGTTCTCCCTTTGATGAGGAACAACTTTCCTTCTTGCCACAGCCTCAGATTTGGACGAAAATGGGTGCCTTGGATGAGTGAGAAAGCTAGGGCTCGATGAAAATGGGATTTGGAAGAGAGAGAAAATAAAATTACAGGAGAAAGTAGGGGTTCCTTATATAGACTGAGGATAGGAGATCGATCTGGCTCTTGGTGAGATCGATCTGTATTTGAATTTGGGGACGATTTGGGGAAATTTTATGCCTAGGAGATCGATTTGTCGAGGGGTGAGATCGATCTCTTTATGGCTTTATGAGATCGATCTGCTCCTTGGGGAAATCGATCTTCTCACAAACAGAATCATTTGGAGATCGATCCCTTCCTCATGAGATCGATCTTCTCTCAAACAGAATCATAAGGAGATCGGTCCTCTTCCATTGGAGATCGATCTGCTCTTTAAATTCCTCCTTCCTTGTCATTTTTAACTCACCAGATCGATCTCTCCTTCCCCAAGATCGATCTGACCTCTTAGTTTCACACTTATGTTAAACACTTACACATAAATCTCCAAATATAACTTCCACAATTCACTTAGCTCAATAAATTACACTTCAAGTTCTTATTACATCATTAAAATATATCTAAAATTCTAAGATCTCACAACAACGTATTCCGTGGACCCAATCAACCCATCATATTACGCCACATCTCAAATGCACGTGTGAGCCTATTTAATCGGTACGACCTCTTGTCTACCCGAAGCTCCTAACACGGCTAATTAATCATGTCAAAACAATGCACGTGTGAGCCTATTTAATCGATGTGACACCCAATCTACTCGAAGCTCCAAACACGGCAACATGCAAGGTGGGCATCCAGTGCGAGACAAACTCCAAGCACAATGCCAAAACAATTATGAATTCCATGTGAAAACTAGTGCCTCTAGCACTTATGTGTATAAAACACGTCAAATCTCTTGCGAGTCATACTCTAGCACGCTTTCATACTCACGAAATCATGTAGGTAGCTCAAAACTTTACAAAATATGGTTAACAAAACCAAAACACACTCATTTCTTTTGCAAATCATTTCAATGTTAGCCAACCTACCAATCATTTGCTAAAAGGCAATAAAACATGATTTTCAAAGCAATATGCTTTTGTTTTCATGCACATTTTATCAAACTCCCAACTTTTACCCTTCAATCACCCATCATCATTTCCTAATGTCTCATGCATTCTAGCAAAGCATTTAATGCCCCCAAATTGCACACAGATATCTCTAGGAGTTCACATAATTCCCTTACCTCGATTTACTTGGTGTGACTCCTTTCTCTTAGCTTCTCACGCTCTTGGCTCAACTCGCCTCGGCGTATCCTCGGAAGTTGCGATTCATTCATTCAATCAATTGAGTTAATGTTTTTAACCCATAATTGACCTCACCAGTCAAATATTATTCACTTATGCATTTAACCAATGCCTTAATCCACATTTTACCCCTTTTAGGTAAATCTTACAATTTATCCACCAACAACATCTTAAAATCATGCCCATAACACTATTGTCACCTCTAGACATCCCATTTCTCATTAATCTCCATCAATTCCACTTTCTCACACTAAACCATTTCTAGGTCATAATCATTCCAATGTATTTTAGATAGTTTCTAACCATCCACACTCATGCCAACAACTCCAAAATCACTTAAATAAACAATGTACCATAGTTGGAGTGTTAGAATCTTACCAAATTTGATTTCTCTTCTTGCTCCAAATGGCAATTCCCTTAACTCCTTCAATACCAACAATCGAAAAATGCCTTCCAACTATGTTGTTCTTCTCTTTGATAGGAACAACTTTGCCTCTAATGGTCTCTCTTCAAATTTTATTGAAAATGACTGATTTTAGAGAGAGAAAGTTAGGTTTTTTGGTTGAAAGTGGAAGGTTAGTGTTTTTCTCAAAATTTTTTGATTTTTAGCACTCTTTTTATAGAAATAGCTTGAGGAGATCGATCTGGTCCAAGAGGAGATCGATCTGGTCCCCTTAAATCCCTCTTTTTCACAGCAGTTTAAGCATGAGATCAATCTGTCGAAGCATGAGATCGATCTGCTCCCAAACAGAGAGCTAAGGAGATCGATCTGGGTGCTTGAGGATCGATCATTTCAATACAGAATGCTTAGGAGATCAATCTGGCTCCATTGGAGATCGATCTGCTCTATTCCATTGCCCAAATAAGAGCATTCTGGCTCTTCCAGATCGATCTTTCATCCCATGAGATCGATCTGCCTTTCATAGTTTCCAGATTTTCTGCAGTTCTTCTGCAGCAACTCATACTCAAACATCCTTAATTTGCTACCATGATCATTTCCTCATTCATTCATCTTTAAGGCTTGACAATGACATCCATACATACCTTATTCCTATTGAAACTTGTGTGGAATCCTTGTATAACCAAAAGAATACGATATAAACCAAATGAAAGTGCACAACTTATGCAATTCTACTTCCATTTTACCACACTACTCATAATCCATTTTACTCACATTCTCCACATGTTTAAGTCCGTTTCTTTACATTACCATATAATGTAACTTGTATGTACAATCACAACTCTTATTACAAGTGTGTACATTAACTTATGGACTTACATCACATATACTTCACTTATGAATTCATAGTACAACTCTATTCACATTTCTATATACATATATACCATTATACATATACGGGGTCTCACAGGGGGTCATTAAGAATGTCTTAGTAAAGGTGGACAAGTTTATTTTCCCTGCGGATTTTGTCATGTTGGACATGGAGGAAGACAGGGAAGTCCCCATTATACTAGGTAGACCTTTCCTAGCTACTGGTAGAACAGTAATTGATGTACAAAAGGGGGAGCTAACGATGAGAGTCAAAGATCAGGAAGTAAAGTTTAATGTTTTCAAACCTTTGAAGCTCCCTGATGACTCTCAAGAGTGTTTTAAGATAGAGATTGAGGAGAATATAAGGCTTAAACATATAATATCTGAGAGAAAGAAGGAAGTAGATAGGGCTCAGGAGGAGTTAACTGTCAGCACCCTGTCACCACTTTGGATGACCCTCCTACTCTTCGCCCTGCTGCTGAGTGTTGTTTTCTTCAGCTGTATTTGATGTGGCTGTGTTTTCCTTTTCACTTTGTATATAGTTCGTTTTTCTTTTTCTTTTCTGTTGTTTCTTTCCTTGTTTATTTTGGAAGTTTATTTTCTAGTTTTATGCATTCAATCAAGCTTCAGTTGTTTATCATCATCAGAAAGGGGAATACGCTATTCTTGAGCTTAAATTCTTATATTATCTGCACACTGAGGACATTGTGCACTTTAATTTTGGGGGAGGGGATATCACTTAAGCTATTTTGTGAAAAATTGGATAAATTTTTAAAATTTTTTCGAAAATCTGAGAAAGAATTTTCAAAATTTTTTCGATAATATGAGCTTAAATTGTTTGATTTTTGGATGATTTAGTGCTTAGCATGTAGTTTTCCCATATTTCGATGATATGACCCCATGATTTAGTCTGATTTTGATTGACTGAGAAACATGATTATAGGAAAAGCATGAAGTTGAACTCTTGAATTTGTCTTAATTCTGATTGTGATTTCCTCATCTTATGCACATGTCATGTCATGAATCGGTATATTTATTTAGAGAAAGCTTATGTGTACATGGGATTGCATTTGTTCAGTTGATTTTGTGTATCATATTCTAGAATTTGTTTGATCTAATCTCGAGGAGAAATATTAGATCACACTTATTTAGGGAGATGATTTAGGTCATCTTTGGATCGTTTGAGCATTTCTAGCTATCCTTGTACATATTCTACCCCTAGTCACCCATCTGGGCTAAATAAACTTTTCTCTGTAAATACACCTGCTTATTTTTGTTTCCTTAACTTAAATACTTTTTCCCATCCTTTACCCCGAAAGTATGAAAAGTCATTGGATATATTGTGAGCTATATAGGTAATAAGTGATAGTGAAGGAATATGTAAAATTTAAAATTAAAATTAAAAAATTAAAAAATGAAAGAAATAGAAAAAGAAAAAGAAAAGAAGAAAGAAGAAAAATACAAAAATAGAATAAAAACTTTAGTGAAATAAATAAGTTTGGGGGAAATGATTTGAGCTCTTACATTAATATCCTAGAAGTAATGCATGTTAAGGGGTAATTAAACTTAAATCGACTTTATCATACCTTAGCCCTAGCCTTACATTACAAGCCTAATGAAGTCCTAATGATCTTTAGTTAAGTGTGACTACATTAGTGGAGAGAGAAGTGAAAAGCAAACTTATGGGAATGATCACATGTCATTGACTTTGCATTCACTATGTTGCATAATCTGATCTGGATAATGTACTGTGAAGTGACTTAGACATTTTTCACACACTCACGAGGAGTCCAATTTGGGTTAGGACTTATGATTGAATAATTCTAAGTGCTGGACTTGTAATTGTGAGTCTTTGATTTCATAGTCTATACTTTTTCTTTGAGGATGATATTGGAAAAATTATTGTGTTTTGTACTTGTCATTCCTACAATCATTTTGTTTTGCTTGAGGACAAGCAAAAGCTTAAGTTTGGGGTGTGATAATTCTATATTTTTAGAATTATTTGTGCTTAATTTCCTAATTAATTATTTAAATCCTCAATTTATTTTGTTAATTATCCCCTTTATTTAATTAAAATTCTCATGTTTGTAGATAAATTAAATCCGCATGAATTTTGAATATTTCGGTAGAAAATGGACCGAAATTAGGCTAAAATCGAGATTGAGCCACGCGAACTACACAAGTCATGCCACCTACCACATCCAATTGGACAAGAAGAACGATAACATGGAAATATCTTTTCAAAGAACCAATGGTGTGAAGACAAATGGCCAAAAAAAATGCCAACTCATCAAGGATTTAGAAATTACAATTTTACCCCTAGTGTGTTTATAAATAGGAAAGGATGACAATTGAAAGGTAAGGGTAATTTTAGGAGTAGAAGTAGAGGTAATTTAGGAGTAGGAGTAAGTTAGGAGTAGTGTTAGAATAGTTTTAATTCTTTTTTCTAGTTTTCAAGCTTCTATTTCCCATTTAGCTACCATTTACTGTTCAAACAATTTCCATTGTTATTTTTACAAGCTTTCAATGTAGTTTTTTCATTCTCTTGGCAGCCATCATGGTTCATTGAGGTCTCGATTTTGCATTTTTCTTCTCCGTTCAAAAGCTCTCTTTTATGTTAATCATTTACTGTTCATTTCATGCAATGTTCTTTTAGATTAGCTAGTTTCAAGCTCTCATTTCATTTTAACTATCGGTTGCAAAATGATCTTTTTGATTTCGTTGTTTTGCTTGTGATTCATTTCATTACTGTATTTTTACCATGGTTGTGTTCTATCTTAAAGACACATTTTGAAATTATAACCGAAAGTTTCCCACGTCTTTTCCATTCTTGGATTGGAAATAATCTTGCCATTTTGTGCTAGTTTAATTCGGTGTCAAAGTTGCTCACTGCCGAGCACTACATAGCATTGTTGAGCAACTGCAGTTTTGCACAAAACGGTGGGATGACTGCCATGGTTGCAGAACCAAGTCTGGATGCTTGTTAGGAAGCAGCTCGAGATTGTTTTCTTCTCTGCTCTCCCCTGTTTCAGTTGTCATTTACTATTCAGTGTCATTTTCTAGATTTTCACTCGGTTAGCTGGAAGTGGAGTAGCTGCTGTTGAAGACTCGGTTGCTGCAGTTGTTGGTCCATGCTCCTGCCTTGCTGCTGCTTCATCATGCACTAAACATTGCTGGAGCAGAGGGATGCTGGTCAGGCCGAGGACATTGCTGAAGCAGTACATGTCGTGGACGCAATCTGTTGAGCAGTAAGAACCGAGAGCTGAGGACGTTCAGTAGCTGGGCAGAGGACAACCCGAGAGCATGTAGCAGAAGTGGACCTTGCCTGGAACAGCAGCACGGTCAGACCCGAGAGCAATAGCAGATTACAGAAACAGCAGAAGCAGAGTGCAGCATAGCGCCTAGAACCAAGTATCCTGCAAACCGAGTAGCCTAGATGCAGCACAAACAGCAGCTGGTGCAGAAGTTCACGGACATCACAATGCAGCAGAAGCAAGACAGCACAACAAGCCGAACAGTAGGTAAAAGCCTGGACTAGAGGACAAACAGCAGCACGCCTAGACCAGAGGACAAACCGAACCAAACACCTGAAAATGAAAATGTGAAAGACACGTGAACAGTGAATGGATGGAGTTCTTTATTGATTTAAATTGGTTAAGGCTTGTTTGGCTAGTTCATTTTAGTTAATTAATCCATTTTAATGGATTTGTTAGTTGTTAGTTAGTTAGTCTAGTAAATTATAATGGTAGGTTAGTTTTATTATTTTTGCATGTTAATTTGTAGTGTTAATTTTTAGTTAGTAGTTAATTTTATATTAAATGTTTTAGGATTTTGTTTTAGTTTAGATGCATTTAGAGTTAATTTAGATTAAATGTGTTTCATGCATTTTTAATTTAGTCTTTATTTTCATTAAGTTTTAGTTTAGTTTAAATTGCATTTTGATTAAGTAGTTTAAAATTGCATTTTAGGTTAGTTTAATTGTAGTTTAATTTTATTGATTTATTTTCATAATTGCATTTTATTTTAATTGCATTAATTAGTTTTAACTGTTTTAATTTTTTTGTAGGTTTTTTATTTTAATTGCGTCGAGCACTGTAAGTATTTTGCTCGGTTTTAATTTCTTTATTTTATAGCTTTTATTATTTTATTGCTTTCAGTATTTTTAAATTTTAGCCATGTAGATCACCCACCTTAAATTCATAAATTGCTAGGATATACTTAGGGTAAGATTAACCGGTAATTAATTAGGCTAACCAACTTCTCTGAGGGACGATAACTCGGGACTCAAATCCCATTATTACTTGTATAACCCGTGCACTTGCGGACAATACCTTTAGGGCGTGTCAAGTTTTTGGCGTCGTTACCGGGGAAGTCTTAATTAGTCGTTAATTAATATAAGTGAAATTATGCTTAGGTGTAATTCTAGCTTGTAAATATTTAGGTTGTAAATATTTTGTCTAGATTAGTTAATTGAAAAATTAAAATAAAAAAATAAAAAATTGAAAAACTGTAAAAAAAATTTCTAAGGACTTTTCGATGATTGCATGCGTAGAGCCAGAAGTTTTGATTGCTTTCCTCTAGATCCTAAAATCGGACGAACTCTTAGGAAAATTCGAAAGGATTCTAGGAAATTTATAGCTCCGCTGCAAAGCATCATGACAGAAAATAGGGAAATTAAGACCATTGGAGATTATGCAATGCCGACTATTGGAGGTTATTATACCGACATTAGGCCACCAGCTGTCCCTGCAAACAATTTCAAAATTAAGCTTGCAATCCTCCAGATGATCCGGACCTCTTTAGAGTTTAGTGCGCTTCCTCACGATGACCCACATGCTCACCTTGGGCAATTCTCAGACTTGTGCAACAGCTTCAAACATAATGGATTATCTGATGATGCGTTTATGCTTAGATTATTCCCCTTCTCACTTAGGGATAGGGCGATACACTAGTTAACCTCCCTGCCTCTAGGATCCATTTCTACATGGGACGAGTTAGCCCTTCATTTTCTATCTAAGTTTTTCCCTCCCTCTAAAATGGCTCAACTCCGTAGTAACATATCTTCCTTTGCCTAGTACGACTCTGAATCTCTTTACAAAGCATGGGAAAGATATAAGGAGCTTCTTAGGAAGTTCCCTCACCATGGCCTACCATTATGGCAGCAAGTCCAGACCTTCTACAACGGACTTATAAGCCAAAATAGGACCATTGTTAACGCTGCTGCGAGTGGAGCCCTGATGTGCAAAATAGAGGAGGAAGCTTACGAGCTTTTGGACAAGATGGTGGCTAACAACTATTTATGGTCCTCGGAGAGGCTAATGCCAAAGAAGCCGATGGGTATTTATGAGCTCGACACACTGTCTACCTTGACCTCTCAAATTACTAACCTTATGAAGAAGGTAGAGTCGCTCAGTACCCAATATAATCCTCCCACTAGTCCTAACCATGTGTATTCTGTCCAAAGTCCTTGTCTTTCCTGCGAGCTGTGTAGTGGTACCCACTCTATAGATAGGTGTCCGCTCAACTTTAAATCGGTTCAGTATGTTGCTCCAATTCAGAAGAAACAAAACAATCCCTTGTCAAATACCTACAACCCAGGATGGAGGAGCCATCCTAACTTCTCTTGGAGCCAAAACCAATGGCAATATTTTAGTTCTAGACCTGTAGAACCCCCTAGTTTTCAAGCTCTACCGGTTCATATACCACCACAGTCGCAATATCCATATCATCTACCTCATCAACCATCCCCACCTTAATTTCAGCATCATCCACCTCACTTTCATCAACCACCACCACCACCACCACCACAATCTACGCAGCCACAACTTTACCATGCTCCAACAGCTAAGAAGAAGCCCTCGCTTGAGGAAATGTTCATCACTGTCCTACAAAATCAAGCTGCTTCAATTAAGAACTTAGAGGTTCAGGTAGGACAAATAGCAAATGCTCTTAGCCAACGTCCTCAAGGGACCCTTCCTAGTAACATTGAAGCTAATCCTATTAAGCAAAGGGAGGGTAAGGAATATGTCAAATCCATCGCCCTTAGGAGCGGCAAAGAGCTAGATGAGCCACAAAGTAAGTCCAATCCTGTTGAGCCCATAGTTGAAAAACCCATAAGTTCTAACGAAGCAGCTCAGAATGAGCAGGAACATCAGGATCAGGCTGTAAAAGAATCCAAGCTTGGCAATTCTTCATCTATACCTTCTTCTTCTTCATTGCCTTCCTCGTCCTCTGATTCTACACAAGTTCCCACTACATTGCCTCTAGTTAGACCACCAATACCTTTTCCTCATAGATTTCAAAACCAAAAGCTTGAACAACAATTTGCTAAATTTCTTGAAGTTTTTAAGAAACTTCACATCAATATTCCTTTCGCAGATGCTTTAAAGCAAATGCCAAGTTATGTGAAGTTTCTAAAGGATATCCTCTCGAGGAAGAGAAGACTGGAAGATTATGAGACGGTGGCCTTAACTGAGGAATGTAGTGCCATTATCCAGAGGAAATTTCCCCCCAAGCTTAAGGATCCCAGGAGTTTTACCATACCATGCACTATTAAAATTTATTCTTTGTTAGAGCCCTGTGCGATTTAAGAGCTGGTATAAATTTGATGCCATCATCTATCTATCATAAGTTAGGAATAGGGGATGCCAAGCCCACCACAGTGACCCTCTAGTTAGCTGATCGATCAATTAAATATCCGAAGGGGGTCATTGAGGATATCTTAATAAAGGTGGACAAGTTTATTTTCCCTACGGATTTTGTCGTGTTGGACATGGAGGAAGAAAGGGAAGTCCCCATTATACTAGGTAGACCTTTCCTAGCTACTGGTAGAACAGTAATTGATGTACAAAAGGGGGAGTTAACGATGAGAGTCCAAGATCAGGAAGTAAAGTTTAATGTTTTCAAACCTTTAAAGCTCCCTGATGACTCTCAAGAGTGTTTTAAGATGCAGATTGAGGATAATATAAGGCTTAAACATATAATATCTGAGAGAAAGAAGGAAGTAGATAGGGCTCAGGAGGAGTTAACTGTCAGCACCCTGTCACCACTTTGGATGACCCTCCTACTCTTTGCCCTGCTGCTGAGTGTTGTTTTCTTCAGCTGCATTTGAAGTGGCTGTGTTTTCCTTTTCACTTTGTATATAGTTCGTTTTTCTTTTTCTTTTCTGTTGTTTCTTTCCTTGTTTATTTTACAGGTTTATTTTCTAGTTTTATGCATTCAATCAAGCTTCAGTTGCTTATCATCATCAGAAAGCAGAGTACTCTGTTCTCGAGCTTAAATTCTTATATTATCTTCAAACTGAGGACACTGTGAACTTTAAGTTTGGGGGAAGGGATATCACTTGAGCTATTTTGTGAAAAATTGGATAAATTTTCAAAATTTTTTCGAAAATCTGAGAAAGAATTTTCAAAATTCTTTCAATAATATGAGCTTAAATTGTTTGATTTTTGGATGATTTAGTGCTTAGCATGTAGTTTTCCCATATTCCGATGATATGACCCCATGATTTAGTCTGATTTTGATTGACTGAAAAACATGATTATAGGAAAAGCATGAAGTTGAACTCTTGAATTTGTCTTAATTCTGATTGTGATTTCCTCATCTTATGCACATGTCATGTCATGAATCGGTATATTTATTTAGAGAAAGCTTATGTGTACATGGGATTGCATTTGTTCAGTTGATTTTGTGTATCATATTCTAGAATTTGTTTGATCTAATCTCGAGGAGAAATATTATATCACACTTAATTAGGGAGATGATTTAGGCCATCTTTGGATCGTTTGAGCCTTTCTTGCTATCCTTGTACATATTCTACCCCTGACTACCCATCTGAGCCAAATAAGCTTTTCTCTGTAAATACACCTGCTTATTTTTGTTTCCTTAGCTTAAATACTTTTTCCTATCCTTTACCCCAAAAGCATGAAAAGTCATTAGATATATTGTGAGCTATATGGGTATTAAGTGATAGTGATGGAGTATGTAAAAATAAAAATAAAAAATAAAAAAATAAAAAAAAAAAGAAAGAAAAAGAAAAAGAAAAGAAGAAAAATACAAAAATAGAATAAAAAGTTTAGTGAAATAAATAAGTTTGGGGGAAATGATTTGAGCTATTACATTAATATCCTAGAAGTAATGCATGTTAAGGCGTAATTAAACTTAAATCGACTTTATCATACCTTAGTCCTAGCCTTACATTACAAGCCTAATGAAGTCCTAATGATCTTTAGTTAAGTGTGACTACAATAGTGGAGAGAGAAGTGAAAAGCAAACTTATGGGAATGATCACATGTCATTGACTTTGCATTCACTGTGTTGCATAATCTGATCTGGATAATGTACTGTGAAGTGACTTAGACATGTTTCACACACTCACGAGGAGTCCAATTTGGGTTAGGACTTATGATTGAATAATTCTAAGTACTAGACTTGTAATTGTGAGTCTTTGATTTCATAGTCTGTACTTTTTCTTTGAGGATGATATTTGGGAAATTATTGTGTTTTGTACTTGTCATTCCTACAATCATTTTGTTTTGCTTGAGGACAAGCAAAAACTCAAGTTTGGGGTGTGATAATTCTATATTTTTAGAATTATTTGTGCTTAATTTTCTAATTAATTATTTAAATCCCCAATTTATTTTGTTAATTATCCCCTTTATTTAATTAAAATTCTCATGTTTGCAGATAAATTAAATCCGGATGGATTTTGAATATTTCGGTAGAAAATAAACCGGAATTGGGCTAAAATCGAGATTGAGCCACGCGGACAACACGAGTCATGCCACCTAGCACATCCAATTGGACAAGAAGATCGATGACATGGAAATATCTTTTCAAGGAGCCAATGGTGTGAAGACAAGTAGCCAAAAAAAGCCAACTCATCATGGATTTAAAAATTACAATTTTACCCCTAGTGTGTTTATAAATAGGAAAGGATGACAATTGAAAGAGAAGGGTAATTTTAGGAGTAGAAGTAAAGGTAATTTAGGAGTATGAGAAAGTTAGGAGTAGTGTTAGAATAATTTTAATTCTTTTTTATTGTTTTCAAGCTTCTATTTCCCGTTTAGCTACTATTTACTATTCAAACAATTTCCACTGCTATTTTTACAAGCTTTCAATGTAGTTTTTTCATTCTCTTAGCAGCCATCATGGTTCATTGAGGTCTCGATTTTGCATTTTTTTCTCGATTCGAAAGCTCTCTTTTATGTTAATCATTTACTGTTCATTTCATGCAATGTTCTTTTAGATTAGCTAGTTTCAAGCTCTCATCTCATTTTAACTCTCGGTTGCAAAATGATCTTTTTGATTTCGTTATTTTGCTTGTGATTCATTTCATTACTGTATTTTTACCATGGTTGTGTTCTATCTTAAAGACACATTTTGAAATTATAACCGAAAGTTTCCCACGTCTTTTGCATTCTTAGATTGGAAATAATCTTGCCATTTTCTGCTGGTTTAATTTGGTGTCAAAGTTGCTCACTGCCGAGCACTACATAGCATTGTTGAGCAACTGCAGTTTTGTACAAAACGGTGGGATGATTTCCATGGTTGCAGAACCAAGTCTGGATGCTTGTTTGGAAGCAGCTCGGGATTGTTTTCTTCTTTGCTCTCCCCTCTTTCAGTTGTCATTTACTGTTCAGTGTCATTTTCCAGATTTTCATTCGGTTAGCTGGAAGTGGAGTAGCTGCTGTTGAAGACTCGGTTGCTGCAGTTACTGGTCCATGCTCCTGCCTTGCTGCTACTTCATCATGCATCAAACATTGCTGGAGCAGAGGGATGCTGGTCAGGCAGAGGACATTGCTAAAGCAGTGCATGTCGTGGACGCAATCTGCTGAGCAGTAAGAACCGAGAGCTGAGGATGTGGAGTAGTTGGGCAGAGGACAACCCGAGAGCATGCAGCAGAAATGGACCTTGCCTAGAACAGCATCACGGTCAGACCCGAGAGCAATAACAGGTTACAGAAACAGCAGAAGCAGAGTGCAGTATAGCGCCTGAAACCAAGTATCCTACAAACCGAGTAGCCTGGATGCAGCACAAATAGCAGCTGGTGCAGAAGTTCACAGACATCACAATGCAACAGAAGCAAGACAGCAGAGCAGGTCGAACAGCAGGTAAAAGCCTGGACCAGAGGACAAACAGCAGCACGCCTGGACCGGAGGACAAACCAAACCAAACACCTGAAAATGAAAATGTGAAAGACACGTGAACAGTGGATGGAGGGAGTTCTTTGTTGATTTAAATTGGTTAAGGCTTGTTTGGCTAGTTCATTTTAGTTAATTAATCCATTTTCATGGATTTGTTAGTTGTTAGTTAGTTAGTCTAGTCAATTATAATGGTAGGTTAGTTTTATTATTTTTGCATGTTAATTTGTAGTGTTAATTTTTAGTTAGTAGTTAATTTTATATTAAATGTTTTAGGACTTTATTTTAGTTTATATGCATTTAGAGTTAATTTAGATTAAATGTGTTTCATGCATTTTAAATTTAGTCTTTATTTTCATTAAGTTTTAGTTTAGTTTAAATTGCATTTTGATTAAGTAGTTTAAAATTGCATTTTAGGTTAGTTTAACTGTATTTTAATTTTATCGCTTTATTTTCATAATTGTATTTTATTTTAATTACGTTAATTAGTTTTAACTGTTTTAATTTCTTTTGTCAGTTTTTTATTTTAATTGCGTGTCATGACCCAAATTACCTAAAAATCAGAGTAAATTTTTCACTTTTTCATTTATTATTTAATTCCTACATTTCTCTCGTCGTGACCATCCTACAACACAGTTGGGCTATGATTCGGTGTTAGTCACCCATACTATTTACCATTCCATTTTCATAATCACATTCACATATCAGAGTTTACTATCCTTTCACTTTAATTAAAAACATACCCATTGGTATTTATAACTCTACATCCCCGACATCATTTCTATTTACAGTACTGTGCATTACATATTTAGATACAAAACCATGCAAATGTGTATACCTGTCTCTCAATGGGAAGCAGCGGATACCGAGTAAGCATGTCCTCGGCCGCTTACTAATTACAGTGAGTGCTCTGAAAAGATGGGAAAATAAGGGGGTGAGCAAACCACACGCTCAGTAAGGCAATTATGCAAGTAAGTAGAGAGCTCCACTATCTACATGCTCATAATTCCATGCCCTTAAATCCATTTCTTTTCATTTAAAATTTCAAGCACAAAATCATGCATATTTCAATACCATAGTTTACCAAAACTATTTGTGCATATAGAAATCATATAATTCATGCATCAAAGGCATTTTATGTGACATCAGTAAATCATACTTAGCATGAATTTAATCAAAATCATGCATTCTTCCATGTCATGTAAGACAAATCATGAATTTATCATTAAAGCATGGAAAAACACATCATACTACTGCATTTAAAAAATTTCATTTAAAACTGCAGTATAAACTAACCATTCCGGGTCAATCGTCTCATAAAATAATTCATTATAAAACTTCGGTTATAAAATCACCCTTCTTTCAGGGTCACAAGTCATAAAATCATAAAATTGGGGGCCTAACCCCTCCCTCGGGTCTACCCTGGTCTATCGACCAATAGTTATATCATGTGAGACACACAGGTGATTATATCAGTAACATTGAGGACTATGGCCATATCCTAGTGATCCCTAGCAACACGGTACCTAGTGTGCGGGGTATCACACCTGAAACGGGAGGTGGGTCGTCCTACCTGCCAGAACAGCATAACACCAGGATTGCGAGGGCAAAGCTTGCTGCCTCGTGGCTAATGCCACTCCACTCTAACAATCCCCGTGGTACAGCGTACTCCGCGTGACATACACGGTAGAATGTACTCCGTGAACCCAAGCTCAATCAGGGGTGCCTGCAATAGGTCTTATCCACCCAAATCATCTCTATCTCAGAATGCACGTGTGAGCATATCATCTCACTGTGACACACAGTCTACAGGAGGCTCCAACACGACTATATGTATGTAATATAAATCCCTGTGCGAGCGAAGCTCTAGCACGGCTCCATGCATATTCATGATATCAGAAAACCTCGTGTGAGCAAAGCTCTAGCACGATTTCATAAAAATAAAAAAAATCTACGTACGAGCAGCGCTCCAGTACGACTTAAATTGATTATAAATTCAAGTAAAATCCACGTACGAGTAATGCTCTAGTACGGATATGTATAAAAACTCAGTGAAAACCTCGTACGAGAAAAACTCCAGTACGACATTCAAATGAATTATAAAAACCATATAAAACTTTGTGCGAGCCACACTCCAGCACAAATGAATGCTCAAGTAAATCAAATCTCGTGTGAGTTACACTCCAACACGGCTTTATGCATAATTAAATCAAATCTCGTGCGAGTTACACTCCAGCACGGCTTTATGCATAATTAAATCAGTGCGAGCAACCGCTCTAGCACATTTCATGCATATGATGTCGCACAAGTTGTGCGAGCAACCGCTCAAGCACATTTATGCACATTCACAAACGTAGATATAGTGCGAACTACGTGTCGGCACTATCTGTTTCCATATAAACTTGATAGTTGGCCTATTTTCCAAAGAAATTTCCATTTAAATACAAATAACACTTACGTAGTGTTATCATATGAAATTCATGCAATTACTGGCCAATCTATCGATTTGCTTTGATTAAAACCAATAAAATCCTTAAACCATAAATTTCCTTAAATCATGCATTCCATGCATGTCATGCCTTCACCATCCTTAGGTGAACTTCCCTCAATAGTGGTAAAATAGTCTTTTCACCTATTTCGATCCTCAAAATTATTTAAACCATTTTTAGAACCTCTATACAATATCAATGTATACATACATATTCAGTGTATACAAAAACTATTAAAATACGCGTAGTTACCTCTAGCTACTCACACAATTCCCTTACCTCATTTTTCTGAACAGTCTAACCTTTCCACTGATGACTCGTAACGCAGTCGAATTTGCTCCAAATCCAATCTCTGGAACTGTGGATACGCATTCATCAGGTCAAATACAATACAATTTAATTGTATTTCATATTCTCTGGGCTTAATTTAAATCATTGGGCCCGTTTACCCATATTGGGCCAGATTGCACCATAATGAGCTTTAATCGGCCTTAAGCCCATTTTCTCACTCTATCAAGGCCTATTGGACTCATTGGACCCAGCAGTATTTATTTAGCCTCGTTCTAAACTCTCAGACAGCTTATGAATTATTTACAACAATTTATCTCAATTTCCGTAATTTAATTCATTTAATACGAAAATTAAATCTGAAATTTATCAACACGCATAACGATGCAAAAATTATCGTAAATAAGGGTTACTTATCCGAGATTCCATGATAGTATGAAAATCGAGGCTGTCTCGAGCTCTCGGTGGATGCCAATTGTCGAGTTACACAATTTAAATATTTTTTCGGGTAAATTTCCAGTCGGATATTAATCAAATTAAATATTTCGAAATTTAAATCGGTCAATTCAACCGCTTACCGACTTACCCGAAGCTCGATTGCATCAGTGGAATTTTTCTCAATTTTTTTCTCTTTTTCTTCCTTTTTTCCTTCTCTTTTTGGCTAAACCGGTCCGATCCGGTTCAGTCCGGTTCACCCATCATTTTGTCATTCCGACGTCGTCCGGCTGGTTCCCAGCGTGATTCCGATGCCGTTCAGCTCGACTGCACCTGGGCATCCAAAATCGGGCCTCGGCTAGAGTCAAAACGGTGCTGATGGCCACCAATCGAGGCTTCTCCCCCGCGACTTTCTCCTCTGTTTTCGACGTGCTCCGGTATTCTCGGCGCACATGCCGGCACCTGGTGGTTCCCACGAGGCTCGTCGACCTTCGCAGACCCTCGCCTGGGGTCCTTAGCAGCCGGTGGTGGCTCGCCTGTAGTGGCTCGCCGGTGGATTCCTCTTCCCTCGGGTTCGGCTTCCGTTTTCGCCTGTTTCGTTTCTTCTCCTGTTTTAGATTTCACGATTTGCTATTTCTTTTTTTTTTACTTATTTTATTTATAATTTATTTTTAATAATATTTTATTCATTAAAATATTATTAAATATCCAAAAATATCTTAAAAAATCCTATTTAATTCATTTAATCTGTAAATAAATTTTTCAGTCCGATTTTACTTTTTCGGTATAATTTTCAATTATTTTTGGGATTATTTTTCGAAGTGAAAATTTTGGTTTATTCCAATAAATTCATATATTGATCAATTTAATCCGAAATTTAATTATTTCTTCGTTATTGATCAAGATTTCTCAATCTCGTATTTTTAATTAAATTTTCTTATCCCGATTAATATCGAATTTTGGTGTTTTGATCATTTTGCCCTTGCACGTTTTCGGGAATACCATTTCAATCCTTTTGCATTTTTAAATGCACTTGAAAATTTTTATTTATTCCCTTTTGCTCTTACGATAAAATCGGGTCTTATAATCTCCCCCACTTAAGAAATTTGGTCCTCCAAATTAGAACCAAGTCAAATAAGTCCATAACAACACCGGGTACGTCTATCATATCATATACTGTCATCCTCAAGTGACTTTCTCCGGAGTGTAATACTACCAACATACTTAACTAGGGAGATCATCTTAAACCTTAACACTTTCTCTTTCCTGTTTAATACTCGAATCAATTTTTCAATCATACGTTATACTTTCATTAAGCTAAATTGTTGGAGCTCATATCCGATCACATATATCGGGTCTGGATAATATTTCTTAAGCATCAAAAGATAGGACACATTGTGGATGCCTGCTTAATTCAAGTAGTAATGTCAACCTACAGGCCTTACCTCCCACTTGTCCTATATCTCTATCTGAATCTCGTTACATC
Organism: Firmiana major; assembly: GCA_033439115.1. NCBI lineage: Eukaryota > Viridiplantae > Streptophyta > Magnoliopsida > Malvales > Malvaceae > Firmiana > Firmiana major. The sequence goes on along the minus strand of CM065908.1, from coordinate 43,568,721 downwards.
CTTATGACAAATAACTGCCAACAATACTAATTCACCTTGGTGATTTTCCAATGGTTTCTGTCTCTTGTCAGCATAGCTTTTTTGTCTGCTCTGATGTGTTCTTAATCTCTCATAAATCAATGAACATCCTCGGAGGTTTGTCTTACCAATTCAAGAACCATTCTTTATCTGTCACCCACTTCTTATCCAAGTCGGGGAAATAACTCCCTAAAGCCATACCATGTCTCATATAAAGTCATCCCAATACTCAAGTGACAATTGTCATTATTGACGAATTTGATTAGTAACAACTGACCATCCTAGGAGCTTATAAAATCAATGGTACACGCTCTCATCACATCCTCCAGAACCTGTACAGTCCTCTCTGATTGACCCTCTGTCTGAGGACGGAAGCTGTGCTAACACTCAGTCGGGTTCCCATAGCTTCCAAAACAATATTCCCAAAAGTGGGAATTGAAGCGGGAATCCCTATCTGATACCATGCTCACTGCAACGCTACATAATGTTTCACAATTTTCCATACATAAAAATCCATCAACACACTTAGAGTATCAGAGGATTTCCATAGTCAGAAGGTAGGTAGACTTAATTAATTTATCGACTATCACTTAGATAGCCTCGTGATTCATCTGGGTCCTCTATAACCCATCACGAAATTCATGGTAACTTATTCCCATTTTCGTGTCAATATAGGTAGAGGCTGCAATAACCCTGCAACTTCTTTTACTCTACCTTAATCTGCTGACAGATGAGACACTTCTCCACAATCTCTATAATATCTCTTTTGATACCTGACTACCAATACACTTTTCAGAGATTTCGATATATTTATTACTTCTCAGATGCACTGTATATCCTGAAAAGTGAGCTTCTGACAATAACACTATATCATCAACTGTGGACCTAGGGAGCACTTATACTGTCTTTGAACCTCTATAAGTCATCATCACTCACTGTGAACTCTGTCACTATACCCTTCTGAATTTGACCCACACTATCGACACCATGCCGATCATCATGTTAAGCCTGGCAAATTCGATCACACAAATTCGATTCTACCCTCAGGCTAGCTGTCATACAATCATCGTCATCATCAGAAGGGATCACATCATTACTAAGGCTCACAACTTCTCTAGCAGCTCACGCTCCCTGACCATCATATGTAATACCATCTCGAGGCTCTTTCTGTTCAAGGCATTAGCCATTACATTAGCCTTTCCTGGGTGGTACAATGTTCACAATCATAAGCCTTAGAAGCTCTAACCCTCTTGGTTATCTCATATTCTACTCTTTCTGTGAAAACAGATACTCGGGGCTTTTACGATCAATGCATATCCGAAATTGTCTCACTGTATAAGTGGTGGCACCATACTTTCAGTGCAAACGCTACGGCTGCCAAATCTAAATCATGGGTCGGATAGTTTCTCTCATGATCCTTGAACTATCTGGATCCATAAATGACTTTCTTCCCATTTTACATCAATACACAGCCCAATCCTTATTTTGAGGTATCCATACACACTGAAACCTCTTGAGCTGTTGGTTATGGTGAGAATAATTACGGTGGTCAGTTCATTACTTCCTTATACCAAAACTCCCGAAAGCCATTTTCATACTTATCATACCACTCGTATGAAATCTTTTTCCAAACGGGATGTGTCAACTGAGTAGCCAATTTCGAGAAACTTTCAACAACTCGTCTGTAAGACAGTTTCCTATTGCTACTCATGCTCTTCCCTGGACTTCGAATACATCAAAATATCATCATTAAAGATGACGAGCAACCGATCCAGGTAAGCTTTAAATACCTCATCGTAGTTGAGTTCCACTAAATATTTCAATCACTCATATCTTTGACCTATGCACTTATAAACGTACAATGTCATTTCGTAATTGCTTCCGTTCAAGATACTAACCCATGTCATTTCCTTTTTCTTATATTAACGGCTTTAATAAAATTTTAATTTTTTTAAACCTTCATGATTAATCGAATTCTATATCTCTTTATCGTACCAGTAAAGGTACCCAAATTTTTTAATTGTATATATTACGACCGTCAATTTCAATTTATAGGTTATGTGTGCGCTTCTAGACGCTGTCAAATCTTCAGGCGGGGAAGTATTTTGAAATACCTTTATTAGCCCTCAAACTTGACTACATTTACTTTACATATAAAGGATATCCTTATCTTGCATACGCCTTTTATTCCAATATATCTCGTATGTAGGATATATCACATCTCCAAGCTTATCCCCTTTCATTATTTGTCAAACTTATAGTACACCTTTCAGTGATGTTTTCACCCCTATTTTCAACTTACAATCCCTATACCTATATTCAGTTAGCGCTAATCAGCTAACTAGCATCATCTTGCCTAAGGGTACAAGCTTCACATCTTTCACTCGTTTATAAGCAACTGAAGGTGGTATGAATAAATACGTGGCACCAAAATCAATTAAAATAATTATTTCATTATTCACAATGAGTGTGGTATCTTCCACCACATTCGATGAAACATCAAAGTATCCTGGTCTAAGACATACACTCGCCCTCGTCCAACATCTTATTTCTGTGGTATCTACCACACAACTTACACTGTTTACACTGCTATACTGTTACACTGCTTACACTGTGTACACTGCTCTGTAGCAGGTTAGGGTCCTTAAATCACAATACCCCTCAAAAGTATTGAAATTGAATGCACTGGGGCTTTACCAAATCATCTTACCCGTGACTAATCAAATCTAATCTTTTACCGAACTACCTTTTTTTTCCGTTCTGACATCTCTGTCATTCTCTATTCTCTTTCGTCTCTATTTCAGCCCTTACTACCTTTCCCAATCTCAGAGGCGTGCAACTCATAATCTTATTCACATAACTATAGTCTGCGCATTGCCTCGGTATAGGTAGTGATATCTAACGGGCTAATCGGACTCTAACTGACAATCTGAGCCCTTCATGAACATTCAGACATCTCGACTCTCACTGTTCATCGTGTCCGAGTCACATCTGCCCAGTAATATAAATTGAGTATCATACTTGTCAATCAACATGTTCCTCTAGGTCAGAGGAAAGAATTTTATCTGTAATTTCCTTTAAACAATATCCGGGATATTCTGTCACCGGAATACATCTAGAAATATGTTCTCATGTCTAATTTGAATGTCTAACTCTTAAGATGGTCGAGCGAACTTCTACCAATGTTTCAACTCGCCCTCAAATCTCATACATACACCGAGCAATTAGCTCTATAATATTCTCCACACTCCGCTCCAACCTCGCAAAGCGTGTCTCAATACTGTCAGATCTCTCTGTCGGACTCTGTGAGGCATACTCAATACCAGCCTCCACGTCAATCTCATCTTGAGTCTCATGTGGCGACTCAGTACGACTCTCAGGCCTACCTCTACGACCTCGAGCTCATGTACTCGCCCTTCTACCATAGCAGCTATCAGTTAATGAGTCTATATTCTTGCATTCAAAACCAAATTCTTAACTACACTTCCATCTCGATATACACAATTGTATCTAAACAATGTACAGTACATGGGGATGTAAACTTTCTTAACCACTATCACCGACTCATATCAGGTTAACTCAGCTCTGATACCATTAACTGTCACGACCCAAATTACCTAAAAATCAGAGTAAATTTTTTACTTTTTTATTTATTATTTAATTCTTACCATTCTCTTGTCGTGACCATCCTACAACACAATTGGGCTATGATTCGGTGTTAGTCACCCCATACTATTTACCATTCCAGTTCCATAATCACATTCACATATCAGAGTTTACTATCCTCTGACTTTAATTAAATACATACCCATTAGTATTTATAACTCTACATCCCCGACATCATTTCTATTTACAGTACTGCGCATTACATATTTAGATACAAAACCATACAAATGTGTATACCTGTCTCTCGATGGGAAGCAGCGGATACCGAGCATGCAAGTCCTCAGCCGCCTACTAATTACAGTGAGTGCTTTGAAAAGATGGGAAAATAAGGGGGTGAGCAAACCACACGCTCAGTAAGGCAATTATGCAAGTAAGTAGATAGCTCCACTATCTACATGCTTATAATGCCATGCCCTTAAATCCATTTCTTTTCATTTAAAATTTCACGCACAAAATCATGCATATTTCAATGCCATAGTTCATCAAAACTATTTGTGCATATAGAAATCATATAATTCATGCATCAAAGGCATTTTATGTGACATCAGTAAATCATACTTAGCATGAATTTAATCAAAATCATGCATTCTTTCATGTCATGTAAGACAAATCATGAATTTATCATTAAAGTATGGAAAACCACATCATACTACTGCATTTAAATCATTTCATTTAAAACTGCAGTATAAACTAACCATTCCGGGTCAATCGTCTCATAAAACAATTCATTATAAAACTTCGGTTATAAAATCACCCTTCTTTCAGGGTCACATGTCATAAAATCATAAAATCGGGGGCCTGACCCCTCCCTCGGGTCTACCTTGGTCTATCGACCAATAGTTATATCATGTGAGACACATAGGTGATTATATCAGTAACATCGAGGACTATGGCTATATCCTAGTGATCCCTGGCAACACGGTACCTAGTGTGCGGGGCATCACACCTAAAACAGGAGGTGGGTCGTCCTACCCGCCCGAACAGCATAACACTAGGATTACGAGGGCAAGGCTTGCTGCCTCGTGGCTAATGCCACTCCACTCTAACAATCCCCACGGTACAGTATACTCCGCGTGACATACACGGTACAACGTACTCCGTGAACCCAAGCTCAATCAGTGGTGCCTGGAATTGGTCTTATCCACCCAAATTATCTCTGTCTCAGAATGCACGTGTGAGCATATCATCTCACTGTGACACACAGTCCACAGGAGGCTCCAACACGGCTATATGCATGTAATATAAATCCCTGTGCGAACGAAGCTCTAGCACGGCTCCATGCATATTCATGATATCAGAAAACCTCGTGTGAGCGAAGCTCTAGCACAGTTTCATAAAAATCAGAAAAATCTACGTACGAGCAGCGCTCCAGTACGACTTAAACTGATTATAAATTCAAGTAAAATCCACGTACGAGCAATGCTCTAGTACGGATATGTATAAAAACTCAGTGAAAACCTCGTACGAGAAAAGCTCCAGTACGACATTCAAATGAATTATAAAAACCATATAAAACTTTGTGCGAGCTACACTCCAGCACAAATGAATTCTCAAGTAAATCAAATCTCGTGCGAGTTACACTCCAACACAGCTTTATGCATAATTAAATCAAATCTCGTGCGAGTTACACTCCAGCATGGCTTTATGCATAATTAAATCAAATCTAGTGTGAGTTACAGTCCAGCACGGCTTTTATGCAATTATCATATTAAAACTAGATGTGATCTAAGCTCCAACACCTTTCATGCATGTCAATAATAAAAACTAGTGCGAGCAATCGCTCCAGCACATTTTTATGCATGTCACGTCAAAACAAGTCAAAACATGTCAAAACAGAGTGCGAGCAACCCCTCTAACACATTTTATGCATATGATGTCACACAAGTTAGTGCGAGCAACCGCTCAAGCACATTTATGCACATCCACAAATGTAGATATAGTACGAACTACGTGTCGGCACTATCTGTTTCCATATAAACTTGATAGTTGGCCTATTTTCCAAAGAAATTTCCATTTAAATACAAATAATACTTACGTAGTGTTATCATATGAAATTCATGCAATTACTGGCCAATCTATCGATTTGCTTTAATTAAAACCAATAAAATCCTTAAACCATAAATTTCCTTAAATCATGCATTTCATGCATGTCCTGCCTTCACCATCCTTAGGTGAACTTCCCTCAATAGGGGTAAAATAGTCTTTTCACCTATTTCGATCCTCAAAATTATTTAAACCATTTTTAGAACCTCTGTACAATATCAATGTATACATACATATTCAGTGTATACAAAAACTATTAAAATACGTGTAGCTACCTCTAGCTACTCACACAATTCCCTTACCCCATTTTTCTTTACAGTCTGACCTTTCCACTGATGACTCGTCACGCAGTCCGATTTGCTCCAAATCCAATCTCTGGAACTGCGGATACACATTCATCAGGTCAAATACAATACAATTTAATTGTATTTCATATTCTCTGGGCTTAATTTAAATCATTGGGCCCGTTTACCCATATTGGGCCCAATTGCACCATAATAGGCCTTAATCGGCCTTAAGCCCGTTTTCTCACTCTATCGAGGCCTATTGGGCTCATTGGGCCCAACAGTATTTATTTAGCCTCATTCTAAACTCCCAGACAGCTTATAAATTATTTATGACAATTGATCTCAATTTCCAGAATTTAATTCATTTAATGCAAAAATTAAATCTGAAATTCATCAACAAGCATAACGATGCAAAAATTGTCGTAAATAAGGGTTACTTACCCGAGATTCCATGATAGTACGAAAATCGAGACTGTCTCGAGCTCTCAGTGGATGCCAAATGTCGAGCTACACAATTTAAATATTTTTTTGGGTAAATTTTCAGTCGGATATTAATCAAATTAAATATTCTGAAATTTAGATTGGTCAATTCGACCGCTTACCGACTTACCCAAAGCTCGATTGCATCACTGGAATTTTCTCCAATTTTTTTCTCTTTGTCTTTTTCCCTTTTTCTTCCTTTTTTCCTTCTATTTTTGGCTGAACCGGTCCGGTCCGGTTCAGACCGCCGGTTCAGTCCGGTTCTCCTATCATTTTGTCGTTCCGGCGCTATCCGGCCAATTCCCAAAATCATTTTGCACCTAGGCATCTAAAATCGAGCCTCGACTGGAGTTAAAATGGCCCTGATGGCCGCCAATCTGGGCTTCTCCCTCGCGTCTTCCTCCTCCGTTTTCGGCGTGCTCCGGCGTTCTCAACGCGCGTACCGACGCCTGGTGGTTCCCACGAGGCTCGTCGACCTTCGTCGACCCTTGCTTGGGGTCCTTGGCGGCCGGTGGTGGCTCGCCGGTGGATTCCTCTTCCCTCGGGTTCAGCTTCCGTTTTCACCTGTTTCGTTTCTTCTCCTGTTTCAGATTTCACGATTTGCTATTTCTACTTTTTTACTTATTTTATTTATAATTTATTTTTAAAAATATTTTATTCATTAAAATATTATTAAATATCCAAAAATATTTTAAAAAATCCTATTTAATTCATTTAATCTGTAAATAAATTTCTCAGTCCGATTTTACCTTTTCGGTATAATTTTTGATTATTTTTGGGATTATTTTTCGAAGTGAAAATCTCGACTTATTCCAATAAATTCATATCTTGATCAATTTAATCCGAAATTTTATTATTTCTTCGTTATTGATCAAGATTTCTCAATCTCGTATTTTTAATTAAATTTTCTTGTCCCGATTAATATTGAATTTTGTCTTTTGATCGTTTTGCCCTTGCACGTTTTCAGGAATATCATTTCAATCCTTTTGCATTTTTAAATGCACTTGAAAATTTTTATTTATTCCCTTTTGCTCTTACGATAAAATCGGGTCTTACATTGCGTGTATCACTGTAAGTAATTTTACTCGGTTTTAATTTCTTTATTTTATAGCTTTTATTATTTTATTGCTTTCAGTATTTTTAAATTTTAGCCATGTAGATCACCCACCTTAAATTCATAAATTGCTAGGATATACTTAGGGTAAGATTAACCGGTAGTTAATTAGGCTAACCAACTTCTCTGAGGGACGATAACTCGGGACTCAAATCCCATTATTACTTGTACAACTCGTGCCCTTGCGGACAATACCTTCATGACGTATCAATAACCCTAATCCTCATGCATGTATCAAATTCTGAAATTGATTAAAATTAACACTCATTTTACACTAATGTAACAGTAATCAATCATCAATTACCAAAAATTTCATAATTCTTACCTCAATTGCTCAATGCCGAAACTCCTAGCTAAAATCCTCAATTCTGTTTTATGCAATTCTTGAAATTCCTTGTGAATTCCTAAGCTCCTACACATTTCAACCTAAATTTGGTGTGTTCTTCATCTAACTGAACCACCTAAACACTCTGCCCACTCATGGAGCTCTCGGTTTCAACATGTTGAACAGGTTTTATGGCTGTTTCAAAAATTTCAGAATGGTGGAGGGTGAAAAACTTGTTTTGTGAGGGTGAAGTTAACAATCTAAGTCTAAAACTAACTCTCACTCACTCTACACTAACATGCACACTAGGATTTTGCAGAATTGTTGGCTAAACTAAATTTTTTTTGGTAATTAGGGCTGTTTTCGTGCGAAGCAAAAGGAAGCAAGTGAAGAAGCTTGCATGCAGGCTGGAGGGGTTGTTTGGGTGGTTGGTGGCATGACAATGAGAGGCTTGCTGCTGGATTTTCAGCTGGCTGGTGAGGGTGGCATGAGGAAGAGAGTGAAGAGAGGATTTTCTGGTTTTTCCTTGGTGAAAAATGTGGGAGGGAAAAGAGAAAAAGGAAAAATCTGAAAATGGTTTTGTAATTTCCTATTTATATTGTTCCCATTATTTCAGCTTTTTATATGGTTTAACATTAATAATTAAATTGTAGATTTTTTATAATTTAATCTACATGTATTCATGTTATATATTTCTAATATATATGTGTAATTTCATTTCAAATTTATTATCATACAAAATTCATGAAATCTGACTTTATATCTCTAATATTTCTATATACATGTTCCAAAATAATTTTACATAAGGTTTTATATCTATATATTTCAAAATTTGCAAATATACATAAGCATATTTCTTATCTTAATGTTACTAGCTTTAACATTTCAGATTTTGTTATATTACATTATTAAATTTATTTGCTTCATAATTAACTTAATTAGCTTACTTAAATTTAAGATTATCACTACTTAATTATCATGTAAATTTCTATTTAACCGAATTTAGCTTTAGTTCTATTAATTTCAGTACACTACCTAAATTACTTGCATGAATTTAATTTATTTTTACATTCATTTACATTTAACTTAATGTCTAATGGTAGATTACCTTAATCTATCCTAATTTAGTTACATGAAAATATTTCTACTAAATAAGTTGTGTTCATGAACATATTCATGCACATACATTATGCATCTAAATTATATTCACCCTATACAATTTCTCATTATTGTATTTTATTTATATTAGATTTGAAATTTTAAGATTTAACATTTATACTTACCAATTATGTCAATGTCTTACACATCTCTACATTTCCTAAACTAAAATACACCAAAGTTATTATAATAAGTGATGTGAACTCGAATAATCACTATCCTAACTCAATATATCCTATTTCCAAATTAAATTAGATCTTCCTATCCACAAATTAATTTCGACTTAACATAAAAACAAATGAAACATTCGTTATAAGGAAATTGTGGTCTCACAATCGGCAATTAGAAAATATAAAAAATCGAGCAGATATCCTCAGTCGAAGAACTTGAGAATTTAATGTCAGAGTCTGATTTGAAAATTTGAACACATGACTTGGCCTAAGGATTTAATTTCAAAGTTTTACTTGAGGATGTGACGTGAGACAACGACGAGAATATATGTACTCTTTCGTAAGGTTATACCTAGCAAAAGAGTGGGGAGCAATTGTTGTGTATGATAAAAAGAATAATAAAAATAAAAACAAAAAATAAAAGTGCACCACGTAACGCACAAAGAATGCACCACATGGCGCACGAAGAAAACAGGTCGGAGACCGGGTCTACCGAATTAGAAACAGTATTGCGTGAGACATAAATTATGCAGTTTTGACAATTTTGTCCTTAAATATTTTTTATTCTACAGGACCCAAAAACAGTAAAAAATACTCAATTAGTGGATAACTATGTAATTGATGGTGGAATTAATCCCTATAAATAGGGGTCAGGTATTGTTTATGAAACTAAATCTCTATTTTCTCTACAGAAACTCTGCCAAAATTCCCTTCTGACTTAAGAATCGGAGTGCTTACGCAGGGAGCAACCTCTACGACCCTCTGATCATTCTTTTTCTTGCAGAGTCTCTAGTAACACATGGCACGAAGATCGAAGCGAGGACGTCAGCAATACGTCATCATTCTATTTGGCGACAACAATTGGCATCATCTGTGGGAAACGAAATAAAAGCTTTTTGCTCTAAAACAATGGCACGGACACGTTCAACAACGATGAGAAGCGATGAGAATGAAGATACAGTGAGCTCTCCAATTGGTTACTTGGACAATGGAGTCCAGGGGAAGCGAGAGACGAACATGATGACAATACCCGTGACAGAATTTGAAGCCTTGAAAAAACACGGGGAAGAGATCGTTCAAGCCTTACGGACTATGGTGGATAAGTTCAAAGATGCATTTTCATGAGTGATTCTTCCACCAACCGTCGAAAACTTGGTGGGAGAAAGGTGTACTACGTAAAACCCTAACAGCCTGGCTGCTTGAGACCCTGAAGCCATTTTCATGAGAGACCCTTATGGCATCTTAGCGCAAGACCTTCACGGCGTAGGCTCAAGACACCCTCACGGTAAGCGATACTCTGGCGGTATAGGGCAAGACCCTCACGGCCTTCGAGACCCTTACGGCATGTAGGACCCTGGTGGTGTGGCGCGAGACCCTCACGACATGCAAGACCCTCACGACATGGCGCGAGGTAAGTTAAGCACTCAAATAGAGGGCTTGAAGAGAAAAATGAACGAGGTAAGCCACGAAGAAACTGTACAAGGTCTTGAAGCGAAAAAATGAGTAGGACAAGCCACACACCCAAATAGAGGGCATGAAGTGAAAAATGCACGAGCTAAACTACAAAGAAAAAGTGCAAGACTTTAAAGACAAAAGTGCGCTAAGTAAGCTAAGCACTCAAACAAAGGGCTTGAAGCGAAAAGTGTGTAAGAAAAACTACTATTTCGAAATAAGTCACACTTGGAAAAGAAAGCGAAATCTATATGAGGCTCGATTTACAAAGGCACCGCTGTTAAAGCGTGTTTAACACTTTGCTGGGAGCCTAAAAGAGGAAAAATGTTACGAATCGACCGAAAGTCAAATTCTCTAAGCCTGGAATAGGAACCTAAATTTATTGTTTCGCTACCTTATCCGAACACGGAGGAGCAATTAATAAAATCAGCGATTAGAAAATATAAAAAATCGAGCAAATATCCTCAGTCGGAGAACTTGAGAATTTAATGCCAGAGTTTGATTTGAAATTTTGAACACATGACCTGGCTTAAGGATTTAATTTCAAAGTTTTACTTGAGGATGTGACGTGAGACAATGACGAGAATATATGTACTCGACCGAAAGGTTATACCTAGCGAAATAGTGGAGAGCAATTGTTGTGTATGATAAAAAGAACAATAAAAATAAAAATAAAATATAAAAGTGTGCCACGTAACGCACAAAGAATGCGCCACATGGTGCGCGAAGAAAACAGGTAGGAGACCGGGTCTACCGCATTGGAAACGGTCTTGCGGGAGACATAAATTATGCAGTTTCGACAATTTTACCCTTAAATTTTTTTTCTACAGGACCCAAAAACAGTAAAAAATACTCAATTAGTGGATAACTACGTAATTGAAGGTGGAATTAATCCCTATAAATAGGGGTCAGGTATGATTCATGAAACTAAGACTTCGTTTTCTCTGCAAAAACTTTCCCAAAATTCTATTCTTACTTAAGCATCGGAGTGCTTATGCAGGAAACAACCCCTGTGTCCCTCTGATCATTCTTTTTCTTGCAAAGACTCTGGTAACACGTGGTACAAAGATCGAATGAGGACGTTAGTAATATGTCATTATTCTGCTTGGTGACAACAATTGGCGCCGTCTGTGGGAAACGAAATCAAAGCTTTTTACTCTAAAATAATGGTACGGACACATTCAGTAGCGATGAGAATGAAGATACGGTGAGCTCTCCAATTGGTTACTTGGGCAATGGAGTCCAGGGGGAGTGAGAGACGATCATGATGACAATACCCGTGATAGAATTCGAACCCTTGAAAAAATAGGGGGAAGAGATCGTTCAAGCCTTACAGATTATGGTTGATCTATTTAAGGATGCCTTTCCATGAGTGATTCTACAACCAACCGTCCAAAACTTGGTGGGAGAAAGGTGTACTGCGTGAGAACCTAATAGCCTGGCTGCGTGAGACCCTCAAGGCATGTTCGTACGAGACCCTCACGGTATCTTAGCACAAGACCCTCACGACATGCAGGACCTTGGCAGGGTGGCACGGGACCCTCACGGCATGTAAGACCCTTACGGGGTGGCGCGAGGTAAGCTAAGCACTCAAACAAAGGGCTTAAAGAAAAAAATGCGCGAGCTAAGCCACGCACCCATGTAAAGGGCATGAAACGAAAAATGCGCAAGCTAAACAATGAAGAAAAAGTGCAAGAGCTTGAAGCGAAAAGTGCTCGAGGTAAGCTAAGCACTCAAACTAAAGGGCTTGAAGTGAAATGTGTGCAAGAAAAACTACTCTCTAGAAATAAGTCATACTTACGAAAGAAAGCGAAATGTATATGAGGCTCGATTTACAATGACTCCGCTGCTAAAGTGTGTTTAACACTTTGTTGGGAGCCTAAAAGAGGAAAAATGTTACGAATCGACCGAAGGTCAGATTCTTTAAGCCTAGAAGAGGAACCTAAATTTATTGTTTCGCTACCTTATCCGACCATTGAGGAGCATGTAATAAAATCCGTGATTAGAAAATATAAAAAACCGAGCAGATAACCTCAGTCGGAGAACTTGAGAATTTAATGTCAGAGTTTGATTTGAAAATTTGAACACATGACTTGGCCTAAGGATTTAATTTCAAAGTTTTACTTGAGGATGTGACGCGAGACAACAACGAGAATATATGTATTCTTCCACAAGGTTATACCTAGCAAAAGAGTGGGAAGCAATTGTTGTGTATGATAAAAAGAATAATAAAAAAAGTGTGTCACGTAACGCACGAAGAATGCGCCACATGGCGCACGAAGAAAACAGGTGGGAGACCGGTTCTAACGCCTTGGAAACAGTTTTGCGGGAGACATAAATTATGCAATTTGGATAATTTTGTCCCTAAAGATTTTTTATTTTACAGGACCCAAAAAACAATAAAAAATACTCAATTAGTAGATAACTACGTAATTGAATGTGAAATTAATCCCTATAAATAAGGGTCAAGTATAGTTCATGAAACTAAGTTTCTATTTTCTGTACAGAAATTCTACCAAAATTCCCTTCTAACTTAAGCATCGGAGTGCTTACACAAGGAAAAACCCATGCATCCCTCTGATCATTATTTTTCTTGTAGAGTCTCTGGTAACACGTGGTACGAAAATCGAAACGAGGATGTCAGCAATACATCATCATTCTATTTGGCGACAACAATTGGCGTCGTCTGTGGGAAACAAAATAAAAGCTTTTTGCTCTAAAACAATGGTACGGACACGTTCAACAGCAATGAGAAGCGATGGGAATGAAGATACGGTGACCTCTATAATTTGTTACTTGGGAAATGGAGTCTAGGGGAGCGAGAGACGAACATGATGACAATACCCGTGACAGAATTTGAAGCATTGAAAAAATAGGGGTAAGAGATCATTCAAGCCTTACAGACTCTGATGGATCTGTTCAAGGATGCCTTTTCGCGAGTGATTCTGCCGCCTACCGTCCAAAACTTGGTGGGAGAAAGTTTACTGTGCGAGACCTTAACAGCCTAGTTGCGCGAGACCCTGAAGGCATGTCGCACAAGACCCTCATAGCGTTGGCTTAAAAAACCCTCACGACATGCGAGACTCTAGCGATATGGCACGGGACCCTCACGGCATACGAGACCCTCACGGCATGCAGGACCCTGGCAACATGGCGCGGGACCCTTACTGCATGCAAGGCCCTCACAGCGTGGCGCGAGGTAAGCTAAGCACTCAAATAAGGGACTTGAAGCGAAAAATGTGCGAGGTAAGCCAGGAAGAAACTGTGCAAGGGCTTGAAGGGAAAAAATGAGCGAGGTAAGCCACGCACCCATATAAAGGGCATGAAGTGAAAAATGTGCTAGGTAAACCACGAAGAAAAAGTGCAAGAGCTTGAAGCGAAAAGTGCGTGAGGTAAGCTAAGCACTCAAACAAAGGGCTTGAAGCGAAAAGTGCACCAGGTAAGCTAAGCACTCAACCAAAGGGCTTGAAGCGAAAAATATGCAAGAAAAACTACTCTCTCGAAATAAGTCATAACTACAAAAGAAAGCGAAATCTTTATGAGGCTTGATTTACAAAGACACCGTTGCTAAAACATGTTTAACACTTTGTTGAGAGCCTAAAAGAGGAAAAATATTATGAATCGACCGAAGGTCAGATTCTCTATACCTAGAAGAGGAACCTAAATTTATTGTTTCGCTACCTTGTCCGACCATTGAGGAGAAAGTACTAAAATCGACGATTAGAAAATATAAAAAACCAAGAAGATATCCTCAGCCAGAGAACTTGAGAATTTAATGTCAGAGTTTGATTTGAAAATTGGAACAAATGACTTGGCCTAAGGATTTAATTTCAAAGTTGTACTTGAGGATGTGATATGAGACAACGACGAGAATATATGTACTCTTCTGTAAGGTTATACTTAGCGAAAGAGTGAGGAGTAATTGTTGTGTATGATAAAAAGAATAATAAAAAAAAAGTGTGCCGCACAAAGCATGAAGAATGCGCCACATGGCGCACGAATAAAACAGGTGGGAGACCGAGTCAACTGTCATGACCCAATTCCATTCTCTTTAACCGAAAATCACTGAAAATTTTTCGCGTTTTACTGTTACATTACCCGGTCGTGAACTAAACTCACCACACACTGTTGGGTTGTGAGTCAATAATAAACACCACATCTCATTCATTCTCAGTTAACTAAAACGATGTCATGTATTTGCATTTAATCGTGTACTTATACGAATACATGTTTTACTGACATCTACATCCCCCATAATTATAACTCAAAAGAATATTGTGCTTTTACATTGTTTAGATACAAAAAGAATCACTGTGTATATACCTCTAAGCGATGGAGATGCAGCGGAGTCAAAATACCACGCCTCAGTCCTCACTGGGCTACTATGCACGCTCTGTAGGGGGGAAAATAGAGAGGGATGAGCAACCACACACTCAGTAAGGCAATAATGCAAGCATGGTAGATAACTACTCTATCTACATGCTGATAGTGTTATGCATAAATCATTTATGGTAGGAGCATGAGGAATAAAACTATGCCATATGAGTATACATATATATATCATGTATCAAAATCATGTCCATTGGCATATAAAACATGGTAAAAACATCATGTATAAATCATCTCATGCTCGATCTCATTTAAATTCATAAAAGGGCAATTCATTAAGAAACCTCCTTTTTAAACCCACGTCGTAAAACTCTTTCTCAACACATACAATCACATCACATCAATTCACAATCACAACCTCATTTTCATTTCACAAATCAAATCCACGAGGCTCGACCCCTCCTTCGTGTCTACCTTAAACAATCACAATCACACTTAGAGATTTAAAATCATGGGGTAGTAAGTAAATCAAGCAAGGAGACAGGTTACTATATCTCAAGTGACTACGTTGGCCAATCGTCACATATCATCCTAGACCACACGGATCCCAGTGTGCGGGGTATCATGCTGGTACGAAGGTGGGTTAGTTCTCCGCCAGACTTTCTCAAATCAAGTAACCACCACGCGGTACATCGTACTCCATGTGATATACACGGTACATCGTACTCCGTGGACCCATAACAAGGTTGGGGGTACCTGCCGTAGGTCTTATCTACCCCATACCGAGTGTAACCTCTATAGTCTCAAGTGCACGTGGGAGTAACCTCAATACCAGGTCCTAGCCCCTCATGGCCTTGCTCGCCCCTGTTGGGTTCCCTGATTCAGGTCCTAGCCCCTCACCCTCACCCCACTCAAGAGGTCTGTTAGGCCTATTGGGTTCCCTGAATGGATTATGTCAGGTCCTAGCCCCTCATCCTCACCCCACTCAAGAGGTCTGTCAGGCCTGTTAGGTTCCCTGAGTTAATCCGTATCTCTCACCACGGCCTCATACATACCACAGTGTGAAAACCAGCATGAGCTACGCTCTAGCGCGAATTCATGCATCAAAACCAATCACTTCGTACGAGCAACGCTCTAGTACGGCATTTATGCATAAAAATATGAAGAAACCATGTACGAGCATAGCTCCAGTATGGTTATATGCATAAGAAAATCCACTCAAATCCTCGTACGAGCGTAAGCTCCAGTATGGTTTATAAACATCATTACAATTCAGAACAAAGTGCGAGCTAAGCTCAAGCACGTATCACACAAGTGAAAACACAGAAATCCAGCGCGAGCGAGGCTCTAGCGCGATTTATGTCATACAAATACGGTAGGTGGCTCATACAAAATCAAACAATCCAGATAACCGGGTTTAGCACTTCACAAATGCCTTTTTCCACAACATTAATAAACATTAGCCGACCCATCTACAAGCTTGCTTAAAACAAAGCAATTTCGTTTTGAAAGACATCAAGACATTAGATTTATGCAATTATTAGCCTTACTATCCCATTTCATAGAATCCACTTCCAAAACCAAAAATCACACATATACTCATTCTCATTCATGAATACCATCAATCATTTACTTTAGCAACCATGCACTTCATAAAACACCCAATATTCACCCACAAATTTAAAGTACGAGCAGCTACCTCTATATAGTCACAAAATTCCCTTACCTGGAATCTCGATGCGTGATTCCACTTCCTTAAGCTGCTTACTCGTACGGTTCGATTCATCTTCAACGAACTCTTCGGGACTGCACAAAATCGTATCCCGCATTATATTCGATCCATATAATATGACATCGTGCGTTCACTATAGTCAATTCGACCTATAGTTTCTAGTGACGCTCTTAAGGCCTCGTTTCATTACTTTACCCATAACTCAAGTCTATGGATTCTTTTAGGCCTATTAACTCATTCCAAATCGATATTAAATCGATATCAAGCTCATAGTGTTCATATTTCATTGATTTCCTCACTATGGCATTTGTCAAGCATTTACATACTCATTTTCATAATTTCACTTAAACCCACATTATAACTCCACATAACCATTCCAAATCACCCACATTACTCATTTAACAACTTATCATAACCTATAAACCACCAACTCCCCAAATCATACTTTCTCACACTAGAGGCATTCCATTTTCTAGGTTACATTTGTTTCTAACACAACCTATGTGTTTCCATCCATCCATACTCATGCCAAACAACTCCAAAATCAATTAAATAGACAATGTACTTGGATTGGAGTGTTAGAATCTTACCAAATATGATTTTTCTTCTTGCTCCAAATATCAATGCTCTTATCTCCTTCAATACCCACAATGGGATTTTGGGTTCCAACTATGTTGTTCTCTTCCTCAAGATGAACAACTTAATGTCTAATGGTCTCCCCTCAATTCTTACTGGAAATGGCTGATTTTAGAGAGAGAAAGATAGGTTTTTGGGTTAGAAATGGAAGATTGGTGTTTTTCCCGAAATTTTTAGATTTTCAGCCCTCCTTATATAGAAATAGCTTGGGGAGATCGATCTGGTCCAAGAGGAGATCGATCTGGTCCCCTTAAATCTCTCATTTTCATGAAATTTTAAGCATGAGATCGATCTGTCGAAGCATGAGATCGATCTGCTCCCAAACAGAGAGCTAAGGAGATCGATCTGGGTGCTTGAGGATCGATCTTTTCATCACAGAATGCTTAGGAGATCGATCTGGCCCCATTGGAGATCGATCTCCTCTATTCCATTGCCCAAATAAGAGCATTCTGGCTCTTCCAGATCGATCTCTCATCCTATGAGATCGATCTGGCCTTCATGTTTTCCAGATTTCCTGCAGTTTCCTTGCTGCAACTCATACCAACACATCCTTAATCTGTTGCCATGGCCATTTTCTCATCCATCCACCTTTATAACTTGAAAATGGCATCCATTCATACCTTATGCACATTGAAACTTGTGTGCATTCATTGTATGTCCAAAGGTATGCTACATAAAACCAAATGGAAGCATAACTTCATTCCATTTTACCACACTACTCATTTTGAGTTTCAATCACATCCATCACTTATAAGAACTCATTTCTTCATATTCATACTCAGTGGAACTTGTATGTACGTTACAAATCATATTACACATACGTACATTGAATCCATGGACTTACATCAATCATACTTTACATTACAAGTCCATTCATATTTATTTGATCCAATTACACACATTACCATTATACATATACGGGGTCTTACATCAACCACATTGGAAACAGTATTACGGGAGACATAAATTATGCAGTCTGTACAATTTTGTCCTTAAATATTTTTGATTCTACAGGACCGAAAAAACAGTAAAAAATACTCAATTAGTGGATAACTACGTAATTGAAGGTGGAATTAATCCCTATAAATAGGGATCATGTATAATTCATGAAACTAAGTCTCTATTTTCTCTACAGAAACTCTACCAAAATTCCATTCTAACTTAAGTATTGGAGTGCTTACGCAGGAACAATCTTGCGTCCCTCTGATCATTCTTTTTCTTGTAGAGTGTAACGACCATTGAAAATTTGAGGGATTTTTTTTTAACTTAAATTCCCACTTATTCCCTTATTTACTTAGGTTGTATTCTTGTTCAGTGTCACTTCATTTTCCTACTTCATTATCCATAATTATATTTAAATTTCACGTTTTGACTTATATGGTCGATAAAAATTTCGACAGCATAACGGCTTATACATAAGCCTACCTACCTGCAAACCAATTGTTTTTAACAGTCCTAGATATCCACAACTACCAAACATGCTTTCCCAATCCACATCATCAATCCAATACATCCATTTCAATCGAGACCAATCACTTTAAGATAAATTCCCAAAAAGTAGTATTCTTTACATTTGTTTACTTACAAATTACATCCTAACAAAATATTTCCAATATATGTCTGTGCATACAAAATGTGTCTGGTAAAGGAATGTAATTGTATACCTTTTCTGCATGTACAAAAAGTAGCCTAAGGTAGCTCTTTCCCACCATCCTACGTCGTGTATGCGGTAGGTAGCGCATACAGATCACTGCAAATAGTTTAAAAGGTAGAGGGTGAGCTTCCGAGAAAAAGCCCAGTAAGATAATACGTTTAAAGCAGTTCTGATATGTAAAAACATGTAAAATCGTTCATAAAACCAATCTTTAAGAAGATATGTAAATTTTTATTTCATGCATAGTCATCATAAAAATTATGAAGCATGAGTTTCTTTAAATCCAATAACATGCTTTACTATTTCATAAAATTTTCATCATTCATGGACGATTTCTTAACATCATCGCTATTCATAAACATTTCATAAAACATAATTGTTCATAAACAATTGTCATAGATATCATAAAAGAAACATAATCATTCATCAGTGTCATCATCACAATCGTCATTCATAATTAAATCGAGGAGACTAGGCTATAACTAAGTCATGTGATACGTGTCATTCTCCGTGATGAGTCATTATACCTATGGCCATGGTAAGGGGGCTGTAGACTGGATTAGGGTCGTACATCACTTTCATAAAATTTGGGTAGTATCAATCTTTCTTACTTTCTCTAGCACCTAGCTCGGGCACGGGCACCAATGGTACTCTCTGTGTGGGAAACATACATGCGTGCTGCGAGGGCACAAGATACTACCAAAACATCATCATCATAAACAACAAGTAGCAAGACATCGTCCACACATGTAGAGTCAAGTGCTACAGGGGCCCTACGTACCGGGACTCAAGTGGGGGAGCCGGAATATCACAAGAAGTAACCATGCATGAAGCCTATAGTCTCAAAAAATTTATTTTCCCCTTTCCCTTTTTTTATACTTTTGAAATTGTCAAAAGTTTCTTTCAAAATATGAATATAGAAACATAAACCAATGTAAAGCTTCCATGCATTTTCATACTTTAGGGAAAATTCATTTCATAAACATGGATGTACTCGAGGAATATTTCTTAAAACGAAATCATTTTTCGTAAACCGTTCCATAAGTATGAAAGCAGTTATAAATCATTTCAAAACATAATGCTACTTCATAAAATCTTTTTATCAATGAAATAAGGATTCATTATCAAAACTAAGTTAAATTGTACCTCTTACCTCGATTTATCGAAAATTTTGAGTTCGAATAGTGACTCCTCCAAGTGTCTCCCTTAACTTCTTCTATGATTCTCCTACACCAAAATTTGTATACTTAGTATCCTATTCATCCGAATTATCCACAATGCGTCAAAATCGTAACCTTATTCGCTACTACTTTGTGTGTGCATATAATTGTACATACCTAGGCTAACACATGTGTGTTTATATATTTTTTTTGTATGCACATATACTAACACACACATTTATTATATACATATATATACACATAAGTATATACACATATATATATTATTATTATTTATTTTTATTGTTCATTATTACCTATTTTATTTTTATTTTTTTGTCTACTTCTCATTTCTCCCCTTTTTATTTTACACATATTTTAACTTACACATACATGCTTATAAACACAACATATATATATGTACATTATATATATATATATATATATATATATATATATATTTACCTCTTCTTTTCTTGTCTTCAATTTCCAACTTCTCCTCTTTTCCCTTTTCTTTTTTTTCCTTTCTTTTTTCTTTTTTTTTTCTTTTTTCCTTTCTTTTTCCTTTTTCTTCTTTCCTTTCTTCCCCCCGGCTACTGCTCACCGTTTTTTTCTTTCTTCTCTAGCTGCTGTTATTGCATCCTCCCTCCCCACCAATTTCTTCATATGCTTTGGCTCTCGATTCGATTTCCTCCCTTCAGCTCTCGATTCTGCTTCCTCCCTTCAGCTCTCGGTCTGCTTCTTCCCTTCAGCTCTCGATCTGTTTCTTCCCTTTAGCTCTCGGTCTGCTTCTTCCTTCAGCCTCTCGGTCTGCTCTCCCTTAGCCACTCGATTTGCTTCAACTTTCTTCCTCTTGGGTCTACCTTCAACTCCAGCCTTGGTCTGCTTCAGCTTTCTCCCTCTCGGGTCTACTTCCAGCTTCAGCCTTGGTCTACTTCAACTTTCTCCCTCTCCCGCGGTTTTGCTTCAGCCCCTTTCTTCCCGGCCAGCCACTCCTCTCTTTTCCTTTTCTCCCTTTTCTTCTCCCGTCGACCTCTCCTTCCTTCAATTCTTTTTCCCTTTCCTTCTCCCGGCTAGCCTCTCCTCTCTTCCTTTTTTTTCGTTCCTTCTCGCTTCAGCAACAGATGACGCCTCAGTTTTCTTTTGAAATGCACAAGGTGCGGGAATTGGCTTCTTTTTTAAGCCAATTTCGTACCTCATCATGTTTATATATTATTATTATATATAAAAGTTATTTATATTATTTATTTATTCTATTTATGTTTAAGTCTTATGCTTTGTTTTTATTTTGTCTATGTATCTATATTTCATTTTATCTATTATCATACATATATGTTGTTTGTCCCTTTTTTTAAAATTACATTTTCAATTTTGAAAAATACATGTATATATATTTATTGTAATTATTTTTATCATTCATTCATATTATTATTTTTTTATTTTTTTTATTTTCTTCTTTGCCTTTTCAATTTAACAAATATATATATATATATATACACATATTTTCTTATAACATATTCTCATTTAATTTTATTGTTTAACTAAATACAGAAAATTTGTGGTGTTTACATTCTCCCCATCTTTAAAGAATTTGGTCCTTCAAATTAATTCGAGTCTATCAGAATAGATGTGGGTACTTCTCTTTCATAAGGCTTTCTAACTCCCATGTAGCTTCTTCAACCGAATGGTGTTGCCAGAGAACCTTTACCAGGGGGATAGTCTTCGATCGAAGTACCCTTTCCTTTCTGTTCAAAATCGGGATAGGTTGCTCAATATAGCTCATATCCTCTTGAATACTCAAGGGCTCATACTCAATGATGTGTGAGGGATCCGGATAATACTTCCTTAATATCGAGACGTGGAAGACATTATGTACCCCAGAAAGCTGCGATGGTAAGGTAAGTCTGTAGGCTACGTCTCTCACTCTCTCTAGAATCTCAAAAGGACCAATGAAGCGAGGACTCAGTTTCCCTTTCTTTCCAAAGCGCATAATACCCTTGCTCGGGGATACTTTCAAAAACACGGAGTCCTCAATCTGAAACTCAAGTGGTTGCCTATGCTTATCCTCATAACTATTTTACCGACTTTGTGCAGCCTTAAGTCTATCACATATTATCCAAGCACCTTCTGCTGCCTATTCCACAAAATCGGGAGTCAAGATCTTTCTGTCACCCACTACTTCCCAAGCCACTGGAGACCTACATCTTATACCATATAAGGCATCATATGGTGTCATCTCGATGCTAGCATGATAGTTGTTGTTATAAGCAAACTGTGTAAAAGGTAGATGTTCATCCTATGAGCCCTTAAACTCCAAAACGCATGCCCTCAGCATATCCTCTAATGTCTGAATGGTCCTCTCAGACTGACCATCGATTTGAGGATGATAGGCTGTGCTCAGATTAAGCTGAGATCTCATGGCTTCTTGAAAATGAGCCCAAAACCTGGAAGTGAATCGGGAATCTCTATCTAATGTAATGCTCACGGGAGCCCCATGCAACCGAGCTATCTCCTTCACATACAACTCTACTAAAGCACTTAAGGAGTCTGTACTTTTGATGGCTAGGAAGTGGGCACTCTAAGTCAATCTATCTATAATCACCCAGATTACATCATGCCCCTTCCGGGTCCTTGGTAAACCCATAATAAAGTCTATAGTAATGTGCTCCCATTTCCAAGTAGGCACCAGAAGAGACTTAAGTAACCCCGCTGGCCTTTGGTGTTCGATCCTAATCTGCTGACAAATCAGACACTTGGCCACAAACTCAGCTACATCTCTTTTCATACCGACCTACCAATACACCTTCCATAAATCATGGTACATCTTAGTGCTTCCCGGGTGCATGGTGTACCGAGAACAATGACACTCTTTTAAGATCCTTTGTCGTAGGACATCATCATTTGGGACACATATACGACCCCCAAATCTCATCAACTCGTCCTCACCGACCACAACGTCTGACTGTACGTCCTGTTTTACCTGACTGACCATGTCCAATAATTTCTTATCACCCCTCTATCCAGTTCTGATCTGACCTAGTATACTAGGTTCAGTCTGCAAACTAGCTATGAAACCAACATCTGTTGTTTCCATACTAACACTGAGTTTGGAAAACTGCTCTAACAACTATCATTCTCTAACCATCATAAAAGAAATCATCCCTTTCCCACTTAAAGCATCTGCCACTACGTTTGCCTTACCCGGATGATATAGAATCTCGCAATCATAATCCTTTAGGAGCTCTATCCACCGTCTCTATCTCATATTCATCTCCTTCTGGTCAAAGATGTACTTCAAGCTCTTATGGTCAGTAAAAATCTAAAATCTTTCTCAATACAGATAATGCCGCCATATCTTCAAACCAAAAAATAATCGCGGCTAACTCCAAATCATGGGTGGGGTAGTTCCTTTCATGATTCTTAAGTTGACGCGAACCATACACGACTACTCTCCCATGCTGCATAAGTACACATCCCAAGCCCTGGTATGATGCATCATTATATATTGCATAGCCTCCAGAACCACTAGGAATGGTTAAGACTGGGGTGGTGGTCAACCTCTTCTTAAGTTCTTCAAAACTCTGCTCACACTAATCAATCCACTCGAATGGAACATCCTTGCGTATTAGCTTAGTCAATGGAGCGACAATCTTGGAGAAACCTTCTACAAACCTCCTGTAGTATCCAGCTAGTCCCAAAAAACTCTGAATTTCTGTAACGATTTTTGGCCTCTCCTATTTAAGTACTGCCTCAACCTTAGACGGATCCACTGACACCCCATCCTTAGAAACAATATGACCCAAAAATGCTATTTGCTCTAACCAAAACTCACACTTATCTAACTTCCTATACAATTATTTCTCTCTGAGAGTTTGGAGCACTACTCTCAAATGCTGCTCATACTCCTCTCAAGAGTTTGAGTAGATCAGAATATTGTCAATGAAAACTATGATAAACTGATCTAGATACTCTCGGAACACCTCATTCATTAGGCTCATGAATGCAGCTGGGGCATTAGTTAGACCAAGGGGCATCACAAGGAACTTATAGTGGCCATATCTCGTTCTAAAGGTCATTTTCGAAACATTCTCCTTCCTAATCCTCAATTGATGATAGCCCAATCGTAGGTCAATTTTTGAGAACACCGTAGCCCCTCTTAGTTGGTCAAATAGATCATCTATTCTGGGCAAAGGATACTTGTTCTTGATTATGGCCTTGTTCAACAGTCTATAGTCTATACATAACCTGAGACTACCATCCTTCTTTCACACAAATAATACCGGAGCTCCCCACGGGAATACACTTGGCCTAATGAACCCCTTGTCTAGCAGGTCTTGCAGCTACTTTTTCAGTTCCTCAAGTTCAACAAGGGCTATCCGATAAAGAGACTTCGAGATTGGCTGAGTCTCTGGTGGCAAATCTATAGTGAATTCCAACTCTCTCTCCGCTGGTAGTCTCGATAGTTCATCAGGAAATACATCCGCGAACTTGCATACCACTTATATGTCCTGAATACTTGGACATTCCCGACTAGTATCGAAGATGAATGCAACATAACCTTCACATTAACACGTTCATAAAAAATTTTCATCAATAGTCAAAATCATGTAATTTATTCCTTAATTACAAAGCATACATCAAACTTATTAGGTAAGGAGAAGGTTACAATCTTAGTGTAGTAGTCTATACATTCACGATTGGTGGCTAGCCAATCCATACCCAAAATTACATCAAAGTCATACGTGTTCAACAAGATTAGATCTGCTAACATGATCATATCTCCTACCTTGATTTCATAATTTCTACACATCATATCAGTCTTTTGAGATTTATACATAGGTATGCTAATCTGTAACGTAAAATCTAGAGATTCAGGCTTAATATGCAAATTACGTGCGAAATGGGGTGATATGAAAAAGTGTGTGGAACCTGGGGTGATTGCAAATTAAAAGCTTACCCCGAATGGTCTCAATGGAGACATCAGCAGTCTCTCTATCCAAAGCAAAGACTTTCCCATGAGTGATGGGCTTCTTACCCTTCTCTGCTGCGATAGCCCGTCTCTGTGGGATTTGTCTCTGGGGAGCTTACCTCTCAGGTTGTCGTGGTTACTCTCGAGGTTGTGGAATCTGGTTCTGTGGGTAATCCCTTATTATGTGTACCTTCTATCCACACCCAAAACAGCTCCCTGTGGGCATATGACAAACACCTCCACGGAGTTTCCCACACTCTTTGCACAACTGCCTTTACTGTTGAGGACCTCTAGCAATCTGGGGGTAGGTATAGGAACTATGGGTCTATCAACCCTAGTCTGAAACTCATCTGTCCTCTGCCTCTTAGGCTGGCCCCTCCAATAATCTTGTCTCACAAACTCCGTCTTCTTACCCCTATCCATGTTTTTTCCCTTAAAGCCATACTCCGTCTGTGTAACATTTAGACCCCTCTCAATCATCTGTGCTCTACCCAGGGTATCCTTGAACTTAGTAATCCATAACCCCAAAAGTCGATCTCAGATAGCTGGCCTTAACTCGGCTAGAAACCTCTTAGTACGATGCTTTTCATTCTAAAACGTCTCCAGGTCATACCTCATCAGCATAGTAAACTTACTCTCATACTCATCCATGGTCATACTACCTTGTACCAAATTCAAAAAGTCCTTCTACAACTTTTATTGGGCAACTCATGGAACATACTGATCTCCGAAGGCTATCAAGAATACATCCCAAATAATCATCGGATATTGGGCAGTCAGAAGGACCTTGGTGGATCCCCACCAATACTCTGCTTGGCCTTTCAACATGTACGTGGCCATAGAAACCTTCTCTACATCAGAACACCCCAGATAATCAAAGATCTTCCCGAGGTCTACTACCCACTCTTCAGCCTCTACTGGATTCTTAACTCCCTTGAATGTTGGAGGCTTCATTTTCAAGAAGTCCCTCATCCTACCAATATCCCTCTCTTCCATCTGAATCTGTATAAGCGGCTGAGGCACCATAGGTACTGGAGGTACTTGTAGAGGAGGAGGTGGAGGTGGTGCTTGTGGAGATGTCGGCACCGGAGTAGGAATTGGTGCTGTGTCAGCTAAATCAGAGACGTTTGCCCTTAGGTGTTGGGCAACCATGGTAGCTATCGATTCCAAGTCTTGCTCAAGGTGCTACTCTAAACGCTGCTCGAACTGTGTCATACGAGTATTAGGACTCTCTGGTTGCAGTGAAGGGGGTGGAGGTGGCTAAACCTACCTCCAAAGGCGTCCTCGTCTTCTACTCATTATGCAAGTGATCTAATACCTGCGCATAAACCAAATATCAAATCTTAACTTCATTAGGTATACATTACCTACATCCAGACAAGTAAAGACTTTTGGGATGTAATTTTATCCTTATTTTCGACACTGACAGTACTAGACAACCTTCGCTCTGATACCACTTTTAACTGTAACGACCCTTAACCCTTGAAAATTTGAGAGATTTTTTTTTTTGAACTTAAATTCTCACTCATTCCCTTATTTACTTAGGTTGTATTCTTGTTCAGTGTCACTTCATTTTCCTACTTCTTTATCCATAATTATATTTAAATTTCACGTTTTGACTTATATGGCCGATAGAAATTTCGACAGCATAACGGCTTATACATAAGCCTACCCACCTGCAAACCAATTGTTTTTAACAGTCCTAGATATCCACAACTACCAAACATACTTTCCCAATCCTCATCATCAATCTAATACATCCATTTCAATCGAGACCAATCACTTTAAGACAAATTCCCAAAAAGTAGTATTATTTACATTTGTTTTCTTACAAATTACATCTCAACAAAATATTTCCAATATATATCTGTGCATACAAAATGTGTCTGGTAAAGGAATGTAATTGTATACCTTTTCTGCGTGTACAACAAGTAGCGTAGGGTAGCTCTTTCCCATCAGCCTATGTCGTGTATGCGGCAGGTAACGCCTACAGATCACTGCAAATAGTCTGAAAGGTAGAAGGGTGAGCTTTCGGGAAAAAGCCCAGTAAGATAATATGTTTAAAGCAATTCTGATATGTAAAAACATGTAAAATCGTTCATAAAACCAATCTTTAAGAAGATATGTAAATTTTTATTTCATGCATAGTCATCATAAAAATTATGAAGCATGAGTTTCTTTAAATCCAATAACATGTTTACTATTTTATAAAATTTTCATCATTCATGGACGATTGCTTAACATCATCGTTATTCATAAACATTTCATAAAACATAATTGTTCATAAACAATTGTCATAAATATCATAAAAGAAACATAATCATTCATCAGTGTCATCATCACAATCGTCATTCATAATTAAATCGGGGAGACTAGGCTATAACTAAGTCATGCGATACATGTCATTCTCCATAGAGAGTCATCATACCTATGACCATGGTAACGGGGTTGTAGACTGGATCAGGGTCGTACAACACCATAAAATATGGGTTGTAACTATCTTTCTTACTTTCTCTAGCACCTAGCTAGGGCACAGGCACCAAAGGCACTCTCCGTGCGAGAAACATACATGCGTGCTGCGCGGGCATGAGATACTACCAAAACATCATCATCATAAACCACAAGTAGCAAGACATCTTCCACACAGGTAAAGTCAAGTGCTACAGGGTCCCTACGTACCGGCACTCAAGTGGTAGAGCCGGAACACCACAAGAAGTAACCATGCATGAAGCCTATAGTCTCAAAAAATTTCTTTTCCCCTTTCCCTTTTTTTATACTTTTGAAATTGTCAAAAGTTTCTTTCAAAATATGAATATAAAATCATAAACCAATGTAAAGCTTCCATGCATTTTCATACTTTAGGGAAAATTCATTTCATAAACATGGATGTACTCGAGGAATATTTCTTAAAACGAAATCATTTTTCGTAAATCGTTCCATAAGTATGAAAGTAGTTATAAATCATTTCAAAACATAATGCTGCTTCATAAAATCTTGTTATCAATGAAATAATGATTCATTATCAGAACTAAGTTAAATTGTACCCCTTATCTCGATTTATCAAAAATTTCGAGTTTGAGTAGTGACGCCTCTAAGTGTCTCCCTTAACTTCTTCTACGATTCTCCTACACCGAAATTTGTATACTTAGTATCCTATTCATCCGAATTGTCCACAATGCGTCAAAATCGTAACCTTATTCGCTACGACTTCGTGTATGCATATAATTGTACATACCTAGGCTAACACATGTGTGTTTATATATTTTTTTTTTGTATGCACATATACTAACATACACATTTATTATATACATATATATACACATAAGTATATACACATATACATTTTATTATTTATTTTTATTGTTCATTATTACCTATTTTATTTTTATTTTTTTGTCTACTTCTCATTTCTCCCCTTTTTATTTTACACCTATTTTAACTTACACATACATGCTTATAAACACAACATATATATATATGTACATTATATATATATATACCTCTTCTTTTTCTTTCTTCAATTTCTAGCTTCTCCTCTTTTCCCTTTTCTTTTTTTTCCTTTTTTTTTATTTTTCCTTTCTTTTTCCTTTTTCTTCTTTCCTTTCTCTTTTTCCTTTCTTTTTCTTTTTTCTTCTTTCCTTTCTCCCCCCCCGCTACTACTCACCGTTTTTTCTTTCTTCTCCAGCTGCTGTTCTTGCATCCTCCCTCCCCACCGATTTCCTCCTCTGTTTTGGCTCTCGGTTCTGCTTCCTCCCTTCAGCTCTAGGTTCTGCTTCCTCCCTTCAACTCTCGGTCTGCTTCTTCCTTTCAGCTCTCGGTCTGGTTCTTCCCTTCAGCTCAGTCTGCTTCTTCCTTCAGTCTCTCGGTCTGCTCTCCCTTAGCCACTCGATTTGCTTCAGCTTTCTTCCTCTCGGGTCTGCCTTCAGCTCTAACCTCAGTCTGCTTCAGCTTTCTCCCTCTCGGTTTTGCTTCCAGCTTCAGCCTCGGTCTGCTTCAGCTTTCTCCCTCTCGGGTCTGCTTCCAACTTCAGCCTCGGTTCTGCTTCAGCTCCTTTCTTCCTCTCCCTCAATTCTGCTTTAGCCCCTTTCTTCCCAGCCAGCCACTCCTCTCTTTTCCTTTTCTCCCTTTTCTTCTCCCACCGACCTCTCCTTCCTGCCCTTCTTTTTCCCTTTCCTTCTCCCGACTGGCCTCTCCTCTCTTCCCCTTTTTTTTTCTTTCCTTCCCACTTCAGCAATAGAGGACGCCTCTGTTTTCTTTTCAAATGCACAAGGTGCGGGAATTGGCTACTTTTTTAAGCCAATTTCGTACCTCATCATGTATATATATTATTATTATATATAAAAGTTATTTATATTATTTATTTATTCTATTTATGTTTTAGTCTTATGCTTTGTTTTTATTTTCTCTATGTATCTATATTTCATTTTATCAATTATCATACATATATGTTGTTTGTCCTTTTTTTTAAAATTACATTTTCAATTTTGACAAATACATGTATATATATTTATTGTAATTATTTTTATCATTCATTCATATTATTATTTATTTTATTTTATTTTATTTTATTTTCTTCTTTGCCTTTTAAATTTAACAAATATATATATATATACACAGATTTTCTTGTAACATTTTTTCATTTAATTTTATTGTTTAACTAAATACAGAAAATTTGTGGTGTTTACACAGAGTCTCTAGTAACACGTGGCATGAAGATCGAACCTAGCACGTCAGCAATATGTCACCATTCTATTTGGCAACAATAATTGGTGCCTTCTGTGGGAAACGAAATAAAAGTTTTTGCTCTAATACAATGGTACGGACACGTTCAGCAACGATGAGAATGAAGATACAATGAGCTCTCCAATTGGTTACTTGGGAAATAGAGTCTAGGGGGAGTGAGAGACGAACATGATGACAATACCCGTGACAGAATTTGAAGCCTTAAATAAATAGGGGAAATAGATTGTTCAAGCCTTATGGACTATGGTGGATCAGTTCAAAGATGCCTTTCCATGAGTGATTCTACCTCCAACCGTCCAAAACTTGGTGGGAGAAAGGTGCACTGCGAGAGACCCAGATAGCCTGGCTGCGCGAGACCCTGAATGCATGTTAGCAGGACACACTCACGGCATCTTAGCGTAAGACCCTCGCGGCGTGGGCTCAGGAGACTCTAACGGCATGCAAGACCATTACGACATGCAGGACCCTGGCAGCGTGGCGTGAGACCCTCACGGCATGCGAGACCATCACAGTATGCAAGACCCTGGCAGCGTGGCGCGGGACCCTCAAGGCATGTAAGACCCTCACGGCGTGGCACGAGGTAAGCTAATTACTTAAATAAAGGGCCTAAATCGAAAAATACACGAGCTAAGCCACGAAGAAACTATGCAAGGGCTTGAAGCGAAAAAATACGGGAGGTAAGCCATGCACCCGTATAAAGGGCATGAAGCAAAAAATGCGCGAGGTAAACCACGAAGAAAAAGTATAAGAGCTTGAAGTGAAAATTGTACGAGACAAGCTAAGCACTCAAACAAAGGGCTTGAAGCGAAAAGTGTGCTAGAAAAACTAGTCTCTCGAAATAAATCATACTTACGAAAGAAAGCGAAATCTATATGAGGCTCGATTTACAAAGACACCCTGTTAAAGCGTGTTTAACACTTTGTTGGGAGCCTAAAAGAGAAAAAATGTTACGAATCGACCAAAGGTCAGATTCTTTAAGCCTAAAAGAGGAACCTAAATTTATTGTATCGCTACCTTGTCCGACCACTGAGGAGCAAGTAATAAAATCGATGATTAGAAAATATAAAAAATCGAGCAGATATCCTCAGTCAGAGAACTTGAGAATTTAATGTCAGAGTTTGATTTGAAAATTTGAACTCATGACTTGGCCTAAGGATTTAATTTTAAAGTTTTACTTTAAGATGTGACGTGAGACAACGACGAGAATATATGTACTCCATCGAAAGGTTATACCTAACAAAAGAGTGGTGAGCAATTGTTGTGTATGATAAAAAAAATAATAAAAATAAAAAATAAAAGTGCACCACGTAACGCACGAAGAATGCGCCACATGGCGCAAGAAGAAAACATGTGGGAGATCGAGTCTACCGCATTGGAAACAGTCTTGCCGGAGACATAAATTATGCAGTTTCGACAATTTTACCCTTAAATATTTTTTATTCTACAGGACCCAAAAATAGTACAAACTACTCAATTAGTGGATAACTACGTAATTAAAGGTGGAATTAATCCCTATAAATAGGGGTCAGGTATGATTCATGAAACCCAGTCTCTGTTTTCTCTACAAAAACTCTGTCAAAATTCTATTCTTACTGTAGCATCGGAGTGCTTATGCAGCAAACAACCCTTGCATCCCTTTGATTATTCCTTTTCTTACAAAGTCTCTGGTAACACGTGGTATGAATATCGAACCGAGAACGTCAGCAATATGTCATCATTCTGTTTGGCGACAACAATTGGCGTCGTCTATGGGAAACGAAATCAAAGCTTTTTGCTCTAAAATAATGTTACGGACACGTTCAGCAGTGATCAGAAGAGATGAGAATGAAGATACGGTGAGCTCTCCAATTGGTTAGTTGGGCAATGGAGTCCAAGGGGAGCGAAAGATGAACATGATGACAATACCTATGACAGAATTTGAACCCTTGAAAAAATAGGGGGAAGAGATCGTTCAAGCCTTACGGACTATGGTGGATTTGTTCAAGGATGCCTTTTCGCGAGTGATTCTGCCGCCAACCGTCTAAAACTTGGTGGGAGAAAGGTGTACTGCTCGAGACCCCAACAGCCTGACTGCATGAGACCCCGAAGGCCCCTCACGATATCTTAGCACAAGACCCTCACGGCATGGGCTCAAGTGACCCTCACGGCGTGCGAAACTCTGGAGGCATGACGCGAGACCCACACGGCATGCAAGACCCTCACGGCATGCAGGACCCTAGCAGTTTGGGGTGGGACCCTCACGGCATGCAAGACACTCATGGCATGGCGCGAGGTAAGCTAAGCACTCAAACAAAGGGCTTGAAGCGAAAAATTAGTGAGGTAAGCCACGCACCCATATAAAAGCCATGAAACAAAAAATGCGCGAGGTAAACCACGAAGAAAAAGTGCAAGAGCTTGAAGCAAAAAGTGCGCGAGGTAAGGTAATCACTCAAATTAAAGGGCTTGAAGCGAAATGTGTGCAAGAAAAACTACTCTCTCGAAATAAGTCATAGTTACAAAAGAAAGCAAAATCTATATGAGGCTCGATTTACAAAGACACCGCTGCTAAAGCATGTTTAACACTTTGTTGAGAGCCTAAAAGAGAAAAAATGTTACGAATCGACCGAAGGTTAGATTCTCTAAGTCTAGAAGAGGAACATAAATTTATTGTTTCGCTGCCTTGTCCGACCATAGAGCGGCAAGTAAAACAATCGACGATTAAAAAATATAAAAAATTAAGCAGATAACCTCAGTCGTAGAACTTGAGAATTTAAAGTTAGAGTTTAATTTGAAAATTTGAACACATGACTTGGCCTAAGGATTTAATTTCAAAGTTTTAATTGAGGATGTGACGTGAGACAACGACAAGAATATATGTATTCTTCCACAAGGTTATACCTAGCAAAAGAGTGGGGAGCAATTGTTGTGTATGATAAAAAGAATAATAAAAAAAAGTGCGTCATGTAACACATGAAGAATGCGCCACATGGCGCACAAAGAAAAAAACTGGGAGACCGGGTCTACCGCCTTGAAAACAGTATTGCGAGAGACATAAATTATGTAGTTTGGATAATTTTGTCTTTAAAGATTTTTTATTTTACAGAACCCGAAAAACAGTAAAAAATACGCAATTAGTGGATAATTACGTAATTGAAGGTGGAATTAATCCCTATAAATAAGGGTCAAGTATGGTTCATGAATCTAAGTCTCTATTTTCTCTACAGAAACTCTGCCAAAATTCCCTTCTGACTTAAGCAACGAAGTGGTTACACAGGGAATAACTCACGCGTCCCTCTGATCATTCTTTTTCTTGTAGAGTCTCTGGTAACATGTGATACGAAGATCGAAATGAGTACGTCAGCAATACGACATCATTCTGTTTGGCAACAACAATTGGCATCGTCTGTAGGAAACAAAATAAAAGCTTTTTGCTCTAAAACAATGGTACGGACACGTTCAGTAGCGATGAGAAGCGATGAGAATGAAGATATGTTGACCTCTCCAATTTGTTACTTGGGAAATGGAGCCCAGGGGGAGCGAGAGACGAACATGATGACAATACCCGTGACAAAATTTGAAGCATTGAAAAAATAGGGGGAAGAGATCGTTCAAGCCTTACGGACTCCGGTGGATCTGTTCAAGGGAGCCTTTTCACGAGTGATTCTGCTGCCAACAGTCCAAAACTTGGTGGGAGAAAGTGTACTGCATGAGACCCTAACAGCATGGCTGCGTGAAACCCTGAAGGCATGTTCGTATAAGACCCTCATGGCGTGGGCACAAGAAACCCTCACAACATGTGAGACTCTGGCAGATGGCGTGGGACCCTCACGACATACAGGACCCTGGCGGTGTGGCGCGAGACCCTTACTGCATGCAAGACCCTCACGATGTGGCGCGAGGTAAGCTAAGCACTCAAATAAGGGGCTTGAAGCGAAAAATGCGCGAGGTAAGCCACGAAAAAACTATGCAAGGGCTTGAAGGGAAAAAATGAGCATGGTAAGCCACGCACCCATATAAAGGGCATGAAATGAAAAATGCACGAGGTAAACCACGAAGAAAAAGTGCAAGAGCTTGAAGCGAAAAGTGCGCGAGGTAAGCTAAGCACTCAAACAAAGGGCTTGAAGCGAAAAGTGTGCATGAAAAACTACTCTCTCAAAATAAGTCATACTTACGAAAGAAAGTGAAATCTATATGAGGCTCGATTTACAAAGACAACGCTGCTAAAGCGTGTTTAACACTTTGTTGGGAGCCTAAAAGAGGAAAAATGTTATGAATCAACTGAATGTTAGATTCTATAAGCCTAGAAGAGGAACCTCTATTTATTGTTTCGCTACCTTGTTCGACCACTGAGGAGCAAGTACTAGAATCAGCGATTAGAAAATAAATAAAAAATTGAGAAGATATCCTCAGCTAGAGAACTTGAGAATTTAATGTTAGAGTTTAATTTGAAATTTTGAACAAATGACTTGGCCTAAGGATTTAATTTCAAAGTTTTACTTGAGGATGTGACGTGAGACAACGATGAGAATATATGTACTCTTCCACAAGGTTATACCTAGTAAAAGAGTGGGGAGCAATTGTTGTGTATGATAAAAAGAGTAATAAAAAAAATAAAATAAAATAAAAGTGTGCCACACAACGCACGAAGAATACGCCACATGGCGCACGAATAAAATAGGTGGGAGACCGGGTCTACCGCATTTGAAATAGTAATGCGGGAGACATTAATTATGCAGTCTGGACAATTTTGTCCTTAAATATTTTTAATTCTACAGGACCCGAAAAACAGTAAAAAATACTCAATTAGTGGATAACTACGTAATTGCAGGTGGAATTAATCCCTATAAATAGGGGTCAGGTATGATTCATGAAACTAAGTCTCTATTTTCTATACAGAAACTCTGCCAAAATTCCATTCTAACCTAAGCATCGGAGTGCTAACGCAGGGAACAACCCTTGCGTCCCTTTGATCATTCTTTTTCTTGCAGAGTCTCCGATAACACGTGGCATGAATATCGAAGCTAGCACGTCAACAATATGTCATCATTCTGTTTAGCGACAATAATTGGTGCCTTCTATGGGAAATGAAATAAAAGTTTTTGCTCTAATACAATGGTACAGACACGTTCAGCAGCGATGAGAAGCCATGAGAATGAAGATACAGTGAGCTCTCTAATTGGTTACTTGGGAAATGGAGTCCAGGGGGAACGAGAGATAAACATGATGACAATACCCGTGTTAGAATTTGAAGCCTTGAAAAAATAGAGGAAAGAGATCGTTTAATCCTTACGGACTATGGTGGATCAGTTCAAGGATGCCCTTCCATGAGTGATTCTGCCTCCAACCATCCAAAACTTAGTGGGAGAAAGGTGTACTGCGAGAGACCCTGACAGCCTGGCTGCGCGAGACCCTGAATGCATGTTCGCACGAGATCCTCACGGCAGCTTAGCGCAAGACCCTAAGGCGTGGGCTCAAGAGACTCTAACGGCATGCGAGACACTAGCAACATGGCGCGAGACCCTCGCGGCATGTGAGACCATCACGGCATGCAAGACCCTGGAAGCGTGGAACGGGACCCTCACGAAATGCAAGACCCTCAAGGCGTTGTGCGAGGTAAGCTAATTACTTAAATAAAGGGCTTGAACCGAAAAATACGTGAGGTAAGCCACAAAGAAACTGTGCAAGGGCTTGAAGCGAAAAAATGCGGGAGGTAAGCCACGCACCCGTATAAAAGGCATGAAGCGAAAAATGCAGAAGGTAAACCACGATGAAAAAGTATAAGAGCTGGAAGTGAAAATTGCACGAGGCAAGCTAAGCACTCAAACAAACGGCTTGAAGCGAAAAGTGTGCAAGAAAAGCTACTCTCTCTCGAAATAAGTCATACTTACAAAGACACCGTTGTTAAAGTGTGTTTAACACTTTGTTGGGAGCCTAAAAAAAGAAAAATGTTACGAATCGACCGAAGGTCAGATTCTCTACGACTAGAAGAGGAACCTAAATTTATTGTTTCGCTACCTTATCCGACCACTAAGGAGCAAGTAATAAAATCAGCAATTAGAAAATATAAAAAATCGAGCAGATATCCTTAGTCAGAGAACTTGAGAATTTAATGTCAGAGTTTGATTTGAAAATTTGAACTCATGACTTGGCCTAAGGATTTAATTTCAAAGTTTTACTTGAGGATGTGACGTGAGACAATGACGAGAATATATGTACTCTACCGAAAGGTTATAACTAGCGAAAGAGTGAAGAGCAATTGTTGTGTATGATAAAAGGAATAATAAAAATAAAAATAAAAGTGCACCACGTAACGTATGAAGAATGTACCACATGGCGCAAGAAGAAAACAGGTGGGAGACCGGGTCTACCGCATTGGAAACAATCTTGCGGGAGACAAAAATTATGCAGTTTCGATAATTTTGACCTTAAATATTTTTATTCTATAGGACCCAAAAACAATAAAAAATACTTAATTAGTGGATAACTACGTAATTGAAGGTGGAATTAATCACTATAAATAGGGGTCAGGTATGATTAATGAAACTCAGTCTCTGTTTTCTCTACAAAAGCTCTGTAAAAATTCTATTCTTACTTAAGCATCAAAGTACTTATCCTGGAAACAACCCCTACGTCCCTCTTATTATTCTTTTTCTTACAGAGTCTCTGGTAACACGTGGTATGAAGATCGAACCGAGGACATCAGCAATATGTCATCATTCTGTTTGGCGACAACAATTAGCGCCATCTATAGGAAACGAAATCAAAGCTCTTTAGTCTAAAATAATGTTACGGACATGTTTAGCTGCGATGAGAAGCGATGAGAATGAAGATACGGTGAGCTCTCCAGTTGGTTACTTGGGCAATGGAGTCCAGGGGGAGCGAGAGACGAACATGATGACAATACCCATGACAGAATTTTAACCCTTGAAAAAACTGGAGGAAGAGATCGTTCAAGCCTTACGGACTATGGTGGATTTGTTCAAGGATGCTTTTTTGCGAGTGATTCTGCCGCTAACCGTCCAAAACTTGGTGGGAGAAAGGTGTATTACACGAGACCCCAACAGTCTGGCTGTGCGAGACCCTGAAGGCATGTTCGCGTGAAACCCTAATGGTATCTTAGCGCAAGACCCTCACGGCATGGGCTCAAGAGATCCTCACAGCATGCGAGACTCTGACAGCATGGCACGAGACCCACACGGCATGTGAGACCCTCACGGTATGCAAGACCCTCGCAGCATGGCGCACGACCCTCATGACATCCAAGACCCTCACGACGTGGGCGAGGTAAGCTAAGCACTCAAACAAAGGGCTTGAAGTGAAAAATGTGTGAGGTAAGCCACGAAGTAACTGTGCAAAGGCTTGAAGCGAAAAAATGCACGAGGTAAGCCACACACCTATATAAAGGGCATGAAATGAAAAATGTGTGAGGTAAAGCACGAAGAAAAAGTTCAAGAGCTTTAAGTGAAAGTGTGCGAGGTAAGCTAAGCACTCAAACAAACGGGCTTGAAGCGAAACGTGTGCAAGAAAAATTACTCTTCGAAATAAGTCATACTTACGAAAGAAAGCGAAATCTATATGAGGCTCGATTTACAAAGACACCGCTGCTAAAGCGTGTTTAACACTTCGTTAGGAGCCTAAAAGAGGAAAAATATTACGGAATGACCGAAGGTCTGATTCTCTATGCCTAAAAGTGGAACTTAAATTTATTGTTTCGTTACCTGGTCCGACCATTGAGGAGCAAGTAATAAAATCGACGATTAGAAAATATGAAAAATCGAGCAGATATCCTCAGTCAGAGAACTTGAGAATTTAATGTTAGAGTTTGATTTGAAAATTTCAACACGACTTGGCCTAAGGATTTAATGTAAATACCGTATATTTTCACGATACTTGGTATTGTCTATATTAATAATGTGGGAAATTAAGACTGATATGTGACTATGGGTGAATCTAAATTTAAGCACAAGTATTAGATTAACATTATTCTATACTACATGGAAATTTAAATTGAGTGCATAGACATACATATGTGTACAAAGATATACTAATATACACATATGAGTATATATATATATATACATATAAAGGGATTAATGTACACTTGTAGATACATGTATGTATATATTTATATATAAGAGAATATATATATATGTGTATACATACCAAGGAAAACCGATAGACTTTGGGTGAAAAGAAAAATATGGGGTTGATAAAATGATGAATGGTAAAATGGGAAAAATATAGATAGATATGTTACATATGGAAGCTGCAACAAGAAAAGAGAAATCGTGAAGAAGCAGTTTGAAGAATTGGTAGGAAACGGGTAAGGAAAACGTGAATCTGGATGCCGGTTAGGTAGATTACTGAAGGGGTAGACTGGCATGGCAATAAACTTCCACCCACTGCAGCAGCAAGAAACATATTAAAAATGAAACATCAACAACTGAGCAATGTAGACTAAAGCACGAAAAGAGGCATGGGATTGTGGCTAAAAATCTGCTGGATGGGCTGACCGAGAGAAATATAACAAAGAAATATATTTACATACGTAAACAGAGGGAGTGTAGGAAAGGAGCATGAGAAAGGTGATGGCAGTGACTGGGTGAGCCGAAAAGTAAGGTGAGAAGGGCTTGCGGTTGAGGCAAAAACCATGGCAGAGGAACGGTGGAGCAAGGTCGGTGCCAGTTTTGAGGGAAGAAGCAGAGTTCCCTCCCTATTTTCTGAGCCCGAGAGCTAACTTGGCTGGGTGTAAGGAAGAGGACATAATCTCGATCTGTAAGGACTAGTCTAAGCAGAGGGTAGGGAGTGTGTAGCAAAATGACTTCTGTCTTCATTTTCTTCCTCAATGCTGAAAGGTAATAGGAGAAGAATGGAAACCCGGGAACAAAAGAGTGCAGTAGGAAGGAATGCGTGAAATCGAGAGGGAGAGTTGGCTTGCTGAAGGATTGTGGGGATGGTG
Organism: Firmiana major; assembly: GCA_033439115.1. Classification (NCBI taxonomy): domain Eukaryota; kingdom Viridiplantae; phylum Streptophyta; class Magnoliopsida; order Malvales; family Malvaceae; genus Firmiana; species Firmiana major. The sequence continues at coordinate 43,529,847 of CM065908.1, read as the reverse complement.
GTGATGGTGGAGGCTAACTAGAGGATCGGATGGGCTGGGGAAAAGAAAGGGACAGCCCGTGAGACAGGGAAAAGAGTGTTCCCTTCTCTGTTTTTGGTAGCAACCGAGGGGAGTCTCGGCTAGTGCAGGTGGCTCGTGACCGCCCACTGCTAGGAGGAAGAACGGGAACGGTGACAGCCAAAGGAAGGAAGAGGATGAAGGGAAGTACCGGAGCGAAAACAGCGACGTCGGGAGGAAGGAGAAGTGAGTGAACAGTGACAATGAAGAAGAAGAAGAAGAAGAAGAAGAAGAAGAAGAAGAAGAAGAAGAAGAAGAAGAAGAAGAAGAAAGATAGTGGCGGGAAAAGTTTAAAAGGAGTTTAAAAAAAAAAGAGTGAAAGAGTAAAAGTATATACATATATAAATTTGTAAATAAATTCAAAAAGATGGATGAACAGTAATATATATTTATATTTTAATGTATATATTTATATATATATATTAGAAAATAGAGGAAAATTAAAGAAAAATAAGACGAGTGTATTGGAAATTGGGAAATCCCGGGAAAGAGCTTTGAAAAATTTTTCGAGTGTACCGGACCCGCTGACTCGCAACGTTGAGGCAATCAAGGACTTCAGACAGACACCGAGGTAAGAAAAATTCTCGTCGCTGCTAGAGATAAATATGCGTAATTTTCGTATATTTGTAGATATGAAATTTAGGTTGAATTTCGTAGTACTGAAATTACCGAAAAGACTAGGTCAAATTTTATGACTGAAAAATTAGAGATTTTAGCTTAGTTGAAGCAATCAAATTTTACGGACTAAATTTTATGATTTGCAGAAATTACGGTATGACTTGAATTCGGTTTTAATTATTGAAAATCTTAAATTTTCATAAACCGTTTTCTGAGATTTTTCGACAAAGGGCTAGTCAGCCTGTTTTGAACGATTTCATAAAACAAATGAATTTATATGTGATTTAAGGAAAAATGATCTGTTATAAAATTATTCTGATGAAATGTGCTTGAGCGCGTACTAACTGTGTGTTGTACAGTCCGTCTCGCACTGATTTTAAGATCAAAGCTTTGGTGAGATCATGCTGCACTTCTGTTCTGTATCTGTATCTGTATCTATGGTCCACGAGTACGATGTACCGTGTTTCTGATTCTGTTTCTGGTCTTCGGACATTCTGATCTGTGAGCCGTTTGGGTAGCTGACCACTCCCACGGCGATTGACATACCGGCACACCTGGATTGACATACCGGCACACCTGGCCGGTGAATTGCCTGAAGTCACCGACATTGGCCAATAGTCGTTTCTGATATCTGATATAGCATGCATGCCTTGTCTCATCTATTTGAAAATATTTATTGAATTTGTCTACTTGAACAGAAATATTTGGGAATCTGTTTGTTTTGCTACTGAGAAACTCTGAACTTTCTAGATTTATAACAGTAGTTAAATTTATTACTGATACATATTCTGTTTCTAAAAAATCTGTTTCTGGTATTTGTGATTTTATCGATACTAAATCTATTTTCTGAATTCCGAAATTTGGTATCTGAGAAATTACCAAATCATCTGTATACTTTGTGAAAATATTTCGGATTTGGTAAATATAAAAATATATATTTTTCATAGGTAGTGTATTTATCTACCTGCTATAGGGTTTCTCTTACTAAGCATGTTGAGTTCACCCCCTTACTTTCCTCCACAGAGTTCCTCTGTAGCTGGGATCGTTTCCATTAGTAAGACATTCCGCATAGTTAAGATTTCGCGGAGCGTATTTCTGCATCGAACGTATACCAGTTGTAAGAAATTCTTTTGTATCTAAAATTATGTAAGTACAGTAATGCAATACAAGATGTTTTTGGGGAATGTGAACACATTCTATTTAAATTGGTTACTGAGAAAAAAATTTAATCACACTGAATACAGCTCTGACCTAATATCGACTTGTAGCCCAACCGAAAAATGTCTGTAAATTCGGGTCGTTACATTTAATTTCAATGTTTTACATAAGGATGTGACGTGAGACAATAATGAAAATATATGTACTCTTTCGCAAGGTTATACCTAGCGAAATAGTGGACAGCAATTGTAGTGTATGATAAAAAGAATAATAAAAATAAAAATAAAAAATAAAGTGTGTCACGCAACGCACGAAGAATGCGCCACATGGCGCATGAAGAAAACAGGTGGGAGACTGGGTCTACCGCATTGGAAATAGTATTACAGGAGACATAAATTATGCAGCCTGAATAATTTTGTCCTTATATATTTTTGATTCTACAAGACCCAAAAAACAGTAAAAAATGCTCAATTGGTGGATAACTACATAATTGAAGGTGGAATTAATCTCTATAAATAGGGGTCAGGTATGATTCGTGAAACTAAGTCTCTATTTTCTCTACAGAAACTCTGCCAAAATTCGCTTTCGACTTAAGTATCGGAGTGCTTATGCAGGGAACAACCTCCGCGTCCCTCTAATCATTATTTTTCTTGCAGAGTATTTGGTAACACGTGGCACGAAGATCGAAGTCAAGACGTCAGTAATACGTCATCATTTTGTTTGGTGACAACAATCGGCACCGTCTGTGGGAAACAAAATAAAAGCTTTTTGCTCTAAAATAATGGCACGGACACGTTCTGTAGCGATGAGAAGCGATGAGAATGAAGATACAGTGAGCTCTCTAATTGGTTACTTGGGCAATAGAGTCCAGAGGGAGCGAGAGACGAACATGATGACAATACTCGTGATAGAATTTGAAGCCTTGAAAAAACAGGGGGAAGAGATCGTTCAAGCCTTACGGACCAAGGTGGATCTGTTCAAGGATGCCTTTCCGTGAGTGATTTTGCTGCCAATCGTCTAAAACTTGGTGGGAGAAAGGTGTACTGTGCAAGACCCTAACAACCTGGCTGCGTGAGACCCTCACGACATCTTAGCATAAGACCCTCACGGCGTGGGCTCAAGAGACCCTCACGTCATGCGAGACTCTAGCGGCATGGCGCAAAACCCTCATGGCATGCGAGACCCTCACGGCATGCAGGACCCTGACGACGTGGCTCGGAACCCTCATGGCATGCAAGAACTTCATGGCATGGCGCGAGGTAAGCTAAGCACTCAAATAATGGGCTTGAAGCAAAAATGCGTGAGGTAAGCCATGAAGAAACTGTGCAAGGGCTTGAAGCGAAAAAATACGCGAGGTAAGCCACGTACCCATATAAAGGGCATGAAGCGAAAAATCTGCGAGGTAAACCATGAAGAAAAACTGTAAGAGCTCGAAGTGAAAAGTGCGCGAGGTAAGCTAAGCACTCAAACAAAGGGCTTGAAGAGAAAAGTGTGCATGAAAAACTACTCTCTCGAAATAAGTCATACTTACGAAAGAAAGCGAAATCTATATAAAGCTTGATTTACAAAGACACCGCTGCTAAACCGTGTTTAATACTTTGTTGGGAGCCTAAAAGAGGAAAAATGTTATGAATCGACCGAAGGTCAGATTCCATAAGCCTAGAAGAGGAACCTATATTTATTGTTTCGCTACCTTGTTCGACCACTGAGGAGGAAGTGCTAAAATCGGTGATTAGAAAATATAAAAAACTGAGCATATATCCTCTGTCGGAGAACTTGTGAATTTAATGTCAAAGTTTGATTTGAAAATTTGAACAAATGACTTCGCCTAAGGATTTAATTTCAAAGTTTTACTTGAGGATGTGACGTGAGACAACGACGGGAATATATGTACTCTTCCGCAAGAATAATAAAAATAAAAATAAAATTACGCCATGTAACGAAAGAAGAATGCGCCACATGGCGCACGGAGGAAACAGGTGGGAGATTGGGTCTACTGCATTGAAAACAGTATTGCGGGAGACATAAATTATGCAGTTTGGACAATTTTATCCTTAAATATTTTTTATTCTACAGGACCTGAAAAAAAGTAAAAAAAAAAATACTCAATTAGTGGATAGCTACGTAATTGAAGGTGGAATTAATCCCTATAAATAGGGGTCAGGTATGATTCATGAAACTAAGTCTCTATTTTCTCTACAGAAACTCTGCCAAAATTCCCTTCTGACTTAAGCATCGAGGTGCTTACACAGGGAACAACCCCTGGGTCCCTCTTATAATTCTTTTTCTTGCAGAGTCTCTGGTAACACATGGTACTAAGATCGAAGCGAGGACGTCAGCAATACGTCATCATTCTGTTTAGCGACAACAATAAAAAAAAGATTGCTAAAACAAATTAAATTTGCCATCAATAAACAATTTTCAATCAATCAATATTCATTGAAGAAACAATGAGATCTTACGCATTATTAAAGAGGTAGGCTTTCCCTTGGCGACAATGGAAAGACTGAAGAAATAATGAAAATGACAAAAAAAAGTGGTTAGCAATCTAGGTGGAGTTGAATTGGATGGATTGGTTTTGAACCAGAATGAAATGAATATAAAAATCAGAAGTAAGGCAAGCATCTTATACAAACTAAGTATATATAGGTAAACTCTCTCTCTCTTACAAACACACAGCTAAAATAGAACAGATTTATAAGCCAGAGAACAAGAGGTATTAACAAAATATAACCATCTAAACGTAGGCACAGTAAAACCACAACATGTTGTTCATAACCTTTTTATCTTGAATAGTATATTTATGATTTAGCTAATCCTATTTCAAAGTGTGACATCTATATTTTGTTTAGTTTTCAGAAGTGAATATATCATCTTTAATCCTGTATGGTTCATTGAACAAGGTGGAAGCCATCTCCATAAATAATGGGATTGGTGAACATCATCATATCATCATGAGAGCCTTTATCCCAATAGATTGGGGTAGGCTATGGAGAATAATCTTGATAATTGTAATATTCTCCTACTTCCTAAATTTGTTGCTTGATACTATCTGTGGATTGCCAATTGGACACTAACCAGGAGAACATGCGAAACCAACCGGATTCCCAAGGTGTGATTACAAAATCCTTAAAATTGCTGAAAACAGGAAATACCCATTTGCTATGAATGAATTACATGTGTTTTTTTAACTTCCAGAAAATAATATTTCCACCTCATTATACTTAACACGAAAGAATCCTTACTTTCTCACCTATATGTGTGTCTATTCTCTAGTCCTGAAATTTAACTCTTAGCAGATGGCTTTTGGAGCTTTAATCTTAAAAGAATGACCTACCATAGCCTGAATACTATATTGGTTTCTCTGCCCGATAAGTGGTGATAGCGGTGATAGCCCGTTATTATAAAGAAAAATATGCAAGGTTGAAAGAAATGGCACAACAAAGAATTTTCAACATGGAAGTTTTCAAGATCTCTATATTGCAAACAAAGCAATGTTTCTTTAGGAGGCAGATCAAATGCTTCAATGCACAATGTGCAGGCAATGCATTAATACAAGTCAATTAAGGGCATGAGGCATAAGTGATGCATCAAATAACAACTAACTTGAAAAGCAAATAAGTACATCTTTAGTTAAGCTAATCTTCAAAAGGCAGGCATTTAGATAAGGCATGATTACATCAAACAAAGAAATTTTCCCATCTTAAGAGAAGACGAGGCCTTTAGTAAGGTGTTTTGGTGTAACTCTTGTTATGTAGTTAATTCTCAACTGTGAGTTCCACATTTGTTTGCCTCCTAATGAATCAACAATATTTGATCTTTAAACGAGTAATTTAAATGCTATTTGACAAATAAAAGCAATCATAAATTCTACAGAAATTTCACATTTTTTCCCTAAATCACCACCTCTTTCTCACTTCTCTTCATTGTTTAATATTGATTTCTAAACTTGAGGTTCTCTTATATCATCTTTCCTAAATGCCAATTACATTTGCATAAGACACACATAACCATTTCACAACTTCTCATCAAGGACTACCATAAAACCATTAGTGCTATTATTTAACATGTTTCTAGTGCTATGTTGCTAAAAAACAAGATCCACACGTCAAAAGTTCTCAACTTTAAACTAGCTTCCATCAATATATACTAAAACAAATAAGCATTGGATGAGAAATGAAAAACCTGGAAAGATAAAAGGAGAGATAGAGAGAAGAAATAGTGCGTACCCTGGAAACAAGATCACCGGGGAGAGCTAAGCATGTTTTACAAAACTTGCATCTGTAAGATCTTCCCTCAAGCTCAACCTCAAAAACTCTTCCCATTTCCTTTTTTTTCCTTATGTTCTTTTCACTGCAATGGAAAAATCCTAGTAGTCTCTAACAGAGAGGGACAGAATGCTGAGGTGGGGATTAGGTGACGTAGGTACATGAGTTGCACATTTGATGACGATAAGAGTTTTTAGTGGTGATAACTGCATGGAATTGGGGTAAAGCCCATTAACCATTTCAGTCGAGTTTCAGGTTTGGTTAAGTGGAATTGGGCTATTGTATCCTCCAATGAAGTTATTGCTCATGGGAATCTATCTACATGCATTCGTTGGATTTGTTCTTAATTAAAAATAAATAAATTAAGAGCCAAGCAGTGGATTTGATAAAAGGATTGGGCTTGACTGCTTGACCGTAGATATGAGAACTGGGGTAGAAAATACTAATAGATTAAAAAAATCATGAAAATGCTTAGATTAGGCATATAATCTAGCGAGATTCGACAGTAAAGTAAATTTTGTACTTATTTACAAGAAGATTAACTTAGTTTATACTTATTGATATTAAATTTACGTTTATTTTAATGTATTTATGTTTATTTTCATATATTTACCCTTATTATCTTACGTTTACATCTATTGATATTAAATTTAAACTTATTTCATGTTTTTATACTTATTATCATGTAATTAAGTCTATTAATACCAATTTTATACTTATTTTCATATGTTTACAATACTTTTAAGATAAAAATAAACATAAATAGACATAAATAAGTTGACTATACATTAAAGTCGTAATTAGAATTTTCCCCTAAAAAATACAATGAAGGTATAATCACAATTTTCATACACATGGAAATTTCATAATTAAATTATTAGGGAACAAACACACATTAATAATACCAATCCAATGGGAGTAAATAGTTGATGTATGACACATATTTAATAAGAAGGTTATTGAGTTAGTAATAGTTACTTACTAATTTATTTAGTTTGAGTAAAGTGATTTTCATAATTATTTATTAATAGAATGTAATATGTTGATTATAATTGTAACTTTTAATGAAAATTACTATTAAAAATAAGAAAGTATTGCTCAATTGTTAATGAATAAAGTCATGTTTTTTTCTTTCTAGGAAGTGATTTGGATTCAATACACTATAAACATGACAGTTTCTTTAGTTAAATATAAATATCATCCCATGGTCATTTATTTTATGAATTTCATTTTGAAAAACAAGAAGAACACTAATTTTAGAAAATAAATACCATGACATTTTATACAGCACCAAATCCTATTTCTCCAATGCGTACTATCATATCATCAGTAAACCATATCATTCCAAATTTACTATGAAAAACAATTAACACAAGAAAAGATTTGCACCTGAAATATCTATCTTATTTATTAATTAATATTCAATCTTATCGTTACAATAATTAATCATTATCAAGTTGTCACCTCTCATTAAAATTAATTTGTTAATGAAACAAAACACATAATAATTTCCAATGGTGAACAGCTTGAATCGAAGGAAATTAATCTTGGTTATTCATTAGGCCTTTTATAAAGTTTAAGTGGGCAGAGAACAAATGTGTTCTCCATCGATTATATGCACAAAAAAAAAAAAAACAAAAAACAAAACCAAGATTTTGTTCCTAGAATCCTAGCTAGCTATTTGTCGCGGATGATTACATCATGCCAATGTGGTTGGTTACTCATGGAAATCATAATTTTATGATTAATTATAATTATATATTTGAATTAACGTAAATATTTTATCCATTTTTAATCTAATATATTTTTAATTTTACTATACTATAAGTATTTGATTTGAGAAAAAAAAAGAACTATTAAAATACTGTAATGAACATAACAAGTATCCTATTTGAGAAAAGAATATGAGATAAATATAAAAATTTAAATTTTCCTAGGATCATAAAACGCTTTGTTTATTCACTTGGAGAACAAGACAAGTTGTAGATTTCCAAACTGTAATATGATAAGGAGGTGATAATATGCTATGGAATAATTTCTATCCATAACCAACTCTAATTGTCAGCCTTGAAGGCTATAAATATTAGGTCCTGCAAACGAAGAAAAACCACTTATCTTTCTCTATTGCTTAGGGTTGGCTTTGATTGCTTTCTTGAATTAGTGATCATGGATACAAAGTCTTGTCCAGTATTAACAAAAGGGGTATCAATCAGGCATGCTCTGACAATGGAATGGCTCAAGCTTAAGAGTCTTTGCAAAGGATCGTTCGGAGTTGTCGATTTAGTAAAGATCAGGGATTAAAATAGTGGCCGCAACGCGGCGTCGCGGCCGCTTTTTCTCGGTAGCGGCGGTGGCCGCCACCATTTTCTAAGATATAACGAGTGTGAAAAAATTTGACACTTGTAACAGCCAGAAAAAATAGTGAAAACAGTGGTAAAGGAGGATAGCGGCGGTAACAGACCGTTACCGCTGCTATCCTCTGTTACCACTAAATCCCGTTCTGTTGAGTCTATTTCTATAAAAACATACTCAACTGAACCAAAACCCAATCTGATAAAAAAATCACAAACGCCAAACACAACCACTGCCACAGCCACACAAACAAAACCAGAGACCTACAGAAGCCACAACACAACAGTCAGACAGAGGAAAAACGACAAGCAACCACACACAACAGACAAACAAAGGTAAATATTAAACAACTGAAAATAAATTAAAAAGTGTAAAACTGAGTAGTGAGGAGAGGACAGATCGAGATCTAGGAATGGTAGACCAGATCTGTTGAAAACAGGGGAGGGAGGAGCAGATTTAGGCTTTATAGAGGCCCTGTTGTTTGGCGGTGAGGGTTGGTAGTGCCACCGTCACCATCTGTGGAGCACTGCTACAGCAGTGCCATCTACCGAGGGAGAGAGGGGCTTTGATCTGGTGCTATGGTGAGGGGTGACTGGGTATTGTGTCTCCGATGTCTGTGAGGGTGAGAGAAGCTGATCGGTGAGTCAAGGACGATGAGAAAGAGGCCGGTGGGGAGTCGATTACCGTTAGAAACTGACACAGAGGACGAATACTGAAGGGAAGGCTATTGAGCCGATCGATCTGGCTAAGTGAGATGGTTGGGAACAGGACAGCTGGCTGGCTGGGTTGGGAACGTTGGGTTGACCGGTTGGGTTGCCAGGAGCCTGGCTGGCTGGCTTTGCTCTGGCCTTTAGGTCTGGGAAGGAAACAGAAAGAGTGAAAGAAGACCGTAGACAATCTGAGGAAGGAAAGGAAGGAACCAGAAAGGTCTGGAGGGGGGGAGGGGTTAGCAAGGTACGGGTGGGTTAGGTTAGCAGGGTACGTTAGGTTAAAATAAATAATTAATATAATTTTTTTAATTATTATAAATTTTTAGTAAATAATTTTTAATCAATAATTTTTATATTAAATATTTAATAATTATTCAAAAATGTTTAGTAATTAGTTTAAATTAGTATAATTTGTTAGTAGTTAATTTTTTAATTAGTATAATTAATACAATTTTTTTAAAGAATTAGTATTAATTAATAATTTTTAAAGTCAATATTTAATAAATAATTAATTTTTTTTAATAATTAGCTTAAATTAGTATGGTTTTTTAGTAGTTAATTTTTTAATTAGTATAATTTTTTAATTAGGATAATTAATACAAATTTTTAAGGAGTTAGTTTTAATTAATAAATTTTTAAGTAAATATTTAATAATTATAACCAAAATGTTTTGTAATTAGCTTAAATTAGTATAATTTATTAGTAGTTAATTTTTTAATTAGTATAATTTTTTAATTAGTATAATTGATACAAATTTTTAAAGAATTAGTATTAATTAATAAATTTTTAAGTAAATATTTAATAATTATAACCAAAATGTTTAGTAATTAGCTTAAATTAGTATATTTTGTAGTAGTTAATTTTTTAATTAGTATAATTTTTTAATTAGTATAATTAATACAATTTTTTAAAGAATTAGTATTAATTAATAATTTTTAAAGTCTATATTTAAAAATAATTAAAAAATGTTTAATAATTAACTTAAATTTGTATAGTTTTTTAGTAGCTGATTTTTTAATTAGTATAATTTTTAAATTAGCATAATTAATACAATTTTTTAAAGAATTAGTATTAATTAATAAATTTTTAAGTAAATATTTAATAATTATAACCAAAATGTTTAGTAATTAGCTTAAATTAGTATATTTTGTAGTAGTTAATTTTTTAATTAGTATAATTTTTTAATTAGTATAATTAATACAATTTTTTAAAGAATTAGTATTAATTAATAATTTTTAAAGTCAATATTTAAAAAATAATTAAAAAATGTTTAATAATTAGCTTAAATATGTATAGGTTTTTAGTAGTTAATTTCTTAATTAATATAATTAATACAATTTTTTAAGGAGTTAGTTTTAATTAATAAATTTTTAAGTAAATATTTAATAATTATAACCAAAATGTTTTGTAATTAGCTTCATTGTTTAGTAATTATCTCAATTTGGGTAAAATTACCATTGTTAATATAAATTTTTAAGTAGATTTTTTAATTGTCAAATTTAAGTTATTAATTTTTAAAAATATAGCACTAAATATTATTATAACTTAAGAGAAAAATAATACTGATATCAAATTTTGATAGTGACCAATTCATATTAAATTTTTAAAGTAATACAATATTATAGTAAAATATAACAAAATTAATGGTTCAAATTCAATTATTTTTTGATAAATTGAATTTAGTTTTCATTTATGTATGAAGAATATAATATTTTTTTATTCATATTTATAATTATTTATTTTATAGAAAAAATCAAGCATGCTACCATGTGAGGAGTTTCCAAGTAAAGGAGTAGAAGGCGCGCCGAGTGATGATATCGGTTGGCATTTTGGAATACTTGTACCAAATGTAAAAGGAATTGTGTTATGTAAACTTTGTGGGAAAGTTGTAAAAGGAAGAATAACACGCTTCAAGGAGCATATTGCTCATAAGACTGGCAATGTCGCACCATGCCCCAACGTTATCGGTTAGTTATAAATATTATTATTAATTTCTCAATTAAGATTATAAAATTACATTAACATGTACAACTAATTTTTTTTCTTTTTCTTAACTATATTATTAATACGCATTGTTACAGAAAGTATGTGAAACTCCTTCAACAAAGTAAATCAAAGAAATTTGATAACAAAAGAAGAAAAGATGAATTCTTATCACAATTAAGAGGAGGATTATCATTATGAAGGGTTCATGGACGAAGAGGTTGCTACAAGACAAGCTATGCGAGATAGTGTCCAATTACAACGTGAATGGCATATGATGCAAGAATTTAGGTAAAGAACTGGTGGTTTCAGTAATACTTATGAAAAGGGACGGAACTCTCACGACTCAGTTAGTGACTATTTTGATAAAAGAATAAGGAAATCCATTCCAACTGACTCGAAATTTTCATTAAGGGGAGCCATACCTAAATTAGTTAGAGGCAAGAGTTCAAAGTAACCAAAAGTAAATGATTATTTTTTAAAGACATTGAGAAAGAAGTTAGGTGAATCAATATCTAAATTTTTTATATATGATCGACTTCCTTTTCAGTTAGTAGACTCTCCATGGTTGCACAATTTAGCTTCTGTAGCAGCAGAAATTGGGCAACATGTAAAACTCCCGACACCTTATGAGGTTTCTAATGTGTATTTGGAGTTAGAGTCTAGACAAGGGAAAGAATGGGTTAATGGATTAAAGGTTCATTGGGGTGAACTAGGTGCTACACTGATGTGTGATGGTTGGACAAACAGTTTGAACAAAATGCATATAATTAATTTCCTCGTTTATTGTAGTAAAGGGACCATTTTTTAGAAATCTGTGGATGTCTCTAGTGCTCGTACTAGAGATACTAAATTTTACTACAAACTATTGGATCATGCTATAGAAGAGATTGGAGAAGAATACATTATCCAAATAGTCACTAACGATGAGGTAGCACTTAAGGCTGCTGGAAAAAAATTAATGGAAAAAATGGAAACATCTGTACTGGACAGTCTGTTCAGCTCATTGCTTAGATTTATGCCTTGAAGATATTAACAAAAAGTCAAGTGTGGAAAAAGTATTGGACGAGGTGAAGAATGTGACTTGTTTCATATACAATCACATATGGACGGTTGATTTAATGAAAAAATATACTCAAGGAAGACAAATACTTCATCCTGGTCTTACCCGATTTGCCACCCATTTCATCCAACTACAAGAAATAATAAAACACAAACAAGGTTTAAGAGAAATGTTCAGTTCAAAGATTAGTACTTAGTAATTGGTTTTTAGTTTTTAAATCTAACAATTTTTTTGTGTCATCTTATTCATATTACTTTAAAAATTTATTCATGAATATATAGGAGTTCAAAGAGTCAAAATGGGGACACCAAAAATCGGGGCCTGCCTATGAAGCCAAAAAAATTGTTTTAGGAAAAGAATTTTGGCGAATAGCACGTGACATAACAAAAGTTTATGACCCTTTGGTAAAGGTATTGCGGCTTGTGGATAGTGATGAGAAACCAACCATGGGCTTTATTTATGAGGCTATGGATAAAGCTAAACGAGCAATTCAGGCAGATTATCGATACTGTAAGACTCGATTTTTATCGTATTTTCTTATGATTCACACATTGTATAGATATTGTTATTTGTTAATGGAATCATAAGACAGATGATTTTGATCATATAAATATGAATGAAGTAGTCGAACGTACGTAAAATTCGAAAACAGACAGTTAAGGAATTTCAAATTAAATTTATGAGATTTGAATTCTCCAGATAGAGATACGAATTTTATATGAGAAATTATAGTGGGTCCAAGAAGGAAAGTCGGTCTAAATGGATCCCGAACATGTTGAAGGGTAAAATGATCAAAATACCTAAAATTCAGTATAAATTTTATAAGAAATTATTATTAAAAATATGAATTTATGAAATCTTGATCAATACTAAAAAAATTATTGAATTTCGAGTCCAATTGATCAAGATACAAATTTAGTACTGTTGTGCATGATAAAAGAATAATAATAGTACGTCACGTGACGTACGAAGAATGCACCACGTGGCGCACGAATAAAACATGTGAGAAATGATACAAACCCTAAGTAAGATAAAAAGGGTAAAAATGTAATTAGTGACAGAGTAAATCCCTATAAATAGGGGTCAGGTACGATTCGTTAACTTGATTCTGAATTTTCCTATTGAAATTCTGCCCAATTTTCTGGCTGACTTAAGCATCAGAGTGCCAACGCAGGGAACAACCCCGCGTCCCTCTAATATTTCTCTCTTTTGCAGAGGTATTCTAGGACACCTGATGTGGAGATCGAGGTGAAGACGTCTGCAATTCGACATTGTTGTAACCAAGCGACAACAAGTACGATTAACCGAAATTTTGTTTTCGGACACTATTTCGGAAACACGGGAAAAATTATACTGAAAAAAATAATTAAAGAAGATAAAAATATATTTAATTAATTAAATATATTAATTTAAGAAATAGTGTAGATATTTTGTCAAAAAAACATTTTTATTCGATAAAATAATAATATAATAAATAAATAATTAAAAAAATCAGAATCGCAAAATTTGCGATTCTGAAGAAATGAAGGAAAACAAAGCAGAAGCCGAGAGCCCCCTCTCACTGGACGAAGCACGGGGACCGATGAGGCCATACGAGGGTCGGAGAAGAGAGAGAACCATCGGGTGAGCCTGCTGGTACCATCCACGCACGTGAACGGCGTCAGATTTTTGACAAACCGAGGGAGAGAAGACCGAGAGGAAACCGAGCTGATTACCGGTGATCCACAGCGATTTAGCTCCAATCGACCCTAGCTGAGTGACCTCCTAGTTGATGCACTTCTTTTGTTACCGGTACAGGCCGACGAAATGGCCGAGAACACCGACGACGGTGGTGAGGGTGAAACGACGTCGGACCGAGGAGAAGGAAAGGAAAAAAAATAAAAATAAAAGAAAAAGAAAAAACAAAGAAAAAGAAAAAGAGAAAAAATTGGGAAAAAAATTTCGGTGATGGAATCGAGCTACGAGTAAGCCGGTAAGCGGTCAAAATTGATCGATTTAATTCTCGGGATAATTATTTAAACTATAATTGATCGAAATTGACCCGATAAATGTATAAATGTGTAACTCGATAATTGATGACAAACGAGAGCTTGAGTCAGCCTCGTTTTGCTTATCAAAACGGATCTCAAGTAAGTGAAGCTCAATTTCGATAAATTGGATAGTTATACAAGTTAGGAATTAATCCTGTACGTTGCAATTTAATTTTCGTATAATTTCGTAATGTTTGGAATTGGAAATTAATTATCGTAAATAACTGTATAAGCTATCCAAAGAGCCTAGAACGAGGCCTAATAAGCGTTGAGGGCCCAATGAGCCCAATAGGCCTTGATGATGTGAATACTAAGTGGAAATGGGCGTAAAACCGAAGTAAGGCCCATTAAGGTGCAATCGGGCCCAATAAGAGTAAATGGGCCCAGAATTTTAAATTTAAGCTCAATAAAGGTTAAATATGGATAAGTGTATTGTATTTAACCGGTAATGGTTATATACAGCTCCGGAGATTTAATTGGGAGCAAATCGGACTGAGTTGAGTTCTCTGCATTGGATAAGTTAGACAATACAAAGAATCGATGTAAAGGAATTTTGTAAGCGCTTAGAGATACCTGAGCATATTTTTTGGGTTATTTACATTACGTATAATTTCATAAGGTATCTAGAAATAGAATAATAATTTTTACGAAAATAGGGGTATATGTGAAAATTACGATTTTACCCCTAATTAGGAAAAATTCAAAAAGGGAAGTAAGGCTATGAAATTGCATGATTTTCATGTTTTTGAAATTCCTATGATTATGCTGCTTTAATTTAAGCAAATTATGGATAGGTTGGCTGTTTATTTCATGTTTTTACATGAAAGGGCACGAGTTAGGTGCCAGTTGTGATTTTTGATTTGTTTTAGTGAAATTGAGCAACCTATCATATTTTTATGAGTTTTAAATCGTGCTGGAGTAGTGCTCACACTGCATTTTATATTTTAACTCATATACAGAGTGCTGGAGCCTTGCTCGTGTCACGACCCAAATTACCTAAAAATCAGAGTAAATTTTTCGCTTTTTCATTTATTATTTAATTCTTACATTTCTCTCATCATAACCATCCTACAAACAGTTGGGCTATGATTCGGTGTTAGTCATCTCACACTATTTACCATTCCATTTCCATATTCACATTCATATATCAGAGTTTACTATCCTTCGACTTTAATGAAACATACTCAATAGTATTTATAACCCTACATCCCCGACATCATATCCATTTACAGTACTGTGCATTACATATTTAGATACAAAACTATACAAATGTGTATACCTGTCTCTCGATGGGAAGCAGCGGATGCCAAGCATGCAAGTCTTCAGCCGCTTACTAATTTCTATGAGTACTTTGAAAAGATGGGAAAATAAGGGGGTGAGCAAACCACACACTCAGTAAGGCAATTATGCAAGTAAGTAGATAGCTCCACTATCTACATGCTCATAATGCCATGCCCTTAAATCCATTTATTTTCATTAAAATTTCACGCACAAAATCATGTATATTTCAATGCCATAGTTTATCAAAACTATTTGTGCATATAGAAATCATATAATTCATGCATCAAAGGCATTTTATGTGACATCATTAAATCATAATGAGCATGAAACAAATCCAGATCATGCATTCTTTCATGTCATGTAAGACAAATCATGAATTTGAAATAAAAGCATCGAAAACAACATCATGCTACTGCATTTAAATCATTTCATTTAAAACGCAGTATAAAACAACCCTTTTGGGTCAATCATCTTATAAAACAATTCATTATAAAATTCTCAAAAAAATCTATCATCGTAGTACAAAATCATAAAATCGAGGGCCTAACCCCTCCCTCGGGTCTACACTGGTCTATCGACCAACAATTATATCATGTGAGACAATCAGCTGATTATATCAGTAACATCGAGGACTATGGCCATATCCTAGTGATCCCTAGCAACACAGTACCTAGTATGCGGGGTATCACACCTGAAACGGGAGATAGGTCGTCCTAACCGCCAGAACAGCATAACACCAGGATTGCGAGGGCAAGGCTTGCTGCCTCGTGGCTAATGCCACTCCACTCCAATAATCCCCACAGTACAGCGTACTCCACGTGATATACACGGTACAACGTACTCCGTGAACCCAAGTTAAATCAGGGGTGCTTGCAATAGGTCTTATCCACCCAAATCATCTCTGTCTCAGAATGCACGTGTGAGCATATCATCTCACTATGACACACAGTCTACAGGAGGCTCCAACACAGCTATATGCGTGTAATATAAATCCCTGTGCGAGCGAAGCTCAAGCACGACTCCATGCATATTCATGATATCAGAAAACCTCGTGCGAGCGAAACTCTAACATAGTTTCATAAAAATCAGTAAAATCTGCGTACGAGCAGTGCTTCAGTATGACTTAAACTGATTATAATTTCAAGTAAAATTCACGTACGAGCAATGCTCTAGTACGGATATGTATAAAAACTCAGTGAAAACCTCATACGAGAAAAACTCCAGTACGACATTCAAATGAATCATGAAAACCATATAAAACTTTGTGCGAGCAACGCTCCAGCACAAATGAATGCTCAAGTAAATAAAATCTCCTGCGAGTTACACTCCAGCATGACTTTATGCATAATTAAATCAAATCTCGTGCGAGTTACACTCCAGCATGACTTTTATGCAATTATCATATCAAAACTAGATGCGAGCTAAGCTCTAGCATCGCTCATGCATGTCAAATCATAAAAACTAGTGCGAGCAGTCGCTCTAGCACCTTTTTATGCATATCTGGTCAAAACAAGTCAAAACATGTCAAAACAGAGTGCGAGCTAGGCTCCAATAGCTCTCATGCATATCAAATCATAAAATCAGTGCGAGCAACCGCTCCAACACATTTTATACATATGATGTCACACAAATCGGTGCGAGCAGCCGCTCAAGCACATTTATGCACATTCACAAACGCAGATATAGTGCGAACTATGTGTCGACACTATCTGTTTCCATATAAACTTGATAGTTGGCCTATTTTCCAAAGAGATTTCCATTTAAATATAAATAACACCTACGCAGTGTTATCTTGTGAAATTTATACAATTTCTGACCAATCTACCGATTTGCTTTTATTAAAACCAATCAAATCTTTAATTCAGAAAATTCCTTAAATCATGCATTTCATGCATGTCATGCTTTCACCATCCTTAGGTGAACTTCCCTCAATAGGGGTAAAATAGACTTTTCACCTATTTCGATCCTTAAAATTATTTAAACCACTTTTAGGATCATTATACAATAATCGTGTATACATACAAATTCAGTGTACAGAAAAACTATTTAAAATACGCGTAGCTACCTCTAGCTACTCACACAATTCCCTTACCTCATTTTTTTGTACAGTCTGACCTTTCCACTAATGACTCGTCACGCAAATCCGATTTGCTCCAAATCCAATCTCCGGAACTGCGGATACACATTCATCAGGTCAAATAGAATACAATTTAATTGTATTTCATATTCTCTAGGCTTAATTTAAATCATTGGGCCCGTTTACCCATATTGGGCCCGATTGCACCATAATGGGCCTTAATCGACCTTAAGCTCGTTTTCTCACTCTATCGAGGCCTATTGGGCTCATTGGGCCCAGTAGTATTTATTTAGCCTCGTTCTAAACTCTCAGATAGCTTATGAATTATTTACGACAATTTATCTCAATTTCTAAAATTTAATTCATTTAATGTAAAAATTAAATCCGTAATTCATCAACACGCATAACGATGCAAATTGTCGTAAATAAGGGTTTCTTACCCGAGATTCCATGATAGTACACAAATCGAGGCTGTCTCGAGCTCTCAGTTGATGCCAATCATTGAGCTACACAATTAAATATATTTTCGGGTAAACTTTCAGTCGATTATTTATCAAATTAAATATTCTAAAAATTAAATCGGTCAATTCGATCGCTTACCGACTTACTCGAAGCTCGATTGCATTACTGGAATTTTTCCCAATTTTTCCTCTTTTTCTTTTTCCCTTTTCTTCCTTTTTTTCCTTTTCTTTTTTGGCTGAACCAGTCCGGTCCGGTTCAACCCGATTCAGACCGGTTCAGTCCAGCGGTTCAGCCCGGTTCAGTCAGTGGTTCAGTCCGATTCGGTATCATTTCCTCATTCTGGCGCTGTCCGACCGGTTCCCAGTGCCTTACCACCACCGTTAGGCGCGCCATCGCCTGGGCTTCCAAAATCGGGCCTCAGTGTGGCGCGAATCAGCGCCGATGGCCACCAATCGGAGTTTCTTCCCCCTCGGCTTCTCTTTCGTTTTCGGCTTTCTCCGCCATTCTCGGCGCGCGTCACCGCCGCTGGTGGGTTGCACGGGTGTCGGGCCTGCTTCGCCGGCCCTTGCCTGGGGTTCCTGGCCGCCGGTGGCCGTCGGCTGGAGGGAAATCGACTCCCTCGGTTTGCGGCTTCGTTTCTCCCTTTTGGTTTCTGTTTCGTTTTCCAGATTTCTTTCCAATTTCTTTTTTTTTTTCATTTACTTATAAATTATTTTTAATAATATTTTAATATTAAAAATCCAAAATATCTTTACAAATTATTATTTTATTCATTTAAATAATAATAAAAATCTCAAAAATTCATATTAAATTCATTTAATCCGTAAATGAATTTCTCAGTCCGATTTTACCTTTTCGATATATTTTTCAATTATTTTCGAGATTATTTTTCGATACGAAAATTTCGGTTTATTCCAATAAATTCATATCATGATCAATTTAACCCGAGATTTAACTATTTCTTCGTTATTGATCAAGATTTCTCAATCTCATATTTTTAATTAAATTTTCTTGTCCCGATTAATACCGAATTTTGATCTTTTGATCGTTTTACCCTTGCACATTTTCAGAAATACCATTTCAGTCCTTTTGCATTTTTAAATGCACTCAAAAATTTCTATTTATTCCCTTTTGCTCTTACGATCAAATCGGGTCTTACAGCTCGCACTGAGTTTTACAAACTTGCTTTACATGACTATCGTACTGGAACTTTTGCTTGTACGAGGTCTATACCATTTTATATACATATTAGTACTAGAGCTATGCTCGTACGTGGATTTTACTTGGTTTTATGTATCCGTACTAGAGCATTGCTCGTACGTGAATTTAAATTGGATTTATAATTATTTTAAGTCGTACTAGAGCGCTGCTCGTACGCAGATTTCATTGATTTTTATGAAACCGTGCTGGACCTTTGCTCGCACAGGAATTTTATGACATGCATATGATCGTGCTGAAACCTCTTGTAGGCTGTGTGTCACAGTGAGAAGATATGCTCGCATGTGTAGATTGAGACTTAGGTTGGTTATCGACATGGTTTGGAGTGGGATAAGACCAATGGCAAGCACCCCCAGACTGTGATATTGGGTTCATGGAGTATGTTGTACCGTGTATGTCACACGGAGTACGCTGTACCATGTAGTCATGACTATTGTATTCACATGATGTGATATTTTGGCAGGTAGGGTGACCCACCTCTTGTTACAATTGTGATACCCCGCTCACCGGGATCCGTGTAGTTTGGGATCACAGGGACATAGTCCTCGATTGTTTCCATATAGTAACCTGCATGTCTCATATGATATATATTTGATTGGTCTTGTTAGACTAGGGTAGACCCGAAGGAGGGGTCGAGCCCCGATTTGTGATGATTTCATGAAATGTGGTATTAAATGAGAAATTGATGGGTTTTATGAGGATAATAATGATTTTAAATATGTGTTGAATCCCTTTGGGATTGTTTTGATGAGTTTTACTGTACCGAGCATGAGAGGTTTTACATGAGATGTTTTTCATGTTTTACATGCCGATTCATGTTTTACGATATATGATATACTCATACATGGCATGGTTTTAATGTAAGTACCCGAAATTTTTATGTACTTGGTTTTAACCACGTATAACAATGTAACCATTGAAATTAAGATTTCGATCCCTTAGTCAATGATTTAAATTAAATTGTATGTATTGTGGGACTTTAAAGAGTTAACTAAATAAAATATATCGGTCCTAATAATAAATAACTATGGGAATATGCATACATATATGCATATCTATAGATATATATCCATGTATATACATATATATATGCGTATATATAAATAAATAAACATATGCTTCTACATGGCCGAGAGCTCCATTTAAAAATATATATTAGGACCTGTATATATATATATATATATATCTTTATGATTAGTGAATACTTTAAGGGAAAGTAAGAAATTAGGCATCATTAGAGCAAAACCCAAGTACCCTTGTTTGTTGCTGGTAGCAGCAACAATAGAAAAGAAAATCTGAAGCACGGGGTTTGGCTTGCAATGAGCCAAACCCGTAAGGCTCTACTGCAGCAGAAGACATAAAGAAAGAAAGGAGAACGTGAAAGTGGCAGTGATGAGGACTGGTTTAACCAAAGGAAAATAAAGGAGTAGGTAGTTAAAAAAAACTGAAAGACAAGACTTAAGACTAAGGAATAGGGTAGTTTCAGTTGGCAGAGGAAAGAAAATAAGTGTAAATAAGCATGGATGAGGTTCACGGCAGGTGAGAAAATTAAGATAAGTTGGTAATGTCCTAACAGCCTAGGGAAGGAAATTTTTTTTCGTGTGTATGTGAAGGCTGAACCGAAGTGATGGGGAGGCAGAATTCTTGTAGTGTACAACAGCAAAAACAAGGTAAAGATATGACTTATCAACATAAGGTTATGGAGAAATCTGAATGGCATTAAATGAAAAACATAACAAATAGTAGACTACTGCAGGAGGCGTGCTGGTAATGAAGGAAGAAGATCCGGTCTGCTGCTACAAGGAAGTAATATCGGGTAAAAATATATAAATAGATACATATATCTTAATGTGAGCTAAACAATGCATTAGGGAGCTGATAAAAGACCCAAGTAAGGTACAAGTAAAACTAAAACAGGTGAAGGATAATACTGAGGCAGTCTGAAATTAGCTGAAGACGAAGAAGAAGAAGAAGAAGCAACCCAAGACTAAGGCTACAAAAAAATGTAAATGTGAGCTTTGTTTGTATGAAAACGGAGGAAAGACAGACGAGAGGCTGAGAATCGAGAAGGGCTGTGATGAAGAGAATAGAAGTTGGAACCGTAGCATGAAACCGAGAGCAGCGAAGATGGTCACGACTGGAACAAGGAGAACTCCTTATCCTGGACTTAAAGATGCTACTGATGGTGAAAGTTGGTTGAAGACTCTCGGTTCTTGATGGCATAATTCGAGGCCAGAAAACAGAGGCAGAGTACCTCTGTCTCGCTTGCTGAAAGTGGAACATGATGACTGGGAGGAGGAAGGATGGCAGCTAGGAAACGGTGACGATGACAATGAACCATAACTATGGGTATTGGAAACAGAAGGAGAAATAAAGAAAGGAGGGAGAAAACATAGCAGCACCAAGAGAGAGGAGAATGGTAGCCGCGGCAGAACTGAAAAGAGAATGGTGATGATGATGATAGACTAGAGAAAGAGGTGAAAGGTGGTAGAAACCGGGAATGAATGGTGGAGAGGGTAACCGCGCCAGTGAAAGGGAGCCGAGATTGAGTCCTGCTTTGAGAACAAAGAGGAACAGTGCCTCGGGCACCCAGTAAAGGAGAAGAATGGATAAGATAAGGAAATTGAGGGAAGGAAATGATTCAAAAAAAAAGGGAAAAAAAGAAAAAAATGGGGTAAGTGAACAGTAACCGAAAAAAAAAGGGTAAGATATTTATGTATATATGTATTTTTAATATACATGTATATATATGTTGTAGATACAAGCATGTTAGTGTAGATTTTAAACTAGATGTGAAATAAAAATAAAAATGAGAGAGATGAATAATGGAAATAAGTAATAATATATATATATATGTGTGTATTCATGTGGATATATATATATATATATATATATATATATATATATATATATATATATATATATATATATTTAGGTGCATATACATATGGGTGTATATAAGATGAATTTGTGCTAGTATATGTATATATAAAGAATGTATATATATGAGATAGGGAAACATGAAAACAAATAAATGTATATATATATATATATATATATATATATATAGATAGAGGAGTGTATATATATATATATGTATTTATGTGTACATACATGTAGATGTATATGATAAAGGTATACGTTAATATTTGTAGGTACAAAAATATAAATAGTAAAGAAAATATATAAACGTGCGTGTTGGCCTAGGTATATACAATAATACGAACACACATAGTAGTAACGATAGGTTACGATTTTAACGCAATTCGGACAATTCGAATGAATAGGGTGCTAAGTATACAATTTCGGTGTAGGTGATTGTAGAAGGAATTAAAGGAGGTACTAGGAGGCGTCACCGTTCGAATTCGGGATATTCGATAAATCGAGGTAAGGGGTACTATTTAACTTAGTTCTGATATTGCATTCTTGTTTCACCAATAAATGATTTTATGAAAGAGCATATGATTTGAAGTGATTTATCAATGCTTTCATACTTGTGAAACTATTTACGATGCATGTTTTAATTTATTGAAATATTCCCCGAGTACTTTCCATGTTGTGAAATGAATTTCCTAAGATATAAAGCGTATGGATGTTTTACATTTATTTATGTTTTTATATCCATATCGTTAAAGAAACTTTTGACAATTTCAAAAGTATGTAAGAAAAGAAATTTGTTTTCGAAAGGGGATTGTAGGGGCCACCTCTTGAGTCCTACGGGAACAAAGTGCGACACAATCTTTCTGTTTTATGAAAGAGTTTTCAGATTACAAGGAATTTGATTTTATTACTCGATGTGAGTTTATGGGTTATAAAACCCAAGAAAGATTTTGAAAACTCTGTTTTGAGACTATAGGCTTCATGCATGGTTACTTCTTGTGGTGTTCCGGCTACACCACTTGGGGTGCCGGTACGTTGGCCCCTTTAGCACTTGACTCAACCTGTGTCGAAGATGTCGTGCTACTGGTGGTTTACGATGATGTTTTGGTAGTATCTCGTGCCCGCGCAGCACGAATGAATGTTCCCCGCACGGTGAGTGCCACAGGTGTCCGTGCCCTAGCTATGTGCTAGTATATGATAAGAAATAAGAAGATACTACCCATATTTATAATTATTATTGCTATACGAACCTGATCCAGTCTACAGCCCCCCTTACCATGGCCATAGGTATGATGACTCTCCACGGAGAATGACACGTATCACATGACTTAGTTATAGCCTAGTCTCCTCTATTTGATTATGAAAAATCGACTATGATGAATGAATATGTGTTTTCATGATTACGAAATATTCATGAAATGTTTACGAAATGACTATGAAATATTCATGAAAAGTTTACGAAATGATTATGAAATATTCATGAAATGTTTACGAAATGAATATGAATTATTCATGAAAAGTTTACGAAATGATTATGAAATATTCATGAAATGTTTATGAAATCATTATGAAATATGCATGAAATGTTTACGAAGTGATTATGAAATATTCATGAGATGTTTACAAAATGACTATAAAATATTCATGAAATGTCTACGAAATGATTTATGAAATGTTCATGAAAGGTTTATGAAAAGTTGTAAAATGGTTAAGCATGTGATTTGTTTTAAAGACACTCATGCTTTATGACGATTATGCATGAAATGAAAATTTATGTATTGCATTAAGTTTCATTCTATGAACAACTTCAAATGTTTTTATATATTAGAACTACTTTAAGAGCATTACCTTACTGGGCTTTTCTCCAAAAGCTCACCCCTCCACCTCTCAAATTTTTGCAGTGAATTACAGCTAATAAATGCTGCGTAGACGATATAGGCTGGTGGATATGAGCTTCCCCAGACTACCTTTTGTATATGCGTGAGATATACATTCTTATCTCTTTACCAAACTATTTGTATGCATAGACATCTATTGAAAATAATGTGTCGAGATGAAATCTGTATAAGAATAAATTAAATGAGATATTTTTAAGGATTGACACTGAACAGGAATACAGCCTAAGTGAATAAGGGAATAAGTGAGTAAATTAAATTCAAAAAAAAAATCCTCGAATTTTTCAAAGGTCAAGGGTCGTTACATTTAGTTACCTCATGCTCGAGATATAAATGTTTTACATGTCATGCCTTTACCAGCATGTAGATAGTGTAGTTATCTGTCTGCTTGCATTATTGCCTTACTGAGCAAGTTACGCTCACCCCTTCATTTTTCACCCTACAGGGTACATTCAGTAGAAGAGAGCGACAGTAGTCTTGCATTTCGGTTATTCACTGCTTCCTATCAAGACCAGGTATACACATTCGTATAATTTTGTATCTGAACGTATAGAGGCACAGTATTATACACGAATGTAATATTAGGGATGTATTTAGTTAAAAATATATTGATATGTACATGAAATATGGAAAATAGATGTTAAGGTAAGTAACATGACAGGAGGGACTAACATCGACTCATAGCCCAACTGTTAGTAGTGAAACTATTCACGACGGGTAAGGAAATGAAAAAGCAAAAAATTTTTAGGGGTTTTGAGGAAAAAAAGGTCATGACAGAGGTGGTATCAGAGCTGAGTTGGCCTGATATGAGTCGATGTTAGTGGTTAAGTAAATTTACATCCCTATGTACTATGTATTGTTTAGATACAATTGTGTATATCAAGATTGAGGTGCAGCTAAGAATTTAGTTTCGAATGCAAGAATATAGTTTTTATAACTAATAGCCGCTATGGTAGAGGGGCGAGTACACATGCTCAGGCCGTAGAGATAGGCCTGAGAGTCGAATGAGTTGTCACATGAGACTCAGGATGAGATTGAGGTGGAGGCTGATGTTGAGCATACTCCACAAGGTCCTATAAAGAGACCAGACAGTATTGAGACACGCTTCACGAGGATGGAATGGAGTGTAGAAAATATTTTGGAGTTGTTTACTCAGTCTATGCAGGTAGTTGAGGATAGGTAGGTAAAGTCTGAACAAATGCCTCAGAATATAGAGATTCCCACACCCCTCTGGTATTTAGCGAAGTAAAGAAACCAATAGTTACTGAGGACTGGGTAAATGAGATAGCGAAGTTGTATGGACTCTTTCGGTGTATGTCGACCGAGAAAGTGACTTTTAAATACGTTTATATTGGAGGGCGAGGCGGAGTATTGGTAGAAATTCGCTCGACCCATTTTAAGAGTTAGACATCCAGGACTGTTATGGGAGATAATTTTGGATGCATTCTGGGTAAAGTATATCCCGAATATTGCTCAGAGGAAGTTACAGATGAATTTGTGAGTTTAGTTCAGGGAAACCAAATCTATTGATGAGTATGAATCTCAAATTACATCCTTAGGCAGGTATGAACCTGATATTGTGGACAGTGAGAGTCGAAAGGTTCGAAAGTTAATGGAAGGACTCAGATCGTCAATCAAAGTTGATTGACCCGTTAGATATCACTATTTACGATGAGGCAGTGCGCAGATCACAGTGCGTGAATAAGATTAGCAATTGATTGCCTCTGAGTTTAAGAAAGGCAATAAGGGTCGAAAGGGAGACAAAAAGGAAATAGTGGATAACAGAGATATCAAAGCGGGAAAGAGGTGGTTTGGTAGGAAATTTAGAGTTAGTGAGTTATGGGGAAAGATGATTAGTAAGCCCCGGTGTATCCAGTTTCAGCGCTTACACGGATATTATGATTGGAGGACACCGACCTGCTAATGGGCAGTGTTGGATGTGTGGTAGTTACCACGAAAATAGGCAATTGAATGAGGGCGAGTGTATGCCTTGGACCAGGACACTATTGATGCTTCATTTGATGCGGTGTAAGGTACCACCTTGATTGTTAATATTGAAGCAATTATTTTAATTGATCCTAGTACTACACATTTATTCATATCATCGTCATTTGCATATAAGTTAGTGAAATATGTGAAGCCTATATCATTAGGCGAAATGCTGATAGTTAGCACCCCAATGAAGGATAGTTTGCTAATTGAATATGTCGGTAGAGATTGTAAGTTGAAAGTAGGGGAAAGGAACATGCGGACCAATCCCATTCTATGAAATGAGTGTTTTGATGTAATATGGGGAATAAATTGATTGACTGCAAACTATGTTATTGAAATTGCTATTCTAAGATAGCGATGTTTCACCCTTGAAAAGTGTACAGTAAGTTTTAACAAGTAATGAAAGAGTTTTGTTATAGTTGATATGCGAAATTAGATAAGCTTTAAGATGTGATAGATCCTGAATACAAGATATATTGGAATAAGAGGCGTATGCAAGGTAAGAATATCTCTGATATGTAAAGTAATTTGGATTAAGCGATATGTAGTGAATATGAATTGTGACCAAGGATGAGGTGTGAGACCCCGTATATGTAAAGTTGTAATGTGTAATAAATATGAATGGACTTGTAATGTAAAGTATGATTGATGTAAGTCCATGGATTCAATGTACGTATGTGTAATATGATTTGTAACGTACATACAAGTTCCATTCAGTATGAATATGAAGAAATGAGTTCTTATAAGTGATGGATGTGATTGAAACTCAAAATGGGTAGTGTGGTAAAATGGAATGAAGTTATGCTTTCATTTGGTTTTATATAGCATACCTTTGGACATACAATGAATGCACACAAGTTTCAATGTGCATAAGGTATGAATGGATGCCATTTTCAAGTTATAAAGGTGGATGGATGAGAAAATGGCCATGGCAACAGATTCAGGATGTGTTGGTATGAGTTGCAACAAGGAAACTACAAGAAATCTGGAAAACATGAAGGCCAGATCGATCTCATAGGATGAGGATCGATCTGGAAGAGCCAGAATGCTCTTATTTGGGCAATGGAATAGAGCAGATCGATCTCCAATGGGGCCAGATCGATCTCCTAAGCATTTTGTGATGAAAAGATCGATCCTCAAGCACCCAGATCGATCTCCTTAGCTCTCTGTTTGGGACCAGATCGATCTCATGCTTCGACAGATCGATCTCATGCTTCAATAGATCGATCTCATGCTTCGACAGATCGATCTCATGCTTAAAAATTTCGTGAAAATGAGAGATTTAAGGGGACCAGATCGATCTCCTATTGGACCAGATCGATCTCCTCAAGCTATTTCTATATAAGGAGGGCTGAAAATCTGAAAATTTCGGGAAAAACACCAATCTTCCATTTCTAACCCAAAAACCTAACTTTCCCTCTCTAAAATCAGCCATTTTCAGTGAGATTTGAAGAGAGACCATTAGAGGCAAAGTTGTTCCTATCAAAGAGAAGAACAACATAGTGGGTAGGCATTTTCCCATTGTTGGTATTGAAGGAGAAAAGGGCATTGACATTTGGAGCAAGAAGAAAAATCATATTCGGTAAGATTCTAACACTCCAATCCAAGTGCATTGTCTATTTAATTGATTTTGGAGTTGTTTGGCATGAGTATTGATGGATAAATTATCTAGGGATGTGGTGGAATTGGTGTGACCTAGAAAACCTAGAATGGGTATAATCTGAGAATATATGGGTTGAATGAGTTTATGATTTTAGATGGTTCAATGAAATTTCATTGTGAGTTTGGAGGAATTGTGAAAATGGGTATGTATATGCTTGATAAATGCCATAGTGAGGGAATTCATGAAATATGAACACTATGAGCTTAATATCGATTTAATATCGATTCGAAATAAGTAATAGGCCTAAGAAGAATCCATAGACTCGAGTTTTGGGTAAAGTAATGAAACGAGGCCTCACAAGCGTTAATAGAAAACTATAGGTCGAATTGACTATAGTGAATGCACGATATCATATTATATGGATCGAGTATAATGCGGGATACGATTTTGTGCAGTCCCGAAGAGTTCGTTGGAAACGAATCGAGTGGTACGAGTAGCAGCTTTAAGGAAGTGGAATCACGCATCGCGATTCCAAGTAAGGGAATTCCGTAAGTATATAGAGGTAGCTGCTCGTAATTTGTGGGATTATAGGGTGCTTATGAAATGCATGAACGTTTGAGAAATTGGTTATTTGGTATGTGAAAATAGTTGTGAATATTGGATGATTTGGTTTTACATGGATGTATAAAAAAGGATAGTAAGGCTAATAATTGCATAAATCAAGTGTTTTGAATGCTTTCACAAAACATGTATTTGGTTTTAAATGAATTGATAAATAGGTTGGCTATTGTGGTTTGATATTTGTAGCACATGTGAAGTGCCAAATATGTTTTAAGATAGCTTTAAAAGCTTATGAGCCGCCTATCATGTTTATGTGAATTAAACCATGCTAGAGCCTAGCTCGCACCGGGTATTGATGTTTTCATTTGTATGAAACGTGTTGGAACTTAGCTCGCACCTTGATTTGGAAACTATGATGATGTTTATAAACCGTACTGGAGCTTCTGCTCGTACGTGGCTTTTGAGTGGTTTGTCTTAAGAGTATAACCGTACTAGAGCTATGCTCGTACGCGTCTCTTCATGAGAGGATGCATGAGTCGTGCTAGAGCTTTGCTCGCACAGGTTTGCACATGGTGATACGTATAAGGTTGTGAAAGTTGGTAAGATCCTTAAGCCCTACATCCTTAAGCTAACAGCCTTAAGCCCGAGGAGGCAGGGAGGCTCTGTTAGGCGGGGAGGCTCTGTTCGGTGGGGAGGCTTTCTTACGGTGGGATCCTTAAGCCAACATCCTTAAGCCCTGGGGGGCGGGGAGGCTCTGTTAGGCAGGGAGGCTCTCCTACATGGGTACGGTAAGATCCTTAAGCCCTACATCCTTAAGCTAACATCCTTAAGCCCAAAGAGGCGGGGAGGCTCTGTTAGGCGGGGAGGCTCTGTTCGGTGGGGAGGCTCTCTTACGGAAGGATCCTTAAGCCCTACATCCTTAAGCTAACATCCTTAAGCCCGAGGAGGCAGGGAGGCTCTGTTAGGCGGGGAGGCTCTATTCGGCAGGGAGGCTCTCCTTCACGGATATGGAAAACTCTTGGTATGGGGTAGATAAGACCTAGGAATGGCACCCCCAATCACGATATGAGTCTGCGGAGTACGCTGTACCGTGTATATCACATGGAATACGATGTACCGCATGATGGTTATGTGATGAGAAAGTCTGGCGAGGGATAATCCATCTTCGTGCCAGCATGATACCCCGCACACCTGGATGCGTGTGGTCTGGGATGATTTATGATGTAGTGGTCCACATAGGCACTTTTGATATAGTGACCTAGTTTTATACACATGCGTGAATTGTGAAATGAAAATGTGGTTATGATTGTGAATTGATTTGGTGGTATTTATGTGTTGAGAAAGAGGTTTATGATGTTGGTTTAAAAAGGAGGTTTCTTAATGAATTGCCCTTTTTTATGAATTTAAATGAGATTGAGCATGAGATGATTTATACATGATGTTTTACCATGTTTTATATGCCAATGTACATGATTTTAATACATGATTTATATGTATACTCATATGGCATAGTTTTATTCCTCATGCTTCTACCATAAATGATTTATGCATAACACTATCAGCATGTAGATAGAGTAGTTATCTACCATGCTTGCATTATTGCCTTACTGAGCGTGTGGTTGCTCATCCCTCTCTATTTTCCCCCCTACAGAGCGTGCATAGTAGCCCAGTGAGGACTGAGGCGTGGTATTTTGGACTCCGCTGCATCTCCATCGCTTAAAGGTATATACACAGTGATTCTTTTTGTATCTAAACAATGTAAAAGCACAGTATTCTTTGAGTTGTAATTATGGGGGATGTAGATGTCAGTAAAACATGCTTTTGTATAAGTACAAGATTTAAATGCAAATGTATGACATCATTTTATTTCACTGAGAATGAATGAGATGTGGAGTTTATTATTGACTCACAGCCCAACAGTGTGTGGTGAGTTAGTTCACGACCGGGTAAGGTAACAGTAAAACGTGAAAAAATTTTTAGTGATTTTCGATTAAAGAGAATGGAATTGGGTCGTGACATAAAGGGGGATATATCCATAACCAGTCCATGTGGTCAAGTCTGAGGTTTAATAAAGGTATTTCAAAATACCACCCTGCCTGAAGACTTGACAGCGTCTGGAAGTACACATAACTTATAAATTGAAATCGACAGTCGTAATGTATACGTTTAAAATTAGGGTACCTTTTATTGTACGATAAAGAAATATAGAATTCGATTAATCATGAAGGTTTAAAAATGAAAATTTTATAAAAGCCGTTAATATAAGAAAAATGAAATGACACGGGTTAGTATCTTGAACAGAAGTGATTTCGAAATGACATTATACGTTTATGTGTACATAGGTCAAGGATATGGGTGATTGAAATATTTAGTGGAACTCAACTACGATGAGGTTCTTTTCTCATACTGACATTTTTTATATGGTAGTGAGCCTAAGAGTTGAAAACTAGACTTGATTTATCGAATCGAACAGGACTAGGGTAAGAATTAGTATTATGTTCTAATATTGATGATCCATTGGGTTAGCTGCGAAGAGCGTAAATTTTATTGAGATCAATTGGAAGTCTGGGTTTTATTCGTTGAGAATTTGGAATGTGGATGTGTCCAAGACAATTCTTTGTACTTGTTAGGGCATTGATGAATGAGATATTTAAACTTTACCTGGACCGATTTGTTATCATCCTTATTGATGATATTTTGGGTGTATTTAAAGTCCAGGGAAAATCATAAGCAACAATTGGAAATTGCTTTTACAGATGATTTGTTGAGAGTTCTCGAAATGGACTACTTTCTTGACACGTTTAACTTAGAAAAAGTTGTATTTGAATAGGATGATAGACATAACAGGAGTTTTAGTGTATTGAAGTATGAACTGACCACCGCATTTATTCTCACCATACCAAACAGATTAAGAGGTTTCTCAAGGTATATGGATGTCTTGAAACCAAGATTGGGCTATGTGTTGAGCAAAATGAGATGATAGTCACGTATGAATCCAGACAGTTCAAGGACCATGAAAGGACTATCCGGCCCATGATTTAAAGTTGGTAGCCGTAGTAATGCACTGAGCGTATGGCGCCACTACTTTTACGGTGAGAAATTTCAGGTATGCACTGATCATAAAAGTCTCAAGTATCTGTTTTCATAAAAAAAGAAATGAATATGAAATAACAAAGAGGTTTGAGCTTCTGAAGGATTATGATTGTGAGATATTGTACCACCCAGGAAATGACTAATATAGTGGCTGATGCTTTGAGCAGAAAGAGCCTCGGGATGGTAATGGTCAGGGACCGTGAGCTGTAAAGCAGTTTATAACCCTCAGTAGTGATGTGATCCCTTCTGATGATGACAGTGATTATGTGACAGCTAGCCTGATGTTAGAACCGGATTTGGTTTATCGGATTTGACAGGTTAGCGTGATGATCGGCAGGGTGTCGATAGTGTTAGTCAGATTCAGATGGGTACAGTGACAGAGTTCACAGTGACTGATGATGACTTACTGAGGTTTGGAGGTAGAATAATGGCTCACAGGGACCACAGCTGTTGAGATTATTAATGACAGAAGCTCACTATTTGGGATATACAGTGCATTCGCTGAGCAATAAAATATATCAGAATTTTTGAAAAATGGTATTAGTGGTTAGGCATGAGAGAGATATCAGAGAGTTGTGGCGAAGTGTCTCATATGTCAACAGATTAAGGTAGAGCACTAGAAGTCTGCAAGATTATTGCAGCCTCTACTAATTCTAACATGGAAGTGGGAGCAAGTTACATGGATTTTGTGACAGGTTACAAAGGACCGTAGGAATCACAAGGCTATTTGAGTGATGGTCGATAGATTGACTGAGTCTACCCAATTTCTGGTTATGAAAGCCATAAATACTCTGAGTGCGTGAGCGAATTTATATAAGTAAGAAGATTGTGGAACAATAGGTAGCATTCCAAGGAGTATTGTATCAAATAGGGATTCCCGCTTCACTTCCCACTTCTGGGAACATGTTTCAGGAAGCCATAGGAACCCAGTTGAGTGTAAGCATAGCGTTCCGTCCTCAGATAGATGGTCAGTCAGAGAGGACTATACGGGTTCTGGAGGATATGATGAGAACATGTGCAATTCATGTTAGAAGCTCCTGGAATGATTATTTGTTATTAGCTAAATTACACACAGTGATAGTTATCACTCGAGTATCGATATGGCATTGTGTGAAGCATTGTTTGGCCGTAAGGGTTGCTTTTCCTAATAGATAGAAAGAAGTGGGTGACAGATAGAAAATTGCTCCCGATCTAGTATAATAAGCCTCTGGGGGTGTTCAGCTGATTGTGAGAAAATGAGAACACCTCAGAACAGATAAAAAAGCTATGCTGACAAGAGATGGGGATCGTGAGGATTCATCAAGTGTGAATCAATGTGTTTGAAAGTTTCTCTTTATAAAGGTATAAGTAGATTCGGGTATTAAACAGGAAGGAGAAGGTTTTGAGGTTTAAGATGATCTCCCTAATTAAAGTCTTCCGGCAGTATTACACTTCAGAGGAATTTAAATAGGAGCTGGAGAGTAAGAGTATGATATGTGTGAAGTATCCGGAGTGGTTTACAGACTAACTTGGTTCTAATTTGGAGGACCAAATTTCTTAAGTGGGGGAGATTATGTAAGACCCGATTTTTATCGTATTTCCTTATGATTCACACATTGTATGGATATTGTTATATGTTAATGGAATCATAAGACGAATGATTTTGATCATATAAATATGAATGAAGTAGTTGAACGTACGTAAAAATCTGAAAACGGACAGTTAAGAAATTTCAAATTAAATTTATGAGATTTGAATTGCCCAGACAGATATACGAATTTTAAATGAGAAATTATAGTGGGTCTAAGAAGGAAAGTCGGTCTTAATTGATCCCGAACACGTTGAAGGGTAAAATGGTCAAAAGACCTAAAATTTGGTATAAATTCGATAAGAAATTATTATTAAAAATATGAATTTAGGAAATCTTGATCAATACCGGAGAAATTATTGAATTTCGATTCCAATTAATTAAGATACGAATTTAGTACGATTAACCAAAATTTTGTTTCGAGACACTATTTTGGAAACACAGGGAAAATTATACCGAAAAAAATAATTAAAGAAGATAAAAATATATTTAATTAATTAAATATATTAATTTAAGGAATAGTGTAGATATTTTGTCAAAAAATCATTTTTTAATTCAATAAAATAATAATATAATAATTAATTAATTAATTAATTAATTAATTAATTAAAAAAACTCAGAATCGCAAAATTTGTGATTCTGAAAAAATGAAGGAAAACAAAGCAGAAGCCGAGAGCCCCCTCTGCATCGGACGAAGCACCGGCGACCGATGAGGCTAGACGAGGGTCGGAGAAGAGAGAGGACCACCGGGCGAGCCTGCTGGTACCGGCCACGAGTGCGAACAGCGTCGGATTTTCGGCAAACCGAGGGAGAGAAGATCGAGAGGAAATCGAGCTGATCGTCGACGATCTACAGTGATTTAGCTCCGATCGACCCCAGTCGAGTGACCCCCTAGCCAAGGCGCTTCTTTTGGTATCGGTAGCGGCCGACGAAACGGTTAGGAACACCAGCGAGGGTGGTGAGGGCGAAATGACGTCGAACAAAGGAGAAAGAAAGGAAAAGAAAAAGAAAAGAAAAGGGAAGAAAAGAAAAAAAAAGAAAAAAGAGGAAAAATTGGAAAAAAAATTTCGGTGATGCAATCGAACTACGGGTAAGCCGGTAAGTGATAGAAATTGACCGATTTAATTCTCGGGATAATTATTTAAATTATAATTGATCGAAATTGACCCGATAAATGTATAAATGTGTAGCTCGATAATTGATGACAAACGAGAGCTCGAGTCAGCCTCGATTTGCGTATCAAAATGGAATTTCGGGTAAGTGAAGCTCGATTTCTATAAATTGGATAGTTATACGAGTTAGGAATTAATTGTGTACGTTGTGATTTAATTTACGTATAATTTCGTAATGTTTGGAATTTGAAATTAATTGTCGTAAATAACTGTGTAAGCTATCCAAAGAGCCTAGAACGAGGCCTAATAAGCGTTGAGGGTCCAATGAGCCCAATAGGCCTCGATGATGTTAATAGTAAGTGGAAATTGGCGTAAAATCGGAGTAAGGCCGATTAAGGTGTAATCGGGCCCAACATTTTAAATTTAAGCTCAATAAAGGTTAAATATGGATAAGTGTATTGTATTTAACCCGATAATGGCTATATGCAGCTCCGGAGATTTAATTGGGAGCAAATCGGACTGAACATGATTCTCTGCATTGGAAAAGTCAGACTGTACAGAGAATCAATATAAGGGAAATTTGTAAGCGCTTAGAGATACCTGCGTGTATTTTTAGGGTTATTTACATTACATAGAATTTCATAAGGTATCTAGAAATAGAATAATAATTTTTACGAAAATCGGGGTATATGTGAAAATTAAGATTTTGCCCCTAGTTAGGAAATTTTCAAAAAGGGTAGTAAGGATATGAAATTACATGATTTTCATGCTTTTGATATTCCTATGATTATGTTGTTTTAATTTAAGCAAATTATGGATAGGCTGGCTGTTTATTTCATGTTTTTACATGAAAGGGCACGAGTTAGGTGCCAACTGTGATTTTTGATTTGTTTTAGTGAAATTAAGCAGCCTATCATGTTTTTATGAGTTTTAAATTGTGCTGGAGCAGTGCTCGCACTGGATTTTATATTTTAACTCATATATAGAGTGTTGGAGCCTTGCTCGCACTGAGTTTTACAAACTTACTTTACATGACTACTGTACTGGAGCTTTTGCTCGTACGAGGTCTATACCATTTTATATACATATCATTACTGGAGCTGTGCTCGTACATGGATTTTACTTGATTTTATGCATCCGTATTAGAGCATTGCTTGTACGTGAATTTAAATTAGATTTATAATTATTTTAAGTCGTACTGGAGCACTGCTCATACGTAGATTTCATTGGTTTTCATGAAACCGTGTTGGAGCTTTGCTCACAGAGGGTTTTTCCGATATCATGAATATGCATGAAGCTGTGCTGGAGCTTCATTCGCATAGAAATTTTATGACATGCATATGACCGTGCTGGAGCCTCCTGTAGACTGTGTGTCACAGTAAGAAGATATGCTCACACGTGTAGATTGAGACATGTGTTGGTTATCGACATGGTTTGGAGTGGGATAAGACCAATGTCAAGCACCCCCAGACTGTGATATTGGGTTCATAGAGTACGTTGTACCGTGTATGTCACACGGAGTACGCTGTACCATGTAGTCATAACTATTGTATTCACGTGATGTGATATTCTGGCGAGTAGGGTGACCCACCTCCCGTTACAGTTGTGATACCTCGCACACTGGGATCCGTGTAGCCTGGGATCACAGGGACATAGTGTAAGACCCGAATTTAATTAAAATAAGAAAATTAAATAAGAAAATATGGGGGATGTATGAAGGAAGGCCAGGTAAAATTGATTTTCGAAACAAGAGCAGGGGTAAAATGGTAAAAATACCAAAACCCGGTATTAAGGCGATAAGAAAATTTTAATTAAAAATAAGGATGTAAGATATCTTGATCGATAATGAGGAAATTATACAATTTGGGTCAATTGATCAAGATTCAGAAATTTTAAAAATACCGAAAAATTACCGGAACGATATCTCGAAAAGAGCGAAGGAATAATATCGAAAATTTGGAGAAAAATATATTTAATAAATTAAATTTAAATTAAATAAATTAAATTAAAATAAAAATAATATAAGTGTAGATATTTTGGATTTTATGGAGTATTTTAATGAATAGTGTAATAATTAAAATAAATAATAATAATATTAATAATAATAATAATAATCTGGAAAAAAAAAAGAAAAAAAAAAGAGGAAACGGAAATATCGGGGAGAGAGAAAGAGAAGCAGAAAAACGGAAAGGGAGCCCAAACCGAGACCACCGACGGACCACCACCGGCGATCTTTGATCGCCGACGACCACCGAAAAATGAAGAGGAGAGGCCGGCGACCTCCCTGGTACCGGCAGCACGACCAACCGACGCCGGAGGAAGCCGAAATCGGCAGGAGAAAATCGCGGAAGAGAAAAGGAAACGGCGGGAGATCGGCGTCGATTCAGGGCCGACCGACGGCCACCGAACGTCCCCGAGGCGCAGCTGAGCCGAATGACACCGAAAACAGCCATCGAAACCGACGGACGACGCCGAAAACTGCGAGGAAAGAAATGGGTCCCGACGGCCGGAGCAGAACAGGCCAAACCGGCGGCATTCCGGCGAGCCCGACCGAAACCGAGGGCGGATCTGTGATGCGGACGACCTTGCGGAGCTACTGGCGGCGGAAGCCGGCGGAGAACCGACCGACAAAGCGGTGAACCGGTGGTGAACCGGCCGAACCGGAGTGAACCGACGGTCTGAACCGGTCCGAACCGGACTGAACCGATTCAGCCAAAAAGAGAGGAAAAAAGGAAGAAAAAGGGAAAAAGAAAAAGAGAAAAAAATTGGAGAAAGTTCCAGCGATGCAATCGAGCTTCGGGTAAGTCGATAAGCAGTCAAATTGACCGATTTAAATTTTGGAATATTTTATTTAATTAATTTTCGACTGGAAATTTACCTAGAAAATTATAAAATTATGTAGCTCGACGATTGGCATCCACCGAGAGCTCGAGATAGCCTCGATTTACGTACTAGCATGGAATCTCGGGTAAGTGACCCTTATTTACGATAATTTACATCGTTATGCGTGTTTCAGATTTAAATTCCGCATAAATTGAATTAAATTATGAAAAATTTAGATAAATTGTCGTAAATATTAAATTTAGCTATTCGAGAGTTAGAACGAGGCCCAATGAATTATTGGTGGGCCCAATGAGCCCAATAGGCCTCGATAATGTGAAAATTAAGTGGAAAACGGGCTTAAGGCCGATTAAGGCTTATTAAGGTGCAATCGGGCCCAATAGGGGTAAATGGGCCCAATGATTTAAATTAAGCCCATAAAATATTAAATACAATTAAATTGTATAATAACTAACCTAAGGAATAATTATACGCAGTTTCGGACATTTGATTGGGAGCATATCGGACTGCGCGACGAGACAACAGTGGAAAAGAAAAGGTCAGACTCGACAGGAAAATAAGGTAAGGGAATTCTACGGACTGCTAGAGGTAACTTTACGCAATTTTAAGTTCATTTGCAGTCTTTAAAAATTACCTGAAGGGTCTAGAGGTCAATTAATAATTTTAGTACCTCGAATGGGCAAATTACCAAAATACCCTTGTTAAGGGTAAAATTTAAAAATTTAAGAAAAGTTGGGAGGAGCAAGAACAAGAGGTTCTTGCTCATTCTGGAGGTGTTTTGATGCATGCATTAGTAGGCTGGCTAACCTTGAAAGAAAATGCACAGCATTGCATACTTTCAACGTGAAATTGTTTTGAACACTGTTTTGAGGAAACAGAGCCGCCTACGTGTTTTATTGACATGTGACGTGCTAGAGCTCAGCTCGCATGATATTTTCGATTTTTGCGATGCACGCATTAGTGCTAGAGCGAGAGCTCGCACTAGAGTTTTACATGCATAGGTGCTGGAGTCCAACTCGCACCAGATTCTTATATATATATGATTTTCGTGATAGGGTGCTAGAGTCTAACTCGCACCATATTTTTATATGATTTTGAGACAGGGTGTTAGAGCTTCGCTCGCACCGGATTTTTATACGGTTTACATACAGAGTGCTAGAGCTTAGCTCACACTAGATTTACTTGATTTGATGAGAGTGCTGAGCATCGCTCGCACTGATTTTATGAGAACATGTGATAAGCCGTGCTTGGAGCATCGGGTAGACTGTGTGTCACCGATTAAATAGGCCCGCACGTGCGTTTTGAGACATGGCATGTTAAAATAACCTGATGAGCCCGAACGAGGGATAAGGGTTAGAGAAATAACCTGATGAGCCCGAACGAGGGATAAGGGTTAGAGAAACAACCTGATAAGCCCGAACGAGGGATAAGGGTTAGAGATCCACCTAATGAGCCCGAACGAGGGATAAGGGTTGGAGGTCCAGCTGATGAGCCCGAATGAGGGATAATGCTGGGGGTCCATGGAGTACGATGTACCGTGCAAGTAGCATGGAGTACGATGTACCGTGTGGTATCTGTATGATACGTTGGTATCTTTGTGATACGTTAGCATCTTCGGATGCATGGGATCGGATAAGACTGACGGGATGGATTGACCCACCACCCGGGCGGCTCTCGATCATGGGAGAACCCGCACACTAGGATCCGTGTAGCTGAGGAACTCCCGAGGACACATATGGCCATAGTCCTGGTTATTTACCGATATACAGACATTATCTAGTCTCGCATGTTGATGATCTTGACGATGATTTAAACTGGGTTTTTAATTAAATGTGCATGATGGTTATTTCCATGCTTTTTAAACCCATATGTGATGTGAATGGATTTTCATGATTTTGTGTGAGTCAGGATCACCCGGAGGAGGGGTCGAGTCCTGACTTTACTGTGAAATTTTAAATGAGAAAGATATGATTTTGAATATAATTGCATGTTGAATTTTTCGTGCAAATGTGTTTTACATAACATCATAACTCATATCATTTGTTTTAAAATGTGTGGAGAAAGGGTGGTTTATGCATGGCACTACGTTCATGTAGGTAGTATGGTTACCTACTTGTTCGTAGGATTGCCTTACTGAGCTTGATGTGCTCACCCCTTTCATTTTCTCCCACAGATAATCTCCAGTTGAAGTTGAGGCGACTCAGTACTGCATTTCGGATATCCGCTGCTGCCCATCAACATAAGGTATATACACTTGTACATATTGTATCTACATAAGCATAGCACAGTAACATGTTTGTAAGTAACTTTAGGGGATGTATAAATATTGTAGACATATTATAAATGACTGGAGAAGAGTTAAGTTATATGGTAAATGTATGGTGGGACTGGCATTGACGCACAGCCCAATTATTAGTGGAGTGTGGTCACGATTCGAAGACAGGTAAGAATTTAATAAAGAAAATAATAAAACGCGAAAAATTAACTCTGATTTTTGGGTAGTTCGGGTCGTGACATATAAAGG
This sequence comes from Firmiana major, assembly GCA_033439115.1. Taxonomy (NCBI): domain Eukaryota; kingdom Viridiplantae; phylum Streptophyta; class Magnoliopsida; order Malvales; family Malvaceae; genus Firmiana; species Firmiana major. The sequence goes on along the minus strand of CM065908.1, from coordinate 43,490,502 downwards.
TGGTATCAGAGCAGAAATTGGTCTGATGTGTGTCAGTGTCAGTAATTAGGAATTACATCCCCGTGTTACTGTGCTTGGTTAGATACAATAGTGTATATCGAGATGGGTTTTGACTAAGAAATGGTTGAGAATGCAGGAATGCTTAATATGAGTCGCGTTAGATGAGAAAGTGCACGAGGCAGAGGTCGTAGAGGTAGACCTGAGTCTGCTAAGTCGTGCTGAGTTTGACTATGAGAATCAGTATGAGATTGAAATAGAGGCTAATGTTGAGCTTGCCTCACAGAGTCCGATAGAGAGATCAGACAGTATTGAGACACGCTTCGCGAGATTGAAGCGGAGTGTGGAGATTATTTTGAGGAGCTAATTGCTCAGATTATGAATAAGATAAGAGGGCGCAGCGGATGCATTGGTGGAATTTCGCTCGACCCATCTTAAGAGCTAAGATGAGAAATCTTATTGGATGTATTCCGGTGGCAGGATATCTCGGACATGATTTAAAGGAAAAATTTCTTACACTGCCCAGGAATACTAAATTGATTATGAGTATGAAACTCAGTTATATTCTTTGGTAGATATTACCTCGACATATGAACAGTGACAGTCGAGATGTCTAAAAGTTTATGGAAGGGCTCAGATTGTCAATCAGAGTCCAATTGGCCCCGTGAGATACTACCTATACCGAGGCAGTGCGCAGATTTACAGTTGGGTAAATAAGAACATGAATTGCACGCCTCTGAGATTGGGAAAAGTAGTAAGAGCTGAAATAGAGACAGAAAAGAGAATCGAGAAATGACAGAGATGTTAAAAATGGGAAAATGGTAATTGGTAAAAGATTTAATTTGACGAGTCATGGAGTAAGATAATTGGTAAGGCCCCAGTGCATCCAATTTTGGCACTGTTGAGGGGCATTGTGATTGGAGGACCCCGACCTGCTACGAAGCAGAGTAGCAGTGTGATCACTGTAAGTAGTATGGGATGTGTGGTGGATACCACGGAAGGAGGGTCTATACCTACAATGTATTGATAAAAATGGTCGTTAAGTGTGATAAGACGGACCATTGATTTTGATTGCGCAGAGTTGGCCGAGATTGCCCCATAGAAAAGTAAAGAGACAGATAAAAACTTCGTTGGTATAGCTGCAACGAAAAGGGAGGCCATAGCCGAAAAGAAAAAGGAAAGTAGGCTGTTGGACGAAGGCGAGAGGATGTCTTGGACCAGGACACTATTGATGTTTCATGGATGTGGTGTAAGATACCACACTTGTTATGAATAATGAAGTACATATGTTCATTGATCCTGGTGCCACACATTTATTCATACCGCCTTCACTCGCATATAAGTGAGTAAAAGGCATGAATGCCTACATCATTGGGTACAATACCGATAAATGAGTACCCCAATAGAGGAGGATTAATTAACGGAATATGGATATAGAGATTTTAAGTGATAAAAAGGGGTGCAACAATTGAAATTAAAGGAGTAAAGGATTGTACTCACGGAATGAATAATGAAAGAGTTTTGTCATGATTGATATACGAAAGGAGATAATCTTTAAGATAAGATAGATCGTAAATACAAGATGTATTGGAGTAAGAGGCGTATGCAAGGTAAGAACATCCTTACGATATGAAGTCATTAGGATTAAAGCAATTAGTAGCGAATATAAATTGTGACCACATGGACTGGTATATAAAGTATATGTGGTTAAGTCTGAAGGTTAATAAAGGTATTTCAAAATACCTCCCCGCCTGAAGACTTGACAGTGTCTAAAAGTATATATATATAACCTATAACGTGAAATCGATCATCGTAATAAATACCTTTAGCATTAGGATACCTTTACCAAGACGATAAGAATATTAAAATTCGACAAATCATAAAGGTTAACATAATAAAATTTAACAAGGGCCGTTAAGATAAGAAAAGGAAATGACGCAGGCTAGTACCTGAAAACGTAAGCGATTTTGAAGTGATATTATACGCTTATGCGTAAATAAGTCAAGGATTGGACCGATTTGTAATCATCATTATTGATGATATGATGGGTGTAGTTAAAGTCCAGGGCAAATTATAAGCAACAATTGGAAAATTGCTTTTACAAATGGGTTGTTGCGAGTTCTCAATATGGTCTACTTGGTTGACACGTTTAACTAAGAAAACGTGGTCTTTGAGTAAGATGATAGATGTGACGTGAATTTCGGTGTAGTGAAGTATGAACTGATCACCGTGATTATTTTCACCATACCCAACAGCTCAAGAGGTTCTCAGTGAGTATGGATACCTCAAAATTATGAAGGAGCTGTGTATTGATGTATAATGGGGAGATAGTCAAGTATGGAGTCAGACAACTCCTTGATCATAAAATAAACTATCTGACCCATGATTTAAAGTTGGCAACAGTATTTGTACTGAGGATATGGTACTATTAGGTACACGATGAGGAATTGTGGGTATGCACTGATCACAAAGCCCGAGTATCTGTTTTCACAGAAAGAGGCGAATATGAAAATACATAATGGGTTAGAGCTTCTGAGAGATTTTGATTGTGAAAATTGTACCACCCAGGAAAGGCTAATGTGATGACTGATGCTTTGAGTAGAAAGAGCCTCGGGATGGTATTACATATGATGGTCAGGGAGCGTGAGCTGCTAGAGCAGTTATGAGCCTCAGTATTGATGTGATCCCTTCTGATGATGACAGTGATTGTGCGATAGCTAGCCTGATGATTAGAACCGGATGAGAGTGTGATAATTCTATATTTTTAGAATTATTTGTGCTTAATTTCCTAATTAATTATTTAAATCCCCAATTTATTTTGTTAATTATCCCCTTTATTTAATTAAAATTCTCATGTTTGCAGAAAAATTAAATCCAGATGAATTTTGAATATTTCGGTAGAAAATGGACCGGAATTGGGCTAAAATCGAGATTGGACCACGTGGACAACACGAGCCGAGCACATTTAATTGGACAAAAAGACAGATGACATGAAAATATTTATTTCAAGGAGCCAATAGTGTGAAGACAAGTGGCCAAACAATGCCAATTCATTTAGGATAGAAATATTACAATTGTACCCCTAAGTGTGTGTATAAATAGAAAAAGATGTCAATTGAAAAGGGGTAGCTTTTAGTTTTTAGTTTTTTTTAGGTTAAACATTTTTTTTAGGTTTTATTTTTCTTTAAACTTTTATGTTTGTGGCTGGTGACAGCAGCCACCATTGATCATAATTTTTTTAGGATTTGTTCAGTTTTCATTCTATTATTATTTTACTGTTTGAATTTTAATTAAAAGTTTTTAGTTTTTAGTTTGATTACTTTCGGTTTCTCCATGGTTTTATATGCTCTCGGTTTCCAGTAAATTACAAGTTGTTGTGTTATTTTCTATTCTATCTTCTCGGTTCCCTCATTTTATATTGTTCATCAGTTTTTCTTTTCATTGGTTTCTTACTCTCGGTTTCTCATTGTTTTTAAGCTCTCGGTTTGCTTAGTTTCATGTAATTTCCGTTGTTTGCTTCCCATGATTTTTAGTTTCCATTCGGGTGTGAGGGGCTGGTGACAGCAGTCATAAAGCTCAACCCGTTGCCCTTGTTCCAGACTTGTTTCTTTTTACAGCTTTATGAGCATAATATTCTGTTTACTTATGTTTATTAGAGTAGAAAAATGAAATTACAGTTTAGAGGAGAGGCATTCCCAGTTACCGGTTGTTGAGAACGTAGTGAAGTCATGGTTGTTGGTGTGGCCGTGTAGTGTCGAATGGAACGGGGTGTGACTGCTGCTGATTCAATTGCCGAGTTGACAGGGAGGTGCTGCGGTGCGTTGTGTGATTGATTTTACAGACTGTACAGGACCAGAGCAGAGATCTGGACTGGAAAGTGAACTGGACATGCAAGGGAGTGCGGCAACAGCAGTACACAGGCAGGACAGCAGCTGGACACTGCATCGGCAGCCTCTGGATGGGAGAACATGCAGGATAACAGAGGATTACAGCAGCTGAATAACAGCAGAATGGTAGCAACTCCTGCAGCAGCTTAGTACACCGTACAGCAGTTGATGAAGGCAACCCGAAGCTGCACCTGGAATGGAAAACCAGTAAAAATGTTGAGTGAACAGTAATTGGAGGGAGAGTTACCGATTGTTTAAATTCCCTAAGGCTTTGTTTGGTTAGTTAGTTAAGGGATTAACTCATTTTTTGCATCAATTAGTGATAGATTATTTTCAAGATGAGTTAGATGATTTAGTTAGTTTAGTTAATGATTTTAATTATGCATATAGGTGTAGTTAATCTTGTTTAATTAGTTAATTTAGATTTAATTAGTTTTCTAAGTAATTTTAATCTAGCATTAGGAATTTAATTCATTTTATGCATTTTTAGTTTTAGATAAAAATTCCAAAAATATGTTCATGCATTAGTTAGTGTTAATTCAGCATTTAGATTTATCTAAGAGTAAATTTTAATCCATTAGTTGTTAGATTAATTTTATTTTAAGCTTGTTTAATTTTAGTTTAATTAGTTTTATTATTTTATTTCCATATTTGCATTTTATTTGCGTTAATTCATTTTAACTGTTTTAATTTTCCTTTGTAGGTATTTTAATTGCGTTGAGTATTGTAAGTAATTTTATTCATTTTTATTTTCTTTATTTCTTATTATTTTATTGCTTTCTAGTATTATTTTTAATTAGTTTTAGTAGATTGTGAGATCTGAGAATTTCAGACATATTTATTGATGTATAATAATTTGAAGTGTAATTAATGGGACTAAGTAAATTGTGGGAATTATAATTGGAGACTTATGTGTTAAGTGTGTAAAATGAGCATGAAGCATGAGGACAGATCGATCTGGGAGAAGGAGAGATCGATCTGGTGAGTTAAAACTGACGAGGAAGGAGGAAATTTGAGAAGCAGATCGATCTCCAATGGAAGAGATCGATCTCCTTATGAATCTGTTTGAGAAGGGATCGATCTCATGAGGAAGAGATCGATCTCCAAATGAATCTGTTTGAAGGCAGATCGATCTCATGAGGAAGAGATCGATCTCCAAATGCTTCTGTTTGGAAGAAGATCGATCTCCTCAAGGCACAGATCGATCTCATAAAGCCATAAAGAGATCGATCTCACCCCTCGACAGATCGATCTCCTAGGCATAAAATTGCCCAGATCGCCCCCAAAATTCAAACACAGATCGATCTCATCAAGAGGCAGATCGATCTCCTACCTCCAGTCTATATAAGGAACCCGTGTCTTCTCCTGAAATCTCACTTTCTCTCTCTTTCAAACCTCCATTTTTCCGAAAACCTAGTTTCTCACTCCTCCAAATCCCCCATTTCCGACCGAATCAGCTATTGTGGTAAGAAGGAAAGTTGTTCCTCATCAAAGGGAGAACAACATACTTGGAAATCGAAGGACGAATCGGATCGAGGCGAGAGTTGTGCGTCTCACAAGCTTTGGGTAATTTCTAAATCTTGATCTAGATATGTGAGTTGATTTCGATGTTATTGGTGGTTGAATGGGTGTTGAAATGGTTGAAAGATGACTAGGGAGTGATTAAATTTCAATGTGGTAGGAGTGATATGTATATTGAGAGTTTTGGTGAATTTAGGAAATTGTGAGTTATAAATGGAAATTGGACAATGTGGAGAATTAGCCTAGATAATTGGTTTTAGAGATATAGAACGCCGAGATATTGAAAATGATGTTGTAGTTTAGGGTTGAGTTACGAAAATCGAGAGAATTGAGGTGTTATGAGCAATTATGCTCGATTTTGAGAATTGAGGCTTGTGTGATGTGGAGTATTGATGTTTTAACATCGTTTGGACAGCTCGGGAGTTCCAGAGTGGAATGCGAGGCTAGTCTGTGATACGGGGGAACGATTGCACTATACGAGGTACAAAGAGGTAAGGGAAATCTAAACCATTTGTGTATGTGATTTGTAAACTGTTATAGCATGATTTATGATTTACAAACAAGCATGTTGAGTGTTTTGTGTTGAGATTTAAACTGCACACGATTTTATAGCCGGTTGGAGCCCAATGTTTTATGAGTTTATAACTGGGCTCTACGTTAAGGCAATATTGTGATTTGAGAAATGTGTGCGTGTACTTTGCCGGTTGGAACTCGATTTTACTACGTTTTGTGTTGAGTACAAAACGATTTCAAATGAGTTTTATGAGAGAAAACCATTACGAGTTCTACGTGAAGGCAAACCCGTCTTATGTGATAAGACTTAGGTGTGTAGTTGTGAGTACACACCGGGCATTGCTCTGGTAGCATGTAAGCCCGATTTCTTCTCCGTTCTGGTAACGTGAGAATGACCTATTCTGTGGCAGTGCCATGTTGAGAAACCCCATTGGTGGCTGTGCCACGTTGAGAAAAACCCATTTGTGGCTGTGCCACGTTGAGATACCCCCTTGGTGGCTGTGCCACGTATACCCCATTGGTGGCTGTGCCACGTTGAGATACCCCCTTGGTGGCTGTGCCACGTATACCCCATTGGTGGCTGTGCCACGTTGAGATACCCCCTTGGTGGCTGTGCCACGTATACCCCATTGGTGGCTGTGCCACGTTGAGATACCCCCTTGGTGGCTGTGCCACGTATACCCCATTGGTGGCTGTGCCACGTTATACCCCATTGGTGGCTGTGCCACGTTGAGAAACCCCATTGGTGGCAGTGCCACGTTGAGAAACCCTATTCTGTGGCTATGCCACGCGAGAAATTAAATCAGTGGCTTTGCCACGTGTGTTTTGTGGCTATGCCACGTGAGAAAATAATTCAGTGGCTTTGCCACGTGTGTATTGTGGCTATGCCACGTGTGATTTTAAACCAGTGGCTATGCCACGTTATTTGAGAAAGCGTTTAACGCGTATTTTCACATGCTTTGTTTTGCTCTAGAGTGAGCTTTTTTTTACTTCATGTTTTCACATGACTTGACACATGAGAGTGTCGTTTTGAGTGTTTTCATGCTATGGTTTTCAAATGAGTTTCACATACAAATAAATGCTTTGTGATGTGCATTTTGGTTTATGAAATGAGTCCCCTACCCCCCTTACTGAGCGATTTAGAAGCTCACCCTGTTTTCTTTTCCCCCCAGAGTTCTTCAAGTGAATAAGGACTTCCCTGCGACGTACGGAGTAGTGGCTAGTGGAGGATTCAAGCTCCAGGCCATATATATATATTGTGCTTTGAGGTACCTTTTATCTTTTCATGTACCCAGACTATTATTGTAATTACAGACACTTGATGTATGACATTATATGGGATGTATTAGGATTAATTAACTTGTAATCGAGTAATGGGTATAATACAATATTTATTATATCATGATGAGATCCTGAGGCATGATAATTATGATGATGTATGACACTGCACAGGAATGCACTCTTTATTTGTGAATTAACGAGTAAAAAGTTTTAAATTAGCCCTATTTTCCGCATTTTCGGGGCGTGACAGAGTTTTCTTGGTATCAGAGCTTAGGGTGTCTAGTACTGTCAGTGTCGGTTAAGTGAAATAGAATACATCCCAAGTGTCTGTAATAGTCTGGTCATGAACTGAAATTGAGGATTGAGATTTCAATCGATTGTGATATGTACGCGCAGGAGACGAGTTGAGATTGAGAATGAGTAAACGACGAGGTCGTTCGAGGAGGCAGGCAGAGTCCCCTCCACCACCTGTCCCACAACCAGAGAGTCCTAACTCTCGATTTAATCGGATTGAGACCGATGTGAGGCAAGGTTTTGAGCAGATGGCAGCGCTATTCGCGCAACACTTCGGAGTTAATGCCTCGGATACTACCCCTACACCACCACCAGGACCTCCCATACCCCCAGTGCCTCCCGTCACTCAGCCTGAGGACAGAAGTAAGGTCCGACTAAAGGAATTTCTGAAGATGAATCCACCCGCATTTAAGGGAAAGAAGGATCCTACAGAGGCTGAGGAGTGGTTGACGGAGTTGAGAGTTATATTTGATTTACTGGGGGGCACCGATGCTGAGAGAGTCAGTATGAGTGCCTATATGCTGAAGGGGAGAGCTCGAGATTGGTGGGGTACTACCCAGGGTATCTTGATGTCCCACCAGGATGTGATTGGTTGGGAAGAGTTTCAGACAGCTTTTAGAACCCAATATGTACCACGAGCCGCCCAGAGAAGGAAACAGGCCGAGTTTTTGAGTTTGGTACAGGGTGACATGTCGGTGGATGACTATGAGAGCCAGTTCACCGCACTACTGAGATATGACCCAGAAACCTTCAAGAGTGAAGAGCTCCGCACAGAGAAGTTTGTGTATGGGTTGAAGCCCGTCATTAGAGATAGACTGATGGGGCTATGTATTACTGAGTTTGGAGATGCTCTGAGACGAGCACAAGAGGTCGAAAGAGGGATTGAGATGGTACAATCCCAGAATGAGCTCAGAGCGGTGAATAGAGATAAGGGCAAGAGGCCAGCACTTTTCCAGTCAGAGGCTCGGAGAGGTTCCTTCAGAAGAGGAAGGATTGAGGTGCAGAAGGACAGATTGGAGAGACCCAGAGCCTATCCTATTATCAAGGAGACCCCACGATATGTCAGGCCGGAGATGAGGATTTGTAGAGACTGTGGCCGATCGCATGAGGGAAGTTGTACTGGGTCGATCCATGGATGTTTCAGATGTGGTGACATGGGTCACAGAGTGAAGGACTGTCCCCAACCTCAGATACCACATGCTCCGGAGCCCACTAGACAACAGCCTCAGAGAGTGGATCCCCGGAGACGGGCCACTGCGGCAGAGAAAGGGAAGAAACCTGTGGCACAGGGACGTGTGTTTGCCCTGGATAAGGAGACCGCAGACACTTCGACAGAGACTATAAGAGGTACACTCTCTGTCTGTAATTATGAGGCTCATGTGTTGATTGATTCAGGATCCACGCATTCGTTCATTTCTAAGCATTTTGCATGTAGATTAAACTTGAAGTTTGAACCTCTAGAATATATACTACATGTAAATACCCCTATGCGTGAATCCCAGAGAACTGAGTTAATCTGTAGAGGATGTGAAATAAAGGTGGGAGATAGAGTGATGTTAGCAGATCTAATCATGTTGAGTATACATGGGTTTGATGTAATTCTGGGAATGGATTGGTTGGCGACCAATCGAGTGAGTTTAGACTGCTACACTAAGATTGTAACTTTCTCCCTACCTGAACCTTACAGTGTACAATTGAGATGTTGAGGAAATAATTATGTGGATTTCTAGTGAGTAATTTGAGAATCTTAATATTATTTTGGAGAATATTAAATGTGATTATTTATGTGAAGGTTATGAGACACTCATCTCAGATGATGAGCGGGAACACCCGAGGATTGAGGATATACCTGTGGTTTGCGAATTTCTGGATGTTTTACCAGATGAATTGCCAGGTTTACCACCAGAGAGAGAGCTGGAGTTTACCATTGATTTGGTACCAGATACTCAGCCGATCTCTAAACCTCCCTACAGAATGGCATTAGTGGAACTTGAGGAATTGAAGAGACAACTACAGGAGTTATTGGATCAAGGGTTTATTAGACCCAGTGTTTCGCCGTGGGGAGCGCCAGTGCTGTTTGTTAAGAAGAAGGATGGTAGCCTCAGATTATGTGTGGACTACCGGCTATTGAATAGAGCCACGGTGAAGAATAAATACCCACTACCCAGGATTGACGATCTACTTGATCAGCTAAAAGGGGCATCAGTCTTTTCTAAGATTGATTTGAGATCGGGCTATCACCAATTGAGGATCAAGGAAGAAGATATTCCAAAGACGGCCTTCAGGACAAGGTATGGCCATTACGAATTTTTGGTGATGTCCTTTGGATTGACGAACGCCCCTGCAGCATTTATGAGATTGATGAACGAGGTGTTCAGAGACTATCTGGATAAGTTTGTGATAGTCTTTATCGATGATATCCTGGTGTACTCTCGATCGTATGAGGAACATGCACAGCATTTGTGGTTAGTACTTCAGATACTCCGAGATAAGCAATTATACGGAAAGCTTAGTAAGTGTGAGTTTTGGCTGAACCGGATAGCTTTCCTTGGGCATGTAGTCTCAGAGGAAGGAGTATCAGTGGATCCGAGTAAAATAGCAGCTGTGCTTAATTGGGAAAGACCGAGGACAGTGACTGAGATACGAAGCTTCCTTGGTTTGGCAGGGTATTACAGGAGATTTGTGGAAGGATTCTCGAGGATTGCCGCTCCTTTGACTAAGCTCACACGTAAGGAGACTCCGTTCATATGGACTGATCAATGTGAGCTCAGTTTTCAAGAGTTAAAGAGGAGATTGACAGCGGCACCTGTGTTAACTATTCCCGAGGGATCAGGAGGATTCTCGGTGTATAGTGATGCATCTCACCAAGGATTGGGGTGTGTGCTTATGCAGCACGGAAGAGTGGTAGCATATGGATCGCGACAACTGAAAGACCATGAGCGGAATTACCCCACGCATGATTTGGAGTTAGCCGCTGTGGTATTTGCTTTGAAGATCTGGCGACACTACTTATATGGGGAAAGATTCCAGATCTTCACTGATCACAAGAGTTTGAGATATCTCTTTGATCAGAAAGAGTTAAACATGAGACAAAGGAGATGGATGGAACTCCTTAAGGATTATGACTGCGAGATTCTTTATCATCCGGGTAAGGCGAATGTGGTTGCTGATGCCCTGAGCAGGAAAAGTATGGTATCTGCTATGATGATCAGGGAATGGGATTTGTTAGAGCAGTTCGCCGAACTTCGGATCAGAGTTAAAGAGGTAGAGACTGGATTTTTGGCTAGCCTGCGGATAGAGCCCAGGATCATGGATCAGATTAGAACTGGGCAGCGCAGTGATCAGAGATTGATAGACATGGTTAGCCAAGCTGAGCAGAGTTCGCAGTCGGATCTCACCATCAGTGAGGATGGATTATTGAGGTTCAGAGGACGGATTTGTGTACCGGACGATGATACCCTAAAGAGACAGATACTGAGAGAATCCCACTGCTCGCGATACACCATGCACCCAGGGAGTACTAAGATGTACCGAGACTTGAGAAAGGTGTATTGGTGGAGTGGTATGAAGCGAGATGTGGCAGAGTATGTGGCCAGGTGTTTAGTATGCCAGCAAGTGAAAGCTGAGCATCGGAAGCCCGGAGGACTACTACAGCCCTTACCTGTACCTACATGGAAATGGGAGCATGTCACTATGGACTTTATTATGGGCTTACCGAGGACCCGAAGAGGTCGTGACGCGATATGGGTCATTGTGGATAGATTGACCAAGAGTGCCCACTTCCTTGCCATCAAGAGCACAGATACTGTGGATGCCTTAGCTGAGCTATATGTCAGCGAGATAGCTAGATTACATGGGGCTCCAGTGAGTATTACTTCTGATAGAGATTCCCGATTTACTTCCAGATTCTGGACCCAGTTTCAGGAGTCCATGGGATCTCGATTGAGTTTTAGTACCGCCTATCATCCTCAGACAGATGGTCAATCAGAGAGGACTATTCAGACCCTGGAGGATATGTTGAGGGCGTGTACGATGGATTTTAAGGGATCATGGGATGATCACCTGCCCCTAGCAGAGTTTGCGTACAATAACAGCTATCATGCGAGTATTGGAATGGCACCTTTTGAGGCTCTATATGGTAGGAGGTGTAGATCCCCTGTAGCTTGGGAAGAAGTCGGTGACAGAAAGATAAATGCTCCCGAGCTTGTTGAGCAAGCCGTACAGAGTGTGAAACTCATATGTGAGAGATTACGGGCTGCACAGAGTAGACAGAAAAGCTACGCGGATGTGCGTAGACGGCCACTCGAGTTTGATGTTGGTGATGCAGTATTTCTGAGAGTATCACCGAGCAAGGGTATCATGCGATTTGGGAAGAAAGGGAAATTGAGTCCTCGATACATAGGACCATTTGAGATTCTTGAGAAAGTGGGTGAGGTAGCTTACAGATTAGCATTACCCCCACAGATGTCCGGAATACACAACGTTTTTCATGTATCTATGTTGAGGAAGTACCACCCGGACCCTTCTCATGTCATAGAGTATGAAGAGATGGACATACAGGAGGACATGAGCTACATTGAGGAACCCGTCCGGATTCTCGATAGAAAAGAGAAGGTACTGAGAACCAAGAGCATCCCATTAGTGAAAGTCTTGTGGAAGCATCACTCAAGGGAAGAGGCAACGTGGGAACTAGAGAGTCTCATGAAGGAGAAATACCCCCATCTATTTTGACCAGTTGAGTTGAATTTGGAGGACCAAATTCTTTTTAAGGTGGGGAGGATGTGAGATCTGAGAATTTCAGACATATTTATTGATGTATAATAATTTGAAGTGTAATTAATGGGACTAAGTAAATTGTGGGAATTATAATTGGAGACTTATGTGTTAAGTGTGTAAAATGAGCATGAAGCATGAGGACAGATCGATCTGGGAGAAGGAGAGATCGATCTGGTGAGTTAAAACTGACGAGGAAGGAGGAAATTTGAGAAGCAGATCGATCTCCAATGGAAGAGATCGATCTCCTTATGAATCTGTTTGAGAAGGGATCGATCTCATGAGGAAGAGATCGATCTCCAAATGAATCTGTTTGAAGGCAGATCGATCTCATGAGGAAGAGATCGATCTCCAAATGCTTCTGTTTGGAAGAAGATCGATCTCCTCAAGGCACAGATCGATCTCATAAAGCCATAAAGAGATCGATCTCACCCCTCGACAGATCGATCTCCTAGGCATAAAATTGCCCAAATCGCCCCCAAAATTCAAACACAGATCGATCTCATCAAGAGGCAGATCGATCTCCTACCTCCAGTCTATATAAGGAACCCGTGTCTTCTCCTGAAATCTCACTTTCTCTCTCTTTCAAACCTCCATTTTTCCGAAAACCTAGTTTCTCACTCCTCCAAATCCCCCATTTCCGACCGAATCAGCTATTGTGGTAAGAAGGAAAGTTGTTCCTCATCAAAGGGAGAACAACATACTTGGAAATCGAAGGACGAATCGGATCGAGGCGAGAGTTGTGCGTCTCACAAGCTTTGGGTAATTTCTAAATCTTGATCTAGATATGTGAGTTGATTTCGATGTTATTGGTGGTTGAATGGGTGTTGAAATGGTTGAAAGATGACTAGGGAGTGATTAAATTTCAATGTGGTAGGAGTGATATGTATATTGAGAGTTTTGGTGAATTTAGGAAATTGTGAGTTATAAATGGAAATTGGACAATGTGGAGAATTAGCCTAGATAATTGGTTTTAGAGATATAGAACGTCGAGATATTGAAAATGATGTTGTAGTTTAGGGTTGAGTTACGAAAATCGAGAGAATTGAGGTGTTATGAGCAATTATGCTCGATTTTGAGAATTGAGGCTTGTGTGATGTGGAGTATTGATGTTTTAACATCGTTTGGACAGCTCGGGAGTTCCAGAGTGGAATGCGAGGCTAGTCCGTGATACGGGGGAACGATTGCACTATACGAGGTGCAAAGAGGTAAGGGAAATCTAAACCATTTGTGTATGTGATTTGTAAACTGTTATAGCATGATTTATGATTTATAAACAAGCATGTTGAGTGTTTTGTGTTGAGATTTAAACTGCACACGATTTTATAGCCGGTTGGAGCCCAATGTTTTATGAGTTTATAACTGGGCTCTACGTTAAGGCAATATTGTGATTTGAGAAATGTGTGCGTGTACTTTGCCGGTTGGAACTCGATTTTACTACGTTTTGTGTTGAGTACAAAACGATTTCAAATGAGTTTTATGAGAGAAAACCATTACGAGTTCTACGTGAAGGCAAACCCGTCTTATGTGATAAGACTTAGGTGTGTAGTTGTGAGTACACACCGGGCATTGCTCTGGTAGCATGTAAGCCCGATTTCTTCTCCGTTCTGGTAACGTGAGAATGACCTATTCTGTGGCAGTGCCACGTTGAGAAACCCCATTGGTGGCTGTGCCACGTTGAGAAAAACCCATTTGTGGCTGTGCCACGTTGAGATACCCCCTTGGTGGCTGTGCCACGTATACCCCATTGGTGGCTGTGCCACGTTGAGATACCCCCTTGGTGGCTGTGCCACGTATACCCCATTGGTGGCTGTGCCACGTTGAGATACCCCCTTGGTGGCTGTGCCACGTATACCCCATTGGTGGCTGTGCCACGTTATACCCCATTGGTGGCTGTGCCACGTTGAGAAACCCCATTGGTGGCAGTGCCACGTTGAGAAACCCTATTCTGTGGCTATGCCACGCGAGAAATTAAATCAGTGGCTTTGCCACGTGTGTTTTGTGGCTATGCCACGTGAGAAAATAATTCAGTGGCTTTGCCACGTGTGTATTGTGGCTATGCCACGTGTGATTTTAAACCAGTGGCTATGCCACGTTATTTGAGAAAGCGTTTAACGCGTATTTTCACATGCTTTGTTTTGCTCTAGAGTGAGCTTTTTTTTACTTCATGTTTTCACATGACTTGACACATGAGAGTGTCGTTTTGAGTGTTTTCATGCTATGGTTTTCAAATGAGTTTCACATACAAATAAATGCTTTGTGATGTGCATTTTGGTTTATGAAATGAGTCCCCTACCCCCCTTACTGAGCGATTTAGAAGCTCACCCTGTTTTCTTTTCCCCCCAGAGTTCTTCAAGTGAATAAGGACTTCCCTGTGACGTACGGAGTAGTGGCTAGTGGAGGATTCAAGCTCCAGGCCATATATATATATTGTGCTTTGAGGTACCTTTTATCTTTTCATGTACCCAGACTATTATTGTAATTACAGACACTTGATGTATGACATTATATGGGATGTATTAGGATTAATTAACTTGTAATCGAGTAATGGGTATAATACAATATTTATTATATCATGATGAGATCCTGAGGCATGATAATTATGATGATGTATGACACTGCACAGGAATGCACTCTTTATTTGTGAATTAACGAGTAAAAAGTTTTAAATTAGCCCTATTTTCCGCATTTTCGGGGCGTGACATAGATCACCCTCCCTCATTTCATAATTGGCTAGGATATACTCAAGGTAAAAGTAACCGGTAGTTAATTAGGCTAACAACTTCTCTGTGGGACGATAATTCCGGGACTCAAATCCCATTATTACTTGGACGACCCGTGCACTTGCGGATAGATACCCTTAGGGCTCTCGTCAAGTTTTTGGCGCCGTTGCCGGGGAGGTTTAATTAGTCGTTAATTAATATCGGTGAAATTATGCTTAGGTGTAATTCTAGCTTGTGAATAGTTAGGTGTAAATATTTAGAAGTTTAATCTAGATTAGTTAATTAAAAAAAATTTAAAAATTTGAAAAATTCAAAAAAAAAAACTTAAAAAAAAAATTTCTAAGGACTTTCTGATGTTTGCTTGCGTAGAGCCAAGAGTTTTGAGTACTTTCCTCTAGATCCTGAAATTGAACGTACTCTTAGAAAAATTCGAAAGGACTCTAGGAAATTTATAGCTCCGCTGCAAAACACAATGACAGAAAATAGGGAAATTAGAACCGTTGGAGATTATGCAATGCCGACGATTGGAGGATATTATTCCGGCATTAGGCCACCAGCTGTCCCTGCAAATAATTTTGAAATTAAGCCTTCGATCCTCCAGATGATCCAAAGTTCGTTACAGTTCAGTGGGCTTCCCCATGATGACCCACATGCTCACTTAGGGCAATTTTTAGATCTGTGCAACACTTTCAAGCATAATGGACTCTCGGACGATGCACTTAGGCTTAGACTATTTCCCTTCTCCCTTAGGGATAGAGCAAGACACTGGTTGACCACTTTACCTCCGGGATCCATCTCCACCTGGGATGAGTTAGCCCATCAATTTTTAGCTAAGTTCTTTCCTCCCTCCAAAATGGCTAAACTCCGTAGTGATATATCTTCCTTTGCTCAATTCGATTCTGAATCCATTTATGAAGCATGGGAACGATACAAAGACCTTCTTAGGAAGTGTCCCCACCATGGCCTACCCTTATGGCTTCAAGTCCAAACCTTCTACAACGGGCTCTTTAGCCAGAATAGGACCATAGTAGATGCTGCTGCGGGAGGAGCTTTAATGTGTAAGACGGAGGAGGAAGCTTATGATCTGTTAGATAAAATGGCAGCTAACAATTATCTATGGTCGTCGGAGAGGCAGTTGCCTAAGAAAGCTGCGGGTATATATGAGTTAGACACACTGTCTATCTTGACTTCTCAAATAGCTAATCTTACAAAGAAGGTAGAGTCACTCAGTACCCAGCATAATACTCCCACTAGTCCTAATCCTGTTTATTCTGTCCAAAGTCCTTTTCTCTCTTGCGAGCTGTGTAGTGGTACCCACTCTGTAGATAGGTGTCCGCTTAACATAGAATCAGTTCAGTATGTTGCCCCTTCTCAAACGCAACAGAACAACCCTTTTTCAAACACCTATAATCCAGGGTGGAGGAACCATCCTAACTTCTCCTGGAGCCAAAACCAAGGGCAAACTTCTAGCTTTAGACCTGTAGGACTCCCTGGTTTTCAAGCTCCACCGGTTCATGTATCACCACAGCAGCAATTTCCATTCCATCCGCCTCCTCATCATCCATACCCATATCATCCATCACCACCACCACCACCACCACCTATCCAGCCACAGCATATACTTGCACCAGCACCAGCAGCTGAGAAGAAGCCCTCACTTGAGGAAATGTTCACGACTATCCTGCAAAATCAAGCTGCTTCAATTAAGAACTTAGAGGTTCAGGTAGGAAAAATAGCTAGTGTTCTTAACCAGCGTCCACAAGGGACCCTCCCCAGTAATACTGAAGTTAATCCTATTAGGCAAAGGGAGGGTAAAGAACATGTGAAATCCATCACCCTTAGGACCGATAGAGAGCTAGAAGACGAATCACAAGTTAAGTCCCAACCTGAACACCACATAGTTGAAGAATCCTTAAGTTCTAACGAAGCAGCTCAGAAAGAGCAGGAACATCAGGATCAGGCTGCAAAAGAATCCAAGTCAGGTGCTTCTTCATCTTTACCTTCTTCTTCTTCACAACCTTCCTCTTCATCTGATGTTCCACTTGTTACCACTACACTTCCTCTAGTTAGACCCCCATTACCATTTCCTCAGAGGTTCAAAAACCAGAAGCTTGATCAGCAGTTTGCTAAATTTCTTGAGGTTTTTAAGAAGCTTCACATTAACATTCCTTTCACGGATGCTTTAGAGAAAATGCCTAGTTATGTGAAGTTTATGAAGGATATCCTCTTGAGGAAGAGAAGATTAGAGGATTATGAGACAGTGGCCTTGACCGAGGAGTGTAGTGCCATTATTCAGAGGAAATTGCCCCCCAAGCTCAAAGATCCAGGTAGTTTTACCATACCTTGCACTATAGGAGATCAGTTCTTTGGTAGAGCCCTTTGTGATCTAGGAGCTAGTATAAACCTTATGCCTTGGTCCATATACCAGAAGCTAGGAATAGGAGATGCAAAGCCCACCACAGTGACCCTTCAATTAGCTGATAGATCCATTAAATATCCGAAAGGGATCATTGAGGATGTGCTAGTTAAGGTGGACAAGTTTATTTTCCCTGCAGATTTTATCGTGTTAGATATGGAGGAAGACAGGGAAGTCCCTATTATTCTAGGCAGACCTTTCCTAGCTACTGGTAGGACATTAATTGACGTACAAAAAAGGGGAATTAACAATGAGAGTCTTAGATCAGGAGGTGACATTTAATGTTTTTCAACCTTTAAAGCTCCCTGATGACTCTCAAGAGTGTTTTAAGATAGAGGTTAAGGAAGATAAAATGTTTGAGCATAAGAAATCTGAGAGAAAGAAGAAAGTAGATAGAGCTCAGGAGGAGTTAACTGTTAACATTCTGTCACCATTATGGATAATCCTCCTACTCTTTGCACTGCTGCTGAGTGTTGTGTTCTTTAGCTGCATATGAAGTGGCTATGTTTTCCTTTTCACTTTTTGTATATAGTTCTTTTTTTTTTTCTTTTCTTTTCTGTTGTTTCTTTCCTTGTTTATTTTGCAGGTTTAGTGTCTAAGTTTATGCTTTCAATAAAAGCTTCAATTGTTCATCAACATCAGAAAGGGGAGTACTCTATTCTTGTGCTTAATTGTTTATATTATCTGCACACTGAGGACACTGTGCACTTTAAGTTTGGGGGAGGGGATATTACTTGAGCATTTTTCGAAAATTTGGAGGCAAAATTGAAACTTGAGCATTTTTCGAAAATTTGGAGGCAAAATTGAAAATTTTTCAAAATTTTTTCGAAAATCTGAGCTTAAATTGTTTGATTTTAGGATGATTTAATACTTAGCATGTAGTTTTCCCATATTTCGATGATATGACCCCATGATTAAGTATGATTTTGATTGACTAAGAAGCATGATTATAGGAAAAGCATGAATTTGAGTTCTTGAATGGGTCTTGATTCTGATTATGATTTCCTCATTTTATGCACATGTCATGTCATGAATTTGTATATTTATTTAGAGAAAGCTTATGTGGACATAGGATTGCATTTGTTCAGTTGATTTTGTGCATCATATTCTAGAATTTGTTTGATCTAATCTCGAGGCGAAATATTAGATCACACTTAATTAGGGAGATGATTTAGGCCATCTTTGGATCGTTTGAGCCTTTCTAGCTGACCCTGTATATATTTTACCCCTAGTCACCCATCTGGGCCAAATAAGACCTTCTCTGTAAATACACCTGCTATTAATTTTTCGTAGCTTAAATATTTTGTTCCTATCCCCTACCCCGAAAGCATGAAAGTCATTGGGATATATTTTGAGCTTTGTACATATGAGTATCTGGTGATAGTGAATGTTCAAAAAAAAATGAAAAAAAAAAGAGAAAAAAAAAAGAAAAAGAAAAAGAAAAAAGAAGAAAAAAAGAAAAATACAAAAAAAAAAATTTAGTGAGATAAATAAGTTTGGGGGAATAAATTTGAGCTCTTACATTAAGATCCTGAAAGTAATGCATGTTAAGGGGTAATTAAACCTAAATCGACTTTATCATACCTTAGCCCCAGCCTTACATTACAAGCTTAATAAAGTCCTATTGATCTTGAGTTAAGTGTGACTACATTAGTGGAGAGAGAAGTGAAAAGCAAACTTATGGAAATGATCACATGTCATTGACTTTGCATTCACTATATTTGCATAATCTAATCCGGATAATGTACTGTGAAGTGACTTTGACATTTTTCACACACTCACGAGGAGTCCAATTTGGGTTAGGGCTTATGATTGACTGATTCTGAGTGTTGGACTTATAATTGTGATTCTTTGATTTCATAGTCTGTACTTTTTCTTTGAGGATAATATTGGGGAAATTATTGTGTTTAAGTACTTGTCATTCTTACAATTATTTTATTTTGCTTGAGGACAAGCAAAAGCTCAAGTTTGGGGGTGTGATAATTCTATATTTTTAGAATTATTTGTGCTTAATTTCCTAATTAATTATTTAAATCCCCAATTTATTTTGTTAATTATCCCCTTTATTTAATTAAAATTCTCATGTTTGCAGAAAAATTAAATCCAGATGAATTTTGAATATTTCGGTAGAAAATGGACCGGAATTGGGCTAAAATCGAGATTGGACCACGTGGACAACACGAGCCGAGCACATTTAATTGGACAAAAAGACAGATGACATGAAAATATTTATTTCAAGGAGCCAATAGTGTGAAGACAAGTGGCCAAACAATGCCAATTCATTTAGGATAGAAATATTACAATTGTACCCCTAAGTGTGTGTATAAATAGAAAAAGATGTCAATTGAAAAGGGGTAGCTTTTAGTTTTTAGTTTTTTTTAGGTTAAACATTTTTTTTAGGTTTTATTTTTCTTTAAACTTTTATGTTTGTGGCTGGTGACAGCAGCCACCATTGATCATAATTTTTTTAGGATTTGTTCAGTTTTCATTCTATTATTATTTTACTGTTTGAATTTTAATTAAAAGTTTTTAGTTTTTAGTTTGATTACTTTCGGTTTCTCCATGGTTTTATATGCTCTCGGTTTCCAGTAAATTACAAGTTGTTGTGTTATTTTCTATTCTATCTTCTCGGTTCCCTCATTTTATATTGTTCATCAGTTTTTCTTTTCATTGGTTTCTTACTCTCGGTTTCTCATTGTTTTTAAGCTCTCGGTTTGCTTAGTTTCATGTAATTTCCGTTGTTTGCTTCCCATGATTTTTAGTTTCCATTCGGGTGTGAGGGGCTGGTGACAGCAGTCATAAAGCTCAACCCGTTGCCCTTGTTCCAGACTTGTTTCTTTTTACAGCTTTATGAGCATAATATTCTGTTTACTTATGTTTATTAGAGTAGAAAAATGAAATTACAGTTTAGAGGAGAGGCATTCCCAGTTACCGGTTGTTGAGAACGTAGTGAAGTCATGGTTGTTGGTGTGGCCGTGTAGTGTCGAATGGAACGGGGTGTGACTGCTGCTGATTCAATTGCCGAGTTGACAGGGAGGTGCTGCGGTGCGTTGTGTGATTGATTTTACAGACTGTACAGGACCAGAGCAGAGATCTGGACTGGAAAGTGAACTGGACATACAAGGGAGTGCGGCAACAGCAGTACACAGGCAGGACAGCAGCTGGACACTGCATCGGCAGCCTCTGGATGGGAGAACATGCAGGATAACAGAGGATTACAGCAGCTGAATAACAGCAGAATGGTAGCAACTCCTGCAGCAGCTTAGTACACCGTACAGCAGTTGATGAAGGCAACCCGAAGCTGCACCTGGAATGGAAAACCAGTAAAAATGTTGAGTGAACAGTAATTGGAGGGAGAGTTACCGATTGTTTAAATTCCCTAAGGCTTTGTTTGGTTAGTTAGTTAAGGGATTAACTCATTTTTTGCATCAATTAGTGATAGATTATTTTCAAGATGAGTTAGATGATTTAGTTAGTTTAGTTAATGATTTTAATTATGCATATAGGTGTAGTTAATCTTGTTTAATTAGTTAATTTAGATTTAATTAGTTTTCTAAGTAATTTTAACCTAGCATTAGGAATTTAATTCATTTTATGCATTTTTAGTTTTAGATAAAAATTCCAAAAATATGTTCATGCATTAGTTAGTGTTAATTCAGCATTTAGATTTATCTAAGAGTAAATTTTAATCCATTAGTTGTTAGATTAATTTTATTTTAAGCTTGTTTAATTTTAGTTTAATTAGTTTTATTATTTTATTTCCATATTTGCATTTTATTTGCGTTAATTCATTTTAACTGTTTTAATTTTCCTTTGTAGGTATTTTAATTGCGTTGAGTATTGTAAGTAATTTTATTCATTTTTATTTTCTTTATTTCTTATTATTTTATTGCTTTCTAGTATTATTTTTAATTAGTTTTAGTAGATCACCCTCCCTCATTTCATAATTGGCTAGGATATACTCAAGGTAAAAGTAACCGGTAGTTAATTAGGCTAACAACTTCTCTGTGGGACGATAATTCCGGGACTCAAATCCCATTATTACTTGGACGACCCGTGCACTTGCGGATAGATACCCTTAGGGCTCGTCAGAGTGCCCGGATTTGCCAGGCTTAGCGTGATGATCGGCAGGATGTCGATAGTTTGGGTCAGATTCAGAAGGGTACAGTGATAGAGTTCACAGAGTATGATAATAATTTACAGAGAGGTTCAGAGACAGTATAAGTGCTCTCCAGGACCATAGTTGATGAGATATTAATATTATCAGAAGCTCACTCTTCGGGATATACAGAGCATACGGAAGTAAAGAATATATTGAAATCTCGAAAAGGGTATTGGTGGTCAGATGTGAAAAAAAAATACGGTAGAGTATTAAAAGTCTGCAGAGTTATTGCAGCCTCTACCTATATAGACACGGCACGAAAAATGAGAGCAAGTCTCCATGAATGTCGTGATGGGTTACAAAGGACCCAGGTGCATTACGAGGCTATTCGGATGATAGTCGATAGAGTGACTAAGTCTACCCACCTTTTGGTTATGAAATCCCCAAATACTCAGAGTGTATGAGGATTTATGTGTAAGGAACATTGTGGAACATTAAGTAACGTTCCAGTGAGCATGGTATCATATAGGGATTCTCGCTTCACTTCCCACCTCTGAGGATATTTTTAGGAAGCTATGGGAACCCGACTGAGTATTAGCACAGCTTGTCATCCTCAGACAGATGGTCAGTCAGAGAGGACTGTACAAGTTCTGAAGGATACGATGAAAGCGTGTGCCCTTGATTTTTATGCTCCTGGGATGATCAGTTATTACAAATCGAATTCGTCAATAGTGACAGTTGCCACTTGAGTATCGGGATAAAAGATATGAGGCAGTGTATGACTGTAGGGGTTGTTCCCCAAATTTGGATAAGAAAAAGTGGGTGACAGATGGAATTATTTTCGACGTTGGATAATAAGTCTCTGAGGATGTTTAGTTAAAGATGAGAGATTAAGAACACCTCAGAGCAGATAGAAAAGTATTGGAATTCACCGAGGGTGAATTGGTATGGTTGAAAGTTACTCGTCCTAAGGGAATAAGGACATAGCGAGCTTTTGGAAGAAGGTAAATTGAGTTGCGCTGGATGGAATATTTTGAGAGTTTGGACAAGTGGGAGATAAGACCTGTAGGTGGCATTTCCACTTGAATAAGCAGGCACCCACAATGTGTTCCAGCTTTTGATGCTTCGGCAATACTATCCAGATCCAGCATAGGTGATAGGATATGAATTCCAAAAGTTTAGCTTAATGCAAATATAAGTATATTGAAGAAGTTGATTCGGGCATTAAACAGGAAAGAGACAGTATTGAGGTTTAAGACGATCTCCCTAATTAAAGTCTTTTGGTAGTAATACACTCCGGAAAAAAGATCACATGAGAATTAAAGGAGTATGATACGATCGATGTACCCGGAGTTGTATATGGACTCATATGACTTGGTTCTAATTTGGAGGACCAAATTCCTTAAGTGGGGGAGAGTTGTAAGACCCGAATTTAATTAAAATACAAAAATTAAATAAGAAAAGATGGGGGATGTATGAAGGAAGGCCAGGTAAAATTGATTTCCGAAACAAGAGCAGGGGTAAAATGGTAAAAATACCAAAACCCGGTATTAAGGCGATAAGAAAATTTTAATTAAAAATAAGGATGTAAGATATCTTGATCGATAATGAGGAAATTATACAATTTGGGTCAATTGATCAAGATTCAGAAATTTTAAAAATACCGAAAAATTACCGGAACGATATCTCGAAAAGCGCGAAGGAATAATATCGAAAATTTGGAGAAAAATATATTTAATAAATTAAATTTAAATTAAATAAATTAAATTAAAATAAAAATAATATAAGTGTAGATATTTTGGATTTTATGGAGTATTTTAATGAATAGTGTAATAATTAAAATAAATAATAATAATAATAATCTGGAAAAAAAAAGAAAGAAAAAAAAAGAGGAAACGAAAATATCGGGGAGAGAGAAAGAGAAGCAGAAAAACGGAAAGGGAGCCCAAACCGAGACCACCGACGGACCACCACCGGCGATCTTTGATCTCCGACGACCACCGAAAAATGGAGAGGAGAGGCCGGCGACCTCCCTGGTACCGGCAGCACGACCAACCGACGCCGGAGGAAGCCGAAATCGGCAGGAGAAAATCGCGGAAGAGAAAAGGAAACGGCGGCCGATCGGCGTCGATTCAGGCCCGACCGACGGCCACCGAACGTCCCCGAGGCGCAGCTGAGCCGAATGACACCGAAAACAGCCACCGAAACCGACGGACGGCGCCGAAAACTGCGAGGAAAGAAATGGGTCCCGACGACCGGAGGAGAACAGGCCGAACCGGCGGCATTCCGGCGAGCCCGACCGAAACCGAGGGCGGATCTGTGATGCGGACGACCTTGCGGAGCTACTGGCGATGGAAGCCGGCGGAGAACCGGCCGGCAAAGCGGTGAACCGGCGGTGAACCGGTCGAACCGGAGTGAACCGACGGTCTGAACCGGTCCGAACCGGACTGAACCGGTTCAGCCAAAAAGAGAGGAAAAAAAGAAGAAAAAGGGAAAAAGAAAAAGAGAAAAAAAATTGGGGAAAGTTTCAGCGATGCAATCGAGCTTCGGGTAAGTCTATAAGCGGTCAAATTGACCGATTTAAATTTTGGAATATTTTATTTAATTAATTTTCGACTGGAAATTTACCCAAAAAATTATGAAATTATGTAGCTCGACGATTGGCATCCACCGAGAGCTCGAGATAGCCTCGATTTACGTATTAGCATGGAATCTCGGGTGAGTGACCCTTATTTACGACAATTTACATCGTTATGCGTGTTTCGGATTTAAATTTCGCATAAATTGAATTAAATTATGGAAAATTTAGATAAATTGTCGTAAATATTAAATTTAGCTATTCGAGAGTTAGAACGAGGTCCAATAAATTATTGGTGGTCCCAATGAGCCCAATAGGCCTCGATAATGTGAAAATTAAGTGGAAAATGGGCTTAAGGCCGATTAAGGCCTATTAAGGTGTAATCGGGCCCAATAGGGGTAAATGGGCCCAATGATTTAAATTAAGCCCAGAAAATATTAAATACAATTAAATTGTATAATATCTGACGTGAGGAATAATTATACGCAGTTCCGGACATTTGATTGGGAGCATATCGGACTGCGCGACTAGACAACAGTGGAAAAGAAAAGGTCAGACTCGACAGAAAAATATGGTAAGGGAATTCTACGGACTGCTAGAGGTAACTTTACGCAATTTTAAGTTCATTTGCAGTCTTTAAAAATTACCTGAAGGGTCTAGAGGTCAATTAATAATTTTAGTGCCTAGAATGGGCAAATTACCAAAATACCCTTGTTAAGGGTAAAATTTACAAATTTAGGAAAAGTTGGGAGGAGCAAGAACAAGAGGTTCTTGCTCATTCTGGAGGTGTTTTGATGCATGCATTAGTAGGCTGGCTAACCTTGAAAGAAAATGCACAGCATTGCATACTTTCAACGTGAAATTGTTTTGAACACTGTTTTGAGGAAACAGAGCCGCCTACGTGTTTTATTGACATGTGACGTGCTAGAGCTCAGCTCGCATGATATTTTCGATTTGTGTGATGCACGCATTAGTGCTGGAGCGAGAGCTCGCACTAGAGTTTTACATGCATAGGTGCTGGAGTCCAACTCGCACCAGATTCTTATATATATATATGATTTTCGTGATAGGGTGCTAGAGTCTAACTCGCACCATATTTTTATATGATTTTGAGACAGGGTGTTAGAGCTTCGCTCGCACCGGATTTTTATACGGTTTGCATACAGAGTGCTAGAGCTTAGCTCGCACTAGATTTACTTGATTTGATGAGAGTGCTGAGCATCGCTCGCACTGATTTTATGAGAACATGTGATAAGCCGTGCTTGGAGTATCGAGTAGACTGTGTGTCACCGATTAAATAGGCCCGCACGTGCGTTTTGAGACATGGCATGTTAAAATAACCTGATGAGCCCGAACGAGGGATAAGGGTTAGAGAAATAACCTGATGAGCCCGAACGAGGGATAAGGGTTAGAGAAACAACCTGATGAGCCCGAACGAGGGATAAGGGTTAGAGAAACAACCTGATGAGCTCGAACGAGGGATAAGGGTTAGAGATCCACCTGATGAGCCCGAACGAGGGATAAGGGTTGGAGGTCCAACTGATGAGCCCGAACGAGGGATAAGGTTGGGGGTCCACGGAGTACGATGTACCGTGCAAGTAGCATGGAGTACGATGTACCGTGTGGTATCTGTATGATACGTTGGTATCTTTGTGATACGTTAGCATCTTCGGATGCATGGGATCGGATAAGACTGACGGGATGGATTGACCCACCACCCGGGCGGTTCCCGATCATGGGAGAACCCGCACACTAGGATCCGTGTAGCTGAGGAACTCCCGAGGACACATATGGCCATAGTCTTGGTTATTTACCGATATACAGACATTGCCTAGTCTCGCATGTTGATGATCTTGACGATGATTTAAACTGAATTTTTAATTAAATGTGCATGATGGTTATTTCCATACTTTTTAAACCCATATGTGATGTGAATTGATTTTCATGATTTTGTGTGAGTCAGGATCACCCGAAGGAGGGGTCGAGTCCTGACTTTACTGTGAAATTTTAAATGAGAAAGATATGATTTTGAATATAATTGCATGTTGAATTTTCCGGGCAAATGTGTTTTACATAACATCATAACTCATATCATTTGTTTTAAAATGTGTGGAGAAAGGGTGATTTATGCATGGCACTACGTTCATGTAGGTAGTATGGTTACCTACTTGTTCGTAGGATTGCCTTACTGAGCTTGATGTGCTCACCCCTTTCATTTTCTCCCACAGATAATCTCCAGTTGAAGTTGAGGCGACTCAGTACTGCATTCCGGATATCCGCTGCTGCCCATCAACATAAGGTATATACACTTGTACATATTGTATCTACATAAGCATAGCACAGTAACATGTTTGTAAGTAACTTTAGGGGATGTATAAATATTGTAGACATATTATAAATGACTGGAGAAGAGTTAAGTTATATGGTAAATGTATGGTGGGACTGGCATTGATGCACAGCCCAATTATTAGTGGAGTGTGGTCACGATTCGAAGATAGGTAAGAATTTAATAAAGAAAATAATAAAACGCGAAAAATTAACTCTGATTTTTGGGTAGTTCGGGTCGTGACACATAGTCTTCGATTGTTTCCATACAGTAACCTTTATGTCTCACATGATATATATTTGATTGGTCTTGTTAGACTAGGGTAGACCCGAGTGAGGGGTCGAGCCCCAATTTATGATGATTTCATGAAATGTGGTATTAAATGAGAAATTGATGGGTTTTATGAGGATAATAATGATTTTAAAGATGTGTTGAATCCCTCTGGGATTGTTTTGATGAGTTTTACTGTACCGAGCATTAGAGATTTTACATGAGATGTTTTACATGTCGATTCATGTTTTACGATATATGATATACTCATACGTGGCATGGTTTTAATTGCCTCATGCTCGAGATATAAATGTTTTACATGTCATGCCTTTACCAGCATGTATATAGTGTAGTTATCTACCTGCTTGCATTATTGCCTTACTGAGCAAGTTGCACTCACCCCTTCATTTTCCACCCTACAGGGTACATTCAGTAGAAGAGAGCGACAGTAGTCTTGCATTTCGATTATTCGCTGCTTCCTATCAAGACCAGGTATACACATTCGTATAATTTTGCATCTGAACATATAAAGTCACAATACTATACACGGATGTAATATTAGGGATGTATTTAGTTAAAAATAAATTGATATGTAAATGAAATATGGAAAATAGATGTTAAGGTAAGTAACATGAAAGGAGGGACTAATATCGACTCATAGCCCAACTGTTAGAAGTGAAACTGTTCACGACGGGTAAGGAAATGAAATAGCGAAAAATTTGTAAGGGTTTTTAGAAAAAAGGAGGTCGTGACAAATACTCTGCTGATTATGAAAAGATTATTGAAAACATATGGATCTTCATGCATTCTGACTTGCATTCAGCTAGCTGGTAAGTAGACTAAAAATGTGGATGGTAATTAAAAACATTTTTATATTTAATCATTATGTTTAAATTACTTATCTATTTATTTTTATTACTTTTAGATAATATTGTTCTGAATTATTTTTAGGTTACTATCTTAATCCTCAATTTCAATTTGGTGTGGAGCATTCTAAAAGTGTGTTAAGAGAAACATTACAAGGGACAAAAGCAGTAATAGAAAGATTAGAACCTTTTATGGATACTCAAATCATGATGATTAACCAGGTTATTGTTTAATACTATTTTATACTCTAAAATTTACTTTGTGTATTAGAAATAGAATTACTTTTTGTATTTATTTCTTTGATAAATTATATTTTTTATCAATATAGTTGATATTATTTCAACAAAAAAATGAGACGTTTGGTACACTTTAGGCATAGAGAGCTTAGAAGCAAATGAATCTAGGTAAACAATTACTTAATTTATTAAAATTTATTTAATATTATTTAATTATTTTGGATGTTAAATTTATTTTAAATAATTTTATACAGCTGAATGGTGCATTATATATGACACGTGTTCCTAAATTGCAAAAATTGGCAATTAAAGTGCTTAGTCAAACAACTTCTGCATCAAATTGTGAAAGAAATTAGAGCACATTTAGCTAATATACACACTAAGGCCAGAAATAGATTGAAATATGAAAGACTTCAAAAGCTAGTATATACTTATTATAATATGAGGCTAAGGATGAGACGTCAAAAAAGAATGAGTCCTGATGAGATAAATGATAGTTTCAACCCTATTAGCCTTCATCATATATTTGAAGATGAAGATCCACTTTCAGAATGACTGCAAGAGAGAGAAAGACCTTTGTTAGATGGTCAAAATTCTGATTGGTTGCCTGCATAAAATTCTGATGATGAAATGAACAATGAACAATCATATCAATCGGAAGAAAACGTACATCAATCAAGTACAAATCCGACAACAACTCAGAATGATGATGACGAGGGTAGGTTCAACTCCATCTGATGCTGGTGATGGTGGTGGTGATAGTGGTGGTGATGGTGGTGATCATGGTAATAGTGTTGATTATAGTGGTGATGCAAGAGAAAATAGGCATTTCAATCCACTTGGAGCAGAATATGGGCTTGCTGCAACTAGTGGACTATTCATTAATATGTCAGATTATGGAATAAATCCATCTGTTAGATCTAGTGGGGATGGAAGTCAAGATAGAGCTTAATCAAAGGGAAAAGCCAAGAAGCACCAACATGATACTTCTTGAGGCTCTTCGTCTAGAAGGTCAAGTTCTAGTAATGAATCATTTGGTACTCAAGGTTATTATCTATCGAGACCATCTTTACATTTTCAACCTTCTTACGGTTATTATCCCCCACCACAAGGTTATTATCCACCTCAGCCATTTCCTAATTATCCTATGCCTTATTATCCTCATATGTATCCACCTCAACAAATGTATCCACCTCAAATGTATCCACCCTCGCAAATATATCAAGAACAATGATATGGTTTGACTTTGGAACAGAGATCACAAAGATCAAATCAACGTGGCTCTGAAAGTGAAGAGGGAGAATATGATATTCCTCATCATTCGACTATGTGGTAATATGTAAGATTTGAAATATATATCATTTTTATAACGAATTGAATTTAATATGTTTTTGTTCTATTGATTATTAATTTTTGTAGAAATTTATATAGAAGAGGAAAAAAAGAGAAATATTGACATAATTAATTTATATTTAAAATATGACAATTTTGGTGAAAGAATTCTTTAATATTTTAAATGAAAAATAGTTATATTAAAAGAATTAATTTAGTAATTATTTATCTCAATTTTTTACCTTTGTTATGTTTCAATTATTATAAGTAATTTTATTAAATTATAATGTTTTATTATAATAAAAAAATTATGACTAAATTTTTCAAAAAAATATTAGATTTAAGATATCATATATTACTTTAAAAATTATAAAATAAGAATAATTATGATTATAATTGCAAATATTGTATTTTGGGATAAGTTGTGCGAAAAAAAAATCATGACTGTGATAGCGGTTATGACCGTAATGGTTTCCGTTATATCCGTAACTACGACAAACGCAATGCAACAAAAAACAAGACCGTGACCATGTTTTAAATCCCTGGTAAAGACAATAAAGCCTATTTCTTACTTAGTTGCGGTTAAACGGTCTCCTTCCGCTAACGTCTCACTTTGGAGAGAATACAGAATCCTTCGTCGATTTATTGGCTGCTCAAACATTGTTCAAGCGTATGATATGCTGTGCGTTGAATATGATCATATGTAGTGTTACAGCATGTTTCTTGAATATGCTCCGGGAGGGAGTCTTCGGGATTTAATACGTAATTATGGCAGAAAAATACCAGAATCAGATGTTAAATGTTATACGAGGATGTTACTTGAAGGGCTTTATTATATTCACAAGAAAGATTACGTTCATTGTGATCTGAAACCAGCTAACATTCTTGTTTTTCCGTCTCAATATATGGTTCCCTTAGTACTTTAATGATTTTTTATTTTGGTTTAGCCAAGGAACCTGGAGAAAGAGAGGTTCCAGAGACGGTGCGTCGCAGGGTTAGTTTTCGGGGTACGGCACGTTACATGTCTCCAGAATCTGTCAAGGATGGAAAAATCTCTGCTTCTTTGGATATATGGTCGTTAGGATGCGTTGTTGCGGAGATGATGACAGGAAAACCACCATGGGATTCTAACTGTAAGACGAAAGACCTGGCGCTGTTGATTGGATTGACAAATCATTTGCCAAATACACCCCGAGACATGTCAGAGGCAGGCAAAGATTTCTTGATGAAATGCTTTGCTAGGGATCCCTCTCAACGCTGGACGGCTGATAGGCTACTCCATCATCCTTTTCTCCACCCTGATTACTCATTATTGGCACCACAAAGAAGTTTTCTTAAAGATGCTTTGGCAGAAACTTACCATCGTATATACTTCAGACAACTAGCTATTTAATTTCCTGCAGATGCACACATTCTCTTAAAGTATTTTTTATTTTATTTGAGTTCTTGTTAAATTCAGAATTTATGTATGGGAATTCTCTCACTCTTTCAACTTTAGTGAGTAGGAAATATTTGCAAGATTGGTTTTATCTGCAAATTTGAGTTTGAACTTTAATTGTCAGATTTGGAAATAGTTTTTTTGTTGACTAAGACTTTTTTTGGTAGAATGAATAAAAAATAGAAAATTAAAAAAGGAGAAAAATGTACAGATGAAAAAAATTCTTTTTTTTCTTTCCATTGATGTGTTTGCTAACCAAAAAAAAAAATCTTCTTTCCTTCCATTGCATAGTAGAATCGAAAAATGAAAAAAAAATTATTATCACACAATTATACGCTTAATTAATTAAGAAAATAAAATAAAAAATAATTTTATAAATATATTTATAGATAAAAAATAACAATCATTCCTAATATATATATATATATATATATATTTCTCATTTTCCGAACATCAATAAAATTCATTTTCTTTATATTTTTTCATATTCTCCTATTCATCCTTCCACTCTTTTATTCTGCGAAAAACGCATCCTAAAGCTTTTCCCTTGGGTTAGGAAATAATCTATTATTGTAAAAATATTCATTTTCTATTTACGTACTTATTATAAGTAAGAATAAAGAAATTAAATTTTCATGATAAATTACATTTTTTATAAAATACATTATCTAATACATCATTAATAAAATTTAAAAATTTCATCAGTTAAAATTATTACATACTCCAGCAACATATATTATAAAAATTAATAAATTCATACGATAAATAAAAAATATTTGATAATATTATAACATTGTTTATAAAATTTAAAAGATTATTAGATCATACAAAAGAAATCATGCTTTTCACATGATATATTTGAATGATAAGCAAGCTAATTTATGGATGATGAGTTACCTTGTTTAAATAAATAGTACATTTTTCCTTAATATGAATCATTTAGGGATAAGAAATGCTGCTATAAACATTCAATGGCATATATGATTTGAAAAATGAAACTTCTTTCACTGGAAAATATGATGAATTAATGTAGTTCAGTTGAAGACTTGAAGGTGGTACATGTCAACTTCTTCCTATTTTATGCAGTATATTATAATCTGATTCTTTTACTTGAACCATAGCCATTCCCATGAAACTTAAGAACTCAACTTGCTAAAAAGGCCTTATTCCCCATATCAGTTGATGTTGTGCATCATTTTTAATAGACATTGCTAACACTGAAAACATTACTAACGGAAATAATAACAGATTGGCATCCTCTTGAGATTTTGTGGCTAAAATCACTTTTGTTTATAGCAGTAATCATTATCCTTCCACAGATTTATACATCTAAATTTGCTAGTATACTAACTTCGAGGGCTTGAACCAGCTGTAACAAACATGAGATCCTTCATAAATTTGGTGCAGTACATTGAAAGACATTTGAGGGAAGTTTGGCACTTCAACTCCAAAAACGTCGGAGGCTATGTCCTTCCTAAGATCTTGCTAATGGCCTTGGAAACAAAGAGATTACAGCTTTTTTCAAGTTCCAACAACCAAGTTGTTTCTGGCAAAATATTGCCAGGGCTCTGCCATTATTGGGCCAACTTTTTCCTTGTTAGGGAAATTTCTTTGTCTTTTCCCCATTCTTTTCTTTCCTTTGATGCATCACATATATATGAGTTTTCAATCCAGAAACTAGCAAATTAAGGGATTGTTTGATATTGTTTTTGTTTTTTGTTTTTTTGTTTTATTTTGTTTTCAGTCTTTTTGAAAACAGCAGCAGAAAACGTATTTTATATAAACAAACGTATTTTATATAAACGAAAACAAGAACTTTAAAATTATTGAAAGTAAAATTTTTTTTGTTTTTATTTTTGGTATAGTTCATAAGTAAATATAAAATAAAATTAATTAATTTTTAATATAAAAACACTATTGAAAAATTAATTAATTTTATTTAATTAAAACATAAATAGTATAAAATTAATATATTTATTTTGATATAGAAAAAGTTGAAAATGTAAAAAGAAATTAAATATAAATTATATTAAAGTATAATATCTTAATATTATTTAATTTAAATTTTTATAATAAATTATTGAATATATTATATATTTTAAATAATATCATTTGTTATAATTATGATATTTAAATAATTAGTATTATTGCGAAGTAGTATAATCTAAGATAATTAATTATTATTTTTCTAAACAATATTATTTTTTAATATTAAAATTTTCAATTAAACTTAAAATATATCAATACTACTATTAAATAATTTAATATTTACATTAAATAATATTAGTTATATGAAATATAATTTATTTTAATAATTATATAATTTATTATAAATTAATTAGTTAAATATATATTCTTTAATAATTTAATATTATTACATTTAAATTAAATAATATTGTTAAATATAATTTATAATTATTAATTCATAATATTATATAATACATAAATTTTAGAATTTTACTAATCTCAATTATTTAATATTATTTTTAATTAATTATTTTATTTAATATAATATTTAATTATAATATTATTTAAATTATATTAAATTTTAATATGAGTAAATGAAGATATTTTATAGTAGTAATAAATTATTTAACAAATATATTAATTTTACTTAATTTTTTAAAATTTTATTTTGTAAATTAAATTGTTATATTTAAATCAATTTAAATATTTGTTTTCAATATATAACAATATTAACCAAATATATTTTCTGTTTTCGAAATTTGAAAACAAAATAAAAATAAAATTATCAAAAACAAAAAGCAAAAAATAAACCAAAAAAAAAATCCCACTGACCCTTAGATATCCATCAACCATTTTCAACACAACAAATGAAAAGCAAACCCTTAGACCTAACTGGCCAAGTCAAAATTCTGCCTCATTGTTGGCACAAAAGTGAGGTCTTCAATTATCTGAGGATACACACAGCATCTCTATGAGATCAAAATCATCAAACAGTTCAACTATGTGTGTGACAGTGTGTGAGTAAGCTTTCGCTAATGGAAATCCAACTTTGATCTCAAAAATCAACCCGAAATGTCAAACCCGTAAATTAAATTCTCAAGAGCTACTTTACTTTCAATGGAAAATAACTAATAATTACAAAATTTAATATTAGACTCACAATCTTGCAGGAACCCAACTAGAGAAGACCATCACCAACTTGAATCACAGCAATAGTCTAGTCAAGGGAAATCAAGAATCACCTAAGTCTTAATGACTAGACAAAATAGAGAAAAAAACAAACCAGAATAAGACTAACAATAGTAAAAATGAGTTTTTTTCCAAGCTAACCTGAATGCCTGACTCAAATTGATCAGTGCATTCAGGAGGAAGCTGCAATTAAATAGCAACAAAATGGGGAAGGTTATCCTCAACCATAACTACAACACCATCTACCAAAGGCAAGCATAATAAAACATATTATAATTGCCAAACACAAGTTTTCCATTGACATATACTTGATCATTCAACCCAAACTTCAAAATAGGGTAAGCAATGGAAATTAAAAACAAAAATTGCACTAAAATTAAAAAAGAAAAGAAAAGAAAAGAATAGAAAAGAAAATGAAGGTGGGCTATATGACATACAACATCAAAAGAACCTATTCCCTAAGTAGTCGGCCCTTCTACCAATTCCCATTATATTGTTTATATGCCCACTTGTCCTAATTCTATTGGGTCTTTATGAAAGATATTTCTACATCATCAAAGCTCTATATCCACCCTTTGTCTTCTTGTCCATGTGTCATCTTAGGTGACCAACCCATGTGAAGTTCATGTGAAAACTTGTCATCGTCTTTCAAGAGTGAATGAAATAAAGCCATGTGACATGTTAGAAGGCAATGAGTGAGCTATACTGAAAGACAAATTTTGTTGTTATTTTGTCTTTTAGTGGCATGAAATTTGTCATTTAATGCACTCAATCTCATTTTACATGGGTGAGCTCAAATGCCATCAAATTAACCCAATTTCTTCTAAAAATTTATTTATCTGCATAATTAAAGACAATTAATCAAACTAGGGGAAATTAACATTTTTACAAGAGAATTAAGCAATAATCAAGGAAAATAAACACATAAATAACTCTATAAAATAGAATTATTACCAATCGGACAGTCTTGGAACTATTGTCAATTTATGCTTTTCATTCTTGATAATAGAAAAGTATTTATGTTTAGTAACAACATGTATATTGATTCTAGCATTCTATGAGATAGATTACATACAGTGGACTTGTACCCTAATATTAGGAAAATTTTCTTCAATTATGAATAATGTGACTGTTGGTTCTAATTATGGTCATTTTGGCATAAGGATTTGGGACATTCTTAGTTTAGCACACTAAGGATTACGTTAAGGAAAAATCTTAATACTAGGTTAAGTATTTAATTAGTAGATATGGAGATGATTAAGAATTATTAAATACTAACTTTTGTAAATGATTTCCAAATACAATATTTAGTGGATATAAGAATTTCATCACTTTCACTAAAGACCATATAGGTTTAGATCATGTGGAGTGAAAGCTTTGACCCTATAAAAGCCTTAATCCTTTTGATTGATTCCATTAAGAAGCTTACATCAGGTAAGTTGCTTAAGGCAATGAAGAAATAAATGTGATGAATACTGTAGTCGACATAATAAAATTAGGCGAAGTTCTATGCCAGTTTTTGGTTAAATGTACTATAAAATTATATGTTAATGCCTAGTATATTATGCTTGGAAAACCAGAACAGAATAAGATTATAATATCATTATGATGTGGTATAATTTATGTTGAGTCACTCCAAATTTTTGAAATTAAGGTGAAGCAAAGTTATGAAAACTACAAGTAACATTCTAAGTTGAGCTCCAAGCAAAATTAGTTCCTAAATTCATCCCACGTTGTAGTTAGATAAGAAGTCAAGTTTATGTCGCTTTCTATGTTTAGGGTTATAAAGTAACAAAAAGGGTCTATAACCCATAGTCAAGAAAACTAGACAAGAAAACTATCAGAAACAATTTTATTGGTTATTGTGTCAACCAAAGAGATTCTAGTTTTTGATTTTTTTTTTATCTTGTGATGCTAGAATCATTAAGTCGAACTGTGCAACCTATTTAGAGGGTGACCTAAAGAGTAGGGGTTATGAACTCCACAAAGTCATTAAGGAAGTACATATTGTTGTACCGATCCCATATATGTGTTATTTTTTTTTATGAAAAATTGTTAACAAAAAAATCAATAATTGACCCCAATATTATATTTTTAAGCCTGCACCTGAACTTACAAAGGAACATAAATGCGAGATTCATGTGTTGTTCTATTCTAATTCTTGCCAAGAGACATTATTATTCCAAACTCTTTGAGTTTGATATTTGTCACACAGGATGACTCTGCATCTATGTTACATATAGATGCATGAGATCTATTTGAGTTGTCACAATATTGTTGTTAAGACCTAATTTACTGAAAATCACTATAAATTTTTTCGTTTTTTCTTACCTTTCCTTCTGTAACAATTTCAAACATTTGTTGTATCACGACCTCCCGTGACTTACCAAAATCCCCTACAAATTTTTCGTATTTTACTCACCTTTCCTTCTGTCACAATTCAATCACCAAACCGTTGGGCTGTGATTCGATATTAGTCACCTCAACCACATTCATTCCAAAGCATGCATACATGTCAACACAATTATCTATTGACTGTAAGTACTCTTTTCTTAAAAGTGAACTCATATACATTAATACAAATACTTGTACATATACATCCCCGTTCGTACATTCTTTATATAACTGTGCTTTTACATTGTTCAGTACAAAATGTTCAAATGTGTATACCTTTCGTATGATGGGTATGCAACGGATAAAGGAATACCAGTTCTTAGCCGTGTCCAACTACTGTGAACGCTTTGTAGAGAGAAGGAAATAAAAGGGGGTGAGCTCACAGCTCAGCAAGGAAATAAGGCAAGCAAGTAGATAACCACACTATGTACAAAATATGATACTCATGCCTTTAAATCATTTCCTTTTTTATTCGCATCTAAAGCATGTATCTTTCTTGAAACATATATACAATATATATATATATATATATAAATATAGATACAAATCATCAGTATGAACTGAAAACATGCTGGTTTAATAATCTCAGCAATTTATGCAAAACATTGCATTTCTCATGTAATAAATATAAATCATATCTTATCATGCCATTTCAATTTAATCCAAACAATATGGCATTTCATAATGTAAAAACATGAAAAATATGGGCCCCACCCATCCCTCGGGTTACCCACATCACACATAAGGTCACATGACGAGGGTCAACCCATCTCTCGAGTCTACCCAATTTATAAAAACTCATGTGAAAATTCAAACAAGAAATATTAGTAAGGTGAGATAGGTGACTACTTGTTCCGAGATTATGATCATATCTCAGTTTCCATGATCTCAGGCTACACAGTACTCGGTGTGTGGGGCCTCATATTTGCTGTAACGGGAGGTGGGTCAAATCCTCAACCATCAGCCACAACTCTATATCATTGTGTACTCACAGTACATCGTACTCCAGTGACATACACGGTACAAAGTACTCCATGGACCCAATTCTCATAGTCGGGGTGCCTACCATAAGTCCTAGCCCTCATACCATGGATAATAGTTTTGATAGCCCTCGACCATATCTCAAAAATTTACACGTGCGACCATATAATCGGTGCGACACACAATTTGCATAGGCTCCCAGCACGGCTATTTCATGCTATCTCTTTCAAAATCGGTACGTGCTAGTAAACTCCAGTATGACCTCATGCACAAGTCATATAAATCTAGTGCGAGCAATGCTCCTAGCACCATGTTATGTAAAACTGAGTATGAGCAATGCTCCAATACTCTATCATGCATCAATCAATAAAACTGAGTACTAGCAATGCTTCAGTACTCTATCATGCATAAATCGCATTAAAGTTAAGTACGAGAATTACTCAAGTACTAAGTGATGCATATCTTATAAAATCTAGTACGAGTATCAGTCTAGCACTAATGGTTTTCGTACAAATCGATAGATGGCTTATTTCAAATGAAATTCACTCAAGTACATCAAATTGGCAATATAATGTATTTTTTTCGCATATAACATGAAAACATTAGTCAGTTTATCCATGCAACTGTCAAACTACTCACAAACATGCTTCCTAAGCTTTCTACCCTAATTTTGGGGTAAAATCACAATTTTACATTATCGGTTCCTACTGAAATTTTCCATATTAGCAAATCCATATACGATTTAGATACTTGTAAATCTATCCAAAATACGTCTAGCTACCTCTAGCTACTCACGAAGTTCCCTTACCTCTGATCACGTCGCGTGACCTCACTTCCTCGGTGCTCTGCTAAACCTCGCAGTCTGATCAGTTTCCAATATAAACTCCGAAGCTGTAGATAACCATTCACATCAGTATACCTTAATATACTTAATTTTCACTTGTGTGTATCTCAAATCAATCCATTTAGCCCTTTTTACACTCATCTGACCTTATTACATCTCATTAGACCTTACTTTTTCTTAAGTCCATTTCCAACACATGTATTTCACAAAACCATCTTACAATCATCTATACATGCTTAATAACATCACTACATGCTTCAATTATCATTGAATCCATTCTTACTCAAGTTTCTCTCATTTTCTCACATCCAATCCAAATTCTAAGTCATGGAGATTTAACATGTTCCAGGTTTTTTCAGCCAACAAAACATACACCAATCAACTCACCAAGATACCTATATTAACATACTTGAAGTTGGTGTATTGAATCTTACCTAGTTTGATTTTTTCCTCTTTTTGTCAAATTGAGGGAAAATCACTTTGCTCATTCAATCCTTGATTTCAACTTCTAGTTTCCAACTATGTTGTTCTCCTCCTCATAAAAAAACAACTTTGCTGAAACAAATCTCACTCAAAATTGATTGAAAGGTGATGATTTTTAGAGTAGGAAAGTTAGGCTTTCACTTGGTTTCAATGGGGATTTCTGTTTCTCGGAGAAGGAAGGTACAATAGTCGAGTTTATATAGAATTGTCTTAGGAGATCGATCTCTTAACCATGAGAGATCAATATGCTCTGTGTTTATCTCTTCAGAATTCAACTTTGAGAAGGTAGGATCGATATGCTCTTTAGTATTCGATTTGGCTCAAACAGAATCACTTAGAGATCGATCTGGCCCTTAAGAAGAGATATATCTTTGCTATCCAGAACCCTTTAGAGATCGATCTGCCTCAACCAGAACTTATCCAAGATCTATCTGCTTTGAATGAGGGATCGATCTCCCTCTTGCACAATGCTTTAGCATTGTATTTCAAGCCATGAGATCAATCTGCCCTTGCTAATGAGATCGATCCGCCCTTCATCTGTAACATTCCTGCTGTAATTTTCCAAAAAAATCAAGGTTAACTTCATATTTATTTGCTTAACTACCCAATTTGCATTTTATTCACATTTGGAACTTAAAAACATTCATTTCTTATGATTCATATCAAATGTAACTTGTTTGTACATCAGGAAATCATAAGAATACATATAAATTTACAGGCTTTACATTCCTCCACTCCTTCAAGAAATTTAGTCCTCCAAATTAGAACCAAGTTAATCTTCAAACAACTAGAGGAGTCTCTCTTGCATCAGACTCTCTAGCTCCTAAGTAGCCTCCTTTGAAGTGTGATGCTGCCAGAGAACCTTAACTAACCCGATGGCTTTTTATCTCAAGACTTTCTCCTTCCTATCCAATATCCAAATTAGTTTCTCTACATATGTTAAATCATCCTTGAGCTCCAATGGCTCATACTGAATCTCATGGGTCAGATTTGGATGATACTTCAGAAGCATCAAAATGTGGAAGATATTATGCACTCCCGATAAGTCCTATGGTAAAGACAACATATATGTCTTATCTCCCACTTGATCAAGCATCTCAAAGGGTATAATGTAACGAGGACTCAGCTTACCCCTCTTTCCAAATCTCGCTATACCATTGGAAGGAGAAACCTTCAGAAACATTGTATCATCAACTGCGAATTCAAGTGGTCTCCGTCTCCTGTCAGCATAACTCTTCTGTCTACTCTGAGCTGCCATCAATCTCTCAACAATAATTTGGACATCCTTAAAGGCCTATGTAACCAAATCAGGAGCAAAAATCTTCTGGTCACCCACTTCTTCCCAGCCGATACGGGAATGACATCTGCGGCCATACAAAGCCTCATACGGTG
Organism: Firmiana major; assembly: GCA_033439115.1. Classification (NCBI taxonomy): domain Eukaryota; kingdom Viridiplantae; phylum Streptophyta; class Magnoliopsida; order Malvales; family Malvaceae; genus Firmiana; species Firmiana major. The sequence goes on along the minus strand of CM065908.1, from coordinate 43,450,698 downwards.
CCATCTCGATACTCGAATGATAACTGTTGTTATAGGCGAATTTGGCTAGTGGTAAATGATCATCCCAGGATCCTCTAAAATCTAGCACACACGCTCTCAACATGTCCTCCAGAGTCTGTATAGTCCTTTTTTGGCACGACCCTCAATCCACCGAAAATCCACAACAAATTTTTCATTTTTCATTTATCGATTATTATTTAATCCAATTCTTATTGTTGTTCTTTACCTTTACCTTACTTGATTGTGAACAGCTACACCTCCAATAGTTGAGCTGTGTATCAGTGTCAATCTCATCCAATCATACCATTTCAAATTACAATTCATTTAAATGTAAATACTTTTATTTCTAAATCAGAGTTACTGTTTACATGTATTCACAATATTTTACATCCATAAAAATTACATTTAAAGACATTACTGTGCTTTGACATGTCTAGATACAAAAACTGTACAAATGTGTATACCTCGTGTGAGGGGATGCAGCGGACACCAAAATTCCAATCCTCAGTCGCCCACTATCTACTGTAAGTGCTTGTAGTGGGGGAAAATAAAAGGGGGGTGAGCAAACCATGCACTCAGTAAGGCAATCATACGAGCAGGTAGATAACTGTACTATCTACGTGGTCGCGATGCCATGCTTAAATCACATATTTATTAGTTATACTCCAAAACGTATGCTCATGCTTGTGTTATGACATGTAAAACAATTCATGCTATTTAAATCAATGCATAGTTCTCAAAACATAAAATGAAAAATCATCATGCGTAAATCAAAATCAAGGCATAGTAAATTATCATGCATAGTGCACTTAACAAGCATTTCAAATTTCAACACAAATCGATAAAAAATCATCACTTGTCAGGACTCAGCCCCTCTTATGGACTATCCTGACTCACAAACACATTTCAAAACATGGATTTCTCATTCAACAATAGGCGTGTGAGATAGGTATATAATATCAATAAAGGTAATAACTAGGACTATGACCATATCCTCTGTGATCCTAGGCTACACAGATCCTAGTGTGCGGGGTATCACCTCTATCTTCTTCCGCACGAGAGGTGGGTCATGTCCAACCTGTTGGTTCATAGCAGAACATCCATCATTCGAAGATGGCATATATACAATATCATACACGATACAGTGTACTCAATGCTACTTGCACGGTACAACGTAGTCCGTGGACCCATATTATCATAACATATCCAGCCACATCTCAATGCGCATGTGCGAGCCTATTTAATCGGCATGGCACACAGCCTACCCGAAGCTCCCAGCACGGCTCCTAACATATCATAAAACCACGTGCGAGTAATCTCTAGCATGACAACAAGTGTAATGGACATCTAGTGCCAGCTATGCTCCAGCACCATGTCAAAACTCGTATGAAAACTAGTGCGAGCTAGGCTCCAACACAATGTCATAAAATCCATGTAAAAACTAGTGCGAGCTAAGCTTCAACACTCATGCAATGTAAAACTCTAGTGCGAGCATCGCTTCAGCACTAATGCACGTATAAAACATGTCAAATCTCGTGCGAGCACTGCTCTAGCACGTTTCATTTCCACAAACTCATGTAGGTGGCTCATTCTTTGCAAAGCATGGTTATGAAACCAAATCAAGCTACTTTTTGTGCAAATCATTTTAAATGCTAGCCAACCTACCAATCACATCCTAAAAAGCAATAAAAAGATTTTAAAGCTTCGTGCTCTTGCTTTTAATGCACATTTCTCAAAAACCCAATTCTTTACCTTTCCAACAAACATTTCATCTTAAGACCCTTAGCTACATTAAAAATCACCCATGCGCCCGTAAGGGGTACAAATATCCCTAGGGCTAACACAATTCCCTTACCTCATTCTCTTGGAAGCAACTCTTCCTTCCTTTCCCGCTTTTCACGATTTGGCTCAACTTGCTCTAGATTTATCCTCGGGAACTGCACACATTCATAAATCATATGAGTCAATACCGATAACTCATATTTAGGCTTCAACAAATCATTATATCTCATCAAGCCTGTTTTATCGAGTTTGACTCATTATCACATTTGGCCATTATTATGCCATTTCTAGTCAGTTTAACTAGCAACACACTTGGTTACTTATCAAACCCTTGACATAAATGTTTATCCATAACCTTCCATCATTTATGCATTCTCTACAACACAATTTATGCACATTTTATCACTTGACTAATCTAACAATGTGGCTTCATCCAATCATTTCAAAATCATGTACATTACCTCACTAACAACTTGATATAATCCTTTTTATCATCTAATCAACCACATTTTCACTTTCTCACACTAAGCTCATTCTAGGTTATGCTTGTTTCATTACATTCTAGGTAGTTTCATTCATCAATACATACACCAATCTACTCACAACCACTAGATAAATATACTTAGAGTTGGTGTATTGGAAACTCACCTAGCTTGACTTTCTTCTTCTTCAAGTTTGGAAGACTCCTTAGCTCCTTCAATCCAATGAGTTGAATGTTAGCTCCAAGCTATATTGCTCTCCTCCTTAAAATGAACAACTTTGGCTCTAATAGCTTTTTTCCAATTCTTTTTGGAAGAGGGTGTATTCTAGAGAGAGAAAGCTTGGTATTTTGAGTGAAATGGAAGAGATATGTTGGTTTGTTAAAAAAAAAGGTTTTATCGTGGGGTATTTATAGATTGAGAGTGATAAGATCGATCTGCTAGGGTGAGGAGATCGATCTTCCTTTGGTTTTTCCCATCGAATTCTCAGGTTTAGAATGGGACAGATCGATTTGCTCATTAGGGAGAGATCGATCTTGGCTTGGCAGAAGCTTGAAGAGATCGATATGCTCTTGGGGAGAGATCGATCTACTCTTTACAGAATCTAATAGAGATCGATCTGCACTTAAGAGGGGATCGATCTGGGCTTGGCAGAGGCTAATCTAGATCGATCTGCTTATTGGGGAGATCGATCTACCTTGGTAGATTCACTTGGAATGGATTTGTTTGGCACAAGGGATCGATCTGCCTCAAATGGGAGATCGATCTGGCCTTCATCCGCAACCCTTTTGCTGTAATTTTCCAGATTTTTCAAGGGTAAATTCCTATTTCATTACTCCAATACCCATTTTCCATTTTAATCCCACTTAGAGCATGGAAATACTCATTTCATGATTCACATACAATATGAATTGTGTGTATTGCTTTCATTCATAAAGAATATATAGAATTCACGGTCCATGCATTATTAATTCGTGTCTTCATTCCTTATCTTCAATCCAAGTGTTCAAGGTTTTATTCATTTAGTTTTATGGCCACTTCAGCCCTTATTTATCCTTTATTTGTATCTTGACACTCATTCATCCCATTGCAATTCATTCACATTTAAATGATCTGAAATAATTTTGCTTATAATTTCATTAACGTATATTATAAAGTTATACATATTTGGGGTCTCACATCTCTAACTGACCATCTGTCTGAGGATGGAAAGTAGTACTCAAACTCAACTGGGTTCCCATAGCTTCCTGAAAATATTCCTAAAAGTGGGAAGTGAAGCGGGAATCCCTATTCGAGACAATACTCACTGGAATACCATGTAACCTCACTACCTTGCATACATACAATTCTACCAATGAACTCAGAGTATCGGTAGCTCTCATAGCTAAGAAGTGGGTTAACTTCATCAGTCTATCAATGATCACCCATATTACATCGTGATTCTTACGGGTCCTCGATAAACCCATCACGAAATCCATAGTGATATACTCCTATTTTCCTACCGGTATAGGTAGTGGATGCAATAATCCTGCAGGTTTCTGATGGTCTACCTTCACCTCATCTTGCCATGAAATCCACCACATCTCTTTTCATAACCGACCACTAGTACACCTTTCGAAGATTCTGGTACATCTTATTACTCCCCAGATGTAACGTGTACCTCGAAGAATGAGCTTTCAAGAATATCAATCTCTTGAGCTCTAGGTCCTTGGGAACACACAATCTGTCTCTGAACCTCATTACTCCATCAGAACTTATCTCGAAATTAGTTATTGTGCCCTTCTGTATGTAACCAGTCACATCAATGCCATACAGATCAGTCTGCTGAGCCTGTTTAATCCTGTCCAATAGATCTGGCTCCAAGCGTAGACTAGCAATCATACAGTCTGTATCCATGTCAGAAGGCACAACTCTCAAACTGAGGCTAGCAAACTACTCTAGCAACTCATGTTCCCTAACCATCATATACGATACCATCCCAAGACTCTTCCTACTCAAAGCATAAGCTACAATGTTAGCCTTACCCGGGTCATAAAGTATCTCACAATCATAGTCCTTCAAAAGCTCTAGCCATCTTCTCTGTCTCACGTTCAGCTCCTTCTACGAGAACAGATACTTGAGGCTCTTGTGGTCGATAAAAATTTGAAACTTCTCACCATACAAGTAGTGGCGCCATACCTTCAACGCAAAAACTATTGCTACTAACTCCAAATAATGGGTCGGATAGTTCTTCTCATGGTCCTTCAGCTGTCTGGATCCATACGCAACTACTCTATCATCCTGTATCAATACACAGCCCAGCCCCTGATCCGAAGTATCGATATACACTGAAAATCCTCTTAAACTGGTAGGGATAATGAGAAATGGAGCAGTGGTCAATCGACACTTCAGCTCTTGAAAACTCCTCTCACAATCATCGTCCCACACGAATGCTACACTCTTCTGAGTGAGACGTGTCAACGGAGCAGTCAACTTTGAAATTTCTTTAACAAATCTCTGATAATATCCTGCTAAACCCAAAAAACTCTTGACCTCGGTGATTGTCTTATGCTATTCCCATTAAACTACAACCTCAATCTTGGATGGATCTACTGATACTCTATCCCTCAACACAACGTGTCTCAAAAATGAGATCTGTACTAACCAAAAGTCACACTTACTGAGTTTAGCATACAGCTTCTACTCTCTTAGGGTATGCAATACAATCTTGAGGTGCTTCTCATGTTCTTCCTTAAATTTTGAGTATACTAATATGCCATCGATGAAGACGATAACAAACTGATCTAAATATGGCTTGAACACATCGTTCATCCAATGTATGAAAGTTGCGGGAGCATTCGTAAATTTGAATGGCATAACCAAAAACTCATAATGGCCATATCGGGTCTTAAATGCTATCTTGGGTACATCTCCACTCTGAACTTTCAACTGATGATACCCAGATCTAAGATCAATCTTTGAAAAGACCTGTGCTCCCCAGAGCTGATCCAACAAGTCATCAATCTGTAGAAGGGGATACCTATTATTGATGGTAGCCTTATTCAACAATCTGTAATCTATACACAATCGAAGGCTTCCATCATTCTTCTTCACAAACAAAATCAGTGCTCCCCAAGGTGAAATACTCGGTCTGATGAACCCCTATCCAACAGCTCCTGTAACTGTCTCTTGAGCTCCTTCAACTCAACTAAGGCCATGCGATATAGTGGTTTCGATATAGGTTTAGTTCCAGGACTAAATCTATACAGAACTACATCTCTCTATCTGGTGGTAACCCTGGCAACTCATCCGAAAAGACATCTGGAAACTCACTGACCACAGGAATATCTGCCAACTCCAGATGTGCCTTATCCGTATCAACCACGTATGCAATAAAACCTTCAACATATTCATTTCTCAGTCAGTATAGTACAATATTTATTGTAATCATAACTACTACTTTCATTTATTTTCATTAAACTTTACAATGTAATTCATAAGGGTAGGAAACATAACTGTCTTAGCATAACAATCTAACACAACATGATTTGTAGATAACCAATCCATTCCTAAGATTACATCAAAATCACTCATACTTAACAATATTAGGTTAGTTGTCATATCCTTTTTTCCTACTCTTAACTTGCAGTCATTTAACACATACTCAACTAGTTGACTGTTATCCATAGGCATACAAATTAATATCATCCTACTTAAAGGTGTATGCTCTACATGTTTTGCTAACATACATACAAATGAAGGTGATACAAATGAATGCGTGGCATCAAGATCAATTACAACATATGCTTCTAAATCATACATCAGGATGTTACCTCTAATCACATTTGAATAAGCATCAGTTGTGCCCTAGTCCAAGGCATGTACTCGCCCTCGTCCAATAACCTGCTTCCCCTTCTCCTCTTCCTCGCTCTTCTCTTTGGAGCATACGTATTAGCTGGAGCTCTCTCTGGCTCCTTGCCCTTTTGTGCTGTAATATCAATAATCTCTGGGTAAACTCTTGCCATATGCCTTAGCTTCCCACATCTGAAGCACAATCCACTAGAAATAGGACAAGGCCTACTGCAATGGAATCTACCACATCTACTGCAGTGCTCAATGGTAGGCATCGATCCTCCAATAACAACATCTCTAGCTGGAGTTATAGCCGGTTATGTAGGAGATCTAACAGTCTTCTCTTGTACTTCCTCGATCCTTGGTCTCTTACCGAAGAGTCTCCTCCCTCCTCGATATCCAAAACCTCTGGCACTGTCACTCAACAGCCTCTTCCTATCTCAGACTCTACCATTGCCAACTGTCCTGAACTCTGAGACATTCCACCATAGTCTTGCTCATAGAGTTGCGCCATGCGCACTGCCTCGTCATAGGTAGAGATGTCAAATGGAACTAATCTAGACCATAGTATTGGTCTCAGTCTATCAATAAATCTACGAACCTTCTTGGTCTCACTACTCATAATATCAGGGTCATACCAACCCAAGGATATGAATCGTGTCTCGTACTCATCCACCGACTGAGTCCCTCGGCTCAACCCTAAGAATTCCATCTACAGCTTCCACTGGTGTAAGACCCATATTTTCAAATGTAAACCTTATGAATTCATAAGTATGATGATGTATTTGTAATGCGAAGCATAAGTGATGTAAAGTCCATAAATTTAATGTACACACTTGTAATAAGATTTTGTGATGTACATACAACTTTCATTATGTATGAATATGAAGAAATGGACTTTTGTATGTGATGAATGTGATTGGAACTCAAAATGAGTAGTGTGGTAAAATGGAAGGAAGTTGCATGAGTTGCATAAATCTTTGTACTTCTATTTAGTCTTGGATGGTATACCTTTGGTTATACAATGAATGCACACAAGTTTTAATGTGTGTAAAGTATGAATGGATGTCATTTTTAAGTCTTAAAGGTGGTTGGATGAGAAAATGACTATGGCAGCAAATTAAGGATGTTTTGTGTAAGTTACTATAGAAAACTGTAGGAAAATCTAGAAAATATGAATGCTAGATCGATCTCATAGGATGAGAGATCGATTTGGAAGAGCAAAAAATGCTCTTATTCGAGTAATGAAACAAGCCAGATCGATCTCCAAAGGGGCTAGATCGATCTGCTAAACATTCTATAAAGAAGAGATCGATTCTTAATGCAAGCAGATCGATTTCTTTAGCTCTCGGGTTGGAGAAGATCGATCTCCTCCTTAGCCAGATCGATCTAGCTACTGCTGAAAATAGATCGATCTCAAGCCTCGACAGATCGATCTTATGCATTTAAATTGGTGTGAAAATGAGGGATTTAAGAGGACCAGATCGATCTCCTTCCAATGTAGATCGATCTCATTAAGCAATTTCTATAAATAGGAGCAGTGAAATCTACAAATCACGAAAACAACCCCCATTTTCTCAACTACCAACCCAAACCTAGTTTTCTCTCTCTAAAGCATCCCATTTTCAGTCAGATTTGAGGGAAGACCATTAGATATAAAGTTGTTCATACTCAAGAGGAGAACAACATACTTTAGAATCAAAGCCCCATTTGTTGTATTGAAAGAGCAAGGGACATTTTCATTTGGAGCAAGAAGAGAAACTAGATTGGTAAGTTTCTAACACTTAAGCCTAAGTACATTTATCTATTTATTGATTTTAGAGTTGATTTGTATGTATATTAATGGTTAAAACTACCTAAGATGTGACGGAACTAGTAAAACCTAAAATAAGTCTAGTGTGAGAAAATATGGGTTGAATAAGTTGATGATTTATGGGTATGCTAAAGTGTTTATGAGATAATGTGGATGAATTGAGATGGTTAAATGAAGTTACATTGTGGGTTTAGAGAATTTAAGGAAATGAGTATAGAAGATGTTTGAATAAAATGCTATAGTGAAGAAGTTGATAAAACATGAACACTATGAGCTCAGTATCGATTTAACATCGATTTAGTATGAATCAATAGGCCTAAAAGAATCAATAGGCTTGAGATATGAGTAGAACAATAAAACGAGGCCTTATAAGTGTTAATGAAGGCTATAGGTTGAACCGACTATAGCAAACATAAGAGTTATGTAGTATGGACTAAATTAATGTAATATACGACTTTGTGCAGTTCCGGAGAGTTTGTTGGAGATGAATCGAATCGCACAAGTAAGTAGCTCTAAGGAAACGAAATCACGCAACGCAATTCCAGGTAAGGGAATTCGGTGAGTATATAGAGATAACTGCTCGTACTTTGAACTCGTGGGTGAATATAGGGCATTTATGAAATGCATGATTGTTTAAGAAAATGATTGTTGATATGCATGAATAGCTGCAAGTATTTGTATGAGATTTGGTTTTGAAGTGGATTTTATGGAAAGGGATTATTAATGCTAATAATTTCATAAATCACATGTTTGAATGTTTCCATATAACACAATGCTTTGTTTTGAGAAAATTAATGTATAGGCTGACTAGTGTTTAAATGACTTTGTGAAATAGCACATGTGAGGTGCTAATCATGATTTTAGAATTATTTTGGTTGATTAGGAGCCACCTATTGTGTTTGTGTGAATTAAATCGTGCTAGAACCTCACTCGCACGAGATTTTGGTATTTTTGCATATATGAAATGTGCTGGAGCTTCGCTCGCACCTTGATTTGAAATTGTGATGATGCTTTATAAACCGTACTGGAGCTTTACTTGTACGTGGATTTCGAGTGGTTTTCTTATGCATATAATCGTATTGGAGCTATGCTCGTACATGGTTTTCTCATGAATTTATGCATAAATGTCGTACTAAAGCGTTGCTCGTACGAGGAGATTTATCTACGATGCATGTATCGTGCTAGAGCTTAGCTCGCACAGGTTTTCACACTGTGGTATGTATGATGCCGTGGTGAGGGTAATACGGATTGGTGTTCAGGGAACCCAAAAGGGGTGAGCAAAGCCATGAGGTGCTAAGACCTGACATTAATCCATTCAAGGAACCCAAAAGGGGCGAGCAAGACTATGATGGGCTAGGACCTGATATTAGAAATACTCCTACATGCACTTGAGACTATATCGGTTACACATGGTATTGGGGTAGATAAGACCTACGACTGGCACCCCCAACCATGATATGGGTCCGCAGAGTACGTTGTACCGTGTATATCACATGGAGTATGTTGTACCGCGTGGTTGTGATGATGATAAGAAAGTCTGACAGAGATTAACCCACCTTTGTTCTAGCATGATACCCCACACACCGGGATCTGTGTGGTCTGGGATGATTTATGACATAGTTGGCCAACATAGTCCATTCAGATATAGTGACCTGTCTCACCTGTTATTACATAATACCGCATGGTTTTGATATATGAGTGTGATTTTGATTGTCCGGAGTAGAGGGAGGGGTCGAGCCTTGTGGGATTTGTGATTTAAAGAAATGATAATTTGATTTAAGATGAGATGTGATGGAATTTGAAAAGAGATTTGTGATGACATGTGATGTGATTTGAAAAGGATGTTTCCTAAATGAATTTCCATTTTTATGATCCGTTTTAATGAGACTGAGCATGAGATGGTTTTACATGTTGATATTTCCATGTTTTATGCCTATTTACATGATTTTCAATACATGATATATGTATATACATGTGGCATAGCTTTATTTCCTCATGCTCCAATTATAAACGATTTATGCATAACACTATCAGCATGTAGATAGAGTAGTTATCTACCATGCTTGCATTATTGCCTTACTGAGCGTGTGGTTGCTCATCCCTATCTACTTTCCCTTCTCTACGGAGCGTACATAGCAACCCAGTGAGGACTGAGGCATTGTATTTTGGACATCCGCTGCTTCCATCGCCAAAAGGTATACACACAGGGATTCTTTTTGTATCTAAATATGTAAAGGCACAATAGTCATTTTGTATTGTAAGGTAAGGGATGTAAAAGTTAGAAAATGTGTGATGTATAAGTGTATAACTTAACTTTCAAATGAATGACACTTCTTTTTATTAATTTGAGTATGAATGATGAGTGATGATTATTATTGACTCACAGCCCAACTGTGTAGTGGTGAGTTTGTTTACGACCGGGTAAGGAAAGGAAAATGTGAAAAAGTTATATTAATTTTTGGTTAAAAAGGATAAAATGGGTCATGATAGAGATTGGTGTCAGAGCTCAGTTGGCCTGATGTAAGTCAGTAATAAAACATAGGAAAAGTACATCCCCATATTATTGTGCTTTTATTTAGATATAACTGTGTATAACGTGATGGATAGAATCTAATAAGTGATTATGAATATAGGAAGTTAGGCATTATACCTGTTACACGCTGAGGTAGAGGGGCGAGAGCACGTGCTAGAGGCCGTAGAGGTAGGCCTGAGAGCCGAGCGGAGCTACAGACTGACCAGCCTCCACAGGACCTTGCTAAGAGAGCAGGGGATACAGAGGCACGCTTCGCTAGGATAGAGCGAAGTATTGAGAGCCTAGTTGAGATAGTCACTCAGGCATTGGGTGCCGGTGATAGACAAGGTCCCGCAGCATAGCCTACTACTAGACAGGCAGCTGCAAAGGTAGAGAGTCGAGTGAGAGTGACCTGAGGTATGATTACGACTTGAGCAGATTGAGACAGTTTCAGGAGTTGAAACCTCTAATATTTAGAAGAGTGAAGGACCTAGTTATTACTAAGGACTGGGTGTATGAGATGGAGAAAATGTACAGATTCTTTAGGTGTACATCAGTTGAGAAAGTGGCCTTTGTCGTGTTTATGTTAAAAAGTGAGGCAGAGCACTGGTGGAGATCCACCGAGGCTATTTTGAGAGCTCAACACTCAGAGACCACTTGGGAGATATTTTTGGAGGCCTTCAGGAGGTAATACATCCCAGCCACCGCATAGAGGAAATTAAGGATGGAATTTATGAATCTAGTTCAGGGGAACCGTACTATGGATAAGTATGAGTCGAGATTCATGTCTTTGGGATTTTTTGAGAAGAGACCCAAGATTGAGGAGGTGCAGAAGAGAGCTGCTAGACCTCCTGTATACCCGACTTTGACTGCATCGATGGGTATAGTTATTGGAGGACCACAACCTACTACTGATCAGTGTAGGAGATGTGGCAGATACTATAGCACTAGACCATGTCAGATGCCCCCTGTTTCATGTTATAGGTGTGGAAAGCCCGGGCACATTTCGAGATACTGTACTGAGATGATTGAGATTGCCCCACAAAGGGCAAGGAGCCAGAGAGAGCTCTAGTTGAGATAGCTGCCCCGAGAAGGAGGGCCACGACTGAAGAAAAACGGAAATAGGTAGTGGGTGTGAGCAGAGGAAGAGAACATGCACTGGATTAGGACACCGCAGATGCCTTGACGAATGTGATTAAAGGTACCATCCTAATCTTTGATTTAGAAGAATTGGTATTGTTTGATCCTGGTGCTACACATTCCTTTATATCGCCTTCCTTTGTACATAAATTGTTAAAGGATTTGAAACCTACATTGTTGGATAGAATGTTGATGATTTCCACACCCATGAATGATAGTCAATTGATTGAGCATGTATGTAGGGATTGTAAATTGAAGATAGAGGGAAAGGAAATGACAGCTGATTTAATTTTATTGAATATGAATGATTTTGATGTAATATTGGGAATGGATTGGTTGGCTGCCAATCATGTTTTGATGGATTGTCATGCTAAAATCTTGATATTTCCAGAGATAGAAAATCATGTTGTAAGATTTGTGAAATGAAATGAAAGAACACAATCATGATAAATGAAAAGAGTACGATTTTATTTAATCCACTTGAGAGATGAATTTAATTATTTATGTTGAATATTGATATGATGACTTGTGACACTAACGGTGGAAAGAATGATGTGAAAGGTTCATTACATATGTGGTTGACATAGATAAGGCACACCTAGAATTGAGAGACATACCAGTGATTGCAGAATTTCCTGATGTCTTTTCGGACGATTTACTAGGGCTACCACCTGAAAAGAAATGGAATTTTGCATAGACTTAATGCCTGATACCGAGCTGATATCTAAACCACCATATAGAATGGCTCTGATGGAGTTAGAAGAGTTAAAAAAATAGTTGCAAGAGTTGCTAGAGAATGGGTTTATTAGATCGAGTGTCTCACCTTGGGGAGCACAGGTTATGTTTGTAAGGAAAATGGATGGAAGCCTCCGATTGTGTATAGATTACCAGTTGTTGAATAAGGCCACCATTAAGAATAAGTACCCCCTTCCACGCATAGATGATTTGTTGGATCAGCTCCAAGGAGCCCAAGTATTTTCAAAGATAGATCTGTGGTCATGGTACCATCATTTGAGGATATGGAGTGGAGATATACCCAAGACAACATTTTGTACCCGTTATGGTCACTACAAGTTTTTAGTAATGCCATTAGGATTGACGAATGCCCTCGCAGCATTTATGGTGTGGATGAATGATGTTTACAAGCCATACTTGGACAAATTTGTGATTGTGTTTATTAATGATATATTTGTTTATTCTAAGTCCAGGGAAGATCATAAGGAGCATTTGAGGTTAGTTCTGCAGACCCTCCGAGAGAAAGAGTTATATGCCAAACTCAGCAAGTGTAGCTTTTGGTTAGAGCATATCTCATTTCTGGGCCATGTTGTGCCAAAGAATGGGGTATCAGTGGATCCATCCAAGAAAGAGGCAGTTGTATTATGGGAACAGCCCAAGACAGCTACTGAGATAAAAAATTTTCTAGGATTGGCAAGTTATTATCAGAGATTTGTAGAGGGTTTCTCCAGACTAGCTGCTCCATTGACACGCCTCACGCGGAAAGAAGTTAAGTTTGTATGGGATGAGGTATGTGAGAGGAGTTTTAAGGAGCTTAAGCGTCAGTTGACTATTGCTCCGGGTCTCACCATTCCTACCAGCTCAGGAGGTTTCTTGGTGTATATGGATGCATCACAACAGGGATTGGGCTGTGTACTTATGCAGGATGGGAAGGTAGTTGCCTATGGATCTAGACAGTTGAAAGATCATGAAAGGAACTACCTGACACATGATTTGGAGTTGGCGGTTGTAGTGTTTGGTTTGAAAATATGGCGCCACGATCTTTATGGTGAGAAATTTTAGGTTTTTATAAATCATAAGAGCCTTAAGTACCTGTTCTCGCAGAAAGAGTTAAATATGAGACAGAGGAGATGGCTCGAACTCCTTAAGGATTTTGATTGTGGAATCATGTACCACCCGGGTAAGCCAAATGTGGTTGTCGATGCTTTGAGCAGGAAGAACCTAGGGTTGGTGTCTTATATGATGGTACGAGAACATGAGTTGTTGTAACAATTTTTGAACCTCAATTTGGATGTAACCCCACCTGGATTAGAGAGATTTTATATCCTGGCTAGTATAAGATTAGAGCCAGAGTTGATTGGTTGTATTCGATAGGCTCAGCAAAGCGATCGACAGTGTATCAATTGGTTAAGTCAGATACAGACGGGTGTGGGTATTGATTTTGAGCTGAGTACAGATGGCTTATTGAGGTTCAAAGGCAAAGTATATGTTCCTGAGGATCCTGAGATCAAGAAACTGATTTTATCAAAGGCTCACTCATCAAAGTACACGATAAATCCAAGGAGTACCAAGATGTATCAAAACCTTCAGAAGGTTTATTGGTGGTCTGGAATGAAAAGAGACATTTCAGAATATGTCGCTAAGTGTCTTGTCTGTCAGTAGATGAAGGTAGAGTGTCAGAAGCCTGCAGGATTATTGCAGCCTTTACCGATACCAACATGGAAGTGAGAGCATGTCACCAAGAATTTTGTGATTGGATTACCGAGGACCTGCAGAGGTCATGATGCTATATGGGTTATTGTGGATCGGTTGACTAAGTTAGCCCATTTCTTAGCTATGACAGCTACTGATACTCTGAGTCAGTCGGTGAACCTGTATGTACGAGAGATAGTACGGCTACATGGTGTACCAGTGAGCGTTGTTTCTGATAGGGATGCCCGTTTTACTTCCCAATTTTGGGAACATTTTTAGGAAGTGATGAGGACCTACTTGATTTTTAGCACCGCTTTTAATCCTCAAAGAGATGGGCAGTCAGAAAGGACTATACAGACCTTGGAGGATATGTTGAGAGCGTGTGTGCTGGATTTTGGAGGCTCCTGGGATGATCACCTGCAATTAGTCGAGTTTACCTATAATAATAGCTATCATGCGAGTATTGGGCTAGCACCTTATGAGGCACTGTATGGACGTAGATGTCGATCCCCCATCGGATGGGAAGAGGTTAGTGACAGATAGATTTTTTCTCCTGACTTAGTGCAGCAGGCATCTAAGGACATCCAATTGATATGTGAGAGATTATGGACAGCTTGGAGCCGACAAAAGAGTTATGCTGACAAGAGGCGGAGACCACTAGAGTTTGATATGGGTGAGTTGGTCTTTCTGAGAGTTTCACCTTTGAAGGGTATTATGAGATTTGGTAAGAAGGGCAAGTTGAGCCCTAGATATATCGGACCCTTCGAGATTTTGGAGAGAGTGGGAGATAAGGCGTATAGGTTGGCGTTGCCACCAGACTTGGCAAATGTTCATAATATCTGCCATGTCTCTATACTTCGAAAGTATCACCCGGACCCGACACATGTGATAAGATATGAGTCGTTGGAGCTCAATGAGAGTATGACGTATGTTGAGAAGCCGGTTCAGATATTAGATAGAAAAGAGAAGGTATTGAGGACAAAGACAATTCCCTTGGTGAAAGTTCTTTGGCAATATCACACGGTGGAAGAGGCCACATGGGAATTGGAGAACTTGATACGAGAGAAGTACCCCCAACTTTTCAAAGAGTAACTTGGTTCTAATTTAGAGGACTAAATTCTCTTAAGGAGGGGAGTAATGTAAGACCCGTATTTTCAAATGTAAACCTTATGAATTCATAAGTATGGTTATGTATTTGTAATGCGAAGCATAAGTGATGTAAAGTCCATAAATTCAATGTACACACTTGTAATAAGAGTTTGTGATGTACGTATAACTTTCATTATGTATGAATATGAAGAAATGGACTTTTGTATGTGATGAATGTGATTAGAACTCAAAATGAGTAGTGTTGTAAAATGGAAGGAAGTTGCATGAGTTGCATAAATCTTTATACTTCCATTTAGTTTTGGATGGTATACCTTTGGTTATACAATGAATGCACACAAGTTTTAATGTGTGTAAAGTATGAATGGATGCCATTTTCAAGTCTTAAAGGTGGTTGGATGAGAAAATGACTATGGCAGCAAATTAAGGATGTTTTGTGTAAGTTACTGCAAAAAAACTGTAGTAAAATCTAGAAAATATGAATGCCAGATCGATCTCATAGGATGAGAGATCGATCTAGAAGAGCAAAAAAATGCTCTTATTCGAGCAATGGAATAGGCCAGATCGATCTCCAATGGGGCCAGATCGATCTGCTAAACATTTTGTAAAGAAGAGATCGATCCTTAAAGCAAGTAGATCGATTTCCTTAGCTCTCGAGTTAGAGAAGATCGATCTCCTCCTTAGCCAGATCGATCTCCTTAAGCTATTATCTAAAAATAGATCGATCTCAAGCCTTGACAGATCGATCTCATACATTCAAATTGGCGTGAAAATGAGGGATTTAAGAGGACCAGATCGATCTCCTTCCAATGTAGATTGATCTCATCAAGCAATTTCTATAAATAGGAGCAGTGAAATCTGCAAATCATGGAAACAACCCCTATTTTCTCCTTTACCAACCCAAAACCTAGTTTTCTCTCTCTAAATCATCCCATTTCCAATAAGATTTGAGGGAAGACCATTAGATACAAAGTTGTTCTTATTCAAAAGGAGAACAACATACTATGGAATCAAAGCCCCATTTATTGTATTGAAGGAGCAAGGGACATTTTCATTTGGAGCAAGAAGAGAAACTAGATTGGTAAGTTTCTAACACTTCAGCCCAAGTACATTTTTCTATTTATGGATTTTGGAGTTGATTTGTATGTATATTAATGGTTAAAACTACCTAAGATGTGATGGAACTAGTAAAACCTAGAATAAGTCTAGTGTGAGAAAATATGGGTTGAATGAGTTGATGATTTATGGGTATGATAAAGTGTTTATGAGATACTATGGATGAATTGAGATGGTTAAATGAAGTTACATTGTGGGTTTAGAGAATTTAAGGAAATAAGTATATAAGAAGTTTTAATAAAATGCCATAGTGAAGAAGTTGATGAAACATGAACACTATGAGCTCAGTATCAATTTAACATCGATTTAGTATGAATCAATAAGCCTAAAAGAATCAATAGAGTCGAGATATGAGTAAAACAATAAAATGAGGCCTTATATGTGTTAATGGAGGCTATATGTTGAACTGACTATAGCAAACACAAGAGTTGTGTAGTATGAACTAAATTGATGTAATATATGACTTTGTGTAGTTCAGAAGAGTTCGTTGGAGACGAATCGAACCACACAAGTAAGCAGCTCTAAGGAAATAGAATCACGCGATGCAATTCCAAGTAATGTAATTTTGTGAGTATATAGAGATAGTTGCTCGTACTTTGAACTCGTGGGTGAATATAGGGCGTCTATGAAATGCATGATTGTTTAAGAAAAAGATTGTTGATATGCGTGAATAGCTGCAAGTATTTGTATGGGATTTGATTTTGAAGTGGATTTTATGAAAAGGGATTAGTAAGGCTAATAATTGCATAAATCACGTGTTTGAATGTTTCCACATAACACAATGCTTTGTTTTGAGCAAATTAATGTATGGGCTGACTAGTGTTTAAATGACTTTGCAGAATAGCACATGTGAGGTGCTAATCATGATTTTGGGATTGTTTTGTTTGATTATGAGCCGCCTGTTGTGTTTGTGTGAATTAAATCGTGTTGGAGCCTCGCTCGCATGGGATTTTGGTAATTTTCCATGTATGAAATGTGATGGAGCTTCGCTCGCACCTTGATTTGAAATTGTGATGATGTTGTATGAATCGTACTGGAGCTTTGCTCGTACGTGGATTTCGAGTGGTTTTCTTATGCAAATAACCGTACTGGAGCTATGCTCGTACATGGTTGTCTCATAAATTTATGCATAAATGTTGTACTAGAGCATTGTTCGTACGAGGAGATTTATCTATGATGCATGTATCGTGCTAGAGCTTAGCTCGCATAGGTTTTCATACTGTGGTATGTATAATGTCGTGGCGAGGGTAATACGGATTGGTGTTCAGGGAACCCAAAAGGGGTGAGCAAGGCCATAAGGTGCTAGGACCTGACATTAATCCATTCAAGGAACCCAAAAGGGGTGAGCAAGACCATGAGGGGCTAGGACCTGATATTAGAAATACTCCCACGTGCACTTGAGACTATATCGGTTACACATGGTATTGGGGTAGATAAGACCTACGACTGGCAACCCCAACCATGATATGGGTTAGCGGAGTATGTTATACCGTGTATATCTCATGGAGTATGTTGTACCGCATGGTTGTGATGATGATAAGAAAGTCTGACAGAGAATTAACCCACCTTTGTTCCAGCATGATACCCCGTACACCAGGATCCGTGTGGTCTGGGATGATTTATGACATAGTTTACCAACATAGTCCATTCAAATATAGTGACCTGTCTCACCTGTTATTATATAATATCACATGGTTTTGATACATGAGTGTGATTTTGATTCTCCGGGGTAGACCCGAGGGAGTGGTCAACCCTTGTGGGATTTGTGATTTAAAGAAATGATAATTTGAAAGAGATGAGATGGAATTTGAAAAGAGATTTGTGATGAGATGTGATTTGAAAAGGATGTTTCCTAAATGAATTTCCCTTTTTGTGATGCGTTTTAATGAGATTGAGCATAAGATGGTTTTACATGTTGATATTTCCATGTTTTATGCCTATTTACATGATTTTCAATACATGATATATGTATATACATGTGGCATAGCTTTATTTCCTCATGCTCCAATTATAAACAATTTATGCATAACACTAGCAACATGTAGATAGAGTAGTTAGCTACCATGCTTGCATTATTACCTTACTGAGCCTGTGGTTGCTTATCTCTCTCTACTTTGCCCACTCTACAGAGCGTACATAGCAACCTAGTGAGGACTGAGGCGTTGTATTTTGGACATCTGCTGCTTCCATCGCTAAAAGGTATACACACAGGGATTCTTTTTGTATCTAAACATGTAAAGGCACATTAGTCATATTGTAAGGTGGGTGTTATAAAAGTTAGAAAACGTGTCATGTATAAGTGTATAACTTAACTTTCAAATGAATGACACTTTTTTTTATTAATTTGAGTATGAATGATGAGTGATGATTATTATTGACTCACATCCCAACTATGTAGTGGTGAGTTTGTTCACGACCGGGTAAGGAAAGGAAAATGCGAAAAATTTATAGCGATTTTCGATTAAAAAGGATAAAATGGGTCGTGACAGCTGCACTGTATCTGGGACATACTACCTCCTTAAGGCATCCAAAAAGATATCCTAAGTGATCTCTGAGTGTTGTGCTCATAATATAACCCTGGTGGACTTCCACTAATGCTCTGTCGATCCCTTCAGTAGGAATGCAGCAAACGCGACCATCTCGATCGTCGTACACTCAAAAAATCCATAAAACTTCTTCATCTCTGATAATTCTATTTTTAATAGAATTATTTGTGCTTAATTTCTTAATTAATTATTTAAATCCCATATTTATTTTATTAATTATCCCCTTTATTTAATTAAAATTCTTTAATGTGCAGATAAATTAAATCCGGATGAAACTCAGTCGTTTTAGTCGAAATTGGGCTGAAAATGGGCTAAAGGAGACTGGACCGCTTCCAATTTGCAGACTGAGTCAGCAAGTCGTCTGGACATGCGTGATGTCAGTTGTCAGTATTTTATTCGCTCCGAAATGATAAGATCAAAGGACACCGTGCCAACCCTCTAGAAGACACACGTCGAGCCACATCGCATAGCAAATTGGACAAAAAGACTGATGATGTGGAAATATCTACTCTGCAGCAAATTAAAGGAAGACAAGTGGCTAAACAATGCCAACTCATCTAGGATGGAAAAATTACCATTGTACCCCTAAGTGTGTATATAAATAGAATATGATGGCAATTGAAAGTGGGGTAGAAAATTAGGAAGTAGGGTAGGAGTAGTGTAAGGTAATTTAGGAGTAGTTTTAGTTTTTAGAATAGTTTAAAGTTTTATTTTAAAAGCTTTTTTTGAGTTAATATATTTTGAAATGACAAAACAAGTAAATTTAATAATATAGAAATGATTTAAAACATGTTTAGAGGTTATCAGTACCAGAAACTAAGTCTTTAAGGATGAGAGATCGATATGGTGAGATGAGAGATCGATCTCCTGGGCTTTCTAGTCTGAGAGATCGATCTCATAAGGATATGAGATCGATCTGCTAAAGGATTGAATTCTCAAAAGGATATGTACAAGGTATTAAGGAAGCAGAGATCGATCTATAAGGGTTATAAGATCGATTTGTCTATTACAAGAAGTTTATGAGATCGATTTGGTCTAGGAAGAGATCGATCTCCTCTATAACAAAGGCTAAAGGCAGTAGATCGATCTGTAGATCGATCTATGCTCAAACAGAGAGTTTATGAGGTCGATCTGGTATAGGAAGAGATCGATCACCTCAAAGTCAGAGAGCTAAGGAGATCGATCTGGGTTGATTAGAGATCGATCTCCTCTCTACGAGAATACTTGCTAGATCGATCTGGAGATCGATCTTACCTCAAACAGAGATATTGGAAGATCGATCTTCTGGTTCGACAGATCGATCTTCACTAACATTTTCAAATTACAAGATCGATCTCTACATGTATGAGATCAATCTCCATGCTTCAAGTTGCTTTGTTTTCGCAGGATATCAAACTAAGAGATCGATCTGGTCAAAATGGGAGATCGATCTGGCACTCTACTAGAGGTTCCTAACGGCTCTTTCTGCAAAACCTTTAACGGGAAAAATAACATTTAATGCTCCAACTACCAATTCTCCAGTATAAAATCAAGCATTGAAGACACTGAGATAAGAGAGACTATTGCTGTAAATTTTGTATATTCTCAAGAATTTCATTCCAACATTCCATTTGTCTTCAATCTCCATTTATTGATATTGTTGTATAAGCCTTTGTGTAAAAGCTATTTTTATCCTACCAAAGCTTCACTTCATATTCATCCTCAAATTAAGAGATAAGAGATGACTTCCTATGTGTGTCAACTTTGTAAAGGGTGAATATATCTTTGTGTAAAAAGGGTAGAGAGGTTATTCCTTAACCTGTAAAAGGGAGTGTGTAACATTCATTGAAAGAGTGAAAGAAAGCTCTTGACAAGAAGGTCAAGAAGAGAGGACGTAGGCAAGAGATTGGCCGAACCTCTATAAACTACTGAGTTTGCTATTTCCTTCCCTTATCTTTCTTCAATTCATTGCATTACATTATATTGTTTATTTATCATTTGCAATTAGACTTAATTTAGCTTAAATTTACCATTATTGTTAGAAAACTGATTCACCCCCCTCTCGGTAGAGCCAACAATTGTTATCAGAGCAAGGACTCTTTGATCATAGAGGAATAACTTCCTAAGAGTTAAAAACGATCTAATGGCTCACAACAATGTAGCAACCAATCTAGTAGGATAGGGGCATTCTACAGTTAGACCTTCTATGTTCAATGGTGAACATTATGCTTATTGGAAAACTAGGATGATGCTTTTCATTCAAGCAAATGATTATGAGGTATGGAGGATTATAACTAAAGGACCTCAAATCCCAACTAAAAGAATAGAGGGAAGAGACATCCCTAAAGAAGAAGATGAGTGGGATTCAAATGATGTAAAATGTGTTCAGCTAAATGCTAAGGCCATGCACACCCTATTTTGTGCTTTAGGGTCAAATGAATATAATAGAGTCTCTGGTTGTGACAATGCTAAACAAATATGGGACAAATTGGCAATAACTCATGAAGGGACAACTCAAGTAAAGAAGACTAAGGTAGGAATGCTCACACATGATTATGAGTTGTTTAGGATGAAAGAAGGAGAGTCAATTAGTGACATGTTCACTAGATTTACTGATGTAATAAATGGGTTAAAGTCCTTAGGAAAAATTTATTCAAATATAGAAATGGTTAAGAAAATATTGAATAGCCTACCAAAATCATGGGAAGCTAAACTAACTACAATAAATGAGTTTAAAGATCCCCACACACTGTCACTAGATGAACTAATAGGATCATTACTCACATATGAGATGAAGCTAAGAAGAAATGAAGAGCCACCTAAGAAAGTGGGAGTAGCTTGGAAATCCACTACTCAAGAGGAGAGTAAAAATGAGAGTGGTAGTGAAGAAGATCTTGAAATGACAATGTTTGCCAAGAGATTTAACAAATTCATGAGAATGAGAGTAAGTGGTAGTGGTAGGAGAAACCACAAGAAAGATCAAGAAGAGTTAGGTAGAAAAGATACCATTATGTGCTATGAATGTAAAAAACCTGGACATATTAAATTTAACTGCCCTCTTCTTAAAAGATCCAATGATTGTCACGACCCAAATTACCTAAAATCACTACAAATTTTTCACTTTTTTCTATATTCCTCACCTTCTCGTGACAATTCCATTTTTAACGAGTTGGGCTATGAGTCAGTAATAATTCCAACCCTTATCCCAATTGATCATATCATTCTTACCATGGTAATCATATCAGAATTTCAAACAGTATAATAATAAGTACATATATTATACAACTGTATGTACATATGTTTCCATATATTTACATTCCCCATAATTATATTCGTTACTAAACTGTGCTATTAATTGTTTAGATACAAAACTGTATAATGTGTATACCTGATTCGCGATGGGAGCAGCGGACAACTAGGGATGCAATCTCTACCCACTCTCGACTACTGTAGATGCTCTGTGGAGGGTGGAAAATGAAAGGGTGAGCATAAACAGCTCAGTAAGGCAATAATATAAGCAGGTAGATAACTATACTATCTACGTGCTGATAATATCATGATATAAAAATCGTTTACTTTTGGAGCATGAGATAAGATTAAAACGATGCCACATGTATGTATATATCATATACAAGAAATCATGAAATGGACATATAATTCAACATGGAAAATCATCATGTATGACATCTCATGCTCGTCACATTAAAACTCATTTATTTCATCATAAAACTCTTCACTTTAAAACTTATTTGTTTAATCACAAAACTCATCATAAAACAACTTCATCAAGGTCAAACCCATCTCTCGGGAATACCTTGATTCATTAAATCACAGCTCTTTTAAAGACATAAATCGGGACTACCTGTCATACCCCGCTTTTGTGAACCCTTCTATCCATACATTCTCTACTACGGTTGGGCTGTGAGAAGATGCATTTACTAAAATTCATTTATTTACAGCGGAATTTTTAAAACTTTAATTCACACTCCCAGGTGTGTGTGTAGATACACAAAGTTAATTGTATAAATATCATGTGCTTACATATCATCCCCATAATACTGTTTACAATTCCAAGATATAACTGTGCGATACAATATATTAGATACAAAATACTCGTGTATACGAATCTTATACCTTTGCGGATTGTGGGAGCTGTTTAACACAAAAGGTCTAGAGACCACCGCTCTCTTACTTTTCAGTACCTGGAGGGGGAAAATAGTGGGATGAGCAAACCACAGCTCAGTAAGGAAATGTATGCTAGAAGGTAGATATCGTACTACCTACATAGCACATGCATGCATAAACCAAAACCATGTTTTCGTTATAAATGGAGATATCATACGAAAAATGCATTTAAACATATATTTCTCAATAGCATTTTCGTGTAAAATGAGTATCAAGCTTCCATTTAAAACATGCTCATAAATAGTGCCCTCACGGCACGAATGTAAAATAAGAGATTTATCAAAACACAAAATCTCTTTCTTTTCTTAAATCGCTCTTTCTCGCAAATCTCTTTCTTTTCTGAGATTGTCTCTGTTTCTCGAATCTCTGAGACAGGCATGAAATTTTCGGCAATCAAATATCCACGACTTATGGTCATAGTCAGTGATCCCAGGCCTCACTGATCAGGTGTGCATAGGGTATCACTTTGCCTGAAGGGGGATGGGTCAGTCCTACCCTCCGGCTCATCTCAATCCACCTCATCTCCTCGTATACTCACGGTGAAGATACGTCGTGTGTCATCTACGCGATACTCGTACTCACGTGCACCCAGCACGGTACATAGTATACCAACGGGTGACTACACTATTCTTCGTACAACCGTGGACCCAAGTCCATACTCCAACTCCGATGGACTTTTCATCCTAAACCATGTCTCATATACCAGGCGAGCAAGCAGCGTGACACACAGTCAACGCAAAGCTCCAGCGCGGTACGATCTATCGTTAAGGCCCAGCCCGTTCAAATGGCCGTCGGCTGGTATCCCCTTGGGTCCCAGACCCCCAGGTTTACCTTAACTCAACAAAACAGGTGCGAGCAAAGTTCCCGCACTTTCTCAAAACCCTCGTGCGAGTTAAACTCCAACACGGTACATCAAGGCGTTAAAAACAGGTGTGAGCTAGCGCTTCAACACCAAATCTCATCTCAAGGCTGATAGATGGCTATTTTCTCTTTTAAAACTCAAAACACGTTTATTCATACAGCATGCATCTTCATGCTAAAACATGTAAAATTAGCCAACCTATCATCAACATTTCTCAATCATCAATAACAATATAAAATTGAGAATATCATTGAAAACATGCATATCATGCTATTTCCTTACCCTATCCCATTTCTCAATACATATATACATCATAGTACTTTTCATACTTCCATATCATTCATAGAATTATAATATCGTACTAGTTCTAGCAATATATCTACGAAATTGCCGTAAAATACGTACGAACATCTCTATAGCTAACACACAGTCCCTTACCTCGTTTTACTTGTGTGCAACTATCCGCCTTTATGCTTCTTGCGTTCTCATCTCGACTTGCTCCGGCGTATCATCCGAAACTGAAATTCATCCATCAAACACTCGAGTTAACGTTTCTAACTCTTGCTCAACTAATCATTTATTCAATGCCTTAAATACATATTTTACCCTCTGTGGTAAATCTCACAATTTTATCCCAATATCAACATGTCCAAATCATTCTCACAACATGTTCCTCCACTCAAGATATCTCATTCATCATAAACACTTCCACACTCCACTTTTTCACACTTGACTATTTCTAAGTTATATTCATTTCATACCATTCTAGGTAGTTCTATCCACAATATGCACACCCAAATATCTTTATAATCATTAACTAAACCAATGTACTTGGATTTGTGCATTAGAACTTACCTCATTGGATTTCCTCTTGCTCCAATTAGGATTGCCCTTTATTTCTTCAATCCATCAAATGGGGAAATGCCTCTAGACTATGTTGTTCTTCTTTTTGTTGTGAACAACTTTGTCTCTAATAGACTCTCCTTAAATCTCACTGAAAATGGCTGGATTTAGGGGTGAGAAAGCTAGGTTTTTGTGTTGAAGTGGAAAGGAAATGGTTTGTCCCGAAATCTGATAATCCAACTGCTCCCATTTATAGTTTTGACTTGATGAGATCGATCTTCCTTGGGTGAAGATCGATCTGTTCCTCTAAAATCCCTCTTTTCTAAGACATTTTAGAGGCAGGAGATCGATCTGTCGAGGCTAGAGATCGATCTGCTGTCAAACAGAAGCTTAAGGAGATCGATCTGGTCTTATGGGAGATCGATCTGCTTCCAACCCGATAGCTAAAGAGATCGATCTGCTTCCTTTGGAGATCGATCTGTTCCCTTCCATTTCTCACATAAGAGCATTCTGGCTCTCCCAGATCGATCTCTCATCCTATGAGATCGATCTGGCCTTCACAAATTCCAGATTTCTTGCAGTTCCTCTTCAACAACCGTTACCAAACACCCTTAATTTGCTACCATGATCATTTCCTCATTCATTCATCTTTGAGACTTGAAAATGGGATCCATCCTCACTACATACACATTAAAACTTGTGTAGAATCTTTGTATGACCAAATATCTACGATATTACTCGAATGGAAATATACACTTATGTAAATCTTTCCTTCCATTTTACTATACTACTCATATTCCATTTCGATCACATTCTTCTCGTTTTAAGTTCATTTCTTCCTACTCATTCATAATACAACTTGTATGTATAATCACGATTCTTATTACAAGTGCGTACATACCCTTATGAACTTACATTGCATATACTTCACATTACAATGTATCAACATACTTATGATTTTATTTACATTCCCATGTTCCTATATACAGCTATACATGTACGGGGTCTCACATTCTCCCCCACTTAGAGAATTTGGTCCTCCAAATTAGAACCAATTCAATCTGTGAATAACTCGGGATACTTTTCCTGCATCAAACTTTCCAGTTCCCATGTGGCCTCTTCCTCAGTGTGATGTTGCCACAAAACCTTAACCAACGAGATCGTCTTGTTCCGCAACACCTTCTCTTCCCTGACTAACACCCTGATCGGTCTCTCGACATACGACATATCTTTCTTGAGCTCTAACGGCTCATAACTAATTACATGTGTCAGATCCGGGTAGTACTTCCGAAGCATAGAAACGTGGAAGACATTGTAGACTTCTGCTAGCTCAGGTGGTAAGGCTAGCCTATATGCTCCTTCTCCCACTCTATCCAAAATCTCGAAGGGACCAATGTAACGAGGACTTAATTTTCCTTTCTTCCCAAACCTCATTATTCCCTTAGAAGGAGATACTTTCAAAAATACAGACTCGCCAACATCAAACTCAAGTGGTCTCCGTCTCCTGTCAGCGTAGCTCTTTTGTCGACTTTGAGCTGTTCGCAGCCTCTCGCATATTATCCGAACATCCTCGGAGGCTTGCTTAACCAAATCGAGAGCGAGCAATTGTCTGTCACCAACTTCTTCCCAACCAATGGGCGATCGGCATCTACGACCATATAGTGCCTCATAAGGGGCCATACCAATACTTGAGTGATGACTGTTATTGTAGGCGAACTCAATCAATGGCAAGTGATCGTCCCATGAGCCTCTAAAATCCAGCACACATGCTCTCAACATATCCTCCAGGGTCTGTATAGTCCTCTCTGACTGACCATCTGTCTGAGGATGAAAAGCGGTGCTAAAACTCAATTAGGTCCCCATCGCTTCTTGGAAATGTTCCCAAAAGTGGGAAGTGAAGCGGGCATCCCGATCAGAAACAACACTCACTGGGACTCCATGCAATCTCACTATTTCTCGCACATACAGGTTCGCCAGTGCACTCAATGTATCTGTACATCTCATGGCTAAGAAATGTGCCAATTTCGTTAACCGATCTACTATCACCCATATCGCATCATGGTTCTTACGGGTTCTCGGTAACCCCATCACAAAATCCATGGTGACATGCTCCCACTTCCATGTTGGTATCGATAGAGGTTGTAATAATCCTCCTGGTTTCTGATGTTTGACTTTTACTTGCTGACAAATGAGACATCTAGCGACATACTCAGCTATGTCTCTCTTCATTCCAGACCACCAATATGCTTTTCGGAGATTTTGATACATCTTACTACTCCCCGGGTGTATCGTGTATCTCGACGAGTGTGCCTCTGATAAGATCAGCTTTCTCAGCTCTACATCCTTAGGAACACATATTCTATCTCTAAACCTTAGTATTCCATCTGGACTCAATATAAAATCGGCACCCTTCCCTTTTCGAAGTTGGCTAATCATCTCAATACACCATTGATCAATTTGCTGAGCTTGTCGGATTCTCTCAATCAACTCCGGTTCTAATCTCAAGCTAGCAAAAATCCCATAGCTGCCAATCTCAGGTAGGGTCATATCCAGACTAAGGTTCGTGAATTGTTCCAACAACTCGTGCTCTCTAACCATCATATGAGATACCAACCCGAGACTCTTCTGACTCAATGCATCGGCAACCACATTTGCCTTCCCCGGGTGGTATAAGATCTCACAATCATAGTCCTTGAGGAGTTCCAACCACCTCCTCTGTCTCATGTTTAACTCCTTTTGTGAGCATAGATATTTCAGACTCTTATGATCCGTAAAGATCTGAAATCTCTCACCATATAAGTAGTGGCGCCATATCTTCAACGCAAACACTACGGCCGCTAACTCCAAATCGTGAGTGGGGTAGTTCTTCTCATGATCTTTCAGCTGTCTAGATCCATAAGCTACTACCCTTCCATCTTGCATCAAAACATAGCCTAGTCCTTGATGCAAAGCATCTGTATACACCGAGTAATTCCCTGAACTGTTAGGGATGACAAGAACTGGCGCGGTAGTTAATCTGCGCTTAAGTTCCTGAAAACTCCTCTCACAAGCTTCATCCCATGAAAACTCCACACTCTTCCTCGTAAGACGTGTCAATGGAGCAGCTAATCTAGAGAAACCTTCTACAAATCTCCTGTAGTAACCAGCCAAACCTAGAAAACTTCTGATCTCTGTGACTGTCCTAGGTTGTTCCCACTGAACAACTGCCTCAATCTTGGATGGATCTACTGACACCCCATCCTTCGATATAACATGGCCTAGAAAAGAAACCTGTTCTAGCCAAAAGTCACATTTGTTAAGCTTGGCATATAACCTTTTCTCTCGGAGGGTCTGCAAAATAATCCTTAAGTGCTGCTCATGCTCTTCTCTGGACCTTGAATACACCAATATATCATCAATGAAGATAATTACGAATTGGTCCAAGTATGGCTTGAATACTTCGTTCATTAGAGCCATAAAAGCTACCGGCGCATTGGTCAACCTAAAAGGCATCACTAAGAATTCGTAATGGCCATAGCGGGTACGAAATGCTGTCTTGGGCACATCCTCCTTCCGAATCTTCAATTGATGATACCCAGACCTCAGATCTATCTTGGAGAAGATCTGTGCTCCCCGAAGCTGATCCAATAAATCGTCAATGCGTGGCAAGGGGTACTTATTCTTGATGGTAGCCTTGTTTAACATCCGATAGTCAATGCACAACCTGAGGCTCCCATCTCTCTTCTTCATAAACAATACCGGGGCTCCCCATGGTGAGACGCTCGGTCTTATGAACCCCTTCTCTAACAACTCTTGCAGCTGTTTCCTTAATTCCTCTAACTCAACTGGAGCCATCCTATATGGTGACTTCGATATTGGTTCGGTTCCAGGCGTCAAGTCTATACCGAATTCTGTTTCTCTATCAAGTGGCAATCCTGGTAGATCGTCTGGAAAGGCATCAGGGAATTCTCTGACCACTGAGATGTCCTCCATATCCGGATGTACTTTGTTCAAATCCACCACATAAGCAACAAAACCTTCAAAACAACACTCAAGCCATTTATACCAAAGTACTTTACTTAACACAAAATTTAAGATTTCATTTCTTCTCTTAAAATCTTACAACACATTCTTCAGGTAGAGAAAACTTAATGGACTTAGAACGACAGTCTATGACAGCATGATTGGCGGATAAACAATCCATTCCCAAAATTACATCAATGTCATACATATTCAACAAAATCAAGTTAGCTGTCATGCACTTATCTCCCACCCTCACTTTACAATCTTTATACACTTGTTCAACTAATTGGCTCACTCTCATGGGAGTACTTATTAGTAAAGTCCTACTCAAGTATGTGGGCTCTACAAAACCTTTTAACTTAGATGCACATGCAGGTGATATGAAGGAATGCGTAGCACCAGAATCAAACAAAGCAATAACCTCCAAATTGAAAATCAAGATTGTACCTTTTATCACTTCAGAAGAGGTATCAGCCGATACCTGGTCTATCGCATACACCCTGCCTTGACCCACAACTTGTTTTCCTTTTTCTTCAGCCGAGGCTTTCTTTCTTGCAAGAGGTGCAACTGTAGGAACCCTCTCTGGCTCTTTACCCCTCTGTGGAATTGCCTCAACTATCTCCGGGCACTCTCTGGCATAATGTCCAAATTTACCACATCTGAAGCATCGGGTACCCTAAAGATGACATGGCCTACCACCATGGTATCGACCGCATAACCTACACTGATCTGTAGTCGGTCGGGGTCCACCAATCATTATACCCCTGGCTGGTGTCTGAGTCGGAGGCATAAAAGGTCTAACAACCTTTTTCTGGAACTCATCTACCTCCCTCCGACGCTTACTCATGAATTTTCGACCAAATTTGGCACTCTTGCCATCTCCCAGCTTCCTCGGACCCTTGTCCTTACCCCAACTAAACTCAGAAATCTGCAAGTCATAATCCTGCTCGCATAACTGGGCCCGTCGCACGGCCTCTCTATATGTAGCGACATCAAATGGGGCCAACTTAGCTCGGATCGAAGGCCTCAGTCCGTCTACAAATCTACGGACTCTAATAGCCTCGCTCCGATCGAGTCCGGATCATATCTACCCAGTGAAGTGAATCGTGAATCGTGACTCGTACTCATCAACTGTTCGATTCCCTTGAGTCAAATTCAGAAATTCCATCTGTAGTCTCCATCGAGCAGTATCTGGGATGTATTGTTCTCTGAAAACGTCCAAGAACATATCCCAAGTGATAACCATTCCTTGAGCTCTCAACATCGGCCTGGTGGACTTCCACCAGTGCTCTGTTTTGCCTCTCAGTACAAAGGCTGCAAGCGCTACTCTCTCCGTAGCTGAACATCTACAGAAGTCGAATAACTTCTCCATTTGACTGATCCAGTCCTCCGCCATTGTCGGATCCTTTACCCCGCTAAACGAAGGAGGTTTAAAGTCCATAAAATGCCTCAATCTTTCCATATCACAATCATATCCATACCCCAAATCATCATCATGCTGATGTGGGGCTACCGGAGGAGGTACCGGTCGAATATGAGGTTCCCGTGGCCTAGCCGGTTCAGCTTGCGCAGGTGCAACATTCTCAGGTTCAGGTGCAGCTGCTGGGGGATTCGGTGCAGCCTGTCCCGCTGTACCAGGTGTACCCTCAAACCTAGCCATGATCTGACCCATCATGGTCATCATCGTGCGCATGTCTTCCTCCAATCGAGTTATTCGAGGATCAGAAGCCTCTATCTGTTCCTGGGGCTCATGACTAGAGGATGATCTACTGTGCCTCTCAGTCCTGTCATTTTGCCCTCGAGCTCTCTCCCCTCTTGTGGTGTCTCTCAGGCATAACTCACTAGCCTGATAACTTTCCTGCGTTATAACAAACATTTAATTCACTACCAGCTCCGCACACACATTTGTATCTAAATATCGCACAGTAACTTGGGGATGTATGTTTTCTTAGTCCTAAGCATCAACTCACATCAGGCCAACCAGGCTCTGATACCAAACCTGTCATACCCCGCTTTTGTGAACCCTTCTATCCATACATTCTCTATTACGGTTGGGCTGTGAGAAGATGCATTTACTAAAATTCATTTATTTACAGCGGAATATTTATTACTTTAATTCACACTCCCAGGTGTGTGTGTGTAGATACACAAAGTTAATTGTATAAATATCATGTGCTTACATATCATCCCCATAATACTGTTTACAATTCCAAGATATAACTGTGCGATACAATATATTAGATACAAAATACTCGTGTATACGAATCTTATACCTTTGCGGATTATGGGAGCTGTTTAACACAAAAGGTCTAGAGACCACCGCTCTCTTACTTCTCAGTACCTGGAGGGGGAAAATAGTGGGATGAGCAAACCACAGCTCAGTAAGGAAATGTATGCTAGCAGGTAGATATCGTACTACCTACATAGCCCATGCATGCATAAACCAAAACCTTGTTTTCGTTATAAATGGAGATATCATACGAAAAATGCATTTAAACATATATTTCTCAATAGCATTTTCGTGTAAAACGAGTATCAAGCTTCCATTTAAAACATGCTCATAAATAGTGCCCTCACGGTACGAATGTAAAATAAGAGATTTATCAAAACACAAAATCTCTTTCTTTTCTCAAATCGCTCTTTCTCGCAAATCTCTTTCTTTTCTGAGATTGTCTCTGTTTCTCGAATCTCTGAGACAGGCATGGAATTTTCGGCAATCAAATATCCACGACTTATGGCCATAGTCAGTGATCCTAGGCCCACTGATCAGGTGTGCATAGGGTATCACTTCGCCTGAAGGGGGATGGGTCAGTCCTACCCTCCGGCTCATCTCAATCCACCTCATCTCCTCGTATACTCACGGTGAAGATACGTCGTGTGTCATCTACGCGATACTCGTACTCACGTGCACCCAGCACGGTACATAGTATACCAACGGGTGACTACACTATTCTTCGTACAACCGTGGACCCAAGTCCATACTCCAACTCCGATGGATTTTTCATCCTAAACCATGTCTCATATACCAGGCGAGCAAGCAGCGTGACACACAGTCAACGCAAAGCTCCAGCGCGGTACGATCTATCGTTAAGGCCCAGCCCGTTCAAATGGCCGTCGGCTGGTATCCCCTTGGGTCCCAGACCCCCAGGTTTACCTTAACTTAACAAAACAGGTGCGAGCAAAGTTCCCGCACTTTCTCAAAACCCTCGTGCGAGTTAAACTCCAACACGGTACATCAAGGAGTTAAAAACAGGTGTGAGCTAGCGCTTCAACACCAAATCTCATCTCAAGGCTGATAGATGGCTATTTTCTCTTTTAAAACTCAAAACACGTTTATTCATACAGCATGCATCTTCATGCTAAAACATGTAAAATTAGCCAACCTATCATCAACATTTCTCAATCATCAATAACAATATAAAATTGAGAATATCATTGAAAACATGCATATCATGCTATTTCCTTACCCTATCCCATTTCTCAATACATATATACATCATAGTACTTTTCATACTTCCATATCATTCATAGAATTATAATATCGTACTAGTTCTAGCAATATATCTACGAAATTGCCGTAAAATACGTACGAACATCTCTATAGCTAACACACAGTCCCTTACCTCGTTTTACTTGTGTGCAACTATCCGCCTTTATGCTTCTTGCGTTCTCATCTCGACTTGCTCCGGCGTATCATCCGAAACTGAAATTCATCCATCAAACACTCGAGTTAACGTTTCTAACTCTTGCTCAACTAATCATTTATTCAATGCCTTAAATACATATTTTACCCTCTGTGGTAAATCTCACAATTTTATCCCAATATCAACATGTCCAAATCATTCTCACAACATGTTCCTCCACTCAAGATATCTCATTCATCATAAACACTTCCACACTCCACTTTCTCACACTTGACTATTTCTAAGTTATATTCATTTCATACCATTCTAGGTAGTTCTATCCACAATATGCACACCCAAATATCTTTATAATCATTAACTAAACCAATGTACTTGGATTTGTGCATTAGAACTTACCTCATTGGATTTCCTCTTGCTCCAATTAGGATTGCCCTTTATTTCTTCAATCCATCAAATGGGGAAATGCCTCTAGACTATGTTGTTCTTCTTTTTGTTGTGAACAACTTTGTCTCTAATAGACTCTCCTTAAATCTCACTGAAAATGGCTGGATTTAGGGGTGAGAAAGCTAGGTTTTTGTGTTGAAGTGGAAAGGAAATGGTTTGTCCCGAAATCTGATGATCCAACTGCTCCCATTTATAGTTTTGACTTGATGAGATCGATCTTCCTTGGGTGAAGATCGATCTGTTCCTCTAAAATCCCTCTTTTCTAAGACATTTTAGAGGCAGGAGATCGATCTGTTGAGGCTAGAGATCGATCTGCTGTCAAACAGAAGCTTAAGGAGATCGATCTGGTCTTATGGGAGATTGATCTGCTTCCAACCCGAGAGCTAAAGAGATCGATCTGCTTCCTTTGGAGATCAATCTGTTCCCTTCCATTTCTCACATAAGAGCATTCTGGCTCTCCCAGATCGATCTCTCATCCTATGAGATCGATCTGGCCTTCACAAATTCCAGATTTCTTGCAGTTCCTCTTCAACAACCCTTACCAAACACCCTTAATTTGCTACCATGATCATTTCCTCATTCATTCATCTTTGAGACTTGAAAATGGGATCCATCCTCACTACATACACATTAAAACTTGTGTAGAATCTTTGTATGACCAAATATCTACGATATTACTCGAATGGAAATATACACTTATGTAAATCTTTCCTTCCATTTTACTATACTACTCATATTCCATTTCGATCACATTCTTCTCGTTTTAAGTTCATTTCTTCCTACTCATTCATAATGCAACATGTACGTATAATCACGATTCTTATTACAAGTGCGTACATACTCTTATGAACTTACATTGGATATACTTCACATTACAATGTATCATCATACTTATGATTTTATTTACATTCCCATGTTCCTATATACAGCTATACATGTATGGGGTCTCACACTACCCGTCCATCGGGTTTGTCCTGGTCTATCCAGACCGTATGATATCATGTGAGGCATGTAGGTTACTGTATGAAAAATCGAGGACTATGGCCATACTTTGTCCCTATGATCCCAGGCTACACGGATCCCGGTGTGCGGGGTATCACAACTGCAACAGGAGGTGGGGTCAAGTCCTACCCGCCAGAATATCAAGTAACATCATAGAGTCATCATGACTGCACGGTACAGCGTACTCCGTGTGACATACACGATACATCGTACTCCGTGGACCCATATCATAGTCTGGGGGTGCCTGCCGTAGGTCTTATCCACCCCAATACTATGTCGATAACCAACCCATGTCTCAAAGTATACGTGCGAGCATCTCAACTCTCTGTGACACACAGTCTACAGGAGGCTTCCGCACGACTATATGCATGTCAACTCGCGTCTAGTGCGAGCGAAGCTCCAGCACCATGCTATGCATATCATGATATCTAAAATCTCGTGCGAGCGAAGCTCCAGAACGGTTTTGTGCACACACAAATTTCTCATACGAGCAATGCTCCAGTACGGCTTTTCATGATGAATAAATCAGTAAACTTGAGTGCGAGAAAGACTCTAGCACTCTTTTTACTTGTATAAATACGATAGGTGGCTAAATCTTGACAAAATATCTTTTAAAATAGTAACCAGTACAAACCGGTACCCTTTCGTATATTTCACGAAATCAATAGCCAACCTATGTGCATATTTGCTTAAATCAGAGCAATATAATCATATAAAACATTAAAATCATGAAATTCATGCAATTTCATAGCCTTACTACCCTTTTTGAAATTTTCCTAACTCGGGGCAAAATAGTCATTTTTCACTATTTCCATATTTTTTTTCGCAAAAATTATTATTCTGTTTTCGGGTAGCCTAATGAATTTAACGTAATGTAAATCCCCTCAAAATTACGAACAGCTACCTCTAAGTGCTCATAAAATTCCCTTACCTGGAATCGCGCGCAGACTTAACCTGTCTCGATGATACCGAACCTCTCGGCCCAAGTGCGCGCCAACCAAAGGTACGTAACTGCATATAACCACATAGTCGAGATTAATTCACTTATCTTGATCGGTATATCGCATTTACTGACCAACTTTAAGGTATTGGGCCCTATCTACCTTATTGGGTCTCGGCCCAATTCAGCCCTTTTATATTTATTAATTCCCTTCTTCGGATATACCAGGCTTATACAGCTTACTAATAATTATCGAGCTTCGATCCAAATTCATTGGATAGCCCGTATACTATTTACGGCAATTTATTACAACTCCGAATTAATATTCCTTTCTATGCGAAATTAATCCATAATTTCGAAAAATAATTAAAGCTCGGTATTTAACGAACTCAGATTGCCGAAATTAAACTGTACTTACCCGATACGATGCGGGGTACGAAAATCAGAGCTCGATCGGCTCTCGTTCGGTCTCTGTCGTAAAGCTGCACAATTAGGTAAATCCGGATTATTTTTCATTAAAATAATATTAAATTAAATTTCCGGAATTTACCCGTAGGTCAATTTCGACCCTCGGTCAACTTACCCGAACCTCGAGTCGTCCCCGGTAAATTTCTTTCCTTTTTCCCCTTTTTCCTTTCTTTTCTTTCCTTTTCCTTCTTTTTCCTTTCTTTTCTTTCCTCTTTCCTTCCTTTTCCCTCCTTTTCCTTCCCTTTCCTTTCGGCCAAACGCTACCGTTTTACTGCCACTTGCCGTCGCCGGCGTTTTCGGCGGTCTCACCGGCCAAGACCGGTCTCAAAAGAACCGGCTTCTTCCCCTGAGTGCGTCGGTAGCCTCCGTTTCAGCCCAGACGCGGTGGTTCACCGGGAATCAACCCGTTTTTTCGTCAGTCTTCTTTCGCTCCGATCGGCCTGCTCCGGCCACCTGGCGGCGTGATTCCGGTGCCCACGTGCTCGCCGGTCTCTCCTCTTCCTCCTGGTACCTTCGTCGGACGCTGTCGATCGTCGGTGTGCTGGAATCGGCTGTCGATTCTCACGGGTCATCTTTCGATTTTGGTTTCTCGGGTTTTCTCGATTTTCAGGCTTCTCTCACTTTTTTTTTAATTATTGTTATTATTATTTAACATTTGTTTTATTATTAAAATATTCATTAAAATAGTCTAAAAAAATCTGAAAATATCTACAATATTATTATTTATTCCAAATAAATAAATTTAGTTTAATTTAATTTGTTTATTATATTTTTAATCATTTTTCCAGTATAATTTCTTCATATTTTCGGGATATTGTCCCGGGTGACTTTTCGGTATTTCTAAAAATTTTGGATCTTGATCAATTGGACTCGAAATTGTATAATTCCTCATTATTGATCAAGATATCCTAAATCCTTATTTTTAATTAAATTTTTCTTATCGAATTCATCCCGAATTTCGGTCTTTTGACCGTTTTACCCCTACACTTGTTTAGGAACCAAATTAACCTAACTTTCCTTCATACATCCACCATCTTTTCTTATTTAATTTCATATTTTCGGTTAACTTCATTTTGATCATCTCGTTTGATCAGTGGCCATTTCGGCTCGTATTTAATTTCTTCCGACGTCCATCGATATTCCATTTTATTCTTCTTGCAAGTTATATTTCAGTCAAAGCTCTTCTTATGATTCATTGAATATATGAAAATGTACATCACATGAATCATAAGGAAATGCATCAACAGATAATAAAAGTGGGTCTTACAATGATAGGTTCCACAAAAAGAAGGCAATGACGGCAACATGGAGCGACAGTGATAGCTCCGATGATGATTCGAATGAGGATAATGCCAACCTATGCTTCATGGCTATTGAGGATGAAAAGGTAATTTCAGACATCAATGAATAGTCTTTTGATGAATTGCAAGATGCTTTTGATGATCTTGCATTGGAATATTAATGCATAAGAATGAAGTACAAAAAATTAATATCTAAATTGAAGAAAGAAAATGAGTTAATACTAAAGGATAAGATAGAATGTGAAAAGAAACTAGAAATTACAAATCTTGAAATTTGTGACCTAAAAGAAAAAAATAGTAACTTGCATAATTCTTTTACTAGATTCTATATGGGTCAACAAAAGTTAGATAACATGCTAGAAACTCAAAGGACCTTCTTTGATAAGAATGGATTAGGATATGATGGAAAAAGTAGAGAGACCCATCTCAAAAGTTTCATAGCAAGAAAGAACATGCATAAACCCTCATCTATTTGTTCACATTGTAATAAGAAGGGGCATGCATCATATAATTGCAATATGAAGATGACAACATTTAGTGGAAAAATAGTAAAAAGAATTTGGGTTCCAAAAGAGGTAGTCAATTCAAAAGATATTCATACTATAGTAAAATGGATCCCAAAGGGATCAAGAATTGTATTCACTAACTGCAAAGGACCCAAGAGAATTTGGGTACCTAAGACATGAGTTTGAATTTTGATTATAGGTGATTGAGCATTGCCACAAAGCTAAAACAACGGAAGCTTGGTACTTGGACAGTGGATGCTCAAGACACATGACTGGTGATGGAAGCCACTTCAACTCATTTAAGTCAAAAGTTGGTGGAGAAGTCATATTTGGGGACAACTCCAAAGGCCAAGTTGAAGGAAGTGGCTCAATAGGTAATGACTACTTTTCATTAGAAAAGGTGTTGCTTGTTAGGGGTCTAAAACATAATTTACTAAGTATTAGTCAACTTTGTGACAAAGGTTACAAAGTAATTTTTGATTGCTTGAAATGTCATGTTATAGATCCTAAATCTAATAAAGTTCTTTTCCTAGGTCATAGGCAATGTAATATATACATTGTCTATCGAAATGAACTTAAAAATGAAAACATATGCCTAATGGTAGACAAGAAAAAAGAACCTTGGTTGTGGCATAGAAGACTAGGTCATGCAAGCATGCATGTGTTATCTAAGTTAGCTAGAAAAGACCTTGTTATAGGATTACCTAAGTTGTCCATTCACTATGACAAAATATGTGAAGCTTGCGTTAAAGGAAAACATGAAAGGACAACATTTAAGCCTAAACATAGTGTATCTACCACTAGGCCTCTTTAATTACTTCACCTAGATCTATTTGGACCAACTAGAACAACAAGCCTAGGTCGGAAACATTATGGGTTTGTAATTGTTGATGATTACACTAGGTTCACTTGGGTGTTCTTTTTGAGAGTGAAAAATGAAGCCTTAGAAAAATTCATTGCCTATACAAAAGTGACTCAAAATGAAAAAGGTTACACTATAACTAGTATTAGAAGTGATCATGGCAAGGAGTTTAAAAATATTGGATTTGATGAGTATTGCAATGATCAAGGAATTAGTCATAATTTTTCAGCCCCTAGGACACCACAACAAAATGGGGTAGTTGAGAGAAGAAATAGAACATTAGAAGAAATGGCTAGAACCATGTTGTGTGAAAATAATTTACCTAAATACTTTTGGGCTGAAGCTATAAATACATCTTGCTATATCATCAATAGAGCTATGATTAGACCAATTTTAAAGAAAACCCCTTATGAGCTTTACAAGGGAAAGAAATCTAATATTAGCTATTTTCACCCCTTTGGTTGTAAATGCTTTGTCTTAAATAATGGAAAAGACAATTTAGGAAAATTTGATGCCAAGAGTGATGGGGGAATCTTTTTCGGCTACTCTTTGAATTCAAAGGCATATATAGTATATAACAAAAGAACATTGATGGTTGAAGAATCAATTCATGTAATATTTGATGAGTCAAATGATTTATCTAAAAGTTCAACCAATGATGAGGATATAGAAATATTTAATGAGAACTTAAAGGAAACTTTAAACATAGAGAATGATCTATTAGAGAAACTTGACATTAATAAAGAGGATGAAGAATAACTAGAAATATTAGAAAGAGAGGCTAGAGCACAAGAGAATTAGGATATGTAAAAGATTGTGAAATAGTAGGTGATCCAACTCTTGGAGTTAGAACTAGATCATCTCTAAGGAATGTGTGTCAATAAATAGCCTTTGTATCCCAAATTGAACCTAGAAATGTCAATGAAGCCTTAGATGATAATAATTGGTTTCTAGCTATGCAAGAGGAATTAAATCAATTTGAGAGAAGCAAAGTATGGAAACTAGTTCCTGGACCTAGTGATCACTCTATAATTGGAACTAAATGGATCTTCAAGAACAAGATGGATGAAAATAGTGTGATCATAAGAAATAAAGCTAGGCTAGTTGCACAAGGCTATAGACAAGAAGAAGGAATAGACTATGATGAAACTTATGCACTGGTAGCTAGATTAGAAGCAATAAGAATGCTACTTGCCTTTGCATGTTATAAAAACTTCAAATTATATCAAATGGATGTAAAGACTGCTTTTTTAATGGTTTCATTAATGAAGAAGTTTATGTTGAGCAACCTCCCGGTTTTGAAAGTCATGAATTTCCTGAACATGTCTTCAAGCTATCTAAGGCACTTTATGGTTTGAAACAAGCTCCTAGAGCATAGTATGAAAGATTGTCAAAATTCTTAATAGAAAAAGGATTTTCAAGAGGAAAAGTAGATACTACTTTGTTTATCAAAAATAAAAATAAAGATTTATTAGTTGTTCAAGCGAATGTAGATGACATTATTTTTGGATCAACTAATGAATCTTTATGCCAAGAGTTTGCTAAGATCATGCAAGGTGAATTTGAAATGAGCATGATGGGAAAGCTCACCTTCTTCTTGGGACTTCAACTGAAGCAAACTAAGGATGGAACCTTCATCAATCAAGCAAAATATACTAAGGAATTGCTCAAACGATTTGGAATGGGTAATTGCAAACCTCAAGCAACTCCAATGGGCACCAACATCAAGCTTGATAAATATGAAAATGGTAAGTGTGTAGACACTAAACTTTATAGGTCTATGATTGGTTCATTCCTTTACCTTACTGCAAGTAGACCAGATATTCTGTTTAGTGTATGCCTTTGTGCTAGATCTCCATCCTCTCCTAGGGAATCACACTTACTAGCCACTAAAAGGATCTTTCGATATCTTAAAGACACTCCCTCTCTAGGACTTTGGTACCCTAAGGACTCCACCTTTGCTCTCCATGCCTTTTCTGATGCAAATTTTGGGGGGTGTAAAATAGATAGAAAGAACACTTCAGGCACATGCCAATTCTTAGGGAATAGATTAATCTCATGGTTCTCTAAGAAACAAAATAGTGTAGCTCAATGCACAACTGAAGCAGAATATATAGTAGCAGGTAGTTGTAGTGCTCAAGTGTTGTGGATTAAACAACAAATGAAAGACTATGGTATTGACATGAAGCAAGTCACAATCAAATGTGATAATACCAGTGCCATCAATCTATCTAATAATCCTATTCAACACTCTAGAACTAAGCATATTGAGATTAGGCATTATTTTCTTAGAGACCATGTACAAAAAGGAGATATAATTCTAGAGTATATTGATACTTTACATCAAGTAGCTGATATCTTCACCAAACCTCTTGATAGAGATAGGTTTTGTATTCTTATAGGTGAATTAGGACTCATGAATGTTCCTTAAGATTTATCTGCTTCAAAACCTTGATTTCAAAATGATTTTAAACAAAATTTTCAATGATTTTTCTGGGCAAAAAGTATGAGAGATCGATCTCCTATCACCATAGATCGATCTTCAAACACCAAATTGGCCTAAAGTAGAAAGGTTAAGCTAGGCAAATCGATCTTCTTTACTATAAGATCGATCTCCTTAAGCCTCTGTAAAACAACAGATCGATCTATGCATTTGGCAGATCGATCTCCTAAAGCCTCTGTAAAACAACAGATCAATCTATGCATTTAGCAGATCGATCTCATTAAGCCTCTGTAAAATAGCAGATCGATCTATGCATTTGACAGATCGATCTCCTTGAGCTTCTGTGTTTTGAAGATCGATCCTTTGATTCAGCAGATCGATATCTTCAAGTCTCTGGAAATAACAGATTGATCTGTCGCCGCGACAGATCGATCTCCTTAGCCCTGGACTATAAAAACTACTTCAAAATCCCCAAATCTCAAAAACTCAAATTTTCAAATCACTGTCGCCCCTCAACCTTCGATTCTCCCTCTCAGATCGATCTCGATAAGGTTTTTGTCAAATCTCTTCATCATTTAGTGTTCTAGTAACCTACATTACTGAATTTTCTTCAAAAATTTCTTATTTTTGTGCTGAAATCTTTATTAGGGCAATTCTAGAACTATTCCATTGCCTAAGTTTCTAGAGAACTGTTATCTAGGAACTACAAATCTATTTAGTGTGTGTCTAGCTGAAATCTTAATCATGCCTCGACTTAAGAGAGTTGGCCAAAAACCCCCTAGACCAAATGCTGATAGAGGGTCATTTTCCCAAACAGCTCCTCCCTCTTCTGTCACTACCTTTATCAGGTGTTTTCAAACACATGTAAAAAGGAAACGATATGAAGAGTATTTCTCAACTATGCCAATTAAACATTGGCGAACAATTGATTTCTCATTTTTAAATCGCATTGACTTTCCGTATCTGTCAAAAATGGAAGAATTTGGTTGGCTTTTATTTCTTAAAATTAATACCCCCGTACCTCCAAACATTGTTAGGGCCTTCTTGTCTAACGCTGAACTCATCTATAACCCTGATGATGCCTGCAAAATTTTAGGGTTTAAAACGTATGTCATGTCTAAATCAATCCCTATAGACACATCTATATTAGCCCAAGTGTTCAAAATAAAAGATGAGGGGTTGACCAATGAAGAGGAAGAAGTCCCTTTAGAATTTAACCTTCCCGGGGATAAGGTGAGTGACCTACCGATGCACTCGAGGTTACTCCACCTTATCATCTCGTGGAATCTTAGACCATTTGGTACCCGTCACTCCATGGTTAGGAGATTAGACCGATTCTGGCTCCACCACCTCCACTCCTCAAGTCAAAAACCCAATCTAGTCCACTTCATTTATGAAGACTGGCTGAAGATCGTACGTGGCCAAGCCTCCACGATAGTCTTTTCACAACCGCTTGCGTACTTGCTTCAACGAGTTGGGGTCCATTGCTCGTGTGAAACCGATGAAGTGCCTTCCCCAAAGAGCGTATTAAACATTGGCACACTTCACCACATGGGATACTATAAAGATTTTCAAGGACAATGGAGGAAAAAATAAGAACAGCAGTCTGAGGCAACTATGGAAGAAGAACCATCAGCAGAGCCCACTGCCCCACCAGCTGAGCCTACTGAAGTTTCGTCTTCGTCGACTGCTCAGCCCACTGCACCTACATCATCATCCGACGGGCTGGAATCGATTGT
Source organism: Firmiana major (assembly GCA_033439115.1). Taxonomy (NCBI): domain Eukaryota; kingdom Viridiplantae; phylum Streptophyta; class Magnoliopsida; order Malvales; family Malvaceae; genus Firmiana; species Firmiana major. The sequence continues at coordinate 43,408,725 of CM065908.1, read as the reverse complement.
GGGGATGATTATGGAGCTTAACCGAAAGATGGATGAAGGTTTTGCAAACCTTCATGCCATCTAGGCTATGTTCGATAAGCTGCAGGTTACTCGCACTTGAGTCGAGGAACTCATGGAACGCTTCCCTCCTCAGCCATAGGACATGAATGTTAGGAATGTTTAGATAGTCTTTCATGTTAAAACATCATTTGCTTGAATGCTTACGTTATGAAATGACATGATAGTTCTTTGTGAAATGTGCTCTAATGAGTTACCATTTTGAAATGACATGACATTTCTTGTGAAAGTTAATTGCCTTTATATCTTTATTGCCATTGCTATGACAAAAAGGGGGAGAAGAATAAGAAAACATGTTTAATGGTTTAAAAGAATGATTAAATAACATGTTTAATGGTTTAAAGGAATGATTAAATAACATGTTTAATGGTTTAAAGGAATGATTAAATTAAGGAGGAGTTAAGGGACTAAAAGTAAGGGGGAGCTTACAAAAAAGGGGAGTTTTGTGAAAGCAAAACATAGTTTGTGCATAATGCAAATGGGTAACTAAACATGTTTATTGAATAAGTTTTTTCATATTAAAAAGGGGCAGATTGTTGAGTTAATATATTTTGAAATGACAAAACAAGTAAATTCAATAATATAGAAATGATTTAAAACATGTTTAGAGGTTATCAGTACCAGAAACTAAGTCTTTAAGGATGAGAGATCGATGTGGTGAGATGAGAGATCGATCTCCTAGGCTTTCTAGTATGAGAGATCGATCTCATAAGGATATGAGATCGATCTGCTAAAGGATTGAATTCTCAAAAGGATATGTACAAGGTATTGAGGAAGCAGAGATCGATCTATAAGGGTTATAAGATCGATCTGTCTATTACAGGAAGTTTATGAGATCGATTTGGTCTAGGAAGAGATCGATCTCCTTTAAAACAAATGCTAAAGGCAGTAGATCGATCTGTAGATCGATCTATGCTCAAACAGAGAGTTTATGAGATCGATCTGGTATAGAAAGAGATCGATCACCTCAAAGTCAGAGAGCTAAGGAGATAGATCTGGGTTGATTAGAGATCGATCTCCTCTCTACGAGAATACTTGCTAGATCGATCTGGAGATCGATCTTGCCTCAAACAGAGATATTGGAAGATCGATCTTCTGGTTCGATAGATCGATCTTCACTAACATTTTCAAATTACAAGATCGATCTCTACATGTATGAGATCGATCTTTATGCTTCAAGTTGCTTTGTTTTCGTAGGAAATCAAACTAAGAGATCGATCTGGTCAAAATGGGAGATCGATCTGGCACTCTACTGGAGGTTCCCAATGGCTCTTTCTACAAAACCTTCAACGGGAAAAACAATATTTATTGCTCCAACTATCAATCCTCCAGTATAAAATCAAGCATTGAAGACACTGGTATACGAGAGACTATTGCTGTAAATTTTATATATTCTCAAGAATTTCATTCCAACATTTCATTTGTCTTCAATCTTCATTTATTGATATTGTTGTATAAGCCTTTGTGTAAAAGCTATTTTTATCCTACCAAAGCTTCATTTCATATTCATCCTCAAATTAAGAGAGAAGAGGAGACTTCCTCTGTGTGTCAACTTTGTAAAGGGTGAATATATCTTTGTGTAAAAAGGGTAGAGAGGTTATTCCTTAACCTGTAAAAGGGAGTGTGTAATATTCATTGAAAGAGTGAAAGAAAGCTCTTGACAAGGAGGTCAAGAAGAGAGGACGTAGGTAAGAGATTGGCCGAACATCTATAAACTACTGAGTTTGCTATTTCCTTCCCTTATCTTCCTTCAATTCATTGCATTACATTATATTGTTTATTCATCATTTGTAATTAGACTTAATTTAGATTAAATTTGCCATTATTGTTAGAAAATCGATTCACCCCCTCTTGGTAGAGCCAACAGCTTTATTGTTAGATTTTATTTTTTAAAGCATTTCTCGTTAGTTCTTTCTTAACCACCATTGTTAAATCACTGTTTAGAACCATTTTCATTTTTATGAAAAGCTTCATTTCTTTTTCTTCTTTGCAATTTCATTACACTATTTTTCTTTTTCTGGTATTTTTGTTGCAATGAGGTGTGAAGGGCTTGTAACAGAAACCATAATGCTCAACCTATTGTAACTTTTCCATTTGCCATTTTTTTAGTTCCGTCTCCTGCACTTTTATTTCATTCTCAGTTTATGTGTTTTTTTAGTTTTTCATTTTACAATTCGGTTGTGATCAATTTTTTTTTACAGCTTTATAGTCAGTGTATTCTGTTTTACTTGTGTTTATTAGAGTAGATAATAAGGCAAACCGAAGATGATGGGTTCAATATTCTTCTTGATGAAGCTCACGGGTTTGAGTGTTAACTTCAGTTGTGTTTGTTTTTATATTTCCTCTAGGTTTTAATCCCTCATACTGCTTTGCCTCATTGTTCTTTCTTTTCTTATTTCGTTTTTAATTCTCTGCACTACATGATTTCAACCCGTATGTTTCTTCATCATCAGTTTTTATCCTCTATTTATCTCTCTTTCAATATCAATGTCCTCTTCATTGTCTTCATATGTTGATATTCAGTTTAAATCTTGTTTTGGCCTTCAGTTGTAGTTGTTAAATACTGAAATCCATCACTATTACCAAGCTGTTGTGTGGCCATGATTGTGTAGCTAGAAAAATCCGCTGAGGAGTTACAGATTGGGCTATATATATAGAGCTGGAAACGTGTGTGGGTGCATGAAGAAGCCAACGCTAGCTGGGCAGAGCATTGCTGATTATAGAGGACGTGTGCAGCACCTGGACAATAGCTGGGCAGTGTGGCCATGGCAGCACAGTACAAAATTATGAGGAGCATTTGGGTGCAGGAGCAGTCGGACAAAAACAGACCAGCAGCTTGGAGCAGCATACAACAGAGAGCTGGACAGAACCAAGAACACCAGGACAGCAACACCTACAGCAGATGGCAGTACCTGGAACAGATAAACCGAGAGCAGCAGCTGGCAGCCTGGATGCAACACGAACAGCAGCTGGAGCATCTATGCATTAGCTGGGCAAAATCGAGACCAGCGTAGGCCTGGACAAGTCGTGAGCACTTGGGTAGCACAATGAAGAAGACATGAATAGTGATAAATCGGGACCACTTTAAAGTTTTGCAATTTGTTAAGGCCATGTTTGGCCACATGCCTTTCTTTTCTACTTTAATACTTATTGCATTTTTATTATTGCTTTTATTAGTTGTCAATTTAGGTTAGTTGTTAGTTGATAATTGTAGGATAAATCTAATGTTTTAATTGTTAATTTAATTTTTAGTTTTAATTTTTAGTTATTAGCTAATTTTATATTATATGTTTTAGGACTTTATTTTAGTTTAGTTGCATTTAGAATTTGATTCATGCATTTTTAATTTAGTCTTTATCTTCATTAAATTTTAGTTTAGTTTAATTTGCATTTTTATTAATTAGTTTAATTACATGCATATGTTATTTTAGGCTTGTTTAATTTTAGTTTAATTAATCTTATTTCTTTATTTTCATTTTTGCATTTTATTTTAATTGTGTTAATTAATTTTAATTGTTTTAATTATTTTCGTAGGTATTTGCTTTTAATTGTGTGGAGCTCGGTATGTAAACCTCAGCTCGGTTTTATTTAGTTTTTATTATTTTATTATTTTTCAGTAGTTTTAATTAGCCTTAGCAGATCACCCATTGCAGCTTCATAATTTGCTAGGATATACTTAGAGTAAGATTAACCGGTAGTTAATTAGGCTGAGCAATTTCTCTGTAGGACGATAACTCGGGACTCAAATCTCATTATTACTTGTACGACTGGTGCACTTGCTGACAATACCTTCAGGGCGTACCAAGTTTTTGGCGCCATTGCCGGGGAAGTCTTAATTAGTCAGTAATTAATATCGGTGAAATTATGCTTAGGTGTAATTCTAACTTGTAAATATTTAGGTTTTAAATATTTAGAGCCTTACTTAAGCTAGTTAAATTTTCTCATAATTGATTAAAAAAAGAATTGAAAAATTAAAAACTTAAAAAAAAAATTTTTTAAGGACTTTTTTATGTTTGCATGGGTAGAGCCAGGAGTTTTGATTGCTTTCCTCTAGATCCTGAAATTGAACGAACACTTGGAAAAATTCGAAAGGATTCTAGGAAATTAATAGCTCCGCTGCAATTCACCAAGACAGAAAATAGGGAAATTAGGACCGTTGGAGATTATATAATGCCGACTATTGGAGGTTATTATACCGGCATTAGGCCACCAGCTATCCCTGGTAACAATTTCAAAATTAAGCCTTCCATTCTCCAGACCTCTTTATAGTTCAGTGGGCTTCCACACGACGACCCACATGCTCACCTTGGGCAATTCCTGGACCTGTGCAACACGTTCAAGCACAATGGATTATCTGATGATGCACTTAGGCTTAGATTATTCCCCTTCTTGCTTAGGGATAGGGCGTGACACTGGTTAACCTCCTTGCCTCCAGGATCCATTTCTACATGGGATGAGTTAGCCCATCAATTTCTATCTAAGTTTTTTCCTCCTTAAAAAATGGCCCGAATCCGTAGTGATATATCTTCCTTTGCCCAGTTCGACTCTGAATCTCTTTACGAAGCATGGGAATGATATAAGGAACTTCTTAGGAAGTGCCCTCATCATGGCCTACCTTTGTGGCTACAAGTCTAGACCTTCTACAACGGACTTACAAGCAAAATAGGACCATTGTTGACGCTGCTGCGGGTGGAGCGCTAATGTGTAAAACAAAGGAGGAAGCTTACGAGCTCTTAGACGAGATGGTGGCTAACAACTATCTATGGTCCTCAGAGAGGCAATTGCCAAAGAAGTCGACAGGTATTTATGAGCTCGACACGCAGTCTACCTTGACCTCTCAAATCGCTAATCTTACGAAGAAGGTAGAGTTGCTCAGTACCCAGCATAATCCTTCCTCGAGTCTTAATCCTGTTTATTCTGTCCAAAATCCTTTTCTTTCCTGCAAGCTGTGTAGTGGTACCCACTCTGTAGATAGGTGTCTGCTCAACTTAGAATCGGTTCAGTATGTTACCCCTTCTCAAATGCAACAGAACAACCTTTTTCAAACACCTACAATCCAGGGTGGAGGAACCATCCTAACTTTTCCTGGAGCCAAAACCTAAGGCAATCTTCTAATTCTAGACCTGTAGGACCCCCTAGTTTTCAAGCTCTACCGATTCATGTACCACCACAACTATAACTTCCATATCATCCATCTCATCACCTATTTCCATTTCAACAATTTCAGCATCATTCATCCCCACCACCACCACCTTTCCAGCCACAGCATATACTTGCACCAGCACCAGCAGCTGAGAAGAAGCCCTCACTTGAGGAAATGTTCATAACGATCCTGCAAAATCAAGATGCCTCAATCAAGAATTTAGAAGTTCAGGTTGGATAAATAGCCAATGCTCTTAGCCAACGTCCACAAGGGACCTTTCCTAGTAACACTGAAGTTAATCCTGTTAAGCAAAGGGAGGGTAAGGAACATGTTAGATCTATCACCCTTAGGAGTGGCAGAGAGCTAGATGATCCACAAGTTAAATCCAATCTTGTTAAGCCTATAATGGTAGAGCCCTTAGGGTCTAAAGAGGCAGCTCATAAAGAACAAGAACATCGGGATCAAGCTGCAAAAGAATCCAAGCTAGGCACTTCTTCATCTATACCTTTTTCTTCTTCATTGCCTTCCTCGTCCTTTGATTCTACACAGGTTCCCACTACATTGCCTCTAGTTAGACCACCAGTACCTTTTTCTCAGAGGTTCCAAGAGCAAAAGCTAGAACAACAATTTGCTAAATTTCTTAAGGTTTTTAAGAAACTTCACATCAACATTCCTTTCGTAGATGCCTTAGAGTAAATGCCAAGTTTTGTGAAGTTCTTGAAGGATATCCTCTCGAGAAAGAGAGGATTGGAAGATTATGAGACGGTGGCCTTAACTGGGGAATATAGTGCAATTATCCAGAGGAAATTACCCCCCAAGCTCAAGGATCCCGAGAGTTTTACCATACCCTACACTATTGGAAATATGTTCTTTGGTAGAGCCCTGTGTGATTTAGGAGCCAGTATCAATCTGATGCCTTTGTCTATCTACCAAAAGTTAGGAATAGGAGATGTCAAGTATACAACAGTGACCCTTCAGCTAGCTGATCGATCCATTAAATATCCAAAGGGGGTTATTGAGGATGTGTTAGTAAAGGTGGACAAGTTTATTTTCCTTTTGGATTTTATTGTATTAGACATGGAGGAAGACAGGGAAGTCCCAATTATACTAGGTAGGCTTTTCCTAGCGACTGGTAGAACTTTAATTGATGTGCAAAGGGGGAGTTGACTATGAGAGTCCTAGATCAGGAGGTGACATTTCATGTTTTCAAACCTTTGAAGCTCCCTGATGACTCTCAAGACTGTTTTAGGATGGAGGATATAAGGCTTGAGCATAAGAAATCTGAAAGAAGGAGGGAAGTAGACCGAGCTAAGGAGGAGTTAACTGTCACCATTCTATCACCACTCTGACTGATCCTCCTACTCTTCGCACTGCTGCTGAGTGTTGTTTTCTTTAGCTGCATTTGAAGTGGCTTAATTTTTCTTTTCACTTTTCATATATAATTCTTTTTCTTTTTCTTTTTCGTTGTCTCTTTGTTTATTTTCCAGATTTCTTTTCTAGTATTATGCTTTCAATCAAGCTTCAGTTGTTCGTCATCATCATCAAAAAGGGGAGTACTCTGTTCTTGAGCTTAACTCTTTATATTATCTGTACACTAAGGATACTGTGTACTTTAAGTTTGGGGGAGGGGATATCACTTGAGCATTTTTCAAAAATTTGGGCAAAATTGAAAAATTTTCAAATTTTTTTCGAAAATATGAGCTTAAACTGTTTAATTTTAGGATGATTTAGTGCTTAGCATGTAGTTTTCCCATATTCTGATGATATGACCCCATGATTAAGTCTGATTTTGATTGACCGAGAAACATGATTATGGGAAAAGCATGAAGTTGAATTCTTGAATTTGTCTTGATTCTGATTGAGATTTCCTCATTTTATGCACATGTCATGTCATGAATCTGTATATTTATTTAGAGAAAGCTTATGTGGACATAGGATTGCATTTGTTCAGTTAATTTTATGCATCATATCCTAGAATTTGTTTGATCTAATCTCGAGGTGAAATATTAGATCACACTTAATTAGGGAGATGATTTAGGCCATCTTTGGATCGTTTGAGCCTTTCTAACTATCCCTGTACATATTTTACCCCTAGTCACCCATCTGGGTCAAATAAGCTTTTCTCTGTAAGTACACCTGCATTTATTTCCTTAGCTTAAATACTTTGTTTTTATCCCTTACCTCGAAAGCATGAAAAGTCGTTGGGATATATTGTGAGCTTTGTACATATGGGTATCTGGTGATAGTGAAAGTTCAAAAAAAATTAAAGAAAAAGAAAAAGAAAAGAAGAAAGATGAAAAATACAAAAATAGAATAAAATAAATAAGTTTGGGGGAAATAAATTTGAGCTCTTACATTAAAGATCCTAGAAGTAATGCATGTTAAGGGGTAATTAAACCTAAATCGACTTTATCATACCTTTGCCCCAGCCTTACATTACAAGCTTAATGAAGTCCTATTGATCTTTGATTAAGTGTGACTACATTAGTGGAGAGAGAAGTGAAAAGTAAACTTATGGGAATGATCACATGTCATTGACTTTGCATTCACTATGTTTGCATAATCTGATCCGGATAATGTACTGTGAAATGACTTTGACATTTTTCACACACACACGAGGAGTCTAATTTGGGTTAGGACTTATGATTGAATTATTTTGAGTGTTTGACTTGTAATTGTGATTCTTTGATTTCATAGTTTGTACTTTTTCTTTGAGGATAATATTGGGGAAATTATTGTGTTTAGTACTTGTCATTCCTGTATGAAATTTTGTTTTGCTTGAGGACAAGCAAAAGCTCAAGTTTGGGGGGTGTGATAATTCTATTTTTAATAGAATTATTTGTGGTTAATTTCTTAATTAATTATTTAAATCCTCTATTTATTTTATTAATTATCCCCTTTATTTAATTAAAATTCTTTAATGTGCAGATAAGTTAAATCCGGATGAAACTCAGTCGTTTCAGTCGAAATTGGGCTAAAAATGGGTTAAAAGAGACTGAACGACTTCCAATTTGCAGACCGAGTCATCAAGTCGTCTGGACACGCATGATGTCAGGTGTTAGAATTTTATTCGCTCCGAAACGATAAGATCAAAGGACACCGTACCAACCCTCTGGAAGACACACGTTGGGCCACATCGCACAACAAATTGGACAAAAAGACTGATGATGTGGAAATATCTGCTCTGCAGAAAATTAAAGGAAGACAAGTGGCCAAACAATGCCAACTCATCTAGGATGAAAAAATTACCATTGTACCCCTAGGTGTGTATATAAATAGAATATGATGGCAATTGAAAGTGGGGTAGAAAATTAGGAAGTAGGGTAGGAGTAGTGTAAAAGTTAGGAGTAGTGTAAGGTAATTTAGGAGTAGTTTTAGTTTTTAGAATAGTTTAAAGTTTTATTTTAAAAGCTTTATTGTTAGATTTTATTTTTTTTAAGCATTTCCCGTTAGTTCTTTCTTAACCACCATTGTTAAATCACTATTTAGAACCATTTTCATTTTTATGAAAAGCTTCATTTCTTTTTCTTCTTTGCCATTTCATTTCACTATTTTGCTTTTTCTGGTATTTTTGTTGCAATGAGGTGTGAGGGGCTTGTGACAGAAGCCATAATGCTCAACCCATTGTAACTTTTCCATTTGCCATTTTTTTAGTTCCGTCTCCTGCACATTTATTTCATTCTTAGTTTATGTGTTTTTTTAGTTTTTCATTTTACAATTCGGTTGTGATCAATTTTTTTTACAGGTTTATAGTTAGTGTATTCTATTTTACTTGTGTTTATTAGAGTAGATAATGAGGCAAACCGAGGATGATGGGTTTAATATTCTTCTTGATAAAGCTCACGGGTTTGAGTGTTAACTTCAGTTGTGTTTGTTATTATATTTCCTCTCGATTTTAATCTCTCATACTACTTTGCCTTATTGTTCTTTTCTTTTCTTATTTCATTTTTAATTCTCTGCACTGCATGATTTCAACCCGTATGTTTCTTCATCATCAGTTTTTATCCTCTGTTTGTCTCGGTTTCAATATCAATGTCCTGCTCATTGTCTTCATATGCTGATATTCAATTTGAATCCCGTTTTGGCCTTCAATTCTAGTTGTTAAATGCTGAAATCCATTACTATTACCAAGCTATTGTGTGGCCATGAATGTGTAACTGGAAAAATCTGCTGAGGAGTTGCAGATTGGGTTGTATATAACAGAGCTGGCAACGTGTGTGGGTGCATGCAAAAGCCAACGCTAGCTGGGTAGAGCATTGCTGATTATAGAGGACATGTGCAGCACCTGGACAGCAGCTGGGCAGTGTGGCCATGGCAGCGTAGTACAGAATTGTGAGCAGCATCTGGGTGCAGGAGCAGTCGGACAAAAATAGACTAGCAACCTAGAGCAGCATCCAGCAGAGAGTTGGACAGAACCGAGAACACCAGGACAACAACACTTGCAGCAGATGGCAGTACTTGGAATGGACAAACCGAGAGCAGCAGCAGGCAGCCTGGATGCAGCACAGACAACAGCTGGAGCATCTGTACATTAGCTGGGAAAAACTGAGACTAGCGTAGGCCTGGACAAGCCGTGAGCACCTCGGCAGCATAATGAAGAAGACGTGAATAGTGACAAATCGGGACCACTTTAAAGTTTTGCAATTTGTTAAGGCCATGTTTGGCCACATGCCTTTCTTTTATACTTTAATACATATTACATTTTTATTATTGCTTTTATTAGTTGTCGATTTAGGTTAGTTGTTAGTTGATAATTGTAGGATAAATCTAATGTTTTAGTTGTTAATTTAATTTTTAGTTTTAATTTTTAGTTAGTAGCTAATTTTATATTATATGTTTTAGGACTTTATTTTAGTTTAGTTGCATTTAGAATTTGATTCATGCATTTTTGATTTAGTCTTTATCTTCATTAAATTTTAGTTTAGTTTAATTTGTATTTTATTAATTAGTTTAATTACATGCATATGTTATTTTAGGCTAGTTTAATTTTTGTTTAATTAATCTTATTTCTTTATTTTCATTTTTGCATTTTATTTTAATTGCGTTAATTAATTTTAACTGTTTTAATTATTTTCGTAGGTATTTGCTTTTAATTTCGTGGAGCTCGGTAAGTAAATCTCAGCTCGATTTTATTTAGTTTTTATTATTTTATTGTTTTATTGTTTTTCAGTAATTTTAATTAGCCTTAGTAGATCACCCATTGCAACTTCATAATTTACTAGGATATACTTAGGGTAAGATTAACCGGTAGTTAATTAGGCTGATCAACTTCTCTGTGGGATGATAACTCAGGACTCAAATCCCATTATTACTTGTACGACCCGTGCACTTGCGGACAATACCTTCTGGGCATACCCAATCCTCTGCAACCACAGGGTCTTTCACCGCACTAAACTACGGAGGTTCAAACTTTTGGAATTGTCGCAATCTATCAAGCTCACAACCATACCCCAAGGTGCTACCGCCCTATCGTGGAGTAACATAAGAAGGCGTATCCTGAGCTGGTAGGGGTGTAGGAGTATCTGTAGGTTGTGGCATCTGAGCTGGTCATACAAGCGTACCAGGTGTAGCTGCTTCTTCAGGTACAGTCCTTACATCCTACCCCTGTCCACCTGGCAAAGCCTGTGCCAGTAATTCCACTATAGTCTCAAGGCGACACTCTAATCTCGTGAAGCATGCCTCGATACTCTATGATACCTGAGTGGGACCTGTCGTCTCATCTCGGGTCTCAGGCCTACCTCTACGGCCTCGAGCCCTACCTCTAGCCCCTCTACCACGACTGGTATTAGACATAATGGCTCAAATCCTGCATTCATAACCATTAATTAGTCTAATTCCCATCTCGTATACACAATTGTAACTGAACAAAGCACAGTAATATTGTAAGACCCGAATTTAATTAAAAATACAGAAATTAAACAAGAAAAGATGGGGGATGTATGAAGGAAGGTCAGGTAAAATTGATTTCCGAAACAAGAGCAGGGGTAAAATGGTAAAAATACCCAAACCCGGTATTAAGGCGATAAGAAAATTTTAAATTAAAAATAAGGATGTAAGATATCTTGATCGATAATGAGGAAATTATACAATTTGGGTCAATTGATCAAGATTCAGAAATTTTAAAAATATACCGAAAAAAAATTATTCGGGACAATATCCCGAAAATACAGAGAAATTATACCCGAAAAATGGTTAAAATATAATAAATAAATTAAATAAAATTAAATTAATTAATTTAGAATTAAATAATAATTTTAAGGATATTTTAAGGGATATTTTAGATTTTTATAGAGTATTTTAATAAATAGTGTAATAATTAAAATAAATAATAATAATTAAAATAATTAATAATAAAACAAAAAAAAAAACGAATCAGAAAAACGAAAAAAAACGCGAAGGAGCGAAACGGAAGAACGAAACCCGAGGAAGAAGACCCGACCACCGTCCGGCGGCCAACGGCCAGGCCAAGGGCCGGGAAAGAAAGAGGAGAGGCCGGCGGTCTTCAGGCCACCAGTGACGCGCGCCAAGGACACCGGAATCCGGCGGAAAACGGAGGAGAAGGCCGCGGGAAAGAAAGGGTCACCGGCGGCGAACGACGGCGAATCGGGCGGAACCGAGGCCAGATTTCGAAAGCCCAGGCGACGGCGGTGCTTTTGAGGCCGGTAGCAGCCGACGAGACGGCGGGAATCGTCGGCGACGGCCAAGGGAAGAAAATGGGTCCGACGGCCGGGGAGAAGAGGCCGAACCGGCAGTGTTCCGGCGAGCCCGACCGAAACTGAGGGCAGATTCGAGCTGCGGACAACCTCACGGAGCTGCTGGCGGTGGAAGCCGGCAGAGAACCGGTCGGCAAGGCTATGAACCGGCGGTGAACCGACGGTCTGAACCGGTCCGAACCGGACTGAACCGGTTCAGCCAAAAAGAGAAGAAAAAAGGGAGAAAAAGGGAAAAAGAAAAAGAAGAAAAATTTGGGGAAAATTTTAGTGATGCAATCGAGCTTCGGGTAAGTCGATAAGCGGTCAAATTGACCGATTTAAATTTTGGAGTATTTAATTTAATTAATTTTGGGCCGAAAACTTACCCGGAAAAATTATGAAATTATGTAGCTCGACGATTGGCATCCACCGAGAGTTCGAGATAGCCTCGATTTGCGGACTAGCATGGAATCTCGGGTAAGTAACCCTTATTTACGACAATTACCTCGTTATGCGTGATATTGATTTAATTTTCGCATAAATTGAATTAAATTATGGAAATTTAGATAAATTGTCGTAAATAATCGATTTAGTTATTCAAGAATTAGAACGAGGCCCAATAAATTATTAGTGGGCCCAATGAGCCCAATAGGCCTCGATAAAGTGAAAATTAAGTGAAAAATGGGCTTAAGGCCGATTAAGGCCCATTAAGGTGCAATCGGGCCCAATAGGGGTAAATGAGCCCAACGATTTAAATTAAGCCCAGAAAATATTAAATACAATTAAATTGTATGTTATCTGACCTGAGGAATAATTATACGCAGTTCCAGACATTTGATTGGGAGCATATCGGACTGCGCGACGAGACAAAAGAAAAGGTCAGACTCGACAGGAAAATAAGGTAAGGGAATTCTACGGACTGCTAGAGATAACTTTACGCAATTTTAAGTTTATTTGCAGTCTTTAAAAGTTACCTGAAGGGTCTAGAGGTCAATTAATAATTTTAGTGCCTCGAATGGGCAAATTACCAAAATACCCTTGTTAAGGGTAAAATTTACAAATTTAGGAAAAGTTTGGAGGAGCAAGAACAAGAGGTTCTTGCTCATTCTGGAGGTGTTTTGATGCATGCATTAGTAGGCTGGCTAACCTTGAAAGAAAATGCACAGCATTGCATACTTTCAATGTGAAATTGTTTTGAACACTGTTTTGAGGAAACAGAGCCGCCTACGTGTTTTATTGACATGTGACATGCTAGAGCTCAGCTCGCACGATATTTTCGATTTGTGTGATGCACGCATTTGTGCTGGAGCGAGAGCTCGCACTAGAGTTTTACATGCATAGGTGCTGGAGTCCAACTCGCACCAGATTCTTATATATATATGATTTTCGTGACAGGGTGCTAGAGTCTAACTCGCACCATATTTTTATATGATTTTGAGACAGGGTGTTAGAGCTTCGCTCGCACCAGATTTTTATACGGTTTGCATACAGAGTGCTAGAGCTTAGCTCGCACTAGTTTTACTTGATTTGATGAGAGTGCTGAGCATTGCTCGCACCGATTTTATGAGAACATGCGATAAGCCGTGCTTGGAGCATCGGTTAGACTGTGTGTCACCGATTAAATAGGCTCGCACGTGCGTTTTGAGACATGGCATGTTAAAAACAACCTGATGAGCCCGAACGAGGGATAAGGGTTAGAGAAACAACCTGATGAGCCCGAACGAGGGATAAGGGTTGGAGATCCACCTGATGAGCCCGAACGAGGGATAAGGGTTGGAGGACCAGCTGATGAGCCCGAACGAGGGATAAGGCTGGGGGGTCCACGGAGTACGATGTACCGTGCAAGTAGCATGGGGTACGATGTACCGTGTGTTATCTTTGCATACGTTGGTATCTTTGTGATACTTGGTATCTTTGTGATACGTTAACGTCTTCGGATGCATGGGATCAGATAAGACTGACGGGTTGGATTGACCCACCTCCTGGGCGGTTCCCGATCAGGGTGAGACCTCGCACACTAGGATCCGTGTAGCTAGAGGGACTCACGAGGACACATATGGCCATAGTCCTGGTTATTTGCCGATATACAGACATTGCCTAGTCTCACATGTTGATGATCTTGACGATGATTTAAACTGGGTTTTTAATTAAATGTGCATGATGGTTATTTCCATGCTTTTTTAAACCCATATGTGATGTGAATGGATTTTTATGATTTTGTGTGAGTCAGGATCACCCGAAGGAGGGGTCGAGTCCTGACTTTACTGTGAAATTTTAAACGAGAAAGATATGATTTTGAATATAATTGCATGTTGAATTTTCCGTGCAAATGTGTTTTACATAACATCATAACTCATATCATTTGTTTTAAAATGTGTGGAGAAAGGGTGGTTTATGCATGGCACTACGTTCATGTAGGTAGTATGGTTACCTACTTGTTCGTAGGGTTGCCTTACTGAGCTTGATGTGCTCACCCCTTTCATTTTCTCCCACAGATAATCTCCAGTTGAAGTTGAGACGACTCAGTACTGCATTCCGGATATCCGCTGCTGCCCATCAACATAAGGTATATACACTTGTACATATTGTATCTACATAAGCATAGCACAGTAACATGTTTGTAAGTAACTTTAGGGGATGTATAAATAATGTAAACAATTATAAATGACTGGAGAAGAGTTAAGTTATATGGTAAATGTATGGTGGGACTGGCATTGACGCATAGCCCAATTTGTTAGTGGAGTGTGGTCACGATCAGGAGACAGGTAAGAATTTAAGTAATAAAAATAACAAAACGCGAAAAATTAACTCTGATTTTTGGTAGTTCGGGTCGTGACAAATATGGGGATGTACACTTTCCTAATTACTAATACCGACTCACATCAGATCAACTTTGCTCTGATACCATTCTGTCATAACCTCCCATGACTTACCAAAATCTACTACAATTTTTTTGCATTTTACTTACCTTTCCTTCTATCATAATTCAATCACCAAACCGTTGGGCTGTGATTCAATATTAGTCACCTCAACCACATTCATTCCATAGCATGCATACATGTCAACACAATTATCTATTGACTGTAAGTACTCTTTTTTTAAAAATAAACTCATATACATTAATACAAATACTTGTACATATACATCCCCGACCGTACATTCGTTTATATAACTGTGTTTATACATTGTTCAGTACAAAACATTCAAATGTGTATACCTTTCGTATGATGGGTATGTGGCGGATAAAGGAATACCAGTTTTCAGCCGTGTCTAACTACTGTGAACGCTCTGTAGAGAGGAGGAAATAAAAAGGGGGTGAGCTCATAGTTCAGTAAGGAAATAAGGTAAGCAAGTAGATAACCATAGTATCTACAAAATACAATGTTCATGCTTTTAAATCATTTCCTTTTTGATTCACATCTAAAGCATGTATCTTTCTTGAAACATATATACAATATATATATATATATACAAATCATCAGTATGAACTGAAAACATGCTGGTTTAATAATCTCAGAAATTTATGTAAAATATTGCATTTCTCATGCAATAAATATAAATCACATCTTATCATGCCATTTCAATTTAATGAAAACAATATGGCATTTCATCATGTAAAAACATGAAAAATTCGGGCCTCACCTATCCCTCGGGTTACCCACATCACACATAAGGTCACAAGTCAAGGGTCAACCCATCTCTTGGGTCTACCAAATTTATAAAAACGCATATGACAATTCAAACAAGAAATCTTAGTATGGTGATATAAGTGACTACATAGTACTCGGTGTGCGGGGCCTCACATTTACTGTAACCGGAGGTGGGTAAAAAACTCAACCGTCAGCCACAACTCTATGTCATCGTGTACTCATGGTACATCGTACTCCATGTGACATACACAGTACAAAGCACTCCATTGACCCAATCCTCATAGTCGGGGTGCTTGCCATAGGTCTTAGCCCTCATACCATGGATAATAATTTTGATAGCCCTCGACCATATCTCAAAAATTTGCACGTGCAAGCATATAATCGATGCGACACACAATCTGCACAGGCTCCCAGCACGGCTATTTCATGTTATCTCTTTCAAAACTGGTAAGTGCTTGTAAACTCCAGCACAACCTCATGCAAAAGTCATATAAATCTAATACGAGCAATGCTCCCAGCACTATGTCATGTAACACTGAGTACGAGCAATGCTCAAATACTCTATCATGCATTAATCAATAAAACTGAGTACGAGCAACGATCCAGTACTCTATCATAAACAAATCGCATTAAAATCAAGTACGAGAATTACTCAAGTACTAAGTGATGCATATCTTATAAAATCTAGTACGAGTATCACTCTAGCACTAATGGTTTTCGTATAAACCGATAGATGGCTTATTTCAATTGAAATTCATTCAAGTAAATCAAATCGGCACTATAATGAGCTGTTTTCTCATATAACTTAAAAACATTAGCCAGTTTATCCATGTAACTGTTAAACTAGTCACAAACGCGCTTCCTAAGCTTTCTACCCCTATTTTGGTGTAAAATCACAATTTTACATTATCGGTTCCTATCGAAATTTTCCATATTCAAAAATCCATATACGATTTAGATGCTTGGAAATCTATCCAAAATACGTCTAGCTACCTCTGATCACGTCGCGTAACCTCACTTCCATGGTGCTGCTAAACCTCACAATGTGATCAGCTTCCAATATAAACTCCGAAGCTATAGATAACCATTCACATCAGTATACCTTAATATACTTAATTTTCACTTGCGTGAATCTCAAATAAATGCATTTAGCCCTTTTTACACTCATATGGCCTTATTACATCTTATTGGACCTTACTCTTTCTTAAGTCCATTTCCAACACATATATTTCTCAAAACCATCTTACAATCATCCATACATGCTTAATAACATCACTACATGCTTCAATCATCATTGAATCCATTCCTAATCAACTTTCTCTCATTTTCTCACATCCGAGCCAAATTCTAGGTCATGGAGATTTAACATGTTCCAGGTGTTTTCAGTCAATAAAACATATACCAATCAACTCACCAAGATACCTATATTAACATACTTGAAGTTGGTGTATTGAATCTTACCTAGCTTGATTTTTTCCTCTTTTTACCAAATTGGGGGAAAATCACTTTGCTCATTCAATCCTTGATTTCAACTTCTAGTTTTCAACTATGTTGTTCTCCTCCTCATAAGGAACAACTTTGCTGAAACAAATCTCACTCAAAACTGATTGAAAGGTGATGATTTTTAGAGTAGGAAAGTTAGGTTTTAACTTGGTTTCAATAGGGATTTCTGTTTCTCGAAGAAGGAAGGTGCAGCAGTCGAGTTTATATAGAATTACCTTATGAGATTGATCTCCTAACCATGAGAGATCGATCTGCCCTGTGTTTATCTCTTCAGAATTCGATTTTGAGATCGATATGCTCTTTAGTATGAGATCGATCTGGCTTTAACAGAATCACTTAGAGATCGATCTGGCCCTTGAGAAGAGATCGATTTGTGCTCTCTAGAACCCTTTAGAGATTGATCTGCCTCAATCAGAACTTATCCAAGATTGATTTGCTTTGAATGACGGATCGATCTCCCTCTTGTACAATGCTTTGTCATTGTATTTCAAGCCATGAGATTCATCTCCCCTTGCTAATGAGATCGATTTGCCCTTCATCTGCAGCATTCCTACTGTAATTTTCTCAGAAAATTAAGGTTAACTTCATATTCATTTGCTTAACTACCCAATTTGCATTTTATTCACATTTGAAACTTAAAAACATTCATTTCTTATGATTCATACCAAATGTAACTTGTCTGTACATCATGAAATCATATGAATACATATAAATTTACAAGCCTTACAAGTTGGGCTATGATTCGGTATTAGTATTATCTCTTTTACTTACCATATCATCCATTCTATACAATGCATACATGTCAATATAAACTATCTATTGACTGTAGATATTTTTATGTCCTAAGTGAGCTCACTATATTAATATACAAATACATCCCTAATATTACATTCGATTACAACACTGTGTTGTTATATGTTCAGATATAAAATCGTACGTGTGTTTATACCTCTCACTCGATTGGAATGTAGCAGACAAAAAGGAATGCAAGTCCTCAGCCACACTCTAGCTATTGCAGATGCTCTGTAGAGAGGGGAAAAATGAAAGGGGTAAGCTCACTAGCTCAGTAAGTAAATCATGCAAGTAAGTAGATAACAACACTATCTACTGCAAATAATGCCATGCCTTGGAAATAATCTTTCCTTAGTTTCACATTTAAAGCATGAATTGTAAAATTTATGCAATGTGTATATATATTTACTTGAAATTACTGAAATCATGCTGTGTTCGTAAATACAGGCATTTCATGTAAAACATTGCATTTTATGTAATCCTATATAATGCCTTTAAAATGTATCATGCCATTTCATTTGAAACATATAAAATATGGCATTTCATCGAGTAAAGCATATAAATCAGGTTCCGACCCATCCCTCAGGTCTACCCGAAATTAGAAAATCATGTAATATAATCATGTGAGACTGGGTGGCTTTATGCAATAATATCCTAGACTATGGCCATATCCACTACTATGATCCCAGGCTACACAGATCCTAGTGTGCAGGGGATCATTGCTGCAACGGAAGGTAAGTCAAATCCTAACCGCCAACTAACAACTCCACAACTTAACATATCGGCCCTAAACACCGCACGGTACAACATACTCTGTGACACATGCACGACACAAAGTACACTCGTGGACCTTATCTCACTAGATAATCAATGCCACGTCTCTAAATCCACGTGCAAACATCTCATCCGTGTGACACTCAGTTTACATGAGGCAATCAACACGATTTTTAAACATGTCATGTATATCACATTAAAATTATAGTGCACGCCTTGAGTGCGACTCATAGTCGACACCCCGTTCAAACACTGTTTTATGCATATCATAAAATCAAACACTAGTGTGAGTAACATTCCAGCACTAGGTCATGCATAATTCACATTAAAATTTAAGTTCGAGCAACGCTCCAGTACTATGCCATGCATACCATGGAAATCTAGTGCGAGTAACCACTCCAGCATTTTTTCATGCAGAAAACATATAAAATCCAGTGCGAGCAGTGCTCCAGGATGATTTATTTTCATACAACTTGATCAACGGCTCATTTAAACGAGATTGTTCCAAACTAATAAAATCAGCACCATAATTGTTCTATTTGTGTATTTCACGAAAAACATTAGCTAATCTATCTATTCTTATGCTAAACAACGGTAAAAACACTCGAAAATAGGTTTTCCATGTTTTTTAGAACTTTTCCTAACCTTTGACTTTTTTACCCATAATAGGGGTAAAATCATAATTTACCCATATCGGGTCGCTATAAATTTTATTCACTTTCTTTGACCCTCAGACTTTTTAAGTGAATGTAGAAGCTGACGAAATTATGTGCAGATATCTCTAACTACTCGCAAAATCCCTTTACCTGAAATCATGTAGAGCGCGTCCACTTTTCCGACGTTACTCGATCGTGCAGTCCGATTTGCTCTCAATATAATCTCTGGAGCTGCATATAACCATTTATCAAGTTAATTACACTTTTTCAACTATATTTCACGTTTAATACAATCTATTTCACCTAATGGGCCCGTTTACTCTTATTGGGCCTAATTACATCTTAATAGACCTAACACTATCTTAAGCCCATTTCACTTTACTATTCATTTCATCTGATTCTATTAGACTTATGGGGTCCACCAACACTTATTGGGCTTGGTTTGAGGCCCACGAACTCTTATTGGGTCGAAACCAAGTCGGCTTGGTGTATTTGGCCTCTCGGGCATGACATGTGGCTGAGAGCCATGCATGCCGCCCATGGCCGAGCATCATGCCACACCACGCCACCCTTGGCCTTATGCCTAGCCATTCACTTAGGCATTTCATCAAACATATGGCATCCACCCTTTAAGCCTTAGTTTTTTGTTCATTAAGGCATTTTGTCAAACACCTTACATGTCAACCAAATTTCATCAACCAATTCCACAAAATCAATTGAAATTAAGCATGCCATAATCATGTATACATGTTTACCAACCTAACCATGCATTAAAATCACATGCTTTTTCATGAAAACCTAAACACCCAATTTTGGCAATCATTGATTCATGGTGTTTACATGTGTTTCAATCCATAAATCATACACCAATCAACTTGAATTAATCCCTAGATAAACATACTAAAGTTTGGAAGCTTGAAATTATACCTAACTACTTTTTTCTCGTCATGGTCGAGACTTAGGGAGAATTTCAAGTGGTCCAATTCAACTCCTTGGTTGCTGATTTTTGGTTATCTTATTCCTCTCTCAATTTGAAACAACTTTCATAAAGGTTGGTTGTTCCAAATATGCCTTGAAGTTAGAGTTTTCTAGTGTGAGAAAGCTTGGAAGTTAATGTTTTAATGGTTTCCTTTTGCTTGGTCGAGAGCTATGGAGAAGATGAAGACAACTTGGCTGATTTTTCTTAGCCTTACTTAGTCATAAAATCTAATTTTCAGCCCTTGAATTGGGATTGACAATTGGTTTGGGCTTGGGTTATTTTTGGGCTTGAAAAATGGGCTCGAAAATTAACTAATGGGATAAGGTTTGAGCTTGCATTTGGGCTTTTCGGTTTGGGCTTTTTCCTTGGGGTTTTGGGCTGCATTTTTCTACACCAATTGGGCCTTCAATCTACTTTATTTTAGGTCCATCAAATGGATCAACAATTCAGCCCAATGGGCCTAAGAAATTCGCCCACACTTGTTGCTCCTTAATAGGCTTTTAAATTTTCCGTAGTTGGCCTATCGAGTTTTACCCATTTAATTTAATTTTAATTTTGATTAAATAAATTTTCCATACTTGAGGAGATAAAGAATGAGTCTTTTAACCAAAAATAATTCTTCTCCACTTTTTAACCTTGGTTGGGTTAAAATTTAACCATGGTTAGTTCTTTTTGGTTAAAGTCAACTTTTCTTAACTAACCTTAACTTTTCTTGACCATTGACCACGTTTGACTTTTTCTCAAAAATTCAGAAGTGTCAATTTGCATGGTTTACACTCTCATCTCTGTGTTTTGGCTGCTTCCAGGATGTGAATGTGTCAAAACCACCTCAAACGGACCATTTCGAGCTTGTTTAGCTTCTTTTTGGCGTTTTCACCATTTCATCATATTTGGGATTGAATCAAACCGACTTTCCTTCATGAACCCTCTATATTTTGACATTATAAGTTCTTATCTATAGTCAAAATGATTTATATCCCTTCGGTTTAGCATGTGGCCATTTCAGCTCATATTTGCCATTTACTTAGCTTATATGCATTAAATCATTTCACTTGTATTTTCTTTCTAGTAAATACTCTTCTTATGATTGAATTTACAAAAATCAAATGTTTTACATATTAGAATCATAAGGAATAAGCTACAAAAATTAGAGTCTTACAATCCTCCCCAACATAAGAAATTTGATCCTCCAAATTAGAACCAAGTCAAACCTCAAATAGCTGGAGGTGCTTCTCGAGCATCAGACTCTCTAACTCCCACGTAGCTTCATTCGAAGTGTGGTGTATCTAGAGAACCTTAACTAACCCGATCGTCTTCGACCTCAGTACTTTCTCCTTCCTATCTAGTATCCGAATCGATTTCTTTACGTATGACATATCCTCTCTAATCTCTAACGGCTCATTGTAAGACCCGTATTTTGTATATAAACCTTATGAAATGCATAAGTATATACATGTACCTGCTATGTGAAACATAAATGATATAAGTCCATAAGTTGATGTACAAACTTGTGATATAAGTTTGTGATGTACACACAAGTTTCATTATGTATGAATGTGAAGAAATGGACTTTTATCAAAGATAAATGTGAATAGAACTCAAAATGGGTAGTGTGGTAAAATGGAAGGAAGTTACATGAGTTGCATAAAGCTTTATACTTTCGTTTGATATATATTGTATACGTTTGGTTATATAGTGAATGCACACAAGTTTTAATATGCATAAAGGATAAATGGATGTCATTTTCAAGCCTTAAAGATGGTTGAATGAGAAAATGATTATGGCAGCAAAATCAAGTATGTTTGGTGTGAGTTACTGCAGAAAAGTGCAGTAAAATCTAGAAAATATGAATGCCAGATCGATCTCATAGGAGGAAAGATCGATCTGGAAGAGCCAAAACTGCTTTTGTTCGAGCAATGGAATAGGGCAGATCGATCTCCAATGGAACCTGATTGATCTCCTTAAGCTACTGACTTGCAACAGATCGATCTCATGCAAGAGAAGATCGATCTCCTTAAGGTTCTGTGTTGTGCAGATCGATCTCATGCTAGGAGTAGATCGATCTAATTGAGCCTGGAAGGTCGGTTTCAAGAGGAAAAATGCTGAGAAGATCGATCTCTTGGGGTAGTAGATCGATCTCATCAAGGCAATTTCTATAAAACAGGACCTGCTGACCTGCATTCACGGGAAAAACGAAAACCTTTCCATATTTTGACACCAAGTGACCTAAATCCCCCTCTAAACTATAAACACTTTCCATAGAGGTTGGAGGCAAGTTTGTTTCATCAAAGTTGTACATAGAGTGGAGAAGAACAACATAGTTGGAAGCTAGAAGTTGAGGTGATCCATTTAAGGGAGAAAAGGAGTTTTCCCCCAAAGTGTGCTAAGTGGAGAAAAGCTGAGATTGGTAAGATTTAAATATCCCAATCTCATATATGTTAATTTATAGAATTGTGTGAGTAGATTGGTATATAAATTAATGGTTGAAACATCTTAGAAGTGCTAAACTATCCATGACCTAGAAAATGGCTAAATGAGCCAAAATGAAGAGTTATTGAGTAGGCATGGATTTGATGATGATTTAAGCATGCCTAGATGTTATTAAGCATGTGTAGATGCTTATAAAATGATTTGATGAAGTTCATGTGTTAGAAACAAAAGTAGCTCAAATTGACTATATGTGGTGTTTGATGAAATGACACAATGGAGTGAAAATCATGAACTTGAGGTATAAAGAGTGTAATGCAGGTTTAAGATGAATCGATAGACTTGAGGAGTCTAAGGGATTCTTGGAAAAGAGTTATAGACTAAAAATAGACTTGTAAGAGGATAAAGTCCACTAAGGCATAAAAAAGGCAAATGAGAGGTAAATGGCTAAATGCATTGATTTGAGTATCATGCATATGTGATCTGTGTGCATCGAGTATGTTGTGTAAATCTATGTGGTATCAAAAGATGATCTGTGTGAAGCTATGTGTTTACTGTGTGAAAAGTGATTTCAAGTGTGAACTGTGTGCAGTTTTAAACTCAATGGTTTTGTATGATAAACTGTGTGAATATGCACATAACCATCTGACAAATTAACAGTTTCGCATTGATGGAAATTGATTTAAGGAACATACATATTATCTTATAAGGAAATGTGAGTATGTATTTTAGCATGTAGATAGTATAGTTATCTACCTGCTTGCACATTTTCCTTATTGAGCGCGTTATGCTTACCACCTTATTTCCTCCCCCACAAATACTACGCAGTAGTGAGTACTGCAGTCGTCCCTGCTGCGGTATTCTCTAGTTATCTAACAATACAGAGAGGTATACACTATGTGATGATATGAAAGAGAAATTTTATATCTTGTAAATAAATGCACAGTCTAGTAATGTGTTGTACAGAAGGGGATGTATAGTTAATAGAAACTTATGTAAACGCTTCCGCATATGTTATAAAAGTCCAGTTTCTATTTTAGTTTGTTTAATTACATTAATTAAACTATAAATGAGTGAGATATGGATTGGATTAGACTCACAACCCAACTGTAAGTGGTAAGTGTTAAGGTAAAAGGTCGCGGAAGAGGGTCGTGACACTCATACCTAATCACATGTGTCGGATCGTGATGATACTTCTGAAGCATCGAAATATGGAAGATGTTATGGGCACCTGATAAGTCCAGTGGCAATGCCAACCTATAGGCCTTATCTCCCACTCGATCTAGTATCTCAAAGGGTCCAATATAGCGAGGACTCAGCTTAACTCTCTTCCCGAATCTCGTTATACCCTTGGAAGGAGAAACTTTCAAGAACACTGACTAACCAACTGCAAACTCTAGTGGCCTCCATCTCTTGTCAGCATAACTCTTATGTCTACTCTGGGCTGTTCTCAATCTCTCACAATCAACTGAACATCCTCAGAGGCTTTTGTGACTAAATCAGGAGGAAATATCTTTCGATAACCCCACTTCTTCCCATCCAATAGGGGAACGACATCTACAGTTATATAAAGCTTCATATGGTGCCATCTCGATACTCGAATAATAACTGTTGCTGTAGGAGAATTCGACTAGTGGCAAATGATCATCCCAAAAGCCTCTAAAATCCAGTACACATGCTCCCAACATATCCTCCAGAGTCTATATAGTCCTCTCTGACTAACCATCTGTCTGAGGATGGAAAGCTATGCTCAAACTCAACTAGGTTCCCATGGCTTCTTGAAAATGTGACAAGAAGTGGGAATCCCTATCAGAAACAATGCTCACTGGAACACCATGTAACCTTACTTCCTCGCGTACATACAACTCTGTCAATGAACTCAGAGTATCAGTAGCTCTCATAGCTAGAAAGTGGACTGACTTCGATAATCTATCAACGATCACCCATATAGCATCGTGATTCCTACGGGTCCTCGGTAAACCCATCATGAAATCCATGGTGATATGCTCTCATTTTCATGTTGGTATAGGCAGAGGATGTAATAACCCTGCAGGCTTCTGATGCTTTACCTTCACCTACTGACAAACGAGACATCTCGCCACGTACTCTGCCACATCCTTCTTCATCCTCGTCCACTAATACACCTTCCGAAGATTCTAATACATCTTGTTACTCCCCGGATGTAATGTGTACCTCGAAGAATGAGCTTCTAACAAAATCAATCTCCTGAGCTCTGGATCATTGGGAAGACACACCCTACCTCTGAACCTCAGAAGTCCATCAAAACTCAACTCATACTCGGTCACCATGCCCGTCTGTATCTGACTAGTCATATCTATGCAATACGAATCACTCTGTTGAGCCTGTTTGATCTTGTACAACAGGTCAAGTTTCAACCTCAGGCTAGCTATCATACAATTCGTATCCATGTTAGAAGGCACAACACCCAAACTGAGGCTAGTAAACTGCTCTAGGAACTCGTGTTCCCGTACCATCATGTACGATACCATCCCAAGGCCTTTTCTGCTCAAAGCATTAGCTACAACATTAGCCTTACCCAGATGATAAAGTATCTCACAATCGTAGTCCTTCAGAAGCTCTAGCCTTCTTCTTCGTCTCATGTTCAGCTCTTTCTGCAAGAACATATACCTGAGACTCTTCTGGTTAGTAAAAATATGGAATTTCTCACTGTATAAGTAGTGGCACCATATCTTCAATGCAAACACTACTACTGCTAACTCTAAATCATGGGTCAGATAATTCTTCTCATGGTCCTTCAGCTGTCTAGATCCATAAGCAACTACTTCTTTGTCATGTATCAATACACAGCTTGATCCCTGATGTGAAACATCGGTATACAAAGAAAAACCTCATGAGCTGGTAGGAATAGAGAGAGAATAAGAGGGGTGGTCAATCGATGCTTCAACTCCAGAAAACTCTTCTCACAATCATCGTCCTACACGAATGCAACATTCTTTCGAGTGAGACGGGTCAACGGAGCAGCTAACTTTGAAAATCCCTCAACAAACCTCCGATAATAACCAAAAAACCCAAAAAAATTCCTGATCTCGGTGACTGTCCTCAGTTGTTTCCATTGAACTATAGCCTCTATCTTAGATAGATCTACTGACACTCCATCCTTTGATATAGCATGACCTAGAAATGAAATTTGTTCTAGCCAAAAGTCACACTTACCAAGTTTAGTATACAACTCCTTTCAGAAGGTCTGTAAAACAATCCTCAGATGCTGCTTATGCTCTTCCTCGAATTTCGAATACACCATGATGTCATCGATAAAGACGATAACAAACTAATCCAAGTATGGCTTGAACACATTATTCATCAAAGCCATAAAAGCTGTGAGAGCATTTGTCAATCCGAATGGCATATAACAGCTCAAAAATCCCATATGTGTTCACAATTACACAAATCACATTAAAATCGAGCTCAAACTGGTAAAACACTCGCACATTTATCAACACATCAAATCACCTCATAAAACATGCTCATTCCTCAAACTCTTTTTCATGCTCTTAAAACGTTTTCATTAAGTAGAAAACTCACAAGCACAAATGGTTTATTTCCCTTACCTCTTACACCTTGAGTGGTATAATATCCTCTTGGACTAGCCTCGTTTCCCGCATTAGATTCTCGAGCTATCCACACAAATCATTAACTCATCAATATACATCATTTTCCATTTACATCTCTTTCTCTTACTTATTCTTACTCAACATTATCTCAAAACTCTTTCTACATCTTTATCAACACTTTAGTTAACTCACAACCATCACAAGACATCCACATTAGATCTTCTCACTAAACCCATTTGTTGGTTCCATCATGCCTTAAACATTTCTAACCAAATATATGTATAAATGGATTTATTCACTAATATACCCAACAATAATGCTTAAAACAAAGGTCTTGTGAACTCACCTAGGTTATCTCCTCTAAACCAAGAGGTAGAATGCTTGTCTCTTCCATTGCTCAACCCCAATCTTTGATTTTCTAGTATGTTATTCTCTTTGCCAAGAGGAACAACTTTGTCTCTTATCCCTTTGTCTAATTTTGTCTAGAATATGGTGAATCTTAGAGAGAGAAAGCCTGGTTTGGGTGAAAATGGTGAAGGTTTAGGTTTTGGAGGTAAGAGGGCTTGGTTTCAGGTGAAAATCTAGTGGTCCTTATATAGACAGGGCTTATGAGATCGATCTAGTATTGAAGGAGATCGATCTCTGCTTCATTTCAACTGTTCCATATGCTCCATTAACAACTACAAGATTGATCTGGTCGAAGGTGAAGATCGATCTGTTCTTCTAAGTGGAGATCGATCTGGCATTGAATTACGGATCGATCTCTTCTAGGCCGAGAGTTAAGGAGATCGATCTACCCTTGTGATAAGATCGATCCTTGCTAGGCAGAGGCATTAGGAGATCGATCTTCTTCCTTATGAGATTGATCTGCCTGTCTGCTTTTACACGTTTTCTACATTCTGGAGCTATGAGATCGATCTCTCATCCTTAGAGATCGATTTGGCCTTCACAGAATCTACTGCTGCAGGAAACTCAATATAAAACTCACCATAATCTACTCCATAGGCCATATTTCAACCCATACATATTTAAGACTTAAAAACTTCATCTCCTTATACTTCATTAAATTTAAAACTTTCGTGTACACCAACATATCATAATTACATTCACCAAATTACAATTCTCACTTAGTAAATCTCATAAAATTTACAATTCTCACATCCTCCCCACCTTAAGAGAATTTGGTCCTCCAAATTCAACTCGACCCATTAAATAGCTGAGGGTACTTCTCTTTTATGAGGCTCTCTAGTTCCCAAGTTGCTTCTTCTATTGAGTGGTGCCTCCAGAGAACTTTAACCAATGGAATCTTTTTTGTCCAAAGTGTCTTTTCCTTCCTATCAAGCATTCGAATGGGTTCTTCCACATAACTCATATCTCCATGTATATCTAATGCTTCATACTCAATGACATGGGAGGGATTCAGATTGTATTTCCTTAACATCGAGACGTGGAAGACATTGTGTATCCCTAAAAACTGGAAAGGTAAAGCCAATCGATAGGCAACGTCTCCCACTCTCTCCAAAATCTCAAACAGTCCTATATACTGTGTACCTAATTTCCTTTTCTTCCCTAAGCGCATGATACCTTTACTTAGAGATATCTTAAGAAACACAGAATCTCCAACTCGAAACTCGAGTGGCCGTCTATGCACATTGGCGTAACTTTTCTGTTGACTCTGAGCAACCCGTAATCTATCACAAATGATATTCACATTCTGAACTGCCTGTTCAACGAGCTCGAGAGTAATTACTTTCCTATCGCCCACTTCTTCCCATGCTATAAGGGATCTACACCTCCTACCATCATAATGTTGCATACCAATACTCGTATGATAGCTGTTATTATATGCAAATTCGATAAGTGGTAGGTGATCATCCCATGATCCCTTAAAATCCATCGTACACGCCCTCAACATATCCTCCAAGGTCTATATAGTCCGCTCGGACTGACCATCAGTCTGAGGATGATAGGCGGTACTAAAACTCAATCGAGACCTCATGGCCTCCTGAAAATAAGTCCAAAACATGGAGGTGAACCAGGAATCTCTATCAGAGGTAACACTCACTGGAGCTTCATGTAGTTTAGCTATCTCTCTATCATATAGCTCGGCTAATGTACTTAATGTATCTGTGCTCTTGATGGCAAGGAAGTGGGCAATCTTCCTTAATCTATCCACTATCACCCATATTGCATCATGACCTCGTCAGGTCCTTGGTAATCCCATGATAAAGTCTATGGTGATATGCTCTCATTTCTATGTAGGTATAAGCAAAGGCTTTAGCAATCCTCCGAGCTTTTGGTGCTCAGCTTTCACTTGTTGACATACCAAACATTTGGCCACGTATTCTACCACGTCCCATTTCATACCACTCTACCAATACACCCTCCTCAAATCCTGATACATCTTGGTACTTCCTAGGTGTATGGTGTACTGCGAGCAGTGAGACTCTCTCAGTATTTGTTGCTTAAGGGTATCATCATTCCAAACACAAACTCGACCTTTAAACCTCAATAACCCATTGTCACTGACCATGAAATTCGACTGCGAGGTCTGTTCAGCCTGGCTAACCATATTCAATAGTCTCTGATCATTTCGTTGCCCTGTTCTAATCTGATCCATAATATTGGGCTCTATTCGTAGGCTAGCCATAAACCCGACTTCTGCTTCCTCAACTCTGATCTTGAGTTTGGTGAACTGTTCTAACAAATCCTAATCTTTGATCATCATAGCAGATATCATACTCTTCCTTCTCAAGGCATCAGGCACTACGTTCGCCTTCCTCGAATGATAGAGTATCTCACAATCATAGTCTTTAAGGAATTCCATCCATCTCCTTTGTCTCATGTTTAACTCCTTCTGGTCAAATATATATCTCAGGCTCTTGTGGTCAGTAAATATCTGGAACCTTTCCCCGCATAAGTAATGCCACCAGATCTTCAATGCAAAAACTACTGTGACTAACTCCAAGTCATGTGTGGGGTAGTTCCGCTCATGATCCATCAGCTGTCGTGAACCATAAGCGACTACTCTCCCATGCTGCATGAGCACACACCTCAATCCTTATTGAGAGGCATCACTGTACACTGGGAAGCCTCCAGGTCCATTTGAAATAGTTAACATAGGTGTCGTCGTTAATCTCCTCTTTAACTTTGGGAAGCTCTGCTCACACTTCTCAGACCGTACAAAAGGAGTCTCCTTACGTGTAAGTTTGGTCAAAGGAGCGGCAATCCTAGAAAATCCTTCGACAAACCTTTTATAATATCTAGCAAGTCCTAAAAAACTTCGAATCTCTGTAACTGTCCTCGATCTCTCCCAATTAAGTACAGCTTCTATCTTAGACGGATGAGCTAACACCCCGTTTTTAGATACAATATGAACAAGAAAAGGTATTTGGTCTAGTCAAAACTCACTCTTGTTAATCTTTCCATAAAGCTGCTTATCTCTGAGTACTTGCAGCACAATCCTCAAATGTTGTTTATGTTCATCATGAGACCGAGAATACACAAGGATATCATCAATGAAGACTATCACAAACTGATCTAGATAGTCACTAAATACCTCATTCATCAAACTCATGAAAGTAGTTGGGGCAGTCGTCAAACCAAAGGGCATCACTAAGAACTCGTAGTGGTCATATCTAGTCTTGAAGGCCGTCTTTGGAATATCCTCTTTCCTGATTCTTAACTGGTGATAGCCCGATCTTAAATCAATCTTAGAAAAGATAGAAGTCCCTCTCAGCTAGTTAAACAAATCATCTATCCTTGGCAGGGGTTTTTTTTCTTCACCGTAGCCTTGTTCAGCAATCTGTAGTCTATACATAGTCTCAGGCTACCATCATTCTGCTTTACAAACAACACCAAAGCTCCTCATGGTGACACACTAGGTCTAATAAAACCTTGGTCAAGCAGTTCTTGCAATTGTTTCTTTAACTCTTCCAATTCGACCAATGCTATCTTGTAGGGAGGTTTAGAGATCGGCTGAGTGTCTGGCACTAAATCGATAGTGAACTCCATCTCTCTCTTCTGTGGTAAGCCAGGTAATTCATCTGGGAATACATCCAGAAACTCATATACTATCGGTATATCCTCTATCCTCGAATGTTCTCGATTCATATCAGAGATGAGTGAATTGTAACCTTTACATCAATAGTTCAATCAATATTTATAGTGATATAATCATCTCTTAACATTTCATAATAAACTTCACACGTCTTTATTCTTTAATCATTCAAGCATACACTAAACTTTTCAAGTAGGGAGAAGGTTACAGTCTTAGTGTGGCAGTCTAGGCTCACACGGTTGGTTGCTAACCAATTCAACCCCAAAATCACATCGAAACCACACATGTTTAATAACACTAGATCTGCTAACATCACCTGATCTCCCACCTTGATCTCACAACTCCTACACACCGTATCAGTCCTCTGAGACTCACGTATGGGGGTATTTACATGTAAAATATAATCTAAGGATTCATTCTTCAAACTCAATTTACATGCAAATTGTACATCAATAAAAGAATGCGTGGATCTCGAATCAAATAACACATAAGCCTCATGATTACAGACAAAAAGTGTACCTCGTATGGTCTCAGACTAAGTGTCTGCAGTCTCCTTATCCAGGGCAAACACACGTCCTTCTATAA
This sequence comes from Firmiana major, assembly GCA_033439115.1. Classification (NCBI taxonomy): domain Eukaryota; kingdom Viridiplantae; phylum Streptophyta; class Magnoliopsida; order Malvales; family Malvaceae; genus Firmiana; species Firmiana major. Next base: position 43,377,814 of record CM065908.1, on the reverse strand, counting down.
CCGACTTATTACCCTTATCAGCAGCTGAAACCCGTCTCTGAGGAACCATCCTCTGTGGCTGCTGTCTAGGAGGCTCTGGAGAATTTGGCTTCTGTGGTTGCAGACAATACCTCACTTTGTGAGCCATATCCTCGCATCTGTAGCATCCTTGTATAACTCTAAGACAACTTCTGTAAGACCCGATTTTATTGTAAAAGCAAAAGGGAATGAATAGAAATTTACGAGTGCATTTAAAAATGCAAAAGGATTGAAATGAAATTCCTGAGCACGTTGAAGGGCAAAATGGTCAAAAGATTGAAAGTCGGTATAAATTCGATAAGAAAATTTAATTAAAAATAATGGATTTAAGAATCTTGATCAATAACGAAGAAATAATTAAATTTCGAGTCTAATTGATCAAGATTCAAAATTTTTAGAAATACCGAAAAGTCACTCGGGACAATATCCCAAAAATATGAAGAAATTATACCGAAAAAATGGTTAAAAATATAATAAATAAATTAAAAAAATTAAATAAATTTATTTGGAATAAAAAATTAAATTTTTAGATATTTTAGAATATTTTTGACTAAAATAATGAATATAATAATAATAAACTAATTTATGAATAATAATAATTATAATAATAATAATAATAATTATTAAAAAAAAAGAGAAGAGAAATCTGAAAACTTTGTCGGGGAGAGAGAAGAAGAAAGAAACCGAAAATGGAGACCGCGCGTGGCCTGTCCGATCCACGACCACCGGCGATTAGCGACCCCTACGAACAGCCGAGCAGGAAGAGGAAAGGCCGACGAAGCTGTTGGCATCGATGACGCGCGCCAAGGAGGTCGAAAAACGCTGAACGGAGGAAGAGAAGCCCGCGAGGAAAACGGGGTAGATTCCGGCGATCCACGGCAGCTGGGCTCGAATGGCGGACACCGGCGTTATCGGGAAGAGGAGCCGGTTCTTTTGAGACCGGTATTGGCCGACGAAACCGTCGGAATTCGGCGGATCGAGGGAGAGAAGGTCGAGAGGGAGAAGAGAGGAACGGTGGCCACCGGCGGTGATTCGATCCCGATTGAGGCCAGTCGAAGGTTGCCCGGCCAAAGACGAGTCGAATGGCGCCAGAAACGAGCCGAGAACGGGCCAGAAACGCCATGAACGGCAGTGGGAACGTTTGAACCGGTACGGACCGGTTCAGCAAAGAGATGAACCGGACTGAACCGGCTGAACCGGACCGGTCTGAACCGGGTTGAACCGGACTGAACCGGTTCAGCCAAGAAAAAAGGAAAAAAAGGAGAAAAAGAGAAAAAAGAAAAAGGGAAAGAATTTTCGGGGATATACCGGACTTCGGGTAAGTCGATAAAAGGTCAAAAGTGATCAATTTGACTTTCGAGAAATTTATTTAAATTATATTTAATCGAAAAGTAACCCAGGATTAAATATATAATTGTGCAGTTTTACGACAGAACCCGAGCGAGAGCCGATTGAGCTTCGATTTTTGTACCCCGCATCACATTGGGTAAGTATATTTTAATTACGATAATATAAGTCCTTTAATACAGAGTTTCGATTAATTTACGAAATTTATGGATTAATTCTGTATAAAAAGGAATATTATTTGGAATTTTACAGTAATTATCGTAAATAGTATACGGGTTATCCAATAAGTTTGGAACGAAGCCCGATGATTATTGGTAAGCTGAATGAGCCCAGTAAACTCAAAGAAGGGATTTAATAAGTAAAAACGGGTTGAAAATGGGTCAAGGCCCATTAAGGTGCGATTGGGCCTAATAAAAGTAAATTGGCCCAATTAGTTAAATCGACTATAGTAAATAGGAGAATTATATTTATTGGGTTAAATTAACATGATAAATAATTATCTGCAACCCTAGAGACTGGATTAGCAGCAAATCGGATCGGACGAGCCTCCGATAGTGGAAATTAGATACGCGCTCGACGAGAATCGAGGTAAGGGAATTTTGTAGGTGTATAGAGATTTCTCTACGTATTTATTGAGGGGACTTACAGGGTTTAGAATTCCTTAAAGTATCTAGAAAATAAATAATAATTTTTACGAAAACTGAGGCTTAGGTGAATAAGGAAAAAGACGATATTGGCCTTGGGAGTAAAATTTACAAAAAGGGTAGTAAGGCAGATAAATTGCATGATTATCTTGTTTTAATGTTTTATATGAATGTATTGCTTTGATTTAAGCAAATATGCACATAGGTTGGCTGTTGATTTCTTGAATTATACGAAAGGGTACCAGTTTGTACCGGTTACGATTTTAAAGATGTTTTATAAAGATTGAGCCACCTATCATATTTACACGAGTAAAAAGAGTGCTAGAGTCATACTCGCACTGAATATTTCTTGATTTATTACTCATAAAAAGCCGTACTGGAGCATTGCTCGTACGAGAAATTTGTGTGTGCACAAAACCGTGCTGGAGCTTCGCTCGCACGAGATTTTAGATATCATGATATGCATAGCGTGGTGCTGGAGCTTCGTTCGCATTAGACGTGAGTTGACATGCATATAGTCGTGCAGAAGCCTCCTGTAGACTGTGTGTCATAGAGAGTTGAGATGCTCGTACGTATAGTTTGAGACATGGGTTGGTTATCGACATAGTATTGGGGTAGATAAGACCTACGGCAGGTACCCCCAGACTATGATATGGGTCCACGGAGTACGATGTACCGTGTATGTCACACGGAGTACGCTGTACCGTGCAGTCATAATGACTCGATGATGTTACTTGATATTCTGGTGGGTAGGACTTAACCCCACCTCCCGTTGCAGTTGTGATGCCCCGCACATCGGGATCCGTGTAGCCTGGGATCACAGGGACAAAGTATGGCCATAGTCCTCGATTTTTCATACAGTAACCTACATGCCTCACATGATATCATACGGTCTGGATAGACCAGGACAAACCCGAAGGATGGGTAATGTCCCGATTTATGTTTTTAAAAAAGATGTGATTTAATGAATCAAGGTATTCCCGAGAGATGGGTTTAGCCTTGATATGATTATTTTATGATAAAACAAATAAGTTTTAACGTGAAGAGTTTGTAATGAAACAGATAAGTTTTTGAGTGTTGAGTTTATGGTGAAACAAATAAGTTTTAATGTGACGAGCATGAGATGTCATACATGATGATTTTTCCATGTTTGATTTATATGTTGATTTCATGACTTCTCTTATATGATATATACATACATGTGGCATCGTTTTAGTCATACCTCATGCTCTAAATATAAACGATTTTATATCACGACATTATCAGCATGTAGATAGTATAGTTATCTACCTGTTTACATTATTGCCTTACTGAGTTGTTTATGCTCACCCTTTCATTTTCCACCCTACAGGGTATATTCAGTAGAAGAGAACGACAGTAGTCATATCCACTGCTTTTTATCAAGATCAGGTATACACATTTGTATAATTTTTGTATCTGAACATATAGAGGCACAGTACTGTACATGGATGTAATATTGGGGATGTATTTATTTAAAATAAATTGATATGTAAATGAAATATGAAAATGGAATTGTAAATAGGTGAGAGGTGACTAACACCGAATCATAGCCCAACTGTTTAGTAGTGTAACTGTTCACGACGGGTAAGGAAATTAAAAAGCGAAAAATTTATTCTCATTTTTAGGTAATTTGGGTCGTGACAACTTCCCTCATGTGATCTGCCACAATCTCTGCAGACTCTAACCTCTGGTCTGACATCTCGAGGGGTCTCCTTAATAATGGGAGGAACCCTGAGTCTATCAACTCTTCACCTCGGTCCCTTGAACTGTCTCTTTTTAAATGAACCTCTTCGAAAATCTACGTGGGGAGTCACAAGTCGCTTGCCCTTATCTCCGGGTAAAAACTGAGACTCAGTCTGGGACTGTACTAACTCTAGCTCTCTCGCTACTTCTTGTGCTCATCTCAGAACATCCTTAAACTCAGTGATACAGAGCCTTATCAATCTGTATCTAATGATGGGTCTTAGTCCATACACGAATCGCTCGGTACGGAGCTCCTTATCCTTAAGAGTCTCCGAGTCATACTTCAGTACGGTGGTGAATCGGCTTTCGTACCCATCAATCGTCATATTGCTCTGAGACAAATTTAGGAATTCAACTTGCTTCCTCCTCTGGGCAGCTCTTGGCACATACTGAGTTTTAAATGTCGATTGAAACATCTCCCAGCTAATCACCTCATGGCTAGTCGCCAATATACTCTGAGTAGTGCTCCACCAATCTCGGACTTATCCCTTTAACATATAAGCACCCATAATGACCTTCTCAACATCGGTGCATCCCAAAAAGTCAAAATGACTCGCAACTTTGTCAGGCACTCCTCAGCCTCTACGGGATCTTTCACCCATCTAAAAGTAGATGGGTTTATCTTTAGAAAGTCCCTCAATCGACCCTTATCTCTGTCATCATGTTAAGTCTGTACCGCAGGCTGTGTGGTGGAGGAGTCGACACAGGTGTAGTGCCCAAGGCATTAGGCCCAAAATGCTGCGCGAATAGCGCTACCATCTGCTCGAATCCCTAACGCACATCATGAACTAGGAGATTCATTCGAGAGTTAGGACTCTCCGACTGTGGTTCAGGTGGTGGAGGCGGCTGCACCTGCCTCCCTGAACATTTTCTTCTCCCCCTCATATTCTATCTCTTACATGTCTGCGTGTATTCATTAAACATCGACCATAATTTTACTCGTTAAATTCAATTCATTACCAGACAATATAGACACTTGGGATGTAATCTACTTCCAATCGATCGACACTGATAGTACTAGACACCCTTTGCCCTGATACCAAGAAAAATTCGTGACAGCCCGGAAGCACGAAAAATAGGGCTAATTTAAAATTTTTCTTAAAACAAAACTAACAAAGCTGGGTGTATTCCTGTGCAGTGTCATGTGCTCACTTACGTTTTAAACACTAGTCATTATACCCAAGATCATACAACTCATACTTAATGAAATCAATTACATAATATCCCAAAAAGAATCAACCCATAAGTCTCAAATCATTTCTTTCATATCAACCTAATTACATCCCAAAAAACTCATTACAAGTGTCTGTATCACAACATTGTCTAGATACAAAATGAAGTGAATTATACCTTATGCATGTACAAGCAATAGCCTGAGGAGATCTTGTCCACCAGCCTATATCATGTACGTGGCATGCTCTATTTCGCTTACTTCAAGTAATTTAGAGGGGGAGGAAAAATGGTGAGCTCTCAAAGCACTCAGTGTGAGACCCCGTATATGTATAAGGGTATATATGTACATAGAAGTGTAAATAGAGTTGTACTATGAATTCATGAGTGAAGTATATGTGATGTAAGTCCACAAGTAATGTACACACTTGTAATGAGAGTGATAATCGTACATACAAGTTTCATTATGTATGAATGTGTAGAAATGGACTTAAACATGTGGAGAATGAGTGTAGAATGGATTTTGAATAGCTTGGTAAAATGGAAGTATAATTGCATAAGATGTGCACTTCCATTTTAGTTTATATTAAGTACCATTGGTCATACAAAGATCCTACACAAGTTTTAATGTGTATGAAGTGAGGATGGATGCCATCTTCAAGTCTCAAAGATGAATGAATGAGGAAATGATCATGGTAGCAAATTTAGGATGTTTGGTAAGTGTTGTTGCAGAGGAAATCTGGAAATTTTGAAGGGCAGATCGATCTCATGGGATGAGAGATCGATTTGGAAGAGCCAGAATGCTCTTATTTGGGCGAGAGAATAGAACAGATCGATCTCCAATGGACCAGATCGATCTCCTTAGCTCTCTGTTTGGGAGCAGATCGATCTCATGCTTCGACAGATCGATCTCATGCCTTGACAGATCGATCTCATGCTTCGACAGATCGATCTCAGGCTTAAAAATGTCGTGAAAAAGAGGGATTTTAAGGGACCAGATCGATCTCCTCTTGGACCAGATCGATCTCCTCAAGCTATTTCTATATAAGGAGTGCTGGAAATCAAAAAATTTCGGGAAAAACACAAACTTTCCACTTTCAACCCAAAAACCTAACATTCTCTCTAAAAAAATCAGCCATTTTCAGTGAGGTTTGAAGAGAGACCATTAGAGACAAAGTTGTTCCTATCTAAGAGAAGAACAACATAGTTGGGAAGCATTTTCCCATTGTTGGTATTGGAGGAGTTAAGGTAATTGCCATTGGAGCAAGAAGAGAAATCAAATTTGGTAAGATTCTAACACTCCAACTATGGTACATTGTTTATTTAAGTGATTTTGGAGTTGTTTGGCATGAGTATGGATGGTTAGAAACTATCTAGAATGCATTGGAATGATTTTGACCTAGAAATGGTTTAGTGTGAGAAAGTGAAATTGATGGAGATTAATGATGAATGAGATATGTAGAAATCATTAATAGTGATTGTGGTATGATTTTAAGATGTGGTTAGTGGATAAATTGTGAGGTTTACCTAAAAGAGGTAAAATGAGGGTTAAGGCATTTGTAAAATGCATAAGTAAATAATGTTGACTAGTGAGGTCAATTATGGGTTAAATACGTTAACTCAATCGATTTAATGAATGAATCGCAGCTTCCGAGGATACGCCGAGGCGAGTTGAGCCAAGAGCGTGAGAAGCTAAAAGGAAAGGAGTCACACCAAGTAAATCGAGGTAAGGGAATTGTGTGGACTCTTAGAGATATTGTGCGCAATTTGGGCGCATAAATGTTTTGCTAGAATGCATGAGATTAGGAAATGTTGTTGTTGGGTGATTGAAGGGTAAAAGTTGGGAGTTTGAGAAATGTGCATGAAAACAAAAGCATATTTCTTTGGAAATCATGTTTTATTGCTTTTTAGCAAATGATTGGTAGGTTGGCTAACATTGAAATGATTTGCAAAAGAAATGAGTATGTTTTGGTTTTGTTAACCATATTTTGCAAGTTTTGAGCCACCTACATGATTTCGTGAGTATGAAAGAGTGCATGAGGCACTAGTTTTCACATGGATTTCATATTGTTTTGGCATTGTGCTTTGAGTTTGTCTCGCACTGGATGCCCACCTTGCATGTTGCCGTGTTTGGAGCTTCGAGTAGACTTGGTGTCACATCGATTAAATAGGCTCACACGTGCATTGTTTTGAGACATGGCATGTTAAAACAACCTGATGAGCCCGAACGAGGGATAAGGGTTGGAGATCCACCTGATGAGCCCGAAAGAGGGATAAGGGTTGGAGGAACAGCTGATGAGCCCGAACGAGGGATAAGGCTGGGGGTCCACGGAGTACGTTGTACCGTGCATGTAGCATGGAGTACATTGTACCGTGTTGTGATGTGATGTGCCGTCTTCGGACGAGATCTGCTATGGACCGGCGGGTAGGATTTGACCCACCTCCCGTGTGGAAGCAGATGGTGGTGATATCCCGCACACCTGATCCGTGTAGCCGGTATCACAGGTTATGTACATAGGCCTTGAGGTTATTACCTATTGTTGAACTGCCTATCTCACATATCTACTGCTATTTGAGATTAAATCCATGTTTGAAATGATTTGTGGATCAGGAAAGCCTGAGGGATGGGCCGAGACCTGACCAGTGACGAATTGATTTGTTAATGGTTTTTATTGTGAAAATGCATGATGTTTAATGCCATGCTTTTATTGTGAATTATGCATGATGATTTATACCATGCTTTGAGTTGAAATGTGCACTAAATTTTAAGTAGCATGAATGCTTTACATACCATTAACACAATCATACACTCATGTTTTGAGATAAACAATGAATTAAATGCTTTTGAGCATGGCATCACGATCATGTAGATAGTGCAGTATCTACCTGTTCGCATGATTGCCTTACTGAGCGTGTGGTTTGCTCACCCCCCTTATTTTCCCCCTCTCTACAGAGATTTGAGTTTAGATTGAGCGTGACTGGAGGCGTTCCCTTTTGGTAATCCGCTGCATCCCATCGCTAAAGGTATACACACTTGGATTATTTTGTATCTAAACTAGACATAGCACAGTAGCATTTTGTATGTAACCTCTGGGGATGTAAAACAATGTAAACACATGTAACAACTCTGATATATATACATTTATACAAGTGTTTACTCATGAATAATGTTTCAAATTGAATTGGTATGGTGGAGTGAGTTAGACGTTGACACACAGCCCAACTGTTAAGCGAGTGGTTGTTCACGATCGAGGAAGGATGATTAAGGATTGATGCATGAAAATACGAAAAATTTGTACGTATTTTGGTAAGTTGAGGGTCGTGACAGAAGTTGGTATCAGAGCTCGAGTTGGTTTGACGTGTGTCGTGTCTAAAATACTTAATAAGTGAAAAAAAAAATTTACATCCCCAAGTTACTGTGCTTGTTTAGATACAAATAGTGTATGTCGATGGGTTGACTAAGTAATTGGTTGTGAATGTAGGGAACTGAGTAAGTATGCCTAATACCAGTCGCGGTAGAGGGATGGGAGCACAGGCTCGAGGCCGTAGAGGTAGGCCTGGGGGTCGCGTTGAGCCAGAAACACACTACGCTCAGGATGATGTTGAGGTGGAGGCTGATGTTGAGCACGCTCCACAGGGTCCAGAGGAGAGGCCCGAGAATACTGAGGCTCGCTTCGCGAGGATTGAGCGGAGCATTGAGATGATTTTGGAATTGGTCACTCAATCTTTACCTGGAGTTGGCAGTAGACAGAGTCCCGCTACACAGGGTGATGCCGAGCAGGCAGCAGCTCCCGAGGCACGGGCGAGGCAAGCCCAAGGACCTCAGACGACAGATACCCCGCCCACACAGGATGTGCCTACGCCGGTTGCCATGCCAGGCAGTAGAGGTTGGGGATATGGATGTGATTTGGATAGACTACGGCAGTTTCAGAAGTTTGGACCGCCGTCTTTCAGTGGAGTAAAGGACCCAGTAGCGGCTGAGGATTGGATCAATGAGATCGAGAAATTATATGGGTTCTTTGAGTGCACTACTACCGAGATGGTAGCATTTGCCGCTTTTATGCTGAAGGGATCAGCAGAACATTGGTGGAAATCCACCAGGCCTATTTTGAGAGCCCGGCATACTGAGATCAGCTGGGATGTGTTTCTAGAGGCCTTCCGGAGACAGTATGTCCCGAATACCGCCCAGCGAAAGCTAAAGATGGCATTTTTGGGACTGACCCAAGGGAGCAGGACTGTGGATGAGTATGAGACTGCTTTTATATCCCTGGGCAGATATGATCCCAACACGATGAGTAATGAGGTCGAGAAGATCCAGAAGTTTGTGGATGGATTGAGACCAACCGTCAGGTCTAGATTGGTTCCCCTGGATATACCGACCTATGAGGAGGCAGTGCGCAGGGCGCAATTATGTGAACAAGATGTTGATAGAATCGCCTCGGAGTTTGGAAAGGTTGGTAAGATGAGGGACAGAGATAAGAAGAGACCTATGATGGATAGAGGCTTCAGCTATAAAGGGAGCAAGAGGTTCTCTGGAAAGAGGTCGAGAATTGATGAGATCCGGGAGAGGACAGTTGATACTCCCATGTATCCGGCCATTGCTCCAGCTAAGGGAATCGTGATTGGAGGACCACGGCCTACAACAGACCAATGTGGCAAGTGTGGTAGGTACCATGGTACTCGACCATGTTACGGACCTCAGGTTGTATGCTTCAGATGTGGGAAGCCAGGGCACATAATCAGAGACTGCCCCGAAATGATAGAGAGAGCCCCACAGAAGGGCAAGGAGCCAGAGAGAGCTCCAGTTGGTACAGCTGCTCCGAGGAGGAGGGCTACAGCTGAAGAAAAGGGGAAGCAAGTAGTGGGTGTAAGCAGAGGACGAGTGCACGCACTGGATCAGGATACTGCAGATCAGTCATCAGATGTGGTAAAAGGTACCATCCAAATCTTTGATTTAGAAGCTTATGTACTGTTTGATCCTGGTGCCACGCATTCCTTTATTTCGCCATCCTTTGCATGTAAATTGTTGAAGCATGTAAAACCCACACTGCTTGATAAGATGTTGTTGATATCTACCCCTATGAATGATAGTCAGTTGACTGAGCGTATATATAGGGATTGTAAAATGAAGATAGGAGGTAAAGAGATGGCAGCCGATTTAATTTTATTAAACATGAGTGATTTTGATGTGATCCTAGGAATGGATTGGTTGGCTGCCAATCATGTTGTTATGGATTATCATGCAAAAACTTTGATGTTTCCAAAGATAGACAATCTTGTAGTTAATTTCGTGAAATGAAATTAAAGAACATGATTTTTATAAGTTTGATGAGTATAATCTTGATACATGATGTATGAAGGATAAATTTGATTTCAATTATGAATGTGATGTGATGATTTATGATACTAATGGTGGAAAGAATAATGTGAAGGATTCATCGCTTTTGTGATTGAGATGGATAAGGCACGTCCGGAATTGGAAGACATACCAGTGGTTAGGGAATTTCCAGATGTCTTTCCGGATGAGTTACCAGGGTTACCTCCAGATAGGGAGATGGAGTTTGGTATAGATTTGGCACCTGGTACAGAGCCGATGTCCAAGCCACCATACAGAATGGCTCAAGTTGAGTTAGAGGAGTTAAGGAAACAATTACAAGAGTTGCTGGAGAAGGGGTTCATCAGGCCGAGCGTCTCACCTTGGGGAGCACCGGTTCTGTTTGTAAGGAAGAAGGATGGAAGCCTCCGACTGTGTATAGACTACCGGTTGTTGAATAAGGCCACCATCAAGAATAAGTATCCCCTCCCACGCATCGATGATTTGTTGGATCAGCTTAAGGGAGCGCAGGTCTTTTCCAAGATAGATCTGAGATCAGGGTACCATCAGTTGAAGATACGAGGTGGAGATGTACCCAAGACAGCTTTTCGCACCTGGTATGGACATTATGAGTTTATGGTTATGCCATTCGGGTTAACGAATGCTCCCGCAGCTTTTATGTCTTTGATGAATGAGGTATTCCACCAGTACTTGGATCGATTTGTTATTGTGTTTATTGATGATATACTGGTGTATTCAAGGTCTAGAGAGGAACATGAAAGGCATTTAAGGATAGTGCTACAAACCCTTCGAGAGAAGAAGTTGTACGCTAAACTCAGTAAGTGCGACTTTTTGTTGGAACAGATCTCTTTTCTGGGTCACATAGTATCAAAGGATGGAGTATCAGTGGATCCATCTAAGATTGAGGCCGTAGTTCAGTGGCAGAGACCCCAGACAGTGACAGAGATCAGAAGTTTTCTGGGTTTAGCTGGGTATTATCGAAGGTTTGTAGAGGGATTTTCGAGGTTAGCTGCTCCTTTGACACGTCTCACAAGGAAAAATGTAGAGTTTGTGTGGGACAAAAAGTGTGAAGAAAGTTTTGAAGAGTTGAAAAGGAGATTAACTACAGCTCCAATACTCACCATTCCTACCAGCTCAGGAGGTTTCTCGGTGTATGCAGATGCTTCACACCTAGGACTGGGCTGTGTATTGATGCAGGATGGGAAGGTAGTAGCCTATGGATCAAGACAGTTAAAGGATCATGAGAGGAACTACCCGACCCATGACTTAGAGTTGGCAGCGGTGGTGTTTGCGTTGAAGATATGGCGCCACTACCTCTATGGTGAGAGATTTCAGATTTATACAGATCATAAGAGCCTTAAGTACCTGTTCTCACAGAAAGAGTTGAACATGAGACAGAGGAGATGGCTCGAGCTGTTAAAGGATTATGATTGTGAAATCCTATACCACCCGGGTAAAGCAAATGTGGTTGCTGATGCATTGAGTAGGAAGCATCTCGGGATGGTATCATTCATGATGATCAGGGAACACGAGCTGTTGGAACAGTTCATGAACCTCAGTTTGGATATGACCCCGCCTGACGCTGATAGTGGATTTATGATAGCTAGCCTGCAGTTGGAACCGGATCTAGTAGATCGAATCCGACAGGCTCAGCGAGTTGATCAACAGTGTAGTGATATTGTCGGGCAGATACAGAGGGGTATAGAGATGGACTTTGGGTTGAGTTCGGATGGATTGTTGAGGTTCAGAGGTAGGATATGTGTTCCTGATGACGCAGAGATCAGAAGGTTGATCCTGACAGAGGCTCACTCATCGAATTATACGATACATCCAAGGGGTACCAAAATGTATCAAAACCTTCGAAAGGTTTATTGGTGGTCGGGAATGAAAAAGCACATTGCTGAATATGTTGCTAAGTGTCTCGTTTGTCAGCAGGTGAAGGTAGAGCATCAGAAGCCTGCAGGGTTATTGCAGCCTCTACCGATACCGACATGGAAGTGGGAGCATGTCACCATGGATTTTGTGATGGGATTGCCGAGGACCCGGAGAGGTCATGATGCCATATCGGTGATTGTGGATCGATTGACGAAATCAGCCCATTTTCTAGCTATGAGAGCTACTGATACTCTGAGCCAGTTAGCGAACCTATATGTGCACGAGATAGTGAGGCTACATGGAATTCCAGTGAGCGTTGTTTCTGATAGGGATGCCCGCTTCACTTCCCACTTTTGGGAACATTTTTAGGAAGCGATGGGGACCCAGTTGAATTTTAGCACCGCGTTTCATCCTCAGACAGATGGTCAGTCAGAGAGGACTATACAGACCCTGGAGGACATGTTGAGAGCGTGTGCATTGGATTTTGGAGGCTCCTGGGATGGCCATTTGCCACTCGCAGAGTTCGCGTATAATAATAGTTTTCATGCGAGTATCGGGATGGCACCATATGAGGCATTGTATGGGCGTAGATGCCGTTCCCCTATTGGATGGGAAGAGGTTGGTGACAGACAGATCTTTGCTCCCGACTTGGTTAGACAAGCCTCTGAGGACGTCCAATTGATATGTGAGAGGTTACGGACAGCTCAGAGCAGGCAAAAGAGTTATGCTGACAAGAGACGGAGACTACTAGAGTTTGAGGTGGGTGAGTCAGTGTTTCTGAAAGTTTCCCCTTCGGAGGGAATTATGAGATTTGGGAAAAAGGGAAAGTTGAGCCCTCGATATATAGGGCCATTTGAGATACTTGATAAGGTGGGAGACAAGGCGTATAGGTTGGCATTGCCACCAGAGTTGGCAAGTGTGCATAACGTCTTCCACGTATCCATGTTGAGGAAGTATCACCCGGACCCGGCACATGTGATAAGATATGAGCCTTTGGAGCTCAATGAGGGTATGACATATGTTGAGAAGCCAGTTCGGGTATTGGACAGAAAAGAGAAAGTGCTAAGGACAAAGACAATTCCCTTGGTGAAGATACTTTGGCAACATCACACTGTGGAAGAAGCCACATGGGAATTGGAGAGTTTGATGCGGGAGAGGTATCCCGAGTTGTTCACAAAATAATTGGTTCTAATTTGGAGGACCAAATTTTCTAAGTGGGGGAGAATGTGAGACCCCGTATATGTATAAGGGTATATATGTACATAGAAGTGTAAATAGAGTTGTACTATGAATTCATGAGTGAAGTATATGTGATGTAAGTCCACAAGTAATATACACACTTGTAATGAGAGTGATAATCGTACATACAAGTTTCATTATGTATGAATGTGTAGAAATGGACTTAAACATGTGGAGAATGAGTGTAGAATGGATTTTGAATAGCTTGGTAAAATGGAAGTATAATTGCATAAGATGTGCACTTCCATTTTAGTTTATATTAAGTACCATTGGTCATACAAAGATCCTACACAAGTTTTAATGTGTATGAAGTGAGGATGGATGCCATCTTCAAGTCTCAAAGATGAATGAATGAGGAAATGATCATGGTAGCAAATTTAGGATGTTTGGTAAGTGTTGTTGCAGAGGAAATCTGGAAATTTTGAAGGGCAGATCGATCTCATGGGATGAGAGATCGATCTGGAAGAGCCAGAATGCTCTTATTTGGGCGAGAGAATAGAACAGATCGATCTCCAATGGACCAGATCGATCTCCTTAGCTCTCTGTTTGGGAGCAGATCGATCTCATGCTTCGACAGATCGATCTCATGCCTTGACAGATCGATCTCATGCTTCGACAGATCGATCTCAGGCTTAAAAATGCCGTGAAAAAGAGGGATTTTAAGGGACCAGATCGATCTCCTCTTGGACCAGATCGATCTCCTCAAGCTATTTCTATATAAGGAGTGCTGGAAATCAGAAAATTTCGGGAAAAACACAAACTTTCCACTTTCAACCCAAAAACCTAACATTCTCTCTCAAAAAATCAGCCATTTTCAGTGAGGTTTGAAGAGAGACCATTAGAGACAAAGTTGTTCCTATCTAAGAGAAGAACAATATAGTTGGGAAGCATTTTCCCATTGTTGGTATTGGAGGAGTTAAGGGCATTGCCATTGGAGCAAGAAGAGAAATCAAATTTGGTAAGATTCTAACACTCCAACTATGGTACATTGTTTATTTAAGTGATTTTGGAGTTGTTTGGCATGAGTATGGATGGTTAGAAACTATCTAGAATGCATTGGAATGATTTTGACCTAGAAATGGTTTAGTGTGAGAAAGTGAAATTGATGGAGATTAATGATGAATGAGATATGTAGAAATCATTAATAGTGATTGTGGTATGATTTTAAGATGTGGTTAGTGGATAAATTGTGAGGTTTACCTAAAAGAGGTAAAATGAGGGTTAAGGCATTTGTAAAATGCATAAGTAAATAATGTTGACTAGTGAGGTCAATTATGGGTTAAATACGTTAACTCAATCGATTTAATGAATGAATCGCAGCTTCCGAGGATACGCCGAGGCGAGTTGAGCCAAGAGCGTGAGAAGCTAAAAGGAAAGGAGTCACACCAAGTAAATCGAGGTAAGGGAATTGTGTGGACTCTTAGAGATATTGTGCGCAATTTGGGCGCATAAATGTTTTGCTAGAATGCATGAGATTAGGAAATGTTGTTGTTGGGTGATTGAAGGGTAAAAGTTGGGAGTTTGAGAAATGTGCATGAAAACAAAAGCATATTTCTTTGGAAATCATGTTTTATTGCTTTTTAGCAAATGATTGGTAGGTTGGCTAACATTGAAATGATTTGCAAAAGAAATGAGTATGTTTTGGTTTTGTTAACCATATTTTGCAAGTTTTGAGCCACCTACATGATTTCGTGAGTATGAAAGAGTGCAAGAGGCACTAGTTTTCACATGGATTTCATATTGTTTTGGCATTGTGCTTTGAGTTTGTCTCGCACTGGATGCCCACCTTGCATGTTGCCGTGTTTGGAGCTTCGAGTAGACTTGGTGTCACATCGATTAAATAGGCTCACACGTGCATTGTTTTGAGACATGGCATGTTAAAACAACCTGATGAGCCCGAACGAGGGATAAGGGTTGGAGGAAGAGCTGATGAGCCCGAACGAGGGATAAGGCTGGGGGTCCACGGAGTACGTTGTACCGTGCATGTAGCATGGAGTACATTGTACCGTGTTGTGATGTGATGTGCCGTCTTCGGACGAGATCTGCTATGGACCGGCGGGTAGGATTTGACCCACCTCCCGTGTGGAAGCAGATGGTGGTGATATCCCGCACACCTGATCCGTGTAGCCGGTATCACAGGTTATGTACATAGGCCTTGAGGTTATTACCTATTGTTGAACTGCCTATCTCACATGTCTACTGCTATTTGAGATTAAATCCATGTTTGAAATGATTTGTGGATCAGGAAAGCCCGAGGGATGGGCCGAGACCTGACCAGTGACGAATTGATTTGTTAATGGTTTTTATTGTGAAAATGCATGATGTTTAATGCCATGCTTTTATTGTGAATTATGCATGATGATTTATACCATGCTTTGAGTTGAAATGTGCACTGAATTTTAAGTAGCATGAATGCTTTACATACCATTAACACAATCATACACTCATGTTTTGAGATAAACAATGAATTAAATGCTTTTGAGCATGGCATCACGATCACGTAGATAGTGCAGTATCTACCTGTTCGCATGATTGCCTTACTGAGCGTGTGGTTTGCTCACCCCCTTTATTTTCCCCCTCTCTACAGAGATTTGAGTTTAGATTGAGCGTGACTGGAGGCGTTCCCTTTTGGTAATTCGCTGCATCCCATCGCTAAAGGTATACACACTTGGATTATTTTGTATCTAAACTAGACATAGCACAGTAGCATTTTGTATGTAACCACTGGGGATGTAAAACAATGTAAACACATGTAACAACTCTGATATATATACATTTATACAAGTGTTTACTCATGAATAATGTTTCAAATTGAATTGGTATGGTGGAGTGAGTTAGACGTCGACACACAGCCCAACTGTTAAGCGAGTGGTTGTTCACGATCGAGGAAGGATGATTAAGGATTGATGCATGAAAATGCGAAAAATTTGTACGTATTTTGGTAAGTTGAGGGTCGTGACACTCATTATGGAGGATAAAAGAAGCTATAAAGTCATCATCATAAACACAATAAGATGGAAATAATGAGTATGCAATCATTATGGAAATAATAGTAGGGAAAACAATGGCATCAGCATACTACATGTGATAAATTCACAAATCACATCACATTAAATCTCAATGCGTGATATAAATCGCAGTTGTAAAATCACATCATCATCACAGAAATCGAGACTAGGCATTTATAGAACTCATATGAAACGATTGAATTCGTCCCCTAGGCATACATCCTCAATCGAGGGATTTCGTAGACAATAGTACACATACATGGCCATGATTCGCTGTAGACATGATCAGAGTCGTATAGCCGTCGGTTTTACATGCTACCAAAGCACGGCCCGACCTTACATGCTATCAAAACAAAGCCACCTATCGCTACTGGAGCGGGGTCATCTCACGTTACTAGAACGGAGGAAATTAGTCTTACATGCTACTAGAGCATGACCTGACCTTACATGCTACCAGAGAAAAGCCCGATGTGCATCTCATGACAAGCCATAGTCTCAATAAAAATTGTTTTACCTTCACGTAGAGCTCTTAGTGGTTATCACAAAACCCATTTCAATTATAACACATTGTATTCACATTTACACAAAACTCATCAAAATTGAGCTCAAACAGGCAAAACACTTACACAGTAAAAGCATGCCATTGTTGTATAAAAATCATTTTACCTTCATTTAGAGCTTATGGTGGTTATCACAAAAACCCATTTTGGTTATAAACCATATGTG
Source organism: Firmiana major (assembly GCA_033439115.1). Taxonomy (NCBI): domain Eukaryota; kingdom Viridiplantae; phylum Streptophyta; class Magnoliopsida; order Malvales; family Malvaceae; genus Firmiana; species Firmiana major. Next base: position 43,360,688 of record CM065908.1, on the reverse strand, counting down.
TTCACAATACACAAATCACATCAAAATCGAGCTCAAACCAGTAAAACACTCACACATTTATCAACACATCAAATCACCTCATAAAACATGCTCATTCCTCAAACTCTTTTTCATGCTCTTAAAATGTTTTCATTCATTAGAAAATTCACAAGCACAAATGGTTTATTTCCCTTACCTCTTGTACCTTGAGTGGTATAATATCCTCTTGGACTAGCCTCGTTTCCTGTGTTGAATTCTCGAGCTTTCCACACACATCATTAACCCATCTATATACATCATTTTCCATTTACATCTCTTTCTCTTACTCATTCTAACTCAACATTATCTCAAAACTCTTTCTACATCTTTATCAACACTTTGGTTAACTCATAACCATCACAAGACATCCACATTAAATCTTCTCACTAAACCCATTTGTTGGTTCCATCATGGCTTAAACATTTCTAACAAAATATATGTATAAATGCATTTATTCACCAATATACCTAACTATAATGCTTAAAACAAAGGTCTTGTGAACTCACTTAGTTTATCTCCTCTTAACCAAGTTGTAGAGTGCTTGTCTCTTCCATTGCTCAACCCCAATCTTTGATTTTCTAGTATGTTTTTCTCCTTGCCAAGAGGAATAACTTTGTCTCTTATCCCTTTGTCTAATTTTGTCTAGAATATGGTGAATCTTAGAAAGCGAAAGCCTAGTTTGGGTGAAAATGGTGAATCTTTAGGTTTTGGAGGTGAGAGGGCTCAGTTTCAGGAGAAAATCTCGTGGTCTTTATATACATAGGGCTTATGAGATCGATCTGGTATTGAAGGAGATCGATCTTTGCTTCATTTCAACTGCTCCATCTACTCCATTAACCACTACAAGATCGATCTAGTCGAGGGTGAAGATCGATATGTTCTTTTAAGTGGAGATCGATTTGGCATTGAATTAGGGATCGATCTCTTCTAGGCTGAGAGTTAAGGAGATCGATCTGCCTTTGTGACAAGATCAATCCTTGCTAGGTAGAGGCATTAGGAGATTGATCTTCTTCCTTATGAGATCGATCTGCCTGTATGCTTTTGCACGTTTTCTTCATTCTGGAGCTATAGGATCGAGCTCTCATCCTTGAAGATAGATATGGCCTTCACAGATTCTACTACTGCTGCATCAATTCCAGGAAACTTAATGTAAAACTCACCATAATCTACTCCATAGGCCATATTTCAATCCATACACATTTAAGACTTAAAAACTTCATCTCCTTATACTTCATTAAATTTAACACTTGCGTGTACATCAGTATAACATAATTACATTCACCAAATTACAATTCTCACTTAGCAAATCTGATAAAATTTACAGTTCTCACATGGCATAACCAAGAACTCATAGTGGCCATATCGAGTCTAAATGTCGTCTTGGGTACATCTCCACTCCTAACTCTCAATTGATGGTACCCCGACCTCAGATCAATCTTAGAAAAGACCTGTGCTTCCTGAAGCTGATCCAACAAGTCATCTATATGCATAAGGGGATACTTATTCTTGATGGTAGCCTTATTCAAAAATTTGTAATCAATACACAATCATAGGCTTCCAGGCTTCTTCTTCACAAACAATATCAGTGCTCCCCAAGGTGAAACACTCGGTCTGATGAACCCCTTATCAACAGTTCCTGCAACTGCTTCTTGAATTCCTCCAATTCAACTAAGGCCATTCGATATAATGGTTTAGATATTGGATCGATACCAGCAACCAAATCTATACAGAATTTCATCTCCCTGTCTGGTGGTAACCCTGAAAATTCATCCGAAAAGACATCTGTGATCTCCCTAACCATAGGAATATTTTCCAACTCTGGATGCGCTTTATCCGTATCAACCACATAGTAATGAAACTTTCAACATATTTATTTTTTAGCTAGCATAATAAATTATCCAACTAAATACTGCAACTACTTCTTTCATTGCTTTTCAGTAAACTTTACAACATACTTAGCAGGGGTAAGAAACATAACCGTCTTAGAATAACAATCTAAAACAATATGGTTTGCAGCTAACCAATTCATTCCTAAGATTACATCAAAGTCACTTATATTCAACAAAATGAGATTTGCTGACATATCATTTTCCCCTATTCTTAGCTTGCAGTTTCTAAATAATACTCGACTAGCTGACTATTATTCATAGGCATACTAATCAACATCATTCTACTTAACGATGTACGCTCCACATATTTCGATAACTTGCATGCAAATGAAGGCAAAACAAATAAATGCGTGGCACAAGGATCAAATAAAACATATGCTTCAAGATAAAAAAATCAGGATGATACCTTTAATCACATCCGATGAAGTATCAGCTGTGCCCTAGTCCAAAGCATGTACTCGCCTTCGAGCAATCATCTGCTTCCCCTGTCTCCTTTGGTGTGGCTCTCCTCCTCAGAGTAGAGGTATCAGCAGAAACCCTCTTTGACTCTTTTCCCTTTTGTGGGGTAATCTCAATCATCTCCGGGCAATTTCTCACAACATACCTTATCTTACCACAACGGTAACAAACTACTATAGTCATTGGACCAGGTCTACTGCCATGGTATCTGCCACATCTACTGCACTGATCAGTAGTTGTCACGACCCTCAATCCACCAAAAATCCACAACAATTTTTTTTTTCATTTTTCATTTATCGATTATTATTTAATCCAATTCTTATCGTTTGTTCTTTACCTTTACCTTACCTGATTGTGAACAACTTCACCTACAACAGTTGGGCTGTGTATCGGTGCTAACTTCATCCAATCCAATCATTTTAGTTTACAATTCAATTAAATGTAAACACTTGTATTTCTAAATCAGAGTTACTGTTTACATGTATTTACAATCTTTTACATCCCCAAAATTACATTTAAAGGCATTACTGTGCTTGGACATGTCTAGATACAAAAACTATACAAAAGTGTATACCTCGTGTGATAGGATGCAGTGGACTCCAAAATCCAATCCTCAGTCGCTCTCTATTTTCTGAAAGTGCTCTGTAGAGGGGGAAAATAAGGGGGTGAGCAAACCACATGCTCAATAAGGCAATCATGTGAGCAGGTTGATAACTGTACTATCTACATGATCGTGATGCCATGCTCAAATCACACATTTACTTGTCATTCTTGAAAACATCAGTTCATGCTTGTGTTTATGCCATGTAAAGCAAATCATGCTATATAAATCAGTGCACAGTTCTGAAAACATAGCATGCAAAATCATCATGCGTAAATCAAAATCAAGGCATGGTAAATCATCATGCAAAGTGCACTTATAAAGCATTTCAAATCTCAACACAAACCGATACAAAATCATCACTCGTCAGGACTCAGCCCCTTCCATGGACTATCCTGACCCACAAACACATTTAAAAACATGGATTTCTCATTCAACAATAGACATGTGAGATAGGCATATAATATCAATAAGGGTAATAACTAGGACGATGACCATATCCTCTGTGATCCTAGGCTACACGGATCCTAGTGTGCGGGATATTACCTCTATCTACTTCCACATGGGAGGTGGGTCACGTCCAACCCGCCGGTCCATAGCAGAATCCATCATCTGAAGATGACATATACATAATATCATACACGGTATAGCGTACTCCATGCTACTTGCACGGTACAACGTACTCCGTGGACCCATATCATCACATCATACACTGCCACATCTCAATACGCACGTGCGAGCCTATTTAATCGACGAGGCACACAGCCTACCCGAAGCTCCCAGCATGTCATAAAATCACGTACGTGTAGTCTCAAGCATGTTAACAAGTAGAGTTGACATTTAGTGCAAGCAACGCTCCAGCACAATGTCAAAACCAGTATAAAACCTGTGCGAGCTAGGCTCCAGCACAATGTCATAAAATCCATGTGAAAACTAGTGCGAGCTAAGCTCCAACACTCATGAAATGTAAAACTCTAGTGCAAGCATCGCTCCAGCACTAATGCACATATAAAACACGTCAAATCTCGTGCGAACAGTGCTCCGGCATGTTTCATTTTCACAAAACTCATGTAGGTGGTTCATTCTTTTCAAAGCATGGTTATGAAACCAAATCAAGCTATGTTTTGTACAAATCATTTCAAATGCTAGCCAACCTACCAATCACATGCTAAAAACCAATGTAAAGATTTCAAAGCATCATGCTCTTGATTTTAATGTGCATTTCTCAAAAAAACCCAATTCTTTGCCCTTCAAACATCATTTCATCCTATGACTCTTAGATGCGTTAAAAAGCACCCGAAAGGCGTACAGATATCTCTAAGGCTAACACAATTCGCTTACCTAGATTCTCTTGAAAGCAACTCTTCCTTCCTTTCTCGCTTTTTACGATTTGGCTCAACTCTCACCGGATGTATCCTCGGGAGCTGCACACATTCATAAATCATATGAGTCAATATTGATAACTCATATTCAGACTTAAACTAATCGATATATCTCATCAAGCTTATTTCATTAAGTTTATCCCATTATCACATTTAGCCATCATTATGCCATTTCTAGTCAATTTAACTAGCAACACACTTGGTTACTTATCAAACACTTGGCATAAATGTTTATCCATAATCTTCTATCATTTATGCATTCTCTACAACATTATTTATGCACATTTTATCACCTGACTAATCTCATAATGTGGCTTCATCCAATCATATCAAAATCATGCATATCACCTCACTAAGAACTTGATAAAATCCTTTTTATCATCTAATCAACAACATTCTATTTTCTCACACTAAACTCATTCTAGGTTAAGCTTGTTCCATTACATTATAAGTAGTTTCATTCATCAATACATACACCAATCTACTCACAACAACAACTAGATAAATATACTTAGAGTTGGTGTATTGGAAACTCACCTAGCTTGACTTTTCTCTTTTCAAAATTTGAAGACTCCTTTGCTTCTTCAATCCAATGATTTGAATGTTGGCTCCAAGCTATGTTGCTCTCCTCTTCAAAATAAACAACTTTGGCTCTAATAGCTTTTTCTCAATTCTTTTTGGAAGAGGATGTATTCTAGAGAGAGAAAGCTTGATATTTTTGGTGAAAATGGAATAGGTATGTTGGTTTGTTGAAGAAAAGGGTTTTACCATGGGGTATTTATAGATTGAGAGTAATGAGATTGATCTGCTAGGGTGAAGAGATTGATCTTCCTTTGGTTTTAGCTATTGAATTCTCAGGTTTGAAATAAGAGAGATCGATCTACTCATTGGGGAGAGATCGATCTTGGCTTAGCAGAAGCTTGAGGATATCGATATGCTCATTGGGAGAGATCGATCTGCACTTAAGGGGGATTGATATGGGCTTGGCAGAGGCTTATGCAGATCGATCTGCTCAATGAGGAGATCGATCTGGCCTTAGCAGATTCACTTGGAATTGCTCTGCTTGCATAAGGGATTGATCTGCCTTGAATAGGAGATCGATCTGGCCTTCATCTGTAGCCCTTTTACTGTAATTTTTCTAGAATTTCCAAGGGAGAACTTGTATTCAATTGCATCACTAGTCATTTTGCAATCTATTCACACTTCAAGCATGGAAAGGTTGATTTCCTATGATTTTTGTGTTATGGAACTTGTATGTATTACTTGGAACTTAAAATGCATACATAAAATTCACAAATCCATGCATTATCATTTCGTGTTTTAAATCTGTATCTCTAGTCCAGATGCTTTAAATTATATCTGTTTAGTTTGAGGCCACTTCGACCCTTATTTATCCTTTACTTGTATCTTGAAACTCATTCATCCCATTGCAAATTCATTCCCATTCACCTGATGCGAAATCATTTGTCTTATAATTCCATTAACATATATTACAAAGTTATTCATACTTGGGGTCTCACAATCTCCCTCACTTAAAAAATTTGGTCCTCCAAATTTGAACCAATTTAGTTCTCCAAATTTGAACCAATTTAGTCCGTGAACAACTCAAGACACTTCTCCCGTATCAAACACTCCAACTCCCATGTAACTTCTTCTGTAGGGTGGTGCTGCCAAAGGACTTTCACTATGGGGATCGTCTTCGATCTCAACACCTTCTCCTTCCTATCCAATATCTGAACTAGCTTCTCAACATATGACATGCTTTCGTTGAGCTCTAATGGTTCATATCTAATCACATGTGCCAGATCCGGGTGGTACTTCTGTAACATAGAGACGTGGAAGACATTATGAACGCATGCTAGCTCAAGTGGCAATGCTAGCCTGTAGGCCTATCTCCCACTCTATCTAATATCTCAAAGGGTCTGATGTAACGAGGACTTAACTTTCCATTCTTTTCGAACCTCGTTATACCCTTGGAAGGAGAAAATCGTAAAAACACCGATTCACCCACTATGAATTCTAATAGTGTCCGTCTCTTGTCAGCATAACTCTTTTGTCTGCTCTGAGCTGTCTGTAACCTCTCAAAAATCAATTGGATGTCCTCAAAGGCTTGTCTCACTAAATCGAGAGCAAATATCAGTCGATCACCCACCTCTTGCAATCTAATAGGGGAACGACACTTACGACCATACAGTGCTTCATACGGTGCCATCCCGATCCTCGAATGATAATTATTATTATAGACAAACTCTGCGAGTGGCAAATGGTCACCCAGGAGCCTCTAAAATCCAATCCACACACTCTCAACATATCTTCCAAGGTCTGTATAGTCCTCTCTGACTGACCATCTGTCTAAGAATAGAACGTTGTGCTAAAGCTCAGTTGGGTCCCTATCGCTTCCAGGAAATGTTCCAAAGTGGGAAGTGAAGCAGGCATCCCTCAGAAACAACGCTCACTGGAACACCATGCAATCTCACTATCTCGCGCACATATAGTTTTGCCAGTGTACTCAAAGTATCGGTGGTTCTCATAGTTAGAAAGTGTGCCGACTTTGTTAATCTATCCACTATTACCCAAATCGCATCATGATTCCTGCGGGTCCTGGGTAAACCCATCATGAAGTCCATAGTGACATGCTCCCATTTCCAAGTCGGTATTAGTAGAGGTTGTAATAGCCCTATAGGCTTCTGATGCTCTACCTTCACCTGCCACAAATTCAGCTACATTTCTTTTCATCCCTGACCACCAATACACTCTTTGGAGATTCTGATACATCCAATTACTTCCCAGATGCAGTGTATACTTCATCGAATGAGCCTCTGATGAAATCAACCTCCTGATCTCTGGATAATTAGGAACACATATCCTACCCCTGAACCTTAGGAGTCCATCTGAACTCAACTCAAAATTAGTTTCTATACCCCTCTGTATTTGCCCGACAATATCACTATGCTGCTGATCAATCCGCTGATCCTGCTGAATACGATCTACCAAATCTAGTTACAACTGTAGGATAGCTACCATAAAGCCACTATCAGCATCAGGCAAGGTTACATCCAAACTGAGGCTTGCGAACTGTTCTAACAGCTCGTGTTCCTTGATCATTATGTATGATACCAACTCGAGATGCTTTCTACTCAATGCATTGGCTACTACATTCGTCTTGCCCAAGTGGTACAAAATCTTGTAATCATAATCCTTAAGAAGCTCGAGCCACCTCCTCTGTCTCATGTTCAATTCCTTCTATGAGAATTTATACTTAAGGCTCTTGTGGTCGATAAATACTTGAAATTTTGCACTGTGAAGATAATGGCACCATATTTTCAAAGCAAATACCATGGCCGCCAACTCTAGATCATGGGTCTGATAGTTCCTCTCATGATCCTTCAGTTGTTTCAATCCATAGGCTACTACCTTCCTATCCTGCATTAATACACAACCCAGTCCTTAGTACAAACCATCTGTATATACAGAAAAACCTCCTGAGCTGGTAGGAATGATGAGAATCGGAGCTGTGGTTAATCTCCTCTTCAACTTTTGGAAACTCCTCTCACATCTATCGTCCCACACAAAGTTAATATTCTTCCCCGTGAGACGTGTCAATAGAGCAGCCAATCTCAAGAATCCCTCCACAAACCGTCGATAATACCCAGCTAAAGCTAGGAGACTTCTGATCTCCGTAACTGTCTGGGGTCTCTGCCACTGAACCACTGCTTCAATCTTGGATGGGTCTACTGACACACCATCCTTTGATATAATATGACCCAGAAAAGAGATATGCTCTAGCCAAAAATCACACTTACTGAGTTTAGCGTATAACTTCTTCTCTCGAAGGGTCTGTAGCACTATCCTTAGGTGTTGTTCATACTCCTCTCTAGATCTCGAATACACTAGAATGTCATCAATGAACACGATAACAAATCTATCCAAGTATCAGTGAAACACCTTATTCATCAATGACATAAACGCTGCAGGAGCATTCGTCAACCCAAATAGCATAACCATAAACTCAAAGTGACCATACAGGGTGCAAAAAACTATCTTGGGCACATCTCCTTCCTGAATTCTCAACTGATGGTACCCAGATCTCATATCTATCTTTGAAAAGTCCTGCACTCCCCGAAGCAGATCCAACATGTCATTGATGCATGGAAGGGGTACTTATTCTTGATGGTTGCCTTAACAACCTGTAGTCAATACACAATCGAAGACTTTCATCCTTCTTCTTTACAAACAGTACTGGTGCTCCCCAAGACGATACACTTGGTCTAATTTACCTTTTATCGAGCAACTCTTGTAACTACTTCTTTAGTTCCTCCAACTCAATCGGAGCCATTCTGGCGGTAACCTTTCAAAATATCAATCATTAAATTAGTATAAAAATTCATATATTCCACTCACAACCACAACTGCTTCCATTACTTTTCAAGGGAATTTTACATTACATTTCTCGGGGAAACTTACGATAACGCTATCTACCCCTGAAATTGTTACCGTTTTAGAAAAACAATCCAATACAGCACAGTTTGTAGCCAACCAATCCATTCCTAAGATTACATTAAAGTCTCTTCTATACATTAAAATGAGGTCGGCTGTCATTTCCTTTTCCCTTACTTTCAACTTACAATATTTAAATAGATACTCCACTAGCTGACTATTATTCATAGGAGTGCTTATTAGCATTCTCATACTTAACGGGGCACGCTTCACATACTTAAACAATTTACATGCAAATACAGGTGATACAAATAAATGTGTGGCACCAGGATCTATTAAAACATAAGATTCAAGATCAAAGATTAAGATTATACCTTTCACCACATTTAACGACTGATCTGTAGTATCCTAGTCCAATGTGTGTACTCGCCCTCTACTAACCACTTGCTTCCCTTTTTCTTCAATTGTCACCCTCCGTCTCGGAGTAGGAGTATCAACAAGAGCTCTTTCTAGCTCCTTGCCCTTCTGTAGGGTAATCTCAGTCATCTCTGGGTGATTTTTTATCACATGCCCTGGTTTCCCACAACGAAAACATACTGCAGGAGATCCATAACATGGCCAAGTCTTATGGTACCTAATGTACTTATTGCACTATTCTGTAGTAGGTCGTGGCCCTCCAATCACTATACCCTTTGCTGGAGCTATAGCCGAATACATGAAAGGCTTAACTGTCCTCTCCTGGATCTCCTCAATCCTCGGCCTCTTCCCAAAAAAACTCTTACTTCCTATATAATTGAAGCCTCTATCCACTGTCTGTCTCTTCCTATCTCTGTCCCTCACTCTACCAACCTTTTCATACTTTGAGGTAGCTTGTTCGATGTCTTGCTCACAAAACTGTGCCCTGTGCACTGCCTCCTCATAAATCGGTATATCAAAAGGGACCAATCAGGACTTGATGGATGGTCTCAGTCCATCTATAAATTTTTGGACCTTTTTGATCTCATTGTCCATCGTGTAAGGATCATACCTACCCGGAGAGATAAATTTAGTCTCATACTCATCCACCGATCTGCTCCCTTAGCTCAAATCCAAAAATTCCATTTGCAATCTCTGCTGTGCAGTATCTGAAACATATTACCTTCAGAAGGCCTCTAGAAATACATCCCAACTAATCTCTGTATGTCGAGCCCTCTGTTAGCACTGAATTTTATATATGTTTATAACCCTTTTTACTTAGTTAGTTAATTTATTCTTTGTAATATTTTGGTATGTTTTATGTGTTTTGTGCATTTTTACAGAAAAAAGAACAATTTGGAGAAGTTAAAGCTTTTAGAGCTGGTTTTGATGATTCTGTGAATAAGTGAAGTTGCAGGATGCTGATCGTGACTTATGCTGCAACAATAGAAGAAACTGGACAGTGCAGAGCAGATCTGAGAAATCAATACCATTGTCACAACATAGCAGTCTTATTAGGGCAACACTATTTTTCCCCGTGGCCTTTTGCGTTTTAGTGCTTGGAAACCTTATAAATAGTTTTTTTATCAGAAATTCGGGGGAGGCTGTGGCACAAGGCTTCAAGATTCATTTAGCTTCATAAAAACTCTATCTTTTACATCTTTTTCAATCAATGTTTATTCTAGGGATGATACTTTGGAATTATTGGATGTTTATTACGATTTCTAGGAACTAAACTCCTTTTTCCTAGAGTCAATGTAGCCAACTTTAGGCAGATTGCAATTACTTTGTGAAGATTGTTTGAATGATTTCAATTATGTTTATTTAATCTACTTGATCTTAATGCTCTAGTTGATTGGCCACCAATTGGATGAATTAGTATAGGAATCCGGCACTCAGGAGAGGGGATTATTTATATGCACGAGGGTAGATTAACATATGACATTGTTGAATCGGGAGGTTGACAATTCTTATGTGCCATAGAGAGACGGATTACCATCGCTTAATGAACTCTATTATTTAATTCTGAATCGGGAGGTTAGGATTAGGTAATTTGGGTATGACTGTTTAAAACTCGGGAGAGATAAACAGGAAATAGTTTCAGCTATAAATAAATTGAAATCAAAACAACAATTGATCAAAGGAATTGTATGAACCCTAGTTAGGTGAAATCGAGTTCTAGGAATATTTTGCCATTGATATTTTCATTTGTAATAATTGTGATTGTGTTAATTAAATTTGTTCCGTAATTAATAGCTAGAATAATAAATAGGATTTTAATCAGTATTCATTAATTTTCTAAATAAAGTTTAAGGTTGTTTATTACAGTGATTTATGGTAGACACAGTTCCCTGTGGGACGATACTTATATTTACTCTATACTCGAAAACTAACCTGTGCACTTGCAGTAGTGTTCAATTGAGCACAACAAGTTTTCTAACGCCGTTGTTGGGGAATTGTTATTTCATTTTTCGTTAACACTGTTTCCCAATAGCCTTTACTTTAATTTAGATTTTTATTTTTGTTTTAATTTATTATCTACAAATTTTTGTTTTAGGTGAATGGTAAAAACCTGCAAAAGTGGAAATACAGACATAAAAGAAGAGTTAGATCCAAAGATTGAGAGAATCATCAGGCAAATTCAACAGAACAGATTTGAAGAGAAAGACCAAAATTTAATCATGGAAGATGAAAATCAGCAGCAGCGAGCTATACGCGATTACTTTACCCCAGTTGTGAATCAGAATTTTGCCGCTATAAGAGAGATTCCTGTAAACTGTAATAACTTTGAGTTGAAGCCGGCATTGATCAACATGGTTATGCAAAATCAATTTGGAGGTTCGGCCTTAGAGGATCCTAACACACATTTGACAAGTTTTCTACAGATTTGCAGCACCATTAAGATTAGTGGAGCCCCTGATGATGCTATTCGACTGAGATTGTTTCCATTTTCTCTTCGGGATAAAGCCTTGAGCTGGTATCAAAATTTACCAGCAGGAAGCATTCCGACATGGGCAGTGATGGCATAAAAATTCTTAGCAAAGTACTTTTCACTAGGAAAGACAATGCAGATGAGATTAGAAATTGCCCAGTTCACACAGTTAGATCAAGAACCATTACATGAGGCATGGGAGCGATTTAAAGAGTTATTGCATAGATGCCCTTAGCATGGATATGATGAAGGAAACTAGATACAAGTTCTCTATAGAGGCATGACTCTGCAGACACGAGCTACTGTGTCTAAGACACCTGATCAAGCTATGTAGTTAATTGAGGAGATAGCTATAAACAGCAGTCAATGGCCAAGTGAAAGAGCTAATGTCAGAAGAGTAGCAGGTATGCATGAGTTAGATACGCAGACAGCCATCCTAGCAAGGCTTGAGCAGATTTCAACATAAATTTCTTCAATGGGTATACAAGGGCTGCAAGCTATGATTCATCATGACAGCACAAATCCTAACTTGATGGGGACAGATTTTGAGCAGGTGAATTATGTTAATAATCGTTACTTTGGTTTTCAAGGAAATTGAGTTCCTAACTACTACCAGCCAGGATTCAGAAACCATGAGAATCTATCTTATAGTAACTCTAAAAATGTTCTAAACCCACCAGCAGCAAGTAACAACAATACAGGATTCAATAACCAAGGGAATTCCCAAAGTTATGGTGGAGTTAGAAGGAACGAATTTGAGGAGTTCATGGTTGAAACTAGAATAAGATTTAGCAAAACTGATCCGCTATTAGACAACGTGGAAGCTAAAGTGTCAAAGATGAACACCAATCTTGGTGCACAGATGAAGTCTGTTGAGACCACTTTGGGACAATTAGATGCAACTGTCAGTTCTTTAAATGAAAGAGGTAAGTTTTCAAGTGACATAGTGCTCAATCCGAAAGAATACTGCAATACTATATCTTTGAGAAGTGGGAACACATATGAGCCACGAAAGGTAGAAGAGAAAGATGAAACTGCACCAATAACTGAGGTGCAGAAGAAGCAGACTGAACCTGTTATGACAAAAGATGCAGAATCAGAAACTGTAAAACAGGGAGTTAATTCTAAACATTTTAGTAAACTTTTTCCTCATAATCCTCCTTTATTAAAACCATCTATTCCTTATCCTCAAACTTTGTATAAAATGAAGATTGAATCTGAGTTTAAGAAATTTCTTAATATATTTAAGAAATTACATATTAACATTTCGTTTGTTGATGCTCTGCAGCAAATGCCACATTATGCAAAGTTCATGAAAGAAATACTGTCAAAGAAACAGAGACTTTAAGATTATGAAACTATCAACTTGACAGAGGAATGCAGTGCAATTTTACAGCAGAAGTTACCGTAAAAATTGAAAGACCCTGAAAGCTTTACTATTCCATGCGAGATTGGAGGATCGAAAGTGGGTAAGGCATTGTGTGATTTAGGTGCTAGCATAAATTTAATGCCTTTATCTATTTTCAGGAGCCTAGGTCATGGAGAGGTAAAGCCGATCACCATAACACTGCAATTAGTGGATAGATCGATTACTTATCCCAGAGGTATAATAGAAGATGTACTTGTTAAAGTTGATAAGCTAATTTTTCCTGTTGATTTTGTAGTTTTAGATTATGAAGAGGATAGAGAAATTTCACTTATACTTGGGAGACCATTCCTTGCCATTGGGAGAGCACTAATAGATGTTCAGAGAGGGCAATTAACCCTAAGGATGAATGATGAATCAGTTATGTTCAACATCTATAAGGCGATGAAATTTGCTGATTAGCCAAAGACCTGTAAGTTGATTGAAGTAGTGCAGAGTTGTGTAAGAGAAGTTGAAACAAAGGAAGCACCAACTGATCCTATGGCTCAATGTCTGGTAAATTCAGTTTCTAATTTAGATGATGAATTACTAACTGATGAAATTAAAAGTTGTGTTGTTACTTTGGAAGCCAATCCATTAGAAAGTACGACTACAACAACTAATGAGAAGATTGCCAAGTCACAGGTAAGTGAAAAAAAAAAAGAATTACCAAGCCATTTAAGGTATGCTTTTTTAGGTGATGATAGTACTTTTCCTATAATTATTTCATCATTTTTATCAGTTGCAGAGAAAGACAAGTTGCTTAGAATTTTAAGAGAGCACAAACCGACAATTGGATGGTCTATTGCTGATATCAAAGGAATTAGTCCCTCTGTTGTGATGCACAAAATTCGATTAGAGGAAAATCATAAACCCTCTATCAAACCACAAAGAAGACTAAATCCAGCAATGAAAGAAGTTGTTAGAGCTGAGATTTTAAAATTATTAAATGCTGGTATTATATATGCTATATCTGATAGTTCTTGGGTGAGTCCTGTGCAGGTTGTACCTAAAAAGGGTGGAATGACAATAGTTCGTGACACAAACGATGAAATGATATCCACTAGAACTGTAACGGGATGGAGAGTTTGCATCGATTATAGGAAGCTGAACAAAGCTACTAGGAAAGACCACTTCCCGCTTCCGTTCATCGACCAAATGCTAGACAGACTAGTCGGACACAGTTATTATTGGTTTTTAGATGGCTACTCGGGCTATAACTAGATTGTGATAGCCCCAGAAGATCAAGAGAAAACAACATTTACTTGCCCATATGGAACTTTCGCATATAGAAGGATGCCTTTCGGGTTGTGTAACACCCCAGCAACCTTTCAGAGATGCATGATGTCAATTTTCGCTGACATGGTTGAAGAGATAATGGAAGTCTTCATGGATGACTTCTCAGTATTTGGTAGGACTTTTGACCAATGTTTATCAAATTTGGCACTTGTTTTGCAGAGATGTAAAGAGACGAATCTGGTCTTGAATTGGGAGAAGTGTCATTTTATGGTGCAAGAAGGGATCGTCCTTGGACACAAAATTTCAGCTCACGGCATTGAGGTTGATAAAGCTAAAATCACTGCTATTAAAAAGCTTCCTCCTCCAAAATCAGTTAAAGCCGTGAGGATCTTTTTAGGACATGCAGGCTTCTATCGTAGATTTATCATGGACTTTTCAAAAATCTCAAAACCTTTATGTCACTTATTGGGAAAAGATGTTGATTTTGCCTTTGATGATTTTTGCTTGCAGGCATTTGAAAAGATCAAGAAGGAGCTTATTTCTGCACCTATTATGATCACACCAGATTAGACAGAACCATTTGAACTGATGTGCGATGCGAGTGATTTTACAATTGGAGCTATCCTGGGACAGAAGAGAGACAAGATTTTTCGGGCTATCTATTATTCAAGCAGAACCTTAGATGATGCTCAGAAAAATTACACAATAACGGAGAAGGAGATGCTTGCAGTTGTACATGCATTTGACAAGTTTAGACCATATTTAATTGGGAGCAAGGTCATTATCTATACAGATCATGCAGCTATTCGTTATCTATTTGCAAAAAAGGACGCCAAACCCAGACTTATTAGATGGATCTTACTTTTGCAAGAATTTGATTTTGAGATCAGGGACAAAAAAAGATCTAATAATTTTATAGCTGATCATTTATATAGGTTGGAGCAATATGAAATTCAGCAAGAACAGCCTATTCAAGAGGAATTTTCATATGAGACAATAATGAAGATTGATGAAAATCTACCTTGGTTCACAAACATAGTGAATTACTTAGTAAGAGGATTAATGCCAAGTGGTTTAACTTACCAACAGAGGAAGAAATTCTTCCATGATGTCAACTCATATTTTTAGGATGATCCTCTACTGTTTAAGAAGTGTCCAAACCAGATTATAAGATGATATGTGTCGAAAGATGAAGCTCAGGAAATTCTGCACCACTGCCATGCTGCAGCATATAGGGTCATTTTGGTGCAGAACGTATAGCAGCAAAGGTGCTGCAATCAGGTTTTTATTGGCCTAGTGTGTTTAAAGATAACTACGTGTTTGTAAAAATATGTGACAGATGTCAAAGGGTTGGAAACATCTCAAGAAGGCATGAATTACCTTTGACAAATATTCTAGAAGTGGAAATCTTTGATGTATGGGGTATCGATTTTATGGGACCGCTTCCTCCATCTTTTGGGAAGCTGTACATTCTCCTTACTGTTGATTATGTCTCTAAGTGGGTGGAGGCAATAGCAACACCAGCAAATGATGCAAAAGTGATAATTCAGTTTCTGCGCAAGAATATATTGATAAGATTCGATACCCCAAGAGCCATTTTGAGTGATGAAGGCTCTCATTTCTGTAACAAAATCTTCAATGGTTTCATGTCAAAATATGGAATTCGACATAAAGTAGCTCTCAGTTATCATCCGCAGACAAATGGCCAAGCTAAAATTTCAAACCGAGAAGTGAAGTTGATATTGGAGAAGACTGTCCACTTGAATAGAAAAGACTGGGCTAACAAGTTAGATGATGCACTTTGGGCATACAGGACAGCCTATAAGACTCCAATTGGAATGTCTCCCTATAGGTTGGTATTTGGTAAGGCATGTCATCTACCTGTAGAGCTTGAGCATCAAGCTTACTGGGCCATTAAAAAGCTAAATTTTGACTATAACAAGGCTGGAGAAAATCGATCACTCCAATTGAATGAGCTTGATGAGTTGAGAAATGAGTCCTATAACAATGAAAGAATTTACAAGGATAGGACCAAAAGATGGCATGACAAGATGATAATGAGAAAAGAATTCAGTCCTGGACAGCAAGTTCTATTGTATAATTCAAGGCTTAAATTATTTCCTGGCAAATTGAAGTCAAGGTGGTCAGGACCGTTTGAGATCAACCAAGTTTTCCCATATGGAGCAATTGAGTTGAAGAAATCAGATGGAAGCTTGTTCAAGGTCAATGGGCAGCGTATAAAGCATTATTATGGAGAGGGAGTGCATAAATTAGATAGCATTCCCCTTGATGAACCGAATTAAGGAGACTGGAAGTAGTCTGGCTGAAGACTTGAAATTCAGCGCTTTTGGGGAGACAACCCAATTGATTTTTTTGTAGATTCTTAGTTTTCATTTCGTTTTATTTTCTTTGCTTTTATTAGTTTGTTTTTATTTTTATTTTATTAGTTTGAATTTTACTTTTCTGGTATATGTATCAGAAGAGCACAGTTTGGGAGAATAATTATCATGATCCTGCAAGCAAAAATGCATGAGTGCGTGATCAGAAAGGTGAGGACCGAATAATGGTTGCATATATGAGAAAAAGAAAGTCAGCAAAAGGGTGAGAAGAAAATCTGTCAAAGAAGGGAACAAATGTCTGAAATTCTCAAAGCAGGATGAATGGAATACACATGGAAATGTTTGATTGGAGGTCGGAATCCCTTATTTTTGTCAACCCCACTCACTATTCGGTTAAGTCAAATAACCCTACCAAAACTACTTTGAAAGCAGCTGCTGAACTTTTTCCATTTTCCCGACTGTCTTTTTCTAGTAATACATCTTTCCTTGTTCTTTTGGAAGTACACCGATTACCCCACACCCATTATTTTTCTTTCTTCTGAACCTGTTGTTTTCTGCTGATTTGGTAGTTTGGTCAACAAATTTTTGTGGATTCATGATCTTGGTGGTCCTGAAACCGTTGGGGGAAGCAGAAAGTGTTTTCTTTTCCGATGGTGATAAAGACACAAAGTGGTCCAACTTAAGCTTACGTGATTTTCGTTTCAAATATTTTACTACTTTCTTAAATCGTTTTCGATCTTCCAGTAGATTTCCTTTTGGTTTCTACAACTTAGATTTTGAAGCTCTTCTCGGTGGTCAATTGTTGTTGGATAAATTCTAGTTGTGACGTAAATTTTTGAGTTTAGTTTGTGTGCTTGTCGACGGGGGTCAGCTAAACACTATTCTTGTCAATTTGAGCTTCCATTGGTAATGGCACCCAAAGCCCGAGCAAGACGAAACCTGGAAAGTTTGAGTCAAGCGACTGATAGCTCAGCCTCATCTCCCCAAAGGGAAGAGCCAGCCATCACTGCTTATGATCCCTCTAGATTTGTAAACAGCCAAGCCGCAGAAAATTTCAAGAAAATTATGGGCAAAAATATGATTATCGAAAGGAGTTTTCGGCCTGATATTGGTGGCTAGGATATGTATTATGAGTTTTTGAGGGATTTCGGGTTGCTGAAATTAGTAGGATAACCTAAAGATGTCATTCTTGATGTAGTCCCAGAATTTTATGCCAATGTAATGGAGAGCACCCATTCGACATCTGAAGTCAGGGGTATTCTTGTTCCTTACAACGCCAATGCCATTAATCTGTACTTGGACCTTTCGCAAGGGGTGCAGGATGAATATACCAGTTATGTTGCAGCTCTCCACACTGATTCTAATGAGCTGGACCGGGTCATTAATGAACTAACAGTACCACACACCCATTGGCAGAAGAGGCCAGAGGCTGAATCTATGGCATTCCCTTCCAATCGACTTCAATATGGTCTACACGAATGGTATGATTTTATTTGCTCACGAATCATGCCTACAACTCATAAAAGCAGCGTTGATGTCGATCGAGCTGCTCTCCTTTACTGTATTCTGACTGGCAAGATTGTTGATTTTGGAGTCATTATCTTTCGGTCCATGCAATAGTTTATACGCAAGGAAAATAGAAGGGGTTTATCTCACCCTTCATTGGTTTGTGGACTTTGCAAGAAATATGGCATATATTGGACTGAGCTTGAACCAAGACTGGCTAGGAAATCTTCAATCACTTTTAAAATTCCTCAGGTACCTCTGACTCAGAGAGAAGCTGCTCCTCCTGCTGCCCCACCACCACCTTCTGTTGGTACTTCTGCTGGTCCATCCGCTGCACCTTCCACCATTTTTGACTCCATTGACACTGTGCTTAACGAGATTAAGGAGTTGTAGATAGAGATGCGCAACAATAACCGAGACTATTGGACCTTCTGTGCGTATGTTGCTTCCCACCATCATTCATTAGTAGACTACCTAAATACCAAGGGTCGTGAGGGAGAGGTGGTATTTCCCTTGCCGCCACAATGGTGTATGCCATAGCAAGGAGAGGCAGATGATGATGATGATGATGACATGGACGAAGTTGCCCCGGAGGAAGCTGATGCTAACGATGGCTCAGAGGAGGATTCGGATAGTTAGACTACCCCAGGGAAGTCCTCTTTACTACTTTTTCCAATTCATTGAGGACAATGAAAATCTTAAGTTTGGGGGAGTTATTGGCTGTGCTCTGTGTCATGCTTTGTTATGTTTTATGTGCCTATTTCAAATTCTTTTTATGTGCTTCTTTTTATTGTTTGTGTGCAATCATACTCAGTTTTATAGATTAAGTTTTCTAGATTGTGGCCAAAGATGGATTTTGCAAGGAATTGATCAAATTTTGTTTAAATGGATGGTTTTTATTGTTTGAGTATCGATATGTGGATAGAAAGCTTCACTTGAATCTTTTCACTCAAACTATGCACCAATCATATTCAATATATGCACTTACTGTGTTGATATGTGAAACTAAAAAGACTCTAGAACTTGATTAGTTATTACTTGAGGCGAAATTGATAGACCATGCATGATTAGGAAAATGATCTAGGCCATTTTTGTTTTGAGATTGAGCCTTTCAAGCCTACCTAATTATATTAATCCTTTGGAAAACCCCTTTAGCCAAAATTTTCCATTTTGTTGTTATATAACAATATTACAAGCCATGTCCTCATTGTTTGATTATCCTATTCTTTTGGTCCCTTACTTAAAGCACTATCAATCAAAATTTTTGGATTAAGGGAGGAGCTCAAAAGAAAATAGGGTGGTTTGTAAATTGTTGGTTTGAGAACTTGAATGCTACAAACAAGGATTTGTTCTCGGGTCTTGATGAGAACTTAGTGTCATATGCAGTTATAAGTAGCGAAAAAATAAAATTTTGGAGTGTGACACTGAAAAAAAAACAAACTTGAGAATGAGTAAAGTTGGGTTGTGATTCATGAGCTTAAAAAAAATCAAATCCAAAGGTAATTACGGTGCTTTAGGTGGATTAAACTTCATATTGTATCCTTTATCCCACCTAAAACCTGAGCCTTATGTTACAACCTTTGAAAAGTCCTTTTGATTCTCGGTTATGCATGAGTCTTTATTAGTGGAGAGTAGTAGTTAATTCAAGCATATGAAGTCTTGTGTTTAATTTTCATTTAGGTTTTGCGTTAACACTTGAGTGCATGTGTCAGACCCGAATTTTTTGTAGCTTGTACCTTATGATTCCTATGTGTATGAACACTCTGTTATTATAGTTGAATCATAAGAAGAGTATTTACTAGACTTAAAGTGTTAGTGAAATGATTTAACACTCAAAAGCTACATAAAAAGCCTAATGTGGACTATAAGCGTCACAGGCTAAACTGAGTGAATCTAAATCATCCTGACTAAAAATAAGAACTTAAAATGAGAGTGCATAGAGAGCTCATGAAGAAAAGTCAGCTTGATTTAGTCCCAAACATAGAAAACAAGAGTAAAAGCTAAAAAGGGTAAAATGGACATTTTTGGCGAGAAAAGGTGTTTCAGGTATAATTATCCATCGGGAACAGTTGAAACATAAAGACGAGAGTGTAAGACATAAGATATGACACTTTCAAAATTTTGAGAAACAGTCAACTTGGTCAATGGTTAACGAAAATGTCAACTATAGTTAAGAAAGTGGACTTTTACCATAGTTGACTAATCATGGTTAAAAATTAACCTAAGTGTGGAGAAAAGTTTGGGGAAAAATATTCTTGGCCAGAATACAAGATAATCATCCCCGAAAGTAAGGAAAATTTATTCGGAAGGATTCCGAAATAAATTCAATGGTTAAAAACGTAATGGGCCTAAGGTGAAAATTTTAAAGCCCATTAAGGTATACTAAATGTATATCGAAATTCTTAGGTCCTTTAGACCGAATTGTTTGACCAATTGATTGGCCAAATATTTAGACAATTAAAGGTCCGAGGCATAATAAAAATTTCAGCCCAAAAGCCCATTAAGAAAGCCCAAACCGAGAAGCCCAAATGGAAAAGCCCATGAGATAAATATCTAACCATAGTTAAAGCTAACCATGACTCATAAGGTGACTCATTAGGTGACTCATGGCTAAGGCTTGGAAAGTCAAGCTTAATGGCTGCAAAGTAAAGCTTAATGGCTAAGTATGTGGCTTATAAAATCAGCCACACCATTGTCATCTTCATCACACCAAATTCGGCTAGAAGAAGAAACCATTGAAACATATTATCCAAGCTTTCTCTCACTATAAATCACTAGGAATTAGGCATAATTGGAACTTGCATCCTTCATGGAAGTTGTTCCAAATTGAAAGGAGAGTGACATATGTTGGAATTGGCTATCAAGGAGCCATAGAGTGCAAACCGAGAGCCTTCAAAGATTCGGCCAAAGGGTGAACACAACAATTGGTATATTTTCTAATTTTCAAATTCATATATGTTAATGTATGAATGATTTTAAGCATGTTGATATATGTTTTAAGCATTGAAACATATTAAATCACCATGAAGTTGGTTAGGCCAAGAGTGAGTAATGGGATATTGATTTATGTCCATATGATTTTAAGGCATAAATGGATTAATGTACATATGTTAATGATTATGGTGTAATTAGAATTAATCAAATTGATTAATTAATACATGTAATTAGTTGGCAATCAAGGTGTTTGATAAAATGCCTAAATGAACTATATGATGGTTAGGAATGTTGCCAACCAAGTGTTTGTAAAAATGCCTAAGTGAATTGGCTAAGAAATAGGCATGGATGGCATGTCATGGCATAACCGATGGCATGTGTAGCTCTCGGCCATGGCATGTGGCCAAGAGGCCCAATGGGCCAAGCCCAAATATTTTAGACCCAATATGATGTAATGGGCCTAGGACAAGCCCAATAAGAGTTGGTGGGCCCCACAAGCCCAATAGGCCCAACGAAAATGAATAGTAAAATGAAAATGGGCTTAAGGCATAGTTAGGACCATTAAGGATTATTAGGGCCCATTAAGGGAAATAGACTATATTTAATGTGAAATACAGTAGGAAAAATGTAATTAACTTGATAAATGGTTATATGCAGCTCTAAAGAGTATTGGAGGAGTAAATCGGACTGCTGAAACGAACAGCGCAGAGAAAGTGAAATTTCTTGAGTGATTGCGGGTAAGGGACTTTTGTGAGTAGATAGAGATACCTGAACATTTTTTCGTCTACTTTTACATTCACTTAAAAACTCTGAGGGTAAGAGAAAGTGAATAATAATTATTGCAACCCGATAGTGGCAAATTACGATTTTACCCCTAGTTAGTCAAAAAGTCAACTTTTATGAAAAGTTGCAAAAAGCATGGAAACTACTATTGTGAGTGTTTAACTGCTGTTTAGCATGAAAATAAATAGATGGGCTAATGATTTTAAGGTTGATGTGACTTAAGCATACTTTATAGTGCTGATTTTAATATTTTGTAAACCATCCCTTTTTAAAGAGCCATCTATCATATTATGTGAGAATGAATCGTGCTGGAGCATAGCTCACACAGGATTTCATATATTTTCCACATACATCAGTGCTGAATTTTGATTCGCACTAGATTTTGCATGACATGCATGATAGAGTACTGGAGTTTTATATGATATATGCATGACAGAGTGCTGGAGCGATTAGCTCGTGCTTGATTTTTACATGAGATACATGACAGAGTGCTGGAGCATTGGTCGTACTCGATTCTTCATGATTTATACATGACATGGTACTGGAGCTATTGCTCGTACTTGATTTGATGATATTATGCATAGCATGGTACTGGAGCTATTGCTCGTACTTGATTTAATACATGAACTATGCATTGACCAGTTGCTGGAGGTTTACTCGTACTAGAGTTGAGTTTGTGATGTGAAACAGTGTTTGAGTGGAGTGTCGACTGTGAGTCGCACTCAAGGCGCGCACTGTATGTGATATATAATACATGTTAAAATCCATGCCCGAGTCCTTGTGTGACTGTGTGTTACATCTAGAGAGGATATTCGCATGAGGGTAATATAGACGTGGTATGATATTCCATGGTTTGAGGGCTAAGACCTATGACAGGTACCCCGACTGTGATGTAGGGTCCACGGGTGTACTTTGTACCGTGCCCGGGGCATGGGAGTACGCTGTACCGTGTGTTGTTGTATAGCTGACTGTTGTAATGGACTGACCACCCTCCCGTTGCAACAGTGATGCCCCGTACACCGAGTATTGTGTTGCTTGGGATCACATGTCGGATATGATTATAGTCCAGGATACTATTTGCATTTCACCATAGAGTCTCACATGATATATCGCATTGATTGACTGATTTAAATTGCGGACATACCTGAGGGATGGATCGGACTCCGATTTTGTGATGTTAATGATTTAAATGCCATATTTATTGTGATTTAAATATACATGGCATGATTTATCTAAAGGCATGATTTATATAAAGATGCATTGTTTTGCACTACATGCCTACATTTGAGAAAGAAAGCATGATTTCTGTACATGGGATTTAATCTGTACAAATATACATATATATATTTAAAGACATGCTTTTATAGTGAGTTAAGGAAATAATGTTTTCAAGGTATAGCATTATTTTGAGTAGATAGTGTAGATATCTACTTGCTTGCCTGATTTCCTTACTGAGCGCGTTGTATGCTCACCCCCCTTTCTTTACATCTCTCTACAGAGCATCAGTAGAGTGAGAGCTATCGAGGTATAGTATTCCTGAGTCCACTACTAGATCCTATCGATCTCCAGGTATACAGATTTTGTAGGGTTATGTATCTAAACATAGAAACAGCATAGTGATGTATACGATATATATTATGGGGAATGTATTTGTTTTCGATTTTATATAATCTCAGTTACAGTCAGTAACAGTATATTGACATGTATGTATGATAATGGATATTATGGTAAGCGAGGAGTCTGACATCGAATCACAGCCCAACCATTGAAGAGAGGAAAGGTAAGTTAAAAAATGTAAAAAATTTGTAGTGATTTTTGGTGAAGTCATGGATTGAGAATGGCGTCCTGATAGAATGGTATCAGAGCTGAGGTTGGTCTAATGTGAGTCGATGTTAGAAAATAGGAAAGTGTACATCCCATAGTACTGTGCTGTGTTTAGATATAACTGTGTATACCAGATAGGAGACGGACTAATTCATGATTATGAATGCAGGAACTTTGCCTATATGGCAAATACGCGTAGTGGTAGAGGTATGAGAGGTAGGGCTCGAGGCCGGGGAGATAGACCCGAGGGACGAGCTGCTGCCGAACCATTACCTACGTTTGAGACTCCAGGTGCTACTGAGGCACCCGAGTGTGTTGAGACGAGCTTTACGAGATTAGAGTGTAGTCTTGAGACAATTATCGAGATAATGGCACAGACGATGCCAGGTAGGCAAGGACAGGAGGCAGGAGCTGCAACAGGAGAGGTAATTGCCCCTGATACACCTACACAGACTACTTATGCACCGAGGACAGTAGATACTCCTACACCCCTATCGATTTTAGGTGGAAGTGACTAGGGTACGGATGTGATCTACATCGGTTGCAAGAATTCCAGAAGTTTAGACCTCCATCTTTTAGTGGGGTCCAGGACCCTGTAGCTGCTGAGGAGTGGTTAGCGGAGATGGAGAAGCTTTATGGATTCTTCGAGTGTACGACCTTGGAGATGGTCGCATTTGCTGCGTTCCTACTGAAGGGAGCTGCAGAGCATTGGTGGAAGTCCACCCGACCTATATTGAGATCCCGACACACAGGTATCAGTTGGGAGATATTTCGAGAGGCCTTTAGGAGGCAGTTTGTTCCCGATACCGCACATCAAAAACTACAGGCAGAGTTTTTGGGACTAAACCAGGGGAGTTTATCTGTGGACGAGTATGAGACTTAATTCCCATCCCTAGGGAGATATGACCCCGATACCATGTACAGTGAGGCCAGAAAAGTCCACAGGTTTATCGACGGGTTGAGACCGGTTCTGCGATCAAGATTAGTCCCATTAGACATAGCAACCTATGAAGAAGCAGTGCGCAGGGCGCAACTGTGTAAGCAAGATTACGAGAGGAATGCTTCCGAGTTCGGGAAGTTTAGCCGTAGCTGAGATATACAGAAGAAGAAGCCGACTAGAGATTTTGGTTATCGAGGAGGGAAGAAATTCTTCGGTAAGAGATCAGGGGTAGAGGAGGCACGAGAGAGATATGCTAGACCTCCTGTTTATCTCACTGTAGCCCCAGCCAAGGGCATTGTCATAGGAGGATAGAGACCTGCTATTGATCAGTGCAGAAGATGTGGTAAATAGCATCGAAGTAGATCATGTCCGCTGACTCCTATTGTATGTTTTCGATATGGGAAACAGGGGCATATGGCTAGAGAGTGCCCAGAGACATTTGTGACTACCCCACAGAAGGGCAGGGAGCCTGATAGAACTCCAGCTGGTACGTCTGCTCAGAGAGGTAGAGCGACGGCAGAGGAGAAGGGGAAACAGGTGATGGGTCGAGGGCGAATGCATGCTTTGGACCAGGGGACAGCTGATGCTTCATCGGCGTGATATGAGGTAACATCCTGATTTATGATATTGAAGCATATGTTTTAATTGATCCTGGTGCCACGCATTCTTTTGTATCGCCTTCATTTGCATGTAAATTAGCAAGACATGTAGAGCATACACCATTATGTATGATGATGTTGATTAGTACGCCTATGAATAGTAGTCAAGTGATAGAATATGTATTTAATGACTGCAAGTTGAGAGTAGGGAATAAGAAGATGACAGCCAATCTAATATTACTAAGTATGAGTGACTTTGATATAATATTAGGAATGGATTGGCTATCTGCAAACCATGCTGTTTTAGATTGTTATGCTAAGACAGTTATGTTTCCTAACCCTACTAGATATGTTGTAAAGTTTAATAAGAATAAATGAAAGGAGTAGTTATGATTATTACATGATTACTGATTTAGAAAACCTTCAACATATCAAGGTTTCATTGCGTACGTGGTAGATATGGATAAGGCACATCCGGAGTTGTCAGATATTATTGTGGTCAGTGAGTACCCAGATGTTTTTTCGGATGAATTGCTAGGATTACCACCAGACAGAGAGATGGAGTTCTGTATAGATTTGGTACCTAGTACGGAGCCTATTTCGAGACCACCATATCGCATGGCCTTAGTTGAGGGGTTTTGTACGACCGAGTGTTTCATCTTGGGGAACATCGGTTTTGTTTGTGAGAAAGGAGGATAGGAGCCTCCGATTGTGTATAGACTACCGATTGTTGAATAAGGCCACCATCAAGAATAGATACCCCCTTCCACGTATTGACGACTTGTTAGATCAGCTTCAGGGAGCACAGGTCTTTTCCAAGATCGACCTGATGTCTAGGTATCATCAGCTGAAAGTTCGGAGTGGTGATGTACCCAAGATAACATTTCGTACTCGATATGGCCATTATGAGTTCTTAGTCATGCCATTCGGACTGACGAATGCTCCACCTGCTTTCATGTCTTTGATGAACGATGTGTTCAAGCCATATTTAGACTAGTTTGTTATCGTCTTTATCGATGACATATTGGTGTATTCGAGATCCAAGGAGGAGCATCTCAGGATCGTGTTGTAGACTCTACGAGAGCAGGAGTTATATGCTAAGCTCAGTAAGTGTGACTTTTGGTTGTCACAGATCTCATTTTTGGGACATGTTGTATCGAGAGATGGTGTATCAGTTGATCCATCTAAGATAGAGGCTGTAGTTCAGTGGGAACAGTCGAGGACAGTCACCGAGATCAGGAGTTTTCTGGGTTTAGCTGGATACTATCGAAGATTCGTTGAGTGATTTTCAAAGTTGGCTGCTCCGTTGACACGTCTTACTTGAAAGAGTGCACCGTTCGTATGGAAAAGGATTGTGAGAAGAGTTTTGAGGAGTTGAAGCGTCGATTGACCACCGCTCCGATTCTTACTAGACCTACCAGCTCAGGAGGATTTGTAGTGTACACCGATGCTTCGCATCAGGGACTAGGCTGTGTATTGATGCAGGATGGGAAGGTAGTTGCTTATGGATCCAGACAGCTGAAGGATCATGAGAAGAACAATCTGACCCACGATTTGGAGCTAGCAGCAGTAGTGTTTGCGTTGAAGGTATGACGCCACTACTTGTATGGAGAGAAGTTCCAGATATTTATCGACCACAAGAGCCTCAAGTATCTGTTCTCATAGAAAGAGCTGAACATGAGACAGAGAAGATGGCTAAAGATTCTAAAGGACTACGATTGTGAGATACTTTATGATCCGGGTAAGGCTAACGTTGTAGACGATGCCTTGAGCTGGAACAGCCTGGGGATGGTATCGTATATGATGGTTAGGGAACATGATTTGCTAGAGCAGTTTGCTAGCCTCAGTTTGGGAGTCGTGCCTTCTGACATGGATACAAGCTATGTGATAGCTAGTCTATGCTTGGAGCCAGACCTGTTGGACAGGATCAGAGTGGCTTAGCAGACTAATCCATTTTGTATTGATGTAAGTAGTTAGATGCAGAAAGGCACAGTGACTGATTTTGAGTTGAGTTCGGACGGACTATTGAGGTTCAGAGGTAGATTGTGTGTTCCCAAGGATCCAGGACTCAGCAGATTGATATTTGTGGAAGCTCATTCATCGAGGTATACGTTACATCCGGGGAGTAACAAGATGTATCAGAACCTCCTGAAGGTATACTAGTGGTCGGGTATGAAGAGAGATGCGGCAGACTTTGTGGCAAAGTGTCTCGTATGTCAGCAGGTGAAGGTAGAGCATCAGAAACTTGTAGGGTTGTTGCAGCCTCTACCTATACCAACATGGAAATGGGAGAATATCACCATGGATTTCGTGATGGGTTTACCAAGAACCCGCAGGAATCACGATGCTATATGGGTGATCGTCGACAGACTGACGAAGTCAGCCCACTTCCTAGCTATGAGAGCGACCGATACTCTGAGTTCATTAGTAGAACTGTATGTACGCAAGGTAGTGAGGTTACACAGTATACCAGTGAGCATAGTCTCTGATAGGGATTCCCGCTTCACTTCCCACTTTTTGGGACATTTTCAAGAAGCCATGGGAACCCGGTTGAGTTTGAGCACCGCTTTCCATCCTCAGACAGATGGTCAGTCAGAGAGGACTATAGAGACTCTAGAGGATATGTTGAGAGCATGTGTGCTAGATTTTAGAGGCTCTTGGGATGACCACCTGCCACTATCCGAGTTCGCCTACAACAACAGTTATCATTTGAGTATCGGGATGGCACCGTATGAGGCTTTATATGGCCGTAGATGATGTTCCCCTATTGGATGGGAAGAAGTGGGTGACCGTAAGATTTTTGCTCTTGACATGGTTACGCAAGCATCTATGGACGTCCACTTGATAGTAGAGACTGAGGACAGCTTAGAGCAGATAGAAGAATTACGCTGACAGGAGACGTAGGCCAGTAGAGTTTGCAGTTAGCAAATCCGTGTTTTTGAGAGTTTCTCCTTCCAAGGGCATAGCGAGATTTGGAAAGAGAGGGAAACTAAATCCTCGGTATATTGGACCCTTTGAGATACTTAATCGAGTGGGAGATAAGGCTTATAGGTTGGCATTGCCACCAGACTTATCAGGTGTCCATAACGTCTTCCACATATCGATGCTTCGAAAGTATCACCCGGATCCGACACATGTAATTAGTTATGAGCCTTTGGAGCTCCGAGAGGACTTGTCATATGTTGAGCGACCGATTCGGATATTGGATAGGAAGGAGAAGGTTTTGAGATCGAAGACCATTGGGTTAGTGAAGATTCTCTGGCAGCATCATACTTTAGAGGAAGCTACTTGGGAGCTAGAGAGTCTGATGCGAGAGAAGTACCCTCACCTATTTGATGACTGACTTGGTTCTAATTTGGAGGACCAAATTTTCTGAGGAGGGGAGGATTGTTAGACTTGGATTTTTTGTAGCGTGTACCTTATGATTCCTATGTGTATGAACACTCTGTTATTATAGTTGAATCATAAAAAGAGTATTTACTAGACTTAAAAGTGTTAGTGAAATGATTTAACACTCAAAAGCTACATAAAAAGCCTAATGTGGACTATAAGCGCCACAGGCTAAACCGAGTGAATCTAAATCATCCTGACTGAAAATAAGAACTTAAAATGAGAGAGCATAGAGAGCTCATGAAAGAAAGTCAGCTTGATTTAGTCCCGAACATAGAAAACAAGAGTAAAAGCCAAAAAAGGTAAAATGGACTTTTTTGGCGAAAAAAGGTGTTTCGGGTATAATTATCCACCAGGAACAGTTGAAACATAAAGACAAGAGTGTAAGACATAAAATATGACACTTTCAAAATTTTGAGAAAAAGTCAACTTGGTCAATGCTTAACAAAAATGTCAACTGTAGTTAAGAAAGTGGACTTTTACCATAGTTGACTAATCATGGTTAAAAATTAACCTAAGTGCGGAGAAAAATTTGGGAAAAATATTCTTGGCCAGAATACAAGATAATCATCCCTGAAAGTAAGGAAAATTTATTCGGAAGGATTCCGGAATAAATTCAATGGTTAAAAACGTAATGGGCCTAAGGTGAAAATTTTAAAACCCATTAAGGTATACTAAACGTATATCGGAATTCTTAGGTCCTTTAGACTGAATTGTTGGACCAATTGATTAGCCAAATATTTAGACAATTAAAGGCCCGAGACATAGTAAAAATTTCAGCCCAAAAGCCCATTAAGAAAGCCCAAACCGAGAAGCCCAAATGGAAAAGCCCATGAGATAAATATCTAACCATAGTTAAAGCTAACCATGACTCATAAGGTGACTCATGGCTAAGGCTTGGAAATTCAAGCTTAATGGCTGGAAAGTAAAGCTTAATGGCTAAGTATGTGGCTTATAAAATCAGCCACACCATTGTCATCTTCATCACACCAAATTCGGCTAGAAGAAGAAACCATTGAAACATATTATCCAAGCTTTCTCTCACTAGAAATCACTAGGAATTAGGTTTAATTGGAACTTGCATCCTTCATGGAAGTTGTTCCAAATTGAAAGGAGAGTGACATATGTTGGAATTGGCTATCAAGGTGCCATAGAGTGCAAACCGAGATCCTTCAAAGATTCGGCCAAAGGGTGAACACAACAATTGGTATATTTTCTAATTTTCAATTTCATATATGTTAATGTATGAATGATTTTAAGTAAGTTGATATATGTTTTAAGCATTGAAACATATTAAATCACCATGAAGTTGGTTAGGCCGAGAGTGAGTAATGGGATATTGATTTATGTCCATATGATTTTAAGGCATAAATGGATTCATATACATATGTTAATGATTATGGTGTAATTAGAATTAATCAAATTGATTAATTAATACATGTAATTAGTTGGCAATCAAGGTGTTTGATAAAATGCCTAAATGAACTATATGATGGTTAGGAATGTTGCCAACCAAGTGTTTGTAAAAATGCCTAAGTGAATTGGCTAAGAAATAGGCATGGATGGCATGTCATGGCATAACCGATGGCATGGGTAGCTCTCGGCCATGGCATGTGACTGAGAGGCCCTATGGGCCAAGCCCAAATATTTTAGGCCTAATATGATGTATGGCCTATGACAAGCCCAATAAGAGTTGGTGGGCCCCACAAGCCCAATAGGCCCAACGAAAATGAATAGTAAAATGAAAATGGGCTTAAGGCATAGTTAGGCCCATTAAGGATTATTAAGGCCCATTAAGGGAAATAGACTGTATTTAATGTGAAATGAAGTAGGAACAGTGTAATTAACCTGATAAATGGGTATATGCAGCTCCAGAGAGTATTGGAGGAGCAAATCGGACTGCTGAAACGAGCAGCGCAGAGAAAGTGAAATTTTTTGAGTGATTGCAGGTAAGGGACTTTTGTGAGTAGTTAGAGATACCTGCAAGTATTTTTGTCTGCTTTTACATTCACTTAAAAACTCTGAGGGTCAAAGAAAGTGAATAATAATTATTGCGACCCGATAGTGATAAATTACGATTTTACCCCTTGTTAGTCAAAAAGTAAACTTTTGTGAAAAGTTGCAAAAAGCATGAAAACTACTATTGTGAGTGTTTAACTGCTGTTTAGCATGAAAATAAATATATGGGCTAATGATTTTAAGGTTGATGTGACTTAAGCACACTTTATAGTGCTGATTTTAATATTTTGTAAACCATCCCTTTTCAAAGAGCCATCTATCATATTATGTGAGAATGAATCGTGCTGGAGCATATCTCGCACAGGATTTCATATATTTTCCACATACATTAGTACTGAATTTTGATTCACACTAGATTTTGCATGACATGCATGATAGAGTACTGGAGTTCTTACTCGTACTCAGTTTTATATGATATATGCATGATAGAGTGCTGGAGCGATTAGCTCGTGCTCGAGTTTTACAGGAGATACATGACAAAGTGCTGGAGCATTGCTTGTACTCAATTTTTCATGATTTATACATGACATGGTACTGGAGCTATTGCTCGTACTTGATTTGATGATATTATGTATAGCATGGTACTAGAGCTATTGCTCGTACTTGATTTAATACATGAACTATGCATTGACCTAGTTGCTGGAGGTTTACTCGCACTAGAGTTGAGTTTGTGATGTGAAACAGTGTTTGAGTGGAGTGTCGACTGTGAGTCGCACTCAAGGCGCGCACTATATGTGATAGATAATACATGTTAAAACCCATGCCCGAGTCCTTGTGTGACTGTGTGTTACATCTAGAGAGGATATCCGCATGAGGGTAATGTAGACGTGGTATGATATTCCATAGTTTGAGGGCTAAGACCTATGGTAGGCACCCCGACTGTGATGTAGGGTCCACGGGTGTACTTTGTATCGTGCTCGGGGTATGGGAGTACGCTGTACCGTGTGTTGTTGTATAGCTGACGGTTGTAATGGACTGACCACCCTCCCGTTGCAGTAGTGATGCCCCGCACACCGAGTACTGTGTTGCTGGGGATCACATGTCAGATATGATCATAGTCCAAGATACTATTTACATTTCACCGCAGAGTCTCACATGATATATCACATTGACTGACTGATTTAAATTGCGGACAGACTTGAGGGATGGGTCGGACTCTGATTTTGTGATGTGAATGATTTAAATGCCATATTTATTGTGATTTAAATATACATGGCATGATTTATCTAAAGGCATGATTTATATAAAGATGCATTGTTTTGCACTACATGCCTACATTTGAGAAAGAAAGCATGATTTCTGTACATGGGATTTAATATGTAGAAATATACATACATATATTTAAAGACATGCTTTTAAAGTGAGTTAAGGAAATAATGTTTTCAAGGCATAGCATTATTTTGAGTAGATAGTGTAGATATCTACTTGCTTGCCTGATTTCCTTACTAAGCGCGTTGTATGCTGACCCCCCTTTCTTTACATCTTTCTACAGAGCATCAGTAGAGCGAGAGCTATCGAGGGATAGTATTCTTGAGTCCACTGCTAGTTCCTATCGACTGCCAGGTATACAGATTTTGTACGGTTATATAACTAAACATAGAAACAACACAGTGATATATACGATATATATTATGGGGAATGTATTTTTTATTCGATTTTATATAATCTCAGTTACAGTCAGTAACAGTATATTGACATGTATGTATGATAATGGATATTATGGTAAGCAAGGAGTCTGACATCGAATCACAGCCCAACCATTGAAAATAGGAAAGGTAAGTTAAAAAAATACGAAAAATTTGTAGTGATTTTTGGTTAAGTCACGGATTGAGAATGGGGTCCTGACAGCATGAATTTGAGTAAATGATTGTATACACATACACAAGTGGAAAGTGAAGTGTGAAGGGGGATTGGTTTGCTTAGATTGACTTGAACAATATAAATCTGAAATTTATCTTAAGCTGAGAACCTTGTGAATTCTTGAGGAAAATCTCAATTTAGTATGACAAGAATGTGAGCTGAGTATGGTTGAGAGTCTTTAATTGTTCTGATTCTAGTATGTGTTTGCTTGAGGACAAGTAAATTTCTATGTTTGGGGGTATTTGTTAGCACTGAATTTTATATATGTTTATAACCCTTTTTACTTAGTTAGTTGATTTGTTCTTTGCAATATTTTGGTATGTTTTATGTGTTTTGTGCATTTTTGCAGAAAAAAGAACAATTTGGAGAAGTTAAAGCCTTTGGAGCTAGTTCTGATGATTCTGTGAAGAAGTGAAGTTGCAGGATGCTGATCGTGACTTATGCTGTAACAATAGAAGAAACTGGACAGTGCAGAGCAGATATGAGAAATCAATACCATTGTCGCAGCATAGCAGTTTGATTAAGGCAACACTGTTTTGCCACGTGGCCTTCCGCGTTTTAGTGCTTGGAAACCTTGTAAATAGTTTTTTTTATCAGAATTTAGGGGGAGCCTGCGGCAGAAGGCTTCAAGATTCATTTAGCTTCATAAAAACTTCATCTTTTACATCTTTTTCGATCAATGTTTATTCTAGGGATGATACTTTAGAATTATTGGATGTTTATTATGATTTCTAGGAACTAAACTCCTTTTTTCTAGAGTCGATGTAGCCAACTTTGGGCAGATTGCAATTACTTTGTGAAGATTGTTTGGATGATTTCAATTATGTTTATTTAATCTACTTGTTCTTAATTCTCTAGTTGATTGGCCACCAATTGGATGAATTAGTATAGGAATCCGGCACTCGGGAGAGGGGAATATTTATATGCACGAGGGTAGATTAACATATGACATTGTTGAATCGGGAGGTTGACAATTCTTATGAGCCATAGAGAGACGGATTACCATCGCTTAATGAACTCTATTATTTAATTCTGAATCGGGAGGTTAGGATTAGGTAATTTGGGTATGACTGTTTAAAACTCGGGAGAGATAAACAGGAAATAGTTTCAGCTATAAACAAATTGAAATCAAAACAACAATTGATCAAAGGAATTGTATGAACCCTAGTTAGGTGAAATCGAGTTCTAGGAATATTTTGCCATTGATATTTTCATTTGTAATAATTGTGATTGTGTTAATTAAATTTGTTCTGTAATTAATAGCTAGAATAATAAATAGGATTTTAATCAGTATTCATTAATTTTCTAAATAAAGTTTAAGGTTGTTGATTACAATGATTTACGGTAGACACAGTACCCTGGGGGACGATACTTCTATTTACTCTATACTCGAAAACTGACCTGTGTACTTGCAGTAGTGTTCCATTGAGCACAACACCCTCAAAATGGGTCTGATGGACTTTCACCAATGCTCCGCTGATCCCTTCAGCATCAATGATATAAACGCTACCATCTCGGTAGTAGTGTACTCGAAAAACCCATATAACTTTTCAATCTCATTCACCTAGTCCTTTACAGTAATTGGGTCCTTAACTCCACTAAAAGATGGTGGGTTAAATTTTTGAAACTGCCATAACCTATCCACGTCCCATCCATATCCCCAATCTCTACTCCTCTGTGGTGGAGCTACAGTAGAAGGCGTTTCCTGTACTGGTAGAGGTGTGGGAGTATTTGAAGTTTGGGGTTCTTAGGCTGGCTGTGTAGGCATCTCAGAAGCAACAGCCAATTCATCATCATCACTTTGTACAACTGGCTCTTGCTCACCCCCAACTCTAGGCAATGACTAGGCAATCAACTCTAAAATCGACTTCAAGCTCCGCTCTATTCTTGCGAAGCGTTCCTCAATACTCTTGGGTCTCTCTACCAGACCCTGTGGAGCTTGTTCAACATCAGCCTCTACCTCTACCTCTACCTCCTTGCAAGCCACCTATGGCAATGACTCAGCATGGCTCTCAAGCTCGTGCTCTCGTCCCTTTACCACGACTGATATTAGGCATTATGCCAAGATTCCTACATTCACAATCATTTCTTAGTCAAACCCATCTTGATATACACAATTGTATCTCGACAAGTACAGTAACATGGGGATGTAATTTTCCTAAATTTGACACCGACACACATCAGACCAACTCATATCTGATACCACCTCTGTCACGACCCTCAATCCACCGAAAATTCAGAACAAATTTTTTTCATTTTTCATTTATCGATTATTATTTAATCCAATTCTTATCGTTTGTTCTTTACCTTTACCTTACCTGATCGTGAACAGCTACACCTCCAACAGTTGGGGTGTGTATCGGTGCCAACCTCATCCAATCAAATCATTTTAATTTACAATTTAATTAGATGTAAACACTTGTATTTCTAAATCAGAGTTACTGTTTACATGGGTTTACAATCTTTTACATCCCCAAAATTACATTTAAAGGCATTACTGTGCTTGGACATGTCTAGATACAAAAACTATACAAATGTGTATACCTCGTATGATGGGATGCAGCGGACTCCAAACTCCAATCCTCAGTCGCTCTCTATTTATTGAAAGTGCTCTGTAGATGGGGAAAATAAAGGGGGTGAGCAAAGTGCACTTATAAAGCATTTCAAATCTCAACACAAATCGATACAAAATCATCACTCGTCAGAACTCAGCCCCTCCCATAGACTGTCACGACCCTCAACTTACCGAAATACGTACAAATTTTTCGCATTTTCATGCATCAATCCTTAATCATCCTTCCTCGATCGTGAACAACCACACACTTAACAGTTGGGCTGTGTGTCGACGTCTAACTCACTCCACCATACCAATTCAATTTGAAACATTATTTATGAGTAAACACTTGTATAAATGTATATATATCAGAGTTGTTACATGTGTTTACATTGTTTTACATCCCCAGTGGTTACATACAAAATGCTACTGTGCTATGTCTAGTTTAGATACAAAATAATCCAAGTGTGTATACCTTTAGCGATGGGATACAGCGGATTACCAAAAAGGGAACGCCTCCAGTCACGTCCAATCTATACTTAAATCTCTGTAGAGAGGGGAAAATAAGGGGGGTGAGCAAACCACACGCTCAGTAAGGCAATCATGCGAACAGGTAGATACTGCACTATCTACGTGATCGTGATGCCATGCTCAAAAGCATTTAATTCATTGTTTATCTCAAAACATGAGTGTATGATTGTGTTAATGGTATGTAAAGCATTCATGCTATTAAAATTCAGTGCACATTTCAACTCAAAGCATGGTATAAATCATCATGCATAATTTACAATAAAAGCATGGCATTAAACATCATGCATCCGTGCACTTTAAAAACCATTAACAAATCAATTCATCACTGGTCAGGTCTCGGCCCATCCCTCGGGGTTTCCTGACCCACAATCATTTCAAACATGGATTTAATCTCAAATAGCAGTAGACATGTGAGATAGGCAGTTCAACAATAGGTAATAACCTCAAGGCCTATGTACATAACCTGTGATACCGGCTACACGGATCAGGTGTGCGGGATATCACCACCATCTGCTTCCACACGGGAGGTGGGTCAAATCCTACCCGCCGGTCCATAGCAGATCTCGTCCGAAGACGGCACATCACAACTCAACACGGTACAATGTACTCCATGCTACATGCACGGTACGACGTACTCCGTGGACCCAATCAACACATCATATCACGCCACATCTCAAACGCACGTGTGAGCCTATTTAATCGGGGCGACCTCTTGTCTATCCGAAGCTCCTAACACGGCAAATTAATCATGTCTAAACAATGCACGTGTGACCCTATTTAATCGATGTGACACCCAGTCTACTCGAAGCTCCAAACACGGCAACATACAAGGTGGGCATCCAGTGCGAGACAAACTCGAGCACAATGCCAAAACAATTATGAAATCCATGTGAAAACTAGTGCCTCTTGCACTCTTTCATACTCACGAAATCATGTAGGTGGCTCAAAACTTGCAAAATATGGTTAACAAAACCAAAACACACTCATTTCTTTTGCAAATCTTTTCAATGTTAGCCAACCTACCAATTATTTGCTAAAAAGCAATAAAACATTATTTTCAAAGCAATATGCTTTTGTTTTCATGCACATTTCTCAAACTCCCAACTTTTACCCTTCAATCACCCAACAACATTTCCTAATCTCATGCATTCTAGCAAAACATTTAAGCGCCCAAATTGCGCACAGATATCTCTAAGAGTCCACACAATTCCCTTACCTCGATTTTCTTGGTGTGACTCCTTTCCTTTTAGCTTCTCACGCTTTTGGCTCAACTCGCCTCGGCGTATCCTCGGAAGCTGCGATTCATTCATTAAATCAATTGAGTTAATGTATTTAACCCATAATTGACCTCTCTAGTCAACATTATTCACTTATGCATTTTACCAATGCCTTAATCCATATTTTACCTCTTTTAGGTAAATCTCACAATTTATCCACTAACCACATCTTAAAATCATACCACAACACTATAAATAACTTTTACATATCTCATTCATCATTAATCTCCATACATTCCACTTTCTCACACTAAACCATTTCTAGGTCAAAATCATTCCAATGCATTCTAGATAGTTTCTAACCATCCATACTCATGCCAAACAACTCCAAAATCACTTAAATAAATAATGCACCATGGTTGAAGTGTTAGAATCTTACCAAATTTGATTTCTCTTCTTGCTCCAATGGCAATGCCCTTAACTCCTCCAATACCAACAATGGGAAAATGCTTTCCAACTATGTTGTTCTTCTCTTTGATAGGAACAACTTTGTCTCTAATGGTCTCTCTTCAAACCTCACTGAAAATGGCTGATTTTTGAGAGAGAATGTTAGGTTTTTGGGTTGAAAGTGGAAAGTTTGTGTTTTTCCCGAAATTTTGTGATTTCCAGCACTCCTTATATAGAAATAGCTTGAGGAGATCGATCTGGTCCAAGAGGAGATCGATCTAGTCCCTTAAAATCCCTCTTTTTCACGGCATTTTTAAGCCTGAGATCGATCTGTTGAAGCATGAGATCGATCTGTCAAGGCATGAGATCGATCTGTCGAAGCATGAGATCGATCTGCTCCCAAACAGAGAGCTAAGGAGATCGATCTGGGTGCTTGGGGATCGATCTTTTCACTACCAAATGCTTAGGAGATCGATCTGGCTCCATTGGAGATCGATCTGCTCTATTCTTTTGCCCAAATAAGAGCATTCTGGCTCTTCCAGATCGATCTCTCATCCCATGAGATCGATCTGCCCTTCAAAATTTCCAGATTTCCTCTGCAACAACACTTACCAAACATCCTTAATTTGCTACCATGATCATTTCCTCATTCATTCATCTTTGAGACTTGAAAATGGCATCCATCCTCACTTCATACACATTAAAACTTGTGTAGAATCTTTATATGACCAATGGTACTTAATATAAACAAAAATGGAAGTGCACATCTTATGCAATTCTACTTCCATTTTACCAAACTACTCATAATCCATTCTACACACATTCTCCACATGTTTAAGTCCATTTCTACACATTCATACATAATGAAACTTGTATGTACGATTACCACTCTCAGTACAAGTGTGTACATTACCTATGGACTTACATCACATATACTTCACTTATGAATTCATAGTACAACTCTATTTACACTTCTATGTACATATATACCCTTATACATATGCGGGGTCTCACATTCTCCCCCACTTAGAAAATTTGGTCCTCCAAATTGGAACCAATTATTCTGTAAACATCTCGGGATACCTCTCCCGCATCAAACTCTCCAATTCCCATGTGGCTTCTTCCACAGTGTGATGTTGCCAAAGTATCTTCACCAAGGGAATTGTCTTTGTCCTTAGCACTTTCTCCTTTCTGTCCAATACCCGAACTGGCTTCTCAACATAGGTCATACCCTCATTGAGCTCCAAAGGCTCATATCTTATCACATGTGTCGGGTCCGGGTGATACTTCCTCAACATGGATACGTGGAAGACGTTATGCACACTTGCCAACTCTGGTGGCAATGCCAACCTATACGCGTTGTCTCCCACCTTATCAAGTATCTCAAATGGCCCTATATATCGAGGGCTCAACTTTCCTTTCTTCCCAAATCTCATAATTCCCTTCGAAGGGGAAACTTTCAAAAACACTGACTCACCCACCTCAAACTCTAGTGGTCTCCGTCTCTTGTCAGCATAACTCTTTTGCCTGCTCTGAGCTGTCCGTAACCTCTCACATATCAATTGGACGTCCTCAGAGGCTTGTCTAACCAAGTCGGGAGCAAAGATCTGTCTATCACCAACCTCTTCCCATCCAATAGGGGAACGGCATCTACGCCCATACAATGCCTCATATGGTGCCATCCCGATACTCGCATGAAAACTGTTATTATACGCGAACTCTGCGAGTGGCAAATGGTCATCCCAGGAGCCTCCAAAATCCAATGCACACGCTCTCAACATGTCCTCCAGGGTCTGTATAGTCCTCTCTGACTGACCATCTGTCTGAGGATGAAACGCGGTGCTAAAATTCAACTGGGTCCCCATCGCTTCCTGAAAATGTTCCCAAAAGTGGGAAGTGAAGCGGGCATCCCTATCAGAAACAACGCTCACTGGAATTCCATGTAGCCTCACTATCTCGCGCACATATAGGTTCGCTAACTGGCTCAGAGTATCGGTAGCTCTCATAGCTAGAAAATGGGCTGATTTCGTCAACCGATCCACAATCACCCATATGGCATCATGACCTCTCCGGGTCCTCGGCAATCCCATCACAAAATCCATGGTGACATGCTCCCACTTCCATGTCGGTATCGGTAGAGGCTGCAATAACCCTGCAGGCTTCTGATGCTCTACCTTTACCTGCTGACAAATGAGACACTTAGCAACATATTCAGCAATGTGCTTTTTCATTCCCGACCACCAATAAACCTTTCGAAGGTTTTGATACATTTTGGTACCCCCTGGATGTATCGTATACTTCGATGAGTGAGCCTCTGTTAAGATCAACCTTCTGATCTCTACATCATCAGGAACACATATCCTACCTCTGAACCTCAACAATCCATCCGAACTCAGCCCAAAGTCCGCCTCTATACCCCTCTGTATCTACCCGACAATATCACTACACTGCTGATCAACTCGCTGAGCCTGTCGGATTCGATCTACCAGATCTGGTTCCAGCTGCAGGCTAGCTATCATAAATCCACTATCAGCGTCAGGCGGGGTCATATCCAAACTGAGGTTCATGAACTGTTCCAACAACTCGTGTTCCCTGATCATCATAAATGATACCATCCCGAGATGCTTCCTACTCAATGCATCAGCAACCACATTTGCTTTACCCGGGTGGTATAGGATTTCACAATCATAATCCTTTAACAGCTCGAGCCATCTCCTCTGTCTCATGTTCAACTCTTTCTGTGAGAACAGGTACTTAAGGCTCTTATGATCTGTATAAATTTGAAATCTCTCACCATAGAGGTAGTGGCGCCATATTTTCAGCGCAAACACCACCGCTGCCAACTCCAAGTCATGGGTCGGGTAGTTCCTCTCATGATCCTTTAACTCTCTTGATCCATAGGCTACTACCTTCCCATCCTGCATCAATACACAGCCCAGTCCTAGGTGTGAAGCATCTGCATACACCGAGAAACCTCCTGAGCTGGTAGGAATGGTGAGTATTGGAG
Organism: Firmiana major; assembly: GCA_033439115.1. Classification (NCBI taxonomy): domain Eukaryota; kingdom Viridiplantae; phylum Streptophyta; class Magnoliopsida; order Malvales; family Malvaceae; genus Firmiana; species Firmiana major. The sequence goes on along the minus strand of CM065908.1, from coordinate 43,320,421 downwards.
CTGTAGTTAATCTCCTTTTCAACTCCTCAAAACTATCTTCACACTTTTTGTCCCACACGAACTCTACATTTTTCCTTGTGAGACGTGTCAATGGAGTAGCTAACCTCGAAAATCCCTCTACAAACCTTCGATAATACCCAGCTAAACCCAGGAAGCTTCTGATCTCTGTCACTGTCTGGGGTCTCTGCCACTGAACTACGGCCTCAATCTTAGATGGATCCATTGATACTCCATCCTTTGATACTATGTGACCCAGAAAAGAGATCTGTTCCAACCAAAAGTCACACTTACTGAGTTTAGCGTACAACTTCTTCTCTCGAAGGGTTTGTAGCACTATCCTTAAATGTCTTTCATGCTCCTCTCTAGACCTTGAATACACCAGTATATCATCAATAAACACAATAACAAATCGATCCAAGTACTGGTGGAATACCTCATTCATCAAAGACATAAAAGCTGCGGGAGCATTCGTCAACCCGAATGGCATAACCATAAACTCATAATGTCCATACCGGGTGCGAAAAGCTGTCTTGGGTACATCTCCATCTCGTATCTTCAACTGATGGTACCCTGATCTCAGATCTATCTTGGAAAAGACCTGCGCTCCCTTAAGCTGATCCAACAAATCATCGATGCGTGGGAGGGGATACTTATTCTTGATGGTGGCCTTATTCAACAACCGGTAATCTATACACAGTCGGAGGCTTCCATCCTTCTTCCTTACAAACAGAACCGGTGCCCCCCAAGGTGAGACGCTCGGCCTGATGAACCCCTTCTCCAGTAACTCTTGTAATTGTTTCCTTAACTCCTCTAACTCAACTTGAGCCATTCTGTATGGTGGCTTGGACATCGGCTCTGTACCAGGTGCCAAATCTATACCAAACTCCATCTCCCTATCTGGAGGTAACCCTGGTAACTCATCCGGAAAGACATCTGGAAATTCCCTAACCACTGGTATGTCTTCCAATTCCGGACGTGCCTTATCCATCTCAATCACAAAAGCGATGAATCCTTCACATTATTCTTTCCACCATTAGCATCATAAATCATCACATCACATACATAAATGAAATCAAATTTATCTTTCATACATCATGTATCAAGATTATACTCATCACACTTATAAAAATCATGTTCTTTAATTTCATTTCACAAAATTAACTATAAGATTGTCTATCTTTGGAAACATCAAGGTTTTAGCATGACAATCCATAACAACATGATTGGCAGCAAACCAATCCATTCCTAGGATAACATCAAAATCACTCATATTTAATAAAATTAAATCGGCTGCCATCTCTTTACCTCCTATCTTCATTTTACAATCCCTATATATATGCTCAGTCAACTGACTATCATTCATAGGGGTAGATATCAACAGCATCTTATCAAGCAGCGTGGGTTTTACATGCTTTAACAATTTACATGCAAAGGATGGCGAAATAAAGGAATGCGTGGCACCAGGATCAAACAGTACATAAGCTTCGAAATCAAAGATTTGGATGGTACCTTTTACCACATCTGATGACTGATCTGCAGTATCCTGATCCAGTGTGTGCACTCATCCTCTGCTTACACCCACTGCTTGCTTCCCCTTTTCCTCAGCTGTAGCCCTCCTCCTCGGAGCAGCTGTACCAACTAGAGCTCTCTCTGGCTCCTTGCCCTTCTGTGGGGCTCTCTCTATCATCTCTGGGCAATCTCTGATTACGTGCCCTGGCTTCCCACATCTGAAGCATACAACCTGAGGTCCGTAACATGGTCGAGTACCATGGTACCTACCACACTTGCCACACTGGTCTGTAGTAGGCCGTGGTCCTCCAATCACGATTCCCTTAGCTGGAGCAATGGCCGGATACATGGGAGTATCAACTGTCCTCTCCTGGATCTCATCAATTCTCGGCCTCTTTCCAGAGAACCTCTTGCTCCCTTTATAGCTGAAGCCTCTATCCATCATAGGTCTCTTCTTATCTCTATCCCTCATCTTACCAACCTTTCCAAACTCCGAGGCGATTCTATCAACATCTTGTTCACATAATTGCGCCCTGCGCACTGCCTCCTCATAGGTCGGTATATCCAGGGGAACCAATCTAGACCTGACGGTTGGTCTCAATCCATCCATAAACTTCTGGATCTTCTCGACCTCATTACTCATCGTGTTGGGATCATATCTGCCCAGGGATATAAAAGCAGTCTCATACTCATCCACAGTCCTGCTCCCTTGGGTCAGTCCCAAAAATGCCATCTTTAGCTTTCGCTGGGCGGTATCCGGGACATACTGTCTCCAGAAGGCCTCTAGAAACACATCCCAGCTGATCTCAGTATGTCGGGCTCTCAAAATAGGCCTGGTGGATTTCCACCAATGTTCTGCTGATCCCTTCAGCATAAAAGCGGCAAATGCTACCATCTCGGTAGTAGTGCACTCAAAGAACCCATATAATTTCTCGATCTCATTGATCCAATCCTCAGCCGCTACTGGGTCCTTTACTCCATTGAAAGACGGCGGTCCAAACTTCTGGAACTGCCGCAGTCTATCCAAATCACATCCATATCCCCAACCTCTACTGCCTGGCATGGCAACCGGCGTAGGCACATCCTGTGTGGGCGGGGTATCTGTCGTCTGAGGTCCTTGGGCTTGCCTCGCCCGTGCCTCGGGAGCAGCTGCTTGTTCGGCATCACCCTGTGTAGCGGGACTCTGTCTACCGCCAACTCCAGGTAAAGATTGAGTGACCAATTCCAAAATCATCTCAATGCTCCGCTCAATCCTCGCGAAGCGAGCCTCAGTACTCTCGGGCCTCTCCTCTGGACCCTGTGGAGCGTGCTCAACGTCGACCTCCACCTCAACATCCTCCTAAGCCTCGTGTGTTTTCGGCTCAACACGACCCCCAGGCCTACCTCTACGGCCTCGAGCTTGTGCTCTCATCCCTCTACCGCGACTGGTATTAGGCATACTTACTCAGTTCCCTACATTCACAACCAATTACTTAGTCAACCCATCGACATACACTATTTGTATCTAAACAAGCACAGTAACTTGGGGATGTAATTTTTTTCACTTATTAAGTATTTTAGACATGACACACATCAAACCAACTCGAGCTCTGATACCAACTTCTGTCACGACCCTCAACTTACCGAAATACGTATAAATTTTTCGCATTTTCATGCATCAATCCTTAATCATCCTTCCTCGATCGTGAACAACCACACACTTAACAGTTGGGCTGTGTGTCGACATCTAACTCACTCCACCATGCCAATTCAATTTGAAACATTATTTATGAGTAAACACTTGTATAAATGTATATATATCAGAGTTGTTACATGTGTTTACATTGTTTTACATCCCCAGTGGTTACATACAAAATGCTACTGTGCTATGTCTAGTTTAGATACAAAATAATCCAAGTGTGTATACCTTTAGCGATGGGATGCAGCGGATTACCAAAAAGGGAACGCCTCCAGTCACGTCCAATCTATACTTAAATCTCTGTAGAGAGGGGAAAATAAGGGGGGTGAGCAAACCACACGCTCAGTAAGGCAATCATGCGAACAGGTAGATACTGCACTATCTACGTGATCGTGATGCCATGCTCAAAAGCATTTAATTCATTGTTTATCTCAAAACATGAGTGTATGATTGTGTTAATGGTATGTAAAGCATTCATGCTATTAAAATTCAGTGCACATTTCAACTCAAAGCATGGTATAAATCATCATGCATAATTTACAATAAAAGCATGGCATTAAACATCATGCATCCGTGCACTTTGAAAACCATTAACAAATCAATTCATCACTGGTCAGGTCTCAGCCCATCCCTCGGGGTTTCCTGACCCACAATCATTTCAAACATGGATTTAATCTCAAATAGCAGTAGACATGTGAGATAGGCAGTTCAACAATAGGTAATAACCTCAAGGCCTATGTACATAACCTGTGATACCGGCTACACGGATCAGGTGTGCGGGATATCACCACCATCTGCTTCCACACGGGAGGTGGGTCAAATCTTACCCGTCGGTCCATAGCAGATCTCGTCCGAAGACGGCACATCACAACTCAACACGGTACAATGTACTCCATGCTACATGCACGGTACGACGTACTCCGTGGACCCAATCAACACATCATATCACGCCACATCTCAAACACACGTGTGAGCCTATTTAATCGGGGCGACCTCTTGTCTATCTGAAGCTCCTAACACGGCTAATTAATCATGTCTAAACAATGCACGTGTGAGCCTATTTAATCGATGTGACACCCAGTCTACTCGAAGCTCCAAACACGGCAACATACAAGGTGGGCATCCAGTGCGAGACAAACTCGAGCACAATGCCAAAACAATTATGAAATCCATGTGAAAACTAGTGCCTCTTGCACTCTTTCATACTCACGAAATCATGTAGGTGGCTCAAAACTTGCAAAATATGGTTAACAAAACCAAAACACACTCATTTCTTTTGCAAATCTTTTCAATGTTAGCCAACCTACCAATTATTTGCTAAAAAGCAATAAAACATGATTTTCAAAGCAATATGCTTTTGTTTTCATGCACATTTCTCAAACTCCCAACTTTTACCCTTCAATCACCCAACAACATTTCCTAATCTCATGCATTCTAGCAAATCATTTAAGCGCCCAAATTGCACACAGATATCTCTAAGAGTCCACACAATTCCCTTACCTCGATTTTCTTGGTGTGACTCCTTTCCTTTTAGCTTCTCACGCTCTTGGCTCAACTCGCCTCGGCGTATCCTCGGAAGCTGCGATTCATTCATTAAATCAATTGAGTTAATGTATTTAACCCATAATTGACCTCTCTAGTCAACATTATTCACTTATGCATTTTACCAATGCCTTAATCCACATTTTACCTCTTTTAGGTAAATCTCACAATTTATCCACTAACCACATCTTAAAATCATACCACAACACTATAAATAACTTTTACATATCTCATTCATCATTAATCTCCATACATTCCACTTTCTCACACTAAACCATTTCTAGGTCAAAATCATTCCAATGCATTCTAGATAGTTTCTAACCATCCATACTCATGCCAAACAACTCCAAAATCACTTAAATAAATAATGCACCATAGTTGGAGTGTTAAAATCTTACCAAATTTGATTTCTCTTCTTGCTCCAATGGCAATGCCCTTAACTCCTCCAATACCAACAATGGGAAAATGCTTTCCAACTATGTTGTTCTTCTCTTTGATAGGAACAACTTTGTCTCTAATGGTCTCTCTTCAAACCTCACTGAAAATGGCTGATTTTTGAGAGAGAATGTTAGGTTTTTGGGTTGAAAGTGGAAAGTTTGTGTTTTTCTCGAAATCTTCTGATTTCCAGCACTCCTTATATAGAAATAGCTTGAGGAGATCGATCTGGTCCAAGAGGAGATCGATCTGGTCCCTTAAAATCCCTCTTTTTCACGGCATTTTTAAGCCTGAGATCGATCTGTTGAAGCATGAGATCGATCTGTCAAGGCATGAGATCGATCTGTCGAAGCATGAGATCGATCTGCTCCCAAACAGAGAGCTAAGGAGATCGATCTGGGTGCTTGGGGATCGATCTTTTCACTACCAAATGCTTAGGAGATCGATCTGGCTCCATTGGAGATCGATCTGCTCTATTCTTTTGCCCAAATAAGAGCATTCTGACTCTTCCAGATCGATCTCTCATCCCATGAGATCGATCTGCCCTTCAAAATTTCCAGATTTCCTCTGCAACAACACTTACCAAACATCCTTAATTTGCTACCATGATCATTTCCTCATTCATTCATCTTTCAGACTTGAAAATGGCATCCATCCTCACTTCATACACATTAAAACTTGTGTAGAATCTTTATATGACCAATGGTACTTAATATAAACAAAAATGGAAGTGCACATCTTATGCAATTCTACTTCCATTTTACCAAACTACTCATAATCCATTCTACACACATTCTCCACATGTTTAAGTCCATTTCTACACATTCATACATAATGAAACTTGTATGTACGATTACCACTCTCAGTACAAGTGTGTACATTACTTATGGACTTACATCACATATACTTCACTTATGAATTCATAGTACAACTCTATTTACACTTCTATGTACATATATACCCTTATACATATGCGGGGTCTCACATAGACTATCCTGACCCACAAACACATTTCAAAACATGAATTTCTTATTCAACAATCGACATGTGAGATAGGCATATAATATCAATAAGGGTAATAACTAGGATTATGGCCATATCCTCTATGATCCCAAGCTACACGGATCCTAGTGTGCGGGGTATCACCTCTATCTGCTTCCGCACGGGAGGTGGATCACGTCCAACTCATCAGTCCATAGCAGAATCCATCATCTAAAGACGGCATACATAATATCACACACGATACAACGTACTCCATGCTACTTGCACGGTACAACATACTCCGTAGACCCATATCATCACATCATACACTACCACATCTCAATACGCACGTGCGAGCCTATTTAATCATCGCGGCACACAGCCTACCCGAAGCTCCAAGCACGAAACCCAACATGTCATAAAATCACGTGCGAGTAGTCTTAAGCACGATAACAAGTAGAGTGGACATCTAGTGCGAGCAACACTCCAGCACAATGTCAAAACCAATATAAAACCTGTGCAAGCTAGGCTCCAGCACAATGTCATAAAATCCATGTGAAAACTAGTACGAGCTAAGCTCCAACACTCATGAAATGTAAAACTCTAGTGCGAGCATCGCTCCAGCACTAATGCACGTATAAAACACGCCAAATCTCGTACAAGCAATGCTCTTGTACGTTTCATTTCCATAAAACTCATATAGGTGGCTCATTCTTTACAAAACATGGTTATGAAACCAAATCAAGCTACTTTTTGTGCAAAACATTTCAAATGCTAGCCAACCTACCAATCACATGCTAAAAAACAATGAAAAGATTTCAAAGCATCATGCTCTTGCTTTTAATACGTATTTCTAAAAAAAAAAACTGAATTCTTTGCCCTTCAAACATCTATTTCATCCTATGACTCTTAGATATGTTAACCTTACTTAGTCATTAAGTCTAATTTTCAGCCCTTGAATTGGGCTTGGCAATTGGTTTGGGCTTGGGTTATTTTTGGGCTTGAAAAATGGGCTTGGAAATTAACTAATGGGCTAAGGTTTGGGCTTACATTTGGACATCTCGATTTGGGCTTTTGGGCTGGATTTTTTTACACCATTAGGCCTTCAATCTACTTTATTTTGGCCCACCAAATGGCCCAATAATTCAGCCCAATTGGCCTATGAAATTCGACCCACACTTATTGAATCTTAATGGGCTTTTAAATTTTCCATAGTTGGCCCTTCAAGTTTTACCCATTTAATTTAATATGAATTTCTATTAAATAAATTTTCCATACTTGAGGAGATGAAGATTAAGTGTTTTAACCAAAAATAATTCTTCCCTACTTTTTAACTTTGGTTGGGTTAAAATTTAACCATGGTTAATTTTTTATGGTCAAAGTCAACATTTCTTAATTAACCTTGACTTTTCTTGACCATTGACCATGTTTGACTTTTTCTTAAAAACTCCAAAAGTGTCAATTTCCATGGATTACACTGTCATTTATGTGTTTTGGCCGCTTTCGAGATGTGAATGTGTCAAAATCACCTCAAACAAACCATTTCGAGCTTGTTTAGCCCCTTTTTGGCGTTTTCACCATTTCATCATATTCGGGATTGAATCAAATCGACTTTCCTTCATGAACCTTTTATATTTTGACATTATAAGTTATTATCTTCAGTCAGAATGATTTATATCCCTTCGGTTTAGCATGTGACCATTTCGACTCCTATTTGCCCTTTACATAGCTTATATGCATTAAATCATTTCACTAGTATTTTCTTTCTAGTAAATACTCTTCTTATGATTCAATTTACAAAAATCAAATGTTTTACATTTTAGAATCATAAGGAATAAGCTAAAAAAATTTGGGTCTTACAATTGTAAACCAAAAAGTATTCTAGGGATCAAGTAGAAAGTTTAAAATCGAATTTTGACTAGGGCTTGAAATAAAGAGAAGGAATTGGATGAAACCTTCTTTACTTTTTCCCCTAAAGATTCTTTTGGAATTGTGATGGCATATGATAGCTCATTTTGATTAGAAGCTACATCATATGGACATTAAAATTTCTAAAAGAAGAAACTTGAAGGGTTGTAGATTTTGAGACGAAACATACAATTTGTACACTCAAGGAGTTTATTTGCAAACCTTAAAAGGGATCTATACTGTGATATCTAAGGTCTAAAGAGATTGTTACTTTAAGGAGAACATGTTGATACATAGATCCATTACAAGGTCAATGAGAGTAGTAATGTGTTTATTGTGCTCTAAATTGATAAAATTTAACTAGTAGCCAATAACACTGACATGTTATATGAGACAAATTTCATATTGTCATGTCACTTCAGAATGAAGAATCCAAGCCCCCATTTTACGTTAGGGATTCAAATTCTTTGTAATCTATTTATAAGCATACCCTGTTCATTTAAAATAAACTACATTGAGTGTGTTAAGTAAGTTTGATGTCTTATTTAGATTTAAGACGCCTTTTTTTGTAAAAGTTGAAATACTGTTAAAATCTCAATATCCTAAAAGTAATAATGAAATAGTTCATATTGAGTGTTATGTATGCCTTATTATGGGTAAATTACTGTATGCTCTAGTCTATACACATTTTGATGTTGTATTTGTTATAGGTGTACTTCACGGACACTTGAGCAATCTTGCAATAGAGAGTTGGAAGCTACAAAGAGAGTATTTAGATATAGGTAAATCTAACATTTTAGGTTTGGTTAGATATTCTGATGTTGATTTTACATGCTATCCAAATGATGGAAACCAAGTTTTGGTTACACATTTGTGTTCTATGGAGGAGTTTTTTCTCGAAAAGTGTGAAATAATACTTATAGAGTCCTTGATTATGGAGGTTATGTATATAGCATGATATAAAGCTACATGATGGGCCATTTTGGCTACAGAATTTCATCTCAGGGTTGGTTTTGTAGTTGTTATTCCAGAGTCACTAAAGATGTACTGTGGTAATACTGTAGCACTTGCTTTCTATTTAAAAATTATGAGAATTCTTCACGCTCCAAATATATAGATATCGTATTTCAGTTTATTAGAGAGAAAATTATTTGATTGGATTGTCGAGCACATAATTAAAGAGCTCAATTTGGTTTGTGCATTAACTAAGATTTTGACTACTTAAGTGTCTTAACGGCATGATATTCGTATGATATATATAGAGCCTTTGCTATATTGAGCTAGTGGGAGCTACGTGCAATGAAATCAGTTGCAATTGTGTTGGTAGTTTCTACTTAGCAAATGTGCGTATTCTGTTTGAACGCCTTGTGATGAATATGGCATTCTGTCGGATGAGACATTCCATGTTTGTCTTATGTGCTATTAAAACAATGCATCATACATGAACCTAATTATAAGACCCTTAAATTCATAAGTACATGCATGTATATGCTATGTGAAGCATAAATGATGTAAAGTCCATAGATTTAATGTACACACTTGTAATATGAGTTTGTAATGTACGTACAAGTTTCATTAAGCAGGAATAAGAAGGAATGGACTTTTGTATGTGATGAATGTGAACATATGGAAAATGAGTAGTGTGGTAAAATGGAAGGAAGTTGCATAAGTGCATAACCTTTATACTTCCATTTGGTGTTGTATTTTATACCTTTGGTTATACAATGAATGCACATAAGTTTTAATGTATATAAAGTATGAATGGATGTCATTTTCAAGCCTTAAAGGTGATTGGATGAGAAAATGACTATGGCAGCAAAATGTATGAAGTTTGGTGTAAGTTACTACAAAAAACTGCATTAAAAATTTGAAAAATATGAATGAGGATCGATTTCATGGGATGAGAGATTGATCTGGAAGAGCCAAAAATGCTCTTGTTCGAGCAATGGAACAGGGGCAGATCGATCTCCAATGGGGCTAAATCGATCTGCTAAGCATTCTGTGAAGAAGGAATCGATCCCTAGAGGGCCAGATCGATTTCCTTAAGCTACTGACTTGGAGAAGATCGATCTCATTTGGAGAGAAGATCGATCTCCTTAAGGTTCTGTGTTGTTTAGATCGATCTCATGCTTAGAGGCAGATCGATCTCATTTAGTCAGAAAGGTCAGTTTTGAGAGGAAAAAGTGCAGGGTAGATCGATCTCATTGGAGAGCAGATCGATCTCATAGAGACAATTCTATAAATACTGGACTTCTACACCTCAGTTTGTACGAGAGAAACTATTCCATCCAAAAGCAAAAGTGTAACCTAACATTTCTAGGCTAGGAAACTTCAGTTTGTGATCAGTTTTGAGTGAGATATAGTTAAGCAAAGTTGTTCTTGGCAAAGAGGAGAACAACATACTTGGAAACAAGAGATTGAAATCTAGGATTTGAAAAGCAATGAGGATTTGTACAAATTGGAAAAAAGGAAGGAAATCTTAGATAGGTAAGATTTAATGCACCAAGTTTATATATGTTAAACTAGGTGTATTGATGAGTTTGTTGGTATATATATGAATTGTTGGAAGTGAAAGGTTCATGAAAAATGAGCATGACCTGACTATTGGTGTGAAAATGAGAAAATGATAAGGAAGTGATGTTAGCATGGGTTTAATGATAGAATATGCATGTATGGAGGATCATAAAGTAATCTTATGAATTGCATATATTAGAAATAAGGAGTAATAAATATAGCTATATGAAAAATGTGGTATAATACCATATTGAAATAAAATAATGAGAATGATGCATGGAGTTAAGATTTGATAAATGAAATGATTATATTACGATATACTAACGCAAATACGTATAACAGCTTTGAAGAATCACATTGGAAACTAATCGGACTGCAAGAGTGAGTAGAACCGAGGAAGAGAGGTCACTTGACGTGATCCAAGGTAAGGGAATTTCGTCAGTAGCTAGTGATGGCTCCACGTATTTTGAATAGCATTTTGATATTATATGCTATATGAATTCCTATGAATAGGCATGATGTTGTGATAGAAACTAAAGATGGATAAGTGTGTTTTATCCAAAAATAAGGTGAAAATACCTTAGAAGCATGTTGTGACCAAAATTCATGAGTTGCATGATAGAATGCCACTTGTTTTCATTTATATGCGAAAACATGCACATTTAAGTGCTTATTTGATTTGAATAGCAATCTATCAGGTTTTGAGTGAAAACCATAAGTGTTAGAGATTAGTCGCACTATATTTTTATATATGCATCACATAGCACTTGAGTGTTTACTCGTACTAGATTTTAATGTGATTTATACATGTTAGAGTACAGGGAGCATTTGTGACGCCTCAGAAGCGCGAAAAACAGGGCAAATTTAAAACTTTTTAATTCATTCATTCATAATTAAGGGTGCATTCCTATGCAGTGTCATACATCATCATACATATCATACCTCAGGATCTCATCACCTCATAATTATATTTCATACAATATACATTTCTCAATTCAAGGTTAATTAATCCTAATACATCTCATGCATCACTGTTTATCAAGTGTTTGTAAATACAATATAAGTCTGGGTACATGAAATTTAAATTATACCTCAACACAATATATGTAGCTTGGAGCTGAAGTCCTCCACTAGCCACTACTCCGTACGTTGCAGGGAAACTCTCTTTACTTGAAGAAATCTGAGGAGAGATAAAACAGGGTGAGCTTCTAAATCGCTCAGTAAAGAGGTACAGGACTCATTAATGAACCAATGATTTGCACAGCACAATCATTTTATCTCGTAGTTGAAACTCAATTAAAAACGTAGCATGAACTCATTAAAATATCATTCTCATCTCATTTATCTAAAATCATGTAAAAACATGAGAGTACATAACTCAGTACAAATCACAGTCACAAGCAAGTGAAAATCAGAATGCGATAATGGCTTTTCTCTTTAAAACGTGATAAAAATCACCTCGATAGAATGCACGTGGCACAGCCACAAAACACAAACTCATGTGTATAAAAAGGAGACTAGGCAAGAAAAATCATATAAAACTCGTCATGGCACATCAAAAATAATTCTCCATTGGGTTCGCATCCCAAGCATCCTCAAAAAGAAGGAACGTCGACAATATGGGCATGTACATGGTATATTAGGCTTACGCGTTACAAAAACAAGGCCCGACCTTACATGCTACCAGAGCAATGCCTCTCCTCAAGCACACTATCGGTCTTACATGCTACCAAACCAAGGCTCGAACTTACATGCTATCAAAGCAAGGCCACCAAGCGTTACCAGAACGGGGTCATCTCACGTTACCAAAACGGAGGCATCTCTCGTTACCAAAACGGAGGCATCTCTCATTACCAAAACGGAGGCATCTCTCATTACCAAAACGGAGGCATCTTACATGCTACCAGAGCAAGGCCCAGACTTACATGCTACCAAAGCAAGGCCCGATGTGTATTCAACATGACATGCCTAAGTCTCAATCATTAGCCATTATCATATAAAACATTTTGCCTTCACGTAGAACTCATAATGGTTTCTCTCATAAATCTCATTTAAAACATTTGTGTACTCAATGCAAAACATGTTAAAACCGAGTTCCAACCGGCAAAACCACACACACATTTCTCAATCTCAGTACGCCTTAACGTAGAGCCCAAATCTCTTTTCACGTTTTAAACATAAAACAGTTGTAAAACATTTTCACACTTAGTTTACAACTCATAAAAGTTGGGCCCCAACCGGCTATAAAATCGTGTACAATACTCATTCACAACTCATAAAACATGCTTGTTTTCTCAAATCACAATTTCATGCTACAATAATGTCACAAATCACACACACAAATGAGTTTATGTTTTCCCTTACCTCGTTACACATCGTATGGTGCAATCGTGCCCCCATATCATGGACTAGTCTCACATTCCACTTTGGAACTCCCGAGCTGTCCAAACGATGTTAAAACATCAGTAATTTATCTCAATCACCTCATCGAGCACATATTTTGTCACGACCCGAATTACCTAAAAATTAGAGTAAAATTTTTGCTTCTTCATTTATTATTTAATTCTTACCTTTCTCTCATCGTGACCATCCTACAAACAGTTGGGCTATGATTCGGTGTTAGTAACCTCTCACTATTACCAATTCCATTACCATAATCACTTTTATATATCAGAGTTTACTATCCTTTGACTTTAATTAAATACATATACAATGGTATTTATAACACTACATCCCCGACATCATATCCATTTACAGTACTGTGCATTACTTATTTAGATACAAAACCATACAAATGTGTATACCTGTCTCTCGATGGGAAGCAGCGGATACCAAGCATGCAAGTCCTCACCCACTTAATAACTATTGCAAGTGCTCTAAAAAGATGGGAAAATAAGGGGGTGAGCAAACCACAAGCTCAGTAAGGCAATTATGCAAGTAAGTAGATAGCTCCACTATCTACATGCTCATAATGTCATGCCCTTAAAATCCATTTCTTTTCATTAAAATCTCAAGCACAAAATCATGCATATTTCAATGCCATAGTTTATCCAAAGCTATTTGTGCATATATAAATCATGTAATTCATGTATTCATAGCATTTTATGTGACATCATTAAATCATACTTAGCATGAAGTAAAACAATATCATGCATTCCTTCCTTTCATGTAAGACAAATCATGAATTTGAATTGAAAGCATGGAAAACATCATCATGCTACTGCATTCAAATCATTTTATTAAAATGTAGAATAGAATAACCTTATCCGAGTCAATTATCTCATAAGTAAATCTCAAATTCATAAAATAAGTCATTAAAATTCATTATAAATCTTCAGTTATAAAATCACCATTCTTTCAGGGTCACAAATCATAAAATCATAAAATCGAGGGCCCGACCCCTCCCTCGAGTCTACCCTGGTCTAATGATCAATAGTTATATCATGTGAGACAAGCAAGTGATTACATCAGTAACATCGAGGACTATGGCCATATCCTACTGATCCCTGGCAACACGATACCTAGTATGCGGGGTATCACACCTGAAATGGGAGGTGGGTCGTCCTACCCGCCAAAACAGCATAACACCAGGATTACGAGGGCAAGGCTTGCTGCCTCATGGCTAATGCCACTCCACTCCAACAATTCCCACGGTACAGCGTACTCCGCTTGACATACACGGTACAACGTACTCCGTGAACCCAAGCTCAATCAGGGGTGCTTGCAATATGTCTTATCTACCCAAATTATCTCTATCTCAGAATGCGCGTGTGAGGATATTATCTCACTGTGACACACAGTCTACAGGAGGCTCCTACACGGCTATATGCATGTAATATAAATCCCTGTGCGAGCGAAGCTCAAGCACGGCTCCATGCATATTCATGATATCTGAAAACCTCGTGTGAGCGAAGCTCTAGCACGGTTTCATAGAAATCAATGAAATCTGCGTACGAGCAGCACTCCAGTACGACTTAAACTGATTATAAATTCTAGTAAAATCCACGTACGAGCAATGCTCTAGTACGGATATGCATAAAAACTCAATGAAAACCTCGTACGAGAAAAACTCCAGTACGACATTCAAATGAATTATGAAAACCACGTAAAACTTTGTGCGAGCAACGCTCCAGCACAAATGAATGCTTAAGTAAATCAAATCTCGTGCGAGTTACACTCCAGCATGACTTTATGCATAATTAAATCAAATCTCGTGCGAGTTACACTCCCGCACGGCTTTATGCAATATCAAATCAAAACAGGATGCGAGCTAAGCTCTAGCACCTCTCATGCATATCAAATCGGTAAAACTAGTACGAGCAATCGCTCCAGCACCTTTTTATGCATATTCCATCAAAACAAATCAGAACAGTCAAAACATGTCAAAACGGAGTGCGAGCTAGGCTCCAGCAGCTCTCATGCATATCAAATCATAAAATTCAGTGCGAGCAACCGCTCTAGCACATTTCATGCATATGATGTCACACAAGTCAGTGCCAGCAACCGCTCCAGCACATTTATGCACATTCACAAACGCAGATATAGTGCGAACTACGTGTTGACACTATCTGTTTCTATATAAACTTGATAGTTGGCCTATTTCCCAAAGAAATTCCATTTAAATATTAATAACACCTACGTAGTGTTATCTTGTAAAATTTATGCAGTTTCTGGCCAATCTATCGATTTACTTTGATTAAAACCAATAAAATCCTTAAACCATAAATTTCCTTAAATCATGCACTTCATGCATGTCATGCTTTCACCATCCTTAGGTGAACTTCCCTCAATAGGGGTAAAATAGTCTTTTCACCTATTTCGATCCTTAAATAATTTAAACCACTTTTAGGACCTTTATACAATATCAGTGTATACATACAATTTCAGTGTACAAAAAACTATTAAAATATGCGTAGCTACCTCTAGCTACTCACACAATTCCCTTACCTCATTTTTTTGTACAGTCTGACATTTCCACTGATGACTCATCACACAGTCCGATTTGCTCCCAATCAAAATTTTGGAACTGCGGATACACATTTATCAGGTCAAATACAATACAATTTAATTGTATTTCACATTTTCTGGGCTTAATTTAAATCACTGGGCCCGTTTCTCATATTGGGCCCGATTGCACCATACTGGGCCTTTATCGGCCTTAAGCCCGTTTTCCCACTGACTATTCACATTATCGAGGCCTATTGGGCTCATTAGGCCCATCAATATTTATTTAGCCTCGTTCTAAATTATCGGATATCTCAATTTAGTATTTACGACAATTTATCCAATTTTCCAAAATTTAATTCATAAATGCGGAATTTAAATCCGTAATTTATGTGATAAATATTAATCACGCATAACGATGCAAAATTGTCGTAAATAAGGGTTTCTTACCCAAGATTCCTTGATAGTACACAAATCGAGGCTGTCTCGAGCTCTTGGTTGATGTCAATTATCGAGCTACAAAATTTAAATATTTTTCCGGGTAAATTTCCAGTCGGATATTAATCAAATTAAATATTCCGAAATTTAAATCGGTCAATTCGACCGCTTATCGACTTACCCGAAACTCGATTGCATCACTGGAATTTTCCCCAATTTTTCCTCTTTTTCTTTTTCTCTTTTTCTTCCTTTTTTCCTTTCCTTTTTGGCTGAACCGGTCCGGTCCGGTTCAACCTGATTCAGACTGCCGGTTCGATCCGGTTCGATTCGGTCGGTTCAGTCCGGTTCGGTCGGTTCAGTTACATTTGGTCATTCTGGAGCCGTCCGGCCAGTTCTCCGGCCGATTCCACCGCCGTTCGGTTCGACTGCACTTGGGTTTCCTAAATCGGGCCTCATTGTTGCTCGAATCGGGGCCGATGGCCACCAATCGACGTTTCTTCCCCACGGCGTCCTCCTCCATTTTCGACGTTGTTCGACGACATACGAGGCACGTCTTGGCCGCTAGTGGTTCGCCCGGTGCTGGGCTGCGTTCGTCGGTCCTCGCCGGCCCCTCAGCCCCACCGGTGGCTCGCTGGCGAGAAGGAAACCTTCCCTCGGTTTCAGTTGCTTCGTTTCTCCATTTTTTTCTCTGTTTCGCGTTTTTCAATTTAGTTTCCTTCTTTCTTTTTATTTATTTATTTATTTATAATTAAATTTTATTATTATTTTAATCAATTAAAATATATTAAAATTATCAAAATATCTGAAAAAAATTCTATTAAATTCATTTAGTCCGTAAATGAATTTATCAGTCCGATTTTACCTTTTTGGTATATTTTTTGATTATTTTTGGGATTATTTTTTGATATGAAAATTTCGGTTTATTCCAATAAATTCATATCTTGATCAATTTAACCCGAAATTTAATTATTTCTTCGTTATTGATCAAGATTTCTCAATCTCATATTTTTAATTAAATTTTCTTGTCTCGATTAATACCGAATTTTAGTCTTTTAACCGTTATGTCCTTGCACGTGTTCGGGAATGCCATTTCAATCCTTTTGTATTTTTAAATGCACTCGTAAATTTCTATTCATTCCATTTACTCTTACGAAAAAGTCGGGTATTACAATCTCCCCCACTTAAGAAATTTGGTCCTCCAAATTAGAACTAAGTCAAGTAAGTCCATAATAACTCCGGGTACATATATCGTATCATATACTGTCATCCTCAAGTGACTTTCTCCGGAGTGTAATATTTCCATCATACTTAACTAGGGAGATCATCTTAATCCTCAACACTTTCTCTTTCCGTCTAATACCCAAATCAATTTTTTTCAACCATACTTTATACTTTCATTCAGCTAAACTGTTGGAGCTCATATCTAATCACATATACTGGGTCCGGATATTATTTTTGAAACATCATAAGATAGGACACATAGTGGATGCCTACTAATTCAAGTGGTAATACCAACCTACAGGTCTTACTTTCCACTTCGTCCAATATCTCTATCTGAATCTCGTTATGTCCTTAAGACAAGTAACTGCTAATAATAATGATTCACCCTCGGTGAATTTCCAATGATTTCTGTCTCTTGTCAGCATAGCTTTTCTATCTGCTCTGAGGTGTTCTTAATCTCTCATAAATCAACTGAACATCCTCAGAGGTTTGTCTTACCAATTTGGGAACAATTCTCAATCTGTCACCCACTTTTTCTTATCCAAGTCAGGGAACAATCCCTTTGGCCATACAATGCCTCATATAAAACATCCCGATACTCAAGTGATAACTATCATTATTGGCGAATTTGATTAGTAGCAACTAATCATCCTAGGAGCTCATAAAATCAAAGGCACACGCTCTCATCACATCCTCCAGAACCTGTACAGTCCTCTCTGACTGACCATCTGTCTGAGGATAGAAGCTGTACTAACACTCAATCGGGTTCCCATAGCTTCCTGAAAATGTTTCCAGACATGGGAAGTGAAGCGGGAATCCCTATCTGATATCATGCTCCCTGGAACGCTACATAATGTCTTACAATTTTCCATTCACATAAATTCGCCTACACACTCAGAGTATCTGGGGATTTCCATAAACAGAAGGTGGATAGACTAAATCCATCTATCGACTATCACTCAGATAGTCTCGTGATTCATCTGGGTCCTCTATAACCCATCATAATATTCATGGTAACTTGTTCCCATTTTCGTGTCACTATAGGTAGAGGCTGCAATAACTTTGCAGACGTCTAGTACTCTACCTTACTCTGTTGACATACGAGACACTTCTCCACAACTCTACAATATCACTTTTCATACCTGACCACCAATACTTTTTTCAGAGATTCTAATATATTTCTTATTTCTTGGATGCACTGTATATCTCGAAGAGTGAGCTTCTGACAATAACACTATCTCATCAACTATGGTCCTGGGGAGCACATATACTATCTCAAAACCTCTGTAAGTCATCATCACTCACTGTGAACTCTGTCACTATACCCTTCTGAATCTGACCCACACTATCGATATCATGCCGATCATCACGCTAAGCTTGGCAAACCGGTCACACAAATCCAGTTCTAACCTCAGGCTAGCTGTCACACAATCACAGTTATCATCAGAAGGGATCACATCACTATTGAGGTTTACAACTGCTCTAGCAGCTCACGCTCCCTGACCATCATATGTGATACCATCCCTAGGCTCTTTCTGCTCTAGGCATCAACCATTACATTAGCCTTTCCTGGGTGGTACAATGTTCACAATCAAAATCCTTAGAAGCTCTAACCCCCATGGTTATCTCATATTCTACTCTTTTTTGTGAAAACAGATACTCGGGGCTTTTACGATCAGTGCATACCCAAAATTTCTTACCATTTAAGTGGTGGCATCATACTTTCAGTGTAAACGCTACGGCTGCCAACTCTAAATCATGGGTCGGATAGTTTTTCTTATGGTCCTTTAACTAATTGGATCCATAAACAACTATCTTCCCATTTTACATCAATACATAGCTCAATTCTTATTTTGAGGTATCCATAAACACTGAAACCTCATGAGCTATTGGTTATGGTGAGAATACTTACGGTGGTCAGTTTATCACTTCAATATACCAAAACTCACGAAAGCTACTTTCATACTTATCATCCTACTGACAAACAATCTTTTTCTAAACGAGACGTGTCAACTGAGCAGCCAATTTCGAGAAACTCTCAACACCTCGTTTGTAAGACAGTTTCCAATTGCTACTCATCCTCTTCCCTGGACTTCGAATACATCAAAATGTCATCGCTAAAGATGATAACCAATCGGTCCAGGTAAGGTTTAAATACCTTATCATAGTTGAGTTCCACTAAATACTTCATTCACGCATATCCTTGACCTTTATATGCATGAATGTATAACGTCATTTCGTAATCGCTTCCGTTCAAGATACTAACTCACGTCATTTCTCTTTTCTTATAGTAACGACCTTTATAAAATTTTAATTTTTTTAAACTTTCATGATTAATCAAATTTTGTATCTCTTTATCATACCAGTAAAGGTACCCAAATTTTAAATGCATATATAGCGACTGTCGATTTCAATTTATAGGTTATTTGTGCGCTTCTAGACGCTATCAAATCTTCAAGCAGGGAAGTATTTTAAAATACCTTTATTAACCCTTTTGACTTAACCACATCGACTGGGTGTAGATATATCTACCCCTTATCTTGGTCACAATCCGTATACACTACATATTCATATTCACTTATAACAACTCTTTCACTACTTGTCAAACTTACAATACACATTCCAACGATGTTTTCACCCCTATTTTCAACTTACAATCTCTATACCCATATTCAGTTAGTGAAAATTAACTAACCATCATCATCTTGCCTAAGGGTACAAGTTTCACATCTTTCACTCGCTTATAAGCAACTGAAGGCGGTATGAATAAATACGTGGCACCAGGATCAATTAAAATAATTATTTCATTATTCTTAACCAGTGTGGTATCTTCCACCACTTTAAATGAAATATCAGTAGTGTCCTGGTCCAAGGCATACACTCGCCCTCGTCCAACATCTTATTTCTATGGTAACTACCACATATCTTACACTGCTACACTGCTATACTGTTACACTTCTTACACTGTGTACACTACTCTGTAGCAGGTCAGGGTCCTTAAATCACAATACCCCTCGTAAGTATTGATATTAGATATACTAGGGTTTATCAATCAACTTACCCCGTGATTTATCAAATCTAATCTTTTACCGAACTACCTTTTTCCCATATGAACATCTTTGTCATTCTCTATTCTCTTTTTGTCTCTATCTCGGCCCTTACTACCTTTCCCAATCTCAGAGGCGTGCAACTCATGATCTTATTCACACACTATAGTCTGCGCACTTCCTCGGCATAGGTAGTGATATCTAACAGTCCAATCTGAGCCCTTCTATGAACTTTCAAACATCTCGACTCTCACTGTTCATAGTATCAGAGTCATATCTGCCCAAGAATATAAACTGAGTTTCATACTCGTTAATCAATCAATTCCTCTGGTTCAGAGTAAATAATTTAATCTGTAATTTCCTTTAAACAATGTCCAGGATATTCTGTCATCGGAATACATCTAGAATTATTTTCCATGTCAGTTTTCGATATCTAACTCTTAATATGGGTCGAGCAGACTTCGACCAATGCTTCTACTCACTCTCAAATCCCATACATACACTGAGCAATTAGCTCCCTAATATTCTCTGCACCTCGCACCAACCTCGCGAAGCGTATCTCAATACCGTCCGATCTCTCTGTCAGACTCTGTCCGATCTCTCTGTCGGACTCTGCGGGGCTTGCTCAATACCAACCTCCACGTCAATCTCATCTTGATTCTCATGTGGCGACTCAGTACGACTCTCAGGCCTACCTCTACAGCCTTGAGCTCATGCACTCGTTTTTTTACCATAGCGGCTATCAATTAATGAGTCTATATTCTTGCATTCAAAACCAAATTCTCAACTGCACTTCCATCTCGATATACATAATTGTATCTAAATAATGCACAGTACATGGGGATGTAAACTTCCTTAACCACTAACACCGACTCATATCAGGCCAACTCAAGCTCTGATACCATTAACTTGTCACGACCCGAATTATCTAAAAATCAGAGTAATTTTTTTCGCTTCTTCATTTATTATTTAATTCTTACCTTTCTCTCATCGTGACCATCCGACAAACAGTTGGGCTATGATTCGGTGTTAGTAACCTGTCACTATTACCAATTCCATTATCATAATCACTTTTATATATCAGAGTTTACTATCCTTTGACTTTAATTAAATACATATACAATGGTATTTATAACACTACATCCCCGACATCATATCCATTTACAGTACTGTGCATTACTTATTTAGATACAAAACCATACAAATGTGTATACTTGTCTCTCGATGGGAAGCAGCGGATACCAAGCATGCAAGTGCTTACCCGCTTATATAAATCATTAAATCATGTAATTCATGTATTCATAGCATTTTATGTGACATCATTATTCATACTTAGCATGAAGTAAAACAATATCATGCATTCCTTCCTGTCATGTAAGACAAATCATGAATTTGAATTGAAAGCATAGAAAACATCATCATACTACTGCATTCAAATCATTTTATTAAAATGCAGAATAAAATAACCTTATCCGGGTCAATTATCTCATAAGTAAATCTCAAATTCATAAAACAAGTCATTAAAATTCATTATAAATCTTCAGTTATAAAACCACCCTTCTTTCAGGGTCACAAATCATAAAATCATAAAATCGGGGGCCTGACCCCTCCCTCGGGTCTACCCTGGTCTAACGACCAATAGTTATATCATGTGAGACAAGCAAGTGATTACATCAGTAACATCGAGGACTATCGCCATATCCTAGTGATCCCTGGCAAAACGGTACCTAGTGTGTGGAGTATCACACCTGAAACGGGAGGTGGGTTGTCCTACTCGCCAGAATAGCATAACACCAGGATTGCGAGGGCAAGGCTTGCTACCTCGTTGCTAATGCCACTCAACTCCAACAATCCCCACGATACAGTGTACTCCGCGTGACATACACGATACAATGTACTCCGTGAACCCAAGCTCAATCAGGGGTGCCTGCAATAGGTCTTATCCACCCAAATCATCTCTGTCTCAGAATGCGCGTGTGAGCATATTATCTCACTATGAGACACAGTCTACAAGAGGCTCCAACACGGCTATATGCATGTAATATAAATCCCTGTGCGAGCAAAGCTCAAGCACGGCTCCATGCATATTCATGATATCTAAAAACCTCGTGCGAGCGAAGCTCTAGCATGGTTTCATAGAAATCAATGAAATCTGCATACGAGCAGCGCTCCAGTATGACTTAAACTGATTATAAATTCAAGTAAAATCCACATACTAGCAATGCTCTAGTACGGATATGCATAAAAACTCAATGAAAACCTCGTACGAGAAAAACTCCTGTACGGCATTCAAATGAATTATGAAAACCACGTAAAACTTTGTGCGAGCAACGCTCCAGCATAAATGAATGCTCAAGTAAATCAAATCGCATGCGAGTTACACTCCAGCACGACTTTATGCATAATTAAATCAAATCTCGTGCGAGTTACACTCCAGCACGGCTTTATGCAATATCAAATCAAAACAGGATGCGAGCTAAGCTCTAGCACCTCTCATGCATATCAAATCGGTAAAACTAGTACGAGCAATCGCTCCAGCACCTTTTATGCATATTCTATCAAAACAAATCAGAACAGTCAAAACATGTCAAAACATGTCAAAACAGAGTGTGAGCTAGGCTCCAGCAGCTCTCATGCATATCAAATCATAAAATTCAGTGCGAGCAACCGCTCTAGCACATTTCATGCATATGATGTCACACAAGTCAGTGCCAGCAACCGCTCCAGCACATTTATGCACATTCACAAACGCAGATATAGTGCGAACTACATGTTGGCACTATTTATTTCTATATAAACATGATAGTTGGCCTATTTCCCAAAGAAATTCCATTTAAATATGAATAACACCTACATAGTGTTATCTTGTGAAATTTATGCAGTTTCTGGCCAATCTATCGATTTGCTTTGATTAAAACCAATAAAATCCTTAAACCATAAATTTCCTTAAATCATGAACTTCATGCATGTCATTTTTTCACCATCCTTAGGTGAACTCCCCTCAATAGGGGTAAAATAGTATTTCACCTATTTCGATCCTTAAATAATTTAAACCACTTTTAGGACCTTTATACAATATCAGTGTATACATACAATTTCAGTGTACAGAAAACTAGTAAAATACGCATAGCTACCTCTAGCTACTCACACAATTCCCTTACCTAATTTTTCTGTACAGTCTGACCTTTCCACTGATGACTCGTCACACAGTCCGATTTGCTCCCAATCAAATCTCCGAAACTGCGGATACACATTCATCAGGTCAAATACAATACAATTTAATTGTATTTTATATTTTCTGGGCTTAATTTAAATCATTGGGCTCGTTTCTCATATTGGGCCCGATTGCACCATAATGGGCCTTTATCGGCCTTAAGCCCGTTTTCCCACTAACTATTCACATTATCGAGGCCTATTAGGGTCATTAGGCCCATCAGTATTTATTTAGCCTCGTTCTAAATTATCGAATATCTCAATTTAGTATTTATGACAATTTATCCAATTTTCTAGAATTTAATTCATAAATGCGAAATTTAAATCCGTAATTTATGCGATAAATATTAATCACGTATAACGATGCAAATTGTTGTAAATAAGGGTTACTTACTCGAGATTTCATGATAGTACACAAATCGAGGCTGTCTCGAGCTCTCGGTTGATGTCAATTATCGAGCTACAAAATTTAAATATTTTTTCAGGCAAATTTCCAGTCAGATATTAATCGAATTAAATATTTCAAAATTTAAATCGGTCAATTCGACCGCTTACCGACTTACCCCATGCTCGATTGCATCACTGGAATTTTTCCCAATTTTTCCTCTTTTTCTTTTTCTTTTTTTCTTCCTTTTTTCCTTTCCTTTTTGGCTGAACAGGTCCGATCCGGTTCAACCCGATTCCGATCATCGGTTCAATCCGTTTCGGTTCGGTCGGTTCAGTCCGATTCAGTCGATTCAGTTACCATTTGGTCGTTCCGGCGCCGTCCGGTCGGTTCTCCGGCCGATTCCACCGCCGTTCGGTTTGGCTGCACCTAGGTTTCCTAAATCGGGCCTCATTGTTGCTCGAATCGACGTCGATGGCCGCTGATCGACGTTTCTTCCCTGTGGCTTCCTCCTCCATTTTCTCCATTTTTCGACGACATACGGGGCGCGTCCTGGCCGTTGGTGGTTCTCCCGGTGCTGGGCTGCGTTCGCCAGTCCTCGCCGGCCCCTCAGCCCCGCCGATGGCTCGTTGGCGAGAGGGAAACCTTCCCTCGATTTCGGCTGCTTCGTTTCTCCATTTTTTTCTCTGTTTCGCGTTTTTCAATTCAGTTTCCTTCTTTCTTTTTTATTTATTTATTTATAATTAAATTTTATTATTATTTTAATCAATTAAAATATATTAAAATTATCAAAATATCTGAAAAAAATTCTATTAAATTCATTTAGTTCGTAAATGAATTTATTAGTCCGATTTTACCTTTTCGGTATATTTTTCGATTATTTTCGGGATTATTTTTCGATATGAAAATTTCGATTTATTCCAATAAATTCATATCTTGATCAATTTAACCCGAAATTTAATTATTTCTTCGTTATTGATCAAGATTTCTCAATCTTATATTTTTAATTAAATTTTCTTGTCCCAATTAATACCGAATTTTGGTCTTTTGACCGTTATGCCCTTGCACGTGTTCGAGAATGCCATTTCAATCCTTTTGCATTTTTAAATGCACTCGTAAATTTCTATTCATTCCATTTACTCTTACGAAAAAGTTAGGTCTTACATATTTGCTCATATTTCTCATCAACCTCTCCAATAGCCCAATTCTCATAATTCTATCACAATTCACATTCTCATCCACTATATCTCAAAATTCTACATTTCTCATACCAATTTCCATGCTAAATTCACCTCATTGCCTCAATTCCAAATTTATAGTAAAAAAATCCCAAATTACCACAAATTGTCTAACAATATCTTTACTCCAACAAAAATCATAATTTCATCAATCTCTAATCATTTCCTAGCTATTTCATCACAATGCTAGCAACCATAATCACCAAAAATCACTTCAAATATCAAGATCGAAGTTTAGAATTTACCCAAACTTGTGGAGTGTTTAACTCTTGCCTCAATTCAATCCGTCTTTCAATTTCCAAGTATGTTGTTCTCCTTTGATGAGGAACAACTTTCCCTCCTGCCACAACCTTTTATTCGAACGAAAATGGGGGCTTTAGAAGAGAGAGAAAGCTAGGGCTTGGCTAAAATGGAGGTTTGGGAGAGAGAGAAAAGATGAAATGCAGGAAAACACATGGGTCTTTATATAGGTGGAGGGTAGGAGATCGATCTGGTCCTTAATGAGATCGATCTGCATTTGAATTTAGGGACGTTTTAGGGTAATTATATGCCTAGAAGATCGATCTGTCGTGGGGTGAGATCGATCTCTTATTGGCTTTATGAGATCGATCTGCTCTTTGAGGAGATCGATCTTCTGTTTACAGAACACTTCATGAGATCGATCTGCTCCTTGAGGAGATTGATCTTCTCCTTACAGAATGCTTCATGAGATCGATTTCTTTCTCATTAGATCGATCTCTTCATTACAGAATCATAAGGAGATTGATCCTCTTCCATTGGAGATCGATCTGCTCACTTACTTTCCTCCTTCCTTGTCATTTGGCCTACCAGATCAATCCTCTCTTTTCCAAGATCGATCTGGCCTCATAGTTTCACACCTTGGTTAAACAATTAACATAAAATCTCATTCATGACTCATTCATCACTTAGAAATTCATTCCATACCACCTCAATGTATGAGTACATTACATTCAACTAAATAAATTATACTTCGACTTCACATTACATAATTGGATATGTGTAAAATTCTCAGATCTCACATCATCCCCACCTTAGAAAGAATTTGGTCCTCCAAATTCAACTCAACTTGTCAAACAGATGAGGTTACTTCTTCTTCATGACACTTTCTAATTCCCAAGTTGCCTTTTCCATTTAGTGATGTTTCCACAAAACTTTCACTAATGGAATTCTTTTGGTTCTAAGTACTTTCTCTTTTCTATCAAGGATTTGGACGGGTTCTTCAATGTAGCTCATGTCCTCTTGTATGTCCATCTCTTCATACTCTATGTCAAGACCCATCTTGACTTAACCAAAACCACTATAAATTTTTCGCATTTTTAACTTACCTTTCCTCTCATAAATGGTTGGCCTGTGATTCGATGTTAGCTTCCTCGCATACCATATCATCCATTATCATACATACATGTCAATATATTGTTACTGACTGTAACTTCTTTTATAATACATGTGATATTATATAAAATCTAATACAAATACATTCCCCATAATATATATCATATACATCACTTTGTTGTTTCTATGTTTAGATACATAACCATACAAAATATGTATACCTGTAGATCGATAGGAAATAGCAGCGGACACAGGAATACTATCCCTCAAAACCTCTCACTCTACTGCTGATACTCTGTAGAGAGATGTAAAGAAAAAGGGGGTGAGCATACAACGCGCTCAGTAAGAAAATCAGGCAAGTAAGTAGATATCTACACTATCTACTCAAAATAATGCTATGCCTCAAAAATATATTTTTTTAACTCACTTTAAAAGCATGTCTTTAAATATATATATATACTTGTACAGTTTAAATCCCCTGTACAGAAATCATGCTTTCTTTCTCAAATGTAGGCATATAGTGCAAAACAATGCATCTTTATAATATCATAATGCCTTTAGATAAATCATGCCATATATGTTTAAATCACAGTAAATATGGCATTTAAATCATTCACAACACAAATTGGAGTCCGACCCATCCCTTAGGTCTATCCGCAATTAAATCAATCAATCAGGTGATATATCATTTGAGACTCTGTGGTGAAAAATGTAAATAGTATCTTGGACTATGATCATATCCAACAATGTGATCCCAGGCAACATAGATCTCGGTGTGTAGGGCATCACTGTTGCAACGGAAGGGGGGTCAGTCCATCACAACCGCCAGCTATATCCTCCTCAACTCCACAACACCACACAGTACAGTGTACTCCATGCCACATGCATGGTACAACGTACTCCATGGACCCTACATCACAGTCGGGGTGCCTGCCATAGGTTTTAGCCCTTAAAACCATGGAATATCATACCACGTCTCTAAATCCTTATGTGAATCCTCTCACAGTGTGACACTCAGTCTACACAAGAAAATCAAGCACGATTTTCAACATGTATTATATATCACATACAGTGTGCGCCTTTGAGCGCGACTCACAGTCGACACTCTGGTCAAACACTGTTTCACATCACAAACTCAGACTCTAGTGTGAGTAAACCTCCAGCAACTAGGTCAATGCATAGTTCATGTTTCAAATCAAGTACGAGCAATAGCTCCAATACCATACTATGCACAATATTATCAAATCAAGTACGAGCAATAGCTCCAGTACTATGTCATGTATAAATCATGAAAAATTGAGTACAAGAAATGCTCTAGCACTCTGTCATGCATATCATGAAAAGTCGAGTACGAGCTAAACGCTCCAGCACTCTCTCATGCATAAATCACATAAAACTGAGTACGAGTAATAACTCCAGCACTTTATGATGCATGTCATGGAAATCTAGCGCGAATCACAATCCAGCACTAATATATGTGGAAAATATATGAAATCCAGTATGAGCTGTGCTCCAGCACGATTTATTCTCACATAATATGATAGATGGCTCTTTAAAAAGAGATGATTTACAAAACATCAAAATCAGCACTATAAAGTGTGCTTAATTCACATAAACCTTAAAATCATTAGCCCATCTATTTATTCTTCTGCTAAACAGCAATTAAACACTCAAAATGGTGGTTTCCATGCTTTTTACAACTTTTCACAAAAGTTGACTTTTTGACTAACTAGGGGTAAAATCGTAATTTGCCACTATCGGGTCACAATAATTATTATTCACTTTCTCTGACCCTCAGTGTTTTTAAGTGAATGTAAAAGCAGATGAAAATATGTGTAGGTATCTCTAACTACTCAAAAAAGTCCCTTACTTGCAATCACTCGAGAAATTTCACTTTCTCAACGCTGCTCGATCCAGCAGTCCGATTTGCTTCTCCAATACTCTCTAGAGCTGCATATAACCATTTATCAGGTTAATTACACTTTTCCTACTATATTTCACTTTAAATACAGTCTATTTTTCTTATTGGGCTTTAATAAACCTTAATGGGCCTAACTATGCCTTAAGCCCATTTCCATTTTACAATTTATTTTTGTTGGGTCTATTGGGCTTGTGGGGCCCACCAACTCTTATTGGGCTTGTCCTAGACCCATTACCTCACATTGATCCTAAAATTTTTTGGGCTTGGCCCATTGGGCCTCTCGGCCACATGCCATGGCCGAGAGATATCCATGTCGTTGGTCATGCCATGGCATGTCATCCATGCCTATTTTCTTAGCCTATTCACTTAGGCATTTTCACAAACACTTGGTTGGCAACATTTTAAAACATCACATAGTTCATTTAGGCATTTTATCAAACACCTTGATTGCCAACTTACTACATGTATTAATTAATCAAATTGATTAATTCTAATTATGCCATAATCATTAACACATGTACATTAATCCATTTATGTCTTAAAATCATATGGGAATTCATCAATATTTCACTACTCACTCTCGGCCTCACCATGATCATAGTGATTTCATATGTTTCAATGCTTAAAACATATACCAATATACTTAAAATCATTCATACATTGACATATATGAAATTGAAAACTTGAAAATATACTAATAGTTGTGTTCACATTTGGCCGAAACTTTGGAGGCTCACGGTTTGCACTCTATGGCTCCTTGATAGCCAATTCCAACATATGTCACTCTCCTTTCAATTTGGAACACCTTTCATGAAGAATGCAAGTTCCAAATATGACTAATTCCTAGTGATTTCTAGTGAGAGAAAGCTTGGATAATGTATTTCAATGGTTTCTTCTTCTAGCCGAGAATGGTGTGGTGAAGATGACAATGGTGTGGCTGATTTTATAAGCCACTTACTTAGCCATTAAGCCTTACTTTCCAGCCATTAAGATTGACTTCCTAAAGCTTAGTTATGAGTCACCTTATGAGTCATGTTTAGCTTTAACTATGGTTAGATATTTATCTAATGGGCTTTCCATTTGGGCTTCTCGGTTTGGGCTTTCTTAATGGGCTTTCGGGCTGAAACTTTTACTATACCTCGGGCCTTTAATTGTCTAAATATGTAGCCTATCAATCGGTCCAACAATTCGGTCTAAGGGACCTAAGATTTTCGATCTACGTTTAGTATACCTTAATGGGCTTTAAATTTTCACTTTAGGCCCATTACATTTTTAACCATTAAATTTAATCTGAAATCCTTCCGAATAAATTTTCCTTACTTCTGGGGATGATTATCTAGTATTCTAACTAAGAATATTTTTCTCTAATTTTTTTCTCCATACTTAGGTTAATTTCTAACCATGGTTAGTCAACTATGGTAAAAGTCCACTTTTCTTAACTATAGTTGACTTTTTCCTTAATCATTGACTAAGTTGACTTTTTCTCAAAATTTCGAAAGTGTCATATCTTATGTCTTACACTCTCGTCTTTACATTTCAACCATTCCCGGTAGATAATTACACCCGAAAAACCTTAACTAGTTAAAAAGGTCATTTTTACCCTTTTTAGCTTTTTTCTCTCGTTTCTTGTGTTCGGAACTAAATCAAGCCGACTTTCCTTCATGAGCTCTCTATATTTTTTCATTTTAAGTTCTTATTTTCAGTCAAAATGATTCAGATCCAGTTGGTTTAGCCTGTGACTCTTGTAGCTCACATTAGGCTTTTTATGTAGCTTTTGCGTGTTAAATCATTTTACCAACACTTTACATCTAGTAATTACTCTTCTTATGATTCAACTATAATAATAGAGTGTTCATACACATAGGAATCATAAGGTACAAGCTACATAAAATAAGGGTCTGACAATCCTCCCCTACTCAAAAAATTTGGTCCTCCAAATTAGAACCAAGTCAGTCATCAAATAGGTGAGGGTACTTCTCTAGCATCAGACTCTCCAACTCCCAAGTAGCCTCTTCTGAAGTATGATGCTGCCAGAGAATCTTCACTAACCCGATGGTCTTTGATCTCAATACCTTCTCCTTCCTATTCAATATCTGAATCGATCGCTCAACATATGGCATGTCCTCTCGGAGCTCCAAAGGCTCATAACTAATCACATGTGCCGAATCCAAGTGATACTTCCGAAACATCGATATGTGGAAGACGTTATGGACACTTGATAAGTCCGGTGGCAATGCTGACCTATAAGCCTTATCTCCCACTCGATCAAGTATCTCAAAGGGTCTAATATAGCAAGGATTCAGCTTTCCTCTGTTTCCAAATCTCACTATGCCTTTGGAAGGAGAAACTTTTAAAAACACGAATTCACCAACTGCAAACTCTAGGGGCCTAGGTCTCCTGCTAGCGTAACTCTTCTGTCTACTCTGAGCTATCCTCAGTCTCTCTACTATCAAATGGATGTCCTCAGATTTTTGTGTAACCATGTCAGGAGCGAAAATCTTACGGTCACCCACTTCTTCCCATCCAATAGGAGAACGACATCTACGGCTATACAAAGCCTCATATGGTGCCATCCCGATACTCGAATGATAACTGTTGTTGTAGGCGAACTCGGCTAGTGGCAAGTGGTCATCCCAGGAGCCTCTAAAATCTAGCACACATGCTCTCAACATATCCTCCAGAGTCTATATAGTCCTCTCTGACTGACCATCTGTCTGAGGATGGAAAGCGGTGCTCAAACTCAACTGGGTTCCCATGGCTTCCTAAAAATGTCCCCAAAAGTGGTGAGTGAAGCGGGAATCCCTATCAGAGACTATGCTCACTGGTACACCGTGTAACCTCACTACGTCACGTACATACAGTTCTGCTAATGAACTTAGAGTATCGGTCGCTCTCAGAGCTAGGAAGTGGGCTGACTTCGTCAGTCTGTCAACGATCACCCATATCGCATCATGATTCCTACGGGTTCTCAGTAAACCCATCACGAAATCCATGGTGATATGCTCTCATTTCCATATCGCTTTAGGTAGAGGTTGCAATAACCCTGCATATTTCTGATGCTCTACCTTCACCTACTGACATACGAGACACTTTGCCACAAAGTCTGCTACATCTCTCTTCATACCCGACCACCAGTATACCTTACGAAGGTTCTGATACATTTTATTACTCCTCGGATGTAATGATACCTCGACGAATGAGCTTCCACCAATATCAATCTCCTGAGTCCTGGATCCTCGGGAACACATAGTCTGCCTTTGAACCTTAGTAGACCATCAGAACTCAACTCAAAGTCATTTACTGTGCCCTTCTGCATCTAACCACTCACATCTATACAAAACGGATCAGTCTGCTGAGCCACTTTGATTCTATCCAACAGATCTAGCTCTAAGCGTAGACTACCTATCACATAGCCTGTATCCATGTCAGAAGGCACGACTCCCAAACTGAGGCTAGCAAATTGCTCTAGCAAATCATGTTCCCAAACCATCATATAAGATACCATCCCTAGGCTCTTCCTGCTCAAGGCATCAGCTACAACGTTAGCCTTACCTGGATGATAAAGTATCTCACAATCGTAGTCCTTTAGAAGCTCTAGCCATCTCTATCTCATGTTCAGTTCTTTCTGTGAGAACAGATACTTGAGACTCTCGTGGTCAGTAAATATCTGGAACTTCTCGTCATATAAGTAGTGGCGCCATACCTTCAACACAAACACTACTGCAGCTAGCTCCAAATCATAGGTCGAATAGTTCTTCTCATGATCCTTCAGCTGTCTGGATCCAGAAGCAACTACCCTCCCATCCTGCATCAATACACAGCCCAGTCCCTAATGCGAAGCATCGGTATACATTGTAAATCCTCCTGAGCTGGTAGGGATAGTGAGAATTGGAGCGGTGGTCAATCGACGCTTCAACTCCTGAAAACTCTTCTCACAATCCTCGTTCCATATGAATGGTACACTCTTTCGAGTAAGATGTGTCAACGGAGCAGCCAATTTCAAAAATCCCTCAACGAATCTCCAATAGTATCCGGCTAAACCCAGAAAACTCCTGATCTCAGTGACTGTCCTTGGCTGTTCCCACTAAACTACAGCCTCTATCTTAGATGGATCCATTGATACACCATCTCTCGATACAACATGTCCCAAAAACGAGGTCTGTGACAACCAAAAGTCACACTTACTAAGCTTAGCATATAACTTCTGCTCTCGTATAGTCTGCAATATGATCCTGAGGTGCACTTCATGCTCCTCCTCAGACCTCGAGTACACCAATATGTCATTGATAAAGACGATAACAAACTAGTCCAAATATAGCTTGAACACATCGTTCATCAAAGCCATGAAAGCAGTTGGAGCATTCGTCAATCCGAATGGCATGACTAAGAACTCATAATGGCCATATCGAGTACGAAATGTTGTCTTGGGTACATCTCCACTCTGAACTTTCAGCAGATGATACCCAGACCTCAGGTCAATCTTGGAAAAGACCTGTGCTCCCTGAAGCTGATCTAACAAGTCATCAATGCGTGGAAGAGGATACCTATTCTTGATGGTGGCCTTATTCAACAATCAATAATCTATACACAATCGGAGGCTCCCATCCTTCTTTCTCACAAACAAAACTGGTGCTCCCCAAGGTGAGACACTTGGTCGAACAAAACCCCTATCCAACAGCTCCTGCAACTGCATACGATATGGTGGTCTCGAAATAGGCTCCGTACCAGGCACCAAATCTATACAGAACTCCATCTCTCTGTCTGGTGGTAACCCTGGCAACTTATCCGAAAAAACATCTGGGTACTCACTGACCACAGTAATATCTAATAACTCCGGATGTGCTTTATCCATATCTACCACATACGTAATGAAACCTTGATATGTTAAAGGTTTTCTAAGTCAGTAGATAATAATCATAACTACTCCTTTTATTCATTCTTTATTAAACTTTACAACATATCTTGTAGGGTTAGGAAACATAACTGTCTTAGCATAACAATCTAAAACAGTATGGTTTGCAGATAACCAATTCATTCCTAAGATTATATCAAAGTCACTCATACTTAGTAATATTAGATTGGCTGTCATCTCCTTGTCCCCTACTCTCAACTTACAGTCATTATATACATATTCTACAACTTGACTACTATTCATAGGCGTACTAATCAACATCATCATACATATCATAGGCGTACTAATCAACATCATCATACATAACGGTGTACGCTCTACATGTCTTGCTAATTTACATGCAAATGAAGGCGATACAAAAACAATGCGTGGCACCAGGATCAATTAAAACATATGTTTCAATATCATAATCAAGATGTTACCTCGTATCACATCTGATGAAGCATAAGCTATCCTCTGGTCTAAAGCATGTACGCGCCCTCGACCCATCACTTGTTTTCCCTTTTCTTCTGCCGTCGCACTACCTCTCTGAGTAGACGTACCAGCTGGAGCTCTATTAGGCTCCCACCCATTCAGCGGCGCAGTATCAACCATCTCTGGGTAAGCTCTAGCAATATGCCCCTATTTCCCTCATCGAAAACACACTATAGGAGTCAGTGGACACGGTCTACTTCCATGTTGTTTACCGCATCTTCTACACTGATCGGTCGTAGATCTCTCTCCTCCTATGACAATACCCTTTGCTGGAGCTATGGTCAGATAAGCAGGAGGTCTAGCAAATCTCTCTCGTTCCTCCTCAACCCGTGATCTCTTACCGAAGAATTTCCTCCCTCCTCGATAACTGAAATCCTTAGACGGCCTCTTCTTCTGTATATCTCGACTCCGACTAAACTTCCCAAACTCGAAAGCATTCCTCTCGTAATCTTGCTCACACAGTTGCACACTACGCACTGCTTCCTCATAGGTGGTTATATCCAATGGAACCAACCTGAACCGTAGAACCGGTCTCAATCCATCGATGAACCTGTGGACCTTCCTGGCCTCACTATACATGGTATTTGGGTCATATCTCCCCAGGGATAGGAATCAAGTTACATACGCGTCCACTGACAAACTCCCCTAGTGCAGTCCCAAAAACTCTGCCTGTAGTTTCTGCTGTGCAGTATCGGGAACAAACTGCCTCCTAAAGGCCTCCCGAAATATCTCCAAATTAATATCTGTGTGTCGGGCTCTCAATATGGGTCGGGTGGACTTCCACCAATGCTCTGCAGCTCCCTTCAGTAGGAACGCAGCAAATGCGATCATCTCCGATGTTGTACACTCGAAGAATCCATAAAGCTTCTTCATCTCAGCAACCAACTCCTCAGCAGCTACAGGGTCCTTGACCCCACTAACAGATGGAGGTCTAAACTTTTGGAACTCTCGCAACCGATGTAGATCATATCCGTACCCTAATCCACTACCACCCGAAACTGGTGGGGTGTAGGAGTATCTACATTCCTTGGTGCATGAGCTATCGTGTAGGTGTATCAGGGGAAACTGCCTCTCTTATTACAACTCCTACCTCCTGTCCCTACCTACCCGGCATCGTCTGTGCCAATATCTCTACAATCGTCTCTAGACTACGCTCTAATCTCGTAATACGCATCTCAGCACACTCAGGTGCCTCAGTAGCACCTGGAGTCTCATGGGTAGGTAATGGTTCGACAGTAGCTCGTCTCTTAGGCTTATCTCCACGGCCTCGAGCCCTACCTCTCGTACCTCTACCACTACGCGTATTTACCATATAGGTAAAGTTCCTACATTCATAATCATGAATTAGTCTGTCTCCTATCTGGTATACACAATTCTATCTAAACATAGCACAATATTATGGGAATGTACACTTTTCCTATTTTCTAACACCGACTCACATTAGACCAACATCCGCTCCGATACCATTCTGTCAAGACCCATCCTGACTTAACCAAAACCACTATAAATTTTTTGCATTTTTAACTTACCGTTCCTCTAATAAATGGTTAGGCTGTGATTCGATGTTAGCTTCCTCGCATACCATATCATCCATTATCATACACACATGTCAATATACTGTTACTGACTGTAACTTCTTTTATAATACATGTGAGATTATATAAAATCTAATACAAATACATTCCCCATAATATATATCATATACATCACTATGTTATTTCTATGTTTAGATATATAACCGTACAAAATATGTATACCTGTAGATCGATAGGAAATAGCAGCAGACACAAGAATACTATCCCTCAAAAGCTCTCACTCTATTGATGATGCTCTGTAGAGAGATGTAAAGAAAAAAGGGGTGAGCATACAACGCGCTCAGTAAGGAAATCAGGCAAGCAAGTAGATATCTACACTATCTACTCAAAATAATGCTATGCCTCGAAAATATCATTTGCTTAACTCACTTTAAAAGCATGTCTTTAAATATATATATACTTGTACAGATTAAATCTCATGTACAGAAATCATGCTTTCTTTCTCAAATGTAGGCATGTAGTGCAAAACAATGCATCTTTATAATATCATAATGCCTTTAGATAAATCATGCCATGTATCTTTAAATCACAGTAAATATGGCATTATCAGAGTCTGACCTATCCCTCAGGTCTATCCGCAATTAAATCAGTCAATCAGGTGATATATCATGTGAGACTCTGTGGTGAAAAATGTAAATAGTATCCTGAACTATGATCATATCCGATAATGTGATCCCAGGCAACACAGATCTCGGTGTGCGGGGCATCACTGCTGCAACGGGAGGGGGTCAGTCCATCACAACCGCCAGCTATATCCTCCTCAACTCCACAACACCACACGGTACAATGTACTCCAAGCCACATGCACGATACAACGTACTCTGTGGACCCTACATCACAGTCGAGGTGCCTGCCATAGGTCTTAGCCCTTAAAACCATGGAATACCATACCACGTCTCTAAATCCTCATGTGAATCCTCTCACAGTGTGACACTCAGTCTACACAAGGAAATCAAGCATGGTTTTCAACATGTATTATATATCACATACAGTGCGCGCCTTTGAGCGCGACTCACAGTCGACACTCCTCTCAAACACTGTTTCACATCATAAACTCAGACTCTAGTGCGAGTAAACCTCCAGCAACTAAGTCAATGCATAGTTCATGTTTCAAATCAAGAACGAGCAATAGCTCCAGTACTATGTCATGTATAAATCATGAAAAATTGGGTACGAGCAATGCTCTAGCACTCTATCATGAATCTCATGAGAAGTCGAGTACGAGCTAAACGCTCCAGCACTCTCTCATACATAAATCACATAAAACTGAGTACGAGTAATAACTATAGCACTCTATCATGCATGTCATGGAAATCTAGTGTGAATCACAATCCAGCACTAATATATGTGGAAAATATATGAAATCCAGTGCGATCTATGCTCGAGCACGATTTATTCTCACATAATATGATAGATGGCTCTTTAAAAAGGGATGATTTACAAAACATCAAAATCAACTCTATAAAGTGTGCTTAATTCACATCAACCTTAAAATTATTAGCCCATCTATTTATTCTTCTGCTAAACAGCAATAAAACACTCAAAATGGTGGTTTCCATGCTTTTTACAACTTTTCACAAAGGCGGACTTTTTGACTAACTAGGGGTAAAATTGTAAATTGCTACTATCGAGTCACAATAATTATTATTCACTTTCTCTGACCCTCTTAGTTTTTAAGTGAATGTAAAAGCAGATGAAAATACGTGCAGGTATCTCTAACTACTCACAAAAGTCCTTTACCTGCAATCACTCGAGAAATTTCACTTTCTCAACGCTGCTTGATCTAGCAGTCCGATTTGCTTCTCCAATACTCTCTGGAGCTGCATATAACCATTTATCAGGTTAATTACACTTTTCCTACTGTATTTCAAATTAAATACAGTTTATTTCCCTTATTGGGCTTTAATAAACCTTAATGGGCTTAACTATGCCTTAAGCCCATTTCTATTTTACTATTTATTTTCGTTGGACCTATTGGGCTTGTGGGGCCCACCAACTCTTATTGGGCTTATCCTAAACCCATTAGCTCACATTAGGCCTAAAATATTTGGGCTTGGCCCATTGGGCCTCTCGGCCACAGGCCATGGCCGAGAGCTATCCATGCCGTCGGTCATACCATGGCATGTCATCCATGCCTATTTCTTTAGCCTATTCACTTAGGCATTTTCACAAACACTTGGTTGGTAACATTTTAAAACATCACATAGTTCATTTAGGCATTTTATCAAACACCTTGATTTCCAACTTACTACATGTATTAATTAATCAAATTGATTAATTCTAATTATGCCATAATCATTAACACATGTACATTAATCCATTTATGTCTTAAAATCATATGGGAATTCATCAATATTTCATTACTCGCTCTCGGCCTCACCATGATCATAGTGATTTCATATGTTTCAAAGCTTAAAACATATACCAATATACTTAAAATCATTCATACATTAACATATATGAAATTGAAAACTTGAAAATATACCAATAGTTGTGTTCACATTTGGCCGAAACTTTGGAGGCTCACCGTTTGCACTCTATGGCTCCTTGATAGCCAATTCCAACATATGTTACTCTCCTTTCAATTTGGAACAACTTTCATGAAGAATGCAAGTTCCAAATATGACTAATTCCTAGTGATTTCTAGTGAGAGAAAGCTTGGATAATGTGTTTCAATGGTTTCTTCTTCTAGCCGAGAATGGTGTGGTGAAGATGACAATGGTGTGGCTGATTTTATAAGCCACTTACTTAGCCA
Source organism: Firmiana major (assembly GCA_033439115.1). Lineage (NCBI taxonomy): Eukaryota > Viridiplantae > Streptophyta > Magnoliopsida > Malvales > Malvaceae > Firmiana > Firmiana major. Next base: position 43,282,358 of record CM065908.1, on the reverse strand, counting down.
TTAAACCTTACTTTTCAGCCATTAAGATTGACTTCCTAAAGCTTAGTTATGAGTCATCTAATGAGTTACCTTATGAGTCATGTTTAGCTTTAACTATGGTTAGATATTTATCTAATGGGCTTTCCATTTGGGCTTCTCGGTTTGGGTTTTCTTAATGGGCTTTCGGGCTGAAAATTTTACTATACCTCGGGCCTTTAATTGTCTAAATATTTGGCCAATCAATCAGTCCAACAATTCGGTCTAAGGGACCTAATAATTTCGATCTACGTTAAGTATACCTTAATGGGCTTTAAATTTTCACTTTAGGCCCATTACGTTTTTAACCATTAAATTTAATTTGAAATCGTTCCAAATAAATTTTCCTTACTTCTGGGGATGATTATCTTGTATTCTGACTAAGAATATTTTTTCCCAATTTTTTTCTCCATACTTTGGTTAATTTCTAACCATGGTTAGTCAACTATGGTAGAAGTCCACTTTTCTTAACTATAGTTGACTTTTTCCTTAATCATTGACCAAGTTGACTTTTTCTCAAAATTCTAAAAGTATCATATCTTATGTCTTACACTCTCGTCTTTACGTTTTAACCATTCCCGGTAGATAATTACACCCGAAACACCTTAACTAGTTAAAAATGTCCATTTTACCCTTTTTAGCTTTTTTCTCTCGTTCCTTGTGTTCGGAACTAAATCAAGATTACTTTCCTTCATGAGCTCTCTATATTTTCTCATTTTAAGTTCTTATTTTTAGTCAGAATGATTCAGATCCACTTGGTTTAGCCTGTGACTCTTATAGCTCGCATTAGGCTTTTTATGTAGCTTTTGTGTGTTAAATCATTTTACCAACACTTTACATCTAGTAATTACTCTTTTTATGATTCAACTATAATAATAGAGTGTTCATACACATAGGAATCATAAGGTATAAGCTACATAAAATACGGGTCTGACACTCTATGACATGAGAAGGGTCCGAGTGGTACTTCCTCAATATGGACACATGGAAGACGTTGTGTATTCTAGAAATCTGTGGGGGTAATGCCAACCTCTAGGCTACCTCTCCCACTCTCTCAAGAATCTCGAGTGGTCCAATGTATCGAGGACTCAATTTTCCTTTCCTTCCAAACCTCATGATACCCTTACTCGGTGATATCTTCAAAAATACTGCATCACCAACATCAAACTCGAGTGGCCATCTACGCACATCCGCATAGCTTTTCTGGCCACTCTGTGTAGCCTGTAATCTCTCACATATGAGTTTCACACTCTGTACAACCTGTTCAACTAGTTCGAGAGCATTTATCTTTCTGTCACCCACTTCTTCCCAAGCTACAGGGGATCTACACCTCCTACCATATAGAGCCTCAAAAAGTGTCGTTCCAATACTCGCATGATAGCTATTACTATATGAAAACTATGCTAGGGGTAGGTGATCATCCCATGATCCCTTAAAATCCATCGTACACGCCCTCAACATATCCTTCAGGGTTTGAATAGTCCTCTCCGGCTGACCATCTGTCTGAGGATGATAGGTGGTACTAAAACTCAATCGAGATCCCATGGACTCTTGAAATTGGGTCCAAAATCTGGAAGCAAATCGGGAATCTCTGTCAGAAGTAATACTCACTGGAGCCCCATGTAATCTAGCTATCTCACTGACATATAACTCAGCTAAGGTATCCACAATATCTGTGCTCTTGATGGCAAGGAAGTGGGCACTTTTCGTCAATCTATCCACTATGACCCATATCGCATCACGACCCTCTCGGGTCCTCAGTAAACCCATAATAAAGTCCATGGTGACATAGTCTCATTTCCATGTTGGCACAGGTAAAGGTTACAATAATCCTCCGGGCTTCCGATGTTCAGCTTTCACTTGCTGGCACATTAAACATTTAGCCAAATACTCTGTCACATCTCACTTCATGCCATTCCATCAATACACCTTTTTCAAATCTCGGTACATCTTAGTACTCCCTGGGTGCATGGTGTATCGCGAGCAGTGGGATTCTCTCAGTATCTGTCTCTTCAGGGCATCATCGTTCGGTACACAAATTCATCTTTTGAACCTTAATAACCTATCCTCACTGACTATGCGATTCGACTGCGAAGTCTACTCAGCTTGGCTAACCAAATCAATTAACCTCTGATCATTACGCTGTCTAGTTCTAATTTGATCCATGATCTTGGGCTCTATTCGCAGGGTAGCCAAAAATCCAGTCTCTACCTCTTTAACTTTGATCCGAAGTTCGACGAATTGCTCCAACAAATCCCATTCCCTGTCGATGCCAACTACGTTCGCCTTTCCCAGATGATACAGAATCTTGTAGTCGTAATCCTTAAGAAGTTCCATCCATCTCATTTGTCTCAAGTTTAACTCTTTCTGATTAAACAAATACCTCAAACTCTTGTGGTTAGTGAAAATCTGGAATCTCTCCCCATATAAGTAGTGCTACTAGATCTTCAAGGCAAACACCATAGCAGCTAACTGTAAATCATGTGTGGGGTAATTCTGTTCATGATCCTTCAACTGTCGTGATCCATATGCGACTACTCTTCCGTGCTGCATGAGCACACACCCCAATCCTTAATGAGAAGCATCAGTATACACTGAAAATCCTCCTGATCCCTCAGGAATAGTCAACACAGGTGCCGCTGTTAATCTCCTCTTTAATTCCTGAAAATTGAGCTCACATTGCTCAGTCCATATGAACAGAGTCTCCTTACGCGTGAGCTTGGTCAAAAGAGCGACAATATTGGATAATCCCTCCACAAATCTTCTATAATACCCTGCCTAACCAAGGAAGATTCGTACCTCGGTAACTGTCTTTGGTCTTTCCCAATTAAGCACAACCTCTACTTTACTTAGATCCACTGATACTCCTTCCTCTAAAACTATGTGACCAAGGAAAGCTATCTGATCCAGCTAAAACTCACACTTACTAAGCTTTCCATATAATTGCTTATCTCGAAGTATCTGAAGTACTAACCACAAGTGCTGTGCGTGCTCCTCATAAGACCGAGAGTACACCAAGATATCATCAATAAAGACTATCACAAACTTATCTAGATAGTCTCTGAGCACCTCGTTCATTAATCTCATAAAGGCTGCAGGGGCATTTGTCAATCCGAAGGGCATCACTAGAAATTCATAATGGCCAAACCTTGTCCTGAAGGTTGTTTTCGTAATATCTTCTTCCTTAATCCTCAATTGGTGATAGCCCGCTCTCAAATTAATCTTAGAAAAGACTGAGGCCCCTCTCAGCTGATCAAGTAGGTTATCAATCCTGGGCAATGGGTATTTATTCTTCACCATGGCTTTATTTAGTAATCGGTAGTCTACGCATAGTCTGAGACTACCATCCTTCTTCTTAATAAATAAAACTGGTCCTCCCCACGGTGAAACACTGGGTCTAATAAACCTTTGTTCCAATAACTCCTGTAGTTATTTCTTCAATTCCTCAAGTTTCACTAATGCCATCCTATACGGATGTCTAGAGATAGGCTGAGTATCTGGTACCAAATCAATGGTAAACTCCAGCTCTCTCTCTGGTGGTAAACCTGGTAACTCATTGGGGGAAAACATCAAAAAATTCACACACTACAGGTATATCCTCTATCCTCGGATGTTCCCAACTGTCATCTGAGATGAGTGTTTCATAACCTTCGCGTGAACAATCAGATTTAGTACTCTCAAAAAGTAACATCAAAATTTTAATTTGCTTACTAAAATTCCACACATTTACTTACTCAATATTTCAAACGTATACTATAAGGTTCAGGTAGGGAGAAAGTTACAATCTTAGTGTAGCAATCTAAACTCACTCGATTGGTTGCTAGCCAATCCATTCCCAAAATTGCATCAAACCCATGCATATTTAACATTATTAGATCTGCTAACATTACTCTATCTCCCACCTTTATTTCACATCCTCTACAAATCAACTCGGTTCTCTGGGATTCACGTATGGGGGTATTTACATGTAGTATATACTCTAGTGGTTCAAACTTCAAATTTAATCTACATGCAAAATGCTTAGAAATAAATGAATGCGTAGACCTTGAGTCAATCAACACATGAGCCTTATGATTACAGACAGAGAGTATACCTCTTATAGTTTCTGCATAAGTGTCTATTGTCTCTTTGTCCAAAGCAAACACACGTCCCACTGTAACGGGCTTCTTTCCTTTCTCTGCAGCGTGGCCCATCTCTGGGGATTCACTCTCTGAGGCTGTTGTCTGGTAAGCTCCGGAGCATGTGGTATTTGAGGTTGAGGACAATCTTTTACTTTGTGATCCATGTCTCCACATCTGAAACATCCACGGATCAACCCAGTACAACTTCCCTCATGTGGTCGGCCACAGTCTCTGCAAACTCTCATCTCAGGCCTAACATATCAAGGGGTCTCCCTGATGATAGGATAAGCTCTGGGTCTCTCCATCCTGCCTTTCTGTACCTCAATCCTTCCTTTTTCCTTTATCCCTAGTCACAGCTTCGAACTCATTCTGGGATTGCAAAATTTCAATTCCCCTCTCAATCTCTTGTGCTCATCTCAAAGCATCTCCAAATTCGATAATACACAGCCCTATCAATCAACCTCTGATGATGGGCTTCAATCCATACACAAATCTCTCTGTGCGAAGCTCTTCATTATCAAAAGGTTTTTGGATCATATCTCAATAGAGCGGTAAACCAGCTCTCGTAGTCATCAACAGACATATCGCCCTGTACCAGATTTAAAAACTCTGCCTGCTTTCTTCTCTGAGCAGCTCGTGGTACATATTAGGTTCTAAAAGCCGCTGGAAACTCTTCCCAACTAATAACATCTATGCTTGACATCAGAATACCCTGGGTAGTACCCTACCAATCTCGCGCTCTCCCTTTCAACATATAAGTGCTCATACTAACCCTCTCAGCATCTGTGCATCCCAAATAGTCAAATATGACTCTCAACTCAGTCAGCCACTCTTCAACCTCTGCGGGATTCTTTTTCCCTCTGAATGCGGGCAGATTCATTTTCAAAAAGTCCTTCAGTCGGACCATAATTCTATCATCGGGCTGAGTAACGGGAGGCACTGGGTCCATTTGTACTGGGGGTACGGAAGGTCCTTATGGTGGTGTAGGAGTAGTACCAGAAACATTAACTCCAAAATGTTTCGTGAACGGCACTGTCATTTGCTCAAATCCCTACGCACATCTATCACAATTCAGTTAAATCAAGATTTAGGACTCTCTGGTTATGGGGCAAGTAGTGGAGGTGGCTCTGCTTGCCTCCTCGAACGTCCTCGCCTTCCACTCATTCTCAATCTCAATATGTTTCCTACATGTACACATTCAACTTGATTGAAATCTCAATCCTCAATTTCAGTTCATGACCAGACTTATACAGGCACTTGGGATGTATTCTATTCCACTTAACCAACACTGAAGTACTAAACACTCTAAGCTCTGATACTAAGAAAACTCTGTGACGCCCCCGAAGCGCGAAAAACAGGGAAAATTTAAAACTTTTTAATTCATCCATTCACAATTAAGGGTACATTCCTATGCAGTGTCATACATCATCATACATGTCATACCTCAGGATCTCATCACCTCATAATTATATTTCATACAATATACATTTCTTGATTCAAGGTTAATTAAGCCTAATACATCTCATACATCGATGTTTATCAAGTGTCTGTAAATACAATATAAGTCTGGGTACTTGAAATGTAAATTATACCTCAACACAATATATGTAGCCTGGAGCTCAAGTCCTCCACTAGCCACTACTCCGTACGTCGGAGGGACACTCTCTTTACTTGAAGAAATCTGGGGGGAGATAAAATAGGGTGAGCTTCTAAATCGCTCAGTAAGGAGGTAAGGGACTTATTAATGAACCAATGATTTGCCCAGCAAAATCATTTTATCTTGTAGTTGAAACTCAATTAAAAACGTATCATGAACTCATTAAAATATCATTCTCATCTCATTTATCTAAAATCATGTAAAAACATGAGAGTACATAACTCAGTACAAATCACAGTCATAAGCATGTGGAAATCAGAATGCGATAATGGCTTTTCTCATTAAAACGTGATAAAAATCACCTCAATAAAATGCACATGGCACAACCACAAACACAAACTCATGTGTATAAAAAGGAAACTAGGCAAGAAAAATAATATAAAACTCGTCACGACACATCAAAAATAATTCTCCTCTGGGTGCGCATCCCAGGCATCCTCAAAAGAGGGAACGACGACAATATGGACGTGTACATGATATATTGGACTTACGCGTTACTAGAACAAGGCTCGACCTTACATGTTACCAGAGCAATGCCTCTCCTCATGCACACTATTGGTCTTACATGCTACCAAACCAAGGCCCAGACTTACATGCTACCAAACCAAGGCCCAGACTTACATGCTACCAAACTAAGGCCACCCAGCGTTACTGGAACAGGGTCATCACACGTTACCGAAACGGAGGCATCTCTCGTTACCAAAATGGAGGAATATCAGACTTACATGCTACCAGAGCAAGGCTCGGACTTACATGCTACCAAAGCAAGGCCCGATGTGTATTCAACATGACACGCCTAAGTCTCAATCATTAGCCATTATCATATAAAATGTTTTGCCTTCACGTAGAACTCATAATGGTTTCTCTCATAAATCTCATTTAAAACATTTGTGTACTCATTACAAAACATGTTAAAATCGAGTTCCAACCGATAAAACCACGCACACATTTCTCAATCTCAGTATGCCTTAACGTAGAGCCCAAATCTTTTTTCATGTTTTAAACACAAAATGATTGTAAAACATTTTCATGCTTAGTTTACAACTCATAAAAGTTGGGCCCCAATCGGCTATAAAATCGTGTGCAATACTCATTCACAACTCATAAAACATGTTTGTTTTCTAAAATCACAATTTCCTGCTATAATAATGTCACAAATCACACGCACAAACGAGTTTAAGTTTTCCCTTACCTCGTTGCACCTCGTATAGTGCAATTGTTCCCCTGTATCACGAACTAGTCTTGTATTCCACTCTGGAACTCCTGAGCTATCCAAACGATGTTAAAACATCAGTAATTCATCTCAATCACCTCATCGAGCACGTATTTGCTCATATTTCTCATCAATCTCTCTAATAGCCCAATTCTCATAATTCTATCACAATTCACATTCTCATCCACTATATCTCAAAATTTTACATTTCTCATACCAATTTCCATGCTAAATTCACCTCATTGCCTCAATTCCAAATTTATAGTCAAAAATCCCAAATTACCACAAATTGTCTAACGTTATCTTTACTCCAACAAAAATCATAATTTCATCAATCTCTAATCATTTCCTAGCTATTTCATCACAATGCCAGTAACCATAATCACCAAAAATCACTTCAAATATCAATATCGAAGTTTAGAATTTACCCAAACTTGTGGAGTGCTCAACTCTTGCCTTGAATCAATTCGTCTTTCGATTTCTAAGTATGTTGTTCTCCTTTGGATGAGGAACAACTTTCCCCCTAGCCACAACCTTTGATTCGAACAAAAATAGGGGCTTTAGAAGAGAGAGAAAGCTAGGGCTCGACTAAAATGGAGGTTTGGGAGAGAGAGAAAAGATGAAATATAGGAAAACACAGGGGTCTTTATATAGGCAGAGGGTAGGAGATCGATCTGGTCCTTAATGAGATCGATCTGAATTTGAATTTAGGGACGTTTTAGGGCAATTTTATGCCTAGGAGATCGATCTGTCGTAGGCTGAGATCGATCTCTTAATGGCTTTATGAGATCAATCTGCTCCTTGAAGAGATCGATCTTTTGTTTACAGAACACTTCATAAGATCGATCTTCTCCTTACAAAATCCTTCATGAGATTGATTTCTTTCTCATGAGATCGATCTCTTCATTACAGAATCATAAGGAGATTCATCCTCTTCCATTGGAGATCGATCTGCTCACTTACTTTCCTCCTTCCTTGTCATTTGGCCTACCAATCAATCCTCTCTTTTCCAAGATCGATCTCGCCTCATAGTTTCACACCTTGGTTAAACACTTAACATAAAGTCTCATTCATCACTTAGAAATTCATTCATACCACCTCAATGTATGAGTACATTACATTCAGCTCAATAAATTACACTTCAAGTTCAAATTACATAATTGGATATGTGTAAAATTCTCAGATCTCACAGCATTGCTCGTACTTAGATTATGATTGATGCATTATAGAGTATTAGGAGCTATGCTCATACTCAGTTTTACATGATAGAGTACTGGGAGCTTAGCTTGTACTCAGTTTCACATATTATACATTATAAGTATTGGGAGCTTTGCTCATAATCATGTTTTTATATAACCTAGTGTTGGGAGCATTGCTCAGACTAGGGTTGTGATATTGTGATATGGTCGTGTTGGGAGTTTTACTCACACGTGCCAATTTTGAAAAGAGCATGAAACAGCCATGTTAGGAGCCTGTGTTGACTGTGTGTCGCACTGATATATATATATATATATGCTCACACGTGCATTATTTTGAGATATGGCAGAGAGCTATCAAAATAACCCATAGGTGTGAGGACTAAGATTCATGACGAGCATCCTAACTATGAGGTAGACTCGTAGTATGTGAACTAAGACTCATGGCGAGCATCCTAACTACGAGGCATATCCAAGGTGTGAAGACTAAGAATCATGGTGAGCATCCTACCTTGGGATAAGGTCCATGGAGTACTATGTACCGTGTATGTCACATGGAGTATGTTGTACCATGAGTACACGGTGAGAATAAGTTATGAGCTGACGGTTCGGATTTGACCCACCTCCCGTTATAGCAATTGTGAGACCCCGCACATCGAGTACTGTGTAGCCTGCAATCACGGAAAATGAGTTATGATCCTACACTCGGAACATGTAATCGCCTATCTCCGTTTTCTTTTCATGCTATGTATATTAAGATTTCTTGAATAAATCATCACATGGTTTTATGATATAAACATGTGAGTTTGTGAATTGTGAAAAGGGTAACCCGAGGGATGGGTGAGGCCCAGTTTTCCATGTTTTCAAACATGATGAATGCCATATGATTTTGATTTAAATGCATGGCATGATAAATGTGATTTATGTGAAATTACTTGAGAAATGTAGTGTTTTGCATAAAATGTTGAGGTTGTTAAACCAGCATATTTTCAGTTTTATAACTGATGTTTTGTATCTATATATACATATATTGCATAATGATTTGAGAGAGATACATGCTATAGATACAGATAGGGTAAGGAAACAATTTCAAGGCATAAGCATTGTATTTTGTAGATAGTACGGTTATCTACTTGCTTGCCTGATTTCCTTATTGAGCTGTGAGCTCACCCCCTTATTATTTCCCCTTTTACAGAGCATCCACAGTAGGTGCACATGGCTAAGGACTGATATTCCCTGATATCCATTGTAGATCCATCTTGTTAGAGGTATATACACTTAGTATTTTGTACTGAACATTGTATAAGCACAACTATGTAAATTAATGTATGATCAGGATGTATATGTACAGATAAATGTATTAATGTGTAAGAGTTTGTATTATAGAAAAGAATATTAAATTCTACATATGTTATGAATGAGTGTGAATGGGTGACTAATATCGAATCACAGCCCAACGCTTGATGTGAGAGATGACAGAAGAAGAGGTAAGTGAAATACGAAAAACTTGCAGTGAATAAGGTAGGTCACGTGTGGGGGAAGGGCGTGACACTAATAGAATTGGAGATTTGATTCTATTTTCATATCATTTCAATTTCACATTTCTATACTACTATATAGTAAAGTGTTTATGAGTCTACGCAGTGTACATTGTCGATATGACGCATTCTGATGCTCATAAATACTTATTGTTAGTAAAGTGTTTGAGTCTACGCATTTATACTATATTGGTACAATACATCCCGAGACTCATAAATGCTTGTTATTGATGAGGTATTCATAAGTATACACATTATCACTGTCACGACCTAAATTACCTAAAAATCAGAGTAAATTTTTTGCTTTTTCATTTCCTTATCCGTCGTGAACAGTTACACTACTAAACAGTTGGGCTATGATTCGGTGTTAGTAACCTCTCACCTATTTACCATTCCATTTTCATATTTCATTTACATATCAATTTATTTTAAATAAATACATCCCCAATATTACATCCATGTACAGTACTGTGCCTCTATATGTTTAGATACAAAAATTTTACAAATGTGTATACCTGGTCTTGATAAAAAAGCAGCGGATATGACTATTGTCATTCTCTTCTACTGAATATACCATGTGGGGTGGAAAATGAAAGGGTAAGCATAAACAACTCAGTAATGCAATAATGTAAGCAGGTAGATAACTATACTATCTACATGTTGATAATGTCGTGATATAAAATCGTTTATATTTAGAGCATGAGGTATGACTAAAACGATGCCACATGTATGTATATATCATATCAGAGAAGTCATGAAATCAACATATAAATCAAACATGGAAAAATCATCATGTATGACATCTCATGCTCGTCACATTAAAACTTATTTGTTTCATCATAAACTCAACACTCAAAAACTTATCTGTTTCATTACAAACTCTTCACGTTAAAACTTATTTGTTTTATCATAAAACAATCACATCAAGGCTAAACCCATCTCTTGGGAATACCTTGATTCATCAAAATGTATCTCGTTTAAAAACATAAATCAGGACGTTACCCATCCTTCGGGTTTGTCCTGGTCTATCCAGACCGTATGATATCATGTGAGGCATGTAGGTTACTGTATGAAAAATCGAGGACTATGGCCATACTTTGTCCCTGTGATCCCAGGCTACACGGATCCCGGTGTGCGGGGCATCACAACTGCAACGGGAGGTGGGGTCAAATCCTACCCGCCAGAATATCAAGTAACATCATCGAGTCATCATGAGTGCACGGTACAGCGTACTCCATGTGACATACACGGTACATCGTACTCCGTACTATAAAACATTAAAACAAGATAATCATGCAATTTATCTGCCTTACTACCCTTTTTGTAAATTTTACTCTTAGGGGCAAAATCATCTTTTTCTTTATTCACCTAAGCCCCGATTTTCGTAGAAAATATTATTATTTCATTTCTAGATACTTTAAGGAATTCTAAGCCCTGTAAATCCCCTCAATAAATACGTATAGAAATCTCTATGCACCTACAAAATTCCCTTACCTCGATTTACGCGTAAACTTATCTCGTCTCGATAATATCTGATCTCTCAGTCCAACTGCACGTCAACCAAGTCTACAGAACTGCATATAACTACATATTTTGGGTTAATTCACTTATTTTTATTAGTATATCACATTTACTGATCGAATCTAACGTACTGGGCCTGTTTTACTTTATTGGGCCCAATTGCACCTTAATGGGCCTCGACCCATTTTCAGTCTGTTTCTACTTATTAAATCCCTTCTTCAGGTTTACTGGGCTCATTTAGCTTACCAATAATCATCGGACTTCATTCCAAACTCATTGGATAGCCCATATACTATTTACAGTAATTACGTTGCAATTCCGATTAATATTCCTTTTTATACAGAATTAATCCGTAAATTTCGTAAAATAATCGAAACTCTGTATTAAATGACTCATATTATCGTAATTAAAACATACTTACCCAATATGATGCGGGGTACGAGAATCGGAGCTCAATCGGCTCTCGTTCGGGTTTTGTCGTAAAACTGCACAATTATTATATTTAATTTCGGGTTAATTTTTGATTAAATATAATTTAAATAAATTTCTCGAAAATCAAATCAGTCAATTTTGACCTCGTATCGACTTACCTGAAGTCTGGTGTATCCCCGAAAATTCTTCCCCTGTTTCCTTTTTTCTCTTTTTCTCCTGTTTTACCTTCTTTCTTGGCTGAACCGGTTCAATCCGGTTCAACCCGGTTCAGTCCGGTTCAGCCGGTTCAATCCGGTTTACCTCTTTGCTGAACCGGTCCGTATCGTTCAGACCTTCCCGTCGCCGTTCATGGCGTTTCCGACCGATTCTCGACTCGTTTCTGGCGCCAAACGGTACGCCTGCACTGGGGGAGTGTTCGGCTGGGGTCGGGGTTGGCCGAATCATGCCGGTGGCCGTCGGATTCCTCTTCTCCCTCGGCGGCACTCTCCCTCTCGATCCGTCGGATTCTGATGGTTTTGCCAGCCGACATCGGTCTCAAAAGAACTGCATCCTCTTCCTGATCACACCGGTGTCCGCCGTTCGAGCCCAGCTGCCGTGGATCATCGGAATCGAGTTCCTTTCTCCCGTCGGTTTCTCCTCCTCCATTCGCCGAATTCGGCGATCCTTGGTGCGCGTCACCGGTGCCCATGAGATCGTCGGCCTCTGCTTTTTCTCCTCGGCTGTTCGTCGGCGTCGTCGGTCGCCGGTGGCCGTGGATCGGACGGGCCACGTGCAGGTCGTCTTCCTCGGTTTCCATTTTCTTCTCTCTCCCCGACCAATTTTCTGATTCTTTCTCTCTTTTTTTTTTGAATTAATTTAATTTTTATTTATTATTATTTATAAATTAGTTTATTATTATTTTATTCATTAAAATAGTCAAAAATATTCAAAAATATCTAAAAAATCAATTTTTTATTCCAAATAATTTTATTTAATTAATTTATTATATTTTTAACCCTTTTCGATATATTTTTTCTCCGTATTTTTGGGATATTGTCCCAAACGAAAATTTTGATTAATTCCAATAAATTCATATCTTGATCAATTTAATTCGAAATTTTATTATTTCTTCGTTATTGATCAAGATTCTCAAATCCATTATTTTTAATAAATTTTCTTATCGGGTTTATACCGAATTTTGATCTTTTGACCATTTTACCCCTACACTTGTTCGGGATTAATTTAGACCGAGTTCCCTTCACGAACACTCACTCATTTTGCATTTAAATCCTTATCTTCAGTCCAAATCTCAGTCGTTTAATTTGGGATCATTTCAATCATTTCTTTCACGAACATACTCATTTCGTGTTTTTAAATAAATTCGGGTCTTACAAATCTCCCCCACTTAAGAAATTTGGTCCTCCAAATTAGAACCAAGTTAGTCTGTAAATCACTCCGGATATTTCACACATATCATACTCTTTAACTCTTATGTGACCTTTTCGGAGTGTACTACTACCAACATACTTTAATTAGGGAGATCATCTTAAACCTCAACACTTTCTCCTTCCGTCTAATACCTAAATCGATTTTCCAATCATACGTTATACTTTCATTAAGCTAAACTGTTGGAGCTCAAATCCGATTACATATGCTGGGTCCGAATAGTATTTTCGAAGCATCATAAGATAGGACACATTGTGGATGCTTGCTAATTCAGGTGGTAACGCCAACCTACAGGCCTTGTCTCCCACTTTGTCCAATCTCTTTTCAAATCTCGTTACGTCCTTATGTTATGTCCTAAGGGCATGTAACTTCCAACAATACTAATTCACCCTCGGTGAATTTCAATGGTTTCTATCTCTTGTCAGCATAGCTTTTTCTATCTGCTCTGAGGTGTTCTTAATCCTCCACAATTAACTGAATATCCTCAGAGGTTTGTCTTACCAATTCGGGAATAATTTTCTATCTGTCACCCACTTCTTCTTATCCAAATCGGGGAAATAACCCTTACGACCATACAATGCCTCATCTGAAGTCATCCCGATACTCAAGTGACAACTGTCATTATTGGCGAATTCAATTAGTAACAACTGATCATCCCAGAAGCATATCAAATAAATGGCACACGCTCTCATCATATCCTCTAGAACCTGTACAGTCCTCTCTGTCTGACCATCTGTCTGAGGATGGAAAGCTGTGTTAACACTCAGTCGGGTTCCCATAGCTTCTTGAAAAATATTCTTAGAAGTGAAAAGCGAAGCTGGAATCCCTATATGATACAATGCTCACTGGAAAAATACTTGGTGTTCCACAATTTTTCATACACATAAATCCACCTACACACTCAGAGTATCTGGGGATTTCCTAACCAGAAGGTGAATAGACTTAATCAACCTATCGACTATCACCCAGATAGCCTTTTGATTCATCCGGGTCCTCTGTAACTCATCATGAAATTCATGGTAACTTGTTCCCATTTTCGTGTCAATATAGGTAGAAACTGCCATAACCTTGCAACTTCTTTTCTCTACCTTACTCTGCTGACATACGAGATACTTCTCCACAATCTCCACTATATCTCTTTTCACATCTGACCACCAATATCCTTTTCTAATATTTCGATATATTTATTACTTCTCGAATGCACTGCATATCCTGAAGAGTGAGCTTCTGACAATAACTCTATCTCATCTTTGTGGTCCTGGGGAGCAGTTATACTGTCTCTAAACCTCTCTGTAAATCATCGACACCTCTGTGAACTCTGTCACTGTACCCTTCTGAATCTGTCCCAAACTGTCGACATCATATCGATCAGCACGCTAAGCCTGTCAAATCCAATCACTCAAATCTGGTTCTAATCTCAGGCTAGCTTTCACACAATCACTGTCATCATCAGAGGGAATCACATCACTACTGAGGCTTACAACTGCTCTAGCAGCTCATGCTCCCTGACCATCATATGTAATACCATCCCGAGGCTATTTTTGTTCAAGGCATTAGCCATTACATTAGCATTTCCTAGGTGGTACAATTTCCACAATCAAAATCCCTCAAAAGCTCTAACACTCTTTTTGTTCTCATATCCGACTCTTTCTGTGAAAACAGATACTCGGGGCTTTTGTGATTAGTGCATACCTGAAATTTCTCACTATATACATAGTAGTGTCATATACTCAGTACAACCACTATTGCTGTCAACTTTAAATCATAGGCTGGATAGTCCTTTTCTGATCCTTGAGTTGTCTGGATTCATAATTGACTATCTTCCCCTTTTTTGCATTAATACGCAGTTCATTTATTATTTTGAGGTATCTATAGACTCATGAGAACCTCTTAATCTGTTGGGTATGGTGAGAATAAATGCGGTGGTCAGTTTATTACTTCAGTACACCAAAACTCTTGTCACGTCTATCATCTCATTCAAATACACCTTTTTTTTAAGTTAAACGTGTCAATAAAGTAGTCCATTTCGAGAACTCTCAACAAATCATCTGTAAAAAAAATTTCCAATTGTTGCTTATGATTTCCCTGGACTTTAAATACACCCAAAATATCATCAATAAGGATGATAACAAATCGGTCCAGGTAAAGTTTAAATAACTTGTCGTAATTGAGTCCTATTGAATATTTCAATTACCCATTTCCTTGACCTATGTACGCATAAACGTATAATGTTCCTTTCGAAATCGCTTCCGTTGAAGCTACTAACCTGTGTCATTTCCTTTTTAATGGCTTTTATAAAATTTTAAATTTTTAAACTTTCCTGATTAATCGAATTATATTTTCTTATCGTACTCGTAAAGGTACCCTAATTTTAAATTTATATATTACGACTGTCGATTTCAAATTTATAGGTTACATGTATACTTTTAGACGCTATCAAGTCTTCAGGCGGGGAGGTATTTTGAAATACCTTTATTAACCCTCAGACTTGACCACAATTACTTTACATATCAGTCCATGTGGTCACAATTCATATTCGCTACTAATTTCTTTAATCCTAATCACTTCACTTATCATAGATATTCTTACCTTACATACGTCTCTTATTCTAGTCTATCTCTTATTCAGGATTTATCACAAAACTTATCTCTTTTCGTATATCACTTATAACAAAACTATATCATTACTCATTCCGTGAGTACAATCATTTGCTCCTTTAATTTCAATCGCTACACCCCTTTTATTACTTGTCAAAACTTACAGTATACTTTTCAGGGGTAAAACAACATTGTCTTAGAATAGAACTCTAAACATCATATTTTGCAGCCGACCAATTTTATTCTCAATTATTACTTCAAATTATTCATAGTCTACTGAATAAAATCGGCTGACTTATACTTCTTCCCCCGTATTCAACTTATAATTTCTTCATAATTATTTCGTTAGTTAACCCTTCTTTATTGGGGTACTAACTATCAGCATTATGCCCACGAATGTAGGCATTCACGTCTTTTACTAACTTATATACAAATGAAGGCGGTATGACTAAATACGTGGTACCAGGATTAATTATAATAATTATTTCTCTATTCACAACCAGTGTGGTATCCTCACCACATCATATGAAACATCAATAGTGTCCTGGTCCAAGGCATAGACTCGCCCTTATCCAACAGCCTACTTTCCCTTTCTCTTTGGCTGTGGCCTCCCTTTTCGGTGCAGAGATATCAACATGGTTTTCTCTATCTCTTTACCTTTTTGTGGGGCAATCTCGCCTAACTCTGAGCAATCAAAATAAATGGTCCATCTTACCACACTTAACGCCTATTTTAGTCAATAAAGTGTAGGTGTAGACCTTACTTCCGTGGTATCTACCACACATCCTACACTGCTAACTTTGCTTACACTGCTACACTGCTTCGTAGCAGGGCGGGGTTCTCCAATCACAATACCCCTCATAAGTGTTGAAATTGGATATACTGGGGCCTTATCAATCATCTTACTCCGTGACTCATTAACTCTAATGTCTTACCAACTGGTCTCTTTCCCGCTCTGACATCTATATCATTCTCTATTCTCTTTTGTCTCTATTTTGGCCCTTACTACCTTTCCCAATCTCAGAGGCATGCAACACATGATATTATTCACGCAACTATATTCTGCGCACTGCCTCGACATAAGTAGTGAGCCAATCGGACTCTAATCGACAATTTGAGTCCTTTCATGAACTTTTGGGCTTTTCAACTCTCACTGCCCATGGTATCAGGTTCACACCTGTCCAGAGATATAAATTGAGTTTCATACTCATCAATCAACTAGTGTCTCTGGGTCAGTGTAAGAAATTTTAATTGTAATTTCCTTTAAGTAGTGTCTGAAATATTTTGTCACCGGAATACATCCAGAAATATTTCTCATGTCGACTTTGGACGCTAACTATTCAGATGGGTCGAGCGGACTTCCACTAATGCTCCGCCTCGACTCCAACATAAACGTATTTAAAAGTAACTTTCTCAGTCGACATATACCGAAAGAATCCATACAACTTCGCTATCTCATACACCCAGTCCTCAGCAACTATTTGTTTCTTTACTTTGCTATTTACCGGAGGGGTGTGAAAATCTCTATAGTTTGAGGCATCTGTTTAGGCTTTACCCTACCTATCCTCAACTACCTGTATAGACTGAGTAAACAACTTTGAAATATTTTCTACACTCCACTCGATCCTCTCGGAGCGTGTCTCAATACTGTTTGGTCTCTTTATAGGACCCTGTGGAGTATGCTCAACATCAGCCTCCACCTCACTCTCATCTTGAGTCTCATGTGATGACTCATTTGACTCTCAAGCCTATCTCTACGGCCTCGAGCTTGTGTACTCGCCCCTCTACCATAGTGGCTATCAGTTATAAAAACTATATTCTTGTATTTGAACTAAATTCTTAGTTGCACTTCTACGTTGATATACACAATTGTATCTAAACAATGCACAGTACGTGAGGATGTAAATTTACTTAACCACTAACATCGACTCATATCAGGCCAACTCTGCTCTGATACCACCTTTTCTGTCACGACCCAATTTACCTAAAAATCAGAGTAAATGTTTCGCTTTTTCATTTCCTTATCCGTCGTGAATAGTTACACTACTAAACAGTTCGGCTATGATTCGGTGTTAGTCACCTCTCACCTATTTACCATTCCATTTTCATATTTCATTTTCATATCAATTTATTTTAAATAAATACATCCCCAATATTACATCCATGTACAGTACTGTGCCTCTATATGTTCAGATACAAAAAATTTACAAATGTGTATACCTGGTCTTGATAAAAAAAGCAAGTCATGAAATCAACATATAAATCAAACATGGAAAAATCATCATGTATGACATCTCATGCTCGTCACATTAATACTTATTTGTTTCATCATAAACTCAACACTTAAAAATTTATCTGTTTCATTACAAACTCTTCACGTTAAAACTTATTTGTTTTATCATAAAACAATCACATCAAGGCTAAACCCATCTCTCGGGAATACCTTTATTCATTAAAACGCATCTCGTTTAAAAACATAAATTGGGACGTTACCCATCCTTCGGGTTTGTCCTGGTCTATCCAGACCATATGATATCATGTGAGGCATGTAGGTTACTGTATGAAAAATCGAGGACTATGGCCATACTTTATCCCTGTGATCCGAGGCTACACAGATCCCAGTGTGCGGGGCATCACAACTGCAACGGGAGATGGGGTCAAATCCTACCCGCAAGAATATCAAGTAACATCATCGAGTCATCATGACTGCATGGTACAACGTACTCCGTGTGACATACACAGTACATCGTACTTCGTGGACCCATATCGTAGTCTGAGGGTGCCTGCCATAGTTCTTACCCACCCTAATACTATGTCGATAACCAACCCATGTCTCAAAGTATACGTGCGAGCATATCAACTCTCTGTGACACACAGTATACAAGAGGCTTCCGCACGACTATATGCATGTCAACTCACATCTAGTGCGAGCGAAGCTCCAGCACCACGCTATGCATATCATGATATCTAAAATCGCGTGCGAACGAAGCTCCAGCACGATTTTGTGTACACACAAATTTCTCGTACGAGCAATACTCCAGTACGGCTTTTCATGAGTAATAAATCAATAAACTTGAGTGCGAGAAAAGCTCTAGCACTCTTTTTACTCGTGTAAATATGATAGGTGGCTCAATCTTTATAAAACATCTTTTAAAATAGTAACCGGTCCAAACCGGTACCCTTTCGTATAATTCACAAAATCAACAGCCAATCTATGTGCATATTTGCTTAAATCAAAGCAATACATTTATATAAAACATTAAAACAAGATAATCATGCAATTTATCTGCCTTACTACCCTTTTTGTAAATTTTACTCTCAGGGGCAAAATCATATTTTTCTTTAATTACCTAAGCCTCGGTTTTTGTAGAAATTATTATTATTTCGTTTCTAGATACTTTAAGGAATTCTAAGCCCTGTAAATCCCCACAATAAATACGTATAGAAATCTCTATGCACCTATAAAATTCCTTTACCTCGATTTACGTGTAAACTTATCTCGTCTCGATAATATCCAATCTCTCAGTCCAACTGCGCATCAACTAAGTCTACAGAACTGCATATAACCACATATTTTGGGTTAATTCACTTATTTTTATCAGTATATCACATTTACTGATCGAATCTAACGTATTGGGCTCGTTTTACTTTATTGGGCCCAATTGCACCTTAATGGGCCTCAACCCATTTTCAGTCTGTTTCTACTTATTAAATCCCTTCTTTGGGTTTACTGGGCTAATTTAGCTTACCAATAATCATCAGGCTTCATTCCAAACTCATTGGATAGCCCATATACTATTTACAGTAATTACGTTGCAATTCCGATTAATATTCCTTTTTATACAGAATTAATCCGTAAATTTCGTAAAATAATCGAAACTCTGTATTAAATGACTCATATTATAGTAATTAAAACATACTTACCCAATATGATGCAGGGTACGAGAATCGGAGCTCAATCGGCTCTCGTTCGGGCTTTATCGTAAAACTGTACAATTATTATATTTAATTTCGGGTTAATTTCTGATTAAATATAATTTAAATAAATTTCTCGAAAATCAAATCGGTTAATTTTGACTTTGTATCGACCTACTCGAAGTTCGGTGTATCCTCAAAAATTCTTCCCCTTTTTCCTTTTTCTCTTTTTCTCTTTTTTTCCCTTCTTTCTTGGCTAAATCGGTTCAGTCCGGTTCAACCCGGTTCAGACAGGTCCGGTTCAGTCGATTCAATCTGGTTCACCTCTTTGCTGAACCGGTCCGTACTGGTTTAGACCTTCTCGTCGTCGTTCACGGCGTTTTTGGTCGGTTCTCGGCTTGTTTCTGGCGCCAAATGGTGCACCTGCACTGGGGGAGTGTTCGGCTGGGGTCGGGGTTGGCCGAATCACGCCGGTGGCCGCTGGATTTCTCTTCTCCCTCTGCGGCACTCTCCCTCTCGATCCGTCGAATTTCGATGGTTTCACCGGCCGACATCGGTCTCAAAACAACCGCATCCTCTTCCCGATCACACCGGTGTCCGCCGTTCAAGCCCAGCTGCCGTGGATCGCCGAATCGAGATCCTTTCTCCCTTCGGTTTCTCCTCCTCTGTTCACCTGATTCGACGGTCCTTGGCGCGCGTCACCGGTGCCCACAAGATCGTTGGCCTCTCCTCTTTCTCCTTGGCTGTTTGTCGGCGTCGTCGGTCGCCGGTGGCCGTGGATCGGACGGGCCACGTGCAGGTCGTCTTCCTCGGTTTCCATTTTCTTCTCTCTCCCCGACCAATTTTCTGATTCTTTATCTTTTTTTTTGAATTAATTTAATTTTTATTTATTATTATTTATAAATTAGTTTATTATTATTTTATTCATTAAAATATTCAAAAATATCTAAAAAATCAATTTTTTATTCCAAATAATTTTATTTAATTAATTTATTATATTTTTAACCCTTTTCGGTATATTTTTTCTCCGTATTTTCGGGATATTGTCCCGAACGAAAATTTTGATTAATTCCAGTAAATTCATATCTTGATCAATTTAATCCGAAATTTAATTATTTCTTCGTTATTGATCAAGATTCTCAAATCCATTATTTTTAATAAATTTTCTTATCGAGTTTATACCGAATTTTGATCTTTTGACCATTTTACCCATGCACTTGTTCGAGATTAATTTAGACCGAGTTCCCTTCACGAACACTCACTCATTTTGCATTTAAATCATTATCTTCATTCCAAATCCCAGTCGTTTAATTTGGGATCATTTCAATTATTTCTTTCACGAACATACTCATTTCGTATTTTTAAATAAATTCGGGTCTTACAATCACTCTATTGATATTATGTCTTTTAGGGCTTATGAATGCTTATGTGTTGTATGGTGACTTAGGTACATGTTCATATTTGACATATTCTAGCCATGACATTTCTATTAGCTTGAATTCTGTTAGATTATTGATGTAAGACCCGATATTTTCGAGTGCATTTAAAAATGCAAAAGGACTTAAATGGCATTCCCGAATACGTGCAGGGGCAAAATGGTCAAAAGACCAAAATTCGGTATTTATCGGGACAAGAAAATTTAATTAAAAATATGAGAATGAGAAATCTTGATCAATGATGAAGAAATAATTAAATTTCGAGTTAAATTGATCAAGATATGAATTTCTTGGGATAAACCGGGATTTTCGCATCGAAAAATAATCCCGAAAATAATCGAAAAAATATACCGGAAAGGTAAAACCGGACTGAGAAATTAATTTATGAATTAAATAGAAATTTTTTATAATATTTTGGGATATTTTGTAATTTTAATAATATTTTAATGAATAAAATATTATTAAAAATAAATTATAAATAAATAAAAATAAATAAAAAAATAAAATAATTGAAAAAAAAAAAGGAAACTCGCGAAACGCGAGCTGGAAAACGAAAACAGAAGCAGAGAAGAAACGGAAGCCGAAAAGCGAACCGAGGGAGATCCCTCCGTCTGACGGTCACCGGCGGCCAAGGGCCCCAGGCGAGGGTCGGCGAAGGTCGGCAGACCTCAGGCGAATCCACAGGCGGCCAGACGCGCGGCGAGGTGGCCGGAAAACGTCGGAAACGGAGGAGAAGACCGCGGGGGAGAGAACCCCGATTCGCCGGCGATGGGGCTGATTCGACCCCAGCCGAGGCCCGATTTAGGGAGCCCAGACGATTGCGCGCCGATTGGCACCGGAATCGCGCCGGGAACCGGCCCGACGGCGCCGGCACGACCAAAGGGAGCCTGGACCGGCCGAACCGGACAGAACCGGCCGAACCGGACCAGACCGAACCGGCGGTCCGAACCGGGTTGAACCGGACCGGACCGGTTCAGCCAAAAAGAGAGGGAAAAAAAGGAAGAAAAAGAGAAAAAGAAAAAGAGAAAAAATTGGGGAAAATTCCAGTGATGCAATCGAGCTTCGGGTAAGTCGGTAAGCGGTCAAATTGACCGATTTAAATTTTATAATATTTAATTTAATTAATTCCGACTGGAAATTTACCCGAAAAAATATATTTAATTGTGTAGCTCGACGATTGGCATCCACCGAGAGCTCGAGACCACCTCGATTTGAGTATTATCATGGAAACACGGGTAAGTAACCCTTATTTACGACAATTTATATCGTTATGCGTGATTGATATTTAACGCATGAATTACGAATTTAATTTACGTATAAATGAATTAAATTCTAGAAATTGGGATAAATTGTCGTAAATAATTCATAAGCTATCTGAGAATTTAGAACGAGGCTAAATAAATATTGATGGGTCCAATGAGCCCCATTGGCCTCGATAAAGTGTGGTAAAAGGGCTTAAGGTCGATTAAGGCCCATTAAGGTGCAATCGGGCCCAATATGAGAAACGGGCCCAATGATTTAAAATTAAGCCCAGAAAATTATGAAATACATTAAATTGTATTGTATTTGACCTGATGAATGTGTATCCGCAGTTCCGGAGATTTGATTTGGATTCGGAGCAAATCGGACTGCGTGACAAGACATCAGTGGGAAAGGTCAGACTGTACAGAAAAATGAGGTAAGGGAATTGTGTGAGTAGCTAGAGGTAGCTACGCATATTTTAATAGTTTTTCTGTACACTGAGTATGTATGTATACATGGATATTGTATAATGATCCTAAAAATGGTTTGAATGATTTTAAGGATCGAAATAGGTGAAATGTCTATTTTACCCCTATTGAGGGAAGTTCACCTAAGGATGGTGAAAGCATGACATGCATGAAATGCATGATTTAAGGATTTTTGATGATTAAGGAATTTTATTGGTTTTAATCAAAGCAAAGCAATAGATTGGCCAGAAATTGTTTAATTTCACAAAATAACACTACGTAGGTGTTATTAATAATTAAATGGAAATTTCTTTGGAAAACGGCCAACTATCAAGTTTATATGGAAACAGATAGTGCCGACACGTAGTTCGCACTATATCTGCGTTTGTGAATGTGCATAAATGTGCTTGAGCAGTTGCTCGCACTGACTTGTGACATCATATGCATGAAATGTGCTAGAGCATGGTGCTCGCACTGATTTTTAATATTGTGAAATGAGAGCTGCTGGAGCCTAGCTCGCACTCTGTTTTGACATGTTTTGACATGTTTTGATTTGTTTTGACGTGGTATGCATAAGATAGTGCTGGAGCGATTACTCGCACTACTTTTAATGATTTGACATGCATGAGAGATGCTGGAGCTTAGCTCGCATCCTGTTTTGATTTAATTATGCATGAAGCCGTGCTGGAGTCTAACTCGCACGAGATTTGATTTAATTATGCATAAAGTCGTGCTGGAGTGTAACTCGCACGAGATTTGATTTATTTGAGCATTCATTTGTGCTGGAGCGTTGCTCGCACAAAGTTTTACGTAGTTTTCATAATTCATTTGAATATCGTACTGGAGTTTTTCTCGTACGAGGTTTTCAGTGAGTTTTTATACATATCCGTACTAGAGCGTTGCTCGTACGTGGATTTTAATTGAAATTATAATCAGTTTAAGTCGTACTGGAGCGCTGCTCGTACGCAGATTTCACTGATTTTTATGAAACCGTGCTAGAGCTTCGCTCGCACGAGATTTTCAGATATCATGAATATGCATGGAGCCGTGCTTGAGCTTCGCTCGCACAGGGATTTATATTACATGCATATAGCCGTGTTGGAGCCTCCTGTAGACTGTGTGTCACAGTGAGATGATATGCTCACACGTGCATTCTGAGACAGAGATGATATGGGTGGATAAGACCTATTACAGGCACCCCTGATTGAGCTTGGGTCCATGGAGTACGTTGTACCGTGTATGTCACGCGGAGTACGCTGTACCGTGGGGATTGTTGGAGTGGAGTGGCATGAGCCACGAGGCAGCAAGCCTTGCCCTCGCAATCCTGGTGTTATGCTGTTCTGGCGGGTAGGACGACCCACCTCCCGTTTCAGGTGTGATACCCCGCACACTAGGTACCGTGTTGCCAGGGATCACTAGGATATGGCCATAGTCCTCGATGTTACTGATACTTACCTAATTATCTCACATGATATAACTTGTGGTCTATTAGACCAGGGTAGACCCGAAGGAGGGGTCAGGCCCCCGATTTGACGATTTGACGATTTTATGATTTTATGAAATGTGACCCTGAAAGAAGGGTGGTTTTATAACCGAGTTTTATAATGAATTTTAATGAATTGTTTTATGAGATGATTGACCCGGAAGGGTTAGTTTTTACTGCAATTTTAATGAAATGATTTAAATGCAGTAGCATGATGTGCTTTTCCATGCTTAAATGATAAATTCATGAAATGATTATATCCCGCGATTTGTTTTATATCGCATGAAGTAATGCATGATTTTGATTTAATTCATGCTGAATATTGATTTAATGATGTCACATAAAATGCTTTGAATGCATGAGTTACATGATTTATATATGCACAAATAGTTTTGGATAAACTATGGCATTGAATATGCATGACTTTGTGCGTGTAATTTTAAATGAAAAGAAATGGATTTAAGGGCATGGCATTATGAGCATGTAGATAGTGGAGCTATCTACTTACTTGCATAATTGCCTTACTGAGCGTGTGGTTTGCTCACCCCCCTTATTTTTCCATCTTTTCAGAGCACTTGTAATAATTATTGAGCGGCTGAGGACTTGCATGCTTAATATCCGCTGCTTGCTGCTACCCATCGAGAGACAGGTATACACATTTGTATGGTTTTGTATCTAAATATGTAATGCACAGTACTGTAAATGGATATGATGTCGGGGATGTAGAGTCATGTAAATACCAGTGGGTATGTGTTTATTTAAAGTCAAAAGGATAGTAGACTCTGATATATGATTATGGGAATGAAATGTTAAATAGTGTGAGGTGACTAACACCGAATCATAGCCCAACTGTGTTGTAGGATGATCACGACGAGAGAAAGGTAAGAATTAAATAATAAATAAAAAAGCGAAAAATTTACTCTGATTTTTAGGTAATTCGGGTCGTGACAGGTTTAATGGTATCAGAGCTTGAGTTGGCCTGATATGAGTCGGTGTTAGTGGTTAAGAAGTTTACATCCCCATGTACTGTGCATTGTTTAGATACAATTGTGTATATCGAGATGGAGGTGCAGCTAAGAATTTGATTTTTAAATGCAAGTATAGACTCATTAACTGATAGCCGCTATGGTTGAGAGGCGAGTACACGAGCTCAAGGCCGTTGAGGTAGGCCAATGAGTTGTACTGAGTCGCCACATGAGACTTGAGATGAGATTGACGTGGCGGCTAATGTTGAGCATGCCCCACAGAGTCCGACAGAAAGATCGGACAGAGTCTGACAGAGAGATCAGACAGTATTGAGATACGCTTCGCGAGGTTGAAGCGGAGTGTGGAGAATATTTTGCGAGCTAATTGCTCAGGGTATGTATGAGGGCGAGTTGGAGCATTAATTGAAGTTCGCTCGACCCATTTGAAGATTTCGACATCCAGATTGGACATGAAAAAAATAATTCGAAATGTATTCCGGTGACAGAATATCCCGGACACTGTTTAAAGAAAATTACAGATGAAATTATTTACTCTGACCCAGAGGAACATGTTGATTAACGAGTATGATACTCAGTTTATATTCCTGGGCAGATGTGACTTAGACACGATGAACAGTGAGAGTCGAGATGTCTGAAAGTTCATGGAAGGACTCAGATTATCAATTAGAGTCCGATTTGTCTGTTAGACATCACTACCTATGCCGAGGCAGTGCGCAGACTACAGTTGTGTAAATAAGATTATAAATTGCGCGCCTCTGAGATTGGAAAAGGTAGTAAGGGCCGAAATAGAGACAAAAGAGAATAGAGAATGACAAAGATGTCAGAACGGGAAAAAGGTAATATGGTAAAAACTTTGAGCTGTTGAGTCACGGGGTAAGTTGATTGATAAACCCCAGTATATTTAATTTCAACACTATTGAGGGGTATTGTGATTCGAGGACCCCGACCTGCTACGTAACAGTATAACAGAGTAGCAGTGTGAACAGTGTAAGATGTGTGGTAGTTATCACGAAAATAAGATGTTGGACGAGGGCGAGTGTATGCCTTGGACCAGGACACTATTGATGTTTCATGGGATGTGGTGGAAGATACCACACTGGTTAAGAATAATGAAATAATTATGTTAATGGATCCTGGTGCCACGCATTTATTCATACCGCCTTCAGTTGCTTATAAGTTAGTGAAAAATGTGAAGCCTATACCTTTAAGCATAAAGAGGATGATAGCTAGTTGATTTTCACTAACTGAATATGGGTATAGGGATTGTAAGTTGAAAATAGGGGTGAAAATATCACTGAAAAGTGTATTGTAACTTGACAAGTAAGGAAAGAGTTTGCCATAAGTGATATATGAAAGGAGATAAGATTGGAGATGTGATAGATCCTGCATACGAGATATATTGGAATAAGGGGCGTATGCAAGGTAAGGATGTCCTTGATAAGCCAAGTAACTAAGGATTAAGCAATATGTAGTGTATATGGATTGCGACCAAGATAAGGGGTAGATATATCTACACCCAGTCGATGTGGTCAAATCTGAGGGTTAATAAAGGTATTTCAAAATACTTCCCTGCCTGAAGATTTGACAGCGTCTGGAAGCGCACGCATAATCTATAGATTGAATTCGACGGTCATAATATATACATTAAAATTTGGGTACCTTTGCTGGTACGATAAAGAAATATAGAATTTGATTAATCAAGAAGGTTTAAAAAATTAAAATTTTATAAAAGCCGTTAATATAAGAGGAAGGAAACGACGTGGGTTAGTAGCTTGACCATAAACGATTTCGAAATGACATTGGGCGTTTATACGTACATAGGTCAAGGACAAGAGTGATTGAATTATTAAGTGGAACTCAACTACGTTAAGGTATTTAAACCTTACCTGGACCGATTGATTGTCATCTTTAGTGATGATATTATGATGTATTCGAAGTCCAGGGAAGAGTATGAGTAGCAACAGGAAACTGTCTTACAGACAAGGTGTTATGAGTTTCTTGAAATGAGTTGCTCAGTTGACACGTCTCATTCGGGAAAAGATTTCATACGAGTGTTATGATAAGTATGAAAATAGCTTCAATGAGTTTTGGTATATTGGAGTAATGAACTGACCACCATAAGTATTCTCACTATAACTAACAGCTCAAGAGGTTTCAGTGTGTATGGATACCTCCAAATAAGGATTGAGCTATGTATTGATGTAAAATGGGAAGATAGTCGTTTATGGATCCAGACAATTCAAGGAACGTGAGAGAAACTATCTGACCCATTATTTAGAGTTGGCAGCCGTAGCGTTTACACTAAAGGTATGGCGCCACCACTTATATGGTAAGAAATTTCGGATATGCACTGATCGTAAAAGCCCCGAGTATCTGTTTTCACAGAAAGAGTCGGATGAGATAACCAAGAGGGTTAGAGCTTCTAAGGATTATGATTGTGAATATTGTACCACCCAAGAAAGGCTAATGTAAAGGCTGATGCTTTAAACAGAAAGAGCCTCGAGATGGTATTACATATGATGGTCAGGGAGCGTGAGCTGCTAGAGCAGTTGTGAACCTCAGTAGTGATGTGATTCCTTCTGATGATGACGGTGATTTTGTGACAGCTAGCCTGAGGTTAGAACCGGATTTGTGTGACCGGATTTACCAGGCTTAGCGTGATGATCGGCATGGTGTCGATAGTGTGGGTCAGATTCAGAAGGGTACAGTGACAGAGGTCACAGTGAGTGATGATAACTTGCAGAGGTTCAGAGACAGTATAAGTGCTCCCCAGGACCACAGTTGATGATATAGTGTTATTGTCAGAAGCTCACTCTTCGAGATATACAGTGTATCCGAGAAATAATAAATATATCGAGATCTCTGAAAATGGTATTGGTGGTCAGGTTTGAAAAGTGATATTGTAGAGATTGTATAGCAAGTGTCTCGTATGTCAGCAGAGTAAGGTAGAGTACTAGAAGTCTGCAGAGTTATTGCAGCCTCTACCTATATTGACATGGAAATGGGAACAAGTGACCATGAAGTTGTGATGGGTTATAGAGGACCCGGAAGAATCACGAGGCTATCTAGGTGATAGTTGATAGATTGATTCAGTTACCCACCTTCTGGTTATGAAAATCCCTAGATACTCTAAGTGTATAGGCGGATTTATGTGTGTGGAATATTGTGAAACATTGTGTAGCGTTCCAGTGAGCATGGTATCAGATAGGGATTCCCGCTTCACTTTCCACTTCTGGGAATATGTTCTTGGAAGCTATGGGACCCTGATTGCGTGTTAGCACAGCTTCCACCCTCAGACAGATGGTCAGTCAGAGAGGACTGTACAAGTTCTGGAGGATGTGATGAGAGCGTGTGCAATTGATTTTATGAGCTCCTGGGATGATCAGTTGCTACTAATCAAATTCGCCAGTGATGACAGTTGTTACTTGAGTATCGGGATGAGATTATATGAGGCTTAGTATGGCCGTAGGGAGTTGTTCCCTGACTTTGATAAGAGAAGTGGGTGACAGATAGAAAATTGTTCCCGAATTAGTAAGACAAACCTCTGAGTATGTTCAGTTGATTTGAGAGAGATTAAGAACACCTCAGAGCAGATAGAAAAAGCTATGCTGACAAGAGACAGGAAATCATTAGAATTCACCGAGGGTGAATCATTATAGTTGACAGTTATTTGTCATAAAGACGTAACGAGATTCGGATAGAGATATTGGACAAGTGGGAGATAAGACCTGTAGGTTGACATTACCACTTGAATAAACAGGCATCCACTATGTGTCCTATCTTATGATGCTTCGAAAATAATATCCGGACCCGATATATGTGATCGGATATGAGCTTCAACGGTTTAGCTCAATGAAAATATAACGTATGATTGGAGAAATTGATTCGGGCACTAAACGGAAAGAGAAAGTGTTTAGGGTTAAGATGATCTCCCTAGTTAAGTATGATGGTAGTATTACACTCCGGAGAAGGTCACTTGAGGATGACAGTATATGATGCGATAGACATACCCGGAGTTGTTATGGACTCATATTACTTGGTTCTAATTTGGAGGACCAAATTTCTTAAGTGGGGGAGATTGTAAGACCCGATATTTTCGAGTGCATTTAAAAATGCAAAAGGACTTAAATGGCATTCCCGAATACGTGCAGGGGCAAAATGGTCAAAAGACCAAAATTCGGTATTTATCGGGACAAGAAAATTTAATTAAAAATATGAGAATGAGAAATCTTGATCAATGATGAAGAAATAATTAAATTTCGAGTTAAATTGATCAAGATATGAATTTCTTGGGATAAACCGGGATTTTCGCATCGAAAAATAATCCCGAAAATAATCGAAAAAATATACCGGAAAGGTAAAACCGGACTGAGAAATTAATTTATGAATTAAATAGAAATTTTTTATAATATTTTGGGATATTTTGTAATTTTAATAATATTTTAATGAATAAAATATTATTAAAAATAAATTATAAATAAATAAAAATAAATAAAAAAATAAAATAATTGAAAAAAAAAAAGGAAACTCGCGAAACGCGAGCTGGAAAACGAAAACAGAAGCAGAGAAGAAACGGAAGCCGAAAAGCGAACCGAGGGAGATCCCTCCGTCTGACGGTCACCGGCGGCCAAGGGCCCCAGGCGAGGGTCGGCGAAGGTCGGCCGACCTCAGGCGAACCCACAGGCGGCCAGACGCGCGGCGAGGTGGCCGGAAAACGTCGGAAACAGAGGAGAAGACCGCGGGGGAGAGAACCCCGATTCGCCGGCGATGGGGCTGATTCGACCCCAGCCGAGGCCCGATTTAGGGAGCCCAGACGATTGCGCGCCGATTGGCACCGGAATCGCGCCGGGAACCGGCCCGACGGCGCCGGCACGACCAAAGGGAGCCTGGACCGGCCGAACCGGACAGAACCGACCGAACCGGACCAGACCGAACCGGCGGTCCGAACCGGGTTGAACCGGACCGGACCGGTTCAGCCAAAAAGAGAGGGAAAAAAAGGAAGAAAAAGGGAAAAAGAAAAAGAGAAAAAATTGGGGAAAATTCCAGTGATGCAATCGAGCTTCGGGTAAGTCGGTAAGCGGTCAAATTGACCGATTTAAATTTTATAATATTTAATTTAATTAATTCCGACTGGAAATTTACCCGAAAAAATATATTTAATTGTGTAGCTCGACGATTGGCATCCACCGAGAGCTCGAGACCACCTCGATTTGAGTATTATCATGGAAACACGGGTAAGTAACCCTTATTTACGACAATTTATATCGTTATGCGTGATTGATATTTAACGCATGAATTACGAATTTAATTTACGTATAAATGAATTAAATTCTAGAAATTGGGATAAATTGTCGTAAATAATTCATAAGCTGCAATAGCCAACCTATCCATATACTGTTATAAACAGGATTTAACGATGAAAACACTGAAAACATGCAATATATGCATTAATGCTGTATCGATGCAATTACAGTATGTTTCAGTCTGTAAATTGGGTAAATATAAAAATTTCCTATTACTAGGTTTTTACCTAGATATTTCGATATCTATATTCTCTATAGTATTTATTTGCAAACTGGAGGTCAAAAATATATGTACAACTATCTCTAATAGCTTCCATAAATCCTTTACCTCGATATTGATCGTTTACGCTTTTATTCTTTCACTTCCCATCAATCAATCTATCCGGCTCCAATTACGTCTTCTGGAGCTACAGATAATCACTAATCACATCAATTAAATCCATATTTCACTTTCACTACGATCAATTTAAAGTTTCAGGCACATTTACCTTTATTGGGTCTTATTGTTCCTTAATGGGCCAAACTCTATCTTAAGTCCATTTTAACTTTCCTATTCACTCCACTAAGGCCCATTTAGCTTGTTAGGCCCATTTACACTTATTAGGCCATTCTTGGCTTGTGTTTGGCCCATGGCGGTCGGCCATTACAAGCTTGGTTTCATTTCGGCATTATGCTGAACACTTGGTGTGCATAAGCCATTATGCCCACCAATGCCAACTTATCATCACAAATCACGCCATTTATGTTTTTGCTAGCCCATTGTGGCATTTTCACAAACACTTGGCATGCTTGTCTTAAGCCTTTCACATGGTTCATTCATGCATTTTATCAAACATCTTATATGCATGCATGATAAATCAATACAAATTGATGTCACCCAATTACACCATCATCATGCACATGTAATTACCAACACATATACATCATCAAAGCATTAACATGTTTATTATAAATTCACCATACCCATTCGGCCTAAGCTAGTTCTCTACCTTAGGTGATGTTTTGCCATTTAATTCATACACCAATCTACTCTATAAATTCACTAGATTAACATACATGAGATTGGTGGAAAGAAAATTCACCTAGCTTATACAATCCAATTTGGTCAAAACTTCAAGGGTGGGTATGACTCTATGAACAACTTTGATGAAGGAAGCTTATTCCAAATATGCTTGTAGGTAGGTGATTTTTAGAGAGAGAAAGCTTGATTGATATGGTCAAATTTTCAAGAAAGAAGATGTGATTTTCCTTAGCCATGTTCTAGTTTTTCAAGGCTGAAAATTCATCCAATTTATGGATTAAAATCTGCCCATTAAGCAGGCTTAAAAAGGTTTTGGGCTTGACAATTTATTGGGCTTGGATTTTGGGCTTAACTATTTCAATTGGGATTTATCTTTAAAGCTATTGGGCTTTTGGTTTGGGCCTTAATTTTCATATTTATTGGGCTGGAATTTCTCTCCATTTTGGGCCTATTATTTAGCCTAAATTCAGCCCAAAGTTTGGCCCAAATTTTGACCCATTAAGCTTGCACTATTTCTGCCCATTTAATCCATGCTTAATGGGCCATATCCATTTAACTAGTTAGCCCATTAAGAATTTTCATTTCAGCCCATTTTTAATTTAACCCAATTTAATTTAATTAATTTCATAAATATTATTAGCTGAAAGTTAAGTGCTTTAGCCCAAAATAATTTTTCTCATGCATTAACCATGGTTGGGTTAAGTTAACCATGCTTTTGTTAATTAGTCAAATCTTATTCTCAATTCTGACTTTTCTCTTAGCTTTAACCATTGACCACGTTTGACTAATGTTGAAAAAACCCAAATATATGAATTTCAATGCTTGATTAGTTCATCTTTGTGTTTTGACTACCTTTGGTAGCTTAAAATGCTAAAAACAGCTCAAACGATTGATTTTGAGCTTGTTTGGTCATCTTTTGGCATTTTCACCACTTCAATATTATTGGGATCAAACCAAACTAACTTTCCTTCTTGGCATATCCAGATTTTGGTGTCCTTAGTCAATATATTGTCATGACCTTTTTCATTCTTTTTAACCGAAAATCTCAATAAATATTTCGCATTTATTCCTTTCCCTACTCGGTCGTGAACGAACTTACCACTACACTGTTGGGTTGTGAGTCAATAATAATCCACTCACAATATCCATTCTCAATTAATAAAAGTGAAGTCATACATTTAAACCTCAATCATTTGTTTATACAAAATATGATTACTGACATCTACAATCCCCCATAATTACATCTCAAATGACTACTGTGCTTTTACACTGTTTAGATACAAAAAGGAATCACTACATATATACCTCTGAGCAATGGATGGCAGTGGATATCCAAAATACAATGCCTCAGTCCTCACTGGGCTACTATGTACGCTCTGTAGGAGGGGGGAAATAGAGAGGGATGAGCAACCAAACGCTCAGTAAGGCAATAATGCAAGCATGGTAGATAACTACTCTATCTACATGCCGATAGTGTTATGCATAAATCATCTATAATAGGAGCATGAGGAACAAAACTATGCCATATGAGTATACATATATATCATGTATCAAAATCATGTAAAATTGGCATATAAAACATGGAATATCAACATGTGAAAACATCTCATGCTCAATCTCAATAAACTCATAAAAGGGCAATTCATTTAAGAAACCTCCTTTTTAAATTGCATCTCTTTCTCAAATACATATCATCTCATCACAAATCATTTTCGCAATCACAAACCTCATTATCATTTCACAAATCAAGTTCACAAGGATCAACCCCTCCTTTGGGTCTACCTTAAACAACCACAATCACACAGATGTATAAAAACCAAGTCACTATATCACAAGTGACTATGTGGACCAACTACATCATAAACCATCCCAGACCACAGGCATCCAGGTGTGCGGGGTATCGTGCTGGCACAAAGGTGGATTATCCCTTGCCAGACTTTTTTATCACAAAATCACCACGCGGTACATCATACTCCATGTAATATACATGGTACATCGTCTTCCGCGGACTCATATCATGGTTGGGGGTGCCAGTCGTAGGTCTTATCTACCCATACCAGGAACTTTCCATACCCATGTAGGAGAGCCTCCCTACCAAATAGAGTCTCCCCACCCCTCTAAGACTTAAGCATGTTGGCTTAAGGATCTTTCCGTAAGAGAGCCTCCCCACCGTACAGAGCCTCCCTGCCTAACAGAACCTCTCCGCCTCCTCGGGCTTAAGGATGTTTGCTTAAGGATGTAGGGCTTAAGGATCTTACCGTAAGAGAGCCTCCCCACCGAACAGAGCCACCCTGCTAACAGAGCCTCCCCGCCTCCTAGGGCTTAAGGATGTTGGCTTAAGGATGTAGGGCTTAAGGATCTTACCCACTTTTACGACCTCATATGTACCACAGTATGAAAACTTGTGCGAGCAAAGCTCTAGCATGACTCATGCATCATATCATAAAGAAACCACGTATGAGCATTGCTCCAGTACGGTTCTATACATAAGAGAACCACTCAAAATCCACGTATGAGCAGAAGCTCCAGTACGGTTTATAAAGTATCATCACAAATCAAATCAAAGTGCGAGCTAAGCTCCAGCACTTTCATACAAATCAAAGCATCAGAATCCAGCACGAGCGAGGCTTTAGCGCGATTTAATTCATATAGCTCGATAGGCGGCTCATATGCATTCAAAACACATCACAAACATGTTTAGCACTTCACATGTGCTATTTAATAACATCAATAAAACACTAGCCAGCCTATCCTTTTATTTGCTCAAATCAAAGCATTGTGTTTTGTGAAAAACATTTAAAACACTTGATTTATGCATTTATTAGCCTTGCTATTCTTTTTTATACATCTATATAAAACAAAATCATACAACACTCGTAACTATTTCCGCATACCAAACAACCAATTTCTCAAACATTCATGCATTTCATAAACACCCTATATTCCCACAAAATAGGAGCAGCTACCTTTATATACTTACAGAATTCCCTTGCCTGGAAATCGCGTCGCGAGATTTCCACTTCTTTTAAGTTGCTTACATGTGCGGTTCGATTCGTCTCCAACGAACTCTCTGAAACTGCACAAAATCGTATTTCGCATCATTATAGTCGATTATAATCCAACTCTTGCGTTTACTATAGTCGATTCGACCTATAGTCTCTATTAACGCTTATTAGGCCTCATTTCATTACTCTACTCATAACTCGAGTCTATTGATTCTTACCAAATCGATGTTAAATCGATATTAAGCTCATAGCGTTCATATTTCATCATTCCTTCACTATGGCATTCATCAAACACTACATGTGTCGATTTTCATAATTTCATTTAAATCCACAATGTAGTTCCATTTAACCATCTAAAATCATACACATTACCTCAATAACCACTTTAGCATGCCCATAAACCATAAACTCATTCAACCCACATCTTCTCACAATATACCCATTCTAGATTTTCTAGGTCACACCAATTCCACCACATTCCTAGATAATTTATCCATGAATACACATCCAACTCAACTCCAAAATCAACAAATGAACCAATGTACTTTGGTTGAAGTATTAGAAACTTTCCAATCTAATTTCTCTTCTTGCTCCAAAAGGAAATGTTCCTTGCTCCTTCAATACTAACAATGAGGTTTTGGGTTTCAACTATATTGTTCTCTTCCTCAAGGTGAACAACTTTGTATCTAATAGCCTCCCCTCAATTCTTACTGGAAATAAACTGATTTTAGAGAGATAAGCTTAGGTTTTGGGTGAAAAATGGAAGGGTGATGTTGTTTTCCTAAAAATTATAGATTTCAGCACTCCTTTTATAGAAATAGCTTGAGGAGATCGATCTGGTCCCCTTAAATCCCTCTTTTTCACAGCATTTTAAGCATGAGATCGATCTGTCGAAGCTTCAGATCGATTTGCTCCAAACAGAGAGCTAAAGAGATCGATCTGTATGCTTGAAGATCGATCTTTTCATTATAGAATGTTTAGGAGATCGATCTAGCCCCATGGGAGATCGATCTGCTCTATTCCATTGCTCAAATAAGAGCATTCTGGCTCTTCCAGATCGATCTCTCATTCTATGATATTGATCTGACCTTCATATTTTCCAGATTTTCTGTAATTTTTCTGCAGCAACACACACCCAAACATCCTTAATTTGCTACCATAGTCATTTTCTCATCCAACCACCTTTAAGACTTGAAAATGGCATCCATCCATACCTTATACACATTAAAACTTTTGTGTATTCTTTGCATAGCCAAAGGTATACCATACCAAGCTAAATGGAAGTTCAACTTCATTCCATTTCACCACCCTACTCATTTTGAGTTCCAGTCACATTCATCACTTATAAAAGCTCATTTCTTCATATTCATACACAATGAAACTTGTATGTACATTACAAACTCATTGATAATTCTATTTTTAATAGAATTATTTGTGCTTAATTTCCAAATTATTTATTTAATCCCATATTATTTTATTAATAATCCCCTCAATTTAATTAAAATTCTTTAATGTGCAGATAAATTAAATCCAGATGAAACTCAGTCATTTCAGTTAAAATTGGGCTGAAAATGGACTAAAGGATGCTTGCCCACTTCCAATTTGCAGACCGAGTCATCAGTCGTGTGGACACGCGTGATGCCAAGTGTCCGTATTTTATTTGCTCTGAAATAATAAGATCGAAGGACACCATGAAAACCTTCTAGAAGGCACATGCCCGGCCACATCGCACAACCAACTGGACAAATTAACAAATAACGTGGAAATATCTACTCTACAGCAAATAAAATGAAGACAAGTGGCCAAACAATGCCAACTCATCTAGGATGGAAAATTAACATTGTACCCCTAAATGTGTATATAAATAGAAAATGATGGCAATTGAAATAGGTAGGTAAATTAGGGTAGAATAGCTTTTAGGGCAACTTTAAGTTTTCCTTGTTTTTAAAATTTCTGAATAGTTTTCTTTTAGCAAGTTTTTCTACTGTTCATGGCAACTTACTTTATGAAGAGTTTCTTTCATTTGCTATTTCATTTGTAGTTTACATTATCAAAGTTTATTTTCTTTGAATTTGATTCAATGAAATTTAATGGAGTATTTGCTTCTCTTTTGCTAGCTCTTGATTTTCCTAAAATTGCTTATGTTTTTTTTTAAAAACCTTTATTTTTCCTAGCTCTCGGTTTGTTCATCTTGTGTACATTCGGGTGACAAGAATTTTTCATTCATTCTTCTGCCTTTTGATTCTATTTCCTTGATGTGGGTTGATGCTGAGCATTGTTCCACATTGAGAGCAATGTGGAATCATTGCTGGAGAAGAAAATGAAGCAAACTGAGGATGTGGAGTTCCCTGTTCACGTTGATGAAGCTCACAGATGTTAACTTCAGTTGTGGATTTTTATATTTCCTCTCAATTTTAATCTCATATTCTACTATGCCTTATTGTTCTTTTCTTTCCTTATTTCATTTTTATTGGTCTGCATTTCATGAATCGGGTTGTTTAGTTTATTGCCTTTAACTTTAGTTTGCATTGTTTTTACTGCATGTTGTTGAGTTCTGTTGTTCAAGGAAATTATTGCATTTCATTTTAGAAATTTTCCATTAATCCCTCTAGATTCACCAGCTATTTTATGTTTGATAGACGTTGCTTTCATTAGGAGCATTGAGAAGTGTCTTTGGTATTGCTCTGTTGTGCTCTGTTTTCGATTTTTAGTACTGTTCATTATAGATTTTCTCTTATGGTTTATTTTATTTGTTGCTTATGTTTCGGGTGCATGTTAATGTTCTTTTTAGTTTGGTTAGTTTATGCCGATTGATGTTAGGCAGTAGAGTTCAAAACACTTCAAGAATTCTTAGACTCTCGGTTTAAGCAACAACTTTAATCTTCTTTACATTTCTGCAATGCTTATATCTAAATTCTTCTGTAATGTCTGGTACAATTTAAATTATGACTGTATTATGTCAATTCCAGGTTGTTGAGGAGGTGTCGATGTGTAGCTGAAGCATATTGTTGCCAAGCATAACCAACGTTGGAGTTACAGCTCGGAAGGATGTGTACCGCAGGAAATCAAAAGCAGGCATTGTTACGTGTTTGCTGCCATGGTACTGGATTTGCAACTCGGGAATGAACTGTCGATGCAAGCGATGCAGTACATCACCTGGAGCAGACTCTGAATATTGGCTGTAGCACGACATGTAGCAGCACCTGAAGCAGAAGCCACGAACGAGTGCTGGCACCTAGACAGAACCGAGAACAGCAGGACACACCTAGAGCAGCTAAGAAGAAATGGGAATAGTGCACAGTACACATGCTCGGGACCACTCAGCTGATTTAAGCTTAAGGCCATGTTTGGCCACATTACATTGTTGCTATTTTATAATTTAATACATTTTTATTAGTATTTCCATTCCTTGCATTAGTTGTTAAGCTAGGATTAATTGTTAACTGGGTTAGTTATAGTGTTTGTGTGTTAATTTGATTGTTAGTTTTAATGTAGTTAATAGTTAATTTTATATTATATGTTTTAGGACTTAATTTTAGTTTAGTATTGTATGAGTTGCGTTTAGGATTCACTTAGATTAAAATCATTTTATACATTGTTAAATTTTCATTTTAAATTGAAAATTCCAAAAATATTTATTTTTCATGTATTATTTAGATTTTGTTTTATTTAGTTAGAATTAGGTTTAGTTTAGGGTCATTTTATAGGAAATTATTTTCTTAATTAGGTTAATAGAAGTTTTAAATTTTATTAGATCTTAAATTAGTTTAATTTGCAATTTTTATTAAGTAGTTTAATTACATGAAATTTTTATTTTAAGCTTGTTTAATTATTAGTCTAATTTTGTTTCTTTATTTTTCATATTTGCATTTTAATTTAATTGCGTTAATTAATTTTAACTGTTTTAATTATTTTTGTAGGTATTTGCTTGGAGCACTGTAAGTAAATTTTAATTCGGTTTTATTTTCTTTAGTTTATAGCTTTTATTATCTTCAATACTTTTAATGTTGGCCTTGTAGATCACCCATTAAGAATTCATAATTTGCTAGAATATACTTAAGGTAAGATTAACTGGTAGTTAATTAGGCTGATCAACTTCTCTATGGGACGATATTCCAGGACTCAAATCCCATTATTACTGGTACGACCCGTGCACTTGCAGATAATACGTTTAGTTCGTATCAAGTTTTTGGCGCTGTTGTCGGGAAAGTTTTAATTAGTCGTTAATTAATATCGGTGA
The DNA here is from genome assembly GCA_033439115.1 of Firmiana major. Lineage (NCBI taxonomy): Eukaryota > Viridiplantae > Streptophyta > Magnoliopsida > Malvales > Malvaceae > Firmiana > Firmiana major. The sequence goes on along the minus strand of CM065908.1, from coordinate 43,243,545 downwards.
AATTATGCTTAGGTGTAATTCTAGCTTGTAAATATTTAGGTTGTAAAAATTTAGATCCTTAGTTTAGTTTAGTTTAGTTAATTTTCTCTATCTCAAACAAAATTAAAAAATTAAAAAAAACTTAAAAAAAAATATTTTCTAAGGACTTTGTGATGTTTGCATGTGTAGAGCTAAGAGTTATGATTGCTTTCCTCTAGATCCTGAAATTGAAAGAACTCTTAGGAAAATTCGAAAGGATTCTAGAAAATTTATAGCTCCACTGCAAAACACCTTAGCAGAAAATAGGGAAATCAGGACCATTGGAGATTATGCGATGCTGACGATTGGAGGATATTATATCGACATTAGGCCACCAGCTGTCCCTGCTAACAATTTCGAAATTAAGCCTTCCATCCTCCAGATGATCCAGACCTCTTTACAGCTCAGTGGGCTTCCTCACCATGACCCATATGCTCACCTTGGGCAATTCCTAGACTTGTACAACACGTTCAAGCATAATGAATTATCTGATGATGCGCTTAGAATTACACTATTCCCCTTCTCACTTAGGGATAGGGTGCGACACTGGTTAACCTCCTTGCCTCCAGGATCCATTTCTACATGGGACGAGTTAGCCCATCAATTTCGAGCCAAGTTTTTCGTCCTTCTAAAATGGTTAGACTCCGTAGTGACATATCTTCCTTTGCCCAGTTCGACTTTGAATCCCTTTACGAAGCATGGGAACGATATAAGGAGCTTCTTAGGAAGTGCCCTCACCATGGCCTACCTTTATGGCTGCAAGTCCAAACTTTCTACAACGGACTTACAAGCCAAAATAGGACCATCGTGGACGCTGCTGCGGGTGGAGCCTTGATGTGCAAAATAGAGGAGGAAGCTTACGAGCTGTTAGACAAGATGGCAGCAAACAACTATCAATGGTCCTCGGAGAGACAATTTCCAAAGAAGTCGGCGGGTATTTATGAGCTTAACACACTGTCTACTTTGACCTCTCAAATCGCTAACCTTACGAAGAAGGTAGAGTTGCTCAGTACCCAACATAATCTTTCCACCAATGCTAACCCTATGTTTTCTGTCCAAAGTCCTTTTCTATCTTGTGATCTGTGTAGTGGTACCCACTCTGTAGATAGGTGTCCACTTAACTTAGAATCGGTTCAGTACATTGCCCCCCTAAGCAATAGAACAACCCTTTTTCAAACAACTATAATTCAGGGTGGAGAAACCATCATAACTTTTCTTAGAGCCAAACCCAAGGGCAAACTTCTAATTCTAGGCCAGTAGGGCCCCCTGGTTTTCAAGCTCCACCGGTTCAGGTACCACCACAGTATTAATTTCCTCACCACCCACCACCTCAATATCCACATCATCTACCTAATCATTCTCATCCATCCTACTTCCATCAACCACCACAACCCCAGCACTTATCAGCAACTAAAAAGAAGCCCTCACTTGAGGAAATGTTCATAATGATCCTTCAAAATCAAGCAGCTTCAATTAAGAACCTAGAGGTTGTCAGGACCCCAGTTTCAATCCTTGACTTTAACCAAAAACCACAATAAATTTTTCTCATTTTAACTTACCTTTCCTCTCTTCACTGGTTGGGCTGTGATTCGATGTCAGAGTCCTCACTTACCACATCATCCATTTCATACATACATGTCAATATATTAATTCTGACTGTAGCTGCTTTTATTATACATGTAAGATTTTATAAAATCTAATACAATTACATTCCCCATAATATATAACGTATACATCACTGTGCTGTTTCTATGTTTAGATACATGACTGTACATAATAAGTATACCTGGCGATCGATAGGAACTAGCAATGGACTCTGGGACACTATCCCTCGATAGCTCTCGCTCTACTGATGCTCTGTAGAGAGATGTAAAGAAAGGGGGTGAGCATAACGCGCTCAGTAAGGAAATCAGGTAAGCAAGTAGGTATCCACACTATCTACTCAAAATAGTGCTATGCCTTGAAAACATTATTTCCTTAACTCACATTAAAAAGCATGTCTTGAAATATAATATATATACTTGTACAGAATAAATCCCATGTACAGAAATCATGCTTTATTTCTCAAATGTAGGCATGTAGTGCAAAACAATGCATTGTATATAAATCATGCCTTTATGTAAATCATGCCATGTATATTTAAATCACAATAAATATGGCATCAAATGATCTACAACACAAATCGGAGTCCGACCCATCCCTCAGGTCTGTCCGCAATTTAAATCAGTCAATCAATGTGATATATCATGTGAGACTCTGTGGTTAATGCAAATAGTATCTTGGATTATGATCATATCCGAAAAGTGATCCCATGCGACACAGTACTCGGTGTGCGGCAATCACTGCTGTAACGGGAGGATGGTCAGTCCACAACAGCCGCCAGCTACGTAACACACGGTACAGCGTACACCTCGTGTCCCAAACACGGTACAAAGTACACCTGTGGACCCTCACAGCCAGGGTGCCTCCCATAGGACTTAGCCCTCGAAACTATGGAAATATTTATACCACGTCTATATCAACCTCATGTGGATATCCTCTCTAGCTATGACACACAGTCACACAAAGATACAGGCATGGGTTTTAACATGTATTACATATCACACACAATGTGCGTCTTGAGTGCGACTCACAGTCGTCACTCCGCTCAAACACTGTTTCATGTCACAAATTCAACTCTAGTGCGAGCAATCTCTAGCAACTAGGTCAATGCATAGTTCATGTATTTAAATCAAGTATGAGCAATAGCTCCCAGTACTATGCTATGCACAATATCAAAATCAAGTACGAGCAATAGCTCCCAGTACTATGCTATGCACAATATCAAAATCAAGTACGAGCAATAGCTCCCAGTACTATGTCATGTATAAACCATGAAGAATCGAGTACGAGCCAATCGCTCCAGCACTCTGTCATGCATATATCATTTAAAGCTGAGTACGAGTAAAACTCCAATACTCTATCATGCATGTCATGAAAATCTAGTGCGTATCAAAATCCAGCACTATGTATGTGGAAAACATATGAATCCCAGTGCGAGCTGTGCTCTAGCACGATTCATTCTCACATAATATGATAGATGGCTATTTAAAAAAGGATTGTTTACAAAATAGTAAAATCAACACTTAAAAGTGTGCTTAAGTATATCAACCTTAAAATCATTAGCCCATCTATTTATTTTCATGCTAATAGCAATTAAACACTCACAATAGTATTTTCCATGCTTTTTGCAACTTCTCACAAAAGTTGACTTTTTGACTAACTAGGGGCAAAATCGTAATTTGCCACTATCGGGTCGCAATAATTATTATTCACTTTCTCTGACCCTCAGAGTTTTTAAGTGAATGTAAAAGCAGAAGAAAATACGTGCAGTTATCTCTAACTACTCGCAAAAGTCCCTTACCTCGGATCACGTCAAGTGACCTCACTTCCTCGGTGCTGCTAAATCCCGCAGTCCGATCAGCTCTCAATGTAAACTCCGGAGCTGTAAATAACCATTCCTCAGGTTAATCATAATTTTCCTACTGTATTACACATTAATACAGTCTATTTTCCCTTAATGGGCCTTAAAATCCTTAATGGGCCTAACTAGGCCTTAAGTCCATTTTCATTTTACTATTCACTTTTGTTGGGCCTATTGGGCTTGTGGGGCCCACCAACTCTTATTGGGCTTATCTTAGGCCCATTACACCCTATTGGGCCTAAAAATATTGGGCTTGGCCCATTGGGCCTCTCGGCCACATGCCATGGCCGAGAGCTAGCCATTCTCGGTTTTTCCACCATGGCATGCCATACATGCCTATTTCCTAGCCATTTTCACTTAGGCATTTTCACAAACACTTGGTAGGCAACATTACCAATCATCATATTGTTCATTTAGGCATTGTATCAAACACCTTGATTGCCAACAATTTACATGTATTAATTAATCAATTTGATTAATTCTAATTATACCATTAACATTAATACATGTGTACTAATCCATTTATGTCTTAAAATCAAATTGACATATTTCAATATCCCATTGATCACTCTCGGCCTAACCCTCTTCATGGTGATTTAATATGTTTCAATGCTTAAAACATATATCAACATACTTAAAATCATTCATACATTAACATATATGAAATTGGAAATTAGAAAATATACCAATTGTTGTGTTCACCCTTTGGCCGAAACTTTGGAGGCTCTCGGTTTGCACTCGATGGCTCCTTGATAGCCAATTTCAACATATGTTAATCTCCTTTCAATTTGGAACAACTTCCATGAAGAATGCAAGTTCCAAATATGTCTAATTCCTAGTGATTTCTAGTGAGAGAAAGCTTGGATGTTTATGTTTCAATGGTGTTCTTCTCTAGCCGGAATTGTGTGATGAAGATGACAATGGTGTGGCTGCATTTATAAGCCACTTACTTAGCCATTAAGCCTTACTTTTCAGCCATTATGCTTGACTTTCCAAATCTGAACCATGAGTCACCTTATGAGTCTCCTTATGAGTCATAGTTAACTTTAACTATGGTTAGATATTTATCTCATGGGCTTTTCCAATTGGGCTTCTCGGTTTGGGCTTTCCTAATGGGCTTTCTGGCTGAAATTTTTACTATGTCTCGGGCCTTTAATTGTCTCAAAATTTGGCCAATCAATTGGTCCAACAATTCGGTCTAAAGGACCTAAAAACTTCGATATACGTTTAGTATACCTTAATGGGCTTTAAAATTTTCACCTTAGGCCCATTACATTTTTAACCATTAAATTTATTTCGGAATCCTTCCGAATAAATTTTCCTTACTTCCAGGGATGATTATCTTGTATTCTGGCCAAGAATATTTTTCTCCAAATTTTCCTCCACACTTAGGTTAATTTTTAACCATGATTAGTCAACTATGGCAAAAGTCCACTCTCTTAACTATAGTTGACTTTTTTCCTTAACCATTGACTAAGTTGACTTTTTCTCCAAATTTTGAAAGTTTCATATATTATGTCTTACACTCTCGTCTTTATATTCCAACCGCTCCCGATGGATAATTTCACCCGAAACCCCTTTTCTCGCCAAAAAGGTCCATTTTACCCTTTTTAGCTTTTACACTCGTTTTTGTATGTTCGGGTCTAAATCAAGCTGACTTTCCTTCATGAGCTCTCTACGCTCTCTTATTTTAAGTTCTTATTTTCAGTCAGAATGATTTAGAATGACTCGGTTTAGCCTGTGATACCCATCGTCCACATTAGGCATTTTATGTAGCTTTTGCATGTTAATTCATTTCACTAACACTTTAAATCTAGTAAATACTCTTCTTATGATTCAACCATAATTACATAGTGTTCATACACATAGGAATCATAAGGAAATAAGCTACAAAAATCTGGGTCTGACAGAGGTTCAGGTGGGACAAATAGCAAATGTTCTTAGTCAACGTCCTCAAAGGACCCTTCCTAGTAACACTGAAGCCAATCCTGTTAGGCAAAGGGAGGGTAAGGAAGTAGTCCACCAGTTATGTCCAGACCTGACAAGCCTATAGTTGAAAAACCCATAGGTTCTAATGAAGCAGCTCAGAAGGAGCAGAAATCAAAAGATCAAGCTGCAAAGGAAACAAAGCCAGGCATTTCTTAACCTTTACCTGTTTCTTTGTCCTCCAATGCTACAAATGTTTCCACTACATCTCCTCCTATTAGACCACCAGTTCCTTTTCCTCAGAGGTTCCAAAATCAAAAACTGGACAAGCAATTTGCTAAATTCCTTAAGGTTTTTAAGAAACTTCACATCAACATTCCCTTCCCAAATGCCTTAGAGCAAATGCCAATCTATGTGAAGTTTATGAAGGACATTCTCTCTAAGAAAAGAAGATTGGAAGATTATGAGACGGTGGCCTTAACGGAGGAATGTAACGCCATTATCCAGAGGAGATTACCCTCCAAGCTCAAGGATCCCAGGAGTTTTACCATACCATGCACTATTGGAAATTTATTCTTTGGTAGAGCCCTGCGTGATTTAGGAGCTAGTATAAAATTAATGCCATTGTCTATCTATCATGAGTTAGGAATAGGGGATGCCAAGCCCACTACAGTGACCCTCCAGTTGGCTGATCGATTAATTAAATATCCGAAGGAGGTCATTGACGATGTCTTAGTAAAGGTGGACAAGTTTATTTTACCTGTGGATTTTATCGTGTTAGACATGGAGGAAGACAGGGAAGTTCCCATTATACTAGGCAGACCTTTCCTAGCGACTGGTAGAACTTTAAGTGATGTGCAAAAGGGGGAGATAACAATGAGAGTTCAAGATCAGGAAGTTAAGTTTAATATTTTCAAATCTTTAATGTTCCCTGATGACTCTCACGATTGTTTTAGAATGGATTTAGTGGATAAAGATATTACTGTGGAGTTTTCCAAGACACATCGTTTAAACCCTTTAGAAGCCTCCTTAGTAAAATCTGTTGATCTTAAAGAATACAGTGAAGATGATGATAAGGTCTACGAGACTTTACAATTATTAGAGGTAACTCATTTTGAGGAAATTACCCAATTTGAGACACTAGACCCTTCATCTATTCCAGCTTCAAATATCTTTCCATCCACCAGTGATCCTCCAGCATTAGAGATCAAACCTTTACCCTCACACCTTAGGTATGCTTACTTAGGTGAATCCTCCACACGACCAATAATAGTATCAGCTGCTCTCTCCAGTGATCAAGAAGTAAAATTACTACAAGTTTTAAGAGAGCATCAGAAGGCTATAGGCTGGTCTATCTCTAATCTTAAAGGTAATAGTCCCTCAATCTGTATACATAAGATACTATTAGAGGAAGGGTATAGGTCATCCATAGAGCACCAGCATCGATTGAACCCTGTAATGAAAGAAGTTATCAAGAAGGAGATCATTAAATGGTTAGATGCAGGGATTATCTATCCCATTTCTGATAGTGCCTGGGTGAGCCCAGTTCAATGTGTCCCTAAGAAGGGAGGGATGACAGTAATCGAGAATGAAAATAATGAGCTCATACCCACTAGGACTGTCACTGGTTGGCGAGTATGCATGGATTATAGGAAACTCAACAAGGCCACCAGGAAAGACCACTTCCCTTTGCCCTTCATTGACCAAATGTTAGATCGATTAGCTGGTCACGAATTTTATTGCTTGCTAGACAGATATTCTGGGTGCAATCAGATAGCTATAGCCCCGGAAGACTAGGAAAATACTACCTTCATTGTCCCTAGAGGAGCTTTGCTTTTAGAAGAATGCCTTTTGGCCTATGCAATGCACTGCTACCTTCCAGCATTGCATGATGGCCATATTTCATGATATGGTGGAGGATTTTCTTAAGGTTTTCATGGATGATTTCTCAGTATTTTGGGATAGCTTTGATTTATGTTTGTAGAATTTGGCACTAGTACTGAGGAGGTGTGAAGAAACAAACTTAGTGTTTAATTGGGAGAAATGCCACTTTATGGTGAACGAAGGTATAGTGCTTGGGCATAAAATTTCTACTAGGGGGATAGAAGTGGATAAAGCTAAGGTGGAAATTATTGATAAGTTACTTCCCCCTACCACTATAAAAGGAATTCAAAGTTTCCTGGGCCATGCGGGATTTTACAGAAGGTTCATTAAGGATTTTTCTCAGATATCTAAGCCTTTATGTAATCTCCTTGAGAAAGACACTGTGTTTTGCTTTGATGAGAGATGCTTAGAAGCATTTAAGACTTTGAAGGAAAAATTAGTTACAGCCCCTGTAATCATAGCTTCAGATTGGAGTTTACCTTTTGAGCTTATGTGTGATGCAAGTGATTATGTTGTCGGAGCTGTACTAGGACAAAGAAAAGGAAGAGTCTTTTATGCTATCTACTACGCAAGTAAGACTCTGAATGATGTAACGACCCTTAACCCTTAAAACTCGAGATAAATTTTTTTTTGAATTTAATTCAAACACTTATTCCCCAATTCACTTAGGTTGTATTCCTGTACAGTGTCGAAACATTTTCCTAATACTTTACTCGTAATTATAATTTAATTTCTATATTTTAACTTATGTGGCCAATAAAAATTTCGGCAGCACAACGGCTTATATGTGAGCCTATCCACCTGCAAGTCATTTATTTTTGGCAAACCTAGATATCCACAACTACCAAGCATACTTTCCAATTCATCCTTACCACTTCAAACATCTATTTCAATTTAAAACCAGTCATCTCAAATATTATCCCAAAATAATAATGTTTACATCATCCTTACAAAATTACATCCCAACTGATAACTTCGACACGTGTCTGTGCATACGATTATGTCTGGTACAGGAATGTAAATGTATACCTCTTGCGTGTACAAAATGTAGCCTAGGGTAGCTTTTCCCACCAGCCTACGTCGTGTACGCGACAGGTAGCGCCTATAGATTCACTGCAAAAGATCTGAAGGTAGAGGGGTGAGCTTTTGGGGAAAAGCCCAGTAAGATAGTACCTTTAAATTAATCCTGATATATATATGAAAAGCATGTAAAAATTATTTGTAAGACCATACTTTAAGTAAAAGGAAAATCTTAAATCATCACTTCATGCAATTCATCGTAAAAGTCATAACGCATGCAAGTTCAAAGCAAGAATCATGCTCAACCATGCTATAAATTCTTTCATAAGCTTTTCGCATACATTGCATAATCATCTCGTTTTACTTTCGTAAACATGCCATAAACATTTTGTGAAACTTTCATGAAACATTTCATAATTACTTTGTAAACATTACATAAACGGGTTGGTTCATAACCAATCATTGAAATTCATAAGGCACATATTCGTTGCCACATTTATCATTCATAACTAATTCATGGAGACCAGGCTATAACTAAGTCATGCGATACGTGTCATTCTCCGTAGAGAGCTAAACATGTTACCTATGGCCATGGTAAGTGGCTGTAGACTGGATCAAGGTCGTACAGCTCTTTCTTAAAAAAAACATGGGTAGTATCCATCTTACATACTTTCACTAGCACATAGCTAGGACACGGGCACCAAAGGCACTCTCCGTGTGGGCAACATAGTTGCGTGCTGCGCGGGCACGAGATACTACCAAAACATCATCATCATAAACCACAAGTAGCACGACATCTTCCACACAGGTTGAGTCAAGTGCTAAATGGGCCAACGTACCGGCACCCCAAGTGGTGGAGCCGGAACACCACGAGAAATAGCCAAGCATGAAGCCTAAGTCTCAAAACATAGTTTCAAAATCTTTCTTGGGTTTCATAACCCATAAACTCATATCGAGTAATAAAATCGAATTCCTTTAAATCTGAAACTCTTTCATAAAACAGAAAGACTGTGTGGCACTTTGTTCCCGTAGGACTCAAGAGGTGGCCCCCACAATCCCCTTTCGAAAATAATTTCTTTTCTTAAAAACTTTTGAAATCGTCAGAGTTTCTTTAACAGTATGGATATAAAAACATAATAAATGTAAAACATCCATACGCTTCATACCCTTGGGAAAATTTATTTCATATCATGCAAAGTATTCGGGGAACATTTAACATATTTAAAACGTGTTACAAAATCATGGTACAGGTATAAAAGCATCTATAAATCATTTCGAAATCACATGCTCTTTTCATAAAGTCATTCATCGATAAAATCAACATGCAATATCAGGACATAGTTAAATAGCACCCCTTACCTCGATATATCGGATATCTCACGTTCGCGAAATGACGCCTACCAACACCTCCGTCAATTCCGTCTACGTTTTACCTACATCGAAGGTAGTTTACTTAGCTTCCTACAAATACAAGTCACTCGAAATACGTTAAGACCTTAACCTATTCGTTCTTCCTCGTGTGTATGTTTGATCGTGCGTACCTAGGCTATTCACGTACGTAGATATGTTTTCCTTACCCTGTATTACTTTTGTACGTACACACCTCGGTATACCTACTATTATATACGACTACATGTGGATACTAGCAAATATGTAGGTATGTATATTCCTATATATGCATCATTATTTGTTTTCATTTTTGTCCTCATCACATGTATCCATCCCATGTATGTACATATATTAAAATACATTCTTACCTTATACCTTCAATTGTATATACCTCTTAGTATATACACATCTCTCATACATTCCTTTATATGTACACCTAAGTAAATACTCAATATATGTATATGTATACTCATACCTACCCACATGGATATATGTATATATTTATATATATCATTTTTACTTGTTCCCATTTACTCACCCTCACATAAATATACATATATACATACATGCACCTAGCTCTCCCTTTATCCATCATTCATCACTACCCCCTTCTTCTTACACCATTTAAATTAATACTAATCTTGCTTATAGTTAAATCTATATATATACATGTAAATTAAATGTGCTTGTATATCCTTAAATTTTTCCTTCGTTTCTTTTTCTCTTTTCCCTTTTTTTTTTCCAGCTTTTATTTCTTCTTCTTCCTCTCTTCCAGCTCTCGGTTCCAGCCCCTTTCTCTTTGTTCCTCTCGGTTCCAATGCTTTATCCCCTGTTTATGTTTCCTAGCGTCTTCCACTATTTCTCCCTTGGTCACACCGCTGCTTCTGCCTTCATTCCTCTCCGCTCTGCTTCCAACAGCTTCGGTTTCTTCTTCTCGGTCAGCTGCTGTCTCTGCAATCCCGGTTCTGTTTCTTTTCCTCCTCACTGGTCTTGATTTTCAACTCCCCATTTGGTCTCTGTTCCAGCCCTCATTTCCAGCTTCATTTTTCTGCTCCTACACCAACCCAGCTATCTTTTTCTTTCTCCTCTCTTCCTCGGCCAGCAGCTTCCCTTCTCTTCTTCTCTTTTCTGGTTTTGCTTCCCTTCCAGCCCCCTCTGTTTTTCTTGTTTTCTTCTTCTCCTTCCTGCTCTTCCCTTTCCTTTTCTTCTTCCTCGGCAGTACAGCTCTCCCCTTCCTTCTTCCCCCTTCTTTTTTTTTTTGGCTCACTCTTCTCCCTCCTTTCCAATCCTCTCTCTCTCTCGGTCAGCCCCCCCCTTTCTTCTCTTCCTCTCTTCTCTTTTCCAGCCGACCGATTCTCTCTCTCTTTTCTTCTTCCTCTTTCCTACCTTGCTTCTCTTCTTCCCTTCTTCCCCGTCCAGCTTTTCCCCTTTCGGTTTTCCTCTTCCCTTTTCTTCCTTTCCTTTCCTTCTTCTTCTTCTCCGGCATGCCTCTCTTCCTTTCCTCCTTCTTTTCTTCTCCTCCTCTTCTCCTCTTTCTCTCTTCCTTTTTTTTTCCCGCCCGAGCCTCCTCTGCTTTGTTTGATTTCTTTTCCTTGTTTTCAATTGAAAACAGTGGCAGACGGAATTGGCTTTTCTAAGCCAATTCCGTACATGCCTTGATATATTTATATATATATTAGTTTAATGTATGTATATTATATTAGTATATGTATATTATATATTATTTGTTTTATTTATTTTGTGTTAGTATTATTATTTTTGTTTGTTTGTCTTTTTTTTGTTTAATGTTTGATTTTTGTTTTGTATTCATCTCATTTCCTTTTATTTCACTTCATCATTTTTATTATTATTATTTATTTGTCTCATGTTTTATTTATCTATTAGTTAATACTATATATTAAATCTACACACTAAATAATATATATGCCATATATATTATTTTTCTTTTATTAAAATGTCTAGTATATATGTATATATATATATATATATACATATTCACCTATGTACATATCTACATATATACATTTTCTTATATAATTTATCCAAAGACATAATATCATGCCTTCCATGAGAGTTTCCTTATTCCGAAATTAAAATAATATCGGGATTCCATCATTCTCCATGTGTTCTCGATACAAGTGTTTACATCGACACTTTTCGAATAACAAATTAAAATTTTCTAACCCTTCCGCACTTGCATTCGCCTTATTACTTATTGTATCTTCGGGTTCCCGGTCATCCCACAGGCTTCTCGGTTCCTATAGTCCTCGAGCCCTACAACGAATATTCACACTTCTGTTAATATATATTATTTCCATTTTTTTTTTATAATTAAATTAACGTAGGAAATTTGTGGGGTTTACAAATGAGGCCCAGATGAACTATGCTACTACTGAGAAGGAGCTGTTAGCTGTAGTATTTACCTTTGATAAGTTTCACTCCTATCTCATTGGTACCAAGGTAGTAGTATATACTGATCATGCTGCCATTAAGTACTTAGTCTCCAAGAAGGATGCAAAGCCGAGGCTGATTTGATGGATCCTCCTATTACAGGAGTTTGACTTGGAGATTAGGGATAGGAAAGGTACAGAGAATCAGGTTGCTGACCATCTATCTAGATTAGAGAGTGAACTTAAAGAAGATGGTATAGCTATTTGTCAGGACCCTCTTCTCAATCCATGACTTTATCCAAAAATCACTATAAATGTTTTGCATTTTTAACTTACCTTTCCTCTCTTCAATGGTTGGGCTGTGATTCGATGTCAGAGTCCTCACTTACCACATCATCCATTTCATACATACATGTCAATATATTATTACTGACTGTAACTGCTTTTATTATACATGTAAGATTATATAAAATCTAATACAAATACATTCTCCATAATATATAACGTATACATCACTGTGCTGTTTCTATGTTTAGATACACACTGTACATAATATGTATACCTGGCGATCGATAGGAACTAGCAGTGGACTCTGGGACACTATCCCTCGATAGCTCTCGCTCTACTGACGCTCTGTAGAGAGATGTAAAGAAAGGGGAGTGAGCATACAACGCGCTCAGTAAGGAAATCAGGCAAGCAAGTAGATATCAACACTATCTACTCAAAATAATGCTATGCCTTAAAAACATTATTTCCTTTACTCGCTTTAAAAAGCATGTCTTGAAATATAATATATATACTTGTACAGAATAAATCTCATGTACAGAAAATCATGCTTTCTTTTCTCAAATGTAGGCATGTAGTGCAAAACATTGCATCGTATATAAATCATGCCTTTATGTAAATCATGCCATGTATATTTAAATCACAATAAATATGGCATCAAATGCTTCACAACACAAAATCGGAGTCCGACCAATCCCTCAGGTCTGTCCGCAGTTTAAATCAGTCAATCAATGTGATATATCATGTAAGACTCTGTGGTTAAATGCAAATAGTATCCTGGACTATGATCATATCCGAAATGTGATCCCAAGCAACAAAGATCTCGGTGTGCGGGGCATCACTACTGCAACGGGAGGATGGTCAGTCCACTACAGCCGTCAACTATGCGTAACACACGGTACAGCGTACACCTCGTGCCACTCAGACACGGTACAAAGTACACCCGTGGACCCTCACAGCCAGGGTGCCTCCCATAGGACTTAGCCCTCGTAACTATGGAAATATTTATACCACATTCATAAATACCCTCATGCTGGCCATCCTCTCAAAATGTGACACTCAGTCACACAAGAATGCGGCATGAATAGGTACCATGTATATAATATCACATACAGTGTGCGTCCTCGAGTGCGACACACAGTCGACACTGCGCTCGAACACTGTTTCACATCACAAACTCAACTCTAGTGCGAGCAATCTCCAGCAACTAGGTCAATGCATAGTTCATGTATTAAATCAAGTACGAGCAATAGCTCCCAGTACTATGCTATGCACATATCAAATCAAGTACGAGCAATAGCTCCAGTACTATGTCATGTATAAACCATGAAGAATCGAGTACGAGCAACGCTCCAATACTCTGACATGTATCTCATGTAAAACTCGAGTACGAGCTAATCGCTCCAGCACTCTGTGTCATGCATATATCATATAAAACTGAGTACGAGTAAAACTCCAGTACTCTATCATGCATGTCATGGAAATCTAGTGCGTATAAAAATCCAGCACTAATGTATGTGGAAAACATATGAATCCCGTTGCGAGCTGCGCTCTAGCACGATTCATTCTCACATAATATGATAGATGGCTATTTAAAAGGGATTGTTTATAAAACATCAAAATCAGCACAATAAAGTGTGCTTAAGTCACATCAACCTTAAAATCATTAGCACATCTATTTATTTTCATGCTAAACAGCAATTAAACAATCACAATAATAGTTTCCATGCTTTTTGCAACTTTTCACAAAAGTTGACTTTTTGACTAACTAGGGGCAAAATCGTAATTTGCCACTATCGGGTCGCAATAATTATTATTCACTTTCTCTGACCCTCAGAGTTTTTAAGTGAATGTAAAAGCAGACGAAAATACTTGCAGTTATCTCTAACTACTCGCAAAAGTCCCTTACCTCGAATCACGTCACGTGACCTCACTTCCTCGGTGCTGCTAAATCCCGCAGTCCGATCAGCTCTCAATGTAAACTCCGGAGCTGTAAATAACCATTCCTCAGGTTAATCATAATTTTCCTACTGTATTACACATTAATACAGTCTATTTTCCCTTAATGGGCCTTAATAATCCTTAATGGGCCTTAATCCATATTAAGCCTGTTTTCCACTTATTATTTCCCTTCATCAGGGTCTATCGACTCATTAGGCCTATCAATACCCATTGGGCTTTATTCCAAGCTCTTTGGATAGCCCGTATATCATTTACGACATTTAATTCAAAATTTTGAATATAATTCACTAAATACAGAATTTAATCCGAAATGCGTAAAATAAATCTTAAATACGCAATAATGACATAAATTGTCGTAAATGAACTTTACTTACCCGAGAATATGCGATGGTACGTAAATCGAAGTTCGATTGGGCTTTCGTTCAGAATTTATCGTCGAACTGCACAATTTATTATATTTAACTCCGGGTCAATTTCCAATTAAATATAATTTAAATAAATTCATCGGAAATCAAATCTGTCACTTTTGACCTCGTATCGACTTACCCGAAGTCCGGTGAAATCCCAAAAACTTTCCTTTTCCTTTTTCTTTCTTTTACCTCTTTTCCCCTTTTCTCCTTGGCTGAACCGGTCCGGTCCGGTTCAGCACAGAACCTTCTCCCCTGAACCGTCGACCGGTTCAGGCATCCTTTGGTCGTGCCAGCCTATTCCGATCGGTTCTCGACGCATCACCACTGCAGTTCGGCGCGCCTAAGCCTGGGCAACACTCGGCTGGGCTCGATCGGGACCAAGCACCGCCGGTGGCCGCCAGATTCCTTCTTTTCCTCCGCGGCTTCACCTCTTCGATTCGCCGACGTCCGGCGTCGGTAGAGGGCGTGATCGGTGCCGATGGGTGTGCACGGTGTCGGCTTCCTTTTCCGACCGCTTACCTGCCCGTGGGGTGGTCGGTGCTCGCCGTCCGATGGTCTTCTCCCTCGGGTCGGCTTGCTTCCGTTTCCTCTGTTCTCTCTCCCCGATTTCTCTTCAGATTTCGTTTTTTTTATAATATATTTTTATTATTATTTTATTATAAAATAATAATAAAAATCTCAAAAATATCACATAAATATCCCAAAAATATCTAAAAATATCTCTAAAAATCATATTAAATTCATTTAATCCGTAAATGAATTTATCAGTCCGATTTTACCTTTTCGGTATATTTTTTCACTATTTTTGGGCTCATTTTTCGAGGCAAAAATTTTGATAAATTCTAATAAATTTATATCTTGATCAATTGGGCTCGAAATTAAATATTTTCCTCGATTTTGATCAAGATTCCTCAATTTCATATTTTTAATGAATTCTCTTGTCGAAATTATACCGAATGTCAGTCATTTGACCGTTTTACCCCTACACTCGTTCGGGAATCAATTTAACCCTTATCTCGATGTTATGTAGCTTACATGCATTTTTAATTTCTCAAGTTGTCGATTGCATGTTAGTAAATACTCTTCTTATGATTCAACTATGTAATTACATAGTGTTCATACACATAGGAATCATAAGGTACAAGCTATAAAAATCTGGGTCTGACAATCCTCCCCCACTCAGAAAATTTGGTCCTCCAAATTAGAACCAAGTTAGTCCTCAAATAGGTGAGGGTACTTCTCTCGCATCAGACTCTCTAGCTCCCAAGTAGCTTCCTCTGAAGTATGATGCTGCCAGAGAATCTTCACTAATCCGATGGTCTTCGATCTCAATACCTTCTCCTTCCTATCCAATATCCAAATCGGTCTCTCAACATATGACATGTCCTCGCGGAGCTCCAAAGGCTCGTAACTAATCACATGTGACGGATCCGGGTGATACTTCCGAAGCATCGATATGTGGAAGATGTTGTGGACACCTGATAAGTCCGGTGGCAATGCCAACCTATACGCCTTATCTCCCACTCGATCAAGTATCTCAAAGGGTCCAATATAGCGAGGATTTAGTTTCCATCTCTTCCCAAATCTCGCTATGCCCTTGGAAGGAGAAACTCTCAAAAACACGGATTCACCAACTGCAAACTCTAGTGGCCTACGTCTCCTGTCAGCGTAACTCTTCTGTCAGCTCTGAGCTGTCCTCAGTCTCTCTACAATCAAGCGGACGTCCTCAGATGCTTGTGTAACCATGTCAGGAGCGAAAATCTTATGGTCACCCACTTCTTCCCATCCAATAGGGGAACGACATCTACGGCCATACAAAGCCTCATACGGTGCCATCCCGATACTCGAATGATAACTGTTGTTGTAGGCGAACTCGGCTAGTGGCAGGTGGTCATCCCAGGAGCCTCGATAATCTAGCACACATGCTCTCAACATGTCCTCCAGAGTCTGTATGGTCCTCTCTGACTGACCATCTGTCTGAGGATGGAAAGCGGTGCTCAAACTCAACTAGGTTCCCATGGCTTCCTGAAAATGTCCCCAAAAATGAGATGTGAAGCGGGAATCCCTATCAGAGACTATGCTCATTGGTACACCGTGTAACCTCACTACCTCGCATACATACAGTTCTGCTAATGAACTCAGAGTATCAGTAGCTCTCATAGCTAGGAAGTAGGCTGACTTCGTCAGTCTATCAACGATCACCCATATAGCATCGTGATTCCTGCGGATTCTCGGTAAACCCATCACGAAATCCATGGTAATATGCTCCCATTTCCATGTCGGTATAGGTAGAGGCTGTAATAACCCTGTAGGTTTCTAATGCTCTACCTTCACCTACTGACATATGAGACACTTTGCCACGAAGTCTGCTACATCTTTCTTCATACCCGACCACCAGTATACCTTCCGGAGGTTCTGATACATCTTGTTACTCCCCGGATGTAACGTATACCTCGATGAATGAGCTTCCGCCAATATCAATCTCCTGAGTCCTGGATCCTCGAGAACACACAATCTACCTCTGAACCTCAGTAGTCCATCAGAACTCAACTCAAAGTTAGTCACAGTGCCCTACTGCATCTGACTACCCACATCCATACAAAATGGATCAGTCTGCTGAGCCACCCTGATCCTGTCCAACAGATCCGGCTCCAAGCGTAGACTAGCTATCACATAGCCTGTATCCATGTCAGAAGGCACGACTCCCAAACTGAGGCTAGCAAACTGCTCTAGCAAATCATGTTCCCTAACCATCATGTACGATACCATCCCCAGGCTTTTCCTGCTCAAGGCATCGGCTACAACGTTAGCCTTACCCGGATGATAAAGTATCTCACAATCGTAGTCCTTCAGAAGCTCTAGCCATCTTCTCTGTCTCATGTTCAGCTCCTTCTGTGAGAACAGATACTTGAGGCTCTTGTGGTCGGTAAATATCTGGAACTTCTCGCCATACAAGTAGTGGCGCCATACCTTCAACGCAAACATTACAGCTGCTAGCTCCAAATCATGGGTGGGATAGTTCTTCTTATGATCCTTCAGCTGTCTGGATCCATAAGCAACTACCTTCCCATCCTGCATCAATACGCAGCCCAGTCCCTGATGCGAAGCATCGGTATACACTGTAAATCCTCCTGAGCTGGTAGGGATAGTGAGAATCGGAGCGGTGGTCAATCGACGCTTCAACTCCTCAAAACTCTTCTCACAATCCTCGTTCCATATGAACTGTACACTCTTTCGAGTAAGACGTGTCAACGGAGCAGCTAACTTCGAAAATCCCTCAACGAATCTCCGATAGTATCCAGCTAAACCTAGGAAACTCCTGATCTCAGTGACTGTCTTCGGTTGTTCCCACTCAACTACAGCCTCTATCTTAGATGGATCAACTGATACACCATCTCTCGATACAACATGTCCTAAAAATGAGATCTGTGACAACCAAAAGTCACACTTGCTGAGCTTAGCATATAACTCATGCTCTTGTAACGTCTACAACACGATCCTGAGGTGCTCCTCATGCTCCTCCTTGGATCTCGAATACACCAATATGTCATCGATGAAGACGATAACAAACTGGTCCAAATATGGCTTGAACACATCGTTCATCAAAGCTATAAAAGCAGCTGGAGCATTCATCAATCCGAATGGCATGACCAAGAACTCATAATGGCCATATCGGGTACGAAATGCTGTCTTGGGTACATCTCCACCCCGAACCTTCAGCTGATGGTACCCAGATCTCAGGTCAATCTTGGAAAAGACCTGTGCTCCCTGAAGCTGATCTAACAAGTCGTCAATGTGTGGAAGGGGGTATCTATTCTTGATGGTGGCCTTATTCAACAATCGGTAGTCTATACACAATCGGAAGCTCCCATCCTTCTTCCTCACAAACAAAATCGATGCTCCCCAAGGTGAAACACTCGGTCGAACAAAACCCCTATCCAACAGCTCCTGTAACTGTCTCTTGAGCTCCTCCAGCTCAACTAAGGCCATGCGATATGGCGGTCTCGAAATAGGCTCCGTACCAGGTACCAGATCTATGCAGAACTCCATCTCTCTGTCTGGTGGTAACCCTGGCAATTCATCCGGGAAAACATCTGGGTACTCACTGACCACAGTAATATCTAACAACTCTGGATGTGCCTTATCCATATCTACCACTTGACTACTATTCATAGGCGTACTAATCAACATCATCATACATAAATGTGTACTCTCTACATGTCTTGCTAATTTACATGCAAATAAAGGTGATACAAAAGAATGCGTGGCACCAGGATCAATTAAAACATATGCTTCAATATCATAAATCAGGATGTTACCTCGAATCACATCTGATGAAGCATCAGCTGTTCCCTGGTCTAAAGCATGTACTCGCCCTTGACCCATCACTTGTTTCCCCTTCTCCTCTGTCGTTGCTCTACCTCTCTGAGCAGACGTACCAGCTGAGGTTCTATCAAACTCCCTGCCCCTCTGTGGTGCAGTCACAAATGGCGCTGGGCACTCTCTAGCCATGTGCCCCTGTTTCCCACATCTGAAACATACCATAGCACCCTGTGAACACGGTCTATCTCCATGTGATCTACCGCATCTTCTGCACTGATCTGCAGCAAGTCTCTATCCTCCTATGACAATGCCCTTTGCTGGGGCTATAGTCGGATAAGCAGGAGGTCTAGCATATCTCTCTCGTGCCTCCTCTACTCGTGATCTCTTACCAAAGAGTTTCTTCCCTCCTCGATAACTGAAATCTCTAGCCAGCCTCTTCTTCTGTATATCTTGGCTACGGCTAAACTTCCCAAACTCGGAAGCATTCCTCTCGTAATCCTGCTCACATAATTGCGCCCTGCGCACTGCTTCCTCATAGGTCACTATGTCTAATGGGACCAACTTGGATCGTAGAACCGGTCTCAACCCGTCGATAAACCTGTGGACCTTCCTGGTCTCACTGTACATGGTATCTGGGTAATATCTTCCTAGGGATAGGAATCGAGTCTCATACTCGTCCACAGATAAACTCCCCTGGTGTAGTCCCAAAAACTCTGCCTGTAGTTTCCGCTGTGCGGTGTCGAGAATAAACTGCCTCCTGAAGGCCTCCCGAAATATATCCCAACTGATATCTGTGTGTCGGGATCTCAATATAGGTCGGGTGGACTTCCACCAATGCTCTGCAGCTCCCTTCAGTAGGAACGCAGCAAACGCGACCATCTCCGAGGTCGTACACTCGAAGAATCCATAAAGCTTCTCCAGTTCTGCGAACCACTCCTCAGCAGCCACTGGGTCCTTGACCCCACTAAATGATGGAGGTCTAAACTTCTGGAATTCTCGTAACCGATGTAGATCACATCCATATCCTAATCCACTACCACCCGAAACCGATGGGGGTGTAGGTGTATCTACAGTCCTCTGTGCATCAACTGTCTGCGTAGGTGTATCAGGGGCAACTGCCTCTCCTGTAGCAGCTCCTGCCTCCTGTCTCTGCCTACCTGGCATCGTCTGTGCCAGTATCTCGATAATAGTCTCGAGACCACGCTCTAATCTCGTGAAGCGTGTCTCTGCACACTCGGGTGCCTCAGTAGCACCTGGAGTCTCATGCGTAGGTAATGGTCCGGCAGCAGCTCGTCCCTCTGGTCTATCTCCCCGGCCTCGAGCCCTACCTCTCATACCTCTTCCACTACACGTATTTACCATATAGGCAAAGTTCCTACATTCATAATAATGAATTAGTCCATCTCCTATCCGGTATACACAGTTATATCTAAACACAGCACAGTACTATAGGGATGTACACTTTCCTATTTTCTAACACCGACTCACATCAGACCAACCTCTGCTCTGATACCATTCTGTCAGGACCCTCTTCTCAATCCACGACTTTATCCAAAAATCATTATAAATTTTTTGCATTTTTAACTTACCTTTCCTCTCTTCAATGGTTGGGCTGTGATTCGATGTCAGAGTCCTCACTTACCACATCATCCATTTCATACATACATGTCAATATATTATTACTGACTGTAACTGCTTTTATTATACATGTAAGATTATATAAAATCTAATACAAATACATTCCCCATAATATATAATGTATACATCACTGTGCTGTTTCTATGTTTAGAAACACAACTGTACATAATATGTATACCTGGCGATCGATAGGAACTAGCAGTGGACTCTGGGACACTATCCCTCGATAGCTCTCGCTCTACTGACGCTCTGTAGAGAGATGTAAAGAAAGGGGGGTGAGCATACAACGCGCTCAGTAAGGAAATCAGGCAAGCAAGTAGATATCAACACTATCTACTCAAAATAATGCTATGCCTTGAAAATATTATTTCCTTTACTCGTTTTAAAAAGCATGTCTTGAAATATAATATATATACTTGTACAGAATAAATCTCATGTACAGAAAATCATGCTTTCTTTTCTCAAATGTAGGCATGTAGTGCAAAACAATGCATCGTATATAAATCATGCCTTTATGTAAATCATGTCATGTATATTTAAATCACAATAAATATGGCATCAAATGATTCACAACACAATATCAGAGTTCGACCCATCCCTCAGGTCTGTCCGCAGTTTAAATCAGTCAATCAATGTGAGTAAGACTGTGGTTAAATGCAAATAGTATCCTGGACTATGATCATATCCAAAATGTGATCCCAAGCAACAAAGATCTCGGTGTGCGGGGCATCACTGCTGCAACGGGAGGATGGTCAGTCCACTACAGCCGTCAACTATGCGTAACACACGGTACAGCGTACACCTCATGCCACTCAGACACGGTACAAAGTACACCCGTGGACCCTCACAGCCAGGGTGCCTCCCATAGGACTTAGCCCTCGTAACTATGGAAATATTTATACCACATTCACAAATACCCTCATGCTGGCCATCCTCTCAAAATGTGACACTCAGTAACACAAGAATGCGGCATGAATAGGTACCATGTATATAATATCACATACAGTGTGCGTCCTCGAGTGCGACACACAGTCGACACTGCGCTCGAACACTGTTTCACATCACAAACTCAACTCTAGTGCGAGCAATCTCCAGCAACTAGGTCAATGCATAGTTCATGTATTAAATCAAGTACGAGCAATAGCTCCCAGTACTATGCTATGCACATATCAAATCAAGTACGAGCAATAGCTCCAGTACTATGTCATGTATAAACCATGAAGAATCGAGTACGAGCAACACTCCAATACTCTGTCATGTATCTCATGTAAAACTCGAGTACGAGCTAATCCCTCCAGCACTCTGTGTCATGCATATATCATATAAAACTGAGTACGAGTAAAACTCCAGTACTCTACCATGCATGTCATGGAAATCTAGTGCGTATAAAAATCCAGCACTAATGTATGTGGAAAACATATGAATCCCAGTGCGAGCTGTGCTCTAGCACGATTCATTCTCACATAATATGATAGATGGCTATTTAAAAGGGATTGTTTATAAAACATCAAAATCAGCACAATAAAGTGTGCTTAAGTCACATCAACCTTAAAATCATTAGCTCATCTATTTATTTTCATGCTAAACAGCAATTAAACAATCACAATAATAGTTTTCATGCTTTTTGCAACTTTTCACAAAAGTTGACTTTTTGACTAACTAGGGGTAAAATCGTAATTTGCCACTATCGGGTCGCAATAATTATTATTCAGTTTCTCTGACCCTCAGAGTTTTTAAGTGAATGTAAAAGCAGACGAAAATACGTGCAGTTATCTCTAACTACTGCAAAAGTCCCTTACCTCGGATCACGTCACGTGACCTCACTTCCTCGGTGCTGCTAAATCCCGCAGTCCGATCAGCTCTCAATGTAAACTCCGGAGCTGTAAATAACCATTCATCAGGTTAATCATAATTTTCCTACTGTATTACACATTAATACAGTCTATTTTCCCTTAATGGGCCTTAATAATCCTTAATGAGCCTTAATCCGTATTAAGCCCGTTTTTCACTATTATTTCCCTTCATCAGGGTCTATCGACTCATTGGGCCTATCAATACCCATTGGGCTTTATTCCAAGCTCTTTGGATAGCCCGTATATCATTTACGACATTTAATTCAAAATTTCGAATATAATTCACTAAATACGAAATTTAATCCGAAATGCGTAAAATAAATCTTAAATACCCAATAATGACATAAATTGTCGTAAATGAACTTTACTTACCCGAGAATATGCGATGGTACGCAAATCGAAGTTCAATCGGGCTTTCGTTCGAAATTTATCGTCGAACTGCACAATTTATTATATTTAACTCCGGGTCAATTTTTGATTAAATATAATTTAAATAAATTCATCGGAAATCATATCGGTCACTTTTGACCTCGTATCGACTTACCCGAAGTCCGGTGAAATCCAAAAAATTTTCCTTTTCCTTTTTCTTTCTTTTTCCTCTTTTTCCCCTTTTCTCCCTGGCTGAACCGGTCCGGTCCGGTTCAGCACAGAACCTTCTCCCCTGAACCGCCGACCGGTTCAGGCATCCTTTGGTCGTGCCGGCCTATTCCGGCCAGTTCTCGACGCATCACCACCGCAGTTTGACGCGCCTAAGCCTGGGCAACACTCGGCTGGGCTCAATCGGGACCAAGCACCGTCGGTGGCCGCCGGATTCCTTCTTTTCCTCCGCGGCTTCACCTCTTCGATTCGTCGACGTCCGGCGTCGGTGGAGGGCGTGATCGGTGCCGATGGGTGCGCACGGTGTTGGGCTTCCTTTTCCGACCGCTTACCTGCCCGTGGGGTGGTCGGTGCTCGTCGTTCGGTGGTCTTCTCCCTCGGGTCGGCTTGCTTCCGTTTCCTCTGTTCTCTCTCCTCGATTTCTCTTCAGATTTCGTTTTTTTTTTATAATATATTTTTATTATTATTTTATTATAAAATAATAATAAAAATCTCAAAAATATCCCATAAATATCCTAAAAATATCTAAAAATATCTCTAAAAATCATATTAAATTTATTTAATCCGTAAATGAATTTATCAGTCCGATTTTACTTTTTCGGTATATTTTTCCACTATTTTTGGGCTCATTTTTCGAGGCAAAAATTTTGATAAATTCTAATAAATTTATATCTTGATCAATTGGGATCGAAATTAAATATTTTCCTCGATTTTGATCAAGATTCCTCAATTTCATATTTTTAATGAAATTCTCTTATCGAAATTATACCGAATGTCAGTCATTTGACCGTTTTACCCCTGCACTCGTTCGGGAATCAATTTAACCCTTATCTCGCTGTTATGTAGCTTACATGCATTTTTAATTTCTGAAATTGTCGATTGCATGTTAGTAAATACTCTTCTTATGATTCAACTATGTAATTACATAGTGTTCATACACATAGGAATCATAAGGTACAAGCTACAAAAATCTGGGTCTGACACTATTAATGAGTCCTTTCCTGATGAGCAGCTATTTACTTTTGGGCACTCCAGATTGCCCTGGTACGCTGATTTTGTGAATTATCTGGTGAGCAACGTGATACCACCTGATTTGATTGCCCAGCAAAAGAAAAAGTTTTTGAGTGATGTCAAGTATTATGTTTGGGATGAACCCTTCTTATACAAGCAATGTAAAGATCATATTTTGAGAAGGTATGTTCCCATGGAAGAAGTACAGGATATACTTAGACATTGTCATTCTTCTTATTATGGAGGGCACTTTGGAGGAGAAAGGACAACGGCCAAGGTTTTACAATCTGGATATTACTTACCCACGTTATTTAAGGATGCTCACTACTTTGTACTGAAATGTGATAGATGTCAGAGGGTAGGTAATATTTCCAAAAGAAATAAGATGCCTTTGACTAATATTTTAGAAGTAGAACTTTTTGATGTCTAGGGTATTGATTTCATGGGACCATTTGTTCCTTCATATGGCAATCTCTATATTCTTGTGGTTATAGACTATGTGTCAAAATGGGTTGAAGCGATGGCTTTACTGACTAATGATGCCAAGCTAGTGGTAAGGTTTTTAAAGAAGAATATTTTCACACGATTTGGCACACCTAGGGCTATCATTAGTGATGGAGGATCCCACTTTTGCAATCGAAGTTTTGATGGGCTGTTAAAGAAATATGGGGTCAAACATAAGGTAGCCACTGCTTATCACCCACAGACGAGTGGCCAAGTAGAGTTGTCCAATAGGGAAATTAAGGGGATATTGGAGAAGACAGTGAACCCAAGTAGGAAAGACTGGTCCATTAGGTTAGATGATGCACTTTGGGCCTATAGAACAGCCTTCAAAACACCTTTAGGAATGTCCCCTTATCAGCTTGTTTATGGTAAAGCCTGTCATCTACGACTAGATGAGTTCAGGAACCTAAATTTCAACTTAGAGGCAACAGGGGAGAAGAGGCTGATATAGCTCAATCAGTTAGATGAGTTCAGGTTGCAGGCATATGAGAATGCCAAGCTCTACAAGGAAAAGACTAAGCGATGGCATGATAAGAAAATTAAGGAGAGACACTTCGAGCCAGGCCAGTAGGTTCTGTTGTTTAATTCACGCTTCAAGTTGTTTCCAGGAAAGCTTAAGTCTAGGTGGTAAGATCCATTTACCATTACACAAGTATTCCCTCGTGCAACCATTGAAATTATGGATGAAACCCTGAAGCAACCCTTTAAGGTTAATGGGGGCAGACTAAAACATTATTTTAGGGGAGGGTTTGATCGTCAACACTGTGACCACTTTAGCTGACCCTCCTACTTCTGATCCTGCTACTTAGCTTTATTTTTCTTTTTCACTTTTTATACAGTTCTTTTCTTTTCTGCTGTTTCTTTCTTTGATTATTTCGCAGATTTCTTTTCCAGTCTTATGTTTTCAATCAAGTTTCGATTGCTCATCATCATCATCAAATAGGGGAGTACTCTGTTCTTGAGCTTAAATGTTTATATTACTGCACATTGAGGATACTATGCACTTTAAGTTTGGGGGAGGAAATATCACTTGAGCATTTTTCAAAAATTTGAGCAAAATTGAAAAAAATTTCAAAATGTTTTCAAAAATCTGAGCTGATATTATTTGATTTTGGGATGATTTAATACTTAGCATGTAGTGTTCCCATATTCCGATGATATGACCCCATGATTTAGTCTGACTTTGATTGACTGAGAAGTATGATTATAGGAAAAGCATGAAGTTGAATTCTTGAATTTGTCTTAATTCTGATTGTGATTTCTTCATCTTACACACATGTCATGTCATGAATCTGTATATTTATTTAGAGAAAGCTTATGTGGATATAGGATTGCAGTTGTTCAGTTGATTTTGTGTATCATATTGCGAGCTTTGTACATATGGGTATCTGGTGATCGTGAAAAATCAAAAAAAATAATACAAATATAGAATAAAATGTCTAAGTGAAATAAATAAGTTTGGGGGAAATAGTTAAGAGCTCCTACATTAAAGATCCTAGAAAGTAATGCATGTTGAGGGATAATTAAACCTAAATCAACTTTATGATACCTTAACCCCAGCCTTACATTACAAGCTTAATGAAGTCCTACTAATTTTTGGTTAAGTGTGACTACATTAGTGGAGAGAGAAGTGAAAAGCAAACTTATGGGAATGATCACATATCATTGACTTTGTATTCACTATGTTTGCATAATCTGATCCGAGTAATGTACTGTGAAGTGGCTTTGACATTTTCACACACACACGAGGGGTCCAATTTGGGTTAGGACTTATAATTGAATGATTCTGAGTGTTGGACTTGTAATTGTGAGTCTTTCAGATCATAGTCTGTACTTTCTCTTTGAGAATAATATTGGGGAAATTATTATGTTGGTACTTGTCATTCCTACATCTGTTTTGTTTTGCTTGAGGACAAGCAAAAACTCAAGTTTGGGAGTATGATAATTCTATTTTTAATAGAATTATTTGTGCTTAATTTCCTAATTATTTATTTAATCCCCAGATTATTTTATTAATAATCCCCTCAATTTAATTAAAATTCTCTAATGTCCAGATAAATTAAATCCAGATGAAACTCAGTCGTTTCAGTTAAAATTGGGCTGAAAACGGACTAAATGAGGCTGGCCCACTTCCAATTTGCAGACCGAGTCATCAGTCGTCTGGACACGCGTGATACCAGGTGTCCGTATTTTATTTGCTCCGAAATGATAAGATCGAAGGACACCGCGCCAACCTTCTGGAAGGCACACGTCGGGCTACAACGTACAACCAACTGGATAAATCGACAAATGACGTGGAAATATCTACTCTACAGCAAATAAAATGAAGACAAGTGGCCAAACAATGCAAACTCATCTGGGATGGAAAATTACCATTGTACCCCTAAATATGTATATAAATAGAAAATGATGGCAATTGAAATAGGTAGGTAAATTAGGGTAGAATAGCTTTTAGGATAACTTTAAGTTTTCCTTGTTTTTAAAATTTCTGAATAGTTTTCTTTTAGCAAGTTTTTCTACTATTCATGGCAACTTACTTTATGAAGAGTTTCTTTCATTTGCTATTTCGTTTGTAGTTTACATTATCAAATTTTATTTTCTTTGAATTTGATTCAATGAAATTTAATGGAGTATTTGCTTCTCTTTTGCTAGTTCTCGGTTTTCCTAAAATTGCTTATGTGTTTATTTTAAAAACCTTTATTTTTCCTAGCTCTCGGTTTGTTCATCTTGTATACATTCGGGTGACAAGAAATTTTCATTCATTCTTCTGCCTTTTGATTCTGTTGCCTTGATGTGGGTTGATGTTGAGCATTGTTCCACATCGAGAGTAATGTGGAATCATTGATGGAGAAGAAAATGAAGCAAACCAAGGATGTGGAGTTCCCTATTCACGTTGATGAAGCTCACGGATGTTAACTTCAGTTGTGGTTTTTTATATTTCCTCTCGATTTTAATCTCATAGTCTGCTATGCCTTATTATTCTTTTCTTTCCTTATTTCATTTTTATTGGTCTGCATTTTATGAATCGGGTTGTTTTGTTTACTACCTTTAACTTTAGCTTGCATTGTTTTTACTGCATGTTGTTGAGTTCTATTGTTCAAGGCAATTGCTGCATTTCATTTTAGAAATTTTTCATTAATCCCTCTAGATTCACCAGCTATTTTATGTTTGATAGACGTTTCATTAGGAGCATTGAGAAGTGTATTTGGTGTTGCGCTGTTGTGCTCTGTTTTCGATTTTTAGTACTGTTCATTGTAGATTTTCTCTTATGGTTTATTTTATTTGTTGCTTATGTTTAGGGTGCATGTTAATGCTCTTTTTAGTTTGGCTAGTTTATGTCGATTGATGTTAGGCAGCTGAGTTCAAAACACTTTAAGAATTCTTAGACGTTTGGTTTAAGCAGCAACTTCAATCGTCTTTACATTTCTGCAATGCTTATTTTTGAGTTCTTCTATAATGTTTGGTTCAATTTAAATTATGACTGTATTATGTCAATTCCAGGTTGTTGAGGAGGTGTCGATGTGTAGCTGAAGCATATTGTGGCCAAGCATAACCAACGTTGGAGTTACAGCTCGGAAGGATGTGTACCGCAGGAAATCAAAAGCAGGCATTGTTACGTGTTTGCTGCCATGGTATTGGATTTGCAACTCGGGAATGAACTGTCGATGCAAGCGATGCAGTACATCACCTAGAGCAGGCTCTAAATATTGGCTGCAGCATGGCATGTAGCAGCAGCTGGAGTAGAAGCCACGGACGAGTGCTGGCACCTATACAAAATCGAGAACAGCAGGACACACCTGGAGCAGCCAAGAAGAAATGGGAACAGTGCACAGTACACATGCTCAAGACCACTCAGCTGATTTAAGCTTAAGGCCATCTTTGGCCACATTACATTGTTGCTATTTTATAGTTTAATACATTTTTATTAGTATTTCCATTCCTGGCATTAGTTGTTAAGTTCGGATTAATTGTTAAATAGATTAGTTATAATGTTTTTGTGTTAATTTGATTGTTAGTTTTAATGTAGTTAATAGTTAATTTTATATTATATGTTTTAGGACTTAATTTTAGTTTAGTATTGTATCAGTTGCATTTAGGATTCACTTAGATTAAAATCATTTTATGCATTGTTAAATTTTCATTTTAAATTGGAAATTCCAAAAATATTTATTTTTCATGCATTATTTAGATTTTGTTTTATTTAGTTAGAATTAGGTTTAGTTTAGGATCATTTTATAGGAAATTATTTTATTTATTAGGTTAATAAAAGTTTTAAATTTATTAGATCTTAAATTAGTTTAATTTGCAATTTTTATTAAGTAGTTTATTACATGTAATTTTTGTTT
The DNA here is from genome assembly GCA_033439115.1 of Firmiana major. Taxonomy (NCBI): domain Eukaryota; kingdom Viridiplantae; phylum Streptophyta; class Magnoliopsida; order Malvales; family Malvaceae; genus Firmiana; species Firmiana major. Next base: position 43,214,526 of record CM065908.1, on the reverse strand, counting down.
TAAGTTTGTTTAATTTTTAGTCTAATTTTGTTTCTTTATTTTCATATTTACATTTTTGTTTAATTGTATTAATTAATTTTAACTGTTTTAATTATTTTTGTAGGTATTTGCTTGGAGCACTGTAAGTAAATTTTAGTTTAATTTTATTTTCTTTAGTTTATAGCTTTTATTATCTTCAGTACTTTTAATCTTAGCCTTGTAGATCACCCATTAAGAATTCATAATTTGCTAGAATATACTTAGGGTAAGATTAACTGGTAGTTAATTAGGTTGATCAACTTCTCTGTGGGACGATATTCCGGGACTCAAATCCCATTATTACTTGTATGACCCGTGCACTTGCGGATAATACGTTTAGTTCGTATCACTCATATTACACGAATGTACATTACATTTATAGACTTTACATTAATTGTACTTCACATTACAAGTACATTACCACACTTATGAATCCATAAGGTTTACATCCAAATATACGGGTCTTACATTCCTCCCCTCCTTCAAGAAATTTGGTCCTCCACATTAGAACCAAGTTACTCTTCAAAAAGTTGGGGGTACTTCTCCCATATCAAGTTCTCTAATTCCCATGTGGCCTCTTCCACCGTGTGATGTTGGCAAAGAACTTTCACCAAGGGAATTGTCTTATTCCGTAACACTTTTTCTTTCCTATCCAATATCCGAACCGGCTTCTTAACATATGTCATGCTCTCATTGAGCTCCAGAGGCTCATATCTTATCACATGTGCCAGATTCTGGTGATACTTCTGAAGCATAGAGACGTGAAAGACGTTGTGAACATTTGCCGAGTCGGTGGCAATGCCAACCTATACGCCTTATCTCTTACTCTCTCCAAAATCTTGAAGGGTCCGATATATCTAGGGCTCAGCTTGCCCTTCTTACCAAATCTAATAATACCCTTCGAAGGTGAAACTCTCAGAAATACCGACTCACCCACATCAAACTCTAGTGGTCTTCGTCTCTTGTCAGCATAATTCTTTTGTCGGCTCTGAGCTGTCCGTAATCTCCCACATATCAATTGGACATCCTCAAATGCCTGCTGTACTAAGTCAGGAGCAAAAATTTGTCTGTAACCAACCTCTTCCCATCCAATGGGGGATCGACACCTGCGTCCATACAGTGCCTCATAGGGTGTCATCCTGATACTCGCATGAAAACTGTTATTATAGACAAACTTGGCTAACTGTAGGTGATCATCCCAAGAGCCTCTAAAATCCAGCACACAAGCTCTCAAAATATCCTTTAAGGTCTGTATAGTCCTCTCTGACTGCCCATCTGTCCGAGGATGAAAAGCGGTGCTAAAACTCAGTCAGGTCCCAAGCGCTTCCTAAAAATGTTCCCAGAAATGGGAAGTGAAGCGGCTTCCTTATCAGAAACAACGCTTACTGGAACACCATTTAGCTGTACTATCTCTCAAATATATAGGTTTGCCAACTGACTTAGTGTATCGGTAGCTCTCATAACCAAAAAATGGGCGGACTTAGTCAACCGGTCCACAATAACCCATATGGCATCATGACCTTTGCGGGTCATCGACAACCCCATCACAAAATCCATGGTGACATGCTCCCACGACCATGTCAGTATCGGTAGAGGCTGTAATCATCCTGTAGGCTTCTGATGCTCTACCTTCACTTGCTGACAAATGAGACGCTTAGCGATATATTCAGCAATGTCTCATTTCATTCCAGACCACCAATAAACCTTCTGAAGGTTTTGATATATCTTAGTACTTCCCGGATGTATCGTGTACCTCGATGAGTGAGCCTTTGATAAAATCGTTCTCCTGATCTTAGGATCCTTGGGAACGCATACTTTGCCTCTGAACCTCAATAAGCTATTTGTACTCAGTTCAAAATCACTGCCCACACCTGTCTGTACTTGCGTCAGCCAATCGATGCACCGTCGATCGCTCTGCTGGGCCTGCCGAATACGGCCAATCAACTCTGGCTCTAATCTCATACTAGCCATGATATCTAATCTCTCTGATCCAGGTGGGGTTACATCCAAACTGAGGTTCGCAAAGTGCTCCAACAATTCATGCTCCCATACCATCATATAAGACACCAACCCAAGGTTCTTTCTACTCAAAGCATCGGCAACTACATTTACCTTCCCTGGGTGGTATATGATCTCACAGTCATAAGCTTTTAAAACTTTGAGTCATCTCCTCTATCTCATATTCAGCTCTTTCTACGAGAACAGGTACTTAAGGCTCTTATGATCTGTGAACACCTAAAATTTCTCACCATAGAGGTAGTGGCTCCATTTTTTCAAAGCAAACACCGTGGTCGCCAACTCTAAATCATGTGTCAGGTAGTTCCTCTCGTGATCTTTCAACTGTCTAGATCCATAGGCAACTACCTTCTCATCCTGCATAAGCACACAGCCCAGTCCCTGGTGTGATGCATCCGTATACATCGAGAAACCTCCTGAGCTGGTAGGAATGGTGAAAACTAGAGTAATTGTCAATCGAAGTCTAAGCTCCTCAAAACTCCTCTCACATGCCTCATCCCATACAAACTTAACATCCTTTCGTGTGAGGCGTGTCAACGGAGCAGCTAGTCTGGAGAAACCCTCTACAAATCTTCGATAATAACCTGTCAATCCTAAAAAACTTCTGATCTCAGTAACTATCTTGGGCTGTTCCCATTGTACAATTGCCTCTATCTTGGATAGATCCACTGATACCCTATCCTTCGATACAACATGGCCCAAAAATGAGATCTACTCTAACTAAAAGTTACACTTGTTGAGCTTTGCATATAACTCTTTCTCTCGGAGGGTCTGCAAAACTATCCTTAAGTACTCCTCATGTTCTTCCCTGGACTTGGAATAGACCAAAATGTCATCAATAAACACAATCACAAACTTGTCCAGGTATGGTTTAAACATATCATTCATCAGTGCCATAAATGTTGCGGGAGCATTCATCAATTCGAATGGCATCATCAAGAACTCGTAGTGGCCATAACGGGTACGAAATGTTGTTTTAAGTACATCTCCACTCTTGGTCCTCAACTGATGATACCCTAACCGCAGATCTATTTTAGAAAATACTTGGGCTCCTTGGAGCTGATCAGCAAGTCATCTATGCGTGGAAGGGGGTATTTGTTCTTAAAGGTGGCCTTATTCAACAACCGATAATCTATACACAGTCGGAGGCTTCCATCCTTCTTCCTTACAAACAATACCGGTGCTCCCCAAGGTGAGACACTCGGCCTAATAAACCCCTTCTCTAGCAACTCTTGCAGCTATTTCTTCAGCTCTTCTAACTCAATCGGTGTCATTCTATATGGTGGTTTCGATATCGGTTCTGTACCAAGCACTAATTCTATGCAAATTTCCATTTCCCTTTCAGGTGGTAGTCTTGGTAATTCGTCCGGAAAGACATCAAGATAATCCGTAATTATGGGTATGTCCCTCAATTCCGGGTTTACCTCATCTATATCGACCACATAGGCAATGAACCCTTCACATCATTCTTTCCACCATTAGTGTCACAAGTCATCACATCAATATTCAACATAAGCATATAAATTCATCACTCAAGTAGATTAAATAAAATCATACTCTTTTCATTTATAGTAAATCAAGTTCTTCTATTTCATTTCACAAATCTTACAACATGATTTTCTATCTCTAGAAACATTAAAGTCTTAGCATGACAGTCCATAACAACTTGATTGGTAGCCAACCAATCTATTCCCAATATTACATCAAAATCATTCATATTCAATAGAATTAAATCGGCTGTCATTTCCTTTCCCTCTATCATTGTTTACAATCCCTACATACATGCTTAGTCAATTGACTATCATTCATGGGTGTGGAAATCATCAACATCTTATCCAGTAATACAGGTTTCACATACTTCAACAATTTATATGCAAAGGAAGGTGATATGAAGGAGTGTGTGGCACCAGGATCAAATAATACCAATGCTTCTAAACCAAAGATTAGGATGGTACCTTTAATCACATCCATCGAAGCAAATGCGGTGTCCTGATCTAGTGCATGTACTCTTCCTCTGCTCACACCCGCTATTTGCTTCCCTTTTTCCTCAGTTGTGGCCCTCCTCCTTGGGGTAACCGTCTCAACTGGAGCTCTCTCCGGCTCCTTGCCCTTTTATGGGGTAGTCTCTATCTTCTCGAAACAATATTTAGCTATATGTCCTGGTTTCTTACATCTGTAACACACCATAGGGGTCATCGGACAGGGCCTAGTCCCATGAAATCTATCCATCTCCTACACCTCTCAGTAGTAGGTTGTGGTCCTCCAATAACCATACCCCTCGGTGCAGTCAAAGCCGGGTATACAGGAGGTTTAACAGCTCTCTCTGGCACCTCCTCAATCTTAAGCTTCTTCTCAAAATATCTCTGGCCTCCTCTCCTGGCCACTTTATCAAACCTTGATCTCTTCTGGTCCCTGTCTTTCTTGACATTAATCCTCCCAAGCTTGGAGGCATTTCGCTCAAAGTCTTGCTCGCATAACTGAGCCTTGTGTACTACCTCTCATAAGTCTGAAGGTTAAATGGAGCTAGCTTAGTTCGAATGGCCAATCTCAATCCATCGACGAACTTCTGAATCTTTCGGGTCTCACTACCCATGCTGTTCGAGTCATATCTCCCCAATGACATAAACTTGTACTCATACTCGTCCACAGTTCGATTCCCCTGAACCAAATTCATGAATTCCATCCGTAATTTCCTCTGTGCAGTTGCTGGAATGTACTGTCTCCTGAAGGCCTCTAAAAATATCTCTCATGTGATCTCGAAGTGTCAGGCCCTCAATATAGCTTCGAAGGATCTCCACCAGTGCTCTGCCTCGCCTTTCAACATAAACACGACAAAGGCTACCTTCTCAAATGAAGTACATCTGAAGAACCTATCCAATTTATCCATCTCGTACACCCAATCCTTCGTAACCACTAGGTCCTTCACCCCTCTGAACACTGGAGGTTTCAATCCTTGGAACTCTCGCAATCAGCTCAACTCGCATTCATAACCCAACTCATTACCGCTCTGCTATGGAGCGATAGGAGAAGCTGTATCCTGGACTAGAAGTGGTGTAACTGTAGCTGTCTCTGCAGTCTAAGGTCTCTCTGCCTCTGCAGTTGCTTATCCAGTTGTAGGCTGTGCTGCGGGCCCTCGTCTATCACCGGCACTCAATACCTGTGTGACTATCTCCACCAGGTTCTCAATACTCCACTCTATCCTAGCGAAGCGTGCCTCTCTACCTCCTACTCTCTTAGCAGGGTCCTGTGGAGCCTGATCAGTCTGTGGCTCCGCACGGCTCTCAAGCTTACCTCTACGGCCTCTAGCACATGCTCTTTCCCCTCTACCTTAGCCCGTAATTGGCATAAGGCCTAACTTCCTGTATTAAAATCATTTATTAAGCTCAATCCATCACGGTATACACAGTTATATCTAAACAAAAGCACAGTAATATAGGGATGTATTTTTCCTACGTTTTATTTCTGACTCACATCAGGCCAACTCAGCTCTGATACTAATCTCTGTCATTATACTTTTCATTCTTTATAACTGAAAATCTCAATAATTTTTTCGCATTTATTCCTTTCTCAATCGGGAACGAACTTACCACTACACTATTGGGCTGTGAGTCAATAATAATCCACTCGCAATATCCATTCTCAGTTAATAAAAGTGATGTCATATATTTAGACGTCAATCATTCTTTTATACAAAATATGATTACTGACATCTACAATCCCCCATAATTACATCTCGAATGGCTACTGTGCTTTTACAATGTTTAGATACAAAAATGAATCACTGCGTATATACCTCTGAGCGATGGATGGCAGCGGATATCCAAAATACAATGCCTCAGTCCTCACTGGGCTGCTATGTACGCTCTGTATGAGGGGAAAAATAGAGAGGGATGAGCAACCACATGCTCAGTAAGGCAATAATGCAAGCATGGTAGATAAATACTTTATCTACATGTTGATAGTGTTATGCATAAATCATTTATAATAGGAGCATGAGGAACAAAACTATGCCATATGAGTATACATATATATCATGTATCAAAATCATGTAAAATTGGCATATAAAACATGGAATATCAACATGTGAAAACATCTCATTCTCAATCTCATTAAACTCATAAAAGGGCAATTCATTTAAGAAACCTCCTTTTTAAATTACATCTCTTTCTCAAATACATATCATCCCATCACAAATCATTTTTGCAATCACAAACTTCATTATCATTTCATAAATCAAGTTCACAAGGCTCGACCCCTCCTTCAGGTCTACCTTAAACAACCACAATCACACATATGTATAAGAACCAGGTCACTATATCACAAGTGACTAAGTGGACCAACTACATCATAAATCATCCCAAACCACACACATCCAAGTGTGCGGGGTATCGTGCTGGCACGAAGGTGGATTATCCCTCGACATACTTTCATATCACAAAATCACCTCGTGGTACATCGTACTCCATGTGATATACACGGTACATCGTACTCCGTGGACTCATATCATGGTTGGGGGTGCCAGTCGTAGGTCTTATCTACCCTATACCAGGAACTTTCCATACCCATGAGTCTCCCTGTCGAACAGAGCCTCCCCACCCCTCTAGGGCTTAAGGATGTTGGCTTAAGGATCCTTCCGTAAGAGAGCCTCCCTACCATACAGAGCCTCCTTGCCTAACAGAGCCTCCCCACCTCCTCGAGCTTAAGGATGTTTGCTTAAGGATGTAGGGCTTAAGGATCTTACTGTAAGAGAGCCTTCCCACCGAACAGAGCCTCCCTGCCTAACAGAGCCTCCCTGCCTCCTCAGGCTTAAGGATGTTGGCTTAAGGATGCAGGGCTTGAGGATCTTACCCACTTTCACGACCTCATACGTACCATGGTATGAAAACTTGTGCGAGTAAAGCTCTAGCACGACTCATGCATCATATCATAAAGAAACCACGTACGAGCATTGCTCCAGTATGGTTCTATACATAAGAGAACCACTCAAAATCCACATACGAGCAAAAACTCCAGTACGGTTTATAAAGTATCATCACAAATCAAATCAAAGTGCGAGCTAAGCTCCAACACTTTCATACAAATCAAAGCATCAGAATCCAATGCAAGCGAGGCTCTAGCACGATTTAATTCACATAGCTCGATAGGCAGCTCATATGCATTGAAAACACATCACAAACATGTTTAGCACTTCACATGTGCTATTCAATAACATCAATAAAACACTAGCCAGCCTATCCATTTATTTGCTCAAATCAAAGCATTGTGTTCTGTGAAAAACATTCAAAACACGTGATTTATGCAATTATTAGCCTTACTATCCTTTTTTATACATCCATATAAAACCAAATCATACAACATTCGCAACTATTTTCGCATACCAAATAACCAATTTCTCAAACATTCATGCATTTCATAAACACCCTATATTCCCACAAAATACGAGTAGCTACCTCTATATACTTACAGAATTTCCTTACCTAGAAATCGCGTTGTGAGATTTTGTGAGATCTGAGAATTTCAGACATATTTTAATTATGTAATATGAACTTGAAGTATAATTTATTGAGCTAAGTGAATTGTGGGAATGATAATTGGAGATTTATATGTTAAGTATTTAAAATAAGTATGAAGCTATGAGGAGAGATCGATCTGGGAGAAGGAGAGATCGATCTGGTGAGTTAAAAATGACAAGGAAGGAGGAATTTAAGGAGCAGATCGATCTCCAATGGAAGAGGATCGATCTCCTTATGATTCTGTTTGAGAGAAGATCGATCTCATGAGGAAGAGATCGATCTCCAAATGTTTCTGTTTGGGAGAAGATCGATCTCCTTAAGGAGCAGATCGATCTCCTAGGTATAAATTGCCCCAAATCGTCCCTAAATTCAAATGCAGATCGATCTCATCAAGAGCCAGATCGATCTCCTACCCTCAGTCTATATAAGGAATCCCTGCTTTCTCCTACAATTTCACTTTCTCTCTCTTCCAACCCCCATTTTCACTGAACCCTAGCTTTCTCACTCATCCAAAGCACCCATTTTCGTCCAAATCAGAAGTTGTGGCAAGAAGGAAAGTTGTTCCTCATCAAAGGGAGAACAACATACTTGGAAATCGAAAGACGGATCGAATCGAGGCAAGAGATAAGCTCTCCACAAGTTTTGGGTAATTTCTAAACTTCGATCCTTATATTTGAGATGATTTTGGTGATGATAGTTGTTGGCATTGTGTTGAAATAGCTGAAAAATGATTAGGGATTGATGAAATTACAATGTAGTTGGAGTGATGATGATATTTGGCAACTTTGGTAAATTTAGGAATTTTGAGCTATAAATGGAGATTTAGACAATGTGGTGTATTTGCATAGATATTGTGGCATAGGAAATATAGAATGTTGAGGTGTCGTGAGCGAGATTGTGGTTTGTGATGGAGTTATGAGAATTGAGAAATTTGAGGAGTTATGAGCAATTATGCTCGATTTTGAGAATTGAGGTTGATGTGATAATTGAGTATTGATGTTTTAACATCGTTTGGACAGCTCGGGAGTTTCAGAGTGGAATGCGAGGCTAGTCCATGATACGGGAGAAACGATTGCACTATACGAGGTGCAAAGAAGTAAGGGAAACTAAACCATTTGTGTATGTGTTTTGATGAATTGTTGTAGCATGAACCATGATTTGAGAATGCAAGCATATTTGGTGTTGTGTTGTGATATAATTGCACACGGTTTTTATAGCCGGTTGGAGCCCATTATTTTATGAGTTTATAAGCTGAGTGTGAAATTGCTTTATAAACCTTTGAGTTTGCGTGAAAAGTAAATTGGGCTCTACGTTAAGGCGATATTGAGATTTGAGAAATGTGTGCGTGTTTTGCCGGTTGGAACTCGGTTTTAATATGTTTTGTGTTGAGTACACAAATGTTTTAAATGAGTTTTATGAGAGAAAACCATTATGAGTTCTACGTGAAGGCATAACGTTTTATAAGATAATGGCTAATGATTGAGACTTAGGCGTGTCATGTTGAATACACATCGGGCCTTGCTCTGGTAGCATGTAAGACCGATATAGTGGGACGCCTGGGAACCGACCCAGGGACCACAGGCCTTATTCTGGTAACATGTAAGTCCGATTATTCCTCCGCTTTGGTAGCGTTGGGAGGCCTTGCTCTGGTAGCATGTAAGACCGATATTCCTCCGTTTTGGTAACGAGAGATGCCTCCGTTTTGGTAACGTGAGATGACCCTCGTTCTGGTAACGCTGGGTGGCCTTGCTTTGGTAGCATGTAAGACCGAGAGAGTGGGCCGCCTGGGAATTGACCCAGGGACCACGTGATAGTGTGCATGAGGCGAGGCATTGCTCTGGTAGCATGTAAGGCCGGGCCTTGTTCTGGTAACATATAAGTCCAATAGACCATGCATACGACCATATTATCGAGGATGCCTGGGATGCGCACCCAGAGGAGATTACATATTTGATGTGCCATGACGAGTTTTAATTGAGTTTTATTGCCTAGTCTCGTTTTCACATGAGTTGTGTTTTGTGACCTTGTCACGTGCTATTTACTGAGGTGATTTTTATCATTAAGAATAGCCATTATCGCATATATTTACACATGCTTGTGAGTGCTCGATATTGAGCCTTTTTACCTTCATGTTTTCACATGATTTATGAGTTATGAGATAATGATGTTTTAAGAACTTTCATGCTACGATTTCAAATGAGCTTCATAAACAAATACATATTTGTGATGTGTGATATGGTTTATATAACTGAGTTCCCTTACCCCCCTTACTGAGCGATTTGGAAGCTCACCCTGTTTTCTCTTCCCCCCAGATCGCTTCAAGTGAAGTGAGTTCCCTACGACGTACGGGTTAGAGGCTAGTGGAGGACTTGAGCTCCAGGCCGTATTTTGTGTACTGAGGTAGATATTTAATATTCATGTACCCAGACTAGAGTTATATTTACAGACACTTATTGTACAATGATGTACGGGATGTATTAGGATTAATTAACTTGGAATTGAGTAATGTATATGATACAATATATACTATATTATGATGAGATCCTGAGGCATGATAATTATGATGATGTATGACACTGCACAGGAATGCACCCTTAATTGTGAATTAATGAGTAAAAAGTTTTAAATTAGCCCTATTTTTCGCGCTTCCGGGGCGTCACAGATTTCCACTTCCTTTAAGCTGCATACATGTTCGGTTTGATTCGTCTCCAACGAACTCTCTAGAACTGCATAAAATCGTATTTTGCATCAATATAGTCTATTATAATCCAACTCTTGCATATACTATAGTCGATTCAACCTATAGTCTCTATTAATGCTTAAGACGCCTCGTTTCATTACTCTACCATAACTCGAGTATATTGATTCTTACCAAATCGATGTTAAATCGATATTAAGCTCATAGTGTTCATATTTTATCATTCTTTCACTCTGGCATTCATCAAACACTACATGTGCTGATTTTCATAATTTCATTGAAATCCACAATGTAGTTCCATTTAACCATCTAAAATCATACACATTACCTCAATAACCACTTTAGCATGCCCATAAACCATAAAATCATTCAACTCATATCTTCTCACATTATACCCATTCTAGGTTTTCTAGGTCACACCAATTCCACCACATTCCTTGATAATTTATCCATCAATACACATCCAACTCAACTCCAAAATCAACAAATGAACCGATGTACTTGGGTTGAAGTATTAGAAACTTACCAATCTAATTTCTCTTCTTGCTCCAAAGGGAAATGTTCCTTGCTCCTTCAGTACTAACAATGAGGTTTTGGGTTTCAACTATGTTGTTCTCTTCCTCAAGATGAACAACTTTGTATCTAATAGCCTCCCCTCAATTCTTACTGGAAATGGACTGATTTTAGAGAGATAAACTTAGGTTTTGGGTGAAAAATGGAAGGGTGATGTTGTTTTCCCAAAAATTATAGATTTTAGCACTCCTTTTATAGAAATAGCTTGAGGAGATCAATCTGCACTAGGAGGAGATCGATCTGGTCCCCTTAAATCCCTCTTTTTCATGGTATTTTAAGCATGAGATCGATCTGTAGAAGCTTAAGATCAATTTGCTCCAAATAGAGAGCTAAGGAGATCGATCTGTATGCTTGAGGATCGATCTTTTCATTACAGAATGTTTAGGAGATCGATCTGGCCCCATGGGAGGTCAATTTGCTCTATTTCATTGCTCAAATAAGAGCATTATGGCTCTTCTAGATCGATCTCTCATTTTATGAGATCGATCTGACTTTCATATTTTCCAGATTTTCTGCAGCTTTTTTGTAGCAACACACGCCCAAACATCCTTAATTTGATGCCATAGTCATTTTCTCATCCAACCACCTTTAACACTTGAAAATGGCATCCATCCATACCTTATACACATTAAAACTTGTGTGTATTCTTTGCATAGCCAAAGGTATACCATACCAAGCTAAATAGAAGTTCAACTTCATTCTATTTCACCACACTACTCATTTTGAGGTCCAATCACATTCATCACTTATAAAAGCTCATTTCTTCATATTCATATACAATGAAACTTGTATGTACATTACAAACTCATATTACACGTATGTACATTACATTTATAGACTTTACATTAATTGTACTTCACATTACAAGTACATTACCACACTTATGAATCCATAAGGTTTACATCCAAAAATACGGGTCTTGCATATATTCTGTTGGATTGGTCAGATTCCATCTGGTTTACCCCGAGCTCTCCATTGCTCATATTTTGCACTTTAAGGCATTTGGGTTTGTTAGTTTAAGTCAATTGAACTTGAAATTTCAATAAGTCTTCTTTATTGATCAAGATTGCATGAATTCATGTTTACATCGATAAATCCATAAAGAAAAGACACCAAATTTTGGGTCTTACAGATTCGATGGTCAAAGTTTAAAAAAACATTGTTATGGAATATGTAGTGATAATTGGATCAAAAAAGAAGATTGAATGATAGAGAAAAACCTAAATATATTATGGAATAAGATGGAAAAAATACATTTGAATGTCCAAAATGAGACATTAGAAATACAACATGGTCGACTGCATTAAAAAAGCTATAAAGTCTAAGCAAAAGTGCTACAAGGATTTGAAGAAGAACAACATAGAAGAGAGTTTGACAAAATATAAGTTCAATAGAAAAGATGCAAAGAAGGTGGGTGGTAGAGCCAAACAAAGGTTGTGAAAGATATTTACAATAAGTTAGACACAAATGAAGAATTACGAGTTAAGAGTCATAAAGCGTATCAAAGATGAGCATATAAACACTCTCGCTAGGATTATGACATCAAAGAAAGATGGCATGATTATTTTGAAAAATAATTTAACGACGGATAAAATCAAATTTTGGATAATATCCCAGTGCCTCTCGAGAATTTGAATCGGTGTTGTGTGTAAAATTAGTGAGATAAAGGTAAATGAGGCACTAAAGAGGATGAAGAACGACATTCCAATTGAAGTTTGGAAATGTCTTTGAGAGGTAGGAGTTAGGTGATTAACAGATCTTTTAACAAGATTCGACACACTAACAAAATGCCTGAGGAATTAAAGAAAAGTGTCTCGATACCTTGCTATAAGAACAATGGAGATATTCAAAGTTACTCCAAATACCGAAGCATAAAACTAATGAGTTACACCTTGAAACTATAGGGGAGAGTGATGGAATGGAGATTAAGGAAGACTATAGAGATATCGAAGAATCAATTTAGTTTCATGTCTAGTTAGTCAACAATGAAGGCAATACATTTGCTTAGACAACTTATGGATTGTTCTCGACTATTAGGTAAAGATCTTGATATGGTCTTACAGACTTGGAAAAAGCATATGATAAAGTATCAATGGAGATGTTATTGTTGTTCTTATTTTCTTGTGAAATTTATTGAACTAATTAAGGACATGTATGGAGATGCAAGGACACATGTGAGAATATGTTGAGGGCAAACAAGTGAATTTTCTATCACAATGGGATTACATCAAAGGTCAGGGTTAAGTCCTTTCTAGTTCACTGTAGTAATGGACAAACTGACAAAATTTTTCCAAAATAAGGTCCATTGGTGTATAATATTTGTAAATGATATTGTCTTGTATACTGAGAGTAGAGCGGAGATTAACGCAAAGTTGGAACTGTAAAGACAAAAGTTAGAATCAAAAGCGTGCAAACTAAGTAGAGTGAAGACTGAATGCATAAAATGCAAATTAAGTTCAAAAAAGAGGAAGATCAAAATATAATGACGTTAGATGGGGTAACAATACCTAAGTGGGACCATTTTCAATATCTGTGATCGATAATATAGATGGATGGAAAGATGATAGTGATGTGACCCATAAAATCAAAGCTGGCTAGAATAAATAGGGAAACGCTACAGATGTGTTTTACGATAAAGGAATTCCCATATGGTTGAGAGGTACGTTTTACAAGGCAGTTGTTAGACCAACATTGTTATATGGTAGTGAATGTTGAGCGACTAAAAGACTACATACACAAAAAATGAGTATAGGACAAATACGAATGCTATGATGGATATGCAATAAATGATAGAAAGGGAAATGAAGACATCCATAAGAACGTTGGAGTGGTACCTATTGAAGACAAGATGTGTGAATGTCATTTTAGTTAGTTTAGACACATAAAATGTTGTCTTGTAGATACTCCAGTTGGGAAAGTGAAGGCTATGAATGACAGATTTCATTTCTATGGGTTGCATCTTTTCTTTTGTCTTTAATTTCATTTTTATTTCTTTAATTTCATTTTTATTCTTATCCTTTTATTAGACATTAGACTATCCTATATAACCGTAATAAGATAACTAAAAAAATGAAAAGTCAAATTGAATTTATTCATTATTAATTATTTGTTTTATAGCATAATAGCTAAAACTGTCACAACCCTCAATCCACCGAAAATCCACTACAAATTTTTCATTTTTCAATTATTATTTAATCCATTACTCATTGTTGTTCTTTACCATTACTTTACTTGATCGTGAACAGCTACACCACCAACAGTTGGGCTGTGTATTGATGTCAATCTCATCCAATCAAATCATTTCAATTTACAATTCATTTAAACGTAAACACTTGTATTTCTAAATCATAGTTGTTGTTTACATGTGTTTACAATCCTTTACATCCCTAAAAATTACATTCAAAGATATTACTGTGCTTTGACATGTCTAGATACAAAAACTATGCTAATGTGTATACCTTGTGTGATGAGATGCAATGAACACAAAAAATCCAATCCTTAGTCTCTCTCTATCTATTGAAAGTGCTCTGTCGATGGGGAAAATAAGGGGGTGAGCAAACCGCGCTCAGTAAGGCAATCATACGAGCAGTTAGATAACTGTATTATCTACGTGATCGTGATGCCATGCATAAATCCAAGCATTTACTTGTCATACTCCAAAACATCAGTTCATACTCGTGTTCATGATATATAAAGCAATTCATGCTATTTAAATCGGTGCACAATTCTTAAGCAAAGGATGGAAAATCATCATGCACAAGTAGTAATTAAAGCATGAAAAATTGTCATGCGAGGTGCAGTCAGAAGCATTTATTACTCAACACAAATCATCATAAAATTCACCACTTGTCAAGATTCAGCCCCTACCTTGGACTGTCCAGACCCAGAAAACCATTTTAAAACATGGATTCATCATAAAAGAAGACATGTGAGATAGGCAAATAATAATAAGGGTAATAACTAGGACTATGGCCATATCCTCTATGATCCCAAGCTACACGGATCCTAGTGTGCGGGGTATCACCTCTATTTGCTTCCGCACGAGAGGTGGGTCACGTCCAACCCACCAGTCCATAACATAACATCTATCATCCGAATACGGTATATATATATATCATATCCATATACGGTACAGCATACTCCATGCTACTTGCACGGTACAACATACTCTGTGGACCCATATCATCACATCATATCATGCCATATCTCAATACACATGTGCAGGCCTATTTAATCGGCGTGGCACACAGCCTACCCGAAGCTCCTAGCACGACTCCCAACATGTCATAAAATCACGTACGAGTAATCTCTAGCACGATAATATGTGTAAAGTGGATATCTAGTGCGAGCAACACTCCAGTACAATGTCAAAACACATGTGAAAACTAGATCAAGCTAGGCTTCAGCACTCATGCATGTAAAACTCTAGTACGAGCTATGCTCTAGCACTATATCGTGAAATCCATGTGAAAACTAGTGCGAGCTAGACTCCAACACTCATGCATGTAAAAACATATCAAATCTTGTGCGAGCAGCGTTCTAGCACGCTTTGTTTCCACAAAACTCATGTAGGTGGCTAATTTATTTGCAAAGCATGGTTATTTAAAATTGAATCAAACTATTTTCTTGTAAAGTATTTGAATACTAGCCAACCTACCAATCCACATGCTAAAAAGGTTAGTAAAAGGATTTCAAAATATCATGATTCTTGTCTTTCATGAACTTTTCCCAAATCCCAATCTTCTTTGCCCTTCAAACATTTAATTCCTTTCCTATGACTCACAAACATTCTAGAAAACCTTTATGCACCCGAAAGCACGTACAGATACCTCTAGGGGCTAACACAATTCCCTTACCTTAATTCACTTAAAAGCAACTCCTTCTTCCTTTCTCGCTTCTCGCGATTGGGCTCAATTTGCTCCGGATATATCCTCGGTAGCTACAAACATTCGTCAATCATATGAGTCAATACCGATAACTCATGTAGTGACTTTGACTAGTCAATATATCTTATCGAGCCTATTTCATCAAGCTCGACCCATTATCACATTTGGCCATCATTATGTCATTTTTAGTCAATTTAGCTACCAACTCACTTAGTTGCTTATCAAACACTTTGCATTGATGTTTATCTAAAATTTCCCATTGATTCATGCATTTTTACAAACACCAAATATGTACATTATATAACCTCATCCTATTCCATAAACTCATTTCACAAAACCATCTCAAAATCAAGCATATAACATCATTAACACCTTGGTATAATCCATTTATCATCTAATCAGTCATATTCTATTTTCTCACACTAAACCCATTCTAGGTCATGCTTGATTCATTACATTCTGGGTAGTTTCAACCATCAATACATACAACAATCTACTCATAACAACATCTAGATAAATATACCTAGAGTTGGTGTATTGAAAACTCACCTAGCTTGACTTTCCTCTTGTCTCAAATAAGAAGACTCATTTTCTCCTTCTATCCGGCAAGTTGAATGTTTGCTCCAAGCTATGTTGTTCTCCTCCTCACAATGAACAACTTTACTCTAATAGCTTTTTCTCAAATCTTTTTAGAAAGAGGTGTATTCTAGAGTGAGAAAGCTTGTTCTTTTGGGGAAAAATGGAGGAAATGTGCAAGACCCTTAAACTCATATGTAATACCCTTAATTTTTGTAAACTCTCATTTAATTATGTAAGGTGTATATTGGATTGTGAAATGAATACACGCAAATTTTAAAGTGTATAGCGAGTGTAAGAAGGATATTTCCATGAGTGGAATGTGAATATATTGAGTTTTGAGTGGTGTGGTAAAATGGAATTAAGTTTGCATGAGTTGTGTAAATCTTTGTACTTCCATTTGGTTTTGTATTGTATACCTTTGGTTATACAAAGATTGCACACAAGTTTTAATGTATATAAAGTATGAGTAGATGTCATTTTTAAGCATTAAAGGTGGTTAGATGAGAAAATGACTATGGCAGCAAAATTAAGGATGTTTTGTGTGAGTTATTGCAGAAAACTGCAGCAAAATCTAGAAAATATGAATGCTAGATCTATCTCATTGAAGGAAAGATCAATATGGAAGAGCCAAAAATGCTTGTATTTGAGCAATGGAACAGGGCAGATCAATCTCCAATGGGGCTAGATCGATCTGCTAAGCATTTTGTGTAGAAGGATTCGATCCCCTGAAGGGCTAGATCAATATCCAAATGCTACTGACTTAGAGAGATCGATCTCACCCTTGGAGTAGATCGATCTCCTTAAGCTACTGCCGGGAACAGATCGATTTCATGCTTAGAGACAGATCGATCTCATTAAGGTTGAAAGGTCAGTTTTGAGAGGAAAAATGCAGGGCAGATCGATCTCATTTAGACAGCAGATCAATCTCATAGAGACAATTCTATAAATACTGGGTTCTGCACTTCAGTTTTCCATGGGATTCACTATTTCATTCAAGAATAAAAGCTAAACCTAACCCATAAACACTAGGAAACTTCAGTTTGCAACCAGTTTTGAGTGAGATATAGTTGAGCAAAGTTTTCTTGGTATAGAGGAGAGCAACATACTTGGAAACAAGAGATTGAAATCAAGGATTTCAAGAGCAAAGAGGATTTCTACTAATTTGGTGAAAAATAAAGGAAATCTTAGCTAAGTAAGATTTAATGCACCAAGTTGATATATGTTAAACTAGGTGTATTGATGAGTTTATTGATATATGTATGAATTGTTGGAAATGAAAGAATCATGAAAAATGAGCATGACCTAGCTATTGGTGTAAAAATGGAAAAATGATGACGAAAAATTGTTAACATGAATTTGATGATGGAATATGCATGTAGGGAAGATTATAAATTAATCTTATGAAATACATATATTGGAAATAAGGAGAAATAAATATAGCTATATGGAAAATATGGTATAATACCATATTGGGAGAAAATAATGAGATTAATGCATGGAATTGAGATTTGGCAAATGAAACGAGTATAATACAGTATACTAACGTAAATACGTATAACAGCTTTGAAAATCACATTGAAAGCTGATCGGACTGGAAGAGTAAGCATAACTGAGGATGAGAGGTCACTTGACGTAATCCGAGGTAAGGGAATTTCGTGATTAGCAAGAGGTAGCTACACGTATTTTGAATAGCATTTTGATATCATATGCTATATGAATTCCCATGAATAGGAATGATGTTATGATAGAAACTAAAGAGGATAACTGTGTTTTATCAAAAAAAATAGGGTGAAAATACCTTAGAAGCATGTTGTCACTAAAATGGATGGTTGCATGATAGAATGGCAATTGTTTTCATGAATATGCGAAAACAACACATGTTAGTGCGGAATTGATTTACTTGGGTGAATTGTGATTTGAATATGCCATCTATATGGTTTTGTGTGAAAGCCTAAGTGCTAGAGAATACTCGCACTATATTTGGAGATATGCATCACATAGTAATAGAGAATATACTCGTACTACATTTTTATACGTGTTATGCATGTTAGAATACTGGGAGCATTACTCGTACTCAGATTATGATTGATGCATTATAGAGTATTGGGAGCTATGCTCATACTCAATTTTACATGATAGATTACTGGGAACTTAGCTCGTACTCAGTTTTCATATATTATACATCATAGAGTATTGGGAGCTTTGCTCATACTCGAGTTTTATATGACATAGTGCTGGGAGCATTGCTCACACTAGAGTTACATTATTTGATATGGTCGTGTTGGGAGTTTTACTCACACGTGCCGAATTTGAAAAGAATATGAAACAGCCGTGTTGGGAGCCTGTGCTGACTGTGTGTCACACCTATATATATATATATATATGCTCACACGTGCATTATTTTGAGATAAAGCCGAGGGCTATCGAAATTTTTACCCATGGTATGAGGACTAAGGCTCATGGCGAGCATCCCGACTATGAGGTATATCCAAGGTTTGAGGACTAAGACTCATGGCGAGTATCCCACCTTGAGATAAGGTCTATGGAGTACTGTGTACCGTGTATGTCACATGGGGCACGTTGTACCGTGAGTACTTGATGTACTTGGATAGGACTGATTAGCAGTGGGACTGGGATCCAGTGGGATTTGGTGTGCTCCGAGATTAGGTCCTCAGATTGAGAGCTGACGGTAGAGATTTGACCCACCTCTCGTTATAGCAATTGTGAGACCCCACATACCAAGTACTGTGTTGCCTGGGATCACAAAAAATGAGTTATGATCGTACACTTGGAACATGCAATCGCCTATCTCTATTTTCTTTTCATGCTATGTACATTGAGATTTCTTAATTTAATGATCACATGGTTTTATTATATGTACATGTGAATTTGTGAGTTGTGAAGGGATAACCCAAGGGATGGGTGAGGCCCAGATTTCCATATTTTTAAACATGATGAATGACATATGATTTTGATTTAAATGAATGGCATGATAAAAGTGGTTTGTGTAAAATTACATGAGATTTATGAAATGACATGAGAAATGCAGTGTTGTGCATAAAATGTTGAGGTTGTTAACCAACATATTTCCATTTTTATAACTGATATTTTGTATCTATATATATATATATATATATATTGCATAAAGCTTTGAGAGAGATGCATGTTTTAGATACAAATAGAGTAAGGAACTGATTTTTAGGCATAAGCATGGTCTATTGTAAATAGTGCAGTTATCTACTTACTTGTCTGATTTCCTTACTGAGCTATGAGCTCACCCCCTTATTATTTCCCTCTTTTCAGAGCATCCACATTATATGGACACAGCTGAGGTCTAATATTCCCTAATCCGCTGCATATCCATCTCACGAGAGGTATACACACTTGACATTTTGTATTGAACAATGTAAAAGCACAGTTATGTAAATTAATGTACGGCTGGGATGTATATGTACAAATAATTGTATTTATGTACGAAAGTTATTACTATAGAAAAGAATATTAAATTCTATATATGTTGTGAATGATTGTGAATGGGTGACTAATATCGAATCACAGCCCAACGTTTGATGTGAGGGATGACAGAAGGAAAGGTAAGAAAAATGCGAAAATTTTGTGGTGATTTTGGTAGGTCGCGTGTGAGTGAAGGGCGTGACAAAATGTGTTGATTTACTGGAGAAAGAGGTTTGGCCGTCGAGTTTTTATAGAGCAAGGATGATGAGATCGATCTCCTAGGGTAGGAGATCGATCTTCCCTTAGTTGAGCTATTGAAATATTCAGGTTGTAAGGGAGAGACCGATTTGCTCTTTGTGGAGAGATTGATCTCTGCTAGCAAAAGCAACTAGAGATCGATCTGTTTCATGGGGAGATCGATATGCTCTTTGGGAAGGAATCAATCCTTGCGAGGCAATTGGAGATCGATCTGCTCAAGGGGAGAGATCGATCTGCTCTAAGCTGAAGCAAATAGAGATCGATCTGCTCATGGGGAGATCGATCTGCCCTTGGTAGAATCATATGGAGATCGATCTATTCCTTACAGAATCATATGGGATCGATTTGCTTGAAACCAGAGATCGATCTGCCTTGAATAAGAGATCGATCTGGCCTTCATCTGGGGCATTCCTACTGTATTTTTCCAGGTTTTTCAAAGGTAAACTCATATTTCATTACTCCAATACTCATTTTGCATTCTAATCACATTTAGAGTATGAAAATGTTCATTTCTTATGATTTTCATGTTATGGAACTTATGTGTACTGTTTGAAATCATAAAAGAGTACTCAAAATTCACAGGTTTTACATTATCAATTCATATCTTAAATCCCCATCCTTAGTCCAAATGTTTTAAGTTCCATTCGTTTAGTTTGTGGTCACTTCAACCCTTATTTAACCTTTACATGAATCCATGATATTCATTTATCGCATTTGAAATTTCATTCAAGCCAAAAGCTCTTCTTATGATTCAATTTACATATAGAAATATGTGACATCACATAAATCATAAGGTACACATCACCAAAAATGGGTCTTACATAATCTCCCCTACTAGAGGAATTTGGTCGTCCAAATTGGAACTAATCAGTCGGTAAACAATTCGGGGTACTTCCCCAGCATCAAACTCTCCAACTCCTATGTAGCTTCTTCTGCAGTGTGATGCTGCCAAAAAACTTTCACTAGGGGAATTGTCTTCAATCTTAACACCTTCTCCTTCCTATATAATATCTGAACCGACTTCTCAACATACGACATGCTCTCGTTGAGCTCCAATGCCTCATATCTAATTACATGTGATGGGTCCGGGTGGTACTTCCGTAACATAGAGATGTGAAAAACGTTGTGAACGCCCGCTAGCTCAGGTGGAAACGCTAGCCTATAGGCCTTATCTCCCACTCTATCAAGAATTTCAAAGGGTCCAATGTAACGAGGACTTAGCTTTCCTTTCTTTTCGAACCTCATTATACCCTTGGAAGGAGAAACTCAAAAAAATACCAATTCACCCACTGTAAACTCTAATGGTCTCTGTCTCCTGTCAGCATAACTCTTTTGTCTGCTCTGAGTTGATCGTAACCTCTCACAAATCAACTGGACATCCTCAGAGGCTTGTCTCACTAATTCAGGAGTAAATATCAGTCGGTCACCCACCTCTTCCCATCCAATAGGGGACGGCATCTTCAATCATACATAGCCTCATACGGTGCCATCCTTATACTCGAATCATAGCTATTATTATAGGAGAACTCTGCAAGTGGTAAATGGTCATCCCAAGAGCCTCTAAAATCCAATGCACACGCTCTCAACATTTCCTCCAGGGTCTGTATAGTCCTCTCTGACTGACCATCTGTCTGAGGATAGAACGCTGTGCTAAAACTCAGTTCGGTCATCATCGCTTCCTAAAAGTGTTTCCAAAAGTGAGAAGCGAAGCGAGCATCCCTATCAAAAACAATGCTCACTGGAACACCATACAACCTCACTATCTCGCGCACATATAGTTCCACTAGTGTACTTAGAGTATCAGTGGCTCTCATAGCTAGGAAGTGTGCCGACTTCGTCAATCTATCCATTATCACCCAAATTGCATCGTGGTTCCTACGGGTCCTAGCTAAACCCATCACGAAGTCCATAGTGACATGCTCTCATTTCCAAGTAGGTATAGATAGAGGTCGGAATAACCCTGCAGGCTTCTGATGCTTTACCTTCACCTGCTGACAGATGAGACACTTTGCTACATACTCCGCTACATCTCTCTTCATCCCTGACCACCAATACACTCTCTAGAGGTTCTGATACATCTTTTTACTTCCTGGATGTAGTGTATACTTCGTTGAGTGAGCCTCTGATAAAATCAATCTCCTGATCTCTGAATCATTGGGAACACATATCCTACCCCTGAACCTCAGAAGTCCATCTAAACTCAACTCAAAATTAGTCTATGTACCCCTCTTTATCTGCCCGATAATATCACTGTACTGCTGATCAATCTGTTGAGCCTGTCGGATACGATCTACCAGATCTGGTTCTAACTGTAGGCTAGCTACCATAAAGCCACTATCAGTATCGGGCGAGGTCACATCCAAACTGAGGCTCGCGAACTATTCCAACTACTCGTGTTCCCTCATCATCATATATGATGATGAGCTACTTCATTCGTCTTACCTGGGTGGTATAGGATCTCGCAATCATAGTCCTTCAGAAGCTCAAGCCACCTTCTCTGCCTCATGTTCAATTCCTTATATGAGAACAGATACTTAAGGTTCTTGTTGTTAGTAAATACTTGAAATTTCTCACCATAAAGATAATGGCGCCATATTTTCAAGGTAAATACTACGACCACCAGTTCTAGATCGTGGGTTCAGTAATTCCTCTCATGATCTTTTAGTTGTCTAGATCCATAGGCGACTACCTTCCCATCCTGCGTCAGTACACGGCCCAGTCCATGGTACGAAGCATCTGTGTATACAAAAAAACGTCTTGAGCTGGTAGGAATGGTGAGAATCGGAGTTGTGGTTAATCTCTTCTTTAACTCCTGAAAACTCTTCTCATATTTATCGTCCCATACAAATTCAACATTCTTCCTTGTGAGACATTTCAACGGAGCAGCTAATCTCGAAAATCTCTCCATAAACCGTTGATAATACCTAGCTAAACCCAAGAAACTCCTGATCTCTGTAATTGTCTGGGGTCTTTGCCACTGAACCACTGCTTCAGTCTTTGATGGGTCCACTGACACTCCATCCCTAGATACAATATGACCCAAAAAAGAGATCTGTTCCAACCAAAAATCAGACTTATTGAGCTTAACGGATAACTTATTCTCCGGAAGGTCTGTAGCACTATCCTTAGGTGCTGCTCATGCTCCTCTCTAGATCTCGAATACACCAGAATGTCATTGATGAACATGATAACAAATCTATCCAAATAATGGTGAAACACTTCATTCATCAACGACATAAAAGCTGCGGGAGCATTCGTCAACCCGAATGGCATAACCATAAACTCAAAATGTCCATACCGAGTGCGAAAAGCTGTCTTGGGTACATCTCTATCTCGAATTCTCAACTGATGGTACCCAAATCTCAGATCTATCTTAGAAAAGACCTATATTCCCCGAATCTGATCCAACAAGTCATCGATACGTGGAAGGGGGTACTTATTCTTGATGGTTGCCTTATTTAACAATCAGTAGTCAATACACAATCGAAAGCTCCCATCTTTCTTCTTCACAAACAAGACTGGTGCTCCCCAAGGCGATACACTCGGTCGGATGAACCCCTTATCCAACAACTCCTGTAACTGCTTCTTTAGTTCCTCCAACTCAATCGGAGCCATTTTGTACAGTGGCTTGGATATCGGCTCTGTACCAGGTGTTAAATCTATACAAAACTCTATGTCTCTATCTGGAGGTAACCCTGGTAAATCATCCAGAAAGACGTCTGGGAATTCCCTAACCACTGGGATGTCTCTCAATTTCGGACGTGCCTTATCCGTCTCAACCACGTACGCAATATAACCTTTCAAAATATTAATCATTTAGTCAGTATAATAATGCATCTATTTTAATTACAACAATTACTGCTTTCATTACTTTTCAAAGGGATTTTATATTACATTGCTTGGGGAAACTTACAGTAATACTATCTATCCCTGAAAACGTAACCGTCTTAGAAAAACAATCAACTGCAGCACGGTTTATAGCCAACCAATCCATTCCTAGGATTACATCAAAATCTCTCATATACATCAAAATGAGGTCGGCAGGCATTTCCTTTTCCCCTACTTTCAGCTTACAATCTCTAAATACATGTTCAACTAGCTGACTATTGTTCATAAGAGTGCTTACCAGCATCCTTCTACTTAACGGGGTAATCTTCACATACTTAAACAATTTATATGCAAATGCATGCGATACAAATGAATGCATGGCACCAGGATCTATCAAAATATAAGCTTCAAGATTAAAGATCAAGATGGTACCTTTCACCACATGTGACAACAGATCTGCAGTATCCTGTCTAGTGCGTGTTATCGCCCTCTACCAACTACCTGCTTCCCCTTCTCTTCAGTTGTCTCCCTTTGTCTCGGAGTAGGAGCATCAACAGGAGCTCTCTCCGATTCCTTGGCCTTTTGTGGGGAACTCTCAGTCATCTCTGGGCAATTCCAAATCACGTGCTCAGGTTTCCCACATCGAAAACATACAGCAGGAGGTCCATAACATGGTCGAGTACCATGGTACCTACCACACTTACTGCATTGTTCTGTCGTAGGCCGTGGCCCTCCAATCACTATACCCTTTGCTGGAGCTATAGCCGGATACACAGGAGGCTTAACTGTCATCTCCTGGTTCTCCTCAATCTTCGGTCTCTTCTCGAAAAATCTCTTGTTTCCTCTATAATTGAAGCCCTATCCATAGTCGATCTCTTTCTATCTCTGTCCCTCACGCTACTAACCTTTCTAAACTCTGAGGCAACTCACTCGTATCTTATTCACACAACTGTGCCTTGTGCACTGCCTCCTCATAGCTTGGTATATCAAAAGGAACCAATCGAGATCTGATGGCTGGTCTGAGCCTATCCATAAACTTTCGGACCTTCTTGACCTCACAGTCCATCGTATCAGGATCATACCTGCCTAGGGAGATAAATTTTGTCTCGTACTCATCCACCGATCTACTCCCTTAGGTCAACCCCAAAATTCCATCTGCAACTTTCGCTGTTCAGTATCTGGAACATATTACCTCTGGAAGGCCTCCAAAAAAATGTCATATGTGATCTCTGTATGCCAGGCTCTCAGGACAGGTCTGGTGGACTTCCACCAATACTCTACCGATCCTTTCAGCATAAATACGACAAAAGTAACCATCTCTGTAGTAGTGCACTCGAAGTACCCATATAATTTCTCAATCTCTTTCACCCAATCCTTTACAGCTATTGGGTCCTTAATTCCACTAAAAGATGGAGATTTAAATTTTTGGAACTACCATAACCTATCCAGGTCACATCCATAACCCCAAGCTCTACTGCCATGTGGTGGAGCAACAGTAGAAGGTATATCCCGTACTGGTGGGGGTGTGGGAGTATCTGTAGTTTGAGGTTCTTAGGTTGGTTGTGCAGGCATCTCAAGAGCATAGCTCGTTCAACATCACTCTGTATAGCTGGCCCCTGCCCACCCCCAGGTCTAGGCAATGACTAGGCAATCAACTCCAAAATTATCTCTACGCTCTGTTCTATCCTCGTAAAGTGCACCTCAGTACTCTCGGGCCTATCTGCCAGACCCTGTGGAGCATGCTCAACTTCAGCTTCCACCTCTACCGCCTCGTGAGTCTCATGTGGCAACAACTCAGCACGCCTCCCAGGCCTACCCCTACGGCCTCTAGCTCGTGCTCTCGCCCCTCTACCGCGACTGGTGTTAGGCATTATGTCAAGATTCCTACATTAACAATCATTTCTTAGTCAAACTCATCTTGATATACACAGTTGTATCTAGACAAGCACAGTAACATGGGGATGTAATTTTCCTAAATTATTTACACCAACACACGTCAAACCAACTCAACTCTGCTACCACCTCTATCACGACCCTCAATCCACCGAAAATCCACTACAAATTTTTCATTTTTCATTTATTATTTAATCCATTTCTCATTGTTTGTTCTTTTACCTTTACTTTACTTGATCGTGAACAGCTACACCACCAACAGTTAGGCTATGTATCGGTGTCAATCTCATTCAATCAAATCATTTCAATTTAAAATTCATTTAAACATAAACACTTGTATTTGTAAATCAGAGTTGTTGTTTACATGTGTTTACAATCCTTTACATCCCCAAAAATTACATTCAGGGATATTACTATGCTTTGACATGTCTAGATACAAAAACTATGCTATTGTGTATACCTTGTGTGATGGGATGCAACAGACATCAAAACTCCAATCCTTAGTCACTCTCTATCTACTGAAAGTGCTCTGTAGAGTGGAAAATAAGAGAGGGTGAGCAAACCACGTGCTCAGTAAGGCAATCATGTGAACAGGTAGATAACTGTACTATCTATGTGATCATGATGCCATGCATAAATCCAAGCATTTACTTGCCATACTCTAAAACATCAGTCCATGCTCGTTCATGTTATATAAAGCAATTCATGCTATTTAAATTAGTGCACGATTCTTAACCAAAGCATGAAAAATCATCATGCACAAGTAGTAATTAAAACATGGAAAATTGTCATGCGATGTACACTCAAAAGCATTTCTTACTCAACACAAATCATCATAAAATTCACCACTCGTCAAGATTTAGCCCCTCCCTTGGACTGTCCTGACCCACAAAACCATTTTAAAACATGGATTCATCATAAAACAAGACATGTGAGATAGGAAAATAATAATAAGGGTAATAACTAGGACTATGGCCATATCGTCTGTGATCTCAGGCTACACGGATCCTAGTGTGCGGGGTATCACCTCTATCTACTTCCGCACGAGAGATGGGTCATGTTCAACCCGCCGATCCATAGCAGAACATCCATCGTCCAAAGACGGTATATATATATATATATCATATCCATACACGGTACAGCATAATCCATGCTACTTGCATGGTATAATGTACTCCGTGGACCCATATCATCATATCATATCACGTCGCATCTCAAGACACACATGCATGCCTCTTTAATCAACGTGGCACATAACCTACCCTAAGCTCCTAGCACAGCTCCCAACATGTCATAAAATCATGTGCGAGTAATCTCTAGCATAATAATATGTGTAAAGTGGACATCTAGTGCGACCAATGCTCCAGCACAATGTCAAAACCCTTGTGAAAACTAGTACGAGATAGGCTCCAACACTCATGCATGTAAAACTATAGTGCGAGCTATGCTCTAACACTATATCATGAAATCCATGTGAAAACTAGTGCGAGCAAGGCTCCAGCACTCATGCATGTAGAAACATATCAAATCTTGCGCACGCTTTGTTTCCATAAAACTCATGTAGGTGGCTTATTTATTTGCAAAGCATGGTTATTTAAAACCGAATCAAACTATTTTCTTGCCAAGTATTTGAATGCTAGCCAACCTACCAATCCACATGCTAAAAAGGTTAGTAAAAGGATTTCAAAACATCATGATTCTTGTTTTTCATGAACTTTTCCCAAATCCCAATCTTCTTTGCCCTTAAAACATTTAATTCATTTCCTATAACTCACAAACATTCTAGATGTAAGACCCAAATTTAATTAAAAACACAAAATGAATGAGTATTCGTGAAGAGAAGTCGGGTTAAATTAATTTCGAACACGTGCAAGGGCAAAACGGTCAAAAGACCGAAAGTCAAAATAAATTCGATAAGAAAATTTAATTAAAAATAACTGATTTGAGAAACTTGATCAATAAAGAAGAAATAATTAAATTTCGAGTCCAATTGATCAAGATCCGGAATTTTTAGAAATACCGAAAAGTCACTCAGGACAATATCCCGAAAATAAGAAGAAATTATACTGAAAAAAATGATTAAAAATATAATAAATAAATTAAATTAAATTAATTTATTTGGAATAAATTAATAGATTTTGTAGATATTTTAGAATATATTTGAATATTTTAATGAATAAAATAATAATAAAATAATTTATAAATAAAAAAAAAAGAAAGGCGAAATGCAGAATCGCGAAATCGCGATTATGCCAAAAATCAAAAACCCATCACCGACGGCCACCGACGACTGCCCAGGCGAGCAACCGGCGAGGGGGAAGGCGTCGAGCCACCACCGGCCTAAAGGAGCCACGAACGGCGGCGATCGACGAGAGGAACGGCAGAAACGGAGAGATCGAAAGGAAGAAACGCGAAATCCGGCGACCGACGTTGATCTGGGCCCAGCCACCGCCAGTCAAGTGACCCCCACGTGATACCGACGCGATCAGTGGTGGCCACGACCGTCGAAACCGGCGGACGGCGTCGAAAACGGCAGAAAAGGAAATGGGTACCGACGGCCGAGGGAGAACAGCCAGACCGGCCACTTTTCGACTGCCTTGAACGAAACCGAGGGCAGATTTGAGCTGCGGACGATCCCGCGGAGTTGCTGGCGGTGGAAACCTGCGGAGAACCGACCGGCGAGACCGTGAACCGACCAAACTGGAGTGAACCAGGCTGAACCGGACCGGTCTGAATCGGATTGAACCGAACTGAACCGGTTCAGCCAAGAAAGAAAGGAGAAAAAGAGAAAAAGGAAAAAGGGAAAGAATTTTCGATGATACACCGGACTTCGGGTAAGTCGATAAGAGGTCAAAAGTGACGATTTGAATTCTGGGAAATTTATTTAAATTATATTTAATCGAAAAGTAACCCGAGATTAAATATATAATTGTGCAGTTTTACGACAAAGCCCGAACGAGAGCCGATTGAGCTCCGATTTTCGTATCTCGCATCATATTGGGTAAGTATATTTTAATTTCGATAATATGAGTCCTTTAATACAGAATTTCGATTATTTTACGGAATTTATGGATTAATTCTGTATAAAAAGAAATATTTATCAAAATTGCAACGTAATTATCGTAAATAGTGTACGGGCTATCCAATAAGTTTGAAACAAAGCCCGATGATTATTGATAAGCTGAATGAGCCCAGTAAACCCAAAGAAGGGATTTAATAAGTAAAAATAGGCTGAAAATTGGTCGAGACCCATTAAAGTGCAATCGGGCCCAATAAAGTAAAACGGGCCCAGTACGTTAGATTCGATCAGTAAATGTGATATACTGATAAAAATAAGTGAATTAACCCAAAATATGTGGTTATATGCAGTTCCGTAGACTTGGTTGACATGCAGTTGGACTGAGAGATCGGATATTATCGAGACGGGATAAGTTTGCGCGTGAATCGAGGTAAGGGAATTTTATAAGTGTATAGAGATTTCTATACGTATTTATTGAGGGGATTTACAGGGTTTAGAATTCCTTAAAGTATCTAGTAACGAAATAATAATTTTTACAAAAACCGGGGCTTAGGTGAATAAAGAAAAAGATAATTTTGCCCCTGAGAGTAAAATTTACAAAAAGGGTAGTAAGGCAGATAAATTGCATGATTTCATGTTTTAATGTTTTATATGAATGTATTGATTTGATTTAAGCAAATATGCACATAGGTTGGCTGTTGATTTCGTGAATTATACGAAAGGGTACCGGTTTGTACCGGTTACGATTTTAAAGATGTTTTATAAAGATTGAGCCACCTATCATATTTACACGAGTAAAAAAAGTGCTAGAGTCATACTCACACTGAATATTTCCTGATTTATTACTCATGAAAAGCCGTACTGGAGCATTGCTCGTACGAGAAATTTGTGTGTGCACAAAACCGTGCAGGAGCTTCGCTCGCACGAGATTTTAGATATCATGATATGCATAGCGTGGTGCTGGAGCTTCGCTCGCACTAGACGTGAGTTGACATGCATATAGTCGTGCGGAAGCCTCCTGTAGACTGTGTGTCACAGAGAGTTGAGATGCTCGCACATATACTTTGAGACATGGGTTGGTTATCGACATAGTATTGGGGTGGATAAGACCTACGGCAGGCACCCCTAGACTATGATATGAGTCCACGGAGTACAATGTACCGTGTATGTCACACGGAGTACGCTGTACCATGCAGTCATGATGACTCGATGATGTTACTTGATATTCTGGTGGGTAGGACTTGACCCCACCTCCCGTTGTAGTTGTGATGCCCCGCACACCGAGATCTGTGTAGCCTGGGATCACAGGGACAAAGTATGGCCATAGTCCTTGATTTTCATACAGTAACCTACATGCCTCACATGATATCATACGGTCTGAATAGACCAGGACGAAACCGAGGGAGGGGTAATGTCCCGATTTATGTTTTTAAAAGAGATGTGATTTAATGAATCAAGGTATTCCCGAGAGATGGGTTTAGCCTTGATGTGGTTGTTTTATGATAAAACAAATGAGTTTTAAAGTGATGAGTTTTGTGATATAACAAATAAGTTTTTCACGTGATGAGTTTATGATGAACACAAATAAGTTTTAAATGTGACGAGCATGAGATGACATACATGATGATTTTTCCATGTTTGTTTTATATGTCGATTTCATGATTTATCTTATATGATTATACATACATGTGGCATCGTTTTAGTCATACCTCATGCTCCAAATGTAAACGATTTTATATCATGACATTATCAGCACGTAGATAGTATAGTTATCTACCTGCTTACATTATTGCCTTACTAAGCTGTTTATGCTCACCCTTTCATTTTCCACCCCACAGGGTATATTCAGTAGAAGAGAACGACAGTAGTCATATCCGCTGCTTCTTATCAATACCAGGTATACACATTTGTATAATTTTTGTATCGAACATATAGAGGCACAGTATTGTACATGGATGTAATATTGGGGATGTATTTATTTAAAATAAATTGATATGTAAATGAAATATGAAAATAGAATGGTAAATAGGTGAGAGGTGACTAACACCGAATCATAGCCCAACTGTTTAGTGGTGAAACAGTTCACGACGGGTAAGGAAATTAAAAAGCGAAAAATTTACTCTAATTTTTAGATAATTTGGGTCGTGACACTAGAAAACCTTTATGCGCCCGAAAACACGTATAGATACCTCTAGGGGCTAACACAATTCTCTTACCTCAATTCACTTGGAAGCAACTCCTTCTTCATTTCTTGCTTTTCACGATTGGGCTCAATTTGCTCCAGATATATCCTCGATAGCTGCAAACATTCGTTAATCATATGACTCAATATCGATTACTCATGTTTAGACTTCGACTAGTCAGTATATCTTATCGAGTCTATTTCATCAAGCTCGACTCATTATCACATTTGGCTATCATTATGTCATTTCTAGTCAATTTAGCTAGCAACTCACTTAGTTGCTTATCAAACACTTGGCATTGATGTTTATCCAAAATTTCTCATTCATTCATGCATTTTTACAGACACCAAATATGCACATTATATAACCTCATCCTATTCCATAAACTTATTTCACAAAACCATCTCAAAATCATGCATATAACATCATTAACACCTCGGTATAATTCATTTACCATCTAATCAACCATATTCTATTTTCTCACATAAACCCATTCTAGGTCATGCTTGATTCATTATATTATAGGTAGTTTCAACCATCAATACATACACCAATCTACTCACAACAACATCTAGATAAATATACTCAAAGTTGGTGTATTGAAAACTCACCTAGCTTGACTTTCCTTTTGTCCCAAATAAGAAGACTCTTTTGCTCCTTCAATCCAACAAGTTGAATGTTGGCTCCAAGCTATGTTGTTCTCCTCCTCACAATGAACAACTTTGCTCTAATAGCTTTTTCTCAAATCTTTTTGGAAGGGGGTGCATTCTAGAGTGAGAAAAGCTTGGCTTTTGGGTAAAAATGGAGGAAATGTGTTGATTTGCTGAGGAAAGAGGTTTGGCCGTCGGGTTTTTATAGAGCAAGGATGATGAGATCGATCTCCTTGGGTAGGAGATCGATCTTCCCTTGGTTGAGCTATCAAAATATTCAATTTGTAAGGGAGAGATCGATATGCTCTTTGGGGAGAGATTGATCTCTGCTAGGCAGAAGCAACTAGAGATCGATCTGTTTCATGGGGAGATCAATCTGCTCTTTAGAAAGGGATCGATCCTTGCTAGGTAACTGGAGATCGATCTGCTCAAGGGGAGAGATCGATCTGCTCATGGGGAGATCGATCTTCTCATGAGGAGATCGATCTGTTCCTTACAGAATCATATGGGATCGATTTGCTTGAAAGCAGAGATCGATATGCCTTGAATAAGAGATCGATCTGGCCTTCATCTGGGGCATTCCTGCTGCATTTTTTCAGGTTTTTCAAGGGTAAACTCATATTTTATTACTCCAATACTCATTTTGCATTCTAATCCCACTTAAAGCATGAAAAGGTTCATTTCTTATGTTTTTCATGTTATGGAACTTGTGTGTAATGCTTGAAATCATAAAAGAGTACTCGAAATTCGCAGGTCTTACATTATCAATTCATGTCTTAAATCATCATCCTTAGTCCGAATGCTTTAAGTTCCATTCGTTTAGTTTGTGGTCACTTCAATCCTTTTTTAACCTTTACATGTATCCATTTATCCCATTTGAAATTTCATTCAAGCCAAAAGCTCTTCTTATGATTCAATTTACATATAGAAATGTCTTATATCACATAAATCATAAGATACACATCACCAAAAATAGGTCTTTCAAAAACTAATTATTTAATGGCTAGAACTAATTATTCCATTCATTTCTCTTTCGAATTTGAAGATAATTCGAATTATTTAGTCTAAAAAACAAAGTTTCATTCTAATTATCTAGACTTAGAACAAATCATTTATATAATGATAATATATAAATGCATAAAAGGATTTTCACTCTAATTATCTAATTATTAGATTCTATGTTGAACTCTAAACTAAATCTAAATCTATATTAAATCTATTAAACCTATCTATTAAATTAAATCGATATCTATATAAAAATTATATATAGTTAAATAATTAAAATGTAAAATAAACTAAAATAGAAAATAAAAATAGAGTGATATTATAATGTAATATTATACTAATATAATATACTACTATATAAAATATACTAATATACTAAATAACATATACTAATAGAATAAATATAACATAAGGTCAAGGTTAAAAGAAGATCAGAAAAAATTGGAAGGAAGCTATTTGAAAAGATTTAGCAACACTAGAGTTGGTTTAACACATTGCTTTGGATAGAAAAAAGTGGAAAAGGAGAATTCATGTGGACGACTTGAGGTGAGTTCATATTGGTTCATGTAGCCTGCCTCAATCTATTGGGATAAATGCCTTAATGATGATAATGATGTTGTTTATGTTAAGATTTTTTAAAAAAGAAAAAAAAAGATAATTTATATATTAATATTTTATTAATTCATGTAAAATTGTATGATTTATTTGATAATACTTGTTAATTATTTTTAAAAAATTAAAAAATTCAATAATCATTTTTTTATTTTAAATGATTTTGTAAGCATTACCGTTAGATAAAATAAAAATAATAGAGGAATTCAAAGCTAATTTCTTTTAGTATATAAATGGAAGATTAATTAAATTTTACAAAAGATTTTACTTTTCTTTAAGTTTTAAATTTATTTTACAATTTTCTTACCAAAACTAATAACGTTAAAAACTTATTATAAAAATTTACGATCACAACCAAAAGTAAAGTGGGTGGTAGAGGAAAGAGGGTCAAAGTTTGTCAATTGCTCACCTGTTTGTATTATGTATAGGAGATGATGTAGCATTGTTGATCCGCTTGGCCCTGTCATTTTCATGTCCAAAATGAATATGTTTAGTGTCAGAAGATGATGTGGCATGTTTATTTGAGCTTAAAAGCACTAATATTCTCAAATTATATTTATAAATACTATTAAAAGAATCTTCAAAGGGTTTTTTTACATGACAACTGTCAAACAAAGATAAAATAGAAATTTTCTTCATTGCAAAGAGTATTAAAGGCAACTATTGAAAGTGGCATCAAAAGAAAGCTTATGATGGTGGGCCTTTCAGATATGAAAAAGACTTCCTTAAAACTAATTTGCCTTGAAACTAATAAGACTTAAAAGAAAGATACCATGGGATGGGACAATGGGTGAAGGGTGAGGAAAGCCATGGTAATGGGAGACATGGTTGATCGCCAAGTTCTATATAAAGAAAACAGAAATTCGACCCAAAAACAATAGGCTGCTTAATTGAAATACATCAAAAAAAAATTATATATGGATGAATAGGTTAAGTCATATGTAAATGAAAATAAGAAGGTAAGAGAGTAGACAACGAGAAAGTGGGTGACTGAGTGAAGAGAATGGACGAGACAAAAAGTAGACGAGGAAAAGGTAGGCAAGTGAGCAAGGTGAATTAGTGCAGTAAGCTTTAAACTTTTGATAGTAACAATTTGCATAATCTTTTTTTATATAAGAATGAATAAATGAAGTTATATTTAAATATAACTAGGAAGGTGGATGAGTAGACCATTAGATGATGGGCATGTGAGTAATAAGAATGGGCTAGGTAAGAAGTAGGCGGGGAAAATGTGAAAAATATTAAGAGAATCACTTACAATTGATAGTTGTTTTTTTTTTTTCTATTAAAAGAAAAAACGTATACATAAATGAATAAGTGAAGTTATGTAAATGAAACCGAGAAGGTGAGCCAATAACCGAGGAGAAGGATAGTGATTGAGTAAGGGTAATGGACGAAGCCAGAATAAGCTGAGAAAGTCGGCGAGTGAGTAAAGAGAAATGGGTAAGGTAAAATTTATAGTTTTTTCTAAAAAATTTACGTACATATTTTTATATATATAAATAAATAAATGAAGTTATATGTAAAAAAAATCAAGAAAGTAGACGACTAAGCAAAGGAAAACAGGCGATGCAATAAGTAGGCGAGGACATGATGGGCAATTGAAAGAAGAAAATACAACGGGGCGTGAATTTTTTTTAATTTCAATTTTTTTTATGGAAAAAATCAGAAAAATAAAAAAAAAATTAAAAATCTATAAAAGAGAAGAGACAGAAAGGGGACAATTAGACAATATGAGAGATCGACTTTATAGGTGACTAAACATCATGAGAGATCGACTTTATGGACGACCAACGAGCGTTACAAACAAATTTGTATAATGCGATGCACCGACAAACAAATTTGTATAACGTGATCACAGTTAAACCGACAAACCCAATTACAATAAAAAGATTAAAACCAAACTGTGCACATCCTTTGCGCAACACTTGCAGCACCCTAGTCATCATTATTGTAGATTCTCGTGCTCAACCAAGACGTGCATTTCCCATTATCTTTGGACTTCTGTGTTTATAATACGTAACGGCAGAACACTAGTATTAACTTTTAACCAAAAGAGTAGTGCCGACATGGTATACCATCTATCATAGTAGATTTAGGAAACTAGAAAGTTGCCCGTCCTAATAAAAGAGCTTAGGAAATTCAGCTAAAATGGTAGAGCTCGCTCTGCATGCGAGAGGCACGGGGCTCGATCCCCAGCTTGTTGCGAAGGTACTAGTAATAAAATTACCTGTGTAAGTATCCAATCTAGTTGACAGCCGGTGGAATGGCAAGTAAACGTAATCAACAAAACTTCTGTACGAGTAACGCTGACATATCAACCACCGAAACCTCCACTAGTTTAGATGCCAGGGATCTTTAGCAGAATCAACAGGAAGAAAAGGAAGACTGTTCAAATTGGTTACAAATTATAGTGCATATTCCGAAAGAAAGGCATGTTCAACATAAATAAATTCATTACTACAATAACCTTAAACAAAATTGCTACTTAGTTAAACAACCTCAGATAAGGAGAAGACTAAGGGAAGGAAGATATGGCATCTTAGAAATCACTAACAGGTCTGGCAACTAATAAATGGTTTTCCGGAGAAACACTTGATGGAACATACTTAACAAGCTGAGTTTCTAGTCCATGTTTCTTGACCCACATCAATCTTCCCATATCAATTATCTGCTTGCACATAAAACCTAACCTTGCCCTCCTGTTACCATTCATATTCCTCGCTATGTCTTTGACTCCGTTTGCATCCCCACCACATTCTTCATTTTCACTGCCACAAGGGAAAATGAATGAGAGTTTAAAAAGTTGTGTAAAATGATAAAGAAAACATCTATATAAAGAAGAGTTTGCCCCAATTACATTGAATCTGGATGCAAGTTGAAATCAGTAACATCAGAAAGATCTGAACCATGATCAGCATCTACTGCCCAGCTGGTAAACCATGTAATTGCATGGAATTCTTCCTTACTAATTCCAAAACTGGTTAAGTATTTTTTATCTGTTGGGACGCCCATGTTAAACAGTCAGCTTACAAGGGAAACATTTATAAATTTTCTTATAGATGGTATATTGGTTTAAGGCAGAAAGGTTGGATTACTTATGTAGTGTTTCCATTGGCAAAGATGATGGCAGCATGTTGCTATAGCAAGGCCTCTCAAATAACAATTACCACCACATCGTTCAACATTCCTCCGATTAGCCAGGCAACATCTGAGTGTTAAATCTGCAATCAAAAGTTTAAACATAATGAGAAATTGTAAAGAATAATTTGTGCTGGTTTAGTATTTAGTTGGATCAAATACAACAATCATTACGAAGCTCACAGTCTAGTTTATGAGAAATTGTACCTGTTGCAGGGCCACAGAGATGTTTACCAATAGCTATATAGGAAAGTCCTTGCAATGATTCAACAGCATTCAAGTTTAGATCCTCGACTGCAAAAGTAAAACTGAGATGTGATGACAAAGTGAAGGATAGGTAAGTTAAGCACACTTAACAAATTGCAGTTCTGTATAAAAACATGCTTGCCTTTTCCCCACTTTCACATGTGAATGTGAGACTAATAGGCCTTAGATGGAGTGAGACGGAAAATGCATGTAACAATTTTTTTAGTGGGGAAGCCAAAGTACAAAAATTAAACATTTTAAACTTTTACAAGCATAACACATCACAAACCTCAGCAAAATGCTTCAGAATAATGATTGCAAAGGAAAAAATAAAAATAACAATTAGTCATCTAAAAAAAAATTTAGAAATAGAAAGCCAAGAAAAGAAGCATTGGAGATCCAATGGAGTAGTTACAAAAATAATCTCCAGAAACCAACTTCTGAAAAATCTTACTGTCAATTCTCAAACGCTCTAATGTCAAGCTTTCTTTCTGTCGCAAAGACCGATCAGCCTAGAAATAAAATTCACATAATGTAACCAATAAAAGCAAATCACAAATCAATGAAGGTTCAAAGAGCTCAGGAACAAGTCCAAATTTGAGGAAATGAAATTAAACTATATAGAATCTTCGCAAGTACAACAAATTTAACCTCATTTCAACTAACCTTCAGCTTGTAGGACTTTCTCTCAACTAGAAATACCTTTCTGATACCATAACAATCTGCAAGCATTTGTGTCAAGTACCCTCTCCCAGCTCCAAACTCAACCACTGCAGGAACACCATTACTATTTTCAGCTAGCTCCAGAAATTCACACTGTTCCTTGCCAACAGAACTTTCCAAAACCCCAAACCCTTCCAAGTTCCCAAGAATTGAAGCTTGCTGCGTAACATGCTTCTCTTGAAAAGGTAATTTCCTATCAAGAATGAACTCACGTTAAAAGCTAATCAATTCCTACACAAAACAACCTGAGCAATTCTGCTCACACTAACCTGTCCACTTCTCCCTTAATCCATGTACTACAAGCTTCAGGTATCATATGGGAGTCTTTAATATCCTTACAAATTTGATCATGAACTAACTCAATCTTTCTAATTAGCTCGAAGAATTCGGGTATGTTCAAGCTATAAACAGCATTTCTTTTCATTTCAGAGGTAACATTGTCAAAAGAACCTGAAGTGGCTATTATGGTTTCCTTTTCTTCCTGTTCATCTTCTTTGCCAGCATTAACACCCTTTTGGTAGAAAGGTTGGGTGCTCAAGGATCGAACTTGTTTACGTAATGGGCATCTCTTTAGATGTCCTTGAAGGTTTTCCTGAAGCACAGAGCTATTAAATAAAACGAAATCATGTCAGGTTTTTTTTTTTTTTTAAGTGAAATCAGAAAGTAAGGATTGAGACAGAGAGGGAATTACTGGGAAGGGTCAATTGGACAAGGGATCCACTGGTCATCGGTCCTAGGAGTGTGGTTGCCACAGAACCTTGAATCAGTTTGAATATAACATATCTGAGAAATTCAGAGATCCAACAAAAGAAAAGAAAGGCCAATAGGGAGAGAGATTGAACTTTACAAGGAACTGCTGAGAGGAGCGTTTGCGCAGAATCTGTTCTTTTTGGGAAGCCAGAATTTGCAGCGACTCTCCATTTATTTTCACTGAATCACCTTAGTCTTCACCAGCCAGCCACCACTTTGAGCCCTAGACTTTTTGTTTTTCTTTCATCTGTGTGGCACTAGCATTGCCAATGGAACATTGACGTTGGAATTGATGCGACAATTTCAGACATATTGACGTGGTAACATTAAAAAGTTTAAAATTTGATACAATCGGTAAATGAAATTGTTAAAAAATATAAAAATATATATTTTGTGCTTACTTAAATAAATTTTAACACTAATACCAAAAAATTAACACAATAATTTTGTGTTTTATTTTATACTAACTCTATTTAATATAATAAAAACAAAAAATAAAAAAGTTGATAATAAAATTAATATTTTCTCATCTTGAAATAAAAGAAAGTTATATTAGAATCACTTTAAAAAAATGAGTTTTAAGATACAACTAAAATAATATCATCTCATATTATTTTAAAGATATATAATTAGTATCATAAATTTATTTTCATCAAATTAATTATCATTAACTTAATTAACTCATATTAATTATTAGGATCAAAATGAACAATTGACTTACAAAAATGCATAGTAAAAATTAAATATTATTTTGAAAAAATATAAAAAAAAAAGGCTCAATAGGGAAAAAAAATTCTATTTTCAATATGCAAGGTTTGAAATTAACTTTTAAAGTCACTTTTCGATTAAAATAAGAACTTTTCAAGAAATTGAAAAAAAATTCTATCAAAGAAAGAAAAAATTTTGATAAAAAGCCCTAAAAATTAATTTTTACATTTTAAGTAATTTAAAAACAAAAATATCTTTAAATAAAACGATAATTTCATATAATTGCTAAATTAATAAAAGAACCTATCATTATCTTCTTTTTCATATTTCTTTTCCTATTCATTCAAGGAATATATGCATACAACACTATAGAAATAACTATGCAATAATAGCATGATCATCCAACTAAAACAAGAAACCATAAAACATTATTCACACACACACACACACACACACACACACACATATATATATATATATATATATATATATATATATAGAGAGAGAGAGAGAGAGAGATAAAAACAAAGTTAGAGAAAGTAAAATGGATATTTGAGTAATAAATAATATACCCAAACAACAAGCTTTTGCTCCCCTTTATCTCTGTTGGCTCTACCGAGAGGGGGGGTGAATCGGTTTTCTAACAATTATGGCAGATTTTAAATTAATCGCAATTTAGACACAAATGATAATGAATAAAACAGTGCAATATAACAATTTTAATGCAAAGAGAGGGAAAGAGAAACAAACACAGCGACTTATAGAGGTTCGGCCAACTCTTGCCTACGTCCTCTCTCCTTGACCTTCTTGTCAAGTGGATTCTTTCTCTCTTTCAATAGAGTTTACAAAGTTCCTTTTTCAGGTTAAGGAATAACCTCTCTACCCTTAGCAATACAGAAAATGTATTCACCCTTTTACAATAACACTTACTGAGGAACAATCCTCTTTTCTTTTAAGGTGTGGATGAATACAGAATAAGGCTTTTTCAGTGGGTAGGACTAACAAAGCTTGTAGTACTTAAGCTTGTACAATAAATCTCAATTAATGAGCAATAGAGACACAAGGAATAAAAGAATTAAAGCTTCAGAATATTGAGAATGTGCAGTGATAGTCTCTCTTTCTGCTTTGTCTTCAATGCTTGGTTATATACTGAAGGTTGGGTAGTTGGAGCATTAAATGCAGTTTTTCCCGTTGAGATTTGAAGAAAATAGCCGTTGGGAACCTCCAGTGGTCAGACAGATCGATCTCCTATCTTGGCCAGATCGATCTCCTAGTTTTAAATCCTGCAATGACAAAGCACAAATACACAGGGAGATCGATCTCATACATTACCAGATCGATCTGTTAGTTTGAATAGGCAGAGGCAGATCGATCTGTCGAATAGGCAGATCGATCTCCTATCCTTTCTGTTTGAGGCAAGATCGATCTCTCAATACACCAGATCGATCTCTTAAGCTCTCTGACTTTGAGCAGATCGATCTCTTCCTTACCAGATCGATCTCCTAAGTTCTCTGACTTAGAGCAGATCGATCTCTTAACCCTTGCAGATCGATCTCTTAACCCTTAAACCCTTTACACCGTTTTAAGGCTTGCCAGATCGATCTCTTCCATCATGAGATCGATCTCTCATCAAGTATAAACCCAGGAGATCGATCTCTCACACCTCAGATCGATCTCTCATCAGCAGAACTCTAAGTTCTGGTCCTGATATCTTCTAAACATGTTTGTATACCATCTTAATATTATTGTATTAACTTGTTTTGTCATTTCAAAATACATTAACTCAACAATCTCCCCCTTTTTGATATGACAAAACTCATCCAATAAACATGTTTAGTGAATTTGCAAAATTCCCCTTTTTGTGAGCTTTTGACTTTGTTAAAGATTTAACTCATCCTTAGTTAAATCTTAACTCCCCCTTAGTTAGCTCTAGCTCTTAACTCCCCCTCAATTAAATCATCCTAACTTCCTTTTAAACATTTAACACATGTTTCTTCTCCCCCTTTTTGTCATATCAGTCACAGAAGATCGAAGACTCATGGCATTTCAAAATCAATATTTGCATTAACACATCCAATATTCAATCAAATCACATTTCATTCAAGCAAATTTTTCACAGAAAACATCAAGTAGCTTAATAATGTTGTAACTACACTCAATTAAAACACCTAATGCCTAATGTGAGGGAGGATCACGATCCAAAAGCTCCTCAACATGCGTGCGCGTCACTTGAAGTTCATCGAACATTGCCTCTTGAGTTTCTTGAAATTTATCGAACATCGCCTTTTGAGTGTCTTGAAGGTGATCCACTCGTTGAGTCAATTCGGCAAACATACGCTGCTGAGTGGTATGTCCTTCATCGATTCTCTGACTGAGGTCGCTTATCATCTTCACGATCAGCTCCAAGTCAGCAGGAGACGATGTTTGTGCAGTTGGCACAGCCGTGGAGGACGACGGTTCTGGAGCGGGTGCTGCAGGTGGGTGTGCTGGTTCAGCAGTGTGGTCATCCTCAGCCTCAGCAGGTTGCTGTTCTTGCTTTTTCGTCCACTCTCCCCGAAAATCTTTGTAGTACCCCATATGATGTAGGGTCCCAATGTTAAGCTCGCTTTTAGGAGATGGAAGTTCGCCAGTTTCGCCGCTGCAGTCGATGCCAAGGCGACGGAGAAGATAGGCTACCGGTTGTGGAAAAACGATTGTGGTAGCTTGTCCACGCACAATCTTCAGCCAGTCTTCGTATATGAAATGAGGGAGGTTAGGCTTTTGGCTTGTGGTGTGAATGTGATGAAGCCAAAAACGATCTAGACGCCTAACGGTTGAGTGACGGGTACCGTAAGGGCGGAGATTCCAGGAGATTATGAGGTGGAGTAACCGAAGGTGCATTGGAAGGTTACTCGCCTTGTCCCCGGGGAGTTCAAACGCAAAGGGGACTTCCTCATCCTCATTAGTTAAGCCTTCATCGCGTATATCAAATACTTTGGCTATAACTTCAGAATCAATTATTATTGATTGACCCATGACGAAGGTTTTGAAGGCAAGGATTTTGCAGGTGTCATCGGGGTCATAAACGAGTTCGGCATTGGAAAAGAATGCGCGAACGAGATTTGGAGGGACAGGAGTGTTGATTCTCAAGAATTTCACCCAACCAAATTCCTCAAATTTTGATAGGTATGGAAAGTCTATGTGATTGAGGAAGGAAAAATCAATGGTGCGCCAATGCTTGATTGGCATTGTTGAAAAATATTCCTCATACCGCTTTCTTTTTGCTGGTGTTTTAAAACACCGATTGAAGGAAGCGATAGGAGGTGGAGTGGGTTGCGAGGAAGATCCTGCCTCTACATTGGGTCTAGGTGGTTTGGTTCCTGCTTTCTTAAGCCTAGGCATTATTCTAGACCTTAAAGATTTGATAACTAAATTCAACAAAAAGAAAGGCAATGAAACAGTACCTAGGTTTGCCCTAGACACAAAACAAACACAAATCGAAGAAGGATTTTGAGAAAATCAGTGAGAAATGTAGGTTACTATACCGAAATTTGACACCGAGACGCAAGGAAGACCGTACGAGGATCGATCTGAGGAGGAATTGAAGAAGAGGATGCGAGGGAATTGGAGGATTTGAAAGTTAGGTTTTGTGAGAATTGGGGATTTTTTGCGAGATATTTATACTGCAAGGCATAGGAGATCGATCTGTCGAGGCGACAGATCGATCTGGTACTCCCAGAAGCGAAGAGAGATCGATCTGTCGTAGGGACAGATCGATCTGGTCACAAACAGAGGCTTAAGGAGATCGATCTGGTACATGCATAGATCGATCTGTAGAATGCGGAAGCTTGATGAGATCGATCTGTCGTGTGGACAGATCGATCTGCCTCTAAACAGAGACGTAAGGAGATCGATCTTATGGTTAGAAGATCGATCTGCTTAGCTTAACCTTGATAATTTAGGCTTGTTTAAGGG
Source organism: Firmiana major (assembly GCA_033439115.1). Classification (NCBI taxonomy): domain Eukaryota; kingdom Viridiplantae; phylum Streptophyta; class Magnoliopsida; order Malvales; family Malvaceae; genus Firmiana; species Firmiana major. Next base: position 43,171,820 of record CM065908.1, on the reverse strand, counting down.
ATAGAGATCGATCTATATCTCAAGGAGATCGATCTCTCATCCTTTTTGCCAGAAAATTTTTGCAAAAACTCTTTAAAAATCAACTTGAAATCAAGATTTTTACAACATGAAAGTCCTAAGGCATATTCATGAGTCCTAATTCACCTCTAAGGATACAAAACCTATCTCTATCAAGGGGTTTGGTGAATATATCAGCTATTTGATGTAGAGTATCAATATACTCTAAGATTATATCCCCTTTTTGTACATGATCTCTAAGGAAGTGATGTCTAATTTCTATGTGCTTGGTTCTGGAGTGTTGTATAGGATTCTTAGACAGATTAATGGCACTGGTATTATCACATTTAATAGACACTTGTTTCATGTCAATACCATAATCTCTCATTTGTTGTTTAATCCACAACACTTGAGCACTACAACTACCAGCTGCTATATATTCAGCTTCAGTTGTGGACTGAGCTACACTGTTTTGTTTCTTGGAGAACCAAGAAATTAACCTATTTCCTAGGAATTGGCAAGTACCTGAAGTACTTTTCCTATCTATTTTGCATCCTCCAAAATCAGCATCTGAAAATGCATGAAGGGCAAAAGTGGAGTCTTTGGGATACCAAAGTCCTAGTGAGGGAGTATCTTTGAGGTATCTAAAAATTCTCTTAGTTGCCAATAGATGTGATTCCCTAGGAGAGGATTGAAATCTAGCACAAAGGCACACACTAAACAATATATCTGGTCTACTAGCAGTTAAATAAAGCAATGATCCAATCATAGACCTATAGAGTTTAGTGTCTACACACTTACCACCTTCATCTTTGTCAAGCTTGATGTTGGTGCCCATTGGAGTGGCTTGAGGTTTGCAACTCTCCATTCCAAAACGCTTGAGCAAGTCCTTGGTGTACTTTGCTTGATTGATGAAAGTTCCATCCTTTGTTTGCTTCACTTGAAGTCCCAAGAAGAATGTGAGTTCTCCCATCATGCTCATCTCAAATTCCCCTTGCATGATCTTAGCAAACTCTTGACATAAAGACTCATTAGTTGAACCAAAAATAATATCATCTACATATACTTGTACAACTAGTAAGTCCTTATTTTCATTTTTGATGAATAATGTGGTGTCTACCTTTCCTCTTGAGAATCCTTTTTCTATTAAGAACTTTGACAACCTTTCATACCAAGCTCTAGGAGCTTGTTTTAACCCATAAAGTGCCTTAGACAATTTGAAAACATGTTCAGGAAATTCATGATTTTCAAATCCGGGAGGTTGCTCTACATAGACTTCTTCATTAATGAAACCATTCAAGAATGCACTCTTTACATCCATTTGATATACCTTGAAATCTTTATAACATGCAAAGGCAAGTAACATTCTTATTGCCTCTAATCTAGCTACCGGTGCATATGTTTCATCATAGTCTATGCCTTCCTCTTGTCTATAGCCTTGAGCAACTAGCCTAGCCTTATTCCTTATGATCACACTATTTTCATCCATTTTGTTCTTGAATATCCATTTAGTTCCAATTATAGAGTGATCACTAGGCCTTGGAACTAGTTTCCATACTTTGCTTCTCTCAAATTGATTTAACTCTTCTTGCATTGCTAGGAACCAATTATTATCCTCTAAGGCTTCATTGACATTCCTAGGCTCTATTTGAGATACAAAGGCTATATATTGACACATATTCCTTAAGGATGACCTAGTTCTAACTCCAAGAGTTGGATCTCCTACTATTTCACAATCTTTTACATATCCTAACTCTCTTGGTGCTCTAGGTTCTCTTTCTAAAACTTCTATTTCTTCTTCATCTTCTTTATTCAAATCAAGCTTTTCTAGAAAGTCATCTTCTAAGCCTTCATCAAATATCTCAACATTTTCATCATTGTTGGTTGAATCTTTAGATATATTATTTGATTCATCAAATACAACATGAATAGATTCTTCAACCATTAATGTTCTTTTGTTATAAATTCTATAAGCCTTTGAATTCAATGAATATCCTAGAAATATTCCCTCATCACTTTTGGCATCAAATTTTCCTAAATTATCTTTTCCATTATTTAGAACAAAGCATTTGCAGCCAAAAGGATGGAAGTAACTAATATTAGGCTTCTTACCTTTGTAGAGCTCATAAGGAGTTTTCTTTAGCATGGGTCTTATCATAGCTCTATTGATTATATAACATGATGTGTTTATAGCTTCAGCCCAAAAGTACTTTGGCAAGTTATTTTCACATAACATGGTCCTAGCCATCTCTTCCAAAGTCCTATTTCTTCTCTCAACTACACCATTTTGTTGTGGTGTCCTAGGGGCTGAAAAGTTATGACTAATTCCTTGATCATTGCAATACTCATCAAATCCTATATTTTCGAATTCTTTGCCATGATCACTTCTAATGCTTGTTATTGTATATCCTTTTTCATTTTGAGTCACCTTTGAGTAAGTTATGAATTTCTCTAAGGCTTCATTTTTTACTCTAAAAAAGAACACCCAAGTGTACCTAGTGTAATCATCAACTATTACAAAACCATAGTGTTTCCCACCTAGGCTAGTGGTTCTAGTTGGTCCAAATAAGTCTAAATGCAGTAATTGAAGAGGCCTAGTGGTGGATACACTATTCTTAGGCTTAAAAGTTGTTCTCTTGTGTTTTCCTTTAACACAAGCTTCACATATTTCTTCATGATCAAAGGTTATTTTGGGTAAGCCTATAACTAGATCCTTTCTAGCTAATTTGGATAGCACATGCATGCTAGCATGACCTAGTCTCCTATGCCATAACCAAGATTCCTTTTTGTTATCTACCATTAAGCATATGTTTTCGTTTTTGAGTTCATTAAGGTAGACTATATATATGTTACCTTGCCTATGACCTAGAAGAAGAATTTTATTTGACTTAGGATCTATAACATTACATTTCATGCAATCAAAAATTACTTTGTAACCTTTGTCACAAAGTTGACTAATGCTTAGCAAGTTATGCTTTAGACCCCTAACAAGTAATACTTTTTCTAAAGAGAAATGATCATTACCTATTGAGCCACTCCCTTCCACTTGGCCTTTGGAGTTGTCCCCAAAAGTGACTTCTCCACCAATTTTCGATTTGAAGGAATTGAAATGGCTTTTATCACCCGTCATGTGTCTTGAGCATCCACTATCTAAGTACCAAGCTTCTTTTGTTTTAGCTTTGTGGCTATGCTCAATCACCTACAACAAAAAAAAAATAAACCCACTCAAGTCTTAGGTACCCAAATTCTCTTGGGTCCTTGAAGGTTAGTAAATGCAATTCTTGATCCCATTGGGATCCATTTTGCTAATGCATTGCAGTCCTTGGAATGAATTACCTCTTTTGGAATCCATATCCTTTTTACATTTTTTCTTTTAAGATTCCTCATCTTTATATTGCAATAATGTGACTTATGTCCCTTCTTATTACAATATGAACAAGTAATTTCAGGTTTATTCATGCTCTTCCTAGCAATAAAACTCTTAAGATGGGTTTCCCTACTTTGTGCATTATACCCTAAGCCATTTTTGTCAAAAAATGCCCTTTGGGTTTCTAACATGCTATCTAGCTTTTATTGCCCCATGTGAAACCTATTAAAGGAGTTATGTAAATTGCTATTTTTCTCCTTAAGGTCACAAATTTCTAGATTTGCAATCTCTAGTTTCTTCTCACATTTCAATTTATCTTGTAGCATTATCTCATTTTCCCTTTTTAATTTAGATATTAACTTTTTATACTTCATGCTCATAGATTCATACTCTAATGCTAAATCATCAAATGCATCTTGCAGTTCATCAAAAGAGTATTCATTGATATTAGATGTTACCTTTTCATCCTCATCAATTGCCATGAAGCATAGGTTGGCAATGTCCTCATTTGATTCATCATCGGAGCAGTCACTGTCACTCCATGTTGCTACCATCGCCTTCTTTTTATGAAACCTATCATTGGATCTTTTGAGGAGAGGGCAGTTAAATTTTATGTGTCCAGGTTTTTTACATTCATAACACACAATAGAGTCTTTTCTACCTACTTCCTCTTGTTCTCTCCTATTGTTTCTCCTATTGCTATTACTAGTTCTCATCCTCATGAATTTATTAAATCTTTTGGCAAACATTGCCATCTCAATATCCTCCTCACTGCCACTCTCATTTTTAATTTCCTTTTCAGCAGTGGATTTTAGAGCAACACCCACTTTCTTGGGTGGCTCTTCATTTCTTTTAAGCTTCATCTCATAAGTTAGCAAAGAACCTATTAATTCATCTAAGGACAGTGTGTGTGGATCCTTAGATTCCTCTATTGCTGTCACTTTAGCTTCCCATGACTTAGGTAAGCTATTTAAAATCTTCTTTACCATTTCAATATTAGAATATATTTTTCCTAAAGATTTTAATCCATTAATTATATCGGTAAACCTAGTGAACATATCACTAATGGATTCTTCTTCCTTCATCCTAAAGAGCTCATAATCATGTGTGAGCATACCTACTTTTGTCTCCTTCACTTGGGTTGTACCCTCATGAGTTATTGCCAATTTATCCCATATTTGCTTGGCATTATCACACCCGGAGACTCTATTATATTCATTAGGACCTAAAGCACAAAATAATGTGTGCATAGCTTTAGCATTTAGTTGTGCACATTTAATGTCATTAGAATCCCATTCATCTTCTTCTTTGGGAATATCTCTTCCCTCTATTTTCTTTGTAGGGATTTGAGGTCCCTTAACTATAATTCTCCATACTTCATAGTCATTTGCTTGAATGAATAGCATCATCCTAGTCCTCCAATATGAATAATGTTCACCATTGAACATGGGAGGTCTAACCGTGGAGTGCCCCTCTCCTATCAAACTAGTTGTTACATTGTTAAGAGCCATTTGATCGTTTTTACTCTTAGGAAGTTGTTCCTACGTGATTAAAGAGTCCTAGCTCTGATACCAATTGTTGGCTCTACCGAGAGGGGGGGTGAATCGGTTTTCTAACAATTATGGCAGATTTTAAATTAATCGCAATTTAGACACAAATGATAATGAATAAAACAGTGCAATATAACAATTTTAATGCAAAGAGAGGGAAAGAGAAACAAACACAGCGACTTATAGAGGTTCGGCCAACTCTTGCCTACGTCCTCTCTCCTTGACCTTCTTGTCAAGTGGATTCTTTCTCTCTTTCAATAGAGTTTACAAAGTTCCTTTTTCAGGTTAAGGAATAACCTCTCTACCCTTAGCAATACAGAAAATGTATTCACCCTTTTACAATAACACTCACTGAGGAACAATCCTCTTTTCTTTTAAGGTGTGGATGAATACAGAATAAGGCTTTTTCAGTGGGTAGGACTAACAAAGCTTGTAGTACTTAAGCTTGTACAATAAATCTCAATTAATGAGCAATAGAGACACAAGGAATAAAAGAATTAAAGCTTCAGAATATTGAGAATGTGCAGTGATAGTCTCTCTTTCTGCTTTGTCTTCAATGCTTGGTTATATACTGAAGGTTGGGTAGTTGGAGCATTAAATGCAGTTTTTCCCGTTGAGATTTGAAGAAAATAGCCGTTGGGAACCTCCAGTGGTCAGACAGATCGATCTCCTATCTTGGCCAGATCGATCTCCTAATTTTAAATCCTGCAATGACAAAGCACAAATACACAGGGAGATCGATCTCATACATTACCAGATCGATCTGTTAGTTTGAATAGGCAGAGGCAGATCGATCTGTCGAATAGGCAGATCGATCTCCTATCCTTTCTGTTTGAGGCAAGATCGATCTCTCAATACACCAGATCGATCTCTTAAGCTCTCTGACTTTGAGCAGATCGATCTCTTCCTTACCAGATCGATCTCCTAAGTTCTCTGACTTAGAGCAGATCGATCTCTTAACCCTTAAACCCTTTACACCGTTTTAAGGCTTGCCAGATCGATCTCTTCCATCATGAGATCGATCTCTCATCAAGTATAAACCCAGGAGATCGATCTCTCACACCTCAGATCGATCTCTCATCAGCAGAACTCTAAGTTCTGGTCCTGATATCTTCTAAACATGTTTGTATACCATCTTAACATTATTGTATTAACTTGTTTTGTCATTTCAAAATACATTAACTCAACAATCTCCTTCTATGTTAAAGCATACCTAACAATAATTTAATCTCACTTTTAGATGTTTTTGAAAGAGCACAGGAAAAGTCTCTAAATTTGATTCATGTTGCAAGATTTTCTGCTCAAAGTATATTAATTTCTACCTAAACATTATGCCTAAAGCAGACTTCTCTAATAAATAACACAAAAGTACACAAATCAAATATAAAAATAGCTACAAAACATATTTCTTGATTTCTCCTTTGAATTTGGACTAAAAAAATAAATTTTCTATTAGGTTTTATACAAAGAAGAAGAATGTTAAAGAGTAAAAGATTGTGGTTAATTTATTAATTTTATTATTACTTTAAAGGGTGGAAGAGTATTTTCTTTCAAAAGTTGTGTAATTAGTAATGAGGTATAAATATGAATTTTTGTAGTGTATTTAAAACTCGTTAAAGAGATAATTGATTGAATGAATAAAGTTATCTTCTATTTATTGAACTCATGTATATATACAAAGTAATTGGGATAAGTTTATCTTAACAAAAAAATAACAGATAATACTTATAGAGTTTGAAAACACTCTAATATTTTTTGTTGAGATTTTGCTATTATGCCCTCTCAAGATTGGGGTTTAATTGCGAACACCAATTTTAAAGCGTTGTCTGAGAAATGGTTAGTGAGGCAGAGGTTTTGTGAGAAAATCAATAAGTTGATCGGCATCATGTACATGAGACACACAAAGCTTCTTTTTTGGCAACTTGTAAAACCTCGATTTTCCTTATCTAAGTCTCGATGCTATGTTAAATAAGTCATTATATGGAGTATTGTATAGTATAATTGGTTGAATAATGATTTACTAGATTATAGCATACTTATGAATCAATGTTCTATGGTATTGAAGCTAAGAATGTTTATTGAGTTATGTATGTGTCTGAAGCATTAAGTGTAAATCAAGGATTTGGATCATATGAATGTTACCGATAAGGTTGATGATAATTCTATATTTTTAGAATTATTTGTGCTTAATTTCCTAATTAATTATTTAAATCCCCAATTTATTTTGTTAATTATCCCCTTTATTTAATTAAAATTCTCATGTTTGCAGATAAAATAAATCCGGATGAATTTTGAATATTTCGGTAGAAAATGGACCGAAATTGGGCTAAAATCGAGATTGAGCCACGCGGACAACACTAGCCATGCCACCTAGCACCTCCAATTGGACAAGAAGACCGATGACATGGAAATATCTTTTCAAGGAGCCAATGGTGTGATGAAAAATGACCAAAAAATGCCAACTCATATAGGATGAAAAATTACAATTTTACCCCTAGTGTGTTTATAAATAGAAAAAGATGGCAATTGAAGGGGGAGGTAAATTTTAGGGTAGAATAGTTTTCTAGGGTAGTTTTAGATTATTTGCCTTTGTTTTTAAGCTTTTCCAAAAAATATTATTGTGTTAGTAGCAACATTTTACTGTTCATTCACTAATCACTTAATGAAAAAGTTTGTTTCATTTTTCTAGTTCTTGGTTTTTTTTTTTTTTGCAATCACGTTTCTTCTTTTCGGTTTGTAACAATCCATTCCTGGATGTTTCTTATTTTGTGAGTGTTAAATGGAAGTTTATAATTTTCATTAACAAGCTCTCGGTTTCCCAATTTACATATGTATTTGTTTGATAAGTCATTTTTTTTAATCTCGGTTTGATTCTCTTTGGGGCAGTCGGGTAGCAAGCTTGTCTCTTTCATTCTTTTACCTAATAGTTCTGTTGCCTTGATGTGGGTTGATGCTGAGCATTTGTCCACATCAAGAGCAAAGTGGAACACGGTAGGAGAAGAAACTGAAGGAAATCGTGGCCCTGGAGTCTCCTGTTTTCATGTCTTATAAATTTCTGCATTATTGATTTAATGTTCAATGTAGTTTTCTGTATTTTCACCTTAGTTCCTGCTTTCGTGGAGATGCTCATGTGTAATACTGAGAGAGGGTGTCGATGATAGGGAATCTATAATTACGTAATATTTATATCCAGGATCTCATGTTTAATCATCAAGAAATTTGAATACGGAAGCGTACCTGGATCCATTGAAATTGATTGATTGGGGTTAGCAGTCTTCTAGTCTAAACCTTTTTATTTATGAGAGAAAACCTTAGCTCACTCACTGATGGGATATGAGAATAAGAAAAAATTACGTTTAGATTGGGGACCATAACCTATTTATAATTGAAGTATATTTTATTCTATTTTGGCCCATCATTAAAATAGAATAAAATATCAGGTCTCTACACATTGTAAAGCCCATACCAATTGAGATGCACTGAAGTCCAATAAATTTATTTGATCACTTTTAAATGGACTAAAACAAATTAGATAGCCTGTAATGTACAATAAATTGATATATGTAGGCCCACACAAATAATTTTCCAACAATCTCCCACTTGGGCCACATATGTCGCTTGACTATTGTACATTTAAAATTAACTTTATGAGCTCAACACTTGCTATCTTTACAAAGAACATCTTTAAACAATCTGGTCCATCAATTATATCAACATAGGATCAAAGCGATCTTCGTTACATATATTCCGTAACTAGACCCATCAATAGTCACGTATATTAATATAATCAACGACATAGATCAAGTATGGATGTGTAGCATGGAAATTACATGAAACGTGATCCCTTAACATGCCTATTTCCAACTGGTCCTACTTTATCATTCTTTCAAGACTTTACGCATACTGTTATTGAAATAATATTACTTTATTTCAGAGTTTTCAATAATAACAAAAATACTGTATTCTGATCAGAAAAATCTCAATAACTAATGAACATCAAGAAACAAGCTCCCACTATACAAGTATATCATCAAGATGAACCACACCCATACGAGCTACATGCTCATGAAACACCTTAGGTGGTACTCCCTTTGTAAGCGGATCCGCAATCATGGAGTTTGTATTTATATGTTCAATAGTAATCTGAAGACTCTGAACTCTCTCCTTAACAACAAGAAACTTAATGTCAATATGCTTTGACTTCGACGAGCTTCTGTTGTTCTTAGAGTATAACTCAGCGGCTTTATTATCACAATTAATCTTCAATGGCCTCTCAATACCATCGACAAAGCACAGCCCGGTGATAAAATTTCGCAACCATATTGCTTGGTTCGATGCCTCATAACAGGCTATAAATTCTGCCTCCATGGTGGAAGAAGCTATGAGTGACTGCTTTACACTCTTCCATGAGACAGCTCCTTCAGCTAACATGAAAATATAGCCCGAAGTAGATTTTCTGCTATCAAGGCAACCAGCAAAATCGGAGTCTGAATACCTAATGATCTCTAAATGATCTGACCTCCGATATGTGAGCATGTAATCTTTAGTTCTCTGTAGATACCGCATAACCCTCTTTACTGCTTTCCAATGATCCTTACTAGGGTTACTTAAATATCTGCCAAGCATTCCAACTGCGTACGCAATATCCGGACGCGTACAAACTTGAGCATACATAAGACTCCCTACTGCTAAGGCATAAGGAATCTTTTGCATCTCTTTATTTTCAATCTCATTTCTTGGGCATTGAAGCAAACTAAATTTATCACCTTTAGCAATGGGTGTATCTCCTGATGCACAATTCTTCATGTCAAATCTGCTAAGCACCTTATCGATATATGCCTTTTGTGATAAGCTAAGTATTCCACGAGAACGATCTCGATGGATCTGTATGCCCAACATAAAAGATGCATCCCCAAGATCTTTCATTTTAAAATTACTTGATAGAAATCTCTTAGTTTCATGCAACAAGCCTATGTCGCTGCTTGCTAGCAGAATATCGTCAACATAAAGAACCATAAGAATAAACTTACTCCCACTGATCTTGTGATAAATACATTGATCAACAATGTTCTCTTTAAAATCGAATGAGGTAATCACTTGATCAAATTTTCGGTACCATTGACGGGATGCTTGCTTTAAACCATAGATGGATTTCTTTAATTTGCATACCAGATGTTTCGAATTATCCGACACGAAATTTTTTGGTTGCACCATATAAATTGTTTCTTCAATGTCTCCATTGAGAAACGCTGTCTTTACATCCATCTGATGTAGCTCTAAATTATAATGAGCTACAAGTGCCATAATGATTCTAAAAGAGTCTTTCGATGAGACTGGAGAGAAAGTCTCTTTATAATCAATGCCTTCCTTTTGAGTGAAACCTTTGGCGACTAGACGCTCTTTATATCTTTCGATATTGCCTTTCGAATCTCTTTTGGTTTTGAAAATCCATTTACAACCAATCGGTTTCGCTCCTTTAGGCAATTCGACAAGATCCCAAATGCCATTGTCCTCCATTGATTTCATCTCATCTTTCATGGCCTCTATCCAATGTTGGGAGTGAACACTTTGTTTGGCTTCAGTGAAAGATGTTGGATCATCTTCCATTCCTATATCAAACTCATGTTCTTGGAGATAAACGATATAATCATCTGGAATCGCTGATCTCCTCTCCCTAGAGGATCTCCTTAATGGCACTTCCAATTGAGGTTGTTGTTGCTCCTCTGATTGAATAGGAGCTGACTCTTCAATATAAGCAGGAGGTAAACCAGAAGTATCTTGATAATCTATATTTGCATCTTGAATAACGCCAGACATAATTGTCTGATCATTTTCAATTGCAACTATAGGAACAGTGACATGTTCTTCTTCAAAGATAAGATCTCTGAGTTTAACACTCCTACTATATTCAACATCCTCAATGAACTTAGCATTTCCTGTCTCGAAAAAGGATTTACTTGAGGAGTCATAAAACTTGAAACCCCTCGATCTTTCTGAGTACCCAACAAAGTAGTAGCTTACTGTTCTTGAGTCCAATTTCCTTTCGTTAGGCTTGTATGGCCTAGCTTCAGCTGGACAACCCCAAACATGCAAGTGCTTAATACTAGGCTTATTTCCTGTCCATAACTCATATGGGGTTTTAGCTACTGCTTTGCTTGGAACTCGATTAAGGATATACACTGCAGTCTTTAAGGCTTCTCCCCAAAGTGACTCTGGTAAAGAAGAATGGTTTATCATGCTTCTCACCATATCCTTTAGGGTCCAATTTCGTCTTTCAGCTACACCATTTTGACTTGGTGTCCCTGGCATGGTGTATTGAGGAACGATCCCACATTCTGTTAAATACTTTGCAAAGGGTCCTGGATGTTGTTCACCTGATCTGTTATATCTACCATAGTATTCGCCACCATGGTCAGATTTAACGGCTTTAATTTTTCTACCAAGTTGATTTTCAACTTCAGCTTTATAGTTCTTGAAAACATCCAATGATTGAGACTTCTCATGAATTAAGTATAGGTACCCATAGCGAGAATAATCATCTATGAAAGTAATAAAATACTGTTGACCATTCCAAGAAGCCGTAGGGAATGGACCACATATATCAGTGTGAATTAATTCCAAGACGTTTGAACTCCTTTTGGCACCTATTTTCTTGATATTTGTTTGTTTTCCCTTAATACACTCAATACAGATTTTGAAATCTGAAAAATCAAGGGAATCGAGAATTCCTTCTGACACAAGTCTCTGTATTCTTTGTTTAGAAATATGCCCCAAACGCTTGTGCCATAACATAGAAGAATTCTCATTAATTAATTTGCGCTTTGTACCACAATTATTTATATGCAAGCATTCATTAACATATGAGGCATGTAGGTCCAATTTATATAAATTGTCAACTAAAGAACCGGTACCAATAAGATTTGTATACTGAGAGAGACTAAATTTTTCATTTCCAAATGAACAAGAATAACCCAATTTGTCCAAATTAGAAACAGAAATCAAATTCCGTCTAAATGACGGTACATAAAAAGTCTCGTCCAAATCTAAATAATAACCAGATTCTAACTTTAATCTGAATAGATCAATAGCCTCAACAAGAGCTTTCTTGCCATTTCCCACATAGATGGAACTTTTATCATCAGTTGGCTTTCTGCTCCTTAGACAGCCCTGCATTGTCACACTTATGTGAGTAGTTGCACCTGTATCTATCCACCAAGTGTGATTGGGTACTAAAGTCAAATTAACTTCAGAACAAACAAAGTTGAGAAGTTTACCCTTTTTGGCAAGCCATTTTTCGTACTTGGAACAATCCTTCTTCACATGTCCATCCTTACGGCAGAAGAAACAAGTGATCACCTTATCCTGTTTCTACTGCCCCTTAGGTTGTGAAGTTCCAATGTTTGCAGTGCCTTTTCCTGTATTGTTCCTTGTCCTTTTCTTGTTGACAACATTACCATTGGAAGAAAATGTTAATTGAGCATTTTCTATCTTATCTTGTTTCAATCTCTCTTCCTCTTGCACACACTGAGCAATGAGCTCGTTAAGAGTCCATTTCTCCTTTTGAGTATTGTAACTTATCTAAAAGGGATTAAATTGTGAAGGAAGAGATATCAAGATCAGGTGCACGAGTATGTCTTCAGACAACTCTAACTTTAGTACCCTTAATCTTGTAACAAGATTAGACATTTCCATAATGTATTCTCTTATGTTTCCTTTGCCATTATACCGCATTGAAACAAGTTTAGCCAGAATAGTACTTGTTTCGACCTTTTCATTTGCAGCAAATCTGTCTGCAATCTGCTTAAGGAAACTTTTAGCATTTTCTTCCTCAGGTATTGCGCCCCTGATGGCATCTGTAATTGAGTGATTCATGATCATCAAACTCATGCGATTTGAACACTCCTATTTTTCATAAAGTGCCCTTTCTGTAGCTGAACTATTATCAGTAGGGGCGGGAGGTCGTTCTGACCTGATCGCATAGTCCATATCCATACACCCAAGCATAATGGTTACGTGCTCCTTCCATTTTTCAAAGTTAGTGCCATTAAGCACTGGAATGTTATTCAAATTGGCAGATATGGAAGAAACGTTCATTGTAAGTAGAAAAAAAAATAATTAGCTCACAACCAAATAATTTTGGGCCATATAAGATACCAAGCACAACACTGACATTTAGTCTTTGGACAAAAATATCAATTTGTAAGCGGTACTCTTAAACTTTATTAGTAAATATTGATAACCAAATCCTGCCAATAATATGCCTTTCTTTGGACCGACATAATACATGCACGGAAAAAAAAAAATTATCACATATTTACTACCTTATGTGTTAATAATTCGGCAAAAAAACAATCTTCCTTTGGGCCGATTATGTCCCGCATGAATTAAAAAACACTGTCATATAAATTCCTTAATGACAACCTTATTTTTCAAAATAAATAAATTAATAAAAAGAGGTCACTTTGGTGACATTTTACATCAATTTAATTTATTTTGAAACTTTATTTTTCATAAAACATGCACATGTTTGTAGGTGAGAGTACATAAATTTATTGACAATTTCAGGGAGAGTACATATTGCCAATCAACTTAAAAAGTCATAAAACATATCACCATGAAGCAAAACAAGAATAATCATGTGCATAGCATATAGTTTTAATTCAAATAATGCTAAATATTAAATAATAAATATTTAACAATTTCAAAAAATTCCAGAAAAATCACCAAAAATTTTAAAATTAAATTTTATTCAGGACTGGAGAAAACGGTGGCCGTCAGGCCACCGGATGGTGGCGCGTGGGTTACACGCTCCATCCTCTGAGAGTGGGGGAGATCCCTTTCTGGATCTCCCTACTTCATCCTTACCCAGCCGGGTCAACCCGACCCGGCTGGACCCAGACCCGATTCGGGTCTGTTCTGCAATTTTCTTAATTTTTAAAGTATTTTTGGACTTATTTTCATCCAATTAATTGTACATAATTGAAATTAAATGTGTATTTTACAATGCCCATGCAAAAATCAGATGAAAACATCAAAAAAATTGGGACAAATCAGCTAATATTGATCAAACAATCCCAAAATTAAAACCCAATCTTTATATTTTTGATTTTCTTTCAACCAAAACAAAAAATTTTAATTCTTAATGATTAAACATGAATAGGCTCTTGATACCACTTGTTAGGGAATCTATAATACATAATATTTATATCCAGGATCTCATGTTTAATCATCAAGAAATTTGAATACGGAAGCGTACCTGGATCCATTGAAATTGATTGATTGGGGTTAGCAGTCTTCCAGTCTAAACCTTTTTATTTATGAGAGAAAACCTTAGCTTACTCACTGATGGAATATGAGAATAAGAAAAAATTACATTTAGACTGGGGACCATAACCTATTTATAATTGAAGTATATTTTATTCTATTTTGGCCCATCATTAAAATAGAATAAAATATCAGGTCTCTACACATTGTAAAGCCCATACCAATTGAGATGCACTAAAGTCCAATAAATTTATTTGATCACTTTTAAGTGGACTAAAAAAAATTAGATAGCCTGTAATGTACAATAAATTGATATATGTAGGCCCACACAAATAATTTCCCAACAGTCGATGGGTAGCTGGACGGTAACAAAGAAACAAACTAGCAAGTCGATCAATCCTCTGTTATGCTCTGCTTTTTAACGTTTTCACTGTTCATATGAGTTTTTATGTATTAATCCATACTTGCTCGATTTCCATTGTATTTCTGATAAATTTCTGTTAGATTATTTAGTTTTTTTTGCTGAGGTTTCGGGTCCCTGCAGATGGTTCTTCCTTTATGATCTGTGTTTCGGTGATGTTTTGTTCTCCGAATGAACAATGCATGGAAACTGGGCTGCTGGGAAAGCTTTGTACTGCTGTTCGAACTAACATTGCTGGTGCAGGAAATGATCAGTTGAGGCAAGGCATGATCGGTCCCAAGGAAGGTTCATGGCAGTGCTTGAGGACAGACTGATAGCAACACCTGCAGCAGATCTGTACACTACCTAGACAGCAACACTAGCAGCTTGGAGCAGCATGACAGTGATCGAGAATGCTAGCTGGCTGTCGTTTGGAGCAACAGACAGCAAGACACATGCATGCTGAGAATACCTGGGAAAACCAAGAATTCCTGGGCAAATCGACAACAATATCTGGAGCAGAGGACTGGACAAACCGAGACTCTCACCTAGAAATGGAAAATAAACACTGAAGAAGACGTGAATAGTGGTGTATCGGGACACTTTGATGTTTTCTAATTTAGCCTAAGGCCATGTTTGGCCAAGTCATTTTAATCATTTCCAGTTTTTTTTATTTATTTTTTATTTTATGATTGCCCATTGTTGTATTTTTATTAACCCTTGTTAGCTTAGATTAGGGGCTTTAATTAAATTGCATGTTAGTATTATTGTTTAGTGGTATAAAGATTAGTTTTAATTAGGATAATAATTAATCAAGTGTTCATTTAGAATTAGATTAGGGGTAGATTTATTCCATACAACCTTAAGTTTGTTTCATTTTTAATTTAATGCAAAAATATTTTCATGTATTAGTTAGATTTTGTTAGCATTTAGTTAGAGATAAGTTTAAGATTTTCTTTAGGTAAGTAGATTTTTATTTTATTAGATTTTAGGTTAATTTAATTTGTAATTTTTATTAGTTTAACTACATGCATTTTCATTCTAAGTTTGTTTAAATTTTAGTTCTTTATTTTTATATTTGCATTTTATTTTAATTGCGTTAATTAATTTTAACTGTTTTAATGATTTTCGTAAGTATTTGATTTTAATTACGTGGAGCTCGGTAAGTAAATCTCAGCTCGATTTTATTTAGTTTTTATTATTTTATTGCTTTCCAGTAATTTTAATTTTAGACTTAGTAGATCACCCACTTAAACTTCATAATTTGCTAGGATATACTTAGGGTAAGATTAACCGGTAGTTAATTAGGCTAGTCAACTTCTCTGTGGGATGATAACTTGGGATTCAAATCCCATTATTACTTGTACGACCTGTGCACCTGCGGTAATACCTTTAGGGCTTGTCAGTTGAAATATGTGTTTATTGTTGTATTGAGGAATGATTTTTGAAGTACTAAAGTGTTGATAGAAGTTAGGGGTTGAAAGTTGGGTGTTTTGGGATTTAAACATCAAAAGAATGATGTTACAGGCCAAAACGATTGATCCCCTACCTTAGAAGTATCGATCCCCAATTAGTAGAAGCTAAAATTGAATAGTAAAGAAGCAAGGAATTGATCACATGAGCTTAGGGATCTGTGAGACCTCATGTATGTATGACTTTACTATATGTTAATGAAATTATAAGACGAATGATTTTGATAATATAAATGTGAATGAAATTGCAAAGAGAATGCATGAATACATGTAATAGCTAAATAAGGGCTAAAATGGTCACAAATTAAATGAATGGAATTTAAACCTTTTAGCCTAATACAAGGACTCAAACACATATTGATAATACAAGGTCAGTGAGTTCTATGTACCTTTTTCGATTTCACGCAGTAGACACAAGTCACATAGTACGTGAATCATAAGAAATGGATCTTTTCATACTCTAAGTGTGAATAGAATGCAAAATGGATAGTGAAGCAATTGAATGCAAGTTGTTCTTTGAAATTTTGGGAAAAATTGCAGTTAGGAACCTGTAGATGAAGACCAGATTGATCTCTTATTCTAGCAACTCGATCCCATTTGATTCGGCCAACAACAGATCGAGCTCTTCCCTAACACAGATTGATATCCAAAGGTTTTTGGCTAGAAAGGATCGATCCCTTCCCAAAGAGTAGATCGATCCCATATTCAAGTAGAACGATCTCAATGCAGTTCTACCTAGAAAGGATCGATCTCTTCCCAAAGAGCAGATCGATCCCTTCACTAAGACAAATCGATCTCTAATGCCTTCTGCCTGGAAAAGGATCGATCCCTACCCAAGAGCATATCGATCCCTTCATTAGAGCAGATCGATCTCACTAGCTTACTTATTGAAAAATCGTGTAGTTCAACCCAAGAAAAATCGATCTCTCACCCTATGAGATCGATCTCTCAACGCCAATTCTATAAAAAGGCTCAACAGTCAAGTCTTCTTCCCTGAAACATCAAACACCTCTCCATTTTCACAAAGTGTAAACCCCACAAATTTCCTACGTTAATTAAATTATATAAAAATGGAAATAATATATATTAATGGAAGTGTGAATATTCGTTGTAAGGCTCGAGGACTATAGGAACCGAGAAGCCCGTGAATGACCGGGAACTCGAAGATACGAGAAGTGGTAAAGCAAATGCAAGTACGAAAAGATTGGAAAATTTTAAAGTATTAGTTGAAAAATGATGATGTAAAAACCTGTATCGAGAATTCGTGAGGGGTGATGGAATCCCGATAATATTTCATATTCGAAATAATTAAAATTTCATGGAAGGCATGATATTATGTTTTTGGATAAATTATATAAGAAAGTGTATATATCTAGATATATACATAGGTGAATATGTATATATATATATATATACATATATACTAGACATTTAAATAAATGAATAATAATATATATAGCATATATATATATATATATTATTTAATGTATAGTATTTAATAAATAAGTGTTAATAAATAAATAAATAAAGCATGAGACAATAAAAATAAAAATAGTAACAACACTAACAATAAGACAAAAAAAATATAATAATGATACAATCAATAAACAAATTATATATATATATATATTAATATAATACATAAATATAATATATAAATAAATATTAATATAATATATATAAAACTGGTTTTGTACGGAATTGGCTTTTCAAAGCCAATTCCGTCTGCCACATTTGTAATTGAAAAAAAAAGGGGGAAACAGAGGAGGCTCGGGCGGGAAAAGGAAGAGGAGAAAAGAGAAGAGGGAAGAAAGGAAGAGAAGGGAGGAAGGGTGATCGGCTGGAGAAGAAGAGCTGGTCGGCGAGGAAGAAGAAAAGAGAAAGAAAAGAGAAAGAAAAGAGAAGCTGTCCAGCCGAGAAGAGGAAAGGAAAGAAGAGGAAGAAGAAGATGAGAAGAGGAAGATTGCTCGGCTGGAGAAGAAGGAAAGGAAAAGAGGAAGAAGAAGGCTGAAGGAGTTGCTACAGGATTGAACCAGGAGGATTAGAGCTGGAAAAACCGAGAACGGAAGAGGAGAGGGCTAGGAACCAGCAAGAATCGAGAAGCAGAGCAGGATTGAGGTTGAACAGGGGTAACCGAGAGGGGAAAATAGAAACTGGGAAATGGAAATGAAGCAGGCTGAAGCTGGAAGAAAACCGAGAGGCTTGAGGGGAGAAGGAGACTGAACAGGATCGGGCTTGTATTGAAGCAAGCCGAGGGCTGAAACGGAGAATGAAACAGTGACTGGAAAGGAGACTCGGAACAGAACAGGACAAATTGAGACTGATAAAGGAGGAACCGAGAGGCAGGATTGGAAACCGAGGCTGAAGAAGAAGCAAACGTGAGGCAAGCTGGAGAACTGAGACCAAATTGGATCGGACGAGAAGTAGGGGAGACCAACAGAAGGGAAAGGCTGGAACCGAAACAGGGGCTCGGAAGAAAACCGAGGATTGAGGGAGAAAAGAGGTAAAAAAAAAAAGTGTATATATGTATATACATGTATGTATATTCATTTTAAATGTAGACAAATGGGTGGTAGAAACAAGGATGTTAGTTATGGATTAAATTAGACAAAAATTGGAATGATGAGAAGTAGGCAAAGAAATATATATTTGTGATAGTGAATAATGGAGACAAGTGATAATACATATATATGTATTTATGTGAATAAAAAAAAATATATATATATATACCTGGGTATGTACATATAGGTATGTATAATGAAAGGGTATGTTAGTATATGTACATATATTTGATAATGAATAAGGGAAGCCAATGATAAAATAAATATGAGTATATACTTAGGTGTATGTACATATAGGAGTATATGAAAAATGTCTATATACTTGGGTGTATATACAAATGATTGTATAAAATAAAGGTGTTTTAGTATATGTACAAACAAGGATATATATATATATATGTGATAAAAAAATAGAAGACAATAATATATATATATATATATATATATATATAAATATTAGGAGCATATACATATGGGTGTATATAGGATGAATTTGTGCTAGTATATATAATTACAAAGAATGTATATATGAGATAGGAAAAGAGTGAAAACAAATAAATATATATATATATATATATATGTATACATATGGGAGTGTGTATATATATATATATGTATTTATGTGTAGATACATGTAGACGTATATAATAAGGTGTATGCCAATAATTGTACATACAAAGTAATATGTGGTAAGAGGAAATATATAAACGTGCGTGTTGACTTAGGTACGTATAATAATACGTACATACGCAGTAGTAACGAATAGGTTACGTTTTTAACGCAATTCGGGTAATTCGCACGAATAGGGTGCTAAGTGTACGATTTCGTTGTAGGTGATCGTAGAAGGAATTAAGGGAGGTACTAAGAGACGTCACCACTCGAGCACAGAGATTTCGATAGATCGAGGTAAGGGGATATAATTTAAAACGATAATAGTTACTTTCTGAGTTGTGATTAAAGAATACTTACAAAGACATAAAGTATGATTTTTCATGCATGTTTCTAAATTATATTTCTGATCAAGGCTATGCTTTCTGTATTTGTGCTTTTGAAATAAAAACATGTCTTCTGAAATAATCTTTCACATAAGATGACTTTATTTCGATGTTTTCGAATATGAAAACTATCATATGTTTTGAGACTAAGGGCCATTTATGTTATGTGCTTACGCACGTCAACTTCGCTTGTGTGGCGTCTGAACTCGCCTGTGTGGCGTTTAAACTCGCCTGTGTGGCGTTTGAACTTCGCCTGTGTGGCGTCTGAACTTTGCCTGTGTGGCGTCCAAACTTTGCCCTTGTGGTTCTGAAACGCTGTACGATTTTAATCTCGTTTACAGCCTCGCCGTGGCCATAGGTTCTGAATTTCGCCTTCGGGTTCTGTCTCGCCGTGGCCATAGGTTCTGAATTTTACCTTCGGGTTCTGTCTCGCCGTGGCCATAGGTTCTGAATTTCGCCTTCGGGTTCTGTCTCGCCGTGGCTATAGGTTCTGAATTTCGCCTTCGGGTTCTGTCTCGCCGTGGCCATAGGTTCTGAATTTCACCTTCGGGTTCTGACTCACCGTGGCCATAGGTTCTGAATTCCTTCTATGGAGGATGACTGGGTTATTTACCGCATGATGATTAGATGGGCTAATGTAGTCTTGATTTGAAAATTAAACACTATTTTCATAATGTGATTCTGTATTATGTGATTTGACATATATTCCTGTTTTTGGAATTCTGATTATACGACCAGTTTACGTAATATCTGTTAAGTTTTCGTACTTAAAGAATTACGTTTTGAATCTCGATGTTTCTGATTTTCCTTAATCTTTGAATGTCATTTATATTGGCTTTCAGAAAGTATCATTATATGTACTATTGTGTTTTCTACATATTTGAATTGTTAGGATCGTTTTAAATACATCTTCTTACTGGGCTTTTCCCCAAAAGCTCACCCCTCTACCTTCAGATCTTTTGCAGTGAATCTATAGGGGCTACCTGTCGCGTACACGACGTAGGCTGGTGGGAAGAGCTACCCTAGGCTACATTTTGTACACGCAAAAGGTATACATTTACATTCCTGTACCAGACATAATTGTATGCACAGACATGTGTTGAAATTATCAGTTGGGATGTAATTTTGTAAGGAATGATGTAAACATTATTATATTGGGATAATATTTGAGATAGCTGGTATTAAATTGAAATAGATGTCTGGAGTGGTAAGGATGAATTGGAAGGTATGCTTGGTAGTTGTGGATATCTAGGATTGCCAAAAATAACTGATTTGCAGGTGGGTAGGCTCATATATATAAGCCGTTGTGCTGCCGAAATTTCTATCGGCCATATAATCTAAAAACGTGAAAATTAATTACTAATTACGAGAAAAGAATTAGGAAAAATGTTTTGACACTGTACAGGAATACAACCTAAGTGAATAAAGGAATAAGTGGTTAAATTAAATTCAACAAAAAAAAAAATTTCTCGAATTTCAGGGTCAAGGGTCGTTACAGTTTATGGTGGTATCAGAGCGAAGGTTGTCTAGTACTGTCAGTGTCAAAAATAAAGATTAAATTACATCCCAATGTCTGTGCTTGTCTGGTTGTAGGTAATGTATACCTAATAACTTTAAGATTCAATCTTTGAAATTACGCGCAGGTATTAGATCACTGCACGATGAGTGGGAGACGCGGACGTACTCGGAGGCAGGCTCAGCCACCTCCACCACCTCCACCCGAGCCAGAGTCCTCGTACTCGTATGGCTCAGTTTGAGCAGCGATTGGAGCAGCGCCTTGAGCGAGGTTTGGAGTCGATAGCTGCCATGGTTGCCCAACATCTAGGGGCAAATGTTTCTGATTTTGTTGGCACGGCACCAGTTCCTACTCCGATGTAAACTCCTCCGCAAGCATCGACACCTCCTCCTCCACCAGTTCCTCCAATACCTATGGCGCCTCAGCCTCCTGTACAGGCCCGGAGGGAGGAGAGAAATATCGGTAGGATCAGAGATTTTCTGAAGATGAGGCCTCGAGCATTTAAGGGAATTAAGAATCCGGTAGAGGCCGAAGAGTGGCTGGTGAGCCTTGGGAAAATCTTCGACTTTTTGGGGTGTTCTGATGTTGAGAAGGTCTCTATGGCCACCTACATACTGCAGGGCCAAGCAGAGTATTGGTGGGGATCCACCAAGGTCCTTTTAACTGCTCAGCATCCGGTGATCAGTTGAGATGCATTCTCCACAGCTTTTAGGAAGCAGTATGTTCCACTAGCTGCCCAGCAGAAGTTGAGGATGGACTTTCTAAGCTTAGTACAGGGCAATATGACTGTGGATGAGTACGAAAGTAAGTTCACTATGCTGATGAGGTATGACCCGGAGACGTTCCAAAATGAAGAGCGTCGGACTGAGAGGTTCTTAGCAGGGTTAAGGCCAGATATCAGAGACCGTCTTTTGGGGATATGGATTACAGAATTTCAGGATGCCCTGGGTAGAGCACAGATGGTCGAGAGGGGCCTTAATGTCACCCAGACGGAGTATAGTTTTAAAGGAAAGACCATAGATAAGGGTAAGCGAATGGAGCTGGTGAGACAGGACTTTCGGAGGGGCCAGGCTAAGAGACAGAGGACAGATGAGTCTCGGGTTAGGATTGACAGGCCCACAGCTCCTATAGCTACCCCACAGACTACTGGAGGGTTCCAGCAGTATGAGAGATTGTGCACTAGTTGTGGTAGTTACCATAGAGGTGCGTGTCACTGGTCTTCAGGGAGCTGTTTTAGGTGTGGACAAAGGGGACACTTGATCAAAGATTGTCCAGTGAATAAGTTTCCACAACCCCCAGAGCTACCACGACCACTTGTGAGGCAAGCTCCCTAGAGACAAGTCTCACAGAGACAGGCTACCGCAACAGAGAAGGGCAAGAAGCCTGCCACTCATGGGAGGGTCTTTGCTTTGGATACAGAGACTGCTGATGCCTCCGTTGAGACCATCCAGGGTAAGTTTTAATTTGCAATCATGAGGCACGCGTATTGTTTGATTCAGGTCCCGCACACTTTTTCATATCACCCCACTTTGCACGTAAATTGCATGTTAAGCCTGAAACTCTAGATTTTGCGTTACACATTAGTACACCTATATATGCTTTACAGTTAAGGAATAAATTTTATGATCTTGTTTATGATGGGAATTTTTTGTGGACATATTAATGTGAGGGTTATGTTGCATTCATCCTCGATACTAGTCGAACATGTCCAAGTGTTCAGGACATACCAGTGGTGTGCGAGTCCCTGGATGTATTTTTCTGGTGAACTACCAGAATTACATCAAGAGAAAGAACTAGAGTTCACTATAAATTTGACTCCAGATGTGCAGCCTATCTCGAAGTTTCCCTACCGGATGGACCTTGTAGATCTTGAGGAACAAAGAAAAATGAGTTGCAAGAACTGTTAGATAAAGGAAGTTCAGAAACTCATAGGAGATAATGGAAGAATAAAGAGAATGATGGAAAAGAGATCTACAAAGGAAATAGTGACAATGCAAGAGCACCGTCACTATACTGGAAGAATGAATCAGGGAACTAACGATATAAATAATACTCTAAAGATCACACTGCTTACATGATTGATAAAGATAGGGCGTGTAAGGAGTATAGAAACATCCCTGTGAACAGGGAAAGTTTACCGACACATGATCAAATGATTTATCAAAGTTACCCCTAAAACTTAGAGAAGTTCTAGAATTGATTTAGCAGGTGGTATCGAATTAATTACACAAACTATTGTACTGAGTGACTTTGCTTGGATTAGAAGTGCTGAGAGAGCAATTATAAAAGCTTTATGAAGGGGAGATTTTCAAATCGAGTAACCCACTTTGGAGTGTACTGGTTTTAAATTTTAATGAGACTCAGAGTCTTTTGGGTCACGGTGTATTAAGAATGGGTGTAAGTAGGATTGCCCACACAGAGGTTACATGATAATGGGAAGGATTCAAACTATTAAAAAAAAAATTCAGAGTTTGAGATGTAAGGAAACTTTGGAATATGGATTTCATTAGGGGTTACCAAAGACCCGAAAGGGGCATAATACAATTTGGGTGATCGTAGACAGATTGACTAAGAGTACTCACATCTATTCTGATGGACTCGGATGATTTGGAGGACCAAATTCTTTTTAAGGTGGGGAGAATGTAAACCCCACAAATTTCCTACGTTAATTAAATTATATAAAAATGGAAATAATATATATTAATGGAAGTGTGAATATTCGTTGTAAGGGTCGAGGACTATAGGAACCGAGAAGCCCGTGAATGACCGGGAACTCGAAGATACGAGAAGTGGTAAAGCAAATGCAAGTACGGAAAGATTGGAAAATTTTAAAGTATTAGTTGAAAAATGATGATGTAAAAACCTGTATCGAGAATTCGTGAGGGGTGATGGAATCCCGATAATATTTCATATTCGAAATAATTAAAATTTCATGGAAGGCATGATATTATGTTTTTGGATAAATTATATAAGAAAGTGTATATATCTAGACATATACATAGGTGAATATGTATATATATATATATATACATATATACTAGACATTTAAATAAATGAATAATAATATATATAGCATATATATATATATATTATTTAATGTATAGTATTTAATAAATAAGTGTTAATAAATAAATAAATAAAGCATGAGACAATAAAAATAAAAATAGTAACAACACTAACAATAAGACAAAAAAATATAATAATGATACAATCAATAAACAAATTATATATATATATATATTAATATAATACATAAATATAATATATAAATAAATATTAATATAATATATATAAAACTGGTTTTGTACGAAATTGGCTTTGAAAAGCCAATTCCGTCTGCCACATTTGTAATTGAAAAAAAAAGGGGGAAACAGAGGAGGCTCGGGCGGGAAAAGGAAGAGGAGAAAAGAGAAGAGGGAAGAAAGGAAGAGAAGGGAGGAAGGGTGATCAGCTGGAGAAGAAGAGCTGGTCGGCGAGGAAGAAGAAAAGAGAAAGAAAAGAGAAAGAAAAGAGAAGCTGTCCAGCCGAGAAGAGGAAAGGAAAGAAGAGGAAGAAGAAGATGAGAAGAGGAAGATTGCTCGGCTGGAGAAGAAGGAAAAGAAAAGAGGAAGAAGAAGGCTGAAGGAGTTGCTACAGGACTGAACCAGGAGGATTGGAGCTGGAAAAACCGAGAACGGAAGAGGAGAGGGCTAGAAACCAGCAAGAATCGAGAAGCAGAGCAGGATTGAGGTTGAACAGAGGTAACCGAGAGGGGAAAATAGAAACTGGGAAATGGAAATGAAGCAGGCTAAAGCTGGAAGAAAACCGAGAGGCTTGAGGGGAGAAGGAGACTGAACAGGATCGGGCTTGTATTGAAGCAAGCCGAGGGCTGAAACGGAGAATGAAACAGTGACTGGAAAGGAGACTCGGAACAGAACAGGACAAATTGAGACTGATAAAAGAGGAACCGAGAGGCAGGATTGGAAACCGAGGCTGAAGAAGAAGCAAACGTGAGGCAAGCTGGAGAACTGAGACCAAATTGGATCAGACGAGAAGTAGGGGAGACCAACAGAAGGGAAAGGCTGGAACCGAAACAGGGGCTCGAAAGAAAACCGAGGATTGAGGGAGAAAAGAGGTAAAAAAAAAAAGTGTATATATGTATATACATGTATGTATATTCATTTTAAATGTAGACAAATGGGTGGTAGAAACAAGGATGTTAGTTATGGATTAAATTAGACAAAAATTGGAATGATGAGAAGTAGGCAAAGAAATATATATTTGTGATAGTGAATAATGGAGACAAGTGATAATACATATATATGCATTTATGTGAATAAAAAAAAATATATATATATATACCTGGGTATGTACATATAGGTATGTATAATGAAAGGGTATGTTAGTATATGTACATATATTTGATAATGAATAAGGGAAGCCAATGATAAAATAAATATGAGTATATACTTAGGTGTATGTACATATAGGAGTATATGAAAAATGTCTATATACTTGGGTGTATATACAAATGATTGTATAAAATAAAGGTGTTTTAGTATATGTACAAACAAGGATATATATATATATATATATATATATATGTGATAAAAAAATAGAAGACAATAATATATATATATATATTAGGAGCATATACATATGGGTGTATATAGGATGAATTTGTGCTAGTATATATAATTACAAAGAATGTATATATGAGATAGGAAAAGAGTGAAAACAAATAAATATATATATATGTATACATATGGGAGTGTGTATATATATATATGTATTTATGTGTAGATACATGTAGACGTATATAATAAGGTGTATGCCAATAATTGTACATACAAAGTAATATGTGGTAAGAGGAAATATATAAACGTGCGTGTTGACTTAGGTACGTATAATAATACGTACACACGCAGTAGTAACGAATAGGTTACGTTTTTAACGCAATTCGGGTAATTCGCACGAATAGGGTGCTAAGTGTACGATTTCGTTGTAGGTGATCGTAGAAGGAATTAAGGGAGGTACTAAGAGACGTCACCACTCGAGCACAGAGATTTCGATAGATCGAGGTAAGGGGATATAATTTAAAACGATAATAGTTACTTTCTGAGTTGTGATTAAAGAATACTTACAAAGACATAAAGTATGATTTTTCATGCATGTTTCTAAATTATATTTCTGATCAAGACTATGCTTTCTGTATTTGTGCTTTTGAAATAAAAACATGTCTTCTGAAATAATCTTTCACATAAGATGACTTTATTTCGATGTTTTCGAATATGAAAACTATCATATGTTTTGAGACTAAGGGCCATTTATGTTGTGTGCTTACGCACGTCAACTTCGCCTGTGTGGCGTCTGAACTCGCCTGTGTGGCGTTTGAACTCGCCTGTGTGGCGTTTGAACTTCGCCTGTGTGGCGTCTGAACTCGCCTGTGTGGCGTCCAAACTTTGCCCTTGTGGTTCTGAAACGCTGTACGATTTTAATCTCGTTTATAGCCTCGCCGTGGCCATAGGTTCTGAATTTCGCCTTCGGGTTCTGTCTCGCCATGGCCATAGGTTCTGAATTTCGCCTTCGGGTTCTGTCTCGCCGTGGCCATAGGTTCTGAATTTTGCCTTCGGGTTCTGTCTCGCCGTGGCCATAGGTTCCGAATTTCGCCTTCGGGTTCTGTCTCGCCGTGGCCATAGGTTCTGAATTTCACCTTCGGGTTCTGACTCGCCGTGGCCATAGGTTCTGAATTCCTTCTATGGAGGATGACTGGGTTATTTACCGCATGATGATTAGATGGGCTAATGTAGTCTTGATTTGAAAATTAAACACTATTTTCATAATGTGATTCTGTATTATGTGATTTGACATATATTCCTGTTTTTGGAATTCTGATTATACGACCAGTTTACGTAATATCTGTTAAGTTTTCGTACTTAAAGAATTACGTTTTGAATCTCGATGTTTCTGATTTTCCTTAATCTTTGAATGTCATTTATATTGGCTTTCAGAAAGTATCATTATATGTACTATTGTGTTTTCTACATATTTGAATTGTTAGGATCGTTTTAAATACATCTTCTTACTGGGCTTTTCCCCAAAAGCTCACCCCTCTACCTTCAGATCTTTTGCAGTGAATCTATAGGGGCTACCTGCCGCGTACACGACGTAGGCTGGTGGGAAGAGCTACCCTAGGCTACATTTTGTACACGCAAAAGGTATACATTTACATTTCTGTACCAGACATAATTGTATGCACAGACATGTGTTGAAATTATCAGTTGGGATGTAATTTTGTAAGGAATGATGTAAACATTATTATATTGGGATAATATTTGAGATAGCTGGTATTAAATTGAAATAGATGTCTGGAGTGGTAAGGATGAATTGGAAGGTATGCTTGGTAGTTGTGGATATCTAAGATTGCCAAAAATAACTGATTTGCAGGTGGGTAGGCTCATATATATAAGCCGTTGTGCTGCCGAAATTTCTATCGGCTATATAATCTAAAAACGTGAAAATTAATTACTAATTACGAGAAAAGAATTAGGAAAAATGTTTTGACACTGTACAGGAATACAACCTAAGTGAATAAAGGAATAAGTGGTTAAATTAAATTCAACAAAAAAAAATTTCTCGAATTTCAGGGTCAAGGGTCGTTACAGTTTATGGGTTGGCTCAATGGCATCATCAGTGGCAAGAACAAGGGTGTTTACCCGAGTTCGAACCACTGAGGACGCGTTCTGAGGGGAATTTCCCTGAATGAAACAAAGCCGTGCGGGCCGAAGGCCCAAAGCGGACAATACGTGGATGTTGTTGGCGTTGTTGCACCACCCGTTGTTGGACCACCAACGTTGTCGATGGGCCTTGCGGGTCAGTGGACCTGGGCTTGGTTGCCATGGCCGTTGGCAGGCGTTGGCCGGGCAGGGGTCGGCCGTCACACAAAGTAACCTAGCTTTCTCACTCTAGAATATCATCACCTCCCTACTAGATTTGAAGAAAAGTTGTTTGAGCAAAATTGTTCATTATGATGAGGATAACAACATAGTTTGGAATCAACATTCAAGTTTCTGAATTGAAGGAGCAAAGTCTTTCTTTAAGATTTGGCCAAGTGAGGAAGTATAAGCTAGATAAGTTTTCAATACACCAACTTCAAGTATGTTGTCACAACCCGACTATGGGTGCCCTTCATCCATACATTCCACTTACAGTTGGGCTGTGAGCCGATGTAATTACTAATTCCATACATTTATAGTAGAAATATTTGAAACTTTAATTCACACACTCCCAGGCATGTGTGTTGACATACAAAATCGATTGTATAATTATAATATCTTTACATAACATCCCCATACGATTGGCTCATTTTCAATATATGACTGTGCGATACAATATGATAGATACAAAATGCTTTTGTGTATACAATACTTATATCTTAGCAACTGGTAGGAGCTGGCCAACACAAAAAGATCTGGATACCACCGCACTGTTCTACTTCTCTGTATCCAGAGGGGAAAAATAGTGGGATGAGCAAACCACAGCTCAGAGAGGAAAAGTATGCTAACAAGTAGATACTATACTATCTACATAGTCCGTGCATGATAAATAAAACAACATTCATTATAAATGAAGTTTATCAATAGAAATGCATTTAAACATTTTTCTCTCATAGGCATTTTCATAAAATCAATGCTCAATAATTCTGCTTAAGAGAAATAACATAAACACAATGCTATCACAACACAAGCCTTCAAATCGGGATATTTATTAAATCATAACATCTCTTTTCATTTTACAAAATCATTTCTCTCCATCAAATTTCTTTCTTTTCTGAGTTTCTCAAATTTCCTCTTATCTTTGAGACAGGTAGGGAATTCTAGGCAAACAAATATCCATGACATATGGCCATAGTCAGTGATCCTAGGCCTCACTGATCAAGTGTGCATAGGGCATCACTTGCCTGAAGAGGGATGGGTCAGTCCTACCCTTCGACTCATCTCAATCAACATCATCATCTTCCTCATCACATCACATATACTCATGGTACAATGTACGCCATGTGTCATCTACGCGATACACTTACCCACGTGCACCCATCACGGTACATAGTATTCCATGGACAACTACACGGTTCAATGTACGCCCATGGACCTAGTCCATCCACCCTACACTGATGGACTTATCATTCTTAACCATGTCTCATATACCAGGCGAGTAGAATCAACGTGACACACAGTCAACGCGTGGCTCCAGCGTGGTATCTTTCAGTACGAACAACTGCTTCAAGCACTGTATCATCTTAAAACCGTTGTGCGAGCTAAGCTCCAACACATCATCATCATCATAAAACCATAAAAAAACTTGTACGAGCTAAACTCCAACACAAAGTCATCATCATAAAACCTCGTGCGAGCTACACTCTAGCACGGTTTGTCAAGTCATGCAAATATATGCGAGTAAAACTCTAACATAGTCAAAATCATCAAAGCAGGTGTGAGCTAAGGCTCCAACACCAATTCACATCGCAAATATGATAGGCAGCTATTTTTCTCTTTTAAAACTTAAATCATGTTTACTATCGTAGCATGTTATTCCATGCTAAACATGTAAAACTAGCCAACCTATCCATCATCATTTCTCAGTCATAAAACAACGTATAGTTGTAAAAACATGTATGTCAGGTTATTTTCTTTCCCACATCCCATTTTCACAATTTGTACCATAATACATTTCAATTCACTTATGGTTTAATAGCTAAGTATAATATTTCTAGCGTCATAACTACTAAAATCGTAGTAAAATGCGTACGAATATCTCTATCACTAACATACAGTCCCTTACCTCAAATTGCGCTTATATTCTCCTTCGTCTTGTTTTGCTCTATTTGCAATCCGGGTTAATTGTGTTCCGACATATTTCGATCTACACGAGTAAATCATTAAGTTATTTTCCTTTTTTCTTCTCTTAAACATTCACATTGTCATCCACCCTTCAATTCATGTTTCTTAAGCCTTATATCATATCCCACCTTGATTTATATATATATATATATAATTTAAAATCATTCACTCAACACCACCCATATCATAGCATCCCAAGATCATCATAATGGCAAACTCAATCTATCTCTTCTCTAGGTACATTTTAGATTAAGTGAGTTCTACACATCTTAGTCATTTTCTACTATCACAACTCTTAAAATCATCTAAAACATCATGCTTAGAGTTGAGGGCTTTGAAGACTTACCCAACTTAGCTTTTTCCTTAGCCAACTTGTGGTAGTCTATTCTCCTCCTCTCGATCAAACCAATGTGTGATTTTTGGGTATGTTATTCTCCTTACTTCAAGAAACAACTTTCCCTTCTTGAGCTTCTTCCAAATCTGGCTGAAATGTAGTGATATTTAGAGTGAGAAAATTTGATTCTTTGAGGGAAATGGATAAGTACGGGTTTGGTAGGTAAGAAAACTTGATTTTCATTCCAATCCCATGCTTTTTATATAGATACAGAGACATGAGATCAATCTGGTCCCTTATGGAGATTGATCTTTGCATGATTTTGGTAGTCCTTTCAACTAACGTAACTACGACCAGATCGATCTACTCTTCATGATGAGATCGATCTGCTTATGAATGGGAGATCGATCTGTTGCTTAAGGGAAATTGATCTCTTCTAGGCTGAGACTTAAGGAGATCGATCTGCCTTCCCATGAGATCGATCTGTCTTGTTTAACTGAACTAATTCCTGACGTCTCGTGAGAGGGGATCGATCTCTCCTTCATGGTAGATCGATCTGCTCCTCCCCTGCACCCATATTACTGCAGTTTTCTATAGATTTTCAGTTTGTAATTCATCCTTAATTGCTTGATACCTCATTTCACATTCCGTTCCCAACCAACACATGATAATATCCATTCCGTTTAGTTTGTAGGAAATGAAACTTGTGCACACACTTGACATCATAGATTATACATTAGATTCATCATCCTTACATCCTTTTGTCATTTATACACATGTAACCATGTACATTTACATCATAGCTTCATAAAAAGACTTGTAAGACTACAGGCATTACATATGTTTATTGTGAGACCCCGTATATGTATAAGGGTATATATGTACATAGAAGTGTAAATAGAGTTGTACTATGAAGTATATGTGATGTAAGTCCACAAGTAATGTACACACTTGTAATGAGAGTGATAATTGTACATACAAGTTTCATTATATATGAATGTGTAGTAATGGACTTAAACATGTGGAGAATGTGTGTAGAATGGATTATGAGTAGTTGGTAAAATGGAAGTAGAATTGCATAAGATGTGCACTTTCATTTTTATTTATATTAAGTACTATTGGTCACACAAAGATCCGACACAAGTTTTAATGTGTATGAAGTGAGGATGGATGCCATCTTCAAGTCTCAAAGATGAATGAATAAGGAAATGATCATGGTAGCAAATTTAGGATGTTTGGTATGTGTTGTTGCAGAGGAAATCTGGAAATTTTGAAGGGCAGATCGATCTCATGGGATGAGAGATCGATCTGGAAGAGCCAGAATGCTCTTATTTGGGCAAAAGAATAGAACAGATCGATCTCCAATGGACCAGATCGATCTCCTTAGCTCTCTGTTTGGGAGCAGATCGATCTCATGCTTCGACAGATCGATCTCATGCCTCAACAGATCGATCTCATGCTTAAAAATGCCGTGAAAAAGAGGGATTTTAAGGGACCAGATCGATCTCTTCTTGGACCAGATCGATCTCCTCAAGCTATTTCTATATAAGGAGTGCTGGAAATCAAAAAATTTCGGGAAAAACACAAACTTTCCACTTTCAACCCAAAAACCTAACATTCTCTCTCAAAAATCAGCCATTTTCAGTGAGGTTTGAAGAGAGACCATTAGAGACAAAGTTGTTCCTATCAAAGAGAAGAACAACATAGTTGGAAAGCATTTTCCCATTGTTGGTATTGGAGGAGTTAAGGGCATTGCCATTGGAGCAAGAAGAGAAATCAAATTTGGTAAGATTCTAACACTCCAACTATGGTACATTGTTTATTTAAATTGATTTTGGAGTTGTTTGGCATGAGTATGGATGGTTAGAAACTATCTAGAATGCATTGGAATGATTTTGACCTAGAAATGGTTTAGTGTGAGAAAGTGAAATTGATGGAGATTAATGATGAATGAGATATGTAGAAATCATTAATAGTGATTGTGGTATGATTTTAAGATGTGGTTAGTGGATAAATTGTTAGGTTTACCTAAAAGAGGTAAAATGAGGGTTAAGGCATTTGTAAAATGCATAAGTGAATAATGTTGACTAGAGAGGTCAATTATGGGTTAAATACATTAACTCAATCGATTTAATGAATGAATCGCAGCTTCCGAGGATACGCCGATGCGAGTTGACCCAAGAGCGTGAGAAGCTAAGAGAAAAGGAGTCACACCAAGTAAATCGAGGTAAGGGAATTGTGTGGACTCTTAGAGATATTGTGCGCAATTTGGGCGCATAAATGTTTTGCTAGAATGCATGAGATTAGGAAATATTGTTGTTGGGTGATTGAAGGGTAAAAGTTGGGAGTTTGAGAAATGTGCATGAAAACAAAAGCATATTGCTTTGAAAATCATGTTTTATTGCTTTTTAGCAAATGATTGGTAGGTTGGCTAACATTGAAATGATTTGCAAAAGAAATGAGTATGTTTTGGTTTTGTTAACCATATTTTGCAAGTTTTGAGCCACCTACATGATTTCGTGAGTATGAAAGAGTGCATGAGGCACTAGTTTTCACATGGATTTCATATTGTTTTGGCATTGTGCTTTGAGTTTGTCTCGCACTGGATGCCCACCTTGCATGTTGCCGTGTTTGGAGCTTCGAGTAGACTTGGTGTCATATCGATTAAATAGGCTCACACGTGCATTGTTTTGAGACATGGCATGTTAAAACAACCTGATGAGCCCGAACGAGGGATAAGGGTTGGAGATCCACCTGATGAGCCCGAACGAGGGATAAGGGTTGGAGGAACAGCTGATGAGCCCGAACGAGGGATAAGGCTGGGGGTCCACGGAGTACGCTGTACCGTGCATGTAGCATGGAGTACATTGTACCGTGTTGTGATGTGATGTGCCGTCTTCGGACGAGATCTGCTATGGACCGGCGAGTAGGATTTGACCCACCTCCCGTGTGGAAGCAGATGGTGGTGATATCCCACACACCTGATCCGTGTAGCCGGTATCACGGGTTATGTACATAGGCCTTGAGGTTATTACCTATTGTTGAACTGCCAATCTCACATGTCTAATGCTATTTGAGAATAAATCCATGTTTGAAGTGATTGTGGTCAGGAAAGTCCGAGGGATGGGCTGAGACCTGACCAGTGTTGAATAGATTTGTTAATGGTTTTAAAGTGCACGGATGCATGATGTTTAATGCCATGCCTTATTGTGAAAATGCATGATGTTTAATGCCATGCTTTTATTGTGAATTATGCATGATGATTTACACCATGCTTTGAGTTGAAATGTGCACTGAATTTTAATAGCATGAATGCTTTACATACCATTAACACAATCATACACTCATGTTTTGAGATAAACAATGAATTAAATGCTTTTGAGCATGGCATCACGATCACGTAGATAGTACAGTATCTACCTGTTCGCATGATTGCCTTACTGAGCGTGTGGTTTGCTCACCCCCCTTATTTTCCCCCTCTCTACAGAGATTTGAGTATAGATTGAGCGTGACTGGAGGCGTTCCTTTTTGGTAAATCCGCTGCATCCCATCGCTAAAGGTATACACACTTGGATTATTTTGTATCTAAACTAGACATAGCACAGTAGCGTTTTGTATGTAACTACTGGGGATGTAAAACTATGTAAACACATGTAACAACTCTGATATATATACATTTATACAAGTGTTTACTCATAAATAATGTCTCAAATTGAATTGGTATGGTGGAGTGAGTTAGACGTCGACACACAGCCCAACTGTTAAGTGTGTGGTTGTTCACGATCGAGGAAGGATAATTAAGGATTGATGCATGAAAATGCAAAAAATTTGTACGTATTTTGGTAAGTTAAGGGTCGTGACAGAAGTTGGTATCAGAGCTCGAGTTGGTTTGACGTGTGTCGTGTCTAAAATACTTAACAAGTGAAAAAAATTACATCCCCAAGTTACTGTGCTTGTTTAGATACAAATAGTGTATGTCGATGGGTTGACTAAGTAATTGGTTGTGAATGTAGGGAACTGAGTAAGTATGCCTAATACCAGTCGCGGTAGAGGGATGAGAGCACAAGCTCGAGGCCGTAGAGGTAGGCCTGGGGGTCGTGTTGAGCCGAAAACACACGAGGCTCAGGAGGATGTTGAGGTGGAGGTCGACGTTGAGCACGCTCCACAGGGTCCAGAGGAGAGGCCCGAGAATACTGAGGCTTGCTTCGCGAGGATTGAGCGGAGGATTGAGATGATTTTGGAATTGATCACTCAATCTTTACCTGGAGTTGGCGGTAGACAGAGTCCCGCTACACAGGGTGATGCCGAGCAGGCAGCAGCTCCCGAGGAACGGGCGAGGCAAGCCCAAGGACCTCAGATGACAGATACCCCGCCCACACAGGATGTGCCTACGCCGGTTGCTATGCCAGGCAGTAGAGGTTGGGGATATGGATGTGATTTGGATAGGCTGCGGCAGTTCCAGAAGTTTGGACCGCCGTCTTTCAGTGGAGTAAAGGACCCAGTGGCGGCTGAGGATTGGATCAATGAGATCGAGAAATTATATGGGTTCTTGAGTGCACTACTACCGAGATGGTAGCATTTGCCGCTTTTATGCTGAAGGGATCAGCAGAACATTGGTGGAAATCCACCAGGCCTATTCTGAGAGCCCGGCATACTGAGATCAGCTGGGATGTGTTTCTAGAGGCCTTCCGGAGACAGTATGTCCCGGATACCGCCCAGCAAAAGCTAAAGATGGCATTTTTGGGACTGACCCAAGGGAGCAGGACTGTGGACGAGTATGAGACTGCTTTTATATCCCTGGGCAGATATGATCCCAACATGATGAGTAATGAGGTCGAGAAGATCCAGAAGTTTGTGGATGGATTGAGACCAACCGTCAGGTCTAGACTGGTTCCCCTAGATATACCGACCTATGAGGAGGCAGTGCGCAGGGCGCAATTATGTGAACAAGATGTTGATAGAATCGCCTCGGAGTTTGGAAATGTTGGTAAGATGAGGGACAGAGATAAGAAGAGACCTATGATGGATAGAGGCTTCAGCTATAAAGGGAGCAAGAGGTTCTCTGGAAAGAGGCCGAGAATTGATGAGATCCGGGAGAGGACAGTTGATACTCCCATGTATCCGGCCATTGCTCCAGCTAAGGGAATCGTGATTGGAGGACCACGGCCTATTACAGACCAATGTGGCAAGTGTGGTAGGTACCATGGTACTCGACCATGTTACGGACCTCAGGTTGTATGCTTCAGATGTGGGAAGCCAGGGCACGTAATCAGAGATTGCCCAGAGATGATAGAGAGAGCCCCACAAAAGGGCAAGGAACCAGAGAGAGCTCCAGTTGGTACAGCTGCTCCGAGGAGGAGGGCTACAGCTGAGGAAAAGGGGAAGCAAGTAGTGGGTGTAAGCAGAGGACGAGTGCACGCACTGGATCAGGATACTGCAGATCAGTCATCAGATGTGGTAAAAGGTACCATCCAAATCTTTAATTTAGGAGCTTATGTACTGTTTGATCCTGGTGCCACGCATTCCTTTATTTCGCCATCCTTTGCATGTAAATTGTTGAAGCATGTAAAACCCACGCTGCTTGATAAGATGTTGTTGATATCTACCCCTATGAATGATAGTCAGTTGACTGAGCGTATATATAGGGATTGTAAAATGAAGATAGGAGGTAAAGAGATGGCAGCCGATTTAATTTTATTAAACATGAGTGATTTTGATGTGATCCTAGGAATGGATTGGTTGGCTGCCAATCATGTTGTTATGGATTGTCATGCTAAAACCTTGATGTTTCCAAAGATAGACAATCTTGTAGTTAATTTTGTGAAATGAAATTAAAGAACATGATTTTTATAAGTGTGATGAGTATAATCTTGATACATGATGTATGAAAGATAAATTTGATTTCATTTATGTATGTGATGAGATGATTTATGATACTAATGGTGGAAAGAATAATGTGAAGGATTCATCGCTTTTGTGATTGAGATGGATAAGGCACGTCCGGAATTGGAAGACATACCAGTGGTTAGGGAATTTCCAGATGTCTTTCCGGATGAGTTACCAGGGTTACCTCCAGATAGGGAGATGGAGTTTGGTATAGATTTGACACCTGGTACAGAGCCGATGTCCAAGCCACCATACAGAATGGCTCAAGTTGAGTTAGAGGAGTTAAGGAAACAATTACAAGAGTTGCTGGAGAAGGGGTTCATCAGGCCGAGCGTCTCACCTTGGGGAGCACCGGTTCTGTTTGTAAGGAAGAAGGATGGAAGCCTCCGACTGTGTATAGATTACCGGTTGTTAAATAAGGCCACCATCAAGAATAAGTATCCCCTCCCACGCATCGATGATTTGTTGGATCAGCTTAAGGGAGCGCAGGTCTTTTCCAAGATAGATCTGAGATCAGGGTACCATTAGTTGAAGATACGAGGTGGAGATGTACCCAAGACAGCTTTTCGCACCCGGTATGGACATTATGAGTTCATGGTTATGCCATTCGGGTTGACGAATGCTCCCGCAGCTTTTATGTCGTTGATGAATGAGGTATTTCACCAGTATTTGGATCGATTTGTGATTGTGTTTATTGATGATATACTGGTGTATTCAAGGTCTAGAGAGGAGCATGAGAGGCATTTAAGGATAGTGCTACAAACCCTCCGAGAGAAGAAGTTGTACGCTAAACTCAGTAAGTGCGACTTTTGGTTGGAACAGATCTCTTTTCTGGGTCACATAGTATCAAAGGATGGAGTATCAGTGGATCCATCTAAGATTGAGGCCGTAGTTCAGTGGCAGAGACCCCAGACAGTGACAGAGATCAGAAGTTTCTTGGGTTTAGCTGGGTATTACCGAAGATTTGTAGAGGGATTTTCGAGGTTAGCTGCTCCTTTGACACGTCTCACGAGAAAAAATGTAGAGTTTGTGTGGGACACAAAGTGTGAAGACAGTTTTGAGGAGTTGAAAAGGAGATTAACTACAGCTCCAATACTCACCATTCCTACCAGCTCAGGAGGTTTCTCGGTGTATGCAGATGCTTCACACCTAGGACTGGGCTGTGTATTGATGCAGGATGGGAAGGTAGTAGCCTATGGATCAAGACAGTTAAAGGATCATGAGAGGAACTACCCGACCCACGACTTGGAGTTGGCAGCGATGGTGTTTGCGCTGAAGATATGGCGCCACTACCTCTATGGTGAGAGATTTCAGATTTATACAGATCATAAGAGCCTTAAGTACCTGTTCTCACAGAAGGAGTTGAACATGAGACAGAGGAGATGGCTCGAGCTGTTAAAGGATTATGATTGTGAAATCCTATACCACCCGGGTAAAGCAAATGTGGTTGCTGATGCATTGAGTAGGAAGCATCTCGGGATGGTATCGTTCATGATGATCAGGGAACACGAGCTGTTAGAACAGTTCATGAACCTCAGTTTGGATATGACCCCGCCTGACGCTGATAGTGGATTTATGATAGCTAGCCTGCAGTTGGAACCGGATCTGGTAGATCGAATCCGACAGGCTCAGCGAGTTGATCAACAGTGTAGTGATATTATCGGGCAGATACAGAGGGGTATAGAGACGGACTTTGGGTTGAGTTCGGATGGATTGTTGAGGTTCAGAGGTAGGATATGTGTTCCTGATGACGCAGAGATCAGAAGGTTGATCCTGACAGAGGCTCACTCATCGAAGTATACGATACATCCAGGGGGTACCAAAATGTATCAAAACCTTCGAAAGGTTTATTGGTGGTCGGGAATGAAAAAGCACATTGCTGAATATGTTGCTAAGTGTCTCGTTTGTCAGCAGGTAAAGGTAGAGCATCAGAAGCCTGCAGGGTTATTGCAGCCTCTACCGATACCGACATGGAAGTGGGAGCATGTCACCATAGATTTTGTGATGGGATTGCCGAGGACCCGGAGAGGTCATGATGCCATATGGGTGATTGTGGATCGGTTGACGAAATCAGCCCATTT
This sequence comes from Firmiana major, assembly GCA_033439115.1. Classification (NCBI taxonomy): domain Eukaryota; kingdom Viridiplantae; phylum Streptophyta; class Magnoliopsida; order Malvales; family Malvaceae; genus Firmiana; species Firmiana major. The sequence continues at coordinate 43,133,518 of CM065908.1, read as the reverse complement.
TCTAGCTATGAGAGCTACCGATACTCTGAGCCAGTTAGCAAACCTATATGTGTACGAGATAGTGAGGCTACATGGAATTCCAGTGAGTGTTGTTTCTGATAGGGATGCCCGCTTCACTTCCCACTTTTGGGAACATTTTCAGGAAGCGATGGGGACCCAGTTGAATTTTAGCACCGCGTTTCATCCTCAGACAGATGGTCAGTCAAAGAGGACTATACAGACCCTGGAGGACATGTTGAGAGCGTGTGCATTGGATTTTGGAGGCTCCTGGGATGACCATTTGCCACTCGCAGAGTTCGCGTATAATAACAGTTTTCATGCGAGTATCGGGATGGCACCATATGAGGCATTGTATGGGCGTAGATGCCGTTCCCCTATTGGATGGGAAGAGGTTGGTGACAGACAGATCTTTGCTCCCGACTTGGTTAGACAAGCCTCTGAGGACGTCCAATTGATATGTGAGAGGTTACGGACAGCGCAGAGCAGGCAAAAGAGTTATGCTGACAAGAGACGGAGACCACTAGAGTTTGAGGTGGGTGAGTCAGTGTTTTTGAAAGTTTCCCCTTCGAAGGGAATTATGAGATTTGGGAAGAAAGGAAAGTTGAGCCCTCGATATATAGGGCCATTTGAGATACTTGATAAGGTGGGAGACAAGGCGTATAGGTTGGCATTGCCACCAGAGTTGGCAAGTGTGCATAACGTCTTACACGTATCCATGTTGAGGAAGTATCACCCGGACCCGTCACATGTGATAAGATATGAGCCTTTGGAGCTCAGTGAGGGTATGACCTATGTTGAGAAGCCAGTTCGGGTATTGGACAGAAAAGAGAAAGTGCTGAGGACAAAGACAATTCCCTTGGTGAAGATACTTTGGCAACATCACACTGTGGAAGAAGCCACATGGGAATTAGAGAATTTGATGCGGGAGAGGTATCCCGAGTTGTTCACAGAATAATTGTTTCCAATTTGGAGGACCAAATTTTCTAAGTGGGGGAGAATGTGAGACCCCGTATATGTATAAGGGTATATATGTACATAGAAGTGTAAATAGAGTTGTACTATGAAGTATATGTGATGTAAGTCCACAAGTAATGTACACACTTGTAATGAGAGTGATAATTGTACATACAAGTTTCATTATATATGAATGTGTAGTAATGGACTTAAACATGTGGAGAATGTGTGTAGAATGGATTATGAGTAGTTGGTAAAATGGAAGTAGAATTGCATAAGATGTGCACTTTCATTTTTGTTTATATTAAGTACCATTGGTCACACAAAGATCCTACACAAGTTTTAATGTGTATGAAGTGAGGATGGATGCCATCTTCAAGTCTCAAAGATGAATGAATGAGGAAATGATCATGGTAGCAAATTTAGGATGTTTGGTATGTGTTGTTGCAGAGGAAATCTGGAAATTTTGAAGGGCAGATCGATCTCATGGGATGAGAGATCGATCTGGAAGAGCCAGAATGCTCTTATTTGGGCAAAAGAATAGAACAGATCGATCTCCAATGGACCAGATCGATCTCCTTAGCTCTCTGTTTGGGAGCAGATCGATCTCATGCTTCGACAGATCGATCTCATGCCTCAACAGATCGATCTCATGCTTAAAAATGCCGTGAAAAAGAGGGATTTTAAGGGACCAGATCGATCTCCTCTTGGACCAGATCGATCTCCTCAAGCTATTTCTATATAAGGAGTGCTGGAAATCAGAAAATTTCAGGAAAAACACAAACTTTCCACTTTCAACCCAAAAACCTAACATTCTCTCTAAAAAATCAGCCATTTTCAGTGAGGTTTGAAGAGAGACCATTAGAGACAAAGTTGTTCCTATCAAAGAGAAGAACAACATAGTTGGAAAGCATTTTCCCATTGTTGGTATTGGAGGAGTTAATGGCATTGCCATTGGAGCAAGAAGAGAAATCAAATTTGGTAAGATTCTAACACTCCAACTATGGTACATTGTTTATTTAAATTGATTTTGGAGTTGTTTGGCATGAGTATGGATGGTTAGAAACTATCTAGAATGCATTGGAATGATTTTGACCTAGAAATGGTTTAGTGTGAGAAAGTGAAATTGATGGAGATTAATGATGAATGAGATATGTAGAAATCATTAATAGTGATTGTGGTATGATTTTAAGATGTGGTTAGTGGATAAATTGTGAGGTTTACCTAAAAGAGGTAAAATGAGGGTTAAGGCATTTGTAAAATGCATAAGTGAATAATGTTGACTAGAGAGGTCAATTATGGGTTAAATACATTAACTCAATCGATTTAATGAATGAATCGCAGCTTCCGAGGATACGCCGAGGCGAGTTGACCCAAGAGCGTGAGAAGCTAAGAGAAAAGGAGTCACACCAAGTAAATCGAGGTAAGGGAATTGTGTGGACTCTTAGAGATATTGTGCGCAATTTGGGCGCATAAATGTTTTGCTAGAATGCATGAGATTAGGAAATGTTGTTGTTGGGTGATTGAAGGGTAAAAGTTGGGAGTTTGAGAAATGTGCATGAAAACAAAAGCATATTGCTTTGAAAATCATGTTTTATTGCTTTTTAGCAAATGATTGGTAGGTTGGCTAACATTGAAATGATTTGCAAAAGAAATGAGTATGTTTTGGTTTTGTTAACCATATTTTGCAAGTTTTGAGCCACCTACATGATTTCGTGAGTATGAAAGAGTGCATGAGGCACTAGTTTTCACATGGATTTCATATTGTTTTGGCATTGTGCTTTGAGTTTGTCTCGCACTGGATGCCCACCTTGCATGTTGCCGTGTTTGGAGCTTCGAGTAGACTTGGTGTCATATCGATTAAATAGGCTCACACGTGCATTGTTTTGAGACATGGCATGTTAAAACAACCTGATGAGCCCGAACGAGGGATAAGGGTTGGAGATCCACCTGATGAGCCCGAACGAGGGATAAGGGTTGGAGGAATAGCTGATGAGCCCGAACGAGGGATAAGGCTGGGGGTCCACGGAGTACGCTGTACCGTGCATGTAGCATGGAGTACATTGTACCGTGTTGTGATGTGATGTGCCGTCTTCGGACGAGATATGCTATGGACCGGCGGGTAGGATTTGACCCACCTCCCGTGTGGAAGCAGATGGTGGTGATATCCCGCACACCTGATCCGTGTAGCCGGTATCACGGGTTATGTACATAGTCCTTGAGGTTATTACCTATTGTTGAACTGCCAATCTCACATGTCTAATGCTATTTGAGAATAAATCCATGTTTGAAGTGATTGTGGTCAGGAAAGTCCGAGGGATGGGCTGAGACCTGACCAGTGTTGAATAGATTTGTTAATGGTTTTAAAGTGCACGGATGCATGATGTTTAATGCCATGCCTTATTGTGAAAATGCATGATGTTTAATGCCATGCTTTTATTGTGAATTATGCATGATGATTTATACCATGCTTTGAGTTGAAATGTGCACTGAATTTTAATAGTATGAATGCTTTACATACCATTAACACAATCATACACTCATGTTTTGAGATAAACAATGAATTAAATGCTTTTGAGCAGGGCATCACGATCACGTAGATAGTACAGTATCTACCTGTTCGCATGATTGCCTTACTGAGCGTGTGGTTTGCTCACCCCCCTTATTTTCCCCCTCTCTACAGAGATTTGAGTATAGATTGAGCGTGACTGGAGGCGTTCCTTTTTGGTAAATCCGCTGCATCCCATCGCTAAAGGTATACACACTTGGATTATTTTGTATCTAAACTAGACATAGCACAGTAGCGTTTTGTATGTAACTACTGGGGATGTAAAACTATGTAAACACATGTAACAACTCTGATATATATACATTTATACAAGTGTTTACTCATAAATAATGTCTCAAATTGAATTGGTATGGTGGAGTGAGTTAGACGTCGACACACAGCCCAACTGTTAAGTGTGTGGTTGTTCACGATCGAGGAAGGATGATTAAGGATTGATGCATGAAAATGCGAAAAATTTGTACGTATTTTGGTAAGTTAAGGGTCGTGACATTTATCTAGACATTGTTATGGGTTATTTGGTGTATGTATTGTTGGTTGAAACTACCTAGAGCATGATAAACCAACTATGAAAAAAATGGGTTTAGTGTGAGAAAGAAAGCTATGGTTGATTTAATTATGGATTGATTATACAATGGCGTTGGTAATGTTATATGTATGATTCTAAGATAGTTTTGTGAAACCAATATGTTGGAATAGATAATGAACTTAAGGCATTGTGAGCTTAATGCCGACCTAATATGAATAATTAGACTTGGTGAGTCTAAAAGATTCTCGAGAAATGATTAGTACAATCGAAATGGACATAAGAGAAAATAAGGTCTAAAAGATGAAATGAGGTCCAATGGATGTAAACGGGCCCAATACATTGATTTGAATTTCCTGCAAGTGAGAATGAAGTATATGAAATTATACAGATGTGATTAGTAAATAATTTGGTGCAGCTTCGAAGGTTATATTGGGAACAAATCAGACTGCGCAATCGAGTAGCTCTAAGAAAGTGGAATTACTCGACGCAATTCTAGATAATGGAATTTTGTGAGTATCTAGAGGTATTTGCACGTATTTTGAGGGTATTTCAGGGCATTATAATTGCTTGGTTACCTAGAAAAGAAATAATGATTTGAGCAAAAGATTTCAAATATAGATGAAAAAGGTGATTTTGCCCTTAGGAGTTAAATTTTACAAAAGGGTAGTAAGGTTAATAATTGCATGAATATCATGTTTTGATATTTTTATGAAATATATTGCTTTGATTTAGGCAAAGTTACGGATAGGCTGGCTATTGACTTCATAATTTCATGAAATAGCACGAGTTAGGTGCTAACTGTGATTTTAAGCGTGTTTTGTTGAAATAAAGCCACCTACCAGATTTATATGAATTTAATCATGCTGGAGCTTTGCTCGCACTGGGTTTTGATATTTTAACATGCATAAAATGTGCTGAAGTCTTGTTCGCACCATATTTTGAGTTGAGATGCATGCAAGCCGTACTTGAGCTTTTTCTCGTACGTGGGTTTTCATTTATTTCTTATGCATATAACGGTACTAGAGCTTTGCTCGTACATGATTTTACCATTATTTATTTTGCATAAAGTCATATTGGAGCGTTGCTCGTATGAGGATTTTTACCGATTATGCATGAAATCGTGCTAGAGCTTTGCTCGCACTGGGCTTTTCACACTGTGATATGTAATGAATCATGCTGGATGCCTCGTGTAGATTGTGTGTCACATGGATGAGATGCTCACACGAGTCGTGTTGGATGCCTCATGTAAACTATTAGTCACATGGATGAGATGCTCGTACGTGCACTTAAGACTGAGTCGGTTATACATGGTATGAGGTAGATAAGACTTACGACAGGCACCCTCGACCGTGATATGGGTCCATGGAGTACGTTGTACCGTGTATATCACATGGAGTACGCTGTACTGTGTGGTGATGATGTTGATTTATAGTCTGACGGGTAGGATTGACCCACCTCCCGTTGCAGCATGATGCCCCGCATATCGAGATCCGTGTGGTCTGGGATGATAGTGACATAGTTGGCCAACATAGTCCTCGATTATATATAGTGTCCACCTGTCTCACATGATATCACATGGTTTTATATACACTAAACACAATTTGTGTTATCCAAGGTAGACCCGAGGGAGGGCTCGAACCTTGTGGGACGTTTTTAAAGGAATGATATACTGTTTGTGATGAGTTTTCATTAATGTTTTGGACAAGGTGTTAAACGTAGAGGGAATGATTTATGATGAAATCTATGATTTGAGATGAAACTAATGAGTTAAATTTTGATGAGCATGGGATGTTTTACATGATGATTTTCCATGTGTTATCATGCCTAATTTCATGTTTTCAGTACGTGATATATGTATATACATGTGGCATAGTTTTAATAGTACCTCATGCTTTGGATATAAATGATTTTTATATCATGACATTATAAGCATGTAGATAGTGTAGTTATCTACCTGCTTGCATTATTGCCTTACTGAGCATGTGGTTGGTCATCCCTTTCATTTTCCCCCTCTACAAAACGCACACAGTAGTCTAGTGAGTGGCTGAGGAGTTGCATCCGGATATCCGTCGCTCTCCATCACCAGGAGGTATACACACTAGTATCTTTTTGTATCTAAACTTGTAATAGCACAGTAATCATTTTGGAATGTAATATGGGGGATGTAAATATTAATAGACACGTACAAGTATCAAATTTCAGTTATAAAGTATACGTGTTTTGCTTTGGAATAAATTATAAGATAGATGACATAGTAGATGGTAAAGAGTTACTAATGCTGACTATTAGCCCAATTGTTTGGTGGTGAGAATGTTCACGACCGGGAAAGGAAAGGAAATAGCGAAAAATTTGTAGTGATTTTAGGTAAAAAAGGGTCGTGACAAAGATTGGTATCTGAGCTGAGTTGGCCTGATATGAGTCAGTATTAGTAAGTAGGAAAGTTACATCCCCATATTATTGTGCTTTATTTATATATAACTGTATATACCGAGATGGAATAAGACTAATAAATTGTATAGATACAGGAAATTAGGCATTATGCCTGTCACCCACCATGGTAGAGGGGCGAGTTCACGTGCTAGAGGCCGTAGGGTATGCCTGAGAGCCGTGCAGAGCCACAGACTAATCAGACTCCACCGGACCCTGTTGAGAGACCAGAGGATACTGAGGCACGCTTCGCTAGGATAGAGTAGAGTATTGAGAGCCTTGTTGAGATAGTGACGTAGACATTAGGGGCTAGTGATAGATGAGGTCTAGTCGGGTAGCCTACTACTACTAGACAGATAGCTGTAGAGAGACCTCAGACTACAGAGACCGTTACACCACCCCTGGTTCAGGATACAGCTTCTCTTATCGCTCCATAGCCGAGCAGTAATGATTTGAGTTATGACTGTGAGTTGGATAGGTTACGACAGTTCCAAGAGTTCAGACCTCCAGTCTTTAAAGGAGTGAAGGACCCGGTTGCTGTAGAAGATTGGATTTATGTGATGGAGAAATTGTATGGGTTCTTCAGGTGTACATCGATTGAGAGGGTTGCCTTTTTCGTATTTATGCTAAAAGGGCGAGGCAGAGTACTGGTGGAGATCCACAGTATCTATCCTGAGAGCCCGACACCCAGAGATCACATGGGAGATATTTTTGAAGGCCTTTAAGAGGCAGTATATTTCGACCACTGCACAGCAGAAGCTACAGATGAAGTTTATGAATTTGGTTCAGGGGAACCGCTCAGTTGATGAGTATGAGTCGAGGTTTATATCCTTGGGGAGGTATAACCCGGATACATTGATGTCACGACCCTCTCTCTTTATCCACGACCTTTACCTTTACCTCTAATAGTTGGGTTGTGAGTCAACATCCAATCCATATCTCAACCATTATAATTGAAATAAATTCAATTAAATGAAGTAAAATAGAAACTGAATTTTTATATATATATGTGTGTGCGAAAGCGTTTACATCAGTTTTTATTATATACATCCCCTAAAATACAAAAGACAAACTTTACTGTGCATTAATTTACAAGATACAAAATTTTTCATCTCAAGTGTATGCCTCTCTATACTGTTGGATGACTGAAGCACACGATAGCAGGGACAACTGCAGTATACTCACTATTGCATAGAATCTGTGGAAGAGAAACATGGGGGTGAGCTAACACGCTCAGTAAGGAAAATATGAAAGCAGGTAGATAACTACACTATCTACATGCTATATATATATATATATTCATTTTCCTTATAAAACATATGCATTCTTTAAAATAGCTTCAATCGATGCGAAATCATTAATTCGTCAAAAGGGTATATGCATATTCACATAGCATATTCTTTTCACACAACTCATCTTTAAAATCACACAGTACACATTTAGAAATTGCTTTGCACTCAGCAAACCAATGTACATGAGATATAATTATGGGTTTCATATCCCCAGACACACAGCAAGGGAAACATATATCACCACACACAGTAGTGACAATGTAATATCACTCAGATAAATAAAGGACTTATGGCCAAAGTTGGATTTTAGGCAACACTGATCAGGTGTACGAGAACCCTACGCTTGGGGAGGCGGATCAACCATCCCTTCAGCTCATACTGAAATCACGGCACATCATACTTCGTGGCTAACGTTCACGGTACATCATGCTCCCGTGGATCCTTATCACCCATTCCCATTGTCTCAAAATCTCATGCGAGCAGGTCTGTGCATGACACATAGCAATGCACGACGGCTCAAGCACAGTTTTGTACTCATTACATCATATCCATAAACCATGTGCAAGTAGGTCAATGCAAGACACACAACAATACATGATGGCTCTAGCACGGTTTTACTCAACACACAGCATAATCATAAAAACCTCGTGCAAGCAACTCAGCGTAAGATACACAACATATCTGAGGCATCGAGCACGGTATTACAAGGAAATTACAGGCTAGCATAGTCAGAGCAAGAGACACAGCAATACTCGAAGGCTCCAGTATGATTCCCAAAAATCTAGTGCGAGCTCTCAAGTGGAACACACAGCATCACCCAAGGCATCAAGCACCCTGTTGCTTTTCTCAGAAAACCTTTTTAAAATGATGTACGAGCATGATTGGTATATCTACCATTGTCACATTGGCTCTAGCGTAAGTCACACATAAAAATTGATAGATGGCTTTACATACAGGTATGAGTGAGAGGGCAATCTCCCTTCAATCACTCGTTAAATACTTTTCACTCAGAAATACATGCATTCTACATGCAATAGTCAAACCGAGAGCCAGTTTATGATTTTACACAATCAAAACATTTACAAACATCTTTTCACACCAAGATATTATAGGCATATAATTCATGCATATGAGCTTATACTTATGCTCGATTTTCACATAGATAATTCAATATCTATCTACTTATTGATATCATTCTTTTACATACAGGGATTTATCAAAATACGTCTAGCTATATCTATAGCTTTGCATAAATCCCTTATCTCGAATCATGCTTGAATCACTTTCCTTCGATTCCCAACGCTCGTGACTCAATTTTATTGACTCCAATGATATCTTCTGGAGCTGAAATTGTGTACTATACACATCAATATACTTTCATATAATTCATTTCAGTTGCATGATATTCAAATTAATGCATTGGGCCATTTATATCTCACTTGGCCTCGTTACATGATTATCGGACCTTACTCTTTCATAAGTCCATTTCGAGCATATAACTCATTTCTCGAGAATCTCTTAGACTCTTTGAGTCTACTGATTCGTATTGCATCGATATTAAGCTTACAATGCCTCAAGTTCATCATTTCATTTCATTTTGGCATTTCATCAAATACCTCATATGCCTATTTTCAACCATTATTGTTTCTAGCACATGGATTTCACCAAAAATATTATACAAGTATATATACATGCTCAATAACATCAATGCACAGTTAATTCATCATTAAATCCATGCCTACTAATCCTTCTCTCATTTTGGCACATCAACCACTTATAGGTTTTGGAAGATTAGGCATGAACTAAGATGTTTCAATCATAAATCTATATACCAAATCACTCATCATCATGCCTAGATTAACATACATGGGATTGTTGCATTGAAATCTTACCAATCTCAGCTTTTCTCATTTTTCACCAAAATTGGGGGAAAGCTCTTTTCCTCTTCCAATCCAATGATTCGACCTCCCGTTTTCAACTATGTTATTCTCCTCGTCTCTAGGAACAACTTTACTGAAATGAACTTCTCTCAAATCTGTAAGGAAGGTGTTGAGAGTCTAGAGAGAAAAACTAGGTTACTTTGCTTCAAAAATGGAAGGTTTTTGAGTTGTTTTCGTGAAATGCAGTTCAGTTGCCCAGTTTTTATGGAAATGGCTTGATGAGATCAATCTCCATAAGTGAGGGATCGATCTTCTCCTACTTTAAGTCTCTCGACGTTTAGTTTTCAAGCATGAGGGATCGATCTATCCTGAAGAGTAAGATCGATCTTAGCTAGGTAGAGAGCTTCAGAGATTGATTTTCCAGAGGAATGAGATCGATCTGCTTCTGGCCAAGACATAATGGGATCGGTTTGCTTGGGGATGAGATTGATCCTTGCTTGGTAGAGCCTTATCGAGATCGATCTGGCTTGAAGGAGAGATCGATCTCCCCTTACTCTGCAGCCTACTTAGCTGAAATTTATCCCAGATTTCCCATGTTAACTTCACTACCAATTTTACATTCAATCGACATTTATCATTTAAAAAGGTCTATTTCTTATAATTCATACTTAATGAAACTTGCTTGTACATCACGAACTCATATAACAAGTGTGTACCTCAATTCCATGGACCTTACTTCACTTATGATTCATATTACATAAATAAGTGTATGCTTAGGGAATCATAAGGATTACACATGAAAATACGGGTGTTTCATTCCTCCCCTCCTTTAAGAAATTTGGTCATCCAAATTAGAACCAGGTTACTACTCGAACCGTATAGAGTTCTCCAACTCCCAAGTAGCTTCCTTTGACGTATGGTGCTGCCAGAGAACCTTAATAAGTGGAATTGTCTAGTTCCGTAGCACATTTTCCTTCCTATCCAGTATCCGGAACGGTTTCTCTACGTATGACAAATCATTCTTGAGCTCCAATGGCTCATACCAAATCACATAAGTTTGATCTGGATGGTACTTCTGAAGTATCGATACGTAGAAGGCATTATGTATGCCCGCTAGCTTCGGTGGCAATGCCAGCCTGTAGGCTTTATCTCCCACACGCTCCAGTATCTTGAACAGTCTGATATACCGAGGGCTTAACTTACCCTTCTCACCGAACCTTATAATCCCTTTCGAGGGAGAAACGTTCAAAAAAACTAAGTCACCCACAGTGAACTCTAGTGGCCTCTAGCTCATGTCAGCGTAACTTTTCTGCCTACTCTGAGTTATTCTCAATCTCTCACATATCAGCTGAAAAACCTCAAAGGCTTGCTGTACTAAATCAGGAGCAAAGATTTTCTTTTCACCCACTTCTTCCCAACCAATAAGGGAACGACACCTTCTACCAGACAAGGCCTTATATGGTGTCATCCCGATACTCGAATGATAACTATTGTTGTATGAAAATTCAGCTAACGATAGGTGATCATCCCAGGAGCCTTTAAAATCTATAACACTTGCTCTTAGCATATCCTCTAATGTTTGGATGGTTCTCTCTGACTGACTATCGGTCTGAGGATGGAAAGCAGTACTGAAACTCAATCGGGTTCCCATAGCTTCCTGAAATTGTTCCCAAAAATGAGAAGTGAAGCGGGAATCCCTATCCGATACGATTCTCACTGGTACACCATGTAGCCTTACTATCTCTCGTACATACAACTCTACCTAACTACTCAAAGTATCTGTAGCTTTCATAACTAGAAAGTGGGCAAATTTCGTTAGTCTGTCAACTACTCCCCAGATAGCATCATGGTTCCTCTTAGTCCTCGACAATCCCATGATGAAATCCATGGTGACATGCTCCCATTTCCAAATTGATATAGGTAGAGGTTGCAATAACCCTACCGACTTTTGATGCTCTACCTTCACTTGCTGACAAACGAGACATCTTGCCACAAACTCTACGATATCTCTTTTCATCCCTGACCACCAATACACTCTTCGGAGATTCTGATACATCTTATTACTCCCCGGATGCAATGTATATCTAGATGAATGAGCTTCTGTCAAAATCAACCTCTTTAACTCTGGGTCATTGGGAACGCAAATCCTGCCTCTAAACCTCAGTAGGCCATCATAACTCACTAAGAAATCGGTCACATCTCCCCTCTAAATTTGACTCGCACGATCCTCACTGAGTAGATCGACATGCCGAGCTTGGCGTATTCGATCAATCAAATTCAGTTCAACTCCCAAGCTAGCTATCATATAGTCTCTGTCAATATTAAGAGGGTCTATATCCAACATGAGGTGAGCAAACTGCTCGAGTAGCTCATATTCTCTGACCATCATGTGCGATACCATTCCGATGATCTTTCTACTCAGGGCATCAGCCACAACATTAGCCTTCCTTGGATGGCACAATATCTCGTAATCATAATCTTTCAGAAGCTCTATCCACCGTCTCTGCCTCATATTTAACTTTCTATGAAAACAAATATCTGAGGCTCTTATGATCTGTATACATCTGAAATTTCTCACCGCACAAGTAGTGGAGCCAAATTTTCATGCAAATACCACGACTGCCAACTCTAAATCATGGGTCGGGTAGTTCCTCTCATGGTCTTTAAGCTGTCTAGAACTGTAGCTACTACCTTCCTGTCCTGCATCAACACACAGCCCGGTCCCTATCCCGAGGCATCTGTATACACTGAGTAACCTCCTGAGCTGGTGGGTATAGTGAGAGTAGGTACGGTGGTCAGTCTGTACTTTAGCTCGTAGAAACTACTTTCACATTTATCATCCCATTCGAATGCCACATTCTTTCGAGTGAGACCTGTCAACGGAGCAGCCAGATTAGAGAATCCCTTGACAAACCGTTGGTAATAACCTGCTAAACCCAAGAAACTGTGGATCTCTATAACCGTCTTGGGTTTTTCCCATTGTATCATAGCCTCTATCTTGGGTGGATCCATTGATACCTCGTCTCTTGAGACTACATAACCGAAAAACGATATCTCACTCAGCCAAAAATCACACTTGTTGAGTTTAGCATACAACTCCTGGCCTCGGAGGGTCTATAACACTGTTCTCAAGTGCTGCTCATGTTCTTCCTTAGACTTTGAGTACACCAAGATGTCATCTATAAAGACAATCATGAATCTGTCTAGGTATGGCTTAAACACATCATTCATTAAAGCTATAAACATTGCAGGAGTATTCGTCAACCCAAATGGCATAACCAAAAACTCATAATGGCCATAACGGGTCCGAAATGTTGTCTTGGGTACATCTCCACTCCGAATCCTCAACTGATGATATCGAGACCTCATATCAATCTTTAAAAAGACCTGTGCTCATAGATCATCTATCCATGGAAGGGGATATTTATTCTTGATGGTTTCCTTATTCAACAACCGATACTCTATACACAGTCGGAGACTCCTATCTTTCTTCTTTACAAACAGAACCGGTGCTCCCCAAGGTGATACACTCAGTCTGATGAACCCGTTGTCCAACAACTCTTGTAATTGTTTCTTTAGCTCCTCCAATTCAATTGAAGCCATTCTATATGGTGGCTTAGATATCGGTTCAATTTTAGACACCAAATCAATACAAAACATTTCTCTGTTTGGTGGCAACCTTGGTAATTCTTTCGGAATGACATCGTGAAATTCTCTAACCACTGGGATGCCAGCTATTTTCGGGTACCCCTTATCCAAGTCAACCACATAGGTAATGAAACCTTCAACACATTATTATTACATTCGTTAGAAACATCATCCATCTTTAAAATAACTTACTACATCCTTCATTACTTTTCAAATCTTACAACATACTTTTCAGGGATAAAAAACATTACCGTCTTAGCATAACAATTTAAAATAGCATGGTTTATAGCCAACCAATCCAATCCTAGTATTACATCGAAGTCCTTCATAGATAATAGGATGAGATTGACTGACATGTCCTTTCCCCTATTTTTAACTTACAACTCTTACATACATACTCCGTCATTAGATGGTCTCTCACTGAGGTACTTATAAGTAAAATTCTACCTAAGGGTATGAGTTTTACAAGTTCATACAGTTTACATGCAAATAAAGGCAATATGAATGAATGCGTGGCACTTGGATCAATCAATGCTAATGCTTCAAAATCAAATACAGGGATGGTACCTTTAATCACATCCGAGGAAGCCTCTGCAGATACTTGGTCCAATGTAAACACTTGCCCTCGACCAATAGCTTGGTTCCCTTTCTCTTCAGCTGTGGCCTTCCTCTTAGGTGTAGGTGTCTCAACTGTAGCCTTCTCTGGCTCTTTTCCATTCTGTGGGGTTGTATCAATCAACTCCGGGCATTCACGAGCTGTGTGCCATGGTTTACCACACCTATAACATGATCTCATCGATAAAGGGCATGGTCTACCCCCATGATATCTACCATATAACCTGCACTGCTCTATGGTAGGTCGAGGTCTGCCAGTAACTATGCCCCTCGAAGCTAGAGATAAAGCTGGATGAATAAGAGGTTTCGTTGGCCTCTCTCGTATCTCCTCAATCTTAGGCCCCTTATCGAATAACCTTCGACCCTTTTTGAACCCTCTATCCTCAACTGACCTATTTCAGTCTCAATCTTTGCCTTTACCAATCCTGCTCAATTTTGAGGCATGCAACTCATAATCTTGCTCACATAGCTAAGCTTTACGTACTGCCTCATCATAGGTGGCAATGTCCAATGGAGCTAGTCGAGCTCTGATGGAAGGTCTCAGTCCCTTAAGAAATTTTTAAACCTTTTTGTCCTCAAGGCTCATACTGACTGTATCATATCTGCCCAGGGATGTGAATCTAGACTCATAATCATCCAGTGTCTGATTTCTTTGAGTCAATATCATAAATTCCATCTGCATATTTCTCTGAGTAGTAGCTGGAATGTATTGCCTCCTAAAGGCATCCAAAAATATATCCTATGTCACAACTGGGTGTCGTGCACTCAACATCAACTGTGTGGCCATCCACCAATGCTCAGCCTCATCCTCTAATGCAAAAGTCGCAAAGGTGACCTTCTCTATGGCGAAGCAATGGAAAAATCAGTAGAGCTTCTCCATACTACGTATCCAATGCTCAGCTAACACTGGGTTCTTCACCCCACTAAATGAAGTTGGTTCAAACTTTTGGAACTCTCTTAGTCTACCCAGATCACAATTGTACACTCCTTCACCACAAACCTGTTGTGAAGCTACAGGGCCCTGAACTGGTGGGGGAATGTCTTGAATTGGAGGGGGTATAAGAATCTCTGCCTCTGCATCTTGATGTCTCGGTGCAGGCTATGCAGGCTGTGCAGGCTCATGTCTCTCAGGTACAACAACCTGACCAGCAAGGTTCTCCTGTCTACCCTCAAGTCTGGCCATCGCCTGTGTAAACATCTCCATGAGTGTGTCTACACTGCGCTGTAATTACGCTATACTCGCCTCAACGACATCACTAAGCTCAAGTGGATCTCTACTAGAACTAGACCCACTGCGTCTCTCGGGCACGAACTCTCTCTTCTACAAGTACATCGTCTATCAGACATCCTGTATACTCAAAATAAGTGTCTCAGTCACATTTTCTAGCTTTGTATACACAATTGTATCCTAATAATGCACAGTACTTTGGGGATGTATATTTTCCTAACTATGGATACTGACTCACATCAGACCAACTCTGCTCTGATACCATTAATTTTGTCACAACCTTCTCTATCTATCAGCGACCTTTACCTTTACCTCTAATAGTTGGGTCGTGAGTCAACATCCAATCCATATCTCATCCATTATAATTGAAATAAATTCAGTTAAATGAAGTAAAATAGAAATTGGACTTTATATATATATATGTGCGAAAGCGTTTACATCAGTTTTTACTATATACATCCCCCAAAATAGAAAAGACAAACTTTACTGTGCAATAATTTACAGGATACAAAATTTTTCATCTCAAGTGTATACCTCTCTATACTGCTGGATGACTAAAGCAACACGATAGCTGGGATGACTGCAGTATACTACTACTGCGTAGAATCTATGGAGGAGAAATAAGGGGGCGAGCTAACACGCTCAGTAAGGAAAATATGAAAGCAGATAGATAACTACACTATCTACATGCTATATATATATATATATATATTCATTTTCCTTATAAAACATATACATTCTTTAAAATAGCTTCCATCGATACGAAATCATTAATTCGCCAAATGGGAATATGCATATTCACACAGCACATTCTTTTCACATAGCTCATCTTTAAAATCACAAAGTATACATTTAGAAATCGCTTTGCACTCAGCAAATCAATGTACATGAGACATAATTATGGGTTTCATATCCCCAGACACACAGCAAGGGAAACATATATCACCACACTCAGTAGTGACAATGTTATATCACTCAGATAAATAAAGGACTTAGGCCAAAGTCGGATCCAAAGTCGGATTCCAGGCAACACTAATTAGTTGTGCGGGAACCCTACGCTTAGGGAGGCGGATCAACCATTCTTTTAGCTCATACTGAAATCACGACATATCGTACTCCGTGGCTAACGTTCACAGTACATCGTGCTCCCGTGGATCTTTACCACCCATTCCCATTGTCTCAAAATCTCATGCGAGCAGGTCTTTGCAAGACACACAGTAAAACATGATGGCTTAAGCACTATTTTGTACTCATTACATCATATCCATAAACCATGTGTGAGCAAGTCAATGCAAGACACACAACAATACATGACGGCTCTAGCACCGTTTTACTCAACACATAGCATAATCATAAAAACCTCGTGCGATCAACTTAGCATAGACACACAACATATCTGAGGCATCGAGCACGGTATTACTAGGAAATTACATAGGAGTATAGTCAGAGCAAGACACACAGCAATACTCGAAGGCTCCAGCATGATTCCCAAAAATCTAGTGCGAGCTCTCAAGTGGAACACACAGTATCACCCGAGGCATCAAGCACCCTGTTGCTTTTCTCTGAAAACCTTTTTAAAATGATGTGCCAGCATGACTGGTATATCTACCATTGTCACATTGGCTCTAACGCAAGTCACACATAATAATCGATAGCTGGCTCTACATACATGTATGAGTGAGAGGGCAATGTCCCTTCAATCACTCGTTAAATACTTTTCACTATGAAATACATGCATTCTACATGCAATAGTCAAATCGAGAGCTAGTTTATGATTTTACACAATCAAAACATTTATAAACATCTTTTCACACCAAGACATTATAGGCATATAATTCATGCATATGAGCTTATACTTATGCTCAGTTTTCACATAGATAATTCAATATCTATCTACTTATTGATATCATTCTTTCACATACAGAGATTTATCAAAATACGTCTAGCTATCTCTATAGCTTTGCATAAATCCCTTACCTCGAATCACTCTCGAATCACTTTCCTTCGATTCCCAACGCTCTCGATTTTATTGACTCCAATGATTTCTTCTAGAGCAGAAATTATGTACTACACACATCAGTGTCCTTTCATATACTTCATTTCAGTTGCATGATATTCAAATCAATACATTGGGCCATTTATATCTCACTTGGCCTCGTTACATCATTATCGGACCTTACTCTTTCATAATTCCATTTCGAGCATATAACTCATTTCTCAAGAATCTCTTAGACTCCTTGAGTCTACTGATTCATATTGTACCGATATTAAGCTTACAATGCCTCAAGTTCATCATTTAATTTCATTTTGGCATTTCATCAAATACCTCATATGCTTATTTTCAACCATTATTGTTTCTAGCACATGGATTTCACCAAAACTATTATACAAGCATATATACATGCTCAATAACATCAGTGCATACTTAATTCATCATTAAATCCATGCCTACTAATCCTTCTCTCATTTTGGCGCATCAAGCCACTTATAGGTCTTGAAAGATTAGGCATGAATTAAGATGTTTCAATCATAAATATATATACCAAATCACTCATCATCATGCCTAGATTAACATACATGGGATTATTGCATTGAAATCTTACCAATCTCAGCTTTTCTCATTTTTCACCAAAATTGGGGGAAAGCTCTTTTCCTCTTCCAATCCATTATTTCGACCTCCTATTTTCAACTATGTTGTTCTCCTCCTCTCTAGGAAAACTTTACTGAAATGAACTTCTCTCAAATCTCTAAAGAAGGTGTTGAGAGTCTAGAGAGAAAAATTAGGTTACTTTGCTTAAAAAATGGAAGGTTTTTGAGTTATTTTCGTGAAATGCAGTTCAGCTGCCTAGTTTTTATGGAAATGGCTTGATGAGATCGATCTTTATAAGTGAGGGATCGATCTTCTCCTACTTTAAGTCTCTCGACATTCAGTTTTCAAGCATGAGGGATCGATCTGTTCTGAAGAGTAAGATCGATCTTAGCTATGTAGAGAGCTTCAAGGATTGATTTGCCAGAGGAATGAGATCGATCTACTTCTGGCTGAGACATAATGAGATCAATGTACTTGAGGATGAGATCGATCCTTGCTTGGCAGAGTCTTATCGAGATCGATCTGGCTTGAAGGAGAGATCGATCTCCCCTTGCTCTGCAACCTACTTAGCTGAAATTCATCCCAGATTTCCCATGTTAACTTCACATCAATTTACTTCACTACTAATTTTGCATTCAATCCACATTTATCACTTTAAAAGGTCCATTTCTTATAATTCATACTTAATGAAACTTGCGTGTACATCACGAACTCACATAACAATTGTGTACCTCAATTCTACGGACCTTACTTCACTTATGATTCATATTACATAAATAGGTGTATGATTAGGGAATCATAAGGATTACACATGAAAATACGGGTCTTACAGTTGAGCAATGAGACTAGGAAGGTCCAGAAGTTCATGGGCGGATTGAGACCATCTATCAGATCTAGATTGCTCCGTCTGACATCTCAATTATGAGGAGGTAGTGTGCAGGGCGCAGTTATGTGAACATGACTTTGAGCAGAATGCCTCTGAGTTTAGGAAGGTTAGTAGCATAAAAGATAGAGACCGGAAGAGATCCGAAGGTGATAGAGATATCAGGAGAGGAGGTCAGAGACTGTTTGGGAAGAGACCTCGGATTAAAGAGATACATGAGAGAGCTGTTATACCTCCTGTGTACTCGGCTTTAGCTCCACTGAGGGATATAGTCATTGGAGGACCACGACCTACTACTGAGCAGTGTAGGAGTTGTAGTAGATTTCATGGTACTAGGCCTTATTCGATGACCCCTGGAGTGTGTTACAGATGTGGGAAGCCATGACATATCATGAGGTATTATCCAAAGATGATTGAGATTACCCCACAGAAGGGCAAAGAGTTAGAGAGAGCTCTTGTTGAGACTTCTACTCCGAAGAGAAAAGCTACAACTGAGGAGAAAGGGAAATATGTGGTTGGCAGAGGGCGAGTACATGCATTGGACCAGGACACCGCGGACGCTTTAGCGGATGTGATTAAAGGTACCATGCTAATTTTTTATTTTGAAGCATTTGTGTTATTTGATCTTGGTGCCACGCATTCCTTTATATCGCCTTCATTTGAACGTAAGTTGTCAAAGTATGTAAAGCTTACATCGTTAGATAAAATGTTGTTGACTTCCACACCTATGAATGACAATTGGTTGGCTGAATATGTATATAGAGATTGTAAGATGAAAACAGGAGGAAGGGATATGTCAATCAATTTTATCTTACTGAATATGAGAGATTTCGATGTAATTTTAGGAATGGATTGGTTGGCTACGAATCATGTTGTTTTAGATTGTTATGCTAAGACAGTAATGTTTTGTAAGACTCGTGTTTTTATGTAGCTTGTTCCTTATGATTTATGTATGTACAGACATTGTACTAAGTAAATTAAATCATAAGAAGAGTATTTACTTTATTTAAGTGTTAGTGAAATGCTTTAACACTTATAAGCTACATAAAAGTAAAAAAAGGGCTATAAGAGCCACCTGGCTAAACCGAGTGGATCTGAATCATTCTGACTGAAAAGAAGAACTTAAAATGAGAGAATGTAGAGAGTTCATGAAGGAAAGTTGGTTTGATTAAGTTACGAACATAGAGAACAAGAGTAAAAGCCATAAAGGGGGCAAAACATACCATTTTAACGGTTTAAGGTATTTAAGGCATATTTACCTATCGAAAACGGCCAAAACGTAAAGATGAGAGTGTAACCCATAAAATAGGATACTTTCAAATTTTTGAGAAAAAGTCAACGTGATCCATGATTTAGGAAAAAGTCAACTATAGTTAAGAAAATTGGACTTTTACCATAGTTGACTAACCATGGTTAAAAATTAACCAAAGTATGGAGAAAAATTTGGGGAAAAATATTTTTGGACAAAATACAAGATAATCATCCCCAGAAGTAAGGAAAATTTATTCGGATGGATTCCGGATTAAATTTAATGGGTAAAAATGTAATGGGCCAAAGTGAAGGTTTTAAAGCCCATTAAGGTATAATAAGTGTAGATCGAATTTCTTAAGTCCATTAGACTGAAATGTTGGACCGATTGGTAGGCCAAATATTTAAACAATTGAAGACCCGACATATAGTAAAAATTTCAGCCCGAAAGCCCATTAGGTAGGCCCAAACTGAGAAGCCCAAATGTTAGGCCTAAATTGATTAAAATCAAGCCCATTAGTAAAAGGTTACCATAGCCAAATTGTAAGACCCGTATTTTTTGATGTAAAATCAAGCCCATTAGTAAATGGTGATGTAATTACAATGTAAAGCGTAAGTGATGTAAGTCTATGGATTCAATGTACATACTTGTAAAATGAGTAGGGAATGTTGACAGCCCAAAGGGTATTACCGCAAGTGCACGGGTCGTACAAGTAATAATGGGATTTTGAGTCCCGAGTTATCGTCCCTCAGAGAAGTTGGTTAGCCTAATTAACTACCGGTTAATCTTACCCTAAGTATATCCTAGCAAATTATGAAATTTTGAGTGGGTGATCTATTTAGTCTAAAGTTAAAAATACTGGAAAGCAATAAAATAAAAAGAACTAAATAAAACCGAGCAAAATTACTTACAGTACTCCACGTAATTAAAATAAAAAACCTACAAAAGAAATTAAAATAGTTAAAGCTAATCAACGCAATTAAAATAAAATGCAAATATGGAAATAAAGAAATAAAATTAATTAAACTACAATTAAACTAACCTAAAATAAAATATGCATGCAATTAAGCTAATTTACTAAAAATGCAAATTAAACTAAACTAGAAATCTAACAAAAATGAAGACTAAACTAAAAATGCATGAAACACATTAAATCTAAATTAATTCTAAATACCACTAATAAAATACTAAACCAAAATACAATCCTAAACTTATAATATAAAATCAACTACTAACTAAAGATTAACACTACAAATTAACTTAATATGTAAAGTTATTAAAACTAACCTACCAATTACTAACAACTAATTCAAAATTAAAACAACTATAAGCATGAAATAACAACTTCAATGGCCAAACAAGGCCTTAACGAATTTAAATAATCCATATCCCTCCATTCATTGTTCATCCTTCATTTCTTCATTTTTTGGTTTCTAGGTGGTCTCGGTTTTGCCCTTTGGTCCAAACTTTTGCCAGCTGTTCGGCCTCCATTCTCAGTCTGTCATGCAATACTGACACTGCAACTTGCTCCAGGCTGCTCTAGGTTAGCCATCTAACTGCATAGGCCCTCTAGCTTGTCTCGTTCTGCTCCAGGTTGCTGTTCGTGTTGATAGCTTCTGCTTTGCATTACTGCAACTATTTTGGTTCTAGCTACTCTCATTCTGCTTCTCGGTTCTAGGCATGCTGTCTTCATCAACTGTTGTCCAGGTGAGGTTTGCTTCCGTCGTTGCTGCTTGTCCTGCAAACTTTTGCTCCAGATCAGTGCACGCCTGCTGCTTGCTTCTGCTCCAGGTTCAGCTGCTGCTGGTTCGTGCAACCTCTGCTCTTGACACCGGTTCAGCTACTGTCCTCGGTGTCTTGCTACTGATATGCACCAACTTCAGTTCGTGGGATCCAAAGCTAATAGCAGAACTGAATTGGCTCAATGAAATAATACACAAATGACCAGAAAAGTGAAAGTGAACAGTATTTAAAACTCAAAACAGAGCATAACAGAGTGCAATGTAATTTCCGATCACTGCCATGCTGTGCTCAATCCCTGCTCTGTGATGCATGCGGACAATAAGTAACAATAAGCAAGATGTAAATAAATAACTAACTAAAGGAAAAAAAAATAGGAAATGTAGTGATGCACAAACACGAAACCGAAAAGGGAGAATGCAGTAAATAGAAACGATAGTAAGCATTAATATGCAGTAAATAATGGCTTCTGTGTATTGCAAACAAAGTTAAATGACATAAGAAAATCAAATAACAATGCATTACTAGATAAAAGTTCAAAAACTAAAAGAACTAAGTGAAGATTGACAACTAAAAAATTAACCAAGCTAACAATACCCGAATGCACATGAACCGAGAATCCATCACCCTCGGTTTGCATCAATTTCTTTTCCAACATGATTCCACATTGCTCTTAATGTGGAACGATGTTCAACATCCATCCACATCAAGGCACCAGAACCGAAATGGAGAAGAATGAATGAAAAAAAAAATTAAAAACTGTCACCCGAATACTCAAGAAGATAATAAACCGAGAACGAGAAAAATAAAACTTGCTTTAACAAAAACAATCATAGTTGAAGAAAATCGAGAATGAGAAAAAGAGAGGCAAACATTTTCCATTAACTTTCATTGACTCAAATGCAAAGGAAATATTTTTGATACAATGAACTACAAGTAACCAAGCAAAGAAAAAAATGAAAAACTTCATAAAACATTAAGAAAATGCCATGAACAGTAAAATTGATTGTTGAGAAAAAGCTACTCGGAAATTCCTAACAAAGAAAGCTTAGAAAATAACCTAAAAGATACTCTACCCTAAAAATTACATCTTCTTTCAATTGCCATCTTTTTCTATTTATACACACACTTAGGGGTAAAATCGTAATTTTTTCATCCTAGATGAGTTGGCATTGTTTGGCCACTTGTCTTCACACCATTAGCTCCTTGAAAAATAATATTTCAATGTCATCTGTCTTTTTCTCCAATTGGATGTGCTAGGCTCGTGTTGTCCGCGTGGTTCAATCTCGATTGTAACCCAATTTCGATCCATTTTCTACCGAAATATTCAAAATTCATCTGGATTTAATTTATCTACAAACATGAGAATTTTAATTAAATAAAGGAGATAATTAACAAAATAAATTGGGGATTTAAGTAATTAATTAGAAAATTAGGCACAAATAATTCTATTTTCATAGAATTATCACACCCCCAAACTTGAGTTTTTGTTTGTCCTCAAGCAAAACAAAATAATTATAGGAATGACAATTACTAAACACAATAATTTCCCCAATATCATCCTCAAAGAAAAAGTACAAACTTATGAAATCAAAGAATCACAATTATAAGTCCAACACTCAGAATCATTCAATCATAAGTCTTAACCCAAATTGGATTCTTCGTGAGTGTGTGAAAAATGTCAAAGTCACTTCTCAATACATTATCCTAATCAGATTATGCAAACACAGTGAATACAAAGTCAATGACATGTGATCATTCCCATAAGTTTGCTTTTGCTTTTCACTTCTCTCTCCACTAATGTAGTCACACTTAATCAAAGATCAATAGGACTTCATTAAGCTTGTAATGTAAGGATGGGGCTAAGGTATGATAAAGTCGATTTAGGTTTAATTACCCCTTAACATGCATTACTTCTAGGATCTATAATGTACGAGCTCTAATTATTTCCTCCAAACTTATTTCTTTTGCTAAACATTATTTTTTTTTTGAATTTTTCTTCTTTCTTCTTTTCTTTTTCTTTTTCTTTCTTTTTCATCATTTTTTTAATACATACTCTTTCACTATCACTTAATACCCATATAGCTCACAATATATCCCAATGACTTTTCATGCTTTTGGAGTAAGGGATAGGAACAAAGTATTTAAGCTAAGGAAAATTATAAGCAAGTGTATTTACAGAGAACAGCTCATTTGGCCCAGATGGGTGACTAGGGGTAAAGTATGTACAGGGATGGCTCGAAAGGCTCAAACGATCCAAAGATGGCCTAAATCATCTCCCTAGTTAAGTGCAATCTAATATTTCGCCTCGAGATTAGATCAAGCAAATTCTAGAATATGATGAACAAAATCAACTGAAAAAATGCTATCCTATGTCCACATAAGCTTTCTCTAAATAAATATACAGATTCATGACATGACATGTGCATAAGATGAGGAAATCACAATCAGAATCAAGACAAATTCAAGAACTCAATTTCATGCTTTTCCTATAATCATGCTTCTCATTCAATCAAAGTCAGACTAAATAATGGGGTCATATCATTGGAATATGGGAAAACTACATGCTAAGCACTAAATCATCCCAAAATCAAACAGTTTAAGCTCATATTATCGAAAAAATTTTGAAAATTCTTTCTCAGATTTTCAAAAATTTTTAAAAAATTTTTCCAATTTCTTTTTTTAAAATTGCTCAAGTGATATCCCTTACCCCAAACTTAAAGTGCACAGTGTCCTCAGTGTGCAGATAATATAAGAATTTAAACTCGAGAACAGAGTACTCCCCTTTCTGATGCTGATGAATAATTGAAGCTTGATTGAAAAGGTAATTCTAGAAAAGCAATCTGTAAAATAAATAAAGAAAGAAACAACAGAAAAGAAAAGAACAATACAAAAAGTGAAAAAGAAAAATGAAGCTAAGTAGCAGGATCAGAAGTAGGAGGGTCAGCTAAAGTGGTCACAAAATGCTAACGATCAAACCCTCCCCCAAAATAGTGTTTCAGTATACCCCCATTAACCTTAAAAGGTTGATTTAGGGTCTCATCCATAATTTCAATAGGTCCATGGGGGAATACTTGTGTAATGGTGAAGGGACCTGACTACCTAGACTTAAGCTTTCTTGGAAACAACTTCAAGCGTGAATTAAACAACAGAAGTTGCTGGCCTGGCTTGAAGTGTCTCTCCTTAATTTTCTTATCATGCCATCACTTAGTCTTTTCCTTATAGAGCTTGGCATTCTCATATATCTATAACTTGAACTCATCTAACTGATTGAGCTATAGCAGCCTCTTTTCCCCTGTTGCCTCTAAGTTGAAATTCAGATTCTTAAGGGCCCAGTAGGCCTTGTGCTCAAGCTCTACTGGTAGATGACAAGCTTTACCATAAACAAGTTGATAAGGGGACATTCCTAAAGGTGTTTTAAAGGCTGTCCTATAGGCCCAAAGTGCATCCTCTAACCTAATGGACTAGTCCTTCCTACTTGGGTTCACTGTTTTCTCCAATATCCCCTTAATTTCCCTATTGGACAACTCTACTTGGCTACTCGTCTGTGGGTGATAAGCAGTGGCTACCTTATGTTTGACCTCATATTTCTTTAACAGCCCATCAAAACTTCGATTACAAAAGTGGGATCCTCCATCACTAATGATAGCCCTAGGTGTGCCAAATCGTGTGAAAAATATTCTTTTTTAAAAACCTTACTACTACCTTGGCATCATTAGTTGGTAAAGCCATCGCTTCAACCTATTTCGACACATAGTCCACAGCCACTAAAATATAGAGATTGCCATATGATGGAACAAACGGTCCCATGAAATCAATACCCCAGACATCAAAGAGTTCTATTTCTAAAATATTAGTCAAAGGCATCTCATTTCTTTTGGAAATATTACCTACCCTCTAACATCTATCACATTTTAGCACAAAGTAGTGGGCATCCTTAAATAACGTGGGCTAGTAATATCCAGATTGCAAAACCTTGGCTGCTATCCTCTCTCCTCCAAAGTGCCCTCCATAATCAGAAGAGTGACAATGTCTAAGTATATCCTCTACTTCTTCCATGGGAACACACCTTCTCAAAATCTAATCTTTACATTACTTGTACAGGAAGGGTTCATCCCAAACATGATACTTGACATCACTCAAAAACTTTTTCTTTTGCTGGGCAGTCAAATCAGGTGGCATCATGTTGCTCACCAGATAATTTACAAAATCAGCGTACCAGGGCAATCTAGAGTGCTCGAAAGTAAATAGCTGCTCATCAGGAAAGGACTCATTAATAGCTATACCATCTTCTTTAAGTCCACTCTCTAATCTAGATAAATGGTTAGCAACCTGATTCTCTGTACCTTTCCTGTCCCTAATCTCCAAGTCAAACTCCTGTAGTAGGAGAATCCATCTAATCAGCCTCGGCTTTGCATCCTTCTTGGAGACTAAGTACTTAATGGCAGCATGATCAGTAAAAACTATTACCTTAGTACCAATGAGATAGGAGCGAAACTTATCAAAAGTAAATACTACGGCTAACAACTCCTTCTCGGTAGTAGCATAGTTTAACTGGGCCTCATTTAGAGTTTTGCTTGCATAGTAGATAGCATAAAAGACTTTATTTTCTTTGTCCTAGTACAGCCCCAACAGCATAATCACGTGCATCACAAATAAGCTCAAAGGGTAAACTCCAATCTGGAGCTATGATTACAGGGGCTGTAACTAATTTCTCCTTCAAAGTCTTAAATGCTCATAAGCATTGTTCATCAAAGCAAAATGTAGTGTCTTTTTCCAGGAGATTACATGAAGGCTTAGATATCTGAGAAAAATCCTTAATGAACCTTCTGTAAAATCCTACATGGCCCAGGAAACTTCTGATTCCTTTAACAGATGTAGGGGGAGGTAACTTCTCAATGATTTTCACCTTAGCTTTATCCACTACTATCCCCCCAATAGAAATTTTATGCCCAAGCACTATACCTTCTTTCACCATAAAGTGGCATTTCTCCCAATTAACCACTAAATTCGTTTCTTCACACCTTCTCAATACTAATGCCAAATTATGCAGACATAAATCAAAGCTATCCCCAAATACTAAGAAATCGTCCATTAAAACCTTAAGAAAATCTTCCACCATATCATGAAATATGGCCATCATGCAACGCTGGAATGTAGCAGGTGCATTGCATAGGCCAAAAGGCATTCTTCTAAAAGCAAAAGTCCTATAGGGACAGGTGAAGGTAGTCTTTTCTTGGTCTTTTGGGGCTATAGCTATCTGATTGTACCCAGAATATCCATCCAACAGACAATAAAATTCGTGACCAGCTAATTGATCTAACATTTGGTCAATGAAGGGCAAGGGGAAGTGGTCTTTCTTGGTGGCCTTGTTAAGTTTCCTATAGTCCATACATACTTGCCAACTAGTGACAATCCTAGTGGGGATGAGCTCATTATTTTCATTCTCGATCACTATCATCCGTCCCTTATTAGGGACACATTGTACTGGGCTCATCCAGGTACTGTCAGAAATGGGATAGATGATCCCTGCATCTAACCACTTAATGATCTACTCCTTGATAACTTCTTTCATTATAGGGTTCAATCGACACTGGTGCTCTATGGATGACCTATACCCTTCCTCCAATAGTATCTTATGCATACAAATAGAGGGACTAATACCCTTAAGGTCAGAGATAGACCAACCTATATCCTTTTGATGCTCTCTCAAAACTTGTAGTAATTTTACTTCCTGATCATTGGAGAGAGTAGTAGATACTATTACTGGTCGTGTGGAGGACTCACCTAAGTAAGCATACCTAATGTGTGAGGGTAAAGGTTTTAGCTCTAATGCTGGAGGATCATTGGTGGATGGAAAGATATTTGAAGCTGGAATAGATTAAGGGTCTAGTGTCTAAAATTGGGCAATTTCCTCAAAAGGAGTAACCTCTAATAATTGTAAAGTCTCGTAGACCTCATCATCATCTTCACTGTATTCTCTAAGATCAACAGATTTTACTAAGGAGGCTTCTAATGGGTTTAAAGGGTGTGTCTTGGAAAACTCCTCAGTAATGTCCTTATCCACTAAATCCATCCTAAAACAATCGTGAGAGTCATCAGGGAACCTTAGAGATTTGAACACATTAAACTTGACTTCCTGATCTTGAACTCTCATTGTTAACTCCCCCTTTTGTACATCTATTAAAGTTCTACCAGTCGCTAGGAATGGCCTGCCTAGTATAATTGGGACTTCCCTATCTTACTCTATGTCCAACACAATAAAATATGCAGGGAAAATAAACTTGTCCACTTTTACTAAGACATCCTCAATGACTCCCTTCGGATATTTAATTGATTGATCAGCCAACTGGAGGGTTACTGTGGTGGGCTTGGCATCCCCTATTCCTAACTTTTCATAAATAGATAATGGCATCAAATTTATACTAGTTCCTAAATCGCACAGGGCTCTACCAAAGAATAAATTACCAATAGTGCATGGTATGGTAAAACTCCCTAGATCCTTAAGCTTGGGGGGTAATCTCCTCTGGATAATGGCGCTACATTCCTCCGTTAAGGCCACCGTCTTGTAATCTTCCAATCTTCTTTTCCTAGAGAGGATGTCCTTCATAAACTTCACATAGCTTGGCATTTGCTCTAAGGCATCTACGAAGGGAATGTTGATATTAAGTTTCTTAAAAACCTCAAGGAATTTCGCAAATTATTGGTCTAGTTTTTTATTTTGAAATCTCTGGGGAAAAGGGACTGGTGGTCTAACAGGAGGAGATGTAGTGGAAACTTTTATAGCATTAGAGGATAAAGGAGGTTGTGACAAAGAAACAGGTAGAGGTGAAGAAATGCCTGGCTTTGTTTCCTTTGCAGCTTGATTTTTTAATTCCTGCTCCTTTTGAGCTACTTCACTAGAACCTATGGGTCTTTTAACTATGGGCTGGTCAGGTCTGGACTTAACAGGGGGGTTACTAGCTCTCTGCCACTCCTAAGGGTGACGGCTTTCACATGTTCCTTCCCTTCCTTTTGCCTAACAGGATTGGCTTCAGTGTTACTAGGAAGGGTCCCCTAAGGATGTTGACTAAGAGCGTTTGCTATTTGTCCTACCTAAACCTCTAGGTTGTTAATTAAAGCTGCTTGATTTTGCAAGATTGTTGTGAACATTTCCTCAAGAGAGGGTTTCTTATCAGCTGCTGATAAATGTTGGGGTTGTGATGGTGGTGGTTGATGGAAGTGGGATGGATGGGAATGAGTAGGTTGATGATGTGGATACTGAGGTGGTGGGTGGTGAGGAAATTGATGCTGTGGTGGTACCTGAACCTGTGGAGCTTGAAAACCTGGGGGTCCTACTGGTCTAGAATTAGAAGCTTGCCCTTGGTTCTGGCTCCAAGAAAAGTTAGGATGGTTCCTACACCCTGGATTATAGGTGTTTGAAAAAGGGTTGTTCTGTTGCTTAGGGGTAACGTACTGAACCGATTCTAGGTTAAGTGGACACCTATCTATAGCGTGGGTACCACTACACAGATCACACGAGAGAAAAGGACTTTGGACAGAAAACACAGGGTTAGCATTGTTGGAAGGGTTAGGTTGGGTACTGAGTGACTCCACCTTTTTTGTAAGATTAGCGATTTGAGAGGTCAATTTGGGCAGCGTGTCGAGCTCATATATACCTGCCGATTTCTTTGGTAATTTCCTTTCCAAGGACCATTAATAGTTGTTAACCGCCATCTTATCTAGCAGCTCATAAGCTTCCTCCTCTGCTTTGCACATCAGGGCTCCACCTGAAGCAGCGTCCACTATGGTCCTATTTTGGCTTGTAAGTCCATTGTAGAAGGTCTGGACTTGCAGCCATAGAGGAAGGCCATGGTGAGGGCACTTCCTAAGAAGCTCCTTATATCATTCCCATGCCTCGTAAAGGGATTCAGAGTCTTATTGGGCAAATGAGGATATATCGCTACGGAGTCTGGCCATTTTAGAGGGAGGGTAAAACTTGGCTAGAAATTGGTGGGCTAACGCGTCCCATGTAGAAATGGATCCTGGTGGCAAGGAGGTCAACCAGTGTCTCGCCCTATCCCTATGTGAGAAGGGGAATAGTCTAAGTCTAAGCGCATCATCCGATAATCCATTGTGTTTGAACGTGTTGCACAAGTCCAAGAATTGTCCAAGGTGAGCATGTGGGTCATCGTGTGGAAGCCCACTGAATTGTAAAGAGGTCTGGATCATCTGGAGGATGGAAGGCTTAATTTTGAAATTATTAGCACGGACAACTAGTGGCCTAATGCCGGTATAATATCCTTCGACCATCGGCACTTCATAATCTCCAACGGTCCTACTTTCCCTATTTTCTGCCATTGTGTTTTGCTGCGGAGCTATAAATTTCCTAGAATCCTTTCGAATTTTCCTAAGAGTTCGTTCGATTTCAAGATTTAGAGGAAAGCAATCAAAACTCCTTGCTCTACGCATGCAAACATCAGAAAGTCCTTAGAAAAATTTTTAAGTTTTTTAATTTTTCAATTTTTTTGATTTTAATTAATTATGAGAAAATTAACTAAACTAAACTAAGGATCTAAATATTTACAACCTAAATATTTATAGGCTAGAATTACACCTAAGTATAGTTTCACCGATATTAATTAATGACTAATTAAAACTTCCCTGGCAACGATGCCAAAAACTTGACATGCCCAAAGGGTATTACCGCAAGTGCACGGGTCGTACAAGTAATAATGGGATTTTGAGTCCCGAGTTATCGTCCCTCAGAGAAGTTGGTTAGCCTAATTAACTACCGGTTAATCTTACCCTAAGTATATCCTAGCAAATTATGAAATTTTGAGTGGGTGATCTACTAAGTCTAAAGTTAAAAATACTAGAAAGCAATAAAATAAAAAGAACTAAATAAAACCGAGCAAAATTACTTACAGTGCTCCACGCAATTAAAATAAAAAACCTACAAAAGAAATTAAAACAGTTAAACCTAATCAACGCAATTAAAATAAAATGCAAATATGGAAATAAAGAAATAAAATTAATTAAACTACAATTAAACTAACCTAAAATAAAATATGCATGCAATTAAGCTAATTTACTAAAAATGCAAATTAAACTAAACTAGAAATCTAATAAAAATGAAGACTAAACTAAAAATGCATGAAACACATTAAATCTAAATTAATTCTAAATACCACTAATAAAATACTAAACCAAAATACAATCCTAAACTTATAAAATAAAATCAACTACTAACTAAAGATTAACACTACAGATTAACTTAATATGAAAAGTTATTAAGACTAATCTACCAATTACTAACAACTAATTAAAAATTAAAACAACTACAAGCATGAAATAACAACTTAGATGGCCAAACATGGCCTTAAAGAATTTAAATAATCCATATCCCTCCATTCACTGTTCATCCTTCATTTCTTCATTTTCTGGTTTCCAGGTGGTCTCGGTTTTGCACTCTGGTCCAGACTTTTGCCAGCTGTTCGGCCTCCATTCTCAGTCTGTCATGTAATACTGACACTGCAACTTGCTCCAGGCTACTTTAGGTTAGCCATCTAACTGCATAGGCCCTCTATCTGGTCTCGTTCTGCTCCAGGCTACTGTTCGTGTCAATAGCTTATGCTTTGCATTACTGCAACTGTTTCGGTTCCAGCTACTATCATTCTGCTTCTCGGTTCTAGGCATGCTGTCTTCATCAACTACTGTCCAGGTGAGGTTTGTTTCCACCGTTGCTGCTTGTCCTGTAAACTTCTGCTCTAGATCAGTGGACGCCTGCTGCCTGCTTCTGCTCCAGGTTCAGCTACTACTGGTTCGCGCAACCTCTGCTCTTGACACCAGTTCAGCTGCTGTCCTCGGTGTCTTGCTACTGCTATGCACCAGCTTCAGTTCATGGGATCTAAAGCTAATAGCAGAACTGGATTGGCTCAATGAAATAATACATAAATGACCAGAAAAGTGAAAGTGAACCGTATTAAAAACCCAAAACAGAGTATAATAGAATGCATTGTAATTTTCGATCACTGCCATGGTGTGCTCAGTCCCTGCTCTGTGATGCATGGGGACAATAAGTAACAATAAGCAAGATGTAAATAAATAACTAACTAAAGGAAAAAAAAACAGGAAATGTAGTGAAGCACAAACACGAAACCGAGAAGGGAGAATGCAGTAAATAGAAATGGTAGAAGAATTAATATACAGTAAATAATGGCTTCTGTGTATTGCAAACAAAGTCAAATGACACAAGGAAAATCAAATAACAATGCATTACTAGATAAAAGTTCAAAAACTAAAAGAACTAAGTGAAGATTGACAACTGAAAAATTAACCAAGCTAACAATACCCGAATGCACATGAACCGGGAATCCATCACCTTCGGTTTGCATCAATTTCTTTTCCAACATGATTCCACATTTGTCAGACCTGGATTTTATGTAGCTTGTACCTTATGATTCCTATGTGTATGAACACTTTGTTATAATAGTTGAATCATAAGAAGAGTATTTACTAGACTTAAAGTGTTAGTGAAATGATTTAACACGAAAAAGCTACATAAAAAGCCTATTATGAGCTATAAGAGTCACAGGCTAAACCGAGTGAATCTAAATCATTCTGACTAAAAATAAGAACTTAAAATGAGAGAGCATAGAGAGCTCATGAAGGAAAGTCAGCTTGATTTAGTCCCGAACATAGAAAAGGAGAGTAAAAGCTAAAAAGGGTAAAATGGACCTTTTTGGCGAGATAAGTTGTTTCGGGTGAAATTATCCACCGGGAGCGGTTGAAACATAAGACGAGAGTGTAAGACATAAGATATGACACTTTCAAAATTTTGAGAAAAAGTCAACTTGGTCAATAGTTAAGGAAAAAGTCAACTATAGTTAAGGAAGTGGACTTTTACCATAGTTGACTAATCATGGTTAAAAATTAACCTAAGAGTGGAGAAAAATTTGGGAAAAAATATTCTTGGCCAGAATACAAGATAATCATCTCCGAAAGTAAGAAAAATTTATTCGGAAGGATTCCAGACTAAATTTAATGGTTAAAAATGTAATGGGCCTAAGGTGAAAATTTTAAAGCCCATTAAGGTATACTAAACGTATATCGAAATTCTTAGGTCCTTTAGACCAAATTGTTGGACCAATTGATTGGCCAAATATTTAAACAATTAAAGGCTCGAGACATAGTAAATATTTCAGTCTAAAAGCCCACTAAGAAAGCCCAAACCGAGAAGCCCAAATGGAAAGCCCATGAGATAAATATCTAACCATAGTTAAAGCTAACCATGACTCATAAGGTGACTCATGGCTAAGGCTTGGAAAGTCAAGCTTAATGGCTGGAAAGTAAAGCTTAATAGCTAAGTAAGAGGCTTATAAATTCAGCCACACCATTGTCATCTTCATCACACCAAATTCGGCTAGAAGAAGAAACCATTGAAACATATTATCCAAGCTTTCTCTCACTAGAAATCACTAGGAATTAGGCATATTTGGAACTTGAATTCTTCATAGAAGTTGTTCCAAATTGAAAGGAGAGTGACATATGTTGGAATTGGCTATCAAGGAGCCATAGAGTGCAAACCGAGAGCCTTCAAAGATTCGGCCAAAGGGTGAACACAACAATTGGTATATTTTCTAATTTTTAATTTCATATATGTTAATGTATGAATGATTTTAAGTATATTGATATATGTTTTAAGCATTGAAACATATTAAATCACTATGATGTTGGTTAGGCCAAGAGTGAGTGGTGAGACATTGATTTATGTCCATATGATTTTAAGGCATAAATGGATTAATGTACATGTGTTAATGATTATGGTGTAAGTAGAATTAATCAATTGGATTAATTAATACATGTAATTAGTTGGCAATCAAGGTGTTTGATAAAATACCTAAATGAACTATATGATGTTTAGGAATGTTGCCAACCAAGTGTTTGTGAAAATGCCTAAGTGAATTGGCTAAGAAATAGGCATGGATGGCATGCCATGGCATAACCGATGACATGGGTAGCTCTCGGCCATGGCATGTGACCGAGAGGCCCAATGGGCCAAGCCCAAATATTTTAGGCCCAATGTGATGTAATGGGTCTAGGATAAGCCCAATAAGAGTTGGTGGGCCCCACAAGACCAATAGGGCCAACGAAAATGAATAGTAAAATGAAAATGGGCTTAAGGCATAGTTAGGCCCATTAAGGATTATTAAAGCCCATTAAGGGAAATAGACTTTATTTAATGTGAAATACAGTAGAAAAAGTGTAATTAACCTGATAAATTGTTATATGCAGCTTCAGAGAGTATTGGAGGAGCAAATCGGACTGCTGAAACGAGCAGCGCAGAGAAAGTGAAATTTCTCGAGTGATTGCAGGTAAGGGACTTTTGTAAGTAGTTAGAGATACCTGCACGTATTTTTGTCTGCTTTTACATTCACTTAAAAACTCTGAGGGTCAGAGAAAGTGAATAATAATTATTGCGACTCGATAGTGGTAAATTATGATTTTGCCCCTAGTTAGTCAAAAAGTCAACTTTGGTGAAAAGTTGTAAAAAGCATGGAAACCACTATTTTGAGTGTTTAACTACTATTTTGCAGGAGAATAAATAGATGGGCTAATGATTTTAAGGTTGATATGAAATAAGCACACGTTATAGTGCTGATTTTGATGTTTTGTAAATCATCCCTTTTCAAAAAGCCATCTATCATATTTTGTGAGAATGAATCATGCTGGACCACAGCTCGCACTGGATTTCATATATTTTCCACATACATTAGTGCTAGATTTTGATTCGCACTAGATTTCCATGACATGCATGATAGAGTACTGGAGTTATTACTCGTACTCAGTTTTATATGATATATGCATGACAGAGTGCTGGAGCGATTAGCTCGTGCTCGAGTTTTACATGAGATACATGACAGAGTGCTGGAGCGTTGCTCGTACTTGATTCTTCATGATTTATACATGACATAGTACTGGAGCTATTACTCGTACTTGATTTGATGATATTGTGCATAGCATGGTACTGGAGCTATTGTTCGTACTTGATTTAATACATGAACTATGGATTGACCTAGTTGCTAGAGGTTTACTCGCACTAGAGTTGAGTTTGTGATGTGAAACAGTGTTTGAGCGGAGTGTCGACTGTGAGTCGCACTCAAAGGCGCGCACTGTATGTGATATATAATACATGTTACAAACCCATGCCCGCATCCTTGTGTGACTGAGTGTCACATTATGTGAGAGGATAGCCGCATGAGGGTATTAGACATGTGGTATGATATTCCATGGTTTGAGGGCTAAGACCTATGGCAGGCATCCCAACTGTGATGGAGGGTCCACGGGTGTACTTTGTACCGTGCATGTGGTATGGGAGTACACTGTACCATGTGTTATTATGGAGTTGAGGAGGATATAGCTGACGGTTGTGATGGACTGACCCCCTCCCGTTGCAGCAGTGATGCCCCGCACACCGAGATCTGTGTTGCTTGGGATCACATGTCAGATATGATCATAGTCCAGGATACTATTTGCATTTCACCACAGAGTCTCACATGATATATCACATTGATTGACTGATTTAAATTGCGGACAGACCTGAGGGATGGGTCGGACTTCGATTTTGTGATGTGAATTATTTAAATGCCATATTTATTGTGATTTAAATATACATTGCATGATTTACCTAAAGGCATGATTTATATAAAGATGCATTGTTTTGCACTACATGCCTACATTTGAGAAAGAAAGCATGATTTCTGTACATGGGATTTAATCTGTACAAGTATACATATATATATATTTAGAGACATGCTTTTAAAGTGAGTTAAGGAAATAATGTTTTCAAGGCATAGCATTATTTTGAGTAGATAGTGTAGATATCTACTTGCTTGCCTGATTTCCTTACTGAGCGCGTTGTATGCTCACCCCCTTTCTTTACATCTCTCTACAGAGCATCAGAGTAGAGCGAGAGTTATCGAGGGATAGTGTTCCTGAGTCCACTGCTAGTTCCTATCGATCGCCAGGTATACAGACTTTGTACGGTTATATATCTAAACATAGAAACAACACAGTGATGTATACGATATATATATGGGGAATGTATTTGTATTACATTTTATATAATCTTACATATATTATAAAAGTAGTTAGAGTCAGTAACAGTATATTGACATGTATGTATGATAATGGAAAATGTGGTAAGCGAGGACTCTGACATCGAATCATAGCCCAACCAGTGAAGAGAGGAAAGGTAAGTTAAAAATGTGAAAAATTTATAGTGATTTTGGTTAAAGTCATGGATTGAGAATGGAGTCCTTACAGAATGGTATCAGAGCGGAGGTTGGTCTGATGTGAGTCAGTGTTAGAAAATAAGAAAGTGTATATCCCGATAGTACTGTGTTGTGTTTAGATATTACTGTGTATACCAGATAGGAACGGACTAATTCATTATTATGAATGTAGGAACTTTACTTATATGGCAAATACGCGTAGTGGTAGAAGTATGAGAGGTAGGGCTCGAGGCCGGGGAGATAGACCAGAGGGACGAGCTGCTGCCAAACCATTACCTACGCCTGAGACTCCAGGTTCTACTGAGGCTCCCGAGTGTGCTGAGACGCGCTTTACGAGATTAGAGCGTAGTCTTGAGACGATTGTCGAGATATTGGCACAGACGATGCCAAGTAGGCAAGGACAGGAGGCAGGAGCTACAACAGGAGAGGCAGTTACCCCTGACACTCCTACACAGATGACTCATGCACCGAGGACAGTAGATACTCCAACACCCCCACCGATTTCGGGTGGAAGTGGACTAGGGTACGAATGTGATCTACATTGGTTACGAGAATTCCAGAAGTTTAGACCTCCATCCTTTAGTGGGGTTAAAGACCCTGTAGCTGCTGAGGAGTAATTGGCGAAGATGGAGAAGCTTTATGGATTCTTCGAGTGTACGACCTCTGATATGGTCGCATTTGCTGCATTCCTACTGAAGGTAGTTGCAGAGCATTGGTGGAAGTCCACCTGACCCATATTGAGATCCCAACACACAGACATTAGTTGAGAGATATTTCAGGTGGCCTTTAGGAGGCAGTTTGTTCTCGATATCGCACAACGGAAACTACAGGTAAAGTTTTTGGGACTAAACCAATGGAGGTTATCTGTGGACGAGTATGAGACTCGATTCCTATCCCTAGGGAGATATGACCCCGATACCATGTATAGTGAGGCCAGGAAGGTCTACAGGTTTATCGATGGGTTGAGACTGATTCTGCGGTCCAGGTTGGTTCCATTAGACATAGCAACCTATTAGGAAGCAGTGCACAGAGCGCAACTATATGAGCAAGATTACTAGAGGAATGCTTTCGAGTTTGGGAAGTTTAGCCGTAGCCGAGATATACAGAAGAAGAGGTCGGCTAGAGATTTCAGTTACCGAGAAGGGAAGAAATTCTTCGGTAAGAGATCATGGGTGGAGGAGGCACGAGAGAGATATACTAGACCTCCTGCTTATCTGACTGTAGCCCCAGCAAAAGGCATTGTCATAGGAGGACAGAGACCTGCTGTTGATCAGTGCAGAAGAAGCGGTAAACAACATGGAAGTAGACCGTGTCCGCTGACTCCTATTGTATGTTTCCGATGTGGGAAACAGAGTCATATGGCTAGAGATTGCCCAAAGACATTTGTGACTGCACCATTAGGGGCAGGGAGCCTGATAGAACTCCAGCTGGTACGTCCGCTCAGAGAGGTAGAGCGACGGCAGAGGATAAGGGGAACCAAGTTGAGAGTAGGGAATAAGGAGATGACAGTCAATCTAATACTACTAAGTATGAACGACTTTGATATAATATTAGGAATGGGTTGGCTATCTGCAAACCATGCTATTTTAGATTGTTATGCTAAGACAGTTATGTTTCCTAACCCTACTAGATATGTTGTAAAGTTTAATAAGAATGAATGAAAGGAGTAGTTATGATTATTACATAATTACTGATTTAGAAAACCTTCAACATATCAAGGTTTCATTGCATACGTGGTAGATATGGATAGGCACATCCGGAGTTGTCAGATATTACTGTGGTCAGTGAGTACCCAAATGTTTTTTCAGATGAATTGCCAGGATTACCACCAGACAGAGAGATAGAGTTCTGTATAGATTTGGTGCTTGGTACGGAGCCTATTTCAAGACCACCATATCGCATGGCCTTAGTTGAGCTGGAGGAGCTCAAGAGACAGTTACAGGAGCTGTTGGATAGGGGTTTTGTTCGACTGAGTGTTTCACCTTGGGGAACACCGGTTCTATTTGTGAGGAAGAAGGATGGGAGCCTCTGATTGTATATAGATTACCGATTGTTGAATAAGGCCACCATCAAGAATAGATACCCCCTTCCACGCATTGACGACTTGTTAGATCAGCTTCAGGGAGCACATGTCTTTTCCAAGATTGACCTAAGGTCTGGGTATCATCAGCTGAAGGTTCGGAGTGGAGATGTACCCAAGACAGCATTTCATACCCGATATGGCTATTATGAGTTCTTGGTCATGCCATTCGAACTGACGAATGCTCCAGCTGCTTTCATGGCTTTGATGAATGATGTGTTCAAGCCATATTTAGACCAGTTTGTTATCGTCTTTATCGATGACATATTGATATATTCGAGATCCAAGGAGGAGCATGAGGAGCACCTCAGGATCGTGTTGCAGACTCTATGAGAGCAGGAGTTATATGCTAAGCTCAGTAAGTGTGACTTTTGGTTGTCACAGATCTCGTTTTTGGGACATATTGTATCGAGAGATGGTGCATCAGTTGATCCATCTAAGATAGAGGCTGTAGTTCAGTGGGAACGACCAAGGACAGTAACTGAGATCAGGAGTTTTCTGGGTTTAGCTGGATACTATCGGAGATTCGTTGAGGGATTTTTAAAGTTGGCTACTCCGTTGACACGTCTTACTCAAAAGAGTGTACCGTTCGTATGGAACGAGGATTGTGAGAAGAGTTTTGAGGAGTTGAAGCGCCGATTGACCACCACTCCGATTCTCACTATCCTTACCAGCTCAGGAGGATTTGCAGTGTATACCGATGCTTCGCATCAGAGACTGGGCTGTGTATTGATGCAGGACGGGAAGGTAGTTGCTTATGGATCCAGGCAGCTGAAGGATCATGAGAAGAACTATCCGACCCACGATTTGGAGCTAGCAGCAGTAGTGTTTGCGTTGAAGGTATGGCGCCACTACTTGTATGGCGAGAAGTTCCAGATATTTACCGACCATAAGAGCCTTAAGTATCTGTTCTCACAGAAAGAGCTGAACATGAGATAGAGAAGATGGCTAGAGCTTCTGAAGGACTACGATTATGAGATACTTTATCATCCGGGTAAGGCTAACGTTGTAACCGATGCCTTGAGTAGGAAGAGCCTAGGGATGGTATCGTACAAGATGGTTAGGGAACATGATTTGCTAGAGCAGTTTGCTAGCCTCAGTTTGGGAGTCCTGCCTTCTGACATGGATTCAGGCTATGTGATAGCTAGTTTACGCTTGGAGCCAGACCTGTTGGACAAGATCAGAGTGGCTCAGCAGACTGATCCATTTTGTATGGATGTGAGTAGTCAGATGCAGAAGGGCACCGTGACTGACTTTGAGTTGAGTTCTGATGGACTACTGAGGTTCAGAGACAGATTATATGTTCTTAAGGATCCAGGACTCAGAAGATTGATATTGGGGAAAGCTCATTCGTCGAGGTATATGTTACATCCAGGGAGTAACAAAATGTATCAGAACCTCCAGAAGGTATACTGGTGGTCGGGTATGAAGAGAGATGTAGCAGACTTTATGGCAAAGTGTCTTGTATGTCAGCAGGTGAAGGTAGAGCATCAGAAACCTGTAAGGTTGTTGCAGCCTCTACCTATACCGACATGGAAATGGGAGCATATCACCACGAATTTTGTGATGGGTTTACCGAGAACCCACAAGAATCATGATACTATATGGGTGATTGTCGACAGACTGACGAAGTCAGCCCACTTCCTAGCTATGAGAATGACCAATACTCTGAGTTCATTAGTAGAACTGTATGTACGCGAGGTAGTGAGGTTACACGGTGTACCAGTGAGCATAGTCTCTGATAGGGATTCCCGCTTCACTTCCCACTTTTAGGGGACATTTTCAGGAAGCCATGGGAACCCAGCTGAGTTTGAGCACCGCTTTCCATCCTCAGACAAATGGTCAGTCAGAGAGGACTATACAGACTCTGGAGGATATGTTGAGAGCATGTGTGCTAGATTTTAGAGGCTCCTAGGATGACCACCTGCCACTAGCCAGGTTCGCCTACAACAACAGTTATCATTCGAGTATCGGGATGGCACCGTATGAGGCTTTGTATGGCCATAGATGTCGTTCCCCTATTGGATGGGAAGAAGTGGGTGATCGTAAGATTTTTGCTCCTGACATGGTTACGTAAGCATCTGAGGACGTCCACTTGTTAGTAGAGAGACTGAGGATAGCTCAGAGTAGACAGAAGAGTTATGCTGACAGGAGACATAGGCCATTAGAGTTTACAGTTGGTGAATCCGTGTTTTTGGGAGTTTCTCCTTCTAAGGGCATAGCGAGATTTGGGAAGAGAGGGAAACTAAATCCTCGCTATATTGGACCCTTTGAGATACTTGATCGAGTGTGAGATAAGGCTTATAGGTTGGCATTGCCACCGGACTTATCAGGTGTCCATAACGTCTTCCACATATCGATGCTTCGGAAGTATCACCCTGATCTGGCACATGTGATTAGTTACGAGCCTTTGGAGCTCCGAGAGGACATGTCATATGTTGAGAGACCGATTCGGATATTGGATAGGAAGGAGAAGGTATTGAGATCGAAGACCATCGGGTTAGCGAAGATTCTTTGGCAGCATCATACTTCAGAGGAAACTACTTGGGAGCTAGAGAGTCTGATGCGAGAGAAGTACCCTCACCTATTTGATGACTGACTTGGTTCTAATTTGGAGGACCAAATTTTCTGAGTTGGGGAGGATTGTCAGACCTAGATTTTATGTAGCTTGTACCTTATGATTCCTTTGTGTATGAACACTTTGTTATAATAGTTGAATCATAAGAAGAGTATTTACTAGACTTAAAGTGTTAGTGAAATGATTTAACACACAAAAGCTACATAAAAAGCCTATTGTGAGCTATAAGAGTCACAGGCTAAACCGAGTGAATCTAAATAATTCTGACTAAAAATAAGAACTTAAAATGAGAGAGCATAGAGAGCTCATGAAGGAAAGTCAGCTTGATTTAGTCCCGAACATAGAAAACGAGAGTAAAAGCTAAAAAGGGTAAAATGGACCTTTTTGGTGAGATAAGGTGTTTCGGGTGAAATTATCCACCGGGAACGGTTGAAACATAAAGACGAGAGTGTAAGACATAAGATATGATATTTTCAAAATTTTGAGAAAAAGTCAACTTGGTCAATAGTTAAGGAAAAAGTCAACTATAGTTAAGAAAGTGGACTTTTACCATAGTTGACTAATCATGGTTAAAAATTAACCTAAGAGTGGAGAAAAATTTAGGAAAAAATATTCTTGGCCAGAATACAAGATAATCATCCCTGAAAGTAAGAAAAATTTATTCGAAAAGATTCCGGAT
The DNA here is from genome assembly GCA_033439115.1 of Firmiana major. Lineage (NCBI taxonomy): Eukaryota > Viridiplantae > Streptophyta > Magnoliopsida > Malvales > Malvaceae > Firmiana > Firmiana major. Next base: position 43,092,304 of record CM065908.1, on the reverse strand, counting down.
TAAATTTAATGGTTAAAAACGTAATGGGCCTAAGGTGAAAATTTTAAAGCCCATTAAGGTATACTAAACGTATATCGAAATTCTTAGGTCCTTTAGACCGAATTGTTGGACCAATTGATTGGCCAAATATTTAGACAATTAAAGGCCCAAGACATAGTAAAAATTTCAGTCCAAAATCCCACTAAGAAAGCCCAAACCGAGAAGCCCAAATGGAAAGCCCATGAGATAAATATCTAACCATAGTTAAAGCTAACCATGACTCATAAGGTGACTCATTAGGTGTCTCATAGCTAAGGCTTGGAAAGTCAAGCTTAATGGCTAGAAAGTCAAGCTTAATGGCTGGAAAGTAAAGCTTAATGGCTAAGTAAGTGGCTTATAAATTCAGCCACACCATTGTCATCTTCATCACACCAAATTCGGCTAGAAGAAGAAACCATTGAAACATATTATCCAAGCTTTCTGTCACTAGAAATCACTAGGAATTAGGCATATTTGGAACTTGCATTCTTCATAGAAGTTGTTCCAAATTGAAAGCAGAGTGACATATGTTGGAATTGGCTACCAAGGAGCCATAGAGTGCAAATCGAGAGCCTTCAAAGATTCGGTCAAAGGGTGAACACAACAATTGGTATATTTTCTAATTTTCAATTTCATATATGTTAATGTATGAATGATTTTAAGTATATTGATATATGTTTTAAGCATTGAAACATATTAAATCACTATGATGTTGGTTAGGCCGAGAGTTAGTGGTGAGACATTGATTTATGTCCATATGATTTTAAGGCATAAATGGATTAATGTACATGTGTTAATGATTATGGTGTAATTAGAATTAATCAATTGGATTAATTAATACATGTAATTAGTTGGCAATCAAGGTGTTTGATAAAATGCCTAAATGAACTATATGATGTTTAGGAATGTTGCCAACTAAGTGTTTGTGAAAATGCCTAAGTGAATTGGCTAAGAAATAGGCATGGATGGCATGCCATGGCATAACCGATGGCATGGGTAGCTCTCGGCCATGGCATGTGATCGAGAGGCCCAATGGGCCAAGCCTAAATATTTTAGGCCCAATGTGATGTAATGGGTCTAGGACAAGCCCAATAAGAGTTGATGGGCCCCACAGCCTAATAGGCCCAACGAAAATGAATAGTAAAATAAAAATGGGCATAAGGCATAGTTAGGCCTATTAAGGATTATTAAAGCCCATTAAGGGAAATAAACTGTATTTAATGTGAAATATAGTCAGAAAAGTGTAATTAACCTGATAAATGATTATATGCAGCTCCAGAGAGTATTGGAGGAGCAAATCGGACTGCTGAAACGAGCAGCACAGAGAAAGTGAAATTTCTCGAGTGATTGCAGGTAAGGAACTTTTGTAAGTAGTTAGAGATACCTGCACGTATTTTCATCTGCTTTTACATTCACTTAAAAACTCTGAGGGTCAGAGAAAGTGAATAATAATTATTGCGACTCGATAATGGCAAATTACGATTTTACCCCTAGTTAGTCAAAAAGTCAACTTTGGTGAAAAGTTGTAAAAAGCATGAAAACCACTATTTTGAGTGTTTAACTACTGTTTAGCAGGAGAATAAATAGATGGGCTAATGATTTTAAGGTTGATATGAAATAAGCACACTTTATAGTGTTGTTTTTGATGTTTTGTAAATCATCCCTTTTTAAAGAGCCATCTATCATATTTTGTGAGAATGAATCCTGCTGGACCACAACTCGCACTGGATTTCATATATTTTCCACATACATTAGTGCTGGATTTTGATTCGCACTAGATTTCCATGACATGCATGATAGAGTACTGGAGTTATTACTCGTACTCAGTTTTATATGATATATGCATGACAGAGTGCTGGAGCGATTAGCTCGTACTCGAGTTTTACATGAGATACATGACAGAGTGCTAGAGCATTGCTCGTACTTGATTCTTCATGATTTATAAATGACATAGTACTGGAGCTATTGCTCGTACTTGATTTGATGATATTGCGCATAGCATGGTACTTGAGCTATTGCTCGTACTTGATTTAACACATGAACTATGCATTGACCTAGTTGCTAGAGGTTTACTCGCACTAGAGTTGAGTTTGTGATGTGAAACAGTGTCTGAGCGGAGTGTCGACTGTGAGTCGCACTCAAAGGCGCGCACTGTATATGATATATAATACATGTTAGAAACCCATGCCCGCATCCTTGTGTGACTGAGTGTCACATTATGTGAGAGGATAGCCGCATGAGGGTATTAGTGATGTGGTATGATATTCCATGGTTTGAGGGCTAAGACCTATGGCAAGCACCCCGATTGTGATGTAGGATCCACGGGTGTACTTTGTACCGTGCATGTGGCATGGGAGTAAACTGTACCGTGTGTTGTTATGAAGTTGAGGAGGATATAGCTAACGGTTATGATGGACTGACCCCCCTCCCGTTGCAGCAGTGATGCCCCGCACACCGAGATCTGTGTTGCTTAGGATCACATGTCGGATATGATCATAGTCCAGGATACTATTTGCATTTCACCACAGAGTCTCACATGATATATCACATTGATTGACTGATTCAAATTGCGGACAGACCTGAGGGATGGGTCGGACTCCGATTTTGTGATGTGAATGATTTAAATGCCATATTTATTGTGATTTAAATATACATGGCATGATTTACCTAAAGGCATGATTTATATAAAGATGCATTGTTTTGCACTACATGCCTACATTTGAGAAAGAAAGCATGATTTTTGTACATGGGATTTAATCTGTACAAGTATACATATATTTATATATTTAAAGACATGCTTTTAAAGCGAGTTAAGGAAATAATGTTTTCAAGGCATAGCATTATTTTGAGTAGATAGTATAGATATCTACTTGCTTGCCTGATTTCCTTACTGAGCGCGTTGTATGCTCACCCCCTTTCTTTATATCTCTCTACAGAGCATCAGAGTAGAGCGAGAGTTATCGAGGGATAGTGTTCCTGAGTCCACTGCTAGTTCCTATCGATCGCCAGGTATACAGACTTTGTACGGTTATAAATCTAAACATAGAAACAGCACAGTGATGTATACGATATATATATGGGGAATGTATTTGTTTTAGATTTTATATAATCTTACATATATTATAAAAGTAGTTAGAGTCAGTAACAGTATATTGACATGTATGTATGATAATGGAAAATGTGGTAAGCGAGGACTCTGACATCGAATCACAGCCCAATCAGTGAAGAGAGGAAAGGTAAGTTAAAAATGCGAAAAATTTGTAGTGATTTTGGTTAAAGTCATGGATTAAGAACGAAGTCCTGACAACATTGCTCTTGATGTGAACAATGTTCAACATCCATCCACATCAAGGCACTAGAACCGAAATGGAGAAGAATGAATGAAAAAAAAAATTAAAAACTGTCACCCGAATACTCAAGAAGATAATAAACCGAGAATGAGAAAAATAAAACTTGCTTTAACGAAAACAATCATAGTTGAAGAAAATCGAGAATGAGAAAAAGAGAGGCAAACATTTTCCATTAACTTTCATTGACTCAAATGCAAAGGAAATACTTTTGATACAATGAACTACAAGTAACCAAGCAAAGAAAAAAAGAAAAACTTCATAAAACTTTAAGAAAATGCCATGAACAGTAAAATTGATTGTTGAGAAAAGGCTACTCGAAAATTCCTAACAAAGGAAGCTTAGAAAATAACCTAAAAGATACTCTACCCTAAAAATTACATCTTCTTTCAATTGCCATCTTTTTCTATTTATACACACACTTAGGGGTAAAATCGTAATTTCTCCATCTTAGATGAGTTGGCATTGTTTGGCCACTTGTCTTCACACCATTGGCTCCTTGAAAAATAATATTTCCATGTCATCTGTCTTTTTGTCCAATTGGATGTGCTAGGCTCGTGTTGTCCGTGTGGCTCAATCTCGATTTTAGCCCAATTCCGATCCATTTTCTACCGAAATATTCAAAATTCATCCGGATTTAATTTATCTGCAAACATGAGAATTTTAATCAAATGTACACACAAGTTTCATTATGTATGAATATGAAAAAATGGACTTTTGTATGTGATAAATGTGAGTGGAATGCAAAATGAGTAGTGCAGTAAATGGAATGAAGTTGTACTTCCATTTAGTTTGTTATGGTATACCTTTGATTATACAATGAATGCACATAAGTTTTAATGTGCATAGAGTATGAATGGATGCCATTTTCAAGTCTTAAATTTCCTTACCTCATCCCATTCTCACAATATATATATATATATATATATATATCATAATACATTTCATGCTCTCATATCATTTCATAGCTCAATAGCTAAACATATAACTTCTAGCGTCATACCTACTACAATTGCTGTAAAATACGTACAAATACCTCTATCACTAACATACAATCCCTTACCTCGAATCGTGCTTGTATTCCCTTCGTCTCGTTTGCTCCATTTGCAATCCGGGCTAATTATGTTCCACGTATTTCAATCTACACGTATAAATCATTATGTTATTTCCTTTTACTTTTTTTGAACATACACATTGTCATTTACTTATCCATTGATACTCCCCAAGCCTTTCAATCATATTTTAACTTTCCCATTTGTATTACTATACCTCATCGTAAGTTTTTCCATCACTTTTCCATGGATTTTCCCTTCATAAATTCCTCTTAATATTACTCACTCATCACTACATTCATTATTCCTATCAAGATTTCACATACCATTCAACTCACAAAATGTCTAGAAACCCATATTTAAAGCTTGAAGGTTGAAAAGCTTACCTAGCTTAGTCTCATCCTTAGCCAAACTTGTGGTAGCCAAATCTCCTTCTCTTGGTCAAACCAATGTGTGATTTTTACGTATGCTGTCCTCCTTACTTCGTGGAACAACTTTCCCTTCTTGAGCTTCTTCAGATTCTAGCTGGAATGTAGTGATATTTAGAGTGAGAAAGCTTGGTTATTTGAGAGAAATGGAAAGGTGTGGATTTGGTGGGAGGAAATCTGATTTTCAGTCCAAATTTCGTGCTCTTTTTATAGATGCAGACACAGAAAATCGATCTAGCCCTTGTAGAGATCGATCTCTGCATGGTTTGGTAGTCCTTTTTACCAATTGTAACTACTACCAGATCGATCTGCTCTTCATGATGAGATTGATTTGTTTGTGAATGGGAGATCGATTTGTTTCCTTAAGGGAGATCAATCTCTTCCAGGCCGAGAGTTAAGGAGATCGATCTGCCTTGTTCAATTGAACTAATTCCTGGCATTTCATGAGAGGAGATTGATCCCTCCTTTATATGAGATCGATCTCTCTTCCCCTGCACCCTCTTTTCTGCAGTTTTCTACTGCTTTTTCCCAAAGTACACTCATCCTTATTTACTTCATACCTCAATTTATAATCCGTGCATAATTAACGTACAATGGCATCCATTCCGTATAGTTCGTAGGCAATGAAACTTGTGCACACACTTGAAATCATGGATTATATATTAGATTCATCATCCTTACATCCTTTTGTCATTTATACATATGTAACCATGTACATTTACATCATAGCTTTATAAAAAGACTTATAAGACTACAGGCATTTCATTTAGATACAGAACAGTACAAAAATATGTATACCTGTCAATCGATAAGAAATGGTAGCGGACAACAGGAACACTATCCCTCTCTCGTAATTGCTCTACTCCGGAGGCTTTGTAGAGAGGTGTAAAAAAAAGGGGTGAGCTCATAGCTCAGTAAAGAAATCAAGCATGCAAGTAGACATCTACACTATCTACTCAAAAATGCTATGCCTCGAAAATATCATTTCCTTAACTCACTTTAAAATCATGTCTTTAAATATATATATATATATATATATATACACTTGAACAAATTAAATCCCATGTACAGAAATCATACTTAGTTCTCAAATGTAGGCATTTCGTGCAAAACAATGCATCTTTATAATTTCACAATGCTTTTAGATAAATCATGCCATTTATATTCAAATCACAGTAAATATGGCATTTAAATCATTCTCAACACAACAAATCGAATTTTCAACCCATCCCTCAGGTCTATCCATATCATAAAATCAATCAAGTGATATATCATGTGAGACTCTGTGGTGAAATGCAATAATATCCTGGACTATGGCCATATCCTATAATGGTGATCCCAGACTACACAGATCTTAGTGTGCGGGGCAATCACTGCTGCAATGGGAGGGGGTTCAGTCCATCACAACCACCAGCTATAAACTCCTCAACTCCACAACAACACAACAACACACGGTACAATGTACTCCATGCCACCCGCACAGTACAACGTAAACCCGTGGACCCTATCTCAATGGATAATCAATACCACGTCTCTAAATTCACATGCAAACATCTCACAGTGTGACACTCAGTCTACATGAGGAAATTATCATGGTTTTTTTCAACAAGTCTTATATATCACATAAAAATACAGTGCGTGCCTTTGAGCGCTACTCTCAGTCGACACTTCGTCCAAACATTGTTTCACATCAAAAACTCAAACTCTAGTGCAAGTAAACCTCCAGTACTAGGTCATGCATAGTTCATGTTTCAAATCAAGTACGAGCAATCGCTCCAATACCATGCTATGCATAAAACTCATCAAATCAAGTATGAGAAATCTCTCAAGTACTATGTCATGTATAAATCATGAAGAATCGAGTACGAGCAACGCTCTAGCACTCTGTCATGCATCTTATGTAAAATTTGAGTACGAGCCAATCGCTTCAGCACTCTATCATGCATAAATCATATAAAACTGAGTACGAGCAATAACTTCAGTACTCCATCATGCATGTCATGGAAATCTAGTGCGAATCATACTTCAGTACTAATATATGTGGAAAATATATGAAAGCAAGTCCGAACTATGCTCTAGCATGATTTATTCTCACATAATTCGATAGATGGCTCTTTAAAAAGGGATGATTTTCAAAACATCAAAATCAGCACTATATAATGTGCTATTTCTCATCAACCATGTAAACATTAGCCCATCTACCTACTCTTTTGCTAAACAACAGTAAGAACACTCATAACTGTGGTTTCCATGCTTTTTACAACTTTTCTCAAAAGTTGACATTTTTCTTAAATAAGGGTAAAATTGTAATTTACCACTATCGAGTCGTTATAATTATTATTCACTTTCTCTAACCCTTAAAGTTTTTAAGTGAATGTAAAAGTAGACAAAATTATGTGCAGGTATCTCTAACTACTCACAAAAGTCCCTTACCTGCAATCACTTGAGAAATTTTACTTTCTCAACGCTTCTCGATCCAGTAGTCTGATTCGCTCCTTCAATAATCTCTGGAACTGCATATAACCGTTCATTAGGTTAATTATACTTTTCCTATTGTATTACACATTTAATACAGTCTATTTCACTTAATGGGCTTTATTAAACCTTAATGGACTTTATTAAACCTTAATGGGCCTTAATGGGTAACTTTGCCTTAAGCTCATTTTAATTTTACTATTCATTTTCATTAGGCCTATTGGGCTTGTGGGGCCCACCAACTCTTATTGGGCTTATCCGAGATCCATTACATCATATTGGGCCGAAACCAATTGGGCTTGGCACATTGGACCTCTCGGCCACATACCTTGGCCGAGAGCTACCATGTCGTCGATCACACGACACCATGTCTTCCATGGCCATTTGCTAGCCAATTTCACTTAGGCATTTTCACAAACACTTTGTTGGCAATGTTCTTAAGCTCCACTTAGTTGATTTAGACATTTTATCAAACACCTTGATTGTCAACTTAATTCATGTATCAATTGATTAAATTGATTAATTCTAACTATACCATAATCATGAACACATGTACATTAACTCATTCATGGCTTAAAATCATATGGGCATTCATTAATTTTTCACTACTTACTCTCGGACAATTCATGTTCATAGTGATTCCATGTGTTTCAATGCTTAAAACATATACCAATCTACTTAGAATAATTCATACATTAACATATATGAATTTAAAAGCTTGAATTTATACCTAGTATATGCGTTCACACTTAGCCGAAACTTTGAAGCCTCTCGGTTTGCACACTATGGCTCCTTGATAGCCAATTCCAACATATGTTAGTCCTCTCTCAATTTGGAACAACTTTCATGAAGAATGAAAGTTCCAAATATGCCTTTTTCCTAGTGATTTCTAGTGAGAGAAAGCTTGAATATATGTGTTTTAATGGTTTCTTTGTGCAGCTGAGAATGATGGGTTGAGGAAGACCATGTGGTGGCTGATTTTATAAGCCAATTACTTAGTCATTAAGTGTCACGACCCTTTTTCATTCTCTTTATAATCGAAAATCACTATAAAGTTTTTGCATTTTCCTTTCCTTACCCAGTCGTGAACGAACTTACCACCACACAATTGGGCTGTGAGTCAATAACAAACATCACTCAACATTCATTCTCAATTAAATCAAAAGAAGTGTCATTCATTGAAAGTTAAGTTATACATGACACGTTTCTAACTTTTACATCCCCCACATTACATTACAATTTGACTACTATGCTTTTACATTGTTTAGATACAAAAGGAATCTCTGTGTGTATACCTTTTGGTAATGGAAGCAGCAGATGTCCAAAATAAATGCCTTAGTCCTCACTAGGCTACTATGTACGCTCTGTAGAGAGGGGAAAGTAGAGAGGAATGAGCAACCACACGCTCAGTAAGGCAATAATGCAAGCATGGTAGATAACTACTCTATCTACATGCTGATAATGTTATGCATAACAAGTATACAAAGATTGTAAAGTGAGGGTAGGAGATAAGTGCACGACAACTAATCTGATTTTGTTGAATATGTATGACTTTGATGTAATCTTGGGAATGGATTGGTTTGCTACCAATCATGTTGTCCTAGATTGTTACTTTAAGTCTGTTACATTTTCATTTCCTGAGAAAATTGTTGTAAAATTTTATAAGAAGTAATGAGATCCTGATTTTTTTTGCAAGTAATGTGCATTGGTACATAAATGACATGAATGTTGTTTTGAAGGTTATATTGCTTATGTGGTGGACAAGCACAAAACACGTCCTAATATAAATAACTTAGAGAATTTCCTGATGTCTTTCCAGATGACCTACCAGAATTGCCACCGGATAGAGAAATGGAATTTGGTATAGATTTGACACCTGGAACAGAGCCAATATCCAAGTCACCATATAGAATGGTTCCAGTTAAACTAGAGGAATTAAGGAAGCAGTTGTAAGATGTGCTAGATAAGAAGTTTATATGATCGAGCGTCTCACCATGGAGAGCCTCGGTATTGTTTATGAAGAAGAGAGATAAGAGCCTTAGGTTGTGCATTGATTATTGGATGTTGAACAAGGCTACCATCAAGAATAAGTCGCCCTTGCCATGCATTGATGATCTATTGGATCAGCTTGGGGGAGCACAGATCTTTTACAAGATAGATCTCAGGTCTAGGTACTATCAACTGCAGATTCGAAAGGAAGATTTGCCCAAGACAGCTTATTGCACCCGCTATGGTCATTACGAATTCTTGGTGATGCCTTTCAGGTTGACAAATGCGCTAGTAGCTTTCATGGCTCTAATGAATAAAGTGTTCAAGTCATACCTGGATCAATTTGTGATTGTATTTATTGATGATATATTGGTTTATTCCAGATCCAGAAAAGATCACGAGCAACACTTAAGGATTGTTTTGCAAACCCTCCGAGAGTGAAAGTTATATGCTAAGCTTAATAATTGTGACTTTTGGCTAGAGCAGATTTCGTTTCTGGGCCATATTGTACCAAAGGATGAGGTGTCAGTAGATCTATCCAAGATTGAGGCTATTGTTAAGTGGGAACAACCGAAGACAGTCACAGAGATCAGAAGCTTTTTGGGTCTGGCAAGTTACTACAGGAGATTTGTAGAGGGTTTCTCTAGATTGGCTGCTCCGTTGACATGTCTTACAAGGAAGAATGTGGAGTTTACGTGGGATGAAGCATGTGAGAGGAGTTTTCAGGAACTTAAGCATAGATTAACCACTGCACCAGTTCTCACTATTCCTAACAGCTCAAGGAACTATTCTTTTTACACTGATGCTTCGCACCAAAGACTGGGCTCTCTTTTAATGCAGAATGGAAGGGTAGTTGCTTATGGATCAAGACAATTGAAGGATCATAAGAAGGACTACCCCACTCACGATTTAGAGTTGGCGACCGTAGTATTTGCATTGAAGATATGGCGCCAGTACTTGTATGGTGAGAGATTTTAGATTTTTACGGATCATGAGAGTCTTAAGTATCTGTTCTCACAGAAGGAGTTAAATATGAGATAGAGAAGGTGGTTAGAACTCCTCAAAGACTATGATTATGAGATTTTGTACCACCCAGGGGAGGCGAATGTGGTTGTCGATGCAATGAGTAGAAAGAGTCTCGGATGGGTATCATATATGATGGTTAGGGAGCACGAGTTATTGGAACAATTCACGAGCCTTAGTTTGATGTGGCCCCCACCTGAGATTGGCAGTCATGGGGTTATAGCCAACATGGGATTAGAACCGGAGTTGATTGAGAGAATCCAGTAAGCTCAGCAGAATGACCCATGGTGTATGGATGTAATAAGCCAAATTCAGAAAGGTGAGGGCGTAAATTTTGTATGGAGTTCAGATGGAGTACTAAGGTTCGAAAATAGAATGTGTGTCCCTAACGATCCAGACCTTAGGAGGTTGATTTTATCAGAGGCTCACTCATTAAGATACACAGTGCATCCGAGGAGCAGTAAAATGTATCAAAATCTCTGAAAAGTATACTTGTGGTCTGGGATGAAAGAGATATAGCTGAGTATGTTGCTAGATGTCTCCTCTGTTAGTAGAGCATCCGAAATCGGGAGGATTATTGCGACCTCTACCAATACCGACATGGAAGTGGGAGCACATCACCATAGAGTTTGTGATGGGGTTACTAAGGACCCGTAAGAACCACGATGCTATTTGGGTGATAGTGGATAGGTTGACGAAATCAGCACACTTTTTAGCTGTGAGATCTACAGATACTTTGAGTGCACTGGCAAACTTGTATGTACAGGAGATAGTGAGATTGCATGGAGTCCCAGTGAGTATTATTTCTAATAGGGATGCTTGCTTCACTTCCCACTTTTAGGAACATTTTCAGGAAGCGATGGTGACCCAATTGAGCTTTAGCACCGCTTTTCATCCTTAGATAGATGGTCAGTTAGAGAGAACTATACAGACCTTGGAGGATATGTTGAGAGCGTGTGTGCTGGATTTTAGAGGCTCATGGGACGATCATTTTCCATTACTTGAGTTCGCCTACAATAACAACTATCACTCAAGTATTGGTATGGCCCCTTATGAGGCATTATATGGTCGTAGGTATCGATCACCTATTGGTTGGGAAGAAGTTAGTGATAGATAGTTGCTCGCTCTCGATTTGGTTAGACAAGCCTCAGAGGATGTTGGGATAATATGTAAGAGGTTGCGAACAGCTCAAAGTCAACAAAAGAGCTATGCTGACAGGATACGGATACCACTCGAGTTTGCTATGGCTAAGTCTGTATTTCTAAAGGTATCTCATTCTAATGGAATAACAAGTTTCGGGAAGAAAGGAAAACTAAGTCCTCGTTATATTGGACCCTTTGAGATTTTGGATAGAGTGGGAGATAAAGCATATAGACTAGCTTTACCACCTGAGCTCTTAGAGGTCCACAATGTCTTCCATATTTTCGTGCTCAAGAAGTACCATCCGGATCCAGTACATGTAATTAGCTACGAGCCATTGGAGCTCAATGAGACTATGTCATATATAGAGAAATCGATCCAGATATTAGATAGAAAGGAGAAAGTGTTACGAAACAAGTCGATTTCATTCGTTAAGGTTCTGTGCCAACATCATACATAAGAGGAAGTCACTTGAGAGTTAGAGGACTTGATGAAAGAGAAGTACCCCCAACTTTTTGAGCAATGAACTTGATTCAATTTGGAGGACCAAATTCTCTAAGGAAGGGAGAAATGTAATGCCTGTAGTCTTACAAATCTTTTTATGAAGCTATGATGTAAATGTACATGGTTACATATGTATAAATGACAAAAGGATGTAAGGATGATGAATCTAATGTATAATCCATGATTTCAAGTGTGTGCACGAGTTTCATTGCCTACGAACTATACGGAATGGATGCCATTGTACGTTAATTATGCACGGATTGTAAATTGAGGTATGAAGCAAATAAGGATGAGTGTACATTGGGAAAAATTTGCAGAAAACTGCAAAAAAGAGGGTGTAGGGGAAGAGAGATCGATCTCATATGAAGGAGGGATTGATATCCTCTCATCAAATGACAGGAATTAGTTCAATTGAACAAGGCAGATCGATCTCATGGGAAAGCAGATCGATCTCCTTAACTCTCAGCCTGGAAGTGATTGATCTCCCTTAAGGAAACATATCGATCTCCTATTCACAAACAAATCGATCTCATCATAAAGAGCAGATCGATCTGGTAGTAGTTACGATTGGTAAAAAGGACTACCACACTATGTAGAGATCGATCTCACAAAGGCTAGATTGATCTCATGTGTCTGAATCTATAAAAAGAGCACGAGATTTAGACTGAAAATCAGATTTCCTCCCACCAAACCTGCACCTTTCCATTTCTCTCAAAGAACCAAGTTTTCTCACACTAAATATCACTACATTCTAGCTAGAATTTGAAGAAGCTCAAGAAGGGAAAGTTATTCCTTGAAGTAAAGAGAACAACATACCCAAAAATCACACATTGGTTTGACCAAGAGAAGGAGGTTTGGCTACGACAAGTTTGGCCAAAGATGAGACTAATTAGGTAAGCGTTTCAACCCTCAAGCTTTAAATATGGATTTCTAGACATTTTGTGGGTTGAATGGTATGTGAAATCTTGATAGGAATAATGAATGTAGTGATGAGTGAGTAATATTAAGAGGAATTTATGAAGTGAAAATCCATGGAAAAGTGATGGAAAAACTTAAGATGAGATATAGTAATACAAATAGGAAAGGTGAAATATGATTTAAAGGCTTGAGGAGTATCAATGGATAAGTAAATGACAATGTGTATGTTTAGAAAAATGAAAAGAAAATAACATAATGATTTATACGTGTTGATTGAAATATGTGGAACACAATTAGCCTAGATTGCGGATGGAGCAAACGAGACGAAGGGAATACAAGCACGATTCGAGGTAAGGGATTGTATGTTAGCGATAGAGGTATTTGTACGTATTTTACAGTAATTTTAGTAGGTATGACCCTAGAAGTAGTATGTTTAGCTATTGAGCTATGAATTGATATGAGAGCATGAATTGTATTATGATATATATATATATATTGTGAAAATGGGATGAGGCAAGGAAATAGCATGACATGCATGATTTTGATGTTTTTTCAACTATGTATTCATTTTGTGATTGCGAAATGATGATGGATAGGTTGGCTAGTTTTACATGTTTAGCATAGGACGACATGCTACGTAAATAAATATGTTTTGGATTTTTAAAAGAGAAAATAGTTGCCTATCGGATTTGAGATGTTATTTGGTGTTGGAGCACTAGCTCACACTAGTTTTAATGATTTAAACTATGATGCAGTTTTTGCTTGCATATGTTGCATGTTTTGATAAACTATGCTGGGGCGTAGCTCGCACGTGGTTTTATGATGATGATTTTGTGCTGGAGTTTAGCTCGCACAAGCTTTTTATGGTTTCATGATGATGATGGTGTGCTGGAGCCTAGCTCACACACGACTTTTGAGATGATACCGTGCTATAAGAAGTTGCTCGCACTGAGAGATACCGCGCTGGAGCACGACGATGACTGGGTGTCATGCTGATTCTACTCGCCATGGTATATGAGACATGGTACAGGATGATGGGTCTATTGGAGTAGGGTGGATGGACTGAGTCCATAGTCGTATGTTGAACTGTGTAGTTGTTAATGGAATACTATGTACCGTGCTGAGTGCACGTGAGTACGAGTATCGCATAGATGACACATGGTGAACGTTGTATCGTGAGTGTATGTGATATGTTGAGGAAGATGATGATGATTATTGAGATGAGTCGGAGGGTAGGATTGACCCATCCCCCTTCAGGTAAGTGATACCCTGTGCACACCTGATCAGTGAGGCCTGGGATCATTGAATATGGCCATATATCGTGGATATTAGTTTGTCAGGAATTCCATGCCTGTCTCAGAGATACAAAAATTTGAGAAAACTCAGAAAGTAAGAGATTTGATGAAAAGAAGTGATTTGAGAAAAGCAAAGAGATTGTGGTTTGATAAATCTCGTTATTTAAATACTTGTGCTGTGATAGCACTATTTTATGACATGTTTTTGAATGCAAGCATTCTATATTTGTTTTTATGACAATGCTTATGAGAGGAGAATATTTAAATACATTTTCTAGAGATATTTCCATTTAAAATAAAACATGGTTTGTTATTTCATGCATGGGCTATGTAGTTAGTACAATATCTACATGTTAGCATTCTTTTCCTTACTGAGTTTTGGTTTGCTCATTCCATTATTTTTTTTCCTCTAGATACTGAGAAGTAAAATAGTACTGTGGTCTCCAGATCTTTTGTGTTGGTCAACTACTACCAGTTGCTAAGGTATAAGATGTGTATACACATAATCATTTTGTATCTATCATTTTGTATCGCACAGTCATACATTGACAAATGAGAAAAATTGTACGGGGATGTTATGTAATGATATTATATTTATACAATCGATTTTGTATATCTACACACATGCCTAGGAGTGTGTGAATTAAAGTTTTTAATATTTTCGCTATGAATGTATGGAATTAGTAAGTGCATCGGCTCACAGCCCAACCGCAAGTGGAATGTATGGATGAAGGGCACCTGGATTCTAGGTGTGACACTAAACATATAAACAACACAGTGATGTAAACGATGTATATGATGGGGGAATGTATTTGTATTAGATTATATATGAGCTCACTTATGTTATAAAAGTAATTACAGTCAGTAGATAGTATATTGACATGTATGTATGATAATGAATGAATGTTATGGTAAGCGAGGATAATAACATTGAATCACAGCCTAACTGTTGATAAGGAGAAAGGTAAATAAAAAGCAAAAAATTTGTAGTAGTTTTTGGCTAAGTCATGGAGGGTTATGACAAAATGGTATCAGAGTATAGTTGGTCTGATGTGAGTCGATGTTAATAACTAGGAAAGTGTACATCCCCATAGTACTGTGCTATGTCTAGATACAATTGTGTATACCAGTTGGGAAACAGACTAATTGATGATTGTGAATAAAGGAATTGAACCTATCTGGCGAATACCCGTAGTGGTAGAGGGACTAGAGGTAGGGCTCGAGGCCGTAGCGATAAACCTGAGAGCCGAGATGCCACTGAGTCATTACCTACCCATGAGACTCCAGGTACTACTGAGGTACCAGAGAGTGTTGAGGCGCACTTCACGAGGTTAAAACATAGCTTAGAGATGATAGTGGAGATGTTGGCACAGACGATGCCAGGTAGACAGGGACAGAATGCAGGGACTGCGACTGGACAGGCAACTGCACCTGACACACTTGTACAACTTACAGATGCTCCACAGCCTACAGATACTTCTACACCCCTACCAGTTCAGGATACGCCTTCTCTTGTCGCTCAGCGATAGAGTAGTGGTGGTTTGGGGTACGGATGTGAGCTGGATCGATTGTGACAGTTCCAGAAGTTTAGACCTCTATCTTTTAGTGGGTTAAGGACCCAGTCATCACTGAGGAGTGGATTGGAGAGATGGAGAAGCTATATGGATTCTTCGAGTGTACGACATTAGAGATGGTCGCATTTGCTGCGTTCCTACTGAAGGGATCTGCAGAGCATTGGTGGAAGTCCACCAGACCCATATTGAGAGTTCGACATATAGGTATTAGTTGGGAGATATTTCTGGATGCCTTTAGGAGGTGGTTTGTTCCAGATACAGCGCAGCGAAAACTGCAGGCTGAGTTTTTAGGGCTGAACCAAGGGAGTTTGTTAGTGGATGAGTATGAGACTAGATTCTTATCCCTAAGAAGGTATAACCCCGACACCATGTATAGTGAGACTAGGAAGGTCCATAGATTTATTGATGGACTGAGACCGACACTACAATCCAGATTGGTCCTATTGGATATAGCCACATATGAGGAGGCAGTGTGCATGGCGTAAATATGCGAGCAGGACTATGAGAGGAATGCTTCCGAGTTCAGGAAGTTTAGTCGGAGCTGAGATAGAGAGAGGAAGAGGCTAGCTAGAGATAGAGGTTTCAGTTATCGAGGAGGGATGAGACTCTTCGATAAGAGACCACAGATTGAGGAGGTATGAGAGAGACCTGCTAGACCTCCTGCTTATCCGACTATAGTTCCCGTGAAGGGTTTTGTCATTAGAGGATAGAGGCATACTACTGAGCAGTGTAGTAGATATGGTAGACATCATGGAGGAAGACCTTGTCCGATGACTCCTACAGTGTGTTTTCGATGTGGGAAATGAGGGCATAGTGCTAGAGCTTGCCCGAAGATGGTTGAGACTGCTCCACTGAAGGGCAGGGAGCCAGAGATAGCTTCAGTACATACTTCTGCTTCGAGGAGGAGAGCGACAACAGAAGAAAAGGGGAAAAAAGTAATTGGTCAAGAGCGCGTACATGCTTTGGACTAGGGGACAATTGATGCTTCATCGAATATGATTCGAGGTAACATCCTGATTTATGATATTGAAGTATATGTTTTATTTGATTCTGGTGTGACGCATTCATTTGTATCGCCTTCATTTGCATGTAAATTAGCAAGACATGTAGAGCGTACACCTTTAAGTATGATGATGTTGATTAGTACGCCTATGAATAATAGTCAGCTTGTAGAGTATGTATTTAATGATTGTAAGTTAAGAGTAGGGGAAAAAGATATGACAACCAATCTAATATTGCTAAGTATGAATGATTTTGATGTAATATTAGAAATAGATTGGTCGTCTACAAACCATGCTGTGTTAGATTGTTATGCTAAGACAGTTATCTTTCCTAACTCTGAAAAATATGTTGTAATGTTTGCAGAAAAGAAATGAAAATAGTAGTTACTATTAAAAATAAACAATAAGATATGTTAACTTAGAAAAACTGATATGTTGAAGGTTTTATTGCGTACGTGGTTGATATGGATAAGGCATATCCGGAGTTGGCAGATATTCCTGTGGTCAGTGAGTACCCAAATGTCTTTCCGAATGAACTGCCAGGGTTGCCACCAGATAAAGAGATGGAGTTCTGTATAGATTTGGTGCCTGGTACTAAGCCTATATCGAAACCACCGTACCGCATGGCTTTAGTTGAGCTGGAAGAGCTCAAGAGACAGTTGCAGGAGCTGTTGGATTAAGGGTTTATCAGACCTAGTGTTTCACCTTGGGGAACACCAGTTTTGTTTGTGAAGAAGAAGGATGGAAGCCTTCGATTGTGTATTGACTACAGATTGTTGAATAAGGCTACCATCAAGAATAGGTATCCCCTTCCACGCATTGATAACTTGTTGGATCAGCTTCGGGGAACACAGGTCTTTTCCAAGATTGATATGAGGTTTGGGTATCATCAGCTAAGAGTTCGGAGTGGAGATATACCCAAGAAAGTGTTTCGGACCCGATATGATCATTATGAGTTATTGGTTATGCCATTCGGATTGACGAATGCTCCCGCGGCTTTTGTGGCTTTGATGAACGATGTATTCAAGCCATACTTGGATTAGTTTGTTATCGTCTTTATCGATGACATTCTAGTGTATTCGAAGTCTCAAGAGGAGTATGAGCAGCACTTGAGGATCGTATTACAGACTCTTTGAGAGAAGAGTTGTGCGCTAAACTCAGTAAGTGTGACTTCTGTTTGGAGGCGATCTCATTTTTGGTACACGTCATGTCAAAGGATGGTGTATCAGTAGATCCATCCAAGATAGAGGCAGTAGTTTAGTAGGAACAGGCGAGGACAGTTACTGAGATCAGGAGTTTCCTGTGTTTAACAGGATATTATCGGAGATTCATTGAGGGATTTTTTAAGTTGGCTACTCCGTTGACACGTCTCACTCGAAAGAGTATACCGTTCGTGTGGAACGAGGATTGTGAGAAGAGTTTTCAGGAGATGAAGCAACGATTGACTACCGCTCCTATTCTCACTATCCCTACTAGCTCAGGAGGATTTATAGTGATACCGATGCTTAACATCAAGGACTGGGCTATGTATTGATGCAGGATGGGAGGGTAGTTGCTTATGGATCCAGACAACTGAAGGACCATGAGAAGAACTATCTGACCCACGATTTGGAGTTAGCGGCAGTAGTGTTTGCGTTGAAGGTATCATGCCACTACTTGTATGGTGAGAAGTTTTAGATATTTACCAACCACAAGAGCCTCAAGTATCTGTTCTCGCAGAAGGAGTTGAACCTGAGACAGAGAAGATGGCTAGAGCTTCTAAAGGAATACGATTGTGAGATACTTTATCATTCAGGTAAGACTAATGTTGTAGCTGGCATTTTGAGTAGGAAGAACTTGGGGATGGTATTTTATATGATGGTCAGGGAACACAAGCTGTTAGAGCATTTTACCAGCCTCAGTTTGTGTGAGACCCCGTACATGTATAGCTGTATATAGGAACATGGGAATGTAAATAGAATCATAAGTAAGATGATGTATTGTAATGTGAAGTATATGCAATGTAAGTTTATAAGATTATGTACGCACTTGTAGTAAGAATTGTGATTATACGTACAAGTTGCATTATGAATGAGTAGGAAGAAATAAACTTGAACATGAGAAGAATGTGATCGAAATGGAATATGAGTAGTATAGTAAAATGGAAGGAAAGATTTACATAAGTGTATATTTCCATTCGAGTAATATCGTATATATTTGGTCATACAAAGATTCTACACAAGTTTTAATGTGTATGTAGTGAGGATGGATCCCATTTTCAAGTCTCAAAGATGAATGAATGAGGAAATGATCATGGAAGCAAATTAAGGGTGTTTGGTAAGGGTTGTTGCAGAAAAACTGCAAGAAATCTGGAATTTGTGAAGGCCAGATCGATCTCATAGGATGAGAGATCGATCTGGGAGAGCCAGAATGCCCTTATGTGAGAAATGGAAGGGAACAGATCGATCTCCAAAGGAAGCAGATCGATCTCCTTAGCTCTCGGGTTGGAAGCAAATCGATCTCCCCTAAGACCAGATCGATCTCCTTAAGGTTCTGTTTGACAGCAGATCGATCTCCAGTCTCGACAGATCGATCTCCTACCTTTAAAACGTCTTAGAAAAGAGGGATTTTAGAGGAACAGATCGATCTCCACCCAAGGAAGATCGATCTCCTCAAGTCAAAACTATAAATGGGAGCAGTTGGATCATCAGAATTTCGGGATAAACCATTTCCACTCACTTCAACTCAAAGAAATCTAGTTTCTCACTCCTAAATCCAGCCATTTTCAGTGAGATTTAAGGAGAGTCTATTAGAGACAAAGTTATTCACAACAAAAAGAAGAACAACATAGTCTAGAGGCATTTTCCCATTTGATGGATTGAGGAAATAAAGGGCAATCCTAATTGGAGCAAGAGGAAATCCAATGAGGTAAGTTTCTAATGCAAATACCCAAGTACATTGGTTTGGATATTGATATGGGAAATGGTTAGTATGCATAGACATGATAGAACTACCTAGAATGGTATGAAATGAATATAACTTGGAAATAGTTAAGTGTGAGAAAGTGGAGAGTGGAAGTGTTTATGATGAATGAGATATCTTGAGTGGAGGAACATGTTGTGAGAATGATTTGGACATGTTGATAGTGGGATAAATTGTGAGATTTACCACAAGGGGGTAAAAATGTGTAATTAAGGCATTTGATAAATGCTTAGTTGAATAAGAGTTAGAAACATTAACTCAAATGTTGATGGATGAACTTCAGTTTCGGATGATACGTCGGAGCAAGTCGAGAAGCATAAAGGCGGATAGTTGCACACAAGTAAAACGAGGTAAGGGACTGTGTGTTAGCTATAGAGATGTTCGTACGTAATTACAGCAATTTCGTAGATATATTGCTAGGACTAGTACGATATTATAATTGTATGAAATGATGTGGAAGTATGAAAAGTGCTATGATGTATATATGTATTGAGAAATGGGATAGGGTAAGGAAATAGCATGATTTGCATGTTTTCAATGATGTTCTCAATTTTATATTGTTATTGATGATTGAGAAATGTCGATGATAGGTTGGCTACTTTTACATGTTTTAGCATGAACAGTCATGCTGTATGAATAAACGTGTTTTGAGTTTTAAAAGAGAAAATAGCCATCTATCAGTTTTGAGATGAGATTTGGTGTTGAAGCGCTAGCTCACACTCGTTTTAATGCCTTGATGTACCGTGCGGGAGTTTTAACTCGCACGAGGGTTTTGAGAAAGTGCGAGAACCTTGCTCGCACCTGTTTTGTTGAGTTGAGGTAAACCTGGGGGTCTGGGACCCAAGGGGATACCAGCCGACGGCCATTTGAACGGGCTGGGCCTTAACGACAGATCTACCGCGCTGGAGCTTTGCGTTGACTGTGTGTCACGCTGCTTGCTCGCCTGGTATATGAGACATGGTTTAAGGATAAAAAGTCTATCGGAGTTGGAGTATGGACTTGGGTCCACGGTCGTACGTAGAATAGTGTAATCACCCGTTGGTATACTATGTACCGTGCTGGGTGCACGTGAGTACGAGTATCGCGTAGATGACACACGACGTATCTTCACCGTGAGTATACGAGGAGATGAGGTGGATTGAGATGAGCCGGAGGGTAGGACTGACCCATCCCCCTTCAGGCAAAGTGATACCCTGTGCACACCTGATCAGTGAGGCCTGGGATCACTGACTATGGCCATAAGTCGTGGATATTTGATTGCCGAAAATTCCATGCCTGTCTCAGAGATTCGAGAAACAGAGACAATCTCAGAAAAGAAAGAGATTTGCGAGAAAGAATGATTTGAGAAGTGAAAGAGATTTCGTGTTTTTGATAAATCTCTAATTTCACATTCGTGCCGTGAGGGCACTATTTATGAGCATGTTTTAAACGGAAGTTTGACATTTGATTTACACGAAAATGCTATTAAGAAACATGTGTTTAAATGCATTGTTCGTATGATATTTCCATTTATAACGAAAACATGGTTTTGGTTTATGCATGCATGGGCTATGTAGGTAGTACGATATCTACCTGCTAGCATACATTTCCTTACTGAGCTGTGGTTTGCTCATCCCACTATTTTCCCCCTCCAGGTACTGAGAAGTAAGAGAGCGGTGATCTCTAGACCTTTTGTGTTAAACAGCTCCCACAATCCGCAAAGGTATAAGATTTGTATACACGAGTATTTTGTATCTAATATATTGTATCGCACAGTTATATCTCAGAATTGTAAACAGTATTATGGGGATGATATGTAAGCACATGGTATTTATACAATTAATTTTGTGTATTTACACACACACCTGGGAGTGTGAATTAAAGTTTTAAATATTCCGCTGTAAATGAATGAATTTTTAGTAATTGCATCTTCTCACAGCCCAACCGTAGTAGAGAATGTATGGATAGAAGGGTTCCCGAAAGCGGGGCATGACAGGCTTGGTATCAGAGCTTGGTTGGTCTGGTGTGAGTTGATGCTTAGGACTAAGAAAACATACATCCCCAAGTTACTGTGCGATATTTAGATACAAATGTGTGTGCGGAGCTGGTAGTGAATTAAATGTTTGTTATAACGCAGGAAAGTTATCAGGCTAGTGAGTTATGCCTGAGAGACACCGCAAGAGGGGAGAGAGCTCGAGAGCTCGAGGGCAAAATGACAGGACTGAGAGGCACAGTAGATCATCCTCTAATCATGAGCCCCAGGAACAAATAGAGGCTTCTGATCCTCGGATAACTCGATTGGAGGAAGACATGCGCACGATGATGACCATGATGGGTCAGATCATGGCTAGGTTTGAGGGTACACCTGGTACAGCGGGACAGGCTGCACCGAATCCCCCTGCAGCTGCACCTGAACCTGAGAATGTTGCACCTGCGCAAGCTGAACCGGCTAGGCCACGGGAACCTCATATTCGACCGGTACCTCCTCCGGTAGCCCCACATCAGCATGATGATGATTTGGGGTATGGATATGATTGTGATATGGAAAGATTGAGGCACTTTATGGACTTTAAGCCTCCTTCGTTTAGCGGGATAAAGGATCCGACAGTGGCTGAGGACTGGATCAGTCAAATGGAGAAGTTATTCGACTTCTGTAGATGTTCAGCTACGGAGAGAGTAGCGCTTGCGGCCTTTGTACTGAGAGGCGAAGCAGAGCACTGGTGGAAGTCCACCAGGCCGATGTTGAGAGCTCAAGGAATGGTTATCACTTGGGATATGTTCTTGGACGTTTTCAGAGAGCAATACATCCCAGATACTGCTCGACGGAGACTACAGATGGAATTTCTGAATCTGACTCAAGGGAATCGAACAGTTGATGAGTACGAGTCACGATTCACTTCACTGGGTAGATACGATCCGGACTCGATCAGGAGCGAGGCTATTAGAGTCCGTAGATTTGTAGATGGACTGAGGCCTTCGATCCGAGCGAAGTTGGCCCCATTTGATGTCGCTACATATAGAGAGGCGGTGCGACGGGCCCAGTTATGCGAGCAGGATCATGACTTGCAGATTTTTGAGTTTAGTTGGGGCAAGGACAAGGGTCCGAGGAAGCTGGGAGATGGCAAGAGTGTCAAATTTGGTCGAAAATTCATGAGTAAACGTCGGAGAGAGGTAGATGAGTTCCAGAAAAAGGTTGCTAGACCTTTTATGCCTCCGACTCAGACACCAGCCAGGGGTATAGTGATTGGTGGACCCCGACCGACTACAGATCAGTGTAGGTTATGCGGTCGATACCATGGTGGTAGGCCATGTCATCTTCAGGGTACCCGATGCTTCAGATGTGGTAAATTTGGACATTATGCCAGAGAGTGCCCGGAGATGGTTGAGGCAATTCCACAAAGGGGTAAAGAGCTAGAGAGGGTTCCTACAGTTGCACCTCCTGCAAGAAAGAAAGCCTCGGCTGAAGAAAAAGGAAAACAAGTTGTGGGTCAAGGCAGGGTGTATGCGATAGACCAGGCATCGGCTGATACCTCTTCTGAAGTGATAAAAGGTACAATCTTGATTTTCAATCTAGAGGTTATAGCTTTGTTTGATTCTGGTGCTACGCATTCCTTCATATCACCTGCATGTGCATCTTAGTTAAAAGGTTTTGTAGAACCCACATACTTGAGTAGGACTTTACTAATAAGTACTCCAATGAGAGTTAGCCAATTAGTTGAACAAGTGTATAAAGATTGTAAAGTGAGGGTGGGAGATAAGTGCATGGCAGCCAACTTGATTTTGTTGAATATGTATGACATTGATGTAATTTTGGGAATGGATTGGTTAGCCGCCAATCATGCTGTCATAGACTGTCATTCTAAGTCCATTAAGTTCTCTCTACCTGAAGAATGTGTTGTAAGATTTTAAGAGAAGAAATGAAATCTTAAATTTTGTATTAAGTAAAGTACTTTGGTATAAATGGCTTGAGTGTTGTTTTGAAGGTTTTGTTGCTTATGTGGTGGATTTGAACAAAGTACACTCGGATATGGAGGACATCTCAGTGGTCAGAGAATTCCCTGATGTCTTTCCAGACGATCTACCAGGATTGCCACCTGATAGAGAAACGAAATTCGGCATAGACTTGACGCCTGGAACCGAACCAATATCGAAGTCACCATATAGGATGGCTCCAGTTGAGTTAGAGGAATTAAGGAAACAGCTGCAAGAGTTGTTAGAGAAGGGGTTCATAAGACCAAGCGTCTCACCATGGGGAGCCCCGGTATTGTTTGTGAAGAAGAGAGATGGGAGCCTCAGGTTGTGCATTGACTATCGGATGTTAAACAAGGCTACCATCAAGAATAAGTACCCCTTGCCACGCATTGACGATTTATTGGATCAGCTCGGGGAGCACAGATCTTCTCCAAGATAGATCTGAGGTCTGGGTATCATCAATTGAAGATTCGGAAGGAGGATGTGCCCAAGACAGCATTTCGTACCCGCTATGGCCATTACGAATTTTTAGTGATGCCTTTTGGATTGACCAATGCGCCGGCAGCTTTTATGGCTCTAATGAACGAAGTATTCAAGCCATACCTGGACCAATTCGTAATTATTTTCATTGATGATATATTGGTGTATTCAAGGTCCAGGGAAGAGTATGAGCAGCACTTAAGGATTATTTTGCAAACCCTCCGAGAGAAAAGGTTATATGCCAAGCTTAACAAATGTGACTTTTGGCTAGAACAGATTTCTTTTCTAGGCCATGTTATATCGAAGGATGGGGTGTCAGTAGATCCATCCAAGATTGAGGCAGTTGTTCAGTGGGAACAACCTAGGACGGTCACAGAGATCAGAAGTTTTCTGGGTTTGGCTGGTTACTACAGGAGATTCGTAGAAGGTTTCTCTAGATTAGCTGCTCCATTGACACGTCTTACGAGGAAAAGTGTGGAGTTTTCATGGGATGAAGCTTATGAGAGGAGTTTTCAGGAACTTAAGCGCAGATTAACTACCGCGCCAGTTCTTATCATCCCTAACAGTTCAGGGAATTACTCGGTGTATACAGATGCTTCGCATCAAGGACTAGGCTGTGTTTTGATGCAAGATGGGAGGGTAGTAGCTTATGGATCTAGACAGCTGAAAGATCATGAGAAGAGCTACCCCACTCACGATTTGGAGTTAGCGGCCGTAGTGTTTGCGTTGAAGATATGGCGCCACTACTTATATGGTGAGAGATTTCAGATCTTTACGGATCATAAGAGTCTGAAATATCTATTCTCACAAAAGGAGTTAAACATGAGACAGAGGAGGTGGTTGGAACTCCTCAAGGACTATGATTGTGAGATCTTATACCACCCGGGGAAGGCAAATGTGGTTGCCGATGCATTGAGTCGGAAGAGTCTCGGGTTGGTATCTCATATGATGGTTAGAGAGCATGAGTTGTTGGAACAATTCACAAACCTTAGTCTGGATATGACCCTACCTGAGATTGGCAGCTATGGGATTATTGCTAGCTTGAGATTAGAACCGGAGTTGATTGAGAGAATCCGACAAGCTCAGCAAATTGATCAATGGTGTATTGAGATGATTAGCCAAATCCGAAAAGGGAAAGGTGCCGATTTTATATTGAGTCCAGATGGAATACTAAGGTTTAGAGATAGAATATGTGTTCCTAAGGATGTAGAGCTGAGAAAGCTGATCTTATCAGAGGCACACTCATCGAGATACACGATACACCCGGGGAGTAGTAAGATGTATCAAAATCTCCGAAAAGCATATTGGTGGTCTGGAATGAAGAGAGACATAGCTGAGTATGTCGCTAGATGTCTCATTTGTCAGCAAGTAAAAGTCAAACATCAGAAACCAGGAGGATTATTACAACCTCTATCGATACCAACATGGAAGTGGGAGCATGTCACCATGGATTTTGTGATGGGGTTACCGAGAACCCGTAAGAACCATGATGCAATATGGGTGATAGTGGATCGGTTAACGAAATCGGCACATTTCTTAGCCATGAGATCTACAGATACATTGAGTGCACTGACGAACCTGTATGTGCGAGAAATAGTGAGATTGCATGGAGTCCCAGTGAGTGTTGTTTCTGATCGGGATGCCCGCTTCACTTCCCACTTTTGGGGACATTTCCAGGAAGCGATGGGGACCCAGTTGAGTTTTAGCACCGCTTTTCATCCTCAGACAGATGGTCAGTCAGAGAGGACTATACAGACCCTGGAGGATATGTTGAGAGCATGTGTGCTGGATTTTAGAGGCTCATGGGACGATCACTTGCCATTGATTGAGTTCGCCTACAATAACAGTCATCACTCAAGTATTGGTATGGCCCCTTATGAGGCACTATACGGTCGTAGATGCCGATCGCCCATTGGTTGGGAAGAAGTTGGTGACAGACAATTGCTCGCTCCCGATTTGGTTAAGCAAGCCTCCGAGGATGTTCAGATAATATGCGAGAGGTTGCGAACAGCTCAAAGTCGATAAAAGAGCTACGCTGACAAGAGACGGAGACCACTTGAGTTTGATGTTGGCGAGTCCGTATTTTTGAAAGTATCTCCTTCTAAGGGAATAATGAGGTTTGGGAAGAAAGGAAAATTAAGTCCTCGTTACATTGGTCCCTTCGAGATTTTGGATAGAGTGGGAGAAGGAGCATATAGGCTAGCCTTACCACCTGAGCTAGCAGAAGTCCACAATGTCTTCCACGTTTCTATGCTTCGGAAGTACTACCCGGATTCGACACATGTAATTAGTTATGAGCCGTTGGAGCTCAAGAAAGATATGTCGTATGTCGAGAGACCGATCAGGGTGTTGGACAGGAAAGAGAAGGTGTTGCGGAACAAGACGATTTCATTGGTTAAAGTTTTGTGGCAACATCACACTGAGGAAGAGGCCACATGGGAACTGGAAAGTTTGATACGGGAAAAGTATCCCGAGTTATTCACGGATTGAATTGGTTCTAATTTGGAGGACCAAATTCTCTAAGTGGGGGAGAATGTGAGACCCCGTACATGTATAGCTGTATATAGGAACATGGGAATGTAAATAGAATCATAAGTAAGATGATGTATTGTAATGTGAAGTATATGCAATGTAAGTTTATAAGATTATGTACGCACTTGTAGTAAGAATTGTGATTATACGTACAAGTTGCATTATGAATGAGTAGGAAGAAATAAACTTGAACATGAGAAGAATGTGATCGAAATGGAATATGAGTAGTATAGTAAAATGGAAGGAAAGATTTACATAAGTGTATATTTCCATTCGAGTAATGTCGTATATATTTGGTCATACAAAGATTCTACACAAGTTTTAATGTGTATGTAGTGAGGATGGATCCCATTTTCAAGTCTCAAAGATGAATGAATGAGGAAATGATCATGGAAGCAAATTAAGGGTGTTTGGTAAGGGTTGTTGCAGAAAAACTACAAGAAATCTGAAATTTGTGAAGGCCAGATCGATCTCATAGGATGAGAGATCGATCTGGGAGAGCCAGAATGCCCTTATGTGAGAAATGGAAGGGAACAGATCGATCTCCAAAGGAAGCAGATCGATCTCCTTAGCTCTCGGGTTGGAAGCAGATCGATCTCCCCTAAGACCAGATCGATCTCCTTAAGCTTCTGTTTGACAGCAGATCGATCTCCAGTCTCGACAGATCGATCTCCTACCTTTAAAACGTCTTAGAAAAGAGGGATTTTAGAGGAACAGATCGATCTCCACCCAAGGAAGATCGATCTCCTCAAGTCAAAACTGTAAATGGGAGCAGTTGGATCATCAGAATTTCGGGATAAACCATTTCCTCTCACTTCAACTCAAAGAAATCTAGTTTCTCACTCCTAAATCCAGCCATTTTTAGTGAGATTTAAGGAGAGTCTATTAGAGACAAAGTTGTTCACAACAAAAAGAAGAACAACATAGTCTAGAGGCATTTTCCCATTTGATGGATTGAAGAAATAAAGGGCAATCCTAATTGGAGCAAGAGGAAATCCAATGAGGTAAGTTTCTAATGCAAATACCCAAGTACATTGGTTTGGATATTGATATGGGAAATGGTTAGTATGCATAGACATGATAGAACTACCTAGAATGGTATGAAATGAATATAACTTGGAAATAGTTAAGTGTGAGAAAGTGGAGAGTGGAAGTGTTTATGATGAATGAGATATCTTGAGTGGAGGAACATGTTGTGAGAATGATTTGGACATGTTAATAGTGGGATAAATTGTGAGATTTACCACAAGGGGGTAAAAATGTGTAATTAAGGCATTTGATAAATGCTTAGTTGAATAAGAGTTAGAAACATTAACTCAAATGTTGATGGATGAATTTCAGTTTCGGATGATACGTCGGAGCAAGTCGAGATGAGAATGCGAGAAGCATAAAGGCGGATAGTTGCACACAAGTAAAATGAGGTAAGGGACTGTGTGTTAACTATAGAGATGTTCGTACGTAATTACAGCAATTTCGTAGATATATTGCTAGGACTAGTACGATATTATAATTGTATGAAATGATGTGGAAGTATGAAAAGTGCTATGTTGTATATATGTATTGAGAAATGGGATAGGGTAAGGAAATAGCATGATATGCATGTTTTCAATGATGTTCTCAATTTTATATTGTTATTGATGATTGAGAAATGTCGATGATAGGTTGGCTACTTTTACATGTTTTAGCATGAAGAGTCATGCTGTATGAATAAACGTGTTTTGAGTTTTAAAAGAGAAAATAGCCATCTATCAGTTTTGAGATAAGATTTGGTGTTGAAGCGCTAGCTCACACCCGTTTTAATGCCTTGATGTACTGTGCGAGAGTTTTAACTCGCACGAGGGTTTTGAGAAAGTGCGAGAACCTTGCTCGCACCTGTTTTGTTGAGTTGAGGTAAACCTGGGGGTTTGGGACCCAAGGGGATACCAGTCGACAGCCATTTGAACGGGCTGGGCCTTAATGACAGATCGTACCGCGCTGGAGCTTTGCGTTGACTGTGTGTCACGTTGCTTGCTCGCCTGGTATATGAGACATGGTTTAAGGATAAAAAGTCCATCGGAGTTGGAGTATGGACTTGGGTCCACGGTCGTACGTAGAATAGTGTATTCACCCGTTGGTATACTATGTACCGTGCTGGGTGCACGTGAGTACGAGTATCGCGTAGATGACACACGACGTATCTTCACCGTGAGTATACGAGGAGATGAGGTGGATTGAGATGAGCCGGAGGGTAGGACTGACCCATCCCCCTTCAGGCGAAGTGATACCCTGTGCACACCTGATCAGTGAGGCCTGGGATCACTGACTATGGCCATAAGTCGTGGATATTTGATTGCCGAAAATTCCATGCCTGTCTCAGAGATTCGAGAAACAGAGACAATCTCAGAAAAGAAAGAGATTTGCGAGAAAGAATGATTTGAGAAGTGAAAGAGATTTCGTGTTTTTGATAAATCTCTAATTTCACATTCGTGCCGTGAGGGCACTATTTATGAGCATGTTTTAAATGGAAGTTTGACATTTGATTTACACGAAAATGCTATTAAGAAACATGTGTTTAAATGCATTGTTCGTATGATATTTCCATTTATAACGAAAACATGGTTTTGGTTTATGCATGCATGGGCTATGTAGGTAGTACGATATCTACCTGCTAGCATACATTTCCTTACTGAGCTGTGGTTTGCTCATCCCACTATTTTCCCCCTCTAGGTACTGAGAAGTAAGAGAGCGGTGATCTCTAGACCTTTTGTGTTAAACAGCTCCCACAATCCGCAAAGGTATAAGATTTGTATACACGAGTATTTTGTATCTAATATATTGTATCGCACAGTTATATCTCAGAATTGTAAACAGTATTATGGGGATGATATGTAAGCACATGGTATTTATACAATTAATTTTGTGCATTTACACACACACCTGGGAGTGTGAATTAAAGTTTTAAATATTCCGCTGTAAATGAATGAATTTTTAGTAATTGCATCTTCTCACAGCCCAACCGTAGTAGAGAATGTATGGATAGAAGGGTTCCCGAAAGCGGGGCATGACAGTTTGGGTTAGTACCTTCTGACATAGATACAAGCTATGTGATAGCTAGTCTACGCTTGGAGCTGGATCTGTTGGACAGGATCAGACCAGCTCAGCAAATTGATCCATATTGTGTTATGATGACTAGTCAGATACAAAAGGGCACGGTGACTGATTTTGAGTTGAGATCTGATGGATTACTGAGGTTAAGAGGTAAATTGTGCGTTCCCGATGACCCAGAGCTCAAGAGAGTGATATTTGTGGAAGCTCATTCGTCGAGGTACACATTACATCTGGAGAGTAACAAGATGTATCAGAACCTCCGAAAGGTGTACTGGTGGTTGAGTATGAAGAAAGACATGGCAGAGTTTGTGGCGAGATGTCTCGTATGTCAGCAGGTGAAGATAGAGCATCAGAAGCTTGCAGGATTATTGTAGCCTCTACCTATACCGACATGGAAATGGGAGCATATCACCATGGATTTCGTGATGGGTTTACCGATGACCCGCAGGAATCACAATACTATATGGGTGATCGTTAACAGACTGACGAAGTAAGCCAACTTCCTAGCTATGAGAACTATCGATACTCTAAGTTTATTAGCAGAGCTGTATGTACGCGAGGTAGTGAGGTTACATGGTGTACCAGTGAGCATAGTCTCTGATAGGGATTCCTGCTTCACTTACCACTTTTGGGAACATTTTTCGGAAGCCATGGGAACCCAGTTGAGTTTAAGCATTGCTTTCCATCCTCAGACAAATGGTCAGTCAAAGAGGACTCTACAGACTCTGGAAGACATCTTGAGAGCATGTGTGCTAGATTTTAGAGGCTCTTGGGATGATCACTTACCACTAGCCAAGTTCGTCTACAACAACAGTTATCATTTGAGTATCGGGATGGCACCGTATGAGGCTTTATATGACCGTAGATGTCGTTCCCCTATCGGATGGGAAGAAGTGGGTGACCGAAAGATTTTTACTCCTAACTTGGTTACACAAGCCTCTGAGGATGTCCATTTGATTGTAGAGAGACTGAGGACAGCTCAGAGCAGAAAGAAGAGTTACGCTGGCAAGAGACAGAGGCCACTAGAGTTTGTAGTTGGTGAATCAGTGTTTCTGAAAGTTTCTCCTTCCAAGGGTATAGCGAGATTCGAAAAGAAAGGAAAGCTGAGTCCTCGTTACATTGGACCCTTTGAGATACTTGATCGAGTGGGTGATAAGGCCTATAGGTTGGCATTGCCACTAGACTTATTAGGTGTATATAACGTCTTTCACATTTCAATGCTTCGGAAGTATCACTCGGATCCCGCACATGTGATTAGTTATGAGCCATTGGAGCTCAGAGAGGACATGTCATATGTTGAGAGACCGATTCAGATACTGGATAGGAAGGAGAAGGTCTTAAGATCGAAGACTATCAGATTAGTGAAGGTTCTTTGGCAGCATTATACTTCAGAGGAGGCTACTTGGGAGCTAGAGAGTCTGATGCGAGAGAAGCACCCCCATCTATTTGACGACTGACTTGGGTCTAATTTGGAGGACCAAATTTTCTTAGCTGGGGAGGATTGTAAGACCCGTGCTTTTATGTAGCTTGTTCCTTATGATTTATGTATGTACAGGCATTATATTAAGTAAATTAAATCATAAGAAGAGTATTTACTTGATTTAAGTGTTAGTGAAATGCTTTAACACTTATAAGCAACATAAAAATCAAAAAAGGGCTATAAGAGCCAACTGGCTAAACCGAGTGGATCTAAATCATTCTGATTGAAAAGAAGAACTTAAAATGAGAGAATGTAGAGAGTTCATGAAGGAAAGTCGATTTGATTTAGTTTCGAACATAGAGAACAAGAGTAAAAGCCACAAAGGGGCAAAACAGACCATTTTAACGGTTTAAGGTATTTAAGGCGTATTTACCTACCAAAAATGGCCAAAACGTAAAGCCGAGAGTGTAACCCATAGGACACTTTCAAAATTTTGATAAAAAGTCAACGTGGTTTATGATTTAGGAAAGAGTTAACTATGGTTAAGAAAAATGGACTTTTACCATAGTTGACTAACTTTGGTTAAAAATTAACTTAAGTATGGAGAAAAATTTGGGGAAAAATATTTTTGGTCAAAATACAAGATAATCATCCTTGAAAGTAAGAAAAATTTATTCGGATGGATTCCAGATTAAATTTAACGGGTAAAAACGTAATGGGCCAAAGTGAAGGTTTTAAAGCCCATTAAGGTATAATAAGTGTAGATCGAATTTCTTAAGTCCATTAGATCAAAATGTTGGACCGATTGGTGGGCCAAATATTTAGACAATTGAAGACCCGATTTATAGTAAAAATTTCAGCCCGAAAGCCCATTAGGAAGGCCCAAACCAAGAGGCCCAAATGTTAGGCCCAAATGGATTAAAATCAAGCCCATTAGTAAAAGGTAACCATAGCCAATTTGTTAACCATTACCTAAATCAATTCCATTCAAACTTGTTGGCTGAAAAGTAAGGCTTAATGACTAAGTAATTGGCTTATAAAATCAGCCACCACATGGTTTTCTTCAACCCATCATTCTCGGCTACACAAAGAAACCATTAAAACACGTATATTCAAGCTTTCTCTCACTAGAAATCACTAGGAAAAAGGCATATTTGGAACTTGCATTCTTCATGAAAGTTGTTCCAAATTGAGAGAGGATTAAAATATGTTGGAATTGGCTATCAAGGAGCCATAGTGTGCAAACCGAGAGGCTTCAAAGTTTCGGTCAAGTGTGAACGCATATACTAGGTATAAATTCAAGCTTTTAAATTCATATATGTTAATGTATGAATTATTCTAAGTAGATTGGTATATGTTTTAAGCATTGAAACACATGGAATCACTATGAACATGGATTGGCCGAGAGTGAGTAGTGAAAAATTGATGAATGCCCATATGATTTTAAGCCATGAATGAGTTAATGTACATGTGTTCATGATTACGGTATAGTTAGAATTAATCAATTTAATCAATTGATACATGAATTAAGTTGGCAATCAAGGTGTTTGATAAAATGCCTAAGTGAAATTGGCTAGCAAATGACCATGGACGGCATAGTGTGGTGTGATCGACGGCATGGGAGCTCTCGGCCAAGGCATTTGTCCAAGAGGTCCAATGTGTCAAGCCCAATTGGTTTCGGCCCAATGTGATGTAATGGGTCTCAGATAAGCCCAAAAAGAGTTGGTGCGCCCCACAAGCCTAATAGGCCCAATGAAAGTGAATTGTAGAATGAACATGGGCTTAAGGCAAAGTTAGGCCCATTAAGGCCTATTAAGGTTTAATAAAGCCCATTAAGTGAAATAGACTATATTAAATGTGTAATACAATAGGAAAATTATAATTAACCTGATGAACCGTTATATGTAGCTCTAGAGATTATTGGAGGAGCAAATCGGACTGCTGGATTGAGCAGCGTTAAGAAAGAAAAATTTCTCAAGTGATTGCAGGTAAGGGACTTTTGTGAATAGTTAGAGATACTTGTACGTATTTTCGTCTGCTTTTACATTCACTTAAAAACTCTGAGGGTCAGAGAAAGTGAATAATAATTATAGCGACCCGATAGTGTCAAATTATGATTTTGCCCTTAGTTATGAAAAAAGTCAACTTTTGAGAAAAGTTGTAAGAAGCATGGAAACCATAATTGTGAGTGTTTTTAATGTTGTTTAGCAAAAGAGTAGGTAGATGGGCTAATGTTTACATGATTGATGAGAAATAGCACATTATATTGTGCTGATTTTGATGTTTTGAAAATCATCCCTTTTTAAAGAGCCATCTATCGAATTATGTGAGAATAAATCATGCTAGAGCACAGCTCGCACTTGATTTCATATATTTTCCACATATATTTGTGCTGAAGTATGATTAACACTAGATTTCCATGACATGCATGATGGAGCACTGGAGTTATTTCTCGTACTCAGTTTTATATGATTTATGCATGATAGAGTGTTGGAGCGATTAGCTTGTACTCAAATTTTACATGAGATGCATGACAGTGTTAGAGCGCTGCTCGTACTCGATTCTTCATGATTTATACATGACATAGTACTTGAGAGATTTTTCGTACTTGATTTGATGAGTTTTGTGCATAGCATGGCACTGAAGCGATTGCTCGTACTTGATTTGAAACATGAACTATGCATGACCTAGTGCTGGAGGTTTACTCGCACTAGGTTTGAGTTTGTGATGTGAAACAGTGTTTGAACGGCTTGTCGACTGAGAGTCACGCTCAAAGGCGAGCATTGTATTTTTATGTGATATATAAGACATGTTGAAAAAAACCATGCTGATTTCCTCGTGTAGATTGAGTGTCACACTATGAAATGTTCGCATGTGCATTTAGAGACGTGGTATTGATTATCCATTGAGATAGGGTGTAAGACCCCGTATATGTATAAGGGTAATGTGTGTACTTGGATTAAATAATATGAATGGACTTGTGATGTAAAGTATGATTGATGTAAGTCCATGGATTCAATGTATGTATGTGTAATATAAATTGTAACGTACATACAAGTTTCATTAAGTATGAATACGGAGAAATGTATTCTAGCAAGTGATAGATGTGATTGAGACTCAAGAGGAGTAGTGTGGTAAAATGGAATGGAGTTATGCTTCCATTTGGTTGTATGTAGCATACCTTTGAACATACAATGAATGCACACAAGTTTCAATGTGCATAAGGTATGAATGGATGCCATTTTCAAGTTATAAAGGTGGATGGATGAGGAAATGGCCATGGCAATAGATTGAGGGTGTATTGGTATGAGTTGCAGCAATGAAACTGCAGGGAATCTGGAAAACATGAGGTCCAGATCGATCTCCTAGGATGAGAGATCGATCTGGGAGAGCCAGAATGCTCTTATTTGGGCGAAAGAATCGAGCAGATCGATCTCCAATGGAGCCAGATCGATCTCTCAAGCATTCTGTGGTGGAAAGATCGATCCCCAAGCACCCAGATCGATCTCCTTAGCTCTCTGTTTGGGACCAGATCGATCTCATGCTTCGACAGATCGATCTCATGCCTCAACAGATCGATCTCATTGCTTCGACAGATCGATCTCAGGCTTAAAAATGCCGTGAAAAAGAGGGATTTTAAGGGACCAGATCGATCTCCTCTTGGACCAGATCGATCTCCTCAAGTCAACTCTATATAAGGAGAGCTGAAAATCTGGAAATCTCGGAAAAACACCAAACCTTACAATCTCAACCCCAAAAACCTAACTTTCCCTCTCTAAAAATCAGCCATTTTCAGTGAGATTTGGAGAGAGACCATTAGAGGTAAAGTTGTTCCTATCAAAGAGAGGAACAACATAGTGAGAGGGCAATTTCCCATTCTTAGAGTTGAAGGAGTTAAGGGCTTTACCATTTGGAGCAAGAAGAGGAATCACATTTGGTAAGATTCTAACACTCCAATCCAAATGTATTAGTTATTTAATTGATTTTGGAGTTGATTGGTATGAGTATTGATGGGTAAACTACCTAAGAATGTAGTGGAAGTGGTGTGACCTAGAAATCTAAAATGGGTATAATGTGAGGATATGTGGGATTGAATGAGTTTATGATTTGTGGCACGCTAAAGTTGTTATTGGGGTATTGTTTATGATTTTAGATGGTTAAATGAGATTACATTGTGAGTTTGGAGGAATTGTGGAAATGGGTATGAATATGCTTGATAAATGCCATAGTGAGGGAATTCATGAAGTATGAACACTATGAGCTTAATGTCGATTTGATATCGACTTTGAATGAGTTAAAAGGCCTAAGAAAGTCCATAGACTCGAGTTATGGATAAAGTAATGAAACGAGGCCAAATAAGCTTTAATAGAGGCTATAGATTAAATTGAATATAGCAAGCACAAGAGTTGCAATATATGGGTCGAATATAATGCGGGATACGATTTTGTGCAGTCCCGAAGAGTTCGTTAAAGGCGAACCAAATTGTACGAGTAAGCAGCTTAAGGAAGTGGAATCACGCATCGCAATTCCAGGTAAGGGAATTTTGTGAGTATATAGAGATAGCTGCTCGTACTTTGAACTTGTGGGTGATTATTGGGTGTTGTATGAAAATGCATGAATTGCCCAAATAAATGATTGATGATATTCGTGAATGATAATGAGTATATGCGTGGTTTTGGATTTGAAGTGGATTCTATGAAAGGGGATAGTAAGGCTAATAATTGCATAAACCTAACGTTTTGATGTTTTTCCAAAACGAATTGCTTGGTTTTAAGCAAACTTGTAGATAGGTTGGCTAGTATTGTGATGTTGTTGTGGAAAAGCAAATTGTGAGTGCTAAACCCGAATTGCCGGGATTGATAATTGTATTTAAGCCGCCTATCATATTCGTATGACTTAAATCGCGCTAGAGCCTCACTCGCGCTGGATTTCTATGTCTTCATTTGTATGAAACGTGCTAGAGCCTAGCTCGCACCTTGATCTGAATTATGATGATGTTTATAAACCGTACTGGAACTTCTGCTCGTATGTGGATTGTGAATGGTTATCTTATGAGTATAACCGTACTAGAGCTATGCTCGTACGCGCCTCTTTATGAGAAGATGCATGATGCATGAGTCGTGCTAGAGCTTTGCTCGCACAAGTTTGTACAATGGGATTCGTATAGGGTTGTGAAAGTGGGTAAGATCCTTAAGCCTTACATCCTTAAGCCAACATCCTTAAGCCCGAGGAGGCAGGGAGGCTCTGTTAAGCAGGGAGGCTCTGTTTAGTGGGGAGGCTCTCTTACGGTGGGATCCTTAAGCCAACATCCTTAAGCCCAAAGAGGCGGGGAGGCTCTGTTAGGCAGGGAGGCTCTCCTACATGGGTATGGTAAAGGTGGGATCCTTAAGCCAACATCCTTAAGCCCAAAGAGGCGGGGAGGCTCTGTTAGGCAGGGAGGCTCTCCTACATGGGTATAGTAAAGGTAAGATCCTTAAGCCCTACATCCTTAAGCTAACATCCTTAAGCCCGAAGAGGCAGGGAGGCTCTGTTAGGCGGGGAGGCTCTGTTCGGTGGGGAGGCTCTCTTACGGAAAGGACCCTTAAGCCCTACATCCTTAAGCTAACATCCTTAAGCCCGAAGAGGCAGGGAGGCTCTGTTAGGCGGGGAGGCTCTGTTCGACAGGAAGGCTCTCCTTCACGGAATATGGAAAACTCTTGGTATGGGGTAGATAAGACCTAGGAATGGCACCCCCAATCATGATATGAGTTGCGGAGTACGATGTACCGTGTATATCACATGGAGTACGATGTACCGCATGAGGGTTATGTGATGAGAAAGTCTGGTGAGGGATAATTCATCTTCGTGCCAGCATGATACCCCGCACACCTGGATGCGTGTGGTCTGGGATGATTTATGATGTAATGATTCACATAGGCACTTTTGATATAGTGACCTAGATTTATACACATGCGTGAATTGTGGAATGTAAATGTGGTTGTGGTTTGTGAGTGGATTTGGTGGTGTTATGTTGTTGGTTCAAAAAGGAAGTTTCTAAATGAATTGCCCTTTTTATGAATTTAAATGAGATCGAGCATGAGATGATTTATACATGATGTTTTACCATGTTTTATATGCCAATTTTACATGACTTTGATACATGATATATATGTATACTCATACGGCATAGTTTTATTCCTCATGCTCCTACCATAAATGATTTACGCATAACACTATCAGCATGTAGATAGAGTAGTTATCTACCATGCTTGCATTATTGCCTTACTGAGCGTGTGGTTGCTCATCCCACTCTATTTTCCCCCCTACAGAGCGTGCATAGTAGCCCAGTGAGGACTGAGGCGTATTATTTTGGACTCCGCTGCATCTCCATCGCTAAGAGGT
This sequence comes from Firmiana major, assembly GCA_033439115.1. NCBI lineage: Eukaryota > Viridiplantae > Streptophyta > Magnoliopsida > Malvales > Malvaceae > Firmiana > Firmiana major. The sequence goes on along the minus strand of CM065908.1, from coordinate 43,054,728 downwards.
ATATACACAGTGATTCTTTTTGTATCTAAACAATGTAAAAGCACAGTATTCTTTTGCGTTGTACTTATGGGGGATGTAGATGTCAGTAAATCATGTATTCGTATAAGTACACGATTAAATGCACATGTATGACATCGTTTTAATTAATTGAGAATGAATGAGATGTGGTGTTTATTATTGACTCACAGCCCAACAGTGTGTGGTGAGCTTAGTTCACGACTGGGTAAGGTAACAGTAAAACGCGAAAAATTTTCGGTGATTTCGGTTAAAGAGAATGGAATTGGGTCGTGACATAGGGTCCATGGGTGTACGTTGTACTGTGCGAGTGGCATGGAGTACATTGTACCGTGTGTTATTGTGTTGTTGTGGAGTTAAGGAGTTTATAGCTTGCGGTTGTGATGGACTGACTCCCCTCCCGTTGCAGCAGTGATTGCCTGGCACACTTAGATCTGTGTAGCCTGGGATCACCATTATAGGGTATGGCCATAGTCCAGGATATTATTGCATTTCACCACAGAGTCTCACATGATATATAATTTGATTGATTTTATGATACGGGTAGACCTGAGGGATGGGTCGAAAATTCGATTTGTTGTGTTGAGAATGATTTAAATGCCATATTTACTGTGATTTGAATATAAAGATGCATTGTTTTGCATGAAATGCCTACATTTGAGCACTAAGCATGATTTCCGTACATAGTATTTAATCTGTACAAGTATATATATATATATATATATATATATATATATTTAAAGACATGCTTTTAGAGTGAGTTAAGGAAATGATATTTTTGAGGCATAACATTATTTTGAGTAGATAGTGTAGATGTCTACTTGCTTGCCTAATTTCCTTACTAAGTTGTGAGCTCACCCTTTTTTTTTCACCTCTCTATAGAGCATCTGCAGTAGAGCGATTACGTGAGAGGGATAGTGTTCCTGTTGTCCACTGCCATTTCTTATCGTTCGACAGGTATACATATTTTTGTACGGTTCTGTATCTAAACATATAAGCAGCACAGTGATGTAAATGATATATATGATGGGGGAATGTATTTGTATTAGATTATATACGAGCTCACTTATGTTATAAAAGAAATTACAGTCAGTAGATAGTATATTGACATGTATGTATGATAATGAATGAATGTTATTGTAAGCGAGGATAATAACATCGAATCAGAGCCCAACTATTGATAAGGAGAAAGGTAAGTAAAAAGCAAAAACTTTGTAGTGGTTTTTGGTTAAGTCACAGAGGGTCGTGACATGTTTTCAGGGATAGATAGCCTTACTATAAGTTTTCCTAAAAAATGTATTGTAAGTTTTGCAGTAGAGAAATAAAGGAATATGATGTTTGTAACTAAGAAAAGCAAAGTATAATTCATCATATCTATGAGGTGAATTTATTTATTTATAATGGATACCTATATGATAAATTATGTTACTAACAGTGGAAAGGATAATTTGGAGGGTTCATTGCATAAGTAGTGTACACAGATAAGACACGTCCGAAATTGAGAGATATTCTAGTGCTTGTAGAGTTTCCTGATGTCTTCCTAGATGATTTACTAGGATTACCACCCGACAAAGAGATGGCGTTTTGTATAGAGTTGGTACCTGGTACAGAGCCGATATCTAAACCACCGTATAAGATGGCTCCGATTGAGTTGGAGGAGCTAAAAAAGGAGTTACAGGAGTTGCTAGAGAAGGGGTTTATTAAACCAAGCGTCTCACCCTAAGGAGCTCCAATCTAGTTTGTGAGGAAGAAGGATGAGAGACTCCGACTGTGCATAGATTATTGATTGTTGAATAAGGCTACCGTCAAGAATAAGTACCCCTTCGATGCATTAATGATCTATTGGATCAGCTTTGGGGAGCACAAGTCTTTTCTAAGATAGATCTGCGATCTGGGTACCATCAGTTGAGGATACAGAGTAGAGATGTACCCAAGACAACATTTCGTACCCGTTATGGCCACTACGAGTTCTTGGTTATACAATTCGGATTGACGAAGGCCCCCACAACATTTATAGCTTTGATGAATGATGTGTTTAAGCCATACCTAGACTAGTTTGTGATAGTATTTATCGATGATATATTGGTTTATTCCAAGTCCAGGAAAGATCATGAGCGGCATATAAGGATAGTTTTGCAGACCTTTTGGGAGAAGGAATTATATGCTAAACTTCGTGAGTGTGACTTTTTGTTGGAACAGATCTCATTTTTGGGCCATCTTGTATTGTGGGATGGAGTATCAGTAGATCCATCCAAGATTGAGGTAGTTGTTCAGTGGGAACAGCCCAAGACAGTTACCGAGATCAGAAGTTTTCTGGGGTTGGCAGGTTATTACCGGAGATTTGTAAAAGGTTTCTCTAGACTAGCTGCTCCGTTGACACGTCTCACGCGAAAGGATATTGAGTTTGTGTGGGACGAGGCATGTGAGAGGAGTTTTCAGGAGCTTAAACGTCGGTTGACCACTACTCTGATTCTCACCATTCCTACCAACTCAGGAGGTTTTTCTATGTATACGGATGCATCACACTAGGGATTGGGCTGTGTACTTATGCAGGATGGGAAGGTAGTTGCCTATGGATCTAGACAGTTGAAGGATCACGAGAGGAACTATGCGACTCACGATTTAGAGTTGGCAGCCGTAGTGTTTGCGTTAAAGATATGGTGCTACTATCTCTAGGGTGAGAAGTATTAGGTATTTACTGACCATAAGAGCCTTAAGTATCTGTTCTCACAGAAGGAACTGAACATGAGACAGAGAAGATGGCTCAAGCTCTAGAAGGATTAGATTATGAAATCGTCTACCACCCGGGTAAGGCGAATGTAGTTACCGATGCGTTGAGCAGGAAGAACCTCGAGTTAGTGTGTTATATGATAGTTTGGGAACACGAGTTGTTGGAGCAATTCACAAACTTTAATTTGGATGTAGCCCTACCTGATACAGAAAGATTTGATGTTGTGGCTAGTTTGAGATTGGAGCCAAAGTTGATTAGTCATATTCGATAGGCTCAGCAAAGTGATCGACGGTGTATCGATTGGTTGAGTCAGGTACAGATAGGTGTGGGTACTAACTTTGAGTTGATTACAGATGGATTACTGAAGTTCAGGGGCAGAGTATGTGTTCTCTAGGATTCAGAGATCAGGAACTAATTTTATCAGAAGCTCACTCATCAAGGTATATGATACATCTAGGGAGTACCAAGATGTATTAGAACCTTCGAAAGATTTATTGGTGGTCTAGAATGAAGAGAGATATTCTTGAGTATGTCGCAGATGTCTTGTCTATTAGCAGGTGAGGGTAGAGCATAAAAAACCTACAGGGTTATTGCATTCTCTACCGATATCGACATGGATGTGGGAGCACGTCACCATAGATTTTGTGATGGGTTTGTCGAGGACCCGCAGAGGTCATGATGCCATCTAGGTAATTGCTGATCGGTTTATGAAGTCAGCATATTTCTCAGCTATGAGAGCTACTGATACTCTAAGTCAATTGGCGAACATGTATGTTAGAGAGATAGTTCGGTTACATAGTGTTTCGTTGAGCATTGTTTCAGATCGGGATGCCTGCTTAACTTTTCACTTTTGTCAACACTTTCAGGAAGTGATGGGGACCCAGTTGAGTTTTAATACCGCTTTCCATCCTCAAATAGATGGTCAGTCAGAGAGGACTATACACACTCTGGAGGATATGTTGAGAGCATGTGTGCTGGATTTTATAGGCTCATGGGATAATCATTTACCACTAGTCGAGTTTGCCTATAATAACAGTTATCATGCTAGTATCGGGATGACACCATATGAGGCACTGTATGACCATAGATGTTGTTCCCCAATTGGATGGGAAGAGGTTTGTGACAAACATATTTTTGCTCTCGATTTAGTGCAGTAAGCCTGTAAGGATGTCCAATTGATTTGTGAAAGGATATAGACAGCTTAGAGCAGACAAAAGAGTTATGCTGACAGGAGACAGAGACCATTGGAGTTTACTGCGAGTGAATCGATATTGTAGAGAGTTTCTCCTTCAAAAGGGATTATGAGGTTAGGTAAAAAGGGGAAGTTGAGCCCTCGGTATATCAGGTTATTTGAGATACTAGATAGATTGGGAGATAAGGCATATAGGCTAGCATTGCCACCTAAGCTAGTGGGTATTCATAACGTCTTTCACATTTTTATGTTATAGAAATACCACCTGGATTCGACTCATGTGATTAGATATGAGCCATTGAAGTCAATGAGAGCATGTTGTATGTTGAGAAGCCGATTCGGATATTGGATAGGAAAGATAAGGTGTTGAGATCGAAGACGATTCCCTTAGTGAAAGTTCTTTGACAATATCACACTCCGGAAGAAGCTACTTGGGAGTTAGAGGGTATGGTGCAAGAGAAGTACCCAGAGTTGTTCTCAGACCAATTTGGTTCTAATTTGGAAGACCAAATTTCTTTAGAGGGGGAGATTTGTGAGACCCTATATATGTATGACTTTATTATATGTTAATGGAATTATAAGACAGATGATTTTGATCATATAATTGTGAATGAAATTGCAAAGAGAATGCATGAATACATGTAATGGCTAAATAAGGGCTGAAGTGGCCACAAATTAAATAAATGGAATTTAAACCCTTCAGACTAATACAAGGACTCAAACATGTATTGATAATATAAGGACAGTGAGTTCTACGTACCTTTTTCGATTCCACGCAGTACACACAAGTCACATAGTACTTGAATCATAAGAAATGGATCTTTTCATACTCTATGTGTGAATAGAATGCAAAATGGATAGCAAAGCAATTGAATGCAAGTTGTTCTTTGAAATTTTGGGAAAGAACTGCAGTTAGGAACCTACAGATGAAGGCCAGATCGATCTTTTACTCAAAGCAGATCGATCTCTTATTCTAGCAGATCGATCCCCATTTGATTCTGCCAAGAACAGATCGATCTCTTCCCCAACATAGATCAATCTCCAAAGGTTTCTGGCTATAATAGATCGATCCCTTCCTAAAAAGCCGATCGATCCTATATTCATGCAAATCGATCTCAATGCAGTTCTGCCTAGAAAGGATCGATCCCTTCCCAAGGAGCAGATCGATCCCTTCACTAGGACAGATCGATCTCTAATGCGTTCTGCTTGGCAAGGATCGATCCCTACCCAAGAGCAGATCGATCTCACTAGCTTACTTATTGAAAAATCGTGTAGTTTAACCCAAGAAAGATCGATCTCTCACCCTAGGAGATCGATCTCTCAATGCCAATTCTATAAAAAGGCTCGACAGTCGAGTCTTCTTCCCTGAAACATCAAACACCTCTCCAGTTTCACAAAGTAACCTAGCTTTCTCACTCTAGAATTTCATTACCTCCCTACCAGATTTGAAGAAAAGTTGTTTGAGCAAAGTTGTTCATTATGATGAGGAGAACAACATAGTTTTGAATCAACATTCAAGTTGATGAATTAAAGGAGCAAAGTCTTCCCTTAAGATTTGGCCAAGTGAGGAAGTATAAGCTAGGTAAGTTTTCAATACACCAATTTCAAGTATGTTTATCTAGACATTGTTATGGGTTATTTGGTGTATGTATTGTTGGCTGAAACTACCTAGAGCATGATGAACCAACCATGACAAAAAATGGGTTTAGTGTGAGAAAGAAAGCTATGGTTGATTTAATTATGGATTTATTATACATTGGCATTGGTAATGTTATATGTATGATTCTAAGATAGTTTTGTGAAACCAATATGTTGGAATAGATGATGAACTTAAGGCATTGTGAGCTTAATGCCGACCTAATATGAATCGTTAGACTTGGGGAGTATAAAAGATTCTCGAGAAATGATTAGTACAAACGAAATAGACATAAGAGAAAATAAGGTCCAAAAGATGTAACGAGGTCCAATGGATGTAAATGGGCCCAATGCATTGATTTGAATTTCCTGCAAGTGAGAATGAAGTATATGAAATTATACTGATGTGATTAGTAAATAATTTCGTGTAGTTTCGGAGGTTATATTGGGAACGAATCAGATTGAATGATCGAGCAGCTATAAGGAAGTGGAATTACTCGACGTGATTCTAGGTAAGGGAATTTCGTGAGTATCTAGAGGTAGCTGCATATATTTTGAGGGTATTTACATGGCATTATAACTGCTTGGTTACCTAGAAAAGAAATAATGATTTGTGCGAAAGATTTCGGATAAAGATGAAAAAAGTGATTTTGCCTCTAAGAGTTAAATTTTACAAAAAGGGTAGTAAGGCTAATAATTACATGAATATCATGTTTTGATATTTTTATGAAATTTATTGCTTCGATTTAAGAAAAGTTACGGAGGCTGACTATTGACTTCATAATTTCATGAAATAGCATGAGTCAAGTGCTAACTGTGATTTTGAGCGTGTTTTGTTGAAATAGAGCCGTCTACCAGATTTATATGAATTTAATCATGCTGGAGCTTTGTTCGCACTAGGTTTTGATATTTTAACATGCATGAAATGTGCTGAAGCCTAGCTCGCACCATATTTTGAGTTGAGATGCATGTAAGCCGTACATGAGCTTTTGCTCGTACGTGGGTTTTCATTTATTTCTTATGCATATAACGGTATTGGAGCTTCGCTCCTACATGATTTTACCATTATTTATTTTGCTTAAAGTCGTATTGGAGCGTTGCTCGTATAAGGATTTTTATCGATTGTGCTTAAAATCGTGCTAGAGCTTTGCTCGCACTGGGCTTTTCACACTGTGATATGTAATGAATCATGTTGGATGCCTGTGTAGACTTTGTGTCACACTGATGAGATGCTCGCACTTGCACTTAAGAATGAGTTTGTTATACATGGTATGGGGTAGATAAGACCTACGATAGACACCCCCGACCATGATATGGGTTCATAGAGTACATTGTACCGTGTATATCACATGGAGTCTGCTGTACCGTGTGGTGATGATGTTGATTTATAGTTTGGCAGGCAGGATTGACCTATCTCTCGTTGCAGCATGATGCCCCACATACCAAGATCTGTGTGGTTTGGGATGATAGTGACATAGTCGGCCAACAGAGTCCTCGATTATATACAGTGATCACCTGTCTCACATGATATCACATGGTTTTATATACACTAAACATAATTTGTGTTATCTAAGGTAGATTTGAGGGAGGGGTCGAACCTTGTAGGACGTTTTTAAAGGAATGATATACTGTTTGTGATGGGTTTTTATTAATGTTTTGGACAAGGTGTTAAACCTAGAGGGAATGATTTATGATGAAATCTATGATTTAAGATGAAACTGATAAGTTTTATTATGATGAGCATGAGATGTTTTACATGATGATTTTCCATGTGTTATCATGCCTAATTTCATGTTTTCAGTACGTGATATATGTATATACATGTGGCATAGCTTTAATAGTACCTTATGCTCTAGATATAAATGATTTTTATATCATGACATTATAAGCATGTAGATAGTGTAGTTATATACCTGCTTGCACTATTGCCTTACTGAGCGAGTGGTTGCTCATCCCCTTCATTTTCCCCCTATACCGAGCACACACAGTAGTCTAGTGTGTGGCGGAGGAGTTGCATCCGGATATCCAATGCTCTCCACCACCAGGAGGTATACACACTAGTATCTTTTTCTATCTAAACATGTAATAGCACAATAATCATTTTGAAATGTAATATGGGGGATGTAAATATTAATAGACACGTGCAAGTATCGAATTTCAGTTATAGAGTATACGTGTTTTACTTTAGACTAAATTATAAGATAGATGACATAGTAGATGGTAAAGAGTGACTAATGCTGACTCATAGCCCAACTATTTGGTGGTGAGAATGTTCACAACCAGGAAAGGAAAGGAAAAAACAAAAAAATTTTAGTGATTTTATGTAAAAATGGGTCGTGACAAGATCAATTCCCTGAAGGTAGAATACCCAAATTGTATAAGAAAGCACAATGAGATCGATCCCCTTCTTACTAGGATCGATCTCTTCTTCACATAATGTGTTCTTTAAGTATTTTAAAGGGTGAAGATCAATCCCCTTCTTACTAGGATCGATCTCTTCTTCACATAATGTGTTCTTTAAGTATTTTAAAGGGTGAAGATCAATCCCTTAAGCAATTAAAGCCTTTAAATTTGGTTTTAATCACACGTGAAATGAGAGAAACATAAAGGACCCCCAAAGAAAGAAAGAAAAAGGAAAAAAGAGAAAGGAAAAAGAGAAAAAAAAAGGATAAAAAGAAAGAGAAAACCAAAGACCCTACCCCATTCTTCATCCTTTACCTCCATTCCATCACAAATATCAATTTGAGAGTGGGATTTGGATGGAGAAAAAAGGAGATTTTGAAGAACCAAAAGGGTTTTTGGAGAAAAAGAATAGATAAAAAATGAGAAGCTTTTTCATTGAATTAAATATGATGAGTGTGGTTTATTTATGATTATTAAATGCTTATTGGGTGTTTAATTATGGTTTAAAGGTTGATTGTTGGGTTTGAAGTTTAGAGAAGTCATTTTAGGGTTTTTCTCTCTAGAATTGGACACGATAAAGGTTTTCTAAAATTCCAAAATAATTATATGTTGTGATTGGTATTGTGATATATTAATTTGCTATAGTTGATTGTAGAAAATAAATTTTTGGAACAATGATTTAGGGTTTTGGCCTTAGATGACCTTAGGTTTATGTGGATGAAGAGTATGTATTGGTGTAGGTTGATTGGTGAATAATGTGGTTTTGATCTATTAAAAAGGAAAATAGTTAAACATAAGAGGTGCCTTGGGTTTAGGGTTAAGGGTTTAAGTGACTAATTTGATATAGAGTGCTCTTGACCACTTGAAGGATTTGTGGAAATTAATTAATATGATGAGTTATCAATTTGTTGTATGGTATTGGAGTCCAATTAGGTAAGCTTGATAATAATTAGGCTTGATTGTGATGGTATTGCAGTTAAGAGATTGGCTAGAGTGAGGATGGCTAAGGCAATATATATGTATTACCCAGACTTAGCTTGGTAATAAAGGTTTTCAGTCACCACACTGTTATCGAGGTAATGGATTGCATGTAAAAGACATGAGTATCTCAGCCCAACCATAATAATGGTTCGGTCAAAGTTATTTTGATATAACTATGCATATTAGCATAATTAAATTTAAGTATTGTATTGATTAAAGATTATTGAGACAACTCCTTAGCATTGTGAAATTGCATTGACTTAAAAAATCATTTGATCAAACCTATTGTAGGGATTTTAAATAAAATATTCCTTAAATGTTTTCTTAATCATAAATTGCCTTTTTTTTTTTTTATAAAATCCTATTTACGAAATTTTTTATAATATTTTAAATGAGAAAAGCTTTACTTGATTTGATTTAAATAAAGCCGAATTGTTTTTATTAGGGGTTGCCCAGCTATTTGTTGTGAAACCCTGATTCCATGGGATATTCATTCCCTTGTTGTACATATGGTTATTGAAATTATTGATTATGATTTTGAATTGGGAATCATGGATTATGTTGTATCATATTGAAGTTTGGAATTGTTTTAGAGACTCTTTTACATGCTTTTTTCTAGCATTTATGCCTATAGTATTGTATTATATTATTGGCTATTTGACTTGAACACATCTACAACTTCCCTGTATTTACTGATCCAGTGGTATTGAGGACTCTGAACTATGGCCACAGGTTACACTCTCCCTTCTTAGGATGTTTCTTCGTGGAACGATTATGTCTCTTGGTGAGATGATTATGTTCCTTCGTGGAACGATTGTGTTCCTTCTAGAACAATTGCATTGTGCATGTTAGGATATTAGCCTAGTATTTCAATTATTATTGAAAGTATTTTACTGATCGATTTATGAATTGATTTGATTTGAAAGCATGAGCTTACATTGCAAGAATTGATTTGAAAGTATGTTTTGAAATATGTATGTCTATTAATCGAAAGTTTTGATTTGAATTGCATTGTTTTAGACACTTGTCCCTTCTCATGTAACCTTTATTGGACATTAGCTCAACTCCTCTTTCCTCCTCCATAGATTATATTCGATGGACACTGAGTGTGAAACCCAATTTTTTTTTTACATCGTACTTATTATTAAAGTATTGAGAAGTGACTAAGAAACTCGGAATAATATTATGCAGGCCCAAAAAAGACCAAAGCACTCGGATCATTAGCGTAGGGCTCGATGGCATGCAAAATAAGGTAAGGTCTTAAGCTCGAGAATACATTATGAATTACATGGTCAAGCATGAAATGATGTCTAGGAGTGAAGATTTAGTCATTGGAAGTGAAAAAGTTAGTTAAACTCGGGTTTTATATTTAATCGGGAAAATGGGCTTAGTTAAGAAAATAAATTCACATAAATTATAGAAATTTGAGAAAATTATTCAGAGATCATGGGAAGTTAATATAAGGTCATAATGATTTGGGAAAATTAAAATTAAGTGGAAAGGATGAAGATTGAATGGTCAAATGAATTTTCAAAGTGAGTTAGGAAGCTTAAACCGTTTAGCTCAGTATTAACCAAGTCAAGAAAATGAGCTCGATTTAGGAAACGTTTCTTAAACAAGTGACCCCAGAATTTTTATGGGAGATACTACAGACATGATAGAATATTGGGGAAGTGAAAATTTTGGAGAAATTGGACTAGAAATATTTTTTGGGGATTTTACAAAACAGGGCAGAAAATCTGCCCAACACAATCAACTGACCTACTCATGTACACCCTTAGATTTGAAGCTCATCCAACGGCCCAAAAATTCCCATCTCCTCCAAATTATTACCCCACGTAATAAGTTAATAGTAGCCCTTGGAATCATCCCATTGCTTTCCTATTCCGAGAGATCCAACCATTTCTTTCTCTTATTCTTCCTGCCAAAACGTGACTGTGTAGTCTTCATTGAGTGAATTTTTTGAAGGCCTTCCAGCTAGACTGAGGGAATGACCAAGGTGGGAAAATTATTTCCCTATGAGTCCTTTCTAACATATAAAAAAATCCAGCAAAAAAACGAGTTCATCTACTAGGATAAATCTCAGAGAGAACCAATCCTATCATTTTCTCGTAGGTGAACTCCGCTTGTTCGATTGTTTTGAGCCTCTTCCGGTAGTTTTATGATCATGACCAAGAAAGATCGAATCTTCCTACTTGAACCCTCTACAACATATAAAAATTTCAGCTCCATTGAAGGTTATTGGTTAGGTGAAATCCTAGAGAGAAAATTAGGGATAGAAACTATCATGTTCATGAGGTGAGAGAAAGCTTGATTTCAAATGTTTTTGGTTGGATTTTGTTGATGTTTTGGATGATTTTAAGATGTAAACTTGATGATTTACAGTTGAGGAACAATTTTGAGAATCAAAAGCTTGGTCAACTTTGGTCAAAGGTAAGAGAAAGTTGATGAATGATGAAGATGATAAGATATGTTGATATTTGATGATTTTTAAGGCTTTTTACTTCAATGGAATTGATTGGAATAATTTGTAGAATGCTTAATGAATTTGGCCAGCCTAGGGTTTTAATGTTTAAGATGAAATGTGGTTTGATTTAAGGTTAATAGATGTTTGAATGATACCGAAGAAACTCGGTTTATAGTTCGGTTAAGCGAAAAACCAAAAAAGAGTGAAAATTGAGTAATTTGGGTACTTTGAGTGGTTAAATAAAGTATAGGATAAATGTTTAAGCTATTAAGTTGACAAGCCTTTAATTTGTTGGAAAGAAAACTAATGAAATAGCTTAAACCGAGATTTTATTGGTAAAACCGAGAAAATTAGCAAAGTTGGTGAAATAGTCAAAATTGGTCAACTTTAAGGAAATAAATGCATATTTGATTATGTTAAAGTAAGATTAAACTATATAAGATGACTTGATGTTGTTTCGGATAGCTCGGGAAACTAGTACGTTAAACAAGGCTATACCGAATCACAGTGAAATAATGCCACTTAAACCCAGGAGAGGTAACGAGTGTAATTTAAGATGGTAATAGTATTCCTTTTTCTCAAACCTCGATTTATGAAAATGTTCAATTTTACTCAACTTCTAAATAAATGGTTAGAAATTATTAAGAGATCGTTTCTTTAGTTCAAACTAACCCTCAAATGAAAATCAAGCTTCACACCTATTAAGCCTATGTTTCATTTGGTCATAATTTTTGAATTGGAGGAAAAACTTTATGAAATTAAATGCAAGATTTTTGAGCATGTTTTTTGAATCTGTCTTTTGAATAAGATGTTCTGATTTTTGATTTATGTATGAAATTATCACACGTTTTGAGAATAAAGGCCACCTATGTTATAAGTTATCACATGTCATGCTCGCCTTCGTGACAGTTATGATTTTTGCCTTTATGGCATGTCTGTTTACCGCCTTTGGGTGTGTCTATTTACCACCTTCGGGTGTGTCTGTTTGCTGTACGACCTTAATCATGTCTACAGCCTTACCATGGCCATAGGTATCTGATTATTCTTTTCATTTCTCTATGGAGGATGACTCTGTTACTATCGCGTGACAACTATATAGGCTAGCCTAGTCTCCATCTGATATGATCTCTTTTTTTAAGATGTTGACTTTTCGATATATATTTTATACTCAGCAATGCTTTTGAAGTTCTGTATATTCTAAAAGATTTGGATCCGTCTGTTAAGGTTTCTTATTTCGAAACAATGTTTCTGTTAAATATGTTTTATGTTTTACGCATTTTAGAAGTTATGTAATGTTTGTAAAGAAATGCCACCTTTTATTATTAACCTGTTCACTGTATGTTTTAGACACTATGATCGTTTTAAATGCACTACTTACTGGGCTTTTCCTAAAGCTCACCCCTCTCCCTTTCAGATTTTTGCAGTGATCTTCAACTACTACTTGCTGCGTACACGACGTAGGCTAGTGGATACGAGCTTCTCCAGGATACTTTTTGTACACATGTGAGGTATACATTCATATCTCTTCACCAGACACTTTTTGTGTAGCACAAACACCTACTGTCAGCAATATGTTCTGATGTAATCTATGTGAGGATGAATGAAATGAGTTATCTTAGGAATTAGTTTTTGGAATAACTAGATGTGATTAAAATGTATGGAATGATTCGATGATATGATTTGGAAAGCATGTCTGATAGTTGTGGATAGCTAGAGTTGTTAAATCAACTTGATTGCGGGTGGACAGGCTTATATATAAGCCATTATGCTGTCAAAATTTTTATTGGCCATATAGATTTAAATTTTAAACTTAAATATATAATCATAGATAAATAAGCCAGCTAGAAGGATTGACACTGTACAAGAATGTAGTCTAAAAGGATAAAGGAATAAGTTAAAAAAATTCTCCAAATTTCTTTGGTTGTCGGTCGTTACAGTTTTAAGTGGTATCAAAGTGAAGGCTGTCTAAAACTGTCAGTGCCGATGATAAGGATAAGATTACATCCCCAGTGTCTGTGCTTGTTTGGTTGTAGACTAAGTATACCTAATGAAGTTAAGATTTAATCTTTGGGTTACGTGCAGGAATTGTATCATGTGCATAATGCGCGGGAGACAAGGTCATCCTCAGAAGCAAACTCAGCCACCTTCACCACCTACACCGCAGTCAGAGAGCCCCAGAACTCGTATTGCTCGATTTGAACAATAGCGAGAGTAGCACCTCGAGCGAAGTTTGGAGTCAATAGCTGCCATGATTGCCCAACATCTAGGGGCAAATGCTTTCGATTCAGGCGGTATAGCAACGACTCCTACTTCGGTGCCTACTCCTCCATAAGCACCACCTTCACCTCCTTTACAAGTTCCTCTAGCACCTTTGGCACCTCAACCGCCCTTATAGCCCCTAACTGATGAGAGAGATATCGATAGGAAGAGGGATTTTTTAAAGATGAAGCCTCCGACATTTATGGGAGTTAAGAACCTAGTAGTGGCTGAGGAGCTGTTGTTAAACTTAGAGAAGATCTTTGACTATCTGGGGTGCTCAGATGTAGAGAAGGTTTTTATGGCCACGTATATGTTGAAAGGCTAAGTAAAATATTGGTGGGGATCCACCAAGACCCTTCTGATTGCTCAACATCCGATGATTGGTTGGGATGCATTCCTGTCTGCTTTCAAAGAGCAGTATGTTCCACGCATTGCCCAGCAGAAGATGTAAATGAACTTTTTGAATCTGGTACAAGGTAGTAGTACAGTGGATGAATACGAAAGCAAATTTACTACATTGATGAGGTATGACCCCGAGACGCTCAAAGATGAGGAGCACCGTATTGAGAGGTTTCTGTCTTGGTTTAGGCCAACTATCCAAGACAAATTGTTAGGATTTCAGATTTCTGAGTTTAAGGATGCTCTCGGTAGAGTACAGATGATTGAGAGGGGTCTGGGTATTACACAGGCTGAGTATAGCTCGAGGGGAAAAAACAGAGATAAAGGTAAGAGGATGTAGGTTGTCAGACATGATTACTGGAGGGGCCAGCCCAAGAGACAGAGGTCAGAGGAGTCTAGGGGTAAGGTTGATAGGCTCACGGCTCCTGTAGTTACTTAGCAGACTACTAGAGGCTCGTAGTAGTATGAGAGATTGTGCAAAGATTGCGGTAAACCCCATGGGGGTGTTTGTTACTGGGTCATAGGGAGTTGTTTTAGGCATGGATAGAAGGGACACAAGATTAAGGATTACCCACAGGGCAAGACCTCGCAGCCACTATAGCAGCCACAACAGCCTGGGAGATAGGCTCCCCGGAGACAGACCCCACATAAACGGGTTATTGCGATGGAGAAGGGCAAGAAGCCTGTCACTCAGGGAAGAGTCATTGCCTTGGACAAAGAGACTGCTGATACCTCCACTGAGACTATTCGGGGTAAGCTTTTAATTTACAATCACGAGGCACATGTATTATTTAACCCAGGTTCCGCGCTCTCTTTTATATCACCCTACTTTACACTTAATTTGCCCATAAAACTTGACCCTCTAGATTTCATGTTACACATTAGCACACCCCTGTATAAATCCCAAAAGACTGATATGGTTTGTAGAAATTGTGAACTTAAGGTAGGAGATAGGGTAATGTTAGCAGATCTACTCTTACTGAACATGAATGGCTTTGATGTAATTTTGGGT
Organism: Firmiana major; assembly: GCA_033439115.1. Lineage (NCBI taxonomy): Eukaryota > Viridiplantae > Streptophyta > Magnoliopsida > Malvales > Malvaceae > Firmiana > Firmiana major. The sequence goes on along the minus strand of CM065908.1, from coordinate 43,039,634 downwards.
ATGAATTGGCTAGTCACCAATCGCGTAAATCTAGACTGCTATACCTAGACTATATGTAAGGCCTGTAAATTTCTATGTATTCTTTATGATATTGTGATGTATAGATAAGTTACATTATATATGAATCATAAGAGATGGACATTTTTATGTTCTAAGTGTGAATGAAATGCAAAATGAGTATTGAAACAATGGAATATGAGTTTACCTTTGAAAATCTGAGAAAATTGTAGCTGGAATACTACAGATGAAGGGTAGATCGATCTTAGTTCAAGGGGAGATTGATCTCATTGTCTCGAAATGTAGTGCCAAAGCATTCTGTAAAAAGGAGATCGATCCCTCATTCAAAGCAGATCGATCTCAAGTTGCTTCTGCCTGAACAGGATCGATCTCTTCCCATTAGGCAGATAGATCTCTAGTTGCCTCTGGTTAGCAAAGATTTATCTCTTCTCAAAGCCAGACCAATCTTTAAAGTCTTTTACCTTACAAAGATTGATTCCATCCCATGAGCAAGGATCAATCTTATCCCATGAGCAGATCGATCACATCCCAAGAGGCAGATCGATCCTTCAGCTTGCATGTCAAATTTTGAAGGAGTTCAAAAGCAAGGAAAGATCGATCTCTCACCCATGGAGATCAATCTCATGAGGTAAATCCTCAGGTAATGCTATGTGATCTTACGTTGAGTTGCTCACATGAGGTTTTATGATTTTTATTGTGTGATGAGTAAAACCGTGCTAGATCTGTTGTGTATTGTTGAGTGATCGTACATAGACCTGCTCACACGTGATTTTGAGAGAATGAAAATAGGTGATAAGGAGCCACGGGAGCACGCTGTACCGTAAGCGTTAACCATAAAGTACGGTGTGCCGTGATATCTTAGTGATCCTATGTGAGTTGAAGGGATGGTTGATCCACCTCCCCAAGCATGGGATTCCCGTACACCTGATCAGTGATTGCCTGGAATCTAGACTATGACCATAGGTCCTTTATTTATGTGATATGGCATTTTATTGCTATTGTGTGAGGTGACATATGCCCACCCTACTGTGTGATACAGGGTGATACGATATCCCATACTATGTCTCATGTTTATCGATTTACTAAGTGATTTGCTAAATGTAAAGAAATTTCTAAGTGTGTACTGTGTGAATTTAAAAATGAAGCTGTGTGATTTTGAAGATGAGCTGTGTGAAAAGAGTGTTGCTGTGTGAGTTGATGATGTATATTCATATACGCGTCTAGCGAATTAATGGTTTCACATCGATGGAAGTTATTTTCATAGAATGCATATGTTTTATAAGGAAAATAAATGTTTATAATTTAAGCATGTAGATAGTATTGTTATCTACTTGCTTTCATAGTTTCCTTACTGAGCGTGTTAGCTCACCCCCTTATTTTCCTCATCCACAGAATCTACGCAGCAGTGAGTTACTGCAATTGTTCCTGCTACCATGTTCTCTAATTCTCCAGCAGTATAGAGGTATACATTTATGAGAAAATTTTGTATCTTGTAAAATAGTGCATAGTAAAGTTATCTTTTGTACGTAAGGGATGTATATAATAGAAAGTGATGTAAACACTTTCGTATATTTATAAAAGTACAGTTTTTATTTCATTAAATGAATTTCAATTATAAAATGGATGCGATGTGGATATGGATGTTGACTCAAAGCCCAACTGTTAGTAGTAAGGTAAGTCACGGGAAGAGGGTCGTGACAGAGGTGGTATCAGAGCTGAGTTGGTCTAATGTGAGTTAGTATCCATAGTTAGAAAATTATACATCCCTAATGTACTGTGCATTATTTGGATACAATTGTGTATACTAAGCTGGAAATGTAACTGAGACGATCGTTATCGAGTATGCAAGATGTCGGATAGATGATGCACTCATAGAGGAGAGAGTTCGAACTCTTAGGAGCGTAGAGATAAGCCCGAGAGGCACAGTGGGTCCAGTTCTAGTAGAGATCCACTTGGTCTTTGTGATGCCGCCGAGGCACGTATAGCACAATTACAACACAGTGTAAACACTGTTATGGAGATGTTTACACAGACAATGACCAAATTTGAGGGTAGATAGGAGAACCTTACTAGTCAGGCTACTGCACCTAAGAGACATGAGCCTGCACCGAGACCTTGGGCTGTAGAGGCAAAGATTCTTGCACCTCATCCAGTTCAAGATATTCTCCCACCAGTTCAGGATCCTATAGTTCCATAATAGGTTGGTGGTGAAGGAGTTATGATTATGATTTGGGTAGATTGAGAGAGTTCAGGAAGTTTAGACCACCTTCATTTAGTGGGGTAAAGGACTTGGTGTTAGTAGAGCATTGGATTCGTAGTATGGAGAAACTCTACATATTTTTCCATTACTCTGCCACAAAAAGGTCACCTTTGCGGCTTTTGTATTAGAGGGTGAGGCTGAGCATTGGTGGATGGCCACATAGCCGATTTTAAGTGCACGACACCCAGTTATGACTTGGGATATATTTCTGGATATCTTTTGGAGGCAGTATATTCCAACCACTGCTTAGAGGAAGATGCAGATGGAATTTATGACCTTGACTCAGGGGAACCATACAATTGATGAGTATGAGTCTAGATTCACATCCCTAGGTAGGTATGACACAGTTACCATGAGCTGTCAGGACAAGAAGGTTTAAAAATTTGTTGAGGGGTTGAGACCTTCAATCAGAGCTCGGCTGGCCACATTTGACATTACCACTTATGACGAGGCAGTATGCAGAGCTCAGCTATGTGAGCAAGATTATGAGTTCCATGCCTCAGAGCTAAGTAAGAGTGGTAAGGGCAGAGATAGAGACCGAAAGAGGTCAGATGATGATAGAGGATTCAGAAAGGGCCAAAGGTTATTTGGTAAAGGGCCAAAGATTGAGGAAGTATGAGAGAGGCCTGCGAAGCCTCTAGTGTATCCAGCTTTACCTATAGCATCGAAGGGTATAGCTATTGGCGGACCCCGACCTGCCACCGAATTGTGCTGGATGTGTGGTAGATATCATGGGACTAGGCCATGCCATTTGATGATGAGGTCATGTTATAGATGTGGCAAACCAGGGTACATAGCTCGTGAATGCCCAGAGTTGGTTGATACAGCCCCATAGAAGGGCAAAGTGCCAGAGAGGGCTATAGTTGAAACACCTACTCCTAAGAGGATACAGCCCCGCAGAAGGGTAAAGTGCCAGAGAGGGCTATAGTTGAAACACCTACTCCTAAGAGGAAGGCTACAACTGAGGAGAAGGGGAAGCAAGCTGTTAGTCGAGGATGAGTGTTTGCATTGGACTAGGAATCTGTGAAAGCTTTTACGGATGTGATTAAATGTACCATCCTAATCGTTGATTTTGAATCAGTAGCATTAGTTGATCTTGATGTCACACATTCATTTATATTGCCTTCATTTACATGTAAATTGTTTGAACATGTGAAACCTATACCTTTAGGTAGGGTGTTGCTTATAAGCACTCAAGTGAGAGATAATGTAGTGACTGAGTATGTATGTAAGGATTGTAAGTTAAAAATAGGGGAAAATGATATGTTAGCTAATATTATCCTATTAAATATGAAGGATTTTGATATAATACTAGGAATGGATTTGTTGGCTGCAAACCATGTTGTTTTAGACTGTTATGCTAAGACAGTAATGTTTTCCGAGCCTAAAAAGTATGTTGTAAGATTTGAAAAGTAATGAAAGAAGTAGTAAATTACTTCAAAGGATGGACAATTTATTAACAGATTTAATGATAATAAGGTTTTATTGCATACATGGTTGATTTGGATAAGGTACACTTGAAATTAGTTGACATCCTAATGGTTAGAGAGTTCCTTGATGTATTTCCAGAAGAATTATTAGGGTTGCCACCAGACAAAGAGATGGAGTTCTATATTGATTTGGTGCCTAGAACTAAACTGATATCCAAACCACTGTATAGAATGGCTCCAATTGAGTTTGAGGTGCTAAAGAGACAGTGGCAAGAGTTGTTGGACAAGAAGTTTATAAGACTGAGTGTTTCACCGTAAGGAACACCAGTTCTATTTGTGAAGAAGAAAGATGGGAGTCTCCGACTGTGTATAGATTATCGGTTGTTGAGCAAGGCTAACATCAAGAATAAATTTCCCCTTCCACAGATTGATGATCTATTGGATCAGTTGTAGGGAGCACAGATCTTTTCGAAGATTGATATAAGGTCTGGGTATCATCAGTTGAGGATTCGGAGTGGAGATGTGCCCAAGGCAGCGTTTCAGACCCGTTATGGTGATTATGAGTTTCTCGTTATGCCATTTAGGTTGACAAATGCTCCTGTAGCATTTATGGCTTTAATGAATGATGTATTTACGCCATACCTGAAAAATTTCATGATTGTCTTTATAGATGACATATTGGTATACTCGAAGTCCAAGGAAGAGCATGAGCAGCACTTGAGAACAGTGTTACAGACCCTCCAAGATCAGGAGTTGTATGGTAAACTCAAAAAGTGTGATTTTTTGCTGAGTGAGATATCATTTTTGGGTCATGTAGTCTCGAGAGACAGGGTATCAGTGGATCCATCCAAGATAGAGGCTGTGATACAGTGAGAAAGACTCAAGACAGTTACAGAGATTTCCACTTTTCTAGGTTTTAGCAGGTTATTACCAACAGTTTGTCGAGGGATTCTCTAAGCTGGTAGCTCTGTTGACACGTCTCACTCGGAAGAATGTGGTATTTGAGTGGGATGATAAATGTGAAAGTAGTTTCTGTGAGCTAAAGCACAGACTGACCACCGCACCTATTCTCACCATACCTACTAGCTTAGGAGGTTTTTCAGTGTATACAGATGCCTCGAAACAAGGACAGGGTTGTGTGTTGATGCAAGATAAGAAGGTAGTAGCCTATGGATCCAGACAGCTTAAGGATCATGAGAGGAACTACCTGACCCATGATTTAGAGTTGGCAGTTGTGGTATTTGCATTAAAGATTTGGCGCCACTACTTATACGGTGAGAAATTTTAGGTGTTTACAGATCATAAGAGCCTTAGATATTTATTTTCACATAAAGAGTTAAATATGAGGCAAAGACGGTGGATAGAGCTTTTGAAGGACTATGATTACGAGATACTATACCATCTAGGAAAGGCTAATGTTGTGGCTTATGCCCTGAGTGGAAAGAGCATCGGAGTGGTAATGTACATAATGGTTAGGGAACATGAGTTGCTCGAGCAGTTTGCTCACCTTAGTATGGATATGTGGCCTCTTGACGTTGACAATGACTATGTGATAGCTAGCTTCTGAGTGGAACCAGATATGATTGACCGGATACGATAAGCTCAGCATGCCGATCCTCTATGTGATGATCGTGCAAGTCTAATTCAGAGGGGTGATGTGGTTGATTTCTTAGTGAGTAATGATGGACTATTGAGGTTTAAAGGTAGAATTTGTGTTCCCAATAACCCAGAGTTAAAGAAAGTGATTTTGACAGAAGCTCATTCATCAAGATATACACTGCATTCGAAAAGTAACAAGATGTATTAGAATCTCCGAAGAGTGTATTGGTGGTCAGGGATGAAGGAAGATATTATCGAGTTTGTGGCAAAGTGTCTTGTATGTCAGTAAGTGAAGGTAGAGCATCAGAAGCCTGCAGGATTATTGCATCCTCTACCTATACCAACTTGGAAATGAGAGCATGTCACCATGGATTTCATCATGGTATTGTCGAGAACTAAAAGGAAGCATGAGTCTATCTGGGTAGTGGTAGACAGATTGACGAAATTCACCCATTTTCTAGCCATGAAATCCACAGATACTCTAAATACTTTGGCAGAGTTGTACGTACGAGAGATAGTAAGGCTACATGATGTTCCAGTGATCATTGTATCAGATAGGGACTCCCGTTTCACTTCCCACTTCTGGGAACATTTTCTGTAAGCTATGGGAACCCAGTTAAGTTTCAGTAGCGCATTCCATCCTCAAACCGATGGTTAGTTAGAGAGAACCATCCAAACGTTAGAGGATATGCTGAGAGCGAGTATCATGGATTTTAAAGGCTCCTGGGATAATCACCTACCATTAGCTAAATTTTCTTATAACAACAGTTATCACTCGAGTATCGGGATGACACCGTATGAGGCATTGTATCGTAGAAGGTGTCGTTCCCCTGTTGGTTGGGAAGAGGTGGGTGATAGAAAGACTTTTGCTTCCGATTTAGTACAACAAGCCTTTGAGGTTGTTTAGCTGATATGTGAGAGATTGAGAATAGATCAGAGTAGGCAGAAACGTTATGCTGACATGAGACGAAAGCCACTAGAGTTCACTGTAGGTGACTCAGTATTCTTGAGCGTATTTCCATCGAAAGGGATTATGAGTGATAATTCTATAAAAATAGAATTATTTATGCTTAATTTCTTAATTAATTATTTTAATCCCCAAATTATTTTGTTAATTATCCCCTCATTTTAACTAAAATTCTCATGTTTGCAGATAAATTAAATACGGATGAAGTTGGAAAATTTCGATAGAAAATGGATTGGAATTGGGCTAAAATCGAGATTAGACCACGCGGACAACACGAGCCATGCCACCTAGCACATCCAATTGGACAAGAAGATAGATGACATGGAAATATCTTTTCAAGGAGCCATGGTGTGAAGACAAGTGGCCAAATAATGCCAACTCATCTAGGATGGAAAAATTACAATTGTACCCCTAAGTGTGTGTATAAATAAGACATGATAGCAATTAAATAAACTAAGTAGTTTTAGAGTAGGAGTAAGTTAGGAGTAGTGTTAGAATAGTTTTAATTTATTTTCCTTGTTTTTAGAAACTTGCCCGAGTAGATTTTTTAGCCATCATTTTATTCTAGTTTTCATAGTTACTGTTCATGCACTTTCTATGTTGATGAAAAAGCTTTCTTCATTTGTAGTTCTGGGATATTTTCTCATTAATGCAAAGTAACCATTTCCATTTTTCTTCCCCTTCTTGGTTTTGTAAAGTCATTTCCTTTATTTTTGAGTTTTAATGAAAAGCTTATGTTTTCTTTTCGATTGTGACTCTTGGTTTGTTCCCATATTGGTTTTATTTTTTTGTTCTTTTCGTTAGCTTTCATTGTTGCTCAAGGTTGTGGTTAGCTGATTTGATTTCATGAGCCAAGTGAGAAACCCGAGAGCAAAGCAGCAGCAACCCTAGAGCTTTCCTCTGTTCTCCCTTGTTCTTGTTTCCATTATTATTCATCTTCATTTTTCTGAATTACATTCGGTTAACAGGAAAGTGGAGTAGCTGAAGCAGATTGTGGCCAAGCCGAATGTTGTGACATGCAACGCAGAGCAGCAAAAAGTGGTGACTGATCCTGATCGGGATAGTGCTGCTGGTACTACAATGGAGGACTGAACCGGGAGTGAGATGTGCGTGCGAGGAACAAGCAGCAACAACAGTGAAGGATAATATATAGGGTAGCAGCACCTGGACATCCTCGGTTATCAGCAGCAGGAAGGATGCTGGACATCCTCTGTGTCTACTGATGTTCGGTGATGAAGCAAGCTGGTACCGTGGGCACAGCAAGGCAGTCTGGCTAGTAAGGATGATCAGCAGCAGTTGGACAGAGTCGGGAGTAAGAAGCAGGAGCAAGACGTGTACAGGTAGCAGGTCTGGCCAGAAAATACAGCTTGAAGCATGTGGTAACGTGATGTGCTTGTTGCAGGAATGGAGCTGAGCACGGAACCTAGGCAGAGTTGGTGGAAGATTGCAGAGTAGGAGATGGACATGCCTCGACAGACCGGAAGCAAATGGAAAGGAAACCTGCACAGTGAATGGAGGGACCACTCGGCTGGACATGTAGCTAAGGCCATGTTTGGCCACATTGCATTGTTGTTATTTTATAGTTTAATGCATTTTTAGTATTTCCATTCATTTGTTAGTTGTTAGTTAGGTAATTTAATCAATTAAAATGGTAGGTTAGTTTTAATATTTTTGCATGTTAATTTAATTTTCAATTTTAATTTTTTAGTTAGTAGTTAATTTTATATTATATGTTTTAGGACTTTATTTTAGTTTAGTATTTTGTGAGTTGCATTTAGAATTAATTTAGATTAAATGAGTTTCATGATTTTTAATTTAGTCTTCATTTTTATTAGATTTTATGTTAGTTTAATTTGCAATTTTTATTAGCTTAATTACATGCATTTTTTTTAAGTTTGTTTAAATTTTAGTTTAATTTTATTTCTTTATTTTCATATTTGCATTTTATTTTAGTTGCGTTAATGAATTTTTAACTGTTTTAATTATTTTTGTAGGTATTTGCTTTTAATTGCGTGGAGCACTATAAGTAATCTTAGCTCGGTTTTATTTAATTTTTATTATTTATTGTTTTCCAGTAATTTTAATTTTAAACTTAGTAGATCACCCACCTTCAATTGATAATTTGCTAGAATATACTTAGGGTAAGATTAATCGGTAGTTAATTAGGCTGATCAACTTCTCTGTGGGATGGTAACTCGAGACTCAAATCTCATTATTACTTGTACGACCCGTGTACTTGCGGATAATACATTTAGATCGTGTCAAGTTTTTGGCGTCGTTGCCGAGGAAGTCTTAATTAGCAATTCAATAATATCGGTAAAATTATACTTAGATGTAATTCTAGCTTGTAAATATTTAGGTTGTAAATATTTAGAGCCTTACTTAGGTTAGTTAAATTTTCTCATAATTAATTAATTAAAAAAATTGAAAAATTAAAAACTTAAAAAAAATTTCTGAGGACTTTTAGATGTTTGCATGCGTAGAGCTAAGAGTTATGATTGTTTTCCTCTAGATCCTGAAATTGAACGAACTCTTAGGAAAATTCGAAAGGATTCTAGGAAATTTATAGCTCCACTGCAAAACACCATGGCAGAAAGTAGGAAAATTAGGACTCTTAGAGATTATGCGGTGCCGACGATTGGAGGATATTACACCGACATTAGGCCACCAGCTGTTCCTGCTAACAATTTTGAAATTAAGCCTTCCATCCTCCTGATGATCCAGTCCTCTTTACTGTTTAATGGGCTTCAGCACGATGATCCACATGCTCACCTTGGGCAATTCCTAGACTTGTGCAACACATTTAAGCACAATGGATTATCTGATGATGCGCTTAGACTTAGATTATTCCCCTTCTCACATAGGGATAGGGCACTATATTGGTTAACCTCCTTGCCTCCAGGATCCATTTCTACATGGGATGAGTTAACCTATCAATTTCTAGCTAAGTTTTTCCCTCTCTCTAAAATGGCCAAACTCCGTAGCTACATATCTTCCTTTCCCCAGTTCGATTCAAAATCTCTTTACGAAGCTTGGGAACGATATAAGGAGCTTTTTAGGAAGTGCCCTCATCATGGCCTACCTTTGTGGCTACAAGTCCAGACCTTCTACAACGGACTTACGAGCCAAAATAGGACCATTGTTGACGCTGCTGCGGGTGGAGCCCTAATGTACAAAACAGAGGAGGAAGCTTACGAGCTCTTAGACAAGATGGTGGCTAACAACTATCTATGGTCCTCGGAGAGGTAACTGCCAAAGAAGTCGACGAGTATTTATGAGCTCGACACACTGTCTACCTTGACCTCTCAAATCGCTAACCTTACGAAGAAGGTATAGTCGATCAGTACCCAACATAATCCTTCCACCAATGCTAACCCTGTGTTTTATGTCCAAAGTCCTTTTCTCTCTTGTGATCTGTGTAGTGGTACCCACTATGTAGATAGGTGTCCACTTAACTTAGAATCGGTTCAGTACGTTGCCCCCCTAAGTAACAGAACAACCTTTTTTCAAACACCTATAATCCAGGGTGGAGGAACCATCTTAACGTTTCTTGGAGCCAAAACCAAGGGTAAACTTCTAACTCTAGACCAGTAGGACCCCTTGATTTTCAAGCTCCATCGGTTCAGGTATCACCACAACATCAATTTCCTCACCACCCACCACCTCAGTATCCACATCATCCACCTAATCATTCCCATCCATCCCACTTCCATCAACCACCACCACCACCGTAACCCCAACACTTATCAGTAGCTGAAAAGAAACCCTTGCTTGAGGAAATGTTCACAACAATCCTGCAAAATCAAGCAACTTCAATTAAGAACCTAGAGGGTCAGGTGGGATAAATAGCAAATGCTCTTAGTCAACGTCCTCAAGGGACCCTTCCTAGTAACACTGAAGCCAATCCTGTTAGGAAAAGGTAGGGTAGAGAACATATGAAAGTCATCACCCTTAGGAGTGGCAGAGAGCTAGTAGATCCACCAGTTAAGTCCAGACCTGAGAAGCCCATAGTTGAAAAGCCCATAGGTTCTACCGAAGCAGCTCAAAAGGAGCAGGAATCAAAAGATCAAGCTGCAAAGGAAACAAAGCCAGGTAATTCTTCACCTTTACCTGTTTCTTTGTCACAACCTTCTTTATCCTCTGATGCTACAGATGTTTCCACTACATCTCCTCCTATTAGACCACCAGTTCCTTTTCCTCCGAGGTTTTAAAATAAAAAATTAGACCAATAATTTGCCAAATTCCTTGAGGTTTTTAAGAAACTTCACATCAACATTCCCTTCGCAGATGCCTTAGAGCAAATGCCAAGCTATGTGAAGTTTATGAAGGACATCCTCTCTAGGAAAAGAAGATTAGAAGATTATGAGACGGTGGCCTTAACGAAGGAGTGTAGCGCCATTATCCAGAGGAGATTACCCCCCAAGCTCAAGGATCCCGGGAGTTTTACCATACCCTGCACTATTGGAAATTTATTCTTTGGTAGAGCCCTGTGTGATTTAGGAGCTAGTATAAATTTAATGCCATTGTCTATGTCAGGACCCGTTCTTAATCCATGACTTTAACCAAAAATCACTACAAATTTTTCTCATTTTTAACTTACCTTTCCTCTCTTCAATGGTTGGGCTGTGATTCGATGTCAGAATCCTCGCTTACCACATTATCCATTATCATACATACATGTCAATATACTGTTACTGACTGTAACTGCTTTTATAATACATGTGAGATTATATAAAATCTAACACAAATTCATTTCCCATAACATATATCGTATACATCACTGTGCTGTTTCTATGTTTAGATATATAACTTTACAAGATCTGTATACCTGGCGGTCGATAGGAACTAGCGATGGACTGAGGAATACTATCCCTCAATAGCTCTCGCTCTACTGCTGATGCTCTGTAGAGAGATGTAAAGAAAGGGAGGCGAGCATACAACGCGCTCAGTAAGAAAATCAGGCAAGCAAGTAGATATCTACACTATCTACTTAAAATAATGCTATGCCTTGAAAACATTATTTCCTTAACTCACTTTAAAAGCATGTCTTTAAATATATATATGTATACTTGTACAGATTAAATCCCATTTACAGAAATCATGCTTTCTTTCTCAAATGAAGGCATGTAGTGCAAAACAATGCATCTTTATATAAATCATGCCTTTATGTAAATCATGTCATGTATATTTAAATCATAATAAATATGGCATTAAATAATTCACATCACAAAATCGGAGTCCGACCCATCCCTCAGGTCTGTCCGCAATTTAAATCAGTCAATCAATGTGATATATCATGTGAGACTCAGTGGTGAAATGTAAATAGTATCCTGGACTATGATCATATCCGACAATGTGATCCCAAGCAACACAGTACTCGGTGTGTGGGGTATCACTGCTGCAACGAGAGGGGGGTCAGTCCATCACAATCGCCAGCTATATCCTCCTCAACTCCACAACACCACACGGTATAGGGTACTCCCATGCTAAGTGTACGGTACGACAAGGTACTCCATGCCACTCGCACGGTACAACGTACTCTCGTGGACCCTACATCACAGTTGGGGTGCCTGCCATAGGTCTTAGCCCTCAAACCATGGAATATCATACCACATCCCTAATACCCTCATGCGGATATCCTCTCACATAATGTGACACTCAGTCACACAAGGATTCGGGTATGGGTTTGTAACATGTATTATATATCACATACAGTGCGTGCCTTTGAGCGCGACTCACAGTCGACACTCTGCTCAAACACTGTTTCACATCACAAACTCAACTCTACTGCGAGTAAACCTCCAGCAACTAGGTCAATGCATAGTTCATATATTAAATCAAGTACGAGCAATAGCTCCAGTACCATGCTATGCATAATATCATTAAATCAAGTACGAGCAATAGCTCCAGTACTATGTCATGTATAAATCATGAAGAATCGAGTACGAGCAACGCTCCAGCACTCTGTCATGCATCTCATGAAAAACTCTAGTACGAGCTAATCGCTCCAGCACTCTCTCATGCATATATCATATAAAACTGAGTACGAGTAATAACTCCAGTACTCTATCATGCATGTCATAGAAATCTAGTGCGAATTGAAATCTAGCACTAATGTATGTGGAAAATATATGAAATCCACTGCGAGCTGTGCTCCAGTACGATTCATTCTCACATAATATGATAGATGGCTCTTTAAAAAGGGATGGTTTACAAAATATCAAAATCAGCACTATGAAGTGTGCTTAATTCACATCAACCTTAAAATCATTAGCCCATCTATTTATTCTCCTGCTAAACAGTAGTTAAACTCTCAAAATAGTGGTTTCCATGCTTTTTGCAACTTTTCACAAAAGTTGACTTTTTGACTAACTAGGGGTAAAATCGTAATTTACCACTATCGGGTCGTAATAATTATTATTCACTTTCTCTGACCCTCAGAGTTTTTAAGTGAATGTAAAAGCAGATGAAAATACGTGCAGGTATCTCTAACTACTCACAAAAGTCCCTTACCTGCAATCACTCGAGAAATTTCACTTTCTCTGCGCTGCTCGTTTCAGCAGTCCGATTTGCTCCTCCAATAATCTCTGGAGCTGCATATAACCGTTTATCAGGTCAATTTCACTTTTCCTACAGTATTTCACATTAAATACAGTCTATTTCCCTTAATTGTGCCCGTTTACTCTAAATGGGCATAAATACTTTAATTGAGCCTTAATTCGTATTAAGCCCGTTTTCCACTTATTATTTCCCTTTACCAGGGTCTATCGACTCATTAGGCCTATCAATACCCATTGGGCTTTATTCCAAGCTCTTTGGATAGCCCGTATATCATTTACGACATTTAATTCAAAATTTCGAATATAATTCACTAAATACAGAATTTAATCCGAAATGCGTAAATTAAATCTTAAATACGCATAAATCACATAATTTATCGTAAATGAGCTTTACTTACCCGAGATTATGCGATGGTACGTAAATCGAAGTTCGATCGGGCTCCCGTTCAGAATTTATCGTCGAACAGTACAATTTTGTATATTTAACTTTGGATCAATTTTTCGATTAAATATAATTTAAATAAATTTATCGAAAATCAAATCGGTCACTTTTGACCTCATATCGACTTACCCGAAGTTCGGTGAAATCCTGAAAATTTCCCTTTTCCTTTTTCTTTCTTTTTCTTCTTTTTCCCATTTTCTCCTTGGCTGAACCGGTCCGGTCCGGTTCAGCGCAGAACCTTCTTCACTGAACCGCCGACCGGTTCAGGCTTCCTTTGGTCGTGCCGGCGTCTTTCGGCCAATTCCCGACGCATCACCACCGTCGTTCGGCGCGCCTTAGCCTAGGTTTAGGGTTTAAGGTTTAGGGTTTAGGGTTTAGGGTTTAAAATCCATCGTACACGCCCTCAACATATCCTCCAGGGTCTGAATAGTCCTCTATGACTGACCATCTGTTTGAGGATGATAGGCGGTACTAAAACTCAATCGAGATCCCATGGACTCCTGAAACTGGGTCCAAAATCTGGAAGTAAACCGGGAATCTCTATCAGAAGTAATACTCACTGGAGCCTCATGTAATCTAGCTATCTCGCTGACATACAGCTTAGCTAAGGCATCCACAGTGTCTGTGCTCTTGATGGCAAGGAAGTGGGCACTCTTGATCAATCTATCCACAATGACCCATATCGCATCACAACCTCTTCGGGTCCTCGGTAAACCCATAATAAAATCCATGGTGACATGCTCCCATTTCCATGTAGGTATAGGTCAGGGCTGTAGTGACCCTCCAGGCTTCCGATGCTTAGCTTTCACTTGCTGGCATACTAAACACCTGGCCACATACTCTGCCACGTCTCGCTTCATACCACTCCACCAATACACCTTTCTCAAGTCTCGGTACATCTTAGTACTTCCTGGGTGCATGGTGTATCGCGAGCAGTGGGATTCTCTCAGTATCTGTCTCTTCAGGGTATCATCGTCCGGTACACAAATCCGTCCTCTGAATCTCAACAATCCATCCTCACTGACTGTGAGATCCGACTGCGAACTCTGTTCAGCTTGGCTAACCATATCTATCAACCTCTGATCACTACACTGCCCAGTTCTAATCTGATCCATGATCCTGGGCTCTATCCGCAAGCTAGCCAAAAAATCCAGTCTCTACCTCTTTAACTCTGATCCGAAGTTCGGCGAACTGCTCTAACAAATCCCATTCCCTGATCATCATAGCAGATATCACACTCTTCCTGCTCAGGGCATCAACAACTACATTCGCCTTACCCGGATGATATAGAATCTCGCAGTCATAATCCTTAAGGAGTTCCATCCATCTCCTTTGTCTCATGTTTAACTCTTTCTGATCAAAGAGGTATCTTAAACTCTTGTGATCAGTGAAGATCTGGAATCTTTCCCCATATAAGTAGTGTCGCCAGATCTTCAAAGCAAATACCACAGCGGCGAATTCAAAATCATGCGTGGGGTAATTCCGCTCATGGTCTTTCAATTGTCGCGATCCATATGCGACCACTGTTCCGTGCTGCATAAGTATACACCCCAATCCTTGATGAGATGCATCACTATACACCGAAAATCCTCCTGATCCCTCAGGAATAGTTAACACAGGTGCCGCTGTCAATCTCCTTTTTAACTCCTGAAAACTGAGCTCACATTGATCAGTCCATATGAACGGAGTCTCCTTACGCGTGAGTTTAGTCAAAGGAACGGCAATCCTTGAAAATCCTTCCACAAATCTTCTGTAATACCCTGCCAAACCAAGGAAGCTTCACACCTCAGTAACTGTCCTCGGTCTCTCCCAACTAAGCACAGCTGCTACTTTACTTGGATCCACTGATACTCCTTCCTCTGAGACTATATGACCAAGGAAAGCTATCCGGTTCAGCCAAAACTCACACTTACTAAGCTTTCCATATAATTGCTTATCTCGGAGTATCTGAAGTACTAACCACAAATGCTGTGCATGCTCCTCATACGATCGAGAGTATACCAGGATATCATCAATAAAGACTATCACAAATTTATCTAGATAGTCTCTGAACACTTCGTTCTTCAACCTTATAAATGCAGCAGGGGCGTTCGTCAATCCAAAGGACATCACTAGAAATTCATAATGGCCATACCTTATCCTGAAGGCCGTCTTGGGAATATCTTCTTCCTTGATCCTCAATTGGTGATAGCCCGATCTCAAATCAATCTTAGAAAAGACTGAGGCCCCTCTTAGTTGATCAAGTAGATCATCAATCCTGGGCAGTGGGTATTTATTCTTCACCGTGGCTTTATTCAACAGCCGGTAGTCTACGCATAATCTGAGACTATCATCCTTCTTCTTGACAAATAAAACCGGTGCTCCCCACAGTGAAACACTGGGCCTAATGAACCCTTGATCCAATAACTCCTGTAGTTGTTTCTTCAATTCCTCAAGTTCCACTAATGCCATCCTGTAGGGAGGTTTAGAGATCGGCTGAGTATCTGGTGCTAAATCAATGGTAAACTCCAGCTCTCTCTCTGGTGGCAAACCTGGCAGCTTATCTGGGAAAACATCCGGGAATTCACACACCACAGGTATATCCTCAATCCTCAGATGTTCTTGCTCATCGTCTGAGATGAGTGCCTCGTAACCTTCACATGAACAATCATATTTAATACTCTCAAAAATAATATTAAAATTCTCAAATTACTTACTAGAATTCCACATATTCATTTTCTCAATATCTCAACCGTGCACTGTAAGGTTCAGGTAGGGAGAAAGTTACAATCTTAGTGTAGCAGTCTAAACTCACTCGATTGGTTGCCAACTAATCCATCCCCAGAATTACATCAAACCCATGTATATTCAACATGATTAGATCTGCTAACATCACTCTATCTCCCACCTATATTTCACATCCTCTACAGATTAACTCAGTTCTCTGGGATTCACGCATAGGGGTATTTACATGTAGTACATACTCTAGAGGTTCAAACTTCAAATTAAAACTACATGCAAAATGCTATGAAATAAACGAATGCATGGATCCTGGATCTATCAATACATAAGCCTTATGATTACAGACAGAAAGTGTACCTCTTATAGTTTCTGCAGAAGTGTCTGCGGTCTCCTTATCCAGGGCAAACACACGTCCATGTGCCACAGGTTTCTTCCCTTTCTCTGCAGCAGTGGCCCGTCTCTGGGGATTCACTATCTGAGGCTGCTGTCTAGTAGGCTCCGAAACATGTGGTATCTGAGGTTGAGGACAGTCCTTCACTCTGTGACCGATGTCACCACATGTAAAACATCCACGGATCGACCCAGTACAACTTCCCTCATGCAATCGGCCACAGTCTCTACAAACCCTTATCTCCGACCTACCATATCGAGGGGTCTCCTTGATAATAGGATAAGCTCTGGGTCTCTCTAATCTGCCCTTCTGTACCTCAATCCTTCCTCTCCTGAAGGAACCTCTCCGAACATCTGCTTGAGACATCGCTGGCCTCTTTCCTTTGTCCCTAATCACTGCTCCAAACTTATTCTGGGACTTTACAATTTCAATTCCCCTCTCAATCTCTTGTGCTCGTCTCAGAGCATCTCCAAACTCAGTAATACACAACCCAATCAATCGATCTCTGATGATGGGCTTCAATCCATACACAAATCTCTCTGTGCGGAGCTCTTCATTCTTAAAAGTCTCTGGATCATATCTCAGCAGAGCGGTAAATCGGCTCTCGTAATCATCTACAGACATGTCACCCTGTACCAAACTCAAAAATTTTGCTTGCCTCCTTCTCTGGGCAGCTCGTGGTACATATTGGGCTCTAAAAGCTGTCTGGAACTCTTCCCAACCAATCACATCCTGGTGGGACATCAAAATACCCTGGGTAGTACCCCACCAATCTCGAGCTCTCCCTTTCAACATATAGGTACTCATACTGACCCTCTCAGCATCGGTGCACCCTAGATAGTCGAATATAACTCTCAACTCCGTCAACTACTCCTCAGCCTCTGTAGGATCCTTCTTTCCCCTAAATGCAGGTGGATTCATTTTCAAAAAGTCCTTCAGTCGGACAATACTTCTGTCATCAGGCTGAGTGACGAGAGGCATTGGGGGTATGGGAGGTCCTTATGGTGGTGTAGGAGTAGTACCCGAGGCATTAACTCCAAAGTGTTGCGCGAAGAACGCTGCCATCTGCTTAAAACCTTACCTCACATCGGTCTCAATTCGATTAAATCGAGAGTTAAGATTCTCTGGTTGTGGGACAGGTGGCGGAGGGGACTCTGCCTACCTCCTCGAACGACCTCGTCGTTTACTCATTCTCTATCTCAACTCGTCTCCTGCGCGTCCATATCACAATCGATTGAAATCTCAATCCTCGGATTCAGTTCATGACCAGACTATTACAGACACTTGGGATGTATTCTATTGCACTTAACCGACACTGACAGTACTAAACACCCTAAGCTCTGATACCAAGAAAACTCTGTGACGCCCCGGAAGCGCGGAAAATAGGGCTAATTTAAAACTTTTTACTCATTAATTCACAATTAAGGGTGCATTCCTGTGCAGTGTCATACATCATCATAATTATCATGCCTCAGGATCTCATCATAAGATAGTATATATTGTATCATATACATTACTCAATTCCAAGTTAATTAATCCTAATACATCCCGTACATCATTGTACAATAAGTGTCTGTAAATATAACTCTAGTCTGGGTACATGAATATTAAATATCTACCTCAATGCACAAAATACGGCCTGGAGCTCAAGTCCTCCACTAGCCTCTAACCCGTACGCCGCCGGGAACTCACTTCACTTGAGGCGATCTGGGGGGGGGAGAGAAAACAGGGTGAGCTTCCAAATCGCTCAGTAAGGGGGGTAAAGGAACTCAGTTATATGAACCATATCACACATCACAAATATGTATTTGTTTATGAAGCTCATTTGAAATCGTAGCATGAAAGTTCTCAAAGCATCATCATCTCATAAGTCATAAATCATGTGAAAACATGAAGGTAAAAAGCCTCAATATCGAGCACTCACAAGCATGTGTAAATATATGCGATAATGGCTATTCTCAAAATACGTGATAAAAATCACCTCAGTAAATAGCACGTGACAAGGTCACAAAACACAACTCATGTGTAAAACGAGACTAGGCAATAAAACTCAATTAAAACTCGTCATGGCACATCAAATATGTAATCTCCTCTGGGTGCGCATCCCAGGCATCCTCATATAGAGGGAACGTCGACAATATGGTCGTATGCATGGTATATTGGACTTATATGTTACCAGAATAAGGCCCGGCCTTACATGCTACCAGAGCAATGCCTCGCCTCATGCACACTATTACGTGGTCCCTAGGTCGGTTCCCAGGCGGCCCACTCTCTCGGTCTTACATGCTACCAAAGCAAGGCCACCCAGCGTTACCAGAACGGGGGTCATCTCACGTTACCAAAACGGAGGTATCTCTCGTTACCAAAACGGAGGAATATCGGACTTACATGCTACCAGAGCAAGGCCTCCCAACGCTACCAAAGTGGAGGAATAATCGGACTTACATGTTACCAGAACAAGGCCTGTGGTCCTTGGGTCGGTTCCCAGGCGTCCCACTATATCGGTCTTAGATGCTACCAATGCAAGACCCGATGTGTATTCAACATGACACGCCTAAGTCTCAATCATTAGCCATTATCTTATAAAACGTTTTGCCTTCACGTAGAACTCATAATGGTTTTCTCTCATAAAACTCATTTAAAACATTTGTGTACTCAACACAAAACATATTAAAACCGAGTTCCAACCAGCAAAACACGCACACATTTTCTCAAATCTCAATATCACCTTAACGTAGAGCCAATTTACTTTTCACGCAAACTCAAAGGTTTATAAAGCAATTTCACACTCAGCTTATAAACTCATAAAATAATGGGCTTCAACCGGCTATAAAAACCGTGTGCAATTATATCACAACACAACACCAAACATGCTTGTATTCTCAACTCATGGTTCATGCTACAACAATTCATCAAAACACATGCACAAATGGTTTAGTTTTCCCTTACCTCTTTGCACCTCGTATAGTGCAATCGTTTTCCCCGTATCACGAACCAGCCTCGCATTCCACTCTGGAACTCCCGAGCTGTCCAAACGATGTTAAAACATCAATACTCATTATCACATTAACCTCAATTCTCAAAATCGAGCATAATTGCTCATAACACCTCAAATTTCTCAATTCTCATAACTCCATCACAAACCACAATCTCGCTCACAACACCTCAACATTCTACATTTCCTATGCCACAATATCTATGCTAATACACCACATTGTCTAAATCTCCATTGATAGCTCAAAATTCCTAAATTTACCAAAGTTGCCAAATATCATCATCACTCCAACTACATTGTAATTTCATCAATCCCTAATCATTTTTCAGCTATTTCAACACAATGCCAGCAACTATCATCACCAAAATCATCTCAAATATAAGGATCGAGGTTTAGAAATTACCCAAAACTTGTGGAGAGCTTATCTCTTGCCTCGATTCGATCCGTCTTTCGATTTTCCAGTATGTTGTTCTCCCTCTGATGAGGAACAACTTTCCTTCTTGCCACAACTTCTGATTTAGATAGAAATGGGTGCTTTGGATAAGTGAGAAAGCTAGGGTTCGGTGAAAATGGGGGTTGGAAGAGAGAGAAAGTGAAATTGCAGGAGAAAGCAGGGGTTCCTTATATAGACTGAGGGTAGGAGATCGATCTGGCTCTTAATGAGATCGATCTGCATTTGATTTTGGGGACAATTTGGGGTAATTTATGCCTAGGAGATCGATCTGTTGAGGGGTGAGATCGATCTCTTTATGGCTTTAAGAGATCGATCTTCTCCCAAACAGAAACATTTGGAGATCAATCTCTTCCTCATGATATCGATCTTCTCTCAAATAGAATCATAAGGAGATCGATCCTCTTCCATTGGAGATCGATCTGCTCCTTAAATTCCTCATTCCTTGTCATTTTTAACTCGCCAGATCGATCTCTCCTTCTTCCAGATCGATTTGTCCTCATAGCTTCACACGTATTTTAAACACTTAACATATAAATCTCCAATTATCATTCCCACAATTCACTTAGCTCAATAAATTATACTTCAAGTTCATATTACATAATTAAAATATGTCTGAAATTCTCAGATCTCACATATGGGAAGTTTGATAAGTGTGATTTTTGGTTGGAGCAGATAACGTTTCTTAGCCATATTATTGTGAGGGATGGGGTGTCAGTTGATCCATCTAAGGTTGAGGCAGTACTCAAAAGGAAGAGGTCAAAAACTCTTACAGAAATTTAGAGTTTTCTGGGACTAGTAAGGTATTACAGGAGGGTTTGTTGAAGGTTTCTCCAAGATTACTACTCCACTGACTAAGCTAATTGGTGAGTGTTGAATTCAACGAAATTTAAATTACTGGTCTTACCGAAATTTTGCAGTAGCGGTAAATCCAGGTCGAATCCTATAGACTGATGGATTATTATCATGCAATAACTAAAATAATTGGTGGGGGGAGGGGGGGCAGTTTGATTTAACATAATTAAAATCATAAAACAGAATTGATATTCAATTAATTATGAAGAGAGTAAACCAAGATTAACAACTTCGATTCAAAAGAACTACCTAGTAACTAACAATTGATCATTAACACCTAATTTACTATCTTGTCTTCAATTATTTAGCTAAGGTATTATCTATCACGACCCTCTTTATCCATTTCATCTAAAAATCACTATAAATATTTTCACTTTTTCATTCCCTTACCCGGTAGTGAACAACCCTCACATACACAGTTAGGCTGTGAGTCAGTATTAATCATCATTTAACAAACATCTTTCAATTAATCAAAAGCAAACGCATGCATTTGAAAGTTTAAGTTCTATACTTATACATGTTTGCTTACACTTACATCCCCATATTACAATTCAAAATGAATACTGTACTATTAGATTTTAGATACAAAAAGAATTCTTGTGTGTATACCTCTTGGTGATGGAGAGCAACAGATATCCAAACACAACACCTTAGTCCCTCACTGGGCTACTATGCGTGCTCTGTAGAGGGGGAAAGTGAATGGGATGAGCAGTGAGACGCTCAGTAAGGCAATAATGCAAGCATGGTAGATAACTACACTATCTACATGCTTATAGTGTCATGCATAAAATCATTAATATTTTGAGCATAAAAAAATATTAAAACTATGTCACATGTATATACATATATCATGCACTGAAAACATGGAAATAGGCATGTAAAACATAGAAAGATCATCATGTAAAACCTCTCATGCTAATCATCATTAAAACCCATCATAAAAAGGGAAACTCAACACAAAACATCCCTCAGGATTTATCACTTTCTCAAAACACGTCAAAATTCATCACAAATAGCAATACCATCTCTTTAACACAATTCCTCAAGGCTCAACCCCTCCCTTGGGTCTACCCTGGATAACACAAATCATACTTAGTATACAAAACCATGTGATAACATGTGAGACAGGTGGTCACTATATATATCAAGGACCATGTTGGCCAACTATGTCATTATCATCACAGACCACACAGATATCGGTATGCGGGATACATGCTGGAGTGGAGGTGGGTTAGTCCTACGCCAGACTTTTAAATCAACATCATAACCTCACGATACAGCGTACTCCGTGTGACGTACATGGTATAACATACTCTATGGACCCATATCATGGTTGGGGGTGCCTGCCGTAGGTCTTATCTACCCCATGCCATGCATAACCTACTAAGTTTCAAGTGCACGTGCGAGCATCTCATCTGTGTGACTAACAGTCTACACGAGGCATCCAACTCGACTCGTGTGAGCATCTCATCCGTGTGAGACAAAGTCTACACGAGGCATCCAACATAACTCATTACATATCACAGTGTGAAAACCTGTGCGAGCTAAGCTACAGCACGATTCATGCATCATCAATAAATTCCCTCATACGAGCAATGCTCTAATACGACTTTATGCATAATAAATAATGAGGAAATCACGTACAAGCATAGCTCCAGTACGGTTTATAAAACATCATAACTAAAAAACAGGGTGCAAGCTGGGCTCCAGCACAATTCATACGAAATAAAGACATCAAAATCCAGTGCGAGCGAAGCTCCAGCACGATTTAACTCATACAAATCCGATAGGCGGCTCTACTTCAGCAAAACACATTCAAAATCACAATTTGCACTTGACTGTGCCATTTCATGGAATTATGAAATCATTAGCTAGCCTATCCATAAATTTGCTTAAACCGAAGCAATGTATTTCATAAATATGTCAAAACATGATATTTATGTAATTATTAGCCTTACTATCCCTTTTTTTTACGATTCACTTCAAAACCATATCATTTATATTCGTAGTCATTCACACAAACCATTAATTCTTTTCCAGATAACCAAGATGACACGCCCAAAGGGTATTACCGCAAGTGTACGAGTCGTACAAGTAATAACGGGATTTGAGTCTTGGATTATCGTCCCACAGAGAAGTTGACTAGCCTAATTAACTACCGGTTAATCTTACCCTAAGTATATCCTAGCAAATTATGAAGGTTAATGTATGATCTACAAAGCTAATAGTACTGAAAATATTAAAACTATAAAATAAAGAAAATAAAACGAGCTAAGATTTACTTACACAGCTCCAAGAAATTAAAAGCAAATAACCTGCAAAAGATAACTAAAACAGTTAAAAATTAATTAACGCACTTAAAAATGCAAATATGAAAATAAGAACTGAAATTAAACTAAAATTTAAACAAACTTAAAATAAAAACGCATGTAATTAAACTAATAAAAATTGCAAATTAAACTAACTTCAAATCTAATAAAAATGAAAACTAATTTAAAAAGGCATGAAGCACATTAATCTAAATTAACTCTAAATGCAACTAATAAAATACTAAATTAAAATAAAGTCCTTAAATAAATAATATAAAATTAACTACTAACTAAAAAATTAAAACTAAGATTAAATTGACAAACTAACACATTAGATTTTACTTACCATTATTAATTAAAAGCTCTCCTAAACTAACAACTAATGATCATAATCAAAATAATAAAAATACAATAAACATTAAGCTTAACAAAAGAGAGGTGGTCAAACAAGGCTTTAAACAAATTTGGCAATTAATTGGACCCAAGCATGTCGGTACTGTTCACTGTCTTTCTAATTTCATGCTCATTTCTAGGCTTTCATGGTTTTGGCTACTATCCCTGTTGCACTCTGCTTCTCGGTTCTGACCAGGTGCAAATAGATGCTACTTCCGCTGCTGTTCTAGGCGTTCCTTCTATCCGCTGTTGCTCCAGGTATTCTCGATTCTAGGCACTATGCTGTTCTCGATTTTGCTGCATCCGATCCTGCAATCTGTCATGCTACTGCTCTCGGCTATCCACTGGTGCTACTCTTTTGCCCAGCTGTGCTTCAAGACAGTGCACGGCCTTGCTTGACATGTCCTCTGCCCAGCTAGCTTCTACGGCAGCATGATCATTCCTCGCATGCCCAGCTCTACACTTCTTCCGCCCTGAAAATCACGCTTGGCTTCCTACCTCAATGCAGCAATATGCAGCACTAAGGTGCACCAGCAGACAACACCATCTGCACTGTAATTCAGTAATAAAACCCGGAGAACAGACTATGTTACTTGATGTAAAATAGGAAAAACTTAAGTAGAAAAGGAAAAATCACTGCAGAATAATAACAAAAATAAGAGATGATAAAGCACGATTTAAAGCAACATAAACAAATATCAAAATGTAATAAAACAATAAACTACAATTATATTAACGCAAGAACTATGGCCTGCAACATACAACACCTACAGCACCGACATTCCCTAATCTTTCTTCTTTTGTCGCATCTCATACTGCCATGCACCAGCTTCAGCTCGTTGGATATAAGGCTAATAGCAGAACTGAATTGACTCAATGAAGTAATACATAAATGACCAGAAAAGTGAAAGTGAACAGTACTAAAAACTCAAAACAGAGCATAACAGAGTATGATTTGCTAATCCCTAATCACTGCCATGGTGCACTCAGCCCACGCTCCACGATGCATGGTGACAATACGGGACAATAAGCAAGCTGAAAATAAATAAACAAATAAATAAAAGAAAAAATAGGAAATTTAGAGAAGACAAATGCAGACCCGAGAAGCATGAATAAAATGCAGTGGAAGAGAATAGAAGCTAGTGTTAACGTGCAGTAAAGAACAGAATCGGAGCAAGCAGATAATGATAAATGAAAAGAAATTCAAATAACAGTGCATTGCTAGTTAAAAGCTTATAAACTAAAAGAACTAAGTGAAGATTAACACTAAAAAATTAACCAAAACTACCCATAAATCATATGAAAGGGAACCCATCATCCTCGGTTTGCTTCATTTTCTTCTCCAACATTGTTCCACTTTGCTCTTGATGTGGACAAATGCTCAACATCTATCAACATCTAGGCAACAGAACCACAAGGTAGAAGAATGAATGAACCATTTATGCCACTCGAATACACCAAAAAAAAAAACTCAAACAGAGAGCTAACTAAATATGATGGTTTTTTCAAATAAAACAAAGGAAACATAAGCAATGTTCTAGGAAAAACCGAGAGCTACACTAAAAAGTAAGCTTTGTGAATAAAAATTGGCACATAAAAGAGCTAATGGTTACTAAACTGAGAACATGAAATTGAAAGTGATTTCCATTGAAATAGAATTTTTCAAAGACTAATGAAGAACATGAAATGAATAGTAAAACATTGAGAAATTTGACTAACAGGAAAAGGAAAAACTTAAGAACAAATAAAACCTAAGTATACCCTAAAACTATTCTACCTTAAAAATTACATCCCCTTTTAATTGCCATATTTTTCTATTTATACACACATTTAGGGGTAAAATTGTAATTTTTCCATCCTAGATGAGTTAGCATTGTTTGGCCACTTGTCTTCACACCATTGGCTCTTTGAAAAATAATATTTCCATGTCATCTATCTTTTTGTCCAATTGGATGTGCTAGGCTCGTGTTGTCCGTATGGTCCAATCTCGATTTTAACCCAATTCCAGTCCATTTTCTACTGAAATTGTCAAAATTCATCCGGATTTGATTTATCTGCAAACATGAGAATTTTAATTAAATAAAGGGGATAATTAACAAAATAAATTGGGGATTTAAATAATTAACTAGAAAATTAAGCACAAATAATTCTATTTTCATCGAATTATCACAAGTATTTGCAAAACCCTATTACACCCACAAAATACGTGCAGCTATCTCTAAGTACTTACAAAATTCCCTTACCGGGAATAGCGTCGAGTGATTCCGCTTCCTTAGAGCTGCTTGATTGTGCAGTTTGATTCGCCTCCAACGAAATATCTGAAACTGCACGAAATTATGTATCACATCAGTTTAATCCAATGAAATAAAATTCTTGCATTTACTATAGTCTATTCGACCTATCATTTTCATTTACACTTATAAGGCCTCATTTGGTTGTTCTACTTATTTCTTGAGAGTCTATTGAAGTCTTTAGGCCTATTGATTCACACTAAACCAGTATTAAGCTCATAGTGCCTCTAGTTCATCATTTACTTCACTATGGTAATTTATCAAATACCTCATATGCTTATTTTCATAAATTGAATAATCTCACAATGTAGCTTTATTCAATCATCTCAAAATCATGCACATCACCTCACTAACACCTTAGTATAATCCATTTATCATCAACTCAACCATATCATAGTTTCTCACACTAAACCCATTCTAGGTTATGCTTGTTCCATTACATTCTAGGTGGTTTCAATCATCAATACATACACTAATCTACTAATAACAACAACTAGATAAATATACTTTGAGTTGGTGTATTGGCAATTCACCTAGCTTAACTTTCCTCTTTTCCAAGTTTGAAGACTCCTTTACTCCTTCAATCCAACAAATGAAATGTTAGTTTCCAAGCTATTTTGTTCTTCTCTTTAAAAAGAAAAACTTTGCTCTAGTAGCTTTTTCTCAAATCTTTATGGAAAGATGTGAAATCTAGAGTGAGAAAGCTAGGTTAATGTTGGAAATGGAAGAAATGAGTTTATTCCCGTGAAATGCAGATCCAACTGCCCAATTTTTGTAGGAAAAGCCTTAGGAGATTGATCTTCATAGGGGGAGATCGATCTGGCCTTGCTTGAAACCTTCAGAATTTAACATTTTGTAGGTATGGGATCGATCTGTTGGAGTGCATGAGATTGATCTGCTCAAGGTAATGAGATCGATCTATTTTAGGTAGAAGGCTTTGGAGATCGATCTGGCCTTAAGAGGAGATCGATCTGGCCATAAGAGGAGATCGATCTGGCCTTAAGAGGAGATCGATCTGACCTATCCAGGGACCAATGGAGATCGATCTGCCTAAGGAAGGAGATCAATCTGGTCCAACCTGAGACAGCATGAGATCGATCTCTCCTTGCAGGGGATCGATCTACCCTGCTTCCTACAACATTCTAGATGTAATTTTCCTAAATTTCCTAAGTTAAGCTTCCATCCAATTGATTCTATACTCATTTTGCGATTTATTCACACTTAGAACTTACAAACATCTATTTCTTGTAATTCATATGTAATGTAACTTGTCCGTACATTCAATAATCATAAACATTACATAGGAATTTACGGGTCTTACAATCCTCCCCTCCTTCAAGAAATTTGGTCCTCCAAATTAAAACCAAGTCAACCTGAGAACAACTACAAGTACTTCTCTTGTATCATGCTTCCCAATTCCCATGTAGCTTCCTCCAAAGTGTGATATTATCAAAGAACTTTTACTAAGGGAATCGTCTTCGACCTCAACACCTTCACTTTTCTATCCAATATTCGTACCGGCTTCTCAACATACTTCATACTCTCATTGAGCTCCAATGGCTCATATCTTATCACATGAGCCAGGTCCGGGTGGTACTTCCGAAGCATAGAGATGTGGAAGACGTTATGAACACTTGCTAACTCTAGTGGCAACACCAACCTATAAGCCTTATCTCTCACTCTCTCCAGAATCTTGAAGGGTCTGATATATCAAGGGCTCAACTTTCCCTTCTTACCAAACCTCATAATCCCTTTTGAGGGAGAAACTTTCAAGAATATAGACTCACCCACAACAAACTTCAGTGGTCTTCATCTCTTGTCAGCATAACTCTTTTGCCGGCTTTAAGTTGTCTATAATCTCTCACATATCAACTGGACGTCCTCAAAGGCCTGCTGCACTAAATCAATAGTAAAAATCTGTCTATCACCAACCTCTTCCCATCCAATAGGGGATCGACATCTGCGTCCATACAATGCCTCATATGGTGCCATCCCTATACTCGCATGATAGATGTTATTATAGGCGAACTCGGCTAACAGTAGGTGATCATCCCAAGAGCCTCTAAAATCCAACACACACGCTCTCAACATATCCTCTAATGTCTGTATAGTCATCTCTGACTAACCATCTATTTGAGGATGAAAAGCGGCGCTAAAACTCAATTGGGTCCCCATCACTTCCTAAAAGTGTTCCTAGAAATGGGAAGTGAAACAGGCATCCAGATCAGAAACAACGCTCACTGAAACACCATGTAACCAAACTATATCTCGAACATACAAGTTTGCCAACTGACTAAGAGTATCGATAGCTCTCATATCTAAGAAATGGGCTGACTTCATCAACCGATCCATAATAACCCAAATGGCATCATAACCTTTGTGGGTCCTCGGTAAACCCATCACAAAATCCATGGTGACGTACTCCTACTTCCATGTCAGTATCGGTAGAGGTTGCAATAACCCTACAGGCTTCTGATGCTCTACCTTGACCTGTTGATAGACAAGACATGTAGTGACATATTCAGCAATGCCTCTTTGCATTCCAGACCACCAATAAACCTTCCGAAGGTTTTGATACATCTTAGTACTCTTTAAATGTATCGTATACCTCGATGAGTGAGCCTTTGATAAAATCAATCTCCTAATCTATGAATCCTCGGGAACACATATCCTGCCCCTGAACCTCAATAATCCATCTATACTCAGCTCAAAATCAGTACCCACACCTATCTGTACCTGTCTCAACCAATCAGTACGCTGTCTATCACTCTACTGAGCCTGTCGAATATGACTAATCAATTCTGGCTCTAATCTCCAACTGGCCACAATATCATATCTTTTTGTACTAGGTGAGGCTACACCCAAAATGAGGTTCTCAAATTACTTTAACAACTCGTGTTCTTGAACCATCATATAAGACACCAACCCGAGGTTCTTCCTACTCAAGGCATTGGCAACTACAATCACCTTACCTGGGTGGTACATGATTTCGCAATCATAATCCTTAAGGAGTTCGAGCTATCTCCTCTGTCTCATGTTTAACTCTTTCTACAGGAACAGATACTTATGGCTCTTGTGATCTGTAAATACTTGAAATTTTTCTCGCCATAGAGATAGTGGCACCATATTTTCAACGCAAACACTACGACCGCCAACTCTAAATCGTGGGTTAGATAGTTCCTCTCGTGATCCTTCAACTATCTGGATCCATAGGCGACCACCTTCCTATCCTGCATAAGCATACAGCCTAGTCCCCGGTGTGACGTATCCGTATACACAGAGAAACCTCCTGAGCTTGTAGGAATGGTGACAATTGGAGCAGTGGTCAATCGACGCTTAAGCTCCTGAAAACTCCTCTCACATGCCTCATCCCACACAAACTTAACATCTTTTCACGTGAGTCGTGTCAACAGAGCAGCTAGTCTGGAGAAACCCTCAACAAATCTCTGATAATAACCAGCCAATCCCAGAAAACTTTTGATCTCGGTAGCTGTCCTGAGCTGTTCCCACTATACAACAGCCTCAATCTTGGATGGATCCACCGATACCCCATCCTTCGACACAATATGGCCCAGAAATGAAATATGCTCGAACCAAAAGTTACACTTACTGAGTTTGGCATATAATTCTTTCTCTCGGAGGGTCTGCAGAACTATCCTTAAATACTGCTTATGCTCTTCCCTGGACTTGGAATAAACCAAAATATCATCAATAAACATAATCACAAACTGGTCCAGGTATCGCTTAAATATATCATTCATCAAAGCCATAAATGTTACAGGGGCATTCGTCAATCCGAATGGCATAACAAAAACTCGTAGTGACCATAACGGGTACAAAATGCTGTCTTGGGTACATCTCCACTCCATATCCTCAACTCCATATCCCCGAAGCTGATCCAATAAATCATCAATGCATGGAAGGGGATACTTGTTCTTAATGGTGACCTTTTTCAACAATCGATAATCTATACACAGTCGGAGGCTCCCATCATTCTCCCTTACAAACAGAACCTGAGCTCCCCATGGTAAGACGCTCGGTCTAATAAACCCCTTCTCTAGCACCTCTTGTAATTGTTCTTTAACTATTCCAACTCAATCAGAGCCATTCTATACGGTGGCTTAGATATCGGCTCTATACCAGGTACCAACTCTATGCAAAACTCCATTTTCTTATCAGGTGGTAGCCCTGGTAAATCATCCGAAAAGACATCAAGAAATTTTGCAACTACTGAAATGTCTCTCAATTTCGGGTGTGCCTTATCTGTATCAACCACGTATCCAATGAACCCTTCACATTATCCTTTCCACCATTAGTAACATAGGTCATTATATTAATATTCATAATTAGCAAGCAAATTCATCTCTTTAACATGATGGATTAAAATTATACTCTCCCATCTACAATAATCATGTTCTCTTATTTCGTTGCAACAAAACTTACAATTAGGTTATCTACCTCTAAAAACATTAATGTCTTAGCATGAGAATTAACACGCCATGAAGGTATTGTCCGCAAGTGCACAGGTCGTACAAGTAATAATGGGATTTGAGTCCCGAGTTATCGTCCATCAGAGAAGTTGGTTAGCCTAATTAACTACCGGTTAATCTTACCCTAAGTGTATTCTAGCAAATTATGAAATTAAAGGTGGGTGATCTACATGGCTAACATTAAAATTACTGAAAAGCAATAAAATAATAAAAACTAAATAAAACAAAGCTAAAAATTACTTACAGTCCTCCACGCAATTAAAAGAAAATACCTGCAAAAATAATTAAAATAGTTAACATTAATTAACGCAATTAAAATAAAATGAAATTATGAAAATAACAAAGGAAGGTTAATTAAACGAAAATTAACAAACCTAAAATGCAATTAAACTACTTAATCAAAATGCAATTTAAACTAACTTAAGATTTAATGAAATAAATTTACCCCTAATCTAATTCTAAATGAACACTTAATTAACTATCAACCTAATTAAAACTAAGTTTAGTACCACTAAGCAAGAATACTAACATGCAATTTAATTAAAGATGCTAAACTAAGCTAACAAATTAAATTGAAATTAAACTATACTAAAAATACATGAAAATTAATTAATTAGCTACTATGCACTAGCCAAACAAAGCCTTAACAAATTTTAAATCAGCCAAGAGGTCCCTCCATTCACTGTTCACGTCTTCAATATTTTCATTTTCAGGTGCTCTCGGGTTTGGTCGCTTAGGCGTGTCCAGCTGCTGTCCTTGGTCTAGCTCTCACCAACCCTGCTCGGTTTCGCGTGTAGCATAAATTCCTGCAACAACTCAGCACAGCGCGCCAGCCCCTTCAGCTTCATTTTCTGCCCATGCCGCTGCCTGCCCCAGGCGTGTCTAGCTCCCATTCTCAATTCTGTCCTGCATGTCTCCAACTTCTTTTGCTGCCCAGGCGTGTCCAGCTCCCATTCTTGGTTCTGTCCTGCACTCCATGTCTCGTCCAAGTCTGCTCCAGCTGTTGGTACTGAAGGCATGTCCAGCTTCTACTCCCGATTTTGTGCGACTGATGGTGTACGCAACCTCTGTCCAGCTAGCAGGAAATGTTATCCTCCACGAACTGGTCCTGCACTGCCTCACTCCGGGTCCTGCTGCTCTCAGTCTTGTGGAAATAGCTTCTACTTTGATCTTTTTCACCAGCAACAACAAACAAGAGATTAATGCAAAATTACAGCAACTTAATGATGAACAATAGAAGGATTTAAAAGCAGAGTAGAACAGAGGAAGACTCTCGGTTATGGCTACTTTGTTGCCGTCCAGCTACCCGTTGAACACATTTTCTCAGTTTTGAATGCAAACATCTCCAAACATGTAGAAACTAAGAAGAAGATGCTGAAACTTTCACTAAGACATGATACAATCGAGAGCTATGAAAAAAAATACAGGTTTGTCAAATAAAAACATAAGTACATAGATCAAACCTAGAGCTACCACTAAGAATTAAGAACTATGCATATTAAAACTTGAAAACAAAGGAGTTGATTATAACCAAACCGAGAAGCATGAATGAGCGAATGAGGCTGCAAATAAACATGAAAAGCTTTTCATAAATGATAACAAATGAAGATTAACAGTACATAGAAATGGTTTCGGAAAAGCTTCTAAAAATAAAAACTAAACTAATCTAACTTAGCTACTCTAACACTATTTCTAAACTAACATTACTCCTAACTTACACTACTCCTAACTAACATTACATTCCCTACTCTTATTTACATTCTACCTTACATGGTTTTTCAATTGCCATCCATGTCTTATTTATACACACATAAGGGGTATAATTGTAATTTTTCCATCCTAGATGAGTTGACATTGTTTGGCTACTTGTCTTCACACCATTGGCTCTTTGAAAAGATATTTCTATGTCATCTGTCTTTTTGTCCAATTGGATGTGCTAGGTGGCATGGCTCATGTTGTTTGCGTGGTCCAATCTTGATTTTAGCCAAATTTCGATCCATTTTCTATCGAAATATTCAAAATTCATCCGGATTTAATTTATCTGCAAACATGAGAATTTTAATTAAATAAAGGGGATAATTAACAAAATAAATTGGGGATTTAAATAATTAATTAGGAAATTAAGCCTAAATAATTCTAAAAAATATAGAATTATCACACCCCCAAACTTGAGCTTTTGCTTGTCCTCAAGCAAAATAAAATAATTGTAGGAATGATAAGTACTAAACACAATAATTTCCCCAATATCATCCTCAAAGAAAAAGTGCAAACTATGATCTCAAAGACTCACAATTACAAGTCCAACATTCAGAATCATTCAATCATAAGTCCTAATCCAAATTGGACTCCTCGTGAGTGTGTGAAAAATGTCAAAGTCACTTCACATGACATTATCCGGATCAGATTATGCACACACAGTGAATGCAAAGTCAATGACATGTGATCATTCCCATAAGTTTGTTTTTCACTTCTCTCTCAACTAATGTAGTCACACTTAATCAAAGATCAATAGGACTTCATTAAGCTTGTAATGTAAGGCCGGGGCTAAGGTATGATAAAGTCGATTTAGGTTTAATTACCCCTTAACTTGCATTACTTCTAGGATCTTAATGTAAGAGATCAAATCATTTCCCCCAAACTTATTTATTTCACTAAACTTTTTATTCTATTTTAGTATTTTTCTTCTTTCTTCTTTTCTTTTTTTTTCTTTTTTTTCTTTTTTTTTCACATACTCCTTCACTATCACTTAATACCCATATAGCTCACAATATATCCAAATGACTTTTCATGCTTTTGCGGTAAGGGATAGGAAAAAAGTATTTAAGCTAAGGGAATTTTTGCATGTGTATTTACAGAGAAGAGCTTATTCGGCCTAGATGGGTGACTAGGGGTAGAATATGTACAAGGAAGGCTAGAAAGGCTCAAACGATCCAAAGATGGCCTAAATCATCTCCTTAATTAAGTGTGATCTAATATTTCACCTCGAGATTAGATCAAACAAATTCTAGAATATGATGTACAAAATCAACTGAACAAATGTAATCCTATGTACACATAAGCTTTCTCTAAATAAATATACCGATTCATGACATGACATGTGCATAAGATGAGGCAATCACAATCAGAATTAAGACAAATTCAAGAATTCAACTTTATACTTTTCCTATAATCATGCTTCTCAGTTAATCAAAGTCAGACTCAATCATGGGGTCATATCATCAAAATATGGGAAAACTACATGCTAAGCACTAAATCATCCCAAAATCAAACAATTTAAGCTCATATTATCAAAAAAAAATTTGAAAATTCTTTCTCAGATATTCAAAAAAAATTTGAAATTTTTTCCAATATTTCACAAAATTGCTCAAGAGATATCCCCTCCCCCAAAGTTAAAGTGCACAGTGTCCTCATTGTGCAAATAATATAAGAATTTAAGCTCAAGAACAGAGTACTCCCCTTTCTGATGATGATGAACAACTGAAGCTTGATTGAAAATGTAATGCTGAAAAAGAAATCTGCAACATAAACAAAGAAAGAAAGAATATCAAAGAAAAAAGAAAAAGAACTATATACAAAGTGAAAATAAAAACACAGCCAATTCAAATGCAGCTGAAGAAAACAACACTCAGTAGTAGGGCGAAGAGTAGGAGGATCATCCAGAGTGGTGACAGAACGTTAACTGTTAAATATTCCTTGGCTCTATCTACTTCATTCTTTCTCTCAGATTTCTTATGTTTAAGCTTTATATCCTTCATCCTAAAACAGTTTTGAGAGTCATCAGGGAACTTTAAAGGTTTGAAAACATTAAACTTCACTTCCTGATCTAGGACTCTCATAGTCAACTCCCTTTTTTGTACATCAATTAATGTTCTGCCTGTCGCTAGGAAAGGTTTGCCTAGTATAATGGGGACTTCCCTGTGTTACTCCATGTCTAAAATAATAAAATCCGCAGGAAAAATAAATTTGTCCACCTTTACTAACACATCCTCAATGACCCCCTTCGAATATTTAATTGATCGATCAACCAACTGGAGGGTCACTGTGGTGGGCTTGGCATTCCCTATTCCTAACTTCTGATAGATAGACAAAGACATCAAATTTATACTAGCTCCTAAATAACACAGGGCTCTACTAAAGAATAAATTTCCAATAGTGCATGGTATGGTAAAACTCCCAAGATCCTTGAGCTTGGGGGGTAATCTTCTCTGGATAATGGCACTACATTCCTCAGTTAAGGCCACCGTCACATAGTCTTCCAACCTTCTTTTCCCAGAGAGGATATCCTTCAAAAACTTCACATAACTTGGCATTTGCTCTAAAGCATCTGCGAAAGGAATGTTGTTGTGAAGCTTCTTAAAAACCTCAAGGAATTTAGCAAATTGTCATTCCAGCTTTTGATCTTAGAGCCTCTGAGGAAAAAGTATTGGTGGTCTAACTGGAAGGGATGTAGTGGTAACATGTATAGCATCAGAGGATGAGGAAGGCTGTGAAGGGATAGATGAAGAAGCGCCTAGCTTTGATTCCTTTGCAGCCTGATCGTTATTTTCCTGCTCTTTCTGAGCTGCTTCTTTGGGACTTATGAGTTCTTTAACTATGGGCTCAACAAGATTGGACTTAACTTGTGGCTCATCTAACTCTTTGTCGCTCCTAAGGGTGATGGGTTTAACATGTTCCTTACCCTCCCTTTGCCTAACAGGATTAGCTTTAGTGTTACTAGGAAGGGTCCCTTGAGGACATTGACTAAGAGCATTTGCTATTTGTCCTACCTAAACCTCTAAGTTCTTAATTGAAGCAGCTTGATTTTGCAAGATCGTTGAGAACATCTCCTCTAATGTAGGCTTCTTCTCAGCTGCTGGTGCGTGGTAGGGTTGTGGTGGTGGTGGTGGTAGATGGAAGTGAGGTGGATGATGCTGAAATTGTGGTAGGGATGGTTGATGAGGCGAGGGATATGGAAATTACGACTGTGGTGGTACATGAACCAGTGGAGCTTGAAAACTAGGGGGTCCTATGAGTCTAGAATTAGAAGTTTGCCCTTGGTTTTGGCTCCAGGAAAAGTTAGGATGGTTTCTCCACCCTGGGTTGTAAGTGTTTGACAAGGGGTTGTTCTGTTGCTTCTAAAGTGGAGCAACATACTGAACCAATTCTAAGTTAAGTGGACACCTATCTACAGAGTGGGTACCATTACATAGCTCACAGGAAAGTAAAGGACTTTGGACAGAATAAACCGAATTAGGACTGGTAGAAGGATTATGATGGGTACTGAGCGACTCTACCTTCTTCGTAAGATTAGTGATTTGAGTGGTCAAGGTAGACAGTGAATTGAGCTTATAAATACCCATTGACTTCTTAGGTAATTGCCTCTCTGAAGACCGTAGATAGTTGTTTGTAGCCATCTTGTCTAGGAGCTCGTAAGCTTCCTCCTCTATTTT
The DNA here is from genome assembly GCA_033439115.1 of Firmiana major. Taxonomy (NCBI): domain Eukaryota; kingdom Viridiplantae; phylum Streptophyta; class Magnoliopsida; order Malvales; family Malvaceae; genus Firmiana; species Firmiana major. Next base: position 43,004,033 of record CM065908.1, on the reverse strand, counting down.
GCACATTAGCGCTCCACCCGTAGCAGCGTCAACAATGATCCTATTTTGGCTTGTAAGTCCATTGTAGAAGGTCTGGACTTGCAGCCACAAAGGGAGGCCATGGTGAGGGCACTTCCTAAGAAGCTCCTTATATTGTTCCCATGCTTCGTAAAGAGTTTTCGAATCGAGCTGGGCAGAGGAAGATATATCACTACAGAGTCTGGCCATTTTAGAGGGAGGGAAAAACTTAGCAAGAAATTGATGGGCTAACTCGTCCCATGTAGAAATGGATCCTGGAGGCAAAGAGGTTAACCAGTGTCGCGCCCTATCCCTAAGTGAGAAGAGGAATAATCTAAGCCTAAGCGCATCATCAGATAATCCATTGTGCTTGAATGTTGCACAAGTCCAGGAATTACCCAAGGTGAGCATGTGGGTCATCGTGTGGAAGCCCACTGAACTGTAAAGAAGTCTGGATCATCTGAAGGATTGTAGGCTTAATTTCAAAGTTGTTTGCAGGGATAGCTGGTGGCCTAATGCCGGTATAATATCCTCTAATCGTCGGCATTGCATAATCTCCAACGGTTCTAATTTCCCTATTTTCTGCCTTAGTGTTTTGCAGTGGAGCTATAAATTTCCTAGAATCCTTTCGAATTTTCTCAAGGGTTCTTTCAATTTCAGGATCTAGAGGAAAGTTATCATAACTCTCGGCTCTACGCATGGAAACATCTAAAAGTCCTTAGAAATTTTTATAAGTTTTTTAATTTTTTAATTTTTTTTTATTTTAATTTTTCAATTAACTAATCTAGATTAAACTTCTAAATATTTACAACCTAAATATTTACAAACTAGAATTACACGTACGCATAATTTCACCGATATTAATTAACGGCTAATTAAAACTTTCCCGGCAACGGCGCCAAAAACTTGACACGCTCTAAAGGTATTGTCCGCAAATGCACGGGTCGTACAAGTAATAATGGGATTTGAGTCCCGAGTTATCGTCCCTCAGAGAAGTTGGTTAGCCTAGTTAACTACCGGTTAATCTTACCCTAAGTATATTCTAGCAAATTATGAAATTAAAGGTGGGTGATCTACATGGCTAACATTAAAATTACTAGAAAGCAATAAAATAATAAAAACTAAATAAAACCGAGCTAAGATTACTTACAGTGCTCCACGCCATTAAAAGAAAATACTTGCAAAAATAATTAAAACAGTTAACATTAATTAACGCAATTAAAATAAAATGCAATTATGAAAATAACAAAGCAAGGTTAATTAAACGAAAATTAACAAACCTAAAATGCAATTAAACCACTTAATCAAAATGAAATTTAAACTAACTTAAGATTTAATGAAATAAATTTACCCCTAATCAATTCTAAATGAACACTTAATTAACTATCAACCTAATTAAAACTAAGTTTAATACCACTAAGCAAGAATACTAACATGCAATTTAATTCAAGATTCTAAACTAAGCTAACAAATTAAATTGAAATTAAACTATACTAAAAATGCATGAAAACGAATTAATTAGCTACTATGCACAAGCCAAACAAAGCCTTAACAAATTTTAAATAAGCCAAGAGGTCCCTCCATTCACTGTCCACATCTTCAATATTTTCATTTTCAGGTGCTCTCGGGTTTGGTTGCTTAGGCGTATCCAGCTGTTGTCCTTGGTCTGACTCTCACCAACCCTGCTCAGTTTCGTGTGTAGCATCAATTCCTGCAACAACTCAGTACAACACACCAACCCCTTCAGCTTCATTTTTTCCCATGCCACTGCCTGCCCCAGGTGTGTCCAGCTCCCATTCTCAGTTTTGTCCTGCACGTCTCTAACTGCTTTTGCTGCCCAGATGTGTCCAGCTCCCATTCTCGATTTTGTCCTCTACTCCATGTCTCGTCCAAGTCTGCTCTAGCTGCTGGTACTGAAGGCATGTCCGGCTTCTGCTCCCAATTTCGTGCTACTGATGGTGTACGCAACCTCTGCCCAGCTAGCAGGAAACATTATCCTCCACGAACTGGTCCTGCACTGCCTCACTCCGTGTCCTGCTGCTCTCAGTCTTGTGCAAATAACTTTTGCTTTGATCTCTTCCACCAACAACAACAAACAAGAGATGAATGCAAAATTAAGCAACTTAATGATGAACAGTAGAAGGATCTAAAAGCAGAGCAGAATAGAGGAAGACTCTCGGTTATGGCTCCTTTTTTGTTGTCCAGCTACCCGTTGAACACATTTTCTCAGTTCTGAATGCAAACATCACCAAACAAGTAGAAACTGAGAAGAAGATGTTGAAACTTTCACTAAGACACGATACAACCGAGAGCTATGAAAAAAAATACAGGTTTGTCAAATAAAAACATAAGCACATAGATCAAACCGAGAGCTACCACTAAGAATTAAGAACTATGCATATTAAAACTTGAAAACAAACGAGTTGATTATAACCAAACCGAGAAGCATGAATGAGCAAATGAGGCTATAAATAAACATGAAAAGCTTTTCATAAATGATTACAAATGAAGATTAACAGTAACATAGAAAATGGTTGCAGGAAAAGCTTCTAAAAGTAAACACTAAACTAATCTAACTAAGCTACTCTAACACTACTTCTAAACTAACATTACTCCTAACTTACACTACTCCTAACTTACATTACATTCCCTACTCCTATTTATATTCTAGCTTACATGGTTTTTCAATTGCCATCTATGTCTTATTTATACACACATAAGGCGTATAATTGTAATTTTTCCATCATAGATGAGTTGGCATTGTTTGGCCACTTGTCTTCACACCATTGGCTCCTTGAAAAGATATTTCCATGTCATTTGTCTTGTTGTCCAATTGGATGTGCTAGGTGGCATGGCTCGTGTTGTCTGTGTGGTCCAATCTCGATTTTAGCCAAATTTCGATCCATTTTCTACCAAAATATTCAAAATTCATCCGGATTTAATTTATTTACAAACATGAGAATTTTAATTAAATAAAGGGGATAATTAACAAAATAAATTGGGGATTTAAATAATTAATTAGAAAATTAAGCACAAATAATTCTAAAAAATATAGAATTATCAAGAATCTATAATAACACGATTTGCAGCCAACCAATCCATTCCTAGAATTACATCAAAATCGCTTATACTCAGTAGAATTAAATTGGCTACCATATCTTTTCCCTCTATCCTCAACTTACAATTCTTATATACATACTTAGTCAATTGACTATCATTCATAGGTGTAGAAATCATCAGCATTCTATCCAACAGTGTGGGTTTTACATGCTTCAATATCTTATAGGCAAATGAAGGCGATATAAAGGAATGCGTGACAGCAGGATCAAATAACATAAATGCTTCTAGATCAAAAGTTAAGATGGTACCTTTAATCACATTCGTTGAAGTGTCTGTGGTGTCCTGATCCAGTGCATGCACTCGCCCTCTGCCAACCGCCTGTTTCCCTTCTTCCTCAGTTGTAGCTCTCCTCCTCGGAGCAGCTATCTCAACCAGAGCTCTCTCTGGCTCTTTGCCCTTCTATGGGGCAATCTTCGTCATCTCTGAACAATACCTCACGATATGCCCTGGTTTCCCATATCTATAACACATAACAAGGGACGTCTGACAAGGTCTGGTACCATGAAATCTACCACATCTCCTACACTAATCAGTAGTAGGTCGTGGTCCTCCAATGACTACACCCCTCGGTAGAGCTAAAGTTGGGTATACAGGAGGTCTAACAGCTCTCTCCTACACCTCTTCAATCTTTGGCCTCTTCTCAAACAATCTATGACCTCCTCTCCTGGCCACTTTATCAATCTTGGATCTCTTCTGGTCTCTATCTCTCCTGCCACAAACCTTCCTAAACGCAAAGGCATTCTGCTTAAAGTCTTGTTTACATAATTGTGGCCTGCGTACTGCCTCTTCGTAGGTGAGGATGTCGAATGGAGCTAATCTAGACCTGATGGCTGGTCTCAGTCCATCCATAATCTTCTAGACCTTCATAGCCTCACTACTCAACGTATTAGGGTCATACCTCCCCAAGGATATGAACTTGGACTTATATTCATCCACAGATCGGTTCCCTTGAACCAAGTTCATAAACTCTATCCTCAACTTCCTTCGTGCTGTGGCTGGAATGTACTACCTCCTGAAGGCCTCCAAGAATATCTCTCATTTGATCTCGGAGTGTCAGGCCCTCAGACTAGATACGGTGGATCTCTACCAGCGCTATGTCTCGCCTTTCAGCATAAATACGACAAAGGCTACTTTCTCGATCGAGGTGCATCTGAAGAACCCACACAATTTTTCCATCTCAAAAACCCAATCCTCTGTAACAATCGGGTCCTTCACTCTTCTAAATACTAGAGGTTTCAACTCCTGAAACTCCCTTAACCTACTCACAGGATAGTGTGATAGTCCTCATAGTCTGAGGCCTCTCTGCCTCTGCAACTGCCTGTCCAGTAGTAGTAGGCTGCATGGTTGGACCTTGTCTATCGCCAACACCTAATGCCTGTGTGACTATCTCAACGAGGCTCCCAATACTCTGCTCTAACCTAGCGAAGCGTGCCTCGATATCCCCTGGTCTCTCAATAGGTTCCTGTGGAACCTGATCAGTCTACGGCTCTGCACGGCTCTTAGGCCTACCTCTACGTCCTCTAGCATGTGTACCCGCCTCTCTACCTCGATGTGTAACAGGCATACTTCCTACTTTCCTGTATCCATAACCATTTATTGGTCTCATTCCATCTCGGTATACATAGATATAACTAAACAAAAGCACAGTAATATGGGGATGTAACTTTTCTACTTATTAGTACCGACTCACATCAGGCCAACTCAACTCTGATACCAATCTCTATCATGACATCTTTATCCGATTCATCTAAAAATCAATATAATTTTTTTCGATTTTTCATTCCTTTACCCGATCGTGAACAACCCTCACATACACAGTTGGGCTGTGAGTCAATATTAATCATCATTTACCATACATCTTTCTATTAATCAAAAGTAAACGCATGCATTTGAAAGTTTAAGTTCTATACTTATACATGTTTGCTTACACTTACATCCCCATATTACAATTCAAACTGAATACTATGATATTAGTTTAGATACAAAAATAATTCCTGTGTGTATACCTCTTGGCGATAGAGAACAGCGGATATCCAAACACAACGCCTCAGTCCCTCACTGGGCTACTATGCACGCTCTGTAGAGGGAGAAAGTGAATGAGATGAGCAACCACACGCTCAGTAAGGTAATAATGCAAGCATGGTAGATAACTACACTATCTACATGTTTATAGTGTCATGCATAAAATCATTAATATCCCGAGCATGAGAAAATATTAAAACTATGCCACATGTATATACATATATCATGCATTGAAAACATCATATAAAACCTCTCATACTCATCATCATTAAAACTCATCATAAAAAGGGAAACTCAACACAAAACATCCCTCAAGATTTATCACTTTCTCAAAACACGTCAAAATTCATCACAAATAGCAATACCATCTCTTTAAACACAATTCCATAAGGTTCGACCTCTCCTTCGAGTCTACCCTGGATAACACAAATCATACTCAGTATACAAAACCATGTGATAACATGTGATACAGGTGGTCACTATATATATCGAAGACTATGTTGGCCAACTATGTCATTATCATCCCAGACCACACGGATCCTGGTGTGCGGGGTATCATGCTGGAACGGAGGTGAGTTAGTCCTATGTCAAACTTTTAAATCAACATCCTAACCTCACGGTACACGTACTCCGTGTGACGTACATGGTATAACATACTCTGTGGACCCATATCATGGTTGGGGGTGCCTGTCGTAGGTCTTATCTACCACATGCCATGCATAACCTACTCAGTCTCAAGTGCACATGCTAGCATCTCATCTGTGTGACTAACAGTCTACATGAGGCATCCAGCATGGCTCGTGTGAGCATCTCATCCGTGTGACACAAAGTTTACATGAGGCATCCATCATGACTCATTACATATCACAGTGGGAAAACCTGTCCGAGCTAAGCTCCAGGACGATTCATGCATCATTAATAAATTCCCTCGTATGAGATACGCTCTAGTACAACTTTATGCATAATAAATAATGAGGAAATCACGTACAAGCATAGCTCCAAAACGGTTATATGCATAAGAAAATCAATTGAAGACCACGTACGAGCAAAAGCTCTAGTACGATTTATAAAACATCATAACTCAAAAACACGGTGCGAGCTGAGCTCCAGCACATTTCATACGAAATAAAGACATCAAAATCTAGTGCGAGCAAAGCTCCAGCATGATTTAACTCAAACAAATTTGATATGCAGCTTTGCTTCAATAAAACACATTCAAAATCACAATATGCACTTGTCTCGTGCCATTTCATGGAATTATGAAATCATTAGCCAACCTATCCACAAATTTGCTTAAACCAAAGCAATGTATTTCATAAAAATGTCAAAACATGATATTTATGCAACTATTAACCTTACTATCCCATTTTGTAAGATTCACTTCAAAACCATATCATATATATTTGTAGTCGTTTACACAAACCATTAATTCTTTTCTAGATAACCAAGCATTTGCACAGCCTTATATAACCCCACAAAATACATGCAGCTATCTCTAAGTACTTACAAAATTTCCTTACCTGGAATCGCGTCAAGTGATTCTGCTTCCTTAGAGCTGCTTGATTGTACAGTTTAATTCACCTCCAATGAAATCTCCAGAACTGCACAAAATTACATATCACATCAATTTGATCCAATGAAATAAAATTCTTGCATTTACTATAGTCGATTCGACCTATAGTTTTCATTTACACTTATAAGGCCTCATTTGGTTGCTTTACTTATTTCTCGAGAGTCTATTGAACTCTTTAGGCCTATTGATTCACACTAAACTGGTATTAAGCTCATAGTGGCTCTAGTTCATCATTTAATTCACTATGACAATTTATCAAATACCTCATATGCTTATTTTCATAACTTGACTAATCTCATAAAATAGCTTCATTCAATCATCTCAAAATCATGCACATCACCTCACTAACACCTTAGTATGATCCATTTATCATCAACTCAGCCATATCATATTTTCTCACACTAAACCCATTCTAGGTTATACTTGTTCCATTACATTATTGGTGGTTTCAATCATCAATACATACACCAATTACTCACAACAACAACTGGATAAATATACTTTGAGTTGGTGTATTGGAAACTTACCTAGCTTGACTTTCCTCTTTTCCAAGTATGAAGACTCCTTTACTCCTTCTATCCAACAAATGGAATGTCGATTTTCAAGCTATGTTGTTCTTCTCTTTAAAATGAACAACTTTACTTTGATAGCTTTTTCTCAAATCTTTATGGAAGGGGGTGAAATCTAGAGTGAGAAAGCTAGGTTAATGTTGGAAATGGAAGAAATGAGTTTGTTCCAATGAAATACATATCCAACTACCCTGTTTTTATAGGAAAAGCCTTAGGAGATCGATCTTCATAGGGGGAGATCGATTTGGCCTCGCTTGAAACGTTCAGAATTTGACATTTTACAGGCAGGGGATAGAACTGTTGGAATGCATGAGATCGATTGGCTTAAGGTAATGAGATCGATCTATTTCTAGTAGAAGGCTTTGGAGATCGATCTGGCCTATCCAGGGACCAATGGAGATAGATCTGCCTAAGGGAGGAGATCGATCTGGTCCAACTCGAGATAGCATGAAATCAATCTCTCCTTGCACGAGATCAATATGCCCTGCTTCCTACAACATTCTAGCTACAATTTTCCTAAATTTCCTAAGTTAAGCTTCCATCTAATTAATTCTATACTCATTTTATGATTTATTCACACTTAAAACTTACAAACATCTATTTCTTGTGATTCATATGTAATGTAACTTGTCTGTATATTCAATAATCATAAACATTACATAGGAATTTATGGGTCTTACATTATCTCCCAGCAAGATAATATCTCTTCTTCCCTACTATCATTAACTCAAGCCCAGCACCCGAATTAAATTCTTATCCCTAATCAAATTGGTTTTGACGCAATCCTATTTAGGCTAGGAATAACATTAACACTCCAGGAAGATTACTAACTGAATAACATTCTAGCCATGGGTTGAATGTTTAATCCGTTCTATTGTTTCACTTAGAGTTGACGAACCCTAAATACTATTGATTCTGATTTCTATCATAACAATTACGGATTGTCAAAATTTCAGATAGCATACAATCACATCTGAAGATTATCTAATTGGCCAAATCATATAATTTTCTCATGCAATCGAATCAATTAATACCAAAAATAATAGATAATTGTATCAAAAGATACTTTAAAACAACAAACCGTGTTTCTCAATTGTTGAAGTTTACTGGATCCAATTCCCTTGAACTGAATAAAAGATTTAGCAACACAAGATTATTGGAAACGAAAATAAAAAATATAGAGGGTGAATTTTTTTTAATTCGACTGCTGCCCTCTTCTGTATCTCTCATGTTCTCCCTAAAGAAAATGAAACTATATATAGTAAAGAAAACCTAAATTCGAAAATCCTATTACTAGTAGGAAAAGGGTTGACATATTCGGGCTTTTTTTTATTCATAACTGGTTTTGGAGTTGAAATAGGTCGAATTAGATCTTGAGCTCTTCTTCAGAGTTGTGAATCAGTAAGTCAACGTTTCACTAAGCTTGACTTTGCATAATTTGGAAGACTGGAACTCCATTTAAAGCTAAAATTCCAAACAACACTAAAACTGTCCAATTTCTTTGGTTAAGCTCTAGAAGCCCAATTTATCTGCCAAAATCACAAAATTAACATAAGTACTCTAATTAACTTGAGGAACATAGCAAAATATTAAAATGTAGAATGAAATAAATAATAAAAATATGACACTCATTACTGATACGCAAGGATGTTCTATTTGTGTGGACTGATCAGTGTGAGCAGGGTTTTCAAGAACTTAAGCAGAGGTTGACCACCACCCAAATCTTGACCATTTTGAGTGGATCTGGAGGCTATGCAGTGTACAAGATGCCTCTTATCAAGGTTTGGGGTGTGTGCTTATGCAGCATGGGAGAGTAGTCGCATACGGTTCTCGCCAACTTAAGAACCATGAAAGGAACTACCCCACTGATGACTTGGAGTTAGTCGTAGTTATTTTTGCTTTGAAGATATGACGACACTACATGTATGGAGAAAGATTTCAGATTTTCACTGACCATAAGAGCTTGACGTACATATTTGATCAGAAAGAGCTAAATATGAGACAGAGACGATGGATCGAACTCCTTAAAGACTATGACTACAAGATTCTGTATCCCATGGGCAAGGCAAACGTGGTAGCAGATGCTCTAAGTAGGAAGGGGATGGTTTCTTTTATGATGATTAGAGAATGGGAGTTGTTAGAGCAGTTTGCCAAGCTCAGTGTTAGTGTGGATGCAGTGGATATTGGGCTCATGGCTAGCCTGCAGATTGAACCTAGTAGATCAGATCAAAACTGGATAGAGGGGTGATCAGAAGTTACTGGACATGATTAGTCAGGCAGAATAGAACATACAGTCAAATTTTACAGTCAGTGAGGAGGGACTATTGAGGTTCAAAGGCCGCATATGTGTCCCAAATGATGATGCCCTAAGATAGAGGATCTTGAAGGAGTCTCGTTGTTCTCGATATACCATGCACCTAGGGAGCACTAAGATGTACCATGACCTACGTAAGGTGTATTGGTGGATCAGAATGAAAAGAGATGTAGTAGAGTTTGTGGCCAAGTGCTTGATTTGTCAGTAGATTAAGATTGAGCACCAAAAGCTAGCAGGGTTACTTAAGTCTCTTCTAGTACTTACTTGAAAATGGGAGCACATTACCATGGACTTCATTATGGGCTTACCGAGGACCCGAAAAGGTCATGATGTAATATGGGTGATCATAGACAAACTAAATAAGTGTGCCCACTTCCTTGCCATTAAGAGTACGGATTCTTTAAATGCCTTAGCAGAGTTGTATCTTAAGGAGATAGCTCGATTGCATGGGGCACCTGTGAGCATTACATCTGATAGAGATTCTCGATACACTTCCAGATTTTGGGCTTATTTCCAAGAAGTCATGGGATCTCAGCTTAATTTGAGCACTACTTATCATCCTCAGACCGACGGTCGGTCTGAGAGGACCATTTTAACCTTAGAGGATATGTTAAGGGCGTGCGCTTTGGAGTTTAAAGGCTCATGAGATGATCATCTGCCTCTTGCAGAGTTTGCTTATAACAACAACTACCATGCTAGTATTAGGATGGCACCTTATGAGGCCTTGTATGGTAGAAGGCTTAGGTCTCCAATAGCTTGAGAAGAAGTGGGTGACAGAAAGATCTTGGCTCCCCATCTTGTGGAACAGGCAACTAAAGGTGTTCGGATAATCTGTGACAAACTTAAGGTCGCCCAAAGTAGACAGAAGAGTTATGCAGATATGCGTAGATGGCCACTTGAGTTTCAGATTGGGGACTCCGTGTTTCTGAAAGTATCCCTGAGCAAAGGTATTATGCGCTTTAAAAAGAAGGGGAAGCTGAGTCCTCAATTCATTTGTCCATTCAAGATTCTAGAGAGAGTGGAAGATGTAGCCTACAGACTTGCTTTACCACCGTAGCTTTCTAGGGTGCACAATGTCTTCCACGTCTCCATGTTAAGAAAGTATAATCTGGATCCTTCACATATCATTGAGTACGAGCCTTTGAGCATTCAAGGGGATATGAGCTACATTGAGCAACCTATACGAATTCTGGATAGAAAGGAAAAGGTACTTCGATCAAAGACTATCCTTCTGGTAAAGGTTCTCTGGCAGCATCATTCGATTGAGGAAGCTACGTGGGAGCTAGAAAGCCTTATGAAGGAGAAGTACCTTTATCTATTCTGATGGACCAAGACGAATTTAGAGGACCAAATTCCTAAAAGGTGGGGAGAAATGTGAAACCAAAATTTTTTTCCACTGTACTTATTATTAATGTATTGAGAAGTGACTAAGAAAACTTAGAATAATATTATGCAGACCCAAAGAAGACCAAAGCACTCAGATCAGTAACGTGAGGCCCGATGGCATGCAAATTGAGGTAAGGTCTTAAGCCCGAGAATACATTAAGAATTACATAGTCAAGCATGAAATGATTTCTAGGAGTGGAGATTTAGTCATTGGAAGTGAAAAAGTTAGTTAAACTTGGGTTTTATATTTAATCAGAAAAATAGGCTTAGTTAAGAAAATAAATTCAAATAAATTATAAAAATTTGAGAAAATTATTCTGAGATGATGGAAAGTTAATATAAGGTCATATTGATTTGGAAAAATTAAAATTAAGTGGAAAGGATGAGGATTGAATGGTCAAATGATTTTTCAAAGAGAGTTAGAAAGTTTAAACCGTTTAGCTCGGTATTGACCAAGTCAAGAAAATGAGCTCGATTTAGGAAAATTTTACTTAAACAAGTGTGAGACCTTGTACATGTATAATTGTAATATATACATAGAAATGTAAATGGAGTTATACTATGAATTCATAAGTGAAGTGTATGTAATGTAAGTCCATAAGTTTAAGGTACACACATGTAATAAGAGTTGTGATTGTACATACAAGTTACACTATGTATGAATGTGAAGAAATGGACTTAAACATGTGGAGAATGTGAGTAGAATGGATTATAAGTAGTGTGGTAAAATGGAAGGAGAATTGCATAAGTTCTACACTTCCATTTGGTTTATATTAAGTACCTTTGGATATACAAAGATTTCACACAAGTTTTAATAGGTATAAAGTATGAATGGATGCCATTTTCAAGTCTCAAAGATGATTGGATGAGGAAATGACCATGGCAACAAAAGGTATGAAGTTTGGTATGTGTTGTTGCAGAAAAACTGCAATATCTAGAAATATGAATGATAGATCGATTTGGAAGAGCCAAAATGCTCTTATTTTGAGCTATGGAACAGGACAGATCGATCTCTAAGGGAGCCAGATCGATCTCCTAACACATTATGTAAAATGTAGATCGATCTCCTTAGCTCTCGTGTTGGAAGCAGATCGATCTCCCCTAAGACCAGATCGATCTCCTTAACCTTGTATGAAGCGGATCGATCTTCCCTACTCGATAGATCGATCTCCTACCTTAAATTGCCATGAAAAAATAGGGATTTTAAGAGGACCAGATCGATCTCTACCCAATGCAAATCGATCTCGTCAAGCAAATTCTATAAGTACGGAGCAGTTGGATTTGTAATTTTCGAGATAAAACCAACTCTTTCATATTCCAATCCAGAAACCTAGATTTTACTCTCTAAATCTGACCACTCTCAAGAAGATTTGAAGAAAGGCTATTAGTCGCAAAGTTATTCTCATCGAAGAGAAGAACAACTTAGTTTGGAGGCATTTTCCTCCTTTGTTAGATTTGAAGAATCAAGGTCCATTTTCATTTTGAGCAAAGAGGAAAACAAACTAGGTGAGTTTCTAATGCAAGTACTCAAGTACATTGTTGGATATTGATGTGGGGAGTGATTTGGTATGCATAGAAATGGTAGAAACTACCTAGAGTAGAATGAATCCACCATGACCTAGAAATGGTCTAGTGTGAGAAAGTGAGATGTATTGAGGATAATAAGGTTGTGGGTACAATTTTAAGTTATTGCTAGTGAATAAATTGTGAGATTTACCAAAAAGGGGTAAAATGTGGATTAAGGCATTGGTAAAATGCATAAATGGATTATATTGACTAGTGAGGTCAAAATGTGAGTTAGCAACATTAATTCAAGTGAATTGGTGCATGAATTGCAGCTCACGAGGATACACTAAAACACGTTGAGCTTAAAGCGCAAGAAACTAAGAGGAAGAGAGTCGTACTCATGTAAATCGAGGTAAGGGAATTGTTTAGATTCTTAAAGATATCTGTGCGCAATTTGGGCGCTTAAACGCTTTGCTAGAATGCATGAGATGTTAGGAAATGAAATTGGGTGATTGAAGGGCAAAAGTTGGATGTTTGAGAAATGTGCATGAAAACTAAAGCATAATGCTTTGAAAATCATGTTTTATTGCTTTTTAGCTAATGATTGGTAGGTTGGCTAACATTCGAAATGATTTGTAAAAGAAATGAGTTGTTTTGGTTTGTTAACCATATTTTACAAAGATTTGAGCCACCTACATGGTTTACGTGAGAATGAAAGCGTGCTAGAGTATGACTCGCACGAGATTTGACGTGCTTTATACACATGAGTGCTGGAGCATAGCTCACATTAGTTTTCGCATGGATTTTTATACTGATTTTGGCATGGTGCTAGAGCATAGCTCGCATTAGATGCACACCTTATTTGTGTCGTGCTTGGAGCTTCGGGCAGACTGGGTGTCACACCTATTAAATAGGCTCGTACGTACATTTGTGATGTTTTGACATGTTGATAGCCGTGTTAGGAGCTTTGGGTAGACAAGAGGTTGTACCGATTAAATATGCTCACAAGTGCGTTTTGAGATGTGGCGTGATATGATATGTTGATGTGGGTCCCTAGAGTACGTTGTACCGTGCATTTAGCATGGAGCACGTTATACCATGTTGAAATGTGATATGCCATCTTCAGACGAGATCTGCTATGGACCGGTCGACAGGATTAGACCCACCTCCCGTGTTGAAGCAGATAGTGGTGATATCCCTCACACCTGATCCGTGTAGCCTGTATCACTAGTTATGGCCATAGACCTAGAGGTTATTTCCCTCATTAAATTACCTATCTCACATGTCTATTTCTTTGAGAATAAATCCATGTTTGAAATGATTTATGAGACAGGACAGTCCGAGGGAGGGGCTGAGTCCTGACAAGTGATCAATTGGTTGAGAATTCGGTTTGTTAATGGTTTCAAAGTGCACTGGTGCATGATGTTTAATGCCACGCTTTGACTTGAATTGTGCATAGGATTTTAATAGCATGAATACTTTACATACCATTAACACCAGTATACACTCATGTTTTGAGATAAAATGATAAATTAAATGCTTTTGAGCATGGCATCACGATCACGTAGATAGTGCATTATCTACCTATTCGCATGATTGCCTTACTGAGCGTGTGGTTTGCTCACCCCCTTTATTTTTTCGCTCTTTACAGAGCTTTGAGTATAGATTGTGGGCGACTGAAGGCTATCCCTTTTGGTATCCGCTGCATCCCATCGCTTAAGGTATACACACTTGAATTATTTTGTATCTAAACTAGACATATCACAATAGCATCTTGTATGTAAACATTGGAGATGTAAAGTAATGTAAACACTTGTAACAGTAACTCTAATGTATCTATAAAAGTGTTTACTTCTAAAATTATATTGCAAATTAAATTGTTATGGATGGATGAGGTAGACATTGACACACAACCCAACTGTTGAGAGGGTAGCTGTTCACGATCAGAGTAAAGGTATGGATGAATAAACAATTATATTTAAAAAGCAAAAAATTTATACCTATTTTGTTAGTTTGAGGGTCATGATAGAAGTTGGTATCAGAGCTGAGTTGGTCTGACGTGTGTCGTGCCTAAAATACTTAATAAGTTGGAAAATTACATCCTCATGTTACTGTGCTTGTTTAGATACAAATTGTGTGTGTCGATGGGTTGACAAGAATTTGATGTGAATGTAGGGAATTGAGTAATTATGCCTAATACTGATAATTCTATTTTTAATAGAATTATTTCTGCTTAATTTCCTAATTAATTATTTAAATCCCCAATTTATTTTATTAATTATCCCCTTATTTAATTAAAATTCTTTAATGTGCAGATAAATTAAATCTGGATGAAACTCAGTCGTTTCAATCAAAATTGGGCTGAAAATGGGCTAAAGGAGACTGGACCACTTCCAATTCGCAGACCGAGTAACAAGTCATCTGGATATGTGTGATGCAAGGTGTCCGTATTTTATGCACTCCGAAACGATAAGATCGACGGACACCGTGCCAACCCTTCGGAAGACACAAACCGGGCCATATCGCACAGCCAATTGGACAAAAAGACTGATGACATGAAAATATCTACTCTGCAGCAAATAAAATGAAGACAAGTGGCCAAATAATGCCAACTCATCTAGGATGGAAAAATTACCATTGTACCCCTAATTGTGTTTATAATTAGAAAATGATGGCAATTGAAAATGTCATGTAATCTAGGGTAGAATAGTGTAAGAGTTAATTTTAGGATTTATTTTCCTTGTTTCTTTTAGCCTTCTTTTCCGTTTAGCCACCATTTTTTACTGTTCACAACAATGTCCATTTTTATTTAAAAGCTTTTCAAGTTAGTTTTTCATTTTCTTGGTAGCCACCATTTATTTTAATCTTTGCAAGTTTTCATTCTTTTGAGATTTAGCATGATTTAGTATTATAGAGGAAAAAGTATTTTGTTTTCTTTTCTTGCTCATTTTTACTTCTCGGTTTCCTTTACATCTCAACTCTTTTCTACTATCTTGAAACATTACTTCTCTATATTGAGAACCAGTTGTGAGGAGTGAAGCAGAAGTGAAAATTGCATCCTGTGTAATTAGCTCGGTGAAGCAATGTGGTAGAACCAAGAAGGCTACATGACATGGGAAGCTTGATCACACTGCTACTGCATTCTCCTAGCTTATAAATTTGCTTATATTTAGTTATATGTTAATCTATAGTAATGATGATGTATTGTATCACTTGGTTTGTTCTCTAGTAGTTTTAGCATTTTGGTTTTAAGTTTGAACCATATTTAGTGCCTTTGCTAGTTATGATTATGCCGAGCGTAGTTTATAATGCAGACGTGGTACTGAGAGGTGAGCTTCTGCTGGTGACTGCTGAAGTAGAGAAGGAGGAAGTGGCTGCTAAAGATGGCGTATGTCTTCCGTTCGGTTCCAAGTAATAGCAGTAGTGTACTGTTGCAACGTTATGGATCATTTACATTCTCGGCTTTGCTCTGTTTCATGTGTTATTTACTGTTCATTTTCTTTCTTTGTTTTAGCTTTTGGTTTCAGTCATTTTATGTTTTCTGTCTTTCATTCACTACCTTAAGCTTGTACGCTAACAATTTTTACTTGTGTTTTATCTGATGTCTCGTTCTGTTTCATCTATTGTTCGTTATTTTGGTTTTATTCATTTTATGTTTTAGCTTGTGTTCTACTCTATTTACCGTTCTGTTTTACTGAGCATTGCAGAAAGATTAGATGCACGGTTCGACAAGACGTGGTGACCCAGCTAATGCAGCAGTATATGACAGAACTTGGAGCAGCACCTGGGAATGAAACACAGAACATTTGGGTTGGCAGTACAGTGCACAATCAGGCCGTCGGCTGAAGCAGCAGAACGCGATGCTGAGCAAGATGTGGTTGCTGGTGCAGTAGTGTAGGATTGAACCAGAGCTGAGCTGGGTATGCCAAGGAATGTACAGCAACAACAGTAAAGGACAGTACCAGGAGCAGAGGACAGGACCGAGAGAAACTATGGAATTAGAGAGGAAACATACACAGTACCCGTGCATGGAGGGACCACTCGGCTAGACATTTAACTAAGGCCTTGTTTGGCCACAATTCCTTTGTTTAATTTAATGTTGATTGCATTTTTATTATTTTGATTGTTTTCATTAGTTGTTAGCTCGGGATAGTTGTTAATTAATAATTGTAGGTTAGATGTAATGTTTTAAGTTGTTAATTTAATCTTTAGTTTTAATTTTGAGTTAAAAGTTAATTTTATATTATATGTTTTAGGACTTAATTTTAGTAATGTATGAGTTGCATTTAGGATGCACTTAGATTAAAATCATTTTATGCATTGTTAAATTTTCATTTTAAATTGAAAAATCCAAAAACATTTATTTTTCATGCATTAGTTAGATTTTATTGTTAAGTTAGTAATTAGATATAATTAGGATGAAGTTAGAATTACTATTTTAGACATTTAGACTTGTAGTGATTTTCTTAATTTTTCTAGGATTTTATTAAATTAAATTTTAGGTTAGCTTAATTTGCATTTTTATTAAGTAGTTTAATTACATGCATATTTTATTTTAGGTTTGTTTAATTTTAGTTTACTTAATTTTGTTTCTTTACTTTCATATTTGCATTTTAGTTTAAATGCGTTAATTAATTTTAACTGTTTTAATAATTTTGTAAGTTGTCACTTTTAATTGCTCGGAGTTCTGTAAGTAACTTTTAGCTCGGTTTTATTATTTAGTTTATAGTTTTTATTATTCTATTGTTTTCCAGAAATTTTAATTAGCCTAGTAGATCACCCATCACTAAAATTCATAATTTGCTAGGATATACTTAGGGTGAGATTAACCGGTAGTTAAATAGGCCAATCAACTTCTCTGTGGGACGATAATTCGGGACTCACATCCCATTATTACTTGTACGACCCGTGCACTTGCGGATAATACATTTAGATCGTATCAAGTTTTTGGCGCCGTTGTCGGGGAAGTTTTAATTAGTCGTTAATTAATGTCGGTGAAATTATGCTTAGGTGTAATTCTAGCTTGTAAATATTTAGGTTGTAAATATTTAGAGTCTCAATCTAGTTAGTAAACTTTTATTAAAAAAAAATTTGAAAAATTAAAAACATGAAAATTTTTTTTAAGGACTTTCTGATGTTTGCATACGTAGAGCCAAGAGTTATGATTGCTTTCCTCTAGATCCTGAAAGTGAACGAATTCTTAGGAAAATTCGAAAGGATTTTAGGAAATTTATAGCTCCGCTGTAAAACACCATGGCAAAAAATAAGGAAATCAGGATCGTTAGAGATTATGTGGTGTCGACGATTGGAGGATATTATACCGGCATTAGGCCACCAGCTGTCCCTGCTAACAATTTCGAAATTAAGCCTTTCATCCTCCAGATGATCTAGACCTCTTTACAGTTCAGTGGGCTTCCGTACGATAACCCACATGCTCATCTTGGGCAATTCATGGACTTGTGCAACACGTTCAAGCACAATGGATTATCAGATGATGCGCTTAGACATAGACTATTCCCCTTCTCACTTAGGGATAGGGTGCGACACTGGTTAACCTCCTTGCCTTTAGGATCCATTTCTACATGGGACGAGTTAGCCCATCAATTTCTAGCCAAGTTTTTCCCTCCCTTTAAAATGGCCAGATTCTATAGTGACATATCTTCCTTTGCCCAGTTCGACTCTGAATCTCTTTATGACTCATGGGAACGATATAAGGAACTTCTTAGGAAGTGCCCTCACCATGGCCTACCTTTATGGCTGCAAGTCCAAACTTTCTACAACAGACTTACAATCTAAAATAGGACCATCGTGGACGCTGCTGCGGGTGGAGCCCTGATGTGCAAAACAGAGGAGAAAGCTTACGAGTTGTTAGACAAGATGGCGGTTAACAACTATCAATGGTCCTCAGAGAGGTGATTGCCAAAGAAGTCGACAGGTATTTAAGAGCTCGACACACTGTCTACCTTAACCTCTCAAATCGCTAACCTTACGAAGAAGGTAGAGTTGCTCAGTACCCCGCATAATCCATCCACCAATCCTAACCCTGTGTTTTCTGTCCAAAGTCCTTTTCTTTCTTGTGATCTGTGTTGTGGTACCCACTCTGTAGATAAGTGTCCACTTAACTTAGAATCGGTTCAGTACGTTGCCCCCTTACGCAATAGAACAACCATTTTTCGAACACCTATAATCCAGGGTGGAGGAACCATCCTAACTTTTCTTGGAGCCAAACCCAAGGGCAAACTTCTAATTCTAGGCCAGTAGGACCCCTAGTTTACAAGCTCTACCGGTTCAAGTACCACCACAGCATCAATTTCCTCACCACCCACCACCTCAGTATCCACATCATCCACCTAATCATTCCTATCCATCCCACTTCCATCAACCACCACAACCCCAGCAAAACGCTCGTAGTCAACGTCCTCAAGGGACCCTTCTTAGTAACACTGAAGCCAATCTTGTTAGGCAAAGGGAAGGTAAGGAACATGTGAAAGCTATCACCCTTAGAAGTGGAAGAGAGCTAGTAGATCCACCAGTTAAGTCCAGAACTGACAAGCCCATAGTTGAAAAACCCATAGGTTCTAATGAAGCAGCTCAAAAGGAGCAGGAATCAAAAGATCAAGCTACAAAGGAAACAAAGCCAGGCATTTCTTCACCTCTACCTGTTTCTTTGTCACAACCTTCTTTGTCCTCCGATGCTACAAATATTTCCACTACATCTCCTCCTGTTAGACCACCAATTCCTTTTCCTCAGAGGTTTCAAAATTAAAAACTGGACCAATAGTTTGCAAAATTCCTTGAGGTTTTTAAGAAACTTCACATCAACGTTTCCTTTGCAGATACCTTAGAGCAAATGCCAGGCTATGTGAAGTTTATAAAGGACATCCTCTCTAGGAAAAGAAGATAGGAAGATTATGAGATGGTGGCCTTAACTGAGGAATGTAGTGCCATTATCCAGAGGAGATTACCCCCCAAGCTCAAGGATCCCCGGAGTTTTACGATACCATGCACTATTGGAAATTTATTCTTTGGTAAAGCCCTGTGTGATTTAGGAGCTAATATAAATTTGATGCCTTTGTCTATCTATCAGAAGTTTGGAATAGGGGATGCCAAGCCCACCATAGTGACCCTCCAGTTGGCTAATCGATCAATTAAATATCCGAAGGGGGTCAGGTCATTGAGGATGTCTTAGTAAAGGTTGACAAATTTATTTTCCTTACGAATTTTATTGTATTGGACATGGAGGAAGATAGGGAAGTCCCCATTATACTAGGCAGACCTTTCTTAGCAACTTGTAGAACTTTAATTGAAGTACAAAAGGGGGAGTTAATAATGACAGTTCAAGATCAGGAAGTCAAGTTTAATGTGTTCAAATCTCTAAGGGTCCCTGATGACTCTCACGATTCTTTTAGGATGGATTTAGTGGATAATGACATCACTAAGGAGTTTTCCAAGACACATCCTTTGAACCCTTTAGAAGCCTCCTTAGTGAAATCTATTGATCTTAGAGAATACAGTGAAGATAGTGATGAGGTCTACGAGACTGTACAATTATTAGAGGTAACTCCTTTTGAGGAAATTGTCCAATTTGAGACACTAGACCCTTCATCTATTCCAGCTTCAAATATCTTTCCATCCACTAGTGATCCTTTAGTATTAGAGCTCAAACCTTTACCCTCACACCTTAAGTATGGTTCCTTAGGTGAATCCTCCACACGATCGATAATAGTATCGCTACTCTTTCCAGTGATTAAGAAGAAAAATTACTACAAGTTTTAAGAGGGCACCAGAAGGCTATAGGTTGGTCTATCTCTGATCTTAAGGGTATTAGTCCCTCAATCTGTATGCATAAGATACTATTGAAGGAGGGGTATAGGTCATCCATAAAGCACCTGCATCGATTGAACCCTGTAATGAAAGAAGTTTTCAAGAAGGAGATCATTAAGTGGTTAGATGCAGGGATCATCTATCCCATTTCTGACAGTGTCTAGGTCAGCCCAGTACAATGTGTCCCTAAAAAGGGAGGGATGACAGTAATTGAGAATGAAAATAATGAGCTCATCCCCACTAGGACTGTCACTGGTTGGCGAGTATGCATGGATTATAGGAAACTCAACAAGGCCACCAGGAAAGACCACTTCCCTTTGCCTTTCATTGACCAAATGTTAGATCGATTAGCTGGTCATGAATTTTATTGCTTGCTGGATGGATATTCTGGGTACAATCAGATAGTTATAGCCCTAGAAGACCAAGAAATGACTACTTTCACCTGTCCCTATGGGACCTTTGCTTTTAGAAGAATGCCTTTTGGCCTATGCAATGCACCTGCTACCTTCCAGCGTTGCATGATGGCCATATTTCATGATATAGTAGAGGATTTTCTTGAGGTTTTCATGGATGATTTCTCAGTATTTGGGGACAGCTTTGATTTATGTTTGTAGAATTTGGCACTAGTACTGAAGAGGTGTGAAGAAACAAACTTAGTGCTTAATTGGGAGAAATGCCACTTTATGGTAAAAGAAGGTATAGTGCTTGGGCACAAAATTTCTGCTAAGGGGATAGAAGTGGATAAAGCTAAGGTGGAAATTATTGATAAGTTACCTCCCCATACCACTGTAAGAGGAATTCAAAGTTTCCTGGGCCATGCGAGATTTTACAGAAGGTTCATTAAGGATTTTTCTCAGATATCTAAGCGTTTATGTAATCTCTTTGATAAAGACATTGTGTTTTGCTTTGATGAGAGATGCTAGAAGCATTTAAGACTTTGAAGGGAAAATTAGTTACAGCCCCTATAATCATAGCTCCAGATTGGAGTTTACCTTTTGAGCTTATGTGTGATGCAAGTGATTATGCTGTCGGGGCTGTACTAGGATAAAGAAAAGGAAGAGTCTTTTATGCTATCTACTACACAAGCAAAACTCTGAGTGAGGCCCAGATGATCTATGCTACTACCGAGAAGGAGCTGTTAGTTGTAGTATTTACCTTTGATAAGTTTCGCTTCTATCTCATTGGTACTAAGGTAGTAGAATATACTGATCATGCTGCCATTAAGTACTTAGTCTCCAAGAAAGATGTAAAGCTGAGGCTGATTCGATGGATCCTTCTATTATAGGAGTTTGACTTGGAGATTAGGGACAGGAAAGGTACTGACAATCAGGTTGCTAACCATCTATCTAGATTAGAGAGTGGACTTAAAGAAGATGGTACAACTATTAATGAGTCCTTTCTTGATGATCAGCTATTTACTTTCGGGCACTCCAAATTTCCCTGGTACGCTGATTTTGTGAATTATCTGGTGAACAACGTGATGCCACCTAATTTGACTGCCCAGCAAAAGAAAACATTTTTGAGTGATGTCAAGTATTATGTTTGGGATGAACCCTTCCTGTACAAGCAATGTAAAGATCAAATTTTGAGAAGGTGTGTTCCCATGGAAGAAGTAGAAGATATACTTAGACATTGCCATTCTTCTGATTATGGAGGGCACTTTGGAGGAGAAAGGACAGCAGCCAAGGTTTTGCAATCTGGATATTACTGGTCCACATTATTTAAGGATGCCCACTACTTTATGCTGAAATGTGATAGATGTCAGAGGGTAGGTAATATTTCGAAAAGAAATGAGATGCCTCTGACTAATATTTTAGATGTAGAACTCTTTGATGTCTGGGGTATTGATTTCATGGGACCATTTGTTCCTTCATATGGCAATCTTTATATTCTAGTGGTTGTAGACTATGTGTTGAAATGGGTTAAAGCGATGGCTTTACCGACTAATTATGCCAAGGTGGTGATAAGGTTTTTGAAGAAGAATATTTTCACAAGATTTGGCACTCCTAGAGCTATCATTAGTGATGGAGGATCCCACTTTTGTAATTGAAGTTTTGATGGGTTGTTAAAGAAATATGGGGTCAAACATAAGGTAGCCACTGCTTATCACCCACAGACAAGTGGCCAAGTAGAGTTATCCAATAGAGAAATTAAAGGGATATTGGCGAAAACAGTGAACCCAAATAGGAAGGACTGGTCCATTAGGTTAGATGATGCACTTTGGGCCTATAGGACAGCCTTCAAAACACCTTTAGGAATGTCCCCTTATCAGCTTGTTTATGGTAAAACCTGTCATCTACCAGTAGAGCTTGAGCACAAAGCCTACTAGGCCCTTAAGAACCTGAATTTCAACTTAGAGGCAATAGGGGAGAAGAGGCTGCTACAGCTCAATCAGTTAGATGAGTTTAGGTTGCAGGCATATGAGAATGCCAAGCTCTACAAGGAAAAGACTAAGCGATGGCATGATAAGAAAATTAAGGAGAGACATTTCGAGCCAGGCTAGTAAGTTCTGTTGTTTAATTCACGCTTGAAGTTGTTTTCAGGAAAGCTTAAGTCTAGGTGGTTAAGTCCCTTTACCATTACACAAGTATTCCCTTATGGAGCGACTGAAATTATGGATGAGACCCTGAAGCAACCCTTTAAGGTTAATGGGGGCAGACAGAAACATTATTTTGGTGGAGGGTTTGATTATCAGCATTCTATGACCAGTTTAGCTGACCCTCCTACTTCTGATGCTGCTATATAGCTTCATTTTTCTTTTTCACTTTTTGTACAGTTCTTTTCTTTTCTACTGTTTCTTTCTTTGCTTATTTTGCAGATTTCTTTTCTAGTTTTACATTTTCAATCAAGCTTCAGTTGTGCGACATCATCATTAGAAAGGGGAGTACTCTGTTCTTGAGCTTAAATGTTTATATTATCTGCACACTGAGGACACTGTGCACTTTAAGTTTGGGGGAGGGGATATCACATGAGCAATTTTGGGCAAAATTGAAAATTTTTTCGAAAATATGAGCTTAAATTGTTTGATTTTGGGATAATTTAGTGCTTAGCATGTAGTTTTTCCATATTTCATGATATGACCCCATGATTAAGTCTGATTTTGATTAACTGAGAAGCATGATTATAGGAAAAGCATGAAGTTGAATTCTTGAATTTGTCTTGATTCTGATTGTAATTTCCTCATCTTATGCACATGTCATGTCATGAATCTGTATATTTATTTAGAGAAAGCTTATGTGGACATAGGATTGCATTTGTTCAATTGATTTTGTGCATCATATTCTAGAATTTGTTTAATCTTGTCTCGGGGTAAAATATTAGATCACACTTAATTAGGGAGATAATTTAGGCCATTTTTGGATCGTTTAAGCGTTTCTAGCCACCCTGTACATATTTTACCCCTAGTCACCCATCTGGGCCAAATAAGTTTTTCTCTGTAAATACACCTCCTTATTTTTCCCAAGCTTAAACACTATTTTCCTATCCCTTACCCTGAAAGCATGAAAAGTCATTTGGATATATTGTGAGCTTTGTACATATGGGTATCTAGTGATAGTGAAAATTTGAAAAAAAATATGAAAGAAAAAGAAGAAGAAAGAAGAAGAAAAAAATACAAAAATAGAATAAAATGCCTAGTGAAATAAATAAGTTTGGGGGAAATAAATATGAGCTCTTACATTAAGATCCTAGAAGTAATGCATGTTAAGGGGTAATTAAACCTAAATCGACTTTATCATACCTTAGCCCCATCCTTACATTACAAGCTTAATGAAGTCCTATTGATCTTTGATAAAGTGTAACTACATTAGTGGAGAGAGAAGTGAAAAGCAAACTTATGGGAATGATCACTTGTCATTGACTTTGCATTCACTATGTTTGCATAATATGATCCGGATAATGTACTTGTGAAGTGACTTTGACATTTTCACACATACATGAGAAGTCCAATTTGGGTTAGAACTTATGATTGAATGATTCTGAATGTTAGACTTGTAATTGTGAGTCTTTGAGATCATAGTGTGTACTTTTTTTTTAGGATAATATTGGGGAAATTATTATGTTGGTACTTGTCATTCCTACATCTGTTTTGTTTTGCTTGAGGATAAGCAAAAGCTCAAGTTTGGGGGTGTGATAATTCTATTTTTAATAGAATTATTTGTGCTTAATTTCCTAATTAATTATTTAAATCTCTAATTTATTTTTTTAATTATCCCCTTATTTAATTAAAATTATTTTAATGTGCAGATAAATTAAATTCGGATGAAACTCAGACGTTTCAGTCAAAATTGGGCTGAAAATGGGCTAAAGGAGACTGGACCACTTCCAATTTGCAGATCGAGTCATAAGTTGTCTGGACACGCGTGATGCTAGGTGTCCGTATTTTATTCGCTCCGAATCGATAAGATCGACGGACACCATGCCAACCCTCTGGAAGACACACGCCGGGCCACATCGCACAACCAAATAGACAAAAAGACTGATGACGTGGAAATATCTACTCCGCAGCAAATAAAATAAAGACAAGTGACCAAACAATGCTAACTCATCTAGGATGGAAAAATTACCATTGAACCCCTAAGTGTGTATATAAATAGAAAATGATGGCAATTGAAAAAGTCATGTAATCTAGGGTAGAATAGCATTAGAGTTAATTTTAGGATTTATTTTCCTTGTTGCTTTTAGCCTTCTTTTCCGTTTAGCCACCATTTTTTACTGTTCACAACAATGTCCATTTTTATTTAAAACTTTTCAAGTTAGTTTTTCGTTTTCTTGGCAGCCACCATTTATTTTAATCTTTGCAAGTTTCCATTCTTTTGAGATTTAGCATGATTTAGTATTATGAAGGAAAAAGTATTTTGTTTTCTTTTACTTGCTCATTTTTACTTCTCGATTTCCTTTTACATCTCAACTCCTTTTACTATCTTGAAACGTTACTTCTCTGTATTGAGAACCAATTGTGAGGAGTGAAGAAGAAGTGAAAATTGCATCCTGCGTAGTTGGCTCAGTGAAGCAATGTGGCAGAACCAAGAAAGCTACATGACACGGGAAGCTTAATCACACTGCTACTGTATTCTCCTATCTTATAAATTTGTTTATATTTAGTTATATGTTAATCTATAGTAATGATGATGTATTGTATCACTTAGTTTGTTCTCCAGTAGTTTCAGCATTTTGGTTTTAAGTTTAAACCATATTTAGTGCCTTTGCTCGTTATGATTATGCCGAGCATAGTTTATAATGAAGACGTGGTACTGAGAGGTGAGCTTCTGCTGGTGACTGTTGAAGTAGAGAAGGAGGAAGTGGCTGCTGAAGATGGCATATGTCTTCCGTTTGGTTCCAAGCAGTAGCAGTAGTGTACTGTTGCAACGTTATGGATCATTTACATTCTCAGCTTTGCTCTGTTTCATGTGTTATTTACTGTTCATTTTCCTTCTTGGCTTTAGCTTTTGGTTTCAGTCATTTTATGTTTTTTGTCTTTCATTCACTGCCTTAAGCTTACACGTTAACAATTTTTGCTTGTGTTTTATCTAATGTCTCGTTCTGTTTCATCTATTGTTCATCATTTTGGTTTAATTCATTTTATGTTTTAGCTTGTGTTCTATTCTATTTACTGTTATGTTTTACTGAGCATTGCAGAAAGATTGGATGCACGGTTCGGCAAGACGTGGTGACAACAGCTGCTGTGTGTGCATCTTGCTAGCGCCCAGCTGATGCAGCAGTATATGACAAAACATGGAGCAGCACCTGGGAATGAAACACAGAGCATTCGGGTTGGCAGTCCAGTGCACGGTCGGGCTGTAGGCTGAAGCAGCAGGACACGGTGCTGACCAAGACTGTCACGACCCTCAACTTACCGAAATACGTACAAATTTTTCACATTTTCATGCATCAATCCTTAATCATCCTTCCTCGATCGTGAACAACCACACACTTAACAGTTGGGCTGTGTGTCGACGTCTAACTCACTCCACCATACCAATTCAATTTGAAACATTATTTATGAGTAAACACTTGTATAAATATATATATATCAGAGTTGTTACATGTGTTTACATTGTTTTACATCCCCAGTGGTTACATACAAAATGCTACTGTGCTATGTCTAGTTTAGATACAAAATAATCCAAGTGTGTATACCTTTAGCGATGGGATGCAGTGGATTACCAAAAAGGGAACGCCTCCAGTCACGTCCAATCTATACTTAAATCTCTGTAGAGAGGGGAAAATAAGGGGGGTGAGCAAACCACACGCTCAGTAAGGCAATCATGCGAACAGGTAGATACTGCACTATCTACGTGATCGTGATGCCATGCTCAAAAGCATTTAATTCATTGTTTATCTCAAAACATGAGTGTATGATTGTGTTAATGGTATGTAAAGCATTCATGCTATTAAAATTCAGTGCACATTTCAACTCAAAGCATGGTATAAATCATCATGCATAATTTACAATAAAAGCATGGCATTAAACATCATGCATCCGTGCACTTTAAAAATCATTAACAAATCAATTCATCACTGGTCAGGTCTCGGCCCATCCCTCGGGCTTTCCTGACCCACAATCATTTCAAACATGGATTTAATCTCAAATAGCAGTAGACATGTGAGATAGGCAGTTCAACAATAGGTAATAACCTCAAGGCCTATGTACATAACCTGTGATACCGGCTACACGGATCAGGTGTGCGGGATATCACCACCATCTGCTTCCACACGGGAGGTGGGTCAAATCCTACCCGTCGGTCCATAGCAGATCTCGTCCGAAGACGGCACATCACAACTCAACACGGTACAATGTACTCCATGCTACATACACGGTACGACGTACTCCGTGGACCCAATCAACACATCATATCACGCCACATCTCAAACGCACGTGTGAGCCTATTTAATCGGGGCGACCTCTTGTCTATCCGAAGCTCCTAACACGGCTAATTAATCATGTCTAAACAATGCACGTGTGAGCCTATTTAATCGATGTGACACCCAGTCTACTCGAAGCTCCAAACACGGCAACATACAAGGTGGGCATCCAGTGCGAGACAAACTCGAGCATAATGCCAAAACAATTATGAAATCCATGTGAAAACTAGTGCCTCTTGCACTCTTTCATACTCACGAAATCATGTAGGTGGCTCAAAACTTGCAAAATATGGTTAACAAAACCAAAACACACTCATTTCTTTTGCAAATCTTTTCAATGTTAGCCAACCTACCAATTATTTGCTAAAAAGCAATAAAACATGATTTTCAAAGCAATATGCTTTTGTTTTCATGCACATTTCTCAAACTCCCAACTTTTACCTTTCAATCACCCAACAACATTTCCTAATCTCATGCATTCTAGCAAAACATTTAAGCGCCCAAATTGCGCACAGATATCTCTAAGAGTCCACACAATTCCCTTACCTCGATTTTCTTGGTGTGACTCCTTTCCTTTTAGCTTCTCACGCTCTTGGCTCAACTCGCCTCGGCGTATCCTCGGAAGCTGCGATTCATTCATTAAATCAATTGAGTTAATGTATTTAACCCATAATTGACCTCTCTAGTCAATATTATTCACTTATGCATTTTACCAATGCCTTAATCCACATTTTACCTCTTTTAGGTAAATCTCACAATTTATCCACTAACCACATCTTAAAATCATACCACAACACTATAAATAACTTTTACATATCTCATTCATCATTAATCTCCATACATTCCACTTTCTCACACTAAACCATTTCTAGGTCAAAATCATTCCAATGCATTCTAGATAGTTTCTAACCATCCATACTCATGCCAAACAACTACAAAATCACTTAAATAAATAATGCACCATAGTTGGAGTGTTAGAATCTTACCAAATTTGATTTCTCTTCTTACTCCAATGGCAATGCCCTTAACTCCTCCAATACCATCAATGGGAAAATGCTTTTCAACTATGTTGTTCTTCTCTTTGATAGGAACAACTTTGTCTCTAATGGTCTCTCTTCAAACCTCACTGAAAATGGCTGATTTTTTAGAGAGAATGTTAGGTTTTTGGGTTGAAAGTGGAAAGTTTGTGTTTTTCCCGAAATTTTCTGATTTCCAGCACTCCTTATATAGAAATAGCTTGAGGAGATCGATCTGGTCCAAGAGGAGATAATGAAACTTGTATGTACGATTACCACTCTCAGTACAAGTGTGTACATTACTTATGGACTTACATCACATATACTTCACTTATGAATTCATAGTACAACTCTATTTACACTTCTATGTACATATATACCCTTATACATATGCGGGGTCTCACATTCTCCCCCACTTAGAAAATTTGGTCCTCCAAATTGGAACCAATTATTCTGTAAACATCTCGGGATACCTCTCCCGCATCAAACTCTCCAATTCCCATGTGGCTTCTTCCACAGTGTGATATTGCCAAAGTATCTTCACCAAGGGAATTGTCTTTGTCCTCAGCACTTTCTCCTTTCTGTCCAATACCCGAATTGGCTTCTCAACATAGGTCATACCCTCATTGAGCTCCAAAGGCTCATATCTTATCACATGTGCCGGGTCCGGGTGATACTTCCTCAACATGGATACGTGGAAGACGTTATGCACACTTGCCAACTCTGGTGGCAATGCCAACCTATATGCCTTGTCTCCCACCTTATCAAGTATCTTAAATGGCCCTATATATCGAGGGCTCAACTTTCCTTTCTTCCCAAATCTCATAATTCCCTTCGAAGGGGAAACTTTCAAAAACACTGACTCACCCACCTCAAACTCTAGTGGTCTCCGTCTCTTGTCAGCATAACTCTTTTGCCTGCTCTGAGCTGTCCGTAACCTCTCACATATCAATTGGACGTCCTCAGAGGCTTGTCTAACCAAGTCGGGAGCAAAGATCTATCTGTCACCAACCTCTTCCCATCCAATAGGGGAACGGCATCTACGCCCATACAATGCCTCATATGGTGCCATCCCGATACTCGCATGAAAACTGTTATTATACGCGAACTCTGCGAGTGGCAAATAGTCATCCCAGGAGCCTCCAAAATCCAATGCACACGCTCTCAACATGTCCTCCAGGGTCTGTATAGTCCTCTCTGACTGACCATCTGTCTGAGGATGAAACGCGGTGCTAAAATTCAACTGGGTCCCCATCGCTTCCTGAAAATGTTCCCAAAAGTGGGAAGTGAAGCGGGCATCCCTATCAGAAACAACGCTCACTGGAATTCCATGTAGCCTCACTATCTCGTGCACATATAGGTTCGCTAACTGGCTCAGAGTATCGGTAGCTCTCATAGCTAGAAAATGGGTTGATTTCGTCAACCGATCCACAATCACCCATATGGCATCATGACCTCTCCGGGTCCTCAGCAATCCCATCACAAAATCCATGGTGACATGCTCCCACTTCCATGTCGGTATCGGTAGAGGCTGCAATAACCCTGCAGGCTTCCGATGCTCTACCTTTACCTGCAGACAAACGAGACACTTAGCAACATATTCAGCAATGTGCTTTTTCATTCCCGACCACCAATAAACCTTTCGAAGGTTTTGATACATTTTGGTACCCCCTGGATGTATCGTATACTTCGATGAGTGAGCCTCTGTTAAGATCAACCTTCTGATCTCTACATCATCAGGAACACATATCCTACCTCTGAACCTCAACAATCCATCCGAACTCAGCCCAAAGTCCGCCTCTATACCCCTCTGTATCTGCCCGACAATATCACTACACTGCTGATCAACTCACTGAGCCTGTCGGATTCGATCTACCAGATCTGGTTCCAGCTGCAGGCTAGCTATCATAAATCCACTATCAGCGTCAGGCGGGGTCATATCCAAACTGAGGTTCATGAACTGTTCCAAAAGCTCGTGTTCCCTGATCATCATAAATGATACCATCCCGAGATGCTTCCTACTCAATGCATCAGCAACCACATTTGCTTTACCCGGGTGGTATAGGATTTCACAATCATAATCCTTTAACAGCTCGAGCCATCTCCTCTGTCTCATGTTCAACTCTTTCTGTGAGAACAGGTACTTAAGGCTCTTATGATCTGTATAAATCTGAAATCTCTCACCATAGAGGTAGTGGCGCCATATTTTCAGCGCAAACACCACTGCTGCCAACTCCAAGTCATGGGTCGGGTAGTTCCTCTCATGATCCTTTAACTGTCTTGATCCATAGGCTACTACCTTCCCATCCTGCATCAATGCACAGCCCAGTCCTAGGTGTGAAGCATCTGCATACACCGAGAAACCTCCTGAGCTGGTAGGAATGGTGAGTATTGGAGCTGTAGTTAATCTCCTTTTCAACTCCTCAAAACTATCTTCACACTTTTTGTCCCACACGAACTCTACATTTTTCCTGTGAGACGTGTCAATGGAACAGCTAACCTCGAAAATCCCTCTACAAACCTTCGATAATACCCAGCTAAACCCAAGAAGCTTCTGATCTCTGTCACTGTCTGGGGTCTCTGCCACTGAACTACGGCCTCAATCTTAGATGGATCCACTGATACTCCATCCTTTGATACTATGTGACCCAGAAAAGAGATCTGTTCCAACCAAAAGTCACACTTACTGAGTTTAGCATACAACTTCTTCTCTCGAAGGGTTTGTAGCACTATCCTTAAATGTCTTTCATGCTCCTCTCTAGACCTTGAATACACCAGTATATCATCAATAAACACAATAACAAATCGATCCAAGTACTGGTGGAATACCTCATTCATCAAAGACATAAAAGCTGCGGGAGCATTCGTCAACCCGAATGGCATAACCATAAACTCATAATGTCCATACCGGGTGCGAAAAGCTGTCTTGGGTACATCTCCATCTCGTATCTTTAACTGATGGTACCCTGATCTCAGATCTATCTTGGAAAAGATCTGCGCTCCCTTAAGCTGATCCAACAAATCATCGATGCGTGGGAGGGGATACTTATTCTTGATGGTGGCCTTATTCAACAACCGGTAATCTATACACAGTCGGAGGCTTCCATCCTTCTTCCTTACAAACAGAACCGGTGCCCCCCAAGGTGAGACGCTCGGCCTGATGAACCCCTTCTCCAGCAACTCTTGTAATTGTTTCCTTAACTCCTCTAACTCAACTTGAGCCATTCTGTATGGTGGCTTGGACATCGGCTCTGTACCAGGTGCCAAATCTATACCAAACTCCATCTCCCTATCTGGAGGTAACCCTGGTAACTCATCCGGAAAGACATCTGGAAATTCCCTAACCACTGGTATGTCTTCCAATTCCGGACGTGCCTTATCCATCTCAATCACAAAAGCGATGAATCCTTCACATTATTCTTTCCACCATTAGCATCATAAATCATCACATCACATACATAAATGAAATCAAATTTATCTTTCATACATCATGTATCAAGATTATACTCATCACACTTATAAAAATCATGTTCTTTAATTTCATTTCACAAAATTAACAACAAGATTGTCTATCTTTGGAAACATCAAGGTTTTAGCATGACAATCCATAACAACATGATTGGCAGCCAACCAATCCATTCCTAGGATAACATCAAAATCACTCATATTTAATAAAATTAAATCGGCTGCCATCTCTTTACCTCCTATCTTCATTTTACAATCCCTATATATATGCTCAGTCAACTGACTATCATTCATAGGGGTAGATATCAACAGCATCTTATCAAGCAGCGTGGTTTTACATGCTTCAACAATTTACATGCAAAGGATGGCGAAATAAAGGAATGCGTGGCACCAGGATCAAACAGTACATAAGCTTCTAAATCAAAGATTTGGATGGTACCTTTTACCACATCTGATGACTGATCTGCAGTATCCTGATCCAGTGCGTGCACTCGTCCTCTGCTTACACCCACTGCTTGCTTCCCCTTTTCCTCAGCTGTAGCCCTCCTCCTCGGAGCAGCTGTACCAACTAGAGCTCTCTCTGGCTCCTTGCCCTTCTGTGGGGCTATCTCTATCATCTTTGGGCAATCTCTGATTACGTGCCCTGGCTTCCCACATCTGAAGCATACAACCTGAGGTCCGTAACATGGTCGAGTACCATGGTACCTACCACACTTGCCACACTGGTCTGTAGTAGGCCGTGGTCCTCCAATCACGATTCCCTTAGCTGGAGCAATGGCCGGATACATGGGAGTATCAACTGTCCTCTCCCGGATCTCATCAATTCTCGGCCTCTTTCCAGAGAACCTCTTGCTCCCTTTATAGCTGAAGCCTCTATCCATCATAGGTCTCTTCTTATCTCTGTCCCTCATCTTACCAACCTTTCCAAACTCCGAGGCGATTCTATCAACATCTTGTTCACATAATTGCGCCCTGCGCACTGCCTCCTCATAGGTCGGTATATCCAGGGGAACCAATCTAGACCTGACGGTTGGTCTCAATCCATCCACAAACTTCTGGATCTTCTCGACCTCATTACTCATCGTGTTGGGATCATATCTACCCAGGGATATAAAAGCAGTCTCATACTCATCCACAGTCCTGCTCCCTTGGGTCAGTCCCAAAAATGCCATCTTTAGATTTCGCTGGGCGGTATCCGGGACATACTGTCTCCAGAAGGCCTCTAGAAACACATCCCAGCTGATCTCAGTATGCCGGGCTCTCAAAATAGGCCTGGTGGATTTCCACCAATGTTCTGCTGATCCCTTCAGCATAAAAGCGGTAAATGCTACCATCTCGGTAGTAGTGCACTCAAAGAACCCATATAATTTCTCGATCTCATTGATCCAATCCTCAGCCGCTACTGGGTCCTTTACTCCACTGAAAGACGGCGGTCCAAACTTCTGGAACTGCCGCAGTCTATCCAAATCACATCCATATCCCCAACCTCTACTGCCTGGCATGGCAACCGGCGTAGGCACATCCTGTGTGGCCGGGGTATCTGTCGTCTGAGGTCCTTGGGCTTGCCTCGCCCGTGCCTCGGGAGCAGCTGCTTGTTCGGCATCACCCTGTGTAGCGGGACTCTGTCTACCACCAACTCCAGGTAAAGATTGAGTGACCAATTCCAAAATTATCTCAATGCTCCGCTCAATCCTCGGGAAGCGAGCCTCAGTACTCTCGGGCCTCTCCTCTGGACCCTGTGGAGCGTGCTCAACGTCGACCTCCACCTCAACATCCTCCTGAGCC
Source organism: Firmiana major (assembly GCA_033439115.1). Classification (NCBI taxonomy): domain Eukaryota; kingdom Viridiplantae; phylum Streptophyta; class Magnoliopsida; order Malvales; family Malvaceae; genus Firmiana; species Firmiana major. The sequence continues at coordinate 42,970,592 of CM065908.1, read as the reverse complement.
TCGTGTGTTTCCGGCTCAACACGACCCCCAGGCCTACCTCTACGGCCTCGAGCTTGTGCTCTCATCCCTCTACCGCGACTGGTATTAGGCATACTTACTCAGTTCCCTACATTCACAACCAATTACTTAGTCAACCAATCGACATACACTATTTGTATCTAAACAAGCACAGTAACTTGGGGATGTAATTTTTTTCACTTATTAAGTATTTTAGACACGACACACGTCAAACCAACTCGAGCTCTGATACCAACTTCTGTCACGACCCTCAACTTACCGAAATACGTACAAATTTTTCGCATTTTCATGCATCAATCCTTAATCATCCTTCCTCGATCGTGAACAACCACACACTTAACAGTTGGGCTGTGTGTCGACGTCTAACTCACTCCACCATACCAATTCAATTTGAAACATTATTTATGAGTAAACACTTGTATAAATGTATATATATCAGAGTTGTTACATGTGTTTACATTGTTTTACATCCCCAGTGGTTACATACAAAATGCTACTGTGCTATGTCTAGTTTAGATACAAAATAATCCAAGTGTGTATACCTTTAGCGATGGGATGCAGCGGATTACCAAAAAGGGAACGCCTCCAGTCACGTCCAATCTATACTTAAATCTCTGTAGAGAGGGGAAAATAAGGGGGGTGAGCAAACCACACGCTCAGTAAGGCAATCATGCGAACAGGTAGATACTGCACTATCTATGTGATCGTGATGCCATGCTCAAAAGCATTTAATTCATTGTTTATCTCAAAACATGAGTGTATGATTGTGTTAATGGTATGTAAAGCATTCATGCTATTAAAATTCAGTGCACATTTCAACTCAAAGCATGGTATAAATCATCATGCATAATTTACAATAAAAGCATGGCATTAAACATCATGCATCCGTGCACTTTACAAACCATTAACAAATCAATTCATCACTGGTCAGGTCTCGGCCCATCCCTCGGGCTTTCCTGACCCACAATCATTTCAAACATGGATTTAATCTCAAATAGCAGTAGACATGTGAGATAGGCAGTTCAACAATAGGTAATAACCTCAAGGCCTATGTACATAACCTGTGATACTGGCTACACGGATCAGGTGTGCGGGATATCACCACCATCTGCTTCCACACGGGAGGTGGGTCAAATCCTACCCGCCGGTCCATAGCAGATCTCGTCCGAAGACGGCACATCACAACTCAACACGGTACAATGTACTCCATGCTACATGCACGGTACGACGTACTCCGTGGACCCAATCAACACATCATTTCACGCCACATCTCAAACGCACGTGTGAGCCTATTTAATCGGGGCGACCTCTTGTCTATCCGAAGCTCCTAACACGGCTAATTAATCATGTCTAAACAATACACGTGTGAGCCTATTTAATCGATGTGACACCCAGTCTACTCGAAGCTCCAAACACGACAACATACAAGGTGGGCATCCAGTGCGAGACAAACTCGAGCACAATGCCAAAACAATTATGAAATCCATGTGAAAACTAGTGCCTCTTGCACTCTTTCATACTCACGAAATCATGTAGGTGGCTCAAAACTTGCAAAATATGGTTAACAAAACCAAAACACACTCATTTCTTTTGCAAATCTTTTCAATGTTAGCCAACCTACCAATTATTTGCTAAAAAGCAATAAAACATGATTTTCAAAGCAATATGCTTTTGTTTTCATGCACATTTCTCAAACTCCCAACTTTTAACCTTCAATCACCCAACAACATTTCCTAATCTCATGCATTCTAGCAAAACATTTAAGCGCCCAAATTACGCACAGATATCTCTAAGAGTCCACACAATTCCCTTACCTCGATTTTCTTGGTGTGACTCCTTTCCTTTTAGCTTCTCACGCTCTTGGCTCAACTCGCCTCGGCGTATCCTCGGAAGCTACGATTCATTCATTAAATCAATTGAGTTAATGTATTTAACCCATAATTGACCTCTCTAGTCAACATTATTCACTTATGCATTTTACCAATGCTTTAATCCACATTTTACCTCTTTTAGGTAAATCTCACAATTTATCCACTAACCACATCTTAAAATCATACCACAACACTATAAATAACTTTTACATATCTCATTCATCATTAATCTCCATACATTCCACTTTCTCACACTAAACCATTTCTAGGTCAAAATCATTCCAATGCATTCTAGATAGTTTCTAACCATCCATACTCATGCCAAACAACTCCAAAATCACTTAAATAAATAATGCACCATAGTTGGAGTGTTAGAATCTTACCAAATTTGATTTCTCTTCTTGCTCCAATGGCAATGCCCTTAACTCCTCCAATACCAACAATGGGAAAATGCTTTCCAACTATGTTGTTCTTCTCTTTGATAGGAACAACTTTGTCTCTAATGGTCTCTCTTCAAACCTCACTGAAAATGGCTGATTTTTTAGAGAGAATGTTAGGTTTTTGGGTTGAAAGTGGAAAGTTTGTGTTTTTCTCGAAATTTTCTGATTTCCAGCACTCCTTATATAGAAATAGCTTGAGGAGATTGATCTGGTCCATGAGGAGATCGATCTGGTCCCTTAAAATCCCTCTTTTCCACGGCATTTTTAAGCCTGAGATCGATCTGTTGAAGCATGAGATCGATTTGTCAAGGCATGAGATCGATCTGTCGAAGCATGAGATCGATCTGCTCCCAAACAGAGAGCTAAGAAGATCGATCTGGGTGCTTGGGGATCGATCTTTTCACTACCAAATGCTTAGGAGATCGATCTGGCTCCATTGGAGATCGATCTGCTCTATTCTTTTGCCCAAATAAGAGTATTCTGGCTCTTCCAGATCGATCTCTCATCCCATGAGATCGATCTGCCCTTCAAAATTTCCAGATTTCCTCTACAACAACACTTACCAAACATCCTTAATTTGCTACCATGATCATTTCCTCATTCATTCATCTTTGAGACTTGAAAATGGCATCCATCCTCACTTCATACACATTAAAACTTGTGTAGAATCTTTGTATGACCAATGGTACTTAATATAAACAAAAATGGAAGTTCACATCTTATGCAATTCTACTTCCATTTTACCAAACTACTCATAATCCATTCTACACACATTCTCCACATGTTTAAGTCCATTTCTACACATTCATACATAATGAAACTTGTATGTACGATTACCACTCTCAGTACAAGTGTGTACATTACTTATGGACTTACATCACATATACTTCACTTATGAATTCATAGTACAACTCTATTTACACTTCTATGTACATATATACCCTTATACATAAGCGGGGTCTCACAAAGACGTTGTTGCTGGTACAGCAGTGTAGGATTGAACCGAAGTTGAGCTGGGCTTGCCAAGGAATGTACAACAACAACTGTAAAGGATAGTACCAGGAGCAGAGGATAGGACCGAGAGAAACTATGGAATTGGCGAGGAAATATGCACACTACCCGTGCATGGAGGGACCTCTAGGCTGGACATTTAACTAAGGCCTTGTTTGGCCACAATTCCTTTGTTTAATTTAATGTTGATTGCATTTTTATTATTTTGATTGTTTTCATTAGTTGTTAGTTTAGGATAGTTATTAATTGATAATTGTAAGTTAGATGTAATGTTTTAAGTTGTTAATTTAATCTTTAGTTTTAATTTTGAGTTAAAAGTTAATTTTATATTATATGTTTTAGGATTTAATTTTAGTAATGTATGAGTTGCATTTAGGATGCACTTAGATTAAAATCATTTTATGCATTGTTAAATTTTCATTTTAAATTAAAAAATCCAAAAATATTTATTTCTTATGCATTAGTTAGATTTTATTGTTAAGTTAGTAATTAGATATAATTAGGATGAAGTTAGAATTAATATTTTAGACATTTAGACTTGTAGTGATTTTCTTAATTTTTCTAGGATTTTATTAAATTAAATTTTAGGTTAGCTTAATTTGCATTTTTATTAAGTAGTTTAATTACATGCATATTTTATTTTAGGTTTGTTGAATTTTAGTTTACTTAATTTTGTTTCTTTACTTTCATATTTGCATTTTAGTTTAATTGCGTTAATTATTTTTAACTGTTTTAATTATTTTTGTTGGTTGTTGCTTTTAATTGCTCGGAGCTCTGTAAGTAACTTTTAGCTCGATTTTGTTATTTAGTTTATAGTTTTTATTATTCTATTGTTTTCCAGTAATTTTAATTAGCCTAGTAGATCACCCATCACTAAAATTCATAATTTGCTAGGATATACTTAGGGTGAGATTAACCGGTAGTTAATTAGGCTAATCAACTTCTCTGTGGGATGATAATCCGGGACTCACATCCCATTATTATTTGTACGACCTGTGCACTTGCGGATAAGACGTTTAGATCATATCAAATACCAGTCGCGGTAGAGGGGCGAGGGCACAAGTTAGAGACCATAGAGGTAGGCCTGGGGGTCGTGTTGAGCCAAAAACACGCGAGGCTCAGGAAGAGATTGAGGTTGAGCTTGCTCCACAGGGTGCAGAGGTGAGACCCGAGAGTACTGAGGCTCGATTCATGATGATTGAGCGGAGCATTGAGATGATCTTGGAGTTGGTCACTCAATCTTTACCTGGAGTTAGCGGTAGATAGAGTCTCGCTACACAGGGTGATGCAGAGCAGGCGACAGTTCCTGAGTCATGGGCCCGGCCAGCCTAGAGACCTCAGACAACAGAGACACCTACACCCCCACCTGCACAGGATGTGCTTACACCGACTGCTACACCAAGCAGTAGAGGTTGGGGATATGGATGCTATTTAGACAGGCTGCGGTAGTTCCAAAAGTTTGGACAGACGTCTTTTATTGGACTTAAGGACCCAGTAGCTGCGAAGGATTGGATAAATGATATCGAGAAGCTGTATGGGTTCTTTGAGTGCACTACTACTGAGATGGTAGTGTTTGCAGCTTTTATGCTAAAGGGATCAGCAGAACATTGGTGAAAATCCACCAGGCCTATTTTGAGAGCCCGGCATACAGAGATTAGCTGAGATATATTTTTGGAGGCTTTTCAGAGATAGTATGTTCCGGATACCGCACAGCAGAAGCTAAAAATGGCATTTTTGGGACTGACCTAAGGGAGTAGGACTGTGGATGAGTATGAGATGACCTTTATCTCCCTAGGCAGATATGATCCCAACATGATGACTAATGAGGTCAAGAAGATCCAAAAGTTCGTGGATGGATTGAGACTGACCATCAGGTCCAGATTGGTTCCTCTGGATATACCGACCTACGAGAAGGTAGTACGCAGGGCGCAATTGTGCGAACAAGATGTTAATAGGATCGCCTCAGAGTTTTGGAGAGTCGGTAAAGTGAGAGATAGAGATAAGAAGAGACCGATGATGGATAAAGGCTTCAATTATAAGGGAAGCAAGAGATTTTTTGGAAAGAGGTCGAGGATCGAAGAGATCCAGGTGAGGACAGTTAATACTCCAATGTATCCGACCATTCTCCAGCTAAGGGAATTATGATTGGAGGGCCATAACCTACGACAGAGCAGTGCGACAAGTGTGGCAGGTACCATGGTACTCGACCATGCTATGGATATCCTGTTGTATGGCTTAGATGTGGGAAACTAGGGCACATAATCATAGATTGCCCAGTGATGACAGAGAGAGCCCCACAGAAGGGCAAGGAGCCAGAGAGAGCTCCAGTTAGAACAACTGCTCTGAGGAGGAGGGCTACAGCTGAGGAAAAGGGGATGCAGGTAGTTGGTGTGAGCAGAGGAAAAGTGCACTCACTGGACCAGGACACTGCAGATCAGTCTTTGGATGTGGTAAAAGGTACCATCCAAATCTTTGATTTAGAAGCATTTGTACTGTTGGATCCTGGTGCCACACATTCCTTTATATCGCCATCCCTTGCATATAAATTGTTGAAGTATGTAAAACCCACACTGCTAGATAGAATGTTGATGATATCTACCCCTATGAATGATAGTTAGTTGACTGAGCATGTGTATAGAGATTGTAAGATAAGGATAGGATGTGAAGAAATGCCAACTGATTTAATTTTATTAAATATGAGTGATTTTGATATGATCCTAGGAATGGATTGGTTGGCTGCCAATCATGTTGTTATCATGAAAGAACTTTGATATTTCCAAAGATAGACAACCTTGTTGTAAATTTGGTGAAATGAAATGAAAGAATGTTAAATTTGTGTGGGACGATAAGTGTGAGGAAAGCTTTCAGGAGTTGAAAATGAGATTAACCACAGCTCCGATCCTTACTATTCCTACTAGCTCAGGAGGTTTCTCGGTGTATACAGATGCTTCACACCTAGGACTGGGTTGTGATTGATGCATGATGGGAAGGTAGTAGCCTATGGATCAAGGCAGTTAAAGGATCATGAGAGGAACTACTCGACCCACAATTTGAAGTTGGCAGTTATAGTGTTTGCATTGAAAATATGGCGCCACTACCTCTATGGAGAGAGATTTTAGGTTTACACAGATCATAAGAGCCTTAAGTACCTGTTCTCACAGAAAGAGTTAACAAGAGACAGAGGAGATAGTTCGAGCTCTTAAAGGATTATGATTGTGAGATCCTGTACCACTTGGGTGAAACGAATGTAGTTGCTAATGCGTTGAGCAGGAAGCATCTCGAGATGGTATCATTTATGATGATCAAGGAACATGAACTATTGGAATAGTTCACGAACCTCAGTTTGGATGTGACCCCGCCTAACGCTGATAGTGGATTTATGATAGCTAGCCTACAGTTTGAACCGGATCTGGTAGATCGAATCTTACAGGATCAGCGAGTTGATCAGCAGTACAGTGATATTGTCAGGCAGATACAGAGGGGTACAGAGATAGACATTGAGTTAAGTTCAGATGGATTGTTGAGGTTCAGAGCTCGGATATGTGTTCCTGATGATGTAGAGATCAAAAGGTGATCTTGACAGAGGCTCACTCAATGAGGTATACGATACATCCAGGAAGTACCAAGATGTATCAAAACCTTTGAAAGGTTTATTGGTGGTCTGGGATGAAAAAGCATTTCGCTAAATATGTTGCTAAGTGTCTCGTTTGTCAGCAAGTGAAGGTAGAGCATCAAAAGCCTGCAAGGTTATTCCAGCCATTGCCATTACCGACTTAGAAGTGGGAGCACGTCACCATGGATTTTATGATGGGATTACCGAGGACCCGGAGAGGTCATGATGCCATATGGGTGATCGTGGATCGGTTAACGAAGTCAGCCCATTTTTTAGCTATGAGAGCTATCGATACTCTGAGCTAGTTAGCAAACTTATATTTACGCGAGATAGTGAGGCTACGTGGAATTCCAGTGAGTGTTGTTTCTGATAGGGATGGCCACTTCACTTCCCATATCTGAGAACATTTTCAAGAAGCGATAGGGACCCAGCTGAGTTTTAGCATTGCGTTTCATCCTCAGACGGATGGTCAGTCAGAGAGGACTATACAGACCCTGGAGGATATGTTGAGAGCGTGTGCATTGGATTTTGGAGGCTCTTGGGATGACCATTTGCCACTTGCAGATTTTGTCTATAATAACAGCTTTCATGCGAGTATCGAGATGACACCATATGAGGCATTGTATGGGCGTAGATGCCGTTCCCCTATTGGATTGGAAGAGGCGGGTGACAAACTAATTTTTACTCTAGACTTAGTGCGGCAGGCATCTGAGGACGTCCAATTGATATGTGAGAGATTACGGACAGCTCACAGCTGACAAAAGAGTTATGCTGACAAGAGATGGAGACCACTAGAGTTTGATGTGGGTGAGTCGTTGTTCTTAAAAGTTTCTCCTTCGAAGGGAATTATGAGATTTGGTAAGAAGGGCAAGCTGAGCCCTAGATACATTGGACCCTTTGAGATTTTGGAGAGAGTGGGAGACAAGGCTTATAGATTGGCATTGCCACCGGAATTGGCAAGTGTACATAACGTCTTCCACATATCCATGTTAAGGAAGTACCACCTGGACCCGACACATGTGATATGGTATGAGCCTTTGGACCTTAATGAAGGTATGACATACGTTGAGAGGCCAGTTCAGATATTGGAATGAAAAGAGAAAGTGTTGAGGACAAAGACAATTCCCTTGGTGAAGGTTCTTTGGCAACATCACACGGTGGAAGAAGCCACATGGGAATTGGAGAGTTTGATATGGGAGAAGTATCCTGAGTTGTACACAGAATGATTGGTTCCAATTTAGAGGACCAAATTTTCTAAGTGGGGGAGAATGTGAGACCCCGTACATGTATAATTGTAATATGTACATAGAAATGTAAATAGAGTTATGGGTCGAAATGAAGATTTTAAAGCCTATTAAGGTATACTAAATGTAGATCGAAATTCTTAGGTCCCTTAGACCAAATTGTTGGACCAATTGATAGGCCAAATATTTAGACAATTAAAGGCTCGAGGTATAGTAAAAATTTCAGCTCGAAATCCCATCAAGAAAGCCCAAACCGAGAGGCCCAATTGTAAGGCCCATTAGGGTTAAATATCTAACCTTAGTTAAAGCTAACTATGACTCATTAGATGACTCATTAGGTGACTCATAACTAAACCTTAGGAAGTCCATTATAATGGCTAGAAAGTAAGGCTTAATGGCTAAGTTAATGGCTTATAAAATCAGCCACACCATTGTCATCTTCACCATACCATTCTCGGCTAGAAGAAGAAACCATTGAAATATATTTATCCAAGCTTTCTCTCACTAGAAATCACTAGGATTTATGCATATTTGGAACTTGCAACCTTCATGAAAGTTGTTCCAAATTGAGAGGAGAGTGACATATGTTGGAATTGGCTATCAAGAAGCCATAGTGTGCAAATCGTGAGGCTCTAACATTTTGGCCAAGTGTGAACACAATTACTAGGTATATTTTCAAGCTTTTAAATTCATATATGTTAATGTATGGATGATTTTATGTATATTGGTATATGTTTTAAGCATTGAAACATATGAAATCACTATGATCATGGTTAGGTCAAGAGTGAGCAGTGAAATATTGATGAATGCACATATGATTTTAAGGCACAAATGAGATGATATACATGTGTTAGTGATTATGGTATAGTTATAATTAATCAATGTGATTAATTGATACATGTATTTAGTTGGTAATCAAGGTGTTTGATAAAATGCCTAAATGAACTAAGTGAAGCTTAAGAATATTACCAACCAAGTGTTAGTGAAAATGCCTAAGTGAAATTGGCTAAACAAATGGACATGGACGACATGCCATGGTGTGACCAACAACATGGGATGCTCTCGGCCATGGCATGTGGCCGAGAGGTCCAATGGGCCAAGCCCAATTGGTTTCAGCCCAATATGATGTAATGGGTCTTGGATAAACCCAATAAGAGTTTGTGGGCCCCACAAGCCCAATAGGCCCAACGAAAATAAATAGTAAAATGGAAATGGGCTTAAGGCATAGTTAGGCCCATTAAGGTTTATTAAAGCCTATTAAGGGAAATAGACTGTATTTAATGTGAAATACAGTAAGAAAAATATAATTGACTTGATAAATGGTTATATGTAGCTCCTGAGATTATTGGATGAGCGAATCAGACTGGTGGATCGAGCAGCGTTGAGAAAGAAAAATTTCTCGATTGATTGTAGATAAGGGACTTTTGTGAGTAGTTAGAGATACCTACATGTATTTTCGTCTGTTTTTACATTTTCTTAAAAACTCTGAGGGTCAGAGAAAGTGAATAATAATTATTGTGACCGAATAGTGGCAAATTATGATTTTACCCTTAGTTAGGAAAAAAGTTAACTTTTGTGAAAAGTTGTAAAAAGCACGGAAACCACCGTTTTGACTATTTTTGCTATTGTTTAGCAACAAAGTAGGTAGATTGACTAATGATTTTAAGGTTGATGTGAATTAAGCACACTTTATAATGTTGATTTTGATATTTTGAAAAACATCCCATTTTAAAGAGCCATCTATCGAATTATGTGAGAATAAATCGTGCTAGAGCACAACTCGCACTTGATTTCATATATCTTCCACATGTATTAGTGTTGATGTATGATTTGTACTAGATTTCCATGACATACATGATAGGGTGCTAGAGTTATTACTCAGACTTAGTTTTAAATGATATATGCATGAGAGAGTGCTGGAGCGATTAGCTCGTACTCGAATTTTACATGAGATACATGATAGAGTGCTAGAGTGTTACTCGTACTCGATTCTTCATGATTTATACATGACTTAGTACTTGAGCTTTTGCTTGTACTTGATTTGATGAGTTTTGTGCATAGCATGGTACTGGAGCTATTGCTCGTACTTGATTTAAAACATGAACTATGCTTTGACCTAGTTACTGCAGGTTTACTCGCACTAGAGTTTGAGTTTCTGATGTGAAACAGTGTTTGAGCGGAGTGTCCATATGAGTCACGCTCAAAGGCGCGCACTGTATTTTATGTGATATATAAAACATGTTGAAATACCGTGCTTGATTTCCTCGTGTAGACTGAGTGTCACACTATGAGATGTTTCCATGTGGATTTAGAGACCTGGTACGTATATTCCATGGTTTGAGGGCTAAGACCTATGGCAGGCACCCCGACTGTAATGTAGGGTCCACAAAGTATGTTGTATCGTGCGAGTGGCACGGAGTACACTATATAGTGTGGTGTTGTGGAGTTAAAGAGTTTATAGCTGGCGGTTGTGATGGACTGACCCCCCTCTCGTTGCAGTAGTGATGCCCCGCACACTAGGATTCGGTGTAGCCTAGGATCACCATTATAGGATATGGCCATAGTCCAGGATATTATTGCATTTACCACAGAGTCTCACATGATATATCACTTGACTGATTTATTTATGATAGGATAGACCTAAGGGATGGGTCGAAATCAGATTTTGTGTTGTGAATAATTTGAATGCTATATTTACTGTGATTTAAATATACTTGGCATGATTTATCTAAAGGCATTGTGATATTATAAAGATGCATTATTTTGCACTACATACCTACATTTGAGAATGAAAGCATGGTTTCTGTACATGGGATTTAATCTGTACAAGTATATATATATATATATATTTAAAGACATGCTTTAAAATAAGTTAAGAAAATGATGTTTTCAAAGCATAGCATTATTTTGAGTAGATAGTGTAGATGTCTACTTGCTTGCCTGATTTCCTTACTGAGCACGTTGTATGCTCATCCCCCTTTATTTTCCCTCTCTACAGAGCATCAGCAGTAAAGCGAGTGTGCTTGAGGGATAGTATTCCAGTTGTCTGCTACTATTTCCTATCGGTCGACAGGTATACATATTTTGTACGGTTATGTATCTAAACATAGAAACAGCACAGTGATGTATACGATATATATTATGGGGAATGTATTTGTATTAGATTTCATATGATCTTAGATGTATTATAAAAGAATTTTACAGTCAGAAATAATATATTGACATGTATGTATGGTAATGAATGATATGATACACGAGGAAGCTAACATCAAATCATAGCCCAACCATTGATGAAAGGAAAGGTAAGTTAAAATGCAAAAAATTTGTAGTAGTTTTGGTTAAGTCAGGAAGGGTCTTGACAAGTTACATTATGTATGAATGTGAAGAAATAGACTTAAACATGTGGAGAATGTAAGTAGAATGGATTATGAGTAGTGTGGTAAAATGGAAGGAGAATTACATAAGTTGTGCACTTCCATTTGGTTTATATTAATTACCTTTGGATATACAAAGATTTCACACAAGTTTTAATAGGTATAAAGTATGGATGGATGCCATTTTCAAGTCTCAAAGATGATTAGATGAGGAAATGACCATGGCAACAAAAGGTATGAAGTTTGGTATGTGTTGCTGCAAAAAAACTACAAAAAAATCTGGAAATATGAATGAAAAATCGATCTCATAGGATGAGAGATCGATCTGGAAGAGCCAAAATGTCTTATTTTGAGCTATGGAATAGGACAGATCGATCTCCAAAGGAGCTAAATCGATCTTCTAACACATTTTATAAAATGCAGATCGATCCTTAATGGAACAGATTGATCTCTTTAGCTTTCGGGTTGGAAGCAGATCGATCTCCCTTAAGACCAGATCGATCTCCTTAACCTTCTGTTTGAAGCAGATCGATCTTCCCTACTCGACAGATCGATCTCCTACCTCAAATTGTCGTGAAAAAAGAGGGATTTTAAGAGGACCAGATCGATCTCTACCTAATGCAAATCGATCTCGTTAAGCAAATTCTATAAATATGGAGCAGTTGGATCTGCAATTTTTGAGACAAAACCAACCCTTTCATCTTCCAATCCAAAAACCTAGATTTTACTCTCTAAATTTGACCACTCTCAAGAAGATTTGAAGAAAGGCTATTAGACGCAAAGTTGTTCTAATCGAAGAGAAGAATAACTTAGTTTGGAGGCATTTTCCTCCTTTGTTGGATTTGAAGAATCAAGGTGCATTTTCATTTGGAGCAAAGAGGAAAACAAACTAGGTGAGTTTCTAATGCTAATACTCAAGTACATTGTTAGATATTGATGTGGGGAGTGATTTGGTATGCATAGAAATGGTAGAAACTACCTAGAGTAGAATGAATCCACCATGACCTAGAAATGGTCTAGTGTGAGAAAGTGAGATGTATTGAGGATAATAAGGTTATGGGTACAATTTTAAGTTGTTGCTAGTGAATAAATTGTGAGATTTACCAAAAAGGGGTAAAATGTGGATTAAGGCATTGGTAAAATGCACAAATGGATTATATTGACTAGTGAGATCAAAATGGGAGTAAGCGATATTAACTCAAGTGAATTGGTGCATGAATTGCAGCTCACGAGGATACACCAGAACACGTTGAGCTTAAAGCGTAAGAAACTAAGAGGAAGCGAGTAGTACTCAAGTAAATCGAGGTAAGAGAATTGTGTGGACTCTTAGAGATATCTGTGGGCAATTTGGGCCCTTAAATGCTTTGCTAGAATGCATAAGATGTTAGGAAATGAAATTGGGTGATTGTAGGGAAAAAGTTGGGTGTTTAAGAAATGTGCATGAAAACAAAAGCATAATGCTTTAAAAATCATGTTTTATTGCTTTTTAGCAAATGATTGGTAGGTTGGCTGACATTCGAAATGATTTGCAAAAGAAATGTGTTGTTTTAGTTTGTTAACCATACTTTGCAAAGATTTGAGCCACCTACGTGAGAATGAAAGCATGCTAGAGTATGACTCGCACGAGATTCGACGTGTTTTATACATATGAGTGCTAGAGCATAGCTCGCACTAGTTTTCACATGGATTTTTATAATGGTTTTGGCATAGTGCTGAAGCATAGCTCGCATTAGATGCCTACCTTATTTGTTTCATGCTTGGAGCTTCGGGCAGACTGGGTGTCGCATCAATTAAATAGGCTTGTACATGCATTTGTGATGTTTTAACATGTTGATAGCCATGTTAGGAGCTTCGGGTAGACAAGAGGTCATACCGATTAAATAGGCTCACACGTGCGTTTTGAGATGTGGCGTGATATGATGTGTTGATGTGGGTTCATAGAGTATGTTGTACCATGCATGTAGCATGGAGTACGTTGTACCGTGTTGAGATGTGATATGCCGTCTTCGGACATGATATGCTATGGATTGGCTGGTAGGATTTGACCCACCTCCCGTGTGGAAGCAGATAGTGGTGATATCCTGCACACCTGATACGTGTAGTTGGTATCACAGGTTATGACCATAGACCTAGAGGTTATTTCCCTCATTAAATTGCCTATCTCACATGTCTATTACTTTGTGAATAAATCCATGTTTGAAATGATTTATGGGACAGGACTGTCCGAGGGAAGGGCTGAGTCCCGACAAGTGATGAATTGTTTGAGAATTTGGTTTGTTAATGGTTTCAAAGTGCACTGATGCATGATGTTTATTGCCATGCTTTGAATTGAATTGTGCACTGGATTTTAATAGCATGAATGCTTTACATACCATTAACACCAGTATACACTCATGTTTTGAGATAAAATGATGAATTAAATGCTTTTGAGCATGACATCACGATCACGTAGATAGTGCAGTACCTACATGTTTGCATGATTGCCTTACTGAACGTGTGGTTTGCTCACCCCCTTATTTTCCACCTCTCTACAGAGCTTTGAGTATAGATTATGGGCGATTGGAGGCTATCCCTTTTGGTATCCGCTGCATCCCATTGCTTAAGGTATACACACTTGAATTATTTTTTTATCTAAACTAGACATAGCACAGTAGCAGCTTGTATGTAAACATTGGAGATGTAAAGTAATGTAAACACTTGTAAATAGTAATTCTGATGTATCTATATTGCAAATTAAATTTTTATGGATGGATGAGGTAGACATTGACACACAGCCCAACTGTTGAGAGGGTAGTTGTTCACGATCGGAGTAAAGGTATGGATGAATAAACAATTATATTTAAAAAATGAAAAATTTGTACATATTTTGGTATGTTTGAGGGTCATGATAACAAGTGATGCCCAAATTTTTATGGGAGATACTAGAGACATGATAGAACATTGGAGAAATGAAAATTTGGGAGAAATTAGACTAGAAATAGTTTTTTGGGATTTTACAAAAATGGGCAGAAAATCTGCCTAACACAGTCAACTGACCAGCTCATGTATACCCTTGGATTTGAAGCTCATCCAACGGTCCAAAAATTCCCATCTCCTTCAGATTATTATCCCACTTAATAAGCTAATAGTATCCCTTGGAATCATCCCATTTTCTTTCCTATCCCGAGAGATCCAACCATTTCTTTCTTTTCTTCTTCCTGCCAAAACGTGACTGTGTAGCCTTCATTGAGTGAATTTTTCGAGGGCCTTCAAGCTAGATTGAGGGAACGACCAAGAAGGGAAAAATCTTTCCCTATGAGTCCTTTATAACATATAAAAACATCTAGAAAAAAAAAGAGTTCATCTACTAGGAGAAATCTTAGAGAGAACCAATCTTATCTTCTTCTCGTAGGTGTCACTGTGAAACTATGTTTGTACGAATTTTTTGAGCCTCTTTCGATAGTTTTCTGATTTTGACTAAGAAAGAATGAATCTTCCTACTTGAACCCTACAACATATAAAACTTTCAGCTCCATTTAAGGTCATTTGATAGGTGAAAGCCTAGAGAGAAAATCAGGGATAGAAACTGTCCTATTCATGAGGTGAGAGAAAACTTGATTTTAAATATTTTTGGTTGGATTTTGTTAATGTTTTGGATGATTTTAAGATGTAAACTTGATGATTTACAGTTGAGGAACAATTTTGAGAATCAAAAACTTGGTCAACTTTGGTCAAAGGTAAGAGAAAATTGATGAATGATGAAGATGATGAGATATGTAGATATTTGATGATTTTTAAGGCTTTTTACTTAAATGGAATTGATTGGAATAATTTGTAGAATGCTTAATGAATTTGGCAAGCGTAGGAGTTTAATGTTTAAGATGAAATATGGTTTGATTTAAGGTTAATAGATGTTTGAATGATACCAAAGAAACTCGGTTTATAGAAGCGAAAAACCAAAAAGGAGTGAAAATTGAGTAATTTGGGTAAGTTGAGTGGTTAAAAAAAGTATAGGATAAATGTTTAAGCTATTAAGTTAACAAGCCTTTAATTTGTTGGAAAGAAAACTAATGAAATTGCTTAAACCGAGATTTTATTGGTAAAACCGAGAAAATGAGCAAAGTTGGCGAAATAGTCAAAGTTCGTCAACTTTAAGGAAATAAATGCATATTTGAGTATGTTAAAGTAAGATTAAACTATATATGATGACTTGATGTTGTTTGGACAGCTCAAGAAACCAGGATGTTTAATGAAGCTATATCGAATAATAGTGAAATAATGCAACTTAAATCCAGTAGAGGTAAGGGGTGTAATTTAAGATGGTAATAGTATTCCTTTTTCTCAAACCTCGATTTATTAAAACGTTCAAGTTTACTCAACTTCTCAATAAATGGTTAGAAATTATTAAGAGATTGTTTCTTTAGTTCAAACTAACCCTCGAATGAAAATCAAGCTTCACACCTATTAAGCTTATGTTTCATTCAATCATAATTTTTGAATTGAAGGAAAAACTTTATGAAATTAAATGCAAGATTTTCTAGCATGTTTTCTAAATCTTTCATTTGAATAAGATGTTCTGATTTTCGATTTATGTATGAAATTATCACATGTTTTAAGACTAAAGGCCACATATCTTATAAGTTATCACATGTCATGCTCGCCTTCGTGGCGGTTATGATTTCCGCCTTTGTGGCGTGTCTGTTTACTGCCTTCGGGTGTGTCTATTTGTTGTACGACCTTGATCACGTCTACAGCCTTACCATGGCCATAGGTATCTAATTATTCTTTTCATCCCTCTATGGAGGATGACTCTGTTATTACCACATGACAGCTATATAGGCCAGCCTAGTCTCCATCCGATATGATCTCTATTTTTAAGATGGTGACCTTTCGATATATGTTTTATACTCAGTAATGCTTTTGAAGTTCTGTATATTCTGAAAGATTTGGATCCGTCAGTTAAGGTTTCTTATTTCGAAACAATGTTTCTATTAAATATGTTTTCCGTTTTACGCGTTTTAGAAGTTATGTAATGTTTGTAAAGAAATGCCACCTTTTAGTATTAACCTGTTCACTCTATGTTTTAGACACTATGATCATTTTAAATGCATTACTTACTGGGCTTTTCGCAAAGTTCACCCCTCTACCTATTAGATTATTTTCAGTGATCTACAACTACTACCTGCTGCGCACACGACGTAGGTTAGTGGATATGAGCTATCTCTTCACCAGACACTTTTTGTGTAGCACAGACACCTACTGTAAGCAATATGTTGTGATGTAACCTATGTAAGGTCGAATGAAATGAGTTATCTTGGGAATTGGTTTTTGGAATAGCTAGATGTGATTGAAATGTATGGAATGATTGGATGATATGATTTGGAAAGCATGTCTGATAGTTGTGGATAGCTAGAGTTGTTAAATCACCTTGATTGCGGGTGGGCAGGCTTATATATAAGCCGTTATGCTGCCGAAATTTCTATCGGCCATATAGATTTAAATTTTAAACCTAAATTTATAATCATAGATAAATAAGTAGGCTGAAAAGATTGACACTATATATGAATGCTGTCACGACCCAATTCCATTCTCTTTAACCAAAAATCACTGAAAATTTTTCGCGTTTTACTGTTACCTTACCCGGTCGTGAACTAAACTCACCACACACTGTTGGGCTATGAGTCAATAATAAACACCACATCTCATTCATTCTCAATTAATTAAAACGATGTCATACATTTGCATTTAATCGTGTACTTATACGAATACATGTTTTACTGACATCTACATCCCCCATAATTACAACTCAAAAGAATATTGAGCTTTTACATTGTCTAGATACAAAAAGAATCACTGTGTATATACCTCTTAGCAATGGAGATGCAGCGGAGTCCAAAATACCACGCCTCAGTCCTTACTGGGCTACTATGCACGCTCTGTAGGGGGGAAAATAGAGAGGGATGAGCAACCACACGCTCAGTAAGGCAATAGTGCAAGCATGGTAGATAACTACTCTATCTACATGCTGATAGTGTTATGCATAAATCATTTATGGTAGGAGTATGAGGAATAAAACTATGCCATGTGAATATACATATATATCATGTATCCAAAATCATGTGCATTGGCATATAAAACATGGTAGAAACATCATGTATAAATCATCTCATGCTCAATCTCATTTAAATTTATAAAAAGGGCAATTCATTAAGAAACCTCCTTTTTAAACCAACATCATAAACCTCTTTCTCAACACATAATTACCACCAAATCAACTCATAATCACAACCACATTTTCATTTCACAATTCATGCATGTGTATAAAAACTAGGTCACTATATCAAAAGTCCCTATGTGGACCATTACATCATAAATCATCCCAGACCACACGCATCCAGGTGTGCGGGGTATCTGTCACGACCCAAACTACCCAAAAATCAGAGTTTGTTTTTCGCATTTTGTTATTTTCATTATTAAATTCTTATCTGTCCTCTGATCGTGACCACACTCCACTAACAAATTGGGCTGTGCGTCAATGCCAGTCCCACCATACATTTACCCACTAACTTAATTTTTCTCCAGTTATTTATAACTGTTTACATTATTTATACATCCCCTAAAGTTACTTACAAACATGTTACTGTGCTATGCTTATGTAGATATAATATGTACAAGTGTATATACCTTATGTCGATGGGCAGCAGCGGATATCCAGAATGCAGTACTGAGTCGCCTCAACTTCAACTGTAGATTATCTGTGGGAGAAAATGAAAGGGGTGAGCACATCAAGCCCAGTAAGGCAATCCTACGAACAAGTAGGTAACCATACTACCTACATGAACGTAGTGCCATGCATAAACCACCCTTTCTCCACACATTTTAAAACAGATGGTATGAGTAATGAAATGTTATGTAAAACACATTTGCACGGAAAATTCAACATGCAATTATATTCAAAATCATATCTTTCTCGTTTAAAATTTTACAGTAAAGTCAGGACTCGACCCCTCCTTCGGGTGATCCTGACTCACACAAAATCATGAAAATCCGTTTACATCACATATGGGTTTAAAAAGCATGAAAATAACATCATGCACATTTAATTTAAAACCCGATTTGATCTCATCAAAATCGTCGACATACGAGACTAGGCAACATCTGTATATCGGCAATAACCAGGACTGGCCATATGTGTCCTCGTGAGTCCCTCTAGCTTCACGGATCCCAGTGTGCGAGGTCTCACCCTGATCGGGAACCGCCCGAGAGGTGGGTCAATCCAACCCGTCAGTCTTATCCGATCTCACGCATCCGAAGATGCCGTATCCGAAGATACCCCGTATCACAAAGATACCGTATCACAAAGATACCCCGTATCATAAAGATACCGTATCCGAAGATACCCGTATCACAAAGATACCGTATCCGAAGATACCCCACGGTACATCGTACTCCATTCTACTTGCACGGTACATCGTACTCCATGGACCCATATCACTCTAGGTACTCTAGCCCAAATGGCCTGCTTCCCACAGAGAGGTTTTGTTTCTCAATACTCATTGCTATGTCTCAAAACACACGTGCGAGCCTATTTAATCGGTGACACACAGTCTACCCGATGCTCCAAGCACGGCTCATCGCATGTTCTCATAAAATCAGTGTGAGCAATGCTCAGCACTCTCATCAAATAAAGTAAATCTAGTGCGAGCTAAGCTCTAGCACTCTGTATGCAAATCGTATAAAATTCTGGTGCGAGCGAAGCTCTAACACCTTGTCTCAAAATCATATAAAAATATGGTGCGAGTTAGACTCTAGCACCCTGTCACGAAAATCATATATATATAAGAATCTGGTGCGAGTTGGACTCCAGCACCTATGCATGTAAAACTCTAGTGCGAGCTCTCGCTCCAACACTAATGCGTGCATCACACAAATCGAAGATATCGTGCGAGCTGAGCTTTAGCACGTCACATGTCAATAAAACACGTAGGCGGCTCTGTTTCCTCAAAACAGTTTTCAAAACAATTTCACGTTGAAAGTATGCAATGCTGTGCATTTTCTTTCAAGGTTAGCCAGCCTACTAATGCATGCATCAAAACACCTCCAGAATGAGCAGAACCCTCTTGTTCTTGCTCCTCCCAAATTTTTCCTAAATTTGTAAATTTTACCCTTAACAAGGGTATTTTAGTAATTTGCCCATTCGGGGCACCAAAATTATTATTTGACCTCTAGACCCTTCAGGTAATTCTTAAAGACTGCATATGAACTTAAAATTGCGTAAAGTTACCTCTAGCAGTCCGCAGAATTCCCTTACCTTATTTTCCTGTCGAGTCTGACCTTTTCTTTTCCACTGTTGTCTCGTCGCGCAGTCCGTTATGCTCCCAATCAAATGCCCGAAACTGCGTATCAATATTCCTCAGGTCAGATAACATACAATTTAATTGTATTTAATCTTTTCTGGGCTTAATTTAAATCATTGGGCCCATTTACCCCTATTGGGCCCGATTGCACCTTAATGGGCCTTAATCGGCCTTAAGTCCGTTTTTCCACTTAATTTTCCACTAACAATTTATTGGGCCTCATTCTAATTCTTGAATAACTAAATCGATTATTTACGACAATTTATCTAAATTTCCATAATTTAATTCAATTTATGCGGAATTTAAATTCATATCACCCATAACGAGGTAATTGTCGTAAATAAGGTTTACTTACCCGAGATTCCATGCTAGTCCGCAAATCGAGGCTATCTCGAGCTCTCGTTGGATGCCAATTGTCGAGCTACATAATTTCACAATTTTTCGGGTAAGTTTCTAGTCGAAAATTAATTAAATAAAATATTCCAAAATTTAAATCAGTCAATTTGACCGCTTATCGACTTACCCGAAGCTCGATTGCATCGCTGGAACTTTCCCCAATTTTTTTCTCTTTTTCTTTTTCCCTTTTTCTTCCTTTTTTCCTCTCTTTTTGGCTGAACCGGTTCAGTCTGGTTCGGACCGATTCAGACCGCCGGTTCTCTCCGGTTTCGCCGGTTCACCGCCGGTTCACTGCCTTGCCGGCCGATTCTCCGCCGGCTTCCACCGCCAGCAGCTCCGTTGGGTCGTCCGCAACTCGAATCTGCCCTCGGTTTCACCCAAGTCCGCCGGAATGCCGCCGGTTTGGCTCTTCTCCCTCGGCCGTCGGACCCATTTTCCTTTTCTTGGCCGTTGCCGGCGTTTCCCGCCGTTTCGTGGGCTGATACCGGTGCAGAAAGGACCGTCGTCGCCTAGGCTTTCGGAATCGGGCCTTGGTTCCGGCCGATTCGCCGCCGTTCGCCGTCGGTGGCCATTTCTTTTCCCGCGGCTTCTCTCCCCCGATCCGCCGGATTCCGGCGTCGGTAGGCTGCACCGCCGGTACCATCTTGCTCGCCGGGCGTCGCTCTACGTTTTTCGACCTTCGCCTGGGCTCAACGGTCGCCGGTGGCTCGTCGGACTCCTCGGGTTCATCGGGTTCCATTTTCGCGTTTCTGTTTCTGTTTCTTTCTCCCTGACCCATTTTTTTTTTCAATTCTTTTTTTTTCAGATTTATTTATTATTTATCTTTTATTATTTTAATCATTTAAATACCTTAAAAATACCCAAATATCCCTTAAAATTATTATTTTATTCCAAATTAATTAATTTAATTTTATTTAATTTATTTATTATATTTAACCCTTTTTCGGGTATAATTTCTCTGTATTTTCGGGATATTGTCCCGAATGACTTTTCGGTATATTTTTCGATTATTTTCGAGATTATTTTTCCGAACTAAAAATCTCGATTAATTCTCATAAATTAATATCTTGATCAATTTAACCCAAAATAAATTTATTTCACCTTTATTGACCAAGATTTCTCAAATTCATATTTTTAATTAAATTTCCTTATCGAATTTACTCCGGCTTTCGATCTTTTGACCATTTGCCCTTACACGTGTTCGGGATTAATTTAACCCGACTTCCCTTCACGAATACTCATTCATTTCGTATTTTAATTAAATTCGGGTCTTACAACTCTCCCCCACTTAAGGAATTTGGTCCTCCAAATTAGAACTAATTCATATGAGTCCATATACAACTCCGGGTACATCAATCGTATCATACTTCTTTAATTCTCATGTGATCTTTTCTCCGGAGTGTATTACTACCAAAAGACTTTAATTAGGGAGATCGTCTTAAACCTCAATACTTTCTCTTTCCTGTTTAATGCCCGAATCCACTTCTTCAATATACTTATATTTTCATTAAACTGAACTTTTAGAGTTCATATTCGATTACCTATGCTGGATCTGGATAGTATCACCGAAGCATCAAAAACTGAAACACATTGTGGGTGCCTGTTAATTCAGGTGATAACACCAACCTACAGGTCTTATCTCCCAGTTGTCTAATCTCTTAAAATATTCCATCCAGCACAACTCAATTTTACCTTCTTCCAAAAGCTCGCCATGTCCTTATTCTCTTAGGACAGGGAGCATTTCAACCATACTAATTCACCAAGGGTAATTTTCAATACTTGTCTATCTGCTCTGAGGTATTCTTAATCTCTCACTCTTAATTAAACATCCTCAGAGACTTATTATCCAAAGTTGAAAATGATTCTATCTGTCACCCACTTTTTCTTATCCAATTTGGGGAACAACCCCTACAGCCATACACTGCCTCATATCTTGTTATCCCGATACTCAAGTGACAACTATCGCTATTGCCGAATTCAATTAGAAATCAACTGATCATCCCAGGAGCTTATAAAATCAAGGGCACACGCTTTCATCGGATCCTCCAGAACTTGTACAGTCTTCTCTGACTGACCATCTGTCTGAGGATGGAAAGCTGTGCTAATACTCAGTCGGGTTCCCATAGCTTCCTCAAAAATATACCCTGAAGTAAGAGGTGAAGCGGGAATCCCTATATGATACCATGCTCACTGGAACGCTACATAATGTTTCACAACCTTCATTATACCTGAATCCTCATACACACTCTGAGTATTTGGGGATTTCATAACCAGAAGGTGGGTAGACTTAGTCAACTTAGCGAATATCATCCAAATAGCCTCGTAATTCACTTGGGTTCTCTGTAACCCATCACGACATTCATGGAGACTTGCTCCCATTTTTTCGTGCCATGTTGATATAGGTAGAGGCTGCAATAACTCTGCAGACTTTTAATATTCTACCTTATTCTGCTGACATACTAGGCACTTTTTCACAATCTCTACTATATCTCTTTTCACATCTGACCACCAATACCCTTTTCGAGATTTCATATATATTCTTTACTTTTCGTATGCACTGTATATCCCGAAGAGTGAGCTTCTGACAATATCACTATCCCATCAACTGTGGCCCTGGGGAGCACTTATACTGTCTCTGAACCTCTTTGTAAATCATTATCATACTCTGTGAACTCTGTCACTGTACCCTTCTGAATCTGACCCCAAACTATCGACATCATGCCGATTATCACGCTAAGCCTGGCAAATCCGGGCACTCTCATCCGGTTCTAATCATCAGGCTAGCTGTCACACAATCACTGTCATCATCAGAAGGGATCACATCACTACTGAGGCTCACAACTGCTCTAGTAGCTCACGCTCCCTGACCATCATACGTAATACCATCCCGAGGCTCTTTCTGCTCAAGGCATCAGTCATCACATTAGCCTTTTCTGGGTCGTACAATTTTCACAATCAAAATCTCTCAGAAGCTCTAACCCATTATGTATTTTCATATTCGCCTCTTTCTGTGAAAACAGATACTTGGGACTTTTATGATCAGTGCATATCCACAATTCCTCATCGTGTACATAATAGTACCATATCCTCGGTACAAATACTATTGCCAACTTTAAATCATGGGTCAGATAATTTATTTCATGATCCTTGAGTTGTCTAACTCCAAAAATTGACTATCTTCCCATTATACATCAATACACAGCTCCTTCATAATTTTGAGGTATCCATACTCACCAAGAACCTCTTGAGCTGTTGGGTATGGTGAAATTAATCACGGTGGTCAGTTCATACTTCACTACACCGAAATTCATATCACATCTATCATCTTATTTGTCATCTCATTCAAAGACCACGTTTTCTTAGTTAAACGTGTCAACCAAGTAGACCATATTGAGAACTCGCAACAACCCATTTGTAAAAGCAATTTTCCAATTATTGCTTATAGTTTGCCCTAGACTTTAACTACACACGACATATCATCGATAATGATGATTACAAATCGGTCCAATCCTTGACTTACTAGATCCTTCAGAATCGCTTACGTTTTCAGGTACTAACCTGCGTCATCTCTTTTTCTTATCTTAACGGCTCTTATTAAATTTTTACTATGTTAACCCTTATGATTCGTCGAATTTTAATATTCTTATCGTCTTAGTAAGGGTATCCTAATGCTAAAGGTATTTATTACGACGCTCGATTTCACGTTATAGGTTATACATATATACTTTTAGACGCTGTCAAGTCTTCAGGCGGGGAGGTATTTTGAAATACCTTTATTAACCTTCAGACTTAACCACAACTATGTTATATCTCAGTCTCTGTGGTCACAATTTATATTCGTTACTAATTGCTTTAATCCTAATGACTCCATATCGTAAGGATGTTCTTACCTAGCATATATCTCTTACTCCAATACATCTTGTATATTAGAATCTATCTTATCTTAAAGATTATCTCCTTTCGTATATCAATCATAACGAAACTCTTGTCATTATTCATCTCGTGAGTACAATCCTTTACTCATTTAATTTCAACTGTTGCACCCCTTTTTGTCACTTAAAATCTCTATATCCATATTCCGTTAATTAATCCTCCTCTATTGGGGTTCTCATTTATCAGTATTGTGCCCAATAATGTAGGCATTCATGCCTTCTTCTTACTTATATGCGAATGAAGGCTGTACGAATAAATGTGTGGCACCAGGATCAATGAACATATGTACTTCATTATTCATAACAAGTGTGGTATCTTATACCACATCCATGAAACATCAATAGTGTCCTGGTCCAAGACATCCTCTCGCCTTCGTCCAACAACTTACTTTCCTTTTTCTTTCTTTTCGGTTATGGCCTCCCTTCTCGTTGCAGCTATACCAACGAAGTTTTTCTTTGTCTCTTTACTTTTCTGTGGGGCGATCTCGCCCAACTCTGTGTAATCAAAATCAATGGCCCCGTCTTACCACACTTAACGGCCATTTTCACCAATACCGTGTAGGTATAGACCCTCCTTCCGTGGTATCCACCACACATCTCACACTGCTTACAGTGCTTACACTGCTACATTACTTCGTAGCAGGTCGGGGTCCTCCAAATCACAATGTCCCTCAACAGTGCCAAAATTGGATGCACTGGGGCCTTACCAATTATCTTACTCCATGACTCGTCAAATTAAATCTTTTACCAATTACCATTTTCCCATTTTAACATCTTTGTCATTTCTCGATTCTCTTTTCTGTCTCTATTTCAGCCCTCACTATCTTTCCCAATCTCAGAGGCGTGCAATTCATGTTCTTATTTACCCAACTGTAAATCTGCGCACTGCCTCGGTATAGGTAATATCTTACGGGCCAATCAGTCTCTAATTCAAAAGTTGAGCCATTTCATGAACTTTTAGACGTCTCGACTGTCACTTGTTCATAGTGTCGAGGTAATATCTGTCCAAGAATATAACTGAGTTTCATACTCATAAATCATACTCATCAATAAATCAAATCCTCTGGGTCAGAGTAAGGACTTTTATCCATAATTTTCTTTAAATCATGTCCGGGATATCCTGTCACCGAAATATATCCATAAACATTTCTCATATCAACTCTTAAGATGGGTCGAGCGGGTTTCCACCAATGCTCCGCTGCGCCCTCTGATCTTATGTCTACTCTGAGCAATTTGCTCCTCAAAATAATCTCCACACTCCGCTCTAACCTCGCAAAGCGTGTCTTAATACTGTCCGATCTCTCTGTCGGACTCAGTGGGGCATGCTCAACATTAGCCTCCATTTCAATTTCATCCTGGTTTTCATAGGTCAACTCAGCATGACTTAGCAGACTCAGGTCTACCTCTACGACCTCTGCCTCGTGCACTATCTCATCTAACGCGACTCATATTAGGCAGTCCTGCATTCTCAACCATTTCTTAATTAAAACCCATCTCGATATACACTATTGTATCTAACCAAGCACAGTAACACGGGGATGTAATTTCTTAATTACTGACACTGACACACATCAGACCAATTGCTGCTCTGATACCACCTTTATATGTCACGACCCAAACTACCCAAAAATCAGAGTTTGTTTTTCGCATTTTGTTATTTTCTTTATTAAATTCTTATCTGTCCTCTGATCGTGACCACACTCCACTAACAAATTGGGCTGTGCGTCAATGCCAGTCCCACCATACATTTACCCTCTAACTTAATTTTTCTCCAGTTATTTATAATTGTTTACATTATTTATACATCCCCTAAAGTTACTTACAAACATGTTACTGTGCTATGCTTATGTAGATACAATATGTACAAGTGTATATACCTTATTTCGATGGGCAGCAGCGGATATCCAGAATGCAGTACTGAGTCGCCTCAACTTCAACTGGAGATTATCCGTGGGAGAAAATGAAAGGGGTGAGCACATCAAGCTCAGTAAGGCAATCTTACGAACAAGTAGGTAACCATACTATCTACATGAACGTAGTGCCATGCATAAACCACCCTTTCTCCACACATTTTAAAACAGATGGTATGAGTAATGATGTTATGTAAAACACATTTGCACGAAAAATTCAACATGCAATTATATTCAAAATCATATCTTTCTCGTTTAAAATTTTACAGTAAAGTCAGGACTCGACCCCTCCTTCGGGTGATCCTGACTCACACAAAATCATGAAAATTCGTTTACATCACATATGGGTTTAAAAAGCATGGAAATAACATCATGCACATTTAATTTAAAACCCGATTTGATCTCATCAAAATCGTCGACATGCGAGACTAGGCAACATCTATATATCGGCAATAACCAGGACTGGCCATATGTGTCCTCATGAGTCCCTCTAGCTTCACGGATCCCAGTGTGCGAGGTCTCACCCTGATCGGGAACCGCCCGGGAGGTGGGTCAATCCAACCCGTCAGTCTTATCCGATCTCACGCATCCGAAGATGCCGTATCCGAAGATACCCCGTATCACAAAGATACCGTATCACAAAGATACCCCGTATCACAAAGATACCGTATCCGAAGATACCCGTATCACAAAGATACCGTATCCGAAGATACCCCACGGTACATCGTACTCCATGCTACTTGCACGGTACATCGTACTCCATGGACCCATATCACTCTAGGTACTCCAGCCCAAATGGCCTGCTTCCCACAGAGAGGTTTTGTTTCTCAATACTCATTGCCATGTCTCAAAACGCACGTGCGAGCCTATTTAATCGGTGACACACAGTCTACCCGATGCTCCAAGCACGGCTCATCGCATGTTCTCATAAAATCAGTGCGAGCAATGCTCAGCACTCTCATCAAATAAAGTAAATCTAGTGCGAGCTAAGCTCTAGCACTCTGTATGCAAATCGTATAAAAATCTGGTGCGAGCGAAGCTCTAACACCTTGTCTCAAAATCATATAAAAATATGGTGCGAGTTAGACTCTAGCACCCTGTCACGAAAATCATATATATATAAGAATCTGGTGCGAGTTGGACTCCAGCACCTATGCATGTAAAACTCTAGTGCGAGCTCTCGCTCCAGCACTAATGCGTGCATCACACAAATCGAAGATATCGTGCGAGCTGAGCTCTAGCACGTCACATGTAAATAAACACGTAGGCGGCTCTGTTTCCTCAAAACAGTTTTCAAAACAATTTCACGTTGAAAGTATGCAATGCTGTGCATTTTCTTTCAAGGTTAGCTAGCCTACTAATGCATGCATCAAAACACCTCCAGAATGAGCAGAACCCTCTTGTTCTTGCTCCTCCCAAATTTTTCCTAAATTTGTAAATTTTACCCTTAACAAGGGTATTTTAGTAATTTGCCCATTCGGGGCACCAAAATTATTATTTGACCTCTAGACCCTTCAGGTAATTTTTAAAGACTGCATATGAACTTAAAATTGCGTAAAGTTACCTCTAGCAGTCCGTAGAATTCCCTTACCTTATTTTCCTGTCGAGTCTGACCTTTTCTTTTCCACTGTTGTCTCGTCACGCAGTCCGTTATGCTCCCAATCAAATGCCCGGAACTGCGTATCAATATTCCTCAGGTCAAATAACATACAATTTAATTGTATTTAATCTTTTCTGGGCTTAATTTAAATCATTGGGCCCATATACCCCTATTGGGCTCGATTGCACCTTACTGGGCCTTAATCGGCCTTAAGTCCGTTTTTCCACTTAATTTTCACTTTATCGAGGCCTATTGGGCTCATTGGGCCCACTAACAATTTATTGGGCCTCATTCTAATTATTGAATAACTAAATCGATTATTTACGACAATTTATCTAAATTTCCATAATTTAATTCAATTTATGCGGAATTTAAATTCATATCACGCATAACGAGGTAATTGTCGTAAATAAGGGTTACTTACCCGAGATTCCATGCTAGTCCGCAAATCGAGGCTATCTCGAGCTCTCGTTGGATGCCAATTGTCGAGCTACATAATTTCACAATTTTTCGGGTATGTTTCTAGTCGAAAATTAATTAAATAAAATATTCCAAAATTTAAATCGATCAATTTGACCGCTTATCGACTTACCCGAAGCTCGATTGCATCGCTGGAACTTTCCCCAATTTTTTTCTCTTTTTCTTTTTCCCTTTTTCTTCCTTTTTTCCTCTCTTTTTGGCTGAACCGGTTCAGTCTGGTTCGGACCGGTTCAGACCGCCGGTTCTCTCCGGTTCCGCCGGTTCACCGCCGGTTCACTGCCTTGCCGGCCGGGTCTCCGCCGGCTTCCACCGCCAGTAGCTCCGTTGGGTCGTCCGCAACTCGAATCTGCCCTCGGTTTCACCCAAGTCCGCCGGAACGCCGCCGGTTCGGCTCTTCTCCCTCGGCCGTCGGACCCATTTTCCTTTTCTTGGCCGTCGCCGGCGTTTCCCGCCGTTTCGTCGGCTGATACCGGTGCAGAAAGGACCGTCGTCGCCTGGGCTTTCGGAATCGGGCCTTGGTTCCGGCCGATTCGCCGCCGTTCGCCGTCGGTGGCCATTTCTTTTCCCGCGGCTTCTCTCCCCCGATCCGTCGGATTTCGGCGTCGGTAGGCTGCACCGCCGGTACTATCTTGCTCGCCGGGCGTCGCTCTACGTTTTCCGACCTTGGCCTGGGCTCAACGGTCGCCGGTGGCTCGTCGGACTCCTCGGGTTCATCGGGTTCCGTTTTCGCGTTTCTGTTTCTTTCTCCCCGACCCTTTTTTTTTTCAATTCTTTTTTTTTCAGATTTATTTATTATTTATCTTTTATTATTTTAATCATTTAAATACCTCAAAAATACCCAAATATCCCTTAAAATTATTATTTTATTCCAAATTAATTAATTTTATTTTATTTAATTTATTTATTATATTTTAACCCTTTTTCGGGTATAATTTCTCCGTATTTTCGGGATATTGTCCCGAATGACTTTTCGGTATATTTTTCGATTATTTTTGGGATTATTTTTCCGAACTAAAAATCTCGATTAATTCTCAAAAATTAATATCTTGATCAATTTAACCCAAAATAAATTTATTTCACCTTTATTGACCAAGATTTCTCAAATTCATATTTTTAATTAAATTTCCTTATCGAATTTACTCCGGCTTTCGATCTTTTGACCATTTGCCCTTACACGTGTTTGGGATTAATTTAACCCGACTTCCCTTTACGAATACTCATTCATTTCGTATTTTAATTAAATTCGGGTCTTACAGTATCACGCTGGCACGAAGATGGATTATCCCTCGCCAGACTTTCCCACCACATAACCATCATGCGGTACATCGTACTCCATGTGATATACACGGTACAGCGTACTCCGCAGACTCATATCGTGATTGGGGGTGCCATTCCTAGGTCTTACCTACCCCACACTAAGAGTTTTCCATATCCGTGAAGGAGAGCCTCCCTGCCGAACAGAGCCTCCCCGCCTAACAGAGCCTCCCTGCCTCCTCGGGCTTAAGGATGTTAGCTTAAGGATGTAGGGCTTAAGGATCCTTCCGTAAGAGAGCCTCCCCACCGAACAGAACCTCCCCGCCTAACAGAGCCTCCCCGCCTCTTTGGGCTTAAGGATGTTGGCTTAAGGATGTAGGGTTTAAGGATCTTACCGTACCCATGTAGGAGAGCCTCCCTGCCTAACAGAGCCTCCCCGCCCCTCCAGGGCTTAAGGATGTTGGCTTAAGGATCCCACCGTAAGAGAGCCTCCCCACCGAACAGAGCCTCCCCGCCTCTTTGGGCTTAAGGATGTTGGCTTAAGGATGTAAGGCTTAAGGATCTTACCAACTTTCACAACCTTATACGTGTCACAATGTGCAAACTTGTGCGAGCAGAGCTCTAGCACGACTCAGGCATCCTCTCATACAGAGACGAGTACGAGCATAGCTCTAGTATGGTTGTACTCATAAGACAACCACTCAAAATCCACGTACGAGCAGAAGCTCCAGTACGGTTTATAAACATCATCATAGTTTCCAAATCAAGGTGCGAGCTAAGCTCCAGCACGTTTCATACCAATGAAAACATAGAAATCCAGCGCGAGCGAGGCTCTAGCGCGATTTATGTCATACAAATATGATAGGCGGCTCATACACAATCAAACAATCCCGGCAATCGGGTTTAGCACTCACAAATGCTTTTCCACAACAACCATACAATACTAGCCGACCCATCTACTAGCTTGCTTAAAACCAAGCAATTTCGTTTTGAAAAGCATCAAAACATTAGATTTATGCGAGTATTAGCCTTACTATCCCATTTCATAAAATCCACTTCAAATCCAAAACCACGCATATACTCATCATCATTCACGAATACCATCAATCATTTATTTGAGCAACCATGCATTTCATAAAACACCCAATATTCACCCACAAGTTCAAAGTACGAGCAGCTACCTCTATATACTCACAAAATTCCCTTACCTGGAATCGCGATGCGTGATTCCACTTCCTTAAGCTGCTTACTCATACGGTTCGATTCTTCCTCAATGAACTCTTCGGGACTGCACAAAATCGTATCCCGCATTATATTCGATCCATATAATGCAACCCTTGTGCTTACTATAGTCAATTTAATCTATAGCCTCTATTAACGCTTATATGGCCTCGTTTCATTACTTTACCCATAACTCGAGTCTATGGATCTTCTTAGGCCTATTAACTTATTCCAAATCAATATTAAATCGACATTAAGCTCATAGTGTTCATATTTCATGAATTCGCTCACTATGGCATTTTATCAAGCATATACATACTCATTTCCACAATTCCTCCAAACTCACAATGTAATCTCATTTAACCATCTAAAATCATAAGCATTACCTCACTAACAACTTTAGCATGCCCATAAATCATAAACTCATTCAACCCATATATTCTCACATCATACCCATTCTAGGTTTTCTAGGTCACACCAATTCCACCACATCCCTAGATAATTTATCCATCAATAGTCATGCCAAACAACTCCAAAATCAATTAAATAGACAATGTATTTGGATTGGAGTGTTAGAATCTTACCAAATATGATTTTTCTTCTTGCTCCAAATGGCAATGCCCTTAACTCCTTCAATACCAACAATGGAAAAATGCCTTCACACTATGTTGTTCTTCTCTTTAATAGGAACAACTTTGCCTCTAATGGTCTCTCTTAAATTCTTGCTGGAAATGGCTGATTTTAGAGAGGGAAAGTTAGGTTTTTGGGTTGAAAGTGAAAGGTTAGTGTTTTTTCCTGAGATTTCCTGATTTTCAGCCCTCCTTATATAGAAATAGCTTGAGGAGATCGATCTGGTCCAAGAGGAGATCGATCTGGTCCCTTAAAATCCCTCTTCTTCACAGCATTTTTAAGCTTGAGATTGATCTGTCGAAGTATGAGATCGATCTGTCGAGGCATGAGATCAATCTGCTCCCAAACAGAGAGCTAAGGAGATCGATTTGGGTGCTTGGGGATCGATCTTTTCACTACAGAATGCTTGGGAGATCGATCTGGCTCCATTGGAGATCGATCTGCTCTATTCTTTCGCCCAAATAAGAGCATTCTGGCTCTTCCAGATCGATCTCTCATCCTATGAGATCGATCTAGCCCTCATGTTTTCCAGATTTCTTGTAGTTTCCTTGCTGCAACTCATACCAATACATCCTTAATCTATTTCCATGGCCATTTTCTCATCCAGCCACCTTTATAACTTGAAAATGGCATCCATTCATACCTTATGCACATTGAAACTTGTGTGCATTCATTGTATGTCCAAAGGTATGCTACATGAAACCAAATGGAAGCATAACTCCATTCCATTTTACCACACTACTCATCTTGAGTTTCAATCACATCCATCACTTGCCAGAACTCATTTCTTCATATTCGTACTCAATGAAACTTGTATGTACGTTACAATTCATATTACACATACATACATTGAATCCATGAACTTACATCAATCATACTTTACATTACAAGTCCATTCATATTATTTGATCCAATTACACACATTACCATTATACATATACGGGGTCTTACAAATGCAGTCTAAATGGATAAAGGAATAAGTTAAAAAAAATTCTTTAAATTTTCATGGGTCGCAGGTCGTTACACTGAGAATGTCCTTTTAAGCAAGCTTGGAAAGTGTCTTCCTATCACTAGCTGACCACTTTTTGAAAAGTATAGAAATAGATATTTCTTCGGTTTGTATTTCAAACATTAAATGCACCGGCAATGCTTATTCATTTTGAGGATGTAATAATAGGTTATAAGAGGTATCAAAAGGGTCTATAGGATGTATTAAATGTTGATTATAACTTGATTAGTAAGGTATGATGTTACGGTCAATTCATTGATGGATACTCTTTCATAGCAATTAATGAATGATGTTAAATATTGATTAATTAGATGTATGGTATGTTCATTTGGAGTTTGCATTGGATTCAAATCATACACAATTGTATGAGAGTAGGACTAAAGACATTGATTGTCCAAGTTGACTAAATAAGATTAACCACAGTGATTGGATGCTACACTAATCGTCGACAAACCTAGGTAAGTAAAAAAAATTTAGTCTGAATTCCGATAAATTGGGACTCTACACAACCCAATCACGGACAAAGTTAAAACTATTGCAATAAGCTTAATCCAAGAATGAAAAACAAGATTGGCACATAAGTATGTGGCTCTCACATTATTGCAATAAATAGTAAAAGTGTTGAAGAAACATGAAGCTTAGTTAGAAGATTTTATATCTAACTCAATTTTGCAGCCAATGAAGCAACAACACAATACTTTGCCTCAGTGAATGATTTGGCTATAGTTTTTACTTCCTTGAACTCCAGCTAATTCGTGTGACACCTAGGAAGACAAGAAAAGCTAAAGTGGAAGTTCTAACTGTGATGTCTCTTTCCCAGTTCACATCACAAAATGCATGGAGATTAAGTATGTGGATAAGAATCCCATGTGTGATTGTGCCCTTGAGATATCAAAGAACCCCTTCTACAGCGATCAATGATGCACAGTTGGTTGATGCATGAATTGAGACAATTTATTGACAGTAAAGGAAATATATGGCGTATTAAATACAAATATTTTATTCCACCAACTATTTGGTGATACTCCATGGCATCAATAAAGGGACTACCTTTGTGCAATTGTAATGATTCAATTAAACTCATAGGTGTAGAAACATCCTTTAAATCAAACATCTCAGTAAGATGTAAGAGATCTTGAGTGTACTTTTATCGGGAGAGAAAAAAGACCATCCGGTATGTGTCAAGTCACCAAAAATAAATTATTCTAAAACACTAACAAGTATATAGGGAAGTAGAGATTGATCTCAGAGAAACAATAATTAAATCAAGTTAATTAAAGTTCAAGAAAAGAAGAAAAGAAAAGAAAGCATAAAGGGGGATTTTTTTTTTATAAAGATATCGGTTTGATATTAAACTAAACTAAAACTATTAATTATGAAATATTAAAATTGAAAAAAAAAAAAAACAAAAACAAAGCAAAAAGAATTGAATTTAAGACAAATTATAAAACAACTTCACCAAGCATGCATCTTGGTTATCTTAAATTTCTTATTGTTAATCATTGAATTCTAAAAATTTCATTAAGCATTTAATCGTAGTACAATAACAAATCCGTGTCAACACCATCTTCCCTTACTTCTTAGTTAATTATAAGAAAACTTCATAATTAATCTCTAAGTCTTAAACCATCTAGTAGAAAACTCCCTAGACATATTCATGTAGTAGCTTTAGACACTGTAAAAGATCTTGATTAAAATTAAATGATAAAAATAAGAACTTGAATTATCTATTTAAACATATATTTTCCTCTATCTCTTGTGAATTAAAACATTAAGAACATAAGTTTTTAATTCTAGCACTAGATCATTATATTTAATTAAATAGTTTGCAGCCTAGATAATTAAACTAACAATCACAAAATCTTTGCTATAGGAAATCTTAGATACTTAACTAATGACATAATATTAGTTCTTAAATCTCACAACAAATAATCATCAAAGATTAATCAAGATTTCATACTAACTAAATTTAACTAACTACTTACTAGACATGCTTGAAACAATCATAGAAATCATGCAATAGAATGAAAAAGTCATAATATAAAACAGTATAAAGAAATCGACACTTAAGAATTGTACTATAAAGAAATCTATTTAAAGCTTTTAGTATTACGTATTTAACCCAATTCACTAATTAACATGCAAAAGTTTATGAATTCTAGGTGGAAGAATTTGATTCATAAAAAAAAAAAATTAGAAAGAAAGCAAGAAAAAAATCATGCAAGAATATAAAAACACAAACTTTATAATACTAAACTATGCAAATCGGTAACTTATATTATTGAATTATGCAAGTCGACAAGCAATATAAAACTATAAAAAATTTGATCAAGACAAGAAATCAAGGAAGAATTCATTAATAATATAAAGAACATGAACAAAACTTTTTTGACAACAACTTTAAAAAGAAATCGAACAAGAAATATAAAAAGGAAGAACAATCGGCCAACTTTGATTTTTAATAAAAATAATTTTATAAAAGTAAATGAAGAGTAAAACAACTTTATAAAATAAAAACTCGGCTAATTGATATGTTAATTAGCCTCATAGGGTCCCTTTTTATACTGATGGAATGATACGAATCCTACTTCATGTAAAACACAAATTACAATTATTAATATTTACCAAATGATAATTTTCATTTATCTTAGAGTGTTACTTTCCTTTGCTAACTCATCAAGGATCTTTTGTAAATACCCTAAATTTTATATACTTGAATTTATCCATGAATAACACATAAGTCATCGAATTAAAAATGTGTTTTCCTTAGTCATTGATTTAATTTAAAAATTCTATTGTCCATTGTAGGACTTGGAAAAAATAAATTAAATCAATACATAAGTCCAAAAAAAAAGATAATACATGGAGGTATATGCACACACATATACGTGTATATATAATATGTATATGTATATATATTAGTGTATCAAAGAATATATATACATATATATATATATATATATACACATATATTAGTGTATCAAGGAAAATACATATGTATATGTATATATAGTCACCTGTACAGTGCATGGCCGAGAACCCCTCCCACCATTTGCACATACGGTAAAATTATATATATATATATATAATACATGGAGGTATATGCACACACATATACGTGTATATATATAAATGTATATGTATATATATATTAGTGTATCAAAGAATATACATACATATATATATATACACATATATTATTGTATCAAGGAAAATACATATGTATATGTATATATAGTCACCTGTACAGTGCATGGCCGAGAACCCCTCCCACCATTTGCACATACGATAAAATTATATATATATATATATATATATAGGTAGAGAAATTGATTGAGGGAAATGTGGGAGTGTTCGGTGGGTAAAAGGTAGTTAGGAAATGTGGCAGGAAATGAAGCAGAAAATGTGTGCAAAAGGTGGTGATGAGATGGTTTTCGGTAGGATTAGGAAATAGATTAAGAAAGCAGGAAACCGAAGCATGGAAGGCTAAGAAATGACAGCAAATGTCAGAAAACAAGGCAGGAAACGGGAAAGAAAATGAAATGGAAAGAAGGCGTGAAGCCTACTGCTAACAGTACTGATGTTGCCTTGTAAAACGACAACAAGATTACAACTTCCACGTATTCAGATTGCGCTAACGACAAAAAGGTGACGTCGATGCGATTTCTTCCACATGTTCCTCGTATATTCTGCAAAAACAACAGGAATCAGAGGGCGCAGGGATTTGTCCCTGCACGCGCACTCCGATGATTAAGTTAGAAAACTGAAGTTTTATATATATGAAGAAGGGAATTGTGTTCTTCAGAATCAAGGTCTTCTTTTTTTTTCTTTTTTCGTCCTCTGTTTCCAGTACTCACCTGGGGTATTTATAGGTTTCTTCCGGGTTGGTTCGGGCTGAGGCCCAGGCGCGTGTCTGGGCCGCGACAGAGTCTTTTGTACTCTGTCGCGGTTCAGAGCTGGACGACTTTGCGGGAGAGTTCAGCGGGCGGCACGGTGTATGTGTGAACCTCTCCCGCTGTCTATGCGACAGAGGTCTGCCGCAGTATAGGCGGTAGAGGTATGTCGCGACCAACTGTGCCGCACAAGCCTACGCGACAGAATCTCTATCGCCTAGAGACTCTGTCGCCTAAAGCTACTCTGTCGCGTGGAGACTTTGACGCTGTAACAGCCACGTGGCTTATCTTGTATTTGACACGTGGCGGTCTCTGATCGGTCGATCCTTGTACACGTGGATGATGATGATAGGACCACCATCAAGTACTAATTCAGTGAGGATGACCTGACCACACAGAAAGGAATGATGTTGTTGGAGATAGGGGAATTGGACCGAGGAAGGGAAAGGAAGGAGTAGGGGATGTGGCTCGGTCCTGCAGCGGGAGAGCAGGTGGGGAAGTTGCTCAAAGGGCCAACCCCTCCCTATTTCTTCTCCATTCTCACGAGTCATCCCCATCACATGCCTCACCCTGCCTGCTGCCCTATAACCCATACGTGAGAGAAGACAAGAAACAGAAAAGAATGTGATGACCCATGCCCATGATAGTTAAGTATATGTAAATAGATATATATATATATATAAATATTCATATATGTGAACATATATCTACATGAACCTAACTGAATAAGAAAGAGAGAAAAGAGAGACTGAAATCGAGAAGGAAAAAGAACAAAGGTAAGAAACAGAGCAGAGGACGAGGACCTCGGGTAGGAGTAGAGGCGAACTGGAATGATGACAGAGTAAGCTGGATGTGGGCACCAGAAACGGAGGAAACAGAGGGGCACCGAGCTGGCAGAGTGGTTAGAGTGGTGGCAGAACTGCGAGGATGATGATGACGATGAACAGTTGAGCTGGAAGATTGAAACAGTGAAGAAGACGATGAACAGGGGTCGTGAGGCTGTGAAAAAGGGAGGGCTTCCTCCCTTGAAGAGGTGACTGGAGACCGAGAGGGGAAGGTTACAAAGCAACCAAACGAGAGTGAAGGAAAAGAGAATAGAAGAGAGGCATGAGGCCTCTCGGTGAAGGAGAAGAAAAAACGTGAACAGTGATCGGTGAAAGAAAGAAAGAAAGAAGGAAGAAGGAAAAAGGTGGGAAAGAAATCCGTTCGAAAAAAAAAGGAAGAAAATATATTTATATATATAAGATTATATATATAAATAGATGTATTTTGGGATAGAAATTAAGGCATAGAGAAAATTGGTAAAATTAAGGGAAAGAGCTCCGGAGAAATAAATCGAACAAAGTGGACCCATTGACTCGTAATGTTGAGGCATTGAGAATTACTGACAGATACCAATGTAAGGAAAATTCTTGTGCGCTATTAGAGATAATTACGCGTAATTTCTGTAGAATTATAGATATAAAATTCTAAGCTGAATTTCATAGTTATCGAAATTACATAAAAATACTAGGCCAATTTTATAAGTTTGAAAATTATAGATTTTTAGCCTTAGTTAGGTAGTCTAGCCTTACCATTATAAATCTAATTTACTTGCAAAGACATTGACATATCGTGAATTATGGCTTTGAATAAAAAATTTTGAATTTAATTACTATATACTGTTTACTGAGATTTTGATCGAAAAGGGCAAGACAACCCATTTTAAATTTCTTTATACATTGTACTGAGTTTTAGAACCAGTTTTATGAAAATAGTTTGCTCGCGTACTGACGATGTGTCACATGGCCTGACTCGTACTGATTTTGAGACAAAGGCGATGATTAGTCATGCTACACTATTACTGATACTGAACTGTTACTGTTACTATGGTCCACAGAGTACGATGTACCATACAACACGCATGTGAGTACGATGTAACGTGTTACTGGTCTTCGGACATACTGTACTGTAAGCCGTTTGGGTAGCTGACCACCTGATAATTCTATATTTTTAGAATTATTTGTGCTTAATTTCCTAATTAATTATTTAAATCCCCAATTTATTTTGTTAATTATCCCCTCTATTTAATTAAAATTCTCATGTTTGCAGATAAATCAAATCCGGATGAATTTTGAAAATTTCGGTAGAAAATGGATCGAAATTGGGCTAAAATCGAGATTAGACCACGCGGACAACACGAGTCATGCCACCTAGCACATCCAATTGGATAAAAAGATAGATGACATGGAAATATTATTTTTCATGGAGCCAATGGTGTGAAGACAAGTGGACAAACAATGTCAACTCATCTAGGATGGAAAAAATAAAATTTTACCCCTAAGTGTGTGTATAAATAGGAAAGGATGGCAATTGAAAATAGGAAGTAGGAATTAGGTTAGGAGTAGTGTAGAGTAATTTATGAGTAGTTTTAGAATAGGTTAAAGTTTTATTTTAAAAGCTTTATTGTTGGATTTTATTTTTTTTAAGCTTTGCACGTTTGTTGTCTTTTCTTTTTAGCCACCATTGTTAAACTTTTAGAAGCTTTCATTTTTATTTTTATTCGATTGAAATGCAAATTTTTCATTCCAGTAGTTAGTATTCTATCTTATCACATTGTTTTTCATTTTTCCATTTATTTCTACTCGGATAGGTGAAATAGCTAGTGACAGTAGCTATTTTGCCTGACCTTTCTTTGCATTTCCTTTATATTAGTTTGTATTCGATTATTTTCTTTCATGAAGGGCAAAACCGATGGTATTGATGATTTACCCAACTGTTTCTCGATTATTTTACCCTCTTGTGTGCAGTGATATGCATTATGGACAATGTGCCGAGGATAGGTGTGATCTGTGTAGTGGTACCCACGCTGTAGATAGGTGTCCACTTGACTTAGAATCAGTTCAGTACGTTACCCATAAGCAACAAAATAACCTTTTTTCAAACACTTATAATCCAGGGTGGAGGAACCATCCTAACTTTTCATGGAGCCAAAACTAAGGGTAATCTTTTAGTTCTAGACCTGTAGAACCCTTAGTTTTCAAGCTCCACCGGTTCATGTACCACCATAGTCACAATTTCCACACCATCCATTTCCATACCATCAACCATCCCCACCTCAATTTCAGCATCATCCACCTCACTTCCATCAACCACCACCACCACCACCACCACAGCCTATGCAACCCCAGCACTTACCAGCAGCTGAGAAGAAACCCTCGCTTGAGGAAATGTTCATGACTATCCTGCAAAATCAAGCTGCTTCAATTAAGAACTTAGAGGTTCAGGTAGGACAAATAACAAACGCTCTTAGTGAACGTCCTCAAGGGACCCTTCCCAGTAACACTGAAGCTAATCCTGTTGGTAAAATGAGGGTAAGGAGCAAGTTAAATCCATCACCCTTAGGAGCGGCAAAGAGCTAGAGGAGCCACAAGTTAAGTCTAATCCTGTTGAGCCCATAGTTGAAGAACTCATAAGTCCCAAAGAAGCAGCTCAGAAAGAGCAGGAACATTAGGATCAAGCTACAAAGGAATCCAAGCTAGGCACTTCTTCATCTATACCTTCTTCTACTTCACAGCCTTCATTATCCTTAGATGCTACACTTGTTGCCACTACATCCCTTCCAGTTAGACCACCAGTACCTTTTCCTCAGAGGTTCCAAAGTCAAAAACCAGATCAACAATTCATCAAATTTCTTGAGGTTGTTAAGAAGCTTCACATTAACATTCATTTCGCAGATGGTTTAAAGCAAATGCCAAGTTATGTGAAGTTTCTGAAGGATATCCTCTCTAGGAAAAGGAGATTAGAAGATTATGAGACAGTGGCCTTAACTGAGGAATGTAGTGCCATTATCCAAAAAAGATTACCCCCCAAGCTTAAAGATCCCGGGAGTTTTATCATACCATGCACTATTGGAAATTTATTCTTTGGTAGAGCCTTGTGTGATTTAGGAGCTAGTATAAATTTGATGCCTTTGTCTATCTATCAGAAGTTAGGAATAGGGGATGCCAAGCCCACCACAGTGACCCTCCAGTTGGCTGATCGATCAATTAAATATCCGAAGGGGATCATTGAGGATGTGTTAGTAAAGGTGGACAAGTTTATTTTCCCAGTGAATTTTATCGTTTTGGACATGGAAGAAGACAGGGAAGTACTTATTATACTAGGCAGGCCTTTCCTAACTACTGGTAGAACAGTAATTGATGTACAAAAGGGGGAGTTAACGATGAGAGTCTAAGGTCAGGAAGTAAAGTTTAATGTTTTCAAACCTTTTGAAGCTTCCTGATGACTCTCAAGAGTGTTTTAAGATGGAGATTGAGGAGAATATAAGGCTTAAGCACAAGAGATCTGAAAGAAGGAGGGAAGTAGATAGAGCTCAAGAGGATTTAACTGTTCACATTTTGTCACCACTCTAGCTAATCCTCCTACTCTTCGCCCTGCTGCTGAGTGTTCTTTTTTTCGGCTGCATTTGAAGTGACTGTGTTTTTCTTTTCACCTTGTATATAGTTCTTTTTCTTTTTTTTCGTTGTTTCTTTCTTTGTTTATTTTGCAAGTTTATTTTCTAGTTTTACGCTTTCAATCAAAGCTTTAGTTGTTCATCATCAATAGAAAGGGGAGTACTTTGTTTCTGAACTTCAATTCTTATATTATCTGCACACTGAGGACATTGTGCACTTTAAGTTTGGGGGAAGGGATATCACTTGAGAATTTTTCAAAAAATTGGGCAAAATTGAAAATTTTTTGAATTTTTTTTCAAAAATATAAGCTTAAATTATTTGATTTTGGGATGATTTAGTGCTTAGCATGTAGTTTTCCCATATTTCGATGATATGACCCCATGATTAAGTCTGATTTTGATTGACTGAGAAGCATGATTATAGGAAAAGCATGACTTTGAATTCTTGAATTTGTCTTGATTCTGATTGTGATTTCCTCATTTTATGCACATGTCATGTCATGAATCTGTATATTTATTTAGAGAAAGCTTATGTGTACCTAGGATTGCATTTGTTCAGTTGATTTTGTGTATCATATTCTAGAATTTGTTTGATCTAATCTCGAGGTGAAATATTAGATCACACGTAATTAGGGAGATGATTTAGGCCATCTTTGGATCGTTTAAGCCTTTGTAGCTATCCTTATACATATTCTACCCCTAGTCACCCATCTGGGCCAAATAAGCTTTTCTCTGTAAATATACCTGCATTATTTTCCTTAGCTTAAATACTTTGTTCCTATCCCTTACCCTAAAAGAATGAAAAGTCATTGGGGTATATTGTGAGCTATATGGGTATTAAGTGATAGTGAAAGAGTATGTATTAAAAAAAATGATGAAAAAGAAAGAAAAAGAAAAAGAAAAAGAAAAGAAGAAAGAAGAAAAATACAAAAAAAAATGTTTAGCAAAAGAAATAAGTTTGGGGAAAATAAATTTGAGCTCTTACATTAAGATCCTAGAAGTAATGCATGTTAAGGGGTAATTAAACCTAAATCGACTTTATCATACCTTAGCCCCAACCTTAC
The DNA here is from genome assembly GCA_033439115.1 of Firmiana major. Classification (NCBI taxonomy): domain Eukaryota; kingdom Viridiplantae; phylum Streptophyta; class Magnoliopsida; order Malvales; family Malvaceae; genus Firmiana; species Firmiana major. The sequence continues at coordinate 42,928,861 of CM065908.1, read as the reverse complement.
ATTGCAAGTTTAATGAAGTCCTATTGATCTTTGATTGAGTGTGACTACATTAGTGGAGAGAGAAGTGAAAAGCAAACTTATGGGAATGATCACATGTCATTGACTTTGCATTCACTGTGTTTGCATAATCTGATCCGAGTAATATACTGTGAAGTGGCTTTGAAATTTTTCACACACACACGAGGAGTCCAATTTGGGTTAGACTTATGATTGAATGATTCTGAGTTTTTGACTTGTAATTGTGAATCTTTAAGATCATAGTTTGTACTTTTTCTTTGAGGATGATATTGGGGAAATTATTGTGTTTTGTACTTGTCATTCCTACAATTATTTTGTTTTGCTTGAGGACAAGTAAAAGCTCAAGTTTGGGGGTGTGATAATTCTATATTTTTAGAATTATTTATGCTTAATTTCCTAATTAATTATTTAAATCCCCAATTTATTTTGTTAATTATCCCCTGTATTTAATTAAAATTTTCATGTTTGCAGATAAATCAAATTCGGATGAATTTTAAAAATTTCGGTAGAAAATGGATCGGAATTGGGCTAAAATCGATATTGAACCACGCAGACAGCACGAACCATGCCACCTAACACATCCAATTGGACAAAAAGACAGATGACATGAAAATATTATTTTTCAAGGAGCCAATGGTGTGAAGACAAGTGGGCAAACAATGTCAACTCATCTAGGATGGAAAAATTACAATTTTACCCCTAAGTGTGTGTATAAATAAGAAAGGATGGCAATTGAAAATGGGAAGTAGGAAATAAGTTAGGAGCAGTGTAGAGTAATTTACGAGTAGTTTTAGAATAGGTTAAAGTTTTATTTTAAAAGCTTTATTGTTGGATTTTTTTTTTTAAGCTTTGCACGTTTGTTGTTCTTTTCTTTTTAGCCACCATTGTTAAACTTTTAGAAGCTTTCATTTTTATTTTTATTCGATTAAAATGCAAATTTTTAATTCCAGTAGTTAGTATTCTATCTTATCACATTGTTTTTCATTTTTCCTTTTATTTCTACACGGGTAGGTGAAATAGCTAGTAACAGTAGCTATTTTGCCTGACCTTTCTTTGCATTTCCTTTATATTAGTTTGTATTCGATTATTTTCTTTCATGAAGGGCGAAATCGGTGGTGTTGATGATTTACCCCGCTGTTTCCCGATTATTTTACCCTATTGTGTGCAGTGATATGCATTATGGACAATGTGCCGAGGATCACTATTTGATTTTTCTTGTTTTCAATTAAAAACTTCTTTCGATCTTTCAAGTTTGATGTAGATGTTGTTGTTTTTTGATTTAGCCATTTTTGTTTGGTTTAAATTTGCTCTTTCATTCTTCTAGGTTATTCAACAGCATTCGTTTCATACTTTACATTAATTTTTCTATTTCTCGATTGGTATTGTATTCCTGTATTTTTTCTTGGTTCCGGTTGCAAGGCTGGTATTATATTTTGTATTTGATGAAAGGATTCAAGTATTTGTTAGCTTCTATGTGTGTGTGGTTCATGAGCTGTGTGGTTGATTATTGCAGTGGGAGCAGTGACCTCGATGAATATCAGATGATGAAGCCAGTTTGTTGAGTTTGCCAACAACATGGGCGAAACATTATTGCTTTGGTTTACTCTGTTTCTTAGATATTTTACTGTTCAAATTTTTTGAAGTTACTTTCACACATTTGGATCTATTGTGTTTGTTGTTTCCAGGTGGTTTCTAGTGTGTTGATCCTTTCGGCTGGAGTAAGACCGTAGAGGAAGAAGGAGGACAGTAGCGGGTTTGCACCTGCAGCACCTAGAAGCGTAGCAGACAGCAGCTGGAATGAAGCTGGGCACACCGAGAGCACCTGGACAGACCGAGAGTGCAGGACCATTTCGTGGAGAATGACGTTTCCTGCTAGCTGGGCAGGTCGAGCATAGCAGTACTGCACCATGATCACCAGGAGGCCGAGATGAACAACGCATGGAATGGAGCAGCAGCAGATTATAGAACCGAGAAGCAGAGTGCAGCATGCCAATAGCTGAACCCGTAAGCACCTGGAACCGAGACACTCCTGGGCAGAAAAATAATGGAGAGGATAGTGTATAGAGCCGCAGCAGTACGTGGTAGCTGGATGCAGAGGTAACACAAGGCAAAAAAAGCAGAAGCAGAGTGCATCGTGACAGTAACCGAGACCGAGAATGCCTGGAAATAAACATGAAAATGGAGAAGGCAGTGTACAGTGCAGTCGGGACCACTCTCTTGGTTTTCAAATTCGTTAAGGCCATGTTTGGCCACATCCTTTATTTTATACTTTATTACTTATTGCATTTATATTATTTTGCTTTATTTAGCTATCAATATAGGTTAGTTGTTAGTTGATAATTATAGGTTAATTCTAATGTTTTAGTTGTTAATTTAATTTTTCGTTTTAATTTTTAGTTAGTAGTTAATTTTATATTATATGTTTTAGGATTTTATTTTAGTTGAGTTGCATTTAGAATGTGATTCATGCATTTTTAATTTAGTTTTTATTTCCATTAAATTTTAGTTTAGTTTAATTTGCAATTTTTATTAGTTTAATTACTTGCACTTTTTATTTTAGGCTTGTTTAATTTTAGTTTAACTAATCTTGTTTCTTTATTTTCATTTTTGCTTTTTAATTTAATTACGTTAATTAATCTTAATTGTTTAATTATTTTAGTAGGTATTTGCTTTTAATTGCGTGGAGTTTGGTAAGTAAATCTTAGCTCGGTTTTATTTTCTTTAGTTTATAGCTTTTATTATTTTCAGTATTTTTAATTTCAAACTTAGTAGACCACCCATAATCAAATCTTCATAACTTGCTAGGATATACTTAGGGTAAGATTAATCGGTGGTTAATGTGAGATCTGAGGATTTCAGACATATTTTAATTTTGTAATATGAACTTGAAGTATAATTTATTGAGCTAAGTGAATTGGGGAATGATAATTAGAGATTTATATGTTAAGTGTTTAAAATAAGTATGAAGCTATGAGGACAGATCGATCTGGGAGAAGGAGAGATCGATCTGGTGAGTTAAAAATGACAAGGAAGGAGGAATTTAAGGAGTAGATCGATCTCCAATGGAAGAGGATCGATCTCCTTATGATTCTGTTTGAGAGAAGATCGATCTCATGAGGAAGAGATCGATCTCCAAATGTTTCTATTTGGGAGAAGATCGATCTCCTCAAGGAGCAGATCGATCTCATAAAGCCATAAAGAGATCGATCTCACCCCTCGACAGATCGATCTCCTAGGCATAAATTGCCCCAAATCGTCCCCAAATTCAAATGCAGATTGATCTCATCAAGAGCCAGATCGATCTCCTACCCTCAGTCTATATAAGGAATCCCTGCTTTCTCCTGCAATTTCATTTTCTCTCTCTTCCAACCCCTATTTTCACCGAGCCCTAGCTTTCTCACTCATCCAAAGCACCCATTTCCGTCTAAATCAGAAGTTGTGGCAAGAAGGAAAGTTGTTCCTCATCAAAGGGAGAACAACATACTTGGAAATCGAAAGACGGATCGAATCGAGGCAAGAGATAAGCTCTCCACAAGTTTTGGGTAATTTCTAAACCTTGATCCTTATATTTGAGATGATTTTGGTGATGATAGTTGCTGGCATTGTGTTGAAATAGCTGAAAAATGATTAGGGATTGATGAAATTACAATGTAGTTGGAGTGATGATGATATTTGGCAACTTTGGTAAATTTAGGAATTTTGAGCTATAAATGGAGATTTAGACAATGTGGTGTATTAGCATAGATATTGTGGCATAGGAAATATAGAATGTTGAGGTGTTGGGAGCGAGATTGTGGTTTGTGATGGAGTTATGAGAATTGAGAAATTTGAGGAGTTATGAGCAATTATGCTCGATTTTGAGAATTGAGGTTGATGTGATAATGAGTATTGATGTTTTAACATCGTTTGGATAGCTCGGGAGTTCCAGAGTGGAATGCGAGGCTAGTCCGTGATACGGGGGAAACGATTGCACTATACGAGGTGCAAAGAGGTAAGGGAAAACTAAACCATTTGTGTATGTGTTTTGATGAATTGTTGTAGCATGAACCATGATTTGAGAATACAAGCATGTTTGGTGTTGTGTTGTGATATAATTGCACACGATTTTTATAGCCGGTTAGAGCCCATTAATTTATGAGTTTATAAGCTGAGTGTGAAATTGCTTTATAAACCTTTGAGTTTGCGTGAAAAGTAAATTGGGCTCTACGTTAAGGCGATATTGAGATTTGAGAAAATGTGTACATGTTTTACCGGTTGGAACTCGATTTTAATATGTTTTGTGTTGAGTACACAAATGTTTTAAATGATTTTTACGAGAGAAAACCATTATGCGTTCTACGTGAAGGCATAACGTTTTATAAGATAATGGCTAATGATTGAGACTTAGGCGTGTCATGTTGAATACACATCGGGCCTTGCTCTGGTAGCATGTAGGACCGATATAGTGGGACGCCTGGGAACCGACCTAGGGACCACAGGCCTTGTTCTGGTAACATGTAAGTCCGATTATTCCTCCGCTTTGGTAGCGTTGGAAGGCCTTGCTCTGGTAGCATGTAAGTCCGATATTCCTCCGTTTTGGTAACGAGAGATGCCTCCGTTTTGGTAATGAGAGATGCCTCTGTTTTGGTAACATAAGATGACCCCTGTTCTGGTAACGCTGGGTGGCCTTGCTTTGGTAGCATGTAAGACCGAGAGAGTGGGCCGCCTGGGAACCGACCCAGGGACCACGTGATAGTGTGCATGAGGCGAGGCATTGCTCTGGTAGCATGTAAGGCCGAGCCTTATTCTGGTAACATATAAGACAAATGTACCATGCATACGACCATATTGTCGACGTTCCCTCTATACGAGGATGCCTGGGATGCGCACCCAGAGGAGATTACATATTTGATGTGCCATGACGAGTTTTAATTGAGTTTTATTGCCTAGTCTCGTTTTACACATGAGTTGTGTTTTGTGACCTTGTCACGTGCTATTTACTGAGGTGATTTTTATCGCGTATTTTGAGAATAGCCATTATCGCATATATTTACACATGCTTGTGAGTGCTCGATATTGAGCCTTTTTACCTTCATGTTTTCACATGATTTATGAGTTATGAGATGATGATGTTTTGAGAACTTTCATGCTACGATTTCAAATGAGCTTCATAAACAAATACATATTTGTTATGTGTGATATGGTTTATATAACTGAGTTCCCTTACCCCCTTACTGAGCGATTTGGAAGCTCACCCTGTTTTCTCTCCCCCCCCCTAGATCGCTTCAAGTGAAGTGAGCTCCCTGCGGCGTACGGGTTAGAGGCTAGTGGAGGACTTGAGCTCCAGGCCATATTTTGCATATTGAGGTAGATATTTAATATTCATGTACCCAGACTAGAGTTATATTTATAGTCATTCATTGTATAATGATGTACGGGATGTATTAGGATTAATTAACTTGGAATTGAGTAATGTATATGATACAACATATACTATATTATGATGAGATCCTGAGGCATGATAATTATGATGATGTATGACACTGCACAGGAATGTACCCTTAATTGTGAATTAATGAGTAAAAAAAAAAGTTTTAAATTAGCCCTATTTTTCGCGCTTCCGAGACGTGACAGAGTTTTCTTGGTATCAGAGCTTAGGGTGTTTAGTACTGTCAGTGTCGGTTAAGTGAAATAGAATACATCCCAAGTGTCTGTAATAGTCTAGTCATGAACTGAATCTGAGGATTGAGATTTCAATCGATTTTGATATGTATGCGCAGGAGACGAGTTGAGATAGAGAATGAGTAAACGACGAGGTCGTTCGAGGAGGCAAGCAGAGTCCCCTCCGCCACCTGTCCCACAACCAGAGAGTCCTAACTCTCGATTTAATCGGATTGAGACCGATGTGAGGTAAGGTTTTGAGCAGATGGCAGCGTTATTCGCGTAACACTTTGGAGTTAATGCCTCGGGTACTACTCCTACACCTCCACAAGGACCTCCCATACCCCCAATGCCTCCCATCACTCAGCCTGATGACAGAAGTATGGTCCGACTGAAGGACTTTTTGAAAATGATTCCACCTGCATTTAGGGGAAAGAAGGATCCTATAGAGGCTGAGGAGTGGTTGACGGAGTTGAGAGTTATATTCGACAATCTGGGGTGCACCGATGCTGAGAGGGTCAGTATGAGTGCCTATATGTTGAAAGGGAGAGCTCAAGATTGGTGGGGTACTACCCAGGGTATTTTGATGTCCCACCAGGATGTGATTGGTTGGGAAGAGTTCCAGATAGCCTTTAGAGCCCAATATGTAGCACGAGCTGCCCAAAGAAAGAGGCAAGCAGAGTTTTTGAGTTTGGTACAAGGTGACATGTCTGTAGATGATTACGAGAGCCGATTTACCGCTCTGCTGAGATATGATCCAGAGGCTTTCAAGAATGAAGAGCTCCGCACAGAGAGATTTGTGTATGGATTGAAGCCCATCATCAGAGATCGATTAATTGGGTTGTGTATTACTGAATTTGGAGATGCTCTGAGACGAGCATAAGACATTGAGAGGGGAATTGAAATTGTACAGTCCCAGAATGAGTTTGGAGCAGTGATTAGGGACAAAGGCAAGAGGCCAGCATTGTCTCAAGCAGATGTTCGGAGAGGTTCCTTCAGGAGAGGAAGGATTGAGGTACAGAAGCGCAGATTAGAGAGACCCAGAGCTTATCCTATTATCAAGGAGACCCCTCGATATGACAGGTCGGAAATAAGGGTTTGTAGAGACTGTGGCCGATCGCATAAGGGAAGTTGTACTGGGTCGATCCGTGGATGTTTTAGATGTGGTAACATGGATCACAGAGTGAAGGACTGTCCTCAACCTCAGATACCACATGCTCCGGAGCCTACTAGACAGCAGCCTCAGAGAGTGAATCCTCAGAGATGGGCCACTGCTGCAGAGAAAGGGAAGAAACCTATGGCACAGGGACGTGTGTTTGCCCTGGATAAGGAAACTGCGGACACTTCAGCAGAAACTATAAGAGGTACACTTTTTGTCTGTAATCATAAGGCTCATGTATTGATAAATCCAGGATCCACGCATTCGTTTATTTCAGAGCATTTTGCATGTAGTTTAAATTTGAAGTTTGAACCTCTAGAGTATGTACTACATGTAAATACCCCTATGCGTGAATCCCAGAGAACTGAGTTAATCTGTAAAGGATGTGAAATAAAGGTGGGAGATAGAGTGATGTTAGCAGATCTAATCATGTTGAATATACATGGGTTTGATGTAATTCTGGGGATGGATTGGTTGGCAACCAATCGAGTGAGTTTAGACTGCTACACTAAGATTGTAACTTTCTCCCTACCTGAACCTTACAGTGTAAGGCTGAGATATTGAGGAAATGAATATGTGAAAATCTAGTAAGTAACTTGAGAATTTTAATATTATTTTGGAGAATATTAAATATGATTGTTCATGTGAAGGTTACGAAACACTCATCTCAGACGATGAGCGGGAACATCCGAGGATTGAGGATATACCTGTGGTGTGTGAATTCTCGGATGTTTTCCCAGATGAGCTGCCAGGTTTGCCACCAGAGAGAGAGCTGGAGTTTACCATTGATTTAGTCCCAGATACTCAGCCGATCTCTAAACCTCCCTACAGGATGGCATTAGTGGAACTTGAGGAATTGAAGAAACAACTACAGCAGTGATTGGATCAAGGGTTCATTAGGCCCAGTGTTTCACCGTGGGGAGCATCGGTTTTATTTGTCAAGAAGAAGGATGGTAGTCTCAGATTATACGTAGACAACCGGCTGTTGAATAAAGCCACGGTGAAGAATAAATACCCACTGCCCAGGATTGATGATCTACTTGATCAGCTAAGAGGGGCCTCAGTCTTTTCTAAGATTGATTTGAGATTGGGCTATCACCAATTGAGGATCAAGGAAGAAGATATTCCTAAGACGGCCTTCAGGACAAGGTATAGCCATTATGAATTTCTGGTGATGTCCTTTGGATTGACGAATGCCCCTGCTGCATTTATGAGGTTGATGAACGAAGTGTTCAGAGACTATCTGGATAAATTTGTGATAGTCTTTATTGATGATATCCTGGTATACTCTCGGTCGTATGAGGAGCATGCATAGCATTTGTGGTTAGTACTTCAGATACTCCGAGATAAGCAATTATATGGAAAGCTTAGTAAGTGTGAGTTTTGGCTGAACCGGATAGCTTTCCTTGGTCATATAGTCTCAGAGGAAGGAGTATCAGTGGATCCAAGTAAAGTAGCAGCTGTGCTTAGTTAGGAGAGACCGAGGACAGTTACTGAGGTGCGAAGCTTCCTTGGTTTGGCAGGGTATTACAGAAGATTTGTGGAAGGATTTTCAAGGATTGTTGCTTCTTTGACTAAACTCACGCGTAAGGAGACTCCGTTCATATGGACTGATCAATGTGACATCAGTTTTCAGGAGTTAAAAAGGAGATTGACAGTGGCACCTGTGTTAACTATTCCTTAGGGATCAGGAGGATTTTCGATGTATAGTGATGCATCTCATCAAGGATTGGGGTGTGTGCTTATGCAGCATGGAAGAGTGGTCGCATATGGATCGCGACAGTTGAAAGACTATGAGTGGAATTACCCCACGCATGATTTGGAGTTAGCCGCTGTGGTATTTGCTTTGAAGCTCTAGCGACACTACTTATATGGGGAAAGATTCCAGATCTTTACTGATCACAAGAGTTTGAGATATCTCTTTGATCAGAAAGAGTTAAACATGAGACAAAGGAGATGGATGGAACTCCTTAAGGATTATAACTGCGAGATTTTATATCATCCGGGTAAGGCGAATGTAGTTGCTGATGCCCTGAGCAGGAAGAGTATGATATCTGCTATGATGATCAGGGAATGGGATTTACTGGAGCAGTTCGTCGAACTCCGGATCAGAGTTAAGGAGATAGAGGCTGGATTTTTGGCTAGCTTGCGAATAGAGCCCAGGATCATGGATCAGATGAGAAATGGGCAGCGTAGTGATCAGAGATAGTGGGATAAGTAAACCACAACTTAGTAAGGAAATGAATGCCAGTAGGTAGATATCGTACTACCTATATAGCTCATGCATGTATAAACCATAAACCATGTTTTCTATATAAATGGAAATATTAGACGAAAATGCATTTAAACATGCATTTCCCATTTGCATTTTCATGTAAATCAAATATGTCATGCTTCCATTTTAAAACATGATTAATAAAACAGTGCCCTCATGACACAAGTGTTTAAATCAGAGATTTATCAAAACATAAAATCTCTTTACTTTCTCAATCATTTATTTTCCTCAAATCTCTTTCTTTTCTGAGTTTTCTCTGTTTCTCGAATCTTTGAGACAGGCATGGAATTTTTGGCAAACAATATCCACGACATATGGCCATAGTCAGTGATGTCAGGCCTCACTAATCAGGTGTGCACAGGGCATCACTTTGCCTGAAGGGGGATGGGTCACTTCTACCCTCCGACTCATTTCAATCATTCTTATCCCCTCATCATATCAAGGTACAAGGTACACCATGTGTCATCTACGCAATACTCGTACCCACGTGCACCCAACATGGTACATAGTATACCAATGGACAACTACACAATACTACGTATGCCCGTGGGCCCATGTCCATACTCCAACTCTGATGGACTTTTCATCCTGAACCATGTCTCATATACCATACGAGCAAATCCAGGTGACACATAGTCATTGTAAGGCTCTAGCGCGGTACGATTTATCGTTAAGGCCCAGCTAATTCCTAGGCCGTTGGCTGGCATCCCCTTAGGACCCAGACCCCCAGGTTTACCTCAACTCAGTAAAAACGAGTGTGAGTAATGCTCCAGCACTTCTCTCAAAACCATCGTGCGAGTTAAACTCCAGTACGGCACATCAAAAGCATGGAAACGTGTGTGAGCTAACACTCCAGCACATAGTCAAAGTCATTAAATGGGTGTAAGCTAGAGCTCCAACACCAAATCTCATCTCAAATCCGATAGGTGACTATTTTCTCTTTTTAAAACTCAAAACATGTTTATTTATGCAGCATGACTCTCTATGCTAAAACATGTAAAATTAGCCAACCTATCATCATCATTTCTCAATCATCAATATCAATACAAAATTGAAAAAAACATTGAAAACATGCATATAATTCTATTTCCTTACCCCACCCCATTTTCTCAATACATATATATATATATATATATCATAATACATTTCATGCTACATATCATTTCATAGAATTGTAGTATCGTTCTAATTCTAGCATTATATCTACGAAATTGCCGTAAAATACGCACGAACATCTCTATAGCTAACACACAGTCCCTTACCTCGAATCACGCTCGTATTTCCTCTGTCACGTTCGCTCCTTTCGCAATCCGGATTAGTCGTGTCTCACGTATTCCTGGCTACACATATAAATCATCAAGTCACTTTCTTTTCCCTCTACTAAACATGCACATTATCTTGTATTTACCTATTCATGCATCTCAAACCCTTAATCACATTTCACTCTTCCACAAATATCATTTTACCATCCCTTAAGCTTTCCATCACTTTTCTTTGTATTTCCTCTTCAAAAATCTCCCTTAATATCACTCACCCATCACTACATTCATCATTCCTATCAACATTTCATATATCATTCAACCCAAAAATATCTAGAAACTATATTTAGAAGCTTGAAGGTTAAAGAGCTTACCCCTTTACTCAGTCAAACTTGCGATAGCCACAACTCCTTCTCTTGGTCACACCAATGTGATATTTTTGGGTATGTTGTTCTCTTTGCTTCAAGGAACAACTTTCCCTTCTTGAGCTTCTTCCAAAATTGGCTAGAATGTAGTGATATTTAGAGTGAGAAAGCTTAGGTCTTGAGAGAAAATGGCAGGTAAGGTTTGGTGGGGGGAAAAATCTGAGTTTTCAATTCAATCTCGTGCCTCTTTTTATAGATGCAAAGACATGAGATCGATCTGGCCCTTATAGAGATCGATATCTGCAAGGTTTGGTAGTCCTTTTTACCAAACGCAACCTTTAGAAGATCGATCTTCTTCCATGATGAGATCGATCTGTTTGCAGGCAAATTCCTTCTTGGAGATCGATCTGCCTCTTGTAAGAGATCGATCTTCTCTTTACAGGACCCTTAAGGAGATCGATCTGTCTAGTCTTGAGATCGATCTATCTCAAACATAGAGTTAAGGAGATCGATCCGTTTACCTTAAAATCGATCCTTTCATTACAGAATGTTTAGCAGATCGATCTGGCTCCTTTGGAGATCGATCTGTCATGCTCCATAGCTTAAAATAAGTTCATTTTAGCTCTTCCAGATCGATCTCTCATCCTATGAGATCGATCTGACCTTCATATTTTCTAGTTTTCCTGTAGTTTTTCTGTAGTAACTTTACTCAAACATCTTAAATTTGTTGTCATGGTCATCTTCTCATTTAATCATCTTTGAGATTTAAAAATGACATCCTTTCCTACTTCATACACTTTAAAACTTGTGTAGAGTCTTTGTATAACCAAAGGTACACAATATAAACTAAATGAGAGTGCATAGCTCATGCAAATCTTCATTCCATTTACTAAACTATTCATTTTCTATTCCACCCACATTCATCATATGTTTAAGTCCATTTTTTCATATTCATTCATAATGTAACTTGTACGTACAATCACCAACTCTCATCACAAGTGGGTACATTTAACTTATAGACTTTATAGCACATATGCCTCACATTACTAGTACATTATAATACTTCATGAATTCATTTACATATGTTCAAGGTTAAACCTATACGGGGTCTCACATTCTCCCCAACTTAAAAAATTTGGTCCTCCAAATTGGAATCAATCATTCTGTGAATAACTCGAGATACTTCTCCCGCATCAGACTCTCCAATTCCCATGTGGCCTCTTCTAAAGTGTGATGTTTCCACAAAACCTTAACTAATGAGATCGTCTTATTTCACAACACCTTCTCTTTCCTGTCTAATATCCGGATCGATTCCTCCACATACGACATGTCCTCCTTGAGCTCTAATAGCTCATAGCTAATTACATGTGTTGGATCTGAATAGTACTTTCGAAGCATAGAGACATGGAAGACATTATGGACTCATGCTAGCTCAGGTGGTAAGGCTAGCCTATATGCTCCATCTCCCACTCTATCCAAAATCTCGAAGGGACTAATGTAACGAGGACTTAGTTTTCCTTTCTTCCCAAACCTCGTTATTCCCTTAGAATGAGACACTTTCAAAAATACAGACTCCTCCACATCAAACTCAAGTGGTCTCCGTCTCCTGTTAGCATAGCTCTTTTGTCGACTTTGAGCTGTTCGCAGCCTCTCACATATTATCTGAACATCTTCGAAGGCTTGTTTAACTAGATAGGAGTAAGCAACTGTCTGTCACCAACTTCTTCCCAACTAATGGGCGATTGGCATCTACGACCATATAGTACCTCATAAGGGGCCATACCAATACTTGAGTGATAACTATTATTGTAGGCGAACTCAATTAATGGCAAGTGATTGTCCCATGAGCCTCTAAAATTTAGCATGCATGCTCTCAACATATCCTCCAGGGTCTGTATAGTCCTCTCTGACTGACCATCTAACTAAGGATGAAAAGTGGTGCTAAGGCTCAATTGGGTCCCCATCGCTGCCTGAAAATGTCCCCAAAAGTGGGAAGTGAAGCGGGCATCCTTACCAGAAACAACACTCACTGGGACTCCATGCAATCTCACTATCTCCCGTACATATAAGTCTGTCATTGCACTCAAGGTATCTGTAGATCTCATGGCTAAGAAGTGTGTCGATTTCGTTAACCGATCTACTATAACCCATATAGCATCATGGTTCTTACAGGTTCTCGATAACCCCATCACAAAGTCCATGGTGATGTGCTCCCACTTCCATGTTGGTATTGGTAGAGGTTGCAATAATCCTCCTGGTTTCTAATGTTTAACCTTTACTTGCTGACAAATGAGACATCTAGCGACATACTCAGCTATATCCCTCTTCATTCTAAACCATTAATACATCTTCCAAAGATTCTGATACATTTTACTACTCCTCGGGTGTCCTGTATATCTCGATGGGTGAGCCTTTGATAAGATCATCTTCCTCAGCTTTGAATCTTTAGGAATACACATTCTATTTCTGAACCGTAGTATTCCATCAGAACTCAATTCAAATTTTGTACTCTTACCCTTTTGGATTTGGCTAATCACATCCATATACCATTGATCAATTTGTTGAGCTTGTCGAATTTTCTCAATCAACTCTAGTTCTAATCTCAAGCTAGCAATAATCTCATAGCTGTCAATCTCAGGTAGGGTCATATCCAGACTAAGGTTCATGAATTGTTCCAACAACTCATGCTCTCTAACCATCATATGTGATACCAACCCAAGACTCTTCCTACTCAATGCATCTGTAACCACATTTACCTTCCTCGGGTGGTACAAAATCTCACAATTATAGTCCTTAAGGAGTTCTATCCACCTTCTCTGTCTCATTTAACTCCTTTTGTGAGAATAGATATTTTAGACTCTTATGATCCGTAAAAATCTGAAATCTCTCACCATACAAATATTGGCGCCATAACTTCAATGCAAATACTACAGCCACCAACTATAAATCTTGAGTGGGCAGTTTTTCTCATGATCTTTTAGCTGTCTAGATCCATAAGCTACTACCCTTCCAACCTGCATCAAGACACATCCTAGCCCTTGATAAGCATCAGTATACACCGAGTAGTTCCCTGAGCTATTAGGGATAATAAGAACTGGTGCGGTGGTTAATCTGCACTTGAGTTCCTGAAAGCTCCTCTCACATGCTTCATCCCATTTAAACTCCACATTCTTCCTCGTAAGACATGTCAACATAGTAGCCAATCTAGAAAATCCCTTTACAAATCTCCTGTAGTATCTTACCAAACCCAGAAAGCTCCTGATCTCTATTACTATTTTGGGCTGTTCCCACTGAACAACGGCCTCGATCTTGGATGAATCTACTGACACCCTATCCTTCGATACAACATGGCCCAGAAAGAAAATCTGCTCTAGCCAAAAGTCACATTTACCTAATTTGGCATACAACTTTCTCTCTTAAAGGGTTTGCAAAATAATCCTTAAGTGCTGCTCATGATCTTCTTTAGACCTTGAATACACCAATATATCATCAATGAAAACAATCACGAGTTGGTCCAAGTATGGCTTGAATTTCTCATTCATTAGAGCCATAAAAGCTACTAGTGCATTCGTTAACCCGAAAGGCATGCTAGGAATTCGTAATGACCATAGTGGGTGCGAAAAGTTGTCTTGGGCACATCCTCCTTTCAAATCTTCAGTTGATGGTACCCAGACCTTAGATCTATCTTGGAAATAATCTGCGCTCCCCGAATCTGATGCAATAAGTCAACGATGCACGGCAAGGGATACTTATTCTTGATGGTAGCCTTGTTCAACATCCTATAGTCAATACACAACCTAAGGCTCCCATCTCTCTTCTTCACAAATAATACTGGAGCTCCCCATAGTGAGACGTTCGACCTTATAAACACCTTATCTATCATACCTTGCAACTGCTTCTTTAATTCCTCTAACTCAACTGGAGCCATCTTATGTGGTGACTTAGATATTGGCTCAGTTTCAGGCGTCAAGTCTATACCAAATTCCATTTCTCTATCCTATGGCAGTCCCAATAGGTCGTCTGGGAAGACATCAGAGAATTCTCTAACCACTGGGATGTCCTCCATATTCGGATGTGTTTTGTCCAAATCCACCACAAAAGCAATAAAACCTTCAAAACAACATTCAAGCCATTTTATACCAATATACTTTATTTGCCATAAAATTTAAGATTTTATTACTTTTCTAAAATCTTACAACACATTCCTCGGGTAGAGAAAATGTAATAGACTTAGTGTAGCAATCTAAGACAGCATGATTGGTAGCTAACCAATCCATTCACAAGATTACATCAATGTCATACATATTTAACAAGATCAAATTGGCTGTCGCACACTTATCTGCTACCCTCACCTTACAATCCTTATACACTTGTTCATCTAATTAACTAACCCTCATCGGAGTACTTATTAACAAAGTCCTATTTAAGTGTGTGGGTTCTACAAGTCCTATTAACTTGATGCACATGCAGGGGATATAAAAGATTGCGTAGCACCAGAATCAAACAAAGCTATAGCTTCCAAATTGAAGAACAAAATTATACCTTTTATCACCTCAGCAGAGGTATCTACTGATTCTTGGTCTATCGCATACACCCTGCCTTGACCCACAACGTACTTTCCTTTTTCTTCAGTTGTGGCTCTCTTCCTTGCAGGAGGTGTAACTATAGGAACTCTCTCTAGCTCCTTACCCCTCTGTGGAACTACCTCATCTGCCTCTGGACATTCCTTTGCATAATGTCCGAACTTGCCACATCTAAAGCATCATGTACTCTGAAGATGATAGGGCCTACCACCATGATATCAGTCGTATATTATGCACTGATCAGTAGTTGGTCGGGGTCTTTCAATCACTATACCTCTAGCTGGTGTCTAAGTTAAAGGCATAAAAGGTCTAGCAGCCTTTTTCTGTGACTCATTTGCCTCTCTCCGATGCTTACTCATAAATCTCTAACTAAATTCGGCACTCTTGCGATCTTCCAGCTTTCTAGGACCCCTGTCCTTACCCCAACTGAACTAAAAAATTTACAGGTCATAATCCTACTCACACAATTGGGCCTGTCGCACAGCCTCTCTATATGTAGCGACATCAAACGGGGCTAACTTAGCTCGAATCGAAGGCCTCAGTCCATCCACAAATCTCTGGACCTTGATAGCTGCATTCCTGATAGAGTCTGGATCATATTGGCCTAGTGAGGTGAATCGTGACTTGTACTCATCAATTGTTCGATTCCTTTGAGTTAGATTCAAAAATTCCATCTGTAACCTACGTTGAGCGGTATCTGGGATGTATTGCTCTCTGAAAGCACCTAAAAACATATCCCACATGATAGCCATACCCCGAGCTCTCAACATAGGCCTGGTAGACTTGCACTTGTGTTCTGCTTCACCTCTCAATACAAAGGCCACAGGCGCTACTCTCTCCATAGCCAAACATCTACAGAAGTCAAACAACTTCTCCATCTGGCTTATCCAGTCCTCAGCCACTGGTGGATCCTTTACCCCGCTAAAAGAAGGAGGCTTCAAATCCATGAAATGCCTCAACCTCTCCATATCGCAGTCATATCCATACCCCAAATCATCATCATCACACTACTGTGGGGCTACTAGATGAGGTACTAGTCGAATATGTAGATCTCATGGCCTAACCGATTCAGGTTGTGCAGGTGCAACATCCTCAGGTTCAGGTGCAGCTATTGGGGGATTCTGTGCAGCTTGTCCCGCTATACCAGGTGTACCCTCAAACCTAGCCATGATATAACCCATCATGGTCATCATTGTGTACATGTCTTCCTCTAATCAGGCTATCCGAGGATAAAAAGCCTTTATTTGTTCCTAGGGCTCATGACTAGAGGATGATCTACTGTGCCTCTCAGTCCTATCATTTTGCCCTTGAGCTCTCGAGCTCTCTCCCCTCTTGCGGTGTCTCTCGAGCAAAACTCACTAGCCTGATAACTTCTTGCATTTATAATAAACTTTTAATTGACTACCAACTCCGTATACACATTTGTATCTAAATATCGCACAGTAACTTGGGGATGTATGTTTTCTTAGCCTTAAACATCGACTCACATCAGACCAACCAAAGCTCTGATACCAAATCTGTCACACCCCAATTCCAACTGTTCTTCATCCGTACAATTACTACTTACGGTTGGGCTGTGAGGCGATGCAATTTCTATATTCATACATTTACAGTGAAAAATTAAAAACTTTAATTCACACTCCCAGGTGTGTGTAGATATACAAAATCAATTGTATAAATACAATGTACTTACATATCATCCCCATAAAGATGTTTACAATTTCAAGGTATATATGTGCGATACATCAAGATAGATACAAAATACACTTGTGTATACAATTCTTATACCTTTTACAACTGACGGGAACGGTCCAACTTAAAAAGGAATCTAGAGACTACCGCTCTCCTACTTCTCAGAACCTGGAGGGGGAAAATAGTGGGATGAGCAAACCACAGCTCAGTAAGGAAATAAATGATAGCATGTAGATATCGTACTACCTACTGATAATTCTATTTTTAATAGAATTATTTGTGCTTAATTTCCTTTATAATATATTTAATCCCTATATTATTTTATTAATTATACCCTCTATTTAATTAAAATTCTTTAATGTGTAGGTAAAATAAATTCAGATGAAACTCAGTCGTTTCAGTCAAAATTGGGTTAAAAATAGGATAAAGGAGACTGGACCACTTCCAATTTACAGACCGAGTCACCGGTCATCTGGACTTGTGTGATGCCAGGTATCCATATTTTATTCGCTCCGAAACGATAAGATTAACGGACACCGTGCCAACCTTCTGAAAGACACACGTCGGGTCACATCGCATAGCCAATTAGACAAAAAGATGAGTGACGTGAAAATATCTTCTCTGCAGCAAATCAAAGAAAGACAAGTGGCCAAACAATACCATCTCATCTAGGATGGAAAATTACCATTGTACCCCTAAGTGTGTGTATAAATAGAACATGATGGCAATTGAAAAAAAAAAGTAGGGTAGAATTTAGAAGTAGTGTAGCTAGTGTAGAATAGGAGTAGTGTAGGTAGAGTAGTTTTTAGGGTTATTTCCTTTCTAGTAATTTTTTAGCTTTCCCGTTTGTTCTACTTTTCAAATTTTTATTTGGCTGCCACCATTTCTTATTGTTATTGTTCACAGAAATTTCCATTTTTATTAAAAGCTTTTCATGTTAGTTTCGTTACGACCACCTTTGATATAGAAATTTTACAAGCTTTAGTTTTTATTCGATTGAAATGAAAAGTTTTCATTCTGGTAGTTAGTATTCTCTCTTATCACTTGGTTTTCAGTTTTTTTCTTTTATATCTGCTCGGGTTCTTGGTATTGGGTTTTCTACCCTTGTTGTTCTGCTGCTCATTCAGTAACTTTGCTTTCGGGTGGAACCGAGATCGTGAGGAGTTGTCTATAGCTGGTGACAGCAGTTAAAGCATCCTCCTTGTGCTCTTTTGCATTCCTAATCTATTTGATCATCCAGTCCTTTCGTTTTCAATTTTATTATGTTATATTGTTTGATGTAACTTCCTGAGTAACGTGAGGAGTTGGGAACCGTAGTTTATGTCCTCGGTTTTAGCCTTGATGAATCTTGCATTTTCACTTACTACTTTAGTCTATTAGACACGCATGTCCCTTTAACAATGCTGTGATTTAGTTTATTTTTGTTTTTTTTAGCTTCCGTTGGTCGCCTCTATTCAGCTCTGTTTTATGAATATTACATTGTTCATCATTTAACTACTGTTATGATTTTTTTTAGTTAATCTCATACATTGGTTTTTATTATTCTTGTTGCTTCTTGTTTTTGTATTCTTCTCTATTTTATTATTCTGAATTATTGCATCATTCTGTTTGCTGTTTTGCCTATTTCTTTCTCCGTTTTGTCTTCCTCTTCTCTTTGTGTGATCCTATTCCTCTTAGTAAGCGGTGTTGTTGTAGGAGGAAGTTGCCGCAGCAATGGGTTGACCATGCTGGTTTTAACTTCGAAGCATTTGTAGATGGTGATGCTGTGAAGTCGAGTTACTGAGTGGCCGACATGACCTTGAAGCAGGAGTCAAACAGTACGCTGGACGTTGTAAATGCCTTAGTGTGCATGGCCATTCGGTGCAACTATCGAGAGGAAGAGAACACCGAGAATTGTAAATATGGTTTTCTAGTCATTCCAACTTTCAGCAAGTTGTTTATAATTTTCTATATAATTTCTCTTAATTTTCCCTTTAATGTCGTTGATGCTCAGCTTTGTCGTTTCTTCAAGTACTTTTTGTCATCCATTTTTATGCTCTATTTTTATAGCATTTTACTGCTGAACACTATTAAGTCCTGCAAGTTACAGATTATGTGAAAGCTGAGGCAAAAAGGTTTGGTGTAGGTGGATGAAGTTGGATTTCTGTTGCTCCCATGGTGGACAGTCTTTGGTGTATACAGTCTTGCTGAATATTGCATCAGTTGGCAGAATCTGCTGCCAAATGGGATGTAGGCTGAAGCAACAGGACGTGAGCAGAGGGCAGTAACGTGGGAGCATCTCAGAGCTACATGATAGGTTGCTGGTGCGAGCAGCAGATATTGCTTGGAGCAGGAGCAAGGCACAACACTGGTACGTAGAACAAAACCGAGAAAGCAGACCTGGACAGTGGCTTGGAGTAGCATCTGAGCAGAGTATTCCGAGGACCTGTGCAGCAGAGAGTCGGGCAGCACCTGGAGCAGGACGTACGCTGTTGCCAGCAACGCAGAACAGTAGACCTAGACAGGACCGAGAGCAGCTGGAGCACCTGGAGGCAGAACCAAAATTGAAAGCAAACAATTGGAGAAGAAACAGAACAGTACCAGTGCATGGAGGGACCACTCGGCTGGCTTATTTGGTTAAGGCCATGTTTGGCTACACTTAGTCTTCACAAATTGATGTTTCATGCACTTATTTTGCTTTGTCTAATTTTTATTATGCCTTTTATTATTTGTTAGATTAGGTATGCATTAATTTACGTAATAGCTCATTTGTCTTAGGCTATTAGTTTAAGGTTTAGTTTTAATTTTAATAGTAGTTACTTTGTGACTATATTAGATATTGCATTTAGAATTAAATTAGAGGAATATTATTTTATGCATTTTTAAGTTTTCATTTTAAATTAAATTCAATCCAAAAATATTAGTTCTCATGCATTATGTAGATTTCGTTTCATTGTTAGTATTTAGTTAGAGTTAGGTTTAAGAATTTCTTTATGTTATTAGATTTTTATTTTAGCATATTTTAGGTTAGTTTAATTTGCAATTTTTGTTAATTAGTTTAATTACATGCATATTTTATATCTAGGATTGTTTAATTTTAGTTTAATTAATTTTATTTCTTTATTTTCATAATTGCATTTTATTTTAATTGTGTTAAAGAATTTTTAACTGTTTAATTATCTTTTGTAGGTTGTTGTTTTTAATTGCTCGGAGTTTTGTAAGTAATTTTTGCTCTGTTTTATTGAGTTTATAGTTTTTATTATTTTCGGTATTTTTTAATTCTTGCTTTGTAGATCACCTACTTAAACTTTATAATTTGCAAGAATATACTTAGGGTAAGATTAACTGGTAGTTAATTAGGCAATTCAACTTCTCTGTGGGACGATAACTTGAGACTCAAATCCCATTATTACTTGTACGACCCGTGCACTTGCGGATAACACGTCTAGGTCACTTAGAGTGGGCACTAGTCTCATACCAAGTTTTTGGTTTCATTGCCGGGGAAGTCTTAATTAGCTAGTAGTTAATTTTGGTGAAATTATGCTTAGGTGTAATTCTAGCTTGTAAATATTTAGGTTGTGAATATTTAGAAGTTTAATCTAGATTAGTTAATTTTCTCTTATAAAAAAAATTGAAAAATTAAAAAACTTAAAAAATAAATTCTAAGGACTTTTTTATCTTTGCATGCGTAGAGCCAAGAGTTATGATTGCTTTCCTTTAGATCCTGAAATTGAACGAACACTTAGAAAAATTCGAAAGGATTCTAGAAAATTTATAGCTCCGCTGTAAAACATCATGGCAGAAAACAGAGACGTTAGGACCGTTGGAGATTATGCAATGTCGACTATTGGAGGGTATTATACAAGCATTAGGCCACCAGCTGTCCCTGCTAACAATTTCGAAATTAAGCCTTCCATCCTCCAGATGATCCAGACCTCTTTACAGTTCAGTGGGCTTCCGCATGACGACCCACATGTTCACCTCAGGTAATTCCTGGACCTGCGCAACACATTCAAGCACAATGGATTATCTGATGATGCGATTAGGCTTAGATTATTCCCCTTCTGGCTTATGGATAGGCTGCGACACTGGTTAACCTCCTTGCCTCCAGGATCCATTTCTACTTGGGACGAGTTAGCATATTAATTTTAGCTAAGTTGTTCCTTCCCTCTAAAATGGCCAGACTCCATAGTGACATATCTTCCTTTGCCCAATTCGATTATGAATCTCTTTACGAAGCATGGGAAAGATATAAGGAACTTCTTAGGAAGTGCCCTCATCATGGCCTACCTTTGTGGCTGCAAGTCCAGACCTTCTACAACGGACTTACAAGCCAAAATAAGACCATTGTTGACGCTGCTGCGGGGGGAGCACTAATTTGCAAACAGAGGAGGAAGCTTACGAGCTATTAGACAAGATGGCTGCTAACAACTATCTATGGTCCTCGGAGAGGCAATTGCCTAAGAAGTCGACGGGTATCTATGAGCTCGACACGCTGTCTACCTTGACCTCTCAAATCGCTAACCTTACGAAGAAGGTAGAGTTTGTCAGTACCCATTATAATCCTTCCACCAGTCCTAATCCTGTTTATACTGTCCAAAGTCCTTTTCTTTCCTACAATCTGTGTGGTGGTACACACTCTGTAGATAGGTATCCACTTAATTTAGAATCGGTTCAGTATGTTGCCCCTTCTCAGAAGCAATAGAACAACCCATTTTCAAACACATACAATCCAGGGTGGAGGAACCATCCTAATTTTTCTTTGAGCCAAAACCAAGGATAATCTTCTAATTCTAGACCTGTAGGACCCCCTAGTTTTCAAGCTCCACCAGTTCATGTACCACCACATCAGCAGTTTCCATATCATCTGCCTCATCACCCATCCCCACGATAATTTCAACATCATCCATCCCCACCACCACCACCACTTATGCAGCCCCAACATTTACATGCACCAGTAGCTGAGAAGGAGCCCACACTAGAGGAGATGTTCTCAACGATCCTACAAAATCAAGCTGCTTCAATTAAGAACTTAGAAGTTCGAGTGGAAAAAAGAGCGAATGATCTTAGCCAGCGTCCATAAGGGACCCTTCCTAGTAACACTGAAGCTAATCCTGTTAGGCAAAGGGAGGGTGAGGAACATGTCAAATCCATCACCCTTAGGAGTGGAAGAGAGCTAGATGATCCACAAGTTAAGTCTGGACCTGAACATTCCATAGTTGAAAAAACTATAGGTTCTAACGAAGCAGCTCAGAAAGAGCAGGAACAAAATGAAAACCAGGCTGCGAAGGAATCAAAGATAGATTCTTCTTCATCTTTACCTTCTTCTTCTACTTCACAGCCTTCCTCGTCCTCTGATGCTACACATGTTTCCACTACATCCTCTCCAGTTAGACCACCAGTACCTTTTCCTCAAAGGTTTCAGAATCAAAAACTCGATCAACAATTCGCCAAATTCCTTGAGGTTTTTAAGAAACTTCACATCAACATTCCTTTCGCATATGCCTTAGAGCAAATGCCAAGTTATGTGAAGTTTTTGAAGGATATCCTCTCTAGGAAAAGAAGATTGGAAGAATATGAGACAGTGGCTTTAACTGAGGAATGTAGTGCAATTATTCGGAGGAAATTACCCCCCAAGCTCAAAGATCCCGAGAGTTTTACCATACCTTGCACAATTGGAAATCTGTTCTTTGGTAGAGCCTTGTGTGATTTAGGAGCCATTATCAATCTGATGCATTTGCCTATCTACCAAAAGTTATGAATAGGGGATGCCAAGACCACTACAGTGACCCTTCAGCTAGCTGATCGATCTATTAAATATCCGAAGGGGGTCATTGAGGATGTGTTAGTAAAGGTGGACAAATTTATTTTCCCTGTAGAGTTTATCGTGTTGGACATGGAAGAAAATAGGGATGTCCCCATTATACTAGGCAGACCTTTCCTAGCAACTGGTAGAACTTTAATTGATGTACAAAAGGGGGAGTTAACAATGAGAGTTCAGGATCAGGAAGTGAAGTTTAATGTTTTCAAACCTTTGAAGCTCTCTGATGACTCTCAAGAATGTTTTAAGATGGAGATTAAGTAGGATATAAAGCTTGAGCGTAGGAAATCTGAAAGAAGGAGGGAAGTAGATAGAACTAAGGAGGATTTAACTATTAATATTTTGTCACCACTCTGGCTAATCCTCCTACTCTTCGCTCTGCTGTTGAGTGTTGTGTTCTTTAGCTGCATTTGAAGTGGATTTATTTTTCTTTTTCACTTTTTGTACAGTTCTTTTCTTTTCTACTGTTTCTTTCTTTGTTTATTTTGCAGATTTCTTTTCTAGTTTTACATTTTCAATCAAGTTTCGATTGTTCATCATCATTAGAAAAGGGGAGTACTCTGTTCTTGAACTTCAATTCTTATATTATCTGCACACTGTGGTGAGGACACTGTGCACTTTAAGTTTGTGGGAGGGGATATCACTTGAGCAATTTTGGACAAAATTGAAAATGTTTTCAAAAATATGAGCTTAAAGTGTTTGATTTTGGGATGATTTAGTGCTTAGCACGTAGTTTTCCCATATTCCGATGATATGACCCCATGATTTAGTCTGACTTTGATTGAATGAGAAGCATGATTATAGGAAAAGCATGAAGTTGAGTTCTTGAATTTGTCTTGATTCTGATTGTGATTTCCTCATTTTATGCACATGTCATGTCATGAAACTGTATATTTATTTAGAGAAAGCTTATGTGGACCTAGGATTGCATTTGTTCAGTTGATTTTGTGTATCATATTCTAGAATTTGCTTGATCTGATCTCGAGTTGAAATATTAGATCACACTTAATTAGGGAGATGATTTAGGCCATCTTTGAATCGTTTGAGCCTTTCTAGCCATCCCTGTACATATTATCCCTAGTCACCCATCTAAGCCAAATAAGCCTTTCTCTGTAAATACACTGCTTATAAATTTCCTTAGCTTAAATACTTCGTTCCTATCCCTTACCCCGAAAGCATGAAAAGTCATTGGGATATATTGTGAGCTTTGTACATATGGGTATCTGGTGATAGTGAAAATTCGAAAAAAAATGATAAAAAAATGAAAGAAAAATGAAAGAAAAAAAAAAGAAAAGAAAAAGATGAAAAATACAAAAATAGAATAAAATGTCTAGTGAAATAAATAAGTTTGGGGGAATAATTTGAGCTCTTACATTAAATATCCTAGAAGTAATGCATGTCAAGGGGTAATTAAACCTAAATCGACTTTATCATACCTTAGCCCTAGCCTTACATTACAAGCTTAATGAAGTGCTATTGATCTTTGGTTAAGTGTGACTACATTAGTGGAGAGAGAAGTGAAAAGCAAACTTATGGGAATGATCACTTGTCATTGACTTTGCATTCACTGTGTTTGCATAATCTGATTCGGGTAATGTACTGTGAAGTGATTTTGACATTTTCACACATACACGAGGAGTCTAATTTGGGTTAGGACTTATGATAGAATGATTCTGAGTGTTGGACTTGTAACTGTGATTCTTTGATTTCATAGTTTGTACTTTTTCTTTGAGGATAATATTGGGGAAAATATCGTGTTTAGTACTTTTCATTCCTACATTTATTTTGTTTTGCTTGAGGACAAGCAAAAGCTCATGTTTGGGGGCGTGATAATTCTATTTTTAATAGAATTATTTGTGCTTAATTTCCAAATTAATTATTTAATCCCCATATTATTTTATTAATTATCCCCTCTATTTAATTAAAATTCTTTAATGTGCAGGTAAAATAAATTCGGATGAAACTCAGTCGTTTCAGTCAAAATTGGGCTGAAAATAGGCTAAAGGAGACTGGACCACTTTTAATTTACAGACCGAGTCACCAGTCGTCTGGACACGCGTGATGCCAGGTGTCCCTATTTTATTCGCTCTGAAACGATAAGATCAACGGACACCGTGCCAACCTTCTGACAGACACACATCGAGCCACATCGCACAGCCAATTGGACAAAAAGACGAGTGACGTGGAAATATATTCTCTGCAGCAAATCAAAGGAAGATAAGTGGCCAAACAATGCCAACTCATCTAGGATGGAAAATTACCTTTGTACCCCTAAGTGTGTGTATATATAGAACATGATGGCAATTGAAAAAAAAAATTAAGTAGGGTAGAATTTAGAAGTAGTGTAGTTAGGGTAGAATAGGAGTAGTGTAGGTAGAGTAGTTTTTAGGGTTATTTCCTTTCTAGTATTTTTTTAGCTTTCCCGTTTGTTCTACTTTTCAAATGTTTATTTGGCAGCCACCATTTCTTATTGTTATTATTCACAGAAATTTCCATTTTTATTTAAAGTTATTCATGTTAGTTTCGTTATAGCCACCTTTGATATAGAAATTTTACAAGCTTTAGTTTTTATTCGATTGAAATGAAAATTTTTCATTCTGGTAGTTAGTATTCTCTCTTATCACTTGGTTTTCATTTTTTCTCTTTTATGTCTGCTCGGGTTCTTGGTATTAGGTTTTCTACCTTTGTTGTTCTGTTGCTTATTCGGTAACTTTGCTTCTGGGTGGAACCGAGATCGTGAGGAGTTGTCTGTAGCTGGTGACAGCAGTCAAAGCATCCTTCTTGTGCTCTGTTGCATTCCTAATCTATTTGATCATACAATCCTTTTGTTTTCAATTTTATTATGTTATATTGTTTGATGTAACTTCCTGAGAAACGTGAGGAGCTGGGAATTGTAGTTTATGTCCTCGGTTTTAGCCTTGATGAATCTTGCATTTTCACTTACTACTTTAGTCCATTAGACACGCATGTCCCTTTAACAATGCTGTGATTTAGTTTATTTTTTTTTTTAGCTTCTGTTGGTCAGCTCTATTCAGTTCTGTTTTATGAATATTACACTGTTCATCATTTAACTGCTGTTATGATTTTCTTTGGTTAATCTCATACATTGGTTTTTATTATTCTTGATGCTTCTTGTTTTCAAATTCTTCTCTATTTTATTATTCTGAATTATTGCATCATTCTGTTTGCTGTTTTGCCTATTTATTTCTCTGCTGTGTCTTCCTCTTCTCTTTGTGCGATCCAATTCCTCTTAGTAAGAAGTGTTGCTGTAGGAGGAAGTTATCGCAGCAATGCGTTGACCATGCTGGTTTTCACTCCGAAGCATTTGTACATGGTAATGCTGTGAAGTTGAGTTGCTGAGTGGCCCAACGTGACCTTGAAGCAGGAGTCAAACAGTACGCTGTATATTGCAAATGCCTTAGTGTGCATGGTTGTTCGATGCAGCTATCGAGAGGAAGAGAACATCGGGAATTGTAAATCTGGTTTTCTAGTCATTCCAGCTTTCAGCAAGTTGTTTACAATTTTCTATATAATTTCTCTTAGTTTTCCCTTTGATGTCGTTGATGCTCAGCTTTGTCGTTTCTTCAAGTACTTTTTGTCATCCATTGTTATGCTATGTTTTTATAGCATTTTACTGTTGAACACTATTAAGTCCTGAAAGTTGTAGATTGTGTGAAAGCTGAGGCAAAAAGGGTCTGTGTTGGTGGATGAAGTTGGATTTCTATTGCTCACATGCTGGACAGTCTTTGGTGTATATAGTCTTGCAGAATATTACATCAGTTGGCAAAATCTGCTGCTAAACTGGATGTAGGCTGAAGTAGTAGGACGTGAGAAGAGGGCAGGAACGTAGGAGCTACATGACAGGTTGTTGATGCGAGCAGTAGATATTGCCTGGTACAGGAGTAAGACGCGGTACTGGTACACAGGACAGAACCAAGAAAGCAGACCTAGACAGTGGCCTGGAGCAGCATCTGAGCAGAGTATGCTGAGGACCTGTGCGGCAGAGAGTCGGGCAGCACCTGGTGCAGGACGTGCGCTGGTGCCAGGGACGCAGAACAGCAGACCTAGACAAGACCGAGAGCAACTGGAGCACCTGGAGACAGAACCAAAACTGAAAGCAAACAATTAGAGAAGAAGCAGAACAGTACCAATGCATGGAGGGACCATTCGGCTGGCTTATTCGGTTAAGGTCATGTTTGGCTACACTTACTCTTCACAAATTGATGTTTCATGCACTTATTTTGCTTTGTCTAATTTTTATTATGCCTTTTATTATTTGTTAGATTAGGTATGCATTAATTTACATAATAGCTCATTTGTCTTAGGTTATTAGTTTAAGGTTTAGTTTCAATTTTAATAGTAGTTAATTTGCGACTATATTAGATATTACTTTTAGAATTAAATTAGAGGAATATTATTTTATGCATTTTTAAGTTTTCATTTTAAATTAAATTCAATCCAAAAATATTAGTTCTCATGCATTATTTAGATTTCATTTCATTGTTAGTATTTAGTTAGAGTTAGTTTAAGAATTTCTTTAGGTTAGTAGATTTTTATTTTATCATATTTTAGGTTAGTTTAATTTGCAATTTTTGTTAATTAGTTTAATTACATGCATATTTTATTTCTAGGATTGTTTAATTTTAGTTTAATTAATTTTATTTCTTTATTTTCATATTTGTATTTTATTTTAATTGTGTTAATCAATTTTTAACTATTTAATTATCTTTTGTAGGTTGTTATTTTTAATTGTTCGGAGTTTTGTAAGTAATTTTTGCTCTGTTTTATTTAGTTTATAGGTTTTATTATTTTCAGTATTTTTTTAATTCTAGCTTTGTAGATCACCTACTTAAACTTTATAATTTGCTAGAATATACTTAGGGTAAGATTAACCGGTAGTTACTTATGCAATTCAACTTCTTTGTGGGACGATAACTCGGGACTCAAATCCCATTATTACTTGTACGACCCGTGCACTTGCAGATAAAACGTCTAGGTTACTTAGAGTGGGCACTAGTCTCGCACCACCAACATAACCCATGCATGTATAAACAAGAAACCATGTTTTAAATCTAAATGGAAATATTATATGAAAATGCATTTAAACATACATTTCTCATTTACATTTTCATGCAAATCAAATATGTCATGCTTCCATTTTAAAGCATGATTCATAAAACAATGCCCTCACGGCACAAGTGTTTAAATCAGAGATTTATCAAAATACAAAATCTCTTTACTTAATCATTTCTTTTCCTCAAATCTCTTTCTTTTCTGAGTTTTCTCTGTTTCTCGAATCTCTAAGACAAGCATAGAATTTTCGGCAAACAATATCCACGACATATGGCCATAGTCAGTGATCCCAGGCCTCACTGATCAGGTGTGCACAGGGCATCACTTCGCCTGAAGGGGGATAGGTCACTCATACCCTCCGACTCATTTCAATCATCCTTATCTCCTCATTATATCACGGCACAAGGTACGCCATGTGTCATCTACGCGATACTCGTACCCACGTGCACCCAGCATGGTACATAGTATACCAACGGATAACTACACAGTACTACATACGCTCGTGGACCCAAGTCCATACTCCAACTCCGATTGACTTTTCATCCTGAACCATGTCTCATATACCAGGCGAGCAAAACTGTGTGACACACAGTCATCGCAAGGCTCCAGCATGGTATGATTTATCGTTAAGGTCAAGCCCGTTCCTAGGCAGTCGTCTGGCATCCCCTTGGGTCCCAGACCCCCAGGTTTACCTCAACTCAGTAAAAACGAGTGCGAGCAATGCTCCAACACTTCTCTCAAAACCATCGTGTGAGTTAAACTTCAGCATGGCACATCAAAAGCATGGAAACGTGTGCGAGCTGAAACTCAAGCACATAGTCAAAGTCATTAAAACGGGTGTGAGCTAGAGCTCCAACACCAAATCTCATCTCAAATCCGATAGGTGGCTATTTTCTCTTTTTAAAACTAAAAACATGTTTATTTATGCAGCATGCCTCTCCATGCTAAAACATGTAAAATTAGCCAATCTATCATCATCATTTCTCAATCACCAATATCAATACAAATTTGAGAAAAACATTGAAAACATGCATATTATGCTATTTCCTTACCCCACCCCATTTTCTCAATATATATATATATATCATAATACATTTCATGCTCCATATCATTTCATAGAATCGTAGTATCGTACTAATTCTAGCTTTATATCTATGAAATTGCCGTAAAATACGTACGAACATCTCTATAGCTATCACATAGTCCCTTACCTCGAATCGCGCTCATATTTCCTCTGTCACGTTCGCTCCTTACGTGATCCGGATTAGTCGTGTCTCACATATTCCTAGCTACACGTATAAATCATCAAGTTATTTTCTTTTCCCTCTACTAAACACGCACATTATCTTGTATTTACCTATTCATGCTTCTCAAACCCTTAATCACATTTCACTCTTCCACAAATATCATTTTACCATCCCTTAAGCTTTCCATCACTTTTCCTTGTATTTCCTCTTCAAAAATCTCCCTTAATATCACTCACCCATCACTAGATTCATCATTCCTATCAACGTTTCACATATCATTCAACCCATAAATATCTAGAAACCATATTTAGAAGCTTGAAGGTTAAAGAGCTTACCCCTTTAATTAGTCAAACTTGCGATAGCCACAACTCCTTCTCTTAGTCACACCAATGTGAGATTTTTGGGTATGTTGTTCTCCTTGCTTCAAGGAACAACTTTCCCTTCTTGAGCTTCTTCCAAAACTAGCTAGAATGCAGTGATTTTTAGAGTAAGAAAGCTTGGGTCTTGAGAGAAAATGGCAGGTGAGGTTTAGTATGAGGGAAAATCTGAGTTTTCAGTCCAATCTCATGCCCTTTTTTTATAGATGCAGAGACATGAGATCGATCTGGCCCTTTTGGAGATCGATCTCTATAAGGTTTGGTAGTCCTTTTTACCAAACGCAACCACTTTAAGATCGATTTTCTTCCATGAAGAGATTGATCTGTTTGCAGGCAAATTTCGTTTTGGAGATCGATCTGCCTTTTGTAAATGATCGATCTTCTCTTTACAGAACCCTTAAGGAGATCGATCTGTCGAGTCTTGATATAGATCTATCTTAAACAGAGAGTTAAGGAGATAGATCATTTTGCCTTAAAATCGATCCTCTCATTACAGAATGTTTAGCAGATCTATTTGGCTCCTTTGGAGATCGATCTATCCTCCTCCATAGCTCAAAATAAGTTCATTTTGGCTATTCCAGATCGATCTTTCATCCTATGAGATCGATTTGACCTTCATATTTTTCAATTTTCCTATAGTTTTTCTGTAGTAACTTTACTTCATACACTTTAAAACTTGTGTAGAGTCTTTGTATAGCCAAAGGTACACAATATAAACTAAATAAGAGTGCATAGCTCATGCAAATCTTCATTCCATTTACTACACTACTCATTTTCTATTCCACTCACATTCATCACGTGTTTAATTCCATTTCTTCATATTCATTCATAATGTAACTTATACGTACAATCACCAACTCTCATCATAAGTGTGTACATTTAACTTATGGACTTTATAGCACATATGCTTCACATTACTAGTACTTTACAATACTTCATGAATTCATTTACATATGTTCAAGGTTAAACCTATATGGGGTCTCACATTTTATGATTCCAAGCAATACACATAAGTCACATTGTCTGTGAATCATAAGAAATGAACTTTTCCATGCTCTAAGTTGGATTAGAATGCAAAATGAGCATTGGAGTAATGAAATATGAGTTTACCTTTGAAAAATTTGAGAAAAATGCTGCAGGAATGCTCAAATGAAGGCCAAATCGATCTCTTATTCAAAGCAGATCGATCTCTCATTCAAAGCAGATCGATCTCTCATTCAAGCAAATCGACCCCATATGATTCTGTAATGAACAAATCAATCTCCATTTGATCCTGCCAGGAGCAGATCGATCTCTGCCCATGAGCAGATCGATCTCCATTTGCTTCTGCTTAGGGCAGATCGATCTCTCCCTATGAGCAGATCGATCTCCAGTTGCCTAACAATGATCAATCTCTCTCCCAAAGAGCAGATCGATCTCTCCCTTACAATCCTGAATATTTCGATAACTCAATCAAGGGAAGATCAATCTCTTACCCCAGGAGATCGATCTCACCACCCTTTTTCTATAAATACCTGACGACCAAACCTTCTTCTTCAGCAAATCAAAACATCCCTCCATTTTTAACTAAAAAGACTAAGCTTTCTCACTCTAGAATACACCCCCTTTCAAAACGATTTGAGAAAAAGTTATTTAAGCAAAGTTGTTCATTGTGAGGAGGAGAACAACATAGCTTGGAGCCAACATTCAACTTGCTGGATTGAAGGAGTAAAAGAGTCTTCTTATTTCGGACAAGAGGAAAGTCAAGCTAGGTGAGTTTCTAATACACTAACTCCAAGTATGTTTATCTAAATGTTGTTAGGAGTTGATTGGTGTATGTATTGTTGGTTGAAACTACCTAGAATAGGATGAATCATTCATGACCTAAAATGGGTTTACTGTGAGAAAATGAGATATGGTGGATTTAATGATAAATGAATTATACTAAGGTGTTAGTAGTGTTATATACATGATTTTGAGATGGTTTTGTGAAATAAGTTTATGAAACAGGATGAGATTATATAATGTGCATATAAGGTGTTTGTAAAAATGCATGAATGAATGGAAGAGTTAAGGTTAGAGCAGTGTTAACCAAGTGCTTGATTAGATAACTAAGAGAGTTTGCTAAACCAAATTGGACTAGGAATTGCGTGATGGGGGTTCAACCCTCATGTCATGGCCGAAGGTGATTATAAGCCAAGCTGAATGAAATTGACTCGATAAGGAAAATGGACCTAGAATTCGATCCAACGAGTGAAAATGGGCCTAAGGAGCTCGATAGGTCTAGGTGAAATGATAAGTGTAATAGAAATCAACTTAAGAAGAGAGTTAGGCTCAATAAGATATGTTGACTAGGATCAAGTCAGAATATGAGTTATTTGTAATTAACTCAAGTGATAAATGAATGTATGTAGCTCCCAAGGATATATCCAGAGCAAATTGAGCCCAATCACGAAAAGAGAGAAAGAAAGAAGTAGTTGCTTCACAGAGGATTGAGGTAAGGGAATTTTGCTGGCTCTTAAAGATGCCTGTACGTGTTTTCAGGCGCATTACAATTTTTAGAATGTTTAAGAGTCATAAAGGAAATAAATGTTTAAAGGGCAAAGGAAATTGGGGAATTTTGAAAAGTTCATGAAAAGCAAGAACATGAAGTTTTTAAATCTTTTACTGCCTTTTAGCATGTGAACTGGTAGGTTGGCTAGCTTTTAAATGGTTTTGCAACAAAATAGCATGATGTGATTTAATAACCATCCTTTGCACACAAATGAGCCACCTACATGAGTTTTGTGGAAACAATCATGCTAGAGCGTTGCTCGCATTAGAGTTTTACATGCATGAGTGCGGAGCCTAGCTCGCACTAGTTTTCACATGGATTTTGACATTATACTGGAGTGTTGCTCACACTAGATGTCCACTATACACTTGTTCTCATGCTAGAGAGTACTCGCACATGATTTTATGACATGTTGGGAGCCATGCTAGGAGCTTCGGGTGACTATGTCACGCCGATTAAATAGGCTCGCACATGCGTATTAAGATGTGGCGTGATATGATGTGATGATATAGGTCCATGGAGTACGTTGTACCATGTATATAGCATGGAGTACGTTGTACCATGTATGGATATGATATATATACAGTCTTCGGATGATGAATATTTTACTATGGACCGACGGGTTGGACGTGACCCATCTTCCCGTGCGGAAGCAGATAGAGGTGATACCCCGCACATTAGGATCCATGTAGCTTGGGATCACAGTGGATATTACTATAGTCCTAGTTATTTCCCTTATTATTATTTACCTATTTCACATGTCACATGTTTTATGATGAATCCATGTTTTTAATTGTTTTATGGGTCAAGACAGTCTAAGAGAGGAGCTAAATCTTGACAAATGGTGAACTTTGTGATGATTTGTGTTGAGTAAGAAATGCTTTTAAGTGCACCTCGCAGGGTGATTTTACATACTTTAATTACTACTTGTGCATGATGGTTTTCCATGCTTTGTTTAAGAATTGTGCATTAATTTGAATAGCATGAATAGCTTTACATATCATGAACACGTGCATGAACTGATGAATTTGGGTATGACGAGAAATTGTGTGGTTTTATGCATGGCATCACGATCATGTATATAGTACAGTTATCTACCTGCTCGCGTGATTGCCTTACTGAGCGCATGGTTTGCTCACCCCTCTTATTTTTCCCCCTCTATATAGCACTTTCAGTAAATAGAGAGCGACTGAGGATTGGATTTCGGTGTCCGCTGCATCCCATCACACAAGGTATACACAATTGTATAGTTTTTGTATCTAGACATGCCAAAGCACAGTAATATTTTGAATGTAACTTTTGGGGATGTAAAGAATTGTAAACACATGCAAACAACAACTCTGATTTAGAAATACAAGTGCTTACATTTAAATGAATTGTAATCTGGAATGGTTTGGTTGGATGAGATTGTGTTACGACCCTCAATCCACTGAAAATCCAGTACTATTTTTTTCATTTTTCGTTATTTATTTAATCCAATTCTTACTATTTGTTCTTTACCTTTACCTTACCTGATTGTGAACAGCTGCACCTCCAACAGTTGGGTTATGTATCGATGTCAATCTCATCCGATCGTACCATTTCAAATTACAATTCATTTAAATGTAAACACTTGTATTTCTAAATCAGAGTTACTGTTTACACGTATTTACAATCTTTTAGATCCCCAAAAAATATATTTAAAGACATTACTGGGCTTTCACATGTCTAGATACAAAAACTATACAAATGTGTATACCTCGTGTGATGGGATGTAGCGGACACTAAAATTCCAATCCTCATTCGCCCACTATCTACTGTAAGTGCTCTGTAAAGAGGGAAAATAAGCGGGTGAGCAAACCACGTGCTCAATAAGGCTATCATACGAGTAGGTAGATAACTGTACTATCTACGTGGTCGTGATGCCATGCTTAAATCACACTTTTATTTGTTATACTCCAAAAAGTATGCTCATGCTTGTGTTCATGATATGAAAAGAAATTCATGCTATTCAAATTAGTGCACAGTTCTCAAAACATAGCATGGAAAATCATCATTCGTAAATCAAAATCAAGGCTTGGTAAATCATCATGCAAAGTGCACTTATCAAGCATTTCAAATCTCAACATAAATCGACACAAAATCATCCCTTATCAGGACTCAGCCCCTCCCTTGGACTATCCTAACCCATAAACACATTTCAAAACATGGATTTCTCATTCAACAATAGACATGTGAGATAGGCATATAATATCAATAAAGGTAATAACTAGGACTATGGCTATATCCTATGTGATCCCAGGCTACACGGATCCTAGTGTGCGGGGTACCACCTCTATCTATTTTCATACGGGAGGTGGGTCACGTCCAACCCGTCGGTCCATAGCAGAGTATCTATCATTTGAAGATGGCATATATATAATATCACACACGGTACAGTGTACTCTATGCTACTTGCACGGTACAATGTACTCCGTGGACCCATATCATCACATCATACACTACCACATCTCAATACGCACGTGCGAGCCTATTTAATTGGCGTGGCACAAAGCCTACGCGAAGCTCCCAGTACGGCTCCCAACATGTCATAAAATCACGTGCAAGTAATCTCTAGCATGACAACAAGTATAGTGGATATCTAGTGCGAGCTATGCTCCAGCCCCATATCAAAACTTGTATGAAAACTAGTGTGAGCTAGGCTCCAGCACAATGCCATAAAATCCATGTAAAACTCTAGTACGAGCTAAGCTCTAGCACTCACGCATGTAAAACTCTAGTGCGAGCATCGCTCCAGCACTAATGCACGTATAAAACACGTTAAATCTCGTGCGAGCACTGCTCTAGCACGTTTCATTTCCATAAAACTCATGTAGGTGGCTCATTCTTTGCAAAGCAAGGTTATGAAACCAAATCAAGCTAGTTTTTATGCAAATCATTTCAAATGCTAGCCCACCTACCAATCGCATGCTAAAAAACAATAAAAAGATGTAAAAGTATCTTTCAAAAGCATCATGCTCTTGGATTCATGCACATTTCTCAAAAACCCGATTCTTTGCCCTTAAAACAAACATTTCATCCTAAAACCCTTAGCTACGTTAAAAATTGCCCATGTGCCCAAAAGGCATACAGATATCCCTAGGGCTAACATAATTCCCTTACCTCGATTCTCTTGGAAGCAACTCTTCTTTCTACCTCTCCCGCTTTTCACGATTTGGCTCAACTTACTCCGGATTTATCCTCGGGAGCTGGACATATTCATAAATCATATGAGTCAATACCAATAACTCATATTCTTACTTCAACTAATTGATATATCTCATCGAGCCTATTTCATTAAGTTTGACCCATTATAACATTTAGCCATCATTATGCCATTTCTAGTTAATTTAACTAGCAACATACTTTGTTACTTATCAAACCCTTGGCATAAATGTTTATCTATAACCTTCCATCATTTATGCATTCTCTACAACATCATTTATGCACATTTTCATCACTTGACTAATCTCACAATGTGGCTTCATCCAATGATCTCAAAATCATGCATATCACCTCACTAACAACTTGATATAATCCCTTTTATCACCTAATCAACCACATTCTATTTTCTCACACTAACTTATTCTAGGTTATGATTGTTTCATTACATTCTAGGTAGTTACATTCATCAACACATACAATAATCTACTCACAATAACCATTAGATAAATATACCTAGAGTTGGTGTATTGAAAACTCACCTAGCTTGACGTTTTTCTTTTCCAAATTTGGAAGACTCCTTAGCGCCTTCAATCCAATGAGTTGAATGTTGGCTCAAGCTATGTTGGTCTTCTCCTCACAATGAACAACTTTGCTCTAAATACTTTTCCTCAATTCTTTTTGGAAAAAGGGTGCATTCTAGAGATAGAAAGCTTGGTATTTTGGGTAAAAATGGAAGACGTGTGTTGGTTTGTTGAAGAAAGAGGTTTTGTCTTGGGGTTTTTATAGATTGAGTGTGATGAGATCGATCTGCTAGGGTGAGGAGATCGATCTTCATTTGGTTTTAGCCATTGAATTCTCAAGTTTAAAATGAGAAAGATCGATCTGTTTATTGGTGAGAGATCGATCTTAGCTTGGCAAAAGCTTGAGGAGATCGATCTGCTTATAGGGAGAGATGGATCTATTCCTGACAAAATCAAATGGAGATCGATTTGCACTTAAGAGGGGATCGATTTGGGCTTGGGAAAGGTAATACAGATCGACCTGGTCATTGGGGAGATCAATTTGCTCAATGGGGATATCGATCCGGCCTTGGCAGATTCACTTGGAATTGTTCTGCTTGCACAAGGGATCGATCTGCCTTGGATATGAGATCGATTTGGCCTTCATCTAGGGCATTTCCTGTTGCATTTTTTTAGATTTTTCAAGGGTAAATTCCTATTTCATTGCTCCAATACTCATTTTTCATTTTAATCCCACTTAGAGCATGGAAAGACTAATTTCCTATGATTCAAATACAATACGAATTGTACGCATTGCTTGAATTCATAAAGAATACATATAATTCACAGTCCATGCATTATTAATTCGTGTCTTCATTCCTTATCTTCAATTCAAATTCTTAAAGTTTCATTCGTTTAATTTGTGGCCACTTCGACCCTTATTTATCTTTTATTTGTATCTTGGCACTCATTCATCCCATTTGCAATTCATTCACATTTACATGATCCAAAAATCATCTGTTTTATCATTCCATTAATGTATAACAAAGTTACACATACATGGTATCTCACAATCTCCCTCACTGAAGAAAATTTAATCCTCCAAATTGGAACAAATATCAGTCCATGAACAACTCAGGGTATTTTCCCTGCATCAAACTCTCTAATTCCTGTGTAGCTTCCTCTGTAGTGTGGTACTGCCAAAGGACTTTCACTAAGGGGATCGTCGTCGATCTCAACACCTTCTCCTTCCTATCCAATATCCAAACCGACTTCTTAACATACATTATGCTCTCGTTGAGCTCCAATGGCTCATATCTAATTCCATGTACCGGATCCGGGTCGTACTTCCTTAACATAGAGATGTGGAGGACGTTATGAACACTTGCTAGCTCAAGTGGCAACGCTAGCCTATAGGCCTTATCTCCCACTCTATCCAATAACTCAAAGGGTCCAATGTAATGAGAACTTAACTTTCCTTTCTTTTCAAACCTCGTTATACCCTTGGAAGGAGAAACTCATAAAAACACTGATTCACCCACTGTGAATTCCAATGGTCTCCGTCTCCTATCAGCATAACTCTTTTGTCTTCTCTGAGCTGTCCGTAACCTCTCACAAATCAATTGTACGTCCTCAAAGGCTTGTCTCACTAAATCAGGAGCAAATATCAGTCGGTCACTAACCTCTTCCCATCCAATAGGGGAACGACATCAGCCGACATATAAGGCTTCATACGGTGCCATCCCGATACTCGAATGATAACTGTTATTATAGGCGAACTTTGTGAATGGCAAATGGTCACCCCAGGAGCCTCCAAAATCCAATACACTCTCAACATATCCTCCAAGGTTTGTATAGTCCTCTCTGACTGACCATCTGTCTGAGGATGGAACGCTGTGCTAAAACTCAGTTGGGTCCCCATCGCTTCCTGAAAATGTTCCTAAAAGTGGGAAGTGAAGCGGGCATCCCTATCAGAAACAACGCTCAATGGAACACCATGCAACCTTAGTATCTCGCGCACATATAGTTCTACCAGTGTACTAAGAGTATCGGTGGCTCTCATAGCTAGGAAGTGTGCCGACTTCGTCAATCTGTCCACTATCATCCAAATCGAATCGTGATTCCTGCGAGTCATAGGTAAACCCATCACGAAGTCTATAGTGACATGCTCCCATTTCAAAGTCAATATAGGTAGAGGTTGCAATAGCCCTACAGGCTTCTAATGCTCTACCTTCACTTATTGACAGATGAGACACTTTGTCACAAATTTAGCTATATCTCTCTTCATTCCTGACTACCAATACACTCTCTGGAGGTTCTGATACATCTTGTTACTTTCTGAATGCAATGTATACTTCGTCGAGTGAGCTTCTGTCAAGATCAACCTCATGATCTCTGGATCATCGGGAACACATATCCTACCCCTGGACCTCAGTAAATCATCTGAACTTAACTCAAAGTCAGTCTCTGTACCCCTCAGTATCTGCTTGATAATATGACTACACTGTTGATCAATCTGTTGTGCCTGCCAAATACGATCTACCAGATTGGGTTCTAACCGCAGGCTAGCTACCATAAAGCCACTATCAGTATCAGACGGGATCACATCCAAACTGAGGCTCGTGAACTGTTCCAGCAGCTCGTGTTCCCTGATCATTATGTATGATACCAACCCGAGATGCTTCCTACTCAATGCATCGACTACTACATTATAATCATAATCCTTCAGAAGCTCAAGCCATCTTCTTTGCCTAATGTTCAACTCTTTCTGTGAGAACAAATATTTAAGGCTCTTGTGGTCTGTAAATACTTAGAATTTCTCACCATAAAGATAATGGCGTTATATTTTCAAAGCAAATACTACGGTCGCTAGTTCTAAATTGTGGGTCGAGTAGTTCCTTTCATGATCCTTCAGCTGTCTCGATCCATAGGCTACTACCCTTCCATCTTGCATCAGTACGCTGCCCATCCTTAGTACAAATCATCTATATATATAGAAAAACCTCCTGAGCTGGTAGGAATGGTGAGAATCGGAGCTGTAGTCAATCTCCTCTTCAACTCTTGAAAACTTTCCTCACATTTATCGTCCCACATAAATTCAACATTTTTTCTCATGAGACGTGTCAATGGAGCAGCTAATCTCGAGAATCCCTCCACAAATCGCCGATAATATCTAGCTAAACTCAGGAAACTCCTGATCTCCATGACTATCTGGGGTCTCTACCACAGAACTACTACTTCTATCTTGGATGGGTCCAGTAACACACCATCCTTTGATAAAATATGACCCAAAAAGGAGATCTGCTCTAGCAAAAAATCACACTTACTGAGTTTAGCGTATAACTTATTCTCCCGAAGGGTCTGTAGCACTATTCTTAGGTGTTGCTCATGCTCCTCTCTAGATCTTGAGTACACCAGGATATCATCGATGAACACGATAATGAACCAGTCTAAATACTGGTGAAACACCTAATTCATCAATGACATAAAAGCTGTGGGAGAATTCGTCAACCCGAATGGCATAACCATAAACTCAAAATGACCATACCAGGTACGAAAAGTTGTCTTGGGTACGTCTCCATCCCGAATTCTCAATTAATGGTACCCAAATCTCAAATCTATCTTAGAAAAGACTTGCGCTCTCCGAAGTTGATCTAACAAATCATCGATGCATGGAAGGGGGTATTTATTCTTAATGGTTACCTTTTTCAACAACCGGTAGTCAATACATAGTCAGAGGCTCCCATCCTTCTTCTTTACAAACAAAGCCAGTGCTGCCACGACCCAAAACTACCCGAAAATCAGAGTAAATTTTTCGCGTTTTATTATTTCATACTTACCTCTGATCGTGACCAACCATAACCAATAATTGGGCTGTATGTCAGTGCCCATATCCTCTCCATACATTTACAATTAGTGCACAATTTAATTTAAATAAAAGTTCACATATACTGCACTAAACTTCTTCGATTTCTTTACATATCTATACCCACTCTATACATCCCAGTGTCATACAAAATATAGTACTGTGCTCATGTTATTTAGATACCAGAAACATATGAAATCGTGTATATACCTCAAAAGATAGGCAGCAGCAGACAACTAGAATGCCGTACCCAGTCGCCTCCCAATCTACTGGAAGAAATCTGTGTGAGAAAATGAAAGGGGTGAGCACATCAAGCTCAGTATTCTACGAACAAGTAGATAACAATACAACCTACATGAACGTAGTGTCATGCATAAACCACCCCTTCTCCACACATTTCCAAAACATATGCTATGTTATGATGTCATGTAAAATATTTCACAGGTAATCCCAAAAAGCATGAAAACTTAACATGCATATCTTTTAAATCGTTATTTCTCATTTAAAATTCCGTAACAAGATCAGGACTCAACCCTTCCCTCGGGTAGCCCTGACTCACACAAAATCCACAAAATTGTGTTTCTCGAAAACATCAATATTAGAAAACGTAAATATACGGGATACGAGACTAGGCAATATCTGTATATCGGTAATAACCAAGACTATGGCCATGTGTCCTCAGGAGTCCCTCTGCTACACGGATTCTAGTGTGCGGGATCACACTATGATCAGGAACCGCCCGGGAGGTGGGTCACTCCATCCCGTCGATCTTATCCGACCCTCCGCATCCGTAGATGCCACACGTATCCGAAGATACCACGCACCTGAAGATGCCATACGTATCCGAAGATACCACGCAGCCGAAGATGCCACACGGTACAGCGTACTCCATGCTACTTGCACGGTACAACGTACTTCGTGGACCCATATCACATCTGCATACTCATGCCATGTCTCCTAACGCATGTGCGAGCCTATTTAATCGGTGTGACACACAATCACCCGCTGCTCCAAACACGGCTCATCGTATGATCTTAGAAAAATAGTGCGAGCGGTGCTCCAGCACTCTCATAAAATCAAGTAAAACTAGTGCGAGCTAAGCTCTAGCACGTCACATTTCTGAAAAGTCACGTAGGCGGCTACATTTCTCAAATCGATTTCAACGAAAATCAACACTTGTTGAAGATATGAAATGTTGTGCAATTTCATTTAAAAGTTAGCCTACCTACTCATGCATGTACCAAAATACTTCAAAAACGAGCAGGAACCCTTTGTTCTTGCTCCTTACACTTTTTCCTAAAATTTGTAATTTTACCCTTAACGAGGGTATTTTGGTAATTTGCCCATTCGGGGCCCTAAAATTTTTATCTCAAATCTAGACCCTTCGTACAATTTAAAAGACTGTAAATGGCGTCGAAAATTCGTAAAGCTATCTCTAGCAGTTCGTAAAATTCCCTTACCTGGAATCGCGCGCAGACTTAACCTGTCTCGATGATGCCGAACCTCTCGGCCCAAATGCGCGCCAACCAAATGTACGTAACTGCATATAACCACACAGTTGAGGTCAATTCAATTATCTTGATCAGTATCTCGCATTTACTGACCAACTTTAAAGTATTGGGCCCTATCTACCTTATTGGGTCTCGGCCCATTTTATATTTATTAATTCCCTTCTTCGGGTATACCGGGCTTATGCAGCTTACTAATAATTATCGGGCTTCGTTCCAAACTCATTGGATAGCCCGTATACCATTTATGGCAATTACATTACAACTCCGAAAAATATTCCTTTCTATGCGAAATTAATCCATAATTCCGTAAAATAATTAAAACTCTGTATTTAAAGAACTCATATGGCCGAAATTAAAATGTACTTACCCGATACGATGCGGGGTACAAAAATCATAGCTAAATCGGCTCTCGTTCGGTCTCTGTCGAAAAGCTGCACAATTAGGTAAATCGAGATTATTTTCCATTAAATAAAATATTAAATAAATTTTCACAATTTACCCGTAGGTCAATTTCGACACTCGGTCGACTTACCCGAATCTCGAGTCATCCCCGGTGAATTTCTTTCCTTTTTCCTTTCCTTTCTTTCCTTTTCTTTTCTTTTCTT
The DNA here is from genome assembly GCA_033439115.1 of Firmiana major. Lineage (NCBI taxonomy): Eukaryota > Viridiplantae > Streptophyta > Magnoliopsida > Malvales > Malvaceae > Firmiana > Firmiana major. The sequence continues at coordinate 42,887,176 of CM065908.1, read as the reverse complement.
TTCCTTTCCTCTTTCCTTCCTTTTCCCTCCTTTTCCTTCCCTTTCCTTCCGGCCAAACGGTGCCATTTCTGCCACTTTGCCATCGCCGGCGTTTTCGGCGGTCTTGTCGGCCAATACCGGTCTCAAAAGAACCGGTTCCTTCCCCTGAACACGTCGGTGGCTTCCGTTCAAGCCCAGTCACGGTTGTTCGCCGAAAATCAGCCCGTTTCCTCTTGGATTTTCCTTAGCTCCGATCGGCATCCTCCGGCCACTACACGGCGCGTTTTCGATGCCCTGAAGATCGTCGGTCTCTCCTCTTGCACCTCGGCTGCTCGTCGGCAGTCAAGGATCGCCAGTGCTCCTTCGGTGGTCACGGGTTCTCACGGTCCTTAGATTTTTTTTCCGTTTCAGGTTTATCCCGATTTTCTTCTCTTTTTTTTTATTATTATTATTATTATTTATAAACTATTTTATTATTATACTATTCATTAAAATACCCTACAATATTCCAAAATATCTACAACTTACATTATTTTATTCTAATTTAATTTATTTAATTTAATTTATTAAATTCATTTTTCTCCATTTTCGATATTATTCTTTCGTATTTTCGAGATATTGTTCCGGGAAACATTTCGGTATTTTTAAAAATTCCGGATCTTGATCAATTGAATCAAAATTGTAAAATTTCCTCATTATCGATCAAGATATCTTACATCCTTATTTTTTAATTAAAATTTTCTTATCGCCTTAATACCGTAGTTCGGTATTTTGACCATTTTACCCCTGCTCTTGTTTCGGAACCAATTTAACCTGACTTTCCTTCATACATCCACCATCTTTTCTTATTTTAATTTCGTATTTTCGGTTAACTTCATTTTGATCATTTTCGTTTGTCCTATGGCCAATTCGGCTCGTATTTAATTTCTTCCGACGTTCAACGATATTCCATTTTATTCTTCTTTACAAATTTAATTTAGTCAATGCTCTTCTTATGATTCAATGAATATATGGAAGTGTACATCACATGAATCATAAGGAATTTAGCAACAAATACAAACAAAGTGGGTCTTACATAATCTCCCCCACTAAAAGAATTTGGTCCTCCAAATTGAAACCAAATCAGTCTCTGAATAACTCCGGGTAATTCTCTTTCATCTGACTCTCTAACTCCCAAGTCGCTTCCTCTGGAGCGTGATGTTGCCACAGTACTTTCACCAGAGGAATCGTCTTCGATCTCAATACCTTCTCCTTCCTATCCACAATCTGAATCGGTCTCTCAACATAGGACATACTCTCACTGAGCTCCAGTGGCTCGTATCTGATCACATGCGACGGATCCGGCTGATACTTCCGAAGCATGGAGACATGGAAGACATTATGGACATTTGCTAGCTCTGGTGGCAACGCTAGCCTGTAAGCTCGATCTCCCACTCTCCCGAGTATCTCAAAAGGTCCTATGAAGCGAGGGCTCAGCTTCCCTCTCTTCTCGAATCTCGTAATACCCTTAGAAGGAGAAACCTTTAAAAATACTGACTCCCCTGCTGTAAACTCCAACGGTCTACGTCTCCTGTCAGCATAACTCTTCTGTCGACTCTGAGCTGTCCTCAACCTCTCACAAATCAACTGGACATCCTCAAAGGCCTGACTATCAAATCGGGAGCGAATATTTGCCTGTCACCAACCTCCTCCCATCCTACAGGAGATCGACATCTACGGCCATACAAGGCCTCATATGGTGCCATCCCGATACTAGAATGATAACTATTATTGTAGGTGAACTCCGCGAGTGGTAGGTGATCATCCCAAGAGCCACTAGAATCAAGTACACAAGCTCTCAACATATCCTCGAGGGTCTGTATAGTCCTCTCTGACTGCCCATCTGTCTAAGGATGGAAAGCTGTACTAAATCTCAACTGGGTCCCCGTAGCTTCCTGAAAGTGTTCCCAGAAATGGGAAGTGAAGCGGGAATCCATATCTGATACAATACTCACTGGGACACCATGCAATCTCACAATCTCGCGCACATATAGCTCCGCCAATCTACTCAGAGGATCGGTGACTCTCATCGCTAGGAAATGTGCCGACTTCGTCAATCTGTCGACTATCACCCATACGGCATCGTTCCCTCTACGAGTCCTCGGTAAGCCCATCACAAAGTCCATGGTGACATGCTCCCATTTCTAAGTCGGTATAGGTAGAGGCTGCAATAACCCTGCAGGCTTCTGATGCTCTACCTTCACCTGCTGACAGACGAGACATCTCGCAACAAACTCTGCTATATCTCTCTTCATCCCCGACCACCAGTATACCTTCCGGAGATTCTGATACATCTTTGTACTACCAGGATGCAAGGTATACCTCGACGAATGAGCCTCTGTCAAGATCAATCTCCTGATCTCAGGATCGTCGGGAACACATATCCTGTCTCGGAACCTCAGTAATCCATCTAAACTCAACTCAAACTCAGTCTCAATACCCCTCTGCATCTATCTGACTATCTCAATACACTGCTGATCATCACGCTGAACCTGTCGAATTCGATCCATCAAATCCAGTTCCAATTGCAGGCTAGCAATCATATAACTACCATCAGCATCAGGCGGGGTCACATCCAAACTGAGGCTCGCAAACTGCTCTAATAACTCGTGCTCCCGTACCATCATATAAGCAACCGACCCGAGATGCTTCCTACTCAAAGCGTCAGCCACTACATTCACCTTACCCGGGTGGTATAAGATCTCACAGTCGTAATCCTTCAAAAGCTCAAGCCACCTTCTCTGTCTCATGTTCAATTCCTTTTGCGAGAACAGATATTTCAAGCTTTTGTGATCGGTAAATGCCTGAAATTTCTCACCATACAGATAGTGGCGCCATATCTTCAATGCAAACACTACGGCCGCCAACTCTAAGTCGTGGGTCAGGTAGTTCCTCTCATGATCCTTTAGCTGTCTGGATCCATAAGCGACTACCTTTCCGTCCTGCATCAATACACAGCCCAGTCCTTGGTAAGAAGTATCTGTATAAACAGAAAAACCTCCTGAGCTAGTAAGAATGGTGAGAATTGGAGCAGAGGTCAATCGATGCTTCAGCTCTTGAAAAATTTCCTCACATCTGTCATCCCACTCAAATGCAACACTCTTCCGAGTGAGATGTGTCAATGGAGCTGCCAATCTTGAAAACCACTCCACAAACCGTCTATAATATCCAGCTAAACCTAGAAAACTCCTGATCTTCGTAACTGTCTGAGGCCTCTGCCACTGTACTACTGCCTCAACCTTGGATGGGTCTACTGACACACCATCTCTCGACACAATATGTCCCAAGAAGGAGATCTGCTCAAGCCAAAAGTCACACTTATTGAGCTTAGCATACAATCGCTTCTCACGGAGGGTCTGCAATACAATCCTCAGGTGCTACTCGTGCTCCTCTCTGGACCTCGAATAAACCAGTATGTCATCGATGAAGATAATCACAAATTGATCCAAATAAGGCCGAAACACCTCATTCATCAATGTCATAAAAGCTGCGGGAGCGTTCGTCAACCCGAATGGCATAACCATAAACTCAAAATGACCATAACGGGTGTGAAAAGCTGTCTTGGGTACGTCTCCATCCCAAACTCTCAACTGATGGTACCCAGATCTTAGATCAATCTTGGAAAAGACCTGTGCTCCCTGTAGCTGATCCAGTAGATCATCAATCCTCGGAAGGAGGTACTTATTCTTGATGGTAGCCTTGTTCAATAATCGATAGTCGATACACAACTGAAGGCTCCCATCCTTCTTCCTAATAAACAGAACCGGTACTCCCCATGGTGACACACTCGGTCTGATGAACCCCTTCTCTAACAGTTCCTGTAACTGTTTCCTCAGCTCCTCTAACTCAACTGGAGCCGTCCTGTACGGCGGTCTAGATATCGACTCTGTACCGGGTGTCATATTAATACTGAACTCTGTCTCCCTCACTGGCGGTAACCTTGGTAACTCATCCGGAAAGACATTTGGAAACTCTCTGACTACTGGAATGTCTGTCAATTCCGGACGTGCCACAGCCGTATCTACCACGTACGCAATATAACCTTCACAACATTATCCACCAAATTAGTACGTCATTCATTCATACTCTTCTAAAATTCTCATTCTCATTTACTTCAAGGAAATTGCACAATACATTTTTCTGGAGTATGAGACATGACTGTTCTGGCAAAACAATCTAAAATAGCTCGATGAGCAGCCAACCAGTCCATTCCTAGGATTACATCAAAATCTCTCATATGCATCAAGATTAGATTGGCTGTCATCACTCTACCACCTAATTTCAGCTCACAATCGCTCAATACATACTCCACTAATTGGCTAGTGTTCATGGGTGTCATTATAGATAGCTTTCTACTCAGAGGGGTAGGTTTCACATAATTACACAATTTAAATACAAACAACGGTGATACAAATGAATGCGTAGAACCAGGATCTATTAACACATATGCTTCTAAATCATGGATCAGAATAGTACCTTTCACCACATCTGTTGACTGATCCGCTGTATCCTGGTCAAGAGCATGCACTCGCCCTGTAACAACTGCTTGCTTCCCCTTCTCTGCCACTGTCGCTTTCCTCTGCGGCGCAAATGTATCACCAGAAGCCCTCTCTGAACCCTTGCCCTTCTGAGGGGCACTCTCAACTATCTCGAGACAATCTCTGCTCACATGCCCGGGCTTCCCGCATCTATAGCATACCATTGTAGGACCAAAGCAGGGTCTATCACCGTGATATCTATCACACCTACCGCATCTCTCAGTCGTAGGTCGTGGCCCACCTATCACAATACCTTTATGTGGAGCAGAAGAAATGGTCGGATAAACTGGAGGTCTAGCTGGCCTCTCCCGAATCTCCTCTATCCTCGGTCTCTTCCTAATCAACTGTCTGCGCCCTCTATAACCAAACCCTTTATCTCCCACTGGTCTCTTCCCCTCTTTATGTCTGCTGCCAGTCTTCCCGAACTGTGAGGCAGTCCTCTCAAAATCCTGCTCAATCAACTGCGCTCTACTCACTGCCTCCTCGTAAGTCGGAATAGCCAAAGGGACCAATCTAGATCAGATCGCTGGCCTCAATCCATCAATGAATCTCTGGACCTTCTTAGTCTCACTAATCATGGTGTCCGGATCGTATCTGCCCAGGGAGATGAACCTCGTCTCATACTCATCTACCAATCGACTCCCTGGGTCAGGTTCAAAAACTCAGACTGCAGCTTTCGCTGCGCTGTATCTGGGACGTACTGCCTCTGAAAGGCCTCCAAAAATATCTCCCAGCTAATCACGGTAAGTCTAGCTCTGAGAATCAGTCTGGTGGACTTCCACCAATGCTTCGTCGATCCCCTAAACATAAAAGCAACGAATGCCACCATCTCCGTAGGGGTACACTCGAAGAACCCGTATAGCTTCTCCATCTGGCTCAACCAATCCTCAGCTACCACTGGGTCCTTCACCCCGCTAAATGCCGACGGTCTGAACTTCTGAAACTGTCGCAGTCTGTCCATATCGCAACTGTAACCCCAATCTCTAATACTCTGGTGTGGGGCAATAAGAGAATCCATGTCCTGGACCGGTGGGGGTGTAGGAGTCTCTGTATCCTGAACTGGCTGAGCAGGCGCATCAGGAGTAGCTGCCTGTCTAGCATCACCCTGTCCACCTCTAACTCCCTATACTGACTGCAAAACCAACTCCATAAGCATCTCGAGGCTCCGCTCTATCCTAGCGAAACGTGCCTCAATCGCCTCAGCAGATCTCTCTGCAGTATCCCTCTCTGTAGTACCCTGCTCTGTAGTATCTCTCTCTGTAGGACCCTGTGGGGCATGCTCCACCCCGATCTCTACCTCAGCCTCCTCTTGAGTCTCATGAGGTAACTCGGTACGTCTATCAGTCGTAGGTCTACCTCTACGGCCTCTGCCTCGTGCCCGACCTCCTCTACCGCGACGAGTAACATGCATCTTGCCTATAATCCTGCATTCACAACCATTTCTTAATTAAAACCCATCTCAATATACACGATTGTATCTAACCAAGCACAATAACACAGGGATGTAATTCCTAATTATTGACACTGACATACATCAGACCAATTCCACTCTGATACCACCTTTATTGTCACGACCCAAAACTACCTGAAAATCAGAGTAAATTTTTCACGTTTTATTATTTCATACTTACCTCTGATCGTGACCAACCATAACCAATAATTGGGTTGTATGTCAGTGCCCATATCCTCTCCATACATTTACTATTAGTGGACAATTTAATTTAAATAAAAGTTCACATATACTGCACTAAACTTCTTCAATTTCTTTACATATCTATACCCACTCTATACATCCCAGTGTCATATAAAATATAGTACTGTGCTCATGTTATTTAGATATAAGAAACATATGAAATCGTGTATATACCTCAAAAGATAGGTAGCAGCGGACAACTAGAATGTCGTACCCAGTCGCCTCCCAATCTACTGGAAGAAATCTGTGTGAGAAAATGAAAGGGGTGAGCACATCAAGCTCAGTAAGGCAATTCTACGAACAAGTAGATAACAATACAACCTACATGAACGTAGTGCCATGCATAAACCACCTCTTCTCCACACATTTCCAAAACATATGCTATGTTATGATGTCATGTAAAATATTTCACAGGTAATCCCAAAAAGCATGAAAACTTAACATGCATATCTTTTAAATCGTTATTTCTCGTTTAAAATTTCGTAACAAGATCAGGACTCAACCCTTCCCTCAGGTAGCCCTAACTCACACAAAATCCACAAAATTGTGTTTCTTGAAAACATCAATATCGGAAAACGTAAATATACGGGATATGAGACTAGGCAATATTTGTATATCGGTAATAACTAGGACTATGGCCATGTGTCCTCAAGAGTCCCTCTACTACACGGATTCTAGTATGCGGGATCTCACTATGATCGAGAACTGCCCGGGAGGTGGGTCACTCCATCCCGTCGGTCTTATCCGACCCTCCGCATCCGAAGATGCCACACGTATCCGAAGATACCACGCATCCGAAGATGCCACACGTATACGAAGATACCACGTACCCGAAGATGCCACACGTATCCGAAAATACCACGCACCCGAAGATGCCACACGAATCCGAAGATACCACGCATCCGAAGATGCCACACGTATCTGAAGATACCACGCACCCGAAGATGCCACACGTATCCGAAGATACCATGCACCCGAAGATGCCACACGTATCCGAAGATACCACGTAGCCGAAGATGCCACACGGTACAGCGTACTCCATGCTACTTGCACAGTACAACGTACTCCGTGGACCCATATCATATCTGTATACTCATGCCATGTCTCCTAACGCACGTGCGAGCCTATTTAATCGGTGTGACACACAGTCACCCGTTGCTCCAAACACGGCTCATCGTATGATCTTAGAAAATAGTGCGAGCGGTGCTCCAGTACTCTCATAAAATCGGGTAAAACTAGTGCGAGCTAAGCTCTAGCACGTCACATATCTGAAAAGTCACGTAGGTGGCTACATTTCTCAAATCGATTTCAACGAAAATCAACACTTGTTGAAGATATGAAATGTTGTTCAATTTCATTTAAAAGTTAGCCGACCTACTTATGCATGTACCTGAATACTTCAAAAACGAGCAAGAACCCTTTGTTCTTGCTCCTTACACTTTTTCCTAAAATTTGGAATTTTACCCTTAACGAGGGTATTTTGGTAATTTGCCCATCCGGGGCCCTAAAATTTTTATCTCAAATCTAGACCCTTCGTACAATTTAAAAGACTGTAAATGGCGTCGAAAATTCGTAAAGCTATCTATAGCAGTTCATAAAATTCCCTTACCTGGAATCGCGCACAGACTTAACCTGTCTCGATGATGCCAAACCTCTGGGCCCAAATGCGCGCCAACCAAATGTACATAACTGCATATAACCACACAGTTGAGGTCAATTCAATTATCTTGATCAGTATATCGCATTTACTGACCAACTTTAAAGTATTGGGCCCTATCTACCTTATTGGGTCTCGGCCCATTTTATATTTATTAATTCCCTTCTTCGGGTATACCGAGCTTATGCAGCTTACTAATAATTATCGGGCTTCGTTCCAAACTCATTGGATAGCCCGTATACCATTTATGGCAATTACATTACAACTCCGAAAAATATTCCTTTCTATGCGAAATTAATCCATAATTCCGTAAAATAATTAAAACTCTGTATTTAAAGAACTCATATTGCCGAAATTAAAATGTACTTACCCGATACGATGCGGGGTACAAAAATCAGAGCTAAATCGGCTCTCGTTTGGTCTCTGTCGAAAAGCTGCACAATTAGGTAAATTCGGATTATTTTTCATTAAATAAAATATTAAATAAATTTTTGGAATTTACCCGTAGGTCAATTTCGACCCTCGGTCGAATTACCCGAATCTCGAGTCGTCCCCGGTGAATTTCTTTCCTTTTTCCTTTTTCCTTTCCTTTCTTTCCTTTTCTTTTCTTTTCCTTTCCTCTTTCCTTCCTTTTCCCTCCTTTTCCTTCCCTTTCCTTTCGGCCAAACGGTGCCGTTTCTGCCACTTTGCCGTCGCCGGCATTTCCGGCGATCTTGCTGGCTAATACCGGTCTCAAAAGAACTGGCTCCTTCCTTTGAACATGTCGGTGGCTTCCGTTCAAGCCCAGTCACGATTGTTCGTCGAAAATCAGCCTGTTTCCTCTCAGATTTTCCTTAACTCCGATCGGCTTCCTCCGGCCACTACACGGCGCGTTTTCGGTGCCCTGAAGATCGTCGGTCTCTCCTCTTGCACCTCGGCTGCTCGTCGGCGGTCAAGGATCGCCGGTGCTCCTTCGGTGGTCACGGGTTCTCACGATCCTTCAATTTTTTTTTCCGTTTCGGGTTTATCCCGATTTTCTTCTCTTTTTATTATTATTATTATTATTATTTATAAACTATTTTATTATTATACTATTCATTAAAATACTCTACAATATTCCAAAATATCTACAACTTACATTATTTTAATCTAATTTAATTTATTTAATTTAATTTATTAAATTCATTTTTCTCCATTTTTCGATATTATTCTTTCGTATTTTCGAGATATTGTTTCGAAAAACTTTTCGGTATTTTTAAAAATTTCGAATCTTGATCAATTGACTCAAAATTGTATAATTTCCTCATTATTGATCAAGATATCTTACATCCTTATTTTTTAATTAAAATTTTCTTATCGCCTTAATACCGGAGTTCAGTATTTTGACCATTTTACCCCTGCTCTTGTTTCGGAACCAATTTAACCTGACTTTCCTTCATACATCCACCATCTTTTCTTATTTTAATTTTGTAATTTTGCGTAACTTCATTTTGATCATTTTCGTTTGTCCTGTGGCCAATTCGGCTTGTATTTAATTTCTTCCGACGTTCAACGATATTCCATTTTATTCTTCTTTACAATTTAATTTAGTCAATGCTCTTCTTATGATTCAATGAATATATGGAAGTGTACATCACATGAATCATATGGAATATAGCAACAAATACAAACAAAGTGGGTCGTACAAGTGCTCCCCAAGGCGATACACTCGATCTGATGAACCCCTTATCCAACAACTATTGTAACTGCTTCTTTAGTTACTCCAATTCAATTGGAGCCATTCTATATGGTGGGTTGGATATCAGCTCTATACCGAGTGTTAATTCTATACAAAATTCTATCTCTCTATCTGGCGCTAACCCTGATAATTCATCCGGAAAGACATCTAGAAATTCCCTGAACACTGGGATGTCTCGCAATTCCGGGCATGCCTTATCCGCCTCAATCACGTACGCAATATAACGTTTAAAAATATCAATATCAAATCAGTATAGAAATTCATATATTTCACTCACAACCATAACTACTTTCATTACTTTTCAAGGGGATTTACATTACATTTCTTGGGGAAATTTATGGTAACGCTATCTACCCTGGAAATGTTACCGTCTTAGAAAAACAATCTACTACCGCACGGTTTACAACCAAGCAATCCATTGCTAGGATTACATCAAAGTCTCTCATATACATTAAAATGAGGTCGGTTGACATTTCTTTTTCCCATACTCTCAACTTACAATCTCTAAATACATACTCCACTAGCTGACTATTTTGCATGGGAGTGCTTATCAGCATCCTCCTACTCAACAGGGCTAGCTTCACATGCTTAAACAATTTTCATGCAAATGCAAGTGATATAAATGAATGTGTGGCACCAGGATCTATCAAAACATAAGCTTCAAGATCAAAGATTAAGATTGTACCTTTCACCACATCTGACGACTGATCTGCAGTATCTCGGTCCAAGGCGTGTACTCGCCCTCTGCCAACCACTTGCTTTCCTTTCTCTTCAGTTGTCGCCCTCCGTCTCGGAGTAGGAGTATCAACAAGAGCTCTCTCTGGCTCCTTCCCCTTCTATGGAGTACTCTCAATCATCTTTGGGCAATTTTGGAACACATGCCCAGGCTTCCAACATCGAAAACATACTGCAAGAGATCCATAACATGGCCGAGTTTCATGGTACCTACCGCACTTACTGCACTATTTTTTAGTAGGTCGTGGCCCTCCGATCACTATTCCTTTTACTGAAGCTATGGCCAGATACACGAGAGGCTTAACTTTCCTCTTTCGGATCTCCTCAATCCTCGACCTCTTCCCAAAAAATCTCTTGCTTGCTCTATAACTGAAACCTCTATCCATTGTTTGTCTCTTCTTATCTCTGTCCCTCACTCTACTAACTTTTTCAAACTCTAAGGTAGTCATCTAAATATCTTACTAACACAACTGTGCTTTGTACACTGCCTTCTCGTAGATAGGTATGTCAAAAGGAACCAATCGAGATCTGATGGATGGTCTCAGTCCATCCACAAATTTTTGGACCTTCTTGACCTCATTGTCCATCGTATCAGGATCATACCTGCCCAGAGAGATAAATTTAGTCTCATACTCATCCACTGATCTATTTCCCTAGGTCAAATCTAAAAATTCTATTTGCACCCTTCGCTGCGCAGTATCCGAAACATACTGCCTCCGGAAGGCCTCCAAAAATACATCCCAGCTGATCTCTATAAGCCAGGCTCTCAATATGGGTCTGGTGGACTTTCACCAGTGCTCTGCTGATCCTTTCAACATGAATGCGACAAACGCTACCATCTCGGTAGTATTGCACTCGAAAAACCCATATAGCTTCTCAATCTCATTCGCCCAGTCCTTCGCAGCTACTAGGTCCTTAACTCCACTAAAATATGGCAGCGTAAATTTTTGAAACTGTCGTAACTTATCCAGGTCACATCTATAACCCCAATCTCTACTTCTTTGTGGTGGAACAATAGTAAAAGGTGTTTCCTGTACTGGTGGGGATGTGAGAGTATCTGTAGTCTGAGGTTCTTGGGCTACCTGTACAGGCATCTCAGGAGCAACAATTGGTTCATCATCATCACCCTATGTAGCTGGCTCTTACCCGTCCCCAGCTTCAGGTAACGACTGGACAATCAACTCTATAATCTCCTCTAAGCTACGCTCTATCCTCACGAAGCGCGCCTCAGTACTCTCGATTCTCTCTGTCGAAACCTGTGGAGCATGCTCAACATCAGCCTGCACCTCTACCTCCTCGTGAGTCTCATATGGAAATGACTCAACATGCCCTCCAAGCCTACCCCTCTGGCCTCTAGCTCGTGCTCTCGCCCTTCTACCGCGACTTGATAAGTCGCATATTAAACATATTAATTGTCATATTTTCTCATGATTTAAATTCTTTTGTATGCTTAATTTTTTGATTGACTTATATTTTCTATTTTCTATTGTAGATGAAAGAATATGAGAAAAATGAACTAAAGTTACAATTTTTGATCAAGTCACAAAATCAGGAGATATCTTGGTGTAAGAAGGAGGCACGCTTAAGGCAGTGACAAAGATTGCAATCAAATATGTGAATTCAAGTCAAGATCTATCACTTCTAGCTGAAGTTGACTTAACCAATCTAAAGCTGGCAAGTGGAAGATTTTTATTATTAAGGAAGAGATATGCAATAACTGTTTTTGGCAAATGGTGGAGAAAGGAAAGAAGTTTAATTGTAATCAAACTTAATCAGAGAAATTTCCCTTGGAAATAGATTCTAGGGGTTAAGAGATTTAGTATTTATAGACTAAGAGTGGAAAGGGAGATCATCTTCAATCATCATTATAGACACAATTCTATATTTTTATTTTTCTTTAGTGTTTTCTTTGAACTTATGGCTTGCTAAGTTATTTAGTCTAGCCAAAGGATAATTAAAGTTTGAGTTCTTCAAGAATTGTGAGATCTAATTAGTTTTATCTTGTTTTTTTATATATTTGCTATTTATATATTCTCTATGCTTGTTTAAATTATTGTTTTGATTGATTGTGCAAAAAGGGCCCTTTGTTCAATTGTCAGGATAATATATCACCAATTAGAAACCTGAATCTGTAATTGTGTAGGAATTCTAATATAAGTGGTAAACAACATAATTGATTACAGATAGGTTTTAAATTCTATGTTAATAAGATATATAATCTAGCTTAAATGAACCTACATGTGTGTTTGTTAGTTAGAATTGGTAGTCTCTCTAGTTTTTAATGATGTTGGTAAATTAAATCTTAAGATCGTATCTAAGGTTGTTTAACTGACAGGAGAAATAATTAGAGATCGTATCCTGATTATCGAAGAAGTAAGGAGGGATAGGTTGTTAGGTCGTACCAATAACCACAACCAATTTGGTAAAGATTAAAAGAACTCATTTTTGCATCAATGATCAATTACATGAACCCACTCTAAAATTATTCCTTTGGTTGGATATTCTCATCATATTGATTTTCTCCAAATATTTTACATAGCGATTTCTTTGCCTACATTTTAGTTTATTAATTTTTATTATCATTTTCACTTTCACAAATCCCTAATTATATTTTCTTTTTAAATATTTTACAGAAAAATAAATCTAACCAATCTCTTGGGAAACGACCTTGCTCAACTATGCTGCAGTTTTAATCTATTTTTGAGTAGGAATTATTATTGTTGGTCTCGAAAGCCACCAATTTTTGGCGTCATTGCCGGGGATTGGTTTTTAATTAGATTTATTTTGATGCCCTGTTGATAATTCTATGAAAATAGAATTATTTGTGCTTAATTTTCTAATTAATTATTTAAATCCCCAATTTATTTTCTTAATTATCCCCTTTATTTAATTAAAAATCTCATGTATGCAAATAAATCAAAGCCGGATGAATTTTGAATATTTCGATAGAAAATGGGCTGGAATTTGGCTAAAATCGAGATTGGACCACGCAGACAACACAAGCCATGCCACCTAGCACATCCAATTGGAAAAAAAGACAGATGACATGGAAATATCATTTTGAGGAGCCAATGGTGTGATGACAAGTGAACAAAAAAATGTCAACTCATCTAGGATGAAAAATTACAATTGTACCCCTAAGTGTGTATATAAATAGAAAAAGATGGCAATTGAAGGGATGTAATTTTAGGGTAGAATATTTTTAGGGTATATTTAGGTTTTATTTGTTCTTAAGTTTTTCCTTTCTCGTTAGTCATTTTCTTAATGTTTTACTGTTCATTTCATTATAGATGTTCTTTATTAGTCTTTGATAAATTTTATTTCAATGGAAAATCAATTTCATTTCATGATCTCGGTTTGGTAACCATCAGTTCTTTATTTTGTCAATTTTATTTACATAGCTTATTTTCCTAGTGTATGTCTCAATTTTTCCTAGAATCAGTGCTTATGTTTTCTTTGTTTTATTTGAAAAACCAACATCTTTAGTTGCTCTCGGGTTGTTTTCTTTGTGCATTCGGTTCCTTACTTCTTCCATCATCTATGCTAATTGGTTTTGGTGCTTTAGTTTGGGCAAATGCTAGGCATTGTTTCACATTTAAGCAATGTGGAACCATGACATTAAAGAGCTGGAATAGAGTAAGCCGATGATGATGAGTTTTCATGTTAATGAGCTACGGGTGTCACGACCCAAAACTACCCAAAAATCAGAGTAAATTTTTCGCGTTTTGTTATTTTCTTTCATGCTTACCTGTCCTCTGATCGTGACCACACTCCACTAACAAATTGGGCTGTGCGTCAATGCCAGTCCCACCATACATTTACCATATAACTTAATTCTTTCTCAGTCATTTATAAGTGTTTACAATATTTATACATCCCCTAAAGTTACTTACAAACATGTTACTGTGCTATGCTTATTTACATACAATATGTACAAGTGTGTATACCTTAAATGATGGGCAGCAGCGGATATCCGGAATGCAGTACTGAGTCACCTCAACGTTTACTGGAGATTATCTGTGTGAGAAAATGAAAGGGGTGAGCACATCAAGCTCAGTAAGGCAATCCTACGAACAAGTAGGTAACCATACTACCTACATGAACGTGGTGCCATGCATAAACCACCCTTTCTCCACACATTTTAAAACAGATGATATGAGTTATGATGTTATGTAAATCCATTCGCATGACAAAATTCAACATGCAATTATTTCAAATCATTTCTTTCTCGTTTAAAATGTCACAACAAGGCCGGGACTCAACCCATCCCTCGGGTGGTCATGACTCACATAAAACTATAAAAAATCGATTTACATTCACACATGGGTTTGAAAAGCATAAAAGTAATCATCATGCACATTTGATTTTAAAAACCTAGTTTTAATCTCATCAAAGTCGTCAACATGCAAGACAAGGCAATATCTATATAACGGTAATAACCAGGACTATGGCCGTATGTCCTCGTGAGCCCCTCTGCTACACGGATCCTAGTCTGCGGGGTCTCACCCTGATCGAGAACCGCCCGAGAGGTGGGTCAATCCAACCCGTCAGTCTTATCCGATCCCACGCATCCGAAGATGTTGTATCCGAAGATACCCGGTATCCGAAGATACCGTATCCGAAGATACCGTATCCGAAGATACCCCGTATCCGAAGATACCACACGGTACATCGTACTCCATGCTACTTGCATGGTACATCGTACTCCGTGAACCCATATCATATCTCTATACTCATGCCATGTCTCAAAACGCACGTGCGAGCCTATTTAATCGGTGACACACAGTCTACCCGAAGCTCCAAGCACGGCTCATCACATATTCTCATAAAAATCAGTGGGGGGTGCGAGCGATGCTCCAGCACTCTCGTCAATTCAAGTAAAACTAGTGCGAGCTAAGCTCTAGCACTCTCATCAAATCATGTGAAAAATCTGGTGCGAGTTACACTCTAGCACCTTGTCACGAAAATCGTGTAAAATCTGGTGCGTGTTAGACTCTAGCACCGTGTGACAAAAATCATATATATATATATATATAAAATCTGGTGCGAGTTGGACTCCAGCACCAATGCATGTAAAACTCTAGTGCGAGCTCTCGCTCCAGCACTAATGCATGCATCACACAACTCAAAATATCGTGCGAGCTGAGCTCTAGCACGTCACATGTCAATAAAAACACGTAGGCGGCTCTGTTTCCTCAAAACAGTTTTCAAAACAATTATATCGTTGAAAGTATGCAATGTTGTGTATTTTCTTTCAAGGTTAGCCAGCCTACTCATGCATGCATTAAAATGTCTCCAGAACGAGCAGAAACCTCTTATTCTTGCTCCTCCCAATTTTTCCTAAATTTGTAAATTTTACCCTTAACAACCGTATTTTGGTAATTTGCCCATTCGGGGCACTAAAATTATTATTTGACCTCTAGACCCTTCAGATAATTTTTAAAGGACTGCAAATGAACTTAAAATTTTGTAAAGTTACCTCTAGCAGTCCGCAGAATTCCCTTACCTTATTTTCCTGTCGAGTCTGACATTTCCTCTGATGTCACGTCGCGCAGTCCGATCTGCTCCCAATCCAATGTCCGAAACTACGTATAAATATTCCTCAGGTCAGATATTATACAACTTAATTGTATTTAATACTTTCTGGGCTTAATTTAAATGATTGGGCCCATTTATCCCTATTGGGCCCGATTGCACCTTAATGGGCCTTAATCGGCCTTAAGCCCGTTTTCCACTTAATTTTTACATTATCGAGGCCTATTGGGCTCATTGGGCCCACTAACAATTCCTTGGGCCTCATTCTAACTCTCGAATAGCTAAATTTATTATTTACGACAATTTTTCTAAATTTCCAAAATTTAATTCAATTTATGCGAAATTTAAATTCATATCACGCATAACGATGTAAATTGTCGTAAATAAGGGTTACTTACTCGAGATTCCATACTAGTACATAAATCGAGGCTATCTCGAGCTCTCGTTTGACGTCGATTGTCGAGCTACACAATTTCATAAATTTCTGGGTAAATTTCCAGTCGAAAATTAATTAAATAAAATATTTCAAAATTTAAATCGGTCAATTTCGACCGCTACTGACTTACCCGTAGCTCGATTACATCGTCGGGATTTTTCCTCAATTTTTTCTCTTTTTCTTTTTCCCTTTTTCTCCTTTTTTCCTCTCTTTCTTGGCTGAACCGGTTCGGTCCGGTTCAACCCGGTTCGGACCGTCGGTTCACCCCGATTCACTCCGGTTCAGGGCCTTGCCGGTCGATTCTCCGCCGTGTTCCACCGCCAGTGGCTCCGCTGGGTCGTCCGCATCTCAGATCTGGGGTCGACTTCGGTCGAGGTCGCCAGAAAGTCGCCGGTTCGGCTGTTCTCTCTCGACCGTCGAAACCCATTTCTCTTTTCGTCGTTTTCGACGTGTTCCTGCAGCTTCGCCGGTCGTGGCCGCCATCAATCGGCTCACCGACGCCTGGAGAACATTCGGCTGTGGTCGGTCGGGCCTGAATCGGCACCGATCGCCGTCGATTCCTCTTTTCTTCCTCGTTTTCGCCGCCATTTGCCGTCGTCGATGCCTCCACGGTGCCGGTGGTGGCTCAGCCCTCGTCGGGCTTCCCTTCCTCGGCCTCCGTCGGCCATCGATCGTCGGCGAGAGGCTCGGCCTCAAGCTTTGTTTTTCGTTTTCGCTTCTCCCTCTCTCTCCCCGATTCGTTTTCTGATTTCTTTCTTTTTTTTCTTTTTTTTTCAATTAATTAATTTATTTTTATTTTTATTTTTTATTATTTAATTTTTATTAATATTTTAATCAATAAAATATATAAAAATATCTAAAATATCTACCAAAAATTATTATTTTATTTCAAATTAATTAATTTAATTTTATTTATTAATTTTACCCTTTTTCGGGTATAATTTCTCCGTATTTTCGGGATATTGTCCCGAATGACTTTTCGGTATATTTTTTGATTATTTTCAGGATTATTTTTCGAATTAAAAATTCTGATTTAATCTTGATTAATTCCATAAATTCATATCTTGATCAATTTAACCCAGAATAAATTTATTTCACCTTTATTGACCAAGATTTCTCAATCTATTATTTTTAATTAAATTTTTCTTCTCGAATTTATACCGGCTTTCGATCTTTTGACCATTTTACCCTTGCACGTGTTCGGGATTAATTTAACCCGACTTCCTTTCACGAACACTCACTCACTTCGCATTTTAAATCCTTATTTCCAATCCGAATCCCATTCAATTAAATTTTTGACCATTTTCATCCCTCATAAAAATTTACGATTTAATTTCGGGTCTTACAACGGGTCTGAGAGTGTAACTTCCATTGTTGTTTAGTTTGATTTATATTTATTCCCTCTCGGTTTCAATCTTCTGTTTGGCTGTGCTTTCTTGTTCTTTCTTTTCTTTACTTCATTCTTATTAACATGATTTTCATGTCTCGGTTCTTGATAGTATAGCTTCCATTTTTATTGCACTTCCTTACGTTTCTCGATTCTATTTCATTTACTGCACTTTATTTCCTGTTTTATTGTTGTTTGTTACTTGTTGTAGGTTAGTGACAAGGACATGGTAGACTGCTTGGTGTAGAGTTTCAAGAGGGGCATGGGTTCATCTGTGGAGCATAGTTCACTGTTGACTTCATTTTTGTCCTTTATTTACCTCTGTTTTTGTATCTTACCACTGCTCATCTATGTTTATTTGTTGTATTGTTTGCAAATTTTTTAAGGAAGCTCTTGGTACCAAGAATGGGCAAGATGACGAGGAAGCATTTACAGTTTTAAGATGTCATCTAAAAGGATCTTGCAGAGCATGAAAGAGATCAGCATAGCAGGTACCATGCTGGTAATACGTTGGCATTAGTGCTGTTGATCACACCGACTACAGGTATACTACCACCAGCCGAGGCACGAGAGGTGCAGTAGTAGTACTTGGAGCAGAAGCCACGAACAAGAACTGCAGGGTACGGTTTGCACGAGATGAACATGTAAAAAATGTACACAGCCAATAGCCGAAATCGTGAAAGCCTGGAAATAAACATGAATTTGGAAAGACAATGAACAGTGACAAATCGGGACCACTCTCTTGGTTTCCAAATTCGGTTAAGGCCTTGTTTGGCCAATTAAGTTGTTATTTCATGCTTTTACTTTACTGAATTAAATTGATTAATACTTGTTAGTTGTTATTTAGGTAATTTAAGTAATTAATGGTAGGTTAGCTTTATTTCTTTACATGTCAATTTAATTTTCAGTTTTAAATTTTAGTTAGTAGTTACTTTTATATTATGTTTTAGGACTTTATTTTAGTTTAGTTGCACTTAGAATTTGATTCATGCATTTTTAATTTAGTCTTTATCTTTATTAAATTTTAGGTCAGTTTAATTTGCAATTTTTAATTACATGCATTTTTATTTTAAGTTTGTTTAAATTTTAGTTTAATTAATCTTGTTCTTTATTTCCATTTTTTACTTTTTATTGCGTTAATTAATTTTAGCTGTTTTAATATTTTTGTAGGTATTTTCTTTTAATTGCGTGGAGCTCGATAAGTAAATCTTAGCTTGGTTTTATTTTCTTTATTTTATAGTTTTATTATTTTCAGTACCATTAGCTTTGTAGATCACACATTAAACTTCATAATTTGCTAGGATATACTTAGGGTAAGATTAATCGGTAGTTAATTAGGCTAGTCAACTTCTTTGTGGGACGATAATCCGAGACTCAAATCCCATTATTACTTGTACGACCCGTGCACTTGCGGTACTACATTTAGGGCGTGTCACCCGTTCTTTTCGTGCAGGTGAATTAATCCCGTACGATCCTGAGATTGAAAATACTGCTAAGAGAAATAGGAAGGAAGCTAAATTTCAGAAAGCACACGAAGCTTCATCTTCATCACTTGGACTGAATTTAACACCTGATTTGGCCAACTCATCTAGTGATTCTGAGACTGAAGAAATAATGGCTGGAGAGGAGCAAACTTTAAGGCAGTTGGCTACACCGCCTGTCAATCAACAACCCCTCTACATTCATTACCCAACTCTACAAGCAGATTTTGAATTAAGATCAGGTTTGCTCCATTTGCTTCCCAAGTTCCATCGTCTTAAGAATGAAGATCCTCACAAGCACTTAAAAGAATTTCATGTGGTATGTTCAAGCCTGAAACCACAAAGAGTTACTGAAGAGCAAATTAAAATGTGAGCTTTTCCATTCTAACTAGCTGATAGAGCAAAATATTTGCTGTTCTATTTACCTCCTGGTTCTATAACCACATGGACTGAGATGGTGAGACTATTCCTGGAAAATTTTTTCCCTGCTTCAAGAGCTGCCAGCATTAGAAGAGAAATATGTGGAATCAAGCAGAAAGACATTGAGACTCTTCATGAATACTAGGAAAGATTTAAGCAACTTTGTACAAGTTGTCCTCAACATGGGATTTCTTAATAGCTCATAATTTAATACTTTTATAAAGGGTTGTTACCCATGGAAAGAATGATGATGGATGTAGCTGGTGGAGGTGCGATAGTGAACAAGACTCCTAGAGAGGCTAGAATTTAATTTCCACTATGGCTTCTAACTCCCAATAGTTTGGATTCAGACAAGACATACCTCATAGAAGAGTAAACGAGGTAAATACACATTCTCTTGAAAGTCAAACAGCTAACCTAACATCTATTGTTCAACAATTGGCTATAGGAATGGGAAATGTGCAACAAGCTAAAGCTTGCGAAATCTGTGCTGCTACTGGCCACCCAACCGACATGTGCCACACACTTCAAGATGAATCTCATGAGCACGCAAACACAGTTAGAGGATTTACAGGTCCACCACAAAGGAATCATGATCCATATTCAAGTACTTATAACCCATGGTGGAGGGATCATCCCAACTTAAGTTATGGAGCAAGACCTCAATTTCAAAACTTCCAATATAGACAGCCTGCTCCACAGTAACAATAGCCATCTTTAAGTTCAAGTATGTCTCTTGAGGAAATTGTTAAATCGCTTGCAACTAACACATAACAATTTCAACAGGAGACTAAGATTAGCATCAAGAAACTGGAGGATCAAATGAGTCAGCTAGCCATTTCTGTGAATAAACTGGAATCTCAAGGAAAATTGCCCTCACAGACAGTTATCAACCCTAAACAGAATGTTAGTGCAATGACCTTAAGGAGTGGAACTGAGTTAGGGGAGTCTAGCAAGACAACCTAAAAGTGCATTCTATAAGAAGAAGCTGAAAAGGAAATTCCTACACCCCTGCCACAGTTGGATCAACCTAAGGAATCTAATGGCGAGCAACAAAAAGTTTTTGCACCAGTTCCTCCTTTTCCTTATAGATCATCTAAATCCAAAAAGGAGGAGGAGGAAAAAGAGATTTTTGACACTTTTCATAAGGTCGAGCTAAATATCCCTTTACTTGATGCAATTAAACAAGTACCTCGATATGCCAAGTTTCTTAAGGAGTTGTGCACCAACGAAAGGAAATTGAAAGGTAACGAATTTGTAAACATGGGTGAGAATATTTCAGCTGTCCTCCAAAAGAAATTACCTCCTAAATACAAGGATCTAGGTATGTTTACTATCCCTTGTAAGGTAGGTAATCTTAAAATTGAAAGAGCAATGTTAGATCTAGGAGTTTCAATTAATGTCATGTCTTTATCTATTTATAAATCTTTGAATATTGGACCATTAAAAGAGACTGGTGTGATTATTCAGCTTGCTGATAGATCTAACGTTTATCCTGAAGGTGTTCTAGAGGATGTTTTAGTGCAAGTAAATGGATTGATCTTTCTTGCTGATTTTTATGTGCTTAATATGGAGGATGATGACTCATCTAGATCTTTAATTTTGTTAGGAAGGCCTTTCTTAAAAACATCTAGAACCAAAATTGATGTGCATGATCGTACACTCACAATGAAATTTAATGGTGAAATCATTAAGCTTAATATCAACGATGACTATGAGAGTTCTAGGATTTACAAGGAAAAAATAAAGGTCTCTCGTGATTGTATGGTTTCTAGGAAAAGTTTTTATGTTGGTCAGAAAGTTATACTATCTCATCCTAAATTAAAAATATTTCCTAGTAAATTCTGTTTTGATGGTTAGGTCCTTCTATTGTTACTAACGTGTTTCCTCGTGGTGCAATTGAAATTCAAAGTTTGGATACAGGTAAGATCTCTAAGGTCAAGGGTTATCGCTTAAAGCCTTTTTATGAAGGTTTACAAGTGCATGAAGTTGAACGAATTGGGTTGAAATGTCCAAAATACAATTGAGCATGACTATGTCTAGCCAAAGATTTTAAAAAAATGCGCTTTTTGGGAGGCAACCCAAAATTTCTCTTTATTTTCTAGATTCACAACTGTTTTTCTTAATTTTTGTTATTTTATTAGTAGTAGATAAGATTTATGTTTGTTTTTGGGTTCTTAACAAAAACATAAAAAATGTTTGCATAAGGCGTGCTCACGCCCTATCAATACACCTCTTCTGCCATAAAAAAAATAATAAAAAAAACAAAAATTGTCAAAGTTGTTTGTCGACTCAACTTTCTTAGTTTTTTCTTTTGTTTCTTTTTTCTCTTCTTTCCCTGTAGATCCCCCTTCCCAACAGCATCTTCACCAGCACTGTCGGCGACAACCACCTATAGCAGACCACTTATTAGCAGAAGCACAGAACGCACCGGAACTGACCAGCAACCTCATTCTTCATCGGAACCGAGACCGATCCCCTCCTCGAGTTCTCTTCTTCTCCCGACTACAGCACCGATCTCCGACCCAGCTCTTCAGGTTTGACAGTCACATACCCTTCTTTTAGGAAGCATCTGCGGCAGCACCTGATACTCTTCTACCGACAAGCTCCATCGCGTCTCTAGCAGCAACCCGCGATCTTCTCCTAGCTCCAAGGTCCCGATTGCGGTAGTAGCTCCGACAGCACAGAACTGAGCAGCAATAACTCCACCAATTTCAAGCTTCTCCCAGCTTCTCTAGCAACCATCGACAACAGCAGTGCAATCTCTGATTTTTTGTTTTTATTTATTTTTTTCTATATTTTTCAGGTTAAAATAATAATAATAATAATAATAATAATACAATTTTTAAAAAAAAACCTACAAATAAAATAATTAATAAAATTTTAAAAAATAGAAAACAATTATAAAAAAAATAAGAAAAATTTGGTAGTTGCTTTACTTAACCGATGAATTTTAGCTATACCATTTTTATTAATATTATCTAATTTGGTGTAGTTATTTTTTGTTAGGGATTAACAATCGCACGAGGTAAGGAATTTTTCTATGGATAATAGTGTACATCAATGAGCTTCTTCCGCTCGTAAGCATGCTCAAATCGGCAAAGTAGTGGAAATCAATGCAATGCTTCACGCTACTCAACATTTTTCAGGGAAGTTCCTTGATTCTCTTAATTCGTTTCCAGTGTCTGAGCAATTATTTTGATACATTGGGGACAATGTATAGTCTGGGTGTGGGGGAGGGTATTTAATTGTGACTTTGCTGTTTGCTTTCTTTTTCTTTCATTCTTGATTATTGTTTATGAAAATTTTTGCAGATCTAAAGAAAAAAATTATTCCAAAAGGTACATTTAGTTATTATTTGTGATCTTTTTGAGTTCTAGATTTTTCCAATGCTTATCCCATGAAAAAAAAAATTGATTAACACAGTTTTGAATTCTCATTAAAACACTGATTAGTAGTTTTTAATTCATTAGATGAAAAAGTGTATAGAATCTAGCACATACAACCCTTTTTGGTGAGATTTGAGCCTACAAGCATTCATTACATCATGCTCTATTTCATTGTTTGTGTGATTGTCATGCATAGTCGACTATTCTAGAACTTGTTCTGTCATACATGTCTTAATCAACTCCTTTGATGAATATGATGCAATTAATCAAACAATGGCATTTAGGTTAAACCCTTTTTCTTGACATTATACCATTTCTTTTCTAGCCTACCCTTATTATTATTAACCCCTAGAAAAACCATTTTGAGCCTAGCCCTTTTCTTTGGATTAAACCACATTATAAACCATAATAAATCCTTTTGTTAATTTTTCCCTCTTTTTGAACCTTGAATTGATGAATCATATAGACTTATGCACATGAAACTTCAAAATATTGTTGGAAAGATTGCAACATGTTGAAAATTTAGTACTCCAAGCTATTACTTTCATTGAGTTATTCTCTTTCAAAAAAAAAGAGAAAAAAAAAAGAAAAGAAAAGATGAAAAAAATGAAAATGAAAAATAAAAAGAAAAGTGCAATTTTCAATGCTTGGAAGTTAGTTATGGAATTATTTGTGGTTCAATCAAAGGTATGCATTATATAATTGGATGAATGTGATGTGATTGAAGCAATCTTAAGAAATCATTGAATTGAGTTTTGTGTGAAAATTTTTGTTTGATTCGTTCAATTTCTCTAACCTAAAAATCCTTTTGTCATACCTTACCTAAGCCTCATTACAATCCTTTTAAACCCTTAGATTTTTGCATCTTAATTCATTCATTGGTGGAAGAGGTGTGATGGATTTGCAAGCCTATGGTAAGAAATCTTCTATGCAGTGACTTGAGAGTTCATTGATATATACCTTAAACACTAAGAGTGTGGTGAGTGAAATCCAATTGCGAGGCTATTGGATCCTATGTACTTTATAAATTTAATTGAATCATTAAGGTGTTATTCATGTGTGTTATGAGAATTCACTTTAAGAACTTCTGTTCAAGAAAAAATTGTTTTGGTTGAGCATAGGAAGAGGATGAAAGAATGATGAGAAGAGATTATGAATTTAGATTATTGTATGATTGAGGACAAGCAATGTTTAGGTAAGGGGGAATTTGATAAGTCACATATTAGACATATTAATTGCCATATTTTCCCATGATTTAAATTCTTTTGTATGCTTAATTTTTGGATTTGACTTATATTTTCTATTTTGTATTGTAGATGAAGGAATATGAGTAAAATGAACTAAAGTTACAATTTTTGATCAAGTCACAAAATCAGGAGATATCTTGGTGTAAGACATGGGCACGCTTAAGGCACTGACAAAGATTGCAATCAAATATGTGAATTCAAGTCAAGATCTATCACTTGTAACTGAAGTTGACTTAACCAGTCTAAAGATGGCAAGTGGAAGATTTTTATTATTAAGGAAGAGATATGCAATAATTGTCTTTGGCAAATGGTGGAAAAAGGAAAGAAGTTTAATTGTAATCAAACTTAATCAGAGAAATTTCCTTTGGAAATAGATTTTGGGGGTTAAGAGATTTAGTATTTATAGACTAAGAGTGGAAAGGGAGATCATCTTCAATCATCATCATAGACACAATTCTATATTTTTATTTTTCTTTAGTGTTTTTCTCTGAACGTATGGCTTGCTAAGTTATTTAGTCTAGCCAAGGATAATTAAAGTTTGAGTTCTTCAAGAATTGTGAGATCTAATTAGTTTTATCTTGTTTTTTTATATCTTTGCTATTTATATATTTTCTATGCTTGTTTAAATTATTGTTTTGATTGATTGTGCAAAAAGGGCCCTTTGTTCAATTGTCAGGATAATATATCACCAATTAGAAACCTGAATCCATAATTGTTTAGGAATTCTAATATAAGTGGTAAATAACATAATTGATTACAGATAGGTTTTCAATCTATGTTAAGAAGATATATAATCTAGCTTAAATGAACCTACATGTGTGTTTGTTGGTTAGAATTGATAGTCTCTCTAGTTTTTAATGTTGTTGCTAAATTAAATCTTAAGATCGTATCTAAGGTTGTTTAACTGACAAGAGAAATAATTAGAGATCGTATCCTGATTATCGAAGAAGTAAGGAGGGATAGGTTGTTAGGTCATACCAATAACCATAACCTATTTGGTAAAGATTAAAAGAACTCTTTTTTGCATCAATGATCAATTCCATGAACCCACTCTAAAATTATTTCTTTGGTTGGATATTCTCATCATACTGATTTTCTCTAAATATTTTACATAGCGATTTCTTTGCCTACATTTTAGTTTATTAATTTTTCTTATCATTTTCATTTTCACAAATGTCACGACCCAAAACCACCCAAAAATCAGAGTAAAGTTTTCGCGTTTTGTTATTTTCTTTCATGCTTACCTGTCCTCTGATCGTGACCACACTCCACTAACTAGTTGGGCTGTGCATCAATGCCAGTCCCACCATTTATTTACCATATAACTTAATTCTTTCTCAGTCATTTATAAGTATTTACAATATTTATACATCCCCTAGAGTCACTTACAAACATGTTACTGTGCTATGCTTATTTAGATACAATATGTACAAGTGTATATACCTTAAATGATGGGCAGCAGCGGATATCCGAAATGCAGTACTGAGTCGCCTCAACGTCTACTGGAGATTATCTGTGGGAGAAAATGAAAGGGGTGAGCACATCAAGCTCAGTAAGGCAATCCTACGAACAAGTAGGTAACCATACTACCTACATGAACGTGGTGCCATGCATAAACCACCCTTTCTCCACACATTTAAAACAGATGATATGAGTTATGATGTTATGTAAATCCATTCGCATGGCAAAATTCAACATGCAATTATTTCAAATCATTTCTTTCTCGTTTAAAATGTCACAACAAGGCCGGGACTCAACCTATCCCTCGGGTGGTCCTGACTCACATAAAACCATAAAAATCGATTTACATTCACACATAGGTTTGAAAAGCATGGAAATAATCATCATGCACGTTTGATTTTAAAAAATCCAGTTTTAATCTCATCAAAGTCGTCAACATGCGAGACGAGGCAATATCTGTATAACAGTGATAACCAGGACTATGGCCATGTGTCCTTGGGAGTTCCTCTGCTACACGGATCCTAGTGTGCGGGTTCTCACCATAATCGGGAACCGCCCGGGAGGTGGGTCCATCCATCTCATCAGTCTTATCCGATCCCATGCATCCGAAGATGTCGCATCAGAAGATGCCGTATCCGAAGATACCACACGGTACATCGTACTCCATGCTACTTGCACGGTACATCGTACTCCGTGGACCTATATCGCTCTAGGTACTCCAGCCCAAATGGCCTGCTTCCCACAGAGAGATTTTGTTTCTTATATCATATCTCAACACTCATGCCATGTCTCAAAACGCACGTACGAGCCTATTTAATCGGTGACACACAGTCTACCCAATACTCCAAGCACGGCTCATCACATGTTCTCATAAAATCAGTGCGAGCGATGCTCAGCACTCTCATCAAATCAAGTAAAACTAGTGCGAGCTAGGCTCTAGCACTCTATATATGAATCACATGAAAATCTTATAAAATCTGGTGCGAGTTAAACTCCAGCACCATGTCTCTAAAATCATATAAAAATATGGTGCGAGTTAGACTCCAGCACCGTTTCACAAAAATCATATGAAAACCTGGTGCGAGTTAGACTCTAACACCGTGTCACGAAAAAGCATGTGAAATCTGGTGCGAGTTATACTCTAGCACCTATGCATGTAAAACTCTAGTGCGAGCTCTCGCTCCAGCACTAATTCATGCATCACCCAAATCAAAACATCGGGCGGGCTGAGCTCCAGCACGTCACATGTGAATAAAAACACGTAGGCGGCTCTGTTTCCTCAAAACAGTTTTCAAAACAATAATATCGTTGAAAGTATTCAATGCTGTGCATTTTCTTTCAAGGTTAGCCAGCCTACTCATGCATGCATTAAAATGTCTCCAGAACGAGCAGAAACCTCTTGTTCTTGCTCCTCCCAATTTTTCCTAAATTTGTAAATTTTACCCTTAACAAGGGTATTTTGGTAATTTGCCCATTCGAGGCACTAAAATTATTATTTGACCTCTAGACCCTTTAGATAATTTTTAAAGGACTACAAATGAACTTAAAATTTCGTAAAGTTACCTCTAGCAGTCCGCAGAATTCCCTTACCTTATTTTCCTATCGAGTCTGACCTTTCCTCTGATGTCACGTCGCGCAGTCTGATCTACTCCTAATCCAATGTCCGGAACTGCGTATAATTATTCCTCAGGTCAGATATTATACAACTTAATTATATTTAATACTTTCTAGGCTTACTTTAAATCCTTGGGCCCATTTATCCCTATTGGGCCCGATTGCACCTTAATGGGCCTTAGTCGGCCTTAAGCCCATTTTCCACTTAAGTTTTACATTATCGAGGCCTATTCTGCTCATTGGGCCCACCAACAATTTATTGGGCCTCGTTCTAACTCTCGAATAGCTCAATTTATTATTTACGACAATTTATCTAAATTTCCAAAATCTAATTCAATTTATGCGGAATTTAAATTCATATCACGCATAACGATGTAAATTGTCGTAAATAATGGTTACTTACTCGAGATTCCATGCTAGTTCGTAAATCGAGGCTGTCTCGAGCTCTCGTTTGATGTCGATTGTCGAGCTACACAATTTCATAAATTTTCGGGTAAATTTCCAGTCGAAAATTAATTAAATATAATATTCCAAAATTCAAATCGATCAATTTCGACCGCTACTGACTTACCCGTAGCTCGATTACATCGCCGGGATTTTTCCCCAATTTTTCCTCTTTTTCTTTTTTCCTTTTTCTCCTTTTTCCCTTCTTTCTTGGCCGAACCGGTTCAGACTGGTTCAGACCGCCGGTTCACCCCGGTTCGCTCCGGTTCAGGGCCTTGCCGGTCGGTTCTCCACCGGCTTCCACCGCCAGTGGCTCCGCTGAGTCGTCCGCATCTCAGATTTGCCCTCGGTTTCACCCAAGTCCGCCGAAAAGTCGCCGGTCCGGCTGTTCTCCTCACCGTCGGTACCCATTCCTCTTTTCGCCGTTTTTCGACGCCGTTCGCCAATTTTGGCGGTTGTTTCCGGTGCCATTCGGCACACCGTCGTCTGGACTTCCAGAATCGAGCCTTGGTGGGGCTCGAATCAACCCCGATGGCCACCGATCGGAGCGTTCCTCCCCGCGGCTTTCTCCTTCCGTTTTCGGCCTCCTCCGGCGTCGGTGTGGCACATCGTCGGTACCAGGGAGGTCGCCGGCCTCTCCTCTCCCTTTTCCGGTGATCGTGACCTCTCATCCGGCGTCGGTGGTGGCTCACCGGTGATCCTCGGTTTGCTTCGGTGGGTTTCCGTTTCCCTCTTCCTTCTCTCTCCCCGACATTTCAATCTGATTCCTTCTTTTTTTTTTCTTTTTTTTTTCAGATTCTCTTTTCTTTTATTATTATTATTATTATTATTTATTTAATTATTACACTATTCATTAAATATAATCTACAATAATCCAAAATATCTACAACTTATATTATTTTATTCTAATTTAATTTAATTAATTTAATTTAATTTATTAAATACACTTTTCTCCAATTTTTGATATTATTCCTTCGTAATTTTGAGGTATTGCTCCGAGTAATTTTTCGGTATTTCTAAAGATTCCGGATCTTGATCAATTGGACTCAAAATTATATAATTTCCTCATTATTGATGAAGATATTCTAAATCCTTATTTTTAATTAAAATTTTCTTATCGAATTTATTCCGACTTTCGGTCTTTTGACCGTTTTCATCCCTCATAAAAATTTATGATTTAATTTCGGGTCTTACAACTCTCCCCCACTTAAGGAATTTGGTCCTCCAAATTAGAACCAATTCATATGAGTCCATAGATACTCCGGGTACATCAATCGTATCATACTTTTTAATTCTCCTGTGACTTTCTCCGGAGTGTATTACTACCAAAGGACTTTAATTAGGGAGATCGTCTTGAACCTCAATACTTTCTCTTTCCTGTTTAATGCCCGAATCAACTTCTTCAATATACTTGTATTTGCACTGAGCTGAACTGTTGGAGTTCATACCCGATCACCTATGCTGGATCTGGATAGTATTTCCCGAAGCATCAAAAGATGGGACACATTGTGGGTGCCTGCTTATTCAAGTGGAAATGCCACCTACAGGTCTTATCTTCCACTTGTCCAATCTCTCAAAAGATTCAATCCAGCGAAACTCAATTTACCTTCTTCCAAAAGTTCGCTATGTCCTTATTCTCTTAGGACAAGAAACATTTCAACCATACTAATTCACCCTCGGTGAATTCCAATACTTTTTTATCTGCTCTAAGGTGTTCTTAAACTCTCATTCAACTGAACATACTCAGAGACTTATTATACTAATTCAGAAGAAATTACTATCTGTCACCCACTTTTTTCTTATCCAATTTGGAGAACAACCCCTACAGCCATACACTGCCTCATATCTTGTTATCCCGATACTCAAGTGACAACTATCACTATTGGCGAATTCGATTTGTAATAACTGATCATCCCAGGAGCATAAAAAAATCAAGGGCACACGCTTTCATCGGATCCTCCAGAACCTATACAGTCCTATCTAACTGACCATCTGTCTGAGGATGGAAAGCTGTGATAATACTCAGTCGGGTTCCCATAGCTTCCTAAAAATATCCACAGAGGTGGGAAGTGAAGCGGGAATCCCTATATGATACCATGCTCATTGGAACGCTACTTAATGTTCCACAATCTTCTTTACACATAAATCCTCATATACACTCTGAGTATTTGGGGATTTCATAACCAGAAGGTGGGTAGACTTAATCAATTTAGCGACTATCATCTAAATAGTCTCGTGATTCACCTGGGTTCTCTGTAACCCATCACGACATTCATGGAGACTTGCTCTCATTTTTCATGCCGTGTCGATATAGGTAGAAGCTGCAATAACCCTATAGACTTTTAATACTCTACCTTATTCTGCTGACATACTAGGCACTTTTCCACAATCTCTACCATATCTCTTTTCATATCTGACCACCAATACCCTTTTCGAGATTTTGATACATTCTTTACTTTCCGTATGCACCGTATATCCCGAAGAGTAAGCTTCTGACAATATTACTATCCCATCAACTGTGGTCTTGGGGAGCACTCATACTGTCTCGGAACCTCTGTAAATCATCATCACACTCTGTGAACTCTATCACTGTACCCTTCTGAATTTGACCCAAACTATCGACACCATGTCGATCATCACGCTAAGCCTGTCAAATCCGGGCTCTATCATCCGGTTCTAATCTCAGGCTAGCTGTCACATAATCACTGTCATCATCAGAAGGGATCACATCACTATTGAGGTCCACAACTGCTCTAGCAGCTCATGCTTCCTGACCATCATATGTGGTACCATCCCGAGGCTCTTTCTACTCGAGGCATCAGCCATCACATTAGCCTTTCCTGGGTGGTACAATTTTCACAATCAAAATCTCTCAGAAGCTCTCACCCACTATGTATTCTCATATTCACCTCTTTCTGTGAAAACAGATACTCAGGGCTTTATGATCAGTGCATACCCAAAATTCCTCATCGTGTACCTAGTAGTGCCATCTACTCAGTACAAATACTATCGCTACCCACTTTTAAATCGTGGGTCAGATAGTTTATTTCATGATTAAGGAGTTGTCTGACTCCATAATTGACTATCTTCCCATTATACATCAATACACAGCTCCTTCATTATTTTGAGGTATCCATATTCACTGAGAACCTCTTGAGCTGTTGGGTATGGTGAAATTAATCACGGTGGTCAGTTCATACTTCACTACAGCGAAATTCATGTCACATCTATCATCTTATTTATCATCTCATTCAAAGACCACGTTTTCTTAGTTAAACGTGTCAACCAAGTAGACCATATTGAGAACTCGCAACAACGCATTTGTAAAAGCCATTTCCAATTATTGCTTAAATTTTACCCTGGGCTTTAACTACACCCATCATATCATCAATAATGATGATTACAAATCGGTCCAGGAAAAGTTTAAATAACTCATTGTAGTTGAGCTCCACTACTTATTTCAATCATCCATATCCTTGACTTATTCACACATAAGCGTCTAAGATCCTTCAAAATCGCTTACGTTTTCAGGTACTAACCTGCGTCATTTCCTTTTCTTATCTTAACGACTCTTATTAAATTTTACTATGTTAACCTTTATGATTTGTCGAATTTTAATATTCTTATCGTCTTAGTAAAGGTATCCAAATGCTGAAGGTATTTATTACGACGATCGATTTCACGTTATAGGTTATATATATATACTTTTAGACGCTATCAAGTCTTCAGGCGGGGAGGTATTTTGAAATACCTTTATTAACCTTCAGACTTAACCACATAGACTGGTTATGGTTATATCCATCTTTATCCTTGGTTATAATTTATATTCCCTAGTTATCACTTAATCCCAATTACTTCGCATATTAAGGGTATTCCTTACCTAGAATATGTCTCTTACTCCAATACATCTTGTATTTAGGATCTATCTTATCTTAAAGATTATCTCCTTTCGTATATCCCTCATGACAAAACTCTTTCATTATTCATTCCGTGAGTACAATCCTTTACTCCCTTAATTTTAATTGTTGCACCCCTTTTTATCACTTGTCAACACTTATAATATACTTTTCAGTAATGTTCTCACTCCTGTTTTCAACTTAAAATCTCTATATCCATATTCCGTTAATTAATCCTCCTCTATTGGGGTACTCATTTATCAGTATTGTGCCCAATGATGTAGGCATTCATGCCTTTTACGCACTTATATGCGAAGAAAGGCGGTATGAATAAATGTGTGGCACCAGGATCAATGAACATATGTACTTCATTATTCATAACAAGTGTGGTATCTTACACCACATCCATGAAACATCAATAGTGTCCTAGTCCAAAACATCCTCTCGCCTTCGTCCAACAGCCTACTTTCCTTTTCTCTTAGGCTATGGCATCCCTTTTCGTTGCAGCTATACCAACAGAGTTTTTCTCTGTCTCTTTACTTTTCTGTGGGGCGATCTCGCCCAACTCTGTGCAATCAAAATCAAAGGTCCGTCTTACCACATTTAACGGCCATTTTCATCAATACAGTGTAGGTATAGACCCTCCTTCTGTGGTATCTACCACACATCCCACACTGTTTACAGTGCTTACACTGCTACACTGCTTCGTAGCAGGTCGGGGTCCTCCAATTACAATGCCCCTCAAGAGTGCCAAAATTGGATGCACTGGGGCCTTACCAATTATCTTACTCCATGACTCATCAATTTAAATCTTTTACCAATTACCATTTTTCCATTTTAACATCTCGATCATTTCTTGATTCTCTTTTCTGTCTCTATTTCAGCCCTCACTACATTTCCCAATCTCAGAGGTGTGCAATTCATGTTCTTATTTACCCAACTGTAAATCTGCGCACTGCCTCGGTATAGGTAATATCTCACGGGCCGATCAGACTCTACTTGAAAAGTTGAGCCATTTCATGAACTTTTAGACATCTCGACTGTCACTTGTTCATAGTGTCGAGGTAATATCTGCCCAGGAATATAATTGAGTTTCATACTCATAAGCATACTCATCAATAAATCAAATCCTCTGGGTAAGAGTAAGGACTTTTATCTATCATTTCTTTTAAACAATGTCCAGGATATCCTGTCACCGGAATACATCCATAAACATTTCTCATCTTAGCTCTGGATGTTTAACACTTAAGATGGGTCGAGCGGGTTTCCACCAATGCTCCGTCTCGCCCTCAAATCTCATTCACAATCTGAGCAATTAGCTCCTTCAAATAATCTCCACACTCCGCTCCAACCTCGCGAAGCGTGTCACAATACTGTCTGATCTCTCTGTCGGACTCAGTGGGCATACTCAACATTAGCCTCCATTTCAATTTCATCCTGATTCTCACAGGTCAACTCAGCACGACTAGCAGACTCATGTCTACCTCTACGACCTCTGCCTCGTGCACTATCTCATCTAACGAGACTCATATTAGGCATTCTTGCATTCTCAACCATTTCTTAGTCAAAACCCATCTTGATATACACTATTGTATCTAACCAAGCACAGTAACACGGGGATATAATTTCCTAATTACTGACATTGACACACATCAGACCAATTATGCTATGATACCACCTTTATATGTCACGACCCAAAACCACCCAAAAATCAGAGTAAATTTTTCGCGTTTTGTTATTTTCTTTCATGCTTACCTGTCCTCTGATTGTGACCACACTCCACTAACTAATTGGGTTGTGCATCAATGCCAGTCCCACCATTTATTTACCATATAACTTAATTCTTTCTCAGTCATTTATAAGTATTTACAATATTTATACATCCCCTAGAGTCACTTACAAACATGTTACTGTGCTATGCTTATTTAGATACAATATGTACAAGTGTATATACCTTAAATGATGGGCAGCAGCGGATATCCGGAATGCAGTACTGAGTCGCCTCAATGTCTACTGGAGATTATCTGTGAGAGAAAATGAAAGGGGTGAGCACATCAAGCTCAGTAAGGCAATCCTACGAACAAGTAGGTAACCATACTACCTACATGAACGTGGTGCCATGCATAAACCACCCTTTCTCCACACATTTAAAATAGATGATATGAGTTATGATGTTATGTAAATCCATTCGCATGGCAAAATTCAACATGCAATTATTTCAAATCATTTCTTTCTCGTTTAAAATGTCACAACAAGGCCAGGACTCAACCCATCCCTCGGGTGGTCCTGACTCACATAAAACCATAAAAATCGATTTACATTCACACATGGGTTTGAAAAGCATGGAAATAATCATCATGCACGTTTGATTTTAAAAAAACCCAGTTTTAATCTCATCAAAGTCGTCAACATGCGAGACGAGGCAATATCTGTATAACGGTAATAACCAGGACTATGGCCATGTGTCCTCGGGAGTTCCTCTGCTACACGGATCCTAGTGTGCGGGTTCTCACCAGGATCGGGAATCGCCCGGAAGGTGGGTCAATCCATCTCGTCAGTCTTATCCGATCCCATGCATCCGAAGATGCCGCATTCGAAGATATCGTATCTGAAGATACCACACGGTACATCGTACTCCATGCTACTTGCATGGTACATCGTACTCCGTGGACCCATATCGCTCTAGGTACTCCAGCCCAAATGGCCTGCTTCCCACAGAGAGATTTTGTTTCTTATATCATATCTCAATACTCATGCCATGTCTCAAAACGCATGTGCGAGCCTATTTAATCGGTGATACACAGTCTACCCGATGCTCCAAGCACGGCTCATCGCATGTTCTCATAAAATCAGTGCGAGCGATGCTCAGTACTCTCATCAAATCAAGTAAAACTAGTGCGTGCTAGGCTCTAGCACTCTATATATGAATCACATGAAAATCTTATAAAATCTGGTGCGAGTTAAACTCCAGCACCCTGTCTCGAAAATCATATAAAAATATGGTGCGAGTTAGACTCCAGCACCGTTTCACAAAAATCATATGAAAACCTGGTGCGAGTTAGACTCTAACACCGTGTCACGAAAAAGCATGTGAAATCTGGTGCGAGTTATACTCTAGCACCTATGCATGTAAAACTCTAGTGCGAGCTCTCGCTCCAGCACTAATGCATGCATCACGCAAATCAAAACATCGTGCGGGCTGAGCTCCAGCACGTCACATGTGAATAAAAACACGTAGGCAGCTCTGTTTCCTCAAAACAGTTTTCAGAACAATAATATCGTTGAAAGTATGTAATGCTGTGCATTTTCTTTCAAGGTTAGCCAGCCTACTCATGCATGCATTAAAATGTCTCCAGAACGAGCAGAAACCTCTTATTCTTGCTTCTCCCAATTTTTCCTAAATTTGTAAATTTTACCCTTAACAAGGGTATTTTGGTAATTTGCCCATTCGGGGCACTAAAATTATTATTTGACCTCTAGCCCCTTCAGATAATTTTAAAGGACTGTAAATGAACTTAAAATTTCGTAAAGTTACCTCTAGCAGTCCGCAGAATTCCCTTACCTTATTTTCCTGTCGAGTCTGACCTTTCCTCTGATGTCACGTCGCGCAGTCCGATCTGCTCTCCAATCCAATGTCCGGAGCTACGTATAATTATTCCTCAGGTCAGATATTATACAACTTAATTGTATTTAATACTTTCTAGGCTTACTTTAAATCATTGGGCCCATTTATCCCTATTGGGCCCGATTGCACCTTAATGGGCCTTAGTCGGCCTTAATCCCATTTTCCACTTAATTTTTACATTATCGAGGCCTATTGGGCTCATTGGGCCCACCAACAATTTATTGGGCCTCGTTCTAACTCTCGAATAGCTCAATTTATTATTTACGACAATTTATCTAAATTTCCAAAATCTAATTCAATTTATGCGGAATTTAAATTCATATCACGCATAATGATGTAAATTATCGTAAATAATGGTTAATTACCCGAGATTCCTTGATAGTTCGCAAATCGAGGCTATCTGAAGCTCTCGTTTGACGTCGATTGTCGAGCTACACAATTTCATAAATTTTTGGGTATATTTCCAGTCGAAAATTAATTCAATATAATATTCCAAAATTCAAATCGGTCAATTTCGACCGCTACTGACTTACCCGTAGGTCGATTACATCGCCGAGATTTTTCTCCAATTTTTCCTCTTTTTCTTTTTCCCTTTTTCTCCATTTTCCCTTCTTTCTTGGCTGAACCGGTTCAGACCGGTTCAGACCGCCGGTTCACCCCGGTTCACTCCGGTTCGCTCCGGTTCAGGGCCTTGCCGGCCGGTTCTCCGCCGGCTTCCACCGCCAGTGGCTCCGCTGAGTCGTCCGCATCTCAGATCTCCCCTCGGTTTCACCCAAGTCCGCCGAAAAGTCGCCGGTCCGGCTGTTCTCCTCACCGTCGGTACCTATTCCTCTTTTTGCTGTTTTTCGACGCCGTTCGTCGATTTTGGCGGTTGTTTCCGGTGCCATTCGGCGCACCGTCATCTTGGCTTCCATAATCAAGCCTTGGTGGGGCTCGAATCAACCCCGATGGCCGCCGATCGGAGCGTTCCTCCCCGCGGCTTTCTCCTTTCGTTTTCGTCCTCCTCCGGCGTCGGTGTGGCACATCGTCGGTACCAGGGAGGTCGCCGGCCTCTCCTCTCCCTTTTCCGGTGGTCGTGACCTCTCATCCGGCGCCGATGGTGGCTCACCGGTGATCCTCGGTTTGCTTCGGTGGGTTTCCGTTTCCCTCTTCCTTCTCTCTCCCCGACATTTCAATCTGATTCCTTCTTTTTTTTTTTCAGATTCTCTTTTCTTTTATTATTATTATTATTATTATTATTATTATTATTATTTATTTAATTATTACACTATTCATTAAAATAATCTACAATAATCCAAAATATCTACAACTTATATTATTTTATTCTAATTTAATTTAATTAATTTAATTTAATTTATTAAATACATTTTTCTCCAATTTTCGATATTATTCCTTCATAATTTCGAGGTATTGCTCCGGGTAATTTTTCGGTATTTTTAAAGATTCCGGATCTTTATCAATTGGACTCAAAATTATATAATTTCCTCATTATTGATCAAGATATTCTAAATCCTTATTTTTAATTAAAATTTTCTTATCGAATTTATTCCGACTTTCGGTCTTTTGACCGTTTTCATCCCTCATAAAAATTTACGATTTAATTTCGGGTCTTACAACAAATCCCCAATTATATTTTCTATTTAAATATTTTACAAAAAAATAAATCTAACCAATTTATTGGGAAACGACCTTGATCAACTATGCTGCAGTTTT
This sequence comes from Firmiana major, assembly GCA_033439115.1. Taxonomy (NCBI): domain Eukaryota; kingdom Viridiplantae; phylum Streptophyta; class Magnoliopsida; order Malvales; family Malvaceae; genus Firmiana; species Firmiana major. The sequence goes on along the minus strand of CM065908.1, from coordinate 42,850,170 downwards.
AATTTATTTTTGAGTAGGAAATATTATTGTTGGTCTCGACAACCACCACGACTATTATTAGGCATTATGCCAAGATTCCTACATTCACAATCATTTCATAGTCAAATCCATCTCGATATATACAGTTGTATCCAGACAAGCAAAGTCACATGGGGATGTAATTTTCTTAAATTTTGACACCAACACACAGCAGACCAACTCAGCTCTAATACCACCCCTGTCACGACCCTCAATCCACCGAAAATGCACTACTATTTTTTCATTTTTTGTTATTTATTTAATCCAATTCTTATTGTTTGTTCTTTACCTTTACCTTACTTGATCGTGAACAGCTACACCTCCAACAGTTGGGTTGTGTATGGGTTTCATTCTCATCCGAACATACCATTTCAAATTACATTTTATTTAAATGTAAACACTTGTATTTCTAAATCAGAGTTACTATTTACATGTGCTTATAATCCTTTACATCCCCAAAAATTACATTTAATGACATTACTGTGCTTTGATATGTCTAGATACAAAAACTATACAAATGTGTATACCTCGTGTGATGGGATGCAGCGGACACCAAAATTCCAATCCTCAGTCGCCCACTATCTACTGTAAGTGCTCTGTAGAGGGGGAAAATAAGGGGGTGAGCAAACCACGTGCTTAGTAAGGCAATCATGCGAGCAGGTAGATAACTGTACTATCTACATGGTCGTGATGCCATGCTTAAATCACACTTCTATTTGTCATACTCCAATACGTATGTTCATGCTTGTGTTCATGACATGTAAAGCAATTCATGCTATTTAAATTAGTGCATAGTTCTCAAAACATAGCATGGAAAATCATCATTCGTAAATCAAAATCAAGGCATGGTAAATCATCAAGCAAAGTGCACTTATCAAGCATTTCAAATCTCAACATAAATCGACACAAAATCATCACTTGTCAGGACTCCGCCCCTCCATGGACTATCCTGACCCACAAACACATTTCGAAACATATATTTCTCACTCAACAATAGACATGTGTGATAGGCATATAATATCAATAAAGGTAATAACTAGGACTATGGCCATATCATCTGTGATCCCAAGCTACACGGATCCTAGTGCGCGGGGTATCACCTCAATCTGCTTTCGCACGGGAGGTGGGTGTAAGACTCGAATTTAGTTAAAACACGAAATGAGTGTGTTCGTGAAAGGAAGGATTTAAATGGAATTCCCAAACAAGTTGAAGGGCAAAACGGTCAAAAGATCAAAAACCGGTATAAATTCGATAAGAAAATTTAATTAAAAATAATGGAGTTGAGAATCTTGATCAATAACGAATAAATAATTAAATTTTGGGTTAAATTGATCAAGATATGAATTTATTGAAATTAATCAGAATTTTCACTCGGGACAATATCCCGAAAACACGGAGAAAATGTACAGGGAAAATGGAAAAATATAATAAATTAATTAAATAAATTAATTTGAATGAAATATAATTTTTTAAGATATTTTGGGATTTTTAGAATATTTTAATGATTAAAATAATATTAAAATAAATTATAAATATAAATATATTAAAAAAAGAAATAAATAAAAAAGAAACGAAATCGCGAAATGCGATTTCTGCAAAAGGGGAGGAGAAGATCGAAACCAAGGGAAACGAATTCCCTTGGCTCCGGTGAGACTACTGGCAGAAGACGCGAGGAGGCAGACAACGAAGGTCGATCGGCACCCCAGTAAGTCGACCGCACACCCACGCGCGGTGAGATCGTCGGAGAACGCCGGATCGAGGGGTGACTGCCGCGTGGGAGAAGGGAATATTTGCCGGCGATGGTGCCGTTTCGACCCACACCGAGGCCCGATTATGAACGTCCAGGTGATGGCATGCCGAATGGTGCTGAAATCATGCCAGGAACCGGTCGAAAATGTCGTGAACGGCAACGGGAAAGCCTGAACCGGTAAGGATCGGTTCAGCAAGAGGAGAACCGGACTGAACCTGCTGAACCGGATCGGTCTGAACCGGGTTGAACGGGACCAAACCGGTTCAGCCAAAAAAGAGAGGAAAAAGGGAGAAAAAGAGAAAAAGGAAAAAAAGGGAAGAATTTTCGGGGATACATCGGACTTCGGGTAAGTCGGTAAGAGGTTAAAAGTGACAAACTTGATTTTTGAGAAATTTAATTAAATTATATTTGATCGAAAATTAACCCGAAATAAATATAAAATTGTGCAGTTCATAATAAATCGTATACGTAAGACGATCGAACTTCGATTTGCTACCATCGCATAATCTCGGGTAAGTAAAGCTCATTTACGACAATTAATGTAATTATTCGCGTATTAAAGATTTATTTTACGAATTTCGGATTTAATTTCGCAATTAGTGAATTATATTGGGAATTTTGAATTAATTATCGTAAATGATATACAGGCTATCCAAAGAGTTTGGAACGAAGCCCAATGGGTATTGAGAGCCCAATAGACCCGAAGAAAGGTTTTAATAAGTGAAAACGGGCTGGAAATGGGTCGAGCCCCATTAAGGTGAAATCGGGCCAAATAAGAGTAAACGGGTCCAACACTTTAAATTTAAGCTCAATAAAGGTTAAATATGGATAAGTGTATTGTATTTATGTCACGACCCGTTCTAACAAAATCACTACAAATTTTTCGCTTTTTCTATACTTCTCACTTCTTCGTGACAAATTCCATTTTTAACGAGTTGGGCTATGAGTCAGTAATAATCCGAACTCTTATCCCATTTGATCATATCATTCTTACCATGGTAATCATGTTAGAATTGCAGACAGTACAATACTAAGTACATATATTATACAACTGTATGTACATATGTTTCCATATATTTACATCCCCCATAATTACATTCGTTACAAAACTGTGCTATTAATTATTTAGATACAAAACTGTATGATGTGTATACCTGATTCGCGATGGGAGCAGTAAACAACCAGGGATACAATCTCTACCCGCTCTCGACTACTGTAGATGCTCTGTGGAGGGTGGAAAATGAAAGGGTGAGCGAAACTTGCTCAGTAAGGCAATAATGTAAGCTATAACTATACTATCTACATGCTGATAATGTCATTATATAAAATCGTTTATATTTGGAGCATGAGGTATGACTAAACCGATGCCACATGTATATATATCATAAAAGAGAAATCATGAAATTGACATATAAAACCAACATGGAAAAATCATCATGTATGACATCTCATGCTCGTCACATTAAAACTTATTAGTTTCATCATACACTCTTCACTTTAAAACTTATTTGTTTAATCATAAACTCATCACGTTAAAACTTATTCATTTCATCATAAAACAACCACATCAAGGCTAAACCCATCACTCGGGAATACCTTGATTCATTAAATCACATCTCTTTTAAAAAACAGAAATCGGGACATTACCCCTCCTTTGGGTTTGTCCTAGTCTATCCAGACCGTATGATATCATGTGAGGCATGTAGGTTACTGTATGAAAATCGAGGACTATGGCCATAATTTATCCCTGTGATCCCAAGCTACACGGATCCCGGTGTGCGGGGCATCACAATTGCAATGGGAGGTGGGGTCAATTCCTACGCGCCAGAATATCAAGTAACATGATCGAGTCATCATGACTGCACGGTACAACGTACTCCGTGTGACATACACGGTACAACGTACTCCGTGGACCCATATCATAGTCTGGGGGCACCTGCCGTAGGTTTTATCCACCCCAATACTATGTCGATAACCAACCCATGTCTCAAAGTATACGTGCGAGCATCTCAACTCTCTACGACACACAGTCTACAGGAGTCTTCCGCACGACTATATGCATGTCAACTCACGTCTAGTGCGAGCGAAGCTCCAGCACCACGCTATGCATATCATGATATCTAAAATCTCGTGCGAGCGAAGCTCCAGCACGGTTTTGTGCACACACATATTTCTTGTACGAGCAATGCTCTAGTACGGCTTTTTATGAGAAATAAATCAGTAAAATTTAGTGCGAGTAAGACTGTAGCACTCTTTTTACTCGTGCAAATATGATAGGTGGCTCAATCTTGATAAAACATCTTTTAAAATAGTAACCGATACAAACCGGTACCCTTTCGTATAATTCATGAAATCTATAGCCAACTTATGTGTATATTTGCTTAAATCTATAGCCAACATTAAAACATGATAATCATGCAATTTATCTGCTTTACTACCCTTTTTATAAATTTTACTTCCAAGGGCAAAATCATCTTTTTCTTTATTCACCTATGCCCCGATTTTCGTAAAAATTATTATTTCGTTTCTAGATAATTTAAGAAATTCTAGACCCTGTAAATTCCCTCAAAAATACGTATAGGTATCTCTATGCACCTACAAAATTCCCTTACCTGGAATCACGCGCAACCTTATCTCGTCTCGATAATACTCGATCTCTCGATCCAACTGCCCGTCAACCAAGTCTACGGAACTGCATATAACCACATAATTAGGGTCAATTCAATTATCTTTATCAGTATATCACATTTACTGATCGAATCTAACGTACTGGGACCGTTTTACTTTATTGGGCCCGATTGCATTTTAATGGGCCTCGGGTCTGTTTTCAGCCCGTTTATACTTATTAAATCCCTTCTTCGGGTTTATTGGGCTTATTCAGCTTACCAATAATCATCGGGCTTCATTCCAAACTTATTAGATAGCCCGTATACTATTTACGGTAATTACGTTGCAAATCCGATTAATATCCCCTTTTATATAGAATTAATCCGTAAATTTCGTAAAAAAATCGAAACTCTGTATTAAAGGACTCATATTACCGTAATTAAAATATACTTACCCAATATGATGCGGGGTACGAGAATCGGAGCTCAATCGGCTCTCGTTCCGGTTTTATCGAAAACTGCATAATTAGGTAAATTCGAGTTATTTTTCATTAAATATAATATTAATTAAATTTCCAAAATTTACCCGTAGGTCAATCTTGACCCTCGGTCAACTTACCCGAATCTTGAGTCGTCCCAGGTAATTTTTCTTTCCCTTTTTCCTTTTTTTCTTTCTTTTCTTTTCTTTTCTTTTCCTTTCCTTCCCATTTTCCTTCCTTTTCCTTCCCTTTCCTTCCTTTTCCCTCCAGCCAAACGACACCGTTTCAACCTTTTGCCGTCGCCGGTGTTTCTGACGATTTTGCCAGTCGATACCGGTCTCAAAAGAACCGGCTCCTCCCCCTGAACTCATCGGTGGCCTCCGTTTAAGACCAGCCGCCGTGGTTCGCTGGGAATCGGTCTGTTTCTCCTCGACTTTTCCTTCACTCCAATCGGCGGTTTCTGATCACCTGACGGCGCGTCTTCGGTGTCCACGTGATCGTCGGCCTCTCCTCTTCCTCCTCGTGTCTCCGTCGAAGGTCGTCGGTCGTCGGTGTGCTGGGATCGTCCTCGGTTCTCGCGGGTCGACAGTCGGTTTCGTTTTCGATTTCCAAATTTCGGGTTTTTCCCGAATTCTGATTTCAGTTTGTTTTATTATTATTATTATTATTATTATTATTATTATTATTATTATAATTTATAAATTATTTTATTATTATAATATTCATTAAAATAGTCTAAAATAATCTAAAAACATCTACAATTCTATTATTTTATTCCAAATAATTTAATTTAATTTAATTTAATTTATTTATTATATTTTTAATCTTTTTTCTGGTATAATTTCTTCGTATTTTCGAGATATTGTCCCGGGTGACTTTTCAGTATTTCTAAAAATTTCGAATCTTGATCAATTGAACTCGAAATTGTATAATTTCCTCATTATTGATCAAGATATCCTAAATCCTTATTTTTTAATTAAAATTTTCTTATCGAATTTATCCCGAATTTTGATCTTTTGACTGTTTTACCCCTGCACTAGTTTCGAAACCGAAGTAACCTGACTTTCCTTCATACATCCACCATCTTTTCTTATTTTAATTTCGTATTTTCGGTTAACTTCATTTTAATCATTTTCGTTTAGCTTGTGGCCATTTCGGCCCATATTTGACTACTTTCGACGTTCACCGATATTTCATTTTATTCTTCTTGCAAATTTAATTCAGTCAAAACTCTTCTTATGATTCAATGAATATATGGGAATGTACATCACATGAATCATAAGGAATATAGCAACCTGTACATACAAAGTGGGTCTTACATAATCTCCCCCACTAAAAGAATTTGGTCCTCTAAATTGGAACCAATTAGTCTCAAAGCAACTCCGGGTACTTTTCTTTCATCAAACTCTCTAACTCCCAAGTCGCTTCCTCCGGAGTGTGATGCTGCCACAGTACTTTCACCAGGGGAATTGTCTTCGATCTCAATACCTTCTCCTTCATATCCACAATCTGGATCGGTCTCTCAACCTAGGACATACTCTCACTGAGCTCCAGTGGCTTGTATCTGATCACATGCGACGGATCCGGCTGATACTTCCAAAGCATGGAGATGTGGAAGACGTTATGGACATTTGCTAGCTCTTGTGGCAATGCTAGCCTATAAGCTCGATCTCCCACTCTCTCGAGTATCTTAAAAGGTCCTATGAAGCGAGGGCTCAACTTCCCTCTCTTACCGAATCTCGTAATACCCTTGGAAGGAGAGACTTTCAAGAATATTGACTCCCCTGCTGTAAACTCCAACGGTCTACGTCTCCTGTCAGCATAATTTTTCTGTTGACTCTGAGCTGTCCTCAATCTCTCACAAATCAACTAGACATCCTTAGAGGCCTGACGTAACAAATCGGGAGCAAATATCTGCCTGTCACCAACCTCCTCCCATCCTACAGGAGAATGACATCTACGGCCATACAAGGCCTCATATGGTGCCATCCCGATACTCGAATGATAACTATTATTATAGGCAAACTCTGCGAGTGGTAGGTGATCATCCCAGGAGCCTCTAAAATCAAGTACACAAGCTTTCAACATATCCTCGAGGGTCTGTATAGTCCTCTCTGACTGCCCTTTTGTCTGAGGATGGAAAGCTGTACTAAATCTTAACTGGGTTCCCATAGCTTCCTGAAAGTGTTCCCAGAAACGGAAAGTGAAGCGAGAATCCCTATCCGACACAATACTCACTGGGGCACCATGTAGTCTCACAATCTCGCGCACATATAGCTCGACCAATCTAATCAGAGTATTGGTGACTCTCATAGCTAGGAAATGTGCCGACTTCGTCAATCTGTCAACTATCACCCATATGGCATCATTTCCCTTGCAAGTCCTCGGTAAACCCATCACAAAGTCCATGGTGACATGCTCCCACTTTCAAGTCGGTATAGGTAGAGGCTGTAATAACCCTGCAGGCTTCTGATGCTCTACCTTCACCTGCTGACAGATGAGACATCTCGCAACAAACTCTACTATATCTCTCTTCATCCCCGACCACCAGTATACCTTTCAGAGATTCTGATACATCTTTGTACTACTCGGATGCAAAGTATACCTCGACGAATGAGCCTCTGTCAAGATCAACCTCCTGATATCAAGATCCTTGGGAACACATATCCTGTCTCGGAACCTCAGTAATCCATCCGAACTCAACTCAAACTCAGTCTCAATACCCCTCTGCATCTGCCTGACTATCTCAATACACTGCTGATCATCACGTTGAGCCTGTCAGATCCGCTCCATCAAATTCAGCTCTAACCGCAGGCTAGCAATCATATAACCACTCTCAACATCAGGCGGAGTCACATCCAAACTGAGGCTCGCAAACTACTCTAACAACTCGTGTTCCCGTACCATCATATAAGAAACCAACCCAAGGTGCTTCCTGCTCAATGCATCAGCCACTACATTCGCCTTACCCGGGTGGTATAGGATCTCACAATCGTAATCTTTCAGAAGCTCAAGCCATCTTTTCTGTCTCATGTTCAATTCCTTCTGTGAGAACAAATACTTGAGGCTTTTGTGATCGGTAAATACCTAGAATTTTTCACCATAGAGATAGTGGCACCATATCTTCAATGCAAACACTATGGCCACCAACTCTAAGTCGTGGGTCGGGTAGTTCCTCTCATGATCCTTCAGCTGCCTAGATCCATAAGCGACTACATTTCCGTCCTGCATCAATACACAGCCTAGTCCTTGGTAAGAAGCATCTGTGTAAACAAAAAAACCTCCTGAGTTGGTAGGAATGGTGAGAATCGGAGCAGTGGTCAATCGACGATTCAGCTCCTGAAAACTCTCCTCACATTTGTCGTCCCACTAAAATGCAACACTCTTCCGAGTGAAACGTGTCAACGGAGCAGCCAACCTCAAAAACCCCTCCACAAACCGTCTATAATATCCAGCTAAACCCAAAAAACTCCTGATCTCCGTAACTGTCTGAGGCCTCTGCCACTGTACTACTGCCTCAATCTTGGATGGGTCCACTGATACACCATCCTTTGACACAATATGTCCCAAGAAGGAAATCTGCTCAAGCCAAAAGTCACACTTACTGAGTTTAGCATATAACTGCTTCTCACGGAGGGTCTGTAATACAATCATCAGATGCTGCTCATGCTTCTCTCTGGATTTCGAATAAACCAGGATGTCATCGATGAACACTATCACAAATCGATCCAAATAAGGCTGAAACACCTCATTTATCAATGACATAAAAGCTACAGGAGCGTTCATCAACCCGAATGGCATAACCATAAACTCAAAATGACCATAACGGGTGCGAAAAGCTGTCTTGGGTACATCTCCATCCCGAACTCTCAACTGATAGTACCTAAATCTCATATCAATCTTAGAAAAGACCTGTACTCCCCGTAGCTGATCCAGTAAATCATCAATCCTCGAAAGGGGATACTTGTTCTTGATGATAGCCTTGTTCAACAATCGGTAGTCGATACACAATCGAAGGCTCCCATCCTTCTTCCTTACAAACAAAATCAATGCTCCCCACGGTGACACACTCGGTCTGATGAATCCTTTCTCTAATAATTCTTGTAACTGTTTCCTCAACTCCTCCAACTCAACTGGAGCCATCCTGTACGGTGGTCTAGATATCGACTTTGTACCAGGTGTCAAATCAATAATGAACTCTGTCTCCTGCACTGGCGGTAACCCTGGTAACTCATCTGGAAAGACATCTGGAAATTCTGTCACAACTGGAATGTCTCTCAATCCCGGACGTGCCTTATCTATGTCAACCACATATACAATGAACCCTTCAAAATACCATTTCCACCATTAGTAACATAATTCATCATATAAGCATCCATTATTAATAAATAATTTTACCTCACAAATATGATGAATTTCAACTATACTTTTCCAAATACAATAATTATATGCTTTTTATTTCTTTTCTGCAAAACTTACAGTAAGACTATCTGTCCCTAAAAACATTACTATCTTAGCATAGTAATCTAAAACAGCATGGTTTGCAGTCAGCCAATCCATCCCTAAAATTACATCAAAATCCCTCATATTCAGTAAGACAAGGTCGACTGACATATCATTTCCCCCTATTCTCAGCCTACAATCTCTATATACATACTCAGTCAACTGACTGTCATTCATAGGTGTAGAGATTAACAACATTCTATCTAACAATGTAGGCTGTACATACTTCAACAACTTATGTGCAAATGAAGGTGATATGAAGGAATGTGTAGCACCAGAATCAAATAACACAAATGCTTCTAAATCAAAAATTAGCATAGTACCTTTAATCACATCTGTTGAAGCATCTACGGTGTCCTGATCCAATGCATACACTCACCCTCTGCCCATAACCTGCTTCCCCTTCTCCTTAGTAGTGGCTCTTCTCCTAGGAGCAGGAGTCTCAACAGGAGTTCTCTCTGGCTCTTTGCCCTTCTGTGGGGCAGTCGCAATCATCTCGGGACAGTTTCTTATGACATGCCTCGACTTCCCACAATGAAAACATACCCTAGTAGTCGTCGGACAAGGCCTGGTACCATGAAATCCACCACATCTCCTACACTGCTCAGTAGTCGGCCTGCCCCTCTAATAACTATACCTCTTGGTGATGGTAAAACCGAATATAAATAAGGCTTACCTGTCCTCTCCTGTATCTCCTCAATCCGAGGTCTCTTATCAGCAAACCTCTAACCTCCTCTCCTGATCACCTTATCCCCTCCGGATCTCTTTCGGTCTCTATCTCTAACTCTGCTGACCTTCCCAAACTCTGAGACACTCTGCTCAAAATCTTGCTCACACAACTGAGCTCTGTGCACTGCCTCCTCATAAGTAGAGACGTCAAACGAAGCTAACTTAGATCTGATGGCTGGTCTCAATCCATCTATGAATTTCTGAACCTTTCGACTCTCCCTGCTCAATGTATCCGGGTCATACCTCCCCAAGGATATGAACCTCGACTCATACTCATCAACGGAGCGGTTCCTCTAAACCAAACTCATAAACTCCATCTGTAATATCCGCTGTGCAGTGGCCAGAATATACTGCCTTCTAAAAGCCTCTAGAAATATCTCCCAAGTAATCACTAAGTGTCGGGCTCTCAGGATAGACACAGTAGACCTCCATCAATACTCTGCCTCGCCCTTTAGCATAAATACGGCAAAGGCAACCCTCTCAGTCGATGTACATCTGGAGAACCCATATAATTTTTCCATCTCATATATCCAATCCTCTGCAATAACCAGGTCCTTCACTCCTCTGAAAATTGGAGGTCTAAATTCCTGGAATTGTCATAATCTATCTAGCTCACAGTCATAGCCCAGATCACTACCGCTCGGCTGTGGAGCGACAGGAGAAGCTGTATCCTGAACCGGTGGTGGTGTAATAGTTTCTGTAATCTATCTAGTAGTAGTAGGCTGTCCAATTGGGCCTCGTCTATCACCAGTCCCTAACGTATGTGCAACTATCTCAACAAGGCTTTCTATACTCCGCTCAATCCTAGCGAAGCGTGCCTCAGTATCCCCTGATCTCTCAATGAGGTCCTGCGAAACTTGACTAGTCTCTGGCTCTGCACGGCACTCGGGCCTACATCTACGGCCCCTAGCACGTGAACTTACCCCTATACCACGGCAAGTGACAGGCATAATGCCTAAATTCCTGCATCCAAGACCATTTATTAGTCTAGTCCCATATTGGTATACACAGTTATATCCAAACAAAGCACAGTATTATGGGGATTTAATTTCTTAACTATTATTACTAACTCATATCCGACCAACTCTAGCTCTGATACCACCTTTTGTCACGACCCGTTCTAACAAAATCACTATAAATTTTTCGCTTTTTCTATACTTCTCACCTCTTCGTGACAAATTCCATTTTTAACGAGTTGGGCTATGAGTCAGTAATAATCCCAACTCTTATCCCATTTGATCATATCATTCTTACCATGGTAATCATGTTAGAATTGCAGACAGTGTAATACTAAGTACATATATTATATAATTGTATGTACATATGTTTCCATATATTTACACCCCCCATAATTACATTCGTTACAAAATTGTGCTATTAATTGTTTAGATACAAAACTGTACGATGTGTATACCTGATTCACGATGGGAGCAGCGGACAACCAAGGATGCAGTCTCTACCCGCTCTCGACTACTGTAGATGCTCTGTGGAGGGTGAAAAATGAAAGGGTGAGCGAAACTTGCTCAATAAGGCAATAATGTAAGCTATAACTATACTATCTACGTGCTGATAATGTCATTATATAAAATCGTTTATATTTGGAGCATGAGGTATGACTAAAACGATGCCACATGTATATATATCATATAAGAGAAAGCATGAAATTGACATATAAAACCAACATGGAAAAATCATCATGTATGACATCTCATGCTCGTCAAATTAAAACTTATTAGTTTCATCATAAACTCTTCACTTTAAAACTTATTTGTTTAATCATAAACTCATCATGTTAAAACTTATTCATTTCATCATAAAACAACCACATCAAGGCTAAACCCATCACTCAGGAATACCTTAATTCATTAAATCACATCTCTTTTAAAAAACATAAATCGGGACATTACCCCTCCTTCGGGTTTGTCCTGGTCTATCCAGACCGTATAATATCATGTGAGGCATGTAGGTTACTGTATGAAAATCGAGGACTATGGCCATAATTTATCCCTGTGATCCCAAGCTACACGGATCCCGGTGTACGGGGCATCAGAACTGCAACGGGAGGTGGGGTCAATTCCTACCAGCCAGAATATCAAGTAACATCATCGAGTCATCATGACTGCACGGTACAGCGTACTCCGTGTGACATACACTGTACAACGTACTCCGTGGACCCATATCATAATCGGGGGTGCCGCCGTAGGTCTTATCCACCCCAATACTATGTTGATAACCAACCCATGTCTCAAAGTATACGTGCGAGCATCTCAACTCTCTGCGACACACAGTCTACAGGAGGCTTCCGCACGACTATATGCATGTCAACTCACGTCTAGTGCGAGCGAAGCTCCAGCACCACGCTATGCATATCATGATATCTAAAATCTCACACGAGCGAAGCTCCAGCATGGTTTTGTGCACACATAAATTTCTCGTACGAGCAATGCTCCAGTACGACTTTTTATGAGAAATAAATCAGTAACATTTAGTGCGAGTAAGACTCTAGAACTCTTTTTACTCGTGTAAATATGATAGGTGGCTCAATCTTGATAAAACATCTTTTAAAATAGTAATCGGTACAAACTGGTACCCTTTCGCATAATTCATGAAATCTATAGCCAACCTATGTGTATATTTGCTTAAATCAAACCAATATATTCATATAAAACATTAAAACATGATAATCATGCAATTTATCTGCCTTACTACCCTTTTTATAAATTTTACTTCGAGGGGCAAAATCATTTTTTTCTTTATTCACCTATGCCCCGATTTTCGCAAAAATTATTATTTTGTTTCTAGATAATTTAAGAAATTCTAGACCCTGTAAATCCCCTCAAAAAATACGTATAGGTATCTCTATGTACCTACAAAATTCCCTTACCTGAAATCACGCTCAACCTTATCTCGTCTCGATAATACTCGATCTCTCGATCCAACTGCGCGTCAACCAAGTCTACGAAACTGCATATAACTACATAATTGGGGTCAATTCAATTATCTTTATCAGTATATCACATTTACTGATGGAATCTAACGTACTGGGCTCGTTTTACTTTATTGGGCCCGATTGCACTTTAATAGGCCTCGAATCCATTTTCAGCCCGTTTATACTTATTAAATCCCTTCTTCGGGTTTACTGGACTTATTCAGCTTACCAATAATCATCGGGCTTTGTTCCAAACTTATTGGATAGCCCGTATACTATTTACGGTAATTATGTTACAAATCCGATTAATATCCCTTTTTATACAGAATTAATCCGTAAATTTCGTAAAAAAATCAAAACTCTGTATTAAAGGACTCATATTACCGTAATTAAAATATACTTACCCAATATGATGTGGGGTACGAGAATCGAAGCTTAATCGGCTCTCGTTCGGGCTTTATCGAAAACTGCATAATTAGGTAAATTCGGGTTATTTTCCATTAAATATAATATTAATTAAATTTCCAAAATTTACTCGTAGGTTAATCTCGACCCTTAGTCAACTTACTCGAATCTCGAGTCGTCCCCGATAATTTTTCTTTCCCTTTTTCCCTTTTTTCTTTCTTTTCTTTTCTTTTCCTTTCCATCCCCTTTTCCTTCCTTTTCCTTCCCTTTCCTTTCGTTTCCCTCCAGCCAAACGGCACTGTTTCAGCCTTTTACCGTCGTCGGCGTTTTCGACGGTTTTACCGACCAATACCGATCTCAAAAGAACTGGCTCCTCCCCCTGAACTCGTCGGTGGCCTCCGTTCAAGCCCAGCCGCCGTGGTTCGTCGGGAATCGGTCTGTTTCTCCTTGGCTTTTCCTTCGCTCCGATCGGCGGTTTTCGATCACCTGACGGCACGTCTTCGGTGTCCACGTGATCGTCGGCCTCTCCTCTTCCTCCTCGTGGCTCCGTCGGAGGTCGTCGGTCGTCGGTGTGCTGGGATCGTCCTCGGTTCTCGTGGGTCTGCAGTCGATTTCGTTTTCGATTTCCAAATTTCAGGTTTTTTTCCGAATTCTGATTTCAGTTTGTTTTTTTTATTATTATTATTATTATTATTATTATTATTATTTATAAATTATTTTATTATTATAATATTCATTAAAATAGTCTAAAATAATCTAAAAATATCTACAATTCTATTATTTTATTCCAAATAATTTAATTTGATTTATTTATTATATTTTTAATCATTTTTTCGGTATAATTTCTCCGTATTTTAGAGATATTGTCCCGGGTGACATTTCGGTATTTCTAAAAATTCCAAATCTTGATCAATTGGACTCGAAATTGTATAATTTCCTCATTATTGATCAAGAAATCCTAAATCCTTATTTTTTAATTAAATTTTTCTTATCGAATTTATCCCGAATTTTGATCTTTTGACCGTTTTACCCCTGCACTTGTTTCGAAACCGAATTAACCTGACTTTCCTTCATACATCCACCATCTTTTCTTATTTTAATTTTGTATTTTCGGTTAACTTCATTTTGATAATTTTCATTTGGCCTGTGACCATTTTGGCCCGTATTTGACTACTTCCGGCGTTCATCGATATTTCATTTTATTCTTCTTGCAAATTTAATTCAGTCAAAACTCTTCTTATGATTCAATGAATATATGAGAATGTACATCACATGAATCATAAGGAATATAGCAACATGTACATACAAAGTGGGTCTTACAATTTAACGCGATAATGGTTATATACAGCTCCAGAGGTTTGATTGAGAGCAAATCGAACTGCATGACAAGACATCAGTGAAAAAAGTTAAACTGTACAGAAAAATGAGGTAAGGGAATTTTGTAAGCGCTTAGAGATATCTGCGGGTATTTTTGGGGTTATTTACATTACGTAGAATCTAATAAGGTATCTTGTGAGATCTGAGGATTTCAGACATATTTTAATTATGTAATATGAACTTGAAGTATAATTTATTGAGCTAAGTGAATTGGGGAATGATAATTAGAGATTTATATGTTAAGTGTTTAAAATAAGTATGAAGCTATGAGGACAGATCAATCTGGGAGAAGGAGAGATCGATCTGGTGAGTTAAAAATGACAAGGAAGGAGGGATTTAAGGAGCAGATCGATCTCCAATGGAAGAGGATCGATCTCCTTATGATTCTGTTTGAGAGAAGATCGATCTCATAAGGAAGAGATCGATCTCCAAATGTTTCTGTTTGGGAGAATATCGATCTCCTCAAGGAGCAGATCGATCTCATAAAGCCATAAAGAGATCGATCTCACCCCTCGACAGATCGATCTCCTAGGCATAAATTGCCCCAAATCGTCCCCAAATTCAAATACAGATCGATCTCATCAAGAGCCAGATCGATCTCCTACCCTCAGCCTATATAAGGAACTCCTATTTTTCTCCTGCAATTTCACTTTCTCTCTCTTTTAACCCCCATTTTCACCGAACCCTAGCTTTCTCACTCATCTAAAGCACCCATTTCCGTCCAAATCAGAAGTTGTGGCAAGAAGGAAAGTTGTTCCTCATCAAAGGGAGAACAACATACTTGGAAATCGAAAGACGGATATGATCGAATCGAGGCAAGAGATAAGCTCTCCACAAGTTTTGGGTAATTTCTAAACTTCGATCCTTATATTTGAGATGATTTTGGTGATGATAGTTGTTGGCATTGTGTTGAAATAGCTGAAAAATGATTAGGGATTGATGAAATTACAATGTAGTTGGAGTGATGATGATATTTGGCGACTTTGGTAAATTTAGGAATTTTGAGCAATAAATGGAGATTTAGACAATGTGGTGTATTAGCATAGATATTGTGGCATAGGAAATATAGAATGTTGAGGTGTTGTGAGCGAGATTGTGGTTTGTGATGGAGTTATGAGAATTGAGAAATTTGAGGAGTTATGAGCAATTATGCTCGATTTTGAGAATTGAGGTTAATGTGGTAATGAGTATTGATGTTTTAACATCGTTTGGACAGCTCGGGAGTTCCAGAGTGGAATGCGAGGCTAGTCCGTGATACGGGGGAAATGATTGCACTATACGAGGTGTAACGAGGTAAGTGAAAACTAAACCATTTGTGTATGTGTTTTGATGAATTGTTGTAGCATGAACCAAGATTTGAGAATGCAAGCATGTTTGGTGTTGTGTTGTGATATAATTGCACATGGTTTTTATAGCCGGTTGGAGTCCATTATTTTATGAGTTTATAAGCTGAGTGTGAAATTGCTTTATAAACCTTTGAGTTTGCGTGAAAAGTAAATTGGGCTCTACGTTAAGGCGATATTGAGATTTGAGAAAATGTGTGTGTGTTTTGCCTGTTGGAACTCGGTTTTAATATGTTTTGTGTTGAGTACAAAAATGTTTTAAATGAGTTTTACGAGAGAAAACCATTATGAGCTCTACGTGAAGGCATAACATTTTATAAGATAATGGCTAATGATTGAGACTTAAGCGTGTCATGTTGAATACACATCGGGCCTTGCTCTAGTAGCATGTAAGACCGATATAGTGGGACGCTTGGGAACCGACCTAGGGACCATAGGCCTTGTTCTGGTAACATGTAAGTCCGATTATTCCTCCGCTTTGGTAGCGTTGGGAGGCCTTGCTCTGGCAGCATGTAAGTCCGATTATTCCTTCGCTTTGGTGGCATTGGGAGGCCTTGCTCTGGTAGCATGTAAGTCCGATTAGTCCTCCGCTTTGGTAGCGTTGGGAGGCCTTGCTCTGGTAGCATGTAAGTTCGATATTCCTTCGTTTTGGTAACGAGAGATGCCTCCATTTTGGTAACAAGAGATGCCTCTGTTTTGGTAACGTGAGATGACCCCCGTTCTGGTAACGCTGGGTGGCCTTGCTTTGGTAGCATGTAAGACCGAGAGAGTGGGCCGCCTGGGAACCGACCCAGGGACCACGTGATAGTGTGCATGAGGCGAGGCATTGCTCTGGTAGCATGTAAGGCCGGGCCTTGTTCTGGTAACATATAAGTCCAATATACCATGCATACGACCATATTGTCGACGTTACCTCTATACGAGGATGCCTGGGATGCTCACCCAGAGGAGATTACAATTTGATGTGCCATGACGAGTTTTAATTGAGTTTTATTGCCTAGTCTTGTTTTACATATGAGTTGTGTTTTGTGACCTTGTCACGTGCTATTTATTGAGGTGATTTTTATCACGTATTTTGAGAATAGCCATTATCGCATATATTTACACATGCTTGTGAGTGCTCGATATTGAGCCTTTTTACCTTCATGTTTTCACATGATTTACGAGTTATAAGATAATGATGTTTTGAGAACTTTCATGCTACGATTTCAAATGAGCTTCATAAACAAATACATATTTGTGATGTGTGATATGGTTTATATAACTGAGTTCCCTTACCCCCCTTACTGAGCGATTTGGAAGCTCACCCTATTTTCTCTTCCCCCCAGATTGCTTCAAGTGAAGTGAGTTCCCTGCGACGCACGGGTTAGAGGCTAGTGGAGGACTTGAGCTTCAGGCCGTATTTTGTGTATTGAGGTAGATATTTAATATTCATGTACCCAGACTAGAGTTATATTTACAGACACTTATTGTACAATGATGTACGGGATGTATTAGGATTAATTAACTTGGAATTGAGTAATGTATATGATACAATATATACTATATTATGATGAGACCCTGAGGCATGATAATTATGATGATATATGACACTGCACAGGAATGCACCCTTAATTGTGAACTAATGAGTAAAAAGTTTTAAATTAGCCCTATTTTCTGCTCTTCCGGGGCGTCACAGAGTTTTCTTGGTATCAGAGCTTAGGGTGTTTAGTACTGTCAGTGTCGGTTAAGTGAAATAGAATACATCCCAACTGTCTGTAATAGTCTGGTCATGAACTGAATCTGAGGATTGAGATTTCAATCGATTCTGATATGTACGCGCAGGAGACGAGTTGAGATAGAGAATGAGTAAACGACGAGGTCGTTCGAAGAGGTAGGTAGAGTCCCTCCGTCACCTGTCCCATAACCAGAGAGTCCTAACTCTCGATTTAATCGGATTGAGACCGATGTGAGGCAAGGTTTTGAGCAGATGGCAACGTTATTCGCGCAACACTTTGGAGTTAATGTCTCGGGTACTACTCCACCACCAGAAGGACCTTCCATACCCCCAATGCCTCCCGTCACTCAGCCTGATGACAGAAGTATGGTCCGACTGAAGGACTTTTTGAAAATGAATCCACCTGTATTTAGGGGAAAGAAGGATCCTACAGAGGTTGAGGAGTGGTTGACGGAGTTGAGAGTTATATTCGACTATCTGGGGTGCACCGATGCTGAGAGGGTCAGTATGAGTGCCTATATGTTGAAAGGGAGTGCTCGAGATTGGTGGGGTACTACCCAGGGTATTCTGATGTCCCACCAGGATGTGATTGGTTGGGAAGAGTTCCAGACAGCCTTTAGAGCCCAATATGTAGCACGAGCTGCCCAAAGAAGGAGGCAAGCAGAGTTTTTGAGTTTGGTACAGGGTGACATGTCTGTAGATGATTACGAGAGCCGATTTACCGCTCTGCTGAGATATGATCCAGAGACTTTCAAGAATGAAGAGCTCCGCACAGAGAGATTTGTGTATTAATTAAAGCCCATCATCAGAGATCGATTGATTGGGTTGTGTATTACTGAGTTTAGAGATGCTCTGAGACGAGCACAAGAGATTGAGAGGGGAATTGAAATTGTACAGTCCCAGAATGAGTTTGGAGCAGTGATTAGGGACAAAGGCAAGAGGCTAGCGATGTCTCAAGCAGATGTTCGGAGAGGTTCCTTCAGGAGAGGAAGGATTGAGGTACAGAAGGGCAGATTGGAGAGACCCAGAGCTTATCCTATTATCAAGGAGACCCCTCGATATGGCAGGCCGGAGATAAGGGTTTGTAGAGACTATGGCCGATCGCATGAGGGAAGTTGTACTGGGTCGATCCGTGGATGTTTTAGATGTGGTGACATGGGTCACAGAGTGAAGGACTGTCCTCAACCTCAGATACCACATGCTCCGGAGCCTACTAGACAGCAGCCTCAGAGAGTGAATCCCCAGAGACGGGCCACTGCTGTAGAGAAAGGGAAGAAACCTGTGACACAGGGACGTGTGTTTGCCCTGGATAAGGAAACTGAGGACACTTCAGCAGAAACTATAAAAGGTACACTTTCTGTCTGTAATCATAAGGCTCATGTATTGATGGATCCAGGATCCACATATTCGTTTATTTCAGAGCATTTTGCATGTAGTTTAAATTTGAAGTTTGAACCTCTAGAGTATGTACTACATGTAAATACCCCTATGCGTGAATCCCAGAGAACTGAGTTAATCTGTAGAGGATGTGAAATAAAGGTGGGAGATAGAATGATGTTAGCAGATCTAATCATGTTGAATATACACTGGTTTGATGTAATTCTGGGGATGGATTGGTTAGCAACCAATCGAGTGAGTTTAGACTGCTACACTAAGATTGTAACTTTCTCCCTACCTGAACCTCACAGTGTACGGTTGAGATATTGAGGAAATGAATATGTGGAATTCTAGTAAGTAATTTGAGGATTTTAATATTATTTTTGAGAATATTAAATATGATTGTTCATGTGAAGGTTACGAAACACTCATCTCAGACGATGAGCAGGAACATCCGAGGATTGAGGATATACCTATGGTGTGTGAATTCCTGGATGTTTTCCCAGATGAGCTGCCAGGTTTGCCACCAGAGAGAGAGCTGGAGTTTACCATTGATTTAGCACCAGATACCCAGCCGATCTCTAAACCTCCCTACAGGATGGCATTAGTGGAACTTGAGGAATTGAAGAAACAACTACAGGAGTTATTGGATCAAGGGTTCATTAGGCCCAGTGTTACACCGTGGGGAGCATCAGTTTTATTTATCAAGAAGAAGGATGGTAGTCTTAGATTATGCGTAGACTACCGGCTGTTGAATAAAGCCACGGTGAAGAATAAATACCCACTGCCCAAGATTGATGATCTACTTGATCAACTAAGAGGGACCTCAGTCTTTTCTAAGATTGATTTGAGATCGGGCTATCACTAATTGAGGATCAAGGAAGAAGATATTCCCAAGACGACCTTCAGGACAAGGTATGGCCATTATGAATTTCTAGTGATGTCTTTTGGATTGACGAACGCCCCTGCAGCATTTATGAGATTGATGAACGAAGTGTTCAGAGACTATCTAGATAAATTTATGATAGTCTTTATTGATGATATCCTGGTATACTCTCGGTCGTATGAGGAGCATGCACAGCATTTGTGGTTAGTACTTCAGATACTCCGAGATAAGCAATTATATGGAAAGCTTAGTAAGTGTGAGTTTTGGCTGAACCGGATAGCTTTCCTTTGTCATATAGTCTCAGAGGAAGGAGTATCAGTGGATCCAAGTAAAGTTGCAGCTGTGCTTAGTTGGGAGAGACCGAGAACAGTTACTGAGGTGCAAAGCTTCCTTGGTTTGGCAGGGTATTACAGAAGATTTGTGGAAGGATTTTCAAAGATTGCCGCTCCTTTGACTAAACTCACGCGTAAGGAGACTCCATTCATTTGGACTGATCAGTGTGAGCTCAGTTTTCAGGAGTTAAAAAGGAGATTGACAGCGGCACCTGTGTTAACTATTCCTGAGGGATCAGGAGGATTTTCGGTGTATAGTGATACATCTCATCAAGGATTGGGGTGTGTGCTTATGCAGCACAGAAGAGTGGTCGCATATGGATCGCGACAGTTGAAAGACCATGAGCGGAATTACCCCACGCATGATTTAGAGTTAGCCGTTGTGGTCTTTGCTTTGAAGATCTGGCGACACTACTTATATGGGGAAAGATTGTAGATCTTCACTGATCACAAGAGTTTGAGATATCTCTTTGATCAGAAAAAGTTAAACATGAGACAAAGGAGATGGATGGAACTCCTTAAGGATTATGACTGCGAGATTCTATATCATCTGGGTAAGGCGAATGTAGTTGCTGATGCCCTGAGCAGGAAGAGTATGATATCTGCTATGATGATCAGGGAATGGGATTTATTAGAGCAGTTCGCCGAACTTCGGATCAGAGTTAAAGAGGTAGAGACTGGATTTTTGGCTAGCTTGCGGATAGAGCCCAGGATCATGGATCAGATTAGAACTGGGCAGCGCAGTGATCAGAGATTGATAGATATGGTTAGCCAAGCTGAGCAGAGTTCGCAGTCGGATCTCACCATTAGTGAGGATGGATTGTTGAGATTCAGAGGACGGATTTGTGTACCGGACGATGATACCCTAAAGAGACTGATACTGAGAGAATCCCACTGCTCGTGATACACCATGCACCCAAGGAGTACTAAGATGTACCGAGACTTGAGAAAGGTGTACTGGTGGAGTGGTATGAAGAGAGACGTGGCAGAGTATGTGGCCAGGTGTTTAATATGCCAGCAAGTGAAAGCTGAGCATCGGAAGCACGGAGGCCTACTACAGCCCTTACCTGTACCTACATGGAAATGGGAGCATGTCACTATGGACTTTATTATGGGTTTACCGAGGACCAGAAGAGGTTGTGATGCGATATGGGTCATTGTGGATAGATTGACCAAGAGTGCCCACTTCTTTGCCATCATGAGCACTGATACTGTGGATGCCTTAGCTGAGCTGTATGTCAGCGAGATAGCTAGATTACATGGGGCTCCAGTGAGTATTACTTCTGATAGAGATTCCCGATTTACTTCCAGATTTTGGACCCAGTTTCAGGAGTCCATGGGATCTCGATTGAGTTTTAGTACCGCCTATCATCCTCAGACAGATGGTCAGTCAGAGAGGACTATTCAGACCCTGGAGGATATGTGGAGGGCGTGTACGCTGGATTTTAAGGGATCATGGGATGATCACCTGCCCCTAGCAGAGTTTGCGTACAATAACAGCTATCATGCAAGTATTTGAATGGCACCCTTTGAGGCTCTATATGGTAGGAGGTGTAGATCCCCTGTAGCTTGGGAAGAAGTCGGTGACAGAAAGATAAATGCCCCCGAGCTTGTTGAGCAAGTTGTACAGAGTGTGAAACTCATATGTGAGAGGCTACGGGCTGCACAGAGTAGAAAGAAAAGCTACGCGGATATGCGTAGACGGCCACTCGAGTTTGATGTTGGTGACGCAGTATTTCTAAAAGTATCACCGAGTAAGGGTATCATGCGATTTGGGAAGAAAGGAAAATTGAGTCCTCGATACATAGGACCATTCGGGATTCTTGAGAGAGTGGGAGAGGTAGCCTACAGATTGGTATTACCCCCACAGATGTCTGGAATACACAACGTCTTTCATGTGTCTATGTTGAGGAAGTACCACCCGGACCCTTCCCATGTTATAGAGAATGACGAGATGGATATACAGGAGGACATGAGCTATACTGAGGAACCCGTCCGGATTCTCGATAGAAAGGAGAAGGTACTGAGAACTAAGAGCATCCCATTAGTGAAAGTTTTGTGGAAACATCACTCAAGGGAAGAGGCAACGTGGGAACTAGAGAACCTCATGAAGGAGAAATACCACCATCTCTTTAACTAGTTGAGTTGAATTTGGAGGACCAAATTCTTTTAAGGTGGGGAGGATGTGAGATCTGAGGATTTCAGACATATTTTAATTATGTAATATGAACTTGAAGTATAATTTATTGAGCTAAGTGAATTGGGGAATGATAATTAGAGATTTATATGTTAAGTGTTTAAAATAAGTATGAAGCTATGAGGACAGATCGATCTGGGAGAAGGAGAGATCGATCTGGTGAGTTAAAAATGACAAGGAAGGAGGGATTTAAGGAGCAGATCGATCTCCAATGGAAGAGGATCGATCTCCTTATGATTCTGTTTGAGAGAAGATCGATCTCATGAGGAAGAGATCGATCTCCAAAGGTTTCTGTTTGGGAGAAGATCGATCTCCTCAAGGAGCAGATCGATCTCATAAAGCCATAAAGAGATCGATCTCACCCCTCGACAGATCGATCTCCTAGGCATAAATTGCCCCAAATCGTCCCCAAATTCAAATGCAGATCGATCTCATCAAGAGCCAGATCGATCTCCTACCCTCAGCCTATATAAGGAACTCCTATTTTTTCTCCTGCAATTTCACTTTCTCTCTCTTCCAACCCCCATTTTCACCGAACCCTAGCTTTCTCACTCATCCAAAGCACCCATTTTCATCCAAATCAGAAGTTGTGGCAAGAAGGAAAGTTGTTCCTCATCAAAGGGAGAACAACATACTTGGAAATCGAAAGACGGATCGAATCGAGGCAAGAGATAAGCTCTCCACAAGTTTTGGGTAATTTCTAAACTTCGATCCTTATATTTGAGATGATTTTGGTGATGATAGTTGTTAGCATTGTGTTGAAATAGCTGAAAAATGATTAGGGATTGATGAAATTACAATGTAGTTGGAGTGATGATGATATTTGGCGACTTTGGTAAATTTAGGAATTTTGAGCTATAAATGGAGATTTAGACAATGTGGTGTATTAGCATAGATATTGTGGCATAGGAAATATAGAATGTTGAGGTGTCATGAGCGAGATTGTGGTTTGTGATGGAGTTATGAGAATTGAGAAATTTGAGGAGTTATGAGCAATTATGCTCGATTTTGAGAATTAAGGTTAATGTGGTAATGAGTATTGATGTTTTAACATCGTTTGGACAGCTCGGGAGTTCCAGAGTGGAATGCGACGCTAGTCCGTGATACGGGGGAAATGATTGCACTATACGAGGTGCAAAGAGGTAAAGGAAAACTAAACCATTTGTGTATGTGTTTTGATGAATTGTTGTAGCATGAACCATGATTTGAGAATGCAAGCATGTTTGGTGTTGTGTTGTGATATAATTGCACACGGTTTTTATAGCCGGTTGGAGCCCATTATTTTATGAGTTTATAAGCTGAGTGTGAAATTGCTTTATAAACCTTTGAGTTTGCTTGAAAAGTAAATTGGGCTCTACGTTAAGGCGATATTGAGATTTGAGAAAATGTGTGCGTGTTTTGCCGGTTGGAACTCGATTTTAATATGTTTTGTGTTGAGTACACAAATGTTTTAAATGAGTTTTACTAGAGAAAACCATTATGAGTTCTACGTGAAGGCATAACGTTTTATAAGATAATGGCTAATGATTGAGACTTAGGCGTGTCATGTTGAATACACATCGGGCCTTGCTCTGGTAGCATGTAAGATCGATATAGTGGGACGCCTAGGAACTGACCCAGGGACCACAGGCCTTGTTCTGGTAACATGTAAGTCCAATTATTCCTCCGCTTTGGTAGCGTTGGGAGGCCTTGCTCTGGTAGCATGTAAGTCCGATTATTCCTCCGCTTTGGTAGCGTTGGGAGGCCTTGCTCTGGTAGCATGTAAGTCCGATATTCCTCCGTTTTGGTAACGAGAGATGCCTCCGTTTTGGTAACGAGAGATGCCTCCATTTTTGTAACGTGAGATAACCCCCGTCCTAGTAACGCTGGGTGGCCTTGCTTTGGTAGCATGTAAGACCGAGAGAGTGGGCCGCCTGGGAACCGACCCAGGGACCACGTGATAGTGTGCATGAGGCGAGGCATTGCTCTGGTAGCATGTAAGGCCGGGCCTTGTTCTGGTAACATATAAGTCCAATATACCATGCATACGACCATATTGTCTACGTTCCCTCTATACGAGGATGCCTGGGATGCGCACCCAGAGGAGATTACATATTTGATGTGCCATGACGAGTTTTAATTGAGTTTTATTGCATAGTCTCGTTTTACACATAAGTTGTGTTTTGTGACCTTGTCACGTGCTATTTACTGAGGTGATTTTTATCACGTATTTTGAGAATAGCCATTATCGCATATATTTACACATGCTTGTGAGTGCTCGATATTGAGCCTTTTTACCTTCATGTTTTCACATGATTTACGTGTTATGAGATAATGATGTTTTGAGAACTTTCATGCTACGATTTCAAATGAGCTTCATAAACAAATACATATTTGTGATGTGTGATATGGTTTATATAACTGAGTTCCCTTACCCCCCTTACTGAGCGATTTGGAAGCTCACCCTATTTTCTCTTCCCCCCAGATCGCTTCAAGTGAAGTGAGTTCCCTGCGACGTACGGGTTAGAGGCTAGTGGAGGACTTTAGCTCCAGGCCGTATTTTGTGTATTGAGGTAGATATTTAATATTCATGTACCCAGACTAGAGTTATATTTACAGACACTTATTGTACAATGATGTACGGGATGTATTAGGATTAATTAACTTGGAATTGAGTAATGTATATGATACAATATATACTATATTATGATGAGATCCTGAGGCATGATAATTATGATGATATATGACACTGCACAGGAATGCACCCTTAATTGTGAACTAATGAGTAAAAAATTTTAAATTAGCCCTATTTTTCGCGCTTCCGGGGCGTCACATATCTAGAAATAAAATAATAATTTTTACGAAAATCAAGGTATATGTGAAAATTACGATTTTTTCCCTAGTTAGGAAAATTTCAAAAAAGGTAGTAAGCCTATGAAATTGCATGATTTTCATGTTTTTGATATTCCTATGATTATATTGCTTTAATTTAAGCAAATTATGGATAGACTGGCTATTTATTTCATGTTTTTACATGAAAGGGCACGAGTTAGGTGCCAGTTGTGATTTTTGATTTGTTTTAGTGAAATTGAGCAGCCTATCATGTTTTTATGAGTTTTAAATCGTGCTGGAGCACTGCTCGCACTGGATTTTATATTTTAACTTATATACAGAGTGCTGGAGCACTACTCGCACTGAGTTTTACAAACTTGCTTTACATGACTACCGTACTGGAGCTGTGCTCGTACGTGGATTTTACTTGGTTTTATGCATCCGTACTAGAGCATTGCTCGTACGTGAATTTAAATTGGATTGATAATTCTATATTTTTAGAATTATTTGTGCTTAATTTCCTAATTAATTATTTAAATCCTCGATTTATTTTGTTAATTATCCCCTTTATTTAATTAAAATTCTCATGTTTGCAGATAAATTAAATCCTGATGAATTTTGAATATTTCGGTAGAAAATGAATCGAAATTGAGCTAAAATCAAGATTGGACCACACGGACAACACGAGCTTAGCACATCTAATTGGACAAAAAGACAGATGACATGGAAATATTACTTTTCAAGGAGCCAATGGTGTGAAGACAAGTCGCCAAACAATGCCAACTCATCTAGGATGAAAAAATTACAATTGTACCCCTAAATGTGTATATAAATAGAAAATGATGACAATTGTAAACGGGGAAAAATAGGGTAGAATAGTTTTTTTTTAGGTTAACTTCAAAAAGTCTTGTTTTCTTTATTTTTCATGACTCTGCCACATAGTATTTTTTTTTTTTAGCTTCCATTTTTCTTTTCTCGATAGCTACTATTTTATTCAATTGAGTTTATTATGAAAAATTCTTCTCTTTAGTTTATCAATATCATTGCTTAGAAATATTACTTTATCATTTCAGTTTGCTTCACTCGTCACCATCTTGTTTTTGCTATATATTTAATCCATTTTCAGTTGTAGTCTAAAGCATTTGCAAATCTTTAATCATCAATGTCGATCATGATGTTTTGATTCATTTTTGCTGATTGAATATGTTGGAATAATTCTATGTATCGATTGGTAATATTGGAAGAGTGGAACACGGTAGGAGAAGAAAGTGAAAGAAACCGTAGCTTGGAGTCTCCTGTTTTCATGTCTTTTATTTCTCTGCATTACTGATTTAGCATTTAGTTTTGTTTTTATGTATTGTCATCTTAATTCCTGCTTTCATGGAGATGCTCATGTGTAATACCGAGAGAAGGTGTTCGACAGCTGAAGGGTAACAAAGAAACAAACCAGCAGCCAATCAATCCTCTGTTCTGCTCTGTCCCGAGATTTCACTATTGTTTATCATAGTTCTTTTTTTTTTTTTTTTGCATATTTGCGTTGCTTCATTGTACGGAAGCTTGGTATTTGCTAGGGTGGCATTTGTTAATTTGTTTTCTTTCCTTTGCAATATTATCTTTGTAGGGCTATCTAAATTGCTCATTTTAATTCTGTTTGTTCCTCTGTTGTTCTCAGTTGCAGGAAACGGCTGTTGTGCGTCTGCTGTGTGTTTTGTTTTGCAGAGAATGAAGTAGATGGTAGTTCTGTGCAGGTTGTCCTGAGCAGAGGAAATGTACTAAAGGTTGCTGTAAATTGATGGGTGCCGGCTTAAGGGAAGCTAGTGCATTTTGCAAAAGCGGAAAACGAAGGACATGTTAAGAAACGGACAGAGCAAGGAGTGACAGTGACGCCTGAAATAGCAGTACGCGAACAGGAGTTGTTAGCTAGGTAATCCGTGAACACCTGGAAGAAGAACAAAAATTGGAGAAAGAAGATAATTCTGGAACTGAGAGCAGGACAAAGCAATGCATGGAAATGTTTTGGTGAAGAACGTGAATAGTGTTTGAAGGGACCTTTGAATGATTTAAATTGCCTAAGGCCATGTTTGGCTACTGCTTCTTTGCAAATTGATGTCTATTGCATTTTTGGTTGTTTTTATTAATATTAGTTAGGATAGTGGTAATTGATAGGTAAATTTAATATTTTAAGTTGTCAATTTAATCTTTAGTTTTAAGTTTTAATTATGTACATAGGTACATATGGAGGTATTGGTAAGCAATATTTAATTATTACCAAGATTAATGTATAAGTATACATGTATGTATAAGGTACACAAATATACATTCATATATGTATAATTATATGGAAAAATAAATTATAATGCACCCATGTGTATAAATATATATATATAAATATATATATATATATATAAATATACATATATATATATATACATATAGGAGTGTATGTATGTATAAGTGAACATACATGAGGAGAGGGGTGAGAACCGGTCAGTAATGTAGGAAGCTTTGGATGTAACCATTTACAAGATACTTTGAAGGAAGAAAAGGAATAAGGATAATGGATGATGAACCATGCTGCTCGGCAGAAGAATGAAGAGGGAAAGACAAGACCAAAAATAATTGGAAAACTAATTGCCATGCCTATACTGTTAGGTAGATATAGGTATATGTATAAAAATATATATAAGGGAGACGATAGTGATGGTGCTGATCAGTACAGGAAGTGGAGAAATGACAGAATTCCAAAAAATTAAAAAAATTAAATGTCTGACCCAAAGAATGGATAATCAGCAGGAAAGGTGAGTAGAACCGAAACATGTAAAGGTGGAGGAAACGCCTGCTACACACGATAGCAGTCAGGAGAAAATAGAATGGCAGTGATGAGTCTGAATCAACTGAACACAAAGAGGGAAAACTTGGAGTTTGGTGAAGAGCTAGCCTCGGCAACGGGGAATGATAAAGAATATATATATATGTGTACAAACATAGGTGTAATAGGAAGATCACAGTCATGGTAGGAAGGATGGGAAGGTATGCTGAATGGTAGAGTGACCTGAAGACTGAACCGAATGTAACAGAAAACAGGTGACGATACTGATGTGTGATGATAGAAGAGCCGACTGAATTTTGTCGAGGCAGTACACCAATCCAGTACCGAGGAGTAAGTGAACTACAAATAAGGAAAGCTAGATCAGGACTAAAAATGTGAAGGGAACGGGTGAAGTGCTGAAGCTTCAGAAATTTAGTAGCCCACTTGTCACGACCCAATTCCATTCTCTTTAACCGAAAATCACTGAAAATTTTTCGCGTTTTACTGTTACCTTACCCGGTCGTGAACTAAACTCACCACACACTGTTGGGCTGTGAGTCAATAATAAACTCCACATCTCATTCATTCTCAGATAAACAAACGATGTCATACATTTGCATTTAATCGTGTACTTATACGAATACATGTTTTACTGACATCTACATCCCCCATAATTACAACTCAAAAGAATACTGTGCTTTTACATTGTTTAGATACAAAAAGAATCACTGTGTATATACCAGCGGAGTCCAAAATACCACGCCTCAGTCCTTACTGGGTTACTATGCACTTCATAAAACACCCAATATTCACCCACAAGTTCAAAGTACGAGCAGCTACCTCTATATACTCACAAAATTCCCTTACCTAGAATCGCGATGCGTGATTCCACTTCCTTAAGCTGCTTACTCGTACGGTTCGATTCGTCTTCAACGAACTCTTCGGGACTGCACAAAATCGTATCCCGCATTATATTCGATCCATATATTGCAACCCTTGTGCTTGCTATATCTAATTTAATCTATAGCCTCTATTGAAGCTTATTGGGCCTCGTTTCATTACTTTACCCATAGCTCGAGTCTATGGATCTTCTTAGGCCTATTATCTTATTCAAAATCGATATCAAATCGACATAAAGCTCATAGTATTCATATTTCATGAATCCCCTCACTATGGCATTTATCAATCATATACATACCCATTTTCACAATTCCTCCAACTCACCATGTAATTCCATCTAACCATCTAAAATCATAAACATTACCCCAATAACAACTTTAGCATGCCATAAATCATAAGCTCATTCAATCCCACATATTCTCACATTATACCCATTTTAGATTTCCAGGTCACACCAATTCCACTACATTCCTAGGTAGTTTATCCATCAATACTCATATCAATCAACTCCAAAATCAATTAAATAGCTAATGCATTTGGATTGGAGTGTTAGAATCTTACCAATATGATTTCTCTTCTTGCTCCAAATGGTAATGCCCTTAACTCCTTCAATTCCAAAAATGGGAAGATGCCCTCTCACTATGTTGTTCTTCTCTTTGATAGGGAAACTTTGCCTCTAATGATCTCTCTTCAAATCTAACTGAAAATGGCTGATTTTAGAGAGGGAAAGTTAGGTTTTTGGGGTTGAGATTGTAAAGTTAAGTGTTTTTCTGAGATTTCCAGATTTTCAGCTCTCCTTATATAGAAATGGCCTGAGGAGATCAATCTGGTCCAAGAGGAGATCGATCTGGTCCCTTAAAATCCCTCTTTTTTCACAGCATTTTTAAGCCTGAGATCGATCTGTCGAAGCATCAGATCGATCTGTTGAAGCATGAGATCGATCTGTCGAAGCATGAGATCGATCTGGTCCCAAACAGAAAGCTAAGGAGATCGATCTGGGTACTTGGGGATCGATCTTTTCACTACAGAATGCTTGGTAGATCGATCTGGCTCCATTGGAGATCGATCTGCTCTATTCTTTTGCCCAAATAAGAGCATTCTGGCTCTTCCAGATCGATCTCTCATCCTATGAGATCGATCTGGCCCTCATGTTTTCCAGATTTCCTGCAGTTTCCTTGCTGCAACTCATATCAACACATCCTTAATCTATTGCCATGGCCATTTTCTCATCCATCCACCTTTATAACTTGAAAATGGCATCCATTCATACCTTATGCACATTGAAACTTGTGTGCATTCATTGTGTGTTCAAAGGTATGTTACATAAAACCAAATGGAAGCATAACTCCATTCCATTTTACCACACTACTCATCTTGAGTTTCGATCACATCCATCACTTGCAAGAACTCATTTCTTCATATCCATACTCAATGAAACTTGCATGTATGCTACAATTCATATTACACATACATACATTGAATCCATGGACTTACATCAATCATACTTTACATTACAAGTCCATTCATATTATTTGATCCAATTATACATATTACCATTATACATATACGGGGTCTTACAATCTCCCCTCCTTCAAGGAATTTGGTCCTCCAAATTAGAACCAAGTCACTCTTCAAAAAGTTGGGGGTACTTCTCTCGTATCAAGTTCTCCAATTCCCACGTGGCCTCTGCCGCCGTGTGGTATTGCCAAAGAACTTTCACCAAGGGAATTGTCTTATTCCGCAACACTTTCTCTTTTCTGTCCAATATCCGAACCGGCTTCTCAACATACGTCATACTCTCATGGAGCTCCAACGGCTCATATCTTATCACGTGTGCCGGGTCCGGGTGATACTTTTGAAGCATCGAGACGTGGAAGACGTTGTGGACATTTGCCAAGTCTGGTGGCAATGCCAATCTATACGCCTTATCTCCCACTCTCTCCAAAATCTCGAAAGGTCCGATATATCTAGGGCTTAGGTTGCCCTTCTTACCGAATCTCATGATACCCTTCGATGGTGATACCCTCAGAAACACCGACTCACCCTCATCAAACTCCAGTGGTCTTTGTCTCTTGTCAGCATAACTCTTTTGTCGGCTCTGAGTTGTCCGTAATCTCTCACATATCAACTGGACGTCCTCAGATACCTGCTGCACTAAGTCCGGAGCAAAAATCTGTCTGTCACCAACCTCTTCCCATCTAATAGGGGAACGGCATCTACGCCCGTATAATGCCTCATAGGGTGCCATCCCGATACTAGCATGATAGCTATTATTATAAGCGAACTCGGCTAACTGCAGGTGGTTATCCCAGGAGCCTCTAAAATCCAGCACACACGCTCTCAACATATCCTCAAGGGTCTGTATAGTCCTCTCTGACTGCCCATCTGTCTGAGGATGAAAAGCGGTGCTAAAACTCAATCGGGTCCCCAGCGCTTCCTGAAAATGTTCCCAGAAATGGGAAGTGAAGTGGGCATCCCTATCAGAAACAACGCTCACCGGTACACCATGTAGCCGTACTATCTCTCGAATATACAGGTTCGCCAACTGACTCAGTGTATCGGTAGCTCTCATAGCCAAGAAATGGGCGGACTTAGTCAACCGGTCCACAATAACCCATATGGCATCATGACCTCTACGGGTCCTCGGTAACCCCATCACAAAATCCATGGTGACATGCTCCCACTTCCATGTCGGTATCGGTAGAGGCTGCAATAATCCTACAGGCTTCTGATGCTCTACCTTCACTTGCTGACAAACGAGACACTTAGCGACATATTTAGCAATGTCTCTCTTCATTCCAGACCACCAATAAACCTTCCGAAGGTTTTGATACATCTTGGTACTTCCCGGATGTATCATATACTTCGATGAGTGAGCCTCTGATAAAATCGTTCTCCTGATCTCAGGATCCCTGGGAACGCATACTCTGCCTCTGAACCTCAATAAGCCATCAGCACTCTGCTCAAAATCCATACCCACACCTGTCTGTATCTGCCTCAGCCAATCGATACACCGTCGATCGCTCTGCTGGGCTTGCCGAATACGGCCAATCAACTCTGGCTCTAGTCTCAAACTAGCCATGATCTCAAGTCTCTCCGATCCAGGTGGGGTTACATCCAAACTGAGGTTCGCAAAGTGTTCTAACAATTCATGTTCCCGTACCATCATATAAGACACCAACCCAAGGTTCTTTCTACTCAAGGCATCGGCAACTACATTTGCCTTACCCGGGTGGTACATAATTTCACAGTCATAGTCTTTCAGGAGTTCGAGCCATCTCCTCTGTCTCATATTCAGCTCTTTCTGCGAGAACAGGTACTTAAGGCTCTTATGATCTGTGAACACCTGAAATTTCTCACCATAGAGATAGTGGCGCCATATTTTCAAAGCAAATACTACAGCCGCCAACTCCAAATCATGTGTCGGGTAGTTCCTCTCATGATCTTTCAACTGTCTAGATCCATAGGCAACTACCTTCCCATCCTGCATAAGCACACAGCCCAGTCCCTGGTGTGATGCATCCATATACACCGAGAATCCTCCTGAGCTGGTAGGAATGGTGAGAACTAGAGCAGCCGTCAATCGACGCTTAAGCTCCTCAAAACTCCTCTCACATGCCTCATCCCATGTAAACTTAACATCTTTTCGCGTGAGGCGTGTCAACGGAGCAGCTAGTCTGGAGAAACCCTCTACAAATCTCCGATAATATCCTGCCAATCCCAGAAAACTCCTGATCTCAGTTACTGTCTTGGGCTGTTCCCACTGTACAACCGCCTCTATCTTGGATGGATCCACTGATACCCCATCCTTTGACATCACATGCCCCAGAAATGAGATCTGTTCCAACCAAAAGTTACACTTGCTGAGTTTGGCATACAACTCTTTCTCTCGGAGGGTCTGCAGAACTATCCTCAAGTGCTCCTCATGATCTTCCCTGGACTTGGAATACACCAAAATGTCATCAATGAACACTATTACAAACTTGTCCAGGTATGGCTTGAATATATCATTCATCAATGCCATAAATGCTGCGGGAGCATTCGTCAATCCGAATGGCATCACCAAAAACTCGTAGTGGTCATAACGGGTACGAAATGCTATCTTGGGTACATCTCCACTCCTGATCCTCAACTGATGGTACCCTGACCGCAGATCTATCTTAGAAAATACTTCGGCTCCCGGGAGCTGATCCAACAAATCATCGATTCTTGGAAGGGGGTACTTGTTCTTAATGGTGGCCTTATTCAACAACCGATAATCTATACACAGTCGGAGGCTTCCATCCTTCTTCCTTACAAATAGAACTGGTGCTCCCCAAGGTGAGACACTCGGTCTAATAAACCCCTTCTCCAGCAACTCTTGCAGCTGTTTCTTCAGCTCTTCCAATTCTATCGGAGCCATTCTATAGGGTGGTTTCGATATCGGCTCTGTACCAGGCACCAACTCAATGCAAAATTCCATTTCCCTTTCAGGTGGTAGTCCTGGTAATTCATCCGGAAAGACATCTGGGTAATCCGTAATTATGGTTATGTCCCTCAATTCCGGGTGCGCCTCATCTATATCGACCACATAGGCAATGAACCCTTCACATTATCCTCTCCATCGTTAGTAACATAAACCATCACTCCACATTCAATATTTATCAAAACAAATAATTTATCTCTTAAGCAATATGCATTTAAAATCATACTCCTTTATTTACAACAAACATGCTATTTTCATATCATTTCTTTTCATCAAAATTTACAATAAGATTGTCTAATCCTGAAAACATCAATGTTTTGGCATGACAATCCATCACAACACGATTGGTAGCCAACCAATCCATTCCCAAAATTACATCAAAATCATTCATATTCAATAGAATCAGATTGGCTATCATTTCCTTCCCCTCTATCTTTAACTTACAATCCCTACATACATGCTCAGTCAATTGACTATCATTCATGGGTGTGGAAATCATCAACATTTTGTCTAACAATGTTGGTTTCACATATTTCAACAATTTATGTGCAAAGGAAGGTGATATGAAAGAATGCGTGGCACCAGGATCAAATAATACCAATGCTTCTAAATCAAAGATTCGGATGGTACCTTTAATCACATCCGTCGAAGCATCCGCGGTGTCCTGATCCAGTGCATGTACTCTTCCTCTGCTCACACCCGCAGCCTGTTTCCCTTTTTCCTCAGCTGTAGCCCTCCTCCTCGGGGCTGCTGTCTCAACTGGAGCTCCCTCAGGCTCCTTGCCCTTCTGTGGGGCAATCTCCATCCTCTCGGGATAATACTTAGCTATATGTCCGGGTCTCTCGCATCTAAAACACATCATAGGGGTCATCAGACAGGGCCTATTCCCATGAAATCTCCCACATCTCCTACACTGATCAGTAGTAGGCCGTGGTCCTCCAATAGTCATGCCCCTCGGCGCAGTCAAGGCTGGGTATACGGGAGGTCTAGCAGCTCTCTCCCGCACCTCCTCAATCTTTGGCCTCTTCTCGAGAAATCTTTGGCCATCTCTCTTGGCCATTCTTCCAAACCTGGATCTCTTCCGGTCTCTGTCCTTTCTGACACTGACTCTCCCAAGCTCGGAGGCATTTCGCTCAAAGTCTTGCTCACATAACTGAGCCTTATGTACAGCCTCCTCATAAGTCACAATATCGAAGGGAGCTAGCTTAGTCTGGATGGCCAATCTCAATCCATCCATGAACTTCTGAATCTTCCGGGTCTCACTACCCATCGTGTCAGGGTCATATCTCCCCAATGACATAAACTTGGACTCATACTCGTCCACAGTCCGGTTCCCCTGAACCAAATTCATAAATTCCATCCGCAATTTCCTCTGTGCAGTAGCTGGAATATACTGTCTCCTGAAGGCCTCTAGAAATATCTCCCACGAGATCTCAGACTGTCTGGCCCTCAAAATAACCTCGGTGGACCTCCACCAATGCTCGGCCTCACCTTTCAACATAAACACGGCAAAGGCAACCTTCTCACTTGAAGTGCATCGAAAAAACCTATACAGTTTCTCCATCTCATACACCCAATCCTCCGTAATCACTGGGTCCTTCACCCCTCTAAACACTGGGGGTTTCAGCGCTTGAAACTCTCGCAACCTGCTCAAATCGCAGTTATAACCCAAATCACTACCGCTCTGCTGCGGGCCGATAGGAGAAGCTATATCCTGGGCTGGAGGTGGTGTAACTGTAGCTGTCTCAGTAGCATGAGGTCTCTCCACCTCTGCAGCTGCCTGTTCAGTAGTAGGCTGTGCTGCGGGACCTCGTCTATCACCGGCACCCAATGCCTGCGTGACTATCTCCACCAAACTCTCAATACTCCGCTCTAATCTAGCGAAGCGAGCCTCAGTATCCTCTGCTCTCCCAGCAGGGTTCTGTGGAGCCTGCTCAGTCTGTGGCTCCGCACGGCTCTCAGGCCTACCTCTACGGCCTCTAGCACGTGCTCTCGCCCCTCTACCTTGGCGTGTAACTGGCATAGTGCCTAACTTCCTGTATTATAATAATTCATTAAGCTCAATCCATCACGGTATACACAGTTATATCTAAACAAAAGCACAGTACTATGGGGATGTACTTTCCTACGTTTTATTAATGACTCACATCAGGCCAACACAGCTCTGATACCAATCTCTGTCACGACCCAATTCCATTCTCTTTAACCGAAAATCACTGAAAATTTTTCGCGTTTTACTGTTACCTTACCCGGTCGTGAACTAAACTCACCACACACTGTTGGGCTGTGAGTCAATAATAAATTCCAAATCTCATTCATTCTCAGATAAATAAACGATGTCATACATTTGCATTTAATCGTGTACTTATACGAATACATGTTTTACTGACATCTACATCCCCCATAATTACAACTCAAAAGAATACTGGGCTTTTACATTGTTTAGATACAAAAAGAATCACTGTGTATATACCTCTTAGCAATGGAGATGCAGCGGAGTCCAAAATACCACGCCTCAGTCCTTACTGGGCTACTATGCACTTCATAAAACACCCAATATTCACCCACAAGTTCAAAGTACGAGCAGCTACCTCTATATACTCACAAAATTCCCTTACCTGGAATCGCGATGAGTGATTCCACTTCCTTAAGCTGCTTACTCGTACGGTTCGATTCGTCTTCAACGAACTCTTCGGGACTGCACAAAATCGTATCCCGCATTATATTCGATCCATATATTGCAACCCTTGTGCTTGCTATATCCAATTTAATCTATAGCCTCTATTGAAGCTTATTGGGCCTCGTTTCATTACTTTACCCACAGCTCGAGTCTATGGATCTTCTTAGGCCTATTATCTTATTCAAAATCGATATCAAATCGACATAATGCTCATAGTATTCATATTTCATGAATCCCCTCACTATGGCATTTATCAATCATATACATACCCATTTTCACAATTCCTCCAACTCACCATGTAATTCCATCTAACCATCTAAAATCATAAACATTACCCCAATAACAACTTTAGCATGCCATAAATCATAAGCTCATTCAATCCCACATATTCTCACATTATACCCATTTTAGATTTCCAGGTCACACCAATTCCACTACATTCCTAGGTAGTTTATCCATCAATACTCATATCAATCAACTCCAAAATCAATCAAATAGCTAATGCATTTGGATTGGAGTGTTAGAATCTTACCAATATGATTTCTCTTCTTGCTCCAAATGGTAATGCCCTTAACTCCTTCAATTCCAAAAATGGGAAGATGCCATCTCACTATGTTGTTCTTCTCTTTGATAGGGACAACTTTGCCTCTAATGATCTCTCTTCAAATCTCACTGAAAATGGCTGATTTTAGAGAGGGAAAGTTAGGTTTTTGGGGTTGAGATTGTAAAGTTAAGTGTTTTTCCGAGATTTCCAGATTTTCAGCTCTCCTTATATAGAAATGGCCTGAGGAGATCGATCTGGTCCAAGAGGAGATCGATCTGGTCCCTTAAAATCCCTCTTTTTTCATGACATTTTTAAGCCTGAGATCGATCTGTCGAAGAATCAGATCGATCTGTTGAAGCATGAGATCGATCTGTCGAAGCATGAGATCGATCTGGTCCCAAACAGAGAGCTAAGGAGATCGATCTGGGTACTTGGGGATCGATCTTTTCACTACAGAATGCTTAGGAGATCGATCTGGCTCCATTGGAGATCGATCTACTCTATTCTTTTGCCCAAATAAGAGCATTCTGGCTCTTCCAGATCGATCTCTCATCCTATGAGATCGATCTGGCCCTCATGTTTTCCAGATTTCCTGCAGTTTCCTTGCTGCAACTCATACCAACACATCCTTAATCTATTGCCATGGCCATTTTCTCATCCATCCACCTTTATAACTTGAAAATGGCATCCATTCATACCTTATGCACATTGAAACTTGTGTGCATTCATTGTGTGTTCAAAGGTATGTTACATAAAACCAAATGGAAGCATAACTCCATTCCATTTTACCACACTACTCATCTTGAGTTTCGATCACATCCATCACTTGCCAGAACTCATTTCTTCATATTCATACTCAATGAAACTTGCATGTATGCTACAATTCATATTACACATACATACATTGAATCCATGGACTTACATCAATCATACTTTACATTACAAGTCCATTCATATTATTTGATCCAATTATACATATTACCATTATACATATACGGGGTCTTACACCACTTGCTGCATCAACAGTGTTTAATTAAATCAGAGAAAGTCAATAGTAGATAAAGAAGGGACAAACCAAGAAAGGAAAACTTGAAAACAAAAAATATAAAGGGCCTCCTTCCGTGAAGAAATACTAGAAACTAGAGGAAGTGTAGGAAATGGGCATGAGCAAGGTGATGGCAGCGACTGGGCAGAGGAAGTTTCATTGAAACAGGCCAGAACGTGGCCAAAACAAGGTGGTTTTGCATAAGAAAAAAAGGGAGCATGTGAAGGAAGCAGAAGAAAAAGGAAACAGAAGGTCGAAACAAAACTGAAGTTGAAAGCATGAGCTACTCTCGACTTCCTGTAAGATTGTGATGAACTAGAAGAAATAAGAGGGACGAGGAAGCTACTGTCTGACACTAGTTTTAGTCAAGAAAGATGAGAGGTTACAGCAGCAGACGAGGTGTATAATACCTAAAATCGAGTTGTGGTCGCGGTAGGAGCTGAGGCAATCGGGGGTAGAGCAGCGCGCTAGAGAGATGGTCCGTTGAGCAGAGCATCTGTGGGAACGGGTGAAGTGCTGAAGCTTCAAAAATTTAGTAGCCCACTTGCTGCATCAACAGTGTTTAATTAAATCAGAGAAAGTCAATAGTAGATGAAGAAGGGACAAACCAAGAAAGGAAAACTTGAAAACAAAAAATATAAAGGGCCTCCTTCTGTGAAGAAATACTAGAAACTAGAGGAAGTGTAGGAAACGGGCATGAGCAAGGTGATGGCAGCGACTGGGCAGAGGAAGTTTCATTGAAACAGGCCAGAACGTGGCCAAAACAAGGTGGTTTTGCATAAGAAAAAAAGGGAGCATGTGAAGGAAGCAGAAGAAAAAGGAAACAGAAGGTCAAAACAAAACTGAAGTTGAAAGCATGAGCTACTCTCGACTTCCTGTAAGATTGTGATGAACTAGAAGAAACAAGAGGGACGAGGAAGCTACTCTCTGACACTAGTTTTAGTCAGGAAAGATGAGAGGTTGCAGCAGCAGACGAGGTGTATAATCCCTAAAATCGAGTTGTGGTCGCGGTAGGAGCTGAGGTAATCGGGGGTAGAGCAGCGCGCTAGAGAGATGGTCCGTTGAGTAGAGCATGTGTGGAAGGCAGCAGCAGAGGAACGAATAAGAAAGTGGAGGAAACTAAGTTGCTGAGACACAATTGGAGCATGATCAAAATTGGCTGGAAATAGGGGGCCGAACAGGGGAAGGAAACCAACATGGGACCGAAAGGAAGAAGGGTGATGGCGATGGTGATGATGGTCGAGACCCAAGGCTGCCGATGGTGGTATCGGAAAGATGGAGAAGATAAGCAGCGCCGAGCTCCTAGAAAAAAAAAAGATGAACAGTGAAGCCGTGGAAAAGGAATGAAAGAAAGAAGAAGAAGAAGAAGAATAAGAAGAAACAAAAGAATTGTGGGGAAAAAATAATAATAATAATTTGAAAAAAAAAAAGATATGTACAGTAAAAGAAAAAAAAGAAGAAGAGAAAAGAAAAAAGGAGGTTATTTTTGGATATATTTATATATATATATATATAAATAGAACCACATGGAAAATAGAATAAGAGGCATCAAGCAAATCGAGAAAAATCGACGAAAAGGTCATCGAAAATATTTATTTGAAATTTTCGGTGAAATAAGTCGGGAGGGTCAAACTCGTAGACTCGTTAAGAGGAAACAATCAAGGATTACGGACAGACACCGAGATAAGGAATTTATGCAAGTTTTAGGGATAACAGTACGTATTTTATGATTTCAAGTGTATTTTCCCTAGGTAAGAAATGTTACGATTTTGACGCATCGTAGGTAATTTGAATAAATAGGATACTAAGAATATAAATTTCGGTGTAGGAGAATCGTAGAAGGATTTAAGGGAGATACTTGGAGGCGTCACTACTCGAACTAAAATTTTTGATAAATCGAGGTAAGGGGTGTAATTTAAGATGGTAATGGTATCCCTACCCTTAGACTCCGATTTATTTATGCGTTTTCGAGCTTTCTCGTGCAACCCTTGATTGTTAAACAAAACTCAACACCTATTAAGCCCAAGTTTTATTTGGTCATATTTTCGAAATAAAGAAATGCCATATGAAATTGATTGCATAGTTTCGAGCAAGATTTCTGAATAAATGTTATGGTTTCGACTTACATATGAATTGATTTAATATTTTTGAAAGAAATGAAATTTGGTATGTGAACACATGCTTAAGAAAAGAAATTTGTTTTCGAAAGGTGATTGTGGGGGCCACCTCTTGAGTCCTGCGGGAACAAAGTGCCACACAGTCTTTATGTTTTATAAAAGAGTTTTCAGATTTTAGGAAATTTGACTTTATTACTCGGTATGAATTTATGGGCTATAAAAAATAAGAAAGATTTTGAGAACTCTGTTTTGAGACGAAAAGCTAATGTATAGTGGAATTGTGAGGGCCTATAAGACCCTATTTTATCGTAAGGGCAAAAAGGGAATAAATAGGAATTTTCAAGTGCATTTAAAAATGCAAAAAGATTGAAATGGTATTCCCGAACACGTGTAAGGGCAAAATGGTCAAAAGACTGAAATTCGATATTAATCGGGACAAGAAAATTTAATTAAAAAAATATGAGATTGAGAAATCTTGATCAATAACGAAGAAATAATTAAATTTCAGGTTAAATTGATCAAGATATGAATTTATTGGAATAAACCGGGATTTTCACTTCGAAAAATAATCCCGAAAATAATCAAAAAATATACCGAAAAGGCAAAACCAGACTGAGAAATTTATTTACAGATTAAATGAATAAAATAGTAATTTTTTAGATATTTTGGATATTAATAATAATTTAATTGATTAAAATATTATTAAAAATAAAATAATAATAAAAATAAAATAATAAAACAATTGAAAAAAAAATCGCAAAATGTGATTTCTGAAACAGAAAACGAAAGAGGAAATCGAGCACCCTCTGCCATCACCGAAATGGCCACCGGCGAGCCCAGAGGAGTGACCGACTGCGAGCTAGACGAGAGCCGAGCCACCAGCAACCCGAACGGGCTAACGAATGGCGGCAAACGGCGGTCGAATGGGGAAGAAAGCGGGACCGAGAAGAGAAAGAGAGATTCTCGACGATCGACGCCGATCTGGGGCCGGCCACCACCAGCCGAGCGTCCCCAAGGCATGGACAACGCGATTGGTGGCAACGCCGACGAGTAAGATGGTGGCCAGCGTCGAAAACAGAGGAAGAAAAGAAACGGTACCGTAGGCAGAGGGAAGAAGGGCCAGACCGACCACTTTCCGGCGACCTTGGGCGAAACCGAGGGTAGATCCAAGATGTGGACGACCCAGTGGAGTCACTGGCAGCGAAAATCGATGGAGAACTGACCGGTAAGCCACTGAACCGGCCGAATCGGACTGAACCGACGGTCTGAACCGGGTTGAACCGGACCGGACCGATTCGGCCAAAAAGAGAAAAAAAAAGAAAAAGGGAAAAAGAAAAAAAAATTAGAGAAAATTTCAGTGATGCAATCGAGCTACGGGTAAGTCGGTAAGCGGTCAAATTGATCATTTAAATTTTGAAATATTTCATTTGATAAATAATCGACTGAAAGTTTACCCGAAAAATATTTAATTGTGTAACTCGATAATTGGCATCAACCAAGAGCTCGAGATAGCCTCGATTTGTGTACGACCATGGAATAATGGGTAAGTGACCCTTATTTACGACAATTTGCATCGTTATGCGTGATTGATATTAATCGCATAAATTACGGATTTAATTTTTGCATAAATGAATTAAATTCTGGAAATTGGATAAATTGTCATAAATACTAAATTGAGATATTCGAGAATTTAGAACGAGGCTAAATAAATACTGATGGGCCCAGTGAGCCCAATAGGCCTCGATAAAGTGTGGTAAACGGGCTTAAGGCCGATTAAGGCCCATTATGGTGCAATCGGGCCCAATATGGGTAAACGGGCCCGATGATTTAAATTAAGCCCAAAACATATGAAATACAATTAAATTGTATTGTATTTGACCTGATGAATGTGTATTCACAGTTCCGGAGATTGGATTTGAAGCAAATCGGACTGCGTGACGAGTCATCAGTGGAAAGGTCAGACTGTACAGAAAATGAGGTAAGGGAATTGTGTGAGTAGCTAGAGGTAGCTACGCGTATTTTAATATCTTTTCTGTACACTGATTATGTATGTATACACGATTACTGTATAATGATCCTAAAAGTGGTTTAAATGATTTTAAGGATCGAAATAGGTGAAAATACTATTTTACCCCTATTGAGGGAAGTTCACCTAAGGATGGTGAAAGCATGACATGCATGAAATGCATGATTTAAGGAAATTTCTAAATTAAGGATTTTATTGGTTTTTTAGCAAAGTAAATCGATAGATTGGCCAGTAATTGCATAAATTTCACAAGATAACACTACGTAGGTGTTATTAATATTTAAATGGAAATTTCTTTGGAAAATAGGCCAACTATCAAGTTTATATGGAAACAGATAGTGCCAACACGTAGGTCGCACTATATCTGCATTTGTGAATGTGCATAAATGTGCTTGAGTGGTTGCTCGCACCGACTTGTGACATCATATGCATGACATGTGCTAGAGCGGTTGCTCGCACTGATTTTTATTCCTATGAAATGCATGAGAAGTGTTGGAGCCTAGCTCGCACTCTGTTTTGACATGTTTTGACATGTTTTGATTTGTTTTGACGTGGTATGCATAAAATGGTGCTGGAGCGATTGCTCGCACTAGTTTTTAATGATTTGACATGCATGAGAGATGCTGGAGCTTAGCTCGCATCTTGTTTTGATTTGATATTGCATAAAGTCATGCTGGAGTGTAACTCGCACGAGATTTGATCTAATTATGCATAAAGCCGTGCTGGAGTGTAACTCGCACTAGATTTGATTTATTTGAGCATTCATTTGTGCTGGAGCGTTACTCGCACAAAGTTGTATATGGTTTTCATAATTCATATGATTGTCGTACTAGAGTTTTTCTCGTACGAGATTTTCATTGAGTTTTTATGCATATTCGTACTAGAGCATTGCTCGTACGTGGATTTTACTTGAATTTATAATTAGTTTAAGTCGTACTGGAGCGCTGCTCGTACGCAGATTTTATTGATTTCTATAAAACTGTGCTAGAGCTTCGCTCGCACAAGATTTTTTGATATCATGAATATGCATGGAGCCGTGCTTGAGCTTCGCTCGCACAGGGATTTATATTACATGCATATAGCCGTGTTGGAGCCTCCTGTAGACTGTGTGTCACAGTGAGATGATATGCTCACACGTGCATTCTGAGACAGAGATGATTTGGGTGGATAAGACCTATTACAGGCACCCCTGACTGAGCTTTGGTTAACGAAGTACATTGTACCGTGTATGTCACACGGAGTACGCAGTACCGTGGGGATTGTTGGAGTGGAGTGGCATTAGCCACGAGGCAGCAAGCCTTGCCCTCGCAATCCTGATGTTATGCTGTTCTGGCCGGTAGGACGACCCACCTCCTGTTTCAGGTGTGATACCCCGCACACTAGGTACCGTGTTGCCAGGGATCATGAGGTTATGGCCATAATCATATGTTGTTACTGATACTCACTTACATGTCTCACATGATATAACTTGTGGTCTGTTAGACCAGGGTAGACCCGAAGGAGGGGTCAGGCCCTCGATTTGACGATTTTATAATTTCATGATTTTATGATTTGTGACCCTGAAAGAAGGGTGATTTTATAACTGAAGTTTTATAATGAATTTTAAATAAATTGTTTTATGAGATGATTGACCCGGAAGGGTAGTTTATACTACAGTTTTAATGAATTGATTTAAATGCAGTAGCATGACGATGTTTTCCATGCTTTCATTTGAAATCCATGATTTGTCTTACATGACATGAAAGATTGCATGATCTTGATTTAATTCATGCTTAATATGATTTAATGATGTCACATAAAATGCTTTGATGTATAAGTAGTATGATTTATATATGCACGAACAGTTTTATAAACTAAGTCATTGGCGTTTGCATGACTTTGTGCTTGATGATTTTAATGAAAAGAAATGGATTTAAGGGCATGGCATTATGAGCATGTAGATAGTGGAGCTATCTACTTACTTGCATAATTGCCTTACTAAGCGTGTGGTTTGCTCACCCCCCTTATTTTCTCATCTTTTCAGAGCACTTGCAATAGTTATTAAGCGGTTGAGGACTTGCATGCTTGATATCTACTACTTCCCATCGAGAGACAGGTATACACATTTGTATGGTTTTGTATCTAAATATGCAATGCACAGTACTATATACGGATATGATGTCAGGGATGTAGAGTTATAAATACCAATGTGTATGTATTTATTTAAAGTTAAAAGATAGTAAACTCTGATATATGAATGTGATTATTGAAATGAAATGGTAAATAGTGTAAGGCGACTAACACCGAATCATAGCCCAACTGTGTTGTAGGATGGTCACGAT
This sequence comes from Firmiana major, assembly GCA_033439115.1. Lineage (NCBI taxonomy): Eukaryota > Viridiplantae > Streptophyta > Magnoliopsida > Malvales > Malvaceae > Firmiana > Firmiana major. Next base: position 42,805,804 of record CM065908.1, on the reverse strand, counting down.
GAGAGAAATGTAAGAATTAAATAATAAATGAAAAAGTGAAAAATTTACTCTAATTTTTAGGTAATTTGGGTCGTGACAGGTTTAATAGTATCAGAGCTGGAGTTGGTCTGATATAAATCGGTGTTAGTGGTTAAGGAAGTTTACATCCCCATGTACTGTGCATTGTTTAGATACAATTGTGTAAATCGAGATGGAAGTGCAGCTAAGAATTTGATTTTGAATGCAAGAATATAAACTCATTAACTGATAGCCGCTATGATAGAAGGGCGAGTACATGAGCTCGAGGCCGTAGAGGTAGGCCTGAGAGTCGTATTGAGTCGTCACATGAGACTCGAGATGAGATTGACGTGGAGGCTGATGTTGAGCATGCCCCACAGAGTCCGACAGAGAGATCGAACGGTATTGAGACACGTTTCACGAGGTTAGAGCGAAGTGTGGAGAATATTTTGTGAGCTAATTGCTCAGAGTATACTTGGTATATGAGGGCGAGTTGGAGCATTGGTGGAAGTCTGCTCGACCCATCTTAAGAGTTAGACATCTAGAATTATTTTCCATATACATCTAGAGCTTACATGAGAAATAATTTCTAGATGTATTCCGGTGACAGAATATCCCGAACACTGTTTAAAGAAAATTACAGATGACATTCTTTACTCTGACCCAGAGGAACTGATTGATTAACAAGTATGAAACTCATTTTATACCTGCACAGATATGACTCGAACACTATGAACAGTGAGAGTCGAGATGTTTGAAAGTTCATGGAAGGGCTCAGATTGCCAATTAGAGTCCGATTGGCCGTTAGATATCACTACCTATGTCGAAGCAGTGCGCAGACTACAGTTGTGTGAATAAGATCATGAGTTGCACGCCTCTGAGATTGAGAAAGGTAGTGAGGGCCGAAATAGCGACAAAAGAGAATAGAGAATGACAAAGATATCCATACGGGAAAAAGGTAGTATGGTAAAAGATTAGAGCTGATGAGTCACGGGGTAAGTTGATTGATAAACCCCAATGTATCTACTTGCATCAGTTATGAGGGGTATTGTGATTTGAGGACCTCGACCTACTACGAAGCAGTGTAACAATGTGAACAGTGTAAGATATGTGGTAGTTACCATGTAAATAAGATGTTGGACGAGGGCGAGTGTATGCCTTGGACCAAGACACTACTGATGTTTCATTTGAAGTGATGGAAGATACCACACTGGTTAAGAATAATGAAATAATTATTTTAATTGATCCTGGTGCCACGCATTTATTCATACCGCCTTCAGTTGCTTATAAGTTAGTGAAAAATGTGAAGCCTATACCCTTAGGCAAGATGATGATAGTTAGCTGATTTTCACTAACTGAATATGGGTATAGAGATTGTAAGTTGAAAATATCATTGAAAAGCGTATTGTAAATTTTGACAAGTAAGGAAAGAGTTTGTCATAAGTGATATATGAAATGAGATAAGCTTGGAGATGTGATAGATCCTGCATACGAGATATATTGGAATAAGAGGTGTATGCAAGGTAAGGATATCTTTGATATGTAGTAGATATGAATTGTGACCACATGGACTAATATGTAAAGTAATTATGGTCAAGTCTGAGAGTTAATAAAGGTATTTCAAAATACTTCCCTGCCTAAAATTTGACAGCGTCGATAAGCGCACACATAACTTATAAACTGAAATCGACAGTCGTAGTTGAAATATATACATTTAAAATTTGGGTACCTTTACTGGTACGATAAAGAAATATAGAATTTGAGTAATCATGAAGGTTTAAAAATTAAAAATTTTATAAAAGTCATTAATAAAAAAAAAAAAGGAAATGACGTGAGTTAGTATCTTGAACGAAAATGATTTCGAAACGATATTGTACGTTTATGTGTACATAGGTCAAGAATATGGGTGATTGAAATATTTAGTGGAACTTAACTACGATGAGGTATTTAAACCTTACCTGGACCGATTGGTTATCATCTTTAGCGATGACATTTCGATGTATTCGAAGTCCAAGGAAGAGGATGAGTAGCAATTGGAAACTGTCTTACAGACGAGATGTTAAGAGTTTCTCGAAATTGGCTGCTCAGTTGAGATGTCTCGTTTGGAAAAAGATTTCATACGAGTAGGATGATAAGTATGAAAGTAGCTTTGGTGAGTTTTGGTATATTGAAGTAATAAACTGACCACCGTAAGTAATCTCACCATAACTAACAGCTCAAGAGGTTTCAGTATGTATGGATACCTTAAAATAAGATTGGGCTGTGTATTGATGTAAAATGGGAAGATAGTCTTTTATGGATCCAATTAGTTCAAGGACCATGAGAGAAACTATCTGACCCATGATTTAGAGTTGGCAGCCATAATGTTTACACTGAGCGTATGGCACCACCACTTAAATGGTAAGAAATTTCGGATATGCACTGATCGTAAAAGCCCCGAGTATCTGTTTTGACAGAAAGAGTAGACTATGAGAAAACCATGAGGGTTAGAGCTTCTGAGGGATTATAATTGTGAACATTGTACCACCCAGGAAAGGCTAATGTAATGGCTGATGCCTTGAACAAAAAAAGCCTCAGGATGGTATTACATATGATGGTCAGGGAGCGAGAGCTGCTAGAGCAGTTGTGAACCTCAGTAGTGATGTGATCCCTTTGGATGATGACGATGATTTTGTGACAGCTAGCCTGAGGTTAGAACCGGATTTGAGTGATCAGATTTGCCAGGCTTAGCGTGATGATCGGCATGGTGTCGATAGTGTGGGTCAGATTCAGAAGGGTATAGTGACAGAGTTCACAATAAATGATGATGATTCACAGAGGTTCAGACACAGTATAAGTGCTCCCCAGGACCACAGTTGATGAGATAGTGTTATTGTCAGAAGCTCACTCTTCGGGATATACAGTGCATCCAAAAAATAATAAATATATTAGAATCTCTGAAAAAGGTATTGGTGGTCAGGTATGAAAAGTGATATTGTAGAGATTGTGGAGAAGTGTCTCTTATGTCAGCAGATTAAGGTAGAGTAAAAGAAGTTGTAGGGTTTTTGCAGCCTCTACCTATATTGACACCAAAATGGGAACAAGTTACCATGAATATTGTGATGGGTTATAGAGGACCCAGATGAATCACGAGGCTATCTAGGTGATAGTCGATAGATTGATTAAGTTTACCCACCTTCTGACTATGGAAATCCCTAGATACTCTGAGTGTGTAGGCGGATTTATGTGTAAGGAATATTGTGAAACATTGTGTAGTGTTCCAGTGAGCAAGGTATCAGATAGGGATTCCCTCTTCACTTCCCACTTTTGGGAACGTTTTCAGGAAGCTAGAGGAACCCGATTATGTGTTAGCACAGCTTCCATCCTCAGACAGATGGTCAGTCAGAGAGGACTGTACAGGTTCTGGAGGATGTGATGAGAGCGTGTGCCATTGATTTTATGAGCTCCTGGGATGATCAATTACTACTAATCAAATTCGCCAGTGATGACAGTTGTCACTTGAGTATCGGGATAACATTTTATATGAGGCAGTGTATGGCCGTAGGGAGTTGTTCCCTAACTTGGATAAGAAAAAGTGGGTGACAGATAGAAAATTGTTCCTAAATTGGTAAGACAAACCTCTGAGGATGTTCAGTTGATTCGTGAAAGATTAAGAACACCTTAGAGCAGATAGAAAAGCTATGTTGACAAGAGACAGAAACCATTAGAATTCACCGAGGGTGAATCATTATTATAGGCAGTTATTTGTTATAAGGACGTAACGAGATTCGAAAAGAGATTGGACAAAGTAAGAGACAAGGCTTGTAGGTCGGCGTTACCACTTGAATGGACAGGCATCCACTATGTGTCCTATCTTATGATGCTTCAGAAATATTATTCGGACTCAACATATGTGATCTGCTATGAGCTTCAACAGTTTAACTCAATGAAAGAGTAATGTATGAAATCGAGTTGGTTATTAAACGTGAAAGAGAAAGTGTTGAGGTTTAAGATGATCTCCCTAGTTAAGTATGACGGTAGTATTACACTCCGGAGAAAGTCACTTGAGGATGACAGTATGATACGATAGACGTACCCGGAGTTATGTATGGACCCATTTTACTTGGTTCTAATTTTGAGGACCAAATTTCTTAAGTGGGGGAGATTGTAAGACCCGGTTTTATCGTAAGCGCAAAAAGGGAATAAATAGGAATTTTCGAGTGCATTTAAAAATGCAAAAGGATTGAAATGGTATTCTTGAACACGTGTAATGGCAAAACGGTCAAAAGACTAAAATTCGGTATTAATCAGGACAATAAAATTTAATTAAAAAATATGAGATTGAGAAATCTTGATCAATAACGAAGAAATAATTAAATTTCAGGTTAAATTGATCAAGATATGAATTTATTGGAATAAACCGGGATTTTCACTTCGAAAAATAATCTCGAAAATAATCGAAAAATATACTGAAAAGGCAAAACCGGACTGAGAAATTCATTTACGGATTAAATGAATAAAATAGTAATTTTTTAGATATTTTGGATATTAATAATATTTTAATTGATTAAAATATTATTAAAAATAAAATAATAATAAAAATAAAATAATAAAACAATTGAAAAAAAAATCACAAAATGCAATTTCTGAAATAGAAAACGAAAGAGGAAACCGAGCTCCCTCTGCCATCACCAAAACGGCCACCGACGAGCCCAAAGGAGTGACCGGCGGTGAACTAGATGAGAGCTGAGCCACCAGCAACCCGAACGGGCTGACGAACGGCGGCAAACGGCGGTCGAATGGGGAAAAAAACGGGACTGAGAAGAGAAAGAGAGATTCCCGACGACCGGCGCCAATCTGGGGCCGGCCACTACCAGCCGAGCGTCCCCAAGGCGTGGACGACGCGATTGGTGGCAACACCGATGGGCAAGACGGTGGCCAGCGCCGAAAACGGAGGAAGAAAAGAAACGGTACCGTCGGCAGAGAGGAGAAGGGTCGGACTGGCCACTTTTTGGCGACCTTGGGCTAAACCGAGGGCAGATCCGAGATGCGGACGACCCAGTGGAGTCACTGGCGGCGGAAACCGACGGAGAACCGATCGGCAAGCCACTGAACCGGTCGAACCGGACTAAATCGACAGTCTAAACCGGGTTGAATCGGACCGGACTGGTTTAGCCAAAAAGAGAAAAAAAAGAGAAAAAGGGAAAAAGAAAAAGAGGAAAAATTGGAGAAAATTTCAGTGATGCAATCGAGCTACGGGTAAGTCGGTAAACGATCAAATTGATCGATTTAAATTTCAAAATATTTAATTTGATAAATAATCGACTGAAAGTTTACCCGCAAAATATTTAATTGTGTAGCTCGATAATTGGCATCAATCGAGAGCTCGAGACAGCCTCGATTTGTGTACGATCATGGACTAACGGGTAAGTGACCCTTATTTACGATAATTTACATCGTTATGCGTGATTGATATTTATCGAATAAATTACGGATTTAATTTCCGCATAAATGAATTAAATTCTAGAAATTGGATAAATTGTCGTAACTACTAAATTGAGATATCCGAGAATTTAGAACGAGGCTAAATAAATACTGATGGGCCCAGTGAGCCCAATAGGCCTCGCTAAAGTGTGGTAAACGGGCTTAAGGCCGATTAAGGCCCAATATGGGTAAACGGGCCCAATGATTTAAATTAAGCCCAGAACATATGAAAAACAATTAAATTGTATTGTATTTGACCTGAAGAATATGTATCTACAGTTTCGGAATTGGATTCGAAGCAAATCGGACTGCGTGACGAGTCATCAGTGGAAAGGTCAGACTGTACAAAAAATGAGTTAAGGGAATTATGTGAGTAGCTAGAGGTAGCTACGCGTATTTTAATATCTTTTCTGTACACTGATTATATATGTTACACGATTATTGTATAATGATCCTAAAAGTGGTTTAAATGATTTTAAGGATCGAATAGGTGAAAATACTATTTTACCCTTATTGAGGGAAGTTCACCTAAGGATGGTGAAAGCATGACATGCATGAAATGCATGATTTAAGGAAATTTTTAAATTAAGGATTTTATTGGTTTTTAAGCAAAGTAAATCGATAGATTGGCCAGTAATTGCATAAATTTCACAAGATAACACTACGTAGGTGTTATTAATATTTAAATGAAAATTTCTTTGGAAAATAGGCCAACTATCAAGTTTATATGGAAACAGATAGTGCCGACACGTAGTTCGCACTATATCTGCGTTTGTGAATGTGCATAAATGTGCTTGAGCAGTTGCTCGCACCGACTTGTGACATCATATGCATGACATGTGCTAGAGCGGTTGCTCGCACTGATTTTTATTCCTATGAAATGCATGAGAAGTGTTTGAGCCTAGCTCGCACTCTGTTTTGACATGTTTTGACATGTTTTGATTTGTTTTGACGTGGCATGCATAAAATGGTGCTAGAGCGATTGCTCGCACTAGTTTTTAATGATTTGACATGCATGAGAGATGCTGGAGCTTAGCTCGCATCCTGTTTTGATTTGATATTGCATAAAGTCGTGCTGGAGTTTAACTCGCATGAGATTTGATTTAATTATGCATAAAGCCGTGCTGGAGTGTAACTCGCACGAGATTTGATTTATTTGAGCATTCATTTGTGCTGGAGCGTTGCTCGCACAAAGTTTTATATGGTTTTCATAATTCATATGAATGTCGTACTAGAGTTTTTCTCGTACGAGGTTTTCATTGAGTTTTTATGCATATCCGTACTAGAGCATTGCTCGTATGTGGATTTTACTTGAATTTATAATCAGTTTAAGTCACACTGGAGCGCTGCTCGTACGCAAATTTTATTGATTTCTATGAAACTGTGCTAGAGCTTCGCTCACACAAGATTTTCTGATTTCATGAATATGCATGGAGCCGTGCTTGAGCTTCGCTCGCACAGGGATTTATATTACATGTATATAGCCGTGTTGGAGCCTCCTGTAGATTGTGTGTCACAGTGAGATGATATGCTCACACGTACATTCTGAGATAGAGATGATTTGGGTGGATAAGACCTATTACAGGCACCCCTGACTGAGCTTGGGTTCACGGAGTACGCTGTACCATGTATGTCACACGGAGTACGCTGTACCATGGGGATTGTTGGAGTGGAGTGGCATTAGCCACGAGGCAGCAAGCCTTGCCCTCACAATCCTGGTGTTATGCTATTTTGGTGGGTAGGACGACCCACCTCCCGTTTCAGGTGTGATACCCCGCACACTAGGTACCATGTTGCCAGGGATCACGAGGTTATGGCCATAGTCCTATGTTGTTACTGATAGTCACTTACATGTCTCACATGATATAACTTGTGGTCTGTTAGACCAGGGTAGACCCGAAGGAGGGGTTAGGCCCCCGATTTGATGATTTTATGATTTCATGATTTTATGATTTGTGACCCTGAAAGAAGGGTGGTTTTATAACCGAAGTTTTATAATGAATTTTAAATAAATTGTTTTATGAGATGATTGACCTGGAAGGGTTGTTTATACTGCAATTTTAATGAATTGATTTAAATGCAGTAGCATGACGATGTTTTCCATGCTTTCATTTGAAATCCATGATTTGTCTTACATGACATGAAAGATTGCATGATCTTGATTTAATTCATGCTTAATATGATTTAATGATGTCACATAAAATGCTTTGATGCATAAGTAGTATGATTTATATATGCACGAACTATTTTATAAACTAAGTCATTGACGTTTGCATGACTTTGTGCTTGATGATTTTAATGAAAAGAAATGGATTTAAGGGCATGGCATTATAAGCAAGTAGATAGTGGAGCTATCTACTTACTTGAATAATTGCCTTACTAAGCGTGTGGTTTGCTCACCCCCCTTATTTTCTCATCTTTTCAGAGCACTTGCAATAGTTATTAAGCGGCTGATGACTTGCATGCTTGATATCCGCTGCTTCCCATTGAGAGACATGTATACACATTTGTATGGTTTTGTATCTAAATATGCAATGCAAAGTACTGTATACGGATATGATGTCAGGGATGTAGAGTTATAAATACCAATGTGTATGTATTTATTTAAAGTCAAAAGATAGTAAACTCTGATATATGAATGTGATTATTGAAATGAAATGGTAAATAGTGTAAGGTGACTAACACCGAATCATAGCCCAACTGTGTTGTAGGATGGTCACGATGAGAGAAAGGTAAGAATTAAATAATAAATGAAAAAGCAAAAAATTTACTCTGATTTTTAGGTAATTTGGGTCGTGACAGGGCCACCTCCTGAGTTCGACGGGAGCAAAATGCCACGTAATTTCCACATTGACATATGACCGTGGGGGCCACCTTTTAAGTCCAACGGGAGCAAAGTGCCACGCAGTTCACAATGACATGCGATCGTGGGGGCCACCTCTTGGGTTCTGTGGAAGCACAATGCCACACCGTCTGCTTGACTGTAGGGGCCACCTCTTGGGTTCTACAGATGTAAAGTGCCAAGCGGTTCACAATGACATGTGATCGTGGGCGCCACCTCTTGGGTTCTGTGGGAGCAAAGTACCACACAATGTGTGTGACTGTGGAGGCCACCTATTGGGTCCTATAGATGCAAAGTGCCACATGGTCAATGCATTTTTGTCATGCGCGCCTTCGTGGCGTATATGAATTCTGCCTTCGAGTGTGATTGATTTGTTGTACGACCTTAATCACATCTACAGCCTTGTCATGGCCATGTTTATGATTTTCCTCTATGGAGGATAACTATGTTATCATCGCATGACAATCTTATAAGTTAGCTTAGTCTCCATCCGATATGAACTATGTTATAAGATTTTGATCCTTCGATACATGTTTATGCATCAGTTATGCTTTTGAAGTTCTATTGGTTTTGAAAGATTATGAAGTTTTGTATATTTTGAATGATTTTGATGTAACTGAATAGATTTGTTACCTTGAAATTATATTTCTATTGATTATGTTTTCCATTTACGCATTTTGGAAGCTATGTCATATTTGTAAAGAAATGCTATCTTTAAGTTTTAACATACATTCAGTGTGATTCAACCATCATGATCATTTTAAATGCATTTCTTATTGGGCTTTTTCTCGAAAGCTCACCCCTTCACCTCTCAGATGTGTTACAGTGAAACTACAGTGATAATTATTGTGTAGATGATGTAAGCTGGCGGATACAAGGTTCCCCAGACTACCTTTTGTACATGCATGAGGCATACATTTCTATCTCTTTACCAGACAATTTGTATGCACAGACATCTATTGAAAGTAATGTATTGGGATGTAATCTGTATAAGGATAAATGAAATGAAATATTTTTAAAGATTGATTTTTGGGAGTAACTAGACGTGGTTTAGAATATGTAGAATGATTTGATGATATGACTTGGAAAGCATGGTTGGTAGTTGTGGATATCTAGGATTGTTAAAAAAAATTGGTTTGCTGGTAGGTAGGCTTATATATAAGCTATTATGCTGTCGAAATTTCTGTCAGTTGTATAAATCCAAATGTTAATCCTAAATATAATTACAGATAAAAAAAGTAAGAAAGGATTGACACTGAACAGGAATACAACCTAAGTGAATTAAAGATTATGATGCAAGCCAAAATTCCAAAAAAAAAATTTCCCCCGAATTTTTATAGGTCACGGGTCGTTACACCTTAAGGTGGTATCAGAGCGAAAGTTGTCTAGTACTGTCAGTGTCAATAATAAGGATAAGATTACATCCCAAATATCTGTACTTTTCTGGTTGTAGACTAAGTATACCTAATGAAGTTAAGACTTAATGTTTGGTTTACGTGAGGAATTAGATCACGGGCTAGAGGCTGCTGAGGTAGGCTTGGGAATCATGCAGAGTTGTCGTATGAGACTCATAAATGATACTGAGATTGAAACTGATGTTGAGCGTGCTCCGTCAAGTCCTGTGGAAGGGACAGAAGGTACTGAGATACACTTTGCTAAGATGAAGCAGAGTATTGAACATACTATGAAAAAATTGGGATACAGGCTATGTTAGGTGATGGGGTAGACAAAAGAATAGACAGGCAGATTACTTTTGATACGCCCGTACAACCTGTAAAGATGTTTCAGAACTACAAATATGCCTGCTCCTGTAGCTCCACAGCAGAATGATGATGACTTGGGTTAGGGTAGGAGTTACACGAGATGAGGCAGTTTCAGAAGTGTAGACCGCCATTGTTAAATGGGATAAATAACCCAGTAGTTATAGAGAACTGTGCGAATGAGATTAAGGAAACTACGAATGAAATTTATGGGTCTAGCACAAGGAAATCGATTTGTCAATGAATATGAATTATGATTTATATCCCTGGAAAAGTATGACCCAATGTTATAAGCAGTAAAGTTAAGAAATGTCTATAAGTTCATTGACGGATAGAGACCGAGCTGATTTTGGAGGATAGGATGCTATTACATACTGAAGTCAAGAATCCAATTGTAATGGAAAACTGGAAAATTAAATTGGAAAACTTGTATGGATTCTTAGAGTATGACTGTGAGCTTAATAGACTGGGGGCAGTTTCAAGAGTTTAAGCCTCTATTTTTTTACAAGGTTAAGAATTCAGTGGTTCGGAGTGTTGAATGAATGAGATAGAAGAACTTGATGATTTTAAAAGTAACTCTACCGAGAAAGTTGCTTTTGTAACTTTTGTGTTGAAGAATTGGAGAAGTTACACAGATTTTCAGAGTGTGCTACTATAAAGAAAGTAGCCTTTGTAGCATCAGTATCGAAATGGAAAGTCAAACTCGGAGGGAAGTTCCCCGATTTAATCCGAGAGTCGACATCAAAAAATTACATGGTATATATTTTGAAGACCCTTAGGTGGCAGCACATTCCGGAAGAAATAAAGTGGCAATTATGGATGAAATGATTGCAGTCGGACATAAAGTAACAAGTCTATGGATGATTATGAAATTAAATTTATAGCTTTGGAAAAAGAATACTCTGAATAAGTAGATATGTGAAACAGAGGAAGTCCAGGAAACTCATAGGAGGTACTGGAATCCTCAATCGAGCTAAGTTAAGTCCACTTGATGTTATTTTAAGGGATCAGTGCGTAAGGTGCAACTATGAGAATACGAGATATATACTCTCGAGGTTACTAAGAAAATGACAAGGTAAAGAGAGTGACAGAAAAGTGATGTACTAAGGAAGCAGTGAGAGTGATAGAGTAAAGTCACTGTAACTGAAAAGATGAATCACATAACTAAAAGTATAAGTGAAGGCCACACTACTCATGTGATCGATAAAGTTAGGGCGTGTTCGGATTAAAAAGACACCCCAGTAGACAGAGGAATTTTTGACACGTATTCAGATGATCTATCAGAGTTACCACTAAATTGAAAGCTGAAATTCTGAAATTGATTTAGTACCTGACATCGAATTAATTATTCAGACCACTGTACTGAATGGCTTTGACTGAATTAGAAAAGCTGAAAAAAAATTATAAGGATTACATGAAAAAGAGATTATTAGACCAAGTGATTCACTTTGGTGTGTACTAGCATTAATTGTTAAGGAGATCTGGAGTTTTCTGGGTCACGATATGTCAAGAACAAGAGCTAAATAGATTCTCCCAAAACAGAGGTTATAGACTAGCGGGGAAAGACCCAAACTGTTAATAGGATTCAAAATTGTAAGAATATAAAGAGACTTTGGAATATGAAATACATTTCGAATCTAAGAATTGAAATTTGTGTGTGCTAATGTTTTTGGATGCAAGACTCCATTTTAGTAAGAAAAAGATTTCGTTGTAATTGATGTACGAAACGAGACAAGTTTGAAATGTGATAGATTTTGAATAGAAGTTACATTAGAATAAGAGGTGTATGCAAAGTAAGAATATCTCTGTTATGTGAAGTGATTCAGAATCAAGTGATATAAATTGAGAAGAAGTTCTGACAAAAGGATAAATGTGAAATTGTGATAAATTATGGTATTCTACTTTCTATTTGGATTGAACCTTGAACCCCTATATCCATAACCAGTTTATGTGGTTAGGTCTGATGGCTAATAAAGGTATTTTAAAATACCTCCCTGCCTGATAGACTTGACAGCGTCTAGAGGTACACATAACCTACAAATTGAAATTGACAGTCGTCAAATACGCGTTCAAAGTCAGGATACCATTACTTGTGCGGTGAAGAATTATGGAATTCTACTGATCATGAAGGTTTAAGTATTAAATTTTACAAAAGCCTATGAGATTATTACCCATGCCTATATGGAATTGAAAGCATGTGTCAGGATTTTAAGGCTCCCGGAATGTCAAATTGCCCATTTAGAGAAGTTGCACATACTATCAGATAACACTTAAGTATCGAGATGATACCGTATGAAGTGTAGCATGATCAAAAATGTCATTTACCGATTGGATGAAAGAAGTGGGCGAAAGGAAGATAATTGTGCCTGATTTGTTTAAGCAAGTTTCTAAAGATATTCAATTAATCTGTGAAAGGTTGAGAACAACTCAGAACAAGTAAAAGAGTTATACTAACCAAAGATGATGGTCCTTGGGATTTTCAGTAGGAGATTCAGTGTTTCTAGAAGTTTCTCCTTCCAATGGAATAATGAGATTTTGGAAGAAAGGGAAACTGAGTCTCCGTTATGCTGGGCCTTTGAGGTCTTAGAACCGAATGGAAGATAAGGTACACAAATTGGCCTAATCGCTGGCATTATCGAGTATTCACAATGTCTTCCATGTTTCAATGCTACGCAAGTATCGTCTAGATCTGACAAATGTGATAAAGTATGAACCACTGGAATTGAATGAGGATATGATCTATGTGGAGAAGCCGATTCAGATCTTGGACAGAAAGGAAAGACATACGGTCCAAGACAACTTCCCTAGTTAAGGTTTTATGGCAATATCATACTTCGAAGGAAGCCACATGGGAGTTATAGAGTTTAATGCAAGAGAAGTACCCACATCTGTTTAAAGATTAATGTAGTTTTAAATTTGGGGACCAAATTTCCTATGGTGTGGAGAATGTAAATGCCAAAAATTTTCAAAGTACTTAGTGTTATTTATAAATGACAATTTAGGCAACTAAGATTAAAAAAAATGTGGTTACAGGTGATTTAGTTTAAGTATAACCTTATTGTTGCACTAAAAAAAAATCAATTATGTACATAGGTACATATGGAGGTATTGGTAAGCAATATTTAATTATTACCAAGATTAAAGTATAAGTATACATGTATGTATAAGATACACAAATATACATGCATATATGTATAATTATATGAAAAAATAAATTATAATGCACCCATGTGTATAAATATATATATATATATATATACATATAAGAGTGTATGTATGTATAAGTGAACATACATGAGGAGAGGGGCGAGAACCGGTCGGTAATGTAGGAAGCTTTGGATGTAACCATTTACAAGACACTTTGAAGGAAGAAAGGAATAAGATAACAGATGATGAACCATGCTGCTCGACAGAAGAATGAAGAGGGAAAGAGAAGACCGAAAATAATTGGAAAACTATTTGCCATGCCTATACTGTTAGGTAGCTATAGGTATATGTATAAAAATATATATAAGGGAGACGATAGTGATGGTGCTGATCAGTACAGGAAGTGGGGAAAAGACAGAATTCAACAAAAATTAAAAAAAATTAAATGTCTGACCGAAAGAATAGATAATCAGCAAGAAAGGTGAGTAGAACAGAAACATGTTAAGGTGGAGGAAACGCCTTCTACACATGATAACAGTCAGGAGAAAATAGAATGGCAGCTATGAGTCTGAATCAACTGAATAGAAAGAGGGAAAACTTGGAGTTTGGTGAAGAGCTAGCCTCGACAACAGGGAATGATAAAGAAAATATATATATATATATATGTGTGTGTGTGTATAAACATAGGTGTAATAGGAAGATGACAGTCATGGTAGAAATGATGGGAAGGTGTGCTGAACGGTAGAGTGGCCTAAAGAATGAACCGAATGTAATAGAGAGCATGTGACGAGACTGATGTGTGATGATAGAAGAGCCAATTGAATTTTGTCGACGCAGTATACCAATCCAGTATCGAGGAGTAAGTGAACTACAAATAAGGAAAGCCAGATCAGGATTGAAAATATGAAGGGAACGGGTGAAGTGCTGAAGCTTCAGCAATTCAGTAGCCCACTTGCTGCATCAACAGTGTTTAATTAAATCAGAGAAAGTCAGTAGTAGATGAAGAAGGGACAAACCGAGAAAGGAAAACCTAAAAATGAAAAATATAAGGGGCTTCCTTCCATGAAGAAATACTAGAAACCAGAGGAAGTGTAGGAAACGGGCATGAGCAAGGTGATGGCAGCGACTGGGCAGAGGAAGTTTCACTGAAACAGGCCAGAACGTGGCCAAAACAAGGTGGTTTTGCATAAGAAAAAAAGGGAACATGTGAAGGCAGCAGAAGAAAAAGGAAAGAGAAGGTTGAAACAGAATTGATGTCAAAAGCATGAGCAACTCTCAACTTCCTGTAAGATTGTGATGAATTGGAAGAAACAAGAGGGACGAGGAAGCTACTATCTAACACCAATTTTAGTCAAGAAAGACGAGAGGTTGCAGCAGCAGACGAGGTGTCTAATCCCTGAAATTGAGTTCTGGTCGCGACAGGAGCTGAGGCAATCGAGGGTAGAGCAGCACGCCAGAGAGACAGTCCATTGAGCAGAGCAGGTGTGGGAAGGCAGCAGCAGAGGAACGAATAAGAAAGTAGAGGAAACTAAGTTACTGAAACATGACTGGAGCAGGATCAAAATTGGCTTGAAATAGGGGGCCGAACAGGGGAAGGAAACCTACAGGGGACCGAGAGGAAGAAGGGTGATGGTGATAGTGATGATAGCCGAGACCCAAGGCTACTGATGGTGGTACCGGAAAGATGGAGAAGATAAGCAACGCCGAGCTCCTTAAAAAAAAAGATGAATAGTGAAGCTGTGGAAAAGGAATGAAAGAAAGAAAGAAGAAGAAGAAGAAGAAGAAGAAGAAGAAGAAGAAGAAGAAGAAGAAGAAGAAGAAGAAGAAGAAGAAGAAGAAGAAGAAGAAAAAGAAGAAGAAGAAGAAGAAGAAGAAGAAGAAGAAGAAGAAGAAACAAAAGAATTGTGACGGGAAAAAAATAATAATAATAATTTTAAAAAAAAGATGAACAGTAAAAGAAAAAAGAAGAAGGGAAAAGAAAAAATAGGTTATTTTTTGATATATTTATATATATAAATAGAACCACATGGAAAATAGAATAAGAGGCATCAAGAAAATTGAGAAAAATCGAGGGAAAGGTGATCGAAAATATTTATTAGAAATTTTTGGTGAAATAAGTCAAGAGGGTCGAACTCATCGACTCGTTAAGTCGAAACAATCAAGCATTACGGACAGACACCGAGGTAAAGAATTTATGCAAGTTTTAGGGATAATTGTACATATTTTATGATTTCAAGTGTATTTTCCCTAGGTAAGCAATGTTATGATTTTGACGCATCGTAGGTAATTCGAATAAATAGGATACTAAGAATACAAATTTCGGTGTAGGAGAATCGTAGAAGGATTTAAGGGAGATACTTGGAGGCGTCACTACTCGAACTGGAATTTTCGATAAATCGAGGTAAGGGGTGTAATTTAAGATGGTAATGGTATCCCTACCCTTAGACTCCGATTTATTTATGCATTTTCAAGCTTTCTCGTGCAACCCTTGATTGTAAAATAAAACCCAACACCTATTAAGCCCAAGTTTTATTTGGTCATATTTTCGAAATAAAGAAATGCCATATGAAATTGAATCCATAGTTTCGAGCATGATTTCTGAAAAAATGTCATGGTTTTGACTTACGTATGAATTGATTTCATATTTTTGAAAGAAATGAAATTTGGTATGTGAACACATGCTTAAGGAAAGAAATTTGTTTTCGAAAGGTGATTGTGGGGGCCACCTCTTGAGTCCAGCGGGAACAAAGTGCCACACAGTCTTTCTGTTTTATGAAAGAGTTTTCAGATTTCAAGAACTTCGACTTTATTACTATGTATGAGTTTATGGGCTATAAAACCCAAGAAAGATTTTGAAAACTCTGTTTTGAGATGAAAAGGCAATGTATAATGGAATTGTGAGGGCCACCTCTTGAGTCCGACGGGAGCAAAGTGCTACATGGTTCACAATGACATGCGATCGTGGGGGCCACCTCTTGGGTTCTATGCGAGCAAAGTGCCACACCGTCTGTGTGACTGTGGAGGCCACCTCTAGGATCCTACAAATGCAAAGTGCCATGCGCTTCACAATGACATGCGATCGTGAGGGCCACCTCTTAGGTTCTGTGGGAGCAAAGTGCCATACAATCCGTGACTGCGGAGGCCACCTCTTGGGTCCTACAAATGCAAAGTGTCACGACCCATTTTTCCTAAAAACCCTACAAATTTTTTGCTTTTTCATTTCCTTACCCGTCATGAACAGTTTTACTCCTAACAGTCAGGCTATGAGTCGATGTTAGTCCCCCATGTCATGTTACTTACCTTAACATCTATTTTCCATATTTCATTTACATACCAATTTATTTTAACAAAATACATCCCCAATATTACATCCGTGTATAGTATTGTGACTTTATATGTTCAGATGCAAAATTATACGAATGTGTATACTTGGTCTTGATAGGAAGCAGCGAATAATCGAAATGCAAGACTACTGTCGCTCTCTTCTACTGAATGTACCCTGTAGGGTGGAAAATGAAGGGGTGAGTGCAACTTGCTCAGTAAGGCAATAATGCAAGCAGGTAGATAACTACACTATATACATGCTGGTAAAGGCATGACATGTAAAACATTTATATCTCGAGCATGAGGCAATTAAAACCATGCCACGTATGAGTATATCATATATCGTAAAACATGAATCGACATGTAAAACATCTCATGTAAAATCTCTAATGCTCGGTACAGTAAAACTCATCAAAACTATCCCAGAGGGATTCAACACATATTTAAAATCATTAATATCCTCATAAAACCCATCAATTTCTCATTTAATCCCACATTTCATGAAAATCATCACAAATCGGGGCTAGACCCCTCCCTCGGGTCTACCCTAGTCTAACAAGACCAATCAAATATATATCATGTGAGACACGTAGGTTACTGTACGAAAACAATCGAGGACTATGTCCCTATGATCCTAGGCTACACGGATCCCGGTGTGCGGGATATCACAACTGTAATGAGAGGTGGGTCACCCTACCCGCCAGAATATCACATCACGTGAATACAATGGTCATGACTATATGGTACAGCGTACTTCGTGTGACATACACGGTACAACGTACTCCATGAACCCAATATCACAGTCTGGGGATGCTTGCCATAGGTCTTATCCCACTCCAAACCATGTCGATAACCAACCCATGTCTCAATCCACGTGTAAGCATATCTTCTCACTGTGACACACAGTCTACAGGAGGCTTCAGTACGGTCATATGGATGACATAAAAGTCCTGTGCAAGCAAAGCTCTAGCACGGCTCCATGCATATTCATGATATCAGAAAAACCCTCGTGCGAGAGAAGCTCCAGCACGGTTTCATAAAAAATTAATGAAATCTGCGTACGAGCAGTGCTCCAGTACGACTTAAAATAATTATAAATTTAATTTAAATTCATGTACGAGAAATGCTCTAGTACGGATGCATAAAACCAAGTAAAATCCACGTACGAGCACAGCTCCAGTACAGTAGTCATGTAAAGCAAGTTTGTAAAACTCAGTACGAGTAGTGCTCCAGCGCTCTTTATATGAGTTAAAATATAAAATCCAGTGTGAGCAGTGCTCCAGCACGATTAAAACTCATAAAAACATGATAGGCTGCTTAATTTCACTAAAACAAATAAAAAATCACAATTGACACCTAACTCGTGCCCTTTTCATGTAAAAACATGAAATAAACAGCCAACCTATCCATATTTGCTTAAATTAAAGCAACATAATCATAGGAATATCAAAAACATTAAAATCATGCAGTTTCATAGCCTTATTACCCTTTTTTAAATTTTCCTAACTAGGGGTAAAATCGTAATTTTCACATATACCTCGATTTTCGTATAAATTATTATTCTATTTCTAGATACCTTATGAAATTTTACATAATGTAAATAACCCCAAAAATACGCTCAGGTATCTCTAAGCGCTTACAAAATTCCCTTACCTCGATTCTCTGTACAACTGACTTTTCCAATGCAGAGAATTTCACTCAATCCGATTTGCTCCCAATTAAATCTTTGGAGCTGCATATAACCATTAGCAAGTTAAATACAATACGCTTATCCATATTTAACATTTATTGAGTTTAAATTTAAAATATTGGGTCCGTTTACTCTTATTGGGCCCGATTACACTTTAATGGGCCTTACTCCGGTTTTACTCCTATTTCAACTTACTATTCACATCATCGAGGCCTATTGGGCTCATTAGGCCCTCAACGCTTATTCGGCCTCATTCTAGGCTCTTTGGATAGCTTATTTAATTATTTACGATAATTTATCTTAATTTCCAGAATTGAATTCATTTTATACAAAATTAATCTGTAATTTATGCGGTAACTTTTTAACACGTATAACTATGCCAATTGTCGTAAATAAGGGTTACTTACTCGAGATTCCATGATAGTATGTAAATCGAAGCTAACTCGAGCTCTCGTTTGTCGTAAATTATCGAGCTACACAATTACATATTTTCCCGGGGTCAATTTTCAGTCGGATATTAATCAAATTAAATATTTTGAAATTTAAATCGATCAATTTCAACAGCTTACCGACTTACCCGTAGCTCGATTGCATCACCAAAATTTTTCCTCAATTTTTCCTTTTTTTCTTTTTCCCTTTTTCTCTTTCTTTTTCTTCTTTTATGGCTGAACCGGTTCGGTCCGGTTCAGCCCGGTTCGGTTCAGCTGGTTCAGTCCGGTTCGATTTTCTTCTTTACCATTCAGAGCTTTGTCGACCAGTTCTTCATCGGCTTTGGTCTCTAACAGCTCTGCGAGATAGTTCGATTCACGAATCTGGCCTCGGTTTCACCAACGGTGGTCGGAAAGTGGCCGATCAGACCTCTTCTCTCCTCCGGCGTTGGTGCCTTTCTCGTTTCTCACTGTTGCCGGCACTGGCCGCAGTTTCCCAGGCCATTTCTGCCACCAATCACGTCGCCTGCACCTAGGGAACCATCGGCTAGGGTCGGTTGGGACTAGATCGGCACTGGCTTGTCGGATTTCTTTTCTCTCCCTCGTCGATTTCTCTCCCTCGATTCGTCATTCTCCGACCCCAGTGGGGCGTGTCCCGGTGGTAGGAGGGTGTGAGATCTGAGAATTTCAGACATATTTATTGATGTAATAATAATTTGAAGTGTAATTTATGGAACTAAGTAAATTGTGGGAATTATAATTGGAGACTTATGTGTTAAGTGTGTAAAATGAGCATGAAGCATGAGGACAGATCGATCTGGGAGAAGGAGAGATCGATCTGGTGAGTTAAAACTGACAAGGAAGGAGGAAATTTGAGAAGCAGATCGATCTCCAATGGAAGAGATCGATCCCCTTATGAATCTGTTTGAGAAGGGATCGATCTCATGAGGAAGAGATCGATCTCCAAATGAATCTGTTTGAAGGCAGATCGATCTCATGAGGAAGAGATCGATCTCCAAATGCTTCTGTTTGGAAGAAGATCGATCTCCTCAAGGCACAGATCGATCTCATAAAGCCATAAAGAGATCGATCTCACCCCTCGACAGATCGATCTCCTAGGCATAAAATTGCCCAGATCGCCCCCAAAATTCAAACGCAGATCGATCTCCCCATGAGACAGATCGATCTCCTACCTCCAGTCTATATAAGGAACCCGTGTCTTCTCCTGAAATCTTACTTTCTCTCTCTTCCAAAACCTCCATTTTTCCGAAAACCTAGTTTCTCACTCCTCCAAATCCCCCATTTCCGACCGAATCAGCTATTGTGGTAAGAAGGAAAGTTGTTCCTCATCAAAGGGAGAACAACATACTTGGAAATCGAAGGACGAATCGGATCGAGACGAGAGTTGTACGTCTCACAAGCTTTGGGTAATTTCTAAATCTTGATCTTGATATTTGAGTTGATTTCGATGTTATTGGTGGTTGAATGGGTGTTGAAATGGTTGAAAGATGACTAGGGAGTGATTAAATTTCAATGTGGTAGGAGTGATATGTATATTGAGAATTTTGGTGAATTTAGGAAATTGTGAGTTATAAATGGAAATTGGACAATGTAGAGAATTGCCTAGATAATTGGCATGAGGAATATCGAACATTGAGATATTAAGAATGAGGTTGTAGTTTAGGGTGGAGTTGCGAGAACCAAGAGAATTGAGGTGTTATGAGCAATTATGCTCGATTTCGAGAATTGAGATTTATGTGATGTTGAGTATTGATGTTTTTAACATCGTTTGGACAGCTCGGGAGTTCCAGAGTGGAATGCGAGGCTAGTCCGTGATACGGGGGAACGATTGCACTATACGAGGTGCAAAGAGGTAAGGGAAATCTAAACCATTTGTGTATGTGATTTGTAAACTGTTATAGCATGATTTATGATTTATAAACAAGCATGTTGAGTGTTTTGTGTTGAGATTTAAACTGCACACGATTTTATAGCCGGTTGGAGCCCAATGTTTTATGAGTTTATAACTGGGCTCTACGTTAAGGCAATATTGTGATTTGAGAAATGTGTGCGTGTGCTTTGCCGGTTAGAACTCGGTTTTATTACGTTTTGTGTTGAGTACAAAACGATTTCAAATGAGTTTTAAGAGAGAAAACCATTACGAGTTCTACATGAAGGCAAACCCGTCTTATGCGATAAGACTTAGGTGTGTAGTTGTGAGTACACACCGGGCATTGCTCTGGTAGCATGTAAGCCCGATTTCTTCTCCGTTCTGGTGACGTGAGAATGACCTATTCTGTGGCTGTGCCACGTTGAGAAAACCCATTGGTGGCTGTGCCACGTTATACCCCATTGGTGGCTGTGCCACGTTGAGAAAACCCATTGGTGGCTGTGCCACGTTGAGAAAACCCATTGGTGGCTGTGCCACGTATACCCCATCGGTGGCTGTGCCACATTGAGAAACCCCATTGGTGGCAGTGCCACGTTGAGAAACCCTATTCTGTGGCTATGCCACGTGAGAATTAAATCAGTGGCTTTGCCACGTGTGTATTGTGGCTATGCCACGTGAGAAAATAATTCAGTGGCTTTGCCACGTGTGAATTGTGGCTATGCCACGTGTGATTTTAAACCAGTGGCTATGCCACGTTATTTGAGGAAGCGTTTAACGCGTATTTTCACATGCTTTGTTTTGCTCTAGAGTGAGCCTTTTTACTTCATGTTTTCACATGACTTGACACATGAGAGTGTCGTTTTGAGTATTTTCATGCTATGGTTTTCAAATGAGTTTCACATACAAATAAATGCTTTGTGATGTGCATTTTGGTTTATGAAATGAGTCCCCTACCCCCCTTACTGAGCGATTTAGAAGCTCACCCTGTTTTTCTTTCCCCCCAGAGTTCTTCAAGTGAATAAGGACTTCCCTGCGACGTACGGAGTAGTGGCTAGTGGAGGATTCGAGCTCCAGGCTATATAAATTGTACTTCGAGGTATATTTATCTTTTCATGTACCCAGACTATTAATGTATTTGCAGACACTTGATGTATGACATTATATGGGATGTATTAGGATTAATTGACTTGTAATCGAGTAATGGGTATAATACAATATTTATTATATCATGATGAGATCCTGAGGCATGATAATTATGATGATGTATGACACTGCACAGGAATGCACTCTTTATTTGTGAATTAACGAGTAAAAAGTTTTAAATTAGCCCTATTTTCCGCATTTTCGGGGCGTGACAGAGGGTCGCAAGGTCGCCCTCTCTCTTCATCAACCCTCGCCTGGCCGATTGGTCGTCGGATGCTCTCCGGTGCAGAGGGTCTTCCTTGGCTCGTGTCTTCCGTTTTCTGTTTCTCCTTTTCGTTTTCGTTTTCCAGATTTTATTTTTTTATTATTTTTTATTTTATTTTTATAATTTATTATTTTATTATTTTATTCATTAAAATATTATATTTAACCAAAATATCTAATAATTATATATTTTATTATATAATTAATTTATTTAATTTATTTAATCTATTTTTCCATTTTCCCAGTATATTTTCTCTGTATTTTCAGGATATTATCCCGAGTGAATTTTCGGTAAACTTTTATAATTCCGGATCTTGATCAATTGGACTCGAAATTCAATAATTTCTCCGGTATTGATCAGGATTTCCTAAATTCATATTTTTAATAATAATTTCTTATCGATTTTATACCGAATTTTAGGTTTTTTGACCATTTTTCCCTTCTACACATTTGGGACCAATTTAGACCGACTTTCCTTCTTGGACCCACTATAATTTCTCATTTAAAATTCGTATCTCTGTCCAGACAATTCAAATCTCATAAATTTAATTTGAAATTCCTTAACTGTCCGTTTTCAGATTTTACGTACACTCGACTACTTCATTCATATTTATATTGTCAAAACTATTCGTCTTTTGATTCCATTAACATATAACAATATCCATAGAATGTGTGAATCATAAGGAAATACGATAAAAATCGGGTCTTACATAATCTCCCCCACTTAAGAAATTTGGTCCTCCAAATTAGAACCCAGTTAGTCTGTAAACCACTCTGGATACTTCACACATATCATACTCTTACTCTTCAGCTCCTATTTAAATTCCTCTGAAGTGGAATACTATCGAAAGATTTAATTAGGGAGATCATCTTAAACCTCAACATCTTCTCTTTCCTGTTTAATACCCGAATCTCATTATACCTTTAGAAAGAGAAACTTCCAAACACACTGATTCATAATCGATGAATCCTCACGATCCTCATCTCTTGTCAGCATAGCTTTCTATTTGTTCTGAGGTGTTCTCATTCTCTCATAATCAGCTGAACACCCTCAGAGGCTTATTATACTAGATCGGGAGCAATTTTCTATTTGTCACCCATTTCTTTCTATCCATTTGGAAAAGCAACCCTTACGGCCAAACAATGCTTCACACAATGCCATATCGATACTCGAGTGATAACTATCGCTGTGGGCAATTTAGCTAATAACAAATGATCATTCCAGGAGCTTCTAACATCAATTGCACACGTTCTCATCATATCCTCCAAAATCCGTACAGTCCTCTCTGACTGACCATCTGTCTGAGGACGGAATGCTGTGCTTACACTCAACTGGGTTCCCATGGCTTCCTGAAACATGTTCCCAGAAGTGGGAAGTGAAGCGGGAATCCCTATCTGATACAATACTCCTTGGAATGCTACCTATTGTTCCACAATCTTCTTACTTATATAAATCCACTCACGCACTCAGAGTATCTATGGCTTTCATAACCAGAAAGTGGGTAGACTCAGTCAATCTATCGACCATCACTCAAATAGCCTCGTGATTCCTACGGTCCTCTATAACCTGTCACAAAATCCATAGTAACCTGCTCCCACTTCCATGTCAGAATTGGTAGAGGCTGCAGTAATCCTACAGACTTCTAGTGCTCTACCTTAATCTGCTGACATATGAGACACTCCGTCACAACTCTCTGATATCTCTCTCATGCCTAACCACCAATACCATTTTTCAAAAATTTTGATATATTTTATTGCTTAGCGAATGCACTGTATATCCCAAATAGTGAGCTTCTATCATTAACAATCTCAACAGTTGTGGTCCTTGTGAGCCATTATTCTACCTCCAAACCTCAGTAAGTCATCATCACTCACTGTGAACTCTATCACTGTACCCATCTGAATCTGACTAACATTATCGGCACCCTGCCGATCATCACACTAAGCCTGTCAAATTCGGCCAACCAAATCCGGTTCTAACATCAGGCTAGCTATCACATAATCACTGTCATCATCAGAAGGGATCACATCACTACTGAGGCTCACAAATTGCTTTACAGCTCACGCTCCCTGACCATTACCATCTCGAGGCTCTTTCTGCTCAAAGCATCAGCCACTATATTAGCCATTTCCTGGGTGGTACAATATCTCACATTTATAATCCTTCAAAAGCTCAAACCCTCTGTGTTATTTCATATTCATTTCTTTTTATGAAAACAGATACTTAAGACTTTTATGATCAGTACATACCTGAAATTTCTCACCGTAAAAGTAGTGGCGCCATACCCTTAGTGCATTACTACGGCTACCAACTTTAAATCATGGGTCGGATATTCCTTTTATGGTCCTTGAACTGTCTGGAACCATACGTGACTATCATCTCATTTTGCTTCAACACACAGCCCAATCTTGGTTTCAAGACATCCATATACCTTGAGAAACCTCTTAATCTGTTGGGTATGGTGAGAATAAATGCGGTGGTCAGTTCATACTTCAATACACTAAAACTCCTATCACGTCTATCATCACATATCCTTGACCTATGTACGCATAAACGTAAAATGTCATTTCGAAATCACTTCTGGTCAAGATACTAACCCGCGTCATTTATTTATTTATTTATTTATTAACGGCTTTTATAAAATTTTAATTTTTAAACCTTCATGATTAATTGAATTCTATATTTCTTTATCGTACACGTAAAGGTACCCTAATTTTTAAACGTATATATTACGACTGTCAATTTCAATTTATAGGTTATGTGTACTTTTAGACGTTGTCAAGTCTTTAGGCGGGGAGGTATTTTGAAATACCGTTGTTAACCCTCAAACGTGACCACATGGACTGGTTATGGATATATCCACCCCTTATCCTTGGTCGCAATCCATATTCACTACATATCGCTTAATCCAAATTACTTCACATATCAGAGATATTCATACCTTGCATACACCTTTTATTCCAATATATCTTGTATTCAGGATCTATCACATCTCAAAGCATTATCTCATTTCGTATATCAACTATAAGAAAACTCTTTCATTACTTGTTAAAACTTACTGTACACTTTTCTAGGGTGAAACATCGCTATCTTAGAATAGCAATTTCAACAACATAGTTTGCATCCAATCAATTCATTTCCCATATTACATCAAAACACTCATATTTCATAAAATGAGATTGGTCTGCATGTTCCTTTCACTTTCAACTTACAATCTTTGCTAACATATTCAATTAGTAGACTATCCTCATTGGGGTGCTAACTATCAGTATTTCACCTAATGATATAGGCTTCACATATTTCACTAACTTATATGCAAATGACAATGATATGAATAAATGTGTAGTACCAGGATCAATTAAAATAATTGCTTCAATATTAATAATCAAGGTGGTACCTTACACCACATCAAATAAAGCATCAATAGTGTCCTGGTCCAGGGTATACACTCGCCCTCATTCAACCGCCTATTTTCATGGTAACTACTACACATCCAACACTGCCCATTAGTAGGTCAGGGTCCTCCAATCACAATATCCATGTAAGCGCTGAAACTGGATGCACTGGGGCTTACCAATCATCTTACCCCATAACTCACTAACTCTAAATTTCCTACCAAACCGCCTCTTTTTCGCTTTGACATCTTTGTTATCCACTATTTCCTTTCTGTCTCTATTTCGGCCCTTATTGCCTTTCTCAAACTCGGAGGCATGCAATTCTAAATCTTATTCATGCATTTTGATCTGCGCACTGCCTCATAGTAAATAGTGATATCTAACAGGCTAATCAACTTTGATAGACAATCTGAGTCCTTCCATGATCTTTCGAACCTTCTAACTCTCACTGTCCACAATATCGTGTTCATACCCGTCCAGGGATGCAATCTGAGATTCATACTCATCAATAGATTTGGTTTCCCTGAACTAAACTCATAAATTCATCTGTAACTTCCTCTAAGCAGTATTCGGGATATACTTTACCCGGAATGCATCCAAAATTATCTCCCATGTCAATCCTGGATGTCTAACTCTTAAAATGGGTCGAGTGGATTTCTACCAATGCTCTGTCTCGCCCTCCAACATAAACGTATTTAAAAGTCACTTTCTCAGTCGACATACACCGAAAGAATCCATACAACTTAGCTATCGCATTCACTCAGTCCTCAGTAACTATTAGTTTCTTTACTTCACTAAATACTGGAGGGGTGTGAAAATCTATATAGTCTGAGGCATCTGTTCAGGCTTTACCCCGCCTATCCTCAACTACCTGCATAGACTGAGTAAACAACTCCAAAATATTTTCTACACTCCACTCCATCCTCTTGGAGTGTGTCTCAATACTGTTTGGTCTCTTTATAGGACCCTGTGGAGTATGCTTGTGAGGATCCGGACCAGCCCAATCGGCCATGGCAACCCCTCAGGGCCCATCAGACAACGATTGCTGTGACAACGGCCTCCTCCTCATCCGAACTGTCCGCTTTGGCCGAGCCCAGCCCAAGCCTCACGGTTTTCTTTCGCGTCCCCAAGGGTTCGAACTCAGGACATCATCCTTTATCCGACACCCCTGGTACCATTGAGCTCTCGAGCTCAATGGTACCAGGGGTGTCGGATAAAGGATGATGTCCTGAGTTCGAACCCTTGGGGACGCGAAAGAAAACCGTGAGGCTTGGGCTGGGCTCGGCCAAAGCGGACAGTTCGGATGAGGAGGAGGCCGTTGTCACAGCAATCGTTGTCTGATGGGCCCTGAGGGGTTGCCATGGCCGATTGGGCTGGTCCGGGTCCTCACAATGCTCAACATCAGCCTCCACCTCACTCTCATCTTGAGTCTCATGTGACGACTCATTTGACTCTCTGGCCTATCTCTACGGCCTCGAGCATGTGTACTCGCCCCTCTACCATAGCGGCTATCAGTTATAAAAACTATATTCTTGCATTCTAAACTAAATTCTTAGCAGCACTTCCACCTTGATATACATAATTGTATCTAAATAATGCACAGCACATGGGGATGTAAATTTACTTAACCACTAACATCGACTCATATCAAGCCAACACAACTCGATACCACCTCTGTCACGACCCATTTTTCCTAAAAACCCTTACAAATTTTTTACTTTTTCATTTCCTTACCCGTCGTAAACAGTTTCACTACTAACAGTTGGGCTATGAGTTGATGTTAGTCCCTCTTGTCATGTTACATACCTTAACATCTATTTTCCATATTTCATTTACATATCAATTTATTTTAACTACATACATCCCCAATATTACATCCGTGTACAATATTGTTCCTCTATATGTTCAGATACAAAATTCAATGAATGTGTATACCTGGTCTTGATAGGAAGCAGCGGATAACCAAAATGCAAGACTACTGTCACTCTCTTCTACTAAATGTACCTTGTAGGGTGAAAAATGAAAGGGTGGGTGCAACTTGCTCAGTAAGGCAATAATGCAAGCAGGTAGATAACTACACTATCTACATGTTGGTAAAGGCATGACATGTAAAACATTTATATCTCGAGAATGAGGCAATTAAAACCATGCCATGTATGAGTATATCATATATCGTAAAACATGAAAAACATCTCATGTAAAACCTCTCATGCTCGGTATAGTAAAACTCATCAAAACAATCCCATAGGGATTCAACATAACTTTAAAATCATTAATATCCTCAAAAAACCCATCAATTTCTCATTTAATCCCACATTTCATAAAAATCATCACAAATCGGGGCTCGACCCCTCCTTCGGGTCTACCCTGGTCTGACAAGACCAATCAAATAAATATCATGTGAGACATGCAGGTTACTGTATGGAAACAATTGAGGACTATGTCCCTGTGATCCCAGGCTACACGGATCTCGGTGTGCGGGGTATCACAACTGTAACGGGAGGTGGGTCACCTTACCCGCCAGAATATCACATCACATGAATACAATAGTCATGACTACATGGTACAACGTACTCCGTGTGACATACATGGTACAACGTACTCCATGAACCCAATATCACAGTCTGGGGATGCTTGCCACAAGTTTTATCCCACTCCAAACCATGTCGATAACCAACCCATGTCTCAATCTACACGTGCGAGCATATCTTATCACTATGACACATAGTCTACAGGAGGCTTCAGCACGGTCATATGCATGTCATAAAATTTCTATACGAGCGAAGCTCCAGCACGGCTCCACGCATATTCATGATACCAAAAAAACCCTCGTGCAAGAGAAGCTCCAGCACAGTTTCATAAAAATCAATGAAATCTATGTACGAGCAGCGCTCTAGTACGACTTAAAATAATTATAAATCCAATTTAAATTCACGTACGAGAAATGCTCTAGTACGGATGCATAAAACCAAGTAAAATCCACGTACAAGTACAGCTCCAGTACGGTAGTTATGTAAAGCAAGTTTGTAAAACTCAGTGCGAGTAGTGCTCCAGCACTCTGTATATGAGTTAAAATATAAAATTCAGTGCGAGCAATGCTTCAGCACGATTTAAAACTCATAAAAACATGATCGGCTGCTTAATTTCACTAAAACAAATTAAAAATCACAACTGGCACCTAACTCGTGCCCTTTTCATGTAAAAACATGAAATAAACAACCAGCCTATCCATAATTTGCTTAAATTAAAGCAACATAATCACAGGAATATCAAAAATATGAAAATCATGCAATTTCATAGCCTTACTACCCTTTTTGAAATTTTCCTAACTAGGGGCAAAATCGTAATTTTCATATATACCTCGATTTTTGTATAAATTCTTATTCTATTTCTAGATACCTTTTGAAATTCTACGTAATGTAAATAATCCCAAAAATACACGCAAGTATCCCTAAGCGCTTACAAAATTCCTTTATCTCGATTCTCTATACAATCTGACTTTTCCAATGCAGAGAATTTCGCTCAATCCGATTTACTCCCAATTAAATCTCTAGAGCTGCATATAACCATTATCGGGTTAAATACAATACGCATATCCATATTTAACCTTTATTGAGCTTAAATTTAAAATGTTGGGCCCGTTTACTCTTATTGGGCTCGATTACACCTTAATAGGCCTTACTCCGGTTTTACACCCATTTCCACTTACTATTCACATCATCGAGGCCTATTGGGCTCATTAGGCCCTCAACGCTTATTCGTTCTCGTTCTAGGCTCTTTGGATAGCTTATTTAATTATTTACGATAATTTATCTTAATTTCCAGAATTGAATTCATTTTATACGAAATTAATCCGTAATTTATGCGGTAAATTTATAACACGCATAACTATACCAATTCTGGTAAATAAGGGTTACTTACCCGAGATTCCAGGATAGTACACAAATCGAAGCTGACTCGAGCTCTCGTTTGTCGTCAATTATCGAGCTATACAATTACATATTTTCTCGGGGTCAATTTTCAGTCGGATATTAATCAAATTAAATATTTTGAAATTTAAATCTGTCAATTTCGACCGCTTACCGACTTACCCGTAGCTCGATAGCATCACCAAAATTTTTCTCCAATTTTTCCTCTTTTTCTTTTTCCCTTTTTTTCTTTCTTTTTCTTCTTTTCTGGCTAAATCGGTTCGGTCCGGTTCAGCCTGGTTTAGATCGGTCCGGTTCAGCCGGGTTCAGATCGGTCCGGTTCAGTCTGGTTTGATTTTCCTTTTCGTCGTTCGGAGCTCTGCCAGCCGGTTCTTCGTCGGCTTTCGCCTCCAGCAGCTCCGCGGGATAGTCCGATTCACGAATCTAACCTCGGTTTCACCAACGGTGGTCGAAAAGTGGTCGGTCCGGCCTCTTCTCTCCTCTAGCGTTGGTGCCTTTCTCTTTTCTCGTCGTTGCCGACGCTGGCAACCGTTTCCCAGGCCGTTTCCGCCACCGATCACGTCGCCTTCACCTGGGGAACCATCGACTAGGGCCGGTGGGGCGCGTCCCAGATGTAGGAGGGTCGCAAGGTCGCCCTCTCTCTTCGTCGGCCCTTGCCTGGCCGATTGGTCGCCGGATGCTCGCCGGTGTAGAGGGTCTTCCTCGGCTCGCGTCTTTCGTTTTCCATTTCTCCTCTTCGTTTTTGTTTTTCATATTTTATTTTTTTATTTTATTTTTATAATTTATTATATTATTATTTTATTCATTAAGATATTATATTTTTCCAAAATATCTAATAATTATATATTTTATTATATAATTAATTTTTTAATTTATTTAATCTATTTTTTCATTTTCTCAGTATATTTTCTCCATATTTTCAGGATATTATCCCGAGTGAATTTTCGGTAAACTTTAATAATTTCGGATCTTCATCAATTGGATTCGAAATTCAATAATATCTCTGGTATTGATAAGGATTTCCTAAATTCATATTTTTAATAATAATTTCTTATCGAATTTATACTGAATTTTAGGTCTTTTGATCATTTTACCCTTCTACACGTTCGGGACAAATTTGGACCGACTTTCCTTCTTGGACCCACTATAATTTCTCATTTAAAATTTGTATATATGTCCGGACAATTCAAATCTCATAAATTTAATTTGAAATTCCTTAACTATCCGTTTTCAGATTTTACGTACGTTTGACTACTTCATTCATATTTATATGATCAAAATCATCCATCTTATGATTCCATTAACATATAACAATATCCATATAATGTGTGAATCATAAGGAAATATGATAAAAATCGGGTCTTGCCCAAAGTGCCACATAGTCAATGCATTTTTGTCATGCGCGCCTTTGTGGCGTATATGAATTCCGCCTTCAGGTGTGATTGATTTGTTGTACGACCTTGATCACGTCTACAGCCTTGCCATGGCCATGTTTATGATTTCCCTCTACGGAGGATGACTATGTTATCATCGCATGACAATCTTATATGTTAGCCTAGTCTCCATCCGATATGAAATACGTTATAAGATTTTGATCCTTTGATACATGTTTATGCATCAGTTATGCTTTTGAAGTTCTATTAGTTTTGAAAGATTCTGAAGTTCTGTATATTTCGAAGGATTTTGATGTAACTGAATAGATTTGTTACCTTGAAATTATATTTCTATTGATTATTTTTTCCAGTTACGCATTTTGGAAGCTATGTGATATTTCTAAAGAAATGCTATCTTTTAGTTTTAACATGCATTCAATGTGATTCAGCCACCACGATCATTTTAAAAGCATTTCTTATTGGGCTTTTTCCCGAAAGCTCATCCCTTCACCTCTCAGATGTGTTGCAGTGAAACTACAGTGATAAATTGCTGCGTAGATGATGTAGGCTAGCGGATACGAGGTTTCCCAGACTACCTTTTGTACATGCGTGAGGTATACATTTCTATCTCTTTACCAGACCATTTGTATGCACAGACATCTATTGAAAGTAATGTGTTGGGATGTAATCTGTATAAGGATAAATGAAATGAAATATTTTTAAAGATTGATTTTTGGGAGTAACTAGACGTGGTTTGGAATATGTAGAATGATTTGATGATATGACTTGGAAAGCATGGTTGGTAGTTATGGATATCTAGGATTGTTAAAAACAACTGGTTTGCAGGTGGGTAGGCTTATATATAAGCTGTTATGTTGTCGAAATTTCTATCGGTCATATAAATCCAAATGTTAATCCTAAATATAATTACGGATTAAAAAAGTAAGAAAGGATTGACATTGAATAAGAATACAACCTAAGTGAATAAATGATTAAGTTGCAAGCCGAAATTTCCAAAAAAAAAATTTCTCCTCGAATTTTTATAGGTCATGGGTCGTTACAGGCTGTCCCAATGATGTAAAAACATCATCAATGTACCATCACATTGTCTCAAATCTCAACATCGAGCATAATTGCTCACATTCTCATAATTTTCTTAATACCTCAATGATTCTAACAACCCTAACCATTTTCAGCCTACTCATCACAACATCCACAGCCACAATCTTAGAAATCTACTTCAAAATCAAGGATTGAAGCTTAGAAATTTACCTAAAACTTGTGGAGTGCTAAATTCATGCCTCAGCTCAAATCGTCCTTCGATTTTCAAGTATGTTGTTCTCCTTTTGATGAGAAACAACTTTCCCTCTTGCCACAACCTCTTATTCGAACAGAAATGAGTGTTTTGAAAGAGAGAGAAAGCTAGGGATTTCAGTTTTTTGGAGAGAGAAGATGAATTTCAGCAAAAACACAGGGGTCCTTATATAGGCAGAAGGCGAGATATCGATCTGCTATTGGATAGAGATCGATCTGCCTTTGAATTGGGAACGTTTTAAGTGATTTTTATGCCTACCAGATCGATCTGTCGTGGGGGCAAGATCGATCTCATAATCTTGAGGAGATCGATCTGTTCCTTGTTAGGAGATCGATCTGCATTTTATAGAAACATTTGGAGATCGATCTGCTCCCATAGGAGATCGATCCCCTTGAGGCAGAATCATAAGGAGATTGATCTACCTTCATTGGAGATCGATTTGCTCATTTATATTTCTCATTCCTTGTCACTTTGGCCTACCAGATCAATCCCTTCTTCTCTAAGATCGATCTGGCCTCATAGTTTCACATTATGGTTGTACACTTGGCATAAAATCTCAGTACATAATTGCCATAATTTACTCCATTGATTATTTCTCATTCAATACTCATTCATCACTTAGAAATTTCATTCCTTACTACCTCAATCTATGAGTACATCACATTTAGCTCAATCAATTACACTTCATGTTCACATTACATAATTAGATGTGTACAGAATTCTCAGGTTTCACATCCTCCCCACCTTTAAAGAATTTGGTCCTCCAAATTCAACTCGACTCGTCAAACAGGGAAATTGAGCCCTCGAATGGTCCAATGTATCGAGGACTCAATTTTCCTTTCTTTCCAAATCTCATGATACCCTTACTCGGTGATATCTTCATAAATACTGCATCACCAACATCAAACTCGAGTGGCCGTCTACGCACATCCGCATAGCTTTTCTGTCTACTCTGTGCAGCCGTAATCTCTTACATATAAGTTTCACACTCTGTACAGCATGTTCAACAAGCTCGAGAGCATTTCTCTTTCTGTCATCCACTTCTTCCCAAGCTACAGGGGATCTACACCTCCTACCATATAGAGCCTCAAAAGGTGCCATTCTAATACTCGCATTATAGTTATTATTGTATGCAAACTCTGCTAGGGGCAGGTGATCATCCCATGATCCCTTAAAATCCATCGTACACGCCCTCAACATATCCTCTAGGGTCTGAATAGTTCTCTCTGACTGACCATCTGTCTGAGGATGATAGGTGGTACTAAAACTCAATCGAAATCACATTGACTCTTGAAAATGGGTCTAAAATCTGGAGGTAAATCAGGAATCTCTATCAGAAGTAATACTCACTGAAGCCCCATGTAATCTAGCTATCTCGCTAACATATAACTCAGCTAAGGCATCCACACTATCTGTGCTCTTGATGGCAAAGAAGTGGGCACTTTTTGTCAATCTATCCACTATGACCCATATAGCGTCACGACCTCTTCGGGTCCTCAGTAAACTCATAATAAAGTCCATGGTGACATGCTCTCATTTCCATGTTGGCACAGTTAAAGGCTGTAATAATCGTTCAGGCTTATGATGCTCAGCTTTCACTTACTGGCACACTAAACATCTGGCCACATATTCTGCCACGTCTCATTTCATGCCACTCCACCAATACACCTTTCTCAAATCTTGGTGCATCTTAGTACTTCCTGGGTGCATGGTGTATCGCGAGCAGTGGGATTCTCTCAGTATCTGTTTCTTCAGGGTATCATCATCTGGTACACAAATTCATCCTCTAAATCTCAACAACTCATCCTCACTAACTATAAGATCCGACTGCGAAGTTTGCTCGGCTTGGCTAACCATATAAATTAACCCCTGATCATGACGTTGCCCAGTTCTAATTCGATCTATGATCTTGGGCTCTATTCGCAGGCTAGTCAAAAATCCAATCTCTACCTCTTTAACTCTGATCCGAAGTTCGACGAACTGCTCCAATAAATCTCATTCCCTGATCATCATAGCAGATATCATACTCTTCCTGCTCAAGGCATCAGCAACTACGTTTGCCTTCCCTGGATGATATAGAATCTCGCAGTCCATCTCCTTTATCTCATATTTAACTCTTTCTGATCAAACAGATACATCAAACTCTTGTGGTCAATGAAGATTTGGAATCTTTCCCCAAATAAATAGTGCCGCCAGATCTTCAATGCAAATACCATAGCGACTAACTCCAAATCATGTGTGGGGTAATTTCGCTCATGATCTTTCAACTGTCATGATCCATAGGCGACCACTCTTCCATGCTGCATGAGCACACACCCCAATCCTTAATGGGAAGCATCACTATACACTGAAAATCCTCTTGATCCCTCAGGGATGTCAACACAAGCGCCACTGTTAATCTCCTTTTTAACTCTTGAAAATTGAGCTCACATTAATCAGTCTATATGAACGGAGTCTCCTTGCGCGTGAGCTTGGTCAAAGGAGTGGCAATCCTAGAAAATCCTTCCACAAATCTTCTGTAATACCCTGTCAAACCAAGGAAACTTTGTACCTCTGTAACCGTCTTCG
Source organism: Firmiana major (assembly GCA_033439115.1). Classification (NCBI taxonomy): domain Eukaryota; kingdom Viridiplantae; phylum Streptophyta; class Magnoliopsida; order Malvales; family Malvaceae; genus Firmiana; species Firmiana major. Next base: position 42,771,274 of record CM065908.1, on the reverse strand, counting down.
GTCTTTCCTAATTAAGCACAGCCTCCACTTTAACTGGATCAACTGATACTCCCTCTTCTGAAACTATATGACCAAGGAAAGCTATCCAATCTAGCCAAAACTCACACTTACTAAGCTTTCCATAAAATTGCTTATCTCGGAGTATCTGAAGTCCTAACCACAATTGTTGTGCGTGCTCCTCATAAGACCGAGAGTACACCAAGATATCATCAATAAAGACTATCACAAACTTATCTAGATAGTCTCTAAACACCTCATTCATTAACCTCATAAAGGCTGCAAGGGTGTTCGTCAATCCAAAGGGTATCACTAGAAATTCGTAATGGCCATACCTAGTCCTGAAGGTCGTCTTTAGAATATCTTCCTCCTTAATTCTCAATTGGTGATAGCCCGATCTTAAATCAATCTTAGACAAGACTGAGGCCCCTCTCAACAGATCAAGCAGATCATCAATCCTTGGTAATAGATATTTATTCTTCACCGTGGCTTTATTCAATAGTCGGTAGTCTATGCATAGTCTGAGATTTCCATTTTTCTTCCTTACGAATAACACTGGTGCTCCCCACGGTAAGACATTAGGTCTAATAAATCCTTGATTCAATAAATCCTGTAGTTGTTTCTTTAATTCCTCTAGTTCCACTAATGCTATCCTATATGGAGGTCTAGAGATAGACTGAGTAAACCGGGCAACTCATCTAGGAAGATATCCAAAAATTCACACACCACGGGTATATCCTCAATCCTCAGATGTTCTCGGTTATCATCTAAAATGAGCATTTCATAACCTTCACATTAAAGGCGAATTTAGTACTCACAAAAGGAAATATCATAAATTTCAAATTGCTTAAAAAATTCCACACATTTATTTCCTCAATATTTCAAACGTACACTGTAAGATTCAAGTAGGGAGAAAGTTATTATCTTATTATAGCAGTCTAAACTCACTCGATTGGTTGTCAACCAATCCATTCCTAAAATCACATCGAACCCATGTATATTTAACATTATTAGATCTACTAACATTACTCTATCTCTCACCTTTATTTCACATCCTCTACATATCATATCCGTTCTCTGGGATTCACGCATAGGGATATTTACATGTCAGATATACTCTAGAGGTTCAAACTTCAAATTTAAAATACATGCAAAATCCTCAAAAATAAACGAATGTGTGGATCCCGGATCAATCAACACATGAGCCTTATGATTACAGACTGTACCTCTTATAGTTTCTGCAGAAGTGTCTGTTGTTTCCTTATCCAGAGCAAACACACGTCCCACTGTGACGAGCTTCTTTCCTTTCTCTGCAGTAGTGGCCCGTCTCGAGGGATTCACTCTCTGAGGCTGTTGTCTGGTAGGCTTCGGAGCATGTGGTCTGTGAGGTTGAGGACAATCTTTCACTCTGTGACCCATATCTCCACATCTAAAACATCCACGGATCAACCGAGTACAACTTCCCTCATGCGGTCGACTACAGTCTCTACAAACCCTTATCTCAGGCCTGACATCTCGAGGGGTCTCCCTAATGATGGGATAAGCTCTGGGTCTCTCCAATCTGCCCTTCTGTACCTCAATCCTTCCTCTTCTGAAGGAACCTCTCCAAATATCTGCCTGGGAAATCGCTAGCCTCTTGCCCTTATCTCTAGTCATTGCTCTGAACTCATTATGGGATTGTACCATTTTGATTCCCCCTTCAATCTCTTGTGCTCGTCTCAAAGCATCTCCAAACTCAATAATACACAACCCTATCAATCGATCTCTGATGATGGGCTTTAGTCCATATACAAATCTCTCGGTGTGAAGCTCTTCATCTTTAAAGGTCTCTGGATCATATAAGATCTCTGGATCATATTTCAATGGAGTGGTAAATCGACTCTCATAATCATCCACAGACATATCGCCCTGTACCAGACTCGAAAACTCAGCCTGCATCCTTCTTTGGGCATCTCATGGTACATATTAGGCTCTAAAGGCCTTCTGAAACTCATCCCAGCTAATCACACCCTGGCGGGACATTATAATACTTTGGGTAGTATCCCACCAATCTCGAGCTCTCCCTTTCAACATATAAGTACCTAAACTGACCCTCTCAACATCTGTGCATCCCAAATAGTCATATATGACTCTCAACTCAGTCAGTCACTCCTTACCGTCTACGGGATCCTTTCTCCCCTTGAATGCGGGTGGATTCATTTTCAAAAATTCCTTCAGTCGCATCATACTTCTGTCATCGAGCTAAGTAGTGGGAGGCACCGGGTCCATCTGTACTGGGGCATGGAGGTCCTTGTGGTGGTGTAGGAGTGGTACCTGAGATATTAACCCCAAAATGTTATGCGAATAGCGCTGCCATTTGCTCAAAACCCTGCCGCACATCTTACTCAACCCGGTTAATTCGAGAGTTAGGGCTCTCTGGTTGTGGAGCAGGTGGCGGAGGTGGCTCTGCCTGCCTCTTCGAACGACCTCGTTGTCCACTCATTTTCAATCTCAATACGTTCCTACACGTACACATCAAACTTGATTGAAATTTCAATCCTCAATTTCAGTTCATGATTAGACTTATACAGACACTTGGGATGTATCCTATTTCACTTAACCGACTCTGACAGTACTAAACACCCTAAGCTTTGATACCAAATAAATTCTATGACACCCCGGAAGCGCAGAAAAATAGGGCAAAATTATGACTTATTTTCATCAATACACAATTCTGGGTGCATTCATGTGCAGTGTCATACATCATGATAAATATATTATGAAACTTTCACCTCAGGATCTCATCATCTAATATTGATATATCATACCATATACATTCCTCAATTCAGAGTTAATTAATCCTAATACATCTCATACATCATTATTCATCAAGTGTCTGTAAATACAACTTTAGTCTGGGTACATGAAATATTAAAGTTTACCTCAAAATACAATATACGGCCTGGAGCTCAACTCCTCCACTAGCCACTACTCTGTACGTCGCAGGAAAACTCTCTTCACTTGAAAAAATCTGAGGGGATATAAAAATAGGGTGAGCTTCTAAATCGCTCAGTAAGGGGGTAAGGGACTCATTAACAAAAATGATTAATCACACAGCACAATCATTTTGTTTTGTAGATGAAACTCAATAAGCTCAGTAGAAAACGTAGCATGAAATCATTAAAACATCATTCTCATCTCATTTCTCTAAGATCATCTAGAAACATTAGAGTAAATGGCTCAGTATGAAAACCATAGTTACAAGCATATGAAAATAAGGATGCGATAATGACTTTTCTCGTAAGAACGTGATTAAAATCACCTCAGTAGTAATGCACGTGGCACAGCCACCAAACTTAATCTCATGTGTAAAATGAAGACTAGGAAAATAAAACTCAGATAAAAACATCTGTCATGGCACATCAAAATAATCTCCTCTGGGTGCGCATCTTAGGCATCCTCAAAAGAGGGAATGTTGATAATATGGTTGTGTACATGGTGTATCGGTCTTACGTGTTACCAGAACAAGGCCCGAACTTACATGCTACCAGAGCAAGGCCTCTCTTCATGCACACTATCGGTCTTACATGCTACCAAAGTAAGGCCCGAACTTACATGCTACCAAAGCAAGGCCACCCAGCGTTACCAGAGCGGGGGTCATCTCTTGTTACCATAATGGAGGCATCTCTCGCTGCCAAAACGGAGGAAGATCGAACTTACATGCTACCAGAGTAAGGCCCGATGTGCGATCACATGACATGCCTAAGTCTCAATAACAGCCATTATCATATAAATCTGTTTTTCCTTCACGTAGAGTTCATAATGGTTTCTCTCACAAGACTCATCTGAAAACCTTTTCGTATTCATTATAAAACATGTCAAAACCGAGCTCAAACCGACAAAACCATGCACACATTTCTCAAATCTCAGTACGCCTTAACGTAGAGCCCAATTCTTGTTTTTACTTTTTAAACTCAATTAGTTTGTAAAACAATTTCACACTTTGTTTACAACTCATGAAAATTAGGCCCCAACCGGCTATAAAACCGAGTGCAATAATTCAATCACAACTCGTAAAAACATGCTTGTTTCTCGAAGCAATTCATGCTACAAAATCATCACAAATCGCATACACAAATGAGTTTAAGTTTTCCCTTTCCTTGTTGCACCTCATATAGTGTCATCGTTCCCCCGAACGACGGACTAGCCTCGTATTCCTCTCTGGAACTCATGGGCTATTCCAACGATGTAAAAACATCATCAATATATCATCACATTGTCTCAAATCTCAACATCGAGCATAATTTCTCACATTCTCATAATTTCTCAATACCTCAATGATTCTAACAACCCTAACCATTTTCAGCCTACTCATCACAACATCTATAGCCATAATCGTAGAAATCTGTTTCAAAATCAAGGATTGAAGCTTAGAAATTTACCAAAAACTTATGGAGTGCTAAATTCACGCCTTAGCTCAAATCGTACTTCAATTTTCAAGTATGTTGTTCTCCTTTTGATGAGGAACAACTTTCCCTCTTGCCACAACCTCTAATTCGAACGAAAATGGGTGTTTTGGAAGAGAGAGAAAGCTAGGGAGTTCGATTTTTTGGAGAGAGAAGATGAATTCCAACAAAAACACAGGGGTCCTTATACAGGTAGAAGGCGGGAGATCGATCTGCTCCTAGGTAGAGATCGATCTGCCTTTGAATTGGGAACGTTTTAGGCGATTTTTATGCCTACCAGATTGATCTATCGTGGGGGTAAGATCGATCTCATAATCTTGAGGAGATCAATCTGCTCATTGTGAGGAGATCGATCTGCATTTTACAGAAATATTTACAGATCAATTTGCTCCTATAAGAGATTGATCCCTTTGAGGCAGAATCATAAGGAGATCGATCTGCCTTCATTGGAGATCGATTTGCTCGTTTATATTTCTCATTCCTTGTCACTTTGGCCTACCAGATTGATCCCTTCTTCTCCAAGATCAATCTGGCCTCATAGTTTCACACTATGGTTGTACACTTGGTATAAAATCTCAATACATAATTGCCATAATTTACTCTATTGATTATTTCTTATTCAATACTCATTCATCGCATAGAAATTTCATTCCTTACTACCTCAATACACGAGTACATCACATTTAGCTCAATCAATTACACTTCATATTCACATTACATAATTAGATGTGTATAGAATTCTCAGGTTTCACATAAATACACTAACTACATGTGCATAAAAGGTTTATCATGTAGAAAATACCAAGCCTTTGGCATGTAGTAAAAATTAGAGTCGAAAAAAACAATAATAGTATTTGTTTCAATAGAGTAAACATTATGCTGAAATCATCATGAGTTCTGAAAGCTTTACACAGTAGGATATAAAAATGTTCATCCGATAATACAATTCATTCAGTCTGTTCAGTAAAACAAATAAACAAGACAATGCAATACATGTTATAGACAGTATGACAAATGGCCAACGTCGTGACTCCAAGCATCACTGATCAGGTGTGCTGGGATGTCAATCGTCGTGGGAGTGGTCAGCTACCCGATTGGCTCACGGTACTGTATGTCCGAAGATAGAAACATGGTACAGTGTACTCAGGTGCGTGTCGCACGGTACATCGTACTCTATAGACCATAGTAACAGTATCAATAACAATAACAGTGTAGCATGTCTTAATTAAGTCCATTGTCTCCAGTAAGTGTGAACCAGGCAGTGTAACACATAGTCGGCACGTGAATCAAACACATTTATCTGATACAAATTGATGAGCAACTCATTTTCATTAAAACAGTTCTAAACTCATCTCAGTAAATAAAGCAATTTAAATAAGAGCTGACTCATCATTTTTCGATCAAAATCCCAGTATGCAGTATATGACAATTAAAACTAGGGATTTTTAATTTATAACAATATTTTAGGTCGTATCCGTGTCTATGTAAATAAATTAAATTTTATCGGTAAGGTTAGGCAATTTAACTAAGGCTAAAATTCTATAATTTTCATACTTATAAAATCGGCCTAGAATATATATCTACAGTTCAACGAAAAATATGTATAAATATCTCTAGCAGCTCACAAAATTTTCCTTACCTCAGTGGCAGACGGTATTCCCGTTATACCTCAATGTTTGTAAGTCACTGGATCCGTTTTAATCTTTCTATTTCTCCCGAGATTTGAATCGATTAATGTATAACATTTCCAAATTGTTCTTCCCACGAATTATCTAAATTCTCTGCGCACCCTTCACTATCTCCATTGGCTACTATTTATATATATATTTTTTTTTTGTCGCGCCTTACTTCATAACCCCATGACCCTGTTCATCATCTTCATCATCCTTAAAATCGGGAGTCCCCTATTGTACTTCTGTTCAAGCCTACACAACACCTGAGAGCCTCATTTCTTCCCTTGCCATTTCAGCTTTGAAAAATGCCTACAAATCCCACCTAATTCCTACGTCTTCTTTGCTCTGACACAAACCAGGATTGTCCTTTTTTGCACCTAGAGCAATCCTTCATTCCAGCATCGAATGGCCCCTATCACAGCTTCCAGTTCAGCTACGGTACACAGTCGGTAGCTCCCCTTCCTCAAGCGTTGATCACCTTTAACTCTATGGCTTCTGTTTCAGTCTTTGTTTCATATTCTTTTCCTCATCATCTTCTCAACTTCACTATTTTTTTTCTCAACCTTTGTTATAGTATGTCATTCCCATCTTTCCCATTCCACTTCACCAGTCATCAATCTCTTCCCTTCTCGAGAGCTTCCTGAACCTATAATGGCAATAGTGGTTTGCTCTATCTCCTTTCTTCACTGCACTGTTTCTACCCAACTCTTTCCTCTGCTTCCTTTCTATTTCGGTGCTTAACTGGAGTATCCATCAACCCCCTTCAGTGCTCAACCAACCAAGCAGTCCTTCACCTTCATCAGTCCCCTCTGTTTCATTTCCCAGCAACCAACGCTCATTTCCTCTGCTCTCTTCTCTTTTCATTTCATTCTCAACTTTCCTGCTTTCAGCTTTAGTATTATGTATATTTATAGATATATATATATATATATTATTCCACCTACAACTGCAGTTTCCAATTTTCCACCTACTTCGATTTCTCCTATGCTGAACAACAACACATACTCCCTTTCCTCCATACTTTCTGCTACCGCACATCTCCTCTGTTTAGATCAGGCCACATCATTTCCTCTTCGTTTTCAAAGCCTTTGTTCCTGCTTCGACATGTATTTTGTCATAAACATTTTCCTCTAACTTCAATCCACTCCCATACAGCCTTCAGTCAATTTCATTTCCATTCACTGCTAGCTTACCAGCCCGCCTGTCATATCCCTTTCCTTCCCTTTTTGTTTCCACTCCAATCTCTCTTTCTTCTTCTTCTTTTTTTTTTTTTTTGCAATCAGCACAAGCATAGCAGGCCTTCCTTCAATCCTTTGGTCCCATGGTTTGCCTCTCGAATACTAAGCTTCAATATTTTCTTTCTTTCTCTTCAGTTGTTCCGAATATTTCACTTCCTTTCCCATATTCTATATATATAAATTTCTTTTAATTGTACTTCATACATCCTTTGTCAGCTATCGTTTAGTCCTTACTGCCCTATCACATTGGTTTTAGCCCTCCAACTGCTCCGGTCTTCGTTTCCTTTCATGGCATGCTCAGAGATAACTACATTGCTTCACGTTTGCTTTGCTTCAATAACATCCTCTCCATTCTTTCTTCTTTTTTCTTTTCCCTTTGTTCACTGAAACCATCATCATACTCCACCATACTATCTGTCACGGGGTTATCTCGGACTATGATTTTTCCGCACCTCGTGATGGCACTAAGTCTCGCACTTAGTCACCCAACCAACTCTCAATCGAACACCAACTCAAGCAACAGGGCCAATCCGCAAGAAAACGCTCACTTACAGGAATCCCCAACCTTTATATTCACAATTTACAAAGGAAATAGGTCTGCTGCAGGGACACAACAACAACTCACTCAAGGAGGTCTACGTCTCACTGCCATTCACAACCAACATTATATAGGCAAGCACTGGCTGACACCCCTAGCCAGAAAAAGAAAGCATTAATGCACTGAATCCCACTGATCACGGACAGATTGCCTTCAGAAATCTCGCCCCACATATGGCAAGTCAACTGTCTCAGCGCGGATCATGTCGGATTCTCATGGATTCTCTCGAGATCCTCGCAATCCCCCACAATCATGTCTGACCATCAATGAGCCTTGATGTGAGCCTGGATATCCGCTGACGCGTATCAATCCGCATTCAGTACTCATCAATTCCTTTGATGCCTATCAAGCATGAAGTCCACCCCACGCAGATTCGACAGCAGCCAACTGCCATTCGATGTCAAGCCCCCATCCAAGGCCTGATCGATGCCACCAAGTGCCAGCTTGTGTACAATCTCGCATCTCGTGCACGCACATCGCGTGCTCCACGCACATCTCGCGTGCCTCGTACCCATCCAGCTCATGAGGGTGTGACAAACTCTACCCCGCCGAATGGAGCCGACGTCTTCGTCGAGAGGGTTTCCAAGTACGCCTGCACCTGGTCTTCAAACTGCCACAGTGTCACATCCCTTTCCCATGACTCACTTCCATCTTCCCATCGAATAAGAAAATCAGTGCGCCTATTCTTGCTGCTCGCGCCCTGAGTGTTGTGAGCGAGGATCTCCTTCAACTTCTTTTAGAACTCTTTCCAGACAGTTGAAGGAGCTCTCTTCCCTTGCTCACGCGTCTCATCTTGATGAAATGGCTTAAGGAAGCTTACATGGAATGTCGGATGAATCTTCATGCTTGCGGGTAGTTCAAGTCGATAGGCCACATTCCCAACCCGCTTAACTACCATGAATGGCCCATCATATTTCTGGACAAGACCCTTATGGTACCGCTTGTCCATCTCCTTTTTCCATATCTGTGGTGTGAGTTTCAAGAGCACAAGGTCTCCTTCTTGAAACTCCAAGGGTCGTCTATGTCTATCTGCATACTCTTTCATCCACTGTTGTGTCATAGCCAAGTTGTCCCGTGCCTGATCAATGAGCTCCTATTTATCACGGGCAAATCTGTATGTAGCTGGGCAGCTTCCTTGCGTTTGCTGCTTGACTACCTCGACAGGTGTCAAAGGTTGACGCCCAAATGCTAGCTCCGATGGGCTCAAACCTGTTGCGGAAGACTTATGCAGATTGTAGCAAAATTGGGCAACATCAAGTAAACTTAACCAATTTCGTTGACTTGCGATCACATAGTGCCACAAGTATTCCTCCACCAAGGCATTCACCCGCTCCGTCTAGCCATCTGTTTGTAGGTGGTTTGCGGAGGAGAACTTCAATTCTGAACCCAGCAGTTTGAACAAAACCATCCAGAATTTACTAGTGAACCGAGCATCTCGATCGCTGACAATGTCTCTAGGGAGCCCAAACACTTTCACCACATATTTGAACATCAGCTCCACGGCTAGTTCTGCAGTACAAACTTGAGGCGCTACAATGAAGACTGCATACTTAGAGAAACGATCGACCACTACCAAGATGGATCCCATTCCATAAACCACTGGCATGCCTACTATAAAATCCATAAAAAGAGACTCCCAAGGTCCCTCTAGTATTGGTAGCGGTTGAAGCAGCCCAGCCTGCTTCCTCTTCTCAATTTTGTCTAGCTGACACACTAGACAAGTGCGGACATACAACTCAATGTCCTCCAACATCTTCGGTCAGAAGTAATTCCTCGATATTAGAGCAAACATCCTTTTCACACCCGGATGTCCTGCCCATTACAGATCGTAGTTCTCTTTCAACAACTCGCGCCTCAATCCCCCACCCTTAGGGACATATAATCTCCCTCCCTTTGCATAAAGGAGATCATTTTCGACCCAATACTTCCGAACAACACCATCTAAGACTTGTCGCCTAGTCTTGCAGTAGGCAACATCTGCCTCAGCAGCTAGCTTAATCCGCTCGGTAAAATCGGACTGGACCAAGGTCAAGGAAGCTACAAAGGACTGTATCTCCTTCCCACTCAACGCCTCAGCCACCCGATTCTCTCGTCCCGCACGATGCAACCAAGTGAAGTTAAACTCGGTAAGAAACTCCTGCCACCTTGCCTGCTTGGTGGACAGGTTCTTCTGTGTTTTGAAAAAAGTGTTGGCTACATATCTGTCACCACAATGAACCTGGTTTCTAATAAGTAGTGCCTCCAGACACTCAGGCAATGAATCACCGCAGTCATCTCCTTCTCATGCATCGAGTAGCGTTGTTCCGCCTCCTTCAACTTTCGACTTTCATAGGCTATAATGTGGCCCTCCTAGACCAGTACTCCCTCTATAGCCTTATTCGAGGCATTTGTGTGTACCTCAAAAGGACTCTCGAAGTCCGACAGTCTGAGCATAAGCTCGAAGGTTACTGCCTCCTTCACTCTCTCAAAGGCTTCTTCACATTCGACTGTCCACTCCCATGGTTTCCCCTTTTTCAACAAATCTGTGAGGGGACTAACTAATTTGGAAAATCCTGCGATGAACCGTCGATAGTAATTAGCCAAGGCCAGAAAAGATCTCAACTCTGACATCGTCTTTGGGAAGGACCACTCCACAATCGCCTGGATTTTTCGCTCATCCATGCGGATTTTTCCTTTACTCACCTTGTGTCTGAGAAATAAGATCTCCTGCATGCCAAACTCACATTTTTCCTTCTTGACATACAATGAGTGCTCCCTCAATTTAGCAAACACCTTCCCAAGGTGCTCTACATGTGCCTCAAGGGTCTCACTGTACACAACAATATCATTTAGGTACTCTACAACAAAACTATCCAAGTATTCATACAAGACATCGTTCATGAGGTTACAAAATGTAGCTGGGACGTTTGTTAGACCGAAAGGCATTACCAAAAACTCGAATGAACCTTACCTCGTCACCATGGTCGTCTTTGATTCGTCCCCGAGGGCTATATGCACTTGCCAATACCCTGACCACAAGTCTAGCTTGGTGAAATAAGCTGCCTTGGTCAACCTATCGAACAAATCTGCTACTTTCGGTATAGGATACTTGTTCCTTATTGTAACCTTGTTCAATACCCGGTAATCCACACACATTCGAAGGGACCCATCTTGCTTCTTCTGAAATAGTACAGGGGTACCATATGGGGCCTTTGATGGCTGAACGAGACCAGCCTCCAGTAACTCGTCGAGTTATTTCTGCAACTCTGTCAACTCCTGTGGGGGCATCCGATAGGGTGCCTTTACTGGTGGTGTCACTCCCGGCTCCAACTCAATCCGGTGGTCAATATTTCACCGCGGTGGCAACTCCTTGGGCAACTTGGGTGGCATAACATCGCTGAATTCCTCGAGCACATTCGTAATGTAGTCAGGCACATCCACCACATGGTCTGGTTTGATCTCGACCAGAGCTGCGAGCATCGTCATCTCACCACGATTCACTCCTGACTTGAGCTGCGAAGTCGATTGCATTAATGGCTTCTCAGCCACTCGTCCCTCATACTAAGCTGGGACGAAACCCGGGTGCCCTTCATCACTAATCCATAAGCCATGATGGCTTGGTAGAGGCGCGACCTTTGCCTCTACGAAGAATTTCATTCCAAGAAAAATCTCGAAATCATCAAGGGACACGACCATGAAAGAACATGACTTCTCCCAATCACCTACTCTCAACACTGTCGTCGTGACTCCTTGTATAGGCTGAACTCTAGAATTTACTGCTTTGATTCGGCTGGAGCTCTTGGACAGAACTAGTTCAAACCGATTCAACACTCGTTGCACTATGAAATTGTTGGTCGCACCAGTGTCCAACATCGAGCGCGCCACTCGTCCATTCACCAATACTGACACATACATCAGGCCCTTGTAGACAGTCTGCTTGTCTACGGTGATGGCATTCAGTAGCCGCAATGGATTGCGTCGAGGGTTCTCCTCTTTTATCTCCGAATCCTCTTTGGCAATCAAGGCTGATAGTCTCTCCCTTCAAGGACAGTCTCTCACACGGTGAGGCCCATCTCACAGGAAGCACCCTATCTTCTCGCCTTAGGGGTGGATCCGTCCCCTTTGGCTTTGATGGCTCACCATCCCTCTTCTTGTCCCGCTGACCTTTACTGCCTTGCCTCTCGATTCGCTTTCTCTTGACTCTGGTCTTCCTATTGTCAGCATTGGAGGAAGTAGCTACATGTTTGAAGTCGTTGAGGCTGTCTATCGCTGCAATGGCTAAAGGCAGGTCTGTCACCTTCAGTCGCCTCAACGCTACATGTGCCCAAGGTTGGAGCCCTGACAAGAAATTAAAGACCCGATCCTCCTTGGACATGTTGTTGATTTCCAGCATCAAGGAACTGAACTCCTTGACGTAATCCCGCACAGCTCCTGTGTGCTTCAATTTCTTAAGCGATTCCCTCGCTAGCCACGTTGTGTTCATAGGAAGGAATTGATCCCTCAACTCCTTCTTCAATGCATCCTATGTCTGGATTGGGTTGCGCCAAATTGCCCGCATCATCATCGAGCCAAGTCTGCTACCAGAGCTTCGTATCGCCACCAAGATACATGCTGGCAATAGAAACTTGCTCGTCCGCATCTACTCGAGCAGCCTTGAAATACTGCTCCATGTCCCAAATGAAGTTCTCGAGCTCCTTAGCATTTCGACTCCCTTGAAATTGCTTAGGCTCGGGCACCTTCAGTTTGGATGGCGGTTTCTCCCCATTATTCCCGCCATGCTGCGAATTACCAACGGCTAACTTCAATAGGTTGACATCCGTGTCAATGTCACCAACTTGACCGGACAGCGACTGAATTTGTTCCATCAGGTCAGTGACGCGATCGGTGAGATCACTCTGGAAGTCACTCATCGCGCGCTGAAGGTCTGCAATGGCTTGCGAATGGAGCGCAGCTTGTTCCGAGAGTGAGGTAGCGTCTGACGTAGGCGCACCGATCAGCTCTTCAAGGACGGTAACTCGTTCGCTAAACATTCCGGCCATTGAAACATGGGCTCTGATACCAAACTGTCACGGGGTTATCTCGGACTATGATTTTTTCGCACCTCGTGATGGCACTAAGTCTCGCACTTAGTCAGCTAACCAACTCCCAATCGAACACCAACACAAGCAATAGGGCCAATCCGCAAGAAAACGCTCACTTACAAGAATCCCCAACCTTTATATTCACAATTTACAAAGGAAATAGGTCTGCTGCAAGGACACAACAACAACTCACTCAAGGAGGTCTGTGTCTCACTGCCATTCACAACCAACATTATATAGGCAAGCACTGCCTGACACCCCCAGCCAGAAAAGGAAAGCATTAATGCACTGAATCCCACTAATCACGGACAGATTGCCTCCAGAGATCTCGTCCCACATATGGCAAGTCAACTGTCTCAGCGCGGATCATGCCAGATTCTCCCGAGATCCTCGCAATCCCCCACAATCATGTCTGACCATCAATGAGCCTCGATGTGCGCCTGGATATCCGCTGACGCGTATCAATCCGCATTCAGTACTCATCAATTCCTTCGATGCCTATCAAGCGTGAAGTCCGCCCCACGCAAATTCGATAGCAGCCAACTGTCATTCGATGTCAAGCCCCCATCTAAGGCCTGATCGATGCCACCAAGTGCCAGCTTGCGCACAATCCCGCATCCCGCACACACACATCGCGCGCTCTGTGCACATCTCGCGCGTCTCGCGCGCATCCAGCTCACGAGGGTGTGACAGTATCCTATCACATATCATTTCCCTTCCTTTCTTTATTTCCTTAAGCAACTGCAACCAAATGGTTGCCCTCGGCTAATCCACGGTTTGTATACATATATATATATATATATTTATGGGTATTTATAAACATACATATATTTACTTATATACCTACACACTTGGCTAGAAGGTTAAGTATAATATTATCTATATTTATATGTCTATATTTCTATGTACTTAATAATTTTTGTCCATGTAGTATTAAAATAAATTTAATCTAATATTTGAACTTACTTATCGTAGAATAATATTCTATGTATTAATCAAGCTCATTAAAATTATTTTTACACCTCATAATTATTTATTCTAAGTCAAAATATTTCAATTAATTAAATTCACTTGAATCTCTCCTATTCAAATATAACTTCGATTTTCCACCAAAGGCACACTTTTAATCTCAATGGTTTAAATTATTATTTATTGAAAAAACCAAGAATATGAAAATCTATTGTGTTTACAATTGGTGCAAGACCCCGAACATCAATATGTAAAATTTGAAGAGTTTTGTCATAGGAAAATGAAGAAATTCCAAATGAGAGTTTGTGACTCTTATTACATAAACATGAATTTCAATGACTAAGACTAGATTCTAAACATATTAAAGAAGCAGTAGAGAAAACACTATTCAGGATTTTTGAAGAGGGATGGCAAAGACGACGATACCACTGACTTATAGATGATTTCGATATTGTATAGAATGCACACACTTTAATATTATTGCTCGAAGAAGTTGACCACTCATAGACATGCCCCTTATTCGATCCTTGAATAAGCGATTTCCTAGTTCTCAGATCCTTCACAACAAAATAATCAGGAAAAAATTCAACGGAAGTATTATTTTGATGGAAAAATTGAAAGATAACAAATTTCTAGTAATCTTAAGTGCACACAAAACATTGTCGAGTTGAAAAGTATAATCAGAATTGACAAGATTAGCTGAGCCAATATGAGTTATAGGAATTGGATTACCATCACCGATGATGATATCATCTTTACCACTATATTTTGAGTGTTAGGACAAATTCTGAAGGTTTGAGGTGATGTGATGAGACGCACTAGAATCGACTATCCATTTGTTGTTGTTGCCATTACCACTTGAAGTTGACCGCATGAAATTTTCTTGTAGTGCCGAGAAAAATAGAGGACAAGATCTGCAAGTTCTAGCCCCATGGCCTGGTTTGTCGCATAATTGACACACAATGCAAAGATGGGTATTGTTGTAATAAGGACGCCAATGCCGATTGTTGGATGATTGATTACTTTGATTAGAACATTGACCATTACCATGATAGACTTGGTTACTGAAATTCCCTTGATTTAAAAATTGATTTTTGAATTGAGACTGCATATCGCTATTGTCACCACCATTAGAGTGTTTGTCTTTATTATTGTTGTTGCTGCATTGATTGAATTGAGTAGTGATAAGCGTCTTGTCTTGTTTGGTGTCATTGTGTTTAATCGTTAGTTCATGATGAGCCAACTTGTCATGTAGTTCTCTAAAAGAAATGAGAGAGTCTCATGCTCAAATTGCTACAGCCATATCTTTGAACTCAAAACCAAGTCCTTTGAGAGTGGCATGAATCAATTCATCTTCGGTTGAGATCCTGCCAAAGCCAATGTTTTAGATATGCTCTTCACTGTCTGCATATACTTAACAATGCTTTGGTTTTCAGTGATGGTGTCGGTAAGAATTCTCGAAGCCCCATGATTCGAATATGAGACTTGCTTGCAAACGTTATCTCTAGACGATGCCATGCATGATGCTACTGACCTTGCAGAGGTGATAAGAGGAGCTATATTATCAAGCACATATTCCAAGATGACATGAAAAAGTGGACTATCTTGTTGACACCATAAACGATATGCAAGATTTGATGAAGTTGCAGTGCTGTCTAGATTGACCATTGCAGAGGCATGACATGGATAAGATCCATCAATATATCCTTCAAGATCATAGCCAAATAACAGGGACTGAAATTGAACTCTTCATAATGGGTAATTGAGTTTGGTTAGTTTAAGGGGAAGTTGAGTAGCTACATTGATTACAACATTTTGATCTGGTAGTTGCTGGGTAATAATAGAAGTGGCTGCAGTAGAAGTTGAATTGGTAGAAGATGAGGTGGTGTCGAGCATTATTCCGAAAGATTGTGGTCTTTTTTTTAACAAATGTTTAGGACAGTGATGTTGCCGTACTGACAGCAATAAGAATATACCTTTCACGTAATCTGATTGCACTAACGACAAAAGGGTGACGTCGATGCAATTTGTTCCACGTGTTCTTCGTATATCCTGCAAAAACAACAGGAATCAGAGGGGGCAGGGATTTCTCCCTGCACGCGCACTCCAATGATTAAGTAAGTAATCAGAGTTGTGAATGTATGAAGAAGAGAATGTATTGCTTAAATCAGAGAGTTTAAGGCTTTTCCCTTCTTTTTGGTTCTTTTGTTTCGGATCCCCTTTTCAGAGAGCTCACCTGGTATTTATAGGTTTCTTCAAGTCGGTTCGAGCTGAGGCCCAGGCGCGTGTCTGGGCCGCGACAGAGTCATATAGCACTCTATCGCGCTTCAAGTAAAGCAGCTTGCAGGAGACCTCTACCGCGGGCAGTGCAGGAGAACTATGTCGCAGGCTGTGCGGGAGACCTCTATCGCGGGCTGTGCTGGAGACCTATGCCGCAGGCTGTGCGGGAGACCTCTATCGCGGGCTGTGCAGGAGACCTAGGCTGCAGGCTGTCCGGGAGACCTCTACCGCGGGCTGTGCGGGAGACCTCTATCGCGGGCTGTGCAGGAGACCAATGTCGCGATATGGGCAATGGAGGTCTGCCGCGCCTGCTGTGCGGCACATCACAAGGCGACAGACTCCTATCGCATCGAACACTCTGTCGCACTGCTAGGAACTGTGCCACGTGGCCGCTCTGTCGCCCAATTCGCCACGTGGCTCATTCTTGGTTTGACACGTGGCAGGCGGATGGTTGCACACGTGGATTCTGGTGACACGACCACCATCAATTGCTCCCCACTCTTTGGTAGGAATCTTTCCTGCGAAAGAGTATCTGGGTCTGAACTTTTCTCGGGTCGGGTCTGATCTCCGCGCGTGTGTCGACGCAGGCGAGCCACTATATATACTGGGTCCCTGCTGTCTTTGTCGCTATTGAGTTCTCCCGCAAAAAGACACTCAGCCGCGATTTTCTCTGGACACTCTCTCGCAACTCTGCCGCAACTCCACCGTACTCTACCGCAACTCTGTCGCGTACACATCACTGTGTCGCAACACTGCCGCAGCTTCTTCATACTCTGTCGCCAGTTCCTCCTTTTCTTCATTTTAGGTAATTTCATAGTCTGTAGTCCCACTCTTTTGATTTACGGACTCCTAAAATGGCTGGCCATGGTGTAGGAAAACAAATTGATCTAGGCGTTAAGTTGACTTTAAAGGAAGCCGACGTCCAAGACCTAGAATCCCGATTTCCCTTACCCGAGGGATACTCTTATAGGCTCCCAACCCCTCAGGAGAGCGACATACGTCGTGTGTCCGACGGGGCTGTCGTTTTTAGGGCAGCTTTGGAGTTAGGACTCCGCTTCCCATTGTCCGACTTCGGGGCTTCCTTCCTTAGGACATACCGGGTATCCCCGGGACAACTGCATCCTCATGCATGGATGCAATTGGTAGCATTCACCGTGCACTGCCATTTAAGGGGCGTCCCTCCGTCCCTTCCTCTTTTAGAAGTATTCTTTAGGCTTTGAGGGAGCCCCGGCTTAGTGCCTTACTCGCTTCAGCGGGTGTACCAGCCCAGTTTTGAGAACCGATTATTCGAGAAACCGACTAACAAGCTTCATGGTTTCGAGACGGAATGGCTGGTCGTGGAAGTGCCCGAGGGCTTGGATTTCCCCACTCGTTGGGAAAATAGGCGTGAAATCCCCAAGGGTCCCCGAGTTGCCACACTTAGGGAGCAGTTGTCTTCTGACGTAAACAAACTGCTAGTCCCTCATCCCCTTAGCCTCGACACCCTTATATCAAATGAAAATTTGATATTAGCTGGCTGGGGTGTGGGTCCGGTCCCTGTTGCTGGACCCTCTGTTCCTTCGTCAGATCCTCTGCCTTCGGTTTCCCCCGAGTTAAATCCTGAAGCACCTAGGCCACAAGAGGATATAGGGAGTACCAATGTGGAGTCTAGTTCTGGCAGCGAACCTTTAGCCGACCTGACTGGCTGGCAAGGGTTCGGCTCCACTTTCATGGTGCTCCCTGATGACGATGCCATAAATATAGAGTCCCTTTAGGAGCATCTCGATTCTCCTGACGGTAACTTTTCATTGTTTCCCGTTGCTTATCGTTTCTGATCAATTTTTGACCATTGATGTATTTTCTTTCTTTTTTTGCAGATATGAGTCATTTTCGACGATCGTTGGGTCGCCAGGTCTCTGAGGCTGGTCCTTCCACCGCTCCCACCAGGAAGAGGCGTCGTTTGGCCGACGACGTCCCAAGTGAGGCACCAGTCCCCTCTCAGCCACCTCGTGCTCGAACCCCTCCTGTTCTAGGCAGGCGATGCCTCCCCCTCCTCCGGAGCAGAGGGATCTCTCTCGGGATAGGGGGAGAGTTGCCTCATCTTCACGGGGGGCTCCGGGCCATCCGGGCGATCACGCTCCGAGGAGCGTGCGGAATGTAATATCATTCCGTCGCATCGGAAGAATCGAAGGCGCTTGTACATCGAAGGTTTGATGGGAAGCAGGCCAATACTGCCGAGGATAGGCCCTGCTGACGAGAGGTCCTACCCCGTGGACCGGGGATTTATTATGAGAGGGGCCGAATTTTGAGTTTACCCCGGGGTCCGCGACAACGATACTTTGGACATTCCTGGGGTGGCTTCCCGAATTAGTTGGTCTTCCATCCTTCCTCGAGACGAGGCGAGGATATTCCGGAATTACCCGGAGGGAGAGGACTTGGCCGACGTGGAGGCATTGAGGGTAAGTTTCATACTCCTCTTCGTTTGACTCCTTTTTGCCATATTCTTTGAATTTAACTTTTTGCATTTCTTTGCAGCTGGCTCAACGAACTGTGGCCAACAATGCCCAGCACCGGGCTTATCGGGAGCGTGCTGATAGGGAAATCCGGGAGTTAAAGGACCAAGTTATGGAGTTACAGAACACCGTTAACAACTTGTCCAAACTTCCGGATTTAGTTCGAAGCTTGGAGGAGCAGCTCACAAAGGTTCATCAAGACCTTAATCACGCAAAGAGGGATCTCACTGTAGAGACGGCCCGGTCTGACAAATTCCACGAGGATCTTCAGGAGGCCCATGCCGAGCTGGATCGTATGCAGTCTAGCTACGGGTCCTTACTCACTCGGAATCAGGAGCTTGAGCAACGCGTTGCCGATTTAGAAGGTCAGGCTGCTCCTATTCTGACCCAGGTAGAGATCGACAGCATACGGGCCGAGGCTGTGAAGGAGTACCGTCTCTCCAAGGATTGCTTGAGGCGGAAGGAAGATTTCTCCAACCCTTATGTGAAGTACAGGTTCTACCTGGCCCGGTCTTGGTTAGAAGCACATAGGGAAGGAGAGGAATTCCCCGAGCTCCAGTACACCAACGAGGCGATACTATTTGAGGCCCCCGACTGGACTAAATATGAGCCTGGAGCCGAACCTGCAGACGAGTTATTCAAGAGGACTGCCCAAGATGACCTCGCCAACCTCACTGGTCCTTGGGAGCCCATGGATTTGGACGGTGCTCCCGAGCCTATCGAGGCTCTTATTGATCTAGACGGCGAGGAGGGTCAGCAGTCCTTGGGAAGTGATGGTCCGTCTGCAGCTGATCCCCAGCTTCCTCCCGAAGAGTAGATAGCTATTTTTGTTTTTTGTATTTCTTTTCAAGTACTTTGTTGTTTTTTATTTTAACTTTGTACTTTTGTCGAATGTAATCGTAAAGATCTGTTAAAGATCTGTTTGCAATGACTTTTGAATGAAATGAAATTGAGACTCTTGTTCATGCTTTGTATTGCACTACTTCTCTATTTATCATTTATCATTCTTTGTCTGTTTGTTTATTTTTCTTGAATGTATTCGCGCTTGCTTGAATGTATTCGTTTGAATGTATTCGTGTATGCTCCCCAATTCTTGATAGAAAGGTATACTTTCAGAAAGAATTTTTTGTGTGAACGTATAATTGTTTAAGGCTTGATTACTGTGACGTGTATGCGTCTTTAGTTTTTATAGCCTTGATATTTTTATCGCCTGGCCACAGTGACGCATAGCGCCTCAGGCTCTTACGGCTTGGTTAATTGTACACGCCTGGCCACAGTGACGCATAGCGCCTCAGGCTCTTACGGCTCGTCTGAACTACGCCTGGCCACAGTGACGCATAGCGCCTCAGGCTCTTACGGCTCGTCTGAACTACGCCTGGCCACAGTGACGCATAGCGCCTCAGGCTCTTACGGCTCGGTTGAACTACGCCTGGCCACAGTGACGCATAGCGCCTCAGGCTCTTACGGCTCGGTTGAACTACGCCTGGCCACAGTGACGCATAGCGCCTCAGGCTCTTACGGCTCGTCTGAACTACGCCTGGCCACAGTGACGCATAGCGCCTCAGGCTCTTACGGCTCGTCTGAACTACGCCTGGCCACAGTGACGCATAGCGCCTCAGGCTCTTACGGCTCGTCTGAACTACGCCTGGCCACAGTGACGCATAGCGCCTCAGGCTCTTACGGCTCGGCTGAACTACGCCTGGCCACAGTGACGCATAGCGCCTCAGGCTCTTACGGCTCGGTTGGACTGCGCCTGGCCACAGTGACGCATAGGGCCTCAGGCTCTTACGGCTCGTCTGAACTACGCCTGGCCACAGTGACGCATAGCGCCTCAGGCTCTTATGGCTTGTCTGAACTACGCCTGGCCACAGTGACGCATAGCGTCTCAGGCTCTTACGGCTCGGTTGAACTACGCCTGGCCACAGTGGCGCATAGTGCCTCAGGCTCTTACGGCTCTTTTGTATCCTGTCACAAGATTTAGATATACAAAAGTCGCAGATGTATGATAAAAGAACAATCTGCATAGTGTGTAAATAACAGTATCTTGTGATAGTACAAGTAAATGATAATAATGTTTGGGAAGGAAAATATGGTGCTTAATTCAAATACAGCTTTAGGTGATTTGAATTCCACGTTTTCCCTATCTTCTTCCCTTGTAGAGTTTCCAGGACACAGGTGTTAGGTCCAATCTTGTATCTGATTCTGTAGGGACCTTCCCAGTTGGCTCTGAATTTCCCATCCTCCTTCAGGGCATTAGTGATCTGCGACTTTCTGCGCACTAGATCTCCCTCGGACATTGGCCTATCTCTCACCCGGCTATTGTAGTAGTTGGCCACCCTCTGATGATAGGATGCCAATCGAATAGCCGCGGTTTCTCTATGTTCGTCGAGTAGGTCCAAGCCTTCCCTTAGAGCTTGTGAATTTTCTTCCTCTACTAAGGGTATCACTCTTGGTGATAACGCTCCAATTTTCACGGGGATCAGTGCTTCTGCGCCGTATACAAGGCTGAATGGCATTTCTTTAGTTGACACACGACTGGTGGTACGATATGCCCATAAAACACTAGGCAATTCATCCACCCATGCCCCTTTTGCTTTGTCTAGCCTGGTCTTCAGCCCATGAAGGATAGTTCGATTACTGACTTCGGCCTGTCCATTAGCTTGAGGATACGACACTGAGGAGATCCTTAGCTGAATGTTGAGGCTCTTACAAAATTCACAGAAGGCGTTGCAATCAAATTGCTTTCCATGGTCGGCATTTAAAATGCGGGGAATTCTGAATCGACAGATAATGTCTTTCCACACCATTGCCTCCACTTTCTTTTCCGTGATTGTGGCTAAAGGCTCTGCTTCAATCCACTTTGTAAAGTAATCGGTAGCCACTAATAGGAATTTTCTTTGACCCGTGGCCAATGGGAAAGGTCCAAGAATGTCCAATCCCCATTGTGCAAAAGGAATTGGTTGTACTGTGCCTTGAGAGGGAGTCACTGGGGCTGTTGTGATAGGCGCAAACCTCTAGCATTTGTCACACCTGCGGGTTTGTTCCATCGCATCTTTCTTCAACGTTGGCCAGTAGAATCCCGATCGCAGTACTTTAGCAGCAAGAGCTCTCGCTCCTAAGTGTTCGCCGCAAATTCCTTCATGCACTTCGGCTAAAGCGTAGCTTGCTTGTTCTGGTCCCAGACATTTCAATAAGGGTGACGAATATCCCCTTTTGTACAGTTCTCCATTGATGAGTGTGAACTTCGCCCCTTGTATTTTTAAGTGACGAGCCTCGTCGTTATCTTGGGGGAGTGTTCCTTCGGTGAGATACTGTTTGTATGGGGATCTCCAGTCTTCTCCTACTTGAATGTCACACACTTCGACCTCTTCAATACTAGGCCGTTCGAGCCTCTCCACCTTCACTGTCCTTCCTCGTGTTTCGGTGGAAGAGGCTAACTTAGACAATGCATCAGCATGTGTGTTTTCGGACCGGTTGATTTGTATCAGCTGAAAGCTTTTGAAAGTCTGGGCCAGAAGTTGGACTTTCTTCAAGTAAGGGACCAGCATCGGTTCCCGTACCTCGTACTCTCCGCTGAATTGGTTCACCACCAATTGAGAATCACTGTGTGCTATCAAGTGGTGAACCTGAAGCTTCTTCGCTAACATCATCCCTGCTATCAGAGCTTCATACTCCGCTATGTTGTTCGAACTGGGAAATCCGAACCGTAGGGAGTATTCAAGGGATTTTCCTTCGGGTGATACCAGGACTATACCCGCTTCGCTTCCGTTGGCACTTGATGCCCCGTCGACATGCAGCAACCATGGGTGAGCCTCCCCTTCACTTTTGTCGCTTGGGATAGTGCATTCTACGATGAAGTCGGCCAGAACTTGACCTTTGATAGCCTGCCGTGGTTGGAATGTGATTTCGTATCCCCCAAGCTCCACTGCCCATTTCACTAACCTTCCTGAGTGTTCAGGTTTCTGAAGGATCTATCTTTACGGTTGATCCGTCAAGACGGTGATAGGGTGTGCTTGGAAATACGGGCGTAACTTTTGCGAGGCCATCAAAAGGGCTAATGCTAGCTTTTCGGCCAGCGGATAGCGGGTCTCTGGATCCAATAACACTTTACTCACGTAGTAGATGGGACGGTGCACCTTTTCATCTTTCTTCAGTAGCACCGCACTGACGACGAAATCACCGACTCCCAAATACATATAGAGTTGTTCTCCTTCCAAGGGCCTTGTTAATAAAGGCAACTGTTTCAAGTATTCCTTGAGGTCTTCAAAGGCTTTTTGACAATCTTCGGTCCATTCGAAGTTCTTTCCCCCCCGTAGAGTTTTGAAGAACGGCAAGCTCCTTTCTGCTGATTTTGACAAGAAGCGATTCAGAGCTGCTATCCTGCCTGCCAATCTCTGGACCTCTCTTATGGTGGTTGGGGGTTTCATGTCAATGACCGCCTGTACCTTCTCAGGATTTACCTCAATGCCCCTGTTAGTGATCATGAAGCCTAAGAACTTCCCTGATCTTACCCCGAATGAGCACTTTTCAGGGTTTAGCTTCATGTTGAATCTCCTCAATACATCGAATACTCTGGACATTTGGTCAGTATGAGACTCTCCTACGCAGCTCTTGATTATCATATCGTCCACGTAGGCTTCCATGGTATTTCCCAGAAGATCTTTGAACACTTTGCTCACCATTCGTTGATAGGTGGCTCCCACGTTCTTTAGACCGAACGGCATTACCCGATAGCAATAGGTTCCATCGTCGATTATAAAGGAAGTCTTTTCTTCGTTTTCTGGGTGAAGCATGATTTGGTGATACCCGGAGAATGCATCCAAGAAACTGAGGAATTCGTAGCCGGATGTTTCGTCTACTAGTCTGTCTATCCGAGGTAGGGGTATGAATCTTTAGGGCAGGCTTTGTTCAGGTCGGTGAAATCCACACACATTCGCCACTTCCCGCTAGATTTCTTTACCATCACTACGTTGGCCAACCACTCAGGGTAATATACCTCTCGGATGAATCCGACGCCCAGGAGTTTACTCACTTCTTCAGTGATTGCTTTTTGTCGTTCCGGGGTGAAACTCCTCTTCTTCTGTTTGACGGGTCTGTGCCCGGGTATGAAATTAAGCTCATGGCAGATCACTTCGAGACTGATTCCGGGCATGTCCGTCGGACTCCAGGCGAAGACATCCGAGTTTCTTCTCAGGCACTCGACTATCTCATTCTTTAGTTGTTCGCCCAGTTGAGTCCCTATGAATGCCTTTTTTTCCCCCGTCTCCTTCGATTAGCTCAATGGGTTCTGTCTCCTCTACAGGCTGAGGTTTGGGCGGATCGTCTATGCACAAGGTTTCTTTCCTCCGTGCTACCTTGTTGGCAGTGGAAGCGAGATAACAAGTACGGGCACTCCTTTGGTTTCCTCGTACTTGCCCGACTCCGTTGGGAGTGGGGAACTTCATCAATAGATAGCAAGAGGATATCACCGCCCTCATGTCGTTCAGCACCGGTCTACCCAAGATCATGTTGTAGGCAGCGGAGGTCGACCTGACTACCATGAACAATACTTGCCGGGTCACGTCTTTCGGGTGCTCTCCGAGAGTCACAGGCAACTCTATGGACCCGGCAACCTTCACTCGCTCCCCAGTGAATCCGTATAGTGGCGTCATAACGGGCTTTAACCTATCTTCGGATATGCTCATTTTTTCGAAGCAGTTCCAATAGATCAGGTTCACTGAGCTCCCGTTATCGACCAGGACTCTGCTCACTGAGTGTTTGGCCACTACCGTGGATATCACCATGGGGTCGTCATGGGGCATGACAATATCACCTTTGTCAGTCGGAGTGAACATGATGGGCTCTTCATCCACCTGTTCCTCCATCACAACGTTAACCTGATACGCTTGCCTTGCGTAGCTTTTGCGGGAAGTAGAGGAGCTTCCTGCACTTGAGTCCCCGCCTGCGATGACATTTATTGCAGGGGCTGTAGGTTTGTTGTTTGGCGGATTAGCACGAGGGATTGGCCTGATTGCTTCGTTTCTAGGCCTATTCCTTCTGTTACCATCGTATGGCCCAGTCCGCGGGTGATCATTCCTTTGGTCACGCGGAGGATAACGAGGTCTCTCGCTTCTCCACAGGAAGCGGTTGATCTTCCCCTCTCTGGCCAGTCTTTCCAACTGGTCCATTAAATCTCTGCACCTCTCTGTTGGGTGACCGTGAGCACAATGGAATTCACAGTAGGCTTCGGGGTTTCGTCCTACATCTCCAATTTTCTTCTTGGGGAATTCCAATAATCCTGCCCCTTCGATAGCTGCCAGTATCACAGTACGAGGCTCGTTCAACCTGGTATAGCCTTCATACCTGAGCCTAGGGGCTTTGTCTACTCTCACGGGTCTTGGGGAGCTTCTTCGGGTGCATCTCTCTCTCTCTTCTTTCCTTCCTTTGCCTCCCTGGGCTGTATCATTTTCATCACTTCTTCTTGAGCTACATACTTGTTAGCCCTGGCAAAGAGGTCAGAAATTGTCATCGGTTGATCGAGAGAGAGGGATTCTTGTAGCTTTTCGGAGCTCATCCCTTGCAGCATTGCAGCCAAGGCTACGCCTACCAGTAGATCTTCCACTTCCAAGGTTGCATCTCGAAAGCGGTCTACAAAGCTTTTCAAGGGTTCTTTATTCCCTTGTTTAAGCGTGAGTAGGTAGGTAGCATCTTTCTTCCTCTGGCTGTGGATCATGAAGACTTTGAGGAATTCATTTCTCAACTCGTCAAAGAGGAGATTGAACCTTCACTCAACCCGTTGAACCACTTTAGAGCGTACCCGGACAATGTGAGAGAAAAAGCCCTGCACATAATTTTGTCTTCCCACCCATGTAGCAGCATGAGGGACTCGTAACTCTGTATGTGGTCATAGGGGTCTGCTTTGCCGGTGTAAATGGCCATGGAAGGCATTTTGAACTTCTTTGGCAAAGGTTTGTTCATGATCTCCAAGCTGAATGGGATCCTCCTCCTTTGGCCGTCATCTGGAGACACCAATTTTTTCTTCTCGAGGATCCTTTGGACGACCTTCTCCACGTCCTCCGACCCTCGAGCTGAGCATGGCCTTGTCCCTTCGGGTCTAGAAGAGTCCGACTGATAAGCACCCCTTCCAGCACCTCCCATTCCGGGACTTGAGATTTCGAGACCTTCTCGTGGGTCTTGGCCCCTCTGTCTCCGTCGCTCCCCAGCCCTACATTCTCTTAAACCATGTTCCAACTCCACGGGAGATGAGCTGCGGCATGTGGGGGAACTCTGCCGCCTATCGGCTAGAGGAGAAGTCTGCCGCCTGCCGGGCAGAGGAGAACTCTGCCGCCTATCAGCGGCGGGAGAGCATCGTCGAATATATGTTGCGGGATAGCTCTGTCGCATGTATTCACCGGGAGAGCTCTACCGCACGGGTTCCGCAAGAGAACACTATCGCCTGAAGTCTGCGGGTGAGCTCTGCCGCCATTGAGCCGTGGGCGAGCTCTGCCGCACATTTGGTGGGCTCTGTCGCCTATCGGCCAGTGGTGAACACTGTCGCCGTTGAGTTGCGGGCGAGCTCCGTGGTCTATCTGCTGGGGGAGACCTCTGCCGCACGAGGTCTGCGTGTGAGCCCTGCCGCATAGGTGCTGTGGGCGAACTCTGTCGCCTAAGGTCCGCGGTTGAGCTCTGCCGCCTATCTGCTGGGGGAGACCTCTGCCATGCTGGATCTGCAGTGGCATTATTTCGTGTCCCTGCCTCTTGTCCAGCGTTTACCAGGGTGGAGGGGTGACCTCTCTCGTAGGTCTGCCTAGGCGTGCTCTCCCCCACTAATTGCTGCACTTCATGGGGCAAGCTGAATTGGGGGAGAGCGTCTCTGAAGAAGCTCACCATAGCTTTCAATGCTGTCGTGGTCTCTTCATTTTTGCGCTTCAGGGTCTCAAATTCTTCTAGAGAAACCAAGGCTTCTCTGTCACCCCTTTCACTACGTCTTCGTCTCTGCTCTGGTCCGATAGGGGGACTCACAGAATTCTGCCCTCCTGTCAACTCTGCTGTAGAGCGTGTTCTCACCATTTTGATAGAGAACCTGACTTTTTGTCAGAATTCCCACAGACGGCGCCAATTGATGTTGCCGTACTGACAGCAACAAGAATATACCTTTCACGTAATCTGATTGCACTAACGACAAAAGGGTGACGTCGATGCAATTTGTTCCACGTGTTCTTCGTATATCCTGCAAAAACAACAGGAATCAGAGGGGGCAGGGATTTGTCCCTGCACGCGCACTCCGATGATTAAGTAAGTAATCGGAGTTGTGAATGTATGAAGAAGAGAATGTATTGCTTAAATCAGAGAGTTTAAGGCTTTTCCCTTCTTTTTGGTTCTTTTGTTTCGGATCCCCTTTTCAGAGAGCTCACCTGGTATTTATAGGTTTCTTCAAGTCGGTTCGAACTGAGGCTCAGGCGCGTGTCTGGGCCGCGACAGAGTCATATAGCACTCTGTCGCGCTTCAAGTAAAGCAGCTTGTGGGAGACCTCTACCGAGGGCAGTGCAGGAGAACTATGCCGCAGGCTGTGCGGGAGACCTCTATCGCGGGCTGTGCTGGAGACCTATGCCGCAGGCTGTGCGGGAGACCTCTATCGCGGGCTGTGCAGGAGACCTAGGCCGCAGGCTGTGCGGGAGACCTCTACCGCGGGCTGTGCGGGAGACCTCTATCTCGGGCTGTGCAGGAGACCAATGTCGCGATATGGGCAATGGAGGTCTGCCGCGCCTGCTGTGCGGCACATCACAAGGCGACAGACTCCTATCGCATCGAACACTCTGTCGTACTGCTAGGAACTGTGCCACGTGGCCGCTCTGTCGCCCAATCCGCCACGTGGCTCGTTCTTGGTTTGACACGTGGCAGGCGGATGGTTGCACACGTGGATTCTGGTGACACGACCACCATCAGACAGGATAGGTTCTAATACCATAAAAAATGATTGAATGAATAAGGTTATCTTCTATTGATTGAACTCATGTATATATATATAGAGAACTTGAAATAAAGTCTATCTAAACACAAATATGACAGATAATATTTACAGAGTTTGAAAAAAAAACGTATATAAGTAACATTGGACTCTAATATTTTTGTCGAGATTGTGTTGGTGCCTAAAATTTTGCTCTTTTTAAGATAATTCTAATTCTATCACAAGAGTCAATTATTGGGAAATCATATTTCCTATCCTGCTCAAACAAAGGTGTTGCCTCCAAATTCAATATTCCGCAGAAAAAACGGGCTGCAAAATTGTCAAAAGAATATACTATATGTATACTCTACCTCCATTTCGTCTCGCCGTTTGGCATTCATACAAGAAATTACAAATATACAGCTTACTTTAATGCCAGCGAAAAGAAAAACAATTCATAGACAGCTCAATCACAGCAAGTGAAAATCTAGAGCTCTCTTTCAAGTTTCAACTGCATGTTGCAAACTTGCAATGGCAGTTGAGCAACTAGAAAGACTTGTTCAATATGATGTTAAGGACATGGCCCCGAATAGGACTGTGGGGTTATCCTCACCTGTGGGCTAGCCATTAATATATGTCTGAAATTTGAACTTTTCTCAGGGATACATTCTTCCTCATCACTTAGAATTGTTACTCTTGTAGAAAGTCAAAGGATTATATAATATATATATATATATATATATATATATATATATATATATATATATATATATATATATATATATAGAGAGAGAGAGAGAGAGAGAGAGAGAGAGAGAGAGAGAGCGCCTGACCAGGTCAGGGAAAAAAGGATGAGAGCTTGCTGATATGTAAACGTTCTGCGAAGAAGCTGCAGGTGCTGGGTCAGATCAGAATTGCTCAAAACAGGAAAACTTCAGCCTTAAGCTCTGCTTTCTTGCTTACAGCTATACACGTTTTGGGTTCCAAATGTAATACCAACTTCACCTTCTTTACTTACAGCTCCACCTATAAATACGTGCCTCATTGATCATCTCCACTTTAATAACCTTCGAACTGCGCAAAGTTGGCACGACCATTCTGATCCTCTCCTTCTTTCGATTCTTTTAGTTCTCTTTCAAAGAAACCTTTTCATTTTATAAGTTTTTTTTCTACTATCCCGCACAATGAGTATTTTGAGCAAAAAGTTTCACATTATTGCCCTGGTCACATTCATGTTTATATGTTCACTGTTCTCGACAATGGGTTCTGCATCATCAGCATCTTTGAAGGTGGGCTTCTATAAAGGAAGTTGTCCATCTGCAGAGACAATTGTGAGAAAAGCTGTGAACAGAGCTGTACCACGTAATCCTTGCATAGCTGCCGGACTCATCAGAATGTATTTGCATGACTGCTTTGTCAGGGTATGCTCATTTTCGATAACTTATAATTTGTATACTCTCTGATGGATTATATTTCTCCCTCCTTTAACTGAATGCAATTCCTTTTCTTTTGTATGTAATTCAGGGTTGTGATGCTTCCGTGCTTCTAAAATCCACAGCTGGAAACCTAGCAGAGATGGAGCACCCTGCTAATAATCCAAGTTTACGAGGTTTCGAGGTCATTGATGAAGCCAAAGCCCAAATCGAGGCACTATGTCCGGGAACCGTGTCTTGTGCAGACATTCTTGCATTTGCTGCCCGTGACAGTACCTATAAAGCTGGAGGCATATACTACGCCATTCCAGCTGGACGCCGGGATGGCCGTGTCTCTATTAGTGATGAAGTGCCACAAAATCTGCCACCTCCTTTCTTCAATGCAGAACAAATTGCTCAGAGTTTCGCAAGAAAAGGAATGTCAGTTGATGAAATGGTGACTTTATCAGGGGCACACTCCATTGGTGTATCACATTGCTCTTCATTCTCTGACCGCCTCTACTCTTTCAATGCCACTCATGCCCAAGATCCATCTATGGATCCGAACTACGCAGCCATTTTGAAAACAAACTGCCCACCACCAATTGCTGGGGCTGCTGGTGATCCAACAGTGTCACTTGACATTATGACACGCCATCGTCTGGACAACAAGTACTACAGTGAACTGAGGCATCGTCGTGGTTTACTGACCTCAGACCAGACACTGATGGACAGTTCTTTGACCTCAAGAATGGTCTTGAGCAATGAGAGGAACGGTGTATCTTGGGCTAAAAAGTTTGCCAAGGCAATGGTGCACATGGGTTCCCTTGATGTTCTCACAGGAGCACAAGGTGAAATCAGGAGAATTTGCAGCGTGGCGAATTGATAGTGCTCCAAATTAGTAGTATTTTTCTGTCTCGTTCTGGTTTCATTTTTATTTCCTATACGAAATGTTTTGCATTCTTTTCATTCGTTAATTTGTTTGACCAGCCTTTTTACTTACGTGCATGTATGGCTGGTAATTAATCCAAATGTAAATCATTTTCAATTACTTTACAGATATTCCAAACGAAATACAAATTATTCATGTCTATGTCTATGATGTGATGTAACAAGAAGTCTCAATATCTATGAATGGAACTCAATGAATGTTTTCATTTATTATTTATTTATTTATTCATTCATGTTTGCTAATTTCACAATTTTGTAGTACATGTTAGCTACGACATGCATGCCTGGTACCATGTATATATCACTGTAGTATTTCTCCGTAAACCAATCCTTCCTATTTTTTGATGATATATAATACATGCTTGACGAGTTCAAACGTAGCCTTACTAGCAACTTGCTTCCTTTCGCTTCCCAAAGCAAAAAGCGAAAAGAAATCATGCTTTTCAACAAGTTAGCGCAATACTGAAATGATAAGAACTCAAATTATTATTGTAGCCAACCCTTTCCGCGTATTTCCTCTTGGCATTCATAGCACAACAGAAAACAGATACAGATCTCTTTTTAATTCCAGAAAAATGAAAATTCATAATATTACCGGAAATTCCAGGCGGTCTATTTTACATTAATATTAAAGCTCCTTTACAGTAAAACTGGAACACCAGAACTCTGTTTAACTGATAATTTGTCTACAAGTTCAATAGAATATCGGCCGTGGACCACTAGACGGTTGGGAGTCAGCAACCATCACTGCAAGTTTAATTTGAACTTCCTCAGAGGATCCTTCCTTCCTTATCACTGACAATCATTGTCTGTTCAAGGTCAAATTAAGAGGTCAGGAAAGCATATTAATCTAAATATGCTCTCTCTATATAATAGTTTATGACTCGTAGGATGCACAAATTAATTATACATATAAATTTATACTATTCATGTACTTCAATATTTTAGGTAGTTTTCAATATAGATAATATTAAAATTAATTTTATAAATATTTTTGATTATATAAACGAGGAAATTGATTATATGCATTTGATTCAAACTGTTCGTTCAACCATCACACATCAGTGTAGCACCTAGTTAATTCCAATGAACATTTAATCCATTAACTCATTCTTTCACTTGTTTATACTCTGACTCCATATACACATCAGAAACCTCATAAGATGTCGGGAGCTTTACATGTTACTTAATTTCTGCTGCTACAGAAACTAAATTGTGCAACCATAGAGAGTTTGCTAACTGAAGAGGGAGTCGATCATATATAAAAAATTTAGATACCGATTCACCTAACTTCTTTCTCAATGTCTTTAAAAAAGAATCATTTACCTTTGATTGCTTTGAACTCTTGCTTCTAACCAATTCAGGTATGACTCCCTTTAATGAAAATTCTGAGTCAGTTAAAATGAATTTCCTTATTCTTTTATTAAAATAGTCACTAACTGAGCCGTGAGAGTTCCGTCCCTCTTCATAAATATTATTGAAACCACCAGTTCTTTGCTTAAATTATTGCCTCATATGTCATTCATGTTATGATTGGACACTATCTCCCATAGCTTGTTTTCTAGCAACATTTTCGTCCATGAACGCTTCATAATCATAACCCTCTCCTCTTAATTGTGTTAAGACACTACAAGAAAAAGGGGCAACAGCGACGGACTTAGCGACGGATTTTTCGTCGCTAAATTTTGCTTTCTGTTTCAAATGAGTATTTACGACGGAATTAGCGACGAAATTTTCCATCGCTAAATTTGAAGTCGCTGAAAGTTTTCCGTCGGTAATTCCGTCGCAAATAATTTTCGTCGTTGAAAACTTTTTCCGATGAAATTTCGACGCTGTTTTTTTCGTCGCTAAATTGAATCAATGACTGATTTCTGTCGCTAATATATGTATTTGAAATAATTAAATTTCCGTCGGTAAAACCAATCAGCGACGGATAAATTTTCATCGGTAAAATCAATCAGCGACGAAATTCCGTCGCTAATAATATCCGTCGCTAATTTTATTATCTGATTTAATTAAATTTTCGTCGCTAAAATGTTTCAGCGACAGATGTCCGTCGCTAATTTATATGTTTATTTTGTTAATTAATTAAATTTTTCGTCTCTAAATGTATCAGCAACGGAATTCCGTCGCTGAACACTTTTATATATTCATTAATCAGCGATGAAATTCCGTAGCTGAAACCTAATATAATATATTTAAAAATGATATAAATTTTTCGTCGCTAATAGGCTTCAGCGACGGATTTTCGTATCTAATTTAACTATATATTTTTTAATACTTTTTTTGCTTAAATTCGTGTACCTAAAATAATGAAACAGACCTGTAGAAATTGATAAAAACAAACATAAAATATATATCACAACTATATGTCAAAACTAACATCAACTATTAATTGAAAATCATCATCATATACAGTCCGATCAAATCATCATCACAAATATCATCCAGAATTCATAAGAAAACAAACAAAATAAAATAAAATAAAATGTGTACTCTCACTGATTAGGGTGACCTTCAGATCCAGACAGTCCAGGTCCATGTGCTCCTGTATTATTGGCATTCCTTACCATCAAGTTCATCATCTGATCCATAAAATCAGACAACTTTCCTTCCAGATTATCAATCTTGGTTGAAATGACTCTGATGTCCTCTTTCACTTGCTGCACCTCTGAATTTGTGTTAGGAGTACCCATCACACCAGGAGTAGGATAAGGAACACTACACAAAAACATGCTTTTAGCGACGAAATTTAGAGACGAAATTATTCCGTCGCTAAATAAAACCATTAGCGACGGATTTTGCGACGCATATCCGTCGCAAATATTCAAAAATATATAACATTTTATAACGACGAAAATAGCGACGGAATTCCGTCGGTAATTCCTCTCTAAATTTTTGTAATTTTTAGTTTATATTTCATTCATCGCTAAAACACTTTAGAGACGGAATTCCGTCGCAAACAAATTCTGTCGCTAAAACTCTTCAGCGACGGAATTCCGTCGCTGAATTTCCCATCAAAATTTCCGTCGTTGAAACTTTTCAGCAACGGAATTTCGTTGCTGAAACTTCCGTCGCGAAAAATATTCAGCAACGAAATTCCGTCGCTGAAGTTATTGCAAAACATTCCGTCGCTAAAAGGTTTAAGCGACGAAATTTCGTAGCTGAAATATGACTTTTGATTTTCGTCGCTAAAATATTCAGCTACGGAATTCCGTCGCTGAAAAAATCGTGAATTTTTTCCGTCGCTGAAGTTTAATCCGTCGCAGATAATTTCGTCGCAGAATGACTTCTGCGACGGAATTCTGTCGCTGAAATAATTTCGTCCAAAATGACTTCTGCGACAGAATTTCGTCGCAGAAGACATTCTGTGACAGAATTATCTGCGACGAAATTCCATCGCATAAGTTATTCTGCGACGGAATTTAAATAATTTCGTCGCTGAAATCATACTGCGACGGATTTCCGTCGCAGAAAGTATCAGCGACGGAATGAGATTCAACGACGGAATTCCGTCGCGAAATCCGTCGCTGAATAGATCTAAAACTTTGAAATACCCCCATCTCGCAAGTCAGTCTTCCAGATCCGGGTTTCTCTTCCAAACCCAGCTTCTCTCCCACCCTTTTTTGCCAAATCAGTCGCATTTCTCTGCAATCTCAATCTTCCAGACCGAGATTCACCTTGCCCACCGCCCTCTTTCCCTTCCCCTTCCATTATTTCTCCCTTTGCACTGTTACCCGTTACCCCATTTCCTTAAAACCCGACGAAAATTCTGCCCAGATTCGCCATCCAGACGACGCCCCCATTCCTCCCTTTCTGCCGTTGAGCGTGGGAGACGCTAGCTGGTAAGAATGCCTTGTTTGATAGTTGTTTTTTGTCTGTTTTCTCTGTTCCCCCCTTTCGGTGTTGTTTTTTTTTTCCTGCAAGTGAAGTATTCAATTGCCATGTTAATGGTGAGTGATGAGTTGCGTTAGATTTTGTGTAGAGTTTGTTGGTATACTATTCAATTGTTGTAACAGCCAGATTTTGTCTTTAGATACAAATATTAAAACATGAGCATATGCAGAAATTTTGCTGATAAACCACTTAATTGTGTGGTCTGCAAAGTCCTGGAAACCACCGTCCATTGAATTACATATTTTTTAATAATGTGATTTAATCATGATCGATTTTCATAATTTATCGATAAATTACATATTTTTTAATCGTTAAAATTAAAAATCAATTATATTTATATCTTATCACTTTGCAACTATTTTTTTTTAAAGTATTTGTAACTATCAACAAGTATGAGTGAATGAGAGAGACACTGCGACTGCACAGCATACTTGTTGATTATGGACACTTTGCATCTTGGGTTTTTTTCATGAGTTTCATGTCAACTATTTACACGTGTTTTTTTCTTAATTTTTTAAAAATATTTAAATATAAATATATTCATAAAATTATTATTTAATCACTCTTTTATTATTTGTGAGTTGTAAGAGCTATGAAAGTATGACCAAATAATACTCTCTTTTGATTAAATGTTTTGGATTTATAACATATTTTTAAAATCTTTAAAGAATAATAAATGGTTAAACACTCTATTAACAAATGATGATCTATTGTATTAAATTTTAATTTTAATTATTAAGATTCAATTTTTTATAGTTTCAAATACTTTAAAAAAAATAGTTGCAAAGTGATAAGATATATATAAATGAAAGGTTTTAATGTAATCTTTTTCGAATTGTAATCTTCTTATTGTTATTCTTATGTGAATTATAGTTATTTTATTTAATGTTATAAATTTAATTATAACATTATATGCAAGTTAAATTTAGTTATAGTATATTTGAAGCTGTAGTTTATTTAATTGACTTTGTAGTTTAAATTTGGATAATTTGAAGAATTTGAGTATTTGATCAATAAAATAAAACTCTATGTACGCCTTAACAAAATCCATACTGTTATTTGTCTTTCATAGGAAGAGAGGTAACGTGCGTGCATGAAAGCTAGCAAAAAACCACTGAATTTGAAGCCATATTGAACTAGAAGCCAAGAGCAAATAAGTTCATTTTGAAGGTAAAATTATTATGATATCAAATTTTTCATTAATTATAACTAATAAATTTGTTATTTGTTGTTATTATTATTATTATTGTTGTTGTTGGTGATTATTTGGATTTGGCGTAGGATAAATATGAACACGCTAGTGACATAATTTTTGGGTTCAGATTTCTGTGAAGCCATTAAAATAATGTGATAAGAGTCAAAATATTTTCATTTTGTTAATTGATTTATAATTATTTTAGCTAAATTTATGAATATAACTTTAATGATTTATTGTTCAAAAAAAATTGGTTTTATGATATTGTGGTTGCTGATGTGATTGGAAAGCATGATTGTTAGTTGTGGATAACTAAGGTTGTTGAGATGATTTAATATGCATGAATTGTATTAATGATTTGGATTGCTATATAGTATTATTTGTAGGTTGGGTAGAGACAAATTACAGTCGTTATGCTGCCAAAATTTCTAAGAAAACTTAGGACTTTAAATAAAATACTCCACACATTCAGTTCCAATATTTAAACCTAAATATATGTATGTTTTAGATAATTTGATTTATTTTGTAATAAGGACGAATTTATCCTTTTGAGTTATTTATTTTGTTATTGTAGATGTTAAATTTTGTTATATGCATGTTACATATTAAATTGATTTTACTTAATTGAGAAAAATTATTTTGTGATAGAGTGTAATTGTTATTTTATTTTTTCAGATTTTATTTTCTGTGTGAAAAATGGATAAGGATAGATCTTAGATGTATTGTCGATTAGATGTAGATGGATTCATTATAGATGAATTTTTGAATGGAGTTGAAGAGTTAATTACTTTTGCATTTTGTCATCCTGAGGTAGTTAGTGGAAATCGAATTAAATGTCCTTGTAGTAAATGTATGAATAAACAATTCTTGGAAGTCGATAAGGTGCGGAAACACCTTTATTACAAAGGTTTTGTTGTTGGGTATACCACTTGGCATAAACACGGAGAAATTGAAGAAGGACAGTCATCACGAAATATAAATGAAATAGTTGATCCACTATATGGGGTGAGACCTGAGGGACAAAATCCATATGTTAGAATGGTTACGGATGCTTTTCAAATGGATGATGACGTAATTGGTAATTCTGTGAACAATTCAAGAAGTGAGGAGCAACATCCAGATTCATCTGCTACATACTTCTATTCTCTATTGAATGATGCAGAAGAACCACTATGGCCTGGTTGTTCAATGCACACAACATTATCGGCTGTTTCACAACTTTTGAACTGGAAGTCAGAGTTTAATATAAGTGAAGCATGCTTCAATCGTTTGTTGGGGATTATGAAGCCTATGTTACCAGAAGATGATAATTTGCCATAAACCAACTATGAAATGAATAAGAAGTTACAAAATTTGGGTCTTAGTTATGTTAAAATAGACGCATGCAAGAATAATTGTTTGTTGTTTCATAAAGAATATGCAGAGGAGGAATATTGTCAAATATGTGGTCATCGTCGATATAAACCTATCTCAACAGTTGGTGGACGAGGAAAAAAGGTACCTTATAAGGTTTTACATTATTTGCCATTAATTCCGAGGTTGCAAAGGCTTTTTATGTCGTCAGTAACTGCTAAGTTTATGACATGGCATGTTGAAAGTCAAAATACTAAAGGAGTGCTCAATCATCCTGTTGATGGGGAGGCATGGCAAAAATTCGATAGTATTCACCAATCGTTTGCAGCTGATCCTCGGAATGTAAGACTTGGTTTGTGTGCTGATGGATTTTGTCCTTATGGCCCGGCATCGAGATCATACTCTTGTTGGCCAGTCATGCTTGCTGTTTACAATTTACCTCCATGGATGTGCATGAAGCAACCATATTTGTTTCTCAATATGATAATTCCGGGAAGGAAAAGTCCATCACATAACATTGATGTTTTCTTGAGACCTTTAATTGATGAGTTAAAGGTGTTGTGGGAACATGGTGTTGAGACTTATGATGCTCACAGAAAACAGCATTTTATGTTAAGGGCCGCGTTGTTATGGACGATTAATGACTTCCCTGCTTATGGAATGTTGTCTGGGTGGAGCACCCATGGTCGATTATCTTGTCCTTATTGCATGGAACGTACAAAGGCCTTTAGGTTGCAGTATGGACGAAAGCCTTGCTTTTTCGATTGTCATCGTCAATTTTTGCCTCCTAATCATCCTTTCAGGAAGCAACGTGACAAATTTAGTAAAAGGGTAGATCATGATCCTCCAGTGCAGAGATTGTCAGGTGAAGAAGTATTGCAACAATTAGATGTCATCGACGATTTACCCTACGGTACAAAATGTGGTCCACAAAAACCTCCAAGGTTTGGGGTATCACATAATTGGGTGAAGAAGAGTATATTCTGGGAATTGCCTTATTGGCATACCAATCTTATTCGACACAATTTGGATGTGATGCATATTGAGAAAAATGTTTTTGACAATTTGTTTAACACCTTGATGGATGTTAAGGGTAAAACTAAAGATAATATAAATGCAAGAATGGATATGGCCTTCATTTGCAAAAGAAAAGAATTAGAATTGGTGAACAGTGATGGAAAAACATTAAAGCCTAAAGCTTCATTCACTCTAAGCAAGGAGGAGCAAAAAAGACTATGTGCTTGGGTTAAAGAGTTAAGGCTTCCTGATGGGTTTGCATCTAATATAGCTCGGTATGTTAATGTTGATGAATGCAAGTTCTACGGAATGAAATCTCATGACTGTCACATTTTTATGCAGTGCTTACTTCCCATAGCTATTCGTGATTTTGTCCCAAATCCAATTTGGATGCAATCACAGAGTTATCTCATTTTTTTAGAGATGTATGCTAACCGGAAATACGTGTAGATCACATGCAAGTTTTGCAAAGGAACATTGTACAAACCATTTGCAAATTAGAGAAGATCTTTCCCCCTTCATTTTTTGATTGTATGGAGCATCTTCCAATCCACTTGCCTTATGAGGCTGTGGTGGGCGGTCCAGTGCAATATCGATGGATTTATCCTTTTGAGAGGTAATCACATATAGTTAATCATTATTAAATGTTATACTAATATTTATCATCCCAAATATTCTATCTGCAAAAGTTAATAAAATTTTATTTCTTACAACCTAAACTTCAGGTTTTTGCATCACTTAAAAAAGAAAATGAAAAATCCAGCTCATCCAGAAGGATCGATATGTATGGCATACATAAGGGAGG
Source organism: Firmiana major (assembly GCA_033439115.1). Taxonomy (NCBI): domain Eukaryota; kingdom Viridiplantae; phylum Streptophyta; class Magnoliopsida; order Malvales; family Malvaceae; genus Firmiana; species Firmiana major. The sequence continues at coordinate 42,732,966 of CM065908.1, read as the reverse complement.
AGATTGTGTGAGATCTGAGAATTTCAGACATATTTTATTGATGTAATAATAATTTGAAGTGTAATTTATTGAGCTAAGTGAATTGTGGGAATGATAATTGGAGATTTATATGTTAAGTGTTAAAATAAATGTGAAACTATGAGGATAGATCAATCTGGGAGAAGGAGAGATCGATCTGGTGAGTTAAAAATGAGAAGGAAGGAAGAATTTGAGGAGCAGATCGATCTCCAATGGAAGAGGATCGATCTCCTTATGATTCTGTTTGAGAGAAGATCGATCTCATGAGGAAGAGATCGATCTCCAAATGATTCTGTTTGGGAGAAGATCGATCTCCTTAGGAGCAGATCGATCTCATAAAGCCATAAAGAGATCGATCTCACCCCTCGACAGATCGATCTCCTAGGCATAAAATTGCCCAGATCGTCCCCAAAATTCAAACGCAGATCGATCTCACCCCTCGACAGATCGATCTCCTACCTCCAGTCTATATAAGGAACCCCTGTTTTTCTCCTGCAAACTCACTTTCTCTCTCTTCCAAACCCATTTCCACCGAAAACCTAACTTTCTCACTCATCCAAAACACCCATTTTCGGTCAAATCAAGAGTTGTGGCAAGAAGGAAAGTTGTTCCTCATCAAAGGGAGAACAACATACTTGGAAATCGAAGGACGAATCGGATCGAGGCGTGGGTTGTACGTCTCACAAGCTTTGGGTAATTTCTAAACCTCGATCTTGATATTTGAGATGATTTTGATGATATTGGTGATTTTCATTGCGTTGAAATAGCTGAGAAATGATTAGGGATTGATGAAATTGCAATGTGGTTGGAGTGATAATGATATTTAGCAATTTTGGTAATTTTAGGAATTTTGAGCTATAAACGGAAATTTAGACAATGTGATGAATTAGCATAGATAATTGGTATTAGAAATGTAGAACGTTAAGATGTTGTGAATGAGTGTGTAGTTTGGGGTAGAGTTACGAGAATCAAGGGATTTGAGGAGTTATGAGCAATTATGCTCGATTTTGAGAATTGAGGTTGATGAGATAATCGAGTATTGATGTTTTAACATCGTTTGGACAGCTCGGGAGTTCCAGAGTGGAATGCGAGACTAGTCCGTGATACGGGGGAAACGATTGCACTATACGAGGTGCAAAGAGGTAAGGGAAATCTAAACCATTTGTGTATGTGATTTGTAAACTATTTTAGCATGATTTGTGGTTTATAAAACAAGCATGTTGAGTGTTGTATTGAGTTATAATTGCACACGGTTTTTATAGCCGGTTGGAGCCCATTGTTTTATGCGTTTATAAGCTGAGTGTGAAATTGCTTTATAAACCGTCGAATTTGCGTGAGTAATGAATTGGGCTCTACGTTAAGGCAATATCGAGATTTGAGAAATGTGTGCGTGCTTTGCCGGTTGGAACTCGGTTTTATTATGTTTTGTGTTGAGTACAAAACAGTTTTCAAATGAGATTTATGAGAAAAAAAAAAACCACTATGAGTTCTACGTGAAGGCGAACCAGTCTTCTGTGATAAGACTTAGGTGTGTAATTTTGAGTACACACCGGGCATTGCTCTGATAGCATGTAAGCCCGATTTCTTCTCCGTTCTGGTAACGTGAGAATAACCCATTCTGTGGCTGTGCCACGTATACTTAGTGGCCGTTGCCACGTGAGAAACCCCATTGGTGGCCGTTGCCACGTGATACCCCATTTGGTGGCCGTTGCCACGTGAGAAACCCCATTGGTGGCGTTGCCACGTGAGAAACCCCATTGGTGGTCGTTGCCATGTGAGAAACCCCATTGGTGGTCGTTGCCACGTGATACCCCATTGGTGGCCGTTGCCACGTGATACCCAATTTGGTGGCCGTTGCCACGTGAAACCCTATTCTGTGGCTGTGCCACGTGTGAATTTAAATCAGTGGCCATGCCACGTGTGTTTAGTGGCTGTGCCACGTGCATTACTATTTCAGTGATTTTATCACGTTCATTGAGAAAGCGTTTATCGCATATTTTCACCTGCTTTGTTATTGCTCTAGAGTGAGCCTTTTTACTTCATGTTTTCACATGACTTGAGACATGAGAATGTCGTTTTGAGTACTTTCATGCTATGGTTTTCAAATGAGTTTCACATACAAATAAACATTTTGTGATGTGCATTTTGGTTTATGAAATGAGTTCCTTACCCCCTTTACTGAGCGATTTAGAAGCTCACCCTGTTTTCTTTTCCCCCCAAAGTTCTTCAAGTGAAAAAGGATCTCCCTGCGACGTACGGAGTAGTGGCTAGTGGAGAACTTGAGCTCCAGGCCATATATTGTATTTTGAGGTATCTTTTATCTTTTCATGTACCCAGACAATTACTGTAATTGCAGACACATGATGTATAACATTGTATGGGATGTATTAGGATTAATTAACTTGGAATTGAGTAATGTATATGATTCAATATACACTATATTATGATGAGATCCTGAGGCATGATAATTATGATGATGTATGACACTGCACAGGAATGCACCCTTAATTGTGAATTAATGAGTAAAAAGTTTTAAATTAGCCCTATTTTCCGCACTTCCGGGGCGTGACAGAGTTTTCTTGGTATCAGAGCTTAGGGTGTCTAGTACTGTCAGTGTCGATTAAGTGAAATAGAATACATCCCAAGTGTCTGTAATAGTCTGGTCATGAACTGAAATTGAGGATTGAGATTTCAATCAATTGTGATATGTACGTGCAGGAGACGAGTTGAGATAGAGAATGAGTAAACGACGAGGTCGTTCGAGGAGGCAGGCAGAGTCCCCTCCGCCACCTGTCCCACAACCAGAGAGTCCTAACTCTCGATTTAATCGGATTGAGACCGATGTGAGGCAAGGTTTTGAGCAGATGGCAGCGTTATTCGCGCAACACTTTGGAGTTAATGCCTCGGGTACTACCCCTACACCACCACAAGGACCTCCCATACCCCCAGTGCCTCCCGTCACTCAGCCTGAGGACAGAAGTATGGTCCGACTAAATGATTTTCTGAAGATGAATCCACCCGCATTTAAGGGAAAGAAGGATCCTACAGAGGCTGAGGAGTGGTTGATGGAATTGAGAGTTATATTTGATTTTCTGGGGTGCACCGATGCTGAGAGGGTCAGTATGAGTGCCTATATGCTGAAGGGGAGAGCTCGAGATTGGTGGGGTACTACCCAGGGTATTCTGATGTCCCGCCAGGATGTGATTGGTTGGGAAGAGTTCCAGACAGCCTTTAGGACCCAATATGTACCACGAGCCGCCCAGAGAAAGAAACAGGCCGAGTTTTTGAGTTTGGTACAGGGTGACATGTCTGTAGATGACTATGAGAGCCAATTCACAGCGCTATTGAGATATGACCCAGAGACCTTCAAGAGTGAAGAGCTCCGCACAGAGAAGTTTGTGTATGGGTTGAAGCCTGTCATCAGAGATAGATTGATAGGGCTATGTATTACGGAGTTTGGAGATGCTCTGAGACGAGCACAAGAAATTGAAAGAGGAATTGAAATGGTACAATCCCAAAATGAGCTCAGAGCGGTGAATAGAGATAAGGGCAAGAGGCCAGCACTTTTCCAAACGGAGGCTCAGAGAGGTTCCTTCAGAAGAGGAAGGATTGAGGTGCAGAAGGGCAGATTAGAGAGACCCAGAGGGTACCCTAACATTAGAGAGACCCCTCGAGATGTCAGGCCAGAGACAAGGTTTTGCAGGAATTGTGGTCGAATGCATGAGGAAAGTTGTACCGGGTCGATCCATGGATGTTTTAGATGTGGAGACATGGGTCACATGGTGAAGGATTGCCCTCAACCTCAGAAACCACATGGAGTGGAGCCTACTAGACAACAGCCTCAGAGATTGGATCCTCGGAGACGGGCTACTGCGGCAGAGAAAGGGAAGAAACCTGTGGCACAGGGACGTGTGTTTGCCCTGGATAAGGAGACCGCAGACACTTCGGCAGAAACTATAAGAGGTACACTCTCTGTCTGTAATCATAAGGCTCATGTGTTGATAGACTCAGGATCCGCGCATTCCTTTATTTCTGAGCATTTTGCATGTAGATTAAACTTAAAGTTTGAACCTCTAGAATATATACTACATGTAAATACCCCTATGCGTGAATCTCAAAGAACTGAGTTAATCTGTAGAGGATGTGAGATAAAGGTGGGAGATAGAGTGACGTTAGCAGATCTAATCATGTTGAATATACATGGGTTTGATGTAATTTTGGGGATGGATTGGTTGGCAACCAATCGAGTGAGTTTAGACTGCTACACTAAGATTGTAACTTTCTCCCTACCTGAACCTTACAGTGTACGATTGAGATATTGAGGGAATGATTATGTGGATTTCTAGTAAGTAATTTGAGAATTTTAATATTATTTTGGAGAATATTAAATATGATTATTCATGTGAAGGTTATGAGACACTCATCTCAGACGATGAGGGGGAGCATCTGAGGATTGAGGATATACCTGTGGTGTGTGAATTTTTGGATGTTTTCCCAGATAAATTGCCAGGTTTACCACCAGAGAGAGAGCTGGAGTTTACCATTGATTTGGTACCAGATACTCAGCCGATCTCTAAACCTCCTTACAGGATGGCATTAGTGGAACTTGAGGAATTGAGGAAACAACTACAAGAGCTATTGGATCAAGGGTTTATTAGACCCAGTGTTTCACAGTGGGGAGCGCCAGTATTATTTGTTAAGAAGAAGGATGGTAGTCTCAGATTATGTGTAGACTACCGGTTGTTGAATAAAGCCACGGTGAAGAACAAATACCCACTACCCAGGATTGATGATCTACTTGATCAGCTGAGAGGGGCATCAGTCTTTTCTAAGATTGATTTGAGATCGGGCTATCACCAATTGAGGATCAAGGAAGAAGATATTCCAAAGACGGCCTTCAGGACGAGGTATGGCCATTACGAATTTCTGGTGATGTCCTTTGGATTGACAAACGCCCCTACAGCATTTATGAGACTGATGAACGAGGTGTTCAGAGACTATCTAGATAAATTTGTGATAGTCTTTATTGATGATATCCTAGTATACTCTCGGTCGTATGAGGAGCATGCACAGCATTTGTGGTAAGTACTTCAGATACTCCGAGATAAGCAATTGTATGGAAAGCTTAGTAAGTGTGAGTTTTGGCTGAACCGGATAGCTTTCCTTGGTCATATAGTCTCAGAGGAAGGAGTATCAGTGGACCCAAGCAAGGTGGAGGCTGTGCTTAGTTGGGAGAGACCGAAGACAGTTACTGAGGTGCGAAGCTTCCTTGGTTTGGCAGGGTATTACAGAAGGTTTGTGGAAGGATTTTCAAGGATTGCCGCTCCTTTGACTAAGCTCACGCGCAAAGAGACTCCATTTATATGGACTGATCAATGTGAGCTCAGTTTTCAGGAATTAAAGAGGAGGTTGACAGCGGCACCTATGTTAACTATTCCTGAGGGATCAAGAGGATTCTCGGTGTATAGTGATGCATCTCACCAAGGATTGGTGTGTGTGCTTATGCAGCACGGAAGAGTGGTCGCATATGGATCGCGACAGCTGAAAGACCATGAGCGAAATTACCCCACGCATGATTTGGAGTTAGCCGCTGTGGTGTTTGCTTTGAAGATCTGGCGACACTACTTATATGGGAAAAGATTCCAGATCTTCATTGATCACAAGAGTTTGAGATATCTCTTTGATCAGAAAGAGTTAAACATGAGACAAAGAAGATGGATGGAACTCCTTAAGGATTATGACTGCGAGATTCTTTATCATCCGGGTAAGGTGAATGTGGTTGCTGATGCCCTGAGCAGGAAGAGTATGATATCTGCTATGATGATCAGGGAATGGGATTTGTTAGAGCAGTTCGTCGAACTTCGGATCAGAGTTAAAGAGGTAGAGACTAGATTTTTGGCTAGCTTGCGGATAGAGCCCAGGATCATGGATCAGATTAGAACTGGGCAGCGCAGTGATCAGAGATTGATAGATATGGTTAGCCAAGCTGAACAGAGTTCGCAGTCGGATCTCACCATCAGTGAGGATGGATTGTTGAGATTCAGAGGACGGATGTGTGTATCGGACGATGATACCCTGAAGAGACAGATACTGAGAGAATCCCACTGCTCGCGATACACCATGCACCCAGGGAGTACTAAGATGTACAGAGACTTGAGAAAGGTGTATTGGTGGAGTGGTATGAAGCGAGACGTGGCAGAGTATGTGGCCAGGTGTTTAGTATGCCAGCAAGTGAAAGCTGAGCATCGGAAGCCCGGAGGACTACTACAGCCCTTACCTGTACCTACATGGAAATGGGAGCATGTCACTATGGACTTTATTATGGGTTTACCGAGGACCCGAAGAGGTCGTGACGCGATATGGGTCATTGTGGATAGATTGACCAAGAGTGCCCACTTCCTTGCCATCAAGAGCACAGATACTGTGGATGCCTTAGCTGAGCTGTATGTCAGCGAGATAGCTAGATTACATGGGGCTCTAGTGAGTATTACTTCTGATAGAGATTCCCGGTTTACTTCCAGATTTTGGACCCAGTTTTAGGAGTCCATGGGATCTCGATTGAGTTTAAGGACCGCCTATCACCCTCAGACAGATGGTCAGTCAGAGAGGACTATTCAGACCCTGGAGGATATGTTGAGGGCGTGTACGATGGATTTTAAGGGATCATGGGATGATCACCTGCCCCTAGCAGAGTTTGCATACAATAACAGCTATCATGCGAGTATTGGAATGGCACCTTTTGAGGCTCTATATGGTAGGAGGTGTAGATCCCCTGTAGCTTGGGAAGAAGTCGGTGACAGAAAGATAAATGCTCCCAAGCTTGTTGAGCAAGCCGTACAGAGTGTGAAACTCATATGTGAGAGGTTACGGGCTGCACAAAGTAGACAGAAAAGCTACGCGGATGTGCGTAGACAGTCACTCGAGTTTGATGTTGGTGATGCAGTATTTCTGAGAGTATCACCGAGCAAGGGTATCGTGCGATTTGGGAAGAAAGGAAAATTGAGTCCTCGATACATAGGACCATTCGAGATTCTTGAGAGAGTGGGAGAGGTAGCTTACAGATTAGCATTACCCCCACAGATGTCCGGAATACACAACGTTTTTCATGTGTCTATGTTGAGGAAGTACCACCCGGACCCTTCTCATGTTATAGAGTATGATGAGATGGACATACAGGAGGACATGAGCTACACTGAGGAACCCATCCGGATTCTCGATAGAAAGGAGAAAGTACTGAGAACCAAGAGCATCCCATTAGTGAAAGTTTTGTGGAAACATCACTCAAGGGAAGAGGCAACGTGGGAACTAGAGAGTCTCATGAAGGAGAAATACCCCCATCTCTTTAACTAGTTGAGTTGAATTTGGAGGACCAAATTCTATTTAAGGTGGGGAGGATGTGAGACCTGAGAATTTCAGACATATTTTATTGATGTAATAATAATTTGAAGTGTAATTTATTGAGCTAAGTGAATTGTGGGAATGATAATTGGAGATTTATATGTTAAGTGTTAAAATAAATGTGAAACTATGAGGACAGATCGATCTGGGAGAAGGAGAGATCGATCTGGTGAGTTAAAAATGAGAAGGAAGGAAGAATTTGAGGAGCAGATCGATCTCCAATGGAAGAGGATTGATCTCCTTATGATTCTGTTTGAGAGAAGATCGATCTCATGAGGAAGAGATCGATCTCCAAATGGTTCTGTTTGGGAGAAGATCGATCTCCTTAGGAGTAGATCGATCTCATAAAGCCATAAAGAGATCGATCTCACCCCTCGACAGATCGATCTCCTAGGCATAAAATTGCCCAGATCGTCCCCAAAATTCAAACGCATATCGATCTCACCCCTCGACAGATCGATCTCCTACCTCCAGTCTATATAAGGAACCCCTATTTTTCTCCTGTAAACTCACTTTCTCTCTCTTCCAAATCCATTTCCACCGAAAACCTAACTTTCTCACTCATCCAAAACACCCATTTCCGGCCAAATCAAGAGTTGTGGCAAGAAGGAAAGTTGTTCCTCATGAAAGGGAGAACAACATACTTGGAAATCGAAGGACGAATCGGATCGAGGCGTGGGTTGTGCGTCTCACAAGCTTTGGGTAATTTCTAAACCTCGATCTTGATATTTGAGATGATTTTGATGATATTGGTGATTGTCATTGCGTTGAAATAGCTGAGAAATGATTAGGGATTGATGAAATTGCAATGTGGTTGGAGTGATAATGATATTTAGCAATTTTGGTAATTTTAGGAATTTTGAGCTATAAACGGAAATTTAGACAATGTGATGAATTAGCATAGATAATTGGTATTAGAAATGTAGAACGTTGAGATGTTGTGAATGAGTGTGTAGTTTGGGGTAGAGTTACGAGAATCAAGGGATTTGAGGAGTTATGAGCAATTATGCTCGATTTTGAGAATTGAGGTTGATGAGATAATCGAGTATTGATGTTTTAACATCGTTTGGACAGCTCGGGATTTCCAGAGTGGAATGCGAGACTAGTCCGTGATACGGGGGAAACGATTGCACTATACGAGGTGCAAAGAGGTAAGGGAAATCTAAACCATTTGTGTATGTGATTTGTAAACTATTTTAGCATGATTTGTGGTTTATAAAACAAGCATGTTGAGTGTTGTGTTGAGTTATAATTGCACACGGTTTTTATAGCCGGTTGGAGCCCATTATTTATGCGTTTATAAGCTGAGTGTGAAATTGCTTTATAAACCGTCGAATTTGCGTGAGTAATGAATTGGGCTCTACGTTAAGGCAATATCGAGATTTGAGAAATGTGTGCGTGCTTTGCCGATTGGTACTCGGTTTTATTATGTTTTGTGTTGAGTACAAAACAGTTTTCAAATGAGATTTATGAGAAAAATAAAACCACTATGAGTTCTACATGAAGGTGAACCAGTCTTCTGTGATAAGACTTAGGTGTGTAATTTTGAGTACACACCGGGCATTGCTCTGATAGCATGTAAGCCCGATTTCTTCTCCCTTCTGGTAACGTGAGAATAACCCATTCTGTGGCTGTGCCACGTATACTTAGTGGCCGTTGCCACGTGAGAAACCCCATTGGTGGCCGTTGCCACGTGAGAAACCCCATTGGTGACCGTTGCCACGTGATACCCCATTTGGTGGCCGTTGCCACGTGAGAAACCCCATTGGTGGCCGTTGCCACGTGAGAAACCCCATTGGTGGCCGTTGCCACGTGAGAAACCCCATTGGTGGCCGTTGCCACATGATACCCCATTGGTGGCCATTGCCACGTGATACCCAATTTGGTGGCCGTTGCCACGTGAAACCCTATTCTGTGGCTGTGCCACGTGTGAATTTAAATCAGTGGCCATGCCACGTGTGTTTAGTGGCTGTGCCACGTGCATTACTATTTCAGTGATTTTATCACGTTCATTGAGAAAGCGTTTATCGCATATTTTCACCTGCTTTGTTATTGCTCTAGAGTGAGCCTTTTTACTTCATGTTTTCACATGACTTGAGACATGAGAATGTCATTTTGAGTACTTTCATGCTATGGTTTTCAAATGAGTTTCACATACAAATAAACATTTTGTGATGTGCATTTTGGTTTATGAAATGAGTTCCTTACCCCCTTTACTGAGCGATTTAGAAGCTCACCCTGTTTTCTTTTCCCCCAGAGTTATTCAAGTGAAAAAGGATCTCCCTGCGTCGTACGGAGTAGTGGCTAGTGGAGGACTTGAGCTCCAGGCCATATATTGTATTTTGAGGTATCTTTTATCTTTTCATGTACCCAGACAATTACTGTAATTGCAGACACATGATGTATAACATTGTATGGGATGTATTAGGATTAATTAACTTGGAATTGAGTAATGTATATGATTCAATATACACTATATTATGATGAGATCCTGAGGCATGATAATTATGATGATGTATGATACTGCACAGGAATGCACCCTTAATTGTGAATTAATGAGTAAAAAGTTTTAAATTAGCCCTATTTTCCGCACTTCCGGGGCGTGACAGATTGGAAGCTTTTGTGCCTTGTATTTTGAACTTGAAGTTCAAACAAGATTGACCCGTCGACCACGTAATGATGATGGAGGAGATGTCGATCCGATGGGACGTTTGTCCATTTTTAGACGTCCAGGTCGACCAATTGGGCCGACAAAAAATAATGCTCGATACTTGGAGGAAGATGACTACAATGCTGCGTGTATATACGTGTTAATGAATTGTGAGGAAATAGTCCCCTATATTGAGTAAGTTATCTAAATCTAACCCATCATTTAATGTAAAAATATATGGCTGATATAGTTGTTCTCTTATTTAGTTTCAAATGTCATTGTAGGTCATTTGATGATATGATTAAAAGAGATCATCCGAATATCAGCGATGCACAATTAGAGAAAGCACGTCATGATCATTTTCCAAAATGGCTTAAACAATTTGTAAGTACTATAAAAATAGAACAATCAGTAGTTTGAACTTAATTTTTAAAATTTTAGTGCTAGGTTTCGCGGGGTTTCAGGTATTTGAACATGCCACTCAAACAGATCCACGTATTATTGAGATTTCTCATGGTCCTGGACGTATGATAAGGAGTTATCAAGGTTATTTTGTAAATGGTTTCAAGTTTCATACGTTGGATTATGGTCGATCTCGAAAAACAATGAACAGTGGTGTATGTGTTAAAGGCAGCTGCTACAATGATTTTGATCGTGATTTTTATGGCATACTGACAGATATAATCGAATTAGAGTACTTTGGAAGTGGGAATAAAGTTGTGTTATTCAAGTGTCATTGGTTTGATACAGAACGAGGTCTTCATGTTGATCCCCGTCACGGTATTGTTGATATCAAGCATAAATCTACACTTGCCAGTAACGAACCTTTTATATTAGCTTAACAGAGCCAACAAGTGTACTTTAGTCCTTATCCTTCTACAAAAAAAGATCGTCGTCAGTGGTGGGCCGTATTCAAAACAAAGGCACGAAGTAGATTTAACCTTCGACTAAATGACGGTGGACAGATTCTAGATTTGAACGAAGGAGTTTACCAAGAAGTGGAAGTTTCGAACCCTAGAATAGTTGCATATTCAGACGAACTGGACAACCCTACTGTTCATATTAGTGGCGAATATGAAGAAGTCAATCAATTTGCAGAAGAAGAAGAAGAAGAAGAAGAAGAAGAAGAAGAAGAAGAAGAAGAAGAAGAAGAAGAAGAAGAAGAAGAAGAAGAAGAAGAAGAAGAAGAAGAAGAAGAAGAAGAAGAAGAAGAGGAAGAAGAAGAAGAAGAAGAAGAAGAAGAAGAAGAAGAAGAGGAGGAAGAAGAAGAGGAGGAAGAGGAAGTGGAAGAAGAGGAAGAAGAAGAAGAAGAGGAGGATGAAGTATGGAATGATAAAGCAGTTGGTAATGATAGAGAAGATGACAGTGATTAGAATAATGAATAGTAAGAATTAAACATTTAATTGTAAAATAAATATTATTGGATTGAATTTACTGATTTCTAAACATAATTTTTTTATCTGTATTGCAGATGAGAAGATTGAAAAAGTTAGCACAACGATCATGTAGGTCCAAGTCTCCTATACCTGGATTGGAGTTTGACTATAATCTTGACTTTGACATTCAGCCTCAATCTCAGCAGCCTACTCAGTCTGATGCTCAGGCTCGTGATCGACCTTTAGCTCACCATCCAAATCAGCCTCGTTCTCGGCCTCTCACTCAACAAACTCCATCTTCAAGTCGACATGATCCAGCTCCTGATAATGATGATGATGACGATGATGATGCCATTCCCGCTCCTCCATCAGCGGTAGAACAACCATTACCGAAACGAAGAATATCTACTGAGGAGGCAACACAAATTGCGGGTGGTAGTAGGAGTGGGAGTGGGAGTGGTGGTAGTGGTCGAAAAAGAACGAGAGGCCCAAATCAGAGCCTTGAAACACCGCAAAATCCAGAGCATAGGTTATTCCTGACGCCACTTGGTAATAGGTATATTGCTTCTACTTTTGTTTTATTTTCATACAACTATGATATTAAATATGGTATAATGTTTGGCGATATCTTCTTTTTTGTTTGGCAGTTCTTTTGAAGACTCGAAGGGTGTGAGGACTATATCCAATTTAATTAAACAACATTACTCGGAACCATGGCCAACATGGAAAAGGGTTCCAAATGAAGTGAAAGCACAGATGTGGAATAAATTTCAAGTACATTACTTTGAAGTAAATAACCTGATAATTGATCATAAACGTATCGAAATGATAATTATCATTTGTTTTTCTTTGCAGGAGAAGTTCAGGTGGTCTGATAACCAAACCAATAATGTCTATACAATTTGGGAGCACTTATGCAAGTCACGTTTTAGAGACTTGCTGCAGTTGGAGAGAAGACAAGCAAAGCAATATTTTAATACAGATAAAATATCTGACTGTAAAGGGTACAACAAGTCGAAGTGGATTTCAGTCCAAATATGGGATCAATTAGTTGAGAATGAATGGGGGACTAAAAGGTGGGAGGCGAAGTCAAAAAAAGGAAAACAGAATCGGTTGACGGAAAAAGAAGGAACGATAACAAAGCATACAAGTGGTTCTGTTTCTTTTCCGGTACATGAATATAGGATGGTAAGTCCAAATAATAAAATTATTTTTTAATTTACTGTTGACTTTTATTTTAATGTAATTTTTATTCCTTATAAGAATTTCATATCTTTCTTATAAAATGCATATCTTTTAATGTAGGCGAAACATCTAGGTCGAGCACCAACATATAAAGAATTGTTTGATCGGACGCATAGACGTTTAGGTGGAGATGGTGATTATGTGGACAACAAGTCCAAATCTGTTAGTGTACGTAATGCATTCTATTGCCTTCTAATATGGTTTTCTCGTTATTAAAGTTTACTGTTTATTATCCTTCTTCTAATTACATTGTAGGAAAAGTACGCTACTTCATTGACTCAGAAATACGGCGAGGATATAAGCACCCATCCTCCTTTTGATCGAGCTGCATAGTGTGAGGTAATTGGAGGGATGGAGAGTACGCGTACACATACGTACGGATTTGGGACTAGGCCACATCGCCTTGATTTACAAATGGGCACAAACATTGCAGCTGCCTCTGGTTCCACCCAATCTTCTTACGCATCTCATTCAGCTTATAGTCCTTTTCCTTATCTTACTCCTGGTGTGATGGGTACTCCTGACACAAATTCAGAGGTGCAGCAAGTGAAAGAGGACGTCATAGTCATTTCAAACAAGATTGATAATCTGAAAGGAAAGTTGTCTGATTTTATGGATCAGATGATGAATTTGATGGCAAGGAATGCCAATAACACAGGAGCACCTGGACCTGGACCGTCTGGATCTGGAGGTCACCCTAATCAGTGAGAGTACACATTTTATTTTATTTTGTTTTCTTATGAATTCTGGATGATATATGTTATGAGTGGTAGTGATCGGACTGTATATGATGATGATTATCAAGTAATAGTTGATGTTAGTTTTGACATATAGTTGTGATATATATGTTATATTTGTTTTTATTTGGATCTACAGGTCTGTTCCATTATTTTAGGTACACGAATTTAATAAAAAAAGTATTAAAAAATTTGGATGCTAAATTAGCTACGGAAATCCGTCGCTGAAACCTATTAGCGACGGAAAATATAGCATTTTTAAATATATTAAATTAGGTTTCAGCTACGGAATTCCGTCACTAGACACATTTAGCGACGAAAAATTTAATTAATTAACAAAAAAATATTAATTAGCGATGGATATCCGTTGCTGAAACATTTTAGCGACGGAAATTTAATTAAATTAAATAATAAAATTAGCGACGGAATTCCGTCGCTGAAATTTTTCAGCGACGGAAGTATCAGCGACGAAATTTCGTCGCAATTAGCGTTTCAGTGACGGATAGTAGGAGCAACAGAATTCCGTCGCTGAAAATTTTCAACGACGGAATATATCAGCGAAGGAAATTCGTCGCTATTACTATTTCAGCGACGGAGAGCATTAGCGACGGAATTCCGTCGCTGATTGGTTTTACCGACAGATTATTAGTTATTTCAATTACAAACATTACTGACAGAAATCCGTCGCTGATTTAACTTAGCGACGGAAAAAATAGCTTCGAAATTTCGTCGGTAAAGGTTTTCAACGACGGAAATTTTTTGCGATGAAAATACCGACGGAAATTTTTCCTCAGCGATGAAAAACTTTCAGCGACTTCAAATTTAGCGACGGAACATTCCGTCGCTAATTCCGTCACTGTTTACCCTTTTTCTTGTAGTGGAAAAGGACTATAAGCTGAATAAGATGCGCAAGAAGATTGGGTTGAACCAGAGGCAGATGCAATGTTTGTGCCCATTTGTAAATCAAGGCGATGTGGCCTAGTCCCAAATCCGTACGTATGTGTACGTGTGAGATCTGAGAATTTTAGATATATTTTAATGATGTAATAAGAACTTGAAGTGTAATTTATTGAGCTAAGTGAATTGTGAAAATTATATTTGGAGATTTATGTGTAAGTGTTTAACATAAGTGTGAAACTAAGAGGTTAGATCGATCTTGAAGAAGGAGAGATCGATCTTGTGAGTTAAAAATGACAAGGAATGAGGAATTTAAGGAGCAGATCGATCTCCAATGGAAGAGGATCGATCTCCTTATGATTCTGTTTGAGAGAAGATCAATCTCATGAGGAAGGGATCGATTTCCAAATGTTTCTGTTTGGGAGAAGGTCGATCTCCTCAAGGAGCAGATCGATCTCATGAAGCCATTAAGAGATCGATCTCACCCCTCGATAGATCGATCTCCTAGGCATAAAATTGCCCCAAATCGTCCCCAAATTGAAATGCAGATCGATCTCATCAAGAGCCAGATCGATCTCCTACCCTCAGTTTATATAAAGAACCCCTGCTTTCTCCTGCAATTTCATTTTCTCTCTCTTCTAACCCCCATTTCTGTCGAAGCCCTAGCTTTCTCACTCATCCAAAGCACACATTTCCATCCGAATCAGAGGTTGTGGCAAGAAGGGAAGTTGTTCCTCATCAAAAGGAGAACAACATACTAAGAAATCGAAGGACGAATCGAATCGAGGCGTGGGTTGTGCACCTCACAAGCTTTGGGTAATTTCTAAACCTCGATCTTGATATTTGAGATGATTTTGGTGATAATGGCTATTAGCATTGTGTTGAAATAGCTGGAAAGTGATTAAAGATTGATGAAATTACAATGTAGTTGGAGTGATAATGATATTTAGCAATTTTGGTAATTTTGAGAATTTTAAGCTATAAATGGAAATTTAGACAATGTGGTGAATTAGCATAGATACTAAGGCATGGGAAATGTAGAATGTTGAGATGTTGTAAATGAGATTGTGGTGTGTGATAGAGTTACGAGAATTGAGAGATTTGAGGTGTTGTGAGCAATTATGCTCGATTTTAAGAATTGGGGTTACTGTGATGATGAGTATTGATGTTTTAGCATCGTTTGGATAGCTCGGGAGTTCTAGAGTGGAATGCGAGACTAGTCCATGACAAGGGGGAAATGATTGCACTATACGAGGTGCAAAGAGGTAAGGGAAACTAAACCATTTGTGTATGTGATTTGTGAACTATTATAGCATGATTCGTGATTTATAAGACAAGCATGTTTGAGGTGTTATGTTTTGATGAGAATGCACATGATTTTTATAGCCGGTTGGAGCCCAATGTTTTTATGAGTTTATAATTGAGCTCTACGTTAAGGCAATATTAAGATTTGAGAAATGTGTACGTGTTTTGCCGGTTGGGACTCGGTTTTAATATGTTTTGTGTTGAGTACAAAACGATTTTAAATGAGTTTTACGAGAGAAAAACCACTATGAGTTCTACATGAAGGCAAACAAGTTTTATATGACAATGGCTATTGATAAAGACATAGGTGTGTAAATTTTGAGTACACATCGGGCATTGCTTTGGTAGCATGAAAGTCTGATTCTTCTCCGTTCTGGTAACGTGAGATCCCCCATTCTGTGGCTGTGCCAAGCATATTTGGTGGCTGTTGTCACGTGAGATCCCTTATTCTGTGGCTGTGCCACGTATATTTGGTGGCTGTTGCCACGTGAGATCCCTCATTTTGTGGCTGTGCTACGTATATTTGGTGGTTGTTGCCACGTGGAACCCCATTCTGTGGCTGTGCCACGTGTGAATCAAAAATCAGTGGCTGTGCCACGTGTGTTTGGTGGCTGCGCCACGTGCATTATTATTACAGTGATTTTATCACATTTATCGAGAAAGTCATTATCGCATTATTTTCACATGCTTGTTACTACTCTATACTGAGCCTTTTACTTCATGTTTTCACATGATTTTGAGATATGAGAATGTTGTTTTGAGAACTTTCATGCTATGGTTTTCAAAAGAGTATACTGAGTTTCACATACAAATAAATATTTTGTGATGTGCATTATGATTTATATAATGAGTCCCTTACCCCATTACTGAGCGATTTAGAAGCTCACCCTGTTTTCTTTTCCCCCCCAGATTTCTTCAAGTGAAAAAAGGGTTTCCCTGCGACGTACGGAGTAGTGACTAGTGGAGGACTTGAGCTCCAGGCCATATAGTGTATTTTGAGGTATCATTTATCTTTTCATGTACCCAGACAATTATTGTAATTACAGACACTTGATGTATAACATTGTATGGGATGTATTAGGATTAATTAACTTGAGATCGAGTAATGTATATGATATAATATATACTATTTAATGATGACATCCTGAGGTATGATAAGTATGATGATATATGACACTGCACAGGAATGCACTCTTAATTGTGAATTGTTGAGTAAAAAGTCTTAAATTTGCCCTATTTTTCGCGTTTTCGGGGCGTGACAGTGCGCGTGCTCTCCATCCCTCCAATTACCTCACACCATGCAGCTCGATCAAAAGGAGGATGAGTGCTTATATCCTCGCCGTATTTCTGAGTCAATGAAGTAGCGTACTTTTCCTACAATGTAATTAGAAGAAGGATAATAAATAGTAAACTTTAATAACGAGAAAACCATATTAGAAGCCAATAGAATGCATTACGTACACTGACAGATTTGGACTTGTTGTCCACATAATCACCATCTCCACCTAAACGTCTATGCATCTGATCAAACAATTGTTTATTTGTCGGTGCTCGACCTAGACGTTTCGCCTACATTAAAAGATATGCAATTTTTCATAGAAAGATATGAAATTCTTGCAAGGAATAAAAATTACATTAAAATAAAAGTCAACAGTAAAATAAATTTTATTATTTGGACTTACAATCCTATATTCATGTACCGAAATAGATACAGAACCACTTGTATGCTTTGTTATCGTTCCTTCTTTTTTCATCAACCGATTCTGTTTTCCTTTTTTTGACTTCGCCTCCCACCTTTCAGTCCCTTATTCATTCTCAACTAATTGATCCCATATTTGGACTGAAATCCACTTCGACTTGTTGTACCCTTTACAGTCAGATATTTTATCCGTATTAAAATATTGCATTACTTGTCTTCTCTCCAACTGCAGCAGGTCTCTAAAACGTGACTTGCATAAGTGCTCCCAAATTGTATAGACATTATTGGTTTGGTTAGCAGACTACCTGAACTTCTCCTGCAAAGAAAAACAAATGATAATTATCATTTCGATACGTTTATGACCAATTATCAAGTTATTTACTTCAAAGTAATGTACTTGAAATTTATTCCACATCTGTGCTTTCACTTCATTTGGAACCCTTTTCCATGTTGGCCATGGTTCCGAGTAATGTTGTTTAATTAAATTGGATATAGTCCTCACACCCTTCGAGTCTTCAAAAGAACTTCCAAACAAAAAACAAGATATCGCAAAATATTATACCATATTTAATATCATAGTTCTATGAAAATAAAACAAAAGTAGAAGCAATATACCTGTTACCAAGTGGAGTCAGGAATAACCTATGCTCTGGATTTTGCGATATTTCAAGGCTCTGATTTGGGCCTCTTGTTCTTTTCCGACCACTACCACCACTCCCACTCCCACTCCCACTCCCACTCCCACTACCACCCGCAGTTTATGTAGCCTCATCAGTAGATATTCTTCGCTCGGGTAATGGTTGTTCTACCGCTGATGGAGGAGTTGGAATGGCATCATCATCGTCGTCATCATCATTATCAGGAGCTGGATCAGGTCGACTTGAAGATGGATTTGGTTACGCGAGAGGCCGAGAACGAGGCTGATTTGGACAGTGAGCTAAAGGTTGATCACGACCCTGAGTATCAAACTGAGTAGGCTGCTGAGATTGAGGTTGAATGTCAAAGTCGAGATTATAGTCAAACTCCAATCCAGGTATAGAAGACTTGGACCTATATGATCGTTGTGCTAACTTTTTCAATCTTCTCATCTGCAATACAGATAAAAAAATTATGTTTAGAAATAAGTAAATGAAGTCCAATAATATTTATTTTACAATCAAATGTTTAATTCTTACTATTCATTATTGTAATCACTGTCATCTTCTCTATCATTACCAGCTACTTTATCATTCCATACTTCATCCTCCTCTTCTTCTTCTTCTTCTTCTTCTTCTTCTTCTTCTTCCTCTTCTCCCACTTCCTCTTCCTCCCTTCTTCTTCTTCTTCTGCAAATTGATTGACTTCTTTATATTCGCCACTAATATGAACAGTAGGGTTGTCCAGTTCGTCTGAATATGCAACTATTCTAGGGTTTGAAACTTCCACTTCTTGGTAAACTCCTTCGTTCAAATCTAGAATCTGTCCACCGTTATTTCGTCGAAGGTTAAATCTACTTCGTGCCTTTGTTTTGAATACGGCCTACCAATGAAGACGATCTTTTTTTGTAGAAGGATAAGGACTAAAGTACACTTGTTGGCTCTGTTCAGCTAATATAAAAGGTTCGTTATTGGCAAGTATAGATTTTTGCTTGATATCAATAAGACCGTGACAGGAATCAACATGAAGACCTCGTTCTGTATCAAACCAATGACACTTGAATAACACAACTTTATTCAAAATTTCAAAGTACTCTAATTCGATTATATCTGTCAGTATGCCATAAAAATCACAATCAAAATCATTGTAGCAGTTGCCTTTGACACATACACCACTGTTTATTGTTTTTCGAGATCGACCATAATCCAATGTATGAAACTTGAAACCATTTACAAAATAACCTTAATAACTCCTTATCATATGTCCAGGACCATGAGAAATCTCAATAATACGTGGATCTGTTTGAGTGGCATGTTCAAATACCTGAAACCCTGCGAAACCTAGCATTAAAATTTTAAAAATTAAGTTCAAACTACTGATTGTTCTATTTTTATAGTACTTAAAATTGTCTAAGCCATTTTGGAAAATGATCATGACGTGCTTTCTCTAATTGTGCATCGCTGATATTCGGATGATCTCTTTTAATCATATCATCAAATGACCTACAATATCATTTGAAACTAAATAAGAGAACAACTATATCATCCATATAATTTTACATTAAACGAAGGGTTAGATTTAGATAACTTACTCAATATAGGGGACTATTTCCTCACAATTCATTAACACATATATACACGTAGCATTGTAGTCATCTTCCTCCAAGTATCGAGCATTATTTTTTATCTGCCCAATTGGTCGACCTGGACGTCTAAAAATGGACAAACGTCCCATCGGATCGACATCTCCTCCATCATCATTACATGGTGGAGGGGTCAATCTTGTTTGAACTTTAGGTTCAAAATACAAGGCATAAAAGTTTCCAATCTCCTCCCTTATGTATGCCATACATATCGACCCTTCTGGATGAGCTGGATTTTTCATTTTCTTTTTTAAGTGATGCAAAAACCTGAAGTGAATATTGTAAGCAATAAAATTTTATTAACATTTTCAGATAGAATATTTGGGATGATAAATATTAGTATAACATTGAATAATGATTAACTATAAGTGATTACCTCTCAAAAGGATACTTCCATCGATATTGCACTGGACTGCCCACTATAGCCTCATAAGGCAAGTGGATTGGAAGATACTCCATACAATCAAAAAATGAAGGGGGAAAGATCTTCTCTAATTTGCAAATGGTTTGTACAATGTTCCTTTGCAAAACTTGCATGTGATCTACATGTATTTTCGGTGAGCATACATCTCTGAAAAAATGAGATAACTCTGTGATTGCATCCCAAATTGGATTTGGGACAAAATCACGAATAGCTATGGGAAGTAAGCACTGCATAAAAATGTGACAGTCATGAGATTTCATTCCGTAGAACTTGCATTCATTGACATTAACACACCGAGCTATATTTGATGCAAACCCATCAAGAAGCCTTAACTCTTTAACCTAAACACAGTCTTTTTTGCTTCTCCTTGCTTAGAGTGAATGAAGCTTTAGGCTTTAATGTTTTTCTATCACTGTTCACCAATTCTAATTCTTTTCTTTTGCAAATGAAGGCCATATCCATTCTTGTATTTATATTATCTTTAGTTTTACCCTTAACATCCATCAGGGTGTTAAACAAATTGTCAAAAATATTTTTCTCAATATGCATGGCATCCAAATTGTGTCGAATAAGATTGGTATGCCAATAAGGCAATTCCCAGAATATACTCTTCTTCACCCAATTATGAGATACCCCAAACCTTGGAGGTTTGTGTGGACCACATTTTGTACCGTATGGTAAATCATCGATGGCATCTAATTGTTGCAATACTTCTTCACCTGACAATCTCTGCACTGGAGGATCATGATCTACCATTTTACTAAATTTGTCACGTTGCCTCCTGAAAGGATGATTAGGAGGCAAAAATTGACGATGACAATCGAAAAAGCAAGGCTTTCGTCCATACTGCAACCTAAAGGCCTTTGTACGTTCCATGCAATAAGGACAAGATAATCGACCATGGGTGCTCCACCCAGACAACATTCCATAAGCAGGGAAGTCATTAATCGTCCATAACAATGTGGCCCTTAACATAAAATGTTGTTTTCTGTGAGCATCATAAGTCTCAACACCATGTTCCCACAACACATCTAACTCATCAATTAAAGGTCTTAAGAAAACATCAATGTTATGTGATGAACTTTTCCTTCCCGAAATTATCATATTGAGAAAAAAATATGGTTGCTTCATGCACATCCATGGAGGTAAATTATAAGCAGCAAACATTACTGGGCAACAAAAGTATGATCTCGATGCCGGGCCATAAGGACAAAATCCATCAGCACACAAACCAAGTCTTACATTCCGAGGATCAGCAGCAAACGATTGGTGAATACTATCGAATTTTTGCCATGCCTCCCCATCAACAAGATGATTGAGCACTCCGTTAGTATTTCGACTTTCAACATGCCATGTCATAAACTTAGCAGTTACTGACGACATAAAAAGCCTTTGCAACCTCGGAATTAATGGCAAATAATGTAAAACCGTATAAGGTATCTTTTTGCCTCATCCACCAACTGTTGAGATAGGTTTATTTCGAGGATGACCACATATTTGACAATACTCCTCCTCTGCATATTCTTTATCAAACAACAATCAATTATTCTTGCATGCGTCTATTTTAACATAACTAAGACCCAATTTTTCTAGCTTCTTATTAATTTCATAGTTGGTTTGTGGCAAATTATCATATTCTGGTAACATAGGCTTCATAATCCCCAACAAACGATTGAAGCATGCATCACTTATATTAAACTCTGAATTCCAGTTCAAAAGTTGTGAAACAGCCGATAATGTTGTGTGCATTGAACAACCAAGCCATAATGGTTCTTCTGCATCATTCAATAGAGAATAGAAGTATGTAGCAGATGAATCTGCATGATGCTCCTCACTTCTTAAATTGTTCACAAAATTACCAATTACGTCATCATCCATTTGAAAAGCATCCGTAACCATTCTAACATATGGATTTTGTCCCTCAGGTCTCACCCCAGATAGTGGATCAACTGTTTCATTTATATTTTATGATGACTGTACTTCTTCAATTTCTCTGTGTTTATTCCAAGTGGTATACCCAACAACAAAACCTTTGTAATAAAGGTGTTTCCGCACCTTATCGACTTCCAAGAATTGTTTATTCATACATTTGCTACAAGGACATTTAATTCGATTTTCACTAACTACCTCCAGATGACAAAATGCAAAACTAATTAACTCTTCAACTCCATTCAAAAATTCATCTCTAATGAATCCATCTACATCTAATCGACAATACATCCAAGATCTATCCTTATCCATTTTTTACACAGAATACAGTATTTGAAAAAATAGAATAACAATTACACTTTATCACCAAATAATTTTTTTCAATTAAGTAAAATCAATTTAATTTGTAACATGCATATAACAAAATTTAACATCTACAATAACAAAATAAATAGCTCAAAAGGATAAATCTGTCCTTATTACAAAATAAATCAAATTAGCTAACATTAATATATTTAGGTTTAAATATTGGAACTGAATGTGTGGAGTATTTTATTTAAAGTCCTAAGTTTCCTTAGAAATTTCGGCAGCATAACGACTGTAATTTGTCTCTATCCAACCTATAAATAATACTATATAGCAGTCCAAATCATCAATACAATTCATGCATATTAAATCATCTCAACAACCTTAGTTATCCACAACTAACAATCATGCTTTCCAATCACATCAGCAACCACAATATCATAAAACCATTTTTTTATGAACAATAAATCATTAAAGTTATATTCATAATTTTAGCTAAAATAATTATAAATCAATTAACAAAATGAAAATAATTTGACTCTTATCACATTGTTTTAATCATTTCACAGAAATCTGAACCCAAAAATTATGTCACCAGCGTGTTCATATTTAGCCTACGCCAAACCAAATAATCACCAACAACAATAATAATAATAACATTTATATAAAAAATTTATTAGTTATAATTAATAAAAAAAATTGATATCATAATAATTTTACCTTCAGAATGAACTTATTTCCTCTTGGCTTCTAGTTCAATATGGCTTCAAATTCTGTGGTTTTTTGCTTGCTTTCATGCACGCACGTTACCTCTCTTCCTATGAAGGAGAGAAACACCATCATTTTGTTAAGGCATACATAGAGTTTTATTTTATTGATCAAATACTCAAATTCTTCAAATAATCCAAATTTAAACTACAAATTCAATTAAATATTCCACATTTAAACTACAAATTCAATTAAATAAACTACAACTTCAAATAAACTATAACTAAATTTAATTTTCATATAATACTAATTAAATTTATAAAATTAAATAAAATAACTATAATTCACATAAGAATAACAATAACAAGATTTCAACTTTCAAATACAACAAACAACTTAAATATAAATTTCATTGATTCAAAAACTTAGAATAGGTATAGTGAATATCAATTCAAGAAGAATTATTCACGAATTATCTCAAATTTGCAAGTGAATTTTCTACAGAACATGATCTGAAAAAAGAAATAAGGAAAACACGTACCACAGCAAAAGGAAATTATAGTTCTTGGAGAAGAATCCATCAACGTCATGCACTATTGGTCAATGGGGTTTCATTTTCTATGGTGTGTAGGCATGAAAAATTCACAAACTTAAAATTTAAAAAATTCATAAACCTTAGTTTATAAGAAAGAAAACCACTTTGGTCTTAGAATTTTGCATCAACAACATCAAGTAACCAACAGTGACATACATTTAAATCGAACCCTCAGCTAATAAAAGTGAATATATAAACAAGATTCATTTGCTAAAAATTGTACTGTATTCTAATAAACACAATATTATCAAACACTACGAAAGTCAAAACTTTACGTCTATGATACAACATATATATATATATATTCAAATTACAGTATTTGGACTCTCGTCTGAATAAGTTGTCAAATCAGCTTCTTCTGCAAAAATGCATATCCAGCAATGTGAACACATATTAAAGAAAAAATGTGAACTTCATCAAAATATGCCTCCAATATTCTGTGTGGTCCTTTACCATTACAAGAAAATGTGACAATTTGAAATGCTCCTTATATGATTGACCCAAAAAAAAAGATCACAAGTTATAATTGACCCAAAAAAAAAAGATCACAAGTTATGAAAGCTGTTTATAATAGTTATAAAAATAATTAAGCAATCTGTTCGATTGTGGTAAAAAATGGGTTTGGAGTGACCATGAACACACTGCTTGAGACCCTTCTTTCGTGAAACAGTTGTGATTCTGCTTTTTCTAATAGACAGATGGGATACTGAAGAAGAATGACTCTCTCAACCGGAAAACCCAAGGGTTAAGGCAAGACGCACCTCTTCTCACGCATACGCTACGCCACGCCCCTTACGACTGCTCTGCATCAAGGGTTCTGGCTTTAATCGGCGTAACGACTGCTCTTTTCCACTTATACTAGCCAAGGTTATTACAATAAGGAATAAAGCAATGGTATATGAAAACTATCTTTGCCACTGCTGCTATCTCTATCTCCGTCGCTGCTACTCTTACCTACCTTCCTTGCCTTGGTGTCTTCTACGCGAATACGCTATGCTACCATCAGTATCAAAGCTAAGCGCTCCTAGGCTCACAGGCAGGGGCGGTGGGGAAGAAAGCGCATTGCGTGAGACTGAATCCAAGCGAGTGAATGAACGAGTCAGGGGTTTGTAAAAAGCAAAGGACTATAAAAAACACTACCCGAAAATAGGAGTCTTGGCTTATGAGTTTGAGTTTAAGCAGGAAGAGGTATAATAGCCATCAACCGGAAGCAGTGCAAAAATTGGAGGAGAGCTTGTCTCAGCAAGTGATTGGGATTGCCAACGAGGAAAGAGTTGCCTGACTGCGAGGAAGGCCCTGGACGAGTGATTGGTCGAACATTGGAAAATGGAATACTTCCCCGTATTTTTTATTAAAACTTCTTCTTACCTTATTTTTGACCACTATTAGCACAGCTTCGAAAATCGTTATCTTTTATTCGCCTATACCTATATGTGACAAATAAATAAAAAAGAAAGTTGAAAACTCGATCGAAGGGAAGGCAACAATTCAGAGACAAAGATAAGGCTTGGTGGCTTGCGAGGAAAGACTAGCTAACAAGGGAACGAACAAGAGCTCCTACTCGTGTTCCTGCTCAAGCTCCTATATCAGAAGCTACATATGCTCTGACAAGATGCTTTCTATTCTCTATTGCTTTCCTTTTCTTATTTAGTCGCAAATCCGTCGCTAATGGTTTTATTTAGCAACGGAATAATTTCGTCGCTGAAAGTATGTTTTTTTGTAGTGAGAATTTATCTTTGCTCCTTTTGTTATCAAATTTCTCAGATTTACTTTGTTCAAGGAGTTTCATCATACTTTCTCTAACAATGCCTATTAATAATATAGTTATGAAAAAGAAAAAATTAGTTGTACATGTTAATGTAATTTTATGATCTTAATTGAGAAATTAATAATAATATTTATAACTAACCGGTAACATTGGGGCATAGTGCGACATTGTCAGTCTTATGAGCAATATGTTCCTTGAAGCATGTTATTCTTCCTTTTACAACTTTCCCACAAAGTTTACACGACACAATTCCTTTTGCATTTGGTAAAAGTATTTCGAAATGCCAACCGATATCATCACTCGGCGTGCCTTCTACTCCTTTACTTAGAGACTCTTCACGTGGTGGCATGCTTGATATTTTCTATTAAATAAATAATTATAAACATGAATATAAAAATATTACATTCTTCATACATAAATGAAAACTAAATTCAATTTATCAAAAAAATAATTGAATTTGAACCATTAATTAGTTATATTTTACTATAATATTTTATTACATTAAAAATTTAATATTAATTGGTTACTATCAAAAATCAATATCAGTATTATTTTTCTTTTAAGTTATAATAATATTTAGTTCTATATTTTTAAACATTAATAACTTAAATTTGACAATTAAAAATTCTGCTAGAAAACTTTATATTAACAATGTTAATTTTACCCAATTTGAGATAATTACTAAATATGTAAGCTAATTACAAAACATTTTGGTTATAATTATTAAATATTTACTTAAAAAATTATTAATTAATAAGAACTCCTTAAAAAATTATACTAATTACAAAATTAACTACTAAAAAATTATACAAATTTAAGCTAATTACAAAACATTTTTTAAATAATTATTATATATTTACTTAAAAAAATATTAATTAATACTAACTCTTTAAAAAATTGTATTAATTATACTAATTAAAAAATAATACTAATTAAAAAATTAACTACTAAAAAATTATACTAATTTAAGCTAATTACTAAACATTTTTAAATAATTATTAAATATTTACTTAAAACATTATTAATTAATACTAACTCCTTAAAAAATTGTATTAATTATACTAATTAAAAATTATTCTAATTTAAAAATTAACTACGAAAAAATTATACTAATTTAAGCTAATTACTAAACATTTTTTAAATAATTATTAAATATTTACCTAAAAAATTATTAATTAAGACTAATTCCTTCAGAAATTGTATTAATTATAATAATTGAAAAATTAAATACTAAAAAATTATACTAATTTAAGCTAATTATTAAACATTTTTTAAATAATTATTAAATATTCACTTAAAAAATTATTAATTAATACTAACTCCTTAAAAATTGAATTAATTATACTAGTTAAAAAATTAACTACTAAAAAATTATACTAGTTTAAGGTAATTACTAAACACTTTTTAAATAATTATTAAATATTGACTTTAAAAATTATTAATTAATACTAATTCCTTAAAAAAATGTATTAATTATACTAATTAAAATTTTATACTAATTAAAAAATTATCTACTAAAAAATTAAACTAATTTAAACTAATTACTAAACATTTTTAAATAATTATTAAATACTGACTTTAAGGAATTAGCAATTAATACTAATTCCTTAAAAAATTGTATAAATTATACTAATTAAAAAATTAACTACTAAAAAATTATACTAATTTAAGCTAATTGCTAAACATTTTTTAAATAATTATTAAATATTTACTTAAAAAATTATTAATTAATACTAACTCCTAAAAAAATTGTATTAATTATACTAATTAAAAAAATATACTAATTAAAAAATTAACTACTAAAAAATTATACTAATTTAAGCCAATTACTAAACATATTTTAAATAATTATTAAATATTTACTTAAAAAATTATTAATTAATACTAACTCTTTAAAAAGTTGTATTAGTTATACTAATTAAAAAATAACTAATAAAAAATTATACTAATATAAGCTAATTACTAAACAGTTTTTAAATAATTATTAAATATTGACTTTAAAAATTATTAATTAATACTAATTCCTTAAAAAATTGTATTAATTATACTAATTAAAAAATTAACTGCTAAAAAATTATACTGATTTAAGCTAATTACTAAACATTTTTTAAATAATTATTAAATATTAATTTAAAAATGATTAATTAATACTAATTCCTGAAAAAATTGTATTAATTATACTAATTAAAAATTAACTACTAAAAAATTATACTAATTTAAGCTAATTACTAAACTTTTTTTAAATAATTATTAAATATTTACTTTAAAAATTATTAATTAAAAATTGTAATTAAAAAATTTTATACTAAAAAATTATATTAATTTATTATTTTAACCTAACCCACCCAGGCTAACCCAACCCCCACGCAGCCTAACCCCCACTGTAACGACCCGAATTTACTGATAGTTCGGTTAGGCTACAATGTAAGACCCGATTTTAGTTAAAACACGAAATTTAAAAATGCAAAAGGATTGAAATGAAATTTTCGAACACGTTGAAGGGCAAAATGGTCAAAAGATAGAAAGCCGGTATAAATTCGATGAGAAAAATTTAATTAAAAATAATGGATTGAGAAATCTTGATGAATAACGAAGAAATAATTAAATTTCATGTTAAATTGATCAAGATATGAATTTATGGGAATTAATTGAGATTTTTAATTCGAAAAATAATCCCGAAAATAATCGAAAAATATACCGAAAAGTCAGTCGGGACAATATCCCGAAAACACTGAGGAATTATACCCGAAAAAGGGTCAAAATATAATAAATAAATTAAATAAAATTAAATTAATTAATTTGAAATAAAATAATAATTTTTGGTAGATATTTTAGATTTTTATTGTTTTTTTTATTGATTAAAATAATAATAAATAAATTAATAAAAGAAATTAAAAAAAAAGAGGGGAATCAGAAATGGGTCGGGGAGAGAGAAACGGAAAGGGAAAACGAGGAACCCATCCCCATCTTCGTCGGCCTCACCACCGGACGCCACCGGAGAGGTGACCAGCCGAGTCGCCTGCGCCCGTCGACACCAACCAGCCGACGAACGGCGGTGAACAGCGATCGAAAGAGGGAGAAAACGAGAGGAAACCGACGGGGGGAGGAGAAGAGAAATCCAGCCATTCGTCGACAAGCTAGCCCCAACCGACGCTAGCTGGCGATTCCCCAAGCGTGGACGAGTAGATTGGTGGCGGCCACGACCGGCGAAACTGTCGGCAAACGCCGAAAAACGGCGAAAAGAGAAATGGGTTCCGACGGAAGAGGAGAAAGGCCGGACCGACGACTTTTCGGCGACCTCGACCGAAACCAACCCCAGATCTGAGATGCGGACGACCTAGCGGAGCCACTGGCGACGAAAGCTGACGGAGAACCGGCCGGCAAGGCCCTGAACCGGTCGAACCGGAGTGAACCGGAGTGAACCGACTGGTACGAACCGGGTCTGAACCAGACCGAACCGGTTCAGCCAAGAAAGAGAGGAAATAAGGAGAAAAAGGGAAAAAGAAAAAGAGAAAAAATTGAAAAAAAATTTCGGCGATATAATCGAGCTACGGGTAAGTCATAGCGGTCGAAATTGACCGATTTGAATTTTGAAATATTTTATTTAATTAAATTTCGACTGAAAATTTACCCGGAGATTTATGAAATTGTGTAGCTCGATAATTGGTATCCAACGAGAGCTCGAGATAGCCTCGATTTGCGTACTAGCATGGAATCTCGAATAAGTAACCCTTATTTACGACAATTTACATCGTTATGCGTGCTTCAAATTTTAATTTCGTATTTATTTAAATTAAATTTTGGAAAGTCGGATAAATTGTCGTAAATAATAAATTGAGCTATTCGAGAGTTAGAACGAGGCCCAATAAATTGTTGGAGGGCCCAATGAGCCCAATAGGCCTCGATAATGTGAAAATTAAGTGGAAAACGGGCTTAAGGCCGATTAAGGCCCATTAAGGTGCAATCGGGCCCAATAGGGGTAAACGGGCCCAATGATTTAAATTAAGACCAGAAAATATTAAATACAATTAAGTTGTATAATATCTAACCTAAGGAATATTGATACGCAATTTCGGGCATTTGATGGGGGAGCAGATCGGACTGCGCGACGTGGCACCAGTGGAAAGGTCAGACTCCACAGAAAAATAAGGTAAGGGAATTCTACGGACTGCTAGAGGTATCTTTACAAAATTTCAAAGTCATATGCAGTCTTTTAAATTATCTGAAGGGTCTAGAAGTAAATAAATAATTTTAGTGCCCCGAATCGGCAAATTTACGAAATACCCTTGTTAAGGGTAAAAGTTACAACTTTAGGAAAAATTGGGAGGAGCAAGAACAAGAGGTTCCTGCTCGTTCTGGAGGTGTTTTGACGCATGCATGAGTAGGCTGGCTAACCTTGAAAGAAAAATGCACAGCATTGCACATTTTCAATGATGAAATTGTTTTGAAAACTGTTTTAAGGAAACAGAGCCGCCTACGTGTTTTTATTGACATATGACGTGCTAGAGCTCAGCTCGCATGATGTTTTGATTTGTGTGATGCATGCATTAGTGCAGGAGCGAGAGATCGCACTAGAGTTTTACATGCATTGGTGCTGGAGTCCAACTCGTACCAGATTTTATATATATGTATTCATGATTTTCGTGATACGGTGCTAGAGTCTAACTCGCACCAGGTTTTATATGATTTTCGTGAAAGGGTGCTAGAGTCTAACTCGCACCAGACTTTTCACATGACTTGATGAGAGTGCTAGAACTTAGCTCGCACTAGTTTTACTTGAATTGACGAGAGTGCTGGAGCATCGCTCGCACCCCCCACTGATTTTTTTATGAGAACATGCGATTAGCCGTGCTTGGAGCTTCGGGTAGACTGTGTGTCACCGATTAATTAGGCTCGCACGTGCGTATTGAGACATGGCATGAGTATAGAGATATGATATGGGTCCACGGAGTACAATGTACCGTGCAAGTAGCATGGAGTACGATGTACCGTGTGGCATCTTCGGATGTGTGGTATCTTCGGTACGTGGTATCTTCAGATACGGCATCTTCGGATGCGTGGGATCAGATAAGACTGACGAGATGGACTGACCCACCTCTCGGGCGATTCCCGATCATGGTGAGAACCCGCACACTAGGATCCGTGTAGCAGAGGAACTCCCGAGGACACATGGCTATAGTCCTGATTATTATCGATATACAGATGTTGCCTAGTCTCGCATGTTGATGACCTTGATGAGATTGAAACTGGGTTTTAAACTAAATTTGCATGATGTTATTTCCATACTTTTTTTATACCCATGTGTGATGTAAACTGATTTTCATGGTTTTGTGTAAGTCAGGACCACCCGAAGGAGGGGTTAAGTCCTGACTTTATTGTGAAAATTTTAAATGAGAAAGAAATGATTTTAAAAGAGTTGCATGTTGAATTTTCCATGTGAACGTGTTTTACATGACATCATGAATCATTGCATCAGTTTTGAAATGTGTGGAGAAAGGGTGGTTTATGCATGGCACCACGTTCATGTAGGCAGTATGGTTACCTACTTGTTCGTAGGATTGCCTTACTGAGCTTGATGTGCTCACCCCTTTCATTTTCTCACACAGATAATCTCCAGTAGATGTTGAGGCGACTGAGTACTGCATTCCGGATATCCGCTGCTGCCTATCATTTAAGGTATATACACTTGTATATATTGTATCTACATAAGCATAGCATAGTAACCTGTTTATAAGTAACTTTAGGGGATGTATAAATATTGTAAACTCTTATAAATGACTGAGAAAGAATTAAGTTATATGGTAAATGAATGGTGGGACTGCCATTGCCGCACAGCCCAATTGTTGTGGAGTGTGGTCACGATCAGAGAACAGGTAAGCATGAAAGAAAATAACAAAACGCGAAAAATTTACTTTGATTTTTGGGTAGTTTTGGGTCGTGACATATAAAGGTGGTATCAGAGCGCAATTGGTCTGATGTGTGTCAGTGTCAGTAATTAGGAATTACATCCCCGTGTTACTGTGCTTGGTTAGATACAATAGTGTATATCGAGATGGGTTTTGACTAAGAAATGGTTGAGAATGTAGGAATGCCTAATATGAGTCGCGTTAGATGAAATAGTGCATGAGGCAGAGGTCGTAGAGGTAGACTTGAGTCTGCTAGTCGTGCTGAGTTGACCTGTGAGAATCAGGATGAAATTGAAATGGAGGCTAATGTTGAGCATGCCCCACTGAGTCCGACAGAGAGATCAGACAGTATTGTTACACGCTTCGCGAGGTTGGAGCGGAGTGTGGAGATTATTTTGAGGAGCTAATTGCTTAGATTATGAATGAGATTCGAGGGCGCATCGGAGCATTGGTGGAAACCCGCTCGACCCATCTTAAGTGTTAAACATCCAGAGCTAAGATGAGAAATGTTTATGGATGTATTCCGGTGACAGGATATCTTGGACATTGTTTAAAAGAAATGATAGATAAAAGTCCTTACTCTTACCCAGAGGATTTGATTTATTGATGAGTATGCTTATGAGTATGAAACTCAATTATAATCCTGCGCAGATATTACCTCGACACTATGAACAAGTGACAGTCGAGATGTCTAAAAGTTCATAAAATGGCTCAACTTTTCAATTAGAGTCCAATTGGCCCGTGAGATATTACCTATACCGAGGCAGTGCGCAGATTTACAGTTGGATAAATAAGAACATGAATTGCACGCCTCTGAGATTGAGAAAGGTAGTGAGGGCTGAAATAGAGACAGAAAAGAGAATCGAGAAATGACAGAAATGTCAGAACGAGGAAAAAAGGGTAGTTTGGTAAAAGATTTGATTTGATGAGTTATGGGTTAAGATGATTGGTAAGGTCCCAGTGCATCCAATTTCGGCACTCTTGAGGGGTATTGTGATTGGAGAACCCCGACCTGATCCGTAGCAGGGTAAGCAGAGTAGCAGTGTGATCACTATAGAATGTGTGGTAAATACCACGGAAGTAGGACCTACACCTACATATTACTGATGAAAATGGCCGTTAAGTGTGGTAAGACGGACCATTTATTATGATTGCTCAGAGTTGGGCGAGATTGCCCCACAGAAAGGTAAAGAATAGAGAAAACCCTGTTGAGATAGCTGCATCGAAAAGGGAGGTCACAACCGAAGAGAAAAGGAAAGTAGGCTGTTGGACGAAGGCGAGTGTATGTCTTGGACCAGGACACTACTGATGTTTCACAGGATGTGGTGAAAGATACCACACTGCTTTTGAATAAAGAAGTAATTGTGTTAATTGATTCTGGTACCACGTATTTCTTCATACCGCCTTCATTCGCATGTAAGTGAGTAAAAGACATAAATGTCTACACTCTTGGGCACGATGCTGATAAATGAGTACCCCAATAGAGGAAAGTTAACTAACAGAATAATTATGAAGAGATTTTAAGTTGAAAACGGGGGAAAAAGTATAAGTCAGCCAATTTTATTCAATGGACTATGAATAATTTAAAGTAATATTTGAGAATAAAGTAGTCGGCTGCATATTATGATGTTCGGATTTTTATCCTAAGATAGTGATATGGTTACCCCTGAAAAGTATACGGTAAGTTTTGACAAGAAATAAAAAGGGGTGTAACGGTTGAAATTAAAGGAGCAAATGATGGTACTCACGGAATGAATAATGACAGAGTTTCGTTATAATTGATACGCTAAGGAGATAATCTTTAAGATATGCTTGATTCTAAATACAAGATGTACTGGAGTAAGAGGCGTATGCTAGGTAAGAATATCTATGATACGTGAAGTAATTAGGATTAAAGCAATTAGTAGCGAATATGAATTGTGACCACAGGGACTGATATGTAAAGTAATTGTGGTTAAGTCTAAGGGTTAATAAAGGTATTTCAAAATACCTCCCCGCCTGAAGACTTGACAGCGTCTAGAAATATATATATATATATATATAATCTATGACTTGAAATCGATCGTGGTAATATATAAATTTAAAATTTGGACACCTTCACTAGTATGATAAAGAATTATAAAATTTGATTAATTATGAAGGTTAAAATATTAAAATTTAATAAAAGCCATTAATATAAGAAAAAGGAAATGACGCGGGTTAGTACCTTGAACGGGAGCAATTTTGAAGTGATACTACGCGTTTATGCGTACATAGGTTAAGGATATGGGCAATTGAAATATGTAGTGGAGCTCAACTACAATGAGATTATTTAAACTTTACCTGGACCGATTTGTCATCATCCTTATTGATGATATGTTGAGTGTAGTTAAAGTCCAGGGAAAATTATAAGCAACAATTGGAAACTTGCTTTTACAGATGGTTGTTGCGAATTCTGAAAAAGGGTATACTTTGTTGACACGTTTAACTATGAAAGCGTGGTATTTGAATGAGATGGTGAATGGGATGATAGACGTGACATGAATCTCGGTGTAGTGAAGTATGAACTGACCACCGTGATTATTTTCACCATACCCAACAGCTCAAGAGGTTTCTCAGTGTGTATGGATACCTCAAAATCATGAATGAGCTAGGTATTGATGCAAAAAAGGGAAGATAGTCGATTGTGGATCCAGACAACTCAAGGATCATAAAATAAACTATCTGACCCATGATTTAAAGTTGACAGCGGTAGTACTTGTACTGAGGATATGGTACTATTATATACATTGTGAGAAATTTTGGATATGCACTGATCATAAAGCCCCAAGTATCTATTTTCACAGAAAGAGGCAAATATGAGAATACATAGTGGATTAGAGCTTCTAAGAGATTTTGATTGTGGAAAATTGTACCACCCAGGAAAGGCTAATGTGATGGCGGATGCCTTGAGCAGAAAGAGCCTCGGGATGGTATTATATATGATGGTCAGGGAGCGTGAGCTGCTAGAGCAGTTGTGAGCCTCAATAGTGATGTGATCCCTTCTGATGATGACAGTGATTGTGTGAAAGCTAGCCTGAGGCTAGAACCGGATGATAGTGCCCGGATTTGACAGGCTTAGCGTGATGATCGGCATGGTGTCGATGGTTTGGGTTAGATTCAGAAGGGTACAGTGACAGAGTTCACAGAGTGTCGATGATTTACAGAGAGGTTCAAAGACAGTATAAGTGCTCCCCAGAACCACAGTTGATGAGATAGTAATATTGTCAGAAGCTTACTCTTTGGGATATACAGTGCATACGGAAAGTAACGAATATATATATAAAATCTCTGAAAAGGGTATTGGTGGTTAGATGTGAAAAGAGATATGGTAGAGATTGTGGAAAAGTTCCTAGTATGTCAGCAGAATAAGGTAGAGTATTAAAAGTCTGCAGAGTTATTGCAGCTTCTACCTATATCGACATGGCACGAAAATAAGAGCAAGTCTCCATAAATTTCGTGATGGGTTATAGAGGACTCAGATGAGTCACGAGGCTATTTAGATGATAGTCGCTAAGTTGACTAAGTCTACCCACCTTCTGGTTATGAAATTCCCAGATACTCAAAGTGTGTATGAGGATTCAGGTATAAGGAAGATTGTGGAACATTATGTAGCGTTCCAGTGAGCATGGTATCATATAGGGATTCCCGCTTTACTGCCCACCTCTGAGAATATTTTTCTGGAAGCTATGGGAACCCGATTTAGAATTTGCCCAGCTTTCCATCCTCAGACAGATGGTCAGTTAGAGAGGACTGCACAGGTTCTAGAGGATACGATGAAAGCGTGTGCCATTAATTTTATAAGCTCCTGGAATGATCAGTTGTTACAAATTGGATCCGCCAATAACGATAGTTGGCACTTAAGTATCAGGATAACAAGATATGAGGCATAGTATGGCCGTAGGGGTTGTTTCCCCGACTTGGATAAGAAAAAGTGGGTAACAGATAGAAATTTCTTTCGAATTAGTATAATAAGTCTTTGAGGATGTTCAGTTGAGTGAGAGATTAAGAACACCTCAGAGCAGACAAAAAGCATTGGAATTCACCGAGGGTGAATCAGTAATTGTTGAAGTTATTTGTCCTAAGGGAATAAGGACATAACGAGACTCGGGAAGAAGGCAAATTGAGTTTTGCTGAATGGAATTTTTGAAAGATTGGATAAGTGGGAGATAAGACTCTTTTGATACTTCGGCAATACTATCCAGATCCAGCATAGGTGATCGGATATGAACTCCAACAGGTCAGCTCAGTGCAAATATAAGTATATTGAAAAAGTTGATTCGGGCATTAAACAGGAAAGAGAAAGTATTGAGGTTTAAGACGATCTCCTTAATTAAAGTCCTTTGGAAGTAATACACTCCGGAAAGGTTACTAAGAGTATGATATGAGAAAACGTACCCGGAGTTATATATGGACCCATATGACTTGGTTCTAATTTAGAGGACCAAATTCCTTAAGTGGGGGAGATTATGTAAGACCCGATTTTAGTTAAAACACGAAATTTAAAAATGCAAAAGGACTGAAATGGAATTTTCGAACACGTTGAAGGGCAAAATGGTCAAAAGATAGAAAGCCGATATAAATTCGATGAGAAAAATTTAATTAAAAATAATGGATTGAGAAATCTTGATCAATAACGAAGAAATAATTAAATTTCGGGTTAAATTGATCAAGATATGAATTTATGGGAATTAATCGGGATTTTTAATTCGAAAAATAATCCCGAAAATAATCGAAAAATATACCGAAAAGTCATTCGGGACAATATCCCGAAAACACGGAGGAATTATACCCGAAAAAGGGTCAAAATATAATAAATAAATTAAATAAAATTAAATTAATTAATTTGGAATAAAATAATAATTTTTGGTAGATATTTTAGATTTTTAATGTTTTTTTATTGATTAAAATAATAATAAATAAATTAATAAAAGAAATTAAAAAAAAAGAGGGGAATCAGAAATGGGTCGGGGAGAGAGAAATGGAAAGGGAAAACGAGGAAGCCATCCCCGTCTCCGTCGGCCTCACCACCAGACGCCACCGGAGAGGTGACCAGCCGAGTCGCCTGCGCCCGTCGGCACCAACCAGCCAACGAACGGCGGTGAACGGTGACCGAAAGAGGGAGAAAACGAGAGGAAACCGACGGGGGGAGGAGAAGAGAAATCCGACCATTCGCCGGCAAGCTAGCCCCAACCGACGCTAGCTGGCTGTTCCCCAAGCGAGGACGAGCAGATTGGTGGAGGCCACGACCGGCGAAACTGCTGGCAAACGCAGGAAAACGGCGGAAAGAGAAATGGGTTCCGACGGAAGAGGAGAAAGGCCGGACCGACGACTTTTCGGCGACCTCGACCGAAAGCGACTCCAGATCTGAGATGCGAACGACCCAGCGGAGCCACTGGCAGCGGAAGCCGGCGAAGAACCGGCCAACAAGGCCCTGAACCGGTCGAATCAGAGTGAACCGGCGGGTCCGAACCGGTTCAGCCAAGAAAGAGAGGAAAAAAGGAGAAAAAGGGCAAAAGAAAAAGAGGAAAAATTGGAAAAAAATCCCGGCGACATAATCGAGCTACGGGTAAGTCATAGCGGTCGAAATTGACCGATTTGAATTTTGGAATATTTTATTTAATTAAATTTCGACTGAAAATTTACCCGGAGATTTATGAAATTGTGTAGCTCGATAATTGGTATCCAACGAGAGCTTGAGATAGCCTCGATTTGCGTACTAGCATGGAATCTCAAATAAGTAACCCTTATTTACGACAATTTACATCGTTATGCGTGCTTCAGATTTTATTTTCGCATTTATTTAAATTAAATTTTGGAAAGTCGGATAAATTGTCGTAAATAATAAATTGAGCAATTCGAGAGTTATAACGGGGCCCAATGAATTGTTGGAGGGCCCAATGAGCCCAATAGGCCTCGATAATGTGAAAATTAAGTGGAAAACGGGCTTAAGGCCGATTAAGGCCCATTAAGGTGCAATCGGGCTCAATAGGGGTAAACGGGCCCAATGATTTAAATTAAGCCCAGAAAATATTAAATATAATTAAGTTGTACAATATCTGACCTGAGGAATATTGATGCGCAGTTCCGAGCATTTGATGGGGGAGCAGATCGGACTGCGCGACGTGACACCAGTGGAAAGGTCAGACTCCACAGAAAAATAAGGTAAGGGAATTCTACGGACTGCTAGAGGTAACTTTACAAAATTTCAAAGTCATATGCAGTCTTTTAAATTATCTGAAGGGTCTAGAAGTAAATAAATAATTTTAGTGCCCCAAATCGGCAAATTTACCAAAATACCCTTGTTAAGGGTAAAAGTTACAACTTTAGAAAAAATTGGGAGGAGCAAGAACAAGAGGTTCCTGCTCGTTCTGGAGGTGTTTTGACGCATGCATGAGTAGGCTGGCTAACCTTGAAAGAAAAATGCACAGCATTGCACATTTTCAATGATGAAATTGTTTTGAAAACTGTTTTAAGGAAACAGGGCCGCCTACGTGTTTTTATTGACATATGACGTGCTAGAGCTCAGCTCGCACGATGTTTTGATTTGTGTGATGCATGCATTAGTACAGGAGCGAGTGCTCGCACTAGAGTTTTACATGCATTGGTGCTGGAGTCCAACTCGCACCAGATTTTATATATATGTATTCATGATTTTCGTGATACGGTGCTAGAGTCTAACTCGCACCAGGTTTTATATGATTTTGGTGACAGGGTGCTAGAGTCTAACTCGCACTAGACTTTTCACATGACTTGATGAGAGTACTAGAGCTTAGCTCGCACTGGTTTTACTTGAATTGACGAGAGTACTGGAGCATCGCTCGCACCCCCCACTGATTTTTTTTTATGAGAACATGCGATGAGCCGTACTTGGAGCTTCGGGTAGACTGTGTGTCACCGATTAATTAGGCTCGCACGTGCTTATTGAGACATGGCATGAGTATAGAGATATGATATGGGTCCACGGAGTACAATGTACCATGCAAGTAGCATGGAGTACGATGTACCATGTGGCATCTTCGGATGTGTGGTATCTTTGGATACGTGGTATCTTCGGATACGGCATCTTCGGTTGTGTGAGATCGGATAAGACTGACATGATGGACTGACCCACCTCTCGGGCGGTTCCCGATCATGGTGATAACCCACACACTAGGATCCGTGTAGCAGAGGAACTCCCGAGGACACATGGCCATAGTCCTGGTTATTACCGATATACAGATGTTACCTAGTCTCGCATGTTGATGACCTTGATGAGATTGAAACTGGGTTTTAAACTAAATTTGCATGATGTTATTTCCATGCTTTTTTTAAACCCATGTGTGATGTAAACTGATTTTCATGGTTTTGTGTGAGTCAGGACCACCCGAAGGAGGGGTTAAGTCCTGACTTTATTGTGAAAATTTTAAATGAGAAAGAAATGATTTTAAAAGAGTTGCATGTTGAATTTTCCATGCGAACGTGTTTTACATGACATCATGAATCATTGCATCAGTTTTGAAATGTGTGGAGAAAGGGTGGTTTATGCATGGCACCACGTTCATGTAGGTAGTATGGTTGCCTACTTGTTCGTAGGATTGCCTTACTGAGCTTGATGTGCTCACCCCTTTCATTTTCTCACACAGATAATCTCCAGTAGATGTTGAGGCGACTGAGTACTGCATTCCGGATATCCATTGCTGCCCATCACTTAAGGTATATACACTTGTATATATTGTATCTACATAAGCATAGCATAGTAACATGTTTGTAAGTAACTTTAGGGGATGTATAAATATTGTAAACTCTTATAAATGACTGAGAAAGAATTAAGTTATATGGTAAATGAATGGTGGGACTGGCATTGACGCACAGCCCAATTGTTAGTGGAGTGTGGTCACGATCAGAGAACAGGTAAGCATGAAAGAAAATAACAAAATGCGAAAAATTTACTTTGATTTTTGGGTAGTTTTGGGTCGTGACATACAAGTCGATATTAGATCAGACCAGTGTTCAGTGTGATTAAAATTTTATTTTTCCTCAGTAGCAAATTTAAATAGAATATGTTCACATTCCCCAGACACATCTTGTATTGCATTACTGTACTTACATAATTTTAGATACAAAAGACTTTCTTACACTGGGTATACCTTCGATGCAGAAATACGCTCCACGAAATCTTAACTATGCAGAATGCCTTACTAACGGAAGCGATCCCAACTACAGAGGAACTCTGTGGATGAAAGTAAGGGGGTGAGCTCAACATGCTCAGTAAGAAAAACCCCATAGCAGATAGATAAATACACTACCTACGAAAAATATATATATTTTTATATATTAAAAAATTCGAAATATTTTCACAAAGTATACAGATGATTTGGTAATTTCTCAGATAACAGATTTCAAAATTCAGAAAATAGATTTAGTATCGGTAAAAGCACAAATACCAGGAACAAATTTTTCAGAATCAGAAGATGTATCAGTAATACATTTAACTACTATTGTAAATCCAGAAAGTTCAGAGTTTTCCAGTAGCAAAAGAAATAGATTCCCAAATATTTCAGTTCAAGCAGACAAATTCAATAAATATTTTCAAATAGACGAGACAAGGCATGCATGCTATAACAGATTTTAGAAATGACTATTGGCCAATGTCGGTGACTCCGGGCAAATCACGGGCCAGGTGTGCCGGGATGTCAATCGCCGTGGGAGTGGTCAGCTACCCAGACGGTTCACAGATTAGAATGTCCGAAGACCAGAAACAGAATCAGAAGCACGGTACATCGTACTCGTGGACCACAAATACAGATACAGATACAAATACAGATACAAATACAGAAGTGCAGCATGATCTCACCAAAGCCTTTGTCTCAAAATCAGTGCGAGGCGGACCGTACGACACACATTCAATACGCGCACAAGCACATTTCATCAGAATAATTTTATAACAGATCGTTTTTCCTTAAATCACATATAAATTCATTTGTTTTATGAAATCGTTCAAAACAGGCTAACTAGCCCTTTTTCGAAAAATCTCAGAAAACGGTCTATGAAAATTCAAAATTTAAGATTTTCAATAATTAAAACCGAATTCAAGTCATACTGTAATTTAAGCAAATCATTTAAATTTAATCCGTAAAATTTGATTGTTCAACTAAGCTAAAATCTTTCATTTTTCAGTCATAAAGTTCAACCTAGTCTTTTCGATAATTTCGGTTCTGCAAAATTTAACCTAACTTTTATATCTACAAATATACGAAAATTACGCATATTTATCTCTAGCAGCGACGAGAATTTTCCTTACCTCGGTATCTGTCTGCGATCCTCGGTTGTCTCGACGTAGTGAGTCGACGAATCCGGCCCACTCGGGTTATTTCGATCGGAGTCCTTTTTCCCGAGTTTTCAAATTTAGCACACTTATTTTCCTTCTCCAAATTCTCCTCTATTTTCTAAAATATATGTATATATATATATATATTGAAATATAAATATATATTACTGTTCATCCATTGTTTGAATTTATTTCCCATTTCCCGCCACTTTTCTTCTCCCCTTTCTTCTTCTCTTCTTCTTCCTCATGTCACTCACCCATCCACTGTCTCACCCGATTCTCGGCCTTCTACCTCTGGCACTGATGCATCATCCTCCACCCACATTCTAGCCAGCCCTTTCCATTCTCTTCCAGCTCTATCCTCGGCTTCGTTCTTCCTCACAGTCTCCCCTCTCGGGTTGCCCCTGTTTCTTCTTCTTTCTATTTTGCTTCCTTTTTCACCGATCACTGTTCACTATCTTCTTCACCTCTCGGTTTCAATCTCCCCTTCACTGATCATCGTTTCCCGAGCTACCAGTGCTGCCACCTTCTTCCTCCCGATACACCTCCGCCCGGTGCTGTGGTCGTGTTTTCCTCTGGCCAACCCGTAAGGTCATCTGATCTCAAGCTCTCGGTTTCCTCTCCCACAACTTCATCTTTACAGCTTCAGTCCTCCACTTTTATCCCCTCGGCTCACTCTCTCTGTTTCCAGCCTTTACAAACTGCTCTAATCGTGTATTCACCTCTATCCATTTTCCAGTAGCCTCACGTATCTCATTTCCTATTTTGCTATCTGCTTCAGGTTTCCTTTACTGCTTTCCTCCCAGCCTCTTCTCCATTTCACTCCTCGGTTTCACGCTACTGCTTCCTGTCTGAATAGGCAAGAATGGTACCTGTTTTCCTGCTTTACTGCTTCGGTTTGATGAGAAAACGTGATGGTGAAAGTCTGATGGCCTGAAAGTGTAGAAAAAAAATAGAAATGGAATGATTGTTAGCTCCCTTACGTCCCTTATCTACTGCCTTCACCGACTCCTTCTCTACACCTTTTTGCAGCAGCCCTTATCTTCTGAATTCACATTTAATTTTGTTCAGTCGGTGGGACTCCACTTATACCAATGTTTAGCATATTAAATTGTATCTAGTTACTGTATATTGCAGAACATTTCGGCTCCTTCACGTTTTCGGTTTCTACTTCACCTGTTCTGCCATACTCCATCATTCAGTCCACCATCCCTTCTGTTGTGCATGATAAAAGAATAATAAAAGAATGCATCACGTGGCACACAAATAAAACATGTGAGAAATGATACAAACCCTGAGTAAGATAAAAAGGGTAAAAATGTAATTAGTGATAGAGAAATCCCTATAAATAGGGGTCAGGTATGATTCGTTAACCTAAGTCTCTATTTCCCCTACAAAAACTCTGCCAAATTCTGGGTCTGACTTAAGCATCGGAGTGCAAACGCAGGGAAAGCCCTGCGTCCCTCTGATCTTGATTTTTCTTGCAGAGATTTCGACAACACGTGGCACAAAGGACGTCAGCAATTCATCATTGTTGTTTCAGGCAACAACAATTGGCGCCCTCTGTGGGAAACGGAAGAAAAGCTTTTGACAGCGATGGCACAGATACGTTCAACAGCAATCAGAAGTGAAGAAAGTGAGGACATGGCGAGCTCCCCAATGGCGGACTTAGGTGATGGAGTTCAGACCGAGAGAGGGTCGGAGATGATGACGATTCCCGTAACTGAATTCGAAGCCATGCAGAAGCAGGGGGAAGAAACCGTCGAAGCCCTGCGGACTATGGTTGATTTGTTCAAAGGAGCTTTTCCGCAAGTGAACCTGCCGCAGACTGTCCGAAATTTGGTAGGAGAAGGGCGAATTGCGCGAAATCCTGGCGCGCAAGACCCTCACGGCAGGGGAGTGCGAGACCCTGCGCGAGACTCTCGCGGCACGACTGCAGGAGACCCTCATGGCAGGGGAGCGCGAGACCCTGTGCAAGACTCTCACGGCATGGCTGCTGGAGACCCTCACGGCAGGAGTATGAGAGACTCTCGCGGCATGGCTGCTGGAGACCCTCACGGCAGGGGTGTGAGAGACCCTCGCGGCATGGCTGCTGGAGACCCTCAAGGCAGGGGTGCGCGAGACCCTCCCGGCAGGGCTACAGGAGACCCTCGCGGTACTCTGGCGGCAAACCCTCGCGGCACTCTGGCGACAGACTCTCACGGCATCTTGCCGCAAGACCCTCAAGGCGTACCTGCATTGGACCCTCGCGGCATGACTGACCCTCACGGCATGCCTGCATTGGACCCTCACGGCACGCGTGTATTGGACCCTCGCGGCATGCCTGCATTGGACCCTCACCGCATGCCTGCACCTGACTCTCGCGGCATGCCTGCATTGGACCCTCGCGGCATGCCCGCACCTGACTCTCGCGGCACGACTGCATTGGACCCTCACGGCATACCCGCATTGAACCCTCACGGCATGCTCACGGCGGACTCTCACGGCAGTGGAGCGCGAGACCCTCACGGCAGGGGTGCACGAAACTCTCACTGCATGGCCGCGCAAGACCCCCCGTTTGCTTCGTGCGCCACATGGCGCGTTCTTCGTGAGCCATGTGGCGCACTCATAACGCAGGGATGCCGGCTTACGCGAGACCCTGCTGCGCGAGACCCTCATGACAAGGGTACGCGAGATCCTCGAGGCATGGTCGCACGAGACCCTATGTGTGAAACTGAGGAAGATATGAGGCGTCAGGGTATGGGAGACCCTGTACGTGAGGCCTCGAAAGGCTTGCAGCACCAAGTTACGGAAGACCCCATGCGCGAGACTCCAATGAACTGGAGACATCAGAGTGTCAAAAAACTACGGCGTCGGGGTACAAAGAATTCAACACGGGAGATTGTTGGTGGTCGGAGACGCCAAAGTACTAGAAACCTTGAGGGTCCGGCTCGAGTAGACTCTGGATATTTGGGCGTCGAAGATCCTTGGCCCCAGAACACAAACAGCCCACCAAACAACGGAATCAAAGATGTGGGAATGACAGGGTCTCATGTTGAGAGAGACTTGAAAATAGATCCAGCACGAAACCTTGAAACTGGGATGACAAACTTTCAATCTCAGACTCATCAAAACCGAACTCAAGGTAACAGGAAAGAAGCTATGGACTGCGGCCAAGCTGATGCATACGATGCTAAGAAAGTGCAAAACAGACCTGTCTCCAAGGCACAAGTTGCCACTTATATGAAAAGAATTGTGGAACGAATCTTAGAAGAGAAAAGGTTGGTTCAGACTGAAGAAAACCAGAGAAGGAGAATCTCATTCAGTACAACGATCATGGGAAAACCGCTACCCCCAAAATTCAAAATGCCGCAGATGACGATGTATACGGGAAAAACTGATCCTTATGACCACATTCAGAACTATGAGTCATTGATGCTATTACATGGATGGGAGGATGAGATCATGAGTAGAGCATTCCCCTCAACTTTAACTGACCATGCACTAAAATGGTTTAATAGTTTGCCAGAGGGGTCTATTTCGTCTTTCAATCAATTAAGAAGTGAATTCCTGAAGGTCTTTGTGATAAAAAGCCAGAAAAGGAAGGAGGCCACCTATCTGCTTACCTTAAAGCAGGGGAGCAAGGAATCACTCAAAAGCTATGTGGATCGGTTCCGTAATGCTACTCTTGAAATACATGATCTACAAGTTGGAGTAGCTGTGACAGCTATGCTACAAGGGACAAGGTCTGAAAAGTTGCAAGAGTCGCTATCTTTAGATCAGCCAACGACGATCTCAGACTTGTTCTCTAGAGCAGATAAATATATCACTCAAGAAGAAGTGATGAAAAGGATACCGACGCTGAACTACATATAAGGGAGTTCAAAGAAAAGAAACCCTTACCATCGTCGGGCTACCTAAGCCATCACCAATGCCGTGAAAGAAGATGGAAAGGTCACAAGGCAAGAGGATAGCAAAAATGCGGAATATCAACCACTTGCAACTACACTGGCAGCGAGACTTTATGACATTTAATATTATTTTTTGTTAATTCAACTATGGGTTGAAATTTAATTTGTTGAACTATCATTTATGCCATATTGATATTTTATTGGCTGTTGAGATTCGCACATAATTGATAAATGACTAATCACACCAGCTACACATGTGCAGGGGCTTGAAGCGAAAAATGCGCGAGGTAAGCCACGCACTCAAGACAAAGGGCTTGAAGCGAAAAATGCGCGA
The DNA here is from genome assembly GCA_033439115.1 of Firmiana major. Classification (NCBI taxonomy): domain Eukaryota; kingdom Viridiplantae; phylum Streptophyta; class Magnoliopsida; order Malvales; family Malvaceae; genus Firmiana; species Firmiana major. The sequence continues at coordinate 42,688,175 of CM065908.1, read as the reverse complement.
GGTAAGCCACGAAGACAATGTGCAAGAGCTTGAAGCGAAAAGTGCGCGATGTAAGCTAAGCACACAACAAAGGGCTTGAAGCGAAAAATGCGCGATGTAAGCCATGAAGAAAATGTGCGAGAGCTTGAAGCGAAAAGTGCGCGATGTAAGCTAAGCACACAACAAAGGGCTTGAAGCGAAAAATGCGCGAGGTAAGCCATGAAGACAATGTGCAAGGGCTTGAAGCGAAAAATGCGCGATGTAAGCCATGAAGAAAATGTACGAGAGCTTGAAGCGAAAAGTGCGCGATGTAAGCTAAGCACACAACAAAGGGCTTGAAGCGAAAAATGCGCGAGGTAAGCCACGAAGATAATGTGCAAGAGCTTGAAGCGAAAAATGCGCGATGTAAGCCATGAAGAAAATGTGCGAGAGCTTGAAGCGAAAAGTGCGCGATGTAAGCTAAGCACACAACAAAGGGCTTGAAGCGAAAAATGCGCGAGGTAAGCCACGAAGACAATGTGCAAGAGCTTGAAACGAAAAGTGCGCGATGTAAGCTAAGCACACAACAAAGGGCTTGAAGCGAAAAATGCGCGATGTAAGCCATGAAGAAAATGTGCGAGAGCTTGAAGCGAAAAGTGCGCGATGTAAGCTAAGCACACAACAAAGGGCTTGAAGCGAAAAATGCGCGAGGTAAGCCACGAAGACAATGTGCAAGAGCTTAAAGCGAAAAGTACGATGTAAGCTAAGCACACAACAAAGGGCTTGAAGCGAAAAATGCGCGATGTAAGCCATGAAGAAAATGTGCGAGAGCTTGAAGCGAAAAGTGCGCGATGTAAGCTAAGCACACAACAAAGGGCTTGAAGCGAAAAATGCGCGAGGTAAGCCACGAAGACAATGTGCAAGAGCTTGAAGCGAAAAGTGCGCGATGTAAGCTAAGCACACAACAAAGGGCTTGAAGGGAAAAATGCGCGATGTAAGCCATGAAGAAAATGTGCGAGAGCTTGAAGCGAAAAGTGCGCGATGTAAGCTAAGCACACAACAAAGGGCTTGAAGCGAAAAATGCGCGAGGTAAGCCACGAAGACAATGTGCAAGGGCTTGAAGCGAAAAATGCGCGATGTAAGCCATGAAGAAAATGTGCGAGAGCTTGAAGCGAAAAGTGTGCGATGTAAGCTAAGCACACAACAAAGGGCTTGAAGCGAAAAATGCTCGAGGTAAGCCACGAAGACAATGTGCAAGGGCTTGAAGCGAAAAATGCGCGATGTAAGCCATGAAGAAAATGTGCGAGAGCTTGAAGCGAAAAGTGCGCGATGTAAGCTAAGCACACAACAAAGGGCTTGAAGCGAAAAGTGCGCGATGTAAGCCATGAAGAAAATGTACGAGAGCTTGAAGCGAAAAATGCGCGAGGTAAGCTAAGCACTCAACCAAGGGCTTGAAGGGAAAAGTGCGCGAGGTAAGCCACGAAGAAAACGAGCAAGGGCTTGAAGCGAAAAATGCATGAGGTAAGCCACGCACTCAAACAAGAGCTTGAGAATTATACGGCCAGAGAATTTGGCTTCAGAATCTAATGTAAGGACTTGATCTGAGGCTACAATGAGAACATATGTACTCTTCCGTAAGGTTATACCTAGCGAAAGAGTGGGGAGCAATTGTTGTGCATGATAAAAGAATAATAAAAGAATGCATCACGTGGCACACAAATAAAACATGTGAGAAATGATACAAACCCTGAGTAAGATAAAAAGGGCAAAAATGTAATTAGTGATAGAGAAATCCCTATAAATAGGGGTCAGGTATGATTCGTTAACCTAAGTCTCTATTTCCCCTACAAAAACTCTGCCAAATTCTGGATCTGACTTAAGCATCGGAGTGCAAACGCAGGGAAAGCCCTGCGTCCCTCTGATCTTGATTTTTCTTGCAGAGATTTCGACAACACGTGGCACGAAGGACGTCAGCAATTCATCATTGTTGTTTCAGGCAACAACACCTTCCATAACATCCTTGTTTCAGACTCTCATACTTCAGTTTCTTGTTTTCCTTCTTTTCACGTTTCCTATTGTTTTCAACTTCTTCATTTTGTTTCGATTTTTCTCCCTTCCTTCGACTAATTCTTATATATATATATATATATATATATATATATATATATGCAGCCTTGCATGTAAATATAATAGCTGTCTCTCGGGTTTTTGATTTCCTGTAAAAAACTAATTTTCATAGCTCATGTTCATATGTACATGTATATACGTTGTATAGGTATACTTATATATATTTTATATATATCCACACACCTTGGTTCACATAGTTTCATTGGGGTCCCTTGGATTAGTATATAAATGTACTCATATATTCTCATATATATTCGTATACCTTCGTACATGTGTTACCTATACCTTAATCTTAAAAGGTAGATATAGCATGGCATTCGTATATACACACCTAGTATAGAATAAGGTTAGACTAATATTTATTATCAAATTAATTCATCTATATTCTCAATTTTGAAAAAATGATTGAGCCATCATATATATATATATATGTATATATATGTATATATATATATACATACATGTATCTACAAGTGTACATTACTCCCTTTATATGTATATGTATATATATAATCATATGTGTATATTAGTATATCTTTGTACACATATTTATCCATCCATAAATCTTGAGGAATAAACACAATGTTGCATACATTTATACATATGTATGTCTATGCACTTAATTTGAATTTCCATGTAGTATAGAATAATGTTAATCTAATACTTGTGCTTAAATTTAGATTCACCCATAGTCACGTATCAGTCTTGATTTCCCGCATTATTAATATAGACAATATCAAGTATCGTGAAAATTTACGGTATTTACATTTTCCCCACATTGGGAAATTTGGTCTCCAAATTTAGGAGTACCTTAGTCCTTAAACATATGCAATATTCCTCTCGCATCAAGTTCTCCAATTCCCATGTGGCCTCTTTCGATATCTATAGTATTGTTACAAAATCCTTGATTAGAGGAATTGTCTTAGACCGTAGCGCTTTCTCTTTCTTGTCCAGTATCCAAATTTCGATTTTTCCAACATGTGTCTTTCTTCTTTCACTCCCAACGATTCATTCTTACTCACCTGCATTGGATCTAGATGATACTTGCAAAGTATTAAAGTGTGGAAAACGCTGTGGGTACTCGATAATTCTGGCGGTGACGCCAATCTATTAGCTCGTCTCCCACTCGGTCTAAGCTCTTGAATGGTCCAATGTATCGGGGACTCAGTTTTCCGTTCTTTCCTAATCTTATTATACTATAGGAAGGAGAAACTTTCAGAACATCAATCCTCCACTGAAATTTCTAAGGTCCTTCGTCTTTGGTTAGCACAACTCTTTCGCTTTCTCTGAGCTGTCCTCGGTTTCCTACAACCTAATTATACTTCCATAGGAGTCTGTTTAACCAAATCGAGAACAATTATTTTTCTTTCACCCACTACTTCCATCTAATCGGTGAACGACATTTTAGACCATACTACACCTCATACGGTATCATCTCGATACTTGAGTGTTATCTGATATTATGCGTAACTTTGCAAATTGGCAATTTGTCATTCTAAGAGTCTTTAAGATCTTGACACATGCTTTCAATCCCACATAGGCTTTTGGTACTCTACCTTAACCTGCTGACCTATGAGACATTTCATCCTAATTTCAGTTATTTCTTTTATTGTATTTGATTTGCCAATATACCTTCAGGAGATTTTGATAAATCCTACTATTCTCCAAGTAGTATCCCTCGAGGAATGAGTTCCTTATAGAATCTTCTTTTTTAATTGTGAATCATCGGGTACACATTTTATTTCTGAAGTTCTCAAACTATCAGTACCAATACTAAAATTTGTTGTAGTACCCATCTGGATTTTACTAGCTACATCAGTACGGTACGTATTACTACGCTGAACCTATTGGATTCGACGAACCAAGTGTAGAGTACAATTCTCAGGTTAGCTATTATACAATAAATATCAATATCAGATGAACCGCATCCAATTGAGGTTCACTAAATATTTCAATAACTCATGTCCACGTCCCATATACATAACGCCTTCCCGAAATCATTTATGCTCACAGCACTAACCCGAGTAATTCCTCTTTTTTTTTTCTTGTATTAGACGACTTTTGTGAAACTTAATATTTCAACCTTCATGATCAGTATAATTTCATAATTCTTTACCGCATAAGTAATGGTATCCTGACTTCAAACACAAATATTACAACTGTTAATTCCAATTTATGGGTTAAGGATCTGGTATTTCTAAACGCTATCAGACTTGACCACATAAACTGGTTATGGGTTCAAGGTTCAATCCCAATAAGAAGTAGGATACCAGAACTTATCACAATTTCACATTTATCCTTCGATCACCATCTATTTTCAATCCATATCACTTAATCCAAATTCATTTCACATACTAGAGATATTCTTACCTTGAATACACCTCTTATCCCAATATAACTTGTATTCAGAATTTGTCACACTTCAACGCTTGTCTTATTTCATTTATCAATTATAACGAAATCATTTTCTTACTCAAATTGAGCCTCGTATTCAAAACGTAAGTATATACAATTTACAATCCTTAGATCCCATATGTAATTCATATTCCAAGGTATCTTTTTATCTCAATCTCTAAATCATCTTAACAATTTTAGGTCCTTCTCACTGATCTCTAATCCTTGTTTGGGAAATTCAATTGACACTCATTCTTAATTCAACGTGATCCAAAAGACTCCGAGTCTCCTTAAAAATTAACGCCAGTACACTCCAAAATGGATCACTTGGTCCGATAATCCCCTCTTCATATAGTTCTTGTAATTACTTTTTTCAGCATTTCTAATTGAATCAAAGTCATTCAGTAAAGTGATATAAATAATTAATTCGATACCACTGCTAAATTAATTTCAAACTTCATCTTTCAATTTAGTGGTAACTCTAATAGGTCATCTGGATATGTGTCGAAAATCCCTTTGTCTACTGGGGGTCTTTTTACTCAGAACACGCCCTATCTTTATCAATCATATAAACAGTGTGACCTTCACTTATACTTTTGGTTTTGTAATTCATCGTTTCGGTTGCAGTGATTTTATTCCATCACTCTCACTGCTTTCTTAATACATCATTTTATCTGTCACTTTCTTTACCTTTTCATTTTCTTAGTAACCTCAAAATATACATATCATATCATCACAGTTCCGCCTTATGCATTGCTTCCTTAAAATAACATCCAATGGAGCTAACTTAGCTCGACGAAGGATCTTAGTACCTCTTACGAGTTTCCTGGACTTCTTCCGTTTTACATCTCTACTTATCCGGATTTATACTCCTTCAATTTCATATTCATCATCGGACTCATTTTCTCATGTCTGATTCAGTCATTTCAATTATAATTTCCAATATGCTTCATCCAGAATGTGTTGCCGTCTAAATGCCTCCAAAACATTTCTCATGTATTTCTCTAATTTTTTAGCTCTCGGGTTAAATCGAGAAACTTTCCTCCGAGTTCGATTTTCCATTTCAGTACTGATGCTACAAGGGCTACTTTCTTTATAGTAGCGCACTCTAAAAATCTGTGTAACTTTCTCAATTCTTTACCAAAAAAAATTGCAAAGAACTTTCTCGGTAGAGTCACTATAAAATTCCATAGGATTTCTCTGTCTCACTTATCCAATCTTCCACAATCATTGGATTTCTTAACTCCACTGAAAAACGAAGGCTTAAACTTCTGAAGTTGCCTCTATTAGGTTTACAATCGTACCTAACGAATCCATATAAATTCTTCCAATTCATTTATTCCAGTTTTTCGTCACCTTTGAATTTTAACTCTAGTATATAATAGTGTATCATCTTTCGAAATCAACTCGGTCGTTCTTTTAGTCACACCTTAATCATTATCATTATCACAGGGCCATTATCACTTGACTCGATAATATCATCATCGTTTCCATGTCCTGCTCATATCTTACGAAGCAGACTTCAAAATTTCCATTGAAACTATAAGATGTACACTAAGACGAGGGTTCATTACACCTCTCGAGCCTATCTCTACGGCCTCGAGGAATGGTTCATTTCTATCTACCAATGTGGCTATAATACTAATCAGCTATATCTATCAGTTTCCCTTCATTCATTGACACAATTTTCTATAAAACACAGTCAGGTATACCCGTTTGTATCTAAACAACGTACAGTAATGTCGGGGATGTGAACTTTCTAAGTCTTTTCCACTTTTAATATCGACTCGTATCAGGCCAACCTTGCTCTGATACCACTTATGTAACGACCCAAATTTACTGATATTTCGGTTGGGCTACAAGTCGATATTAGATCAGAACAGTATTCAGTGTGATTAAAAAATTTTTTTCCTCAGTAATAAATTTAAATAGAATATGTTTACATTCCCCAGACACATCTTGTATTGCATTACTGTACTTACATAATTTTAGATACAAAAGAATTTCTTACACTGGGTATACCTTCGATGCAGAAATACGCTCCGCGAAATCTTAACTATGCAGAATGCCTTGCTAACGGAAGCGATCCCAGCTACAGAGGAACTCTGTGGATGAAAGTAAGGGGGGTGAGCTCAACATGCTCAGTAAGAAAAACCCCATAGCAGATAGATAAATATACTACCTACGAAAAATATATATTTTTATATTTACCAAATCTGAAATATTTTCACAAAGTATACAGATGATTTGGTAATTTCTTAGATAACAGATTTCAAAATTCAGAAAACAGATTTAGTATCGGCAAAAGCACAAATACCAGAAACAGATTTTTCAGAAACAGAATATGTATCAGTAATACATTTAACTACTATTGTAAATCCAGAAAGTTCAGAGTTTTCCAGTAGCAAAACAAACAGATTCCCAGATATTTCAATTCAAGCAGACAAATTCAATAAATATTTTCAAATAGACGAGACAAGGCATGCATGCTATAACAGATATCAGAAATGACTATTGGCCAATGTCGGTGACTCCGGGCAAATCACGGGCCAGGTGTGCCGGGATGTCAATCGCCGTGGGAGTGGTCAGCTACCCAAACGGCTCACAGATCAAAATGTCCGAAGACCAAAATCAGAAGCATGGTACATCGTACTCGTGGACCACAGATACAGATACAGATACAGATACAGATACAGAAGTGCAGCATGATCTCACCAAAACCTTTGTCTCAAAATCAGTGCGAGACGGACCGTACGACACACAGTCAGTACGCGCTCAAGCACATTTCATCAGAATAATTTTATAACAGATCGTTTTTCCTTAAATCACATATAAATTCATTTGTTTTATGAAATCGTTTAAAACAGGCTAACTAGCCCTTTTTCGAAAAATCTCAGAAAACGGTCTATGAAAATTCAAAATTTAAGATTTTCAATAATTAAAATCGAATTCAAGTCATACCGTAATTTATGCAAATCATTTAAATTTAATCCGTAAAATTTGATTGTTCAACTAAGCTAAAATATTTAATTTTTCAATCATAAAGTTCAACCTAGTCTTTTCGATAATTTCGGTTCTGCGAAATTTAACCTAACTTTTATATCTTCAAATATACAAAAATTATGCATATTTATCTCTAGCAGTGACGAGAATTTTCCTTACCTCGGTATCTGTCTACGATCCTCGGTTGTCTCGACGTAGTGAGTCGACGAATCCGGCCCACTCGGGTTATTTTGATCGGAGTCCTTTTTCCCGAGTTTTCAAATTTAGCACACTTATTTTCCTTCTCCAAATTCTCCTTTATTTTCTAAAATATATATATATATTGAAATATAAATATATATAACTGTTCATCCATTGTTTGAATTTATTTCCCATTTCCCGCCACTTTTCTTCTCCCCTTTCTTCTTCTCTTCTTCTTCCTCGCGTCACTCACCCACCCGATTCTCGGCCTTCTACCTCTCGACACTGCTGCATCATCCTCCACCCACATTCTAGCCAGCCCTTTCCATTCTCTTCCAGCTCTATCCTCGGCTTCGTTCTTCCTCACAATCTCCCCTCTCGGGTTGCCCCTGTTTCTTCTTCTTTCTATTTTGCTTCCTTTTTCACCGATCACTGTTCACTATCTTCTTCACCTCTCGGTTTCAATCTCCCCTTCACTGTTCATCGTTTCCCGAGCTACCAGTGCTGCCACCTTCTTCCTCCTGATACACCTCCGCCCGGTGCTGTGGTCGTGTTTTCCTTTGGCCAACCCGTAAGGTCCTCTAATCTCAAGCTCTCGGTTTCCTCTCCCACAACTTCATCTTTACAGCTTCAATCCTCCACTTTTATCCCCTCGGCTCACTCTCTCTGTTTCCAGCCTTTACAAACTGCTCTCATCGTGTATTCACCTCTATCCATTTTCCAGTAGCCTCACGTATCTCATTTCCTATTTTGCTCTCTACTTCAGGTTTCCTTTACTGCTTTCCTCCCAGCCTCCTCTCCATTTCACTCCTCGGTTTCACACTACTGGTTCCTGTCTAAACAGGCAAGAATGGTACCTGTTTTCCTGCTTTACTGTTTCGGTTTGATGAGAAAACGTGATGGTGAAAGTCTGATGGCGGCAGCCCTTATCTTCTGAATTCACATTTAATTTTGTTCAGTCGATGGGACTCCACTTATACCAATGTTTAGCATATTAAATTGTATCTAGTTACTGTATATTGCAGAACATTTCGGCTCCTTCACATTTTCGGTTTCTACTTCACCTGTTCTGCCATACTCCATCATTCAGTCCACCATCCCTTCCATCACATCCTTGTTTCAGACTCTCATACTTCAGTTTCTTGTTTTCCTTCTTTTCACGTTTCCTATTGTTTTCAACTTCTTCATTTTGTTTCGGTTTTTCTCCCTTCCTTCGACTAATTCTTATATATATATATATATGCAGCCTTGCATGTAAATATAACAGGTGTCTCTCGGGTTTTTGATTTCCTGTAAAAAACCAATTTTCATAGCTCATGTTCATATGTACATGTATATACGTTGTATAGGTATACTTATATATATATTTTATATATATCCACACACCTTGGTTCACATAGTTTCATTGGGGTCCCTTGGATTAGTATATAAATGTACTCATATATTCTCATATATATTCGTATACCTTCGTACATGTGTTACCTATACCTTAATCTTAAAAGGTAGATATAGCATGGCATTCGTATATACACACCTAGTATAGAATAAGGTTAGACTAATATTTATTATCGAATTAATTCATCTATATTCTCAATTTTGGAAAAATGATTGAGCCATCATATATATATATATATATATGTATATATATGTATATATATATATATACATACATGTATCTACAAGTGTACATTACTCCCTTTATATGTATATGTATATATATAATCATATGTGTATATTAGTATATCTTTGTACACATATTTATCCAACCATAAATCTTGAGGAATAAACACAATGTTGCATACATATATACATATGTATGTCTATGCACTCAATTTGAATTTCCATGTCGTATAGAATAATGTTAATCTAATACTTGTGCTTAAATTTAGATTCACCCATAGTCACGTATCAGTCTTGATTTCCCACATTATTAATATAGACAATATCAAGTATCGTGAAAATTTACGGTATTTACACCCACCCTGAGGCCTTTCTGGCTACTTTTTCTATTTCCTTCCTAAGGCCAGGCTACCCATTCCCTTCTTGTTGCCACCCTTCCCAGTTCCCACATCTGCTTCCAGCTCCAGTTGTTGTCTAGTCCCGCTCCCATCCCATTCTTGCCACTCTTAATCGATACTCAGCCAGTCACGACCTCACTTTCCAAGAAGGTAGATCGGCTCACTACCCTTCATCATGCTTTGTCAGTCTCTAATCGACTCATCTCACCATCACCGACTCACCCATCGGCCTCTTTCTCATCATCTCCGACTCATCTGACCGATCGACCTCTCTCTCACCCTCACAGACATGAGTATGCCCGATCGCCCCTTACCACAACACCAAAGTACCTTTTCTCCCTCGGTAGATGGCACTGCCATAGCAGTGCTCCATAGATGGCCACGACGGCACAACCAACCCTCACCACTGAACAACAAGGCCTTTACAAAGCTCGGATTTGCTCACCCCCTCCCCTATTTTCAACAGATTTGGTCTACCACTCCTAGATCCAATCTCTCCTCACTCCTCAATCGTTACAGTATACTGAGTCTGAATTTATTTAGAGTTGTTTATCTGTTTATGTGTGCAGCGTTCTTGTTGTCGTTTTACCTCTTTGTTTCTGACTGTTGTGTCTTGTGTGTACTGTGTGTGGTTGTGTGCAATAGCTGGCGTTGTGTAAACCCCACAAATTTTTTACATTTAATTAGAGTATATAAAAATGGGAATAATATATTTTAATGGCAACATGAATATTTGTTGTAGGACTCGAGGAGTATGGGAACCATGAAGCCCTTGAATGACAGGGAAACCCGAAATATAGGAAGCGATAAAAAATGCAAGCAAAGAGAGATTGAAAAATGTTGGTTTATTAGTTGAAAATTTTGGATGTAAAACTTATATCGGGATTTATGAGGAATGATGAAATCCTAAGGATATTTTATTTTCGAAATAATGAGAATTTCATGAAAACATGAATATTGTGTCATTGAATAATTTTATGAGAAGAAAATGTATACATATATATATATGTATATATATATAGACTAGGAACAAATTTAAATGGACAAATAATGATATATATATATATATATATATATATATATATATATATATATAACGAATATATATATTGTAATGTATAACATACAATATATAAGAAATGAAATGGAACACAAAACAATTAAACAAAAAAAATAACACTAATCAAACAAAATATAAATATATATTAATACAAAACATATATATATATATATATATATTAATATAATACATATATATATATATTATAATATATATAGGTTGTATAGAATTGGCTATCAAAGAAAGCCAATTTCGTCACTTTGTTTCAATTGAAACAAATTGAAAATAGAGGAGAGCTGGGCGGGAAAAGAGAAGAAAGAAGGGGAGAGCTGGTTCTGCTGAGGAAGAAGAAAAGGAAAGAAGAGAAGAGGAAAAAGGAAGGAGGAGAGGGTTGGCCAAGGACGAAGGAAAGAAAAGAGGAAAGAAGAAAAGAAGAGAGGACTGGTCGGCCGAAAGAGAAAGAAAGAAAAGAAAAGAAGAAAGAAGAGAAGAGAGAAAGGGAAGAAAAAGGAAGAGAAGGCTGGAAGGCCGAGCGAGAAGGGAAGGAGAAGAAGAAAAGAATAGGACCAAGGCTGAAACCGAGAGGAAAGGCTGGGAAATAGCAGCTGACCGAGAAGCAGAGCAACTGAAGAAGAAACGAAGGCAGGAAAAATCTGGAACCGAGACTACAATGGAAACAGACTGAGGTTGAAGCAGCTGGAAATTGAAGCAGAAATGGGGACCGAATGAAGATGAGAATGATGGGAGACTGAAACAAAAAAAAGGGAAATTGAAGAAGAAGACAGAGGCTGAAGAGAAGCAGACCCGAGGCAGGGGAGATTGAGTGAAGGAGCTGTTGGAAATAAGGGCAGAAGCAAAGACACTGGAGCAGGGAGTCACTATGAAGCAGGGGATGATGAGCAAGGTAGAAAACAGGGCTAGAAATTGAAGCAAGTTGAAGTGGTGAAGGCTGGATCCGAGGACCACAAAGGAAAAGAGAAAAGGGGAGACTGAAAAGCAAACCGAGAGCTAAAAAAAGGAGGTAAAATACATATACGTATATATGTATATTGATGTACATGTATATATGTATTGTAAGTATATAGTATGATAGTGTGGATTTTAAATTAGATGTGAAATAAGAATAAAAATGGGAGGGATGAATAATATACAAATATATATATATATATATGTAGATATATATGTATATATATTTGATAAGGAATAAGGAAATTAAATGATAAAATAAATATGTGTGTATACTTAGGTGTATATACATATAAGAGTATATGAAAAATGTGTATATACTTAGGTGTATATACAAATGGGTGTATAAGATAAATGTGTGTTTTAGTATATGTACATACAAAGAATGTATACATGTGATAAGGAAAAAAATGGAAAACAAATAAATATATATATAGGAGTGTATATATATATATATATATTTATGTGTATATACATGTAGGTGTATATAATAAAGGTATATGTTAATATTTATATGTACAAAATATATAAATAGTAAAGAAAATATATGAACGTGCGTTTTGGCCTAGGTATATACAATAATACGTACACACGCAGTAGTAATGACAGGTTACGATTTTAACGCAATTCGGACAATTCGCATGAACAGGGTGCTAAGTATACAATTTCGGTGTAAGTGATTGTAGAAGGAATTAAAGGAGGTACTAGGAGGCATCACCATTCGAATTTGAGAATTTCGATAGATCGAGGTAAGGGGGTATAATTTAAAATGGTAATAGTTACTTTCTGAACCATGATTTAAGGAAAGCTTACAAAGACATGAAGTATGATTTTCATGCATGTTTCTAAATTTATATTTCTGATCAAGAGTATGCTCTTTGTATTTGTGTTTTTGAATAATTGCATATTTCTGAATTTGACTTCTAAATAAGAGCATGTCTTCTAAAATGATCTTTCGAATAAGATGATTTTATTTTGATGTTTTCGCATATGAAAACTATAGTATGCTTTGAGACTAAAGGCCATTTATGTTGTGTGCTAAAGCATGTGAACTTCGCCCTCATGGCGCCTGTACTTCGCCCTCGTGGCGCCTGTACTTTGTCTTCGTGGCGCCTCTACGGAGGATGACTTGGATATTTGCCGCATAACGAATATGTTATTATCGCATGATAATTATATGGACCGATGTAGTCTCTATTTGAAAATTTAACTCTGTTTTCAGAATCTGATTTTATAGTATGTGATTTGACATGTATTCCTATTTTAGAATTCTGAATGTACGAAAAGTTTACGTAATATCTGTTAAGTTCACGTACTTAAAGAATTACGTTTTGAATCTTGATGTTTTCCGATTTTCCTTAATCTTTGAATGTCCTTTATATTAGTTTCAGAAAGGAATCATTTATGTACTATTATGTTTTCTACATATTTGAATTACTAGGACCGTTTTAAATACATCATCTTACTGGGCTTTTTCCTAAAAGCTCACCCTCTACCTCTCAGACCATTTGCAGTGATCCGTAGGCGCTACCTGCCGCGTACATGACGTATGCTGGTGGGAAGAGCTACCCTAGGCTACTTTTTGTACACGCAGAAAGGTATACATTTACATTCCTGTACCAGACATATCTGTACGTACGTATATATATTGGGAATATTTGTGTTGGGATGTAATTTGTAAGGAAAACGATGTAAACAATATTATTTTGGGATTATATTTTGAGATGACTAATATTAAATTGAAATAGATGTATTGAGTTGTAAAGGTGGATTTGGAAAGTATGCTTGGTAGTTGTGGATATCTAGGATTGTTGGAAAACATGCTTGGTAGTTGTGGATATCTAGGATTGTTGGAAAGCATGCTTGGTAGTTGTGGATATCTAGGATTGTCAAAACAATTGTTTTGCAGATATGTAGGCTTATATATAAGCCGTTATGCTGCCGAAATTTCTATCGGCCATATAAGTCAAAGCATGAAAATTAAATATAATTACGGATAAAGAATTAGGAAAAGTGTTTTGACACTACACAGGAATGCAACCTAGGTGAATAAGGGAATAAGTGAGTAAATTAAGTTCAAAAAAAAATTTCCCTCGAATTTCAAGGGTCAAGGGTCGTTATAGTTTAAGGCGCATTTTTTTATAACAACTGTGTGGCACTTTGCTGCCACAGGATTCAAGAGGTGGCCCCCATAGTCTTATTCATACGTACTGTCTGCTTTGGAAGCCCCACAGGCCCCTCACAGCTTTATCGAGGTAAATACCCCAATTCGCGTCCTCAGAGGTTCGAACCCAAGACCTTAAAGTCTTTGTTCTTACACAAATGATACCAATTGTTGGTATCATTTGTGTAAGAACAAAGACTTTAAGGACTTGGGTTCGAACCTCTGAGGACGCGAATTGGGGTATTTACCTCGATAAAGCTGTGAGGGGCCTGTGGGGCTTCCAAAGCGGACAGTACGTATGAATAAGACTGTGGGGGCCACCTCTTGAATCCTGCGGGAGCAAAGTGCCACACAGTCGTTACACATTGTTTGCTTCTCTGTTTCTGGCTGTGTGTTTAGCTTGGTTGATTGTGTTTGGCGTGGTTGTTTGGTTGAGTCTGTTTTTATATAAACAGACTCAATAGAATGAGATTTGGTAGTAATAGAGGATAGCGACGGTAACGGTCAGTTACCGTTGCTATCCTCCGTTACCACTGTTATTACCGTTTTTTCACCATTACAGGTGTGAAAATTTTTCACACCCATTATTTTCCAAATAATAGTGATGACCACCACCGCTACTGAGAAAAAGTGACAGCGATGCGGCGTCGCGGTCGCTATTTGAAATCCTAGTCCTTCTACAAGTTATAAGTTTCATAGGTTTCGGTCATAAATTGTCACGACCCTCTCTCTCTGTTCGCGTTTTTTACCTTACTACTTACAATTGGGCTGTCAGTCAACATCTAACCCATATCTCATCCATTTATAATTCAATAAATGCATTTAATTAAAATAGAATAGAAACTGGACTTTTATATATATATATATGTGCGGAAACGTTTACATCAGTTTCTATTATATACATCCCCAAAATACAAAAGACAAACTTTACTGTGCATTAGTTTACAGGATACAAAATTGTTTTCTCATAAGTGTATACCTCTGTACTGCTGGAGAACTGGAGAACACCGTAGCAGGAACGACTGCAGTGTACTCACTACTGCGTAGAATCTGTGGAGGAGAAATAAGGGGGTGAGTTAACACGTTCATCGAGGAAAATATGAAAGCAGGTAGATAAGTACACTATCTACATGCTTAAAATATAAATATTTATTTTCCTTATAAAACTTATGCATTCTTTAAAATAACTTCCATCGATGCGAAATCATAAATTTGCGGGATGAGTATATGCATATTCATATAGCTCATCTTTAAAATCACACAGTACACATTTAGAAATCGCTTTGCACTCAGCAAATCAATATACATGAGACATAATTATAGGTTATCATATACCCAGACACATAGCAAGGGAAACATATGTCACCACACACAGTAGTGACAATGTCATATCGCTAAGATAAATATAGGACTTATAGCCATAGTCGGATTCCATGTAACAGTGATCAAGTGTGCGGGAACCCTATGCTTGGGGAGGCGGATCAACCATCCCTTCAGCTCATACAAAAATCACGCCACATCGTAATCCATGGCTAACGCTCATGGTACATCATGCTCCCCTGGATACTTATCACCCATTTCCATTGTCCCAAAATCTCGTGCGAGCAGGTCTATGCAAGATAGACAACAGTACACGATGGCTCCAGCACGGTTTTATACTCATTGCATCACATCCGTAAATCACGTGTGAGTAGGTCAATGCAAGACACACAGTAATACATGACAACTCTTGCACGGTTTTACTCAGCACACAACATAATCATAAAAACCTCGTGTGAGCAACTCAGCGTAAGAGCACACAAGATACCTGAGGCATCTAGCACAGTTTTATTAGAAAATTTCATGGGAGCATAGTCAGAGCAAGACACATAGCAATACTAGAAGGCTCTAGTATGATTCTGAAAAATCTAGTGCAAGCTCTCGAATGGAACACGCAGTATCACCCTAGGCATCAAGCACCCTTTTTACTTTTCTTGAAACCCTTTTTCAAATAATGTGCGAGCAGTGCTGGTCAACCTACCGTTGTCACTTAGGCTTTAGCACAATTTCACACAAAAAAGAAATAGAAGGGGCTCTATTTACATGGTATGAGTGAGAAGGTAATCTCCCTTCAATCACTCATTAAAAGCTTTTCATGTAAATTACCAACTCGGGAGCCAATCTATTATTACTCTTTCTCAAAACACTTGTAAAAACCATTTTTCACAACAAGGTATAGAAGTCATGCAATTCATGCATATAATCTTCTTCTCATAGGTAGTTTTTACCTAGATATATCAATATTTTTAAACTTATCGCATATATTTGCACACAGCGGGTAGGAAAACATACGTATAACTATCTCTAATAGCTCGCATAAATCCCTTACCTCGAATCGCGCTCGAATTACTTTCCTTCGATTTTCACTGCTCGTGATCCGGTCTTATCGGCTCTAATTATATCTTCAGGAGCTGAAATTGCGTACTACTCACATTAGTATACTTTCATATACTTCATTTCACTTGCATGATATTCAAATCAATGCATTGAGCCATTTACATCTTATTGGACATGATTCTCTCTTACGTCCATTTTGATTATATGATTAATTTCTCGAGAATCTCTACTAATTCGTATTAAATCGGCATTTATCTCACCATGCCTTAAGTTCAATATATACCTCATATGCTTATTTTCAACCATTATTGTTTCTATCATATGGATTTCACCAATCTATCCTACAATCATATCAACATGCTCAGTAACATAAATTCATGCCTAATTCATCATCATTTCCATGCCTAAGCTACTTTCTCACACTAAGCTATTTGTAGGTCACAGAAGATCAAGCATGTTCATGGATGTTTCAACCATCAATATATACACCAATCAACTCATCAAAACATCTAGATTAATATACTAGAAGTTGCTGTATTGAAATCTTACCTATCTCAATTTTTCCCATTTTTGACAACTTTGGGGGAAAACTCCTTTTCTCCTTCAATTGACTAACTCAACCTCTAGATTTCAACTGTGTTGTTCTCTTCCTCTCTAGGAATAACTTTACTGAAATTAACTTCTCTCCAATCTTAATGGAAGGTGTTGATAATTTAGAGGGATGAAGTTTACTTTCTTTGAGTAAAAACGGAAGGTTTTGATGTTTTCTGGAGAGAAAGCTAAGTGTCGGGTTCCTTTATATAGAATTTACCTTATGTGATCGATCTCCTAGGGTGGAGATCGATCTCCTCTTGCTCCAATTACATGATTTACAGCCTTGGAGATCAATTTGTTGTGAGGGATAGGATCGATCTTGGCCAGGCAGAGAGCTCCAGAGATCGATCTGCCAGAGGGATAAGACCGATTTACGTCTGGTCGAGACACAATGAGATCGATCTGCTTGGGGATGAGATCGATCCTTACTTGGTAGAAGCAAACCGAGATCGATCTGGCTTGAAGGAGGGATCGATCTCCTATTGCTCTGCAGCCTTCTAGTTGAAATTTTTTCCAAAATTTCAAGGCTAACTTCATATAAATTTGCTTCACTACTCATTTTGCATTCAATCCACATTTATCACTCAAAAAGGTCCATTTCTTATAATTCATACATAACGAAACTTGTGTGTACATCATGAACTCATATAACAAATGTGTACACCAAGTTTATGGACCTTACATCTCTTATGATTCATAGTACATGAACAAGTGTATACTTAGAGAATCATAAGGATTACATATGAAAATATGGGCCTTACGTTCCTCCCTTTCTTCAAGAAATTTTGTCCTCCAAATTAGAACAAAATTACTCCTCAAAAGTCGGGGGTACTTTTTCTGTATAAGATTCTCAAATTCCCAAGTAGTTTCCTCTAAAGTATGGTGCTTCCAGAGAACCTTAATAAATGGAATCGTCTTGTTCCGTAGCACCTTTTCCTTCCTATCCAGTATTCGGATTGGTTTCTTTACATATGAAAAATCATTCCTGAGCTCCAAAGGCTCATGCCTAATCACATGAGTTGGATCTGGATGGTACTTCCGAAGCATAGACACATGGAAGATATTATGTGCCTGCTAGCTTCGGTGGCAATGCTAGCCTATAGGCCTTATCTCCCCCACGCTCTAATATCTAAAATGGTTCAATATACCGAGGGCTTAGCTTACCCTTCTTACCGAACCTCATAATCCCTTTCGAGGGAGAAACTTTCAAGAATACTGACTTACCCACAGTGAACTCTAGTGGCCTCTGTCTCATGCCAGCCTAACTTTTTTTGCCTGTTCTGAGCTGTTCTCAATCTCTCACATATCAGCTGAATAACCTCCGAGGCTTGTTGTACCAAATCGGGATAAAAAATTTTCCTTTCACCCACTTCTTCCCAACCAATAGGGGAACCACACCTTCTACCATACAAGACCTCATGCGATGTCATCCCGATACTCGAGTGGTCACTATTGTTGTAAGCAAATTCGGCTAATGGTAAGTGATCATCCTAAGAGCCTTTAAAATCCATAACATTTGCTTTCAACATGTCCTCTAATGTTTGGACGGTTCTCTTTGATTGACTATCACTCTGAGGATGGAAAGCAAAATTGAAACTCAATCGGATTCTCATAGCTTCCTGAAATTATTCCCAAAAGTGAGAAGTGAAGCGGGAATCCCTATCTGATATAATGCTCAATGGAATATCATGTAGCCTCTTTATCTCCTGTATATACAACTCTGCCAAAGTACTCAGAGTATCTGTAGATTTCATAGCTAGAAAGTTGGTAGATTTCGTCAATCTGTCAACCACCACCCATATAACATCATGATTCCTCTTAATCCTCGACAATCCCATGATGAAATCCATGGTGACATGCTCCCATTTCCAAGTTGGTATAGGTAGAGGCTGCAATAAACCTGTAGGCTTCTGATGCTCTACCTTCACTTGCTGACATATCAGATATCTTGCCACAAATTCTACGATATCTCTTTTCATCCCTGACCACCAATACACTCTTCAGAGATTTTGATACATCTTGTTACTCCCGGGATGTAATGTATTTCTAGATGAATGAGCTTCTATCAAAATCAACCTCTTTAACTCTGGGTTATCGAGAACGCAAATCTTGCCTCTAAACCTCAGTAGGCTATCATCATTCACTAAGAAATTGGCCACATCACCCCTCTGAATCTGACTCGTACGATCCTCACATAGTAGATCAGCATGCTGCGCCTATCTTATCTGGTCAATCAAATTCGGTTCCACTCGTAGGCTAACTATCACACAGTCTCTGTCAACATCAAGAGGGTTTATATCCAACCTGAGGTGAGCAAACTGCTCGAGCAGCTCATGTTCCCTGACCATCATATACGAGACCGCACCAAGGTTCTTTCTACTCAGGGCATCAGCCACAACATTAGCCTTTCCTGGATGGTATAGTATCTCGCAATCAAAATCTTTCAAAAGCTCCATCCACCTCATCTACCTCATATTTAACTTTTTTTGTAAAACCAGATATCTGAGACTCTTATGATCTGTAAACACTTGAAATTTTTCACCGTACAAGTAGTGGCCCGATATTTTCAATGCAAAAACCACGGCTGCCAACTCTAAATCATGGGTCGGGTAGTTCCTCTCATAGTCCTTAAGCTGTCTAGAATCGTAGGCTATTACCTTCCTGTCCTGCATCAACACACAGCCCAGTCTTTGTCCCGAGGTGTCTATATACACTGAGTAACCTCCTGAGCTAGTGGGTATGGTGAGAATCGGTGCAGTGGTCAGTTTGTGCTCTAGTTCCCAGAAACTACGTTAACATTTATCATCCCACTTAAATGCCACATTCTTTCGAGTGAGACGTGTCAACGGAGCAGCTAGCTTAGAGAATCCCTTGACAAACCGCCGGTAATAACCTACTAAACCTAGGAAACTGCGGATCTCTGTAACCGTCTTGGGTCTTTCCCACTGTATCGCAGCCTTTATCTTGGATGGATCCACTGATACACCGTCTCTCGAGACTACGTGACCTAAAAACGATATCTCACTTAGCCAGAAATAACACTTTTTGAGTTTAGCATACAACTCTTGATCTCGGAGGGTTTGTAACACTGTTCTCAAATGCTGCTCATGCTTTTCCCTGAACTTTGAGTACACCAATATTTCATCTATAAATACGATCACGAAGTTGTCCAAGTATGGCTTAAATACATTGATAATTCTATTAAAATAGAATTATTTGTACTTAATTTCTTAATTAATTATTTTAATCACCATATTATTTTATTAATTATCCCCTCAATTTAATTAAAATTCTCTTATGTGCTAGTAAATTAAATTCGGATGAGTTTCAGTCAAAAATGGGTTGAAAACGGGCTAAAAGGAGACTGACCACTATCATTTCGCAGTCTGAGTCACCATTCGTCTGGACACGTGTGATGCTGGGTGTTTGTATTTTATTCGCCTCAAAAAGATAAGATCGGTGAATACCGTGCCCACCTTCTAGAAGACACACGCTGGGCCACATCGCACAACCAAGTGGACTAGAAGACAAATGACATGGAAATATCTTCTCTACAGCGAATGGAATGAAGGCAAGTGGCCAAATAATGCCAACTCATCTAGGATTAAAAATTACATTTATACCCCTAATTTTGTGTATAAATAGAATATGATGAGCAATTGAAAACCAAGTAGTTTTTTAGGGTAGAAGTAGTTTTAGAATAGTTTTTAGAAATTTTACGTTAAAAGTTTTCTTTATCTTTTTATGTCTCGACTAGGTTTATTTTTCTTTCCCTTGTTTTCTTTTTAGCCTTTCACGTTAGTTTTTGGGTAGCCACCATTGTTATAGAATTTTACAAGCTTTAAGTTTATTTTCTTAAAAATGAAAAAGTCTCATTCTAGTAGTTAGTATTCTCTTTTACAACATTTGTTTTCATTTTCCTTTCTTTTGTGATCATATGGGTTGCTCTCTATTCTGTTTTAATTTGATTCATCTACTATTCATTCAACTATTGCTTGCCGATTTCTTAAAAATACCTTATGACCATTATTTTATTTAGTTTTATCAACCTAGGACTATGGGGCGAATCTATGGCTGGTGACAGTAGCCATTGTGCCTACCCCTTCTCAGCATTTTCTTGTTTTAATGTGATTTCTATTGATTCCTCTGTTTTGATTATTTTCCATTACTAGTTATTATTCTGTATTTAAGATCCTATTCACTGTTAGTTCTAGTTTGCTAATGCAAAAGCTAGTTAAATGAAGATGCAATGTTGTTGTTTTACGCTCACTGTCGATGGCCCTCATCAACTGGTTTGAAGGGTAAGACGCTTGGTGATATTGGAGACCTGAGGCAGGAAGTATACCCAGCTTCCTTTGTGACTAACCGAAGCTTTCTTTAGACTCTTCAATCTCTAGTTTCTGGGTTCAAAGAGTGCCATTTCCTGCACCATTCAGTTTTCCAGTAATACATTTACCTGTCCCTACTTTGTTTGTCGATTTTCTGTGCAGGCCCTTGTTGTTCGTGGCTGCTATGACTACAGAGGTGGCGCAGAGTTGCTATCTTGCACTTGGCGTGATTGATGTTTGCTAATAACCTGATGAGTGTGGCAATGGAAAATAATGCTCTGTCCTCCTCTGTTTCATGATTCATTCTACTGTTAATTTTCTTTCTTCTCTTTAATTCTTGGTTTTAGTCATTTTACATTTTTTGCTATTCATTTTTTGCTTTAACTTACATGTTCTAACTTCTGCTTGTGTCTTTTGTTCTACATTGTTGAAGGTTGCATAAGGGTAATGTGCTACTCGACAGGGGGTAAAGCGTGAGAGCTTGCTGCTGCACGACCACTCTTGCTGGACACAGTTGCAGTCCGGGCTGTGCTGCGGTGTTGCTATTCTTCTTGGGTGCTACTACCACGAGCCGTATTGGAATCAGCTACTGTTGCGTGGACAGCTGAAGCAGAGGATAGGAGTTGGATATGGCAGTCTAGTGCAGGGGACAAAGTTTTAGTGCAGAAAAAATGTTACGGAGCAAGGTACAACAGCAGGTATTGGCCTGATCTGAAGTTGATCCTGGAGGCAGACGCGAGCAGAATGGCGAGAGCTGAGATTGCTGAGAGCATGATCCCAGGCAATGCTGAGGCAAAGCTGTACTGGAGGTAGTACATGCGTGAGAAAAAACGGCTCGGCAGCTCGCGGGTGTTATCCATTTTACAGTATTTTAAAGTTTAGTTATTTGTTTGTTAGTATGTTACATGTGCATTATTAGATTAGATTAGTTTCATAGTTAGCTGTTTAGTTTAATAGTTAACTAATTTAGCATTTTAGTATTGGTTAATTTGATAGTTAGTTATTTAATTTCAAAAATTTAATTTTTGTTTTAGGAAAATTTAATTTATGATATTTACTTAGTTTATTATTTATTTAGACATTTTATTAGGTTAGTAATTTGCTATAGTTACATTTAATTAGAGTCACCATTTTAGACATTTAGATTAGAGTTAGGTTTAGGAATAGAATTAGATCATAAGTTAGATTATTTTGCATTTAATACATGCAATTTTTAGTTTCATATTAGAATTTTCTAGTTTTTTAATTTACATTTTCTTTTATTTGCATCTTGATCTTTTTGCACTGATTAATTTAATTTAAGTATTTTTCTTTTACAGATTAGTGCTTTTATTTGCTAGGAGCTCGATAAGTAATTTTAGTTCTGTTTTATTTATTTTATAATTTTTATTTTTATTGTTTTTCAGTACCTTTTTAATTTAAGCCTTAGTAGATCACCCTCTGAATTTTCATAATTTGCTAGGATATACTTAGGGTAAAATTAATTGGTACTTAGTTAGGCTAATTAGATTCTTTGTGGGACGATAATTTAGGACTCAAATCTCATTATTACTTGTACGACCTGTGCCCTTGCGATTAACACGTCTAGGTGACTTAGGACGGGCGATGTCATACATCATTCATTAGAGCCATAAATGCTGCAGGAGCATTCGCCAACCCAAATGGCATAACCAAAAACTCATAATGACCATAACGGGTTCGAAACGCAGTCTTGGGCACATCTCCACTCTGAATCCTCAACTAATGATACCCAGACCTCATATCAATCTTGGAAAAGATTTGTGCTCCCTACAACTGATCCAATAGATCATTAATCCTTGGAAGGGGATACCTATTCTTGATGGTAGCCTTGTTCAATAACCGATAATTTATACAAAGCCAAAGACTCCCATCTGTCTTCTTTACCAACAGAACCAGTGCTTCCCAAGGTGATACACTCGATCTGATGAACCCCTTGTCTAACAACTCTTGCAGTTGGTTCTTTAGCTCCTCCAACTCAATCGAAGCCATTCTATATGGTGACTTGGATATCGATTCAGTTCTAGGTACCAAATCAATACAGAATTCCATTTCTCTGTCTACTGGTAACCCTAGTAATTCTTCCGGAAAGACATCGGGGAACTCTCTAACCACTGGGCTGTCAACTAATCCCATATGTGCCTTATCGAAGTCAACCACATATGCTATAAAACCTTCAACATATTATGATCACATTGGTTAGTAAAATCATCCATCCTTGGAAATAATTTACTACTTCTTTCATTATTCTTTAAGTCTTACAACATACTTGTCAGGGGTGAAAAACATTACTGTCTTAGCATAACAGTCTAACACAGTATGGTTTGCAGCCAACCAATCCATCCCTAGTATTACATCAAAATCTTTCATGCTTAACAGAATAAGATTGGCCAACATATCCTTTTCTCCTACTTTTAACTTGCAATTTTTTCATACATACTCAGTTGGTACGTTATCTCTCACTGGAGTTCTTATAAGCAAAATCCTACCTAGAGGTACAAGTTTTACATGTTCAATCAATTTACATTCAAATATAGGCGATATGAATGAATACGTGGCACCAGGATCAATCAATGCTAATACTTTAAAATCAAAGACTAGGATGGTACCTTTAATCACATCTGTAGAAGCTTTTGCAGATGCCTGGTCTAAAGCAAACACTCGTCCACGACCAACAGCTTGTTTCCCTTTCTCTTCAGCTGTGGCTTTCCTCTTAGGTGTTGGTGTCTTGACTATAGCCTTCTCTGGCTCTTTACCTTTTTGTGGGGCTGTATCAATCAACTCTAGGCATTCACGAGCTATGTGCCCTGGTTTACCACACCTATAACATGATCTTATCGATAGCGGACATGGTCTACTCCTATGATATCTACCACATAACCTGCACTACTCTGTGGTAGGTTGAGGTGTGCTGATAACTATGCCCCTCGAAGTTAGAGGTAAAGCTAGATAAGCTGGAGGCTTCGCAAGCCTCTCTCGTACCTCTTCAATCTCTAGTCCCTTACTAAATAACCTTCGACCCTTCCTGAACCCTCTATCATCAACTGACCTCTTTCGGTCTCTATCTCTGCCTTTACCACTCCTGCCCAATTTCGAGGCATGTAACTCATAATCCTGTTCACATAGCTGAGCTCTGCGTACTGCCTCATCATAAGTGGTAATGTCCAGTAAAGCTAAATGAGCTCTGATGGAAGGTCTCAACCCCTCAATAATTTTTTAAACCTTTCGGTCCTCAAGGCTCATAGTGACTGTATCATATTTGCCCTGGGATGTGAATCTAGACTCATATTCATCCACTATCCGGTTCCCCTGAGTCAATGTCATAAATTCCATCTACATCTTCCTCTGAGCAGTGGTTGGAATATACTGCCTCCTAAAGGCATCCAAGAATATATCCCATGTCACAACCGGGTGCAGTGCACTCAACATCGACTGTGTGGCCATCCACCAATGCTCGACCTCATCCTCTAATACAAAAGCCATAAATGTGACATTCTCTGTAGCGGAGCAATAGAAAAAACGGTATAGCTTCTCCATACTACGTATCCAATGCTCAGCTAACACTAGGTTCTTCACCCCACTAAATGAAGGTGGTCTGAGCTTCCGGAACTCTCTTAGTCTACCCAGATCACAATCCTACACTCCTTCACCATCAACCTGTTATGGAGCTACAAGATCCTGAACTAGTAGGGAATATCCTGAACTGGAGGGGGTATAAGAATCTTTGTGTAATGCCTGTAGTTTTACAAGTCCTTCTTATGAAGCTATGATGTATATGTACATTATTACGTGTATATAAATGATAAATGGATGTAAGGATTATGAATATAAGGTATAATTCATGATTTCAAGTTGTGTGCGCAAGTTTCATTCCCTATGAACTATACAGAATGGATACTACTATATGTTGGTTGTGTAGGGAATGTAAAATGAGGTATTAACCAATAAGGATGAATTACAAAGTGGAAATCTGTAAAAAACTATAGAAATTGGGATACAAGGGAAAAGCAGATCGATCTCCCATGAAGGAGAGATCGATCCCCTCTCACAAATGTCAAGTATCAGTTCAATTGAACAAGGCAGATCAATCTCATGGGAAGGCAGATCGATCTCCTTAAGTTTTTATCTGGAAGAAATTGGTCTCTCACAAGGCACAGATCGATCTTTCTTAAGTAACAGATCTATCTCATTAAGGCTATGTGAGGAAAAGATCGATCTCCTACAAGGGGCAGATCGATCTCCAAAGGGATTTTTGCCTGCGACAGATCGATCTCATCATGAAGAACAAATCGATCTGGTAGTAGTTACATTAGGTAAAAGGACTACCAAACCATGCAGAGATCAATCTCCACAAAGGACCAGATTGATCTCATGTCTCTACATCTATAAAAAGAGCACGAGATTGAGCTGGAAATCAGATTTTTCTTCCCAACAAACCCGCACCTATCCTTTTCTCCCAAAAGAATCAAGCTTTCTCACTCTAAATATCACTATATTCCAGCCAGATTTGGGAAAAGCTCAAGAAGGGAAAGTTGTTCCTTGAAGTAAGGAGAACAACATACCTAAAAATCACACATTGGTTTGATCAAGAGGAGGAGAATAGACTTCCACAAGTTTGGGCTGAGGAAAAAGCTAAGCTAGGTAAGTTATTCAACCCTCAAGCTTTAAATGTGAATTTCTAGACATTTTATGGGTTGAATGGTATGTGAAATATAGATAGGAATGATGGTTGTAGAGATGAGTTAGTAATATTAAGAGGGAATCTATAAAGAAATACTTATGGAGAAGTGATGGAAAACTAATGGAAGATATAGTGATACTAGTGGAAAAGGTGAAATATGATAAATGGCTTGAGAAGTATAAATAGATAAATAAAAGACAATATGAATGTTTGGGAGAAGGAAAGGAAAATAACTTAATGATTTATACGTGTAGATTGGAATACATTGAAACACGATTAACCTGGATCGCGAACAAAGCAAAAGAGACGAATGAGGATACAAGCGCGATTTGAGTTAAGGGATTGTATGTTAGCGATAGACATATTCGTACGTATTTTATAGCATTTTTAGTAGTTATGACGCTAGTAACATTATGTATAGCTATTGAGCCACATGTGATATGAAATGTATTATGGTATGAATCGTGAAAATGGGATGAGGGAATGAAAACAACATGACATGCATGTTTTCAATGTTTTTACAACCTTATGTTGTTATTGTGACAAAGAAATGGTGATCGATAGGTTGGCTAGTTTTACATGTTTAGCATGTAACAACATGCTACGTTAATAAACACGATTTGAGTTTTAAAAAAGAAAAATAGCCACCTATCAGATTTGAAATGTGAATTGGTGTTGGAGCCTTAGCTCACACCGAGTTTGATGATTTTGACTATGATGAAGATTTTACTCGCATATGTTTTCATGATTTGTTAAACCTGCTGGAGCGTAGCTCGCACGTGGTTTTATGATAATGATATTATGCTGGAGCCTAGCTCGCACAATGATTTTAAGATGATACAGTGCTAGAAGCAGTTGCTCGCACTGAGAGATACCACGCTGGAGCCTTACAGAGACTGTGTATCACGCTGATTTTGCTCGCTTAGTATATGAGACATGGTTTAGAACGAGAAGTCCATCGATGAATGGTGGATGGACTATGTCCATAGGCGTACGCTTTACCGTGTAGTTGTCCGGGGAATACTATATACCGTGCTGTATGCACGCGAGTACGAGTATCGCGTAAATGACACATGGAGTATGTTGTACCATGAGTATATGTGATATGATGAGGAAGATGATGATGATGATTGAGATGAGCCGAAGGGTAGGACTAACCCATCCCCCTTTAGGCGAGTGATGCCCTGTGCACACCTGATCAGTTAGGCCTGGGATCACTGACTATGGCCATATGTCGTGGATATTTGTTTGCCCAAATTCATTACTTGTCTTAAAGATAAAAGAAACTTGATAAAATGAAATGTTTTGTGAAAAGAAAAGAGATATTATGATTTGATAAAAAGCCTGATTTGAATGCTTGTGCTGTGATAGCACTGTTTTATGATATGTTGCTTAAACAAAAATATTGAGCATTGGTTTTATGAAAATGCCTATGAGAGAATAATGTTAAAAATGCATTTTTCCATTGATATTTTCATTCATAATGAAAGATGACTTTGTTGATCATGCATGGGCTACGTAGATAGTACAGTATCTACCTGTTAGCATCCTTTTCCTTACTAAGCTGTGGTTTGCTCATCCCACTATTTTTCCCCTCTAGATACTGAGAAGTAGAACCGTGCAGTGGTCTCAGATTGGTTTTGTGTTGGTAAGCTCCCACCAGTTGCTAAGGTATAAGAAATGTATACCCATAAGTATTTTGTATCTATCGTTTTGTATCGACAGTCATACATTGACAATGAGAAAAATTGTATGGGGATGTTATGTAATGATATTAAATTTATGCAATCGATTTTGTATATCTACACATATGCCTGGGAGTGTGTGTCTTAAAGTTTTAAATATTTCCACAATAAATGTATGGAATTAGTAATTGCATCCGCTCACAGCCCAACCGTATGTAGTATATGTATGAATGAAGAGCACCGGGAGTCGGGGTGTGACAGAATTTGGTATTAGAGCGTGGTTGGTCTGATGTGAGTCGACTTTTAGGACTAAGAAAATGTACATCCCCAAGTTACTGTGCGATATTTAGATACAAATGTGTATATGAAGCTGGTAGTAACCTAAGAGTTTGTTATAAATGCAAGAAAGTTAACAAGCTTGTGAGCTATGCCTGAGAGACACTGCAAGAGTGGATAGAGCTCACGAGCTCAGGGGCGAAATGATAGGACTGAGAGGCATAGTAGATTGTCCTCGAGCCATGAACCCTATGATCAGGTAGAGACTCCAGATCCTCAGGTAGCTAGATTAGAGGAAGACATGCGTATGATGATGACCATAATGGGTCAGATCATTCTAGATTGGAGGGAATACCCGGTACAGCATGGCAGGCTGCACCGAATCCCTCAGCAGCTACACCTGAGCTTAAGAATGCTGCACTTGCATAACCTGAACCCCATAGACCACGAGGTCCCCCTATTAGGCCAACAGTATGATAATGATGATTTGAAGCATGGTTATGACTGTGATATGGAGAGGTTGAGGCATTTATGGACTTTATGCCTCCTTCTTTTAGTGGGGTAAAGGATCCAGCAGTGGCTGAGGATTGGATTAGTCAGATGGAGATGCTGTTTGATTTCTGTAGGTGTTCGGCTACGGAAAGAGTAGCGCTTGTGGCCTTTGTATTGAGAGGCGAAGCAGAGCACTGGTGGAAGTCCACCAGACCTATGTTGAGAACTCAAGGTACAACGATCATGTGGGATATGTTTTTGGGTGCTTTTAGAGAATAATATATCCCAGATACTACTCGGCGTAGGCTACAAATTGAATTCTTGAATCTGACTCAAGGGAACCGATCTGTGGATGAGTATGAGTCACGATTCACATCTTTGGGCCGGTATGATCCAGACTCTATCAGGAGTAAAGCTATTAGGGTCCGCATATTTGTTGATGGACTAAGGCCTTCGATTAGAGCTAAATTGGCCTCGTTTAATG
This sequence comes from Firmiana major, assembly GCA_033439115.1. Lineage (NCBI taxonomy): Eukaryota > Viridiplantae > Streptophyta > Magnoliopsida > Malvales > Malvaceae > Firmiana > Firmiana major. The sequence continues at coordinate 42,659,371 of CM065908.1, read as the reverse complement.
TTGCTACATATAGAGAAGCTGTACGACGGGCCCAGTTGTGTTAGCAGGATTATGATCTGCATATTTCAGAGTTTAGTTGGGGTAAGGACAAGGGACCAAGGAAATTGGGAGATGGCAAGGGTGCCATATTTGGTCGGAGACATCCTGCTAAACATCGAAGAGAGGCAGATGAGTCATAGAAGAAGGCTGCTAGACCTATTATGCATCCGACTTCAACATCAGCCAGGGGTATAGTGATTGGTGGACCCCGGTCGACTACTGATCAGTGCAAAGTATGTGGCTGATATCATGATAGTAAGCCCTATCATTTTCAAGATACATGTTGCTTCAGATGTGGTAGGCTTGGGCACTATGCAAAAGATTGTCCTGAAGAAGTCGAGGTAGTCCCACAGAGGGGCAAGGAGCCAGAAAAAGTTCCTACAGTTACACCTCCTGCAAGGAAGAGAGCCACGACTAAAGAAAAAGGAAAGCAAGTTATGGGTCAAGGTAGGGTATATGCGATAGACAAAGCATCAGCAGATAACTCTTCTGAGGTGATAAAATGTACAATTGTGATTTTCAATTTGGACGCTATAGCTTTATTTGATTCTGGTGCTACGCATTCCTTTATATCGCCTGCATGTGCTTCAAAGTTGACAAGTTTTGTAGAACCCACATACTTAAAAAGGACTTTATTAATAAGTACTCCAATGAGAGTTAGTCAATTAGCTGAACAAGTATATAAAAATTGTAAAGTGAGGGTAGGAGATAAGCATATAACAGCCAATCTGATCTTGTTGAATATGTATGACCTTGATTTAATTTTGGGAATGGATTGATTAGATACCAATCATGCTATTTTAGACTGTCACTCTAAGTCCATTACATTTTCTTTACCCGAGAAATATGTTGTAAAATTTTATGAGAAGTAATGAGATTCTGATCTTGTAGCAAGTAAAGTGCATTGGTGCATAAATGACATGAATGTTGTTTTGAAGGTTTTATTGCTTATGTGGTGGACTTGAACAAAACACATCCGGATATAGATGACATTCCAATGGTTAGAGAATTCCTTAATGTCTTTCTAGACGACCTATCGAGATTGCCACTGGATAGAGAAATGGAATTTGGTATTAACTTGACACCTAGAACAGAGTCCATATCCAAGTCACCATATAAGATAGCTCCAATTGAACTAGAGTAGTTAAGGAAGCAGTTGCAAGATATACTAGATAAGGGGTTCATAAGACTGAGTGTCTCGTCATGGGGAGCCCCAGTATTGTTTGTGAAGAAAAGATATGGGAGCCTTAAGTTGTATATTGACAATCGGATGTTGAACAAGGCTACTATCAAGAATATGTACCCTTGTCGTGCATTAATGATTTGTTGGATCAGCTTAGGGGAGCACAAATCTTTTCCAAGATAGATCTGAAGTCTAGGTACCATCAACTGAAGATTCGGAAGGAAGATGTGCCCAAGACGGCTTTCCACACCTGCTATGGTCATTACGAATTCTTAGTGATGCCTTTCGGGTTAACGAATGCGTCAGCAGCTTTTATGGCTCTAATGAATGAGGTATGCAAGCCATACTTGGATCAATTTGTCATAGTATTCATCGATGATATATTGGTGTATTCCAGATCCAGGGAAGATCACGAGCAGTAATTAAGGATTGTTTTGCAAACCCTCCGAGAGAGAAAGTTGTATGCCAAGCTTAACAAATGTGACTTTGGCTAGAGCAGATTTCTTTTCTGGGCCATATTGTATCGAAGGATGGGGTGTCAATAGATCCATCCAAGATTCAGGTTATTGTTTAGTGGGAACAGCCCATGACGGTCATAAAGATCAGGAGCTTTCTAGGTTTGGTTGGTTACTACCGGAGATTTATAGAGGGTTTCTCTAGATTGGCTGCTCTGTTAACACGTCGTACGAGAAAGAATATGGAGTTTATATGAGATGAAGCATGTGAGAGGTGTTTCCAAGAACTTAAGCACATATTAACCATCGCGCCAGTTCTCACCATTCCTAACAGCTCAGGGAACTATTCTGTTTACACAGATGCTTCGCACTAAGGACTGGGCTATGTTTTGATGCAGAATGGAAGGGTAGTTGTTTATGGATCCAGACAGTTGAAAGATCATGAGAAGAACTACCCCACTCACGATTTAGAGTTGGCGACCGTAGTATTTGCATTAAAGATATGACGCCACTATTTGTATGGTGAGAGATTTCAGATCTTTACGGATCACACGAGTCTTAAGTATCTATTCTCACAAAAAGAGTTAAATATGAGATAAAGAAGGTGGTTAGAACTCCTCAAGGACTATGATTGTGAGATTGTTTATCACCCGGGGAAGGCAAATATGGTTGCCGATGCATTGAGTAGAAAGAGTCTCGAGTTGGTATTATATATAATGGTTAGGGAGCACGAGTTGTTGGAACAATTCAAGAACCTTAGATTGGATATGACCCCACCTGAGATTGGCAGTTCTAGGATTATAGCCAGCTTGAGATTAGAACCAAAATTGATTGAGAGGATCCGACAAGCCCAGCAGAATGATCAATGGTGTATTGATGTAATTAGCCAAATTCAGAAAGGTTAGGGCACTGATTTTCTATTGAGTTCAGATATACTACTATGGTTCAAAAATAGAATATGTGTCCCTAATGATCCAAAGCTTAGGAAGTTGATTCTATCAGAGGCTCACTTTTCGAGATACACAGTACACCCATGAAGTAGTAAAATACATCAAAACCTCCAAAAAATATATTGGTGGACTGGAATGAAAAGAGATATAGCCGAGTATATTGCTAGATGTCTCATTTGTGAGCAGGTTAAGGTAGAGCATCAAAAACCTGAAGGATTATTACGACCTCTACCGATACCGATGTGGAAGTGGGAGCATGTCACCATGACTTTGTGATAGGATTACCGAGGGCCTGTAAGAACCATGATGCTATTTAGGTTATAGTAGATCGGTTAACGAAATCGACACACTTTTTAGCCATGAGATCTATAAATACTTTGAGTGCATTGGTGAACTTGTATGTATGATAAATAGTGAGATTGCATGGAGTCCCAGTGAGTGTTGTTTCTAATAGGGATGCCCGCTTCACTTCCCACTTCTGGGGGCATTTTCAAGAAGCGATGGGGACCCAATTGAACCTTAGCACCACTTTCTATCCTCAGACAGATGGTCAGTCGGAGAGGACTATACAAACCCTAGAGGATATGTTGAGAGTGTGTGTACTGGATTTTCGAGGCTCATGGGACGATCACTTGCCACTAATTGAGTTCGTCTACAATAATAGTTATCACTCAAGTATTGGTATGGCCCCTTATGAGGCACTATATGGTCGTAGATGCCGATCACCTATTGGTTAGGAAGAGGTTGGTGACAGACAGTTGCTCGCTCCCAATTTGGTTAGACAAGCCTCAGAGGATGTTCAGATAATATATGAGAGGTTGCGAACGGCTTAAAGTCGACAAAAAGGCTATACTGACAGGAGACGGAGGCCACTCGAGTTCGCTGTGGGTGAGTCTGTATATCTGAAGGTATCTCCTTCTAAGGGAATAACGAGGTTCAGGAAGAAAAGAAAACAAAGTCCTCGTTATATTGGTCCCTTTGAGATTTTGGATAGAGTGGGAGATAGAGCATATAGGCTAGCCTTACCACCTGAGCTAGCAGAGGTCCACAATGTTTTTCATGTTTCTATGCTTCGAAAATACTATTCGGATCCTACACATGTAATTAGCTATGAGCCATTAGAGCTCAAGGAGGACATGTCTTATATGGAGAAATCGATCCGAATATTGGATAGAAAAGAGAAGGTGTTGCGGAACAAGTCGATATCATTGGTTAAGGTCCTGTGGCAACATCATACATCAGAGGAAGCCACTTGGGAGTTAGAGGACTTGATGAAGGAGAAATATCCCCAACTTTTTGAGGAATGAACTTAATTCAATTTGGAGGACCAAATTTTCTAAGAAGGTGAGAAATGTAATGCCTGTAGTTTTACAAGTCCTTCTTATGAAGCTATGATGTATATGTACATTATTGCATGTATATAAATGATAAATGGATGTAAGGATTATGAATATAAAGTATAATTCATGATTTCAAGTTGTGTGCACAAGTTTCATTGCGTATGAACTATACAGAATGGATATTATTATACATTGGTTATGTACATAATGTAAAATGAGGTATTAGGTAATAAGGATGAATTACAAAGTGGAAATCTGTAGAAAACTGCAGAAATTGGGATGCAAGGGAAGAGCAGATCGATCTCCCATGAAGGATTGATCGATCCCCTCTAACAAATGTCAAGTATCAGTTCAATTGAACAAGGCAAATCGATCTCATGGGAAGGCAGAACGATCTCCTTAAGTTTTTGCCCGAAAGAAATCGGTCTCTCACAAGGCACAAATCGATCTCTAAATGTCTCGGCCAAGAAGAGATCAATCTCCCTTAAGCAATAGATCGATCTCATTAAGGTTCTGTGAGGAAAAGATCGATCTCCTACAAGGGGTAGATCGATCTCTAAAGGGATTTTTACTTGCGACAGATCGATCTCATCATGAAGAGCAAATTGATCTGGTAGTAATATTAGGTAAAAGGACTACCAAACCATGCAGAGATCGATCTCCACAAGGGACCAGATCGATCTCATGTCTCTGCATCTATAAAAAGAGCACGAGATTGAGTTGAAAATCAGATTTTTCTTCCTACCAAACCCGCACCTATCCTTTTCTCTCAAAAGAATCAAGCTTTCTCACTCTAAATATCACTACATTCCAGCCAGATTTGGAAAAAGCTCAAGAAGAGAAAGTTATTCCATGAAGTACGGAGAACAACATACCCAAAACTCACAGATTGATTTAATCAAAAGGAGGAGAATAAACTACCACAAGTTTAGGCTGAGGACAAAGCTAAGCTAGGTAAGTTCTTCAACCCTCAAGCTTTAAATGTGAATTTCTAGACATTTTATAGGTTGAATGGTATGTGAAATATAGATAGGAATGATGGTTGTAGAGATGAGTGAGTAATATTAAGAGGGAATCTACGAAGAAATACTTATGGAGAAATGATAGAAAACTAATGGAAGATATAGTGATACTAGTGGGAAGATAAAGGGCTTGAGAAGTATAAATAGATAAATAAATGACAATATGAATGTTTAGGAGAAGGAAAGGAAAATAACTTAATGATTTCTACTTGTAGATTGGAATATGTCGGAACACGATTAACCCAGATTACAAACAGAACAAAATAAACGAAGGAGGATACAAGCACGATTCGAGGTAAGGGATTGTATGTTAGCGATAGAGATATTCGTACATATTTTATAGCGATTTTAGTAGTTATGACGTGTGAGATCTGAGAATTTCAGACATATTTTATTGATGTAATAATAATTTGAGTATAATTTATTGAGCTAAGTGAATTGTGGGAATTATAATTGGAGATTTATATGTTAAGTGTGTAAAATGAGCATGAAGCATGAGGACAGATCGATCTGGGAGAAGGAGAGATCGATCTGGTGAGTTAAAAATGACGAGGGAAGGGAAATTTGAGGAGCAGATCGATCTCCAATGGAAGAGATCGATCTCCTTATGAATTTGTTTGAGAAGGGATCGATCTCATGAGGAAGAGATCGATCTCCAAATGAATCTGTTTGAGAGAAGATCGATCTCATGAGGAGGAGATCGATCTCCAAATGCTTCTGTTTGGGGAGAAGATCGATCTCCTTAGGAGCAGATCGATCTCATAAAGCCATAAAGAGATCGATCTCACCCCTCGACAGATCGATCTCCTAGGCATAAAATTACCCAGATCGTCCCCAAATTTCAAACACAGATCGATCTCAGCAAGAGGCAGATCGATCTCCTACCTCCAGTCTATATAAGGAACCTGTGTTTTCTCCTGAAATTTCACTTTCTCTCTCTTTCAAACCTCCATTTTTCCGAAAACCTAGTTTCTCACTCCTCCAAATCCCCCATTTCCGGCCGAATCAGCTATTGTGGTAAGAAGGAAAGTTGTTCCTCGTCAAAGGGAGAACAACATACTTGGAAATCGAAGGACGAATCGGATCGAGGCGTGAGTTGTGAGTCTCACAAGCTTTGGGTAATTTCTAAACCTCGATCTTGATATTTGAGCTGATTTTGATGTTATTGGTGGTTGTAATTATGTTGAAATAGTTGAGAAATGATTAGGGATTGATGAATTTCAATGTGGATAGAGTGATAATGATATTTAGCGATTTTGGTGAATTTCGGAAATTGTGAGCTATAAATGGAAAATATAGACAATGTGGTGAACTAGCATAGATAATTGGTATTAGAAATGTAGAACTTCGAGATATTGGGAATGAGGTTGTAGTTTAGGGTTGAGTTACGAGAAAACAAGAGATTTGAGGTGTTATGAGCAATTATGCTCGATTTTTGTGAATTGAAGCTTATGTGATGTGGAGTATTGATGTTTTAACATCGTTTGGACAGCTCGGGAGTTCCAGAGTGGAATGCGAGACTAGTCCGTGATACGGGGGAAACGATTGCACTATACGAGTTGCAAAGAGGTAAGGGAAAACTAAACCATTTTGTGTATGTATTTTGATGAATTGTTAGCATGAACCATGATTTGAGAATACAAGCATGTTTTGTGTTGTGATGTAATTGCACACGGTTTTTATAGCCGGTTGGAGCCCATTATTTTATGAGTTTATAAGCTAAGTGTGAAATTGCTTTATAAACCTTTGAGTTGCGTGAAAAGTAAATTGGGCTCTACGTTAAGGCGATATTGAGATTTGAGAAAATGTGTGCGTGTTTTGCCGGTTGGAACTCGGTTTTAATATGTTTTGTGTTGAGTACACAAATGTTTTAAATGAGTTTTTGAGAGAAAACCATTATGAGTTCTACGTGAAGGCATAACGTTTTATAAGATAATGGCTAATGATTGAGACTTAGGCGTGTCATGTTGAACACACATCGGGCATTGCTCTGGTAGCATATAAGACCGATATAGTGGGACGCCTGGGAACCGACCCAGGGACCACAGGCCTTGTTCTGGTAACATGTAAGTTCGATTATTCCTCCGCTTTGGTAGCGTTGGGAGGCATTGCTCTGGTAGCATGTAAGACCGAGAGAGTGGGCCGCCTGGGAACCGACCCAGGGACCACAGGCCTTGTTCTGGTAACATGTAAGTCCGATTATTCCTCCGCTTTGGTAGCGTTGGGAGGCATTGCTCTGGTAGCATGTAAGACCGAGAGAGTGGGCCGCCTGGGAACCGACCCAGGGACACAGGCCTTGTTCTGGTAACATATAAGTCCGATTATTCCTCCGCTCTGGTAGCGTTGGGAGGCATTGCTCTGGTAGCATGTAAGACCGAGAGAGTGGGCCGCCTGGGAACCGACCCAGGGACCACGTGTCAGTGTGCATTAGGCGAGGCATTGCTCTGGTAGCAAGTAAGGCCGGGCCTTGTTCTGGTAACATATAAGTCCAATATACTTTGCACACGACCATATTGTCGACGTTCCCTCTATACGAGGATGCCTGGGATGCGCACCCAGAGGAGCTTATATATATTTGATGTGCCATGACGAATTTTAATTGAGTTTTATTGCCTAGTCTCGTTTTACACATGAGTTGTGTTTTGTGACCTTGTCACGTGTGAATTACTGAGGTGATTTTTATCACGTATTTGAGAACAGCCATTATTGCATATATTTACACATGCTTGTGAGTGCTCGGTGTTGAGCCTTTTATCTTCATGTTTTCACATGATTTAACGAGTTATGAGATGATGCTTTGAGAACTTTCATGCTACGATTTCAAATGAGCTTTATAAACAAATACATATTTGTGATGTGTGAAATGGTTTATATAACTGAGTTCCTTTACCCCCCTTACTGAGCGATTTAGAAGCTCACCCTGTTTTCCTTTCCCCCCAGAGTTCTTCAAGTGAAAAAGGATCTCCCTGCGGCGTACGAAGTAGTGGCTAGTGGAGGATTTGAGCTCCAGGCCCTATCTATTGTATTTGAGGTATCTTTTATCTTTTCATGTACCCAGACTATTAATGTGATTACAGACACTTGATGTATAACATTATATGGGACGTATTAGGATTAATTAACTTGGAATTGAGTAATGTATATGATTCAATATACACTATGTTGTGATGAGATCCTGAGGCATGATATTTATGATGATGTATGACACTGCACAGGAATGCACCTTTAATTGCGAATTAACGAGTAAAAAGTTTTAAATTGGCCCTATTTTCCGTAAATTTTTGGGGCGTGACAGAGTTTTCTTGGTATCAGAGCTTAGGGTGTCTAGTACTGTCAGTGTCGGTTAAGTGAAATAGAATACATCCCAAGTGTCTGTAATAGTCTGGTCATGAACTGAAATTGAGGATTGAGATTTCAATCAATTGTGATATGTACGCGCAGGAGACGAGTTGAGATTGAGAATGAGTAAACGACGAGGTCGTTCGAGGAGGCAGGCAGAGTCCCCTCCACCACCTGTCCCACAACCAGAGAGTCCTAACTCTCGATTTAATCGGATTGAGACCGATGTGAGGCAAGGTTTCGAGCAGATGGCAACGCTATTCGTGCAACACTTTAGAGTTAATGCCTCGGATACTACCCCTACACCACCACCAGGACCTCCCATACCCCCAGTGCCTCCCGTCACTCAGCCTGAGGACAGAAGTAAGGTCCGACTAAAGGAATTTCTGAAGATGAATCCACCCGCATTTAGGGGAAAGAAGGATCCTACAGAGGCTGAGGAGTGGTTGACGGAGTTGAGAGTTATATTTGATTTATTGGGATGCACCGATGCTGAGAGAGTTAGTATGAGTGCCTATATGCTGAAAGGGAGAGCTCGAGATTTGTGGAGTACTACCCAGGGTATCTTGCTGTCCCGCCAGGATGTGATTGGTTGGGAAGAGTTCCAGACAGCTTTTAGAACCCAATATGTACCACGAGCCGCCCAGAGAAGGAAACAGGCCGAGTTTTTGAGTTTGGTACAGGGTGACATGTCGGTGGATGACTATGAGAGCCAGTTCACCGCACTACTGAGATATGACCCAGAGACCTTCAAGAGTGAAGAGCTCTGCACAGAGAAGTTTGTGTATGGGTTGAAGCCCGTCATTAGAGATAGATTGATGGGGCTATGTATTACTGAGTTTGGAGATGCTCTGAGACGAGCACAAGAGGTTGAAAGAGGAATCGAAATGGTACAATCCCAGCATGAGCTCAGAGCAGTGCATAAAGATAAGGGCAAGAGGCCAGCGATTTTCCAAACAGAGGCTCGGAGAGGTTCCTTCAGGAGAGGAAGGATTGAGGTACAGAAGGACAGATTGGAGAGACCCAGAGCCTATCCTATTATCAAGGAGACCCCTCGATATGTCAGGCCTGAGACAAGGTTTTGTAGAGACTGTGGCCGATCGCATGAGGGAAGTTGTACTGGGTCGATCCGTGGATGTTTTAGATGTGGTGACATGGGTCACAGAGTGAAAGACTGTCCCCAACCTCAGATACCACATGCTCCGGAGCCCGCTAGACAACAGCCTCAGAGAGTGGATCCCCGAAGACGGGCCACTGCGGCAGAGAAAGGGAAGAAACCTGTGGCACAGGGACGTGTGTTCGCCCTGGATAAGGAGACCGCAGACACTTCGACAGAAACTGTAAGAGGTACACTCTCTGTCTGTAATTATGAGGCTCATGTGTTGATCGATTCAGGATCCACACATTCGTTTATTTCTGAGCACTTTGCATGTAGATTAAACTTGAAGTTTGAACCTCTAGAATATATACTACATGTAAATACCCCTATGCGTGAATCCCAGAGAACTGAGTTAATCTGTAGAGGGTGTGAGATTAAGGTGGGAGATAGAGTGATGTTAGCAGATCTAATCATGTTGAGTATACATGGGTTTGATGTAATTCTGGGAATGGATTGGTTGGCGACCAATCGAGTGAGTTTAGACTGCTACACTAAGATTGTAACTTTCTCCCTACCTGAACCTTACAGTGTACGATTAAGATATTGAGGAAATGATTATGTGGATTTCTAGTGAGTAATTTGAGAATCTTAACATTATTTTGGAGAATATTAAATGTGATTATTCATGTGAAGGTTATGAGACACTCATCTCAGATGATGAGCGGGAACACCCGAGGATTGAGGATATACCTGTGGTTTGCGAATTTCTGGATGTTTTCCCAGATGAATTGCCAGGTTTACCACCAGAGAGAGAGCTGGAGTTTACCATTGATTTGGTACCAGATACTCAGCCGATCTCTAAACCTCCCTACAGGATGGCATTAGTGGAACTTGAGGAATTGAAGAAGCAACTGCAGGAGTTATTGGATCAAGGGTTTATTAGACCCAGTGTTTCGCTGTGGGGAGCGCCAGTACTGTTTGTTAAGAAGAAGGATGGTAGTCTCAGATTATGTGTGGACTACCGGCTATTGAATAAAGCCACGGTGAAGAATAAATATCCGTTGCCCAGGATTGACGATCTACTTGATCAGCTAAGAGGGGCATCAGTCTTTTCTAAGATTGATTTGAGGTCGGGCTATCACCAATTGAGGATCAAGGAGGAAGATATTCCAAAGATGGCCTTTAGGACAAGGTATGGCCATTACGAATTTCTGGTGATGTCCTTTAGATTGACGAACGCCCCTGCAACATTTATGAGATTGATGAACAAGGTGTTCGGAGACTATCTGGATAAGTTTGTGATAGTCTTTATCGATGATATCCTGGTGTACTCTCGGTCATATGAGGAGCATGCACAGCATTTGTGGTTAGTACTTCAGATACTCCGAGATAAGCAATTATACGGAAAGCTTAGTAAGTGTGAGTTTTGGCTGAACCGGATAGCTTTCCTTAGGCATGTAGTCTCAGAGGAAGGAGTATCAGTGGATCCGAGTAAAATAGCAGCTGTGCTTAATTGGGAAAGACCGAGGACAGTGACTGAGATACGAAGCTTCCTTGGTTTGGCAGGGTATTACAGGAGATTTGTGGAAGGATTCTCGAGGATTGCCGCTCCTTTGACTAAGCTCACGCGTAAGGAGACTCCGTTCATATGGACTGATCAATGTGAGCTCAGTTTTCAAGAGTTAAAGAGGAGATTGATAGCGGCACCTGTGTTAACTATCCCTGAGGGATCAGGAGGATTCTCGGTGTATAGCGATGCATCTCACCAAGGATTGGGGTGTGTGCTGATGCAGCACGGAAGAGTGGTCGCATATGGATCGCGACAGCTGAAAGACCATGAGCGGAATTATCCCACGCATGATTTGGAGTTAGCCGCTGTGGTATTTGCTTTGAAGATCTGGCGACATTAATTATATGGGGAAAGATTCCAGATCTTCACTGATCACAAGAGTTTGAGATATCTCTTTGATCAGAAAGAGTTAAACATGAGACTAAGGAGATGGATGGAACTCCTTAAGGATTATGACTGCGAGATTCTTTATCATCCGGGTAAGGCGAATGTGGTTGCTGATGCCCTGAGCAGGAAGAGTATGATATCTGCTATGATGATCAGGGAATGGGATTTGTTAGAGCAGTTCGCCGAACTTCGGATCAGAGTTAAAGAGGTAGAGACTGGATTTTTGGCTAGCCTGCGGATAGAGCCCAGGATCATGGATCAGATTAGAACTGGGCAGCGCAGTGATCAGAGATTGATAGATATGGTTAGCCAAGCTAAGCAGAGTTCGCAGTCGGATCTCACCATCAGTGGGGATGGATTGTTGAGATTCAGAGGACGGATTTGTGTACCGGACGATGATACCCTAAAGAGACAGATACTGAGAGAATCCCACTGCTCGCGATACACCATGCACCCAGGGAGTACTAAGATGTACCGAGACTTAAGAAAGGTGTATTGGTGGAGTGGTATGAAGCGAGATGTGGCAGAGTATGTGGCCAGGTGTTTAGTATGCCAGCAAGTGAAAGCTGAGCATCGGAAGCCCGGAGGACTACTACAGCCCTTACCTGTACCTACATGGAAATGGGAGCATGTCACTATGGACTTTATTATGGGTTTACCGAGGACCCGAAGAGGTCGTGACGCGATATGGGTCATTGTGGATAGATTGACCAAGAGTGCCCACTTCCTTGCCATCAAGAGCACAGATACTGTGGATGCCTTAGCTGAGCTATATGTCAGCGAGATAGCTAGATTACATAGGGCTCCAGTGAGTATTACTTCTGATAGAGATTCCCGGTTTACTTCCAGATTTTGGACCCAGTTTCAGGAGTCCATGGGATCTCGATTGAGTTTTAGTACCGCCTATCATCCTCAGACAGATGGTCAGTCATAGAGGACTATTCAGACCCTGGAGGATATGTTGAGGGCGTGTACGATGGATTTTAAGGGATCATGGGATGATCACCTGCCCTTAGCAGAGTTTGCGTACAATAACAGCTATCATGCGAGTATTGGAATGGCATCTTTTGAGGCTCTATATGGTAGGAGGTGTAGATCCCCTGTAGCTTGGGAAGAAGTCGGTGACAGAAAGATAAATGCTCCCGAGCTTGTTGAGCAAGCCGTACAGAGTGTGAAACTCATATGTGAGAGGTTACGGGCTGCACAGAGTAGACAGAAAAGCTACGCGGATGTGCGTAGATGGCCACTCGAGTTTGATGTTGGTGATGCAGTATTTCTGAGAGTATCACCGAGTAAGGGTATCATGCGATTTGGGAAGAAAGGAAAATTGAGTCCTCGATACATAGGACCATTCGAGATTCTTGAGAGAGTGGGAGAGGTAGCCTACAGATTGGCATTACCCCCACAGATGTCCGGAATACACAATGTTTTTCATGTATCTATGTTGAGGAAGTACCACCCGGACCCTTCTCATGTTATAGAGTATGATGAGATGGACATACAGGAGGACATGAGCTACATTGAGGAACCCGTCCGGATTCTCGATAGAAAAGAGAAGGTACTGAGAACCAAGAGCATCCCATTAGTGAAAGTGTTGTGGAAACATCACTCAAGGGAAGAGGCAACGTGGGAACTAGAGAGCCTCATGAAGGAGAAATACCCCCATCTATTTTGACTAGTTAAGTTGAATTTGGAGGACCAAATTCTTTTTAAGGTGGGGAGGATGTGAGATCTGAGAATTTCAGACATATTTTATTGATGTAATAATAATTTGAGTATAATTTATTGAGCTAAGTGAATTGTGGGAATTATAATTGGAGATTTATATGTTAAGTGTGTAAAATGAGCATGAAGCATGAGGACAGATCGATCTGGGAGAAGGAGAGATCGATCTGGTGAGTTAAAAATGACGAGGGAAGGGAAATTTGAGGAGCAGATCGATCTCCAATGGAACAGATCGATCTCCTTATGAATCTGTTTGAGAAGGGATCGATCTCATGAGGAAGAGATCGATCTCCAAATGAATCTGTTTGAGAGAAGATCGATCTCATGAGGAGGAGATCGATCTCCAAATGCTTCTGTTTGGGGAGAAGATCGATCTCCTTAGGAGCAGATCGATCTCATAAAGCCATAAAGAGATCGATCTCACCCCTCGACAGATCGATCTCCTAGGCATAAAATTACCCAGATCGTCCCCAAATTTCAAACACAGATCGATCTCAGCAAGAGGCAGATCGATCTCCTACCTCCAGTCTATATAAGGAACCTGTGTTTTCTCCTGAAATTTCACTTTCTCTCTCTTCCAAACCTCCATTTTTCCGAAAACCTATTTCTCACTCCTCCAAATCCCCCATTTCCGGCCGAATCAGCTATTGTGGTAAGAAGGAAAGTTGTTCCTCGTTAAAGGGAGAACAACATACTTGGAAATCGAAGGACGAATCGGATCGAGGCGTGAGTTGTGCGTCTCACAAGCTTTGGGTAATTTCTAAACCTCGATCTTGATATTTGAGCTGATTTTGATGTTATTGGTGGTTGTAATTGTGTTGAAATAGTTGAGAAATGATTAGGGATTGATGAATTTCAATGTGGATAGAGTGATAATGATATTTAGCGATTTTGGTGAATTTAGGAAATTGTGAGCTATAAATGGAAAATATAGACAATGTGGTGAACTAGCATAGATAATTGGTATTAGAAATGTAGAACTTCGAGATATTGGGAATGAGGTTGTAGTTTAGGGTTGAGTTACGAGAAAACAAGAGATTTGAGGTGTTATGAGCAATTATGCTCGATTTTTGTGAATTGAGGCTTATGTGATGTGGAGTATTGATGTTTTAACATCGTTTGGACAGCTCGGGAGTTCCAGAGTGGAATGCGAGACTAGTCCGTGATACGGGGGAAACGATTGCAGTATACGAGGTGCAAAGAGGTAAGGGAAAACTAAACCATTTTGTGTATGTATTTTGATGAATTGTTAGCATGAACCATGATTTGAGAATACAAGCATGTTTTGTGTTGTGATGTAATTGCACACGGTTTTTATAGCCGGTTGGAGCCCATTATTTTATGAGTTTATAAGCTAAGTGTGAAATTGCTTTATAAACCTTTGAGTTGCGTGAAAAGTAAATTGGGCTCTACGTTAAGGCGATATTGAGATTTGAGAAAATGTGTGCGTGTTTTGCCGGTTGGAACTCGGTTTTAATATGTTTTGTGTTGAGTACACAAATGTTTTAAATGAGTTTTTGAGAGAAAACCATTATGAGTTCTACGTGAAGGCATAACGTTTTATAAGATAATGGCTAATGATTGAGACTTAGGCGTGTCATGTTGAACACACATCGGGCATTGCTCTGGTAGCATATAAGACCGATATAGTGGGACGCCTGAGAACCGACCCAGGGACCACAGGCCTTGTTCTGGTAACATGTAAGTCCAATTATTCCTCCGCTTTGGTAGCGTTGGGAGGCATTGCTCTAGTAGCATGTAAGACCGAGAGAGTGGGCCGCCTGGGAACTGACCCAGGGACCACAGGCCTTGTTCTGGTAACATGTAAGTCCGATTATTCCTCTGTTTTGGTAGCGTTGGGAGGCATTGCTCTGGTAGCATGTAAGACCGAGAGAGTGGGCCGCCTGGGAACCGACCCAGGGACCACAGGCCTTGTTCTGGTAACATATAAGTCCGATTATTCCTCCGCTCTGGTAGCGTTGGGAGGCATTGCTCTGGTAGCATGTAAGACCGAGAGAGTGGGCCGCCTGGGAACCGACCCAGGGACCACGTGTCAGTGTGCATTAGGCGAGGCATTGCTCTGGTAGCAAGTAAGGCCGGGCCTTGTTCTGGTAACATATAAGTCCAATATACTTTGCACACGACCATATTGTCGACGTTCCCTCTATACGAGGATGCCTGGGATGCGCACCCAGAGGAGCTTATATATATTTGATGTGCCATGACGAATTTTAATTGAGTTTTATTGCCTAGTCTCGTTTTACACATGAGTTGTGTTTTGTGACCTTGTCACGTGTGAATTACTGAGGTGATTTTTATCATGTATTTGAGAACAGCCATTATTGCATATATTTACACATGCTTGTGAGTGCTCGGTGTTGAGCCTTTTATCTTCATGTTTTCACATGATTTAACGAGTTATGAGATGATGCTTTGAGAACTTTCATGCTACGATTTCAAATGAGCTTTATAAACAAATACATATTTGTGATGTGTGAAATGGTTTATATAACTGAGTTCCTTTACCCCCCTTACTGAGCGATTTAGAAGCTCACCCTGTTTTCCTTTCCCCCCAGAGTTCTTCAAGTGAAAAAGGATCTCCCTGCGGCGTACGGAGTAGTGGCTAGTGGAGGACTTGAGCTCCAGGCCCTATCTATTGTATTTGAGGTATCTTTTATCTTTTCATGTACCCAGACTATTAATGTGATTACAGACACTTGATGTATAACATTATATGGGACGTATTAGGATTAATTAACTTGGAATTGAGTAATGTATATGATTCAATATACACTATGTTGTGATGAGATCCTGAGGCACGCCTTTAATTGCGAATTAACGAGTAAAAAGTTTTAAATTGGCCCTATTTTCCGTAAATTTTCGGGGCGTGACATGACGCTAGTAACATTTTGTATAGTAATTAAGCCACATGTGATATGAAACGTATTATGGTATGAATCATGAAAATGGGATGAGGGAAGGAAAACAACATGACATGCATGTTTTCAATGTTTTTACAACCTTATGTTATTATTGTGACAAAGAAATGGTGATCGATAGGTTGGCTAGTTTTACATATTTAGCATGGAACGACATGCTATGTTAATAAACACGATTTGAGTTTTAAAAGAGAAAAATAGCCACCTATCAGATTTGAAATGTGAATTGGTGTTAGAGCCTTAGCTCACACCAGTTTTGATGATTTTGACTATGTTGGATATTTTACTCACATATGTTTTCATGGTTTGTTAAACCGTGCTAGAGCGTAGCTCGCACGTGGTCTTATGATACTGATAATGTGCTGGAGCCTAGCTGGAACAATGATTTTGAGATGATACAGTGCTAAAAGCAGTTGCTCGCATTGAGAGCTACCACGCTGAAGCCTTGTGAAAACTGTGTGTCACTCTGATTTTACTCGCCTGGTATATGAGACATGGTTTAGGATGAGAAGTCCATCAGTGTAGGGTGGATAGATTGGGTCCACGGGCATACGCTGTACCGTGTAGTTGTTCTGGGAATACTATGTACCGTGCTATGTGCACGCGAGTACGAGTATCGCATAGATGACACATGGAGTACGTTGTACCGTGAGTATATGTGATATGATGAGGAAGAAGATGATGATGATGGAGATGAGCCGAAGGGTAGGACTAACCCATCCCCCTTCAGGCGAGTGATGCCCTGTACACACCTAATCAGTGAGGACTGGGATCTCTGACTATAGCCATATGTCGTGGATATTTGTTTCCCTAAATTCCTTACCTGTCTAAGAGATAAGAGACACTTGATGAAATGAAATGTTTTGTGAAAAGAAAAGAGATATTATGATTTGATAAAAAGCCTGATTTGAATGCTTATGCTGTGATACCAATGTTTTATGATATGTTGCTTAAACAGAAATATTGAGCATTGGTTTTATGAAAATGCCTATGAGAGAAGAATGTTAAAAATGCATTTTTCCATTGATATTTTCATTCATAATTAAAGATGACTTTATTGATCATGCATGGGCTACATAGATAATACAGTATCTACCGGTTAGCATCATTTTCCTTATTGAGTTGTGGTTTGCTCATCCCACTATTTTTCCCCCTCAAAATACTAAGAAATAGAACCGTGTAGTGGTCTCATATTGGTTTTATGTTGGTCAGCTCCCACAAGTTGCTAAGGTATAAGAATTGTATACACATAAGTATTTTGTATCTATCATTTTATATCGCACAGTCATACATTGACAATGAGAAAAAATGCATGGGGATGTTATGTAATGATATTAAATTTATACAATCGGTTTTGTATATCTACACACATGCCTGGAAGTGTATGTCTTAAAGTTTTAAATATTTTCGTAATAAATGTATGGAATTAGTAATTGCATCGGCTCACAGCCCAACCGTATGTAGTATATGTGTGGATGAAGAGCACTCGGAGTCGAGGTGTGACACTCTGCCTCTGCAGCTCGAGGTCTCGGTGCAAGCTGTGCTGGCTCTGTCTCTTAGGTGCAGCAGCCTGGCCAGTAGGGTTCTCTTGTCTACCCTTAAATCTGGTCATTGCCTGTGTAAACATCTCCATGACCGTGTATACACTGCGCTGTAATTGCGCTATACACGCCTCAGTGGCATTACTAAACTCAGGTGGATCTCTACTAGAACTAGACCCACTGCGTCTCTCGGGCTCATCTCTACACCCTTGAGAGCGCGAACTCTCTCCTCTACGAGTATGTCATCTATCAGACATCCTGCATACTTAAAATAAGTGTCTCAGCCACATTTTTCATCCTGGTATACATAATTGTATCCTAATAATGCACAGTACTTTGGGGATGTATAATTTCCTAACTATGGACACTAACTCATATCAGACCAACTCTGCTCTGATACAATTAATTCTGTCACGACCCACTCTCTCTATCCGTGACTTTTGCCTTACAACTTACAATTGGACTGTGAGTCAACATCTAACCTATATCTCATTCACTTATAATTTAATAAATGCATTTAATTAAAATAGAATAGAAACTGGACTTTTATATATACGTGCAGAAACGTTTACATCAATTTCTACTATATACATCCCCAAAAATACAAAAGACAAACTTTACTGTGCATTAGTTTACATGATACAAAATTTTTTTCTCATAAGTGTATACCTCTGTACTGCTGGAGAACTGGAGAACACCATAGTAGGAACGACTGCAGTGCACTCACTACTGCGTAGAATCTGTGGAGGAGAAATAAGGGAGTTAGCTAACACGCTCAGTAAGGAGAATATGAAAGCAAGTAGATAACTACACTATCTACATGCTTAAAATATAAATATTTATTTTTCTTATAAAACATATGCATTCTTTAAAATAACTTTCATCGATGCAAAATCATAAATTTGCGGGATGGGTATATGCATATTCACACAGCTCATCTTTAAAATCAGACAATACACATTTAGAAATCACTTTGCACTCAGCAAATCAATATACATGAGACATAATTATAAGTTATCATATCCCACGACACACAGCAAGGGAAACATATGTCACCACACACAGTAGTGACAAGGTCATATCACTCAGATAAATATAGGACTTATGGCCATAGTCGGATTCCAGGCAACACTGATCAGGTGTGCGGGAACCCTATACTTAGGGAGGCGGATCAACTATCTCTTCAGCTCATATAGAAATCACGGCACATCGTACTCCATGGCTAACACTCACGGTACATCGTGCTCCCATGGATCCTTATCACCCATTTCCATTGTCTCAAAATCTTATGCAAGCAGGTCTATGCAAGACACACAGTAGTACACGACGGCTCCAGCACGATTTTATACTCATTACATCACATCCATAAACCATGTGCGAGCAGGTCAATGCAAGACACATAGCAATACACGACGACTCTATCACGGTTTTACTCAGCACACAGCATAATCATAAAAACCTCGTGCGAGCAACTCAGCATAAGAGCACACAACATACCTGAGCCATCTAGCACGATTTTATTAGGAAATTTCATGTGAGCATAGTCAAAGTAAGACACACAGCAATACTTGAAGGCTCTAGCATGATTCCCAAAAATCTAGTGCGAGCTCTCGAATGAACACGCAGCATCACCCGAGGCATCAAGCACCCTTTTTGCTTTTCTCAAAACTCTTTTCAAATAATGTATGAGCAGGGCTGGTCAATCTACTGTTGCCACTTAGGCTCTAGCTGTCAGACCCGTGTTTTCGATTTACGTATGTAGTTTGTCCCTTATGATTCCTATGTGTACGAACACTTTATTTCATAGTTGAATCATAAGAAGAGTATTTACTATCATGCAATCGACTATTTAAGAAATTAAAAATACATGTAAGCTACATAACAGTGAGATAAGGGTTAAAGTCATTCCCGAGCAAGTGGACCGATAAAATGGTCAATTGACAGAAATTCGATATAAATTCGATGAAAACATTTCATTAAAAATATGAAATTGAGAAATCTTGATCAAAAACGAGGAAAATATGGAATTTCGAGTCCAATTGATCAAGATATGAATTTATTTAATATTTTCAAAATTTTTGCCTAAAAAAATGAGCTCGAAAATATTAGAAAAATATACCGAAAAGGTAAAATCGGACTGGTAAATTCATTTACAGATTAAATGAATTTAATACGATTTTTTTAGATATTTTAAGAATTTTAATATTATTTTAAGGATTAAAATAATATTAAAATAATTTATAAATATTAAAAGAAAAAAAAGAAAATCTGAAATTGGAAAATGCGGGGAGAGAGAAAAATAGAAGAGAGAAACCGAGCAAGCCGACCCGAGGAAGAAGGAGTCATCGGCGACGAACCAGTGGCAGACGGCGCGAGGAGTGCTGGGCAACGGAACGACCGGCACCGGGGGAGAGCTCGACGGGCACCACGCGTCGTGAATTGTCGTCGGTGAGGAGATTTGTGAGAAGGAAGCCGCGAGAGAGAAGGACGGATTCAGCAAAATTCGACGCCGATCAAACCCAGACGAGGCTAAAAGAAGCCTCTAGAGGTGAGGCCAAACTGTTTAGTGATGGAATCGGCCGGAGAACCGGTCGGACGACGTTGGAACGATGAAAGGAGCTGTGAACCGGTCGGTCAGTTCAGTGAGGAAGCTTCTGCACTGAATTGGACCGGATCGATTCAGCTAAGGAGAAAAGGGCAAAAAGAAGAAAAAGAAAGAAAAAGGAAAAGAAAATTTTTTAGGATTTCACCGGACTTCGGGTAAGTCGATACGAGGTCAAAAGTTATCGATTTGATTTTCAATAAATTTATTTAAATTATATTTAATCGAAAATTGACTTGGAGTTAAATATACAAAATTTTGCAGTTCGACGATAAATTCCGAACGGAAGCCCGATCGAACTTTGATTTGCGTACCATCGCAAAATCTCGAGTAAGTAAAGCTCATTTATGACAATTTATGTGATTATTGCGTATTTAAGATTTATTTTACGCATTTCGTATTAAATTTCGCATTTAGTGAATTATATTCCAAATTTTGAATTAACTGTCGTAAATGATATACAGGCTATCCAAAGAGTTTGGAATAAAGCCCAATAGGTATTGACAGGCCCAATGAGTCGATAAACCCTGATGAAGGGAAATAATACGTGAAAAATGGGCTTAATACTGATTAAGGCCCAATTAAAGTGTTTAAGGCCCATTAAGAGTAAACGGGCCCATTTAAGTGAAATGAACTGTATTTAGATGTGTAATACAGTAAGAAATGTGAAATTAATCCAGTGAATGGTTAAATGATCCTCCAGAGTCATATTGAGAGTGACCAGATTGCGAGGTTTGGACAGCACAGAGGAAGAGAGGTCACACTACGTGATCCGAGGTAAGGGACTCTTGCAAGTAGTTAGAGATATCTGTGCATATTTTCGTTGGATTTTACATTCACTAAAATTGTTTGAGGGTCAGAGAAAATCGATAATATTATAGGGACACGATATGGGTAAATTACGATTTTAGCCCTACTTAGGCAAAAAAAAGAGTCAAATTTTGGGAAAAGTTCCAAAAGGCATGGAAATAATGTTTTGATTGGTTTTTACTGTTGTGTAGCAGAAGAGTAGGTGGATGGGCTAATGTTTTGAGGTCGATGTAAACTAAGCACACTTTATAGTGCTGATTTTAATGATTTTAAACATCCTTATTTTTAAAGAGCCATCTACCGAATTATGTGGGAATAGCCGAGGATAGTTACCGAGATCAGGAGTTTTCTAGGTTTAGCAAGGTACTATTGGAGATTTGTTTAGGGATTTTCGAAGTTAGCTGCTCCGTTGACACGTCTCACTAGGAAGAGTGTTGCATTCGTGTGGGACGAGGATTGTGAGAGGAGTTTTCAGGAGCAGAAGAGTCGATTGACCACCGCTCTAATTCTCACTATTCCTACCAGCTCAGGAAGATTTTCAGTATTTACCGATGCCTCGCATCAAGGACTGGGCTATGTGTTGATGCAGGATGGGAGGGTAGTTGCTTATGATCCAGACAGCTAAAGGACCATGAGAAGAACTATCCGACCCACGATTTAGAGTTGGCAGCGGTAGTGTTTGCGTTGAAGGTATGACGCCACTACTTGTACGGTGAGAATTTTCAGATTTTTATCAACCACAAGAGCCTCAAGTACCTGTTCTCATAGGAAGAGCTGAACATGAGACAGAGAAGATGGCTAGAGCTTCTGAAGGATTATGATTATGATTATGAGATACTTTATCATCTGGGTAAGGCTAACATTGTAGCAGATGCTTTGAGTAGGAAGAGCCTTGGGATGGTATCGTATATGATGGCCAGGGAGCATGAGTTGTTAGAGCAGTTTGCTAGCCTCAGTTTGAGAGTTGTGCCTTCAGACATAGATGCAGATTGTATGACTGCGAGTCTATGCTTAGAGCCAGATCTGTTGGATAGGATCAGACAGGCTCAATAGACTGATCCGTATTGCATCGATGTGATTAGTCAGATGTAGAGGGGCACAATGATTGATTTTGAGTTGAGTTCTGATGGACTATTGTGGTTTAGAGGCAGATTGTGTGTTCCCGAGGACCTAGAGCTTAGGAGATTGATATTATCGAAAGCTTATTCATCGAGTGCACGTTACATCCGAGGAGTGGTAAGATGTATCAGAACCTCCGAAAGGTGTACTGGTGGTCGGGTATGAAGAGAGATGTGGCGGATTTTATGGCAAGATGTATTGTATGTCAGCAGGTGAAGGTAGAGCATCAGAGACCTGCAGGATTGTTACAGCCTCTACCTATACTGACATGGAAATGGGAGCATATCACCATGGATTTCGTTATGGGTTTTCTGAAGACCCGGAGGAATCACAATGCTATATGGGTGATCGTTGATAGACTGACGAAGTCAGCCTACTTCTTAGCTATGAGAGCTACCGATACTCTGAGTACATTGGCAGAGTTATATGTACGCGAGGTAGTGAGGTTGTATTGTGTTCCAGTGTGCATTGTATCAGATAGGGATTCTCGTTTCACTTCCCACTTTTGGGAACATTTTCAGGAAGCCATGGGAACCCAGTTGAGCTTGAGCACAGCTTTCTATCATCAGACAGATGGTCAGTCAAAGAAGACTATACAAACTTTGGAGGATATGTTGAGAGCATGTGTGCTAGATATTAGAGGCTCCTGGGATGATCATTTACCACTAGCTGAGTTTGCCTACAACAACAGTTATCATTCGAGTATCGGGATGACAACATATGAAGCCTTGTATGGTCGTAGATGTCGTTCCCCTATTGGGTAGGAAGAAGTGGGTGACCGAAAGATTTCCCTCCTGATATGGTTACATAGGCTTCTAGGGATGTCCGGTTGATAGTTGAGAGATTGAGGATAGCTCAGAGTCGACAGAAGAGTTATGCTGATAGGAGACGTAGGCCACTTAAGTTTGCAGTTGGTGAGTCAGTGTTTGTGAAGGTTTCTCCTTCCAAGGGTATAGCGAGGTTTGGGAAGAGGGGTAAGCTGAGTCCTCGCTACATTGGACCCTTTGAGATACTTGATTGAGTGGGAGATAAGGCCTATAGCTTGGCATTGCCACCAGAATTGTCAGGCGAGCATAACGTCTTCCACATTTCGATGCTTCGAAAGTATCACTCAGATCCGGCGCATGTGATTAGTTATGAGCCATTGGAGCCAGAGAGGACATGTCATATGTTAAGAGGTCGATCCAGATACTGGATAGGAAGGAGAAGGTTTTGAGATCAAAGACTATCGGGTTAGTGAGGTTTTATGGTAGCATCACACTTCCGAGGAGGCTACATGGGAGTTAGAGAGCTTGATGCGAGAGAAGCACCCCCAGTTGTTTGATGATTGATTTGGTTCTAATTTGGAGGACCAAATTCTTTTAGTTGGGGAGGATTATCAGACCCGTGTTTTCGATTTATGTATGTAGCTTGTTCTTTATAATTCCTATGTGTACGAACACTTTATTTCATAGTTGAATCATAAGAAGAGTATTTACTATCATGCAATTGACTATTTAAGAAATAAAAAATGCATGTAAGCTACATAACAGCGAGATAAGGGTTAAAGTGATTTCCGAGCAAGTGCAGGGGTAAAACGATCAATTGACCAAAATTCGATATAAACTCGATGAAAAAATTTCATTAAAAATATGACATTGAGAAATATTAATCAAAAACGAGGAAAACATGGAATTTCGAGTCCAATTGATTAAGATATGAATTTATTTAATATTTTCAAAATTTTTGCCTAAAAAAACGAGCCTGAAAATATTAGAAAAATATACCGAAAAGGTAAAATCGGACTGATAAATTCATTTACGGATTAAATGAATTTAATATGATTTTTTTAGATATTTTGGGAATTTTAATATTATTTTAAGGATTAAAATAATATTAAAATAATTTATAAATATTAAAAGAAAAAAAAAAGAAAATCTGAAATTGGAAAACGCGGGGAGAGAGAAAAATAGAAGAGAGAAACCGAGCAAGCCGACCCGAGGGAGAAGGAGTCACCGGCAACGAACCAGCGGCAGATGGAGCGAGGAGTGTTGGGCAACGGAACGACCAGCATCGGGGGAGAGCTCGACGGCTACCACGCGCCATGAATCGCCGTCGGCGAGGAGATTTGTGAGAAGGAAGCCGCGAGAGAGAAGGACGGATTCGGCGGAATCCGACATCGATCAACCCCAGACGAGGCTAAAAGAAGCCTCTAGAGGTGAGGCCAAACTGTTTGGCAATGGAATCGGCCGGAGAACCGATCGGACGACACCGAAATGGTGAAAGGAGCCGTGAACCGGTCGATCGATTCAGTGAGGAAGCTTCTGCATTGAATCGGACCGGACCGGTTCAGCCAAGGAGAAAAGGGAAAAAAGAAGAAAAAGAAAGAAAAAGGAAAAGGAAATTTTTTGGGATTTCACCGGACTTCGGGTAAGTCGATACGAGGTCAAAAGTGATCGATTTGGTTTTCGATAAATTTATTTAAATTATATTTAATCGAAAATTGACCCGGAGTTAAATGTACAAAATTTTGCAGTTCGACAATAAATTTCAAACGGAAGCCCGATCAAACTTCAATTTACGTACCATCATAAAATCTTGGGTAAGTAAAGCTCATTTACGACAATTTATGTGATTATTGCGTATTTAAGATTTATTTTACGCATTTCGGATTAAATTTCGCATTTAGTGAATTATATTTAGAATTTCGAATTAACTGTCGTAAATGATATACGGGTTATCCAAAGAGTTTGGAATAAAGCCCAATGGGTATTGATAGGCCCAATGAGTCGATAGACCCTGATGAAGGGAAATAATACGTGGAAAATGAGCTTAATACGGATTAAGGCCCAATTAAAATGTTTAAGGCCCATTAAGAGTAAACGGGCCCATTTAAGTGAAATGAACTGTATTAAATGTGTAATACAGTAAGAAACGTGAAATTAATCCAGTGAATGGTTAAATGCTCCTCTAGAGTCATATTGAGAGTGACCAGACTGCGAGGTTTGGACAGCACAAAGGAAGAGAGGTCACACTACGTGATCCGAGGTAAGGGACTCTTGCAAGTAGTTAGAGATATCTGTGCATATTTTCGTTGGATTTTACATTCACTGAAATTGTTTGAGGGTCAGAGAAAATCGATAATATTATAGGGACTCGATATGGGTAAATTATGATTTTACCCCTACTTAGGAAAAAAAAGAGTCAAATTTTGGGAAAAGTTCCAAAAGGCATGGAAATAATGTTTTGATTGGTTTTTACTGTTGTGTAGCAGAAGAGTAGGTGGATGGGCTAATGTTTGAGGTCGATGTAAACTAAGTACACTTTATAGTGCTGATTTTAATGATTTTAAACATCTTTATTTTTAAAGAGCCATTTACCGAATTATGTGAAAACAATCGTGCAGGAGCACAACTCGCACTTGATTTCAGATGTTTTTCACATACATTAGTGTTGGAGGTTTACTCGAACTACATTTACTTGACATGCATGATAGAGTACTGGAGCATTGCTCGTACTCAGTTTTATGTGATTTGTGCATGATAGAGTGCTGGAGCGATTAGCTCGTACTCGAGTTTTACATGAGATGCATGACAGAGTGCTGGAGCGTTGCTCGTACTCGATTCTTCATGATTTGTACATGACATAGTACTTGAGCGATTTGCTCATACATAACCTAGTGCTGGAGGTTTACTCTTACTAGTGTTGATATTTTAACATGCATATACAGTGTTTTGAGGCGGAGCATTGACTGTGAGTCACACTCAAGACGCGCACTGTATTTTTTGTGATATAGAGACATGTTAGAAAATCGTGACGATTTCCTCCGTGTAGACTGAGTGTCACACTATTGAGATGTTCTCACGTGGATTTAGAGACGTGGCATTTATTCCATAGTATGAGGGCTAAGACCTATGGCAGGCACCCCAACTATGATGTATTTCCATGGTGTGAGAGGCTAAGACCTATGGCAGGCACCCCGACCATGATGTAGGGTCCACGGGTGTACGTTGTACCGTGCATGTGGCATGGAGCACACTGTACCATGTTTTGTTATGGAGTTGTGGAGGAGAGTTGTTGATAGCTGGCGGTTGTGATGGACTGACCCCCCTCCCGTTACAGCAGTGATAACCCACACACCGAGTACTGTGTTGCCTGGGATTTCACCATGTTAGGATATGGCCATAGTCCAGAGTTATTGCATTTAGTCACTGAGTCTCGCATGATATATCACATGTGTTTTATGATACGGGTAGACCTGAGGGATGGGTCAGAACCCGATTTGTTTGTGTTGTGATGAGAAATGTCATATTTACTGTGTTTTGAATCTAAATGGCATATTTTATATAAAGGCGTTCTTAAATGATTAAATATGCACTGTTTTGCATTAATGCCTTTGATTTATAACCTAGCATGTGTTTAGTACATGAGATTTTAAATCTGTACTATTATTATATATATTTGAAACATGCTTTTGAATTGAGAGAAGGAAAGGTAAAGCACTATTTTCAGTAGATAGTATGGATGTCTACTTGCTTACCTCATTTCCTTACTGAGCGCGTTGATAACTCATCCCATTCATTTTCCCCCATCTCTACAGATTCTCGTTAGTAGATCGAGTTAGTCGAGGTATTGCATTCCTTTTGACCGTTGCCACTCACCATCTAGCGAAAGGTATACACATGCGTACTTTTTTGTATCTGAACAATGTATACACACTGTGATGTACACGTTTTTAGTAATGGGGGATGTAATTATATTTAAGTATATGAATTTACTTATGATATGAATGTCATGTATGTATGATACGTGAAAGAATGGTAAGATATGTATTGATGAGGAGACTAATGCCTAATCACAGCCCAATTGTTGAGGAGAGAAAGGTAAGTAAAAAGTGAAAAATTTATTATGGTTTTTGGTAAGGTCATGTGTGGGAGAAGGGCCTAACACTAGCACAATTTCACACAAAAGAAATAGAATGGGCTCCATTTACATGGTATGAGTGAGAGGGCAATCTCCCTTCAATGACTCGTTAAAAGCTTTTCATGCAAATTACCAACCCGAGAGCCAATATATTATTACCATTTCTCAAAACACTTGTAAAAACCTCTTTTCACAACAAGGCATAGAAGTCATGCAATTCATGCGTATAATCTTCTTCTCATACGTAGTTTTTACCTAGATATATCAATATCTATAAACTTATTGCATATATTTTCACACAAAGGGTAGGAAAACATACGTATAGCTATCTCTAATAGTTCGCATAAATCTCTTACCTCGAATCACGCTCGAATCACTTTCCTTCGATTTTCACTGCTCATGATCCGATCTTATCGGCTCCAATTATATCTTCAGGAGCTAAAATTGTGTACTAATCATATCAATATACTTTTATATACTTCATTTCACTTGCACGATATTTAAATCAATGTATTGAGCGATTTACATCTTATTAGACATGATTCTCTCTTACGTCCATTTCGATTATATGATTCATTTCTCGAGAATCTCTACTAATTCGTATTAAATTGGCATTATCTCGCCATGCCTTAAGTTCAACATATACCTCATATGCTTATTTTCAACCATTATTATTTCTAGCATATGGATTTCACCAAAATATCCTACAATCAAATCAACATGCTCACTAACATAAATTCATGCCTAATTCATCATTATTTCTATGCCTAAGCTACTTTCTCACACTAAGCCATTTGTAGGTCATAGAAGATCAAGCATGTTCATGGATGTTTTAACCATCAATATATACACCAATCAACTCATTAAAACATCTAGATTACTATATTAGAAGTTGGTGTATTGAAATCTTACCTATCTCAATTTTCCTCCTTTTTGACAACTTTGGGGGAAAACTCATTTTCTCCTTCAATTGACCAACTCAACCTTTAGATTTCAACTGTGTTGTTCTCTTCCTCTCTAGGAATAACTTTACTGAAATTAACTTCTCTCCAATCTTAATGGAAGGTGTTGATAATTTAGAGGGATGAAGTTTACTTTCTTTGAGTAAAAACGGAAGGTTTTGATGTTTTCTGGAGAAGAAGCTAAGTGTAAGGTTCCTTTATATAGAATTCACCTTATGAGATCGATCTCCTAGGGTTGAGATCGATCTCCTCTTGCTCCAATTACATGATTTACAGCCTTAGAGATCGATCTGCTCTAAGGGATAGGATCGATCTTGGCCAGGCAGAGAGCTTTAGAGATTGATCTGCCAGAGGGATGAGATCGATCTGCTTCTGGCTGAGACACAATGAGATCGATCTGCTTGGGGATAAGATGATCCTTACTTGGCAGAAGCATACCGAGGTCGATCTGGCTTGAAGGAGGGATCAATCTCCCCTTGCTCTGCAACCTTCTAGCTGAAATGTTTCCCAAATTTTCAAGGCTAACTTCATATAAATTTGGTTCACTACTCATTTTGCATTCAATCCACATTTATCACTTAAAAAAGTCTATTTCTTATAATTCATACATAACGAAACTTGTGTGTACATCATGAACACATATAATAAATGTGTACATCAAGTTTACGGACCTTACATCTCTTATGATTCATATTACATGAACAAGTGTATACTTAGAGAATCATAAGGATTACATATGAAAATATGGGCCTTGCATAAATGGATCTCCTGGATCTCATGTTGTATCTCTACAACATCGGTCTCAGTGCTGATAAATGGCTCGCCTTCGTGCCCAATTAAAACTCATTGAGGCCTTCGTAAAGGGGATCCCCTCTCCTCATTTTTGTTCATTGTGGCCACTGAAGGTTTGAGTTTATTATTATCCAAAGCTTCCTCCATCGATCTATTTATTGGCATATCAATAGGAAAATGAGATCTTAAGATGGCTCATCTTCAATTCGCTGACGACAAAATGATTTTTTGTCAGATTGAAGAGTCCCAACTTCTAATTATTAAAAGAATTTTAAGGTGCTTCCAAGCTTCATCAGGTTTGAAGGTGAATTATTCAAAAACTGCTCTTTACGATGTCAAAATGGATCAAAGAAAACTTGATGATTAGGCTGCAAGGATTAACCCCATAGTTGTTCTTTACCTTGTATTTATCTCGCTCTTTGGGTGCTAATCCAAGATCTCTCTCTACCTGGCAGCTTGTGATCAACGTTTTAAAGAGTAAACTCAGCTTATAGAAAGGTAAGCTCATTTCTACTATGGGTAGACTAGCTCTTATCAAGTCCACATTAGAAAATCTCCCTATTTATCATTTATCTTTATTCAAACTCCCAACTGGTGTTAAGTCTCAATAGGAAAATATCTAAACACAATTTTTGTGGGTAGATTCTAAATAAAAAAGAAAGATGAGATTGGTGGATTGGAACACCATTTGTAAAAGTAAGAAAAATAGGGGTTGGGGCATTATTAACTTCACCACTTGTAATCAAGCATTGTTGCTGAAATGGCGTTGGAGATTCAGTAAGGAAAATCATGCTTTATGGAAGGTTGTCATATGTGGGAAGTACTATATCTCAGGAAATGATCTTTGGCCTTCTCCTTGTCTGTCAAGATCCCTTTTTAGGGTGTGAAGTGATATCCAAAATAACTGGTTGAGTGATGCTAATGCTAACATTATTTTGTCTAGTTTTCTTCCATGTGTAGGTAATGGTTTGAGGATTAAATTCTGGAACGACAAATGGATTCAAGGAATTTTCATTAAAACATGCTTTTGGAAGAACTTTTGCGCTATCAATTAACAAATATGGTTGTTTTTGAAAGACTGCGGCAATTGGTCAGGCTCAAATTAGATTTGGGATATCAAATTAAGGAGAAATCTTTTTGTCTGGGAGAATAATTCATGGAATAATCTCATGAAGCTCCTTAACTCAGTTACTATTTCTCCTCAGGTGTCGGACAAAATGGCATGAACTCACTCAACAAGTGGGAATTTTAGCACAAGGTCCTTTAGAATAGAAGTAAAAAATTCCTCAATGTAGAAACTCTAATAGAAAGTCTGATCTAGAAATGTTTACCACCTTCTAAAGTGGAACTTTTCGGTTGGAATGCAATTAGAGGCTCACTTCCTGCCGTCGATTTTCTTCAAAGAAGAAGATGTATTACCACTCAACAGAACAAATGTGTTTTTCGCAATCATAATGAATCTATAGACCATCTTTTTATCTCATGCAACTTCTCTTGGAGGATTTGGTGTCAAAGTGTTTGTTGTTAGAATATTCAGTAGGTGATGCCAAGTAACTTGAAGTCATTATTCCTGATCTGGAACAATCTCATTTTCAACAGAAACCAACAAATCATTTGGAATTCTGTTCTATGTTAATACTTGGTCTACTTGGCTTGCGCAAAATGAAAAGGGTCTTAAACAAAAAAGAGTTCTCTCTTGAACAGGTTTCTCAATTAATTTTAGTAAGAACAAGCTGGTGACCAAAGGCAAAATTTCTAGATTTTAACATGTTGAATTTCACTATTAATCTTCAAGATATGTCTATCTCGCCACACAAAAAACCTGTCAGATTTGGTATTGATGGTGGTCGTGTCACCAGGACCCAAGCGTACAACTGACCGCCAACCAGAGTCTCTCGCACAGCCTGGGGCAGAGTCCCCCGCACAGCCAGAGTCTCCCGCATGGCCTGGGGCAGAGTACCCAGAGTCCCCAGAGTCTCCCGCATGACCTGGGGCAGAGTACCCAGAGTCCCCAGAGTCTCTCGCACGGCCTAGGGCAGAGTCCCCAGAGTCTCCCGCATGGCCTGGGGCAAAGTACCCAGAGTCCCCAGAGTCTCCCGCATGGCCTGGGGCAGAGTCCCCAGAGTCTCTCGCACGGCCTGGGGCAGAGTCCCCAGAGTCTCCCGCATGGCCTGGGGCAGAGTACCCAGAGTCCCCAGAGTCTCCCGCATGACCTGGGGCAGAGTACCCAGAGTCCCCAGAGTCTCTCGCACAGCCTGGGCAGAGTCCCCCGCACAGCCAGAGTCTCCCGCATGGCCTGGGGCAGAGTACCCAGTGTCCCCAGAGTCTCCCGCATGACCTGGGGCAGAGTACCCAGAGTCCCCAGAGTCTCTCGCACGGCCTGGGGCAGAGTCCCCAGAGTCTCCCGCATGGCCTGGGGCAGAGTACCCAGAGTCCCCAGAGTCTCTCGCACGGCCTGGGGCAGAGTCCCCAGAGTCTCCCGCATGGCCTGGGGCAGAGTACCCAGAGTCCCCAGAGTCTCCCGCATGACCTGGGGCAGAGTACCCAGAGTCCCCAGAGTCTCTCGCACGGCCTGGGGCAGAGTCCCCAGAGTCTCTCGCATGGCCTGGGGCAGAGTACCCAGAGTCCCCAGAGTCTCTCGCACAGAAGCGCGACAGAGTGCTCTACCACTCTGTCGCGGCCCAGACACGCGCCTGGGTCTCAGCCCGAACCGCCTCAGGAACCTATAAATACTAGGTGAGCTCTCTGAAAAAGGGGAGATCAGATCCGGGGACCAGATCCAGAGATCCGATCCAAAAAAGAGAAAAACAGGGAGAAGCACTTAAACACTCTGATTTAAGCAATAAATTCCCCTTTTCTTACATACACAACTCCGATCACTAACTTGATCGTCGGAGTGCGCGTGCAGGGAATTATCCCTGCCCCCTCTGATTCCTGTTGTTTTTGCAGGATATACGAAGAACACGTGGAGCAAACTGTGACGATTGAATTAACCGTCAACAGTGCAATCCGATCACGTGTAAGACAAAGCACTGTTGCTGTCAGGTAGGCAACATCAATTGGCGCCGTCTGTGGGAAACTTGACAAAAATTAGGTTCTCTATTGAAATGGTGAGGACGCGTTCCGCAGCAGAGTTGACAGGAGGACGGAATTCTGTAAGTCCCCCTGCCAGATCGAAACGAAGGAAGAGACAAAGTGAAAGGGTTCAAGTAGAACCCTTAGTCTCCCTGGAAGAATTCGACGCTCTGAAGCGCAAAAATGAAGAGGCTACGACAGCCCTGAGAGCCATGGTGAGCTTCTTCAGAGAGGCTCTCCCCCAGTTCAGCTTACCCCAAGAAGTACAGCAGTTAGTGGGGGAATGCACCCCTAGACAGACCTACGAGAGAGGTCAGCCCTCCAGCCTGGTAAACGCTGGACAAGAGGCAGGAACGCCATACAACGTCACTGTCGATCCAGCGAGACAGAGTCCACCTGGCGCACCTCGACGACAGAGTTCGCCAGGAGCTCAAAGGCGGCACAGCTCAACCGCATCTCCCATGCGTCAGACATCTCCTCTGTCCTATGATCGGCAGAGTTCGTCAATTCTGCGGCGAAGTTCCCCCGTAGCTCAACGTCGACAGAACTCTCCCGCGGACAACATGCGGCAGAGGTATCCTGCATCACATACGAGACGGTGCACACCTACCGCTTATAGGCGGCAGAGTTCACCTCTGCCCAATGTGCGGCAGATTTCCCCTCTGGCCGCCAGGCGACATAGTTCTCCAGCGCCCCGTAGGCGGCAGAGCTCACCTCTGCCCAATGTGCGGCAGACTTCCCCTCTGGCTGCCAGGCGACAGAGCTCACTCGCAGCCCGTAGACGACAGAGTTTCCATACCTGTCGCAACTCATCCCCTGTGTTGGAACATGACGTGAGGGCGTGTGGAGCTGGGGAGCGAAGGAGACAAGGAGATTTTTATCCGCAAGAAGGTCTCGAGATATCAAGTCCCGTAGTCAGAGGTACTGGAAGAGGTATTTACCAATCGGACTCTTCTAGACCGGAAGGGACAGGACCTTACTCAGCTCGAGGGTCGGAGGACGTGGAAAAGGTCATCCAAAGGATCCTCGAAAAGAAAAAGCTAGTGTCTCCGGATGATGGACAAAGGAGGAGGATCCCATTCAGTCCGGAGATCATGAACAAACCCTTGCCGAAAAAGTTCAAAATGCCTTCTATGGCTACTTACACCGGCAAAGCGGATCCCTACGACCATATTCAGAGTTATGAATCCCTCATGCTGCTTCATGGTTGGGAGGACGAAATCATGTGTAGAGCCTTTTCTCTCACATTGTCCGGGCACGCTCTGAAATGGTTCAACGGGTTGAGTGAAGCTTCAATCTCCTCTTTTGACGAGTTGAGAAATGAGTTCCTCAAAGTGTTCATGATCCATAGCCAAAGGAAGAAAGACGCTACCTACCTACTCACGCTTAAACAAGGAAACCGAGAATCCTTGAAGAGTTATGTAGATCGCTTCCGAGATGCGACCTTGGAGGTGGAAGATCTACCAGTGGGGGTAGCCTTGGCTGCGATGCTGCAAGGGACAAGCTCGGAGAAGCTGCAAGAATCTCTCTCTCTCGATCAACCTATAATGATCTCCGATCTCTTTGCCAGGGCTAATAAATACGTGGCTCAAGAAGAAGTCATGAAAATGATACAGCCCAGGGAGGCTAAAGAGGGAAAGAAGAGAGAGAGAGATGAGCCCGAGAGAAGCTCCCAAAGACCCGTGAGAGTAGACAAAACCCCCAAGCTCAGGTACGAAGGCTACACCCGACTGAGCGAGCCTCGTACTGCAATACTGGCAGCAATTGAGGGGGCGGGACTACTAGAATTCCCCAAGAGGAAGATGGGAGATGTAGGCCGAAATTCTGAAGCCTACTGTGAATTCCATTGTGCTCACGGACACCCGACAGAGAGGTGTAAAGACTTGATGGACCAGTTAGAAAGACTGGCCAGAGAGGGCAAGATTAACCGCTTCTTATGGAGAAGCAAGAGACCCCG
Source organism: Firmiana major (assembly GCA_033439115.1). Lineage (NCBI taxonomy): Eukaryota > Viridiplantae > Streptophyta > Magnoliopsida > Malvales > Malvaceae > Firmiana > Firmiana major. The sequence continues at coordinate 42,625,563 of CM065908.1, read as the reverse complement.
TTATCCTCCGCGTGACCAAAGGAATAACTGTCCGCGGACCGGGGCAAATAACAACAATAGACGGGATAGGCCAAGAAACGAAGCGGTCAGGCCTGCAATTCCCCGTGCCAATCCGCCAAACAACGAGCCTACAGCCCCCGCGATTAATGTCATCGCAGGTGGGGAATCAAGCGCGGGAAGCTCTTCTTCATCCCGCAAGAGCTACGCCAGGCAGGCGTATCAGGTGAACGTTGTTATGGAAGAACAGGCGGACGAAGAGCCCATCATGTTCACTCCGGCTGACAAAGGAGATATCGCCATGCCCCATGATGACCCTATGGTGATATCCACTGTCGTGGCCAAACACCCGGTAAGTAGAGTCCTGGTTGATAACGGGAGCTCAGTGAACCTGATCTATTGGAATTGCTTTGAGAAAATGAGCATTTCCGAAGATAGGTTGAAACCCGTTATGACACCGCTGTACGGATTCACGGGTGAGCGAGTGAAGGTCGCTGGATCCATAGAGTTGCCAGTGACCCTCGGCGAGCACCCGAAAGATGTGACCCGACAAGTGTTGTTCATGGTGGTCAGATCCACCTCCGCCGCCTACAACATGATCTTGGGCAGGCCGGTGCTGAATGACATGAGGGCGGTAATATCCTCTTGCTATCTGTTGATGAAATTTCCCACTCCCAACGGAGTCGGGCAAGTACGAGGAAACCAAAAGAGCGCCCGTACTTGTTATCTCTCGCTTCCACTGCCAATAAGGTAGCACAGAGGAAAGAAACCTTATGCATTGACGATCCGCCTAAGCCCCAACCTGTAGAGGAAACAGAAGCCATTGCGCTAACTGAAGGGGATAGCGGAAAAAGGGCATTCATCGGGACTCAGTTGGGCGAGCAACAGAAAAAGGAGATAGTCGAGTGTCTGAGAAGAAACTCGGATATCTTCGCCTGGAGCCCAGCCGACATGCCCGGGATCAGTCCCGAAGTCATATGCCATGAACTTAACATCATACCCGGACATAGGCCCGTCAAACAGAAGAAGAGGAGTTTTGCCCCGGAGCGACAAAAAGCAATCACTGAAGAAGTGACTAAACTCCTAGGCGCCGGATTCATCCGAGAAGTCTATTACCCTGAGTGGTTAGCCAATGTAGTGATGGTAAAGAAATCTAGCGGGAAATGGCGAATGTGTGTTGATTTCACAGACCTGAACAAAGCCTGCCCCAAAGATTCATACCCCCTACCTCGGATAGACAGACTCGTAGATGATACATCCGGCTACGAACTCCTTAGTTTCTTAGATGCATTCTCCGGGTATCACCAAATCATGCTTCACCCAGAAGACGAAGAAAAGACTTCTTTTATAACCGATGACGGAACCTATTGCTATCGGGTAATGCCGTTCGGTTTAAAGAACGCGGGTGCCACCTACCAACGAATGGTGAGCAAAGTGTTCAAAGATCTTCTGGGAAATACCATGGAAGCCTACGTGGACGACATGATAGTCAAGAGCCGCGTAGGAGAATCTCATGCTGACCAAATGTCCAGGGTATTTGAAGTATTGAGGAAATTTAACATGAAGCTAAACCCCGAAAAGTGCTCTTTCGGGGTAAGGTCAGGAAAATTCCTAGGCTTCATGATCACTAACAGGGGTATCGAGGCAAATCCTGAAAAGATACAGGCTGTCATTGACATGAAACCCCCAACCACCGTAAGAGAGGTCCAAAGATTGACAGGCAGAATAGCGGCTCTGAATCGCTTCTTGTCGAAATCAGCCGAAAAGAGCTTGCCTTTCTTCAAAACTCTACGGGGGGGGAAGAACTTCGAATGGACGGAAGATTGTCAAAAAGCCTTTGAAGATCTCAAGGAATACTTGAAGCGGTTGCCTCTATTAACAAGGCCCCTGGAAGCAGAGCAGCTCTATATGTATTTGGGAGTCGGTGATTTCGCCGTTAGCGCGGTGCTACTAAAGAAAGACGAAATGGTACACTGCCCCATCTACTATGTGAGCAAAGTGTTATTAGATCCAGAGACCCGCTATCCACTGGCCGAAAAGCTAGCATTAGCCCTCTTGATGGCCTCGTGAAAGCTGCGTCCGTATTTCCAAGCACATCCCATTACTGTCTTAACAGACCAACCATTAAGACAGATCCTCCAGAAACCTGAACATTCAGGGAGGTTAGTGAAATGGGCGGTGGAGCTTGGGGGATACGACATCACTTTCCAAGCGAGACAGGCTATCAAAGGTCAAGCTCTGGCTGACTTCATCGTGGAATGCACTATCCCGAACGACAGCAGTGAAGGGGAGGCTCACCCATGGTTACTGCATGTCGATGGGTCATCAAGTGCCAACGGAAGTGGAGCGGGTATAGTCCTGGTGTCACCAGAAGGAAAATCCCTCGAATACTCCCTACGATTCGGATTCCCTAGTTCGAACAACATAGCGGAGTATGAAGCTTTGATAGCAGGGATGGCACTAGCGGAGAAACTACAGGTTCACCACTTGGTAGCACACAGTGATTCCCAACTGGTGGTGAACCAATTCAGCGGAAAGTATGAGGTACGAGAACCGATACTGGTTCCTTACTTAATGAAAGTCCAACTCTTGGCCAAGACTTTCAAAAGCTTTCAGCTGATGCAAATTAACCGGTCCGAAAACACACATGCTGATTCACTGTCTAAGCTAGCCTCCTCCACAGAAACACAAGGAAGGACTGTAAAGGTGGAGAGGCTTGAACGACCAAGTATTGAAGAGGTCGAAGTGTGTGACATTGCAGTTGGAGACGATTGGAGATCCCCATTTAAACAGTATCTCACTGATGGTACATTCCCCCAAAATAAAGACGAGGCTCGTCGCTTGAAAATACAAGGGGCGAAGTTCACACTCATCAATGGAGAACTGTACAAAAGGGGATACTCATCGCCACTGCTAAAATGTCTGGGACCGGAACAAGCTAGATATGCCCTAGCGGAAGTGCATGAAGGAATCTGCGACGAACACTTAGGAGCAAGAGCTCTTGCCGCCAAAGTACTGCGATCGGGATTCTACTGGCCAACGCTGAAAAAAGATGCAATGGACCAAACCCGCAGATGCGATAAATGCCAGAGGTTTGCGCCTATCACAACAGCCCCAGTAACTCCCTCTCAAGGCGCAGTACAGCCAATTCCTTTTGCACAATGGGGATTAGATATTCTTGGACCCTTCCCCTTAGCCACGGGACAAAGAAAGTTCCTGTTAGTGGCCACCGATTACTTCACCAAGTGGATTGAAGCACAGCCTTTAGCCACAATCACGGAAAAGAACGTGGAGGCAATGGTGTGGAAGGACATTATCTGTCGATACGGAATTCCCCGCATCTTAAATGCCGACCACGGGAAGCAATTCGATTGCAACGCCTTCCGTGAATTCTGTAAAGACCTCAACATCCAGCTAAGGATCTCTTCAGTGTCATATCCTCAAGCTAATGGACAAGCCGAGGTCAGTAATCGGATTATCCTCCATGGGCTGAAGACCAGGCTAGACAGAGCAAAAGGAGCCTGGGTGGACGAATTGCCTAGTGTCTTATGGGCATATCGTACCACCAGCCGTGTGTCGACTAATGAAACGCCGTTCAGTCTTGTATACGGCGCAGAAGCACTGATCCCCGTGGAACTTGGAGCCATATCACCAAGGGTGGTACCCTTGGTAGAGGAAGAAAACTCTCAAGCTCTAAGGGAAGACTTGGACCTAATCGATGAACACAGAGAAACCGCGGCTATTCGATTGGCATCCTATCAACAGAGGGTAGCCAACTACTACAATAGCCGGGTAAGAGATAGGCCAATGTCTGAGGGAGATCTAGTGCTCAGAAAGTCGCAGATCACGAACGCCCTAAAGGAGGACGGGAAGTTCAGAGCCAACTGGGAAGGTCCCTACAGAATCAGACGCAAGATCGGACCTAACACCTGCGCTCTGGAAACTCTACAAGGGACGAAGATAGGGAAAACGTGGAACTCAAATCACTTGAAGTTGTATTTGAGATAACCACTACATCTTCCTTCCCAAACACTATTGTTTTACTAACACTGTCACCAGATGTAAGACAAAATCTCGTGACAGGATTCTGAAACCGTAAGAGCCTGAGACGCTATGCGTCACTGTGGCCAGGTATGCATTCACCCCAGCCGTAAGAGCCTGAGACGCTATGCGTCACTGTGGCTAGGCATATGTTAATAAAACACATGAGCGCTACCCTTGGTTCGGGCCCTGCGAACGCAGGCTACCAACGGGGCAGACTCACAAAGAACACTACCCTTGGTTTGGGCCCTGCGAACGCAGGCTACCAACGGACTAGACCCAAAGCCTTAAAGGCCTAGGATGCTTTGTATCATTATGGCCAAGCGTAGTTGGTTCGGGCCCTGCGAACGCAGGCTACCGACAGGCTAAGCCTAAAGCCGTAAGAGCCTGAGACGCTTTGCGTCACTGTGGCCGGGCGTAGTTGGTTCGGGCCCTGCGAACGCAGGCTACCAACGGGCTAGCACTAAAGCCGTCAAAGCCTGAGACACTTTGCGTCACTGTGGCCGGGCGTAGTTGGTTCGGGCCCTGCGAACGCAGGCTACCAACGGGCTAGCACTAAAGCCGTAAAAGCCTGAGACGCTTTGCGTCACTTTAGCCAGGCGTATACTCAAAAGAGACGTAAGAGCCCGAGACGCAATGCGTCACTAAGGCCAGGCATAAAGCATTCAATTAACCATAAAGGCCTAAGACGCTACGCGTCACCGTGGTCAGGTAATCAAAATACTAAGGCCGGAAGAACTAAAGATGCGCTCGCGTCATGATAGTCAGGCCTGAGAAAGAATCCTCTTTCGCAGGAAATATTCCTACCAAAGAGTGGGGAGCAATTGATGGTGGTCGTGTCACCAGGACCCAAGCGTACAACTGACCGCCAACCAGAGTCTCTCGCACAGCCTGGGGCAGAGTCCCCCGCACAGCCAGAGTCTCCCGCATGGCCTGGGGCAGAGTACCCAGAGTCCCCAGAGTCTCCCGCATGACCTGGGGCAGAGTACCCAGAGTCCCCAGAGTCTCTCGCACGGCCTGGGGCAGAGTCCCCAGAGACTCCCGCATGGCCTGGGGCAGAGTACCCAGAGTCCCCAGAGTCTCCCGCATGGCCTGGGGCAGAGTCCCCAGAGTCTCTCGCACGGCCTGGGGCAGAGTCCCCAGAGTCTCCCGCATGGCCTGGGGAAGAGTACCCAGAGTCCCCAGAGTCTCCCGCATGACCTGGGGCAGAGTACCCAGAGTCCCCAGAGTCTCTCGCACAGCCTGGGGCAGAGTCCCCCGCACAGCCAGAGTCTCCCGCATGGCCTGGGGCAGAGTACCCAGAGTCCCCAGAGTCTCCCGCATGACCTGGGGCAGAGTACCCAGAGTCCCCAGAGTCTCTCGCACGGCCTGGGGCAGAGTCCCCAGAGTCTCCCGCATGGCCTGGGGCAGAGTACCCAGAGTCCCCAGAGTCTCTCGTACGGCCTGGGGCAGAGTCCCCAGAGTCTCCCGCATGGCCTGGGGCAGAGTACCCAGAGTCCCCAGAGTCTCCCGCATGACCTGGGGCAGAGTACCCAGAGTCCCCAGAGTCTCTCGCACAGCCTGGGGCAGAGTCCCCCTCACAGCCAGAGTCTCCCGCACGGCCTGGGGCAGAGTCCCCAGAGTCCCCAGAGTCTCTCGCACGGCCTGGGGCAGAGTCCCCAGAGTCTCTCGCATGGCCTGGGGCAGAGTACCCAGAGTCCCCAGAGTCTCTCGCACAGAAGCGCGACAGAGTGCTCTACCACTCTGTCGCGGCCCAGACACGCGCCTGGGTCTCAGCCCGAACCGCCTCAGGAACCTATAAATACTAGGTGAGCTCTCTGAAAAAGGGGAAATCAGATCCGGGGACCAGATCCAGAGATCCGATCCAAAAAAGAGAAAAACAGGGAGAAGCACTTAAACACTCTGATTTAAGCAATAAATTCCCCTTTTCTTACATACACAACTCCGATCACTAACTTGATCGTCGGAGTGCGCGTGCAGGGAATTATCCCTGCCCCCTCTGATTCCTGTTGTTTTTGCAGGATATACGAAGAACACGTGGAGCAAACTGTGACGATTGAATTAACCGTCAACAGTGCAATCCGATCACGTGTAAGACAAAGCACTGTTGCTGTCAGGTAGGCAACATCAGGTATTGATTGGACTCTCCCACATTCGGGTGTTGGGAAGATCAACGTAGATGGTTCTGTACTCGGGAAACAGGGACTAGCGGGAATAAAAGGAGTTATTCGCAACAACGAGGGGCATGTTCTTATTTTTCTGAAAAACATTGGGATTGCAGACTCCAATTTGGCTTTCTTGTTAGCTGTTGTTGAAGCTGTGTCTATTATTGTAATTGAAAAGATCTCTAATCTACCTCATTCCATTTTCGGAAGCGACTCAAAAGTTGTAATTGCTTGAATCAATAAGCTTTCTGAAAGTTCATGAGGTACAACAACTTAATTAACAAACTATAGAATCTACATACTAGTTTAGAGAATATTTCCTGTGTAAGCTTTTAGTGAAGCAAACTGTTTTTCGGATTCACTCGCCAAGTTTGGGGTTCATAGAAACACAGATTTAGTAGCTAGGCTGTAACTTTAATTATTAATGAATTTTAAAATTTCAAAAAAAAAAAAAAAACAAATTTAGCGTTTTCAAGACAAGTATGCTGCAAATACTTAAAACTTGAAGAGACATCTATTATCCATTATTTTTACTTAGCACTTTCTCTTTCTCTCTATCTTATTATCTAGCAATATTGACTCTATTCCAACTTAATCTCAAAACCATGAACAATAAAACAATCAAGCTATGCAAGAATATTATTAATTCTCTTCCACTTGTGATTTTGTCTGTGATTATTAGACATGTTGCTTCCATTTTAATTACTAATTTCGTGAATGCCCATATTAGTTGTAAGGTTTTTTGAAGCCTCAAAATGTGACGATATCTTTGAAAATATTTTATTGAATAAACTCAATTTAGGGCTATGATATAAGCGAGGAAATTTAAAAAAAAAAAAATATAAAGATGTCAGGAATGCAAAAGCATTATATAGTAAAAGAATGGTAATTTATTTTGGTCGAAGGAAAACCGAGTTAAAAATATGTTACTTAAAGTTAGCAGTTGAAAAAAAATCATATACACGAAGCCATGGTTTATACTGATTTTCTTAAGGGGTAGTAAAGAGAATAAGGGCTCTTAAGTTTTGTCTTCTTTAAATTTAACAAATTCTAGCAAAAAAAAAAATTAAACATTGTTAGAAGTCGTACAAAGTCCATGAGTGACATGTAGTGTACGTATCCTTGTATGAGTCAAAAGAATTTATGATAACACTCATGACATTACGCCAATAACAAATGAAGCTTGGAAGCAACAATGTTGATAACATCTGTATTTGATCTTGTTCTGACTTTTGCTTTTGGGATTGTAAAGTAGTTTTCTTTTATAGTATACTTAAGAGATACTTAATATCTTAAAGTACTCCTTTTTTTAAAAAAAAAAAACTTTAATGTGCTTTTTTATTTAATTATTAATTAGAAGTTAATTTATATTTCAATGATATTCTTATACATCATATAAAATTGAATTAGTTAGAAGTTGCACTAAAAAGTAAATAACTTGCAAATTAGAAAATAAAAGCAATTCACTTAATAAAGTATTAAGTAATATCTAAGTCTTTCTTATATATTTCTTCTTCTTCTTTTTTTTTTTAGATAAACACCAAGAGGTGGGTTGGGATCATTTCTTGATTTCTGTTTTTTATTTCTTGAAAATTTTTTGTATTGTTTTGTTTTTAAATATTGAAAACTAAATATATCTTTGGTTAATTCTATTCCATATTGAAAACAGATATTTAAAATGATTTAGATATAATAATTCAATTCATAAAATAAAATTTTAAAAATTGAATAAAAATAATAATATATTTATTACAAAATATTTTGTACGTAATATTAAAGAATATTATTTTATACCATTTAATACAAATACTAAGTATCTTTTTTAATCATATTAAAATTTAATATAATTTAAATAATATTATAATTAAATATAATATTAAATAATAATTACTAAAAAATAATTAAATTAAAAATAATATTAAATAAAATTTTATTATTAATTGTATATATTAAATAATAATAAAATTAATAAATTATAAATTATATTTAATATAAAAAAATTTATTTAATATTAAGTATTCACATTTTGATATTATTAAATTATTTAATAGTAACAGTGATTTGTTTTAAATTGAATTAAAAAAAATTGAATAATAATATTGTTTAGTAAAATTATAATTAAATATATTAGATAATAATGCTTAGCAGTAATATTAATTATTAACATTTTAAAAATTATAATAAATGATATTATTTGAAATTCATAATATATTTAATAAATTATTATATAAGTATAAATTAAAAATATTATGATATTGTAGTTTGTATTATTTAAGTTTAATTGTTTTTTACATTTTTCTACTTCTTAATATTAAATAAATTATTAATTTTAAATTATTTTTAATTAAATAATATTTATATTAAATATTAAATTTGTTTTTACTTAAAAGATTAATTAATTTTATTTTATATTTTTATTATATTAATATGTAAATATCCCTACTTGTGAATGGTAATAGAAATAAAAACATGTTTTCGAAAGCAATGGAAACATGAAATTCTTGTTTTCAATAATTTTGGAGATTGTTACTTTCGTTTTCATTTTTCCAAAACAGAAATGCGTAACGAAACATGCTTTTTGTTGTTGTTTACTAAAAAACCGAAAACAACAATAGAAAACAGAATACAAAAACGATACCAAACAACCTTTAAGCTTTAATGGTAAAAATGTAGTTTAAATACCTGGAAAATCAAACAATCTTTATTATATATTTCTCTTATTTTTAGATAAAATAATATTATTTAAGACTAAATTTTTCTTTAATTAAAATCTTTCATGATAAAAGTGTAGCCTATTTACATCAAAATTTCAAACAATATATATTTCCTTTCTATAGAAATAATAAATAGTATTATTTAAGACAAGTTTCTTTTAACAAATCTAAGATTTGTTTTCTATTTTATAGTTTTAACTACGGTTTCACTTTGACCGTAGTCGTTATTTCATGAAATTTAAACAACTTTTTCTAAGTTGAAATTCATTATATAACGACCTGATTCCAACGAAAATTGGGTTAAAATTTTTTCTTTACCTTGGTTTGTCAATGATTAGTGTAACATCCAAATTGTGTAGTTGATCTTATTTAATCAACTTGGATTATAAATATCTTTAGTCCTGGTCCCATTCAAATGTGTGAGATGTGATTCCATAATGACTCCAACATACTTGCATATTAATAATCTATTTCACTATAATTACGTGTCATCCATCAATTGAGCTACATGAAAGCATGTTTACACTTAAATAGATTTATGTATCACATTTCAAATCTAAGCTAAAGATTCCAAATTCATATTTTTGTAGCTAAAATTATATCTCACAATACATGTACATAAACTGTGCAACTACTGTCTACTATTGTCTGAAATTAAACTAAAGATATACCTTCGCATATACCTTTTGGATGATTTAAGCGGGTGGAGGAAAGCACTCTCCGAGCCTACTCAAAAGGGACACATTCGGTGTTTATAAGACTATACTTACATGATAAACAAGTGTTAAAAGAAAAATGAAAAATTTAGCCCAAATTTTCAAACTTCCGCAATAAATTATTGAAAATTTGAGCTAAAATTTTTATTTTTTTAACACTTGTTTATCGAGTGAGTACACTCTTATAATATTTATAAGTCTCAAATTACCTAGCTTGGTTTAAGGTTTTGAACCTAAGGTCCCAATCTAATTTCTTATTAACTTTCATAGTCATGTTTTAATTCAATACACATCCCAACACATGCACTGGAGGGTAACTATCTGAATAAATACAATTAAACAGTATAAATAAATATACCGATATAAGTTACGAGATCTCGAAGCATTTACTTCGAAACTGATACTGGCATCGATGCAAATGCATCTCTAGTTTGAACCTGTGATGGAAAATAGAGGGGGTGAGCTTTACGAAAGCTCAGTATGCAAACCACATAAGTACAGAGGTAATAGCATAAAAGATACTAAATTTCTAATGCATGTCCAATGCATTCACATTCGATCATTTTTTCTTATCACTTATTCGAATCACATTTTGAAACTTATCGAAAGATACACTTTTCTTGGGTTTATGAATTAGAATATCATCTAGACCCAGTCAAGCTTTTCAGGCAGAGAGGTATTTTGAAATTCCTTAACTGACCATCAAACTTGACCACTCGAACTGAATATACTTATAGGGGTTCAAAATTCGAAACATAATTGAATGCAGAAAACCAAAGTGTAATGCAACCTAAACATGTAAGCTGTTCCTTCTTAAATTGCTTACATCCACATTCATCCTCAAAACACAACAATTTGTTGAGATCACATCATAAATCCCAAAATGTATCACATATCAAAATATATTCATATATCAGAAACATCTCTTATTCAAAACATAACTTGTATTCGAAACTTATCACATATCGAACATATCTTATTTCAAAACATAATATACATCGAAACATCTTTCTTATCCGAAACATGTCTCGTATCCGAAACATATTCACATTTGAAACATATTTCTTATCTAGAATACATTTTATATTCGAAGAATATTTATTATCCGAAATATATCACATCGAAATATATTCATATATTCGAAACATATTTCATATTTCAAAACCCTCTTCATAGTTCGAAACATAGTTCTTATTCCAAAACATACTTCACAAATTGAAATGTATTTCATACTTTTTTTTGCTAACTATTCTAACCTATTAGTAGGGACACTACTGTCTATGATATCCCATCAAATGTGACTACATCACTAACTATTATCATCTCCGTTAGTAGGGGCTACAACATATTTATTTCATATCGTTAGGATATGTTCTGTGAATTATGCTCATGATTGTAAAACATTTCCAAGAACATATTTCACTCTTCAAAACATTTTTCACTTTTCAAAATACATTTCAATGTATATTTCAAAATCTGAAACATATTTCATATGTCAAGACCTCCTGTGACTTACCAAAACTACCACAAATTTTTTCGCCTTTTACTTACCTTTCTTTCTGTCATAACTCAACACCAAATCGTTGGGTTGTGATTCGATATTAGTCACCTCAACCACATTCATTCCATAAACATGCATACATGTCAATACAATTATCTATGGCCTGTAAGTACTCTTTTCTTTAAAATAAACTCATATACATTAATACAAATACTTGTACATATACATCCCCGACCATACATTCGTTAATATAATTGTGTTTTTACATTGTTTAGTATAAAACGTTCAAATGTGTATACCTTTCGTAAGATGGGTATGCAACGAATAAAGGAATACCAGTCCTCAGCTGTGCTCAACTACTGTGAACGCTCTGTAGAGAGGGTAAATAAAAAAGGGGTGAGCTCACAGTTTAGTAAGGAAATAAGGCAAGCAAGTAGATAACCACACTATCTACAAAATATAATTCTCATGCCTTGAAATCATTTCCTTTTCGATTCACATATAAAGCATGTGTCTTTCTTGAAACATTTATGCAATATATATAGATACAAATCGTCTGTATGAACTGAAAACATGCTGGTTTAATAATCTCAGCAGTTTATGCAAAACATTACATTTCTCATGTAATTAATATAAATCACATTTCATTATGCCATATCAATTAAATCAAAACAAAGATGGCATATCATCATGTTAAAAACATGGAAATTCGGGCCTTACCCATCCCTCGGGTTACCCTTTCACACACAAAGTCACATGTCAAGGCTCAACCCATCCCTCAGGTCCACCCAATTATAAAAAAACTTATGTGACAATTCAAACAAGAAATATCAGTAAGGTGAGATAGGCAACTACTTGTTCCGAGATTATGATCATAACTTATTTTCTGTGATCCTAGGCTACACAGTACTCGGTGTGCGGGGTCTTACATTTGCTGTAACGGGAGGTGGGTCAAATCATCAACCGTCAGCTTACAACTCACTATCATCATGTACTAACGATACAACGTACTCCATGTGACATACACAGTTCAAGGTACTTGTCACGCCCTTCCCCCACTCGCGACCTACCTTATTCACCATAAATTTTTCGCATTTCTCTTACCTTTCTTCTGTTATCACTTACATCAAACGTTGGGCTGTGATTCGATATTAGTTACCCATTCACACTCATTCATAACATACATAGAATTTAAAATTCTTTTCTATAATACAAACTCTTATACATTAGTACATTTGTCTGTACATCTACATCCCGACCGTACATTAATTTACATAGCTGTGCTTATACATTATTCAGTACAAAATATCAAATGTGTATACCTCTCGTAAGATGGATAGGCAGCAGATATCAGGATCTACAAATTTCCAGCCGTGACCACCTACTGTGGATGTTTTGAAAAGAGGGAAATAATAAGGGGGTGAGCTCACAGCTCAGTAAGAAAATCAAACAAGCAAGTAGATAATCGCACTATCTACAAAATACAATGCTTATGCCTCAAAATCGTATCCTTATCCTATCTGTATCTATAGCATGCATCTCTCTCAAATCATTATGCAATATATATATATATATAGATACAAAGCATCAGTTATAAAACTGGAAATATGTTGGTTTATAAACCTCAGCATTTTATGTAAAACACTGCATTTCTCATGTCATTTCATACAAATCACTTTTATTATGCCATGCATTTAAATCAAATCATATGGCATTCATCACGTTTAAAAACATGGAAAACTGGGCCTCACCCATCCCTCGGGTTACCCTCTTCACAATTCACAACTCACATGTTTATATCATAAAACCATGAGGTAATTCATTCAAGAAATTCAATTATACCTAGCATGAAAGAAAACGGAGATAGGCGACTACATGTTCCGAATGTATGATCATAACTCATTTTCTGTGATCCCAGGTCACACAGTACTCGGTGTACGGGGTCTCACAATTGATGTAACTGGAGGTCTGTCAAATCCTATGATGCTCACAATTTATTCTCATTGTGTACTCATGGTAAAACGTACTCCATGTGACATACACAGTACATAGTACTCTATGGACCCTATCTCAAGGTAGGATGCTCGACATGAGTCTTAGTCCTCACACCTTGGATATAGCTCGTAGTCAGGATGCTCACCATGAATCATAGTCCAGATACTACGGGTCTACCTCATAGTTAGGATACTCGCCATGAGTCTTAGTCCTCACACCTATGGGTTATTTTGACAGCCCTCTGCCATACTCAAAATAATGCACGTGTGACCATATATATATATATATCAGTGCGACACATAGTCAGCATAGGCTCCCAACACGGCTGTGTCATGCTCTTTTTAAAACTAGTACGTATGAATAAAACTCCCAACATGACCATATTACAATATTACAATCTCTAGTGCGAGCAATGCTCCCAGCACTAGGTTATGTAAAAACATGTGCATGAGCAAAGCTCCCAATACTCTATGATATATAATATATTAAAACTGAGTACGAGTAAAGCTCCCAATACTCTATCATGTAAAACTGAGTATGAGCATAGCTCCCAATACTCTATAATGCATCAATCACAATCTGAGTACAAGCAATGCTCCCAGTACTCTAATATGCATAAATAGCATTAAATATGTAGTACGAGTAAACACTCAAGTACTATATGATGCATATCTCAAAATATAGTGCGAGTATTCTCTAGCACATATGGTTTTCTCAGAAAAACTGATAGATGGCTATTTAAATTAAATAAGCACTAACATGTGCATGCTTTCGTATATAAATGAAAACAATTGCCATTCTATCATGCAACTTATGAATTTTGGTCATAACATGCTTCTAAGGTATTTTCACCCTAGTTTTGGATAACACACAACTTATCCTCTTTAATTTCTATCACAACATCATGCCTATTCATGGGAATTTATATAGCATACAATATCAAATGCTATTCAACATATGTGGAGCCATCTCTAGCGACTCACGAAATTCCCTTACCTCGGATCACGTCAAGTGACCTCACTTCCTCAATTCTGCTCACTTTTGCAGTCCGATCAGCTTCCAATGTGATTCTCTAAAGCTGTTATACGTATTTTTGTTAAAATATCGTATTATACTCATTCCATTTTCCAAATCTCAACTTAGCACATCATTTTCATGATTTTCTCTCAATATGGTATTATACCACATTTTTCCACATAGCTATATTTATAACTCCTTATTTCCAATATATGCATTTCATAAGATTAACTTATAATCTTCCATACATGCATATTCTATCATTAAATCCATTTTAACACCATCTCCTCATCATTTTCTCACTTTTATGTCAAAACTAGGTCATGCTTATTTTTCATGATCCTTTCATTTCCAACAATTCATATATATACCAATACACTCATTAATACACCCAGTTTAACATATATCAACTTGGTGTATTAAATCTTACCTAGCTGGGAATTCTTTCCTTTTCCAACAAATTTGTACAAATCCTCCTTGCTCTTGAAATCCTTGATTTCAATCTCTTGTTTCCAAGTATGTTGTTCTCCTCTTTTCCAAAAACAACTTTGCTCAACTATACCTGTGAGATCTAAGAATTTCAGACATATTTTACTTATGTAATATGAACATGAAGTATAACTTATTGAGCTAAGTGAATTGGGGAATGATAATTGGAGATTTATATGTTAAGTGTTTAAAATAAGTGTGAAGTTATGAGGACAAATCGATCTGGTGAGTTAAAAATGTCAAGGAAGGAGGAATTTGAGGAGCAGATCGATCTCCAATGGAAGAGGATCGATCTCCTTATGATTCTGTTTGAGAGAAGATCGATCTCATGAGGAAGAGATCGATCTCCAAATGATTCTGTTTGGGAGAATATCGATCTCCTCAAGGAGCAGATCGATCTCATAAAGCCATAAAGAGATCGATCTCACCCCTCGACAGATCGATCTCCTAGGCATAAAATTGCCCAAAGCGTCCCCAAAATTCAAATGCAGATCGATCTCATCAAGAGCCAGATCGATCTCCTACCCTCAGCCTATATAAGGAACCCCTGTTTTTCTCCTGCAATCTCACTTTCTCTCTCTTCCAACCCCCATTTTCACCGAAACCTAGCTTTCTCACTCATCCAAAGCACCCATTTCTGTCCAAATCAGAAGTTGTGGCAAGAAGGAAAGTTGTTCCTCCTAAAAGGGAGAACAACATACTTCAAAATTGAAATACGGATCGAATCGAGGCGTGGGTTGTGCACCTCACAAGTTTTGGGTAATTTCTAAACCTCGATCTTGATATCTGAGATGATTTTGATGATAATGGTTGTTGTCATTGTGTTGAAATAGCTGAGAAATGATTAGGGATTGATGAAATTGCAATGTGGTTGGAGTGATAACGATATTTAGCAATTTTGGGAATTTGAGCTATAAATAGAAATTTAGACAATATGGTGAATTAGCATAGATAATTGGCATGAGAAATGTAGAACGTTGAGATGTTGTGAATGAGAGTGTAGTTTGGGGTAGAGTTACGAGAATCAAGAGATTTGAGGTGTTACGAGCAATTATGCTCGATTTTGAAAATTGAGGTTGATGAGATAATTGAGTATTGATGTTTTAACATCGTTTGGACAGCTCGGGAGTTCCAGAGTGGAATGCGAGGCTAGTCCGTGATACGGGGGAAACGATTGCACTATACGAGGTGCAAAGAGGTAAGGGAAACTAAACCATTTGTGTATGTGATTTGCGAACTATTATAGCATGATTTGTGATTTATAAAACAAGCATGTTGAGTGTTGTGTCGTGATACAATTGCACACGATTTTTATAGCCGGTTGGAGCCCATTATTTTATGAGTTTATAAGCTGAGTGTGAAATTGCTTTATAAACCGTTGAATTTTGTGTGAGTAATGAATTGGGCTCTACGTTAAGGCAATATCGAGATTTGAGAAATGTGTGCGTGCTTTGCCGGTTGGAACTCAGTTTTATTATGTTTTGTGTTGAGTACAAAACGATTTTCAAATGAGTTTTATGAGAGAAAAACCACTCTGAGTTCTACGTGAAGGCAAACTAGTCTTATGTTATTAAGACTTAGGTGTGTAATTCTGAGTGCACACCGGGCATTGCTCTGGTAGCATGTAAGCCCGATTCTTCTCCGTTCTGGCAACGTGAGAATAACCCATTATGTGGCTATGCCACGTATACTTGGTGGCTGTTGCCACGTGAGAAACCCTATTTGGTGGCCGTTGTCACGTGAGAAACCCTATTTGGTGGCCGTTGCCACATGAGAAACCCTATTTGGTGGCCGTTGCCACGTGAAAACCCTAATTGGTGGCCGTTGCCACGTGAGATCACCCATCCAGTGGCTATGCCACGTATATTTGGTGGTCGTTGCCACGTGAAACCCTATTCTGTGGTTGTGCCACGTGTGAATGTAAATCAGTGGCTATGCCACACGTGTTTAGTGGCTGTGCCACGTGCATTATTATTACAGTGATTTTATCACGTTAATTGAGAAAGCGTTTATCGCATTATTTTCACATGCTTTGTTATTGCTCTAGACTGAGCCTTTTTACTTCATGTTTTCACATGATTTGAGACATGAGAATGTCATTTTGAGTACTTTCATGCTATGATTTTCAAATGAGATTAATGAGTTTCACATACAAATAAATATTTTGTGATGTGCATTTTGGTTTATGAAATGAGTCCCTTACCCCCTTTACTGAGCGATTTAGAAGCTCACCCTGTTTTCTTTCCCTCTAGATTTCTTCAAGTGAAAAAAGGGTTTCCCTATGACGTACGGAGTAGTGGCTAGTGGAGGACTTGAGCTCCAGGCCATATATTATATTTTGAGGTATCTTTTATCTCTTCATGTACCCAGACAATTACTGTAATTGCAGACACTTGATGTATAACATTGTATGGGATGTATTAGGATTAATTAACTTGAGATCAAGTAATGTATATGATATAATATATACTATTGAATGACGAGATCCTGAGGTATAATATAGGTGATGATGTATGACACTGCACAGGAATGCACTCTTAATTATGAATGAATGAATAAAAAGTTTTAAATTAGCCCTATTTTCCGCGCTTCCGGGGCGTGACAGAGTTTTCTTGGTATCAGAGCTTAGGGTGTCTAGTACTGTCAGTGTCGGTTAAGTGAAATAGAATACATCCCAAGTGTCTGTAATAGTCTGGTCATGAACTGAAATTGAGAATTGAGATTTCAATCGATTCTGATATGTACGCGCAGGAGACGAGTTAAGATAGAGAATGAGTGGACGACGAGGTCGTTCGAGGAGGCAGGCAGAGTCCCTTCCGCCACCTGTCCCACAACCAGAGAGTCCTAACTCTCGATTTAATCGGATTGAGACCGATGTGAGGCAAGGTTTTGAGCAGATGGCAGCGTTATTTGCGCAACACTTTGGAGTTAATGCCCCGGGTACTACTCCTACACCACCACAAGGACCTCCCATACCCCCAATACCTCTCATCACTCAGCCTGATGATAAAAGTATGGTTCGACTGAAGGATTTTCTGAAGATGAATCCACCCGTGTTTAGGGGAAAGAAGGATCCTACAGAGGCTGAGGAGTGGCTGACGGAGTTGAGAATTATATTTAATTATCTGGGGTGCACCGATGCTGAGAGGGTCAGTATGAGTATTTATATATTGAAGGGGAGAGCTCGAGATTGGTGGGGTACTACCCAGGGTATTCTGATGTCCCGCCAGGATGTGATTGGTTGGGAAGAGTTTCAGACAGCCTTTAGGACCCAATATGTACCACGAGCCGCCTAGAGAAAGAAACAGGTCGAGTTTTTGAGTTTGGTACAGGGTGACATGTCTGTGGATGACTATGAGAGCCAATTCACCGCGCTATTGAGATATGACCTAGAGACCTTTAAGAATGAAGAGCTCCGCACAGAGAAATTTGTGTATGGATTGAAGCCCATCATCAGAGATAGATTGATAGGGCTATGTATTACTGAGTTTGGAGATGCTCTGAGACGAGCACAAGAGATTGAAAGAGGAATTGAAATGGTACAATCTTAGAATGAGCTCAGAGCGGTGAATAGAGATAAGGGCAAGAAGCCAGCGATTTTCCAAACAGAGGCTCGGAGAGGTTCCTTCAGAAGAGGAAGGATTGAGGTACAGAAGGGCAGATTAGAGAGACCCAGAGGTTACCCTAACATTAGAGAGACCCCTCGAGATGTCAGGCCTGAGACAAGGTTTTGCAGAAATTATGGTCGAATGCATGAGGGAAGTTGTACTGGGTCAATCCATGGATGTTTTAGATGTGGAGACATGGGTCACATGGTGAAGGATTGCCCTCAACCTCAGAAACCACATGTCTTGGAGCCCACTAGACAACAGCCTCAGAGAGTGAATCCTCAGGGATGGGCCACTACTGCAGAGAAAGGAAAGAGACCTGTTACCCAGGGACGTGTGTTTGCCCTAGATAAGGAAACCGCTGACACTTCTGTAAAAACTATAAGAGGTACACTCTCTGTCTGTAATCATAAGGCTCATGTGTTGATTGATTTAGGATCCACGCATTCGTTTATTTCTGAGCACTTTGCATGTAGATTAAACTTGAAGTTTGAACCTCTAGAATATATACTACATGTAAATACCCCTATGCGTGAATCCCAGAGAACTGAGTTAATCTGTAGAGGATGTGAGATAAAGGTGGGAGATAGAGTGATGTTAGCATATCTAATCATGTTGAATATACATGGGTTTGATGTAATTTTAGGGATGGATTGGCTGGCAACCAATCGAGCGAGTTTAGACTGCTACACTAAGATTGTAACTTTCTCCCTACCTGAACCTTACAGTGTACGATTGAGATATTGAGGAAATGAATATGTGGAATTCTAGTAAGTAATTTGAGAATTTTGATATTATTTTGGAGAATATTAAATATGATTGTTCATGTGAAGGTTATGAGACACTCATCTCAGACGATGAACGGGAACATCTGAGGATTGAGGATATACCTGTGGTGTGTGAATTTCTGGATGTTTTCCCAGATGAATTGCCAGGTTTACCACCAGAGAGAGAGCTAGAGTTTACCATTGATTTGGTACCAGATACTCAGCCGATCTCTAAACCTCCCTACAGGATGGCATTAGTGGAACTTGAGGAATTGAAGAAGCAACTACAGGAGTTATTGGATCAAGGGTTCATTAGGCCCAGTGTTTCACCGTGGGGAGCACCGGTTTTATTTGTCAAGAAGAAGGATGGTAGTCTCAGATTATGCATAGACTATCGGTTGTTGAATAAAGCCACGGTGAAGAATAAATACCCATTGCCCAGGATTGATGATCTACTTGATCAGCTGAGAGGGATATCAGTCTTTTCTAAGATTGATTTGAGATCGGGCTATCACCAATTGAGGATCAAGGAAGAGGATATTCCAAAGATGGCCTTCAGGACAAGGTATGGCCATTATGAATTCCTGGTGATGTCCTTTGGATTGACAAACGCCCCTGCAGCATTTATGAGGTTGATGAACGAAGTGTTCAGAGACTATCTATATAAATTTGTGATAGTCTTTATTGATGATATCCTGGTATACTCTCAGTCGTATGAGGAGCATGCACAGCATCTGTGGTTAGTACTTCAGATACTCCGAGATAAGCAATTATATGGAAAGCTTAGTAAGTGTGAGTTTTGGCTAGATCAGATAGCTTTCCTTGGTCATATACTCTCAGAGGAAGGAGTATCAGTGGACCCAAGCAAGGTGGAGGCTGTGCTTAATTGGGAGAGACCGAGGACAGTTACTGAGGTACGAAGCTTCCTTGGTTTGGCAGGGTATTACAGAAGATTTGTGGAAGGATTTTCCCGGATTGCTGCCCCTTTGACTAAGCTCACGCGCAAAGAGACTCCATTTATATGGACTGATCAATGTGAGCTCAGTTTTCAGGAATTAAAGAGGAGGTTGACAGCGGCACCTGTGTTAACTATTCTTGAGGGATCAGGAGGATTTTCAGTGTATAGTGATGCGTCTCATCAAGGATTGGGGTGTGTGCTTATGCAGCACGGAAGAGTGGTCGCATATGGATCGTGACAGTTGAAAGACCATGAGCGGAATTACCCCACGCATGATTTGGAGTTAGCCGCTGTGGTATTTTCTTTGAAGATCTGGCGACACTACTTATATGGGGAAAGATTCCAGATCTTCACTAATCACAAGAGTTTGAGATATCTCTTTGATCAGAAAGAGTTAAACATGAGACAAAGGAGATGGATGGAACTCCTTAAGGATTATGACTGCGAGATTTTATATCATCCGGGCAAGGTGAATGTGGTTGCTGATGCCCTGAGCAGGAAGAGTATGATATCTACTATGATGATCAGGGAATGGGATTTACTGGAGCAGTTTGCCGAACTTTGGATCAGAGTTAAAGAGATAGAGACTGGATTTGTGGCTAGCTTGTGAATAGAGCCCAGGATGATGGATGAGATTAGAACTGGGCAGCGCAGTGATTAGAGATTGATAGATATGATTAGCCAAGCTGAACAGGGTTCGCAGTCGGATCTTACAGTCAGTGAGGATGGATTGATGAGATTCAGAGGACGAATTTATGTACCGAACGACGATACCCTGAAGGGACTGATACTGAGAGAATCCCACTGCTCGCGATACACCATGCACCCAGGGAGTACTAAGATGTACCGAGACTTAAGAAAGGTGTATTGGTGGAGTGGTATGAAGCGAGATGTGGTAGAGTATGTGGCCAGGTGTTTAGTATGCCAGCAAGTGAAAGCTGAGCATCGGAAGCCCGGAGGACTACTACAGCCCTTACCTGTACCTACATGAAAATGGGAGCATGTCACTATGGACTTTATTATGGGTTTACCGAGGACCCGAAGAGGTCATGACGCGATATGGGTCATTGTGGATAGATTGACCAAGAGTGCCCACTTCCTTGCCATCAAGAGCACAGATACTGTGGATGCCTTAGCTGAGCTGTATGTCAGCGAGATAGCTAGATTACATGGGGCTCCAGTGAGTATTACTTCTGATAGAGATTCCCGATTTACTTCTAGATTTTGGACCCAGTTTCAGGAGTCCATGGGCTCTCGATTGAGTTTTAGTACCGCCTATCATCCTCAGACAGATGGTCAGTCAGAGAGGACTATTCAGACCTTGGAGGATATGTTGAGGGCATGTACGATGGATTTTAAGGGATCATGGGATGATCACCTACCCCTAGCAGAGTTTGCATACAATAACAGCTATCATGCGAGTATTGGAATGGCACCTTTTGAGGCTCTATATGGTAGGAGGTGTAGATCCCCTGTAGCTTGGGAAGAAGTCGATGACAGAAAGATAAATGCTCCCGAGCTTGTTGAGCAAGCCGTACAGAGTGTGAAACTCATATGTGAGAGGTTACGGGCTGCACAAAGTAGACAGAAAAGCTACGCGGATGTGCGTAGACGGCCACTCGAGTTTGAGGTTGGTGATGCAGTATTTCTGAAAATATCACCGAGTAAGGGTATCATGCGATTTGGGAAGAAAGGGAAATTGAGTCCTCGATACGTAGGACCATTCGAGATTCTTGAGAGAGTGGGAGAGGTAGCTTACAGATTAGCATTACCCCCACAGATGTCCGGAATACATAATGTTTTTCATGTGTCTATGTTGAGGAAGTACCACCCGGACCCTTCTCATGTTATAGAGTATGATGAGATGGACATACAGGAGGACATGAGCTACACTGAGGAACCCGTCTGGATTCTCGATAGAAAGGAGAAGGTACTGAGAACCAAGAGCATCCCATTAGTGAAAACTTTGTGAAAACATCACTCAAGGGAAGAGGCAACGTGGGAACTAGAGAGTCTCATGAAGGAGAAATACCCCCACCTATTCGACTAGTTGAGTTGAATTTGGAGGACCAAATTCTTTTTAAGGTGGGGAGGATGTGAGATCTGAGAATTTCAGACATATTTTACTTATGTAATATGAACATGAAGTATAATTTATTGAGCTAAGTGAATTGGGGAATGATAATTGGAGATTTATATGTTAAGTGTTTAAAATAAGTGTGAAGTTATGAGGACAGATCGATTTGGGAGAAGGAGAGATCGATCTGGTGAGTTAAAAATGATAAGGAAGGAGGAATTTGAGGAGCAGATCGATCTCCAATGGAAGAGGATCGATCTCCTTATGATTCTGTTTGAGAGAAGATCGATCTCATGAGGAAGAGATCGATCTCCAAATGATTCTGTTTGGGAGAAGATCGATCTCCTCAAGGAGTAGATCGATCTCATAAAGCCATAAAGAGATCGATCTCACCCCTCGACAGATCGATCTCCTAGGCATAAAATTGCCCAAATCGTCCCCAAAATTCAAATGCAGATCGATCTCATCAAGAGCCAGATCGATCTCCTACCCTCAGCCTATATAAGGAACCCCTGTTTTTCTCCTGCAATCTCACTTTCTCTCTCTTCCAACCCCCATTTTCACCGAAACCTAGCTTTCTCACTCATCCAAAGCACCCATTTCCGTCCAAATCAGAAGTTGTGGGAAGAAGGAAAGTTGTTCCTTATCAAAGTGAGAACAACATACTTGAAAATCGAAAGACGGATCGAATCGAGGCATGGGTTGTGCACCTCACAAGTTTTGGGTAATTTCTAAACCTCGATCTTGATATCTGAGATGATTTTGATGATAATGGTTGTTGTCATTGTGTTGAAATAGCTGAGAAATGATTAGGGATTGATGAAATTGCAATGTGGTTGGAGTGATAACGATATTTAGCAATTTTGGGAATTTGAGCTATAAATAGAAATTTAGACAATGTGGTGAATTCGCATAGATAATTGGCATGAGAAATGTAGAACGTTGAGATGTTGTGAATGAGAGTGTAGTTTGGGGTAGAGTTACGAGAATCAAGAGATTTGAGGTGTTACGAGCAATTATGCTCGATTTTGAGAATTGAGGTTGATGAGATAATTGAGTATTGATGTTTTAACATCGTTTGGACAGCTCGGGAGTTCCAGAGTGGAATGCGAGGCTAGTCCGTGATACGGGGGAAACGATTGCACTATACGAGGTGCAAAGAGGTAAGGGAAACTAAACCATTTGTGTATGTGATTTGCGAACTATTATAGCATGATTTGTGATTTATAAAACAAGCATGTTGAGTGTTGTGTCGTGATACAATTGCACACGATTTTTATAGCCGGTTGGAGCCCATTATTTTATGAGTTTATAAGCTGAGTGTGAAATTGCTTTATAAACCGTTGAATTTTGTGTGAGTAATGAATTGGGCTCTACGTTAAGGCAATATCGAGATTTGAGAAATGTGTGCGTGCTTTGCCGGTTGGAACTCAGTTTTATTATGTTTTGTGTTGAGTACAAAACGATTTTCAAATGAGTTTTATGAGAGAAAAACCACTCTGAGTTCTACGTGAAGGCAAACTAGTCTTATGTTATTAAGACTTAGGTGTGTAATTCTGAGTGCACACCGGGCATTGCTCTGGTAGCATGTAAGCCCGATTCTTCTCCGTTCTGGTAACGTGAGAATAACCCATTATGTGGCTATGCCACGTATACTTGGTGGCCGTTGCCACGTGAAAAACCCTATTTGGTTGCCGTTGCCATGTGAGAAACCCTATTTGGTGGCCGTTGCCACGTGAAAAACCCTATTTGGTGGCCGTTGCCACGTGAGAAACCCTATTTGGTGGCCGTTGCCACGTGAAAACCCTAATTGGTGGCCGTTGCCATGTGAGATCACCCATCCAGTGGCTATGCCATGTATATTTGGTGGCCGTTGCCACGTGAAACCCTATTCTGTGGTTGTGCCACGTGTGAATGTAAATCAGTGGCTATGCCACGTGTGTTTAGTGGCTATGCCACGGGCATTATTGTTACAGTGATTTTATCCCGTTAATTGAGAAAGCGTTTATCGCATTATTTTCACATGCTTTGTTATTGCTCTAGACTGAGCCTTTTTACTTCATGTTTTCACATGATTTGAGACATGAGAATGTCGTTTTGAGTACTTTCATGCTATGGTTTTCAAATCAGATTAATGAGTTTCACATACAAATAAATATTTTGTGATGTGCATTTTGGTTTATGAAATGAGTCCCTTACCCCCTATACTGAGCGATTTAGAAGCTCACCCTGTTTTCTTTCCCCCCAGATTTCTTCAAGTGAAAAAAGGGTTTCCCTGCGACGTACGGAGTAGTGGCTAGTGGAGGACTTGAGCTCCAGGCCATATATTGTATTTTGAGGTATCTTTTATCTCTTAATGTACCCAGACAATTACTGTAATTGCAGACACTTGATGTATAACATTGTATGGGATGTATTAGGATTAATTAACTTGAGATCAAGTAATGTATATGATATAATATATACTATTCAATGACGAGATCCTGAGGTATAATATAGGTGATGATGTATGACACTGCACAAGAATGCACTCTTAATTATGAATGAATGAATAAAAAGTTTTAAATTAGCCCTATTTTCCGCGCTTCCGGGGAGTGACAATACCTAACTCAAAACTGATCACAAACTGAAGTTTCCAAGTGCTTATGGGTTAGGTTACACTTTTGCTTTTGAATGAAATAGTTCCTCTCGTGCAAACCGAAGTGCAGAAGTCCAGTATTTATAGAATTGTCTCTATGAGATCAATCTGCTCTCCAATTAGATCGATCTGCCTTGCACTTTTCCTCTCGAAACCAACCTTTCAAACCTTAATGAGATTGATCTATCTCTAAGCATGAGATCGATCTATTTCAAGTCAGTAGCTTAAGGAGATCGATTAGCTCCAAGGTTGAGATCGATATTCTCCAAGTCAGTAGCATTTAGAGATCGGTCTGGACCTTCTCAAGATTGATTCCTTTTACACAGAATGTTTAGCAGATCGATCTGGCCCCATTGGAGATCGATCTGCTCCTATTTAATTGCTCGAATAAGAGCATTTTTGGCCTTTCTAGATCAATCTCTCATCTCATGAATCGATCTCTCATTCATATTTTCCAGATTTTACTGCATTTTTTCATAGTAACTCATACCAAACTTCATACATTTTGCCGCCATAGTCATTTTCTCATCTAACCACCATTAAGGCTTGAAAATGACATCTATTCATACTTTATAGGCATTGAAACTTTTGTGTATTCATTGTATAACCAAAGATATACCATTTGAAACTAAATGGAATTACAAAGATTCATGCAACTTATGCATACTTCATTCCATTTTACCACACTACCCAAAAGTGAGAAGTGAAGCGGGAATCCCTATCGAAATAATGCCCACTGGAATAGCATGTAACCTCACTACCTCGCGTACATACAGTTCTGCTAATGAACTCAGAGTCTCAGTATCTCTCATAGCTAAAAAATGGGTTGACTTCGTCAGTCTATCAACTATCACCCATATAGCATCGTGATTCCTCCGGGTCCTTAGTAAACCCATCACGAAATCATGGTGATATGCTCCCATTTCCATGTTGGTATAGGTAGAGGTTGCAATAACCCTGCAAGTTTCTAATGCTCTACCTTCACTTGCTGACATACGAGACATCTTGCCATGAATTCTGCTACATCTCTCTTCATACTTAACCACCAGTACACCTTCCAGAGATTTTGATACATCTTATTACTCCTCGGACATAGCGTATACCTCGACGAATGAGCTTCCGTCAATATCAGTCTCTTGAGCTCTGGGTCCTCGGGAACACACCATCTGCCTCTAAACCTCAGAAGTCCATCAGAACTTAACTTAAAATCAGTCACTGTGCCCTTCAGTATCTCTTATGTCAATCCAATACAGATCAATTTGTTGAGCCTGTTTGATCCTGTCCAACATATCCGACTCCAAGCGTAGACTAGCAATCACACAATCTGTATCCATGTCAGAAGGCACAACTCCCAAACTGAGGCTAGCAAACTGCTCTAGCAACTCATATTCCCTAACCATCATATACGATATCATCCTCAGGCTCTTTCTGCTCAAAGCATCCGCTACAATATTAGCCTTACCTGGATGATAAAGTATTTCACAATCATAGTCCTTCATAAGCTCTAACCATCTTCTCTGTCTCATGTTTAATTCTTTTTGTGAGAATAGATACTTAAGGCTCTTGTGGTCGATAAAAATCTGAAATTTCTCTTCATATAAGTAGTGGCGCCATACCTTAAACGCAAAGACTATCGTTGCTAACTCCAAATCATGGGTCGGATAGTTCTTCTTATGATCCTTCAGTTGTCTAGATCCATAAGCAACTACCTTCCCATCCTGCATCAATACACAACCTAGTCCCTGATGTGATACATCGCTATACACTGAAAATCCTCTTGAGCTGGTAGGGATAGTGAGAATTGGAGCAGTAGTCAATCGACTCTTCAACTCCTGAAAACTCTTCTCACAATCATCATCCCACACAAATGCTACACCCTTCCGAGTGAGACGTGTTAACGAAGCAGCTAATTTTGAGAATCCTTCTACGAATCTTTGATAATACCCTGCTAAACCCAAGAAACTCCTGATCTTAATCACTGTCCTCGGCTGTTCCCACTGAACTACAGCCTCTATCTTGGATGGATCCACTGATACACCATCCTTCGACATAACATGTCCCAAAAATGAGATCTGTGATAACTAAAAATCACACTTATTGAGTTTATCATATAGCTTCTGCTCTCGTAGGGTCTGCAGTACAATCCTGAGGTGTTTCTCATGCTCTTCCTCAGATTTAGAATATACCAAGATATCATCTATGAAAACGATAACAAATTGATCCAAATAGCTTGAACACATCGTCCATCAAAGCCATGAAAGCTGCGAGAGCATTCATCAATCCAAATGGCATAACTAAGAACTCATAGTGGCCATATCGGGTCCTAAATGCTGTATTGGGTATATCTCCACTCCTTACTCTCAACTGACCAAGACCTTAGATCAATCTTAGAAAAGATGTGCGCTCCCCAGAGCTGATCCAATAGATAATCAATGCGTGGAATGGGATATCTATTCTTGATAGTTGCCTTATTCAACAATCTGTAATCTATACATAATCGAAGGCTTCCATCCTTCTTCTTTACAAACAAAATCGGTGCTTCCCACGATGAAACACTCGGTCTGATGAAACCCCTGTCCAACAGCTCTTGTAACTATTTCTTGAGCTCCTCCAACTTAACTAAGGCCATGCGATACGGTGGTTTCAATATAGGTTCAGTACC
Organism: Firmiana major; assembly: GCA_033439115.1. Taxonomy (NCBI): domain Eukaryota; kingdom Viridiplantae; phylum Streptophyta; class Magnoliopsida; order Malvales; family Malvaceae; genus Firmiana; species Firmiana major. The sequence goes on along the minus strand of CM065908.1, from coordinate 42,598,218 downwards.
AAGCACCAAGTCTATACAGAATTCCATCTCTCTTTCTGGTGGCAATCCTGGCAATTCATCCGGAAAGACATCTGGGAATTCACTAACCACAGGAATATCTTCCAACGTCGGATGTACCTTATCCGTATCAACCACGTACGCAATAAACCTTCAATATATTCATTTCTCAGTCAGCATAGTACATTATCAATTACAATCATAACTACTATCTTTATTTCTTGTCATCAAACTTTACAACATATTTTTCAGGGTTAGGAAACATAACTGTCTTAGCATAACAATCTAAAACAGTATGGTTTGATGATAACCAATCCATCCCTAAGATTACATCAAAATCACTCATGCTTAATAGTATTAAATTGGCTGTCATGTCTTTTTTCCCTACTTTTAACTTTCAATCATTTAGCACATATTCCACTAGCTGACTATTATCCATGGGTATATTAATCAACATCATCTTACTCAAAGGTGTATGCTCTACATGTTTTACTATCTTACATGCAAATAAAGGCGATACGAATGAATTCGTGGCACCAGGATCAATCAATACATGTGCTTCTAAATCATAAATCAAAATATTACCTCTGATCACATTCGATAAAGCATCTGTTGTACCCTGGTCCAAGGCATGCACTCGCCTTCGTTCCATGACTTGCTTCCTTTTCTCTTCTGCCGTCGCCCTCCTCCTCAGAGCAGACGTATCACCTGGAGCTCTCTCAAGCTCTTTACCCTTCTGTGGGGCAATATCAATGGCCTCTTGGCACACTCTAGCCATATGGCCTAGCTTCCCACATCGGTAACACAAACCACTGTAAACAGAACAAGGTCTACCCCCTATGGAATCTACCACATCGATTGCATTGCTCAGTGGTAGGCTTATGTCCTCCAATCACAACTCCTCTAGCTGGAGCTATAGCCGGGTATGCAGGAGATCTAACAATCCTCCCATGTGCTTCCTTAATCTTTGGTCTCTTATCGAAGAGTCTCCTCCCTCCTCGATAACTGAAACCTCGAGCATTGTCACTCACCAGCCTCTTTCTACCTCTGTCTCTACCTTTTCCAACTGTTCTCAACTCTGAGACATTTCTCTCATAATCTTGTTCACAGAGTTGTGCCCTGCGCACTGCCTCATCGTAGGTAGAAATGTCGAATGGAACTAGTTTAGATCGCAATACTGGTCTCAGTCCATCGATAAACCTGCGAACCTTCCTAGTCTCATTACTTATGGTGTTAGGGTCATATCTCCCAGAGATAAAAATCTGGTCTCATTCTCATCCACTGAATGACTCCCCTGACTCAATCTCAAAAATTTGGCCTGCAGCCTCCGCTGAGCCGTATCTAGAACAAAGTGCCTCCTGAAGGCATCCAGAAATATCTCCCAACTGATCTCTGCATGTCGGGCTCTCAAAATGGGTTGGGTGACTTCCACCAATGCTCTGCTATCCCCTTCAGTAGGAACTCAGCAAATGCGACCATCTCTAAAGTCGTACACTCAGAGAATCCATACAACTTCTCGATCTCTCCTATTCATTCCTCGCCAAAACTAGGTCCTTAATCCCACAAAAGGTTAGAGGTCCAAGTTTCTGAAATTGTAGGAGTCTGTCTAAATCACAACCATACCCCAAAACATTATCGCTCTGTCGTGTAGTGACCTGTGATGACATATCCTGAACTAACAGGGGTGTAGGTGTATCAGGTGCAGCTGCCTCTCCCGTTGCAATCTCTGCATCCTGTCCCTGTCCTCTTGGCATTGTTTGTGCCAGTATCTCCACTATGGTCTCTAGGCGACGTTCTAGCTTCTCGAAACGTGCCTCAGTACTCTCAGGTACATTAGTAGGAACAATAGTCTCATCTCGAGTCTCTGGCCTACCTTTACGACCTCGAGCCCTATCTCTAGCCCCTACCACGGCGAGTATTAACCATAATGGCTAAATCCCTGCATTTATAATCATTAATTAGTCTGATATCCATCTCGTATACAAAATTGTAACTGAACAAAGCACAATACTATGGGGATGTATATTTTCTTAATTACAAATATCGATTCACATCATACCAACACTGCTCTGATATTATTTTGTCACGCCCTTCCCCCACTCGCGACCTACCTTATTCACCACAAATTTTTTGTATTTCTCTTAACTCTTCTTCTGTTATCACTTACATCAAACGTTGGGTTGTGATTCGATATTAGTTACCCATTCACACTTATTCATAACATACATAAAATTTAATATTCTTTTCTAAAATGCAAACTCTTGTACATTAATACATTTTTCTGTACATATACATCCCGACCGTACATTAATTTACATAGCTGTGCTTATACATTGTTCAGTATAAAATATCAAATGTGTATACCTCTCGTAAGATGGTTAGGTAGCGGATATCAGGGTCTACAAATCTCCAGCCGTGTCCACCTACTGTGAATGCTCTGAAAAGAGGGAAACAATAAGGGGGTGAGCTCACAGCTCAATAAGGAAATCAGGCAAGCAAGTAGATAATTGCACTATCTACAAAATACAATGCTTATCCCTCGAAATCGTTTCCTTACCCTATTTGTATATATAGCATGCATCTCTCTCAAATCATTATGTAATATATATATATACAAAATGTCAGTAATAAAACTGGAAATATGCTGGTTTATCAACCTCAGCATTTTATGCAAAACACTGCATTTCTCATGTCATTTCATACAAATCACATTTATCATGCCATGCATTTAAATCAAATCTTATGGCATTCATCACGTTTAAAAACATGGAAAACTAGCCCCCACCCATCCCTCGGGTTACCCTTTTCACAATTCATAACTCACATGTTTATATCATACAACCATGTGGTAATTCATTCAAGAAATTCAATTATACATAGCATGAAAGAAAACGGAGATAGGCGACTACATGTTCCGAGTGTATGATCATAACTCATTTTCTGTGATCCCAAGCTACACAGTACTCAGTGTGCGGGGTCTCACAATTGTTGTAACTGGAGGTGGGTCAAATCCTAGCCGTCAGCTCACAATTTATTCTCATCATGTACTCACGGTACAACGTACTCCATGTTACATACATGATACATAGTACTCCATGGACCTTATCTCAAGGTAGGATGCTCGCCATGAGTCTTAGTCCTCACACCTTGGATATACCTCATAGTCAGGATGCTCACCATGAGTCATAGTCCATATACTATAGGTCTACCTCATAGTTAGGATACTCGCCATGAGTCTTTGTCCTCACACCTATGGGTTATTTTGATAACCCTCTGCCATATCTCAAAATAATACACGTGTGAGCATATATATATAACAGTACGACACATATTCAGAACAGGCTCCCAACACGGTTGTTTCATGCTCTTTTCAAAATTGGTACGTGTGAATAAAACTCCCAACACGACCATATTACAATATTACAATCTCTAGTGCGAGCAATACTCCCAGCACTAAGTTATGTAAAAACATGAGTATGAGCAAAGCTCCCAATACTCTATGATATATAATATATGAAAACTGAGTATGAGCAAAGCTCCCAATACTCTATCATGTAAAACTGAGTATGAGAATAGCTCCCAATACTCTATATTGCATCAATCACAATCTAAGTACGAGCAATGCTCCTAGTACTCTAATATGCATAAATAGCATTAAATATGTAGTATGAGTAAACACTCAAGTACTATATGATGCATATCTTAAACTATAGTGTGAGTATTCTCTAGCACATATGGTTTTTCACACAAAACATGATAGATGGCTATTCAAATCAAACTAGCACTCAAATGTGCATGTTTTCACATATAAATAAAAACAATTGCCATTCTATCATGCAACTCATGAATTTTGGTCACAACATGCTTCTAAGGTTTTTTCACCCTAGTTTTGGATAACACACAACTTATCCTCTTTAATTTCTATCACATCATGCCTATTCATGGGAATTCATGTAGCATATAATATCGAATGCTATTCAAAATACGTAGAGCTATCTCTAGCTACTCGAGAAATTCCCTTACCTCGGATCACGTCAAGTGACCTCAATTCCTCAGTTTTGCTCACTCTTGCAGTCCGATCAGCTTCCAATGTGATTCTTCGAAGCTGTTATACGTATTTACGTTAGTATATCGTATTATACTCATTTCATTTGCCAAATCTTAACTTAGCACATCATTTTCATGATTTTCTCTCAATATGATATTATACCACATTTTCCACATAGCTATATTTATTACTCCTTATTTCCAATATATGCATTTCTTAAGATTAACTTATAATCTTCCACACATGCATATTCTATTCTTAAATCCATGTTAACACCATCTCCTCATCATTTTCTCACTTTCATGTCAAAACTACAGGCTCATTTTTCATGATCCTTTCATTTCCGACAATTCATATATTTACTAATAAAGTCATCAATACACCTAGTTTAACATATATCAACTTAGTGTATTAAATCTTACCTAGCTGAGATTTCCTTCCTTTTCCACCAAATTGTCCAAATCCTCCTTGCTCTTGAAATCCTTGATTTCAATCTCTTATTTCCAAGTATGTTGTTCTCCTCTTTGCCAACAACAACTTTGCTCAACTATACCTAACTCAAAACTGATCACAAACTGAAGTTTCCTAGTGTTTATGGGTTAGGTTACACTTTTGCTTTTAAATGAAAAAGTTCCTCTCATGCAAACTAAAGTGCAGAAGTCTAGTATTTATAGAATTGCCTCTATGAGATCGATATTCTCTCTAATGAGATCGATCTGCCCTGCACATTTCCTCTCAAAACCGACCTTTCAAACCTTAATGAGATCAATCTATCTCTAAGTATGAGATCAATCTATTCCAAGTTCGTAGCTTAAGGAGATCGATCTGCTCCAAGGGTGAGATCGATCTTCTCCAAGTTAGTAGCATTTAGAGATCGATCTGGACCTTCCTGAGATCGATTCCTTTTACACAGAATGTTTAGTAGATCGATCTGATGCCATTGGAGATCGATCTGCTCCTATTCCATTGCTCGAATGAGAGCATTTTTAGCTCTTCCAGATCGATCTCTCATCCCATGAGATCTATCTCTCATTAATATTTTCTAGATTTTACTGCAGTTTTTCGCACTAACTCATACCAAACTTCATACATTTTGCTACCATAGTCATTTTCTCATCCAACCACCTTTAAGGCTTGAAAATGACATCCATTCATACTTTATATGCATTAAAACTTGTGTGTATTCATTGTATAACCAAAGATATACCATTTGAAACTAAATGGAATTACAAAGATTCATGCAACTTATGCATACTTCATTCCATTTTACCACACTACCCAAAATTCCATATATTCACATTCATCACATAAAAAAGTCTATTTCTGCATATCCATACATAATGAAACTTATACACACATCACAACTCATACTATAAGTCTGTACAATAAACTTATGGACTTTACATCACTTATGCTTCACAAAGCATGTACATGTGTGTACTTATGAATCTAAGGGTCTTACAGTACTCCATGGACCCAATGCTCATAGTCGGGGTGCCTGCCATAGGTCTTAGCCATCAAGCCATGGATAATATTTTTCTATAGCCTTCGGCCATATCTCAAGATGCACGTGCGAGCATAAAATCGGTGTGACACACAGTCTACACTGGCTCTTTACACGACTGTTTCATGCTATCTCTTTCAAAATCGGTACGTGCAAGTAAACTCCAAACACGAACTCAAGCATAAGGTCATATAAAACTAGTACGCGTAATCTCCCAGTAATATGACATGTAAAACTGAGTATGAGCAATGCTCCAATACTCTATCATGCATCAATCAATAAAATTGAGTACGAGTAATGCTCTAGTACTCTATCATGTACAAATAGCATTACAATTAAGTATGAGAATAACTCAAGTACTATGTGATACATATCTAAAAAATCTAGTCTGAGTATTCTCTAGCACTAATGATTTCACACAAACCGATAGATGGCTTATTTCAATTGAAATTCACTCAATGAAATCAAATCAGCATTGTAACATGTTGTTTTTGTATATAACATGAAAAAATTAGCCGGTCTATCTATGCACTGTCAAATAATGTCAAAACTAGTCACAAACATGCTTCCTAAGCTTTTTACCCTTAATTGGGGCAAAATAACAAATTTACCTTATCGGTTCCTACCGAAACTTTTCTATACATGGAATTTCATATACAATATAATAATCAAAATTCTATTCGAAATACGTGTAGCTACCTCTAGCTACTCACGAAATTCCCTTACCTAGGATCACGTCACGTGACCTCACTTCCTCGGTGCTGCTAAACCTCGCAGTCCGATCAGCTTTCAATATACTCTATGAAGCTGTAGATAACCACTCACATCAGTATACCTTAATATACTAAATTTTCACTTGCATGAACCTCAAATCAATGCATTTAGACCTTTTTACACTCATTTGGCCTTATTACATCTCATTGGACTTTACTCTTTCTTAAGTCCATTCCAACACGTGTTTCAGAAAACTATTTTATAATCATATATACATGCTTAATAACCTCACTACATGCTTCAATCATCATTGAATCCATGCCTACTCAACTTTCTCATCATTTTCTCATATCCAAGCCACAAATCTATGTTATGGAGATTTTACATATTCAAGATGTTTTCAGCAACTCAAACATACACAAATCAACTCACTAAGATACCTATATTAACATATTTGAAGTTGGTGTATTGAATCTTATCTAGCTTAAATTTTTCCTCTTTTTGCCAAATTGGGGAAATTCACCTTGTTCATTCAATCCAAGGTTTCAACTTTTAGTTTTCAACTATGTTGTTCTTCTCCTTACAAGGAACAACTTTGTTAAAACAAATCTCACTCAAAACTGATTGAAAGAGATGATTTTTGGAGTAGGAAAGGTTAGGTTTTACTTTGGTTCAATGAAGGATTGGTTGTTCTTGGGGAAATGAAGGTGCAGAGGTCCAGTATATATAGAATTGCCCTTGAAGATGGATCTCATAACCATGAGAGATCGATCTGCCCTATGTTTATCTCTTTAGAATTTTGACTTTTTAAGCTAGGGGATAGATATGCTCTTTAGCATGAGATCGATTTGCTTCAAACAGAATCATATAGAGATTGATCTGGCCCTTGAGATGAGATCGATCTATGCTATCCAAAACCTTTTGGAAATTGATCTGCTTCAACCAGAACCTATCCATGATCGATCTGCTTTTGCTGAGGGATCGATCTGCCTCTTGCAGAAGGCTTGGTATTGCATTTTCAAGCCATGAGATCGATCTTCCTTGCTAATGAGATCGATCTGCTCCTCATTTGTAGCATTCTTGCTGCAGTTTTTCCCAGAAAATCCCTCTTACATTCATATCCAATTTCCCTTACTATCCGTTTTGCATTTCATACACATTTGGAACTTAAAAACATTAATTCCTTATGATTTATATCAAGTGTGACTTGTCCGTACATCACGAAATCATAAAGAGTACATATTATTTTACGGACCTTACAATCCTCCCCTTTCTAAAGAAATTTGGTCCTCCAAATTATAACAAAGTTAATCATCAAACAACTGGGGGTGTCTCTTTCGCATCAGACTCTCTAACTCCCAAGTAGCCTCCTCTGAAGTGTGATGCTACCAAAGAATCTTAACTAACCCGGTGGTCTTCGATCTCAAAACTTACTCCTTTCTATCCAATATCCGAATCAGTTTCTCTACATATGTCAAATCATCATTGAGCTCTAATGGCTCATATCGAATCACATGGGTTGGATCTGGATGATACTTCCAAAGCATTGAAATGTGGAAGACATTATGCACTCTTGATAAGTCTAGAGGCAAAGCCAACCATAGGCCTTAGCTCCCACTCGATCAAGTATTTCAAAGGGTCCAATGTAGCGAGGACACAGGTTACCTCTCTTCCCGAATCTCGCTATACCCTTGGAAGGACAAACCTTTAGAAACACTGATTCACCAACTATGAACTCAAGTGGTCTCTGTCTCCTGTCAGCGTAGCTCTTCTGTCTACTCTTAGCTATCCTCAATCTCTCAATAATTAACTAGACATCCTTAGAGGCATGTGTAACCAAATCAGGAGCAAAAATCTTTCAGTCACCCACTTCTTCCAATTCAATAGGGGAACGACATCTACGGCCATAAAAAGCCTCATACGGTGCCATCCCGATACTCAAATGATAACTATTGTTGTAGGTGAATTCAGCTATTGGTAAATGATCATCCCAGGAGCCTCTAAAATCGAGCACACATGCTTTCAACATATCCTTCAGGGTTTGTATAGTCCTCTCTAATTGACCATCTGTCTGAGGATGAAAAGCGGTGCTCAAACTCAAGTGGGTTCCCATGGCTTCTTGAAAATGTTTCTAAAAGCGGGAAGTGATGCCGGAATCCCTATCTGAGACAATACTTACTGGAATACCATGTAACCTCACTACCTCGCATACATACAATTCTGCCAATGAACTCAGAATATTGGTAGCTCTCATAGCTAAGAAGTGGGCTGACTTCGTTAATCTATTAATGATTATCCATATTGCATTGTGCTTCTTTTGGGTCCTCGGTAAACCCATCACGAAATCCATAGTGATTTACTCCTATTTTCATGTCGGTATAGGTAGAGGCTGCAATAATCCTCCAGGTTTTTTCTGCTCTACCTTCACCTGCTGACACACACGACATCTTGCCACAAAATCTGCTACATCTCTCTTCATACTTGACCATCAATCCTCCTTTCGGAGGTTCTGATTCATCTTGTTACTCCTCGGATGCTTTGTGTACTTTAAAGAATGAGCTTCCGACAAAATCAATCTCCTGAGCTCTGGGTCATCGAGAACACACACTTTACTTCTGAACCTCACTAGTCTATCAGAATTTACCTCAAAATTAGTTACTGTGCCCTTCTGTATCTGACCAGTCATATCAATGCAATACGGATCAGTCTGCTAAACCTGTCTGATCCTGTCCAACAGATCTGGCTCTAAGCATAGATTAGCAATCATACAGTCTGTATCCATGTCAGAAGACACAACTCTCAAACTAAGGCTAGCAAACTGCTCTAGCAACTCATGTTCCCTGACTATCATATACGATACCATCCCAAGGCTTTTCCTGCTCAAAGCATCAGCTACAACATTAGTCTTACTTGGATGATAAATTATCTCACAATTATAGTCTTTCAGAAGCTCTAGCCATCTTCTATGTCTCATGTTCAGCTCCTTCTGTGAGAACAAACACTTGAGGCTCTTGTGGTCGGTAAAAGTCTAGAATTTCTCACCATACAAGTAGTGGCGTCATACCTTTAACGCAAACACTATTGTTGCTAACTCCAAATCATGGGTCGAAAAGTTCTTCTCATGGTCATTCAGCTGTTTGGATCCATAAGCAACTACTCTCCTATCCTGCATCAATACACAGCCCAATCCTTGATATGAAGCATCGATATACACTGAAAATCCTCCTGAGCTGGTAGGGATAGTGAAAATCGGAGCAGTGGTCAATCAACGCTTTAGTTCTTGAAAACTCCTCTCACAATCATCGTCCCACACGAATGCTACCCCCTTTCGAGTGAGATGTGTTAACGGAGCAGCTAACTTCGAAAATCCCTTTACGAATCTCCGATAAGATCCTGCTAAACTCAGAAAACTCCTGATCTCGGTAACTTTCTTCGGCTGTTCCCACTGAACTACAACCTCAATCTTGGATGGATCCACTGATACTCTATCTTTCGACACAATGTGTCCCAAAAACGAGATCTGTACCAACCAAAAGTCACACTTACTGAGTTTAGCATACAGCTTTTGCTCTCGTTGGTTATGCAATAAAATCCTAAGGTGCTTCTCATGCTCTTCCTCAAATTTTGTGTATACCAATATGTCATCGATGAAGATGATAACAAACTGATCTGATTATGGCTTGAACATATCATTCATCAAAGCCATGAAAGCTGCGGGAGCATTTATCAATTCGAATGGCATAACCAAAAATTCATAATGGCCATATCAGGTCTGAAATGTTGTCTTGGTTACATATCCACTCTGAACTCTCAACTGATGATACCCAGACCTCAGATCAATCTTAGAAAAGACCTGTGCTCCCCGAAGTTAATCCAACAAATCATCAATGCGTGGAAGGGGATACCTATTATTGATGGTAGCCTTATTCAACAATCTGTAATCTATACACAATTAGAGGTTTCCATCATTCTTCTTCACAAAAAAAATTGGTTCTCCCCAAGGCAAAACACTCGGTCTAATAAATCCCCTATCCAACAACTATTGTAACTGCCTCTTGAGCTCCTCTAGCTCAACTAAGGCAATGCGATACGGTGGTTTTGATATAGGTTCAGTACCAGGCACAAAATCTATACAGAACTCTATCTCTTTATCTGGTGGTAGTCCTGGCAATACATCTGAAAAGACATCTGGGAACTCACTAACCACAGGAATATCTGCCAACTCCGGATGTGCCTTACCCGTATCAACCACGTATGTAATAAAACCTTCAATATATTCATTTCTCAATTAGCATAGTAAATTATTTATTGTAACCATAACTACTACTTTCATTTCGTTTCATCAAACTTTACAACATATTTTTTAGGGTTATAAAACATAACTATCTTAGCCTAACAATCTAACACAGCATGGTTTACAGATAACCAATCTATTCCTAAAATTACATCAAAATCACTCATACTGAACAATATTAGATTGGTTGTCATTTCGTTTTCCCCTACTCTTAACTTGCAATCGTTTAACATATATAAACTAGTTGACTGTTATCCATAGACGTACTAATCAACATCATCCTACTTAAAGGTGTACGCTTTACATGTTTACTAACTTACATGCAAATGAAGGCGATACAAATGAATGCGTGGCACCAGAATCAATTAAAACATATGCTTCTAAATCATACATCAAGATGTTACCTCTAATCATATCCAACGAAGCATCAGTCATAACCTGGTCCAAGGCATGTACTCGCCCTCGTCCAATGACTTGCTTCCCTTTCTCCTTTGTAGTCGCTTTTCTCCTCGGGGTAGACATATCAGCTGGAGCTCTCTCCCGCTCATTGCTCTTCTGTAGGATAACATCGATAACCCTTAGGCAAACTCTCACCATATGCCCTGGCTTCCTATATCTGAAGCATAATCTGCTAGAAATAGGACAAGGTCTACCTTCATGGAATCTACTACATCTACTACACTGCTCAGTGGTAGGCCTCGGTCCTCCAATAATAACACCTCTAGCTGGAGCTATAGCCGGATATGCAGGAGATCTAGCAGTCTTCTCTTATACTTCATCGATCCTTAGTCTCTTACCAAAGAGTTTCCTCCCTCCTCGATATCCAAAACCTTTGGCGCTGTCACTCACCGACCTCTTCTTATCTCAGTCTCTACCATTGCCAACTGTTCTAAACTCAGAGACATTCCTCTCATAGTCCTACTCACAAAGTTGCGCCCTGCGCACTGCCTCACCATAGGTAGAGATGTCAAATGAATCCAGTCTAGACCGTAATACTGGTCTCAGTCCAACAATAAATTTGTGGACCTTCCTAGTCTCACTACTTATGGTATCGGGGTCATACCTACCCAGGGATATAAATCACTCTAGCACTCTCTCATGCATATCATATAAAACTGAGTACAAGTAATAACTCCAGCACTCTATCATGCATGTCATGGAAATCCAGTGCGATTCATACATCAACACTAATATATGTGGAAAGTATATGAAATCAAGTGTGAGCTGTGCTCTATCACGACTTATTCTCACGTAATATGATAGATGGCTCTTTAAAAACGGATGATTTTCAAAACATCAAAATCAACACTATAAAGTGTGCTTAATTCACATCAACCTTAAAAACATTAGCCCTTCTATTTACTCTTCTGCTAAACAGCAGTATAACACTCAAAATGGTGGTTTCCATGCTTTTTACAACTTTTCTTAAAAGTTGACTTTTTCCCTAACTAAAGGTAAAATCGTAATTTGCCACTATCAGGTCACAATAATTATTATTCACTTTCTCTCACCCTCAGAGCTTTTAAGTGAATGTAAAAGCAGACGAAAATACGTGCAGGTATCTCTAACTACTCACAAAAGTCCCTTACCTACAATCACTCTAGAAATTTTACTTTCTAAACGCTGCTCGATCCAACAGTCTAATTCACTCCTTCACTAATCTCTGGAGCTGCATATAACCATTTATCAGGTTAATTATATTTTTCCTATTGTATTTCATATTAAATATAGTCTATTTCACTTAATGGGCTTTAATAAACCTTAATGGGCCTAACTATGCCTTAAGCCCATTTCCATTTTACTATTCATTTTCGTTGGGCCTATTGGGCTTATGGTGTCACGACCCAATTCCATTCTCTTTAACCGAAAAATCACTGAAAATTTTTCGCGTTTTACTGTTACCTTACCTGGTCGTGAAACTAAACTCACCACACACTGTTGGGCTGTGAGCCAATAATAATCACCACATCTCATTCATTCTCAATTAATTAAAATGATGTCATACATGTGCGTTTAATCGTGTATTTATACGAATACATGTTTTACTGACATCTACATCCCCCATAAGTACAACTCAAAAGAATACTGTGCTTTTACATTGTTTAGATACAAAAAGAATCACTGTGTATATACCTCTTAGCGATGGAGATGCAGCGGAGTCCAAAATAATACGCCTCAGTCCTCACTGGGCTACTATGCACGCTCTGTAGGGGGGAAAATAGAGTGGGATGAGCAACCACACACTCAGTAAGGCAATAATGCAAGCATGGTAGATAACTACTCTATCTACATGCTGATAGTGTTATGCATAATTCATTTATAGTAGGAGCATGAGGAATAAAACTATGCCATGTGAATATACATATATATCCTGTATCAAAATCATGTGCATTGGCATATAAAACATGGTAGAGACATCATGTATAAATCATCTCATGCTCAATCTCATTTAAATTCATTAAAGGGCAATTCTTTAAGAAACTTCCTTTTTAAACCAACACCATAACACCACCAAATCAACTCACAAACCACAACCACATTTACATTCCACAATTCACGCATGTGTATAAATCTAGGTCACTATATCAAAAGTGCCTATGTGAATCATTACATCATAAATCATCCCAGACCACACGCATCCAGGTGTGCGGGGTATCATGCTGGCACGAAGATGGATTATCCCTCGCCAGACTTTCTCATCACATAACCATCATGCGGTACATCGTACTCCATGTGATATACACGGTACAGCGTACTCCGCAACTCATATCGCGATTGGGGGTGCCATTCCTAGGTCTTATCTACCCCATACCAAGAGTTTTTCCATATTCCGTGAAGGAGAGCCTCCCTGCCGAACAGAGCCTCCCCGCCTAACAGAGCCTCCCTGCCTCCTCGGGCTTAAGGATGTTAGCTTAAGGATGTAGGGCTTAAGGATCCTTTCCGTAAGAGAGCCTCCCCACCGAACAGAGCCTCCCCGCTTAACAGAGCCTCCCCGCCTCTTTGGGCTTAAGGATGTTAGCTTAAGGATGTAAGGCTTAAGGATCTTACCTTTACCATACCCATGTAGGAGAGCCTCCCTGCCTAACAGAGCCTCCCCGCCTCTTTGGGCTTAAGGATGTTGGCTTAAGGATCCCACCGTAAGAGAGCCTCCCCACCAAACAGAGCCTCCCCGCCTAACAGAGCCTCCCCACCTCTTTGGGCTTAAGGATGTTAGCTTAAGGATGTAAGGCTTAAGGATCTTACCTTTACCATACCCATGTAGGAGAGCCTCCCTGCCTAACAGAGCCTCCCCGCCTCTTTGGGCTTAAGGATGTTGGCTTAAGGATCCCACCGTAAGAGAGCCTCCCCACCAAACAGAGCCTCCCCGCCTAACAGAGCCTCCCCGCCTCTTTGGGCTTAAGGATGTTAGCTTAAGGATGTAAGGCTTAAGGATCTTACCTTTACCATACCCATGTAGGAGAGCCTCCCTGCCTAACAGAGCCTCCCCGCCTCTTTGGGCTTAAGGATGTTGGCTTAAGGATCCCACCGTAAGAGAGCCTCCCCACCAAACAGAGCCTCCCCGCCTAACAGTGCCTCCCCGCCTCTTTGGGCTTAAGGATGTTAGCTTAAGGATGTAAGGCTTAAGGATCTTACCCACTTTCACAACCCTATACGAATCCCATTGTACAAGCTTGTGCGAGCAAAGCTCTAGCACGACTCATGCATCATGCATCTTCTCATAAAGAGGCGCGTACGAGCATAGCTCTAGTACGGTTATACTCATAAGACAACCACTCAAAATCCACGTACGAGCAGAAGCTCCAGTACGGTTTATAGATATCATCATAGTTTCCAAATCAAGGTGCGAGCTAGGCTCCAGCACGTTTCATACAAATGAAAACATAGAAATCCAGCGCGAGCGAAGCTCTAGCGCGATTTATGTCATACAAATGCGATAGGCGGCTCATATACAATTTATCAATCCCGGCAATTTGGGTTTAGCACTCACAAATGCTTTTCCACAACAACAATACAACACTAGCCGACCTATCTACAAGCTTGCTTAAAACCAAGCAATTCGTTTTGGAAAAACATCAAAACGTTAGGTTTATGCAATTATTAGCCTTACTATCCCATTTCACAAAATTCATTTCAAATCCAAAACCACGCATATACTCATCATCATTCACGAATACCGTCAACCGTTTATTTGAACAATTCATGCATTTCATACAACACCCAATATTCACCCTCAAGTTCAAAGTACGAGCAGCTACCTCTATATACTCACAAAATTCCCTTACCTGGAATCGCGATGCGTGATTCCACTTCCTTAAGCTGCTTACTCGTACGGTTCGGTTCGCCTTCAACGAACTCTTCGGGACTGCACAAAATCGTATCCCGCATTATATTCGATCCATATATTGCAACCCTTGTGCTTGCTATAGTCAATTTAATCTATAGCCTCTGTTAAAGCTTACTTGGCCTCGTTTCATCACTTTACCCATAACTCGGGTCTATGGATCTTCTTAGGCCTATTAACTTATTTAAAATCGATGTTAAATCGACCTTAAGCTCATAGTGTTCATATTCCATGAATTCCCTCACTATGGCATTTATCCCTCACATGCATATCCATTTTCACAATTCTTCCAACCCACCATGTAATTTCATCTAACCATCTAAATCATAACATTATCCCAATGACAACTTTAACATGCCATAAACCATAAGTTCATTCAATCCCACATATCCTCACATTATACCCATTTTAGATTTCTAGGTCACACCAATTTCACAACATTCCTAAGTAGTTTATCCATTAATACTCCTATCAATCAACTCCAAAATCAATTAAATAGCTAATGCTTTTGGATTGGAGTGTTAGAATCTTACCAATATGATTTCTCTTCTTGCTCCAATTGGTAATGCCCTCAACTCCTTCAATTCCAAAAATGGGAAAATGCCCTCTCACTATGTTGTTCTCCTCTTTGATAGGAACAACTTTGCCTCTAATGATCTCTCTCCAAATCTCACTGAAAATGGCTGATTTTAGAGAGGGAAAGTTGGGTTTTTGGGTTGAAAAATGGGAGGTTCCGAGATTTCCAGATTTTCAGCTCTCCTTATATAGAAATGACTTAAGGAGATCGATCTGGTCCAAGAGGAGATCGATCTGGTCCCTTAAAATCCCTCTTTTTCACGACATTTTTAAGCCTGAGATCGATCTGTCGAAGCAATGAGATCGATCTGTTGAAGCATGAGATCGATCTGTCAAGGCATAAGATCGATCTGGTCCCAAACAGAGAGCTAAGGAGATCGATCTGGGTGCTTGAGGATCGATCTTTTCACTTACAGAATGCTTGGCAGATCGATCTGTCTCCATTGGAGATCGATCTGCTCTATTCTTTCGCCCAAATAAGAGCATTCTGGCTCTTCCAGATCGATCTCTCATCCTAGGAGATCGATCTGGACCTCATGTTTTCCAGATTTCCTGCAGTTTCATTGCTGCAACTCATACCAACACACCCTCAATCTATTGCCATGGCCATTTCCTCATCCATCCACCTCTATAACTTGAAAATGGCATCCATTCATACCTTATGCACATTGAAACTTGTGTGCATTCATTGTATATTCAAAGGTATGCAACATAAAACCAAATGGAAGCATAACTCCATTCCATTTTACCACACTACTCATTTTGAGTTTCAATCACATCCATCACTTGCTAGAATTCATTTCTTCGTATTCATGCTCAATGAAACTTGTATGTACGTTACAATTTATATTACACATACATACATTGAATCCATGGACTTACATCAATCATACTTTACATTACAAGTCCATTCATATTATTGGATCCAAGTACACACATTACCCTTATACATATACGGGGTCTTACATATGGGGCCCACCAACTCTTATTGGGCTTATCCGGGACCCATTACATCACATTGGGTTGAAACCAATTGGGCTTGGCCCATTGGACCTCTCGGCCACATGTCATGGCCGAGAGCATCCCATGTCGTCGATCACACCATGGCATGCTGTCCATGTCCATTTGTTTAGCCAATTCACTTAGGCATTTTCACAAACACTTGGTTGGCAATGTTCTTAAGCTTCACTTAGTTCATTTAGGCATTTTATCAAACACCTTGATTGCCAACTAATTCATATATCAATTAATCAAATTAATTGATTTTAACTATACCATAATCATGAACATATGTACATTAACTCATTTATGCCTTAAATTTATATGGGCATTCATCAATATATCACTACTCACTCTCTCCCTAACCATGTTCATTGTGATTTCATATGTTTCAATGCTTAAAACATATACCAGTATATTTAAAACCATTCATACATTAACATATATGAATTTAAAAGCTTGAAATTAAACCTATAATTCATGTTCACACTTGGCCAAAACTTTGGAGCCTCACGGTTTGCACACTATGGCTTCTTGATATCCAATTCCAACATTTGTCACTCTCCTCTCAATTTGGAACAACTTTCATGAAGAATGTAAGTTCCAAATATGCCTAAATCCTAGTGATTTCTAGTGAGAGAAAGCTTGGATAAATGTATTTCAATGGTTTCCTCTTCTAGCCGAGAATGGTATGGTGAAAATGACAATGGTGTGGCTGATTTTATAAGTCATTTACTTAGCCATTAAGCCTAACTTTCCAGCCATTATAATTGACTTCCTAAGGTTTAGTTATGAGTCACCTAAAGAGTCATAGTTAGCTTTAACTAAAGGTTAGATATTTAATCCATGTGGGCCTTACAATTGGGCCTCTCGGTTTGGGCCTTCCTAATGGGCTTTTGGGTTGAAAGTTTTACTATAACTCGGGCCTTTAATTTTATAAATATTTGGCCTTTCAATCGGTTCAACAATTCGGTCTAAAGGACCTAAGAAATTCGATCTACGTTTAGTATACCTTAATGGGCTTTAAAAATCTTTACTTTGGCCCATTACATTTTTAACCATTAAATTTTATCTGGAATCCTTCCGAATAAATTTTCCTTACTTTCAGGGATGATTATCTTGTATTCTGACCAAAAATATTTTTCCTTAAATTTTTCTCCATACTTAGGTTAATTTTTAACCATGGTTAGTCAACTATGGTAAAAATCCACTTTTCTTAACTATAGTTGACTTTTTCCTTAATCATTGATCAAGTTGACTAGTTCTCAAAATTTCAAAAGTGTCATATCTTATGCCTTACACTCTCGTCTTTACGTTTTAGCCGTTTCTGGTAGGTAGATATGCCTTAAATACCTTAAACCATTAAAAAAGTTTGTTTTACCCTTTTTAGCGTTTACTCTTGTTCTCTATGTTCAGGACTAAATCAAACTGACTTTCCTTCATGAGTTCTCTATATTTTCTCATTTTAAGTTCTTCTCTTCAATAAGAATGATTCAGATCTACTCGGTTTAACTTGTGGCTCTTATAGCTCACATTAGGCTTATATGTTACTTTTAGGTGTTAAAGCATTTCACTAACACTTAAATCTAATAAATACTCTTCTTATGATTTAAATAACTTAATAAATGTCTGTACATATAGAAATCATTAGGAACAGGCTACATAGAATACGGGTCTGACATATTTACCTACCAAAAATGGCCAAAATGTAAAGACGAGAGTGTAACCCATAAAATAGGACACTTTCGGATTTTTGTGAAAAAGTCAACATTATCAATGATTAAGGAAAAAGTCAACTATAGTTAAGAAAAGTGGACTTTTACCATAGTTGACAAACCATGGTTAAAAATTAACCTAAGTATGGAGAACATTTTGGGGAAAAATATTTTTGGTCAAAATAAAAAATAATCATCCCCGAAAGTAAGGAAAATTTATTCGGACGAAATTCAGATTAAAATTAATAGGTAAAAATGTAATGGGCCAAAGTGGCCATTTTAAAGCCTATTAAGGTATAACGAGTGTAGATCGAATTTCTGAGGTCACTTAGGCTGAAATGTTGGACCGATTGGTAGGCCAAATATTTAGACAATTGAAGACCCAATGTACAGTAAAAATTTCAGCCCGAAAGCCCATTAGAACATCCCAAATCGAGAAGCCCAAATGTTAGGCCCAAATTGGAAAAAAATCAAGTCTATTAGTAAAAGGTAACCATAGCCAATTTCGTAACCATTAACTAAATCAATTCCATTCAAACTTGTTGGCTAAAAAGTAAGGTTTAATGACTAAGTAATTGACTTATAAAATCAGCCACCATATGGTTTTCTTCAACCCATCATTCTCGGCTACACAAAGAAACCATTAAAACACATATATCCAAGCTTTCTCTCACTAGAAATCACTAGGAAAAAGGCATATTTGGAACTTTCAATCTTCATGAAAGTTGTTCCAAATTGAGTGAGGATTAACATATGTTGGAATTGGCTATCAAGGAGCCATAGTGTGCAAACTAAGAGGCTTCAAAGTTTCGGCCAAGTGTGAACGCATATACTAGGTATAATTTCAAGCTTTTAAATTCATATATGTTAATGTATGAATGATTCTAAGTAGATTGGTATATGTTTTAAGCATTGAAACACATGGAATCACTATGAACATGAATTGGCCGAGAGTGAGTAGTGATAAATTGATGAATGCCAATATGATTTTAAGGCATAAATGAGTTAATGTACATGTGTTCATGATTATGGTATAGTTAGAATTAATCAATTTGATCAATTGATACATGAATTAAGTTGGCAATCAAGGTGTTTGATAAAATGCCTAAATGAACTAAACGAAGTTTAAGAACATTGCCAACCAAGTGTTTGTGAAAATACCTAAGAGAATTGGCTAGCAAATAGTCGACGGTGGCGTGGTGCTCGGCATGGCTAGGCGTGCGTGGTCTAGACCATGGCATGTGGTCGAGAGGTCCAATGGGCTAAGCCCAATTGGTTTTGGTCCAATGTGATGTAATGGGTCTCGGATAAGCCCAGTAAGAGTTGGTAGGCCCTACAAGCCCAATAGGGCCAACGAAAATGAATAGTAAAATAGAAATAAGCTTAAGGTAGAGTTAGGCCCATTAAGGTTTAATAAAGCCCATTAAGTGAAATAAACTGTATTTAATGTGAAATACAGTACAAAAAGTAAAATTAACCCGATAAATGGTTATATGCAGCTCCAGAGGTTATTGGAGGAGCTAATCGGATTGCTGGATCGAGCAGCATTGAGAAAGTAAAATTTCTCGAGTGATTGCAGGTAAGGGACTTTTTTGAGTAGCTAGAGATACCTGCATGTATTTTTATCTGCTTTTACATTCACTTAAAAACTTTGAGGGTCAAAGAAAGTGAATAATAATTATTGTGACCCGATAGTGGCAAATTACAATTTTGCACTTAGTTAAGAAAAAAATCAACTTTTGAGAAAAGTTGTAAAAAGCATGGAAACCACAATTATGAGTGTTTTTACTGCTGTTTAGCAGAAAAGTAGGTAGATGGGTTAATGTTTTTATGGTTTATGAGAAATAGCACAATTTATAGTGCTTATTTTGATATTTTGAAAATCATCCCTTTTTAAAGAGCCATCTATCGAATTATGTGAGAATAAATCGTGCTAGTGCACAGCTCGCACTTGATTTCATATATTTTTCACATATATTAGTGCTGATGTATGATTCGCACTAGATTTCCATGACATGCATGATAGAGTACTGGAGTTATTGTTCGTACTCAGTTTTATATGATTTGTGCATGATAGAGTGCTGGAGCGATTAGCTCGTACTCGAATTTTACATGAGATGCATGATAGAGTGCTAGAGCATTGCTTGTACTCAATTCTTTATGATTTATACATGACATAGTACTTAAGAGATTTGTCGTACTTGATTTGATGAGTTTTATGCATAGCATGGTACTGGAGCGATTGCTCATACTTGATTTGAAACATAAACTATGCATAACCTAGTACTGGAGGTTTACTCGAACTAGAGTTGAGTTTGTGATATGTGAAACAGTGTTTGAGCGGAGTGTCGACTGAGAGTCACACTCAAAAGCGTACACTGTAGTTTTATGTGATATATAGACATGTTGAAAAACCATGCGGATTTCCTCGTGTAGACTGAGTGTCACACTGTAGAGATGTTCGCATGTAGATTTAGAGACGTTGTATTGATTATCCATTGAGATAGGGTCCACAGGTGTATGTTGTACCATGCGAGTGGCATGGAGTACATTGTACCATGTGTTGTTGTGTTGTTGTGGAGTTGAGGAGTTTATAGCTAGTGGTTGTGATGGACTGACCCCCCTCCCGTTGCAGCAGTGATGCCCCGCACACCGAGATCTATGTAGCCTGGGATCACCATTATAGGATATAGCCATAGTCCTGGATATTATTGTATTTCACCACAGAGTCTCACATGATATATCACTTGATTGATTTTATTATACGGATAGACCAGAAGGATGGGTCAGAATCTGATTGTTGTGTTGTGAATGATTTAAATGCCATATTTACTGTGATTTGAATATAAATGGCATGATTTATCTAAAGGCATTGTGAAATTATAAAGATGCATTGTTTTGCACGAAATGCCTACATTTGAGAACTAAGCATGATTTCTGTACATGGGATTTAATCTGTACAAGTATAGTTATATTTTTTAAATACATGCTTTTAAAATGAGTTAAGGAAATGATATTTTTTAGGTATAGCATTATTTTGAGTAGATAGTGTAGATGTCTACTTGCTTGCCTGATTTCCTTACTGGGCTGTGAGCTCACCCTTTTTTTTACACCTCTCTACAGAGCATCCACAGTAGAGCAATTGCGAGAGAGGGATAGTGTTCCTGTTGTTTGCTGCCATTTCCTATCGATCGATAGGTATACATATTTTGTACGGTTCTATATCTAAACATATAAACAACATAGTGATGTAAACGACATATATTATGGGGGAATGTATTTGTATTAGATTATATACGAGCTCACTTATGTTATAAAAGAAATTACAGTCAGTAGATAGTATATTGACATATATGTATGATAATGAATGAAGGTTATGGTAAGAGAGGATAATCACATCGAATCACAGCACAACTATTGATAAGGAGAAAGGTAAGTAAAAAGTGAAAAATTTGTAGTGGTTTTGGTTAAGTCACGGAGGGTCATGGTAAAGACTAGCAATCATACAGTCTGTATCCAAGTCAGAAGGCACAACTCCCAAACTGAGGCTAGCAAACTGCTCTAGCAACTCATGTTTCCTGACCATCATATACGATACCATCCTAAGGCTTTTCCTGCTCAAAGCATCAGCTACAACATTAGCCTTACCTGAATGATAAAGTATTTCACAATCATAGTCCTTCAGAAGCTCTAGCCATCTTCTCTGTCTCATATTCAATTCTTTCTGTGAGAACGGATATGTAAGGCTCTTGTGGTCGGTAAAGATCTGAAATTTCTCTCCATACAAGTAGTGGCGCCATAACTTCAACGCAATCACTACTACTGCTAACTCCAAATCGTGGGTCGGATAGTTCTTCTTATGATCTTTTAGCTGTTTAGATCCATAAGCAACTACCTTCCCATCCTGCATCAATACACAGCCCAATCGCTGATACGAAGCATCAGTATATACTGAAAATACTCCTGAACTGGTAGGGATAGTGAGAATCGGAGTAGTGGTCAATTGACTTTTCAAATCCTGAAAAATCTTCTCATAATCTTCATCCCACTCAAAAGCTACACTCTTCCGAGTGAGATGTGTCAATGGAGCAGCTAACTTTGAAAATCCCTCTACAAATCTCCGATAGTATCCAGCTAAACCCAAAAAACTTCTGATCTCAATGACTGTCCTCAATTGTTCCCACTGAACTACAGCCTCTATCTTGGATGGATCCACTGATACACCATCCTTTGACACAACATGTCCCAAAAACGAGATCTGTGAGAACCAAAAATCACACTTGTTGAGTTTAGCAAATAGTTTCTGTTCTCATAAAGTCTGCTATACAATCTTGAGGTGCTTCTTACACTCTTCCTCGAATTTAGAATATACCAAGATATCATCTTTGAAGATGATAACAAATTAATCTAGATATGGCTTGAACACATCGTTCATCAAAGCTATGAAAGCTGTGGGAGCATTCGTCAATCCGAATGGCATAACCAAGAACTCATAATAGCCATATCGGGTCCTAAATGCTGTCTTGGGAACATCTCCACTCCTAACTCTTAGTTGATGATACCCAGACCTCAGATCAATCTTAGAGAAGACATGTGCTCCCCGGAGATGATCCAATAGATCATCAATACGTGGAAAGGGATATTTATTCTTAATGGTTACCTTATTCAACAATCTGTAATCTATACACAATCGGAGGCTTCCATCCTTCTTTTTTACAAACAAAACTGGTGCTCCCAATAGTGAAACACTCGGTCTGATGAAACCCCTATCCAACAGCTCCTGTAACTGTCTCTTGAGCTCCTCCAGTTCAACTAAGGCCATGCGATACGATGGTTTCAATATAGGTTCAGTATCAGGCACCAAGTCTATACAAAACTCCATCTCTCTATCTGGTGGCAACCCTGGCAATTCATTCGGAAAGACATCTAGGAATTCACTAACCACAGGAATATCTGTTAACTCCGAATGTACCTTATCCGTATCAACCATGTATGTAATAAAACCTCCAATATTTTTGTTTCCTAGTCAGCATAGTACATTGTCAATTACAACCATAACTACTACTTTTATTTCTTTTCATCAAACTTTACAACACAGTTTTCAGGGTTAGGAAACATAACTTGTCACACCCCGACTCCGGGTGCCCTTCATCCATACATTCCACTTACGGTTGGGTTGTGAGTCGATGTACTTATTAATTCCATACATTCATAGCAAAAATATTAAAAACTTTAATTCACACACTCCCAGGCATGTGTGTAGATATACAAAATCGATTGTATAAATATAATATCATTACATAACATCCCCGTACAACTTTTCTCATTTGTCAATGTATGACTGTACGATACAAAATGATAGATACAAAATGATTATGTGTATACACATCTTAGACCTTAGCAACTGGTAGGCGCTGCCCAACACAAAAGATCTAGAGACCACCGTACTGCTCTACTTCTCAGTATCTGGAAGAGAAAAAAATAGTGGGATGAGCAAACCACAGCTCAGTAAGGAAAAGAACGCTAACAGGTAGATATTGTACTATCTACATAGCCCATGCATGAAATAACAAACCATGTTTCATTTTAAATGGAAATATCTCTAGAAAATGCATTTAAATATTCTCCTCTCATAAGCATTTTCATAAAAACAAATATAGAGTACTTCCATTCAAAAACATGTCATAAAATAGTGCTATCACAGCACAAGTATTTAAATAACGAGATTTATCAAATCACAATCTCTTTGCTTTTCTCAAATCATTTCTTTTCATCAAATCTCTTACTTTCTGAGTTTTTTCAAATTGCCGTATCTCTGAGACAGGCATGGAATTCTTGGCAAACTAATATCCACGACATATGGCCATAGTCAGTGATCCCAGGCCTCACTGATCAAGTGTGCACAGGGCATCACTTGACTGAAGGGGGATGGGTCAGTCCTACCCTCCGGCTCATTTCAATAATCATCATCATCTTCCTCATCATATCACATACACTTATGGTACAACAAACGCAATCTGTCATCTACGCGATACTCGTACTCACGTGCACCCAGCACGATACATAGTATTCCACGGATAACACAGTTCAACGTACAACTGTGGACCCAGTCCATCCACCCTACTCTGATGGACCCATCATCCTGTACCATGTCTCATATACCATGGCGAGCGGAATCAGTATGACACACAGTCATCATCGTGCTCCAGCGCGGGATCTCTCACTGCAAGCAACTGCTTCTAGCACGGTATATCTCAAAAGTCTTGTACGAGCTAGGGTCCAGCATATCATCATCATCATGAAACCATAAAAAGCTTGGGCGAGCTAAACTCCAGCATAAAATCATTACCATAAAACCACGTGCAAGCTACGCTCCAGTACGATTTATCAAAACATGCAACATATGCGAGCAAAAACTCCAGCATAGTTTAAATCATTAAAACCGGTATAAGCTATTGTTCTAACACCAAATCACATCTCAAACCTGATAGACGGCTATTTTCTCTTTTAAAAATCCAAAACATATTTATTTACTCAACATGTCGTCCCATGCTAAACATGTAAAACTAGCCAACTTATCCATCATCATTTCTCAATCACAAAATCAATACATAGTTGAGAAAACATCAAAATCATGCATGTCATGCTATTTCCTTACCTCATCCCATTTTCACAGTATATATATATATATATCATAATACATTTCATGCTCTCATATCATTTCATAGCTCAATAACAAAACATACTACTTCTAGTGTCATACCTACTAAAATTGCTGTAAAATATGTACAAATACCTCTATCGCTAACATACAATCCATTACCTCGAATCGTGCTTGTATTCCCTTCGTCTCGTTTGGTCTGTTCACAATCTGGGCTAATTGTGTTCCACGTATTTCAATATAGCTTAGTCTCATCCTTAGCCAAACTTGTGGTAGACAAACCTCCTTCTCTAGGTCAAACTAATGTGTGATTTTTGGGTATGTTATTCTCCTTACTTCAGAGAACAACTTTCCCTTCTTGAGCTTCTTTAGATTTGATAATTCTATATTTTTAGAATTATTTGTGCTTAATTTCCTAATTAATTATTTAAATCCCCAATTTATTTTGTTAATTATCCTCTTTATTTAATTAAAATTCTCATGTTTGTAGCTAAATTAAATCCAGATGAATTTTGAATATTTCGGTAGAAAATGGATCGGAATTGAGCTAAAATCGAGATTGGACCACGCGGACAACACGAGCCTAGCACATCCAATTGGAAAAAAAGACAGATGACATGGAAATATTATTTTTCAAGGAGCCAATGGTGTGAAGACAAGTGGCCAAACAATGTCAACTCATCTAGGATGGAAAAATTACAATTGTACCCCTAAGTGTGTATATAAATAGAAAAAGATGGCAATTGAAAAATAGGGGTAACCTAGGTTAGGAGTAGTGTAAAGAAATTTAGGAGTAGTTTTAATTTAGGGTAGAATAGTTTTAGGTTAATTTTAAAGTTTTCCTTGTTTTAAATTTCTGAATGTTTTCTTTTTCCAACAAATAATTTGTTTTTACTACTCATGGCAATCAATTTAATTTTTTTTGCTCTCGGTTTGTTCATCCGTTTTGTTCTTCAATGTTCATTCGAGCTAATCGATTTCATCCATCACTGCCTTTGATTCTGATGTTTTGATGCGAGTTGGGTGCTGGGTATTATTTCCACATCAATGGTAATGTGGGATCACAGTAGTAGGAGGAGGAATCGAAACAACCCGAGATCATTGGAGTTTCTTATTTTTCTGTTCTTGATTTCTTTTGTTTCGGTTTTAGCTTTAAAAGGATTCCAACCTTCCTCTCGGTTGCACTTTAAGTTACCTTTCACATTTTGTTTGCAGCTCTAAGCTTTTATTAGATGTATGTTTTATGGATATAGCATAGGTAGCATGATATTGCAAGGAATCGAGAGCCACAAATCCCACTCTGCTCTCCTCTGTTTTTGAATGTTTGTACTGTTCATCATCTCTTATGTTTTTCTATTTTAATTCATTTAAATCTCCACTTAAAAGTAAGGTTTAGGATAAATGATCACTGCATTTCAGTAAGTTTCTCCTCTGTCGACATTTAAACTTGTCTCGGTTTCTTTGGTTTCATTTCATATTTACTGATTAGCAGGTTGTTAAATTATTTTTGCTCTAAAATCTATTGCTGCTTGCTGATCATCATACGCTTGTTTAGGATTGGATTATAAAAGGTACTTTAGTGTGTAGCAAAACTGTCCAGGACATGCTTGCAGGATTATGTTCTGTTGCTATGTAGAGAATGAAGCTGGTACAGATAGTGCCTTGGGTACAAGCTATAGGACAAACCGAGATCAGTGCATCACCAACAGCACCTGGAAATGGAGAGCAAGACTGGCATGCAAGATGACAAACTGTGAGCAGCAGTCGGACAAAAGCAAACCTCGCCTGGACAGCAGTTGATGAAGACAGCAGGCTTGGAACCGAGAGCATTGCCTGGAAAAAAATTTGAAGAAGACGTGTACAATGTCACATATCGGGACCACTTTACTGTTTGCAATTTGTTAAGGCCATGTTTGGCATTATGGATTTGTTCCAATTAAAGTTACCATGTATTTCTATTAATTGTTATTGCTTTTACTTTAGTTTATTAACTTAGTTAGAATTAGAGTATTGAATCAATTTGTTTATTAGTTATATTTTCTTAGTTTATTAGTTTAAGGCTTAGTTTAATTTCATTAATAGTTAATTTTCCTTTTACAATAGGAATTAAGGTTTTGCATTTAGAATTAATTTAGATTAAATGTGTTTCATGCATTTTTAATTTAGTCTTTATTTTCATTAAATTTTAGTTTAGTTTAATTTGCATTTTAATTAGTTTACTTACATGCATTTTTATTTTAAGTTTGTTTAAATTTTAGTTTAGTTTAATTTTATTTCTTTATTTTCATATTTACATTTTATTTTAATTGTGTTAATTAATTTTAATTGTTTTAATTTTCTTTTGTAGGTATTTTCTTTAATTGCTCGGAGTTTAGTAAGCAAATCTTAGTTCAATTTTATTTTCTTTATTTTAATGTTTATTGTTTTCAGTATCTTTAATTAGTCTTAGTAGATCACCAACTTTAATTTCATAATTTGCTAGGATATACTTTGGGTAAAATTAACTGGTACTTAATTAGGTTAGTCAACTTCTCTATGGGACGATAACTCGGGACTCAAATCCCATTATTCCTTGTACGACCAGTGCACTTGCGGACAATACCCTTTGGGCGTGTCAAGTTTTTAGCGCCATTGTCGGGGAAGTCTTAATTAGCCATTAGTTAATATCGGTGAAATTATGCTTAGATGTAATTCTAGCTTGTAAATATTTAGATTGTAAATATTTAGATCCTTAGTTTAGTTTAGTTAATTTTCTCCATTTAAATAAAAAAAAATTTGAAAATTTTAAAAATTCAAAAAAAAAATTCTAAGGACTTTTCGATGATTGCATGCGTAGAGCCAGAAGTTTTGATTGCTTTCCTCTAGATCCTGAAATTGAACGCACTCTAAGAAAATTTCGAAAGGATTCTACGAAATTAATAGCTCTGCTACAATTGACCATGGTAGAAAATAGGGAAATTAGGACCGTTGGAGATTATGCAATGCCGACGATTGGATGATATTATTCCGGCATTAGGCCACCAGCTGTCCCTAGAAACAACTTCGAAATTAAGCCTACAATCCTCTAGATGATCCAGACCTCTGAACAGTTCAGTGGGCTTCCGTACGATGACCCACATGCTCACCTTAGGCAATTCCTGGACTTGTGCAACACGTTCAAACATAATGGATTATCTGATGATGCGCTTAGGCTTAGACAATTCCCTTTCTCACTTGGGGATAAGGCGCGACACTGGTTAACCTCCTTACCTCCAGGATCCATTTCTACATGGGACGAGTTAGCCCATCAATTTCTATCTAAGTTTTTCTCTCCCTCTAAAATGGCCCAACTCTATAGTAATATATCTTCCTTTGCCCAGTACAACTCTGAATCTCTTTATGAAGCATGGGAACGATATAAGGAGCCTCTTAGAAAGTGCCCTCACCATGGTCTACCTTTGTGGCTACAAGTCCAGACCTTCTACAACGGACTTACAAGCCAGAATAAGACCATTATTGACGCTGCTGCGGGTGGAGCGCTAATGTGTAAAACAGAGGAGGAAGCTTATGAGCTTTTAGACAAGATGGCGGCTGATAACTATTTATAGTCCTCGGAGAGGCAATTGCCAAAGAAGTCAGTGGGTATTTATGAGCGCGACACACTGTCTACCTTGACCACTCAAATCGCTAATCTTACGAAGAAGGTAGAGTCGCTCAGTACCCAAAATAATCCTTCTACCAGTTCTAATCTGATTTATTCTGTCCAAAGTCCTTTCCTTTCATGCGATCTGTGTAGTGGTACCCATTCTGTAGATAGGTATCCGCTCAACCTAGAATCGGTTTAGTATGTTGCCCCTTCTCAAACGCAACAAAACAACCCTTTTTCAAACACCTAAAATCCAGGGTGGAGGAATCATCCTAACTTCTCTTGGAGCCAAAACTAAGGGTAAACTTCTAGCTCTAGACCTGTAGGACTCCCTGGTTTTCAAGCTCCATCGATTTAGGTACCACCACAACCGTAATTTCCATACCATCCACCACATCATCCATCCCCACCTCAATTTCAATATCATCCATCACCACCACCTCCACCACAACCTATGCAGCCCCAATATTACCACACACTAGCAGCTGAGAAGAAGCCTACATTAGAGGAGATGTTCTCAACGATCCTGCAAAATCAAGTAGCTTCAATTAAGAACTTAGATGTTTGAGTGGGACAAATAGCAAATGCTCTTAGCCAATGTCCTCAAGGGACCCTTCCTAGTAACATTAAAACTAATCCTATTAGGCAAAGGAAGGGTAAAGAACATGTGAAAGCCATTAACCTTAGGAGCGGCAAAGAGCTAGATGATGATCCACAAGTTAAGTCCCAACCCGAACAGAACATAGTTGAAGAATCCTTAAGTTCTAACAAGGCAGCTCAAAAAGAGCAGGAACCTAAAGATCAGGCTGTAAAAGAATCAAAGCTAGGCGCTTCTTCATCTTTACCTTCTTCTACTTCAATGCCTTCCTTGTCCTCTGATGCTATACATGCTTCCATTACATCCCCTTCGGTTAGACCACCAGTACCTTTTCCTCAGAGGTTCCAGAATCAAAAACTATATCTACAATTTTCTAAATTTCTTGAGGTTTTTAAGAAACTTCACATCAACATTCCTTTCGCAGATGCCTTAGAGCAAATGCCAAGTTATGTGAAGTTTCTAAAGGATATCCTCTCTAAGAAAAGAAGATTAGAAGATTATGAGATGGTGGCTTTAACTGAGGAATGTAGTGCAATTATTCAGAGAAAATTACCCCCCAAGCTCAAGGATCCCGGGAGTTTTACCATACCATGCACTATTGGAAATATGTTCTTTGGTAGAGCCCTGTGTGATTTAGGAGCTAGTATCAATCTAATGCCTTTGTCTATCTATCAGAAGTTAGGAATAGCGGATGTCAAGCCCACTATAGTGACCCTTCAGCTAGCAGATCGATCCATTAAATATCCAAAGGGGGTCATTGAGGATGTATTAGTAAAGGTGGACAAATTTGTTTTCCCTGCGAATTTTATTGTTCTAGACATGGAAGAAGATAGGGAAGTCCCTATTATACTAGGCAGACCTTTCTTAGCGACTGGTATAACTTCAATTGATATGCAAAAGGGGGAGTTAACTATGAGAGTCCTAGATCAGGAGGTGATATTTAATGTTTTCAAACCTTTGAAGCTCCCTGATGACTCTCAAGAGTGTTTTAAAATGGAAATTGAGGAAGATATAAGGTTTAAGCACAAGAAATCTGAAAGAATGAGGGAAATAGATAGAGCTAAGGAGGAGTTAACTGTCGACATTCTATCACCACTCTGGCTGATCCTCTGTAAATACCGTGAATTTTCAGTATGCACGGTGTAGCTATAAATGACAATGTGGATAATTAAGTTAAAATTATGTTTTGGAATATAAGAAAACTTGGATAAGCCAATCACTTAAATCAAATTTATAAATAAAAAAGTAATAATAATAATGTTATTAAATACACGGAGGAGCGTATACACGTATTTATATACTTACGTTTGTATGATCCACTAAGAGTACTCTATAGAGTGAAAGTATATACACATATAAATATATGTGTTAAGCACATAGGAATGTGCATATATATATATATATATGTGTAAGACCCCGTATATGTATAAGGGTAATGTGTGTAATTGGATCAAATAATATGAATGGACTTGTAATGTAAAGTATGATTGATGTAAGTCCATGGATTCAATGTATGTATGTGTAATATAAATTGTAACGTACATACAAGTTTCATTGAGTATGAATACGAAGAAATGAGTTCTAGCAAGTGATGGATGTGGTTGAGACTCAAGATGAGTAGTGTGGTAAAATGGAATGGAGTTATGCCTCCATTTGGTTTTATGTAGCATACCTTTGAACATACAATGAATGCACACAAGTTTCAATGTGCATAAGGTATGAATGGATGCCATTTTCAAGTTATAAAGGTGGATGGATGAGAAAATGGCCATGGCAATAGATTAAGGATGTGTTGGTATGAGTTGCAGCAAAGAAACTGCAGGAAATCTGGAAAACATGAGGTCCAGATCGATCTTATAGGATGAGAGATCGATATGGAAGAGCCAGAATGCTCTTATGTGAGCGAAAGAATAGAACAGATCGATCTCCAATGGAGCCAGATCGATCTCCTAAGCATTCTGTAGTGGAAAGATCGATCCCCAAGCACCCAGATCGATCTCCTTAGCTCTCTGTTTGGGAGCAGATCGATCTCATGCTTCGACAGATCGATCTCATTGCTTCGACAGATCGATCTCAGGCTTAAAAATGTCGTGAAAAAGAGGGATTTTAAGGGACTAGATCGATCTCCTCTTGGACCAGATCGATCTCCTCAAGCTATTTCTATATAAGGAGAGCTGAAAAATCTGGAAATCTCGGAAAAACATTTAACCTTACAATCTCAACCCAAAAACCTAACTTTCCCTCTCTAAAATCAACCATTTTCAGTGAGATTTGAAGAGAGATCATTAGAGGCAAAGTTGTTCCTATCAAAGAGAAGAACAACATAGTGAGAGGGCATTTTCCCATTCTTGGAATTGAAGGAGTTAAGGGCATTACCAATTGGAGCAAGAAGAGAAATCATATTGGTAAGATTCTATCACTCCAATCCAAATGCATTAGCTATTTAATTGATTTTGGAGTTGATTGATATGAGTATTGATGGATAAACTACCTAGGAATATAGTGGAATTGGTGTGACCTAGAAATCTAAAATGGGTATAATGTGAGGATATGTGGGATTGAATGAGCCTATGATTTATGGCATGCTAAAGTTGTTATTGGGGTAATGTTTATGATTTTAGATGGTTAGATGGAATTACTTGGTGAGTTGGAGGAATTGTGAAAATGGGTATGTATATGAGTGATAAATGCCATAGTGAGGGAATTCATGAAATATGAACACTATGAGCTCAATGTCGATTTAATATCGATTTTGAATAAGTTAATAGGCCTAAGAAGATCCATAGACTCGAGTTATGGATAAAGTAATGAAACGAGGCCAAATAAGCTTTAATAGAGGCTATAGATTAAATTGACTATAGCAAGCACAAGGGTTGCAATATATGGATCGAATATAATGCGGGATACGATTTTGTGCAGTGCCGAAGAGTTCATTGAAGGCGAACCGAACCGTACGAGTAAGCAGCTTAAGGAAGTGGAATCACGCATCGCGATTCCAAGTAAGGGAATTTTGTGAGTATATAGAGGTAGCTGCTCGTACTTTGAACTTGTGGGTGAATATTGGGTGTTGTATGAAATGCATGAATTGCTCAAATAAAAGATTGATGGTATTCGTGAATGATGATGAGTATATGCGTGGTTTTGGATTTGAAGTGGATTTTATGAAATGGGATAGTAAGGCTAATAATTGCATAAATCTAATGTTTTGATGTTTTTCCAAAACGAATTGCTTGATTTTAAGCAAGCTTGTAGATAGGTCGGCTAGTATTGTATTGTTGTTGTGGAAAAGCATTTGTGAGTGCTAAACCCGAATCGTCGGGATTGATAAATTGTATATGAGCCGCCTATCACATTTGTATGACATAAATCGCGCTAGAGCCTCGCTCGCGCTGGATTTCTATGTTTTCATTTGTATAAAACGTGCTGGAGCTTAGCTCGCACCTTGATTGGAAACTATGTTGAGATTTATAAACCGTACTGGAGCTTCTGCTCGTACGTGGATTTTTAGTGGTTGTCTTATGAGTATAACCGTACTAGAGCTATGCTCGTACGCGTCTCTTTACGAGAGGATGCATGAGTCGTGCTAGAGATTTGCTCGCACAAGTTTGCACAATGGGATACATATAAGGTTGTGAAAGTGGGTAAGATCCTTAAGCCTTACATCCTTAAGCCGACATCCTTAAGCCCAAAGAGGCGGGGAGGCTCTGTTAGGCGGGGAGGCTCTGTACGGTGGGGAGGCTCTCTTACGGTGGGATCCTTAAGCCAACATCCTTAAGCCCAAAGAGGCGGGGAGGTTCTGTTAGGCAGGGAGGCTCTCCTACATGGGTATGGTAAAGGTAAGATCCTTAAGCCCTACATCCTTAAGCTAACATCCTTAAGCCAACATCCTTAAGCCCAAAGAGGCGGGGAGGCTCTGTTAGGCGGGGAGGCTCTGTTAGGCGGGGAGGCTCTGTTAAGCGGGGAGGCTTTGTTCGGTGGGGAGGCTCTCTTACGGAAGGATCCTTAAGCCCTACATCCTTAAGCTAACATCCTTAAGCCCGAGGAGGCAGGGAGGCTCTGTTAGGCGGGGAGGCTCTGTTCGGCAGGGAGGCTCTCCTTCACGGATATGGGAAACTCTTGGTATGGGGTAGATAAGACCTAGAAATGGCACCCCCAATCACGATATGAGTTTACGGAGTACGTTGTACCGTGTATATCACATGGAGTACGATGTACCGCATGATGGTTATGTGATGAGAAAATCTGGCGAGGGATAATCCATCCTCGTGCCAGCATGATACCCCGCACACCTGGATGCGTGTGGTCTGGGATGATTTATGATGTAATGGTTCACATAGGCACCTTGATATAGTGACCTAGATTTATACACATGCGTGAATTGTGGAATAAAAATGTGGTTGTGATGGTGAGTTGATATTGGTGGTGTTTATGGTGTTGGTTTAAAAAGGAAGTTTCTTAAAGAATTGCCCTTTTATGAATTTAAATGAGATTGAGCATGAGATGATTTATACATGATGTTTCTACCATGTTTTATATGCCAATGCACATGATTTTGATACATGATATATATGTATATTCCCATGGCATAGTTTTATTCCTCATGCTCCTACTATAAATGATTTATGCATAACACTATCAGCATGTAGATAGAGTAGTTATCTACCATGCTTGCACTATTGCCTTACTGAGCGTGTGGTTGCTCATCCCACTCTATTTTCCCCCCTACAGAGCGTGCATAGTAGCCCAGTGAGGACTGAGGCGTATTATTTTGGACTCCGCTGCATCTCCATCTCTAAGAGGTATATACACAGTGATTCTTTTTGTATCTAAACAATGTAAAAGCACAGTATTCTTTTGAGTTGTACTTATGGGGGATGTAGATGTCAGTAAAACGTGTATTCGTATAAGTACACGATTAAATGCACATGTATGACATCGTTTTAATTAATTGAGAATGAATGAGATGTGGTGTTTATTATTGACTCACAGCCCAACAGTGTGTGGTGAGTTTAGTTCACGACCGGGCAAGGTAACAGTAAAACGCGAAAAATTTTCAGTGATTTTCGGTTAAAGAGAATGGAATTGGGTCGTGACAATATGTATATATATGTGTATATGTATATATACTAACGTGGGAGTAGTAAAGTGTACAAAGGAACATAAAAATATATTAGGTATATTTATACTGTACACAACTCTATGATGATAGTAGAGAAGGGAGGAAACGTGCATGGTATGTAAACCAACCTTGAGATTGTATGTGTGCAGTAGGGAGATGACTAAAGCACGAAAGAGGGCATGGGAGCATGGCTAAATGTCTACTGGGTGGTCTGACCGAGAAAAAGAAGTAACTGCCAAACCCAGCTCTGCCTGATTCTATACATGCATAAAAAAAGAAGAAGATTGAAGCAGAAAAGAGACATGTCAAAGAGCAGAAAACAAAAGAAAAGAGAGGAGAGACAATGGAGGAAATGAGCAATTGAGGGGTGGCACAAACCGAGGGAGACAGAAAAGCAAATTGTGAGATCTGAGGATTTCAGACATATTTTAATTATGTAATATGAACTTGAAGTATAATTTATTGAGCTAAGTGAATTGGGGAATGATAATTGGAGATTTATATGTTAAGTGTTTAAAATAAGTATGAAGTTATGAGGAGAGATCGATCTGGGAGAAGGAGAGATCGATCTGGTGAGTTAAAAATGACAAGGAATGAGGAATTTAAGGAGCAGATCGATCTCCAATGGAAGAGGATCGATCTCCTTATGATTCTGTTTGAGAGAAGATCGATCTCATGAAGAAGAGATCGATCTCCAAATGTCTCTGTTTGGGAGAAGATCGATCTCCTCAGGGAGCAGATCGATCTCATAAAGCTATAAAGAGATCGATCTCACCCCTCGACAGATCGATCTCCTAGGCATAAATTGCCCCAAATCGTCCCAAAAATTCAAATACAGATCGATCTCATCAAGAGCCAGATCGATCTCCTACCCTCAGCCTATATAAGGAACTCCTGTTTTTCTCCTGCAATTTCACTTTCTCTCTCTTTCAACCCCCATTTTCACCGAGCCCTAGCTTTCTCACTCATCCAAAGCACCCATTTCCGTTCAAATCAGAAGTTGTGGCAAGAATGAAAGTTGTTCCTCACCCAAGGGAGAACAACATACTTGAAAATCGTAAGACGAATCGAATCGAGGCAAGAGATAAGCTCTCCACAAGTTTTGGGTAATTTCTAAACTTCGATCCTTATATTTGAGACGATTTCGGTGATGATAGTTGTTGGCATTGTGTTGAAATAGCTGAAAAATGATTAGGGATTAAGGAAATTACAATGTAGTTGGAGTGATAATGATATTTAGTGATTTTGGAAATTTTGAGCTATAAATGGAAATTTAGACAATGTGGTGAATTAGCATAGGTAAATTGGGCATGAGAAATGTAGGATGTTGAGGTGTTGTGAGCGAAATTGTGGTTTGTGATGGAGTTATGAAAATTGAGAAATTTGAGGAGTTATGAGCAGTTATGCTCGATTTTGAGAATTGAGGTTAATGTGATAATGAGTATTGATGTTTTAACATCGTTTGGACAGCTCGAGAGTTCCAGAGTGGAATACGAGGCTAGTCCGTGATACGGGGGAAACGATTGCACTATACGAGGTGCAAAGAGGTAAGGGAAAATTAAATCATTTGTGTATGTGTTTTGATGAATTGTTGTAACATGAACCATGATTTGAGAATACAAGCATGTTTGGTGTTGTGTTGTGATATAATTGCACACGGTTTTTATAGCCGGTTGGAGCCCATTATTTTATGAGTTTATAAGTTGAGTGTGAAATTGCTTTATAAACCCTTGAGTTTGCGTGAAAAGTAAATTGGGCTCTACGTTAAGGCGATATTGAGATTTGAGAAAATGTGTGCGTGTTTTGCCGGTTGGAACTCGGTTTTAATATATTTTGTGTTGAGTACACAAATGTTTTAAATGAGTTTTATGAGAGAAAACTATTATGAGTTCTACGTGAAGGCATAACGTTTTATAAGATAATGGCTAATGATTGAGACTTAGGCGTGTCATGTTGAATACACATCGGCCTTGCTCTGGTAGCATGTAAGACCGATATAGTGGGACGCCTGGGAACCGACCCAGGGACCACAGGCCTTGTTCTGGTAACATGTAAGTCCGATTATTCCTCCGCTTTGGTAGCGTTGGGAGGCCTTGCTCTAGTAGCATGTAAGTCCGATATTCCTCCGTTTTGGTAACGAGAGATGCCTCTGTTTTGGTAACGAGAGATGCCTCCGTTTTGGTAACGTGAGATGACCCCCGTTCTGGTAACGCTGGGTGGCCTTGCTTTGGTAGCATGTAAGACCGAGAGAGTGGGCCGCCTGGGAATCGACCCAGGGACCACGTGATAGTGTGCATGAGGCGAGGCATTGCTCTGGTAGCATGTAAGGTCGGGCCTTGTTCTGGTAACATATAAGTCCAATATACCATGCATACGACCATATTGTCGACGTTCCCTCTATACGAGGATGCCTGGGATGCGCACCCAGAGGAGATTACACATTTGATGTGCCATGACGAGTTTTAATTGAGTTTTATTGCCTAGTCTCATTTTACACATGAGTTGTGTTTTGTGACCTTGTCACGTGCTATTTACTTAGGTGATTTTTATCACGTATTTTGAGAATAGCCATTATCGCATATATTTACACATGCTTGTGAGTGCTCGATATTGAGCTTTTTTTATCTTCATGTTTTCACATGATTTATGAGTTATGAGATGATGATGTTTTGAGAACTTTCATGCTACGATTTCAAATGAGTTTCATAAACAAATACATATTTGTGATGTGTGATATGGTTTATATAACTGAGTTCCCTTACCCCCCTTACTGAGCGATTTGGAAGCTCACCCTGTTTTCTCTTCCCCCCAGATCGCTTCAAGTGAAGTGAGTTCCCTGCTACGTACGGGTTAGGGGCTAGTGGAGGACTTGAGCTCCAGGCTGTATTTTGTGTACTGAGGTAGATATTTACTATTCATGTACCCAGACTAGAGTTATATTCACAGACACTTATTGTACAATGATGTACGGGATGTATTAGGATTAATTAACTTGGAATTGAGTAATGTATATGATACAATATATACTATATTATGATAAGATCCTGAGGCATGATAATTATGATGATGTATGACACTGCACAGGAATGCATCCTTAATTGTGAATTAATGAGTAAAAAGTTTTAAATTAGCCCTATTTTCCGTGCTTCCGAGGCTTCACACAAATCGAAGCAGAAAAAGACGTGGACAGGGGAGGATGACAGTGTGTGGTGCGTGGGAGTTGGACTGAAAATCGAGCCTGGAGCAGCCAAGAAGTAACCGAACTAAAGATGACTCATGTGGAGAAGACAGGTTTCAGCAGCTGAACTGGGTAAGAAAGAGATCGAGGAAGTGAAGGAAACACTCTCGGTTCCTGGGTAAAACTAGAGTGAAAGAGCTGAAGCGAGAACGGACCAGGAAACCGAAAGGGAGAGTTGGCTTGCTGAAGGATGGTGGGGATGGTGGTGATGGTGGAGGCTAACTAGAGGATCGGAGGGGCTGGGGAAAAGAAAGGGACAGCCTGGGAGACAGGGAACAGAGTGTTCCCTTCTCTGTTTTGGCAGCAACCGAGGGGAGTCTTGGCTAGTGCAGGTGGCTCGTGACCGCCGACTGCTAGTAGGAAGAACAGGGACAGTGACAGCAAGAGGAAGGAAAGGGATGAAGGGAAGTACCGAAGTGAAAACAGTGGCGTCAGGAGGAAGGAGAAGTGGGTGAACAGTGATAATGCAGAAGAAGACGAAAGAAGAAGAAGATAAGGAATTTGGCGGGAAGCCAAATTTGAATAAAGAAAAAAAAGGTAAGAAAAGAAAAGTATATATATATTTATATATATATATAATTATATATATAAATAAAAATATAAAAATATTTGGAGATAGGAGAGAAGGAACAGAGAAATTTGAAAACCCCTAGAAAAAGGGCTCCGATCGAAATAACCCGAGTGGGCCAGATTCGTCGACTCACTATGTCGAGACAACCGAGGATCGCGGACAGACATCAAGGTAAGGAAAATTCTCGTCGCTGCTAGAGATAAATATGCGTACTTTGCGTATATTTGTAGATATAAAATTTAGGTTAAATTTCGCAGTACTAAAATTATCGAAAAGATTAGATTGAGCTTTATGACTGAAAAAAATTAGAGATTTTAGCTTAGTTGAACAATCAAATTTTACGGACTAAATTTTAATGATTGCAAAAATTTCAGTATTACTTGAATTCGATTTTAATTATTGAAAATCTTGAATTTTGAATTTTCAAAGATCGTCTTCTGAGATTTTTTTTCGAAAAAGGGCTAATCAACTTGTTTTGAACGATTTCATAAAACAAATGAATTTATATGTGATTTAAGAAAAAACGATCTGTTATAAAATTATTCTGATGAAATGTGCTTGAGCGCGTACTGACTGTGTGTCGTACGGTCCGCCTCGCACTAATTTTGAGATAAAGGCGTTGGTGAGATCATGCTGCACTTCTGTTTTATATTTGTATCTGTATTTGTATCTATATATGTGGTCCACGAGTACGATGTATTGTGCTTATGATTCTGTTTCTGGTCTTTGGACATTCTGATCTGTGAGCCGTTTGGGTAACTGACCACTCCCACGGCGATTGACATCTCGGCACACCTGGCCCGTGATTTGCTTGGAGTCACCGACATTGTCCAATAGTCATTTTTGATATCTGATATAGCATGCATGCCTTGTCTCATCTATTTGAAAATATTTAATTAAATTTGTCTGCTTAAACTGAAATATCTGCGAATCTGTTTGCTTTGCTACTGAAAACTCTGAACTTTCTGGATTTACAACAGTAGTTAAATGTATTACTTTTTCATATTCTGTTTCTGAAGAATCTGTTTCTGGTATTTGTGCTTTAGCCGAGACTAAATCTATTTTTCGAATATTTCAAATCTGATATCTGAGAAAATCATCTGTGAAACTTTTCAGGATTTAGCAAATATAAAAATATATATTTTGTAGGTATTGTATTTATCTACCTGCTATAGGGTTTTTCTTACTGAGCATGTTGCCCTTACTCTTCTCCACAGATTCGCACCAGTAGTGGAATTCGACTCTATAAGTCGAGGTATTTTGCACAGCTGCGCTTCGAAAAGAAATCACCTAAGCTAGAGGTATACCCAGTAAGGATAATTATTTTTGTATCTGTAAGTATAGTAATGTATGCAAGCATATATCTGGGGAAATGTGATTGATACTATTTTGTATGAGAACAAAATGTCGAATTTTTCAAATGGTAATGTTACTGTTTTGTGTTCTTAAACTTTTACTAAGTGGAATTAAATTAAATAGGCGACTTTATGGATTTTGATCTATTATCGACTTGTAGCCCAACCGAAATATCAGTAAATTCGGGTCGATATATAAGTGGTATCAGAGCAAAGGTTGGACTGATACGAGTCGATAATAAAAGTGAAAAAGACTTAGAAAGTTCACATCCCCAGCATTACTGTACGTTATTTAGATACAAAGGGGTATACGTATCAGTGTTTTGCTAAGAAATTGCTACTAAAATGCAGGAAGCCTATTAGTTATGGCTGGTGGATGACGAGGTCGACCGAAGGGACGAGAGGGTAGGTCATCCCGAGGCTGTGAGGACAGGCCTGAAGGATCGGGTGGCCCCACTACTGAACAGCCCACTCTAACCCTACTGAGAGCTATGAGGGCCAAATTACTAGTATGGAATGTAGCGTGGAGTCGATACTGAATCAGATCGGGCAAGTACTGGCCAAGCTGAACAACCCATCGGGCACTGCAGCTCAGACTGCACCTACTACTCCCACAGTTACGCCAGACATGCCTATGCCAGCGTAAACGGTACCAGTGCCGCTAGTGGAAGAACCTTCTACTACACTGCCACAGACCCTGCCTGTACCACAATCGTCGACACCAATGGCCCCACAGCAGCATAGTAATGATATGGGACACGATTGTGAGTTGGACAGGTTGAGGCACTTTCAAGAATTCAAACCTCTATCTTTTACTGGGTTAAGGATCCAGTGGTTGTCGAGGACTAGATTAATGAGATGGAGAAGCTTTATAGGTTTTTTCGGTGCAACTCTATCGAGAAAGTTGCTTTTGTAGCTTTTGTACTAAAAGGCGAAGCTGAACATGGTGGAAGTCCACCCGACTGATCTTAAGAAGCAGGCATGAGGTAATCACTGGGGATCTATTTCTTGATGCCTTTCGGAGCAAGTACATTCTAGATACTGCTTAGAGGAGATTACAGTCGGAGTTCTCGAACTTGATTCAGGGGAATAAATCTATTGATGAGTATGAATCAATGTTCACCTCATTGGAAAAATATGATCCGGACACCATGGACTACGAGGTGAAGAAAGTTTGAAAATTTATGGACAGATTGAGCCCCTGATTCGGGCCCGACTGGCCCCATTTGATATTAGCACCTATGAGGAGGCAGTTCGTCGAGCCTAATTGTGTGAACAAGATTACAAGATGCAGACTTTTGAGTCTAATAGATTGGGCAAGGGTAAGGAGCAGGATCGGAATAAGATAGCTGGGGACAGGAGTGGCAAAGATGGTAGGACACCATTGTTTAAATGACAAAGGCACTATGAAGAGATGT
Source organism: Firmiana major (assembly GCA_033439115.1). Taxonomy (NCBI): domain Eukaryota; kingdom Viridiplantae; phylum Streptophyta; class Magnoliopsida; order Malvales; family Malvaceae; genus Firmiana; species Firmiana major. The sequence continues at coordinate 42,557,444 of CM065908.1, read as the reverse complement.
GGGGTAAAACTATCAGGCCTCCCATCTATCAGGGCTTAGCACCTACCAAAGGGATTGTAATCGGAGGACCTCGGCCTAATGTAGAGGTGTGCAGACACTGTAGGGGGAATCACGGTAACAAGCCCTGCTATAGAATAATGGGGGTTTGTTTCAGATGTGGTAAGATGGGACACAATGTCAGGGACTGTCCTGAAGGTGTTGACATGGCCCCACAGAGGTATACAGAATGGAATACAGCACCTGCTACTACCTTCACACCAAGGAGGAAGGCGACAGTGGAAGAAAAAGGTAAGCGGGTTGCAGGACAGGGGCGAGTGTACGCTCTAGAATGGGAGGCGACAGAAACTGATGCACCAATTGAAGCATTTAAAGGTACTATTCTAATTTTTGATATTAAGTTTATAGTTTTATTTGATTCTGCTGCAACTCATTCCTTTATATCGCCCATGTTCGCATGTAAATTGATTCCATATGTACAACCCAAACCACTAGGAAGGGTACTAACGATTAGAACACCAATGAAAGATAGTCAAATGGCAAAGCAACTATATAAAGATTGTAGGCTTAAAATAGGAGATAGAAACATGTTAGCAGACCTGATCCAACTGGATATGTATGACTTTGATGTGATATTGGGCATGGACTGGTTAGCAACAAATCAAGTTGTTCTTGATTGTCGTAATAGGACAGTGACATTTATACCCGAAGAATATGTTGTAAAATTTTTTTGATAAGTAATGGAAAGAAAAATTTACTGCTAAATAACATGATCTTATTGATAATATGGATAATAATATTTTTGAAGGTTACATCGCGTATGTAATTGATATAGATAAGGTAAATCCGGATTTGAGCGATATTCCCATAGTCAGGGAGTTTCCTGACGTGTTTTCGGATGATCTACCGGGGTTACCTCCGGATAGGGAGATGAAGTTCTGCATCGATTTGATGTCTGGTACTGAGCCAATATCCAAGCCTCCATACCGAATGGCCCCTGTCAAGTTGGAAGAGTTGAGGAAGCAACTGCAAGAACTATTAGATAAAGGGTTCATCAGATCGAGTGTTTCACCATGGGGTATGCCGGTATAATTTGTGAAAAAGAAATATGGTAGTCTCAGGCTGTGTATTGATTACAGATTGCTCAACAAGGCGACCATCAAGAACAAATACCCTTTACCCCGTATTGATGATTTGTTGGACCAACTACGATGAGTACAAATCTTTTCCAAGATTAATCTGAGGTCAGGGTACCATCAGTTGAAGATCAGTAGTGAGGATGTACCCAAGACAGCCTTCAGAACTCGATATGGCCATTATGAGTTTTTGGTCATGCCGTTTGGATTGACGAATGCCCCCGCAGCTTTCATAGCGCTGATGAATGAAGCACTTAAGTCGTACTTAGATAGATTTGTCATAGTTTTTATTGATGATATTTTGGTGTATTCCAAGTCCAGAGAAGAACACGAGCAGCATTTGAGAGTGGTTCTACAAACCCTCAGGGAAAAGAAGTTATATGCCAAGCTCAGAAAATTTGACTTTTAGTTAGATCATATTACATTTTTGGGTCACATTGTGTCTAAAGATGGGGTGACTGTGGACCCATCTAAGATCGAGGCAGTGGTGAAGTGGGAAAGACCTAAGACTGTCACTGAGATTTGAAGTTTTCTAGGTTTGGCTGGATATTCAGGAGATTTGTATAGGGTTTCTCTAAGTTAGCTGCTCCTCTGACACGGCTTACAAGGAAAAATGTTAAGTTTGAATGGAGTGACACATGTGAAAGAAGCTTCCATGAGTTGAAGCACCGACTGACCACCGCACCTATATTGACTATCCCCGCTAGTTTGGGAGACTTCTTGGTGTATACGGATGCATCGGGTCAAGGTCTGGGAAGTGTATTGATGCAAAATGGGAAGGTAGTGGCTTATGGTTCTCGACAGTTAAAAAACTATGAGAGGAACTATCCAACGCATGATTTAGAATTGGCAGCTATAGTGTTTGCACTAAAAATATGGCGTCATTACCTGTATGGAGAGCAATTCCAGATCTTCACAGATCATAAGAGCCTCAAGTATTTATTTTCTCAAAAGGAGTTGAATATGAGGTAGATGAGGTGGATAGAACTTTTGAAAGACTATAACTGCGAGATCCTATACCACCCGGGAAAGGCAAATGTGGTAGCAGATGCTTTAAGCAGAAAGAATATGGGGTTGGTATGTCATATGATTATTCGGGAACATAAGCTGTTGGAACAGTTTACGAACCTCAACTTAGATATTGAACCCTTTGACAGTGTCGATTGTGGTATGGTAGCTAGCCTGAGGATAAAACCAGACTTGATTAACAGAATCCGACAGACTCAGCGTACTGATAAGTACTGTATATATGGCTGGTCAGATCCAGTTAGGTACTATGACTGATTTTGAAGTTAGCTCTGATGGTCTATTAAGGTTCAAGAGCAGGATTTGTATTCTCGATCATATACAGTTGAAGACATTGATATTGACAGAGGCTCATTTCTTGAAGTATACGTTACATCCGGGAAGTAATAAGATGTATCAGAACTTACGAAAAGTGTATTGGTGGTCAGGGATGAAAAAAGATGTGGCCGAATTTGTGTCTCGGTGTCTTGTGTGGCAGCAAATCAAGGTAGAACATCAAAAACCAGCAGGGTTGTTACAGCCTCTAACGATACCCACATGAAAATGGGAGCATATTACCATGGATTTCATTATGGGGTTGCCAAGAACTCGGAGGAACCATGACGCGATTTGGGTAATTGTTGATAGAGTGACAAAGTTCGCCCACTTCTTAGCTATGAAATCCATCGATACTTTGAGTGCACTAGCAGGCCTATATGTACGATAGATAGTAAGACTACATGGCATACCAGTGAGCATTGTATCTGACAGGGATTCCCGATTTACTTCACACTTCTGGGGACATTTCCAAGAAGCCATGGGAACCCAACTAAATTTTAGCACAGCGTTCCACCCTCAAACAGATGGGCAGTCGGAGAGAACCATTCAAACACTGGAGGATATGTTGAGGGCTTGTGCTCAAGATTTTAAAGGCTTCTGGGATGACCATTTACGGCTAGCGGAGTTTGCATACAATAACAATTATCACTCAAGTATTGGAATGGCGCCCTATGAAGCATATACGGTCGAAGGTGTCGGTCGCCAATCGGGTGGGAAGAAGTGGGTGAAAGGAAGATATTTGCTCCAGATCTAGTTAAGCAAGCTTCAGAGGATGTCCAACTGATTTGTGAGAGGTTGAAAACAGCTCAGAGCAGGCAAAAGAGTTATGCTGACCAAAAACGCAGACCCTTGGAATTTTCAGCAGGAGATTCGGTATTTTTGAAAGTTTCTCCATCCAAGGGTATAATGAGATTCGGGAAGAAAGGAAAGTTGAGTCCTCGTTATATAGGACCTTTCGAGATCTTAGACCGAGTGGGAGACAAAGCATACAGATTGGCGTTACTGCCTGATTTATCGACCGTTCATAATGTCTTCCATGTCTCCATGCTTTGGAAGTATCATCCGGATCCTACATATGTGATTAAGTATGAACCGTTGGAGTTAAAAGAGGATATGACATATGTGGAGAAATCGATTAGGATACTGGATAGGAAGGAGAAGATATTACGGTCTAAGACAATTCCTCTAGTCAAGGTTTTATGGCAGTACCACACTTCGGAAGAGGCCACGTGGGAATTAGAGAGTCTAATGCGAGAAAAGTGCCCACACCTGTTTATGAATTGATGTATTCCTAAATTTGGGGACCAAATTTCCTAAAGTGAGGAGAATGTAAATACCGTGAATTTTCAGTATGCTCGGTGTAGCTATAAATGACAATGTGGACAATTAAGTTAAAATTATGTTTTGGAATATAAGAAAACTTGGATAAGCCAATCACTTAAATCAAATTTATAAATAAATAACTAATAATAATGTGATTAAATACACGGAGGAGCGTATACACGCATTTATATACCTACGTTTGTATGATCCACTAAGAGTACTCTATAAAGTGAAAGTATATACACATATAAATATATGTGTTAAGCACATAGGAATGTGTATATATATATATATATGTATATGTATATATATATATATGTATATGTATATATATATATATGTATATGTATATATACTAACGTGGCAGCAGTAAAGTGTACAAAGGAACATAAAAATATATTAGGTATATTTATACTATACACAACTCTAAGATGACAGTAGAGAAGGGAGGAAACGTGCACGGTATGTAAACCAACCTTGAGATTGTGTGTGTGCAATAGGGAGATGACTGAAGCACGAAAGAGGGCATGGGAGCATGGCTAAATGTCTATTGGGTGGTCTGACCGAGAGAAGGAAGCAGCTACCAAACCCAACTCTGCTCGATTCTGTACATACATAAAAATGGAAGAAGATTGAAGCAGAAAAGAGACATGTCAAAGAGCAGAAAATAAAAAGTAAAGAGAGGAGACACAATGGAGAAAATGAGCAGTTGAGGGGTGGCACAAACCGAGGGAGACAGAAAAGCAAATCGAAGCAGAAAAAGACGCGAACAGAGGCGGACAGGGGAGGATGGCAGTGTGTGGTGCGTGGGAGCTGGACTGAAAACCAAGCCTGGAACAGGCAAGAAGTATCCGAACTAGAGATGACCCGTGTGGAGAAGACAAGTTTCAGTAGCTGAACTGGGTGAGAAAGAGATCGAGGAAGTGAAGGAAACACTCTCGGTTCCTGGGTAAAACTGAGTGAAAAAGCTGAAGCGAGAATGGACCAGGAAACCGAGAGGGAGAGTTGGCTTGCTGAAGGATGGTGGGGATGGTGGTGATGGTGGAGGCTAACTAGAGGATCGGAGGGGCTGGGGAAAAGAAAGGGATAGCCCGCGAGATATGGAACAGAGTGTTCCCTTCTCTGTTTTGGCAGCAACCGAGGGGAGTCTCGGCTAGTGCAGGTGGCTCGTGACCGCTGACTGCTAGGAGGAAGAACGGGGACGATGACAGCCAGAGGAAGGAAGGGCATGAAGGGAAGTACCAGAGTGAAAACAGCAGCGTCGGGAGGAAAGAGAAGTGGGTGAACAGTGATAACGCAGAAGAAGAAGAAAGAAGAAGAAGATAAGGAATTTGGCGGGAAGCCAAATTTGAAGAAAGAAAAAAAGGTAAGAAAAGAAAAGTATATATATATATATATATTTATATATATATAATTATATATATAAATATAAATATAAAACTATTTAGAGATAGGAGAGAAGGCACAGAGAAATTTGAAAACCCCGAGAAAAAGGGCTCCGATCGAAATAACCCGAGTGGGCCGGATTCGTTGACTCGCTACGTCGAGACAACCGAGGATCGCGGACAGACACCGAGGTAAGGAAAATTTGTAGATATAAAATTTAGGTTAAATTTCGCAATACCGAAATTATCGAAAAGACTAAGTTGAGCTTTATGACTAAAAAAATTAGAGATTTTAGCTTAGTTGAACAATCAAATTTTACGGACTAAATTTTTGTCACGACCCTCAACTTACCAAAATACGTACAAATTTTTCGCATTTTCATGCGTCAATCTTTAATCATCCTTCCTCGATCGTGAACAACCACACTCATAACAGTTGGGCTGTGTGTCGACATCTAACTCACTCCACCATACCAATTCAATTTGAAACATTATTTATGAGTAAACACTTGTATAACTGTATATATATCAGAGTTGTTACATGTGTTTACATTGTTTTACATCCCCAGTAGTTACATACAAAATGCTACTATGCTATGGCTAGTTTAGATACAAAATAATCCAAGTGTGTATACCTTTAGCGATGGGATGCAGCGGATTACCAAAAGGGAAACGCCTCCAGTCACGCTCAATCTATACTCAACACTCTATAGAGAGGGGGAAAATAAGGGGGGTGAGCAAACCACACGCTCAGTAAGGCAATCATGCGAACAGGTAGATACTGCATGATCTACGTGATCGTGATGCCATGCTCAAAAGCATTTCATTCATTATTTATCTCAAAACATGAGTGTATGATTGTGTTAATGGTATGTAAAGCATTCATGCTATTAAAATCAAGTGTACACTTCAACTCAAAGCATGGTATAAATCATCATGCATAATTCACAATAAAAGCATGGCATTACCCATCATGGATTTTCACAATAAAGCATGGCATTAAACATCATGCATCCGTGCACTTTAAAAACCATTAACAAATCAATTTCAACATTGGTCAGGTCTCGGCCCATCCCTCGGGCTTTTTCAAACATGGATTTATTCTCAAATAGCATTAGACATGTGAGATAGGCAGTTCAACAACAGGTAATAACCTCGAGGCCTATGTACATAACCTGTGATACCGGCTACACGGATCAGGTGTGCGGGATATCACCACTATCTGCTTCCACACGGGAGGTGGGTCAAATCCTACCCGCCGATCCACAGATCTCGTCCGAAGACGGCACATCACAACTCAACACGGTACAATGTACCCCATGCTACATGCACGGTACAACGTACTCCGTGGACCCAATCAACACATCATATCACGCCACATCTCAAACGCACGTGTGAGCCTATTTAATCGGTGCGACCTCTTGTCTACCCGAAGCTCCTAACACGGCTAATTAATCATGTCAAAACAATGCACATGTGAGCCTATTTAATCGATGTGACACCCAGTCTACTCGAAGCTCCAAACACGGCAACATGCAAGATGGGCATCCAGTGCGAGACAAACTCGAAGCACAATGCCAAAACAATTATGAAATCCATGTGAAAACTAGTGCCTCTTACACTCATGTGTGTAAAACACGTCAAATCTCATGCTAGTTATACTCTAGCACGCTTTCATACTCACGAAATCATGTAGGTGGCTCAAAACTTTGCAAAGTATGGTTAACAAAACCAAAACACACTCATTTCTTTTGCAAATCATTTCAATGCTAGCCAACCTACCAATCATTTGCTAAAAAGCAATAAAACATGATTTTCAAAGCAATATGCTTTTGTTTTCATGCACATTTCTCAAACTCCCAACTTTTACCCTTCAATCACCCAACAACAACATTTCCTAATCTCATGCATTCTAGCAAAACATTTAAGCGCCCAAATTGCGCACAGATATCTCTAAGAGTCCACCCAATTCCCTTACCTCGATTCACTTGGTGTGACTCCTTTTCTTTTAGCTTCTCACACTCTTGGCTCAACTCGCCTCGGCGTATCCTCGAAAGCTGCGATTTATTCATTAAATCAATTGAGTTAATGTATTTAACCCATAATTGACCTCACTAGTCAATATTATTCACTTGTGCATTTTACCAATGCCTTAATCCACATTTTACGTCTTATAGGTAAATCTCATAATTTATCCACTAACCACATCTTAAAATCATACCACAACACTATTAATAACTTCTACATATCTCATTCATCATTAATCTCCATACAATTCCACTTTCTCACTCTAGACCATTTCTAGGTCATAATCATTCCAATGCATTTAGATAGTTTCTAACCATCCATACTCATGCCAAACAACTCCAAAATCACTTAAATAAACAATGTACCATAGTTGGAGTGTTAGAATCTTACCAAATTTGATTTCTCTTCTTGCTCCAAATGGCAATGCCCTTAACTCCTTCAATACCAATAAGGGGAAAATGCCTTCCAACTATGTTGTTCTTCTCTTTGATAGGAACAACTTTCCCTCTAATGGTCTCTCTTCAAACCTCACTGAAAATGGCTGATTTTAGAGAGAGAAAGTTAGGTTTTTGGGTTGAAACTGGAAGGTTAGTGTTTTTCTCGAAATGTTCTGATTTTCAGCACTCCTTATATAGAAATAGCTTGAGGAGATCGATCTGGTCCAAGAGGAGATCGATCTGGTCCCCTTAAATCCCTCTTTTTCACGGCATTTTAAGCATGAGATCGATCTGTCGAAGCATGAGATCGATCTGTCGAAGCATGTGATCGATCTGCTCCCAAACAGAGAGCTAAAGAGATCGATCTGGGTGCTTGGGGATCGATCTTTTCACTACAAAATGCTTAGGAGATCGATCTGGCTCCATTGGAGATCGATCTGCTCTATTCCTTTGCCCAAATAAGGGCATTCTGGCTCTTCCAGATCGATCTCTCATCCCATGAGATCGATATGCCCTTCACAATTTCCAAATTTTCTGCAGTTCTTCTTTAGCAACATTTACCAAACATCCTTAATTTGCTACCATGATCCTTTTCTCATCCATTCATCTTTGAGACTTGAAAATGGCATCCATCCTCACTTCATACACATTAAAACTTGTGTAGAATCTCTGTATGACCAATGGTACTTAATATAAACAAAAATGGAAGGGCACATCTTATGCAATTCTACTTCCATTTTACCAAACTACTCATAATCCATTCTACACACATTCTCCATATGTTTAAGTCCATTTCTTCACATTCATACTTAATGTAACTTGTATGTACAATTACCACTCTCATTACAAGTGTGTACATTACTTATGGACTTACATCACATATACTTCACTCATGAATTCATAGTACAACTCTATTTACATTTCTATGTACATATATACCCTTATACATATACGGGGTCTCACAATTTTAATGATTGCAGAAATTTTAGTATGACTTGAATTCGGTTTTAATTATTGAAAATCTTGAATTTTAAATTTTCAAAGACCGTCTTCTGAGATTTTTTTTCGAAAAAGGGTTAATCAGCCTGTTTTGAACGATTTCATAAAACAAATGAATTTATATGTGATTTAAGGAAAACGGTCTGTTATAAAATTATTCTGATGAAATGTGCTTGAGTGCGTACTGACTATGTGTCGTACGGTCTGTCTAGCACTAATTTTGGGACAAAGGTGTTGGTGAGATCATGCTGCACTTCTATTCTGTATCTGTATCTGTATCTGTATTTGTATCTGTATCTGTGGTCCACAAGTACGATGTACCGTGCTTCTGATTTTGTTTCTGGTCTTCGAACATTCTGATCTGTGAGCCGTTTGGGTAGCTGACCATTCCCGCGACGATTGACCTCCCGGCACACCTGGCCCGTGATTTGCCCGAAGTCACCGACATTGGCCAATAGTTATTTCTGATATCTGATATAGCATGCATGCCTTGTCTTGTCTATTTGAAAATATTTAATTGAATTTATCTGCATGAACTGAAATATCTGTGAATCTGTTTGCTTTGATACTGAAAACTCTGAACTTTCTGGATTTACAATAGTAGTTAAATGTATTACTGTTTCATATTCTGTTTCTGAAGAATCTGTTTCTGGTATTTGTGCTTTAGCCGAGACTAAATCTGTTTTTCGAATATTTCAAATCTGATATCTGAGAAAATCATCTGTGAAACTTTTTCGGGATTTAGCAAATATAAAAATATATATATTTTGTAGGTAGTGTATTTATCTACCTGCTATGGGGTTTTTCTTACTGAGCATATTGAGTTCACCCCCTTACTTCCCTCTACAGATTCGCATCAGTAGTGGAATTCGACTCTATAAGTCGAGGTATTTTGCACAGCTGCACTTTGGAAAGAAATCACCTAAGCTAGAGGTATACCCAGTAAGGATAAATATTTTTGTATCTGTAAGTACAGTAATGTATGCAAGCATATGTCTGGGGAAATGTGATTGATACTATTTTGTATGAGAACAAAATGTCAAATTTTTCAAATGGTAATGTTACTGTTTTGTGTTCTTAAACTTTTACTAAGTGGAATTAAATTAAATAGGCGACTTTATGGATTTTGATCTATTATCGACTTGCAGCCCAACCGAAATATCAGTAAATTCGGGTCGTTATATCCTCCAACTCCTTGCTCTGCTGTTGAGTGTTGTTTTCTTCAGTTGTATTTGAAGTTGATGTACTTTTCTTTTCACTTTTTGTATATAGTTCTTTTTCTTTTTCTTTTCTGTTGTTTCTTTCTTTGTTTATTTTGCAGGTTTATTTTCTAGTTTTACACTTTCAATCAAAGCTTCGATTGTTCATCAACATCAGAAAGAGAAGTACTATGTTCTTGAGATTAAATTCTAATATTATCTGCACACTGAGAACATTGTACACTTTAAGTTTGGGGGAAGGGATATTACTTGAGTATTTTTCGAAAATTTGGGCAAAATTGAAAAAATTTTCAAAATGTTTTCAAAAATCTGAGCTTAAACTATTTGATTTTGGGATGATTTAGTACTTAGCATGTAGTTTTCCCATATTCCGATGATATGACCCCATAATTAAGTCTGATTTTGATTGACTAAGAAGCATGATTATAGGAAAAGCATGAAGTTGAATTCTTGAATTTGTCTTGATTCTGATTGTGATTTCTTCATCTTACGCACATGTCATGTCATGAATCTGTATATTTATTTAGAGAAAGCTTATGTGGACTTAGGATTGCATTTGTTTAGTTAATTTTGTGTATCATATTCTATAATTTGTTTGATCTAATCTCGAGGTGAAATATTAGATCACACTTAATTAGGGAGATGATTTAGGCCATCTTTGGATCGTTTGAGCCTTTCGAGCCATCCATGTATATACTTTATCCCTAGTCACCCATCTGGGCCAAATAAAGCATTTCTCTGTAAATACACCTGCTTATGATTTTCCTTAGCTTAAATACTTTGTTCCTATCCCTTACCCCAAAAGCATGAAAGTCATTGGAATATATTTTGAGCTTTGTACATATGGGTATCGGGTGATAGTGAATGTTTAAAAAAATACAAAAATAGAATAAAAAGTTTAATGAAATAAATAAGTTTGGGGGAAATGATTTGAGCTCTTACATTAAGATCCTAGAAGCAATGCATGTTAAGGGGTAATTAAACCTAAATCGACTTTATCATACCTTAGCCCCAGCCTTACATTACAAGCTTAATGAAGTCCTATTGATCTTTAGTTAAGTGTGACTACATTAGTGGAGAGAGAATTGAAAAGCAAACTTATGGGAATGATCACATGTCATTGACTTTGCATTCACTGTGTTTGCATAATCTAATCCGGATAATGTATTGTGAACTGACTTTGACATTTTTTACACACTCACGAGGAGTCCAATTTGGGTTAGGACTTATGATTGAATAATTTTGAATGTTGGACTTGTAATTGTTAATCTTTAAGATCATAGTCTGTACTTTTTCTTTGAGGATAATATTGGGAAAATTATTGTGTTTAGTACGTGTCATTTCTACAATTATTTTGTTTTGTTTGAGGACAAGCAAAAGTTCCAGTTTAGGGGTGTGATAATTCTATATTTTTAGAAATTATTTGTGCTTAATTTCCTAATTAATTATTTAAATCCCCAATTTATTTTGTTAATTATCCTCTTTATTTAATTAAAATTCTCATGTTTACAGATAAATTAAATCTGGATGAATTTTGAATATTTCGGTAGAAAATGGATCGAAATTGGGCTAAAATCGAGATTGGACCATGCGGACAACACAAGCCTAGCACATCCAATTGGAAAAAAAGACAGATGACATGGAAATATTATTTTTCAAGGAGACAATGGTGTGAAGACAAGTGGCCAAACAATGCCAACTCATCTAGGATGGAAAAATTACAATTGTACCCCTAAGTGTGTATATAAATAGAAAAAGATGGCAATTGAAAAATAGGGGTAGCCTAGGTTATGAGTAGTGCAGAGAAATTTAGGAGTAGTTTTAATTTAGGGTAGAATAGGTTTAGGTTAATTTTAAGGCTTTCCTTGTTTTAAATTTCCGAATGTTTTCTTTTTCCAACAACTAATTTGTTTTTACTGTTCATGGCAATCAATTTAATTTTTTTTGCTCTCGGTTTGTTCATCCGTTTTGTTCTTCAATGTTCATTCGAGCTAATCGATTTCATCCATCACTGCCTTTGATTCTGATGTTTTGATGCGGGTTGGGTGCTGGGTATTATTTCCACATCAATGGTAATGTGGGATCACAGCAGTATGAGGAGGAATCGAAACAACCCGAGATCATTGGAGTTTCTTATTTTTCTGTTCTTGATTTCTTTTGTTTCAGTTTTAGCTTTAAAAGGATTCCAATCTTCCTCTCGATTGCACTTTAAGTTACCTTTCACATTTTGTTTGCAGCTCTAAGCTTTTATTAGATGTATGTTTTATGGATATAGCATAGGTAGCATGATATTGCAAGGAACCGAGAGCCACAAATCCCACTCTGCTCTCCTCTGTTTTTGAATATTTGTACTGTTCATCATCTCTTATGTTTTTCTATTTTAATTCATTTAAATCTCCACTTAAAAGTAAGGTTTAGGATAAATGATCACTGCATTTCAGTAAGTTTCTCCTCTGTCGACATTTAAACTTGTCTCGGTTTGTTTGGTTTCATTTCATATTTACTGATTAGCAGGTTGTTAAATTATTTTTGCTCTAAAATCTACTGCTGCTTGCTGATCATCATACGCTTGTTTAGGATTGGATTATAAAAGGTGCTTTAGTGTGTAGCAAAACTGTCCAGGACATGCTTGCAGGATTATGCTTTGTTGCTATGTAGAGAATAAAGTTGGTACAAATAGTGCCTTGGATACAAGCTGTAGGACAAACCGAGATCAGTGCATCACCAGCAGCACCTGGAAATGGAGAGCAAGGCTAGCATGCAAGATGACAAACCGTGAGCAGCAATCGGACAAAAGCAAACCTCGCCTGGACATCAGTTGATGAAGACAACAGGCCTGGAACTGAGAGCATTGCTTGGAAAAAAAATTGAAGAAGACGTGTACAGTGTCACCTATCGGGACCACTTTGGTGTTTGCAATTTGTTAAGGCCATGTTTGGCATTATGGATTTGTTCCAATTAAAGTTACCATGCATTTCTATTAATTGTTATTGCTTTTACTTTAGTTTATTAACTTAGTTAGAATTAGAGTATTGAATCAATTTGCTTATTAGTTATATTTTCTTAGTTTATTAGTGTAAGGCTTAGTTTAATTTCATTAATAGTTAATTTTCTTTTTACAATAGGAATTAAGGTTTTGCATTTAGAATTAATTTAGATTAAATGTGTTTCATGCATTTTTAATTTAGTCTTTCTTTTCATTAAATTTTAGTTTAGTTTAATTTGCATTTTAATTAGTTTACTTACATGCATTTTTATTTTAAGTTTGTTTAAATTTTAGTTTAGTTTAATTTTATTTCTTTATTTTCATATTTGCATTTTATTTTAATTGCGTTAATTAATTTTAATTGTTTTAATTTTCTTTTGTAGGTATTTTCTTTAATTGCTCGGAATTCGGTAAGCAAATCTTAGTTCAGTTTTATTTTCTTTATTTTAATGTTTATTGTTTTCAGTATCTTTAATTAGCCTTTGTAGATCACCAACTTTAATTTCATAATTTGCTAGGATATACTTAGGGTAAGATTAACCGGTACTTAATTAGGCTAGTCAACTTCTCTGTGGAATGATAACTCGGGACTCAAATCTCATTATAACTTGTACGACCCGTGCACTTGCGGACAATACCCTTTGGACGTGTCAAGATTCTAGCTGGAATGTAGTGATATTTAGAGTGAGAAAGTTTGGTTCTTTAAGAGAAATGGAAAGGTTTGGGTTTGGTGGGAGGAAATCTGATTTTTAGTCTAAATCTCGTGCTCTTTTTATAGATGCAGACACATGAGATTGATCTAGCCCTTATGGAGTTCGATCTCTGCATGGTTTGGTAGTCCTTTTTACCAATCCTAACTACTACCAGATCGATCTTCTCTTCATGATGAGATCAATCTGTTTGTGAATGGGAGATTGATCTGTTTCCTTAAGGGAGATCGATCTCTTCCAGGCCGAGAGTTAAGGAGATCGATCTACCTTCCCATGAGATCGATCTGCCTTGTTCAATTGAACTAATTCCTGGCATTTCATGAAAGGAGATCGATCCCTCCCTCATATGAGATCGATCTCTCTTCCCCTACACCTTCTTTTCTGCAAGTTTTCTACAGATTTTTCCTAATGTATTCTCATCCTTATTTGCTTCATACCTCAATTTACAATATGTGCACAATTAATGTACAATGGCATCCATTCTGTATAGTACGTAGGCAATGAAACTTTTACACACACTTGAAATCATGGATTATATATTAGATTCATCATCCTTACATCCTTTTTTTCATTTATACATATGTAACCATGTACATTTACATCATAGCTTCATAAAAAGACTTGTAAGACTACAGGCATTACATAACTGTCTTAGCATAACAATCTAAAACAGCATGGTTTGACGATAACCAATCCATTCCTAAGATTACATCAAAATCACTCATGCTTAACAGTATTAGATTGGCTATCATATCCTTTTCCCCTACTCTTAGCTTACAATTGTTTAACATATATTCCACTAGCTGACTATTAACCATAGGCGTACAAATTAACATCATCCTACTCAAAGGTGTACGCTCTACATGCTTTGCTAATTTACATTCAAATGAAGGCGATACAAATGAATATGTGGCACCAGGATCAATTAAAACACGTGCTTCTAAATCATATATCAGGATGTTACCTCTAATCACATCCAACGAAGCATCTACTGTCCCTAGTCCAAGGCATGCACTCGCCCTCGTCCAACAACCTGCTTCCCCTTCTCTTCCGCAGTCGCTCTCCTCTTCGGAGCAGACATATTAGCTGGAGCTCTCTCCGGCTTCTTACCCTTCTATGGGGCAATATCAATCACCTCTTGGCACACTCTAGCCATATGTCCTGGCTTCCCACATCTGAAGCATAAACTGCTAGAAACAGGACAAGGTCTACCTCCATGAAATCTACCACATCTACTGCACTGCTCAGTAGTAGGCCTCGATTCTCCAATCACAACTCCTTTAGTTAGAGCTATAGCCGGGTATGCAGAAGATCTAATAGTCCTCTCCTGTACTTCCTCGATCTTTGGTCTCTTACCGAAGAGTCTCCTCCCTCCTCAATATCTGAAACCTCGAGTATTGTCACTCACCGGCCTTTTTCTATCTCTGTCCCTACCTTTTCCCACTGTTCTGAACTCTGAGACATTCCTCTCATAATTTTATTCACAAAGTTGCACCCTGCGCATTGCTTCATCATAGGTAGAGATGCCAAATGGAACCATTTTAAACCGTAATACTGGTCTCAATCCATCTATAAATCTGCGGACCTTCTTGGTCTTGCTACTCATGGTGTCAGGGTCATACCTTCCTAGGGATAAAAATCTAGTCTCGTACTCATCTATTGACTGACTTCCGTGGTTTAACCCTAAAAATTTAGCTTGCAGCCTTCGCTGAGCCGTATCTAGAACAAACTACCTCCTAAAGGCACCCAGAAATATCTCTCAATTGATCTCTGTATGTCGGTGTCAGACCCGGATTTTTTGTAGCTTATTTCCTTATGATTCCTATGTGTATGAACACTATGTAATTATGGTTGAATCATAAGAAGAGTATTTACTAGATTTAAAGTGTTAATGAAATGAATTAACACGCAAAAGCTACATAAAATGCCTAATGTGGATGATAAGTATCACAGGCTAAACCGAGTCATTCTAAATCATTCTGACTGAAAATAAGAACTTAAAATAAGAGAGCGTAGAGAGCTCATGAAGGAAAGTCAGCTTGATTTAGACCCGAACATACAAAACGAGTGTAAAAGCTAAAAAGGGTAAAATGGACCTTTTCGGCGAGAAAAGGAGTTTCGGGTGAAATTATCCACCGGGAACGGTTGGAATATAAAGACGAGAGTGTAAGACATGATATATAACACTTTCGAAAATTTAAGAAAAAGTCAACTTAGTCAATGGTTAAAGAAAAAGTCAACTATAGTTGAAAAAGTGGACTTTTACCATAGTTGACTAATCAAGGTTAGAAATTAACCTAAGTGTGGAGAAAAATTTGGGGAAAAATATTCTTGGCCAGAATACAAGATAATCATCCCCGAAAGTAAGGAAAATTTATTCGGAAGGATTCCGGAATAAATTTAATGGTTAAAAACGTAATGGGCCTAAGGTGAAAATTTTAAAGCCCATTAAGGTATACTAAATGTATATCGAAAATGTTAGGTCCTTTAGACGGAATTGTTGGATCAATTGATCGGCCAAATTTTGAGACAATAAAAGGCCCGAGGTATAGTAAAAATTTCAGCCCGAAAGCCCATTAGGAAAGCCCAAACCGAGAAGCCCAATTGGAAAAGCCCATGAGATAAATATCTAACTATAGTTAATGTTAACTATGACTCATAAGGTGACTCATAAGGTGACTCATGGTTCAGATTTGGAAAGTCAAGCATAGTGGCTGAAAAGTAAGGCTTAATGGCTAAGTAAGTGGCTTATAAATGCAGCCACACCATTGTCTTCTTCATCACTCATTTCCGGCTAGAGAAGAACACCATTGAAACATAACCATTCAAGCTTTCTCTCACTAGAAATCACTAGGAATTAGTCATATTTGGAACTTGCATTCTTCATGGAAGTTGTTCCAAATTGAAAGGAGATTAACATATGTTGGAATTGGCTATCAAGGAGCCATAGAGAGCAAACCGAGAGCCTCCAAAGATTCGGCCAAAAGGAGAACACTACAATTGGTATATTTTCTAATTTCCAATTTCATATATGTTAATGTATGAATGATTTCAAGTATGTTGATATATGTTTTAAGCATTGAAACATATTAAATCACCATGAAGAGGGTTAGGCCGAGAGTGATCAATGGGATATTGAAATATGTCAATTTGATTTTCAGACATAAATGGATTAGTACACATGTATTAATGTTAATGGTATAATTAGAATTAATCAAATTGATTAATTAATACATGTAAATTGTTGGCAACCAAGGTGTTTGATAAAATGCCTAAATGAACTATAGGATGATTGGTAATGTTGCCTACCAAGTGTTTGTGAAAATGCCTAAGTGGAAATGGCTAGGAAATAGGCATGTATGGCATGCCATGGTGGAAACCGAGAATGGCTAGCTCTCGGCCTAGGCATGTGGCCGAGAGGCCCAATGGGCCAAGCCCAATATTTTTAGGCCCAATAGGGTGTAATGGGCCTAAGACAAGCCCAATAAGAGTTGGTGGGCCCCACAAGCCCAATAGGCCCAACAAAAGTGAATAGTAAAATGAAAATGGACTTAAGGCCTAGTTAAGCCCATTAAGGATTTTTAAGGCCCATTAAGGGAAATTAAACTGTATTAATGTGTAATACAGTAGGAAAATGATAATTAACCTGAGGAATGGTTATTTACAGCTCCGGAGTTTACATCGAGAGCTTATCGGACTGCGGGATTTAGCAGCACCGAGGAAGTGAGGTCACGAGACGTGATCCGAGGTAAGGGACTTTTGCGAGTAGTTAGAGATACCTGCACGTATTTTCAACTGCTTCTGCATTCACTTAAAAACTCTGAGGGTCAGAGAAAGTGAATAATAAATATTGCGACCCGATAGTGGCAAATTACGATTTTGCCCCTAGTTAGTCAAAAAGTCAACTTTTGTGAGAAGTTGCAAAAAGCATGGAAAATACTATTGTGAGTGTTTAAATGCTATTAGCATGAAAATAAATAGATGGGCTAATGATTTTAAGGTTGATATGACTTAAGCACACTTTTAAGTGCTGATTTTACTATTTTGTAAACAATCCCTTTTAAATAGCCATCTATCATATTATGTGAGAATGAATCGTGCTAGAGCATAGCTCGCACTGGGATTCATATGTTTTCCACATAACATTAGTGCTGGATTTTGATACGCACTAGATTTTCATGACATGCATGATAGAGTACTGGAGTTTTACTCGTACTCAGCTTTGAATGATATATGCATGACAGAGTGCTAGAGCGTGGCTCGTACTCGATTTTTCATGGTTTATACATGACATAGTACTGGGAGCGATTGCTCGTACTTGATTTTGATATTGTGCATAGCATAGTACTGGGAGCTATTGCTCGTACTTGATTTGATACATAAACTATGCATTGACCTAGTTGCTGGAGGTTTACTCGCACTAGAGTTGAGTTTTATGATGTGAAACAGTGTTGAGCGGAGTGACGACTGTGAGTCGCACTCAAGACGCACACTGTATGTGATATGTAATACATGTTGAAACCCATGCCTGATTCCTGGTGTGACTGTGTGTCATAGCTAGAGAGGATATCCGCATGAGGTTGATATAGACGTGGTATACTTATTTCCATGGTTTCGAGGGCTAAAGACCCTGGCTATGAGGATTTCCATGGTTTCGAGGGCTAAAGACCCTGGCTGTGAGGGTCCACGGGTGTACTTTGTACCGTGCCCGGGGCACGAGGTGTACGCTGTACCGTGTGTTACGTAGCTGGCGGTTGACATTGGACTGACCATCCTCCCGTTACAGCAGTGATTGCCGCACACCGAGTACTGTGTCGCATGGGATCACTTTTCGGATATGATCATAATCCAGGATACTATTTGTATTTACCACAGAGTCTCACATGATATATCACATTGATTGACTGATTTAAACTGCGGACAGACCTGAGGGATGGGTCGGACTCCGATTTGTGTTGTGAATCATTTGATGCCATATTTATATGTGATTTAAATATACATGGCATGATTTACACAAAGGCATGATTTATATATGCAATGCATTGTTTTGCACTACATGCCTACATTTGAGAAATAAAGCATGATTTCTGTACATGGGATTTATTCTGTACAAGTATATATATTATATTTCAAGACATGCTTTTAAAGTGAGTTAAGGAAATAATGTTTTCAAGGCATAGCACTATTTTGAGTAGATAGTGTGGATATCTACTTGCTTGCCTGATTTCCTTACTGAGCGCGTTATGCTCACCCCCCTTTTCTTTACATCTCTCTACAGAGCGTCAGTAGAGCGAGAGTTATCGTGGGAGAGTGTCCCAGAGTCCACTGCTAGTTCCTATCGATTTGTCAGGTATACTTATTATGTACAGTTGTGTATCTAAACATAGAAACAGCACAGTGGTGTATACTTTATATATTATGGGGAATGTAATCGTATTAGATTTTATAAAATCTTACATGTATAATAAAAGCACCTACAGTCAGAATTAATATATTGACATGTATGTATGAGAATGGATATTATGGTAAGTGAAGACTCTGACATCGAATCACAGCCCAACCAGTGAAGAGAGGAAAGGTAAGTTAAAATGCGAAAAATTTATTGGGGTTTTTGGTTAAAGTCAAGGATTGAAACTGGGGTCTTGACAGTCGGGCTCTCAATATGGGTCGGGTGGACTTCCACTAATGCTTTGTCGTCCCCTTGAGTAGGAACGCAGCAAATGCAACCATCTCTGAAGTTGTACACTAAAAGAATCCGTACAACTTCTCCATCTCTCCTATCCACTCCTTTGCCAAAACTGGGTCCTTAATACCATGAAAAGATGAAGGTCCAAGCTTCTGGAATTGTCGAAGTCTGTCTAAATCATAACCATACCCCAAAACATTACCGCTCTATCGTGGAGCAACATGAGACGACATATCCTGAACTGGCGGGGGTGCAGGTGTATCAGGTGCAGCTGCCTCTCTCGTTGCAATCTCTGCATCCTGTCCCTGTCATCCTGGCATAGTCTATGCCAGTATCTCCACTATGGTCTCAAGGCGACGCTCTAATCTCTTGAAACATGCCTCAGTACTCTTGGGTGCCTTAGTATGACATGTAGTCTCTGGCCTACCTCTACGGCCTCAAGCCCTATCTCTATCCCCCTACCACAGCGAGTATTAACCATAATGGCTAAATCCCTGCATGATAATCATTAATTAGTCTGATTTCCATCTAGTATACACAATTGTAACTGAACAAAGTATAGTACTATGGGGATGTATATTTTCCTAATTATTAATATCGATTCACATCAAACCAATACAGCTGTGATACAATTCGCTCACGCCCTACTCTCACACGTGACCTACCAAATACACCACAAATTTTTCACATTAAACTTACCTCTTCCTCTGTCATCACTCTACACCAAATAGTTAGGCTGTGATTCGATATTAGTCACCCATTCACATTCATTCATAAAATACATAAAATTCAATACTCTTTTCTATAACGTAAACTCTTATACATAAGTACGAATAATTGTACATATACATCTCGATCGTACATTAATTTACATAAATGTACTCTTACATTGTTCAGTACAAAATATTCGAGTGTGTATACCACTCGTAAGATGGATATGCAGCGGATCAGGAAATCTTAGTCCTTCGCCGTGTCCACCTATTGTGGATGCTCTGAAAAGAGGGAAATAATAAGGGGGTGAGCTCACAGCTCAGTAAGGAAATCGGGCAAGCAAGTAGATAACCACACTATCTACAAAATACAATGCATATGCCTTGAAATAATTTCCTTATTCATTCGTATCTAAAGCATGTATCTTTCTCAAGGCTTTATGCAATATATATATATACAAAACATCAGTCATAAAACTGGAAATATGCTGGTTTAACAACCTCAGCATTTCATGCATAAATACTGCATTTCTCATGTAATTTCACACAAATCACATTTATCATGTCATTCATTTAAATCAAAATCATATGGCATTAAACATGTTTCAAAGCATGGAAATCTAGACCTCACCCATCCCTCGGGTTACCCTTTTTCACAATTCACAAATTCACATGTTCATATCATAAAACCATGTGATAATTCACTCAAGAAATCTCAATGTACATAGCATGAAAAGAAAACCGAGATAGGTGACTACATGTTCCGAGTGTATGATTATAACTCATTTTTTCATGATCTCAGGCTACACAGTACTCGGTGTGCGGGGTCTCACAATTACTGTAACGGGAGGTGGATCAATTCTCTACTATCAGCTCTCAATCTGAGGACCTGAACCTGAAGCAAATCAGATCCCACTGGATCCCACTCCCACTGCTAACTAGTCATATCCAAATACATTTAAGTACTTACGGTACAGCGTACAACATGTGACGTACACGGTACACAGTACTCCATGAACCCTATCTTAAGGTGGGATGCTCGCCATGAGTCTTAGTCATCTTACATTGGATATACCTCATAGTCGAGATGCTCGCCATGAGTCTTAGTCCTCGTGCCATAGGTTATTTTGATAGCCCTTAGCCTTATCTCAAAATATTACAGGTGTAAGTATATAATATCGGTGCGACACACAGTCAGCACAGGCTCCCAACACGGTTGTTTCATGCTCTTTCCAAAATTCGGTATATGTGAGTAAAACTCCTAACACGACCATATCACAATGACATAACTCTAGTGTGAGCAATGCTCCCAACACTATGTCATGTAAAAACACGAGTATGAGTAAAGCTCCTAATACTCTATAATTGTATAATATATGAAAACTGAGTACGAGCTAAGCTCCCAGTACTCTATCATGAAAAATTGAGTATGAGTAAAGCTCCCAATGTCACAACTCAATCCCATTCTCTTTAACCGAAAATCACTGAAAATTTTTTGCGTTTTACTATTACCTTACTCGGTCGTGAACTAAACTCACCACACACTGTTGGGCTGTGAGCCAATAATAAACACCACATCTCATTCATTCTCAATTAATTAAAACGATGTCATACATGTGCATTTAATCGTGTACTTATACGAATACATGTTTTACTGACATCTACATCCCCCATAATTACAACTCAAAAGAGTACTGTGCTTTTACGTTGTTTAGATACAAAAAGAATCACTGTGTATATACCTCTTAGCAATGGAGATGCAGCGGAGTCCAAAATACCACGCCTCAGTCCTTACTGGGCTACTACGCACGCTCTGTAGGGGGGAAAATAGAGTGGGATGAGTAACCACACGCTCAGTAAGGCAATAATGCAAGCATGGTAGATAACTACTCTATCTACATGCTGATAGTGTTATGCATAAATCATTTATGGTAGGAGCATGAGGAATAAAACTATGCCATGTGAATATACATATATATCATGTATCAAAATCATGTGCATTGGCATATAAAACATGGTAGAAACATCATGTATAAATCATCTCATGCTCAATCTCATTTAATTTCATAAAAAAGGGCAATTCATTAAGAAACCTCCTTTTTAAACCACATCATAAACCTCTTTCTCAACACATAATTACCACCAAATCAACTCACAATCACAACCACATTTTCATTTCACAATTCATGCATGTGTATAAAAACTAGGTCACTATATCAAAAGTGCCTATGTGGACCATTACACCGTAAATCATCCCAGACCACACGCATCCAGGTGTGCGGGGTATCACGCTGGCACGAAGATGGATTATCCCTGGCCAGACTTTCTCACCACATAACCATCATGCGATACATCGTACTCCATGTGATATACACGGTACAACGTACTCCGCAGACTCATATCGGGATTGGGGGTGCCATTCCTAGGTCTTAACTGCCCCATACCAAGAGTTTCCATATCCGTGAAGGAGAGCCTCCCTGCCGAACAGAGCCTCCCCGCCTAACAGAGCCTCCCTGCCTCCTCGGGCTTAAGGATGTTAGCTTAAGGATGTAGGGCTTAAGGATCCTTCCGTAAAAGAGCCTCCCCACCGAACAGAGCCTCCCCGCCTAACAGAGCCTCCCCGCCTCTTTGGGCTTAAGGATGTTGGCTTAAGGATGTAGGGCTTAAGGATCTTACCGTACCCATGTATGAGAGCCTCCCTGCCTAACAGAGCCTCCCCACCCCTCTAGGGCTTAAGGATGTTGGCTTAAGGATGCCACCGTAAGAGAGCCTCCCCACCGAACAGAGCCTCCCCGCCTAACATAGCCTCCCCGCCTCTTTGGGCTTAAGGATGTTGGCTTAAGGATGTAAGGCTTAAGGATCTTACCAACTTTCACAACCTTATACGTGTCGCAATGTGCAAACTTGTGCAAGCAAAGCTCTAGCACGACTCAAGCATCCTCTCGTACAGAGACGCGTACGAGCATAGCTCTAGTACGGTTATACTCATAAGACAACCCCACTCAAAATCCACGTACGAGCAGAAGCTCCAGTACGGTTTATAAACATCATCATAGTTTTCAAATCAAGGTGCGAGCTAAGCTCCAGCACGTTTCATACAAATGAAAACATAGAAATCCAGCGCGAGCGAGGCTCTAGCGCGATTTATATCATACAAATGTGATAGGCGGCTCATATACAATTTATCAATCCCGGCAATCGGGTTTAGCACTCACAAATGCTTTTCCACAACAACAATACAATACTAGCCGACCTATCTACAAGCTTGCTTAAAACCAAGCAATTTCGTTTTGAAGAGCATCAAAACAATAGATTTATGCAATTATTAGCCTTACTATCCCATTTCATAAAATCCACTTCAAAACCAAATCACGCATATACTCATCATCATTCACGAATACCATCAATCATTTATTTGAGCAACCATGCATTTCATACAACACCCAATATTCACCCACAAGTTCAAAGTACGAGCAGCTACCTCTATATACTCACAAAATTCCCTTACCTGGAATCGCGATGCGTGATTCCACTTCCTTAAGCTGCTTACTCGTACGGTTCGATTCGTCTTCAACGAACTCTTCGGGACTGCACAAAATCGTATCCCGCATTATATTCGATCCATATAATGCAACCCTTGTGCTTGCTATATCCAATATAATCTATAGCCTCTATTAAAGCTTATTTGGCCTCGTTTCATTACTTTACCCATAGCTCGAGTCTATGGATCTTCTTAGGCCTATTAACTTATTCAAAGTCGATATCAAATCGACATAAAGCTCATAGCGTTCATATTTCATGAATCCCCTCACTATGGTATTTATCACTCATATACATACCCATTTTCACAATTCCTCCAACTCACCAAGTAATTTCATCTGACCATCTAAAATCATAAACATTACCCCAATAACAACTTTAGCATGCCATAAATCATAAGCTCATTCAATCCCACATATCCTCACATTATACCCATTTTAGATTTCTAGGTCACACCAATTCCACTACATTCCTAGGTAGTTTATCCATCAATACTCATATCAATCAACTCCAAAATCAATTAAATAGCTAATGCATTTGGATTGGAGTGTTAGAATCTTACCAATATGATTTCTCTTCTTGCTCCAAATGGTAATGCCCTTAACTCCTTCAATTCCAAAAATGGGAAGATGCCCTCTCACTATGTTGTTCTTCTCTTTGATAGGGACAACTTTGCCTCTAATGATCTCTCTTCAAATCTCACTGAAAATGGCTGATTTTAGAGAGGGAATGTTAGGTTTTTGGGGTTGAGATTGTAAAGTTAAGTGTTTTTTCGAGATTTCCAGATTTTCAGCCCTCCTTATATAGAAATAGCTTGGGGAGATCGATCTGGTTTATGAGGAGATCGATCTGGTCCCTTAAAATCCCTCTTTTTCACGGCATTTTTAAGCCTGAGATCGATCTGTCGAATCATGAGATCGATCTGTTGAAGCATGAGATCGATCTGTCGCAGCATGAGATCGATCTGGTCCCAAACAGAGAGCTAAGGAGATCGATCTGGGTGCTTGGGGATTGATCTTTTCACTATAGAATGCTTGAGAGATCGATCTGGCCCCATTGGAGATCGATCTACTCTATTCTTTTGCCCAAATAAGAGCATTCTGGCTCTTCCAGATCGATCTCTCATCCTATGAGATCGATCTGGCCCTCATGTTTTCCAGATTTCCTGCAGTTTCCTTGCTGCAACTCATACCAACACATCCTTAATCTATTGCCATGGCCATTTTCTCATCCATCCACCTTTATAACTTAAAAATGGCATCCATTCATACCTTATACACATTGAAACTTGTGTGCATTCATTGTATGTTCAAAGGTATGCTACATAAAACCAAATGGAAGCATAACTCCATTCCATTTTACCACACTACTCATCTTGAGTTTCGATCACATCCATCACTTGCCAGAACTCATTTCTTCCTATTCATACTCAATGAAACTTGTATGTATGTTACAATTCATATTACACATACGTACATTGAATCCATGGACTTACATTAATCACGCTTTACATTACAAGTCCAATCATATTCATTACACATTACAACATTACATATACGGGGTCTCACACCCAATACTCTATAATGCATCCATCAAAAAACTGAGTACGAGCAATGCTCCCAATACTCTAACATGCATAACACGCATTTAAAACTTAGTACGTGAATACTCTTAAGCACTATGTGATGCATATCTCAAAATATAGTGCGAGTATTCCCTAGCACTTATGGTTTTCATACAAAACTAGATAGATGGCTATTCAATCACAATTCACCCAATTCAAATCAAATTCACACTAACATGTGTTGTTTTCGTATATACATGAAAACATTAGCCATTCTATCATGCAAATCATGAATTTTGGTCACAACATGCTTATAAGGTATATTCACCCTATTTTTTGATAAAATCTTACTTTATCTCATTGATTCCTATCACCACATCATGCCTATTCAAGGGAATTCATATAGAATATAATATCGAAATTCTATTTGAAATACGTGTAGCTATCTCTAGCTACTCACGAAATTTTCTTACCTCGAATCACGCACGTGACCTCTCTTCCTCGGTGCTGCTCACTCTCGTAGTCCGATCAGCTTCCATTATGATTTTTGAAGCTGTTATAGTTATTGACGTTAGTATACCGTAATATACTTGCTTTATTTACCAAATCTCAATTCAATACATAGATTTCACTTTCTTCCATTATGGTGTCATACCATATGTGAGACCCCGTATATGTAAAGTTGTAATGTGTAATAAATATGAATGGACTTGTAATGTAAAGTATGATTGATGTAAGTCCATGGATTCAATGTACGTATGTGTAATATGATTTGTAACGTACATACAAGTTCCATTGAGTATGAATATGAAGAAATGAGTTCTTATAAGTGATGGATGTGATTGAAACTCAAAATGGGTAGTGTGGTAAAATGGAATGAAGTTATGATTCCATTTGGTTTTATATAGCATACCTTTGGACATACAATGAATGCACGCAAGTTTCAATGTGCATAAGGTATGAATGGATGCCATTTTCAAGTTATAAAGGTGGATGGATGAGAAAATGGCCATGGCAACAGATTAAGGATGTGTTGGTATGAGTTGCAACAAGGAAACTGCAAGAAATCTGGAAAACATGAACGCCAGATCGATCTCATAGGATGAGAGATCGATTTGGAAGAGCCAGAATGCTCTTATTTGGGCAATGGAATAGAGCAGATCGATCTCCAATGGGGCCAGATCGATCTCTTAAGCATTCTGTGATGAAAAGATCGATCCTCAAGCACCCAGATTGATCTCCTTAGCTCTCTGTTTGGGACCAGATCGATCTCATGCTTCGACAGATCGATCTCATGCATCAGCAGATCGATCTCATGCTTCGACAGATCGATCTCATGCTTAAAAATTTCGTGAAAATGAGAGATTTAAGGGGACCAGATCGATCTCCTCTTGGACCAGATCGATCTCCTCAAGCTATTTCTATATAAGGAGGGCTGAAAATCTGAAAATTTCGAGAAAAACACCAATCTTCCATTTCTAACCCAAAAACCTAACTTTCCTTCTCTAAAATCAGCCATTTTCAGCAAGAATTGAGGGGAGACCATTAGACATTAAGTTGTTCATCTTGAGGAAGAGAACAACATAGTTGGAACCCAAAATCTCATTGTGGGTATTGAAGGAGATAAGGGCATTGACATTTGGAGCAAGAAGAAAAATCATATTTGGTAAGATTCTAACACTCCAATCCAAGTACATTGTCTATTTAATTGATTTTGGAGTTGTTTGGCATGAGTATTGATGGATAAATTATCTAGGGATGTGGTGGAATTGGTGTGACCTAGAAAACCTAGAATGGGTATAATGTGAGAATATATGGGTTGAATGAGTTTATGATTTATGGGCATGCTAAAGTTGTTATTGAGGTAATGTTTATGATTTTAGATGGTTAAATGAAATTTCATTGTGAGTTTGGAGGAATTGTGAAAATGGGTATGTATATGCTTGATAAATGCCATAGTGAGGGAGTTCATGAAATATGAACACTATGAGCTTAATGTCGATTTAATATCGATTTTGAATAAGTTAATAGGCCTAAGAAGATCCATAGACTCGAGTTACAGGTAAAGTAATGAAACGATGCCTCATAAGCGTTAATAGAAAACTATAGGTCGAATTGACTATAGTGAACGCATGATGTCACATTATATGGATCGAATATAATGCGGGATACGATTTTGTGCAGTCCCGAAGAGTTCGTTGAAGACGAATCGAACCGTACGAGTAAGCAGCTTAAGGAAGTGGAATCACATATCGCGATTCCAGGTAAGGGAATTCTGTAAGTATATAGAGGTAGCTGCTCGTAATTTATGGGATTATAAGGTGTTTATGAAATGCATGAACGTTTGAGAAATTGGTTGTTTGGTATGCGAAAATAGTTGTGAATATTAGATGATTTGGTTTACATGGATGTATAAAAAGGGATAGTAAGGCTAATAATTGCATAAATCAAGTGTTTTGAATGCTTTCACAAAACATGTGTTTGGTTTTAAACGAATTGATAGATAGGATGGCGATTGTGGTTTGATGTTTGTGATAGCACATGTGAAGTGCCAAATATGTTTTGAGATAGCTTTAAAAGCTTATGAGCCGCTTATCATGTTTATGTGAATTAAACCGTGCTAGAGCCTAGCTCGCACCGGGTATTGATGTTTTCATTTGTATGAAACGTGCTGGAGCTTAGCTCGCACCTTGATTTGGAAACTATGATGATGTTTATAAACCGTACTGGAGCTTCTGCTCGTACGTGGCTTTTGAGTGGTTTGTCTTATGAGTATAACCGTACTAGAGCTATGCTCGTACGCATCTCTTTATGATAGGATGCATGAGTCATGCTACAGCTTTGCTTGCACAAGTTTGCACATTGTGATACGTATAAGGTTGTGAAAGTTGGTAAGATCCTTAAGCCCTACATCCTTAAGCCAACATCCTTAAGCCCAAAGAGGCGGGAAGGCTCTGTTAGGCGGGGAGGCTCTGTTCGGTGGGGAGGCTCTCTTACGGTGGGATCCTTAAGCCAACATCCTTAAGCCCTAGAGGGGCGGGGAGGCTCTGTTAGGCAGGGAGGCTCTCCTACATGGGTACGGTAAGATCCTTAAGCCCTACATCCTTAAGCCAACATCCTTAAGCCCAAAGAGGCGGGGAGGCTCTGTTAGGTGGGGAGGCTCTGTTCGGTGGGGAGGCTCTCTTACAGAAGGATCCTTAAGCCTTACATCCTTAAGCTAACATCCTTAAGCCCGAGAAGGAAGGGAGGCTCTGTTAGGCAGGGAGGCTCTCCTTCACGGATATGGAAAACTCTTGGTATGGGGTAGGTAAGACCTAGGAATGGCACCCCCAATCACGATATGAGTCTGCGGAGTACGCTGTATCGTGTATATCACATGGAGTACGATGCACCGCGTGATGGTTAAGTGATGAGAAAGTCTGGCGAGGGATAATCCATCTACGTGCCAGTATGATACCCCGCACACCTGGATGCGTGTGGTCTGGGATGATTTATGATTTAGTGGTCCACATAGGCACTTTTGATATAATGACCTAGTTTTTATACACATGCGTGAATTGTGAAATGAAAATGTGGTTGTGATTGTGAATTGATTTGGTGGTATTTATGTGTTGAGAAAGAGGTTTATGATGTTGGTTTAAAAAGGAGGCTTCTTAATGAATTGCCCTTTTTATAAATTTAAATGAGATTGAGCATGAGATGATTTATACATGATGTGTTTACCATGTTTTATATGCCAATGTACATGATTTTAATACATGATATATATGTATACTCATATGGCATAGTTTTATTCCTCATGCTCCTACCATAAATGATTTATGCATAACACTATCAGCATGTAGATAGAGTAGTTATCTACCATGCTTGCATTATTGCCTTACTGAGCGTGTGGTTGCTCATCCCTCTCTATTTTTCCCCCTACAGAGCGTGCATAGTAGCCCAGTAAGGACTGAGGCGTGGTATTTTGGACTCCGCTGCATCTCCATCGCTTAGAGGTAGATACACAGTGATTCTTTTTATATCTAAACAATGTAAAAGCACAGTATTCTTTGAGTTGTAATTATGGGGGATGTAGATGTCAGTAAAATATGCTTTTGTATAAGTACAAGATTTAAATACAAATGTATGACATCATTTTATTTCACTGAGAATGAATGAGATGTGGAGTTTATTATTGACTCACAACCCAACAGTGTGTGGTGAGTTAGTTCACGACCGGGTAAGGTAACAATAAAACGCGAAAAGTTTTTAGTGATTTTCGGTTAAAGAGAAAGGAATTGGGTCGCGACACCATATTTCTCATATATCTATTTTCATTTCACCTTATTTCCAATTTATGCATTTCATAAAACTACCTTACAATCTTCCATACATGCATATTCCATCATTAAATTCATGCCAACACCATTTCCTAATCATTTTTCCACTTCCATGCCAATAGCTAGGTCATGCTTATTTTTCATGAGCTTTTCATTTTCATCAATTCATACATATGCCAATTAACTCACCAATACACCTAGTTTAACATATATCAGCTTGGTGTATTAAATCTTACCTATCTGAGATTTTCTCATTTTTCACCAAAATGGTAAAATCCTTCTTGCTCTTCAAACCTTTGTTTCCAATCTCTTGTTTCCAAGTATGTTGTTCTCTTCTTCACCAAGAACAACTTTACTTAATTGAATCTCACTCAAAACTGGTCACAAACTGAAGTTTCCTAGTGTTGAAAATCTTAGGTTCTACTTTGGATCTTAAATGGAATAGTAAATTTTGTGAAACAGAGGTTGCAGAGGTCCAGTATTTATAAAATTATCACTATGAAATCGATCTGCTAACCATATGAGATCGATCTGCCATGCATTTTTCTCCTCGAAACCGACCTTTCAGGCCTAATGAGATTAATCTACCCCTAAGCATGAGATCAATTTGCACAACTCAGAACCTTAAGGAGATCGATCTGGCCTTGTAATGAGATCGATCTGTCACAACTCGAGCCTTAAGGAAATCGATCTGTATTGCTAAGGAGATCGATCTGCTCCTTTCCTGAAGCAGTTCTGCTGCACTTTTCCATCCCAATTCACTGTTACATTGATATTTCATTTACTTAACCATTCATTTTACATTTCATCCACATTTACAACTTCAAAACATTCATTCCTCATAATTTACATCATTTGTGACTTGTCTATACATCACAACTCATAAGGATTACATGTTAAATTTTTGGGTCTTACATTGAAGAAATCTTCAAGAACACTATATTAAAGAAGAAACTGGAAAAACTACAATATTAAAGCAAGACACCAATCGACCAAAGCAAGAATTTTTTATGTAAAAAAAAAAAAAACCTTTTTAAAATAATAATAAAGTTTTACAATTCTTAAAACAAAAGTAGGCTAATTGATGGTTTAATTAGCCCCATAAAGTCCTTTTATATAGTGAAGGAATGATACAAATCCTAGTCGTAGTTAAACACTAATTGCAATTTCTAATAATTATCTAAAAATAATCTTCAATTATCTTGGAGTGCTGATTTATTTTACCAACACATCAAGGCTCTTCTCTCTCCTTATGATTATCTCTTCAAAAAAGGCTTTTATTTTAATTTGTCAATTATCCTTGTAGCAATCACACTTTGATTAGGAGTTGACTTTTTTAATTTTTAATGTTAACTTTTTAAAGACTTTTTACCCCTCAAATGAACTCCGATTTAGATGATCTTAGACAAATTGGAAAGCTTGAGAAGTCCTCTACAACTTTGTTTAAGATCACTTTCAAATAAAAATTTGGACAAAGGCAAAATTACTAATATACCAATGCTGATCAGAAATTGAAAAAAAAAATGTCATTTAAGTTCCATTTTCTCTCAATAGCTAATTCTAGTTACCTAAAACATCAAATGAACATTATCAAGCACTTTAAAGCACAAAATAAAGCTAAGAGAATATCATTAAACAATATAAATATATCATTTAAAGCATTTATCATTTGTAAAAAAAAAAAGTTTTTTTTTCTCGACTCGCCTTTCATCCTTGAGCTTAACTCATTTGATGTAAAAACCCATTTCGTATTCTTGTTGTGATCAATTCATTATTTTCATTCTTCACCACCCTGACCCCAGACTTCCTTGGACTACTTGAATAGGGTTTACCCATTTCCTATCAGAGCTAGGGTATATTACACCTACAACAAGTAACTTCATGATCTCTTTTTTTCTTTTTTTTTTGCAACTTCCATCATAGAAGGGTTCAATCTTCTTTGAGCTTCTTGTATTGGTTTTAAACCTTCCTCAAGAAAAATTCTATGGATGCATATGGCAAGGCTTATTCCCTTAATGTCAGCAATGGTCCAACCTAATACACTCTTGTGATCTTTAAGCACTCTTACCAATTTCTTCTCTTACAAGGGTGTAAGATCACTAGCAATAATTGCTGGTAAAGTTTCTTTTTCTCCCAAGAACACATACTTGAGATGATCCAGTAATAGCTTTAATTCAATATCAAGTGTCTGCACAACAAGGGGAATAAGAGATGCACTAGTTTTTGGCAAATCAAACTTTAAGGGAATACTTACTTCAGGTAAAGAGTTCAAAGTCACCATTTCCTCCATTAAGCCTTCATCAAAATCGACAATTCCTTCTTTATAAAGTGAAAACTCAACTTCTTTAATATTGTAGGGTAAGAAATCAATTTTTATATTACAGGGGATGGAGAAGATGACTATTATATTATGTTTTTCAAGGGAGTCGACTTTTATATTGTGGGGAAAGGCTTTATCCACTTTTTCCTCTACATTGCATAAGAACTTCTCGGTTTTGGTTCTACCAAAGGGCTTGTCAACATTTATATAAAGAGGGAGAGGCTTGTTAACTTTTATATTATGAAACCAAAGGATGTTTACTTTTATATTGTGGGGCATGGTTAGATTGTGGCATAAAGCTAGCTCGAGCTTGTCCTCCCTATCTAACTTAATGAACTGCTAGTTTAGATTATTAGTAACATCAAAGCCAAAAACAAAATAAACATCACTAGGATATTACATGGCTTCAAAAATATTAAATTTAACAAGTTCACCACCAAATTCCATTGTTAATGTCCCATTATACACATCAATTTTAGTCTTAATAGTTTTTAAGAATAGTATTCCCAAACCCTTAAAACTTAAAGAGAATTCGGTTCTCGTTAAGGAGATTTGCTTACCTCATCTGGTTCCTACATAAAGAGATTTGGTGTCGATAAACCCTTGTTTTCATAAAACCCTAAATTACTCATTTCTATGGTTTATTCTCTACTTTTTTTGCTTTATTTTTATTAGGTTTTTATTCTTACATGTATTTTTTTTTTAATTTGTCACTTACATTGGTAGATTTGAAGGAAAAAAGTTGTTTGTTTATGTCAATGTATCACATCTCAGTTGTCACTACGAAAAGTAGACAATTAACGACAGAATTTGCGATGGATTTCATTGTTGATTATAGAATTTTGTTGCTAAAGACTTTTAGCGAAGAAAAACTTCAACACTAACTCCATTGAAAAAAGTGTAATCACTGATGTTATTTTGTCGTAAACATTTATTTTTGTTTCGAATTTATGATGAGATTCAGCTAAGAATTTTGTGTCACAAATTTTAGTGATGGAATTTTCATCCTCAGTAACAAAATTTCATCATAAAGTAGGACTACATCAAGAGTCAGCATTAAGCCCATTCTTGTTCACTATAGTAATGGACGAGCTGACAAAATCTATTCAGGATAATGTATCTTGGTGTATGATTTTTGCAGAAGATGTTATCTTGTGCACTGCGACTAAAACGGAGGTTAATGCGAAATCAGAACTATGGAGATAGACGTTAGAGTCAAGCAGATTGAAACTAAGGAAAAATTGAATACATGGAATGTAAATTTAGTTTAAACAAAGAGGAAGATAAAAACATACTAGATGGGGTGGCGATCTCTCAGTGGTTATGTGACAAAGGAATTCCTATATTGTTGAAAAGCAAGTCTTACAAAACAGTCGTTAGACAACATTTCCTTATGGTAATGAATGTTAGGCAACTAAAAGATTACATACATAAAAAAAAAAAAAGAGTGTAGCAAAAATGCAAATGTTGCGATAATTTACGGATATACGAGAAAAAATAGAACGAGAAATGAGGACATTCTCAGAAAGGTTGGAGTGGCACCTATCGAAAACAAGATGAATGAAAGTTGTTTACGTTGGTTTGGACACATACGACGTAAATCTGTGGATGCTCTAGCTGGAAGAGTGAAGGTTATGAATGATGTAGAAAAGATCAAGGCTAGGGGAATACCGAAAAAGACTTTGAAGGAAGAAATCCATAAAGATATGATGGAACAGGAGTTGGAAGAACACATTGCTGTAGAAAATAATGAGTGAAGGAGAAAAATTTATGCTGACAACTTAGCGTAAGGTTAGATATTAGTTCATATAGCTTATCCCAAAATTGAGATAAAGGCTCTAATGATGATGATGAGTTCTTTTATTTTAATAAAAAATTTTGTCGCTGAATGGAATCAAAGACAGAGTTTTCGTCACTAATTTTTTATTTAGTTTTTTATTTTAATAAAATTGTCGCAAATATGGGATTGATGGTAATGTGATCTATAGAATCCAGGTTGATTAGAGCAAGTAGAGAAGTGCTACATGTGTGCTGATTGATAAAGGAATTCCTATATTATTGAAAGGCAAGTTCTACAATACAGTTTTAGACTATAGAGACCGCATGTCTTGAATATAAGTGTAGCAGAAATACAAGTACTACTGTAGATATGCGAATACAAGAGATAGGATAGAACGAGAAATGAAGACTAACATATGATGAGTGCTTAAAATGTTAAATTTATATTATCTAATGATATTCTTCTACTGATATTTTGTGCCTAAAAGTGCTTTCTAATGTTCATTTTATGATTTAGGTAACAAAAATCAGCTCATGGGAAGAAATTAAGCTTAAATGGCACTTTTTACAATTTTTTACCAACAATGGTATTTTGGTAATTTTACCTTTGTATGAATTTTTAGGGAAAAATTGATCTTCATCAAAGTTGAAGAAAACTTCTCAAGCTTCCAAAATGTACAAGATCATCAAAATCAGAGTTCGTTTGATGGTCAAAAGTCCTTACAAAGTTAGCAGTAGGAAATCTCATTCCTATTAAGAGTAAGATTACTTCAAGGATAATTTATGCATTTCAATTGAAGCTCTTTTATGGAGATAAATACAAAGAGAGAAGATCAAGGAGAAGGTAGACTAGCTATCCAACTCTTCAAGCCAATCTACAAGGATAAAAAGAAAGATAATTGAATATTAAGCTTAGATAATTCCTTAGAAATTGTAAATAAAAATTTTACTCAAAGACAAATTTTATTATTCCATTAGTATAAAAAGGAACCTTAAGGGACTGATTATTGACACATCAACCTAGTTTTGGTTTATAAAATATTAAGTTACTCTTATTTTTTGAAAATCGATTTTTCACAATAGTAAAAGTTATGTGTCACGACCCAAACTACCCAAAAATCAGAGTTAATTTTTCGCGTTTTGTTATTTTTATTACTTAAATTCTTACCTGTCTTCTGATCGTGACCACACTCCACTAACAAATTGGGCTGTGCGTCAATGCCAGTCCCACCATACATTTACCCTAGTACTTATTTCTTCTCCAGTCATTTATAATTGTTTACAATATTTATACATCCCCTGAAGTTACTTACAAACATGCTACTGTGCTATGCTTATTTAGATACAATATGTACAAGTGTATATACCTTAAATGATGGGCAGCAGCGGATATCCGGAATGCAGTACCCAGTCGCCTCCCAATCTACTGGAAGAAATCTGTGTGAGAAAGTGAAAGGGGTGAGCACATCAAGCTCAGTAAGGCAATTCTACGAACAAGTAGATAACAATACAACCTACATGAACGTAGTGCCATGCATAAACCGCCCCTTCTCCACACATTTCCAAAATAGATGTTATGTTATGATGTCATGTAAAATAACTCATATGAAATCTCAAAAAGCATGAAAACTTAACATGCATATCTTTTAAATCGTTTATTTCTCGTTACAATTTCATATAAGGTCAGGACTCAACCCTTCCCTCGGGTAGCCCTGACTCACACAAAATCCATAAAATTGTGTTTCTCGAAAACATCAATATCCGAAAACATATATATACAATATACGAGACTAGGCAATAACTGTATATCGGCAATAACCAGGACTATGGCCATATGTGTCCTCGTGAGCCCCTCTGCTACACGGATCCTAGTGTGCGGGGTCTCACCCTGATCGGGAACCGTCCGGGAGGTGGGTCACTCCATCTCGTTGGTCTTATCCGATCCCATGCATCCGAAGATGCCAACGTATCACAAAGATACCAACGTATCACAAAGATACCACACGATACATCGTACTCCATGCTACTTGCACGGTACATCGTACTCCGTGGACCCCCAGCCTTATCCCTCGTTCGGGCTCATCAGCTGGACCTCCAACCCTTATCCCTCGTTCGGGCTCATCAGGTGGATCTCCAACCCTTATCCCTCATTCGGGCTCATCAGGTTGTTTCTCTAACCCTTATCCCTCGTTCGGGCTCATCAGGTTGTTTCTCTAACCCTTATCCCTCGTTCGGCCTCATCAGGTTGTTTTAACATGCCATGTCTCAAAACGCACGTGCGGGCCTATTTAATCGGTGACACCCAGTCTACCCGATGCTCCAAGCATGGCTTATCGTATGATCTCTGAAAAGTAGTACGAGCGGTGCTCTAACACTATCGGTAAATCAATGTAAAACTAGTGCGAGCTAAGCTCAAGCACTCTGTCACGAAAAATCGTATATATAAAAATATGGTGCGAGTTACACTCCGGCACCGTGTCATGAAAATCATGTAAAACTCTAGTGCGAGCTCTCGCTCCAGCACTAATGAAATCATTGCACAAATCAAAACTCGTGCGAGCTGAGCTCTAGCACATCACATTTATGAAAGATCACGTAGGCGGCTACATTTCTCAAATCGATTTCAACGAAAATCAACGTTTGTCGAAAATATGAAATGTTGTGCAATTTCATTTAAAAGTTAGCCGACCTACTCATGCATGTACCAAAATACTTCAAAAAGAGCATGAACCCTTTGTTCTTGCTCCTTACACTTTTTCCTAAAATTTGGAATTTTACCCTTGACGAGGGTATTTTGGTAATTTGCCCATTCGGGCACTAAAAATATTATTTGACCTCTAGACCCTTCAGATAATTTTTAAAGACTGCTTATGAACTTGAAATTTTGTAAAGTTTACCTCTAGCAGTCCGTAGAATTCCCTTACCTTATTTTCCTGTCGAGTCTGACCTTTCCACTGATGTCACGTCG
Organism: Firmiana major; assembly: GCA_033439115.1. Taxonomy (NCBI): domain Eukaryota; kingdom Viridiplantae; phylum Streptophyta; class Magnoliopsida; order Malvales; family Malvaceae; genus Firmiana; species Firmiana major. The sequence goes on along the minus strand of CM065908.1, from coordinate 42,520,990 downwards.
CGCAGTCCGATCTGCTCTCAGTCCAATGCCCGGAACTGCGTATCAATATTCCTCAGGTCAGATAACATACAATTTAATTGTATTTCCTATTTTCTGGGCTTAATTTAAATCATTGGGCCCGTTTACCCCTATTGGGCCCGTTGCACCTTAATGGGCCTTAATCGGCCTTAAGTCCGTTTTCCACTTAATTTTCACTTTATCGAGGCCTATTGGGCTCACTGGGCCCACCAACAATTTATTGGGCCTCGTTCTAACTCTCGAAGAGCTAAATTTATTATTTACGACAATTTATCTAAATTTCCATAATTTAATTCAATTTATGCGGAATTTAAATTCATATCACGCATAACGATGTAAATTGTCGTAAATAAGGGTCACTTACCCGAGACTCCATGCTAGTACGCAAATCGAGGCTATCTTGAGCTCTCGTTGGATGCCAATTGTCGAGCTACACAATTTCACAATTTTTCGGGTAAGTTTTCAGTCCAAAATTAATTAAATTAAATACTCCGAAATTTAAATCGGGTCAATTTCGACCACTATTGACTTACCCGTAGCTAGATTGCATCGTCGGGATTTCTCCCCAATTTTTCCTCTTTTTCTTTTTCCCTTTTTCTCCCTTTTTTTCCTCTCTTTTTGGCTGAACTGGTTCAGTCCGGTTCGGACCGGTTCAGACCCGTCGGTTCACCCCGGTTCACTCCGGTTCGGTCGGTTCACCGCCTTGCCGGCCGGTTCTCCACCGGCTTCCACCGCCAGCACCTCCGCAAGGTCGTCCGCAGCACGAATCTACCTTCGGTTTCGGTCGAGGTCGCCGAAACGCCGCCGGTTCGACTCTTCCCCCTCGACCGTCGAAAACCCATTTCTTCCCTTGGTCGTCGCCGGCGATTCCCGCCGTTTCGTTGGCTGATACCGGTCTCAAAAGAACCGCCGTCGCCTGGGCTTTCAGAATCTGGCCTCAGTTCCGCCCGAATCACCGCCGTTCGTCGCCGGTGGCCATTTCTTTCCCGCGGCCTTCTCCTCCGTTTTTCGGCGTCCTCCGGCGTCCTTGGCGCGCGTCACCGGTGGCAGAAGGATCGCCGGCCTCTCCTCTTCCATTTTCGACCCTCCGCCTGGCCGTTGGTCGCCGGACGGCTCGCCGGTCTCTTCCTCGGGTTGGCTTCCGTTTCCGTTTTCTTCCTTTCGCGATTTTCACGAATTCTGTCTGTTTTTTTTTATTTTATTTTTATTATTTTAATCATTCAAATACCTTAAAATACCCAAATATCCCTTAAAATTATTATTTTATTTCAAATTCATTTTATTTAATTTTATTTAATTTATTTATTATATTTTAACCATTTTTCGGGTATAATTTCTTCGTATTTTCGGGATATTGTCCCGAATGACTTTTCGATATATTTTTCGATTATTTTCGGGATTATTTTTCCGAACTAAAAATCTCGATTAATTCCGATTAATTCCCATAAATTAATATCTTGATCAATTTAACCCAAAATAAATTTATTTCATCCTTATTGACCAAAATTTCTCAAATCCATATTTTTAATTAAATTTCCTTATTGAAATTATACCGACTTTCGATCTTTTGACTATTTTGCCCTTACACGTGTTCGGGATTAATTTAACCTGACTTCCCTTCACGAATACTTATTCATTTCGTATTTTAATTAAATTCGGGTCTTACAACTCTCCCCCACTTAAGGAATTTGGTCCTCCAAATTAGAACCAATTCATATGAGTCTATAGACTACTCCGGGTACATCAATCGTATCATACTTCTTTAATTCTCATGTGACCTTTTTTCGGAGTGTAACACTACCAAAGGACTTTAATTAAGGAGATCGTCTTAAACCTCAATATTTTCTCTTTCCTATTTAATGCCCGAATCAACTTCTTCAATATACTTATATTTTCATTAAACTGAACTTTTGGAATTCATATTCGATCACCTATGCTGGATCCGGATAGTATTTTCGAAGCATCAAAAGTTGGGACACATTGTGGGTGCCTGTTAATTCAAGTGATAATGCCAACCTACAGGTCTTATCTCCCACTTGTCCAATCTCTCAAAATATTCAATCCAGCGAAACTCAACTTATCTTCTTCCAGAAGCTTCTTCCAGAAGCTCGCTATGTCCTTATTCTCTTAGGACAAGTAACTTTCAACCATACTAATTCACCCTCGGTGAATTCCAATACTTTTCTATCTGCTCTGAGGTGTTCTTAATCTCTCATCCTTAACTAAACATCCTCAGAGACTTATTATCCAAAGTCGAAAAATAATTCTATCTGTCACCCACTTTTTCTTATCCAATTTGGGGAACAACCCCTACAGCCATACACTGCCTCATATCTTGTTATCCCGATACTCAAGTGGTAACTGTCACTATTGACGAATTCGATTTGTAATAACTGATCATCCCAGGAGCATAAAAATCAAGGGCACACGCTTTCATCGGATCCTTCAGAACCTGTACAGTCCTCTCTGACTGACCATCTGTATGAGGATGAAAAGCTGTGCTAATACTCAGTCGGGTTCCCATAGCTTCCTGAAAAATATTCCCTGAAGTAAGAAATGAAGCGGGAATCCCTATATGTTACCATGCTCACTGGAATGCTACATCATGTTCCATAATCTTCCTTATACATAAATCCTCATACACACTCTGAGTATCTAGGGATTTCATAACCAGAAGGTGGGTAGACTTAGTCACTCTATCGACTATCATCTAAATAGCCTCGTAATTCACCTGGGTTCTCTGTAACCCATCACGACATTCATGGAGACTTGCTCTCATTTTCCGTACTGTGTCTATATAGGTAGAGGCTGCAAAACTCTGCAGACTTTTAATACTCTACCGTATTTCTTTTCACATCTGACCACCAATACCCTTTTCGAGATTTCAATATATTCTTTACTTCCGTATGCACTGTATATCCCGAAGAGTGAGCTTCTGACAATATTACTATCTCATCAACTGTGGTCCTGGGGAGCACTCATATTGTCTCTGAACCTCTCTGTAAATCATCAACACTCGCTGTGAACTCTGTCACTGTACCCTTCTGAATCTGACCCACACTATCGACACCCTGCCGATCATTACGCTAAGCCTTTCAAATCCGGGCACTCTCATCCGGTTCTAGTCTCAGGCTAGCTGTCATACAATCACTGTCATCATCAGAAGGGATCACATCAATACTGAGGTTCACAACTGCTTTAGCTGCTCACGCTCCCTGACCATCATATGTAATACCATCCCGATGCTCTTTCTGCTCAAAGCATCAGCCTTTCCTGGGTGGTAACAATCAAAATCTTTCAGAAGCTCTAACCCACTATGTATTCTCATATTCTCCTCATTCTATGAAAACAGATACTTGGGACTTTTATGATCAGTGCATATCCACAATTCCTCATCGTGTACATAATAGTACCATATCCTCAGTACAAGTACTATCGCTGCCAACTTTAAATCATGGGTCAGATAGTTTATTTCATGATCCTTGAGTTGTCTAACTCCAAAAATTGACTATCTTCCCATTATACATCAATACACAGCTCCTTCATAATTTTGAGGTATCCATACTCACTAAGAACCTCTTGAGCTGTTGGGTATGGTGAAATTAATCACGGTGGTCAGTTCATACTTCATTACACCGAAATTCATGTTACATCTATCATCTTATTTATCATCTCATTTAAAGATCACGTTCTCTTAGTTAAACGTGTCAACCAAGTAGACCATATTGAGAACTCGCAACAACCCATTTGTAAAAGCCATTTTCCAATTGTTGCTTATAATTTGCCCTAAACTTTAACTACACCCAACATATCATCGATAATGATGATTACAAATTGGTCCAATCCTTGACTTATTTACGCATAAGCGTATAAGATCCTTCAAAATCGCTTACGTTTTCAGGTACTAACCTGCGTCATTTCCTTTTCTTATCTTAACGGTTCTTATTAAATTTTTACTATGATAACCTTTATGATTTGTCAAATTTTAATATTCTTATCGTCTTAGTAAAGGTATCCTAATACTAAAGGTATTTATTACGATGATCGATTTCATGTTATAGGTTATATATACATACTTTTAGACGTTGTCAAGTCTTCAGGCGGGGAGGTATTTTGAAATACCTTTATTAACCTTCAAACTTAACCACATATACTTTATATACCAGTCCATGTGGTTACAATTTGTATTCGCTACTAATTGCTTTAATCCTAATGACTTCATATCGTAAGGATGTTCTCACCTTGCATACGCCTCTTACTCCAATACATCTTGTATTCAGAATTAAGCATATCTCATCTTAAAGATTATCTCCTTAGTGTATCTATTATAACGAAACTCTTGTCATTATTCATTTCGTGAGTACAATCCTTTACTCCTTTAATTTCAACTGTTGCACCCCTTTTTATCACTTGTCAACACTTACAGTATACTTTTCAGTGATGTTTTCACCCCTGTTTTCAACTTAAAATCTCTATATCCATATTCCGTTAATTAATCCTCCTCTATTGGGGTACTCATTTATCAATATTGTGCCCGATGATGTAGGCATTCATGCTTTTTACTCACTTATATGCGAATGAAGGCGGTATGAATAAATGTGTGGCACCAGGATCAATGGACATATGTACTTCATTATTCATAACAAGTGTGGTATCTTACACCACATCCATGAAACATCAATAGTGTCCTGGTCCAAGACATCCCCTCGCCTTCATCCAACAGCCTACTTTCCTTTTTCTTTTCTTTTCGGCTGTTGCCTCCCTTTTCGTTGCAGCTATACCAACGAAGCTTTTCTGTCTCTTTACTTTTCTGTGGGGCGATCTCGCCCAACTCTGTGCAATCAAAATCAATGGTCCGTCTTATCACACTTAACGGCCATTTTCATCAATACAGTGTAGATATAGACCCTCCTTCCGTGGTATCCACCACACATTCCACACTGCTTCCAGTGCTTACACTGCTACACTGCTTCGTAGCAGGTCGGGGTCCTCCAATTACAATGCCCCTCAAGAGTACCAAAATTGGATGCACTGGGGTCTTACCAATTATCTTACTCCATGACTCGTCAAATTAAATCTTTTACCAGTTACCATTTTCCCATTTTAACATCTTGTCATTTCTCGATTCTCTTTTCTGTCTCTATTTCAGCCCTCACTACCTTTCCCAATCTCAGAGGCGTGCAATTCATGTTCTTATTTACCCAACTATAAATCTGCGCACTGCCTCGGTATAGGTAATATCTCACGGGCCAATCGGACTCTAATTGAAAAATTGAGCCATTTCATAAACTTTTAGACATCTCGACTGTCACTTGTTCATAGTGTCGAGGTAATATCTGCCCAGGAATATAATTGAGTTTTATACTCATAAATTATACTATTCAATAAATCAAATCTTCTGGGTCAGAGTAAGGACTTTTATCCATAATTTCCTTTAAATCATGTCCGGGATATCCTATCACCGGAATACATCCATAAACATTTCTCACGTCAGCTCTGGATGTTTAACACTTAAGATGGGTCGAGCGGGTTTCCACCAATGCTCCGCTGCGCCCTCATATCTCATACATAATCTGAGCAATTAGCTCCTCACAATAATCTCCACACTCCGCTCCAATCTCGCGAAGCGTGTCTCAATACTATCCGATCAATCTGTCGGACTCTGAGAGGCATGCTCAACATTAACCTCTATTTCAATCTCATCCTGATTCTCACAGGTCAACTCAGCACAACTTAGCAGACCCAGGTCTACCTCTACGACCTCTGCCTCGTGCACTATCTCATCTAACGCGACTCATATTAGGCATTCCTGCATTCTCAACCATTTCTTAGTCAAAACTCATCTCGATATACACTATTGTATCTAACCAAGCACAGTAACACGGGGATGTAATTCCTAATTACTGACACTGAACACATCAGACCAATTTCGGCTCTGATACCACCTTTGTATGTTACGACCCAAACTACCCAAAAATCAGAGTTAATTTTTCGCGTTTTGTTATTTTTATTACTTAAATTCTTACCTGTCTTCTGATCGTGACCACACTCCACTAACAAATTGGGCTGTGCCTCAATGCCAGTCCCTCCATACATTTACCCTAGTACTTATTTCTTCTCCAGTCATTTATAATTGTTTACAATATTTATACATCCCCTGAAGTTACTTACAAACATGCTACTGTGCTATGCTTATTTAGATACAATATGTACAAGTGTATATACCTTAAATGATGGGCAGCAGCGGATATCCGGAATGCAGTACCCAGTCGCCTCCCAATCTACTGGAAGAAATCTGTGTGAGAAAGTGAAAGGGGTGAGCACATCAAGCTCAGTAAGGCAATTCTACGAACAAGTAGATGACAATACAACCTACATGAACGTAGTGCCATGCATAAACCGCCCCTTCTCCACACATTTCCAAAACAGATGTTATGTTATGATGTCATGTAAAATAACTCATATGAAATCTCAAAAAGCATGAAAACTTAACATGCAAAACTTTTAAATCGTTTATTTCTCGTTACAATTTCATATAAGGTCAGGACTCAACCCTTCCCTCGGGTAGCCCTGACTCACACAAAATCCATCAAATTGTGTTTCTCGAAAACATTAATATCCGAAAACATATATATATATATATATACAATATACGAGACTAGGCAATAACTGTATATCGGTAATAACCAGGACTATGGCCATATGTGTCCTCGTGAGCCCCTCTGCTACACGGATCCTAGTGTGCGGGGTCTCACCCTGATCGGGAACCGTCCGGGAGGTGGGTCACTCCATCTCGTCGGTCTTATCTGATCCCATGCATCCGAAGATGCCAACGTATCACAAAGATACCACACGGTACATCGTACTCCATGCTACTTGCACGGTACATCGTACTCCGTGGACCCCCAGCCTTATCCCTCGTTCGGGCTCATCAGGTTGTTTCTCTAACCCTTATCCCTCGTTCAGACTCATCAGGTTGTTTTAACATGCCATGTCTCAAAACGCACGTGCGGGCCTATTTAATCGGTGACACCTAGTCTACCCGATGCTCCAAGCACGGCTTATCGTATGATCTCTAAAAAGTAGTGCGAGCGGTGCTCTAACACTGTCGGTAAATCAATGTAAAACTAGTGCGAGCTAAGCTCAAGCACTCTGTCACGAAAAATCGTATATATAAAAATATGGTGCGAGTTACACTCCGGCACCGTGTCATGAAAATCATGTAAAACTCTAGTGCGAGCTCTCGCTCTAGCATTAATGAAATCATTGCACAAATCAAAACTCGTGCGAGCTGAGCTCTAGCACGTCACATTTATGAAAGATCACGTAGGCGGCTACATTTCTCAAATCTATTTCAACGAAAATCAACGTTTGTCGAAAATATGAAATGTTGTGCAATTTCATTTAAAAGTTAGCCGACCTACTCATGCATGTACCAAAATACTTCAAAAACGAGCAGGAACCCTTTGTTCTTGCTCCTTACACTTTTTTCCTAAAATTTGGAATTTTACCCTTGACGAGGGTATTTTGGTAATTTGCCCATTCAGACACTAAAAATATTATTTGACCTCTAGACCCTTCAGATAATTTTTAAAGACTGCTTATGAACTTGAAATTTTGTAAAGTTTACCTCTAGCAGTCCGTAGAATTCCCTTACCTTATTTTTCTGTCGAGTCTGACCTTTCCACTGATGTCACGTCGCGCAGTCCGATCTGCTCTCAATCCAATGCCCGGAACTGCGTATCAATATTCCTCAAGTCAGATAACATACAATTTAATTGTATTTCCTATTTTCTGGGCTTAATTTAAATTATTGGGCCCGTTTACCCCTATTGGGCCCGATTGCACCTTAATGGGCCTTAATCGGCCTTAAGTCCGTTTTCCACTTAATTTTCACTTTATCGAGGCCTATTGGGCTCACTGGGCCCACCAATAATTTATTGGGCCTCGTTCTAACTCTCGAATAGCTAAATTTATTATTTACGACAATTTATCTAAATTTCCATAATTTAATTCAATTTATACGGAATTTAAATTCATATCACGCATAACGATGTAAATTGTCGTAAATAAGGGTCACTTACCCGAGACTCCATGCTAGTAAGAAAATCGAGGCTATCTCGAGCTCTCGTTGGATGCCAATTGTCGAGCTACACAATTTCACAATTTTTCGGGTAAGTTTTCAGTCCAAAATTAATTAAATTAAATACTCCGAAATTTAAATCGGGTCAATTTCGACCACTATTGACTTACCCGTAGCTAGATTGCATCGTCGGGATTTCTCCCCAATTTTTTCTCTTTTTCTTTTTCCCTTTTTCTCCCTTTTTTTCCTCTCTTTTTGGCTGAACCGGTTCAGTCTGGTTCGGACCGGTTCAGACCTGCCGGTTCACCCCGGTTCACTCCGGTTCGGTCGGTTCACCGCCTTGCCGACCGGTTCTCCGCCGGCTTCCACCGCCAGCACCTCTGCAAGGTCGTCCGCAACACGAATCTACCTTCGGTTTCGGTCGAGGTCGTCGGAACGCCGCCGGTTCGGCTCTTCTCCCTCGACCGTCGAAAACCCATTTCTTCCCTTGGTCGTCGCTGGCGATTCCCGCCGTTTCGTCGGCTGATACCGGTCTCAAAAGAACCGCTGTCGCTTGGGCTTTCAGAATCTGGCCTCGGTTCCCCCCGAATCACCGCCGTTCGCCGCCGGTGGCCATTTCTTTCCCGCGGCCTTCTCCTCCGTTTTTTGACGTCCTCCGACGTCCTTGGCGCGCGTCACCGGTGGCAGAAGGATTGCCGGCCTCTCCTCTTCCATTTTCGACCCTCTGCCTGGCCGTTGGTCGCCGGACGGCTCGCCGGTCTCTTCCTCGGGTTGGCTTCCGTTTCCGTTTTCTTCCTTTCGCGATTTTCGCGAATTCTGTCTGTTTTTTTTTTAATTTTATTTTTATTATTTTAATCATTCAAATACCTTAAAAATACCCAAATATCCCTTAAAATTATTATTTTATTCCAAATTCATTTTATTTAATTTTATTTAATTTATTTATTATATTTTAACCATTTTTCGGGTATAATTTCTCCGTATTTTCGGGATATTGTCCCAAATGACTTTTCGGTATATTTTTCGATTATTTTCGGGATTATTTTTCAGAACTAAAAATCCCGATTAATTCCGATTAATTCCCATAAATTAATATCTTGATCAATTTAACCCAAAATAAATTTATTTCATCCTTATTGACCAAAATTTCTCAAATCCATATTTTTAATTAAATTTTCTTATCGAAATTATGCCGACTTTCGATCTTTTGACCATTTTGCCCTTACACGTGTTCGGGATTAATTTAACCCGACTTCCCTTCACGAATACTCATTCATTTCGTATTTTAATTAAATTCGGGTCTTACATTATGGCCGATTACTCTTTATTTCTTAATATTCATTGATGATTGATTTATTTAATATATGATGATTTTTTTTATATATAATAAGTGAGGAGTTCTCTAATTTGGTTTGTATGTGTCCTGATTAATCTTAGATGCTTTTATATTGTGAGAAGCATGATTTTATAATGTATTATTGGATATCTAAAATTTTCCGTAGCATCTTTTTATGATTGTTAGTTTTATTCAATAGGTTGCATACTATTTAGTTAAATTCTAATAATCTATTACTAGATTAAAACTTTAGTTCTTAATATTTTTAATCACATTAAGATGACGAAAATCTAAGTTTAAGTTAAATGAATCAAGTTCTTGAGTTTGTTGCTTAATTTCAATCAAGATCTTTCGAAGATTTTAATGCTTCTCCTAAATTATACCTAGGGAGTTCTTTTTAGGTAGTTTAAGTAGTTAGGGATTAATCTTAGGGATTAATAGCAGTATTTTCTTATAATTAACTAAGAAGTAAAGAAAGATGGTGTTAACAGAGTTTGTTGTTGTACTGCAATTGAATGCTTAATTTAATGAAATTTTTAGAATTCAATGATCAATATTTAAATCCAAGATAATCAAGATGTATGCTAGCTGAAACTTTTATAAATCTTTGCAAAAAATTGATTTCTCCATGCATTTGCTTTCTTTTAATCATCGATTTTAATATTAGAATTTTGCTATTTTTAGTAACTCATAATATTAAAATCAATTCCATTTTTAGTAACTCCCCCTATTTTTCATTTTTCTTTATTTAAATTTCTTTTAAAACTTAATTTTAGATGTTGATTCAATTTCTTTAATCTCTATGGGACTAACCTTTACTTCATTGTCTACAAAATAGTCGATTAAAGTATTTTTACTTTTGGTGCATTCAGCTTGCATCACCATAAGAAGTTTATAATGGTACCTATCAAAGCCAATATGAGTGAAATTTGTTTGCATTGGTTTAGACTCATGCCACGCAGACTTATGGATGCTTTAATTAGAATAGTGGAGGCGAAGCGAACAAGACTTGGAAATAAGGCATTCGAAAAAACATACGGCACTAGAGTTAGAAGAATATATTGTCTTGGATAAGAATGAGTTAAAGAGGAGGATTCATGTTTACTACTTAACATGAGTTCATATATTGATACATATAGTCTATCTCAATCCCAACTTATTGGGATAAAGTTTTCTGATGATAATGACTTCCAAGATGAATTTGAGGTATTTTTATTTTTATTATCAAAGAGCGATGGAATTGATAGAGTAAATGAGTTCCTTACTTTCAATTAATTTAGAATTTATTTTTGGCTTTGTAGTTAATGGTGCAATTCTTTTTTTTTTCCTTGTTCTGTAATGCTATTAGTTAAATGGCATAGGATTTGGTTTGAAGTGTGTGGTGCCTTGAAATTAACTTTAAGTGGGATGTCATGCTACACTCTTCTTGGGCGGTTAGAGAAATTGGTTTCAGTTACCTTTTATTTGCTTTTTCTTGGCAATTTTTATGGTTAGGGTGTTTATGATAAGTTATGATTATTCGGGTGTTGATGTTAAAGGAACATACTACCAAACTATATCAACTGTTAAGTTCGAAATGAGTAGTTAGTCATTACACCTACTATATTTCATGCTTAAGTTAATAATGTTTTTCAAATAGTTTTTATTTATATGCCATGTACATTTTTCTCCTAAGAGGCCTTGGAAGTATGATCTTAGTAATATTAGCTAGAAATTTCTGAATTATGGTAAGGGTGTTATTCCATAGGTTACATCAAATCTAGAATGCGACGTACCATTATTAGTAGAAACATCTTCGATAGGGAATAGAAAGCATATGGATAGTCAAGTGTGATGATGAGATGTTAGCAGGTTGTGGATTTATGTATATATCTTTAATTAGTTGAGAAATTTCAGTAAGCTTCTGTTTACTTGTTCATATTACCAGCATAATATTCAATTATCATTAAGGGGGAAAGGAGATCATAAATGTTATGTCTTATTGTCAGTATAATGGCCCAAATATGTGACTATGCATTCTTTAATGCACAGAAATAAAACCTATTTTCAGTTTATTTTCAGTCTCAGTTTGAAATTATTCATGGCAATAATTCCTCTGTTGTTGGCTCTTCCAAAATGGATAAGAAGAAAAACAAGAAGAAATAGATGGGAAATGGATTTTGCTGTTTTTGGTTTGAGTTGTAATAGGACTACCTCTTAGCTGGTTCAAGTCTGGTTTTGCTTTCAATAATAACATTTGGGGTTGGTTTGTTTCTGTGTTGCTTTTATCACTCTTTCATGGTAGAATATACCAGGTAAGCTGATTATATTGGAAGAACGTGATCATTTTCAGTCTATGTCGATTATTTCTTTGAATGTTACATGAGTTTCGAGCATGCCATGTATGTTATAGGTTGTTTTAAAGCTTTGCTCAATATATAGTCCTCAAAATTTCAATAAAATATCTAGGGATGAATTAGTCATGGATATTATCGGTTGCCTAGAATGTAGGTTCTATCACTGTTTGTTTGCAAACATATTATTAGTGGTTATTAATGTTGGATTGAATTAAGTGTTTAATTTGCAAATTTTCTTATTTAACTATGCAGGATTCTAGTTGTAGAATCATGCACAACCCCTTTTTTATGCTAACAACCTTGTTATATTTTGGGACATCTTGAAAGTTATTATGTTTATGATTCTCTGCTTAACCTTTTAAGTATTAACAGTATCTTATTTTAACAAGAAGCATTTTTAGCTAATATTTTAGGTGTTTGTTGAGAGAAGGTATTTTTTGTACCGAATATTTCTGTGTATTATAGGGTTGGGTCCCATTCTTTACCAATAACTAATCCTCAAGTCGATTGTAATGGCAATTTGCTCTTCAAAGAGTACGGGAAAACTGTTTTTTGGTACATAAGAGTAGGTGTAACCCTACTTAAATAGCACAAACTCTAAACTTGCCCACCCCTAAAGAGTCGGCATATAAAAGACTACTCATACTTCCAGAAGAAGTTTCGATAACAAATGAATCCTCCTCCCTATCATGCGCCCAACTAGCTAGGAAATCTACACAAGAATTGGCTTCCCTGAATACATGACGAACTGCACAATTCCAATCTCGCTCCATTAATTCTTGACAAGCCGTGATAATTCAAAAGAATGGATCACTCTCCCTCAAGGGTTGCTTAACTTTTTGCACTGCCAACTGCGAATCGTACTCCACAATAACATCCTTGAAACCATGCTCCCATCCCAACATTAAACCAGAGTAAATAACTATAAGTTTTGCTTGTGTAATGGTCCCTCCTCTTAACTTCCTTGAACCGCCAATGATCCAACAGCCTTCATCATCCTTGCATAAAACACCAGTTGCACACCAGTTGCAGACAACCCAGGATTAGTCTTAAGAGATGCATCAACATTCATTTTAACCACACCAGGAGGGGAATATGCCACGCGATATTGTAGACTTTTTTTTCCACATTAACAAACTGTTTCCCTGAACATTGAAGGAATTCCCCAACGTGATTAATGATCAGTTGAACACCATTAAGTGGCCAACCAAAACTTGTATCAAAAACCATTTTGTTCCTCCATCCCAAAAGCATGCAAGAAGCACACGCAAAGAGGATGGACCATTGAATGTTTTCCCTAAAGTATTGCCTTTTGTAAAAAGATTAAACACCAGCCAATCCTTAAGTGAAAAACTGTTAAACGTGGCCAACTCATTATTGGCAACCACGCCCTCCATACCTCTTGTGATCTGTGACAATCCCGCAACTCATGGATAATGTCTTCATCCCCAGAACCACATCTTGGACAGTTTGGACTAGGTATAAACTATCTTCTAAAGCAAGCTTCTTTGGTTAACAGCCTGTTATGAATAACTAACCAAAGAATGGTTCTAACTCTTAAGTGGTAAGTTTAACTTCTAAAAACGCTTCCATTGGAAATCAGTCCCAGTATTACTTACCAACAAAGAATAGGCAGATTTAACGTTGAACTCCCCTGATGAAGACGCACACCTGTAAAGCCGATCTTCCTTAGAAATACAAGGTGGCAACATAAGAATTTGATCCTGCACCTCCCTAGGTAAGACGCCTAGTTTTTCTCTGCTCCACTCCCTATCCCCTGTGATAAACTCATTGACCATCAAATCTATCATTTCCACGTTAAAAATCAACATGCAAAGTTGCTAGTGGTTCATTTCCCATCCAACGATCCAGCCAAAAAAGGGTCTTCCTTCCATTCCCAACAATTTTAGCACAACCCTTCCACACAATATCCTTACATGAGGAAATGCTTTGCCAAACGTGAGAAGATGAAACCGGAGTCATAGCTTGAAGGAACGACTTGTCCTCCAAATATTTGGATTTCATTACCCTCCCCCGTAAGCTTAAGTCTCCAGTTTCAATTTTCCAACCAAGTTTAACAAGTAAAGCTTTATTCATGTCCGCAGCTCACCGAAAACCCAAACCTCCTAACTCCTTTGGCTTACTAACCTGCGACCATTTTATTAACGGGACTCTTTTCTTGCCCTCAACTGAACCCCAAAGAAAGTTTTTATCCATTCTATCAATGCTCGTTGTAACTGAAGCTGATAATTTGGAAGTTTGAATAGTATACGTAGCAATGGAGCACAACACAAATTCAATAAGCGTGGCTCGTCCAGCTAAGGACAACTGTGAGGCTTTCCAAGCTGCTAACCTACCTTGGACCTTATCTAACAACTTCTGATAAGTTGATTTATTGACCCTTTTAGATAAAATGGGCACCCCCAATAGTCCCAAAATTCTATGCAGTTTTGCATTCCAGTGGTATTTTGAACATTGTGAATAATATGAGAGGGACATTCTTAGAAAAATACATTTTTGATTTACTATGATTTACCTTCTGGCCAGACACTTCACAAAAATTATTTAAACAATTGAACATAACTTGACGTTGATTGACCGAAGCCTCTCTTAAAAGAATTAAATCATCTGCGAAAAAAATATGAAAGAGTTTAGAGCCACCTTAGGGTAAAGATAGCGGAACCCAATCCCTCCTATTGACTACTTCCTCAATCATGTCCGAGAACTTTTGAGGACAAAGAGCAAACAGGTATGGGGACAAAGGATCTCCTTGTCGCAAACCCCCGGTAGGCTTAAAGTCTGAAGTAAGTTCTCTATTCCACAAAATATTCATCTGAGTAGAAGTAATGCAAAACACGATCAAATCAATCAATTTACTAGGCAACGCCAAATCCATTAGAACCCAATGCAAAAAATGCCAATTAATGCGATCATAAGTCTCAGATAACTTTTCATAGTCATCGTGCCCACTCTCCCTTGCTTCTTTCTCATGAAGTGCACTGAGCTATTCCTTCCTAGAATGAAACTGCATTGCGTAGGGGACACTATTTTATGCAAAAATGGCCTTAGCCTCCGTACAATAATCTTCGATATTAATTTAACTGAAAATTATAAAGGCTAATCAGATGAAACTGCGAAACATATTCCGGCTACTTTAACTTTGGAATTAACACAATCAAAACTTTGCTCAACTCTTTATTAAACTCACCCAGGCAAAAGGCGTCCTGGATGAACTTACATAATGGGACACGAACCACCTCCTAATTCGCTCGATAAAAACCTGCTTGAAAGCCATATGGACTCGTAGCTCTGAACGAAGGCATAGAACACAATCCCCTGAAAATTTCATTATCATTAGGGACTTCCCCAAGCTACCCAGCGACATGCTCATCAAAAGAATAATGATGCTTGGGACATCTATTATCGAAATCATCACAAGCAGGAGAGGCCGACTGCACCTCCTGAAAGAATTTGATAACTAGAATCTTCTACTCATCTTAGTTAATGCACCAAGAACCTCCTTCATTTTTTAAGGCCAAAATCTTATTTCTATTCTGCCTAACCACAATCGTCATATGAAAAAATTTGGTATTTCTGTCCTCGAGCTGAACCCATTTAGATCTTGATTTCTGAAATCACAACATCTCCACTTATTGCAAAATTTGATTACACTCTGATACGAGTTTGTAACAAGATAGCACTGCTCAGAGTGAATGCTTACTCTTAAGAGGAAATTAGAAGGAAGAAATTGGAAGAATTGAGTGAGATTGAAATTTGGAGAGGAAACAAACAGAAGAGAATTCAAGGGAGAATAGAAATTGTAAGGTAGAGAAAATAGAGTATATTCCAATCTGAAACTTCCTAATACTCCAATAGTATTTATATAGTAGTGAACTAATAATTACTAAAATACTAGATATTCTATAATAAATAATAATAGTCTAATAATAATAATAATAATCTTATAGTTTAGCTAGAGGCCTCTTATTTCGCTTCACACGATCTGTTCCACGATCGTCACCAACATCCAGCTTGTCCGCCGTATCACTCCACCTTTCTTCGAAAACCACCTTGTCCTCAAGGTGCAAAGTTGGATATAATTGCGTTATTTCTTTAGCCGATTCTCAGGAGGCATTTTCTTGAGGACTATCATGTCATTGGACCAATACTTGATTGATAGGATTACCATTTTTTAAGACCTGTCGAGTAGCACAAAGAGCAAGTGGCTTAGATACAGGCTTACCCCCAATAAATTTTTCAAGTAACGAATAGCTTACATCCTGTCCATCTCCACGAAATGGTTTGAGAACGGACACATGAAAAACTGGATGTATTTTAGCTTCAGAAGGTATTTCCAAACAGTAAGCGACAACACCAATCCGCTCCAATATTTTATAAGGACCGAAATACCTCTTGGCTAATTTATGTGAAGCACAATTAGCCAAAGAAGTCTGTCGATATGGCTGAAGCTTAACCAAAACCAAGTCACCTTCTTTCAACTCAAGTTCTCTAGGTGGTTATTAGCCTTAAGCTCCATTCTATGTTGTGCTTCTTTAATATTGGCTCTTAATTGCTTAATCAAATGATCATGATCCACTAACAACTCATCTAAAGCTAGCACTGAAGTAGAATTAGGAGAGTACTTGGGAATTTCAGAAGGAACTCGCCCATAAAGAGGTTGGTAAGGTGTCATCTTAATGCTACTGTGATAACTCGTGTTATAACAATACTCAGCCCAGCAAAGGTAAACAGCCCAACTCTTAGGCTTTTCATGTGTAAAAGCTCTCAAATACTACTCCAGTCCGCGATTGACGACTTCAGTCTATCCATCAGTTTGCAGGTGATACGCTGAACTCCTCTTCAAACTAGTGCCGCTAAGCTCAAATAAACCATCCTAGAACTTGCTCATGAAAATCGAATCCTTGCCAGAAATTATAGAACTTGGAAATCCATGATGCTTCACTACAATCTCAACAAAAACCTGCGCTGCCTTATAAGCAATGAAATAACTCGGCATAGCTCCAAAGTGCCCATATTTTGACAATCGATCCACTGCAACCATTATAGTTGTATATCCCTACGACACAGGTAAAGCAACATCGAAATCCATAGTAATTTATCCCAAACTAAGGATGGTACAGGTAAAGGTTGTAATAACCCAGCTGGAGCCTTAGTGGCACTGTCGGCAGACCAAACACTCAGCTATGAACTTCTCCACATCCTTCTTCATGTTCAGCCAAAAGAAATTGTTGGATAATCAAGCTAATGTTTTTGCCACTCCTAAATGACCTGACATTAGTGTAGCATGAAACTCATGCAGTAATTGTTGTTTCAAGGGAGAACTTGACCCAACTCGATACCTTCCTTATAACATAGTATTCCATTAAGGTTCTTATACCCCATTGGTACCTTCCCCGCGGCTATCAACTAATGAATTTTCACCAATTTAGGTTCCATCTGATTATCACGCTGCAGATCATCTAGCAATTTAAGTAAAGGCCGACTTTTAAGAGTCAATATTCGGCCCTCAGCTTCAGGTATCTTGGATAAAGCATCTGCTACCTTATTGGAACTCCTTAGCTAATACTCAATTTGAAAATTATATCCCATTAGTTTTTGAACATAAAACTGTTGCTTAGGGGTTTGAAATACCTGTTGTAGGATTTCTTTTAAGCTTCGATGATCGGTCCTTACAATGAAGAATCTTTCCAATAAGTATTGTCTCCATTTTTGAACCGCTTCCATAATGGCATGCATCTCCTTGACATAAGTAGATGAACCCTGTAGCCTTGGCCCTATTTTCTTAATGAAAAAGGAAATGGGTTTCTCTTCCTGCATTAAAACAGCTCCTATCCCAACGTTTGAAGCATCGGTTTCCACCACAAAAGTGAAAGCAAAATTTGATAATCTCAGCACAGGAGCCTTTGACATCGCCTCCTTGAGAACCATGAAAGCTTCATTCGCGGCTTCTGTCCAACAAAAAAATGTCTTTCTTTAAGAGATCAGTCAAAAGAGCGGCTAGCTTAGCATATCCCCGTATAAATCGTCAGTAATGCCTAGTCAAACTAAGGAATCCCCTCAATTGCTTTACTGAGACAGGTCTAGGCCAATTTACCATTGCCTCTATTTTATTGGGATCGGTATGAACACCTGCACCATCAACAATATGTCCCAAGTATTTGATGGAAGTTTGGCAAAACTGACATTTGTTGAGCTTAACATAGAACTGGTTCTCCTCCAAACTCTGGAACACCTGCTACAGGTGTTTTAAATGATCAGCAAAGGATGAACTGTATATAAGAATGTCGTCAAAGAAAACAATTACAAACTTCTTGAGATAAGGTGAAAATAATCGGTTCATAGCTGCTTGAAACGTCAAAGGAGCATTAGTGAACCCAAACGGCATCACTAAAAATTCGTAATGCCCCACATGTGTTCTAAAGGCCGTTTTATACACATCTCAATCATGAACTCTAATCCGATGATACCCAGCTCGCAGATCAAGCTTGGTAAATACCACTGCCTTTCCTAACTCATCAAACAACTCATCAGCAGTGGGAATAGGAAAATTATCTCGAACCGTAACCGCATTCAAAGCCCTATAATCCATGCAAAATCGATAGGACCCATCTTTTTTTTTAACCAACAAGACCGGTGATGAAAATGGACTCTGGCTAGGGCATATAATTCTCTGCTCCATCATATCTTTTACCAGCTTTTCCATTTCACCCTTCTGATAATGCGAGTAGCGATATGGCCTGACATTCACCGGTTTGGTCCCGGGTTGGAGATGAATCTTGTGGTTAAAAGCTCTGTACGGTGGAAGCTCAGTTGGCGAAAAAAATAATTTCTTATGCCTTTGCAATAACGCAACTGCCTCCTGCGATAACCCTTCAAGAAATTATAATTCTTCCCCTTTCTCATTATTCCCTATCTCTTCAATCATGGTTTCTCCTTTCAAGGAATACAACTCATATACTCCTTGTACCCCTTCCACTCGTACCAAAGCTTGCAAATGATTATAAGAAATTTTTTTAGCTCCCACAGTTTGATCTCCTTGCAACAATATTTTCTTTCCTTTCCAATCGAATTCCATGGTAAGACATGCATAGTTCTGTGCCACCTTGCCTAACTATTGTAGCCACTGCACTCCCAAACTACATCTAGTCCTTTTATTGGTAATACATAGAGATCCACCTTAAACGCATTCCCTTGAATCACCAATGGTACCTGAAAACAACAAAATTCGCAAAGCAAGGAGTCCCCATTACCAATATAGACACGGAAGGAATTGACCTGCTACACCCCAAGCTGCAAGTTTTTAGCTATGCCAGGCTGTATAAAGTTGTGTGTGCTACCCCCATCAATCAACATTTGTAATGGTTATCCATTAGCTCCCCTAAGTATCCGTAACGACCTCGGATTGCTTACCCCAGATAAGGAGTTCAGACTCGATATATCAGTAGTTAAAGTAACATCTTCATTCACTATCTCATTTAACCCCAATTCATCATCATATGCTTTTGGTTCTCCTTCATTTGCACTTACTAGCTTTAAAAATTTGGTTTACACCGATGATTTACAGTGAACTTCTTGTCACAATTAAAACATAACTCCTTCTCTCTGCGTTCCTACATGTCCGCTGAGATAGCCGACGAACTGGCAGGGAGTTGGTATTGGTGAAATTTTTATTAGTTGGGTATGTCAAGGCCAATGGTTTGGGGTTCATGGTCGGGTAAGGGTTTACAGGAAAGGTTGTAGTTGATCGAGGATTTGTGTTTATCATGGGCTGCATGGAATTTGGATTCATCACTAACGGTCTATCCGTCCAGCGATAAGTGGTTTTCAACTCCAATTGTATTTCCTCCAATCTTTCCTCATGAATTCGGGCTAAGGAAAACGCATCCATGAGAGAATTCGATTAAACAATCTGCAGTTCTCGCCTAATAAGCGGTTTCAATCCCGCCACCTACATGGAAATCAACATTGTCTCAGAAGTCCCATTTACTTTAATCATCAAACTCTCAAATTCGGATTGATAAGCTGCTACTGATGTCTTCTGAGTCAACTTAGATAATTTTCCTTGCTAATCCTCGTATTTGGATGGACCAAATCTAATTTTCACCTTCTCCAAGAAATTTTGCCATGTGTTTAGCAATTGATTCCGTTTCATCCACTGGTACCATTCAGAGGCCTGTCCTTCCATGGTAAAAGCTACTATACATAGCCTTTGTTCATCTGGGGTCCCATGGAAATCGAAGTATTCTTGCACTCGAAACACCCACACAAAGGGATCGTTTCCATCAAATTTGGGTAATTCAAGTTTCATGGTACCGGGCTTAAGCAACGACCCAACAGCTTCATCCCCTTCCACCATCGTCTCTTGTTTCCATTACCTCATGGTAGGATTTGGTAATATGTCTTTTGTCGAATTGGATAAATCCGACGATAAAACTCCAACTAGTTTCTTGGACAAATCATCAATAGCAGTGGCAAGTAATTGATATTGCTGATGGTTTTGCAGGTTTATTTATCAAAATTTTCTTGTAAACGATTGAAAGCTTCTTTTAGGGTTTTTGACTTTGGTAGGGTTCTTTTCTGCCATCGTCATCTCTCAACGAGAGCACCAATTGATACGAGTTCGTAACAAGATAGCATTGCTTAGAGTGAGTGTTTACTCTTAAGAGGAAATTAGGATGAGGAAATTAGAAGAATTGAGTGAGATAGACATTTGGGGAGGAAGCAGACAGAGGAGAATTCAAGGGAGAATAGAAGTTGTAAAGTAGAGAAAATAGAGTTTATTCCAATCTGAAACTTCCTAATACTCCAATAGAGTTTATATAGCAGTGAACTAATAATTATTAAAATACAAGATATTCTATAACAAATAATAATAGTCTAATAATAATAATAATCTTGTCGTTTAGCTGGAGGCCTCCTATTTCGCTTCACACGATCCGCTCCACGATTGTCACCAACATTCAACTTGTCTGCCGTATCACACTCCGTATTTAATTCCTCCTCCAATTGATACAAGGATGGATTCTGGTGAACTTCCAAGGCTCATTGAACACCAACTAGTTTAGCTAGAACCAGACGCTTTCGCTTAAACACATTTCCAAAGACATTAACATTCCACTTTTTCATTGCTGTCTAAAACTTCAAAAAATTATCATATAGTCGCTCTTCTTAAACCTAATCTTCCCGAACAAAGCAAGTAAAGGAGTCATGCATTTGCCAAGCCGACTCAAACTGAAAAAGACAAAGATCATTTTTGCCCCGAAGAAATTCCATGTAGTTTGACTAAAATAGGGCTATGATCCTCATGTGTACGTGGCAAGTTAGCAACCACTGCGTCAGGAAACAATAATTTCTAGTGTCAATTACAAGGACTCAATCTAATATCTTTTTAATCAACCCACCCAAAGTTCTCATGCTTATCCATGTAAACCGACAGCCGACAGTTTCAACATCCATCAACGATCTTTAAAAAACCACCTCATTAAAATGCCATAAGTTGCTAGGACTCTGTGGGTCCACCTTGCTTTTCTAAAATAGACAAAATTTGATTAAAGTCTGCAATAAGCATCCAAGGAAGATTATCCTATTCATCAAAATTATTTAAGTACTCCAAAAACAACAATCGTTTAGACAATATTGGGCTGGCATACACAGCAGTTAGAAACCACCTTTTATTACTATTATCAATAACACAAACAGAATTAAACTATTCAGACCAATTCAAACACAACAATGATGTATTGTTGACGTTAAAGTATTGATCTTCGTGCAACTTATTTGAAAAATTTTGTAAGGAAAAAAATGATCAGAGGGACGCAAAAGTTTTTCCTTATGTAAGCACTCCAATGCTTATGTCTGAAAAAGAATTTGACAGAGTTTCTGTAAATAATATAAAACCTTACTCTAACGAATCATACATGCCTCCTATTTATATGGATTGACTCCATTTTTAATTATATATTTGTCCGTTAATTAAGTGTTTCTTACTGTTTTATGGGTCCCATGTAACTTTAATCAAAGGTATTTAAAGATAAAATTGTCAAATTATAAATTTCGTTTGAATAAAATAAATTTTAATGGATGAGCCCCTATTGCGCATGATCTTCTCTCGCCCAATGCTCTCGTGCAAGCTGTTCAGACTCTTTCGCATATATGCGAAAGTAGTAGACTCTTATACGCATGAGAGTGTGCCACGTGGCGCACCTCCTTTAATTGTGGAGCTTACGCCACGTGGTGCATCTTACTCGCACCACGTAGTGCATCTTATTCGCACCACGTGGCTCACGTATTTGTTGCCACGTGGTGCAAGTCCACTTTTCGACAATGCCACGTGTAAAATGTTTTTGGTTATATCTGTCTCGAGTTATTTTTGGGGCGTTAAAGTTCAATCGGGCTTCATTACCCACAACAATTGCTCTCCACTCTTTCGCTAGGTATAATCTTGCGAAAAAGTACATATATTTTTTCTTTAATGTATCGACTGTTCATGTTATCTTTTGCAATATTCTTCCGTGATCTAAAGTGTTAGGAGTTTTCGCACTCACCCTTCCGCAGGAATTTATATATAAATATATGTGTTGAGTCATTAATTTGCTTTCATCATTCATTCATATGTTCTTGTCATAGTCTCATGTCAAGTCCTCAAGTTAAACTCTAAGATTAAATCCTCATGTCAAACTCTGTAGTCAAATTCTTACGCCAAACTCTGTAGTCAAATTCTCACGTCAAACTCTAAAGTCAACTTCTCACGTTAAACTCTAAAGTCAACTTCTCACGTCAAACTTTGAAGTCAAATTCTCAAGTCAAACTCTAAAGTCGAATTCTCATTCAAACTCTGAAGTCAAATTCTCAACTCAAACTATGAAGTCAAATTCTCAATTCAAACTCTAAAGTCAAATTCTTACACCAAACTCTTCGGCTGAAAATATCTGATCGATTTTTCATATTTTCTAATCGTCGATTTTATTGCTTGCTCCCCAATGGCCAGACAAGGTAGCAGAAAACAAATAAATTTAGGTCCCTCTTCTAGGCTTAGGGAATCTGACCTTAGGTCTATTCGTAGTACTTTTCCTCTTCCTGAAGGTTACTCTTATAGACTAACAACTAATGCAGAACGTGCTCATCAAGCTGTTAGCAGCAGCGTTCCTATACATCGAGCCTCATTAGAATTTGGATTTCACTTTTCGTTACCTTTGGAATTGCTTTCCTCCAACACTATGATATAGTTCCTGCCTAACTTCATCCTCACGAATGGCCGTAATTGATAGGGTTCACAATCATGTGTTATAAATTTAGTGTATTGTCCCCTTGTTTAACTCCTTTTTTAGAGTTCATGGCGTTCGTAATTTGAATCGTTTTTGTATCCAAAAGGTATCTGAGAGAGGTCAAAATAACAAAGTTTTTAGAAATCCTCCACCTAAGCTATATAATTATGTCTACGATTGGCTCATCATCGAAATTCCTTCAACTTTAGATATTCCCACTCAATAGTGTCTTCATGGACCTTCAAACATCAGTAAACTATCTAATTTAAGAGATTTATATAGTCCACTTATTACTCAATTGTAAGTAAATGATGAAAACACTTTGTTATCTTTATTGACTTTGGAGAACATAACTACTGTCGGCTAGGGATGCATTTTCATTGACCCGATTTCTGAGCCTGAGCCTGTTTTACACTCTAGTTCCCCCGAAGGAAGCCAAAGTGTAAGAAATTCCAACAATTCCTCTGAAGAGGACTTCAAGGAGAACTTGGATTAGGGCCAAGGCGAAGCTTCTGTGAGTCCTTTTTCAGATCTTCCTTCGGATAAGAGCTTAGCTAACATCCATTTTCTTGATTACTATCTAGATTCGGGTGATTTCATATTGTATTTTATCATATGGATAATCGTTTATTTTCTAAATGGTTGTTCTAACTTTTATTCACCTATTTTTCTTTCAGGAATGTATTCTCTCAGAAGAGTTTTCAACCAACTGGAGGGTACTGAAAATGTTGCCAGGGCTGCTCATCCTCATAAGCGCAAACGCCCTAAAAAGACTTTATTCAGGAACAAGCTAGGGAGACATCTTCTCGAGGTCAAGCCTGAACTTCTACTCCTCCAACTTCTCGAGGTTAAAGGTCGAGGTCTCCTACACTCCTCCTTCATGTCATCATGAGGGATCAAGTTCTCAGAACCAGGACAAGAGAAAGCAGCAAGCTTTAGAAGCTCAATCTGTTGATCCTGAGTTGAAGGAATTTCACTAAAATAATCGGGCGAAATGTAATACTGCTCGCCCTTCTCGTACTAGGAGGCATATATTATATATTGAGTCAATCATGAGGGATAAACCAACGCTTCCACAAATTGCCAAACTTAATACTTCTCAATGTTAGGTGAAGAGTTGTGAGACGGTTCATAGGTAAAAATTTTTTATTTATCAAGGCGATAATGATAATGACTCAATCCATAATCCGAGAGTTGCATCTCGTCTAGGATGGTCGACCATACTTCCTCGAGATGAAGCTAAATTATTCAGGGGTTTCCCTCAACCTGAGGATCGAGCTGATTATTTAGCAATGTTGGTATCTTTTTGTCTTTCCCACCTCTTTTTTCTTCTCTCTTTTCTTCTTTTTTAACACCTTAATTTAATTTTTGTTCATTTTCAAACGGCTCAACAAGTGACAGCCTGCAATGCACGGTACAGGATGTACAAAGCACAAACTGACGCTGAGCTCTATCAATTGAAGGTTGAAAAATCTGAGTGGCTTACTGAAAGGAATCAATGCAGAAAGTTTCTTAAGCAAATCAAGTGATTAAAGAAGGAAAAAGAAGATTTGAATCTTGATTATCTTCACCTTCAGTAGAAATTTACCAAGGGACAAGAGAAGTCTGAATCATTAAAGCAATATAAAGAGGCTTATACTGCGAATTCTGAAGAACTTAATTCTTTCAAGTCCAACTACAATTCTGTTTTGTCTAAGTTTCAAGACTTTCAAACCAGTTATGAAAAGCTCATGTCTGACCACAAGAGACTAGCCTATCGAAATCAAGAAATGGAAGAGGAGATTACTAATCCGTATAAAGAACCTTGATAATTTTATTTTTAATAGAATTATTTGTGCTTAATTTCTTAATTAATTATTTAAATCCCCATATTATTTTATTAATTATCCCCTTTATTTAATTAAAATTCTTTAATGTGCAGGTAAAATAAATCCGGATGAAACTCATTCATTTCAGTAAAAACTGGGCTGAAAATGGGCCAAAGGAGACTAGACCACTTCCAATTTGCAGACCAAATCACCAGTCGTCTGGACACGTGTGATGCCAGGTGTCCATATTTTATTCGCTCCGAAATTATAAGATCGATGGACATCGTGCCAACCTTCTGGAAGACACACGCCGGGCCACATCGCACAGCCAATTGGACAAAAAGACGAGTGACGTGAAAATATCTACTCTGCAGCAAATCAAATGAAGACAAGTGGCCAAACAATGCCCACTCATCTATGATGAAAAATTACCATTGTACCTCTAAGTTTGGGTATAAATAGAACATGATGAGCAATTGAAAAGGAAGTAGCCTAGGGTAGAATTTAGGGTAGTTTTTAGGTAGTTTTAGGGTAGGAGTAGTGTAGAGTAATTTAGGAGTAGTTTTAGTTTTTAAAGTTTTTTATTTTTCCTTTCAAGCTTTCCGATTAGTTTTTAGCTACCATTTCCTATTCTAGTGTTCATGTTAACTTTAAATTTGTTAGATTTTATGAAAAGTTTTATCATTTCTCTTTCATTTGTAGTTCACGTTTATGGCAACCATTTTTATTTCTTATTCTCGGTTTGACAAGTTTAGCTCTTTTTTTTGGTTGAATCGGCACTAGAGTTTTCAAAAAAAAAAAATTTAGCTATCGGTTTGCTTTCGTGTTTGGTTTTATTACTTTATTTCTCCAGTGGTTATTCGGGTATTTTCAGGGGAGCTTTAGCTGGTGACTAGCAGCCTTATTGCTCAACCCGTACCCTTGTTCCATTTTCATTTCCAGCATTTTTATATAAATTTTTTATTTCATTTACCTTTCAATTTTCCATAGTGTTCTTCATCATTTGTTTTTGTTTAGTCTCTCGTTACAATTGAAATGCAGATTCTTTTTTATTTTCAGTACTTTATAACTTGTTCTCACATTTTAGTCTTTGCTTTATTGTGTGATGTTCTTCACTAACCAGATTTTGTTTCTACCGTTATGATTCTGCATTTTCATTCTATGCTTTCCTGTTTATTTATTTATTTTTTACACATTTTTGTTAATTATCGGATTTCCATTCCAGGTGGTGCCGAGAGGTAGCTTTTACTGGTAATTGTTGAAGCAAAGAAAGAAGAAGTAGTTGTTGAAGCTAGCGTGTTAGTTGTCGTTCTGTGCCAAGAATTACCAGTAGAGTAATGTTGCAATGGACATAGATGACATATAGTCTCTGTTCTACTCTGTTTTTGATCATATTTACTGTTCATCTTTGTGTTGTTTGTATTCTGCATTGCTTATTGTTTTCTGCTACATTGTGTGAGGCACGAGTTGAGGTAGGATTTATGCTAGGTGGAGAACTAAGCAGGAGCTAGCTTCTCATGACAACAAGGACTGGTTAAATAGCTACGCTGCTGCATTCCAATTTGTTACAGCAATTCTTCAATGATGGTTTGACAGTGTTTAGTCTCCTTTAAAATTTCAGATTAATGCATGTGTGTTTAATTCTTCTATTGTGATGTTGATCATTTAACCTTGTTCTTATCTTCTGTTATCGGTTGGATTTAGCAGCAGCATTACGTGGACAGCAGCTGGATGTAGTGAGGCAGGACAGAACCGAGAGCAGTAGTTGGACAACATCTGCGGCATCTGGAAATGAAACACAGTGCATTCGGGTTGGCAGTCCAGTGCATGATCGGGCAGCTGAGGCAGCAAGGACATCGCCTGGAGCAGTGAGGAGGACGTACCTGATGCTGGGCATGCCGAGGACAGTACCTAGACAACGTTACAAAACAGCACCTGGAGCAGAAGGTTGGACGTGCACTGTACTGTGCACGGTCGAGCTGATAGCAATATAGAAATTTTATTAAGGCTTAGTTTGGTGTTTGTAAATCATGAATAATCCATTTTTCATGCATTAGATATTTAATATTTTTTTTTATTTTTAGTATTAGTTGTTAATTTCAATCTCATTTATTAGATTAGAGTTTAAAATTAATTTGCATGATTAGTTATAGTTCCTTTGCTTGATTAGTTCAAAACTTAGATTTAATTATGTCATTAGTTAATTTTTATTTTAGTGTTAGGTGTTACATTTAAAATTAATTAGAGTAAAATCATTTTATGCATTTTTTTTAGTTTACATTTTAAATTGAAAAATCCAAAAATATTTCTCATGCATTATTTATAATTTTTTGTTAAGTTAGAATTTAGATATAATTAGGATTAATTTTAGATTTCATAGTTTAGACATTTAGATTTATCGTTGTTTTCTTGGAGTTTATTGCATTAAATTTTAATTTAGTTTAATTTGCATTTTTAGTAATTAGTTTAATTACATTCATATTTTATTTTTAGGATTGTTTAATGTTAGTTTAATTAATTTTGTTTCTTATTTTCATATTTGCATTTTTAATTGCATTAATTAATTTTAATTGCTTAATTATCTTTTGTAGGTATTTGCTTTTAATTTCTTGGAGCTCTGTAAGTAATTTTAACTCTGTTTAATTTTCTTTATTTTATAATTTTTATTATTTTCAGTACTGTTAGCCGTGTAGATCACCCATCAACAATTCATAATTTTCTAGGATATACTTAGGGTAAGATTAACCGGTAGTTAATTAGACTATTCAACTTCTCTGTGGGATAATAATCCAGGACTCAAATCCTATTATTACTTGTACGACCTGTGCACTTGTGGATAGAACGTCTAGGTCACTTAACAAACCTTAATCTTCTTCTATTAGTCAAGACGTGCACAATAGAATTTGTTCCAAGGCTGTTCTAGAATATCGTATGTCACAGGACTGCCATGATAAGAAGCTTATATTATCTACAGGCTTTGTCAAATATGGTTTCTATATGGCACGCTCCTGATTGGAAAAGGAGAGATCAAAAGAGACTTTTCCAAAATTACAATGTTCAAAACAATTAGAAGACTATACTAGTGACTTTCGTGGTTAGACAAATTACGAGCCTGATAGCGAGAATTTTGAGACTTATATGGAGAATGGGGCTTATGATGATCTCTCTAACCTTTCGAGTATTACGGAGCCTTGTCAGCAACAGGGGGTTGTAGATGCCTTGGACGATTTAGATTGTGATGATTCAAATCCTCTCGGTGAAGGCGCTTCTCCCTCAATCTAAGAGTAGCTTAGTTTTCAATGTTTTCTTGTTTTTTCTTGTTATTACTTTCCTATATTGTAAGGAATGAGTTAGCTATCATACTTTAGGACTTGAAAGAAAATGATTGTTAAGGCTTAGAAGATTTTTCATTAGGATTTAAATAGAAAGTTTCTGTTAATATTTCTAATTTCCATTTTTTAAAGAAATTTCAAGTTCTTATCTATATTGATAAGCCATAATTAATATTTCATAAAGAACCCTCTTTTTTTTATGACTTTTGTTATGAAGTTTCCCTTTCTTTCATAAGTATGGCTTGTTTCATGCATTCTTTATTTTGAGAATGTGGTTTTTTCTTGCGCACTTTTTGCTTTAAGTCTTTATTAATTTGAGTACGTGGCTTACCTCGCTCGTTTTTCACTTCAAGCCCTTATTAATTAGAGTCTGTGGCTTACCTCATGCATTTTTCGCTTCAAGCTTTTGCACTATTTTTTTGTGACTTACCTTGCGAATTTTTTGCTTCAAGCCCTTATTAATTTGAATGCGTGGCTTACCTCACGCATTTTTTGCTTCAAGCCCTTACACTTTTTCTTTGTGGCTTACATCGTGCACTTTTCGCTTCAAGCCCTTATTAATTTGAGTGTGTGGCTTACCTCGCGCATTTTTTGCTTCAAGTTCTTATTAATTTGAGTGCATGACTTACCTCGCATATTTTTTGCTTCAAGCCCTTAAACTTTTTCTTAGTGGCTTACCTCGTGCATTTTTCGATTCAAGCACTTATTAATTTGAGTGCGTGGCTTACCTCACGCATTTTTTACTCCAAGCCCTTGTACTTTTTCTTTGTGGCTTACCTCGCACATTTTTCGCTTCAAGCCCTTGCACTTCTTATTTCATTACACATATAGCAGGTACAATTAGTCACCTTATGGAATAAATCATAGTTCAACAAATGAAATTTCAACTCATGGTTCAATAACAAGAAATAACATTGAATAAATCAAAGTTTTACTGCCAATATGGTTTTATGTGGTTGGCATTCCATGTCTTCGTTATTTTCTTACCTTGTAAACTTTCCAAGATATAAATGCTGGGTCCAATCATCCTCCTGAGTCTGTAGTGCTCTTCCCAATTTACCCTGAACTTCCCATCTTCTTTCAAGACATTGGTTATGGCTGACTTTCTTAATACCAAATCTCCCTGCTGTAAGGGTCTATTTTTTACGTGGGAGTTGTAATAATGGGCAACTCTTTGTTGGTAAGCAGCTAATCGCACAGCTACAAGGTCTTGTTGCTCATCGAGTAAATCAAGGTTCTCTCGTAAGCCCCAAGAATTATCTTCTTACACATAAGGAATTACTTTGGGCGAAACTGCTCCAGTTTCCACTGTCCCATACACCATGTTAAACGACGTCTCTCTGTCAATGCCCGACTCGTGGTCCAATATGCCCATAAAATACTAGGCAGTTCATCCACCTAAGCTCCCTTCGCTTTGTCTAGACGAGTCTTAAGACCATGAAGTATGGTCCTATTATTGATTTTAGCTTGGCTGTTAGCTTGAGGGTACGATATTGAAGATATCTTGAGTTGGATCCCTAATCTCCCACCAAAATTTTTAAATACATCACAATCAAACTACTTTCCATTATCAGCATTCAAAACTCTTGGAATTTCAAATTGACAGATAATTTCTTTCCAAGTCATTGCTTCAACCTTCTTTTTTTGTAATTGAGGCTAACGGCTCTGCTTCTATCTATTTAGTGAAATAGTCTGTAGCCATCAACAAGAACTTTCTTTGACCAGCAGTGTCACGACCGCCCGTGACTTCTACCAAAAACCACTACTAATTTTTTCACTTTTTAATCACCTTTCTCTTCACCAATAGTTGGGCTGTGATTCGGCATTAGTCACCTCTTACACATTATCTTATCATTCATACATGTCAATATAACTATCTATTGATTGTACTTACTTTTGTCTCATAGTAAGCTCACATATATTAAATACAAATACATCTCCATTATTACATACGTTTACATCACTGTGCTGTTCTATTGTTCAGATACAAAATCATACGTTGGTATGTATACCTTTCGCTCGATGGGAATGTAGCGGGCACAAGGAATGCTAGTCCTCAGTCGTACTCTATCTACTGCGGATGCTCTGTAGAGAGGGGGAAAAAAGGGGTGAGCTCATAGCTCAGTTGTGACGACCCGGAAGCGTAGAAAATAGGACAAATTTAAAACTTTTTCACATCATTTCACAATTCTAGGTGCATTCCTGTGCAGTGTCATGTATCATCATATATAATGTATAAGCTTACACCTCAAGATCTCATCATTCAACATCTATATATTAAATCATATACATCCTTCAATTTCAAATTAATTAATAAATCCTAATACATCCCGTACATCATTGTTCATCAAGTGTCTGTAAATACAATATTAGTTTGGGTACATGTAATGATAAATTATACCTCAAAGTACAATGTATGGTTTGAGCTCAAGTCCTCCACTAGCCACTACTTCGTATGTCGTAGGAAATTCTCCTCACTTGAAGAAATCTGGGGGGAGATAAAACAGGGTGAGTTTCTAAATTGCTCAGTAAGGGGGTAAAGGACTCATTAATAAAATAATGATTTGCACAACACAATCATTTTGTTTTGTGGGTGAAAACCCAAATAAAACTCAATAGAAAAGTGTAGCATGAATCATCAAAACATCATCTCAACTCATTTCTCAAATCTCATGTAGAAACATGATAATAATTGGTTTAATATAAAACCACAGTTACAAGCAGTTACAAGCATGTGGAAATCAGGATGCGATAATGGCTTTCTCATAAAAACGTGATAAAAATCACCATATGTAGTAATGCACGTGGCGCAGCCACAAAACACAATCTCATGTGTAAAACGAGACTAGGCAAATAAAACTCATATAAAAACTCGTCATAGCACATCAAAACGATTGAACTCGTCCCTTAGGCGGATATCCCCAATCGAGGGATTTCGTCGACAATAATACACCCATGGCCATGGTTCGCTATAGACTTGATCAGAGTCATATAGTCATCGATCTTACATGCTATCAAAGTACAACCCGATCTTACATGCTATCAGAGCAATGCCACCCATCGCTGCCACGGAGCGGGGTTATCTCACATTACCATATCGGAGGAGTCGATCTTACGTGCTGCTAGAGCACGGCCCAATCTTACATGCTACAAGAGCAAAGCCTGATGTGTATTCAACATGACACGCCTAAGTCTCAACAATAGCCATTATCAAATAAAACCGTTTTGCCTTCACGTAGCGCTCATAATGATTTTTCTCATAAAACTCATCTCAAAACCGTTTTGTACTCAACACAAAACATGTCAAAACTGAGCTCAAACCGACAAAACCATGCACACATTTCTCAAATCTCAGTACGCCTTAACGTAGAGCCCAAATCACTTTTCGCTTTTTAAACTTAAAACGGTTGTAAAATAATTTCACATTTAGTTTACAACTAAAAATAATTGGGCCCCAACTAGCTATAAAATTGTGTACAATAACTCATTCTTAACTCATAAAAACATGCTTGTTTTCTCAAATCACATTTCATGCTACAATATCACCACAAAACCGCATACACAAATGAGTTTAAGTTTTCCTTTACCTCGTTGCACCTTGTATAATGTAATCGTCCCCCCAAACGACGGACAAGCCACGCATTCCTATCTGGAACTCCCGGGCTGTCCAAACGATGTTAAAACATCAATAATTCATCTCAATCACATCATCGAGCACATATTTGCTCATATTCTCATTAAATACTACACACCTCATTTTTCTTATATTACTATCCTAATCCACATTCTCATCAACTACATTTCAAATCCTACACTTTTCATGCATAATATCCATGCCAAAATCACCTCATTATCTCGATTCCAATTTATGACCAAAATCCTAAAATTACCACAATTGCATAATATCATCATCATTCCCACAAAATCACAATTTCATCAACTCTAATCATTTCCTAGCTATTTTATCACAATACCCATAGTCACAATCACCAAAATCACCTCAATATCAAAGATTAAAGCTTAGAAATTTACCCAAAACTTATGGAGAGCTCTATTCACACCTCGATTTGATTTGTCTTTCGATTTCCAAGTATGTTGCTCTCCTTTGGATGAGGAACAACTTTCCTTCTTGCCACAACCTCTGATTTGGACAGAAATGGGCGATTTGGAGGAGAGAGAAAGCTAGGGATTCGATTGAAATGAGGTTTTTGGAGAGAGAATATCTAAAATGTAGGAAAATCGCAGGGGTCTTTTTATAGGTGGAGAGTAAGAGATCGATCTGGTCCTTGATGAGATCGATCTCTTTTTGAATTTAGGAGCGTTTTGGGGTAATTTTATGCCTAGGAGATCGATTTGTCGTGGTGTGAGATCGATCTCTTAATTGCTTCATAGAATCGATCTGCTTCTTAAGGAGATCGATCTTCTGTTTACAGAATGCTTCATGAGATCGATCTACTCCTTGAGGAGATCGATCTTCTCTTTACAGAAACATTTTGAGATCGATCTGTGTTGTGCTCAATTGGAATGCTACTGCAAGTGCACAGGTCAGTTTTCGAGTATACAGTAAATATAAGTATCGTCCCACAGGGAATTGTGCTTACCGCAAATCACTGTAATCAACAACCTTGAACTTTATTTAGAAAAAGTAATTTATATTGGTTGAGATCCTATTTACTATTCTAACTATTAATTACGGAACAAATTAATTAAAACAAATCACAATTATTACGAATGAAAAAATCAATGGCAAATATTCCTAGAACTCGATTTCACCTAACAAGGGTTCATACAATTCCTTTGATCAATTGTTCTTTTGATTTCAATTTGTTTATAGCCGAAATTATTTCCTGTTTATCTCTCCTGAGTTTTAAACAGTCATACCCAAACTAACCTCTCGATTCAGAATTAAATAATAGAGTTCATTAAGCGATGGTAATCTGTTTCTCTATGGCTTATAAGGATTGTCAACCTCCCGATTCAACAATGTCCTATGTTAGTCTACCCTTGTACATATAAATAATCCCCTCTCCCGAGTGCCGGATTCCTATACTAATTCATCCAATTGGTGGCCAATCAACTAGAGCATTAAGAACAAGTAGATTAAATAAACATAATTGAGATCATCCAAACAATATCACAAAATAATTACAATCTGCCCAAAGTTGGGTACATCGATTCTAGGAAAAAGGAGTTTAGTTCCTAAACATCATGATAAACATCCAACAATTCCAAATCATCATCCCTAAAATAAACATTGATTGAAAACGATGTAAAAGATGGAGTTTCTATGGAGCTAAATCAATCCTGAAGCCTTCTGCCGCAGCCTCCCCCGATATTCTGATAAAAAGACTATTTATAAGGTTCCCAGGCACTAAAACGCGGAATGCCACGTGGAAAAACAGTGTTGCCCTAATCAGACTGCTA
Source organism: Firmiana major (assembly GCA_033439115.1). Taxonomy (NCBI): domain Eukaryota; kingdom Viridiplantae; phylum Streptophyta; class Magnoliopsida; order Malvales; family Malvaceae; genus Firmiana; species Firmiana major. Next base: position 42,487,368 of record CM065908.1, on the reverse strand, counting down.
TGCTGTGACAATGATATTGATTCCCCAGATCTGCTCTGCACTGTCCAGTTTCTTCTATTGCTGCAGCATAAGTCACGATCAGTATCCTGAAATTTCACTTCTTCACAGAATCATCAGAATCAGCTCCAAAAGCTTTAACTTCTCCATATTGTTCTTTTTCCTGCACAAATGCACAAAACACATAAAACATACCTAATATAGCAAAGAACAAATCAAATAACTAAGTGAAAAGGGTTCTAAACATATGTAAATTTCAGTGCTAACAATCTGCTTGCCTATGAGATCGATCTGCCTTCCAGTTCTTGCATATTTCCTGCATTCTGGAGCCATGAGATCGATCTGGCCTTCACAGATTGTACTACTGCTGCATGAATTTGTAGAAAACTCAATGTAAAACTTCCCAAAATCTACCCCATAGTCCATATTTCAATCCATACACATTCAAGGCTTAAAGACCTCATTTCCTTATACTTCATCATATTTAAAACTTGTGTGTACATATACATATCATAATTACATACACAAAATTACAATTCTCATAACTGGGGTATACAAAATTCACAGTTCTCACATCAGTAAGGAAATTAGGCAAGTAAGTAGATATCCACACTATCTACTGAAAATAATGTTCTGGCTTGAAAATATTATTTCCTTAACTTACTTTAAAAGCATGAATTTAAAAAATATATATATATATATATATATATATATAATTGTGCAAATTTAAATCTCATGTACAGAAATCATACTGAGTTCTCAAATATAGGCATTTCATGCAAAACAATGCATCTTTATAATTTCATAATGCCTTTAGATAAATCATGCCATTTATATTCAAATCACAGTAAATATGGCATTTCAAAAATCACAACACATCAATCCGGGTTCTGACACATCCCTTAGGTCTACCCGTATTATAAAATCATGTAAAATCATGTGATATATCATGTGAGACTCGGTGGCTATATGCAATAATATCCTGGACTATGGCCATATTCTAAATGGTGATCCCAGGCTACACGAATCCTAGTGGGCGGGGAAATCACTACTGCAACAGGAGGGAAGTCAGTTATCAACTCGAGGGAAATCACAACCGCCAGCTATTAACTCTTCAACTCTACAACATCACAATAACACACGGTACAGCGTACTCCGTGCCATATGCACGGTACAACGTACACCCATGGACCCTACCTCATGGTTGAGGTGCCTGCCGTAGGTCTTAGCCCTCATACCATGGAAAATCAATGCCACATCTCTAAATCCATGTGTGAACATCTAAATAGTGTGACACTCAGTCTACACGAGGAAATTGTCACGGTTTTCAACATGTCTTATATAACACAGTAAAACTACAATGCGCTCCTTGAGTGTGACTCACAATCAATACTCCGCTCAAACACTGTTTATACATATCATCAATGCAGCCTTGAGTGTGAGTCACAGTCGAAACTCCGCTCAAACACTGTTTCACACATCACAAACTCGAACTCTAGTGCGAGTAACACTCCAACACTAGGTCATGCATAGTTCATGTTTCAAAACAAGTACGAACAATCATTCTAGTACTATGCTATGCACAAAACATATAAAACTAAGTACGAGCAATAGCTCCAGCACTCTATCATTCATAAAACATATAAAATTATGTACGCGCAACGCTCTAGTACTCTATCATACATAAAACATATAAAACTGAATACGAGCAACGCTCTAGTACTCTATCATACATGTCATGGAAATCTAGTGCGAGCCATACTCCAACACTAATTTATGTGGAAAACATATAAAATCAAGTGCGAGCTATGCTCTAGCACAATTTATTCTCACAAAATTCGATAGATGGCTCTTTAAAAGGGATGATTTTTCAAAACATAAAAATCAACACTATAAATTGTGTTATTTCTCAACCATGAAAACATTAGCCCATCTATCTACTTTTCTGCTAAACTGCAGTAAAAACACTTAAAATTATGATTTTCATGCTCTTTAGGATTTTTCCTAAAAGTTGACTTTTTTCCTAACTAGGGGTAAAATCATAATTTGCCATTATCGGGTCGCTATAAATATTATTCAAGTTCTCTAACCCTCAGAGTTTTTAAGTGAATGTAAATGCAGACAAAAATACGTGCAAGTATCTCTAACTACTCACAAAAGTCCCTTACCTGTAATCACTCGAGAAATTTTGCTTTCCCGGCTCTGCTCGATTTTACAGTCCGATTCGCTCCTACGATAATTTTTGGAGCTGCACATAACCATTTGTTTAGTTAATTACACTTTTCATACTGTATTTCACTTAATAGGCCCTTTTTACTCTTATTGGGCCTTAACAACTCTTAATGGGCCAACACTGTTTTAAGCCTAATTTCATTTTACTATTCATTTAAGTCAGGCATATTGGGCTTGTAGGGTCCACCAACTCTTATTGGGCTTGTCTAATGCCCATAACATCACATAGGACTGAAACCAATTGGGCTTGGCCCATTCGCCTTCTCAGTCATGGCATGTGGCCGAGAACCATCATGCCGCCAGTCGTGCCACATCACGCCACTCATGGTCATTTACTAGCCAATTCACTTAGGCATTTTACCAAACACTTGGTTGGCATGTCTTAAGCCTTTCCTATAGTTCATGTTGGCATTTTATCAAACACCTTATATGCCAACATCATAAAACCATCCATATGAACAAATTGATTAAAACTAAGCATGCCATAATCATGTATACATGCATATCGACCTATACATGTCTTAAAATCACATGGGTATTCATCAAAACTCATATACCAACTTTCAGCCATCACATGTTCATGGTGTTTTCATGTGTTTCAATCCATAAAAAATATACCAATCAACTTAGAATAATTCATACATTAACATATATGAATTTGAAAGCTTGAAATTATACCTAGCTTGCACTTTCACACTTGACCAAAACTTTGTAGCCTCTCGTGTTGCTCACTTTGGCTCCTTGATAGCCAATTACAACATATGTTAATCCTCTCTCAATTTGGAACAACTTTCATGAAGATTGTAAGTTCTAAATTTACATTTATCTTAGTGATTTCTAGTGAGAGATAGCTTGGAAACTATTTGGTTATGGTTTTCTTCACTTTGCTGAAAATGAAAGGATGAAGATGATTATGTGTTGGTTGATATTTATAGCCTAAAGACTTAGCCATTAAGTCACCAATTTCAGCCACCTTAATTGACTTTTAAAAAGTTTAGGTGATGGTTACCAAATTGGATTTTGCAACCTTTGTTTAGGTGATGGTTACCAAATTGGATTTTGCTACCTTTTATTAACGGGTTTTAACTTATATTAATGGGCTTTCGATTTGGGCTATTCTTTTGGGATTTTGGACTAAAAATGTTTCTTCCAATTCAGCCTTCAATCGTCTTCATATTGGACCCACCAAATGGCCCAACAATTCAGCCTATTGGGCTTTCCAAATTCGGCCTACACTTGTTTATACCTTAATGGGCTTTAAAATTCTAACTTTCGCTCATTGTGTTTTACTCTTTAAATTAAATTCAAAATTCTTCCAAATAAATTTTCCTTACTTTGGGAGATGATTATCTTGTATTTTAACCAAAAATATTTCTTCCCCAATTTTTAACCATACTTAGGTTAAATTCTAACAATGGTTAGTCAACTTTGGTCAAAGTCCACATTTCTTAACCATTAACCACGTTTGACTTTTTCTCAAAATCCAAAAGTGTCACTTTCCATGGTTCACACTCTCATCTTTAAGTTTTGGCCATTTTCGGGAGGTGAATATACCTAAAATACCTCAAACGGACCATTTTGGACTCGTTTAGCCCCTTTTGGCTTTTACTCTGGTTCTCTATGTTCGGGACCAAATCAAAACGACTTTCCTTCATGAACTCTCTATATTTTCACATCATAAGTTCTTCTCTTCAGTCAGAATGATTTAGATCCACCCGGTTTAGCCGGTGGCTCTTATAGCCCTTATTTGGCCTTTACATAGCTTATATGTATTTAGTCACTTTACTTACAATTTCGTTGTAGTACTTCTTATGATTCAACCAACATAATAAATGTTCGTACTTATATGAATCATAAGGGATAAGCTACATCAAAATCTGGGTCTTACAAGTAGCTACTGGGAATGGTCCTAGTATATCCAAACCCCTAGGCAAACGATGGAGGTTGGAAAGTGCTTTGAAGAGCCTAAACTAGTGCAATTGTCAAAGGGGGAAATCTTTGACATTTGTCACATCCCGCACTTTGTCAAGTGCATCTAGCTTAATTGTGGGCCAGTAGAAACCCACTCTAAGTATTTTCGTTGCTAAAGTTTGGGCTCCCAAATGCTCTCCACATATCCCTTCGTGCACCTCGGCTAATGTATAGTTGGCTTGTTTAAGGCCCAAGCATTTGAATAGTACCAACTTCGATTTCTAGCACTTCTTCTTCCTCTATGCTAGGTTTCTCCAACTTCTCTACCATTATAGACAATTGCTTCCTTAGATGATGCTAACTTAGACAAAGAATCAACATGATTATTTTCAGATCGATCGATTTGAGTTAGCTGAAAATTATTAAATGATCAAGCTAACCACTGAACCTTTTGCAAGTATGGAATAAGGGCAAACTGTAGAGTCTCATATTGCCCATTAAACTGGTTAACAACAAGTTATGAGCCGCTATGGGATAGTAAGTTTTGAATTTGGAGCTCTCTTGCGAGTTTCATGCCATCAATCAAGGCTTCATATTCGGCAACACTGTTGCAATTAAGGAAGTCAAAGCGTAGAGAATTGTAAGACCCTACTTTTATCGTATTTCCTTATGATTCACACATTGTATGGATATTGTTATATGTTAATGGAATCATAAGACGGATGATTTTGACCATATAAATATGAATGAAGTAGTCGAACGTACGTAAAATTCGAAAACGGACAGTTAAGGAATTTCAAATTCAAATTTATGAGATTTGAATTGTCCAGACAGAGATACAAATTTTAAATGAGAAATTATTGTGGGTCCAAGAAGGAAAGTCAGCCTAAATTGGTCCCAAACGTGTAGAAGGGTAAAACGATCAAAAGACCAAAATTCGGTATAAATTCGATAAGAAAATTTCATTAAAATATGGATTTAGGAAATCTTGATCAATAAAGGAGAACTTATTGAATTTTGAGTCCAATTGATCAAGATATGAATTTATTGGAATTAATTGAAATTTTCACTTCGAAAAATTATCCCGAAAATACTGGAAATATATACCGGAAAGACAAAATAAGACAGATAAATTCATTTATTGATTAAATGAATAAAAAAATATTTTTTTGAAGATATTTTTGGATTTTTAATGTATTTTAAATTGATTAAAATAAAAAAATAATAACAAAAAAAAGATAGCAGAATCGTGAAATCCCGATTCCACAAAGAAAGAATGAAAACAGAAGAAAAAAATGAGGGTGCTGAGGATCTCCCCCTTCTGCCTCGACGATCAGAGATCGGAGAGGAGACCAGGTGAACGGCTGAAGGGAGAAGCAACCGAGCCATCGTCGACACTGGTGGAGGACGAAGGAAGCAACGATCGATGACTGAGGAAGAGAAATCGCGAAACCGAGGGAGGAAAAGGAAATTCACCAGCATTGGCGTCGACTTAGCCCCGACCACCACCATGCGATGGTTCCCCAGGCGCAGGCGAACAGATCGGTGACTGAATCGGCCAGTGAAATGAGTGGCAGTGCCATTAATGGCGAAAGAGGAAAACGGCAGCAAGGTCAAAAAAGAAAAGAGGCCGGACCGGCCACTTTCCGACCATATCTGGTGAAACCAACACCAGATCCATGCACCAGACGACCCCGTGGATCTGCTGGAGATGGAAGCCAGTAAAGAACCGATCGACGATGCTCCGAACGACGAAGGAGAAAATTGAACCAGACTGAACCGACTGAACCAAACCGATTTGAACCGGGCTGAACTGGACCGAACCTGTTCAGCCAAAAAAGAAAGAAAAGAAATAATAGAAAAAGGGAAAAAGAAAAAAAAGAAAAAATTGGGGAAAATTCTAGTGATGCAATCGAGCTACGGGTAAGCCAGTAAGCGGTCGAAATTGACCGAGTTAAATTTTGGAATATTTAAGTTGATTAATATTCGACTGAAAATTGACCTAGAAAAATATGTAATTGTGTAGCTCGATAATTGACATCAAACGAGAGCTCGAGTCAGCTTCGATTTGTGTAATATCATAGAATCTTGGGTAAGTAACCCTTATTTACGATAATTTGCATAGTTATGCGTGTTAAAAATCTACCGCATAAATTACGGATTAATTTCGTATAAAATGAATTAAATTATGAAATTTGAGATAAATTATCGTAAATAATTAATTGAGCTATCCGAGAGTTTAGAAAGAGGCCCAATAAATACGGATGGGCCTAATGAGCCCAATAGGCCTCGATGATGTGAATAATAAGTGGAAAATGGGCTTAAGGCCGATTAAGGCCCATTATGGTACAATCGGGCCCAATATGGGTAAACGAGCTCAATGATTTAAATTAAGCCCAAAAAATATGAAATACAATTAATTATATTGTATTTGACCTGATGAATATTTATACGCAGTTTCAGAGATTGGATTGGGAGCAAATCGGACTGCGTGACAAGACATCAGTGGAAAGGTCAGACTATATAGAAAAATGAGGTAAGGGAATTTTGTGAGTAGCTAGAGGTAGCTACATGTATTTTTAATAGCTTTTGTATACACCGAAAATGTATAAAGGTCTTAGAAATGGATTAAAAATTTTAAGGACTTGAGATAGGTAAAAGACTATTTTACCCCTACTGAGGGAAATTCACCTAAGGATAGTGAAAGCATGACATGCATGAAATGCATGATTTGAGGAATTTTTGTGGTTTTTAAGCAAAGTAAATTAGCACTAAAATACTTTTCACACTCCGCTCCAACCTCGCAAAGCGTGTCTCAATACTGTCTAGTCTCTCTGTCGAACTCTGTACAGTCTAACTTTTCCCAACGCTACCGATCACCCTCATCCAACATCTTATTTCCATGGTAACTACAACATATCTAACCCTGGTCCGTAGCAGGTTGGGGTCCTCCAATCACAATACCCCTCAAAAGTGCTGCAATTGTATACATTGGGCCTTACCAATCATCTTACCCCGTGACTCATCAACTCTAATCTCTTACCAAACTACCTTTTTCTCGTTCTGACATCTTTGTCATTCTCTATTCTCTTCTGTCTCTATTTCGGCCCTTACTACCTTTCCCAATCTCAGAGGCTTGCAACTCATGATCTTATTCACACAACTGTAGTCTGCGCACTGCCTCGGCATAAGTAGTGATATCTAACGGGGCCAATCGAACTCTAATTGACAATCTGAGCTCTTCCATGAACTTTTAGACATCCCGACTCTCACTGTTCATAGTGTCGGGGTCATACCTGCCCAGGAATATAAATTGAGTTTCATACTCGTCAATCAAACAGTTCCTCTAGGTCAGAGTAAAGAATTTTATCTGTAATTTCCTTTAAGGAGTGTCCGGGATATTCTGTCATCGGAATACATCTAGAATTATTTTTCATGTCCATTTTGGATGTCTAACTCTTAAGATGGGTCGAGCAGACTTCCACTAATGCTCCGATTCACCCTCAAATCACATGCATATTTTGGGAGCTAATTGCTCAAAGTATGCATGGGATTGAGGGCGAGTTGGAGCATTGGTGAAAGTCCGTTCGACCCATCTTAAGAGTTAGAAATCCAGAATGGACATGGAAAATAATTCTAGATGTATTCCGATGACAGAATATCTCAGACACTGCTTAAAGAAAATTACAGATAAAATTCTTTACTCTGACCCAGAGGAACTGGTTGATTGACGGTATGAAAGTCAATTTATATTCTTGGGCAGGTATGACCCCGACACTATGAACAGTGATAGTCGAGATGTTTGAAAGTTCATGGAAGAGCTCAGATTGTCAATTAGAGTTCGATTGGCCCCGTTAGATATCACTACTTATGCCAAGGCAGTGCGCAGACTACAGTTGTGTGAATAAGATCATGAGTTGCACGTCTCTGAGATTGGGAAAGGTAGTAAGGGTCGAAATAGAGACAGAAGAGAATAGAGAATGACAGAGATGTCAGAACAGGAAAAAGGTAGTTTGGTGAGAGATTAAAGTTGATGAGCCACGGGGTAAGATGATTGGTAAGGCCCTAATGTATCCGACTGCAGCACCTTTGAGGGGTATTGTGATTGGAGAACCCCGACCTGCTACGGAGCAGGGTTAGATATGTGGTAGTTACCACGAAAATAAGATGTTGGATGAGGGTGATCAGTAGCATTGGGAAAAGTCAGACTGTACAGAGTCCGACAGAGAGACCGGACAGTATTGAGATTCGCTTCGCGAGGAATGAAGTAATTATTTTAATTAATCTTGGTGCCACACATTTATTCATACCGCCTTCAGTTGCTTATAAGCTAGTAAAAGATGTGAAGCCTGTACCTTTAGACAAGATGATGATAGTTAGTTGATTATCATTAACTGAATATGGGTATAGGGATTGTAAGTTGAAAACAGGGGAAAAGGGATACGTCAACCAATTTTATTCAATGGAATATGAATAATTTTGAAGTAATATTTGAGAATAGATTGATTCGGTTGCAAACTATTGTTTAGATTGCTATCTTAAGATAGTGATATAGTTACCCCTGAAAAGTGTACTGTAAGTTTGACAAGTAATGAAAAGGGAGCAACGATTGAAATTAAAGGAGTAAATGATTGTACTAATGGAATGAGTAATGATGGGAATGTTGCATCGCTTGTGTGGTTGGTATGGATACGGCACATCCGGAGTTAACAGATATCATTATGGTTAGGGAGTTTCCTGATATCTTCCCAGATAATCTACCAGGGTTGCCACCCGTTAAAGGAATGGAGTTTTGTATTGATTTGGTACCTAGTACGGAGTCGATATCCTAACCACGGTATAAAATGGTATTAATGGAACTGGAAGGACTAAAGAAGCAATTATAAGAGTGATTGGAAAAAAAAAAGTTTATCAGATTTTTTTAGAAATCGATTTGAAGTTTGGGTAACATCTGTTAAGAATTCAGAATGTGAATGTACCCAAAATGATTTTCGTAACCATTAGGGCATTGATGAACAAAGTATTTAAACTGTACCTGGACTGATTTATGGTCATCCTTAGCGATGATATTTTGATGTATTCGAAGTCCAGGGAAGAGCATGAGCAGCAACTGAAAACTATTTTACAGATGAATTGTTAAGAGTTTCTCGAAAAGGGCTGCTCAGTTGACATAACTCGTTCGAAAAAAAAAGATTGCATACCAGTGGGATGATAAGTATGAAAGTAGTTTCCGTGAATTTTGATATATAAAAGTAATAAACTGACCACCGTAATTATTCTCACCATGACCAACAGCTCAAGAAGTTTCTTAATGTATATGGATACCTCAAAAAATGAATGAGTTGTGTATTGATGCAAAATGGAAAGATAATTGCTTATGGATCCAGACAACTCAAGGATCATGACAGAAACTATCCGACCCATGAATTAAAGTTGGCAGCGGTAGTGTTTGTACTGAGTATATGGCACTACTATGTACACGGTGAGAAATATCGGGTATGCACTGATCATAAAAGCCCCGAGTATCTGTTTTCACAGAAAGAGTAGAATATGAGATAACATAGAGGGTTAGAGCTTTTGAAGGATTATGATTGTGGAAATTGTACCACCCAGGAAAGGCTAATGTAATGGCTGATGCCTTGAGCAGAAAGAGCCTCGGGATGGTATCACATATGATGGACAGGGAGCTTGAGCTGCTAGAGCAGTTGTGAGCCTCAATAGTGATGTGATCCCTTCTGATGATGACAGTGATTGTGTGACAGCTAGCTTGAGATTAGAACCGATTTTGAGTGACTAAATTTGACAGGCTTAGCGTGATGATCGACAGGGTGTCAATAGTATGGGTCAGATTCAGATGGGTACAGTGACAGAGTTCACAATGAATAATGATGGCTTACTGAGGTTCAGAGACAGTATAAGTGCTCCCCATGACCACAGTTGATGAGATAGTGTTATTGTCAAAAGCTCACTTTTCGGGATATACAGTGCATCTGGGAAGTAATAAATATATCGAAATCTCTGAAAAGGGTATTGGTGGTTAGATATGAAAAGAGACATTATAGAGATTGTGAAGAAGTGTCTCATATGTCAGCAGATTAAGGTAGAACAATAGAAGTTTGTAGGGTTATTACAGCCTCTACCTACATCGACATAGAAATGGGAGCAAGTTACCATGCATATCGTGATGGGTTATAGAGGACCGTAGGAATCACAAGGCTATCTGGGTGATAGTCGATAGATTGACTAAGTTTACCCACCTTCTGGTTATGAAATCCCCAAATACTCTGAGTGTGTAAGCGGATTTATGTGTACGGAAAATTGTGCAACATTATGTAGCATCCCAGGGAGCATGATAACAAATAAGGATTCCCGCTTCACTTCCCACTTCTGGGAATGTTTTTTAGGAAGCTATGGGAACCCGATTGAGTGTTAGCACAGCGTTCCATCCTCAGAGAGATGGTCAGTCAGAGGGGACTGTACAGATGCTGGAGGATATGATGAGAGCATGTGCCATTGATTTTATAAGCTCCTGGGATGATCAGTTGTTACTAATCGAATTCGCCAATAATGACAATTATCACTTGAGTAGCGGGATAACATTATATGAGGCATAGTATGGCCGTAGGGGTTATTCCCCGATTGGATGGGAAGAACTGGGTGATAGATATAGAATTGCTCCCGAATTGGTATAATAAGTCTCTGAAGGTGTTCAGTTGATTGTGAGTGATGGAGAGCAGACAAAAAAGCTATGCTGACAAGAGACGGAGACCGTTGAAGCTCAAAGAGAGTAGGTCGTATGTTGAAAAATCGATTCGGGTATTAGACAGAAGGAGAAAGTATTAAGGTTTAAGATGATCTCCCTAGTCAAGTCCTTTGGTAGTATTACACTCCGAAAAAAAATCACATGAGAATTATAGAGTATGATGCAATAGATGTACCCAGAGTTGTTTATGGACCCATTTAAGTTGGTTCTAATTTGTAGGACCAAATTTCTTAAATGGGAGAGATTATGTAAGACCCAATTTTTATCGTATTTCCTTATGATTCACATATTATATGGATATTGTTATATGTTAATGGAATCATAAGACGGATGATTCTGATCATATAAATATGAATGAAGTAGTCGAACATTCGTAAAATCCGAAAACGGACAGTTAAGGAATTTCAAATTTAAATTTATGAGATTTGAATTATCCGGACAGAGATACGAATTTTAAATGAGAAATTATAGTAGGTCCAAGAAGGAAAGTCGGCCTAAATTGGTCCCAAACGTGTAGAAGGGTAAAACGGTCAAAAGACCAAAATTCGATATAAATTCGATAAGAAAATTTCATTAAAATATGGATTTAGGAAATCTTGATCAATAAAGGAGAAATTATTGAATTTCGAGTCCAATTAATCAAGATATGAATTTATTAGAATTAATCGAAATTTTTACTTCGAAAAATTATCCCAAAAATACTGAAAAAATATACCGAAAAGATAAAATAAGATAGATAAATTCATTTATTGATTAAATGAATAAAATAATATTTTTTTGAAGATATTTTTGGATTTTTAATGTATTTTAAATTAATTAAAATAATAAATAATAATAATAATAAATAAATAAATAAATAAAAGAGAGAGTAGAATCGCGATCGCGAAATCGCGATTCTGCAAAGAAAGAATGAAAACAGAAGACAAAAAAAAACAAGGGAGCCGAGGAGACTAGGCGAGCGACTGAAGGGAGAAGCAGTCGAGCTATCGTCGGCGCTGGTGGAGGGCGAAGGAAGCGACGATCGCGGTCGAGGAAGAGAAATTACGAAATCGAGGGAGGAAAAGGAAATTCGCCGGCGTTGGCATCGACTTAGTCCGACCACCACCATCCGATGGTTCCCCAGGCACAGTTGAACAAATCGGTGGCTGAATTGGCCAGTGAAACAGCCGGCAGCGCCGTCAACGACGGAAGAGGAAAACAGCAGTCAGGCCGAAAAAGAAAAGAGGTCGAACTGGCCACTTTCCGGCCAGATCTGGTGAAACCAACAACAGATCCATGCACCGAACAACCCAGCGGATCTGCAGGAGACGAAAGCCGGTGAAGAACTGGTTGACGATGCTCCGAACGGCGAAGGAGAAAACTGAACCGGCTGAACTGAACCTATCTAAACCGAGCTAAACTAGACCGAACCGGTTCAGCTAGAAAAGAAAGAAAAGAGAAAGGGAAAAAGGAAAAAAAAAGAAGAAAAATTGGGAAAAATTTCAGTGATGCAATCGAGCTACGGGTAAGCCGGTAAGCGGTCAAAATTGACCGAGTTAAATTTTGGAATATTTAAGTTGATTAATATTTAACTGAAAATTGACCTATAAAAATATGTAATTGTGTAGCTCAACAATTGACGTCAAACGAGAGCTCGAGTCAGTTTCGATTTGTGTAATATCATGGAATCTCAGGTAAGTAACCCTTATTTACGACAATTTGCATAGTTATGCGTGTTAGAAATTTACCGCATAAATTACGAATTAATCCCGTATAAAATAAATTAAATTATGGAATTTGAGATAAATTGTCGTAAATAATTAATTGAGCTATCCGAGAGTTTAGAAAGAGGCCCAATAAATACGGATGGACCCAATGAGCCCAATAGGCCTCGATGATGTGAATAATAAGTGAAAAATGGGCTTAAGGCCGGTTAAGGCCCATTATGGTACAATCGGGCCCAATATGGGTAAGCGGGCTTAATGATTTAAATTAAGCCCAAAAAATATGAAATACAATTAATGATATTGTATTTGACCTGATGAATATTTATACACAGTTTCGAAGATTGGATTGGGAGCAAATTAGACTGCGTGACAAGATATCAGTGGAAAGGTCAGATTATACAGAAAAATAAGGTAAGGGAATTTTGTGAGTAGCTAGAGGTAGCTACGCATATTTTTAATAGCTTTTGTATACACTAAAAAGGTATAAAGGTGGATTAAAAATTTTAAGGACCCGAGATAGGTAAAAGACTATTTTACCCCTACCGAGGGAAATTCACCTAAGGATGGTGAAAGCATGACATGCATGAAATGCATGATTTGAGGAATTTTCGTGACTTTTTAGCAAAGTAAATTGGTAGATTGGCCAGTATTTGCCTAAATTTCACAAAATAACACTACGTAAGTGTTATTTAGATTTAAATGAAATTTCTTTGGAAAATGGGCCAACTATCAAGTTTATATGGAAACAGATGGTGCTGGAGCATTTCCTTGCACTTTACCTGAGTTTGTGAGTGTGTATAATGGTGCTGGAGCGGTTACTCGCATTGATTTGTGTGACATCATATGCATGAAATGTGCTAGAGCGGTTGCTCGCACTGATTTTTATTATTGTGAAATGCATGAGAGGTGCTGGAGCCTAACTCGCACCCCGTTTTGACTTAATATGCATAAAAAGGTGCTATAGCAATTACTCGCACTAGTTTTAATGATTTGACATGCATGAGAGGTGCTGGAGCTTAGCTTGCATCCTGTTTTGATATGATAATTGCATAAAAGTCGTACTGGAGCCTTGCTCGTACGTGATTTAATCAATTTAATTGCATAAAAGCCGTGCGGGAGTGTAACTCTCACGAGATTTGATTTATTTATGCATGAAACCATGTTGGAGCATTGCTCGCACAAAGTTTTCATTTACTTGAGAATTCATTCATGCTGGAACAATTCTCACACGAAGTTTTGAATGATTTATGCATGATGCCATGCTGGAGCATTGCTCGCACAAGGCTTTGATGGATTTTATTCATAAAATCGTGCTGGAGCTTGCTCGCACGTGATTTTATATGGATTTATAACTCTTTTTAAAGTCGTACTGGAGTGCTGCTCGTACGTAGATTTTACTGATTTTCATGAAACCGTGCTAGAGCTTCGCTCGCACGAGATTTTTAGATATCATGAATATGCATGGAGCTGTGCTAGAGCTTCGCTCGCATATGGATTTATATGACATGCATATAGTCGTGTTGGAGCCTCCTGTAGACTGTGTGTCACAGTGAGATAATATGCCCACACGTGCATACTAAGGCATAGGTTGGGTGGATAAGACCTACGGCAGGCACCCCCTGACTATGATTTGGGTTCACGGAGTACGTTGTACCGTGTATGTCATGCGGAGTACGCTATATCATGGGGATTGTTGGAGTGGAGTGGCATTAGCCACGAGGCTGTAAGCCTTGCCCTCATAATCCTGGTATTTATGTTGTTCTGGTGACAGGACTGACCCACCTCCCATTTCAGGTGTGATACCCCGCACACTAGGTACCATGTAGCCAGGGATTACTAGGATATGGCCATAATCCTCGATGTTACTAATATAGTCACATACATGTCTCACATGATATAACTTTTGGTCTCGATAGACAAAGGTAGACCCGAGAGAGGGGTTAGGCCCCCGATTTTGTGATTTTTACTGAGATGTGATTTTCTACTATGATGCTAGATTTTTTAGAGGATTTTATAACAAGTGACCCTAAAAGAAGGGTGATTTTATAACATAATTTTTTAATGAATTTTTAATGAGTTTGAGATTGATTTATGAAATGATTGACCTAGAGGGGTTATTTTATACGAAGCTTTAATGAAGTGATTTAAATGCAGTAGCATGAGGAGTTTCCCATGCTTTAATTACAAATTGATGAAAAGAATTGTCTTTCATGATTTATTTTACATGGCATGAAATAATGCACGATTTCTATAAGCACAAATAGTTATTATAAATTATAACATCAACGTATGCATGATTTTGTGCATGAGATTTTAAATGAAAAGAAATGGATTTAAGGGCATGACAATATGAGCATGTAGATAGTGGAGTTATCTACTTACTTGCATAATTGCCTTACTGAGCGTGTGGTTTGCTCATCCCACTTATTATCCCTTTTTTTTTAGAGCACTCGCAGTAGTTAGTGAGCGGCTGAGGACTTGCATTCTTAGTATTCGCTGCGTCCTATCGAGAGTCAGGTATACACATTTGTATAGTTTTGTATCTAAATATGTAAATGCACAGTACTGTAAACGTATATGATGTCGGGGATGTAAGGTTAAGTAAATCCTAATGTGTAAATGTAACATGGAAATGGAATGGTAAGTAGTGTGAAGGGACTAATACCAAATCATAGCCCAACTGTTGGTAAGATGGTTACGATGAGAGGAAGGTAAGAATTAAATATGAAAGAAAAATGAAAAATTTACTCTGATTTTTTGGGTCGTGACAAGAATACTCTAACATTTCTCCTTCTCGTGACACTAGTACAATGCCAGCTCCACTCTCTTTGTTACTTGATGCCCCTTCCATAAATAACTTCCACCACTCCAATTCTTTCTCCTTAGGATCTTCTCGACATGTGCACTTAACAATAAAATCTGCTAAGGGTTGTGCCTTAATAGCTTGTCGAGGCTAGAAAAAGATGTCATACTCTCCAAGTTTGATACCCCATTTGACTAACTTTCTGAATACTCGAGCTTTTGGATTATCTGCCTCAAGGGTTGAACTGTTAACACCTTTATCGAATGTGCTTGAAAATAATGGCGTAATTTTTGTGCAGAGTGCTAAAGCTACTTTCTCAGCTTAAGGATACCTTGTTTTTACTTCCAACAGCACTTTACTCACACAGTAAACTGGTCTATCCCCTTCCGTAGTTTTCCTCAACAAGACAGCACTAACAGCTTTATCGCCTATTCCAAGGTACATGAATAGATGCTCCCCAGTTAAAGGTCTTGACAGTAACAGGAGTTCTTTTAAGTATTCCTTTAACTCTTAGAAAGCCGCTTGACACTCTTCAGTTCATTTAAAGTTCTTCCCGCCTCAGAGTGTCTTAAAGAACGGTAAGCTTCTTTTAGCAAACTTCGTTAAGAAACGATTTAATGCGGCTATTCTTTGTCACGATCGACTTTTATCAAAAACCACTACTAATTTTCTCTTTTCTTACCTTACCTTCTGCCATAATTCCAAACATCAATTGGGTTGTGATTCAGTATTAGTATCATCGCTTACCATATCATTCATTCATTATCATACATACATGTCAATATAACTATTTACTGACTGTAAATACTTCTGTACCATAAGTGAGCTGACATATATATAAACACAATTACATCCCCTATTATTACATTGTTTACATCATTGTGTTGTTTATATGTTCATATACAAAATCGTACGTGATGTGTATACCTTTTGCTTGATGGGAAATGCAACGGACAAAAAGAATGGTAGTCCTCAGCCTACTCTATCTACTATGGATGCTCTGTAGAGAGGTGAAAAATAAAAAGGGGTGATCTCACTAGCTTAGTAAGGAAATCATGCAAACAAGTAAATAACTACACTATCTACTGAAAATAATGTTATGCCATGAATTACTCTTTCCTTAGTTTCACATTTAAAGCATGTATTGAAAAATTGATATAGTGTGTACATATAATTCACACGTACTGAAATCATGCTGAGTTCTCAAATATAGTCATTTCATGCAAAACATTGCATCTTTGTCATTTATAATGCCTTTAAATAATTCATGCCATTTATATTCAAACATAGTAAATGTGGCATTTTTAGCAATTTAAACATATAAATCAGGTTCTAACCCATCCCTCATGGTCTACTCGAAATCATATAAAATTATGAAATATAATCATGTGAGACTCGGTGGCTAAATGCAATAATATCCTGGACTATGGTCATATCCTATATTGTGATCCTAGGCTACACGGATCTCGGTGTGCGGGGCATCACTACTGCATCGAGAGGTGGGTCAAATCCTCACAACCACCAGCTATCAACTCCTCAACTCCACATCCCACTCCAAACAACACACGGTACAGCGTACTTCGTGACACATACACGATACAACGTACACCCATGGACCCTATCTCAATATATAATAAATGCCACGTCTCTAAATCCACATGTGAACATCTCATCTGTGTGACACTCAGTCTACACGAGGAAATCAGCATGGTTTTAATATGTCATGTACATCACATCAGTTACAGTGCGCACCTTGAGTACGACTCACAGTCGACACCCCACTTAAACATTGTTTCACACATATTACAAACTCGAACACTAGTGCGAGTAACACTTCAGCACTAGGTCATGCATATTTCTCATTTCAAATCAAGTATGAGCAATTGCTCCAATACTATGTCATGCCCAAAACTCATTAAAATCAAGTACAAGCAACGCTCTAGTGCTATGCCATGTATGTCATGGGAAATCAAGTGTGAGTAATCACTCTAACACTTTTCATGTAGAAAACATATAAAATCAAGTGGGAGCAGTGTTCCAACACGATTTGTTTTCACAAAACTTGATAGATGGCTCCTTTAAACAGGGATAGTTTAAAACTGTAAAATCAGCACCATAATTGGGTCATTTTGTGTATTTCACAAAAACACTAGCCAATCTATCTATTCTTCTACTAAACAGCAGTAAAAACATTCAAACATGTCACTTCCATGCTTTTTGGAACATTTCTTAAATGTTGACTTTTTACCCTTAGTAGGTGTAAAATCGTAATGTACTCATATCGAGTCTCTCTATAAATATTATTCACTTTCTCTGACCCTCAGATTTTTTAAGTGAATGTAAAAGCAGACGAAATTACGTGTAGATATCTCTAACTACCAGCAAAATCCCCTTACCTGAAATCACTCGGAGTGAAATCGCTTTCTCAACGCTGCTCGATCACGCAGTCTGGTTTGCTCCCAATATAAACTCTAGAGCTGCATATAACCATTTATCAGGTTAATTACACTTTTTCATCTGTATTACACCTTTAATAGAATATATTTCACTTAATGGGCCTTTTTTCTCTTATTGGGCCTTAATAACTCTTAATGAGTCTAACACTGTCTTAAGCCCATTTCACTTTACCATTCATTTTCGTTGGGCCTATTGGGCTTGTGAGACCCACTAACTCTTATTAGGCTTGGTTTGAGACCCACCAATCCTTATTGGGTCGAGATCATATTAGCAAGGCCCATTGGCCTCTCAGCCATGGCATGTGGCTGAGAGCCATCTCGCCACACCATGCCGAGCACCAGGCCACCCTTGGTCATTTGGCTAGCCTTTCACTTAGGTATTTCATCAAACACCATGTGTGCATGTCTTAGCCTTAATTTATGTTCACTTAGGCATCTTATCAAAAACTTTGTGTGCCATCTTCAATTCACTCACCAATTAATCAAATTGATTTAAATTAACTATGCCATAATCATGCACACATACATACCAACCTATACATGTCTTAAAATCAAGTGGGTATTCATCAATTCACAAATACCCATTTCAGCCAACATGGATTTATGGTGTTCCCATGTGTTTTGATCCATAAAATTTACACCAATCAACTTGAATTAATCCATAGAAAAACATATAAGAGATTGGAAGCTTAAAATTATACCTAACTTAGTGTTTCCCTTTGTGACCGAGACTTTGAAGAATTCTTCCTCTCTTAATATGGCTCCTTGATAGCCAATTCTAAGATATGTTATTCCTCTCTCAATTTGGAACAACTTCCATGAAAATTACAAGTTCCAAAAATGTCTCTAGCTTAGTGATTTCTAATGAGATAAAGCTTAAACTATGTGTTTTAATAGCTTTCCCCTTTGTTGCCGAGAATGAAAGGTTGAAGAAGACAATTGACTGATTTTAAATTAGTAAACTTAACCCTTAAGTCTTAAATTTAAGCCCTTAATGTGGGTTAATTGGGTTTGGGTTATAGTTACCAAATTGGGCTTAATTTCATTTACTAATGGGCTTGAATTTCACTAATGGGCCTTTCGGTTTGGGATTCTTAGTTTGGGCTTTTAATTTGGGCTTTTGGGACGAAATTTTTTTACCAATTGGACCTTAAATTGACTTACTATTGGGCCCACCAATTGGCCCAATAATTCAGCCCAATGGGCCTAAGAAATTCGGCCCACACTTGGTATACCTAAATGGGCTTTAAAAAATTCTAACTTTGGCCGGCCCATTGTATTTTACCCATTTAATTTAATTCAAATTTTGATTAAATAAATTTTCCATACCTCAGGGGATGAATATCGAGTTTTTTAACCAAAAATATTTCTTCCTCACTTTTTAACCTTACTTAGGTTAAATTTTAACCATGGTTAGTCAACTATGGCCAAAGTCCACTTTTCTTAACTACCATTGACTTTTCTTGACCATTGACCACATTTGACTTTTTCTCAAAGTTTTGAAAGTGTCATATTCTATGGTTTACACTCTCGTATTTACGTTTTGGTCATTTTCAGGAGGTGAATATATCAAATACACCTCAAACGGACCATTTCAGACTCGTTTAGCCTCTTTTTGGTATTTACTCTACTTCGATGTATTCGGGACCAAATCAAACCAACTTTCCTTCATGAGCTCTCTATATTTTCACATTATAAGTTCTTATCTTTAGTCAAAATGATTTATATCCACTCGGTTTAACTTGTGGCTTTTATAGCCCTTATTTGGCCTTTATGTAGCTTATGTGTGTTAAATCACTTCACTTACAATTTCATTCTAGTTAATACTCTTCTTATGATTCAACTAACACAATATAATGTTTTTACATATAGGAATCATAAAGAATAAGCTACATCAAAAATTTGGGTCTTACATTCTCCTTGTCAACCTTTGCACCCATCTAAAAGTAATCGGAGGCTTCATGTCTAAAGTGGCTTGGACCTTCTCAGGTTTGGCCTCGATTCCTCAATTGGTTATCATAAAACTTAAAAACTTCCTGGATTGAATCCCGAATGAACACTTATTAGGGTTTAACTTCATGTTATACTTCCTCAAAACTTTAAAAACTTTAGACAATTGCATAGTATGGGATTCCCCCACTCTACTGTTCCCGATCATGTCATCAACACAAGCTTCCATCGGGTTACCGAGTAGATCTTTAAATATTTTATTCACCATGCGTTGATATGTAGCACCAGTGTTTTTTAAGCCAAAAGGCATCAATCTGTAGCAGTAAGTGCATTTATCAGTGATAAAAGATGTCATTTCTTCGTTTTTACGGCGCATTAAGATCTGATGATAGCCGAAAAAGCATCTAAGAAGTTAAGAAACTCATACCCTGAGGTTTCATCCACTAGCTTATTAATCCAAGGCAATGGGTATGAATCCTTTGGACATGTCTTATTCAAGTCGGTGAAGTCTACACACATTCTCCACTTTTTGATGGCTTTCTTTACCATCATCACATTCGCAAGCCATTCCGAATACTGAACTTCCCGAATGAATCCAACCTCAAGCAACTTGTCGATCTCTTCTTCAATGACTTGCTGTCTCTCAGCGGCGATTTTCTTTTTTTTTTTTTTTCTATTTGACGAGTTTTGCCTCAAGCAACACATTAAGTTCATGACAGATGACTTTTGGATCAATTCCGGGCATATTAGTGGGGGTCCATGCAAAAACATCAGCATTCTCTCTTAAGCACTTTACTATCTCTTTCTTTACTTCGAGCCTCAATTGGCCCCTAATGTACACTTTCTTCTCTTCATCATCAACCCTCAACTTTATCTCTTCCATCTCTTCAACAGGTTTTGGCTTAGGTGGCTCGGTAATAGTAAGGGTTTCTTTCCTTTGGATTACCTTACATGTAGTCGACGCAATATTACACGTTCTTGCTCTCCTTTGATCTTCTCTTACTTGCCCCACACCTTTAGGAGTTGGAAATTTCATCAACAAATAACATGAAGAGAGTACGGCCCTCATGTCACTCAACAATGGTCGTTCTAGAATAACGTTGTACACTAGATGTGACAGCCAGAAAGCGCGAAAAATAGGGCAAATTTAAATTTTTTCTTAAAACAAAACTACCAACTCTGGGTGTATTCCTGTGTAGCGTCCTTAAATCGCTATCATTTATACAGAAACATTATCCCCAAGATCATACAACTTATACTTAATAAAATCAAATACATAATATCCCAAAAAGAATTAACCCATTAGTCTCAACTCATTTCTTTCATATCAACCTAATTACATCCCAAAATACTCATCACAAATGTCTGTATTACATCATTGTCTGGATAGAAAATGAACTGAATTATACTTTATACTTGTACAAGCGATAACCTGGGGAGATCTTGTCCACCAGCCTATATCACATACGCGGTAGGCTCTATCTCGCTTACTTCAAGTAATCTGGAGGGGGAGAGAAAAAAGGGTGAGCTTTCAAAACGCTCAGTAAGGAGGATAAAGGAAGTTATAAAATCATCATCACAAACACAATATGATGGAAATATTTGAGCATGCAAAACGTTATAGAAGTAACGGTACAAAACAATGGCATCAGCACGATTCACGTGATAGAATCACAAATCACATCACATCAAATCTCAATGCGTGATATAAATCGCAGTGGTAAAATCACATCATCATCACAGAAAATCGAGACTAGGCATTTATAAAAACTCATATGAAATCAACGTCATAGGCACATCACATCAATTAAATTCATCCCGCAGGTAGACATCCCCAATTGAGGGATTTCTTCGACAATAATACACATGGCCATGATTTACTGTAGACTTGATCAGAGTCGTACAGTCGTCGGTCTTACATGCTATCATAGCACAGCTCAGTCTTACATACTATCAAAGGAAGGCCATCCATCGCTACTGGAGCGGGGTCATCTCACATTACTAGAACGAAGGAATTGGTCTTACATGCTACTAGAGCACGACCCGGCTTTACATGCTACCAGAGCAAAGCCTAATGTGCGTCTCATGACAAGCCATAGTCTCAGTAAAAATCATTTTGCCTTCACGTAGAGCTCTTAATGGTTATCACAAAACCCATTTCAGTTATAAACCATATGTGTTCATAATTACACAAATCACATCAAAAATTGAGCTCAAACCGGTAAAACACTCACACATTCGTCAAAACATCAATTCATCTCATTTCTCATAAAATGTCATTGTTGTATAAAAATCGTTTTGCCTTCATGCAGAGCTCATGGTGGTTATCACAAAACTCATTTTGGTTATAAACCATATGTGTTCACAATTACACAAATCTCATCAAAATCGATCTCAAACCGGCAAAACACTCACCCATTCATCAAAACATCAATTCATCTCATTTCTCATAAACATGCTCATTTTATTAAACCTTTTCATGCTATTAAAACGTTTTCATTTATTCGAAAACTCATAAGCACAAATGGTTTATTTCCCTTACCTTTGCACCTTGAGTGGTACAATATCCTCGGGTTCTCGAACTAGCCTCGTTTCTCGTGTTAAATTCTCGAGCTATCCACACATATCATTAACCCATTAATATACATTATTTTCGTTTCTCTTTTCTTTCTCTTACACATTCTAACTCAACATTATCTCAAAACTCTTTCTACATCTTTATCAACACTTTAGTTAACTCATAACCATTACAAGATATCCACATTAAATCCCCTAACTAAACCCATTTATTGGTTCCATCCTGCCTAAAACATTTCCAACCAAATATATAAACATATATGTTTATCCACCAAAATATAAAATGATAATGCTCAAGAAAAGGGGTCTTGTGAGCTTACCTAGCTTGTCCTCTCTTGACCAAGCTTGTAGAATGCTTGTCTCTTCCCTTTGTTCAAACCAACCTTTGATTTTCTAGTATGTTGTTCTCCTTGCCAAGAGGAACAACTTTGTCTCTTGCCCCATTGTCTAATTTTGTCTAGAATAGGGTGAATCTTAGAGAGAGAAAGCTTGGTTTGGGTGAAAATGGTTAAGGTTTAGGTTTTGAAGGTGAGAGGCCTCGATTTCCAAGCAAAATCCCGTGATCCTTATATAGGCAGGGTTTATGAGATCAATTTGGTATTGAAGGAGATCGATCTCTGCTTCATTTCAACTACTCCATCTACTTCATTAACAACTACAAGATCGATCTGGTCGAGGTGAAGATCGATTTGTTCTTCTAAGAGGAGATCGATCTGGCATTGAATTAGAGATCGATCTCTTTCAGGCCAAGAGTTAAGGAGATCGATCTGCCCTTGTGACAAGATCGATCCTTGCTAGGTAGAGGCATTAGGAGATCGATCTTCTTCCTTATGAGATCGATCTGCCTATCTGCTTTTGCACGTTTTCTGCATTCTGGAGCTATGGGATCGATCTCTCATCCTTGGAGATCAATCTCACCTTCATAGATTCTACTGTTGCTACATCAATTGTAGGAAACTCAATGCAAAACTCACCATAATCTACTCCATAGGCCATATTTCAATCCATACATATTTAAGACCTAAAAACTTCATCTCCTTATACTTCATTAAATTTAAAACTTGCATGTACATCAACATATCATAATTACATTCACCAAATTACAATTCTTACTTAGAAAATCTCATAAAATTTATAGTTCTCACATCCTCCCCACCTTAAGAGAATTTGGTCCTCCAAATTTAACTTAACCCATTAAATAGCTGAGGGTACTTCTCATTCATAAGGCTCTCTAGTTCCCAAGTTGCTTCCTCCATTGAATGGTGTTTCCAGAGAACTTTAACTAATGGAATCTTTTTCGTCCGAAGTACTTTCTCCTTCCTATCAAGTATTCAGGTGGGTTCTTCCACATAACTCATATCCTCCTGAATATCCAATGCCTCATACTCAATGACATGGGAGGGGTCCGGATTATATCTCCTCAATATGAAGACGTGAAATACATTGTGGATTCTGAAAAACTATGGAGGTAAAGCCAATCGATAGGCAATGTCTCCCACTCTCTCAAAAATCTCAAATGGTCCTATATACCGAAGACTCAATTTCCCTTTCTTTCCAAAGCGTATGATACCCTTACTTGGAGATATCTTAAGAAACATAAAATCTCCAACTTGAAACTTGAGTGGCCGTCTACGCACATCGGCGTAACTTTTCTGTCGACTCTGAGCTGCCCGTAATCTATCACAAATGATTTTCACATTTTGAACTGCTTGTTCAACTAGTTCAGGAGCAATTACTTTCTTGTCACCTACTTCTTCCCACGCAATAGGGGATCTACACCTCCTACCATACAGAGCCTCACAAGGTATCATTCCAATACTTGCATGATAGCTATTGTTGTACGCAAACTCAGCAAGAGGCAGGTGATCATCCCATGATCCCTTAAAGTCCATCGTACACGCCCTCAACATGTTCTCCAAGGTCTGTATAGTCCACTTGGACTGACCATCAGTCTGAGGATGATAGGCGGTACTGAAATTCAACCGAGATCCCATGGCCACCTGAAAATGAGTCCAAAACCTGGAGGTGAACCGAGAATCTCTATTAGAGGTAACACTCACTGGAGCCCCATGTAGTCTAGCTATCTCTCTAACATATAGCTCGACTAATGTACTCACTGTATCTGTGCTTTTGATGGCAAAGAAGTAGGCACTCTTCGTTAATTTAGCAACTATCACCCATATTGCATCATGACCTCTTTGGGTCCTCGGTAATCCCTTGATAAAGTGCATGGTGATATGCTCACAATTCTATATATGCACAGACAAAAGCTTAAGTAATCCTTCGGGCTTTTGGTTCTCAGCTTTCACTTGTTGACATACCAAACATTTGACCACATATTCTGCCACGTCCCTCTTCATACCACTCCACTAATACAGCCTTCTCAAGTCCTGATACATCTTAGTACTTCTCAGGTGCATGGTGTATCGTGAGCAGTGAGACTATCTTAGTATTTGTTACTTCAAGGTGTCATCATTCGAAACACAAATTCAACCCTTAAACCTCAATAACCCATCGTCACTGACCATGAAATTCGACCGTGAGGTCTGTTCAGCTTGGCTAACCATATTCAATAGCCTTTGATCATTCTGTTGCTCGGCTCTAATCTGATCCATAATATCGGGCTCTATCCGTAGGCTAGCCATAAATCTGACCTCTACTTCCTTAACTCTGATCCTAAGTCCAGCGAACTATTCCAACAAATTCCATTCTTTAATGATCATAGCAAATATCATACTCTTCCTGCTCAAAGCATCAGCCACTACGTTCACCTTCCCCGAATGATAGAGTATCTCACAATCATAGTCTTTAAGGAGTTCCATCCATCTCCTTTGTCTCATGTTTAACTCCTTTTGGTCGAATATATATCTCTGGCTCTTATAATCAGTAAATATTTGGAACCTTTCCCCATATAAGTAATGCTGCCAGATCTTCAATGCAAATACCACTGTGTCTAACTCCAAATCATGTGTGGGGCAGTTCCGCTCATGATCCTTCAGTTGTCGCGAACCATAAGCGAATACTCTCCCATGCTGCAGGAGCACACACCCCAATCCTTGTTGAGAGGCATCACTGTACACTGCGATGTAAGACCCATATTTTTGGATGTAAACTTTATAAAATCATGAGTATGGTGATGTATTTGCAATGTAAGCATGAGTGGTGTAAGTCTATGGTTTCAATGTATATACTTGTAATATGATTTTGTAATGTACACACAAGTTCCATTTTAGATGAATATGAAGAAATGGACTTTTATAAAGTAATGAATGTGATTAGAACTTAAAATGAGTAGTGTGGTAAAATGGAAGGAAGTTGCATGAATTGCATAAGTTTTTGTTCTTCCATTTGGTGTTGCATCATATACCTTTGGTTATACAAGGAATGTACATAAGTTTTAATGTGTATAAGGTATGGATGGATGTCATTTTCAAGTCTTAAAGGTGGTTGGATGAGAAAATGACTATGGCAACAAATTGAGGATGTTTTGTGTGAAGTTATTGCATAAAACTGTAGCAAAATTTGGAAAATATGAAGGCCTTATTTATCTCATAGGATGAGAGATCGATCTGGAAGAGCCAAAATGCTCTTATTTGAGCAATGGAATAGAGCAAATCGATCTCCAATGGGGCTAGATTGATCTCCTAAACATTCTATAATGAAAAGATTGATCCTCAAGCGTACAGATCGATCTCTAATTAGCTACTGGAAAGAGTAGATCAATCTAAAGGTTCGACAGATCGATCTCATGCTTAAAATGCCATGAAAAGAGGGATTTAAGGGGATCAAATCGATCTCTTCCTAGTACAGATCGATCTCATCAAGCTAATTTTATAAAATGAGCAGTGAAATCTGCATTTTTCCAAGATAGAACCATCCTTTCCATTTTAACCTTCAAAACCTAGTTTCATGTCTCTAAAATCAGCCCATTTCCAAAAATATTTGAGGGGAAGCTATTAGATGCAAAGTTGTTCATTTTAAAAAAGAGAACAACATAGTTTGAAATCAAAACCTCACTTGTTGGATTGAAGGAGCAAGGTGTATTTTCCTTTGGAGGAAGAAGATGAGCTAGACTTGGTAAGTTTTTAATACTTCAGCCCAAGTACATTGTTTATTTAATGGTTTTGGACTTGATTGGCATGTGTGTTGATGGTTAACACTACTTAGGTTATGATAGAACTAGGGTGACCTAGAAAATAGAATGGGTTAGTGTGATTTTGATGAGTTGGTGATTTATGGATTTTGATAAGTTGTTATTAGAGTAATGTGGATGATTTGAGATGGGTAAATGAAGCCACATTATGAGTTTAGGGAATTTATGGAAATGAATATGTAAAATGCTTGATAAATGCCATAGTGAAGAAATCAAGGAAAATTGATGAAATAGGAACACTGTGAGCTTAATATCGATTTGATATCGATTAGGTATGAATCAATGGGCCTAAAAGAATCATTGGGTTCAAGATATGAATAGAACAATGAACTTAGGCCTTATGAGAGCTAATAGGGACTATAGGTCTAATCAACTATAGTAAACACAAGAGTTGGATTATAATGGACTATAATGATGCGAAATACGACTTTGTACAGTTTCGAAGAGCTCGAAGGAGACAAATCGAATCGCACGAGTAAGCAGCTTAAAGGAAGTGGAAATCTCGCGACGCGATTTCCAGGTAAGGGAATTCTGTAAGTATATAGAGTTAGCAGCTCGCATTTTGTGGGTATGTATAGGGCTTTGGAAATGTGCATAAGTTTATAGAAATGCTTTTGACGATGTATGGAAGTATCTATGAGCATTTGTATGAGATTTGGTTGTTAAAATGGTAGTATAAGGAAATGGGATAGTAAGGCTAATAATTGCATAAATCAAATGTTTTGAATGTTTTCACAAAACATATTGCTTTGTTTTAAGCAAATTGATGGATAGGCTGGATAGTGTTTGAATGATGTTGTGTGATAGCACATGTGAGGTGCTAAATGTGTTTTGAGATTGGTTTTTGAATGTTTATGAGCCGCCTATCATGTTTATGTGAATTAAACTGTGTTGGAGCCTAGCTCGCACTGGATATTGATGTTTTCACATGTTTGAAACGTGCTGGAGCTTAGGTCGCACTTTGGTTTGAACTGTGGTAATGTTTTCTAAACCGTACTGGAGTTTTTGCTTGTACGTGGATTTTGAGTGGATTTCTTATGCATATAACCGTACTGGAGCTATGCTCGTACGTGGTTTTCTTCATGTTTTATGCATAAATGTTGTACTAGAGCATTGCTCATACGAGGTAAATTGTTTATGATGCATGAATTCGTGCTAGAGCGTAGCTCGCGCAGGTTTTCACACTGTGGTAGGTATGATGTCGTGTGAGGGTAATACAGATTGGTATTCAGGGAACCCAATAGGCCTAACAGACCTCTTGAGTGGGGTGAGGGTGAAGGGCTAGGACTTGGTACTAATCCATTCAGGGAACCCAACAGGCCTAACAGACCTCTTGAGTGGGGTAAGGGTGAGGGGCTAGGACCTGAATCAGGGAACCCAACAGGGGCGAGCAAGGCCATGAGGGGCTAGGACCTGGTATTAAGAGTACTCCCACATGCACTCGAGACTATATAGAGGTTACACTTGGTATGGGATAGGTAAGACCTACGGCAGGCACCCCCACCATGATATGGGTTCGCGGGGTACGATGTACCGTGTATATCACATGGAATACGATGTACCGCGTAGTGGTTACTTGATTTGAGAAAGTCTAGCGGAGAACTAACCCACCTTCGTTCCAGCATGATACCCCACACACCGGGATCCGTATGGTCTAGGATAATATATGACATAGTTGGCCAACATAGTCTTGTGATATAGTGACCTGTCTCATTTGATTTACTTACTACCACATGTTTTAACATATAAGTGTGATTATGAACTGTCCAGGGTAGACCCGAGGGAGGGGTCGAGCCTTGTGGGATTTTAAATAGAGAAATGATAATGATGTCGTGATTGAGAAACCATTTTTATGAGATTTTGGTGTGTTTGAGAAAGAGTTTTGTGATGTGATTTAAAAAGGAGGTTTCTTAAATGAATTGCCCTTTTTATGAGATTAAATGAGAATGAGCCTGAGACGATTTTACATGTTGATGTTTTCATGTTTTATATGCCAATTTTACATGATTTTGATACCTGATATATGTATATTCATATGGCATAGTTTTAATTCCTCATGCTCCTGTTATAAATGATTTATGCATAATACTATCAGCATGTAGATAGAGTAGTTATCTGTCATGCTTGCATTATTGCCTTACTGAGCGTGTGGTTGCTCATCCCTCTCTACTTTCCCCCTCTACAGAGCGTACATAGCAGCCCAGTGAGGATGAGGCGTTGTATTTTGGATATCCGCTGCCATCCATCGCTAAGAGGTATACACATGAAGATTCTTTGTGTATCTAAACAATTGTAAAAGTACAGTAGTCATTTAAATTGTAATTATGGAGGATGTAGATGTCAGTAAACATGTTCTATATAAGTGAATGATTTAACTTCAAATGTATGACATCACTTTTATTAATTGGGAATGAATGTTAAAAGTAGATTATTATTGACTCACAACCCAACTATGTGGTGATGAGTTGTTCACAAGAGGGTAAGGAAAGAAAAACGCAAAAAAATTATAGTGATTTTCGATAATAAGAGGATAAAATGGGTCGTGACACTGCGAAGCCTCCAGGTCCATTTGGAATAGTCAAAACAGGTGCCGTCATTAATCTCCTCTTTAACTCTTGGAAACTTTGCTCACACTTCTCAAACCATACAAAAGGAGTCTCCTTACGTGTGAGTTTGGTCAAAGGAGCGGATCCTGGAAAATCCTTCAATAAACCTTCTGTAATACCCTACCAACCCTAGGAAACTTTAAATGTTTGTAACTGTTCTCGGTCTCCCCCAATTAAGTACAGCCTCTATCTTAGATGGATTAACTGTAACCCCATTTTTAGATACAATATGGCCAAGAAAATGTATCTGATCTAGCCAAAACCCACTCTTATTGATCTTTCCATAAAGCTGTCTATCCCTGAGTATCTACAGCACAATCCCCAAATGATGTGCATGTTCCTCATGAGACCGAGAATACATAAGGATATCATCAACGAAGACTATCATAAACTGATCTAGATAGTCTCTAAATACCTCATTCATCAAGCTCATAAAAGTAGTAGGGGCATTTGTCAATCCAAAGGGCATTACTAAGAACTCGTAGTGGCCATATCTAGTTCTGAAGACCGTCTTCAGAATATCCTCTTTCCTTATTCTTAACTGGTGATAGCCAAATCTTAAATCAATCTTAGAAAAGATAGAAGCCCTTCTCAGCTGGTCAAACAAATCATCTATCCTTGGCAGGGGGTACTTGTTCTTCATCGTAGCCTTGTTCAGCAATCTGTAGTCTATACATAGTCTCAGGCTACCATCCTTCTTCTTTACAAACAACACCGGAGCTCCCCATGGCGACATACTAGGCCTAATAAAACCCTGGTCAAGCAGCTCCTGTAACTGTTTCTTTAACTCTTCCAACTCAACCAACGCCATCCTATAGGGAGGCTTGGAGATCGGCTGAGTATCTGGCACTAAATCGATAGTGAACTCCAGCTCTCTCTTCGGTGGTAAGCCTGAGAATTCATCTGGGAATACATCCAGAAACTCACATACTACCAGTATGTCCTCTATCCTTGAATGTACACTCATATCAGAGATGAGTGCGATGTAACCTTCACATCAATAATTCAATCAGTATTTATAGCGATATAATCATCTCTTAACATTTCATAATAAACTTCACACGTCGTTATTCTTTAATCATTCAAACATACACTAAACTTTTCAAGTAGGGAGAAAGTTACAGTCTTCGTGTAGCAATCTAAATTCACACGATTGGTCACTAGCCAATCCATCCCTAAAATCACATCAAAATGACACATGTTTAACATCACTAGATCTGCTAACATCACTAGATCTGCTAACATCACCTTATCTTCCACCTTGATCTCACAACTCTTGCACACCATATTAGTCCTCTAGGACTCACGCATTGGGGTATTTACTTGTAGAATATAATCTAAGGATTCATACTTCAAACTCAGTTTACATGCAAATTGTACATCAATAAAAGAATATGTGGATCTCGAATCAAATAACACATGAGCCTTATGATTACAGATAAGAAGTGTACCTCGTATGGTCTCAAACGAAGTGTCTGCATTCTCCTTATCCATAGTAAACACCATCCCTCTGTGACCAGCTTCTTGCCCTTATCAACAGTCGTAGCCAGTCTCTGGGGAATCGTCCTCTGTGGCTGCTGTCTATGAGGCTCTTGAGAATGTGGCTTTTGTGGTTGCGGGCAATATCTCACTATGTGACTCATGTCCCCGCATCTATAGCATCCTTGTATGGTTCTGGGACAGCTTCCCTCATGTGATCTGCCACAATCTCTGCAGACTCTAACCTCTGGTCTGAGACCTCGAGGGGTCTCCATAGTGATAGGAGGAACCCTGGGTCTATCAACTCTTCCCCTCGGTCCCTCAAACTGTCTCTTCTTAAAAGAACTTGTCTGAAAGTCTGTGTGGGAGGTTACGAATCGCTTACTCTTATCCCTATTCAAAATTCGAGACTCAGTCTGGGACTTTACCAACTCTAGTCTCCTCTCCACTTCTTATGCTCGTCTGAGAGCATCCTTAAACTCAGTGATACAGAGCCCTATCAGCCGGTCTCTAATGGGTCTCAATCCATATACAAATCGCTCTGTACGGAGCTCCTTATCCTTAAGAGTCTCTGGGTCATACTTCAGTAGAGTGGTGAATTAGCTCTCGTAATCATCAACCGTCATACTGCCCTGAGTCAAATTTAGGAATTCAGCTTGCTTCCTCCTCTGGGCAACTCTTGGTACATACTGGGTTCTAAATGCCGATTAAAACACCTTTCAGCTAATCACCTCATGGCTAGTCGCTAATATACCCTGAGTAGTGCTCCACTAATCTCGAGCTTGTCCCTTTAACATGTAGGCACCCATATTGACCTTCTCTGCATTGGTGCATCCCAAAAAGTCAAAAATGATTTGCAACTTTGTCAGCCACTCCTCAGCCTCTGTAAGATCTTTCACCCCTCTAAAAGTCAGTGGGTTCATCTTCAGAAAGTCCCTCATCTGACCCTCATCTCTATCATCAAGTTGGGTCTGCACTGGAGGCTGTGTGGCAGGAGGCACCGGATCAATCTGTGGTGGGGATATGAGTGGTCCCTGTGGTGGTGGAAAAGTCAACACAGGTGTAGTGCCCGAGGCATTAGCCCCAAAGTGCTGCTCAAATAGCACTGCCATCTGCTCGAATCCCTGACGCACATCGTGCTCTAGGTGATTCATTCGAGAGTTAGGACTCTTCGGCTGTGGTTCAGGTGGCGGATATGACTGCGCCTGCCGCCCTGAACGTCCTCTTCTCCCCTTCATATTTTATCTCTAACATGTCTGCGCGTATTCATTAAGCATTGATCATAATATTACTCGTTAAATTCAATTTATTACTAAACAATACAGACACTTGGGATGTAATCTACTTCCAATTGATTGACGCTGACAATACTAGACACCCTTTGCTCAATACCAAGAAAATCTGTGACAACCCAAAAGCGCGAAAAATATGGCAAATTTAAATTTTTTTCTTAACACAAAACTACCAACTCTGGGTGTATTCCTGTGCAGCGTCCTTAAATCGCTATCGTTTATACACAAACATTATCCCCAAGATCATATAACTTATACTTAATAAAATCAAATACATAATATCCCAAAAAGAATTAACCCATAAGTCTCAACTCATTTCTTTCATATCAACCTAATTACATCCCAAAATACTCATCACAAATGTCTGTATTACATCATTGCCTGGATACAAAATGAACTGAATTATACCTTATGGGTGTACAAGTGATAGCCTGGGGAGATCTTGTCCACCAGCCTATATCACGTACACGGCAGACTCTAGCTTGTTTACTTCAAGTAATCTGGAGGGGGGAGGAAAAAGGGTGAGCTCTCAGAACGCTCAGTAACGAGGATAAGGGAAGTTATAAAATCATCATCACAAACACAGTATGATGGAAATATTTAAGCATGCAAAATGTTATAGAAATAACGATTGAAAACAATGACATCAGCATAATTCACGAGATAGAATCACATATCACATTACATCAAATATCAATGCGTGATATAAATCGCAGTTGTAAAATCACATCATCATCACAAAAAATCAAGACTAGGCATTTATAAAAACTCATATGAAATCAACGTCATAGGCACATAACATTAATTGAATTTGTCCCCTAGGCAGACATCCCCAAATCGAGGGATTTCATCGACAATAATACACATGGCCATGATTCGCTGTAGACTTGATTAGACTCATACAGCCCTCAGTCTTACATGTTATCATAGCACAGCCCTATCTGACATGCTATCAAAGTAAGGCCACCCACCGCTACCGGAGGGGGTCATCTCACGTTACTAGAATGGAGGAATCGGCCTTACATGTTACTAGAGTACGGCCCGGCCTTACATGCTACCAAAGCAAAGCCCGATGTGCATCTCATGACAAGCCATAGTCTCAGTAAAAATCGTTTTGCCTTCACGTAGAGCTCTTAGTGGTTATCACAATACTCATTTCGGTTATAAACCATATGTGTTCACAATTACACAAATCACATCAAAAATCAAGCTCAAACCGATAAAACACTCACACATTCGTCAAAACATCAATTAATCTCATTTCTCATAAAATATGTCATTGTTGTATAAAAATATTTTTGCCTTCACGTAGAGCTCATGGTGGTTATCACAAAACCCATTTTGGATATAAACCATATGTGTTCACAATTACACAAATCTCATCAAAATCGAGCTCAAACCAATAAAACACTCACACATTCATTAAAACATCAATTCATCTCATTTCTCATAAACATGTTCATTTCATTAAACCTTTTTCATGCTATTAAAATGTTATCATTCATTCAAAAACTCAAGCACAAATGGTTTATTTCCCTTACCTCTTGCACCTTGAGTGGTATAATATCCTTGGGTTCTCGAACTAGCCTCGTTTCTCATGCTAAATTCTTGAGATGTCCACACATATCATTAACCCATCAATATACATCATTCTCATTTCTCTTTTCTTTCTCTTACTCATTCTAACTCAACATTATCTCAAAACTCTTTCTATATATTTATCAACACTTTAGTTAACTCATAACTATCACAAGACATACACATTAAATCCCCTAACTAAACCCATTTATTGGTTCCATCATGCCTAAAACATTTTTAACCAAATATATAAACATATATGTTTATCCTCCCATATATAAAATGATAATGCTCAAGAACAAGGGTCTTGTGAGCTTACCTAGCTTGTCCTCTCTTGACCAAGCTTGTAGAATGCTTGTATCTTCCCTTTGTTCAAACAAACCTTTGATTTTCTAGTATGTTGTTCTCCTTGCTAGGAGGAACAACTTTGTCTCTTGTCCCATTGTCTAATTTTGTCTAGAATATGGTGAATTTTAGAGAGAGAAATCTTGGTTTGGGTGAAAATGGTGAAGGTTTAGGGTTTGGAGGTGAGAGGGCTCGATTTCCAAGCAAAATCCCATGATCTTTATATAGACAGGGCTTATAAGATCGATCTGGTATTGAAGGAGATCAATCTCTTCTTCATTTCAACTACTTTATCTGCTTCATTAACAACTACAAGATCGATCTGGTCAAGGTGAAGATCAATCTGTTCTTCTAAGAGGAGATCGATTTGGCATTGAATTGGGGATCGATCTCTTTCAGGCTGAGAGTTAAGGAGATCGATCTGCCATTGTGACAAGATCGATCCTTGCTAGGAAGAGGCATTAGGAGATCGATCTTCTTCCTTATGAGATCGATCTGCCTGTCTACTTTTACATGTTTTCTGCATTCTAGAGCTATGGGATCGATCTCTCATCCTTGGAGATCGATTTGGTCTTCACAAATTCTACTGCTGCTGCATCAATTGTAGGAAACTTAATGCAAAACTCACCATAATCTACTCCATAGGCCATATTTCAATCCATACATATTTAAGACCTAAAAACTTCATCTCCTTATACTTCATTAAATTTAAAACTTGCGTGTATATCAACATATCATAATTACATTCACCAAATTACAATTCTCACTTAGCAAATCTCATAAAATTTACAGTTCTCACACTAGAGATGTCGATTTGACCACCATAAACAAAACTTGTCTCGTAACACTTTTAGGGTTCTCACCCAAAGTAAGAGGTAGCTGAATGGACCCTTCCCCCTTCTCTCTTGCGAAGCCAAATAGGGGGGTAATCATTGGCTTCAATCTGTCTTCAGATAAATTCATTTTTTCAAAATAATTTCAATAGATAAGGTTCACCGAACTTCCATTATCTACTAGAATTTAAGTTATCGGATGTTTTGCCACAACTATCGATATGACTATAGGATCGTCATATGGGATAATCACTTCTCGATTACCAAGCGTAAAAGTAATTGCCTTTTCTTCTTTGGTCATCTTCATCACAGAATGGACCTGGTACGCCTGTCTCGCTTAAGCTTTTCATGAAGCAGATAAGCTACCAGCTATGTACTCTCTGCTAGAAATGACATTAATAGCAACTCTTGTAGGTTTCTTGTCTACCTACTGATTCCTACGTTCTCCCTTTTTAGCCTCGTTTCCTCTTCTTTGTTTCTCCTCACATTTCCTCTGTTATTGTCGTGCCTATCACGCGATCTATTGTCTCCTCGACCACGCGTAGGATATTAAATCCTTTCACTCCTCCACACATAGCGGTCTAACTTCCTTTCTCTTGTCAACTTCTCAAGTTGGTTCATTAGATCTCGATATTTTTCAGTTATACGGCCAAATGCAAAGTGGAAACTACAATAGGATCCAAGGTCTCATCCTAAATTTCTTTCACTTTTTTTAGGGAATTGGAGCATTCTAGTTCTCTCGATTACAGCTAAGATTGTAGCACGTGGCTCGGTATATTGTGTGTAATTAGCATACTTCCTTAGGGTCACTCGTCTGTATCATTTTCAGCACTTTTTCTTAAGCTTTATACTTGTTTTCCCTAGAGAACAAGTCTGAATCGTTGTTGGCTGATCCAACACTCTTGCAACTCTTCGGACTTTGTCCCATATACCATAGTTGTCACAGTTGTAGATCATGGAACCGATCTACATAGCTTTTCAGTGATTCTTTATTCCCTTCTCTCAGGGTAAGCAGATAAGTGGTCTCCTTCTTCTTCTAACTATTTATCACAAAGGCCTTTAAAAACTCACTCCTCAATTAATTAAAAGATGAAATGGACCCTTTTGCCAAACTATTGAACCACTTCAGTGTATGACCAGTTAAAGTTAAAGAGAATACCCTACACATAATTTCATCATTCCATCTATGCAAGAGCATTAATGACTCATAATTCTGAATGTGGTCATAACTATCAGTATTCCTAGTATATGCCATTATCTGCGACATCTTAAATTTTAGGGGCAGGGGTTTCCTTATGATCGTGTGATAATTCTATTTTTAATAGAATTATTTGTGCTTAATTTCTTAATTATTTATTTAATCCCCATATTATTTTATTAATAATCCCCTTTATTTAATTAAAATTCTCTTATGTGCAAATAAATTAAATCCGGATGAAACTTAGTCGTTTCAGTCAAAATTGGACTGAAAACGAGCTAAAGGAGACTGAACCACTTCCAATTTACAGACCGAGTCACCAGTCGTCTGGACACGCGTTATGCCAAATGTCAATATTTTATTCGCTCCGAAACAGTAAGATCAACGAACATCGTGTGAACCTTCTGGAAGATACACGTCGGGCCACATTGCACAACCAATTGGACAAAAAGACTGATGACGTGAAAATATCTACTCTGCAGCAAATCAAAGGAAGAAAAGTGGCCAAACAATGCCAACTCATCTAGGATGAAAAAATTACCATTGTACCCCTAAGTGTGTGTATAAATAGAACATGATGGCAATTGAAAAAAGGAGTAGGAAGTAGGAGTAGGAGGTAGTCTAGGGTAGGAGTAGTGTAGAGTAATTTAGGAGTAGTTTTAATTTAGTTTTATTCTAGATTAAACTTTTCATTACTATATTTTATTTTCTTGTTTCCTTTTAGAATTTCCGTTAGTTTATTTTAAGCACTTGCTTTAGCTAGATTTAAACATTTTTACTTCGTCATTTTCAATGGATTTTAATGAAGCAATTTCCTTTCGGTTTCTAAGTTTTCTTCTATTGTTCATGTCTACTTTCAACTTGTTAGATTTTATGAATGTTTTTTTCCTCTCGGTTTTGCCAAGTTTCCATTTACTTCGTGTACAATGTTTTGTTTTACCTTCATTTTTCTTATTGTTAAGCTCTCGATTTTCATTGTTTGTTTTTTCTTGTCATTTTTCTGTTTTCTTTTTCTTTTGCTCATTTGGGTGACAAGGTTCTTCTACTACTGCCATTGTTATTCTGATGCTTTGATGTGGATTTAATGCTAAGCATTTTTTCAACATCAAAAGCATGGTGGAACCACAGTGGTAGCAAACACTGAAGCAACCCGAGGTCACTGGAGTTTCCATTTTTATTTGCTGCACAGCTGTTTATAGTATTGGCTTAATTTTTAGCTATTAATTCTACTTGTTCCTTTTCGGCTTTAAGTTTATAACGATGTAGCAGAGAAGCTGTCTCACGGTTGCAGTGGACAGAGGACCACCTACTTCCACTCTGTTCTGGTCTGTTTCTATTTATGTGTACTGTTCATTTAGTTGTTTTCTTTTTACGTATTAATCTACTGGTATTTGTTGGGCAGGTTGCTGCTGGGTTGTTGACAGGGGCATGGTTGTAGTGTGTGAGGTGGCTTGACATAGCTATACTTATTTGCATCATTTCTATATTATTCCTAGAAAGCTTCATTTCTTTAGGAACTTAGCAATAGTCGATCAACGGAAGAACGAAGACTGCTGTCCCGACGTGCACCTATTTCCAGTATCGTGGCAGTAGGCAAAACAGGGTCCCAAGAGCAAGCAGCGCACCTCCTGCTCCTGGGTAGACACTCACCGTATGTCCTGAACTACTCTGCCAGTATATCGCTGCTGCTAATGAGGTGAAGAGACTGATAAACAACAGTAGTCAGTTACCGTCAGACAGTCCAGGCAAGAGCAGTGCAGGACAGCAGCTGGGATATGCTAAACTGAAGGCAAGAACAAACAAAACCGAGAGCTGGAGCAGCAAACAGCAGAAGCAGAACATGCGCTGGACAGGACCGACATACCTGGAGCAGAGGACAAACCGAGAGTGCGGGAAAGAGCAGGACAATTCTGGAGCAGCTGATGAAGAAACATGTACAGTGACAGAATCAGGATCACTTGGTTGGATTACCTGAATAAGGCCATGTTTGGCCACATCCCTTTCTTTTATATTTTAATACTTATTGCATTTATATTATTTTATTACTTTTATTAGTTGTCAATTTAGGTTAGTTGTTAGTTGATAATTATAGGTTAAATCTAGTGCTTTAGTTGTTAATTTAATTTTTAGTTTTAATTTTTTAGTTAGTAGTTAATTTTATATTATATGTTTTAAGACTTTATTTTAGTTTAGTAGTATATGATTTGCATTTAGAATTAATTTAGATTATGTGTGTTTCATGCATTTTTTAATTTAGTCTTCACTTTCATTAGATTTTAGGTTAGTTTAATTTGTAATTTTTTATTAGTTTAATTACATGCATTTTTATTTTAAGTTTGTTTAAATTTTAGTTTAAATTTTATTGCTTTATTTTCATATTTTCATTTTATTTTAGTTGCGTTAATTCATTTTAACTGTTTTAATTTTCTATTGTAAGTTATTTGCTTTTAATTGCTTGGAGCTTTATAAGTAATTTTAGCTCTGTTTAATTTTCTTTATTTTATAGTTTTATTATTTTCAGTACTTTTAATTTTAAACTTAGTAGATCACCCATAATCAAAACTTCATAATTTGCTAGGATATACTTAGAGTAAGATTAACCGGTAGTTAATTAGGCTAGTCAACTTCTCTGTGGGATGATAATCCGGGACTCAAATCTCATTATTACTTGTACGACCCGTGTTTTAGCGCCGTTGCCGGGGAAGTTTTAATTAGTCGTTAATTAATATCGGTGAAATTATGCTTAGGTGTAATTCTAGCTTGTAAATATTTAGGTTGTAAATATTTAGATCCTTAGTTTAGTTTAGTTAATTTTCTGTATCTAATTAAAAAAATTGAAAAATTTAAAAACTTTAAAAAAAATTTCTAAAGACTTTTTGATGCTTACATGCGTAGAGCCAGAAGTTATGATTGCCTTCCTTTAGATCCTGAAATTGAACGAACACTTAGAAAAATTCGAAAGGATTCTAGAAAATTATTAGCTCCGCTGCAAAACACTATGGCAGAAAATAGGGAAATCAAGACCGTTGGAGATTATGCGGTGCCGACGATTGGAGGATATTATACCGGCATTAGGCCACCAACTGTCCCTTTCTAACAATTTCAAAATTAAGCCTTCCATCCTCCAAATGATCCAGACCTCTTTGCAGTTCAGTGGGCTTCCACACGACGACCCACATGCTCACCTTGGGCAATTCCTGGACCTGTGCAACACGTTCAAGCACAATGGATTATCTGATTATGTGCTTAGGCTTAGATTATTCCCCTTCTCGCTTAGGGATAGGGTGCGACACTAGTTAACCTCCTTGCCTCCAGGATCCATTTTCACATGGGACGAGTTAGCCCATCAATTTCTAGCTAAGTTTTTCCCTCCCTCTAAAATGGCCAGACTCCGTAGCGACATATCTTCCTTTGCCCAGTTCGATTCGAAAACTCTTTACAAAGCATGGGAACGATATAAGGAGCTTCTTAGGAAGTGCCTTCACCATTGCATACCTTTGTGGTTGCAAGTCCAGACCTTCTACAACGGACTTACAAGCCAAAATAGGACCATTGTTGACGCTGCTGCGGGTGGAGCACTAATGTGTAAAACAGAGGAGGAAGCTTATGAGTTGTTAGAAAAGATGGCTGCTAACAACTATCTATGGTCCTCGGAGAGGCAATTGCCAAAGAAGTTGGCGGGTATTTATGAGCTCGACACGCTGTCTACCTTGACCTCTCAAATCGCCAATCTTACAAAGAAGGTAGAGTCACTCAGTACCCAGCATAATCCTTCTACCAGTCCTAATCCGATTTATTCTGTCCAAAATCTTTTCCTTTCATGCGATCTGTGTAGTGGTACACACTATGTGGATAGTGTCCGATTAACCTAGAATCGATTCAGTATGTTGCCCCCCAAGCAACAGAACAACCCTTTTTTAAACACCTATAATCCAGGGTAGAGGAACCAGCCTAACTTCTCCTAAAGCCAAAACCAATGGCAAACTTCTAGCTCTAGACCTGTAAGACTCCCTAGTTTTCAAGCTCCACCGGTTCAGGTACCACCACAGCATCCATTTCCTCATCATCCGCCTTCTCATCACCCATACCCACCTTAACAATTTCAACATCACCCATCCCCACATCAATTTCATCTTCCACCACCACAACTTATGCAGCCCCAACATTTACATGCACCAGCAGCTGAGAAGAAGCCTACACTAGAAGAGATGTTCTCAACGATTGTGTAAAATCAAGTTGCTTTAATTAAGAACTTAGAGGTTCAGGTGGGACAAATAACAAATGCTCTTAGCCAGCGTCCTCACAGGACCCTTCCTAGTAACACTGAAGCCAATCCTGTTAGGCAAAGGGAGGGTAAAGAACATGTGAAAGCCATTAAACTTAGGAGTGACAGAGAGCTAGATGATGATCCACAAGTTAATTCCCAACCTGAACAGTACATAGTTGAAGAATCTTTAAGTTCTAACGAAGCAGCTCATAAAGAGCAAGAACCTAAAGATCATGCTACAATGGAAACAAAATTAGGCTCTTCTTCATCTATACCTTCTTCTACTTCACAGCCTTCCTCATCCTCTGATGCTACACATGTTTCCACTACATCCCCTCCGGTTAGACCACCAGTACCTTTTCCTCAGAGGTTCTAGAATAAAAAACTCGATCAACAATTCGCTAAATTTCTTGAGGTTTTTAAGAAACTTCACATCAACATTCCTTTCGCAGATGCCTTAGAGCAAATGCCAAGTTATGTAAAGTTTCTGAAGGATATCCTCTCTAAGAAAAGGAGATTGGATGATTATGAGAGTGTGGCCTTAACTGGGGAATGTAGTGCAATTATCCAAAGAAAATTACCCCCCAAGCTCAAGGATCCTGGGAGTTTTACCATACCCTGCACTATTAGAAATATGTTCTTTGGTAGAGCCTGTGTGATTTAGGAGCCAGTATTAATCTAATGCCTTTGTCTATCTACCAAAAGTTAAGAATAGGGG
This sequence comes from Firmiana major, assembly GCA_033439115.1. Lineage (NCBI taxonomy): Eukaryota > Viridiplantae > Streptophyta > Magnoliopsida > Malvales > Malvaceae > Firmiana > Firmiana major. Next base: position 42,446,504 of record CM065908.1, on the reverse strand, counting down.
ATGTCAAGCCTACCACAGTGACCCTTCAACTAGTAGATCGATCTATTAAATATCCAAAGGGGGTCATTGAGGATGTGTTAGTAAAGGTGGACAAATTTGTTTTCCCTGCGAATTTTATTGTTTAAAACGTGAAGGAAGACAGGGAAGTCCCCATTATACTAGGCAGACCTTTCCTAGCGACTGGTAGAACATTAATTGATGTACAAAATGGGGATTTGACTATGAGAGTCCTAGATCAGGAGGTGACATTTCATGTTTTCAAACCTTTGAAGCTCCCTGATGACTCTCAAGAGTGTTTTAAGATGGAGATTAAGGAGGATATAAGGCTTGAGCATATGAAATATGAAAGAAGGAGGGAAGTAGCTAGAGCTCAAGAGGATTTAACTGTTAACATTCTATCACCACTTTGAATGATCCTCCTACTCTTCGCCTTGCTGCTGAGTGTTGTGTTCTTTAGCTGCATTTGAAGTGGCTGTATTTTTCTTTTCACTTTGTATATAGTTTTTTTCTTTTTTGTTGTTTCTTTCTTTGTTTATTTTGCAGATTGCTTTTCTAGTTTTATGTTTTCAATCAAGCTTCGGTTCCTCGTCATCATCATCAGAAAGGGGAGTACTCTGTTCCTGAACTTCAATGTTTATATTATCTGCACACTGAGGATACTGTGCACTTTAAGTTTAGGGGAGGGGATATCACTTGAGCATTTTTTCAAAAATTTGGGCAAAATTGAAAAAAATTTCAACTTTTTTTCGAAAATATGAGCTTAAATTGTTTGATTTGGGATGATTTAGTGCTTAGCATGTAGTTTTCCCATATTCCGATGATATGACCCCATGATTAAGTCTAACTTTGATTGACTGAGAAGCATGATTATAGGAAAAGCATGAAGTTGAATTCTTGAATTTGTCTTGATTCTGATTGTGATTTCCTCATTTTATGCACATGTCATGTCATGAATCTGTATATTTATTTAGAGAAAGCTTATGTGGACCTAGGATTGCATTTGTTCAGTTGATTTTGTGTATCATATTCTAGAATTTGTTTGATATGATTTCGATGCAAAATATTAGATCACACTTAAATAGGGAGATGATTTAGGCCATCTTTAGATCCTTTGAGCCTTTCTAGCCATCCCTGTACATATTTTACCCCTAGTCACCCATTTAGGCCAAATAAGCTTTTCTCTGTAAATACATTTGCGTAATTTTCCTGTCACGCCCCGGAAGTGCGAAAAATAGGGCTAATTTAAAACTTTTTATTCATTAATTCACAATTAAGAGTGCATTCCTGTGCAGTGTCATACATCATCATAATTATCATGCCTCAGGATCTCATCATAATATAGTGTATATTGAATCATATACATTACTCAATTCCAAGTTAATTAATCCTAATACATCCCATACAATGATATACATCAAGTGTCTGTAATTACAATAATAGTCTGGGTACATGAAAAGATAAAAGATACCTCAAAATACAATATATGGCCTGGAGCTCAAGTCCTCCACTAGCCACTACTCCGTACGTCGCAGGGAGATCCTTTTTCACTTGAAGAACTCTGGGGGGAAAAGAAAACAGGGTGAGCTTCTAAATCGCTCAGTAAGGGGGGTAAGGACTCAAGTCATAAACCAAAATGCACATCACAAAATGTTTATTTGTATGTGAAACTCATTTGAAAACCATAGCATGAAAGTACTCAAAACGACATTCTCATGTCTCAAGTCATGTGAAAACATGAAGTAAAAAGGCTCACTCTAGAGCAATAACAAAGCATGTGAAAATAACGCGTTAAACGCTTTCTCAAATAACGTGATAAAATCACAGTAATAATAATGCACGTGGCACAGCCACTAAACACACGTGGCATAGCCACTGATTTAAATTCACACGTGGCATGGCCACTGATTTAATTTCACTCGTGGCATAGCCACTAAACACACGTGGCATAGCCACTGATTTAATTTCACACGTGGCACAGCCACAGAATAGGGTTTCACGTGGCAACGGCCACCAATAGGGTATCACGTGGCAACGGCCACCAATGGGGTATCACGTGGCAACGGCCACCAATGGGGTTTCTCACGTGGCAACGGCCACCAATGGGGTTTCTCACGTGGCAACGGCCACCAATGGGGTATCACGTGGCAACGGCCACCAATGGGGTTTCTCACGTGGCAACGGCCACCAATTATACGTGGCATAGCCACAGAATAGGTTATTCTCACGTTACCAGAACGGAGAAGAAATCGGGCTTACATGCTACCAGAGCAATGCCCGGTGTGTACTCAAAATTGCACACCTAAGTCTTATCACACAAGACCGGCTTGCCTTCACGTAGAACTCATGATGGTTTTTCTCTCATAAAACTCATTTGAAATCGTTTTGTACTCAACACAAAACATAATAAAAATCGAGTCCCAACCGGCAAAGCACACGCACACATTTCTCAAATCTCGATATTGCCTTAACGTAGAGCCCAATTCATTACTCACACAAAATTCAATGGTTTATAAAGCAATTTCACACTCAGCTTATAAACTCATAAAATTATGGGCTCCAACCGGCTATAAAAATCGTATGCAATTAAATCTCAACACAACACTCAACATGCTTGTTTTATAAACCACAAATCATGCTATAATAGTTTACAAATCACATACACAAATGGTTTAGATTTCCCTTACCTCTTTGCACCTCGTATAGTGCAATCGTATCCCCCGTATCACGGACTAGTCTCGCATTCCACTCTGAAACTCCCGAGCCAAAGCTTGTGAGACGCACAACCCACGCCTCGATCCGATTCGTCCTTCGATTTCCAAGTATGTTGTTCTCCCTTTGATGAGGAACAACTTTCCTTCTTACCACAACTCTTGATTTGGCCGAAAATGGGTGTTTTGGATGAGTGAAAAAGTTAGGTTTTCGGTGGAAATGGGTTTGGAAGAGAGAGAAAGTGAGTTTGCAGGAGAAAAACAAGGGTTCCTTATATAGACTGGAGGTAGGAGATCGATCTGTCGAGGGGTGAGATCGATCTGCGTTTGAATTTTGGGGACGATCTGGGCAATTTTATGCCTAGGAGATCGATCTGTCGAGGGGTGAGATCGATCTCTTTATGGCTTTATGAGATCGATCTGCTCCTAAGGAGATCGATCTTCTCCCAAACAAAATCATTTGGAGATCGATCTCTTCCTCATGAGATCGATCTTCTCTCAAACAGAATCATAAGGAGATCGATCCTCTTCCATTGGAGATCGATCTGCTCCTCAAATTCTTCCTTCCTTCTCATTTTTAACTCATCAGATCGATCTCTCCTTATCCCAGATCGATCTGTCCTCATAGTTTCACATTTATTTTAACACTTAACATATAAATCTCCAATTATCATTCCCCAATTCACTTAGCTCAATAAATTACACTTCAAATTATTATTACATCAATAAAATATGTCTGAAATTCTCAGATCTCACATTTCCTTAGCTTCAGCACTCTTTTCCTATCCCTTACCCCAAAAGCATGAAAGTCATTGGGATATATTGTGAGCTTTGTACATATGGGTATCTGGTGATAGTGAAAATTCAAAAAAAATGTGAAAGAAAAAAAAAGATGAAAAATACAAAAAAATAGAATAAAATAAATAAGTTTGGGGAAAATAAATTTGAGCTCTTACATTAAAGATCCTAGAAGTAATGCACGTTAAGGGGTAATTAAACTTAAATCAACTTTATCATACCTTAACCCTAGCCTTACATTACAAGCTTAATGAAGTCCTACTGATCTTTGGTTAAGTGTGACTACATTAGTGGAGAGAGAAGTGAAAAGCAAACTTATGGGAATGATCACATGTCATTGACTTTGCATTCACTTTGTTTGCATAATCTGATCCGAATAATGTACTGCGAAGTGACTTTGACATTTTCACACACACACGAGGAATCCAATTTGGGTTAGGACTTATGATGAAATAATTCTAAGTGTTGGACTTGTAATTGTGAATCTTTGAGATCATAGTTAGTATTTTATCTTTGAGGATGATATTGGGGAAATTATTGTGTCTAGTACTTGTCATTCCTACATGAATTTTGTTTTGCTTGAGGACAAGCAAAAGCTCAAGTTTGGGGGTGTGATAATTCTATTTTTAAAAGAATTATTTGTGCTTAATTTCCTAATTATTTATTTAATCCTCATATTATTTTATTAATAATCCCATTTATTTAATTAAAATTCTCTTCTGTGCAGATAAATTAAGTCCAGATGAAACTCAGTCGTTTCAGTCAAAAATGGGCTAAAAACGAGCTAAAGGAGACTGGACCACTTCCAATTTGCAGACTGAGTCACCAGTCGTCTGCACACGCGTGATGTCAAGTGTCAGTATTTTATTTGCTCCGAAACAATAAGATCGACGGACACCGTGCAAACCTTCTGGAAGACACACGTCGGGCCATATCGCATAACCAATTGGACAAACAGACTGATGACGTGGAAATATCTACTCTGCAGCAAATCAAAGGAAGACAAGTGGCCAAACAATGCCGACTCATCTAGGATGAAAAAATTACCATTGTACCCCTAAGTGTGTGTATAAATAGAACATGATGGCAATTGAAAAAAGGAGTAGGAAGTAGGAGTAGGGGGTAGTCTAGGGTAGGAGTATGTAGAGTAATTTAGGAGTAGTTTTAATTTAGTTTTATTCTAGATTAAACTTTTCATTACTAAGTTTTACTTTCTTGTTTCCTTTTAGAATTTCCGTTAGTTTATTTTAAGCACTTGTTTTAGCTAGATTTAAACATTTTTACTTTATCATTTTCAATGGATTTTAATGAAGCAATTTCCTTTCGGTTTCTGAGTTTTCTTCTACTTTTCATGTCTACTTTCAACTTGTTAGATTTTATGAATGTTTATTTTCCTCTCGGTTTTGCCAAGTTTCCATTTACTTAGTGTTGAGTTAATTTATTTTGAAACGATAAAACAGTAAATTCAATAATGGATATAAATATAAAAATGTGTTAAACATGTTTAGAGTTTAATTAAATACATATCATTGCCAGAAACTAAGTATTTAAGGATGAGAGATCGATCTCTTGAGATGAGAGATCGATCTCCTGGGTTTTCAAGTATGAGAGATCGATCTCATGAGAATATGAGATCGATCTGCTAAAGGATTAAAAACTCAAAGAGCTTGTATAAGATGTTGAGGAAGCAGAGATCGATCTATTGGGGTTATAAGATCGATCTTTGAATTACAGAATGCCTAAAAGATCGATCTGGTCTAGGAAGAGATAGATCTCCTCTAAGACAAAGGCTAAAGGTATTAGATCTATCTGTAGATCGATCTATGTTCAAACAGAAAGTTTATGAGATCGATTTCCTGTGGATAGAGATCAATCTCCTCAAAGTCAGAGAGTTTAGGAGATTGATCTAGGGTGATTAGAGATCGATCTCCTCTCTACGAGAATGCTTGCTAGATCGATCTGGAGATCGATCTTGCTCTAAACAGAGAGATTAGAAGATCAATCTGATGATTCGATAGATTGATCTTCACTAATACTTTTCAAATTATAAGATCGATCTCTACAAATATGAGATCGATCTCCATGCTTTAAGTTGCTTTGTAATTGCAGGAATTTAAACTAAGAGATCGATCTGATCATGATGGAAGATCGATCTGGTGCTCTACTGGAGGTTCCCAACGGCTCTTTCTACAAAATCTTCAACGGGAAAAATAGCATTAAATGCTTCAACTACCAATCCTGCTGTATAAAATCAAGCATTGAAGACACTGGAAAATAAGAGACTTATGCTGCAAATTCTGTATATTCTTAAGAGATCTTTTCTAACATTCTCTTTATCTTCAACATCACTTTAAGTGTATTGTGTGAAAGAAACCTTGTGTAGAAGTTATTTTTCCTACCCTCAAAAGAAAGCTTCACTTTGTATTCATCCTTAATTCAAGAGAGAAGAGGAGAGGTCCTCTGTGAGATAATTTTGTAAAGGGTGAATAATTTGTCTTTGTAAAAAGGGTAGAAAGGTTATTCTTTAACCTGAAAAAGGGAGTTTGTATTAGCAATTGATATAGTGAAAGAAAGTTTTTGACAAAGAGATTAAGAAGAGAGGACGTAGGCAAGATATTGGTCGAACCTCTATAAATTACTGAGTTTATTGTTTCCTTCCCTTATCTCTTTTAATTTATTGCACTGCACTTTATTGATTATTCCTTGATTGCTTGCAATTAGATTCAATTAAGTTTAAATTTACCATTATCATTAGAAAACCGATTCACCCCCCCTCTCGGTAGAGTCAACAATTGGTATCAGAGCTCGGACTCTTTGATCATAAAGGAATAACTTCCTAAGAGTTAAAAATGATCTAATGGCTCATAACAACGTAGCAACCAGTCTAGTAGGAGAGGGGCACTCTACAGTTAGGCCTCTCATGTTCAATGGTGAAGATTATGCTTATTGAAAAACTAGGATGATGCTTTTTCATTCAAGCAAATGATTATGAGGTATGGAGGATTATAACTAAAGGTCCTCAAATCCCAACTAAAAGAATAGAGGGAATAGATATCCCTAAAGAAGAAGATGAGTGGGATTCTAATGATGTAAAATGTGCTCAGCTAAATGTAAAGGTCATGCACACCTTATTTTGTGCTTTAGGGCCCAATGAGTATAATAGAGTCTCTGGTTATGACAATGCCAAACAAATTTGGGACAAATTGGCAATTACTCATGAAGGCACAACTCAAGTAAAGGAGACTAAGGTAGGAATGCTCACACATGATTATGAGCTATTTAGGATGAAAGAAGGAGAGTCAATTAGCATGTTCACTAGATTTACTAATGTAATAAATGGACTAAAGTCCTTAGGCAAAATCTATTCAAATATAGAAATGGTTAAGAAAATCTTGAATAGCCTACCGAAATCATGGGAAGCTAAAGTAATTGCAATTGAAGAGTCTAGTGACCCCCACACACTATCACTAGATGAATTGATAGGGTCACTACTCACATATGAAATGAAATTAAGGAGAAATGAAGAGCCACCCATGAAAGTGGGAGTAGCTCTGAAATCCACTACTCAAGAAGATTTGAAAGAGAATAAAAATGAGAGTGGTTATGAAGAAGATCTCGAAATGGCAATGTTTGCCAAGAGATTTAACAAATTTATGAGAATGAGAGAAAGTGGTAGTGGTAGGAGAAACCATAAGAAATAACAAGAAGAACTAGGTAGAAAAGATACTATTGTATGTTATGAATGCAAAAAACCTGGACATATTAAATTTAACTGCCCTCTTCTTAAAAGATCAAATGATAGGTATCACAAAAAGAAGGCAATGATGGCAACATGGAGGGACAGTGACAGCTCCGATGATGATTCAAATGAGGATACTGCCAATCTATGCTTCATGGCAATTGAAGATGAAAAGGTAACTTCAGATTTCAATGAGTACTCTTTTGATGAACTACAAGATGCATTTGATGATCTTGCATTAGAATATGAATGCATGAGTATGAAATACAAAAAATTAATCTCTAAACTAAAGAAAGAAAATGAGTTAATACTAAAAGATAAGATAGAATGTGAAAATAGATTAGAAAATACAAATCTTAAAATTCATGACCTAAAAGAAAAAAAAAAGTAACTTACATAATTCCTTTACTAGATTTTACATGGGTCAACAAAAACTAGATAACATGCTAGAAACTCAAAGGGCTTTCTTTGATAAGAATGGATTAGGATATGATGGAAAAAGTAGGGAGACTCATCTCAAAAGTTTCTTAGCTAGAAAGAATATGCATAAATCCACAACTACTTGTTCACATTGTAATAAAAAAAGGGCATGCATCATATAGTTGCAATGTGAAGATGACCACATTTAGAGGAAAAATAGTGAAAAGAATTTGGGTTCCAAAAGAGGTAGTTAATTCAAAAGACATTAATATTATAGTAAAATGGATCCCAAAGGGATCAAGAATTCTATTCACTAACTCCAAAGGACTCAAGAAAATTTGGGTACCTAAGACAAAAGTTTGAATGTTGATTATAGGTGATTGAGCATTGCTACAAGGCAAAAACAAAGGAAGCTCGGTACTTGGATAGTGGATGCTCAAGACACATGACCGGTGATAGAAGCCACTTCAACTCATTCAAATCAAAAGTTGGTGGAGAAGTTACATTTGGGGACAACTCCAAAGGCCAAGTTGAATGAAGTGGTTCAATTGGTAATAACTATTTCTCACTAGAAAAAGTTTTACTTGTTAGGGGTCTAAAACATAATTTGCTAAGTATTAGTCAACTTTGTGACAAAGGTTACAAAGTAATTTTTGACTGCTTGAAATGTCATGTTATAGATCCTAAATCTAATAAAGTTCTTTTTCTAGGTCATAGACAAGGTAACATATACATTGTTTATCTAAATGAACTTAAAAATGAAAATGTATGCCTTATGGTAGATAAAGAAAAAGAACCTTGGTTGTGGCATAGAAGACTAGGTCATGTTAGCATGCATGTATTATCTAAGCTAGCTAGAAAAGACCTTGTTATAAGATTACTTAAGTTGTCCTTTGACTATGACAAAATTTGTGAAACTTGTGTGAAGGGAAAACATAAAAAAACCACATAGTGTATCAACCACTAAACCTCTTCAATTACTCCACCTAGATCTATTTGGACCAACTAGAACTACAAGCCTAGGTGGTAAACATTATGGGTTTGTGATTGTAGATGATTACACTAGGTTCACTTGGGTATTCTTCTTAAGAGTAAAGAATGAAGCCTTAGAAAAATTCATTGTCTATACAAAAGTAGCCCAAAATGAAAAAGGTTACACTATAACTAGCATTAGAAGTGATCATGGCAAGGAATTTGAAAATATTGGATTTGATGAATCTTACAATGATCAAGGAATTAGTCGTAATTTTTTAGCCCCTAGGACACCACAACAAAATGGGGTAGTTGAGAGAATAAATAGAACATTAGAAGAAATGGCTAGAACAATGTTGTGTGAAAATAACTTACCTAAATATTTTTGGGTTGAAGCTATAAATACATCTTGCTATATTAATAATAGAGCCATGATTAGACCAATCTTAAAGAAAACCCCTTATAAGCTGTACAAAGGAAAGAAACCCAATATTAGCTATTTTCACCCTTTTGGTTGTAGATGATTTGTCTTGAATAATGGAAAAGACAACTTAGAAAAATTTGATGCCAAGAGTGATGAGGGAGTCTTTTTAGGCTACTCCTTGAATTCAAAGGCATATAGAGTATATAACAAGAGAACCTTGATGGTTGAAGAATCAATACATGTAATATTTGATGAGTCAAACGATGCATCTAAAGGTTCAACCAATGATGAGGATATTGAAATATTTGATGAGAACTTGAAAGAAACCTCAAACATAGAGAATGATCTATTAGAAAAGCTTGACATTAATAAAGAGGATGAAGAAGAACTAGAAATACTAGAAAAAGAGTCTAGAACACCAAGAGAATTAGGATATGTCAAAGATTGTGAAATTGTAGGTGATCCAACTCTTGGAGTTAGAACAAGGTCCTCTCTAAGAAATGTATGTCAATATATAGCCTTTGTATCTCAAATTGAACCAAAGAATGTCAATGAAGCTTTAAATGACAATAATTGGTTTTTAGCCATGCAAGAAGAACTAAATCAATTTGAAAGAAGCAAAGTATGGAATTTAGTCCCTAGACCTAGTGATCACTCTATAATTGATACTAAATGGATTTTCAAGAACAAGATGGATGAAAATAGTGTGATCATAAGAAACAAGGCTAGACTAGTTGCACAAGGCTATAGGCAAGAAGAAGGAATAGACTATGATGAAACTTATGCACCAGTAGCTAGATAAGAAGCAATAAGAATGCTCATTGCTTTTGCATGCTACAAAAACTTCAAATTATATCAAATGGATGTGAAGAGTGCATTTTTAAATGGCTTCATCAATGAAGAAGTTTATGTTGAGCAACATCTCGGTTTTGAAAGACCTGAATTTCCTGAACATGTATACAAACTTTCTAAGGCACTTTACGATTTGAAACAAGCTCCTAGAGCATGATATGAAAGATTGTCAAAGTTCTTAATAGAAAAAGGATTTTCAAGAGGAAAAGTAGATACTACTTTGTTTATCAAAAATAAAAATAAAGATTTACTAGTTGTTCAAGTGTATGTGATGACATTGTTGAGTTAATGTATTTTGAAATGACAAAACAAGTAAATTCAATAATGTAAAGATGATATAAAAACATGTTTAGAGGTTATCAGTACCAGAACTTTAAGTTCTGTTGATGAGAGATCGATCTGGGTTATGAGAGATCGATCTCCTGGGATTTTCTTGGATGAGAGATCGATCTCAGGAAGACATGAGATCGATCTGCCAAGCTTTGAACCTATACAAAGGTATTGAGGAAGAGTGAGATCGATCTATAAGGGTTATGAGATCGATCTGCCTAATACTGGAGTTGAGGAGATCGATCTGATCTAGAAAGAGATCGATCTCCCTCAAAGCAAAGACAGTAGATCGATCTGTAAGATCGATCCACACTCAAACAGAGAGCTTATGAGATCGATCTGGTAAGGAAGAGATCGATCTTCTCAAAGTCAGAGAGCTAAGGAGATCGATCTGGGTTATTGAGAGATCGATCTCCCCTAAAGTAAAGACAGTAGATCGATCTGTGAGATCGATCTATACTCAAATAGAGAGATTGGGAGATCGATCTGCCTATTCGACAGATCGATCTCCTCTAATATTTTTAAATCATGAGATCAATCTGTTCACCTATGAGATCGATCTCCTTGTGTTATTTTGCTTTGATCTTGCAGAATTTATAACTAAGAGATCGATCTGGTCAAGATGGCAGATCGATCTGGCATTCTACTGGAGGTACCCAACGGCTAGTTCTGCAAAAATCTCAACGGGAAAAACAGCATTTAATGCTCCAACTACCAATCCTTCAGTATTTAACCAAGCATTGAAGATAATGAGAATAGAGACCATTGCTGCACATTTTTCTTACATTCTCAAGAGTTTAATTCTTTCATTCCTTGTGTCTTCATTCCTCATTTATTGAGTTTGTTGTAGAAGCTTAAGTGCAAAAGCTGTAATTGTCCTACCCACATTAAAGCTTGACATTGTATTCATCCTTACCTCAAAAGAGAAGAGGATTGTTCCTCAGTGAGAAAAACATTGTAAAAAGGTGAATACTTCTTTGTATTGCAAAGGGTAGAGAGGTTATTCCTTAACCTGAAAAAGGAACATTGTAACTTCTGTTGAAGGAGAGAAAGAAAGCACTTGACAAGAAGGTTAAGGAGAGAGGATGTAGGCAAGAGATTGGCCGAACCTCTATAAACGATTGTGTTTGTTTCTCTCTTCCCTATCATGCATTAAATTATTTAATTTCATTGTATTACTCATTATCATTTGTTAATTAAATTAGGATTAATTTAAAATTTGCTATTAACGTTAGAAAACTGATTCACCCCCCTCTCGGTAGAGCCAACAGACATTATTTTTGGATCAACTAATGAATCTCTATGCCAAGAGTTTGCTAAGATCATGCAAGGTGAATTTGAAATGAGCATGATGGGAGAGCTCACCTACTTCTTGGGACTTCAAGTGAAGCAAACTAAAGATGGAACCTTCATCAATCAAGCTAAATATACTAAGGATTTGTTCAAACGATTTGGAATGGATAACTGCAAACCTCAAGCAACTCCAATGGGCACCAACATCAAGCTTGATAAAGATGAAAGTGGTAACTGTGTAGACACTAAACTATATAGGTCTATGATTGGTTCAGTGCTTTATCTTACTGCAAGTAGACCAGATATCTTGTTTAGTGTATGTCTATGTACTAGATTTCAATCTTCTCATAGGGAATCACACTTACTAGCCACAAAAAGGATCTTTAGGTATCTTAAAGACACTCCCTCTCTAGGACTTTGGTACCCTAAGGACTCCACGTTTGCTCTTCATGCTTTTTCTGATGCAGATTTTGGAGGTTGTAAAATAGATAGAAAAAGCACTTCAGGAACATGTCAATTCTTAGGAAATAGACTAATCTCATGGTTCTCTAAGAAACAAAATAGTGTAGCACAATCCACAACAGAAGCAGAATATATAGCAGCTGGTAGTTGTAGTACTCAAGTGTTGTGGATTAAACAACAAATGAAAGACTATGGTATAGACATGAAGCAAGTCTCAATCAAATGTGATAATACCAGTGCCATTAATCTCTCTAAAAATCCAATTCAACACTCTAGAACTAAACATATTGAGATTAGGCATCATTTCTTTAGAGATCATGTACAAAAAGAAGATATAATTCTAGAATATATTGATACTTTACATCAAATAGCTGATATCTTCACCAAACCTCTTGATAGAGATAGGTTTTGTGTTCTTAGAGGTGAATTAGGACTCATGAATATTCCTTGAGATTTATTCCCTTCAAAACTTTGATTTCAAATTGATTTTCAACTGATTTTTCAACTCATTTTCTGGGCAAAAAGTATGAGAGATCGATCTCCTATCACTATAGATCGATCTTCATGCTCCAAATTGGCCTAAAGCAGTAAGGTTCAGCTAAGCAGATCGATCTTCTATCTCATAAGATCGATCTCTTTAAGCTTCTGTATTGAACAGATCGATCTCTGCATTTGGCATATCGATCTCCTTCAACCTCTGTAAAATAGCAGATCGATATTTGTATTTGGCAGATCGATCTCCTTGAGCTTTTGTATCTTGAAGATCGATCCCTTGAAACATCAGATCGATCTCTTCAAGTTTCTGGAAATATCATATCGATCTAGTACCTCGACAGATCGATCTCCTTAGCCCTGGACTATAAATACTGCTTCAAAATCCCCAAATTTCAAAATCTCAATTCTCAAATCCCTAACCCTCTGTCACGCCTCCTCCTCCGATTTTCACTCCCAAATCGATCTCGGTAAGGTTCTAGTCCAATCTTTTCATCAATCTTCATTGTAGCAACCTACATTGTCAAGTTTTCTTAAAAAATTACTTTGTTTTTGGCTGAAATCATCATTAGGGCAATTCTAGAACTGTTCTATTAACTAGGTTGTTAGAGAACTCTTCAAACTATTGCCTAGGGTGTTTAAAACAAATCATAGAGTGTGTCTAGCTGAATTTTTTAGTCTACAATCATGCCTCGTCTTAAGAGAGTTGCAACCAAAGATCCCAAACTACCTAGACAAACATCAAATGTTGATAGAGGCTCATCTTCCCAACCTCAAACTGTTCCTCACTCTTCTGTCACCACTTTTAACAGGTGTTTTCAAACACCTGCAAAAAGGAAATGATATGAAGAGTATTTCTCCACCAATAAAACACTGGCAAACAATTGATTTTTCCTTCCTTAATCGTATAGATTTTCCCTATCTGTCAAAAATGGAAGAGTTTGGCTGGCTTCCATTCCTTAAGATAAACACCCTGGCACCTTCAAACATAATTAGGGCCTTCTTCTCAAACGCCGAACTTATATATGACCCTGACGATACTTGTAAGATTCTAGGATTCAAAACATTCGTCATGGCCAAAACGATTTCTGTAAACGCAACTCTATTAGCCCGACTATTTGGGATTAAAGATGTTGGGTTAACTGACGAGGATAAGGAGGTACCCCTTGAATTTAACTTGCCCGGGGATAAGGCTAGTGACCTACCAATGTACCCTAGGTTACTACACCTTCTAATCTTGTGGAACCTCAGACTTTTCGGTACCCGCCATTCCACAGTCAGGAAATTAGACTGTTTTTGGCTCCACTACCTTCACACTTCTCAAAACCAAAAACCAAATCTAGTCTACTTCATCTACGAAGACTGGCTGAAAATCGTGCGATGACAAGCCTCCACAATATTCTTCCCGCAACCACTTGCATACCTACTCCAGCGACTCGAGGTCGATTGCTCTTATGAGACCGATGAAGTGCCATCTACAAAGAGCGTCTTGAACATTGGCACACTTCATCATATGGGGTACTACAAGGACTTCCAAGGGCAATGGAGGAAGAAACGAGAAACCCATCATGAGGCAACCATGGAAGAGGATCTACCAGCTGAGCCTACCGCCCCGACTATTGAAGTTCCTTCTTCGTCGACTGCTCAGCCTACTGCACCTGCCTCATCTTTTGACAGGATGGAATCGATTATGGCCATGGTTATGGAGCTTAACAGGAAGATGGATACAGGCTTTGCAAACCTTCATGCCACACAGCAGGCCATGTTCGATAAGTTGCAGGTCACCCATACTCGAGTCGAGGAACTTTTGGAGCGATTTCCTCCTCTACCTTAGGACATGCTTGATTAGATTGTTCTAGATGCATTGTTATTTTGAAACATGTTTGAACGTTTATCTTTTAAAATGACAAAATATATATATTTTGAAACATGTGTTGATGTTATGCTTAGCAATTTCTTGATATTATGCCTTGATTGCCATTGATATGACAAAAAAGGGGAGAAGAGAATATATTAAGAATATATTAAACATGTTTAAAGGGAACTTAAATTAAGGGGGAGTTAAGGGGAGCTTACATTTAGAGGGAGTTTTTGAAACCAGAGAATTAGATGCATAATGCTAAGGGGGTAACTAAACATGTTTATAAAATTATTTTATTGAATAAGTTTTGTCATATCAAAAAGGGGGAGATTGCTGAGTTAATTTATTTTGAAATGACAAAACAGTAAATTCAATAATTGATATAAATATAGAAATGTGTTAAACATGTTTAAAGTTTAATTAAATACATATCATTGCCAGAAACTAAGTATTTAAGGATGAGAGATCGATCTCCTGAGATGAGAGATCGATCTCCTGGGTTTTCAAGTATGAGAGATCAATCTCATGAGAATATGAGATCGATCTGCTAAAGGATTTAAAAACTCAAAGAGCTTGTATAAGATGTTGAGGAAGCAGAGATCGATCTATAGGGGTTATAAGATCAATCTTTGAATTACAGAATGCCTAAGAGATCGATCTGGTCTAGGAAGAGATCGATCTCCTCTAAGACAAAGGTTAAAGGTATTAAATTGATTTATAGATCGATCTATGTTCAAACAGAAAGTTTATGAGATCGATCTCCTGTGGATAGAGACCGATCTCCTCAAAGTCAGAGAGTTTAGGAGATCGATCTAGGGTGATTAGAGATCGATCTCCTCTCTACAAGAATGCTTGCTAGATCGATCTGGAGATCGATCTTGCTCTAAACAGAGATATTAGAAGATCGATCTGATGATTCGACAGATCGATCTTCACTAGTACTTTTCAAATTATAAGATCGATCTCTACAAATATGAGATCGATCTCCATGCTTTAAGTTGCTTTGTAATTGCAGAAATTTAAACTAAGAGATCAATCTGATCATGATGAAAGATCGATCTGGTGCTCTACTGGAGGTTCCCAACATCTCTTTCTGCAAAATCTTCAACGGAAAAAACAGCATTAAATGCTTCAACTACCAATCCTGCTGTATAAAATTAAGCATTGAAGACACTGAAAAATAAGAGACTTATGCTGTAAATTCTGTATATTCTCAAGAGATCTTTTCTAACATTCTCTTTGTCTTCAACATCACTTTAAGTGTATTGTGTGAAAGAAACCTTGTGTAGAAGTTATTTTTCCTATCCTCAAAAGAAAGCTTCACTTTGTATTCATCCTTAATTCAAGAGAGAAGATGAGAGGTCCTCTGTGAGATAATTTTGTAAAGGGTGAATATTTGTCTTTGTAAAAAGGGTAGAGAGGTTATTCCTTAACCTGAAAAAGGGAGTTTGTATTAGCAATTGATATAGTGAAAGAAAGCTCTTGACAAGGAGGTCAAGAAGAGAGGACGTAGGCAAGAGATTGGTCGATCCTCTATAAATTACTGAGTTTACTGTTTCCTTCCCTTATCTCCTTTAATTTATTGCACTGCACTTTATTGATTATTCTTTGATTGCTTGCAATTAGATTCAATTAAGTTTAAATTTACCATTATAATTAGAAAACCGATTCACCCCCCCTCTCGGTAGAGTCAACACTTAGTGTTCAATGTTTTGTTTTACCTTCATTTTTCTTATTGTTAAGCTCTCGATTTTCATTGTTTGTTTTTTCTTGTCATTTTACTGTTTTCTTTTTCTTTTGCTCATTTGGGTGACAAGGTTCTTCTACTATTGCCATTGTTGTTCTGATACTTTAATGTGGATTTAATGCTGAGCATTTTTTTCAACATCAAAAGCATGGTGCAACCACGGTGGTAGCAAACACTGAAGCAACCCGAGGTCACTGGAGTTTCCATTTTTATTTGTTGCACGGCTGTTTATAGTCTTGGCACAATTTTTAGCTATTGATTCTATTTGTTCCTTTTCGGCTTTAAGTTTATAACGGTGCAACAGAGACGCTGCCTCATGGTTGCAGTGGACAAAGGACCACCTACTTCCACTATGTTCTGCTCTGTTTCTATTTACATGTACTGTTCATTTAGTTGTTTTCTTTTTACGTATTAATCTACTGGTATTTGTTGGGCAGGTTGCTGCTGGGTTGTTGACAGGGGCATGGTTGTAATGTGTGAGGTGGCCTGACATAGCTATACTTATTTGCATCATTTCTATATTATTCCTGGAATGCTTCATTTGTTTAGGAACTTAGCAATAGCCGATCAACGGAAGAACGAAGACTGTTGTCCGGACATGCACCTATTTTCAGTACCGTGGCAGCAGGCAAAACAGGGTCCCAAGAGCAAGCAGCGCACCTCCTGCTCTGGGTAGACACTCACCGTATGTCTTGAACTGCTCTGCCAGTATATCGCTGCTGCTAATGAGGTGAAGAGACTGAGAAGCAGCAGTAGTCGGTTACCGCCGGACAGTCTAAGCAAGAGCAGTGCAAGACAGCAGCTGGGATATGCTAACTGAAGGCAGGAACGGACAGAACCGAGAGCTGGAGCAGCAAATAGCAAAAGCAGAACATGCACTGGACAGGACCGACACACCTGGAGCAGAGGACAAACTGAGAGTGCGGAAAAGAGCAGGACACGTCTAAAGCAGCTGATGAAGAAACATGTACAATGACAGAATCGGGACCACTTAGTTGGATTACCTGAATAAGGCCATGTTTGGCCACATCCCTTTCTTTTATATTTTAATACTTATTGCATTTATATTATTTTTATTGCTTTTATTAGTTGTCAATTTAGGTTAGTTGTTAGTTGATAATTGTAGGTTAAATCTAGTGTTTTTGTTGTTAATTTAATTTTTAGTTTTAATTTTTTAGTTAGTAGTTAATTTTATATTATATGTTTTAGGACTTTATTTTAGTTTAGTAGTGTATGAGTTGCATTTAGAATTAATATAGATTAAGTGTGTTTCATGCATTTTTAATTTAGTCTTCACTTTCATTAGATTTTAGGTTAGTTTAATTTGTAATTTTTTATTAGTTTAATTACATGCATTTTTTATTTTAAGTTTGTTTAAATTTTAGTTTAATTAATTTTATTGCTTTATTTTCATATTTTCATTTTATTTTAGTTGCTTTAATTCATTTTAACTGTTTTAATTTTCTGTTGTAGGTTATTTACTTTTAATTGCTTGGAGCTTTGTAAGTAATTTTACCTCTGTTTAATTTTTTTATTTTATAATTTTATTATTTTCAGTACTTTTAATTTTAAACTTAGTAGATCACCCATAATCAAAACTTCATAATTTGCTAGGATATACTTACGGGGGGTTTGGTTGGGGGGAATTCCCCCCCTAATTTTTTTTTTCCGTCATTTGATTCCCTCGTTTGGTTCGATTCTTTTCCTCTTTGTCAGTCATTTTATTTTACCTACAGTGCTCAATTTTGGGAAAATCTGGGGTAAAATGATTACCTTCGAATCCTGAGCTATTTTTAGATTACCTGAGTCAAAAAAAAAATTTTGAATCTAAAGTAATTTTTTTCCCTAGAATTTACCCCTTAAAATTTTTTTCCTAGATAAAAAGAAATTTTTTTTTCCCAAAGTATTTTTTTTCCCCCGAACTAAACGCCCCCTTAGGGTAAGATTAACCGATAGTTAATTAGGTTAGTCAACTTCTCTGTGGGACGATAATCCGGGACTCAAATCTCATTATTACTTGTACGACCCGTGCACTTGCGGATAATACGTTTAGATCGTATCATCGTCGCACTAAACAGGATTCTTCTCTGGCTTTCTTCAGGCAAAACTAACCTTTTTTTTCTTTCAAGATTTGTTCCACTATTTTCTTCATATCTGTATCCTCTTGTGCCATGGGTGCATGAAGATTTTGCACCTTTTAGTATTACATGAATCAGCTTGATCACAATCAGCAATCTCTTTTCCATTACTTTGTAGGATATGAGTTGGCCTTTGATGAGTCCTAGGTGGCAAATCCACCCTTTCCATTTCAAGATTCCAAGTTGGGTCCATTTCCAAGCTTGTCCTCCAAGTATGGGACCCTGTCCTCCAAGTATGGGACCTTGTCATTCCAACACCTCCTATACCATTCTTTGGCAGAGCATTAACATTCTGGAGCCAAAGGTCTCCAACCTTCAAATGTCTAGGATTTGCCACACCTTGACTCTCAAGATCTCTAGCACCTTGACGTCTCAGGCCCCCCACAGTCTCACACATAGGGTCTCCAACACCCTAGCGCCATGGCTCTTCGACACCCTGATATCTCAAGTCTGTCGTAGTCTCACGCATAAGGTTTCCCACAACCTGACGCCAAGGCTCAGCACCTTGACGTCTCACTTTTAATTTAGTCGCATAAGTGTGTTTCATGCATTTTTAATTTAGTCTTCACTTTCATTAAATTTTAGGTTAGTTTAATTTGTAATTTTTTATTAGTTTAATTACATGCATTTTTTATTTTAAGTTTGTTTAAATTTTAGTTTAATTAATTTTATTGCTTTATTTTCATATTTTCATTTTATTTTAGTTGCTTTAATTCATTTTAACTGTTTTAATTTTCTGTTGTAGGTTATTTACTTTTAATTGCTTGGAGCTTTGTAAGTAATTTTAGCTCTGTTTAATTTTTTTATTTTATAGTTTTATTATTTTCAGTACTTTTAATTTTAAACTTAGTAGATCACCCATAATCAAAACTTCATAATTTGCTAGGATATACTTACGGGGGGTTTGGTTGGGGGGAATTCCCCCCCCCTAATTTTTTTTTTTCCGTCATTTGATTCCCTCGTTTGGTTCGATTCTTTTCCTCTTTGTCAGTCATTTTATTTTACCTACAGTGCTCAATTTTGGGAAAATCTAGGGTAAAATGATTACCTTCGAATCCTGAGCTATTTTTAGATTACCTGAGTCAAAAAAAAAAAATTTTGAATCTAAAGTAATTTTTTTCCCTAGAATTTACCCCTTAAAATTTTTTTCCTAGATAAAAAGTAATTTTTTTCCCCCGAACCAAACGCCCCCTTAGGGTAAGATTAACCGGTAGTTAATTAGGTTAGTCAACTTCTCTGTGGGACGATAATCCGGGACTCAAATCTCATTATTACTTGTACGACCCGTGCACTTACGGATAATACGTTTAGATCGTATCATCGTCGCACTAAACAGGATTCTTCTCTGGCTTTCTTCAGGCGAAACTAACCTTTTTTTTCTTTCAAGATTTGTTCCACTATTTTCTTCATATCTGTATCCTCTTATGCCATGGGTGCATGAAGATTTTGCACCTTTTAGTATTACATGAATCAGCTTGATCACAATCAGCAATCTCTTTTCCATTACTTTGTAGGATATGAGTTGGCCTTTGATGAGTCCTAGGTGGCAAATCCACCCTTTCCATTTCAAGATTCCAAGTTGGGTCCATTTCCAAGCTTGTCCTCCAAGTATGGGACCCTGTCCTCCAAGTATGGGACCTTGTCATTCCAACACCTCCTATACCATTCTTTGGCAGAGCATTAACATTCTGGAGCCAAAGGTCTCCCACCTTCAAATGTCTAGGATTTGCCACACCTTGACTCTCAAGATCTCTAGCACCTTGACGTCTCAGGCCCCCCACAGTCTCACACATAGGGTCTCCAACACCCTAGCGCCATGGCTCTTCGACACTTTGATATCTCAAGTCTGTCGTAGTCTCACGCATAAGGTTTCCCACAACCTGACGCCAAGGCTCTTCAGCACCTTGACGTCTCACTTTTAATTTAGTCGCATAAGTGTGTTTCATGCATTTTTAATTTAGTCTTCACTTTCATTAGATTTTAGGTTAGTTTAATTTGTAATTTTTTATTAGTTTAATTACATGCATTTTTTATTTTAAGTTTGTTTAAATTTTAGTTTAATTAATTTTATTGCTTTATTTTCATATTTTCATTTTATTTTAGTTACTTTAATTCATTTTAACTGTTTTAATTTTCTGTTGTAGGTTATTTACTTTTAATTGCTTGGAGCTTTGTAAGTAATTTTAGGTCTGTTTAATTTTTTTATTTTATAGTTTTATTATTTTCAGTACTTTTAATTTTAAACTTAGTAGATCACCCATAATCAAAACTTCATAATTTGCTAGGATATACTTACAGGGGGTTTGGTTGGGGGGAATTCCCCCCCTAATTTTTTTTTTCGTCATTTGATTCCCTCGTTTGGTTCGATTCTTTTCCTCTTTGTCAGTCATTTTATTTTACCTACAGTGCTCAATTTTGGGAAAATCTGGGGTAAAATGATTACCTTCGAATCCTGAGCTATTTTTAGATTACCTGAGTCAAAAAAAAAAAATTTTGAATCTAAAGTAATTTTTTTCCCTAGAATTTACCCCTTAAAATTTTTTTCCTAGATAAAAAGTAATTTTTTTTTCCCAAAGTAATTTTTTTTCCCCGAACCAAACGCCCCCTTAGGGTAAGATTAACCGGTAGTTAATTAGGTTAGTCAACTTCTCTGTGGGACGATAATCCGAGACTCAAATCTCATTATTACTTGTACGACCCGTGCACTTACGGATAATACGTTTAGATCGTATCATCGTCGCACTAAACAGGATTCTTCTCTGGCTTTCTTCAGGCGAAACTAACCTTTTTTTTCTTTCAAGATTTGTTCCACTATTTTCTTCATATCTGTATCCTCTTGTGCCATGGGTGCATGAAGATTTTGCACCTTTTAGTATTACATGAATCAGCTTGATCACAATCAGCAATCTCTTTTCCATTACTTTGTAGGATATGAGTTGGCCTTTGATGAGTCTTAGGTGGCAAATCCACCCTTTCCATTTCAAGATTCCAAGTTGGGTCCATTTCCAAGCTTGTCCTCCAAGTATGGGACCCTGTCCTCCAAGTATGGGACCTTGTCATTCCAACACCTCCTATACCATTCTTTCGCAGAGCATTAACATTCTGGAGCCAAAGGTCTCCCACCTTCAAATGTCTAGGATTTGCCACACCTTGACTCTCAAGATCTCTAGCACCTTGACGTCTCAGGTCCCCCACAGCCTCACACAGAGGGTCTCCAACACCCTAGCGCCATGGCTCTTCGACACCCTGATATCTCAAGTCTGTCGTAGTCTCACGCATAAGGTTTCCCACAACCTGACGCCAAGGCTCTTCAGCACCTTGACGTCTCAGGCCCCCCCCCCTCCCCCGCAGTCTCACACATAGGGTCTCATGTACCCTAGCGCCATGGTTCTCCAACACCCTAATGTCTCAAGTTTGTCACAGTCTCACGCACAGGGTCTCCCATTGCTTGATGCCAAGGCTCTCCAACACCTTGGCGTTCAACATTCGCTACATCTGAAGTATGCCTCATTTGGCTTCCTTGTCCCACCAAGTTTTGAACAATTGGAGGCAAGATCATTTGCAAGAATGCGCCCCTGAACAAGTCAACCATAACCCGCAATGCTCAGGCTATCTCTTCACCCTGCTTCTTCATAGCTTCAAATTCTACCACAGAGACCTTGTTCACAAGTGTTTCTCTCTCCCGTTGAGCTTCATGGCCTGAGTTACAAACTGGGGAACTCATAGTATCTTCATTTTTGTCACTCCTCATTGCTCCTGATCGTGTCCACACCATTTTTTTATAGAGCAAAAGGTTTTTTTTTCAGTTTCCCATAGATGGCGTCAATTGTTGTTACCAAACACAACAATGATGTATTACTGACGTCAAAGCCTTGATCTTCGTGTCACCTACTTGAAAAGTTTTGCAAGGACAAGAATAATCAAAGAGACGCATGAGTTTTTCCCTACGTAAGCACTTAAATGCTTAAGTCAAAAAGAGAATTTGACAAAGTTTCTGTAAATAAAATAAAGTTTTAGCCCGACAAATCATACCTACCTCCTACTTATATGGACTGACTCCACTTTTAATTACATATTTGTCTGCTAATTAAGTGTTTCTTACTATTATATAGGTCCCGCGTAACTTTAATCAAAGGTATTTAAGGATAAAATAGTCCAATTATGAATTTTGTTTGAATAAAATAAATTTCAATGTGTGGGCCCCTGTAGCGCATGATCTTCCCACGCGCAATACTCTCGTACAGGCTATTCAGACTCTTCCACATGTATGCGGGAATAATAGACTCTCGTACGCATGAGAGTGCACCACATGGTGCCCTTCCTTTAATTATGGAGCTTGCGTCACATGGCGCATCTTGCTCGCGCGTACCCCGATTGTGCCACTTGGCGTACGCATTTGTTGCCACGTGGTGCGGATTCACTTTTCAGCAGTGGCATGTGGGGCCACGCACCTACACGTGTCAATTTTTTTATTATATTTGTCTCGAATTATTTGTGGGACGCTAAAATTCAATCAAGCTTCATTACCCACAACACCCTTACTTCAACTTGGCCTATTCTTTTATTCCACAACAGCTATAAATCCCTTGGAAAACCAACTGTATCTACCTTAAAGTTATAGTCAAAGTGTAATCTACAAATGACCCTATCCGCTCTTTCCCCACTAATTTTGGGTTCAGAGATTATTAGCACATCAACTCTATATGAGTTCTTAACAGTTCCCTGATTTTTTTTTTTTTTTTTTGAAGCTCTTACCTCCTGCTCCTCTACCATTTCAGTAAACGATCGACATAATAAAGATAACAAAAGAAAGGCTGGATGTTCTCTCCTAGCATGTTACACCCTCTCCATAGAAATGCCAACCAATGACTCATGGTGAACTCCTTCATTGTCGGACACTCGCTCATGAACAGTATCCAATCATTAACAGAGTGCTACTCAACTGAGATAACATTCTTTTGAATTGAAGAATGGGAAAGAGGTCTCATTCGAGGAAGATGTAGAGGGCTATTGTCCAAAATAATACTATTTGGACAATCTTTGGACGGCCCAACAGTTTTGTTAGAAGGTTCGGCTTTGTTGAAGGAAAACCCATTAACCAGATCTGGCCCTCCTTTAAGAGAAACCCCAAACTTTGGATACAGACCCACCCAATTCCCATTTGAAGAGGAACCCGACTGGAACGCAAATTTTGAAATGCCTTCAACCACATTCTCACTAATATGAAACCTGGTACAGAATCTTTACTATTAATATTAAAAACCATATCCCTTTTTTTCGTGCATATTGAGACCGAACCTTTGACTTTACTTTATCATGAACCACCTTGGTTGACTTTTTAGCACCAAATTCAACAAACACCGGATTTTTTGTTGTAATATCAGCCTGATCTGATTCTTCATTGAAAACTTCCACCAAAGTAGCAAATTTATTCCCTTGATTGCTCCTAGAGTCGTTCGTCCCATTAAACTTTCCTTTTCCACCATCCTCCCATAGTGGTGGACGGCAAATCCTCCTTTTCACCAGCATCCACAAACCAAAAGAAGATTCGAGTGATTGAGCTTCATCCTGGGCAGCGTCCTGCACAACCTCTTCAGGTGTGTTCGACTTCTCCTTTGCTAAAACATGAATCAAGACGATGGCCAAACTTGCCGTAGTGAAAGCATACTAAATGAAAGCCCTCAAATTCAACCCTTTGGACATGTTTGCCAATAAAAAGCTTGGAAACCAACGGTTTAGGTAGATCAATCTCGACGCACAACCTAGCAAACTTACCACTAATTGCTTCTTCTGTATCTCTATCAATGTTGATTATCCTCCCCACACAAGCTCTCATTCTTGACCAAGTAATCGAACTACAATACTCCATAGGTAAACCAAGCAACCAGATCCACGCGATATCCTTGGAAATCTTATCTGTAGCAGGATTAAAGTTAAGAGTCCATTGAAGCACCGTCAAATAATGCCTTCCAATAATTCGAGGGCCTCCTTCCAAAACATGGACGTAGTCCTCCTTCTTCTAAAACTTGAATAGGAAGTAGTCATGCCCAAGATCGGTGACTTTGTATCTACCAGATAGCTGCCAAAGATGTTTGACTCTTGCCAAAAGAGCTTGAAAACCTAGTACCTTTCCCAATAGCTTAACTATGATAGCTTTCCACCACGGCCTCCGCATTTGTAGTTTTTCTATGCGTGAGAAAACAATCCTAGGCTCC
The DNA here is from genome assembly GCA_033439115.1 of Firmiana major. Lineage (NCBI taxonomy): Eukaryota > Viridiplantae > Streptophyta > Magnoliopsida > Malvales > Malvaceae > Firmiana > Firmiana major. The sequence continues at coordinate 42,422,053 of CM065908.1, read as the reverse complement.
AGACCATCCTCCAGTTCCTCACCATCGGATACGGACTAATCAGAAAAACATCTCCTCCTCTCTACTCCCATTCATCCAAGAATCCCAATCATCGGCTGCTGTTGCATTTCCTCCCATAAACATTTCCTTTAGGAGAGCTTGAAACTGTCCTTGTTCGTAGGAAAACTATCAGTTTCCATTGAGAATTCTCCCTCAAAGCATCTGGGTCAGAGAAGGATCTTACTCGCTTGAATTCCTTCTTAATACGGTTTCGGAAATCACCCTCTTTCGCAACCTCTTTCCTGAATCGATTGCAAGGTTTCAAGTTCTTATGTTTTAAAATTCATAGGTTGGAAATTGTGTTGGATTTCATAATTTTAAACAACTAAACGCTGCAACCTCATGATTGTAAAAAGTTGAGTGTTTTCCATATTCTGATTTTTTTTTCTTTTTTATATGTAAGCCAAGATTTTATAAGAACTGTGCAATGGTCCAATAGGATGAAAGACCCCAAGGAAACCGAAGTGCAAAAGTCCTTAACACAGCCAACATTTTTTTTTTGTACATTTATAAATTTTAATTAATCGTTCTAATATATTTTAAGATACATTTATTTTAAATGACTGAATAATAAATGTATTTTTTCTATTTATTAATTTTAATTTTATTTTGTTAATTCTTTCTTTTTTAGTAATGTAATTTCATTGAAATCTAAATTTCATTAATAATAATATTGAAATTATCAATTATTTTACAATTTATTATTTTCATCATATAAATATATTTTTTATTATTTGTAATGACAAAAATAATGCAATAATTATATATCAGGAATAGTTGTAAAACAAGTTAGAAACCATAAAAATGTTATTTTGTAATTATTTTTAGCAACTACTATAATTGTTATAAAAAAAATAAAAATAAAAAAATTATGGATTCCTGATTATTTTTAGCAATAATTGTAGTCATTGTGAAAAAAATTAAAAAATTATAATTTCACATTTACTTTTAGCAAAATATAATAATCATGAATCTAACTATTACAGCAATCAAAAGATTGCTGTCAAAGAGAATATGCGACCAAATTTGTTGCGTTGCTAAAACAAATTATAAGACAAAACATTAAATTATTATTAAAACAAAATTAAATTAATAACAACAAAAATTCATTGCCATAAATACATTTTCGCGCTTGTTTTCAGTCGTTGCATATACTTGTAACAATGAAAGTACATACAATGACATTACAACAATTAAATGTTGTAAAAAAAATAGCAAAGTTTTACGGTGACTTTAAGCGTTGCCATAAACCTATCTTCCAGTAGTGGGATCTGCCACAGCATTCAATTAGAACCCAGCAAACAACAGTGTTGTGCATGATAAAATAATAATAAAAGAATGTCACGTGACGTACGAATAAAACATGTGAAAAATGATACAAGTCCTAAGTAAGATAAAAAGGACAAAAATGTAATTAATGACAGAGTAAATCCCTATAAATAGGGGTCAGATATGATTCGTTAACCGAATTCTGAATTTTCCTACTGAAACTCTGCTCAATTCTCTGGCTGACTTAAGCATCGGAGTGTCAACGCAGGGAAAAACCCCTGCGTCCCTCTGATCTTTCTCTCTTTTGCAGAGGCATTCTAGAACACGTGACACGAAGATCGAGGTAAAGACATCTTGAATTCGACATTGTTGTAATCGAGCAACAACAATTGGCGCCGTCTGTGGGAAACGGAAGAAAAGCTTTCGACAACGATGGTACGAACACGCTCAACAGCAATCAGAAGTGAAGAAAGTGAGGACATGGCGAGCTCCCCAATGGCAGACTTAGGTGATGGAGTTCAGACCGAGAGACCCTGCGCAAGACTCTCACGGCATGGCTATAGGAGACCCTCGCGGCACTCTGGCGACAGACCCTCGTGGCACTCTGACGACAGAGCCTCGCGGCACTCTCGCGGCAGACTCTCGCGGCACACCAGCGACAAAGCCTCGCGGCACACACGCCACAGACCCTCGTCGCACTCTGGCGGCAGACCCTCGCAGCACACCAGCGACAGACCCTTGCGGCACTCTGGCGGCAGACACTCGCGGCACACCCGCGATAGACCCTCGCGGCACACCCGCGACAGACCTTCGCGGCACTCTGACGGCAGACCCTCGCGGCACTCTGGCGATAGAGCCTCGCGGCACTCTCGCGGCAGACTCTCGCGGCACACCAGCGACAGAGCCTCGCGGCACACACGCGACAGACCCTCGTGGCACTCTGGCGGCAGACCCTCGCGGCACACCCGCGACAGACCCTCACGGCACTCTGGCGGCAGACACTCGAGGCACACCCGCGATAGACCCTCGCGGCACACCCGTGACAGACCTTCGCGGCACTCTGACGGCAGACCCTCGAGGCACTCTGGCGGCAGACCCTCGCGGTACTCCCATGATAGACCCTCGCGGCACTCCCACGGTAGACCCTCATGGTGCTCCTGCGCCAGACCTTCGTGGTAGGGGTACGCGAGATCCTCGCGGCATGGTCACACGAGACCCTATGTGTGAAACTGAGGAAGATATGAGGCGTCAGGGTATGGGAGACCCTGTGCGTGAGGCCTCGGAAGCCTTGCAGCACCAAGTTACGGAAGACCCCATGCGCGAGACTCCAATGAACTGGAGACATCAGAGTGTCAAAAAACTACGGCGTCGTGGTACAAAGAATTTAACACGGGAGATTGTTGGTGGTCGGAGACGCCAAAGTACTAGAAACCTTGAGGGTCCGGCTCGAGTAGACTCTGGATATTTGGGCGTCGAAGATCCTTGGCCCCAGAACACAAACAGCCCACCAAACAACGGAATCAAAGATGTGGGAATGACAGGGTCTCATGTTGAGAGAGACTCGAAAATAGATCCAGCACGAAACCTTGAAACTGGAATGACAAACTTTCAATCTCAGACTCATCAAAACCGAACTCAAGGTAACAGGAAAGAAGCTATGGACTGCGGCCAAGCTGATGCATACGATGCTAAGAAAGTGCAAAACAGACCTGTCTCCAAGGCACAAGTTGCCACTTATATGAAAAGAATTGTGGAACGAATCTTAGAAGAGAAAAGGTTGGTTCAGACTGAAGAAAACCAGAGAAGGAGAATCCCATTCAGTACAACGATCATGGGAAAACCGCTGCCCCTAAAATTCAAAATGCCGCAGATGACGATGTATACGGGAAAAACTGATCCTTATGACCACATTCAGAACTATGAGTCATTGATGCTATTACATGGATGGGAGGATGAGATCATGAGTAGAGCATTCCCCTCAACTTTAACTGACCATGCACTAAAATGGTTTAATAGTTTGCCAGAAGGGTCTATTTCGTCTTTCAATCAATTAAGAAGTGAATTCCTGAAGGCCTTTGTGATAAAAAGCCAGAAAAGGAAGGAGGTCACCTATCTGCTTACCTTAAGGCAGGGGAGCAAGGAATCACTCAAAAGCTATGTGGATCGATTCCGTAATGCTACTATTGAAATACATGATCTACAAGTTGGAGTAACTGTGACAGCTATGCTACAAGGGACAAGGTCTGAAAAGTTGCAAGAGTCGCTATCTTTAGATCAACCAACGACGATCTCAGACTTGTTCTCTAGAGCAGATAAATATATCACTCAAGAAGAAGTGATGAAAAGGATACCGACGCTGAACTACATGTAAGGGAGTTCAAAGAAAAGAAACCCTTACCATCGTCGGGCTACCTAAGCCATCACCAATGCCTTGAAAGAAGATGGAAAGGTCACAAGGCAAGAGGATAGCAAAAACGCGGAATATCAACCACTTGCAACTACACTGGCAGCGAGACTTTATGACATTTAATATTATTTTTTGTTAATTCAACTATGGGTGGAAATTTAATTTGTTAAACTATTATTTATGCCATATTGATATTTTATTGGCTGTTGAGATTCGCAAATAATTGATAAATGACTGATCGCACCAGCTACACATGTGCAGGGGCTTGAAGCGAAAAATACGCGAGGTAAGCCACGAAGACAATGTGCGAAAGCTTGAAGCGAAAAATGCGCGATGTAAGCCATGAAGAAAATGTGCAAGAGCTTGAAGCGAAAAGTGCGCGATGTAAGCTAAGCACACAACCAAAGGGCTTGAAGCGAAAAATGCGCGATGTAAGCCATAAAGAAAATGTGCGAGAGCTTGAAGCGAAAAGTGATCGAGGTAAGCTAAGCACTCAATCAAGGGCTTGAAGTGAAAAATGCGCGATGTAAGCCATGAAGAAAATGTGCAAGAGCTTGAAGCGAAAAGTGCGCGATGTAAGCTAAGCACACAACCAAAGGGCTTGAAGCGAAAAATGCGCGATGTAAGCCATGAAGAAAATGTGCGAGAGCTTGAAGCGAAAAGTGCGCGATGTAAGCTAAGCACTCAATCAAGGGCTTGAAACGAAAAATGCGCGATGTAAGCCATGAAGAAAATGTGCGAGAGCTTGAAGCGAAAAGTGCGCGATGTAAGCTAAGCACACAACCAAAGGGCTTGAAGTGAAAAATGCGCGATGTAAGCCATGAAGAAAATGTGCAAGAGCTTGAAGCGAAAAGTGCGCGATGTAAGCTAAGCACACAACCAAAGGGCTTGAAGCGAAAAATGCGCGATGTAAGCCATGAAGAAAATGTGCGAGAGCTTGAAGCGAAAAGTGCGCGATGTAAGCTAAGCACTCAATCAAGGGCTTGAAGCGAAAAATGCGCGATGTAAGCCATGAAAAAAATGTGCGAGAGCTTGAAGCGAAAAGTGCGCGATGTAAGCTAAGCACACAACCAAAGGGCTTGAAGCGAAAAGTGCGCGATGTAAGCTAAGCACACAACCAAAGGGCTTGAAGCGAAAAATGCGCGAGGTAAGCTACGAAGAAAATGGGCGAGGGCTTGAAGCGAAAAGTGCGCGATGTAAGCTAAGCACACAACCAAAGGGCTTGAAGCGAAAAATGCGCGAGGTAAGCCACGAAGAAAATGTGCGAGGGCTTGAAGCGAAAAATGCGCGAGGTAAGCCACGCACTCAAGACAAATGGCTTGAAGCGAAAAATGCGCGAGGTAAGCCACGAAGACAATGTGCAAGAGCTTGAAGCGAAAAGTGCGTGATGTAAGCTAAGCACACAAACAAAGGGCTTGAAGTGAAAAATGCGCGAGGTAAGCCACGTACTCAAAACAAGAGCTTGAGAATTAGAAGGCCAGAGAATTTGACTTCAAAATACAATGTAAGGACTTGATCTAAGGCTACAAGGAGAACATATGTACTCTTCCGCAAGGTTATACCTAGCTAAAGAGTGGGGAGCAATTGTTGTGCATGATAAAATAATAATAAAAGAATGCCACGTGGCGCACGAATAAAACATGTGAGAAATGATACAAGCCCTAAGTAAGATAAAAAGGGCAAAAATGTAATTAATGACAGAGTAAATCCCTATAAATAGGGGTCAGGTATGATTCGTTAACCGAATTCTGAATTTTCCTACTGAAACTCTGCTCAATTCTCTGGCTGATTTAAGCATCGGAGTGCCAACGCAGGGAAAAACCCCTGCGTCCCTCTGATCTTTCTCTCTTTTGCAGAGGCATTCTAGAACACGTGACACGAAGATCGAGGTAAAGACATCTGCAATTTAACATTGTTGTAATCGAGCAACAACAAACAGCATTGATCATATCGTATTATTATTTATTAGTTCGAAGAAAAACAAATCATAGAGTTGGGCAAAACAAAAAACCTAATCCCCAAGTAAACCAACTCCATCAAAATCAGCTTACCAGGCTTATTCTACCACGAAAGAGCAGATAAAAGCAATACAGAAACAAACAAACGCCAAATGTTACTACTGAAAGCAAAACCATACTTGAACCTGCTGAGAGGCATTCCTATTACAGCTCAAACCGAAACAATACTAAAACCCACATCCCATCTATTTCTTCTTGTTTTTCTTCTTCTTATCCTTCTTGGAAGAGCCAGCAGCAGAGGAATCATTGCCTTGAATCATATCAAACAGCTCAGATCCAATCCATAAACAAAGATAAGCATCAACAGTGGTAAACAGAACCTTCTCTTCAGACAACTCATCGCTGGCAATCATAAACCACTCTTTATTTTTCTCAGGCCTCACCACATCTGCATGTTTCCCTAACACTGCCCTGGCAAGCCTATCCAAATCATACCTTCCTAAATCAAGATCATCCCTCTTCATCCCTTTCAGCGCCAACTCATTCAAATCCACCGCATTGTTTATCTTAACCCCAAAGTCCTTCTCCAGCTTACTCGCCTTCTCCCTTATCCCCATCCCAACGACAACCACCTTGGGATCTGAGAGAAATGAGTTGAGGAACTTGAGGCGAAAGTAACTGTATTGGGGGTGAGGGAGGTGGTAGAGAAGGCAATGGGAGCCGATGCAGAGGTGGAGGAGTTGGTAGGGAGTGTCTCGGAGGCCGTAACGGGAGTATTCTTCGTATTGGCGTTCGACGGAGAGGGCGACGGTGACGGTCTTGGAGAGGGACTTGGAGTTGTAAGCTCTTTTGGCTTGTTTGATCCATTTGGCCGCGGTGAAGTTGCAGTTGGTGACGATGCTGAGGATGCGGTGGTTTTGGACGTGAACGTAGTAGGCATCGTAGAAGTAATCGCGGTCCTTGAGGTCCTCAATCTTCTCCACTGAGATCTCCATTGTTGAGAGAGAATTAGAGAGAGGGTAGAGGTTTATACGAGGAGAGAAATGGGATATGGTGGTGTGGTCGACTGCTATTTGTTTTGATGATTATAACCGAATGTGGTGCAGCGTAGCGTAGGTGGAGAGTGGGGAGGCAACGAGTCACTGACTACAGCAGCGATTGAGGCCTTACGTTTGTGTTGAAGGCGTACTACTTCTACTGCCTACGGAGTACGGGAGGAATTCGTTTTTTTGTTTAGCCCAAACAACAAACCCAGTCGTACTAATACCATACCCTCAATCCTAATTCACTCTCAATCGACCACTGAGTAGGACCGTGACGATTATTATCTCATCATGTTCTATTTCTAATGGTAGATTGAATCCTCAACACTCCATTCAAGAATTTATCCTTCCAATCAAATTTTTAATTTTATCTTTATCTTCCACTTTGTTTTGTTTTTTTCATTATTTTGCTTAAAATTTTATACCCAATTTTTTAATTGCTTTGTGTTTTTCTTTTTTCTTTTTTTTACGTAAAAGTTTTTAATCATTATTTTATTTTTCAGTTATAAATTTATATAATTATTCATTAATTAATTGAAATATTTAAATAAATATATAAAATAATTTATCATTATTTATTAAATTATGCTTTAAATATTTTAATTTTGAATAACATTATAACATATATTAAAAATAATTTTTAAATATATTTAACAACAGAAGTATTATATGGTAAAAATACAATTTTACTAATTTTTAATCCTTTGTTAGTTTCACAAGTATTAAATATATGGTATAAATTTTATTTTTATATAAAATTTAATGTAATGTTCTTACGGATACTTTTATTTTCAATGTACTTTACCTTATCGTCATAGTTATATTTATATTCAACACATATCTCACTATTAATTTTTAACCATTACATTATCTAATCTCACATATAATTAATTTTACATTTTTTAATCTCATTGTTTTGGACTTTTATCTGAAAATCTTAATTCCAACAATACTTAACTCTCCCTCAAAGTATCTTATTATTATTATTATTATTATTATTATTGTTATTGTTGTTGTTGTTGTTGTTAAACATTCGAATCATTGAAAACTATAGCAACGGTTAATGGTATGCGTGGCTCGTGAATGGGAGCCAGATTATCGTCAAGAATTGAAGCTAAGCTAAGCTAAGCTAAGCTAAGCTAACTTCTTTCTCTAAAGTTGGAACATATGTTATATACTATTAAAAACTAATAAAATGAATAAAGTTGAAACAGAGAGCTCCTGACAAAGTATTAGGAATGTTTAAGATTCGATTTTAACTGAATAAGCTGATTGAATTAATTTAATTCAGTTAATTAATCGATTATTAAATTAGATTTAATTAGTTATCAAAAAAAAATCTGGAAAAAAAATTATTTTCAATTAATTTGGTATTAAAATTGAATTAATTAAAATTTTAATCGAAATATAAAAAATTCAAAGTTTAAAACTAAAAAGAACATTAAACCTAAAAATATGTTTAATAGTTAGAGTTTGGATGATTGTCGCAACCATTTTCGCTTACATTTACATTCAATAGTTGGACTATGAGTCGATGTTAATCCATCACTTTCCTTATTTTTCAATCCATGCACATAAGATATACAACCATGGTAAAAAATTATACTTAGATAAATTTACAATACCTTTGTGCAAACAAAAAGGGCAACGGACACTAGAAAATGCAAGTTTTACCGTAACACTCTCCAACTACTGAATAAAATATGTGGAGAGAGGAAAGTAAATGGAGGTGAGCAAACACGCTCAGTAATGAAAGTATGCACGCATTAGATAACCACACTATCTACATGCATAACATGCTATGCATTATTTCAGAAATCATTTCTGACGGAAACAGAATCAAACGGAAAGTAGATAGCATCCTTCGCTGTATGTATGTATGTATGTATGTATGTATGTATGTATGTAGATAAAACACATCAATGTAAAACTTGTTTCTGATTCACACATTGTACCCAAAACAGTAAAATCAATAGCGACCACCGCTATGCATAGAAATTCACATTGTATAAAATCACAACAAGTTTCCAACTTAGTGTAGTGAAACCTAATTCACTCACCGGTATAAAATAAATTTCAGTTTGGCGTGGTGAAACCCGATTCACCAATCGGTACCCTCCAGGTACATAAAATCAACCATAATATAGACTAGGCAGGGATGTCACAATGAATAACGGACTTATGGCCATAATCGGATACCTCGAGCATCACTAGCTAGGTGTGCAAGAGTGTCCTGTTGCCACGGGAGGAGGTCAAATGCTACCCGCCAGTCAATCAGTCGTCCAACGACTCTCAGCAACGGTACAATGTACTCCGTATTACTTACACGGTATAACGTACTCCATCGACCCCGATTTAAAAATCACAAGTTTGGGAATGCCTACCACAGAAACTTACTGCCCTAACTTGGATCATCAACCGTGTTAACTTTGAATGATGTATTTTGAAATGACAAAACATTAATCTTAATGAACTTATTTTCGAATCAATTGTAAGAAACTCATCTAGAAATCATATTGCATCAATGTTCACTAAGAAATATTGTCAATCTACAAATCTTTCTAAAACTAAACTTTGGCGGGAAACTAAAAATCAAGCTAAAGAAATCAGTCTAATAGTGTGTCAGGATCGATCTCCATTAAGCAAAAGCATTGCAAGATCGATCTCAAGGAATGGTGAGATCGATCTCCTCAAGGCAGAGGCTTTGCAAGATCGATCTCAAGGAATTGTGAGATCGATCTCCTCAAGGCAGAGGCTTTGCAAGATCGATCTCAAGGAATTGTGAGATCGATCTCCTCAAGGCAGAGGCTTTGCAAAATCGATCTCAAGGTATTGTGAGATTGATCTCCTCAAGGCCGAGACATTGTAAGATCGATCTCATGGGGTTATGAGATCAATCTCCGATAACCGGGAGCAATATTTCAAAGTAGAGATCAATCTCCTCTTTAACAAGAGATCGATCTCCCTTGTCTTTACTGATTATAATAACTAACCAGAAGATCGATCCCTCGATAAACAAGATCGATCTTCCCTTCGTAGAGTTCCTTTGTGTTGTAGGTTCTGGAATTAAGAGATCGATCTCCTCAGGTAAATGAGATCGATCTGGAACTCATCTGCAAAACTCCAACGGCTACTTTTGCAGGTTTTCAATGGGAGAAAATGCATTAAATGCTTCACCAACCAATTGGGTGTATAAATACAAGCGATAAAGACATTAGACAAGAAGAAAGAAGGCAGAAAAACTCTGAACATTCTTAAGAAACATTCTTTATATCTAAAGTGATTGAGCTGTATTTAATTCATTTCAATTCATCAACTACCTTGTGAGGAAGCCTTTGTTTGTATTCATTCTCTATTATAAAAAAGAGGGGAAGTGTTCCTCTGAGTGAAAGCTATTGTGAAAGAGTTTGGGTAGCTTCATTGGCTAAGGGGTAGAGAGGTTATTCCTTAACCTTGAAAAAGAAAGTTGTAAAGATCACCTTGATTAGTGAAAGAGACTCCTTGACAAGAAGGTCAAGAAGAGAGGACGTAGGTAAGAGATTTGGTCGAACCTCTATAAATTATTGTGTTTGCTACTCTTCCTCTTTATCTTCTTTTTACTGCATATTTACTCTATTTCTTATTGCTATTATTTATTTGGTTAAGTGCAATTTGAGTTAAGAAATTTTAAATTTAGTAAATTGCTAGAAAAACTGATTCACCCCCCTCTCGGTTGAGCCAATAATTGGTATCAAAGTTTGGACTCTTTAATTAAAAATGAGTAAATTTCTAAGAGTTTTGAATGATCTTATGGCTCATAATAATGTAGTAACTAGCTTGGTAAGAGAAGGACACTCCACTGTTAGACCTCCCATGTTTAATGGTGAAAACTATGCTTATTAGAAGACTAGAATGATGCTATTCATTCAAGCTAATGACTATGAAGTGTGGAGGATTATTGTCAAAGGCCTACAAATTCCTACTAATAGAGTTGAAAGAAAAGATATTCCAAAAGAGGAAGATGAGTGAGATTTCAATGACATGAAATCTGCCCAATTGAATGCAAAGGCTATGCACACCCTTTTTTTTGTGCATTAAGACCTAATGAATATAATAGAGTCTCCACTTGTGAAAATGCCAAATAAGTTTGGGATAAGTTGGCAATCACACATGAAAGTACAACTCAAGTCAATGAGACTAAAATAGGTATGCTTACTCATGATTATGAATTATTTAGAATGAAACAAAATGAGTCAATTAGTGACATGTTTACAAGATTTACTGATATAATTAATGGACTCAAATCATTAGGTAAAACGTATTCCAACATAGAGATGGGGAAGAATATCCTAAATAGCTTACCAAAATCTTGGAAAGCCAATGTAACCGCTATTGAGGAGTCTAAGGACCCTCACTCACTATCATTAGATGAATTGATAGGGTCATTACTCATTTATGAAATGAAGCTGAAAAGAAATGAAGAGCCTCCTAAGAAAGTAGGAGTAGCTTTAAAATCTACCACTCATGAGGAATTAAAAGAGGACAAAAATGAGAGTGGTGATGAAGAAGATTTTGAAATGGCAATGTTTGCCAAAAATTTAATAAATTTATAAGAATGAGAGGAAATTGTGGTATTAGGAGAACCCAGAAGAGAGAACAAAATAGAGGAGAGCCAAGTAGAAAAGATACTATTGTATGTTATGAATGTAAAAAACCAGGTCATATTAAATTTTATTGTCTTTTGCTAAAAAAATCGAATGATAGGAAACCAAAAAAGAAGGCAATGATGGCAACATGGAATGATAGTGACAACTCTGATGATGATGGAGGAGAAGAAGTAGCTAATCTTTGCTTCATGGCTCTAGAAGATGATAAGGTATTATCTATATCTAATGAATACTCTTTTGATGAGTTACAAGATGCCTTTAATGATCTTGCTATGGAATTTGAGTGTATGAACTTGAAATATAAAAAGATGATATCTAAACTAAAGAAAGAAAATAAAAAGTTAACAAATGACAAAATAGAATGGCAAAAGAAATTGGAAAGTTTAAATCTAGAAATCAATGATTTAAAAGAAAAGAATAATAACCTGCATAATTCTTTTTCTAGATTCTATATGGGACAACAAAAGTTAGATCATATGTTAGAAACACAAAGAGTTTTCTTTGATAAAAATCGTTTGGGATATAATGGCAAGATTAAAAAAACTCATTTGAAGAACTTCTTAGTGAGTAAATTTAATAAACATAATCTATCTCATACTTGCTCACTATGTAACAAAATAGGACATCTATCAAAAGAATGTAAGGTTAGAAAAACTACTCTTAGAGAAAAAGTAGTTAGAAAGGTTTGGGTGTCAAAGAATGTTGTAAATTCAAAAGACATTGATTTAATAATGAAATGGATCCTAAAAGGATCAAAACTTTTGCCTACTAACTCCAAAGGACTCAAGAAAATTTGGGTACCTAAAACAAAAGTTTAATGATAATTGTAGGAACTTGAGCATTGTTACAAGGCAAAAACAAAGGAAGCTTGGTACTTGGATAGTGGATGCTCAAGGCACATGATCGGTGATAGAAGCCATTTCAATATATTAAAATCAAAGGCTGGTGGAGAAGTCACTTTTGGGGATAACTCCAAAGGCCAAATTGAGGGAAGTGGCTCTATCGGTAATGATTCTTTCTCTATAGAAAATGTGTTACTTGTTAGAGAACTAAAACATAATTTGCTTAGCATTAGTCAACTTTATGACAAGGGTTACAAAGTAGTTTTTGATTGCTTAAATTGACATGTGATTGATGTTAAATCAAATAAAGTTCTTTTCTTAGGACATAGACAAGGTAACATATATATTGTATATTTGAATGAACTTAGGAATGAAAATGTTTGTTTTATGGTTGGTAAAGAAAATGAACCTTGGTTGTGGCATAGGAGACTAGGTCATACTAGCATGCATGTATTATCTAAGCTAGCTAGAAGAGATCTTGTTGTAGGATTACCTAAGTTGTCCTATGAAAATGACAAAATTTGTAAAGCTTGTGTCAAAGGAAAACATAAAAGAATATCTTTTAAACCTAAAAATTGTGTGTCAACCTCTATACCACTTCAACTACTTCACTTAGATCTTTTTGGTCTAACTAGAACCACAAGTCTTGGGGGTAAGCACTCTGGATTCGTAATTGTAGATGATTACACTAGATTTACATGGGTATTTTTCTTAAATATGAAAAATGAAAATTTAGAAAAATTTGTTACTTATTCAAAAATAGCTCAAAATGATAAGGGGTATACCATAACTAGTATTAGAAGTGATCATGACAAAGATTTCAAAAATCTTGGTTTTGATGAATATTGCAATGATCAAGAAATTAATCATAATTTTTCAGTTCCTAGGACACCACAACAAAATCGGGTTGTTGAGAGGAGAAATAGAACTTTAGAGGAAATGGCTAGAACAATGCTTTGTAAAAATAATTTACCTAAGTATTTTTGGGTTGAAGCTATTAATACCTCATGTTATATCATAAATCGAGCAATGATTAGACTAATTTTAAAGAAACTCCATATGAACTTTACAAAGGAAAGAAACCAAATATTAGTTATTTTCATCCTTTTGGTTGCAAATGTTTTGTCTTATATAATGGAAAAGATTATTTAGGAAAATTTGATGCTAAAAGTGATAAATGAATTTTCTTAGGATATCCATTAAATTCTAAAGCCTATAGAGTTTACAACAAAAGGACATTAATGGTGGAAGAGTTAATTCATGTAATATTTGATGAATCAAATGTCACAACTAGAAACCTTAGTAATGATGAGGATGTAGAAATATTTAATGAAATCTTAGAAGAATCCTCAAGCATGAAAGATAATATCAATAGTTTAAAGGATCATGATATTGGCAAAAGAGAAGAGATATTTGAGCAGGAAAATGTAGAGAGAGAACCAAGATGTTCAAGAGAACTTAAATATGTTAAAGATTGTGATATAGTTGGTGATCCAAATCTAGGAGTTAAAACAAGATCCTCACTCAGAAATGTATGTCAATATATAGCTTTTGTATCACAAATTGAACCAAAAATGTCAATGAAGCTTTAGATAATGGCAATTGGTTTTTAGCTATGCAAGAAGAATTAAATCAATTTGAGAGGAGCAAAGTATGGAACTTAGTTTCTAGACCCAGTGATTACCCTATCATTGGAACTAAATGGATATTTAAAAATAAGATGGATGAAAATAGAGTTATTATAAGAAATAAAGCTAGATTGGTTGCTCAAGGTTATAGACAAGAGGAAGGTATAGATTATGATGAAACATATGCTCCGGTAGCTAGACTAGAAGCCATTAGAATGTTGCTTGCTTTTGCATGTTATAAGAATTTCAAACTATATCAAATGGATGTAAAAAGTGCATTCTTGAATGGTTTTATAAGTGAAGAAGTTTATGTGGAACAACCTCCTGGTTTTAGGGATCCTAATTATCTCAATCATGTTTACAAACTCTCAAAGGCGCTATATGGTTTGAAACAAGCTCCTAGAACTTGGTATGAGAGACTTTCAAATTTTTTAATTGAAAAAGGATTTTCAAGAGGAAAAGTTGATACAACTTTGTTTATCAAAACCAAGGATAAAGATTTATTAGTAGTTCAAGTTTATTTAGATGATATTATATTTGGATCAACTAATGAATCCTTATGTCAAGAGTTTGCTAACATTATGCAAGGTGAATTTGAAATGAGCATAATGAGAGAACTCACATACTTCTTGGGGCTTCAAGTAAAGCAAACTAAAGATGGGATCTTCATCAATCAAGCTAAGTACACCAATGACTTGCTCAAAAGATTTGGAATAGATAATTGCAAACCTCAAGCAACTCCAATGGGTACTTGCATAAAGCTTGATAAGGATGAAAGTGGTAAGTGTGTAGACACTAAACTATATAGGTCTATGATTGACTCATTGCTTTATCTTACTGCAAGTAGACCTGATATTATGTTTAGTGTGTGTTTGTGTGCTAGATTTCAATCTTCACCTAGAGAATCTCATTTACTAGCTACAAAAAGAATTTTTAGGTATCTCAAAGACACACATTTACTAAAATTATGGTACCCTAGAGATTCTCCCTTTACTCTTCATGCTTATTCTAATGCAGACTTTGGAGGATGCAAAATAGATAGGAAAATCACTTCAGGTACCTGTCAATTTTTAGGGAATAGATTAATCTCATGGTTCTCAAAGAAACAAAATAGTGTAGCATAATCCACAACTAAGGCAGAATACATAGCAGCTGAAAGTTGTAGTGCTCAAGTATTGTGAATTAAGCAACAAATGAAAGACTATAGCATATACATGAAACAAATTCCCATAAAATGCGATAATATCAGTGCAATTAATCTCTCCAAAAATGCAATTCAACATTCTAGAACTAAACATATTGAAATTAGACACCACTTCCTTAGAGATCATGTGAATAAAGGGGATATAGTTCTAGAATATATTGATACAATGCATCAAATAGCTTATATTTTCACCAAACCCCTTGACAAAGAAAGATTTTGTATTCTTAGAGGTGAATTAGGACTAATGAAAGCTCCTTGATGTGTTTGATTTAAGTTTGTTTTTACAAATTCTTTTCAACCATGTTTTCAAACGTTTTCTGGGTAAATTGGTAAGAAAGATCGATCTCTGTTCATTATAGATCGATCTTGTCTACTCAGAATAGCCTACAGCATTTGGGTCATGACTAGGAGATCGATATTCTATTCATTAAAATCGATCTTCCTGCCTTTATCGTGCTTTTCAAATACACTATGGATACTTGAGATCGATCTTCACAATCTGGCAGACTGATCTCCTTAAGATTCTGTATAACTGAGATCGATCTTCACAATCTAATAGATCGATCTCCTTAAGACACTAGATAACTGAGATCGATCTCTTACCTCGACAGATCGATCTCCTTAGCCCTTGGCTATTTAAAGTGTCGCCCAATTCCCAAATTTTCAGAAACTCAAAACTCCCAAAACCCTAAATCTCATGAAAAACGCCTCTCTTCCTCTCTGTCTCTTGCCCTCTGGATCACTCTCTTGGTAAGATTTCCTCGTTTGATTTCATTTCTATTTTGTTTAGTTCTGTTGACCCAACATTTGTTTTTCAAAAATTTTATTGTTCCTCCATAGATTGATCTGGTCGCCTCTATTCGTTCCTGTCACTTTACTATTCAAGTTCTTAGTGAACCTATCTTGAATCTTGTTAGGTGTTAGTGAATCCATATTTTGTTTGTTTTATAGGCTATTTTGATTTGGTTAATTATCTGTCTAGCTTAGATTTCTGTGTGCAGGATTAGAAATCCTTATACCTAACACTCTCCATTTCCATATTCCCTAAATAGCCTTAAATCACAATGTCTCGAACTAAAACAGTAGCATCTAGAGTACCACGACCATCTCCTGTAAACCCGTCACCCACTATGTTTAGCCGATGTTTTCACACCCCAACCAAACGTAAACGGTTTGATGATCATTTCTCCACATTACCAATTAAACATTAGCACACCATTAATTTCTCTTTTTTGAATCGCATTGATTTTCCCTATCTCGCAAAATTCCAAGAATACCAGTGGCTTTCGTTTCTCAAAATCAATATCTTGTTCCTCCCAATATCGTTCGCGCCTTCTTTCAAATGTTGAACTTGTCACCGCTCCTAATAATCCCTGTCAGACCATAGGATTTAACACTTTTGTCATGGCCAAATCTCTCTATATTGACAAACAACTGCTAGCGCGAGTTTTTGGTATACCCGATTTGGGTCTTACCAATGAGGGGAAGTGTTCCTCTGAGTAAAAACTATTGTGAAAGAGTTTGGGTAGCTTCATTGGCTAAGGGGTAGAGAGGTTATTCCTTAACTTTGAAAAAGGAAGCTGTAAAGATCACCTTATTAGTGAAAGAGACTACTTGACAAGAAGGTCAAGACGAAAGGACGTAGGCAAGAGATTTGGTCGAACATCTATAAATTATTGTGTTTGCTACTCTTCCTCTTTATCTTTTTTTTATTGCATATTTACTCTATTGCTTATTGTTGTTATTTATTTGGTTAAGTGCAATTTGAGTTAAGAAAGTTTAAATTTAGTAAATTGCTAGAAAAATCGATTCACTCCCCCTCCCTCTCGGTTGAGCCAACAAACTGTTGTCTGTCTCAAAATCTAGTGCGAGCAAGTCGGCGTAACACACAGTAAACTCAACGGCTGCAGCACGATTTTGCTCACAAAATAATGCACAAGTCTCGTGTGAACAGGTACGTGTAACTCTCGATTAACACGATGGCTCCAGTACAGTTTCACATATAAAATCAATAGACGGCTCATTTCTAGTGAACCAGTACCCCAAAATCGAATTTCACACAAAACGACGCGAAACAAAGTGAGAATGACCACTTCCCATCAAATCACTCATCACACAGGAAAATATGCAATTTAATGCAATCAGTCAAATTTAGAGCCCGTCTATTATTTTAATCATCAAAAATCACTTTTTCATCAAGAAAGCAGTGAGATATAGTATTTCATAATTTTTCAGACATTTTCAAATTTGTCATAACTAGGGGTATTTTGGTAATTTTACCCCTACTTAGGAGAAGTCTAGAATCCTCATATCTAGACTCTACACAAGTTATTGCTAATGACGATGAAAATTCGTGCAGCTATCTCTATAACCCACACAGTTTTCTTACCTCAAATCACACAGAAGTATTTTTCCTCATTTTCCCACTTCGCAAAATTTGGTCTATCCGGCTCTGTGTTTATCTCCGGGAGCTACAGATAGTTATCAATCACATCAATCTAATTCAATAGTCTTACTTTTAATAGCCAGTTTTCAATTTCAAAACCTACAACATTTCAATCGTAATTTATCCGTAACTTATGCAATTAATTCCTAACTTGTATAACTATGCTAGTTATAGTAAGAGAAATTCACTTACCCGAGATTCCGCGATAGCAGGCAAATTCAAGGCTCGATCGAACTCACGTTCGTCAGCAATTGTCGCACAGTCTACTATTGAGCCGAGTCGACACCGAAACTTTTCCCCGAATTTTTTTCTCTCTCCTGCTGAACCGGTTCGGACCGGTTCACCCATTTTCACACTGAACCGGTTCAGGGCTTTTTTCGTTGTTGCTAGCATTTTCGGTCGGTTCTTAGGCCGCTTCTGCCGTCGTTCAACGTGACTTCACCAGGGGAGTCTTCGATCGGTTGGTCTGGGGCCAAATCGACGTCGGTGTCGTCCGATTTCCTCTTCTCCCTTTCGGCTTGCTCCCTCGTCGATCTGCCGTTTATAGGCATCCCACTGCGCATTGAGCTCTTGGAAGTTCCCCGGGGGTCAGTCGTCCTTCGTCGATCTCATCCCACGCGTCGTCACCAACCGTCGCTCGTCGGAGGTGAGGGATAGAGGATCGGGTTTCAGTTCTCAGGGTTCCTCGTGATTTCGATTCTAGTTTCTTTTTTTTTCTTCGTTTTCCCTTTTTTTCTTTATATATATAATGAAATATATTAATCTTTAATATATTATAATATATATATATAAAAACATATATATCTTATAACAAAATATCTTAAAATTATAATATAATAATAATAATAATAATAATAATAATAATAAAATACTACACCAAAGTATTTTCATATTATTATAATAATATTTTGTTATCATAATGTATTTGTACATTAATATCTGCACACATGTACATATAGATTATTTACTTCTTTTCGTCCAATATATATGTACCTCTTATTTTATTTTTAATTTTTTTCCTCCGAAAATATATTTTTCCCTTATTATTATTTTTCGGGAATAATTTTTTCATATTTCTAGAAAATTTCCCGATGTGAGAAAAATTTCGGGTCTTACAAGTCCGCACTCATTTTCCTTCTTGAACTCCCTATATTTTAGCGTTATGAGTTCATATTTTCAGTCGGTTTAGCCAAATTTCATTCGATTTGCCCTGAACTCACCGAAACTCTTATTTCTCAATTTAAACCACTTAACTTTCTTAATTCAAATTAACTTAACATTGTATCATTCCTTCTTTATACATCAATATATCACAAATGTACATTTACGATGATATATTTACAATGAAATAATACAAATTTCAGATCTTACAATGATGTTTTAATTTTAATATTGTTGAAGAATTTAGCTTGATACTATGATATTTGAATATTTTATTAGATGGTTTTATTTAATTTATTAAATTTAAAATGTAATTTTACTTAAATGTATTTTACTTTATTAATTTAAAAAATTAATTGATTGACTAAATTTCTTAAATTCATAAATTTAATTTCATTTGATTAATAAAAATAAATAACATAATTCTTTAATTCAATTTTGAGTAATTCAATTAATTGAAGTCGCTTGCAAATGAATTATGTTATTTAGTGTCAAAAAATTTAAGACAAAAATAGTAAAACTATTTTCATTACAAAATAAATGTTTATTAGTACAACAACAATAATGCTAATAGGGTAATAATAAAAGTTTTATATTTAATTCATTATGATAAATCTTGGACATTGATATTGAATAATAATATGTCATGTAATCATTAATTTATGAATTTTAAAATAATTTTTTTTAAAAATAAATTTTGTTAATTTTTTTTTTACAAAATGTTATTAAATACACTAATTCATAATATTATTAAATTTTTAATTAATAATATGTCCAGATATAGTTAAATGATAGTATATGAATTTAATATGCTAACTAACTGGTTGCTCGATCAATTTTTTTTGTTTGAATTAGTTTAGGTCAACGGCTCGATTAATTTTAATGAGAATGAAAAGAAAGATAATAATTGAGATTGATATACAAACGATAACGTTTTGATACAACAATAATATATATGAAATAAATATAATAAAAAAATAATTTATATTAAAATAAAATAAAAATAATAATAATAGGGAAGTGTTAGACCCTAACTATATGACCAGGCGCCCAGCTTGCAAGGGATCGACTGGGGGCGCTGTGACGAGTGCGGAGCACGGGAAAGCTTTGCACGGGGCGCAACGGGACGCGTACCGAAACAGGCAAGACAGGCACTTGGCTTGGGCGGATTGCCAAGCATGAAACGAAGACACTAACGGACGATGATCGTAGTTTACGGGTGGCAAGCTAAGGCGAATCCTTAAAAATCGGGATAAGGATAAATGCGGGTCATAAGCCAGGATAAGCGGAGAAGTCTTGGCAGATCGAATCACTGGAGATTATCACAGATATAAACTCTGAAGAGCATTGAGGTGGCGATCATCCGGAGAGTCCTTAGTTTAGTAGGAATTAATCCTATAGAGTTTCTGTTGTAATCAAACTCAGTTGCCTACGTGAGAGGAATGTCCTCACTTGCCTATATAAACCCCAGGGGAGGGGGTAGAATGTATTCAATCATTATTCAGGGAGAAAGAGAGTGATAGCTAAGAGCGGTATTCTTGGCTGAATATTGTATTCCTTTTTGTTGCGGATTAATAGAAAGGCTCTTTTCTCTAAAGTTTGAGTGTTCTTTGCTTTATTGGTATACTTTGTCGAGTCGTTTTCTTGCCTAAGTGCTATATCGCTGCGTATTGACCCGGATTTGGGTTAGTGTGAAGATAGGCTGTACTAAGTTGCGAGAAACTTAGGCCATCATTGGGAAAAGTTCTATAGGAGAGAACAACCCCGTGACAATTTGGTATCAGAGCTGAGTTTCAGATCATGGCACACGAGTTGGCTGACAGAGTTACTGTACTTGAAGCAATGGTGGGCGTACCGCAAGAGGAGGCGGGTACAATGGCTAAGCAGATTCAGGCCATGGCAGACAGTGTTCAGGAGTTGACACAGCTGGCATTCGACATGCAGAAGGAGCATGCTAATCGCTACACCAACATCATGCAGCATGTTTGCGATCTATCAGATAAATTTGAAGTGCAATTGAATTCCCTGAAGGCTGACATTTTACTGATGAAACGCGCAATGACTGCTACAGACCATGGGGAGGCGTCTAGTAGTAGTAGGGGGTGATAGTAGCGATCTTCAGAAGAAGATCAAGGTGCCTAAACCTAAGGAGTTCGCAATACGAATGAGCTTGAGAATTTTCTGTGGGACATGGAGTAGTATTTCAAAGCTGCCCGAATACCGGAGCAAGACCAGGTTACAATCACTAGCATGTTCCTCTCGGGTGATGCTAAGCTATGGTGGCGAAGCAGACTAGCAGATGATGATAGTGCTGGTCGTCCGAGGATTGAAACATGGGACGCACTGAAGGAGGAGTTACGTGATCAATTCCTTCCCTTGAACGCGGCATGGGTCGCGAGAGAGGCACTCAAGAAACTAAAGCACATGGGTTCTGTGCGAGATTATGTCAAGGAGTTTAGCTCTTTGATGTTGGACGTCAAGAATATGTCAGAGGAGGATAAGTTGTTCAACTTTTTCTCAAGACTTCAGCCATGGGCTCAAGCTGAGTTACGTAGGCAGAACGTGAAGGATCTGCCACAGGCAATTGCGGCCGCAGACAGTTTGGCGGATTACAAACTGGGTTCTTCTTTGAACATTGGGGAAAGGAAGAAGAATCATCCTGATGGAAATAGGGGGAAAGGCAAGAAGGACTGGAAGAAGTACCAGAGAAACAAGGAGAAGGCTGAGTCTTCTAAGTCGAGGGGACCGGATCCACCCCAAAGCAATGGAGATTGGAGTTGTTTCTTGTGTAATGGGAATCATAAGGCCCGAGATTGCCCTAGACGGACCAAGTTGGCGGCCCTCATGAGTAAAGAGGATCCGGATGACGAATGTCCAAGAGTTGCCCTGATGCAGTTGCTCAACGCTATTCGGACTGAGCAACAAGCTCCTCATAAAGGGATTAATGTATGTTAAAGCTGAGGTGAATGGGAGACCGATTCGAGCGATGCTTGATACAAGAGCAACCAACAACTTCATTTCATTGAACGCGGTTGAGCATCTTGGCCTGAAAGTCACGAGGAGTAATAATCAGGTGAAAGCAGTCAATTCTAAAGCCCAAGGTATCCAGGGAATGGCTACCGCATTGGTGAAGATAGGGACTTGGCAACAGGATTGTAAGTTCTTGGCTTTACCTATAGATGATTTTGATGTGATCATAGGCATTGAATTCTTTGTGCAAGCAAAGGCATTTGCTATTCCACATTTGAGAGGATTGATGATATCTGATGAGACGTGTCCAAACTTTGTCCCTGTGGAAAGTGGACAAGGTGCTGGGAAGCCGTTGCTGCAGTCAGCTTCACAAGTAAACACCGGGTTGAAGAAGGGGGAGACAACCATACTTGCTACCCTGGTTGAGGTGAAACCAGACACGGTTGTCGAGGTACCAGATGAAGTAGCGACGGTGCTGAACGATTACAAGGATGTAATGCCCCCAAAATTACCCAAGGCGCTACCACCTAAGCGCGCCATTGATCATAAGATCGAGTTGAAACTGAGAACTAGACCACCTACACAAGCACCTTACAGGATGAGTCCTTTGGAGCTAGCCGAGTTAAGGAAACAACTTGGTGAGTTGTTGGATATGAGATATATCCAACCATCAAAGGCACCATATGGAGCCCCAGTTTTGTTCCAGAGGAAGCAGGATGGTACACTGAGAATGTGTGTGGATTACCGAGCCCTGAACAAGGTAACGGTCAAGAATAAATATCCAGTTCCAAATGTCGCTGATCTGTTCGACTGGTTGTCGAAGGCGGCATATTTTACCAAGTTAGACCTGAGATCAGGATATTGGTAAGTAAGGATTGTCGAAGGAGATGAAGCTAAGACAGCTTGTGTGACGAGGTATGGCTCTTTTGAATTTTTAGTTATGCCTTTTGGTTTAACTAATGCACCTGCGACATTTTGCAACTTGATGAATGATGTCCTTTATGAGTACCTGGATCACTTTATGGTGGTATACCTAGACGATATTGTGGTGTATAGCTAGACGCTTGCAGAACATGTGGAGCACCTCAGGGTGGTGTTCGAGACTTTGAGGAAGCACTCTTTTTATGTGAAAAAGGAGAAGTGTGAGTTTTGCCAGTGGGAGATTATGTTCCTAGGTCACAAAATTAGCAGTGGCAAAATACAGATGGATGAGAGGAAGATCCAAGCCATTGTTGAATGGCAAGCCCCTGCGAAGGTCCCAGAGCTGCGGTCTTTCTTAGGATTGCCAACTATTACAGACGGTTCATCAAGGGATATAGCAAGATGGTGAGTCCTTTAACTGATCTTTTGAAAAAGGACAAGAAGTGGGTGTGGTCTGATGAATGTGAGCGGGCTTTTCGAGAGATCAAGGAGGTAGTGACATCCGAGCCAGTGTTGAGACTGCCAGATTTCAAGCTACCATTTGAAATTCACACGGATACCTTAGACCGAGCCATTGGAGGGGTGCTGGTCCAAGAAGGACACCCCATTGCTTATGAAAGTCGCAAGCTGAAGGATGCAGAAATACGATATTCAGCTCATGAGAAGGAGATGACGGCAGTTGTGCATTATTTGGAGGTGTGGAAGCATTATCTGTTGGGAACGAAATTTGTGGTGGTGACAGACAATGTGGCTAACACTTATTTCAAGACACAGAAGAAGCTGAGTCCGAAGCAAGCACGATGGCAAGAATTCCTTGCAGAGTTTGATTTCACCTGGGTACATAGACCAGGAAGGGAGAACCAGGTGGCAGACGCGCTGAGTCGTAAGATAGTCCAGTCTTATTTTGCTTCATTATCCGCTATTGAGACTAACCTGATTGACAGGATACGGCAACAGACATCAGCAGATAAGACTTATGAACAACTCAGGGAGAACGTAAAGTTGGGCAAAGTTCATAGGTATTGGCTCGAGGGAGATTTACTGTATGCCAAAGGCAATCGACTCTATGTTCCATCTGGCGGGGGACTAAGGAAAGAGTTGCTGAAAGAAACCCACGACCCTCAGTGGACAGGACATCCTGGAGTGGAGAGGATGTTGGCATTGTTGTCAAGGACATATTACTGGCCGAAGATGAGTGAAGACATCGAACTATATGTCCGCACATGCCACATATGCCAAATTGATAAGACCGAGAGGAAGAAGCAAGCGGGTTTGCTTCAACCACTGCCTATCTCTGAGAGGATATGGGAATCAGTTTCTATGGATTTCATTACGGGATTTTCGGAGATAAACAAGATGAAATCTATAATGGTGGTGGTAGATCGTTTTTCTAAATATGTTGTATTCATAGCAGCCCCACATGCATGTACTGCACATGAAGCTGCAGAGTTGTTTTTGAATCATGTGGTGAAGATCTTTGGATTACCCAAGGATATAGTGAGCGATCGAGATACTCGGTTTACTGGGAGATTTTGGACGTACTTGTTCAAGTTAATAGGTTCAGAATTAAAATTTTTAACGGCTAATCATCCGCAGACAGATGGCCAGATGGAGCGGATTAATGCATTGTTGGAAGAGTATTTGAGGCACTATGTGACCGCAAGCCAAAGGAATTAGGTGAGTCTGCTCGATTCTGCACAGTTTTGCTATAATATGCATAGATCATCTTCCACGGGTATGAGTCCAGCGGAGTTAGTATTTGGATATCAACCTACTACACCTTTGGAGATAGCAAAGACTAAGTCCCAAGGGGAATGCCCAGCGGCATACAAATTTGTACGAGACCGTCAGGAGTTGATGGAACAGGCTAGGGAGAGCTTGGAGAAGGCACAAAGGAGTATGGTGAAATATGTGGATCAGCATAGGCGGGCACTAGAATTTGAGGTGGGTGACAAGGTGTTACTCAAACTGACGCTTCAGATATGGAGACAAGTCATAGACAAGCGGTATCACAAAGGTCTAGTGCAAAAATACGATGGCCCTTTTGAAGTTATAAAGCGGGTAGGCGCGGTGGCTTATCAGCTGAAACTGCCAGAAAGGATGAAGTTGCATCCTACTTTTCACGTGAGCTTTTTGAAACCTTACCACGAAGATATTGATCCGGGGAGACAACAGGTAAGGAAAGCTCCACCTACTGTGAGAAGCCATTTCGAGAAGAAGGTGGCGAAGATACTTGACCATAAGGTTGAGGGAAGTAGTAGGAAGAATCGGAGAACCTACTACTTGGTGCAGTGGGAAGGTGAAGATGAGGCAGGCGCTACTTGGGAGAAAGACACTTCTTTGTGGCAATTCGAGGATGAGATCAAGGCGTATTTGGAGCTCATTCCGATGAGGGCATCGGCTTCCTCCGACGGGGGGAGGGTTTGTTAGACCCTAACTATTTGACCAGGCGCCCAGCTCGCAAGGGATCGACTGGGGGCGCTGTGACGAGTGCGGAGCACGGGAAAGCTTTGCACGAGGCGCAACGAGACGTGCACCGAAACAGGCAAGACAGACACTTGGCTTGGGCGGATTGCCAAGCATGAAACGGAGACGCTAACGGACGATGATCGTAGTTTGCGGGTGGCAAGCTAAGGCGAATCCTTAAAAATCGGGATAAGGATAAATGCGGGTCATAAGCCAGGATAAGTGGAGAAGTCTTGGTAGACCGAATCACTAAAGATTATCACAGATATAAACTCTGAAGAGCATTGAGGTGACGATCATCCGGAGAGTCCTTAGTTTAGTAGGAATTAATCCTATAGAGTTTTTGTTGTAATCAAACTCGGTTGCCTACGTGAGGGGGATGTCCTCACTTACCTATATAAACCCCAGGGGAGGGGTAGAATGTATTCAATCATCATTCAGGGAGAAAGAGAGTGATAGCTAAGAGCGGTATTTTTGGCTAAATATTATATTCCTTTTTATTGGGAATTAATAGAAAGGCTCTTTTCTCTAAAGTTTGAGTGTTCTTTGCTTTATTGGTATACTTTGTCGAGTCGTTTTCTTACTCAAGTGCTATATCGCTGCATTTGAATTAGTGTGAACATAGACTGTACTAAGATGTGAAAAATTTAGACCATTACTAAGAAAAGTTTTATAAAAGAGAACGACCCTGTGACAAGAAAAATATCCGTACCTGTGGAAAAGCTGAGCCAAAGGGGCACTTGGCCGTTGTCCGTTGGGGTCTCATTTCACGTTTTCTTTCTTTCCGTAAAAACGCGTGGCAAAGGGGACCACATCCAATCAAACTCTATTGGTCCGTTTCGCTAAAAAATTAAGTCACACTCTGTAACTCCAGCATTCCATCCCTAAAAAATGAAAAATAATATTATATTACCGAGTGGCAGAAAATTTTGGTGCTGGCCGCGCCAGGCTTTTGGTGTCCAGTTGCCTTCTATCTTTCTTCCTTTTGTATTTTTGTTTTCTGCAACAGAAGTTTTGGAGCTATGTCCTTAGCGGCAATTTCCTTTATTTCAAGCACAAACACTCTCAGCCTCAGCCATGTCTACCCTACTAACACAAATGCAATCTTATTTACCGCCATACCCAGTTGCAGGGTCTCTCCTTTGAAGCCACCGTCTCTTAGCAGGATCTTCATCAGAATCCCATATCGGTCATTTAAGAAGAACTCTTTTTTCACTTCCTACAGGTCCCCTTCTCCTGTCATGGAGTGGCAGGATTGCACGTAAGTTTTGGAATCTTCCCTTCCCTTTCTATTGGCAATAATATATATGTTGACTGAAAATTTCGTGTGTAACCGAATTCAGGGTAAAAACTGAAATTGATGTACCTGCTTCTGTGGCTTACGAATGCTACTCTGATCGTGAAGAAATTCCCAATTGGATGCCATTTATCTCATCTGTCAAGGTAAGTCCATGTTCTTAAATGTTCTAATTGTATGACAGGCAGTGATAATTTCAATGGAGAGTTTGATGTTTGATTTTTTTTTTTTTTTTTTTTGAGTTAGATATTAGAAGACAAACCTGACTTGTCACGGTGGTCGTTGAAATATAAAGCATTTGGTCAAGATCTTGAATACTCTTGGCTTGCTAGGAATATGCAAGTAAGGAACATGACATTAGCTCCTTTCTTCTCTTTTTGGCTCTCTTTTGCTTATTCATGAATCATTATCCTTTCAATTGATAAGTTTTTCTACAAATTTCAATTCAACTGGTCTTTATTTGCTTTGTAGCCCATCCCAAATCAGAAAATTCACTGGAGATCTCTGGAAGGACTTCCTAACAGGCAAGCAGAAAAGAACCTAGTAGCAGAAATTGTCACTGGATCATTGAAGCAAACATGAATAACTAAAACAGCATTTTCTTTTAGGACAGTTTTTGAGTTTTTGCTCTTGTAGATGGCCAAAGCTTTATGAACTAATCATCTGCCATCACAGAATATTGTGCTGGGAAACTCTTGCATATCTGTTAAGGCTACATATTGCGAAATTGGGTGCTGACTTGAAACTATGTAGCATTAGACAACAAATTATTATTTTTTAAGCTGCTGCTTGTTCCTGAAATATGATGGAAATGATGTTATGGAAGTATGAAAGATGATCTTTGGAAGCGTCAAAGAAAAAGCTGTAGATTCTCGCAATTATAGAATTTTTAAAGTCACTAAATAGAAATTTGGTAGCATTATAAATTTCTAATCTTCTAGACGAGTCATAGAGTTATGCTGCTATAGAATTTCTATTGCAATGTCCACATGTTGTTCCATCAAGTATGTTCTGAAACACAACCAATCGAAGCAAGGGAGAATTGCTGAATGCAACTCTCTAGGTATTCAAAGCTCTTTATCCACTTAACCTTTGCCACTTCCAGGTTATTTTTATCACATTCTTTTGCCCTGACAACATGTTTGTATGTACATGACTATGTAGAGTATTGTTCGTGCTTGACCCTGAAGTTCCCTTTGTTTCATGTAATGAAAAACTAAGTTAGGTCTTTTTTTTATTTCTACATTATTGCATTCCTTTAAAAAAAAAAATTATCATTTCTCTCAAATTATTGTAGAATCTTAACAAGCTGATCTTTTACATCGCAGGGGTGCTGTTCGCTTTTATCCGAAAGGTCCCTCATCATGTTTAATAGAAGTGAGGCTGCTCTATACAATATTTTGAGTTGATGCTTTGCTGCTTTATTGCTGTTGTTTCATTGAAAGCCATGAACCGCATATCAAATTTTCTTCCTTAATACCAACATTTAAATTAATCCATGTGCACATGCTACCTGTTTGATTGATGTTGCAGTTCCTTGACCAATATGATAAATACCATAGTCACTTAAACAAACTTTTTCAAACTTTTTCGTCTTTACATAATGGCAGGATGAAATATAGTTGGGTAGGAAAAAAAATTAATCATAAATGAAAAATGTTCCTAATAATTTTCAACATTTTGTGCATGGGCCTTATGAGAGAAATCAGAAAAACAATAGAGGAGAGAGCAAATGAGTTTTTATTGGCTATCATTTCTAATTGTGCTCACTTGTTGCAATTTTCCTTTCCAGCTAACAATTTCATATGAAGTTCCTCAACTTTTGACTCCAGTGGCATCCGTAAGTATTCTTGCCTTGATAAAAGTGTCATTGAGTTGTACACCTCGAGTGTCTTATCTTGGGAAAAAATAAGTACTAATAGTTAACTTGATGTATAGCAAAAAGATAATGCTTCATTTAGTTTTTTCTCAGAGAAATCATGGTTCACATTTGAGCTAACATGAAGTGCTTCATCATTTTCCTGTATTCATTTATTCAGGCACTTCAACCTTTCCTTCAAAATTTACTCAAACGTGGTTTGGATCGGTTTGCAAAATTTGCTAAAAGCTCAGACTCAACAAGATAATCACCTTGTTACAATAATTCCTCTGATTCTTTGATGTGAGTGTTTCTTCCAAGAAATAAAATTCTCCTATATTCAATTGTAATATCAATTGTGTTGGATAATGAAATGTCTCATAATTTTTCATTATTCTCCTAAATATCCATCCTTATTTAGGATTATGATATTTTAACTTAATAGACAAGTGCTTGATTTAAATGCTTAGTATGGTGATAAGAAATGCATCAATTTTTCATTGATGAGATCTGCTGTGTTGACCTTCTGCAAAACCATGATTGATAACAAAAGAATCCACATCAAGGCCCGTAATAACCTTTGATATGTTGGTATTAGTTGATTTACCTGATTTTTGCTTTTCTCACTTCTCTTATTGCAGCAACAATACTGTTGTGAATTGTGAACTTAATGAACGAACGTATAATGCACAGATGATGCGTATGGAGGTTGTGTACTTTGATTTATTGCAAAATTTTATGTTTAACAGCTTAGTGGCAACTTCTTAATTCAAGTGCTTGATCCTATGTATTCGTCCCTGATTGATGTCTTGTTCACACTTGTTTTGGTCTATATATTATTGGACACCATGGAAAGAGTATGCCATCCCCCACATTCCCCATTCGCATTTGATCTCGAAATAGGATCTCTTGGGTCCTGATCCTGAGGCGTAGAAAAGATTAATGTTGATTTAACATTGAAAAAATCATGCCGACCCTGAACTGAAAGATGAGCTTGAGTTGGCCTGATCACTTATACAACAATACAAATTTGTAAGTACTGAAATTAAAAAATAGAATAAAATACGGCTGTGGTTAGAGCTGGCAAAAGTTGGCCCGAGCCCGAAAACCCGTCCGAACCCGCCTGAGATCGGACCGAATTGACCAAAAAGTCAAAGGCCCGAACCCGAGAAAAATCCGACCCGAAAAAGCCCGAGCCCGATAAAGCCCGAGCTCGAAAAAGCCCGAGCCCAAAAAAACCCGAACCCGAAAAAACCCGAGTCCGAAAAAGCCCGAGCCCGATACGATCCGAACCCGAAACCGGCCCGATCCGAAACCCGAAAAAGCCCGAATTTATAACCCGAGAAAGCCCGAATTATAATTATATAATTATTATATTAAAAAATAATTAAATAAATAAAAAATAATACACTTTTTCTAATTAAAATTTATAAAATTTTAAAACAATCATTATTTATTTATTACATAATTATATCAATAATTTATTATCAACAAAATAAATATTAAATATTTACATTCAATTATTAAATAAAATTATTTTAAAACACAATATAATATTCAATATCAAATAATTTTCAATATTATGCTTATTATATTTGTAATAATAAATAATAAATATATTATTAAATATAACATTTGATTTTATTATAAAAATAATTATTATACTATTTTATTATATTTATTTCATATTAAAATTTTAATTGTAATACAATATTAAATCAAATATATATATATATATATATATATATATATAAATCATTATATAATTGTAACATTTATTTAAATTTGATATTTCATATAAAACATTGAATACATTATTAACAAAATTAGAATTTAAATTTTGATTCCTATAACTCGTAAATAGAAAAATAGTAATTTGTTTTTTAAATGGTGATTATACTAAAAATAAGAATTGAAAGTTAAAAAAGGGAGATCATACCATTTTAAAGGTTGTAATAACTTTTTCACTGCAAAAAAAGATTCAAACTCAACTATGACATGTTTTCATCCAAATTCTCATGTCATTAACAAGTCAATGATTGTTATGTTCTAAATTAGTCCAATATAGTAAAAAACAAACCAGCAAAGAAAAATCAAATACTTAAAGTTATGACATGTAACATTACAAGAATAACAAAATAGAAAACATACAATCATTCTCATACACAGCCACCTAGTCATGGAGAAACCAATCCCTAGTCATACATTGCATGATGAACAAAACAGGAAAATACGATCATTCCATTTAACGCTAGCGGCTTGATGAATAACATACTCGAAAAGATTGTAAATGCAGGAAGCAACTAAACTCTCCAAGAGCGACATTGTCTTCAAATAAGATTAATGAGGCAATGATCAATCATAATTACTCTTAATAAAATTTTTTAATTTTTTAACAATATAAATAGTAAGAAATAAAATATCAACATACGTTACAATTAGAACTCTTCATCCTCATCCATAAACCAACTAGTTCAATTTAATCCAACTTTCCTTCCAAATCTCATTGTTTCATCTTCTTCATCTAATAAAATATATAAAAATAATCATATAAGAATTTAAATAATAAAAAATTAATAAAATAATAATGACACTAAAATCTTACCACCTTTATCTATATCATATCCATACAGCCAATTACAAGTGGTAATCAAAATTTCTGCATTATGTGTTATAAGACAATTTCTCCATTTGTTGATAACTGTACCACTCATACTAAATGCTGATTCAGATGCAACTGTGGTAATTGAAATACTCAATATATCCTTAGCCATAAGTGAAAGTATAGGGTGTCGAAATTTATTTTTCTTCCAATAATCAAGAACATTATTTTGAATCTTATAATCTTCTCTTGGTTTATTCAAATATACATTTAACTCTAATCTATATAAAAGATATCTAGAATTGAAGTTTCTAAATCCCTACAATAACAAAATAAGTTCATATATGAAATTATAATAATAAATGTAAATTAAAACTCAAAAAAGAATTACTTAATATAAAAAAATAATAATTTAATAAGTTATTAAAGCAATTTATATTAAACTTTTGAACAAAAAAATTTATATAAATATATTATCAAATTAACAATAAATATTTATATGTTTCAAATTTTATTTCTAACTAGGAAATTTAAGTTTTTGCAATGTCTTGTCTTTTGTATAAATTTTATTACTAAATTATATAATTTTTTCCTCATTAATTCATATTTCATCATTTTAATTATATTTTGTCTTATAATCATTATGATTAAATTATATCAGTTTTTTGGTTTACCTATTTTATTTAAACTTCGATATTATATTTAATAATTTTTTCAAATTTAAACTAATTGCATCTATCAATTGAGAATTTAGTTACAATTATAGAACTTTAATTAGGTATAATTTAAACGAATTGATAACAATTAATTAGGTATAATTTTGTTAAGCATATATGATTATTTATTTATTTGCCTACCTTATCGGTTCATATCTATATCAGTCCACTAAAATAATATCAGTAGATATTTTTTCTTGTGCATTATGCAACGTGGCGATCGAGACAAACATGCATCATTACTTGATTGTGCAAAAATAATTATTTTAAGTTAATTTTTTTATTTAAATTATGTAACTAATTTATTAAAAATTAAAAATTTGTTATACTTATATATGATAACTAATTAGTAAATATTTATTTTAATAATTATTTTGATAATAAATAATTAATTTTTTAACCATGTTATTATATAATATGATAATTCTATTTGAAAATTATTAAATTAATTATATATATACATTAACGTGCAATATTTATTTTATTCCATTTTATACAATAATTTAATAATTTATCATGAAATCATATCATTTCTTTTCTTATTCTTTGAAAACCTATCAACAATTTCAATTATTTTATAGATAGATTATATTTGTAGTCCAGTCAGATTTTTTATACTCTTCAATTTTTCTTGGCTAAAGCCAAAGAAATAAGCAAAACATTCATTTAGAAAAGAAGTGAAGAAGATAATATCTAGAAGTTGGAGGAAATCTGTAAAACTAAAAACAAACTAACAGAGGAAATAAAAAAATATTATGAAACTTTTATTAATCTAATTTTAGTGACTTCTGTTTAAAATTTAAAAATTTATTATTTTAATAATAATTATCTACTTTAATTTCATAATTATTTATATTATACTTTTTTTAAGCTCACAAAGTTTTTTTGTATAAATATATATATTTTTAGTGTATTATATCAACTACAAAATATCAATCATATGGTAGTGTATAATTGTATATGATATAATTATATTAAATATTAAAAATATATATATTTTTTAATTTAATTTTCTAAATTTTTAATGAGACATTTGATTAATTAATGTAAATGATTATATTTAATACAATAATATTAATTATGATTTATGTACAAATAAAAAACAAATTAGAAATAAAATAGAGCTAATTAATTGTCACGACCCAATTCCATTCTCTTTAACCGAAAATCACTGAAAATTTCTCGCGTTTTACTATTACCTTACCCGGTCGTGAACTAAACTCACCACACACTGTTGGGCTGTGAGTCAATAATAAACACCACATCTCATTCATTCTCAATTAATTAAAACGATGTCATACATGTGCATTTAATCGTGTACTTATACGAATACATGTTTTACTGACATCTACATCCCCCATAAGTACAACTCAAAAGAATACTGTGCTTTTACATTGTTTAGATACAAAAAGAATCACTGTGTATATACCTTTTAGCAATGAAGATGCAGCGGAGTCCAAAATAATACGCCTCAGTCCTCACTGGGCTACTATGCACGCTCTGTAGGGGGGAAAATAGAGTGGGATGAACAACCACACGCTCAGTAAGGCAATAATGCAAGCATGGTAGATAACTACTCTATCTACATGCTGATAGTGTTATGCATAAATCATTTATAGTAGGAGCATGAGGAATAAAACTATGCCATATGAGTATACATATATATCATGTATCAAAGTCATGTAAAATTGGCATATAAGACATGGTAAAACATCATGTATAAATCATCTCATGCTCGATCTCATTTAAATTCATAAAAAGGGCAATTCATTTAGAAACCTCATTTTTTAAACCCACGTCATAAACTCTTTCTCATCACATACAATCACATCACATCAATTCACAACCACAACCTCATCTTCATTTCATAATTCAAAATCCACGAGGCTCGACCCCTCCTTCGGGTCTACCTTAAACAATCACAATCACACTTAGAGATTTAAAATCATGTGGTAGTAAGTAAATCGAGCAAGGAGACAGGTTACTATATCTCGAGTGACTACGTTGGCCAATCGTCACATATCATCCCAGACCACACGGATTTCGGTGTGCGGGGTATCATGCTGGCACGAAGGTGGGTTAGTTGTCCGCCAGACTTTCTCAAATCAAGTAACCACCACGCGGTACATCGTACTCCATGTGATATACACGGTACATCGTACTCCGCGGACCCATAACATGGTTGGGGGTGCCTGCCATAGGTCTTATCTACCCCATACCGAGTGTAACCTTTATAGTCTCGAGAGCGCGTGGGAGTAACCTCAATACCAGGTCCTAGCCCCTCATGGCCTTGCTCGCCCCTGTTGGGTTCCCTGATCCAGGTCCTAGCCCCTCACTCTCACCCCACCTAAGAGGTCTGTCAGGCTTGTTGGGTTCCCTGGATGGATTATGTCAGGTCCTAGCCCCTCACCCTCACCCCACCTAAGAGGTCTGTCAGGCCTGTTGGGTTCCCTGAGTTAATCCGTATCTCTCACCACGGCCTCATACGTACCACAGTGTGAAAACCAGCGCGAGCTACGCTCTAGCGCGAATTCATGCATCAAAACCATTCATTTCGTACGAGCAACGCTCTGGTACGGCATTTATGCATAAAATATGAAGAAACCATGTACGGGCATAGCTCCAGTACAAGTGAAAACATAGAAATCCAGCGCGAGCGAGGCTCTAGCGCGATTTATGTCATACAAATGTGATAGGCGGCTCATATACAATTTATCAATCCCGGCAATTCGGGTTTAGCACTCACAAATGCTTTTCCACAACAACAATACAATACTAGCCGACCTATCTACAAGCTTGCTTAAGACCAAGCAATTCGTTTTGAAAAGCATCAAAACATTAGATTTATGCAATTATTAGCCTTACTATCCCATTTCATAAAATCCACTTCAAATCCAAAACCACGCATATACTCATCATCATTCACGAATACCGTCAACATTTATTTGAGCAATCATGCATTTCATAAAACACCCGATATTCACCCACAAGTTCAAAGTACGAGCAGCTACCTCTATATACTCACAAAATTCCCTTACCTGGAATCGCGATGCGTGATTCCACTTCCTTAAGCTGCTTACTCGTACGGTTCGATTCGTCTTCAACGAACTCTTCGGGACTGCACAAAATCGTATCCCGCATTATATTCGATCCATACAATCCAACCCTTGTGCTTGCTATAGTCAATTTAACCTATAGCCTCTATTAACGCTTATATGGCCTCGTTTCATCACTTTACCCATAACTCGGGTCTATGGATCTTCTTAGGCCTATTAACTTATTCAAAATCGATGTTAAATCGACATTAAGCTCATAGTGTTCATATTCCATGAATTCCCTCACTATGGCATTTATCAATCATATACATATCCATTTTCACAATTCCTCCAACTCACCATGTAATTCCATCTAACCATCTAAAATCATAAACATTACCCCAATAATAACTTTAGCATGCCATAAACCATAAGCTCATTCAATCCCACATATCCTCACATTATACCCATTTTAGATTTCTAGGTCAAACCAATTCCACTACATTCCTAGGTAGTTTATCCATCAATACTCATATCAATCAACTCCAAAATCAATTAAATAGCTAATGCATTTGGATTGGAGCGTTAGAATCTTACCAATATGATTTCTCTTCTTGCTCCAAATGGTAATGCCCTTAACTCCTTCAATTCCAAGAATGGGAAAATGCCCTCTCACTATGTTGTTCTTCTCCTGGAACAACTTTGCCTCTAATGATCTCTCTTTAATTCTTACTGAAAATGGCTGATTTTAGAGAGGGAAAGTTAGGTTTTTGGGTTGAAAATGGGAGGTTAATATGTTTTTTCGAGATTTCCAGATTTTCAGCTCTCTTTATATAGAAATGACCTGAGGAGATCGATCTGGTCCAAGAGGAGATCGATCTGGTCCCTTAAAATCCCTCTTTTTCACGACATTTTTAAGCCTGAGATCGATCTGTCGAAGCATCAGATCGATCTGTTGAAGCATGAGATCGATCTGTATAAGCATGAGATCGATCTGGTCCTAAACAGAGAGCTAAGGAGATCGATCTGGCTCCATTGCAGATCGATCTGCTCTATTCTTTCGCCCAAACAAGAGCATTCTGGCTCTTCCAGATCGATCTCTCATCCTATGAGATCGATCTGGCCCTCATGTTTTCCAGATTTCCTGCAGTTTCCTTGCTGCAACTCATACCAACACATCCTTAATCTATTGCCATGGCCATTTTCTCATCCATCCACCTTTATAACTTGAAAATGGCATCCATTCATACCTTATGCACATTGAAACTTGTGTGCATTCATTGTATGTCCAAAGGTATGCTACATGAAACCATATGGAAGCATAACTCCATTCCATTTTACCACACTACTCATCTTGAGTTTCAATCACATCCATCACTTGTCGGAACTCATTTCTTCATATTCATACTAAATGAAACTTGTATGTACGTTACGATTCATATTACACATACATACATTGAATCCATGGACCTAAATCAATTATACTTTACATTACAAGTCCATTCATATTTATTTGATCCAATTACACACATTACCATTATACATATACGGGGTCTTACATTCTCCCCTCATTCAAGGAATTTGGTCCTCCAAATTAGAACCAAGTCACTCTTCAAAAAGTTGGGGGTACTTCTCCCGTATCAAGTTCTCCAATTCCCATGTGGCCTCTTCCACCGTGTGATGTTGCCAAAGAACTTTCACCAAGGGAATTGTCTTATTCCGCAACACTTTCTCTTTTCTATCCAATATCCGAACCGGCTTCTCAACATACGTCATACTCTCATGGAGCTCCAACGGCTCATATCTTATCACGTGTGCCGGGTCCGGGTGATACTTCCGAAGCATCGAGACGTGAAAGACGTTGTGGACATTTGCCAAGTCCGGTGGTAATGCCAACCTATACGCCTTATCTCCCACTCTCTCCAAAATCTCGAAGGGTCCGATATATCTAGGGCTCAGCTTGCCCTTCTTACCGAATGTCATAATACCCTTCGATGGTGAAACTCTCAGAAATACCGACTCACCCTCATCAAACTCTAGTGGTCTTCGTCTCTTGTCAGCATAACTCTTTTGTCGGCTCTGAGCTGTCCGTAATCTCTCACATATCAACTGGACGTCCTCAGATGCCTGCTGCACTAAGTCCGGAGCAAAAATCTGTCTGTCACCAACCTCTTTCCATCCAATAGGGGAACGGCATCTACGCCCGTATAATGCCTCATAGGGTGCCATCCCGATACTAGCATGATAGCTATTATTATAAGCGAACTCGGCTAACTGCAGGTGGTCATCCTAGGAGCCTCTAAAATCCAGCACACACGCTCTCAACATATCCTCGAGGGTCTGTATAGTCCTCTCTGACTGCCCATCTGTCTGAGGATGAAAAGCGGTGCTAAAACTCAATCGGGTCCCCAGCGCTTCCTGAAAATGTTCCCAGAAATGGGAAGTGAAGCGGGCATCCCTATCAGAAACAACGCTCACTGGTACACCATGTAGCCGTACTATCTCTCGAATATACAGGTTCGCCAACTGACTCATTGTATCGGTAGCTCTCATAGCCAAGAAATGGGCGGACTTAGTTAATCGGTCCACAATAACCCATATGGCATCATGACCTCTACGGGTCCTCGGCAACCCCATCACAAAATCCATGGTGACATGCTCCCACTTCCAGGTCGGTATCGGTAGAGGCTGCAATAATCCTGCAGGCTTCTGATGCTCTACCTTCACTTGCTGACAAACGAGACACTTAGCGACATATTTAGCAATGTCTCTCTTCATTCCAGACCACCAATAAACCTTCCGAAGGTTTTGATACATATTGGTACTTCCCGGATGTATCGTATACTTCGATGAGTGAGCCTCTGATAAAATCATTCTCCTGATTTCAGGATCCCTGAGAACGCATACTCTGCCTCTGAACCTCAATAAGCCATCAGCACTTTGCTCAAAATCAATACCCACACCTGTCTGTATCTGCCACAGCCAATCGATACACCGTCGATTGCTCTGCTGGGCTTGCCGAATACGGCCAATCAACTCTGGCTCTAGTCTCAAACTAGCCATGATCTCAAGTCTCTCAGATCCAGGTGGGGTTACATCCAAACTGAGGTTCGCAAAGTGTTCTAACAATTCATGTTCCCGTACCATCATATAAGACACCAACCCAAGGTTCTTTCTACTCAAAGCATCGGCAACTACATTTGCCTTACCCGGGTGGTACATGATTTCACAATCATAGTCTTTCAGGAGTTCGAGCCATCTCCTCTGTCTCATATTCAGCTCTTTCTGCGAGAACAGGTACTTAAGGCTCTTATGATCTGTGAACACCTGAAATTTCTCACCATAGAGATAGTGTCGCCATATTTTCAAGGCAAATACTACAGCCGCCAACTCCAAATCATGTGTCGGGTAGTTCCTCTCATGATCTTTCAACTGTCTAGACCCATAGGCAACTACCTTCCCTTCCTGCATAAGCACACAGCCCAGTCCCTGGTGTGATGCATCCGTATACACCGAGAATCCTCCTGAGCTGGTAGGAATGGTGAGAACTGGAGCAGTAGTCAATCGACGCTTAAGCTCCTCAAAACTCCTCTCACATGCCTCATCCCATACAAACTTAATATCTTTTCGCGTGAGGCGTGTCAATGGAGCAGCTAGTTTGGAGAAACCCTCTACAAATCTCCGATAATATCCTGCCAATCCCAGGAAACTTCTGATCTCAGTAACTGTCTTGGGCTGTTCCCACTGTATAAGTGCCTCTATCTTGGATGGATCCATTGATACCCCATCCTTTGACACAACATGCCCCAGAAATGAGATCTGTTCCAACCAAAAGTTACACTTGCTGAGTTTGGCATACAATTCTCTCTCTCGGAGGGTCTGCAGAACTATCCTCAAGTGCTCCTCATGATCTTCCCTGGACTTGGAATAAACCAAAATGTCATCGATAAACACTATCACAAACTTGTCCAGGTATGGCTTGAATACATCATTCATCAATGCCATAAATGCTGCGGGAGCATTCGTCAGTCCGAATGGCATCACCAAAAACTCGTAGTGGCCATAACGGGTACGAAATGCTGTCTTGGGTACATCTCCACTCCTGATCCTCAATTGATGGTACCCTGACCGCAGATCTATCTTAGAAAATACTTCGGCTCCTTGGAGCTGATCCAACAAATCATCGATTCTTGGAAGGGGATACTTGTTCTTAATGGTGGCCTTATTCAACAACCTGTAATCTATACACAGTCGGAGGCTTCCATCCTTCTTCCTTACAAATAGAACCGGTGCTCCCCAAGGTGAGACACTCGGTCTAATAAACCCCTTCTCCAACAACTCTTGCCGCTGTTTCTTCAGCTCTTCCAATTCTATCGGAGCCATTCTATAGGGTGGTTTCGATATCGGCTCTGTACCAGGCACTAACTCTATGTAGAATTCCATGTCCCTTTTAGGTGGTAGTCCTGGTAATTCATCCGGAAAGACATCAGGGTAATCCGCAATTACGGGTATGTCCCTCAATTCCGGGTGTGCCTCATCTATATCGACCACATAGGCAATGAACCCTTCACATTATCCTCTCCATCGTTAGTAACATAAACCATCACTCCACATTCAACATTTATCAAAACAAATAATTTATCTCTCAAGCAATATGCGTTTAAAATTATACTCTTTTATTTACCACAATTATACAAGTTTCATATCATTTCTTTTCATCAAAATTTACAATAAGATTGTCTAATCCTGAAAACATCAATGTTTTAGCATGACAATCCATCACAACACGATTGGTAGCCAACCAATCCATTCCCAAAATTACATCA
The DNA here is from genome assembly GCA_033439115.1 of Firmiana major. Lineage (NCBI taxonomy): Eukaryota > Viridiplantae > Streptophyta > Magnoliopsida > Malvales > Malvaceae > Firmiana > Firmiana major. The sequence continues at coordinate 42,382,719 of CM065908.1, read as the reverse complement.
AAATCATTCATATTCAATAAAATCAGATTGGCTATCATTTCCTTCCCCTCTATCTTTAACTTACAATTTCTACATACATGCTCAGTCAATTGGCTATCATTCATGGGTGTGGAAATCATCAACATTTTATCCAACAATGTTGGTTTCACATATTTCAACAATTTATGTGCAAAGGAAGGTGATATGAAAGAATGCGTGGCACCAGGATCAAATAATACCAATGCTTCTAAATCAAAGATTCGGATGGTACCTTTAATCACATCCGTCGATGCGTCTGCAGTGTCCTGGTCCAGTGCATGTACTCTTCCTCTGCTCACACCCGCAGCCTGTTTCCCTTTTTCCTCAGCTGTAGCCCTCCTCCTCGGGGCTGCTGTCTCAACTGGAGCTCCCTCAGGCTCCTTGCCCTTCTGTGGGGCAACCTCAATCATCTCAGTGCAGAACCTCGATATATGTCCTGGCCTCCCACACCTAAAACACGAAACAGGGGGCGCCTGACATGGCCTAGTCCCATGGTATCTCCCACATCTCCTACATTGATCCGTGGTAGGTCGTGGTCCTCCAATAGTTATACCCCTCGGCGCTGTCAAGGCTGGGTATATGGGAGGTCTAGCAGCTCTCTCCTGCACCTCCTCGATCTTAGGTCTCTTCTCAAAATACCTTGGGCCTCCTTTCCTGGCCACTCTATCCCTCCCGGATCTCTTCCGATCTCTGTCCTTTCTAACACTGGTTCTCCCAAGCTCGGAGGCATTTCGCTCAAAGTCTTGCTCACACAACTGAGCCTTATGTACAGCCTCCTCATAAGTCACAATGTCGAAGGGAGCTAGCTTAGTTCTGATGGCCAATCTCAATCCATCCATGAATTTCTGTATCTTTCGGGTCTCACTACCCATCGTGTCCGGGTCATATCTCCCCAAGGACATAAACTTGGACTCATACTCGTCCACCGTACGGTTCCCCTGAACCAAATTCATAAATTCCATCCGCAGTTTCCTCTGTGCGGTAGCTGGGATGTACTGTCTCCTGAAGGCCTCTAGAAATATCTCCCACGAGATCTCAGAGTGTCTGGCCCTCAAAATAGCCTCTGTGGACCTCCACCAGTGCTCTGCCTCGCCTTTCAACATGAACACAGCAAAGGCTACCTTCTCAGCTGAAGTGCATCGAAAAAACCTATATAGTTTCTCCATCTCATACACCCAATCCTCCGTAACCACTGGGTCCTTCACCCCTCTAAACACTGGGGGTTTCAGCGCTTGAAACTCTCGCAACCTGCTCAAGTCGCAGTCATAACCCAAATCACTACCGCTCTGCTGTGGAGCGATAGGAGACTCTGTATCCTGGGCTGGAGGTGGTGTGACTGTAGCTGTCTCAGCAGTCTGAGGTCTCTCCGCCTCTGCAGCTGCCTGTTCAGTAGTAGGCTATGCCGCGGGACCTCGTCTATCACCGGCACCCAATGCCTGTGTGACTATCTCCACCAAATTCTCAATACTCCGCTCTAATCTAGCGAAGCGAGCCTCAGTATCACCTGCTCTCTCAGCAGGGTTCTGTGGAGCCTGCTCAATCTGTGGCTCCGCACGGCTCTCAGGCTTACCTCTACGGCCTCTAGCACGTGCTCTCGCCCCTCTACCTTTGCGTGTAACTGGCATAGTGCCTAACTTCCTGTATTATAATAATTCATTAAGCTCAATCCATCACCGTACACACAGTTATATCTAAACAAAAGCACAGTACTATGGGGATGTACTTTCCTACGTTTTATTAATCACTCACATCGGGCCAACACAGCTCTGATACCAATCTCTGTCACGACCCAATTCCATTCTCTTTAACCAAAAATCACTGAAAATTTCTCGCGTTTTACTATTACCTTACCCGGTCGTGAACTAAACTCACCACACACTGTTGGGCTGTGAGTCAATAATAAACACCACATCTCATTCATTCTCAATTAATTAAAACGATGTCATATAGGTGCATTTAATCGTGTACTTATACGAATACATGTTTTACTGACATCTACATCCCCCATAAGTACAACTCAAAAGAATACTGTGCTTTTACATTGTTTAGATACAAAAAGAATCACTGTGTATATACCTTTTAGCAATGGAGATGCAGCGGAGTCCAAAATAATACGCCTCAGTCCTCACTGGGCTACTATGCAAGCTCTGTAGGGGGAAAATAGAGTGGGATGAGCAACCACACGCTCAGTAAGGCAATAATACAAGCATGGTAGATAACTACTCTATCTACATGCTGATAGTGTTATGCATAAATCATTTATAGTAGGAGCACGAGGAATAAAACTATGCCATATGAGTATACATATATATCATGTATCAAAGTCATGTAAAATTGGCATATAAGACATGGTAAAACATCATGTATAAATCATCTCATGCTCGATCTCATTTAAATTCATAAAAAGGGCAATTCATTTAGAAACCTCATTTTTTAAACCCACGTCATAAACTCTTTCTCATCACATACAATCACATCACATCAATTCATAACCACAACCTCATCTTCATTTCATAATTCAAAATCCACGAGGCTCGACCCCTCCTTCGGGTCTACCTTAAACAATCACAATCACACTTAGAGATTTAAAATCATGTGGTAGTAAGTAAATCGAGCAAGGAGACAGGTTACTATATCTCGAGTGACTACGTTGGCCAATCGTCACATATCATCCCAGACCACACGGATTTCGGTGTGCGGGGTATCATGCTGGCACGAAGGTGGGTTAGTTCTCCGCCAGACTTTCTCAAATCAAGTAACCACCACGCGGTACATCGTACTCCATGTGATATACACGGTACATCGTACTCCGCGGACCCATAACATGGTTGGGGGTGCCTGCCATAGGTCTTATCTACCCCATACCGAGTGTAACCTTTATAGTCTCGAGAGCGCGTGGGAGTAACCTCAATACCAGGTCCTAGCCCCTCATGGCCTTGCTCGCCCCTGTTGGGTTCCCTGATCTAGGTCCTAGCCTCTCACCCTCACCCCACCTAAGAGGTCTGTCAGGCCTGTTGGGTTCCCTGGATGAATTATGTCAGGTCCTAGCCCCTCACCCTCACCCCACCTAAGAGGTCTGTCAGGCCTGTTGGGTTCCCTGAGTTAATCCGTATCTCTCACCACGGCCTCATACGTACCACAGTGTGAAAACCAGCGCGAGCTACGCTCTAGCGCGAATTCATGCATCAAAACCATTCACTTCGTATGAGCAACGCTCTGGTACGGCATTTATGCATAAAATATGAAGAAACCATGTACGGGCATAGCTCCAGTACAGTTATATGCATAAGAAAAACCACTCAAATCCACATACGAGCGTAAGCTCCAGTACGGTTTATAAACATCATCACAATTCAATTTCAAAGTGCGAGTTAAGCTCAAGCACGTTTCACACAAGTGAAAACATAGAAATCCAGCGCGAGCGAGGCTCTAGCGCGATTTATGTCATACAAATGTGATAGGCGGCTCATATACAATTTATCAATCCCGGCAATTCGGGTTTAGCACTCACAAATGCTTTTCCACAACAACAATACAATACTAGCCGACCTATCTACAAGCTTGCTTAAGACCAAGCAATTCGTTTTGAAAAGCATCAAAACATTAGATTTATGCAATTATTAGCCTTACTATCCCATTTCATAAAATCCACTTCAAATCCAAAACCACGCATATACTCATCATCATTCACGAATACCGTCAACATTTATTTGAGCAATCATGCATTTCATAAAACACCCGATATTCACCCACAAGTTCAAAGTACGAGCAGCTACCTCTATATACTCACAAAATTCCCTTAGCTGGAATCGCGATGCGTGATTCCACTTCCTTAAGCTGCTTACTCGTACGGTTCGATTCGTCTTCAACGAACTCTTCGGGACTGCACAAAATCGTATCCCGCATTATATTCGATCCATACAATGCAACCCTTGTGCTTGCTATAGTCAATTTAACCTATAGCCTTTATTAACGCTTATATGGCCTCGTTTCATCACTTTACCCATAACTCGGGTCTATGGATCTTCTTAGGCCTATTAACTTATTCAAAATCGATGTTAAATCGACATTAAGCTCATAGTGTTCATATTCCATGAATTCCCTCACTATGGCATTTATCAATCATATACATATCCATTTTCACAATTCCTCCAACTCACCATGTAATTCCATCTAACCATCTAAAATCATAAACATTACCCCAATAATAACTTTAGCATGCCATAAACCATAAGCTCATTCAATCCCACATATCCTCACATTATACCCATTTTAGATTTCTAGGTCACACCAATTCCACTACATTCCTAGGTAGTTTATCCATCAATACTCATATCAATCAACTCCAAAATCAATTAAATAGCTAATGCATTTGGATTGGAGCGTTAGAATCTTACCAATATGATTTCTCTTCTTGCTCCAATGGTAATGCCCTTAACTCCTTCAATTCCAAGAATGGGAAAATGCCCTCTCACTATGTTGTTCTTCTCCTTGATAGGAACAACTTTGCCTCTAATGATCTCTCTTTAATTCTTACTGAAAATGGCTGATTTTAGAGAGCGAAAGTTAGGTTTTTGGGTTGAAAATGGGAGGTTAATATGTTTTTCCGAGATTTCCAGATTTTCAGCTCTCCTTATATAGAAATGACCTGAGGAGATCGATCTGGTCCAAGAGGAGATCGATCTGGTCCCTTAAAATCCCTCTTTTTCACGGCATTTTTAAGCCTGAGATCGATCTGTCGAAGCATCAGATCGATCTGTTGAAGCATGAGATCGATCTGTATAAGCATGAGATCGATCTGGTCCCAAACAGAGAGCTAAGGAGATCGATCTGGCTCCATTGGAGATCGATCTGCTCTATTCTTTCGCCCAAACAAGAGCATTCTGGCTCTTCCAGATCGATCTCTCATCCTATGAGATCGATCTGGCCCTCATGTTTTCCAGATTTCCTGCAGTTTCCTTGCTGCAACTCATACCAACACATCCTTAATCTATTGCCATGGCCATTTTCTCATCCATCCACCTTTATAACTTGAAAATGGCATCCATTCATACCTTATGCACATTGAAACTTGTGTGCATTCATTGTATGTCCAAAGGTATGCTACATGAAACCATATGGAAGCATAACTCCATTCCATTTTACCACACTACTCATCTTGAGTTTCAATCACATCCATCACTTGCCGGAACTCATTTCTTCATATTCATACTAAATGAAACTTGTATGTACGTTACGATTCATATTACACATACATACATTGAATCCATGGACCTAAATCAATCATACTTTACATTACAAGTCCATTCATATTTATTTGATCCAATTACACACATTACCATTATACATATACGGGGTCTTACATTAATTGATCATTTATTCATATTAAGCATTTTTTTGGTAAAAGATAATATTAATTAGTATTTTTCTTCTTATAATATCTATATGTAATATTTTCTTTTGCATTTAATGAATATAATTATATCTACTATTTTATAATAAATATTGTAAGAAATTAAAAATGAGTAAATTATATTTGTCAAATAATAAATATTAAAATATAGAAATTTGTTTTTATATAAATATTTATTAAAATATAAAATTATATAAAAATTAAATTAATTATCGCATTCAAAATTTTTTTTTAAAAAATTATAACTAATAAAATTTCAAAATATTTCAAGCCGGCCCGCTAAACCCGCCCGACTAGAATCGGGACCGAACCCGAAAAAGCCCGAACTTGAAAAAACCCGAACCCGAAGAAGCCCGAAACCGAAAAAGCTCGAACCCGAAAAAACCCGAACCCGAAAATAACCGAACCCGAAAAAACTCGAACCCGAAAAAACCCGAACCCAAAAAAACCCAAATCGAGCCTGCCCGAGCTCGCCCGTTTGCCACCTCTAGCTGTGGTGAATGGAGTTGATGATAATTTCCATTCATGGGAACATGTACAATGGGCTCTAAAAAGGCTTTTAAAGTAGGAGAGATTCTCTGCCAACGTAGACATTATTATACGGAGTCTGGATGATTTGCTTTTGGTTGCCGCCCATCTTGTTTTGGTGAATGACGTGCCTGCGCATGTGCAAGCAGTACAAGTTTTGTCAAAACATGCTAATAATAGAAGGTTTTGTCAAAAGTTTAGTCAATTTTCTTATCTTAAATGAGGAAATTGAAATTGCATAGTTCAGTATATGACGTTTTTCTTTTTAGTATGATGCTAAGAAGACCCAGGAACAAGAATTAAGGAGTAGAGAGGGGAAAGACAAAGTGGGGTTTCTCTTTGGGTAAATAATAATAATAATAATAATAATAATAATAATAATAATAATAATAATAATAATAATAATAATAAAACAAACTACCCAACCAAAAGAAATAGTAAACAAAGCATAACTAGTTGGCTTTCCTGCTCAGAGTCAGGAATGGCATCAGAATCAGATTTTTCCAGCCGGAATAACTAATCCTAGGTAAGTCCCAGCTACCAACAACCACCACTACCATACAACTGTACAAGTGCTCATCTTATTAACGATCCATAGTTAAAGCCACTTGAGCTGAGCAGAGCTGATCTGACCATACTTTCGTGCTCAATTCTCTCTCATCAAAGCTACTGAATATTATTATTTGGGGAAGGCATGATGTGACGAAGATTAAACCAGCGGCACTAGTAATTGGAGCAACTTGTATAAATCGCACGTTGACCTATGCCTCCCAAAAAGAAAATCAAATTGCAAACAAAGAAAAAGTTGTTCTACTCTTGTTGTTGCCAAATATAACAGTGATGTATTGTTGACGTTCTCATCTTGATCTTTGTGACACGTGCTATCAAAAGGTTTGTCAAAGAAAGAATAATCAGAGGGACGCAAGAGTTTTTTCCTACGTAAGCATTCTGATACTTAAGTCAGAAAGAGAATTTGACAGAGTTTCTGTAAACAAAATAGAGTCTTAATCTTACGAATCATACCTGACTCCTATTTATAGGATTAGTTCCACTTCTAATTACTTATTTATCCACTAAATAGGTGTTTGTTACTGTTTTTCTAAACCTGCATATTCCAAGGTATTTAAGAATAAAATTATCCGAATAAATTTTAACACAGGGACTCCTGATCGCATGATTTTTTCATGTGCGGACTTGTATGTGGGCGCACCACGTGTCGCTCCCACTATCATGGGCGAGAGATCCTCCCACCCATGCAAAATTGGACTTGATAATGGGCGCGCCACGTGAATGGCATAGGCGGGAGGATTCTCCTGCTCATGCTCATTAAGCTTGGGTGTGTCACGTGCCGCATTTCAGTTGCGCCACGTGGTGCACTTTGATTGGTGCCACGCGATGCAAATTTTCTTTTCAACAGTGGCATGCGAGACTGCGTGCTTACGCCTGTCCATTTTTCTTTGTCCATGTCTCTTGAGTTATTATTTTTTAGATATTAAAGTTTTAATCGGGTCTCATTATTCACAACAATTGCCTTCCACTCTTTTACTAGGTACAATCTTGCGGAAGAGTATATATTTTTTCGGCTGTTATCCCTCTGCAATTTTCTTCCGCAGTCTAAAGTGCTATTCTTTTTACAGGAGTGCGTGCACCCTTCTGTAGGTATATATAGGTTGAGTCCATTAGTTTTCACTCATCACTCATGTGTTCTAGCGATAGTCTCAGGTCAAATTCTCACACATCCTCACGTCAAACCCTGACGCCAAATCCTCACGTCAAACCTTGACGCCAAATCCTCACGCCAAACCCTCAAGCCAAATTCTGACTCTAAACTCTCACTTCAGTCCCTACAGCTAAAGGTATATGCTTATTTTCTCATATTCTCTAGTCACCGATTTCATTATTTGCTCTCTAGTGGCCAGACAAAGTAGCAAAAAACAAATAAATTCAAGTACTTCTTTCAAACTTATGGAGTTTGACCTTCAGTCTATTTGTAACACTTTTCCTCTTTCTGAAGGTTACTCTTATAGGCTCACAACTAATACAAAACGCGCTCCCCAAGCTGTTAGTAGCGGCGTTCCGATTCATCGAGCCTCGTTAGAATTTGGATTTCATTTTCCATCACCTGACTTTGGAGTTGCTTTTCTTCAACACTATGACATAGTTCCTGCTCAACTTCACCCTCATGGATGGGCGCAAGTAATCGGGTTCACAATTATATGTCATGGATTTAATGTTGTGCCTACTGTCTCTTTGTTTAGCTCCTTCTTTAGAGTTCATAGCGTTCGTAATTCAACGCTTTTCTGTATCCAAAATGTATCCTAGATGGACCAAAATAACAAGCTTTTTGGAAACCCTCCAGTCAAGCTATATAACTATGCCTCCGACTGGCTCATCATTGAAATTCCTTCATCCTTAGGTATTCCCACTCAATGGTGTCTTCATGGACCTTTAAACCTTAGTCAACTATCTAATCTGAGAGATTTATATGGTCTTCTTATTACTCAGTTGCAAGTAAACGATGAGAATACTTTGTTATCCTTATTGACTTCAGAGAATGTAACTGCGGCTGGCTGAGGATGCATTTCAATTGCCACGATTCTTGAGCCTGAGCCTATCTTGCCCTCCGATTTCCTCGAAGGAAGCCAAGATGTAGGAAATTCCAATGATTCCTTAAAGGAGGACTTCGAGGAGAACTTGGGTTGGGGCCAAGGCGAGGCTTTTGGGAGTCCTTTTTTAGATCTTTTTTCAGATGAGAGCTTGGCTAACATTCATTTTCTTGAGGATTATCTGAATCCGGGTGATTTCACATTGCATTTTATCATGCGAATAATCGTTTATTTTCCAAATGGTTGATCTAACTTTTATTCACCTGTTTTTCTTTTAGGAATGCATTCTCTTAGAAAAGCTTTCAACCTACGGGAAGGTAACAAAAATGCTACCTAAGTTGCTTGTCCCCATAAACCCAGACGCCTCATGGACTCTTCTTAGGAAGAAGTTAGGGAGATATCTTCTCGAGATCAAGCCCAAACTTCTATTCCTCCAACTTCTCAAGGCGAAAGGTCAATGTCTCCTCTCACTCCTCCTCCATCTCGTCTTAAGGGGTCAATCAGAATCAGGATAAGGGAAAACAACCAGTTGTAGAAGCCTAACTTCTCGATCCCGAGTTGGAAGAATACCACTGGAATAATCGGGCAGAATGCAATACTGCTCGCCCATCTCGCACCTGAAGGTAAATATTGTACGTTGAGTCAGCCTTGAGGGATAAGCCAATGCTTTTGCAAATCGTCGAACTCAACACTTCTAGATGCCAGGTGAACAGTGGCGAGATAGATCATAGATAAAATTTTATTGTTTATCCAGGTGTCAATGACAATGACTCAATTTATGATCCAAGAGTTGCATCTCACCTAGGATGGTCGACCATTCTCTCTCAAGATGAGACCGAATTATTTAAGGATTTTCCTCATGTAAGACCCGTAAATTTTCATGTAATAATTATGATTCTAGAATGTACAGACAAGTTATATTATATATGAATCATAAGAAATGGATGTTTCTAAGTTTTAAGAATGAATGAATTTACAAAATGAGTGTTGAAGCAATTGAATGAGAGTTTAACTTTGGAAATCTGGAAAAATTGCAGCTGAAATGCTGTAGGAAGAATGCCAGATCGATCTGAGAGGAAGGGAGATCGATCTCATTGCCTTGGAAATGCAATGCAGAGGCATTCTGTAAGAGGGAGATCGATCCTTCACTCAAGCAGATCGATCTTAAGTTATCTCGGATTGGACCAGATCGATATCCTCCCATAGGTAGATCGATCTCCAGTTGCCTCTAGATAGGCCAAATCTGTCACGACCCATTTTATCCTCTTATTACTGAAAATCACTATTAATTTTTTACATTTTTCTTTCCTTACCCGGTCGTGAACAACTCATCACCTCACAGTTGGGCTGTGAGTAAATAATAATCCACTCTTTACATTCATTCACAGTTAATAAAAGCGATGTCATACATTTGAAGTTAAATCATTTACTTATACAGAACATGTTTACTGACATCTACATCCCCCATAATTGCAATTCAAATGACTACTGTGCTTTTACAATTGTTTAGATACAAAAAGAATCTTCATGTGTATACCTCTTATCGATGGATGACAGCGAATATCCAATATACAACGCCTCAGTCCTCACTGGGCTACTATGTGCGCTCTGTAGGGGGGAAAATAGAGAGGGATGAGCAACCACACACTCAGTAAGGTAATAATGGAAGCATGGTAGATAACTACTCTATCTACTTGGTGATAGTGTTATGCATAATTCGTTTATAGTAGGAGTATGAGGGAATAAAACTATGTCATATGAGTATACATATATATCATGGATCAAAATCATGTAAAATTGGCATATAAAACATGGAATATCAACAGGTGAAAACGTCTCATGCTCATTCTCATTTAATCTCATAAAAAAAGCAATTCATTTAAGAAACCTCCTTTTTAAATCACATCACAAAGCTCTTTCTCAAACACACCGAAATCCCATACAAAATGGTTTCTCAATCACAACATCATTATCATTTCTCAATTTAAAATCTCACAAGGCTCGATCCCTCCCTCGGGTCTACCCTGGATAGTTCGCAATCACACTTATATGTCAAAACATGTGGTAGTAAGTAAATCAAATGAGACAGGTCACTATATCACAAGACTATGTTGGCCAACTATGTCGTAAATCATCCCAGACCACATGGATTCCGGTGTGCTGGGTATCATGCTAGAACGAAGGTGGGTTAGTTCTCCACTAGACTTTCTCAAATCAAGTAACCACCACACGGTACATTGTACTCCATGTGATATACACGGTACATCATACTCCGCAGACCCATATCATGGTTGGGGGTACCTGCCGTAGGTCTTATCTACCCCATACCAAGTGAAACCTCTAGTCTCGAGTGCACGTGGGAGTACTCTTAATACCAGGTCCTAGCCCCTCATGGCCTTGCTCGCCCATGTTGGGTTCCCTGATTCAGGTCCTAGCCCCTCCCCCCACTCAAGAGGTCTGTTAGGCCTATTGGGTTCCCTGAATGGATTAGTGTCAGGTCCTAGCCCTCACTCTCACCCCACTCAAGAGGTCTGTTAGGCTTGTTAGGTTCCTTGAACACCAACCCGTATTACCCTCACCACGACATCCTACATACCACAGTGTGAAAAACCTGTGCGAGCTACGCTCTAACGCGAATTCATGCATCATAAACAAATTACCTCGTACGAGCAATGCTCTAGTACGTCATTTATGCACAAAATATGAAGAAAACCACGTACGAGCATAGCTCCAGTACGATTATATGCATAAGAAACCATAGTTCAAATCAAAGTGTGAGCTAAGCTCCAACACGTTTCAAACATGTAAAAACATCAATATCCAGTGCGAGCTAGGCTCCAGCACGGTTTAATTCTCATAAACATGATAGGCGGCTCATAAACATTTAAAAACCAATCTCAAAACACATTTAGCACCTCCCATGTACTACCACACAACATCATTCAAACACTAGGCAGCCTATCCATCAATTGGCTTAAAACAAAGCAATATGTTTTGTGAAAACATTCAAAACATTTGATTTATGCAATTATTAGCCTTACTATCCCATTTCTTTATAATACTATTTCAAACAACCAATTCTCATACAAATACTCGTAGTTATTTCCATACATCGTCAAACAGGTTTCTATAAAATCATGCACTTTTCCAAAGCCCTATATACCCACAAAATACGAGCAGTTATCTCTATATACTTACAGAATTCCCTTACCTGGAATTGTGTCACTTGATTCCACTTTCTTAAGGTTGCTTACGTGTGCGGTTCGATTCGTCTCCAACGAACTCTCCGAAACTGCACATAATCGCTTTTCACATTATTTTAGTCTATTATTACGCAACCTTTGGGTTTGCTATAGTCAATTCACTCTATAGCCTCTATCATCTCCTATAAGGCCTTGTTTCATCTCTCTATTCACATCTCGAATCTATGGATTCCTTTTGGCTTATTTATTCATACTCAATCGATAACAAATCGATATTAAGCTCACAGTGTTCTTATTTCATCAATTTTCCTCACTATGGCATTTATCAACATATTACATACTCATCTCCATAAATTCACTCAATCCACAATGTGGCTTCCTTTACCCACTTCAAATCATCCATATTATTCCACTAACAACTTAACATATCCCATAAATCATCAATTCATCCAAATTACACTTTCTCAAACTAGATTCATTCCATTTCCTAGGTCACATTAGTTCCAATACTACCTAGATGGTTTCAACTAACAATACTCATGCAAATCAACTCCAAGATCAATAAACAAATCAATGTGCTTGAGTTGGAGCATTAGAAACTTACCAATCTAGTTTCTCTTCTTACGCCAAAGGGGAAATACTCCTTGCTCTTTTAATGCCAACAATGAGGTTTTGGGTTTCAACTATGTTGTTCTCTTCCTCAAGATGAAGAACTTTGTGTCTAATGGCCTCCCTTAAAATCTTACTGGAATGGGTGGATTTTAGAGAGATAAAACTAGGTTTTGAAGGTTAAAATGGAAAGAATGATTCTATCTCGAAAAAATGCAGATTTTACTGCCCCTTTTATAGAAATAGCTTGATGAGATCGATCTGCACTAGGAGGAGATCGATCTGGTCCCCTTAAATCTCTCTTTTTCACGGCATTTTAAGCATGAGATCGATCTGTCGAACCTTGAGATCGATCTGCTCTAAACAAATCGATCTTTTCATTACAAAATATTTAGGAGATCGATCTGCCCTATTCCATTGCTCAAATAAGGGCATTCTGGCTCTTCCAGATCGATCTCTCATCCTATGAGATCGATCTGGCCTTCATATTTTTCAGATTTTTTGCAGTTTTTCTGCAGCAACTCACACCCAAACATTCTTAATGGCTGCCATGGTCATTTTCTCATCCAACCACCTTTAAGACTTGAAAATGGCATCCATTCATACCTTTTATACACATTAGAACTTGTGTGTATTCATTGTATAGCCAAAGGTATACAATATAAGACCAAATGGAAGGATTTAGATTCATGCAACTTCCTTCCATTTACCACACTACTCACTTCTCATTCCACTCACATTCATCACTTATAAAAGTCCATTTCTTCATATTCATATAAAATGGAACTTGTGTGTACATTACAAAATCATATTACAAGTATGTACATTGAATCCATGGACTTACACCACTTATGCTTACATTGCAATTACATCATCATACTCATGATTTCATATAGTTTACATCCTAAATACGGGTCTTACATTCCTCCCCTCCTTCAAGGAATTTGGTCCTCTAAATTAGAACCAAGTTACTCTTCAAAAAGTTGGGAGTACTTCTCCCGTATCAAATTCTCCAATTCCTATATGGCCTCTTCCACCGTGTGATGTTGCCAAAGAACTTTCACCAAGGGAATTGTCTTATTCCGTAACACTTTCTCTTTTCTGTCCAATATCCGAACCGGCTTCTCAACATATGTCATACTCTCATTGAGCTCCAGCGGCTCATATCTTATCACAGTTCTGGGTTCGGGTGATACTTTCAGAGCATCGAGACGTGGAAGACGTTATGAACATTTGCCAAGTCTGGTGGCAATGCCTACCTATATGCCTTATCTCCCATTCTCTCCAAAATCTTGAAGGGTCTGATATATGTAGGGCACAACTTGCCTTTCTTACCAAATCTCATAATACCCTTCGATGGTGAAACCCTTAGAAATACCGACTCATCCACATCAAACTCTAGTGGTCTTCGTCTCTTGTCAGCATAACTCTTTTGCCGACTCTGAGCTATCCGTAATCTCTTACATATCAATTGGACGTCCTCAGATGCCTACTGCACTAAGTCAGAAGCAAAAATCTATTTGTCACCAACCTCTTCCCATCCAATGGGGGATCGACACTTGCGTCCATACAGTGCCTCATAGGGTGCCATCTCGATACTCGCATGATAACTGTTATTATAGGCGAACTCGACTAACTGTAGGTGATCATCCTAAGAGCCTCTAAAATCTAACACACACGCTCTCAACATATCCTCCAAGGTCTATATAGTCCTCTTTGACTGCCCATCTGTATGAGGATGAAAAGTGGTGCTAAAACTCGATCAGGTCCCCATCGCTTCCTGAAAATGTTTCCAAAAATGAGAAGTGAAGCAGGCATCCTTATCAGAAACAACGTTCACTGGTACACCGTGTAGCCGTACTATCTCTCGAATATACAGGTTCGCCAACTGACTCAGTGTATCGGTAGCTCTCATAGCTAAGAAATGAGCGGACTTAGTCAACCGGTCCACAATAACCCATATGACATCATGACCTCTGCTGGTCCTCAGTAATCCCATCACAAAATCTATTGTGACATGCTCCCATTTCCATGTCGGTATCGGTAGAGGCTGTAATAATCCTGCAGGCTTCTGATGCTCTACCTCCACCTGCTGACAAATGAGACACTTAGCGACATATTCAGCAATGTCTCTTTTCATTCCAGACCACCAATAAACCTTCTGAAGGTTTTGATACATCTTGGTACTCTCCGGATGTATCGTATACTTCGATGAGTGAGTCTCTGATAAAATCAGCCTCCTGATCTCAAGATCCTCGGGAACACATACTCTGCTCCTGAACCTCAATAACCCATCAGTACTCAACTCAAAATCAATATCCACACCTGTCTGTATTTGCCTCAGCTAATCGATGCACTATCGATTGCTCTGTTGGGCCTGCCGAATATGGCTAATCAGCTTTGGCTCTAATCTCATACTAGCCATGATATCCAATCTCTCCGATCCAGGTAGGGTTACATCCAAACTGAGGTTCGCAAAGTGTTCCAACAATTCATGCTCTCGTACCATTATATAAGACACCAACCAAAGGTTCTTTCTACTCAAAGCATCAACAACTACATTTGCCTTACCCGTGTGGTACATGATTTCATAATCATATCCTTCAAGAGTTCGAGCCATCTCCTCTATCTCATATTCAGTTTTTCTGCGAGAACAGATACTTGAGACTCTTATGATCTGTGAACACCTAAAATTTCTCACCATAGAGATAGTGGCGCCATATTTTCAAAGTAAACTCCACGGTCGCCAACTCTAAATCATGTGTCAAGTAGTTCCTCTCATGATCTTTCAATTGTCTAGATTCATAGGCAACTACCTTCACATCTTGCATTAATACATAACCCAGTCCCTGGTGTGATGCATTCGTATAAATCGAGAATCCTCCTAAGCTGGTAGGAATAGTGAGAACTGGAGCAGTGGTCAATCGACGCTTAAGCTCCTCAAAACTCCTCTCACATGCCTCATCCCACACAAACTTAATGTCCTTCCATGTGAAGCGTGTTAATGGAGCAGTTAGTCTGAAGAAACCCTCTACAAATCTCCGATAATACCCTGCCAATCTCAGAAAACTTCTGATCTCAATAACTGTCTTGGGCTGTTCCCACTGTACAACTGCCTCTATCTTGGATGAATCTATTGATACCCCATCCTTCGACACAACATGACCCAGAAATGAGATATGTTCTAAACAAAAGTTACACTTGCTGAGTTTGGCATATAACTCTTTCTCTCAGAGGGTCTGCAGAACTATCCTTAAGTGCTCCTTATGATCTTCCCCGGACTTGGAATATACCAAAATGTCATCAATGAATACAACCACAAACTTGTCCAGGTATGACTTTAACACATCATTCATCAACACCATAAATGTTGCGGGAGCATTCGTCAATCTGAATGGCATCACCAAAAACTCGTAGTGGCCATAACGGGTACGAAATGTTGTCTTGGGTACATCTCCACTTCCGATCCTCAACTGATGATACCCTGGCCGTAGATCTATCTTTGAAAATACTTGGGCTCCTTGAAGCTGATCCAACAAATCATCTATACGTGGAAGGGGGTACTTATTCTTAATGGTGGCCTTATTCAACAACCGGTAATCTATACACAGTCGAAGGCTCCTATCCTTCTTCCTTACAAACAGCACCGGTGCTCCCCAAGGAGAGACACTCAGTCTTATAAACCCCTTCTCCAGCAACTCTTGCAGCTGTTTCTTTAGCTCTTCCAACTTAATCGGGGCCATTCTATTAGTGGTTTCGATATCGGCTCGATACCAGGCACTAACTCTATGCAAAATTCCATTTCCTTTCAGGTGGTAGTCTTGGTAATTCCTCTGAAAAGACATCAGAGAAATCCACAATTTCGGGTGCGTCTCATCTATATCGACCACGTAGGCAATGAACCCTTCACATCATTCTTTCCACCGTTAATGTCACAAGTTATCACATCAATATTCAACATAAACATATAAATTCATCTTTCAAGTAGATTAAATTAAATCATACTCTTTTCATCAAAATTTTACAAGATGATTGCCTAATTCTGAAAACGTCAATGTCTTAGCATGGTAATCCATCACAACATGATTGTTAGCCAACCAATCCATTCCCAATATTACATCAAAATCATTCATGTGCAATAAAATTAAATTGGTTGTTATATCTTTTCCCTCTATCTTTAACTTACAATCTCTACATACATGCTCAGTCAATTGACTATCATTCATGGGTGTGAAAATCATCAACATTTTATCCAACAATATTGGTTTCACATGCTTCAATAATTTATGTGCAAAGGAAGGTGATATGAAGGAATGCGTGGCACCGGGATCAAACAATATCAATGCTTCTAAATCAAAGATTAGGATGTTACCTTTAATCACATCCGTCGAAGCATCTGCAGTGTCCTGATCCAATGCATGTACTCTTTCTCTGCTCACACCCGCTGTCTGCTTCCCTTTTTCCTCAGCTGTAGCCCTCCTCCTCGGGGCAGCTGTCTCAACTGGAGCTCTCTCTGGCTCCTTGCCCTTCTATGGGGTAGTCTCAATTATCTCAGTACAGTACCTCGAATATGTTCGGGCCTCCCACACCTAAAACATGATACAGGGGGTATCTAACATGGTCTAGTCTCATGGTATCTCCCACATCTCCAACACTGGTCAGTAGTAGGTCGTGGTCCTCCAATAACCATACCCCTTGGTGCGGTCAAAGCTGGATACACAGGAGGTCTAGCAGCTCTCTCCTGCACTTCCTCGATCTTAGGTCTCTTCTCAAAAAATCACTGGCCTCCTCTCTTGGCCACTTTATCCATCCCGAATCTCTTCCGGTCTCTGTCTCTTCGGACACTAAACTTTCCTAACTCGGAGGCATTCCGTTCAAAATCTTGCTCGCATAACTGAGCCTTGTGTATTGCCTCCTCATAAGTTTGTAAGTCAAATGGGGCTAGCTTAGTCTGAATAGCCAACCTCAACCCATCAACGAACTTTTGAATCTTTCGGGCCCCACTACTCATCGTGTTCGGATCATATCTCCCCAAAGACATAAACTTGGACTCATACTCGTTTGAAGTTCGGTTCCCCTGAACTAAAGTCATGAATTCCATCTGCAATTTCCTTTGTGCGGTGGCTGGATGTATTGCCTCCTGAAGGCCTCCAAAAATACCTCCCAAGTGATCTCGAGATGTCTAGTCCTCAAAACAGCCTTAGTGGATCTCCACCAGTGTTCAGCCTCGCCTTTTAGCATAAACACGGTAAAGGCTACCTTCTCAGCTAAAGTGCACCTGAAGAACCTATACAGTTTTTCCATCTTATACACCAAATCTTTTGTAACCACTGGGTCCTTCACCCCTCGAAACATTGGGGGTTTCAACCTTTAGAACTCTCAGAATCTGCTCAACTCGCAGTCATAACCCAACTCACTACCGCTATGCTGTGGAGCGATAGGAGAAGTTGTATCTTGGATCAGAGGTGATGTAACTGTAGTTGTCTCTGCACTCTAAGGTCTCTCCGCCTCTACAGCTGTCTGTCCAGAAGGAGGTTGTCCTGCGGGACCTCGTCTATCACCGGCACCCAATGCCTGCATGACTATCTCCACTAGGTTCTCAATACTCTGCCCTATCCTAGCGAAGCGTGCCTCTATATCTCTTGCTCTCTTAGCAAGGTCATGTGGAGCCGGATTAGTCTGTGGCTCCGTACGGCTCTCAAGCCTACCTCTACGGCTCTAGCACGTGCTCCTGTCCCTCTATCTCTACGCGTAACAGGCATATCGCCTAACTTCCTATATTAATAATCATTTATTAAGCTCAATCCATCACGGTATACACAGTTATATCTAAATAGAAGCATAGTAATATGGGGATGTACTTTTCTTACGTTTTATTACTGACTCACATCAGGCCAACACAGCTCTGATACCAATCTCTATCACGACCCATTTATCCTCTTATTATCGAAAATCATTATAAATTTTTTGTATTTTTCTTTCCTTACCCGGTCGTGAATAACTCATCACCTCACAGTTGGGCTGTGAGTAAATAATAATCCACTCTTAACATTCATTCCCAGTTAATAAAAGCGATGTCATACATTTGAAGTTAAATCATTTACTTATACAGAACATGTTTACTGACATCTACATCCCCCATAATTGCAATTCAAATGACTACTGTGCTTTTACAATTGTTTAGATATAAAAAATCTTCATGTGTATAACTCTTATCGATGGATGGCAGCGGATATCCAAAATATAACGCCTCAGTCCTCACTGGGCTGCTATGTGCGCGCTGTAGGAGGGAAAAATAAAGAGGGATGAGCAACTACACACTCAGTAAGGCAATAATGCAAGCATGGTAGATAACTACTCTATCTACATGGTGATAGTGTTATGCATAATTCGTTTATAATAGGAGCATGAGGGAATAAAATTATGTCATATGAGTATACATATATATCATGATCAAAATCATGTAAAATTGGCATATAAAACATGGAATATCAACATGTGAAAACGTCTCATGCTCATTCTTATTTAATCTCATAAAAAGGGCAATTCATTTAAGAAACCTCCTTTTTAAATCACATCACAAAGCTCTTTCTCAAACACACCGAAATCCCATACAAAATGGTTTCTCAATCACAACATCATTATCATTTCTCAATTTAAAATCCCACAAGACTCAACCCTTCCCTCGGGTCTACCCTGGACAGTTCGTAATCACACTTATATGTCAAAACATGTGGTAGTAAGTAAATCAAATGAGACAGGTCACTATATCACAAGACTATGTTGGCCAACTATGTCGTAAATCATCCTAGACCACACGGATCCCGATGTGTGAGGTATCATGCTGGAACGAAGGTGGGTTAGTTCTCCACCAGAATTTCTCAAATCAAGTAACCACCATGCGGTACATCGTACTCCATGTGATATACACGGTACATCGTACTCCGCGGACCCATATCATGGTTGGGGGTGCCTGTAATAGGTCTTATCTACCTCATACCAAATGAAACCTCTAGTCTCGAGTGCACGTGGGAGTACTCTTAATACCAGGTGGTAGCCCCTCATGGCCTTGCTCGCCTATGTTGGGTTCCCTGATTCAGGTCCTAGCCCCTCACCCTTACCACACTCAAGAGGTCTCTTAGGCCTATTGGGTTCCTTGAACACCAACCCGTATTACCCTCACCACGACATCCTACATACCACAGTGTGAAAAACCTGCGCGAGCTACACTCTAGCGCAAATTCATGCATCATAAACAAATTACCTCGTACGAGCAAGCTCTAGTATGACATTTATGCACAAAACATGAAGAAAACCACGTATGAGCATAGCTCGAGTACGATTATATGCATAAGAAACCACAGTTCAAATCAAAGTGTGAGCTAAGCTCCAACACGTTTCAAACATGTGAAAACATCAATATCCAGTGCGAGCTAGGCTCCAGCACGGTTTAATTCTCATAAACATGATAGGCGGCTCATAAACATTCAAAAACAAATCTCAAAACACATTTAGAACCTCCCATGTGCTATCACACAACATCATTCAAACACTAGTCAGCCTATCCATCAATTGGCTTAAAACAAAGCAATATGTTTTGTGAAAACATTCAAAACATTTTATTTATGCAATTATTAGCCTTACTATCCCATTTCTTTATAATACTATTTCAAACAACCAATTTTCATACAAATACTCGTAATTATTTCCATACATCGTCAAACACGTTTCTATAAAATCATACACTTTTCCAAAGCCATATATACCTACAAAATACAAGCAGCTACCTCTATATACTTACAAAATTCCCTTACTTGGAATCGCGTCGCTTGATTCCACTTCCTTAAGGCTGCTTACGTGTGCGCTTCGATTCGTCTCCAACGAACTCTCTGGAACTGCATATAATCACATTTCACATTATTTTAGTCTATTATTACGCAACCTTTGGGTTTGCTATAGTCAATTCACTCTATAGCCTTTATCATCTCTTATAAGGCCTCATTTCATCTCTCTATTCACATCTCGAATCTATGGATTCTTTTTGACTTATTTATTCATACTCAATCGATAACAAATCGATATTAAGCTCACAGTGTTCCTATTTCATCAATTTTCCTCACTATGACATTTATCAACATATTACATACTCATCTCCATAAATTCACTCAATCCACAATGTGTCTTCCTTTACCCACTTCAAATCATCCACATTATTCCACTAACAACTTAACATATCCCATAAATTATCAATTCATCCAAATTACACTTTCTCACACTAGATTCATTCCATTTCCTAGGTCACATTAGTTCTAATACTACCTAAATGGTTTTAACTAACAATACTCATGCAAATCAACTTCAAGATCAATAAACAAACCAATGTGCTTGAGTTGGAGCATTAGAAACTTACCAATCTAGTTTCTCTCCTTGCTCCAAAGGGGAAATGCTCCTTGCTCCTTCAATGCCAATAATGAGGTTTTGGGTTTCAACTATGTTGTTCTCTTCCTCAAGATGAACAACTTTGTGTCTAATGGCCTCCCTTCAAATCTTGCTGGAATGGGTGGTTTTAAAGAGATAAAACTAGGTTTTGAAGGTTAAAATGGAAAGAATGATTCTATCTCGAAAAAATGCAGATTTCACTGCTCCTTTTATAAAAATAGCTTGATGAGATCGATCTGCACTACGAGGAGATCAATCTGGTCCCCTTAAATCCCTCATTTTCACGGTATTTTAAGTATGAGATCTATTTGTCGAATCTTGAGATCGATCTGCTCCAAACAGAGAACTAAGGAGATCGATATGTATGCTTAAGGATTGATCTTTTCATTACAAAATGTTTAGGAGATCAATCTGCCCTATTCCATTGCTCAAATAAGGGCATTTTGACTTTTCCAGATTGATCTCTCATCCTATGAGATCGATCTGCCTTCATATTTTTCAGATTGTTTTGTAGTTTTTTGCAGCAGCTCATACCCAAACATTCTTAATGGCTACCATGGTCATTTTCTCATCCAACCACATTTAAGACTTGAAAATGACATCCATTCATACCTTATACACATTAGAACTTGTGTGTATTCATTGTATAGCCAAAGGTATACAATATAAGACCAAATGAAAGTATTTAGATTCATGCAACTTCCTTCCATTTACCACACTACTCACTTCTCATTCTATTCACATTCATCACTTATAAAAGTCTATTTCTTTATATTCATATAAAATGGAACTTGTGTGTACATTACAAAATCATATTACAAGTATGTACATTGAATCCATGGACTTACACCACTTATGCTTACATTGCAATTACATCACCATACTCATGATTTCATATAGTTTACATCCAAAAATACAGGTCTTACAAAATCGATCTCTTCTTAAGGCCAGATCGATCTTCAAAGCCTTCTGCCTGAAACAGATCGATCTCATCCCGTGAGCAGATCGATCTCATGCACTTCGACAGATCGATCCCCTACCAGTAAATTTTTAAAATTTTGAAGGAGTTTAAGCAAGGGCAGATCGATCTCCTTCCTTTGGAGATCGATCTCATAAGACATTTTCTATATAAACTGGGTAACAGAATCTGCATTTCACGAAAATAACCCATTTCCTCCATTTTTAACATAACCTAGCTTTCTCACTCTAAAATCACCACTTTCAAATCAGTTTTGAGAGAAGTTCCTTTGAGCAAAGTTGTTCCTAGTGAAAGAGTGAATAACATAGTCAAAGATTGGAAGCTCAAACCTTGGATTGAAGGATAAAAGAGGTTTTCCCCCAAATTGGCAAAAAAGATGAGAAAGTCAACCTAGGTAAGATTTCAATACACCATCTTCTAGTATGTTAATCTAGACACTTTGATGTGTGATTTCATGTATGTATTGTCGGTTGAAATATGATGAACATGCTTAAACAACCATAACCTAGAAATGGTTTAGTGAGAGAAAGTTGTAATGGCATGGAGTTAATGATGATTTAAGCATATAGAAATGTTAATAAGCATGTGAAGAGTATTCTAAGATAACTTTGTGAAATCCATATGTTGGATTAGATGGGGATTGATAATGGGCATAATAGGTGTTTGATGAAGTGCCATAGAGAAGAAAAATGATGAACTAAAGGCATGGAGAACTTAATGTTGGTTCAATATGAATCAATAGATTCAAGGAGTCTAATGGATTCTCGAGAAAATGAATGGAATAATCGAAATGGACTTAAGAGAGAGTAAAGTCTAATAAGACGAAATGAGACCAAATTGGTGTAAAATGGGCTAATGCATTGAATTGAACTTCATGCAAGTGAAAATAAAACATATTGGAGTATATTGATGTGAATTGTAATTCATTGTAACTCTTGAAGACATAATTGGAGTCGATAAGACCAGATCACGAGCATTAGAAATCAAGGAAGGCGATTCAAGCGTGATTCGAGGTAAGGGATTTGTGCAAGCTATTAGAGATAACTATACGTATGTTTCTTACCTATTGTGTGTGAATAAATACGATAAAGTATTTAGATATTGATATATCTAGGTGGTGAAAACTAAGTATGAGAAGAACCTATAAGCATGTGTTGCATGACTTCCATGTTATTATTGTGAAAAGAGGTTTTGCAAACGTTTTGAGAAAGAGTAATAATAGACGGGCTCCCGATATAGTAATTTGCATGAAAAACTTTTAATGAGTGATTGAAGGGAGATTACCCCCTCACTCATACTCAGTGAATGGAGCATTCTATTTCTTTTCTGTGTGAAATTGTGCTAGAGCCTAGGTGGTAACGGTAGATTTACCAGCCGTGCTCGCACATCATTTTTTAAAAAGAGATTTTTTGAGAAAAGCAAAAAGGGTGTTCGATGCCTCGGGTGATGCTGTGTGTTCCACTCAAGAGCTCGCACTAGATTTTGGGAATCATACTGGAGCCAAAGAGTACTACCTAGTGATCTTGCACTAATTATGCTCGCATGTGACCCTCTCGATTTAAAGTGATGGGATAAAATCGTGCTTGATGCCTCAGGTATGCTTTATGTTCTTACACTGAGTTGCTCGCATGTGGTTTCTTAAGCTTTACTGTGTGATAAGAAAAACCGTGCTCGATGCCTCAGGTATGCTGTGTGTTCTTACGCTGAGTTGCTCGCACGAGAGTTTATGAGCTTGCTGTGTGATGAGTAAAATCGTGCTGGACCTGCATATATTGCTTAGTGATCTTGCATAGACCTGCTCGCACGTGATTTTGAGACAATGAAAATGGGTGTACCATGAGCGTTAGCCATGGAGTACGATGTGCCATGATATCTTAGAGATTCTGTGTGGGCTGAAGGGATGGTTGATTCGCCTCCCCAAGCATAGGATTCCTGCACACCTGATCAGTGTTGCTTGGAATTCAAACTATGGCCACAAGTCTTCTTTTATTTGTGTGATACGACATTGTGTTGCTACTGTGTGAGGTGACAAATGTCCCCCCTGCTATGTGATAGAGGGTGATATAAAATCCCATTATATGTCTCAAGTGAATTGATTTACAAAGTGATTTGCTAAGTGTGTCCTATGTGAACTGATAAATGAAGCTGCGTGGTTTTTAAAGATTGAACTGTGTGAATTGATGATGTATATGCATATACCCATCTAGCGAATTAATGGTTTCACTCCAATGGAAGCTATTTTCAAAGAAATGCATATATTTTATAAGGAAAATAAATGTTAATATTTTAGCATGTAAATAGTGTAGTTATCTACCTGCTTTCATATTTTTCTTACTGAGTGTGTTAGCTCACCCTCTTATTTCCTCTTCCACAGATACTACGCAGTAGTGAGTTACTGTAGTTGTCTCTACTACGGTGTTCTCCAACAGTACAGAGATATACATTTATGAGAAAAAAATTTTGTATCTTGTAAATTAATGCACAGTTTGGTTATCGTTTGTACAAAAGGGATGTATATAATAAAAACTGATGTAAACGTTTATGCATATTTATAAAAAACAATTTCTACTTCATTTAAGGAATGTTAAATTATGAATAGATGAGATCTGGATATGGATGTTGACTCACAACCCAATTGTAAGTAGTAAGTTAAGTCACGGGAAGAGGGTCATGATAGAGATTGGTATCAGAGCTTGAGTTGGTCCGATATGAGTCAGTATCCATAGTTAGGAAAATATACATCCCTTAAGTACTGTTCATTATTTGGATACAATTGTGTATACCCAGCTAGAAATATAACTGAGACATTTGTTATTGAGTATGCAAGATGTCAGATAAATGACGTACTCATAGAGGAGAGAGTTTGTGCTCTCAAGGGCATAGAGATGAGCCGGAGAGGCGCAGTGGGTCCAGTTCTAGTAAGGATCCACCTGGTCTTAGTGAGGTCGCTGAGGAACGTATAGCGCAGTTACATCGCAGTGTAGACACAATTATAGAGATGTTTACACAGACGATAACCAGATTTGAGGGTAGACAGGAGAATCTTGCTGGTCAGGCTACTGCACCTGAGAGACATGGCTTGCACAGCCTGCACCGATACCTCGGGCTGTAGAGGTAGATATTCCTACACCCCCTCCAGTTCAAGACATTCCCCCACCAGTTTAAGATTTTGTATCTCCATAATAGGTTTGTGGTGAAGGAGTTTATGATTGTGACTGGGCAGGTTGAGATAGTTCAAGAAGTTTGGACCACCTTCGTTTAGTAGGGTGAAAGACCCAGTGTTAGCGGAGCATTAGATTCGCAGTATGGAGAAACTCTATAGGTTTTTCCATTGCTTTGCCACAGAGAAGGTCACTTTTACTGCCTTTGTACTAGAGGATGAGGCCGAGCATTGGTGGATGACCACCCAATCGATCTTAAGTGCACGTCACCCGGTGGTGACATGGGATATATTTTTGGATGCCTTCAGGAGGCAGTACATTCCAACCACTACTCAGAGGAAGATGCAGATGAAATTTTTGACCTTGACTCAGGGAACCGTACTGTGGATGAGTATGATTCTGGATTCACATCTTTAGGTAGATATGACATAGTGACCATGGGTTGTCAGGACAGGAAGGTCCAAAAATTTCTTAAGGGATTGAGACCTTCAATCAGAGCACGATTAGCCCCATTTGACATTACCACCTATGACGAGGTAGTACGTAGAGCTCAGTTGTGTGAGCAGGACTATGAGTTGCATGTCTCAGAGTTGAGCAAGAGTGGTAAGGGCAGAGATAGAGACTGGAAGAGGTTGGTTGATGATAAGGGATTCAGAAAGGGCCGGAGATTATTTGGTAAAGGACCAAAGATTGAGGAGGTATGAGAGAGGCCTACGAAACCTCCAGTTTATTCAGCTTACCAGCTTTACCTCCAGCTTCGAGGGGTATAATTATTGGCGGACCCCAACCTACCACCGAGCAGTGCAGGATATGTGGTAGATATCATGGGAGTAGGCCATCCCTTCGATGAGATCATGCTATAGATGCGGTAAACCAAGGCACATAGCTCGTGAATGCCCAAAGTTGGTTGATATAGCCCCACAAAAGGGTAAAAAGCCACAGAAGACTACAGTTGTTACACCTACACCTAAGAGGAAGGTCACAACTGGAGAGAAAGGGAAACAAGTTGTTGGTCGAGGGTGAGTGTTTGCATTGGACCAGACATCTGCAAAAGCTTCTACGGATGTGATTAAAGGTACCATCCTAGTCTTTAATTTTAAAGCATTAGCATTGATTGATCTTGGTGCCACACATTCATTTATATCGCCTTCATTTGCATGTAAATTGTTTGAACATGTAAAACCTGTACCTCTAAGTAGGAAATTACTTATAAGCACTCTAGTGAGAGATAATGTAGTAACTCAATATGTATGTAAAGATTGCAAATTAAAATTAGGGGAAATGGATATGTTGGCCAATCTTATTCTGTTAAATATGAAGAACTTTGATGTAATATTGAGAATGGATTCGTTTGCTACAAACCATGCTGTTTTAGACTGTTATGCTAAGACAGTAATGTTTTCCACCCCTGACAAGAATGTTGTAAGACTTAAAGAGTAATGAAAGAAGTAGTAAATTATTTCCAAGGATGAATGATTTTACTAACCAATGTGATCATAATATGATGAAGGTTTTATAGCATATGTGGTTGACTTGGATAAGGCACACCTGAAATTAGTTGACATCCCAGTGGTTAGAGAGTTCCCTGATGTCTTTTCGGAAGAATTATTAGGATTGCCACCAGAGAGAGATGGAATTTTGTATTGATTTGGTGCTTGGAATTGAATCGATATCCAAACCACCGTATAGAATGGCTCTAGTAGAATTGGAGAAACTAAAGAAACAATTACAAGAGTTATTGGACAAGAGGTTTATCAGACCGAGTGTATAACCTTGGGGAGCACCGGTTCTATTTGTAAAGAAGAAAGATAGGAGTTTTCGACTTTGTATAGATTACCGGTTGTTGAACAAGGCTACCATCAAGAACAAATAACCCCTTCCATGGATAGATGATCTATTGGATCAGTTGCAAGGAGCACAAATCTTTTCGAAGATTGATCTGTGGTCTGGATATCATCAGTTGAGGATTCGGAGTGGAGATGTACCCAAGACAGCGTTTCAGACCTGTTATGGCCATTATGAATTTATGGTTATGTCGTTTGGGTTGATGAATGCTCCTGCAACGTTTATGGCATTAATGAATGATGTGTTTAAGCCATACCTGGACAGCTTCGTGATTGTGTTTATAGATGACATATTGGTATACTCGAAGTCCAGGGAAGAGCATGAGCAGCATTTGAGGATAGTGTTACAGACCATCCGAGATCAAGAGTTGTATGCTAAACTCAACAAATGTGATTTTTGGTTGAGTGAGATATCATTTCTGGGTCATGTATTCTCAAGAGACGGTGTATCAGTGGATTCGTCCAAGATAGAGGCTGTGATACAGTGGGAAAAACCCAAGACAGTTATAGAGATCCGCAGTTTCTTGGGTTTAGCAGGTTATTACTGACGATTTGTCAAGACATTCTCTAAGTTGGCTGCTCCGTTGACACGTCTCACTTGGAAAAATGTGGCATTTGAGTGGGATGATAAGTGTGAAAGTAGTTTCTGCGAGCTAAAGCACAAACTGACCACTGCACCTATTCTCACCATACCCACCAACTCAGGAGGTTATTCAGTGTATACAGATGCCTCGAGACAGGGATTGGGTTGTGTGTTGATGCAGGACGGGAAGGTAGTAGCCTATGGATCCAGACAGCTTAAGGAACATGAGAGGAACTACTCGACCCATGATTTGGAGTTAGCAGTCATGGTATTTGCATTAAAGATTTGGTGGCACTACTTGTACGATGAGAAATTTCAGGTGTATACAGATCATAAGAGCCTCAGATATCTATTTTCACAAAAAGAGTTGAATATTAGGCAGAGATGATGGATAAAGCTTCTGAATGATTATGATTGCGAGATATTATACCATCCAGGAAAGGTTAATGTTGTGGCAGATGCCCTGAGTAGAAAGAGCCTCGGAATGGTCTCGTATATGATAGTTAGGGAACATGAGTTGCTCGAGCAATTTGCTCACCTCAGGTTGGATATAGTCCCTTTTGATGTTGACACTGACTGTGTGATAGCTAGCCTGGGAGTGGAAATAGATTTGATTGATCGGATACGACAAACACAGCATGTCGATCTACTGTGTGAGGATCGTGCGAGTCTGATTCAGAGGGGTGATGTGGCCGATTTCTTAGTGAGTGATAATGACCTACTGAGGTTTAGAGGCAGGATTTGCGTTCTGATGACCCAGAGCGAAAGAGATTGATTTTGACAAAAGCTCAATCATCGAGATATACATTGCATCCGGGGAGTAACAAGATGTATCAGAATTTTTGAAAAGTGTATTGGTGGTCAGGGATGAAAATGGATATCATAGAGTTTGTGGCAAGATGTTTGGTATGTCAGCAAGTGAAAGTAGAGCATCAGAAGCCTACAAGGTTATTGCAGCCTCTACCTATACCGACTTGGAAATGGGAGTATGTCACCATGATTTCATCATAGGATTGCCAAGGACTAAGAGGAACAATGGTGCGATCTGGGTAGTGGTAGAGAGATTGATGAAATCCGCCCACTTTCTAGCCATGAAATCCATAGATACTTTGAGTACTTTAGCGGAGTTGTATGCATGGGAGATAGTGAAGCTACATGGTTTCCCAGTGAGCATTATATCGGATAGGGATTCCCATTTCACTTCCCACTTTTGGTAATATTTTTAGGAAGCTATGGGAACCCAGTTAAGATTTAGTACCGCTTTCCACCCTCAAATCGATGGTCAGTCAAAGAGGACCATCCAAATGTAAGAGGATATGCTGAGAGCGAGTGTCATGGATTTTAAAGGCTTCTGGGATTATTACTTATTATTAACTGAATTTGCATACAATAACAGTTATCACTCGAGTATCGGGATGGCACCATATGAAGCGTTATATGGTAGAAGGTGTCGTTCCCTTATTGGTTGGGAAGAAGTGGGTGATAGAAAGACTTTTGCTCTCAATTTGGTACAGCAAGCCTCTGAGGTTGTTCAGCTGATATGTGAGAGATTGAAAACAGCTCAGAGCAGGTAGAAAAGTTACGCTGACATGAGACGAAAGCCATTAGAGTTCACTGTGGATGACTCAGTATTATTGAAAGTCTCTCCTTCAAAAGGGATTATGAGGTTCGGTAAGAAGGGTAAGTTGAGCCCTTAGTATATCGGACCGTTTAAGCTATTGGAGCAAGTGGGAGATAAGGCCTACAGGCTAGCGTTGCCCCCAGAGCTAGCGGACATTCATAGTTTCTTCCACGTATCGATGCTTCGAAAGTACCATCCAGATCCGACTCATGTGATTCGGTATGAGCCATTGGAGCTCAAGAACGATTTGACATATATAGAGACACCGATCCGAATACTGGATAGGAAGGAAAAGGTTTTAAGGAACAAGACAATTCCACTTGTTAAGGTTCTCTGGCAGCACTACAATTCAGAAGAAGCTACTTGAGAGTTAGATAACTTGATACGGGAAAAGTACCCTCTACTTTTTGACGAATGACTTCGTTCTAATTTGGAGGACCAAATTTCTTGAAGGAGGGGAGGATTATAAGACCCGTAAATTTTCATGTAATAATTATGATTTTGGAATGTACAGACAAGTTATATTATATATGAATCATAAGAAATGGATGTTTCTAAGTTTTAAGTATGAATGAATTTGCAAAATGAGTGTTGAAGCAATTGAATGGGAGTTTAACTTTGGAAATTTGGGAAAATTGTAGCTGAAATGTTGCAGGATGAATGCCAGATCGATTTGAGAGCAAGGGAGATCAATCTCATTGCCTTGGAAATGCAATACAGAGGCATTCTGCAAGAGGGAGATCAATCCCTCACTCAAGCAGATCGATCTCAAGTTGTCTCGGATTGAACCAGATCAATCTCCTCCCATAGGCAGATCGATCTCTAGTTACCTCTGGATAGGCCAGATCGATCTCCATAGCCTTCTGCTTGAAACAGATCGATCTCATCCCTTGAGCAGATCGATCTCATGCACTTCGACAGATCGATCCCCTGCCTGTAAATTTTTAAAATTTTGAAAGAGTTTAAGCAAGGGCAGATCGATCTCCTCTCTTTGGAGATCGATCTCATAAGCCATTTTCTATATAAACTGGGCAGCAGAATCTGCATTTCACAAGAACAACCTATTTTCCTTCATTTTTAACATAACCTAGCTTTCTCACTCTAAAATCACTACTTTCCAATTAGTTTTGAGAGAAGTTCTTTTGAGCAAAGTTGTTCCTAGTGAAAGAGTGAATAACATAGTCAAAGATTGGAAGCTCAAACATTGGATTGAAGTAGAAAAGAGGTTTTCCCCCAAATTGGCAAAAAAAAGAGAGGAGAAAGTCAAGTTAGGTAAGATTTCAATACACCATCTTCTAGTATGTTAATCTAGACACTTTGATGTGTGATTTGGTGTATGTATTTTTTGTTAAAATGTGATGAACATGCTTAAACAACCATAACCTAGAAATGGCTTAGTGAGAGAAAGTTGTAATGGCATGAAGTTAATGATGATTTAAGCATGTAGAAATGTTAATAAGAATGTGAAGATGATTCTAAGATAACTTTGTGAAATCCATATGTTGGATTAGATCGAGATTGATAATGGGTAGAATAGGTGTTTGATGAAATGTCATAGAGAAGAAAAATGATGAACTAGAGGCATGGTGAACTTAATGTCAGTTCAATATGAATCAATAGACTCAAGGAGTCTAATGGATTCTTGAGTAAACGAATGGAATAATAGAAATGGACTTAAGAAAGAATAAAGTCCAATAAGACGAAATAAGGCCAAATAGGTGTGAAATGGCCCAATGCATTTAATTGAACTTCATGCAAGTGAAAACGAAACATATTGGAGTATATTGATGTGAATTGTAATTCATTATAGCTCTTGGAGACATAATTAGAGCCGATAAGATCGGATCACGAGCATTGGAAATCAAGGAAGGCGATTCAAGTGTGATTCAAGGTAAGGGATTTATGCGAGCTATTAGAGATAGTTATATGTATGTTTCTTACCTGCCGTGTGTGAATAAATACGATAAAGTATATAGATATTGATATATCTAGGTGAAAACTAAGTATGAGAAGAACCTATAAGCATGTGTTGCATGACTTCCATGTTATTGTTGTGAAAAGAGGTTTTGCAAACGTTTTGAGAAAGAGTAATAATAGACGGGCTCCCGGTTTAGTAATTTACATGAAAATCTTTTAACGAGTGATTGAAAAGAGATTGCCCTCTCACTCATACTCAGTAAATGGAGCATTCTTTTCTTTTCTGTGTGAAATTGTGCTAGATCCTAGGTGGCAACGGTAGATTTATTAGCCCTGCTCACACATCATTTTTTAAAAAGGGAGTTTTTGAGCAAAGCAAAAAGGGTGCTCGATGCCTCAGGTGATGTTGTGTGTTCCACTCGAGAGCTCACACTAGATTTTGGGAATCATGCTGAAGCCAAAGAGTACTACTTAGTGATCTTGCTCTGATTATGCTCGCATGTGACCTCCTCGATTTAAAGTGATGAGACAAAATCATGCTCGATGCCTCAGGTATGTTGTGTGTTATTATGTTGAGTTGCTTGCAGGTGGTCTCTTAAGCTTTACTATTTGATAAGCAAAATCGTGCTCGATACCTCAGGTATGATGTGTGTTCTTACGCTGAGTTGCTTACACGAGAGCTTATGAGCTTGCTGTGTGATGAGTAAAATCGTGTTGAAGCCGTCATGTATTGCTTAGTTATCTTGCACAGACCTACTCGCACGTGATTTTGAGACAATGAAAATAGGTGATAAGGATCCACGGGAGCACGATGTACCATGAGCGTTAGCCATAGAGTACGATGTGCCATGATATCTTAGTGATTCTGTGTAGGCTGAAGGGATGGTTGATCCGCCTTCCCAAGCATAGGATTCCTGCACACCTGATCAGTGTTGCCTGGAATCCAGACTATGACCATAGGTCTTCTTTTATCTGTGTGATACGACATTGTGTTGCTACTGTGTGAGGTGACAAATGTCCCCCTGCTGTGTGATACAGGATTATATAAAATCTCATTATATGTCTCAAGTGAATTGATTTACTAAGTGATTTGCTAAGTGTGTTCTATGTGAATTGATAAATGAAGCTGTGTGGTTTTTAAAAATTGAGCTGTGTGAATTGATGATGTATATGCATATACCCATCTAGCGAATTAATAGTTTCGCACCGATGGAAGCTATTTTCAAAGAAATGCATATGTTTTATAAGGAAAATAAATGTTAATATTTTAGCATGTAGATAGTGTAGTTATCTACCTGCTTTCATATTTTCCTTACTGAGCGTGTTAGCTCACCCCCTTATTTCCTCCTCCACAGTAACTACGCAGTAGTAAGTTACTGCAGTTGTTCCTGCTATGGTGTTTTCAAGTTCTCCAGCAGTACAAAGGTATACATTTATGAGAAAAAAAATTTTGTATCCTGTAAATTAATGCACAATTTAGTTACCGTTTGTACGAAAGGGATGTATATAATAGAAACTGATGTAAACGTTTTTGCATATTTATAAAAGAATAGTTTCTACTTCATTTAATGAATGTTAAATTATGAATGAATGAGATGTGGATATGGATGTTGACTCACAACCCAACTGTATGTAGTAAGTTAAGTCACGGGAAGAGGGTCGTGACACCTCATCTTGAAGATCAAGTTGATTACTTAGTAATACTGGTATCTTTCTATCTTTCCCACCTTTCTTTGCTCTTTTATTTTTTTTTATTTTTTAACCTTTAATCTTTGTCCATTTTCAAACGGTTCAACAAGTGATTGCCTGCAATGCCCGATATAGGACGTACAAAGCTTAGGCTGACGTGGAGCTCCATCAACTGAAGGCTGAAAAATTCGAATGGCTTACTAAAAGGAATCAATACAAGAGGTTTCCTAAGCAACTCGAGTGATAAAAGAAGGAGAAAGAGGATTTGAATCTCGACTACCTTCGCCTTCAGGAGAATTTTGCTAAGGAGCAAGAAAAGTCTGAGCAATATAAGGAGGCTTATACCATGACTTATGAGGAGCTTAATTCTTTCAAGTCCAACTACGATTCTATTTTGTCTAAGTTACAAGACCTCCAAACTAGTTATGATGAGCTTAAGTTAGACCACAGGAGGTTAGCCGATCGAAACTAAGAGATGGAATAAAAGATTTCTAGGTTGCATAGAGAACCTCCGTCTTCCTCTGTTAATTAAGATGTACGCGATAAAATTCGTTCCAAAGCTGCTATAGAATACTGCCTTTCATAGGACTTCCATGATAAGAAACTTTTATTTTCTACAAGCTTTGTCAAATACGGTTTCTATATGGCGCGCTCTTGGTTGGAAAATGAGAGATCGGGTAAGTCTTTTCTAGAGCTGCAGTGATCAAGACAATTAGAAGACTATACTGGTGAGTTTCGTGGTTAGAAAAATTACGAGCTTAATAACGAGAATTTTGAAACTTATATGGAGAATGAGACTTATGACGATCTCTTTAACCTTTCGGGTCCTTGGGAGCCTCGTCACCAACAGGGAGTGATTAATGCCTTAGACGATTTAGATTGCGATGACTTAGATTACCCCGATGAAGGTGCTTCTCTTCCAGTTGAAGAGTAGTTTAGTTCTCAATGTTTTCTTGTTGTTAATACTTTTAATTTAATTTTTTTAAGAGAATTTCAAGTTCTTATCTGTACTAATAAGGCAGACTTATCATTTTATATATGGAGTTTCGTTTTCATAAGTATTACTTGTCTCATGCATTTTTACTTTAAGAGGGTGATTTTTCTTGCAAATTTTTCGCTTCAAACCCTTGAACTATTTCTTTATGGCTTACCTCGTGCACTTTTCGCTTCAAGTCCTTGTGCTTTTTCTTTGTGGCTTACCTCGCGTACTTTTCGCTTCAAGCACTTGCACTTTTTCTTTGTGGCTTACCTCGCACTATTTTGGCTTCAAGCCCTTATTTGAGTACGTGGCTTACCTCGCGCACTTTTCACTGCAAGCCCTTACACTTTTTCTTTGTGGCTTGCCTCGCATATTTTTCACTTCAAGCCCTTATATGAGTGCATGGCTTACCTCATGCACTTTCTCTTCAAGCCCTAGCACATTTTCTTTTTGTCTTACTTTGCACATTTTTTCGCTTCAAGCCCTTATTTGAGTGCGTAGCTTACCCATGTACTTTTTGCTTCAATCACTTATTTGAGTGTGCGGCTTACCTCACGCCCTTTTCGCTTCAAGCCCTTGCACTATTTCTTTATGGCTTACTTCGCGTACTTTTCACTTTAAACCCTTTTTTTAAGTGCGTGGCTTACCTCGCGCACTTTTCGCTTCAAGCACTTGCACTATTTCTTCATGGCTTACCTCGCGCACTTTTCGCTTTAAGCCCCTTTACATGTTGCAGGTACAATTAGTCACCTATTAATTATTTGAAAACCTTAACGGGCAATAAAATATCAATATGGAATAAATCATGGTTCAATAAATGAAATGTCAACTCATAGTTTAATAACAAGAAATAACATTAAATGAATTGAAGTTTCACTACCAGGATAGTTTTAAGTGGTTGTATTCCATGTCTTTGCTATCTTCTTGCCTTGTAAACTTTCCAAGATACAGGTGCCGGGTCCTATCATCCTCCTGACTCTGTAGGGTCCTTCCCAATTTGCCCTGAACTTCCCATCTTTTTCCAAGGCATTGGTGATGGCTGACTTTCGTAACACCAAATCTCCCTCTTGTAAGGGTCTATCTCTCACGCAGGAGTTGTAATAATAGGCAACTCTGTGTTAGTAAGTGGCTAATCGCACAACTACAAGGTCTCATTGCTTATCGAGTAAATCTAGGTTCTCCCGTAGACCTTGAGAATTTACTTAATTGTACAAGGGATTACCCTTGGTGAGACGGCTTCAATTTCCACTAGTATTAAAGCTTCGATCCCATACACCAATCTAAACGGCGTCTCTCCTGTCGGTACTCGACTCGTGGTTCTATATGCCTATAAAATACTAGGCAGTTAGTCTATCCAAGCTCCCTTTGGTTTGTCTAGATGAGTTTTAAGACCATGAAGTATGGTTCTATTACTGATTTCAGCTTGGTCGTTAGCCTGTGGGTATGATACTGAGGATATCTTGAGTTGGATCGCTAATCCTTCGCAAAAATTGCGAAATGCATCACAATCAAATAGTTTTCCGTGATCAACATTCAAAATTCTCAAAATTCTGAATCAACAGATTATCGCCTTCCAAGCCATTGCTTCAACCCTCTTTTCTATAATAAAGGCCACCAACTATTCTTCTATCCATTTAGTAAAATAGTCTGTAGCCATCAACAAGAACTTCCTTTGACTAGTAGCTACTTGGAATGGTCTTAGTATATCCAAACCCCACCGGGCAAACGATGTGGGTTGAAATGCACTTTGAAGAGTTGAAATTGGTGCAGTTGTCAAGGGGGCAAATTTTTTACATTTGTCACTCACATCTTCGCACTTTACCAAGTGCATCTTGCTTAAGTGTGGGCCAATAGAAATCTGCTCTAAGTATTTTTGCTGCTAAAGCTCAAGCTCTCAAATGCTCTATACCACGACCAATGTGTAGTTGGCTTGTTCAGGGCTCAAGCATTTCAACACTGGTATAATATACCCTTTTTTACAGAGCTCCTCGTTCAGTAGAGTGAATTTTGTACTTCGGATTATCAATCTCCTGGTTGTTTCTTTGTCTTCAGGGAGTATTCCCTTCATTAAATATTGTTTAATAGGCGCCCTCTAGTCTGCACCAACTTCGATTTCTAGCACCTTTTCTTCATCTATGCTAAGTTCTCCAACTTCTCGACCTTTATAGATCTTCCAATTGCTTCTTTAGATGATGCCAACTTAGACAAAGCATCAACATGATTGTTCTCAGATCAATT
Organism: Firmiana major; assembly: GCA_033439115.1. Taxonomy (NCBI): domain Eukaryota; kingdom Viridiplantae; phylum Streptophyta; class Magnoliopsida; order Malvales; family Malvaceae; genus Firmiana; species Firmiana major. The sequence goes on along the minus strand of CM065908.1, from coordinate 42,346,892 downwards.
GATTTGAGTTAGCTGAAAATTATCAAATGATCGAGCTAACCACTAGATCTTTTGTAAGTATGGAATAAAGGCAAATTCTCGGCTCTCATATCGCCCATTGAACTGGTTAACGACAAGTTACGAGTCGCTATTGTCACGACCGCCCGTGACATACCAAAAACCACTACAAATTTTTTCTCATTTTACTTACGTTTCCTTTTGTCATAACTCAACACCAAACCGTTGAGCTGTGATTCGATATCAATCACCTCAACCACATTCATTCCATAATATGCATACATGTCAATACAATTATCTATTGACTATAAGTACTCTTTTCTTCAAAGTAAACTCATATACATTAATACAAATACTTGTACATATACATCCCCGGTCGTACATTCGTTTACATAACTGTTCTTTTACATTGTTCAGAATAAAACGCTTGAATGTGTATACCTTTCGTAATATGGGTATGCAGCGGATCAAGGAATACCAATCCTTAGCCGTGTCCAACTACTGTGAACGCTCTGTAGAGAGGAGGAAATAAAAAGGGGGTGAGCTCACAGCTCATTAAGGAAATAAGGCAAGCAAGTAGATAACCACACTATCTACAAAATATAATGTTCATGCCATTACATCATTTCCTTTTTGATTCGCATCTAAAGCATGTGTCTTTCTTGAAACATTTATGCAATATATATATATATATATAAATCAACAGTATGAATTGAAAGCATGTTGGTTTAATAATCTCAGAAGTTTATGCAAAACATTGCATTTCTCATGTAATTAATATAAATCACATTTTATCATGCCATTTCAATTAAATAAAAAACAAAGATGGCATATCATCTTGTAAAAACATGGAAATCTGGGCCTCACCCATCCCTCGGGTTACCTTTTTACATACAAGGTCACATGTCGAGACTCAATCCATCCCTCGAGTCTACCCAATTATAAAAACTCATGTGACAATTCAAACAAGAAATATCAGTAAGGCGAAACAAGATAGGCGACTACTTGTTCCGAGATTATGATCATAACTCATTTTTCGTGATCCCAGGCTACATAATACTCGGTGTGCGGGGTCTCACATTTGCTGTAACGGGAGGTGGGTCAAATCGTCAACCGTCAGCTCACAACTCTATATCATCATGTACTTACGGTACAATGTACTCCATGTGACACACACGGTACAAAGTACTCCATGGACCTAATCCTCATAGTCAGGGTGCCTGCCATAGGTCTTAACCCTCATACCATGGATAATAGTTTCGATAGCCCTTGGTCATATCTCAAAATTTGCACGTGCGAGCATATAATCAATGCTACACAGTCTGCACAGGCTCCCATCACGGCTATTTCATGCTATCTCTTTCAAAATCGATACGTGTGAGTAAACTCCCAACACGAACTCATGCATATAGTCATATAAATCTAGTGCGAGCAATGCTCCCAGCACTATGCCATATAAAACTGAGTATGAGCAATGCTCCAATACTCTATCATGCATCAATCAATAAAACTGAGTACGAGCAACGCTCCAGTACTTTATCATGCATAAATCGCATTAAAATAAAATACGAGTATTACCCAAGTACTATCTGATGCATATCTTATAAAATCTAGTGTGAGTGTTACTCTAGCACTAATGGTTTTCACACAAACCGATAGATGACTTATTTCAATTTAATTTCACTCAATTAGATCAAATTGGCACTATAACATGTTGTTTTCGCGTATAACATTAAAACATTAGCCAGTCTATCTGTCATACCCCATTTTTGGGTGCCCTTTCATCCATACATACATTACTACGGTTGGGCTGTGAGGCAATGCAAATACTAAAGTTCTAAAAATTTACAGCGAAAATATTTAAAATTTAATTCACACTCCCAAGTGTGTAAATATACAAAATTAATTGTATAATAATATCTTTACATAATAATCCCATAAAACTGTTACATTTCTTAGGTATAACTGTGCGATACAAGATAAAAGATACAAAATGCTCTTGTGTATACTGTTCTTATACCTTTGCAACTAATGGGAGCTATCCAACGCAAAAAGGAATTTAGAGACCACCGCTCTCCTACTTCTCAGTATCTGGAGGGGGAGAATGGTGGGGTAAGAAACCACAGCTCAGTAAGGAAATGAATGCTAGCAAGTAGATTTCGTACTACCTACATAGCCCATGCATGTATAAACCAAACCATGTTTTTAGTATAAATGGAAATATTATCAGAAAATGCAGTTAAACATATATTTCTTATTTGGCATTTTCATGTAACACAACATTCGATATTTCCTGTTAAAACATGTTTCATAAAATAGTGCTCTCACGGCACAAGTGTTTAGATCAGAGATTTATCAAAACACAAAAATCTCTTTCTTTTCTGAGTTCTCCTCAATCTCTCGAATCTCTGAGACAGGCATGGAGTTTTCGGCAATCAAATATCCATGACATATGGCCATAGTCAGTGATCCAAGGCCTCATTGATCAGGTGTGCATAGGGCATCACATCGCCAGAAGGGGGATGGGTCAGTCCTACCCTCCGGCTCATCTCAATCAATCTCATCTCCTCATATACTCACGATATAAGGTATGCCATGCGTCATCTACGCGATACTCGTACTCACGTGCACCCAGCACGATACATAGTATACCAACGGACAACTACACAATACTACGTACGCCCGTGGACCCAAGTCCATACTCCAACTCCGATGGACTTATCATCCTGAACCATGTCTCACATACCATGTGAGCAATTCTACGTGACACACAGTCATCGCAAGGCTCCAGCGCAATATTTTTCTCAGTGCAAGTAACCGCTTCTAGCACCATATCGTTTCGAACTAAGTAAAAACTAGTGCAAGCAAAAGCTCCAGCACTTTCCTCAAAACATGTCCGAGCCAGAACTCCAGCACATTATCGTTATAAACTGCGTGCGAGTCCCACTCTAGCACAGTAAATCAAACATGCAGACATATGCGAGTAAGACTCCAACATAGTCAAACCAATAACATAGGTGTGAGCCAATGCTCCGCACCAAATCACATCTCAAATTCGATAGGTGGCTACTTTCTCTTTTAAAACTCAAAACATGTTTATTTATGCAGCATGCCTTTCCATGCTAAAACATGTAAAACTAGCCAACCTATCCTTATCATCTCTCAATCACAAAGTCAATACGAAATTGAGAAAACATTGAAATCATGCATATCATGCTATTTCCTTACCCCATCCCATTTCTCAATACATATATATCATAGTACATGTCATGCTTCCATATCATTTCATAAAATTGTAGTATCGTACTAATTCTAGCGATATATCTACGAAATTGTTGTAAAATATGTACGAACATCTCTACAGCTAACACACAGTCCCTTACCTTGAATCGTACGCGTATTTCCTCTGTCACGTTTGCTCCATTCGTGATTCGGGTTATCTGTGTTCCGCATATTTCAAGCTATACATATAAATCATCAAGTTATTTTTTTTTTCCTCTTCTAAACCTCCACATTGTTATTTATTTATTTATTCATACTCCTTAACCCATTAAATCACATTTCATCTTTCTCACAAATCTCATTATACTTCTCTTAAGTTTTCCACCATTTCTCATGGATCTTCTCTCCATAAATCCCTTTCAATATTACTCACTTATCACTACACTCATCATTTCTAACAATATTTCACATCTCATTCAACCCATAAATCTCTAGAAACTATATTTAGAAGCTTGAAGGTTGAAAAGCTTAACCTTTTACTTAGTCAAACTTGTGGTAGCCACAACTCCTTCTCTTGATCACATTAAGGTGTGATTTTTAGGCATGTTGTTCTCCTTGCTCCAAGGAACAACTTTCCCTTCTTCAGCTTCTTCCAAAGCTGGTCGAAATGTGGTGATTTCTAGAGTGAGAAAGCTTGGGTCTTGAGAGAAAATGGCATGTGAGGTTTGATGGGGGAAGAGTTCTGAGTTTTCATCTCAATCCCGTGCTCTTTTTTTAGATGCAGGCTTATGAGATCGATCTGGTCCTTGTAGAGATTGATCTTTGCAAGGTTTGGTAGTCCTTTTTACAAAACATAACCACTCCCAAATCGATCTTCTCCCTCGATGAGATCGATCTATCGAAGGATAATTTTCCTCTTAGAGATCGATCTACCTCTTGTAGGAGATTGATCTACTCTTTACAGAACCCTTAAAGAGATCGATCTGTCGAGGCTTGGGATCGATCTGTCTCAAATAGAGAGTTAAAGAGATCGATCTGATTGCCTTAAAAATCGATCTTCTCATTACAGAATGCTTAGCAGATCGATCTGGCTCCATTGGAGATCGATCTGGCCTGCTCTATAGCTTAATAATAAGTTCATTTTGGCTCTTCCAGATCGATCTCACATCTTGTGAGATTGATCTGACCCTCATATTTTCTAAATTTCCAACAGTTTTTTGTAGTAACTTTACTCAAAACATCTTAAATTTATTGCCATAGTCATTTTCTCATTCATCCACCTTTGAGACTTGGAAATGACTTTCATTCATACTTTATACACATTAAAACTTGTGTGAAACCTTTGTATAACCAAAGGTGTATAAAGGTAACTAAATGGAAGTGCACAACTCATGCAAATCTCCCTTCCATTTTACCACACTACTCATATTCTATGCCACTCACATTCATCATATATCAAAGTCCATTTCTTCATATTCATGCTTAATGCAACTTGTACGTACATCGCAACTCTTATTACAAGTGTGTACATTTAACTTATGGACTTTGCTTCACATATGCTTTACATTACTAGTACATTACAATACTTCATGAATTCATTGACATATGTACAAGGTTAAACCTATGCGGGGTCTCACATTCTCCCCCACTTAGAAAATTTGGTCCTCCAAATTGGAACCAATCATTTCGTGAATAACTCGGGATACTTCTCCCACATCAAACTCTCCAATTCCCATGCGGCCTCTTCCACAGTGTGATGTTGCCAAAGAACCTTCACCAAGGGAATTATCTTATTCCAAAACACCATCTCTTCCTTGTCTAATATCCGGATCGGTTCCTCCACATACGACATATCCTCCTTGAGCTCCAATGGCTCATAGCTAATTACATGTGTTGGATCTGGATAGTACTTCCGAAGCATAGAAACATGGAAGACATTGTGGACTTCCGCTAGCTCAGGTGGCAAGGCTAGTCTATATGCTCCATCTCCTACTCTATCCAAAATCTCGAAGGCACCAATGTAACGAGGGCTTAGTTTTCCTTTCTTCCCGAACCTCGTTATTCCCTTAGAAGAAGATACTTTAAAAAATATGGACTCACCCACATCAAACTCAAGTGGTCTCTGTCTCCTATCAGCATAGCTCTTTTATCGATTTTGACCTATTCGCAGCCTATCACATATTATCCGGACATCCTCGGAGGCTTGTTTAACCAAATCAGGAGCAAGTAATTGTCTATCACTAACTTCTTCCCAACCAATGGGTGATCGACATCTACGACCATATAGTGCCTCATAAGGGGCCATACCAATACTTGAGTGATAACTATTATTGTAGGCGAACTCAATCAATGGCAAGTGATCATCCCATGAACCTCTAAAATCCATCACACACGCTCTCAACATATCCTCCAGGGTCTGTATAGTCCTCTCTGACTGACCATCTGTTTGAGGATGAAAAGCAGTGCTAAAGCTCAACTGGGTCCCCATCGCTTCCTGAAAATGTCCCCAAAAGTGCGAAGTGAAGCAGGCATCCCGATCAGAAACAACACTCACTGGGACTCCATGCAATCTCACTATCTCCCATACATACAAGTCCGCCAATGTACTCAAAGTATCTGTAGATCTCATAGCTAAGAAGTGTGTCGATTTCGTTAACCGATCTACTATAATCCATATAGCATCATGGTTATTATGGGTTCTCGGTAACCCCATCACAAAATCTATGGTGACGTGTTTCCACTTCCATGTAGGTATCGATAGAGGTTGTAATAATCCTCCTAGCTTTTGATGATCAACCTTTATGTGAGACCCCGTATAGGTTTAACCTTATATATATACATGTAAATGAGTTCAAAGGTATGGTGATATACTTGTAATGTGAATTATATATAATGTAAGTCCATAAGTTTAAGGTACACACATGTAATAGAAGTTGTGATTGTACGTACGTACAAGTTACAATATATATGAATGTGAAGAAATGGACTTAAACATGGGAAGAATGTGAGTGAGATGGAATATGAGTGGTATGGTGAAATAGAAGGAAGATTTCATAAGTTGTGCACTTTCATTTGGTTTATATCATGTACCTTCGGTTATACAAAGGTCACCCACAAGTTTTAATGTGCACAAGGTATGAATGGATGTCATTTTCAAGTCTTAAAGATAATCAAATGAGAAAATGACTATGGCAACAAATTAAGGATGTTTTGGTATAAGTTTTCTGTAGAAAATTACAGTAAGATCTGGAGATATGAAGGCCAGATCGATCTCATAGGATAAGAGATCAATCTGGAAGAGCCAAATACTCTTATTTGAGTAATGGAATATAGCAGATTGATCTCCAAGGGAGTCAGATCGATCTCCTTAACTCTAGGGTTGGAAGCAAATCGATCTCCTCTAATACCAGATCAATCTCCTTAAGTTTCTGTTTGACAGAACATCGATCTCAAGCCTCGACAGATCGATCTCCTGCCTTCAAAATACCTCAAAAAAGAGAGATTTTAAGAGGACCAAATTGATCTCCCCTAAGACTAGATCGATCTCATCAAGCTGAATCTATAAATAGGAGCAGTTGGATCAGCAGATTTCGGATAAAAACATTTCTTTCCATTTCGAACACAAAAACCTAGCTTTCTCACTCCTAAATCTAGCTATTTTCAGTAAGATTTAAGGGAAAGCTATTAGAGACAAAGTTGTTCACATCAAAGAGAAGAACAACATAGTTGGGAGGCATTTTTCTCATTTGTTAGATTTAAGCAACAAGGTGCATTTCTATTGGAGCAAGGAGGAAATCAAGGTAGGTGAGTTTCTAATGCAAATCCTAAGTATATTTGTTTGGATATTGATATTGGAAATGATTAGTATGCATAGAAATGATAGAAACTACCTAGAAAATAAAGAACCCACCATAACCTAGAAATGGTCTAGTGTGAGAAAGTGGAATGTAGAAGCATTAATGGTGAATGAGTTATCTTAAGAGGATGATTGTGTTGTGGGTATGATTTGGATGTGTTGATATTGGGATAAATTGTGAGATTTACCATAAGGGGTAAAATGTATATTTAAAGCATTGGATAAATGCTTAGTTGAACAAGAGTTAAAAATGTTAACTCAAGTGCTTGATGGATGAATTGTAGTTCTCGATGATACACCGAAACAAGTTGAGATAAGAACGCAAGAAGCATAGAGGAGGAGAGTCGCACACAAGTAAATCAAGGTAAGGGACTGTGTGTTAGCTATAGAAATGTTCGTATGTATTTTATGATAATTTCGTAGATATATCGCTAGAATTAGTACGATACTACAATTCTATGATATATATATATATATATATATATGTGTGTGTGTGTGTGTGTTGAGAAATGGGAAGGGGTAAGGAAATAGCATGATATGCATGTTTTCAATATTTTTCTCAATTTTTTATTGATATTGGTGATTGAGAAATGATGATGATAGGTTGGCTAATTTTACATGTTTTAGCATGAAGAGGCATGCTGCATAAATAAACATATTTTGAGTTTTCAAAAGAGAAAATAGCCATCTATCAGATTTGAGATGAGATTTGGTGTTGAAACTCTAGCTCACACCCGTTTTAATGACTTTGACTATGTGCTGGAGTGTTAGCTCACACATGTTTCTATGCTTTTAATGTGCCGTGCTAGAGTTTAACTCGCACAATGGTTTTGAGAAAAGTGTTGGAGCATTGCTCTCACCTGTTTTTAATTAGTTGAGGTAAACCTAGGGGTTTGGGACCCAAGGGGATGCCAGTCGATGGCCTTTGAACGGGCTGGGCCTTAACGATAAATCGTACCGCGCTGGAGCCTTGCGATGACTGTATGTCACGCTGCATGCTCGCTTAGTATATGAGACATGGTTCAGGATGAAAAGTCCATCGAAGTTGGAGTATGGACTTGCGTCCATGGTCGTACGTAGTACTATGTAGTTGTCCATTGGTATACTATGTACCATGTTGGGTGCACGTGAGTACAAGTATCGCATAGATAACACATGACGTACCTTATACCATGAGTATATGAAGAGACAAGGTTGATTGAGATGAGCCGAATGGTAGGACTGACCCATCCCCCTTCAGGCGAAGTAATGCCCTGTGCACACCTGATCAGTGAGGCCTGGGATCACTGACTATGGCCATATGTCGTGGATATTTGATTGCCAAAAATTCCATGCTTGTCTCAGAGATTCGAGAAAATAGAGACAACTCAGAAAAGAAAGAGATTTGAGGAAAAGATATGTTTGAGAAAGTAAAGAGATTTTGTGTTTTGATAAATCTCTGATTTAAACACTTGTGCTGTGAGGGCATGGTTTTATGAATCATGTTTTAAAATGGGAGCATGACATATATGATTTACATGAAAATGCAAATGAGAAATGTATGTTTAAAAGCATTTTCGTATGATATTTCCATTTATGATGAAAACATGCTTTTGGTTTATACATGCATGGGCTATGTAGGTAGTACGATATCTACCTTCTAGCATTCATTTCCTTACTAAGATGTGGTTTGCTCATCCCACTATTTTCCTCTTCCAAGTACTGAGAAGTAGTAGAGCGGTGGTCTCTAGATTCCTTTTTAAGATGGACAGCTCTCGCTAGTCGTAAACGTATAAGAATTGTATACACAAGCGTATTTTGTATCTATCTTGTCGTATCGCATAGTTATACCTTGGAATTGTAAACAACTTTATGGGGATGATATGTATATTTATACAATTTATTTTGTATATCTACACATACCTGGGAGTGTGAATAAAAGTTTTTAAAATTTCCACTATAAATGTATGAATTTTAGTTATTGCATTGTCTCACAGCCCAACTGTAGTTGCGTAAATATGGATAAAGGGAACCCGTAAGTGGGGTGTGACAGATTTGGTATCAGAGCATGGTTGGTCTGATGTGAGTCGATGTTTCAAACTAAGAAACATACATCCCCAAGTTACTGTGCAATATTTGGATACAAATGTGTATACGGAGCTAGTAGTGAATTAAACGTTTGTTATAAATGCAGGAAAGTTATCAGGCTTGTGAGATATGCCTGAGAGATACCACAAGAGGGGAGAGAGCTCGAGAGCTTAAGGGCGGAATGACAGGACTGAGAGGCACAGTAGATCGTCCTCTAATCATGAGCCCCAAGAACAGATAAAGGCTTTCGATCTTTGGATAGCTCGATTAGAGGAAGACATGCGTACGATGATAGGTCAAATTATGGCTAGGTTTGAGGGTACACCTGGTACAGCGGGACAGGCTGTACCGAATCCCTCAGCAACTGCAACTGAACCTGAGAATGTTGCACCTGCACAACCTGAACCAGTTAGGCCACGAGATCCCCATATTCGACCAGTACCTCCTCCAGTAGCCCCACAACAGTATGATGATGATGATTTGGGGTATGGATATGACTGTGATATGGAGAGGTTGAGGCATTTCATGGACTTTAAGCCTCCTTCTTTTAGTAGGGTAAAGGATCCAGCAGTGGTTGAGGACTGGATCAGCCAAATGGAGAAACTGTTTGACTTCTGTAGATGTTTGGCTATGGAGAGAGTAGCGCTTGCGGCCTTTGTACTGAGAGGCGAAGCATAGCACTGGTGGAAGTTCACCAGGACTATGTTGAGAGCTGAGGGTATGGCTATCACATGGGATATGTTTTTGGTTCATAGAGCAATATATCTCAGATACCGCTCGACGTAGGTTGCAGATGAAATTTTTGAATCTGACTCAAGGGAATCAAACAGTTGATGAGTACGAGTCACGATTCACTTCACTAGGCAGATATGATCCGAGAGGCTATAAGGGTCCGTAGATTTATAGATGGACTGAGGCCTTCAATTCGAGCGAAGTTAGCCCCGTTTAATGTCGCTACATCTAGAGAGACTGTGCGATGGGCCCAGTTATGTGAGTAGGATTTTGACTTGCAGATTTTTGAGTTCAGTTGGGGTAAGGACAAGGGTCCTAAGAAGCTAGGAGATGGCAAGAGTGCCAAATTTGGTCAGAAATTCATGAGTAAGCGTCGGAGAGAGGCAGATGAGTTCCAAAAAAAGGCCGCTAGACCTTTTATGCCTCCGACTCAGACACTAGCTGGGGGCATAGTGATCGGTAGACCCCGATCGACAACGAATCAGAGTAGAGCATGTGGTCGATATCATGGTGGTAGGCCCTATTACCTTCAGAGTACACGATGCTTCAGATGTGGCAAGTTTGGACATTATGCAAAGGAATGTCCAGAGATAGCGAGGTAATTCCACAGAAGGGTAAGGAGCCATAGAGAGTTCCTACAGTTACACCTCCTGCAAGAAAGAAAGCATCGGCTGAAGAAAAGGGGAAACAAGTTGTAGGTCAAGGCAGGGTGTATGCGATAGACCAGGCATCAGCTGATTCCTCTTCTAAAGTGATAAAAGGTACAATATTGATTTTCAATTTGGAGGTTATAGCCTTGTTTGATTCTGGTGCTACGCATTCCTTTATATCACCTGCATGTGCATCAAAGTTAAAATGTTTTATAAAACCCACATACTTGAGTAGAACTTTATTAATAAGTACCCCTATGAGAGTTAGCCAATTAGCTGAGCAAGTGTATAAAGATTGTAAAGTGAGGGTAGGGGATAAATGCATGACAGCCAATCTGATTTTTTTAAATATGTATGACATTGATGTAATCTTGGGAATGGATTGGTTAGCTACCAATCATGCTGTCTTAGACTGTCACGCTAAGTCTATTACATTCTCTCTACCCGAAGGATGTGTTGTAAGATTTTAAAAGAAGAAATCAAACCTTGAATATATGACAAATAAAGTACATTGGTATAAATGACTTGAATGTTGTTTTGAATGTTTTATTACTTATGTGGTGGATTTGGACAAAGTACATTCGGATATGGAGGACATTCCAATGGTTAGAGAATTCCCTGATGTCTTTCCAGACAACCTATCGGGATTGCCACCGGATAGAGAAATGGAGTTTGGTATTGACTTGAAGCCTGGAACCGAGCCAATATCGAAGTCACCATATAGAATAGCTCCAGTTGAGCTAGAGGAATTAAGGAAACAGTTGCAAGATATGTTGGACAAGGGGTTTATAAGACCGAGCGTCTCACCATGGGGAGACTCGATGTTGTTTGTAAAGAAGAGAGATGGGAGTCTTAGGTTGTGTATTGACTATAGGATGTTGAACAAGGCTACCATCAAGAATAAGTACCCCTTGCCACGCATTGACGATTTATTGGATTAGTTTCGGGGAGCGCAGATCTTTTCCAAGATAGATCTGAGGTTTGGGTATCATCAATTGAATATTCGAAAGGAGGATTGCCCAAGACAGCTTTTCGCACCCGCTATGGTCATTACGAATTCCTAGTGATGCCTTTCGGGTTGACTAATGCGCCAACAGCTTTTATGGCTCTAATGAATGAAGTATTCAAGCCATACTTGGACCAGTTCGTGATCATTTTCATTGATGATATATTGGTGTATTCAAGGTCCAAGGAAGATCATGAGCAACACTTAAGGATTATTTTGCAAACCCTCCGAGAGAGAAGGATGCATGCCAAATTGAGTAAATGTGACTTTTGGCTAGAGCAAATTTCCTTTTTAGGCCATGTGGTATCGAAGGTTGGGGTGTTAGTAGATCCATCCAAGATCGAGATCGTTGTTCAGTGGGAATAACCCAGGATAGTCACAGAGATCAGAAGCTTTTTAGAGGGTTTGACAGGTTACTACAGGAGATTTGTAGAGGGTTTCTCTAGATTGGCTGCTCCATTGACACATCTTACGAAGAAGAGTGTGGAGTTTACATGGGATGAAGCTTGTGAGAGAAGTTATCAGGAACTTAAGCGCAGATTAATCACCGCGCCAGTTCTTATCATCCCTAAGAGCTCAGGGAACTACTCGGTGTATACAGATGCTTCGCATCAAGGACTAGGCTGTGTTTTGATGCAAGATGTAAGGGTAGTAGTTTATGAATCTAGACAGCTGAAAAATCATGAAAAGAACTACCCCACTCATGATTTAGAATTGGTGCATTGAAGATATAGCGCCACTACTTGTATGGTGAGAGATTTCAGATCTTTACAGATCACAAGAGTCTGAAGTACCTGTTCTCACAGAATGAGTTAAACATGAGGCAAAGAAGGTGGTTAGAACTCTTCAAAGACTATGATTGTGAGATCTTGTACCACCCGAGGAAGGCAAACCTAGTTGCCGATGCATTGAGTAGAAAAAATCTCTAGTTGGTATCGCATATGATGGTTAGAGAGCACGAGTTGTTGGAACAATTCACAAACCTTAGTCTGGATATGACCCTACCTGAGATTGGTAGCTATGGGATTATTGCTAGCCTGAGATTAGAACTGGAGTTGATTGAGAGAATCCGACAAGCTCAGCAAATTGATCAATGGTGTATTGACATGATTAGCCAAATTCAGAAGGGGAAGGGTACAGATTTTGTATTGAGTTCAGATGGAGTACTAAGGTTTGGAGATAAAATATGTGTTCTTAAGGATTCAGAGCTAAGGAAGTTGATCTTATTAGAAGCTCACTCATTGAGATATACAGTACACCCGAGGAGTAGTAAAATGTATCAGAATCTCCGAAAGGTGTATTGGTGGTCTGGAATGAAGAGGGACATAGTTGAGTATGTCGCTAGATGTCTCATTTGTCAGCAAGTAAAAGTTGAACATCAGAAACTAGGTGGATTGTTACAACCTCTACCGATACCGACATGGAAGTGGGAGCACGTCACCATGGACTTTGTGATGGGGTTACCGAGAACCCGAAAGAACCATGAAGCTATATGGGTGATAGTAGATCGGTTAACGAAATCGGTACACTTTTTAGCCATGAGATCTATAGATACTTTGAGTGCATTAGCGAGTTTGTATGTACAGAAGATAGTGAGATTGCATGGAGTCCCAGTGAGTGTTGTTTCTGATCAGGATGCCCGCTTCACTTCCCATTTTTAGGGATATTTTCAAGAAGCGATGGGGACCTAGTTGAGCTTTAGCATCACTTTTCATCTTCAGACAGATGGTCAGTCAGAGATGACTATACAGACTTTAGAGGATATGTTAAGAGCGTGTGTACTGGATTTGAGGCTCATGGGACGATCACTTGCCATTGATTGAGTTCGCATACAATAACAGTTATCACTCAAGTATTGGTATGACCCCTTTTGAGGCACAATATCGTCGTAGAAGCCGATCACCCATTGGTTTGGAAGAAGTTGGTGACAGATAGTTGCTTGCTCCCGATTTGGTTAAACAAGCCTCCGAGGATGTTAAGATAATATGCGAGAGGCTGCGAACAGCTCAAAATCGACAAAAGAGCTACGCTGACAAGAGACAGAGACCACTTGAGTTTGATGTGGGTGAGTCCGTATTTTTTAGAGTATCTCCTTCAAAGGGACTAACGAGGTTCAAGAAGAAAAGGAAGCTAAGTCCTCGTTACATTGGTCCCTTCGAGATCTTGGATAGAGTGGGCGATGGAGAATATAGGCTAGCCTTACCACCTAAGCTAGCAGAAGTCCACAATGTCTTCCATATTTCTATGCTTCGAAAGTACTACCCAGATCTGACACATGTAATTAGCTATGAGCCGTTGGAGCTCAAGGAAGATATGTCGTATGTTAAGAGACCGATCCGGATATTGGACAAAAAAGAGAAGGTGTTGCGAAACAAGATGATTTCATTGGTTAAGGTTTTGTGGAAACATCACACCGTGGAAGAGGCCACATGGGAATTGGAGAGTTTGATGCGGGAGAAGTATCCTGAGTTATTCACAGAGTGATTGGTTCAAATTTGGAGGACCAAATTTTCTAAGTGGGGGAGAATGTGAAACCCCGTATAGGTTTAAACTTATATATATACATGTAAATGAGTTCAAAGGTATGGTGATATACTTGTAATGTGAATTATATATAATATAAGTCCATAAGTTTAAGGCACACACATGTAATAGAAGTTGTGATTGTACATACAAGTTACAATATATATGAATGTGAAGAAATGGACTTAAACATGGGAAGAATGTGAGTGAGATGGAATATGAGTGGTTTGGTGAAATGGAAGGAAGATTTCATAAGTTGTGCACTTTCATTTTGTTTATATCATGTAACTTTGGCTATACAAAGGTTACCCACAAGTTTTAATGTGCACAAGGTATGGATGGATGTCATTTTCAAGTCTTAAAGATAATCGAATGAGAAAATGACTATGGCAGCAAATTAAAGATGTTTTCATATAAGTTTTCTACAGAAAACTGCAGTAAGATCTGGAGATATGAAGGCCAGATCGATCTCATAGGATGAGAGATCGATCTGGAAGAGCCAGAATACTCTTATTTGAGTAATGGAATAGAGCAGATCGATCTCCAAGGGAGTCAGATCGATCTCCATAACTCTCAGGTTCGAAGCAGATCGATCTCCCCTAAGACCATATCGATCTCCTTAAGCTTCTGTTTGACAGAACATCAATCTCTAGCCTCGACAGATCGACCTCCCATCTTCAAAATGCCTTGGAAAAGAGGGATTTTAAGAGGACCAAATCGATCTCCCCTAAGACCAGAGCGATCTGATCAAGCTAAATCTATAAATAGGAGTAGTTGGATCTGCAGATTTCAGACAAAAACATTTCTTTCCATTCCAAACTCAAAAAACCTAGCTTTCTCACTCTTAAATCCAGCCATTTTCAGTAAGATTTAAGGGAAAGCTATCAGAGACAAAGTTGTTCACATCAAAAAGAAGAACAACATAGTTGGGAGGCATTTTTTCCATTTGTTAGATTTAAGCAACAAGGTGCATTTCTATTGGAGCAAGGAGGAAATCAAGGTAGGTGAGTTTCTAATGCAAATCCCAAGTATATTTGTTTGGATATTGATATGGGAAATGATTAGTATGCATAGAAATGATAGAAACTACCTAGAAAATAAAGAACCCACCATAACCTAGAAATGGTCTAGTGTGAGAAAGTGGAATGTAGAAGCATTAATGGTGAATGAGTTATCTTAAGAGGATGATTGTGTTGTGGGTATGATTTGGATGTGTTGATATTGGGATAAATTGTGAGATTTACCATAAGGGGTAAAATGTATATTTAAAGCATTGGATAAATGCTTAGTTGAACAAGAGTTAAAAACGTTAACTCAAGTGCTTGATGGATGAATTGTAGTTGCCGATGATACACTGGAACAAGTCAAGATAAGAACGCGAGAAGCATAGAGGAGGAGAGTCGCACACAAGTAAATCAAGGTAAGGGACTGTGTGTTAGCTATAGAAATGTTCGTATGTATTTTACGATAATTTCGTAGATATATCGCTAGAATTAGTACGATACTACAATTCTATGAAACGATATGGAAGCATGAAATGTACTATGATATATATATGTGTGTTGAGAAATGGGAAGGGGAAGGAAATAGCATGATATGCATGTTTTCAATGTTTTTCTCAATTTTTGTATTGATATTGGTGATTGAGAAATGATGATGATAGGTTGGCTAATTTTACATGTTTCAGCATGAAGAGGCATGCTGCATAAATAAACATGTTTTGAGTTTTAAAAAGAGTAAATAGTTATCTATCAGATTTGATATGAGATTTGGTGTTGAAACTCTAGCTCACACCCGTTTTAATGACTTTGACTATGTGCTGGAATGTTAGCTCGCACATGTTTCCATGCTTTTGATGTGCCGTGCTGGAGTTTAAATCGCACGATGGTTTTGAGAAAAGTGTTGGAGCATTGCTCGCACCTGTTTTTAATGAGTTGAGGTAAACCTGGGGGTTTGGGACCCAGGGGGATGCCAGCCGACGGCCTTTGAACGGGTTAGGCCTTAACGATAAATCATACCGCGCTGGAGCCTTGCAATGATTATGTGTCATGCTGCATGCTCGCCTAGTATATGAGACATGGTTCATGATGAAAAGTCTATCAGAGTTGGAGTTGGACTTGGGTCCACGATCGTACATAGTACTGTGTAGTTGTCCGTTGATATACTATATACCGTGCTGGGTGCACGTGAGTACGAGTGTCGCGTAGATGACACATGGCGTACCTTATACCGTGAGTATATAAGGAGATGAGTTTGATTGAGATGAGCCAGAGAGTAGGACTGACCCATCCCCCTTCAGGCGAAGTGATGCCCTGTGCACACCTGATCAGTGAGGCCTGGGATCACTGACTATGGCCATATGTCGTGGATATTTGATTCTCAAAAATTCCATGCCTGTCTCAGAGATTCGAGAAAACAGAGACAACTCAGAAAAAAAAAAAGAAAGAGATTTGAGGAAAAGATATGTTTGAGAAAGTAATGAGATTTGTTATTTTGATAAATCTCTGATTTAAACACTTGTGTTGTGAGGGCATTGTTTTATGAATCATGTTTTAAAATGGGAGCATGACATATATGATTTACATGAAAATGCAAATGAGAAATGTATGTTTAAAAGCATTTTCATATGATATTTCCATTTATGATGAAAACATGGTTTTGGTTTATACATGCATGGGCTATGTAGGTAGTACGATATCTACCTGCTAGAATTCTTTTCCTTATTGAGCTGTGGTTTGCTCATCCCACTATTTTCCCCCTCCAGGTACTGAGAAGTAGTAGAGCGGTGGTCTCTAGATTCCTTTTTGAGTTGAACAGCTCCCGCCAGTCGTAAAGGTATAAGAATTGTATACACAAGCGTATTTTGTAACTATCTTGTCATATCGCACAGTTATACGTTGGAATTGTAAACAACTTTATGGGGATGATATGTAAGTATAATGTATTTATACAATTGATTTTGTATATCTACACTGTGAGACCCCGTATATGTAAAGTTGTAATGTGTAATGAATGTGAATGGACTTGTAATGTAAATTATGATCGATGTAAGTCCATGGATTCAATGTATGTATGTGTAATATGATTTGTAACGTACATACAAGTTCCATTGAGTTTGAATATGAAGAAATGAGTCCTTATAAGTGATGGATGTGATTGAAACTCAAAATGGGTGGTGTGGTAAATGGAAGGAAGTTGCATGAATATAAATGCTTCCATTTGGTTTTATGTAGCATACCTTTGGACATACAATGAATGCACACAAGTTTCAATGTGCATAAGGTATGAATGGATGCCATTTTCAAGTTATAAAGGTGGATGGATGAGAAAATGGCCATGGCAATAGATCAAGGATGTGTTAGTATGAGTTGCAGCAAGGAAACTGAAGGAAATCTGGAAAACATGAAGGCCAGATCGATCTCATAAGATGAGAGATCGATCTGGAAGAGCCAGAATACTCTTATTTGGGCAATGGAATAGAGCAGATCGATCTCTAATGGGGCCAGATCGATCTCTTAAGCATTCTGTAATGAAAAGATCGATCCTCAAGCACCCAGATCGATCTCCTTAGCTCTCTGTTTGGGACCAGATCGATCTCATGCTTCGACAGATCGATCTCATACTTAAATTTCATGAAAATGAGAGATTTAAGGGGACCAGATCGATCTCCTCTTGGACCAGATCGATCTCCTCAAGCTATTTCTATATAAGGAGGGCTGAAAATCTAAAAATTTCGAGAAAAACACCAATCTTCCATTTCTAACCCAAAAACCTAACTTTCTCTCTCTAAAATCAGCCATTTCCAGCAAGAATTGAGGGGAGACCATTAGACATTAAGTTGTTCATCTTGAGGAAGAGAACAACATAGTTGGAACCCAAAATCCCATTGTGGGTATTGAAGGAGATAAGGGCATTGACATTTGGAGCAAGAAGAAAAATCATATTTGGTAAGATTCTAACACTCCAATCCAAGTACATTGTCTATTTAATTGATTTTGGAGTTGTTTGGCATGAGTATGTATGGATGGAAACACCTAGGTTGTGTTAGAAACTAATGTAACCTAGAAAATGGAATGCCTCTAGTGTGAGAAAGTATGAATTGGGGAGTTGGTGGTTTATGGATTAAGATAAGTTGTTAAATGAGTAATGTGGGTGATTTGGAATGGTTATGTGGAGTTATAATATGGGTTTTAGTGAAATTGTGAAAATGAGTATGTATATGCTTGATAAAATGCCATAGTGAGGGAATTCATGAAATATGAACACTATGAGTGTGAGACCCCGTACATGTATAGCTGTATATAGGAACATGGGAATGTAAATAAAATCATAAGTATGATGATACATTGTAATGTGAAGTATATGCAATGTAAGTTTATAAGATTATGTACGCACTTGTAGTAAGAATTGTGATTATACATACAAGTTGCATTATGAATGAGTAGGAAGAAATAAACTTGAACACGAGAAGAATGTGATCGAAATGGAATATGAGTAGTATAGTAAAATGGAAGGAAAGATTTACATAAGTGTATATTTCCATTCGAGTAATATCGTATATATTTGGTCACACTAAGATTCTACACAAGTTTTAATGTGTATGTAGTGAGGATGGATCCCATTTTCAAGTCTCAAATATGAATGAATGAGGAAATGATCATGGTAGCAAATTAAGGGTGTTTGGAAAGGGTTGTTGCAGAAAAACTGTAAGAAATCTGGAATTTGTGAAGGCCAGATCGATCTTATAGGATGAGAGATCGATCTGGGAGAGCCAGAATGCTCTTATGTGAGAAATGGAAGGGAACAGATCGATCTCCAAAGGAAGCAGATCGATCTCTTTAGCTCTCGGGTTGGAAGCAGATCGATCTCCCATAAGACCAGATCGATCTCCTTAAGCTTCTGTTTGACAGCAGATCGATCTCCAGTCTCGACAGATCGATCTCCTGCCTTTAAAATGTCTTAGAAAAGAGGGATTTTAGAGGAACAGATCGATCTCCACCCAAGGAAGATCGATCTCATCAAGTCAAAACTATAAATGGGAGCAGTTGGATCATCAGAATTTCGGGATAAACCATTTCCTTTCCACTTCAACACAAAAACCTAGCTTTCTCACTCCTAAATCCAGCCATTTTCAGTGAGATTTAAGGAGAGTCTATTAGAGACAAAGTTGTTCACAACAAAAAGAAGAACAATATAGTCTAGAGGCATTTCCCCATTTGATGGATTGAAGAAATAAAGGGCAATCCTAATTGGAGCAAGAGGAAATCCAATGAGGTAAGTTCTAATGCACAAATCCAAGTACATTGGTTTAGTTAATGATTATAAAGATATTTGGGTGTGCATATTGTGGATAGAACTACCTAGAATGGTATGAAATGAATATAACTTAGAAATAGTCAAGTGTGAGAAAGTGGAGTGTGGAAGTGTTTATGATAAATGAGATATCTTGAGTGGATGATTAGGTTGTGGGAATGGTTTGGACATGTTGATATTGGGATAAAATTGTGAGATTTACCACAAAGGGTAAAATATGTATTTAAGGCATTGGATAAATGATTAGTTGAACAAGAGTTAGAAACGTTAACTCGAGTGTTGATGGATGAATTTCAGTTTCGGATGATACGCCGGAGCAAGTCGAGATGAGAACACGAGAAGCATAAAGGCGGATAGTTGCACACAAGTGAAACAAGGTAAGGGACTGTGTGTTAGCTATAGAGATGTTCGTACGTAATTACAGCAATTTCGTAGATATATTGCTAGGACTAGTACGATATTATAATTCTATGAAATGATATGGACGTATGAAAAGTACTATGATGTATATATGTATTGAGAAATGGGATAGGGTAAGGAAATAGCATGTTATGCATGTTTTCAATGATATTCTCAATTTTATATTGTTATTGATGATTGAGAAATGTTGATGATAGGTTGGCTAATTTTACATGTTTTAGCATGAAGATGCATGCTGTATGAAAAAAACGTGTTTTGAGTTTTAAAAGAGAAAATAGCCATATATCAGTTTTGAGATGAGATTTGGTGTTGAAGCGTTAGCTCACACCCGTTTTAATGCCTTGATGTACCGTGCGGGAGTTTTAACTCGCACGAGGGTTTTGAGAAAGTGCGGGAACTTTGCTCGCACCTGTTTTGTTGAGTTAAGGTAAACCTAGGGGTCTGGAACCCAAGGGGATACCAGCCGACGGCCATTTGAACGGGCTGGGCCTTAACGATAGATCGTACCACGCTGGAGCTTTGCGTTGACTGTGTGTCACGCTGCTTGCTCGCCTGGTATATGAGACATGGTTTAGGATGAAAAGTCCATCGGAGTTGGAGTATGGACTTGGGTCCACGGTCGTACGTAGAATAGTGTAGTCACCCGTTGGTATACTATGTACCGTGCTGGGTGCACGTGAGTACGAGTATCGTGTAGATGACACACGACGTATCTTCACCGTGAGTATACGAGGAGATGAGGTGGATTGAGATGAGCCGGAGGGTAGGACTGACCCATCCCCCTTCAGGCGAAGTGATACCCTGTGCACACCTGATCAGTGAGGCCTGGGATCACTGACTATGGCCATAAGTCGTGGATATTTGATTGCCGAAAATTCCATGCCTGTCTCAGAGATTTGAGAAACAGAGATAATCTCAGAAAAGAAAGAGAATTGCGGAAAGAATGATTTGAGAAATGAAAGAGATTTCGTGTTTTTGATAAATCTCTAATTTCACATTCGTGCCGTGAGGGCACTATCTATGAGCATGTTTTAAATGGAAGTTTGACATTTGATTTACACGAAAATGCTATTGAGAAATATGTGTTTAAATGCATTGTTCGTATGATATTTCCATTTATAACGAAAACATGGTTTTGGTTTATGCATGCATGGGCTATGTAGGTAGTACGATATCTACCTGCTAGCATACATTTCCTTACTGAGCTGTGGTTTGCTCATCCCACTATTTTCCCCCTCCAGGTACTGAAAAGTAAGAGAGCGGTGATCTCTAGATCTTTTGTGTTTAACAGCTCCCACAATCCGCAAAGGTATAAGACTTGTATACACGAGTATTTTGTATCTAATATATTGTATCGCACAGTTATGTCTTGGAATTGTAAACAGTATTATGGGGATGATATGTAAGTAAATGGTATATATACAATTAATTTTGTGTATTTACACACACACCTGGGAGTGTGAATTAAAGTTTTAAATATTCCGCTGTAAATGAATGAATTTTTAGTAATTGCATCTTCTCGCAGCCCAACCGTAGTAGAGAATGTATGGATAGAAGGGTTCATAAAAGTGGGGTATGACAGGTTTGGTATCAGAGCATGGTTGGTCTGATGTGAGTTGATGTTTAGGACTAAAAAAACATACATCCCCAAGTTACTGTGCGATATTTAGATACAAATGTGTGTGCGGAGCTGGTAGTGAATTAAATGTTTGTTATAACGCAGGAAAGTTATCAGGCTAGTGAGTTATGCCTGAGAGACACCGCAAGAGGGGAGAGAGCTCGAGAGCTCGAGGGCAAAATGACAGGACTGAGAGGCACAGTAGATCATCCTCTAGTCATGAGCCCCAGGAACAAATAGAGGCTTCTGATCCTCGAATAACTCGATTGGAGGAAGACATGCGCACGATGATGACCATGATGGGTCAGATCAAGGCTAGGTTTGAGGGTACACCTGGTACAGCGGGACAGGCTGCACCGAATCCCTCAGCAGCTGCACCTGAACCTGAGAATGTTGCACCTGTGCAAGCTGAACCGGCTAGGCCACGGGAACCTCATATTCGACTGGTACCTCCTCCGGTAGCCCCACATCAGCATGATGATGATTTGGGGTATGAATATGATTGTGATATGGAAAGATTGAGGCATTTTATGGACTTTAAGCCTCCTTCGTTTAGCGGGGTAAAGGATCCGACAGTGGCTGAGGACTGGATCAGTCAAATGGAGAAGTTATTCGACTTCTATAGATGTTCAGCAACGGAGAGAGTAGGCTTGCGGCCTTTGTATTGAGAGGCGAAGCAGAGCACTGGTGGAAGTCCACTAGGCCGATGTTAAGAGCTCAAGGAATGGTTATCACTTGGGATATGTTCTTGGACGTTTTCAGAGAGCAATACATCCCAGATACTGCTCGACGGAGACTACAGATGGAATTTCTGAATCTGACTCAAGGGAATCGAACAGTTGATGAGTACGAGTCACGATTCACTTCACTGGGTAGATATGATCCGGACTCGATCAGGAGTGAGGCTATCAGAGTCCGTAGATTTGTAGATGGACTGAGGCCTTCGATCCGAGCGAAGTTGGCCCCATTTGATGTCGCTACATATAGAGAGGCCGTGTGACGGGCCCAGTTATGCGAGCAGGATTATGACTTGCAGATTTTTGAGTTTAGTTGGGGTAAGGACAAGGGTCCGAGGAAGCTGGGAGATGGCAAGAGTGCCAAATTTGGTCGAAAATTCATGAGTAAGCATCGGAGAGAGGTAGATGAGTTCCAGAAAAAGGTTGCTAGACCTTTTATGCCTCCGACTCAGACACCAGCCAGGGGTATAGTGATTGGTGGACCCCGACCGACTACAGATCAGTGTAGGATATGCGGTCGATACCATGGTGGTAGGCCATGTCATCTTCAGGGTACCCGATGCTTCAGATGTGGTAAATTTGGACATTATGCCAGAGAGTGCCCGGAGATAGTTGAGGCAATTCCAAAGAGGGGTAAAGAGCTAGAGAGGGTTCCTACAGTTGCACCTCCTGCAAGAAAGAAATCCTCGGCTGAAGAAAAAGGAAAACAAGTTGTGGGTCAAGGCAGGGTGTATGCGATAGACCAGGCATCGGCTGATACCTCTTCCGAAGTGATAAAAGGTACAATCTTGATTTTCAATCTAGAGGTTATAGCTTTGTTTGATTCTGGTGCTACGCATTCCTTCATATCACCTGCATGTGCATCTAAGTTAAAAGGTTTTGTAGAGCCCACATACTTGAGTAGGACTTTACTAATAAGTACTCCCATGAGAGTGAGCCAATTAGTTGAACAAGTGTATAAAGATTGTAAAGTGAGGGTGGGAGATAAGTGCATGACAGCCAACTTGATTTTGTTGAATATGTATGACATTGATGTAATTTTGGGAATGGATTGGTTATCCGCCAATCATGCTGTCATAGACTGTCGTTCTAAGTCCATTAAGTTTTCTCTACCTGAAGAATGTGTTGTAAGATTTTAAGAGAAGAAATGAAATCTTAAATTTTGTATTAAGTAAAGTACTTTGGTATAAATGGCTTGAGTGTTGTTTTGAAGGTTTTGTTGCTTATGTGGTGGATTTGAACAAAGTACATCCGGATATGGAGGACATCTCAGTGGTCAGAGAATTCCCTGATGTCTTTCCAGACGATCTACCAGGATTGCCACCTGATAGAGAAACAGAATTCGGTATAGACTTGACGCCTGGAACCGAACCAATATCGAAGTCACCATATAGGATGGCTCCAGTTGAGTTAGAGGAATTAAGGAAACAGCTGCAAGAGTTGTTAGAGAAGGGGTTCATAAGACCGAGCGTCTCACCATGGGGAGCCCCGGTATTGTTTGTGAAGAAGAGAGATGGGAGCCTCAGGTTGTGCATTGACTATCGGATGTTAAACAAGGCTACCATCAAGAATAAGTACCCCTTGCCACGCATTGACGATTTATTGGATCAGCTTCGGGGAGCACAGATCTTCTCCAAGATAGATCTGAGGTCTGGGTATCATCAATTGAAGATTCGGAAGGAGGATGTGCCCAAGACAGCATTTCTACCCGCTATGGCCATTACGAATTCTTAGTGATGCCTTTTGGGTTGACCAATGCGCCGGCAGCTTTTATGGCTCTAATGAACGAAGTATTCAAGCCATACCTGGACCAGTTCGTAATTATTTTCATTGATGATATATTGGTGTATTCAAGGTCCAGAGAAGAGCATGAGCAGCACTTAAGGATTATTTTGCAAACCCTCCGAGAGAGAAGGTTATATGCCAAGCTTAACAAATGTGACTTTTGGCTAGAACAGATTTCTTTTCTAGGCCATGTTATATCGAAGGATGGGGTGTCAGTAGATCCATCCAAGATTAAGGCAGTTGTTCAGTGGGAACAACCTAGGACAGTCACAGAGATCAGAAGTTTTCTGGGATTGGCTGGTTACTACAGAAGATTTGTAGAAGGTTTCTCTAGATTAGCTGCTCCATTGACACGTCTTACGAGAAAGAGTATGGAGTTTTCATGGGATGAAGCTTGTGAGAGGAGTTTTCAGGAACTTAAGCGCAGATTAACTACCGCGCCAGTTCTTGTCATCCCTAACAGTTCAGGGAATTACTTGGTGTATACAGATGCTTCGCATCAAAGACTAGGTTGTGTTTTGATGCAAGATGGAAGGGTAGTAGCTTATGGATCTAGACAGCTGAAAGATCATGAGAAGAACTACCCCACTCACGATTTGGAGTTAGCGGCCGTAGTGTTTGCGTTGAAGATATGGCGCCACTACTTATATGGTGAGAGATTTCAGATCTTTACGGATCATAAGAGTTTGAAATATCTATTCTCACAAAAGGAGTTAAACATGAGACAGAGGAGGTGGTTGGAACTCCTCAAGGACTATGATTGTGAGATCTTATACCACCCGGGGAAGGCAAATGTGGTTGTCGATGCATTGAGTCGGAAGAGTCTCGGGTTGGTATCTCATATGATGGTTAGAGAGCACGAGTTGTTGGAACAATTCACGAACCTTAGTCTGGATATGACCCTACCTGAGATTGGTAGCTATGGGATTATTGCTAGCTTGAGATTAGAACCGGAGTTGATTGAGAGAATCCGACAAGCTCAGCAAATCGATCAATGGTGTATTGTCATGATTAGCCAAATTCGGAAAGGGAAGGGTGCTGATTTTATATTGAGTCCAGATGGAATACTAAGGTTTAGAGATAGAATATGTGTTCCTAAGGATGTAGAGCTGAGAAAGCTGATCTTATCAGAGGCACACTCGTCGAGATACACGATACACTCGGGGAGTAGTAAGATGTATCAAAATCTCCGAAAAGCATATTGGTGGTCTGGAATGAAGAGAGACATAGCTGAGTATGTCGCTAGATGTCTCATTTGTCAGCAAGTAAAAGTCGAACATCAGAAACCAGGAGGATTATTACAACCTCTATCGATACCAACATGGAAGTGGGAGCATGTCACCATAGATTTTGTGATGGGGTTACCAAGAACCCGTAAGAACCACGATGCGATATGGGTGATAGTAGATCGGTTAACGAAATCGGCACATTTCTTAGCCATGAGATCTACAGATACATTGAGTGCACTGGCGAACCTGTATGTGCGAGAAATAGTGAGATTGCATGGAGTCCCAGTGAGTGTTGTTTCTGATCGGGATGCCCGCTTCACTTCCCACTTTTGGGGACATTTCCAGGAAGCGATGGGACCCAGTTGAGTTTTAGCACCGCTTTTCATCCTCAGACAGATGGTCAGTCAGAGAGGACTATACAGACCCTGGAGGATATGTTGAGAGCGTGTATGCTGGATTTTAGAGGCTCATGGGACGATCACTTGCCATTAATTGAGTTCGCCTACAATAACAGTCATCACTCAAGTATTGGTATGGCCCCTTATGAGGCACTATACGATCGTAGATGCCGATCGCCCATTGGTTGGGAAGAAGTTGGTGACAGACAATTGCTCACTCCCGATTTGGTTAAGCAAGCCTCCGAGGATGTTCAGATAATATGCGAGAGGTTACGAACAGCTCAAAGTCGACAAAAGAGCTACGCTGACAAGAGACAGAGACCACTTGAGTTTGATGTTGGCGAGTCCGTATTTTTGAAAGTATCTCCTTCTAAGGGAATAATGAGGTTTGGGAAGAAAGGAAAATTAAGTCCTCGTTACATTGGTCCCTTTGAGATTTTGGATAGAGTGGGAGAAGGAGCATATAGGCTAGCCTTACCACCTGAGCTAGCAGAAGTCCACAATGTCTTCCACGTTTCTATGCTTCGGAAGTACTACCCGGATCCGACACATGTAATTAGTTATGAGCCGTTGGAGCTCAAGAAAGATATGTCGTATGTCGAGAGACCGATCAGGGTGTTGGACAGGGAAGAGAAGGTGTTGCGGAACAAGACGATCTCGTTGGTTAAGGTTTTGTGGCAACATCACACTGTGGAAGAGGCCACATGGGAACTGGAAAGTTTGATGCGGGAAAAGTATCCCGAGTTATTCACGAATTAAATTGGTTCTAATTTGGAGGACCAAATTCTCTAAGTGGGGGAGAATGTGAGACCCCGTACATGTATAGCTGTATATAGGAACATGGGAATGTAAATAAAATCATAAGTATGATGATACATTGTAATGTGAAGTATATGCAATGTAAGTTCATAAGATTATGTACGCACTTGTAGTAAGAATTGTGATTATACATACAAGTTGCATTATGAATGAGTAGGAAGAAATAAACTTGAACACGAGAAGAATGTGATCGAAATGGAATATGAGTAGTATAGTAAAATGGAAGGAAAGATTTACATAAGTGTATATTTCCATTCGAGTAATATCGTATATATTTGGTCACACTAAGATTCTACACAAGTTTTAATGTGTATGTAGTGAGGATGGATCCCATTTTCAAGTCTCAAATATGAATGAATGAGGAAATGATCATGGTAGCAAATTAAGGGTGTTTGGAAAGGGTTGTTGCAGAAAAACTGGAAGAAATCTGGAATTTGTGAAGGCTAGATCGATCTCATAGGATGAGAGATCGATCTGGGAGAGCCAGAATGCTCTTATGTGAGAAATGGAAGGGAACAGATCGATCTCCAAAGGAAGCAGATCGATCTCTTTAGCTCTCGGGTTGGAAG
The DNA here is from genome assembly GCA_033439115.1 of Firmiana major. Classification (NCBI taxonomy): domain Eukaryota; kingdom Viridiplantae; phylum Streptophyta; class Magnoliopsida; order Malvales; family Malvaceae; genus Firmiana; species Firmiana major. Next base: position 42,319,951 of record CM065908.1, on the reverse strand, counting down.
CAGATCGATCTCCCATAAGACCAGATCGATCTCCTTAAGCTTCTGTTTGATAGCAGATCGATCTCCAGTCTCGACAGATCGATCTCCTGCCTTTAAAATGTCTTAGAAAAGAGGGATTTTAGAGGAACAGATCGATCTCCACCCAAGGAAGATCGATCTCATCAAGTCAAAACTATAAATGGGAGCAGTTGGATCATCAGAATTTTGGGATAAACCATTTCCTTTCCACTTCAACACAAAAACCTAGCTTTCTCACTCCTAAATCCAGCCATTTTCAGTGAGATTTAAGGAGAGTCTATTAGAGACAAAGTTGTTCACAACAAAAAGAAGAACAACATAGTCTAGAGGCATTTCCCCATTTGATGGATTGAAGAAATAAAGGGCAATCCTAATTGGAGCAAGAGGAAATCCAATGAGGTAAGTTCTAATGCACAAATCCAAGTACATTGGTTTAGTTAATGATTATAAAGATATTTGGGTGTGCATATTGTGAATAGAACTACCTAGAATGGTATGAAATGAATATAACTTAGAAATAGTCAAGTGTGAGAAAGTGGAGTGTGGAAGTGTTTATGATAAATGAGATATCTTGAGTGGATGATTAGGTTGTGGGAATGGTTTGGACATGTTGATATTGGGATAAAATTGTGAGATTTACCACAAAGGGTTAAATATGTATTTAAGGCATTGGATAAATGATTAGTTGAACAAGAGTTAGAAACGTTAACTCGAGTGTTGATGGATGAATTTCAGTTTCGGATGATACGCCGGAGCAAGTCGAGATGAGAACGCGAGAAGCATAAAGGCGGATAGTTGCACACAAGTAAAACGAGGTAAGGGACTGTGTGTTAGCTATAGAGATGTTCGTACGTAATTACAGCAATTTCGTAGATATATTGCTAGGACTAGTACGATATTATAATTCTATGAAATGATATGGACGTATGAAAAGTACTATGATGTATATATGTATTGAGAAATGGGATAAGGTAAGGAAATAGCATGTTATGCATGTTTTCAATGATATTCTCAATTTTATATTGTTATTGATGATTGAGAAATGTTGATGATAGGTTGGCTAATTTTACATGTTTTAGCATGAAGATGCATGCTGTATGAAAAAAACGTGTTTTGAGTTGTAAAAGAGAAAATAGCCATCTGTCAGTTTTGAGATGAGATTTGGTGTTGAAGCGTTAGCTCACACCCGTTTTAATGCCTTGATGTACCGTGCGGGAGTTTTAACTCGCACGAGGGTTTTGAGAAAGTGCGGGAACTTTGCTCGCACCTGTTTTGTTGAGTTAAGGTAAACCTGGGGGTCTGGGACCCAAGGGGATACCAGCCGACGGCCATTTGAACGGGCTGGGCCTTAACGATAGATCGTACCGCGCTGGAGCTTTGCGTTGACTGTGTGTCACGCTGCTTGCTCGCCTGGTATATGAGACATGGTTTAGGATGAAAAGTCCATCGGAGTTGGAGTATGGACTTGGGTCCACGGTCGTACGTAGAATAGTGTAGTCACCCGTTGGTATACTATGTACCATGCTGGGTGCACGTGTGTACGAGTATAGCGTAGATGACACACGACGTATCTTCACCTTGAGTATACGAGGAGATGAGGTGGATTGAGATGAGCCGGAGGGTAGGACTGACCCATCCCCCTTCAGGCGAAGTGATACCCTGTGCACACCTGATCAGTGAGGCCTGGGATCACTGACTATGGCCATAAGTCGTGGATATTTGATTGCCGAAAATTCCATGCCTGTCTCAGAGATTTGAGAAACAGAGATAATCTCAGAAAAGAAAGAGAATTGCGGAAAGAATGATTTGAGAAATGAAAGAGATTTCGTGTTTTTGATAAATCTCTAATTTCACATTCGTGCCGTGAGGGCACTATCTATGAGCATGTTTTAAATGGAAGTTTGACATTTGATTTACACAAAAATGCTATTGAGAAATATGTGTTTAAATGCATTGTTCGTATGATATTTCCATTTATAACGAAAACATGGTTTTGGTTTATGCATGCATGGGCTATGTAGGTAGTACGATATCTACCTGCTAGCATACATTTCCTTACTGAGCTGTGGTTTGCTCATCCCACTATTTTTCCCCTCCAGGTACTGAGAAGTAAGAGAGCGGTGATCTCTAGATCTTTTGTGTTTAACAGCTCCCGCAATCCGTAAAGGTATAAGACTTGTATACACGAGTATTTTGTATCTAATATATTGTATCGCACAGTTATGTCTTGGAATTGTAAACAGTATTATGGGGATGATATGTAAGCACATGGTATATATACAATTAATTTTGTGTATTTACACACACACCTGGGAGTGTGAATTAAAGTTTTAAATATTCCGCTGTAAATGAATGAATTTTTAGTAATTGCATCTTCTCACAGCCCAACCGTAGTAGAGAATGTATGGATAGAAGGGTTCATAAAAGTGGGGTATGACAATGAGCTTAATGTCGATTTAATATCGATTTGGAATGAGTTAATAGGCCTAAAAGAATCCATAGACTCGAGTTTTGGGTAAAGTAATGAAACGAGGCCTCATAAGCGTTAATAGAAAACTATAGGTCGAATTGACTATAGTGAACGCACGATGTCATATTATATGGATCGAGTATAATGCGGGATACGATTTTGTGCAGTCCCGAAGAGTTCGTTGAAGACGAATCGAGTGGTACGAGTAGCAGCTTTAAGGAAGTGGAATCACGCATCGCGATTCCAGGTAAGGGAATTCTGTAAGTATATAAAGGTAGCTGCTCGTAACTTGTGGGATTATAGGGTGTTTATGAAATGCATGAACGTTTGAGAAATTGGTTGTTTGGTATGCGAAAATAGTTGTGAATATTAGATGATTTAGTTTACATGGATGTATAAAAAGGGATAGTAAGGCTAATAATTGCATAAATCAAGTGTTTTGAATGCTTTCACAAAACATGTGTTTGGTTTAAACGAATTGATAGATAGGATGGCTATTGTGGTTTGATGTTTGTGATAGCACATGTGAAGTGCCAAATATGTTTTGAGATAGCTTTAAAAGCTTATAAGCCGCCTATCATGTTTATGTGAATTAAACCGTGCTAGAGCCTAGCTCGCACCGGGTATTGATGTTTTCATTTGTATGAAACGTGCTGGAGCTTAGCTCACACCTTGATTTGGAAACTATGATGATGTTTATAAACCGTACTGGAGCTTCTGCTCGTACGTCGCTTTTGAGTGGTTTGTCTTATGAGTATAACCGTACTAGAGCTATGCTCGTACGCGTCACTTTATGATAGGATGCATGAGTCGTGCTAGAGCTTTGCTCGTACAAGTTTGCATATTGTGATACGTATAAGGTTGTGAAAGTTGTTAAGATCCTTAAACCCTATATCCTTAAGCCAACATCCTTAAGCCCAAAGAGGCGGGGAGGCTCTGTTAGGCGGGGAGGCTCTGTTAGGCGGGGAGGCTCTGTTCAGTGGGGAGGCTCTCTTACGGTGGGATCCTTAAGCCAACATCCTTAAGCCTAGGAGGGGCGGGGAGGCTCTGTTAGGCAGGGAGGCTCTCCTACATGGGTACGGTAAGATCCTTAAGCCCTACATCCTTAAGCCAACATCCTTAAGCCCGAGGAGGCGGGGAGGCTCTGTTCGGTGGGGAGGCTCTCCTACGGAAGGATCCTTAAGCCCTAAATCCTTAAGCTAACATCCTTAAGCTCGAGGAGGCAGGGAGGCTCTGTTAGGCAGGGAGGCTCTGTTAGGCAGGGAGGCTTTCCTTCACGAATATGGAAAACTCTTGGTATGGGGTAGGTAAGACCTAGGAATGGCACCCCCAATCACGATATGAGTCTGCGGAGTACGCTGTACCGTGTATATCACATGGAGTATGATGTACCGCATGATGGTTATGTGATGAGAAAGTCTGGCGATGGATAATCCATCTTCGTGCCAGCATGATACCCCGCACACCTGGATGCGTGTGGTCTGGGATGATTTATGATGTAGTGGTCCACATAGGCACTTTTGATATAGTAGCCTAGTTTTTATACACATGCGTGAATTGTGAAATGAAAATGTGGTTGTAATTGTGAATTGATTTGGTGGTATTTATGTGTTGAGAAAGAGGTTTATGATGTTGGTTTAAAAAGGAGGTTTCTTAATGAATTGCCCTTTTTTTATGAATTTAAATGAGATTGAGCATGAGATGATTTATGCATGATGTTCTTTTTACCATGTTTGATATGCCAATGTACATGATTTTGACACATGATATATATGTATACTCATATGGCATAGTTTTATTCCTCATGCTCCTACCATAAATGATTTATGCATAACACTATCAGCATGTAGATAGAGTAGTTATCTACCATGCTTGCATTATTGCCTTACTGAGCGTGTGGTTGCTCATCCCTCTCTATTTCCCCTACAGAACGTGCATAGTAGCCCAGTGAGGACTGAGGCGTGGTATTTTGGACTCCGCTGTATCTCCATCGCTTAGAGGTATATACACAGTGATTCTTTTTGTATCTAAACAATGTAAAAGCACAGTATTCTTTTGAGTTGTAATTATGGGGGATGTAGATGTCAGTAAAACATGTTTTCGTATAAGTACACGATTAAACGCAAATGTATGACATCGTTTTAGTTAACTGAGAATGAATGAGATGTGATATTTATTTTTGACTCACAGCCCAACAGTGTGGTGGTAAGTTTGTTCACGACCGGGTAAGGTAACGGTAAAACGTGAATAATTTTCAGTGATTTTCAGTTAAAGAGAATAAAATTGGGCCGTGACATACACACACCTGGGAGTGTGAATAAAAGTTTTTAAAATTTTCGCTGTAAATGTATGAATTTTAGTTATTGCATCGTCTCACAGCCCAACCGTAGTAGCGTAAATATGGATAAAGGGCACCCGTAAGTGGGGTGTGACACTTTACTTACTGACAAGTGAGACATCTAGCGACATACTCAGCTATGTCTCTCTTCATTCCAGACCACCAATATATCTTCCAAAGATTCTGATACATTTTACTACTCCCCAGGTGTACTGTATATCTCGATGAGTGAGCCTCTGATAATATCAACTTCCTCAACTCTGAATCCTTAGGAACACATACTCTTTTCTCGAACCTTAGTACTCCATCTGAACTCAATACAAATTTCATACCCTTACCCTTCTGGATTTGGCTTATCACGTCAATGCACCATGATCAGTTTGCTGAGCTTGCTGGATTCCCTTAATCAACTCCGGTTCTAATCTCAAGCTAGTAATAATCCCATAGCTGACAATCTCATGTAGGGTCATATCCAGACTAAGGTTCATGAATTGTTTCAACAACTCATGCTCTCTAACCATCATATGTGATACCAACCCGAGACTCTTCCTACTCAATGCATCGACAACCACATTTGCCTTCCCCGGGTGGTACAAAATCTCATAATCGTAATCCTTGAGGAGTTCTAACCACCTTCTATGTCTCATATTTAACTCCTTCTGTGATAATAAATACTTCAGACTCTTATGATCCGTAAAGATCTAGAATTTCTCACCATACAAGTAGTGGCGCCATATCTTCAATGCAAATACTACGACCGCCAACTCTAAATCATGAGTGGGGTAGTTCTTCTCATGATCTTTCAGCTATCTAGATCCATATGCAACTACCCTTCCATTCTGCATCATGATACAGCCTAGTCCTTGATGTGAAGCATCTGTATACACAGAATAGTATCCTGAACTGTTAGGGATGATAAGAACTGGCGCGATGGTTAATCTGCGCTTAAGTTCCTGAAAACTCCTCTCACATGCTTCATCCCACGTGAACTCTACATTCTTTCTCGTAAGACATGTCAACGAAGAAGCCAATCTAGAGAAACCCTCTACAAATCTCCTGTAGTTACCAGCCAAACCCAAAAAACTCCTAATCTCTGTGATTGTCCTGGGCTGTTCCTACTGAACAACGACCTCAATCTTGGATGGATCTACTAACACCCCATCCTTCAATACAACATGGCCCAGAAAAGAGATCTGCTCTAGCCAAAAGTCACATTTACTCAGTTTGGCATACATCCTTCTCTCTCTGAGGGTTTGCAAAACAATCCTTAAGTACTGCTCATGATCTTCCTTGGACCTTGAATACACCAATATATCATCAATAAAGACAATTATGAACTGGTCCAAGTATGGCTTGAATATCTCATTCATTAAAGCCATAAAAGTTGTTGGCGCATTTATAATCCCGAAAGGCATCACTAGGAATTCGTAATGACCATAGCGGGTATGGAAAGCTGTCTTGGGCACATCTTCCTTTCGAATCTTCAATTGATGATACCCAGACCTCAGATCTATCTTAGAAAAGATCTGCGCTCCCCGAAGCTGATCCAATAGGTCATCGATGCGCGGTAAGGGATATTTATTCTTAATGGTAGCCTTATTCAACATCTTGTAGTCAATACACAACCTAGGGCTCTCATCTCTCTTCTTCACAAATAATACCGGAGCTCCCCATGGTGAGATGCTCGGTCTTATAAACCCTGTCATACCCCGCTTTTGGGAACCCTTCTATCCATACATTCTCTACTACGGTTGGGCTGTGAGAAGATGCAATTACTAAAAATTCATTCATTTACAGCGGAATATTTAAAACTTTAATTCACACTCCCAGGTGTGTGTGTAAATACACAAAATTAATTGTATAAATACCATGTGCTTACATATCATCCCCATAATGCTGTTTACAATTTCAAGATATAACTGTGCGATACAATATATTAGATACAAAATACTCGTGTATACAAATCTTATACCTTTGCGGATTGTGGGAGCTGTTAAACACAAAAGATCTAGAGATCACCGCTCTCTTACTTCTCAGTACCTGGAGGGGGAAAATAGTGGGATGAGCAAACCACAGCTCAGTAAGTAAATGTATGCTAGCAGGTAGATATCGTACTACCTACATAGCCCATGCATGCATAAACCAAAACCATGTTTTCGTTATAAATGGAAATATCATACGAACAATGCATTTAAACACATGTTTCTCAATAGCATTTTCGTGTAAATCAAATGTCAAACTTCCATTTAAAACATGCTCATAAATAGTGCCCTCACGGCACGAATGTGAAATTAGAGATTTATCAAAAACACGAAATCTCTTTCACTTCTCAAATCATTCTTTCTCGCAAATCTCTTTCTTTCCTGAGATTGTCTCTGTTTCTCAAATCTCTGAGACAGGCATGGAATTTTCGGCAATCAAATATCCACGACTTATGGCCATAGTCAGTGATCCCAGGCCTCACTGATCAGGTGTGCACAGGGTATCACTTCGCCTGAAGGGGGATGGGTCAGTCCTACCCTCCGGCTCATCTCAATCCACCTCATCTCCTCGTATACTCACGGTGAAGATACGTCGTGTGTCATCTACGCGATACTCGTACTCACGTGCACCCAGCACGGTACATAGTATACCAACGGGTGACTACACTATTCTACGTACGACCGTGGACCCAAGTCCATACTCCAACTCCGATGGACTTTTTATCCTAAACCATGTCTCATATACCAGGCGAGCAAGCAGCGTGACACACAGTCAACACAAAGCTCCAGCGCGGTACGATCTATCGTTAAGGCCCAGCCCGTTCAAATGGCCGTCGGCTGGTATCCCTTTGGGTCCCAGACCCCCAGGTTTACCTTAACTCAACAAAACAGGTGCGAGTAAAGTTCCCGCACTTTCTCAAAACCCTCGTGCGAGTTAAAACTCCCGCACGGTACATCAAGGCATTAAAACGGGTGTGAGCTAACGCTTCAACACCAAATCACATCTCAAAACTGATAGATGGCTATTTTCTCTTTTAAAACTCAAAACACGTTTTTTCATACAGCATGCATCTTCATGCTAAAACATGTAAAATTAGCCAACCTATCATCAACATTTCTCAATCCTCTATAACAATATAAAATTGAGAATATCATTGAAAACATGCATAACATGCTATTTCCTTACCCTATCCCATTTCTCAATACATATATACATCATAGTACTTTTCATACGTCCATATCATTTCATAGAATTATAATATCGTACTAGTCCTAGCAATATATCTACGAAATTGCTGTAATTACGTACGAACATCTCTATAGCTAACACACAGTCCCTTACCTCGTTTTACTTGTGTGCAACTATCCGCCTTTATGCTTCTTGCGTTCTCATCTCGACTTGCTCCGGCGTATCATCCGAAACTGAAATTCATCCATCAACATTTGAGTTAATGTTTCTAACTCTTATTCAACTAAGCATTTATCCAATGCCTTAATTACACATTTTTACCCTTTGTGGTAAATCTCACAATTTTATCCCAATATCAACATGTCCAAATCATTCTCACAACATGTTCATCCTCTCAAGATGTCTCATTCATCATAAACACTTCCACTCTCCACTTTCTCACACTTGACTATTTCCAAGTTATATTCATTTCATACCATTCTAGGTAGTTCTATCCACAATATGCACACCCAAATATCTTTATAATCATTAACTAAACCAATGTACTTGGATCTGTGCATTAGAACTTACCTCATTGGATTTCCTCTTGCTCCAATTAGGATTGCCCTTTATTTCTTCAATCCATCAAATGGGGAAATGCCTCTAGACTATGTTGTTCTTCTTTTTGTTGTGAACAACTTTGTCTCTAATAGACTCTCCTTAAATCTCACTGAAAATGGCTGGATTTAGGAGTGAGAAAGCTAGTTTTCTTTGAGTTGAAGTGAGAGGAAATGGTTTATTCCGAAATTCTGATTATCCAACTGCTCCCATTTATAGTTTTGACTTGATGAGATCGATCTTCCTTGGGTGGAGATCGATCTGTTCCTCTAAAATCCCTCTTTTCTAAGACATTTTAAAGGCAGGAGATCGATCTGTCGAGACTGGAGATCGATCTGCTGTCAAACAGAAGCTTAAGGAGATCGATCTGGTCTTATGGGAGATCGATCTGCTTCCAACTCGAGAGCTAAAGAGATCGATCTGCTTCCTTTGGAGATCGATCTGTTCCCTTCCATTTCTCACATAAAAGCATTCTGGCTCTCCCAGATCGATCTCTCATCCTATGAGATCGATCTGGCCTTCAAAAATTCCAGATTTCCTGCAGTTCCTCTTCAACAACCCTTACCAAACACCCTTAATTTGCTACCATGATCATTTCCTCATTCATTCATCTTTGAGACTTGAAAATGGGATCCATCCTCACTACATACACATTAAAACTTGTGTAGAATCTTTGTATGACCAAATATATACGATATTACTCGAATGGAAATATACACTTATGTAAATCTTTCCTTCCATTTTACTATACTACTCATATTCCATTTCGATCACATTCTTCTCGTGTTCAAGTTTATTTCTTCCTACTCATTCATAATGCAACTTGTACGTATAATCACAATTCTTACTACAAGTGCGTACATAATCTTATGAACTTACATTGCATATACTTCACATTACAATGTATCATCATACTTATGATTTTATTTACATTCCCATGTTCCTATATACAGCTATACATGTACGGGGTCTCACATTCTCCCCCACTTAGAGAATTTGGTCCTCCAAATTAGAACCAATTCAATCTGTGAATAACTCGGGATACTTTTCCCGCATCAAACTTTCCAGTTCCCATGTGGCCTCTTCCACAGTGTGATGTTGCCACAAAACCTTAACCAATGAAATCGTCTTGTTCCGCAACACATTCTCTTTCCTGTCCAACACCCTGATCGGTCTCTCGACATACGACATATCTTTCTTGAGCTACAACGGCTCATAACTAATTACATGTGTCGGATCTGGGTAGTACTTCCGAAGCATAGAAACGTGGAAGACATTGTGGACTTCTGCTAGCTCAGGTGGTAAGGCTAGCCTATATGCTCCTTCTCCTACTCTATCCAGAATCTCGAAGGGACCAATGTAACGAGGACTTAATTTTCCTTTCTTCCCAAACCTCATTATTCCCTTAGAAGGAGATACTTTCAAAAATACGGACTCGCCAACATCAAACTCAAGTGGTCTCCGTCTCTTGTCAGCGTAGCTCTTTTGTCGACTTTGAGCTGTTCGCAACCTCTCGCATATTATCTGAACATCCTCGGAGGCTTGCTTAACCAAATCGGGAGCGAGCAATTGTCTGTCATCAACTTCTTCCCAACCAATGGACGATCGGCATCTACGACCGTATAGTGCCTCATAAGGAGCCATACCAATACTTGAGTGATGACTGTTATTGTAGGCGAACTCAATCAATGGCAAGTGATCGTCCCATGAGCCTCTAAAATCCAGCACACACGCTCTCAACATATCCTCCAGGGTCTGTAGAGTCCTCTCTGACTGACCATCTGTCTGAGGATGAAAAGCGGTGCTAAAACTCAATTGGGTCCCCATCGCTTCCTGGAAATGTCCCCAAAAGTGGGAAGTGAAGCGGGCATCCCGATCGGAAACAACACTCACTGGGACTCCATGCAATCTCACTATTTCTCGCACATACAGGCTCGCCAATGCACTCAACGTATCTGTAGATCTCATGGCTAAGAAATGTGCCGATTTCGTTAACCGATCCACTATCACCCATATCGCATCATGGTTCTTACGGGTTCTCGGTAACCCCATCACAAAATCCATGGTGACATGCTCCCACTTCCATGTTGGTATCGATAGAGGTTGTAATAATCCTCCTGGTTTCTGATGTTTGACTTTTACTTGCTGACAAATGAGACATCTAGCGACATACTCAGCTATGTCTCTCTTCATTCCAGACCACCAATATGCTTTTCGGAGGTTTTGATACATCTTACTACTCCCCGGGTGTATCGTGTATCTCGACGAGTGTGCCTCTTATAAGATCAGCTTTCTCAGCTCTACATCCTTAGGAACACATATTCTATCTCTAAACCTTAGTATTCCATCTGGACTCAATATAAAATCGGCACCCTTCCCTTTCCGGATTTGGCTAATCATGACAATACACCATTGATCGATTTGCTGAGCTTGTCGGATTCTCTCAATCAACTCCGGTTCTAATCTCAAGCTAGCAATAATCCCATAGCTGCCAATCTCAGGTAGGGTCATATCCAGACTAAGGTTCGTGAATTGTTCCAACAACTCGTGCTCTCTAACCATCATATGAGATACCAACCCGAGACTCTTCCGACTCAATGCATCGGCAACCACATTAGCCTTCCCCAGGTGGTATAAGATCTCACAATCATAGTCCTTGAGGAGTTCCAACCACCTCCTCTGTCTCATGTTTAACTCCTTTTGTGAGAATAGATATTTCAGACTCTTATGATCCGTAAAGATCTGAAATCTCTCACCATATAAGTAGTGGTGCCATATCTTCAACGCAAACACTACGGCCGCTAACTCCAAATCGTGAGTGGGGTAGTTCTTCTCATGATCTTTCAGCTGTCTAGATCCATAAGCTACTACCCTTCCATCTTGCATCAAAACACAGCCTAGTCCTTGATGCGAAGCATCTGTATACACCGAGTAATTCCCTGAACTGTTAGGGATGATAAGAACTGGCGCGGTGGTTAATCTGCGCTTAAGTTCCTGAAAACTTCTCTCACAAGCTTCATCCCATGAAAACTCCACACTATTCCTCGTAAGACGTGTCAATGGAGCAGCTAATCTAGAGAAACCTTCTACAAATCTCCTGTAGTAACCAGCCAATCCCAGAAAACTTCTGATCTCTGTGACTGTCCTAGGTTGTTCCCACTGAACAACTGCCTCAATCTTGGATGGATCTATTGACACCCCATCCTTCGATATAACATGGCCTAGAAAAGAAATCTGTTCTAGCCAAAAGTCACATTTGTTAAGCTTGGCATATAACCTTTTCTCTCGGAGGGTTTGCAAAATAATCCTTAAGTGCTGCTCATGCTCTTCTCTAGACCTTGAATACACCAATATATCATCAATAAAGATAATTACGAATTGGTCCAGGTATGGCTTGAATACTTCGTTCATTAGAGCCATAAAAGCTGCCGGCGCATTGGTCAACCCAAAAGGCATCACTAAGAATTCGTAATGGCCATAGCGGGTACGAAATGCTGTCTTGGGCACATCCTCCTTCCGAATCTTCAATTGATGATACCCAGACCTCAGATCTATCTTGGAGAAGATCTGTGCTCCCCGAAGCTGATCCAATAAATCGTCAATGCGTGGCAAGGGGTACTTATTCTTGATGGTAGCCTTGTTTAACATCCGATAGTCAATGCACAACCTGAGGCTCCCATCTCTCTTCTTCACAAACAATACCGGGGCTCCCCATGGTGAGACGCTCGGTCTTATGAACCCCTTCTCTAACAACTCTTGCAGCTGTTTCCTTAATTCCTCTAACTCAACTGGAGCCATCCTATATGGTGACTTCGATATTGGTTCGGTTCCAGGCGTCAAGTCTATACCGAATTCCGTTTCTCTATCAGGTGGCAATCCTGGTAGATCGTCTGGAAAGACATCAGGGAATTCTCTGACCACTGAGATGTCCTCCATATCCGGATGTACTTTGTTCAAATCCACCACATAAGCAACAAAACCTTCAAAACAACACTCAAGCCATTTATACCAAAGTACTTTACTTAACACAAAATTTAAGATTTCATTTCTCCTCTTAAAATCTTACAACACATTCTTCAGGTAGAGAAAACTTAATGGACTTAGAACGACAGTCTATGACAGCATGATTGGCGGATAACCAATCCATTCCCAAAATTACATCAATGTCATACATATTCAACAAAATCAAGTTGGTTGTCATGCACTTATCTCCCACCCTCACTTTACAATCTTTATACACTTGTTCAACTAATTGGCTAACTCTCATTGGAGTACTTATTAGTAAAGTCCTACTCAAGTATGTGGGTTCTACAAAACTTTTTAACTTAGATGCACATGCAGGTGATATGAAGGAATGCGTAGCACCAGAATCAAACAAAGCAATAACCTCCAGATTGAAAATCAAGATTGTACCTTTTATCACTTCAGAAGAGGTATCAGCCGATGCCTGGTCTATCGCATACACCCTGCCTTGACCCACAACTTGTTTTCCTTTTTCTTCAGCCGAGGCTTTCTTTCTTGCAAGAGGTGCAACTGTAGGAACCCTCTCTGGCTTTTTACCCCTCTGTGGAATTGCCTCAACTATCTCCGGGCACTCTCTGGCATAATGTCCAAATTTACCACATCTGAAGCATCGGGTACCCTGAAGATGACATGGCCTACCACCATGGTACCGACCGCATAACCTACACTGATCTGTAGTCGGACGGGGTCCACCAATCACTATACCCCTGGCTGGTGTCTGAGTCGGAGGCATAAAAGGTCTAGCAACCTTTTTCTGGAACTCATCTACCTCTCTCCGACGTTTACTCATGAATTTTCGACCAAATTTGGCACTCTTGCCATCTCCCAACTTCCTCGGACCCTTGTCCTTACCCCAACTAAACTCATAAATCTGCAAGTCATGATCCTGCTCGCATAACTGGGCCCGTCGCACGGCCTCTCTATATGTAGCGACATCAAATGGGGCCAACTTCGCTCGGATCGAAGGCCTCAGTCCATCTACAAATCTACGGACTCTGATAGCCTCACTCCTGATCGAGTCCAGATCATATCTACCCAGTGAAGTGAATCGTGACTCGTACTCATCAACTGTTCGATTCCCTTGGGTCAGATTCAGAAATTCCATCTGTAGTCTCCGTCGAGCAGTATCTGGGATGTATTGCTCTCTGAAAACGTCCAAGAACATATCCCAAGTGATAACCATTCCTTGAGCTCTTAACATCGGCCTAGTGGACTTCCACCAGTGCTCTGCTTCGCCTCTCAATACAAAGGCCGCAAGCGCTACTCTCTCCGTAGCTGAACATCTACAGAAGTCGAATAACTTCACCATTTGACTGATCCAATCCTCAGCCACCGTCGAATCCTTTATCCCGCTAAACGAAGGAGGCTTAAAGTCCATAAAATGCCTCAATCTTTCCATATCACAATCATATCCATACCCCAAATCATCATCATGCTGATGTGGGGCTATCGGAGGAGGTACCGGTCGAATATGAGGTTCCCGTGGCCTAGCCGGTTCAGCTTGCGCAGGTGCAACATTCTCAGGTTCAGGTGCAGCTGCTGGGGGATTCAGTGCAGCCTGTCCCGCTGTACCAGGTGTACCCTCAAACCTAGCCATGATCTGACCCATCATGGTCATCATCGTGCGCATGTCTTCCTCCAATCGAGTTATTCGAGGATCAGAAGCCTCTATCTGTTCCTGGGGCTCATGACTAGAGGATGATCTACTGTGCCTCTCAGTCCTGTCATTTTGCCCTCGAGCTCTCGAGCTCTCTCCCCTCTTGCGGTGTCTCTCAGGCATAACTCACTAGCCTGATAACTTTCCTGCGTTATAACAAACATTTAATTCACTACCAGCTCCGCACACACATTTGTATCTAAATATCGCACAGTAACTTGGGGATGTATGTTTTCTTAGTCCTAAGCATCAACTCACATCAGACCAACCATGCTCTGATACCAAGCCTGTCATACCCCGCTTTTGGGAACCCTTCTATCCATACATTCTCTACTACGGTTGGGCTGTGAGAAGATGCAATTACTAAAAATTCATTCATTTACAGCGAAATATTTAAAACTTTAATTCACACTCCCAGGTGTGTGTGTAAATACACAAAATTAATTGTATAAATACCATGTGCTTACATATCATCCCCATAATACTGTTTACAATTCCAAGATATAACTGTGCGATACAATATATTGATACAAAATACTCGTGTATACAAATCTTATACCTTTGCGGATTGTGGGAGCTGTTAAACACAAAAGATCTAGAGATCACCGCTCTCTTACTTCTCAGTACCTGGAGGGGGAAAATAGTGGGATGAGCAAACCACAGCTCAGTAAGGAAATGTATGCTAGCAGGTAGATATCGTACTACCTACATAGCCCATGCATGCATAAACCAAAACCATGTTTTCGTTATAAATGGAAATATCATACGAACAATGCATTTAAACACATGTTTCTCAATAGCATTTTCGTGTAAATCAAATGTCAAACTTCCATTTAAAACATGCTCATAAATAGTGCCCTCACGGTACGAATGTGAAATTAGAGATTTATCAAAAACACGAAATCTCTTTCACTTCTCAAATCATTCTTTCTCGCAAATCTCTTTCTTTCCTGAGATTGTCTCTGTTTCTCAAATCTCTGAGATAGGCATGGAATTTTCGGCAATCAAATATCCACGACTTATGGCCATAGTCAGTGATCCCAGGCCTCACTGATCAGGTGTGCACAGGGTATCACTTCGCCTGAAGGGGGATGGGTCAGTCCTACCCTCCGGCTCATCTCAATCCACCTCATCTCCTCGTATACTCACGGTGAAGATACGTCGTGTGTCATCTACGCGATACTCGTACTCACGTGCACCCAGCACGGTACATAGTATACCAACGGGTGACTACACTATTCTACGTACGACCGTGGACCCAAGTCCATACTCCAACTCCGATGGACTTTTTATCCTAAACCATGTCTCATATACCAGGCGAGCAAGCAGCGTGACACACAGTCAACACAAAGCTCCAGCGCGGTACGATCTATCGTTAAGGCCCAGCCCGTTCAAATGGCCGTCGGCTGGTATCCCTTTGGGTCCCAGACCCCCAGGTTTACCTTAACTCAACAAAACAGGTGCGAGTAAAGTTCCCGCACTTTCTCAAAACCCTCGTGCGAGTTAAAACTCCCGCACGGTACATCAAGGCATTAAAACGGGTGTGAGCTAACGCTTCAACACCAAATCACATCTCAAAACTGATAGATGGCTATTTTCTCTTTTAAAACTCAAAACACGTTTTTTCATACAGCATGCATCTTCATGCTAAAACATGTAAAATTAGCCAACCTATCATCAACATTTCTCAATCCTCTATAACAATATAAAATTGAGAATATCATTGAAAACATGCATAACATGCTATTTCCTTACCCTATCCCATTTCTCAATACATATATACATCATAGTACTTTTCATACGTCCATATCATTTCATAGAATTATAATATCGTACTAGTCCTAGCAATATATCTACGAAATTGCTGTAATTACGTACGAATATCTCTATAGCTAACACACAGTCCCTTACCTCGTTTTACTTGTGTGCAACTATCCGCCTTTATGCTTCTTGCGTTCTCATCTCGACTTGCTCCGGCGTATCATCCGAAACTGAAATTCATCCATCAACATTTGAGTTAATGTTTCTAACTCTTATTCAACTAAGCATTTATCCAATGCCTTAATTACACATTTTTACCCTTTGTGGTAAATCTCACAATTTTATCCCAATATCAACATGTCCAAATCATTCTCACAACATGTTCATCCTCTCAAGATGTCTCATTCATCATAAACACTTCCACTCTCCACTTTCTCACACTTGACTATTTCCAAGTTATATTCATTTCATACCATTCTAGGTAGTTCTATCCACAATATGCACACCCAAATATCTTTATAATCATTAACTAAACCAATGTACTTGGATCTGTGCATTAGAACTTACCTCATTGGATTTCCTCTTGCTCCAATTAGGATTGCCCTTTATTTCTTCAATCCATCAAATGGGGAAATACCTCTAGACTATGTTGTTCTTCTTTTTGTTGTGAACAACTTTGTCTCTAATAGACTCTCCTTAAATCTCACTGAAAATGGCTGGATTTAGGAGTGAGAAAGCTAGTTTTCTTTGAGTTGAAGTGAGAGGAAATGGTTTATTCCGAAATTCTGATGATCCAACTGCTCCCATTTATAGTTTTGACTTGATGAGATCGATCTTCCTTGGGTGGAGATCGATCTGTTCCTCTAAAATCCCTCTTTTCTAAGACATTTTAAAGGCAGGAGATCGATCTGTCGAGACTGGAGATCGATCTGCTGTCAAACAGAAGCTTAAGGAGATCGATCTGGTCTTATGGGAGATCGATCTGCTTCCAACCCGAGAGCTAAAGAGATCGATCTGCTTCCTTTGGAGATCGATCTGTTCCCTTCCATTTCTCACATAAAAGCATTTTGGCTCTCCCAGATCGATCTCTCATCCTATGAGATCGATCTGGCCTTCACAAATTCCAGATTTCCTGCAGTTCCTCTTCAACAACCCTTACCAAACACCCTTAATTTGCTACCATGATCATTTCCTCATTCATTCATCTTTGAGACTTGAAAATGGGATCCATCCTCACTACATACACATTAAAACTTGTGTAGAATCTTTGTATGACCAAATATATACGATATTACTCGAATGGAAATATACACTTATGTAAATCTTTCCTTCCATTTTACTATACTACTCATATTCCATTTCGATCACATTCTTCTCATGTTCAAGTTTATTTCTTCCTACTCATTCATAATGCAACTTGTACGTATAATCACAATTCTTACTACAAGTGCGTACATAATCTTATGAACTTACATTGCATATACTTCACATTACAATGTATCATCATACTTATGATTTTATTTACATTCCCATGTTCCTATATACAGCTATACATGTACGGGGTCTCACAAACCCCTTGTCCAGCATATCTTGCAACTGCTTCCTTAATTCCTCTAGCTTAACTGGAGTCATCCTATATGTTGACTTGGACTCTATCCGGTGGCAATCCTGGTAGGCCGTCAGGAAAGACATCAGAAAATTCTCTAACCACTAGAATGTCATCCATATCCGGATGTGTTTTGTCTAAATCCACCACATAAGCAATAAAACATTCAAAACAACATTCAAGTCATTTATACCAATGTACTTTACTTGTCACAAAATTCAAGATTTCATTTCTTCTCTTAAAATCTTACAACACATTCTTCAGGTAGAGAAAACGTAATAGACTTAGTGTGGCAATCTAAGACAGCATGATTGGTAGCTAACCAATCCATTCCCAAGATTACATCAATATCATACATATTTAACAAGATCAAGTTGGCTGTTACACACTTATCTCCTACCCTCACCTTACAGTCTTTATACACTTGTTCAGCCAATTGGCTAACTCTCATTTCCATACTTATTAACAAAGTTCTATTTAAGTGTGTGGGTTCCACAAGTCCTGTTAACTTTGATGCACATGCAAGGGATATAAAAGAATGCGTAGCACCAGAATTAAACAAAGTTATAGCTTCCAAGTTAAAAATTAGGATTGTACCTTTTATCACTTTAGAAAAAGGTATCTGCTGATGCCTGATCTATCGCATATACCCTGCCTTGACCCACAACTTGTTTCCCTTTTTCTTCAGTCGTGGCTCTCTTCCTTGCAGGTTGTGTAACTGTAGGAACTCTCTTTGGCTCCTTACCCCTCTGTGGAATTACCTCAACTATCTCTGGACATTCCTTTACATAATGTCCAAACTTGCCACATTTGAAGCGTCGTGTACCCTGAAGATGACAGGGCCTACCACCATGATATCGGCTACATACTATGCACTAATCAGTAGTCGGTCGAGGTCCACCGATCCCTATACCCCTAGCTGGTGTCTGAGTCGGAGGCATAAAAGGTCTAGCAGCCTTTTTTGGAACTCATCTGCCTCTCTCCGACGTTTACTCATAAATCTCCAACCAAACTTGGCACCTTTGCCATCTCCCATTTTCCTCGGACCCTTGTCCTTACCCCAACTAAACTAAAAAATCTGCAAGTCATAAGCCTGCTCACATAACTGGGCTCGTCACACAGCCTCTCTATACATAACAACATCAAACGGGGCCAACTTTGCTCAAATCGAAGGCCTCAGTCCATCCACAAATCTGCGGACTCTGATAGTTTCACTCCTTATAGAGTTTGTATCATACTGACCCAATGAAGTGAATCGTGACTCATACTCATCTACAGTTCGATTCTCTTGAGTCAGATTCAAAAATTCCATCTGCAACCTACGTCGAGCGGTATCTGGGATGTATTGCTCTCTGAAAACACCCAAAAACATCTCCCACGTGATAGTCATACCCTGAGCTCTCAACATAGGCCTGGTGGACTTCCACAAGTGCTCTACTTCGCTTCTCAGTACAAAGGCCGCAAGCGCTACTCTCTCCGTAGCCGAACATCTATAGAAGTCAAACAACTTCTCCATCTGACTAATCCAATCCTCAGCCACTGTCAAATCCTTTACCCCGCTGAAAGAAGGAGGCTTGAAATCCATGAAATGCCTCAACCTCTCCATATCATAATCATATTCATACCCCAAATCATCCTCATCATACTGTTGTGGGACTACTAGAGGAGGTACTGGTCGAATATGGGGATCTCGTGACCTAACCGATTCAGGTTGTGCCGGTGCAATATCTTCAGGTTCAGGTGCAACTGCTGGGGGATTCGATGCAGCTTGTTCCGCTGTACCAGGTGTACCCTCAAACCTAGCCATAATTTGACCTATCATGGTCATCATCGTGCGCATATCTTCCTCTAAACGGGCTATCCGAGGATCGAAAGCCTCTATCTGTTCCTGGGGCTCATGACTAGAGGACGATCTACTGTGCCTCTCAATCCTGTCATTCCGCCCTCGAGCTCTCTCCCCTCTAGCGGTGTCTCTCAGGCATATCTCACAAACCTGATAACTTCCTGCATTTATAACAAAGTTTTAACTCACTACCAGCTCTGTATACACATTTGTATCTAAATATCGCACAGTAACTTGGGGATATATGTTTTCTTACTCATAAACATCGACTCACAACAGACCAACAAAGCTCTGATACCAAATCTGTCACACCCCACTTTCGGGTGCCCTTTCATCCATACATACATTACTATGGTTGGGCTATGAGGCGATGCAATTACTAAAGTTTCAAAAATTTACAGCGAAAATATTTAAAATTTAATTCACACTCCCAAGTGTGTAAATATACAAAATTAATTGTATAATAATATCTTTACATAACATCCCCATAAAACTGCTACATTTCTTAGGTATAACTGTGCGATACAAGATAAAAGATACAAAATGCTCTTGTGTATACTGTTCTTATACCTTTGCAACTGATGGGAGCTGTCCAACGCAAAAAGGAATTTAGAGACCACCGCTCTCCTACGTCTCAATATCTGGAGGGGGAAAATAGTGGGGTGAGTAAACCATAGCTTAGTAAGGAAATGAATGCTAGCAGGTAGATTTCGTACTACCTACATAGCCCATGCATGTATAAACCCAACCATGTATTCAGTATAAATGGAAATATTATCAGAAAATGCAATTAAACATATATTTCTTATTTGGCATTTTCATGTAACACAAACATTCGATATTTCCTGCTAAAACATGTTTCATAAAATAATGCTCTCACGACACAAGTGTTTAGATCAGAGATTTATCAAAACACAAAAATCTTTTTCTTTTCTGAGTTCTCCTCAATCTCTCGAATCTCCGAGACAGGCATGGAGTTTTCGGCAATCAAATATCCACGACATATGGCCATAGTCAATGATCTCAGGCCTCACTAATCTGGTGTGCACAGGGCATTACTTCGCCTGAAGGGGGATGGGTCAGTCCTACCCTCCGACTCATCTCAATCAACCCCATCTCCTCATATACTCACGATATAAGGTACGTCATGCGTCATCTACGCGATACTCATACTCACGTGCACCCAGCACGGTACATAGTATATCAATGGATAACTAGACAGTACTACGTACGCCCATGGACCCAAGTCCATACTCCAACTCCGATGGACTTATCATCCTGAACCATGTCTCATATACCATGCGAGCGATTCCGCGTGACACACAGTCATCGTAAGGCTCTAGCGCAGTATTTTTCTCAGTGTGAGCAACCACTTCTAGCACCGTATCGTTTCGAACTCAGTAAAAACTAGTGCGAGTAAAAGCTCCAGCATTTTCCTCAAAACATGTGCGAGCTAGAACTCCAGCACATTATCGTTATAAATTCGCGTGCGAGTTCCACTCTAGCACGGTAAATCAAACAAGCAGACATATACGAGTAAGACTCCAGTATAGTCAAACCAATAACATAGGTGTGAGCCAATGCTCCGCACCGAATCACATTTCAAATTCGATATGTGGCTACTTTCTCTTTTAAAACTCAAAACATGTTTATTTATGCAGCATGCCTTTCCATGCTAAAACATGTAAAGCTAGCCAACCTATCCTTATCATTTCTCAATCACAAAGTCAATACGAAATTGAGAAAACATTGAAATCATGCATATCATGCTATTTCCTTACCCCATCCCATTTCTCAATACATATATATCATAGTACTTGTATGCTTCCATATCATTTCATAGAATTGTAGTATCGTACTAATTCTAGCGATATATCTACGAAATTACCATAAAATATGTAGGAACATCTTTATGGCTAACACACAGTCCCTTACCTCGAATCGTACGCATATCTCCTCTGTCATGTTTGCTCCGTTCGCGATTCGGGCTATCTATGTTCCGTGTATTTCAAGCTACACGAATAAATCATCAAGTTATTTTCTTTTTCCTCTTCTAAACTTCCACATTGTTATTTATTTATTTATTCATACTCCTTAACCCATTAAATCACATTTCATCTTTCTCACAAATCTCATTATACTTCTCTTAAGTTTTCCACCATTTCTCATGGATCTTCTCTCCATAAATCCCTTTCAATATTACTCACTTATCACTACACTCATCATTTCTAACAATATTTCACATCTCATTCAACCCATAAATGTCTAGAAACCATATTTAGAAGCTTGAAGGTTGAAGAGCTTACCCTTTTACTTAGTCAAACTTGTGGTAGCCACAACTCCTTCTCTTGATCACATCAAGGTGTGATTTTTGGGTATGTTGTTCTCCTTGCTCCAAGGAACAACTTTCCCTTCTTGAGCTTCTTCCAAAGCTGGCCAGAATGTGCTGATTTCTAAAGTGAGAAAGCTTGGGTCTTGAGAGAAAATGACAGGTGAGGTTTGGTGGGGAAAGAGTTCTGAGTTTTCATCTCAATCTCGTGCTCTTTTTATAGATGCAGGCTTATGAGATCGATCTGATCCTTGTAGAGATTGATCTCTGCAAGGTTTGGTAGTCCTTTTTACCAAACATAACCAATCAATCTTCTCCCCTGATGAGATCGATCTGTCAAAGGGCAATTTTTCTCTTAGAGATCAATCTGCCTCTTATAGGAGATCGATATGCTCTTTACAGAACCCTTAAGGAGATCTATCTGTCGAGGCTTGAGATCGATCTGTCTCAAACAGAGAGTTAAGGAGATCGATCTGATTGCCTTAAAAATCGATCTTCTCATTACAGAATGCTTAGCAGATCAATCTGGCTCCATTGGAGATCGATCTGTCCTGCTCCATAGCTCAATAATAAATTCATTTTGGCTCTTCCAGATCGATCTCTCATCCTATGAGATCGATCTGACCCTCATATTTTCTAGTTTTCCTACAGTTTTTCTGCAGTAACTTCACTCAAAACATCTTAAATTTGTTGCCATAGTCATTTTCTCATTCATCCACCTTTGAGACTTGGAAATGACTTCATTCATACTTTATACACATTAAAACTTGTGTGAAACCTTTGTATAACCAAAGATGTATAAAGGTAACTAAATGGAAGTGCACAACTCATGCAAATCTCCCTTCCATTTTACCACACTACTCATATTTCATTCCACTCATATTCATCATATATCAAAGTCCATTTCTTCATATTCATGCTTAATGCAACTTATACGTACATCACAACTCTTATTACAAGTGTGTACATTCAACTTATGAACTTTGCTTCACATATGCTTTACATTACTAGCACATTACAATACTTCATGAATTCATTTACATATGTATAAGGTTAAACCTAGCGGGGTCTCACACTATCTATGCAACTGTCAAAATTAGTCACAAACATGCTTCCTAATCTTTTTACCCTTAATTTGGATAAAATCACAATTTTACCTTATCGATTCCTACCGAAAATTTTCTATACACGAAATTTCATATACAATATAATTAATCAAAATTCTATTCGAAATACATGTAGCTACCTCTCGCTACTAACAAAATTCCCTTACCTCGGATCACGTCACGTGACCTCACTTCCTCGGGGCTGCTAAACCTCGCAGTCCGATCAGTTTCCAATATCACTCCGAAACAGTAGATAACTATTCACATCAGTATACCTTAATATACTAAATTTTCACTTACATGAATCTCAAATAAATGCATTTAACCCTTTTTACACTCATTTAGTCTTATTACAACTCATTGGACTTTACTCTTTCTTAAGTCCATTTCCAATACATGTATTTCACCAAACTATCTTACAATCATAGATAGAAGCTTAATAACTTCACTACATGCTTCAATCATCATTGAATCCATGCCTACACGATTTTCTCTCATTTTCTCACATTCAAGCCAAAAATCTAGGTCATGGAGATTTAACATGTTCAAGATGTTTTCAGCAACTCAAACATACATCAATCAAGATACCTATATTAACATATTTGAAGTTGGTGTATTGAATCTTACCTAGCTTGAGTTTTTCCTCTTTTTGCCAAATTGGGAAAATTCACCTTGCTCCTTCAATCCAATGTTTCAACTTCTAGTTTTCAACTATGTTGTTCTCCTCCTCACAAGGAACAACTTTGTTGAAACAAATCTCACTCAAAACTAATTGAAAGATGAAGATTTTTGGATTACAGAGGTTAGGTTTTCACTCGGTTTTCAAAGGGGTTTTAGTTTCTCGGAGAAATGAAGGTGGAGGAGTCCAGTATATATATAGAATTGCCTTTGAAGATCGATATACTAACCATGAGAGATCGATCTGCCATGTGTTTATCTCTTCAAAATTCAATTCTGAGAAGTTGAGATTGATCTGCTCCTTAGTATGAGATCGATCTGCTCTATGTCATTACTCTTCCAGAATTTGACATTGAAAAGGTGAGATCGATCTATCGCTTAGTATGAAATTGATCTGCCATTGGGTATGAGATCGATCTGTGCTATGCAGAACCCTTTGGAGATCGATCTGCTTCAACCAGAATGCATCTAAGATCGATCTACTTTGAATGAGGGATCGATCTCCCCCTTGCAGAATGCTTGGCCTTGCATTTTCAAGCCATGAGATCGATCTTCCTTGCTAATGAGATCGATCTGCTCCTCATCTACAGCATTTTTGCCACAGTTTTCCCAAAAAGTCATTGTTATATTCATATCTAATTTGCTTCACTACCCGTTTTGCATTTCATACACATTTGGAACTTAAAAACATTCATTCCTTATGATTTATATCAAATGTGATTTGTCCGTACATCACGAAATCATAAAGAGTACATATTATTTTACGAGCCTTACAATTATGGGCCAGTAAGTTTCGAATTTAGAGCTCTCTTGCAAGTTTCATGCCACCAATTAAAACTTCATATTCGGTAACGTTGTTGGAACTTGGGAAATCAAAGCATAAAGAATACTCCAACATTTCTCCTTTTAATGATATTAGTACAATGCCAGCTCCACTCCCTTTGTTACTTAATGCTCCATCCACAAACAACTTCCATCATTCCAATTCTTTCCCCTTGGGATCTTCTCGACTGTGCACTCAACAATAAACTCTGCTAGGGCTTATGGTTTAATATCTTGTCGTGGCTAGAAAGAGATATCATATTCTCCAAGTTCGATAACCCACTTGACTAACCTCCCTAAATGCTCAGGCTTTTAAAGTTTCTTCCTTAAGGGTTGATCTGTTAACACCGTTATCGAATGTGCTTAAAAATAAGGGTGCAATTTTTGCTGAGCCATAATGAGTGCTAGAGCTACTTTCTCAGTTTGAGGATACCTTGTTTCTGCCTCCAACAACACTTTACTCACATAGTAAACTGGTTTATCCCCTTCTGCAGTTTTCCTCAACAAGATTGCGCTAACAGTTGTATCGCCTACCCCAAGGTACATAAACATCCTCAATTAAAGGTCTTGACAGTAATAGGAATTCTTTCAGGTATTCCTCTAACTCTTTGAAAGCCACTTGACACTCTTCAGTCCATTTGAAGTTCTTCCCACCTCAAAGTGTCTTAAAGAACGACAGGCTTCTCTCTACAGACTTTAATAAGAAACAATTTAATACGGTTATTCTCCCTGTCAACCTTTGCACCTCTCTAAAAGTAACTAGAGGTTTCATGTCTACAATGGCTTGAACCTTCTCGAGATTGGCCTCGATCCCTCGATTGGTTATCATAAACCTCAAAAACTTTTCAGATTAAACTCTGAATGAACACTTATTGAGATTTAACTTCATGTCATACTTCCTCAAAACTTTGAAAACTTTAGACAATCGCATAGCATGGGATTCCCCCTCTCTACTTTTCACGATCATGTCATCCACACAGGTGGTACGAACTAAACGTATTATCCGCAAGTGCACTGGTCGTACAAGTAATAATGGGATTTGAGTCCCGAGTTATCGTCCCTCAAAGAAGTTGATCAACCTAATTAACTACCGGTTAATCTTACCCTAAGTATATTCTAGCAAATTATGAATTGAAAGGGTGATCTACTAAGTTTAAATTAAAAATACTAAAAAACAATAACAATAAAAATAATGAAAATTTTAAATAAACAAAGCTAAAGTTACTTACAAAGCTCCGAGCAATTAAAAACAACAACCTACAAAAGATAATAAAAACAATTAAAATTAATTAACGCAACTAAAATAAAATGCAAATATGAAAATAAAAAAATAAAATAAAATTAATTAAACTAAAATTTAAACAAACTTAAAATAAAAAATGCATGTAATTAAGCTAATAAAAATTGCAAATCAAACTAACCTATAATCTAATAAAAATGAAGACTAAATTAAAAATGCATAAAACACATTTAATCTAAATTAATTCTAAATGCAACTCATAAAATACTAAACTAAAATAAAGTCCTAA
This sequence comes from Firmiana major, assembly GCA_033439115.1. NCBI lineage: Eukaryota > Viridiplantae > Streptophyta > Magnoliopsida > Malvales > Malvaceae > Firmiana > Firmiana major. Next base: position 42,294,003 of record CM065908.1, on the reverse strand, counting down.
AACATATGATATAAAATTAACTATTAACTAAGAATTAAAATTGAAAATTAAATTAACATGCAAAGATATTAAACTAACCTACCATTTTAATTGATTGAATTTCCTAACTAACAACTAACAAAGGCATGGAAATACTAAAAATGCATTAAACTATAGCAACAATGTAATGTGGCCAAACATGGCCTTAGACAACATCAAAAACCAAGTGGTTCCGAACTGTATTGTACTCATTTCTTTAACCAGTTTCATTTCCAGGTGCTCACGATTTGTTCAGGCCTGTTGTCTGCTGCACGTTCCTTGCTCTGCTTTAGCTGTTGTTCGTCCTCAGTCTACTTCAGTTGTTGTTCGTCCTCAGCCAGTCCTTCACTGTTGCATCCAGGTGCGGTCCACAACCTACTCCAGGTACTGCTCACAACCTACTCCAAATGCTGCTCTATGTTCTGTCCATGACCTCTGCACCAGCTGCTGTCGATCCTGTCCAGGATTGCTGTCCTGCGTCACTAGCACCATCCTTTACTGCAGTTGTTCATACTGCACATTCTCTTAGCCAAATTGCCCAGCTCCTGATTCAGTCCTGCACCGTTGTACACTTCTCTTTATCAACTGCTGCAGCCTATCATGCTTTGCATAGCAGCATCGTTTCTCCTGGTCTGTATCTTCACAACTAATGCCATCAACCTAGCAATATTTTGCCTTCACGCCTGCTCCTACTTCAGCTGATACCTATTTTGCCCATCAGCTTAATGTTCTACAAAATCAGACCCGATAACAGCATACTACCGAGAGCAACAAGATGTTCACTTCACCTTGCACCTTCTTGCAACCGAGAACAACTTGGAAACAATTTTGGTATCAATGAATGATCAGCAGATGAACAAACCAACTATAACAGCATCAACAATAGAAAATTGCAAAAAAGAAAACAACTAAACTATAGTAAACAGTAACAAGACACAAAAACAGAGATAAACAGAGGAAGCTTGTTGCTCTCGGTTTTGCCTACTACACATGATGCCTTGAATCTACCCCGATGCTAGTTGCTGCTTCAATCCACGTCCAACTTTCCAACAACTCCACTTAACAGCAACAACACTCTCGGGTCAGTGAAAAAAAAAAACTCACTCGAATAAACAAAAACTAAAATGTAAGAACAAGTTATAAACACTGAAAATAGAGAAGAATACAGAAAAGCATAAAACCAAAATGCAAGAATCATAACGGCAACAACAGCACTTCCATTCACTATTCCTTAAACTGATCAACACTGTTAAAGCACAAAAGAACCCGAGAATCTGAATGATGCAAAGGATAAAATAGTTAACAAGCTAAAATTAAAATAAAGGAGAAATGTAAAGAAAAATATGAACATAATTTAAGTGGTGAACTGCTGCTATAATTTGTAGAAGAAGACAGTGATGAAGAAGAATAGTTGCTGTCACCAACCTCTCCTCCTCACAACATAAGGTAAACAGAAGCAAAAAAAAAAAAAAAATTCAAAGAGCAAACCGAGAGCAACTAAAGAAATCCAAACTTTTCAATAAGAAAATAAAATTAACATGAACAATGAAAAAAAATTGCTAACGGGAAAGTTTGGAAATTAAACAAAAAAAGAAACTTAAAAACTAAAGCTATCCTAGAATTACAACTACTCCTAATTTACTCTACACTACTCCTACCCTAGCTACTTACCTTACTCCTACTTCCTTTTTTTCAATTGCCATCATATTCTATTTATATAGACACTTAGGGGTACAATGGTAATTTTTCATCCTAGATGAGTTGGTATTGTTTGGCCACTTGTCATCATTTGATTTGCTGCAGAGTAGATATTTCCATGTCACCCGTCTTTTTGTCCAATTAGCTGTGCGATGTGGCCCGGTGTGTGCCTTCCAGAAGATTGGCACGGTGTCCTTCGATTTTATCGTTTCGAAACAAATAAAATACGGACACCTGGCATCACGCGTGTCCTGATGACTGATGACTCAGTCTTCAATTTTGACGTGGTCCAATCTCCTTTAGCCCGATTTCAGCCCATTTTTTACTGAAATGACTGAGTTTCATCCGGATTTAATTTACCTGCACATTAAAGAATTTTAATTAAATAAAGGGGATAATTAATAAAATAATATGGGAATTAAATAAATAATTAGGAAATTAAGCACAAATAATTCTATTAAAAATAGAATTATCAACAGGCTTTCATTGTATTACCGAGTAGATCCTTAAATATTTTATTCACCATGCATTGATATGTGGCACCCGCATTTTTTAAGCCAACGGCCATCACTCTGTAGTAGTAAGTGCCTTTATCAGTGATAAAAAATGTCTTTTCTTCGTCTTTAGGGTGCATTAAGATCTGATGGTAAGTGGAAAAGGCGTCCAAGAAGCTAAGAAACTCGTACCCTGAAGTTTCATCCACTAGCCTGTCAATCCGAGGCAACCGGCATGAATCCTTTGGACATGCCTTATTCAAGTCGGTGAAGTCCACACACATTCTCCACTTTTCGGTGGCTTTCTTCACCATTACCATGTTCACAAGCCATTTTGGATACTGGAGTTCTCGAACGAATCCAGGCTCAAGCAACTTGTTGATCTCTTCTTCAATAACTTGCTATCTTTTAGGGAAAAATTTTATTTTTTTCTGTTTAATAGGTTTCACCCCAAGCAACACATTAACTTCTTGACAAATGACTTTTGGATCAATTTCGGGCATATTAGTAGAGGTCCATGCAAAAACATCAGTGTTCTCTCTTAATCACTTTATTATCTCTTCCTTCACTTCGGGCCTTAAATGGCCCCCAATGTACACTTCTTCTCTTCATCATCAGCCCTCAACTTTATCTTTTCCATCTCTTCAACAGGTTTTGGCATAGGTGGCTCGGTGATAGTAAGGGTTTCTTTCTTTTGAATTCCCTTACATGTAGTCGATGTAACATTACACGTTCTTGCTCTCATTCGATCTCCTCTGACCTGTCCCACACTTTCAGGAGTTGGGAATTTCATCAACAAATAACACAGAAAGAGTAAGGGCCTCATGTCACTCAACAATGGTCGTCCTAAAATAATGTTGTATGCTAGAGATGTCGACTTAACTACCGTAAACAGAACTTTTCTCGTAATGCTTATAGGGTTCTCCCCCAAAATAATGAGTAGCTCAATGTATCCTGCCACCTTCACTTTCTCTCCTATGAAGCCAAACAGAGGGGTAGTCACAGGCTTCAATCTGTCTTCACTTAAATTCATCTTTTCAAAACAACTCCAATAGATAAGGTTCACCGAACTTTCATTATCTACTAGAATTCGACTTATCGAATGTTTGGTCACAACTGTCGATATGACCATAGGATCGCCATGTGGGATAATCACTTCTCCTCAATCAGCAGGCATAAAAGTAATCGTCTTTTCTTCTTCGATAATCTTTATCATAGAATGAACCTAGTACGAATGCCTAGCATAAGCTTTTCGTGAAGCAGATGAGCCACCAGCTATGTAATCTCCACCAAAAATGACATTAGTAGCAGCTCCAGTAGGTTCATTGTCTACTTGTTGATTCTTACGTTCTCCTCTTCTAGCCTCGTTTCTTCTTTATTCGTTTCTCCTCATATTTTCTTTGGTATTGTCGCGCCTATCACGTGGTCTATTATCTCCTCGACCACGCACAGGATATCGATTCTATTCCCTCCTCCATACATAGTGGTCTAATTTCCCTTCTCTGGCTAACTTCTCAAGTTGGTTCATTAAATCCCAGCATTTTTCAGTTGTATGGCCAAAGGCAGAGTGGAAACTACAATAGGACCCAAGGTCTCATCCTAAATTCTCGTCACCTCTTCTAAGGAATTGCAGCATTCCAGTTCTTTCGATTGTAGCTAAGATTGAGGCACGTGGCTCAGTAAACTGGGTGTAGTTAGCATACTTCAACTTTGGAGCTTTACTTGATTTATTTGATCTTTCTCTGTTTTTATCATCAGGTTCTCTCTCTCGTTTCCTTCCTTCCTTGAGGTCACGCGTTGTTATCATTCTCATCACTTCTTCTTGAGTGATATATTTATTTGCTCGAGAGAACAAGTCTGAAATCGTTGTCGGTTGATCTAGTGATAGCGACTCGCAACTTTTCAGATTTTGTCCCCTATAGCATAGCTGTCACAGCTACTCTAACTTGTAGATACGCACTTCAAAGGTAGCATCGCGGAACCGATCTACATAGCTTTTCAGTGATTCTTTATTTCTTGTCTCAGGGTAAGCAGATAAGTGGTCTCCTTCTTCTTCTGGCTATTAATCACGAATGCCTTTAAAAACTCACTCCTCAATTGATCAAAAGATGAAATGGACCCTTCCGCCAAACTATTGAACCACTTCAGCGCATGATCAGTCAAAGTTAATGACAATGCCTTGCACATAATTTCATTTTCCCATCTATGCAATAGCATTAATGACTCATAATTTTGAATGTGGTCATAAGGGTCTGTCTTCCTTATATATGTCGTTATTTATGGCATCTTGAATTTCGGGGGCAAGGGTTTCCCCATGATTACCGTACTTGATGGGATCTTTCTCCTCTGGCTTTCTTCAACTGAAACTAACCGTTTTTCTTCCAAAATTTGCTCCACCATTTTCTTCATATTTATAGCCTCTTGCACCCTGGATGCAGGTCGATTTTGTAACTTTTCGGTGTTACATGGATCAGCTTGATCACAATCAACAACCACCTTTCCCTTACCTTATAAGTTATGAGTCAGCCTTTGATAAGTCTGAGGTGGCAAGTTTACCATTTTCGTTTTAGGGTTCCAAGTTGGATCCATTTTCAAGCCTGTGATAGGACCTTGTCATTCCAACACCCCTTATACCATTCAAATATCTAGAATCTGCTACACCTAGACTCCCGAAATCTCCAACACCTTGACGTCTCGAGCTCTTCGTAGTCTCACGCATAGGGTTTCCCGCACCATCGTGCCATGGCTCTCTAACACCTTGACACCTCAAGTCTACCGCAGTCTCACGCACAGGGTCTCCCGTAGCCTGACGCCATGGCTCTCCGACACCTTGACGCCTCAAATCTGTCGTTGTCTCATGCACTGGTTCTCCTGCAGCCTGATGTCTCAAGTCTGTCGCAGTCTCACTCACAAGGTCTCTCGTAGCCTGACGCTAAGGCTCTCCAGCACCCTGGCATGCAGTATTCACTACACTTGAAGTACACCTCCTTTAGCTTCTTTCTCCCACCAGGTTTTGAACAATCGGAGGCAAGTTCATTTGTGGGAATGCAGCCCAAAACAGGTTAACCATAACCTGCAATGCTTGGGCTGTCTCCTCTCCTTGCTTCTTCATGGCTTTAAATTCTGCCACAAAGACTGTTTTCACAAGTGCCTCTCTCTCCCCTTGAGCCTCATGGCCCGAGTTACGAATCTGGGAACTCACAGTTAGGGCTGTAAACGAATCGAACACGAACGAACGATTGATGTTCATGTTCGTTCGTTTATTTTTTAGTGTTGTTTGTGTTCGTTCGTGTTCGTTAAGATGTTAATTCGTGTTCGTTCGTTTATTTTTTAATACTGTTAACATGTTCGTTTATGTGTTCGCAAACTTGTTCATTTATGTATTCGCGAACACGTGTTCGCGAACAAGTGTTCAGGAACCGTTCGCGAACACGTTAAATATTAATACAAATTGAAAATTAAATATTAAAAATCCTACATAAATACTAAATCCTACATAAACAATAATACAATTTGAAATCATCCAACTAAAATTCTTAAATATAACACAACGAAGTTTAAGAATTAATACATTAAAAGTTCAAAAATTAATACTAAAAATTTTAAGTATAAAATAAATAAAATATGCACCATACAAGACTCTAGTATTTTAGTATATATTATAATTATATAACATATAACTTATATAATTATATAATATAAGCAATTTTAATACTTTAATAAATTACAAACAAACAACAAACGAACACTAAACGAACAACAAACGAACATAACCGAACGAACAACAAATGACACTTTAAACGAACGAACAATAAATGAACATAAACGAGCTTGTTCGCGAACATAAACGAACGAACCACACCTATGTTCATGTTCGCTCGTTTAATAAACGAACACAAAAAATGTTGTTCGTATTCGTTTGTTAAGCTTAGTAAACGAACATAAACGAACAGTAATCGAACGGTTCACCGAACATTCTGTTCGTTTACACCCCTACTCACAGTATCTTCATTTTCATCACTCTTCATTGCTACTGATCGTGTCCTCACCATTTTTATAGAGCGAATGTTTTTTTTTGTTTCCCACAGACGGCGCCAATTGTTGTTGTCAAATACAACAGTGATGTATTGTTGACGTCCTCGCCTTGATCTTTGTGTCACGTGTTACCAAAAGCTCTATAAGAGAAAGAATAATCAGAGGGATGCAAGGGTTTTTCCCTGCGTAAGCACTCTAATACTTAAGTCAGAAAGAAAATTTGGTAGAGTTTCTGTAAACAAAATAGAGTCTTAGTCCAATAAATCATACCTGACCCCTATTTATAGGGATCAGTTCCACTTCTAATTACGTATTTATCACTAATTAAGTGTCTCTTACTGTTTTTTCCAAACTATTTAAAGATAAAATCGTCCGAATAAATTTTAACGCACGAACTCCTAACCGCATGATTTTTTCATGTGAGAACTTGTATGTGGGCACGCCACGTGTCGTGCCCACGATCATGGGCTAGAGATCCTCCCACCCATGCAAAATTGGACTTGATTGTGGATGCGCCACATGTCGCACCCACAACTGAATGTGGGAGACCCTTCCTACCTGAACGCGGGAGGGTATCCTCTCGCATATATCCTCCCGCATCTAGCTTACGCCACATGATGCACTTTGATTAGTGTCACGCAATGCGACTTTTTTTTTTCAACAAGGGCATGTGAAACTGCGTGTTTAAACGTGTCCATTTTTTTGGTCATAACTCTCGAATTATTATTTTTTAAATATTAAAATTTTAATCAATTCTCATTATTGGCAACAACTCTGAATTCAAAACTTAATGTTGAAATGCAAGTTCAATCCTCTGCCTTCGGATCCAGAACTCGGCTGTTTCCTATTCCTATTCCTCCTTTAGCCAGGTAGCCTCAGTCTAGTCCAAATGCGTCTAATAAGAAAAATAAATAGCAATGTAGACTTGTTATAGCCGTTCTGCACTTTAGGCCTCCAGAATAAAAGCATCTGCTGTCATTACTGCTTGAGCAGAAAAGCAAAACGCTCGGCAAAATCTTGATCAACACTACATAAATATTCAATTGCGTCAGATATAGGGCTAGTTGTCGTATGGACAGGTCAGGAAGACAGTAATGAAAACTTGGATCTTTATTGACATGATATATATACATAAATACATGACATCTCAGTCACAAATGAACAATGAACTAACAAAGGAAAAGAATCCATAAATGACTTGAGAACACAATAATATATCTGGCCATCTCTACACCACCCTCCTCTATGTACATTCGCCCAGTAGCCAGAAGCCATAAGCCAGAAGCCAGAAGACACCAAAAACTTCTCCTGCAAAACTGCTAGCTGCTTTTTGTAGCCGTAACTGAAGCAACCAGAAACAGTATGATATCCCCTATGGAACAGGAGCATTAATTAAAAATTCTATTTACATCACCGACTGCCATCCAACAAACTTTTCAAGCTACACAGGGCCTCTGCAGACAGGCTACAACACCTCAACCTTCTTTGCCTAGGAGATGGTTGCTCCCGGTGATCAGGTGTAGAGAACCATACAACGACCACAGTGAGATTATCAAATGTGTTACGACGTAAAGCCTCCATGACAAGGTCTCTAGCACATTGCTCAGGGTCATCATGCCGCCGCAATCCTCTGCGAACTAGGCTAACAGCATGCTGACTTGACATAACATCCCAAATCCCATCACACCCAATAATGAGGAACTCATCATCCTCTGTCAGAACCACCTGTCGAAACTCAGGCTCTGCAATGAGAGGTGAAGAAGAACCCTTGGGTAACTTCATGTCCCAGTCCCCCAAGGCTCGGGAAACTGATAGGACACCATTGAGATACCCATCATCAATAAACCCACCCAGCTCTTCTACTCTCCTCCGTTCTGAAGGATAAATAGGCCTGTGGTCTTCCGACATATCTATTGCCTCACCCTTTCGGCAGAGAACTGCTCGGCAATCACCAGCATTTGCCACCATTAGAAGACTAAAGCCCACAAAAACCAGTCAGCCAGAGATTTAGAAGTTGAAACAACACGCAAGATAAATGAATTGAATAAATAGCAATCAAGTCCCTAAAGCACAAACTTACCTTCCAAATATCAGAGCAGTAAGAGCTGTTGTTCCAGAAGAGCTATTGACAGCACAATCATTTGCGAGTGCAAGGTCAGCAAGAAGAAATGATTTCCGAATGGAGTTCTCAACCTCTTCCAGGAAATCATCATCAACTTCACAAGTCTGGGGAAAATTGACATCTTCAAAAAATAATCTAAAAGCATTTTTCTTTATATAAGCCGCTGCTTCAGGACCTCCATGACCGTCAAACACCTGGATACAAAGTGGAGCCTATATTAGTTATAAATCATACAACATCATCAAATTAAGACAGTAGCAACAGCCAAAACAGTAATTACCCCATAAAAAGCACTAGGCTTGGGAAACTTGAAAAGGGATCCCAAATGTGAAGATAGATCATCTATTCTAATATGTTCATCTTCCATGTATCTCCTCGGTCCAACGTCAGCAGAACTACCTGAACGGATGTTTGGGACGAATTGCAGCAAGGTAGATTCAGGACTTGGATCAGGGACTTTTTCGAGAGATTTTACATCCTGAAATAGGAAACAAAGATATAAGGCTTTTCTCTTCAAAAGTTTAAGCTTTAATAGTTAAAAGTTTTTTTTTTCCCCTCTAGGATTGAAATAATAGCAAACTATTGCTAGCACCTAAAGGGCTCCCCAATTAGCAGGGGCCAAAGCTAGACAAATTTCATGTATTATTCCCCAGATGCAAGCTTCTCAAATCTCAATGATGCCAAGTTCCGGTCACCAAACATATAAATTTAACATCTTCCTACAAAACCCCGAAATCTATGAATCTCATACATGTACATTCCCTCTATAACTTATGCAGAAGTAGAAAAAAGAAAATCAATTCAGTTAAACTTCCAAAGAAAATAAAAAGCAAACATATATTAACATTTTAGTTTTGAGTCAACACCTCATCAAAATTCAGGTTCTTTACAGACGTAAAAACTCGGAAAAAAGGAAAAAAGCTAACCAGTTGAGAGGTGGATAAATCGGCGGAAACCGACTCAGCAACACGAAGTTGTCCGAACTTTGGCGAGGAAACCGCAACAATTTCATCAATCTCCTCGATATGACTTCTTTTACCACAAAATGGGACGTCCAAAGCCTGGACGCTCTGTTGACAAACGATCTCAGCTTCAGCTACCATCTTTCTTCTTTCTTCTTTCTTCTTTCTTCAGATAATTATCATAACCAAAAACAAACAGCCGCAACAAAGTTACTACTCTCAAACCCGAATAAAATCGGTTCAGATATTTCTTTTTGGCGATTTTCTAGGTGAATTGATTTTTTTTTATGGGTTAGCAAAATATGATCAAACTTGGCGTTGGTGGGGCTTGAATTGGTATTTAAAATGTCAGTCGCTTGACACGTGTAAGCCTTAGATGTTTCTATTGATTTTGTGGGAGGAAATCGATCATTGATTATCACAATTAACAGTTCACACACGCAAATACAGAAGCAAAGCAAGTTTGGGTTGACGGACACGTGAAAGTTTTTATAGTTTTTACGTCGACGCGTCACCCTTTGGAGTCTTTCCTTTTCATGTTATTTCTTTGGAACTATTTTGTCCAAGCGCCAATGTTGCTTCGTTGGAAAATGACGCTGGCGTAGCTTCCACCGCTAGTCAAGATTGACTTTTTTCGGAAAATGTAAGAGAATATACATGGCATTCCGTATCGGGGGTTAGCGTAATAGTGTATGTGTTGGTTGGATGATCACCGAGTTCAGGTCTTCGCTGCTTGAATTGATGGTTAAAATTAACCTTAAGGATGTTTGATTGCAGAGAATTTTAGATGTTTCTCGTAACTTTTTCGGTAATATAATTATTTCATTTAATTTATCTATTTTTTTACATCAATAAATCAATATTATCAATAGCATTAAAATAAAAAATAAGGGTAAAATAATTTTTTCCTCGTTTTAAGGTGATAGAGGTCATACTAATCAAAATCCACGTAGATAAATATTTGCCAACAGAGGACAGTCACGTGTCAGATACTAAGCACCAAGAGACATATGTCACGTGGCAAACACTGAAAGATGGCGATAGAGTCCACCAAGCGATAAGTCCTCTAGCGACAGAGTCTACTGGCGACAGAGTGTACACCGCGACAGACCTCTGCGCCCTTGAGTCCAGCAGCAGAGAGGCGGTAGACCTCTGCGGTAGAGTATACTTATGACAGACTGTGTAGCGGCAGAGTTACTGCGGCAGAGTGAGCTGCGACAGAACTATGCACCCAAGACTGCTGCAAAGGTCTTCGAACCTCTGTCGCAAGTTGAACTCATCCGCACAGAGGCAGACTCTGAGTTCGCGACAGAGTATCTAGTAACTCTGTCGCAGCCCAGACACAGATGTGGACTCTGAGTCCGCGACAGAGTATCTAGTAACTCTGTCGCAGCCCAGACGCGCGTCTGGGCCTCAGATCCGGATCGCCCAAAATCCTATAATTTTTGGCCCAAAATATTCGTAAGTCCTGGAAAAATATGAAGCCCAACCTAATTCCAAAAATATCTATAAATACCCCAAGTATGGTTAAAAAACCCTAAGCTCTATTTTGCTTACAGAGACTCTGCTAAAAGATTTTTCTGACTTAAGTATCGGAGTGCGCGGGCAGGGACAGATCCCTGCGCCTCTCTGACTTTTACTATTTTTACAGAATATTCAAGACATGTGGAGAAGACCACATCAGCATCATTCAATCATTGTTGTTTGGTACAACAACAATTGGCGTCGTCTGTGGGAATCCGAACAAAAAGTCAGATTCTCTATCAAAATGGTGAGAAACACGTTCGACAGCAGCAGCAAATCTGGGAGAAGAGAATTATGTGAGTCCTCCTGCCAGACCAAAGCGAGGACAAGAGCAGAATGAACAAAACGGCAGAGTTGCCTCTGTTTCCCTTGATGAATTTGAGGCTTTGAAGCGTCAGAATGAGCAGACCACGACAGCGTTGAGGGCTATGGTGAATTTCTTCAAAAATGCTCTGCCGCAATTTAGCTTACCTCCAGAAGTGCAGCAGATGGTAAGTGAGAACGTCCCAAGGCAAACTTACGAGAGAGGTCAACCATCTACAATGGTGAATGCTGGACAAGGAGATTGGGGACAGAATACTGCCACTGGCCTGATTCCGAACTCTGCCGTAGGACTGGAGGAAAACCCTGCCGCAGCTCTGTGGATGAACTTTGCTGCAGGTCTGGAGGATAACCCTGCCGCAACTCTGAGGGTAAACACTGCCACAACTCTGAGAGTGAACTCTGCCGCAGGTCTGGAGAACAACCCGGCCACAAGTCTGAAGGTTAACTGATAATTCTATATTTTTAGAATTATTTGTGCTTAATTTCCTAATTAATTATTTAAATCTCCAATTTATTTTGTTAATTATCCCCTTTATTTAATTATAATTCTCATGTTTGCAGATAAATTAAATCCGGATGAATTTTGAATAATTCGGTAGAAAATGGATCGGAATTGGGCTAAAATCGAGATTGAGCCACGCAGACAACACGAGTCATGCCACCTAGCACATCTAATTGGATAAGAAGACCGATGACATGAAAATATCTTTTCAAGGAGCCAATGTTGCAAAGACAAGTGGCCAAAAAAAGGCCAACTCATCTAGGATGTAGAAATTACAATTTTACCCCTAGTGTATTTATAAATAGGAAAGGATGACAATTGAAAAACTATATAATTTTAGGAGTAGGAGTAGTGTAATGAAGGGTAGCTTAGAGTAGTTTAGTTTTAGAAATTACATTTTCAAGATTTACTTTCTTATTTTCTTTAGTCTTCCGTTAGCTTCCAACTTCACTTTTAAATTTGCATTCCATTTTTATGTTATCAATTTTCTAGTCTTGGATAATTTTTCTCTTAAATGGAAATTAGCATCATTTGTTCTTCTGGGTTTTGTTTAAGTGATTACTCCTGTTTTTCTTTTCAGTCCAATGCATAGTTTACATAGCTTTCATTTCCTAGGGGAGCTCTCGGTTTTCCTAAAAGCATTGCCTATGTTTTCTTTTTCTATTTGAAAAACCAGTTTATTTAGTTAGCTTTCGGGTTGCTTTTGATGTGCATTCAGTATCCTAACTCTTCCTTCATCTATGCTATTTGGTTATGGTGCTTTGATGTGGGCAAATGTTAGGCATTGTTCCACATCAAATGCAATGTGGAACCATGGCATTAAGGGCTGGAATTAAGAGCAAGCCGATGATAATAGTTTTTTCACGTTGATGAAGTTACGGGTTGGAGAGTGTAACTTCAAGTGTTTGCATCATGTTTCTTTGTCTCGTTGCCATTTTTCTGCATTGCATGGATTCATTTGTTTAAATTCTGCATTTAGAGTGTAAGTTCCCGCCACTTTCATATCTTGATTCAATTCGGGTTTTCTCCTGCATTTGTCTTCTTGGCTAGCTTAATTGTTGTTGGATGGTATGTTAAACATTTATTTAGGCAGCAACTGGATTGCTCTCATCAGTAGACAAAGAACAGCAAAGAAGAAAATCTTCCCTCTGTTCTCCCCTGCTTTATGATTTCGTTACTGTTTATCTTCTTCATTTGGTTTAGTTTATAGTTTCATTATTTTAAGCTTTCTTTTGTTCTTCATTTAGTGCTGTAACCTGTATTCCAACAATGTTTGCTGATCTACTTAGTTGAGCATAGCAGGAAATGGATTGATGTGTTGTTTGGTAGTTGATGCATCATGGTGCAGAAGCAACCCGTTAACGCCAGCTGAACCCGAGGTTACCAACTTGCTGCCAGCAGGATTGAAAGTTGCAGAAGCATGAACGTGAAGCAGGTGCTGAACCGGTGCTGCAGCAAGGATGGCACTAGGAGCAGCAGGACACATGCAAGAACTGAGAGCAAACCTGGCAAGCTGCAGATTTCACTTGGAACCAGCAGGAAACATGCAAGAACCGAGAGCAGTTGCTTACCTTATTGATGAATGAAAATGTGTAGATCATGTTTGGCAGCCAGAAGCATGGGCAGAGAAGAAGGAAGCGCACGAAACCGAGGCAGAGTTGGTGAGAGTGCAGAGCAGACAACAGCTGGACACGCCAAGCAGCCCGTTAACGCCTGGACAGACCATACCTGGAAATGAAAATGAAAAAAATGAAGCATGAACAGTGAATGGAGGGATTTGGATGATTTAAAAGTTGTTAAGGCTTTGTTTGGCTAGTTCATTTTAGTTAATTAACTCATTTTCATGCATTGTTAGTTTAGTTTAATTTCAATTTAATTTGTTAGGCTTAGTTTAGAGTTTTTAATTAAATTGCATGTTAGTATTCTTGCATAGTAGTATAAAACTTAGTTTTAATTAGGATGATAGTTAATTAAGTGTTCATTTAGAATTAGATTAGGAGTAAATTTATTTCATTAAATCTTAGGTTAGTTTAAATTGCATTTTGATTAAGTAGTTTAATTGCATTTTAGGTTTGTTAAATTTAGTTTAATTTATCTTGCTTTGTTATTTTCATAATTGCATTTTATCTTAATTGTATTAATTAGTTTTAACTGTTTTAATTTCTTTTGTAGGTTTTTTATTTTAATTGCGTTAAGCACTGTAAGTAATTTTGTTCGGTTTTATTTTCTTTATTTTATAGTTTTATTATTTTATTGCTTTCGGTATTTTCAATTCTAGCTTAGTAGATCACCCACCTTAATCTCATAATTTGCTAGAATATACTTAGGGTAAGATTAACCGGTACTTAATTAGGTTAGTCAACTTCTCTGTGGGACGATAATTCCAGGACTCAAATCCCATTATTACTTGTACGACCCATGCACTTGCGGACATTACCTTTTGGGCCTATGATTAACCCTGTCGCAACTCTGAGAGTGAACTTTGCCGCAGGTCTGGAGGACACCACTGGTGCAGCTCTGAGGAGGCGCCCTGCGGTAGGGCTGTGGAAGGTGAACCCTGCCGCAGGTCTGAGGCAAATGAACACTGCCGCGAATCTGATAGAGCTCAACGCTGCCGCACAGATTCAGGAGCAATACCCTGGCGCGGAGTTAAGGAGCAGAACTCTCCCGCAGAGTACAGGTGACAGACCTCTGCCGCGGAGATCAGGACTTCTACCGCAGAATTAGAGCATGACTTCGAAGATCACAGGTCTGGAGAGCGGCAGAGACAGAATAGTCATGACCCCCGAGACTATTTTGAAGGTACAAGGTTGAATCACAGAATGGGAAGTGCAGGAAGAAAGGATACAGTGCAGGCCCCTAGAGGCAGGGAAACCTTGAACGAGGAGGAGATATTTCGCGGGGAGCAAACCGTGTGCAAAATCTCCGGAACAGAGGAGGAAGGAGTGCTTTCCACTCAGACTCTTCTAGTGCCGAAGAGAGGGGAGCACACTCGACTCGAGGGTCGAAAAATGTTGAGAAGGTTGTCGAGAGGATTCTAGAAAGGAAGAAGTTAGTGTCTCCTGATAACAGCCAGAGAAGGAGATTCCTTTCAGTCTAGAGATTATGGACAAACCCTTACCGAAGAAGTTCAAGATGCCTTCTGTGGCTACTTACGTCGGTAAAGCAGACCCATACGACCATATACAGAATTATGAGTCATGGGAAGATGAAATCATGTGCAGAGCCTTCTCGCTTACACTATCGGGGCATGCGCTAAAATGGTTTAACTGGTTAAGTGAGGGTTCTATCTCATCCTTCGACCAGTTACGAAGTGAATTTTTGAGAGCCTTCATGATCAACAGCCAAAGGAAGAAAGACGCTACTTATCTGCTCACCCTTAAACAAAGGAACAAAGAGTCATTAAAGAACTATGTAGATCGTTTCCGAGATGCAACCTTAGAGGTGAAAGATTTACCAGTGGGAGTAGCCATGACTGCAATGCTACAGGGGACGAAATCCAAGAAGCTGCAAGAATCCCTCTCTCTTGATCAGCCAGCGACCCTTTCTGATTTATTTGCTAGAGCAAATAAATACGTGGCTCAAAAGGATGTAATGAAGATGGTACAGTCCCGAGAGGCAAGGGAAGGAAGAAAAAGAGAGAGAGATGTACCTGAAAGAAGCTCTTCGAGACTTGTCGGATTAGATAAGGCTCCTAGACTCAGGTATGAAGGCTATACCAGATTGAATGAGTCTCGCGCCGCAATACTTGCCGCTATTGAGGGGATGGGACTGTTAGAATTCCCTAAAAAGAAGATTGAAGATATGGGTCGAAATCTTGATGCTTATTATGAATTTCATGCCGCTCATGGTCACCCTACTGAAAGATGCAGAGATCTGATGGATCAGTTAGAGAGGTTGGCTAGAGAGGGAAAAATTAACCACTTCCTGTGGAGAAGTGAAAGACCCCGTTATCCTCCGTGAGATAGAATGAATGATCATCCACGGACAAAATAATGATAACAGAAGAAATAGGTCAAGAAATGAAGTAGCTAGGCCTATCCCTCGAGATAACCGGCTGGATAATGAACCTACCGACCCGACAATAAATATTATTGCAAGAGGAGAATCGATGGCAGGAAGTTCCTCTGCTTCCCGTAAAAGTTACGCAAGACAAGCATATTAGATTCATGATGTGATGGAGGAGAAGGCAGATGAAGAACCCATTGTGTTCACTCCGACAGACAGGGGTGATATTGTCATGTCTCATGATGATCCCATGGTGATATATGCAGTAGTGGCGAAACATCCAGTGAGCAGAATCCTAGTCGATAATGAAAGTTCGGTGAACGTAATCTATTGGAATTACTTCGAGAAAATGAATGTATCTGAAGATAGATTAAGACCTATTATGACACCATTGTACAGATTTGTGGGTGAGAAGGTGAAGGTAGCCGGGTCTATAGAGTTACTTGTGACTCCAGGGGAAAATCCAAAGGATGTGACTCGACAGGTATTGTTCATAGTTGTAAGGTCAACCTCAGCTGCTTACAACATGATCCTTGGAAGGCCTGTATTAAATGATATGAGGGCGGTGATATCTTCTTGCTACTTATTAATGAAGTTCCCTACTCCCAATGGAGTTGGGTAAGTGCGAGGAGATCAAAAGAGGGCTCGTACTTGTTATATTACTTCTACCTCCAGCAAAGGAGTACAGAGAAAGGAGACATTGTGTATAGATGACCCTCCTAAGCCTCAACCTGTGGAGAAAACGGAAGCCATTGAGCTAGTCAAAGGGGATGAAGAGAAGAAGGCATTCATAGGGACTCAACTGAATGAACAAACAAGAAGGGAGATAGTTGAATGCCTACAAAGAAACTCAAATGTTTTCGCTTGAACCCCGACTGATATGCTCTGGATTAATCCTGAAGTGATTTGCCATAAGCTTAATGTTTCATCCGGGCATAGGCCTGTCAAACAGAAGAAGAAGAATTTTACCCCGGAAAGATAAAAGGCGATCATTGAAGAAGTTAATAAACTTTTAGAAGCCGGGTTTATTAGAGAGGTCTACTACCCTGAGTGGTTGGCCAATGTAGTAATGGTGAAGAAATCCAATGGGAAATGGCGAATGTGTGTGGATTTCACTGATTTGAATAAAGCTTACCCTAAAGATTCGTACCCTTTGCCCCGAATTGATAGGCTTGTGGATGAAACGTCCAGATATGAACTCCTCAGTTTTTTAGATGCTTTCTCCGAGTATCATCAAATTATGCTCCACCCAAAAGATGAAGAGAAGACTTCTTTTATAACCAACGATGGAACATACTGTTATCGGGTAATGTCATTCGGTTTAAAGAACGTTGGAGCCACATATCAGCGAATGGTGAACAAAGTATTCAAAGATCTTCTGGAAAATACTATGGAAGTCTATGTGGACGATATGATTATCAAGAGCAGAGCAGGAGAGTCTCACGCTCATCAGATGTCCAAGGTGTTCGATGTGCTGAGGGAATTCAGTATGAAGCTAAATCTCAACAAATGCTCATTCGGAGTTAGATCGGGGAAGTTCTTGGGGTTCATGATCACCAACAGGGGTATTGAGGTAAATCCTGAAAAGGTACAGGCGATTATAGACATGAAGCCACCAACCACAGTGAGAGATGTCCAAAGGTTGACAGGCAGAATAGCAGCTCTGAACCGTTTTTTGTCAAAGTCTGCAAAAAAGAGCTTGCCATTCTTCAAAACTCTACGAGGCGGAAGGAATTTCGAGTGGACAGATGATTGTGAAAGAGCTTTTGAAGACTTAAAAGAATATTTGAAGCAGTTACCTTTGTTAACAAGGCCTTTGGAAGGGGAACAGTTGTATATGTACTTGGGAGTCGGTGAATTCACCGTCAATGCGGTACTACTAAAGAAATATGAAATAGTGTATCGTCCCATCTACTATGTGAGTAAGATACTACTAGACCCGGACACCCGTTATCCGCTGGCTGAAAAGCTAGCACTGGCCCTTATGATGGTCTCTCGTAAATTGTGCCCTTATTTTCTAGCACACTCAATTGCTGTCTTGATAGATCAACCGTTAAGGTAAATCCTTCAGAAGCCTGAACATTCAAGGAGATTGGTGAAATGGGCAGTGAAACTTAGAGAGTATGATATCACATTTCAACCCAGGAAGGTTATCAAGGGCCAAGCTTTAGCAGATTTGATAGTATAATGTACTAACCCGAGCGACGATATTGAAAAGGAGACTCGACCGTGGCTGCTGTATGTTGACGGAGCTTCAAGTGCAAATGGTAGTGGGGCAGGTATAGTCTTAGTGTCGTCAGAAGGGAGATCCTTAGAATACTCTTTACGGTTTGGGTTCCCTAGTTTAAACAATATAGCAGAGTATGAGGCTCTGGTTGCTGGAATGAAGCTGGCTGAGAGGTTGTAAGTTCACCACCTAGTGGCGCACAGTGATTCTCAATTGGTGGTAAACAAGTTCAGTGGACAGTATGAGATTCGAGAGCCAATGCTGGTCCCTTATCTAAAGAAAATCCAATCTCTAGCTCAGACTTTCGAAAATTTTCAGTTGATACAAATTAATTGATCTGAAAACACACATGCAGATTCATTATCCAAATTAGCTTCCTCCAATGAGACCGAAGGAAGAATGATAAAGGTGGAGAGACTCGAACGACCTAGCATTGAAGAAGTCAAAGTGTGTGACATTGAAGTGGGGGACGATTGGAGAACCCCATTCAAACAGTATCTCACTGAAGGTACGCTCCCGCAAGATAAGGACGAGGCTCGTTGTTTAAGGATACAAGGGGCAAAGTTCACACTGATAAACGAAGAACTGTACAAAAAGGGGTATTCATCGCCTTTGTTAAAGTGCTTGGGGCCAGAGCAAGCAGACTATGTCCTAGCTGAGGTACATGAAGGTATTTGTGGTGAGCACTTAGGAGCTAGAACCCTTACCGCTAAGATATTACGATCGAGATTCTATTGGCCGACATTGAAAAAAGATACGATGGATAAAGCCCGCAGGTGTGACAAGTGCCAAAGGTTTGCACCGATAACAACGACCCCAGTAACTCCATTCCAGAGTATGGTACAACCAACTCCTTTTGCACAATGGGGATTGGACATTCTAGGGTCTTTCCCATCAGCTACGGGTCAAAGAAAGTTTCTATTGGTTGCTACCGATTACTTTACAAAGTGGATTGAGGCAGACCCTTTAGCTATAATCACAGAGAAGAAAGTTGAAGCGATGGTGTGGAAAGATATTATCTGCTGGTTTGGGTCCCACGTATCTTAAATGCTGACCACGAAAAGCAGTTTGATTATGACACCTTCCGTGAATTCTGTAAGCGCAGGGGTGTAAAACGGGTCGAACGGTGCGGAGCGATGCGGATTAATATGGATACGGGTTTAAGCGGGTTGAGCCCGTTTAGGCCCGCATTTAAACGGATTAAATTTGTGGAGACCGATCCAATTCTAATGCGAGCCGGATCGGCCTGCGGGCTAACTTAACTTTTTTTTTTTGGAAATAAAGAATTGGACTTTAAAAAATAATGAATTGAGCCTAAACACTAAATTAAGTCTAATTTTAATTTGTTAAATGATTATTGGGCTTTGAGAATTAACCAAAATTGTTATAAAATCAAATCATATAGATTTGAGACAAAATACAAAGTTTAATTTGCAATTTTTTTAACAAGAGGAATATTAGTTCATTCATGATCAAATATAACAAGTTTAAAGCAAAAACCAAAATGATTTGGAGTTCTCCACTTAATTTCAAATTGTAAGTTAGTCACATAAAACAATATATTATGTACAAAAACAAATTACGGGTTTATAATATATATATATATATATAAAAATATATCAGCATAAGAAATATATTATATCATAAGCAAGCAAGTCATAAAATTGTGAAAATAGTTCTACAAATATTATTATATTAATCCCAATAAAAATAAAATTCACAAACATAATATCCATTAAATAAACTCGCATTACAAATACAAATTACACATGACATAATATTATGGTCTAAATAATTAAATAAAGAATAGTAAATAAGTTTAAAAGTCATAATCTACAAGCATCCATTAAACTCCACATCAAACAACATTAAACTTATGAGTTAATCTCATTATTCAAATGATTTGAATCATTTGATTCTTCCACCAATTTATCTTTGTTTTCCTCATCATCTTTCCAACCTATAAAATAAAATTTTCAATTATTAAATAAAAATACAATAACATTATTTTGGTAAATTTTCAATTTTTTACTTTTGTAGTTTTGTTTGTTTAAACTTTAGAAATTAGAATAGGTAGAATGAGAATGATTTAGGACTTAGGTTTGATTGGTGCGTTGGTAAAATAGCCCGCGGGTCAGCCCGTACCCGTACGGGTTGACCCGTATAAATTATTTACCTGTTGGGCTTGACCCGTATAAGCCCGTTTTTAAATGGATCACATATTAATGGACCGGATCGTTAAAAGCCCTCGATTTTTACAGACCAACCCACAGGCTTGAGCCCGTTTTACACCCCTATGTAAGCGCCTTGACATTCAGCTAAGGATTTCTTCTGTATCATATCCTCAAGCTAATGGGCAGGCCGAAGTAACCAATCGAACTATCCTTCATGGGTTAAAGACCAGACTGGACAAAGCTAAAGGACCATGAGTGGACGAGTTGCCTAGTGTCTTATGGGCATATCGTACCACTAGTCGAGTATCAACTGGAGAAACGCCGTTTAGCCTTGTATACGGCACTGAAGCATTGATTCTCGTGAAAATTGGAGCACTGTCATCCAGGGTAGTGCCTTTAGTGGAAGAAAAGAATTCACAAGGGCTAAGGGAAAACCTAGATCTGCTTGATGAGCATAGAGAGGCTGCAGCTATCCGGCTGGCATCCTATCATCAGAGGGTAGCCAACTACTACAACAGTTGGGTAAAAGATAGACCGATGTCCGAGGGAGATTTGGTGCTTAGAAAGTCACACATCACCAATGCCTTGAGGGAAGACGAAAAATTCAGAGCCAATTGGGAAGGTCCATATCGAATCAGACGAAGGATTGGGCCCAACACCTGCATCCTGAAAACTCTGCAAGGGAAGAAAATAGGAAAAACATGGAACTCAAATCATTTGAAATTGTATTTGAATTAATCATTATGTTTTCTTTCTTGATTCTTATATTCCTGCATTATTATTATTTGTTTGCACTGTCACAAGATACTATTATCTGACCATTATGCAGATTATTTCTTTATTCTTCTATTATATCTCCGGCTTTTATAAATCTAAATCTTGTGACAAAAATCAGACGAGCCGTAAGAGCCTGAGGCGCAATAGCGTTACTGTGGCCAGGCGTAAAAAAACCAAACGAGCCATAAGAGTCTGAGGCGTAATAGCGTCACTGTGGCCAGGCGCAAAAAATCAAACGAGCCGTAAGAGCCTGAGGCGCAATAGCGTCACTGTGGCCAGGCATAAAAAATCAGACGAGCCGTAAGAGCCTGAGGCGCAATAGCGTCACTGTAGCTAGGTGTAAAAAATCAGACGAGCCGTCAGAGCCTGAGGCGCAATAGCGTCACTGTGGCCAGGTGTAAAAAATCAGCCGAACCGTAAGAGCCTGAGGCGCAATAGCGCCACTGTGGCCAGGCGTTGCAGACGAATAAGCCGTAAGAGCCTGAGGCGCAATTGCGTCACTGTGGCCAGGCAATGGAAACGTATTGGCCGTAAGAACCGAAGACACACTCGCGTCATAGTGGTCAGGCATCAGAAAAAGATATGTTTACGTATGTAATTCTTTCTAAAAGTATATCTTTCTATCAAGAATTAGGAAGTATATACAAATAAATAAACATACGAGTAAAACAAATAAACAGATAAGCGATAAATAGCGAAAGTTAAATAAACAAAGCAATATGAAGCATGAACAGATAAATTTTAACTTTATTTATTCAAGAAAGTCCTTACAATCATGAATAAGTTCAACAACAAAATATTCATAAAGAAAAATAAATCAGTCTACATGATCTGGTGGCTGGGGATCAGGCGCCGTCGGACCCTCGCATTCTAAGGACTGGTGACCAGGAAGTGATAGATCTTCTCCATCCAGGTTATTGAGGGCACCAATAGGTTCGGGAACATTATCCAAGCTCACAGGCTCCCAAGGACCGGCCAGGTTTGCGAGATCATCTTGCGCAGTCTTCTTAAAAAGCTCATCAGGGGGTTTAGCCTCTGGTTCATATTTAGTCCAATCAGAAGCTTCAAATAACATTGCTGCATGCGTATATTGAAGCTCAGGGAACTCTTCGCCTTCCCTATACTTCTCCAACCAGGATCTAGAGAGGTAAAAACCATATTTCACATATGGAACCGAAAAATCCTCTTTTCGCCTCAAGCAATCTTTAGAAAGACGGTACTCCTTCACGACTTCCGCCCTGATGCTATCAATCTCGACTTGATTAAGAGAGGGAGTGGCTCGACTTTCTAGTTCGGTGACGTATTGTTCTAGCTCCTAGTTGCGATCCATTAAGGATCCATATTTAGACTGCATACTATCCAGTTCGGCTTGTGCCTGTTGAAGATCTTCATTGAGTTTGTTAGACCTAGCCGTCTCGACAGTAAGATCCCCCTTGACATGATTCAAATCCTAGAGCGCTTTCGAGAGCTGATCTTCAAAACTTCGCACCACGTCGGGTAGCCCGGATAAGTTGTTGACAGTGTTCGACAACTCCATGACTTTGTCCCTCAACTCCTGAATCTCTTTGTCAGCTCGCTCCCAATAGGCTCGGTGTTGAGCATTATTAGCCACGGTCCTCTGAGCAAGCTGAAAAGAAACACAAAAAGTCAAACTCAAAGTAGAGCAAAAAGAAATAAAATGAAAAAAGAATATGAAGATTACCCTCAGCGCTTCCATATCAGCCAAGTCTTCCCCCTTTGGAAAATTCCTAAATATTCGGGTTTCATCCCTTGGAAAAATAGTGACCCAACTCAACTGAGAAGCCACCCCGGGAGTATCAAAGGTATCATTGTCACGTACTCCCAGGTACACTTGAAACTCAGACCCCCTCATTATGAAATCGCCGTCTACGGGATAGGACCTCTCGTCAACAGGACCTATCCTAGGAAGAATTGGCCTCTTCCCCATTGTCGGCTCAATGTACAAACACATCCGATTCTTTCGTTGAGACGAAATTATATTACATTCAGCAAGCTCTTCAGACCGAGACCGTCCAGAGGAATCAAAAGCTCTCCTTGAAGAGGAAGGAGTCTTCCCTCTATCCCGAGAAGGATCCCTTTTGTTCAGTAGGAGGGGGCATCTCTTATCTAGAAGGAGGTGGGGTCCGAGCCCGGGGCAATGGAGGTGGAACTAGTGCCTCACTGGGAACAACATCTGTCAGGCGAGGTCTCTTTCTAGCAGGATCGCTAAACGAACCTTCCTCCACCCCTTGACGTGCCAAAGAACGTCTAAAATGGCTCATCTCTAAAAAAAGAAAAAACAAATAAATTGTCAAAAGCGTGGCCAAACCTAACAAACGATAAATTGAAAACCAGGAAAAGTTACCATCAGGAGAATCAAAATGCTCCTGAAGGGACTCTATGTTTAACATATCATCATTCGGAAGGACCATAAAAATTGAACCAAACCTTTCCTAGTCGCTCAGATCGGCTAGGGGTTCACTTTCAAAGCTAGACTCTCTATTTGTGTTCTATATATCCTCTTGCGACTTTAAAAGTTCAGGGTTCAACTCAGAAGGAATCGATGATGGAAGATTCGAGGGAGGAACAGAGGGGCCGACAATAGGAACGTGACCCACACCCCAACCGGCAGACATCAAATTTTCATTTGATAGAAGAATATCAATATTAATAGGGTTATCAACTAATAATCTATTAATATCTAAAGATAATTGTTTCCTGAGTGTAGAAATTCGGGGGGACCCTTAGGGATTTCATGTCTAGTTTCCCGGCCCCCAAGCGTTTCCACAATAAGCCACTCCGATTCAAATCCATGAAGTTTATTTGCAAGTTTTTCGAATAACCTATTTTCAAATTTGGGCTTATACACCCGTTGAAGGGAATAGGAAACTAAACCAGAGCTACCTCGGAACCTAAAAAAAGTATCAAATAAGGGAAGAGACGGAGAAACACCCCTTAATCGACAATGCACGGTAAAGCCAATTAATTGTGTTGAGTTAATATATTTTGAAATGACAAAACAAGTAAATTCAATAATATAAAGACGATATAAAAACATGTTTAGAAGCTATCAGTACCAGAAATTAAGTTCCTAGAGATGAGAGATTGATCTGGTGATATGAGAGATCGATCCCCTGGGGTTTCTAGGATGAGAGATCGATCTCATGAGGATATGAGATCGATCTGCTAAGGTTTGAACTTGTACAAAGGTATTGAGGAAGCTAAGATCGATCTATAAGGGTTATAAGATCGATCTGCCTACTACAGGATGTTGAGAAGATCTATCTGGTCTAGGAAGAGATCGATCTCCCCTAAAACAAAGGTAAAGGCAGTAGATCGATCTATAAGATCGATCTATACTCAAACAGAGAGCTCATGAGATCGATCTGGTATAGGAAGAGATCGATCTCCTCAAAGTCAGAGAGCTAAGGAGATCGATCTGGGTTAATGAGAGATCGATCTCCTCACTACGAGATTACCTGGCAGATCGATCTATAGATCGATCATGCCTCAAACAGAGAGATTGGACGATCGATCTGCCTATTCGACAGATCGATCTTATATGAGATCGATCTCCTTGCTTCTTTTTGCCTTGATCTTGCAGGAATTATAACTAAGAGATCGATCTGGTCAATATAACAGATCGATCTGGCATTCTACTGGAGGTTCCCAACGGCTCTTTCTGCAAAATCTCAACAGGAAAAACAGTATTAAATGCTCCAACTACCAATCCTTCAGTATATAATCAAGTATTGAAGACACTGAGAAAAAGACATCATTGCTGCACATTCTGTATATTCTCAAGAGTTTAATTCTTTCATTCCAATTGTCTTCAATCCTCATTTATTGAGTTTGTTGTATAAGCTTGTGTGCAAAAGCTGTATTTGTCCTACCCACATAAAAAGTTTGATATTGTATTCATCCTTGCTTTAAGAGAGAAGAGGATTGTTCCTCAGTGAGATAATCTTTGTAAAAAGGGTGAATACATCTTTGTATAAAAAGGGTAGAGAGGTTATTCCTTAACCTGAAAAAGGGAGTGTGTAACTTTCGTTGAAAGTGAGAAAGAAAGCACTTGACAAGAAGGTCAAGGAGAGAGGACGTAGGCAAGAGATTGACCGAACCTCTATAAACGACTGTGTTTGATATTCTCTTCCTTATCTTGCTTTAATTTGGTTCAATACATTATATTGCTTATTCATTATTTGTTAATTAAGTTCAAATTAGTTTAAATTTGCCATTAACATTAGAAAACCGATTCACCCCCCTCTCGGTAGAGCCAACAATTGGTATCAGAGCTAGGACTCTTTAATCACATAGGAATAACTTCCTAAGAGTTAGAAACGATCTAATGGCTCACAACAATATAGCAACTAGCTTAGTAGGAGAGGGGCACTCTATGGTTAGGCCTCCTATGTTTAATGGGGAACATTACGCTTATTGGAAGACTAGGATGATGTTATTCATTCAAGCAAATGATTATGAAGTATGGAGGATTATCACTAAAGGACCCCAAATCCCTACAAAAATAATAGAGGGAAGAGATATCCCTAAAGAAGAAGATGAATGGGATTCAAATGATGTTAAATGTGCTCAGCTAAATGCTAAGGCCATGCACACCCTTTTTTTGTGCTTTAGGGCCAAATGAATACAATAGAGTCTCCGGTTGTGACAATGCCAAACAAATTTGGGACAAATTGGCAATCACACATGAAGGTACAACCCAAGTAAAGGAGACTAAGGTAGGAATGCTCACACATGACTATGAGCTATTTAGGATGAAAGATGGAGAGTCAATCAGTGATATGTTCACTAGATTCACTGATGTAATTAATGGATTAAAATCATTAGGAAAAACTTACTCTAATATAGAAATGGTCAAGAAAATATTAAATAGCCTACCTAAATCATGGGAAGCTAAAGTGACTGCAATTGAGGAATCCAAGGACCCTCACACATTGTCACTAGATGAATTAATAGGTTCACTACTCACTTATGAGATGAAATTAAGAAGAAATGAAGAGCCACCCAAGAAAGTGGGAGTTGTTCTAAAATCTACTACTCAAAAGGAAAATAAAAATGAAAATGAGTGTGGTAGTGAAGAAGATCTTGAGATGACAATGTTTGCCAAAAGATTTAACAAGTTCATGAGACTGAGAGCTAGTGGTAGTAATAAGAGAAACCACAAGAGAGATCAAGAAGAGGTAGGAAGAAAAGATACAATTGTGTGTTATGAATGTAAAAAATCAGGACACATTAAGTTTAACTGCCCTCTTCTTAAAAGGTCCAATGATAGGTTCCACAAAAAGAAGGCAATGGTGGCTACATGGAGTGACAATGACTGCTCCGATGATGACTCAAATGAGGACATTGCTAACTTGTGCTTCATGGCTATTGAGGATGAAAAGGTAACTTCAAACCTCAATGAATACTCTTTTGATGAACTGCAAGATGCCTTTGATGATCTTGCATTGAAATATGAATGCATGAGTATGAAATATAAGAAGATAATATCTAAATTGAAGAAAGAGAATGAGTTAATTCTAGAGGACAAATTAGAATGTGAAAAGAAACTAGAAATTACGAATCTTGAAATTTGTGACTTAAAAGAAAAAAATAGTAATCTACATAATTCCTTTAATAGATTTTATATGGGTCAGCAAAAGTTAGATAACATGTTAGAAACTCAAAGGGCATTCTTTGATAAAAATGGGTTAGGATATAATGCAAAAAGTAGAGAGACTCATCTCAAAAGCTTCATTGCTAGAAAGAGCATGAATAAACCTTCAACTACTTGTTCATATTGTAATAGGAAGGGACATGCATCACATAATTGCAATATGAAGATGGCCACTCTTAAAGGAAAAATAGTAAAAAGAATGTGGGTTCCAAAAGAAGTAATTAACTCAAAAGATTTTAATGCATTGGCAAAATGGATCCCAAAGGGGTCAAGAATTGCATTCACTAACCTCAAAGGACCCAAGAGAATTTGGATACCTAAGATATGAGTTTGATTTTTGATTGTAGGTAATTGAGCATTGCCACAAAGCTAAAACAAAAGAAGCTTGGTACTTGGACAGTGGATGCTCAAGGCACATGACGGGTGAGAAGAGCCACTTCAACTCATTTAAATCAAAGGTTGGTAGAGAAGTCACGTTTGGGGACAACTCCAAAGGCCAAGTTGAAGGGAGTGGCTCAATAGGTAATGACTATTTTTCATTAGAAAAAGTATTGCTTGTTAGGGGTCTAAAGCATAACTTACTAAGCATAAGTCAACTTTGTGACAAAAGTTACAAAATAATTTTTGATTGCATGAAATGTCATGTTATAGATCCTAAGTCAAATAAAGTTCTTTTTCTAGGTCATAGGCAAGGTAATATATACATTGTCTATCTTAATGAACTCAAAAATGAAAACATATGCCTAACGGTAGACAATGAAAAAGAATCTTGGTTATGGCATAGAAGACTAGGTCATGCTAGCATGCATGTGTTATCTAAGTTAGCTAGAAAGGATCTAGTTATAGGATTACCCAAGTTGTCCTTTGACTATGAAAAAATATGTGAAGCTTGTGTTAAAGGAAAACATAAAAGGACAACATTTAAGCCTAAGATTAGTGTATCCACCACTAGGCCTCTTCAATTACTCCACCTAGATTTATTTGGACCAACTAGAACAACAAGCCTTGGTGGAAAACACTATGGATTTGTAATAGTTGATGATTACACTAGGTTCACTTGGGTGTTCTTTTTTAGAGTGAAAAATGAAGCTTTAGAAAAGTTCATAGCTTATACAAAAGTGACTCAAAATGAAAAAGGATATACAATAACTAGTATTAGAAGTGATCATGGCAAAGAGTTTGAAAATATAGGATTTGATGAGTATTGCAATGATAAAGGAATTATCCATAATTTTTCAGCCGCTAGGACACCACAACAAAATGGAGTGGTTGAGAGAAGAAATAGAACATTGGAAGAAATGGCTAGAACCATGTTGTGTGAAAATAATTTACCAAAATATTTTTGGGCTGAAGCTATAAATACATCTTGCTATATCATTAATAGAGTCATGATTAGACCCATGCTAAAGAAAACTCCTTATGAGCTTTATAAAGGTAAGAAGCCTAACATTAGTTACTTCCATCCTTTTGGCTGCAAATGTTTTGTCTTAAATAATGAGAAAGATAATTTAGAAAAATTTGATGCCAAGAGTGATGAGGGAATCTTTCTAAGATATTCCTTAAATTCAAAGGCTTATAGGGTATATAACAAAAGAACATTGATGGTTGAAGAATCAATTCATGTAATATTTGATGAGTCAAATGATTTATCTAAAGATTCAACCAATGAAGAGGATGTAGGAATATTTGATGAAAACCTAGAGGAAATTCCAAACTTAGAAGAAGATCTATTAGAAAAACTTGACTTAAATAAAGAAGATGAAGAAGAAATAGAGATGTTAGAGAGAGAGTCTAGAGCACCAAGAGAATTAGGATATGTAAAAGATTGTGAAATAGTGGGAGATCCAACTCTTGGGGTTAGAACTAGATCATCTCTAAGGAATATGTGTCAATATATAGCATTTGTGTCTCAAATAGAACCTAGAAATGTCAATGAAGCCTTAGATGACAATAATTGGTTCTTAGCAATGCAAGAAGAATTAAATCAATTTGAAAGAAGCAAAGAGTGGAAACTAGTCCCTAGGCCTAGTGATCACTCTATAATTGGAACTAAATGGATATTCAAGAACAAGATGGATGAAAATAGTGTGATCATAAGAAACAAGGCTAGATTAGTTGCACAAGGTTATAGATAAGAGGAAGGAATAGACTATGATGAAACTTATGCACCGGTAGCTAGATTAGAAGCAATTAGAATGCTACTTGCCTTTGCATGTTATAAAAACTTCAAGTTATATCAAATGGATGTAAAGAGTGCATTTTTAAATGGTTTCATTAATGAAGAAGTGTATGTTGAACAACCTCCCGGCTTTGAAAATCATGAATTTTCTGAACATGTTTTCAAACTATCTAAGGCACTCTATGGTTTGAAACAAGCTCCCAGAGCATGGTATGAAAGGTTGTCAAAATTCTTAATAGAAAAAGGATTTTCAAGAGGAAAAGTAGATACCACTTTATTTATCAAAAATAAAAATAAAGATTTACTAGTTGTTCAAGTGTACGTAGATGATATTATTTTTGGATCAACTAATGAATCTTTATGCCAAGAGTTTGCTAAGATCATGCAAGGTGAATTTGAAATGAGCATGATGGGAGAGCTCACTTTCTTCTTGGGACTTTAAGTGAAGCAAACAAAGGAAGGAACCTTCATCAATCAAGCAAAGTATACTAAGGATTTTCTCAAGCGATTTGAAATGGACAATTGCAAACCTCAAGCAACCCCAATGGGCACCAACATCAAGCTTGATAAAGATGAAAGTGGTAAGTGTGTAGACACTAAACTCTATAGATCTATGATTGGTTCATTGCTCTATTTAACTGCAAGTAGACCAGATATTTTATTTAGTGTATGCCTTTGTGCTAGATTTCAATCCTCTCCTAGGGAATCACACTTATTAGCAACCAAAAGGATCTTTAGATATCTTAAGGACACTCCCTCTCTAGGACTTTGGTACCCCAAGGACTCCACTTTTACACTTCATGCATTTTCAGATGCAGACTTTGGGGGATGCAAAATAGATAGGAAAAGTACTTCAGGTAGCTGTCAATTCTTAGGGAATAGATTAATCTCCTGGTTCTCTAAGAAAAAAAATAGTGTAGCTCAATCCACAACTGAAGCTGAATACATAGCAGCAGGTAATTGTAGTGCTCAAGTGTTGTGGATTAAACAACAAATGCAAACTATGGTATTGACATGAAACAAGTCTCTATTAAATGTGATAATACCAGTGCCATCAATCTATCTAAAAATCCTATTCAACACTCTAGAACTAAGCACATTGAGATTAGACACCATTTCCTTAGAGACCATGTTCAAAAGGGAGATATAATTCTAGAGTATATTGACACTTTACATCAAATTGCTGATATATTCACCAAACTACTTGATAGAGATAGGTTTTGTGTCCTTAGAGGTGAATTAAGACTCATGAATGTCCCTTAAGATGTATATGCTTCAAAATCTTGATTTTAAGTTGTTTTTAAAAGAGTTTTTCAATGATTTTACTGGGCAAAAAGTATGAGAGATCGATCTCCATACTTCAAATGAGCCTAAAGCATAAAGGTTAAGCTAGGCAGATCGATCTTCTCACCCATAAGATCGATCTCCTTAAGCCTCTATTAAACAGCAGATCGATCTATGCATTTGGCAGATCGATCTCCTTAAGCCTCTGTAAAACAGCAGATCGATCTGGGCCCTTGACAGATCGATCTCTTTAAGCTTCTGTATTCTGAGGATCGATCTTGTGGAACAACAAATCGATCTCTTCGAGCTTCTGGAAATGATAGATCGATCTGTCGCCTCGACAGATCGATCTCCTGTGCCCTGGACTATAAAAACTGCTCAAAATTCTCAAATTTCAAAATTCTCAAATCTTCAAAATCCCTAAATTCAGTCGCACCTCAGCCATCGATTCATCCTCCCAGATCGATCTCGGTACGGTCTTCATCACTTCTCCTCCTCGTTTACTGGTATAGTAACCTACATTGCTAAATTTTTCTCAAAAAAAATTCTTAGTTTAGTGCCCAATTTCTCTCTAGGTCACATCTAGCTACTGTTCCATTGGTTAGGTTTTAGAGAACTAGTTTTAAGAGTGTCTAGAGAGATTCTTGTGTCTAGTTGCAAGCTTAAATCATGCCTCGTATTAAGAGATTAGCCACTAGAGAATCTAGACCAACAATTTCAGTCACTACCTTTAACAGATGTTTTAAAACACCTGCAAAAAGAAAGAGATATGAAGAGTATTTTTCTACCATGCCAATTAAACAATGGCGAACCATTGATTTCTCATTTTTAAACAGAATAGATTTTTCGTATCTCTCCAAAATGGAAGAATTTGGTTGGCTTCCATTCTTAAAAATCAATACTCCCGTACCCCCAAACATCATCAGGGCATTCTTTTCTAATGCCGAACTCACCTATGATCCTGCTGATACTTGCAAAATTCTCGGGTTTACAACGTATGTCATGGGTAAGTCAATTGCAATAGACCCTGATGTCTTAGCCCAAGCTTTCCACATAAGCAATGAAGGCTTGACCAATGAAGATGAGGAAGTCCCCTTAGAGTTTGACCTTCCCGGGGATAAGGCGAGTGACCTACCAATGCACCCACGGTTACTCCACCTCATTATCTCATGGAATCTTCGTCCTTTCGGTACCCATCATTCCACCGTTAGGAGGTTAGATCGTTTTTGGATCCACCACATCCACTCCACAAGTCAAAAACCCAACCTTGTCCATTTTATCTATGAAGATTAGTTGAAGATCGTACGCGGCCAAGCCACCACGATAGTTTTTTCACAACCGTTGGCGTATTTTCTACAACGACTTGGAGTGGACTGTAGTTGTGAAACGGGTGAAGTGCCCTCCCCAAAGAGCATCTTGAACATTGGGACACTTCACCACATGGGCTATTACAAGGACTTCCGAGGCGACTGGAAGAAGAAACGAGAACAACAGCCTGCTGCAGCTATGGAGGAAGATCCATCAGATGAGCCTATTGCTCCACCTGCTGCACCTACTGAGGGTCCATCCTCTTCCTCTGCTCAGCCCCCTGCACCTGCCTCATCACCCGCTGGCATGGAGTCTATTGTGACGATGATAATGGAGCTGAACCAGAAGATAGATGAAGGTTTTGCAAACCTTCATGCCACCCAGCAGGCGATGTATGATGAGCTACAGGTCACTCGCACTCACGTCGAGGAACTACTGGATCGCTTCGCTCGTGCACCTTAGGCCTTAGTTGATAGAACTATTTTGGCTAATGTTTTGATATTATTAGTTGGTGTTTGAAAATCGCATTTGCTTGAATGACTCTTTGATGGAATGACATGTTAGTTATTATTGAAATGTGCTATCATGAATTACTATTTTGAAATGAACAATGTGTTGAAAGTTAAATTGTTCTTTTTAAACCTTTCGTGCCATTGATATGACAAAAAGGAGGAGAAGAAAAGAGAACATGTGGGTTGGTTAAAAGATGTTTAAATGGCTTTAAGAAACATGTCTAAAGGTTTAAAGGAATGATTAAAATGAGGGGGAGTTAAGAAAGTAACGAGGTCAAAAGCTAAAAGAAAAGGGGAGCTTACAAAAAGGGGGAGTTTGTGCACAATGCAAATAGGTAACTAAACATGTTTATTGAATAGGTTTTGTCATATCAAAAAGGGAGAGATTGTTGAGTTAATATATTTTGAAATGACAAAACAAGTAAATTCAATAATATAAAGACGATATAAAAACATGTTTAGAAGCTATCAGTACCAGAAATTAAGTTCCTGGAGATGAGAGATCGATCTGGTGATATGAGAGATCGATCTCCTGGGGTTTCTAGGATGAGAGATCGATCTCATGAGGATATGAGATCGATCTGCTAAGGTTTGAACCTATACAAAGGTATTAAGGAAGTTAAGATCGATCTATAAGGGTTATAAGATCGATCTGCCTACTACAGGATGTTGAGAAGATCGATCTGGTCTAGGAAGAGATCGATCTCCCCTAAAACAAAGGTAAAGGCAGTAGATCGATCTATACTCAAACAGAGAGCTCATGAGATCGATCTGGTATAGGAAGAGATCGATCTCCTCAAAGTCAGAGAGCTAAGGAGATCGATCTGGGTTAATGAGAGATCGATCTCCTCACTACGAGATTACCTGGCAGATCGATCTATAGATCGATCATGCCTCAAACAGAGAGATTAGAAGATCGATCTGCCTATTCGACAGATCGATCTTCTCTAATATTTTTCAAATTATGAGATCGATCTGCTCATATATGAGATCGATCTCCTTGCTTCTTTTTGCCTTGATCTTGCAGGAATTATAACTAAGAGATCGATCTGGTCAAGATGGCAGATCGATCTGGCATTCTACTGGAGGTTCCCAACGGCTCTTTCTGCAAAATCTCAGCGGGAAAAATAGCATTAAATGCTCCAACTACCAATCCTTCAGTATATAATCAAGTATTTAAGACACTGAGAAAAAGACACCATTGCTGCACATTCTGTATATTCTCAAGAGTTTAATTCTTTCATTCCAATTGTCTTCAATCCTCATTTATTGAGTTTGTTGTATAAGCTTGAGTGCAAAAGCTGTATTTGTCTTACCCACATAAAAAGCTTGATATTGTATTCATCCTTGCTTTAAGAGAGAAGAGGATTGTTCCTCAGTGAGATAATCTTTGTAAAAAGGGTGAATACATCTTTGTATAAAAAGGGTAGAGAGGTTATTCCTTAACCTGAAAAAGGGAGTGTATAACTTTCGTTGAAAGTGAGAAAGAAAGCACTTGACAAGAAGGTCAAGGAGAGAGGACGTAGGCAAGAGATTGGCCGAACCTCTATAAACGACTGTGTTTGATATTCTCTTCCTTATCTTGCTTTAATTTGGTTCAATACATTATATTGCTTATTCATTATTTGTTAATTAAGTTCAAATTAGTTTAAATTTGCCATTAACATTAGAAAACTGATTCACCCCCCTCTCGGTAGAGCCAACAAATTGCATCTATGCGTGAGGATGCAGTTTTTCGGGGGCAATCCTATGCGCCCTATGGAAAGAAGCTCCAAAGTCGAAAATTGGAAAACGGAGTCCTAGCTCCAAAGATGCTCTGAAAATAACTACCCTGTCAGACACACTACGTATGTCATTTTCCTGAGGGTTTGGAAGTCTATAGGAGTACCCATCCGGCAATGAAAATCTAGACGTAAGATCCTGGATGTCAACTTCCTTCAAAGTCGATCTAACTCCTAGTTCTATACGCTTCCCTACACTATGACTAGCCATTTTGGACTTAAGAAAAATTACAAAGAAAAAGTGATCGGCGACAGAGTTTTACCTAACGACCAAAGGTACACTTGCAAAGCAACAGGAATGAAGGCAAACACTGGATAATAGTGTCAGAGTGTTTGTGACAGTGTTAGAGTGTTTGCGACAGGGTTGCGGCAAACAGTGCGGGAATGACGCGACAGAGTAGCGATGTATGCGGTAGAGTAACGACAAAGGCACGAAACAGTAATGAGTTACGCGGTAGAGTTGCGGTAGAGATGTGGAAGAGTAATGATGTTCGCGGTAGAGTAGCGACAGAGTGCTCGGAGAGTAAGCGACAGAGTGATCATTATGCGAGAAAACTCAGTAAAAATCGCGATACCTGAGACCTTATATATAAGTGCGGCTGTAGTCGCATGTGTACAGTAATCTACACATCCGCGGCTGAAGTGAATGAGCATCCCTCAGGAATAGTAAATCAAATGCGTCAAAAATAAAAATAAAAATAAAAATAAAATATAATTGTCATACTCTTTCGTAGGAAATTTTCCTACCAAAGAGTAGGGAGCAATTGATAAAGGTCATACTCATCAAAGTCCACGTAGACAAACATTAGCCAACAAAGGACAGCCACGTGTCAGATACTAAGCACGAAGAGGCATATGCCACGTGGCAAACACTGAAAGGTGGCGATAGAGTCCACCAAGGGATAGAGTCCTCTGATGACAGAGTCCACTGGCGATAGAGTCCACTGGCGACAGAGTGTACACCGCGACAGACCTCTACGCCCTTGAGTCCAGCAGCAGAGAGGCGGTAGACCTCTGCGATAGAGTATACTTACGACAGACTGTGTAGCGACAGAGTGAGCCGCGGCAGAACTCTGCGCCCAAGACTGCGGCAGAGGTCTTCGAACCTCTGTCGCAAGTTGAACTCATCCGCACAGAGGTAGACTGAGTCCGCGACAAAGTATCTAGTAACTCTGTCCCAGCCCAGACACAGAGGTGGACTCTGAGTCCGCGATAGAGTATCTAGTAACTCTGTCGTAGCCCAGACGCGCGCCTGGGCCTCAGATCCGGATCGCCCAAAACCCTATAGTTTTGGGCCCAAAACATTCGTAAGTCCTGGAAAAATATGAAACCCAACCTAATTCCAAAAATATCTATAAATACCCAGGTATGATTAAAAAATCCTAAGCTCTATTTTACTTACAGAGACTCTCCTAAAAGATTTTTCTGACTTAAGTATCGAAGTGCGTGCACAGGGATAAACCCCTGCGCCTCTCTGACTTTTACTGTTTTTACAGAATATTCAAGACACGTGAAGAAGACCACATCAGCATCATTCAATCATTGTTGTTTGGTACAACAACATAAGGTATTTTAAAATTTAAAAAAAATATTTTTTTTTCTATTTTACTTTTTATTAATTATTTTTTAACTAATTTACCCTTAAACATAAACATATATCTAATAAATCACATATTTTAACATGACATTTCTAATTTAAATTTCATCAATAAATCACATATTCTTAACATTATCATAAACTTAATAATATTTCTAATTTAAAATGCATGGATAAAATGCATATTCTTAACATAATTATGACTCTATGTATTTCTAGTTAAAGCAACACACATTCATCCACCTCACATATGAACTTGACATCTTAGATAAATGAATAGCTTAATTAATTAAATAAATTAAAATAATTTACATAATAAATAAATAAATTAATTTGTGTTAAATAAATTAATTAACATTTGTTAAATGAATAATCTTAAAATAATAAAATAAATATGTTAAACAAAACTCTCATCGAAATGATATTCATTTTAAATCAATTATTTATTTATTTTAATATAAAAAGGAGTGTAGTAAAATATATTATTTAATAATCTTAAATTTTTTAAACTAAATATAGAAATCAAATATTCTCTCAATACAATAAAATAGAAAAATTTAATATTTTCAAAATTTATCAGATAAAATAATTAAAGATAAATTATTTTCCAAATTTTTTTTCCACGAATCATATGCGTCTTTTATAAATTTTCAGTGAATGACAGATAAGTTTGTGATCTTTTGCGTGTGGTTTTAATTGCATTGGGACCCATTTATTTTTATTTTTGGACAGTCCAGATAAATCTGGAATATTACTGAAGCATTTTTATTTTTTATTAAATCATGACTCTTTTCTATATTATATTTAACATAAGATTAAATTTTTTTAATTGAGGTCGATTTAAAAAAATTAAATTAAATTAAAATTTAAATATAGAACTTTCTATTATGCATCATAGTTATTTAACAATTTAATAAAATTTTACACTTTGTGTTGAAACTTTTCATTTCGATAATCAATTTCTCTTCACTGTAAGATTAATTCCAGTACCAGCTAGTATTTTGTTTTTTCATTTCCAGGTATATAATATAATAAGGAAAGAGACTAACAAAAATGTTGCAAAACAGAAATGAAGGACGGCAAGGATATAATATACAACTAAATTAAACTGCTATACAAATAAATAATATTATAATATATAATATAAATATAATTAATAACTTATCTAGTATAAATTAAACTGCTATGTTCCTCCATTAAATTTGAGAATAAGCTTTTCCCATAATCTTCAACTATCATCTCTATGTGTATTAATTTCGTTAATTAAATTGATCTAATTCTATTGATTAATCATATCATTAAATTTTTTGGATCCCTTATTATTTATTTCTGTATAATGTATTATGTTATAATCGATTATGTTTAAAATATAATTGTTGTTGAAGTAATGTCACTATTATCTACAAATAGATCAAGTTGATATCTGAACCAAAGCTAGGTTTTGTGGTTACTTCTTACAAGTGATGAAGTTTAAGGAATAATATTTACTTTACTTTAAACTCGAATATTATATATTTATGTTTAAAATAGTTATTGATATGAAAATATGATATTTGATCAATTAATGTTATTATTATTATCAAAGTTGTTTAATGGCATAAATCATTTTATTTGATTTTTGCTTATTGTTTTGAAATTTTTTTTTTTATTTTTACTTGTTATAATTTATATAATTAAATTAAACATGTGAATAATAAATTAATATTTTTTTAAATAATTATTTTTTAATTATTGATATATAACCAAAAAATTTACAATTTTAAATCAGAAAACGTAGTCTAATTAATAGATAAAAGAATTATAATTTTTTATAATTATAATATAATATACTAGATTATATCATGATTATAACCATAATTTAATATCATAGATTACTATAATTATAATCATAGTCTAATATCAATTATTAAATTACGTAAGAAAAACCACAGTCTATGATACAATTTATAATATTTTTAGCATGTGTCTTTATGTCAATTTTGTTGGTAAAATTTTAATCTTCATTTACAGTAGATGTGATAATTTTTCTATTCTGTAGTGTCTATTAAACATGAACGATAAAAAGAAACTTCATTTGCAACCTTTTTTTTTTTTTTTTGTTTTACTCTAATTTTAAAATTATAATTATTCAAATAAAATAAAAAAATTATAGAAAAAATATATAGTAATTTGTTTATGAAGTAAATATTTAGTAGGAAAATCAACCTGTACATATAAAATATTTTCTACCTACCGTTTCACGTCAGCTAAGGCCACTCACCACGCGTTTCAAACCCGCTTCATATTAGTAAGTGCTGAATATTGTTTGACAAATAATCATCATTTGTGTTGACCAAAATTAAATTAGACTCTTTTCATTGCGAAAATGCTGAGTTTTTTTTTATATGTTTTTATGTTATTCCACTTAAAAACTTTAAAAGATGTTAATATGGTCTTCATGCATCCACAGATCTTGTAATTAGCGACGTCCCTCCCTCAAATCTAAATTATATATCCATTGATGTTAACAATTTTTTTCTTTTGAAAACATGGAACACTAAAATTAAAATCAAACAGAGAGTTAGCCTCTCATGGGGTTAAGGGCCACATTCCTCGGCGTGAAGCATCCAATGCTATCAAACAAAAGTTTGTCATAAACATATGATGGATGACTAACAGTGGCCCTCCAAAAAATAAATTTGTTCCCTCCCTCCCCATAAATCCCAAGAAAAAAAAAATCAATCATTATGACTATAAAAGTTTAAATATTAAAGAAAAAATTAATTATCAAATTTACAAAGAGTATTAATATCATTTTAAATGAAATAAATTATTAGATTTTAGTTTTTATTAAATTATTTTATATTAATTTAAACTTTGTACATTAGATATATGTTACAAAAATAAGTTCAGTATTTTTTTTATTGTTATAGTCTTATAAAAATGTTTTAACTTCACTTAATTATTTTACACCTTAAATAAATATTATTACACAAAATATCAATTAAAATAAAAATAATTAAATAATGTAGTTCAAGCTTTTTATTATTAATAATTTAGATTAACTTGTGATGGTGAAGAATGATTAAATTAATATGTATTTTCTTATTGATAGATTGATTGATTGTATATTAACTATTTCGATTTTTACTGCATCATCTTATAAAATTGTTGTTGCCAAACAAAATGATGATGTGTTGCTGACGTCCTCACTTCGATCTTCATGCTACGTGTAACCAAAGGCTTTACAAAAAAGAGAATGATTAGAGAGACACAAGAATTTTTCCCTACGTAAGCACTCCGATACTTAAGTCAGACAGAGAATTTGACAGAGTTTTAGTAAAGAAAATAAAGACTTGACTTCATAGATCATACCTGATCTCTTTTTATAGGGATTGATTCCAATTTTATTTACGTATTTATTCACTAATTAAATATTTTTTTATTGTTTTACGGATCTGCAGAATTAAATATATTTAAGAGTAAAATTGTCTAAACAAATTTTTAGACATGCACTGTAATTACCGTCGAAAAATGGACTAGATGAACCCGACTGGGTTTCTCGCTCCAATATGAAAGAGGCGGGAGACCTGTGTTATTGGCAGGTCTTCCGCCAAGCCTCAATAGCGGGAGACCAAGGATCTCTCGCCTCGCGCCACGTAGCGCGCTTGGCGGGAGACCTTGGTCTCCCGCTGAGGCAAATTGCGGGAGACCCTGGGTCTCCCGCCTCGCGCCACGCGGCGCACTTGGCGAGAGACCTTGGTCTCCCGCTGAGGCAAATTGCGGGAGACCCTTGATCTCCCACCTCGCGCCATATGGTGCGTAATAATAATTTTATTTTTTAAAAATTATTTATTTATTTATTCTATGCACAACAATTGCTCCCCACTCTTTCGCTATGTATAACCTTGCGGAAAAGTACATATATTCTCCTCGTAGTCTCTCGTCAAATCCTCAGGTTAAACTTTGAAGTTAAATTCTCGGGTCGAACCTTGAGGCCAAATTCTCAAGTCAAATTCTCAAGCTCTTGTTTGAGTGCGTGGCTTACCTAGCATATTTTTCGCTTCAAGCCCTTGAATAATTCATTGTGGCTTACTTTGCGCACTTTTCGCTTCAAGCCCTTGTTTAGGTCCATGGCTTACCTCGTTCATTTTTCGCTTCAAGCCCATGCACAATTTCTTCGTGGCTTACCTCACGCATTTTTCGCTTTAAGCCCTTTGTTTAGGTGAGTGGTTTACCTCGCGCATTTTTCGCTTTAAGCCCTTGCACAATTTCTTCGTGGCTTATCTCATGCATTTTTTGCTTCAAGCCCTTTGTTTAGATGTGTGGCTTACCTTGCGCATTTTTCGCTTCAAGCCCTTGAACAATTCTTTGGCACTTTTCGCTTCAAGCCCTTATTTAGGTGTGTGGCTTACCTCGCACATTTTTCGCTTCAAACCCTTGCACATTTTCTTCGTGGCCTACATCGCGCACTTTTTGCTTCAAGCCCTTGTTTAGGTGCGTAGCTTATTTCGTACATTTTTCGCTTCAAGCCCTTTGTTTAGGTGCGTTGCTTACCTCGCGCATTTTTTGCTTTAAGCCCTTTGTTTAGATGCGTGGCTTACCTCGCATATTTTTTGCTTCAAGCCATTGCACATTTTTTTCATGGCTTACCTCGCTCATTTTTCACTTCAAGCT
Organism: Firmiana major; assembly: GCA_033439115.1. Classification (NCBI taxonomy): domain Eukaryota; kingdom Viridiplantae; phylum Streptophyta; class Magnoliopsida; order Malvales; family Malvaceae; genus Firmiana; species Firmiana major. Next base: position 42,254,144 of record CM065908.1, on the reverse strand, counting down.
CTTGCACTTTTTATTCGTAGCTTACATAGCGCACTTTTCGTTTTAAGCCCTTTGTTTGGGTGCGTAACTTACTTCGCCCATTTTTCGCTTCAAACCCTTGCACATTTTCTTCGTGGCTTACCTCGCACATTTTTCGCTTCAAGCCCTTGAACAATTCTTTGTGGCTTACCTCGCGCACTTTTCGCTTTAAGCCCTTGTTTAGGTGTGTGGCTTACCTCGCGCATTTTTCACTTCAAGCCCTTACACATTTTCTTCATGGCTTACCTCGCGCATTTTTTGCTTCAAGCCCTTAAACAATTCTTGGTGGCTTACCTCACGCACTTTTCGCTTCAAGCCCTTGTTTAAGTGCATGGCTTACCTCGAGTATTTTTCACTTCAAGCCCTTGCACAATTTCTTCGTGACTTACCTCTCGCATTTTTCGCTTCAAGCCTTTGCATAATTTCTTCGTGGCTTACCTCGCGCATTTTTCGCTTCAAACCCTTTATTTGGGTGCGTGGCTTACCTCGTGCATTTTTCGCTTCAAGCCCTTGCACATTTTCTTCGTGGCTTACCTCGCGCATTTTTCGCTTCAAGCCCTTATTTGAGTGTTTAGCTTACCTCGCGCACTTTTCGCTTTAAGCTCTTGCACTTTTTCTTCGTGGCTTACATCGCACATTTTTCGCTTCAAGCCCTTTCTTTGGGTGCGTGGCTTACCTCGCACATTTTTCACTTTAAGCTCTTGCACATTTTCTTTGTGGCTTACCTCGCGCATTTTTCGCTTCAAGCCTTTGTATGAGTGCTTAACTTACCTCGCGCACTTTTCGCTTCAAGCTCTTGCACTTTTTCTTCGTGGCTTACATCGCGCACTTTTCGCTTCAAGCTCTTTGTTTGGGTGCGTGGCTTACCTCGCGCATTTTTCGCTTCAAGGCCCTTTGTACGATCAATCAATTATTTGAAAACCTCAACAGGTAATAAAATATCAATATGGCATAAATCACAGTTCAACAAATAAAATTTTAACCTATAGTTTAATAACAATAAATAACATTAAATGAATATAAAGTCTCACTGCCAGTATGGTTTTAAGTGCTTGGTATTCCAGGTCTCTGTTATCTTCTTGCCTTGTAAGCTTTTCAAGATATAGGTGTCGGGTCCGATCATCCTTTTGACTCTGTAGGGTTCTTCCTACTTTGCCCTGAACTTCTCATCTTCCTCCAAGGTCTTGGTGAGCCAACAACTATTTATCTCAACCGAAAATGACATTAATAGCAGCTCTTGTAGGTTCATTGTCTATTTGTTGATTCCTATGTTCTCCCCTTCTAGCCTCATTTTTTCTTTCTTCATTTCTCCTCATATTTTCTCTGTCATAGTCGCGTCTATCACGCAGTCTATTATCTCTTCGGCCATGAGCGGGGTATCGAATCCTTTCATTCCTCCACACATAGAGGTCTAACTTCCCTTCTCTGGCTAACTTCTCAAGTTGATGTATTAGATCTCGACATTTTTCAGTTGTATAGCCGAAGGCAGAGTGGAAATTACAATAGGACCCAAGATCTTGTCTTAAATTTCCTTCACATCTCCTGGGGAATTAAAGCATCCCAATTTTTTCTATTGCTGCTAAAATTGAAGCACATGGTTCGATAAGTTGCGTGTAATTAGCATACTTCAATTTTGGGGTTTTATCTACCTTCTTGTGTTTTTATCATCAAGCTCTCTTTCTCGCTTCCTTCCTTCCTTGAGATCACGCATCAGTATCATTTTCATCACTTCTTCTGGATCAACATACTTATTTACTCTAGAGAATAAGTTCGAAATCGCTGTTGGTTGATCCAAAGTAGTGATTCTTGCAATTTTTCAGACCTTGTCCCTTGCAACATAGCTGTCACAACTATTCTGACTTGTAGATTTCGTACTTCAAGGGTGGCATTACGAAATCGATCTACTTAGTTTTTCAGTGATTCATTATTTCCTTGTCGTAGGGTAAGCAGATAAGTGGTCTCTTTCCTTTTTTGGCTATTTATCACGAAGACCTTTAGAAATTCGCTCCTCAATTGATCAAAAGATGAAATGGACCCTTCTGGTAAACTGTTGAACCACTTTAGCGCGTGATAGGTCAAAGTTAGGGAGAATGCCCTACACATGATCTCATCTTCCCATCCATGCAGTAGCATTAACGATTCATAATTCTGAATGTGGTCATAAGGGGTCAGTCTTCCCAGTATATGTCGTTATCTGCGGCATCTTAAATTTTTAAGGCAACGATTTTCCCATGATCGCTGTATTGAATGAGACTCTTCTCCTCTAGTTTTTTTCAGCCGAAACTAACATTTTTTCCTCCAAGATTTGTTCCACCATTTTCTTTATATCTGCAACATATTGTGCCATGAGTGTAGGTCGATTTTGCACCCTTTTGGTGTTACTTAAATCAGTCTGATCATAGTCAACAACATCTTTTTTCTTACCTCATAGGTTATGAGTTCGCTTCTGATTAGTCTGAGGTGGCAAGTTTACCATTTTTGCTTCAGGGTTTCGAGTTAGATCCATCTCCGAGTTTCTCCTCCAAATATGAGACCTTGTCATTCCAACACCTCCTCTTCCATTATTTGACAGGCCATTTGTGTTCTGGAGCCAAAGATCTTCCGCATCCAAATATCCAAAACCTACCATAGCCGGACTCTCAAGGTTTCCAATATTTTGGCGTCTCCGGCCACTAATAATCTTCGGTGTTGAATTCCTTGTACCAAGACTCCGCGGTTCTCGCGTCGCCATGCCGTGAAAGTATCGCACCACCAGGCCGTGAGGGCCTCGTGTCACCAGGCTATGAGGGTTTCACGCCGCATTACCGTGAGGGTCTTGCGCTGCCAGGCAGGCTGTCAGGGTTTCGCGTCGCCAGGCCGTGAGGGTCTCCTGCCACCAGGCTGTAAGGGTCTCCTACCGCAAGACCGTGAAGGTCTCACGCCGTCAGGCTGTGAGGGTCTCCTGCAGCTAACTCGTGAGGGTCTCGCGCCGCCAGGCCGTGAGCATCTCCTTCCCGTCAGGCCGTGAGCGTCTCGCGCTAAGATGCCGTGAGGGTCTCGTGAGCTTATGCCATGAGGGTTTTGTGCTAGGATGTCGTGATGGTCTCACGCGAACATGCCATCAAGGTTTCGCGCAGCCAGACCGTTAGGGTCTCGCGCAATACACCTTTCTCCCACCAAGTTTTGGACGGTTGGTGCCAGATTCACTCATGGAAAGGCATTCTTGAACAGATCCACCATAGTTCGTAAAGCTTGAACGGTCTCTTCCCCCTGTTTTTTCATAGCTTCAAATTATGTCATGGGTATTGTCATCATATTCGTCCCTCGCTCCCCCTGGAGTCCATCACTCAAATCATCAATTGGAGAGCTCGTTGTATCTTCATTCTCATTGCTTGTCATCGCTGCTGAACATGTCTGTACCATTATTGTAGAACAGAAAGCTTTTCTTTCGATTCCCACAGACGGTGCCAAATGTTGTTGCCAAACAAAATGATGATGTGTTGCTAACGTCCTCACTTCGATCTTCGTGCCATGTGTTACCAGAGGCTTTACAAGAAAGAGAATGATCAGAGAGACGCATGGGTTTTTCCCTACGTAAGCACTCCGATGCTTAAGTTAGACAGAGAATTTGACAGAGTTTCAGTAAAGAAAATAAAGACTTGACTTCATAGATCATAGCTGATCCCTTTTTATAAGGGTTGATTCCAGCTTTAATTACGTATTTATCCACTAATTAAATATTTTTTACTATTTTACGAATCTGCAGAATTAAATATATTTAAGGGTAAAATTGTCTAAACAAATTTTTAGACATGCACCACAATTACCGTCCAAAAATGGACTAGATGAACCCGACTGGGTTTCCCGCTCCAATATGAAAGAGGCGGGAGACTTGTGTTATTGGCAGGTCTTTCGCCAAGCCTCAATAGCGGGAGACCAAGGGTCTCCTGCGTCGCGCCACATGGCGCACTTGGCGGGAGAGCTTGGTCTCCCGCTGAGGCAAATTGCGAGAGACCTAAGGTCTCCTGCCTCGCGCCAGGTGGCGTGCTTGGCGGGAGACCTTGGTCTTCCGCTGAGGCAAATTACGGGAGACCCTTGGTCTCCCGCCTCGCGCCACGTGGTGTGCCTAACTTACGCCACGTGGTGCGTAATAATAATTTTATTTTTTAAAAAAATATTTATTTATTTATGCTATGCACAACAAAAATAAATTTTAACAATGAAAATTGTTAAAATAACATTTTGAAATAAAATGGAAGAAAAGTTTTTTGTTAGTAATATTTGTTCTTTACATTAAGAGAAAACTAGAAACTTTCAACTCAAATGATTTTTTTCTTACGAAACATCATCATGCATAATTTTAAATAAAACTTGACTTTCCTCTATTTTTAGCAGTTATATTTTTTATTTTAATACTTCAACTTTTTGTGTATAAGGTTTATGTTTATTTTTGATAAAATAATAATATACTACATGCTAAATAAAAATTTTCAAGTTACAAATTTTATTTTAGTTTGACACCCTTAATTTGAAATCCTCGATCCGTCACTGAGAGCACTGTAAGTATGTGTGGAAGGGACATCATCAAGCATGTACCTTAACAATGCACTGCGAATCAATCTTAACAATCAGGTTCTGAAAACCCTTTTCAACAGCTATATGGAGATCGTCTCTCAACCCCCAGAGTTTTGGGCACACACTAGTGGTTATGCCAAGAGTTAACAATTTGTTTTAATATAGATATATTTGATGAATGATGAGCAGCTAAACACGAATGTGAAGTTGGCGTAATTAGCTAATCCCCTAATCCTCAAACGTTGACTCTTAAGCTCACTCTAGACTTGGTAAATGTAGATACGACACGAGTGACACGACGCGAATACAATACGAAAAAATCGTATATGTATTTAAAAATTTCGTGTTTCATGTTTAGTAGTGTCGACACGAATTTTGATACGGTAATTTTCGTGTTTAATCGTATCAGATACGGCTAAACACATATAAGACACAGAAACATGTTTTCTTAAATCATGTCACACGAATATACAGTTAATATGTACACGACACAAGAAACACGTTGAAAAAAATTGTGCCACACGAATACACAATATACGTGTAAGACACGGAAATAATATATATTTGTTGGAGGAGTTGAACCTTGACTAAAAAATATTTTTTCTAAGCATTTACCAATGTTGAAAATTAATAATAAAACATTTTTTTAAATGAGTTGTATAATAATAATAATAATAATAATAATAATAATAATAATAATAATTTAAATTATTGCTGCAAATCAATAAATATTATGATTTTTTTCATTTTTGATTATGTTTTATTTTTAACCGTATCATCTGTATTGTATCTATTCGTATCGTGTCTATTCGTGTCGTGTTTAATTGTGTCAGTTTATATTTTTTTCGTATTTATCGAGTCGTGTCCATTGACACGAATAATTATAACGTATCAACCGTGTCGTGTCGTGTGTCATACGTATAAAATACGTGTCGTATTCGTGTTTACATTTTAGATACGTTTTATAATTCATGTTGTGTTTGTGTTTTATAAATTCGTATCGTATTTTAATTTGTATCGTATTATATCATAACATAATGATACGAATTGTCATGTCTAACTCAATCTCTCTATCTTCACCTCATGTAATTGCCAAAATAATAGCAACAACGGGAATGTTGTGTCTTGGGAATCTAATTTTAATTGGCTGAACACAGTTGAAACCCACAACAATTAAAAGAAATGGCTAGCTGGTAATTGCCAAAGGAACTAGCAATTAGCCAACCACATCCTCTAAAGAAAATGGACCGAACCATCTTGATTGGTCCACCTAATTGGCTTGGCTTGCTTTCTCAAAACAAGCATTTGTGGACTATAATAATTTGGTTGACTTAATCTTAATCATGTATTGCTGGGGATTTCCTTCTCGAAAAGTTGGGTTTCCTTTCAAGAAGGCATATTTTATCATATGGGAAGCTTCTTTAATATCTCTTTGCTTGATAAAACCAGTAGGATTTGCGTTTTAACTTTTAACCAAGGTTGGTGAAGATGAAACGCATTTGGACATAAATAGATAATTAATTAAAACATAATTTGGACTGACTGAACTACTGATTGAAGAAAAATTGTATCAGGAATGGAAAGATGTAGTAGACTTGGAAAAGTTTGGTTTTTGCTATATGTATAATTCGGAATATAATCTGAAGTACCGTGGGATTGGCAAACCGAGAAACGCAGGATTTTACTGTAGAGATTTAAAACATAAGGCAGCATTATAAATATTTGATTTTGGCTATTAATATTTCTAAAGTAAAACAGAAATTTCACAAAATAATATATTCACGCAACAACACTTTAACAAAATAATATATTTAAAGAATAGTACTTTCATAGAACAACAAGTTCACTTAAAAAAATAAAAATAATCGCAGAATATGATAAAATTTTTGAGTTAGCTCCGTTGTTGACATATTCTAAAAAACTTGAATTGATAAATTAGATATAAAAACAATTAAGAGATGATTTCTTAGTATTTATAAATATTAGTACTTCTCACCCTTTCTCTCCGAGTAGAGTAGTTGACTTTTATCTTTAAAATTCATTATCTTCAAAAATTTAAATACATTTTGGACGAATCATTAACACTTTTGTAACTATCAATTTTTACCATTATGCTTATTAATACAATTACTAATGTTATATAATTCTTAGTCATATATATATATATATATATATAGAGAGAGAGAGAGAGAGAGAGAGAGAGAGAGAGAGATGAATAATCTCTTATTATATTATTTATGAGGTCGCAATCCAACAAACTTTCTCAAATTCTTTATACAATTCTCTTTTCTTTATTCAGCATTTTCTTAATCTTGTTTTACTTTTTACTATTGCCTGTAGCAACACTCACTTCTTAAAATCTACTCTTGTTTTTTTAGTTCTTCACTGTCTCTTGATATATTTTGTTTTACTAATTTGTAAAATTTCATCTTTTTACGAAATATCTCATTTACCAACATCAGGTATTCCTGTTAATTGCAGCAATATTGAGTGAAAATTAATCTGATATACAAATTAGGTGATAAATTGAAGCATATTGCCACTATTTTTATATTTTAAAAAATTGAAACTTCGGTTAAAAGAAGAATAGTTTTCCTTTTGACTGACTTTGAAGTGTCTGCCATCAACTCGCAGGAAGAATCTTAATGGGCCATAAAGATTCATGAGATGATGTTATTCATTTGGGCTTTAGAAGGTGGCAAAAAAAAAAAAAATCAGGGTCTTTAATTAGCAACTTTTCTAACAAAGGACCGAGACTCTCAATCCATGTCCATGTCAAAATTATTCTCGTCTCAACCTCTTCGATTGAAATCTAAGTTCAAGTCCATCCGTGAATCTAGTTTTGAGAGGAGTGAAGCTGGTAGAGGAGGTAAGATCACCAAGATATGAACTTTGACCCCTACAGTTTTCATGGCTTTGACTGAATCAGCTACTGTTCAAAGGTACGGAAATTGTTGTAATGATTGAATCCAAATATTCAGGCCCGATGAATAATCACGACTCGTGGATTTCCTTTTAAGCATCGGGTTTATTTGTTACAAAATAAAATTACTCTCACTCCCCAGAGGATGATGAGGAAAAAAACATTGTGTTATTGTTGTTAAGATGCTTTAATCCTGAATGATATCCGCCTCTTAACTTAAGTCCATAATTTTAATGATTGCTTTGGCTGCAATAGGCACTTTTGGAGTGGTGCTGACAGTGATTTTATTGACTCTGTTGTGCTGGCTGCATATAGAATTCAATGTAGGCAAGAGAATCTAGCATTTGCTTAGCTTTAGCTGGTTTTGCCGGAAAAATCATGAATGCTTTGAAATCGGAAGTTCAAATTAGATCCCTCTAATTGGAGCAAAGATTGGTACTAATTAAAAAAAAAAAAAAAAAACTTTCAGAAGAATTTTTATTTTTTCATAAGTTAAAGAAATTGGGGGGCCCAGCAGCCTCCACAGATTCCTCCAACTTCCAAACTGCTAAAAAAGCTAATTAAAATGGCAAATAATTGTAGTCGTTGGACTGATACTACAGCCTTGAAACAAATCGACCTAGTATCCTACTATGAAATACTTGGTTTTAATGATAAATATCAGGGACTGGAAAGATGGTCACCACTCACCATTTTATGGGTGTCCGGTTTATTTGTTCATATATTCAGTCAATTAAAATGAAAGGAGATATTGATGAGTTTGAACTGTAGCCTAATCTTTTCTACCTTCATCTTTTTAACTTCTTTTGATTTTAATTTCGGAGAATAGCTAGCGGGTATTTTCACGTTTGTGGTATGTTAAAGAATGTTGGATCAAATTTTTTATATGTTATTATATGTATAGAGAGAAAAAACTTAACTAATATGACTTGAAACTTTAATGTATTCATTTTCATAACATTATTTATCTCAAATTTCAAAGCAATGATTTTTTTAGAAAATGTATTATATATAATATAAATATATATCAGAAATCGGCTCGGGTTTATTTTTTAAGCATAATTTAAACAGTTGAATTAATAATATGCTGAAAATTTATTTAGAGTGGCAAGTTGTTTTAGTTTAACATTAAGCACATACAAAAGGATAAGAATAATTATTAGTTTCTAGATCAATTTTGGGCAAATGAGGGTAAAATTGTAAGAAGATTGTTAGTAATTGTAACTCCATTTAGCCATAAATCATTAGTTGAGATTAGGGGTGTAAGCGATACAGTAGTGCTCGCAAGCTATTCGAACTCGATTCGAGTAAAACTCGAATTCGGTTCGATTTTAATCGAGTCGAGCTCGAGTTACTCGAGCTCGCTCGATTAAGTTCGATTTTATAAGTTTGATTTTTGGCTCGAACTCGAGCTCGATTTTAAGGCCCGACTTGAGCTCGCTCAAAAACCAACATGATGACTTTTTCACACTATGTGAAAAGAATCATTTTTGTCCCTCAACTTTTATTTGGGTAATTTTGGCCTTTCAATATTTATTTCGGGTCAAATGGAAAAAGGCGAAGTCACTAAGCGATGGATGTATAACTTCGTCTCTTTCCTATTAAAATCAAGATAAATTGGCTCATGATAAAAGTTGACAACGATGCCGCAGAAGTCGGGCTCGACTTCCATTTTTCAAATCGCGATTTCGCGATTTTTTCCCTTTTTTTTTTTCAGTTTTTCTTCTTCTTTTTTTTTTCTTTTTTTTTTATTATTATAATCATTAAATATTCTAAAGTATTCTAAAATATCTACAATATATTATTTTTTCCAAATAAATTAATTTAATTTAATTTAATTTAATTTATTTATTATATTTTAACTCTTTTTCGGTATATTTTCTCTGTATTTTCGAGATATTGTCCCGAGTGAAAATTCTGATTAATTCTAATAAATTCATATCTTGATCAATTTAACCCGAAATTTAATTATTTCTTCATTATTGATTAAGATTCTCAAATTCATTATTTTTAATTAAATTTTCTTATCGAATTTATACCGGCTTTCGGTCTTTTGACCGTTTTGCCCTTATACGTGTTCGGGATTAATTTAACTCGACTTTCCTTCACGAATACTCACTCATTTCGTATTTTAAATCCTTATTTCCAGTCCAAATCCCAGTCGTTTAATTTGAGACCATTTCAATCATTCTTTCACGAACACACTCATTTCGTGTTTTAACTAAATTCGGGTCTTACATAATCTCTCCCACTTAAGAAATTTGGTCATCCAAATTAGAACCAAGTTAAATGGATCCATAAACAACTCCGAGTACGTCTATTGTATTATATACTGTCATTCTCAAGTGACTTTTTTCGGAGTGTAATACTACCAACATACTTTAATTAGGGAGATCATCTTAACCTCAACACTTTCTCCTGTTTAATACCCGAATCGATTTTCCAATCATGCGTTATACTTTCATTGAGCTAAACTGTTGGAGTTCATATCCAATCACATATGCTGTATCCGGATAGTGTTTCCGAAGCATCATAAGATAGGACACATTGTGGATGCCTGCTAATTCAGGTGGTAACGCCAACCTACGGCCTTATCTCCCACTTTGTCCAATCTCTTTCCGAATCTCGTTACGTCCTTATGCTATGTCCTAAGAGCATGTAACTTCCAACAATACTAATTCACCCTCGGTGAATTCCAATGGTTTCTGTCTCTTGTCAGCATAGCTTTTCTATCTGCTCTGAGGTGTTCTTAATCCTTCACAATTAACTGAACATATTCAAAGGTTTGTCTTACCAATTCAGGAACAATTTTCTATCTGTCACCCACTTCTTCTTATCCAAATTAGGGAACAACCCCTTACGGCCATACAATACCTCATCTGAAGTCATCCCGATACTCAAGTGACAGCTGTCATTATTGACGAATTCGATTAATAACAACTGATCATCCCAGGAGCTTATCAGATAAATGGCACACACTCTCATCATATCCTCCAGAACCTGTACAATCTTCTCTGACTGACCATCTGTCTGAGGATGGAAAGCTGTGCTAACACTCACTCGGGTTCCCATAGCTTCCTGAAACAATATTCCCAGAAGTGGGAAGTGAAGCGGAAATCCCTATATGATACAATGCTCACTGAAAAAATACTTGGTGTTCCACAATTTTCCATACACATAAATTCGTCTACACACTCAGAGTACCTGGGGATTTCATAACCAGAAGATGGGTAGACTTAGTCAATCTATCGACTATCACTCAGATAGCCTCGTGATTCATTCGAGTCCTCTGTAACCCATCACAATTATGGTAACTTGTTCCCATTTTCGTGTGAATATAGGTAGAAACTGCAATAATCCTGTAACTTCTTTTGCTCTACCTTACTCTGCTGACATACGAGACACTTTTCCACAATCTCCACCATGTCTCTTTTCATATCTGACCACCAATACCCTTTTCTAAGATTTCGATATATTTATTACTTATCGGATGCACTGTATATCCCGAAGAGTGAGCTTCTGACAATAACTCTATCTCATCACTGTGATCCTGGGGAGCACTTATACTGTCTCTGAACCTTAGCAAGCCATCATCACTCTCTGTGAACTCTGTCACTGTACCCATCTGAATTTGACCCACACTATTGACACCCTGTCGATCATCACGCTAAGCCGGTCATTCAAATCCGGTTCTAATCTCAGGCTAGCTGTCACACAATTACTGTCATCATCAGAGGGGATCACATCACTACTGAGGCTTACAACTGTTCTAGCAGCTCACGCTCCCTGACCATCATATGTAATACCATCCCGAGGCTCTTTCTGCTCAAGGCATTAGCCATTACATTAACCTTTCTTGGGTGATACAATTTCCACAATCATAATCGCTCAGAAGCTTTAACCCTCTTTGTTCTCATATCCGACTCTTTCTGTGAAAACAGATACTTGAGACTTTTATGATCAGTGCATACCTGAAATTTCTCACCGTATACATAGTAGTGTCATATACTCAATACAACCATTATTGCTGTCAACATTAAATCATGGGCCGGATAGTCCTTTCATGATTCTTGAGTTGTCTGAATTCATAATCGACTATCTTCCCCTTTTGCATCAATACATAGCCCATTCATTATTTTGAGGTATCCATAGACTCATGAGAAACCTCTTAATCTGTTGGGTATGATGAGAATAAATGCGGTGATCAGTTTATTACTTCAGTACACCAAACTCCTGTCACGTCTATCATCCTATTCAAATACAACTTTTTCTAAATTAAACGTGTCAATAAAGTAGTCCATTTCGAGAATTCTCAACAAATCATCTGTAAAAACAATTTTCAATTGTTGCTTATGATTTTTCCTGGACTGTAAATACACCCTAAAATATCATCAATATGGATGACAACAAATCGGTCCAGGTAAAGTTTAAATACTACTTCGTAGTTGTGTTCCACTAAATATTTCAATCATCCATATCTTTGACCTACGTACGTATAAACGTAAATCGTCATTTCGAAATCACTTCCGTTCAAGATACTAACCTGCGTCATTTTTTTTCTTATATTACAGCTTTTATAAATATTTTAATTAATTTTTAAACCTTCACGATTAATCGAATTCTATATTTCTTTATCGTACAAGTAAATGTATCCTAATTTTTAATGTATATATTACGACTGTTGATTTCAATTTATAGGTTGTGTATACTTTTAGACGCTGTCAAGTCTTCAGGCAGGGAGGTATTTTGAAATACCTTTATTAACCTTCAGACTTGACCACAATTACTTTACATATCAGTCCATGTGGTCACAATTCATATTTGCTACTAATTGCTTTAATCCAATTTACTTCACGTATCATAAATATTCTTACCTTGCATACGCCTCTTATTCCAATAGATTTTGTATTCAGGATCTATCATATCTCAAAACTTATCTCCTTTCGTATTCACTTATAACAAAAACTCTGTCATTACTCATTCCGTGAGTACAATCATTTACTCCTTTAATTTCAATCGCTACACCCCTTTTATTACTTGTCAAAACTTACAATATACTTTTCAGGTGTAACTATATCACTATCTTAGAATAGAACTCTGAATATCATAATTTACAGCTGACCAATTGAGATTTATTCTCAATATTACTTCAAAGTATTCATATTCCAATTGGCTGGTTTATACTTCTTTCACTGTTTTCGACTTATAATTTCTTCATAATTATTCCGTTAGTTAACCCTCATTCATTGGGGTACTAACTATCAGCATGTGCCCATGGGTGTAGGCATTCACGTCCTTTACTAACTTATATACAAATGAAGGCGGTATGACTAAATACGTGGCAGCAGGATCAATTAAAATAATTACTTCTTTATTCGTAACCAGTGTGGTATCTTTCACCACATTATATGAAACATCAATAGTGTCCTGGTCCAAGTTATACACTCGCCCTCATCCAACAACCTACTTTCCCTTTTCTCTTCGGCTATGGCCTCCCTTTTTTGTGCAGAGATATTAATAGAGTTTTCTCTGTTTCTTTACCCTTCTGTAGGGCAGTCTCACCTAACTCTGAGCAATCATTAAATAATTGACCCGTCTTACCACACTTAACGCCTATTTTAGTCAATAAAGTGCAGGTGTAGGCCTTACTTTTGTGGTATCTATCACACATCCTACACTGTTTACACTGTTACACTGTTTACACTGTTACATTGTTACACTGCTTACACTGCTACACTGCTTACATTGCTCCACTGCTCATCTTGCTTACCCTGCTAACATTGCTTTACTGCTCACCCTGCTAACATTGCTCCATTGCTCACCCTGCTAACATTGCTTCACTGCTCCGTAGCAAGTTGGGGTCCTCCAATCACAATACCCCTCAAAAGTGCTGAAATTGGATACACTGGGGCCTTACCACTCATTTTACCGTGTGACTTATCAGTTCTAATCTCTTACCAACTGGTCTCTTTCCCGCTCTGACATCTCTGTCATTCTCTATTCTCTTCTGTCTCTATTTCGACCCTTATTACCTTTCCCAATCTCAGAGGCGTGCAACAAATGAACTTATTCACGCAACTGTATTCTGCGCACTGCCTCGACATAAGTAGTGAGCCAATTGGACTCTAATCGACAATTTGAGCCCTTCCATGAACTTTTGAGCTTTCTGACTCTCACTGCCCATAGTGTCGGGGTAATATCTGCCCAGGTATATAAACTGAGTTTCATACTCATCGATTAACCAGTGTCTCTGGGTCAGTGTAAGAAATTTCACTTGTAATTTCCCTTAAGTAGTGTCCGAAATATTCTGTCACCAGAATACATCCAGAAATATTTCTCATGTCGGCTCTGGACGTCTAACTCTTCAAATGGGTCGAGCGGACTTCCACCAATACTCCGCCTCGCCCTCCAACATAAACGTATTTAGAAGTCACCTTCTCAGTCGACATACACTGAAAGAATTCATACAACTTCGCTATCTCATTCACCCATTCCTCAGCAACTATTGGTTTCTTTACTTCGCTATATACCGGAGGGGTGTGAAAATCTCTATAGTTTGAGGCATCTGTTTAGGCTTTACCTTGCCTATCCTCAACTACCTGCATAGACTGAGTAAACAACTCTGAAATATTTTCTACACTCCACTCCATCCTCTTGGAGCGTGTCTCAATACTGTTTAGTCTCTTTATAGGACCCTGTAGAGTATACTCAACATCAGCTTCCACTTCACTCTCATCTCGAGTCTCATGTGACGACTCATTCGACTCTTAGGCCAATCTCTACGGCCTCGAGCATGTGTACTCGCCCTTTTACCATAGCGGCTATCAGTTATAAACACTATATTCTTGCATTCGAAACTAATTCTTAGCTGCAGTCCCATCTAGATATACACAATTGTATCTAAACAATGCACAGTACATGAGGATGTAAATTTACTTAACCACTAACACCGACTCATATCAGGCCAACTCTGCTCTGATACCACCTTTTTGTCACGATCCAAATTACCTAAAAATCAGAGTAAATTTTTTACATTTTCATTTCCTTACCCGTCGTGAACAGTTACACTACTAAACATTTGGGCTATGATTCGGTGTTAGTCACCTCTCACCTATTTACCATTCCATTTTTCATATTTCATTTACATATCAATTTATTTAAACTAAATACATCCCCAATATTACATCCATATACAGTACTATGCCTCTATATGTTTAGATACAAAATTATACAAATGTGTATACTTGATCTTGATAAGAAGCAGCGGATAACCAAAATGCAAGACTACTATCTGTCTCTTCTATTGAATATACCCTGTGGGGTGGAAAATGAAAAGGTGAGCAAAACTTGCTCAGTAAGGCAATAATGTAAGCAGGTAGATAACTATACTATCTACGTGTTGATAATGTCATGATATAAAATCGTTTAGATTTGAAGCATGAGGTAAGACTAAAACGATGCCACATGTATGTATATATCATATAAGAGAAATCATGAAATCGACATATAAATCAAACATAGAAAAATCATCATGTATGACATCTCATGCTCGTCACATTAAAACTTAATAATTTCATCATAAACTCATCACTTTAAAACTTATTTGTGTTCATCATAAACTCATCACGTTAAAACTTATTTATGTTCATCATAAACTCATCACGTTAAAAACTTATTTGTTTCATCATAAAACAACCACATCAAGGCTAAACCCAGCTCTTGGGAATACATCGATTCGTTAAATCGCATCTCTTTGAAAAACATAAATCGAGACCTTACCCCTCCTTCGGGTTTGTCCTGGTCTATTCAGACCGTATGATATCATGTGAGGCATGTAGGTTACTGTATGAAAATTGAGGACTATGGCCATACTATGTCCCTGTGATCCCAAGCTACACGGATCCCGGTGTGCGGGGCATCACAACTGCAACGAGAGGTGGGGTCAAATCCTACCCACCATAATATCAAGTAACATCATCAAGTCATCATGACTGCACGGTACAGCGTACTCTGTGTGACATACACGGTACAACGTATTCCGTGGACACATATCATAGTCTGAGGGTGCCTGCCATAGGTTTTAACCACCCCAATACTATGTCGATAACCAACCCATGTCTTAAAGTATACGTGCGAGCATATCAACTCTCTACGACACACAGTCTACAGGAGGCTTCCGCACGACTATATGCATGTCAACTCACGTCTAGTGTGAGCGAAGCTCCAGCACCACGCTATGCAAATCATGATATCTAAAATCTCGTGCGAGCGAAGCTCCAGCACGATTTTGTGCACACACAAATTTCTCGTACGAGCAATGCTCCAGTACGGCTTTTCATGGGTAATAAATCAATAAACTTTAGTGCAAGTAAGACTCTAGCACTCTTTTTACTCGTGTAAATATGATAGGTGGCTCAATCTTGATAAAACATCTTTTAAAATCGTAACCGGTACAAACCGGTACCCTTTCGTATAATTCATTAAATCAACAGCCAACCTATGTGCATATTTGCTTAAATCAAAGCAATACATTCATATAACACATTAAAAACATGAAATCATGCAATTTATCTGCCTTACTACCCTTTTTGTAAATTTTACTCCCAAGGGCAATATCGTCTTTTTTCTTTATTCACCTATGCCCTGATTTTTCGTAAAAATTATTATTTCGTTTCTAGATACTTTAAGAAATTCTAGGCCCTGTAAATCTCCTCAAAAATACGTATAGAAATCTCTATGCACCTACAAAATTCCTTTACCTCGATTTACGTGTAAACTTATCTCGTCTCGATAATATCCGATCTCTCAGTCCAACTGCGCATCAACCAAGTCTGCGAAACTGCATATAATCACATATTTTGGGTTAATTCACTTATTTTTATCAATATATCACATTTACTGATCGAATCTAACGTACTGGGCCCGTTTTACTTTATTGGGCCCAATTGCACCTTAATGGGCCTCGACCCATTTTCAGTCTATTTCTACTTATTAAATCCATTCTTCGAGTTTACTGGGCTCATTCAGTTTACCAATAATCATCGGGTTTCGATCCAAACTCATTGGATAGCCCGTATACTATTTACGGTAATTACGTTGCAATTCCGATTAATATTCTTTTTTATACAGAATTAATCTGTAAATTTTGTAAAATAATCGAAACTCTGTATTAAAGGACTCATATTATTGTAATTAAAATATACTTACCCAATATGATGCGGGGTATGAAAATCGGAGCTTAATCGACTCTTGTTCGGGCTTTGTCGTAAAACTGCACAATTATATATTTAATTTCGGATTAATTTTATCAAATATAATTTAAATAAATTTTTTGAAAATCAAATTGGTCACTTTTGACCTCGTATCGACTTACCCGAAGTCCGGTGTATCCCCGAAATTCTTCCCCTTTTTCCTTTTTCTCTTTTTTCTCCTTTTTCCCTTCTTTCTTGGCTAAACCGATTTGGTCCGGTTCAACCCGGTTCAGACCTATCTGGTTCAGTCCGGTTCGATCGGTTCGACCGGTTCAGGGTCTCGTCGGTCGGTTCTTCGTCGGCTTCCTCCACCAGTGGCTCCGCTGGGCCATCCGATGCACGAATCTGGGGTTGATTTTGTTCAAGGCCGCCGAAAAGTCGTCGGTCCGGCTGTTCTCCCTTGGCGTCGGTATCCATTTTCCTTTTCCGCCGTTTTCAACGTCGTCCGTCGATTTCGACGGCTGTGGCCACCACCGATCTCTTCGCCTGCACCTAGGGGACCCTCGGCTGGTGGTGGCCGGGCCTAGATCGACGCCAGTCGTCGGGAAATGGCTTTCTCCTTCTTGGTTCTCTCTTCCCCCCTTTCTCCCGCCGTTCGTCGCCGTTCACCACTTCGTTGGTGTTGGTGGCTCGGCTGGGCTGTCGCTGATGGCTGCCTCAGGTCCGGACTTGCCGCCGATCTCCTCCAACGATGCCGCAGAAGTCGGGCTCGGCTTTCGTTTTCCAAATCGCGATTTCGCGATTTTTCCCTTTTTTTTTCCAATTTTTCTTCTTCTTTTTTTTATTTTTATTTTTATTATTATTATAATCATTAAATATTGTAAAGTATTCTAAAATATCTACAATATATTTTTTCCAAATAAATTTATTTAATTTTATTTAATTTATTTATTATTTTTTACCCTTTTTTTGGTATATTTTCTTTGTATTTTCGGGATATTGTCCCGAGTGAAAATTCTGATTAATTCTAATAAATTCATATCTTGATCAATTTAACCCGAAATTTAATTATTTCTTCATTATTGATCAAGATTCTCAAATCCATTATTTTTAATTAAATTTTCTTATCGAATTTATACCAGCTTTTGATCTTTTGACCGTTTTGCCCTTATACGTGTTCAGGATTAATTTAACTCGACTTTCCTTCACGAATACTCACTCATTTCGTATTTTAAATCCTTATTTTCAGTCCAAATCCCAGTCGTTTAATTTAGGACCATTTCAATCATTTCTTTCACGAACACACTCATTTTGTGTTTTAACTAAATTCGGGTCTTACACTTTCTTAATGGACTTTCGGGCTGAAAATTTTACTATACCTCGGGCTTTTTATTGTCTCAATATTTGGCCGATCAATTGGTCCAACAATTCGGTCTAAGGGACCAAAAAATTTCGATCTACGTTTAGTATACCTTAATAGGCTTTAAAATCTTTACTTTAGGCCCATTACGTTTTTAACCATAAAATTAAATCTGGAATCCTTCCGAATAAATTTTTCCTTACTTCGGAGGATGAATATCTTGTAATCTAGCTAAAATTATTATTTCCCAATTTTTTCTCCATACTTAGGTAAATTTCTAACCATGGTTAGTCAACTATGGTAAAAATCCACTTTTCTTAACTATAGTTGACTTTTTCCTTAATCATTGACCAAGTTGACTTTTTTCAAAATTTTGAAAGTGTCATATCTTATGTCTTACACTCTCGTCTTTACGTTTTAGCAATTTTCAGTAGGTAAAATACACCTGAAACACCTTAAATACTTTAACTCGCTAAAAAGGTCCATTTTACCCTTTTTAGCTTTTACTCTTGTTCTCTGTATTCGAAACTAAATCAAATTGACTTTCCTTCATAAGCTCTCTATATTTTCTCATTTTAAGTTCTTATTTTCAGTTAGAATAATTCAGATCCACTCGATTTAGACTGTGACTCTTATAGTTCACATTAGGCTTTTATGTAGCTTATGCATGTTAAATCATTTCACATACTCTTTAAATCTAGTAAATACTCTTCTTATGATTCAACTATAATAATAGAGTGTTCATACACATAGGAATCATAAGGAACAGCTACATAAAATACGGGTCTGACAGTTAATCTTCTTTTTAACTCCTTAAAGCTTTCCTCACACTTATCGTCCCACACAAATTCAACATTCTTCCTCGTGAGACGTGTCAAAGGAGCAGCTAATCTCAAGCATCCCTCCACAAACCTTCGGTAATATCCAGCTAAACCCAAAAAACTTTTGATCTCTGTCACTGTCTGGGGTCTCTGCCATTGAACCACAGCTTCAATCTTAGATGGATCCACTGACACCCCATCCTTTGATACTATATAACCCAGAAAAGAGATTTGCTCCAACCAAAAGTCGCACTTACTGAGTTTAGCGTACAACTTCTTCTCCCAAAGGGTTTGTAGCACTATCCTTAGATGTCTTTCATGCTCCTATCTAGACTTTGAGTACACCAGTATATCATCAATAAACACTATGACAAATCGATCCAAATACTGGTGGTATACCTCATTCATCAACGACATAAAAGCTACGGGAGTATTCGTCAACCCGAATGGCATAACCTTAAACTCATAATGTCCACACCAGGTGCGAAAGCTGTCTTGAGTACATTTCCACTCTGTATCTTCAACTGATGGTATTAGGATCTTAGATCTATCTTGGAAAAGACCTGCGCTCCCTTAAGCTAATCCAACAAGTCATCGATGCGTGGAAAGGGATACTTATTCTTGACAGTGGCCTTGTTCAACAACCGGTAATCTATACACAATCGAAGGTTTCCATCCTTCTTCCTTACAAATAGAACCGGTGCTCCCCAAGGTGAGACGCTCGGCCTGATGAACCCCTTCTCTAGCAACTCTTGTAGCTGTTTCCTTAGTTATTCCAACTCAACTTGAGTCATTCTGTACGGTGGCTTGGATATCGACTTTGTACCAAGTGTCAAATCTATACCAAATTTCATCTCCCTTTCTGGAGGTAACCCTGGTAATTCATCTGGAAAGACATCTGGATATTTCCTGACCACTGGTATGTCTCCCAATTCCGGACGTGTCTTATCCGTCTCAATCACATAAGCGATGAACCCTTCACATTATTCTTTCCACCATTAGAAATCATAAATCATCACATCAACATATACAAATAGTAAATCAAATTCATCTCTAAATTATTATGTAACTAGATTATACTCTTCTCAATTGCAATAACATATTCTTTCATTTCATTTCACCAAATTTACAACAAGGTTGTCTAATCCTGAAAACATCAAGGTTCTAGTACGACAATCCATAACAACATGGTTTGCAGCCAATCAATCCATTCCTAGGATCACATCAAAATCACGCATATTTAATAAAATTAAATCGGTTGCCATTTCTTTACCTCCTATCCTCATCTTACAATCTCTATATACATGCTCGGTCAACTGACTATCATTCATAGGGGTATATATCATCAACATTTTATCTAGCAGTGTGAGTTTTACATACTTCAACAATTTATATGCAAAGGATGGCGATATAAAGGAATGCGTGGCACCAGGATCAAACAATACAAATGCTTCTAAATCAAAGATTGGATGGTACCTTTTATCACATCCGAAGACTGATCTGCAGTGTCCTGGTCCAGTGTGTGCACTCATCCTCTACTCACACCCATTGCCTACTTCCCCTTTTCCTTAGCTGTAGCCCTCCTCCTCGGAGCAGCTGTCCCAATTGGAGCTCTCTCTGGCTCCCTGCCTTTCTGTGGGGCTCTCTCTGTCATCTCTGGGCAATCTCTGATTATGTGCCCTGGTTTCCCACATCTGAAGCATACTACTTGAGGTCCATAGCATGGTTGAGTACCATAGTACCTACCACACTTGCCACACTGTTTAGTAGTAGGTCGTGGTCCTCCAATCATGATTCCTTTCGCTGGACCTAAAGTCGGATACATTGGAGGATTCACTATCCTCTCCTGAATCTCCTCGATCCTCGACCTCTTTTCAGAAAATCTATTGCTTCCCTTATAGCTGACGCCTCTATCCATCACTGATCTTTTCTTATCTTTATCCCTCACTTTACCAACCTTTCTAAATTCTGAAGCGATTTTGTCAACATCTTGCTCACACAATTGCGCGCTGCGCACTACCTCCTCATAGGTCCGTATGTCCAGGGGAACTAGTCTAGACCTGATGGTTGGTCTCAATCCATCCATAAACTTCTAGATTTTCTCAGCCTCATTACTCATCGTATTGGGATCATACCTTCCCAGGGAGATAAAGGTCGTCTCATACTCATCCACTGTCCTACTCCCTTGGGTCAGTCCTAAAAATGCCATCTTTAGCTTTCGCTGTGCGGTATCCGAGACATACTGTCTCCGAAAAGCTTTCAAAAACACCTCTCAGCTAATCTCTGTATGTCGGGCTCTCAAAATAGGCCTGGTAGATTTCCACCAATGTTCTGCTGATCCCTTCAGCATAAACGCGACAAATGTTACCATCTCGGTAATAATACACTCAAAAAACCCGTATAGCTTCTCAATCTCATTTATCCAATCCTCTGTAGCTACTGGGTCCTTAACTCCACTAAAAGATGGCGGTCTAAACTTCTGAAGCTACCGCAGTCTATCCAAGTCACAACCGTAACCCCAGCCCCTTCTGGCCTGTAGTGTAGCAACAGGCGTAGGCATATCCTGTGCAGGTGGGGGTGTAGGTGTCTCTGTCGTCTGAGGTCTCTGGGCTGGTCGTGCCAGTGCCTTAGGAGCTGCTGCCTACTCGGCATCACCCTGTGTAGCGGGACTTTGTCTACCGTCCATTCCAGGTAAAGTTGGGTAACCAACTCCAAAATCATCTCAATGCTTCGCTCAATCCTCGTGAAGCGAGCCTCAGTACTCTTGGGTCTCTCCTTTGGACCCTGTGGAGCGTGCTCAACCTTAGCCTCCACCTCAACCTCATCCTGAGTCTCGCGTGTTTTCGGCTTAACATTACCCTCAGGCCTACCTATACGGCCTCTAGTTTGTACTCTCACCCCTCTACTGCGACTGACATTAGGCATAATGCTCAATTCTCGACATTCACATCAATTTCTTAGTCAAACTCATCGACACACACACAATTTGTATCAAAACAAGCACAGTAACATGGGGATGTAATTTTCCAACTTATTAAGTATTTTAGACACGACACACGTCAGACCAACTCTGCTCTAATACCAACTTTTGTCATGACCCTCAAACTTACCAAAATACGTACAAATTTATTGCATTTTCATGCATTATTTATTATTTGTCTTTTCCTGATCGTGAACAACTACCCTCTCAACAGTTGGGCGATGTGTCAATGTCTACCTCATCCATCCATAACAATTTAATTTGCAATATATTTTAGAAGTAAACACTTTTATAGATACATCAGAGTTACTGTTTACAAGTGGTTACATTGCTTTACATCCCCAATGCTTACATACAAGATGCTACTATGCTATGTCTAGTTTAGAAACAAAATAATTCAAGTGTGTATACCTTAAGCGATGGGATGCAGCGAATACCAAAAGAGATAGCCTCCAGTCACGCTCAATCTATATTCAAAGCTCTGTAGAGAGGGGAAAAATAAGGGGGTGAGCAAACCACACACTCAGTAAGG
The DNA here is from genome assembly GCA_033439115.1 of Firmiana major. Classification (NCBI taxonomy): domain Eukaryota; kingdom Viridiplantae; phylum Streptophyta; class Magnoliopsida; order Malvales; family Malvaceae; genus Firmiana; species Firmiana major. The sequence continues at coordinate 42,231,765 of CM065908.1, read as the reverse complement.
CAATCATGCGAATAGGTAGATACTGCACTATCTACATGATCGTGATGCCATGCTCAAAGCATACATTTCATCATTTTCTCAAAATATGAGTTCATGCTGGTGTTAATGGTATATAAAGCATTCATGCTATTAAAATCCAGTGCACAATTCAATTCAAAGCATGGCATTAACCATCATGCATATTTTATAAGTAAGGCAAGGCATTAATCATCATGCATCAGTGCACTTTAAAACCATTCACAAATCGATATCTCAAAACAATTCATCACTTGCCAGGACTCAGCCCCTCCCTTGGACTGTCCTGACCCACAAATCATTTCAAACATGGATTTATTCATAAAGCAATAGATATGTGAGATAGGCAATTCAATAAGGGAAATAACCTTTAAGACTATGGCCATAACCTGTGATACTGGCTACACGGATCAGGTGTGTGGGATATCACCACTATTAGCTTCCACATGGGTGGTGGGTCAAATCCAACCCGTAGGTCCATAGCAGATCTCGTCCGAAGATGGCATATCACAATCTCAACACGGTAAATCGTACTCTATGCTACTTGCATGGTACAACATACTCCGTGGACCCACAACAACATATCATATCACCCCACATCTTAAATGCACGTGTGAGCCTATTTAATCGGTATGACCTCTTCTCTACCCGAAGCTCCTAACACGGCTATCAACATGTCAAAATATCACAAATGCACGTGCGAGCCTATTTAATCGGTGCGACACCCAGTCTGCCTGAAGCTTCAAGCACGACAACAAATAAGGTGGGCATCTAATGTGAGCCAAGCTCCAAGCACCATGCCAAAACCAGTATGAAATCCATGTGAAAACTAGTGCGAGCTAATCTCCAGCACTCATGTGTATAAAACACGTCAAATCTCGTGCGAGTCATACTCTAGCACGCTTTCATTCTCACGAAAACCATGTAGGTGGCTTAAATCATTACAAAGTATGGTTAACAAACCAAAACAACTCATTTCTTGTGCAAATCATTTCAAATGTCAGCAAACCTACCAATCATTTGCTAAAATGCAATAAAACATGATTTTCAAAGCATTATGCTTTTGTTTTCATGCACATTTCTCAAACACACAACTTTTACCCTTCATCACCCAATATCATTTCCTAATATCTCATGCATTCTAGCAAAGCATTTAAGCGCCCAAATTGCTCACAGATATCTCTAAGAGTCCACAGAATTCTCTTACCTCGATTTACTTGAGTAAGACTCTCTTCCTCTTAGTTTCTTGCGCTCTTGGCTCGCCTTGCTCAGGTGTATCCTCGAGAGCTGCGATTTATTCATCAGACACTTGAGTTGACGCTTTTAACTCGCATTTTGACTTCACTAGTCAATATAATTCATCTATGCTTTTACCAATGCCTTAATCTACATTTTACCCCTTTTGGTAAATCTCACTATTTATTCACTAACAATATCTTAATTCATACTTATGACACCATTATCACCTCAAGATATCCCATTCCTCATTAACCTCAATACATTCCACTTTCTCACACTAGACCATTTTTAGGTTATAGTCATTCCAATGCATTTTAGATAGTTTCTAACAATATTAAGCAAATTAATCAACCCCAAGCATCAATAGCTTAACAATGTACTTAAGTTGGTGATTTAAAAACTCACCTCTTTGAATTTCTTCTTTGTTCCAAATAGAAATGCCCTTTGTTCCTTCAATCCCATAAATGGGGAAATGCCTCCAAACTATGTTGTTCTTCTCTTCGATGTGAACAACTTTGCCTCTAATAGTCTTCCCTCAAATCTTCTTGAAAATGGTCAGATTTAGAGAGAAAAAGCTAGGTTTTTGGATTGAAAGATGAAAAGGTTGGTTTTTTCGCAGAAATTGTAGATCCAACTGCTCCATATTTATAGAATTTGCTTGATGTGATCGATCTGCATTGGGTAGAGATCGATCTGGTCCTCTTAAAATCCCTATTTTCTACGATATTTTGAAGGCAGGAGATCGATCTGTCGAGGCTTAAGATCAATCTACTTCAAACAGAAGGTTAAGGAGATCAATCTGGTCTTAGGGGAGATCGATCTGCTTCCAACCCGAGAGCTAAGGAGATCGATCTGTTCCATTAAGGATCGATCTGCATTTTACAGAATGTGTTAGGAGATCGATCTGGCTCCCTTGGAGATCGATCTGTCACGTTCCATAGCTCAAAATAAGAGCATTTTGGCTTTTCCAGATTGATCTCTCATCCTATGAGATCGATTTGGCCTTCATATTTCCAGATCTTACTGCAATTTTGTGCAGAAAACTTATACCAAAACATCCTTAATTTGTTGTCATAGTCATTTTCTCATTCGATTACCTTTAAGACTTGAAAATGGCATCCATTCATACTTCATACACATTAAAACTTGTGTAGAATCTTTGTATACCCAAAGATACATAATATAAACTAAATGGAAGTGCATACTCATGCAAATCCTTAATCCATTTACCATGGTACTCATATTTCATTCCACTCATATTCTTCACATGCTTAAGTCCAATTCTTCATATTCATATATAATGTAACTTGTACGTACAATCACCACTCTTATTACAAGTGTGTACATTAAACTTATGGACTTACATCACATATACTTCACATTACAAGTATATAACCCTACTTATGATTCTCATTTACATTTCTATGTACCTATATACAATTATACATAGACGAGGTCTCGCATGAGTAAAGTTTTCAGGAGCTTAAGCAGAGATTTACTACAACACCCGTTCTGACCATTCTAAGTGGATCCGGAGGCTTTGTAGTTTACATTAATGCCTCCCATCAGGGTCATGCAGCATAGAAACTAAATTGAAAATGCATGAAATAAATTTAATCTAAATTAATTCTAAATGCAACTCATAAAATACTATCCTAAAATTAAGTCCTAAAACCTATGATATAAAATTAACTATTAACTAAAAATTAAAATTAAAAATTAACAAACTAAAACACTATAATTAACCTACAATTATCATTTAACAAATTACCTAATTTAACTACTAATAAAAGGAATGAAAACAATCAAAATAAAAATGCATTAAACAATGACATGAAACCAAACAAAGCCTTAATCGAATTCCCAGATGGCCTCTTAGTCCCGTGAATAGTACTGTGCATGTTCTTCTCCATTTTGATTTCGGTTTGATCCAGGTGCTGCCAACAGTGTTGTCCGCGTCTGCCCCTTGGTACCGTCCTCTCATCAAGCAGCTGATCATTCTCTGCATTCGGCGTGCACCGTAGCACCCGTCTCTGCCATCATTCTGCTTCTGCCTTCAATACTGTTGGAGCAATACCTAGCCAGTCCACAACGCAGCCTTGCTCATTGCTCTGCACAAATCACCTGTACAGCAGTTGTGTGCCATATCCCTGCTTAGCATAACATGGAATGTCAGGAACGCCAGCTGCTACTTCTTTCGAATAACATCAACCCACCAAGGCAAAACATACAGAAACGATCGTTAGCAGAAAACCGCAGCCTCAACAGCAGTGGATGAATGTAGAATAACTATTATAGTGAACAGTAACAAACATACAAGAACAAAGCAGAATAGAGAAGTATCATAGATAATCAAAGAACCACCAAAAATGACATACACATCACTAAGAAAGAGAAGAAATGAAACTAAAACAATAAATAAAAATAGACTATGCAAGCTAGAATAAACAGAGGGCCAAAGTCCTGCTTAGCACAGCATCAGTCGACTACTACTCGGTTTACTGGACAATATCCTACAGCTTTCAGCAGTTACGTCCTGTCGGTAACACCTTTAGCTCATACATTCCGTTACTACCTTGGTGTCGCAGAGCACACTTGCTGACTAAGGGAGAATCAACAACTAGAAAAAGGAAACAGAAAAAGAAAAATTTTTGCAACTCGAGAACGAAAAAAATAAGGCATATAAAAACAGTGAATGTGAAGAAACCTTACATAAAATAAATAAAAACTTAACTAAGCAAAATAAGCAAAAAAATTACAAACCGAGAACTATCAACAATAGGAAAAATGAAGGTTTTTCATTAAAACAAAAACATTAAACAATAAGCAAATGGAAACTTAGCAAAACCTAGAGCAACTAAGAAATCTAAACTTTTCATAAAAATGGAAATTAACTTGAATAGTAACTTAACAAAAATGAAAAATGCTAGCGAGAAAGCTTTTAAAGAAACAAGAAAAAAACTATTCTAAAACTATTCTAACACTACTCCTACTCCTAAATTACTCTACCCTAAAAAACTACACTAAAAACTACCCTAGGCTACCTCCTTTTTCAATTGCTCACCATATTCTATTTATACACAAACTTAGGGGTCAAATGGTAATTTTTTATCCTAGATGAGTTGGCATTGTTTGGCCACTTGTCTTCATTTGATTTGCTGCAGAGTAGATATTTCCACGTCACTTGTCTTTTATCCAATTGGTTGTGCGATGTGGCCCGGTGTGTGTCTTCCAGAAGGTTGGCACGGTGTCCATCGATCTTATCGTTTCGAAGTGAATAAAATACAGACACCTGGCATCACGCGTATCCAGACAACTTGGTGACTCGGTCTGCAAATTGGAAGTGGTCCAGTCTCCTTAAGCCTATTTTCTGCCCATTTTTTACTGAAACGATTGAATTTCATCCGAATTTATTTTATCTGCACATTTAAGAATTTTAATTAAATAAAAGGGGATAATTAATAAAATAATATGAGGATTTAAATAATTAATTAAGAAATTAAGCACAAATAATTCTATTAAAAATAGAATTATCAATTACCTCACACATGATTTGGAATTAGCCGTTGTGGTGTTTGTTTTGAAAATATGGCGGCATTATTTATATGGAGAAAGATTCTAGATCTTCACTGACTACAAGAGTTTAAAGAACATTTTTTATCAGAAGGAGCTTAATATGAGGTAGAGATGATGGATGGAGCTCCTTAAAGATTACGACTGCAAGATCCTATATCATCCGAGTAAAATGAACATAGTTGTTGATGCCCTAAGTAGGAAGAACATGGTTGCTGTCATGATGGTCAGGAAATGGGATTTATTGGAACAGTTCACCAGACTCAAGATCAGTGTGGAAGAAGCAGATTTTAGATTTATGGCTAGCTTACAAATAGAGCCCAGTATTTTGGATCATATCAGAGCAGGCCAGAAAAATGATAAGAGATTATTGGACATGGTTAGCTAAGTAGAGCATGCCTTACAGTCAGACTTTTCAGTCAATGATGATGGGTTGTTGAGGTTCAGAGGCTGTATTTATGTTTCGAGCGATGATACACTAAAGCAGCAGATTTTGAGAGAGTCTCATTATTCCCGTTACACCATGCACCCAGGCAGTACCAAGATGTACCAAGATCTGTGTAAAGTGTATTGGTGGATTAGTATGAAATGGGATGTGACAGAATTTGTGGCCAGATGTTTGGTGTATCAACAGGTTAAAGTTGAGCATCAAAAGCCCACAGGACTACTTAAGTCTTTGCCCGTGCCCACGTGAAAATAGGAGCATATAACAATGGACTTTATTATGGGTTTACCAAGGACTCGAAGAGGTCATGATGTAATTTGAGTGATAGTAGACAGATTGACTAAGAGTGCCCACTTCCTTGCCATTAAGAGTACAAATTCTTTGAGTGCCTTGGCAGAGTTATATGTTAGAGAGGTAGCTCGATTGTATAGGGCTCCCATGAGTATTACATCTTTTAGGGATTCCAGGTTCACTTCCAGATTTTGGACTGATAAAAAGTTATGGGATCTCAGCTAAATTTGAGCACAGCCTATCATCCTTAGACTAACGGTCAGTCCAAGCGAACCATTCAGACCTTGGAGGATATGTTAAGGGCGTGTGCATTGGACTTTAAGGGTTCATGGGATGATCATTTTCCCCTTGCAAAGTTTGCCTAATAATAGTTATCATGCCAGTATCGTTATGGCACCTTATAAGGCTCTGTATGGTAGAAGAAGTAGATCCCCTATAGCTTGGAAAGAAGTGGGTGACTGAAAAATATTTGCTCCCGATCTTATTGAACAGGCAGATAAGAGCATTCAGATTATTTGTAGTAGGCTCTGGGCTGCTAAGAGTCGACAGAAGAGTTACGTCGATGTACGTAGACGGCCACTCGAATTTCAGGTTGGGGACTCTGTATTCCTTAAGGTATCTCCAAGCAAGGGTATCATGCGCTTCAAAAAGAAAAAAAGAAAAATTGAGTCCTCGTTTCATTGGTCTGTTTGAGACATTAGAAAGAGTAGGAGATGTTGTCTACCAATTAGCTTTACTCCAATAGCTTTCTGGGATACACAATGTCTTCCACGTCTCCATGTTGAGGAAATATAATATGGATCCCTCTAATGTCATCGAGTATGAATCCTTAGACATTCAGGGAGTTATGAGTTATGTGGAAGAACCTGTCCGGATCCTTGACAAGAAAGAAAAGGTACTTCGTACGAAGAAAATTCCATTAGTAAAGGTTGGTAACACCACTTAACAGAAAAAGCAACTTGGGAGCTAGAGAGCTTTATGAGAGAGAAGTACTCCCGTTTATTTGACGGACCAAACTGACTTTGTAAGACCAAATTCCTAAAAGGTGGGGAGAAATGTGAAACCCAACTTTTCGTACTATTATTTATTTAACAGCTAAGATGAGAAGTCCAAGACTTACCTAAGTATTATGCAAGGCCCGGAATAACCGAAGCGTCCGGATTAGTGGCACAAAATTCGAGGTAAAAATTTAAATTGAAGTATTTTTCAAGAGACTATATTTATAAGTATGTTTTAGTGGTTAGAAGGTAAAACTGAAGCATCGGAATCGAAAAAACAAGTAAAAACCTGAATTAGCACTAAACTGAGAAATTGGGCCTAGTAATTGAAATAAATTTCATAAATTCGTAAAAATTATTCCGATGCCATAAGAAATTAATCTAAGGCATATTTGACATGGAGAATTAGAATTGAGTGGAAATCTTGAGGTTTTGATGATCAAATTAATTTTTAAAGTAAACTGAAAACTTTGAGAATTTTTATCGGTAATGACAAAATCAGGTAAAATGGGCTCAAACGAGAAACTTTTCTTCAACACGTGGACCCAAATTTTTTATGGAACATACTAGGGACTTAGTAAAACACATGAGAAGTGGAAAACTAATATAAAATGGGCTGGAAATATATTTTGGAATTTTCTAAAAACAGGGTTGTTGGTAGCCCAGGCTAAGTACCCTACTAACCCAACAAAAAAACTCATTTTGATGTGCTTCTAGAAGGCTTTTGAGCCTGATCATTTTCAAAATTAAAGATCACTTAAAGCCCTTTCTGGAAAGCTAAAGAACACCCTGAACTGACCTAAAACCATAGAGATCTTCCACCCCCAAATTGCCGCAGGCGTCCTCCCCTGTTCCAACTTGTGTAATTTTTTCGGCCACATTCCAGCCACTTATAGGAGTCTTCCAAAAAGAACCAAATCTTCCTCCTTACAATCTCTATCACATATAAAAAATTAAGCCACAAAAAAATTCATTTGCTAGGTGAAAAGTTAGAGAGAAGAACAAGGGACAAAACTAGCTTGTTTCTAGGTTGAGAGAAACTTTAGATTTATGATTCATTGGCTGGTTTTTAAGCATGTTTTGAATGATTCTAAGTTGCATACATGTATATCTACAATTGAGGACCATTTTTGGAGAAGGAAAGAGTGGTCAAAGTTAGTAAACAAAGTGAGAAAGTTGATGGAAGATGATGATCTAGTTATATGTTGATGTTTGATGATTTTGGATGATTTTTAATAAAGTAGAAATTGAAGAAATAATTTCTAGTGTAAGGTGGAATTTTTTTCAGCCTAGGTTTGTTAGGGAAATGGTGAAATTTGGTTGAATAATATGTTGCAGAATGTTAGTTTAATACCGAAAAGTTTGGTTTATAGCTCGATTTAGTGCAAAACTGAAAAAGTGTGGAAATTGGCACTTTAATAAGTTGTGATGTGTTGATTTGAGACTTGCATGACTGTTTAAGTCATTAAGTTTATAAGTTTGTAGTTAAAAGAAATGAAATTATCGAAATAGCATAAATCGACACGTTTATTGGTAAAATCGAAAAAGTAGAAAAAGTCGATGAAAAAGGGTCTAGTTAACAACCTTTAAGTTGTAACATCTATATAAACATAAATAAAGATAAATTGGATACTAATTAAACTATTTGTGATAGCTCATGGAGTGAGCACGTAAAACGAGGTAAGCCCGATACTTAACGAATCTGCGCTGCCTTGAGAATTTGATAGGTAATGGATGTAATTTATTTTAGTAATGGTGATTCCTTACCTGCAAACAAGTATTTATGTTATGAAATCCTTTAGTAAAACAAGGACGAATTTCAAAATGACCTACAACCTATGTTTGTTTACCTACGAGTGCATAGTTTTCGTTCAATTTCATAACTCTATTTATTTATGTATCAAGCATGTATATTTGAGGTTTTTTAAGGCATAATTTTCGTAAACTTTTGTGCAAATAAATTTTGAAAATGATTTCATTTTGATAAGAAGCATGTTTTGAGACTAAAGGCTCTCTATAGCATGCGAGTCAAGGTATACATGGGGGTCGACTTACAGGACCCAAGGGAATGCTAGCCGACGGCCTATGAATAGGCTAGCCCTTGACAATAACATGCATAATTCTGTGCGTCTGTCATGTCGCTTTTGTGGCATTTCTGTTTCCGCCTGTGTGGCGTTTCCGTTATGCTATAGTACTATGGCCCAGTCTACAGCCCTACCATGGCCATAGGTATTTTGTTCCCTCTTCGGAGGATGCCCTCTTTTGAGGATGATATGGTTATTTCTCACATGACAATAATAGCAATTACCTAGTCTCCACATTTCGAAGTTACGTATCTTTTTTGTACAATATGATTTTAATGTATGTATAGTAATGAAGTTATGTTTTGATTTTGTTATGATTTGATTATAACTTATGCATAGTTATGCAATTATCGGATTTTGAAATTTTGTTTGAATTAAGAAATACATGAAGTATATTTTGGTCTATAAAAGGCATATGTTCTAAGTATGCAATTTTATGTTTTTTAATAGTTTGATCAAAAAATGTACTTTGTTATCTAGCATCATCATTTTATTAAATGCTTGAATAATATTACTATCTTAAATGCACTCCTTACTAGGCTATCCGAAAGCTCACTCCCTTTTTTCATTCGTCCAGATTATTTACAGTGACTTTTCCTTGCTTACCGCGTACTAAACATAGGCCGGTGGACGAGTCTCTCCCCAAGCTACCTTTTGTACACGCTTCAAGTATAATTCATTTTGTACCTAGACATCCTGTATAGTACAGATACTTATGTGTAAGTAAACATTTTGGGATGTAATCACTTTTGTATACTTATGGAGATGAAAATGTATGAAATCCATGGTGCTACACTGTGTAATGCGTTTACGAGATGATTGAGAATTATGGGCATTTTCATGTGTCACAACCTCCCCTCCCGTGACCTACCAAAAACACCACAAATTTTTTGCACTTTACTTACCTCTTCTTCTGTCATAACTCAACACCAAACAGTTGGGCTGTGATTCGATATTAGTCACCTCAACCACATTCATTTCATAACAAACATACATATCAATACAATTATCTATTGTATGTAAGTACTCTTTTCTTAAAAGTAAACTTAAATACATAAATACAAATACTTGTACATATACATCCCCGACCATACATTCGTTTACATAAATGTGCTTTTACATTGTTCAGTACAAACCGTTTCAAATGCGTATACCTTTCGTAACATGGTTATGCAACAGATCAAGGGATACCAATCCTCAGCCGTGTCCAACTACTGTGAATGCTCTGTAGAGAGGGGAAATAAAAAGGGGGTGAGCTTACAACTCAGTAAAGAAATCAGGCAAGCAAGTAGATAACCACACTATCTACAAAATACAATGCTCATGCCTTGAAATCATTTCCTTATCGATTTATATCTAAAGCATGTGTCTTTCTTGAAACATTTATGCAATATATACATATAGATATAAATCATCAGTTATGAAACTGAAATCATGTTGGTTTAATAAATCTCAGCAGTTTATACAAAACATTGTATTTCTCATGTAATTCATGTAAATCACATTTATCATGCCATTCAGTTATATCAAAATAATATGGCATATCATTATGTTAAAAACATGGAAAATTATGCCTCACCCATCCCTCGAGTTACCCTTTTCACACACATAGTCACATGTTCAGATTATAAAATCATGTGATAGTTCATTCAAGAAAACTCAATTGAATGAAAAGAGATAGGCGACTACATGTTCCGAGATTATGATCATAACTCATTTTTCGTGATCACAGGCTACACAGTACACGGTGTGCAGGGTTTCATAATTGCTGCAACGGAAGGTGGGTCAAATCTCTACCATCAGCTCACAACTCAACAACATCATGTACTCATGGTATAGCATACTTCATGTGACATACACGGTATAAAGTACTCCATGGACCCAATCTCAAGGTCGGGGTGCTTGCCCTAAGTCTTAGCCCTTATACCTTGGATATACCTTATAGTCGGGGTGCTTACCATAAGTCTTAGCCCTTATACTATGGATAATATTTTCGATAGCCCTCAGCCATATCTCAAAATATTGCACGTGTGAGAATATAATCGGTGCAACACACTCTCAGCACAGGCTCCTAACATGGCTGTTTCATGCTCTCTCTTTTAAAACTGATACGTGCGAGTAAACTCCCAACACGACCACATACACAAGTTATATAAATCTAGTGTGAGCAATGCTCCCAGCACTATTTCATGTAAACTTGAGTATGAGCAATGCTCTAATACTCTATCATGCACCAGTCAATAAAATTGAGTACGAGAAATGCTCTCAATACCCTATCATGCATAAATCGCATTAAAATCAAGTACTAGAATATATTCAACTACTATGGGATGCATATCTCATAAAATATGGTGCGAGTATTCTAGCACTCATGGTTTTTCACACAAACCGATAGATGGCTTATTCAAATTGAATTTCACTCAATTAAATCAAATAGGCACTCAAATGTGTTGTTTTCGCATATACATGAAAACATTAGCCATTCTATCAATGCAACTATTAAATTTAGTCACAAACATGCTTCTAAGGCTTTTTACCCTAAATTTGGATAAAACCATGATTTAACTTATCGGTTACTATCATGACATTTCTATACACGGGATTTCATATATAGTATAATAATCAAAATTCTACTTGAAATACGTGTAGCTACCTCTAGCTACTCACGAAATTTCCTTGCCTTGGATCACGTTGCGTGACCTCACTTCCTCGGTGCTGCTCACTCTCGCAGTCCAATCAGCTTCCGATATCAACTTCCAAAACTGTTAATAATTATCCACATTAGTATACCTTAATATACTTGTTTTCACTTGTATGATTCTAAATCAATGCATTTAACTCCTCTCAATGCCTCAATCTCATCATTTCTCCCATTATGGTATTTTACCATATATCTCATATACCTATCTTCATTTCTCATCTATTCCAATTTATGTATTTCATAAAACTACCTTAAAATCTTCCATACATGTTTATTTCAGCCTTAATTCCATGTTTACTCAACTTCCTCATCATTTTCTCAATTTCATGCCAATATCTAGGTCATGGATATTTTTCATGATCAAGGTGATTTCAACAATTTAAACATACACCAATCAACTCACCAAGATACTTATATTAACATATATGAAGTTGGTGTACTGAATCTTACCTAGTTTGAACTTTTCCTCTTTTTGCCAAATTTGATAAAATCCACCTTGTTCCTTCAATCCTTCATTCCAACTTCTAGTTTCCAACTATGTTGCTCTACTCTTTACTAGAAACAACTTTGCTGAAATGAATCTCACTCAAAATTACTTGAAAGTTAAAGATTTCTAGTGTAGAAAAGTTAGGTTACACTTTGGTTCATAAAGGGTTTGATGTTTCTCGGGAAAACTGAAGTACAAAGTCGTGTATTTATAGAATTTGCTCTTAGGGATCGATCTTCTAACTACATGAGATCGATCTGCCCTACACTTTTCTCTTCAGAAAATGACTTTTTAAGCTTAGGAGATCGATATGCTCTCAGCATGAGATCGATCTGCTTTACATAGAACCTTAAGGAGATCGATTTGGCTTTACTATGAGATCGATCTATCCCAACCAGAACCCTTAGGAAATTGATCTGCTTCAGCCAAAACTTGCTAAAGATCAATCTGCATTAACTGAGTGATTGATCTGCCTCTTGCAGATGCTGTGATATTGCATTTCCAAGCCATGAGATCGATCTTCCTTGCTAATGAGATCGATATGCTCCTCTTCTACTGCAATTTTGCTGTAAATTTTTACAAAATTCACTGTTACATTCATTTTCGATATGCTCAACTACTCGTTTTGCATTTCATACTATTTACAACTTAAAAACATTCATTCCTTATTATTTATATCAATTGTGACTTGTTCGTACATCACAAAATCATAAAGAGTACATATTAAAATATGGGTCTTACAATCCTCCCCTCTTAAGAAATTTGGTCCTCCAAATTAGAACCAAGTCAATTTCTAAACAACTGGGGGTATCTCTCTTGCATCAGACTCTCTAACTCCCAAGTAGCTTCCTCAAAAGTGTAATGCTGCCAGAGAATCTTCACTAACCCAATAGTCTTGTTTCGTAATACTTTTTCCTTCATATCCAATAACCGTATTGGTTTCTCGACATATGTTAAGTCTTCCTTGAGCTCCAATGGCTCATACCGAATCACATGGTTTGGATCTGGATGATACTTCCGAAGCATCGAAATGTGGAAGACATTATATACTCCCGATAAATCTGGTGGCAAGGCCAACCTATATGCCTTATCTCTCATTCGATCGAGTATCTCAAAGGGTCCAATGTAGTGAAGATTCAACTTGCCTCTCTTCTCAAATCTCGCTATACCCTTGGAAGGAGAAACCTTCAGAAACACTGAATCAGCAATTGGAAACTCTAGTGGTCTTCATCTCTTGTCAACGTAGCTTTTCTGTCTACTCTGAACTGTCCTCAATCTCTCAACAATCAACCAGACATCCTCAAAGGCTTGTGTAACCAAGTTAGGAGCAAAAATCTTTCTGTCACCCACTTCTTCCCAATCGATAGGGGAACGACATCTACGGCCATATAAAACCTCATACGGTGCCATCCTGATACTCGCATGATAACTGTTGTTGTAGGCAAATTCAACTAGTGGAAAATGATCATCCTATGAGCCTCTAAAATCTAGCACATACGCTCTCAACATGTCCTCTAGAGTCTGTATAGTCCTCATTGATTAACCATCTGTCTGAGGATGGAAAGCGGTCCTCAAATTCAACTGGGTTCCCATGGCTCCCTAAAAATGTTCTTAAAAGTGGAAAGTGAAGCGGGAATCCTTATCTAAGACAATGCTCACTAGAACACCATGTAACCTCACTACCTTGCGTACATACATCTCTGCTAATGAACTCAGAGTATCGATAGCTCTCATAGCTAAAAAGTGGGCTGACTTCGTTAGTCTATCAACGAACACCCATATCACATCATGATTCCTACGGGTCCTCGGTAAACCCATCATGAAATCTATAGTGATATGCTTTCATTTCCATGTCGGTATAGGTAGAGGTTGCAATAATCCTATAGGCTTTTGATGCTCTACCTTCACCTGTTGACATACGAGATATCTTGCCACAAAATCTGCCACATCTCTCTTCATACCCGACCACCAGTATACCTTCCAGAGGTTCTGGTACATCTTATTACTACTTGGATGTACAGTGTACCTCAACGAATAGGTTTCCGTCAATATCAATCTCCTGAGCTCTGGGTCCTCGAGAACACACAATCTGTCGCTGAACCTCAGTAATCCATCAGAACTCAGCTCAACATCAGTTACTGTGCCCACCTGTATCTGACTACTCACATCAATGCAATACGGATCAGTCTGCTGTGCCTATCTGATCTTGTCCAATAGATCCTGCTCCAAGCGTAGACTAGCAATCATACAGTCCGTATCCAAGTCAGAAGGCACAACATCCAAACTGAGGCTAGCAAACTATTCTAGCAACTCATTTTCCCTGACCATCATATATGATACCATCCCAAGGCTCTTCCTGATCAAAGCATCAGCTACAACGTTAGCCTTACCCGGATGATAAAGTATCTCACAATCATAGTCCTTCAGAAGCTCTAGTCATCTTCTCTGTCTCATGTTTAGCTCTTTCTACGAGAACAGATACTTCTCACCATACAAGTAGTGGCACCATACCTTCAACGTAAACACTATTGCTACTAACTCCAAATCTTGGGTCGGATAGTTCTTCTCATGGTCCTTCAGCTGTCTGGATCCATAAGCAACTACCCTCCCATCCTGCATTAATACACAGCCCAGTCCCTGATGCGAAGCATCGGTATACACTGAAAATCCTCCTGAGCTGGTAAGGATAGTGAGAATCGAAGCGGTGGTCAATTGAATCTTCAACTCCTGAAAATTCCTCTCGCAATCTTCATCCCACACGAATGCTACACCCTTTCGAGTGAAACATGTCAACAGAGCAGTCAACTTCAAAAATCTCTCTACGAATCTCCGATAATATGCTGCTAAACCTAGAAAACTCCTGATCTCGGTGACTATCCTCGACTATTCCCACTGAACTACAGCCTCAATCTTGGATGGATCTACTGATTCACCATCTCTCGACACAACGTGTCCCAAAAATGAGATCTGTGACAACCAAAAATCACACTTACTGAGTTTAGCATACAACTTCTGCTCTCATAGGGTATGTAACACAATCCTGAGGTGCTTCTCATGCTCTTCCTGGTATTTCGAGTATACCAATATGTCATCGATGAAGACGATAACAAACTGATCTAAATATGGCTTGAACACATCGTTCATCAAAGCCATGAAAGCTACAGGAGCATTCGTCAATCCTAATGGTATAACCAAAAACTCATAATGGTCATATCGAGTCCTAAATGCTGTCTTAGGCACATCTCTACTCCGGACGCTCAACTGATGATACCCAGACCTTAGCTCAATCTTAGAAAAAGACCTGTACTCCTCGAAGCTGATCTAACAAGATGTCAATGCGTGGAAGGGGATACCTATCATTATGGTAGCCTTACTCAATAATCTGTAATCTATACACAATCGGAGGCTTCCATCCTTCTTCTTCACAAAAAAAATCGATGATCCCCAAGGTGAAACACTCAGTCTAATGAACCTCTATCCAACAACTCCTGTAACTGTCTCTTGAGCTCCTCCAGCTCAACTAAGGCCATGCGATACGGTGGTTTCGATATAGGTTCAGTACCAGGTACCAAGTCTATATAGAAATTCATCTCTCTGTCCAGTGGTAACCCTGGCAATTCATCCGAAAAGACATCTAGGAATTCACTAGCCACAGGAATATCTGCCAACACCAGATGTACCTTATCCGTATCAACCACGTACGCAATGAAACCTTCAATATATTCATTTCTCAGTCAGCATAGTACATTATTTATTGTAATCATAACGACTACTTTCATTTCTTTTCATCAAACTTTACAACATATTTTTCAGGGTTAGGAAGCATAACTGTCTTAGCATAACAATTTAAAACAGCATGGTTTGCAGATAACCAATCCATTCCTAAGATTACATCAAAATCACTCATATTTAACAATATTAGATTGGTTGTCATATCCTTTTCCCCTACTCTTAACTTGCAATCATTTAACACATACTCCACTAGCTGACTGTCATCCATATACGTACTAATCAACATCATCCTACTTAAAGGTGTACGCTCTACGTGTTTTGCTAACTTACATGCAAATGAAGGTGATACAAATGAATGCGTGGCACCAGGATCAATTAAAACATGTGCTTCTAAATCATACATCAGGATGTTACCTCTAATCACATCCGATGAAGCATCAGCCGTGACCTGGTCCAAGGCATGTACTCGTCCTCGTCCAATGACCTACTTCCCCTTCTCTTTTATCGTCGTTCTCCTCCTCGATGTAGACATATCAACTAGAGCTCTATCCAGCTCCTTGCCTTTCTGTAGGGTAATATCAATAACCTTTGGGCAAACTCTCGCCTTGTGCCCTGGTTTCCCACATCTGAAGCACAATCCACTAGAAATGAGACAAAGTCTACCTCCATGGAATCTATCACACCTACTACACTGCTCAGTGGTAGGCCTCGGTCCTCCAATCACAACTCCTCTAACTAGAGCTATAGCCGGATATACAGAAGATCTAACAGTCTTCTCTTGTACTGCCTCAATCCTTAGTCTCTTATCGAAGAGTCTCATCCCTTCTCGATACCCAAAACCTCTGGTACTATCACTCACCGGCCTCTTCCTGTCTTGATCTCTACCCCTACTAACTGTCCTAAACTCTAAGACATTCCTCTCATAGTCTTGCTCATAGAGTTGCACCCTGCGCACTACCTCATCATAGGTAGAGATATCAAATGGGACTAATCTAGACCGTAGTACTGGTCTCAGTCTATCAATGAATCGACGGACCTTCCTGGTCTCACTACTCATGGTATCGGGATCATACCTACCCAGGGATATAAATATTATCTCGTACTCATCCACTAACTAAGTCCCCTGGCTTAACCCTAAAAATTTCATCTGTAGTTTTCTCTGTGCTGTGTCTGGGACATACTACCTCCTGAAGGCATCCAAGAAGATATCTCACGTGATCTCTGAGTGTCGAGCTCTCAATATAACCTTGTTGGACTTCCACCAATGCTTTGTCGATCCTTTCAGAGCAAATGCGACCATCTCAATAGTCGTACACTCAAAGAATCCATATAACTTCTCCATCTCTCACAGCCAATCCTCTGTAACCACGGGGTCCTTCACCCCTCTAAACGATGGTGGTCCAAGCTTTTGGAATTGTTACAATCTATCAAGCTCACAACCATACCCCAACGCACTTTCGCCCTATCTTGAAGTAACATAAGAAGGCGTATCCTGAGCTGGTGGGAATGTATGTGTATTTGTAGGCTGTGGCGTATGAGCTGGCTGTGCAGGCGTACCAGGTGCAGCTGCCTCTCTAGGCGCAGTCTCTGCATCCTGTCCCTGTCTACCTGGCATAGTCTATGCCAGTAACTCCACTATAGTCTCAAGGCTACGTTTTAATCTCGCGAAGCGTGCTTCGATCTCTCGGGTACCTCAGTGGGACCTGTAGTCTCATATCAGGTCTCTGGCCTACCTCTACGGCCTTAAGCCCTACCTCTAGCCCATCTACCACGGCTGGTATTAGCCATAATAGCTAAATCCCTGCATTTATAACCATTAATTAGCCTGTTTCCCATCTCCTATACACAATTTTAACTGAACAAAGCACATTATTATGGGGATGTACACTTACCTAAATACAAATATCGACTCACATTAGACCAACTCTGCTCCGATACCATTCTATCACAACCTCCCCTCCCGTGACCTACCAAAAACATCATAAATTTTTTGCACTTTACTTACATCTTCTTCTGTCATACCGCAACACCAAACAGTTGGGCTGTGATTGGATATTAGTCACCTCAACCACAATCATTTCATAACAAACATACATGTCAATACAATTATCTATTGTATTGAAGTACTCTTTTCTTAAAAGTAAACTCAAATAAATAAATACAAATACTTGTACATATATATCCCCGACCGTACATTTGTTTACATAACTGTCCTTTTACATTGTTCAGTATAAAACATTTCAAATGTGTATACCTTTCGTAAGATGGTTATGCAGCGGATCAGGGATACCAGTCCTCCGCCGTGTCCAACTACTGTGAATGCTCTGTAGAGAGGGAAAATAAAAAGGGGGTGAGCTCACAGCTCAGTAAGAAAATCAGACAAGCAAGTAGATAACCACATTATCTACAAAATACAATGCTCATGCCTTGAAATCATTTCTTTATCGATTCATATCTAAAGCATGTGTCTTTCTTGAAACATTTATGCAATATATACATATAGATATAAATCAGCAGTTATGAAACTAAAATCATGCCTGTTTAATAAATCTCAGCAGTTTATGCAAAACATTACATTTCTCATGTAATTCATATAAATCACATTTATCATGCCATTCAATTAAACCAAAATAATATAGCACATCATCATGTTAAAAACATGGAAAACTGGGCCTCACCCATCCCTCGGGTTACCCTTTTCACACACAAAGTCACTTGTTCAGATTATAAAATCATGTGATAGTTCATTCAAGAAAACTTAATTGAATGAAAACAGATAGGCGACTACATGTTCCGAGATTATGATCATAACTCATTTTTCATGATCCCAAGCTACACAGTACTCGGTGTGCAGGGTCTCACAATTACTGCAACGGGAGGTGGGTCAAATCTCTACCGTCAGCTCATAACTCAACAACATCGTGTACTCATGGTAAAACGTACTCCACGTGACATACATGGTACAAAGTACTCCATGGACCCAATCTCAGGGTTGGGGTGCTTGCCATAAGTCTTAGCCCTCATACCTTGGATATACTTCATAGTCGGGGTGCTTGCCATAAGTCTTAGCCCTCATACTATGAATAATATTTTCGATAGCCCTCGACCATATCTCAAAATATTACACGTGTGAGCATATAATCGGTGTGACACACAGTCAGCACAGGCTCCCAACATGGCTGTTTCATGCTCTCTCTTTTAAAATCGGTACGTGCGAGTAAACTCCCAACACAACCACATACACAAGTTATATAAATCTAGTGCAAGCAATGCTCCCAGCACTATGTCATGTAAAATTGAGCATGAGCAATGCTCCAATACTCTATCATGCATCAATCAATAAAACTAAGTACGAGCAATGCTCCCAGTACCCTATCATGCATAAATCGCATTAAAATCAATTACAAGAATATACTGAAGTACTATATGATGCATATCTCATAAAATATGGTGCAAGTATTCTCTAGCACTCATGGCTTTTCACACAAACCGATAGATGGCTTATTCAAATTGAATTTCACTCAATTGAATCAAATAAGCACTCAAATGTGCAGTTTTCATATATACATGAAAACATTAGTCATTCTATCAATGTAACTATTAAATTTAGTCATAAACAAGCTTCTAAGGCGTTTTACCCTAAATTTGGATAAAACCATGATTTAAATTATCGGTTCCTATTTACGAAATTTCTATACATGGGATTTCATATATAGTATAATAATCAAAATTCTATTCGAAATACGTGTAGCTACCTCTAGCTACTCACGAAATTCCCTTACCTCAGATCACGTCGCGTGATCTCACTTCCTCGATGCTGCGCACTCTCGTAGTTCGATCAGCTTCCGATATCAACTTCCAAAGCTGTTAATAATTATCCACATTAGTATACCTTAATATACTTGTTTTCACTTGTATGATTCTAAATCAATGCATTTAACTCCTCTCAATGCCTCAATCTCATCATTTCTCCCATTATGGTATTTTACCATATATCTCATATACCTATCTTCATTTCTCAACTATTCCAATTTATGTATTTCATAAAACTACCTTAAAATCTTCCATACATGCTTATTTCAGCCTTAATTCCATGTTTACTCAACTTCCTCATCATTTTCTCAATTTCATGCCAATATCTAAGTCATGGATATTTTTCATGATCAAGGTGTTTTCAACAATTTAAACATACACCAATCAACTCACCAAGATACCTATATTAACATATATGAAGTTAGTGTATTAAATCTTACCTAGTTTGAACTTTTCCTCTTTTTGCCAAATTTGGTAAAATCGACCTTGTTCCTTCAATCCTTCATTCCAACTTCTAGTTTCCAACTATGTTGCTCTACTCTTTACTAGAAACAACTTTGCTGAAATGAATCTAACTCAAAACTACTTGAAAGATGAAGATTTCTAGTGTAGAAAAGTTAGGTTACACTTTGGTTCATGAAGGGTTTGATGTTTCTCGGGAAAACTGAAGTGCAGAGTCGTGTATTTATAGAATTTGCTCTTGGGGATCGATCTCCTAACTACATGAGATCGATCTGCCCTATGCTTTTCTCTTCAGAAAATGACTTTTTAAGCTTAGGGGATCGATCTGCTTTACACAGAACCTTAAGGAGATCGATTTGGCCTTGCTATGAGATCGATCTATCCCATCCAAAACCCTTAGGAAATTGATCTGCTTCAGTTAAAACTTGCTAAAGATCGATCTGCATTAAGTGAGGGATCGATCTGCCTCTTGCAGATGTTGTGATATTGCATTTTCAAGCCATGAGATCGATCTTCCTTGCTAATGAGATCGATCTGCTCCTCTTCTATTGCAGTTCTGCTGTAAATTTTCCCAAAATTCACTGTTACATTCATTTACGATTTACTCAACTACCAGTTTTGCATTTTATACTCATTTGCAACTTAAAAATACTCATTCCTTATGATTTATATCAATTGTGACTTGTTCATACATCACAAAATCATAAAGAGTACATATTAAAATATGGGTCTTATATCATGGATCCTTGAGAATAAAATTTTGGAAAGAATAAGTAAAATCAACTGACTGTGGTTATATATTGTTGATTGGAAGCTTGCAGGTGGATAGGGTTATATATAACGGCTATGTTGCCAGAATTTCGTTAGTAGTAAATAGAAATTGTCGAATGAAAGATAAGTTATAATCTGACACTGAACAAGCATACACCTTAAGTAAGAGGTTAAGTTATAAAAGAAAATTTTAAATTAGCCATAATTTCCAAGTTTTCGGGGTGTTACAGGTATCCCACTGGAATATTAAATAAATAAATAAATAAATAAAGTGGGGTATATGTCATCA
Organism: Firmiana major; assembly: GCA_033439115.1. Taxonomy (NCBI): domain Eukaryota; kingdom Viridiplantae; phylum Streptophyta; class Magnoliopsida; order Malvales; family Malvaceae; genus Firmiana; species Firmiana major. The sequence continues at coordinate 42,210,865 of CM065908.1, read as the reverse complement.
CTTTAACCCCGCTTGTGGAGTAAAAAACCCCGCTTATGGAGTAAAAGACTTCATCAACAATGTATTGAATAATAATCCTTATTGTAATCAATTTTACAGTTAATTTTTAAGGAGTTGCAGCTATGATTGGAAATTTGAAGCCAACCCCGACGAAAAACCATTTTATTGGAGCATTTAATTAGAAATTTGCTATGCTGGCGGATTATGGATGGGGGGTATTTTGTTGCAACATAACCTTTTACCTACTGAAAACGTATTCTTTTTTTTTTTTAAGTGGCCCAAAATATTTTGTTAAAATAAAATGAGCAAATTAGTTTCTGACTTGGCTCTAAAAAAGGAGGCCTGATTGCCTAATAGGGCTAATCTACTTCCACTACCATTGAAGTTACAATAGGTACAACCACATAGGGAAGCCGAATGCTTTAATGAACATTCAACTACCTTATAAATTGACTTGCTCAAAGGTCAGACTATTTGCCCAGGCCCAAAGACCCTTTCAATATTTGGTCGAGTTTGGACAAAAATATCACATGCAACTAATTGGTTTCGGCAAAATATTTAGGCCCAATTTTACTTAACCCTTTAAAGCTCTCAGCCCGAACATAATTAAATTAAAAACTTTTTTAATTTATTTGCTAAGTATAATGTTGTTATATGTATATAAAACATTATTGATTAATAAACATGATTAGATATTTATATGAAAATTGACATGCAAAATTTGATAAACCAAATAAAAGTTCAAAGGGATTAAAAGAATAAAAAATAAATAAACAAAAAATTAAAATACAAAATAAAATAATATTTAGGCAGAGTGAGTTAGGTCGGGCCCGAGTTTTGAATTATAAAGTAAAAACGGGCCTAGATAAAAGGTCAAGCCCGAATTTATGGGCTGGGCCAGGCTTGTATATAAGTTGTTATTATATAGTCTAGGCCTGACTCGAACTTGGTCCGAGCCCGCCTATGATTAAGTCTACCTATAATATATTACTAACAAAATCTTTTGGAATAAATAGTAGTCGATTGCCATGTAAGGAGTGGGCCGACTGCACTGAGTATCATGTACGATCGAATTTTTCATTTTAGGTTTATCTTACGATAATTAACAGTAATTTTGCAACCCTTTTTCCTTTATTTTGTTCCTATTACCACTTTTAACCAAAAAAAAATCCTGAATAGAAATGAAAAAGAAAAACTAAATTGAAGAGATTTTACAAAAAAGATAAATAAATGGAAATAAAAGCGGTGAGAATTATAGGAAGGTTAATTTGGTAATATAATAAATATATAATGATAATTTGAAAATCTAATTAAATAAATTACCATCAATGATTTAGATTAATAGTTTCTAGTCTAAAGGTTATTAGTAACTAACCTTATAATAAGGTTAAATTTCGAAACTCACTATTGAACTCCATCACATTTTTTGCTTTCATTTTTGTTGTTTTCTAAATTTATGGGGTATTTGGGTAAAAACATGTTTATTGCAGCTATAGTTCTACTATTTTCAATATTTATATATATGTCATGTCGATTTTAGTTTTTTAGTATTTATTTTAATGAGTGCATATATATATATATATATAACTCATTTTTGACCATAATACTGCATAAAGGATATGAGAATCTCAATGGGGGCAGCTGCTTTGACTGTCGGGAATCTTTCTCTGACATTGGTAGGGAGCTCTGATGGATGGGAGACAGTTTTTGTTATAGCAAAGTTCAAGGGTAGAGCTGGTAAAAGTTGGTACAAGCCCGAAAACCCACCCGAGCCCGCCCGAGACCGAACCTGAGACCGGACCGAATTGACCAAAAAGTCAAAGGCCCGAACCTGAGAAAAACCCGAATCGAAAAAACTCGAACCCAATAAAGACCGAGCCCGAAAAAGACCGAACTCGAAAAAACCCAAACCCAAAAAAACTCGAACCTGACATAACCCGAGCCCGATACGACCCAAACCTGAAGTGACCCGACCCGAAACCCGAGAAAACTCGAATTTATAATCCGAAAAACCTGAATTATAATTATATAATTATTATATTAAAATAAATAAATAAATAAATAATACACTTTTTCTAATTAAAATTTATAAAATTTTAAAACAATCATTATTTATTTATTACATAATTATATCAATAATTTATTATCAACAAAATAAATATTGAATATTTAAATTCAATTATTAAATAAAATTATTTTAAAACACAATATAATATTCAATATCAAATAATTTTCAATATTATGCTTATTATATTTGTAATAATAAATAATAAATATATTATTAAATATAACATTTGATTTTATTATAAAAACAATTATTATACTATTTTATTATATTTATTTCATATTAAAATTTTAATTTTAATACAATAGTAAATCAAATATATATATATATATATATATATATCATTATATAATTGTAACATTTATTTAAATTTGATATATCGTATAAAACATTGAATACATTATTAACAAAATTAGAATTTAAATTCTGACTCCTATAACTCGTAAACAGAAAATTAGTGATTTGCCTTTTAAATGGTGATTATGCTAAAAATACGAATTGAAAGTTGAAAGAGGGGACCATACCCTTTTAAAGGCTGTAATAACTTTTTCACTGCAAAAAAAAAAAAAATCAGACTCAACTATGACATGTTTGCATCCAAATTCTCATGTCATTAACAAGTCAATAATTGTTATGTTCTAAATTAGTCCCATATAGTAGGAAACAAACCAGCAAAGAAAACATCAAACACCTAAAGCTATGACAAGTAACATTACAAGAACAACAAAATAGAAAAAATACAATCATTCCCATACACAGCCACCTAGTCATGAAGAAACCAATCCCTAGCACACATTGCATGAAGAACAAAACATAAAAAATACGATCATTCCATTCAACGCTAGTGGCTTGATGAATAACATGCTCGGAAAGATTGTAAATGCAGGAAGCAACCAAACTCTTTAAGAGCGACACTATCTTCAAATAAGATTAATGAGGCATTGATCAATCACAATTACTCTTAATAAAATTTTTTTTTAAAATTTTTAACAATATAACTAGTAAGAAATAAAATATTAATATACATTGCAATTAGAACTCTTCATCCTCCTCCATAAACCAACCAGTTCAATTTAATCCAACATTCCTTCCAAATCTCATTGTTTCATCTTCTTCATCTAATAAAATATATAAAAATAATCATATAAGAATTTAAATAATAAAAACTTAATAAAATAATAATGACACTAAAATCTTACCATCTTGATCTATATCATATCTATACAGCCAATTACGAGTGGTAATCAAAATTTCTATATTATGTGTTGTGAGATAATTTTTTCATTTGTTGATAACTCTACCACTCAGACTAAATGCTGATTCAGATGTGTCACGCCCTCCTCCCACACGCGACTTAACCAAAACCACAATAAATTTTTCACTTTTTACTTACCTTTCTCTCCTCAACAGTTGGGCTATGAATAGGCATCAGTCCTCTAATCCATACATATCTTACCATTCTTTCACGTATCATACATACATGATATTCATATCATAAGTAAATTCATAAACTTAATATAATTACATCATTACATTTACATCCCTAACATTAAAACCATGTACATCACTGTGTTTATGCATTGTTCAAATACAAAAGAGTCTGCATGTGTATACCTTTCGCTAGATGGGGAGAGGTAGCGGATCAAAGGAATGCAATACCCTGGCTGACTCGATCTACTGACGAGAATCTGTAGAGATGGGGGAAAATGAATGGGATGAGCTATCAACGCGCTCAGTAAGGAAATCAGGCAAGCAAGTAGACATCCATACTATCTACTTGAAAATAGTGCTTTGCCTTTCGTTCTCTCAATTCAAAAGCATGTTTAAAAAATATATAATATAGTACAGATTTAAAATCTCATGTACTATGCTGGTTTATCAATCAGAGGCATTCGTGCAAAACAGTGCATATTTAATCATTTAAGAATGCCTTTATATAAAATATGCCATTTACATTCAAAACACAGTAAATATGGCATTTCTCATCATAACACAAACAAATCAATCGGGTTCCGACCCATCCCTCAGGTCTACCCGTATCATAAAACACGTGATATATCATGAGAGACTCAGTGGCTAAATGCAATCTCTCCAGACTATGTAAGAGAGCCTCTCGCCGAACAGAGCCTCCCCGCCCTCTCTGGCTTAAGGATGTTGGGCTTAAGAATCTTATCGTAAGAGAGCATCTTTGGATTATGGCCATATCCTAACAATGGTGATCCCAGGCAACACAGTACTCGGTGTGCGGGGCAATCACTGCTGTAACGGGTGGGGGGTCAGTCCATCACAACCGCCAGCTATCAACACTCTCCTCCACAACTCCACAACACAAAACACGGTACAGTGTACTCCATGCCACATGCACGGTACAACGTACACCCGTGGACCCATACATCATGGTCGGGGTACCTGCCATAGGTCTTAGCCTCTCATACCAAGGAAATACATCATAGTCGGGGTGCCTGCCATAGGTCTTAGCCATCATACTATGAAATTAATGCCACGTCTCTAAATCCACGTGAGAACATCTCAACAGTGTGACACTCAGTTTACATGGAGGAAATCGTCACGATTTTTCTAACATATGTATATATCACAAAACTACAGTGCGCGTCTTGAGTGTGAACACAGTCAACACTCCGCCTCAAAACACTGTATATGCATGTCAAAATATCAACACTAGTGCAATTAAACCTCCAGCACTAGGTCATGCATAGTTCTCATTACAAATCAAGTACGAGCAAATTGCTCAAGTACGATGTCATGTACAAATCATGAAAAATCGAGTGCGAGCAACACTCCAACACTCTGTCATGCATCTCATGTAAAACTCGAGTACGAGCTAATCACTCCAGCACTCTATCATGCACAAATCACATAAAAACTGAGTACGAGCAACGCTCTAGTACTCTATCATGCATGTCAAATAAATGTAGTGCGAGTAAACCTCTAGCACCAGGTCATGCATAGTTCTCATTACAAATCAAGTACGAGCAAATCGCTCAAGTACGATGTCATGTACAAATCATGAAAAATCGAGTGCGAGCAACGCTCCAGCACTCTGTCATGCATCTCATATAGAACTCGAGTACGAGCTAATCGCTCCAGCACTCTATCATGCACAAATCACATAAAAACTGAGTACGAGCAACGCTCTAGTACTCTATCATGCATGTCAAATAAATGTAGTGCGAGTAAACCTCCAGCACTAATGTATGTGAAAAACATCTGAAATCAAGTGTGAGTTGTGCTCTAGCACGATTGTTTCCACATAATTCGGTAGATGTCTCTTTAAAAACAGGGATGTTAAAAATCACTAAAATCAGCACTATAAAGTGTGCTTAGTTTACATCGACCTCAAAACATTAGACCATCCACCTACTCTTCTGCTACACAGCAGGAAAAACCACTCAAAACATCATTTTCATGCTTTTTGGAACTTTTCTCAAAATTTCACTTTTTGCCTAACTAGGGGTAAAATCGTAATTTACCCATATCGAGTCCCTATAATATTATCGATTTTCTCTGACCCTCAAACAATTTCAGCGAATGTAAAATCCAATGAAATTATGCACAGATATCTCTAACTACTTGCAAGAGTCCCCTACCTTAGATCACATCGTGTGACCTCTCTTCCTCTGCGCTGTCTATCTCGCAGTCCGGTCAACTCTCAATATGACTCTGGAGCTGCATTTAATCATTCACTGAGTTAATTACACTTTTCCTACTGTATTACACATTTAATACAGTTCATTTCACTTAAATTGGCCCTTTTACGCTTAATGGGCCTTAATCACGTTAATCGGGCCTTAATCCATATTAAGCCCGTTCATCAAGGTCTATTCACTCATTGGGCTTATCAATACCCATTGGGCTTTATTCCAAGCTCTTTGGATAGCTCGTATATCATTTACGACATTTTATTCAATTTTTCGAATATAATTCACTAAATCCGAATTTTAATCCGAAATGTGTAAATTAAATCTTAAATACGCATAAATCACATAAATTGTCGTAAATGAGCTTTACTTACCCGAGATTGTGAGATAATGCGCGAATCAGAGTTCGATCGAGCTTCCATTCGAAATTTATCGTCGAACTGCACAATTTTGTATATTTAACTCCGGGTCAATTTTTGATTAAATATAATTTAAATAAATTCATCAAAATTAATTCGGTCAATTTTGACCTCGTATCGACTTACCCGAAGTCCAGTAAAATCTCAAAAATTTTTCTTTTTCTTTTTCTTTCTTTTTTTTCTCTTTTTCTCTCTCCTCCTTGGTTGAACCGGTCCGGTCCGGTTCAGTTTAGAAGGTTCTGCCCTAAACCGCCGACTGGTTCAGGGATGATTTGGCCATGCCGGCGTCGTCCGATCGGTTCTCCGGGAGCTGCTGCAGCCGTTTAGTGCGTCACAGCCTGGGGATCGTTCGGCTGGGATCGATCGGACCCTAGCACCGCCGGTGGCCGCCGAATTTCACTTTTTCTCCGCGGCAGTTTTTCCCTCGATGCACCGGCGACCGGCGTCGGTGGAGGGTGTGACCGGTGCCAATGGGTGCGCGCCGAGGTCCTCTCTCTTTTCCGGTATCTGGCTCTGCCATGGGGTCGCCGGTGGTGGCTGGTCCGGTGGTCATTCCCTCGGCTTGCTTCTGTCGGTTTGCTCTCTCGTTTTCCCTCTCTCTTTTCTTCTCTCTCCCCGCGTTTCAATCCACTTTCAATTTCAGATTTCGTTTTTCGTTTTTTTTTGTTTTATAATATATTTTTAATATTATTTTAATCCTTAAAATAATATTAAAAATCCTAAAATATCCCAAAAATATCTCAAAAATTCCTATTAAATTCATTTAGTCCGTAAATGAATTTATCAGTCCGATTTTACCTTTTCGATATATTTTTTCACTATTTTCGGGCTCATTTTTTCGAGACAAAAATTCTAAAAATATTAAATAAATTCATATCTAGATCAATTGGACTCGAAATTCAATATTTTCCTCGTTATTGATTAAGATTTCTCGATTTCATATTTTTAATGAAATTTTCTCATCGGATTTATACCGAATTTCAGTCAATTGATCGTTTTACCCCTGTACTTGCTCGAAAATTAATTTAACCCTCATCTCACTGTTATGTAGCTTACATGCATTTTTAATTCTCAATAAATCGATTGCATGATAGTAAATACTTTTCTTATGATTCAACTATGAAATATAACGTTTGTACACATAGGAATCATAAGGTACAAGCTACATACGTAAATCGAAAACTCGGGTCTGACAATCCTCCCCAACTAAAAGAATTTGGTCCTCCAAATTAGAACTAAATCATTCATCAAACAACTGGGGGTGCTTCTCTCGCATCAAGCTCTCTAACTCCCAAGTAGCCTCCTCGGAAGTGTGATGCTGCCATAAAACTTTCACTAACTCAATAGTCTTCAATCTCAAAACCTTCTCCTTCCTATCCAATATCCGAATCGGCCTCTCAACATATGACATGTCCTCACTGAACTCCAAAGGCTCATAACTAATCACATGTGTCGGATCCGGGTGATACTTCTGAAGCATCGAAATGTGGAAGATGTTGTGCACGCCGACAAATTTGGTGGCAATGCCAACCTATAGGCCTTATCTCCCACTCGATCAAGTATCTCAAAGGGTCCAATGTAGCGAGGACTCAGCTTACCTCTCTTCCCAAACCTCGCTATACCCTTAGAAGGAGAAACCTTCAGAAACACGGACTCACCAACTGCGAACTCAAGTGGCCTACGTCTCCTGTCAGCATAACTCTTCTGTCGACTCTGAGCTGTCCTTAATCTCTCAACTATGAACCGGACATCCCCAGAAGCCTGTGTAACCATATCAAGAGCAAAAATCTTTCGATCACCTACTTCTTCCCACCCAATAGGGGAACGACATCTACGGCCATACAAGGCCTCATACGATGCCATCTCGATACTCGAATGATAACTGTTGTTGTAGGCGAACTCGGCTAGTGGCAAATGATCATCCCAGGAGCCTCTAAAATCCAGGACATATGCTCATAACATATCCTCCAGAGTCTGTATCGTCCTCTCTAACTGACTATCTGTCTAAGGATGGAAAGCTGTGCTCAAACTTATCTGGGTTCCCATGGCTTCCTGAAAATGTTCCTAAAAGTAGGAAGTGAAGCGGGAATCCCTATCCGAGACAATGCTCACTGGAACACCATGCAACCTCACTACCTCGCGTACATACAACCCTGCCAATGTACTCAGAGTATCGGTAGCTCTCATAGCTAGAAAGTGGGCTGACTTCGTCAGTCTATCTACGATCACCCATATAGCATCGTGATTCCTCCGGGTCCTCGGTAAACCCATCACGAAATCCATGGTGATATGCTTTCATTTTCATATCGGTATAGGTAGAGGCTGCAACAATCCTGCAGGTCTCTGATGCTCTACCTTCACCTGCTGATATACGAGACATCTCGCCACAAAATTTGCCACATCTCTCTTCATACCCGACCACCAGTACACCTTTCGGAGGTTCTGATACATCTTGCCACTCCCCGGTTGCAACGTGTACCTCGATGAATGAGCTTTTGACAATATCAATCTCTTGAGCTCTGGGTCCTCGGGAACACACAATCTACCTCTGAACCTCAGTAGTCCATCAGGACTCAACTCAAAATCGGTCACTGTGCCCCTCTGCATCTGACCAATCACATCGATGCACTGCAGATCTGTCTGCTGAGCCTGTCTGATCCTGTCCAACAGATCTGGCTCTAAGCGTAGACTCGCAATCATACAATCTGTATCTCTGTCCGAAGGCACAACTCCCAAATTGAGGCTAGCAAATTGCTTTAGCAACTCATGCTCCCTGACCATCATATACGATACCATCCCAAGGCTCTTCCTACTCAAAGCATCTGCTACAACATTAGCCTTACCCGAATGATAAAGTATCTCACAATCATAATCCTTCAGAAGCTCTAGCCATCTTCTCTGTCTCATGTTCAGCTCCTTTTGTGAGAACAGGTACTTGAGGCTTTTGTGGTCGATAAAAATCTGAAACTTCTCACCATACAAGTAGTGGTGCCATACCTTCAACGTAAACACTACTGCTGCCAACTCTAAATCATGGGTCGGATAGTTCTTCTCATGGTCCTTCAGCTGTCTGGATCCATAAGCAACTACCCTCCCATCCTGCATCAACACACAACCCAGTCCCTGATGCGAAGCATCGATATATACTGAAAATCCTCCTGAGCTGGTAGCAATAGTGAGAATCAAAGCGGTGGTCAATCGACTCTTCAGCTCCTGAAAACTCCTCTCACAATCTTCGTCCCACACGAATGCAACATTCTTCCAAGTGAGACGTGTCAACGGAGCAGCCAACTTCGAAAATCCCTCAACGAATCTCTGATAGTACCCTGCTAAACCCAAAAAACTCTTGATCTCGGTAACTGTCCTCGGCTGTTCCCACTGAACTATAGCCTCAATCTTGGATGGGTCTGCTGACACACCATTCCTCGACACTATGTGTCCCAAAAATGAGATCTCTGTCAACCAAAAATCACACTTGCTGAGTTTAGCATACAACTGCTGCCCTCGTAGAGTCTGCAATACGATCATGAGATGCTCCTCATGCTCCTCATTGGATCTCGAATACACTAATATGTCATCGATGAAAATGATAACAAACTGATCCAAATATGGCTTGAACACATCGTTCATCATAGCCATAAAAGCTGCGGGAGCATTCGTCAGTCCGAATGGCATAACTAGGAACTCATAGTGGCCATATCGAGTCCTAAATGCTGTCTTAGGTACATCTCCACTCTGAACTCTCAACTGATGATACCCAGACCTCAAATCAATCTTAGAAAAGACCTGTGCTCCCCGAAGCTGATCCAATAAGTCGTCAATGCGTGGAAGGGAATATCTATTCTTGATGGTAGCCTTATTCAACAATTTATAGTTTATATACAATCGGAGGCTTCCATCCTTCTTCCTCATAAACAGAACCGGTGACGGTGAAACACTCGGTCTGATAAAACCCCTATCCAACAGCTCCTGTAACTGTCTTTTGAGCTCCTCCAGCTCAACTAAGACCATGCGATACGGTGGTCTCGAAATAGGCTCAGTACCAGGCACCAAATCTATACAGAACTCCATCTCTCTGTCTGGTGGTAACCCTAGCAACTCATCCGGGAAAACATCTGGGTACTCACTGACCACAGGAATATCTACCAACTCCGGATGTACCTTATCCGTATCCACTACGTACGTAATGAAACCTTCAAGATATTTATCTCTCAGTCGACAAAATATTTTTATTTATCAACAACATATTTATTTCTTTCATTTCTTCCCATCAAACTTTACAACAACTTTCATAGGGTTAGGAAACATAACTGTCTTAGCATAACAATCTAAAACAGCATGGTTTGCAGATAACAAACCATACCTAATATTACATCAAAGTCACTCATACTTAGCAATATTAGATTGACTGTCATATCCTTTTCCCCTACTCTTAACTTACAATCGTTATACACATGCTCAACTAGCTGACTGGAATCCATAGGCATACTAATCAACATCATCATCTTTAAAGGAGTACGCTCTACATGCTTTTCTAACTTACATGCAAATGATGGCAATACAAATGAATGCGTGGCAACAGGATCAATTAAAACATATGCTTCTAAATCATAAATCAGGATGTTACCTCTAATCACATCCGTAGAAGCATCAGCTGCGACCTGGTCCAAGGCATGTACTCGCCCTCGACCCATCACCTGCTTCCCCTTCTCCTTTGTCGTCGCTCTACCTCTCTGAGCAGACGTACCAGCTGGAGCTCTATCATGCTCCCTGCCCTTCTGTGGGGCAGTCACATATGTCTCTGGGCACTCTCTAGCAATATGCCCCTATTTCCCACATCGAAAACGCACAACAGGGCTCAACGGACAAGGTCTACCGCCATGATGTCTACCACATCGGCTGCACTGATCAGTAGTAGGCCTCGATCCTTCAATCACAATACCCTTCGTCGGAGCTATGGCTGGGTATGTAGGAGGTCTAACTGGTCGCTCTCGCACCTCCTCAATTTGTGGTCCCTTACGAAAAGTGTCTTCCCTCCTCGATAACTGAACCCTCTATCTCTAGCCAGCCTCTTTCTCTCTCTATCTCAGCTCCGACTGAACTTCTCAAACTCAGAGGCATTTCTCTCGTAATCCTGCTCACAAAGCTGCGCTCTGTGCACTGCCTCATCATATGTACCAATGTCTAGTGGTACCAATCTAGACCGCAACACCGATATCAATCCGTCAACAAATCTACGGACCTTCCTAGTCTCGCTGTACATGGTATCGGGATCATACCTCCCCAGGGCCAAAAATATAGTCTCGTACTCATCCACTGTGAGACACCCCTGGCTCAATCCCAAAAACTCGGCCTGCAGTCTACGCTGCGCTGTATCAGGAACAAACTGCCTCCTAAAGGCCTCAAGAAACATCTCCCAACTGATCTCAGCATGCCGTGCTCTCAATTTCGATCTGGTGGACTTCTACCAATGCTCTGTCGTTCCCTTCAGTAGGAACGCAGCAAATGCGACTCTCTTTGAAGTCGTACAATCAAAGAAGTCGTATAACTTTCCATCTCGCTAATCCACTCCTCTGCACTAGCTGGGTCCTTGACCCCTCAAAAAGATGGAGGTCCAAGCTTATGGAACTGTCGCAACCGATCCAAATCACACACATATCCTCTACCACCCTGAACTGGTGGGGGTGTAGGAGTATCAATAGTCTGTGGCCTCTGTACAGGCTGCGCAGTTGTATTAGGTGCAACTGCCTCTCCAGTCGCAGTCTCTGCATCCTGTCTCTGTCTACCTAGTAAAGTCTGTGCCAACAGCCCTACTATCGCCTCCAGGCTACACTCTATCCTCGTGAAGCATGCCTCAGTCGTATCTGGTACCTCAACAGTACCTGAGGGTGTATGGGCAGTCGAAGACTCACCCTGGCTAGCTGACCTACCTCTACGGCCTCCAGCCCTACCCCTCGCCCCTCTACCACGGCGGGTAATTGCCATTATGGCTAGATTCCTGCATTCACAAACATTAATTTGTCAACTCCCATCTTATATACACAATTGTAACTGAACAAAACACAGTGATATGGGGATGTACATTTTTTTCTAATTACTAATGCCTAGACACATCAGACCAACTACGCTCTGATACCATTCTGTCACGCCCTTCCCCCACTCATGACCTTACCAAAAACCACAACAAATTTTTCACTTTTTACTTACCTTTATCTCCTCAACAGTTGGGCTGTGAATAGGCATCAGTCTTCTCATCCATACATACCTTACCATTCTTTTTCGTATCATACATACATGACATTCATATCATAAGTAAATTCATATACTTAAATATAATTACATCATTACATTTATATCCCCAACATTTAAAACCATGTACATCACTGTGTTTATGCATTGTTCAGATACAAAAGAGTATGCATGTGTATACCTTTCGCTAGATGGGGAGTGGCAGCGGATCAAAGGAATGCAATACCCTAGCCGACTCAATCTACTGATGAGAATCTGTAGAGATGGGGGAAAATGAATGAGATGAGCTATCAACGCGCTCAGTAAGGAAATCAGGCAAGCAAATAGACATTCATACTATCTACTGAAAATAGTGTTTTGCCTTTCCTTCTCTCAATTCAAAAGCATGTTTAAAATATATATAATTTAGTACAGATTTAAAATCCCATGTACTAAACACATGCTGGTTTATCAATCAGAGGCATTCGTGCAAAACAGTGCATATTTAATCATTTAAGAATGCATTTATATAAAATATGTCATTTACATTCAAAACACAGTAAATATGGCATTTCTCATCACAACACAAACAAATCAATCGGTTTCGACCCATCCCTCAAGTCTACTCATATCATAAAACACATGTGATATATCATGCGAGACTCAGTGGCTAAATGCAATCTCTCCAGACTATGTAAGAGAGCCTCCCCGCCCACTCTAGCTTAAGGATGTTGGGCTTAAGGATCTTACCGTAAAAGAGCATCTCCGGACTATGGCCATATCCTAACAATGGTGATCCCATGCAACACAGTACTCGGTGTGCGTGGCAATCACTGCTGTAACGGGTGGGTGGTCAGTCCATCACAACCGCCAGCTATCAACACTCTCCTCCACAACTCTACAACATAAAACACGGTACAATGTACTCCATGCCACATGCACGGTACAACGTACACCCGTGGACCCATACATCATTGTCGGGGTGCCTGCTATAGGTCTTAGCCTCTCATACCATGGAAATACATCATAGTCGGGGTGCCTGCCATAGGTCTTAGCCCTCATATGATGAAATCAATGTCACGTCTCTAAATCCACGAGAGAACATCTCAACAGCGTGACACTCAGTCTACAAGGAGGAAACCGTCACGGTTTTTCTAACATGTATATATATCACGAAAAACTACAGTGCGCGTCTTGAGTGTGACACACAGTCAATACTTCGCCTCAAAACACTGTATATGCATGTCAAAATATCAACACTAGTGCGAGTAAACCTCTAGCACCAGGTCATGCATAGTTCTCATTACAAATCAAGTACGAGCAAATCGCTCAAGTACGATGTCATGTACAAATCATGAAAAATCAAGTGCGAGCGACGCTCCAGCACTCTGTCATGCATCTCATGTAAAACTCGAGTACGAGCTAATCTCTCCAGCACTCTATCATGCACAAATCACATAAAAACTGAGTACGAGCAACGCTCTAGTACTCTATCATGCATGTCAAATAAATGTAGTGCGAGTAAACCTCCAGCACTAATGTATATGAAAAACATCTGAAATCAAGTGCGAGTTGTGCTCTAGCACGATTGTTTCCACATAATTCGGTGGATGGCTCTGTAAAAACAGGGATGTTAAAAATCACTAAAATCAGCACTATAAAGTGTGCTTAGTTTACATCGACCTCAAAACATTAGCCCATCCACCTACTCTTATGCTACACAGCAGGAAAAACCACTCAAAACATCATTTCCATGCTTATTGGAACTTTTCCCAAAATTTCACTTTTTGCCTAACTATGGGCAAAATCGTAATTTACCCATATCTAGTCCCTATAATATTATCGATTTTCTCTGACCCTCAAACAATTTTAGTGAATGTAAAATCCAACGAAAATATGCACAGATATCTCTAACTACTTGCAAGAGTCCCCTACCTTGGATCACGTCGTGTGACCTCTCTTCCTCTGTGCTGTCTATCTCGCAGTCCGGTCAACTCTTAATGTGACTCTGGAGCTGCATTTAATCATTCACTGAGTCAATTACACTTTTCCTACTGTATTACACATTTAATACAGTTTATTTCACTTAAATTGACCCTTTTACGCTTAATGGGCCTTAATCACGTTAATCGGGCCTTAATCCGTATTAAGCCCGTTCATCAAGGTCTATTCACTCATTGGGCTTATCAATACCCATTGGGCTTTATTCCAAACTCTTTGGATAGCCCGTATATTATTTACGACATTTTATTCAATTTTTTGAATATAATTCACTAAATCCAAAATTTAATCCGAAATGCGTAAATTAAATCTTAAATACGCATAAATCACATAAATTGTCGTAAATGAGCTTAACTTACCCGAGATTGTGCGATGGTGCGCGAATCAAAGTTCGAGCGGGTTTCCGTTCGAAATTTATCGTCGAACTGCACAATTTCGTATATTTAACTCCGGATCAATTTTCGATTAAATATAATTTAAATAAATTCATCGAAAATTAATTCGGTCAATTTTGACCTTGTATCGACTTACCCGAAGTCTGGTGAAATCCCAAAAATTTTCCTTTTTCTTTTTCTTTCTTTTTTTTCTCTTTTTCTCTCTCCTCCTTGGCTGAACCGGTCCTGTCCGGTTCAGTTTAGAAGGTTCTGCCCTGAACCGCCGACCGGTTCAGGGATGTTTTGGCCGTGCCGACGTCGTCCGGTCGGTTCTCCGGGAGTTGCTGCAGCCGTTCGGTGCGCCACAGCCTGGGGATCGTTCGGCTGGGATCGATCGGACCCTAGCACCACCGGTGGCCATCGGATTTCACTTTTTCTCTGCGGCAGTTTTTCCCTCGATTCACCGACGTCCGGCGTCGGTGGAGGGTGTGACCGGTGTCGATGGGTGCGCGCCGAGGTCCTCTCTCTTTTCCGGTATCTGGTCAGCCATGGGGTCGCCGGTGGTGGCTGGTCCGGTGGTCTTTCCCTCGGCTTGCTTCCATTGGTTTGCTCTCTCGTTTTCCCTCTCTCTTTTCTTCTCTCTCCCCGCGTTTCAATCCACTTTCAATTTCAAATTTCGTTTTTCGTTTTTTTGTTTTATAATATATTTTTAATATTATTTTAATCCTTAAAATAATATTAAAAATCTTAAAATATCCCAAAAATTTCTAGTAAATTCATTTAGTCCGTAAATGAATTTATCAGTCCGATTTTACCTTTTCGGTATATTTTTCCACTATTTTTGGGCTCATTTTTTCGAGACAAAAATTCTAAAAATATTAAATAAATTCATATCTTGATCATTTGGACTCGAAATTCAATATTTTCCTCGTTATTGATCAAGATTTCTCGATTTCATATTTTTAATGAAATTTCCTCATCGGATTTATACCGAATTTCAGTCAATTGACTATTTTACCCCTGTACTTGCTCAAAAATTAATTTAACCCTCATCTCGCTGTTATGTAGCTTACATGCATTTTTAATTCTCAATAAATCGATTGCATGATAGTAAATACTCTTCTTATAATTCAACTATGAAATATAACGTTCGTACATATAGGAATCATAAGGTACAAGCTACATACGTAAATCGAAAACTCGGGTCTGACAAGATGCAACTGTGGTAATTGGAATACTCAATATATCCTTAGCCATAAGTGAAAGTACAGAGTATCGAAATTGATTTTTCTTTCAATAATCAAGAACATCAATTTGAATCTCATAATCTTCTCTTAGTTCATTCAATTATAATTTTAGTGATTTTTGTTTAAAATTTAAAAACTTATTATTTTAATCATAATTATCTACTTTAATTTCATAATTATTTATATTATGCTTTTTTTTTTTTAAACTCACAAAGTTTTATTGTATAAATATATTTTTTTAGTGCATTATATCAACTACAAAATATCATTCATATGGTAGTGTATAATTGTATATGATATAATTATATCAAATGTTAAAAATATATAATTTTTTTAATTCAATATTCTAAATTTTTAATGAGACATTTGATTAATTAATGTAAACGATTATATTTAATGCAATAATGTTAATTATGAATTATGTACAAATAAAAAACAAATTAAAAATAAAATAGAATTAATTAATTGACCATTTATTCATATTAAACATTTTTTTGGTAAATAACAATATTAATTGATACTTTTCTTCCTATAATATCTATATGTAATATTTTCTTTTACATTTAATGAATATAATTATATCTACTATTTTATAGTAAATATTGTAGGAAATTAAAAAAGAGTAAATGATTTTTGTCAAATAATAAATTTTAAAATATAGAAATTTGTTTTTATATAAATATTTATTAAAATATAAAATCATATAAAAATTAAATTAATTATCACATTCAAAATTTAAAAAAAAAATCATAACTAATAAAATTTCAAAATATTTCAAATCGGCCCGCTAAACCCGCCCTACTAGAACTGGGACCGAACCCGAAAAAGCTCGAACCCGAAGAAACCCGAAATCGAAAAGATCCGAAACAAAAAAAGCTCCAACCCGAAAAAATTCGAACTCGAGAATAACCGAACCCGAAAAAACCTGAACCCGAAAAAATTCGAACACTAAAAAACTTGAACCCGAAAAAAGTCCAAATCGAACCCGTCTGAATCCGTCCATTTGCCACCTCTATTCAAGGGTCCTTGGCTTCGTTTGGCAAATGCGGCGACTGTGACGGATAAGAAGGTTATCCCAACCATTTGGTTGGTATGGGATACCCTAAGAAAACATATACCTTGTCGAGGTGGTCTTTTAAAACATGAAAATAAACAATAGAATTGGTAGACGAGCTTGCAGTAACGAGATTTATATATTTTTAATCAAGTTTTCATTTTACAAATTGTCTCTTTGTATTGTATCGCAAAATGCAAATTTTCATTTTGCAAATTGTTTCTCTGTGTATTGTACGGCAAAATGAAAACACTTAGTAGTTTTTTTTAATTACTTTTTTAAAAACAGATATAAAAGAAATGAGATTTGAATATTTAGCCTAATTCTTTGTAATGACTAATTACCATTATATATTGGCAATGTGATAATGGTCATATCATCAAAGTCCACGTGTACAAACATCAACCAACAAGAGACAGCCACGTGTCAAACACAACCACAAGAGACATAAGCCACGTGGTCGGTAAAGAGAGGTGGCGACAGAGTCTCTATGCGACACAATCACTGGAGTGGGCGATAGAGTCTCTAGGCGATAGAGTCTCTACGCGAAAGAGTCATGCGGCAGAGTATGTCTGTGGCAGACCTCTGCGGTAGAGTATAATCTGACAGAGTCCCGCGGCGACAGAGTCCCCGCCGGAGAGTGAACGCGGTAGAACTTTGTCACAGGTGCTGCGGTAGAGGTTCCCGAACCTCTATCGTACGTTGAACCCATCCGCACAGAAGTAGACTCTGAGCCCGCGACAGAGTGCCTAACAACTCTGTCACGACCCAGACACGCTCTTGGCCCTCAAATCCGACCCCTATTGTTATAGGCCTAAAATATCCTCAAGCCCTGAAAGAACATGAAGCCCGACTTGATTCTAGAAAAAGTCTATAAATACACCAGGTATGATAAAAAAGAAACCCTAATCTCTATTTTTCACATACATAAACTCTGCTTAAACAATTTTCTGACTTAAGCATCGGAGTGCGCGTGCAGGGACAGATCCCTGCGCCTCTCTGACTTTTACTGATTTTTGCAGAACATTCAAGACACGTGGAAAGGATCGTATTAGCATCACCTCATTGTTGTTTAGTGCAACATCAATTGGAGCCGTCTGTGGGAATCAGAACAAAAAGTCAGATTCCCTATCGAAATGGTGAGAACACGTTCGACAGTAGCAAATCTGGGAAAAGAGAATTCTGTGAGTCCCCCTGTCAGACCAGAGGAAGAAGGACAAGAGCAGAATGAAGAGGGTGTCAGAGTCGCCTCAGTTCCTCTGGATGAATTTGAGGCTCTGAAGCGTCAGAATGAGGAGACTACGACAGCATTGAGGGCTATGGTGAATTTCTTCAAAAACGCTCTCCCGCAATTTACCTTACCTCCAGAAGTGCAACAGATGGTGGGGGAAAACATTCCAAAGCAGACTTACGAGAGAGGCCAACCCTCCACCATGGTGAATCTTGGATAAGGAGGAGTGCAGAATACTGCCACTGGACTGATCCCGAACTTTACCGCAGGTTTGGATGATAACCCTACAGCGACCTTGAGAGTAAACTCTACCGTATTTCAGAAGAAGCGCCCCGCGGCAGGGTTAAGGGAAGTGAACCCTGCCGCAGGTCTGAGGGGAATGAACACTACCGCAAACCCAACTCAGCAGAACTCTCTCGCAG
Organism: Firmiana major; assembly: GCA_033439115.1. NCBI lineage: Eukaryota > Viridiplantae > Streptophyta > Magnoliopsida > Malvales > Malvaceae > Firmiana > Firmiana major. Next base: position 42,192,165 of record CM065908.1, on the reverse strand, counting down.
AGTGTAGGCGGCAGAGTTCCCCCGTAGATCACAGGCGACAGAGTCCACCCGCAGATTACTGGCAGCGGAGTTCCCCAGCAGGACGCAGTCGACAGAGCTTTCCCGCAGAGTATGTAGGCAGAGTTCACCCGCAGAGTACAGGCGGCAAAGTTCCCTAACAGGACGTCGGCAGTAGAGTTCTCCCGCAGATTACAGGTAGCAGAGCTCTCTCGCAGGGCACAGGCGGCAGAACTCTACCGCAGGGCACAGGCGGCAAAACCCTCTCGCAGTGCACAGGACTTCTGCAGCTGAATTAGAGCATGGATTTGAGGGTACCAGGTCAAATCACAGAATGGGAGGTGCTGAAAGAAAGAATACGGGGCAGGCCCCTAGAGGTCAGGAAACCTTGAATGAGGAAGAGATATTTAGCCGGGGACCCGACCATATGCAAAGTCTCCGGAACAGAGGAGAAAGGAGTGCTTACCGCTCAGACTCTTCTAGTCCCGAAGAAAGGGGAGCATACTCGACTCGAGGGTCAAAAAATGTTGAGAAGGTTGTCGAAAGGATTTTAGAAAAGAAGAAGCTAGTGTCTCCTAACGACAGTCAAAGAAGGAGAGTTCCTTTCAGTGCAGAGATTATGGACAAACCCTTGCTGAAGAAGTTCAAGATGCCTTCTATGGCCACTTATGCTGACTAAGCAGACCCATACGACCATATACAGAGTTATGAGTCCCTAATGCTGCTCCACGGATGGGAAGATGAAATCATGTGTAGAGCCTTCTCACTTACACTATCGGGGCATGCGCTAAAATGGTTTAACGGGTTAAGCGAGGGTTCCATCTCATCCTTCGATCAGTTACGAAATGAATTTTTTAGGGCCTTCATGATCAATAGCCAAAGGAAGAAGGACGCTACTTATCTGCTGACCCTTAAACAAGGGAATAAAGAGCCATTGAAGAATTATGTAGATCGTTTCCGAGATGCAACCTTAGAGGTGAAGGATCTACCAGTAGGAGTAGCCATGGCTGCAATGCTACAAGGGACAAAATCTGAGAAGCTACAAGAATCCCTCTCTCTTGATCAGTCGGTGACCCTTTCTGATTTATTTGCTAGAGCAAATAAATACGTAGCTCGGGAGGAAGTAATGAAGATGGTACAATCCAAAGAGGCAAGGGAGGGAAGAAAGAGAGAGAGAGGTACCTGAAAGAAACTCCCCAAGGCCTGTCAGACTAGACAAGGCTCCTAGACTCAGGTATAAAGGTTATACCAGACTGAATGAGCCTCGCATCGCGATACTTGCAGCTATTGAGGGGATGGGACTGTTGGAATTCCCTAGAAAGAAGATTGGAGATGTGGGGTGAAACCCTGATGCCTATTGTGAATTTTATGCTGCTCACGGTCACCCCATGGAGAGATGCAGAGATCTGATGGATCAGCTAGAAAAGTTAGCTAGAGAGGGGAAAATTAACCGCTTCCTGTGGAGAAGTGAAATGCCTCGTTATCCTCCGCGAGATCGAAAGAATGATCATTCGCGGAATATGCAAAACAATGATAATGGAAGAAATAGGCCAAGGAATGAAGCAGCCAGGCCTATCCCTCGAGGTAATAAACCGGATAATGAACCTATCGGCCCGGCGATAAATGTTATCGCAGGAGGAGAATCAATGGCAGGAAACTCTTCTGCTTCCCGTAAAAGTTACGTAAGACAAGCATACCAGGTTCACGCTATGATAGAGGAGAAGGCAGATGAAGAACCCATTGTGTTCACTCTGGTAGACAAGGGTGATATTATCTTGCCTCATGATGACCCCATGGTAATATCCGCAGTAGTGGCGAAACATCCGGTTAGCAGGATCCTGGTCGATAATGGAAGTTCGGTGAACTTAATCTATTGGAATTACTTCGAGAAAATGAATGTATCCGAAGATAGATTAAGACCTGTTATGACACCATTATACGGATTTACGGGTGAAAAGGTGAAGGTAGCTGGGTCTATAAAGTTGCCTGTGACTCTAGGGGAAAGCCCAAAGGATGTGACACTACAGGTATTGTTCATGGTTGTGAGGTCGACCTCAGCTGCATACAACATGATCCTAGGAAGGCTTGTATTAAATGATATGAGGGTGGTGATATCCTCTTGTTACTTGTTAATGAAGTTCCCTACTCCCAACGGAGTTGGGCAAGTACGAGGAGATCAGAGGAAGGCTCGTACTTGTTATATTGCTTCTACCGCCAGTAAAGGAGTACAGAGAAAGGAGACTTTGTGCATAGATGACCCGCCCAAGCCTCAGCCTGTAGAGAAAATGGAAGCCATTGAGCTAATCAAAGGGGATGAAGAGAAGAAGGCATTCATTGGGACTCAGCTGAATGAACAAGTAAGAAGGGAGATAGTTGAATGCCTGCAGAGGAACTTGGATGTTTTCGCTTGGACCCCGGCTGACATGCCCGGGATTAATCCTGAAGTGATTTGTCATGAGCTTAATGTCTCACCCGAACATAGACCTGTCAAGTAGAAGAAGAGGAATTTTACCTCGGAAAGACAGAAGGCAATCACTAAAGAAATTAATAAACTTTTAGAAATCGGGTTTATTAGAGAGGTCTACTACCCTGAGTGACTGGCCAATGTAGTAATGGTGAAGAAATCCAATGGGAAGTGGCGAATGTGTGTAGATTTCACTGATTTGAATAAAGCCTGCCCTAAAGATTCGTACCCCTTGCCCTGAATAGATAGGCTTGTGGATGAAACATCCGGATATGAACTCCTCAGTTTTTTAGACGCTTTCTCCGTATATCATCAAATTATGCTCCACCCCGAAGATGAAGAGAAGACTTCTTTTATAACCGACGATGGAACATACTGCTATCGGGTAATGCCATTCGGTTTAAAGAATGTTGGAGCCACGTATCAGCGAATGGTGAACAAAGTGTTCAAAGATCTCCTGGGAAATACTATGGAAGCCTATGTGGACGATATGATTATTAAGAGCAGAGCGGGAGAGTCTCATGCTCATCAGATGTCCAAGGTTTTCAATGTGCTGAGAAAATTCAGTATGAAGTTAAATCCTAGCAAATGTTCATTCGGAGTGAGATCGGGGAAGTTCTTAGGATTCATGATCACTGATAGGGGTATTGAGGCAAACCCTGAAAAGGTACAGGCAATTATCGACATGAAGCCCCCAACCACAGTGAGAGATGTCCAAAGGTTGACAGGCAGAATAGCAGCTCTGAATCGTTTTTTGTCAAAGTCTGCAGAAAAGAGCTTGCCATTCTTCAAAACTCTGCGGGGAGGAAAGAATTTCGAATGGACAAGTGATTATCAAAAAGCTTTTGAAGACCTCAAAGAATACTTGAAGCAGTTACCTTTATTGACAAGATCTTTGGAAGGGGAACAATTATATATGTACTTGGGAGTTGGTGATTTCGCCGTCAGTGCGGTACTACTGAAGAAAGATGAAACAGTGTACCGCCCCATCTACTATGTGAGCAAGGTACTGCTGGACCCGGAGACCCATTATCCACTGGCCGAAAAGCTAGCATTGGCCCTTGTGATGGCCTCCCGTAAGTTGCGCCCATATTTTCAGGCACACTCCATCACTGTCTTGACATATCAACCGTTAAGACAAATCCTTCAGAAGCCTGAACACTCAGGGAGACTAGTGAAATGGGCAGTGGAACTTGGGGAATATGATATCACATTCCAACCCAGGCAGGCTATCAAAGGTCAAGCTCTGACAGATTTTATAATAGAATGTACTAGCCCGAGCGACAATAATGGAAAGAAAACTCAACCGTGGTTACTGTATGTCGACGGGGCATCAAGTGCAAATGAAAGTGGAGCAGGTGTAGTCTTAGTATCACCAAAAGGGAAATCCCTAGAATACTCTTTGCGGTTTGGGTTTCCCAGTTCAAATAATATAGCAGAGTATGAGGCTTTGGTAGCTGGAATGAAGCTGGCAGAGAGGTTGCAGGTTCACCACCTGGTAGCGCATAGTGATTCTCAATTGGTGGTAAACCAGTTCAACGGGTAATATGAGATTCGAGAGCCGATGCTGGTCCCTTACCTAAAGAAAGTCCAATCTCTTGTTCAGACTTTCGAGAACTTCCAGCTAATACAAATTAATCGGTCTAAAAACACACATGTAGATTTATTGTCCAAGTTAGCTTCCTCCAATGAGACAGGGGGAAGGATAGTGAAGGTGGAGAAACTCGAACGGCCTAGTATTGAAGAGGTCGAAGTGTGTGACATTGAGATGGGGAACGATTGGAGATCCCCATTCAAACAGTATCTCACTAAAGGTACACTTCCGCGAGATAAGGACGAGGCTCGTTGATTAAGGATACAAGGGGCAAAGTTCACGCTAATAAACGGGGAACTGTACAAAATGGGGTATTCATCACCTTTGTTAAAGTGCCTGGGGTCAGAGCAAGCAAATTATGTTCTAGCTGAGGTGCACGAAGAAATTTGTGGTGAGCACTTGGGAGCTAGAGCCCTTGCTGCTAAGATACTGCGATCGGGATTTTATTGGCCGACATTGAAAAAAGATGTGATTGATAAGGCCCGCAGGTGTGACAAGTGCCAAAGGTTTGCACCAATAACAACAGCCCTAGTGACACCCTCTCAGAGTACGGTACAACCAATTCCTTTTACACAATGGGGATTGGACATTCTGGGGCTTTTCCCATTAGCTACGGGTCAAAGAAAGTTTCTGTTAGTGGCCACCGATTACTTTACAAAGTGGATTGAGGCAGAGCCTTTAGCTACAATCACGGAGAAGAAAGTAGAAGCGATGGTGTGGAAAGACATCATCTGCTGGTTCGGAATCTCACGTATCTTAAATACTGATCATGGAAAGCAATTTGATTGTGACGCCTTCCGTGAATTCTGTAAGCGCCTTGACATTCAGCTAAGGATTTCTTCTGTATCATATCCTCAAGCTAATGGACAGGCCGAAGTCAGTAATCGAACTATCCTTCATGGGTTGAAGACCAGATTGGACAAAGCTAAGGGGGCATGGGTGGACGAGTTGCCTAGTGTCTTATGGGCATATCGCACCACTAGTCTGGTATCGATAGGAGAAACGCCGTTTAGCCTTGTATACGGCACTGAAGCATTGATTCCCGTGGAAATTTGAGTACTGTCACCCAGGGTGGTGCCTTTAGTGGAAAAAAAGAATTCACAGGGGCTAAGAAAAAATTTAGATTTGCTTGATGAACATAGAGAAACGGCAGCTATCAGGCTAGCCTCCTATCATCAAAGGGTGGTCAACTATTACAACAGTCGGGTGAAAGATAGACCAATGTCCGAGGGAGATTTGGTACTTAGAAGGTCACATGTCACGAATACATTGAGGGAAGATGGAAAATTCAGAGCCAATTGGGAAGGTCCATACAGAATCAAACGAAAGATTGGGCCCAGCACCTGCATCCTGGAAACTCTGCAAGGGAAAAAAATAGGAAAAACATGGAACTCAAACCATTTGAAATTGTATTTGAATTAATCTTTATACTCTTATATTCTCGTATTGTTGTTATTCATTTACGCTGTCACAGGATACCATTATCTAATCATTATGCAGATTGTTTTTCTATTCTATCTCCAGTTTTTATAAATCTAAATCTTGTGACGGAAATCAGATGAGCCGTAAGAGCCTGAGGCGCAATGTGTCACTGTGGCCAGGCGTAAAATCAGACGAGCCGTAAGAGCCTGAGGCGCAATGCGTCACTGTGGCCAGGCGTAAAAATCAGACGAGCCGTAAGAGCCTGAGGCGCAATGCGTCACTGTGGCCAGGCGTAAAATCAGACGAGCCGTCAGAGCCTGAGGCGCAATGTGTCACTGTGGCCAGGCGTAAAAATCAGACGAGCCGTAAGAGCCTGAGGCACAATGCGTCACTGTGGCCAGGCGTAAAAATCAGATGAGCCGTAAGAGCCTGAGGCGCAATGCGTCACTGTGGCCAGGCGTAAAATCAGAGGAGCCGTAAGAGCCTGAGGCGCAATGCGTCACTGTGGCCAGGTGTAAAAATCAGACGAGCCGTAAGAGCCTGAGGCGCAATGCGTCACTGTGGCCAGGCGTAAAAATCAGACGAACCGTAAAAGCCTGAGGCGCAATGCGTCACTGTGGCCAGGCGTAAAAATCAGACGAGCCGTAAGAGCCTGAGGCACAATGCATCACTGTGGCCAGGCGTAAAATTAGAGGAGCCGTAAGAGCCTGAGGCGCAATGCGTCACTGTGGCCAGGTGTAAAATCAGAGGAGCCGTAAGAGCCTGAGGCGCAATGCGTCACTGTGGCCAGGCGTAAAAATCAGACGAGCCGTAAGAGCCTGAGGCGCAATGCATCACTGTGGCCAAGCGTAAAAATCAGACGAGCGGTAAGAACCTGAGGCGCAATGCGTCACTGTGGCCGGTCGTAAAAAATCAAAGGAGCCGTAAGAGCCTGAGGGGCAATTGCATCACTATGACCAGGCAATGGAAACATAAAGGCCGTAAGAACTGAAGGCGCACTCGCGTCATGGTGGTCAGGCCTCAGAAAAAATGTATGTTTATATGTAAAATTCTTTCTGAAAATATATCTTTCTATCAAGAATTGGGGAGCATATACGAATAAACAAATATACGAGTAAAACAAATAAACAGATAAATGATGATAAATGATAAATAGCAGAGCGATACGAAGCATGAACAGAACTTTAACTTTATTTATTTAAGAAAATCTTTACAAGTAGATCCAACAAAAACAAAACAACAAAATGTTCAAAAAAGATCAACAAAACAATAGAATGTTCGAAAAGGAAAACGAAAAATAATTCAGTCTGCATGAGGAGGAGGCTGGGGATCAACCGCTGACGGACCCTCGCACTCTAAAGACTGCTGACCATCTTCCCCATCCAAGTCGTCGAGGGCACCAATAGGTTCGGGAGCATTGTCCAGGCTCACAGGCCCCCAAGGACCGGTAAGGTTTGCAAGATCATCTTGCGCAGTCCTCTTAAAAAGCTCATCAGGAGGTTCAGCCTCCGGTTCATACTTAGTCCAATCAGGAACCTCAAATAGCATCGCCTCGCGCGTATATTGAAGATCAGGGAATTCTTCGCCTTCCCTATGCTTCTCCAACCAAGATCTAGCAAGGTAAAATCCATATTTTACATATGGGTTCGAAAAATCCTCCTTTCGCCTCAAGCAATCCCTAGAAAGACGGTACTCCTTCACAGCTTCCGCCCTGATACTATCAATCTCCACTTGATTTAGAAAAGGAGTAGCCCGACTTTCTAGTTCAGTGACATATTGCTCAAGCTCCTGATTGCAATCAATTAAGGACCCATATTTAGACTGCATGCGGTCCAGTTCGGCTTGGGCCTGTTGAAGATCTTCATGAAATTTGTTAGACCTAGCCGCCTCGACAGTAAGATCCCCCTTGGCCTGGTTCAAATCTTGGCGCGCCTTCAAGAGCTGATCTTCTAAATTTCGTACCACGTCTGGAAGCCCGGATAAGTTGTTAACAGTATTTGACAACTCCATGACTTTGTCCTTCAACTCCTGGATCTCCTTATCAGCTCGCTCTCGATAGGCTCGATGTTGAGCGTTGTTGGCCACAGTCTTCTGAGCAAGCTGAAAAGAAATACAAAAAGTCAAACTCAAAAGTGCAGTAAAAAGAAATTAAACGAAAAAAGAATATGAAGATTACCCTCAGCGCTTCCACATCAGCTAAGTCTTCTCCCTCTGGATAATTCCTGAATATTCGAGCTTCGTCCCTCGGGAGAATAGTGGCCTAACTCAGTCGAGATGCCACCCCGGGAGAATTCAAGGTATCGTTGTCGCGAACTCCCGGGTAAACCCAAAACTCAAACCCCCTCATAATGTAACCACCGTCTACGGGGTAGGATCTCTCATCAACAGGACCTATCCTTGGGAGAATTGGCCTAGTCCCCATTGACGGCTCGATATACAAATGCCTCTGATTCTTTCGTTGGGACGGAATTATATTGCATTCGGTACGCTCTTCAGATCGAGACCGTCCAGATGAATCAGAAGCCCTCCGTGAAGAGGAAGGAGCCTTCCCTCTATCTCGAGAAGGATCCCTTTGTTCCGGGGGAGGAGGCATCTCTTGTCTAGGAAGAGGTGGGGTTTGAGCCCGAGGCAATTGAGGTGAAACTGGTGCCTCACTGGGAACATCATCAGCTAAGCGAGGTCTCTTTCTAGTGGGGTCACTAGATGAACCGCCCTCCAAACCTTGACGTGCCAAAGATAGTATAAAATGGCTCATTTCTACAAAAAAAGAAAAAGAACAAATGAGTGGTCAAAAACGTGGTTAGAACCAACAAAAAATAAAAAAGCATGAAAAGTTACCATCAGGAGAATCAAAATGCTCCTGAAGGGACTCTATGTTTATCATATCATCGTCAGGAAGAACCATGAAAGTTGAACCAAACCCTTCCCAGTCATTCAGATCAGCTAAGGGTTAACTGTCAGAACTAGATTCTCTATTTGTGCTCCCTATATCCTCTTGCGACCTTAAATGTTCAGGGTTCAACTCAGAGGGAATCAATGATGAAGGATTCGAGGGAGGAACAGAAGGGCCGACAATAGGGACGGGACCCACACCCCAACCAGCAGATATCAAATTTTCATTTGATAAAAGACCGTCAAGACTAATGGGACTATCAACTAATAACCTATTGACATCTAAGGACAACTGTTCTCTAAGTGTAGAAATCCGGAGGCACTTGGAGATTTCGCGCCTAGTTTCCCAACGAGTGGGGAAATCTAGGCCCCCAGGCGTCTCCACAATAAGCCACTCGGATTCAAAACCATGAAGCTTTGCGGGTTTTTCGAATAACCTGTTTTCAAATCCGGGCATATACACCCGCTGAAGAGAATACGGAACTAAACCGGGGCTACCTCGAAACCTAAAAAAGGCGTCAAGTAAGGGAAGAGACGGGGAAACGCCCCTTAGTCGGCAATGCACGGTAAATCCTATTAATTGCATCTATGCGTGAGGGTGCAGTTGTCCAGGGGCAATCCTGTACGACCTAAGGAAAGAAGCCCCAAAATTGGATATTGGAAAACGGAGTCCTAACTCTAAGGATGCCCTAAAATAACTATCTCGCCTGATACACTACGTATATCGTTCTCTTGAGGGTTTGGAAGTTTATAGGAGTATCCATTGGGCAAAGGAAACCTAGACATAAGATCTTGAATGTCAGCTGCCTTCAAAGTCGATTTGACTCCTAGGTCTATATGCTTCCCTACATCATGACCAGCAATTTTTGAAACTCAAGAAAAATCACGAAGAAAAAACTACTGGCGACAGAGTTTACCTAACAAAGATGCAGGAAGACAGTGAACTACAACGTTAGAGCGTTTTGCGACAGAAGTGTGGCAAACAACACAGGAACGAAGCGACAAAGTTTTTGTCCACGCGACAAACTCACGACACAGTGATGGATTTATGCGATAGAGCTGCGGAAGAGTATCAGCAACCCGCGATAGAGTTGCGGTAGAGTCGCGACAGAGATGCGGTTGACTAGCGACAGAGTTGCAACAAAGTATTTGGAGAATGTGCGGCAGAGTGATCCTAAGCGAGAGAACTCAGTAGATACCGCGATGACTGGGAGCTTATATATATAGGCGCGGCTGCATCTGCACGTGCACGGGAATCCGCACGCGCTCTGGAACAGTAAATCAAAAATACTCTTTCGTAGGAAATATTCCTACCAAAGAGTGGGGAGCAATTGATAATGGTCATATCATCAAAGTCCACGTGTACAAACATCGACCAACAAGAGACAGCCACGTGTCAAACACAACCACAAGAGACATAAGCCACGTGGCCGGTAAAGAGAGGTGGCGACAGAGTCTCTATGCGACACAGTCACTGGAGTGGGCGATAAAGTCTCTAGGCGATAGAGTCTCTACGCGAAAGAGTTATGCGGCAGAGTATGTCTGCAGCAGACCTCTGCGGTAAAGTATAATCCGACAGAGTCCCGCGGCGACAGAGTCCCCGCGGGAGAGTGAACGCGGTAGAACTCTGTCGCAGGTGTTGCGGCAGAGGTTCCCGAACCTCTGTCGCACGTTGAACCATTCCGCACAGAAGTAGACTCTGAGCCCGCGACAGAGTGCCTAACAACTCTGTTGCGGCCTAGATACACGCATGGGCCTCAGATCCGACCCCTATTGTTATGGGCCTAAAATATCCTCAAACCCTGAAAGAACATGAAGCCCGACTTGATTCTAGAAAAAGTCTATAAATACACCAGGTATGATAAAAAAAAACCCTAATCTCTATTTTTTACATACATAAACTCTGCTTAAACAATTTTCTGACTTAAGTATCGAAGTGCGCGTGCAGGGACAGATCCCTGCGCCTCTCTGACTTTTACTGGTTTTTGCAAAACATTCAAGACATGTGGAAAGGATCGTATCAGCATCACCTCATTGTTGTTTAGTGCAACATCAAAATGAATATTGGTCCTTCTTTAAGTGGATTTTTTTTAATCATAATTAGTTTAATTGGATATATAATATAATCAAATCAAGTGATAATATTTTATTTTCCAAGAGTGTAGAGGACCGTAATTTAAGCATGTCCTCTTTTAATAAAACTGATGTAAAGCACAACATGGACAATAAGTGCACTACATTAACGATAAAGCGTACTAATCAATTTTGAATCCAATTTGTTTTATAATCTTTAAAAGTTTAATTAATTTCGTTCTACTTTATTTTATCTCTTAGTAATAGAATAATAATTTAGCTAGTTAGCCGTATAATATACAGATTAATTTTATTTATTTAAATATGTATTGATATATATAATGAATTTAATAATATCAGTTAATATTTTATATATTGTCGGTGAAATTTTTTTATTCAAATAATATTAAAATGATAATATATATTACTTAAAAATATTAAAAAAATAAAAAATTTTATTGACAATTTATATGATTATTATCCTAATAAAATTAAGATAAATAATATATATATTTACTTTAAATCTTAAATAATAACATACTTCGAAAAAAAAAAAAATTAATCAATATATTCAACATAAATATAAATCTAAAAATACATACATACATACATATATATATATATATATATATATATATATATATATATATATATATATGTACTTCGAATCTTAAATTGGGACAAATTTACGTTTTATTATATTTTTTTACATTTGACGATCTAAAAGTTTTCAGATATAATAACTTACTTTTATGTGTACTTCCTCCAGAAAAGGAACACATATATAACAATGTATATGTACATCTATCTTATCAATATAGGAACCATAAATTATTTTTCTTTTTTTCTCAAAATGATTATTCTTTTTTTTCTTTATGATATATTAGCTTATAATTCGTGGCATGCACAAATAATTTTATCTATTTGAACATAAGTGTACAAATGTAAATTCGTATTGCTGACACATTTATATATTCAAATTTTTAAAATTTATGAGATAAATAAATAACGTGTAATTGTAAGAAAAAAAAAGTTAATTTAAAATATGAATAAAGTTAAACTACTAAAACCATATTTGAAATAATTATTTATTTATTTATTTATATATTAGACATGATGGTTCTATTTAATATTATTAATTTTTATACTAATATTTAAATATATTTTGAAAATAATAAAATAATGTATTTAAAATGTGTTAAAATTTTTAACAAAAACCTTAGTGCAATCACTATCTAATAAAAATTAATGAGTCAATTAATTGTGAAACAAATTAAATAAAATAAAAATATTTTTACCACAAATACTTTGATTTTTATATTTTATATTATATTAAATATTACATATTAGATGTAAACACAAAAAAGATAGTTGTACAGATACAAATAAAAAGAACTGTTCTATAACAAAAACATTTTTGCAATTATAAATAGCATAAAAACGATTATATTTTTATTGAAAATGTAAATTAAAAATATTAGATTTTAAAAAAAAAATTAATCTAAATGGATAAATTTATATCTGGGAATATGAACAATTGATTATATAATTTTATAACAGATACAGTTCGATGAGAAACGAATATGAAGCAAAACAGTGCAGAAACAAAAAGGTGAAGGAACAATAGTGCAACAACACATATAGGAGCATTAATTAGTTAACGATGATAAAAGATGGATAAATTGATAATAAATTGGTTCTTTTTAAGTTTAGTATATTTAATTATCTATTTCTTTATAAAATTGAAAAAAAAACAATATAATGGATAGTACATTAATTTAAGTCAATATATTGAAATAATTGATTTAAAAAATAATTAATTTAGAGTCAGTTTGATACATAAGTTATCATCAGTGTGTGATGTCCCACATGTACAAAAAAACAAAAAATGGGTAAAATAATTTTTTTTATTTTTTGTTTTAATTTTTTAAAATTATTTTATTAAAAATATATATATCTTTAATAATTATTTTATCTTTTTTTTAAATTAACCTTTATTTTGTAATTTTAAAATATATTGATCCTTATCTTTTAAACAAATTGAAAAAATAATTAATTTTTATTTTAAGATAATACACATATCAAATATGTAGATTATTTACATAATTATTTTACTTTTAACCTAAAATTTTGACTCATATATTTATTTCCATATCTATAAGGCGCCATCTATCTTGTGTTTCTTTCTCCATTCTCTGAATGATCCATGAGGTAATCGGGATATGTAAACCAAGGAAATAGAAAAGAAGAAACTGAGATCACTTGAGACACAAGCAAAGGCAACCAGAGTGGTAACCTTAAACAGGTAAAAAAAAAAGAAAAAAAAAAGTTGAAAACTGAAGGACGAAGCATGTTAAGCAGTTTTGTAATAGGAATTTGCTCTGGTATTTATCTTGTACGACACTCACCACAATAATCATTTTAAAATTCTTGATTTCCCGTTTGCTTTAGCCCGTAAACTATAATAAATCTCATCGCAACGTGAAATCCTAAATTCTACTTTAATTGCGTAGCCATTAGCCTCGACCATCGAGATGTGTTTGGTCCAGCAAAGATATTAAACATTTATGGCTATGGTTGACATCTGTCGTGTCGAGGAGTGAATATATTTTAGTCATTTTCAAATTTCATGTTTTTTGAACTGTTGCACGATTTTATTTATTTATTTATTTTAACAAGGGAAAATTCCGGTAACTAAACACCCAGTCACCCACAACTGGAAGCCACGCTTTCCTAGCCTGGAATAACCAGGGTTTCTCAGATGGTCAATTGTTTTGCTGTCTTTTCTAGAATTTTGCTCTTTTTGACATCACACATGCTCACAATTCAAACACATGAATAAGTGCTAAGTCCTCTCTTACATATCCCATTGAAGGACTGTTTTTTACCGTATTTTTAAGCATTTTGCTGATGAACTACATTGATGGAGAGGCAGAGAAGTTTCTCTTTCAAATCCAAAAGATTCTTGGTGTTTTCTTTCGCAATATCTTCTTGTTTTATCTTCCTGGCTTCCTTGTTTACTTTGGTCATCAAATTCAACCCTTCAATTCGTCCGGAAACCCAGTTTCAGTCTAAAAAATCACTTCTTAATTTTAGTGGTCATAAACCCATAACTATAGAGAGCTTGAGTAGTTTCAGCAGTAATGGTTCAGCTGGAACCGTTAAACCTGGAAATGCATCTGGGTCTGATAAGTTTTCAGTCTCTAAGGAGATCCAGAGACAGGAAAATGAGAATGAAGTGATAGACGATGGAGATAGTGAAAATGAGGATCCTGAAACCGAGCGAGAGGATGCACCCGGACCTTCAATAGAAGATATTGAAATTCAAAGCAAAACCGAAGAGGATGAGGTCAGAGCAAATTCAGTTGACAAATTAGAGCTTCCACGCAGCCACGAACACAATGAAGAGAAGAAGACGAGAGTAGCTGCAGTTGATAAAAAAGAAGTTCCGAGTAATGAGAAAATTGAGGAGAAGAGGATAAATAGCTGTGATGTAACAAAAGGAAAGTGGGTTCAGGATGAGAGCTATCCTCTGTACACAAATGTATCGTGTCCTTTCATTGATGAAGGTTTTAACTGTAATAGCAATGGCAGGCGAGATAGAAATTACATGGAATGGAAATGGCAGCCCCAAGATTGTGACTTCTCTAGGTAAGTTTGATTTGCTTTATACATTTTCTTGGATATGCAAGTTCTAGCAATAGCTGCGGTGAAGAGTGGTTTTGGTGTGGTTGTATCTGTTTTAGGTTCAATGCAGCAAAAATGCTGGATTTGATCCGAGGGAAAAGACTGGTCTTTGTGGGAGATTCAATTAATAGAAACCAGTGGGAATCCATGCTTTGCATGTTAATGGGAGCTATAAGAGATCCAAAGAAGGTCTGTGAAACTCATGGGCAAAGAATAACTAAAGAGAAGGGGAACTATAGTTTCAAATTTGCGGTAATTCAATGATTGTTTAAAGTTTATTTGCTCTTTCTTTCCTACATGAAATTTGGGGTAGTTGAGTTTTTGAGGTTGTTTCTGCAGGATTATAAGTGTACAGTTGAATACTATGTTTCTCACTTTCTGGTTCACGAGAGCAAAGCCAGAATAGGGCAAAAGCGGAAGCCCACTTTGCGAATTGATGCCATTGATCATGGTTCAGCAAAATGGAGAGGAGCTGATATTTTGGTCTTCAACACTGCACATTGGTGGTCTCATTACAAAACAAAAGCCGGGTTAGTGCCATTTCAAACTGTGAATATTTAAGAAAACCTTGACCAATGCACTCTAAAAGGTTGTTAATGTGATATATCTTTCAAGGTTGCAGTCCTGCATTGACTGTAAGCTAAAAAGTTGAGCCAAGATCTCCTTGTCATTAGGAAAGCATGCTAACCGGTCATTTAAGAATTTAAGAATTAAGATGACAATGATATGTATTCAACAGAGTGTGAACCCATGTGAGCTTGAACTTAGTATGCTTTTTTAATAAGTTTGATGTCTGATGGCAATTTCCATATTTCAGGATCAACTATTTTCAGGAAGGAAACCAAGTACATCCACGACTTGATGTTTCCACAGCTTTTAGAAAAGCTTTGATGACCTGGGCATCATGGGTTGATAGACACATCAATCCAGGCAAAACACAAGTTTTCTTTCGAAATTCAGCACCTTCCCATTTCAGGTTTGCTATTGTTTATGCTGCTGTGAACTTTCCCTTCTTTCCCATCTACTTGTATCGACTGTTGAGTGGGTTCTGATTATTTTATAGGGGAGGAGAGTGGAATTCAGGTGGCCACTGCATGGAAGCTGCTTGGCCCCTTAATGACACTTCAAGCATGAGATATCCTGAGAAGAACAAGATTGTGGAGGAGGTCATTTTCCAGATGAAAACTCCTGTCACACTACTGAATGTAACTGGTTTATCTGCTTATAGAATAGATGGCCATCCATCAATATATGGGAAGAAACCAGGGAACCGCTACTCTTCGAACATTCAAGATTGCAGCCATTGGTGTCTACCTGGTGTTCCAGATACATGGAATGGAATTTTGTATTTCCATTTGCAGTCGAAACGAAAGTCCGAGTATCACTCGAGAATTCGATTGTGATCCTCAGCTTCTCAATTCTTTCATTTATTTCAGCTTGTAATCTTGTCAAATAGCATGTAGAATGGTACTAATATTTTTGGGCTATGTCTTAGAGATGCAACTGAGAATTTCTGGATTAGGTTTTTCTTTCTGCAAGTCAAATTCATAACTCATTGACTGAGTGACTAAAAAAATTTATGATATATTATAAAATTTTAAATTTTTAAATTTCAATCTAAGCAACTTGACTCATCTTTAATTATAAAGTATTTTCCTCCTAACCTGTTGGTCTGTTGCATGTAGCTTTTTCACATATTTAAGCGGATGTCCCAACACCCAACCCTAAATATCTAAACGGGCGAGACTTGTTAATGTTAAAAGCTTTAGCTACAACAGTAACATCAAGGAATGTCACATTAACGTCGTCAAACATAAATTTCACGTAGCGGTTTTACAATGACTTAAATCACTACCACCATTCTACTGAAGTACCGAGACAATTCTAAGCACTTCCAACTTTTATTATTCAATACAATACATTACCAGGTGGCCATGGTATATTGGCTCCTCAGCTGTCATGGTAAGGCCAAAAATATCAAGAAAAAAACTAAACGGAAATATACCATGGAAAAATGCGAATAGCTACCATAAAAAAAGCTTCCACTATTTCTTACGTACATGCTTTTTCCTACCAATTTCTATATACTGTTAGATACCTAGTTTGTTGGCATAATTAATACTTAAACCTTACCTGTCTTATTTCCTGACCCTAATACCTTTAGGAGTACTAAGTACAGTTATGCAGCTATACACACAAACTGGCAATGTACTATATGCTTTGCTTATATGAAGAAACTCCTTTTCCTAAGGCGAAGATAGGGAAAAACTGAAGGCAATATAGAAACAAAAACCCGTCAACAGTGCATCAGTGAGACTGGTGTTTCTTTGCTCTACCTTGAGAGACTGATGTATCATCTCTCTTGGAACCCTCCGGTTTCCTAGCCCATGCAGGTGCTTGATCTGGGCCATAACGATAATCATAAAAGAGCTCCTCACTCGCTTCAATGCGCTCCTTGGCAAAAATGCCTACTCGATGATCCCCGGCCACCAACATTACCTGTGCAAGCTAAGGAATTAGCTAAACCAACAAGAAATATACTCCAAAGAGTTACATACAGTTGCATACCTTGGCATAGCAATTTGGATTAGAAGAGTGGTTTGCGAATTTCAATTTGTCTCCTTTACGATAAGCATCAAGGACGTACTGCAAAGACAAAATAGTAGCCTCTTTAGATTCTATACACCACTCTCAATAATGAATAGAGTGGTAATGTATATATTATTAGAATTAGAAAATGGAGCGCTAATATTACTGTGAACTTCGTACTTTGTTCCTTAAAATCATTGGAGCAATCTTAGATACAAATAATATTTTTTGTTAACAGAAGGAAACTTCAGTGCCAAACTTGGATTTTGAGTTTCACTTGCCTGATCATTCAAGTCAAAAAGGAATGATGAATTTGCACGATCATAAATTTTCCCACGTTTGTCTGCTTCTCTATGGGAGATCAATTCACCAGTATATTCTCCAAGATAATCATTTTTGTTGACAGAATTCTGAACCGCATCATTGAGTTCACAGAAAAGAATTAGATCACAACTGAGGGAAACACAAGATGATTTAACCATCCTAGATTTTCCTTTAGGGAAAAAAGAAAAGGAATACTATCCTACTTTTAGAAAGGCTCCCCATCCAGCAACATCAGACTTTGCCAAGAGGATCTGAAGAATAAAAATATGAAAGATTAGAAGTAGAGCAAAAACAAAAATATAGTGTTAAAACTTTTCCAAACTACAATTTTACAACTAAAACATCATAAGTTGCTCACTCTCTGCTGTTGCCTTAGAAGCAGTCTCATATTTCCACACTGACCATCTCCTCGTTTCGGTGGCTCACCCAACGAATCCCCACCGCAACTGCAAATGGTACAAAATGTTCAACACAAATCCTGGAGATAAATGAAACAGAAGCATTTGTCTCCAGCATTTGTCCACTCAGCGTGAAAGCCACAAAAGATTCATGGGAACAAAAAAAGAACAGAAAAAGATTTTTCAGAAACCAACCTGGACTTCTATCATACATTGGTTCATGTAACCTACTTCAATATTGGAATAAAAGCTCTGATGATAATGATGATGATAACTGGATTTCTAGATGGACTACTTATCATGAAATCAAACCTAATTTCAAAGAGTTATTCCTATCTCTGAAATTTTGAAGACTTGGGAACGTCTTCAACACCCTTGAAAAGGGTTTATTTTATCTAAAAGAAACTTTTAGCATGATTTTTAACCAGGAACGTCTCAATGAGGAACAGCCAATAAACATAAGAAAATTTCAACAGAACATGTTTGTGACCTATTATATAAAACCATAGAGAATATGAAACTTTACCTAACCCAACAGTTTCGGCAAACATCTGGGTCACATTCACGTCCAGCAGCAAAACATGGGCACTGCCGGCTTCTGCATTGACTCTTTGCACAGTGGCATCCCCTAAACCGGTTTTTGCAACTCTTCGAGCATCTGAACAGTCATAATTACTAGTTTCAGTTATCGTCTAAATTAACTTCTCTTCTTTGAATTTATTAGAATGTCTCTGGACCGGATGTAGCTCATGCTATTTTTAGTTTAAATGTATACTTTGTAACTACTGAAACAACTCTGCTTATCCATAACAAAGGCAATTAGTTAGTCAGATGCAAATATCTCAGATTCACTTACGTATCGGTTTGCTTATTAATAACCATCTACACATATTTCATATTTGCAAGTTAAAACAATTTAACTTACCCACAATACTTTTCACAGCAAGTTCCATTATGCAAACAAGGGCATTGCTTTCCACACATTGATTGGCATCCACATGGAGTATATTGCTTGCAAGACTGATTCTTTCCATCTGCGATTCTTTTCCAAATTGATGGATGGCCAGCAGATTTCCAAGAATATTTAAGCTTCCGTGTTCTACCCCTTCTACGAAGCAATCGTGGTCTTGTTGAAATCTCTTGCTCCTAAATTGTAGAAACAATGTTTTTAGGGAAAAAGTATTTATAAAGCAGTGTAAAGTCGAATAAGAAAGGTCTACATTGGAGAGCCAACAGTTCACCTTAAAAAATACAATGCCCACTATAATGAAGTGATAGAGATAAATTGATAATGAATAAATATTAAAAGTTGCAAAACTTAAGTTAAAAGAAAATCAGACTACGGCAATCAAGTCAGCTTGGTTCTATTTACCCTTTGTCATTGTTCCTAAAAATCAGCCACTCTAAAGATATAAGCTTGAGTACTTCAGCAACTATGAGGATGGGTTTCTTTTTTTTTTTAACATTTTTTAACTAAATGGCCAAACCGTAATGGCCATGTAGCTGGACTTGAAGATTCTAATCCCACTTATGGATTTTCCAACATTCTTTGTACTTTGAAAGGTTGAAAGGATAATTTTTATAATGATTTTTTTTTTTTTTTTTGCTAACCATTTAAACTAAAATGAAGTGCTGAAAGGTAAGCTTGCAATTGTAGCTTGTAAAGGAGATAATATTACTGATATGGCTTCAAGACAATCATGCAGATTGAAAAACTTCTTTTTTTTTTTTTTTATCTCCTTTATCAAAGAAAGGTCATATAGTAGGAAATAGAGAGAAATTACGGTTCTGGTACGTACCATATAATCTGTTTCAGATTTCCCATTTTCTTCCAAAAACGAACTTGTCGTGATGGACCTATGAAGTGTTGATGCTCCACCATCGCACATGTAACTTGATACCTCTATGCAAGTCTTCAAGCCAGAAAGTAAGTTCCTGGCTATAAGGCAACTGCAAATATCAATCATGCATTAGTAGAAACATGATAAATGGACATATGAATATTGTCCTCTGGAAGGGAGAAGAAAGATGTCTACAATTGCAACTTTCTAAACATAACAAGTCCCACATGTTCAGAAACTAAAGCAGTTAAATTGTCTGAACATAAGCATTTTACACAATTTTCGTTATGAGTATTTTTGCTCAGCAAATTTTAGTTCTTCCGAGGAGGCTTTCGCAAATCAGTCCATTAGAAAGTCAGGACAGCAGAAACCAAAGCCCACAGACAAACATGAAGATTTATATTTAACACAAACAACATCTATTTGCATTTTATATGAAGAAAAAGAATGACAGAGGTTGTAAGCCCTTCTACCTGTTTCTCCCAAACATCTCCACTCCTTTCAAATACAATTCTTTCTCAATAGGTCTCCATTCAGAAGATGACCACTTAAATTCAGGCAGCTCTGTAACACCTTTTGATCCATCAGTTATGTTATCATCAGTCTCATCACTGGAAGCACTAGCAGGACAGGCAAAAGTTTCTAATCCCTGTTCACCAGATTCATTTTGGGTGTTTTTGGTTGTAATTTGAGCTTCATTTTCAGTAAGTGCACCAACATGGGAACTTTTAGTACTTTTAGCACTGGGACTCTGATCCTGACTTGGTATAGCTTCTGAAGACTTAGTAGCTAGATCTAAAGATAATACTCTCTTTTGTTTCTTACTTGCAGCATCCTGGTTGCCATCAGAACAGTGTACTGAATCTTCTGATAGTCTATTTCTTTCTTCGGAGGCCTTGCGCTTTCCAGAACTTTCACAGTTATCTATTGGTATGGAAGATATCTCCAAATTTTGACCTTCACCAGCACCTTCAGAGCCATGAATACCTTCTAAGGTAACAGGCCTTGCTTCTTCAGAGATGCGTATTTCATCTTGCATGAGATCTGAACCAACATCAGTATTTGGATCTTTGGCATCAGATGATGCAGCCTGGTCTTTATCTTCTAAAATTGTGGTCTTCACTCCATACAATGCGTTGCCACCTGAACCTTCTGGCACATCTTTGACAGCTCTTAACTGCATGAATTGGTGTTGAAAATCATAGGACTGCACTCTTTTCCCACAGAAGAAATCAACTTTAATCCAAATAAAAGTTAAATATGGCATATGATGGTAATGATACCTATATACTTAAAAAGAAACTACTCCAAGGATATGAATGACTGCAAATTTACATCAAATCATATGTCTCAGAAAACACATGCATATAAGCACTAAAACAATATATTCTTCTCTTTGGAGAGTAATAACAAATTAGACTACAAAATGGTGGAATGACCTGCAGGTAGGGACCATATAGAGGAGGCATATGACAATACCAGACATAAGTTTTAGTACTAATGCCATTAACCTACACTTCCAATGGTTTTGGCAGTACCAACTGATAAGACAATACCAAACATAAGTTTTTAGATAAAATAACAATAAGAACCAGACCCGCAGGTAACATTGATCACTGCAAGGCTTCCTGTCATCTTCATATTCAGACCAATATGGCTGCTTTTCGCTCTGTCCAGCAATAGTTCCAATCAGGAAAACTAAAGAAACAAACTCACATTAAAATTGAAAGACAACAAGCAGATTACTCACAGGATTGATTAGAGCTTGAGAACAGCCATGAAGGCGGCAGTCAAATAACTGTCAGATAGATACAAAGTAGATGACCAAGGGAGTTAAAAAAATTCAAAGAACTGCATGTGATATCGATATGCCAATGCTTATCTTTAAGAAATAACATTAAGAACAAGGTGGTTAGAGACTAGTTACCAAGCAACGGCGGCAAAAGAGATTATCAAAAGAATCTAAAGCAGCACTGAGGCTCTTGTCCAAGGATATGCCCTTCTCACATGCAGAATCCTCAGAATCTTTAATGTTGTTGTCACTGTATTTCTCAGTGAGTATTCCATGTCGCTCCTGCAAATCTCATAAGAAGATTTCTAATAAATAAACACAAAAAAGGTTTTTAAATTTACATTTGAATTGGCTGAAAGAAAATACAAAACTTTGAAGGAAAGGATTAAAGAAACAACAGCATTCAAAACCATATTCACAAACTAATAATGCAGGATACCTGGATTTCAGAAATGGTGACTCCAATGAACTGGCTGACAGCTTGCAGTATTTCCTCTTCTAGACCATACTCCTGAGAGACAGTCCTGCCAAATTGAAAGTAATACAAAATGATTGATTTTTTTTTTTCATAAAGTGCAATAGAAAAGAACTTATCCACAGCTCATCAGAAATCAAAATAAAAATCTCTTGTGGTGATAGTGTGTCTCTTCTGGACTAAATCCTTGAACCTGTTAGCTAATATAGAATTTGAGCTCCATATGAAACAAATGCCAGCAAGAAGAGTCTAAAGTGCGAAGAGAAACCGCAGCAATATTTTAACCTTGCATGCTTTTGCTGTCTTGGTTTTACATCTGCGTCACCTCATCTACTTAACAACTAAAACAGTTGCCAATCCAATGTTACTTATAAATTGAAAGACTATGAACAGTGTATCACTTGTATTTGTCTAGCTGATGTTCACTTGTGACCAGCATGAAATAAGAAGGAACATGAAGTTCAACTTTCGCAGTGCAACTCTCGACAATCAACTTTCTTTTTTATTTCAGAGGAAAGTATATATACAATGTTTCTCTTAAAAAAAAAAAAAAAAAATTCTCCTCTTTATTTATTTTTGGAGGTTGCATCTTATTTTACTTACCATAAAATACGATCTTCACCCTCAGAAAATTCATGTTTTTCTTCCTCAGGCTCTGCAATATCTTCCTCACTGTCACTACAGATCAAGGCTTCGCTGCCATGTTGATCATAGTATATACGTCTCCTCCCCACAACAGACTGGTCTTCAGCCATTCTCTGATTTCTGTGCTGAATGAAGCATATTTAAGAAAGAAGAGCAAAAAAATCTCATGCAAAACAAGATGGGTTGAGATGCATATGTAAGATAATAATAAAATAAAATTAAATAAAATCTCATGCGAAACAATATGGGGTGAGATGTATATTTAAGATAAAACAAGTAAAAAATTAAAAAAAAAAAATCATGCAAAGCAAGATGGGGTGAGAAAAAGTGGTAGATCCATGTGTGGATGCCTGTGCTTCTGAAATCTCCACCTTTGGATTAAAAATAAAATAAAATAAAATAAAATAACAAAACCTTTAGAGGCTTAAATAGCATAGCTAACTTTTCCTAATAATCCTCAACCGGAGATGACTCAAGTAGCATGGTTTGCTCATGACCTAATGGCTTAAGCTTTTCAGATCCAATTCTTTACATGTAATATCCCCAAAACTTGTCCCCAATGAAAAGTAATTATTTCATGATTTTAACCACAAACATACATATAGCATGCTGATTAAAGCTGAATTATTGTGCAATATATATTGGCAGAACGAGGAATACTCAAAATTAAGTTAACTAATACAGAATCCAACATACTTGTCCAAAAATATCCATGTTGTATATGGTGGCAACTTCTCAACATACGGAAGCTTCACATTTGGTGAAGATACAACCTCATGACCATTAGCACAGTCTCTATCTCCTGAGCCTTGAGCAAACCCAGTATACTTACATATAGGAATTTTGATTCTTGCAGAAAGCATTTTACCAATTTCATTCTCCTCCATATATAGAACATTCCTACTCGATGTAGCTGACAAAATCTCTGATATATGACTCTCTAGCTTCTTTCTGTTCTTCTCAACTTTTTCCTGTGCGCACCACACAATGTGATTTATTTGCATCTTGTCTAGCAGGTTGAGCACAAATAAATTCAGTTTAGACAAAGTTGAACGCAACAGAGTCACATCTATCGAATTTTCATGCCATTAATTGAAGAAGCAAAATAAATAAATAAATAAAAAGACATCGATTTTTTTTATTGTCTAAAAATAATTGTGCTAGTGAAATTAAAGGACAAATATTAATTTAAAATAACAAGAATGACTTCTATAAGTAAAATTTTAAGTGACTAATATAACTAAACTAAGGCATAACTAATCTACCTTTATTGAAGCAGCTCTCTCTGCTTGAATTTGCTTTTTAAGCTGATTTAACTTATATGTCAAGTTTCCTAAGCCGCCACCAGAATTTTCTCCATGTGATTTCTGACATATCAACAAAATCTTTTAAAACGAATTGTTAATGATCAGGCAAAATTGAAATTAGAAAAACCTCGAATCCGAAAGATTCTATCTTTTCTCCTTTTTTTTTTGTGAATAATTCATTAGCAGCAAAACAGAGCATAAGTTGTATTGAATAGTGATGGAAATTCATATCCGGCAAAATTTATTTATTTTCCGTATCTAAATGAGACAGTGAATATGCAACTATTATCCAATTTGTGATGATAATAATAAATTAAAAGATTGAATGCAAACGAAGAAAGCAAAAAGGAAAAATTGAAGATCAAAGAAATAGGAAGAGAATTTCTAACTCTGGATTTAGAGGAAGAGTCACTCGCCTTGCAGACCATGGTTGGCTGAATTGGTGCTTGCTCTGCGACTCATTCGAGAGAGTGAAGAATCTGAAGAAAAAGAAGCACGGAAGAGGGGCGACACGTGTGAACTGTCACTGACGTGGCCTCCACTGTGGGGATAGATCAGCCTTTCAGTCAGTCCTCCTTCCGTTTTCCGCATGAGCCCCTGGCTTGATCCAGGGCTCTACCCACCCTTTTCCATTTCCTTTTTCATTCTTTAGAATATGGGCCCGAGGAATTTCAACGGGCTTGATGTGGTCTGCTTTGGTTGTTGCCCGATGATTGTGAAGTTTGTAGGATTGCTTAAGGCAAGCCCAATGTATAGCGTCTTGAGTTTTTCTACAAGTGCTTTTAAATACAACTTATTAATTATTTTTTTATAATTGAGAAAAAAGAGAGTTACTTGAATTTCGAATCTAAATTTTATAATATATTACTACTCTTCTTTAACTAATCCATCAAGAGATTATTGACAACTTATCAATTGTTTGACACATCTATTTAATTAAAAAACTTAATCCTTAAATCCCTCTTTTAATTTCACTTCTTATATTTAATATTATGTTACCCAAGATACCCTCTTACACCTTGAAATGAAGGGATGATGGAAGAAGAAAGAGATTAGGACTTTTGAATGTTGGAACCGCAAGTTAATTTTCTAAATTTAGAAATTTTGAGAAATTATTAGGAAAACTCAATTGGATTGTGAGAATAAAGATATTGATAGAAAGAAGATGGTGAATTTTGGAAGCAAAATACAGTCGGCGAGTAATGACATATTCTAAAAAATTGGATTTTTTTATTGATTTCTCAATAGTGATATAGAGAGAGAAAATGAAAAAGGAAAAAAAAACACATCATTTCCATAGGGATGAAAATAAGCCATGTCATGCCACGTAAGCAAAGACTGTACAACTAATCCAATTAAAAAGCCACATCAGCAAATTAATGTTATATCAGCAAAAGTCAATGCAAACCCTTTTTTTTTAATGGAGATCTCTATCAATGCTATCAATTGGATTAGGATTTGTAAATCAGAATAGTAATGAGATTTAATTTTTATAAACTATAATAGAGAGATTAAATTTCAAATTTCATCAAAGTATAAGATTCATTACATGAGACAAAAAATGTCACGTTAGCAAAATCAACGTCAACAAAAGTTAATTACCACGTTAGCATTTATAACGTAAAATGTAACCAATGCTACCCGTTAGACTAAATTATAGTAAAAAAACTAAATTTCGAATTCGTATAGTGATAGTATAGGAGTTAATTGCATAATTTACCCTTTTTTTCCCTTTGATGGGTGAATATTTAATGTATTTGTCTTCTCTATTTTTGCCTCAAAGCTATGGAAAATGTTTCTCATTTTTCCTTTTTTATTGGTGGTTTGCACCCAGACAAATTGCATTGAAAGTGCATGGCAACATGTTATATCTAGGTAAAAATATCAAATAAGGTTGATTTAGTATCCATTTCAAAAGTACATCTGAATCCAAAAGTCTCCAACATATTTAAGGGTCTTGTTGTGTTTTTTTACTGTGAACATTTTTAATCAATGCCTAACTTCCCATTAGTTTGCTACTTTGTTACTTTTGGGCTAATTTATTAAATAATTTTTTTAAAGGGTAGAACACAATGCTTATCATCAGGACAAGTGTGCTAACGTATTTGGAATTAAAATTAGTGAGAAGCTTGCTTCAAACGAAGCACGCATCCTACCTGCTTCATGGTTAAGCTCTCAATTAATCATATTATTTTGTCATGTAATTGTATTTATCAATTCCTTCACTCTTCGAATTTTGCTTTGTGACTATAATATCTGTTTTGCTTGTAATGTAAGATAAACTTATGATGTGTGGCTCTGATTAAATCTAATAGAAGTTAATGTTATGTCATTATCCCTAAAATTTAAGAGTCACTATTTCTAAAATTAAAGAACCACATCCACCCACATGATGGACATTGTTAGGAGTGGTAGTTATCTACTTAAATTAAAATAGGTCATCTCTCTCTCAGAAAGATATACTGTAATTCCATCTGCTCCGTATACGTAAGAAAAATCAAAGCAAGAGAGAGAAACTTGTTTTCAGAAAAAAATTTATTTGCTTTCACAAGAGCTTCTGTAATGGCTTCTTCATTGACTCCCACCACAGATAGATATATGTAAATTATTTTTAAATTATCTTTAAAGCATGAGACATCTAGTTTAAAAAGATCATGTGATGTATTTGTAAGTGATAAATACATACACAATTTTTGTTTACATGTGGTATCAGAGCAAGGTTATTCTAAACTAGATATAGTCTGTGAAATATTTATGTTCAATTTACTATTTTAAGGAGATTTTCTAAGAAATCGAATAAACAAATTAAGAATTAAAAGTGTATAAGTCTTTGTCAAATACTCATATAGATTACTCTCATGAAAATTATATGTCTTGATTATTGTTAAATATATATATATATATATATATATATCTAAAATTGATATTCTTTTTAAGCATTTTTATTGCTTTCATTAATTACTTCAAACATGTCATTGGCCATTTTACATAACGTTTTGATAACTGTAGCATGTCGTTTGGTGTTGAATAGTTGTGGCACTGTTTCTTATTATAAATAAGTATAAATGATAGCAGCTATGATTATAAATGTGACGCCCCGGAAGCGCGAAAAATATGGCTAATTTAAAACTTTTTACTCATTAATTCACAATTAAGGGTGCATTCCTGTGCAGTGTCATACATCATCACAATTATCATGCCTCAGGATCTCATCATAATATAGAATATATTGTATTATATACATTACTCATTTCCAAGTTAATTAATCCTAATACATCCCGTACATCATTGTACAATAAGTGTCTGTAAATATAACTCTAGTCTGGGTACATGAATATTAAATATCTACCTCAATACACAAAATACGGCCTGGAGCTCAAGTCCTCCACTAGCCTCTAACTCGTATGCCACAGGGAACTTACTTCACTTGAAGCGATCTGGGGGAAGAGAAAACATGGTGAGCTTCCAAATCGCTCAGTAAGGGGGGTAAGGGAACTCAGTTATATAAACCATATCACACATCACAAATATGTATTTGTTTATGAAGCTCATTTGAAATCGTAGCATGAAAGTTCTCAAAACATCATCATCTCATAACTCATAAATCATGTGAAAACATGAAGGTAAAAAGGCTCAATATCGAGCACTCACAAGCATGTGTAAATATATGCGATAATGGCTGTTCTCAAAATACGTGATAAAAATCACCTCAGTAAATAGCACGTGACAAGGTCACAAAACACAACTCATGTGTAAAACGAGACTAGGCCATAAAACTCAATTAAAACTCGTCATGGCACATCAAATATGTAATCCCCTCTGGGTGCGCATCCCAGGCATCCTCGTATAGAGGGAACGTCGACAATATGGTCGTATGCATGGTATATTGGACTTATATGTTACCAGAATAAGGCCCAGCCTTACATGCTACCAGAGCAATGCCTCGCCTCATGCACACTATCACGTGATCCATGGGTCGGTTCCCAGGCGGCCTACTCTCTCGGTCTTACATGCTACCAGAACGGGGGTCATCTCACGTTACCAAAACGGAGGTATCTCTCGTTACCAAAACAGAGGCATCTCTCGTTACCAAAACGGAGGAATATCGGACTTACATGCTACCAGAGCAAGGCCTCCCAATGCTACCAAAGAGGAGGAATAATCGGACTTACATGTTACCAGAACAAGGCCTGTGGTCCCTGGGTCGGTTCCCAGGCGTCCCACTATATCAGTCTTACATGCTACCAAAGCAAGGCCCGATGTGTATTCAACATGACACGCCTAAGTCTCAATCATTAGCCATTATCTTATAAAACATTATGCCTTCACGTAGAACTCATAATGGTTTTCTCTCATAAAACTCATTTAAAACATTTGTGTACTCAACACAAAACATATTAAAACCGAGTTCCAACCGGCAAAACACGTACACATTTTCTCAAATCTCAATATCGCCTTAACGTAGAGCCCAATTTACTTTTCACGCAAGCTCAAAGGTTTATAAAGCAATTTCACACTCAGCTTATAAACTCGTAAAATAATGGGCTCCAACCGGCAATAAAAATCGTGTGCAATTATGTCACAATACAACACCAAACATGCTTGTATTCTCAAATCATGGTTCATGCTACAACAATTCATCAAAACACATACACAAATGGTTTAGTTTTCCCTTACCTCTTTGCACCTCGTATAGTGCAATCGTTTCCCCCGTATCACGGACTAGCCTCGCATTCCACTCTGGAACTCCCGAGCTGTCCAAACGATGTTAAAACATCAATACTCATTATCACATCAACCTCAGTTCTCAAAATCGAGCATAATTGCTCACAACTCCTCAAATTTCTCAATTTTCATAACTCCATCACAAACCACAATCTCGCACCCAACACCTCAACATTCTATATTTCCTATGCCACAATATCTATGCTAATACACCACATTGTCTAAATCTCCATTTATAGTTCAAAATTCCTAAATTTACCAAAGTTGCTAAATATCATCATCACTCCAACTACATTGTAATTTCATCAATCCCTAATCATTTTTCAGCTATTTCAACACAATGCCAACAACTACCATCACCAAAATCATCTCAAATATAAGGATCGAAGTTTAGAAATTACCCAAAACTTGTGGAGAGCTTATCTCTTGCCTCGATTCGATTCGTCTTTCAATTTTCAAGTATGTTGTTCTCCCTTGGGTGAGGAACAACTTTCCTTCTTGCCACAACTTCTGATTTGGACGAAAATGGGTGCTTTGGATGAGTGAGAAAACTAGGTTTCGGTGAAAATGGGGGTTGGAAGAGAGAGAAAATGAAATTGCCGGAGAAAGAAGGGATTCCTTATATAGACTGAGGGTAGGAGATCGATCTGGCTCTTGATGAGATCGATATGCATTTGAATTTGGGGACGATTTGGGGCAATTTATACCTAGGAGATCGATTTGTCGAGGGGTGAGATCGATCTCTTTATGGCTTTATGAGATCGATCTGCTCCTTGAGGAGATCGATCTTCTCCCAAACAGAAACATTTGGAGATCGATCTCTTCCTCATGAGATCGATCTTCTCTCAAACAGAATCATAAGGAGATCGATCCTCTTCCATTGGAGATCGATCTGCTCCTTAAATTCCTCCTCCATTGTCATTTTTAACTCACCAGATCGATCTCTCCTACTCCCAGATCGATCTGTCCTCATAACTTCATACTTATTTTAAACACTTAACATATAAATCTCCAATTATCATTCCCCAATTCACTTAGCTCAATAAATTATACTTCAAGTTCATATTACATGATTAAAATATGTCTGAAATCCTCAGATCTCACATCCTCCCCACCTTAAAAGAATTTGGTCCTCCAAATTCAACTCAACTAGTCAAAGAGATGGGGGTATTTCTCCTTAATGAGGTTCTCTAGTTCCTACGTTGCCTCTTCCCTTGAGTGATGTTTTCACAAAACTTTCACTAATGGGATGCTCTTGGTTCTCAGTACCTTCTCCTTCCTATCAAGAATCCGGACGGGTTCCTCAGTGTAGCTCATGTCCTCCTGTATGTCCATCTCGTCATACTCTATAACATGAGAAGGGTCCGGGTGGTACTTCCTCACAATAGACACATGAAAAACATTGTGTATTCCGGACATCTGTGGGGGTAATGCTAATCTGTAAGCTACCTCTCCCACTCTCTCAAGAATCTCGAATGGTCCTATGTATCGAGGACTCAATTTTCCTTTCTTCCCAAATCGCACGATACCCTTACTCGGTGATACTTTCAGAAATGCTGCATCACCAACATCAAACTCAAGTGGCCGTCTACGCACATCCGCATAGCTTTTCTGTCTACTCTGTGCAGCCCGTAGCCTCTCACATATGAATTTCACACTCTGTACAGCTTGCTCAACAAGCTCGGGAGCATTTATCTTTCTGTCACCGACTTCTTCCCAAGCTACAGGGGATCTACACCTCCTACCATATAGAGCCTCAAAGGGTGCCATTCCAATACTTGCATGATAGCTGTTATTGTACGCAAACTCTGCTAGGGGCAGGTGATCATCCCATGATCCCTTAAAATCCATCGTACACGCCCTCAACATATCCTCCAGGGTCTGAATAGTCCTCTCTAACTGACCATCTGTCTGAGGATGATAGGCGGTACTAAAACTCAATCGAGATCCCATGGACTCCTGAAACTGGATCCAAAATCTGGAAGTAAATCGGGAATCTCTATCAGAAGTAATACTCACTGGAGCCCCATGTAATCTAGCTATCTCGCTGACATACAGCTCAGCTAAGGCATCCACAGTATATATGCTCTTGATGGCAAGGAAGTGGGCACTCTTGGTCAATCTATCCACAATGACGCATATCGCATCACAACCTCTTCGGGTCCTCGGTAAACCCATAATAAAGTCCATAATGACATGCTCCCATTTCCATGTAGGTACAGGTAAGGGCTGTAGTAGTCCTCCGGTCTTCCGATGCTCAGCTTTCACTTGCTGGCATACTAAACACTTGGCCACATACTTTGCCACGTCTCGCTTCATACCACTCCACCAGTACACCTTTCTCAAGTCTCGGTACATCTTAGTACTCCCTGGGTGCATGGTGTATCGCGAGCAGTGGGATTCTCTCAGTATCAGTCTCTTTAGGGTATCATTGTTCGGTACACAAATCCGTCCTCTGAATCTTAACAATCCATCCTCACTGACTGTGAGATCTGACTGCGAACTCTGTTCAGCTTGGCTAACCATATCTATCAAACTCTGATCATTGCGCTGCCCAGTTCTAATCTGATCCATGATCCTGGGCTCTATCCGCAAGCTAGCTAAAAATTCGGTCTCTACCTCTTTAACTCTAATCCGAAGTTCGGCGAACTGCTCTAACAAATCCCATTCCCTGATCATCATAGCAGATATCATACTCTTCCTGCTCAGGGCATCAGCAACTACATTCGCCTTACCCGGATGATATAGAATCTCGCAGTCATAATCCTTAAGGAGTTCCATCCATCTCCTTTGTCTCATGTTTAACTCTTTCTGATCAAAGAGATATCTTAAACTCTTGTGATCAGTGAAGATCTGGAATCTTTCCCCATATAAGTAGCGTCGCCAGATCTTCAAAGCAAATACCACAGCGGCTAACTCCAAATTATGCGTGGGGTAATTTCGCTCATGGTCTTTCAACTGTCGCGATCCATATGCGACCACTCTTCCATGCTGCATAAGCACACACCCCAATCCTTGATGAGATGCATCACTATACACCGAAAATCCTCCTGATCCCTCAGGAATAGTTAACACAGGTGCCGCTGTTAATCTCCTTTTTAACTCCTGAAAACTGAGCTCACATTGATCAGTCCATATGAACGGAGTCTCCTTACGCGTGAGTTTAGTCAAAGGAGCGGCAATCCTTGAAAATCCTTCCACAAATCTTCTGTAATACCCTGCCAAACCAAGGAAGCTTCGCACCTCAGTAACTGTCCTCGGTCTCTCCCAACTAAGCACAGCTGCTACTTTACTTGGATCCACTGATACTCCTTCCTCTGAGACTATATGACCAAGGAAAGCTATCCGGTTCAGCCAAAACTCACACTTACTAAACTTTTCGTATAATTGCTTATCTCGGAGTATCTGAAGTACTAACCACAAATGCTGTGCATGCTCCTCATATGACCGAGAGTATACCAAGATATCATCAATAAAGACTATCACAAATTTATCTAGATAGTCTCTGAACACCTCGTTCTTCAACCTCATAAATGCTGCAGGGGCGTTCGTCAATCCAAAGGACATCATCAGAAATTCATAATGGCCATACCTTGTCCTGAAGGCCGTCTTGGGAATATCTTCTTCCTTGATCCTCAATTGGTGATAGCCCGATCTCAAATCAATCTTAAAAAAGACTGAGGCCCCTCTTAGCTGATCAAGTAGATCATCAATCCTGGGTAGTGGGTATTTATTCTTCACCGTGGCTTTATTCAACAGCCGGTAGTCTACGCATAATCTGAGACTACCATCCTTCTTCTTGACAAATAAAATCGGTGCTCCCCACGGTGAAACACTGGGCCTAATGAACCCTTGATCCAATAACTCCTGTAGTTGTCTCTTCAATTCCTCCAGTTCCACTAATGTCATCCTGTAGGGAGGTTTAGAGATCGGCTGAGTATCTGGTACTAAATCAATGGTAAACTCCAGCTCTCTCTCTGGTGGTAAACCTGTCAGCTCATATGGGAAAACATCCGGGAATTCACACACCACAGGTATATCCTCAATCCTCGGATGTTCCCGTTCATCGTTTGAGATGAGTGTTTCGTAACCTTCACATGAACAATCATATTTAATACTCTCAAAAATAATATTAAAATCCTCAAATTACTTACTAGAATTCCACATATTCATTTTCTCAATATCTCAATCGTACACTGTAAGGTTCATGTAGGGAGAAAGTTACAATCTTAGTGTAGCAGTCTAAACTCACTCGATTGGTTGCCAACCAATCCATTCCCAGAATTACATCAAACCCATGTACATTCAACATGATTAGATCTACTAACATCACTCTATCTCCCACCTTTATTTCACATCCTCTACAGATTAACTCAGTTCTCTGGGATTCACGCATAGGGGTATATACATGTAGTACATACTCTAGAGGTTTAAACTTCAAATTTAAACTACATGCAAAATGCTCTAAAATAAACGAATGCGTGGATCCTGGATCTATCAACACATGAGCCTTATGATTACAGACAGAAAGTGTACCTCTTATAGTTTCTGCTGAAGTGTCCGCAGTTTCCTTATCCAGGGCAAACACACGTCCCTATGCCACAGGTTTCTTCCCTTTCTCTGCAGCAGTGGCCCATCTCTGGGGATTCACTTTCTGAGGCTGCTGTCTAGTAGGCTCCGGAGCATGTGGTATCTGAGGTTGAGGACAGTCCTTCACTCTGTGACCCATGTCACCACATCTAAAACATCCACGGATTGACCCAATACAACTTCCCTCATGCGATCGGCCACAGTCTCTACAAACCCTTATCTCCGGCCTGCCATATCGAGGGGTCTCCTTGATAATAGGATAAGCTCTGGGTCTCTCCAATCTGCCCGTCTGTACCTCAATCCTTCCTCTCCTAAAGGAACCTCTCCGAACATCTGCTTGAGACATCGCTGGCCTCTTGCCTTTGTTCCTAATCACTGCTCCAAACTCATTCTGGGACTGTACAATTTCAATTCCCCTCTCAATCTCTTGTGCTCGTCTCAGAGCATCTCCAAACTCAGTAATACACAACCCAATCAATCGATCTCTAATGATGGGCTTCAATCCATACACAAATCTCTCTGTGCGGAGCTCTTCATTCTTGAAAGTCTCTGGATCATATCTCAGCAGAGCGGTAAATCGGCTCTCGTAATCATCACAGACATGTCACCCTGTACCAAACTCAAAAACTCCGATTACCTCTTTCTCTGGGCAGCTCGTGGTACATATTGGGCTCTAAAAGCTGTCTGAAACTCTTCCCAACCAATCACATCCTGGTGGGACATCAAAATACCCTGGGTAGTACCCCACCAATCTCGAGCTCTCCCTTTCAACATATAGGCACTCATACTGACCCTCTCAGCATCGGTGCACCCCAGATAGTCGAATATAACTCTCAACTCCGTCAACCACTCCTCAGCCTCTGTAGGATCCTTCTTTCCCCTGAATGCAGGTGGGTTCATTTTCAAAAAGTCCTTCAGTCGGACCATACTTCTGTCATCAGGCTGAGTGACGGGAGGTATTGGGGGTATGGGAGGTCCTTGTGGGGGTGTAGGAGTAGTACCCGAGGCATTAACTCCAAAGTGTTGTGCGAATAACGCTGCCATCTGCTCAAAATCTTGCCTCACATCGGTCTCAATCCGATTAAATCGAGAGTTAGGACTCTCTAGTTGTGGGACAGGTGACGGAGGGGACTCTGCCTGCCTCTTCGAACGACCTCGTCGTTTACTCATTCTCTATCTCAACTCGTCTCCTGCGCGTACATATCAAAATCGATTGAAATCTCAATCCTCAGATTCAGTTCATGACCAGACTATTACAGAACTTGGGATGTATTCTATTTCACTTAACCGACACTAACAGTACTAAACACCCTAAGCTCTGATACCAAGAAAACTCTGTGACACCCCGGAAGCACAGAAAATAGGGCTAATTTAAAACTTTTTACTCATTAATTGTGAGATCTGAGAATTTCAGACATATTTTAATTATGTAATGTGAACATGAAGTATAATTTATTGAGCTAAGTGAATTGGGGAATGATAATTGGAGATTTATATGTTAAGTGTTTAAAATAAGTATGAAGTTATGAGGATAGATCGATCTGGGAGAAGGAGAGATCGATCTGGTGAGTTAAAAATGACAAGGAATGAGGAATTTGAGGAGCAGATCGATCTCCAATGGAAGAGGATCAATCTCCTTATGATTCTGTTTGAGAGAAGATCAATCTCATGAGGAAGAGATCGATCTCCAAATGATTCTGTTTGGGAGAAGATCGATCTCCTTAAGGAGCAGATCGATCTCATAAAGCCATAAAGAGATTGATCTCACCCCTCGACAGATCGATCTCCTAGGCATAAATTGCCCCAAATCGTCCCAAAAATTCAAATGCAGATCGATCTCATCAAGAGCCAGTTCGATCTCCTACCCTTAGCCTATATAAGGAACTCCTATTTTTCTCCTGCAATCTCACTTTCTCTCTCTTCCAACCCCCATTTTCACCAAAACCTAGCTTTCTCACTCATCCAAAGCACCCATTTCTGTCCAAATCAGAAGTTGTGGCAAGAAGGAAAGTTGTTCCTCATCAAAGGGAGAACAACATACTTGGAAATCGAAAGACGGATCGAATCGAGGCAAGAGATAAGCTCTCCACAAGTTTTGGGTAATTTCTAAACCTCGATCTTGATATCTGAGATGATTTTGATGATAATGGTTGTTGTCATTGTGTTCAAATAGCTGAGAAATGATTAGGGATTGATGAAATTACAATGTGGTTGGAGTGATAATGATATTTAGCAATTTAGGAATTTTGAGCTATAAATGGAGATTTAGACAATGTGGTGTATTAGCATAGATATTGTGGCATAAGAAATATAGAATGTTGAGGTGTTGTGAGCGAGATTGTGGTTTGTGGTGGAGTTATGAGAATTGAGAAATTTGAGGAGTTATGAGCAATTATGCTCGATTTTGAGAATTGAGGTTGATGTGATAGTTGAATATTGATGTTTTAACATCGTTTGGACAGCTCGGGAGTTCCAGAGTGGAATGCGAGGCTAGTCCATGATACGGGGGAAATGATTGCACTTTACGAGGTGCAAAGAGGTAAGGGAAACTAAACCATTTGTGTATGTGATTTGCGAACTATTATAGCATGAATTGTGATTTATAAAATAAGCATGTTGAGTGTTGTGTTGTGATACAATTGCACACGATTTTTATAGCCGGTTGGAGCCCAATGTTTTTATGAGTTTATAACTGGGCTCTACGTTAAGGCAATATTGAGATTTGAGAAATGTGTGCGTGTTTTGTCGGTTGGGACTCGGTTTCAATATGTTTTGTGTTGAGTACAAAACGGTTTTCAAATGAGTTTTATGAGAGAAAAACCACTATGAGTTCTACGTGAAGGCAAACTAGTCTTATGTGATTAAAACTTAGGTGTGTAGTTTTGAGTACACACCGGGCATTGCTCTGGTAGCATGTAAGCCCGATTCTTCTCCATTCTGGTAACGTGAGAATAACCTATTCTGTGGCTATGCCACGTATACTTGGTGGCCGTTGCCACGTGAGAACCCCATTTGGTGGCCGTTGCCACGTGAGTACCCCATTTGGTGGCCGTTGCCACGTGAGAAACCCTATTTGGTGGCCGTTGCCACGTGAGAAACTCTATTTGGTGGCAGTTGCCACGTGAGTACCCCATTTGGTGGCCGTTGCCACGTGAGAAACCCTATTTGGTGGCCGTTGCCATGTGAGAAACCCTATTCTGTGGCTGTGCCACACGTGAATTTAAATCAGTGACTATGCCACGTGTGTTTAGTGGCTATGCCACGTGTGAATTTAAATCAGCGGCTATGCCACGTGTGTTTAGTGGCTGTGCCACGTGCATTACTATTTTAGTGATGTTATCACGTTTATTGAGAAAGCGATTATCGCATTATTTTCACATGCTTTGTTATTGCTCTAGACTGAGCCTTTTTACTTCATGTTTTCACATGATTTGAGACATGAGAATGTCGTTTTGAGTACATTCATGCTATGGTTTTCAAATGAGATTAATGAGTTTCACATACAAATAAATATTTTATGATGTGCATTTTGGTTTATGAAATGAGTCCCTTACGCCCTTTACTGAGCGA
Source organism: Firmiana major (assembly GCA_033439115.1). Lineage (NCBI taxonomy): Eukaryota > Viridiplantae > Streptophyta > Magnoliopsida > Malvales > Malvaceae > Firmiana > Firmiana major. The sequence goes on along the minus strand of CM065908.1, from coordinate 42,155,780 downwards.
TTTAGAAGCTCACCCTGTTTTCTTTCCCCCCAGATCTCTTCAAGTGAAAAGGGTTTTCCTGCGACGTACGGAGTAGTGGCTAGTGGAGGACTTGAGCTCCAGGCCATATATTGTATTTTGAGGTATCTTTTATCTTTTCATGTACCCAGACAATTATCATAATTGCAGACACTTGATGTATAACATTGTATGGGATGTATTAGGATTAATTAACTTGAGATCAAGTAATGTATATGATATATAATTTCTAGTGATGAGATCCTGAGGTACGATAAATATGATAATGTATGACACTGCACAGGAATGCACTCTTAATTGAGAATTGATGAGTAAAAAGTTTTAAATTAGGCATATTTTTCGCGTTTCCGGGGCGTGACAGAGTTTTCTTGATATCAGAGCTTAGGGTGTCTAGTACTGTCAGTGTCGGTTAAGTGAAATAGAATACATCCCAAGTGTCTGTAATAGTCGGGTCATGAACTGAAATTGAGGATTGAGATTTCAATCGATTCTGATATGTACGCGCAGGAGACGAGTTGAGATAGAGAATGAGTGGACGACGAGGTCGTTCGAGGAGGCAGGCAGAGTCCCCTCCGCCACCTGTCCCACAACCAGAGAGTCCTAACTCTCCATTTAATCAGATTGAGACCGATGTGAGGCAAGGTTTTGAGCAGATGGCAGCGTTGTTCGCGCAACACTTTGGAGTTAATGCCTCGGGTACTACTCCTACACCACCACAAGGACCTCCCATACCCCCAGTACAGATGGACCCAGTGCCCCCCGTCACTCAGCCTGATGATAGAAGTATGGTCCGACTGAAGGATTTTTTGAAGATGAATCCGCCCGCATTTAAGGGAAAGAAGGATCCTACAGAGGCTGAGGAGTGGCTGACGGAGTTGAGAATTATATTTGATTATCTGGGGTGCATCGATGCTGAGAGGGTCAGTATGAGTATCTATATGTTGAGGGGGAGAGCTCGAGATTGGTGGGGTACTACCCAGAGTATTCTGATGTCCCGCCAGGATGTGATTGGTTGGGAAGAGTTTCAGACAGCCTTTAGGACCCAATATGTACCACGAGCCGCCCAGAGAAAGAAACAGGCCGAGTTTTTGAGTTTGGTACAGGGTGACATGTCTGTGGATGACTATGAGAGCCAATTCACAGCGCTATTAAGAAATGACCCAGAGACCTTTAAGAATGAAGAGCTCCGCACAGAGAAATTTGTGTATGGATTAAAGCCCATCATCAGAGATAGATTGATAGGGCTATGTATTACTGAGTTTGGAGATGCTCTGAGACGAGCACAAGAGATTGAAAGAGGAATTGAAATGGTACAATCCCAGAATGAGCTCAGAGCGGTGAATAGAGATAAGGGCAAGAGGCCAGCGATTTTCCAAACAGAGGCTCGGAGAGGTTCCTTCAGAAGAGGAAGGATTGAGGTACAGAAGGGTAGATTAGAGAGACCTAGAGGGTACCCTAACATTAGAGAGACCCCTCGAGATGTCAGGCCTGAGACAAGGTTTTGCAGAAATTGTGGTCGAATGCATGAGGAAAGTTGTACTGGGTCGATCCATGGATGTTTTAGATGTGGAGACATGGGTCACATGGTGAAGGATTGCCTTCAACCTCAGAAGCCACATGTCTTGGAGCCCACTAGACAACAGCCTCAGAGAGTGAATCCCCAGGGACCGGCCACTACTGCAGAGAAATAAAAGAGACCTGTTATCCAGGGACGTGTGTTTGCCCTAGATAAGGAAACCGCTGACACTTCTGCAGAAACTATAAGAGGTACACTCTCTGTCTGTAATCATAAGGCTCATGTGTTGATTGATTCAGGATCCACGCATTCGTTTATTTCTGAGCATTTTGCATGTAGATTAAACTTGAAGTTTGAACCTCTAGAATATATACTACATGTAAATACCCCTATGCGTGAATCCCAGAGAACTGAGTTAATCTGTAGAGGATGTGAGATAAAGGTGGGAGATAGAGTGATGTTAGCAGATCTAATCATGTTGAATATACATGGGTTCGATGTAATTTTGGGAATGGATTGGTTGGCAGCCAATCGAGTGAGCTTAGATTGCTACACTAAGATTGTAACTTTCTCCCTACTTGAACCTTACAGTGTACGATTGAGATATTGAGGAAATGAATATGTGGAATTCTAGTAAGTAATTTGAGAATTTTGATATTATTTTGGAGAATATTAAATATGATTGTTCATGTGAAGGTTGTGAGACACTCATCTCAGACGATGAGCGGAAACATCTGAGGATTGAGGATATACCTGTGGTGTGTGAATTTCTGGATGTTTTCCCAGATGAATTGCCAGGTTTACCACCAGAGAGAGAGCTAGAGTTTACCATTGATTTGGTACCAGATACTCAGTCGATCTCTAAACCTCCCTGCAGGATGGCATTAGTGGAACTTGAGGAATTGAAGAAACAACTACAGGAGTTATTGGATCAAGGGTTCATTAGGCCCAGTGTTTCACCGTGGGGAGCACCGATTTTATTTGTCAAGAAGAAGGATGGTAGTCTCAGACTATGCGTAGACTATCGGTTGTTGAATAAAGCCACGGTGAAGAATAAATACCCATTGCCCAAGATTGATGATCTACTTGATCAGCTGAGAGGGGCATCAGTCTTTTCTAAGATTGATTTGAGATCGGGCTATCACCAATTGAGGATCAAGGAAGAAGATATCCCAAAGACGGCCTTCAAGACAAGGTATGGCCATTATGAATTCCTGGTGATGTCCTTTGGATTGACGAACGCCCCTGCAGCATTTATGAGACTGATGAATGAGGTGTTCAGAGACTATCTAGATAAATTTTTGATAGTCTTTATTGATGATATCCTGGTGTACTCTCGGTCGTATGAGGAGCATGCACAGCATTTGTGGTTAGTACTTCAGATACTCCAAGATAAGCAATTATATGGGAAGCTTAGTAAGTGTGAGTTTTGGCTGGATCGGATAGCTTTCCTTAGTCATATAGTCTCAGAGGAAGGAGTATCAGTGGACCCAAGCAAGGTGGAGGTTGTGCTTAATTGGGAGAGACCGAGGACAGTTACTGAGGTACGAAGCTTCCTTGGTTTGACAGGGTATTACAGAAGATTTGTGGAAGGATTTTCCCGGATTATCGCCCCTTTGACTAAGCTCACGCTCAAAGAGACTCCATTTATACGGACTGATCAATGTGAGCTCAGTTTTCAGGAATTAAAGAGGAGGTTGACAGCGGCACCTGTGTTAACTATTCCTAAGGGATCAGGAGGATTTTCGGTGTATAGTGATGCATCTCATCAAGGATTGGGGTGTGTGCTTATGCAGCACGGAAGAGTGATCGCATATGGATCGCGACAGTTGAAAGACCATGAGCAGAATTACCCCACGCATGATTTGGAGTTAGCCGCTGTGGTATTTACTTTGAAGATCTGGCGACACTACTTATATGGGGAAAGATTCCAGATCTTCACTGATCACAAGAGTTTGAGATATCTCTTTGATCAGAAAGAGTTAAACATGAGACAAAGGAGATGGATGGAACTCCTTAAGGATTATGACTGCGAGATTCTATATCATCCGGGTAATGCGAATGTAGTTGCTGATGCCCTGAGCAGGAAGAGTATAATATCTGCTATGATGATCAGGGAATGGGATTTACTAGAGCAGTTCGCCGAACTTCGGATTAGAGTTAAAGAGATAGAGACTGGATTTTTGGCTAGCTTGCGGATAGAGCCCAGGATCATGGATCAGATTAGAACTGGGCAGCGCAGTGATCAGAGATTGATAGATATGATTAGCCAAGCTGAACAAAGTTCGCAGTCGGATCTCACAGTCAGTGAGGATGGATTGTTGAGATTCAAAGGACGGATTTGTGTACCGGACGATGATACCCTGAAGAGATAGATACTGAGAGAATCCCACTGCTCGCGATACACCATGCACCCAGGGAGTACTAAGATGTACCGAGACTTGAGAAGGTGTATTGGTGGAGTGGTATGAAGCGAGACGTGGCAGAGTATGTAGCCAGGTGTTTAGTATGCCAGCAAGTGAAAGCTGAGCATCGGAAGCCCGGGGGACTACTACAGCCCTTACCTGTACCTACATGGAAATGGGAGCATGTCACTATGGACTTTATTATGGGTTTATCGAGGACCCGAAGAGGTCGTGACGCTATATGGGTTATAGTGGATAGACTGACCAAGAGTGCCCACTTCCTTGCCATCAAGAGCACAGATACTGTGGATGCCTTAGCTGAGCTGTATGTCAGCAAGATAGCTAGATTACATGGGGCTCCAGTGAGTATTACTTCTGATAGAGATTCCAGGTTTACTTCTAGATTTTGGACCAGTTTCAGGAGTCCATGGGATCTCGATTGAGTTTCAGTACCGCCTATCATCCTCAGACAGATGGTCAGTCAGAGAGGACTATTTAGACCCTGGAGGATATGTTGAGGGCATGTACGATGGATTTTAAGGGATCATGGGATGATCACCTGCCCCTAGCAGAGTTTGCATACAATAACAGCTATCATGCAAGTATTGGAATGGCACCCTTTGAGGCTCTATATGGTAGGAGGTGTAGATCCCTTGTAGCTTGGGAAGAAGTCGGTGACAGAAAGATAAATGCTCCCGAGCTTGTTGAGCAAGCCGTACATAGTGTGAAACTCATATGTGAGAGGTTACGGGCTGCACAAAGTAGACAGAAAAGCTACGCGGATGTGCGTAGACTTCCACTCGAGTTTGAGGTTGGTGATGCAGTATTTCTGAAAATATCACCGAGTAAGGGTATCATGATTTGGGAAGAAAGGGAAATTGAGTCCTCGATACATAGGACCATTCGAGATTTTTGAGAGAGTGGGAGAGGTAGCTTACAGATTAGCATTACCTCCACAGATGTCCGGAATACACAATGTTTTTCATGTGTCTATGTTGAGGAAGTACCACCCGGACCCTTCTCATGTCATAGAGTATGACGAGATGGACATTCAAGAGGATATGAGCTACACTGAGGAACCCGTCCAGATTCTCGATAGAAGAGAGAAGGTACTGAGAACTAAGAGCATCCCATTAGTGAAAGTTTTGTGGAAACATCACTCAATGGAAGAGGCAACGTGGGAACTAGAGAATCTCATGAAGGAGAAATACCCCCATCTATTTAACTAGTTGAGTTGAATTTGGAGGACCAAATTCTTTTAAGGTGGGGAGGATGTGAGATCTGAGAATTTCAGACATATTTTAATTATGTAATGTGAACATGAAGTATAATTTATTGAGCTAAGTGAATTGGGGAATGATAATTGGAGATTTATATGTTAAGTGTTTAAAATAAGTATGAAGTTATGAGGACAGATCGATCTGGGAGAAGGAGAGATCGATCTGGTGAGTTAAAAATGACAAGGAATGAGGAATTTGAGGAGCAGATCGATCTCCAATGGAAGAGGATCGATCTCCTTATGATTCTGTTTGAGAGAAGATCAATCTCATGAGGAAGAGATCGATCTCCAAATGATTCTGTTTGGGAGAAGATCGATCTCCTCAAAGAGCAGATCGATCTCATAAAGCCATAAAGAGATCGATCTCACCCCTCGACAGATCAATCTCCTAGGCATAAATTGCCCCAAATCGTCCCAAAAATTCAAATGCAGATCGATCTCATCAAGAGCCAGATCGATCTCCTACCCTCAGCCTATATAAGGAACTCCTGTTTTTCTCCTGCAATCTCACTTTCTCTCTCTTCCAACCCCCATTTTCACCGAAACCTAGCTTTCTCACTCATCCAAAGCACCCATTTCCGTCCAAATCAGAAGTTGTGGCAAGAAGGAAAGTTGTTCCTCATCAAAGGGAGAACAACATACTTGGAAATCGAAAGACGGATCGAATCGAGGCAAGAGATAAGCTCTCCACAAGTTTTGGGTAATTTTTAAACCTCGATCTTGATATCTGAGATGATTTTGATGATAATGGTTGTTGTCATTGCCTTGAAATAGCTGAGAAATGATTAGGGATTGATAAAATTACAATGTGGTTGGAGTGATAATGATATTTAGCAATTTAGGAATTTTGAGCTATAAATGGAGATTTAGACAATGTGGTGTATTAGCATAGATATTGTGGCATAATAAATATAGAATGTTGAGGTGTTGTGAGCGAGATTGTGGTTTATGGTGGAGTTATGAGAATTGAGAAATTTGAGGAGTTATGAGCAATTATGCTCGATTTTGAGAATTGAGGTTGATGTGATAGTTGAATATTGATGTTTTAACATCGTTTGGACAGCTCGGGAGTTCCAGAGTGGAATGCGAGGCTAGTCCGTGATACGGGGGAAACGATTGCACTATACGAGGTGCAAAGAGGTAAGGGAAACTAAACCATTTGTGTATGTGATTTGCGAACTATTATAGCATGAATTGTGATTTATAAAACAAGCATGTTGAGTGTTGTGTTGTGATACAATTGCACACGATTTTTATAGCCGGTTGGAGCCCAATGTTTTTATGAGTTTATAACTGGGCTCTACGTTAAGGCAATATTGAGATTTGAGAAATGTGTGCGTGTTTTGCCGGTTGGGACTCGGTTTCAATATGTTTTGTGTTGAGTACAAAACGGTTTTCAAATGAGTTTTATGAGAGAAAAACCACTATGAGTTCTACGTGAAGGCAAACTAGTCTTATGTGATTAAGACTTAGGTGTGTAGTTTTGAGTACACACCGGGCATTGCTCTGGTAGCATGTAAGCCCGATTCTTTTCCATTCTGGTAACGTGAGAATAACCTATTCTGTGGCTATGCCATGTATACTTGGTGGCTGTTGCCACGTGAGAACCCCATTTGGTGGCCGTTGCCACGTGAGTACCCCATTTGCTGGCCGTTGCCACGTGAGAAACCCTATTTGGTGGCCGTTGCTGCCACGTGAGAAACCCTATTTGGTGGCGTTGCCACGTGAGAAACCCTATTTGGTGGCCGTTGCCACGTGAGTACCCCATTTGGTGGCCGTTGCCACGTGAGAACCCTATTTGGTGGCCGTTGCCACGTGAGAAACCCTATTTTGTGGCTGTGCCACACGTGAATTTAAATCAGTGGCTATGCCACGTGTGTTTAGTGGCTATGCCACGTGTGTTTAGTGGCTGTGCCACGTGCATTACTATTTTAGTGATTTTACCACGTTTATTGAGAAAGCGATTATCGCATTATTTTCACATGCTTTGTTATTGCTCTAGACTGAGCCTTTTTACTTCATGTTTTCACATGATTTGAGACATGAGAATGTCGTTTTGAGTACTTTCATGCTATGATTTTCAAATGAGATTAATGAGTTTCACTTACAAATAAATATTTTGTGATGTGCATTTTGGTTTATGAAATGAGTCCCTTACCCCCTTTACTGAGCGATTTAGAAGCTCACCCTGTTTTCTTTCCCCCCAGATCTCTTCAAGTGAAAAGGGTTTTTCTACGATGTACGAAGTAGTGGCTAGTGGAGGACTTGAGCTCCAGGCCATATATTGTATTTTGAGGTATCTTTTATCTTTTCATGTACCCAGACAATTATCATAATTGCAGACACTTGATGTATAACATTGTATGGGATGTATTAGGATTAATTAACTTGAGATCAAGTAATGTATATGATATATAATTTCTAGTGATGAGATCCTGAGGTACGATAAATATGATAATGTATGACACTGCACAGGAATGCACTCTTAATTGAGAATTGATGAGTAAAAAGTTTTAAATTAGCCCTATTTTCCACGTTTCCGGGGTGTGACATTAATTCACAATTAAGGGTGCATTCCTGTGTAGTGTCATACATCATCACAATTATCATGCCTCAGGATCTCATCATAATATAGTATATATTGTATTATATACATTATTCATTTCCAAGTTAATTAATCCTAATACATCCCTTACATCATTGTACAATAAGTGTCTGTAAATATAACTCTGGTCTGGGTACATGAATATTAAATATCTACCTCAATACACAAAATACGGCCTGGAGCTCAAGTCCTCCACTAGCCTCTAACCCGTACGCCGTAGGGAACTCACTTCACTTGAAGCGATCTGGGGGAAGAGAAAACAGGGTAAGCTTCCAAATCGCTCAGTAAGGGGGGTAAGGGAACTCAGTTATATAAACCATATCACACATCACAAATATGTTTATGAAGCTCATTTGAAATCGCAGCATGAAATTTCTCAAAACATCATCATCTCATAACTCATAAATCATGTGAAAACATGAAGGTAAAAAGGCTCAATATCGAGCACTCACAAGCATGTGTAAATATATACGATAATGGCTGTTCTCAAAATACGTGATAAAAATCACCTCAGTAAATAGCACGTGACAAGGTCACAAAACACAACTCATGTGTAAAACGAGACTAGGTCATAAAACTCAATTAAAACTCGTCATGGCACATCAAATATGTAATCTCCTCTGGGTGCGCATCCCAGGCATCCTCGTATAGAGGGAACGTCGACAATATGGTCGTATGCATGGTATATTGGACTTATATGTTACCAGAACAAGGCCCGACCTTACATGCTACCAGAGCAATGCCTCGCCTCATGCACATTATCACGTGGTCCCTGGGTCGGTTCCCAGGCGGCCCACTCTCTTGGTCTTACATGCTACCAAAGCAAGGCCACCCAGCGTTATCAGAACGGGGGTCATCTCACGTTACCAAAACGGAGGCATCTCTCGTTACTAAAACAGAGGAATATCGGACTTACATGCTACCAGAGCAAGGCCTCCCAACGCTACCAAAGCGGAGGAATAATCGGACTTACATGTTACCAGAACAAGGCCTGTGGTCCCTGGGTCGGTTCCCAGGCGTCCCACTATATCGGTCTTACATGCTACCAAAGCAAGGCCCGATGTGTATTCAACATGACACGCCTAAGTCTCAATCATTAGCTATTATCTTATAAAACATTATGCCTTCACGTAGAACTCATAATGGTTTTCTCTCATAAAACTCATTTAAAAAATTTGTGTACTCAACACAAAACATATTAAAACCGAGTTCCAACCGGCAAAACACGTACACATTTTCTCAAATCTCAATATCGCCTTAACGTAGAGCCCAATTTACATTTCACGCAAACTCAAAGGTTTATAAAGCAATTTCACACTCAGCTTATAAACTCGTAAAATAATGGGCTCCAACCGGCTATAAAAACCGTGTGCAATTATGTCACAACACAACACCAAACATGCTTGTATTCTCAAATCATGGTTCATGCTACAACAATTCATCAAAACACATACACAAATGGTTTAGTTTTCCCTTACCTCTTTGCACCTCGTATAGTGCAATCGTTTCCCCTGTATCACGGACTAGCCTCGCATTCCACTCTGAAACTCCCGAGCTGTCCAAAAGATGTTAAAACATCAATACTCATTATCACATCAACCTCAGTTCTCAAAATCGAGCATAATTGCTCACAACTCCTCAAATTTCTCAATTCTCATAACTCCATCACAAACCACAATCTCGCTCCCAACACCTCAACATTCTATATTTCCTATGCCATAATATCTATGCTAATACACCACATTGTCTAAATCTCCATTTATAGTTCAAAATTCCTAAATTTACCAAAGTTGCTAAATATCATCATCACTCCAACTACATTGTAATTTCATTAATCCCTAATCATTTTTCAGCTATTTCAACACAATGCCAACAACTACCATCACCAAAATCATCTCAAATATAAGGATCGAAGTTTAGAAATTACCCAAAACTTGTGGAGAGCTTATCTCTTGCCTCAATTCGATCCGTCTTTCGATTTCCAAGTATGTTGTTCTCCCTTAGGTGAGGAACAACTTTCCTTCTTGCCACAACTTCTGATTTGGACGGAAATGGGTGCTTTGGATGAGTGAGAAAACTAGGTTTCGGTGAAAATGGGGGTTGGAAGAGAGAGAAAGTGAAATTGCAGGAGAAAGCAGGGATTCCTTATATAGACTGAGGGTAGGAGATCGATCTGGCTCTTGATGAGATCAATATGCATTTGAATTTAGGGACGATTTGGGGCAATTTATGCCTAGGAGATCGATCTGTCGAGGGGTGAGATCGATCTCTTTATGGCTTTATGAGATCGATTTGCTCCTTAAGGAGATCGATCTTCTCCCAAACAGAAACATTTGGAGATCGTTCTCTTCCTCATGAGATCGATCTTCTCTCAAACAGAATCATAAGGAGATCGATCCTCTTCCATTGGAGATCTATCTGCTCCTTAAATTCCTCCTTCCTTGTCATTTTTAACTCACCAGATCGATCTCTCCTACTCCCAGATCGATCTGTCCTCATAACTTCATACCTATTTTAAACACTTAACATATAAATCTCCAATTATCATTCCCCAATTCACTTAGCTCAATAAATTATACTTCAAGTTCATATTACATGATTAAAATATGTCTGAAATCCTCAGATCTCACAATAAAGTTCTGGATGAGTTTAATGTTAAACATAAATAAATTGTGCGTTATAATGTTTCTAAAAAAAGTTTAACGCTAAAGTATAAATAATGTTAACTAAAGTTTGCGTGCTATGTTAACGTGTGTATTGTTTTTATTTCAATATATATATATATATATATATATATATATTATATTTGTCTTGATTGTGATTAATCATAATAATGAATTCATGATGATTTTAATGATGATTTAATAATAATGACATTGATTAATGATAAATGATGATTAATGAGAATAATAATCTTGTTTGTTAAATATCACAATTTTGTATGAAAGTTAATTTTATTGTGTAATCTTATATTTTGTGTGATTACGTGAACGTCGATAGATTGTATGATTATATCATGATTGCTCTGCTACTATATGTTAAGTTTTTTTATAATGTATACAATTTTATATATTTAAGTGTCTATCAAAAAATTAAAGTTTAATGTAATTAATGATATTACGAAAGAATATATTTATGTTCAATTAGATCATAAAGTTTTTGATCTATTAAAAATAATAATAATAATAATAATGAGTTAAAAATTAAGTTTTCATTAATTGCTAGAACTTAAGAAATTTACCCAAAGATAAATTTATTATTCAGTAATTAATGATATTAAAGGAGGTAAATTAATATTTTAATTGAATATGTTAATTATCCAAAGATGAAAGACATGTTCAATTTTAAATATTTAGTTACCCATTAAAGTTACATTTAACTCATTTAAAGGAAAATATATTGTAGAATTTACCCAAAAGTATTTTACTTTATATTTGTGTTATGTATATTAATGCATGTATATTGTACTATCTACCCAAAGGAGAACTACTATATATCTTAATGATTGTTTATTGAATTCATCATGATTAAATGTGAGCTTTATTGTTATGTTTTTGTAGTTATTGCAATTAATTCGCATGCGTCATCTGTTGTCGTGTTTAATTGCATGAACTTCTCAGAATGACGAGAGCAAGTTGATTTCCATTTAGGAGTTTTGTATCTCGACTTGGCTCTCATTTAGGACAAACCTCCTGCTATTAAGGATACAAGTAGTGAGGCAGAGAAGACACATCATGCTGCATGGGAAAGAAGCAACAGATTATGCTTAAAGTTTCTGCGAATGACCATTGCCAACAACATTAAGACTACGATTCCACAAACTGAGAATGCTAAGAAATATATAAGTTTTATGGAATAAAGGTTTCGTTCTGCGGATAAGTCACTCGCTGGTACCTTAATGGCTGAGCTTACGACCATAAAGTATAATGAGTCAATAAGCATGCAACAGCATATCATCGAGATGACTAACATTGCTGCAAGACTTAAGTCCTTGGGTTTAGCAGTAGAGGACTCGTTTTTGGTTCAGTTTATTTTGAACTCCTTGCCTCCTGAATATGGACCTTTTCAAATTAACTACAACACTATAAATGACAAGTGAAATGTTAATGAATTGGCCAATAGGCTTGTACAAGAGGAAGCAATGCTTAAAGTCAAAAGAGTCACTCTGTTAACTTAGTAAGAAAAGGAGTTGTTAAAGGATTCAAAGCCAAAAGGTTCAAGAAGAAGAAATGGTCTACTAATGATTCTTAGACTGAAAGGAAGGAATAGATGACAGAAAAGTGCCATTTTTGTAAGAAAACTGGGCACTATCAGAAAAACTGTCATAAACGAAAAGCTTGGTTCGAAAAGAAAGGTATTTTCAATACTTTTGTATGCTATGAATCAAATTTAAGTGAAGTTCCTAATAATACCTGGTGGCTAGATTATGGTGCTACAACTCATGTTACCAATTCTATGTAGGGATTCTTTACGATTCGGACTACAAATCCAAGAAATAACTTTCTGTTTATGGGGAACCGCATGAAAGGCATAGAGACTTACAGATTGGTCTTAGATACTGGATATCGTTGGACCTTTATGATACACTCTATGTACCTTCAATTTCTATGAATCTTGTTTCTCTAGGGAAATTGGACGGTTGTGGATTTTATATCAATTTTTGTTTTGGAAGTTTTACTCTATATAATGACTCTATTCCTTATGGATTAAGTTTTCTTACTAATGGTTTATATAGAATAAAACTTGATAATGTTTTCGCTGAATCTATACATATCACACATGGTAATGTTAGTTCAAAACGTAGCAAGCTTAATGAAAATTCTGCTTATTTGTGGCATAAATGTTTGGGTCATATATCCAAATAAAAGTTACAAAGATTGGTAAAGAATGAGATTTTACAAAATCTAGATTTTACTGATCTTGGAACGTGCTTGGATTGCATAAAGGGAAAACAAACCAAACATACCAAGAAAGGAGCCACAAGAAACACACAGCTTCTTGAAATAATACACACTGATATATGTGGACCTTTTGATGTTCTATCCCTTAGTGGAGAAAAGTATTTCATCACTTTTATTGATGATTATTCACGTTATGGATATATCTATCTACTTAACGAAAAGTCTCAATCTATAAATGTTTTGAAAATATTCCTAAATAAGGCTGAGAGACAATTAGATAGAAAAGTGAAAATCATAAGATCTTATAGAGGTGGTGAATACTGTGGAAAGTACGATGAATCTGGACAATGTCCTAGTCTATTTGCTAAAGTCCTCGAAAAATGTGGCATATGTGCACAGTATACTATGCCAGGTACACCTCAACAAAATGATGTAGCAGAAAGGCGAAAGCGAACCTTAATGGATATGGTTAGGAACATGATGAGTAACTCTTCCCTATCCAAATCCTTGTGAATGCATGTACTAGAAACCGCAGCTTATTTATTGAATAGAGTTCCAACTAAAGCAGTTCAAAAGACACCTTTTGAATTGTGGAAGGAAAGAAAACCGAGTTTAAGGCACCTACATGTGTTGGCTCAACCGAGAGGGGGGTGAATCAGTTTTCTAGTCTAAATGCTAAATTTAAGCTTAATTGAATTTAATTGCAAGTAATTAAAGAATAAACAATAGACTATAGTACAATAAATTAAGGGGATAAGAGAGAAACAACAAACTCAGCAATTTATAGAGGTTCAGCCAATCGCTTGCCTACGTCCTCTCTTCTTGACCTCATTGTCAAGAGTTTTCTTTCACTATAACAATAGTTGATATAGCCTCCTATTTAAGGTTAAGGAATAACCTCTCTACCCCTTTTTACAAAGATAAATATTCACCTCTTACAAAATTCTCTCACAGAGGAACTTTCCTATTTTCTTTTGGATTAAGGATGAATACAAATAAGAACTCTCTTTTGTGGGTAGGAAGAATAACTTTAACTCAAGCTCTTTAAGACAATACAATAAATATGATGTTGAAGACAAAGGGAATGTTGAGGAATGAACTCTTGAGAGTATTCAGAATTTTCAGCATAAATCTCTTGTCTTCAGTGTCTTCAATGCTTGGTTTTTATATAGCAGGATGGTACGTAAAGCATTTAATGCAGTTTTCCCTGTTGAAGATTTTTCAGAGAGAGCTGTTGGGAACCTCCAATAGAGTACCGGATCGATCTTCCATCATGACCAGATCGATCTTCTGATTTAAATTCCTGCAATTACAAAGCAACTCAAAGCAAGGAGATCGATCTCATATTTGTAGAGATCGATCTTATAATTTGTAGAATGTTAGTCAAGATTGATCTGTCGAACCATCAGATCGATCTTCTAAACTCTCTATTTGAAGTAAGATCGATCTAGCAAGCATTCTCATAGAGGGGAGATCAATCTTTAATCACCCTAGATCGATCTCCTAAACTCTCTAACTTTGAGGAGATTGATCTCTATCCATATGAGATCGATCTCATAAGCTCTTTGTTTGAACATAGATCGATCTACAGATCGATCTAATACCTTTAACCTCTGCCTTAGAGGAGATCGATCTCTTCCTAGACCAGATCGATCTCATAGGCATTCTGTAAGTCAAAGATCAATCTCATAACCCTTAGAGATCGATCTCTTCTTCCTTAACATCCTATACATGTTCTTTGAGTCTTTAGTCCTTTATCAGATCGATCTCATATTCTCATGAGATCGATCTCTCATACTTGAAAACCCAGAAGATCGATCTCTCATCTCATGAGATCGATCTCTCAACCTTTAACACCCAGTTTCTGGCAATGACTTGTATCTCAATATATTCTAATTAAGCTCTTAACATATTTTAAACATTTCTAGATTTATAATATCCATTATTGAATTACTGTTTTGTCATTTCAAAATATATTAACTTAACAATCTCCCCCTTTTTGATATGATAAAACTTATTCAATAAACGAAGTTTCTAAACATGTTTAATCTCCCCCTTTACATATGCATCCAATTTTCCAGTTTCAAAAACTCTCCCTCAGTTCAAGAACTCCCCCTTAATTTATGCTTCCCTTGACATGTTCTCTTCTCCCCCTTTTTGTCATATCAATATTACCAAAGGCATAAGACTATTTATCACAAAGCATATATCAATAAACTGTGAAGGATAAAACTGAATCAAAATTCTGGCATTTCAAAATATAATTGTTCATACAACACAAAAACATAGTTCAAAGCACAACAAAGAAAAATCAGTTTCTAAGAAGATGGTGAAGGAAAACGATCAGCAATGTCCTCAACTCGAACGCGAGTGGTTTGAAGCTCTTTGTACATAGCTTGTTGCATTGCCTCAATTGTGTCAAGACGTTTCTCGAAATGTGTGAACTGTTGTGCAAATGTCTCTATTGTTGTATCAAAGTGTTGTCGAAAATCCATTATCATGGATGTAATGGCATCAGCTGGTGCAGTAGGCTGAGTAACAGACGTAGGAGGAACCTCAGTGGACGGTGCTGTAGGCTCAGCTGGAATGTCCTCTTCCATGGCTGCCTCGTGAGGGGTTTCGCTTTTCTTTCGCCATTGACCGTGGAAGTCTTTGTAGTACCCCATATGGTGAAGAGTGCCGATATTCAGAATGCTTTTTGTAGAGGGTACTTCACCGGTATCACAAGAACAGTCAACCCCGAGTTTTTGTAGTAGAAATGCAAGGGGTTGAGGGAATACTATAGTTGAGGCTTGACCCCGCACGATTTTTAACCAGTCTTCGTAGATGAAGTGGACTAGGTTCGTTTTTTTTACTTTGAGAGGTATGAAGATAATGGAGCAAAAAACGGTCTAGTTTTCTGACTGTAGAATGTCGAGTACCAAAAGGTCGGAGGTTTCAAGAGATGATTATGTGTAGTAACCTAGGGTGCATGGGTAGGTCACTAGCCTTGTCTCTGGGTAGGTTAAATTCAAGTGGTACTTCCTCTTCTTCATCAGACAAACCATTATTTTCGATCTCAAACACTCGGGCTAAGAGGTTGGTGTTGACAGAAATCGTTTTGGCCATGACGAAGGTTTTAAAACCTAGGATTTTACAGGTATCATCAGGGTCATAGATAAGCTCTGCGTTTGAGAAAAATGCCCTAATAATGTTTGGAGGAGCAAGGATGTTTATTTTGAGAAATTGAAGCCAACCAAATTCTTCCATTTTGGACAAATATGGAAAGTCAATGTGGGAAAGAAATGAAAAGTCAATGGCTCTCCAGTGTTTGATGGGCATTGTGGAAAAGTATTCTTCATATCTCTTCCTTTTTGCAGGTGTTTGAAAACACCTGCTGAAGGTTGTGACAGAAGATGAAGAGACAGTAGGTGGTTGTGAGGAGGAGGGTCTGAACTCTTTATTGGCAGCTCTCTTAATGCGAGGCATTATCAAATCAGTCAAAGATAGCCTAATATGTTCTAGATTGTTCTTTAATAATGTCCTAGGAAATGGAACAGTTCACTAGAAACCCTATTGAAGATTAATCTACGAAACTAAGAATTTTTTGACAGAAAATCAACAATGTAGGTTCTAAAATGACGAGTAATGGAGTAGATTTGACTAATACCTTACCAAAGATCGATCTGTTGAGAGAAATTGAAAGAGGGTGCACGACGAGGGTTAGGGATTTTGAATTTGGGATTTCTGAAATTTGAGGATTTTGAAGCAGTATTTATAGCCCAAGGCTAAAGAGATCGATTTGTCGAGGTACCAGATCGATCTTCTACATTAGGAGATCGATCTGTTGTTTTATGAGATCGATCTACAAAATACAAAAGCTCAAGAAGATCGATCTTCCAAATGCAGAGATCGATCTGCAACATACAGAGGCTGAAGAAGATCGATCTACCAAGTACAGAGATTAATCTGTAAAATACAGAAGCTTAAGGAGATCGATCTTATGGGATAGAAGATCGATCTACTTAGCTGAACCTTACTACTTTAGGCTAATTTAGATCATGCTAGATCGATCTATATTGAAAGGAGATCGATCTCTCATACTCTTTGCCTAGAAAATGAGTTGAAAATTAGTTGAAAATAAGTTTGAAATCAAAGTTTTGAAGGTAATAATCCTTAAGGAGCATACATAAGTCCTATTTCACCTATAAGAACACAAAATCTATCTCTATCAAGAGGTTGGGTAAAAATATCAGCTATTTGATGTAGTGTATCAATATATTCTAGAACTATATCTCCTTTTTGTACATGATCTCTAAGGAAATGATGCCTAATCTCAATATGTTTAGTTCTAGAGTTTTGGATTGGATTTTTAGAGAGATTAATGACATTGGTATTATCACAATTGATGGAAACTTGCTTCATATCTATACCATAATCTCTCATTTGTTGTTTAATCCACAACACTTGAGCACTACAGCTATCAGCTGCTATGTATTCTGCCTCAGTTGTGGATTGTGCTACACTATTTTATTTCTTAGAGAACCATGATATTAATCTATTCCCTAAGAATTGGCAGGTTCCTGAAGTGCTTTTTCTATCTATTTTACAACCTCCAAAATCTGCATCAGAATATGCATAAAGAGCAAATGTGGAATCTTTAGGATATCATAGTCCTAGTGAATGTGTGTCTTTAAGATACCTAAAGATCCTTTTTGTAGCTAGTAAGTGTGACTCTTTAGGAGGGGATTGAAATCTAGCATATAAACATACACTAAACAAAATATCAGGTCTACTTGCAGTAAGATAAAGTAATGAACCAATTATAGACCTATATAGCTTAGTGTCTACACACTTACCATTTTCATCTTTATCAAGCTTGATGTTGGTGCCCATTGGAGTTGCTTGAGGTTTGCAATCATCCATTCCAAATCGTTTGAGCAAATCTTTGGTGTATTTAGCTTGATTGATGAAAGTTCCATCCTTAGTTTGCTTTACTTGAAGTCCTAAGAAGTAGGTGAGTTCTCCCATCATGCTCATTTCAAATTCACCTTACATGATCTTAGCAAACTCTTGACATAGAGATTCATTAGTTGATCCAAAAATGATGTCATCTACATATACTTAAACAACTAGTAAATCTTTATTCTTATTTTTTATAAACAAGGTTGTATCTACCTTTTCTCTTGAAAATCCCTTTTCTATCAAGAACTTTGAAAGTCTTTCATACCAGGCTCTAGGAGCTTGTTTCAAACCGTAAAGTGCCTTAGAAAGTTTGTAAACATGTTCAGAAAATTTAAGACTTTCAAAACCAGGGGGTTGCTCAACATAAACTTCCTCATTGATGAAACCATTTAGAAATGCACTTTTTACATCCATTTGATATAATTTGAAATTTTTGTAGCATGCAAAAGCAACTAGCATCCTTATTTCTTCTAATCTAACTACCGGTGCATAGGTTTCATCATAGTCTATTCCTTCCTCTTGCCTATAACCTTGTGCAACTAGTCTAGCTTTGTTTCTTATGATCACACTATTTTCATCCATCTTGTTCTTAAAAATCCATTTAGTTCCAATTATAGATTGATTACTAGGTTTAGGGACTAAATTTCATACTTTGCTTCTTTCAAATTGATTTAGTTCTTCTTGCATGGCTAAAAACCAGTTATGGTCATTTAAAGCTTCATTGACATTCTTTGGTTCAATTTGAGATACAAAGGCTATATATTGACATACATTTCTTAGAGAAGACCTTGTTCTAACTCCAAGAGTTGGATCACCTACAATTTCACAATCTTTGACATATCCTAGTTGTCTTTTGGTGCTCTAGACTCTCTCTCTAGTATTTTTAGTTTTTCTTCATCTTCTTTATTAATGTCAAGTTTTCTAGTAGATTAGCTTCTATCTTTGAGGAATCCTTTAAGGTCTTATCAAATATTTCAATATCCTCATCATTGGTAGAACCTTTAGATGTATCGTTTGACTTATCAAATATTACATGTATTAATTCTTCTACCATCAAAGTTATTTTGTTATACACTTTATATGCCTTTGAATTCAAAGAGTAGCCTAAAAAGATTCCTTCATCACTTTTGGCATCAAATTTTCCTAAGTTGTCTTTCTCATTATTTAAGACAAAACATCTATAACCAAATGGGTGAAAATAGCTAATATTTGGTTTCTTTCCATTGTAAAGCTCATAAGGGGTTTTCTTTAAGATTGGTCTAACCATGACTCTATTTATGATGTAGCATGATGTATTTATAGCTTCAGTCTAAAAATATTTAGGTAAATTATTTTCACACAACATTGTTCTAGCCATTTCTTCTAATGTTCTATTTCTTCTCTCAACTACTCCATTTTGTTGTGGTGTCCTAGGGGCTGAAAAATTATGACTAATTCCTTGATCATTGCAATATTCATCAAAACCAATATTTTTAAATTCCTTGCCATGATCACTTCTAATACTAGTTATAGTGTAACCTTTTTTCATTTTGGGCTATTTTTGAATAGACAATGAATTTTTCTAAGGCTTCATTCTTTACTCTTAAGAAAAATATCCAAGTAAACCTAGTATAATCATCTTCAATCACAAATCCATAATGCTTACCACCTAGGCTTGTAGTTATAGTTGGTCCAAATAGATCTAGGTGAAGTAGTTGAAGAGATCTAGTGGTTGATACATTATCTTTAGGTTTAAATGATGTCCTTTTATGTTTTCCCTTGACACAAGCTTCACAAATTTTGTCATAGTCAAAGGACAACTTAGGTAACCCTACTACAAGGTCTTTTCTAGCTAGCTTAGATATAACATGCATGCTAGCAGGACCTAGTCTCCTATGCTACAACCAAGGTTCCTTTTCTTTATCTACTATAAGGCATACATTTTCATTTCCAAGTTCATTTAGATATACAATGTATATATTACATTGTCTATGTCCTAAAAAGAGAACTTTGTTTGATTTAGAATCTATTACATTGCAATTTAAGCAGTCAAAAATTACTTTGTAACCTTTCTCACAAAGTTGACTAATACTAAGTAGATTGTACTTTAGTCCTCTAACAACTAAAACATTTTCTATGGAGAAAGAATTATTACCGATAGTTCTACTTCCTTCAATTTGGCCTTTGGAGTTGTCCCCAAATGTGACTTCTTCACCAACCTTTGATTTGAACGAGTTGAAGTGGCTTCTATCACCGATCATGTGTCTTGAACATCCACTATCCAAGTACCAAGCTTCCTTTGTTTTTGTCTTGTAGCAATGCTCAACCACCTACAATCAACATTCAAACTTTTGTTTTAGGTACCCAAATTTTTTTAGGTCCTTTGGAGTTAGTGAGTAGAATTTTTTATCCTTTTGGGATCCATTTTAATATTACATTAATATCTTTTGAATTAACCACATCTTTTGGGACCCATACTCTTCTAACTATCCTTCCTCTAAATGTGGTCATCTTCACATTGCAACTATATGATGCATGTCCCTTTTTATTACAATGTGAGCAAGTAGTAGAGGATTTATGCATATTCTTTCTAGCTAAGAAACTTTTGAGGTGAGTTTCTCTACTTTTGCCATCATATCCTAACCCATTTTTATCAAAGAAAGCCCTTTGAGTCTCTAGCATGTGATCTAGTTTTTGTTGACCCATGTAAAATCTAGTAAAGGAATTATGAAAGTTTCTATTATTTTCCTTTAGGTCATGGATTTCTAGATTTGTACTTTCTAATTTCTTTTCACATTCTATCTTATCATTTAGTATTAATTCATTTTCTTTCTTTAGTTTAGAAATCAATTTTTTGTACTTCAAATTCATGCACTCATATTCTATTGCAAGATCATCAAATGCATCTTGTAATTCGTCAAAAGAATACTCATTGGGATTAGAAGTTACCTTCTCATCTTCAACTGCCATGAAGCATAGATTGGCAATATCTTCATTTGAATCATCATCGGAACTATCACTGTCGCTCCATGTTGCCATCATCGCCTTCTTTTTTTGATTCCTATCACTTGATCTTTTTAGAAGAGGACAGTTAAATTTAATGTGTCCATGTTTTTTGCATTCATAGCAAACAATAGTATCTTTTCTACATAATTCTTCTTGTTCTTTCTTGTAGTTACTCCTACCACTGTCATTTGCTCTCATTCTCATAAATTTATTAAATCTCAGCAAATATTGCCATTTCAAAATCTTTTTCATTACCACTCTCATTTTTATCTTCTTTCAAATCCTCTTGAGTGGTGGATTTTAGAGCTACTCCTACTTTCTTGGGTGGCTCTTCATTTCTCCTCAATTTCATTTCATATTTGAGCAATGACCCTATCAATTCATCTAACGATAGTGTGTGGGGGTCTTTGGACTCTTCAATTGCTGTTACCTTAACTTCCCAAGATTTCGGTAAGCTATTCAGGATTTTCTTAACCATTTCTATATTAGAGTAGATTTTACCTAAAGATTTTAGTCCATTTATTACATCAGTAAATCTAGTGAACATGTCGCTAATTGACTCTCCTTCTTTCATCCTAAATAACTCATAATCATGAGTGAGCATTCCTACCTTAGTCTCATTTACTTGAGTTGTGCCTTCATGAGTAATTGCTAATTTATCCCAAATTTGTTTGACATTATCACAACTGGAGACTCTATTATACTCATTGGGCCCTAATGCACAAAATAAGGTGTGCATGGCCTTTGCATTTAACTGAGTACATTTTATATCATTAGAATCCCACTCTGTCACGACCCAAATTACCTAAAAATCAGAGTAAATTTTTCGCTTTTTCATTTATTATTTAATTCTTACCTTTCTCTCATCGTGACCATCCTACAAACAGTTGGGCTATGATTCGGTGTTAGTCACCTCTCACCTATTTACCATTCCATTTTCATTATCACATTCATATATCAGAGATTACTATCTTTTGACTTTAATTAAATACATACACATTGGTATTTATAACTCTACATTCCCGACATCATATCCGTTTACAGTACTGTGCATTACATATTAGATACAAAACTGTACAAATGTGTATACCTGTCTCTCGATAGGAAGCAACGAATACCAAGATGCAAGTCCCCAGCCACTTACTAATTATTGCGAGTGCTCTGAAAAGATGGGAAAATAAGGGGGGTGAACAAACCACACGCTCAGTAAGACAATTATGCAAGTAAGTAGATAGCTCCACTATCTACATGCTCATAATGTCATGCCCTTAAAATTCATTTCTTTTCATTAAAATCTCAAGCACAAAATCATGCATATATCCATGACATAGTTTATCAAAACTGTTTGTGCATATAGAAAGCATGTAATTCATGCATCAATAGCATTTTATGTGACATCAGTAAATCATACTTAGCATGAATTAAATCAAAATCATGCATTATTTCATGCGATATAAAACAAATCATGAGATAATTTATCATTAAAGCATGGAAAACTTAACATTCTACTGCATTTAAATCATCTTATTAAAATGTAGAATAAACTAACCCTTCCGAGTCAATAATCTCATAAAACAATGCATTAAAATTCATTATAAAACTTCGGTTATAAAACCACCCTTCTTTTAGGGTCACATATCATAAAATCATAAAATCGGGGGCCTGACCCCTCCCCCGGGTCTACTCTGGTCTATCACCCAATAGTTATATCATGTGAGACAAGCAAGTGACTATCAGTAACAACATAGGACTATGGCCATAACCTCGTGATCCCTAGTAACACGGTACCTAGTGTGCGGGGTATCACACCTGAAACGGGAGGTGGGTCGTCCTACCCGCCAGAACAACATAGCACCAGGATTGCGAGGGCAAGGCTTACTGCCTGGTAGCTAATGCCACTCCAAACCAACAATCCCCACGGTACAGCGTACTCCGCGTGGCATACATGGTACAACATACTCCGTGAACTCAAGCTCAATCAGGGGTGCCTGCAATAGGTCTTATCCACCCGTATCATCTCTGTCTCAGAATGCACGTGTGAGCATATCATCTCACTGTGACACACAGTCTATAGGAGGCTCCAACACGGCTATATGCATGTAATAAAAATCCTTGTGCGAGCGAAGCTCAAGCACAGCTTCATGCATATTCATGATATCAAAAAATCTCGTGCGAGCGAAGCTCTAGCACGGTTTCATAAAAATCAGTAAAATCTACGTACGAGCAGCGCTCCAGTACGACTTAAACTGATTATAAATTCAAGTAAAATCCACATACGAGCAATGCTCTAGTATGGATATGTATAAAAACTCAGTGAAAACCTCGTACGAGAAAAACTCCAGTACGGCTTTAAAATGAATTATAAAACCATATAAAACTTTGTGCGAGTAACGCTCCAGCAGAATGAATACTCAAATAAATCAAATCTCGTGCGAGTTACACTCCAGCACGGCTTTATGCATAATTAAATCAAATCTCGTGCGAGTTATACTCCAGCACTGTCACGACCCGAATTACCTAAAAATCAGAGTAAATTTTTCGCTTTTTCATTTATTATTTAATTCTTACCTTTCTCTCATCGTGACCATCCTACAACACAGTTGGGCTATGATTCGGTGTTAGTCACCTCACACCTATTACCATTTCATTTCCATAATCATATTCACATATCAGAGTTTACCATCTTTGACTTTAAATAAATACATACTCAATGGTAATTACATGACTCTACATCCCCGACATCATATCCATTTACAGTACTGTGCATTACATATTTAGATACAAAACCATACAAATGTGTATACCTGTCTCTCGATGGGAAGCAGCAAGCAGCGGATATTAAGCATGCAAGTCCTCAGCCGCTCAATAATTATTACAAGTGCTCTGAAAAGATGGGAAAATAAGGGGGGTGAGCAAACACACGCTCAGTAAGGCAATTATGCAAGTAAGTAGATAGCTCCACTATCTACATGCTCATAATGCCATGCCCTTAAATCCATTTCTTTTCATTTAAAATTACACGCACAAAGTCATGCATATTCAATGCCATAGTTTATCCAAAACTATTTGTGCATATATAAATCATGTAACTCATGCATTCAAAGCATTTTATGTGACATCATTAAATCATATTAAGCATGAATTAGATCAAGATCATGCAGTCTTTTATGCCATGTAAGACAAAACATGGATTTCAAATGAAAGCATGGAAAACTTCACATGCTACTGCATTTAAATCAAAACATTAAAACTGCAGTTAAAACCCCTTTCCGGGTCCATCTCATAAAACAATTCAATAAAATTCATTATAAAACTCCGGTTATAAAACCACCCTTCTTTCAGGGTCACATATCATAAAATCATATGAAATCATAAATTCATCAAATCGGGGGCCTGACCCCTCCTTCGGGTCTACCCTGGTCTAACAGACCACAAGTTATATCATGTGAGACAATCAGGTAATTAACAGTAACAATCGAGGACTATGGCCATATCCTAGTGATCCCTGGCAACACGGTACCTAGTGTGCGGGGTATCACACCTGAAACGGGAGGTGGGTCGTCCTACCCGCCAGAACAGCATAACACCAGGATTGCGAGGGCAAGGCTTGCTGCCTCGTGGCTAATGCCACTCCACTCCAACAATCCCCACGGTACAGCGTACTCCGCGTGACATACACGGTACAAAGTACTCCGTGAACCCAAGCTCAGTCAGGGGTGCCTGTAATAGGTCTTATCCACCCATATCATCTCTGTCTCAGAATGCACGTGTGAGCATATCATCTCACTGTGACACACAGTCTACAGGAGGCTCCAACACGGCTATATGCATGTAATATAAATCCCTGTGCGAGCGAAGCTCAAGCACGGCTCCATGCATATTCATGATATCTGAAAATCTCGTGCGAGGGAAGCTCTAGCACGGTTTCATAAAAATCAGTGAAATCTGCGTACGAGCAGCGCTCCAGTACGACTTAAACTGATTATAATTTCATGTAAATTCCACGTACGAGCAACGCTCTAGTACGGATATGTATATAAATTCAGTGAAAACCTCGTACGAGAAAAACTCCAGTACGACATTCAAATGAATTATGAAAACCATGTAAAACTTTGTGCGAGCAACGCTCCAGCACAAATGAATGCTCAAATAAATCAAATCTCGTGCGAGTTACACTCCAGCACGACTTTATGCATAATTAAATCAAATCTCGTGCGAGTTAGACTCCAGCACGGCTTTATGCAATATTAAATCAAAACAGGATGCGAGCTAAGCTCCAGCATCTCTCATGCATGTCAAATCATTAAAACTAGTGCGAGCAATCGCTCCAGCACTATTTTATACATACCACGTTAAAACAAATCAAGACATGTCAAAACAGAGTGCGAGCTAGGCTCCAGCAGCTCTCATTTCACAATAATAAAAATCAGTGCGAGCACCATGCTCTAGCACATTTCATGCATATGATGTCACAAGTCGGTGCGAGCAACTGCTCAAGCACATTTATGCACATTCACAAACGCAGATATAGTGCGAACTACGTGTCGGCACTACCTGTTTCCATATAAACTTGATAGTTGGCCTCTTTTCCAAAGAAATTTCATTTAAATATTAATAACACCTACGTAGTGTTAATTTGGGAAACTTATGCAATTATTGGCCAATCTATCGATTTACTTTGATTAAAACCAAATCAAATCTTTAATTCGGAAAATTCCTTAAATCATGCATTTCATGCATGTCATGCTTTCACCATCCTTAGGTGAACTTCCCTCAATAGGGGTAAAATAGTCTTTTCACCTATTTCGATCCTCAAAATTATTTAAACCACTTTTAGGATCTTTATACATCATCAAGGCATACATACATATTCAGTGTACAGAACACTATTAAAATACGCGTAGCTACCTCTAGCTACTCACACAATTCCCTTACCTCATTTTCTGTACAGTCTGACCTTTACATCGATGTCTCGTCACGCAGTCCGATTTGCTCCAAATCCAAATCAAATCTCTGGCACTGCGGATACACATTCATCAGGTCAAATACAATACAATTTATTGTATTTCACAATTTTCTAGGCTTTATTTAAATCATTGGGCCCGTTTACCCATATTGGGCCCGATGCACCATAATGGGCCTTAATCGGCCTTAAGCCTGTTTACCACACTTTATCGAGGCCTATTGGGCTCACTGGGCCCATCAGTAATTTATTTAGCCTCGTTCTAAATTCTCTGATATCTCAATTTAATATTTACGACAATTTATCTAATTTTCCAGAATTTAATTCATTTATGCGGAAATTAAATCCGTAATTTATGCGTTAAATATCAATCACGCATAACGATGCAAAATTGTCGTAAATAAGGGTTACATACCCGTTATTCCATGATCGTACACAAATCGAGGCTGTCTCGAGCTCTCAGTGGATGCCAATTGTCGAGCTACACAATTAAATATATTTTTCCGGGTAAATTTCCAGTCGGAATTAATTAAATTAAATATTCAGAAAATTAAATCGGTCAATTTGACCGCTTACCGACTTACCCGAAGCTCGATTGCATCACTGGAATTTTCCCCAATTTTTTCTCTTTTTCTTTTTCCCTTTTTCTTCCTTTTTTCCCTCTCTTTTTGGCTGAACCGGTCCGGTCCGGTTCAACCCGGTTCGGACCGTCGGTCCGGTCTGGTCCGGTTCGGCCGGTTCTGTCCGGTTCGGCCGGTCCAATCTCCCTTTGGTCGTGCCGGCGCCGTCCGGCCGGTTCCCGGCATGATTTCGGTGCCAATCGGCGCGCAATCGTCTGGGCTCCCTAAATCGGGCCTCAGCTGGGGTCGAATCACAGCCATCGCCGGCGAATCGGGGTTCTCTCCCCCGCGGTCTTCTCCTCCGTTTTCGACGTTTTCCGGCCACCTCGCCGCGCGTCTGGGTTGCTGGAGGTTCGCCCGATGCTGGGCTACGTTCGTCGGTCCTCGCCGGCCCCTCAGCTCCGCCGGTGGTCGTCGGATCGGACGATCTCCTCGGTTTCGCCTTTCGCGTTTCTTCTTCTCTGTTTCTGTTTCAGACTTTCGTTTCGTTTCTTTTTTTTTTTTTTTAAATTATTTTTTTTATTTATTTATAATTAACTTTTAATATTATTTTATTCAATAAAATAATATTAAAATGCATAAATATCCTTAAAAAAAATTATATTTAATTCATTTAATCTGTAAATAATTTTCTCAGTCCGATTTTACCTTTCCGGTATATTTTTCAATTATTTTCGGGATTATTTTTCGATGCGAAAATCCCGGTTTATCCCAAGAAATTCATATCTTGATCAATTTAACTCGAAATTTAATTATTTCTTCGTTATTGATCAAGATTTCTAAATCTCATATTTTTAATTAAATTTCTTGTCCCGATTAATACCGAATTTTGGTCTTTTGACCATTTTGCCCTTGCACGTATTCGGGAATACCATTTAAGTCCTTTTGCATTTTTAAATGCACTCGAAAATATCGGGTCTTACAATCTCCCCCACTTAAGAAATTTGGTCCTCCAAATTAGAACCAAGTAATATGAGTCCAGAAATAACTCCGGTTACATCTATCATATCATATACAGTCATCCTCAAGTGACTTTCTCCGGAGTGTAATACTATCATCATACTTAACTAGGGAGATCATCTCAAACCTCAACACTTTTTTCCTTTCGTCTAATACCCGAATCAGTTCTCCAATCATACGTTATACTTTCATTGAGCTAACCCGTTGAAGCTCATATCTGCACATATACTGGGTCCGGATATATTTCTGAAGCATCATAAGATAGGACACATAGTGGATGCCTGTTTATTCAAGTGGTAATGCCAACCTACAGGTCTTACTTCCACTTGTCCAATATCTCTCTCCGAATCTTGTTACGTCCTTATGCTCTTAGGACAAGTAACTATCAACAGTAATGATTCACCCTTGGTGAATTCCAATGGTTTCTGTCTCTTGTCAGCATAGCTTTTTCTATCTGCTCTGAGGTGTTCTTAATATCTCACAAATCCACTGAACATCCTCAGAGGTTTGTCTTACCAATTCGGGAACAATTCTCTATTTGTCACCCACTTTTCTTATCCAAGTCAGGGAACAACTCCCTACTGTCATACAATGCCACATATAATCTCATCCCGATACTCAAGTGACAACTGTCATCACTGGCGAATTTGATTAGTAGCAGCTAATCATCCCAGGAGCTCATAAAATCAATTGCACACGCTCTCATCACATCCTCCAGAACCTGTACAGTCCTCTCTGACTGACTATCTGTCTGAGGGTGGAAGCTGTGCTAACACACAATCAGGGTCCCATAGCTTCCAAAAAAACATATTCCCAGAAGTGGAAAGTGAAGCGGGAATCCCTATCTGATACCATGCTCACTGGAACGCTACACAATGTTTCACAATATTCCACACACATAAATCCGCCTATACACTTAGAGTATCTAGGGATTTTCATAACCAGAAGGTGGGTAACTGAATCAATCTATCAACTATCACCTAGATAGCCTCGAGATTCATTCGGGTCCTCTGTAACCCATACGAAATCCATGGTAACTTGTTCCCATTTCCGTGTCAATATAGGTAGAGGCTGCAATAACCCTGCAACTTCTTTTACTCTACCTTACTCTGCTGACATACGAGACACTTTTTCGCAATTCTCTACAATATCTCTTTTTCATACCTGACCACCAATACCCTTTTCAGAGATTCTGATATATTTATTACTTCTCGGATGCACTGTATATCCCGAAGAGTGAGCTTCTGTCAATAACACTATATCATCAACTGTGGTCCTCGGGAGCACTTATACTGTCTCTGAACCTCTGTGAGTCATCATCACTCACTGTGAACTCTGTCACTATACCCTTCTGAATCTGACCCACACTATCGACACCAAGCCGATCATCACGCTAAGCCTGGCAAATCCGGTCACACAAATCCGGTTCTAACCTCAGGCTAGCTGTCATAAAATCACCGTCATCATCAAGAAGGGATCACATCACTACTGAGGTTCACAACTGCTCTAGCAGCTCACGCTCCCTGACCATCATATGTGATACCATCCCGAGACTCTTTCTGTTCAAGGCATCAGCCATTACATTAGCCTTTCTTGGGTGGTACAATATTCACAATCATAATCCTTAGAAGCTCTAACCCTCATGGTTATCTCATTTTCTACTCTTTCTGTTAAAACAGATACTTGGGGCTTTTACGATCAGTGCATACTCGAAATTTCTTACCATATAAGTGGTGGCGCCATACCTTTAGTGTAAACGCTACGACTGCCAACTCTAAATCATGGGTCAGATAGTTTCTCTCATGATCCTTGAATTATTTGGATCTATAAACGACTATCTTCCCATTTTTACATCAATACACAGCCCAATCCTTATTTGGAGGTATCCATACACACTGAAACCTCTTGAGCTGTTGGTTATAGTGAGAATACTTATGGTGATCAGTTCATTACTCCAATATACCAAAACTCATTGAAGCTATTTTCATACTTATCATAACACTCGTATGAAATCTTTTCCCGAATGAGACGTGTCAACTGAGCAACTCATTTCAAGAAACTCATAATACCTTGTCTGTAAGACAGTTTCCTGTTGCTACTCATTCTCTTCCCTGGACTTCGAATACATCATAATATCATCATTAAAAACGATAACCAATCGGTCCAGGTAAGCTTTAAATACCATATCATAGTTGAGTTCCACTCATTATTCAATCACCAATATCCTTGACCTATGTACGCATAAATGTATAAAGTCGTTTTGAAATAGCTTCTGGTCAAGCTACTAACCCGCGTCATTTCCTTTTTTCTTATATTGACGGCTTTTATAAAATTTTAATTTTTAAACTTTCATGATTAATGAATTTCTATATCTTTTTATCATACCAATAAAGGTACCCAAATTTTAATGTATATATTTCACAATTGTCGATTTCAATTTATAGATTATGCGTGCGCTTCCAGACGCTGTCAAATCTTCAGGCAGGGAGATATTTTGAAATACCTTTATTAACCCTCAGATTTAACCACATCGACTGGGTGTAGATATATCTACCCTTTATCTTGGTCGCAATCCATATACACTACATATTGCTTAATCCAAATTACTTTGCATATCAATGATATCCTTACCTTGCATATGCCTTTTATTCCAATTTATCTCGTATGCAGGATCTATCACATCTCCAATCTTATCTCCTTTCATATATCACTTATGGCAAACTCTTTCCTTACTTGTCAAGTTACAATACACTTTTCAGTGATATTTTCACCCCTATTTTCAACTTACAATCCCTATACCCATATTCAGTTAGTGAAATTCAACTAACTATCATCCTCTTGCCTAAGGGTACAGGCTTCACATCTTTCACTAACTTATAAGCAACTGAAGGCGGTATGAATAAATGCGTGGCACCAGGATCAATTAAAATAATTATTTCATTATTCACAACCAGTGTGGTATCTTCCACCACATCCAATGAAATATCAGTAGTGTCCTGGTCCAAGGCATACACTCGCCCTCGTCCAACATCTTATTTTCGTGATAACTACCACACATCTTACACTGTTCACACTGCTACTCTGTTATACTGTTTACAATGCTCCGTAGCAGGTTGCGGTCCTCAAATCATAATACCCCTCAATAGTGTTAAAATTAGATATACTGGGGTTTATCAATCAACTTACCCCGTGATTTATCAGCTCTAAGCTTTTTACCAATTACCTTTTCTTGTTCTGACATCTTTGTCATTCTCTATTCTCTTTTTGTCTAAATTTCGACCCTCACTACCTTTCTCAATCTCAGAGGCATGCAACTCGTGATCTTATTCATACAACTATAGTCTGCGCACTGCCTCGGCATAGGTAGTGATATCAAACGGGCTAATCGGACTCTAATTGACAATCTGAGCCCTTCCATGAACTTTCAGCTATCTCGACTCTCACAGTTCAGTGTCCGAGTCATATCTGCCCAGGAATATAATCTGAGTTTCATACTCATTAATTAACCAATTCCTCTGGGTCAGAGTAAATAATATCATCTGTAATTTTCTTTAAAACACTGTCCGGGATATTCTGTCACCGGAATACATCTGAAATTATTTTTCATGTCCATTCTGGATGTCGAAATCTTCAAATGGGTCGAGCGAACTTTCATCAATGTTCCGACTCGCCCTCATACATACCCTGAGCAATTAGCTCGCAAAATATTCTCCCCCTTCGCTCCAACCTCGCGAAGCGTATCTCAATACTGTCTGATCTCTCTGTCAGACTCTATCCGATCTCTCTATCGGACTCTGTGGGGCATGCTCAACCAGCCTCCACGTCAATCTCATCTCAAGTCTCATGTGGCGACTCAGTACAACTCATGGGCCTACCTCAACGGCCTTGAGCTCGTGTACTCGCCTCTCAATTATAGCGGCTATCAGTTAATGAATCTATACTTGCATTTAAAACCAAATTCTTAGCTGCACTTCCATCTCGATATACACAATTGTATCTAAGCAATGCACAGTACATGGGGATGAAAATTTCCTTAACCACTAACACCGACTCATATCAGGCCAACTCAGCTCTGATACCATTAAACCTGTCACGACCCGAATTACCTAAAAATCAGAGTAAATTTTTCGCTTTTTCATTTATTATTTAATTCTTACCTTTCTCTCATCGTGACCATCCTACAACACAGTTGGGCTATGATTCGGTGTTAGTCACCTCACACCTATTACCATTTCATTTCCATAATCATATTCACATATCAGAGTTTACCATCTTTGACTTTAAATAAATACATACTCAATGGTAATTACATGACTCTACATCCCCGACATCATATCCATTTACAGTACTGTGCATTACATATTTAGATACAAAACCATACAAATGTGTATACCTGTCTCTCGATGGGAAGCAGCAAGCAGCGGATATTAAGCATGCAAGTCCTCAGCCGCTCAATAATTATTACAAGTGCTCTGAAAAGATGGGAAAATAAGGGGGGTGAGCAAACACACGCTCAGTAAGGCAATTATGCAAGTAAGTAGATAGCTCCACTATCTACATGCTCATAATGCCATGCCCTTAAATCCATTTCTTTTCATTTAAAATTACACGCACAAAGTCATGCATATTCAATGCCATAGTTTATCCAAAACTATTTGTGCATATATAAATCATGTAACTCATGCATTCAAAGCATTTTATGTGACATCATTAAATCATATTAAGCATGAATTAGATCAAGATCATGCAGTCTTTTATGCCATGTAAGACAAAACATGGATTTCAAATGAAAGCATGGAAAACTTCACATGCTACTGCATTTAAATCAAAACATTAAAACTGCAGTTAAAACCCCTTTCCGGGTCCATCTCATAAAACAATTCAATAAAATTCATTATAAAACTCCGGTTATAAAACCACCCTTCTTTCAGGGTCACATATCATAAAATCATATGAAATCATAAATTCATCAAATCGGGGGCCTGACCCCTCCTTCGGGTCTACCCTGGTCTAACAGACCACAAGTTATATCATGTGAGACAATCAGGTAATTAACAGTAACAATCGAGGACTATGGCCATATCCTAGTGATCCCTGGCAACACGGTACCTAGTGTGCGGGGTATCACACCTGAAACGGGAGGTGGGTCGTCCTACCCGCCAGAACAGCATAACACCAGGATTGCGAGGGCAAGGCTTGCTGCCTCGTGGCTAATGCCACTCCACTCCAACAATCCCCACGGTACAGCGTACTCCGCGTGACATACACGGTACAAAGTACTCCGTGAACCCAAGCTCAGTCAGGGGTGCCTGTAATAGGTCTTATCCACCCATATCATCTCTGTCTCAGAATGCACGTGTGAGCATATCATCTCACTGTGACACACAGTCTACAGGAGGCTCCAACACGGCTATATGCATGTAATATAAATCCCTGTGCGAGCGAAGCTCAAGCACGGCTCCATGCATATTCATGATATCTGAAAATCTCGTGCGAGGGAAGCTCTAGCACGGTTTCATAAAAATCAGTGAAATCTGCGTACGAGCAGCGCTCCAGTACGACTTAAACTGATTATAATTTCATGTAAATTCCACGTACGAGCAACGCTCTAGTACGGATATGTATATAAATTCAGTGAAAACCTCGTACGAGAAAAACTCCAGTACGACATTCAAATGAATTATGAAAACCATGTAAAACTTTGTGCGAGCAACGCTCCAGCACAAATGAATGCTCAAATAAATCAAATCTCGTGCGAGTTACACTCCAGCACGACTTTATGCATAATTAAATCAAATCTCGTGCGAGTTAGACTCCAGCACGGCTTTATGCAATATTAAATCAAAACAGGATGCGAGCTAAGCTCCAGCATCTCTCATGCATGTCAAATCATTAAAACTAGTGCGAGCAATCGCTCCAGCACTATTTTATACATACCACGTTAAAACAAATCAAGACATGTCAAAACAGAGTGCGAGCTAGGCTCCAGCAGCTCTCATTTCACAATAATAAAAATCAGTGCGAGCACCATGCTCTAGCACATTTCATGCATATGATGTCACAAGTCGGTGCGAGCAACTGCTCAAGCACATTTATGCACATTCACAAACGCAGATATAGTGCGAACTACGTGTCGGCACTACCTGTTTCCATATAAACTTGATAGTTGGCCTCTTTTCCAAAGAAATTTCATTTAAATATTAATAACACCTACGTAGTGTTAATTTGGGAAACTTATGCAATTATTGGCCAATCTATCGATTTACTTTGATTAAAACCAAATCAAATCTTTAATTCGGAAAATTCCTTAAATCATGCATTTCATGCATGTCATGCTTTCACCATCCTTAGGTGAACTTCCCTCAATAGGGGTAAAATAGTCTTTTCACCTATTTCGATCCTCAAAATTATTTAAACCACTTTTAGGATCTTTATACATCATCAAGGCATACATACATATTCAGTGTACAGAACACTATTAAAATACGCGTAGCTACCTCTAGCTACTCACACAATTCCCTTACCTCATTTTCTGTACAGTCTGACCTTTACATCGATGTCTCGTCACGCAGTCCGATTTGCTCCAAATCCAAATCAAATCTCTGGCACTGCGGATACACATTCATCAGGTCAAATACAATACAATTTATTGTATTTCACAATTTTCTAGGCTTTATTTAAATCATTGGGCCCGTTTACCCATATTGGGCCCGATGCACCATAATGGGCCTTAATCGGCCTTAAGCCTGTTTACCACACTTTATCGAGGCCTATTGGGCTCACTGGGCCCATCAGTAATTTATTTAGCCTCGTTCTAAATTCTCTGATATCTCAATTTAATATTTACGACAATTTATCTAATTTTCCAGAATTTAATTCATTTATGCGGAAATTAAATCCGTAATTTATGCGTTAAATATCAATCACGCATAACGATGCAAAATTGTCGTAAATAAGGGTTACATACCCGTTATTCCATGATCGTACACAAATCGAGGCTGTCTCGAGCTCTCAGTGGATGCCAATTGTCGAGCTACACAATTAAATATATTTTTCCGGGTAAATTTCCAGTCGGAATTAATTAAATTAAATATTCAGAAAATTAAATCGGTCAATTTGACCGCTTACCGACTTACCCGAAGCTCGATTGCATCACTGGAATTTTCCCCAATTTTTTCTCTTTTTCTTTTTCCCTTTTTCTTCCTTTTTTCCCTCTCTTTTTGGCTGAACCGGTCCGGTCCGGTTCAACCCGGTTCGGACCGTCGGTCCGGTCTGGTCCGGTTCGGCCGGTTCTGTCCGGTTCGGCCGGTCCAATCTCCCTTTGGTCGTGCCGGCGCCGTCCGGCCGGTTCCCGGCATGATTTCGGTGCCAATCGGCGCGCAATCGTCTGGGCTCCCTAAATCGGACCTCAGCTGGGGTCGAATCACAGCCATCGCCGGCGAATCGGGGTTCTCTCCCCCGCGGTCTTCTCCTCCGTTTTCGACGTTTTCCGGCCACCTCGCCGCGCGTCTGGGTTGCTGGAGGTTCGCCCGATGCTGGGCTACGTTCGTCGGTCCTCGCCGGCCCCTCAGCTCCGCCGGTGGTCGTCGGATCGGACGATCTCCTCGGTTTCGCCTTTCGCGTTTCTTCTTCTCTGTTTCTGTTTCAGACTTTCGTTTCGTTTCTTTTTTTTTTTTTTTAAATTATTTTTTTTTATTTATTTATAATTAACTTTTAATATTATTTTATTCAATAAAATAATATTAAAATGCATAAATATCCTTAAAAAAAATTATATTTAATTCATTTAATCTGTAAATAATTTTCTCAGTCCGATTTTACCTTTCCGGTATATTTTTCAATTATTTTCGGGATTATTTTTCGATGCGAAAATCCCGGTTTATCCCAAGAAATTCATATCTTGATCAATTTAACTCGAAATTTAATTATTTCTTCGTTATTGATCAAGATTTCTAAATCTCATATTTTTAATTAAATTTCTTGTCCCGATTAATACCGAATTTTGGTCTTTTGACCATTTTGCCCTTGCACGTATTCGGGAATACCATTTAAGTCCTTTTGCATTTTTAAATGCACTCGAAAATATCGGGTCTTACAAGCACGACTTTATGCAATTTCATATCAAAACAGGATGAGAGCTAAGCTCCAGCACCTCTCATGCATGTCAAGTCATAAAAACTAGTGCGAGCAATCGCTCCAGCACCTTTTATGTATATCAAGTTAAAACGAGTCAAACATGTCAAAACAGAGTACGAGATAGGCTCCAGCAGCTCTCATACATATCAAATCATAAAATCAGTACGAGCAACCGCTCTAGCACATTTTATGCATATGATGTCACACAAATCGGTGTGAGCAACCGCTCAAGCACATTTATGCACATTCACAAACGCATATATAGTGCGAGCTATGTGCCAGCACTATCTATTTCAATATAAACTTGATAGTTGGCCCGTTTTCCAAAGAATTTTATTTAAATACCAATAACACTTACGTAGCGTTATTTTGGGAAACTTATGCAATTATTGACCAATCTATCGATTTACTTTGATCAAAACTAAGAAAATTCCTTAAATCAGAAATTACTTAAATCATGCATTTCGTGCATGTCATGCTTTCACCATCCTTAGGTGAACTTCCCTCAATAGGGTAAAATAATCTTTTTACCAATTTTGATCCTTAAAATCATTTAAACCACTTTTAGGATCATTATACAATAACCGTGTATACATACATAATCAGTGTATATATACATATTCAGTGTACAGAAAAGCTATTAAAATACGCGTAGCTACCTCTAGCTACTCACACAATTCCCTTACCTCATTTTTCTGTACAGTCTGAGCTTTCCACTGATGACTCGTCACGCAGTCCGATTTGCTCCCAATCCAGTCTCCAAAACTGCGGATAAATATTCATCAGGTCAAATACAATACAATCCATGATATTTCATAATTTTCTGGGTTTAATTTAAATCATTGGGCCCGTTTACCTATATTAGGCCCGATTGCACCATAATAGGCCTTAATCGGCCTTAAGCCCGTTTATCACACTTTATCGAGGCCTATTGGGCTCACTGGGCCCATCAGTAATTATTGAGCATCGTTCTAAACTCTCGAATATCTCAATTTAGTATTTACGACAATTTATCCAATTTTTCAGAATTTAATTCATTCAATGCAGAATTTAAATCCGTAATTTATGTGATAAATATCAATCACGCATAACGATGAAAAATTATCGTAAATAAGGGTTACTTACCATGATTCCATGATAGTACGTGAATCGAGGTTGTCTCGAGCTCTCGGTTGATGTCAATTATCGAGCTATACATTTAAATATTTTTTTCGGGTAAATTTCCAGTCGGATATTAATCAAATTAAATATTTTGAAATTTAAATCGGTCAATTCGACCGCTTACCGACTTACCCGTAGCTCAATTGCATCACTGGAATTTTTCTCATTTTTTTCTCTTTTTCTTTTTCCCTTTTTTTCTTCCTTTTTCCTTTTCTTTTTGGCTGAACAGGTTCGGTCCGGTACAACCCGGTTTAGACCGTCGATTCTGCCGATTCGACCGGTTCAGTCACCATTTCGCCGTTCCGGCGCCGTCCGACCGGTTCTCAATGCGATTTCGGTGCCGTTTGGTGCGCCATCGCCTGGGCTTTCAAAATCGGGCCTCGGTGTGGCTCAAATCGGCGCCGATGGCCGCCGATCAAGCTTTCTCTCCTGCGGCAAGCTCCTCCGTTTTCGACGTTTTTCGGCGTGATCCACGACGCGTCTTGGCCGCTGTGATGTCGCCCGGGGTCGGGCTGTCTTCGCTGGCCCCTAAGCCTCGCCGGTGGCTCGTCGGTGACGAATCCTCTTTCCTCGAGTTCGGCTTCCATTCTTTCCTCTTCATTTTCTCTCTCCCCGAATTTCTCTTCAGTTTCCAATTTCATTTTTTTCTTATTTTATTTATAATTTATTTTTATTATTATTTTATTCAATTAAATATTATTATTTGGTAAAAATATCTAAAAATATTTATATTTTATTCATTTAACCAATAAATGAGTTTATCGGTATTATTTCGACTTTTCAGTATACTTTCTAATTATTTTTGGGATTATTTTTCGATACGAAAATTTCAGTTTATTCTAATAAATTCATATCTTGATCAATTTAACCTGAAATTTAATTATTTCTTCGTTATTGATCAAGATTTCTCATTCTCATATTTTTAATTAAATTTTCTTGTCAAATTTAAATCGACTTTCGATCTTTTGACCGTTTTACCCTTGCACGTTTTCGGGAATACCATTTCAATCCTTTTGCATTTTTAAATGCACTCAAAAATTTCTATTCATTCTCTTTTTGCTCTTACGATAAAACGGGCCTTACACACTCATCTTCTTCTTTTGGGATATCTCTTCCCTCAATCTTCTTAGTTGGAATTTGAGGACCTTTAGTAATAATCCTCCATACCTCATAATCATTAGCTTGAATGAAAAGCATCATTCTAGTTTTCTAATATGCATAATGTTCACCATTGAATATGGGAAGCCTAACTGTAGAGTGCCCCTGTCCTACTAGACTTGTCGCTACATTACTATGAGTCATTAGATCGTTGTAACTCTTAGGAAGTTATTCATTAATGATCAAAGAGTCTGAGCTCTGATACCAATTATTGGCTCAACCGAGAGGGGGTGAATCGATTTTCTAGTCTAAATGCTAAATTTAAGCTTAATTGAATTTAATTGCAAGTAATCAAAAAATAAGCAATAGACTATAGCGCAGTAAATTAATGAGATAAGAGAGAAGCAACAAACTCAGCAATTTATAGAGGTTTAGCCAATCGCTTGCCTATGTCCTCTCTTCTTGACCTTCTTATCAAGAGTTTTCTTTCACTATAACAATAGTTGATATAGCCTCCTTTTTAAGGTTAAGGAATAACCTCTCTACCCCTTTTTACAAAGATAAATATTCACCTCTTACAAAATTCTCTCACAGAGGAACTCTCCTCTTTTCTTTTGGATTAAGGATGAATACAAATAAGAACTCTCTTTTGTGGGTAGGAAGCATAACTTTAACTCAAGCTCTTTAAGACAACACAATAAATATGATGTTGAAGACAAAGGGAATGTTGAGGAATGAACTCTTGAGAGTATTCAAAATTGTCAGCACAAGTCTCTTGTCTTCAGTGTCTTCAATGCTTGGTTTTATATAGCAGGATGGTAGGTAAAGCATTTAATGCAGTTTTTTTCGTTGAAGATTTTACAGAGAGAGCCGTTGGGAACCTCCAGTAGAGTACCAGATCGATCTTCCATCATGACCAGATCGATCTTCTCATTTAAATTTTTACAATTACAAAGCAACTCAAAGCAAGGAGATCGATCTCATGTTTGTAAAGATCGATCTTATAATTTGTAGAATGTTAGTCAAGATCGATCTGTCGAACCATCAGATCGATCTTCTAAACTCTCTGTTTGAAGTAAGATTGATCTTCAGATCGATCTAGCAAGTATTCTCGTAGAGGGGAGATCGATCTCTAATCACCCTAGATCGATCTTTTAAACTCTCTGACTTTGAGGAGATCGATCTCTATCCATATGAGATCAATCTCATAAGCTCTCTGTTTGAACATAGATCGATCTACAAATCGATCTAATACCTTTAACCTCTACCTTAGAGGAAATCGATCTCTTCCTAGACCAGATCGATCTCATAGGCATTCTGTAAGTCAAAGATCGATCTCATAACCCTTAGAGATCGATCTCTTCTTCCTTAACATCCTATACATGTTCTTTGAGTCTTTAGTCCTTTATCAGATCGATCTCATATTCTCATGAGATCGATCTCTCATACTTGAAAACCCAGGAGATCGATCTCTCATCTCATGAGATCGATCTCTCAACCTTTAACACCCAGTTTCTGGCAATGACTTGTATCTCAATATATTCTAATTAAGCTCTTAACATATTTTAAACATTTCTAGATTTATAATATCCATTATTGAATTACTGTTTTGTA
Organism: Firmiana major; assembly: GCA_033439115.1. Taxonomy (NCBI): domain Eukaryota; kingdom Viridiplantae; phylum Streptophyta; class Magnoliopsida; order Malvales; family Malvaceae; genus Firmiana; species Firmiana major. Next base: position 42,116,575 of record CM065908.1, on the reverse strand, counting down.
ATTTCAAAATATATTAACTTAACAACATGTTTGGGATTGCCCAGCGGAAGTAAGAGTGTATAATCCACAAGAGAAAAAATTGAATTCTCGAACTGTAAGTGGATACTTTATTGGTTATCCTGAGAAATCCAAAGGATATAGGTTTTACTGTCCAAACCATAGTCCAAGAATAATTGAAACTGGTAATGCTAAATTCCTTAAGAATGTTGAAGTCAGTGAGAGTGTAGAATGTCAAGATGTGGAAATAACAGAGATAAGGGTGAATGTACCTTTATCCATTATTGATCAAAAATCCACAATTGACATTAATGTTGTCCCAACACTTGTGGAACATGACAACAATGTTGGTCAACATTTGAACAATAATACACGTCCATAATCTGATGTCAAACCTTATGACGATTAAGAATATGATATTCCACCTAATGAAGAAAGATCGAATACAAATGAATCACAAGGAATAACATTAAGGAGATCTCAAAGGGAAAAGAGATCAGCTATTTCAGAAGACTATGTGATTTATTTACAAGAATCAAATTTTGATCTTGGGTTTGATAAAGATCCAGTTACCTTTTCACAAGCCATAGAAAGTTCAGAATCTGTTAAATGGATTGATGTTGTTAAGTTAATATATTTTGAAATGACAAAACAGTAATTCAATAATAGATATTATAAATCTAGAAATGTTTAAAACATGTTAAGAGCTTAATTAGAATATATTGAGATACAAGTCATTGCCAGAAACTGGGTGTTAAAGGTTGAGAGATCGATCTCATGAGATAAGAGATCGATCTCCTAGGTTTTCAAGTATGAGAGATCGATCTCATGAGAATATGAGATCGATCTGATTAAGGATTAAAGACTTAAAGAACATGTATAAGATGCTAAGGAAGAAGAGATCGATCTTTAAGGGCTATGAGATCGATCTTTGACTTACAGAATGCCTATGAGATCGATCTGGTCTAGGAAGAGATAGATCTCCTCTAAGGCAAAGGTTAAAGGTCTTAGATCGATCTATGTTCAAACAGAGAACTTATGAGATCGATCTCATATGGATAGAGATCGATCTCCTCAAAGTCAGAGAGTTTAGGAGATCGATCTAGGGTGATTAGAGATCGATCTCCCCTCTACGAGAATACTTGATAGATCGATCTGGAGATCGATCTTACTTCAAACAAAGAGTTTAGAAGATCAATCTGATGGTTCAACAGATCGATCTTCACTAACATTTTACAAATTATAAGATCGATCTCTACAAATATGAGATCGATCTCCTTGCTTCAAGTTGCTTTGTAATTGTAGGAATTTAAATTAGAAGATCGATCTGGTTATGATGGAAGATCGATCTAGTACTCTACTGGAGGTTCCCAACGGCTCTTTCTGCAAAATCTTCAACGAAAAAAACTGCATTAAATGCTTCACCTACCATCCTGCTGTATAAAAACCAAGCATTGAAGACACTGGAGATAAGAGACTTGTGCTGAAAATTCTGAATACTCTCAAGAGATCATTCCTCAACATTCCCTTTGTCTTCAACTTCACATTTATTGTATTGTCTTAAATAGCTTGAGTGAAAGTTATTCTTCCTACCCACAAAAGTGAAGTTCTTATTTGTATTCACTCTTAATCCAAAAGAAAATAGGAGAGTTCCTCTGTGAGAGAATTGTGTAAGAAGTGAATATATATCTTTGTAAAAAGGGGTAGAGAGGTTATTCCTTAATCTTAAAAAGGAGGTTGTATCAACTATTGTGATAGTGAAAGAAAACTCTTGACAAGAAGGTCAAGAAGAGATGATGTAGGCAAGCGATTGGCCGAACCTCTATAAATTGCTGAGTTTGCTGCTTCTCTCTCTTATCTCCTTTAATTTACTGCACTATAGTCTATTGCTTTTTATTTGATTACTTGCAATTAAATTTAATTAAGCTTAAATTTAGCATTTAGACTAGAAAATCGATTCACCCCCATCTCGGTTGAGCCAACAGATGCAATGAAGGAAGAGTTAAAATCCATGGAACAAAATAAAGTTTGGGATCTCGTTGAATTGCCTGAAGGATGTAAAAGAGTCGGTTGTAAATGGGTCTTTAAGACCAAACGCGACTCAAAAGGCAAGATAGAATGTTATAAAGACAGACTTGTTGCTGAGGCTTATACTAAAAAAGATGACATTAATTATACAGAGACATTCTCTCCTGTATCTAAGAAAGATTCATTAAGAATAATTATGGCATTGATGGCTCAATATGATTTTGAGTTACACCAAATGGATGTGAAAGCAGTCTTTCTAAATAGAGATCTAGAAGAGGAAGTTTACATGGATCAACCTGAAGGTTTTTTCTTAGAAAGCAAAGATCAAATAGTGTGTAAACTTAAGAAGTCAATATATGGACTAAAACAAGCTTCCCGACAATGGTACATTAAGTTCAATACCATTATTACGTCTTTTGGTTTTAAGGAAAATATTGTTGATCGTTGTATATACCAAAAGATCAGTGAGTGGAAGTTTATATTTTTAGTCTTTTATGTTGATGATATTTTGCTTGCAGCAAATGATTTAAGTATACTACGTGAAACTAAAGATTTTTTATTTGAGAATTTTGAGATGAAAGATATGGGAGAGGCTTCTTATGTGATTGGAATAGAAATATTATGGAAAATATCAGAATGAATAAGGAATAATAAGCCTTTCTCAAAAAGCACATATCAATAAAATTCTCAAAAAAATTAACATGAGTAAATGTTCACCTGGGGTAGTTCCCATTCAAAAGGGTGATAAATTTAGTCTCATGCAGTGTCCAAAGAATGAATTGGAACAAAAAGAAATGGAATCAATTCCTTAAGCCTTTGTTGTTGGAAGTTTGATGTACCTGCAGACCTGTACTAGACCGGATATAAGTTTTACAGTTGGGATGTTAGGCAGGTATCAAAGTAATCCTGGAATTGATCACTAGAAAGCTGCAAAGAAAGTTTTAAGGTACCTGCAAGGAACAAAGAATTGCATGCTCACATATAAGAGATCTGATCAACTGGAAGTAGTCGGATACATAGATTCAGACTTTGCTGGATGTCTTGACAGCAAGAAATCCACTTTTGGTTATCTGTTTCTATTAGCAGAATGAGCAGTTTCATGGAAAAGTATGAAACAGACTGTCACCGCTTCATCCACAATGGAAGAAGAATTTGTGGCTTGCTTTGAAGCTACAATTCATGCATTATGGATGCAGAACTTTATTTCAGGACTTGGGGTTGTCGACACCATTACCAAGCCACTGAAGATTTACTGTGATAACTCCGCAGCAGTATTCTTCTCAAAGAACGACAAATACTCGGGAGGTGCCAAACATATGGAATTAAAGTATTTTTCCGTTAAGGAGGAGGTTCAAAAACAAACAGTGTCTATTCAGCATATTAGTATTGATCTCATGATTGCTGACCCATTAACGAAGGGTTTACAACCCAAATTATTTAAGGAACATGTTCTTAGGATGGGTCTTAATTGTAATGATGTTTTATAGTGACACTTTGAGCTCAATGTTATGTTTCTAACACTTTTATGTTTTCCTGTTCTATGATGTTATGTATACATTATTGTTTTATATTAACATGAAAAGACTTAACAAGCCATTATTGCGGACCATAATGAAATTATGATATAATTAAGGACCTAATACAATAAATTGCAGGCGTTATAGTATATGGATGAGAGTGTTTTACAAATTAGAACATAACCGTCATAACTCACGCCGAACAATTTATATATCTTGGTATTATGATGGGAAATAAGAAATTAACTTCTATTATAAAGATTTTAATCGAGCCAAGTGAGAGAATGTAAGATAAACTTATGATGTGTGGCTCTGATTAAATCTAATAAAAGTTAATGTTATGTCACTATCCCTAAAATTTAGGAGTCACTATTCCTAAAATTAATGAACCACATCCACCCACATGATGGATATGGTTGGGAGTGGTAGTTATCTACTTAAATTAAAATAGGTCCTCTCTCTCTCATAAAGATATACGGTAATTCTATCTGCTCCGTATACGTAAGAAAAATCAGAGCAAGAGAGAGAAACCTGTTTTCAGAAAAAAAAATTTATTTGCTTTCACAAGAGCTTCTGCAATGACTTCTTCATTGACTCCCACTACAGACAGATGTATGTAAATTATTTTTAAATTATCTTAAAAACATGAGACATCTAGTTTAAAAAGATCCTGTGATGTATGTGTAAATGATAAATACATACACAATTTTTGTTTACATGTAACTTAAATATCATCATAGTGGTAAACAGAAGGATCCCGTCTCTAGTTCGGCGGTGGAATATAATGTATAAGGTATGCTGTCAAAACTGTTTTAATGGTACATCATACATTGTGTGATGTTGAGCTGGATTTCTACAATAATATCAGTATATATACACATCCACTATGTGGGTAGAATAGATAAATAATTTGATTATATAGATAACTATGAAAAGAAAAAAAAAATTATAGTTATCTTAAAATGTAAATGGGAAAGGGCTGTTTCAAGCATGAGGGAAGGTAGAAAGATGCTATATCCATCACCAAAAATGGAATTTCTCCATATTTGGAATAGGAAAAATCTCATTCATGTTATTTTCCTTAAATATTATCTTCTGATAATTATCAATATTCTGATGTAGCACTGATTTTAGAGGAAATTATTGTTTGCCACAATTGGCAAGAGAGCCTCTTTTCTTTAGGGAGACAACTCCACAACCTAGGAAGCATACTTTAGGAAAGCAACGTCAGAATTTACTCGTTGACAAGCAAGCATACACAGCCACAAGAGCTATTTTTGAGGTTTTAGTTTCTAACAACAGCATATCATTGAGGAGAATTTACTTCTCTTATTGTGTTGGTGACTCAACTGATTATGAGTACATTTTGTTAGTTGATCTTGATCATATGAGCATTGACTTAATCATCAAATGCTGTATAATATGAGCGCTGGTGTCATGTAATACTGATGCATTATTATATGGCACAGGCAACATCTCCTACAGTGCCCATAGGGCCTTTTAGAGAAGCATTTTGAGAAACTTATTCAATGTGAACCTCGTCTGAATTTCCTAACAGCCAGAAATTTAGTTGCAATCAACGTATTTTGAACAAAGGATATATCTGGTTTCACCGATTCAAATGAAGCTGGCCTCGTGTTTGAGTTAAAATGTGAGGAGAGACCTACTTATCTTTGGATTATTAAGGGTGGGAACACGCGATTTCCCGTTAAGATGGAATGAAGTCAGTTGAAAATGTGGCTATTGCCCTTTTTATTGGGTTCTTTTAGTTTTCTTCCCATTTTTGCTTAATAGGTCTTTATTTATGTTAGTTATGTATATTGGAAGTTATATAGTGTGTTTACTTGATTTTATTGATGAAATAAGAATCTTGCTTTCTTCCTCTTTGCTTATTCTTTTGAGACTTGAGATTTCATTGTCAAAAGTCTCAATTTTCCTTTGATAATTATCTTTGAATTTTTTTTTTTCCATACCCCGCAGCATGCTCAAGCATCATACTAGTTTCAGTAACTGTGCTACTTGTCTCAATTCAATCTTGATCCCTTCAAAAGCTCCAATGAAAAATATTCAGTCCAGTATGTAATGATGTATAGACCAGTGTAACACAATCAATTAGTACTAGATTTTCATGTTTGGGAAATAATAGCCAACGAAGATCGTTCCCTTCATGTGCTTGCGAGAAAAAAACTTGTACTATTAACAGCTAAAGATGCTTAAACGAGAAGGAAACACAACACCCCCTAAAGACTTCACCTACTTTTCAAGGTTTCATAATTTAATATAATTAACACCAAAATTCATATTCCCACACCAGAAATATCTCTTGTAACATAACCATGTCATTGATACCAAAAATAGCTAAAGGAAAAAACACACTAGGCTATTCATTACCATCAGCTGTAGGAGGTAGTGGCTGAAGAGCTTTAAGAGGGTTCATGATGACACCATCAATAAGTCCATATTCCTTTGCTTCTTTTGCGCTCATGAAAAAATCACGGTCTGTGTCCTGGTTAATCTTCTCCAAGCTCTGACCAGTGTGGTAAGCAAGATACCCGTTTAAGTTTGCCTTATGATGCAGCATTTCATTTGCCTGAGAATCATGTCTGCTAGTCAGAGTACCATATATCAACTGAACAAAAAAGAGGCTACACACATAGCATTTATACAATCCAAGCCGTAAATATTTGGCAAGGATCTTCATGAAGGCATCCCAAAGATGCACTGTTCAATCCTTACTATTTTTCTTTTTTTAATTAAAAAAAATTGGATCCATCTTTAATAACAAAACTTTAACAAGCCTCCCATCCCTTGAAACCCACCAAAGAACAGAAAAACTTTAACAAAAAGACATGCTCACTAGTGCTTGCCTGTCTTGTATCATAAAAACAAGACACAATTTATTGTAGTTGATTTACCAAGGGGGAGGGGAGGCAGAAGTATAAAATTTAAACAACATTGAGTTTTGCCAAGGGAGACACACACCTGAATATCAATATCAGTTTGACCTCCTTGAGCTCCACCAAGAGGCTGATGTATCATTATCCTTGAATTAGGTAAACTGTATCGTTTTCCTGCAGTTTTGAAGTAAACAAAGAGATAAGCAAATTTAGTAGACTGGGGGAAACTACACCAAACGACAGAGCTATGAATGGTACAAATCAAAAGTGTTATATACCTTTGGTTCCGGCACTAAGCAGAAAAGCTCCCATGCTGTTCATGGAAAAACAAAATGTATCCATTACTAAAAGCAGACAATTGCATCCACATGCAAATTGAAAATGTTATTCTAAGGAACATCCCACAGACATCTTAATTTTAGAAATTATTTCACGTCAAGGGTTTGCAATTTTTATAAAGATCAATCATCAGGCTCTCGCACTAAAAACATTAATTTTTTTTAATAATTAACAAAACTCAAGCTATAACCCAATATTCAGCCTCCGAGCATTTGTGAAAGATTAAATAAACAACATAAGACTATCTTATCAGTCCATTGTCTGTGTGATTATGTTGTCATCTAGATTATAGGAACAACAAATGGATTTACAAGAATCTTGAAACTGAGTTATATCATCCATTTCAAATTGCCTGAAGGTAGTCAATAATTACACCCAGACAATTCCATCTCAAAAAGGAAAACTTTCAATATTAAATAAAAATAGTTTAAACATTTCAAACAGAATCAAGCACTAGCTTTTTAGTAGAATTTCAATCCACAATCATGGAAAGGTATTGACCTTGGCTCTGTAACTAATTTTATAACTCCTTAACCCAAATAGTAGATCCTCGGTTACTAGAGAAAACAAGGATAAGCGATAAGCAATTACTTCCCCAGAGGTCTAAATCACTAGAAATGAAATTTCAAAATAGCAACTTTAACAGCACCTGTTATGTTTCTAGGCTGACCTGTCCATATCAGGGCAGGTTTTTTTCTGCAAAAACAGCAGGCAGTTTAGGCCACCCCATCTCCAGAAATCCTTCATGCATCCTTACCACAGTCATATTAAGGGCTCGTCCTTTTCCCTTTACCCAACCTTATGCCAAACAATCAGTACCTATCCTACCCCTAGTGTTCATAAAATCTCTTATTATGCATTATGATGTAAAACTTGAGACTAAGCGTAAGCCATGTCGCAAAAATGCAGCCATACAAGCTGCTATGAACAGGCAAACAGGCCAAAAATAGGCTGTAAACCTATGATGTTCTGGCAGTTGGGACACCAAATAGAATGCGCATAACTCCACTTCCTTGTGAGGATTAAACTAAATGTGCTTTGAAATACCAAGGTTAGGCATCAGGCAGGGGGAACATGAGAAATAAAACCAATCTCAATCACCATGCCCCCTCTATCTCAAGTAAATTTAAGTATTACAACCCATTTGGCCAAAACACATATATTACACATATTAGGAAATATTCTCATCAAGGATCGAATATCCACGAGAATGAATCAATACCATAATATTAAGTTTTGAAGTTGAGATCAATAATCCTCAATTAATAGACAAAGAAGACATAGATGCAAAACTACTGTTATATGATGTTCCATATTGAGATTTGAAATACAAGTGCTTAATAAACAGAAACAATTACATCAATGAATTTATACCTAGCTGCAAGTCCAACACACACAGTCGAGACATCAGGCCGAATATGCCTCATGGTGTCAAATACGGCCATACCTAAGAAAATTCAAAACCATACGAGTTAGGCAAGTCAATAGAAAATTGTCACTAGCTTGCTATTTGAAACAAATCAGTTCAAGTATAAATACATTATTCTCATTAGATAGATGCATTACCAGCTGTAACTGACCCTCCTGGGGAATTGACATACATGACAATGTCCTGACAAGATCAAGAAATGTGCAAGTAGTCAATAATATTCATAATAGCATTCAAGATTCCTTACATCTTTTCTTTTTCTTTTTGAAAAAATAAAGGTGTGTGTTATTAAAAGAGAGCAAGCATAGAACCAAGCAGACCTTCTGGGGATCAACAGCATCAAGATAGAGAAGCTGAGCTACAATAATATTTGCCATATCATCATCAACAGCTCCACCACAGCGAATAATTCTCTAAGAATCGAAAGAAACAACCAGATTAGAAGCAGATAAGAAAGAAACCAAAGTCTTTTGAAACCAAAATTCACAACCGAACCAAACCCATACTCGTTGAAAAAGTTGGCTCATAACACTATGTAATCGCTCTTGCACCATTGGAGGTGGCCCCTGCCCTTGTGCATATGCAGGGAAGTAAGATGACGATGGGACTTGCAAATCATCCCTGCACAGTTACAAAATAATCTCTCTTATATTTTACCACATAAGGTAGAAGATATAGAATTGTAGTTTCAAGCATTTACCTTATGGACCAAATTCCGTGTCGAGAGCTTGTCTCTGGAGCCCAAAACTCTCCAGTGTAAACTGCCTTCGGCTGAGAACTCATCACATTCTTTTGATTACTAACTAGCTTCTTCAATTTCCTTAAAATAAAAATAAAAAATTACTTTTCGAACTTAGCCAATCAAGTGAAAAGTAAAAAACAAAACATCAGAAAAAAAAAATCCATCTTCACCCTCTCTAAAGAAACCAACATTTAAAAAAAAACAAGTTTCAATTAAGGTTGGAAGAACGGTAAATCTACCTCCAAGATTCCAGAATGTCGACTTAAACGTTTAATTCAAAAAGACTTGAAATTTAAAATTTTGTTACAGATTTAGTTGGATGAGAGAAAGAGGAAATAGAAAAAGGAAATACCTGGGACGAAGGGGATGGTAAGGAAGAGATAACCTATGAGAATCCAGATTGGTGCTTGAGTTTGGAGAGAAGAGCAGTGAACCCAACCGAAGAGACGACGCTGATGTCGAAATACACGTTTGTGCCATTCGTATCTACCTTACCAGTCTGAACCAGATTTAAAACGAAATTGAAACACTGGTTTCAGCTGCGTTTATGGCTTTTATTGTAATGGACTGAGGAATGTAAGAAGACCTTATCTCCCAACTTAAGGCTAAGGGTGGCGGTGGGCTTCGGGGACGATAAAGGTAGCGTATCTCTCTAGAGAAGTGAACTGGAACAAGAAACTAGTTTTACTTGAACAGCGACGCCCTGAATGTCTTTTTCCCGAACCGCAACAGATCTTCTTGTGTTGACCCGAATTTGGATTTCGGACGGGTCACGACCCAGAAGCAGATAGCATATCGTTCTTTTAAAGTACACTAGATCGGTTTGGAGTTGGTGTTAATTGGTCTCGGTTCGTCGGCATTGAAAATCGGTTCAAATCAATGTTCAAGCAGGTCGGTTTCGAGTCGGTTCAATATCATATATGGATTCGGCTCCGTGAATGGTGAATCGGTTCACGGGTCAATTTGAACAAATTTACTCTTTTTTATCAAACTTTTTAAAATTAATTTTTTAATAAAAAACTTAATAAATTTATTTATTAAAATATTTTTATTTTATAAATTTATTGATTAATAAAAATAAATATTGACTTATTAGTTATTTAATATATTTTTATATAATAGTTATTATAATAAAACTTTATAACTTATTTAATAAAGTTATTGTAATAAACATAAAGTTATTATCTAATATTATAAAGTAATCATTATAATAAATAATTTAATTATAAAAAAGTTATTATAATGTATTGACTTAATAGTCAAATATATCATTAACTTCTTACACAAAATAGATATAAACTTTTAACATTTTATTGCATGAAAATCAGTTCACAAACTTTTATTTTATTGTAAATAAACTTTCTACCTTTTAAAATCATGTAATTAAGTCTAAATCTGTTAAATGATACTAACTTTCATTATTATTGCATACGTGACATACCACGTGAGCGACCAACTAAACTATCTACATCAGCTTCCACATAGGATGTTTAAACAACACTTAGTATCATTTAATAGATATTGACTTAATTGCATGATTTTCAAAGATTGATGATTTATTTACATTAAAATAAAAGTTGATGCACTCATTTCCATACAATAAAATATTGAGGGCTTATATCATTTTTGTGCAAAAGTTTGAGGTATATTTGACTATTAAATTTAACTTATTTAATAAAGTTATTAGTTTAAAAAAGTTCTGATAATAGATTTAAAATTTTTAAATTTCTTTTGACAAAATTAAAATTAATTATTACATTTGAAATATAATTAAATTTATTATTTATTATTTGAAATATAAGTAAACTTAAAACTTGTCATTTTACATGAAAAAATATTCATTTATTATTTACTTTTAAGAAAGCATATTTATTTAGTATATTTTTCAAATATTTATTTATTTTGTATTTTTAATATTTATTCATTTTATAAACTAAACTTATAGTTACAACATTATTTTATTGGTATTTAACAATTAACAATAATAATAAATGAAAATAAAAAATGAGAAAAATGAGAGCAAAGATTTCTTACATGGAAAACCCTTCAAAATTTAAAAGGGTAAAAATTATAGGACCATAGTCCATAAAAATATTTACTATGACTGAATTTATTTACAATTTTACATATAATTTACAAATAAAAATAAATAAAACTATTTCTTATTCCTCATAATTTATAAGGATTGATTTGAAAATTTTTTTCCTCCTTCGACATATTATTGACGAACTCATTGACCATTCCAAATTCTTTTATTGCGGGATTCTACTTTAAACCAGTTTTTGAGACATGTTAGCATGCATAATAAAGCCAGATTAATACTAGTTCGATGGTCTTTAATGATTCTTTCACATGTCGAGAATGTGGATTATGAAGCAACAGATGATACTTGCACCGCACAAATATCTCGAGCCATGGAAGCTAAAATTGAAAATTGTCTTTGGTTTTCTTTCTACCATTGGAAAAAATCAAAGTTATTGTTGTCAATACGAAAATTTTGACTAAAGAAAAAAAATCATATCTCAGTGGAGCATTCTGTAAGACCTGCAAATTTTTATGTAATGTTTATGATTCTGGAATGTATAGACAAGTTACATTATATATGAATTATAAGAAATGGATATTTTCAAGTGCTAAGTGTGAATGAAATGCAAAATGAGTAGTGAAGTAATTGAGTTTGAGTTTAACTTTGGAAATCTGGGAAAATTATAGCTGAAATGCTGCAAATGTAGGACAGATTGATCTCATTACAAGGGGAGATCGATCTCATTGCCTCAAAATGCATGCCAGGGGGAGATCAATCCCTCATTCAAAGCAGATCGATCTCAAGTTGCTTCTGTTGGGACAAGATCGATCTCTAGTTGTCTCTGGTTAGCAAAAATCGATCTCTTCTTAAGGCCAAATCGATCTGTAAAGCCGTTTGCCTGAGCCAGATCGATCACATCCCATGAGCAAGGAACTAATCTCATTCCTTGAGCAGATTGATCTCATCCAAGGAGGCAGATCGATCCCCTAGCCTGCAAGTCAAATTCTGAAGGAGTTTAAACAAGGGTAGATCGATCTCTCACCCAAGGGATCGATCTGCTAAGGTATATTCTATAAAATTCGACAGTTGAGTCTTGCATTTCATAAAAACAACTCATCTTCCTCCATTTTTAGCAAGTGAACTAGGTTTCTCACTCTAAAATCATCACTTTCCAATTAGATTTGAGAGAGATTCCTTTGAGCAAAGTTGTTCCTAGTGAGGAAGAAAACAACATAGTCAAATATTGGAAGCTGAAACTTTGGATTGAAGGAGAAAAGAGGTTTTTCCCAAATTTGGCAAAAAGGAAGAAAAAGTTAAGCTAGGTAAGATTTCAATACATCATCTTCTAGTATGTTAATCTAGACATTTTGATTAGTTGATTGGTGTATATAATGTTGGCTGAAATGTTCATGTACATGCTTAAACAACCATGACCTAGAATGGGCTTAGTGAGAGAAAGTTGAAATGGCATGGAGTTGATGATGATTTAAGCATGTAGAGATGTTAGTAAGCATGTATAGATGATTTTAGGATAACTTTGTGAAATCCATATGTTGGAATAAATGATGATTGAAAATTGGCATAAGTGGTGTTTGATAAATTACCTTAGTTCATGATGAACTAGAGGCATTGTGAGAGTAATGTTGGTTCAGTGTGAATCAATAGACCTCAAAAGTCTAATAGATTCTCGAGAAACAAATAGAACGATCGAAATGGACTTAAGAGAGTATAAGGTCCAAAAAAGATGCAATGAGGCCAGATTGGTGTAAAATGGCCCGATGCATTGATTAAAATGTCATGCAAGTGAGAATTGAGTATATTATGATATACTGACATGAGAAGTAAATGCTTGCAGCTCCTGGAGATATAATTTGAGTCGATAAGACTGGATCACGAGCATTGGAAATCAAAGGAAAGTGATTCGAGCATGATTCGAGGTAAAAGATTTATGCGAGTTATTAGAGATAGCTATACGTATGTTTCTTACCTGCTGTGTGCAAATAAATACGATAAAATATTTAGATATCGAAATAGCTATGTGAAAAACTAAATATGAGAAGAAACTTATATGCATGAATTGCATGACTTCAATGTTCTTGTTGTGAAGATACGTTTTGCAAGTGTTTTGAGAAAGAGTAATAATAGACTGTCTCCTGATTTAGTTATTTTACATGAAAAACATTTAATGAGTGATTGAAGGGAGATTGTCTCATCATGTTCTATTTATACACATAATTGGGGGTACAAAGGTAATTTTCAATCCTAGATGAGTTGATATTGTTTGGCCACTTGTCTTCACTCCATTCACTTTAGAGAAGATATTTCTATGTCATTTGTCTTCTTGTCCACTTGGATGTGCAATGTGGCATGTGGTAGCAAATGTGTCCTTTTAAGCCCATTTTCAGTACATTTTCTACCGGAATGACTGAAGTTCATCCGGATTTGATTTATCTGCAAACATGAGAATTTTAATTAAAATGAGGGGATAATTAATAAAATAATATGGGGATTAAAATAATTAATTAAAAAATTAAGTATAAATAATTCTATTTTAATAGAATTATCACACCCCCAAACTTGAGCTTTTACTTGTCCTCAAGAAAAACAAAACATATGTAGGAATTGGCAAGTACTAATGTAAGACCCGTAAATTTACATGTAATCTTTATGATTTTGTGATGTATAGACAAGTCACAATTAATGTAAATCATAAGGAATGAATGTTTTGAAGTTGTAAATGTGTATGAAATCTAAAATGGATGGTTAAGTAAATCAAATACCAATATAACAATGATTTTGAAATGAAAGTTGCAGCAGAACTGCTTCTGGAGAGGAGCAGATCAATCTCCTTAGCAATATAGACCGATCTCATAGGTTAAACATGTGAAAATAAGGTTTCTGCAAGAGGCAGATCGATCCCCTAGCAAGAGCAGATCAATCCCTCAATGATGCAGATCGATCTTGAGTAAGATTTGGCTAAAGTAGATTGATTTCCTTAAGGCTCGGGTTGTGATAGATCGATCTCATTGCAAGGCCAGATTGATCCCCTTAAGGTTCTGAGTAATGCAGATCGATCTCATTAGGCCTAAAAGGTCGGTTTCGAGAAGAAAAGTGCAAGGCAGATCGATCTCATGTAGTTAGCAGATCGATCTCCTAGAGCAAATTCTATAAATACAAGGTTCTGCACTTTAGTTTTTCTCGAGAAACACTATTCCATTCAAGAACCAAAGCTAAATCTAACATTTTAACACTAGGAAACTTCAGTTTGCAATCGGTTTTGAGTGAGATTTAATTAAGCAAAGTTGTTCTTGGTAAAGAGGAGAACAACCTACTTGGAAACAAGAAGTTGGAATCAAAGATTGAAGAGCAAGGAGGATTTTACCAATTTTTGAAGAAAAAAGGAAAATCTCAGCTAGATAAGATTTAATGCACCAAGTTGATATATGTTAAACTAGGTGTATTGGTGAGCTTGTTGGTATATGTATGAATTGTTGGAAATGAAAGGATCATTAAAAATGAGCATGACCTAGCTATTAGCATGGAAGTGAGAAAATGATGAGAAAATGGTGTTGGCATAAATTAAATGATGGAATATGCATGTGTATGGAAGATTATAAAGTAGTTTTATGAAATGCATAAATGGGAAATGAGGAGAAATGAAGGTAGATAAATGAAAAATATGGTATAACACTATAAATGAAGGAAATGATGAAATTGATGTATTGAATTAAGATTTGGCAAATGAAACAAGTATATTACGATATACTAACATCAATAATTATAACAGCTTCGAAAATCACATTGGAAGCTGATCGGACTGCGAGCGTGAGCAACACCGAGGAAGAGAGGTCACATGACGTGATCCGAGGTAAGAGAATTTCATGAGTAGCTAGAGATAGTTACACGTAAATTTAATAGAATTTCGATATTATATTCTATATGAATTCTCGTGAATAGGCATGTTGTTGTGATAGAGACTGATGAGGTTAAGTGTGATTTATCCAAAAATAGGGTGAAAATACCTTAGAATAATTGTTTACATTATTTATACATCCCCTAAAGTTACTTACAAACATGTTACTGTGCTATGCTTATGTAGATACAATATGTACAAGTGTATATACCTTATGTTGATGGGTAGCAGCGGATATCCGGAATGCAATACTGAGTCGTCTTAACGTCTACTGGAGATTATCTGTGGGAGAAAATGAAAGGGGTGAGCACATCAAGCTCAGTAAGGCAATCCTACGAACAAGTAGGTAACCATACTACCTACATGAACGTGGTGCCATGCATAAACCACCATTTCTCCACACATTTTAAAACAGATGATATGAGTTATGATGTTATGTAAATCAAGTTTGCACGGAAAATTCAACAAGCAATTATTTCAAATCATTTCTTTCTCATTTAAAAATTTCACAATAAAGTCAGGACTCGACCCCTCCTTCGGGTGATCTTGACTCACACAAAACCATGAAAATCGGTTTACATCACACATTGGTTTAAAAAGCATGGAAATAGCATCATGCACATTTAATTTAAAACCCAGTTTGATCTCATCAAAATCGTCGACATGCGAGACTAGGCAACATCTGTATATCGGCAATAACCAGGACTATGACCATGTGTGTCCTCGGGAGTTCCTCTGCTACACGGATCCTAGTGTGCGGGTTCTCACCATGATCGAGAACCGTCCGGGAGTTGGGTCACTCCATCTCGTCGGTCTTATCCGATCCCATGCATCCGAAGATGCCAACGTATCACAAAGATACAACGTATCACAAAGATATCACACGGTACATCGTACTCCATGCTACTTGCACGGTACATCGTACTCCGTGGACCCCCAGCCTTATCCCTCTTTCGGGCTCATCAGGTTGTTTTAACATTAAACCGTATTGCCATGTCTCAAAACGCACGTGCGAGCCTATTTAATCAGTGACACACAGTCTACCCGATGCTCCAAGCATGGCTCATCGCATGTTCTCATAAAATCAGTGCGAGCAATGCTCAGCACTCTCATCAAATCAAGTAAAACTAGTGCGAGCTAGGCTCTAGCACTCTGTCTCAAAAATCATATAAAAATATGGTGCGAGTTAGACTCTAGCACCCTGTCACGAAAATCATATATATATATATATATATATATATATATATATAAATCTGGTGCGAGTTGGATTCCAGCACCTATGCATGTAAAACTCTAGTGCGAGCTCTCGCTCCAGCACTAATGCATGCATCACACAAATCAAAATATCGTGCGAGCTGAGCTCTAGCACGTCACATGTCAATAAAAACACGTAGGCGGTTTTGTTTCCTCAAAACAGTTTTTCAAAACAATTATATCGTTGAAAGTATGCAATGCTGTGCATTTTCTTTCAAGGTTAGCCAGCCTACTCATGCATGCATTAAAATGTCTCCAGAACGAGCAGAAACCTCTTGTTCTTACTCCTCCCAAATTTTTCCTATATTTGTAAATTTTACCCTTAACAAGGGTATTTTGGTAATTTGTCCATTCGGACACTAAAAGTATTATTTGACCTCTAGACCCTTCAGATAATTTTTAAAGACTGCATATGAACTTGAAATTTCGTAAAGTTTACCTCTAGCAGTCCGTAGAATTCCCTTACCTTATTTTTCTGTCGAGTCTGACCTTTCCTTTTCCACTGTTGTCTCGTCGCGCAGTCCGATATGCTTCTAATCAAACCTCCGGAACTGCGTATAATTATTCCTCAGGTCAGATATTATACAACTTAATTGTATTTTCTATTTTCTGGGCTTAATTTAAATCATTGGGCCCGATTGCACCTTAATAGGCCTTAATCGGCCTAAAGCCCGTTTTCCACTTAATTTTCACATTATCGAGGCCTATTGGGCTCATTGGGCCCACTAATAATTTATTGAGTCTCGTTCTAACTTTCAAATAGCAAAATTTATTATTTACGACAATTTATCTAAATTTTCATAATTTAATTCAATTTATGCGGAATTTAAATTCATATCACGCATAACGATGTAAATTGTTGTAAATAATGGTTACTTACCCGAGATTCCATGCTAGTCCGTAAATCGAGGCTGTCTCGAGCTCTCGGTTGATGCCAATCGTCGAGCTACACAATTAAATGTATTTTCGGGTAAACATCCCGGTCGAAAATTAATTAAATAAAATATTCCAAAATTTAAATCGGTCAATTCGACCGCTTATCTACTTACCCGAAGCTCGATTGCATCACTGGAATTTTCTCCAATTTTTCCTCTTTTTCTTTTTCCCTTTTTCTCCTTTTTCCTTTCTTTTCTTTCCTTTTTTCTTTCCTTTTCCTTTCTTTTCCTTCCCTTTCCTTTCGGCCAAACGGTGCCGTTCCCTGCTAATTGCCGTCGCCGGCGTTTCCGACGGTCTCGTCGGCCAAGATCGGTCTCAAAAGAACCGACTTCTTCCCCTGAGTGCGTTGGTGGCCTCCGTTTCAACCCAGACGCGGTGGTTCGTCGAAAACCAGCCCGTTTCTCCCTCGATTTTCCTTTGCTCCGATCGGCTTGCTCCGGCCACCTGACGACGTGATTCCGGTGCCCACGTGCTCGTCGGTCTCTCCTCTTCCTCCTGGTAGTTTCGTCGGAGCTTGTCGGTCGCCGGTGTGCTGGAATCGGCGGTGAGGGTCGCGGGTCGTCTTTAGGTTTCTCTTTCTCGGGTTCTCCCGAGCTTTTTCTCTCTCCTCTCTTTTTTTTCATTTATTTTATTAATTATTTTTATTATTATTTTAAACATTAAAATACATTAAAAATACCCAAATATCCCTTAAAATATCCTTAAAATTATTATTTAATTCTAAATTCATTTATTTAATTTTATTTAATTTATTTAATTTATTTTAACCCTTTTTCAGGTATAATTTCTCCGTATTTTTTGGATATTGTCCCGAATGACTTTTCGGTATATTTTTTGATTATTTTTCCGAACTAAAAATTCTGATTAATCCCGATTAATTTCAATAAATTGATATCCTGATCAATTTAATCCAAAATAAATTTATTTCACTTTTATTGACCAAGATTTCTCAATCCATTATTTTAAATTAAATTTTTCTTCTCAAATTTATACCGACTTTCGATCTTTTGACCATTTTGCCCTTGCACGTGTTCGGGATTAATTTAACCCGACTTTCCTTCACGAATACTCATTCATTTCGTATTTTAATTAAATTCGGGTCTTACATACCGTGAGTACTTGATGTACTTGGATAGGACTGGTTAGCAGTGGGAGCGAGATCCAGTGGGATCTGGTATGCTACGGGATCAAGTCCTCTGTTGAGAGATGACGGTATAGATTTGATCCACCTCTCATTACAGTAATTGTGAGACCCTGCACACCGAGTACTGTGTAGCCTGGGATCGCGGAAAATAAGTTATGATCATAAACTTAGAACATGTAGTCGCCTATCTTGGTTTTCTTTTCATGCAATGAGATTGATTTCTTGAATGAATTATCACACAGTTTTTATGATATGAACATGTGAATTTGTGAATTGTGAAAAGGGTAACCCGAGGATGGGTGAGGCCTAGATTTTCATGTTTTTAAACATGATGCTATGCCATATTATTTGATTTAATTGAATGGTATGATAAATGTGATATTTATGAAATTACATGAGAAATGCAGTGTTATGCATAAAATACTAAGGTTGTTAAACCAGCATATTTCCAGTTTTTATAACTGATGTTTTGTGTATATATATAGCATAAAGGCTTTGAGCAAGATGCATGCTTTAGATATGAATAGATAAGGAAATGATTTCAAGGCATAAGCATTGTATTTTGTAGATAGTGCGGTTATTTACTTGCTTACCTGATTTCTTTACTGAGCTATGAGCTCACCCCCTTATTATTTCTCTCTTTTCAGAGCATCCATAGTAGGTGGACACAGCTGGAGATTTGTAGACTTTGATCAGCTGCCTATCCATCTTACGAGAGGTATACATACTCGAACATTTTTGTACTGAACAATGTATAAGCATAGCTATGTAAACGATTGTATAGTCGGGGATGTATATGTACAAATACTTGTATTAATGTATAAGAGCTTACATTATAGAAAAGAATATTAAATTCTACGTATGTTGTGAATGAATATGAATGGGTGACTAATATCGAATCACAACCCAACTATTTGGTGTGGGGTGATGATAAAAGAAGAGGTAAGTGAAATGCAAAAATTTTTGGGGTGATTTTGGTAGGTCGCGGGTGAGAGAAGGGTGTGACAACTAAACATATTGATTTCCCCAATATTATCCTCAAAGAAAAAATACAAACTCTGATATCAAAGATTCACAATTATAAGTCTAACACTCAGAATCATTCAATCATAAGTCTTAACCCAAATTGGATTCCTCGTGTGTGTGTGAAAATGTTAAAGCCACTTCACAGTACATTACCCGGATCAGATTATGTAAACACAGTAACTGCAAAGTCAATGACAAGTGATCATTCCCATAAGTTTGCTTTTCACTTCTCTCTCCACTATGTAGTCACACTTAACCAAAGATCAATAAGACTTCATTCAGCTTGTAATGTAAGGCCAGGGCTAAGGTATGATAAAGTCGATTTAGGTTTAATTATCCCTTAACATGCAACACTTCTAGGATCTTTGATGTAAGAGCTCATATTTATTCCCCCAAACTTGTTTTGCTACACATTTTTATTCTATTTTTGTAATTTTCTTCTTTTTTTTTTTTTGAAACATTTCAATTTCACTATCACCTATAACCCATATGTACATAGCTCAAAATATATCATAGTGAAATTACATGCTTTTGGGGTAAGGGATAGGACAAGAGTGTTTAAGCTAAGGAAAAATATACAGGTGTATTTACAGAGAAAAGCTTATTTGGCCAAGATGGGTGACTAGGGGTAAACTATGTACAAGGATGGCTGAAAAGGCTCAAACGATCCAAAGATGACCTAAATCATTTCCCTGATTAAGTGTGATCTAATATTTCACATCGAGATAAGATCAAATAAATTCTAGAATATGATGCACAAAATCAACTGAACAAATGCAATCCTATGTCCACATAAGCTTTTTCTAAATAAATATACAGATTCATGACATGACATGTGCATAAAATGAGGAAGTCACAATCAGAATCAAGACAAATTCAAGAATTTAACTTCATGCTTTTCCTACAATCATGCTTCTTATTCAATCAAAGTCAGACTAAATCATGGAGTTATATCATCGAAATATGGGAAAAATCACATGCTGAGTACTAAATCATCCCAAAATCAAACAATGTAAGCTCATATTTTTGAAAATTTTTGAATTCTGCTAAAAAAATTTTAAAATTGCTCAAATGAATCCCCTTTCCCCAAACTTAAAGTGTACAGTGTCCTCATTATGCAGATAATATAAGAATTGAAGCTCAAGAATAGAATACTCCCCTATCTGATGATGAAGCACATGTGAACCTTGATGAGAACATGCTGTTGCAAAGACTATCTAACAAAGAAAGAAACAACAAAAAAAGAAAAGACCTATACAAAAAGCGAAAAGAAAAATAAAACAGCGTCAAATGAAATAAAGCTAAGTAGCAGGATTAGAAGTAAGAGGATCAGCTAAAGTGGTAACAGAATGCTGACGGTCAAATCCTCCCCCAAAATAATGCTTAAGTCTACACCCATTAACCTTAAAGGGTTGCTTCAAGGTCTTATCCATGATCTCAATGGCTCCATGAGGGAATACTTGTGTAATGATGAAGGGTCCTGTCCATCTAGACTTAAGCTTTTCTAGAAACAACTTCAAGCGAGAATTGAAAAGCAGTACTTGCTGCCCTGGCTTGAAGTCTCTCTCCTTTATTTTATTTTTTTTAGAGAGAGAAAATTAACTTCTTTTTATGCAATTGAAATTTTAATTTAATTATTTTCTTGCATATATTTAGGATTTAATTATTTCTCAAGCATCACTTAGATTTTATCTTTAATTTAGGTATTTTAGTTAGTTAGTAATTATTTATTGCTATATATATTTGAATTTTATTTCATTAGACCATAGGTTAGATTATTTTGCATTAGATTAAATACATGCAATTTTATTTTCATATTAGAATTTTCTAGTTTTACTCATTTTATTTTACATTCTCTTATATTTACATTTTAGTCCATTTACACTAATTAATTTTAGTTTCAGTATTTTTCTTTTGCAGAATATTGCTTTTATTTGCTTGAAGCTTTGTAAGTAATTTTTGCTCGATTTTCTTTATTTTATAATTTTCATTTTATTTATTGTTTTTCAGTATTTTTAATTTAAACCTAGTAGATCACCCCCTTTAATATTCATAATTTGCTAGGATATATTTAGGGTAAAATTAACTGGTACTTAGTTAGGCTAACTGTATTCTCTGTGGGACGATAATCCGAGACTCAATTATCATTATTACTTGTGTGACCCGTGCACTTGCGATAGACACGCCTAGTTAGCTAGGACGCGACATGTCAAGTTTTTGACGCTGTTGCCGGGGAATCATGATTAACCATTGACTAATATCGTTGAAATTATGCTTAGGTATAATTCTAGTTTTGTACATAGTTAGGTTGTAAATATTTAGACCCTTAATTTAGATTAATATTTAATCTAAACTAAAATCTAAAGATCTTAAATCTAACAATCCTAAACCTATGCAATGTAATTAAACTAATGAAATATTACCTAACTAATAAAAAAAAGTGTAATAGATTAAAATAACACTAAACTATTAATAATAAACTTCTTGAAATATTGCAAACAAAACTACAAAATAAATACAAACATTAAAATATTAGCTATGTACTGCTAGCAGCTGTGTAATACAGTAATAATTTTGCTCAGCTCGACAACTCTGCACTGCACGGACAAGCCAATACTGGAACCTGCAGCTTCAGCAATGTACTCCAACATTCCTCCATGTAGCAGCTTTGCTCAGCACAATGTATTCCAGTCATGTGCCTTCTTCTTCAGCAGCACATGCACTACTCCAGTCCAAACCGTGCCCAGCCATTCACCTCTTCATGCACCTCATCCAAGCAGCTAGAAACACAACCGAGCAAGAGCAGACTACGTCACCTAGGCCAATTATCCAAGGCAGCAATCGTGAACCACTCCAACCAGCTTAGCTCTTCAATACAAAGACAAATTAGTAGCAGCCCACATAGCCACTTGCCACGTCCAGCTTCCTCTATGCTTTAGCTGTGAGAACTGTAAATTTTATGTACCTTAGCCATGAGATTCGTAATGTGAGAATTTGTAATTGGTGAATGTAATTATGATATGATGATGTACATGAAAGTTCTAAATATAATAAAGTATATAGAGATGAAGTTTTTAAGTCTTAAATGTGTACGGATTGAAAAATGGATTATGAAGTAGATTTTGGTAAATTTGCATTGAGTTTCCTACAAATTTGAGTAGCAGTAGTAGGATCTGCGAAGGCCAGATCGATTTACAAGGGAAGAGAGATCGATCTCATAGCTCTAGAATGCAGAAAATGTGCAAAAGCAGGCAAACAGATCGATCTCATAAGGGATAAGATCGATCTCATGCTGCCTTTGCCTAGCAAGAATCGATCCTATCATAAGGGTAGATCGATCTCCTTAAGTCTCGGTTTGGAAGAGATCGATCTCCACCCTCTACCAGATCGATCTCGTAGTTGTTAATAAAGCAGTTGGAGCAATTGAAATCAAGCAAAGATCGATTCTTTCAATTGCCAGATCGATCTCATACGCCCTGCTTATATAAGAATCATGGGATTTTGCTTGGAAACCGAGCCTCTCTCACCTACAAACCTTAACATTTACCATTTTCACCAAAACCAAGCTTTCTCTCTCTAAGATTCATCATATTCTGGACAAAATTAGACAAAGGGGTAAGAGACAAAGTTGTTCCTCTTGGTAAGGAGAACAACATAGAAAATCAAAGATTGGATTGAGCAAAGGAAGAGACAAGCACTCTACAAATTTGGTCAAGAGGAGACAAGCTAGGTGAGCTCACATGATCCTTATTTTTCTTAAGCATTATCATTATATATGTTGGTAAATGGATATATGTGTATATATAGGTATATTTGGTTGGAAATGTCTAAGTCATGGGGGAAACAACCAATGAGTATAGTTGAGAAATAAAATGTGAATACCTTGTGATGATTATGAGTAAGCTAAAGTGATGATAAAGATGTAGGAGAAGTTTTATGACATTTTGAGTATTTAGAAGTGGTAATTCAGATATAATATAAGTATGGGTATAAATGAGGTGAAAAGAGAAATGAAAATGATGTATATTGATGATTTAATGATGTGTGGACAGCTCAAGAATCCGACACGAGAAACGAGGTTAGTCTGAAAGGATAGTGTACCACTCAAGGTGCAAGAGGTAAGGAAAATAAATCGTTTGTGCTTGTGAGTTTTTGAAAGATTGAAAATGTTTTGATAGCATGAAAATGGTTTAATGAAATGAGCATGTTTATGAGAAATGAGATGAATTGATGCTTTGATGAATGAGTGAGTGTTTTGCCGGTTTGAGCTCGGTTTTGATGAGTTTTGTGTAATAGTAAAAATGATGTTTTGTAACCAAATGAGTTTTGTGATAACCACTATGAGCTCTACATGAAGGCAAAACGATTTTAATACAACAATGACATACTT
Organism: Firmiana major; assembly: GCA_033439115.1. Classification (NCBI taxonomy): domain Eukaryota; kingdom Viridiplantae; phylum Streptophyta; class Magnoliopsida; order Malvales; family Malvaceae; genus Firmiana; species Firmiana major. Next base: position 42,092,937 of record CM065908.1, on the reverse strand, counting down.
TACTGAGACTATGACTTGTCATGAGATGCACATCGATACTCCGCTTGATAGCGTTGAGTGGCCTATCTCTGGTAGCATATAAGACTGGGCTTTTGGTAACGTGAGATGACCCCGATCTAGTAGCAATGGGTGGCCTTACTTTGATAGCATGTAAGATCAGGCTGTACTTTGATATCATGTAAGACCGACGGCTGTATGACTCTGATCAAGTCTACAGCGAACCATGGCCATGTGTATATTGTCGACGTATTCCCTCTCTTGGGGATGTCCGCCTAGGGGAAGATTTTTACTTGATGTGCCTATGACGATGATTTCGCCTGAGTTTTTATAAATGCCTAGTCTCGATTTCCTTGATAATGATGTGATTTTACAATTGTGATTTATATCACGCTTGAGATTTGATGCAATGTGATTTGTGAATTTTATCACGCGAGTTATTATGATGCCATTGTTTCTACTGTTATTTCTCTAATGATTTGCATGCTCGATATTCCATCATATTGTGTTTGTGATGATGATTTTTATAACTTCCCTTATCCTCCTTATTGAGCGTTTTGAGAGCTCACCCTTTTTCCTTCCTTCCTCCAGATATCTTGCAGTGAGCGTGATAGTGCCTGTCGCGTACGTGATATAGGCTGGTGGACAAGTACTTCCCAGGCTATCACTTGTACACACATAAGGTATAATTCAGTTCATTTTGTATCCAGACAATGATGTAAAACAAACATTTTTATTAAGTATTTTGGGATGTAAATAGGATGGTATAAGGAAAATGAATCATGTTTTGTGGATTGATTCCCTTTGGATAATTTTGTAATTGGGTTTATGAAATAAAAATCGTGTGATCTTAGGGTTGTGATTTATTATAAACATAAGTGACTAAATGACACTGTATAGGAATGCAACCCGAGTAAGAGGTTAATATAAGAAAAAATTTAAATTAACCCTAATTTTTGCGCTTTTGGGCTGTCACAGATTTTCTTGGTATCAAAGAAAAAGGTGTCTAGTACTGTCAGTGTTGATCAATTGAAAATAGATTACATCCCATGTGTCTGTATTGTCTGGTGATGAATTGAATTAAACCAGTAAAATTATGATCGATATTTAATGAATACGTGCAGGCACATAAGAGATAGAATATGAGGGGGGGAAGAGGACGTTCAGGGAGGCCTGCACCTCCTGAACCACAGCCGGAGAGTCCTAACTCTTGAATGAATCGCCTAGAGCACGATGTACGTCAGGGATTTGAGCAGATGACAGTGCTGTTCATGCAGCATTTTGGGGCTCATGCCTTGGGTACTACACCAGTTTTGACTCCTCCACCACCACAGGGACCACCTGCACCCCCACTACAGATTGACCCGGTACCTCCCGCCACTCAGCCTCAGGAACAGGCCCAACATGGTGATAGAAATAAGTGTCGGATGAGGGACTTTCTAAAGATAAACCCACCGACTTTTAGAGGGGTGAAAGACCCCGCAGAGGCTGAGGAGTGACTAACAGAGTTGTGAGTTATTTTTGACTTTTTGGGATGCATTGATGCCGAGAGGGCCAGTATGGGTGCTTACATGTTAAAGGGATAAGCCCGAGATTGGTGGAGCACTACCCAAGGTATATTGGTGACTAGCCATGAGGTGATTGGTTGGGAGGTGTTTCAATCGGCATTTAGAACCAAGTATGTGCCAAGAGCTGCCTAGAGGAGGAAGCAAGCTGAATTCTTGAATTTGACTCAGGGCAATATGATAGTTGATGAGTACGAGAGCCGATTCACCACCCTACTGAAGTATGATCCGGAGACCCTTAAGGATGAGGAGCTCCGTATAAAGCGATTTGTATATAGACTGAGACCTATCATTGTGGACCGATTGATAGGGCTCTATATCACTAAGTTTAAGAATGCTCTGAGGTGAGCACAAGAAGTGGAGAGGGGACTAGAGTTGGTACAGTCCCAGACTGAGTCTCAAATTTTGGTAGGAGACAAGGGCAAGCGACTCGTGACTCCTCACACAGATTTTTGAAGATGTTCTTTTAAGAAGAGAGAGTTTGAGGGACTGAGGGGAAGAGTTGACAGACCCAGAGTTCCTCCCATTATGATGGAGACCCCTCGAGGTGCCAGGCCAGATGGTAGAGTTTGCAGAGATTGTGGCCAATCACATGAGGGAAGCTGTCCCAGAACCATACAAGGATGCTATAGATGCGGGGACATGGGTCACAGAGTGAGATATTGCCCGCAAACACAAAAGCCACATTCTCAAGAGCCTTTGAGATAACAGCCACAGAGGACAGTTCCCCAAAAACGGGCTACGGCTGCTGATAAGGGCAAGAACCCGGTCACAGGAGGACGTGTGTTTACTTTAGATAAGGAGACTACAGACACTTCATCTGAGACCATACGATGTACACTTCTTGTCTGTAATCATGTGGCTCATGTATTATTTGATTCGGGATGCACACATTCTTTTATTGATGTACAATTTGCATGTAAACTGAGTTTGAAGCATGAATCCTTAGATTTTATTTTACATGTAAATACCCCCATACATGAGTCCTAGAGGATTGATATGGTGTGTAGGAGTTGTGAGCTCAAGATGAGAGATAGGGTGATGTTAACAGATCTAGTGTTATTAAACATGTGTGGTTTTGATGTGATTTTAGGGATGGATTGGTTAGCGGCCAATCATGTGAGTCTATACTACTACACTAAGACTGTAACTTTCTCCCTACCTGAAAAGTTTAGTGTATGTTTCAATGTTAAGGAATAAAAACGTGTGAAGTTTATCATGAAATGTTAAGATATGATTATATCGCTATAAAACACTGATTAAATTATTGATGTGAAGGTTACATCGCACTCATCTCTGATATGATTCGGGAACATCCGATGATAGATAACATACCGGTAGTATGTGAGTTTTTGGATGTATTCCCAGATGAATTGTCTGGCTTACCACTGGAGAGAGAGCTAGAGTTCACTATCGATTTAGTGCCAGATACTCAGCCGATCTCTAAACCCCTTACAGGATGGCGTTAGTCGAATTGGAAGAGTTAAAGAAATAGTTGCAAGAACTACTTGACCAGGGTTTTATTAGGCCTAGTGTGTCGCCATGGGGAGCTCCGATGTTGTTTGTAAAGAAGAAGGATGGAAGCCTGAGACTATGCATAGATTATAGACTACTAAACAAGGCTATAGTAAAGAACAAGTATCCCTTGCCAAGAATAGACGATTTGTTTGACCAGCTGAGCAGGGCTTCTATCTTTTCTAATATTGATTTAAGATCGGGCTATCACTAGTTAAGAATTAGGAAAGGGGATATTTTGAAAACGGCCTTCAGAACTAGATATTGTCACTACGAGTTCTTAGTGATGCCCTTTGGATTGACGAATGCCCCTACTGCTTTTATGAGCTTGATGAATGAGGTATTTAGAGACTATCTAGATCTGTTTGTGATAGTCTTCATTGATGATATCCTGATGTATTCTCGGTCTCATGAGGAACATGCACAACAATTGAAGATTGTGTTGTAAATACTTAAAGTTAAGCAGCTTTATGGAAAGATCAGTAAGAGCGAGTTTTAGCTATATCAAATAACTTTTCTGGGTCATATTGTATCTAAAGACGGGGTGTCAGTTGATTTGTCTAATATAGAAGCTGTACTTAATTGGGAAAGATCAAGGACAGTTACAGAGATTCAGAGTTTTCTAGGACTTGCAGGGTATTATAGAAGGTTCGTTGAAGGATTTTTCAGGATTGCCGCTCCTTTGACTAAACTCATACGTAAAGAGACTCCTTTTATATGGTCTGAGAAGTGTGAGCAGAGTTTCCAAGAATTAAAAAGGAGATTAATGACGACACCTGTGTTGACTATTCCAAATGGACCTGGATGCTTCGCAATGTACAGTGATGCCTCTCAATAAGGATTGGGGTGTGTACTCATGCAGCATGAGAGAGTAGTCGCATATGGTTCGCGACAGCTGAAGGATCATGACAAAACTACCCTACACATGACTTAGAGTTAGCCGTAGTAGTGTTTGCATTAAAGATTTAGCGACATTACTTATATGGGGAAAGATTCCAGATATTTACTGACCACAAGAGCCTAAGATATATATTCGACCAAAAGGAGTTAAACATGAGACAAAGGAGATGGATGGAACTCCTTAAAGACTATGATTGTGAGATACTCTATCATCCAAGGAAGACGAACGTGGCAGTTGATGCCTTGAGCAAGAAAAGTATGATATCTACTATAATGATCAAAGAATGGGGTTTGTTAGAATAGTTCACCGGACTCAAGATCAGAGTTGAGGAAGCAGAGGTTAGATTTTTGGCCAGTCTGCAGATAGAGCCCGATATAATGGATCAGATTAGAGCCTGGCAATGAAATGATAAGAGGTTATTGGATATGGTTAGCCAAGCTGAACAGACATCACAGTTAGATTTTATAGTCAGTGACGATGGGTTATTGAGGTTTAAGGGTATTTGAAGCAACAAATACTGAGAGAGTCTCACTGCTCGCGGTACACCATACACCCAAGAAGTACCAAAATGTATCAGGATTTGAGAAGGGTGTATTGGTGGAGTGGCATGAAACAGGACGTGGCGGAATATGTGGCCAGATGTTTGGTATGTCAACAAGTAAAACTGAGCACCAGAAGCTCGGTGGATTACTGAAGCCTTTACCTATGCCTACGTGGAAATGGAAGCATATCACCATGGACTTTATCATGGGATTACTGAGGACCCGAAGAAGTCATGATGCAATATAGGTGATAGTGGACAGATTAACGAAGAGTGCCCACTTCCTTGCCATCAATAGCACAGATACATTGAGTACATTAGCTGAGCTATATGTTAGAGAGATAGCTAGACTGCATGGGGCTCTAGTGAGTATTACATCTGATAGAGATTCTCGGTTTACCTCCCGATTTTGGACTCATTCTCAGGAGGCCATGGGATCTCAATTGAGTTTTAGTACCGCCTATCATCCTCAGACTGATGGTCAGTCCGAGCGAACTATACAGACCTTGGAGGACATGTTGAGGGCATGTACGATGGATTTTAAGGGATCATGGGATGATCACCTGTCCCTTGTCGAGTTTGCATATAATAACAGCTATCATGCGAGTATTGGTATAGCACCGTATGAGGCTATATATGGTAGGAGGTGTAGATCCCCTATAGCTTAGGAAGAAGTAGGCGACAGGAAGGTAATTACTCCCGAACTAGTTGAACAGGCAGTTCAGAATGTGAAGATCATTTGTGACAGATTACGGGCTGCTCAGAGTCGACAGAAAAGTTACGCAGATCTGCGTAGACGGCCACTCGAGTTTCGCGTTGGAGATGCTGTATTCCTTAAGATATCTCTAAGTAAGGGTATCATATGCTTCAGGAAGAAAGGGAAATTGAGTTCTCGATATATAGGATCGTTTGAGATTTTGAAGAGAGTGGGAGATGTTGCCTACTAGTTGGCCTTACCTCCGCAGTTTTCAGGGATATACAATGTCTTTCACGTATCCATGTTGAGGAAGTATAATCCATATCCCTCACATGTCATCGAGTATGAAGCATTGGATATTCAAGGGGATATGAGTTATGTGGAAGAACCTATCCGAATACTTGACAAGAAGGAAAAGGTACTTCGGGCAAAAAGGATTCCATTGGTTAAGGTTGTCTGGAAGCACCACTTAGTGGAGGAAGCAACTTAGGAACTAGAGAGCCTTATGAAGGAAAAGTACCCCCAGCTATTCAGTGGATTGGGTTGAATTTGGAGGACCAAATTCTCTAAAGGTGGGGAGGATGTGAGAACTGTAAATTTTATGTACCTTAGCTATGAGATTTGCAATGTGAGAATTTGTAATCGGTGAATGTAATTATGATATGTTGATGTACATGCAAGTTCTAAATATAATAAAGTATATGGAGATTGAGTTTTTAAGTCTTAAATGTGTACGGATTGAAAAAAAGGATTATGGAGTAGATTTTGATAAATTTACATTGAGTTTCTTGCAAATTCGAGCACAAGTAGTAGGATTTACGAAGGCCAGGTCGATCTCCAAAGGAAGAGAGATCGATCTCATAGCTCCAAAATGCAGAAAATATGCAAAAGTAGGCAAGCAGATCGATCTCATACGGGAGACGATCGATCTCATGCTGCCTCTGCCTAGTAAGAATCGATCCTGTCACAAGGGCAGATCGATCTCCTTAAGTCTCGGCCTGGAAGAGATCGATCTCCACCCTCTACCAGATCGATCTTGTAGTTGTTAATGGAGCAGTTGGAGCAATTGAAATCAAGCAAAGATCGATCCTCAATTCCCAGATCGATCTCATACGCCCTGCCTATATAAGAATCATAGGATTTTGCCTGGAAACTGAGCCTCTCTCACCTACAAATCTTAACACTCACCATTTTCACCCAAACCAAGCTTTCTCTATCTAAGATTCACCATATTCTGGACAGAATTAGACAAAGGGGTAAGAGACAAAGTTATTCCTCTTGGTAAGGAGAACAACATACTGGAAAATCAAAGATTGGATTGAGCAAAGGAAGAGACAAGCACTCTACAAATTTTGGTTAAGAGGAGACAAGCTAGTGAGCTCACAAGATCCTTGTTTTTCTTAAGCATTATCATTATATATGTTGGTAAATGGATATATGTGTATATATAGGTATATTTGGTTGGAAATGTCTAAGTCATGGGGGAAACAACCAATGAGTATAGTTAAGAAATGAAATGTGAATACCTTGTGATGATTATGAGCAAGATAAAGTGATGATAAAGATGTAGGAGAAGTTTTAAGACAATGTGAGTATTTAGAAGTGGTAATTCGGATATAATATAAGTATGGGTATAAATGAGGTGAAAAGATAAATGAAAATAATGTATATTGATGATTTAATGATGTGTGGACAGCTCGAGAATCTGACACGGGAAATGAGGCTAGTTTGAGAGGATAGTGTACCACTCAAGGTGCAAGAGGTAAGAGAAATAAATTGTTTGCGCTTGTGAGTTTTCGAATGATTGAAAACATTTTGATAGCATGAAAATGGTTTAATGAAATGAGCATGTTTATGAGAAATGAGATGAATTGATGCTTTGATGAATGAGTGAGTGTTTTGTCGGTTTGAGCTTGATTTTGATGAGTTTTGTGTAATTGTGAAAATGATGTTTTGTAACCAAATGAGTTTTGTGATAACCACTATGAGCTCTACGTGAAGGCACAATGATTTTAATACAACAATGACACACTATACTGAGACTATGGCTTGTCATGAGATGCACATCGATACTCTGCTTGATAGCGTTAAGTGGTCTTGCTCTGGTAGCATGTAAGACCGATACCTCCGTTCTGGTAACACGAGATGACCCTGCTCTGATTGCGATGGGTGGCCTTGCTTTGGTAGCATGTAAGACCGGGCTGTGCTTTGATAGCATGTAAGACCGATGACTGTACGACTCTGATCAAGTCTACAACGAACCATGACCATGTGTATATTATCGACGTATTCCCTTTCTTGGGGATGTCCGCCTAGGGGACAATTTTTACTTGATTTGCCTATGACGATGATTTCTCCTGAGTTTTAATAAATGCCTAGTCTCGATTTCTTTGATGATGATGTGATTTTATAGTTGTGATTTATATCACGCTTGAGATTTGATGCAATGTGATTTGTGAATTTTAACACGCGAGTTATTCTGATGCCATTGTTTCTACCTTTGTTTCTATAACAATTTGTATGCTCGATATTCCATCATATTGTGTTTGTGATGATGATTTTTATAACTTCACTTATCCTCCTTACTAAGCGTTTTGAGAGCTCACCCTTTCTCCTTCCCCCCTCCAGATTTCTTGTAGTGAGCGTGATAGTGTCTGCCGCGTATGTGATATGGGCTGGTGGACAAGTACTCCACAGGCTATCGTTTGTACACGCATAAGGTATAATTTAGTTCATTTTGTATCCAGACAGTGATATAATATTGACATTTGTATTAAGTATTTTGGGATGTAATTAGGATGATATAAGGAAAATAAATCGTGTTTTGTGGATTGATTCCCTTTGGATAATTTTGTAATTGGGTTTATGAAATAGAAATCGTGTGATCTTGGGGTTATGATTTATTATAAACACAAGTGACTAAATGACACTGTACAGGAATGTAACCTGAGTAAGAGGTTTAATATAAGAAAAAATTTCAAATTAGCCATAATTTCCACGCTTTCGGGCTATCACATTAGCACTGGTAATCACTGCCTCGGCTTTGCTTGTGCTACATAGCAGCAGTGCTACCTTAACAGTAGCAAGAAGCAGAAACCCGATCACTCCAAATTTCAGGAACAGATAGAAAAGTTAAACACAAGAGTAGCATAACAGAAAAATAAAAGCTCTTAAGTGCAGATGATGATCACATGGATAGATAAAAGTAAGACAATCTATACAGAATCAAAAAGGCAAAAATGGAATCATGTGCAGAAAACCAAAGCAGGAAAGAACAAATATTATTAAAATAGTAAATGGTAAACAAAACAGGGTAAAACAGAGGATGCTATTGGCTTTCCTGTCCTCTCTGAGAACTCAGCACAACGCCAAGCTTCAGCTCCTGTAGAGACCATACACCAGCCCAGCAAATATCAGGATGAGTCCTGTCGAACCCAAAATAGAAAAGAAAAATAACAGAGCAGTCACGCAGAACAGAGGAGTTCAAAACAATCGGGCAACGTTGATGTCATACTACGCCCACTTTGAGTGACCTAGACATTCTATTCACAAGTGCACGGGTCATACAAGTAATAATGAGATTTGAATCCCGAATTATTGTCCCACAGAGAAGCTGATTAACCTAATTAAGTACCGGTTAATCTCACCCTATGTATATCCTAGCAAATTATGAATTTTACTGGGTGATCTACAAGGCTAGAATTAAAAAGTACAGGCAACAATAAAAATTATAAACTAAAGAAAATAAAACAGAGCAAAAATTACTTACAGAGCTCTAAGCAATTAAAAGTAATAACCTACAAAAGATAATTAAAACAGTAAAAATTAATTAATGGAACTAATCTAGAATGTAAATATGAAAATAAAGAAACAAAATTAATTAGACTAAAATTAAACAAGCCTAAAATAAAATATGCATATAATTAAAGTAATTAATAAAACTGCAGATTAAACTAACTTAAAATTTAATGAAATAAAATCCTAGAAAATTAAGAAAATAACTATAAATCTAAAAGGCTAAAATGTTGATTGTAAATTAATCCTAACTATAGCTAATTACTAACTTAACAATAGAATCTAAATAATGCATGAGAAATATTTTTGGATTTTTAAATTTTAAATAAAAACTAACTTAAAAATGCATAAAATAATTCTACACCTAATTTTAATCCTAAATGCAATAAATGAACTTTTTAATTAAAATGAAATTTCGACCCTAATATAATTAAAAATTTGCTATTAACCTAATTAAAACTAAATTCTAAATTAACAACCAATGAAAATTTAACTATCTTTCAAATTACTAATTCTACCTAAGTTAACAAGTGATAGTAAGAGGCATAAAGAAAATATTTAGGAAATAAAAACATGATAAACTAATTGTAACAATTAATAATTGCCAAACATGGCCTTAATAAATTTTCCAGCTAACAAATGCCATGCGGTCTCGACTGTGCACTGGTCCTATGCACTGCGCTCAGCAAATGGTGAATGTCCGACTCCTGCTCTGCTCCAGGTGCTGCACTGCTGCATGCTACACGTTTCGCGGCCTGCCCATGCTGCCGACAGCACCCTTGTAGTACCGTTCGTTTGCTCCTGCTGCTCCTGCTGCTGTATTCAGGCGTTGTCCGCTGCTGCTTTAGGTTCTGCCTTGTGTCGCTTGCACCAGCGACCACGTCCTTCTCAACACCACCTTTCTGCAATCTTAGTTTCTGCACACTGTATACAGCAGCACCCGCAGCAAATAAGATAGCCACCCATACACCGCTTGCTTCCAATTCGTTGCCGTTCATGCAACAACCTTCATCTCTGCAGCACACACATCTTGTAAATTCTACCTCTAGTAAGCTCACAGCAGCCACATTAGCCCCACTTGCTTCCGCTTTAACCAGCAACTATAGCCAGAAAACACTAGTGTAAACCGAGGTAGTAATGAGTGGAATATTGCAGAAAAGAAATGAACTTATGGTGAATAGTAAAGAGATACAAAAACAGAGCTAAACAGAGGATGTAATGCGTGCTACTGTTGCTGCCTGGAATTAACCCGTGCCTCATTGTAATATCCCACTGTTACTTGAAACTCTACACCGAACAGCCTAATACACCATTTTCATTACCAACCAGCAAGCAAAAGAATGAACAAACAACTAAAAATGGAAAATACTGAGATGAATATGTAAGACCCGATATTTTCGAGTGCATTTAAAAATGCAAAAGGACTTAAATGGTATTCTCGAATACGTGCAAGGGCAAAATGGTCAAAAGACCAAAATTCGGTATTAATCGGGACAAGAAAATATAATTAAAAATATGAAAATGAGAAATCTTGATCAATGATGAAGAAATAATTAAATTTCGGGTTAAATTGATCAAGATATGAATTTATTGAAATAAACCGAGATTTTCGCATCGAAAAATAATCCCGAAAATAATCGAAAAATATACCGGAAAGGTAAAATCGGACTGAAAAAATTATTTACAGATTAGATGAATAAAATATAATTTTTAAAAGATATTTGTGTATTTTAATATTATTTTATTGATTAAAATAATATTAAAAAATAAATTATAAATAAATAAAATGAAATTGAAAAAAAAAAAGAAACGAATAGTCTGAAACGAAAACAGAAAGAAAAGAAACAGAGGGAAAACGCGAAATGAGACCGAGGGAAGAAGAGAGACCGGACGAGCCACCACCGGCGGCCAAGGGCCCCAGGCGAGGGTCGGCGAAGGTCGACCGACCTCAGGCGAACCCACCGGTGGCATCGACGCGCGGCCAGGTGGCCGAAAAACGCCAGATCGACGGAGGGAGGCCGCGGGAGAGAAAACTGGTTTCGCCGGCGATGGCTGCGATTCGACCCCAGCCGAGGCCCGATTTAGGAAGCCCAGGCCATGGCGCGCCGAACGGCACCGGAATCGCACCGGGAACCGGCCGGACGGCGCCGGAACGGCAAAATGATGGGTGAACCGGACTGAACCGGCGGTCTGAGCCGAACCGGACCCGAGCTGAACCGGCGGTCCGAACCGGGTTGAACCGGACCGGACCGGTTCAGCCAAAAAGAGAGGGAAAAAAGGAAGAAAAAGGGAAAAAGAAAAAGAGAAAAAATTGGAGAAAATTTCAGTGATGCAATCGAGCTTCGGGTAAGTCGGTAAGCGGTCGAATTGACCGATTTAATTTTTAGAATATTTAATTTGATAAATAATCGACTGAAAGTTTACCCGAAAATATATTTAATTGTGTAGCTCGACAATTGGCATCCACGAGAGCTCTAGACAGCCTCGATTTGTGTACGATCATGGAATCACGGGTAAGTAACCCATATTTACGACAATTTTGCATCGTTATGCGTGTTGATGAATTACGGATTTAATTTCCGCATAAATGAATTAAATTCTGAAAAATTGGATAAATTGTCGTAAATATTAAATTGAGATATCCGAAAATTTAGAACGAGGCTAAATAAATATTGATGGGTCCAATGAGCCCAATAGGCCTCGATAAAGTGTGGTAAACGGGCTTAAGGCCGATTAAGGCCCATTATGGTACAATCGGGCCCAATATGGGTAAACGGGCCCAATGATTTAAATTAAGCCCAGAAAATTAAGAAATACAATTAATTGCATTGTATTTGACCTGATGAACATTTATCCGCAGTGCCGGAGATTTGATTTGGATTCGGAGCAAATCGGACTGCGTGACGAGACATCGATGTAAAGGTCAGACTGTACAGATAAATGAGGTAAGGGAATTGTGTGAGTAGCTAGAGGTAGCTACGCTTATTTTAATAGATTTTGTATACACTGATTATGTATGTATACGCGATTATTGTAAAATGATCCTAAAAGTGGTTTAAATGAATTTTAAGGATCGAAATAGGTGAAATGTCTATTTTACCCCTATTGAGGGAAGTTCACCTAAGGATGGTGAAAGCATGACATGCATGAAATGCATGATTTAAGGACTATTATGGTTTAAGAATTTTATTGGTTTTAATCAAAGAAAATTGATAGATTGGCCAGTAATTGTTTAAATTTCACAAGATAACACTACGTAGGTGTTATTTATATTTGAATGGAAATTTCTTTGGAAAAGAGGCCAACTATCCAGTTTGTATGAAAACAGATAGTGCCGACACGTAGTTCGCACTATATCCGCGTTTGTGATTGTGCATAAATGTGCTTGAGCGCTTGCTCGCACCGACTTGTGACATCATATGCATGAAATGTGCTAGAGCATGGTGCTCGCACTGATTTTTATTATTGTGAAATGAGAGCTGCTGGAGCTTAGCTCGCACTCTGTTTTGACATGTTTTGACATGTTTTGATTTGTTTTGATGTGGTATGCATAAAATGGTGCTGGAGTGATTGCTCGCACTAGTTTTAATGATTTAATATGCATGAGAGATGCTGGAGCTTAGCTCGCATCCTGTTTTGATTTTATATTGCATAAAGCCGTGCTGGAGTGTAATTCGCACGAGATTTGATTTAATTATGCATAAAGCCGTGCTGGAGTGTAACTCGCACGAGATTTGATTTACTTGAGCATTCATTTGTGCTGGAGCATTGCTCGCACAAAGTTTTACATAGTTTTCATAATACATTTGAATGCCGTACTGGAGTTTTTCTCGTACGAGGTTTTCACTGAGTTTCTATACATATCCGTACTAGAGCATTGCTCGTACGTGGATTTTACTTGAAATTATAATCAGTTTAAGTCGTACTGGAGCGCTGCTCGTACGCAGATTTTACTGATTTTTATGAAACCGTGATTGAGTTTCGCTCGCACGAGGTTTTCAGATATCATGAATATGCATGGAGCCGTGCTTGAGCTTCGCTCGCACAGGGATTTATATTACATGCATATAGCCGTGTTGGAGCCTCCTGTAGACTGTGTGTCACAGTGAGATAATATGCTCACACGTGCATTCTGAGACAGAGATGATATGGGTGGATAAGACCTATTACAGGCACCCCTGATTGAGCTTGGGTTCACGGAGTACGTTGTACCGTGTATATCACGCGGAGTACGCTGTACCGTGGGGATTGTTGGAGTGGAGTGGCATTAGCCACGAGGCAGCAAGCCTTGCCCTCGCAATCCTGGTGTTATGCTGTTCTGGCGGGTAGGACGACCCACCTCCCGTTTCAGGTGTGATACCCCGCACACTAGGTACCGTGTTGCCAGGGATCACTAGGATATGGCCATAGTCCTCGATGTTACTGTTAATTACCTGATTGTCTCACATGATATAACTTGTGGTCTGTTAGACCAGGGTAGACCCGAAGGAGGGGTCAGGCCCCCGATTTGATGATTTGATGATTTCAGATGATTTTATGATATGTGACCCTGAAAGAAGGGTGGTTTTATAACTCAAGTTTTATAATGAAATATAACAAATTGTTTTATGAGTTTTGATATGATTGACCCAGAGGGGTTATTTTATACTGCGTTTTAAATGAATTGATTTAAATGCAGTGGCATGATGTGTTTTCCATGCTTTCATTTGAAAACCTTGAATTGTCTTACATGACATGAAATACTGCATGATCTTGATTAAATTCATGCTTAATATGATTTAATGATGTCACATAAAATGCTTTGAATGCATGAGTTACATGATTTATATATGCACAAATAGTTTTGGATGAACTATGGCATTGAATATGCATGACTTTGTGCTTGATGATTTTAATGAAAAGAAATGGATTTAAGGGCATGGCATTATGAGCATGTAGATAGTGGAGCTATCTACTTACTTGCATAATTGCCTTACTGAGCGTGTGGTTTGCTCACCCCCTTATTTTTCCATCTTTTCAGAGCACTTGAAATAGTTATTGAGCGGCTGAGAACTTGCATGTATTAATATCCGCTGCTTGCTGCTTCCCATCGAGAGACAGGTATACACATTTGTATGGTTTTGTATCTAAATATGTAATGCACAGTACTGTAAATGGATATGATGTCGGGGATGTAGAGTCATGTAAATACCATTGGGTATGTGTTTATTTAAAGTCAAAAGGATAGTAGACTCTGATATATGATTATGGAAATGGAATGGTAATAGGTGTGAGGTGACTAACACCGAATCATAGCCCAACTGTGTTGTAGGATGGTCACGACGAGAGAAAGGTAAGAATTAAATAATAAATGAAAAAGCGAAAAAAATTTACTCTGATTTTTAGGTAATTCGGGTCGTGACAGAATACTTGCAGAAAAAAATTAAATACAACCTAGTGGCTGGAATATAGAAACCGAGACTCATATTATAAATGCAGAGGATCTCATAAAATGCAACAACAAAAATAATGAAAAAGGATCAACAATGCAAAATTATGTAATCAACTTGAAGTAGAACAACGCATGAATAAACTTTATAACTAATGCTTGAACAGAAACGGGAACCATCATGAAACAGAGAAACGAGTAAACAATAGTGGCCACGCCTTGCTTCATTTTCAACTCCTACCACCGTGGTTCCACCATGCCAGTATTGCAGGAACAATACCCAGTATTAAACCTGCAATATTGCACCAGAACAACGTATATGCAGTAGTGATCGAAGCTTCCCGAATGTTTCAAACTTTAATCGAAAATAGAGTAAATAAGAAAATAAAAACATGATAACAAATGCAAGATAGTAACGAGTTATGCAAAAATGCTATATTGAAGAGAGATTGAGAAGCAACAATAACAGTGAACTGGAAACAAAGAACTTTTCATAAAAAACAAGAATGTAAAATGTGATGAACAGTAGCTACTAAAATGGAATAATGGTGGCTGAAAAGAAAGACTTTAACGTGGAAAATAAAAACTAAAACCTAGAAAATAAAAACTTTAACCTAGCACTACTTCTATTCTACCCTAAATTACTTCGAAAAACTACTCCTAAATTACTTTCTATTCTACCCTACCTACTTCTACTCCTAAAATTACTTGATTTTTCAATTGCTCATCATGTTCTATTTATACACAAACTTAGGGGTACAATGGTAATTTTTAATCCTAGATGAGTTGGCATTGTTTGGCCAGTTATCTTCATTCCATTTGCTGCAGAGAAGATCTTTCCACGTCACTTGTCTTTTTGTCCACTTGGCTGTGCGATGTGGCCCGACGTGTGTCTTCCAGAAGGTGGGCACGGTATCCATCGATCTTATCTTTTCGAAGCAAATAAAATACAGACACCTGATATCACGCGTGTCTAGACGATTGGTGACTAGATCTGCAAATTGGAAGTGGTCTAGTCTCCTTTTAGCCCGTTTTCAGCCCATTTTCGATTGAAACAACTGAGTTTCATCCGAATTTAATTTACCTGCACATTAAAGAATTTTAATTAAATAAAGGAGATAATTAATAAAATAATATGGGGATTAAAATAATTAATTAAGAAATTAAGCACAAATAATTCTATTTTTATAGAATTATCACACCTCTAAACTTGAGCTTTTGCTTGTCCTCAAGCAAAACAAAACATATGTAGGAATGACGAGTACCAACATAATGATTTCCCCAAAATTATCCTCAAAGAAAAAGTACCAACTCTGATATCAAAGATTCATAATTACAAGTCCAACACTCAGAATCATCCAATCATATGTCCTAACCCAAATTGGACTCCTTGTGTGTGTGTGAAAATGTCAAAGCCACTTCACAGTACATTACCCGGATCAGATTATGCAAACACAGTGAATGCAAAGTCAATGACATGTGATCATTCCCATAAGTTTTCTTTTCACTTATCTCTCCACTAATGTAGTCACACTTAACCAAAGAACAGTAAGACTTCATTAAGCTTGTAATGTAAGGCTGGGGCTAAGGTATGATAAAGTCGATTTAGGTTTAATTACCCCTCAACATGCATTACTTCTAGGATCTTTAATGTAAGAGCTCATAATTGTTTCCCCCAAACTTATTTATTTCGCTAAACATTTTTATTCTTTTTTTTTTGTATTTTTCTTCTTTTTTTTCTTTCATTAAAAAAAAAAAATGAAATTTCACTATCACCTATAACCCATATGTACATAGCTCGAGATATATCCTAGTGAATTTACAATTTTCGGGGTAAGGGATAGGAAAAGAGTATTTAAGCTAAGAAAAAAATAAGCAGGTGTATTTATAGAGAAAAGCTTATTTGGCCCAGATGGGTGATTAGGGGTAAAATATGTACAAGGATGGTTAGAAAGACTCAAACGATCCAAAGATAGCTTAAATCATCTCCCTAATTAAGTGTGATCTAATATTTCGCCTCGAGATAAGATCAAACAAATTCTAGAATGTGATGTACAAAATCAACTGAACAAATGCAATCCTATATCCACATAAGCTTTCTCTAAATAAATATACAGATTCATGACATGACATGTGCATAAGATGAGGAAATCACAATCAGAATCAAGACAAATTCAAGAATTCCACTTCATACTTTTCCTATAATCATGCTTCTTATTCAATCAAAGTCAGACTAAATCATGGGTCATATCATCGAAATATGGGAAAACTACATGCTAAGTACTAAATCATCCCAAAATTAAATAATAAAAGCTCAGATTTTTGAAAAATTTTGAAATTTTTTTCAATTTTGCCCAAAATCCCTCAAGTGATATCCCCACCCCCAAACTTAAAATGCACAGTGTCCTCAGTGTGCAGATAATATAAACATTTAAACTCAACAACAGAGTACTCCCCTTTCTGATGATGATGAAGAACAACCGAAGCTTGATTGAAAACGTACTAGAAAAGCAATCTGCAAAAGAAACAAAGAAAGAAACAATAGAAAAGAAAAAGAAAAAGAACTATGCATAAAGTGAAAAGAAAAATAAAGCCACTTCAAATGCAGCTGAAGAAAACAACACTAAGCAACAGGGCTAGAAGTAGGAGGGTCAGCTAAAGTGGTGATAGAATGCTGACAGTCAAATCCTCCTTAACCTTATCTACTTCCTTCTTTCTCTCAAATTTCTTATGCTCAAGCATTTTATCTTCCTTAACCTCCATCTTAAAACACTCTTGAGAGTCATCAGGGAACTTCAAAGGTTTGAAAACATGAAATGTAACCTCTTGATTTAGGACTCTCATAGTTAATTCTCCCTTTTGTACATCAATTAATGTTCTACCAGTAGCTAGGAAAGGTCTGCCTAAAATAATGGGGACTTTCCTATCTAATAAAATAAAATCCGTAAGGAAAATAATTTTTTCCACCTTTACTAACACATCCTCAATGACCCACTTCAGATATTTAATGGATCGATCAGCTAGCTGAAGGGTCATTGTGGCAAGCTTGACATCCCCTATTCCTAACTTTTGGTAGATAGACCAAGGCATCAGATTGATACTAGCTCCTAGATCACACAGAGCTCTACCAAAAAATTGATCTCCTATGGAGCATGGTATGGTAAAACTCCCTGGATCTTTGAGCTTGGGGGTAATTTTCTCTGAATAATTGCACTACACTCCTCTGCTAAGGCCATATTCTCATAATCTTCCAATATTCTTTTCCTAGAGAGGATATCCTTCATAAACTTCACATAACTTGGCATTTGCTCTAAGGCATCTGTGAAAGGAATGTTGGTGTGAAGTTTCTTAAAAATCTCAAGAAATTTAGCGAATTATTGGTCAAGCTTTTGGTTTTGGAACCTCTGAGGAAAAGGTACTGGTGGTCAAACTGGAGAGGATGTAGTGGAAACATGTGTAGCATCAGAGGACGAGGAAGGTTGTGAATAAGAAGAAGAAGGTAAAGATGAAGAAACGCCTATCTTTGTTTCCTTTGTAGCCTGATCATTGGGTTCCTGCTCTTTCTGAGCTGCTTCTTTAGAACTTATGAGTTCTTCAACTATGGACTTTTCAGGTTTGGACTTAACTTGTTGATCATTTAGCTCTCTGCTGCTCCTAAGGGTGATGGCTTTAACATGTTCCTTACCCTCCCTCTACCTAAATGGATTAGCTTCGGTGTTACTAGGGAAGGTCCCTTGTGGACGCTAGCTAAGAGCACTAGCTATTTGTCCAACCTGAACTTCTAAATTCTTGATTGAGGCAGCTTGATTTTGCAGGATAGTCGAGAACATCTCCTCAAGCGAGGGCTTCTTCTCAGCTGCTGGTGCTGGTGCAAGTACATGTTGTGGCTACATAGGTGGTGGGGGTGGGGATGGATGATGTTGAAATTTATGTGGGAATGGGTGATGAGGTGGATGATATGGAAACTGCTGATGTGGTGGTACATGAACTGGTGGAGCTTGAAAACCAGGGTGTCCTATAGGTCTGGAATTAGAAGAGTGCCCTTGATTTTGGCTCCAGGAAAAATTAGGATGGTTCCTCCACCCTGGATTGTAGGTGTTTGAAAAAGGGTTGTTTTGTTACTTCTGAGATGGGGCTGTCACGACCCTCAACTTACCAAAATACGTGCAATTTTTTTTTTTGCATTTTCATGCATCACTTATTATTCGTCCGTTCCCGATTGTGAACAGCTACTCTCCTCAACAGTTGGGCTATGTGTCGACGTCTAACTCACTCCACCATACCAATTCAATTTGCATATTATTTATAAGTAAACACTTGTATAAATAAATCAGAGTCGTTTACATGTATTTATATCGTTTTACATCCCCAATAGTTACATACAAAATGCTATTGTGCTACTGTAAGTTTAGATACAAAATTACAACAGTGTGTATACCTTACGCGATGGGATGTAGCGGATTACCAAAAGGGAACGCCTTTAGTCACGCTCAATCTATACTCAACACTCTGTAGAGAGGGGGAAAATAAGGGGGTGAGCAAACCACACGCTTAGTAAGGCAATCATTCGAATAGGTAGATACTGTACTATCTACACGATTGTTATGCCATGCTTACAAGCATTTAGTTCATCATTTTATCTCAAAACATGAGTGTATGATTGTGTTAATGGTATGTAAAGCATTCATGCTATTAAAATCCAATGCACAATTCAATTCCAAGCATGGTATAAATCATCATACATAATTCACAATAAAGCATGGCATTACCCATCATGCGTTTTTCTTAAATAAGCATAGCATTAACCATTATGCATTTTTCACAATAAAGCATGGCATTAATCATCATGCTTTGGTGCACTTTAAACCATTAACAATCGATATCTCAAAACAATTTAACACTTGTCACGTCTCAGCCCCTCCCTCGGACTATCCTGACCCACAAATCATTTCAAACATGGATTTATTCTCAAAACAATAGACATGTGAGATAGGCAATTTAATAAAAGGTAATAACCTCTAGGTCTATGGCCATAACCTGTGATACCGACTACATGGATCAGGTGTATGGGATATCACCACTATCTGCTTCCACACGGGAGGTGGGTCAAATCCTACCCGTCGGTCCATAGCAGATCTCGTCCAAAGACGACATATCACAATCTCAACACGGTACAACGTACTCCATGCTACTTGCATGCTACAACGTACTCCGTGGACCCAATCAACACATCATATCACGTCGCATCTCAAACGCATGTGTGAGCCTATTTAATCGATACGACCTCTTGTCTACACGAAGCTCCTAACACGGCTAACAATATGTCAAAATCACAAATACACGTGTGAGCCTATTTAATCAGTGCGACACCCAGTCTGCCCAAAGCTCCAAGCACGATAACAAATAAGGTGGGCATCTAGTGCGAGCTAAGCTCCAAGCACTATGCCAAAACCAGTATGAAATCCATGTGAAAACTAGTGCGGGCTAAGCTCTAGCACTCATGTGTATAAAACACGTCAAATCTTGTGCGAGTCATACTCTAGCACGCTTTCATTCTCACGAAATCACGTAGGTGGCTCAGTCTTTGCAAAACATGGTTATCAACCAAATCACATCATTTCTTTTTGCAAATCATTTCAAATATTAGCCAACCTACCAACCATTTGCTAAAAAGCAATAAATCATGATTTTCAAAACATTATGTTTTTGTTTTCATGCACATTTTTCAAACACCCAACTTTCACCCTTCAATCACCCAATTTTATTTCCTAACATCTCATGCATTCTAGCAAAGCATTTAAACGCCCAAATTGCGCACAGATATCTCTAAGAGTCCACAGAATTCCCTTACCTCAATTTACTTGAGCACGACTCTCTTTTCCTCTTAGCTTCTTGCGCTCTTGGCACGACTTGTTCCGATGTATCCTCAGAAGCTGCGATTCAATCATCCAAACCACTTGAGTTAAAGTTGTTAACTCACATTTGACATTGTTAGTCAATATAACTTATCTTTGCATTTACTAATGCCTTAATTCACATTTTACCCCTTTTAGGTCAATCTCACAATTTATTCACTAACAACACCTTAAAATCATACCCCAACACTATTATTAACTTCAATATATCCCATTCATCATTAATCTCAACACATTTCACTTTCTCATACTAGACCATTTTCTAGGTCATGGTGGATTCATTACTTTCTAGGTAGTTTCTACCCTTTCTATGCATACCAAACAACTCCAAAATCAATATCTACACAATGTACTTGAGTTATATCATTTAGAAACTCACCTAGCTTGATTTCCTCTTTGTTTCGATGGAAATGCACATTTGATCCTTCAATCCAACAAGTGGGGAAATGCCTCCAAACTATGTTGTTCTTCTCTTTGATGTGAACAACTTTGTCTTTAATAGCTTTCCCTCAAATCTTACTGAAAATGTGTGGATTTAGGAGTGAGAAAGCTAGGTTTTAGGTTGGAAATGGGAAAGATTGGTTTTTGTCTTGAAAATGCAGATCCAACTGCTCCATATTTATAGATTCAACTTGATGAGATCGATCTGCCTTGGGTAGAGATCGATCTGTTCCTCTTAAAATCCCTCTTTTCCAAGACATTTTGAAGGCAGGAGATCGATCTGTCGAGTATGGGAGATCGATCTGCTTCAAACAGAAGGTTAAGGAGATCGATCTGGTCTTAGGCGAGATCGATCTGCTTCCAACCCGAGAACTAAGGAGATCGATCTGTTCCATTAAGGATCGATCTGCTCTATTCCATTGCTCAAATAAGAGCTTTCTGGCTCTTCCAGATCGATCTCTTATCCTATGGGATTAATCTGGCCTTCATATTTTCAGATTTTCTGCAGTTTTTCTATAACAATTCATACCAAACTTCATACATTTTGTTGCCATGATCATTTTCTCATCCACTCATCTTTGAGACTTGAAATTGATATCCCATAATACTTCATACAGAATAAAACTTGTGTAGAATCTTTGTATATTCAAAGGTACATGATATAAACCAAATGGAAGTGCACAACTCATGCAATTCTCCTTCCATTTTACCACACTACCCATTTTCCATTTTACTCCCACTCTTCACATGTTTAAGTCCATTTCTTCACATTCATTTGTAATGTAACTTGTATGTACAATCACAACTCTTATTACATGTGTGTACCTTAAACTTATGGACTTACATTACATACACTTCACTTATGAAATCATAGTATAACTCTATTTACATTTCTGTGTATATATTACAATTATACATATACGGGGTCTCACATTCTCCCCCACTTAGAAAATTTAGTCCTCCAAATTGGAACCAATCATTCTGTGAACAACTCGGGATACTTCTCCCGCATCAAACTTTCCAATTCCTATGTGGCCTCTTTCACAGTGTGATGTTGCCAAAGAACCTTCACCAAAGGAATTATCTTTTTCCTCAACACTTTCTCTTTTCTATCCAATACCCGAACTGGCTTCTCAATGTATGTCATACCCTCATTGAGCTCCAATGGCTCATATCTTATCACATCTGTCGGGTCCGGGTGATACTTCCTTAACATGGATACGTGGAAGACGTTATGCACACTGTCCAACTCTAGTGGTAATGCCAATCTATAAGCCTTATCTCCCACTCTCTCCAAAATCTCGAATGGTCCGATATATCTAGGGCTCAGCTTGCCCTTCTTACCAAATCACATAATTCCCTTCGAAGGAGAAACTTTAAAAAACATCGACTCACCCACATCAAATTCTAGTGGTCTCCGTCTCCTGTTAGCATAATTCTTTCGTCTGCTCTGAGCTGTCCGTAACCTCTCACAAATTAACTAGACATCCTCAAAGGCTTGTCTAACCAAGTCGGGAGAAAAGATCTATCTGTCACCAACCTCTTCCTATCCAATCGGGGAACGACATCTAGGCCCATATAATGCCTCATATGGCGCCATCCCGATACTCGCATGAAAACTGTTATTATAGGCGAACTCTGCGAGTGGCAAATGGTCATCCCAGAAGCCTCTAAAATCCAATGTACACGCTCTCAACATATCCTCCAAGGTCTGTATAGTTCTCTTTGACTGACCATCTATCTGAGGATGAAATGCGGTGCTAAAACTCATTTGGGTCCTCATCGCTTCCTGAAAATGTTCCCAGAAATGGGAAGTGAAGCGGGCATCCCTATCAGAAACAACGCTTACTGGAATTCCATGTAGCCTCACTATCTCACGAACATATAGGTTCGTTAACTGGCTCAGAGTATCGTAGCTCTCATTGCTAGAAAATGTGTTGATTTCATCAATCGATCCACAATCACCCATATGGCATCATGACCTCTGTGGGTCCTCGACAATCCCAGCACAAAATCCATGGTGCCATGCTCCCACTTCCTTGTCGGTATTGGTAGAGGCTGCAATAACCCTACAGGCTTTTGATGCTCTACCTTCACCTGCTGACAAATGAGACACTTAGCAACATATTCAGCAATGTGCTTTTTCATCCCAGACCACCAATAAACCTTTCGAAGGTTTTGATACATCTTGGTACTCCCTGGATGTCTTGTATACTTTGATGAGTAAACCTCTGTCAAGATCAACCTTTTGATCTCTGCATCATCAAGAACACATCCTACCTCTGAACCTCAACAATCCATCTGAACTCAACTCAAAGTCCATATCTGTACCCCTCTGTATCTGCCCGACAATATCATTGCACTGCTGATCAATTCGCTGAGCCTGTCGGATTCGATCTACTAGATTCGGTTCCAACTGCAGGCTAGCTACCATAACACCACCATCAGCACTGGGCGGGGTTATATCCAAACTAAGGTTCATGAACTGTTCCAACAGCTCGTGTTCCCTGACCATCATGAATGACACCAACCCGAGATGCTTTCTACTCAATGCATCAGCAACCACATTTGCTTTACCAGAGTGGTACAGGATCTCACAATCATAATCCTTTAACAGCTCGAGCCATCTCCTCTGTCTCATGTTCAACTCTTTCTGCAAGAACAGGTACTTAAGGCTCTTATGATCTGTATAAATCTGAAATCTCTCACCATAGAGGTAGTGGCACCATATTTTCGACGCAAACACCATCGTTGCCAACTCTAAATCATGGGTCGAGTAGTTTCTCACATGATCCTTTAACTGCCTTCATCCATAGGCTACTACCTTTCCATCCTGCATCAATACGCAGCCCAGTCCTAGGTGTGAAGCACCTGTATACACCGAGAAACCTCTTGAGCTGGTAGCAATGGTGAGTATTGGAGCTGTAGTTAACCTCCTCTTCAACTCCTCAAAGCTTTCCTCACACTTATCGTCCCACACATAATCAACATTCTTTCTCGTGAGACGTGTCAAAAGAGCAGCTAACCTAAAAAATCCCTCTACAAACCTTCAATAATACCCAGCTAAACTGAGGAAACTTCTGATCTCTGCCACTATCTGGGATCTCTGCCACTGTGTCACTGCCTCAATCTTTGATGGATCCACTGCCACTTCATCTTTCCGATTCTATGTGACCCAGAAAAGAGATCTGTTCCAACTAAAAGTCGCACTTACTGATTTTAGCGTACAATTTCTTCTCTCGAAGGGTCTGTAACACTGTCCTTAGATACCTCTCATGCTCCTCTCTAGATCTTGAGTACACCAATATATCATCAATAAACATGATTACAAATCGATCCAAATACTGGTGGAATACCTCATTCATCAACAACATAAAAGCTGCGGGAGCATTCGTCAACCCGAATGACATAACCATAAACTCATAATGTCCATACCAAGTGCGAAAAGCTGTCTTGGGTACATCTCCACTCCGTATCTTCAACTGATGGTACCCAGATCTCAGATCTATCTTGGAAAAGACCTGCGCTCCCTTAAGCTGATCCAACAAGTCATCGATGCGTGGAAAGGGATACTTATTCTTGATGGTGGCCTTATTCAACAACTGATAATCTATACACAGTCGGAGGCTTCCATCATTCTTCCTTACAAACAGAATCGGTGCTCCGTGAGGTGAGATACTCGGCCTGATGAATCTCTTCTCCAGCAATTCTTGTAACTGTTTCCTTAATTCTTCTAACTCAACTTGAGCCATTCTGTACAGTGGCTTGGATATCGACTCTGTACCAGGTGCCAATTCTATACCAAACTCCATCTCCCTATCTGGATGTAACCTTAGTAGTTCCTCCGAAAAGACATCTAGATATTCCCTGACCACTGGGATGTCTATCAACTCCGGATGTGCCTTATCCGTCTCAACCACATAAGCAATGTATCCTTCACATTATTCTTCCCATCGTTAGTAACTCAAATCATCACATACACATATGTAATCAATAAATAAATTCATCTCTTGAATATCATGTAATTAGATTATACTCTTCTCAATTGCAATAACATATTCTTTCATTTCATTTCACCAAATTTACAATAAGGTTGTCTATCTTTGAAAATATTAAAGTTTTTGCATGACAATCCATAACAACATAATTGGCAGCCAACCAATCTATACCTAGGATTACATTAAAATCACTCATGTTTAATAAAATTAAATCAGCCAACATTTCTTTATCTTTTATCCGCATCTTACAACTCCTATATACATGCTCGGTCAATTGACTATCATTCATAGGGGTAGATATCTTCAACATTTTATCTAGCAGTGTGGGTTCTACATGCTTCAACAATTTACATACAAAGGATGATGATACAAAGGAATGCGTGGCACCAGGATCAAACAGTACAAATGCTTCTAAATCAAAGATTTGGATGGTACCTTTAACCACATCCGAAGACTAATCCGCAATGTCCTGGTCCAGTGCATGCACTCGTCCTCTGCTCACACCCACTACCTGCTTCCCCTTTTCATCAGCTGTAGCCCTCCTCCTTGGAGCAGCTGTCCCAACTGGAGCTCTGTTTGGCTCCTTGCCCTTATGTGAGGCTCTCTCTGTCATCTCTGGGCAATCTCGGATTATGTTCCCTGGCTTCTCACATCTGAAGCATACTATAGGAGATCCATAGCATGGTCTAGTACCATGGTACCTACCACATTTGTTGCATTGCTATGTCGTAGGTCGTGACCCTCAAATTATAATTCTCTTAGATAGAGCTAGGGTCGGATACATGGGAGTATTAACAGTCCTTTCCTGAATCTCTGCAATCCTCGGCCTCTTCCCAGCAAACCTCTTGCTTCCCTTATAACTGAAGCCTCTATCCATCACTGGTCTCTTCTTCTCCCTGTCCCTCATCTTACCAACCTTCCCAAACTCTGAGGCGATTCTATCAACATCATGTTCACACAATTGCACCATGTGCACTGCCTCCTCGTAGGTCGGTATATCCAGGGGAACCAGTCTAGACCTGATGGTCGGTCTCAATCCATCCACAAACTTTTGGATTTTCTCGACCTTATTACTCATCGTGTTGGGATCATATCTGCCCAGGGAGATAAAGGTCGTCTCGTACTCATCCACAGTCCTACTCCCTTGGGTCAGTCCCAAAAATGCCATTTTCATTTTTCTTTGCGTCGTATCCGAAACAAATTGTCTCTGGAAGGCCTCCAAAAATACATCTCAGCTGATCCCAGTATGCTGGGCTCTCAAAATAGGCCTGGTGGACTTCCACCAATGTTCTGCTGATCCCTTCAGCATAAACGCGATAAACACTACCATCTCGGTAGTAGTGCATTCAAAGAACCCATACAGCATCTCGATCTCATTTATCCAATCCTCAATAGCTACTGGGTCCTTAACTCCACTGAAAGACGGCAGTTCAAACTTTTGAAACTGCCACAGTCTATCCGAATCATAACCGTAATCCCAGCCTCGACTAGTCTGTGGTGTAGCAACAGGTGTATGCATATCCTGTGCAAGTGGGGTATCTGTTGTCTGAGGTCTTTGGGCTGGTCAGGCCCATGCCTCAGGAACTGCCGCCTGCTCAGCATCACCTTGTGTAGCGGGACTCTGTCTGCCCCCAACTCAGGCAATGATTGAGTGACCAACTCCAAGATCATCTCAATGCTCTGCTCAATCCTCGCGAATCGAGCCTCAGTACTCTTGGGTCTCTCCTCTGGACCCTGCGGAGCATGCTTAACTTCAGCCTCCACCTCAACATCATCCTGAGCCTCATGTGTTTCCGGCTCAACACGACCCCCAGGCCTACCTCTACGGCCTCTAACTTGCGCCCTCGCCCCTCTACCGCGACTAGTATTAGGCATAATTACTCAATTCCCTACATTCACAACCAATTACTTAAATAACCCATCTACACACACACGATTGTATCTAAACAAGCACAGTAACATGAGGATGTAATTTTCCAACTTACTAAGTATTTTAGACACGACACACGTTAGACCAACTCAAGCTTTGATACCAACTTTTGTCATAACCCTCAACTTACCAAAATACGTGCAAAGTTTTTTCGCATTTTCATGCATCACTTATTATTCGTCCTTTCCCGATCGTGAACAGCTACTCTCCTCAACAGTTGGGCTGTGTGTCGACGTCTAACTCACTCCACCATACTAATTCAATTTGCATATTATTTATAAGTAAACACTTGTATAAATAAATCAGAGTCGTTTACATGTGTTTACATCATTTTACATCCCCAATAGTTACATACAAAATGATACTGTGCTACCGTAAGTTTAGATACAAAATTACAACAGTGTGTATACCTTACGCGATGGGATGCAGCGAATTACCAAAAGCGAACGCCTCCAGTCACTCTCAATCTATACTCAACACTCTATAGAGAGGGGGAAAATAAGGGGGTGAGCAAACCACACGCTCAGTAAGGTAATCATGCGAACAGGTAGATACTACACTATATCGTGATGCCATGCTCTAAAGCATTTAGTTCGTCATTTTATCTTAAAACATGAGTGTATGATTGTGTTAATGGTATGTAAAGCATTCATGCTATTAGAATCCAGTGCACAATTCAATTCCAAGCATGGTATAAATCATCATGCATAATTCACAATAAAGCATGGCATTACCCATCATGCATTTTTCTTAAATAAGCATGACATTAACCATCATGCATTTTTCACAATAAAGCATGGCATTAATCATCATGCTTCGGTGCACTTTAAACCATTAACAATCGATATCTCAAAATAATTTAACATTTGTCATGTCTCAACCCCTCCCTCGGACTATCCTGACCCACAAATCATTTCAAACATGGATTTATTCTTAAAACAATAGACATGTGAGATAGGCAATTCAATAAAAGGTAATAACCTCTAGGTCTATGGCCATAACCTGTGATAGCGGCTACACGGATCAGGTGTGCGGGATATCACCACTATCTGCTTCCACACGGGAGGTGGGTCAAATCCTACCCCCCGGTCCATAGCAGATCTCGTTCGAAGATGACATATCATAATCTCAACACGGTACAACGTACTCCATGCTACCTGCACGGTACAACGTACTCAGTGGACCCAATCAACACATCACATCACGCCACTTCTCAAACGCACGTGTGAGCCTATTTAATCGGTACGACCTCTTGTCTACTTGAAGCTCCTAACACGGCTAACAACATGTCAAAATCATAAATACACGTGCGAGCCTATTTAATCGGTGCGACACCCAGTCTGCCCGAAGCTCTAAGCACGACAACAAATAAGGTGGGCATCTAGTGCGAGCTAAGCTCCAAGCACCATGCCAAAACCAGTATGAAATCCATGTGAAAACTAGTGCGAGCTAAGCTCTAGCACTCATGTGTATAAAACACGTCAAATCTCGTGCGAGTCATACTCTAGCACGCTTTCATTCTCATGAAATCACGTAGGTGGCTTAGTCTTTGCAAAACATCGTTATCAACCAAATCACATCATTTCTTTTTGCAAATCATTTCAAATATTATCCAACCTACTAACCATTTGCTAAAAAGCAATAAATCATGATTTTCAAAACATTATGTTTTTGTTTTCATGCACATTTCTCAAACACCCAACTTTCACCCTTCAACCACCCAGTTTCATTTTCTAACATCTCATTCATTCTAGCAAAGCATTTAGGCACCCAAATTGCGCACAGATATCTTTAAGAGTCCACAGAATTCCCTTACCTCAATTTACTTGAGTGCGACTCTCTTTTCCTCTTAGTTTCTTGCTCTCTTGGCTCGCATTGTTTCGGTGTATCCTCGGAAGTTGCGATTCAATCATCTAAACTACTTGAGTTAAAGTTGTTAACTCACATTTAACCTTATTAGTCAATATAACTCATCTTTGCATTTACCAATGCCTTAATCCACATTTTACCCCTTTTAGGTAAATCTCACAATTTATTCACTAACAACACCTTAAAATCATACCCCAACACTATTATTAACTTCAATATATCACATTCATCATTAATCTCAACACATTTCACTTTCTCACACTAGACCATTTCCAGGTCATGGTGGATTTATTACTTCCTAGGTAGTTTCTACCATTTCTATGCATACCAAACAACTCCAAAATCGATATCTACACAATGTACTTGAGTTATATCATTTAGAAACTCACCTAACTTGATTTCCTCTTTGCTTCGATGGAAATGCACCTTTGATCCTTCAATCCAACAAGTGGGGAAATGCCTCCAAACATGTTGTTCTTCTCTTTGATGTGAACAACTTTATCTCTAATAGCTTTCCCTTAAATCTTTCTGAAAATGTGTGGATTTAGGAGTGAGAAAGCTAGGTTTTAGGTTTAAAATGGGAAAGATTGTTTTTTGTCTCGGAAATACAGATTCGACTGCTCCATATTTATAGATTCAGCTTGATGAGATCGATCTGCCTTGGGTGGAGATCGATTTGGTCCTCTTAAAATTCCTCTTTTCCAAGACATTTTAAAGGCAAGAGATCGATCTGTCGAGTAGGGGAGATCGATCTGGTCTTAGGCGAGATCGATCTACTTCCAACCCGAGAGCTAAGGAGATCGATCTGTTCCATTAAGGATTGATCTGCTCTATTTCATTACTCAAATAAAAGCTTTTTGGCTCTTCCAGATCGATCTCTCATCCTATCGGATCTATCTGGCCTTCATATTTTCAGATTTTCTACAGTTTTTCTGCAACAACTCATACCAAACTTTATACATTTTGTTGCCATGGTCATTTTCTCATCCACTCATCTTTGAGACTTGAAAATGATATCCCATAATACTTCATACACATTAAAACTTGTGTAGAATCTTTGTATATCCAAAGGTACATGATATAAACCAAATGGAAGTGCACAACTCATGCAATTCTCCTTCCATTTTACCACACTACCCATTTTCCATTTTACTCCCACTCTTCACATGTTTAAGTCCATTTCTTCATATTCATATGTAATGTAACTTGTATGTACAATCACAACTCTTATTACATGTGTGTACCTTAAACTTATGGACTTACATTACATACACTTCACTTATGAAATCATAGTATAACTCTATTTACATTTCTTTGTATATATTACAGTTATACATATACGGGGTCTCACAGGGGCAACATACTGAACTGATTCTAAATTAAGCGGACACCTATCTACAGAGTGTGTACCACCACACAGATCGCAAGAAAGAAAAGGATCTTGGACAAAATAAATAGGATTAGGATTGGTGGAAGGATTATGCTGGGTACTGAGTGACTCGACCTTTTTCGTAAGGTTGACTATTTGAGAAGTCAAGGTAGATAGTGTGTCTAACTCATAGATACCCACTGACTTCTTAGACAGTTCACTCTCTGAAGACCATTGGTAATTGTTAGCAGCCATCTAGTTTAAGAGTCCGTAAGCTTCCTCCTCCGTTTTGCACATTAAAGCTCCACCCGCAGCAGCGTCAATGATGGTCCTATTTTGGCTTGTAAGTCTGTTGTAGAACGTCTGGACTTGCAGCCATAAGGGTAGGCCATGATGAGGGCACTTCCTAAAAAGCTCCTTATATCGTTCCCAAGCTTCCTAAAGAGATTCAGAATCGAATTGGGCAAAAGAAGATATGTCACTACGGAGTTTGGTCATTTTTGAGGGAGGGAAAAACTTAGCTAAAAATTGATGGGCTAACTCATCCCAAGTAGAAATGGATCCTGGAGGTAAGGAGGTTAACCATTGTCGCGCTCTATCCCTAAGCGAGAAGGGAAATAACCTAAGCCTTAGCGCACCGTCTGATAATCCATTGTGCTTGATTGTGTTACATTGGTCTGAAAATTACCCTAGATGAGCATGTGGGTCGTCATGAGGAAGCCCACTGAACTGTAGCGAAGTTTGGAGCATCTGGATAATCGAAGGCTTAATTTCAAAATTGTTTGCTTGGACAGTTGGTGGCCTAATGCCAGTATAATACCCTCTAATAGTCGGTACTGCATAATCTCCTACGGTCCTAATTTCTCTGTTTTCTGCCATGGTATTTTGCAGCGGAGCTATTAATTTCCTAGAATCCTTTCTAATTTTCCTAAGTGTTCTTTCAATTTCAGGATCTAAAGGAAAGCAATCATAGCTCTTGGCTCTACGCATACAAACATCAAAAAGTCCTCAGGAATTGTTTTTAATTTTTCAATTTTTTTCTTAATTTTTCATGAGAGAGAAAATTAACTAATCTAGATTAAAGCTCTAAATATTTACAACCTAAGTATTTACAAGCTAGAATTACACTTAAGCATAATTTCACCAATATTAATCACTGGCTAATTATCGTCCCTGGCAATGGCGTTAAAAACTTAATGTTAGACTACGTCCACTTTGAGTGACCTAGACGTTCTATCTGCAAGTGCTCGGGTCGTACAAGTAAAAATGAGATTTGAGTCCCGGATTATCGTCCCACAGAGAAGCTGATTAGCCTAATTAAGTACCAGTTAATCTCACCCTAAGTATATGCTAGCAAATTATGAATTTTTACTCTGTGATCTACAAGGCTAGAATTAAAAAGTACTAACAACAATAAAAATTATAAATTAAAGAAAATAAAACAGAGCAAAAATTACTTACAGAGCTCCAAGCAATTAAAAGCAATAACATACAAAAGCTAATTAAAACAGTTAAAATTAATTAATGCAAATAATCTAGAATGCAAATATGAAAATAAAGAAACAAAATTAATTAGACTAAAATTAAACAAGCCTAAAATAAAATATGCATGTAGTTAAACTAATTAATAAAAATGCAAATCAAACTAACTTAAAATTTAATGAAATAAAATCCTAGAAAATTAAGAAAATAACTATAAATCTAAAAGGCTAAAGTGTTGATTCTAAGTTAATCCTAACTATAGCTAATTACTAACTTAACAATAAAATCTAAATAATGCATGAGAAATCTTTTTGGATTTTTAAATTTTAAATAAAAACTAACTTAAAAATGCATAAAATAATTCTACACCAAATTTTAATCCTAAATGCAATAAATGAGCTTTTTAATTTAAATGAAATTTCCACCCTAATATAATAAAAAATTTACTATTAACCTAATTAAAGCTAAATTCTAAATTAACAAACAATGAAAATTTAGCTATCTTTCAAATTACTAATTCTACCTAAGTTAACAAATGATAGTAAGAGGCATAAAGAAAATATTTAGCAAATAAAAACATGATAAACTAATTATAACAATTAATAATTGCCAAACATGGCCTTAATAAATTTTCTAGCTAACAAATGCCATGCGGTCCTAACTGTGCACTAGTACTGTGCACTGTGCTCAGTAGATGGTGAATGTCTGACTCCTGCTCCGCTCCAGGTGCTGCACTACTGCATACTACACATTCCACGGCCTGCCCAGCTCCTCTGCCTATGCTACCAACATCACCCTCGTAGTACCGTCCGTTTGCTCCTGCTCCTGCTGCTGCATTCAGGTGTTGTCCACTGCTGCCTCAGGTTCTGCCTTGTGTCGCTTGCACCAGCGACCACGTCCTTCTCAACACCACCTTACTGCAATCTCAGTTTCTGCACACTGCATACAGCAGCACCCATAGCAAATAAGATAGCCACCCATACACCACCTGCTTTCGATTCGCTGCCGTTCATGCAACAGCCTTCATCCCTACAGCACACATGTCCTGTAAATTCTACCTCCAGTAAGCTCAGAGCAGCCACATCAGCCCCACCCGCTTCAGTTCTAACCAGCAACTATAACCAGAAAACACTAGTGTAAACCGAGGTAATAATGAGTGGAATATTGCAGAAAAGAAATGAACATATGGTGAACAGTAAAGAGATACAAAAATAGAGCTAAACAGAGGATGTAATGCGTGCTACTATTGCTGTATGAAATCAACCCGTGCCTCACTGCAACAGCCCACTGTTACTTGAAACTCTACACTGAACAACCTAATACACCATTTTCATTACCAACCAGCAAGCAAAGAATGAATAAAAACCTAAAAATGGAAAATACTGAGATGAATACTTGCAGAAAAATTAAATACAACCTAGCGGCTGGAATATAGAAACTGAGACTCATATTATAAATGCAGAGGATCTCATAAAATGCAACAACAAAAATAATGCAAAAGGATCAACAATGCAAAATTATGTATTAAACTTGAAGCAGAACAAAACATGAATAAACTTTATAACTAATGCTTAAACAGAAACGGGAACCATCATGAAATAAAGAAACGAGTAAACAACAGTGGCCACGACTTGCTTCATTTTCAACTCCTACCACCGTGGTTCCACTGTGCCAGTATTGCAGGAACAATACCCAGTATTAAACCTGCAATATTACACCAAAACAACGGATAGGCAGTAGTGATCGAAGCTTCCTGAATGTTTCAAACTTCAACCAAAAATAGAGTAAATAAAAAAAATAAAAACATGATAACAAATGCAAGATAGTAACGGGTTATGCAAAAAAGCAATATTAAAGAGAGATTGAGAAGCAACAATAACAATGAACTGGAAACAAAGAACTTTTCATAAAAACAAGAATGTAAAATGTGATGAACAATAGCTATTAAAATGGAATAATGGTGGCTAAAAAGAAAGACTTTAACATGGAAAATAAAAACTAAAACCTAGAAAATAAAAACTTTAACCTAGCACTACTTCTCTTCTACCCTAAATTACTTTTAAAAACTACTCCTAAATTACTTTCTATTCTACCCTACCTACTTCTACTTCTAAAATTACTTGATTTTTTAATTGCTCATCATGTTCTATTTATACACAAACTTAGGGGTACAATGGTAATTTTTAATCCTAGATGAGTTGGTATTGTTTGGCCACTTATCTTCATTCCATTTGCTGCAGAGAAGATGTTTCCACGTCACTTGTCTTTTTGTTCACTTGGTTGTGCGATGTAGCCTGGTGTGTGTCTTCCAGAAGGTGGGCACGGTATTCGTTGATCTTATCTTTTCGAAGCAAATAAAATACGGACACCTGGCATCATGCGTGTCTAGACGACTGGTGACTCGATCTGCAAAATGAAAGTGATCTAGTCTCCTTTTAGCCCGTTTTCAACCCATTTTCGATTGAAATGACTGAGTTTCATCCTGATTTAATTTACCTGCATATTAAAGAATTTTAATTAAATTAAAGGGATAATTAATAAAATAATATGGGGATTAAAATAATTAATTAAGAAATTAAGCAAAAATAATTCTATTTTTATAAAATTATCAAATGCCAAACTGTTGCACCACTGTGTATCTCCACGAGCAGCAACAAGGACTTGCAAAGAGAACCAACAAACGAAGTAGAGACAAGAAGAAGCAATATAGGAAAACAGAATGGCGCAGGAAAATGAGACAACTGAACTGATAAGAATGCAGGAAATAACACACATTGAACCTAAGAAAAATAGAGACTGTTAATGCAGAAAAAGGAAGAACGGTGCTGTCAGATAACTTGGAATACTAACAAGGAAATCTAAACCAGAATATTGAAGAAACTAAAATAGAAAATAGCTAAGAAAAATAAAATAGTAACTATAGAAAATATAGCTTGAAAAGTCGAAAGAAAACTTGGGTTAAAAACATATAGAGATAAGATAGTAATCCTCAGCACATTCACAGCTATCCATATTTGCCCAACACATCACATATTTGAGTAAGGCAATCAGAAAGCCACTAGGAATGTATTCTGCCTCGGACCTCCAAAATCAACAGGCTTTGCACTCTTAAACTAGAAGTAACTGTGAATGGAAGCTTAAAGGCATTTGAATAAATAGCAAATGAAAACTAAATGGAACATAGGAATTAAAAGAAGGAATACAAAAACTTCACTGTTACCAGCCATTCAACACTACCCGAAATGAACAGTAAATGAAAATAATGAAAACATGATAGTAAATGAAATAGTAAAAATGGGAATATAACTTTTCATTCATAAAGCTTCAATGTGCTGAATTCAAAGGGAAACAAAACTTGTAATCCTAGAACAATGGTGGCTGCCAACGTGAAAAGCTAAAAGAAACTAAAGAAAAAAATAGATAAACCTAAAACCTAGCAATAAAAACTTTGACCTAAAAAAAAACTCTAAAAACTACTTTTAAAAACTATTGGTTTCCAATTGTCTCATCATGTTCTATTTATACACAAAATTGAGGGTACAAAGGTAATTTTCAATCCTAGATGAGTTGGCATTATTTGGCCACTTGTCTTCACTCCATTCACTTTAGAGATGATATTTTCATGTCATTTGTCTTCTTGTCCACTTGGATGTGCGATGTGGCATGTGGTGGCAAATGTGCCCTTTTAAACTTATTTTCAGTCCATTTTCTACCGAAATGACTGAAGTTCATCTGGATTTAATTTATCTGCAAACATGAAAATTTTAATTAAAATGAGGGGATAATTAATAAAATAATATGGGTATTAAAATAATTAATTCAGAAATTAAGTATAAATAATTCTATTTTAATAGAGTTATCAGTTGCTCGCATGTGGTTTTATGGACATTACTGTGTGATAAGCAAAAGTGTGCTAGATGCCTCAGGTATGCTGTGTGATCTTACGTTGAGTTGCTTGCACGTGGTTTTATGGACTTTACTATGTGATAAGCAAAATCGTGCTAGAGGCCTCAGGTATGCTGTGTGATCATACGCTGAGTTGTTCGCACGAGGTTTTATAAGCTTTCTGTGTGATGAGACAACCGTGCTAGAGGCCTCAGGTATACTGTGTGATCTTATGTTGAGTTGCTCGCACGTGGTTTATGATGTTTGCTGTGTCATGAGTAAAATCATGCTGGAGCCATCGTGTATTGCTGAGTGATCTTGCACAGACTTACTCGCATGTGATTTTAAGACAATAGAATTGGGTGATAAGGATCCACGGGAGCACGCTGTACCATGGACGTTAGCCATGAAGTATGATGTGCAGTGATATCTTAGTGATTCTGTGTGGGCTGAAGGGATGGTTGATCCGCCTCCCCAAGCATGGGACTCCTGCACATCTGATCAGTGTTGCTTGGAATCCGAACTATGGCCATAAGTCTTTTATCTGTGTGATATGACATTTTATCGCTACTGTGTGAGGTGACATATGTCCCCCCTGCTGTGTGATACAGGGTGATATGATATCCCATACTATGTCTCATGTTTATCGATTTACTAAGTGATTTGCTATGTGCAAAGCAATTTCTAAGTGTGTACTGTGTGGATTGAAAAATAAAGCTGTGTGATTTTAAAGAGTATGCTGCGTGATTTGAGAAAGAAATATGCAATTACCCATCTAGTGAATTAATGATTTTGCAATTGATGGAAGTTATTTTAAAAAATTGCATATGTTTTATAAGGGAAATAAATGTATATATTTTAAACATGTAGATAGTATAGTTATCTACCTACTTTTGTATTTTCCTTACTGAGCATGTTAGCTCACGCCCTGTGAGACCTATGAATCTTGTGTACCTTAACTATGAGGTTACAATATGAGACTTATAATTTGGAGAATGTAATTATGATATTTCAATGTACACACAAGTTTTGAATCTCATGAAGTATAAGAAGATGAAGTTTTTAAGTCTTATATGTGAATGTATTAAAATATGGTCTATGCAGTAGATTGCAGTAAGTTTTGCCTTGAGTTTCCTACAAAATTTTGTAATAACAGTGAAGTTTATGAAGGCCAAATCGATCTCAAGAGATGAAGGATCGATCTTATAGGGATGAAAGATCGATTCCATGACTCCAAAATGCAATAAGTATACTAAAGCAGATAGGCGATCGATCTCATGAGGGAGCGGATCGATCTTCTACTGCCTTTGCCTAACAAGAATCGATCTTATCACAAGGGCAGATCGATCTCCAATTGTCTCGACCTGAAAGAGATTTATCCCCCCTTAGAGAACAGATCGATCTCCATATGGTTTTGTAAAGAGCAGATCGATCCCTACCATCGAGCAGATCGATCTTGTAGTTGGTAATCGAGCAATTGGAGTAGTTGAAAACAAGCATAGATCGATCCCCACCCAATGCGAGATCGATCTCATACACTCTGTCTATATAAGAACCACGAGATTTTGCCTGAAAATCGATTCCCTCTCACCTACAAACACTAAAGCTTACCATTTTTACCCAAACTAAGATTTCTCTCTCTAAGATTCACCACATTTTGAATAGAGTTGGAAAGAGAGGTAAGAGGCAAAGTTGTTCCTCTTGGTAAAGAGAACAACACACTAGAAAATCAAAAGTTAGTTTGAACAAAGGGAAGAGACAACCATTCTACAAGTTGGCCAAGAGAGGACAAGCTAGGTGAGCTCACAAGACCTTTCTTTTTAGTTATTATCATTATATATATATATATATATATATATTGGTGAATATATATATATATATATATATTTAGTTGGGAATGTTTAAGTCAAGAAGGGATTATGAGCTAGCTAAGGTGTTGATAAAGATGTAGGAAGAGTTTTGAGACAATGTATGTACATAAGATTTTGTAGCTTGGATGTAGCTTAGGGTGTATGGATATAAATAGGATGAAAAGGGAAATGTTGAGTTAGAATAAGTAAGAGAATGAAATCGACAATGAGAGTGATGTATATTGACGATTTGATAATGTTTGGACAGCTCGAGAATCCAATACGGGAAACGAGGCTAGTTTGAGACCTGAGGGACATTGAACCACTCTGAGTGCAAGAGATAAGGGAAATAAAATGTTTATGAATGTGAGTTTCTAAATGATGAAAACACCTTTTTAGTGTGAAAAAGGTTTGATGAATGTGCATGTTTATTAGAAATGAGTCGATTTGATGCTTTGATGCATGTGTGAGTGTTTTACCGTTTTGAGCTCGATTTTGATGAATTTTGTGTAATCGTGAAGACAATGTTTTAAAACAAAATTGAGTTTTTAAGATAATCACTATGAGCTCTACGCGAAGGCAAAACGGTTTTAATACAATAATGGTATATTTTACTGAGACTACGGCTTGTCATGAGAAACACATCGATACTCTACTTGATAGTGTTGAATGGCCTTGCTCTGGTAGCATGTAAGATCGGGCCTTGCTCTAGTAGTATGTAAGACCGAGATAACCCTGCTCTGGTAGCGATGGGTGGCCTTACTTTGATAGCATGTAAGATCGAGGCTGTATGACTCTGATCAAGTCTACAACGATATCATGACCATGGATAGATGTCGACGTTTTCCCTCTTTTGAGGATGTCTCCATTCTGGTAATGCGAGATGCCTTCGTTTTGGTCACGTGAGATACCCTCCTTGAGGATGATTTGATGTGATGTGCTTATGATGTTGTTTTTATATGAGTTTTATTAAATGCCTAGTCTCGACTATTTTGATGAATGACGTGTTTTGATGATTGTGATTTCTATCACATATTGAGATTTGATGTTATAACGATTTGTGATCTTATCACGTAAAATTATGTTGATGCAAACTGTTGCCATTATTGTTATCATTATTTCCATAAATGTTTTACATGCTCGGATACTTCTATCATGTTTTTACATGCCTAAACGATGAGTTGTGATGTGATGATGATTTTATAAAATTTCCCTTATCCTCCTTATTGAGCGTTTTGAGAGCTCACCCTTTTTCCTCCCCCTCCAAATTGCTTGAAGTGATCGAGCTATTACCTGCTGCGTACGTGGTATAGGCCGGTGGACAAGATGTCCCCAGGTTATCGCTTGTACATGTACAAGGTATAAATTCAGTTCATTTTGTATCCAGACAATAATGTAATACAGAGATTTGTGTTAAGTATTTTTGGGATGTAATTTAGGATAATATGAAGAAAGTGAATTGAGTTTTATGGGCTGACCCCTTTGGGATATTTTGTATTTGATTTTATGAAATAAAAATTGTGTGATCTTGGGGATAATGATTTATTTTAAATACAAGTGATTAAATGACACTGTACAGGAATGCAACTCGAGTAAGAGGATGTAATGTAAGAAAATTTTAAATTAGCCATATTTTTCGCGCTTCCGGGCTATCACACCCCCTTATTTCCTCCTCCACAGATTCTACGCAGTAGTGAGTTACTGCAGTTGTTCCTGCTATGGTGTTCTCCATTTCTCCAGTTCTCCAGCAGTACAGAGGTATACATTTATAAGAAAAAATTTTGTATCATGTAAATTTGTGCACAGTAAAGCTATCTTTTGTACGAAAGGGATGTATATAATAGAAACTGATGTAAACGCTTCCGCATATTAATAAAAGTACAGTTTCTATTTCACTTAAATGAAATTAAATTATGAATGGATGAGATATGGATATGGATGTTAACCACAACCCAACTGTTAGTAGTAAGTTAAGTTACAGGAAGAGGGTCATGATGGAGATTGGTATCAGAGCTGAGTTGGTCTGATGTGAGTCAGTATCCATAGTTAAGAAATTATACATCACTAAAGTACTGTGCATTATTTGGATACAAATGTGTATACCAAGCTGGAAATGTAAATAAGACACTTGTTATTGAGTATGCAGGATATCAGATAGACAAACATACTCGTAGAGGAGAGAGTGCCCTCTCAGGGGCATAGAGATGAGCCCGAGAGGCGCAGTGGGTCCAGTTCTAGTAGAGATCCACCTGGTCATAGTGATGCTGCTGAGGCACGTATAACGCAATTACAGCGCAGTGTAGACACTGTTATGGAGATGTTTACATAGGTGATGACCAGATTTGAGGGTAGACAAGAGAACCCTGTTGGTCAGGCTGCCTCACCTGAGAGACATGAGCCTGTATAGCCTGCACCGAGACCTCAGGCTGCAGAGGTAGAGATTTTTGCACCCCCTTTAATTCAGGATATTCCCTCACCAGTTCAGGATCTTGTAATTTCACAACAGGTTAGTGGTCAAGGAGTTTATGATTATGATTTGGTCAGACTGAGAGAGTTCAAGAAATTTGGACCACTCATTTAGTGGGGTAAAGGACCCAATGTTAGCGGAGCATTGGATTCGCAATATGGAGAAACTCTACAGATTTTTCCATTGCTTGACCACAGAGAAGGTCACCTTTGCGACTTTTATGTTAGAGGGTGAGGCCGAGCATTGGTGGATGGCCATACGGCCGATTTTGAGTGCAGGTCACCCGATTGTGACTTGGGACATATTTTTGGATGCCTTTAAGAAGTAAGACATCTTTGCCATTGCTCAGAGGAAGATGTAGATGGAATTTTTGATCTTGACTCAAGGAAACCGTACAGTTGATGAGTGTGAGTCCAAATTTACATCCCTGGGCAGATATGACACAATCACTATGAGCTGTCAGGATAGGAAGGTTCAAAAATTTATGGAGGGATTGAGACCTTCGATCAGAGCTCGGTTGGCCCCATTTGACATTACCACCTATGACGAGGCAGTACGCAGAGCTCAGCTATGTGAGCAGGATTATGAGTTGCATGCCTCAGAGTTAAGTAAGAGTGGTAAGGGCAGAGATAGAGACTAGAAGAGGTCAATTGAGGATAGAGGATTCAAAAAAGGTCGAAGGTTATTTGGGAAAGGGCCAAAGATTGAGGAAGTACGAGAGAGGCCTGCGAAGCCTTTAGTGTATCCAGCTCTACCTCCAGTTTCAAGGGGCATAGTTATTGGCGGACCCTGACCTACCACCGAACAGTGCAAGATGTGTGGTAGATATCACGAAAGTAGACCATGCCATTTGATGAGGTCCTGTTATCGATGTGGTAAACCAGGGTACATAGTTTGTGAATGCCCAGAGTTGGTTGATATTGCTCCACAGAAGGGCAAAGAGCTAGAGAGGGCCACAGTTGAGACACCTACTCCTACAAGGAAGGGTACAACTAAAGAGAAAGGGAAACAAGTTGTTGGTCGAGGGCAAGTGTTTACATTGGACCAAGCATCTGCAGAAGCTTCTACAAATGTGATTAAAGGTACCATCCTAGTCTTTGAATTTGAAGCATTAGTATTAATTAATCTTGGTGTCACACATTCATTTATATTGCCTTCATTTGCATGTAAATTGTGTGACTATGTGAAACTTGTACCCTTAGGTAAAATGTTGCTTATAAGCACTTCGTGAGAGATAATGTAGTAATTGAGTATGTATGTAAAGATTGTAAGTTAAAAGTAGGGGAAAAGGATATGTTAGCCAATCTAATTTTGTTAAACATGAAGGATTTTGATGTAATACTAGAGATGGATTGGTTGGCTGCAAACCATGCTGTTTTAGACTGTTATGCTAAGACAATAATGTTTTTCGCCCCTCAAAAGTATATTGCAAGATTTGCAAAGTAATGAAAGAAGTAGTAATTATTTCCAAGGATGGATGAGTTATTAATAGATTTGATGATAATATGTTGAAGGTTTTATTACATACGTGGTTGATTTGGATAAGGCACACCCGAAATTAGTTGACGTCCTAGTGGTTAGAGAGTTCCCCGATGTCTTTTTGGAAGAATTACCAGCGTTGTCACTAGACAAAGAGATGGAATTCTGTATTGATTTGGTGCCTGAAATGGAACCAATAACCAAACCACCATATAGAATGACTCCAGTGGAATTGGTAGAGCTAAAGGAATAGTTGTAAGAGTTATTGGACAAGGGGTTCATCAGACTGAGTGTATCACCTTGGGAAGCACTAGTTCTGTTTGTGAAGAAGAAAGATAGGAGTCTCCGACTGTGTATAGATTATCGGTTGTTGAACAAGGCTATCATCAAGAATAAATATCGCCTTCCACGGATTGATGATCTTTTAGATCAGTTGTAGGGAGCACAGATATTTTCGAAGATTGATCTGAGGTTTGGGTATCATCAGTTGAGGATTTAGAGTAGAGATGTGCCTAAGACAGCGTTTCAAACCCGTTATGGCCATTATGAGTTTTTGGTTATGCCATTTGGGTTGACAAATGCTCCTACAACGTTTATGGCATTAATGAATGATGTATTTAAGCCATACTTAGACAGTTTCGTGATTGTCTTTATAGATGACATATTGGTATACTCGAAGTCCAGGGAAGAGCATGAGCAACATTTGAGAACAGTGTTACAGACCCTCCGAGATCAGGAGTTGTATGCTAAACTCAATATATGTGATTTTTGGCTGAGTGAGATATTGTTTTTGGGTCATGTAGTCTCGAGAGACGGTGTATCAGTGGATCCGTCCAAGATAGAGGCTTTGATATAGTGGGAAAGACCTAGGACAGTTACAGAGATCCACAGTTTTTTGGGTTTAGCAGGTTATTACAGATGGTTTGTCGAGGGATTCTCTAAGCTGGCTGCTGCATTGACACGTCTCACTTGAAAGAATGTGGCATTTGAGTGGGATGAGAAGTGTGAAAATAGTTTTTACTAGTTAAAACGTAGACTGACCACCACACCTATTCTCACCATACCCACCAGCTCAGGAGGTTACTCAGTGTATACAGATGCCTCAAGACAGGGACTGGGCTGTGTGTTGATGCAGGACGAGAAGGTAGTAGCTTATGGATCCAGACAGCTTAAGGACTATAAGAGGAATTACCTGACCCATGATTTAGAGTTGGCAGCCGTGATATTTGCATTAAAGATTTGGCGTCACTACTTGTACGGGGAAAAATTTCAGGTGTTCAAAGATCATAAGAGCCTCAGATATCTGTTTTCACAGAAAGAGTTGAATATGAGGCAGAAATGATGGATAGAGCTTCTGAAAGATTA
Organism: Firmiana major; assembly: GCA_033439115.1. Lineage (NCBI taxonomy): Eukaryota > Viridiplantae > Streptophyta > Magnoliopsida > Malvales > Malvaceae > Firmiana > Firmiana major. The sequence continues at coordinate 42,050,448 of CM065908.1, read as the reverse complement.
TGATTGTGAGATGTTGTACCATCCAAGAAAGGCTAATGTTGTGGTTGATGCCTTGAGTAGAAAGAGCCTCGAAATGGTATCGTACATGATGGTCAGGGAACATGAGCTGCTCGAGCAGTTTGCTCACCTCAGGGTGGATATAGACCCTCTTAATGTTGACCGTGACTATGTGATAGCTAGCTTGTGAGTGGAACTGAATTTGATTGACCGAATATGATAGGCTCAGCATGCTGATCTACTGTATGAGGATCGTGTAAGCCTGATTCAGAGGGGTGATGTGGTCGATTTCTTAGTGAGTGATGATGGTCTACTGAGGTTTAGAGGCAGGATTTGCGTTCCCGATGACCCATAATTAAAGAGATTGATTTTGATAGAAGCTCATTCATCGATATATACAATGCATCCGGGGGTAACAAGATGTTGATAATTCTATTAAAATTGAATTATTTGTATTTAATTTCTTAATTAATTATTTTAATCCACATATTATTTTATTAATTATCCTCTCAATTTAATTAAAATTCTCATATTTGTAGATAAATTAAATCTGAATGAACTTCAGTCATTTCGGTAGAAAATGGACTGAAAATGGGCTGAAAAGGACATATTGGCCACAACATGCCACATATCCAGGTGGATAAGAAAACAAATGACATGGAAATATCTTCTCTAGAAGCCAATGATGTGAAGACAACTGGCCAAACAATGCCAATTCATCTAGGATTAGAAATTACCTTTGTACCCCTAATTTAGTGTATAAATAGAAAATTATGAGGCAATTGGAAACCAAGTAGTTTTTAGGAAGTAGTTTTTAGGTTAAAGTTTGTAGGTTGGTGGCTAGGTTTATTTTTCTTTCCGTTGTTTTTCTTTTTAGCTTTTCACGTTGGCAGCCACCATTGCTATAGGTTTTACAAGTTTCCATTTTACTGATTTTGACACATTTAATTTTTTTTAATGAAAAGCTTTGTTTCTGTTTCTTTTACTAGTTCATTTCACTGTTTGCTTTCCATGGTTTTTAGTGTTCAATTGAGTGTTGAGGGCTGGTAACAATAGCCATATTGCTCAACCCGTTGCCCTTGTTCCATTTTCATTTCTTGCATATTCTTTTTATATATTGCGTTTATCTTCCATTTCCAGTTCGTGTGTTTCATCATTCTCTATTTTATAGTTCATTTGTTTTTCACTTGTTTACTGTTTCATCATCTTTTTACTATTTTCTACTTTAATTTCTTAAAGTTTATGATGACAAATTTAATGTTCTGAGATAGGTTGATTTCGTTGCATTTTTTTTGTTTTTTTTTATTTATTATGCAATCGACATATCAATTTTTTTTTTTAAGAATACTGCTCTATTTTCTACAATTCACTAGTCTGCCTTACTGGATTATCAAGTTTCTGCTTTATTTCCTAGACGCCTCTGTTCCCTGCATTTATCTTCTGTTCTTTTATGTTGGTTTCTACATTTTTCAGGAATTGCTTAGCTGTGTGGTTCAGTGGCAGAGCAGAGGCGTGGCCATACTAAGCTGACTGGTTTGCTTACTGCCATGGACTGAATGCAGATCTCGTGCTACTTGCGCTGAAACCGTAGCTGGTCTGTGTTACTCACTTGCAGTTCGGTAGGATTGGAGCATGGAAGGTTTACTGAAGCGTGACAAGTTGAACCGGGCAGAATATACTTGGCTGGTCTGATAAGCTTGGCTGTGACAATGGCAGACAAATACCATGCTCTGTTCTCCTCTGTTTCATGACTTCATCTACTGTTCATCTTCTTTCTGTTCTTTAACTCTTGGTTTCAGTCATTTTATATTCTCTATTTTTTATTTTATTTATGGCTTTAACTTACAAGTTAATAGCTTCTGATTGTGTTTTATTTAATTCTCTGTTCTGCATTGCTAAAGGTTGCCTAAGGAAAACAGGCTACTCAGCAGGGGCTGAAGTGTGAGAACTTTGTTGCTGTACAAGAGGTTGCCGCCTGGGTTGTGCTGCCGTGTTGCTATTCTTCTCGGGTTCTTCTACCATGAGCTGTGTTGGAGACAGACGCAGAGGGCATAAGCAGGAGGCCAGTTTGCTATTGCTCCCAGCTGCTGGACATTCCCAGGTGTTCTCCGTTCTGTTGCATGAGACGCACGTGACGTAAGCAAGACATGGCTGCTGCATCTCGCCCCTGTCCTGGCACTGCAGAATACAATTATTGGCTAGGGAGAACCTGCTGCTCTGTGCGTGTCCTGTTGCAGTCATTAGTACATGGTTACTGCTGGAGATACGGCTCGGTAATGTTGTGTAGGAAATGTGTTGCAGAATAGTATAACTGAAGCACGCAGGAGGTGGCGAGAGCAAGTCGTGCAAAGCGGTACCGGAGGCAGACGCATGGCAGGAATGTGGTGCAGAGCAGTGCATGGTTTTTTAATGTTTATATTTTGCTTTTAAGTTTTGTTTGCAATAGTTTAAGACCTTGTTATTAGTAGCTAGTAGTATTTTAATTTAGTGCACTCTTTACTTAGCGTAGATAATATATTGATAGTTTAATTAAATTACATATGTTAAGGATCATTAGATTTAATAGCCTTAGATTTTAGTTTAGATTAAATTTTAGTCTCTTTCTTTTTATGCAATTGAAATTTTAATTTAATTATTTTCATGCATATATTTAGGAATTAAATATTCTATTTCTCAGGCATCATTTAGAATAGATTTTAAGTATTTATTTAGGCATTTTATTAATTTGCTAATTATTTAGAGTATAATTAATTTAGGGTCACTATTGTAGGTATCTAGGTTTATAGTTAAATTTAGGAGTTTCCTTAAATTAATAGAATTCTATTTATTAAACCATAGGTTAGATTATTTTGCATTAGAAATTTTATGTTCATATTAGAATTTACTAGTGTTATTTATTTTATTTTACATTTTCTTATATTTGCATCTTAGTCTATTTACACTAATTAATTATAGCTTCAGTATTTTTCTTTTGCAGATTATCTTTTATTTGCTTGGAGCTTTGTAAGTAATTTTTGTTCTATTTTTTTTACTTTATAGTTTTTATTATTTTTATAGTCTTCCAGTATTTTTAATTTAAACCTTATAGATCACTCTCTTAATATTCATAATTTGCTAGGATATACTTAGGGTAAAATTAATTGGTACTTAGTTAGGCTAATTGTATTCTTTGTGGGACGATAATCTGTGACTCAATTTCCGTTATTACTTGCATGACCCGTGCACTTGCGGTTTACATGTCTAAGTAGTTAGGACGGACGTATCAAGTTTTTGGCGCCGTTGTCGGGGAATCATGATTAGCCATTAACTAATATCGCTAAAATTATGCTTAGGTATAATTCTAGTTTTGTACATACTTAGGTTGTAAATATTTAGAGCCTTAATTTAGATTAGTTAATTTTCACTATTTACAAAAAAAAATAAAAAAAAAAACATTCTAAGGACTTTTAAATGTTTGCATGCGTAGAGCCAAGAGTTTTGATTGCTTTCTTTTAGATCCTGAAATAGAACGAATACTTAGAAAAATCAGGAAGGACTCTAGGAAAATAGTAGCTCCACTGCAAGACACGATGACTGAAAACAGAGAAATTAGGATTGTAGGAGATTATGTTGTTCTGACTATAGGAGGTTATTATACTGGCATTAGGCCACCAACTGTCCCAGCTAACAACTTTGAAATTAAGCCTTCGATCCTCCAGATGATCCAAACTTCACTACAATTCAGTGCGCTTCCCCATTATAATCCACATGCTTACTTAGGGGAATTTCTAGAGCTGTGCAAAACTTTCAAGCATAATGGACTCTCGAACGATGCACTTAGGCTTAGGCTATTTCCTTTCTCTCTTAGAGATAGAACTAGGCACTGGTTGACCTCTTTACCTCATGAATCCATCACCACCTGGGATGAGTTAGCCAATCAATTTTTAGCTAAGTTCTTTCCTCTTTCCAAAATGGCTAAATTACGTAGTGACATATCTTCCTTTTCCCAATTTGACTTTGAGACCCTTTACGAGGCAGGGGAACGTTACAAGGACGTTCTTAGGAAGTGTCCTCATCATGGCCTGCCCTTATGGCTGCAAGTCCAAACCTTTTATAACAGACTCATGGGCTAGAATAGGGCCATAGTCGATGCTACTGTGGGAGGAGCATTGATGTGTAAGACAGAGGAGGAAGTTTACAGTCTGTTGGATAAAATGGCAGCTAATGATTACCAGTGGTCATCGGAGAGGCAGTTGTCTAAAAAAGCTGCGAGTTTTTATGAGTTAGACACACTGTTTACCTTGACTTCTCAAATAGCTAATCTCACGAAAAAGGTAGAGTCACTCAGTACCCAGCATAATTCTGCTATAGTCCTAGTCATGTTCTAGCTATCCAAAGTCCTTTTATTTCATGCACTCTGTGTGGTGGTAGACACTCTGTAGATAGGTGCCCACTAAATTTAAAGTCTGTTCAGTACGTTGCCCCACCTCAAAGGCAACAGAACAATCCATTGTCGAACACCTACAATCCAAGGTGGAGGAATCATCCTAATTTTTCTTGCAACCAAAATCAGGGGCAATCTTCTAATTTCAGGCTTATGGGGCCCCTCAATTTTCAGGCTCCACCTGTTCGTGTACCACCACCTCAGCAGTTTCCACCTAATAATTCTAATCATTCCTATCACCCACCTCAGTTTGAACATCATCTACCAACACCTATGCAGCCCCAGTACTTACCAGCACCAGCAGCTGCAGCTGAGAAAAAGCCTTCACTAGAAGAGATGTTTACGACTATCCTGCAAAATCAAGTAGCCTCTATTAAAAATCTAGAAGTCCAGGTTGGACAGATAGCTATTACTCTCAGCCAGCATCTACAAGGGACCCTCCTTAGTAATACCGAAGCTAACCCTGTCAGACAAAGGGAGGGTAAGGAGCATGTTAAGGCCATAACCCTTAAGAGCAGTAGAGAGTTAGATGATCCACATGTTAAGTCTAGTCCTGTTAAGCCCTCAGAGGTAGAGTCACTAGGTTCTAAAGAGGCAGTTCAGAAAGAGTAGGAACATGATAATCAGGCTGCAAAGGAAACTAAGTTAGGCGCTTCTTCATGTTTACCTTCTTCTTCTTAACCTTTCTCTTCATCTGATACTACATCGGTTACCACTACACTTCCTCCAGTTAGACCCCCATTACCTTTTCCTCAGAGGTTCCAAAACCAGAAGCTTGATCAACAATTTGCTAAATTTCTCGAGGTTTTTAAGAAGCTTCACATTAACATTCCTTTTGCGGATGCTTTAGAGTAATTGCCTAGTTATGTGAAGTTTATGAAGGATATCCTCTCGAGGAAGAGAGGACTAGAAGATTATGAGAAAATGGCATTGACTGAGGAGTGTAGTGCCATTATGTAAGACCCGTATTTTTGGATGTAAACCTTATGGATTCATAAGTGTGGTAATGTACTTGTATTGTGAAGTACAATTGATGTTAAGTCTGTAAATGTAATGTACATATGTGTAATATGAGTTTGTAATGTACATACAAGTTTCATTGTGTATGAATATGAAGGAATGAGTTCTTATAAGTGATGAATGTGAATGGAACTCAAAATGAGTAGTGTGGTAAATGGAAGGAAGTTGCACGAATATAAACGCTTCCATTTGGTTTTGTATAGTATACTTTTGGATATACAATTAATGCACACAAGTTTCAATGTGAATAAGGTATGAATGGATGCCATTTTCAAGTCATAAAGGTGGATGGATGAGAAAATGGCTATGGCAGCAGATTTAAGGATGTTTTGGTGTAAGTTATTACAGAAAACTGTAGGAAAATCTAAAAAATATGAAGACCAGATCGATCTTATAGGATGAGAGATCGATCTGGAAGAGCCAGAATGCTCTTATTTGGGCAATGGAATAGAGCAGATCGATCTCCAATGGGGCTAGATCAATCTCCTAAACATTCTATAATGAAAAGATCGATCTTTAAGCATACAGATCGATCTCCTTAGCTCTCTGTTTGGAGCAGATCGATCTTAAGCTTCGACAGATCGATCTCATGCTTAAAATGCCGTGAAAACAAGGAATTGAGGGGACTAGATCGATCTCCTCCTAGTGTAGATCTATCTCTTCAAGCTATTTCTATAAAAGGAGCACTGAAAATTTGCATTTTTCGAGATTAAACAAGTTCTTCCCATTTCCAACCCAAAACCTAGATTTATCTCTCTAAAATCAGCCATTTTCAGTAAGAATTGAGGGGAGACTATTAGACATTAAGTTGTTCATCTTGAGGAAGAGAACAACATAGTTGAAACCCAAAAATCTCATTATCGGTATTAAAGGAGCAAGGAACATTTCCCTTTGGAGCAAGAAGAGAAACTTGATTTGTTTCGGAGAGTTCATTGGAGACGAATTGAACCGTACGAGTAAGCAGCTCTAAGGAAGTGGAATCATGCGTCGCGATTCCAGGTAAGAGAAGTTTGTAAGTATATAGAAGTAGCTGCTCGTATTTTGAACTCATGGGTATATAGGGCTTTAGAAATGTGCATGGATTTATAGAAATGTATTTTGACGATGTATGGATGTGACTATGGATAATTGTATGAGATTTGGTGGTTGAAATGGTATTATAAAGAAATAGGATAGTAAGACTAATAATTGCATAAATCCAGTGTTTGAATACTTTCACAAAACCCAATGCTTTGTTTTAAGTAAATGGTTGGATAGGCTGGCTATTGTTTGATTTATGTTGTGTAATAGCACATGAGAGGTGCTAAATACGTTTTGAGATTGGTTTTGAATGTTCATGAGCCGCCTATCATGTTTTTATGAATTAAACCGTGCTGGAGCCTAGCTCGCACCGAGTATTGATGTTTCATATGTTTGAAACGTACTGGAGCTTAGCTTACACTTTGGTTTGAAACTATGACGATGCTTTATAAACCGTACTGGAGCTTTTGCTCGTACGTGGATTTCGAGTGGATTTCTTATGTATATAACCGTACTGGAGCTATGCTCGTACATGGTTTTCTTAATATTTTAGGCATAAATGCCGTACTAGAGCGTTGCTCGTACGAGGTAATTTGTTTATGATTGCATGAATTCACGCTAGAGCGTAGCTCGCGTAGGTTTTTCACACTGTGGTATGTATGAGGCCGTGGTGAGAGTGATACGGATTGGTGTTCAGGGAACCCAATAGGCCTGACAGACCTCTTGAGTGGGGTGAGGGTGAGGGGCTAGGACCTGACATAATCCATTCAGGGAACCCAACAAGCCTAGCAGACCTCTTGAGTTGGTTGAGGGTGAGGGGCTAGGACCTAAATCAGGGAACCCAACAGGGGCGAGTAAGGCCATGAGGGGCTAGGACCTGGTATTGAGAGTACTCCCACGTGCACTTGAGACTAGAGGTTTCACTCGGTATGGGGTAGATAAGACCTAATGCAGGCACCCCCAACCACATTATGGGTCCGTGGAGTACGATGTACCGTGTATATCACATGGAGTACGATGCACCGCATGGTGGTTACTTGATTTGAGAAAGTCTGACGGAGAACTAACCCACCTTCGTACCAACATGATACCCCACACACCGGGATCCGTGTGGTCTGGGATGATATGTGACATAGTTGGCCAACATAGTTAGTCGAGATATAGTGACCCATCTCCTTGCTTGATTTACCTACTACCACATGATTTTAATCTATAAGTGTGATTGTGACTATTTTGGGGTAGACCCAAGGGAGGGGTCGAGCCTTGAGGACTTGATTTGTGAATTGATGATAATGATGTTTGTGATTGGAAATTGATTTCGATGGGATTTTGATATTGGAGAAAAGAGGTTATAAATGTGATTTAAAAAGGAGGTTTCTTAATAAATTGCCCTTTTTATAAATTTAAATGAGATTGAGCATGAGATGATTTATACATGATGTTTTTACCATGTTTTATATGCCAATGTACATGATTTTGATACATGATATATATGTATACTCATATGGCATAGTTTTACTTCCTCATGCTCCTACCATAAATGATTTATGCATAACACTATCAATATGTAGATAGCGTAGTTATCTACCATGCTTGCATTATTGCCTTACTGAGCGTGTGGTTGCTCATCCCTCTCTATTTTCCCTTTCCTACAGAGCATGCGTAGTAGCCCAGTGAGGACTGAGGCATTGTGTTTTTGAACATCCGCGGCTTTCATCGCCGAAAGGTATATACACATGATTCTTTTTGTAACTAAACAATGTAATGACACAGTAATGATTGAGTTGTAATTATGGGGGATGTAGATGTTGGTAAAATGTTCCGTATAAGTGAATGATTTAATTTCAAAATTATGACATCGTTTTTATTAATTGTGGATGAATGGTAAGTGGTGATTATTATTGACTCACAGCCCAACTGTATGTGGTGAGTTTGTTCACGACTGGGTAAGGTAACAGTAAAACATGAAAAATTTATAGTGATTTTCGGTTAAAGGGAATGAAAAAGGGTCGTGACACATTATTCAGAGGAGATTACCCCCCAAGCTCAAAGATCTAGGTAGTTTTACCATACCTTGCTCCATAGGAGATCAGTTCTTTGGTAGAGCCCTATGTGATCTAGGAGCTAGTATTAATCTAATGCCTTGGTCCATATACTAGAAGTTAGGAGCAGGAGATACAAAGCCTACCACAATGACCCTTTAGTTAGCTGATAGATCCATTAAGTATCCGAAGGGAATCATTGATGATGTTCTAGTTAAGGTGGACAAGTTCATTTTCCCTGCATACTTTATTGTGTTAGCTATGGAAGAAGATAGGGAAGTCCCTATCATTCTAGGTAGACCATTCTTAGGTACTGGTAGGACATTGATTGACGTGCAAAATGGGGAATTGACCATGAGAGTCTTTAATCAGGAGGTGACATTTAATGTTTTCAAATCTTTGAGGTTCCCTGATGACTCTCAAGATTGTTTTAGGATGAAGGCTAAAGAAGATAGAATACTTGGGCACAAGATATCTAATAGAAGGATGAAAGTAGATAGAGCTCAAGAGGATTTGACTGTCAGCATTCTGTCGCCACTTTGGTTGACCCTCCTAATTCTCACCCTGCTGTTGAGTGTCATTTTCTTCAGCTGCATTTGATGTGCTTTATCTCTCTTTTTACTTTTTATACAGTTCTTTTTTTTTCTCTTTTCTGCATTTTATTTCTGTGTTTCTTTTACAGTTAGCCTTTGCACCAACATGTTCTCATCAAGTTTAAATTGTGAGACCTCGTATATGTATTATTGTAATATGTACATAGAAATGTAAATGGAGTAATACTATGAATTCAATAGTGATGTGCTTGTAATGTGAAGTATAAATGATGTAAAGTCTATAAATTAAATGGACACACATGTAATAAGAGTTGTGATTGTACATATAAGTTACATTATGTATGAATGTGAAGGAATGGACTTTGATATATGATGAATATGAGTAGAATGGAATATGAGTAGAATGGTAAAATGGAAGGAAGATTTCATAAGTTGTGCACTTCCATTTGGTTTATATCATGTACCTTTGGATATACAAAGATTCTACACAAGTTTTAATGTGTATGAAGTATTATGGGATGTCATTTTCAAGTCTCAAAGATGACTGGATGAGGAAATGACCATGGCAACAAAAGGGATGAAGTTTGAGTATGAGTTGCTGCAGAAAAACTACAGAAAATCTGGAAATATGAAGGTCAGATCGATCTCATAGGATGAGAGATCGATTTGGAAGAGCCAAAATGCTCTTATTTTGAGCTATGGAACAGGACAAATCGATCTCTAAGAGAGCCAGATCGATGTCCTAACACATTCTGTAAAATGCAGATCGATCCTTAATGGAATAGATCGATCTCCTTAACTCTCGAGTTGGAAGAAGATCGATCTCGCCTAAGACCAGATCGATCTCATTGACTCTCTGTTTGAAGCAAGATCGATCTCCCTTATCGATAGATCGATCTCCTACCTTCAAAATGTCTTGGAAAAGAGGGATTTTAAGAGGACCAGATCGATCTCCACCCAAGGTAGATCGATCTCATCAAGTTGAATCTATAAATATGGAGCAGTTGGATCTGCATTTTCGAGACAAAAACCAATCTTTCCCATTTTCAACCTAAAATCTAGCTTTCTCACTCCTAAATCCACACATTTTTAGTAAGATTTGAGGGAAAGCTATTAGAGACAAAGTTGTTCACATCAAAGAGAAGAACAACATAGTTTGGAGGCATTTCCCCACTTGTTGGATTGAAGGATCAAAGGTGCATTTCCATTCGAGCAAAGAGGAAATCAAACTAAGTGAGTTTTTAAATGAAATAACTCAAGTACATTGTGTAGATATTGATCTTTGGAGTTGTTTGGTATGCATAGAAAGGGTAGAAACTACTTAGAAAGTAATGAATCCACCATGACCTAGGGATGGTCTAGTATGAGAAAGTGAAATGTGTTGAGATTAATGATGAATGAGATATATTGAAGTTAATAATAGTGTTGTGGTATGATTTTAAGGTGTTGTTAGTGAATAAATTGTGGGATTTACCAAAAATGGGTAAAATGTGTAGTAAGGCATTGGTAAATGCAAAGATGGGTTATATTAACTAATGAGGTCAAATGTGAGTTAACAACTTTAACTCAAGTGGTTTGGATGACTGAATCACAGCTTTCGAGGATACACCGGAACAAGGTGAGCCAAGAGTAAATTGAGGTAAGGGAATTGTGTAGACTCTTAGAGATATCTATGTGCAATTTGGGTGCTTAATGCTTTACTAGAATGCATGAGATGTTAGGAAATGAAATTGGGTGATTAAAGGGCAAAAGTTGGGTGTTTGAGAAATGTGTATGAAAATAAAAGCATAATGCATTGGAAAATCATGTTTTATTGCTTTTTAGGAAGTGATTAGTATGTTGGCTAGCATTTGAAATGAATTGTAAAAGAAATGAGTTTTTTTTGCTTTGTTAACCACACTTTGCAAAGAAATGAGCCACCTACATTGTTTTCGTGAGAATGAAAGCATGCTAGAGTATAACTCACATGAGATTTGACGTGTTTTATACACATGAGTGCTAGAGCTTAGCTCGCACTGGTTTTCACATGGATTTCATACTGGTTTTGGCATAGTGTTTGGAGCTTAGCTCCCACTAGATGCCCACCTTATTTGTTGCCGTGCTTAGAGCTTCGGGTAGACTGGGTGTCACACCGATTAAATAGGCTCACACGTGCAGTTTGTGATTTTGACATGTTGATAGCCGAGTTAGGAGTTTCGGGTAGACAAGAGGTCGTACCGATTAAATGTGCTCACACGTGCGTTTTGAGATATGGCGTGATATGATGTGTTGATTGTGTCCACGGAGTACGTTGTACCGTGTATGTAGCATGGAGTACGTTGTACCATGCTGAGATTGTGATATACCGTCTTCGGATGAGATCTGCTATGGACCGACGGACTGGATTTGACCCACCCTCGTGTGGAAGCAGATAGTGGTGATATCCCACACACCTGATCTGTGTAGCCGGTATCACAGGATGTGGCCATAGTCCTAGAGGTTATTACCTTTTATTGAATTGCCTATATCACATGTCTATTGCTTTGAGAATAAATCCATGTTCGAAATGATTTGTGGGTCAGGACAGTCCGAGGGAGGGGCTCAGACCTGACAAGTGTTGGATTGTTTTGTTCGTGGTTTTTAAAGTGCACTGATGCATGATTATTAATGCCATGCTTTATTGTGAAAAAATGCATAATGATTAATGCCATGCTTTATTGTGAAAAATGCATGATGGTTAATGCCATGATTTATCGTGAAATATGCATGATGATTTATGCCATGCCTTGAAATGAATTGTGTACTGGATTTTAATAGCATGAATGCTTTACATACTATTAGCACAAGCATGAACTCATATTTGAGAAAAGGAGATGAAAAATATGCTTTGAGCATGGCATCACGTTCACGTAGATAGTGCAATATCTACCTGTTCGTATGATTGCCTTACTGAGTGTGTGGTTTGCTCACCCCTTTATTTTCCCCCTCTCTACAAAGATTTGAGTATAGATTAAGCGTGACTGGAGGCGTTCCCTTTTGGTATCCGCTGCATCCCATCGCTAAAGGTATACACACTTGAATTAGTTTATATCTAAACTAGACATAGCATAGTAGCATTTTGTATGTAAACATTAGGGATGTAAAGCAATGTAAACACTTGTAAAGAGTAACTTCAATGTATTCATGAAAGTGTTCACTTTTGAAATTAAATTGTTATGAATGGATGAGGTAGACATTGACAAACAACCCAACTGTTAAGAGTGTGGTTGTTCACGATTGAGAAAGGATGATTAATAAATGACGCATGAAAATACAAAAAATTTATATGTATTTTTGTAAGTTAATGGTCGTGATAGAAGTTGGTATCAGAGCTTGAGTTGGTATGATGTGTGTCGTGTCTAAAATACTTATTGAGTTAGAAAATTACATCCCCATGTTATTGTGCTTGTTTAGATACAAATTGTGTGTGTGTTGATGGGTTGACTAAGAATTTGATGTGAATGTAGGGAATTGAGTAATTATGCCTAATACCAGTCGCGGTAGAAGGGCGAGGGCGCAAGTTAGAGGCCGTAGAGGTAGGCTTGGGGGTCATGTGGAGCCAGAAACACACGAGGCTCAAGATGATATAGAGGTGGAGGCTGAGGTTGAGCATGCTCCAAAGGTCCAAAGTAGAGACCTGAGAGTACTGATGCTCGCTTCACAAGGATTGAGCGGAGTATTAAGATGATCTTGGAGTTTGTCACTCAATCATTGCCTAGAGTTAGGGGCGGATAGAGTCCCGCAACACAAGGTGATGCTGAGTAGGCGGCAGTTCCTGAGGCACAGGCCCGGCCAGCCTAGAGACCTCAGACCTCAAACGACAGAGACACCTACACCCCTACCTGCACAGGATATGCCTACACCTGTTGCTACACCATAGGCTAGTAGAGGTTGGGGTTACGATTGTGATTTGGATAGACGGCGACAGTTCCAGAAGTTTGGACCGCCATCTTTCAGTGGAGTAAAGGACCCAGTGGGTGTGGAGGAGTGGATCAATGAGATTGAAAAGTTCTATGGGTTCTTCGAGTGCATTACTATCGAGATGGTAGCGTTTGCAGCGTTTATGCTGAAAGGATCAACAAAACATTTGTGGAAGTCCACTAGGCCTATTTTGAGAGCCCGACATATGAAGATTAGTTAGGATATATTTTTAGAGGCCTTCCAGAGACAGTATGTTTCGGATACTGCATAGAGAAAGATGAAGATGGCATTTTTGGGACTGACCAAAGGGAGTAGGACAGTGGATGAGTATGAGATGACCTTTATCTCCTTGGGCAGGTATGATCCCAATACGATGAGCAATGAGGCTGAGAAAATCTAGAAGTTTATGGATGGATTGAGACCGACCATCAGGTCTAGACTAGTTCCCCTGGATATACCGACTTATGAGGAGGTAGTACGCAGAGTGCAATTATGTGAACAAGATGTTGATAGAATCACCTCAGAGTTTGGAAAAGTCAGTAAAGTGAGGGTCAGAGATAAGAAGAGACCAGTGATGGATAGAGGCTTCAGTTATAAGGCATGCAAGAGGTTTACGGGAAAGAGGTCGAGGATTGATGAGATCTGGGAGATGACAGTTAATACTCCCATGTATCTGACCATAACTCCAGCTAAGGGAATTGTGATTGGAGGGCCACGACCTACGACAGAGCAGTGCGACAAGTGTGGTAGGTACTATGGCACTCGACCATGCTATGGACATCCTGTTGTATGCTTAAGATGTGGGAAATTAGGGCACATGATCAGGGATTGCCCAGAGATGACAGAAAGAGCCCCACAGAAGGACAGGGAGCCAGAGAGAGCTCCAGTTGGGACAGTTGCTCCAAGGAAGAGGGTTACAGCTGAGGAAAAGGGGAAACAGGCAGTGGGTGTGAGCAGAGGATGAGTGCATGCACTGGACCAGGACACTGCAGATCAGTCTTCGGATGTGGTAAAAGGTACCATCCAAATCTTTGAGTTAGAAGCATTTGTATTGTTTGATCTTGGTGCCACACATTCTTTTATATCACCATCCTTTGCACATAAATTATTGAAGCATGTACAACCCACACTGCTTGATACAATGTTTTTGATATCTACCCCTATGAATGATAGTCAGTTAACTGAACATGTATATAGAGATTGTAAGATGAGGATAGGAGGTAAAGAAATGGCAGCCGATTTAATTTTATTAAATATGACTGATTTTGATGTGATCCTAGGAATGGATTGGTTGGCTACCAATCATGTTGTGATGGATTGTCATGCAAAAACTTTGATGTTTCTAAAGATAGACAACCTTGTTGTAAATTTGGTGAAATGAAATGAAAGAATATGTTATTGCAATTGAGGAGAGTATAATCTAGTTACATGATAATTTAGAGATGAATTTAATTTACAAATTATATATGTTGATGTGATGATTTATGATTTCTAATGGTGGAAAGAATAATGTGAAGGGTTCATCGCTTATGTGATTGAAACGGATAAGGCACGTCCGGAATCAGGAGACATACTAGTGGTTAGGGAATATCTAGATTTCTTTCTGGATAAGTTACCAGGGTTACCTCCAGATAGAGAGATAGAATTTGGTATAGATTTGACACCTGGTACAGAGCTGATATCCAAGCCACCGTACAGAATGGCTCAAGTTGAGTTGGAAGAACTAAGGAATCAGCTGCAAGAGTTGCTGGAGAAGGGGTTCATCAGACCGAGCGTCTCACCTTGGGGAGTACCGATTCTATTTGTAAGGAAGAAGGAGGGAAGCCTCCGACTGTGTATAGATTATCGGTTGTTGAATAAGGCCACTATCAAGAATAAGTATCCCCTTCCATGCATCGATGACTTGTTGGATTAGCTTAAGGGAGCGCAGGTCTTTTCTAAGATAGATCTGAGATTTGGGTACCATCAGTTGAAGATACGAAGTGGAGATGTACCCAAGACAGCTTTTCGTACCTGGTATGGTGTCACACCCCACTTCTGGGAATCCTTCTATCCATACATTTTCTACTACGGTTGGGCTGTGAGAAGATGCAATTACTAAAATTTCATTCATTTACAGCGGAAGATTTAAAGCTTTAATTTACACTCCCAGGTGTGTGTGTAAAGATACAAAATTAATTGTATAAATACCATGTACTTACATATCATCCCCATAATACTGTTTACAATTCCAAGATATAACTGTGCGATACGATAAATTAAATACAAAATACTCGTGTATACAATTCTTATACCTTTACGGAATTGTGGGAGCTATTCAACACAAAAGACCTAGAGACCACCGCTCTCTTACTTCTCAGTACCTGGAGGGGGAAAATAGTGGGATGAGCAAACCACAGCTCAGTAAGGAAATGTATGCTAGCAGGTAGATATCGTACTACCTACATAGCCCATGCATGCATAAAACAAAACCATGTTTTTGTTATAAATGGAAATATCATACGAAAAATGCATTTAAACATATGTTTCTCAATAGCATTTTTGTGTAAATCAAATATCAAGCTTCCATTTAAAACATGCTCATAAATAGTGCACTCACGGCACGAATGGAAAATTAGAGATTTATCAAAACACAAAATCTCTTTCTTTTCTTAATTCACTTTTTCTGCAAATCTCTTTCTTTTCTGAGATTATCTCTGTTTCTCGAATCTCTGAGACAGGCATGGAATTTTCGGCAATCAAATATCCACGACATATGGCCATAGTCAGTGATCCCAGGCCTCACTGATCAGGTGTGCACAGGGCATCACTTCGCCTCAAGGGGAATGGGTCAGTCCTGCCCTCCGGCTCATCTCAATCCACCTCATCTCCTCGTATACTCACGGTGAAGATACGTCGTGTGTCATCTACGCGATACTCGTACTCACGTGCACCCAGCACGGTACATAGTATACCAACGGATAACTACACTGTTCTACGTACGACTGTGGACCCAAGTCCATACTCCAACTCCGATGGACTTTTCATTCTAAACCATGTCTCATATACCAGGCGAGCAAGCAGCGTGACACACAGTCATTGCAAAGCTCCAACGCGGTACGATCTATCCTTAAGGCCCAGCCCGTTCAAATGGCCGTCGACTGGTATCCCCTTGGGTCCCAGACCCCCAGGTTTACCTCAACTCAACAAAACAGGTGCGAGCAAAGTTCCCGCACTTTCTCAAAATCCTCGCGCGAGTTAAAACTCCAGCACGGTACATCAAGGCAATAAAACGGGTGTGAGCTAGCGCTTCAACACCAAATCTCATCTCAAAACTGATAGATGGCTATTTTCTCTTTTTAAAACTCAAAACATGTTTATTCATACAGCATGTCTCTTCATGCTAAAACATGTAAAATTAGCCAACCTATCATCAACATTTCTCAATCATCAATATCAATGTAAATTAGAGAAAAACATTGAAAACATGCATATCATGCTATTTCCTTACCCTATCCCATTTCTCAATACATATATACATCATAGTACTTTTCATGCTTCCATATCATTTCATAGAATTATAATATCGTACTAGTTCTAGCAATATATCTACGAAATTGCTGTAAAATATGCACGAACATCTCTATAGCTAACACACAGTCCCTTACCTCGCTTTACTTGTGTGCAACTATCCGCCTTTAGGCTTCTCGCGTTCTCCTCTCAACTTACTCCGGCGTATCATCCGAAACTGAAATTCATCCATCAAACACTCGAGTTAACGTTTCTAACTCTTGTTCAATTAAGCATTTATCCAATGCCTTAAATACACATTTTTACCCCATTGTGGTAAATCTCACAATTTTATCCCAATATCTACATTCCCAAACCATGCCCACAACATAATCATCCTCTCAAGATATCTCATTCATCATTAACACTTCTACATTCCACTTTCTCATACTAGACCATTCTTAGGTTATGGTGGATTCTTTACTTTCTAGGTAGTTTCTATCATATCTATGCATACTAATCATTTCCCATATCAATATCCAAACAAATGTACTTGGGTATTTGCATTAGAAACTCACCTAGCTTAATTTCCTCATTGCTCCAATGGAAATACACCTTGTTGCTTAATTCCAACAAATGGAGAAAATGCCTCCCAACTATGTTGTTCTTCTTTTTGATGTGAACAACTTTGTCTCTAATAGCTTTTCCTCAAATCTTACTGAAAATGGCTGGATTTAGGGGTGAGAAAGCTAGGTTTTTGAGTTGAAGTGGAAAGAAATGGTTTATCCCGAAAATCTACAGATCCAACTGCTCCTATTTATAGTTTTGACTTGATGAGATCGATCTTCCTTGGGTGGAGATCGATCTGGTCCTCTAAAATCCCTCTTTTCTAAGTCGTTTTAAAGGCAGGAGATCGATCTGTCGAGGCTTGAGATCGATCTGCTGTCGAACAGAAGCTTAAGGAGATCGATCTGGTCTTAGGGGAGATCGATCTGCTGTCGAACATAAGCTTAAGGAGATCGATCTGGTCTTAGGGGAGATCGATCTGCTTCCAACCCGAGAGTTAAGGAGATCGATCTGATCCCTTTGGAGATCGATCTTTTCCCTTCCATTACTCACATAAGAGCATTCTGGCTCTCCCAGATCGATCTCTCATCCTATGAGATCGATCTGGCCTCCATATTTCCAGATTTTCTGTAGTTTTTCTGCAACAACTCCCTTCAAAACTTCCTCAATTTACCTCCGTAGTCCTTTCCTCATTCATCGCTCCTTGAGACTTAAAAAGGTCATCCAATCACACTTAGTATATATTAAAACTTGTGGGAAATCTTTGTACAACCAAATTTTCACGATATTTCCCGAATGGAAGTATACAACTTATAAAAATCTTTCCTTCCATTTTACTACACTACTCATATACCATTTCAATCACATTCTTCTCGTGTTTAAGTTCATTTCTTCCTGCTCATTCATAATGCAACTTGTACGTATAATCACGATTCTTATTACAAGTGCGTACATAGTCTTATGAACTTACACTGCATATACTTCACATTACAAATGTATCATTATACTTATGATTTTATTTACATTCCCATGCTCCTATATACAGCTATACATATACGGGGTCTCACATTCTCCCCCACTTAGAAAATTTGGTCCTCCAAATTTGAACCAATTCAATCTGTGAATAACTCGGGATACTTTTCTCGCATCAAGCTTTCCAGTTCCCATGTGGCCTCTTCCACAGTGTGATGTTGCCACAAAACCTTAACCAATGAAATCGTCTTGTTCCGCAACACCTTCTCTTTTCTGTCTAATACCCTGATCGGTCTCTCGGCATACGACATGTCCTCCTTGAGCTCCAACGGCTCATAGCTAATTACATGTGTCGGATCCGGGTAGTACTTCCGAAGCATAGAAACGTGGAAGACATTGTGGACTTCTGCTAGCTCAGGTGGTAAGGCTAGCCTATATGCTCCATCTCCCACTCTATCCAAAATCTCGAAGGGACCAATGTAACGAGGACTTAATTTTCCTTTCTTCCCAAACCTCGTTATTCCCTTAGAAGGAGATACTTTCAAAAATACAAACTCGCCAACATCAAACTCAAGTGGTCTCCGTCTCTTGTCAGCGTAGCTCTTTTGTCGACTTTGAGCTGTTCACAGCCTCTCGCATATTATCTGAACATCCTCGGAGGCTTGCTTAACCAAATCGGGAGCGAGCAACTGTCTGTCACCAACTTCTTCCCAACCAATGGGCGATCGGCATCTACGACCATATAGTGCCTCATAAGGGGCCATACCAATACTTGAGTGATGACTGTTATTGTAGGCGAACTCAATCAATGGTAAGTGATCGTCCCATGAGCCTCTAAAATCCAGCACACACGCTCTCAACATATCCTCCAGGGTCTGTATAGTCCTCTCTGACTGACCATCTGTTTGAGGATGAAAAGCGGTGCTAAAACTCAATTGGGTCCCCATCGCTTCCTGAAAATGTCCCCAAAAGTGGGAAGTGAAGCGGGCATCCCGATCAGAAACAACACTCACTGGGACTCCATGCAATCTTACTATTTCCCGCACATACAGGTTCGCCAGTGCACTCAATGTATCTGTAGATCTCATGGCTAAGAAATGTGCCGATTTCGTTAATCGATCTACTATCACCCATATCGCATTATGGTTCTTACGGGTTCTCGGTAACCCCATCACAAAATTCATGGTGACATGCTCCCACTTCCATGTTGGTATCGGTAGAGGTTGTAATAATCCTCCTGGTTTCTGATGTTCGACTTTTACTTGCTGACAAATGAGACATCTAGCGACATACTCAGCTATGTCTCTCTTTATCCCAGACCACCAATATGCCTTTCGGAGATTTTGATACATCTTACTACTCCTCGGGTGTATCGTATATCTTGACGAGTGAGCCTCTGATAAGATCAGCTTCCTCAGCTCTAAATCCTTAGGAACACATATTCTATCTCCAAACCTTAGTATTCCATCTGAACTCAATATAAAATCGGCACCCTTTCCTTTCCGGATTTGGCTAATCATGTCAATACACCATTGATCAATTTGCTGAGCTTGTCGAATTTTCTCAATCAACTCCGGTTCTAATCTCAAGCTAGCAATAATCCCATAGTTGTCAATCTCAGGTAGGGTCATATCCAAAATAAGGTTTGTGAATTGTTCCAACAACTCGTGCTCTCTAACCATCATATGTGATACCAACCCGAGACTCTTCCGACTCAATGCATCGGCAACCACATTTGCCTTCCCCGGGTGGTACAAGATCTCACAATCATAGTCCTTGAGGAGTTCCAACCACCTCCTCTGTCTCATGTTTAACTCCTTCTGTGAGAATAGATATTTCAGACTCTTATGATCCATAAAGATCTGAAATCTCTCACCATATAAGTAGTGGCGCCATATCTTCAACGCAAACACTACGGCCGCTAATTCCAAATCGTGAGTGGGGTAGTTCCTCTCATGATCTTTCAGCTGTCTAGATCCATAAGCTACTACCCTTCCATCTTGCATCAAAACACAGCCTAGTCCTTGATGCGAAGCATCTGTATACACCGAGTAATTCCCTGAACTGTTAGGGATGATAAGAACTGGCACGGTGGTTAATCTGCACTTAAGTTCCTGAAAACTTCTCTCACAAGCTTCATCCCATGAAAACTCCACACTCTTCCTCGTAAGACGTGTCAATGGAGCAGCCAATCTAGAGAAACCTTCTATAAATCTCCTGTAATAACCAGCCAAACCCAGAAAACTTCTGATCTCTGTGACTGTCCTAGGTTGTTCCCACTGAACAACGGCCTCAATCTTGGATGGATCTACTGACACCCCATCCTTCGATATAAGATGGCCTAGAAAAGAAATCTGTTCTAGCCAAAAGTCACATTTGTTAAGTTTGGCATAACCTTCTCTCTCGGAGGGTCTGCAAAATAATCCTTAAGTGCTGCTCATGCTCTTCTCTGGGCCTTGAATACACCAATATATCATCAATGAACACGATTACGAACTGGTCCAGGTATAGCTTGAATACTTCATTCATTAGAGCCATAAAAGCTGCCGGCGCATTGGTCAACCCAAAAGGCATCACTAAGAATTCGTAATGGCCATAGCGGGTACGAAATGCTGTCTTGGGCACATCCTCCTTTCGAATCTTCAATTGATGATACCCAGACCTCAAATCTATCTTGGAAAAGATATGTACTCCCCGAAGCTAATCCAATAAATCGTCAATGCGTGGCAAGGGGTACTTATTCTTGATGGTAGCCTTGTTCAGCATCCGATAGTCGATGCACAACCTGAGGCTCCCATCTCTCTTCTTCACAAATAATACCGGGGCTCCCCATGGTGAGACACTCGGTCTTATGAACCCCTTCTCTAACAACTCTTGCAGCTGTTTCCTTAATTCCTCTAACTCAACTAGAGCCATCCTATATGGTGACTTAGATATTGGTTCGGTTCCAGGCGTCAAGTCTATACCGAATTCCGTTTCTCTATCAGTGGCAATCCTGATAGGTCGTTTGGAAAGACATCAGGGAATTCTCTGACCACTGGGATGTCCTCCATATCCGGATGTACTTTGTTCAAATCCACCACATAAGCAACAAAACCTTCAAAACAACACTCCAGTCATTTATACCAAAGTACTTTACTTAACACAAAATTTAAGATTTCATTTCCTCTCTTAAAATCTTACAACACATTCTTCAGGTAGAGAAAACTTAATGGACTTAGAACGACAGTCTATGACAGCATGATTGGTGGCTAACCAATCCATTCCCAAAATTACATCAATGTCATACATATTCAATAAAATCAAGTTGGCTGTCATGCACTTATCTCCCACCATCACTTTACAATCTTTATACACTTGCTCAACTAATTGGCTAACTCTCATTGGAGTACTTATTAGTAAAGTCCTACTCAAGTATGTGGGTTCTACAAAACCTTTTAACTTAGATGCACATGCAGGTGATATGAAGGAATGCGTAGCACCAGAATCAAACAAAGCTATAACCTCTAGATTGAAAATCAAGATTGTACCTTTTATCACTTCAGAAGAGGTATCAGCCGATGCCTGGTCTATCGCATACACCCTGCCTTGACCCACAACTTGTTTTCCTTTTTCTTCAGCCGAGGCTTTCTTTCTTGCAGGAGGTGCAACTGTAGGAACCCTCTCTGGCTCTTTACCCCTCTGTGGAATTGCCTCAACTATCTCCGGGCACTCTCTGGCATAATGTCCAAATTTACCACATCTGAAGCATCGGGTACCCTGAAGATGACATGGCCTACCATCATGGTATCGACCACATAGTCTACACTGATCTGTAGTCGATCGGGGTCCACCAATCACTATACCCCTGGCTGGTGTCTGAGTCGGAGGCATAAAAGGTCTAACAACCTTTTTCTGGAACTCATCTACCTCTCTCCGACGCTTACTCATGAATTTTCAACCAAATTTGGCACTCTTGCCATCTCCTAGCTTCCTCGGACCCTTGTCTTTACCCCAACTAAACTCAGAAGTCTGCAAGTCATAATCTTGCTCACATAACTGGGCCTATCGCACAGCCTCTCTATATGTAGCGACATCAAATGGGGCCAACTTCGCTCGGATTGAAGGCCTCAGTCCATCTACAAATCTACGGACTCTGATAGCTTCACTCCTAATCGAGTCCGGATCATATCGACCCAGTGAAGTGAATCGTGACTCGTACTCATCAACTGTTCGATTCCCTTGAGTCAGATTCAGAAATTCCATCTGTAGTCTACGTCGAGCAGTATCTGGGATATATTGCTCTCTGAAAACGCCCAAGAACATATCCCAAGTGATAGCCATACCTTGAGCTCTCAACATCGGCCTGGCGGACTTCCACCAGTGCTCTGCTTCGCCTCTCAATACAAAGGCCGCAAGCGCTACTCTCTCCGTAGCTAAACATCTACAGAAGTCGAATAACTTCTCCATCTGACTGATCCAGTCCTCAGCCACCGTCGGATCCTTTACCCCGCTAAACGAAGGAGGCTTAAAGTCCATAAAATACCTCAATCTCTCCATATCACAGTCATATCCATACCCCAACTCATCATCATACTGCTGTGGGGCAACTGGAGGAGGTACGGGTCGAATATGAGGTTCCCGTGGCCTAACCGGTTCAGCTTGCGCAGGTGCAACATTCTCAGGTTTAGGTGCAGCTGCTGGGGGATTCGGTACAGCCTGTCCCACTGTACCAGGTGTACCCTCAAACCTAGCCATGATCTGACTCATCATGGTCATCATCGTGCGCATGTCTTCCTCCAATCGAGTTATTCGAGGATCAGAAGCCTCTATCTGTTCCTGGGGCTCATGACTAGAGGATGATCTACTGTGCCTCTCAGTCCTGTCATTTCACCCTAGAGCTCTCGAGCTCTCTCCCCTCTTGCGGTGTCTCTCAGGCATAACTCACTAGCCTGATAACTTTCCTGCGTTATAACAAACATTTAATTCACTACCAGCTCCGTACACACATTTGTATCTAAATATCGCACAGTAACTTGGGGATGTATGTTTTCTTAGTTCTAAACATCAACTCACATCAGACCAACCATGCTCTGATACCAAACCTGTCACACCCCACTTCTGGGAATCCTTCTATCCATACATTCTTTACTACGATTGGGCTGTGAGAAGATGCAATTACTAAAATTTCATTCATTTACAGCGGAAGATTTAAAGCTTTAATTTACACTCCCAGGTGTGTGTAAATATACAAAATTAATTATACAAATACCATGTACTTACATATCATCCCCATAATACTGTTTACAATTCCAAGATATAACTATGCGATACGATAAATTAGATACAAAATACTCGTGTATACAATTCTTATACCTTTACGGAATTGTGGGAGCTGTTCAACACAAAAGACCTAGAGACCACCGCTCTCTTACTTCTCAGTACCTGGAGGGGGAAAATAGTGGGATGAGCAAACCACAGCTCAGTAAGGAAATGTATGCTAGCAGGTAGATATCGTACTACCTACATAGCCCATGCATGCATAAAACAAAACCATGTTTTTGTTATAAATGGAAATATCATACGAAAAATGCATTTAAACATATATTTCTCAATAGCATTTTCGTGTAAATCAAATATCAAGCTTCCATTTAAAACATGCTCATAAATAGTGCCCTCACGGCACGAATAGATTAGAGATTTATCAAAACACAAAATCTCTTTCTTTTCTTAATTCACTTTTTCTGCAAATCTCTTTCTTTTCTGAGATTATCTCTGTTTCTCGAATCTCTGAGACAGGCATGGAATTTTCGGCAATCAAATATCCATGACATATGGCCATAGTCAGTGATCCCAGGCCTCACTGATCAGGTGTGCACAGGGCATCACTTCGCCTTAAGGGGAATAGGTCAGTCCTGCCCTCCGGCTCATCTCAATCCACCTCATCTCCTCGTATACTCACGGTGAAGATACGTCGTGTGTCATCTACGCGATACTCGTACTCACGTGCACCCAGCATGGTACATAGTATACCAACGGATAACTACACTGTTCTACGTACGACCATGGACCCAAGTCCATACTCCAACTCCGATGGACTTTTCATCCTAAACCATGTCTCATATACCAGGCGAGCAAGCAGCGTGACACACAGTCATCGCAAAGCTCCAGCGCGGTACGATCTATCGTTAAGGCCCAGCTCGTTCAAATGCCCGTCGGCTGGTATCCCCTTGGGTCCTAGACCCCCAGGTTTACCTCAACTCAACAAAACAGGTGCGAGCAAAGTTCCCGCACTTTCTCAAAATCCTCGCGCGAGTTAAAACTCCAGCACGGTACATCAAGGCATTAAAACGGTTGTGAGCTAGCGCTTCAACACCAAATCTCATCTCAAAACTGATAGATGGCTATTTTCTCTTTTTAAAACTCAAAACATGTTTATTCATACAGCATGTCTCTTCATGCTAAAACATGTAAAATTAGCCAACCTATCATCAACATTTCTCAATCATCAATATCAATGTAAATTAGAGAAAAAAATTGAAAACATACATATCATGCTATTTCCTTACCCTATCCCATTTCTCAATACATATATACATCATAGTACTTTTCATGCTTTCATATCATTTCATAGAATTATAATATCGTACTAGTTCTAGCAATATATCTACGAAATTGCTGTAAAATACGCACGAACATCTCTATAGCTAACACACAGTCCCTTACCTCGCTTTACTTGTGTGCAACTATCTGCCTTTAGGCTTCTCGCATTCTCCTCTCGACTTACTCCGGCGTATCATCTGAAATTGAAATTCATCCATCAAACACTCGAGTTAACGTTTCTAACTCTTGTTCAATTAAGCATTTATCCAATGCCTTAAATACACATTTTTACCCCCTTGTGGTAAATCTCACAATTTTATCCCAATATCTACATGCCCAAACCATGCCCACAACATAATCATCCTCTCAAGATATCTCATTCATCATTAACACTTCTACATTCCATTTTCTCACACTAGACCATTCTTAGGTTATGGTGGATTCTTTACTTTCTAGGTAGTTTCTATCATATCTATGCATACTAATCATTTCCCATATCAATATCCAAACAAATGTACTTGGGTATTTGCATTAGAAACTCACCTAGCTTGATTTCCTCATTGCTCCAATGGAAATACACCTTGTTGCTTAATTCCAACAAATGGAGAAAATGCCTCCCAACTATGTTGTTCTTCTTTTTGATGTGAACAACTTTGTCTCTAATAGCTTTTCCTTAAATCTTACTGAAAATGGCTGGATTTAGGAGTGAAAAAGCTAGGTTTTTGAGTTGAAGTGGAAAGAAATGGTTTATCCCTAAAATCTACAGATCCAACTGCTCCTATTTATAGTTTTGACTTGATGAGATCGATCTTCCTTGGGTGGAGATCGATCTGGTCCTCTAAAATCCCTCTTTTCTAAGACGTTTTAAAGGCAGGAGATCGATCTGTCGAGGCTTGAGATCGATCTGCTGTCGAACGAAGCTTAAGGAGATTGATCTGGTCTTAGGGGAGATCGATCTGCTGTCGAACATAAGCTTAAGGAGATCGATCTGGTCTTAGGAGAGATCGATCTGCTTCCAACCCGAGAGTTAAGGAGATCGATCTGATCCCTTTGGAGATCGATCTGTTCCCTTCCATTACTCACATAAGAGCATTCTGGCTCTCCCAGATCGATCTCTCATCCTATGAGATCGATCTGGCCTCCATATTTCCAGATTTTCTGCAGTTTTTCTGCAACAACTCCCTTCAAAACTTCCTCAATTTACCTCCATAATCCTTTCCTCATTCATCGCTCCTTGAGACTTAAAAAGGTCATCCAATCACACTTAGTATATATTAAAACTTGTGGGAAATCTTTGTACAACCAAATTTTCACGATATTTCCCGAATGGAAGTATACAACTTATAAAAATCTTTCCTTCCATTTTACTACACTACTCATATACCATTTCAATCACATTCTTCTCGTGTTTAAGTTCATTTCTTCCTACTCATTCATAATGCAACTTGTACGTATAATCACGATTCTTATTACAAGTGCGTACATAGTCTTATGAACTTACACTGCATATACTTCACATTACAAATGTATCATTATACTTATGATTTTATTTACATTCCCATGCTCCTATATACAGCTATACATATACGGGGTCTCACATATGGACATTATGAGTTTATGGTTATGCCATTCGGGTTGACGAATGCTTCCGTAGCTTTTATGTCATTGATGAATGAGGTATTTCACCAGTATTTGGATCGATTTGTTATTGTGTTTATTAATGACATACTGGTGTACTCAAGATCTAGAGAGGAGCATGAGAGGTATCTAAGGATAGTGCTACAGACCCTTAGAGAGAAGAAGTTGTATGCTAAACTCAGTAAGTACGACTTTTGGTTAGAACAGATCTCTTTTCTAGGTCACATAGTATCGAAGGATGGAGTATCAGTGGATCCATTAAAGATTGAGGTAGTGACATAGTGGCAGAGACCCTAGACAGTGATAGAGATCAGAAGTTTCTTGGGTTTAGCTGGGTATTCCGAAGGTTTGTAGAGGAATTCTCAAGATTAGCTGCTCCATTGACACGTCTCACGAGATACAGTTTGTGTGGGACGATAAGTGTGAGGAAAGCTTTGAGGAGTTGAAAAGGAGATTAACCACAGCTCCGATCATCACCATTCCTACCAGCTCAGGAGGTTTCTCGGTGTATACAAATGCTTCACACCTAGGACTGGGCTGTGTATTGATGCAGGATGGGAAGGTAGTAGCCTATGGATCAAGACAGTTAAAGGATCATGAGAGGAACTACCCGACCCATGACTTGGAGTTGGCAGTGGTGGTGTTTGGGCTGAAGATATGGAACCACTACCTTTATGGAGAGAAATTTCAAATGTTTACTGATCACAAGAGTATTAAATACCTATTCTCGTAGAAAGAGTTGAACATGAGACAGAGGAGATGGCTCGAGCTCTTAAAGGATTATGATTGTGAGATCCTGTACCACCCGGGTAAAGCAAATGTGGTTGCTGATGCATTGAGTAGAAAACATCTCGGGTTGGTGTTATTCATGATGGTCAGGGAACACGAGCTGTTGGAACAGTTCACGAACCTCAATTTGGATATGACCCCGCCTGACGCTGATAGTGGATTTATGATAGCTAGCCTGCAATTGGAATCGAATCTGATAGATCGAATCCGACAGGCTCAGATAGTTGATCAGCAGTGCAGTGATATTGTTGGGCAGATACAGAGGGGTACAGAGATAGACTTTGAGTTGAGTTCAGATGGATTGTTGAGGTTCAGAGGTAGGATATGTGTTCCTGATAATGCAGAGATCAGAAGGTTGATCTTGACAGAAGCTCACTCAACGAAGTATACGATACATCTAGGGAGTACCAAGATGTATCAAAACCTTCGAAAGGTTTATTAGTGGTCTGGGATGAAAAAGCACATTGCTGAATATGTTGCTAAGTGTCTCGTTTGTCACCAGGTGAAGGTAGAGCATCAAAAGCCTGCAGGGTTATTGCAGCCTCTACCGATACCGACTTGGAAGTGGGAGTACGTCACCATGGATTTTTTGATGGGATTGTCGAGGACCCACAGAGGTCATGATTCCATATGGGTGATTGTGGATCGGTTGACGACATCAGCCCATTTTCTAGCTATAAGAGCTACCGATACTCTGAGCCAGTTAGCGAATCTATAAGTGCGCAAGATAGTGAGGCTACATGGAATTCCAGTGAGTGTTATTTCTGATAGGGATGCCCACTTCCCTTCCCATTTCTGCGAACATTTTTAGGAAGCGATAGGGACCTAGTTGAGTTTTACCATGGCGTTTTATCCTCAGACAGATAGTTAGTCAGAGAGGACTATACAGACCCTAGAGGATATGTTGAAAGCATGTGTATTGGATTTTGGAGGCTCTTGGGATGACCATTTGCCACTCGCAGAGTTTGTTTATAATAACAGTTTTCATGTGAGTATCGGGATGGCACCATATGAGGCATTGTATGGACGTAGATGCCGTTCCCTTATTGGATGGGAAGAGGTTGGTGACAGACAGATTTTTTCTCCAGACTTAGTGCAGTAGGCATTTGAGAACGTCCAATTGATATGTGAGAGATTACGGACAACTCAGAACCGGTAAAAGAGTTACGCTGACAGGAGACAGAGACCACTAGAGTTTGATGTGGGTGAGTCGGTGTTCTTGAGAGTTTCTCTTTCGAAGGGAATTATGAGATTCGGGAGAAGGGGAAGTTGAACCCTCGATATATAGGGCTATTTGAGATACTTGATAAGATGGGAGATAAGGCATATAGATTGGTATTGCCACCAGAGTTGGCAAGTGTGCATAACGTCTTCCACGTATCCATGTTAAGGAAGTATCACCCGGACTCGGCACATGTGATAAGATATGAGTCATTGGAGCTCAATGAGGGTGTGACATATGTTGAGAAACCGGTTCGGATACTGGATAGAAAATATAAAAGTGTTGAGGACAAAGATAATTCCCTTGGTGAAAGTCCTTTGGCAACATCACACTGTGGAAGAAGCCACATGGGAATTGGAAAGTTTGATATGGGAGAAGTGTCCTGAGTTATTCATAGAATGATTAGTTCCAATTTGGAGGACCAAATTTTCTAAGTGGGGGAGAATGTGAGACCCCGCATATATATAATTGTAATATGTACATAGAAATGTAAATGGAGTTATACTATGAATTCAATAGTGATGTGCTTGTAATGTGAAGTATAAATGATGTAAAGTTCATAAATTAAATGTACACACATGTAATAAGAGTTGTGATTGTACATATAAGTTACATTATGTATGAATGTGAAGGAATGGACTTTGATATGTGATGAATATGAGTAGAATGGAATATGAGTAGTATGGTAAAATGGAAGGAAGATTTCATAAGTTGTGCACTTCCATTTGGTTTATATCATGTACCTTTGGATATACAAAGATTCTACATAAGTTTTAATGTGTATGAAGTGTTATGGGATGTCATTTTCAAGTCTCAAAGATGACTGGATGAGGAAATGACCATGACAACAAATGGGATGAAGTTTGATACGAGTTGCTGCAGAAAAACTACAGAAAATCTGGAAATATGAAGGTCAGATCGATCTCATAGGATGAGAGATTGATCTGGAAGAGCCAAAATGCTCTTATTTTGAGCTAAGGAATAGGACAGATTGATCTCCAAGGGAGCCAAATCGATCTCCTAACACATTCTATAAAATGCAGATTGATCCTTAATAGAACAGATCAATCTCGCTTAATACCAGATCGATCTCCCTGACTCTCTATTTGAAGTAAGATCGATCTCCCCTACTCGACAGATCGATCTCCTGCCTTTAAAATGTCTTAGAAAAGAGGGATTTTAAGGGGACCAGATCGATCTCCACCCAAGGCAGATTGATCTCATTAAGCTGAATCTATAAATATGGAGCAGTTGGATCTGCGTTTTGAGGCAAAAACCAATCTTTCCCATTTCCAACCTAAAACCTAGCTTTCTCACTCCTAAATCCACACATTTTTAGTAAGATTTGAGGGAAAGCTATTAGAGACAAAGTTGTTCACATCAAAGAGAAGAACAACATAGTTTGGAGGCATTTCCCCACTTGTTGGATTGAAGGATCAAAGGTGCATTTCCATTCGAGCAAAGAGGAAATCAAACTAGGTGAGTTTCTAAATGAAATAACTCAAGCACATTGTGTAGATATTGATCTTTGGAGTTGTTTGGTATGCATAGAAAGGGTAGAAACTACTTAGGAAGTAATGAATCCACCATGACCTAGGAATGGTCTAGTGTGAGAAAGTGAAATGTGATGAGATTAATTATGAATGGGATATATTGAAGTTAATAATAGTGTTGTGGTATGATTTTAAGGTGTTGTTAGTGAATAAATTGTGGGATTTACCAAAAATGGGTAAAATGTGGATTAAGGCATTGGTAAATGCAAAGATGGGTTATATTGACTAATGAGGTCAAATGTGAGTTAACAACTTTAACTCGAATGGTTTGGATGATTGAATTGCAGCTTCCGAGGATACACCGGAACAAGGCGAGCCAAGAGCATAAGAAGCTAAGAGGAAAAGAGAGTCGCACTTAAGTAAATTGAGGTAAGGGAATTGTGTGGACTCTTAGAGATATCTGTGTGCAATTTGGGTGCTTAATGCTTTCTTAGAATGCATGAGATGTTAGGAAATGAAATTGGGTGATTGAAGGGCAAAAGTTGGGTGTTTGAGAAATGTGCATGAAAATAAAAGCATAATGCTTTGGAAAATCATGTTTTATTGCTTTTTAGGAAGTGATTGGTAGGTTGGCTAGCATTTGAAATGAATTGCAAAAGAAATGAGTTGTTTTGGTTTGTTAACCACACTTTGTAAAGAAATGAGCCACCTACATTGTTTTCGTGAGAATGAAAGCGTGCTAGAGTATGACTCTCATGAGATTTGTCATGTTTTATACACATAAGTGCTAGAGCTTAGCTTGCACTGGTTTTCACATGGATTTCATACTGGTTTTGGCATAGTGCTTGGAGCTTAGCTTGCACTAGATCCCCACCTTATTTGTTGCTGTGCTTGGAGCTTCAGGCAGACTGGGTGTCGCATCGATTAAATAGGCTCGCACATGCAGTTTATGATTTTGACATGTTAATAGCCGTGTTAGGAGCTTTGAGTAGATAAGAGGTTGTACCGATTAAATAGGCTCACACGTGTGTTTTGAGATGTAGCGTGATATGATGTGTTGATTGGGTCCACGGAGTACGTTGTACCGTGTATGTAGTATGGAGTATGTTGTACCGTGTATGTAGTATGGAGTACGTTGTACCATGCTGAGATTGTGATATGCCATCTTCGGATGAGATCTGCTATAGACCGGCGGGCTGGATTTGACCCACCTCCCGTAAGGAAGCAGATAGTGGTGATATCCCGCACACCTGATCCGTATAGCCGGTATCACAGGATATGGCCATAGTCCTAGAGGTTATTACCTTTTACTGAATTGCCTATCCACATGTCTATTGCTTTGAGAATAAATCTATGTTCGAAATGATTTGTGGGTCAAAACAGTCCGAGGGAGGGGCTCAGACCTAACAAGTGTTGGATTGTTTTGTTAATGGCTTTTAAAGTGCACTGATGCATGATGATTAATGCCATGCTTTATTGTGAAAAAATGCATGATGATTAATGCCATGCTTTATTGTGAAATATGCATGATGGTTAATGCCATGCTTTATCGTGAAATATGTATGATGATTTATGCCATGCCTTGAAATGAATTGTGCATTGGATTTTAATAGCATGAATGCTTTACATACCATTAACACAAGCATGAACTCATATTTGAGAAAAAGAGATGAAAAATATACTTTGAGCATGGCATCACGTTCACGTAGATAGTGCAGTATCTACCTGTTCACATGATTGCCTTACTGAGCGTGTGGTTTGCTCACCCCCTTATTTTTCCCCTCTCTACAGAGATTTGAGTATAGATTGAGTATGACTGGAGGCGTTCCCTTTTGGTATCCGCTGCATCCCATCACTAAAGGTATACACACTTGAATTAGTTTGTATCTAATCTAGACATAGCATAGTAGCATTTTGTATGTAAACATTGGGGATGTAAAGCAATGTAAACATTTGTAGATAGTAACTCTGATGTATTCATGAAAGTTTTTACTTTTGAAATTAAATGGTTATGGATGGATGAGGTAGACATTGACATACAGCCCAACCGTTGAGAGTGTGGTTGTTCACGATCGAGGAAGGATGATTAATAAATGACGAATGAGAATACGAAAAATTTGTACGTATTTTGGTAAGTTAAGGGTTGTGACATAAATTGTTCTTCATCATCAGATAGGAGAGTATTCTATTCTTGAGCTTAAGTTCTTATATTATCTGCACATTGAAGACACTGTGCACTTTAAGTTTGGGGGTGGGGATTTACTTGAGCATTTTTGAAATTTTTTTCTAAAATAGGAGCTTACATTATTTGACTTTGGGATGATTTAGTATTTAGCATGTGATTTTTCCCATATTCCGATGATATAACCCCATGATTTAGTCAGACTTTGATTAAATAAAAAATATGATTGTAGGAAAAGCATGAAATTGAATTCTTGAATTTGTCTTGATTCTGATTGTGATTTCCTCATTTTATGCACATGTCATGTCATGAATCCGTACACTTATTTAGAGAAAGCTTATGTGGACATAGGATTGCATTTGTTCAATTAATTTTGTGCATCATATTCTAGAATTTGTTTGATCTTATCTCGAGGCGAAATATTAGATCACACTTAATTAGGGAAATGATTTAGGTCATCTTTGGATCATTTGAGCCTTTCCAGCCATCCTTGTACATATTTTACCCTTAGTCACCCATCTGGGCCAAATAAGCTTTTCTTTGTAAATACACCTGCACATTTTTCCTTGGCTTAAATACTTTGTTCCTATCCCTTACCCTGAAAGCGTGTAAATTCACTAGGATATATTTTAAGCTATGTACATATAGGTTATAAGTGATAGTGAAATTACTTTAAAAAAACAAAAAAAAAAAAAAGAGAAGAAGAAAAATACAAAAATAGAATAAAAATGTTTAGCAAAATAAATAAGTTTGGGGGAATAAATATGAGATCTTATATCAAAGATCCTAGAATGTAATGCATGTTGAGGGGTAATTAAACCTAAATCGACTTTATCATACCTTAGCCCTTACCTTACATTACAAGCTGAATGAAGTCCTATTGATCTTTGGTTAAATGTGACTACATTAGTGGAGAGAGAAGTGAAAAACAAACTTATGGGAATGATCACTTCTCATTGATTTTGCATTCACTGTGTTTGTATAATCTGATCCGGGTAATGTACTGTGAAGTGGCTTTGACATTTTCACACAGACACGAGAAGTCCAATTTGGGTTAAAGACTTATGATTGAATGATTCTGTGTGTTGGACTTATAATTGTGAATCTTTGATATAAGAGTTGTACTTTTTCTTTGAGGATAATATTAGGAAAATCATTGTGTTTAGTACTTGTCAGTTCTTACATTTATTTTGTTTTGCTTGAGGACAAGCAAAAACTCAAGTTTGGGGGTGTGATAATTCTATTAAAATAGAATTATTTGTATTTAATTTCTTAATTAATTATTTTAATTCCCATATTATTTTATTAATTATCCTCTCAATTTAATTAAAATTCTCATGTTTGCAGATAAATTAAATCCAAATGAACTTCGTTCATTTCGGTAGAAAATGGACTTAAAATTGGCTTAAAAGGACACATTGGCCACCACATGCCACATCGCATATCCAGGTGGATAAGAAGACAAATGATATGAAAATATCTTCTTTAGAAGCCAATGATGTGAAGATAAGTGACCAAACAATGCCAACTCATCTAGAATTGGAAATTACCTTTATACCCCTAATGTTGTGTATAAATAAAAAATAATGAGGCAATTGGAAACCAAGTAGGTTTTAGGAAGTAGTTTTTAGAAGTAGTTTTTAGGTTAAAGTTTGTACGTTGGTGGCTAGGTTTATTTTTCTTTACTTTGTTTTTCTTTTTAGCTTTTCACGTTGGCAGCCACCATTGCTATAGGTTTTACAAGTTTCCATTTTACTAATTCCGGTACATTTAATTTTTTTTAATGAAAAGCTCTGTTTCTGTTTCTTTTACTAGTTCATTTCACTGTTTGCTTTCCATGGTTTTTACTATTCAATCGAGTGTTGAGGGCTGGTAACAACAGCCATATTGCTCAACCCGTTGCCCTTGTTCCATTTTCGTTTCTTGCATATTCTTTTTATATATTGCGTTTATCTTCCATTTTCCAATTCGTGTGTTTCATCATTCTCTATTTTATAGTTTGTTTGTTTTTCACTTGTACTATTTTCTACTTTAATTTCTTAAAGTTTATGATGAAAAATTTAATGTTCTGAGATAGTTTGATTTCGTTGCATTGATTTTTTATTTATTATGCAATCGACATATCGATTTTTTTTCAAGAATACTGCTCTATTTTCTACGATTCGCTAGTTTGCCTTACTGGATTTCAAGTTTCTGCTTCATTTTCAAGACGCCTCGGTTCCCTGCATTTAGCTTCTGTTCTTCTATGTTGGTTTCTACATTCTTCAGGAATTGCTTAGCTGTGTGGTTCAGTGGCAGAGCAGAGGCGTGGCCTTACTAAGCTGACTGGTTCGCTTACTGCCATGGACTGGATGCAGATCCCGTGCTACTTGCGCTGAAACCGTAGTTGGTCTATGTTACTCACTTACAGTTCGATAGGATTGGAGCATAGAAGGTTTACTGAAGCGTGACAAGTTGAATCGGCCAAAACATACCTGGCTGGTCTGATGAGCTTGGCTGTGACAATGGCAGACAAATACCATGCTCTGTTTTCCTCTGTTTCATGACTTCATCTACTATTCATCTTCCTTATGTTCTTTAACTCTTGGTTTCAGTCATTTTATTTTCTCTATTTTTTTTTTTATATACAGCTTTAATTACAAGTTAATAGCTTTTGATTGTGTTTTATTTAATTCTCTGTTCTGTATTGCTAAAGGTTGCCTAAGGAAAATAGGCTGCTCGGCAGGGGCTGAAGTGTGAGAACTCTGCTGCTGCACAAGAGGTCGCCGCCTGGGTTGTGCTGCCATGTTGTTGTTCTTCTCGGGTTCTTCTACCACAAGCTGTGTTGGAGACAGATGCAGAGGGCATAAGCAGGAGGCCGATTTGCTGTTGCTCCCAGCTGTTGGACATTCCCAGGTGTTCTCCGTTTTGCTGCATGAGACGCATGTGAGGTAAGCAAGACGTGGCAGCTGCATCTCGCCCCTGTCCCGGCACTGTAGAATACGATTGTTGGCTAAGGAGGACCTGCTGCTCTGTGCGTGTCCTGTTGCAGTCATTAGTACATGGTTGCTGCTGGAGATACGGCTAGGTAATGCTGTGCAGGAAATGTGTTGCAGAACGGTATAAATAAAGCACGCAGGAGGTGGCAAGAGCAGGTCGTGCAAAGCGGTGCTGGAGGTAGACGCATGGTAGGAATTAGGTGCTGAGCAGTGCATGGTTTTTTAATGTTTATATTTTGTTTTTAAGTTTTGTTTGCAATAGTTTAAGACCTTGTTATTAGTAGCTAGTAGTATTTTAATTTAGTGCACTCTTTACTTAGCTTAGATAATATATTGATAGTTTAATTAATTACATATGTTTAGGACCATTATATTTAATAGCCTTAGATTTTAGTTTAGATTAAATTTTAGTCTCTTTACTTAGCTTAGATAATATATTGATAGTTTAATTAAGTTACATATGTTGAGGACCATTAGATTTAATAGCCTTAGATTTTAGTTTAGATTAAATTTTAGTCTATTTCTTTTTCTGCAATTGAAAATTTAATTTAATTATTTTCATGCATATATTTAGGAATTAAAAATTCTATTTCTCATGCATCAGTTAGAAAAGATTTTAAGTATTTATTTAGGCATTTTATTAATTTTGTAATTATTGAGAGTATAATTAATTTAGGGTCACTATTGTAGGTATTTAGGTTTATAGTTATATTTAGGAATTTCCTTAAATTAAAAAAATTTTATTTCATTAAACCATATGTTAGATTATTTTGCATTAGATTAAATACATGAAATTTTATGTTCATATTAGAATTTACTAGTGTTATTTATTTTATTTTACATTCTTTTATATTTGCTGTCACAGCCCACTTCTGGGTGCCTTTTATCCATACGGATACTACTAAGGGTTGGGCTGTGAGTCAATGTAATTACTAAATTCCATACACTTATAGTGAAAAAATTTAAAACTTTAATTCACACTCCCAAGTGTGTGTGGATATACAAAATCAATTGTATAATAATTTATCTTTACATAACATCCCCATACAACTGTTTAAATTTATAATTCATAACTGTGCGATACATTATAATAGATACAAAATGCTATTGGGTATACAATTCTTATACCTTTGCAATTGGTGGGAACTGTCCAACACAAAAAAAGGATCTTGAGACCACCGCACTGTCCTACTTCTCAGTATCTGGAGGGAAAAAATTAGTGGGATGAGCAAACCGCAGCTCAGTAAGGAAATGGATGCTAACAGATAGATACTGTACTATTGTGAGATCTGAGGATTTCAGACATATTTTAATTATGTAATGTGAACTTGAAGTATAATTTATTAAGTTAAGTGAATTGGGGAATGATAATTGGAGATTTATATGTTAAGTGTTTAAAATAAGTATGAAGTTATGCGGACAGATCGATCTGGGAGTAGGAGAGATCGATTTGGTGAGTTAAAAATGACAAGGAA
The DNA here is from genome assembly GCA_033439115.1 of Firmiana major. Taxonomy (NCBI): domain Eukaryota; kingdom Viridiplantae; phylum Streptophyta; class Magnoliopsida; order Malvales; family Malvaceae; genus Firmiana; species Firmiana major. The sequence continues at coordinate 42,014,066 of CM065908.1, read as the reverse complement.
GGAGGAATTTAAGGAGCAGATCGATCTCCAATGGAAGAGGATCGATCTCCTTATGATTCTGTTTGAGAGAAGATCGATCTCATGAGGAAGAGATCGATCTCATGAGGAAGAGATCGATCTCCAAATGCTTCTGTTTGGGAGAAGATCGATCTCCTCAAGGAGCAGATCGATCTCATAAAGCCATAAAGAGATCGATCTCACCCCTCGACAGATCGATCTCCTAGGCATAAATTGCCCCAAATCGTCCCCAAATTCAAATGCAGATCGATCTCCTACCCTCAGCCTATATAAGGAACTCCTGTTTTTCTCCTGCAATTTCACTTTCTCTCTCTTCCAACCCCCATTTTCACTGAGCCCTAGCTTTCTCACTCATCCAAAGCACCCATTTCCGTTCAAATCAGAAGTTGTGGCAAGAAAGAAAGTTGTTCCTCATCCAAGCGAGAGCAACATACTTGGAAATCGAAAGACGGATCGAATCGAGGCAAGAGATAAGCTCTCCACAAGTTTTGGGTAATTTCTAAACTTCGATCCTTATATTTGAGATGATTTTGGTGATGGTAGTTGTTGGCATTGTGTTGAAATAGCTGAAAAATGATTAGGGATTGATGAAATTACAATGTAGTTGGAGTGATAATGAGTATTGATGTTTTAACATCGTTTGGACAGCTCGGGAGTTCCAGAGTGGAATGCGAGGCTAGTCCGTGATACAGGGGAAACGATTGCACTATACGAGGTGCAAAGAGGTAAGGGAAATTTAAACCATTTGTGCATGTGTTTTGATGAATTGTTGTAGCATGAACCATGATTTGAGAATACAAGCATGTTTGGTGTTGTGTTGTGATATAATTGCACACGGTTTTTATAGCCGGTTGGAGCCCATTATTTTATGAGTTTATAAGCTGAGTGTGAAATTGCTTTATAAACCTTTGAGTTTGTGTGAAAAGTAAATTGGGCTCTACGTTAAGGCGATATTGAGATTTGAGAAAATGTGTGCGTGTTTTGCCGGTTGGAACTCGGTTTTAATATATTTTGTGTTGAGTACACAAATGTTTTAAATGAGTTTTATGAGAGAAAACCATTATGAGTTCTACGTGAAGGCATAACATTTTATAAGATAATGGCTAATGATTGAGACTTAGGCGTGTCATGTTGAAAACACATCGGGCCTTGCTTTGGTAGCATGTAAGACCGATATAGTGGGACGCCTGGGAACCGACCCAGGGACCACAGGCCTTGTTCTGGTAACATGTAAGTCCGATTATTCCTCCGCTTTGGTAGCGTTGGGAGGCCTTGCTCTGGTAGCATGTAAGTCCGATTATTCCTCCGCTTTGGTAGCGTTGGGAGGCCTTACTCTGGTAGCATGTAAGTCTGATATTCCTCCGTTTTGGTAACGAGAGATGCCTCCGTTTTGGTAATGAGAGATGCCTTCGTTTTGGTAATGTGAGATGACCCCCGTTCTGGTAACGCTGGGTGGCCTTGCTTTGGTAGCATGTAAGACCGAGAGAGTGGGCCGCCTGGGAACCGACCCAGGGACCACGTGATAGTGTGCATGAGGCGAGGCATTGCTCTGGTAGCATGTAAGGCCGGGCCTTGTTCTGGTAACATATAAGTCCAATATACCATGCATACGACCATATTGTCAACGTTCCCTCTATACGAGGATGCCTGGGATGCGCACCCAGAGGAGATTACACATTTGATGTGCCATGACGAGTTTTAATTAAGTTTGATTGCCTAGTCTCGTTTTACACATGAGTTGTGTTTTGTGACCTTGTCACGTGCTATTTAGTGAGTGATTTTTATCACGTATTTTGAGAATAGCCATTATCGCATATATTTACACATGCTTGTGAGTGCTCGATATTGAGCCTTTTTATCTTCATGTTTTCACATGATTTATGAGTTATGAGATGATGATGTTTTGAGAACTTTCATGCTACGATTTCAAATGAGTTTCATAAACAAATACATATTTGTGATGTGTGATATGGTTTATATAACTGAGTTCCCTTACCCCCTTACTGAGCGATTTGGAAGCTCACCCTGTTTTCTCTTCCCCCCAGATCGTTTCAAGTGAAGTGAGTTCCCTGCGACGTACGGGTTAGGGGCTAGTGGAGGACTTGAGCTCCAGGCCGTATTTTGTGTACTGAGGTAGATATTTACTATTTATGTACCCAGACTAGAGTTATATTCACAGACACTTATTGTACAATGATGTACGGGATGTATTAGGATTAATTAACTTGGAATTGAGTAATGTATATGATACAATATATACTATATTATGATGAGATCCTGAGGTATGATAATTATGATGATGTATGACACTGCACAGGAATGCACCCTTAATTGTGAATTAATGAGTAAAAAGTTTTAAATTAGAACTATTTTCCGCGCTTCCGGGGCGTCACAACTATCTACATAGCCCATGCATGCATAAATAAAACCATGTTTAAATATAAATGGAAATATTACTAGAAAATGAATTTAAACATTTATTTCTCATAGGCACTTTCATAAAAACTAATATTCAACACTTCCATTTAAAACATGTCATAAAACAATGTTATCACAGCACAAGCATTCAAATCAAGAGATTTATCAAATCATAATATCTCTTTGCTTTTCTCAAATCCTTTCCTTTCATCAAATCTCTGTCTTTTCTGAGTTTCTCAATTTTCTCTTATCTCTGAGACAGGCATATAATTCTCAGCAATCTAATATCCACAACATATGTCCATAGTCAGTGATCTCAGGCCTCACTGATCAGGTGTGCACAGGACATCACTTGCCAGAAGGGGGATGGGTCAGTCCTACACTCCGGCTCATCTCAATCAACATCATCTCCCTTATCATATCACATATACTCACGGTACAATGTACGCCATGTGTCATCTACGCGATACTCATACTCACATGCACCCGGTAAGGTACATAGTATACCAACGGACAACTACACAGTTCAACGTATGACCGTGGACCCGGTCCATCCACCCAAATCTGATGGACTCATCATCCTGAACCATGTCTCATATACCAGGTGAGCAAATCAGCGTGACACATAGTTATCGCAAGGCTCCAGCGCGATATCTCTCAGTGCGACCAACAACTTCTAGCATTGTATCATATCAAACTCAGCGAAAGTAGCGCGAGCAATGCTCCAACACCTTTCTCAAATCCATCGTGCGAGATGAACTCCAGCACAACATATCAAAACCATGGAAACATGTGCGAGATAAACTCGAACACATCATCATTATAAAACCACATGCGAGTCACGCTCCAACATGGTTTATCAAAACAAGTAAACGTATGAGAGTGAAACTCCAGCATAGTCAAAATCATTAAAACGGTTGTGAGCTAGAGCTCCAACACCAATTCACATCTCAAATTCGATAGCTGGCTATTTTCTCTTTTTAAGAACTCAAAACAAGTTTATTTATGTTGCATACTGTCCCATGCTAAACATTTAAAACTAGCCAACCTATCCATCATCATTTCTCAATCACAAAACAACGTATAGTTGTAAAAACATTAAAAACATGCAAGTCAGGCTAGTTTCCTTCCTACATCCCATTTTCACAAATTATATCATAATACATTTCCATTTACATATGGTTCAATAGCTAAGCATAATATTTCTAGCGTCATAACTACCAAAATCGCAGTAAAAATATGTACGAATATCTCTATCGCTAACATACAGTCTCTTACCTCGAATCGCGCTTGTATTCTCTTCGTCTCGTTTGCTCTGTTCGCGATCCGGGTTAATCGTGTTCCATTTGTTTTAATCTACACGTATAAATGATTAAGTTATTTCCTTTTCTTTCTCTTGGACATATTCATTTCACTTATTTAGCTATTTATACTTCTCAAGCTTCTTATCATATTCCACCTTTCCCTCTAATCTCATTATATCTCATCCTAAGTTTTTCATCACATTTCCATGGATTTTCCCTTCATAAATTTCCTTTTAATATTACTCACCCATCACTACATTCATTATTCCTATCAAGATTTCACATGCCATTCAACCCATAAAGTGTCTAGAAATCCATATTTAAAGCTTGAAGGTTGAAGAGCTTACCTAGCTTGGTCTTTTTCCTTAGCCAAACTTGTAGTAGCCAAATCTCCTTCTCTTAGTCAAACCAATGTGTGATTTTTGGGTATGTTGTTCTCCTTACTTCAAGGAACAACTTTTCCTTCTTGAGCTCCTTCAGATTCTTGCTGGAATGTAGTGCTTTTTAGAGTGAGAAAGCTTGGTGGTTTTGATAGAAAATGGCAGGTGCGGGTTTGGTGGGAGAAATATGAGTTTTCAGTCCAAATCCCATGCCCTTTTTATATATGCAAAGACATGAGATCAATTTGGTCCTTAAGAAGATCGATCTCTGCATGGTTTAGTTGTCCTTTTACCTAGCACAATCTACTACCAGATCGATCTTCCTTCATAATGAGATCGATCTGTTTGCTAGCAAAATTTCTTCTTGGAGATCGCTTTGCCTCTAGTAGGAGATCGATCTGCTTCTCACAGAACCTTAATGAGATCAATCTGTTGCTTAAGGGAGATCGATCTCTTCTTGGTCGAGACTTAAGGAGAGCAATCTGTGCCTTGTGAAAGATCGATTCCTTCCAGACAGAGACTTAAGGAGATCGATCTGCCTTCCCATGAGATCGATTTGTCTTGTTCCATTGAGCTGATTCTTGTCATTTTTTTATGATAGGAGATCGATCTCTCATCCCCTGCACCCTCATTTCTGTAGTTTTCTGTAGATTTTTCAATGTACATTCATCCTTATTTGCTTCATACCTCAATTTACAATCTGTGCATAATTAACACACAATGGCATCCATTCCACATAGTTCATAGTTAATGAAACTTGTTCACACTACTTGAAATCATGGATGTTTCATTAAATTTCCAAAATCCTTACATCCTCCTATCATTTATATTCATGTATCAATACATATACATACATCATAGCTTCTCAAGCTATTTTTGTAACAACGTACATATACATCATATCTTCATCAATACGTGTGAAATTATGGGCATTACATTTCTCTCCTCCTTTGAAAATTTGGTCCTTCAAATTGAACCAAGTCTATTACTCAAAAAGTTGGGGATATTTCTCCTTCACCAGCTCCTTTAACTCTCATGTGGCTTCCTCCGATGTATGATGCTGCCACAGGACTTTAACCAATGAAATCGACTTGTTCCTTAACACCTTCTCTTTTTTATCCAATATCTGGATCGATTTCTTCACATACAACATATCCTCCTTGAGCTCAATGGCTCATAGCTAATTACATGTGTTGGATCCGGGTAGTACTTCCGAAGCATAGAAACATGGAAGACATTGTGAACTTCTGCTAGCTTAGGTGGTAATGCTAGCCTATATGCTCTATCTCCCACTCTATCCAAAATCTCAAAAGGATAAATGTAACGAGGACTTAGTTTTCCTTTCTTCCTGAACCTCGTTATTCCTTTAGAAGGAGATACTCTAGAAAATATAGACTCACCCTTATCAAACTCAAGTGGTCTCTATCTCCTGTCAACATAGCTCTTTTATCGACTTTGAGCTGTTCGTAGCCTCTCACATAACCAATGGGTGATCGGCATCTACGACCATATAGTGCCTCATAAGGGGCCATACCAATACTTGAGTGATAACTGTTGTTGTAGGCGAACTCAATCAATGGCAAATGATCGTCCCATGAGCCTCTCAAATCCAGCACACAAGCTCTCAACATATCCTCCAAGGTCTGTATAGTCCTTTCTGACTAACCATTTGTCTGAGGATGAAAAGCGGTGCTAAAGCTCAATTGGGTCCCCATCGCTTCCTGAAAATGTCTCCAAAAGTGGGAAGTGAAGTAGGCATCCCTATAAAAAACAACACTCATTGGGACTCCATGCAATCTCACTATCTCCCGTACATACAAGTTCGCCAACACACTCAAAGTATCTGTAGATCTCATTGCTAAAAAGTGTGCTGATTTCGTTAACTGATCTACTATAACCCATATAGCATCATAGTTCTTATGAGTTCTCGATAACCCCATCGCAAAATCCATGGTGATGTGCTCCCACTTCCATGACAGTATCGGTAGAGGTTGCAATAATCCTCCTGGTTTCTAATGCTCAACCTTGACTTGCTCACAGATGAGACATCTAGAAACATACTCAGCTATGTCTCTCTTCATTCCAGACCACCAATATACCTTCCAGAGATTCTAATACATTTTACTACTCCTCGGGTGTACTGTGTATCTCGATAAGTAAGCCTCTGATAAAATCAACTTCCTCAGCTCTAAATCCTTAGGAACACATATTCTATTTTCGAACCTTAGCATTCTATCCGAACTCAATACAAACTCAGCACCCTTACCTTTTTGAATTTGGCTAATCATATCATTACACCATTGATCATTTTGCTGAGCTTGCCAGATTCTCTCAATCAATTTCGGTTCTAATCTCAAGCTAGCTATAATCCCATAATTGCCAATCTCAGGTAGGGTCATATCCAAACTAAGATTCATGAATTGTTCCAACAACTCGTGCTCCCTAACCATCATATATGATACTAACCCGAGACTCTTTCTACTCAATGCATCAGCAACCACATTTGCCTTCCCTGGGTGGTACAAAATCTCACAATCATAGTCTTTGAGGAGTTCTAACCACCTTCTTTGTCTCATGTTTCACTCATTCTGTGAGAACAGATACTTAAGACTCTTGTGATCCGTAAAGATCTGAAATCTCTCACCATACAAGTAATGGCACCATATATTTAATGCAAATACTACAGTTGCCAACTCCAAATCGTGAGTGAGGTAGTTTTTCTCATGATCTTTCAACTGTTTAGATCCATAAGCGACTACCCTTCTGTTCTGCATCAAAACACAACCTATTCCTTGATGTGAAGCATCTGTATAAACATAATAGTTTCATGAGCTGTTATGGATGATAAGAACTGGCGCGATGGTTAATCTGCTCTTATGTTCCTGAAAACTCCTCTCACACGCTTCATCCCACGTAAACTCCACATTTCCTTATAAGTCGTGTCAACGGAGCAACCAGTCTAAAAAAACCCTCTACAAATCTCCTGTAGTAACCAGCCAAACCCATAAAGCTTTTGATCTCTGTGACTGTCCTTGGCTGTTCTCACTGAAAAATAGCCTCAATCTTGGATGGATCCACTGACACCCCATTCTCTCTCGGAGGGTTTGTAAAACAATCCTTAAGTGCTGCTCATGATCTTCCCTGGACCTTGAATACACCAATATATCATCAATGAAAATGATCACGAACTGGTCCAGGTATGGCTTGAATATCTCATTCATTAAAGCCATAAAAGCTGCTGGCGCATTCGTCAACTCGAAAGGCATCACCAGGAATTCGTAATGGCCATATCGGGTGTAAAAAGCTATCTTGGGCATATCCTCCTTCCGAATCTTAAGTTGATGATACCCAGACCTCAGATCTATCTTGAAAAAGATCCGTGCTCCCTAAAGCTGATCCAATAAATCATCAATCTGCGGTAAGGGGTACTTATTCTTAATGGTAGCCTTGTTCAACATCCAATAGTCAACACACAATCTGAGGCTCCCATCTCTCTTCTCCACAAAGAATACCGGAGCTCTCCATGGTGAGACGCTCGATTTTATAAACCCCTTATCTAGCATATCTTGCAACTGCTTTCTTAATTCCTCTAGCTCAACGGGGGCCATCCTATATGGTGACTTGGATATTGGCTCTGTTCCAGGTGTCAAATCTATACCAAATTTCATTTCTCTATCCGGTGGCAATCCTGGTAAGTCATCTGGAAAGACATCAGGGAATTCTCTATCCACATGAATGTCATCCATATCCGGATATGTTTTGTTCAAATCCACCACATAAGCAATAAAACCTTCAAAACAACATTCATGTCATGTATATACCAATGCACTTTACTTGTCACAAAATTCAAGATTTCATTACTTCTCTTAAAATCTTACAACACATTCTTCGGGTAGAGAAAATGTAATGGACTTAGAATGACAGTCTAAGACAGCATGATTGATAGCTAACCAATCTATTCCCAAGATTAATTAAGATCATACATATTTAACATAATCAAATTAGCTGTCGTGTACTTATCTCCTACCATTACTTTACAATCTTTATACACTTGTTCGACTAATTGACTAACTCTCATCGGAGTACTTATTAACAAAGTCCCATTTAAGTATGTGGGTTCTACAAAATCAGTTAACCTTGATGCACATGTAGGTGATATGAAAGAATCCTTAGCACCAGAATCATACAAAGCTATAGCTTCCAAGTTAAAAATCAAGATTGTACCTTTGACCACCTCAGAAGAGGTATCTACTGATGCCTGGTCTATCGCATATACCCTGCCTTGACCCACAACTTGCTTCCCTTTTTCTTTAGCCGTGGCTCTCTTTCTTGCAAGAGGTGTAACTGTAGGAACTTTCTTCGGCTCCTTACCCCTTTGTGGGACTACCTCAACTGCTTCTGGGCAATCTCATGCATAGTACCTAAACCTACCACATTTGAAGCATCGTGTACCCTGAAAGTGACAGAGCCTACCACCATGATATCGTCCACATACTCTACATTGGTCAGTAGTTGGCCAAGGTCCACCAATCACTATACCCTTGGCTGGTGTTTGAGTTAGATGCATAAAAGGTTTAACAGCCTTCTTCTGTGACTCATCTGCCTCTCTCCGACGCTTACTCATAGTTTTTCATCCAAATTTAGCACTCTTGCCATCTCTCAGTTTCCTCGCACTCTTGCCATCTCCCAGTTTCCTCGGACCCTTGTCCATACCCCAACTGAACTCTGAAATTTACAGGTTATAGTCCTGCTCACACAACTGGGCTCGTCGTATAGCCTCTCTATACATAGTAACATCAAATGGGGCCAACTTAGCTTTGATCGAGGGCCTCAGTCTATCAACAAACCTACGAACCCTAATAGCTTCACTCCTTATAGAGTCTGGATTATACCAGCCCAATGAGATGAATTGTGACTCATACTCATCAACAATTCGATTCCCTTGAGTCAGATTCAGAAATTCCATCTGTAACCTACGCTGAGCGGTATCTGGGATGTATTGCTCTCTGAAAACACCCAAAATCATATCCCATGTGATTACCATACCCTGAGCTCTCAACATAGGCCTTGTACACTCCCACCAGTGCTCTGCCTCGCCTCTCAGTACAAAGGTTGCAAGCGTTACTCTCTCCGTAGCCAACATCTACAGAAATCGAACAATTTCTCCATCTGGCTTATCCAGTCCTCAGCTACTGCTAGATCCTTTACCCCACTAAAAGAAGGAGGCTTGTCATGCCCCGCTTTCGGGAACCCTTCTATCCATACATTCTCTACTACGGTTGGGCTGTGAGAAGATGCAATTACTAAAAATTTATTTATTTACAGCGGAATATTTAAACTTTAATTCACACTCCCAGGTGTGTGTGTAAATACACAAAATTAATTGTATAAATACCGAGTGTTTACATATCATCCCCATAATACTGAATTACAATTCCAAGATATAACTGTGCGATACAATATATTAGATACAAAATACTCGTGTATACAAATCTTATACCTTTGCGGATTGTGGGAGCTGTTCAACACAAAAGACTTAGAGACCACCGCTCTCTTACTTCTCAGTACCTGGAGGGGGAAAATAGTGGGATGAGCAAACCACGGCTCAGTAAGGAAATGTATGCTAGCAGGTAGATATCGTACTACCTACATAGCCCATGCATGCATAAACCAAAACCATGTTTTCGTTATAAATGGAAATATCATACGAACAATGCATTTAAATACATATTTCTCAAGAGCATTTTCGTGTAAATCAAATGTCAAACTTCCATTTAAAACATGCTCATAAATAGTGCCCTCATGGCACGAATGCGAAATCGGAGATTTATTAAAACACGAAATCTCTTTCACTTCTCAAATCATTCTTTCTCGCAAATCTCTTTCTTTTCTGAGATTGTCTCTGTTTCTCGATTCTCTGAGATAGGCATGGAATTTTTAGGCAATCAAATATCCACGACTTATGGCCACAGTCAGTGATCCCAGGCCTCACTGATCGGGTGTGCACAGGGTATCACTTCGCCTGAAGGGGGATGGGTCAGTCCTACCCTCCGGCTCATCTCAATCCACCTCATCTCCTCGTATACTCACGGTGAAGATACGTCGTGTGTCATCTACGCGATACTTGTACTCACGTGCACCCAGCACGGTACATAGTATACCAACGGGTGACTACACTATTCTACGTACAACCGTGGACCCAAGTCCATACTCCAACTCCGATGGACTTTTTATCCTTAAACCATGTCTCATATACCAGGCGAGCAAGCAGCGTGACACACAGTCAACGCAAAGCTCCAGCGCGGTACGATCTATCGTTAAGGCCCAGCCCGTTCAATTGGCCGTCGGCTGGTATCCCCTTGGGTCCCAGACCCCCAGGTTTACCTTAACTCAACAAAACAGGTACGAGCATAGTTCTCGCACTTTCTCAAAACCTCCGTGCGAGTTAAAACGCCCGCACGGTACATCAAGGCTTTAAACCGGGTGTGAGCTAACGCTTCAACACCAAATCTCATCTCAAAACTGATAGATGGCTATTTTCTCTTTTTAAAACTCAAAACACGTTTATTCATACAGCATGCAACTTCATGCTAAAACATGTAAAATTAGCCAACCTATCATCAACATTTCTCAATCATCAATAACAATGTAAAATTGAGAATTTCATTGAAAACATGCATATCATGCTATTTCCTTACCCTATCCCATTTCTCAATACATATATATACATCATAGTACTTTTCATACTTCCTCATCATTTCATAAACTTATAATGTCGTACTAGTCCTAGCAATATATCTACGAAATTGCTGTAATTACGTACGAACATCTCTATAGCTAACACACAGTCCCTTACCTCGTTTTACTTGTGTGTGCAACTATCCGCCTTTACGCTTCTTGCGTTCTCATCTCGACTTGCTCCGGCGTATCATCCGAAACTGAAATTCATCCACCAACATTTGAGTTAATGTTTCTAACTCTTATTCAACTAAGCATTTATCCAATGCCTTAATTACACATTTTTACCCTTTGTGGTAAATCTCCCAATTTATCCTAATATCAACATTTCCAAACCATTTCCACAACATACTCTTCCACTCAAGATATCCCATTCATCAAAAATACTCCCACATTCCACTTTCTCACACTTGACTATTTCTAAGCTATATGCATTTCATACCATCCTAGGTAGTTCTATCATGTCTATGCATACTAACCATTTCCCATATCAATATCCAAACCAATGTACTTGGGTATTTGCATTAGAAACTTACCTCATTGGATTTCCTCTTGCTCCAATTAGGATTGCCCTCTATTTCTTCAATCCTTCAAATGGGAAAATGCCTCTAGACTATGTTGTTCTTCTCTTTGATGTGAACAACTTTGTCTCTAATAGCCTCTCCTTAAATCTCACTGAAAATGGCTGGATTTAGGAGTGAGAAACTAGATTTCTTTGAGTTGAAGTGAAATGGAAATGTTTTCCCCGAAATTCTGATGATCCAACTGCTCCCATTTATAGTTTTGACTTGATGAGATCGATCTTCCTTGGATGGAGATCGATCTGTTCCTCAAAAATCCCTCTTTTCTGAGACGTTTTAAAGGTAGGAGATCGATCTGTCGAGACTAGAGATCGATCTGTTCCTCAAAAATCCCTCTTTTCTGAGACGTTTTAAAGGTAGGAGATCGATCTGTCGAGACTAGAGATCGATCTGTTGTCAAACAGAAGCTTAAGGAGATCGATCTGGTCTTATGGGAGATCGATCTGCTTCCAACCCGAGAGCTAAGGAGATCGATCTGCTTCCTTTGGAGATCGATCTGTCCCCTTCCATTTCTCACATTAGAGCATTCTGGCTCTCCCAGATCGATCTCTCATCCTATGAGATCGATCTGGCCTTCACAAATTCCAGATTTCCTGCAGTTTTTCTGCAACAACTCTTACCAAGCACCCTTAATTTGCTTCCATGATCATTTTCTCATTCATTCATCTTTGAGACTTGAAAATGGGATCCATCCTCACTACATACACATTAAAACTTGTGTAGAATCTTTGTATGACCAAATATATACGATATTACTCGAATGGAAATATACACTTATGTAAATCTTTCCTTCCATTTTACTATACTACTCATATTCCATTTCGATCACATTCTTCTCGTTTTAAGTTCATTTCTTCCTACTCACTCATAATGCAACTTGTACGTATAATCACAATTCTTATTACAAGTACGTACATAATCTTATAAACTTACATTGCATACATCATCTTACTTATGATTTTATTTACATTCCCATGTTCCTATATACATAGCTATACATGTACGGGGTCTCACACTTAAAGTCCATAAAATGCCTCAACCTCTCCATATCATAGTCATATCCATACCCCAAATCATCCTCATCATACTACTGTAGGGCTACTGGAGGAGGTAATGGTTGAATAGGGGGATCTCATGGCCTAACCAGTTTAGGTTGTGCAGGTGCAGCATTCTCAAGTTCAAGTACAGCTACTGAGGGATTTGGTGCAGCCTGTCCTGCTGTACCAGGTATACCCTCAAACCTAGGCATAATCTGACCCATCATGGTCATCACCGTACACATATCTTCCTTTAATCGGGCTACCCGAGGATCGGAAGCCTCTATCTGTTCCTGAGCTCATGACTAGAGGACGATCTATTGTGCCTCTCAGTCCTATCATTTCGCCCTTGAGCTCTCGAGCTCTCTCCCCTCTTGCAGTGTCTCGAGCTCTCTCCCCTCTTACAGTGTCTGATGATAACTTTCCCAGCTTCGTGTACACATTTGTATCTAAATATAGCACAGTAACTTGGGGATGTATGTTTCTTAGTCCTAAACATCAACTCACATCAGACAAACCAAGCTTTGATACCAAATCTGTCACACCCCACTTCTGGGTGCCCTTTATCCATACATATACTACTAACAGTTGGGCTGTGAGTCAATGTAATTACTAAATTCCATACACTTATGGCGAAAAAATTTAAAACTTTAATTCACACTCCCAAGTGTGTGTGTGGATATACAAAATCAATTGTATAATAATTTATCTTTACATAACATCCCATACAACTGTTTACATTAGTAATTCATAACTATGCGATACATTATAATAGATACAAAATGCTCTTAGGTATACAATTCTTATACCCTTACAATTGGTGGGAGCTATCCAATATAAAAAGGGATCTCGAGACCACTGCACTGTCCTACTTCTCAGTATTTGGAAGGGGAAAAATAGTGGGATGAGGAAACCACAGCTCAGTAAGGAAATGGATGCTAACAGGTAGATACTGTACAATCTACATAGCCCATGCATGTATAAACAAAACCATGTTTCAATATAAATGAAAATATTACTAGAAAATGCATTTGAACATTTATTTCTCATAGGCATTTTCATAAAAACTAATATTCAATACTTCCATTTAAAACATGTCATAAAATAATGCTATCACAGCACAAGCATTCAAATCAAGAGATTTATCAAATCACAATATCTCTTTGCTTTTCTCAAATCCTTTCCTTTCATCAAATCTCTTTCTTTTCTGAGTTTCTCAATTTCTCTTATCTTTGAGACAGGCATGGAATTCTTGGCAATTCTAATATCCACAACATATGGCTATAGTCAGGGATCCCAAGCTTCACTGATCAAGTGTGCACCGGGCATCACTTGCCTGAAAGGGGATGGGTCAGTCCTACCCTTCGACTTATCTCAATCAACATCATCTCCCTCATCATATCACATATACTCATGGTACAATGTACGCCATGTGTCATCTACACGATACTCGTATTCACGTGCACCCAGCACGATACATAGTATACCAACGGACAACTACACAGTTCAACGTACGACCGTGGACCCCCCAACTCCGATGGACTCATCATCCTGAACCATGTCTCATGTACCAGGCGAGCAAATCAACGTGACACACAGTCATCGTAAGGCTCCAATGTGGTATCTCTCAGTACGAGCAATAACTTCTAGTACTGTATCATATCAAACTCAATAAAACTAGTGCGAGCAATGCTCCAGCACCTTTCTCAAATCCATCGCGCGAGATGAACTCCAGCACGACATATCAAAACCATGGAAACATGTACGAGATAAACTCCAGCACATCATCATTATAAAACCACGTGCGAGTCACAATCCAGCACGGTTTATCAAAACATGTAAACGTATGCGAGTGAAACTCCAGTATAGTCAAAATCATTAAAACGATTGTGAGCTAGAGCTCTAACACCAATTCACATCTCAAATTCGATAGGTGGCTATTTTTCTTTTTAAGAACTCAAAACATGTTTATTTACGTTGCATGGCGCCCCATGCTAAACATGTAAAGCTAGCCAACCTATCCATCATCATTTCTCAATCACAAAACAACGTATAGTTGTAAAAATATTAAAAACATGCATATCAGGCTAGTTTCCTTCCCACATCCCATTTTCACAAATTATATCATAATACATTTCCATTTACATATGGTTTAATAGCTAAGCATAATATTTCTAGCGTCATAACTACCAAAATCGCAGTAAAAATACGTACGAATATCTCTATCGCTAACATACAGTCCCTTACCTCAAATCGCGCTTGTATTCCCTTCGTCTCGTTTGCTCTGTTCGCGATCCGAGTTAATCGTGTTCCACGTGTTTTAATCTACACTTATAAATCATTAAGTTATTTCCCTTTCTTTCTCTTGGACATATTCATTTCACTTATTTAGCTATTTATACTTCTTAAGCTTCTTATCATATTCCACATTTCCCTATAATCTCATTATATCTCATCCTAAGCTTTTCATCACTTTTCCATGCATTTTCCATTCATAAATTTCCTTTTAATATTACTCACCCATCACTACATTCATTATTCCTATCAAGATTTCACATGCCATTCAACCCATAAAGTGTCTAGAAATCCATATTTAAAGTTTGAAGGTTGAAGAGCTTACCTAGCTTGGTCTTTTTCCTTAGCCAAACATGTAGTAGCCAAATCTCCTTCTCTTGGTCAAACCAATGTGTAATTTTTGGGTATGTTGTTCTCCTTACTTCAAGGAACAACTTTCCCTTCTTGAGCTCCTTCAGATTCTTGCTGGAATGTAGTGCTTTTCAGAGTGAGAAAGCTTGGTGGTTTTGAGAGAAAATGGCAGGTGCGGGTTTAAGGGAGAAATATGAGTTTTTAGTCCAAATCCCGTGCCCTTTTTTATAGATGTAGAGACATGAGATCGATTTGGTCCTTGAGGAGATCGATCTCTGCATGGTTTAGTAGTCCTTTTACCTAATGCAATCTACTATTAGATCGATCTTCCTTCATAATGAGATCGATCTGTTTGCTAGCAAAATTTCTTCTTGGAGATCGATTTGCCTCTAGTAGGAGATTGATCTACTTCTTACAGAACCTTAATAAGATCGATCTGTTGCTTAAGGGAGATCGATCTCTTCTTGATTGAGACTTAAGGAGATCGATCTGTGCCTTGTGAAAGATTAATTCCTTCTAGACAGAGACTTAAGGAGATCGATCTGCCTTCCCATGAGATCAATCTACGTTATTCCTTTGAGCTGATTCTTATTATTTTTTATGAGAGGAGATCGATCTCTCCTTCATATGAGATCGATCTCTCATCCCCTGCACCCTCATTTCTATAGTTTTCTGTAGATTTTTCATTGTACATTCATCTTTATTTGCTTCATACCTCAATTTACAATTCGTGCACAATTAATACACAATGACATCCATTCCACATAGTTCATAGTTAATGAAACTTGTTAACACTACTTGAAATCATGGATGTTTCATTAAATTTCCAAAATCCTTACATCCTCCTATCATTTATACTCATGTAACAATACATATACATACATCATAGCTTCTCAAGCTATCTTTGTAACAATGTACATATACATCATATCTTCATCAATAAGTGTGAAATTATGGGCATTACATTTGCATCTTAGTCTATTTGCACTAATTAATTCTAACTTTAGTATTTTTCTTTTGCAGATTATCGCTTTTATTTGCTTGGAGGTCTGTAAGTAATTTTTGTTCTATTTTGTTTACTTTATAGTTTTTATTATTTTTATAGTCTTCGAATATTTTTAATTTAAACCTTGTAGATCACCCTCTTAATATTCATAATTTGCTAGGATATACTTAGGGTAAAATTAACTGGTACTTAGTTAGGCTAACTGTATTCTATATAGGACGATATTCTGGGACTCAATTCCCATTATTACTTGCATGACCCAAGCACTTTTGATTTACACATTTAAGTCATTTAGGACGTTGCGTGTTAGATGTATTAGAACCTTCGAAAAGTGTACTAGTGGTTAAGGATGAAAAGAGATATCTAGAGTTTGTGGTAAAGTGTCTTGTATATCAGCAAGTGAAAGTAGAGCTTCAAAAGCCCGCATGATTATTGCAGCCTCTAACTATATTTACTTGGAAATGAGAGCATGTCACCATGGATTTCATCATGGGATTACCAAGAACTAAGAGGAACCATGATTCTATCTGGGTAGTGGTAGACAGATTAACAAAGTCCGCCCACTTTCTAGCCATGAAATGCACAGATACTCTGAGTACTTTGGCAGAGTTGTATGTATGGGAGATAGTGAGGCTACATGGTGTTCCAATGAGCATTGTATCGGATAGGGATTCTCGTTTCACTTCCCACTTCTGGAAACATTTTCAGAAAGCTATGGGAACCAGTTAAGCTTCAGTACCATTTTCCACCCTCAAATCGATGGTCAATCAGAGAGACCCATCCAGACGTTAGAGGATTTGTTGAGAGCGAGTGTTATGTATTTTAAAGGCTCTTGGGATGATCACCTACCATTAGCTGAATTTGCTTACAACAACAGTTATCACTCGAGTATCGAGATGACACCAAATGAGGCATTCTATGGTAGAAGGTGTCGTACCCCTATTGGTTGGCAAGAAGTGAGTGATAGAAAGACTTTTGCTCCTAATTTAGTGCAGCAAGCTTTTGAGGTTGTTCAACTGATATATGAGAGATTGAGAATAGCTCAGAGCAGGTAGAAAAGTTATGCTGACATGAGATGGAGGCCACTAGAGTTCACTATAGGTGACTCAGTATTTTTGAAAGTTTCTCACTCGAAAGGGATTATGAGGATCGATAAGAAGGGTAAGTTGAGCCCTCAGTATATCAGACCATTTGATCTATTGGAGCGAGTGGGAGATAAGGCCTACAGGCTAGCATTGCCACCGGAGCTAGCAGGCATTCATAGTGTCTTCCACGTATCGATACTTCGAAAGTACCATCCAGATCTGACTCATCTGATTCTGTATGAGCCATTGGAGCTTAAAGATGATCTGTCATATGAAGAGAGACCAATTCGGATACTAGATAGGAAGGAAAAGGTGTCAAGGAATAAGATAATTCCACTTGTTTAGGTTCTTTAGCAACACCAAAATTCAGGGGAAGCTACTTAGAAGTTAGAGAGCCTGATACGAGTAAAGTGCCCTCGACTTTTTGAGGAATGACTTGGTTGTGAGACCCCATATATGTATAATTGTAATATGTACATAGAAATATAAATTGAGTTATACTATGATTTCATAAGTGAAGTATAAGTGATGTAAGTCCATAAGTTTATTGTACACACTTGCAATAAGAGTTGTGATTGTACGTATAAGTTACGTTATGTATGAATGTGAAGAAATGGACTTAAACATGTGAAGAATGGAAGTAGAATAGAAAATGGATAGTGTGGTAAAGTGGAAGGAAGATTGCATGAGTTGTACACTTCCATTTGGTTTATATTGTATACCTTGGTTATACAAGGATTTCACACAAGTTTCAATAGGTATAAAATATGAATTGATGCCATTTTCAAGTCTCAAAGATGATTGGATGAGGAAATGACCATGGCAACAAAATGTATGAAGTTTGGTATGAGTTGTTGCAGAAAAACTGTAGAAAATCTAGAAATATGAAGGCCAGATCGATCCTATAGGATGAGAGATCGATCTGGAAGAGCCAAAAAGCTCTTAATTGAGCAATGGAATAGAGCAGATCGATCCTTAATGGAATAGATTGATCTCCTTAGCTCTCGGGTTGGAAGCAGATCGATCACCCCTAAGACCAGATCAATCTCCTTAACCTTCTGTTTGAAGTAGATCGATCTCCCCTATTCAATAGATCGATCTCCTACTTCAAAATGTCTTGGAAAATAGGGATTTTAAGAGGACCAGATCGATCTCCACCCAAGGTAGATCGATCTCATCAAGCTGAATCTACAAATATGGAGCAATTGGATCTGTATTTCTGAGACAAAAACCAATCTTTCCCAATTTCAACCTAAAACCTAGCTTTCTCACTCTTAAATCCATACATTTTAAGTAAGATTTGAGGGTAAGCTATTAGAGACAAAGTTGTTCACATCAAAGAGAAGAACAACATAGTTTGGAGGCATTTCTCCACTTGTTGGATTGAAGGATCAAAATTGCATTTCCATCGGAGCAAAGAGGAAATCAAGCTAGGTGAGTTTCAAAATGATATAACTCAAGTACATTGTGTAGATATTGATTTTGGAGTTGTTTGGTATGCATAGAAAGGGTAGAAACTACCTAGGAAGTAATGAATCCACCATGACCTAAAAATGGTCTAGTGTGAGAAAGTGAAATGTGTTGAGATTAATGATGAATGGGATATACTGAAGTTACTAATAGTGTTGGGGTATGATTTTAAGGTGTTGTTAATGAATAAATTGTGAGATTTACATAAAAGGGGTAAAATGTGGATTAAGGCATTCGTAAATGCAAAGATGAGTTTTATTGACTAATAAGGTCAAATGTGAGTTAACAACTTTTACTCAAGTGGTTTGGATGATTGAATTGCACCTTCTGAGGATATACCGAAACAAGGCGAGCCAAGAGCACAAGAAGCTAAGAGGAAAAGAGAGTCGCACTTAAGTAAATTGAGGTACGAAAATTCTGTGGACTCTTAGAGATATCTGTGCGCAATTTGGGCGCTTAAATGCTTTGCTAGAATGCATGAGATGTCAGGAAATGAAATTAGGTGATTGAATGGTGAAAGTTGGGTGTTTGAAAAATGTGTATGAAAACAAAAACATAATGTTTTGGAAATCATGATTTATTACTTTTTAGCAAATGGTTGGTAGGTTGGCTAATATTTGAAATGATTTGCAAAACGAAATGATGTGATTTGGTTGAAAATAATTTTTTGCAAAGATTGAGCCACCTACGTGATTTCATGAGAATGAAAGCGTGCTAGAGTATGACTCGCACGAGATTTGACGTGTTTTATACACATGAGTGCTAGAGCTTAGCTCACACTAGTTTTCACATGGATTTTAGACTGGTTCCGGCATGGTGCTTCGAGCTTAGCTCGCACTAGATGCCCACCTTATTTTTTGTCGTGCTTGGAGCTTCGGGCAGACTGGGTGTCGCACCGATTAAATAGGCTCGCATGTGTATTTTGTGATTTTGACATGTTGTTAGCCATGTTAAGAGCTTCAGGTAGACAAGAGGTCATACCGATTAAATAGGCTCACATGTGCGTTCGAGATATGGCGTGATATGATGTGTTGATTAGGTCCATGGAGCACGTTGTACCGTGTAGGTAGCATGGAGTATGTTGTACCATGTTGAGATTACGATATGCCATCTTCGGACGAGATATGCTATAGACCGACGGGTAGGATTTGACCCATCTCCCGTGTGGAAGCAGATAGTGGTGATATCCCGCACACCTGATCTGTGTAGTCGGTATCACAGGTTATGGCCATAGACCTAGAGGTTATTACCTTTTATTGAATTGCCTATCTCACATGTCTATTGTTTTGAGAATAAATCCATGTTTGAAATGACTTGTGAGTTAGGACAGTTCGAGGGTGGGGCTGAGACCTGACAAGTGTTGAATTGTTTTGAGATATCGATTGTTAATAGTTTAAAGTGCACCAAAGCATGATGATTAATGCCATGTTTTATTGTGAAAAATGCATGATGGTTAATGCCATGCTTATTTAAGAAAAACGCATGATGGGTAATGCCATGCTTTGTTGTGAATTATGTATGATGATTTATACCATGCTTGGAATTGAATTGTGTACTTTATTTTAATAGCATGAATGCTTTACATACCATTAACACAATCATACACTCATGTTTTGAGATAAAATGATGAACTAAATGCTTTTGAGCATGGCATCATGATCATGTAGATAGTGCAATATCTACCTGTTTGCATGATTATCTTACTGAGCGTGTGGTTTGCTCACCCCCTATTTTCCCCCTCTCTACAGAGATTTGAGTATAGAGTGAGCGCGACTGGAGTTGTTCCCTTTTGGTAATCCGCTGCATCCCATCGCGTAAGGTATACACACTAGCATTTTGTATGTAAACTTACGATAGCACAATAGCATTTTGTATGTAACTATTGGGGATGTAAAACAATGTAAACACATGTAACAACTCTGATATATACATTTATACAAGTGTTTACTCATAAATAATATACAAATTGAATTGGTATAGTGGAGTGAGTTAGACGTCAACACACAGCCCAACTGTTGAGAGTGTGGTTGTTCACGATCGAGGAAGGATTATTAATAATTGACGCATGAAAATGCAAAAAATCAGTACGTATTTTGGTAAGTTAAGGGTCGTGACAGAAGTTGGTATCAGAGCTTGAGTTGGTCTGACGTGTGTTGTGTCTAATAAACTTAATAAGTTGGAAAATTTCATCCTCATGTTACTGTGCTTGTTTAGATACAAATTGTGTGTGTCGATGGGTTGACTAAGTAACTAGTTGTTAATGTAGGGAATTGAGTAATTATGCCTAATACTAGTCGCGATAGAGAGGTGAGAGCGCAGGCTCGAGGGTGCAAGCTCGAGGCCGTAGAGATAGGCCTGAGGGTCGTGTTGAGCCAGAAACACACGAGGCTAAGGATGAGGTTGAGGTGGAGGCTGAGGTTGAGCACGCTCCACAGGGTCCAGAGGAGAGGCTCTAGAGTACTGAGGCTCGCTTCATGAGGATTGAGCAGAGCATTAAGATGATCTTGGAGTTGGTCACTGAATCATTACCCGGAGTTGGCGTTAGACAAAGTCCCGCTACATAGGGTGATGCCAAGCAGGCGACAGCTCTCGAGGCATGGGCAAGGCAAGCCCAAAGGCCACAGACGACAGATACCCCACCCACACAAGATATGCCTATGCCAGTTGCTACACCAGACAGTAGAGGTTGGGGATATGGATGCGATTTGGATCGACTGCGACAGTTTCAGAAGTTTAGACCATCGTCTTTCAGTAGAGTAAAGGACCTAGTAACTGCTGAGGATTGGATAAATGAGATCAAGAAGCTGTATGGGTTCTTTGAGTGCCCTACTACCATGATGGTAGTGTTTGTCGTGTTTATGCTGAAAGGATCAGCAGAACATTGGTGGAAATCCACCAGGCCTATTTTGTGAGCCCGACAAACTGAGATCAGATGGGATATATTTATAGAGGCCTTCCGGAGATAGTACATTCTGGATATCGGACAGCGAAAGCTAAAGATGGCATTTTTGGGATTGACCTAAGGGAGTAGGACTGTGGATGAGTACGAGATGACTTTTATCTCCCTGGGCAGATATGATCCCAACTCGATGAGTAATAAGGTCAAGAAAATCTAAAAGTTTGTTGATGCATTAATACCGACAATCAAGTCCAGATTGGTTCCCCTGGATATACCGACCTACGAGGAGGCAGTGCGAAGGGTGCAATTGTGTGAAAAAGATGTTAATAGAATCACCTCAGAGTGTGGGAAGGTTGGTAAGATGAGGGACAGGGAGAAAAAGAGATCAATGATGGATAGATACTTCAGTTATAAAGGAAGCAAGAGATTCTCTGGAAAGAGGTCAAGGATTGATGAGATCCGAGTGAGGATAATTAATACTCCCATGTATCCAGCCATTGCTCCAGCTAAGGGAATTGTGATTGGAGGGCCACAGCCTACGACAGAGCAGTGCGACAAGTGTGGCAGGTACCATGGAACTCGACCATGCTATGAACCTTAGGTAGTATGCTTCAGATGTGGGAAACCAAGGCACATAATCATGGATTGCCCAGAGATGGCAAACAAAGCCCCATAAAAGGGCAAGGAGCCAGAGAGAGCTCTAGTTGGGACAGCTGCTCTAAGGAGGAGGGCTACAGGTGAGGAAAAGGAGAAGTAGGCAGTGGGTGTGAGCATAGAACGAGTTCACACATTGGACCAGGACACTGCGGATCAGTCTTCGGATGTGGTAAAAGGTACCATCCAAATCTTTGATTTAGAAGCTTATGTACTATTTGATCCTGGTACCACGCATTCCTTTGTATCACCATCCTTTGCATGTAAACTGTTGAAGCATGCAGAACCCACACTGCTAGATAAAATGTTGATGATATCTACCCCTATGAATGATAGTTAGTTGACTGAGCATGTATATAGAGATTGTAAGATGAAGATAGGAGGTAAAGAAATGGCAGTCGATTTAATTTTATTAAATATGAGTGATTTTGATATGATCCTAGGAATGGATTGGTTGGCTGCCAATAATGTTGTTATGGATTTTCATGCAAAAACTTTGATGTTTTACAAAGATGGACAACCTTATTTTAAATTTGGTGAAATGAAAAGAAAGAATATGTTATTGCAATTGAGAAGAGTATAATCCAGTTACATGATAATGTAGAGATGAATTTAATTTACAATTTCTATATGTTGATGTGATGATTTATCATTTCTAATGGTGGAAAGAATAATGTGAAGGGTTCATCGCTTATGTGATTGAGATGGATAAAGCACATCCGGAATTGGGAGACATACCAGTGGTTAAGGAATTTCCAGTTGTCTTTTCGGATGAGTTACCAAGGTTACCTCCAGATAGAGAGATGGAATTTGGTATAGATTTGGCACCTGGTACAGAGCCGATATCCAAGCCACCATATAGAATGGCTTAAGTTGAGTTGGAAGAACTAAGAAAACAGTTACAGGAGTTGCTGGAGAAGGGGTTCATTAGGTCAAGCATCTCACCTTGGGGAGCACCGGTTCTGTTTGTAAGGAAGAAGGATGGAAGCCTCCGACTGTGTATAGATTACCAGTTATTGAATAAGGCCACCATCAAGAGTAAGTATCCCCTTCCACGCATCGATGACTTGTTGGATCAGCTTAAGGGAGCGCAGGTCTTTTCCAAGATAGATATGAGATATGGGTACCATTAGTTGAAGATACGGGGTGGAGATGTACTCAAGATAGCATTTTACACCTAATATGGACATTATGAGTTTATGGTTATGCCATTCAGGTTGACAAATGCTCCCGCAGCTTTTATGTCGTTGATGAATGAGGTATTCCACCAGTATTTGGATCGATTTGTGATCGTGTTTATTGATGATATACTGATGTACTCAAGATCTAGAGAGGAGCATGAAAGGAATTTAAGGATAGTGCTACAAGCCCTCCGAGAGAAGAAGTTGTACGCTAAACTCAGTAAGTGCGACTTTTGGTTGGAACAAATCTTTTTTTTGGGTCACATAGTATCGAAAGATGGAGTGTCAGTGGATCCATCAAAGATTGAGGCAGTGACACAGTGGCAGAGACCCTAGACAGTGACAGAGATCAGATGTTTTTTGGATTTAGCTGGGTATTATCGAAGGTTTGTAGAGGGATTCTCAAGGTTGGCTGCTCTTTTAACATGTCTCACAAGGAAGAGTGTGGAATTTGTGTGGGACGAGAAGTGTGAGGAAAGTTTTCAGGAGTTGAAAAAGAGATTGACTACAGCTCCAGTGCTCACCATTCCTACCAGCTCAGGAGGTTTCTCGGTGTATACGGATGCTTCACACCTAGGACTGGGCTGCGTATTCATGCAGGATGGGAAGTTAGTAACTTATGGATCAAGGCAGTTAAAGAATCATTAAAAAGGAACTACCGGACCCATGATTCGAGTTGGCAGCGGTGGTGTTTGCGCTAAAAATATGGCGCCACTACCTCTATGGTGAGAGATTTCAGATTTATACAGATCATAAGAGTCTTAAGTACTTGTTGTCATAGAAAGAGTTGAACGTGAGACGGGAGATGGCTCGAACTGTTAAAGGATTATGATTGTGAGATCCTGTATCACCCGAGTAAAGCAAATGTGGTTGTTGATGCATTGAGTAGAAAGCATCTGGGGTTGGTGTCATTCATGATGGTCAGGGAACATGAGCTGTTGGAATAGTTCACAAACCTCAGTTTGGATATGACCCCACCCAGTGCTGATGGTGGTGTTATGGTAGCTAGCCTGCAGTTGGAACATGATTTGGTAGATCGAATTCGATAGGCTCAGTGAATTGATCAGCAGTGCAGTGATATTGTCGGGTAGATACAAAGAGGTACATAGATGGACTTTGAGTTGAGTTCTGATGGATTGTTGAGCTTCAGAGGTAGGATATGTGTTCCTGATTATGCAGAGATCAGAAGGTTGATCTTGACAGAGGCTCACTAATCGAAGTATACGATACATCTAGGGAGTACCAAGATGTATCAAAACCTTTGAAAGGTTTTGACACACCCTAAGGGTATTACCGTAAGTGCACGGGTCGTACAAGTAATAATGGGATTTGAGTCTCGAGTTATCGTCCCTCAGAGAAGTTGGTTAGCCTAATTAACTACCGCTTAATCTTACCCTATGGTATATCCTAGCAAATTATGAATTTTTGATAATCGGTGATCTACTAAGTTTGAAATTAAAAATACTAAAAATAATAAAACTATAAAATAAAGAAAATAAAACCGAGCTGAAATTTACTTACCGAACTTAACGCAATTAAAATCCAATACCTACGAAAATAATTAAAACAGTTAAGATTGATTAACACAATTAAAATAAAATGCAATTATGAAAATAACAAAGCAAGATTAATTAAACTAAAATTAAACTAACCTAAAATGCAATTAAACTACTTAATCAAAATGCAATTTAAACTAAACTAAAACTTAATGAAAATAACATCCTAGGAAATTAAGAAAATAACTATAAAACTACATGTCTAAAATATTAACTCTAAACTAGTCCTAACTATATCTAATTACTAATTTAACAATAAAATTTAGCTAATGCATGTAACAAATTTAATCTAACTTAACTAATGCATGATAAAAATAAAAATGAGCTAAGGACATAATTAAATCTACTTCATGAACTAATCAAGAAAAATGGATTATTGTGCACAAGGTAAATGCCAAACAAGCCTTAAGCAAATTTAAACCATCCAAATGTCCCTCCAAACATTGTTCACGTGTCTTTTCAAATGCTTATTTCCAAACTTTCATATTTTTGGCTACTATCCCTGCTGCACTATGCATCTCGATTCTGACCGTACTGCTGTTCTAGGCAAGGTCCATTTATGCTGCTCTAAGTTTTCTCGGTCTGCTGTGTCCTGCTGCCCCAAGTGCTCCAGACTCCGTTCTTGGCTCTGCCCTGCTGCACTCTACTTCTGCTGTTTCTGCCTTGGTGTGTCTCAGTTCCAGGTGCTGCTATGCTGCAGGTGCTATTCCAGGATTGATCCAGGTAAGGTTCTCGGTTTTGCCCAGCTCCAGGCAGTGCTTTATCCTGCTCTTGGTTCCAGGCGTGTCTTCTTTCTCCAGTACGGTCTTGCTGCTCTCGGGTGTCTAGGTCTGTCCACACTTCTCGGGTTGTCTTTTGCTCCAGGCGTTGCTTTCGGTCTGCCCAGCTAACTGCAACACCTCCTTCAGCTGCTCTTCCTCGGTCCAGTGCTTCTGCTCCAAGCGTTTAGCTACTGCTTACGTCGATGGTTTCTGCTTTGTATTACTACAACTGTTTCAGTTTGCAACAAACTTGCAGGACATGACCTTTGCTCTTGTTCACAAAACAAAGAAGAACAGAGGAGAGCTCTCGGTTTCCAGGCGTGTTGCTGTCCTCTCGGATTGCTTGCTGGTGTTTTCCTCTCGGGTTTGCATGAACAAGGTGCGAATAGCTAAGACACTAAAATGGTTGAACTTAAATGCAGAATGGTGAAGCTATTGGAAAATAAAATGAGCAAGTAAAATTAAAAAAAGATTGAAATGCAAGGAAACCGAGAACTACACTGGAGATAAAAACTATGTATCTAAAACTTGACAAATAAAAGAACTAGATTATAACCAAACCGAGAAAATGAAAATGATAAATTGATTGAGATGAAAATGAATTATCCAAGACTAGAAAAATCAAGAACATAAAAATGAAACAAACATTAAAAGTAAATTGTAGCTAACGGAAAACTAGACTAAAAGAAACAAGGAAAAATAAATCCTAAGATTAATTCTACATTATACTACTCTTAACTTACATTACATTACACTACTCCTACTCCTAAAATTACATTCCATTTTCAATTGCCATCCTTTCCTATTTATACACACACTTAGGGGTAAAATTGTAATTTTTTCATCCTAGATGAGTTGGCATTGTTTGGCCACTTGTCTTCACACCATTGGCTCCTTGAAAAATAATATTTCCATGTCATCTGTCTTTTTGTCCAATTGGATGTGCTAGGCTCGTGTTGTCCGCGTGGCTCAATCTCGATTTTAACCCAATTTCGGTCCATTTTCTACCGAATTATTCAAAATTCATCTTGATTTAATTTATCTGCAAACATGAGAATTTTAATTAAATAAAGGGAATAATTAACAAAATAAATTGGGGATTTAAACAATTAATTAGGAAATTAAGCACAAATAATTCTAAAAATATAGAATTATCAGGTTTATTGGTGGTTTAGGATAAAAAAGCACATTGCTGAATATGTTACTGAGTGTCTCATTTGTCAGCAGGTGAAGGTAGAGCATCAAAAGCCTGCAGGGTTATTACAGCCGCTATTGATATCGAGTTGGAAGTGGGAGCATGTCACCATGGATTTTGTGATAGGATTACCGAGGACTCGTAGAGGTCATGATGCCATATGGGTGATTGTGGATCGGTTGACGAAATCAGCCCATTTTCTAGATATGAGAGCTACTGATACTCTGAGCCAGTTAGCGAACCTATATGTGCGCAAGATAGTGAGGCTACATAGGATTCCAGTGAGCGTTGTTTCTGATAGGGATGCTCGCTTCACTTCCCACTTCTGGGAACGTTTTCAGGAAGCAATGGGGACCCAGTTGATTTTTAGCGTCGCGTTTCATCCTCAAACAGATGGTCAGTCAGAGAGGACTATACAGACCCTAGAGGATATGTTGAGAGCGTGTGCATTGAATTTTGGAGGCTCCTAGGATGACCATTTGCCACACGCAGAGTTCGCCTATAATAACAATTTTCATACGAGTACTAGGATGGCACCATAATAGGCATTGTATGGGCGTAGATGTCGTTCCCCTATTGGATGGGAAGAGGTTGGTGACAGACAGATCTATGCTCCCAACTTGGTTAGACAAGCCTTTGAGGATGTCCAATTGATATGTGTGAGGTTACAGACAGCTCAGAGCAGGCAAAAGAGTTATGCTGACAAGAGACAGAGACTACTAGAGTTTGAAGTGGGTGAGTCGGTGTTCTTGAAAGTTTCTCATTCGAAGGGAATTATGAGATTTGGTAAGAAGGGCAAGCTGAGCCCTAGATACATCGGACCCTTCGAGATTTTGGAGAGAGTGGGAGATAAGGCGTATAGATTGGCATTGCCACCAGAGTTTACAAGTGTGCATAATGTCTTCCACGCATTGCCACCAGAGTTGGCAAGTGTGCATAATGTCTTCCACGTATCTATGTTGAGGAAGTATCACCCGGACCCAACACATGTGATAATATATGAGCCATTGGAGCTCAATGAGGGTATGACATACATTGAGAAGCCAGTTCAGGTATTGGACAGAAAAGAGAAAGTGTTGAGGACAAAGATAATTCCCTTGGTGAAGCTTCTTTGGCAACATCACATTGTGGAAGAGGCCACATGGGAATTGGAAAGTTTGATGCGGGAGAAGTATCCTGAGTTATTCACAGAATGATTAGTTCCAATTTGGAGGACCCAATTTTCTAAGTAGGGGAAAATGTGAGACCTCATATATGTATAATTGTAATATGTACATAGAAATTTAAATAGAGTTATACTATGATTTCATAAGTGAAATATAAGTGATGTAAGTCCATAAGTTTAATGTACACACTTGCAATAAGAGTTGTGATTGTACATACAAGTTACGTTATGTATGAATGTGAAGAAATGGACTTAAACATGTGAAGAATGGAAGTAGAATAGAAAATAGATAGTGTGGTAAAATGGAAGGAAGATTGCATGAGTTGTGCACTTCCATTTGGTTTATTTCGTATACCTTTGGTTATACAAGGATTCCACACAAGTTTTAATAGGTATAAAGTATGAATTGATGCCATTTTCAAGTCTCAAAGATGATTGGATGAGGAAATGACCATGGCAACAAAGTGTATAAAGTTTGGTATGAGTTGTTGCAGAAAATCTAGAAATATGAAGGCCAGATCGATCCCATAGGATGAGAGATCGATCTGGAAGAGCCAGAAAGCTCTTATTTGAGCAATGGAATAGAGCAGATCGATCCTTAATGGAACAAATCAATCTCCTTAGCTCTCGGGTTGGAAGCAGATCGATCTCCTCTAAGACCAGATCGATATCCTTAACCTTCTGTTTGAAGCAAATCGATCTCCCCTATTCGACATATCGATCTCCTACTTCTAAATGTCTTAGAAAAGTGAGATTTTAAGAGGACCAGATCGATCTCTACCCAAGCCAGATCGATCTTATCAAGCTAAATCTATAAATATGGAGCAATTGGATCTGCATTTCTGAGACAAAAACTAATCTTTCCCATTTTCAACCTAAAACCTAGCTTTCTCACTCCTAAATCCACACATTTTAAGTAAGATTTGAGGGAAAGCTATTAGAGACAAAGTTATTCAAATCAAAGAGAAGAACAACATAGTTTGGAGGCATTTCCCCACTTGTTGGATTGAAGGATCAAAGGTGCATTTCCATCGAAGCAAAGAGGAAATCAATCTAGGTGAGTTTCTAAATGATATAACTCAAGTGCATTGTGTAGATATTGATTTTGGAGTTGTTTGGTATGCATAGAAAGGGTAGAAACTACCTAGGTAGTAATGAATCCACCATGACCTAGAAATGGTCTAGTGTGAGAAAGTGAAATGTGTTGAGATTAATGATGAATGGGATATATTGAAGTTACTAATAGTGTTGTGGTATGATTTTAAGGTGTTGCTAGTAAATAAATTGTGAGATTTACCTAAAATGGGTAAAATGTAGATTAATGCATTGGTAAATGCAAAGATGAGTTATATTGACTAATAAGGTCAAATGTGAGTTAACAACTTTAACTCAAGTGGTTTCGATGATTGAATCGCAGCTTCTGAGGATACACCGAAACAAGGCGAGCCAAGAGCGCAAGAAGCTAAGAGGAAAAGAGAGTCGCACTCAAGTAAATTGAGGTAAGGGAATTCTGTGGACTCTTAGAGATATCTGTGCGCAATTTGGGTGCTTAAATGCTTTGCTAGAATGCATGAGATGTTAGGAAATGAAATTGGGTGATTGAAGGGCGAAAGTTGGGTGTTTGAGAAATGTGCATGAAAACAAAAACATAATGTTTTGAAAATTATGATTTATTGCTTTTTAGCAAATGGTTGGTAAGTTGGCTATTATTTGAAATGATTTGCAAAAAGAAATGATGTGATTTGGTTGATAACCTTGTTTTGTAAAGACTGAGCCACCTACGTGATTTCGTGAGAATGAAAGTGTTCTAGAGTATGACTCGTATGAGATTTGACGTGTTTTATACACATGAGTGCTAGAGCTTAGCTCGCACTAGTTTTCACATGGATTTCATTTGGTTTTGGCATGGTGCTTGGAGCTTAGCTCGTACTAGATGCCCACCTTATTTGTTACCGTGCTTGGAGCTTCGGGCAGACCGGGTGTCGCACCGATTAAATAGGCTCGCTCGTGTATTTGTGATTTTGACATGTTGTTAGCTGTGTTAGGAGCTTTGGGTAGACAATATGTCGTACTGATTAAATAGGCTCAAACGTGCCTTCGAGATGTAGCATGATATGATGTGTTGATTAGGTCCATGGAGTACGTTGTACCGTGCAGGTAGCATGGAGTACGTTGTACCATGTTTAGATTGCGATATGCCATCTTCGGACGAGATCTGCTATGGACCGACGGGTAGGATTTGACCCACCTCCCGTGTGGAAGCAAATAGTGGTGATATCCCGCACACCTGATCTGTGTAGTCGGTATCACAGGTTATGGCCATAGACCTAGAGGTTATTACCTTTTATTGAATTGCCTATCTCACATGTCTATTGTTTTGAGAATAAATCCATGTTTGAAATGATTTGTGAGTTAGGACAGTCCGAGGGAGGGGCTGAGACCTGAGAAGTGTTGAATTGTTTTGAGATATCGATTGTTAATGGTTTAAAGTGTACCGAAGCATGATGATTAATGCCATGCTTTATTATGAAAAATGCATAATGGTTAATGCCATGCTTATTCAAGAAAAACGCATGATGGGTAATGCCATGCTTTATTGTGAATTATGCATGATGATTTATACCATGCTTAGAATTGAATTGTGCACTGGATTTTAATAGCATGAATGCTTTACATGCCATTAACATAATCATACACTCATGTTTTGAGATAAAATGATGAATTAAATACTTTTGAGCATGGCATCACGATCACGTAGATAGTACAATATCTACCTATTCGCATGATTACCTTACTGAGCGTGTGGTTTGCTCACCCCCTTATTTTCTCCCTCTCTACAGAGATTTGAGTAAAGAGTGAGTGCGACTGGAGGTGTTCCCTTTTGGTAATCCGCTGCATCCCATCACATAAGGTATACACACTGTTGTAGTTTTATATCTAAACTTACGATAGCACTGTAGCATTTTGTATGTAACTATTGGGGATGTAAAATAATGTAAACACATGTAACAAATTTGATATATACATTTATACAAGTGTTTATTCATAAATAATATACAAATTAAATTGGTATGGTGGAGTGAGTTAGACGTCGATACACAGCCCAACTGTTGAGAGTGTGGTTATTCAAGATCGAGGAAGGATGATTAATAATTGATGCATGAAAATGCTAAAAATCAGTATGTATTTTGGTAAGTTAAGGGTCGTGACAGAAGTTGGTATCAGAGCTTGAGTTGGTTTGATGTGTGTCGTGTCTAATATACTTAATAAGTTGAAAAATTCCATCCCCATGTTACTGTGCTTATTTAGATACAAATTGTGTGTGTCGATGGGTTGACTAAGTAATTGGTTGTGAATGTGGGGAATTGAGTAATTATGCCTAATACCAGTCGCGGTAGAGGGATGAGAGCGTAGGCTTGAGGCCGTAGAGGTAGGCCTGGGGGTCATGTTGAGCTAGAAACACACGAGGCTCAGGATGAGGTTGAGGTGGAGGTTGAGGTTGAGCACGCTCCACAGGGTTCAGAGGAGAGGCCCGAGAGTACTGAGGCTCGCTTTGTGAGGATTGAGTGGAGCATTGTGATGATCTTGGAGTTGGTCACTCAATCATTGTTTGGAGTTGGCGTTAGACAAAGTCTCGCTACATAGGGTGATACCGAGCAGGCAACAGCTCCCGAGGCATGGGTAAGGCAAGCCCAGAGGCCACAGACGACAGATACCCCACCCACACAGGATGTGCCTATGCCGGTTGCTAGACCAGGCAGTAGAGGTTAGGGATATGGATGCGATTTGGATAGACTGCGGCAGTTCCAGAAGTTTGGACCGTCGTCTTTCAGTGGAGTAAAGGACTCAATAGCTGCTAAGGATTGGATAAATGAGATCGAGAAGTTGTATGGGTTCTTTGAGTGCACTACTACCGAGATGGTAGCGTTTGTCGCGTTTATGCTGAAAGGATCAGTAGAATATTGGTGGAAATCCACCAGGTCTATTTTGAGAGCTCGGCATACTGAGATCAGATGTGATATATTTATGGAGGCCTTCCAGAGACTGTACGTTCCGGATACCGCATAGCGAAAGCTAAAGATGGCATTTTTGGGACTGACCCAAGGGAGTAGGACTATGGATGAGTACGAGATGACTTTTATCTCCCTAGGTAGATATGATCCCAACACAATAAGTAATGAGGTCGAGAAAATCCAGAAGTTTATGGATGGATTGAGACCGACCATTAGGTCCAGATTGGTTCCCCTGGATATACCGACCTACGAGGAGGCAGTGCGCAGGGCGTAATTGTGTGAACAAGATGTTGATAGAATCGCCTCAGAGTTTGGGAAAGTTGGTAAGATGAAGGACAGGGAGAAAAAGAGACCATTGATGGATAGAGGCTTCAGTTATAAAGGAAGCAAGAGATTCTCTAGAAAGAGGTCGAGGATTAATGAGATCCGGGAGAGGATAATTAATACTCCTATGCATCCGGCCATTGCTCCAGCTAAGGGAATTATGATTGGAGGGCCATGGCCTACGACGGAGTAGTACGACAAGTGTGGCAGGTACCATGGAACTCAACCATGCTATGGACCTCAGGTAGTATGCTTCAAATGTTGGAAACCAGGGCACATACTCAAGGATTGCCCATAGATGACAAAGAGAGCCCCACAGAAGGGCAAGGAGCCAGAGAGAGCTCCAGTTAGGACAGCTGCTCCGAGGAGGAGGGCTACAACTGAGGAAAAGGGGAAGCAGGCAGTGGGTGTGAGCAGAAGATGACTGCACATATTGGACCAGGACACTGCGGATCAGTATTTGGATATGGTAAAAGGTACTAGCCAAATCTTTGATTTAGAAGCTTATGTACTGTTTGATCCTGGTGCCATGCATTCCTTTGTATCACCATCCTTTGCATGTAAACTGTTGAAGCATGTAGAACCCATACTGCTAGATAAAGTGTTGATGATATCTACCCTTATGAATGATAGTCAGTTGACTGAGCATGTATATAGAGATTGTAAGATGAAGATAGGAGGTAAAGAAATGGAAGCCGATTTAATTTTATTAAATATGAATGATTTTGATGTGATCCTAGGAATGGATTGGTTGGCTGCCAATAATGTTGTTATGGATTGTCATGCAAAAACTTTAATGTTTCCAATAATGGACAACCTTATTGTAAATTTGGTAAAATGAAAAGAAAGAATATGTTATTGCAATTGAGAAGAGTATAATCCAATTACATGATAATGTAGAGATGAATTTAATTTACAATTTATATATGTTGATGTGATGATTTATGATTTCTAATAGTGGAAAGAATAATGTGAAGGGTTTATCGCTTATGTGATTGAGACGGATAAAGCACATCCGGAATTGGGAGACATACTAGTGGTTAAGGAATTTCCATATGTCTTTTCGGATGAGTTACCAGGGTTACCTCCAGATAGAGAGATGGAATTTGGTATAGATTTGACACCTGGTACAGAGCCGATATCCAAGCCACAGTATAGAATGGCTCAAGTTAGGTTGGAAGAACTATGGAAATAGTTACAGGAGTTGCTGGAGAAGGGGTTAATTAGGTCGAGTGTCTCACCTTGGGGAGTACCGGTTCTGTTTGTAAGGAAGAAGGATGAAAGCCTTCGACTGTGTATAGATTACCGGTTGTTGAATAAGGCCACCATCAAGAATAAGTATCCCCTTCCACGCATCGATGTCTTGTTGGATCAGCTTAAGGGAGCGTAGATCTTTTCTAAGATAGATATGAGATCTGTGTACCATCAGTTGAAGATACGGGGTTGAGATGTACCCAAGATAGCATTTCGCACCTGGGATGGACATTATGAGTTTATAGTTATGCCATTCGGGTTAACAAATGCTCTCGCAGCTTTTATGTCGTTGATGAATGAGGTATTCCACCAGTATTTGGATCGATTTGTGATCGTGTTTATTGATGATATACTGGTGTACTCAAGATCTAGAGGGGAGCATGAAAGGAATTTAAGGATAGTGCTACAAGCCCTCCGAGAGAAGAAGTTGTACGCTAAACTTAGTAAGTGCGACTTTTGGTTGGAACAGATCTCTTTTCTGGGTCACATAGTATCGAAAGATGGAGTGTCAGTGGATCCATCAAAGATTGAGGCAGTGACACAGTGGTAGAGACCCCAGACAGTGACAGCGATTAGAAATTTCCTGGGTTTAGCTGGGTATTATCGAAGGTTTGTAGAGGGATTCTCAAGGTTGGTTGCTCCTTTAACATGTCTCACAAGGAAGAGTGTGGAATTTGTGTGGGACGAGAAGTGTGAGGAAAGTTTTCAGGAGTTGAAAAAGAGATTGAATACAGCTCCTGTGCTCACCATTTCTACCAGCTCATAAGGTTTCTCGGTGTATACAAATGCTTCACACCTAGGACTGGGTTGCGTATTGATGTAGGATGGGAAGGTAGTAGCATATGGATCAAGGCAGTTAAAGGATCATGAGAGGAACTTTTTAATGATTTGGAGTTGGCAGCGGTAGTGTTTGCGTTGAAAATATGGCGCCACTACCTCTACGGTGAGAGATTTTAGATTTATACAGATCATAAGAGCCTTAAGTACCTATTCTGGCAGAAAGACTTGAACATGAGACAGAAGAGATGGCTCGAGCTATTAAAGGATAGTGATTGTGAGATCCTGTACCACCCAGGTAAACCAAATATGGTTACTGATGCATTGAGCAGAAAGCATCTCGGGTTGGTGTCATTCATGATGGTCAGGGAACACGAGTTGTTGGAACAGTTCACGAACCTCAGTTTGGATATGACCCCACCCAGTATTGATGGTGGTGTTATGGTAGCTAGCCTTCAGTTGGAACCAGATCTGGTAGATCAAATTCGATAGGCTCAGTGAATTGATCAGCAGTGCATTGATATTGTCGGGAAGATACAGAGGGGTACAGAGATGGACTTTGAGTTGAGTTCAAATGGATTGTTGAGGTTCAAAGGTAGGATATGTGTTCCTAATGATGCAGAGATCAGAAGATTGATCTTGACAAAGGCTCACTCATCAAAGTATATGATACGTCCAAGGAGTACCAAGATGTATCAAAACCTTTGAAAGGTTTATTAGTGGTCTGGGATGAAAAAGCACATTGCTGAATATGTTGCTAAGTGTCTCGTTTGTCAGCAGGTGAAAGTAGAGCATCAAAAGCCTGCAAGGTTATTACAGCCTCTACCGATACAGACTTGGAAGTGGGAGCATGTCACCATGAATTTTGTGATGGGATTATCGAGGACCCGCAGAGGTCATGATGCCATATGGGTGATTGTGGATCGGTTGATGAAATTAGCCCATTTTCTAGCTATGAGAGCTACCGATACTCTGAGCCAGTTAGCGAACCTATATGTGAGCGAGATAGTGAGGCTACATGGAATTCTAGTGAGCATTGTTTCTGATAGGGATGCCCGCTTCACTTCCCACTTCTGGGAACATTTTCAGGAAGCAATGGGGACCCAATTGAGTTTTAGCACCGCGTTTCATCCTCAGACAGATGGTCAGTCAGAGAGGACTATGCAGACCCTAGAGGATATGTTGAGGGTGTGTGCATTGGATTTTGGAGGCTCCTAGGATGACCATTTGCCAGTCGTAGAGTTCACCTATAATAACAGTTTTCATGCGAGATCGGGATGGGACCATATGAGGCATTATATGGGCGTAGATGCCGTTCCCCTATTGGATGGGAAGAGGTTGGTGACAGACATATCTTTGCTCCCGACTTGGTTGGATAAGCCTCTGAGGATGTCCAATTGATATGTGTGAGGTTACGAATAGCTCAGAGCAGGCAAAAGAGTTATGCTGACAAGAGACAGAGACCACTAGAGTTTGAAGTGGGTGAGTCGGTGTTCTTGAACGTTTCTCCTTCGAAAGGAATTATGAGATTTGGTAAGAAGGGCAAGCTGAGCCATAGATACATCGAACCCTTCAAGATTTTGGAGAGAGTGAGAGATAAGGTGTATAGATTAGCATTACCACCAGAGTTGGCAAGTTTGCATAACATCTTCCACGTATCCATGTTGAGGAAGTATCACTCGGACCCAGCACATGTGATAAGATATGAGCCATTGGAGCTCAATGAGGGTATGATATACATTGAGAAGCCAGTTCGAGTATTAGACAGAAAAGAGAAAGTGTTGAGGACAAAGACAATTCCCTTAGTGAAGGTTCTTTGGCAACATCACACTGTGGAAGAGGCCACATAGGAATTGGAAAGTTTGATGCGGGAGAAGTATCCCGAGTTGTTCACAGAAAGATTGGTTCCAATTTGGAGGACCAAATTTTTTAAGTGGGAGAGAATGTGAGACCCTGTATTTGTATAATTTTAATATGTACATAGAAATGTAAATGGAGTTATACTATGATTTCATAAGTGAAGTATAAGTGATGTAAGTCTATAAGTTTAATGTACACACTTGCAATAAGAGTTGTGATTGTACATATAAGTTACATTATGTATGAATGTGAAGAAATGGACTTAAACATATGAAGAATGGAAGTAGAATAGAAAATGGATAGTGTGGTAAAATGGAAGGAAGATTGCATGAGTTGTGCACTTCCATTTAGTTTATAACGTATACCTTTGGTTATACAAGGAATCCACACAAGTTTCAATTGGTATAAAGTATGAATTGATGCCATTTTAAGTCTCAAAGATGATTGGATGAGGAAATGACCATGGCAACAAAGTGTATAAAGTTTGGTATGAGTTGTTGCAGAAAATATGGAAATATGAAGGCCAGATCGATCCCATAGGATGAGAGATCGATCTTGAAGAGCCAAAAAGCTCTTATTTGAGCAATGGAATAGAGCAGATCGATCCTTAATGGAACAAATCAATCTCCTTAGCTCTCGGGTTGGAAGCAGATCGATCACCCCTAAGACCAGATCGATCTCCTTAACCTTCTGTTTAAAGTAGATCGATCTCCCCTATTCGACAGATCGATCTCCTACTTCAAAATGTCTTGGAAAATAGAGATTTTAAGAGGACCAAATTGGTCTCCACCCAAGGTAGATCGATCTCATCAAGTTGAATCTACAAATATGGAGCAGTTGGATCTGCATTTCTGAGACAAAAACCAATCTTTCCCATTTTCAACCTAAAACCTAGCTTTCTCACTCATAAATCCACACATTTTAAGTAAGATTTGAGGGAAAGCTATTAGAGACAAAGTTGTTCACATCAAAGAGAAGAACAACATAGTTTAAAGGCATTTCTCCACTTGTTGGATTAAAGGATCAAAGTTGCATTTCCATCGGAGCAAAGAGGAAATCAAGCTAGATGAGTTTCTAAATGATATAACTCAAGTACATTGTATAGATATTGATTTTGGAGTTGTTTAGTATGCATAGAAAGGGTAGAAACTACCTAGGAAGTAATGAATCCACCATGACCTAGAAATGGTCTAGTGTGAGAAAGTGAAATGTGTTGAGATTAATGATGAATGAGTTATATTGAAGTTAATAACAGTGTTAGGGTATGATTTTAAGGTGTTGTTAGTGAATAAATTATGAGATTTACCTAAAAGGGGTAAAATGTGGATTAAGGCATTGGTAAATGCAAAGATGAGTTATATTGACTAATAAGGTCAAATGTGAGTTAACAACTTTAACTCAAGTGGTTTGGATGATTGAATCGCAGCTTTCGAGGATACACCGGAACAAGGTGAGCCAAAAACGAAAGAAGCTAATAGGAAAAGAGAGTCGTACTCAAGTAAATTGAGGTAAGGGAATTCTGTGGACTCTTAGAGATATCTGTGCGCAATTTGAGTGCATAAATGCCTTGCTAGAATGCATGAGATGTTAGGAAATGAAATTGGGTGATTGAAGGGCGAAAGTTGGGTGTTTGAGAAATGTGCATAAAAAAAACATAATGTTTTGATAACCATGATTTATTGCTTTTTAACAAATGGTTGGTTGGTTGGCTAATATTTGAAATGATTTGTAAAAACAAATGATGTGATTTGGTTGATAACCATGTTTTACAAAGACTGAGCCACTTACGTAATTTCATGAGAATGAAAGCGTGCTAGAGTATGACTCGCATGAGATTTGACATGTTTTATACATATGAGTACTAGAGTTTAGCTCGCACTAGTTTTCACATGGATTTCATACTGGTTTTGGCATAGTGCTTGGAGCTTAGCTCGCACTAGATGCCCACCTTATTTGTTGCCGTGCTTAGAGCTTCGGGCAGACTGGGTGTCGCACTGATTAAATAGGCTCGCACATGTATTTGTGATTTTGACATGTTGTTAGCCGTGTTAGGAGCTTCGAGTAGATAAGAGGTCGTACCGATTAAATAGGCTCAAACGTGCGTTCGAGATGTGGCTTGATATGATGTGTTGATTAGGTTCAAGGAGTACGTTGTACCGTGTAGGTAGCATGGAGTACGTTGTACCATGTTGAGATTACGATATGCCATCTTCGGACGAGATTTGCTATGGACCGGCGAGTAGGATTTGACCCACCTCCCGTGTGGAAGAAGATAGTGGTGATATCTCGCACACCTGATCTGTGTAGCCGGTATTGTCAGGCCTAGATTTTATGTAGCTTATTCCTTATGATTCCTATGCGTATGAACACTCTGTTATTATAGTTGAATTATAAGAAGAGTATTTACTAGACATAAAGTGTTAGTGAAATGATTTAACACGCAAAAGCTACATAAAGAGCCTAATGTGAACTATAAGTGTCACAGGCTAAAGTGAGTAAATCTAAATCATTCTGACTGAAAATAAGAACTTAAAATGAGAAAATATAGAGAGCTCATGAAGGAAAGTCAGCTTGATTTAGTCCCGAACATAGAAAATGAGAGTAAAAGCAAAAAAGGGTAAAATGGATATTTTTGACGAGTAAAGGTGTTTTGGGTGAAATTATCCATCGAGAACGGTTGAAACATAAAGACGAGAGTGTAAGACATAAGATATGACACTTTTGAAATTTGGAGAAAAAGTCAACTTGGTCAATGGTTAAGGAAAAAGTCAACTATAGTTAAGAAAGTGGACTTTTACCATAGTTGACTAATCATGGTTAAAAATTAACCTAAGTGTGGAGAAAAAATTGGGGAAAAATATTCTTGGCCAGAATACAAGATAATCATCCCTGAAAGTAAGAAAAATTTATTCGGAAGGATTCCAGATTTAATTTAATGGTTAAAAATGCAATGGGCCTAAGGTGAAAATTTTAAAGCCCATTAAGGTATACTAAACATGTATCGAAATTCTTAGGTCCTTTAGACCTTGTTGGACCAATTGATTGGCCAAATATTTAGATAATTAAAGGCCCGAGACATAGTAAAAATTTCAATCCAAAAGCCCATTAAGAAAGCCCAAACCGAGAAGCCCAAATGGAAAGCCCATGAGATAAATATCTAACCATAGTTAAAGCTAACCATGACTCATAAGGTGACTCATTAGGTGACTCATGGCTAAGGCTTGGAAAGTCAAGCTTAATGGCTGGAAAGTAAAGCTTAATGGCTAAGTAAGTGGCTTATAAATTCAGCCACACCATTGTCATCTTCATCACAACAAATTCGGCTAGAAGAAGAAACCATTGAAACATATTATCCAAGCTTTCTCTCACTAGGAATTAGGCATATTTGGAACTTGCATTCTTCATGGAAGTTGTTCCAAATTGAAAGGAGAGTGACATATGTTGGAATTGGCTATCAAGGAGCCATAGAGTGCAAACCGAGAGCCTTCAAAGATTCGGCCAAAGGGTGAACACAACAATCGGTATATTTTCTAATTGTCAATTTCATATATGTTAATGTATAAATGAATTTAAGTATATTGATATATGATTTAAGCATTGAAACATATTAAATCACTATGATGTTGGTTAGGCTGAGAGTGAGTGGTGAGACATTGATTTATGTCCATATGATTTTAAGGCATAAAAGGATTAATGTACATGTGTTAATGATTATGGTGTAATTAGAATTAATCAATTTGATTAATTAATACATGTAATTAGTTGGCAATCAAAGTGTTTGATAAAATGCCTAAATGAACTATATGATGTTTAGGAATGTTGCCAACCAAGTGTTTGTGAAAATGCCTTAGTGAATTGGCTAAGAAATAGGCATGGATGGCATGCCATGGCATAACCGATGGCATGGGTAGCTCTCGGCCATGGCATATGGTCGAGAGGCCCATGGGCCAAGCCCAAATAATTTAGGCCCAATATGATGTAATGGGTCTAGGGCAAGCCCAATAAGAGTTGGTGGGCCCCACAAGCCCAATAGACCCAACGAAAATTAATAGTAAAATGAAAATGGGCTTAAGGCATAGTTAGGCCTATTAAGGATTATTCAAGCCCATTAAGGGAAATAGACTGTATTTAATGTGAAATACAGTAGGAAAAATGTAATTAACCTGATAAATGGTTATATGCAGCTCCAGAGAGTATTGGAGAAGAAAACTGGACTGTTGAAACGAGCAGCGCAAAGAAAGTGAAATTTCTCGAGTGATTGCAGGTAAGGGACTTTTGTCAGTAGTTAGAGATACCTGCACGTATTTTCATCTGCTTTTACATTCACTTAAAAACTCTGAGGGTCAGAGAAAGTGAATAATAATTATTGCGACTCGATAGTGGAAAATTATGATTTTGCCCCTAGTTAGTCAAAAAAGTCAATTTTTGTGAAAAGTTGTAAAAAGCATAGAACCATCATTTTGAGTGTTTAACTGCTGTTTAGAAGGAGAATAAATAGATGGGCTAAAGATTTTAAGGTTGATGTGAAATAAGCACACTTTATAGTGCTGATTTTGATATTTTATAAATCATCCCTTTTTAAAGAGCCATCTATCATATTATGTGAGAATGAATCGTGCTGGAGCACAGCTCACACTGGATTTCATATATTTTCCACATACATTAGTGCTGGATTATGATTCGCACTTGATTTCCATGACATGCATGATAGAGTACTGGAGTTGTTACTCGTACTCAGTTTTATATGATATATGCATAAGAGAGTGCTGGAGCGATTAGCTCGTACTCGAGTTTTACATGAGATACATGACAGAGTGCTGGAGTGTTGCTCGTACTCGATTCTTCATGATTTATACATGACATAGTACTAGAGCTATTGCTCGTACTTGATTTGATGATATTGTGCATAGCATGGTACTGGAGCTATTACTCGTACTTGATTTAATACATGAACTATGCATTGACCTAGTTGCTAGAGGTTTACTCATACTAGAGTTGAGTTTGTGATGTGAAACAGTGTTTGAACGGAGTGTCGACTGTGAGTCGCACTCAAAGACGTGCACTATATGTGATATATAATACATGTTACAAACCCATGCCCGCATCCTTGTGTGACTGAGTGTCACATTATGTGAGAGGATAGCCGCATGAGGGTATTAGAGATGTGGTATGATATTCCATGGTTTGAGGGCTAAGACCTATGGCAGGCACCCCGACTGTGATGTAGGGTCCACGGGTGTACTTTGTACCGTGCATGTGGCATGGGAGTACACTGTACCGTGTGTTGTTGTGGAGTTGAGGAGGATATAGCTTACGGTTGTGATGGACTGACCCCCCTCCCGTTGCAGCAGTGATGCCCCGCACACCTAGATCTATGTTGCTTGGGATCACATGTCGGATATGATCATAGTCTAGGATACTATTTGGATTTCACCACAGTGTCTCACATGATATATCACATTGATTGACTGATTTAAATTTTGAACAGACCTAAGGGATGGGTCGGACTCTGATTTTGTGATGTGAATGATTTAAATGCCATATTTATTGTGATTTAAATATACATGGCATGATTTACATAAGGTATGATCTATATAAAGATGCTTTGTTTTGCACTACATGCCTACATTTGAGAAAGAAAGCATGATTTCTGTACATGGGATTTAATCTGTACAAGTATACATCTATATATTTAAAGACATGCTTTTAAAGTGAGTAAAGCAAATAATGTTTTCAAGGTATAGCATTATTTTAAGTAGATAGTGTAGATATCTACTTGCTTGCATGATTTCCTTACTGAGCGCGTTGTATGCTCACCCCCTTTCTTTACATCTGTCTACAGAGCACCAGCAGTAGAGCTAGAGCTATTGAGGGATAGTGTTCCTGAGTCCACTATTAGTTCCTATCGATCGACAGGTATGCATATTTTGTACAGTTATATATCTAAACATAGAAACAGCACAGTGATGTATACGATATATATATGGGGAATGTATTTGTATTAGATTTTATATTATCTTACATGTATAATAAAAGCAGTTACAGTCAGTAATAGTATATTGACATGTATGTATGATAATGGAAAATATGGTAAACGAGGACTCTGACATCGAATCACAGCCTAACCATTAATGAGAGGAAAGGTAAGTTAAAAATGCGAAACATTTGTAGTGATTTTTGGTTAAGTCATGGATTGAGAGAGGGTCTTGACAGAATGGTATCA
The DNA here is from genome assembly GCA_033439115.1 of Firmiana major. NCBI lineage: Eukaryota > Viridiplantae > Streptophyta > Magnoliopsida > Malvales > Malvaceae > Firmiana > Firmiana major. Next base: position 41,971,521 of record CM065908.1, on the reverse strand, counting down.
GAGCAGAGGTTGTTCTGATGTGAGTCGGTGTTAGAAAATAGAAAAGTGTACATGCCCATAGTACTGTGCTGTGTTTAGATATAACTGTGTATTCCAGATAGGAGACAAACTAATTTATGATTATGAATGCAGGAACTTTGCCTATATGGCAAATATGTGTAGTGGTAGGAGTATGAGAGGTATGGCTCGAGGCCGGGGAGATAGACCCGAGGGACAAGCTGCTGTCGAACCATTACCTACGCCTGAGACTCCAGGTGCTACTGAGACACCCAAGTGTGCTGAGACGCACTTTACGAAATTAGAACGTAGTCTTGAGACGATTGTCGAGATGTTGACATAGACGATGCCAGTTAGGCAAGGACAAGAGGCAGGAGCTGTGACAAGAGTGGCAGTTGCCCCTGACAATCCTACACAGACGACGCATGCACCGAGGACAGTAGATACTCCAACACCCCCACCGGTTTCGGGTTGTAGTGGATTAGGGTATGAATGGGATCTGCATCGGTTGCGAGAATTCCAAAAGTTTAGACCTCCATCTTTTAGTGGGGTCAAGGACCCTGTAGCTGCTGAGGGGTGGTTAGCGGAGCTGGAGAAGCTTTATGGATTCTTCGAGTGCACGACCTCAGAGATGGTCTCATTTGTTGCGTTCCTACTGAAGGGAGTTGCAGAGCATTGGTGGAAGTCCACCCGACCTATATTGAGAGCTCTACACACATATATCAGTTGGGAGATATTTCGAGAGGCCTTTAGGAGGCAGTTTGTACCCGACACCGCACAGCGGAAACTACAAGCAGAGTTTTTGGGACTAAACTAGGGGAGTTTATCTATGGACGAGTATGAGACTCGATTCCTATCCCTAGGGAGATATGACCCAGATACCATGTATAGTGAGACCAGGAAAGTCCACAGGTTTATCGATGGGTTGAGACCGGTTCTGCGGTCCAGGTTGGTTCCCTTAGACATAGTAACATATGAGGAAGTAGTGCGCAGGGCGCAACTGTGTGAGCAAGATTACGAGAGGAATGCTTTCAAGTTTGGGAAGTTTAGCCATAGCCGAGATATACAGAAGAAGAGGTCGGTTAGAGATTTCAATTATCGAGGAGGAAAGAAATTCTTCAGTAAGAGATCATGGGTGGAGGAGGCACTAGAGAGATATGCTAGACCTCCTGCTTATCCGACTGTAGCCCCAGCAAAGGGCATTATCATAGGAGGACAGAGACCTGCTGTTGATCAATGCAGAAGATGCGGTAAACAACATGGAAGTAGACCGTGTCCGCTGACTCCTATTGTATGTTTCCGATTTGGGAAACAAGGGCATATGGCTAGAGATTGCCCAGACACATTTGTGACTGCACCACTGAGGGGCAGGGAGCCTGATAGAACTCCATCTGGTACGTCTGCTCAGAGAGGTAGAGCGACGGCAGAGGAGAAGGGGAAACAAGTGATGGTTTGAGGGCGAGTGCATGCTTTGGACCAGAGGATAGCTGATGCTTCATCGGATGTGATTCGAGGTAACATCCTGATTTATGATACTGAAGCATATGTTTTAATTGATCCTGGTGCCACTCATTCTTTTATATCGCCTTCATTTGCATGTAAATTAGCAAGACATGTAGAGCGTACACCATTATGTATGATGATTTGATTAGTACGCCTATGAATAGCAGTCAAGTGGTAGAATCTGTATTTAATGACTGCAAGTTGAGAGTAGGGGATAAGAAGATGACAGCCAATCTAATATTATTAAATATGAGTGACTTTGATATAATATTAGGAATGGATTGGCTATCTGCAAACCATGCTATTTTAGATTGTTATGCTAAGACAGTTATGTTTCCTAACCCTACTAGATATGTTGTAATGTTTAATAAGAATAAATGAAAGGAGTAGTTATGATTATTACATGATTACTGATTTAGAAAACCTTCAACATATCAAGGTTTCATTGCGTATGTGGTATATATGGATAAGGCACATCCGAAGTTGTCAGATATTACTGTGGTCAGTGAGTACCCAGATGTTTTTTCGGATGAATTGTCAGGGTTACCACGAGACAGAGAGATGAAATTTTGTATAGATTTGGTGCCTGGTACGGAGCCTATTTCGAGACCACCATATCGCATGGCATTGGTTGAGCTAGATGAGCTCAAGAGACAGTTACAGGAGCTGTTGGATAAGGGTTTTGTTCGACCAAGTGTTTCACCTTGGGGAGCACCGATTTTGTTTGTAAGGAAGAAGGATGGGAGCCTCGGATTGTGTATAGATTACCGATTATTGAATAAGGCCACCATCAAGAATAGATACCCCTTTCCACGCATTGACGACTTGTTAGATCAACTTCAGGGAGCACAGGTCTTTTCCAAGATTGACCTGAGGTCTGGGTATCATCAGCTAAAAGTTCGGAGTGGAGATGTACCCAAGACAGAATCTCATACCCGATATGGCCATTATGAGTTCTTGGTCATGCCATTCGGATTGATGAATGTTCCAGCTGCTTTTATGGCTTAGATGAATGATGTGTTCAAGCCATATTTAGACCAATTTGTTATCGTCTTTATTGATGACATTTTGGTGCATTCGAGATCCAAGGATGAGCATGAGGAGTACCTCAGGATCGTGTTGCAGACTCTACGAGAGCAGGAGTTGTATGCTAAGCTCAGTAAGTGTGACTTTTGGTTGTCACAGATCTCGTTTTTGGGACATGTTGTATCGAGAAATGGTGTATCAGTTGATCAATCTAAGATAAAGGCTGTAGTTCAGTGGGAACAGCCGAAGACAGTCACCGAGATCAAGAGTTTTCTGGGTTTAGCTGGATACTATCGGAGATTCATTGAGGGATTTTCGAAGTTGGCTGCTTCGTTGACACGTCTACTCGAATGAGTCTCCCGTTCGTATGGAACGAGGATTGTGAGAAGAGTTTTGAGGTGTTGAAGCGTCGATTGACCACAGCTCCGATTCTCACTATCCCTACCAGCTTAGGAGGATTTGCAGTGTATACCGATGCTTCACATCAGGGACTGGGCTGTGTATTGATGCAGGATGGGAAAATAGTTGGTTATGGATCCAAACAGCTGAAGGATCATGAGAAGAACTATCCGACCCATGATTTGGAGCTAGCAGCAGTAGTGTTTGCGTTGAAGGTATGGCGCCATTACTTGTATGGAGAGAAGTTCCAGATATTTACCGACCACAAGAGCCTCAAGTATCTATTCTCACAGAAAGAGCTAAACATGAGACAGAGAAGATGGATAGAGCTTCTAAAGGACTACGATTATGAGATACTTTATCATCCGGGTAAGGCTAACGTTGTAGCCGATGCCTTGAGTAGGAAGAGCCTAGGGATGGTATCGTATATGATGGTTAGGGAACATGATTTACTAGAGCAGTTTGCTAGCTTCAGTTTGGGAGTCGTGCCTTCTGACATGGATATAGGCTATGTGATAGCTATTCTACGCTTGGAGCCGGACCTGTTGGACAGGTTCAGAGTGGCTCAGCAAACTGATCCATTTTGTATGGATGTGAGTAGTCAGATGCAGAAGGGCACCATGACTGACTTTGAGTTGAGTTCTGATGGACTACTGAGGTTCAGAGGCAGATTATGTGTTCCCGAGGATCCAGGACTCAGGAGATTGATATTGGCGGATGCTCAATCGTCGAGGTATACGTTACATCCGGGGAGAAATAAGATGTATCAGAACCTCCAGAAGGTATACTGGTGGTCGAGTATGAAGAAAGATGTAGCAGACTTTGTGGTAAAGTGTCTCGTATGTCAGTAGGTGAAGGCAGAGCATCAAAAACATACAGGGTTGTTGCAGCCTCTACCTATACCGACATGGAAATGGGAGCATATCACCATGGATTTCGTGATGGGTTTACCGAGAACCTGCAGGAATCACGATGCTATATGGGTGATCGTCGACAGACTGACAAAGTCAGCCCACTTCCTAGCTATGAGAGCGACCAATACACTGAGTTCATTAGCAGAACTGTATGTACGCGAGGTAGTGAGGTTACATGGTGTACCAGTGAGCATAGTCTCCGATAGGGATTCTCGCTTCACTTCCCACTTTTGGGGACATTTTCAGGAAGCCATGGGAACCCAGCTGAGTTTGAGCACCGTTTTCCATCCTCAGACAGATGATCAGTCAGAGAGGACTATACAGACTCTGTAGGATATGTTGAGAGCATGTGTGCTAGATTTTAGAGGTTCATGGTATGACCACTTGCCACTAGTCGAGTTCGCCTACAACAACAGTTATCATTCGAGTATCGAGATGGCACCGTATGAGGCTTTGTATGGTCGTAGATGTCGTTCCCCTATTGGATGGGAAGAAGTGGGTGACCGTAAGATTTTTGCTCCTGACATGGTTACGTAAGCATCTGAGGACATCCACTCGATAGTAGAGAGACAGAGGACAACTCAGAGCAGACAGAAGAATTACGCTGACAGGAGACGTAGGCCACTAGAGTTTGCAGTTGGTGAATCCGTGTTTTTGAGAGTTTCTCCTTCCAAGGGCATAGCGAGATTTGGGAAGAGAGGGAAACTAAATCCTTGCTATATTGGACCCTTTGAGATACTTGATCAAGTGGGAGATAAGGCTTATAGGTTGGCATTTCCACCAGACTTATCGGGTGTCCATAACGTCTTCCACATATCGATGCTTCAGAAGTATCACCCGGATCCGGCACATGTGATTAGTTACGAGCCTTTGGAGCTCCGAGAGGACTTGTCATATGTTGAGAGATCGATTCGGATATTGGATAGGAAGGAGAAGGTATTGAGATCGAAGACCATCGGGCTAGTGAAGATTCTCTGGCAGCATCATACTTCAGAGGAAGCTAATTAGGAGCTAGATAGTCTGATGCGAGAGAAGTACCCTCACCTATTTGATGACTGACTTGGTTCTAATTTAGAGGACCAAATTTTCTGAGTGGGGGAGGATTGTCAGACTCGGATTTTATGTATTTTATTCCTTATGATTCCTATGTGTATGAACACTCTGTTATTATAGTTGAATCATAAGAAGAGTATTTACTAGACATAAAGTGTTAGTGAAATGATTTAACACGCAAAAGCTACATAAAGAACCTAATGTGAACTATAAGTGTCACAGGCTAAACCGAGTAAATCTAAATCATTCTGACTAAAAATAAGAACTTAAAATGAGAAAATATAGAGAGCTCATGAAGGAATGTCAGCTTGATTTAGTCCCGAACATAGAAAACGAGAGTAAAAGCAAAAAAGGGTAAAATGGACCTTTTTGGTGAGAAAAGGTGTTTCGGGTGAAATTATCCATCGGGAACGGTTGAAACATAAATACGAGAGTGTAAGACATAAGATATGACACTTTTGAAATTTCAAGAAAAAGTCAACTTGGTCAATGGTTAAGGAAAAAGTCAACTATAGGAAAGTGGACTTTTACCATAGTTGACTAATCATGGTTAAAAATTAACCTAAGTGTGGAGAAAAAATTGGAAAAAAATATTCTTGGTCAGAATACAAGATAATCATCCCCGAAAGTAAGGAAAATTTATTTGGAAGGATTCCGGATTTAATTTAATGGTTAAAAACGCAATGGGCCTAAGGTGAAAAATTTAAAGCCCATTAAGGTATACTAAACGTATATCAAAATTCTTAGGTCCTTTAGACCGAATTGTTGGACCAATTGATTGGCCAAATATTTAGACAATTAAAGGCCCGAGACATAGTAAAAATTTCAGTCCAAAAGCCCATTAAGAAAGCCCAAAACGAGAAGCCCAAATGGAAAGCCCATGAGATAAATATCTAACTATAATCAAAGCTAACCATGACTCATAAGGTGACTCATTAGGTGACTCATGGCTAAGGCTTGGAAAGTCAAGCTTAATGGCTGGAAAGTAAAGCTTAATGGCTAAGTAAGTGGCTTATAAATTCAGCCACACCATTGTCATCTTCATCACACCAAATTCGGCTAGAAGAATAAACCATTGAAACATATTATCCAAGCTTTCTCTCACTAGAAATCACTAGGAATTAGGAATATTTGGAACTTGCATTCTTCATGGAAGTTGTTCCAAATTGAAAGGAGAGTGACATATGTTGGAATTGGCTATCAAGGAGCCATAGAGTGCAAACCGAGAGCCTTCAAAGATTCGGCCAAAGGGTGAACACAACAATTGGTATATTTTCTAATTTTCAATTTCATATATGTTAATGTATGAATGATTTTAAGTATATTGATATATGTTTTAAGCATTGAAACATATTAAATCACTATGATGTTGGTTAGGCTGAGAGTGAGTGGTGAGACATTGATTTATGTCCATATGATTTTAAGGCATAAAAGGATTAATGTACATGTGTTAATGATTATGGTGTAATTAGAATTAATCAATTTGATCAATTAATACATGTAATTAGTTGGCAATCAAGGTGTTTGATAAAATGCCTAAATGAACTATATGATTTTAGGAATGTTGCCAACCAAGTGTTTGTGAAAATGCCTAAGTGAATTGGCTAAGAAATAGGCATGGATGGCATGCCATGGCATAACCGATGGCATGGGTAGCTCTCGGCCATGGCATGTGGCCGAGAGGCCCAATGGGCCAAGCCCAAATAATTTAGGCCCAATATGATGTAATGGGTCTAGGACAAGACCAATAAGAGTTGGTGGGCCCCACAAGCCCAATAGGCTTAACAAAAATAAATAGTAAAATGAAAATGGGCTTAAGGCATAGTTAGGCCCATTAAGGATTATTCAAGCCCATTAAGGGAAATAGACTGTATTTAATATGAAATATAGGAGGAAAAGTGTAATTAACCTGATAAATGGTTATATGCAGCTCCAGAGAGTATTGGAGAAGCAAACCGGATTGCTGAAACGAACAGCGCAGAGAAAGTGAAATTTCTCGAGTGATTGCAGGTAAGGGACTTTTGTCAGTAGTTAGAGATACCTGCACGTATTTTCATCTGCTTTTACATTCACTTAAAAACTCTGAGGGTCAGAGAAAGTGAATAATAATTATTGCGACCCGATAGTGGCAAATTACGATTTTACCCCTAGTTAGTTAAAAAGTTAACTTTTGTGAAAAGTTGTAAAAAGCATGGAAACCATCATTTTGAGTGTTTAACTGCTGTTTAGAAGGAGAAAAAATATATGGGCTAAAGATTTTAAGGTTGATGTGAAATAAGCACACTTTATAGTGCTGATTTTGATATTTTATAAATCATCCCTTTTTAAAGAGCCATCTATCATAGTATGTGAGAATGAATTGTGCTGGAGCACAGCTCGCACTGGATTTCATAAATTTTCCACATACATTAGTGCTGGATTATGATTCGCACTCGATTTCCATGACATGCATGATAGAGTACTGGAGTTGTTACTCGTACTCAGTTTTATATGATATATGCATAAGAGAGTGCTGGAGCGATTAGCTCGTACTCAAGTTTTACATGAGATACATGACAGAGTCCTGGAGCGTTACTCATACTCGATTCTTCATGATTTATACATGACATAGTACTGGAGCTATTGCTCGTACTTGATTTGATGATATTGTGCATAATATGGTACAGAAGCTACTGCTCGTACTTGATTTAATACATGAACTATGCATTGACCTAGTTGCTAGAGGTTTACTCGCACTAGAGTTGAGTTTGTGATGTGAAACAGTGTTTGAGCGGAGTGTCGACTGTGAGTCGCACTTAAAGGCGCGCACTATATATGATATATAATACATGTTACAAACCCATACCCGCATCCTTGTGTGACTGAGTGTTATATTATGTGTGAGGATAGCCGCATGAGGGTATTAGAGATGTGGTATGATATTCCATGGTTTGAGGGCTAAGACTTATGGCAGGCACCCCGACTGTGATGTAGGGTCCACGGGTGTACTTTGTACCGTGCATGTGGCATGGGAGTACACTATACCGTGTGTTGTTGTGGAGTTGAGGAGGATATAGCTGACGGTTGTGATGGACTGACCGCCTTCCCGTTGCAGCAGTGATGCCCCACACAACTAGATCTGTGTTGCTTGAGATCACATGTCGGATATGATGATAGTCCAGGATACTATTTGCATTTCACCACAGAGTCTCACATGATATATCACATTGATTGACTGATTTAAATTGCGGACAGACCTGAGGGATAGGTCGGACTCCGATTTTGTGTGTGAATGATTTAAATGTCATATTTATTGTGATTTAAATATACATGGCATGATTTACATAAAGGCATGATTTATATAAAGATGCATTGTTTTGCACTACATGCCTACATTTGAGAAAGAAAGCATGATTTCTGTAGATGGGATTTAATCTGTACAAGTATACATATATATATATATATTTAAAGACATGCTTTTAAAGTGAGTAAAGGAAATAATGTTTTCAAGGCATAGCATTATTTTAAATAGATAGTGTAGATATCTACTTGTTTGCCTGATTTCCTTACTGAGCGCGTTGTATGCTCACCCCCCTTTCTTAACATCTCTCTACAGAGCATCAGCAGTAGAGCGAGAGCTATTGAGGGATAGTATTCCTGAGTCCACTATTAGTTCCTATCGATCGACAGGCATACATATTTTGTACAGTTATGTATCTAAATATAGAAACAACACTGTGATGTATACGATAAATATATATGTGGAATGTATTTATATTAGATTTATATAATCTTACATGTATAATAAAAGCAGTTACAGTCAGTAATAGTATATTGACATGTATGTATGATAATGGAAAATGTGATAAGCGAGGACTCTGACCTCGAATCACAGCCCAACCATTGATGAGAGGAAAGGTAAGTTAAAAATGCGAAAAATTTGTACTGATTTTTGGTTAAGTCATGGATTGAGAGAGGGTCCTGGCAGGTATCACAGGTTATGGCCATAGACCTAGAGGTTATTACCTTTTATTGAATTACCTATCTCACATGTCTATTGTTTCGAGAATAAATCCATGTTTGAAATGATTTGTGGGTCAGGACAGTCCAAGGGAGGGGCTGAGACCTGACAAGTGTTGAATTGTTTTGAGATATCGATTGTTAATGGTTTAAAGTGCATCGAAGCATGATGATTAATGCCATGCTTTATTATGAAAAATGCATAATGGTTAATGCCATGCTTATTTAAGAAAAACGCATGATGGGTAATGCCATGCTTTATTATGAATTATGCATGATGATTTATACCATGCTTGGAATTGAATTGTGCACTGAATTTTAATAGCATGAATGCTTTACATACCATTAACATAATCATATACTCATGTTTTGAGATAAAATGATGAACTAAACGCTTTTGAGCACGGCATCACAATCACGTAGATAGTACAGTATCTACCTGCTCGCATGATTGCGTTACTGAACGTGTGGTTTGCTCACCCCCTTATTTTCCCCCTCTCTACAGAGATTTGAGTAAAGAGTGAGTGCGACTGGAGGTGTTCCCTTTTGGTAATCTGCTGCATCCCATCGCGTAAGGTATACACACTATTGTAGTTTTGTATCTAAACTTACGATAGCACAATAGCATTTTGTATGTAACTATTGGGGATGTAAAATAATGTAAACACATGTAACAAATTTGATATATACATTTATACAAGTGTTTATTCATAAATAATATACAAATTAAATTGGTATGGTAAAGTGAGTTAGACGTCGATACATAGCCCAACTGTTGAGAGTGTGGTTGTTCAAGATTGAGGAAGGTTGATTAATAATTGATGCATGAAAATGCTAAAAATCAGTATGTATTTTGGTAAGTTAAGGGTCGTGATATTGGTTCTAATTTGGAGGAACAAATTTCTTGAAGGAGGGGAGGAATGTAAGACCCGTAAATTTCTATGTAATGTTTACGATTTCGGAATGTACAGACAAGTTACATTATATATGAATCATAAGAAATGGATATTTTCAAGTGCTAAGTGTGAATGAATTGCAAAATGACTAGTGAAGTAATTGAGTATGAGTTTAACTTTGGAAATCTGGGAAAATTAAAGCTGAAATGCTGCAGTTACAGGGCAGATCGATCTCATTACAATGGGAGATCGATTTTATTGCCTCAAAATGAATACCAGGGCATTCTGCAAGAGGGAGATCGTTCCCTCATTCAAAGCAGATCGATCTCAAGTTGATTCATTAGGATAAGATCGATCTCCTCTCATAAGGCTGATCGATCTCTAGTTGTCTTTGGTTAGTAAAGATCGATATCTTCTTAAGGCCAGATCAATCTCTAAAGCATTCTGCTTGAGCCAGAGCGATTCCATTCCATGAGCAAGGAACCAATCTCATTCTTTGAGCCGATCGATCTCATCCAAGGAGGCAGATTGATCCCCTAGCCTACAAGTTGAATTCTAAAGGAGTTTAAACAAGGGCAGATCGATCTCTCACCCAAGGGATCGATCTGATGGGCAAATTCTATAAAACCTGACAACTGAGTCCTGCATTTCACGAAAACAACTCATCTTCCTCCATTTTTAACAAGTGACCTAGCTTTCTCACTCTAAAATCACCACTTTCCAATTAGATTTGAGAGAGATTCCTTTGAGCAAAGTTGTTCCTAGTGAGGAAGAGAACAACATAGTTAAAGATTGGAAGCTGAAACTTTGGATTGAAGGAGAAAAGAGATTTTCCCCAAATTTGGCAAAAAAAGAGAAAAAGTCAAGCTAGGTAAGATTTCAATACACCATTTTCTAGTATGTTAATCTAGACATTTTGATGAGTTGATTAATGTATATAATGTTAGCTGAAATGTTCATGTACATGCTTAAATAATCATGACCTAGAATGGGCTTAGTGAGAGAAAGTTGAAATGACATGGAGTTGATGATGATTTAAGCATGTAGAGATGTTAGTAAAGAGGTATAGATGATTTTAAGATAACTTTGTGAATTCCATATGTTGGAATAAATGATGATTGAAAATTGGCATAAGAGGTGTTAGATAAATTGCCTTAGTGAAGGAAATGATGAACTGGAGGCATTATAAGAGTAATGTCGTTCAGTGTGAATCAATAGACCTAAAGAGTCTGATAGCTTCTCAAGAAATAAATAGAACGATCGAAATGGACTTAAGAGAGTATAAGGTCAAAAAAAGATGTAATGAGGCCAAATTGGTGTAGAATGACTCAATGCATTGATAAAAATATCATGCAAGTGAGAATTAAGTATATTACAAAATACTGACATGAGAAGTAAATGCTTGCAACTCCTGGAGATATAATTTTAGCCGACAAGACTGGATCACGAGCATTGAAAATCAAAGGAAAGTGATTCGAGCGTGATTCTAGGTAAGGGATTTATGCGAGCTATTAGAGATAGCTATACGTATGTTTCTTACCCGCTGTGTGCAAATAAATACGATAAAGTATTTAGATATCAAAATAGTTATGTGAAAAACTAAGTATTAGAAGAAACTTATATGCATGAATATCATGACTTCAATGTTTTTGTTGTGAAAAGATGTTTTACAAGTGTTTTGAGAAAGAGTAATAATAGATTGGCTCCTGGTTTAGTTATTTTACATGAAAAGAATTTAATGAGTGATTGAAGGGAAGATTGTCCTCTCACTCATACTTAGTGAATGAAGCTATCTATTTCTATTCTGTGTGAACTTATGTTAGAGCTGGAGTGGCAACGGTAGATTTACCAGCCTTCCTCGCATAACATTTTAAAAAAGATTTTGAGAAAAATAAAAAGGTGCTAGAGCTGAGTGAAGCTGTGTGATCCACTCGAGAGCTCGTACTAGATTTTGGGAATCATGCTAGAGTCATCGAGTACTGCTAAGTGATCTTACTCTGACTATGCTCGCATGTGACTCCCTCTATTTAAAGTGATAAGCAAAATCGTGCTAGATGCCCCAGGTATGTTGTGTGATCTTACGCTAAGTTGCTCGCACGTTGTTTTATGGACTTTACTCTGTGATAAGCAAAACCGTGCTAGATACCTCAGGTATGCTGTGTAATCTTATGCTGAGTTACTCACGCTTGGTTTTATGGACTTTACTGTGTGTTAAGCAAAATCGTGCTAGAGGCCTCAGGTATGCTGTATGATATTATGCTGAATTGTTCACACAAGGTTTTATAAGCTTTCTGTGTGATTAGACAAAACCATGCTAGAGGCCTCAGGTATGTTGTGTGATCTTACGCTGAGTTGCTCGCACGTGGTTTATGATGTTTGCTATGTGATGAGTAAAACCGTGATAGAGCCGTCGTGTATTGCTGAGTGATCTTGCATAGATCTGCTCGCACGTGATTTTGAGACAATGGAAATGGATGATAAGGATCCACGAGAGCACACTGTACCGTGAACATTAGCCATGGAGTATGATGTGCCATGATATCTTAGTGATTCTGTGTGGGCTGAAGGGATGGTTGATCCGCCTCCCCAAGCATAGGATTCCCGCACACCTGATCAGTGTTGCCTGGAATCTAGACTATGGACATAAGTCTTTTATCTGTGTGAAGTGACATTTTATCGCTACTATGTGAGGTAACATATGTCCCCCTTGCTGTGTGATACAGGGTGATACGATATCCCATACTATGCCTCATGTTTATCGATTTACTAAGTGATTTGCTAAGTGCAAAACAATTTCTAAGTGTGTACTGTGTAGATTGAAAAATAAAGCTGTGTGATTTTAAAGAGTATGTTGTGTGATTTGAGAAAGAAATATACATTTACCCATCTAGCGAATTAATGATTTTGCAATTGATGAAAGTTATTTTAAAAGAATTGCATATGTTTTATAAAGGAAATAAATTTATATATTTTAAGCATGTAGATAGTGTAGTTATTTACCTGCTTTCGTATTTTCCTTACTGAGCGTGTTAGCTCACCCCCTTATTTCCTCCTCCACAGATTCTATGCAATAGTGAGTTACTGTAGTTATTCTTGCTACGGTGTTCTCCAGTTCTCCAGCAATACAGAGGTATACATTTATAAGGAAAAATTTTGTAGCATGTAAATTAGTGCATAGTAAAGCTATCTTTTGTACGAAAGAGATGTATATAATAGAAACTGATGTAAACGCTTCCGCATATTTATAAAAGTACAGTTTCTATTTCACTTAAATGAAATGAAATTATGAATGGATGAGATATGGATATGGATGTTGACTCACAACCCAACTATTAGTAGTAAGTTAAGTCACAAGAAGAGGGTCGTTAGTTCTTTGAGTTGTTGAGCCAAATCCACTATCGCTAGCTTTTCCTTATAGCTTTAGTCTCTTATCTGCTACTGCCATGATTGCATCAAAAATGCCTCCTCGGTGGCTACTGCCGCCATCACTTTCAGTTTCTTCATTTGGTTTTTATTCTCCTTGGTTGAATTGTTTCCTCTTACTTTCATAAAAACTAAACAAATCTTGAAAATATGTGTGAATTGAGGACTTTTGGTCCTTCATATATTAAGATCAAGAAATTCTTCCTAACTAAAGCTGCTAACAGGCCGGTTCGGGCCTATTTCGGATCGGTTCAAATCGGTCCTAGCTTGTTAACAGTAGGAACCAGTTAAACTGGTTCCTAAATAGACTCCTATCGGGCCGGTCCATAGCCAGTAATGGCTAGAATGGTTCGGCCCGATAGACTGGTTCGCGGGACGAATTGTGTCGAACCGCTCTAGCGATTTTCCTTTCTTTAAAATTTTTTAAAATTAAATTTTAATAAAAAATAATTTATTTATTTACTAAAGTATTTTTATTTTATGAATTTATTAATTAATAAAGAAAATATTAACTTATTTAGTTATCCAACATATTTTTATAAAATAAAGTTATTATAATGAAACTTTATAGCTTATTTAATAAAGTTATTATGATAAACATAAAGTTATATCTAATATTATAAAGTTATCATTAAAATGAATATAAATAATGTTATTATAAAAAAGTTATTATAACTTATTTAATAAAGTTATTAGTTTAAAAAAATTATTATAGTTTAAAATTTTTTTAATTTCTCTTGATAAAAGTAAACTTATTAATTGTATTTAAAGTATAATTTCATTTATCATTTATTATTTGAAAATTGATATATAAGTAAACTTAAAACTTGTCATTTTGCATGAAAAAAATTCATTTATCATTTACTTTTAAGAAAGCATATTTATTTAGCATGTTTTTTAAATATTCATTCATTTTGTATTTTAAATATTTATTTATCTGTTAAACTAAACTTATAGTTACAACTTTAATTTAATTGGTATTTAACAATTAACAATAATAATAAATGAAAAATAAAAAAAAAGGAGAAGAAGGAAAAACCAAGGATTTTTTACATGTAAATACCTTTAAAATTTAAAAGGGTAAAAACTACAGGACCATAGTCCATAAAAATATTTACTATGAATAAACTTATTTACAATTTTACATAAATTTACAAATAAAGAAAAATAAGACTTAAAACTATTTCCTATGAATTATAATTTATAAGGATTAACTTGGAATTTTCTTCTTCCTCCTCCGACATACTATCGACGACCTCATTGACTGTTCCAAGTTCTTTATTATGGGATTCCGCTTCAAACCACTCTTTCATACATGTTAGCATGCATAAAGAAGTCATTTGAAGATTGGTTCGATGGTCTCCAATGATTCTTCCATATGTCAAGAATGCAGAATCTAAAGTAACAGATGATACTTGCACAGTGTCATGGCGCTCAACTTACCAAAAATCGTCACAAATTTTTCGCTTTTCATACATTATTTATTTTTCGTCCTTACCTTACCTCGATCGTGATCAGCTACAGTCTCAAACAATTGGGTTGTGTGTCAATGTCTACCTCATCCAACCATAATAATTTAATTTGCATTATAATTTATAAGTAAACACTTGTATAATTAAATCAGAGTGTTGATTACATGTGTTTTCATTGCTTTACATTCCCAATAGTTACATACAAAATGCTATTGTGCTATTGAAAGTTTAGATACAAAATTACATCAGTGTGTATACCTTACGCGATGGGATGCAGCGGATACCAAAAGGGAAATCCTCCAGTCGCTCTCAGTCTATACTCAAAGCTCTGTAGAGAGGGGAAAATAAGGGGGGTGAGCAAACCACACACTCAGTAAGGTAATCATGCGGATAAGTAGATACTGCACTATCTATGTGATCATGATGCCATGCTCAAAAACCACACAATTCTTATTCACATCTCAAAAGCATCATTTCGTGCTTGTGTTAATGGCATGTAAAGAAAATCATGCTATTTAGATTCAGTGCACAAATCAATTCAAAGCATGACATTAATCATCATGCGTATTTCACAAATAAGGTATGGAAAATCATCATGCATCAGTGTATTTTAAGACCATTTTCATCATTTCTCAAGTAAATCATGCTTTCTCATCTCAATTAAATCAATCACTCGTCAGGTCTCAGCCCCTCCCTCGAACTGTCCTGACCCACAAAGCATTTCAAATATGGATTTATTCATAAATAGTAGACATGTGAGATAGGCAATATAATAAGGGAAATCTCCTCTAGGACTATGGCCATATCCTGTGATCCGAGGCTACACTGATCAGGTGTGCGGGGTACCACCACTATCTGCTTCCACATGGGAGGTGGGTCACGTCTAGCCCGCTGGTCCATAGCAGATCTAAACATTGTCTGAAGACAGCACATCACAATCTCAACACGGTACAACGTATTCCATGCTACCTGCACGGTACAGTATACTCCGTGGACCCATATCAACACATCATATCATGCCACATCTATAAAATGCACGTGCGAGCCTATTTAATCGGTACAACATCCTGTCTACCAAAAAGCTTCTAGCACAGCTATCAACATGTCAATTCTAAAAAATGCACATGCGAGCCTATTTAGTCGGTGCGACACCTAGTCTACTCGAATTTCCTAGCACAATAACAAGTATGGTGGGCATTTAATGTGAGCTATGCTTTAACACCATGCCAAAACTAGTATAAAGTCTGTGCGAGCTCATCTCTAGCACAACATCATAAAAATCCATGCGAAAACTATTGCGAGCTACGCTCTTGCACTCATGCGTTTGAAAATACATCAAATCTCGCGCGAGTTAAACTCTAGCACGCTTTCATTCTCACGAAATCCATGTAGGTGGCTCAATTCTTTGCAAAACATGGTTATCAACCAAATCAAATCATTTCCTTGTAAATCATTTCAAATGTTAGCCAACCCACCAATCACTTGCTAAAAAGCAACAAAACAAGGTTTTGAAAGTATCATGCTTTTGTTTTCATGCACATTTCTCAAAACCCAACTCTTTGCCTTCAATCACCCAATATCATTTCCAAGTATCACATGCACTCTAGTAAAACATTTAAGCGCCCAAATTGTGCACAGATATTTCTAAGAGTCCACACAATTCCCTTACCTCAATTCATTTAGGGTGTGACTCTCTTCCTCTTAGCTTCTCGTACTTGGCTCAAATTGCTCCGGTGTATCCTCGGAAGCTGCAATTCATTCATTCATCAAACGCTCGAGTTAGTGTTGCTAACTCTCATTCAACTATGCATTTTACCTAATGCCTTAACTATTCATTTTACCCCTTTTGGGTAAGTCTCATAATTCATTCCATAACATCATCTTAAAATCATACCCACATCACCATTACAATATCAAGATATCCTATTCATCATTTATTCCACTACATTTCACTTTCTCACACTAACCTATTTCTAGGTTATAATCATTCAATTGCATTGAAGATAGTTTCTACCATTAATAAGCACACCAATCAACTCCCAAAATCAATAACTTAAGCAAATGTACTTGAGTTGGTGCTTTAGAAACTCACCTTATCGGATTTCCTTCTCACTCCAAATGACAATGCTCCTTGTTCCTTCAATCCCACAAATGGAGTAATGCCTCCAAGCTATGTTGTTCTTCTCTTTGATGTGAATAACTTTACATATAATAGCCTTCCCTCAATTCTTACTGGAAATAGGATGATTTAGAGAGAGAAAGTTAGGTTTTGGGTTGGAAGATTGAAAGGAAATGGTTGCTATCGTGAAATGCAAATTTCTCTACTCCTATTTATAGAAACTGTTTAATGAGATCGATCTGCCTTGGATGGAGATCGATCTGGTCATCTTAAAATCCCTTTTTTTCACGACATTTTGAAGGCATGAGGTCAATCTGTCGAGGGCTTGAGATCGATCTGTCTCAGGCAGAAAGTTAAGGAGATCGATCTGGCTAGGGAGAAGATCGATCTGCTCAAACTTCAGAGCTAAGGAAATCGATCTTCTTGCCTTAAGAATCGATCCACTCATTACAGAATGTTTAGCAGATAAATTGGCCTCATTAGAGATCGATCTGCACTATTCTTGTTGCTCGAATAAGAGTATTTTGGCTCTTCCAGATCAATCTCTCATCCTATGAGATCGATCTGGCCTTCATATTTCTAGATTTTGCTGCCGTTTTCTGCAGAAAGTTACACCAAAAACATCCTTAATTTGCTGCCATAGTCATTTTCTCATCCAGTTACCTTTAAGACTTAAAAATGGTATCCATTCATATTTTATACACATTAAAACTTGTTTGCATTCATTATATAACCAAAGGTATACAATACAAAACCAAATGGAAGCATAAAGATTCACACCTCTTATGCAACTTCATTCCATTTTTACCACACTACTCATATTCCATTCCACTCACATTCGTCACATACAAAAGTCCATTTCTTCATATTCATACATAATAAAACTTGTATGTAATCACAACTCTTATTACAAATGTGCACATTGGACTTATGGACTTTACATCACTTATGCTTCACATTACAAGTACATCACCATACTTATAAATTCATAAACTACTTAATCCAAAGTCATCCATATTATACTTCCATTTACACATATATACAAAGTTATACATATATGGGGTCTCACATTCTCCCCCACTTAGAAAATTTGGTCCTCCAAATTGGAACCAAATCAGTCTGTGAATAACTCAGGATACCTCTCCCTCATTAAACTCTCCAATTCCTAAGTGGCTTCTTCCACCGTGTGATGTCTTTGTCCTCAACATTTTCTCTTTTCTATCCAATATCCGAACCGACTTCTCAACGTACGTCATGCTTTCATTGAGCTCCAAAGGCTTATACTTTATCACATGCGCCAGGTTCGGCTGGTACTCCCTTAACATGGATATGTGGAAGACGTTATGTACGCTGGCTAGCTACGGTGGTAATGCTAGCTGGTATGCCTTATCTCCCACTTTATCAAGTATCTCAAATGGCCCTATATATCGAGGGCTCAAGTTTCCCTTCTTCCCGAATCTCATAATCCCCTTCGAGAGAGAAACCTTCAAAAACACTGACTCAGCCACATTAAACTCTAGTGGTCTCCGTCTCCTATCAGCATAACTCTTTTATCTACTCTGAGCTATTCGTAACCTCTCATAAATCAACAGGACATCCTCAGAGGCTTGTCTAACCAAGTCAGGAGCAAAGATTTGTCTGTCACCAAGCTCTTCCTATCCAATAGGGGAACAGTATCTACGCCCATACAATGCCTCATATGGTGCCATCTCGATACTCGCATGAAAACTATTATTATAGGTGAACTCTGCGAGTGGCAAATGGTCATCCTAAGAGCCTCCAAAATCAAATGCACATGCTCTCAACATATCCTCTAGGGTCTGTATAGTCCACTCTGACTAAGTATCTATCTGAGGATGAAATGTGGTGCTAAAACTCAACTGAGTCCCTATCGCTTCCTGAAAATGTTCCCAGAAATGGGACGCGAAGCGGGCATCCCTATCAGAAACAACGCTCACTGGAATTCCATGTAGCCTCACTATCTCGCGCACATACATGTTCGCTAACTGGCTCAGAGTATCGGTAGCTCTCATAGCTAGAAAATGGGTTGATTTTGTCAACCGATCCATAATCACCCATATGACATCACGACCTCTACGGGTTCTCGGTAATCCCATCACTAAATTCATGGTGACATGCTCCTACTTCCATGTTGGTATCGATAGAGGCTACAATAACCCTACAGGCTTCTGATGCTCTACCTTCACCCACTGACAAACGAGACACTTAACGACATATTTAGCAATGTCTATCTTCATCCCAGACCACCAATAAACTTTTCGAAGGTTTTGATACATCTTAGTACTCCTTGGATGTATCGTATACCTCGATAAGTGAGCCTCTGTCAAGATCAACTTCTTGACCTTTGGATCATTGGGAACACACATCCTACCTCTGAACCTCAACAATCCATCTGAACTCAACTCAAAGTCTATCTTTGTACCCCTCTGTATCTGCCTGACAATATCACTGCACTGCTAATAAACTTGCTGAGCCTGTCGGATTCAATCTACCAGATCCGGTTCCAACTACAAGCTAGCTATCATAAAACCACTATCAGCGTCAAGCGGGGTCACATCCAAACTGAGGTTCGTGAACTGTTCCAATAGCTCGTGTTCCCTGACCATCATAAATGACACCAACCAGAGATGCTTTCTACTCAATGCATCAGCAACTACATTCTCTTTACCCGGGTGGTACAAGATCTCACAATCATAATCCTTTAAAAGCTCGAGCCATCTCCTCTTTCTCATGTTTAACGCTTTTTGTGAGAATAGGTACTTAAGGCTCTTATGATCTGTGTAGACCTAAAATCTCTCACCATAGAGATAGTGGCGCCATATCTTCAATGCAAACACTACGACTGCTAACTCTAAATCGTGGGTCGGGTAGTTCCTCTCATGATCCTGCAACTGTCTCGATCCATAGGCTACTACCTTCCCATCCTGCACCAATACATAGTCCAATCCTTGGTATGAAGCATCCGTATACACTGAAAAATCTCCTGAGCTGGTAGGAATGGTGAAAATTAGAGTTGTAGTCAAACGACACTTCAACTCCTGAAAAATTTACTCATACTTATCATCCCACCCTGATTCAATATTCTTTCTCGTGATACGTGTCAAGGGAGCAGCTAACCTCGAGAATCCCTCCACAAACCTTCGATAATATCCAGCTAAACCCAGGAAACTTCTGATCTCTATCACTGATTGGGGTCTCTGCCACTGTATGACTGCCTCAATCTTTAATGGATCCACTAACACACCATCCTTCGATATTATATGACCCAGAAAAGAGATCTGTTCCAACCAAAAGTCGCACTTACTGAGTTTAACGTACAACTTCTTCTCTCGGAGGGTCTGTAGCACTATCCTTAGATGCTGTTCATGCTCCTCTTTAGATTTTGAGTACACCAGTATATCATCAATAAACACAATAACTAATCGATCCAAGTACTGGTGAAACACCTCATTTATCAATGACATAAAAGCTGCGGGAGCATTCGTCAACCTGAATGGCATAACCATAAACTCATAATGTCTATACCGGATGAGAAAAGCTGTCTTGGGTACATCTTCACTCCGTATCTTCAACTGATGGTACCTAGACCTTAGATCTATCTTGAAAAAGACTTGCTCTCCCCTAAGCTGATCCAACAAGTCATCGATGCACAAAAGGGGGTACTTATTCTTGATGGTAACCATATTCAATAATCGATAATCTATACATAGTCGAAGGCTTCCGTCCTTCTTCCTTACAAATAGAACCAGTGCTCCCCAAGGTGAGACGCTCAGCCTGATGAACCCCTTCTCTAGCAACTCCAATAACTGCTTCCTTAGTTCTTCCAACTCAACTTGAGCTATTCCGTACGGTGGCTTGGATATCGGCTCTATACCAGGTGCCAATTCTATACCAAATTCCATCTCCCTATCTGGAGGTAATCCTGGTAACTCATCCGGAAAGACATCTAAAAATTCCCTGAACACTGGGATGTCTATCATCGCTAGACGTGCCTTATCCGTCTCACTCACATAACCAAGGAACCCTTCACGTTATTCTTTCCACTGTTAGTGACATAAACTATCACACCACATACATAATTGATAAACAAATTCATCTCTTGAATATCCTGTATTAAGATCATACTCTTTTATTTACAGTAAACATGTTCTTTCACTTCATTTCATAAAGTTTACTACAAGATTTTCTATCTTTGGAAAAGTCAGCGTTGTAGCATGACAATCCATAACAACATGGTGTGCAGCCAGCCAATCCATCCCTAAGATTACATCAAAATCTCTCATATTTAATAAAATTAAATCGAGTGCCATTTCTTTACCTCCTATCCTTATCTTACAATTTCTATATACATGCTCAGTCAACTGACTATCATTCATAGGGGTAGATACCATCAACATCGTATCTAGTAGTATGGGTTCTACATGCTTCAATAGTTTACATACAAAGGATGGCGGTATAAAGGAATTCATTGCACCAAGATCAAACAATACAAATGCTTCTAAATCAAAAATTTGGATGATATCTTTAACCACATCTGTAGACTGATCCGCAGTGTCCTGGTCCAGTGCATGCACTCATCCTCTGCTCACGCCCACTGTCTGCTTCCCCTTTTCCTCAGCTATAGCCCTCCTCCTCAGAGCAGCTGTCCCAACTGGAGCTCTCTCTGGCTCCCTGCCCTTCTGTGAGGTTCTCTCTATCATCTCTAGGTAATCCCTAATTATGTACCCCGGTTTCCCACATCTGAAGCATACTGCAAGAGGTCCATAACATGGTCTAGTACCATGGTACCTGCCACACTGTTCTGTAGTAGGTCGTGGCCCTCCAATCATAATTCCCTTAGCTAGAGCTAAAGTTGGATACATGGAAGGATTGACTGTCCTCTCCTGGGTCTCTTTGATCCTCGGCCTCTTCCCAGCAAACCTCTTGCTTCCCTTATAACTGAAGCCTCTATCCAACACTGGTCTCTTCTTATCTTTATCCCTCAGTTTACCAACCTTTTCAAACTCTGAGGTGATTCTATCAATGTCTTGTTCACACAATTGCGCCCTGCGCACAACCTCCTCGTAGGTCGGTATATCCAAGGGAACCAATCTGGACCTGATGGTTGGTCTTAGTCTATCCACAAACTTTTGGATCTTCTCAACCTCATTACTCATTGTGTTAGGAGCATATCTGCCTAGGGTGATAAAAGTCATCTCATACTCATCCACAATCCTGCTCCCTTGGGTCAGTCCAAAAAATTCTATCTTCATCTTTCGCTGTGCGGATCCGAAACATAATGTCTCTGGAAAGCCTCCAAAAACACATCACAACTGATCTCTATATGTCGGGCTCTCAAAATAGGCCTGGTGGATTTCCACCAAGGTTCTACTGATCCCTTTAGCATGAATGCAGTAAAAGCTACCATCTCGATAATAGTGCACTCGAAGAACCCATATAACTTCTCGATTTCATTAATCCAATCCTCTGCAGCTACTAGGTCCTTAACTCCACTGAAAGATGATGGTCCAAATTTTTAGAACTGTCGCAGTCTATCCAAGTCACAACCGTAACCTAGCCTCAACTAGCCTGTGGTGTAGCAACAGGTGTAGGCATATCTGGTGCAAGTGGGGTATCTGTCGTCTGAGGTCTTTGGGGTGGTCGTGCCCTTGCCTCAGGAGCTACCTCCTGCTCAGCATCACCCTGTGTATCGGGACTTTGTCTGCCCCCAACTCTAGGCAACTACTGAGTGACCAACTCTAATATCATCTCTATGCTCCATTCAATCCTCGCGAAGCGTGCCTTAGTACTCTCGGGTCTCTCCTCTAGACCCTGTGAGACCCCGTATATGTATAAGGGTATATATGTACATAGAAATGTAAATAGAGTTGTACTATGAATTCATAAGTGAAGTATATGTGATGTAAGTCCATAAGTAATGTACACACTTGTAATGAGAGTGGTAATTGTACACACAAGTTACATTATGTATGAATGTGAAGAAATGGACTTAAACATGTGGAGAATGTGTGTAGAATGGATTATGAGTAGTTTGGTAAAATGGAAGTAGAATTGCATAAGATGTGCACTTCCATTCTTGTTTATATTAAGTACCATTGGTCATATAAAGATTCTACACAAGTTTTAATGTGTAGGAAGTGAGGATGGATGCCATTTTCAAGACTCAAAGATGAATGAATGAGGAAATGATCATGGTAGCAAATTAAGGATGTTTTGGTAAGGGTTGTTGCAGAGGAACTGCAAAAAATCTGGAAATTTTGAAGGGCAGATCGATCTCATGGGATGAGAGATCGATCTAGAAGAGCCAGAATGCTCTTATTTGGGCAAAAGAATAGAGCAGATCGATCTCCAATGGAGCCAGATCGATCTCCTAAGCATTTGGTAGTGAAAAGATCGATCCCCAAGCACCCAGATCGATCTCCTTAGCTCTCTGTTTGGGAGCAAATCGATCTCATGCTTCGACAGATCGATCTCATGCCTCGACAGATCGATCTCATGCTTCGACAGATCGATCTCAGGCTTGAAAATGCCGTGAAAAAGAGGGATTTTAAGGGACCAGATCGATCTCCTCTTGGACCAGATCGATCTCCTCAAGCTAATTCTATATAAGGAGTGCTGGAAATCAAAAAATTTCGGGAAAAACACAAACCTTCCACTTTCAACCCAAAAACCTAACATTCTCTCTCAAAAATCAGCCATTTTCAGTGAGGTTTGAAGAGAGACCATTAGAGACAAAGTTGTTCCTATCAAAGAGAAGAACAACATAGTTGGAAAGCATTTTCCCATTGTTGGTATTGAAGGAGTTAAGGGCATTGCCATTGGAGCAAGAAGAGAAATCAAATTTGGTAAGATTCTAACACTCCAACTATGGTACATTGTTTATTTAATTGATTTTGGAGTTGTTTGGCATGAGTATGGATGGTTAGAAACTATCTAAATACATTGGAATGATTATGACCTAGAAATGGTCTAGAGTGAGAAAGTGGAATGTATGGAGATTAATGATGAATGAGATATGTAAAAGTTATTTATAGTGTTGTGGTATGATTTTAAGATGTGGTTAGTGGATAAATTGTGAGATTTACCTAAAAGAGGTAAAATGTGGATTAAGGCATTTGTAAAATGCATAAGTGAATAATATTGACTAGTGAGGTCAATTATGGGTTAAATACATTAACTCAATCGGTTTAATGAATGAATCGCAGCTTCCGATGATACGCCGAGGCGAGTTGAGCCAAGAGCGTGAGAAGCTAAAAGGAAAGGAGTCACACCAAGTAAATCGAGGTAAGGGAATTGTGTGGACTCTTAGAGATATCTGTGCGCAATTTGGGCGCTTAAATGTTTTGCTAGAATGCATGAGATTAGGAAATGTTGTTGGGTGATTGAAGGGTAAAGGTTGGGAGTTTGAGAAATGTGCATGAAAACAAAAGCATATTGCTTTGAAAATCATCTTTTATTGCTTTTAGCAAATGATTGGTAGGTTGGCTAATATTGAAATGATTTGCAAAAGAGATGAGTGTGTTTTGGTTTTGTTAATCATATTTTGCAAGTTTTGAGCCACCTACATGATTTCGTGAGTATGAAAGAGTGCAAGAGGCACTAGTTTTCACATGGATTTCATAATTGTTTTGGCATTGTGCTCGAGTTTGTCTCGCACTGGATGCCCACCTTGTATGTTACCGTGTTAGGAGCTTCGGATAGACAAGAGGTCACCCCGATTAAATAGGCTCACACGTGCGTTTGAGATGTGGCGTGATATGATGTGTTGATTGGGTCCACGGAGTACGTCGTACCGTGCATGTAGCATGGAGTACATTGTACCGTGTTGAGTTATGATGTGTCGTCTTCGGACGAGATCTGCTATGGACCGACGGGTAAGATTTGACCCACCTCCCGTGTGGAAGCAGATGGTGGTGATATCCCGCACACCTGATCCGTGTAGCCGGTATCACAGGTTATGTACATAGGCCTTGAGGTTATTACCTATTGTTGAACTGCCTATCTCACATGTCTACTGCTATTTGAGATTAAATCCATGTTTGAAATGATTGTGGGTTAGGAAAGCCCAAGGGATGGGTCGAGACCTGACCAGTGATGAATTGATTTGTTAATGGTTTTTAAAGTGCACGGATGCATGGTGTTTAATGCCATGCTTTATTGTGAAAATGCATGATGTTTAATGCCATGCTTTTATTGTGAATTATGCATGATGATTTATACCATGCTTTGAGTTGAAATGTGCACTGAATTTTAATAGCATGAATGCTTTACATACCATTAACACAATCATACACTCATGTTTTGAGATAAACAATGAATTAAATGCTTTTGAGCATGGCATCACGATCACGTAGATAGTGCAGTATCTACCTGTTCGCATGATTGCCTTACTGAGCATGTGGTTTGCTCACCCCCCTATTTTCCCCTCTCTACAGAGATTTGAGTATAGATTGAGCGTGACTGGAGGCGTTTCCTTTTGGTAATCCGCTGCATTCCATCGCTAAAGGTATACACACCTTGATTATTTTGTATCTAAACTAGACATAGCACATTAGCATTTTGTATGTAACCACTGGGGATGTAAAACAATGTAAACACATGTAACAACTCTGATATATATACATTTATACAAGTGTTTACTCATAAATAATGTTTCAAATTGAATTGGTATGGTGGAGTGAGTTAGACGTCGGCACACAGCCCAACTGTCAAGTGTGTGGTTGTTCACGATCGAGGAAGGATGATTAAGGATTGACGCATGAAAATGCGAAAAATTTGTACGTATTTTGGTAAGTTGAGGGTCGTGACAGACCCTGTGGAGCATGCTCAACCTCAACCTCCACCTTAATATCTTCCTGAGCCTCGAGTGTTTCTTACTCAACACTACCCCCAAGCCTGCCTCTATAGCCTCTAGCTTATGCTCTCACCCCTCTACCGCGACTAGTATTAGGCATAATGCTCAATTCCCTACATACACATAAATTTCTTAGTCAACCCATCGACACACACACCATTTGTATCTAAACAAGTACAGTAACACGGAGATGTCATTTTCCAACTTATTAAGTATTTTAGACATCGACATACGTTAGACCAACATAGCTTTAATACCAACTTCTGTCACGACCCTCAACTTACCAAAAATCATCACAAATTTTTCACTTTTCATACATTATTTATTTTTCATCCTTACCTTACCTCGATCGTGATCAGCTACACTCTCAAATAGTTGGGCTGTGTGTCAATGTCTACCTCATCCAACCATAATAATTTAATTTGCATTATAATTTAGAAGTAAACACTTATATAATTAATTAAGAGTGTTGATTACATGTGTTTACATTGCTTTACATCCCTAATAGTTACATACAAAATACTACTGTGCTATCGAAAGTTTAGATACAAAATTACATCAGAATGTATACCTTAGGCAATGGGATGCAACGGATACCAAAAGGGAAAGCCTCCAGTCGCTCTCAGTCTATACTCAAAGCTCTGTAGATAGGGGAAAAAAAGGGGGTGAGCAAACCACACGTTCAGTAAGGCAATCATACAGACATGTAGATACTGCACTATCAGACCCGTATTGCTATGCAGCTTGTTCCTTATGATTTATATATGTACAGACATGTATTAAGTTATTTAAATCATAAGAAGAGTATTTACTAGATTTAAGCATTAGTGAAATGCTTTAACACTTAAAAGCTACATAAAAGCCTAATGTGAGCTATAAGAGCCACAAGTTAAACCGAGTGGATTTAAATCATTCTAACTGAAGAGAAGAACTTAAAATGAGAAAATATAAAGAGCTCATGAAGGAAAGTCAGTTTGATTTAGTCCCGAACACAGAGAACAAGGGTAAACGCTAAAAAGGGTAAAATAGACCTTTTTAGCGAGTTAAGGTATTTAAGGTATTTCGGGTGTATATACCTATCGAAAATGGCTAAAATGTAAAGATGAGAGTGTAAAAGATAAGATATGACACTTTTGAAATTTTAAGAAAAAGTCAACTTGGTGAATGATTAAGGAAAAAGTCAACTATAGTTAAGAAAAGTGGACTTTTACCATAGTTGACTAACCAGGGTTAAAAATTAACCTAAGTATGGAGAAAATTTTGGAGAAAAATATTTTTGGTCAGAATACAAGATAATCATTCTCGGAAGTAAGGAAAATTTATTCAGATGGATTTCGGATTAAATTTAATGGTTAAAAATGTAATGGGCTAAAGTAAAGATTTTAAAGCCCTTTAAGGTATACTAAACGTAGATCGAATTTCTTAGGTCCCTTAGACCGAATTGTTAGACTGATTGAAAGGTCAAATATTTAGACTATTAAAGGCCCGAGGTATAGTAAAAATTTCAGCCCGAAATCCCATTAGGAAGGCCCAATTGTATGGCCCAAATGAGTAAATATCTAACCTTTGGTTAAAGTTAACTATGACTCATTAGGTGACTCATAACTAAACCTTAGGAAGTCATTTATATTGGCTGGAAAGTAAGGCTTAATGGCTAAGTAAATGGCTTATAAAATCAGCCACACTATTGTCATCTTCACCATACCATTCCCGGCTAGAAGAAGAAACCATTGAAATACATTTATCCAAGCTTTCTCTCACTAGAAATCACTAGGATTTAGGCATATTTGGAACTTGCATTCTTCATGAAAGTTGTTCCAAATTGAGAGAAGAGTGACATATGTTGGAATTGGCTATCAAGAAGTCATAGTGTGCAAACCGTGAGGCTGCAAAGTTTCGGCCAAGTGTGAACACAAATTCTAGGTATAATTTCAAGCATTTAAATTCATATATGTTAATGTATGAATGATTTTAAGTATATTGTTATATGTTTTAAGAATTGAAACATATGAAATCACTATAAACATGGTTTGTCCGAGAGTGAGTAGTGATATATTGATGAATGCCCATATGATTTTAAGGCATAAATGAGTTGATATACATGTGTTCATGATTATGGTATAGTTAGAATTAATCAATTTGATTAATTGATATATGAATTAGTTGGCAATCAAGGTGTTTGATAAAATGCCTAAATGAACTATGTGAAGCTTAAGAATATTGCCAACCAAGTGTTTCTAAAAATGCCTAAGTGAATTGGCTAAACAAATCGACATGGACGGCATGCCATGGTGTGACCGACGACATGGGATGCTCTCGGCCATGGCATGTGGCCGAGAGGTCTAATGGGCCAAGCCCAACTGGTTTCAGCCCAATGTGATGTAATGGGTCCCGAATAAGCCCAATAAGAGTTGGTGTGCCCCATAAGCCCAATAAACCCAACGAAAATGAATAGTAAAATAGAAATGGGCTTAAGGCATAGTTGGCCCATTAAGGTTTATTAAAGCCCATTAAGTGAAATAGATTGTATTTAATGTGAAGTACAGTAGGAAAAGTATAACTAACCTAGAAATGGTTATGTACAGCACCAGATATTATTGGAGGAGCGAATTGAACTGCTGGATCGAGCAGCGTTGAGAAAGTAAAATTTCTCGAGTGATTGCAGGTAAGGGACTTTTGTGAGTAGTTAGAGATACCTGCACATATTTTCGTCTGCTTTTACATTCACTTAAAAACTTTGAGGGTCAGAGAAAGTGAATAATAACTATTATGACCCGATAGTGACAAATTATGATTTTGCCCTTAGTTAGGAAAAAAAGTCAACTTTTGGGAAAAGTTGTAAAAAGCATGGAAACCACCATTTTGAGTGTTTTACTGTTGTTTAGCAGAATAAATAGAGGGCAAATGTTTTTAAGGTTGATGTGAATTAAGCACACTTTATAGTGTTGATTTTGATATTTTGAAAATCATCCCTTTTTAAAGAGCTAACTATCATCTTATGTGAGAATAAATCGTGCTAGAGCACAGCTCGCACTTGAATTCATATACTTTCCACATATATTAGTGTTGATGTATGATTCGCACTGGATTTCCATGACATTCATGATAGAGTGCTGGAGTTATTACTCGTACTCAGTTTTATATGATTTATGCATGAGAGAGTGTTGGAGAGATTAGCTCGTACTCGAATTTTACATGAGATGCATGATAGAGTGCTAGAGCATTGCTCGTACTCGATTCTTCATGATTTATACATGACATAGTACTTGAGCTATTGCTCGTACTTGATTTGATGAGTTTTGTGCATAGCGTGGTACTGGAGCTATTGCTCGTACTTGATTTGAAACATGAACTATGCATTGACCTAGTTGCTGGAGGTTTACTCGCACTAGAGTTGAGTTTGTAATGTGAAACAGTGTTTGAGCGGAGTGTCAACTGTGAGTCATGCTCAAAGGTGCACATTGTATTTTATGTGATATATAAGGAAATGATATTTTGAGGCATAACATTATTTTGAGTAGATAGTGTAGTTGTCTACTTGCTTGCTTGATTTCTTTACTTAGCGCGTTGTTTGCTCACCCCCTTTCTTTTACATCTCTCTACAGCGCATCTGTCAGACCCGTATTTTATGTAGCTTGTTCCTTATGATTCCTATGTGTATGAACACTCTATTATTATAGTTGAATCATAAGAAGAGTATTTACTAGATTTAAAGCGTATGTGAAATGATTTAGCACTGATAAGCTACATAAAAGCCTAATGTGAGCTATAAGAGTCACATGCTAAACCGAGTGGATCTGAATCATTCTGACTGAAAAGAATAACTTAAAATGAGAAAATATAAAGAGCTTATGAAGGAAAGTCAATTTGATTTAGTTCCGAACACAGAGAACGAGAATAAAAGCTAAAAAGGGTAAAATGGACCTTTTTAGCGAGTTAAGGTATTTAAGGTATTTCGGGTGTATTTACCTACCCAAAATGGCTAAAACGTAAAGACGAGAGTGTAAGACATAAGATATGACACTTTTGAAAATTTGAGAAAAAGTCAAGTTGGTCATGATTAAGGAAAAGTCAACTATAGTTAAGAAAAGTGGATTTTTACCATAGTTGACTAACCATGGTTAAAAATTAACCTAAATATGGAGAAAAATTTGGAGAAAAATATTTTTGGTCAAAATACAAGATAATCATCCCCGAAAGTAAGGAAAATTTATTTGGAAGGATTCTGGATTAAAATTAATGGATAAAAACATAATGGGCTGAAATGAAGATTTTAAAGCCCATTAAGGTATACTAAACGTAGATCGAAATTCTTAGGTCCCTTAGACAAAATTGTTGGATCGATTGAAAGGCCAAATATTGAGACAATAAAAGGCCCGAGGTATAGTAAAACTTTCAGCCCGAAAGCCCATTAAGAAAGCCTAAACCGAGAGGTCCAATTGTAAAGCCCATTAGGATTAAATATCTAACCATAGTTAAAGCTAACTATGACTCATTAGATAACTCATTAGGTGACTCATAACTAAACCTTAGAAAGTCAATTTTAATGGCTGAAAAGTAAGGCTTAATGGCTAAGTAAATGGCTTATAAAATCAGCCACACCATTGTCATCTTCACCATACCATTCTCAGCTAGAAGAAGAAACCATTGAAATACATTTATCCAAGGTTTCTCTCACTAGAAATCACTAGGATTTAGGCATATTTGGAACTTGCATTCTTCATGAAAGTTGTTCTAAATTGAGAGGAGAGTAACATATGTTGGAATTGGCTATCAAGAAGCCATAGTGTGCAAATCGTGAGGCTCCAAAGTTTTGGCCAAGTGTGAACACAAATACTAGGTATATTTTCAAGCTTTCAAATTCATATATGTTAATGTATGAATGATTTTAAGTATATTGGTATATGTTTTAAGTATTGAAACATATGAAATCACTATGATCATGGTTAGGCCGAGAGTGAGTAGTGAAATATTGATGAATGCCCATATGACTTTAAGGCATAAATGGGTTAATGCACATGTGTTAATAATTATGGTATAGTTAGAATTAATCAATTTGATTAATTAATACATGTATTAAGTTAGCAATCAAGGTGTTTGATAAAATGCCTAAATGAACTATGTGATGCTTAAGAACATTGCCAACCAAGTGTTTGTGAAAATGCCTAAGTGAATTGGCTAAGGAAATGGACATAGACGGCATGCCATGGTGTGACCGATGGCATAGGGTGCTCTCAGCCATGGCATGTGGCTGAGAGGTCCAATGGGCCAAGCCCAATTATTTTAGGACTAATGTGATGTAATAGGCCTAGGATAAGCCCAATAAGAGTTGGTGGGCCCCACAAGTCTAATAGGCCCAACGATAATGAATAGTAAAATAAAAATGAGCTTAAGGTATAGTTAGGCCCATTATGGGAAATAGACTGTATTTAATGTGAAATACAGTAGGAAAAATATAATTAACCTGATAAATGGTTATATGTAGATTCAAAAATTATTAGAAGAGCGAATTAGACGGCTGGATCGAGTAGTGTTGAGAAAGAAAAATTTCTCTAGTGATTGCAAGTAAGGGACTTTTGTGAGTAGTTAGAGATACCTGTATATATTTTCGTCTGCTTTTACATTCACTTAAAAACTTCGAGGGTCAAAGAAAGTGAATAATAATTATTGTGACCTGATAGTGGTAAATTATGATTTTGCCCTTAGTTAGAAAAAAGTCAACTTTTGTGAAAAGTTGTAAAAAGCATGGAAACCACCATTTTGAGTGTTTTACTGCTGTTTAACAGGAGAATAAATAGAAGGGCTAATGATTTTAAGGTTGATGTGAATTAAGCACACTTTATAGTACTGATTTTGATGTTTTGAAAATCATCCCTTTTTTAAATAGCCATCTATCGAATTATGTGAGAATAAATCGTGCTAGAGCATAGCTCACACTTGATTTCAGATATTTTCCACATATATTAGTGCTGGATTGTGATTGGCACTAGATTTCCATGACATGCATGATAGAGTGCTGGAGTTATTACTCGTACTTAGTTTTATATGTTATATGCATGAGAGAGTGCTAGAGCGATTAGCTCGTACTCGAATTTTACATGAGATACATGACAGAGTGCTAGGGCGTTGCTCGTACTCGATTCTTCATGATTTATACATGACATAGTACTTGAGTTATTTCTCGTACTTGATTTGATGATTTTGTACATTGCATGGTACTGGAGCTATTGCTCGTACTTGATTTGAAACATGAACTATGCATTGACCTAGTTGCTGGAGGTTTACTCACACTAGAGTTGAGTTTGTGATGTGAAACAGTGTTTGAGTGGAGTGTCGACTGTGAGTCACGCTCAAAGGCGCGCACTGTAATTTATGTGATATATAAGACATGTTGAAAACCATGCTTGATTTCCTTGTGTAGACTGAGTGTCACACTATAAGAGGTTCGCATGTGGATTTAGAGATGTGGTATGATATTCCATGGTTTGAGGGCTAAGAGCTATGGAAGGCACCCCGACTATGATGTAGGGTCGACGGAGTACATTGTACCGTGCGAGTGGCATGGAGTACACTGTACCGTGTGGTGTTGTAGAGTTGAGGAGTTGATAGCTGGCGGTTGTGGTGGACGACCCCTCTCCCATTGCAGCAGTGATGCCTCGCACACTAGGATTCCTTGTAGCCTGGGATCATTATTATAGGACATAGCCATAGTCCAGGATATTATTGCATTTCACCACAAAGTCTCATATGATATATCACTTGATTGACTGATTTATTTATGATACAGATAGACCTGAGGGATGGGTCGAAATTCGATTGTTGTGCTGTAAATGATTTAAATGCCATATTTACTGTGATTTAAAATATACATGGCATGATTTATCTAAAGGCATTATGATATTATAAAGATGCATTATTTTGCACTACATGCCTACATTTGAGAAAGCAAGCATGATTTCTGTACATGGGATTTAATCTGTACAAGTATATATATATATATATATTTAAAGACATGTTTTTAAAGTGAGTTAAGGAAATGATGTTTTCGAGGCATAGCATTATTTTGAGTAGATAGTGTAGATGTCTACTTGCTTGCCTGATTTCCGAACTGAGCGCGTTGTATGCTCATCGCCCTTTATTTTCCCTCTCTACAGAGCATCAGCAGTAGAGCGAGTGTGTTTGAGGGATAACATTCTTGTTGTCCGCTGCTATTTCCTATCGATCGACAGGTATGCATATTTTGTACGGTTATGTATCTAAACATAGAAACAACACAGTGATGTATACGATATATGTTATGGGGAATGTAATTGTATTAGATTTTATATGATCTCACATGTATTATAAAAAAAGTTACAGTCAGTAATAATATATTGACATGTATGTATGATAATGGATGATATGGTATGCGAGGAAGCTAACATTGAATCACAGCCCAATGATTGATGAAAGGAAAGGTAAGTTAAAATGTGAAAAATTTGTAGTGGTTTTGGTTAAGTCAAGAAGGGTCTTGACAGCATCAGCAGTAGAGTAAGAGAATTTGAGGATAGTATTCCTGTTGTCCGCTGCCATTTTCTATCGATCGACAGGTATATATATTTTGTACGATTTTGTATCTAAACATATAAACAGCACAATGATGTATATGATCTATGTTATGGGGAATGTATTTGTATCCGATTTTATATGAGCTTACATGTATTATAAAAGAAATTACAGTCAGTAGATAGTGTATTGACTTGTATGTATGAAATGGTTGAATGATATGGTAAGTGAGGATGCTGACATCGAATCACAGCCTAACCATTGATAAGGAGAAAGGTAAGTTAAAATGTGAAAAATTGGTAGTGGTTTTGGTTAAGTCATGGAGGGTCGTGACAGAATGGTATCAGAGTAGAGGTTGGTCTGATGTGAGTCGATGTTAAAAAATAGGAAAGTGTACATCCCTATGGTACTGTGCTGTGTTGAGATACAACTGTGTATACCAGATAGGAAACAGACTAATTCATGATTATGAATGCAGGAACTTAGCCTATATGGCGAATACTCGTAGTGGTAGAGGGACGAGAGATAGGGTTCGAGGCCGTAGAGATAGGCCTGAGAGACGAACTGCTATTGAGCCATTACCTACCCATGAGACTCCAGGTGCTACTGAGGTACCAGAGTGTGCTGAGATGCGCTTCCCGAGGTTAGAGAGTAGCCTAGAGACGATAGTTGAGATATTGGCACAGACGATGATAGGTAGGCAGGGATATGAGGCAAGAACTGCGACAGGAGAAGCAGTTGCCCCTGGTACACATGCACAGACAGCTCATGCATTGTAGACTACAAATACTCCTACACCCCCACCAGTTTTGGGTAGTAGTGGATTAGGGTACGGATGTGATCTGGATCGGTTGCGACAATTCCAGAAGTTTAGACCTCTATCTTTTAGTGGAGTCAAGTACCCTGTTGCCGCTGAGGAGTGGGTTGGAGAGATGGAGAAACTCTATGGATTCTTCGAGTGTGCGACATCGGTGATGGTCACATTTGCTGCGTTCCTACTGAAGGGAGCTGTAGAGCATTGGTGGAAGTCCACCAGACCCATATTGAGGGCCCGACATATAGATATTAGTTGGGAGATATTTCGAGATGCCTTTAAGAGGTAGTTTATTCCCAATACTACACAGCGAAAACTACAGGCTGAGTTTTTGGGACTGAACTAGGGGAGTTTGTCCGTGGACAAGTATGAGATAAGATTCTTATCCCTGGGGAGATATGACCCAGACACCATGTATATTGAGACCAGGAAGGTCCACAGGTTCATTAATGGACTGAGACCGGTTCTGCGGTCCAATTGGTCCCCTTTAATATAGCCACATATTAGGAAGCAGTGCACAGGGCACAACTATGTGAGCAGGATTATGAGAAGAATGCTTTCGAGTTTGGGAAGTTTAGTCGGAGCCGTGATAGAGAGTGGAAGAGACCAGCTAGAGATAGAGGTTTCAGTTATCGATGAGGGAAGAGACTCTTCAGTAAGAGACTATGGATTGAGGAGGCACGAGAGAGACCTGTTAGACCTCTTACTTATCTGACCGTAGCTCTAGTGAAGGGCATTATCATAGGAGGATGGAGGCCTACTACCGATCAGTGCAGTAGATGTGGTAGACAGCATAGAGGTAGACCTTCTCTTCTGACTCCTATAGTGTGTTTCCGATGCGGGAAATAGGGGCATATTTCTAGGGCTTGCTCGGAGATGGTTGAGACTACTCCACTGAAGGCCAGGGAGCCAAAGAGAGCTCCAATTGATCCTTCTGCTTCGAGGAGGAGAGCAACAACAAAAGAGAAGGGGAAGCAAGTGATCGATCGAGGGCGCGTACATGCTTTGGACTAGGGCACAACTGATGCTTCATTAGATGTGATATGAGGTAACATCCTGATTTATGATATTGAAACATATATTTTAATTGATCCTGGTACCACACATTCATTTGTATCGCCTTCATTTGCATGTAAATTAGCAAGACATGTAGAGTGTACACCGTTATGTATGATGATGTTATGTTGATTAGTACACTTATGAATAGTAGTAAGCTTGTAGAGTATGTATTTAATGATTGCAAGTTGAGAGTAGGAAACAA
Source organism: Firmiana major (assembly GCA_033439115.1). NCBI lineage: Eukaryota > Viridiplantae > Streptophyta > Magnoliopsida > Malvales > Malvaceae > Firmiana > Firmiana major. The sequence goes on along the minus strand of CM065908.1, from coordinate 41,936,225 downwards.
GGATATGACAGCCAATCTAATATTACTAAGTATGAACGACTTTGATGCAATCTTAGGAATGGATTAGTTATCTGCAAACCATGCTATTTTAGATTGTTAAGCTAAGACAATTATGTTTCCTAATCCTGCTAGATATGTTATAAAGTTTAATGAAAAGAAATGAAAGTAGTAGTTATGACTATAATAACGATATACTCTGCTGACTGGGAATGAATATGTTGAAGGTTTCATTACGTACGTGGTAGATACGGATAAGGCGCATCCGGAGTTGTTAGATATTCCTGTGGTCAGTAAGTACCCAGATGTTTTTTCGGATAAGTTGCCAAGGTTACCACCAGACAGGGAGATGGAGTTCTATATAGACTTGGTGCTTGGTACGGAGCTTATTTTGAGACACCTTATCCCATGGCCTTAGTTATGCTGGAAGAGCTCAAGAGACAGTTGCAGGAGCTATTGGATAGGGGTTTCATTAGACCGACTGTTTCACCTTGGGGAGCATCGATTTTATTCGTAAGGAAGAAGGATGGGAGCCTCTAATTGTGTATAGATTACCGATTGTTGAATAAGGCCACCATCAAGAATAGGTACCCCCTTCCACGCATTGACAACTTGTTGGATCAGTTTCGGGGAGCACATGTCTTTTCCAAGATTGATTTGAGGTTTGGGTATCATCAGTTGAGAGTTCGGAGTGGAGATATACCCAAGACAGCGTTTCATACTTGATATGGCCATTATGAGTTCTTAGTTATGCCATTCCGATTGACGAATGCTCCCGCGACTTTCATGGCTTTGATGAACGATGTGTTCAAGCCATATTTGGATCAGTTTGTTATCATCTTTATCGATGACATATTGGTGTACTCGAGATCCGAGGAGGAGTATGAGGAGCACCTCAGGATTGTATTGCAGACTCTACGAGAGCAGAAGTTATATGCTAAGCTCAGTAAGTGTGACTTTGGGTTGTCACAGATCTCGTTTTTGGGACATGTTGTATCGAGGGCTGGTGTATCGGTTGATCCATCCTAGATAGAGGTTGTAGTTCAGTGGGAACAGCTAAGTACAGTCACCCAGATCAGGAGTTTTCTGGGTTTAGCTCGATATTTTCGAGATTCGTTGAGGGATTTTCGAAGTTGGTTGCTCCATTGACACGACTCACTCGGAAGAGTGTACCATTCAGATGGAACAAGGATTGTGAGAAGAGTTTTCAGGAGCTAAAGCATCGGTTGACCACCGCTCTGATTCTCACTATCCCTACCAGCTCATGAGGATTTGTAGTGTATACCGATGCTTCACATCAGGGACTGCACTGTGTATTGATGCAGGATGGAAGGGTAGTTTCTTATGGATCCAGACAGCTGAAGGATCATGAGAAGAACTATCCCACCCATGATTTGGAGTTAGCAGCAGTAGTGTTTGCATTGAAAGTATGGCGCCACTACTTGTATGGTGAGAAATTCCAGATATTTACTGACCACAAGAGCCTCAAGTATCTGTTCTCGCAGAAAGAATTGAACATGAGACAGAGAAGATGGCTACAGCTTCTGAAGGACTACGACTGCGAGATACTTTATCATCCGGGTAAGGCTAACGTTGTAGCTGATGCTTAGAGTAGGAAGAGCCTAGGGATGGTATCGTACATGATGGTTAGAGAACATGAGTTGCTGGAGCAGTTTGCTAGCCTTAGTCTGGGAGTTGTGACTTCTGATATGGATACAGGCTATGTGATAGCTAGTCTACGCTTGGAACCGGATCTGTTGGATAAGATCAGAGTGGCTCAGCAGACTGATCCATTTTGTATTGATGTGAGTGGTTAGATGCAGAGGGGCACAGTCACTGACTTTGAGTTGAGTTCTAATGGACTACTAAGGTTCAGGGGCAGATTGTGTGTTCCCAAGGATCCAAGACTCAGGAGATTTATATTGGAGGAAGCTCATTCATCGAGGTACACGTTACATCTGAGAAGTAACAAGATGTATCAGAACCTCTGGAAGGTGTACTACTAGTCGGGTATGAAGAGAGATGTAGCAGATTTTGTGGCGAAATGTCTCGTATGTCAGTAGGTGAAGGTAGAGCATCAAAAGCCTGCAGGGTTATGCAGCCTCTACCTATACCGACATGGAAATGGGAGTATATCACCATGGATTTCTTGATAGGTTTACCGAGAACCCGCAGGAATCACGATGCTATATGGGTGATAGTTAACAGACTGACGAAAGTCAGCCCACTTCCTAGCTATGAGAGCTACCGATACTCTAAGTTCATTGGAAAAGCTATATGTATGCGAGGTAGTGAGGTTACATGGTGTACCAGTGAGCATAGTCTCTGATAGGGATTCCCGCTTCACTTCCCTCTTTTGGGGATATTTTCAGGAAGCCATGGGAACCTAGTTGAGTTTGAGCATCGCTTTCCATCCTCAGACAGATGGTTAGTCAAAAAGGACTATACAGACTCTGGAGGACATGTTGAGAGTATGTGTGCTAGATTTTAGAGGCTCTTGGGATGATCACTTGCCACTAGCCAAGTTCGCCTACAACAACAGCTATCATTCGAGTATCGGGATGACACCATATGAGGCTTTATATGGCCGTAGATGTCGTTCCCCTATTGGATGGGAAGAAGTGAGTGACCGTAAGATCTTTGCTCCTGACCTGGTTACATAAGAATGTGAGGATGTCCATTTGATTGTAGAGAGATTGAGGACAGCTCAAAGTAGACAGAAGAGTTATGATGACAAGAGACGAAGGCCACCAGAGTTTTCAGTTGGTGAATCAGTGTTTCTGAAAGTTTCTCCTTCCAAGGGCATAGCGAGATTTGGAAAGAGATGGAAGCTGAACCCTTGCTACATTGAATCCTTTGAGATACTTAATCGAGTGGGAGATAAGGCCTATAGGTTGGCATTACCACCGGACTTATCAGGTGTCCATAACGTATTCCACATATCGATGCTTCAGAAGTATCACCCGGATCTTGCACATGTGATTAGTTATAAGCCATTGGAGCTTAGAGAGGACATATCATATGTTGAGAGATCGATTCGGATACTGGATAAGAAGGAGAAGGTCTTGAGATTGATGACTATCGGATTAGTGAAAGTTCTTTGGCAGCATCATACTTCAGAGGACGCTACTTGGGAGCTGGAAGTCTGATGCGAGAGAAGCACCCCCATCTGTTTGATGACTGACTTGGTTCTAATTTGGAGGAACTAATTTTCTTAGTTGGGGAGGATTGTCAGACTCATATTGTTATGTAGCTTGTTCCTTATGATTTATATATATACATACATGTATTAAGTTATTTAAATCATAAGAAGAGTATTTACTAGATTTAAGTGTTTGTGAAATGCTGTAACCCTTAAAAGCTACATAAAAGCCTAATGTGAGCTATAAGAGCCATAGGTTAAACCGAGCGGATTTAAATCATTCTGACTGAAGAGAAGAACTTAAAATGAGAAAATATAGAGAGCTCTGAAGGAAAATCAGTTTGATTTAGTCCCGAACACAAAGAACAAGGGTAAACGCTAAAAAGGGTAAAACAGACCTTTTTAACGAGTTAAGGTATTTAAGGTATTTCGGGTGTATATACCTATCGAAAATGGCTAAAACGTAAAGACGAGAGTGTAAAACATAAGATATGACACTTCTGAAATTTTAAGAAAAAGTTAACTTGGTCAATGATTAAGGAAAAAGTCAACTATAGTTAAGAAAAGTGAACTTTTACCATAGTTGACTAACGATGGTTAAAAATTAACCCAAGTATGGAGAAAAATTTGGGAAAAAATATTTTTGGTTAGAATACAAGTTAATCATCCCCGGAAGTAAGGAAAATTTATTTGGATGGATTCCAGATTAAATTTAATGTTTAAAAACGTAATGGGCCAAAGTAAAGATTTTAAAGCCTATTAAGGTATACTAAACGTAGATCGAATTTCTTAGGTCCCTTAAACCGAATTGTTGGACCGATTGAAAAGCCAAATATCTAGACAATTAAAGGCCCGAGGTATAGTAAACATTTCAGCCCGAAATCCCATAAGGAAGGCCTAAACCAAGAGGCCCAATCATAAGGCCCAAATGAGTAAATATCTAACCTTTGGTTAAAGTTAACTATGACTCATTAGGTGACTCATAACTAAACCTTAGGAAGTCAATTATAATGGCTGGAAAGTAAGGCTTAATGGCTAAGTAAATGGCTTATAAAATCAGCCACAACATTGTCATCTTCACCATACCATTCTCAGCTAGAAGAAGAAACCATTTATCCAAGGTTTCTCTCACTAGAAATCACTAGGATTTAGGCATATTTGGAACTTGCGTTCTTCATGAAAGTTGTTCCAAATTGAGAAGAGAGTGACATATGATGGAATTGGCTACCAAGAATCCATAGTGTGCAAACCGTGAGGTTGCAAAGTTTCGGCCAAGTGTGAGCACAAATTCTAGGTATAATTTCAAGCTTTTAAATTCATATATGTTAATGTATGAATGATTTTAAGTATATTGTTATATGTTTTAAGCATTGAAACATATGAAATCACTATGAACATGGTTAGGCCGAGAGTGAGTAGTGATATATTGATGAATGCCCACATGATTTTAAGGCATAAATGAGTTGATATACATGTGTTCATGATTATGGTATAGTTAGAATTAATCAATTTGATTAATTGATATATGAATTAGTTGGCAATCAAGGTGTTTGATAAAATACCTAAATGAACTATGTGAAGCTTAAGAACATTTCCAACCAAGTGTTTGTGAAAATACCTAAGTGAATTGGCTAAACAAATGGATATGGATGACATGCCATGGTGTGATTGACGGCATGGGATGCTCTCGGCCATGCCATGTGGCCGAGAGGTCCAATGGGCCAAGCCCAACTGGTTTCAACCCAATGTGATGTAAGGGGTCCCTGATAAGCCCAATAAGAGTTGGTAGGCCCCACAAGCCCAATAGGCCCAACGAAAATGAATAGTAAAATAGAAATGGGCTTAAGGCATAGTTAGGCCCATTAAGGTTTATTAAAGCCCATTAAGTGAAATAGACTGTATTTAGTGTGAAATATAGTAGGAAAAATATAATTAGTCTGATAAATGGTTATATGCAGCTTCAAAGATTATTGGAGGAGCAAATTGGACTACTGGATCGAGCAGCGTTGGGAAAGTAAAATTTCTCGAGTGATTGCAGGTAAGGGACTTTTGTGAGTAGTTAGAGATACTTGCACGTATTTTCGTCTTCTTTTACATTCACTTAAAAACTCTGAGGGTCAGAGAAAGTGAATAATTATTATTGTGACCTGATAGTGGCCAATTACAATTTTACCCTTAGTTAGGAAAAAAGTCAACTTTTGGAAAAAGTTGAAAAGTTTGGAAACCACTATTTTGAGTGTTTTACTGCTGTTTAGCAGAAGAATAAATAGATGGGCTAATATTTTTAAGGTTGATGCGAATTAAGCACACTTTATAGTGCTGATTTTGATGTTTTGAAAATCATCCCTTTTTAAAGAGCCATCTATCAACTTATGTGAGAATAAATCGTGCTAGAGCACAGCTCGCACTTGATTTCATATACTTTCCACATATATTAGTGCTGATGAATGATTCGCACTGGATTTCCATGACATGCATGATAGAGTGCTGTAGTTATTACTCGTACTCAGTTTTATATGATTTATGCATGAGAGAGTACTGGAGCGATTAGCTCATACTCAAATTTTACATGAGATGCTTGACAAGGTGCTAGAGTGTTGCTCGTACTCGATTCTTCATGTTTTATGCATGACATAGTACTGGAGCTATTGCTCGTACTTGATTTGATGAGTTTTGTGCATAGCATGGTACTGGAGCTATTGCTCGTACTTGATTTGAAACATGAACTATGCATGACCTAGTTGCTGGAGGTTTACTCGCACTAGAGTTGAGTTTGTGATGTGAAACAGTGTTTGAGCAGAGTGTCAACTGTGAGTCTCGCTCAAAGGTGTGCACTGTATTTTATGTGATATATAAGACATGTTGAAAACCATGCTTGATTTCCTCATGTAGACTGAGTGTCACACTGTGAGATGTTCGTATGTGGATTTAGAGACGTGGTATTTATATTCCATGGTATGAGGGCTAAGACCTATGGCAGGCACCCTGATTGTGATGTAGGGTCCACGAAGTATGTTGTACTGTGCGAGTGGCATGGAGTACACTGTACCGTGTGGTGTTGTGGAGTTGAGGAGTTGATAGTTAGCGGTTGTGATGGGTTGACCCCCCTCTCGTTGCAGTAGTGATGCCCCGCACACCAAGATCTGTGTTGTCTGGGATCACCATTATAGGATATGGCTATAGTCTAGGATATTATTGCATTTCACCACAGAGTCTCACATGATATATCACCTGATTGATTTATTTATGATACGGATAGATCTGAGGGATGGGTCGAAATTCGATTATTTTGTTATGAATGATTAAATGCCATATTTACTGTGATTTAAATATCAATGGCATGATTTACTAAAGGAATTATGATATTATAGAGATGAATTTTTTGCACTACATGCCTACATTTGAGAATGAAAGCATGATTTCTGTACATGGGATTTAATCTGTATAAGTATATATATATATATATATTTTAAAGACATGCTTTGAAAGTGAGTTAAGGAAATGATATTTTGAGGCATAGTATTATTTTGAGTAGATAGTGTAGATGTCTACTTGCTAGCCTAATTTCTTTACTGAGTGCGTTGTTTCCTCACCCCCTTTCTTTTACATCTCTCTACAGAGCATCAGCAGTAGAGTGAGAGCATTTGAGGATAGTATTCCTGTTGTCTGTTGCCATTTCCTATCGATCGATAGGTATATATATTTTGTACGATTTTGTATCTAAACATATAAACAGCACAGTAATGTATACGATATATGTTATGGGGAATGTATTTGTATCAGATTTTATATGAGCTCACATGTATTATAAAAGAAATTACAGTCAGTAGATAGTGTATTGAGTTCTATGTATGAAAATGTAAGACCCGAATTAAATTAAAATCATAAAATGAATTAGTGTTCGTGAAGGAAAGTTTGACTGAATTAATTCTCGAACATGTGTAAGGGCAAAATGGTCAAAAGACCGAAAGCTTGTGTAAATTTGATAAGAAAATTTAATTAAGAATAATGGATTGAGATATCTTGATCGATAATGAGGAAATTATACAATTTGGGTCAATTGATCAAGATTCAGAAATTTTAAATATACCGAAAAGTTATTCGGGACAATATCCCGAAAATACGGAGGAATTATACTCGAAAAAGGGTTAAAATATAATAAATAAATTAAATAAAATTAAATTAATTAATTTAGAATTAAATAATAATTTTAAGGATATTTTAAGGGATATTTTGGATTTTTATAGAGTATTTTAATGAATAGTATAATAATTAAAATAAATAATAATAATAAAAATAATTAATAAAATAAATGAAAAAAAAAAGTTGGGAAATCTGAAAACCAAATCGGGGAGAGTGAAGAAGTGAGAAAGCAGGAAACGAAGCCAAACCGAGGAGACACCGGCGAGCCGTCCGGCGATCGACGACCCCCGACGAAGCTACCAGGAGGAAGAGGAGAGACCGGCGAGCACGTAGGCACCGGAATCACGCCGTCAGGTGGTCGGAGGACGTCGAACGGAGGAAGAGAAAGCCGTGAGGAAAATCGAGTCGGTCCCGGCGAACGGCGGCATCTTGGCTCCGATCCGACCCCACAAAATGATCCCCAGGCCGAGACGGTTCTGTTGAGGCCAATGGATGCTGGCGAAATGGCGGGAATCGCCGGCGACGGCCAAGGGAAGAAAATGGGTTTCCGACGCTGGGGAGAAGAGGCCGAACCGGCGACCTTCCGGCAGACTTGGGTGAAACTGAGGCCAGATTCGAGCTGCGGACAACCTTGCGGAGCTGCTGGCGGTGGAAGCCGGCAGAGAACCGGTGGCCAAGGCCTTGAACCGGCGGTGAACCGATCGAACCGGAGTGAACTGGCGGTCTGAACCGGTCCGAACCGGACTGAACCGGTTCAGCCAAAAAGAGGAGGAAAAAGGGAGAAAAAGGGGAAAAGAAAAAGAGAAAAAATTGGAGAAAATTCCAGTGATGCAATCGAGCTTCGGGTAAGTCGATAAGCGGTCAAATTGACCGATTTAAATTTTGGAGTATTTAATTTAATTAATTTTGGGCCGAAAACTTACCCGAAAAAATGGTGAAATTATGTAGCTCGACGATTGGCATCCACCGAGAGCTCGAGATAGCCTCGATTTTCGGACTAGCATGGAATCTTGGGTAAGTAACCATTATTTACGACAAAATTATATCGTTATGCGTGATACGAATTTAAATTCCGCATAAATTGAATTAAATTATGAAAATTTAGATAAATTGTCGTAAATATTAAATTTAGCTATTCGAGAGCTAGAACGAGGCCCAATAAATTATTAGTGGGCCCAATAAGCCCAATAGGCCTCGATAAAGTGAAAATTAAATGGAAAACGGGCTTAAGGCTGATTAAGGCCCATTAAGGTGCAATCGGGCCCAATAGGGGTAAACGGGCCCAATGATTTAAATTAAGCCCAGAAAATAGGAAATACAATTAAATTGTATAATATCTGACCTGAGGAATATTGATACGCAGTTCCGGGCATTGGATTGAGAACAGATCGGACTGCGTGACGTGACATCAGTGGAAAGGTCAGACTCGACAGGAAAATAAGGTAAGGGAATTCTACGGACTGCTAGAGGTAAACTTTACGCAATTTTAAGTTCATTGCAGTCTTTAAAATTTATCTGAAGGGTCTAGAGGTCGAATAATAATTTTAGTGCCCCGAATGGGAAAATTACTAAAATACCCTTGTTAAGGGTAGAACTTACAAATTTAGGAAAAATTGGGAGGAGCAAGGACAAGAGGTACCTGCTCGTTCTGGAGACATTTTAATGCATGCATGAGTAGGCTGGCTAACCTTGAAAGAAAATGCACAGCATTGCATACTTTCAACGATATAACTGTTTTGGAAACTGTTTTGAGAAAACAGAGCCGCCTACGTGTTTTTATTTACATGTGACGTGTTAGAGCTCAGCTCGCACGATATTTTCGATTTGTGTGATGCACGCATTACTGCTGGAGCGAGAGCTCGCACTAGAGTTTTACATGCATAGGTGCTGGAGTCCAACTCGCACCAGATTTGTATACATATATATATATGATTTTCGTGACAGGGTGCTAGAGTCTAACTCGCACCATATTTTTATGTGATTTTTGAGACAGGGTGTTGGAGCTTCGCTCGCACCAGCTTTTCATATGGTTTGCATACAGAGTGCTAGAGCTTAGCTCGCACTAGTTTTATTTGATTTACTGACAGTGTTAGAGCACCGCTCGCACTACTTTTCAGAGATCATACGATAAGCCGTGCTTGGAGCATCGGGTAGACTGTGTGTCACCGATTAAATAGGCCCGCACGTGCGTTTTGAGACATGGCATGTTAAAATAACCTGATGAGCCCGAACGAGGGATAAGGGTTAGAGAAACAACCTGATGAGCCCGAACGAGGGATAAGGGTTGGAGATCCACCTGATGAGCCCGAATGAGGGATAAGGGTTGGAAGACCAGCTGATGAGCCCGAACGAGGGATAAGGCCGGGGGTCCATGGAGTACGATGTACCGTGCAAGTAGCATGGAGTACGATGTACCGTGGGGTATCTTCGGATACGGTATCTTTATGATACGGGTATCTTCGGATACGGTATCTTTATGATATGGGGTATCTTCGGATACGGTGTTCTTTGTGATACGGGGTATCTTCGGATACGGCATCTTCGGATGCGTGAGATCGGATAAGACTGACGGGTTGGATTGACCCACCCCCGGGCGATTCCCGATCAGGGTGAGACCTCGCACACTGGGATCCGTGAAGCTAGAGGGACTCACGAGGACACATATGGCCAGTCTTGGTTATTGCTGTTATACAGATATTGCCTCGTCTCGCATGTCGACGATTTCGATGATTTAAACTGGGTTTTTAAACTAAATGTGCATGATGGTTATTTCTATGCTTTTAAACCCATATGTGATGTAAACGAATTTTCATGATTTTGTGTGAGTCAGGATCACCCGAAGGAGGGGTCGAGTCCTGACTTTACTGTGAAATTTTAATTGAAAAAGAAATGATTTGAAATAATTGCATGTTGAATTTTCTGTGCAAACTCGATTTACATAACATCATAACTTTCATATCATCTGTTTTAAATGTGTGGAGAAAGGGTGGTTTATGCATGGCACCACGTTCATGTAGGTAGTATGGTTACCTACTTGATCGTAGGATTGCCTTACTGAGCTTGATGTGCTCACCCCTTTCATTTTCTCCTACAGATAATCTCCAGTTGAAGTTACGACGACTCAGTACTGCATTCTGGATATCTGCTGCTGCCCATCGACATAAGGTATATACACTTGTACATATTGTATCTACATAAGCATAGCACAGTAAGATGTTTGTAAGTAACTTTAGGGGATGTATAAATAATGTAAACAATATTAAATGATTAGAGAAGAAATAAGTTAGATGGTAATTGAATGGTGGGACTGGCATTGACGCACAGCCCAATTTGTTAGTGGAGTGTGGTCACGATCAGAGGAAAGGTAAGTATGAAATAGAAATAACAAAACGTGAAAAATTAACTCTGATTTTTGGGTAGTTCGGGTCGTGACATGTATGGTATCAGAGCAGAAATTGGTCTGATGTGTGTCAGTGTCAGTAATTAGGAAATTACATCCCCGTGTTACTGTGCTTGGTTAGATACAATAGTGTATATCGAGATGGGTTTTGACTATGAAATGGTTGAGAATGCAGGAATGCCTAATATGAGTCGCGTTAGATGAGATAGTGCACGAGGCAGAGGTCGTAGAGGTAGACCTGAGTTTGCTAAGTCGTGCTGAGTTGACCTGTGAGAATCGGGATGAGATTGAAATAGAGGTTAATGTTGAGTATGCTCACTGAGTCCGACAGAGAGATCGGATAGTATTGAGACACGCTTCGCGAAGTTGGAGCGGAGTGTGGAGATTATTTTGAGAGCTAATTGCTCAGATTATGAATAAGATCAGAGGGCGCAGCGGAACATTGGTGGAAACCCGCTCGACCTATCTTAAGTGTTAAACATCCATAGCTAAGATGAGAAATCTTATTGGATGTATTCCGGTGACAGGATATCCCTGACATGATTTAAAGGAAAAATTTCTTACACTGCCCAGGAATACTAAATTGATTATGAGTATGAAACTCAGTTATATTCTTTGGTAGATATTACCTCGACACTATGAACAAGTGACAGTCGAGATGTCTAAAAGTTTATGGAAGGGCTCAACTTTTCAATTAGAGTTTGATTGGCCCGTGAGATATTACTTATACCGAGGCAGTGCGCAGATTTACAGTTGGGTAAATAAGAACATGAATTGCATGCCTCTGAGATTGGGAAAGGTAGTGAGGGCTGAAATAGAGACAGAAAAGAGAATCGAGAAATGACAAAGATGTTAAAAATGGGAAAATGGTAATTGGTAAAAGATTTAATTTGACGAGTCATGGAGTAAGATAATTGGTAAAGCCCCAGTGCATCCAATTTTGGCACTCTTGAGGGGCATTGTGATTGGAGGATCTCGACCTGCTACGAAGCAGAGTAGCAGTGTGATCATTGTAGATGTGTGGTGGATACCACGGAAGGAGGGTCTATACCTACACTGTATTGATAAAAATGGCCGTTAAGTGTGATAAGACGGACCATTGATTTTGATTGCGCAGAGTTGGGCGAGATTGCCCCATAGAAAAGTAAAGAGACAGAGAAAAACTTCGTTGGCATAGCTGTAACGAAAAGGGAGGCAATAGCCGAAAAGAAAAGAAAAAAAAAGGAAAGTAGGCTGTTGGACGAAGGCGAGAGGATGTCTTGGACCAGGACACTATTGATGTTTCATGGATGTGGTGTAAGATACCACGCTTGTTATGAATAATGAAGTACATATGTTCATTGATCCTGGTGCCACACATTTATTCATACCGCCTTCATTCGCATATAAGTGAGTAAAAAGCATGAATGCCTACATCATCGGGCATAATACTGATAAATGAATACCCCAATAGAGGAGGATTAATTAACGGAATATGGATATAGAGATTTTAAGTGACAAAAAGGGGTGTAACAGTTGAAATTAAAGGAGTAAAGGATTGTACTCATGAAATGAATAATGAACAAGAGTTTCGTTATAATAGATGCACTAAGGAGATAATCTTTAAGATGAGATATGCTTAATTCTGAATACAAGATGTATTGGAGTAAGAGGCGTATGCAAGGTGAGAACATCCTTACGATATGAAGTCATTAGGATTAAAGCAATTAGTAGCGAATATAAATTATAACCACATGGACTGGTATATAAAGTAATTGTGGTTAAGTCTGAAGGTTAATAAAGGTATTTCAAAATACCTCCCCGCCTGAAGACTTGACAGCGTCTAAAAGTATATATATATATAACCTATAACGTGAAATCGATCGTTGTAATAAATACCTTTAGCATTAGGATACCTTTACTAAGACGATAAGAATTATAAAATTCGACAAATCATAAAGGTTAACATAGTAAAATTTAATAAGAGTCGTTAAGATAAGAAAAGGAAATGGCGCAGGTTAGTACCTGAAAACGTAAGCGATTTTGAAGGATCTTATACGCTTATGCGTAAATAAGTCAAGGATTGGACCGATTTGCAATCATCATTATCGATGATATGTTGGGTGTAGTTAAAGTCTAGGGCAAATTATAAGCAAAAATTGGAAAATGGTTTTTACAAATGGGTTGTTGCGAGTTCTCAATATGGTCTACTTGGTTGACACGTTTAGCTAAGAAAAACGTGGTCTTTGAATGAGATGATAAATAAGATGATAGATGTGACATGAATTTCGGTGTAGTGAAGTATGAACTGACCACTGTGATTAATTTCACCATACCCAACAGCTCAAGAGGTTCTTAGTGAGTATGGATACCTCAAAATTATGAAGGAGCTGTGTATTGATGTATAATGGAAAGATAGTCAATTTTTGGAGTTAGACAACTCAAGGATCATGAAATAAACTATCTGACCCATGATTTAAAGTTGGCAGCGATAGTACTTTTACTGAGGATATGGTACTATTATGTACACGATGAGGAATTTTTGATATGCACTGATCATGAAGCCCCAAGTATCTGTTTTCACAGAAAGAGTCGAATATGAGAATACATAGTGGGTGAGAGCTTCTGAGGGATTTTGATTTGTGAAAATTATACCTCCCATGAAAGGCTAATGTGATGACTGATGCCTTGAGTATAAAGAGCCTCGGGATGGTAGTACATATGATGGTCAGGGAGCGTGAGCTGCTAGAGCAGTTGTGAACCTCAGTATTGATGTGATCCCTTCTGATGATGACAGTGATTGTGTGACAGCTAGCCTGAGACTAGAACCGGATGAGAGTGCCCGGATTTGACAGGCTTAGCGTGATGATCGGTAGGATGTCGATAGTTTGGGTCAGATTCAGAAGGGTACAGTGACAGAGTTCACGGAGTATGATAATGAGTTACTGAGGATTTCGAGATAGTATAAGTGCTCCCCAGGACCACAGTTGATGAGATACTAATATTGTCAGAAGCTCACTCTTCGGGATATACAGTGCATACGGAAGTAAAGAATATATCGAAATCTCGAAAAGGGTATTGGTGGTCAGATGTGAAAAGAGACATGGTAGAGATTGTGGAAAACTGCCTAGTATGTCAGCAGAATAAGGTAGAGTATTAAAAGTCTGCAGAGTTATTGCAGCCTCTACCTATATCGACACGGCATGGAAATAGGAGCAAGTCTCCATTAATGTCGTGATGGGTTACAGAGAACTCAGGTGAATTACGAGGCTATTTGGATAATAGCCGACAGATTGCCTAAGTCTACCCACCTTCTGGTTATGAAATCCCTAAATACTCGGAGTGTATATGAGGATTTATGTGTAAGGAAGATTGTGGAACATTAAGTAGCTTTCCAGTGAGCATGGTATCATATAGGGATTCCCGCTTCACTTCCCACCTCTGAGGATATTTGTAGGAAGCTATGGGAACCCGACTGAGTATTAGCACAGCATTTCGTCCTCAGACAGATGGTCAGTCAAAGAGGACTGTACAAGTTCTGGAGGATCCGATGAAAGCGTGTGCCATTGATTTTATAAGCTCCTGGAATGATCAGTTGATTTCTAATTGAATTCGCCAATGGTGACAGTTGTCACTTGAGTATCGGGATAACAAGATATGAGGCAGTGTATGGCTGTAGGGGTTGTCCCCGAATTGGATAAGAAAAAGTGGGTGACAGATAGAATCATTTTCGACCTTGGATAATAAGTCTTTGAGGATGTTTAGTTAAGGATGAGAGATTAAGAATACCTCAAAGCAGATAGAAAAGTATTGGAATTCACCCTTGGTGAATTAGTATGGTTGAAAGTTACTCGTCCTAAGAGAATAAGGACATAGCGAACTTTTGGAAGAAGGTAAATTGAGTTGCGCTGGATAGAATATTTTGAGAGATTGGACAAGTGGGAGATAAGACCTGTAAGTTGGTGTTATCACCTGAATTAACAGGCACCCGCAATGTGTCTCAGCTTTTGATGCTTCGGCAATACTATCCAGATCCAGCATAGGTGATCGAATATGAATTCCAAAAGTTCAGTTTAATGAAAATATAAGTATATTGATAAGTTGATTCGGGCATTAAATAGGAAAGAGAAAGTATTGAGGTTTAAGATGATCTCCCTAATTAAAGTCCTTTGGTAGTAATACACTCCGGAAAAAGGTCACATGAGAATTAAAGAAGTATGATACGATTAATGTACCCGGAGTAGCATATGGACTCATATGAATTGGTTCTAATTTGGAGGACCAAATTCCTTAAGTGGGGGAGAGTTGTAAGACCCGAATTAAATTAAAATCATAAAATGAATTAGTGTTTGTGAAGGAAAGTTTGACTGAATTAATTCTCGAACATGTGTAAGGGCAAAATGGTCAAAAGACCGAAAGCCGGTGTAAATTTGATAAGAAAATTTAATTAAGAATAATGGATTGAGATATCTTGATCGATAATGAGGAAATTATACAATTTGGGTCAATTGATCAAGATTCAGAAATTTTAAATATACCGAAAAGTCATTCGGGACAATATCCCGAAAATACGGAGGAATTATACTCGAAAAAGGGTTAAAATATAATAAATAAATTAAATTAAATTAAATTAATTAATTTAGAATTAAATAATAATTTTAAGGATATTTTAAGGGATATTTTGGATTTTTATAGAGTATTTTAATGAATAGTGTAATAATTAAAATAAATAATAATAAAAATAATTAATAAAATAAATGAAAAAAAAAAGTTGGGAAATCTGAAAACCAAATCGGGGAGAGAGAAGAAGTGAGAAAGCAGGAAACGAAGCCAAACCGAGGAGACACCGGCGAGCCGTCCGGTGATCGACGACCCCCGACGAAGCTACCAGGAGGAAGAGGAGAGACCGGCGAGCACGTGGGCACCGAAATCACGCCGTCAGGTGGTCGGAGGACGTCGAACGGAGGAAGAGAAAGCCGTGAGGAAAATCGAGTCGGTCCCGGCGAACGGCGGCGTCTTGGCTCCGATCCGACCCCACAAAATGATCCCCAGGCCGAGACGGTTCTGTTGAGGCCAATGGATGCTGGCGAAACGGCGGGAATCGCCGTCGACGGCCAATGGAAGAAAATGGGTTTCCGACGCTGGGGAGAAGAGGTCGAACCGGCGACCTTCCGGCGGACTTGGGTGAAACTGAGGCCAGATTCGAGCTGCGGACAACCTTGCGGAGCTGCTGGCGGTGGAAGCCGGTAGAGAACCGACCGTCAAGGCCTTGAACCGGCGGTGAACCGGTCGAACCGGAGTGAACCGACGGTCTGAACCGGTCCGAACCGGACTGAACCGGTTCAGCCAAAAAGAGGAGGAAAAAGGGAGAAAAAGGGGAAAAGAAAAAGAGAAAAAATTGGAGAAAATTCCAGTGATGCAATCGAGCTTCGGGTAAGTCGATAAGCGGTCAAATTGACCGATTTAAATTTTGGAGTATTTAATTTAATTAATTTTGGGCCGAAAACTTACCCGAAAAAATGGTGAAATTATGTAGCTCGACGATTGGCATCCGCCGAGAGCTCGAGATAGCCTCGATTTGCGGACTAGCATGGAATCTCGGGTAAGTAACCATTATTTACGACAAAATTATATCGTTATGCGTGATACGAATTTAAATTCCGCATAAATTGAATTAAATTATGAAAATTTAGATAAATTGTCGTAAATATTAAATTTAGCTATTCGAGAGCTAGAACGAGGCCCAATAAATTATTAGTGGGCCCAATAAGCCCAATAGGCCTCGATAAAGTGAAAATTAAATGGAAAACGGGCTTAAGGCCGATTAAGGCCCATTAAGGTGCAATCGGGCCCAATAGGGGTAAACGGGCCCAATGATTTAAATTAAACCCAGAAAATAGGAAATACAATTAAATTGTATAATATCTGACCTGAGGAATATTGATACGCAGTTCCGGGCATTGGATTGAGAACAGATCAGACTGCGCGACGTGACATCAGTGGAAAGGTCAGACTCGACAGGAAAATAAGGTAAGGGAATTCTACGGACTGCTAGAGGTAAACTTTACGCAATTTTAAGTTCATTGCAGTCTTTAAAATTTATCTGAAGGGTCTAGAGGTCGAATAATAATTTTAGTGCCCCGAATGGGCAAATTACTAAAATACCCTTGTTAAGGGTAGAACTTACAAATTTAGGAAAAATTGGGAGGAGCAAGGACAAGAGGTTCCTGCTCGTTCTGGAGACATTTTAATGCATGCATGAGTAGGCTGGCTAACCTTGAAAGAAAATGCACAGTATTGCATACTTTCAACGATATAACTGTTTTGGAAACTGTTTTGAGAAAACAGAGCCGCCTACGTGTTTTTATTTACATGTGACGTGTTAGAGCTCAGCTCGCACGATATTTTCGATTTGTGTGATGCACGCATTAGTGCTGGAGCGAGAGCTCGCACTAGAGTTTTACATGCATAGGTGCTGGAGTCCAACTCGCACCAGATTTGCATACATATATATATGATTTTCGTGACAGGGTGCTGAGTCTAACTCGCACCATATTTTTATGTGATTTTTGAGACAGGGTGTTGGAGCTTCGCTCGCACCAGCTTTTCATATGGTTTGCATATAGAGTGCTAGAGCTTAGCTCGCACTAGTTTTATTTGATTTACTGACAGTGTTAGAGCACCGCTCGCACTACTTTTCAGAGATCATACGATAAGCCGTGCTTGGAGCATCGGGTAGACTGTGTGTCACCGATTAAATAGGCCCGCACGTGCGTTTTGAGACATGGCATGTTAAAATAACCTGATGAGCCCGAACGAGGGATAAGGGTTAGAGAAACAACCTGATGAGCCCGAACGAGGGATAAGGGTTGGAGATCCACCTGATGAGCCCGAACGAGGGATAAGGGTTGGAGGACCAGCTGATGAGCCCGAACGAGGGATAAGGCTGGGGGTCCATGGAGTACGATGTACCGTGCAAGTAGCATGGAGTACGATGTACCGTGGGGTATCTTCGGATACGGTATCTTTGTGATACGGGTATCTTCGGATACGGTATCTTTGTGATACGGGGTATCTTCGGATACGGCATCTTCAGATGCGTGAGATCGGATAAGACTGACGGGTTAGATTGACCCACCTCCCGAGCGGTTCCCGATCAGGGTGAGACCTCGTACACTGGGATCCGTGAAGCTAGAGGGACTCACGAGGACACATATGGCCAGTCCTGGTTATTGCCGTTATACAGATATTGCCTCGTCTTGCATGTCGACGATTTCGATGATTTAAACTGGGTTATTAAACTAAATGTGCATGATGGTTATTTCCATGCTTTCAAACCCATATGTGATGTAAACGAATTTTCATGATTTTGTGTGAGTCAGGATCACCCGAAGGAGGGGTCGAGTCCTGACTTTACTGTGAAATTTTAATTGAGAAAGAAATGATTTGAAATAATTGCATGTTGAATTTTCTGTGCAAACTCGATTTACATAACATCATAACTTTCATATCATCTGTTTTAAATGTGTGGAGAAAGGGTGGTTTATGCATGGCACCACGTTCATGTAGGTAGTATGGTTACCTACTTGATCGTAGGATTGCCTTACTGAGCTTGATGTGCTCACCTTTTTCATTTTCTCCCACAGATAATCTCCAGTTGAAGTTGCGACGACTCAGTACTGCATTCTGGATATCCGCTGCTGCCCATCGACATAAGGTATATACACTTGTACATATTGTATCTACATAAGCATAGCACAGTAACATGTTTGTAAGTAACTTTAGGGGATGTATAAATAATGTAGACAATATTAAATGATTAGAGAATAAATAAGTTAGATGGTAATTGAATGGTGGGACTGGCATTGACTCACAGCCCAATTTGTTAGTGGAGTGTGGTCACGATCAGAGGAAAGGTAAGTATGAAATAGAAATAACAAAACGTGAAAAATTAACTCTGATTTTTGGGTAGTTCGGGACGTGACAGAAAATGGCTGAATGATATGGTAAGTGAGGATGCTGACATCGAATCACAGCCCAACCATTGATAAGGAGAAAGGTAAGTTAAAAAGCGAAAAATTGGTAGTGGTTTTGGTTAAGTCATGGAGGGTTGTGACATGCACTATCTACGTGATCGTGATGCCATGCTAAGAAACCACACAATTCTTATTCACATCTTAAAAGCATCATTTCGTGCTTGTGTTAATGGCATGTAAAGCAAATCATGCTATTTAGATTTAGTGCACAAATCATTTCAAAGCATGGCATTAATCATCATTCGTATTTCACAAATAAGGCATGGAAAATCATCATGCATCAGTGCACTTTAAAACCATTTTCATCATTTCTCAAGCAAATCATGGTTTCTCATCTCAATTAAATCAATCACTCGTCAGGTCTCAGCCCCTCCCTCCGACTGTCCTGACCCACAAAGCATTTCAAATATAGATTTATTCATAAATAGTAGACATGTGAGATAGGCAATATAATAAGGGAAATCTCCTCTAGGACTATAGCCATATCATGTGATCCCAGGCTACACTGATCAAGTGTGCGGGGTATCACCACTATCTACTTCCATACGGGAGGTGGGTCACGTCTAGCTCACCGGTCCATATCATATCTAAACATTATCTGAAGACGGCATATCATAATCTCAACACGGTACAGCGTACTCCATGCTACCTGCACGGTACAGCGTACTCCATGGACCCATATCAACACATCATATCACACCACATCTAAAAAATGCACGTACGAGCCTATTTAATTGGTATGACATCTTGTCTTCCTGAAGCTCCTAGCACGACTATCAATATGTCAATTCTAAAAAATGCACGTGTTGACCTATTTAATCGGTGCGACACCCAGTCTACCCGAAGCTCCTAGCACGACAACAAGTATAGTGGGCATCTAATGTGAGTTATGCTCCAGCACCATGCAAAAATTAATATAAAGTCTGTGCGAGCTCAACTCTAGCACAACATCATAAAAATCCATGCGAAAACTAGTGCGAGCTACGCTCTAGCACTCATGTGTATGAATATACATCAAATCTCGCCTGAGTATCTAGCACGCTTTCATTCTCATGAAATCCATGTAGGTGGCTCAATTCTTTACAAAACATGGTTATCAACCAAATCAAATCATTTCTTTTGCAAATCATTTCAAATGTTAGGCAACCCACCAATCACTTGCTAAAAGGCAACAAAACAAGGTTTTGAAAGCATCATGCTTTTGTTTTCATGTACATTTCTCAAAACCCAACTCTTTGCCCTTCAATCACCCACTATCATTTCCTAGTATCACATGCACTCTAGCAAAACATTTAAGCGCCCAAATTGCGCACATATATCTCTAAGAGTCCACACAATTCCCTTACCTCAATTCACTTTGGGTGTGACTCTCTTCCTCTTAGCTTCTCGCGCTTGGCTTAACTTGCTCCGGTGCATCCTTGAAAGCTGCAATTCATTCTTCAAACGCTCGAGTTAGTGTTGCTAACTCTCATTCAACTATGCATCTTACCCAATGCCTTAACTATTCATTTTACCCCTTTTGGGTAAGTTTCACAATTCATTCCATTACATCATCTTAAAATCATACCCATATCACCATTACCATCTCAAGATATCATATTCATCATTTATTCCACTACATGTCACTTTCTCACACTAACCTATTTCTAGGTTATAATCATTCCATTGCATTGTAGATAGTTTCTACCATTAATAAGCACACCAATCAACTCCCAAAATCAATAACTTAAGCAAATGTACTTGAGTTGGTGCTTTAGAAACTCAGCTCTTTGGATTTCCTTCTCACTCCAAATGACAATGCTCCTTGTTCCTTCAATCCCACAAATGGGGTAATGCCTCCAAATTATGTTGTTCTTCTTTTTTATGTGAACCACTTTGCATCTAATAGCCTTCCCTCAATTCTTACTGGAAATAGGATGATTTAGAGAGAGAAAACTAGGTTTTTGGGTTGGAAGATGGAAAGGAAATGGTTGCTCTCGTGAAATGCAGATTTCTCTGCTCCTATTTATAGAAACTGCTTGATGAGATCGATCTGCCTTGGGTGGAGATCAATTTGGTCCTCTTAATATCCCTCTTTTTCATGACATTTTAAAGGCATGAGATTGATCTATCGAGGGCTTGAGATCGATCTGTCTCGGGCAGAAAGTTAAGGAGATCGATCTAGCTAGGGAGGAGATCAATCTGCTCAAACCCGAGAGCTAAGGAAATTGATCTTCTTGCCTTAAGAATCGATTCTCTCATTACGAATGTTTAGCAGATCGATCTGGCCTCATTGGAGATCGATCTGCACTATTCTTGTTGCTCGTATAAGAGCATTTTGGCTCTTCCAGATCAATCTCTCATCTTATTAGATCGATCTGGCCTTCATATATCCAGATTTTGCTGCAGTTTTCTACAGAAACTTACACCAAAACATCCTTAATTTGCTGCCATAGTCATTTTCTCATCCAGTTGCCTTTAAGACTTGAAAACAGCATCCATTCATACTTTATACACATTAAAACTTGTGTGCATTCATTGTATAACCAAAGGTATACAATACAAAGCTAAATTGAAGCATAAAGATTCATACCTTTTATGCAACTTCATTCCATTTTTACTACACTACTCAGATTCCATTCCATTCACATTGATCACATACAAAAGTCCATTTCTTCATATTCATACACAATGAAACTTGTATATACATCACAACTCTTATTACAAGTGTGTACATTGGACTTATGGACTTTACATCACTTATGCTTCACATTACAAGTACATCACCATTCTTATAAATTCATAAACTAGTTGATCCAAAGTCATCCATATTATACTTCTATGTACACATATATACAAAGTTATACATATATGGAGTCTTACACATAGCAAAAACATATCAGGCAATGGAAGTTAAGATTGGAAATTATCTTTGGTTTTCTTTCCATCATTGGTGAATTTGAAAATTATCATTGTCTATATGAAAATTTTGACTTAGGAAAAATCCTATCTCATTGGAGCCTCCATCATGACTCTGTCGAGTTGTTGAGCTGGATCCGTTACCACTAATTTTTACTTTTAGCTTCAATCTCTTATTCGTTCTACCTTAATTGCATAGAGAATGCCTCCTCGTCGGCTACTGCCGCCACCACTTTGGTTTCTTCATTTGGTTTTTCTTCTTGATTGAGCTACTCCTTTTCACCTTCATAAAAAAACTAAACAAATCTTGAATATATATGTGAATTGAGGACTTTTGGTCATTAATATAATCAAGATAAAAAAAATCTTTATAACAATAAAAAAGGTATTTATATTATCCTCACCTTGGCAAGATCTAAGAAAGTCACAATACAATGAATTGGAGGAATTACTTCCCAAAATCTTATAAATTTTCCTCCATATCAAAAACAAAAGAATATAAAGTATTATCATTCCTAAATTTTAAAAATTGATCAAATATTGTAAAAATTATAGGAAAAAAATGTGTAGTTGGATAACATTGAACTAAAAATTGCTCGGTTACATCTTTAAAAGTAGATAATAACTCAGCATAATTTTCAATAAAATTCCAATCAAAATCAGAAATTACTAAGGATTCGTCATTTACAAAATTGTTATAAAGAGGAGTAACAATATTTTTATAAAGTAAAACATTAAAAGTAAACGATGAAGAGAGTAAACATTAAAAGTAAACGATGAAGAAAGTTCCATATTATTTCCATGGGAAGTGGAAACACTTTAGCATTTACATTATGTGCTTCACAAATTCATTTCCATTCACGTTTGTGATTTTGAGAGTGGATCCACTTTGCTAAAATTTTAATTTTTTCTATTGGACCTATGCCGTTAACATTAAAATCATTTTGCACACACAAATTTATAATATGACATGAACATCTAACATGAAAAAATGCACCTAGCATAATTGGGTTTAAACATTTAATTAATAGAGGAATAGCTGCAACATTATTAGAAGCATTATCTAAAGTAATAGAAAAAACTTTATTTTCAATCCCATACATTTTACACACATTAGTAACATAATGATTAATATTATATGCAATATGTGATTCGTCCAATACATTTAAAGATAAAATGCGTTTTTGCATGCACCATTTTTCATTTATCCAATGATAAGTTATAACAAGATAACTTAAACCACTTATACTAGTCCAAACATCACTAGTTAAACTAACCCTATGTGATATATTACTAAGGTTATGTGTCACGGCCCTCTTTACCAGTCCGTGACCTTTACCTTACCACTTACAGTTAGGTTGTGAGTCAACATCCATTACATCTCTCATCCATTTTAGTTAAATAAATTCATATAAATGAAGTAGAATAGAAACTAGACTTTTATATATAAGTACAAAAGCATTTACATCAGTTTCTATTATATACATCCCTCAAAATACAAAATACAAACTTTACTGTGCATTAATTTACAGGATGCAACATTTTTCTTATCTCAAGTGTATACCTCTCTATACTGCTGGATAACTGTATAAACACGATAGCAGAGATGACTGCAGTGTACTCACTACTGCGTAGTATCTGTGGAGGAGGAAATAAGGGGGTGACCTAACGCGTTCAGTAAGGAAACCAAGAAAACAGGTAGATAACCACACTATCTACATGCTAAAATACATATATGATTATCTTCCTTATAAAACAATATGCATGTTCATTAAAACAACTTCCATCAATGCGAAACCATTAATTCGCTAGATGGGTATACGCATATTTACACAGTATCACATAGCTTCACACATCATAATCTATTCACATAATTCATATATAGAAAATGCTTTACATTTTGCAATTTAATATATATTGAGACATAAATCATGGGTTATCACATCCTCAGACACACAGCAAGGGAAGACATCTGTCACCTCACATAGTATCATATCACATAGATTTAGAAGACTTATGACCATATTTGGATTCTAGGCTACACTGATCAAGTGTGTGGGAACCCTACGCTTGGGGAGGCGGATCAACCATCCCTTCAGCTTATACTCAATCATGGCACATCGTACCCCATGACTAATGCTCACGGTACATCGTGCTCCCGTGGATCGTTTTCACCCATTTCCATTGTCTTAAAATCTTGTGCAAGCAGGTCAGTGCAAGACACATAATAGTACACGACGGCCTAGCACGATTTATACTCATTACATCACATTCATAAAAACCACGTGTGAGCAGGTCAATGCAAGACACACAGTAATACATGACGGCTCTAACATGACTTTACTCAACACACAGCACAATCATGAAAACCTCGTACTAGCAACTCAGCGTAAGACACACAGCATACCTTAGGCATCGAGCACGGTATTACTAGGAATTTACATGCGAGCATAGTCAGAGCAAGACACACAGCAATACTCGAAGGCTCCAGCATGATTCCTAAAAATCTAGTGCAAGCATCTCGAGTGGAACACATAGCATCACCCGAGGCATCGAGCACTCTTTTCGTTTTTCTTAAAAAAATCCTTTTAAAATAATGTACGAGCAGGGCTGGTCAATCTACCGTTGCTCCTCAGGCTCTAGTACGATTTCACATAGAAAAGAAATAGAATGGTCTTCATGTACTATCATGAGTGAGAGGGTAAATCTCCCTTCAATCACTCTCTAAAAGCATTTCATGCAAATTATCAAACCGAGAGCCCGTCTATTGTTATTCTTTCTCAAAACATATGCAAAACCTCTTTTTACAATAATTATAGAAGTCATGCAACTCATACTATGGACTTATTCTCATACGTAGTTTTCTACTTAGATATACCAATATCTATATACTTTTCGTATACATTCGCACACAGCAGGTAAGAAAACATACGTATAGCTATCTCTATAGCTCACATAAGTCCCTTACCTCGAATCACGCTTAAATCATTTCCCTTCGATTCTCACTTCTCGTAATCCACTCGATCGATCCCAACAATATCTTCTGGAGCTGAAATTGTATACTACACACATCAGTATACCTCATTTTATTTGCATGATATTCAAATAGATACATTTGGCCATTTATATCTCATTTGACCTCGTTATACCATTATCGGACTTTACTCTTTCATAAGGTCCATTTCGAGTATATAACTCATTTTCGAGAATCTCTCAGTCTCCTCAAGTCTATTTATTCATACTAAACCGATATTAAGCTGATAATACCTCAAGTTCATCATTTTCATTTTATTGTGTCGTTTCATCAAACACCTCATATACTCAATTTTAGCCATTATTGTTTCTAGCACATGAACTTCATCAAACTATTATACAATCATGTATATATGCTTAATAACATCTATTCATGCTTAAATCATCATTAAATCCATGCCTACTCAACTTTCTCATCTTTTTCTCACATTTCACCATGTTTAGGTCATGGAGATTAAGCATGTTCTAAGATGTTTCAATCAACAATATATACACCAATCAACTCATAAAATTGTATAGCTCAACATGCATGAGATTAGTGATTGAAATCTCACCCAGCTTGGTTTTTCTTTTTTTGGCTGAATTTGGAGAAATCACCTTGTTTACTTCAATCAAACAATTTCACCACTTGTTTTTGGGCTAAGTTATTCTCCTCTTCACTATGAATAGCTTTTCTAAACTAACTTTTTTCAATTTTGTATGAAAAGTGATGGTTTCCTATGGTCAAGAGCTAGGTTACTTACTTAGATTAGAAGGTTTGAGGTGTCTCTCGTGCATTACAGTTCAGTCGGTCCTATTTTATAGAAAATTCTTGATGAGATCGATCTCCATAAGTGAAGGATTAATCTGCAGCTATTTTTAGCCTTTCAGAATTCAGTTTTTAAGCTTAGGAGATCGATCTATCAATGAGCAGGAGATCGATCTCTCCTAGGCTGAGAGCTTCACAGATCAATCTGGCAGGGCAATGAGATCGATCTGCTTTGGGTCGAGGTTTAAGGAGATCAATCTGCTTGAGGTTGAATCGATTTATTCTTCATAGGGGATCGATCTCCTCTTCCCAAAATACTTTGGTTAGGTATTTTGAGTATAATGAGATCGATCTGCTTGCTTCTAAGATCGATCTCCCCTTGTTCTGTAGCCATACTTAGCCAATTTCATCCCAAATTCTCAAAGTTAACTTCATTTCCATTTACCTCACTACTCAATTTGCATGCAATACACATTCATCACTTTAAAAGGTCCAATTCTTATTATTCATACTTAATGAAACTTGTGTGTACATCACGAATTCACATAACAAGTGTGTACATCAAAATTATGGACCTTTCATTACTTATGGTTCATATTACATAAACAAATGTATACTTAGAGAATCATAAGAGTTACATATAAAAATACGGGTCTTACATTCCTTCCCTCCTTTAAGAAATTTGGTCCTCCAAATTAGAACCAACTTAATCCTCAAAAAGTAGGGGGTACATTTCCCTATAGAGTTCTCTAACTCCCAAGTAGCTTCCTCTGAATTGTGTTGTTGCCATAGAACTTTGATAAGCGAAATCGTCTTGTTCCATAGCACCTTTTCCTTTCTATCCAGTATCCGGACTGGTTTCTTTACATATGAGAAATCATTCTTGAGCTCCAACGGCTCATACCGAATCACATGGGTTAGATTTGGATGGTATTTCTGAAGCATCGATACATGGAAGACATTATGTATGCCTGCTATCTCCACTGGTAATGCTAGCCTGTAGGCCTTATCTCCCACACACTCTAGTATCTCAAATGGTCCAATATA
The DNA here is from genome assembly GCA_033439115.1 of Firmiana major. Lineage (NCBI taxonomy): Eukaryota > Viridiplantae > Streptophyta > Magnoliopsida > Malvales > Malvaceae > Firmiana > Firmiana major. The sequence goes on along the minus strand of CM065908.1, from coordinate 41,909,802 downwards.
CTAATGACTCAACTTACCCTTCTTACCGAACCTCATAATCCCTTTCGAGGGAGAGAGTTTCAAGAATACCGAGTCACCTACAGTGAACTCTAGTGGCCTGCGTCTCATGTCAGTGTAGCTTTTCTGCCTGCTCTGAGCTGTTCTCAATCTCTCACTTAACAACTGAACAACCTCAGAGGCTTGCTGTACTAAATCAGGAGGAAAAAATTTCCTTTCACCCACTTCTTCCCAACTAATTAGAGATCGACACCTTCTACCATACAAGGCTTCATATGGTGACATTTCGATACTCGAGCGATAACTATTGTTGTATGCAAATTCGGCTAACGGTAGGTGATCATCCTAAGAGCCTTTAAAATCCATAACACTTGCTCTCAACATATCCTCTAACGTCTGGATGGTTCTCTCTGACTGACCATCGGTTTGAGGATGGAAAGCAGTATTGAAACTCAATCGGGTTCCCATAGCTTCCTAAAATTGTTCCCAAAAATGAGAAGTGAAGTGAGAATCCCTATTTGATACGATGCTCAATGGAACACCATGTAATCTCACTATCTCCCGTACATGCAACTCTGCTAAGCTACTGATAATTCTATTTTTAATAGAATTATTTGTGCTTAATTTTCTAATTAATTATTTAAATCCCTATATTATTTTATTAATAATCCCCTTTATTTAATTAAAATTCTCTTATGTGCAGATAAATTAAATCTACATGAAACTCAGTCGTTTCAGTCGAAATTAGGTTGAAAATGGGCTAAAGGAGATTGGACCACTTCCAATTTGCAGACTGAGTCACCAGTCATTTGAACACGTGTGATGCTAGGTGTCCGTATTTTATTCGCTCCGAAACGATAAGATCGAAGGACACCGTGGCAACCTTCTGAAAGACACACGCTGGGCCACATCGCACAACCAATTGGAAAAAAGACTGATGACGTGGAAATATCTGCTCTGCAGCAAATCAAATGAAGACAAGTGACCAAACAATGCCAACTCATCTAGGATGAAAAAATTACCATTGTACCGTTATGTTTGTGTATAAATAGAACATGATGGCAATTGAAAAAAAAGTAGGAAATTAGGAAGTAGGAAGTAGGGTAGGAGAAGTGTAAAATTTAGGAGTAGTCTAAGGTAATTTATGAGTAGTTTTAGTTTTTTGAATAGTTTAAAGTTTTATTTTAAAAGCTTTATTGTTAGATTTTATTTTTTTTTAAGCATTTCCCGTTAGTTCTTTCTTAACCACCATTGTTAAATCATTGTTTAGAATCATTTTCATTTTTAAGAAAAACTTCATTTCTTTTTCTTCTTTGCCATTTCATTTCATTGTTTTGGTTTTTCTGGTATTTTTGTTGCAATGAGGTGTGAGGGGCTTGTGACAGAAGCCATAATGCTCAACCTATTGTAACTTTTCCATTTGCCATTTTTTTAGTTCCGCCTCCTGCACATTTATTTCATTCTCAATTTATGTGTTTTTTAGTTTTTCATTTTACAATTCGGTTGTGATCAATTTTTTTTACAGCTTTATAGTCGGTGTATTCTATTTTACTTGTGTTTATTAGAGTAGATAATGAGGCAAACCGAGGATGATGGGTTCAATATTCTTCTTGATGAAGCTCACGGGTTTGAGTGTTAACTTCAGTTGTGTTTGTTTTTATATTTCCTCTCAATTTTAATCTCTCATACCGTTTGCCTCATTGTTCTTTTCTTTTCTTATTTCGTTTTTAATTCTCTGCACTGCATGATTTCAACCCGTATGTTTCTTCATCATTAGTTTTTATCCTTTTTTTGTCTCTGTTTCAATATCAATATCCTGTTCATTGTCTTCATGTGCTGATATTCAGTTTGAATCCCATTTTGGCCTTCAGTTCTAGTTGTTAAATGCTGAAATCCATCACTATTACCGAGCTGTTGTGTGGCCATGGATGTGTAACTGGAAAAATCTGCTGAGGAGTTGTAGATTGGGCTGTATATAACAGAGGTGGCAACGTGTGTGGGTGCATGAAGAAGCCAACGCTAGCTGGGCAGAGCATTGCTGATTGCAGAGGACGTGTGCAGCACCTGGACAGCAGCTGGGCAGTGTGGCCATGGCAGCGCAGTACAGAATTGTGAGCAGCATCTGGGTGCAAGAGCAGTCAGACAAAAATAGACCAGCAGCCTGGAGCAGTATATAGCAGAGAGCTAGACAGAATCGAGAACACCAGGACAGCAACACCTGCAGCAGATGGTAGTACTTGGAACAAACGAACCGAGAGCAGCAGCAGGCAGCCTGGATGCAGCACGGACAGTAGCTGGAGCATCTGTGCATTAGCTGGGCAAAACTGAGACCAGCATAGGCCTGGAAAAGCCGTGAGCACCTGGGCAGCACAATGAAGAAGACGTGAACAGTGACAAATCGAGACCACTTTAATGTTTTGCAATTTGTTAAGGCCATGTTTCGCCACATGCCTTTCTTTTATACATTAATACTTATTGCATTTATATTATTGCTTTTATTAGTTGTCAATTTCGGTTAGTTGTTAGCTGATAATTGTAGGATAAATCTAATGTTTTAGATGTTAATTTAATTTTCAGTTTTAGTTTTTAGTAGTAGTTAATTTTTTTATTATATGTTTTAGGACATTATTTTAGTTTAGTATTTTATTAGTTACATTTAGAATCAATTTAGATTTAATGTGTTTCATGCATTTTTAATTTAGTCTTCATTTTTATTAGATTTTAGGTTAGTTTAATTTGCAATTTTTATTAGTTTAATTACATGCATTTTTATTTTAAGTTTGTTTAAATTTTAGTTTAATTTTATTTCTTCATTTTCATATTTGCATTTTATTTTAGTTGCGTTAATGAATTTTAACTGTTTTAATTATTTTTGTAGGTATTTCCTTTTAATTGCATGGAGCTCGGTAAGTAAATCTTAACTCGGTTTTATTTAGTTTTTATTATTTTATTGTTTTATTATTTTTTAGTAATTTTAATTAGCCTTAGTAGATCACCCATTGCAATTTTATAATTTGCTAGGATATACTTAGGGTAAGATTAACCGGTAGTTAATTAGGCTAGTCAACTTCTCTGTGGGACGATAACTCGGGACTCAAATCCCATTATTACTTGTACGACCCATGCACTTGTGGACAATACCTTCAGATCGTGTCAGCTGCTCAAGGTATCTGTAGATTTCATAGCCAGAAAGTGGGTGTATTTCGTCAATCTGTCAACCACTACCCAGATAGCATCATGGTTTCTCTTAGTCCTTGGCAATCCCATGATGAAATCCATGGTGACATGCTCCCATTTCCAAGTTGGTACTAGTAGAGGCTGGAATTACCATGCAGGCTTCTGATGGTCTACCTTCACTTGTTGACATATCAGGCATCTTCCCACAAATTTTGCGATATCTCTTTTCATCCCTGACCACCAATACACTTTTTGGAGGTTCTGGTACATTTTGTTACCTCCCGGATGCAATGTGTATCTCGATGAATGAGCTTCTGTCAAAATCAATCTCTTTAATTCTGGCTTATTGGGTCCGCAAATCCTGCCTCTAAACCTCAGTAGGCCATCATCACTCACTAGGAAATCGACCACATCACCCATTTGAATTTGACTCGAACGATCCTCACACAGTAGATCGGCATGCTGAGCCTGGCATATCCGGTCAATCAAATCTCGTTCCACTCGCAGGCTAGCTATCACACAGTCTCGATCAATATCAAGAGGGTCTATATCCAACCTGAGGTGAGTAATCTGGTTGAGCAGCTCATATTCCCTGATAATCATGTGCGATACCATTCCGAGGCTCTTTCTACTCAATGCATCAGCCACAACATTAGCCTTTCTTGGATGGTACAGTATCTCGTACTCATAATCTTTTAGAAGCTCTATCCATCGTCTCTGCCTTATATTCAACTCTTTATGTGAAAACAGATATCTGAAGCTCTTATGATCTGTATACACCTAGAATTTCTCATCGTATAAATAGTGACGCCATATTTTCAATGCAAATACCCTGGTTGCCAACTCTAAGTCATGGGTCGGGTAGTTCCTCTCATGGTCCTTAAGTTGTATGGATCCATAGGCTACTACCTTCCCGTTCTGCATCAACACACAGCCCAGTCCCTATCCCGAGGCATCTATATACACTGTATAACCTTTTGAGCTGGTGGGTATGGTGAGACTAAGTGCGGTGGTCATTCTGTGCTTTAGCTCGTAAAAACTTTTCTCACATTTATCATCCCACTCAAATGCCACATTCTTTCGTGTAAGACGTGTCAATGAAGCAGCCAACTTAGAGAATCCCTTGACAAATTGTCAGTAATAACCTGCTAAATCTAGGAAACTGCAGATCTTTGTAACCATCTTAGGCCTTTCTCACTGTATCTCCGCCTCTATCTTGGATAGATCCACTGATACACTATCTCTCGAGACTACATGACCTAAAAACGATATCTCAATCAGCCAAAAATCACACTTGTTGAGTTTAGCATACAACTCTTGATCTTAGAGGGTCTGTAACATTATTCTTAAATGCTGTTCATGCTCTTCCCTGGACTTCGAATACACCAATATGTCATCTATGAAGACAATCACGAATCTATCCAGGTATGGCTTGAATACATTATTCATTAGAGCCATAAATGCTGCAGGAGCATTCGTCAACCTAAATGGCATAACCAAAAACTCATAATGGCCATAACAGGTCCGAAATGCTGTCTTGGGTACATCTCCACTCCGAATCCTCAACTGATGATACCCAGACCTCAAATCAATCTTTGAAAAGACCTATGCTCCCTGCAATTGATCAATTAGATCATTAATCCGTGGAAGGGGATACTTATTCTTGATGGTAGCCTTGTTCAACAACTGATAGTCTATACACAGTCGGAGACTCCCATCCTTCTTCTTTACAAATAGAACCGGTGCTCCCCAAAGTGATACACTCGGTTTAATGAACCCCTTATCCAACAACTCTTGCAATTGCTTCTTTAACTCCTACAATTCAATTAGAGCTATTCTATATGGTGGCTTGGATATCGGTTCTGTTCTAGGCACCAAATCAATATAGAATTCCATTTCTCTATCTGGTGGCAACCTTACTAATTCTTTCGGAAAGACATAAGGAAATTATCTAACCACTGCATTGTCAGCTATATCTGGGTACACCTTATCCAAGTCAACCACATAGGTGATAAAACCTTTAACATATTATCATTACATTCGTTAGTAACATCATCCATCTTTAGAGATAATTTACTACTTCTTTCAGTACTTTTCAAATCTTACAACATACTTTTCAGGGATGGAAAACATTACTGTCTTAGCATAACAGTCTAAAACAACATGGTTTGTAGCCAACCAATCCATGCCTAGTATTACATCGAAATCCTTCATAGCTAATAGGATGAGATCGACCGACATGTCCTTTTCCCATACTTTTAACTTACAACTCTTACATACATACTCCGTCATTACATTGTCTCTCACTAGAGTGCTTATAAGTAAGATTCTACCTAAGGGTACAGGTTTCACATGTTCACACAGTTTACATTCAAATAAAGGTAATATGAATGAATGCGTGGCACCAGGATCAATCAATGCTAATGCTTCAAAATCAAAGATAAGGATGGTACCTTTAATCACATTTGAGGAAGTCTCTACAGGAGCTTGGTCCAATGCAAACACTCGCCCTCGACCAACAACTTGCTTGCCTTTCTCCTTAGTTGTGGCTTTCCTACTAGGTGTAGGTGTCTCAACTGTAGCCTTCTCTAGCTCTTTACCCTTCTGCGGGGCGGTATCAATCAACTCTGGGCATTCACGAGCTATGTTCCCCAGTTTACCACACCTATAGCATGATCTCATCGATAATGGGCATGGTCTACCCCCATGATATCTACCACATAACCTGCACTGTTCTGTGGCAGGTCGAGGTCCACCAATAACTATGCCCCTTGATGCTGGATGAACTGGAGGCTTCTCAGGCCTCTCTCGTGTCTCCTCAATCTTATACCCCTTACCAAATAACCTTCGTCCCTTTCAGAACCCTCTGTCCTCAACTAACCTCTTTCGATCTCTATCTCTGACTTTACCACTCCTGTTCAACTCTGGGGCATGGAACTCATAATCTTGCTCACACAATTGAGCTCTGCGTATTGCCTCATCATAAGTGGTAATGTCCAATGGAGCTAATCGAGCTCTGATGGAAGGTCTCAGTCCCTAAAGAAATTTTTGAACATTTTTGTCCTCAAGGCTCATAGTGACTGTATGTAAACCCCACAAATTTCCTATGTTAATTTAATTATATAAAAAAATGGAAATAATATATATTAACAGAAGTGTGAATATTCGTTGTAGGGCTCGAGGACTATAGGAACCGAGAAGCCCTTGGGATGACCGGGAACCCGAAGATACAAGAAGTAATAAGGCGAATGCAAGTACGGAAGGATTAGAAAATTTTAATTTGTTATTCGAAAAGTGTCGATGTAAAAACTTGTATCGAGAACTCATGGAGAATGATGGAATCCCGATATTATTTTAATTTCGGAATAAGGAAAATCTCATGAAAGGCATGATATTATGTCTTTGGATAAATTATATAAGAAAATGTATATATGTAGATATGTACATAGGTGAATATGTATGTATACATATATATATATATATACACATATGTACTGACATTTAAATAAAAGGAAAGGTATATGTATATATATACATAGGTATAATATATATATATATATATATACATATACTAGACAATTTAAAATGGAAAAATGATGATATAAATATATATATGACAAAATATATATATATATATATGTATTGTAAAGTATAATGTATAAGACATTTAATATAATAATAATAATAATAATAATAATAATAATAATAATAATAACAAATAAATAAATAACAATGACAATACACAAACAATATATTTATACTAATATAATGTATAAATATACATTGATACACTATATAGGAGTGGGTATAAAAATATAATAACCATACAAATACATAACAATTAATACCTACATACTAATATATATATATATATATATATATATATTAAACTAATATATATATATAAATATATTATGGCATGTACGGAATTGGCTTAGAAAAGCCAATTCCGTCTGCCACTGTTGCAATTGGAAAGGAAATCAAACAAAAACAGAGGAGCCTGGGCGGGAAAAAAAAGAAGAGAGAAAGAGGAGAAGAGGAGGAGAAGAAAAGAGGGAGGAAAGGAAAAGAGGCCTGCCGGGGAAGAAGAAAAGGAAAGGAAAGAAAGGAAAGGGAAGTAGCCTGCCGGGGAAGAAGAAAAGGAAAGGAAAGAAAGGAAAGGAAAGAAAGGAAAGGGAAGCAGCCTGTCGGGGAAGAAGAAAAGGAAAGGAAAGAAAGGAAAGGGGAGCAGTCTGACGAGGAAGAAAGAGAAACTATGGAGTAGACCAAACCGAGGCTGAAAAGGAGGAAGGAGCAGAACTGAATCGAAGCTGGAATAGAGGCAAGGGGGGAGGAAATTGAAATCGAAACAGGGACTGAAGAGGCAGCACCGCGAGCAGAAAATCTGGAAACAGAATCGGGCTTGAAGGGATAGCAGAACAGGGGCTGGAAATGGAGGCTGTAACCGAGACCAAGTAAGGGAATTCGTGAGGGAGGAAGGGGCTAGAACCGAAGGAGAAAGGGAGGAAGAAGAAGGGCTGACCGAGAGGAAAAGAAGAAAAGAAAAGAAGAAAAAAAAGGAGAAAAGGAAAGGAAGGTAAGATTTATGTATATACATGCATATTTAATTTACATGTATATATATAGATTGAATTATAAGCATGACTAGTATAAATTTAAATGGTGTAAAAAAAAAAGGGGTAGTCATGAATGATGGATAAAGGGAGAGGTAGATGCATGTATGTATATAAATATATGTATATTTATGTGAGGGTGCATAAATGGAAACAAGTAAAAATGATATATATATATACATGTATCCATGTGGGTATGTATGAGTATACATATACATATATTGAGTATTTACTTAGGTGTACATATAAAGGAATGTATGAGAGATGTGTATATACTAGGAGGTATATACAAATGAAGGTATAAGATAAGAATGTGTTTTAATATATGTACATACATGGGATGGATACATGTGATGAGGAAAGAAATGAAAACAAATAATGATGCATATATAGGAATATATATACATACATACTCGCTAGTATATACATGTAGTTGTATATAATAATAGGTATACCGAGGTGTGTACGTACAAAAATAATTTAGGGTAAGGAAAATATATATACGTACGTGAATAGCCTAGGTACGCACGATTAAACGTACACACGAGGAAGAACGAATAGGTTACGATTTTAACGTATTTCGAGTGACTCGTATGTATATGAAGCTAAGTAAACTACCTTCGATGTAGGTAAAACGTAGACGAAATTGACGGAGGTGTTGGAAGGCGTCGTTTCGCGAATATGAGATATCCGATACATCGAGGTAAGGGGTGTAAGACCCCGTATATGTATAAGGGTAATGTGTGTACTTGGATTAAATAATACGAATGGACTTGTGATGTAAAGTATGATTGATGTAAGTCCATGGATTTAATGTATGTATGTGTAATGTAAATTGTAACGTACATACAAGTTTCATTGAGTATGAATACGGAGAAATGTGTTCTAGCAAGTGATGGATGTGATTGAGACTCAAAATGAGTAGTGTGGTAAAATGGAATGGAGTTACGCTTCCATTTGGTTGTATGTAGCATACCTTTGAACATACAATGAATGCACACAAGTTTCAATGTGCATAAGGTATGAATGGATGCCATTTACAAGTTATAGAGGTGGATGGATGAGGAAATGGCCATGGCAATAGATTGAGGGTGTGTTGGTATGAGTTGCAGCAATGAAACTGCAGGAAATCTGGAAAACATGAGGTCCAGATCGATCTCATAGGATGAGAGATCGATCTGGAAGAGCCAGAATGCTCTTATTTGGGCGAAAGAATAGAGCAGATCGATCTCCAATGGAGACAGATCGATCTGCCAAGCATTCTGCAAGTGAAAAGATCGATCCTCAAGCACCCAGATCGATCTCCTTATCTCTCTGTTTGGGACCAGATCGATCTCATGCTTCGACAGATCGATCTCATGCCTCAACAGATCGATCTCATTGCTTCGACAGATCGATCTCAGGCTTAAAAATGCCGTGAAAAAGAGGGATTTTAAGGGACCAGATCGATCTCCTCTTGGACCAGATCGATCTCCTCAAGTCATTTCTATATAAAGAGAGCTGAAAAATCTGGAAATCTCGGAAAACACTTAACCTAACAATTTCAACCCCAAAAACCTAACTTTCCCTCTCTAAAAATCAACCATTTTCAGTGAGATTTGAAGGGAGATCATTAGAGGCAAAGTTGTTCCTATCAAAGAGGAGAACAACATAGTGAGAGGGCATTTTTCCATTTTTGGAATTGAAGGAGTTGAGGGAATTACCAATTGGAGCAAGAAGAGAAATCATATTGGTAAGATTCTAACACTCCAATCTAAATGCATTAGCTATTTAATTGATTTTGGAGTTGATTGGTATGAGTATTGATGGATAAACTACCTAAGAATGTAGTGGAAGTGGTGTGACCTAGAAATCTAAAATGGGTATAATGTGAGGATATATGGGATTGAATGAGTTTATGATTTGTGGCACGCTAAAGTTGTTATTGGGGTATTGTTTATGATTTTAGATGGTTAAATGAGATTACATTGTGAGTTTGGAGGAATTGTGGAAATGGGTATGAATATGCTTGATAAATGCCATAGTGAGGGGATTCATGAAATATGAACGCTATGAGCTTTATGTCGATTTGATATCGACTTTGAATGAGTTAATAGGCCTAAGAAAATCCATAGACTCGAGTTATGGATAAAGTAATGAAACGAGGCCAAATAAGCTTTAATAGAGGCTATAGATTAAAGTGACTATAGCAAGCACAAGGGTTGCAATATATGGGTCGAATATAATGCGGGATACGATTTTGTGCAGTCCCGAAGAGTTCGCTGAAGGCGAACCGAATCGTAAGAGTAAGCAGCTTAAGGAAGTGGAAACACGCATCGCAATTCCAGGTAAGGGAATTTTGTGAGTATATAGAGATAGCTGCTCGTATTTTGAACTGGGTGAATATTGGGTGTTGTATGAAATGCATGAATTGCTCAAATAAATGTTGATGGTATTTGTGAAAGATGATGAGTATATGCGTGCTTTTGGATTTAAAGTGGATTTTATGAAAAAGGGATAGTAAGGCTAATAATTGCATAAATCATGTGTTTTGAATGCTTTTACAAAACACAATGCTTTGATTTGAGCAAATAAAAGGATAGGCTGGCTAGTACTTGAATGATGTTGTGAAATAGCCCATATGAGGCACTAAGCATATTATGAGATGTTTTGAATGCATGTAAGCCGCCTATCGAGTGTATGAGATATAATTCGCGTTAGAACCTCGCTCGCGTGAGATTTCTATGTTTTCACTTGTGTGAAACATGCTTGAGCTTAGCTCGCACTTTGAAATTGAATTGTGGTGATGTTTATAAACCGTACTGGAGCTTATGCTCGTACGTGGATTTGAGTGGTTTTTCTTATGCATATAACTGTACTGGAGCCATGCTCGTACATGTTTTCTTCATATTTTATGCATAAATGCCGTACCAGAGCATTGCTCGTACGAAGTGATTGGTTTTGATGCATGAATTCACGCTAGAGCGTAGCTCGCGCTGGTTTACACACTGTGGTATGTATGAGGCCGTGGTGAGAGATACGGATTAGCTCAGGGAACCCAACAGGCCTGACAGACCTCTTAGGTGGGGTGAGGGTGAGGGGCTAGGACCTGACATAATCCATCCAGGGAACCCAACAGGCCTAACAGACCTCTTAGGTGAGGTGAGGGTGAGGGGCTAGGACCTGGATCAGGGAACCCAACAGGGGCGAGCAAGGCCATGAGGGGCTAGGACCTGGTATTGCGGTTACTCCCACGTGCTCTTGAGACTATAAAGGTTACACTCGATATGGGGTAGATAAGACCTATGGCAGGCACCCCCTAACCATGTTATGGGTCTGCGGAGTACGATGTACCGTGTATATCACATGGAGTACGATGTACCGCGTGGTGGTTACTTGATTTAGAAAGTCTGGCGGAGAACTAACCCACCTTCGTGCCAGCATGATGCCCCGCACACCGGAATCTGTGTGGTCTGGGATGATATGTGATGATTGGCCAATGTAGTCACTTGAGATATAGAAACCTGTCTCCTTGCTTGAATTACTTACTACCACATGATTTTAAATCTCTAAGTGTGATTGTGATTGTTTAAGGTAGACCCGAAGGAGGGGTCGAGCCTCGTGGATTTGAATTGTGAAATAAAAACGTGGTTGTGATTGTGAATTGATGTGATGTGATTGTATGTGATGAGAAAGAGATTTATGACGTGGGTAAAAAGGAGGTTTCTTAATGAATTGCCCTTTTTTATGAATTTAAATGAGATCGAGCATGAGATGATTTATACATGATGTTTTACCATATTTTATATGCCAGTTTTACATGACTTTGATACATGATATATATGTATACTCATACGGCATAGTTTTATTCCTCATGCTCCTACCATAAACGATTTATGCATAACACTATCAGCATGTAGATAGAGTAGTTATCTACCATGCTTGCATTATTGCCTTACTGAGCGTGTGGTTGCTCATCCCACTCTATTTTTCCCCCCTACAGAGCGTGCATAGTAGCCCAGTGAGGACTGAGGCGTATTATTTTGGACTCCGCTGCATCTCCATCGCTAAGAGGTATATACACAGTGATTCTTTTTGTATCTAAACAATGTAAAAGCACAGTATTCTTTTGAGTTGTACTTATGGGGGATGTAGATGTCAGTAAAACATGTATTCGTATAAGTACACGATTAAATGCACATGTATGACATCGTTTTAATTAATTGAGAATGAATGAGATGTGGTGTTTATTATTGACTCACAGCCCAACAGTGTGTGGTTAGCTTAGTTCACGACTGGGTAAGGTAATAGTAAAACGCGAAAAATTTTCAGTGATTTTCGGTTAAAGAGAATGGAATTGGGTCGTGACAGAGATTGGTATCAGAGCTGTGTTGGCCTGATGTGAGTCATTAATAAAATGTAGGAAAGTACATCCCCATAGTACTGTGCTTTTGTTTAGATATAACTGTGTATACTGTGATGGATTGAGCTTAATAAATTATTATAATACAGGGAGTTAGGCACTATGCCAGTTACACGCAAAGGTAGAGGGGTGAGAGCACGTGCTAGAGGCCGTAGAGGTAGGCCTGAGAGCCGTGCGGAGCCACAGACTGAGCAGGCTCCACAGAACCCTGCGGAGAGAGCAGGTGATACTGAGGCTCGCTTCGCTAGGTTAGAGCGGAGTATTGAGAGTCTGGTGGAGATAGTCACGCAGGCCTTGGGCGCCGGTGACAGACGAGGTCCCGCGGCACAGCCTACTACTGAGCAGGCAGCTGCAGAGGCGGAGAGACCTCAGACTGCTGAGACAGTTACAGTTACACCACCTCCAGCCCAGGATACAGATTCTCCTATCGCTCCACAGCAGAGCGGTAGTGATGTGGGTTATGACTACGACTTGAGCAGGTTGCGAGAGTTTCAAGCGCTGAAACCCCCAGTGTTCAGAGGGGTGAAGGACCCAGTGATTACGGAGGATTGGGTGTATGAGATGGAGAAACTGTATAGGTTTTTCCGATGCACTTCAAGTGAGAAGGTTGCCTTTGCCGTATTTATGCTGAAAGGCGAGGCCGAGCATTGGTGGAGGTCCACCGAGACTATTTTGAGGGCCAAACATTCTGAGATCTCGTGGGAGATATTTCTAGAGGCCTTCAGGAGGCAATATATTCCAGCTACCGCACAGAGGAGACTGCGGATGGAATTTATGAATTTGGTTCAGGGGAACCGTACTGTGGACGAGTATGAGTCCAAGTTTATGTCCTTGGGGAGATATGACCCAGACACCATGGGTAGTGAGACCCGAAAGATTCAGAAGTTCATGGATGGATTGAGATTTGCCATCCGGACTAAGCTAGCTCCCTTCGATATTGTGACTTATGAGGAGGCAGTACATAAGGCTCAGTTATGTGAACAAGACTTTGAGCGAAATGCCTCCGAGTTTGGGAGAGTCAGTGTTAAAAAGGACAAGGATCGGAAGAGATCCGGGTTTGGAAGAGTGGCCAAGAGAGATGGCCAAAGATTTTTCGAGAAGAGGCCAAAGATTGAGGAGGTGCGGGAGAGAGCTGCTAGACCTCCCGTATACCCAGCCTTGACTGCGCCGAGGGGCATGAATATTGGGGGACCACGACCTACTACTGATCAGTGTAGGAGATGTGGGAGATTCCATGGGAATAGGCCCTGTCCGATGACCCCTAGGGTGTGTTTTAGATGCGAGAGACCAGGACATATGGCTAAGTATTGTCCTGAGAAGATGGAGATTGCCCCACAGAAGGGCAAGGAGCCTGAGGGAGCTCCAGTTGAGACAGCAGCCCCGAGGAGGAGGGCTACGGCTGAGGAAAAAGGGAAACAGGCTGCGGGTGTGAGCAGAGGAAGAGTACATGCACTGGATCAGGACACCGCAGATGCTTCGACGGATGTGATAAAAGGTACCATCCGAATCTTTGATTTAGAAGCATTGGTATTATTTGATCCTGGTGCCACACATTCTTTCATATCACCTTCCTTTGCACATAAATTGTTGAAATATGTGAAACCAACATTGTTGGATAAAATGTTGATGATTTCCACATCCATGAATGATAGCCAATTGACTGAGCATGTATGTAGGGATTGTAAATTAAAGATAGAGGGGAAGGAAATGATAGCCAATCTGATTTTATTAAATATGAATGATTTTGATGTAATTTTGGGAATGGATTGGTTGGCTACCAATCATGTTGTGATGGATTGTCATGCCAAAACATTAATGTTTTCAGGACTAGACAATCTTATTGTAAATTTTGATGAAAAGAAATGATATGACAATAGCATGTTTGTTGTAAATAAAGGAGTATGATTTTAAATTCATATTGCTTGAGAGATAAATTTATTATTTATGATAAATGTTGAATGTGGAGTGATGGTTTATGTTACTAACGATGGAGAGGACAATGTGAAGGGTTCATTGCCTATGTGGTCGATATAGATGAGTCACACCCGGAATTGAAGGACATACCCGTAATTACGGACTACCCTGATGTCTTTCCGGATGAATTGCCAGGACTACCCCCTGAAAGGGAAATGGAATTTCGCATTGAGTTAGTGCCTGGTATAGAGCCGATATCGAAGCCACCCTATAGAATGGCTCCGATAGAGTTGGAAGAGCTGAAGAAACAACTGCAAGAGTTGTTGGAGAAGGGGTTTATTAGACCGAGTGTCTCACCTTGGGGAGCACCGGTTCTATTTGTAAGGAAGAAGGATGGAAGCCTCCGACTGTGTATAGATTACCGGTTGTTGAATAAGGCCACCATTAAGAACAAGTACCCCCTTCCGAGAATCAATGATTTGTTGGATCAGCTCCAGGGAGCCGAAGTATTTTCTAAGATAGATCTGCGGTCAGGGTACCATCAGTTGAGGATCAGGAGTGGAGATGTACCCAAGACAGCATTTCGTACCCGTTATGGCCACTACGAGTTTTTGGTGATGCCATTCGGATTGACGAATGCTCCCGCAGCATTTATGGCATTGATGAATGATATATTCAAGCCATACGTGGACAAGTTTGTGATTGTTTTCATAGATGACATTTTGGTGTATTCCAAGTCCAGGGAAGATCATGAGGAGCACTTGAGGATAGTTCTGCAGACCCTCCGAGAGAGAGAATTGTATGCCAAACTCAGCAAGTGTAACTTCTGGTTGGAACAGATCTCATTTCTGGGGCATGTTGTGTCTAAGGATGGGGTATCAGTGGATCCATCCAAGATAGAAGCAGTTGTGCAGTGGGAACAGCCCAAAACAGTAACTGAGATCAGAAGTTTTCTGGGATTGGCAGGATATTATCGGAGATTTGTAGAGGGTTTCTCCAGACTAGCTGCTCCGTTGACACGCCTCACGCGTAAAGATGTTAAGTTTACATGGGATGAGGCATGTGAGAGGAGTTTTGAGGAGCTTAAGCGTCGATTGACGACTGCTCCAGTTCTCACCATTCCTACCAGCTCAGGAGGATTCTCGGTGTATACGGATGCATCACACCAGGGACTGGGCTGTGTGCTTATGCAGGATGGGAAGGTAGTTGCCTATGGATCTAGACAGTTGAAAGATCATGAGAGGAACTACCCGACACATGATTTAGAGTTGGCGGCCATAGTATTTGCTTTGAAAATATGGCGCCACTATCTCTATGGTGAGAGATTTCAGGTGTTCACAGATCATAAGAGCCTTAAGTACCTGTTCTCGCAGAAAGAGCTGAATATGAGACAGAGGAGATGGCTCGAACTCCTGAAGGACTATGATTGTGAAATCATGTACCACCTGGGTAAGGCAAATGTGGTTGCCGATGCTTTGAGTAGAAAGAACCTTGGGTTGGTGTCTTATATGATGGTACGGGAACATGAACTGTTAGAACGCTTTGCGAACCTCAGTTTGGATGTAACCCCACCTGGATCTGAGAGACTTGAGATCATGGCTAGTTTGAGACTAGAGCCAGAATTGATTGGCCGTATTCGGCAAGCCCAGCAGAGCGATCGACGGTGTATCGATTGGCTGAGGCAGACACAGACAGCTGTGGGTATTGATTTTGAGCAGAGTACTGATGGCTTATTGAGGTTCAGAGGCAGAGTATGCGTTCCCAGGGATCCTGAGATCAGGAGAACAATTTTATCAGAGGCTCACTCATCGAAATATATGATACATCCGGGAAGTACCAAGATGTATCAAAACCTTCGGAAGGTTTATTGGTGGTCTGGAATGAAAAGAGACATTGCGGAATATGTCGCTAAGTGTCTCGTTTGTCAGCAAGTGAAGGTAGAGCATCAGAAGCCTGCAGGATTATTGCAGCCTCTACCGATACCGACATGGAAGTGGGAGTAAGTCACCATGGACTTTGTGATGGGGTTGCCGAGGACCCGTAGAGGTCATGATGCCATATGGGTTATTGTGGACCGGTTGACTAAGTCCGCCCATTTCTTGGCTATGAGAGCTACCGATACACTGAGTCAGTTGGCGAACCTGTATATCCGAGAGATAGTACGGCTACATGGTGTACCAGTGAGCGTTGTTTCTGATAGGGATGCCCGCTTCACTTCCCATTTCTGGGAACACTTTCAGGAAGCGCTGGGGACCCGATTGAGTTTTAGCACCGCTTTTCATCCTCAGACAGATGGGCAGTCAGAGAGGACTATACAGACCCTCGAGGATATGTTGAGAGCGTGTGTGCTGGAATATAGAGGCTCCTGGGATGACCACCTGCAGTTAGCCGAGTTCGCTTATAATAATAGCTATCATGCTAGTATCGGGATGGCACCCTATGAGGTATTATACGGGCGTAGATGCCGTTCCCCCATTGGATGGGAAGAGGTTGGTGACAGACAGATTTTTGCTCCGGACTTAGTGCAGCAGGCATCTGAGGACGTCCAGTTGATATGTGAGAGATTACGGACAGCTCAGAGCCGGCAAAAGAGTTATGCTGACAAGAGACGAAGACCACTGGAGTTTGATGAGGGTGAGTCGGTGTTTCTGAGGGTATCACCATCGAAGGGTATTATGAGATTTGGTAAGAAGGGCAAGCTGAGCCCTAGGTATATCGGACCCTTCGAGATTTTAGAGAGAGTGGGAGAAAAGGCGTATAGGTTGGCATTGCCACCGGACTTGGCAAATGTCCACAACGTCTTCCACGTCTCGATGCTTCGGAAGTATCACCCGGACCCGACACACGTGATAAAATATGAGCCATTAGAGCTCCATGAGAGTATGACGTATGTTGAGAAGCCGGTTCGGATATTGGACAGAAAGGAGAAAGTGTTGCGGAATAAGACAATTCCCTTGGTGAAAGTGCTTTGGCAACACCACACGGCGGAAGAGGCCACGTGGGAATTGGAAAACTTGATACGGGAGAAGTACCCCCAACTTTTTGAAGAGTGACTTGGTTCTAATTTGGAGGACCAAATTCCTTGAAGGAGGGGAGAATGTAAGACCCCGTATATGTATAAGGGTAATGTGTGTACTTGGATTAAATAATACGAATGGACTTGTGATGTAAAGTATGATTGATGTAAGTCCATGGATTTAATGTATGTATGTGTAATGTAAATTGTAACGTACATACAAGTTTCATTGAGTATGAATACGGAGAAATGTGTTCTAGCAAGTGATGGATGTGATTGAGACTCAAAATGAGTAGTGTGGTAAAATGGAATGGAGTTACGCTTCCATTTGGTTGTATGTAGCATACCTTTGAACATACAATGAATGCACACAAGTTTCAATGTGCATAAGGTATGAATGGATGCCATTTACAAGTTATAGAGGTGGATGGATGAGGAAATGGCCATGGCAATAGATTGAGGGTGTGTTGGTATGAGTTGCAGCAATGAAACTGCAGGAAATCTGGAAAACATGAGGTCCAGATCGATCTCATAGGATGAGAGATCGATCTGGAAGAGCCAGAATGCTCTTATTTGGGCGAAAGAATAGAGCAGATCGATCTCCAATGGAGACAGATCGATCTGCCAAGCATTCTGCAAGTGAAAAGATCGATCCTCAAGCACCCAGATCGATCTCCTTATCTCTCTGTTTGGGACCAGATCGATCTCATGCTTCGACAGATCGATCTCATGCCTCAACAGATCGATCTCATTGCTTCGACAGATCGATCTCAGGCTTAAAAATGCCGTGAAAAAGAGGGATTTTAAGGGACCAGATCGATCTCCTCTTGGACCAGATCGATCTCCTCAAGTCATTTCTATATAAAGAGAGCTGAAAAATCTGGAAATCTCGGAAAACACTTAACCTAACAATTTCAACCCCAAAAACCTAACTTTCCCTCTCTAAAAATCAACCATTTTCAGTGAGATTTGAAGGGAGATCATTAGAGGCAAAGTTGTTCCTATCAAAGAGGAGAACAACATAGTGAGAGGGCATTTTCCCATTTTTGGAATTGAAGGAGTTGAGGGAATTACCAATTGGAGCAAGAAGAGAAATCATATTGGTAAGATTCTAACACTCCAATCTAAATGCATTAGCTATTTAATTGATTTTGGAGTTGATTGGTATGAGTATTGATGGATAAACTACCTAAGAATGTAGTGGAAGTGGTGTGACCTAGAAATCTAAAATGGGTATAATGTGAGGATATATGGGATTGAATGAGTTTATGATTTGTGGCACGCTAAAGTTGTTATTGGGGTATTGTTTATGATTTTAGATGGTTAAATGAGATTACATTGTGAGTTTGGAGGAATTGTGGAAATGGGTATGAATATGCTTGATAAATGCCATAGTGAGGGGATTCATGAAATATGAACGCTATGAGCTTTATGTCGATTTGATATCAACTTTGAATGAGTTAATAGGCCTAAGAAAATCCATAGACTCGAGTTATGGATAAAGTAATGAAACGAGGCCAAATAAGCTTTAATAGAGGCTATAGATTAAAGTGACTATAGCAAGCACAAGGGTTGCAATATATGGGTCGAATATAATGCGGGATACGATTTTGTGCAGTCCCGAAGAGTTCACTGAAGGCGAACCGAATCGTACGAGTAAGCAGCTTAAGGAAGTGGAAACACGCATCGCAATTCCAGGTAAGGGAATTTTGTGAGTATATAGAGATAGCTGCTCGTATTTTGAACTGGGTGAATATTGGGTGTTGTATGAAATGCATGAATTGCTCAAATAAATGTTGATGGTATTTGTGAAAGATGATGAGTATATGCGTGCTTTTGGATTTAAAGTGGATTTTATGAAAAAGGGATAGTAAGGCTAATAATTGCATAAATCATGTGTTTTGAATGCTTTTACAAAACACAATGCTTTGATTTGAGCAAATAAAAGGATAGGCTGGCTAGTACTTGAATGATGTTGTGAAATAGCCCATATGAGGCACTAAGCATATTATGAGATGTTTTGAATGCATGTAAGCCGCCTATCGCGTGTATGAGATATAATTCGCGTTAGAACCTCGCTCGCGTGAGATTTCTATGTTTTCACTTGTGTGAAACATGCTTGAGCTTAGCTCGCACTTTGAAATTGAATTGTGGTGATGTTTATAAACCATACTGGAGCTTATGCTCGTACGTGGATTTGAGTGGTTTTTCTTATGCATATAACTGTACTGGAGCCATGCTCGTACATGTTTTCTTCATATTTTATGCATAAATGCCGTACCAGAGTGTTGCTCGTACGAAGTGATTGGTTTTGATGCATGAATTCACGCTAGAGCGTAGCTCGCGCTGGTTTTCACACTGTGGTATGTATGAGGCCGTGGTGAGAGATACGGATTAGCTCAGGGAACCCAACAGGCTTGACAGACCTCTTAGGTGGGGTGAGGGTGAGGGGCTAGGACCTGACATAATCCATCCAGGGAACCCAACAGGCCTAACAGACCTCTTAGGTGAGGTGAGGGTGAGGGGCTAGGACCTGGATCAGGGAACCCAACAGGGACGAGCAAGGCCATGAGGGGCTAGGACCTGGTATTGCGGTTACTCCCACGTGCTCTTGAGACTATAAAGGTTACACTCGATATGGGGTAGATAAGACCTATGGCAGGCACCCCCTAACCATGTTATGGGTCCGCGGAGTACGATGTACCGTGTATATCACATGGAGTACGATGTACCGCGTGGTGGTTACTTGATTTAGAAAGTCTGGCGGAGAACTAACCCACCTTCGTGCCAGCATGATGCCCCGCACACCGGAATCCGTGTGGTCTGGGATGATATGTGACGATTGGCCAATGTAGTCACTTGAGATATAGAAACCTGTCTCCTTGCTTGAATTACTTACTACCACATGATTTTAAATCTCTAAGTGTGATTGTGATTGTTTAAGGTAGACCCGAAGGAGGGGTCGAGCCTCGTGGATTTGAATTGTGAAATAAAAACGTGGTTGTGATTGTGAATTGATGTGATGTGATTGTATGTGATGAGAAAGAGATTTATGACGTGGGTAAAAAGGAGGTTTCTTAATGAATTGCCCTTTTTTATGAATTTAAATGAGATCGAGCATGAGATGATTTATACATGATGTTTTACCATGTTTTATATGCCAGTTTTACATGACTTTGATACATGATATATATGTATACTCATACGGCATAGTTTTATTCCTCATGCTCCTACCATAAACGATTTAGGCATAACACTATCAGCATGTAGATAGAGTAGTTATCTACCATGCTTGCATTATTGCCTTACTGGGCGTGTGGTTGCTCATCCCACTCTATTTTTCCCCCCTACAGAGCGTGCATAGTAGCCCAGTGAGGACTGAGGCGTATTATTTTGGACTCCGCTGCATCTCCATCGCTAAGAGGTATATACACAGTGATTCTTTTTGTATCTAAACAATGTAAAAGCACAGTATTCTTTTGAGTTGTACTTATGGGGGATGTAGATGTCAGTAAAACATGTATTCGTATAAGTACACGATTAAATGCACATGTATGACATCGTTTTAATTAATTGAGAATGAATGAGATGTGGTGTTTATTATTGACTCACAGCCCAACAGTGTGTGGTTAGCTTAGTTCATGACTGGGTAAGGTAATAGTAAAACGCGAAAAATTTTCAGTGATTTTCGGTTAAAGAGAATGGAATTGGGTCGTGACAAGGGGTACTATTTAACTATGTCCTGATAATGCATATTGTTTTTACCGATGAATGACTTTATGAAAAGAGCATGTAATTTCGAAATGATTTATAGATGCTTTTATACCTGTACAATGATTATGTAACACGTTTTAAATATGTTAAATGTCCCCCGAATACTTTACGTGATATGAAATAAATCTTTCCTAAGGTATGAAGCGTATGGATGTTTTATATTTACTCATGATTTTTATATCCATATCGCTAAAGTTAACTTTTGACAATTTCAAAGGAAAAGGGGAAAAAGGAAAATATGTTTTGAGACTTAGGCTTCATGCTTGGCTACTTCTCGTGGTGTTCCGGCTCCACCACTTGAGGTGCCGGTACGTAGGCCCCTGTAGCACTTGACTCTACCTGTGTGGTAGATGTCACGCTACTTGTGGTTTATGATGATGATGTTTTGGTAGTATCTCGTGCCCGCGCAGCACGCAATTATGTTGCCCACACGGAGAGTGCCATTGGTGCTCGTGTCTTAGCTATGTGCTAGTGAAAGTATGTATGATGGATACTACCCATGTTTTACGAAAGAGCTATACGACCCTGATCCAGTCTACAGCCACTTACCATGGCCATAGGTAACATGTTTAGCTCTCTACGGAGAATGACACGTATCGCATGACTTAGTTATAGCCTGGTCTCCATGAATTAGTTATGAATGATAAATTTGCAACGAATATGTACCTTATGAATTTCAATGATTGGTTGTGAACCAACACGTTTTTGTAATGTTTACAAAGTGATTATGAAATGTTTCATGAAAGTTTCATAAAATGTTTATGACATGTTTACGAAAGTAAAATGAGATGATTATGCAATGTATGTGAAAAACTTATGAAGGAATTTATAGCATGGTTGAGCTTGATTCTTGCGTTGAACTTGCATGCTTTATGACTTTTACGATGAATTGCATGAAGTGATGATTTAAGTTTTTCCTTTTATTTAAAGTATGATCTTACGAATAATTTTTACATGCTTTTCATATATATATATATATATATATATATATATATCAGGATTAATTTAAAGGTACTATCTACTGGGCTTTTCCCCAAAAGCTCACCCCTCTACCTTCAGATCTTTTGCAGTGAATCTATAGGCGCTACCTGCCGCGTACACGACGTAGGTTGGTGGGAAGAGCTACCCTAGGCTACATTTTCTACACGCAAAAGGTATACATTTACGTTCCTGTACCAGACATAATTGTATGAGCAGACATGTGTCGAAATTATCAATTGGGATGTAATTTTGTAAGGAATGATGTAAACATTATTATATTGGGATAATATTTGAGATGACTGGTATTAAATTGAAATAGATGTCTGGAGTGGTAAGGATGGATTGGAAGGTATGCTTGGTAGTTGTGGATATCTAGGATTGCCAAAAATAACTGATTTGCAAGTGGGTAGGCTCATATATAAACCATTATGCTGCCGAAATTTCCATCGGCCATATAAGTTAAAGTATGGAAATTAATTATAATTATGAGTAAAGAAATAGGAAAAGTGTTTTGACACTGTACAAAAATACAACCTAAGTGAGTAAGAGAATAAATGGGTAATGAAGTTTAAAAAAAAAATTTATCCCGATTTTCAAGGGTTGTTACAATGTATCATATCTGCCTAGGGATGTGAATCCAGACTCATACTCATCCACCGTTCGGTTCCCCTGAGTTAATGTCATAAATTCCATCTGTATCTTCCTTTGAGCAGTAGCTGGAATGTATTGCCTCCTGAAGGCATCCAAGAATATATCCTACGTCACAACCAAGTGTTGTGCACTCAACATCGACTGTGTGGCCATCCACTAATGCTCAACCTCATCCTCTAACATAAAAGCCTTAAAGGTGACCTTCTTTGTGTCAGAGCAATGAAAGAATCAATAGAGCTTCTCCATAATATGTATCCAATGCTCAACTGATACTGGGTTCTTCACCCCATTAAATGAAGGTGGTTCAAACTTCAAGAAATCTCTCAGTCTACCCAGATCACAATCGTACACTCCTTCACCACCAACCTGTTGTGGAGCTACAGGATCCTGAACTGGTGGGGGAATGTCCTAAACTTGAGGGGGTACGAATATCTCAGCCTCTACATCTCGAGGTCTTGGTGCAAGCTGTGTTGGCTCCTGCCTCTCTGGTGCAGGAGCTTGACCAGCAGGGTTATCCTATCTACCCTCATGTCTGGCCATAGCCTATGTAAACATCTCCATAACCGTTTCTACACTATGCTATAACTGTGCTATACACTCTTCAGTGGCCTCACTAAAACCGGGTGGATCTCTACTAGAACTAGACCCATTGTGTCTCTCGAGCTCATCTCTACGCCCTTGAGAGCGTGTACTCTCTCCACTACGAGTACGTCGTCTATCGACATCCTGCATATTAAAAATAAGTGTCTTAATCACATTTCCCAACTTGGCATACGCATTTGTATCCTAATAATGCACATTACTTTAGGGATGTATAATTTCCTAAATATAGATAGTGACTCACATTAGACAAACTCTGCTCTGATACCATTAATTCCTGTCATGACCCTCTTTACCAGTCTGTGACCTTTACCTTACCACTTACAGTTGGGCTGTGAGTTAACATCCATTACATCTCTCATCCATTTCAGTTAAATAAATTCATATAAATGAAGTAGAATAGAAACTGGACTTTTATATATAAGTACGAAAGCGTTTACATCAGTTTCTATTATATACATCCCCCAAAATGAAAAATACAAACTTTACTATGCATTAATTTACAGGATATGAAATTTTTCTCATCTCCAGTGTATACCTCGCTATATTGCTGGACAACCGTAGAAACACGATAGCAGGGACGACTGCAGTGTACTCACTACTGTGTAGTATCTGTAGAGGAGGAAAAAAGGGGGTGAGCTAACGCGCTCAGTAAGGAAAATATGAAAACAAGTAGATAACCACACTATCTACATGCTAAAATACATATATGATCATTTTCCTTATAAAAAATTATGCATGTTCTTTAAAACAACTTCTATCAATGCAAAATCATTAATTCGCTAGATGGGTATATGCATATTCACACAGTATCACACAGCTTCACACAACATAATCTATTCATATAGTTCATATATAGAAAATGCTTTACATTTTGTAATTCAATATATATTGCAACATAAATCATGGGTTATCACATCCCCAGGGACACAGCAAGGGAAGACATCTGTCACCTCACATAGTAGTGACAATATCATATCACACAGATATAGAAGACTTATGGCCATACTCGGATTCCAGGTTACACTGATCAGGTGTGCGGGAACCCTACGCTTGGAGAGGCGGATCAACCATCCCTTCAATTCATACTCAATCACGACATACCGTACCCCATGGCTAACGCTCATGGTACATCGTGCTCCCGTGGATCCTTATCACCCATTTCCATTATCTCAAAATCTCGTGCTAGTAGGTCAGTGCAAGATACACAGCAGTACACGACGGCTCTAGCACAGTTTATACTCATTACATCACATTCATAAAAACCACGTGTGAGCAGGTCAATGCAAGACACACAATTATACATGACGGTCTAACACGGCTTTACTCAACACGTAGTACAATCATGAAAACCTCGTGTGAGCAACTCAGTGTAAGACACACAACATACCTGAGGCATCGAGCACGGTATTTCTAGGAATTTACATGCGAGCATAGTCAGGCAAGACACACAACAATACTAGAAGGCTCCAGCATGATTCCCAAAAATCTAGTGCGAGCATCTCGAGTGGAGCGCACAACATCACCCAAGGCATCGAGCACTCTTTTCATTTTTCTTGAAAAAAATCCTTTTAAAATAATGTGCGAGCAAGGTTGGTCAATCTACCGTTGCCCCTCAGGCTTTATCACGATTTCACACAGAAAAAAATAGAAGGGGCTCCATGTACTGTCATAAGTGAGAGGGCAAATCTCCCTTCAATCACTCTTTAAAAGCATTTCGTGCAAATTATCAAATCGAGAGCCTGTCTATTGTTATTCTTTCTCAAAACATTTGTAAAACCTCTTTTTACAACAATCATAGAAGTCATGCAACTCATACTATGGACCTGTTCTCATACGTAGTTTTCTACTTAGATATACCAATATCTATATACTTTTCATATACATTCGCACACAACAAGTAAGAAAACATACGTATCTCTATAGCTCGCATAAGTCCCTTACCTCGAATCACGCTTGAATCATTTTCCTTCGATTCTCACTTCTCGTAATCCGCTCGATCGATCCCAACGATATCTTCTAGAGCTGAAATTGTATACTACACACATCAGTATACCTTATTTTACTTGCATGATATTCAAATCAATGCATTTGGCCAGTTATATCTCATTTGGCCTCGTTATACCATTATCAGACTTTGATATTTCATAAGTCCATTTTGAGTATATAACTCGTTTTCAAGAATCTCTCAGACTCCTCAAGTCTATTTATTCATACTAAACTGATATTAAGCTGATAATACCTCAAGTTCATCATTTTCATTTCATTGTGGCATTTCATCAAACACCTCATATACTCAATTTTAGCCATTATTGTTTCTAGCAGATGAACTTCATCAAACTATTATACAATCATGTATATATGCTTAATAACATCTATGCATGCTTAAATCATCATTAAATCCATGCCCACTCAAATTTCTCATCTTTTTCTTAGATTTCACCGTGTTTAGGTCATGGAGATAAGCATGTTCTAAGATGTTTCAATCAACAATAAATACACTAATCAACTCATAAAATTGTATAGCTCAACATACATGAGATTAGTGCATTGAAATCTCACCTAGCTTGGCTTTCCTTCCTTTGGCTGAATTTAGAGAAATCACCTTGTTTACTTCAATCAAACAATTTCACTACTTGTTTTTGGGCTACGTTGTTCTCCTATTCACTATGAATATGTCAGACCCAAATTCATGTAGCTTATTCCTTATGATTCCTATGTGTATGAACACTTTGTTATTATAGTTGAATCATAAGAAGAGTATTTACTAGACTTAAAGTGTTTGTGAAATGATTTAACACGCAAAAGCTACATAAAAAGCCTAATGTGAGCTATAAGTGTCACAGGCTAAACCGAGTAAATCTAAATCATTCTGACTGAAAATAAGAACTTAAAATGAGAGAGCATAGAGAGCTCATGAAGGAAGGAAAGTCAGCTTGATTTAGTCCCGAACATAGAAAACGAGAGAAAAAGCTAAAAAGGGTAAAATGGACCTTTTTGGTGAGACAAAGTGTTTCGGGCGAAATTATCCACCAGGAACGGTTGAAACATAAAGACGAGAGTGTAAGACATAAGATATGACACTTTCGAAATATTGGAAAAAAGTCAACTATAGTTAAGAAAGTGGACTTTTACCATAGTTGACTAATCATGGTTAAAAAATAACCTAAGTGTGGAGAAAAAATTGGGGAAAAATATTCTTGGCCATAATACAAGATAATCGTCCTCGAAAGAAAGGAAAATTTATTTGAAAGGATTTCAGATTTAATTTAATGGTTAAAAACGTAATGGGCCTAAGGTGAAAATTTTAAAGCCCATTAAGGTATACTAAACGTATATCGAAATTCTTAGGTCCTTTAGACCAAATTGTTGGACCAATTGATTGGCCAAATATTTAGACAATTAAAGGCCCGAGACATAGTAAAAATTTCAGCCCAAAAGCCCATTAAGAAAGACCAAACCGAGAAGCCCAAATGGAAAGCCCATGAGATAAATATCTAACCATAATTAAAGCTAACCATGACTCATAAGGTGACTCATTAGGTGACTCATGGCTAAGGCTTAGAAAGTCAAGCTTAATGGCTGGAAAGTAAAGCTTAATGGCTAAGTAAGTGGCTTATAAATTCAGCCACACCATTGTCATCTTCATCACACCAAATTTGGCTATAAGAAGAAACCATTGAAACATATTATCCAAGCTTTCTCTCACTAGAAATCACTAAGAATTGGGCATAATTGGAACTTGCATCCTTCATGGAAGTTGTTCCAAATTGAAAGGAGAATGACATATGTTGGAATTGGCTATCAAGGAGCCATAGAGTGCAAACCGAGAGCCTTCAAAGATTCGGCCAAAGGGTGAACACAACAATTGGTATATTTTCAAATTTTCAATTTCATATATGTTAATGTATGAATGATTTTAAGTATATTAATATATGTTTTAAGTATTGAAACATATTAAACCACTATGATGTTGGTTAGGCCGAGAGTGAGTAGTGGGATATTGAATTATGTCCATATGATTTTAAGGCATAAATGGATTAATGTACATGTGTTAATGATAATGGTGTAATTAGAATTAATCAATTTGATTAATTAATACATGTAATTAGTTGGAAATCAAGGTGTTTGATAAAATGCCTAAATGAACTATATGATGTTTAGGAATGTTGCCAACCAAGTGTTTGTGAAAATGCCTAAGTGAATTTCCTAGACAAATAGGCATGGATGGCATGCCATGGTGTAACCGATGGCATGGATAGCTCTCGGCCATGGCATGTGGTCGAGAGGCCCAATGGGCCAAGCCCAAATATTTTAGGCCCAATATGATGTAATGGCTCTAGGACAAGCCCAATAAGAGTTGGTGGACCCCTCAAGCCCAATAGGCCTAACGAAAATAAATAGTAAAATGAAAATGGGCTTAAGGCATAGTTAGACCCATTAAGGACTACTAAAGCCCATTAAGGGAAATAGACTGTATTTAATGTGAAATACAGTAGGAAAAGTGTAATTAACCTGATAAATTGTTATATACAGCTCCAGAGAGTATTGGAGAAGCAAACCGGACTGCTGAAACGAGCAGCGCAGAGAAAGTGAAATTTCTCGAGTGATTGTAGGTAAGGAACTTTTTTGAGTAGTTAGAGATACCTGCACGTATTTTCATCTGCTTTTACATTCACTTAAAAACTCTGAGGGTCAGAGAAAGTGAATAATAATTATTGCGACCCGATAGTGGCAAATTACTATTTTACCCCTAGTTAGTCAAAAAGTTAACTTTTGTGAAAAGTTGTAAAAAGTTGTAAAAAGCATGGAAACCCCTATTTTGAGTGTTTAACTGCTGTTTAGCAGGAGAATAAATAGATGGGCTAATAATTTTAAGGTTGATGTGAATTAAGCACACTTTATAGTGCTGATTTTGATGTTTTGTAAATCATCCCTTTTTAAAGAGCCATCTATCATATTTTGTGAGAATGAATCGTGCTAGACCACAGCTTGCACTGGATTTCATATATTTTCCACATACATTAGTAATGGATTTTGATCCGCACTAGATTTCCATGACATGCATAATAGAGTACTAAAGTTATTACTCATACTCAGTTTTATATGATATATGCATGATAGAGTGTTGGAGCGACTAGCTCGTACTCGATTCTTCATGATTTATGCATGATAGAGTATTGGAGCTATTGCTCATACTTGATTTGATGATATTGTGCATAGCATGGTACTAGAGCTACTGCTCGTACTTGATTTAATACATGAACTATGCATTGACCTAGTTGCTGGAGGTTCACTCGCACTAGAGTTGAGTTTGTGATGTGAAACAGTATTTGAGCGGAGTGTCGACTGTGAGTTGCACTCAAAGGCACGCACTGTATGTGATATATAATACATGATACAAACCTATGCCCACATCCTTGTGTGACTGAGTGTCACATTATGTGAGAGGATAGTCGCATGAGGGTATTAGAGATGTGGTATGATATTCCATGGTTTGAGGGCTAAGACCTATGGCAGGCACCCCGGCTGTGATGTAGGGTCCATGGAGTACGTTGTACCGTGCATGTGGCATGGGAGTACACTGTACCGTGTGGTGTTGTGGAGTTGAGGAGGATATAGCTGGCGGTTGTGATGGACTAACCCCCCTCCCGTTGCAGCAGTGATGCCCCGCACACTAGGATTCCATGTAGCTTGGGATCACATGTCGGATATGATCATAGTCTAGGATACTATTTGCATTTCGCCACAGAGTCTCACATGATATATCACATTGATTGACTGATTTAAATTACGGACAGACCTGAGGGATGGGTCGAACACTGATTTTGTGATGTGAATTATTTAATGCCATATTTATTATGATTTAAATATACAAGGCATGATTTACATAAAGGCATGATTTATATAAAGATGCATTGTTTTGCACTACATGCCTACATTTGAGAAAGAAAGCATGATTTCTGTACATGGGATTTAATCTGTACAAGTATACATATATATATATATATATTTAAAGACATACTTTTAAAGTAAGTTAAGGAAATAATGTTTTCAAGGCATAGCATTATTTTGAGTAGATAATGTAGATATCTACTTGCTTGCCTTATTTTCTTACTGAGCGCGTTGTATGCTCACCCCCCTTTCTTTACATCTCTCTACAGAGCATCAGCAGTAGAGCGAGAGCTATTGAGGGATAGTATGCCTGAGTCCACTGCTAGTTCCTATCGATCCCCAGGTATACAGATTTTGTACGGTTATATATCTAAATATAGAAACAGCACAGTGATGTATACGATATATATTATGGGGAATGTAATTATGTTAGATTTTATATATAATCTTACACATATTATAAAAGCAGTTACAGTCAGTAATACTATATTCACATGTATGTATGATAATGGATAATGTGGTAAGCGAGGATTCTGACATCGAATCACAGCCCAACCATTGAAGAGAGGAAAGGTAAGTTAAAAATGCGAAAAATTTGTAGTGGTTTTTGGTTAAGTCATGGATTTGAGAACGGGTCCTGATAGAATGGTATCAGAGCCGAAGTTGGTCTGATGTGAGTTTGTGTTAGAAAATAGGAAAGTGTACATCCCCATAGTATTGTGCTGTGTTTAGATATAACTGTGTATACCACATAGGAGACGGACTAATTCATTATTATGAATGCAGGGACTTTGCTTATATGGCAAATACGCGTAGTGGTAGAGTTACGAGAGGTAGGGCTCGAGGCCGGGGAGATAGACCCGAGGGACGAGCTACTATCGAACCATTACCTACGCATGAGACTCCAGGTGCTACTGAGGCACCCGAGTGTGCTGAGACGCGTTTTACAAGATTTTAGCGTAGTCTTGAGACTATTGTAGAGATGTTGGCATAGACGATGCCGAGTAGGCAAAGACAGGAGGCAGGAGCTACGACAGGAGAGGCAGTTGCCCCTGATACACCTACACAGACAGCTCATGCACCAAGGACAGTAGAGACTCCTACACCCTCACCAGTTTTGACTGGAAGTGGATTAGTGTACGGATGTGATCTACATCGGTTGTGAGAATTCCAGAAGTTTAGACCTCCATCTTTTTGTGGGGTCAAGGACCCTGTAGCTGCTAAGGAGTGGATAGCGGAGATGAAGAAGCTTTATGGATTCTTCGAGTGTACGACCTCAGAGATGGTTGCATTTGCTGCGTTCCTACTAAAGGGAGCTACAAAGCATTGGTGGAAATCCACCCGACCTATATTGAGAGCTCGACACACAGATATCTGTTGAGAGATATTTCAGGAGGCCTTTAGGAGGCAGTTTGTACCCGACACCACTTAGCGGAAACTACTGGCAGAGTTTTTGGGACTGAACCTGGGGAGTTTATCTGTGGACGAGTATGAGACTCGATTCCTATCCCTAGGGAGATATGACCCAGATACCATGTATAGTGAGGCTAGGAAGGTCCACAGGTTTTTCGATGGGTTGAGACCGGTTCTGTGGTCCAGGTTGGTTCCATTAGACATAGCAACATATGAGGAAGCAGTGCGCAGGGCGCAACTGTGTGAGCAAGATTACGAGAGGAATGCTTCCGAGTTCGAAAAGTTTAGCCGTAGCCGAGATATACAGAAGAAGAGGCTGACTAGAGATTTTGGTTATCGAGGAGGGAAGAAACTCTTCGGTAAGAGGTCACGGGTTGAGGAGGCACGAGAGAGATATGCTAGACCTCCTGCTTATCCGACTATAGCCCCAGTAAAGGGCATTGTTATAGGAGGATAGAGACCTGCTGTTGATCAATGCAGAAGATGCGGTAAACAACATGGAAGTATACCGTGTCCGCTGACTCCTATTGTGTGTTTTCGATGTGGGAAATAGGGCCACATTGCTAGAGAGTGCCCAGAGACATATGTGACTGCCCCACAGAAGGGCAGGGAGCCTGATAGAACTTCAGGGGTAGAGTGACAACAGAGGAGAAGGGGAAACAGGTGATGGGTCGAGGGAGAGGGCATGCTTTGGACCAGGGGACGGCTGATGCTTCATCGGATGTGATTCGAGGTAACATCCTGATTTATGATATTGAAGCATATGTTTTAATTGATCCTGGTGCCACGCATTCTTTTATATCGCCTTCATTTGCATGTAAATTAGCAAGACATGTAGAGCGTACACCATTATGTGTGATGATGTTGATTAGTACGCCTATGAATAGTAGTCAAGTTGTAGAACATGTATTTAATGACTGCAAGTTGAGAGTAGGGGATACGGAGATAACAACCAATCTAATATTACTAAGTATGAGTGACTTTGATATAATATTAGGAATGGATTGGCTATCTGCAAACAATGCTATTTTAGATTGTTATGCTAAGACAATTATCTTTCCTAACCCTACTAGATATGTTGTAAAGTTTAATAAGAATAAATGAAAGGAGTAGTTATGATTATTACATGATTACTGATTTAGAAAACCTTCAACATATCAAGGTTTCATTGCGTACGTGGTAGATATGGATAAGGCACATCCGGAGTTGTCAGATATTGCTGTGGTCAGTTAGTACCCAGATGTTGGTTAGGCCGAGAGTGAGTAGTGGGATATTGAATTATGTCCATATGATTTTAAGGCATATATGGATTAATGTATATGTGTTAATGAGAATGGTGTAATTAGAATTAATCAATTTGATTAATTAATACATGTAATTAGTTGGCAATCAAGGTGTTTGATAAAATGCCTAAATGAACTATATGATGTTTAGGAATGTTTCCAACCAAGTGTTTGTGAAAATGCCTAAGTGAATTGGCTAGACAAATAGGCATGGATGGCATGCCATGGTGTAACCGATGGCATGGATAGCTCTCGGCCATGGCATGTGGACAAGAGGCCCAATGGGCCAAGCCCAAATATTTTAGGCCCAATATGATGTAATGGCTCTAGGACAAGCCCAATAAGAGTTGGTGGGCCCCACAAGCCCAATAGGCCCAACGAAAATGAATAGTAAAATGAAAATGGGCTTAAGGCATAGTTAAGCCCATTAAGGACTACTAAAGCCCATTAAGTGAAATAGACTGTATTTAATGTGAAATACAATAGGAAAAGTGTAATTAACCTGATAAATGGTTATATGCAGCTCCAGAGAGTATTGAAGAAGCAAACCGGACTGCTGAAACGAGCAGCGCAGAGAAAGTGAAATTTCTCGAGTGATTGCAGGTAAGGGACTTTTGTGAGTAGTTAGAGATACCTGCATGTATTTTCGTCTGCTTTTACATTCACTTAAAAACTCTGAGGGTCAGAGAAAGTGAATAATAATTATTGCGACTTGATAGTGGCAAATTACTATTTTACCCCTAGTTAGTCAAAAAGTCAACTTTTGTGAAAAGTTGTAAAAAGTTGTAAAAAGTATGGAAACCACTATTTTAAGTGTTTAACTACTGTTTAGCAGGAGAATAAATAGATGGCTAATGATTTTAAGGTTGATGTGAATTAAGCACACTTTATAATGCTGATTTTGATGTTATGTAAATCATCCCTTTTTAAAGAGCCATCTATCATATTTTGTGAGAATGAATCGTGCTGGACCACAGCTCGCACTGGATTTCATATATTTTCCGCATACATTAGTGCTGGATTTTGATCCGCACTAGATTTCCTTGACATGCATGATAGAGTACTGGAGTTATTACTCGTACTCAATTTTATATGATATATGCATGATAGAGTGCTGGAGCGATTAGCTCGTACTCGATTCTTCATGATTTATACATGACATAGTACTGGAGCTATTGCTCGTACTTGATTTGATGATATTGTGCATAGCATGGTACATGAGTTATTGCTCGTACTTGATTTAATACATGAACTATGCATTGACCTAGTTGTTGGAGGTTTACTCGCACTAGAGTTGAGTTTGTGATGTGAAACAGTGTTTAAACGGAGTGTCAACTGTGAGTCGCACTCAAAGGCGCGCATTGTATGTGATATGTAATACATGTCGCAAACCCATGCCTGCATCCTTGTGTGACTGAGTGTCACATTATGTAAGAGGATAGCCGCATAAGGGTATTAGAGATGTGGTATGATATTCCATGGTTTGAGGGCTAAGACCTATGGCAGGCACCTTGGCTGTGATGTAGGGTCCATGGAGTACGTTGTATCGTGCATGTGGCATGGGAGTACACTGTACCGTGTGGTATTGTGGAGTTAAGGAGGATATAGCTGGCGGTTGTGATGGACTGACCCCCCTCCCGTTGCAGGAGTGATGCCCCACACACTAGGATTCCGAGTAACTTGGGATCACATGTCGGATATGATCATAGTCCAGGATACTATTTGCATTTCACCACAAAGTCTCACATGATATATCACATTGATTGACTGATTTAAATTGCGGACAGACCTGAGGTATGGGTCGGACTCTGATTTTGTGATGTGAATTATTTAATGCCATATTTATTGTGATTTAAATATACATGGCATGCTTTACATAAAGGCATGATTTATATAAAGATGCATTGTTTTGCACTACATGCCTACATTCGAGAAAGAAAGCATGATTTCTATACATGGGATTTAATCTGTACAAGTATACATATATATATTTAAAGACATGTTTTTAAAGTAAGTTAAGGAAATAATGTTTTCAAGGCATAGCATTATTTTGAGTAGATAGTGTAGATATCTACTTGCTTGCCTGATTTCCTTACTGAGCGCGTTGTATGCTACCCCTTTTCTTTACATCTCTCTACAGAGCATCAGCAGTAGAGCGAGAGCTATTGAGGGATAGTATTCCTGAGTCCACTGCTAGTTCCTATCGATTGCCAGGTATACAGATTTTGTACGGTTATATATCTAAACATAGAAACAGCACAGTGATGTATACGATATATATATTATGGGAAATGTAATTGTGTTAGATTTTATATATAATCTTACACATATTATAAAAGCAGTTACAGTCAGTAACAGTATATTGACATGTATGTATGATAATGGATAATGTGGTAAGTGAGGATTCTGACATCGAATCACAGCCCAACCATTGAAGAGAGAAAAAGTAAGTTAAAAATGCGAAACATTTGTAGTGGTTTTTAGTTAAGTCATGGATTTGAGAAGGGGTCCTAACAGAATAACTTTACTAAACCAACTTCTTTCAATTTTGTATGAAAAGTGATGGTTTCCTATGGTGAAGAGCTAGGTTACTTGCTTAGATTGGAAGGTTTGTGGTGTCTCCCATGCATTGCAATTCAATAGGTTCTGTTTTATAGAAAATGCTTGATGAGATCGATCTCCATAAGTGAAGGATTGATCTGCAGCTATTTTTAGCCTTTTAGAATTCAGTCTTTAAGATTAGGAGATCGATTTGTCAAAGAGCATGAGATCGATCTCTCCCAAGCCAAGAGCTTCACAGATCTATCTGACAGGGTAATGAGATCGATCTACTTCAGGCTGATGCTTAAGGAGATCGGTCTGCTTAAGGTTAAATCGATTTGTTCTTCATAGGGGATCGATCTGCTTGGACTGAGGATCGATCCCCTCTTCCCAAAATACTTTGGTTAGGCATTTTGAGCACAATGATATCGATCTGCTTGCTTCTAAGATTGATCTCCCTTGTTCTGCAGCCATACTTAGCCAATTTCATCCCAAATTCTCAAAGTTAACTTCATTTCCATTTACCTCAGTACTCAATTTGCATTCAATACACATTCATCATTTCAAAAGGTCCAGTTCTTATTATTCATACTTAATGAAACTTGCGTGTACATCACGAATTCACATAACAAGTGTGTAAATCAAAATTACGGACCTTTCATTACTTATGGTTCATATTACAGAAACGAATGTATACTTAGAGAATCATAAGAGTTACATATAAAAATACGGGTCTTACATTATGCCTTAATGCTTCCTTCTATTCATGAAACATTTGCATGCAATCATTTTTTAATGTCTGTCTAGAAATATATTTATATGCAGGTTGCAAATATTGACAAAATATCTAACATTTTCACATATTGTGAAGGGTTATTTAGTTTTAATTACATATCTAACTAAACCACGTCTAACTTTTCATTATCAAAGATAAATTTTTTCCACCATCATGTAATTTAATTTGATATTGTTTGCCTTGCCTAATTTCGTCTTCTTCCACATCTAGATCAATGTTATGTCTATTAACTAAATGTCATCTGTACGCACCAATACCCCCACCACCTCCACAGGAGTATAAGCATTGTCCACTTTAAATAATTTATAGAGAGCTCGAGTTTCGTTCATACCTTCTTTTTGGATAATTTTGAAATACTTCCATACCTTGCTTTTCTTAGGGTGATTCTTCTTCGATTTTGATGATATAGCTGCTGTAGTAGTGGCAGTAGTTGCATCTGCTGATGATTGTATATGACCAATAGCAATTGTTGGCGCATGAGGAAGCTCTTCTTTTGGATGAATATCTAGTTCGAATTTATTAAAAGATTCTTCACCCAAATTGGGTATTTCTATAGAATAGAAAGGGCGAGAAATGGAGTATGAACGATGACGATGGAGATTTGACATTTTGTATTTTTTAAAATAAATATAGTTGAAAATTTGAAAGAAATAATTTGAGAAATATATTGAAAGTTAGAGGAACTAAATTTTGTAAAGTTGTTAAAAAAAGAATTTGAGAAAAAATTAATAATAGAAATTTAAAAAAGAATAATGTAAATGGATTTTCAATTTAGAGAAGAGAGAATTTGATTTTGAGTAAAATAACTAGAATAATAATAATAATAATAATAATAATAATAATAATAATAATAGGAATTTTATTGAATTTAGTAGAATGAGGGAATTGATGTAATTACCCAATTTACGGTACAATATGGTTGGGCTACGAGTCGATACTGGATCAATACCGTGAAACCGTCCACATAAACACATTTTGTTTTGTAACAGTTTTGAACAAAAACCAATACATAACTGTTCTTTTACAAAATGATCACCGTTCACATTCCCCAGATATGTTGCACTATTGTACTTACAAAAATTTTAAATACAAAAGAATACTTAAATTTGGGTATACCTTTGATGCAGAAGAATACTCTACGGAACTATGGTTGTGCAAAATAATCCTACTCACGAAAGCAGTCCAGCTACTGATAAAGCTTTGTAGGGAAAAATAAAGAGTGAGCTCAACGTGCTCTGTAAGAAAAATGCGTGACTGATAGATGAATACACTATCTACATATTTGCATAATAGGGTTATTATGTAAAATATATTGATCAATCCAGTAAAATCAGAGTTAGTTTCAATATCGATAGTATAAACATTGAACTGCAATAAATACAGCTTCTAAAACTTTATACGGTAGATTAAACAATTTCCATACAATAGTATAGTTCATACAGTCAGTTCAGTAAATCAAATAGACGAGATAAGACAGAACATGCTAGAACACTAATCAGTATGACAATTGGCCAATGTCTGTGACTCTGAGCATCACTGATCAGGTGTGTTGGGATGCCAATCACCGTGGGAGTGGTCAGCTATCCAAACAGCTCATAATAAAATACGTCTAAAGACTGATAGCATGGTACATCGTACTCACATGCGTGTTGCACGATACATCGTACTCCGTGGACCACAGTAACAGTAGCAATTTAGTAACAGTAACAGTGCAACATGATTAACTATTACCTTTGCCTCAAAATCAGTGCGTGTCAGGTCGTGCCACACACAATCAGCACGCGCTCAGGCACATTTTATCGGTACTAATTTAACAACAGTTCATTTTC
Source organism: Firmiana major (assembly GCA_033439115.1). NCBI lineage: Eukaryota > Viridiplantae > Streptophyta > Magnoliopsida > Malvales > Malvaceae > Firmiana > Firmiana major. The sequence goes on along the minus strand of CM065908.1, from coordinate 41,872,920 downwards.
ATTAAACCATTTTTTTAAAATTCAGTTCGGTACATTAAACAATTCAAAAGAAGTTAGCTCATCCTTTTTCAGTCAAAATCCTCAGTGTACAGTTTATGGCAATTAAGACAAGGGATATTTCGATTAAAATCAATAATTAAAACCACATTGATATTTATATAAATAAACTAAATAAATTTATATCGGTAAAGGTAGGCCAATTAACTGAGGCTAAAGTTTTTCAGTAGTTTCAATAACTATAAAATCGATATGGAGTTTTCTATAATTTCGATAACTATAAAATCGGCCTACGGTTCTATATCTACAATTCTATAGAAAATACATGTAAATATCATTAACAGCTTACAACAATTTTCCTTACGGTAAAATTTTCCTAGAATTTATATCCATGGTCCAACTAAAAAATACGTGTAGATATCACTAACAACACACAACAATTTTCCTTACCTCGGTGTCTGTCTATAGTCCTCAATGCCTCAGTGATGTGAGTCGGTGGGTCCGGTCTAATCAGTTTATTTCACCAGAGCTTCGAACTAATATTTGCATAAATATTTCTGAACCATCTTTCCCTCGAGTTTCTTAAATTTTCTATGCACTATTTCCTATCTCCAATATTTCTATTCACTAATATTTCTATTTATATACATATACAATTTTTTTTCTTTCGTTTTGCGCCTTCTTCTTTTCTTTTTCTTTTTCTTCTTCGCTGTTCACCCGTCCCTGTTTATCGTCTTCCTCGTCCTTAACTAAAAAAACATTTTGTCTCACCATTCCTTCCTCATTCACTCTTGGCTCAAGTCCAATTCTCCCATCCAACTCTCAGCTTCTAGTCCTCTATAACCGTTAGTAGTCCTTGCTAAAACTTCAGTTTTGCTTCTTTATTTCTTCTTCTCTTCTTTTGTTTTGTTTCCAAGTGCCCGTTTAATGCCTCTTCTGGTCATGCCTCTGCCTTTGCCAAGCTGCCCAATCTCCAATATGGTCAAGTGAGGCTCTTGCTTCAACCTCAGTTCTGCTTCGACAAGGAAACTGCTTGCACAGCCCTTGCTTTCGCCATGCTCTCCTCCCTCGGCAGAACGCTTCACCAAATGCTACTGCCTCAATTAAATTCTGCCTAACATCTACTCTATTGTGTCATGTTCATATACATATATATATATATTTCTTTTGCTCCACCAACAGCTGCAGTTTCAAGCTACCGCGCAGGTCTTTGTTTCAGCTCTTCATTGCCTACTCCTGCTTCATTTTCCTACCTCCACTGCTCTCTATCATTTCTCTCCTCACTATTCCATTGATAAGTTACATATTAGACATATTAATTATCATATTTTCCCATGATTTAAATTCTTTTATATGCTTCATTTTTGGATTTTACTTATATTTTCTATTTTGTATTGTGAATGAAGGAAAAGAGATAATGTGAGATCTGAGAATGATATACCTAGCTAAGTATGTAATGTGAACATGAAGTGGAATTGATTGAGCTGAATGTAATGTATTCATATATTGGAGTAGTATGGAATGAAATTTCTAAGTGATGAATGAGTTATGAATGAGAAATGATTAATGGAATGAAACTATGGCAATTATATGTAGAGATTTTATGTTAAGTGTGTAACTAAAGTGAGAAACTATGAGGCCAGATCGATCTTGGAAAAGAAAAGATCGATCTGGTAGGCCAAACCGACAAGGAAAAGGAAATTAAGTGGGCAGATCGATCTCCAATAGAAGAGGATCGATCTCCTTATGATTCTGTAATAAAGAGATCGATCTCATGAGGAAGAAATCAATCTCATGAAGCATTCTGTAATGAGAAGATCGATCTCCTCAAGGAGAAGATCGATCTCATAAAGCATTCTGTAAAGAGAAGATCGATCTCCTCAAGGAGCAGATCGATTTTGTGAAGCATTCCATAAACTAGAGATCGATCTCATAATTAGAGCAGATCGATCTCGAAAGCCATTAAGAGATCGATCTCACCCTATGACAGATCGATCTCCTAGGCATAAAATTGCCTCAAAACGTTTCCAAATTCAAATGCAGATCGATCTCATCAAGGACCAGATCGATCTTCTACCCTCCGTCTATAAAAGAACCCTTATGTTTTCTTGCATTTCATCTTTTCTCTCTCTTTCAAACCTCCATTTCAATCGAGCCCTAGCTTTCTCTCTCCTCTAAATCCCTCATTTTTGTCTAAATAGAAGGTTGTGGTAAGAGGAAAAGTTATTCCTCATCCCAAGGAGAACAACATACCTGGAAATCGAAAGACGGATTGAATTGAGGCAAGAGTTGAGCACTCCACAAGTTTTGGGTAAATTTCTAAACTTCGATCTTGGATTTTTAAGTGATTTTGGTGAGTATGGCTGTAGGCATTGTGATGAAATAGCTAGGAAAGGATTTGAGATTGATGAAATTGTAATTTGTGGGAGTATATATGAGAATGTGGATTGTGATAAAATTATGAGAATTGGGTTGTTTCAATTTTTAACGAGAATATGTGCAATTATGTGCTGGTGATGTGATTGAGATAAACTTATTGATGTTTTAACATCGTGTGGATAGCTCGGGAGTTCCAGAGAGGAATACAAGGCTAGTCTGTTGTTTGGGGAAACAATTGCACTATACGAGGTGCAACGAGGTAAGGGAAAACTCAAAACCTATTTGTGTATGTGTTTTGTGATAATATTGTATCATGAAATGAGATTTGAGAAAACAAGCATGTTTTTGTGAATTGTGAATGAGTTGTAGCACACGATTTTATAGCCGATTGGGGCCCAATTTTTATGAGTTGTAAACTGAATGTGAAATTGTTTTGCAACCGTTTTGAGTTTAAAAGAGAAAATGTGATTTGGGCTCTACGTTAAGGCGTATTGAGATTTGAGAAATGTGTGCGTTGTTTTGTCGGTTTGAGCTCGATTTTAAGATGTTTTGTGTTGAGTACGAAACGATTTTTGAGATGTGTTTTATGAGAAAACCACAATGAGCGCTACGTGAAGGCAAAATGGTTTTATATGATAATGGCTATTACTGAGACTTAGGCGTATCATGTTGAATACACATCAGGCCTTGCTATGGTAGCATGTAAGTTCGGGCCTTGCTCTGGTAGCATGTAAGTCCGATATCCTCCGTTATGGTAACGTGAGATGACCCCCGCTCTGCGGTAGCGCTGGGTGGCATTGCTTTGATAGCATGTAAGACTAGGCCTTGCTTATTAACATGTAAGACCGACTGCTGTATGACTCTGATCAAGTCTACAGTGAACCATGATCATGGGTGTTTCTATTGTCGATGAAATCACTCGATTGGGGATGTCCTCCTAGGGGACGAGTTCAATCGTTTTGATGTGCCATGACAAGTTTTGTTATATGAGTTTTATTGCCTGGTCTCATTTTACACATGAGATTATGTTTTATGGCTGCACCATGTGCATTACTACTGCGATGATTTTCATCACATTTTATGAGAAAAGTCATTATCGCATCATGTTTTATACATGTTTGTTCCACATGCTTGTGACTACTTGTGACCATGGTTTTAGTGTTAAGCCATTGATGATCACGTTTCTACATGAGTTTTGTGAATAAGTTGAGATGATGTTTTAATTATTCATGCTACTTTTTTCACAGAGTATTACCTGTAAAATAAAATGATTATGCTGTGCAGATCATTTTCTCATTGATGAATCCCTTACCCCCCTTACTGAGCGATTTGGAAGCTTACCCTGTTTTCTCTCCCCCTAGATTTCTTCAAGTGAAGAGAGTTTTCCTGCGATGTACAGAGTAATGGCTAGTGAAGAACTTGAGTTACAGGCCATATATATTGTATTTGAGGTACAATTTATCTTTTCATGTACCCAAGCTAAAGTTATAATTATAGACACTTGATGCACAATGATGTATGAGATGTATTAGGGTTAATTAACCTTGATTTGAGTCATGTTTATAGTATGACATATAACTATGAGATGATAAGATCTTGAGGTATGATATGTATTATGATGTATGACACTGCACATGAATGCACCCTTAATTGTGAATGGATGAATAAAAAGTTTTGAAATTACCTTATTTTCCTCGCTTTTGGGGCGTCACAGATAAAATGGACTAAAGTTGTAATTTTTGATCAAGTCACAAAATCAGGAGAAATCTTAGTATAAAACGTGGGCATGCCTAAGGTAGTGACAAGGATTGCAAGTCAAATATGTGAATTCAAGTCAAGATCTATCACTTGTAGCTGAAGTTGACTTAACCAGTCTAAAGATGGCAAGTGGAAGATTTTAATTATTAAGGAAAAGATATGCAGTGACTGTCTTTGGCAAGTGTTGAAAAAGGAAAGAAGTTTAATTGTAATCAAACTCAATCAAAGAAATTTCCTTTGGAAACAGATTCTGGGGGTTAGGAGATTTAGTATTTATAGACTAAGAGTGGAAAGGGAGATGTCTTGAATCATCATCAAGAACACACAATTCTATATTTTTATTTTTCGTTAGTGTTTTTCTCTGAACTTATGGCTTGCTAAATTATTTAGTCCAGCCAAAGGATAATTAAAGTTTGGGTTCTTCAAGAATTGTGAGATCTAATTAGTTTTATCTTGTTCTTTTATATCTTTGCTATTTATATATGTTCTATGCTTGTTTAAATTATTATTTTGATTGATTGCGCAAAAATGGCCCTTTGTTCAATTGTTAGGATAATATATCACCAATTAGAAACCTGAATCTGTAATTGTTGAGGCATTTCTAATATAAGTGGTAAATAACATAATTGATTACAGATAGGTTTTCAATTCTACATTAAGAAGATATATAATCTAGCTTAAATGAACCTACATGTGTGTCTGTTAGTTAGAATTGGTAGTCTCTCTAGTTTTTAATGTTGTTGGTAAATTAAATCTTAAGATCATATCAACGGTTGTTTAACTGACAAGAGAAATAATTAGAGATCATATCCTAATTATCGAAGAAGTAAGGAGGGATAGGTTGTTAGGTCGTACCAATAACCATAACCGATTTGGTAAAGATTAAAAGAACTCATTTTTGCATCAATGATCAATTCCATGAACCCACTCTAAAATTAATCCTTTGCTTGGATGTTTTCATCATCTTAATTTTCTTCCAATATTTTTACATAATGATTTTTCTTTTCTATATTTTAATTTTTCTTTTCATTACAACAAATCCCCATATTTATTTTCTTGTTAAATATTTTGCAGAAAAAAAATCAAACCAATCTCTTAGGAAACGACCTTACTCAACTATACTGCAATTTTAATTCATTTTTTAGTAGGAATTATTATTGTTGGTCTCAACAGCCACCAATTTTTGGTGCCATTGCTGGGGATTGGTTTTTAATTAAATTTATTTTGATGCCCCGTTCTTTTCGTGCAGGTGAATTAATCCCGTACGATCCTGAGATTAAAAAGACAGCTAAGAGGAATAGGAAGGAAACTAAAATCCAAAAGGCGTAAGAAGCTACATCTTCATCCCCTGGACTGAATTTAGCACTTGATTTGGCCAATTCAATTAGTGATTTTGAGACTGAAGAAATAATGGCTGAAGAGGAACAAACTTTAAGGTAGTTGGCTGCACCACCTGTCAATCAACAACCCCTCTGTGAGATCCGCATCTTTGTATGACATTCCTTATGATTTCCATATTGTATGACATAAATATATGTTAATGGATTCATAAGATGGTTGATTCAGATCTGATAAATGTGGATGAAACGAAATAACGTACGTAAAATCGAATAAGGATAAATCGGGAAAGCAGAGACCAAACAAGTTTGTTTAAGGAATTTAATCGAGTTGACTGAAAATAAGGAATTAAAAATAGGGAAAAGATTGTGGATTTATAAAAGAAAGTCGATTCAATTTGGTCCCGAACACGTGCAAGGGTAAAATGGTCAAAAGACCAAAATTCGGTATAAATTCGATAAGTAATTTTCATTAAAATATAGAATTTGCGAAATCTGGATCAATACCGAGGAAAATATTTAATTTCGAGTCCAATTGATCTAGATATAAATTTATGCGAATTAATCGAAATTAATTCAGAATTAATCGGGATTTATAATTCAAAAAATTATTCCAAAAATAATCGAAAAATATACCGGATAGATGAAAATAGACTGAGAAATCCATTTATTGATTAAATGGATAAAATAATAATTTTTAAGATATTTTTAGAGATATTTTGGCATTTTTAATATATTTAATTGATTAAAATAATAATAAATAAATTAATAAAAAAAGAAATCGAAAATCTGAAAATTTTTTGGGAGAGAGAAACGCAGAAAACGAAACCTAGCAACCCACAATACTCGACAGGCAACCCATGACCTCTAACGAGCCACCGGCGGCCGACAAACGCAGCTAATGGTCAGAGACGATAGAGCACAGTCCGACGAACCCAACGGTACCGGTAACGCGCGTCGACGACCCCTATTTTCGGCAAATCGTTTGACGGAAAGTCGTGGGAGAAAACGTGTCGATTTCGGTGAACGACGTTGTCCCAGTTTCGACTCGACCCAACCAGCACTTCCTTGGCCGAGGCGATTCTTTTCAGCCCAGTGGCGGCCAGCGAGACAGCTGGGATCTCTGGCGACGGTGAATAGCCTAAAACGGCACCGTAGCCGAGAAGGAAGAAGAGGAAAAAAAAAGAAAAAGAAAAAGAAAAAAAAAGGAAAAAGGAAAGAAAGTGTACTGGGGGACGACTCGAAATTCGGGTAAGTGACTGAGAGTCGGGATTGACTTGCAAATAAATCCCGAGAATTCAATTTAATATTATTTTAGTGGAAAATGAGCCGGATTTATATAAGTGTGCAGTTTTACTAAAGAGCCCGAACGAGAGCAAATTTAGCTCCGATTTTCGTACCCCGCATCATATTGTGTAAGTACATTTTAATTACGATAATATGAGTCCTTAAATGCAGAGTTAAGATTATTTTACGAAATTTACGGATTAATTCTGCATAAAAGGAATTTTATTCGAAATGTCAACGTAGTTATCGTAAATAATATCCGGGCTATCCAATGAGTTTGGAACGAAGCCCGATGATTATTGATAAGCCAAATAAGCCCAGTAAACCCAAAGAAGGGATTTAAAAAGTGGAAACGGGCTGAAAAAGGGGTTGAGGCCCATTAAAGTGCAATCGGGACCAACAAAGTAAAATGAGCCTAGAGCTTTAGATTCGATCAGTAAGAGTGAAATACTGATCAGTATATTTGAAATGAACCCATATGTGGTTATATGTAGCTCCGTAGACGAGCGAATTGGACTGAGAGACCTGGTACGATCGAGTCGGGATAAGCTTATGCGTGATTCCAGGTAAGGGAATTTTATGAGCACATAGAGGTAGTTGTACGTAGTTTCAAGGGGATTTACATTACGTTAAATTCATTAGGCTACCCGAAAATAGAAGAATAATTTTTGCAAAAAAATATTGAAATAGTGACAAATTATTATTTTACCCCCAGTTAGGAAAATTTCAAAAAGGGTAGTAAGGCTATGAAGTTGCATGAAATTCATGATTTTAATGTTTTCATGATGTATTGCTTTAATTCAAGCAATTTATGGATAGGCTGGCTATTATTTTCATGTTTTAAGTGAAAAGGCATAGGTTAGGTACCAATTGATATTTATTTAACATGTTTTGATACAATTGAGCCACCTATCAGTGTTATATGAGTTCAAACCGTGCTTGAGTACTGCTCGCACTGGATTTTATATTCTAACTCATACACAAAGTGCTGGAGCCTTGCTCGCACTATTTTACAAATTTATTTCATAAGACTACCGTACTGGAGTTTTTCTCGTACGAGGTTTTCATTGAGTTTTTATACATATCCGTACTGGAGCAATGCTCGTACGCGGATTTGAATTGAATTTATAATCAGTTTAAGTCGTACAGGAGCGCTGCTCATAAGCAGATTTCATTGATTTCTATCAAACCGTGCAAAAGCTTCGCTCACACGAGGTTTTTAGATATCATGTATATGTATAGAGCTGTGTTAGAGTTTCTCCTGTAGACTGTGTGTCACAGTCAGATGATATGCTCACACGTGCGTACTGAGACATACTTGACATGGGTGGATAAGACCTATTACAGGTACGCCTGATTGAGCTTGGCTTCATGGAGTACGTTGTACCATGTATATCACATGGAGTACGCTGTACCGTGGGGATTGTTGGAGTGGAGTGGCATTAGCCACGAGACAGCAAGTCTTACTCTCGCAATCCTGATATTCTGCTGTTTTGGCGGGTAGGATCGACCCACCTCCCGTTTCAGGTGTGACACCCCTCACACTAGGATCCGTGTGCCAGGGATCACGAGGTTATGGCCATAGTCCTAAATGTTACCGATATAGTCGCTTACATGTCTCACATGATAAATCATTTGGTTTTGATAAATCAGGGTAGACCCGAGGGAGGGGTCAGGCCTCTATTTTCTTATGAATCTGATTTAGATTTGATTTTCCCATAGAGGAATTTTGATGAAACTTTCATGATTTGTAACCCTGTGAGAAGGGTGATTTTATAACGAAAATTTTAAGATAAATTATTTTATTGAAATGGATTTAATTCCTTGAGTGTATCATATTTAACCCAGATGGGGTGTTTTAAAATGTGTTGATCCATTTGAGCATGAGATGTTTTCACATGAGAATCATTCCATGTTTTATATGCCAATTTCCAGTTTTAGAACAGATGATATTATATATATGGCATATCATTGTTTTTACCTCATGCTCACATATATCCTGATTTCTTATTAGCATGTAGATAATATAGCTATCTACTCGTTTGTATTATTGCCTTACTGAGCATGTGGAGCTCACCCTTTCATTTTCCACCCACTTTCAGTTTTTCCACCATAGAGATAGCGGGTGTAGTGAGTAGACGGCATAGCTAATTTCTGTGATTCCCATCGACTTTTAGGTATACACCATGTATAGAATTTTGTATTAGTATGCTTACAGCACATTATTGTATATGAAGGAATATTTGGGGATGTAAATATAGAATCATGCGATGTATAAAACATACCGACCACTCTATTATAATATGATTGATGTCAGTATATATATATATATATATGTGTGTACGTGTGATATTTTAATGGTTACAAAGGGTATATCGATATTGATTCACAGCCCGACTTGTTTAGAGGGATATGTCACGAGGAGGTAAGAAAGATTTTTCAAAAGCGAAAAATTTGTACTGATTTTGGTAGTATTGGGTCGTGACAGTAAAAGTGGTATCAGAGTGAAGGTTGGCCAGATGTGAATTAGTATCGATAAGTAAGCAATTAAGAGTTAGAGTTGGTTGAATAAGTGTAGATAGTGGTCATTAAGGAAAATTACATCCCCCTTAGTACTGTGTTGTATGAGATGTCAAAGTGTATACTAAATGAGAATTTACTTAACAAATGAATTTGGATTACAGGATTTACATTATGTCGGTCACCCGCAGTAGTAAAGAGGCTAGTATACGTACTAGATGCCGTATATGCAGGCCTAGAGGCCATGGTGATGGTATACAGACTGGTCAGGTACTCGAGGGTACTGTTGTGAGACCAGATGAGACTCAGGCACGCTTCGCTAGACTTGAGCGGAGTATTGAGAGCCTGGCTGAGATTGTAGCGCAGCAGGCAGCGCTCGTGGCTAGAGATAAGGGAGATCAGCGGGACAAGCAGTAGCTGATCCCGAGATGCCGGCACAGGCCACAGAGTTACCCGAGGTTCAGGATCAGGCTACAAAGGCAATGAGACCCCCACCAGATCAAGATGCTGGATATGAGTGTGACCTTGATAGATTTATACATTTTCAGAAGTTTAGACTTCCTGTCTTCCATGGGAGGAAGGACCCAGTAGTAGCTGAGGATTGGGTGTATCAGATGGAGAAGCTATATAGGCTTTTCAGGTGCACTACTATTGAGAGGGTTGCTTTTGTCGTATTTGTATTTCAGGGAGCGACAGAGCATTGGTGGAGATCTACAGAGCCTATTTTGAGAGCTCGACATGCTAAGGTCACATGGGAGATATTTTTGGATGCCTTTAGGAGGTAGTATGTTCCCGCTACTGCACAACGGAAGTTGAGGATGGAGTTTATGAGTTTGGTTTAGGGGAACCAGTCCATTGATGAGTATGAGACTCGATTCATCTCTTTAAGGAGATATGATTTAGAGACAATGAGCAGTGAGGATCGGAAGGTCCAGAAGTTTATAAATAGACTGAGAGCAGCCATCAGATCTCGGTTGGCTCCCTTTGATGTTTTGACTTATGAGGAGGCAGTACATAGAGCTCAACTGTGTGAACAGGATTATGAGCAGAACATCTTCGAGTTAGGAAAGATCAATAGGAGTCGAGACAGAGACTGAAAGAGACTCGGGAGAAACAAATTTGTCAGGAGAAGGGTACAGCTCTCTAATAAGAGGTCAAAGATTGTGGAGGTTCAGAAGAGGACAAATAGACCATCTGTTCATTTGGCTTTACCACCAGCTAGAGGCATTGTCATCGAAGGACCACACCCTACTACTGATCGATGTAGGCAATGTGGCAGATATCATGGTACTAGACCTTATCCAGTGCCTATAGCTACTACTGTAGTATGTTCTCGTTGTGGGAGGCCAGGGCATGTGGTTAGAGATTGCCCAGAGAGATCTGATACTGCCCCACAAAAGGGCAAGAAGTCGGAGAGAGCTCCAGTTCAGGTTCCTGCTCAGAAGAGGAGAGCTACTGCCGAAGAGAAAGGGAAGCAAGTGATGGGTACAGGGCAAGTTCATGCTTTGGACCAGGATATGGCAGATCAATCGTCTGAAGTGGTGAAAGTTACCATCCTGATATTTATTTAGAAGCATATGTTTTGATTGATCCTGGTGCCACGCATTCATTCGTATCACCTTCATTTGCATATAAATTGTCTAAGTATGTAACGCTTACCCCTTTGAGTAGTAAATTGTTTATACTTACCCCCATAAACACTAGTCAGTTAGTAGAGCATGTAGTCAGGGACTGTAAGTTGAAAGTCATGGAAAAAGAAATGTTAGCCGACCTTATTTTGATGTATATGAGAGACTTCGATGTCATACTAGGAATGGATTGGTTGGCTGCCAGTCGTGTTGTGTTAGATTGCTTTTCTAAGATGTTAACGTTCAATACCCCCGAAAGATGTGTTGTAAAATTTTCCTGAAAAGTAATGAAATCAGTGGTTGTTCTAAATGGAGCAATGAAATTTGGTTGATTTTATGATTTATATTTTGAAGGATTCATCGCATATGTGGTTGATACGGACCAGGTATGATCGGATTTGAGAGACATTCCAGTGGTTAGGGAGTTCCCTAATATCTTTCCAGACGATTTACCAGGACTACCACTAGCCAGAGAGATAGAGTTTGGGATAGATTTAGTACCTGGTACAAAACCGATTTTGAGACCACCATATAGGATGGCTCCGATTGAGTTGTAGGAGCTGAGGAAGCAATTACAGGATTTGCTTGAGAAGGGGTTTATGAGACTGAGCCTATCACCTTGGGGAGCTCCGGTCTTATTTGTGAGGAAGAAAGATGGCAACCTCTGATTGTGTATGGATTACAGATTGTTGAATAAGGCTACCATTAAGAATAAGTATCCCCTTTCACACATTGATGATCTGTTGGATCAGCTTTGGGGAGCACAGGTCTTTTCTTAGATTGATCTGAGGTTTGGGTATCATCAGCTGAGGATACGGAGGGTGGATGTGCCCAAGACAGCATTTAGGACCCGTTATGGTCATCATGAGTTTTTGGTTATGCTATTCGGGTTTACTAATGCCCCCGCAGCATTCATGGCTTTGATAAACGATCTGTTCAAGCCATACCTGGATCGGTTTGTGATTGTGTTTATCGATGATATTTTGGTATACTCTAGATCCAGGGAGGACCACGAGCAGCACTTAAGGATAGTGCTACAGACCCTCAGAGAGAGACAGTTGTATGCCAAACTCGGTAAGTGTGACTTCTGGTTGGAACAGATTTCTTTTCTGGGCCATGTGGTATCGAGGGATGGAGTGTCAGTGGACCTATCTAAGATTGAGGCAGTTGTTTAGTGGGAGCGGCCCAGGACAGTTACAGAGATTCAGAGTTTTTTGGGTTTGGTTGGATACTGCGAGAGATTTATTGAGGGTTTCTCCAAATTAGCTGCTCCGTTGATACGTCTCACAAGGAAGGATGTTGAGTTTGTGTGGGATGATACCTGTGAGAGGAGTTTTCAGGAGCTGAAGCGTAGGTTGACCACTGCTCTGATTCTCACCGTACCTACTAGCTCAGGAGGTTTCTTGGTATATACAGATGCATCGCATCAGGGACTGGGCTGTGTATTGATGCAGGATGGGAAGGTAGTTGCCTATGAATCTAGATAGCTGAAAGATCACGAGAGGAACTATCCGACCCACGATTTGGAGTTAGCAGCCATAGTGTTTGCACTGAAGATCTGGCGTCATTACTTATATTGTGAGTAGTTTCAGATCTTTACAGACCATAAGAGTCTGAAGTATTTATTCTCACAGAAGGAGCAGAACATGAGACAGAGGAGATGGCTCGAACTCCTGAAGGATTATGATTGCGAGATATTATACCACCCGGGTAATGTGAGATCTAAGAATTTCAGACATATTTTAATTATGTAATATGAACTTGAAGTGTAATTTATTGAGCTAAGTGAATTGTGGGAATTATATTTGGAGATTTATATGTTAAGTTTCTAAAATAAGGGTGAAACTAAGAGGTCAGATCGATCTTGGGGAAGGAGAGATCGATCTGGTGAGTTAAAAATGACAAGAAAGAGGAATTTAAGGAGCAGATCGATCTCTAATGGAAGAGGATCAATCTCCTTATGATTCTGTTTGAGAGAAGATCGATCTCATGAGGAAGGGATCGATCTCCAAATGATTTTGTTTGGGAGAAGATCGATCTCCTCAAGGAGCAGATCGATCTCATAAAGCCATAAAGAGATCGATCTCACCCCTCGACAGATCGATCTCCTACGCATAAAAATTACCCCAAATCGTCTCCAAATTCAAATGCAGATCGATCTCATCAAGGTCCAGATCGATCTCCTACCCTCCGTCTATATAAGGAACCCCTACTTTCTCCTATAATTTTATTTTCTCTCTCTTCCAAACCCCATTTTCACCGAACCCTAGCTTTCTCACTCATCCAAAGCACCCATTTCCGTCCAAATCAGAGGCTGTGGCAAGAAGGAAAGTTGTTCCTCATCAAAGGGAGAACAACATACTTGGAAATCGTAAGACGGAATGAATCGAGGTAAGAGATAAGCTCTCCACAAGTTTTGGGTAATTTCTAAACCTCGATCTTGATATTTGAGATGTTTTTGGTAATAATAGTTATTGGCATTGTGTTGAAGTAGCTGGAAAATGATTAGGGATTGATGAAATTACAATGTAGTTGTAGGGATAATGATATTTAGCAATTTTGGGAATTTGAGCTATAAATGGAAATTTAGACAATGTGGTGAATTAGAATAGATAATTTGACATAAGAAATGTAGAACATGGGGATGTTGTGAATGAGATTGTAGTTTGGGGTAGAGTTACAAGAATCGAGCGATTTGAGGTGTTATGAGCAATTATGCTCGATTTTGAGAATTAAGGTACTGTGATGATGAATATTGATGTTTTAACATCGTTTGGACAGCTCGGGAGTTCCAGAGTGGAATGCGAGACTAGTCTATGACAAGGGGGAAACAATTGCACTATACGAGGTGCAAAGAGGTAAGGGAAATTAAACCAATTTTGTATGTGATTTTGAACTATTATAGCAAGATTTGTGATTTATAAAACAAGCATGTTTGATGTGTTGTGTTTTTATGAGAATGCACATGATTTTTATAGCCGGTTGGAGCCCAATGTTTTTATGAGTTTATAATTTGGCTCTACGTTAAGGCGATCTTGAGATTTGAGAAATGTGTGGGTGTTTTGTCGGTTGGGACTCGGTTTCAATATGTTTTGTGTTGAGTACAAAACGGTTTTAAATGAGTTTTATGAGAGAAAAACCACCATGAGTTCTACGTGAAGGCAAACCAGTCTTATGTGATAAGACTTAGGTGTGTGATTCTGAGTACACACCGGGGATTGCTCTGGTAGCATGTAAGCCCGATTCTTCTCCGTTCCGGTAACGTGAGAAACCCCATTCTGTGGCTATGCCACGTATATTTGGTGGCCGTTGCCACGTGAGAGCCCTATTTGGTGGTCGTTGCCACGTGAGAACCCTATTTGGTGGCCGTTGCCACGTCAAAACCCTAATTGGTGGCCGTTGCCACATGAGATCCCCTATTCAGTGGCTATGCCACGTATATTTGGTGGCCGTTGCCACGTGAAACCCTATCCTATGGCTGTGCCACGTGTGAATTTAAATTAGTGGCTATGCCACGTGTGTTTAGTGGCTGCGCCACGTGCATTATTATCACAGTGATTTTATCACGTTTATTGAGAAAGCGATTATCGCATTACTTTCACATGCTTTGTTATTGCTCTAGACTGAGCCTTTTTACTTCATGTTTTCACATGATTTGAGATACGAGAATATCGTTTTGAGTACTTTCATGCTATGGTTTTCAAATAAGTATAATGAGTCCCTTACCCCCTTTACTGAGCGATTTAGAAGCTCACCCTGTTTTCTTTCCCCCCAGATTTCTTCAAGTGAAAAAGGGTTTCCCTACGATGTACGGAGTAGTGGCTAGTGGAGGACTTGAGCTCCAAGCTATATATATTGTATTTTGTGGAATCTTTTATCTTTTCATGTACCCAGACAATTATTGTAATTGCAGACACTTGATGTATAACATTGTATGGGATGTATTAGGATTAATTAACTTAATATTGAGTAATGTATATGATACGATACATGTTATCTAGTGATGAGATCCTGAGGTATGATAAATGTGATGATGTATGACACTGCACAAGAATGCACCCTTAATTGTGAATTGATGAGTAAAAAGTTTTTAAATTGCCCTATTTTCTGCGTTTCTGGGGTGTGACAGAGCTTTCTTGGTATCAGAGCCTAGGGTGTCTAGTACTGTCAGTGTCGGTTAAGTGAAATAGAATACATCCCAAGTGTCTGTGATAGTCCGGTCGTGAACTGAATCTGAGGATTGAGATTTCAATCAATTTTGATATGTACACGCAGGAGACGAGTTAAGATAGAGAATGAGTGGACGACGAGGTCGTTCGAGGAGGCAGGCAGAGTCCCCTCCACCACCTGCCCCACAACCAGAGAGTCCTAACTCTCGATTTAATCGGATTGAGACCGATGTGAGGTAAGGTTTTGAGCAGATGGCATCGTTATTCGCGCCACACTTTGGAGTTAATGCTTCGGGTACTACTCCTACACCACCACAAGGCCCTCCCATACCCCTAGTGCCTCCCGTCACTCAACCTGAGTACAAAAGTATGGTCCGACTGAAGGATTTTTTGAAGATGAATCCACCCGTATTTAGGGGAAAGAATGATCCTACAGAGGCTGAGGAGTGGCTGATAAAGTTGAGAATTATTTTTGATTATCTGGGATGCACCGATGCTGAGAGGGTCAGTATGAGTATATATATGTTGAAGGGGAGAGCTCGAGCTTAGTGGGGTACTACCCAGGATATTTTGATGTCTCGCCAGGACGTGATTGGTTGGGAAGAGTTTCAGACAGCCTTGAGGACCCAATATGTACCACGAGCCGCCAGAGAAAGAAACAGGCCGAGTTTTTGAGTTTGGTACAGGGTGACATGTCTGTGGATGACTATGAGAGCCAATTCACCGCGCTATTGAGATATGACCTAGAGACCTTCAAGAATGAAGAGCTCCGCACAGAGAAGTTTATGTATGGATTGAAGCCCGTCATCAGAGATAGATTGATAGGGCTATGTATTACTGAGTTTGGAGATGCTCTGAGACGAGCACAAGAGATTGAAAGAGGAATTGAAATGGTACAATCCCAGAATGAGCTCAGAGCGGTGAATAGAGATAAGGGCAAGATGCCAGCGATTTTCCAAACAGAGGCTCGGAGAGGTTCCTTCAGAAGAGGAAGGATTGAGGTGCAGAAGGGCAGATTAGAGAGACCCAGAGGTTACCCTAACATTAGAGAGACCCCTCGAGATGTCAAGCCTGAGACAAGGTTTTGCAGAAATTGTGGTCGAATACATGAGGGAAGTTCTACTGGGTCGATCCATGGATGTTTTAGATGTGGAGACATGGGTCACATGGTGAAGGATTGCCCTCAACCTCAGAAACCACATGTCTTGGAGCCCACTAGACAACAACCTCAGATGGTGAATCCCCAGAGACGGGCCACAGCTGCAGAGAAAGGAAAGAGACCTGTTACACAGGGACGTGTGTTTGCCCTAGATAAGGAAACCGCAGACACTTCTACAGAAACTATAAGAGGTACACTCTCTGTCTGTAATCATAAGGTTCATGTGTTGATTGATTCAGGATCCATGCATTCGTTTATTTCTGAGCATTTTGCATGTAGATTAAATTTGAAGTTTAAACCCCTAGAGTATATACTACATGTAAATACCCCTATGCGTGAATCCCAGAGAACTAAATTAATCTGTAGAGGATGTGAAATAAAGGTGGGAGATAGAGTGATGTTAGCAGATCTAATCATGTTGAATATACGTGGGTTTGATGTAATTCTGGGGATGGATTGGTTGGCAACCAATCGAGTGAGTTTAGATTGCTATACTAAGATTGTAACTTTCTCCCTACCTGAACCTTACAGTGTACGGTTGAGATATTGAGGAAATGAATATGTGGAATTCTCTTAAGTAATTTGAGAATTTTAATATTATTTTGGAGAATATTAAATATGATTGTTCATATGAAGGTTATGAGACACTCATCTCAGACGATGAGCGAGAACATCCGAGGATTGAGGATATACCTGTGGTTTGCGAATTTCTGGATGTTTTTCCATATGAGTTACCAGGTGTACCACCAGAGAGAGAACTGGAGTTTACCATTGATTTGGTACCAGATACTCAATCGATCTCTAAACCTCCCTACAGGATGGCATTAGTGGAACTTGAGGAATTGAAGAAACAACTAATGGAGTTATTGGATCGAGGGTTTATTAGACCCAGTGTTTCACCGTGGGGAGCACCAGTTTTATTTGTTAAGAAGAAGGATGGTAGTCTCAGATTATGCGTAGACTACCGATTGTTGAATAAAGCCACGGTGAAGAATAAATATCCATTGCCCAGGATTGATGATCAACTTGATCAGCTGAAAGGGGCATCAGTCTTTTCTAAGATTGATTTGAGATCAGGCTATCACCAATTGAGGATCAAGGAAGAAGATATTCCAAAGACGGCCTTCAGGACAAGGTATGGCCATTATGAATTTCTGGTGATGTCCTTTGGACTGACGAACGCCCCTGCAGCATTTATGAGATTGATGAACGAGGTGTTCAGAGACTATCTGGATAAGTTTATAATAGTCTTTATTGATGATATCCTGGTGTACTCTTAGTCGTATGAGGAGCATGCACAGCATTTGTGGTTAGTACTTCAGATACTCCGAGATAAACAATTATATGGAAAGCTTAGTAAGTGTGAATTTTGGCTGGATCGAATAACTTTCCTTGGTCATATAGTCTCAGAGGAAGGAGTATCAGTGGATCCAAGTAAAGTGGAGGTTGTGCTTAATTGGGAGAGACCGAGGACAGTTACTGAGGTACGAAGCTTCCTTGGTTTGGCAGGGTATTACAGAAGATTTGTGGAAGGATTTTCTAGGATTGCCACCCCTTTGACTAAACTCACACGCAAGGAAACTCCGTTTATATGGACTGATCAATGTGAGCTCAATTTTCAAGAGTTAAAGAGGAGATTGACAGCGGCACCTGTGTTAACTATTCCTGAGGGATCAGGAGGATTTTCTATTTATAGTGATGCTTCTCATCAAGGATTGGGGTGTGTGCTTATGCAGCATGAAAGAGTGGTCGCATATGGATCGCGACAGTTGAAAGACCATGAGCGAAATTACCCCACACATGATTTGGAGATAGCCGCTGTGGTATTTGCCTTGAAGATCTGGCGACACTACTTATATGGGGAAAGATTCCAGATCTTCACTGATCACAAGAGTTTGAGATATCTCTTTGATCAGAAAGAGTTAAACATGAGACAAAGGAGATGGATGGAACTCCTTAAGGATTGTGACTGCGAGATTTTATATCATCCGGGTAAGGCGAATGTAGTTCCTGACGCCCTGAGCAGGAAGAGTATGATATCTGCTATGATGATCAGGGAATGTGATTTACTGGAGCAGTTTGCCGAACTCCGGATCAGAGTTAAAGAGATAGAGACTGGATTTTTGGCTAGCTTGCAAATAGAGCACAGGATCATGGATCAGATGAGAAATGGGTAGCGCAGTGATCAGAGATTGATAAATATGGTTAGCCAAGCTGAACAGAGTTCGCCGTCGGATCTCATTATCAATGAGGATGGATTGTTGAGATTCAGAGGATGAATTTATGTACCGGACGATGATGCCCTAAAGAGATAGATACTGAGAGAATCCCATTACTCGCGATACACCATACACCCCTGGAGTACTTAGATGTACCGAGATTTGAGAAAGGTGTACTGGTGGAGTGGTATGAAGCGAGACGTGGTGAAATACGTAGCCAGGTGCTTAGTATGCCAGCAAGTGAAAGCTGAGTATCGGAAGCCCGGAGGACTACTACAACCCTTACCTGTACCTACATGGAAATGGGAGCATGTCACTATGGACTTTATTATGGGTTTACTGAGGACCCGAAGAGGTCGTGACGCTATATGGGTTATAGTGGATAGATTGACCAAGAGTGCCCACTTCCTTGCCATCAAGAGCACAGATACTGTGGATGCCTTAGCTGAGTTGTATGTCAGCGAAATAGCTAGATTACATGGGGCTCCAGTGAGTATTACTTCTGATACAGATTCCCGATTTACTTCCAGATTTTGGATCCAGTTTTAGGAGTCCATGGGATCTCGATTGAGTTTCAGTACCGCCTATCATCCTCAGACAGATGGTCAGTCAGAGAGGACTATTCAGACCCTGGAGGATATGTTGAGGGCGTGTACGATGGATTTTAAGGGATCATGGGATGATCACCTGCCCCTAGCAGAGTTTGCGTACAATAATAGCTATCATGCGAGCATTGGAATGGCACCTTTTGAGACTCTATATGGTAGGAGGTGTAGATCCCCTGTAGCTTGGGAAGAAGTCGGTGACAGAAAGATAAATGCTCCCGAGCTTGTTGAGCAAGCTGTACAGAATGTAAAACTCATATGTGAGAGGTTACGGGCTGCACAAAGTAGACAGAAAAGCTACGCAGATGTGCGTAGACGACCGCTCGAGTTTGATGTTGGTGACGCAGTATTTCTAAAAATATCACCGAGTAAGGGTATCATGCGATTTGGGAAGAAAGGGAAATTGAGTCCTCGATACATAGGACCATTCGAGATTCTTGAGAGAGTGGGAGAGGTAGCTTACAGATTAGCATTACCCCTACAGATGTCTGGAATACACAATGTTTTTCATGTGTCTATGTTAAGGAAGTACCACCCAGACCCTTCTCATGTCATAGAGTATGACGAGATAGACATTCAAGAGGATATGAGCTATACTGAGGAACCCATCCGGATTCTCGATAGAAAGGAGAAGGTACTGAGAACTAAGAGCATCCCATTAGTGAAAGTTTTGTGGAAACATCACTCAATGGAAGAGGCAACGTGAGAACTAGAGAATCTCATGAAGGAGAAATACCCCCATCTATTTGACTAGTTAAGTTGAATTTGGAGGACCAAATTCTTTTTAAGGTGGGAAGGATGTGAGATCTAAGAATTTCAGGCATATTTTAATTATGTAATATGAACTTGAAGTGTAATTTATTGAGCTAAGTGAATTGTGAGAATTATATTTGGAGATTTATATGTTAAGTGTCTAAAATAAGGGTGAAACTAAGAGGTCAGATCGATCTTGGGGAAGGAGAGATCGATCTGGTGAGTTAAAAATGACAAGAAGGAGGAATTTAAGGAGCAGATCGATCTCCAATGGAAGAGGATCGATCTCCTTATGATTCTATATGAGAGAAGATCGATCTCATGAGGAAGGGATCGATCTCTAAATGATTCTGTTTGGGAGAAGATCGATCTCCTCAAGGAGCAGATCGATCTCATAAAGCCATAAAGAGATCGATCTCACCCCTCGACAGATCGATCTCCTAGGCATAAAAATTACCCCAAATCGTCTCCAAATTCAAATGCAGATCGATCTCATCAAGGGCCAGATCGATCTCCTACCCTCCGTCTATATAAGGAACCCCTGCTTTCTCCTATAATTTCATTTTCTCTCTCTTCCAAACCCCATTTTCACCGAACCCTAGCTTTCTCACTCATCCAAAGCACCCATTTTTGTCCAAATCAGAGGCTGTGGCAAGAAGAAAAGTTGTTCCTCATAAAAGGGAGAACAACATACTTGGAAATCGTAAGACGGATTGAATCGAGGCAAGAGATAAGCTCTCCACAAGTTTTGGGTAATTTCTAAACCTCGATCTTGATATTTGAGATGATTTTGGTAATAATAGTTGTTGGCATTGTGTTGAAGTAGCCGGAAAATGATTAGGGATTGATGAAATTACAATGTAGTTGGAGTGATAATGATATTTAACAATTTTAGGAATTTGAGCTATAAATGGAAATTTAGACAATGTGGTGAATTAGCATAGATAATTTGACATGAGAAATGTAGAACGTGGGGATGTTGTGAATGAGATTGTAGTTTGGGGTAGAGTTACGAGAATCGAGCGATTTGAGGTGTTATGAGCAATTATGCTCGATTTTGAGAATTGAGGTACTGTGATGATGAATATTGATGTTTTAACATCGTTTGGACAGCTCGGGAGTTCCAGAGTGGAATGCGAGACTAGTCTGTGACAAGGGGGAAACAATTGCACTATACGAGGTGCAAAGAGGTAAGGGAAATTAAACCAATTTTGTATGTGATTTTGAACTATTATAGCAAGATTTGTGATTTATAAAACAAGCATGTTTGATGTGTTGTGTTTTTATGAGAATGCACACGATTTTTATAGCCGGTTGGAGCCCAATGTTTTTATGAGTTTATAATTTGGCTCTACGTTAAGGCGATCTTGAGATTTGAGAAATGTGTGCGTGTTTTGCCGGTTGGGACTCGGTTTCAATATGTTTTGTCTTGAGTACAAAACGATTTTAAATGAGTTTTATGAGAGAAAAACCACCATGAGTTCTACGTAAAGGCAAACCAGTCTTATGTGATAAGACTTAGGTGTGTGATTCTGAGTACACACCGGGCATTGCTCTGGTAGCATGTAAGCCCGATTCTTCTCCATTCCGGTACGTGAGAAACCCCATTCTGTGGGTATGCCACGTATATTTGGTGGCCGTTGCCACGTGAGAACCCTATTTGGTGGTCGTTGCCACGGAGAACCCTATTTGGTGGCCGTTGCCACGTCAAAACCCTAATTGGTGGCCGTTGCCACGTGAGATCCCCTATTCAGTGGCTATGCCACGTATATTTGGTGGCTGTTGCCACGTGAAACCCTATCCTATGGCTGTGCCACGTGTGAATTTAAATCAGTGGCTATGCCACGTGTGTTTAGTGGCTGCGCCACGTGCATTATTATCACAGTGATTTTATCACGTTTATTGAGAAAGCGATTATCGCATTACTTTCACATGCTTTGTTATTGCTCTAGACTGAGCCTTTTTACTTCATGTTTTCACATGATTTGAGATACGAGAATATCGTTTTGAGTACTTTCATGCTATGGTTTTCAAATAAGTATAATGAGTCCCTTACCCCCTTTACTGAGCGATTTAGAAGCTCACCATGTTTTCTTTCCCCCCAGATTTCTTCAAGTGAAAAAGGGTTTCCCTGCGACGTACGGAGTAGTGGCTAGTGGAGGACTTGAGCTCCAGGCTATATATATTGTATTTTGAGGAATCTTTTATCTTTCCATGTACCCAGACAATTATTGTAATTGCAGACACTTGATGTATAACATTGTATTGGATGTATTAGGATTAATTAACTTAATATTGAGTAATGTATATGATACGATACATGTTATCTAGTGATGAGATCCTGAGGTATGATAAATGTGATGATGTATGACACTGCACAAGAATGCACCCTTAATTGTGAATTGATGAGTAAAAAGTTTTTAAATTGCCCTATTTCTTGCGTTTCTGGGGTGTGACAGAGCTTTCTTGGTATCAGAGCCTAGGGTGTCTAGTACTGTCAGTGTCGGTTAAGTGAAATAAAATACATCCCAAGTGTCTGTAATAGTCCGGTCGTGAACTGAATCTGAGGATTGAGATTTCAATCAATTTTGATATGTACACGCAGGAGACGAGTTAAGATAGAGAATGAGTGGACGACGAGGTCGTTCGAGGAGGCAGGCAGAGTCCCCTCCACCACCTGCCCCAAAACCAGAGAGTCCTAACTCTTGATTTAATCGGATTGAGACCGATGTGAGGTAAGGTTTTGAGCAGATGGCAGCGTTATTCGCTACACACTTTGGAGTTAATGCTTCGGGTACTACTCCTACACCACCACAAGGACCTCCCATACCCCTAGTGCCTCCCGTCACTCAACCTGAGGACAGAAGTATGGTTCGACTGAAGGATTTTTTGAAGATGAATCCACCCGTATTTAGGGGAAAGAAGGATCCTACAGAGGCTGAGGAGTGGCTGACAAAGTTGAGAATTATTTTTAATTATCTGGGATGCACCGATGCTGAGAGGGTCAGTATGAGTATATATATGTTGAAGGGGAGAGCTCGAGCTTAGTGGGGTACTACCCAGGATATTTTGATGTCTCGCCAGGACGTGATTGGTGGGGAAGAGTTTCAGACAGCCTTGAGGACCTAATATGTACCACGAGCCGCCCAGAGAAAGAAACAGGCCGAGTTTTTGAGTTTGGTATAGGGTGACATCTCTGTGGATGTCTATGAGAGCCAATTCACCGCGCTATTGAGATATGACCCAGAGACCTTCAAGAATGAAGAGCTCCGCACAGAGAAGTTTGTGTATGGATTGAAGCCCGTCATCAGAGATAGATTGATAGGGCTATGTATTACTGAGTTTGGAGATGCTCTGAGACGAGCACAAGAGATTGAAAGAGGAATTGAAATGGTACAATCCTAGAATGAGCTCAGAGCGGTGAATAGAGATAAGGGCAAGAGGCCAGCGATTTTCCAAACAGAGGCTCGGAGAGGTTCCTTCAGAAGAGGAAGGATTGAGGTGCAGAAGGGCAGATTAGAGAGACCCAGAGGTTACCCTAACATTAGAGAGACCCCTCGAGATGTCAGGCTTGAGACAAGGTTTTGCAGAAATTGTGGTCGAATACATGAGGGAAGTTGTACTGGGTCGATCCATGGATGTTTTAGATGTGGAGACATGGGTCACATGGTGAAGGATTGCCCTCAACCTCAAAAACCACATGTCTTGGAGCCCACTAGACAACAGCCTTAGATGGTGAATCCCCAGAGACGGGCCACTGCTGCAGAGAAAAGAAAGAGACCTGTTACACAGGAACGTGTGTTTACCCTGGATAAGGAAACCGCAGACACTTCTACAGAAACTATAAGAGGTACACTCTCTGTCTGTAATCATAAGGCTCATGTGTTGATTGATTCAGGATCCATGCATTCGTTTATTTCTGAGCATTTTGCATGTAGATTAAATTTGAAGTTTGAACCCCTATAGTATATACTACATGTAAATACCCCTATGCGTGAATCCCAGAGAACTAAATTAATCTGTAGAGGATGTGAAATAAAGTTGGGAGATGGAGTGATGTTAGCAGATCTAATCATGTTGAATATACGTGGGTTTGATGTAATTCTGGGGATGGATTGGTTGGCAACCAATCGAGTGAGTTTAGATTGCTACACTAAGATTGTAACTTTCTCCCTACCTGAACCTTACAGTGTACGGTTGAGATATTGAGGAAATGAATATGTGGAATTCTCTTAAGTAATTTGAGAATTTTAATATTATTTTGGAGATTATTAAATATGATTGTTCATATGAAGGTTATGAGACACTCATCTCAGACGATGAGCGAGAACATACGAGGATTGAGGATATACCTGTGGTTTGCGAATTTCTGGATGTTTTTCCAAATGAGTTACCAGGTTTACCACCAGAGAGAGAACTGGAGTTTACCATTGATTTGGTACCAGATACTCAATCGATCTCTAAACCTCCCTACAGGATGGCATTAGTGGAACTTGAGGAATTGAAGAAACAACTAATGGAGTTATTGGATCGAGGGTTTATTAGACCCAGTGTTTCGCCGTGGGGAGCACCAGTTTTATTTGTTAAGAAGAAGGATGGTAGTCTCAGATTATGCGTAGACTACCGATTGTTGAATAAAGCCACGGTGAAGAATAAATATCCATTGCCCAGGATTGATGATCAACTTGATCAGCTGAAAGGGGCATCAGTCTTTTCTAAGATTGATTTGAGATCGGGCTATCACCAATTGAGGATCAAGGAAGAAGATATTCCAAAGACGGCCTTCAGGACAAGGTATGGCCATTATGAATTTTTGGTGATGTCCTTTGGACTGACGAACGCCCCTGCAGCATTTATGAGATTGATGAACGAGGTGTTCAGAGACTATCTGGATAAGTTTGTAATAGTCTTTATTGATGATATCCTGGTGTACTCTCAGTCGTATGAAGAGCATGCACAGCATTTGTGGTTAGTACTTCAGATACTCCGAGATAAACAATTATATGGAAAGCTTAGTAAGTGTGAATTTTGGCTGGATCGAATAACTTTCCTTGGTCATATAGTCTCAGAGGAAGGAGTATCAGTGGATCTAAGTAAAGTGGAGGTTGTGCTTAATTGAGAGAGACCGAGGACAGTTACTGAGGTACGAAGCTTCCTTGGTTTGGCAGGGTATTACAGAAGATTTGTGGAAGGATTTTCTAGGATTGCCACCCCTTTGACTAAACTCACACACAAGGAAACTCCGTTTATATGGACTGATCAATATGAGCTCAGTTTTCTAGAGTTAAAGAGGAGATTGACAGCGGCACCTGTGTTAACTATTCCTGAGGGATCAGGAGGATTTTCTATTTATAGTGATGCTTCTCATCAAGGATTGGGGTGTGTGCTTATGCAGCATGAAAGAGTGGTCGCATATGGATCGCGATAGTTGAAAGACCATGAGCGAAATTACCCCACACATGATTTGGAGTTAGCCGCTGTGGTATTTGCCTTGAAGATCTGGCGACACTACTTATATGGGGAAAGATTCCAGATCTTCACTGATCATAAGAGTTTGAGATATCTCTTTGATCAGAAAGATTTAAACGAGAGACAAAGGAGATGGATGGAACTCCTTAAGGATTATGACTGCGAGATTTTATATCATCCGGGTAAGGCGAATGTAGTTGCTGATGCCCTGAGCAGGAAGAGTATGATATCTGCTATGATGATCAGGGAATGTGATTTACTGAAGCAGTTTACCAAACTCCGGGTCAGAGTTAAAGAGATAGAGACTGGATTTTTGGCTAGCTTGCAAATAGAGCCCAGGATCATGGATCAGATGAGAAATGGGTAGCGCAGTGATCAGAGATTGATAAATATGGTTAGCCAAGCTGAACAGAGTTCGCCGTCGGATCTCATTATCAGTGAGGATGGATTGTTGAGATTCAGAGGATGAATTTATGTACCGGACGATGATACCCTAAAGAGATAGATACTTAGAGAATCCCATTACTCGCGATACACCATGCACCCCTAGAGTACTTAGATGTACCGAGATTTGAGAAAGGTGTACTGGTGGAGTGGTATGAAGCGAGACATGGTGAAATACGTAGCCAGGTGCTTAGTATGCCAGCAAGTGAAAGCTGAGTATCGGAAGCCTAGAGGACTACTACAACCCTTACCTGTACCAACATGGAAATGGGAGCATGTCACTATGGACTTTATTATGGGTTTACTAAGGACCCGAAGAGGTCGTGACGCTATATGGGTTATAGTGGATAGATTGACCAAGAGTGCCCACTTCCTTGCCATCAAGAGCACAGATACTGTGGATGCCTTAGCTGAGTTGTATGTCAGCGAGATAGCTAGATTACATGGGGCTCCAGTGAGTATTACTTCTGATAGAGATTCCCGATTTACTTCCAGATTTTGGATCCAGTTTTAGGAGTCCATGGGATCTCGATTGAGTTTCAGTACCGCCTATCATCCTCAGACAGATGGTCAGTCAGAGAGGACTATTTAGACCCTGGAGGATATGTTGAGGGCGTGTACGATGGATTTTAAGGGATCATGGGATGATCACCTGCCCCTAGCAGAGTTTGCGTACAATAATAGCTATCATGCGAGCATTGGAATGGCACCTTTTGAGACTCTATATGGTAGGAGGTGTAGATCCCCTGTAGCTTGGGAAGAAGTCAGTGATAGAAAGATAAATGCTCCCGAGCTTGTTAAGCAAGCTGTACAGAATGTAAAACTCATATGTGAGAGGTTACGGGCTGCACAAAGTAGACAGAAAAGCTACGCAGATGTGCGTAGACGACCACTCGAGTTTGATGTTGGTCATGCAGTATTTCTAAAAATATCACCGAGTAAGGGTATCATGCGATTTGGGAAGAAATGGAAATTGAGTCCTCGATACATAGGACCATTCGAGATTCTTGAGAGAGTGGGAGAGGTAGCTTACAGATTAGCATTATCCCTACAGATGTCTGGAATACACAATGTTTTTCATGTGTCTATGTTAAGGAAGTACCACCCAGACCCTTCTCATGTCATAGAGTATGACGAGATAGACATTCAAGAGGATATGAGCTATACTGAGGAACCCATCCGGATTCTCGATAGAAAGGAGAAGGTACTGAGAACTAAGAGCATCCCATTAGTGAAAGTTTTGTGGAAACATCACTTAATGGAAGAGGCAACGTGAGAACTAGAGAATCTCATGAAGGAGAAATACCCCCATCTATTTGACTAGTTAAGTTGAATTTGGAGGACCAAATTCTTTTTAAGGTGGGGAGGATGTGAGATCTAAGAATTTCAGGCATATTTTAATTATGTAATATGAACTTGAAGTGTAATTTATTGAGCTAAGTGAATTGTGGGAATTATATTTGGAGATTTATATGTTAACTGTCTAAAATAAGGGTGAAACTAAGAGGTCAGATCGATCTTGGGGAAGGAGAGATCGATCTGGTGAGTTAAAAATGACAAGAAGGAGGAATTTAAGGAGCAGATCGATCTCCAATGGAAGAGGATCGATCTCCTTATGATTCTATTTGAGAGAAGATCGATCTCATGAGGAAGGGATCGATCTCCAAATGATTCTGTTTGGGAGAAGATCAATCTCCTCAAGGAGCAGATCGATCTCATAAAGCCATAAAGAGATCGATCTCACCCCTCGACAGATCGATCTCCTAGGCATAAAAATTACCCCAAATCATCTCCAAATTCAAATGCAGATCGATCTCATCAAGGGCCTGATCGATCTCCTACCCTCCGTCTATATAAGGAACCCCTGCTTTCTCCTGTAATTTCATTTTCTCTCTCTTCCAAACCCCATTTTCATCGAACCCTAGCTTTCTCACTCATCCAAAGCACCCATTTTCGTCCAAATCAGAGGCTGTGACAAGAAGGAAAGTTGTTCCTCATCAAAGGGAGAACAACATACTTGGAAATAGTAAGACAGATTGAATCGAGGCAAGAGATAAGCTCTCCACAAGTTTTGGGTAATTTCTAAACCTCGATCTTGATATTTGAGATGATTTTGGTAATAATAGTTGTTGGCATTGTGTTGAAGTAGCTGGAAAATGATTAGGGATTGATGAAATTACAATGTAGTTGGATTGATAATGATATTTAGCAATTTTAGGAATTTGAGCTATAAATGGAAATTTAGACAATGTGGTGAATTAGCATAGATAATTTGACATGAGAAATGTAGAACGTGGGGATGTTGTGAATGAGATTGTAGTTTGGGGTAGAGTTACGAGAATCGAGCGATTTGAGGTGTTATGAGCAATTATGCTCGATTTTGAGAATTGAGGTACTGTGATGATGAATATTGATGTTTTAACATCGTTTGGACAACTCGGGAGTTCCAGAGTGGAATGCGAGACTAGTCCATGACAAGGGGGAAACAATTGCACTATACGAGGTGTAAGAGGTAAGGGAAATTAAACCAATTTTGTATGTGATTTTGAACTATTATAGCATGATTTGTGATTTATAAAACAAGCATGTTTGATGTGTTGTGTTTTTATAAGAATGCACATGATTTTATAGCCGGTTGGAGCCCAATGTTTTTATGAGTTTATAATTGGGCTCTACGTTAAGGCGATCTTGAGATTTGAGAAATGTGTGCGTGTTTTGCCAGTTGGGACTCGATTTCAATATGTTTTGTGTTGAGTACAAAACGGTTTTAAATGAGTTTTATGAGAGAAAAACCACCATGAGTTCTACGTGAAGGCAAACCAGTCTTATGTGATAAGACTTAGGTGTGTGATTCTGAGTACACACCAGGCATTGCTCTGGTAACATGTAAGCCCGATTCTTCTTCGTTCTGGTAACGTGAGAAACCCCATTCTGTGGCTATGCCACGTATATTTGGTGGCCGTTGCCACGTGAGAACCCTATTTGGTGGCCGTTGCCACATGAAAACCCTAATTGGTGGCCGTTGCCACGTGAGATCCCCTATTCAGTGGCTATGCCACGTATATTTAGTGGTCGTTGCCACGTGAAACCCTATCCTGTGGCTGTGCCACGTGTGAATTTAAATCAGTGGCTATGTCACGTGTGTTTAGTGGCTGCGCCACGTGCATTATCATCACAGTGATTTTATCACGTTTATTGAGAAAGCGATTATCTCATTACTTTCACATGCTTTGTTATGCTCTAGACTGAGCCTTTTTACTTCATGTTTTCACATGATTTGAGATACGAGAATATCGTTTTGAGTACTTTCATGCTATGG
This sequence comes from Firmiana major, assembly GCA_033439115.1. Lineage (NCBI taxonomy): Eukaryota > Viridiplantae > Streptophyta > Magnoliopsida > Malvales > Malvaceae > Firmiana > Firmiana major. The sequence continues at coordinate 41,843,877 of CM065908.1, read as the reverse complement.
TTTTCAAATAAGTATAATGAGTCCCTTACCCCCTTTACTGATCGATTTAGAAGCTCACCCTGTTTTCTTTCCCCCCAGATTTCTTCAAGTGAAAAAGGGTTTCCCTGCGACGTACGGAGTAGTGGCTAGTGGAGCACTTGAGCTCCAGGCTATATATATTGTATTTTGAGGTATCTTTTATCTTTTCATGTACCCAGACAATTATTGTAATTGCAGACACTTGATGTATAACATTGTATGGGATGTATTAGGATTAATTAACTTAATATTGAGTAATGTATATGATACGATACATGTTATCTAGTGATGAGATCCTGAGGTATGATAAATGTGATGATGTATGACACTACACAAGAATGCACCCTTAATTGTGAATTGATGAGTAAAAAGTTTTTAAATTGCCCTATTTTTCGCGTTTCCGGGGCGTGAGAGGTAAGGCTAATGTAGTTGCTGATGCTTTGAGCAGGAAGAGCCTAGGGTTGGTATCATTTATGATGGTTCAGGAATATGACCTATTAGAGCAGTTTACGAGCCTCAATTTGGACATAACACCCCATGAGATTGATAGAGTTAAGATCATTGTGAGCTTGAGGTTGGAGCCGGAGTTGATTGATCGTATCCGGCAGGCTCAGCAGAGTGATCATGGATGTATTCAGTTAATGAGTCAGGTACAGGCAGGTGTAGATATCGATTTTGCATTGAGTACTGATGGTTTACTGAGGTTCTGCGGTAGGATATGTGTTCCCGAGGATCCTGAGATCAGGAGGATGATTTTATCAGAGGCTCACTTAGTGAGGTATACAGTAATCTAGGAAGTACGAAGATGTGTCAGAATCTCTGGAGGAACCGAGTAGCAACAACTCCATGGAACCACAACCGCCAACACCCATAGGAACCGAGCAGCAACAACTCCATGGACATAAGCCGAGCCCCTTGTCGGCAACAGTCATGTAGCATCCGTTCTAGCTTCAATAGTTCAACCATCACCCACCGGTCCCGATTACAACAAAACAAACTCAGCAGCAACAGCCACCCGATAGTCTTCCTTCTCCCCGAGCTACCAAACACTAATCAGCCATCGACTCCGGCAGAAGCCAGCCATTAGTCCACTCCCAATCCATTCCACCAGCAGCAAGAGCTATCTCTGTTTTTTTTTTTTAGCTATCTTTTTCAGCTAAGAAAACAATTAGAAGAAAAAAACAAAATAAAAAAAAATAAAAAAAATTATAAGTAAAAAAAAAATTGTTTTGGTGATTGTTTTACTTAACCGATGAGTTTTAGCTATATCATTTTTATTATTAATATTTTTTGGTTTGGTGTAGTTATTTTTGCTTGTTGGAGATTAACAATCGCATGGTGTGAGAAATTTTTCTATGACTAGTAGTTGAAATCAAGGAGCTTCTCCTGCTCGTCAGCATCCTAAGATTGGCAAAGTGGTGGAAATCAACGCAATGCTTCACGGTGCTCAACATTTTTCAGGGAAGTTTTTTTAATTCTCTTAATTCTTTTACAGTGTCTGAGCAATTATTTTGATACATTGAGGACAATGTATAGTATAGGTGTGGGAGAGGGTATATAATTGTGACTCTGCAGTTTGCTTCCTTTTCCTTTCATTCTTGATTAATTTTCATGAAAATTTTTGCAAATTCAAAAAACAAAATTATGTTCCAAAAAGGTACATTAGTTATTGTTTGTGATTTTCTTGAGTTCTAGATTTTCCAATGCTTATCCCATGAAAAAAATGTGATTTACATATGTGCAAAACAATTTTGAATTCTCATTAATACATTGTGATTAGTTACTTTTGATTCATTGAATGAAAAAGTGTATAGGATCTAGCCCATATAACCCTTTTTGGTGAGATTTGAGACTACGAGCATTCATTACATCATGCTCTATTTTCTTGTTTGTGTGATTGTCATGTATAGAGGTAGCTGCTCGTATTTTGTGGGTATATAGGGCTTTGGAAATGTGCATGAGCTTGTGAAAATGTGGTTGACAATGTATGGAAATTATTATGAGTATTTGCCTGACATTTGGTTATTGAAGTGGTATTATAAAGAAATGGGATAGTAAGGCTAATAATTGCATAAATTGAATGTTTTGAATGATTCCACCAAACATGTGTTTTGTATTGAGCGAGTTGATAGATAGGCTGGCTATTGTTGTTTGATATTGTGTGATAGCACATGTGAAGTGCTAAATATTTTTTGAGATTGGTTTTGAAAACTCATGAGCCGCCTATCATGTTTATGCGAATTAAACCGTGCTGGAGCCTAGCTCGCATTGGGTATTGATGTTCTAACATGTTTGAACATGCTAGAGCTTAGCTCGCACTTTGTTTTGGAACTATGCTAATGTTTTATAAACCGTATTGGAGTTTTTGCTTGTATGTGGATTTTAAGTGGTTTTCTTATGCATATAATCGTACTGGAGCGATGCTCGTACATGGTTTCTTCATATTTTTATGCATAAATGTCGTACTAGAGCGTTGCTAATACGAGGTGATTTATTATGATGCATGAATTCGCACTAGAGCGTAGCTCGCACTGGTTTTCACACTGTGGTATGTATGAGGCTGTGGTGAGGATAATACGGATTGGTGTTCAGGGAACCCAACAGGCTAACAGACCTCTTGAGTATGGTGAGGGTAAGGGGCTAGGACTTGACATAATCCATTCAGGGAACCCAACATTCCTAACAGACATCTTGAGTGGGGTGAGGGTGAGGGGCTAGGACCTGAATCAGGGAACCCAACAGGGGCGAGCAAGGCTATGAGGGGCTAGGACCTGGTATTAAGAGTACTCCCACGTGCACTTGAGACTAGAGGTTTCACTCGGTATGGGGTAGATAAGACCTAATGCAGGCACCCCCAACCAAGTTATGGGTCCGCGGAGTACGATATACCGTGTATATCACATGGAGTACGATGTACCGCGTGGTGGTTACTTGATTTGAGAAAGTCTGGCGGAGAACTAACCCACTTTCGTACCAGCATGATACCCCACACACCAGGATCCGTGTGGTCTGGTACAATTTGTGAATAGTTGGCCAACATAGTCAGTTGAGATATAGTGACCTGTCTCCTTGCTTGATTTATATAATACCACATGGTTTTGAATACTTGAGTGTGGTTTTGACTGTCTAGAGTAGACCCAAGGGAGGGGTCGAGCCTTGTGGGATTTGATTTGGGAAATGGTTATGATGTTGTGATTCTGAAATGATTTGATGGGATTTTGTTGCATTGAGAATGAGATAATAAAAAAGGATGTTTCTTAAACTAATTGCCATTTTTATGAGATTTGATAATTGATGAACATGAGACAATTTTTCATGTTGATGTTACCATGTTTTATATGCCAATTTCCATGATTTTAAATACATGACATATGTATACTCATATGGCATAGTTTTAATTCCTCATACTCTTGTTATAAAAGATTTATGCATAACATTACCAGCATGTAGATAGAGTACTTATCTACCATGCTTGCATTATTGCCTTACTGAGCTTGTGATTTCTCATCCCTCTCCATTTTCCCCCTCCTACAGAGCGTGCGTAGTAGCCCAATGAGGACTGAGGCATTGTGTTTTTGGACATCAGCTGCTTCCATCGTCGAAAGGTATATACACAAGATTCTTTTTGTATCTAAACAATGTAATGGCACAGTAATGATTGAGTTGTAATTATGGGGGATGTAGATGTCAGTAAACATGTTCTGTATGAGTAAATAATTTAATTTCGAATATATGACATCGTTTTTATTAATTGTGGATGAATGGTAAGTGGTGATTATTATTAACTCACTGCCCAACAATATGTGGTGAGTTTGTTCACGACCGGGCCAGGTAATAGTAAAACGCAAAAAAAATTATAGTGATTTTCAGTTGAAGGGAATGAAAATAGGTCGTGACAGAATTGGTATCAGAGCTGAGTTGGCCTAATGTGAGTCAGTAATAAAACATAGGAAAGTACATCCCCATATTACTGTGCTTTTGTTTAAATATAACTGTGTATACCGTGATGGATTGATCTTAATAAATTATTATAATACAGGAAGTTAGGCATTATGCCAGTTACACGCAAAGGTAGAGGGGCAAGAGCACGTGCTAGAGGCTGTAAGGGTAGGCCCGAGAGCCGTGCGGAGCCAGGGACTGAGCAGGCTCCACAGAACCTTGCTGCGAGAGCAGAAGATAAAGAGGCCCGCTTCGCTAGGATAGAGCGGAGTATTGAGAATTTGGTGGAGATAGTCACGCAGGCATTGGGTGTCGGCGATAGACGAGGTCCCGTAGCATAGCCTACTACTGAACAGGCAACTGCAGAGGCGGAGAGACCTGATACTGCAGAGACTGCTACTGCTACACCACCTCCAGTACAAGATACAAATTCTCTTATCGCTCCACGGAAGAGCGGTAGTGATTTGGGTTTAGGAAGGATAGAGATTGAAAGAAATCTGAGAGGGATAGAGTTGCCAGGAAAGGAGGCCCAAGGTATTTTTGAAAAGAGACCTAAGATCGAGGAGGTGCAGGAGAGAGCTGTTAGACCTCCCGTGTACCCAGCTTTGACTGCACCGAAGGGTATGGTGATTGGAGGACCACGACCTACCATAGACCAGTGTAGGAGATGTGGGAGATACCATGGGACTAGACCATGTCAGATACCCTCTGTATCATGTTTTAGGTGTGGGAGGCCCGGACATATTTCAAGGTACTGTACTGAGGTAATTGAGACTGCCCCGCAGAAGGGCAGTGAGCCAGAGAGAGCTCTAGTTGAGACAACTGCCCCAAGGAGGAGGGCCACAGCTGAGGAGAAAGGGAAGCGGACAGCGGGTGTGAGCAGAGGAAGAGTACATGCATTGGATCAAGACACCGCAGATGCTTCGACGGATGTGATTAATGGTACATCATAATCTTTGATTTATAAGCATTGGTATTGTTTGATCCCGGTGCCACACATTCTTTCATATCACCTTCCTTTGCAAATAAATTACTGAAGCATGTGAAACCAACATTGTTGGATAAAATGTTGATGATTTCCACACCCATGAATGATAGTTAATTGACCGAGCATGTATGTAGAGACTGTAAGTTAAAGATAGAGGGAAAGGAAATGATAGCCAATTTGATTTTATTGAACATGAATGATTTTGATGTAATATTGGGAATGGATTGGTTGGCTACCAATCGTGTTGTTATGGATTGCCATGCTAAGACATTGATGTTTTCAGGATTAGACAATCTCATTGTAAACTTTGATGAAAAGAAATGATATGAAAAGAGTATGTTGTTTTAAATGAAAGAGTATAATCCTAATATATGATATTTGAGAGATAAATTCATTTGTTTATTTTGAATATTGATGTAATGACTTGTGATACTAACAGTGGAAAGGATAATATGAAGGGTTCCTTGCATACGTGGTTGATATAAATGAGGCACACCCAAAATTGAAGGACATCCCCATGATTACGGATTATTCTGATATCTTTTTCGATGAATTACCAGGGCTACCACCTGAAAGGGAAATGGAATTTTGCATAGAGTTGTGCCTGGTACAGAGCCGATATCAAAACCACCTTATAGAATGGCACCGATTGAGTTAGAAGAGCTGAAGAAACAGCTGCAAGAGTTGTTACAGAATGGGTTTATAAGAACGAGTATCTCGCCTTGGGGAGCACCAATATTGATTATAAATAAGAAAGATGGGAGCCTCCGAATGTGTACAGATTATCGGCTGTTGAATAAGGCCACCATTAAGAACAAATACCCCCTTCGACGCATAGATGATTTGTTGGATCAGCTCCGAGGAGCCCAAGTGTTTTCTAAGATAGACTTGCGGTCAGGGTAACATCAGTTGAGGATCAGGAGTGGAGATGTACCCAAGACAGCATTTCGTACCCGTTATGGCCACTGCGAGTTTATGGTGATGCCATTTGGATTGATAAATGCCCCCGCAGCATTTATGGCATTGATGTGAGATCTGAGAATTTCAGACATATTTTATTGATGTAATAATAATTTGAAGTGTAATTTATTGAGCTAAGTGAATTGTGGGAATGATAATTGGAGATTTATATGTTAAGTGTTAAAATGAATGTGAAACTATGAGGACAGATCGATCTGGGAGAAGGAGAGATCGATCTGGTGAGTTATAAACGACAAAGAAGGAGAAATTTAAGGAGCAGATCGATCTGGGAGAAGGAGAGATCGATCTGGTGAGTTAAAAATGACAAAGAAAGAGGAATTTAAGGAGCAGATCGATCTGGGAGAATGAGAGATCGATCTGGTGAGTTATAAATGATGAGGAAGGAGGAATTTAAGGAGCAGATCGATCTCCAATGGAAGAGGATCGATCTCCTTATGAATCTGTTTAAGAGAAGATCGATCTCATGAGGAAGAGATCGATCTCCAAATGATTCTTTTTGGGAGAAGATCGATCTCCTTAGGAGCAGATCGATCTCATAAAGCCATAAAGAGATCGATCTCACCCCTCGACAGATCGATCTCCTAGGCATAAAATTGCCCAGATCGTCCCCAAAATTCAAACGCAGATCGATCTCATCAAGAGGCAGATCGATCTCCTACCTCCAGTCTATATAAGGAACCCGTGTTTTCTCCTGCAAACTCACTTTCTCTCTCTTCCAACCCCTATTTTACCGAAAACCTAACTTTCTCACTCATCCAAATCACCCATTTCCGGCCGAATCAGCTGTTGTGGTAAGAAGGAAAGTTGTTCCTCATCAAAGGGAGAACAACATACTTGGAAATCGAAGGACGAATCGGATCGAGGCATGGGTTGTGCGTCTCATAAGCGTTGGGTAATTTCTAAACCTCGATCTTGATATTTGAGATGATTTTGATGATATTGGTGGTTGTCATTGCGTTGAAATAGCTGAGAAATGATTAGGGATTGATGAAATGGCAATGTAGTTGGAGTAATGTAGATATTTGGTGATTTTGGTAATTTTGAGAACTTGTGCTATAAATGGAAATATAGACAATGTGGTGAATTAGCATAGATAATTGGTATTAGAGATATAGAACGTCAAGATGTTGTGAATGAGGGTGTAGTTTGGGATAGAGTTACGGAAATCAAGGGATTTGAGGTGTTATGAGCAATTATGCTTGATTTTGAGAATTGAGGTTGATGTGATAATTGAGTATTGATGTTTTAACATCGTTTGGACAGCTCGGGAGTTCCATAGTGGAATGCGAGGCTAGTCCGTGATACGGGGGAAACGATTGCACTATACGAGGTGCAAAGAGGTAAGGGAAATCTAAACCATTTGTGTATGTGAATTGTAAACTATTTTAGCATGAATTGTGGTTTATAAAACAAGCATGTTGGGTTTTGTGTTGAGATTTAATTGCACACGATTTTTATAGCCGGTTGGAGCCCAATGTTTTTATGAGTTTATAACTGGGCTCTACGTTAAGGCAATATTGAGATTTAAGAAATGTGTGCGTGTGCTTTGCCGGTTGGAACTCGGTTTTATTATGTTTTGTGTTGAGTACAAAACAGTTTACAAATGAGTTTTATGAGAGAAAAACCATTATGAGTTCTACGTGAAGGCAAACCAGTCTTATGTGATAAGACATAGGTGTGTAGTTGTGAGTACACACCGGGCATTGCTCTGGTAGCATGTAAGCCCGATTTCTTCTCCGTTCTGGTAATGTTGAGAAACCTCATTGGTGGCTGTGCCACGTTATACCCCATTGGTGGATGTGCCACGTTATACCCCATTGGTGGCTGTGCCACGTTATACCCCATTGGTGGCTGTGCCACGTTGAGAAACCCCATTGGTGGCTGTGCCACGTTATACCCCATTGGTTGGTGGCTGTGCCACGTTATACCCCATTTGTGGCTGTGCCACGTTGAGAAACCCTATTCTGTGGCTAAGCCACGCGAGAAATTAAATCAGTGGCTGTGCCACGTGTGTTTTGTGGCTATGCCACGAGTGATTTTAAATCAGTGGCTTTGCCACGTGTGTTTTGTGGCTATGCCACGTGAGAAATTAAATCAGTGGCTATGCCACGTGTGTTTAGTGGCTGTGCCACGTGCATTATTTTTACTGTGATTTTATCACGTTATTTGAGAAAGTGTTTAACGCGTTATTTTCACATGCTTTGATATTGCTCTAGAGTGAGCCTTTTTACTTCATGTTTTCACATGATTTGAGATATGAGAATATCGTTTTGAGTACTTTCATGCTATGGTTTTCAAATGAGTTTCACATACAAATAAACCTTTTGTGATGTGCATCTTGGTTTATGAAATGAGTTCCATACCCCCTTTACTGAGCGATTTAGAAGCTCACCCTATTTTCCTTTCCCCCCAGAGTTCTTCAAGTGAAAAAGGATCTCCCTGCGACGTACGGAGTAGTGGCTAGTGGAGGATTCGAGCTCCAGGCCATATATATTGTATCTTGAGGTATATCTTATCTTTTCATGTACCCAGACTATTATTGTAATTACAGACACTTGATGTATATCATTGTATGGGATGCATTAGGATTAATTAACTTGGAATTGAGTAATGTATATGATTCACTATACACTATATTATGATGAGATCCTGAGGCATGATAATTATGATGATGTATGACACTGCACAGGAATGCACCTTTAATTGTGAATTAATGAGTAAAAAGTTTTAAATTTGCCCTATTTTCTGCATTTTCGGGGCGTGACAGAGTTTTCTTGGTATCAGAGCTTAGGGTGTCTAGTACTTTCAGTGTCGGTTAAGTGAAATAGAATACATCCCAATTGTCTGTAATAGTCTGGTCATGAACTGAAATTGAGGATTGAGATTTCAATCGATTGTGATATGTACGCGCAGGAGACGAGTTGAGATAGAGAATGAGTAAACGACGAGGTCGTTCGAGGAGGCAGGCAGAGTCCCCTCCGCCACCTGTCCCACAACCAGAGAGTCCTAACTCTCGATTTAATCGGATTGAGACCGATGTGAGGCAAGGTTTCGAGCAGATGGCAGCGTTATTCGCGCAACACTTTGGAGTTAATGCCTCGAACACTACCCCTACACCACCACAGGGACCTCCCATACCCCCAGTGCCTCCCATAACCCAGCCTGAGGATAGAAGTATGGTCCGACTAAGGGATTTTCTGAAGATGAATCCACCCGCATTTAAGGGAAAGAAGGATCCTGCAGAGGCTGAGGAGTGGTTGACGGAATTAAGAATTATATTTGATTTCCTGGGGTGCACCGATGCTGAGAGGGTCAGTATGAGTGCCTATATGCTGAAGGGGAGAGCTCGAGATTGGTGGGGTACTACCCAGGGTATTTTGATGTCCCACCATGATGTGATTGGTTGGGAAGAGTTCCAAACAGCCTTTAGGACCCAATATGTACCACGAGCCGCCCAGAGAAAGAAACAGGCTGAGTTTTTGAGTTTGGTACAGGGTGACATGTCTGTGGATGACTATGAGAGTCAATTCACCGCACTATTGAGATATGACCCAAAGACCTTCAAGAGTGAAGAGCTCCGCACAGAGAAGTTTGTGTATGGGTTGAAGCCCGTCATCAGAGATAGATTGATAGGGCTATGTATTACTGAGTTTGGAGATGCTCTGAGACGAGCACAGGAGATTGAAAGAGGAATTGAGATGGTACAATCCCAGAATGAGCTCAGAGCGGTGAATAGAGATAAGGGCAAGAGGCCAGCACTTTTCCAAACAGAGGCTCGGAGAGGTTCCTTCAGAAGAGGAAGGATTGAGGTGCAGAAGGGCAGATTAGAGAGACCCAGAGGTTACCCTAATATTAGAGAGACCCCTCGAGATGTCAAGCCTGAGATAAGGTTTTGCAGAGATTGTGGCCGAATGCATGAGGGAAGTTGTACTGGATCGATCCATGGATGTTTTAAATGTAGTGACATGGGTCACAGAGTGAAGGACTGTCCCCAACCTCAGATACCACATGCTCCGGAGCCCATTAGACAACAGCCTCAGAGAGTGGATCCCCGGAGACGGGCCACTGCGGCAGAGAAAGGGAAGAAACCTGTGGCACAGGGACGTGTGTTTGCCCTGGATAAGGAGACCGCAGACACTTCGGCAGAAACTATAAGAGGTACACTCTCTGTCTGTAATTATGAGGCTCATGTGTTGATTGATTCAGGATCCACGCATTTGTTTATTTCTGAGCATTTTTGCATGTAGATTAAACTTGAAGTTTGAACCTCTAGAATATATACTACATGTAAATACCCCTATGCGTGAATCTCAGAGAACTGAGTTAATCTGTAGAGGATGTGAGATAAAGGTGGGAGATAGAGTGATGTTAGCAGATCTAATCATGTTGAATATATATGGGTTTGATGTAATTCCGGGAATGGATTGGTTGGCGACCAATCGAGTGAGTTTAGACTGCTACACTAAGATTGTAACTTTCTCCCTACCTGAACCTTACAGTGTACGATTGAGATATTGAGGGAATGATTATGTGGATTTCTAGTAAGTAATTTGAGAATTTTAACATTATTTTGGAGAATATTAAATATGATTATTCATGTGAAGGTTATGAGACACTCATCTCAGACGATGAGCGGGAACATCCGAGGATTGAGGATATACCTGTGGTGTGTGAATTTCTGGATGTTTTCCCAGATGAATTGCCAGGTTTACCACCAGAGAGAGAGCTGGAGTTTACCATTGATTTGGTACCAGATACTCAGCCGATCTCTAAACCTCCTTACAGGATGGCATTAGTGGAACTTGAGGAATTGAAGAAACAACTACAGGAGTTATTGGATCAAGGGTTTATTAGGCCCAGTGTTTCACCGTGGGGAGCGCCAGTGCTATTTGTTAAGAAGAAGGATGGTAGTCTCACATTATGTGTAGACTACCGATTGTTGAATAAAGCCACAGTGAAGAACAAATACCCACTACCCAGGATTGATGATCTACTTGATCATCTGAGAGGGGCATCGATCTTTTCTAAGATTGATTTGAGATCGGGCTATCACCAATTGAGGATCAAGGAAGAAGATATTCCAAAGACGGCCTTCAGGACAAGGTATGGCCATTACTAATTTCTGGTGATGTCCTTTGGATTGACGAACGCCCCTGCAGCATTTATGAGATTGATGAACGAGGTGTTTAGAGACTATCTGGATAAGTTTGTGATAGTCTTTATTGATGATATCCTGGTATACTCTCGGTCGTATGAGGAGCATGCACAGCATTTGTGGTTAGTACTTCAGATACTCCGAGATAAGCAATTATACGAAAAGCTTAGTAACTGTGAGTTTTGGCTGAACCGGATAGCTTTCCTTGGTCATATAGTCTCAGAGGAAGGAGTATCAGTGGACCCAAGCAAGGTGGAGGCTGGGCTTAATTGGGAGAGACCGAGGACAGTTACTGAGGTACGAAGCTTCCTTGGTTTGGCAGGGTATTACAGAAGATTTGTGGAAGGATTTTCAAGGATTGCCGCTCCTTTAACTAAGCTCACGCGCAAGGAGACTCCATTTATATGGACTGACCAATGTGAGCTTAGTTTTTAGGAATTAAAAAGGAGATTGACAGCGGCACCTGTGTTAACCATTCCTGAGGGATCAGGAGGATTTTTGGTGTATAGTGATGCATCTCATCAAGGATTGGGGTGTGTGCTGATGCAGCACGGAAGAGTGGTCGCATATGGATCGCGACAGCTGAAAGACCATGAGCGGAATTACCCCACTCATGATTTGGAGTTAGCCGATGTGGTATTTGCTTTGAAGATCTGGCGACACTACTTATATGAGGAAAGATTCCAGATCTTCACTGATCACAAGAGTTTGAGATATCTCTTTGATCAGAAAGAGTTAAACATGAGACAAAGGAGATGGATGGAACTCCTTAAAGATTATGACTATGAGATTCTATATCATCCGGGTAAGGCGAATGTAGTTGCTGATGCCCTGAGCAGGAAGAGTATGATATCTGCTATGATGATCAGGGAATGGGATTTGTTAGAGCAGTTCGCCGAACTTCGGATCAGAGTTAAAGCGGTAGAGACTGGATTTTTGGCTAGCCTGCGGATAAAGCCCAGGATCATGGATCAGATTAGTACTGGGCAGCGCAGTGATCAGAGGTTGATAGATATGGTTATCCAAGCTGAGCAGAGTTCGCAGTCAGATCTCACCATCTGTGAGGATGGATTGTTGAGATTCAGAGGACGGATTTGTGTGCCGGACAATGATACCCTGAAGAGACAGATACTGAGAGAATCCCATTGCTATCGATACACCATGCATCCAGGGAGTACTAAGATGTACCGAGACTTGAGAAAGGTGTATTGGTGGAGTGGTATGAAGCGAGATGTGGCAGAGTATGTGGCCAGGTGTTTAGTATGCCAGCAAGTGAAAGCTGAGCATCGGAAGCCCAGAGGACTACTACAGCCCTTACCTGTACCTACATGGAAATGGGAGCATGTCACTATGGAATTTATTATGGGTTTACCGAGGACCCGAAGAGGTCATGACGCTATATGGCTTATAGTGGATAGATTGACCAAGAGTGCCCACTTTCTTGCCATCAAGAGCACAGATACTGTGGATGCCTTAGCTGAGCTGTATGTCAGCGAGATAGCTAGATTACATGGGGCTCTAGTTAGTATTACTTCTGATAGAGATTCCCGATTTACTTCCAGATTTTGGACCCAGTTTCAGGAGTCCATGGGATCTCGATTGAGTTTTAGTACCGCCTATAATCCTCAGACAGATGGTCAGTTAGAGAGGACTATTCAGACCTTGGAGGATATGTTGAGGGCGTGTACGATGGATTTTAAGGGATCATGGGATGATCACCTGCCCCTAGCAGAATTTGCATACAATAACAGCTATCATGCGAGTTTTGAAATGGCACCTTTTTAAGCTCTATATGGTAGGAGGTGTAGATCCCCTGTAGCTTGGGAAGAAGTCGGTGACAGAAAGATAAATGCTCCCGAGCTTGTTGAGCAAGTCGTACAGAGTGTGAAACTCATATGTGAGAGGTTACGGGCTGTACAAAGTAGACAGAAAAGCTACGCGGATGTGCGTAGACGGCCACTCGAGTTTGACGTTGGTGATGCAGTATTTCTGAGAGTATCACCGAGTAAGGGTATCATGCGATTTGGGAAGAAAGGGAAATTGAGTCCTCGATACATAGGACCATTCGAGATTCTTGAGAGAGTGGGAGAGGTAGCTTACAGATTAGCATTACCCCCACAGATGTCCGGAATACACAATGTTTTTCATGTGTCTATGTTGAGAAAGTACCACCCGGACCCTTCTCATGTCATAGAGTATGACGAGATGGACATTCAAGAGGACATGAGCTATACTGAGGAACCCGTCCGGATTCTCGATAGAAAGGAGAAGGTACTGAGAACCAAGAGCATCCCATTAGTGAAAGTTTTGTGGAAACATCACTCAAGGGAAGAGGCAACGTGGGAACTAGAGAGTCTCATGAAGGAGAAATACCCCCATCTCTTTAACTAGTTGAGTTGAATTTGGATGACCAAATTCTATTTAAGGTGGGGAGGATGTGAGATCTGAGAATTTCAGACATATTTTATTGATGTAATAATAATTTGAAGTGTAATTTATTGAGCTAAGTGAATTGTGGGAATGATAATTGGAGATTTATATGTTAAGTGTTAAAATGAATGTGAAACTATGAGGACAGATCGATCTGGGAGAAGGAGAGATCAATCTGGTGAGTTATAAACGACAAAGAAGGAGAAATTTAAGGAGCAGATCGATCTGGGAGAAGGAGAGATCGATCTGGTAAGTTAAAAATGACAAGAAAAGAGGAATTTAAGGAGTAGATCGATCTGGGAGAATGAGAGATCGATCTAGTGAGTTATAAATGATGAGGAAGGAGGAATTTAAGGAGCAGATCGATCTCCAATGGAAGAGGATCGATCTCCTTATGAATCTGTTTGAGAGAAGATCGATCTCATGAGGAAGAGATCGATCTCCAAATGATTCTGTTTGGGAGAAGATCGATCTCCTTAGGAGCAGATCGATCTCATAAAGCCATAAAGAGATCGATCTCACCCCTCGACAGATCGATCTCCTAGGCATAAAATTGCCCAGATCGTCCCCAAAATTCAAACGCAGATCGATCTCATTAAGAGGCAGATCGATCTCCTACCTCCAGTCTATATAAGGAACCCGTGTTTTCTCCTGCAAACTCACTTTCTCTCTCTTCCAACCCCCATTTTACCGAAAACCTAACTTTCTCACTCATCCAAATCACCCATTTCCGGCCGAATCAGCTGTTGTGGTAAGAAGGAAAGTTGTTCCTCATCAAAGGGAGAACAACATACTTGGAAATCGAAGGACGAATCGGATCGAGGCGTGGGTTGTGCGTCTCATAAGCGTTGGGTAATTTCTAAACCTCGATCTTGATATTTGAGATGATTTTGATGATATTGGTGGTTGTCATTGCGTTGAAATAGCTGAGAAATGATTAGGGATTGATGAAATGGCAATGTAGTTGGAGTAATGTAGATATTTGGTGATTTTGGTAATTTTGAGAATTTGTGCTATAAATGGAAATATAGATAATGTGGTGAATTAGCATAGATAATTAGTATTAGAGATATAGAACGTCAAGATGTTGTGAATGAGGGTGTAGTTTGGGATAGAGTTACGGAAATCAAGGGATTTGAGGTGTTATGAGCAATTATGCTCGATTTTGAGAATTGAGGTTGATGTGATAATTGAGTATTGATGTTTTAACATCGTTTGGACAGCTCGGGAGTTCCAGAGTGGAATGCGAGGCTAGTCCGTGATACGGGGGAAACGATTGCACTATACGAGGTGCAAAGAGGTAAGGGAAATCTAAACCATTTGTGTATGTGAATTGTAAACTATTTTAGCATGAATTGTGGTTTATAAAACAAGCATGTTGGGTTTTGTGTTGAGATTTAATTGCACACGATTTTTATAGCCGGTTGGAGCCAATGTTTTTATGAGTTTATAACTGGGCTCTACGTTAAGCCAATATTGAGATTTGAGAAATGTGTGCGTGTGCTTTGCCGGTTGGAACTCGGTTTTATTATGTTTTATGTTGAGTACAAAACAATTTACAAATGAGTTTTATGAGAGAAAAACCATTATGAGTTCTACGTAAAGGCAAACCAGTCTTATGTGATAAGACTTAGGTGTGTAGTTGTGAGTACACACCGGGCATTGCTCTGGTAGCATGTAAGCCCGATTTCTTCTCCGTTCTGGTAACGTTGAGAAACCCCATTGGTGGATGTGCCACGTTATACCCCATTGGTGGCTGTGCCACGTTATACCCCATTGGTGGTTGTGCCACGTTGAGAAACCCCATTGGTGGCTGTGCCACGTTATACCCCATTGGTGGCTGTGCCACGTTATACCCCATTGGTGGCTGTGCCACGTTGAGAAACCCTATTCTGTGGCTATGCCACGCGAGAAATTAAATCAGTGGCTGTGCCACGTGTGTTTTGTGGCTATGCCACGAGTGATTTTAAATCAGTGGCTTTGTCACGTGTGTTTTGTGGCTATGCCACGTGAGAAATTAAATCAGTGGCTATGCACGTGTGTTTAGTGGCTGTGCCACGTGCATTATTTTTACTGTGATTTTATCACGTTATTTGAGAAAGCGTTTAACGCGTTATATTCACATGCTTTGATATTGCTCTAGTGTGAGCCTTTTTACTTCATGTTTTCACATGATTTGAGATATGAGAATATCGTTTTGAGTACTTTCATGCTATGGTTTTCAAATGAGTTTCACATACAAATAAACCTTTTGTGATGTGCATCTTGGTTTATGAAATGAGTTCCTTACCCCCTTTTCTGAGCGATTTAGAAGCTCACCCTGTTTTCCTTTCCCCCCAGAGTTCTTCAAGTGAAAAAGGATCTCCCTGTGACGTACGGAGTAGTGGCTAGTGGAGGATTCGAGCTCCAGGCCATATATATTGTATCTTGAGGTATATCTTATCTTTTCATGTACCCAGACTATTATTGTAATTACAGACACTTGATGTATATCATTGTATGGGATGTATTAGGATTAATTAACTTGGAATTGAGTAATGTATATGATTCACTATACACTATAT
This sequence comes from Firmiana major, assembly GCA_033439115.1. NCBI lineage: Eukaryota > Viridiplantae > Streptophyta > Magnoliopsida > Malvales > Malvaceae > Firmiana > Firmiana major. The sequence continues at coordinate 41,827,802 of CM065908.1, read as the reverse complement.
TATGATGAGATCCTGAGGCATGATAATTATGATGATGTATGACACTGCACAGGAATGCACCTTTAATTGTGAATTAATGAGTAAAAAGTTTTAAATTTGCCCTATTTTTCGCATTTTCGGGGCGTGACAATTGATGAATGATGTGTTTAAGCCATACCTAGACAAGTTTGTGATTGTATTTATAGATGATATTTCGATTTATTCCAAGTCTAGGGAAGATCATGAGGAGCACTTGAGGATAGTTCTGTAGACCTTCCGAGAGAAAGAGTTGTATGCTAAACTCAGCAAGTGTAACTTTTGGTTAGAGCAGATCTCATTTTTGGGGCATGTTGTGTCAAAGGATGGGGTATCGGTGGATCCATCTAAGATAGAGGCAGTTGTAAAGTGGGAACAGCCCAAGACCGTTACTGAGTTAAGAAGTTTTTTAGGATTGGTAGGATATTATCAGAGATTTGTAGAGGGTTTCTCCAGATTAGCTGCTCTATTGACATGCCTCACGCGTAAGGATGTTAAGTTCGTATAGGATGAGGCATGTGAGAGGAGTTTTGAGGAGCTTAAGCGTCGATTGACCACTGCTCCAGTTCTCACCATTCCTACCAGCTCAGGAGGATTCTCGGTGTATACGGATGCATCACACCAGGGATTAGGCTGTGTACTTATGCAGGATAGGAAGGTTATTGCCTATGGATCTAGACAGTTGAAAGATCACGAGAAGAACTACCCGACACATGATTTAGAGTTGGTGACCATGGTGTTTGCTTTGAAAATATGACGCCACTATCTCTATGGTGAGAAATTTCAGGTTTTCACAGATCATAAGAGCCTTAAGTACCTATTCTCGCAGAAAGAACTGAATATGAGACAGAGGAGATGGCTTTAACTCCTGAAGGACTATGATTGTGAAATCATGTACCACTCGGGTAAGGCAAATGTAGTTCCCAATGCTTTGAGCAGGAAGAACCTTGGGTGTGTATCTTATATGATGGTACGGGAGCATGAATTGTTGGAACACTTTGCGAACCTCAGTTTGGATGTAAACCCACCTGGATCAGAGAAATTGGATATCATGGCTTGTATGAGACTAGAGCCAGAGTTGATTAGTCGTATTCGACAGGCCCAACAGAGCGATCGACGGTGCATCAATTGGCTGAGACAGATATAGACAGGTGTGGGTAGTGGTTTTGAGCTGAGTACAGATGGCTTATTGAGGTTCAGGGACAGAGTATGTGTTCCCGAGGATCCTGAGATCAGGAAGTTAATATTATCAGAGGCTCACTCATCGAAGTGCACGATACATCCGGGGAATACTAAGATGTATCAAAACCTTCGAAAGGTTTATTGGTGGTCTGGAATGAAAAGAGACATTGCTGAGTATGTCGATAAGTGTCTCGTTTGTCAGCAAGTGAATGTAGAGCATCAGAAGCCTGTAGGATTATTGCAGCCTCTACTGATACCGACTTGGAAGTGGGAGCATGTCACCATGGATTTTGTGATGCAGTTGTCGAGGACCTATAGAGGTCATGATGCCATATGGGTTATTATGGACCGGTTGACTAAGTCCACCCATTTCTTAGCTGTGAGAGCTACCGATACTCTGAGTCAGTTGGTGAACCTGTATACTCAAGAGATAGTATGGCTACATGGTGTACCAGTGAACGTTATTTTTTATAGGGATGCCCTATTCACTTCCCATTTTTGCGAACATTTTCAGAAAGTGCTGGGGACCCGACTGAGTTTTAGCATCGCTTTTCATCCTCAGACAGATGGGCAGTCAGAAAGGACTATATAGACCCTCGAGGATATGTTGAGAGCCTGTGTACTAGATTTTAGAGGCTCTTGGGATGACCACCTGTAGTTAGCCGAGTTCGCCTATAATAGCTATCATGCGAGTATTGGGATGGCTATAAGGCACTGTATGGACGTAGATGTCGATCCCCTATTGGATGGGAAGAGGTTGGTGACAGACAGATTTTTGCTCAAGATTTAGTACAGCAGGCATCTAAGGATGTCCAGTTGATATGTGAGATATTACGGTTAGCTGAGAGCCGACAAAAGAGTTATGCTGACAAGAGACGAAGACCACTAGAGTTTGATGTGGGTGAGTCGGTATTTTGAGAATTTCACCATTGAAGGGTATTATGAGATTTTGTAAGAAGGGTAAGCTAAGCCCTAGATATATCGGACCCTTCGAGATTTTGGAGAGAGTGGGAGATAAGGCGTATAGGTTAGCGTTGCCACCAACAAATGTTTATAATGTCTTCCACATCTCTATGCTTCGAATGTATCACCTGGACCCGGCACACGTGATAAGATATGAGCCATTGGAGCTCAATGAGAGCATGACGTATGTCGAGAAGCCGGTTCAAATATTGGACAGAAAAGAGAAAGTATTATGGAATAAGATAATTTCCTTGGTGAAAGTTCTTTGGCAACATCACACGTTGGAAGAGGCTACATGGGAATTGGAGAATTTGATACTAGAGAAGTACCCGAAATTGTTTTGAAATAACTTGGTTCTAATTTGGAGGACCAAATTCCTTGAAAGAGGGGAGAATGTGAGACCCCGTATATATATGGTTGTAACGTGTGTAATTGGACTAATGAATACTAATGGACTTGTAATGTAAAGTATAATTGATGTAAGTCTATGGATTCAATGTACATATGTGTAATATGATTTGTAATGTACATACAAGTTTCATTGTGTATGAATATGAAGGAATGGGTTCTTATAAGTGATGAATGTGAATGGAACTCAAAATGAGTAGTGTGGTAAATGGAAGGAAGTCGCATGAATATAAATGCTTCCATTTGGTTTTATATAGTATACCTTTGGATATATAAGTAATGCACACAAGTTTCAATGTGAATAAGGTATGAATGGATGCCATTTTTAAGTCATAAAGGTGGATTGATGAGAAAATGGCTATGGTAGCAAATTAAGGACATTTGGGTGTGAGTTGAAATCAGGAAAATATGAAGACCAGATCGATCTCATAGGATGAGAGATCGATCTGGAAAAGCCAGAATGCTCTTATTTGGGCAATAGAATAGAGCAAATCGATCTCCAATGGGGCTAGATCGATCTCCTAACCATTCTATAATGAAAAGATCGATCCTCAAGCATACAGATCGATCTCCTTAGCTCTCTGTTTGGGAGTAGATCGATCTCAAGCTTTGACAGATCGATCTTATGCTTAAAATGCCATGTAAAATAGGGATTTAAGGGGACCAAATCGATCTCCTCCTAGTGCAGATCAATCTCCTCAAGCTATTTCTATAAAAGGAGTACTGAAAGTCTAAAAATTTCGGTAAAAACATCACCCTTTCCATTTCCAACCCAAAACCTAGATTTTTCTCTCTAAAATCAGCCATTTCCAGTAATCACTGAGGGGAGGCCATTAGACACTAAGTTGTTCATCTTGAGGAAGAGAACAACATAGTTGGAACCCAAAATCTCATTGTTGGTATTGAAGGAGCTAAGGGCATTGTCATTTGGAGCAAGAAGAGAAATCAGATTTGGTAAGCTTCTAATACTCCAGCCTAAGTACATTATGTATTTAATTGATTTTGGAGTTGATTGGCTTGTATATGGATGAAAGAAATCATTTAGAAAGCAATGGAACACATATAACCTAGAAAATGGATATAGTCTAGTGTGAGAAAGTGTGAATTGGGTATGTTGATGACTTATGGGTTATGATAAGTTGTGGTTGAAGTAGTATGGATGATTTGAGATGGGTAAATGAAGCCACATTCTGAGTATAGGGAATTTATGGAAATGAGTATGTAAAATGCTTGGTAAATGCCATAGTGAAGAAGTCAATGAAATATGAACACTATGGACTTAGTATCGGTCTAATATCGATTTTGAATGAGTTAATAGGCCTAAAAGAATCCATAGACTCGAAATATGAGTAGAGTAATGAAATGAGGCATTAAGAGCGTCACTAGAAACTATAAGTCGAATTAACTATAGTGACACACGATGTCCTATTATATGGACGAATATAACACGAAATACGATTTTGTGCAGTTTCGGAGAGTCGTTGGAGACGCAATCGAACTACGCACATGTGATGTAAGACCCGATTTTTATCGTAAGAGTAAAGGGAATGAATAAAAATTTTTGAATGCATTTAAAAAATGCAAAAGATTGAAATGGAATTTTCAAACACGTTGAAGGGCAAAACGGTCAAAAGATCGAAAGTCGGTATAAATTCGACAAGAAAATTTAATTAAAAATATAGGATTGAGAAATCTTGATCAATAACAAAGAAATAATTAAATTTCGGATTAAATTGATCAAGATATGAATTTATTGGAATAAATCAAAAATTTCACATCAAAAAATAATCCTGAAAATAATCGAAAAATATACCGAAAAAATGAAATAATACTGATAAATTCATTTATAGATTAAATGAATAAAATATAAATTTTTTTAGTTATTTTGGCAAAAATAATAATATTTAATTGATTAAAATAATAATAAAAATAATAATAAATTAAATAATTAAAAAAAAGAGAAACGAATGAAAAACGCAGAATCGCGAAATTACGATTCTGCCAAAGGAATTTCCCAACGAGCCCAGAGGAGTGACCGGTGGTGAGCCAGGCGAGAGGCGGCCACCACCGGCACCCGCAACCCGAAGGAAACCGACGAATGGCGAGGAGGCACACTGGCGAAAGGTAAAGAGAGAACCGAGAGAAGAGAAAGGAAATTCTCGGTGACCGGCGTCGATTCGAGCCCGGCCACCACCAGTCGAGCGATCCCTAGGCGCAAGCGGCGCGATTGGTGGCAGCCGTGGCCGGTAGAACGATGGCCAGTGCCAGAAATGGAGGAAGAAAAGGAAGGGCACCGACGGCGAGGAGAGAACAGGCCAGACCGACCACTTTTCGGCCACCTTGGGTGAAACCGAGACCAGATCCGTGCATCTAACGACCCTGTGGAGCTGCTGCAGTAGAAACCGATGGAGAACCAACCGGCGAGGCCTTGAACCAGCCGAACCAAACTGAACCGGGCTGAACCGAACCGGGTTGAACCAGACCCAACCGGTTCAGCCAAGAAAGAGAGGAAAAAGGGAGAAAAAGGAAGAAAGAGAGAAAAAAAGAAAAATGGGAAGAATTTTCGAGGATACCCTGGACTTCGGTTAAGTCGGTAAGTGGTCAAAAGTGATCGATTTGATTTTTGAAAAATTTATTTAAATTATATTTGATCAAAAATTAACCCGAAATTAAATATAAAATTGTGCAATTTGATGATAAATCATATACGTGAGACGATCAAACTTTGATTTGCGCACCATCGCATAATTTCGAGTAAGTAAAGCTCATTTATGACAACAATATGATTATTACGCAATTGGAAATTGTTCTGCAGATTTCAGATCAATTTCTGCATAAAAATAAATTATATTCGTATTTTTGAATTAATTGTCGTAAATGATATATGAGCTATCTAAAGAGTTGGAACGAAGACCAATAGGTATTGAGAGCCTAATAGACCCGAAAAAATGATTTAATAAGTGGAAACGGGCAAGAAATGGGTCGAGGCCCATTAAGATAAAATTGAGCCCAATAAGAGTAAATGGGCCCAACATTTTAAATTTAAGCTAAATAAAGGTTAAATATGGATAAGTGTATTGTATTTAACCCGATAAATATTTATACACAGTTTCGGAGATTGGATTCGAATGCAAATCGGATTGCGTGACGAGTCATCAGTGGAAAAGACAAACTGAACAGAAAAATGAGGTAAGGGAATTTTGTAAGTGCTTAGAGATATCTACGCATACTTTTAGGGTTATTTACATTACGTAGAATTTCATAAGATATCTATAAATAGAATAATAATTTTTACGAAAATCGAGGTATATGTGAAAATTACGATTTTACCCCTAGTTAGGAAAATTTTAAAAAAGGTAGTAAGGCTTTGAAATTGCACGATTTTCATGTTTTTGATATTCCTATGATTATATTGCTTTAATTTAAGCAAATTATGGATAGGCTGGCTGTTTATTTCATGTTTTTACATGAAAGGGCACGAATTAGGTGCCAGTTAAGATTTTTGATTTGTTTTAGTGAAATTGAGCAGCCTATCATGTTTTTATGAGTTTTAAATCATACATAGATTTTACTTGGTTTTATGTATCAGTACTAGAGCATTACTCGTACGTGAATTTAAATTGGAATTATAATTATTTTTAAGTCGTACTGGAGCGCTGCTCGTACGCAGATTTCATTGATTTTTATGAAACCATACAGGAGCTTCGCTCGCACAGAAATTTTATGACATGCATATGACTGTGCTGGAACCTCCTATAGACTGTGTGTCACAGTGAGAAGATATGCTAGCACGTGTAGATTGAGACATGGGTTGGTTATCGACATGGTTTGGAGGGGATAAGACCTATGACAGGTATCCCCAGATTCTGATATTAGGTTCATGGAGTACGTTGTACCGTTTATGTCACACAGAATACGTTGTACCATGTAGTCATGACTATTGTATTCTCGTGATGTGATATTTTGGTGGGTAGGATTTGACCCACCTTCCGTTATAGTTGCGATACCCTGCACACCGGGATCCGTGTAGCCTGGGATCACAGGGACATAGTCCTCGATTGTTTCCATACAGTAACCTTTATGTCTCACATGATATATATTTGATTGGTCTTGTTAGACCAGGGTAGACCCGAGGGAGGGGTTGAGCCCTGATTTGTGACGATTTTCATGAAATGTGGTATTAAATGAGAAATTGATGGGTTTTATAATGATATTAATGATTTTAAAGATGTGTTGAATCCCTCTGGGATTGTTTTGAAGAGTTTTAATGTACCGAGCATGAGAGGTTTTACATGAGATGTTTTTCATGTTTTACATGTCGATTCATGTTTTACGATATATGATATACTCATACATGGCATGGTTTTAATTGCCTCATGCTCGAGATATAAATGTTTTACATATCATGCCTTTACTAGCATGTAGATAGTATAGTTATCTACCTACTTGCATTATTGTCTTACTGAGCAAGTTGCGCTCACCCTTTCATTTTCCACCCTACAGGGTACATTCAGTAGAAGAGAGTAACACTAGTCTTGCATTTCGGTTATCCGCTGCTTCCTATCAAGACCAGGTATACACATTCGTATAATTTTATATCTGAACATTTAGAGGCATAGTACTGTTCACGGATGTAATATTGGGGATGTATTTAGTTAAAATAAATGTGATATGAAAATGAATGATAAGGTAAGTAACATGACAGGAGGGACTAACATCGACTCATAGCCCAACTGTTAGTAGTGAAACTATTCACGACGGGTAAGGAAATGAAAAAGCAAAAAATATGTAGGGGTTTTTAGAAAAAATACGTCATGACAAGAGGTGGTATCAAAGCTGTGTTGGGCTGATATGAGTCGGTGTTAGTGGTTAAGTAAATTTACATCACCATGTACTGTGCATTGCTAAGATATAATTATGTATATCAAGGTGGAAGTGCAGCGAAGAATTTAGTTTCGAATGCAAGAATATAGTTTTTATAACTGATAGCCGCTATGGTAGAGGGGCGAGTACACATGCTCGAGGCCGTACAGATAGGCCTGAGAGTCGAATGAGTCGTCACATGAAACTCGAGATGAGATTGAGGTGCAGGCTGATGTTGAGCATGCCTCACAGAGTCCGACAGAGGGATCAGACAGAGTTCGACTGAGAGATCGGATAGTATTGAGACACGCTTCGTTAGAGCGGATTGTGGAGAATATTTTGAGAGCTAATTGCTCAGAGTATGCATAGGATTGGAGGACGTGGCAGAGCATTGGTGGAAGTTCGCTCGATCTATCTAAAGAGTTAACGTCCAGAGCCGACATGAGAAATATTTCTGGATGTATTTCGGTGACAGAATATCTCAGACACTGCTTAAAGGAAATTACAGGTAAAATTTCTTACATTGACCCAGAGGCATTGGTCGATTGACGAGTATGAAACTCAATTTATATCCCTCGGCAGGTATTACCCCGACACTAAGGGTATTGAGAGTCGGGAAGCCCAAAAGTTCATGGAAGGGCTCAAATTATCGATTAGAGTCTGATTGGCCCTATTAGATATCACTATTTACAACGAGGCAGTGCGCAGAATATAGTTGCATGAATAAGATCAAGTGTTACACGCCTCTGAGATTGGGAAAGGTAGTAAGGGCCGAAATAGAGACAGAAGAGAATAGTGGATAACAGAGATGTCAAAACGAGAAAGAGGCAGTTTGGTAAGAAATTTAGAGTTAGTGAGTTATGGGGTAAAATGATTGATAAGGCCCTAGTGTATCCAATTTCAGCACTTTTGAGGGGTATTGTGATTGGAGGACCCTAACCTGCTTCGTAGCAGTGTAAGCAGTGTAGGATGTGTGGTAGATACCACAAAAGTAGGGCCTACACCTACACTTTATTGACTAAAATAGGCGTTAAGTGTGGTAAGACAGGCTAATTATTTTATGATTTCTCAGAGTTGGGTGAGACTGCCCCACAGAAGGGCAAAGAGACAGAGAAAACCCTATTGGTATCTCTGCACCGAAAAAGAGAGGCCATAGTCGAAGAGAAAGGGAAAGTAGGTTGTTGGACGAGGGCGAGTGTATGCCTTGGACCAGGACATTACTGATGTTTCATATGATGTGGTGAAAGATACCACACTGGTTATGAATAAAGACGTAATTATGTTACTTGATCCTGGTACTACGCATTTATTCATACTGCCTTCATTTGTATATAAGTTAGTGAAAGACATGAATGCCTATACCCTTGGGTATAAGATTGATAGTTGGTACCCCAATGAAGGAGGGTTAACTAACGGAATAATTATGAGGAGATTATAAGTCAAAAATGGGGGAAGAAGTATAAGTCAGTCGATTTTATTTAATGGAATATGAGTAATTTGAAGTAATATTTGAGAATAAATTGGTCGACTGCAAATTATGCTGGTCAGAGTTCTATTCTAAGATAGTGATTTGTTTACCCCTGAAAAGTATACTATAAGTTTTGACAAGTAATAGAAAGGGGTGTAGCGATTAAAGGAGTAAATGATTGTACTCACGGAATGAGTAATGACAGAGTTTGTTATAAGTGATATACGAAAGGAGATAGGTTTTGAGATGTGATAGATCCTGAATACAAGATCTATTAGAATAAGAGGCGTATGCAAGGTAAGAATATCTTTGATATGTAAAGTAATTTGGATTAAACGATATGTAGTAGATATGAATTGTGACCAAGGATAAGGGGTGAATATATCCATAACCACTCTAATAAAGGTATTTCAAAATACCTCCCCACTCGAAGACTTGACAGTGTCTAAAAGTATACACAATCTATAAATTGAAATCGACAGTCGTAATATATACATTTAAAATTAGGATACCTTTACTTGTACGATAAGAAATATAGAATTCGATTAATAATGAAGGTTTAAAAATTAAAATTGTATAAAAGTCGTTAATATAAGAAAAAGGAAATGATGCAGGTTAGTATCTTAAACAGAAGCGATTTCGAAATGACATTATACGTTTATGCATACATAGGTCGAGGATATGAGTGGTTGAAATATTTAGTGGAACTCAACTACGATGAGGTATTTAAACTTTACCTGGACCGATTTGTTATCATCCTTATTGATGATATTATAAGTGTATTTAAAGTCCAGGGAAAATTATAAGCAACAATTGGAAATTGTTTTTACAGTTGATTTGTTTAGAGTTCTCGAAATGGACTACTTATTGACACGTTTAACTTACAAAAAGTTGTATTTGAATGGGATGATAGACGTGACAAGAGTTTTGGTATACTGAAGTATGAACTGACTACCACATTTATTCTCACCATACCCAACAGATTAAGAGGTTTCTCAGGGTATATGGATGTCTTGAAACCAAGATTGGGCTGTGTGTTGAAGCAAAATGAGATTATAGTCACGTATGGATCCAAACAGTTCAAGGACCATGAAAGGACTATCCGACCCATGATTTAAAGTTGGTAGCCATAGTAATGCACTGAGGGTATGGCGCCACTACTTTTACGGTGAGAAATTTCAGGTATGCACTAATCATAAAAGTCTCAAGTATCTATTTTCATAGAAAAAGTTGGATACGAGAATAATGAGGGTTAGAGCTTCTGAGGGATTATGATTATGGAAATTGTACCATCCAGGAAAGGCTAATGTGATGGCTAATGCCTTAAGCAGAAAGAGCCTCGGGATGGTATTACATATGATGGTCAGGGAGTGTGAGCTGCTAGAGCAGTTGTAAGCCTCAGTAGTAATGTGATCCCCTTTGATGATGACAGTGATTGTGTGACAGCTAGCCTGAGATTAGAACCAGATTTGAGTGACCGGATTTGACAGGCTTTGCGTGATGATCGGCATGGTGTCGATACTGTGGGTCAGATTCGGATGGGTACAGTGACAGAGTTCACAGAGAGTGATAATGGCTTACTGAGGTTCAAAGACAGTATAAGTGCTCCCCAGGACCACAATGATGAGATAGTTATTGTCAGAAGCTAACTCTTCGGGATAAACAGTGCATCCGAGAAATAATAAATATATCGAAATCTTAAAAAAGGGTATTAGTGATCAGATATGAAAAGAGACATTGGAGAGATTGTGAAAAAGTGTCTCGTATGTCAGCAGATTAAGGTAGAGCACTACAAGTTAGTAGGATTATTACAGCCTCTACCAATTCTGACATGGAAGTGGGAGCATGTTACCATGAATTTTGTTATGGGTTACAGAGGACCCGGATGAATCATGAGGCTATCTGGGTGATAGTCGATAGATTGACTAAGTCTACCCACCTTCTGGTTAGGAAATCCTCATATACTCTTAGCATGTAGGTGGATTTATGTGTATGGAAAATTATGGAACATTTTGTAGCGTTCCAGTGAGCATGGTATCAGATAGGGATTTTCGCTTCACTTCCCACTTCTGGGAACATTTTCAGGAAGCTATGGGAACCCGATTGAGTGTTAGCACAGCTTTTCATCCTCAGACAGATGGTCAGTCAGAGAGGACTGTACAGGTTCTGGAGGATATGATGAGAGCGTGTGCCATTGATTTGATAAGCTCTTGGGATGATCAATTGTTACTAATCGAATTCGCCAATAGTGACAGTTATCACTTGAGTATCGGGATGACTTCAGATGAGGCATAGTATGGTCGTAGGGGTTGTTTCCCTACTTAGATACGAAGAAGTGGGTGACAGATAGAAAATTGCTCCCGATCTAGTATAATAAGCCTCTAAGGGTGTTCAACTAATTGTGAGAGAATGAGAACCCCTTAGAACATATAGAAAAGCTATGCTGACAAGAGACAGAAACCATTGGAATTCACTGAGGGTGAATCAATATTGTCGAAAAATTACTTGTCCTAAGGACATAACGAGATTCAAAAAGAAGGCAAATTGAGTTTCGTTAGATTGAATCCTTTGAGATTGGACAAAGTGGGAGATAAGGCCTGTAGGTTGGCGTTACCATTTAAATTAGCAGGTATCCACAATGTGTCCCATCTTTTGATGCTTCGAAAATACTATCCGGACCCAGCATATGTGATTGGATATGAGCTCTAACAGCTTAGCTCAATGAAAGTAAAACGTATGTTGAAAACTCGATACAGGTATTAGACGGAAGAAGAAAGTGTTGAGGTTTAAGATAATCTCCCTAATTAAAGTCCTTTGGTAGTAGTACACTCCGAAAAAGTCACATGAGAATTAAAGAGCATGATACAATAGACGTACCCAGAGTTGTTTATGGATCCATTTGACTTGGTTCTAATTTGGAGGACTAAATTTCTTAAGTGGGGGAGATTATGTAAGACCCGATTTTTATCGTAAGAGCAAAGGGAATGAATAAAAATTTTCAAATGCATTTAAAAAATGCAAAGGATTGAAATGAAATTTCCAAACACGTTGAAGGGCAAAACGGTCAAAAGATCGAAAGTCGGTATAAATTCGACAAGAAAATTTAATTAAGAATATGGGATTGAGAAATCTTGATCAATAACGAAGAAATAATTAAATTTCGGGTTATATTGATCAAGATATGAATTTATTGGAATAAATAAAAAATTTTACATAAAAAATAATCTCGAAAATAATCGAAAAATATACCGAAAAGATGAAATAATATCGAGAAATTCATTTATAGAATGAATGAATAAAATATAATTTTTTAAGATATTTTGGCAAAAATAAAAATATTTAATTGATTAAAATAGTAATAATAATATAAATAAATAAATAAAATAAAATAAAAAAAGAAACGAACAAAAATGCAGAATCGCGAAATCGCGATTCTGCTAAAGGAATTTCTCGGCGAGCCCAGAGGAATGACTGGCGGTGAGCCAGGCGAGAGGCGGCCACCACTGGCACCTGCAACCGAAGGAAACCGACGAACGGCAAGGAGGCACGCCGGCGAAAGGTAAAGAGAGAACCGAGAGAAGAGGAAGGAAATTCTCGGCCACCGGCACCGATTCGAGCCCGACCACCACAAGCCGAGCGATCCCCAGGCGCAGGTGGCACGATTGGTGGCAGCCTTGGCTGGTAGAACGATGGCCAGCACCGAAAACAGAGGAAGAAAAGGAAGGGTGCCGACGGCGAGGAGAGAACAGGCCGGACCGATCACTTTTCAATCACCTCGAGCGAAACCGAGACAAGATCCATGCATCGGACGACCCTGCGAAAATGCTGGCGGCAAAAACCAGTGGAGAACCGACTGGCGAGGCCCTGAACCAATCGAACCAGATTGAACCGGGCTGAACCGAATCGGTTTGAACCGGGTTAAACCGGACCCAACCGGTTCAGCCAAGAAAGAGAGGAAAAAGGGAGAAAAGGAAGAAAAAGAGAAAACAGGAAAAACGAGAAGAATTTTTAGGGATACATCGGACTTCGGGTAAGTCGGTAAGAGGTTAAAAATGACCGATTTGATTTCCGAAAAATTTATTTAAATTATATTTGATTGAAAATTAACTCAAAATTAAATATAAAATTATGCAGTTAAATGATAAATCATATATGTGAGATGATAAAACTTTGATTTGCTCACCATCGCATAATTTCAGGTAAGTAAAGCTCATTTACGACAACAATATGATTATTACGCAATTGGAAATTATTTTGCAGATTTCGGTTTAATTTCTGCATAAAAATAAATTATATTCGTAATTTTGATTTAATTGCCATAAATGATATACGAGATATCCAAAGAGTTTGGAACGAAGCCCAATAGGTATTAAGAGCCCAATAGACCCAAAGAAATGATTTAATAAGTGGAAACGGGCAGGAAATGGGTCAAGGCCCATTAAGATGAAATCGGTCCAAATAAGAGTAAACGGGCCCAACATTTTAAATTTAAGCTCAATAAAGGTTAAATATGGATAAGTGTATTGTATTTAACCCAATAAATATTTATACGCAGTTCCGAAGATTGGATTCGGAGCAAATCGGACTGTGTGACGAGTCATCAATGGAAAAGGTAGACTGAACAGAAAATGAGGTAAGGGAATTTTGTAAGCGCTTAGAGATATCTATGCGTATTTTTGGGGTTATTTACATTACGTAGAATTTCATAAGATATCTAGAAATCAAATAATAATTTTTATGAAAATCGAGGTATATGTGAAAATTTGGATTTTGCCCTTAGTTAGGAAATTTTAAAAAGGGTAGTAAGGCTATGAAATTGCATGATTTTCATGTTTTTGATATTCCTATGATTATATTGCTTTAATTTAAGCAAATTATGGATATGCTGGCTGTTTATTTCATGTTTTTACATGAAAGGGCACGAATTAGGTGCCAATTGTGATTTTTTATTTGTTTTAGTGAAATTGAGCAGCCTATCATGTTATTATGAGTTTTAAATCGTACGTGGATTTTACTTGGTTTTATGCATTCGTACTAGAGCATTGCTTGTACATGAATTTAAATTGGAATTATAATTATTTTTAAGTCGTACTAGCACTGCTCGTACGCAGATTTCATTGATTTTTATGAAACCGCGCTGGAGCTTCGCTCGTACGAGGGTTTTTTTTTATATCATTTATATGCATGGAGCCATGCTGGAGCTTCACTCACACAGGAATTTTATGACATGAATATGACCGTGCTGGAGCCTCTTATAGACTGTATGTCATAGGGAGAAGATATGCTAGCACGTGTAGATTGAGACATGGGTTAGTTACCGACATGGTTTGGAGTAGGATAAGACCTATGGTAGGCATCCCCAGATTGTGATATTGGGTTCATGGTGTACGTTGTACCATGTAGTCATGACTATTGTATTCTCATGATGTGATATTCTGGCGGGTAGGATTTGACCCACCTCCCGTTACAGTTGTGATACCCCGCACATCGGGATCCAAGTAGCCTGGGATCACAGAGACATAATCCTCGATTGTTTCCATATAGTAACCTGTATCTCTCACATGATATATATTTTATTGGTCTTGTTAGACCAGAGTAGACCGAGGGAGGGGTCGAGCCCCAATTTGTCACGATTTTCATGAAATGTGGTATTAAATGAGAAATTGATAGGTTTTTATGAGGATATTAATGATTTTAAAGATGTGTTGAATCCCTCTGGGATTGTTTGAAGAGTTTTACTGTACCTAGCATGAGGGATTTTACATGAGATGTTTTTCATGTTTTACACGCTGATTCATGTTTTACAATATATGATATACTCAAACATGGCATGGTTTTAATTGCCTCATGCTCAAGATATAAATGTTTTACATATTATGCCTTTACCAGCATGTAGATAGTGTAGTTGCTTGCATTATAGCCTTACTGAGAAAGTTGCGCTCACCCTTCCATTTTCCACCCTACAGGGTACATTCAGTTGAAGAGAGTGACACTAGTCTTGCATTTCGGTTATCTGTTACTTCCTATCAAGACCAGGTATACACATTCGTATAATTTTGTTTCTAAACATATAGAGGCATAGTATTGTTCACGGATGTAATATTGGGGATGTATTTAGTTAAAATAAATGTGATATGAAAATGAATGATAAGGTAAGTAACATGACAGGAGGGACTAACATCGACTCATAGCCCAACTGTTAGTAGTGAAACTGTTCACGACGGGTAAGGAAATGAAAAAGCAAAAAATTTTTAGGGGTTTTTAGGAAAAATGGGTTGTGACACGTAAGCAGCTTTAAGGAAGTGGAATCACGACGAACATGTGTTTTGTATTGAGCGAGTTCATAGATAGGCTGGCTATTATTGTTTGATGTTGTGTGATAGCATATTTAAAGTACTAAATATATTTTGAGATTGGTTTTGAAAACTCATGAGTCGCCTATCATGTTTATGTGAATTAAACCGTGCTGGAGCCTAGCCCGCATCGGGTATTGATGTTCTCACATGTTTGAACGTGCTAGAGTTTAGCTCGTACTTTGTTTTGGAACTATGACGATGTTTTATAAACCGTATTGGAGCTTTTGCTCGTACATGGATTTGAAGTGGTTTTCTTATGCATATAACTGTACTGGAGCGATGCTCGTACATGGTTTCTTCATATTTTTATGCATAAATGTCGTACTAGAGCGTTGCTTGTACAAGGTGATTTATTATGATGCATGAATTCGTGCTAGAGCGTAGCTCGCGCTGGTTTTCACACTGTGGTATGTATGAGGCCGTGGTGAGGATAATACGGATTGGTGTTCAGGGAACCCAATAGGCCTAACAGACATCTTGAGTGGGGTGAGGATGAGGGGCTAGGACCTGACATAATCTATTCAGGCAACCCAACAGCCCTAACAGACCTCTTGAGTGGAGTGAGGGTGAGGGGCTAAGACCTAAATCAGGGAACCTAACAGGGGTGAGCAAGGCCATAAGGGGCTAGGACATGGTATTAAGAGTACTCCCACGTGCAGTTGAGACTAGAGGTTTCACTCGGTATGGGGTAGATAAGACCTAATACAGGCACCCCTAACCATGTTATGGGTCCGTGGAGTACGATGTACCATGTATATCACATGGAGTACGATGTACCGCATGGTGGTTACTTGATTTGAGAAAGTCTGGCGGAGAACTAACCCACCTTCGTACCAGCATGATACCCTGCACACCGGGATCCGTGTGGTCTGGGATGATTTGTGACATAGTTGGCCAACATAGTCAGTTGAGATATAGTGACTTGTCTCCTTGCTTGATTTATATAATACCACATGGTTTTGAATACTTAGTGTGATTTTGATTGTCCAGTGTAGACTTGAGGGAGGGGTTGAGCCTTTTGGGATTTGATTTGTGAAATGGTTATGTTGTTATGATTGTGAAATGATTTGATGGGATTTTGTTGTATTGAGAATGAGATAATAAAAAAGGATGTTTCTTAAATGAATTACTTTTTTTATGAGATTTGATAATTGATGAGCATGAGATGATTTTTACATATTGATGTTACCATGTTTTATATGCTAATTTTCATGATTTTTAAATACATGATATATGTATACTCATATGGCATAGTTTTAATTCCTCATGCTCCTTTTATAAAAGATTTATGCATAACATTACCAGTATGTAGATAGAGTAGTTATCTACCATGCTTGCATTATTGCCTTACTGAGCGTGTGGTTGCTCATCCCTCTCTATTTTCCCCCTCATACAAAGCGTGTGTAGTAGCCCAGTGAGGACTGAGGCATTGTGTTTTTGGACATCCGCTGCTTCTATCACCGAAAGGTATATACACATGATTCTTTTTGTATCTAAACAATGTAATGGCACAGTAATGATTGAGTTGTAATTATGGGGGATGTAGATGTTAGTAAACATGTTCTGTATGAGTAAATGATTTAATTTCGAATATATGACATCGTTTTAATTAATTGTGGATGAATGGTAAATGGTGATTATTATTGACTCACAGCCCAACTATATGTGGTAAGTTTGTTCACGACCGGGCAAGGTAACAGTAAAACGCGAAAAAATTTATAGTGATTTTTGGTTGAAGGGAATGAAAATGGGTAGTGACATCTCTAGTGCCTCTGGTTCACAAAAATAGTTCTCTTCATCAAGGCTAGATCGATCTCTAAAGTCCCTTACCTGGCAAAGATTAATCTTATCCCTTGAGTAGATCGATCTCATCCAAATAGGCAGATCGATTCCCTAGCCTGCATTGCCAAATTTTAGAGTTTAAACAAGGGCAAATCAATCTCTCACCCTATGAGATCAATCTGATGAGGCAGATTCTATAAAACCCGATAGCTGAATTTTCATTTTCACGAGACAACCCAAATTTCCTCCATTTTTAACAATAACCTAGCTTGCTCATTCTAAAATTCATCACCTTCTAAAAAGATTTGAGGAAAAAGATATTTGAGCAAAGTTATTCCTAGTGAGGAAAAGAACAACATAGCCAAAGATTGGAAAGCTCAAACTTTGGATTGAAAGAGAAAAGAGGTTTTTCACCAATTTGGCAAAAAGAGGAAAGAGTCAAGCTAGGTAAGATTTCAATACACCATCTTCTAGTATGTTAATTTAGACATTTTGATGAGTTGATTGGTGTATATAATATTGGCTGAAATGTTCATGTACATGCTTAAACAACCATCACCTAGAATGGGCTTAGTGAGAGAAAGTTGAAATGGCATGGAGTTGATGATGATTTAAACATGTAGAGATGTTAGTAAGCATGTATAGATGATTTTAAGATAACATTGTGAGATCCATATGTTGAAATGGATGATGATTGGAAATGGGCATAAGAGGTGTTTGATAAATTACCATAGTGAAGGAAATGAGGAACTAGAGGAATTATGAGCTTAATGCTAGTTTACTGTGAATCGATAGACCTAAAGAGTTCAATAGATTCTCGAAAAATGAATAGAACAATCAAAATGGACTTAAGAGAAAGTGAGGCTTTATAAGTGTTAATGAAAACAATAAGTCGAATCGTCTATAGTAAACACAAGAATTGTATTACTTTGGATTGAATTGATGTGATGGGTAATTTCGTGCAGTCCTAGAGATTTCATTGGAAGCGAATCAGACTGCATGATCGAGCAGCTCTGAGGAAGTGGAATTACTCGAAGCAATTCTAGGTAAGGAAATTTTTTGAGTATCTAGAGGTAACTGCATGTATTTTGAGGGTATTTATAGGGCTTTGTAATTGCTTGGTTATCTAGAAAAGAATTAATGATTCGTATGAACGATTTCAGATATAGATGATTTTAGTTTTGGAAGTGAATCTTACAAAAAAGGTAGTAAGGCTAATAAATTGCATGAAAGTCATGTATTGATATTTTTACGAAATACATTGCTTTGGTTTAAGCAAACCTATGGATAGGCTGGCTATTGACTTCATAATTTCATGAAATAGCATAAGTCTGGTGCTAACTGTGGTTTTAATCATGTTTTGTTGAAATAGAGCCACCTATCAGATTTATATGAGTTAAATCGTGCTGGAGCTTCGTTCACACTGGATTTTGATGTTTTAATTTGTATGGAATGTGCTGGAGCCTAGCTCGCACCATATTTTGAGTTATGATGTTTTACAAGTCTTACTGGAGCTTTTGCTCGTACGTGGGATTCTAGTGATATTCTTATGCATATAACCATACTGGTGCTATGCTCGTATGTGATTTCCTCATTATTTATTATGTAAAAGGTTGTACTAAGGCATTGCTCGTATGAGGGTATTTACTGATGATGCATGAAATCATGTTAGAGCCTTGCTCGCACTAGACTTTTCACACTATGATATGTAATGAGTTGTGCTGGATGCCTTATGTAGCCTTTGTGTCACATGGATGAGATGCTCGCACGAGCCATGTTGGATGCCTCATGTAGACTGCTAGTCACACGGATGAGATGCTCACACGTGCACTTCAGATTGAGTAGGTTATACATAGCATGAGGTAGATAAGATCTACGGCAGGCACCCCCTATCATGATATGGGTCCACAGAGTATGTTGTACCATGTATATCACGCGAAGTACATTGAATCGTGTGGTTATGATGTTGATTTAAAACTCTAGCGGTAGATTAACCCACCTCCAGTCCAGCATGATGCCTCGCACACTGGGATTGGTGTGGTCTGGGATGATAGCGACATAGTTGGCCAATAGAGTCCTCGATTATATATAATGACCACCTGTCTCACATGATATCACGTGGTTTTATTTAATGAACATGATTTGTGTTGTCCAGGGAAGACCCGAGGCAGGGGTCTAACCTTGTGGGATGTTTTGAAAAGGATGATATGCTGGCTGTAATGAGTTTTTTCTAGGTTTTGATTTGATGTGAAACCCCGAGGAATGGTTTTTATGATGCGTTTTATTACGATGAGCATGAGAAGTTTTACATGATGGTTTTCCATGTTTACATGCCTATTTTCATGTTTTTCAGTACATGATATATGTATATACATATGGCAGAGTTTTAATATTTCCTCATGCTGTGGATATAAATGATATTTATGTCATAACATTATAAGTATGTAGATAGTGTAGTTATCTACCATGCTTGCATTATTGCCTTACTGAGTGTGTGGTTGCTCATTTCCTTCATTTTCACCCTCTACAGAACGCACACAGTAGTCTAGTAAAGGACTGAGGAGTTGTATCCAAATATCCGCTGCTCTCCATCGCCAAGAGGTATACACACATGATTCTTTTTGTATCTAAAGATGTAATAACACAATAATCATTTTCAAATGTAATATGGGGGATGTAAGTGCTAGGAAACTTGTATAAGTATAGAACTTGAATTTTCAAAAGTATGTGTTTGCTTTTGACTAATTAAAAGATAATTGTTAAAGGATGATTAATACTGACTCATAGCCCAACTGTGTGGTGGTAAGAATGTTCACGACTGGAAAAGTTAACGAATAAAGCAAAAAATTTATAGTGACTTTTGGGTAAAAAGGGTCGTGACAGAGATGGTATCAAAGCCAAGTTGGCCTGATATGAGTCGGTATTAATTAGTAGGAAAGTTACATCCCCATATTACTATGTTTTTATTTATATATAACTATGTATACTGAGATGGAATGAGACTAATATATGGTATGGATACAGTAATTAGGTATTATGCCTGTCACCCACTGAGGTAGAGGGGCGAGTTCGCGTGCTAGAGGCCATAGGGGTAGGCCTGAGAGCTGTACAGAGCAACAGACTGATGAAGCTCCACAGGACCCTGTTGAGTGACCAAAGGATACGAAGGCATGCTTTGCTAGGATAGAGCAGAGCATGGAGAGTCTTGTGGAGATAGTCACGTAGGCGTTAGGTGCTGGAGATAGACGAGGTCTAGTCGTGTAGCCTACTACTGCTGGACAGGAAGCTGCAGAGGTAGAGAGACCTCATACTACAGGGACTATTACACCACCCCCAGTTCAGGATACAGCTTCTCCTATCGCTCCACAACCGAGCGAAAGTGACCTGGGTTATGATTGTGAGTTGAGTAGGTTACGATAGCTCCAGGAGTTGAAACCTCCAATCATTAGCAGGGTGAAGGACTCGGTCGTGGCTTAGGATTGGGTATATGAGATAGAGATATTGTATGGGTTCTTCAGGTGTACGTTGATTGAGAGGGTTGCCTTTGCCGTATTTATGCTGAAGAGTAAGGCAGAGCACTAGTGGAGATCCACTGTATCTATTCTGAGAACTCGACATCCTAAGATTACATGGGAGATATTTTTGGAGGCCTTTAGGAGGTAATATATTCCAGCCACAGCACAGAGGAAGCTGCGAATGGAGTTTATGAATTTGGTTCAGGGGAACCGCTCTATTAACGAAAATAAGTCGAGATTCATATCTTTGGGGAGGTATGACCCTGATACATTGAGCAGTGAGGCTATGAAGGTCCAATAGTTCATGGATGGACTGAGACCAACCATCAGATCTAGATTGGCTCTGGTTGACATCCTCACTTATGAAGAGGCAGTACCCAGGGCACAGTTATGTGAACAGAACTTTTAGCAGAATACCTCTAAATTTGGAAAGGATAGTGCAGGAGAGATAGAGATCGAAAGAAATCTGGGGTTGATAAAGTGATCAGGAGAGGATGTCAGAGACTATTTGAGAAGAGGTCAAAGATTGAGAAGGTGCAGGAGAGAGCTGCTAAACCTCATGTGTACCCAACTTTTGCACCACAGTGGGGTATAGTCATTGGAGGACCATGGCCTACTACCGAGCAGTGTAGGAGATGTGGTAGATTTCATGGTACCAAGCCTTGTTCAACGACCCTTGTTGTGTGTTACAGATGTGGGAAGCCAGGGCATATAGCGAGGTATTGTCCAGAAATGATTGAGACTGCCCCACAGAAGGGCAAGGAGTTGGAGAGAGCTCCTGTTGAGTCTTCTGCTCCGATGAGGAAAGCTACAGCTAAGGAAAAAGAGAAACAGACGGTTAGCAAAGGGAGAGTACATGTACTGGACTAAGACACCGCAGACGGTTCAACGGATGTGATTAAAGGTACCATCGTAATTTTTGATTTAGAAGCATTTGTATTATTTGATCCTGGTGCCACGCATTCCTTTATATCGCCTTCATTTGCCCATAAGTTATGAAAGCATGTAAAGCCCATATTGTTAGATAGAATGTTGTTGATTTCTACACCTGTGAATGATAGTCAGTTGATTGAATATGTGTATAAGGATTGCAGGCTGAAGATAGGGGAAAAGATATGGCAGCCGATCTAATTTTATTGAGTATGAGCGACTTCGATGTAATTTTAGGAATGGATTGGTTGGTAGCAAATCGTATTATTTTGGATTGGTATGCTAAGACAATAAAGTTTTCAGGGATAGATAGCCTTATTGTAAACTTTGTTAAAAAGAAATGAAGGAACATGATTATTATAATGGGAAGAGTATAATTTTAATTTATTATATTTAAGATGTGAATATGCTTGTTAATCATGAATGCTAGTATGATGACCTATGTTACTAACGGTGGAAAAAGATAATGTGAAGGGTTTATTGCATATGTGGTTGACACAGATAAGGCACATCCAAAATTGAGAGACATTCCAGTGGTTGCAGAGTTTCCTGATGTCTTTCCGGATTATTTACCAGGGCTACCACCCGACAAAGAAATGGAGCTTTGCATAGAGTTGGTACCTGGTACAGAGTCGACATCTAAGCCACCGTATAGAGTGGCTCCGATTGAATTGGAGGAGTTAAAGAAGTAAATGCAAGAGTTACTAGAGAAATGGTTTATTAGACCGAGTGTTTCACCTTGGGGAGCTTCGATTCTCTTTGTGAGGAAGAAGGATGGGAGCCTTCGACTGTGTATTGATTACCGGTTGTTGAATAAGGCCACCATTAAGAACAAGTATCCTCTTCCATGCATTGATGATCTGTTAGATCAGCGCCAGGGAGCACATGACTTTTCTAAAATAGATTTACGATCTGGGTACCATCAGTTGAGGATACGAAATGAAGATGTACCCAAGACAGCATTTCGTACTCGTTATGACCACTACGAGTTCTTGGTTATACCATTCAGATTAATGAATGCCCCGCAGCATTTATGGCTTTGATGAATGATGTGTTCAAGCCATACTTGGACCAGTTTGTGATAGTGTTTATTGATGATATATTGGTTTATTCCAAGTCTAGGGAAGATCATGAGCAACACTTGAAGATAGCTCTGTAGACCCTCCGAGAGAATGAATTATATGCCAAACTCAGTAAGTGTAACTTTTGGTTGGAGCAAATCTCATTTCTAGGCCATGCTGTATCGAGGGATGGGGTATCAGTGGATCCATCCAAGATTGAGGCAGTCGTACAGTGGCAATAACCTAGGACAGTTACTGAGATCACAAGGGGATTGGCAGGTTATTATCAGAGATTTGTAGAGGGTTTCTCTAGACCAGCTGCTCCGTTGACACGTCTCATGCAGAAGGATGTTAAGTTTGTGTGGGACGAGGCATGTGAGAGGAGTTTTTTGGAGCTTAAGAGTCGGTTGACCACTACTCCTATTCTTACCATTCCTACCAGCTAAGGAGGTTTCTCTGTGTATACGAATGCATAACACTATGGACTGGGCTGTGTACTTATGTAGGATGAGAAGGTAGTTGTATACGGATCCAGACAGTTAAAGGATCATGAGAAGAACTATCATACTCACGATTTGGAGTTGGTGATCATAGTGTTTGGGTTGAAGCTATGGCGCCACTATCTCTATGGTGAGAAATTTCAAGTATATATGGATCACAAGAGCCTTAAGTATCTGTTTTCACAAAAAGAGTTAAATATAAGACAGAGAAGATGGCTCAAACTCCTGAAGGACTATGATTGTGAAATCATGTACCACCCGGGTAAGGCGAATGTAGTTGTCGATGCCTTGAGCAAGAAGAACCTCGGGTTGGTGTCTTATATGATAGTTCGAGAACACGAGTTGTTGGAGCAGTTCATGAATCTCAGTTTAGATGTAGCCCCGCCTGATATGGAGAGATTTGATGTTGTGGCTAGTTTGAGATTAGAGCTAGAGTTGATTAGTCGTATTCGACAGGCTCAGCAGGGTGATCTACAGTGTATCGATTGGTTGAGACAGGTAAAGACAGGTGTGGGCACTAATTTTGAGCTGAGTACAGATAGATTGTTGAGGTTCATGGGAAGGATATGTGTTCCCAAGGATCTAGAGATCAGGAGATTGATTTTATCAGAGGCTCACTCATCGAGGTATACGATACATCCAGAGAGTACCAAGAAGTATCAGAACCTTCAAAAAATTTATTGGTGGTCTGAAATGAAGAAAGATATTACTGAGTATGTCCCTAGATGTCTCATCTGTCAGCAGGTGAAGGTAGAGAGTCAGAAGCCTACAGAGTTATTATAGCCTTTACCAATACTGACATGGAAGTGGGAGCACATCACCATGGATTTTATGATGGGTTTATCGAGGACCTGCAGAGGTCGTGATGCCATTTCGGTGATTGTGGATCAGTTGACGAAGTCAGCCCATTTCTTAGCTATGAGAGCTACCGATACTCTGAGTCAGTTGGCGAACTTGTATGTTCGAGAGATAGTTCTGTTACATGGTGTTCCAGTGAGCGTTGTTTCTGATCGAGATGCCCGCTTCACTTCCTATTTTTGGGAACATTTTCAGGAAGTTATGAGGACCCAATTGAGTTTTAGCACTGCCTTTCATCCTGAGACAGATAGTCAATCAGAGAGGACTATATAGACCCTAAAGGATATGTCGAGAATGTGTGTGCTGGATTTTAGAGGCTCCTGGGATGATCACCTATCGTTAGCCGAGTTCGTTTATAATAATAGCTATCATACGAGTATCGAGATGACACCATATGAGGCATTGTATGGCTGTAGATGTCATTCCCCTATTAGATGGGAAGAGGTTGGTGACAGGCAAATTTTTGCTCCTGACTTAGTGCAACAAGCCTCTGAGGACGTCCAATTGATTTGTGAAAGGGTACAGACAGCTTAGAGTAGATAAAAGAGTTATACTAACAGGAAACAGAGACCACTGGAGTTTATTGTGGGTGAGTCGATATTTTTGAGAGTTTCTCTCTCGAAGGGGATTATGAGATTCAGTAAGAAGGGGAAGTTGAGCACTTGATATATCGGGCCATTTGAGATACTGGAGAGAGTGAGAGATAAGGCTTATAGGTTGGCATTGCCGTCGGAGTTAGCAGGTGTTCATAACATCTTTCACGTCTTTATGCTTCGGAAGTACTACCCAGACTCTACACATGTGATAAGATATGAGCCATTGGAGCTCAATGAGAGTATGTCGTATGTAGAGAAGCCGGTTCAGATATTAAATAGGAAAGAGAGAGTGTTGAGATCGAAGACAATCCCTTTAGTGAAAGTTCTTTGGCAATATCACACTCCGAAGGAAGCTACATGGGAGTTGGAGAGTATAATGCAAGAGAAGTACTCAGAGTTGTTCTCATGT
Organism: Firmiana major; assembly: GCA_033439115.1. Lineage (NCBI taxonomy): Eukaryota > Viridiplantae > Streptophyta > Magnoliopsida > Malvales > Malvaceae > Firmiana > Firmiana major. The sequence goes on along the minus strand of CM065908.1, from coordinate 41,802,896 downwards.
AAACTTGGTTCTAATTTGGAGGACCAAATTTCTTGAAGGAGGGGAGGAATGTAAGGCCCATGAATTTCTATGTAATCTTATGATTTCCATGATGTACAGACAAGTTACATAATAAATGAATCAAACAAATTGGATATTTTTTAAGGTTAAGTGTGAATGAAATGCAAAATGGGTATTGAAGTGATTGAATGTGAGTTTAACTTTGAAAAACCTAGAAAATTTCAACTGAAATACTGCAAGATGAATGCCAGATCGATCTTACATGCATGGAAGATCGATCTCATTGCCTTGAAATACAATGCCAAGCATTCTGGAAGAGGGAGATCAATCCCTCATTCAAAATAGATGGATCTCAAGTTACTTCTATTTGGGCCAGATCGATCTCCTCCCATAAGGCAGATCGATCTCTAGTGCCTTTGGTTAGCAAAGATCGATCTCTTCATCAAGGCCAGATCAATCTCTAAAGTCCCCTGCCTGGCAAAGATCGACCCTATCCCTTGAGCATATCGATCTCATCCAAATAGGTAGATCGATCCCCTAGCCTGCATTACTGAATTCTAGAGTTTAAACAAGGGCAGATCGATCTCCCACCCTAGGAGATCAATCTGATGAGGCAAAATCTATGAAATTCGACAGCTGAATCTTCATTTTCACAAGACAACCCAAATTTCCTCCATTTTTAACAATAACCTAGCTTTCTCACTCTAAAAATCATCATCTTCCAAAATGATTTGAGGAAAAAACTATTTGAGCAAAGTTGTTCCTAGTGAGGAAGAGAACAACATAGCCAAAGATTGGAAGCTCAAACTTTGGATTGAATGAGAAAAAAAGGTTTTTCCTTAATTTGGCAAAAAAAGGAAAAAGTCAAGCTAGGTAAGATTTCAATACACCATCTTCTAGTATGTTAATCTAGATATTTTGATGAGTTGATTGATGTATGTAATATTGGCTGAAATGTTCATGTACATGCTTAAACAACCATTACCTAGAATGGGCATAATGAGAGAAAGTTGAAATGACATGGAGTTGATGATGATTTAAACATGTAGAGATGTTAGTAAGCATGTATAGATGAGTTTAAGATAACTTTGTGAAATCCATATATTGGAATGGATGATGATTGCAAATGGGCATAAGAGGTGTTTGATAAATTGCCATAGTGAAGGAAATGAGGAACTAGAGGCATTATGAGCTTAATGTTTGTTTAGTGTGAATCGATAGACCTAAAGAGTTCAATAGATTCTCAAAAAATGAATAGAACAATCACAATGGACTTAAGAGAAAGTGAAACCTTATAAGTGTTAATGAAAACAATAAGTCGAATCTACTATAGTAAAACAAGAATTGTATTACTTTGGATTGAATTGATGTGATGAGTAATTTCATGCAGCCCTAAAGATTTCATTGAAAACGAATTGAACTATACGATTGAGCAGCTCTGAGGAAGTGGAATTACTAAACGTAATTCCAGGTAAGGGAATTTTTTGAGTATCTAGAGGTAGCTGCATGTATTTTGAGGGTATTTATAGGGCTTTGTAATTGCTTGGTTATCTAGAAAAGAATTAATGATTCGTACGAATGATTTCGGATATAGATGATTTGGTTTTGGAAGTGAATCTTACGAAAAGGGTAGTAAGGCTAATAAATTGCATGAAGGTCATGTTTTGATATTTTTACAAAATACATTGCTTTGGTTTAAGCAAACCCACAGATAGTCTGGCTATTGACTGCATAATTTCATGAAATAGCACGAGTCAGGTGCTAACTGTGGTTTTAATCATGTTTTGTTGAAATAGAGCCGCCTATCAGATTTATATGAGTTAAATCGTGCTGGAGCTTCGCTTGCACTGGATTTTGATGTTTTAATATGTATGAAATGTGCTGGGGCCTAGCTCGCACCATATTTTGAGTTATGATGTTTTACAAGCCGTACTGGAGCTTTTGTTCGTATGTGGGGTTCTAGTGATTTTCTTATGCATATAACTGTACTAGAGCTATGCTCGTACGTGATTTCCTCATTATTTATTATGCAAAAAGTCGTAATAGAATGTTGCTCGTACGAGGGTATTTACTGATGAGGCATGAAATCGTGCTAGAGCCTTGCTTGCACTGGACTTTTCACACTGTGATATGTAATGAGTCGTGCTGGATGCATCGTGTTGACTTTGTGTCACACAGATGAGATTCTCACATGAGCCGTACTGGATGCGTCGTGTAGACTGCTAGTCATACGGATGAGATGCTCGCTCGTGGTCTTAAGACTGAGTAGGTTATACATGGCATGGGGTAGATAAAACCTACGATAGGCACCCTCAACCATGATATGGGTCCACGAAGTATGTTGTACCGTGTATATCACATGGAGTACGCTATACAATGTGGTTATGATGTTGATTTAAGAGTTTGGCGGTAAAATTAACCCACCTTTGTTCCAGCATGATACCCCGCACACTGAGATTCGTGTGGTTTGGGATGATAGTGACATAGTTAGCCAACAGAGTCCTCGATTATATATAATGACCACCTGTCCACATGATATCACATGGTTTTATTTACTAAACATGATTTGTGTTGTTTAGGGTAGACCCGAGGGAAGGGTCTAACCTTGTGGGATGTTTTGAAAAGGATGATATGCTGGCTCTGATGAGTTTTTCTAGGTTTTGATTTGATGTTAAACCCCAAGGAATGGTTTTTATGATGAGTTTTATTACGATGAGCATGAGAAGTTTTACATGATGGTTTTCCATGTTTACATGCCTATTTTCATGTTTTTCAGTACATGATATATGTATATAAATGTGGCATAGTTTTAATATTTCCTCATGATCTGGATATAAATGATGTTTATGTCATGACATTATAAGCATGTAGATAGTGTAGTTATCTACCATGCTTGCATTATTGCCTTACAGAGCGTGTGGTTGCTCATCCCCTTCATTTTTCCCCCCTTTACAGAGTGCACACAGTAGTCTAGTGAAGGACTGAGGAGTTGTATCCGAATATCTGGTGCTCTCCATCGCCAAGTGGTATACACACAGGATTCTTTTTATATCTAAACATGTAATAGCACAGTAATCATTTTGAAATGTAATATGGGGGATGTAAGTGTTAGCAAACATGTATAAGTATAGAACTTGAATTTTTGAATGTATGTGTTTGTGTTTGCTCTTGATTAATTAAAAGATATTTGGTAAAAGATGATTAATACTAACTCATAGCCCAATTGTATGGAGGTAAGAATGTCCACGACTGGGAAAGTTAACGAATAAAGCGAAAAAATTATAGTGACTTTTGGGTAAAAAGTGTCATGACAGAAATATGGGGAAGATTTATGGATAAATTTTACTATAGCCACAATGGATGATCTGACCGAAGAAGGCTGGAAATGAAGCCTTAAGTGTTGGTCTTCTGAGGAAAAAAAAGACTTGAACCGAGAACCTGAAGACCGAAACTAAAGAGGGTTGATCGAGAGAGAGAGGAGAGAAATTGAGGGAGGTAGTGTAAGGGAAAGTTATACAACAGCTATAGTGGAGAAGAGAACCGAGAAGGGAAAAGCTACTGCTAAACCTGTATCGATGCAACTAAAAAACTGAGGTAGAAATGAGGTGAGGCTTGCTGAAAAACAAACAGAGACTTAGCTTTGTATATGCTTCAACCTGAGAGAAAGGGAGAGAGGGGAGAAAATTGAAAACTGAGAGGGAAACAGAGCAGAAGGAGTAGGGCACTGGTAGGAGCAAAGACGAGGAAATGAGGTTGATCATTAGTGATTGAAAACGGAGGCTTAAGGCAGGAGACTGAGAGGGAGAGGATGGAACAAAGGAGGTTCCACCCTTGGAAACTGTCACCAAGCAGGGACGAGGAAGCCGGACGAGGGAGCTGTGAAACAGAAGTAGTAGATAAACTGGGGCATGAGTGTACAACACCTGCAAACCAAGAGCTTCGCTGCAGAGGGAGAAGCCTCCTACCGTGAATAAGCTATTGGGAAAATCGAAAACAGTGGAAACAGTGCTGAAATAGAGATTGAAATTGGTGATCAGGAGAGGCAAAAACGGTGGCGAAACAGAGGAGGTCAACGTGGCCACTGGTAATGGGGTGAATATGAGGAGAAGCAGCACCGAGAGTTGGGAGGCGATGAGCGGTTGATGGGCGAGTGACCGAAACGAAGAAGAAGAAGAAGAAGAAAAGAAAAGAAAGAAAGAAAGAAAAGAAAAGAGAATTTGGCGCAAAGCCAAATTCGAAAAAAAAAAAGAAAGAGAGAAGGGAAATGTTTATTTATTTATATATATTATTGTGTATATATATAAATAAATAATAAAATTTAAGTTAGATCAGAGTACACAAAGAGTCAGGGAAAATTTTGAGGGATAGACTGTCCGAAAATATTATTGCAAATGCTGTTACGAAATTTCAGGGAGATAAACCAAGTGGACCGGACCCGTCGGCTCACAATGTCCCAAAGGCTTTGAGGACTACAGACCGACACCGAAGTAAGAAAAATTCTCTTCTGCTGCTAGAGATAAATATACGTAATTTCTCCGTACTTGTAGATATGAAATTTTAGGGTAAATTTCCTAGTTACCAGAATTATAGAAAACTTTAGGCCGATTTTACGATTTGGAATTTAAGGAACATTTTAAACTCCGTAGATCAGCCCAGCTACCGATATTGATTTATTTAGTTTATATAGACAAAATCTTAGTAAATATAATTATTTAATTTTTTTTACTGAAAACCCTTAGATTTGATTACTCTGTACCGAGTACCGAAATTTTTAATCGAAAAATGGCTAGTCAGCCCTTTTGAATTGTTTTGTGAAATAAATTGAATTTATATGTGATTTAAGGAAAAATGATCTGATTATAAAGATATACCGATGTGATGTGCTTGAGTACGTTCTGACTGTGTGTCACATGGTCTGACTCGCACTGATTTTAAGATAAAAGTGTTGGTGAGATTATGCTACACTGTTAATGTTACCGTGTAACGATATCACAGCAGTCGTTGTTTGTGGGCCCACATGGGTGGCCATGGCCGGCTGGGCTGATCGTAACATCAATGATGATTTGTTTCTGTTTCTGTGGTCCATGAAGTACGATGTACCATGCAGCACGAACGTGAGTATGATGTACCGTGTTTTTGATTCTAGTCTTCGAACATTCTGATCTATGAGCCGTTTGGGTAGCTGACCACTCCTACGGCGATTGACATCCCAATACACCTGGCCCATGATTACTTGGAGTCATTGACATTGACCAATAGTCATTCTGATATCTGATATAGAATGTCTGCCTTGTCTCGTCTATTTGGATTTTTTCGATGTGACTGTGTGAACTGAATTTACTATATGGAACTGTGCTTTTCTACTGCATAAATACTGTGGGGGCTATCTCTTGAATCCTGCAAGATCAAAGTGCCATACAATAATTGTCAGGACCTACCAAAATCACCACAAATTTTTTTTCGCATTTTACTTACCTCTCCTTCTGTCATAACTCAACACCCAACAATTGAGCTATGATTCGATATTAGTCACCCATTCATATTCTCTCTCATAAGTAATTTACATATATATATATATTTCAAATACATATAATTATACATATACATCCCTGACCGTACATTCGTTTACATAACTGTGATTTTACATTGTTCAGTACAAAACGATCGAATGTGTATACCTCTCGTATGATAGGTGTGCAGCGGATCAAGAATTACCAGTCCTTAGCTGTGCTCAACTACTGTGAATGCTCTGTAGAAAGGGGAAACAAAAAGGAGGTGAGCTCATAGCTCAGTAAGAAAATCAGGCAAGCAAGTAGATAACCACACTATCTACAAAATACAATGCTCATGCCTTGATATCATTTCCTTATCGATTCATATCTAAAGCATGTGTCTTTATTTGAACATTTATGCAATATATAATATAGATATAAATCGCCAATTATGAAACTGAAAACATGTTGGTCTCATAAATCTCAACAGTTTATGTAAAACATTGCATTTCTCATGTAATTCATAAAATTCACATCTATCGCGCCATTCAGTTAAATCAAGATAATATGGCATATCATCATGTTAAAAACATGGAAATCTGGGCCTCACCCATCCCTCAGGTTACCCTTTTCACACATAAGGTCATATGTTCAGATTATAAAATCATGTGATAGTTCATGCAAGAAATCTTAAGTGATGAAACGAGATAGGCAACTACATGTTCCGAGATTATGATCATAACTCATTTTTTGTGATCCCAGGCTACACAGTACTCGGTGTGCGGGGTCTCACATTTGCTGTAATAGGAGGTGGGTCAAATCCTCTACTGTCAGCTCACAACTCAACAACATCGTGTACTTACAGTACAATGTACGCCATGTGGCATACATGGTATAAAATACTCCATGGACCCAAACTCAAGGTCAAGGTGCTTGCCATAAGTCTTAGCCCTCATACCTTGGATATACCTTATAGTCGGGCTACTTGTCATAAGTCTTGGCCCTCATACTATGGATTATATTTTCGATAGCCCTCGGCAATATCTCAAAATATGCACGTATGAGCATATAATCGATGTGACACATAGTCAGTACAGGCTCCCAGCACGGCTGTTTCATGCTTTCTCTTTCAAAATTCGATACATGGGAGTAAACTCCCAGCATAACCATAACACAAGTAATTTAAATCTAGTGCGAGCAATGTTGCCAGCACTATTTCATGTAAAAACCGAGTATGAGCAATGCTCCCAATACTCTATATTGCATCAATCAATGAAAACTAAGTACGAGTAATGCTCCCAGTACTCTATCATGTAAAACTCAGTATGAGAAATGCTCCCAATACTCCATAGTGCATAAATCGTATTTAAAATTAAGTACAAGAATATACTCAAGTATTATGTGATGCATATCTCAAAAATCAAGTGCGAGTATTCTCTAGTACTCATGGTTTTCACACAAACTCGATAGGTGGCTTATTTAAATTGAATTTCACCCAATCAAATCAAATTGGCACTCAAGTGTGTTGTTTACGCATATACATGAAAACATTAGCCATTCTATCATGCAACTATGAATATTGGTCGCAAACATGCTTCTAAGGCTTTTTACCCTATATTTGGATAAAACCACTTTTTATCTTATCGGTTCCTATCACGACATTTCTATACATGGAATTTTATATAGAATATAGTTATTGAAATTCTATTCGAAATGCGTATAGCTATCTCTAGCTACTCATGAAATTCCCTTACCTCATATCACGTCGCGTGACCTCACTTCCTCGGTGTGGCTCACTCTTGCAGTCCGATCAGCTTCCAATATCAACTTCCAAAGCTGTTAATAATTATCCATATCTGTATACTTTAATATACTTGTTTTCACTTGCATGACTCTAAATCAATGCTTTTAACTCCTTTCAATACCTCAATCTCATCACTTTCTCCCATTATGGTGTTATACCATATATCTCATATACCTATCTTCATTTCTCATCTATTCCAATTTATGTATTTCATAAAATTACCTTAAAATCTTTCATACTTGCTCATTTCATCATTTAATCCATGTTTACTCAACTTCCTCATCAATGTCTCAATCTCATACCAATATCTAGGTCATGGATATTTTTGATGATCAATTTGTGTTTAGCAATTTAAAGATACACCAATCAACTCACCAAGCACCTATATCAACATATATGAAGTTGGTGTATTGAATCTTACCTAGCTTGAACTTTTCCTCTTTTTTCATTAAAATTGGCAAAATCCACTTTGTTCCTTCAATCTTTAATTCCAACTTCTAGTTTCCAACTATGTTGTTCTACTATTTATTGAGAACAACTTTGCTGAAATGAATCTCACTCAAAACTGCTTGAAGTATGAAGATTTCTAGTGTAGAAAGGTTAGGTTACAGTTTGTTTCAGGAAGGGTTTGGTGTTTCTCGGTAAAACAGAAGTTGCAGAGTTGTGTATTTATAGAATTGCTCTAGGGGATCGATATGTCCTACCTTTATCTCTTTAGGAACCGACTTTTTAAGCCTAAGGGATCGATCTGGCTTGCTATGAGATCAATCTGTTCTACCCAAAACCTATCCAAGATCGATCTGCATTAAATGAGAGATCTATCTGCTCCTCTTCTGAAGCAGTTATGCTGTAATTTTTCTTAAAAATCACTGTTGCATTCATTTCTGATTTGCTTAACCACCCGTTTTGCATTTCAAACTCATTTGCAACTTAAAAACATTCATTCCTTATGATTTATATCAATTGTGACTTGTTAGTACATCAAAAAATCATAAAGAGTACATATTAAAATAGGGGTCTTACAATCCTCCCCACCTTAGGAAATTTGGTCCTCCAAATTAGAACCAAGTTACTCTTTAAGCAACTGGGGGTGTCTCTCTCGCATCAGACTCTCTAGCTCCCAAGTAGCCTCTTCTGATGTGTGATGCTGCCAGAGAATCTTTACTAACCCAATGGTTTTATTTCTTAAGACTTTCTCCTTTCTATCCAGTATCCGTATTGGTTTCTCTACATATGTCAAATCATCCTTGAGCTCCAATGGCTCATACCGAATCACATGGTTTGGATCTGGATGATACTTTCGAAGCATCGAAATGTGGAAGACATTATGCACTCCCGATAAATTTGGTGGCAAAACCAATCTATTTGCCTTATCTCCCACTGGATCAAGTATCTCAAAGGGTCCAATGTAGCGAGGACTCAGTTTACCTCTCTTCTTGAATCTCGCTATACCCTTGGAAGGAGAAACCTTCAGAAATACTGACTCACCAACTACGAACTCAAATGGTCTTCATCTCTTGTCAACATAGCGTTTTTGTCTACTTTGAGCTATCGTCAATCTCTCAACAATCAACTAGACATCCTCAGAGGCTTATGTAACCAAGTTAGGAGTAAAAATCTTTCTGTCACCCACTTCTTCCCAACCGATAGGGGAATGACATCTACGGCTATATAAAGCCTTATACGGTACCATCCGGATACTCGTATGATATCTGTTGTTGTAGGCGAATTCGGCTAGTGGTAAATGATCATCCCAGGAACCTCTAAAATCTAGTACACATGCTCTCAACATTCCTCATGAGTCTATATAATCCTCTCTGACTGACCATCTGTCTGAGGATGGAAAGCAGTGCTCAAACTCAACTGGGTTCCCATGGCTTCCTAAAAACATTCCCAAAAGTGGGAAGTGAAGCGAGAATCCTTATCCGAGATAATGCTCACTGGAATACCATGTAACCTCACTACCTCGCTTACATACAACTCTGCCAATGAACTCAGAGTATCGGTAGCTCTCACAGCTAAGAAATGGGTTGGCTTCATCAGTTTATCAATAATCACCCATATCGCATCGTGATTCCTCTGAGTCCTCGGTAAACCCATCACCAAATCCATGGTGATATGCTCTCATTTCCATGTCGGTATAGGTAGAGGCTGTAATAACCCTATAGGCTTCTAATGCTCTACCTTCACCTGCTGATATACAAGAAATCTCGCCACAAATTCTGCCACATCTCTCTTCATACCCGACCACCAGTACACCTTTCGAAGGTTCTGATACATCTTATTACTCCTCGGATGTAATGTCTACCTCAAAAAATGAACTTCTAACAATATCAACCTCCTAAGCTCTGGGTCCTCGGGAACACATAATCTGCCTCTAAACCTTAGAAGTCCATATGAACTTATCTCAAAATCAGTTACTATGCCCCTCTGTATCGACTACTCATATCACTGCAATACGTATCACTCTTGTGAGCTTGTCTGAACCTGTCTAACAGATCCGGCTCAAAGCGTAGACTAGCTATCATATAGTCTGTATCCATGTCAGAAGGCATAACTCCCAAACTGAGGCTAGTAAACTGCTCTAGCAACTCATATTCCCTGACCATCATATACGATACCATCCCAAGGCTCTTCCTGCTCAAAGCATCAGCTACAACGTTAGCCTTACCCGGATGATAAAGTATCTCACAATTGTAGTCCTTCAGAAGCTCTAGCTATCTTCTCTCTCTCATATCTAACTTTTTCTGCGAGAACATATACTTGAGGCTCTTATGGTTGGTAAAAATCTAGAACTTCTCACCATGCAAGTAGTGGCGCCATACCATTAACGTAAACACTACCGCTGCTAACTGCAAATCATTAGTCAGATAGTTCTTCTCATGGTCCTTCAGCTATTTAGATCCATAAACAACTACCCTTCCATCTTGCAACAATACATAGTCTAGTCCCTGATGTGAAGCATCTGTATACACTGCAAATCCTCTTGAGCTGGTAGGGATAGTGAGAATCGGAGCGGTGGTCAATCGACTCTTCAGGTCTTGAAAACTCTTCTCACAATCTTCATCCCATACAAAAGCTACACTCTTCCAAGTGAGATGTGTCAACGGAGCAGCTAAATTCAAAAATCCTTGAACGAATCTCCGATAATATCCTGCTAAACCCAGGAAACTCTTGATCTTAGTGATTATCCTTGGTTGTTCCCACTGAACTACAGCCTCAATCTTGGATGGATCCACTGATACTCCATCCCTTGACACAATGTATCCCAAAAACAAGATCTGTGACAACCAAAAATTACACTTGTTGAGTTTAGCATATAACTTCTGCTCTCATAGGGTATGTAATACAATCCTAAGGTGCTTCTCATGCTCTTCATCGATTTTGAGTATACCAATATGTCATCGATGAAGACGATAACAAACTGATCTAAATATGGTTTGAGCACATCGTTCATCAAAACCATGAAAGTTGCTGGAGTATTTGTCAATCTGAATAGCATAACCAAAAATTCATAATGGCCATATCAGGTCTGAAATGCTGTCTTGGGTACATCTCCACTCCGAACTTTCAACTGATGATAATCAGACCTCAGATCAATCCTAGAAAACACCTATGCTCATCGGAGCTGATCCAACAAGTCATCAATGCGTGGAAGGAGAAATCTATTCTTAATGGTTGCCTTATTCAACAATTTGTAACCTATACACAATCGGAGGCTTCCATCCTTCTTCTTCACAAATAAAACCAGTGTTCTCCAAGGCTAAACACTCGGTCTGATGAACCCCCTATCCAACAGTTCCTGTAATTATCTCTTGAGCTCCTCCAGCTCAACTAAGGCCATGCGATACGGTTGTTTCGATATAGGTTCTATACCAGGAACCAAGTCTATACAGAACTCCATCTCTCTGTCTGGTGGTAACCCTTGCAATTCATCCTAAAATACATCATAGAACTCACTAACCACAGAAATATTTGCTAACTACGGATGTGTCATATCCGTATCTACCACGTACACAATAAAACCTTTAATACATTCATTTCTCAGTCAGCATAGTACATTATTTATTGTAACTTTACAACATATTTTTCAGGGTTAGGAAACATAATTGTCTTAGCGTAACAATCTAAAACAGCATGGTTTGCAGATAACCAATCCATTCCTAAGATTACATCAAAATCACTAATACTTAACAATATTAGATTGGTTGTCACATCCTTTTCCCCTACTCTTAATTTGCAGTCATTTAATACATATTCCACTAGCTGACTGTTATCCATAGGCATATTAATTAACATCATCCTACTTAAAGGTGTACGCTCTACATGTTTTGCTAACTTAGATGCAAATGAAGGCGATACAAATGAATGTGTGGCACTAGGATCAATTAAAACATGTATTTCTAAATCATACATCAGGATGTTACCTCTAATCACATCAGATGAAGCATCGAATCTACCCTGGTCCAAGGCATGTACTCGCCTTCGTCCAATGACCTACTTTCCCTTCTCCTCTACTGTCACTTTCCTCCTTGGAGCAGACATATCAGTTGGAGCTATCTCCTACTCCTTGCCCTTCTGTGGGGCAACATAAAAAATCTCTGGGCAAACTCTAGCCATATGCCTTGGCTTCCCACATCTGAAACACAATCCACTAGAAACAAGACTAGGTCTACCTCTATGGAAGCTACCACATCTACTGCACTTCTCAGCGGTAGGCATTGGTACTTCAATCACCACACCTCTAGCTGGAGCTATGGCTAGATATGCAGGAGATCTAATAGTCCTCTCTTGTACTTCCTCGATCTTTGGTCTCTTACCGAAGAGTCTCCTCCCACCTCGATATCCAAAACCTCGTGCACTGTCACTCATCGACCTCTTCCTATCTCGGTCTTTACCCTTGCTAACTGTCTTAAACTCGAAGGCATTCCACTCATAATCTTGCTCACATAGTTACACCCTGCATACTGGCTCATCATAGGTAGAGATGTCAAATGGAACCAGTTTAGACCATAATACTGGTCTCAGTCCATTAATGAATTCATAGACCTTCATGGTCTCCCTACTCATAGTGTCGGGGTCATACCTCCCCAAGGATAGAAATCTGGTCTCATACTCATCTACTGAATGACTCCTCTGGCTCAACCCAAAAAACTCGGCCTGCAGCCTTCCCTGGGCCATATCTAGAATAAACTGTCGCCTAAAGGCATCTATAAATATCTCCCAACTAATCTATGTATGTTGGGCTCTCAATATGGTTCGGGTGGACTTCCACCAATGCTCTACCATCCCCTTCAGTAAGAACGCAGCGAATGCGACCATCTCTGAAGTCGTACACTCAAAGAATCCCTATAACGTTTCTATCTCTCCTATCCACTCCTCAGCTAAAATTGGATCCTTGACCCCATGAAAAGATGGAGGTCCAAGCTTTTGGAATTATCGCAGTTGGTCAAGCTCATAACCATACCCCAAAATATTACTGCCCTGTTGTGGAGTAACATGAGACAACGTATCCTAAACTGATAAGGGTGTAGGTGTATCTGTGGGTTATGGCATATGAGCTGGCTGTGCAAGCGTACCAGGTGCAGCTGCCTCTCCAGGCGTAGTCCCTGCATCTTTTTCTTGTCCACCTAGCAAAGTCTGTACCAGTAACTCCACTATAGGTTTAAGGCGATGCTCTAGTCTCACGAAACATGCCTCGGTACTCTCTGGTACCTCAATGGGATCTGTAGTCTCATCATAGGTCTCAGGCCTAACTCTACGACCTCGAGCCCTACCTCTAGCTCCTCTACCACGGTTGGTATTTGCCATAATGGCTTAATTCCTGCATTCATAATCATTAATTAGGCTAATTCCCATCTCGTATACACAATTGTAACTGAACAAGCACAGTAATATGAGGATGTACACTTTCCTAATTACTAATATCGACTCACATCAGACCAACTCGGCTGTGATAACATTCTATCACGACCTCCCCTCCCGTGACCTACCAAAATCACCACAAATATTTTTCCCATTTTACTTATCTCTCCTTCTGTCATAACTCAACACCCAATAGTTGGGTTGTGATTCGATATTAGTCACCCATTCATATTCTCTCTCGTAAATAATTTACATATATAAATTTCAAATACATATAAGTATACATATACATCCTTGACCGTACATTCATTTACATAAATGTGCTTTTACGTTGTTCAGTACAAAACGATCGAATATGTATACCTCTCGTAAGATGGGTATGCAGCGAATCAAGAATTACCAGTCCTCAGCTGTGCTCAACTACTGTAAACGTAGAGAGGGGAAATAAAAAGGGGGTGAGCTCACAGCTCAGTAAGGAAATTAGGCAAGCAAGTAGATAACCGCAATATCTACAAAATACAATGCTCATGCCTTGAAATCATTTCCTTATCGATTCATATCTAAAGCATGTGTCTTTATTTGAACATTTATGCAATATATACATTTATATATAAATCGCCAGTTATGAAACTGAAAACATGTTGGTCTCATAAATCTCAGCAGTTTATGCAAAACATTGCATTTCTCATGTAATTCATAAAATTCACATTTATCATGTCATTCAGTTAAATCAAGATAATATGACCTATCATCATGTTAAAAACATGAAAATATGGGCCTCACCCATCCCTCGGGTTACCCTTTTCACACACAAGGTCACATGTTCAAATTATAAAATCATGTGATAGTTCATTCAAGAAATCTCAAGTGATGAAACGAGATAGGTAACTACATGTTCTAAGATTATGATCATAACTCATTTTCCATGATCCCAGGCTACACAGTACTCAGTGTTCGGGGTCTCACATTGCTGTAACAGGAGGTGGGTCAAATCCTCCACCGTCAGCTCATAACTCAACAACATCGTGTACTCAACGTATAACGTACTCCATGTGGCATACACAGTACAAAGTACTCTATAGACCCAATCTCAAGGTCAGGGTGCTTGCCATAAGTCTTAGCCCTCATACTATGGATTATATTTTTGATAGCCCTCAGTCATATCTCAAAATATGCACGTGCGAGCATATAATTGATGCGACACATAGTTAACACAGGCTCCCAGCACGATTGTTTCATGCTTTCTCTTTCAAAATCTGGTACATGCGAGCAAACTCCCAGCACGACCATAACACAAATGATATAAATCTAGTGTGAGCAATGCTCCCAGTACTATGTCATGTAAAACCCAAGTATGATCAATGCTCCCAATACTCTATAATGCATCAATCAATGAAAACTGAGTACAAGCAATGCTCCGAGTACTCTATCATGTAAAATTGAGTAAGAGCAATGCTCCCAATACTCCATAATGCATAAATCACATTTAAAATTAAGTACGAGAATATACTCAAGTACTATGTGATGCATATCTCAAAAATCAAGTGCGAGTATTCTCTAGCACTCATGGTTTTCACACAAATTCGATAGATGGTTTATTTAAATTGAATTTCACCCAATTAAATCAATTCGACACTCAAGTGTATTATTTTCGCATATACATGAAAATATTATCCATTCTATCATGCAACTATGAATATTGGTCACAAACATGCTTCTAAGGTTTTTTACCATATATTTGGATTAAACCACTCTTTATCTTATCAATTCCTATCACGGCATTTCTATACATGAAATTTCATATAGAATATAGTTATTGAAATTCTATTCGAAATACGTGTAGCTATCTCTAGCTACTCACGAAATTCCCTTACCTCGGATCACGTCGCGTGACATCACTTCCTCGGTGCTGCTCACTTTCGCAGTCCGATCAACTTTTAATATCAACTTTCGAAGCTGTTAATAATTATCCATATCAGTATTCTTTAATATACCTGTTTTCACTTGCATGACTCTAAATCAATGCTTATAACTCCTTTCAATACCTCAATCTCATCTCTTTCTTGCATTATGGTGTTTTACCATATATCTCATATACCTATCTTCATTTCTCATCTATTCCAATTTATGTCTTTCATAAAATTACCTTAAAATCTTTCATACATGCTCATTTCATCATTTAATCCATGTTTACTCAACTTCCTCATCATTTTCTCAATCTCATACCAATATCTAGGTCATGGATATTTTTCATGATCAATTTGTTTTCAACAATTAAAACATACACCAATCAACTCACCAAGACACCTATATCAACATATATGAAGTTGGTGTATTGAATCTTACTTAGCTTGAATTTTTCCTCCTTTTTTCACCAAAATTGGTAAAATCCACCTTGTTCCTTCAATCTTTGATTACTTATAGTTTCCAACTATGTTGTTTTACTCTTTACTAAGAACAACTTTGCTGAAATGAATCTCACTCAATACTGCTTCAAAGATGAAGATTTCTAATGTAGAAAAGTTAGGTTACACTTTGTTTCAGGAAGGGTTTGGTGTTTCTCGGGAAAACAGAGATAGCAGAGTCGTGTATTTATAGAATGGCTGTGAGATCTGAGAATTTCAAACATATTTTAATTATGTAATAAGAATTTGAAGTGTAATTTATTGAGCTAAGTGAATTGGGGAATGATAATTGGAGATTTATATGTTAAGTGCTTAAAATAAGTGTGAAGTTATGAGGACAGATCGATCTGGGAGAAGGAGAGATCGATCTGGTGAGTTAAAAATGACAAGGAAGGAGGAATTTGAGGAGCAGATCGATCTCCAATGGAAGAGGATCGATCTCATTATGATTCTGTTTGAGAGAAGATCGATCTCATGAGGAAGAGATAGATCTCCAAATGATTCTGTTTGGGAGAAGATCGATCTCCTCAAGGAGCAGATCGATCTCATAAAGCCATAAAGAGATCGATCTCACCCCTCGACAGATCGATCTCCTAGGCATAAATTGCCCCAAATCGTCCCAAAAATTCAAATGCAGATTGATCTCATTAAGAGCCAGATCGATCTCCTACCCTCAGCCTATATAAGAAACCCCTATTTTTCTCCTGCAATCTCACTTTCTCTCTCTTCCAACCCCTATTTTTATCGAAACCTAGCTTTCTCACTCATCCAAAGCACCCATTTTCTCCCAAATCAGAAGTTGTGGCAAGAAGGAAAGTTATTCCTCATCAAAGGGAGAACAACATACTTGGAAATCGAAAGACGGATCTAATCGAGGCAAGAGATAAGCTCTCCACAAGTTTTGGGTAATTTCTAAACCTCGATCTTGATATTTGAGATGATTTTGATGATAATGGTGGTTGTCATTGTGTTGAAATAGCTGAAAAATGATTACGGATTGATGAAATTGCAATGTGGTTAGAGTGATAATGATATTTAGCAATTTTGGGAATTTGAGCTATAAATAGAAATTTAGACAATGTGGTGAATTAGCATAGATAATTGGCATGAGAAATGTAGAACGTTGAGATGTTGTGAATGAGAGCCTAGTTTGGGGTAGAGTTACGAGGATTAAGAGATTTGAGGTGTTATGAGCAATTATGCTCGATTTTTGAGAATTGAGGTTGATGAGATAATTGAGTATTGATGTTTTAACATCGTTTGGACAGCTCAGGAGTTCCAAAGTGGAATGCGAGGCTAGTCCGTGATACGGGGGAAACGATTGCACTATACGAGGTGCAAAGAGGTAAGGGAAACTAAACCATTTGTGTATGTGATTTGCAAACTATTATAGCATGAATTGTGATTTATAAAGCAAGCATGTTGAGTGTTGTGTTGTGACATAATTGCACACGATTTTTATAGCCGGTTGGAGCCCATTATTTTATAAGTTTATAAGCTGAGTGTGAAATTGCTTCATAAACCGTTGAATTTTGTGTGAGTAATGAATTAGGCTCTACGCTAAGGCAATATCGAGATTTGAGAAATGTGTGCGTGTTTTACCGGTTGGGACTCGGTTTCAATATGTTTTGTGTTGAGTACAAAACGGTTTTCAAATGAGTTTTATGAGAGAAAAATCACTATGAGTTCTACGTGAAGGCAAACTAGTCTTATGTGATTAAGACTTAGGTGTGTAGTTCTGAGTACACACCGGGCATTGCTCTGGTAGCATGTAAGCGCGATTCTTCTCCGTTCTGGTAACGTGAGAATAACCCATTCTGTGGCTATGCCACGTATACTTGGTGGCCGTTGCCACGTGAGAAACCCTATTTGGTGCCGTTGCCACGTGAGAACCCTATTTGGTAGCCGTTGCCACGTGAGAAACCCCTATTTGGTGGCCGTTGCCACGTGAGAAACCCTATTTGGTGGCCGTTGCACGTGAGAATCCTAATTGGTGGCCGTTGCCACGTGAAACCCTATCCTGTGGCTGTGCCACGTGTAAATTTAACTCAGTGGCTATGCCACGTGTGTTTAGTGGCTATGCCACGTGTGAATTTAAATCAGTGGCTATGCCACGTGTGTTTAGTGGCTGTGCCACGTGCATTATTATTATAGTGATTTTATCACGTTAATTGAGAAAGCGTTTATCGCATTATTTTCACATGCTTTGTTATTGCTCTAGACTGAGCCTTTTTACTTCATGTTTTCACATGATTTGAGACATGAGAATGTCATTTTGAGTACTTTCATGCTATGGTTTTCAAATGAGATTAATGAGTTTCATATACGAATAAATATTTTGTGATGTGCATTTTGGTTTATGAAATGAGTCCCTTACCCCCCTTACTGAGCGATTTAGAAGCTCACCCTGTTTTCTTTCCCCCTAGATTTCTTCAAGTGAAAAGGGTTTTCCTGCGACGTACGGAGTAGTGGCTAGTGGAAGACTTGAGCTCCAGGCCATAAATTGTATTTTGAGGTATCTTTTATCTTTTCATGTACCCAGACAATTACTGTAATTGCAGACACTTGATGTATAACATTGTATGGGATGTATTAGGATTAATTAACTTGAGATCAAGTAATGTATATGATATAATATATACTATTCAATGACGAGATCCTGAGGTATAATATAGGTGATGATGTATGACACTGCACAGGAATGCACTCTTAATTGTGAATTAATGAATAAAAAGTTTTAAATTAGCCCTATTTTTTGCACTTCCGGGGCGTGACAGAGTTTTCTTGGTATCAGAGCTTAGGGTGTCTAGGACTGTCAGTGTCGGTTAAGTGGAATAGAATACATCCCAAGTGTCTGTAATAGTCTGGTCATGAACTGAAATTGAGGATTGAGATTTCAATCGATTCTGATATGTACGCGCAGGAGACGAGTTAAGATAGAGAATGAGTGGACGACGAGGTCGTTCGAGGAGGTAGGCAGAGTCCCCTCCGCCACCTGTCCCACAACCAGAGAGTCATAACTCTCGATTTAATCGGATTAAGACCGATGTGAGGCAAGGTTTTGAGCAGATGGCAGGGTTATTCGCGCAACACTTTGGAGTTAATGCCTCGGGTACTACTCCTACACCACCACAAGGACCTCCCATACCCCCAATACCTCCCGTCACTCAGCCTGATGATAGAAGTATGGTCAGACTGAAGGATTTTCTGAAGATAAATCCACCCGTGTTTAGGGGAAAGAAGGATCCTACAGAGGCTGAGGAGTGGCTGACGGAGTTGAGAATTATATTTGATTATCTGGGGTGCACCGGTACTGAGAGGGTCAGTATAAGTATCTATATGTTGAAAGGGAGAGCTCGAGATTGGTGGGGTACTACCCAGGGTATTCTAATGTCCTGCCAGGATGTGATTGGTTGGGGAGAGTTCCAGACAGCCTTTAGGACCCAATATGTACCACGAGCCACCCAGGGAAAGAAACAGGTCGAGTTTTTGAGTTTGGTACAGGGTGACATGTCTGTGGATGACTATGAGAGCCAATTCACCACGCTATTGAGATATGACCCAGAGACCTTTAAGAATGAAGAGCTCCGTACAGAGAAATTTATGTATGGATTGAAGCCCATCATCAGAGATAGATTGATAGGGCTATGTATTACTGAGTTTGGAGATGCTCTGAGATGAGCACAAGAGATTGAAAGAGGAATTGAAATGGTACAATCCCAGAATGAGCTCAGAGCAGTGAATAGAGATAAGGGCAAGAGGCCAGCGATTTTTCGAACAGAGGATCGGAGAGGTTCCTTCAGAAGAGGAAGGATTGAGGTACAGAAGGGCAGATTAGAGAGACCCAGAGGGTACCTTAACACTAGAGAGACCCCTCGAGATGTCAGGCCTGAGATAAGGTTTTGTAGAAATTGTGGCAGAATGCATGAGGGAAGTTGTACTGGGTCGATCCATGGATGTTTTAGATGTGGAGACATGGGTCACTTGGTGAAGGATTGCCCTCAACCTCAGAAACCACATGTCTTGGAGCCCACTAGACAACAGCCTTAGAGAGTGAATCCCCCGAGACGGGCCATTGCTGCAGAGAAAGGAAATAGACCTGTTACACAGGGATGTGTGTTTACCCTAGATAAGGAGACCGCTGACACTTCTGCAGAAACTATAAGAGGTACACTCTCTGTCTGTAATCATAAGGCTCATGTGTTGATTGATTCAGGATCCACGCATTCGTTTATTTCTAAGCATTTTGCATATAGATTAAACTTGAAGTTTGAACCTCTAGAATATATACTACATGTAAATACCCCTATGCGTGAATCCCAGAGAACTGAGTTAATCTATAGAGGATGTGAGATAAAGGTGGGAGATAGAGTGATGTTAGCAGATCTAATCATGTTGAATATACATGGATTTGATGTAATTTTGGGAATGGATTGGTTGGCAGCCAATCGAGTGAGCTTAGATTGCTACACTAAGGTTGTAACTTTCTCCCTACCCGAACCTTACAGTGTATGGTTGAGATACTGAGGAAATGAATATGTGGAATTCTAGTAAGTAATTTGAGAATTTTGATATTATTTTGGAGAATATTAAATATGATTGTTCATGTGAAGGTTATGAGACACTCATCTCAGACGATGAGCGGGAACATCCGAGGATTGAGGATATACCTGTGGTGTGTGAATTTCTGGATGTTTTCCCAGATGAGTTACCAGGTTTACCACCCGAGAGAGAGCTGGAGTTTACCATTGATTTGGTACCAGATACTCAGCCGATCTCTAAACCTCCCTACAGGATGGCATTAGTGGAACTTGAGGAATTGAAGAAACAACTACAGGAGTTATTGGATCAAGGGTTCATTATGTAAGACCCGATATTTTCGAGTGCATTTAAAAAATGCAAAAGGACTTAAATGACATTCCCGAATACGTGCAAGGGTAAAATGGTCAAAAGACCAAAATTCGGTATTTATCGGGACAAGAAAATTTAATTAAAAATATGAGAATGAGAAATCTTGATCAATGATGAAGAAATAATTAAATTTCGAGTTAAATTGATCAAGATATGAATTTCTTGGGATAAACCGGGATTTTCGCATCGAAAAATAATCCCGAAAATAATCGAAAAATATACCGGAAAGGTAAAACCGGACTGAGAAATTAATTTATGAATTAAATAGAAATTTTTTATAATATTTTGGGATATTTTGTAATTTTAATAATATTTTAATGAATAAAATATTATTAAAAATAAATTATAAATAAATAAATGAAATTGTAAAAAAAAAAAAAAAAAAAAAAAAAAAAAAAAAGGAAACGAATCTGGAAAACGAAACGAAAGTCAGAAAACGAAACAGAAGCAAAACGCGAAAGGCGAGCCGAGGAAGAGAAGACGACGGACGAGCCTCACCGGCGGCCAAGGGCCCCAGGCGAGGGTCGGCGAAGGTCGGCCGACCTTAGGCGAGCCCACAGGCGGCAGCGACGCGCGGCGAAGTGGCCGGAAAACGTCGGAAACGGAGGAGAAGACCGCGGGGGAGAGAACCCCGATTCGCCGGCGATGGGGCTGATTCGACCCCAGCCGAGGCCCGATTTAGGGAGCCCAGACGATTGCGCGCCGATTGGCACCGGAATCATGCCGGGAACCGGCCGGACGGCGCCGGCACGACCAAAGGGAGCCTGGACCGGCCGAACCGGACAGAACCGGCCGAACCGGACCAGACCGGACCGGCGGTCCGAACCGGGTTGAACCGGACCGGACCGGTTCAGCCAAAAAGAGAGGGAAAAAAAGGAAGAAAAAGGGAAAAAGAAAAAGAGAAAAAATTGGGGAAAATTCCAGTGATGCAATCGAGCTTCGGGTAAGTCGGTAAGCGGTCAAATTGACCGATTTAATTTTCTGAATATTTAATTTAATTAATTCCGACTGGAAATTTACCCGGAAAAATATATTTAATTGTGTAGCTCGACAATTGGCATCCACTGAGAGCTCGAGACAGCCTCGATTTGTATACGATCAGGGAATAACGGGTAAGTGACCCTTATTTACGACAATTTTATATCGTTATGCGTGATTGATATTTAACGCATAAATTTCGGATTTAATTTCCGCATAAATAAATTAAATTCTGGAAAATTAGATAAATTGTCGTAAATATTAAATTGAGATATCAGAGAATTTAGAACGAGCTAAATAAATTACTGATGGGCCCAGTGAGCCCAATAGGCCTCGATAAAGTGTGGTAAACGGGCTTAAGGCCGATTAAGGCCCATTATGGTGCAATCGGGCCCAATATGGGTAAACGGGCCCAATGATTTAAATTAAGCCCAGAAAATTGTGAATACAATTAATTGTATTGTAATTGACCTGATGAATATGTATCCGCAGTGCCGGAGATTTGAATTGGATTCAGAGCAAATCGGACTGCGTGACGAGTCATCAGAGGAAAGGTCAGACTGTACAGATAAATGAGGTAAGGGAATTGTGTGAGTAGCTAGAGGTAGCTACGCATATTTTAATAGTTTTTCTGTACACTGAGTATGTATGTATACATGGATATTGTATAATGATCCTAAAAATGGTTTGAATGATTTTAAGGATCGAAATAGGTGAAATGTCTATTTTACCCCTATTGAGGGAAGTTCACCTAAGGATGGTGAAAGCATGTCATGCATGAAATGCATGATTTAAGGAATTTTCCGAATTAAAGATTTGATTGGTTTTAATCAAAGTAAATCGATAGATTGGCCAATAATTGCATAAGTTTCCCAAATTAACACTACGTAGGTGTTATTAATATTTAAATGAAATTTCTTTGGAAAAGAGGCCAACTATCAAGTTTATATGGAAACAGGTAGTGCCGACACGTAGTTCGCACTATATCTGCGTTTGTGAATGTGCATAAATGTGCTTGAGCAGTTGCTCGCACCGACTTGTGTGACATCATATGCATGAAATGTGCTAGAGCATGGTGCTCGCACTGATTTTTATTATTGTGAAATGAGAGCTGCTGGAGCCTAGCTCGCACTCTGTTTTGACATGTCTTGATTTGTTTTAACGTGGTATGCATAAAATAGTGCTGGAGCGATTGCTCGCACTAGATTTAATGATTTGACATGCATGAGAGATGCTGGAGCTTAGCTCGCATCCTGTTTTGATTTGATATTGCATAAAGCCGTGCTGGAGTGAATCTCGCACGAGATTTGATTTAATTATGCATAAAGCCGTGCTGGAGTGTAACTCGCACGAGATTTGATTTACTTGAGCATTCATTTGTGCTGGAGCATTGCTCGCACAAAGTTTTACATGGTTTTCATAATTCATTTGAATGTCGTACTGGAGTTTTTCTCGTACGAGGTTTTCACTGAATTTATATACATATCCGTACTAGAGCGTTGCTCGTACGTGGAATTTACATGAAATTATAATCAGTTTAAGTCGTACTGGAGCGCTGCTCGTACGCAGATTTCACTGATTTTTATGAAATCGTGCTAGAGCTTCCCTCGCACGAGATTTTCAGATATCATGAATATGCATGGAGCCGTGCTTGAGCTTCGCTCGCACAGGGATTTATATTACATGCATATAGCCGTGTTGGAGCCTCCTGTAGACTGTGTGTCACAGTGAGATGATATGCTCACACGTGCATTCTGAGACAGATGATATGGGTGGATAAGACCTATTACAGGCACCCCTGACTGAGCTTGGGTTCACGGAGTACTTTGTACCGTGTATGTCACGCGGAGTACGCTGTACCGTGGGGATTGTTGGAGTGGAGTGGCATTAGCCACGAGGCAGCAAGCCTTGCCCTCGCAATCCTGGTGTTATGCTGTTCTGGCGGGTAGGACGACCCACCTCCCGTTTCAGGTGTGATACCCCGCACACTAGGTACCGTGTTGCCAGGGATCACTAGGATATGGCCATAGTCCTCGATGTTACTGTTAATTACCTGATTGTCTCACATGATATAACTTGTGGTCTGTTAGACCAGGGTAGACCCGAAGGAGGGGTCAGGCCCCCGATTTAATGATTTGATGATTTCAGATGATTTTATGATATGTGACCCTGAAAGAAGGGTGGTTTTATAACTCAAGTTTTATAATGAAATATAACGAATTGTTTTATGAGTTTTGAGATGATTGACCCAGAGGGGTTATTTTATACTGCGTTTTAAATGAATTGATTTAAATGCAGTGGCATGATGTGTTTTTCCATGCTTTCATTTGAAATCCATGTTTTGTCTTACATGGCATGAAAGATTGCATGATCTTGATTTAATTCATGCTGAATATTGATTTAATGATGTCACATAAAATGCTTTGAATGCATGAGTTACATGATTTATATATGCACAAATAGTTTTGGATAAACTATGGCATTGAATATGCATGACTTTGTGCGTGTAATTTTAAATGAAAAGAAATGGATTTAAGGGCATGGCATTATGAGCATGTAGATAGTGGAGCTATCTACTTACTTGCATAATTGCCTTACTGAGCGTGTGGTTTGCTCACCCCCTTATTTTCCCATCTTTTCAGAGCACTTGTAATAATTATTGAGCGGCTGAGGACTTGCATGCTTAATATCCGCTGCTTGCTGCTACCCATCGAGAGACAGGTATACACATTTGTATGGTTTTGTATCTAAATATGTAATGCACAGTACTGTAAATGGATATGATGTCGGGGATGTAGAGTCATGTAAATACCAGTGGGTATGTGTTTATTTAAAGTCAAAAGGATAGTAGACTCTGATATATGATTATGGGAATGAAATGTTAAATAGTGTGAGGTGACTAACATCGAATCATAGCCCAACTGTGTTGTAGGATGGTCACGACGAGAGAAAGGTAAGAATTAAATAATAAATGAAAAAGCGAAAAATTTACTCTGATTTTTAGGTAATTCGGGTCGTGACACATTAGGCCCAACGTTTCACCGTGGGGAGCACCGGTTTTATTTGTCAAGAAGAAGGATGGTAGTCTCAGATTATGCGTAGACTATCGGTTATTAAATAAGGCCACGGTGAAGAATAAATACCCATTGCCGAGGATTGATGATCTACTTGATCAGCTAAGAGGGGCATCAGTCTTTTCTAAGATTGATTTGAGATCGGGCTATCACCAATTGAGGATCAAGGAAGAAGATATTCCGAAGACGGCCTTCAGGACGAGGTATGACCATTATGAATTTTTAGTGATGTCCTTTGGATTGACGAACGCCCCAGCAGCACTTATGAGATTGATGAACGAGGTGTTCAGAGACTATCTGGATAAATTTATGATAGTCTTTCTTGATGATATCTTGGTATACTCTCGGTCGTATGAGGAGCATGCACAGCATTTGTGGTTAGTACTTCAGATACTCCGAGATAAGCAATTATATGGGAAGCTTAGTAAGTGTGAGTTTTGGCTGGATCGGATACCTTTCCTTGGTTATATAGTCTCAGAGGAAAGAGTATCAGTGGACTCAAGCAAGGTGGAGGCTGTGCTTAATTGGGAGAGACCGAGGACAGTTACTGAGGTACGAAGCTTCCTTGGTTTGGCAGGGTATTACAAAAGATTTGTGGAAGGATTTTCTTTGATTGCCGCCCCTTTGACTAAGCTCACGCGCAAAGAGACTCCATTTATATGGACTGATCAATGTGAGCTCAGTTTTCAGGAATTAAAGAGGAGGTTGACAATTGCACCTGTGTTAACTATTCCTGAGGGATTAGGAGGATTTTCAGTGTATAGTGATGCATCTCATCAAGGATTGGGGTGTGTGCTTATGCAGGACGGAAGAGTGGTCGCATATGGATCGCGACAGCTGAAAGACCATGAGCGGAATTACCCCACGCATGATTTGGAGTTAACCGTTGTGGTGTT
Source organism: Firmiana major (assembly GCA_033439115.1). Classification (NCBI taxonomy): domain Eukaryota; kingdom Viridiplantae; phylum Streptophyta; class Magnoliopsida; order Malvales; family Malvaceae; genus Firmiana; species Firmiana major. The sequence continues at coordinate 41,777,471 of CM065908.1, read as the reverse complement.
TGCTTTGAAGATCTGGCGACACTACTTATATGGGGAAAGATTCCAGATCTTCACTGATCACAAGAGTTTGAGATATCTCTTTGATCAGAAGGAGTTAAACATGAGACAAAGGAGATGGATGGAACTCCTTAAGGATTATGACTGCGAGATTCTATATCATCCGGGCAAGGCGAATGTGGTTGCTGATGCCCTGAGCAGGAAGAGTAAGATATCTGCTATGATGATCAGGGAATGGGATTTACTGGAGCAGTTTGCCAAACTTCGGATCAAAGTTAAAGAGATAGAGACTGGATTTGTGGCTAGCTTACGAATAGAGCCCAGGATCATGGATCATATTAGAACTGGGAAGCGCAGTGATCAGAGATTGATAGATATGATTAGCCAAGCTGAGCAGAGTTCGCAGTCGGATCTCACCATCAGTGAGGATGGATTGTTGAGATTTAGAGGACGGATTTGTGTACTAGACGATGATACCCTAAAGAGATTGATACTGAGAGAATCCCACTGCTCGCGATACATCATGCACCCAGGGAGTACTAAGATGTACCGAGACTTGAGAAAGGTGTATTGGTGGAGTGGTATGAAGCGAGATGTGGCAGAGTATGTGGCCAGGTGTTTAGTATGCCAGCAAGTGAAAGCTGAGCAACGGAAGCCCGAAGGATTACTATAGCCCTTACCTGTACCTACATGGTAATGGGAGCATGTCACCATGGATTTTATTATGGGTTTACCAAGGATCCGAAGAATTCGTGACGCTATATGGGTCATAGTGGATAGATTGACCAAGAGTGCCCACTTCCTTGCCATCAAGAGCACAGATACTGTGGATGCCTTAGCTGAGCTGTATGTCAGCGAGATAGCTAGATTACATGGGGCTCCAGTGAGTATTACTTCTGATAGAGATTCCCGATTTACTTCTAGATTTTGGACCCAGTTTCAGGAGTCCATGGGATCTTGATTGAGTTTTAGTACCGCCTATCATCCTCAGACAGAGGGTCAGTCAGAGAGGACTATTCAGACCCTAGAGGATATGTTGAGGGCGTGTACGATGGATTTTAAGGGATCATGGGATGATCACCTGCCCCTAGCAGAGTTTGCATACAATAACAGCTATCATGCGAGTATTGGAATGGCACCTTTTGAGGCTTTATATGGTAGGAGGTGTAGATCCCCTGTAGCTTGGGAAGAAGTCGGTGACAGAAAGATAAATGCTCCCGAGCTTATTGAGCAAGCCGTATATAGTGTGAAACTCATATGTGAAAGGTTACGGGCTACACAAAGTAGACAGAAAAGCTACGCGGATGTGCGTAGACGGCCACTCAAGTTTGAGGTTGGTGATGCAGTATTTCTGAAAATATCACCGAGTAAGGGTATCATGCGATTTGGGAAGAAAGGGAAATTGAGTCCTCGATACGTAGGACCATTCGAGAGTCTTGAGAGAGTGGGAGAGGTAGCTTACAGATTAGCATTACCCCTATAGATGTCCGGAATACACAATGTTTTTCATGTGTCTATGTTGAGGAAGTACCACCCGGACCCTTCTCATGTCATAGAGTATGACGAGATGGACATTCAAGAGGATATGAACTACACTAAGGAACCCGTCCAGATTCTCGATAGAAGAGATAAGGTACTGAGAACTAAGAGCATCCCATTAGTGAAAGTTTTGTGGAAACATCACTCAATGGAAAAGGCAACGTGGGAACTAGAGAGTCTCATGAAGGAGAAATACCCCCATCTATTTAACTAGTTGAGTTGAATTTGGAGGACCAAATTATTTTAAGGTGGGGAGGATGTGAGATCTGAGAATTTCAGACATTTTAATTATGTAATAAGAATTTGAAGTGTAATTTATTGAGCTAAGTGAATTGGGGAATGATAATTGGAGATTGATATGTTAAGTGTTTAAAATAAGTGTGAAGTTATGAGGACAGATCGATCTGGGAGAAGGAGAGATCGATCTGGTGAGTTAAAAATGACAAGGAAGGAGGAATTTGAGGAGCAGATCGATCTCCAATGGAAGAGGATCGATCTCCTTATGATTCTGTTTGAGAGAAGATCGATCTCATGAGGAAGAGATCGATCTCCATATGATTCTGTTTGGGAGAAGATCGATCTCCTCAAGGAGCAGATCGATCTCATAAAGCCATAAAGAGATCGATCTCACCCTTCGACAGATCGATCTCCTAGGCATAAATTGCCCTAAATCGTCCCAAAAATTCAAATGCAGATCGATCTCATCAAGAACCAGATCGATCTGCTACCCTCAGCCTATATAAGAAACCCCTATTTTTCTACTGCAATCTTACTTTCTCTCTCTTCCAACCCCCATTTTTACCGCAACCTAGCTTTCTCACTCATCCAAAGCACCCATTTCTGGCCAAATTAGAAGTTGTGGCAAGAAGGAAAGTTGTTCCTCATCAAAGGGAGAACAACATACTTGAAAATCGAAAGACGGATCGAATCGAGGCAAGTGATAAGCTCTCCACAAGTTTTCGGTAATTTCTAAACCTCGATCTTGATATTTAAGATGATTTTGATGATAATGGTGGTTGTCATTGTGTTGAAATAGCTGAAAAATGATTAGGGATTGATGAAATTGCAATGTGGTTGGAGTGATAATGATATTTAGCAATTTTGGGAATTTGAGCTATAAATAGAAATTTAGATAATGTGGTGAATTAGCATAGATAATTGGCATGAGAAATGTAGAACGTTGAGATGTTGTGAATGAGAGCCTAGTTTGGGGTAGAGTTACGAGGATCAAGAGATTTGAGGTGTTATGAGCAATTATGCTCGATTTTTTAGAATTGAGGTTGATGAGATAATTGAGTATTAATGTTTTAACATCGTTTGGACAGCTCGGGAGTTCCAGAGTGGAATGCGAGGCTAGTCCGTGATACGGGGGAAACGATTGCACTATACGAGGTGCAAAGAGGTAAGGGAAACTAAACCATTTGTGTATGTGATTTGCAAACTATTATAGCATGAATTGTGATTTATAAAACAAGCATGTTGAGTGTTATGTTGTGACATAATTGCACACGATTTTTATAGCCGGTTGGAGCCCATTATTTTATGAGTTTATAAGCTGAGTGTGAAATTGCTTTATAAACCGTTGAATTTTGTGTGAGTAATGAATTAGGCTCTACGCTAAGGCAATATCGAGATTTGAGAAATGTGTGCGTGTTTTGTCGGTTGGGACTCGGTTTCAATATGTTTTGTGCCGAGTACAAAACGGTTTTCAAATGAGTTTTATGAGAGAAAAACCACTATGAGTTCTACGTGAAGTCAAACTAGTCTTATGTGATTAGGACTTAGGTGTGTAGTTCTGAGTACACACCGGGCATTGCTCTGGTAGCATGTAAGCCCGATTCTTCTTCGTTCTGGTAACGTGAGAATAACCCATTCTGTGGCTATGCCACGTATACTTGGTGGCCGTTGCCACGTGAGAAACCCTAGTTGGTGGCCGTTGCCACGTGAGAACCCTATTTGGTGGCCGTTGCCACATGAGAAACCCCTATTTTGTGGCCGTTGCCACGTGAGAAACCCTATTTGGTGGCCGTTGCCACGTGAGAATCCTAATTGGTGGCCGTTGCCACGTGAAACCCTATCCTGTGGCTGTGCCACGTGTAAATTTAACTCAGTGGCTATGCCACGTGTGTTTAGTGGCTATGCCACGTGTGAATTTAAATCAGTGGCTATGCCACGTGTGTTTAGTGGCTGTGCCACGTGCATTAGTATTATAGTGATTTTATCACGTTAATTGAGAAAGCGTTTATCGCATTATTTTCACATGCTTTGTTATTGCTCTAGACTGAGCCTTTTTACTTCATGTTTTCACATGATTTGAGACATGAGAATGTCATTTTGAGTACTTTCGTGCTATGGTTTTCAAATGAGATTAATGAGTTTCACATATGAATAAATATTTTGTGATGTGCATTTTGGTTGATGAAATGAGTCCCTTACCGCCATTACTGAGCGATTTAGAAGCTCACCCTGTTTTCTTTCCCCCTAGATTTCTTCAAGTGAAAAGGGTTTTCCTGCGACGTACGGAGTAGTGGATAGTGGAGGACTTGAGCTCCAGGCCATAAATTGTATTTTGAGGTATCTTTTATCTATTCATGTACCTAGACAATTATTGTAATTGCAGACACTTGATGTATAAAATTGTATGGGATGTATTAGGATTAATTAACTTGAGATCAAGTAATGTATATGATATAATATATACTATTCATTGACGAGATCCTGAGGTATAATATAGGTGATGATGTATGACACTGCACAGGAATGCACTCTTAATTGTGAATTAATGAATAAAAAGTTTTAAATTAGCCCAATTTTCTGCACTTTCGGGGCGTGACAGAGTTTTCTTGGTATCAGAGCTTAGGGTGTCTAGGACTACCAGTGTCGGTTAAGTGGAAAAGAATACATCCCAAGTGTCTGTAATAGTCTGGTCATGAACTGAAATTGAGGATTGAGATTTCAATCTATTCTGATATGTACGCGCAGGAGACGAGTTAAGATAGAGAATGAGTGGACGACGAGGTCGTTCGAGGAGGCAGGCAGAGTCCCCTCCGCCACCTGTCCCACAACCAGAGAGTCCTAACTCTCGATTTAATTGGATTAAGACCGATGTGAGGCAAGGTTTTGAGCAGATGGCAGGGTTATTCGCGCAATACTTTGGAGTTAATGCCTCGGGTACTACTCCTACACCACTACAAGGACCTCCCATACCCCCAATACCTCCCGTCACTCAGCCTGATGATAGAAGTATGGTCCGACTGAAGGATTTTTTGAAGATAAATCCACCCGTGTTTAGAGGAAAGAAGGATCCTACAGAGGCTGAGGAGTGGCTGACGGAGTTGAGAATTATATTTGATTATCTGGGGTGCACCGATGCTGAGAGGGTCAGTATGAGTATCTATATGTTGAAAAGGAGAGCTCGAGATTGGTGGGGTACTACCCAGGGTATTCTGATGTCCTGCCAGGATGTGATTGGTTGGGGAGAGTTCCAGACAGCCTTTAGGACCCAATATGTACCACGAGCCGCCCAGAGAAAGAAACAGGTCGAGTTTTTGAGTTTGGTACAGGGTGACATGTCTGTGGATGACTATGAGAGCCAATTCACCGCGCTATTGAGATATGACCCAGAGACCTTTAAGAATGAAGAGCTCCGTACAGAGAAATTTGTGTATGGATTGAAGCCCATCATCAGAGATAGATTGATAGGGCTATGTATTACTGAGTTTGGAGATGCTCTGAGACGAGCACAAGAGATTGAAAGAGGAATTGAAATGGTACAATCCCAGAATGAGCTCAGAGCGGTGAATAGAGATAAGGGCAAGAGGCCAGCAATTTTTCGAACAGAGGATCGGAGAGGTTCCTTCAGAAGAGGAAGGATTGAGGTACAGAAGGGCAGATTAGAGTGACCCAGAGGGTACCTTAACATTAGAGAGACCCCTCGAGATGTCAGGCCTGAGACAAGGTTTTGTAGAAATTGTGGCCGAATGCATGAGGGAAGTTGTACTGGGTCGATCCATGGATGTCTTAGATGTGGAGACATGGGTCACATGGTGAAGGATTGCCCTCAACCTCAGAAACCACATGTCTTGGAGCCCACTAGACAACAGCCTTAGAGAGTGAATCCCCCGAGACGGGCCACTGCTGCAGAGAAAGGAAATAGACCTGTTACACAGGGACGTGTGTTTACCCTAGATAAGGAGACCGCTGACACTTCTGCAGAAACTATAAGAGGTACACTCTCTGTCTGTAATCATAAGGCTCATGTGTTGATTGATTCAGGATCCACGCATTCGTTTATTTCTGAGTATTTTGCATGTAGATTAAACTTGAAGTTTGAACCTCTAGAATACATACTACATGTAAATACCCCTATGCGTGAATCCCAGAGAACTGAGTTAATCTGTAGAGGATGTGAGATAAAGGTGGGAGATAGAGTGATGTTAGCAGATCTAATCATGTTGAATATACATGGATTTGATGTAATTTTGGGAATGGATTGGTTGGCAGCCAATCGAGTGAGCTTAGATTGCTACACTAAGGTTGTAACTTTCTCCCTACTTAAACCTTACAGTGTACAGTTGAGATACTGAGGAAATGAATATGTGGAATTCTAGTAAGTAATTTGAGAATTTTGATATTATTTTGGAGAATATTAAATATGATTGTTCATGTGAAGGTTATGAGACACTCATCTCAGACGATGAGCGGGAACATCCGAGGATTGAGGATATACCTGTGGTGTGTGAATTTCTGGATGTTTTCCCAGATGAGTTACCAGGTTTACCCCCCGAGAGAGAGCTGGAGTTTACCATTGATTTGGTACCAGATACTCAGCCGATCTCTAAACCTCCCTACAGGATGGCATTAGTGGAACTTGAGGAATTGAAGAAACAACTACAGGAGTTATTGGATCAAGGGTTCATTAGGCCCAGCGTTTCACCGTGGGAAGCACCGGTTTTATTTGTCAAGAAGAAGGATGGTAGTCTTAGATTATGCGTAGACTATCGGTTGTTGAATAAAGCCACGGTGAAGAATAAATACCCATTGCCCAGGATTGATGATCTACTTGATCAGCTAAGAGGGGCATCAGTCTTTTCTAAGATTGATTTGAGATCGGGCTATCACCAATTGAGGATCAAGGAAGAAGATATTCCGAAGACGGCCTTCAGGACGAGGTATGGCCATTATGAATTTTTGGTGATGTCCTTTGGATTGACGAACGCCCCTGCAGCATTTATGAGATTGATGAACGAGGTGTTCAGAGACTATCTAGATAAATTTGTGATAGTCTTTATTGATGATATCCTGGTATACTCTCGGTCGTATGAGGAGCATGCACAGCATTTGTGGTTAGTACTTCAGATACTCCGAGATAAGCAATTATATGGGAAGCATAGTAAGTGTGAGTTTTGGCTAGATCGGATAGCTTTCCTTGGTCATATAGTCTCAGAGGAAGGAGTATCAGTGGACTCAAGCAAGGTGGAGGTTGTGCTTAATTGGGAGAGACCGAGGACAGTTACTGAGGTACGAAAATTCCTTGGTTTGGCAGGGTATTACAGAAGATTTGTGGAAGGATTTTCCCGGATTGTCGCCCCTTTGACTAAGCTCATGCGCAAAGAGACTCCATTTATATGGACTGATCAATGTGAGCTCAGTTTTCAGGAATTAAAGAGGAGGTTGACAGCGGCACCTGTGTTAACTATTCCTGAGGGATCAGGAGGATTTTCAGTGTATAGTCATGCATCTCATCAAGGATTGGGGTGTGTGCTTATGCAGCACGGAAGAGTGGTCGCATATGGATCGCGACAGCTGAAAGACCATGAGCGGAATTACCCCACGCATGATTTGGAGTTAGCCATTGTGGTGTTTGCTTTGAAGATCTGGCGACACTACTTATATGGGGAAAGTTTCCAGATCTTCACTAATCACAAGAGTTTGAGATATCTTTTTGATCAGAAGGAGTTAAACATGAGACAAAGGAGATGGATGGAACTCCTTAAGGATTATGACTGCAAGATTCTATATCATCCGGGCAAGGCGAATATGGTTGCTGATGCCCTGAGCAGGAAGAGTATTATATCTGCTATGATGATCAGGGAATGGGATTTACTGGAGCAGTTTGTCGAACTTCGGATCAGAGTTAAAGAGATAGAGACTGGATTTGTGGCTAGCTTGCGAATAGAGCTCAGGATCAGGGATCAGATTAGAACTGGGCAGCGCAGTGATCAGAGATTGATAGATATGATTAGCCAAGCTGAGCAGAGTTCGCAGTCGGATCTCATATCAGTGAGGATGGATTGTTGAGATTCAGAGGACGTATATGTGTACGGGACGATGATACCCTAAAGAGACTGATACTGAGAGAATCCCACTGCTCGCGATACACCATGCACCCAGGGAGTACTAAGATGTACCGAGACTTGAGAAAGGTGTATTGGTGGAGTGGTATGAAGCGAGACGTGGCAGAGTATGTGGCCAGGTGTTTAGTATGCCAGTAAGTGAAAGCTGAGCATCGGAAGCCCGGAGGATTACTACAGCCCTTACCTGTACCTACATGGAAATGGGAGCATGTCACCATGGATTTTATTATGGGTTTACCGAGGACCCGAAGAGGTCGTGACGCTATATGGGTCATAGTGGATAGATTGACCAAGAGTGCCCACTTCCTTGCCATCAAGAGCACAGATACTGTGGATGCCTTAGCTGAGCTGTATGTCAGCGAGATAGCTAGATTACATGGGGCTCCAGTGAGTATTACTTCTGATGGAGATTCCCAATTTACTTCAAGATTTTGGACCTAGTTTCAGGAGTCCATGGGATCTCGATTGAGTTTCAATACCGCCTATCATCCTCAGACAGATGGTCAGTCAGAGAGGACTATTCAGACCCTGGAGGATATGTTGAGGGCGTGTACGATGGATTTTAAGGGATCATGGGATGATCACCTGCCCCTAGCAGAGTTTGCATACAATAACAGCTATCATGCAAGTATTGGAATGGCACCTTTTGAGGCTCTATATGGTAGGAGGTGTAGATCCCCTGTAGCTTGGGAAGAAGTCGGTGACAGAAAGATAAAAGCTCCCTAGCTTGTTGAGCAAGCCGTACATAGTGTGAGACTCATATGTGAGAGGTTACGGGCTGCACAAAGTAGACAGAAAAGCTACGCGGATGTGCGTAGACGGCCACTCGAGTTTGAGGTTGGTGATGCAGTATTTCTGAAAATATCACCGAGTAAGGGTATCATGCATTTTGGGAAGAAAGGGAAATTGAGTCCTCGATACGTAGGACCATTCGAGATTCTTGAGAGAGTGGGAGAGGTCGCTTACAGATTAGCATTACCCCCACAGATGTCCGGAATACATAATGTTTTTCATGTGTCTATGTTAAGGAAGTACCACCCGGACCCTTCTCATGTCATAGAGTATGACGAGATGGACATTCAAGAGGATATGAGCTACACTAAGGAACCCGTCCAGATTCTCGATAGAAGAGAGAAGGTACTGAGAACTAAGAGCATCCCATTAGTGAAAGTTTTGTGGAAACATCACTCAATGGAAGAGGCAACGTGGGAACTAGAGAGTCTCATGAAGGAGAAATACCCCCATCTATTTAACTAGTTGAGTTGAATTTGGAGGACCAAATTCTTTTAAGATGGGGAGGATGTGAGATCTGAGAATTTCAGACATTTTAATTATGTAATAAGAATTTGAAGTGTAATTTATTGAGCTAAGTGAATTGGGGAATGATAATTGGAGATTTATATGTTAAGTGTTTAAAATAAGTGTGAAGTTATGAGGACAGATCGATCTGGGAGAAGGAGAGATCGATTTGGTGAGTTAAAAATGACAAGGAAGGAGGAATTTGAGGAGCAGTTCGATCTCCAATGGAAGAGGATCGATCTCCTTATGATTCTGTTTGAGAGAAGATCGATCTCATGAGGAAGAGATCGATCTCCAAATGATTCTGTTTGGGAGAAGATCGATCTCCTCAAGGAGCATATCGATCTCATAAAGCCGTAAAGAGATCGATCTCACCCTTCGACAGATCGATCTCCTAGGCATAAATTGCCCCAAATCGTCCCAAAAATTCAAATGCAGATCGATCTCATCAAGAGCCAGATCGATCTCCTACCCTCAGCCTATATAAGAAACCCCTGTTTTTCTCCTGCAATCTCACTTTCTCTCTCTTCCAACCCCCATTTTTACTGCAACCTTGCTTTCTCACTCATCCAAAGCACCCATTTTCGGCCAAATCAGAAGTTGTGGCAAGAAGGAAAGTTGTTCCTCATCAAAGGGAGAACAACATACTTAGAAATCGAAAGACGGATCGAATCGAGGCAAGAGATAAGCTCTCCACAAGTTTTGGGCAATTTCTAAACCTCGATCTTGATATTTGAGATGATTTTGATGATAATGGTGGTTTTCATTGTGTTGAAATAGCTGAAAAATGATTAGGGATTGATGAAATTGCAATGTGGTTGGAGTGATAATGATATTTAGCAATTTTGGGAATTTGAGCTATAAATAGTAATTTAGACAATGTGGTTAATTAGCATAGATAATTGGCATAAGAAATGTAGAACGTTGAGATGTTGTGAATGAGAGTCTAGTTTGGGGTAGAGTTACGAGGATCAAGAGATTTGAGGTGTTATGAGTAATTATGCTCGATTTTTGAGAATTGAGGTTGATGAGATAATTGAGTATTGACGTTTTAACATCATTTGGATAGCTCGGGAGTTCCAGAGTGGAATGCGAGGCTAGTCCGTGATACGGGGGAAACGATTGCACTATACGAGGTGCAAAGAGGTAAGGGAAACTAAACCATTTGTGTATGTGATTTGCAAACTATTATAGCATGAATTGTGATTTATAAAACAAGCATGTTGAGTGTTGTGTTGTGACATAATTGCACACGGTTTTTATAGCCGGTTGGAGCCCATTATTTTATGAGTTTATAAGCTGAGTGTGAAATTGCTTTATAAATCGTTGAATTTTGTGTGAGTAATGAATTGGGCTCTACGTTAAGGCAATATCGAGATTTGAGAAATGTGTGCGTGTTTTGCCGGTTGGGACTCGGTTTCAATATGTTTTGTGTTGAGTACAAAACGGTTTTCAAATGAGTTTTATGAGAGAAAAATCACTATGAGTTCTACGTGAAGGCAAATTAGTCTTATGTGATTCAGACTTAGGTGTGTAGTTCTGAGTACACACCGGGCATTGCTCTGGTAGCATGTAAGCCCGATTCTTCTCCGTTCTGGTAACGTGAGAATAACCCATTCTGTGGCTATGCCACATATACTTGGTGGCCGTTGCCACGTGAGAAACCCTATTTGGTGGCCGTTGCCACGTGAGAACCCTATTTGGTGGCCGTTGCCACGTGAGAAACCCCTATTTGGTGGCCGTTACCACGTGAGAAACCCTATTTGGTGGCCGTTACCACGTGAGAATCCTAATTGGTGGCCGTTGCCACGTGAAACCCTATCCTGTGGCTGTGCCACGTGAAACCCTATCCTGTGGCTGTGCCACGTGTGTTTAGTGGCTATGCCACGTGTGAATTTAAATCAGTGGCTATGCCACGTGTGTTTAGTGGCTGTGCCACGTGCATTATTATTATAGTGATTTTATCACGTTAATTGAGAAAGCGTTTATCGCATTATTTTCACATGCTTTGTTATTGCTCTAGACTGAGCCTTTTTACTTCATGTTTTCACATGATTTGAGACATGAGAATTTCATTTTGAGTACTTTCATGCTATGGTTTTCAAATGAGATTAATGAGTTTCACATACGAATAAATATTTTGTGATGTGCATTTTGGTTTATGAAATGAGTCCCTTACCCCCCTTACTGAGCGTTTTAGAAGCTCACCCTGTTTTCTTTCCCCCCAGATTTCTTCAAGTGAAAAGGGTTTTCCTACGACGTACGGAGTAGTGGCTAGTGGAGGACTTAAGGTCCATGCCATATATTGTATTTTGAGGTATCTTTTATCTTTTCATGTACCCAGACAATTACTGTAATTGCAGACTATTGATGTATAACATTGTATGGGATGTATTAGGATTAATTAACTTGAGATCAAGTAATGTATATGATATAATATATACTATTCAATGATGAGATCCTGAGGTATAATATAGGTGATGATGTATGACACTGCACAGGAATGCACTCTTAATTGTGAATTAATGAATAAAAAATTTTTAATTAGCCCTATTTTCCGCACTTCCGGGGCGTGACAATTGCTCTAGGGGATTGATCTGCTAATGGTGAGGGATCGATTTGTCCTGCCTTTTTCTCTTCAAGAATCAACTTTTTAAGCATAAGGGATCGATTTGTTCTTAAGCATAAGATCAATCTGTTTTACACAGAACCTTAAGGAGATCGATCTGGCCTTGCTACGAGATCAATCTGTTCTACCCAGAACCTATCCAAGATAGATCTGCATTGAATGAGAGATCGATCTGCTCCTCTTCTGAAGCAGATATACTGTAATTTTTTCCAAAAATCACTGTTACATTCATTTTCGATTTGTTTAACCACCCGTTTTACATTTCATACTCATTTGTAACTTAAAAACATTAATTCTTTATGATTTATATCAATTGTGACTAATCCGTACATCACAAAATCATAAAGAGTACATATTAAAATACAGGTCTTACAGTCATAACTTTAAAAATTGTATAAATTTTAAAATCGATTTTGATTACAGTTCCTTGTTTATACTAAAATTGCTATGGATTTCTGACTCTGATTTTACGGAACTAGCAGTGGCTTTGTGTTATCTAAAAATTGTTTAAATTACCACTTAAAGTTTTTGATATTCTGTATCTAATGCGACAAACTGTATATACTATCAATATTAGTTCTGTTTTCGATTTTCAGACCCTAGTATTTCTGAACTGCCAAATTTTCTGTATGTTTACATGTGAACCTCTATTTGGCAAATGCTTATATAGGTAGTTTATTTATCTACCTATTATGGGGTTTCTCTTACTGAGCATGTTAAGCTCATCCCCGTTACTTTCCTCCACAAAGTCCCATTAGTAACTTGGACCGCTTCTGTTAGTAGAGCAATTCGCACAGCTATGGTTCCGTAGAGTATCTTTTTGCATCGAAGGCATATCCAAGTTTAAGCAATTCTTTTGTATCTAAAACTTTTTGTAAGTACAGTAATGTATATGATAATGTGTATGGGGATGTAAACACGATCACATTGTAATGGAATAGTTTTATGTTTAAATTGTCACAAAGAAATGTGTTTTAATGAACGAAATTTACTGTTCTGATTCTATTATCGACTCATAGCTCAACCAAAATGTGTGTAATTTGGGTTGTTACAAAAGTAGTGGATCAAATGGTATCGTGTGTGTAAGGATTAAGGACTTAAGGTCCTGGGTTTGAACCATGTGAGACGCGAATTGGGGTACTTACCTCGATAAAATCGTGTGGGTTAGTGGGCCTAAAGTGGATAGTACGGATGAGTAACGATGTCACAGCAGTCGATATTGTAGGCCCAAAGAGGGGTAGGCCATGGTCGGCTGTGCTAGGTTGTTACAGGTTCAAACTTTTAATTAACAAAGGAATAGCTACAATATTATTCGAAACATTATCCAAAGTAATCGAAAAAACTTTATTTTCAATTCCTTACATTTTACACACATTAGTAATATAATGAGTACTAGTATATGCATTATATGATTGGTTCAATACATTTAAGATAAAATACGTTTTTGCATGCACCAACCTTCAGTTATTCAGTGACAAGTTATAACAAGATAACTTAAACCATTAATATTAAACCAAATATCACTTGTTAAACTAACTCTACATGATATATTTGTAAGGTTATGCCTTAAAGCTTCCCTATATTGTTGAAACATTTGCATGCAATTATTTTTCAATGTATATCTAGAAATTTTTTTATATGCAAGTCGTAGATATTGACAAACATATTCTAAAAATCCAAATTTTCACATATTGTGAATGGTTGTTTGATATTAATTATAAAACTAACTAAACCACGCCTAGCTTTATCATTGTTAAAAACAAAATTTTTTCCACCATCATGTAAATTAATTTGAAATTGTTTACTTCCATAATTTTGTCTTCTTCTGCATCTGGATCAATGTTATGTCTACTAACTAAATATCTTTTGTACGCTCATATACCCCCACAACCTTCATCGGAGGTATAAGCATAGTCTACTTTACATAATTTATAAATAACTCGGGTTTCGTTTACATCTTTTTTTTTGGATAATGTTAAAATACTTCCATGTTTTGCTCTTCTTAGGGTGGTTCTTCTTCGATTTTGATGATGTAGTCGTTGTAGTAGCGGTGGTGGTGGCTGCTAATAATTTGTTTGACCATCAGTAGCCATTGGTGTCATAGGAGCTTCTCTTCTAGATGAATATCTGGTTTGAATTCATTAAAAGTTTCTCTCAAATTTGAGATTTCAATGGAACCAAAAAGGTGAGAAACGGAACATGAACGATGATGATAGAGATCTGACATTTGTATTTTTTAAATAAATATTGGAAGTTGGAGGAACTAAATTTTGTAAAATTGTAAAAAAGAAAGAAATTTGAGAAAATTAAATTAGATTTATGTTAAAAAAAAGAATAATGTAAATAGATTCTTAATTTAGAGAAGAGAGAATTTGAGTGAAATAATTAAAATAATAATAAGAATTTAGAATGAGAGAATTGAAGAGAATTAGAGTTAGAGAGAATTGAAGTTAGAGAGAATTGGAGAGAAAATGTAAAAATAAAATAAAAATTAAGTGATAATAGGTATTTATAGAAAAAAGTTTAAAAATAAAAAATAAATAAAAATTAAAAAAATTTAAATTTTAAAGAATGTTGTTACTATGCAGAATTCGTTGCCAAAAGGCAACAGATTCTTTTTCCTTCTGGCAACAAATGTGATGGCTGGACCGGTTTAGGCCCTGAAGCAGTTCTTGCTCTGAATTGGTCTGACCAAGCCCTTTTCGAGCTCGATCCCCAAACATAAGAACAGGCCCAATTCGGCCTCCTTTAACACCTCTACTTAAGAGTTAGGCATCATACAAAGTTATTTTAATGATTTAAATTTGTGAGTAAATACAACTTATTTTGTATTATTTTATGATTTAAATAAATAAATCAAAATATAAAATAATATACTTAACTAAATAAAATTAATTAAATAAAAAATAATGCATTTGAAATATTCACTTATTTTATAAATAGTTTACTTAATTTATAAAAAAAGTGATACACAAAAAATTTGCTAATATTTTAACTTTATTTATTTAAATATGTAGGTTTAGATAAATACAAGGGAAGGGAAAAAGTGTGAGGAAAATGTGGCCTCTCTCAACCCTGCTTGCCAAGATGCAACAAAAATCATTGTTTGAGAGATTATGATAATGTTAGAGAGATGTTGGAGGTTTTGGATATTCCCAATGAAATGCAAAGCTCATTCAGTTTAGACATGGATAAGTGGATCTCAACTATTTGCAGTTGTAAAGTTTCAATAGACTCTATTTCTATCCCTTGGAATATAGTTTTCTCTTTTGCTTAATTGCATATCTGGATTTATAGAAATAAATTCATTTTTGAAAAATTGGCTATTGCCATATATGTTTGGTTTAGCAATCTCAAGATGTCAGGTACATGTTTCTTTAAAATTTTTGAATTTTTTTTTTCATTTTTCCTTACTTAAGTTTGCTTACGAGCAGTGTAGATTCTTACTTAGCAAATTCATTTATCAATTCGCTATTACTTAGGTCCAAGTCATAATGTGTGATGTGATCTAGTATTATATTTCATAACTTTCCAAATTACTTTTTTCAACATAAAGTTCAAACTTCAATTCATAGCATAAACGTTTTCCGTAGAGTCATAAATTCCACAATATCAAGTGTATCACATTACTTTTAAATGAGACCATAATTGGCATCCAATATAGTTGAACTTACTGCATTAGATATCCATTAGAGCCTATAATACATTTAAAAATATAATCATGTTTACATCCCAACATAAATACATCAATTTGTGTATTACAACGTTTGGAGATAATAAAATGAACAAAACAAGAGGACAAATATACTTCTATATAATAACATTAGTGGTCGGTGGAACACATGCCCTTTGATACCCTAATCTAAAAGATACATGAATCTACTGCAGATAGTTTGAAGGGAAAGAAGAACGATGGGTGAGCTTATGCCCAGTAAGGTACGTGTACCAAGTAAAAATAACTTAAAAAGGAGGCAAGCTCAAAAACTGTAAAATCATACTATGCATCTTAAAGAATGCAGATCAGATGCATAAATCATAACTTACTTAATTTTCTTAATTTTATAAAGCATACTTAAAATATAGCTTATCATGATTTATATCGTAGAAATTTCTTACTTAAAAACATCATCATAAATCATATTTGTAAAGTCATAAGTCATAATCATAAAATCATGAATTGTAATCATAAAGTCATAAATTGTAATCATAGCATAGGTGAGACGAGGCAAAAATCCAAGTGGTTACCTGTAAGCATAACATAGGTCTCGTGTAAGGAAGTGATCTAATGGCTATGATCAGGGTCCGCAGTTCCACTTGACAAGGTAAGTATTGGGAAGGTTGAAGCGTATCAAAGTCTAATAGCCACTTAATTTAGCTTAACATAATGATAACATAAGGGGTGGCTATGCACTACCAACAATACATGTACCAGGTATGCCTACATTCTCAAAACATAGCTTAAAACATAGTTTAAATAATTGCTTAGACATAGGTTAAATCATAACTTAAATATAGCTTAAAGCATAATACTTTAGTCAAAAATTACTTAAAATCATAATTCATAAAGCTGGGATTATTATTCCCTTAATGACTTATACTTAAATCATAATACTTTAAAACTTGGGATTTTCATCCTCTTAGTAAAAACTTATTCATAACATAAAACTAAAAAATTGGGATCATCATCCCCTTAAATCATAGGTTAAGTCGTAATCGTATTCTGATAGTCCCACTAAAAAAAAAACAATGCTAAAACCGAGTAAAGAAAATCAAAACATGAATTTCATTTATTTGAAATCAATTTAAAAATCATAATATATGCAATTTTATTTAAAAACTATGTAATTTATTAAAAAAATATTATTTTTGCACTTAGTGGGATTTTCGATTTTCTTAAACTCTTACGTAACATAAAATAGTTTCTTTTTGCATGATTCACGCAAACAGAGCATAGTTTAAGTCTGAAATCATAACTTAAGAAACTAATCAGAAATTCACTAAAATTTCATAAATCGAACTAGTTTAAATCGAGAAGATTTAGTTGAAAATTTTGTTTCCAAGACAAGGATGTCTTGTGCATATGTCCCTTACGTAAATTTGTGGTGCAGATAGTTGATCTAGCCTCTAAGATTTCTTTCCGCTATGCATATATATAGCCTACTCCATCAACCTCCTTTGATGATTTAATTTGCATTGCCGAACTGAATTTCTTAATTAATTTCTTACCCTCAATTTTTCCTTAAACAGACTTAATGAATTCAATACTTCAATAATTTATTTCTTTTTCTTAGTTGAAAATATATTTTCCAAGTATATTTTCTATAACTTATTCTTTTTTCCTTAGACACAATGCTTGCATAGCTTACTTTTCGTAATTTAATTCCTTAATTTCTTTAACTTGGCCAATTGGCCCATAACCCTTATGTAATGCCTATAGTTTTACACGTGTTTTTTTATGAAACTATGATGTATATGCACATTGTTACGGGTGTATAGATAATAAAGGATGTAGGGATTATGGAATTTAATGTATAATCCATGATTTCAAGTTGTGTGCACAAGTTTTATTGCCTATAAATTTTATGAAATGGATATTGTTGCACGTTGGTTGTGTATGGAATGTAAAATGAGGTATTAGGAAAATAAGCAGGAGTTACACATTGTAAATCTATAGAAAACTGCAGTAATGAGGATACAAGGGAAGAGTAGATGATCTCCCATGAAGGAGAGATCGATCCCCCTCTCACGAAATGTCAAGTATCTGTTCAATTAGAATAGGGCAGATCGATCTCATAACAACGCATATCGATCTCCTTGAGCCTCTATCTTGAAGAAATCAATCTCTCACAAGGAACAGATCGATCTCTAAAGGTCTCGGGTTGAAATAGATCGATCTCTCCTTTACTAACAAATTGATCTTGTAGTAGGTAATTGGAGTGGTTGGAGTAGTTGAACCACGAGCAGATCGATCTCCACCAAGCATCAGATTGATCTCCTATGCTTTGTCAGATTGATCTCCTATGCTTTGTCTATATAAGAAACACGACTTTTGAAATTGGAACATGTTTCCCTCTTTCCTGAACACTCCAGCACTCACCATTTTCACCCAAAACCAAGCTTTCTCACTCTAGAGAGCATTATATTCCAAGCAAATTTGGAGGATGCTTAAAGAGGCAAAATTGTTCTTTGAAGTGAGGAGAATAATATATCCAAAAATCTAAAAAAATTAGATTGCTCAAAGAAGAGAGTTAAGCATCCCACAAGTTTGGTCTAGAGAAAGGGGCAAGCGTGGTAAGTCTTCAAAACCTTCAACTCCAAGCATGATGTTTTATGTGATTTTAGGAGTTGATGAATGTATATTGTGTTAGTAGAAAATGGCTAAGATGTGTAGAACTCACTTAATCTAAAATGTACCTAAAAAAAAGATAGATTGAATTTGCCATTGTAATGATCTTGGAGTACTATGGTATTGGTGGTGTTGAATGAATGATCTTGGATGAACTTACAAAGAAATATTAAGGTGAAATATGATAAAAGGCTTGAGAAAGTATGAGTAGATAAATAAATCACAATGTGAATGTTTAAAAGAAGAAAAAAAAAGGAAAATGACTTAATGAATTATACGTGTAGATTGGAATACGTTGGAACACGATTAACCAGATCGCAAATAAAGCAAACGAGACAAAAGAGCTACGAGCGCGATTCGAGGTAGGGGATTGTATGTTAATGATAGAGATATTCGTACGTATGTTGTAGCGATTTTAGTACTTATGACGCTAGTGATATTATGTTTAGTTATTGAGCTATGAAGTGATATGAAAGTGTGATATGTATTATAGAATAAATTGAGAAAAAGGATGTGGGAAAGAAAACAGCATGACATGCATGTTTTAATGTTTTTACAACTATTTGTCGTTTTTGTGACTGAGAGATGATGAAGGATAGGTGGGTTAGTTTTACATGTTTTGCATTGATCGACATGCTATGTCAATAAACATGATTTGAATTTATTTTGAGAAAATAGCCATCTATCGGATTTGAAATATAAAAAGGTGTTAGAGCCTTAGCTCACACCTGCTGTTTACGATTTTGACTATGCTGGAGATTTTACTCGCATATGTTTTCATGATTTGATAAACTGTGCTGGAGTGTAACTCGCACGTGGTTTTTATGATAATGATAATATGCTGGAGCCTAGCTCGTACAATGATTTTTTAGATGATACAGTGCTAGAAGCAGTTGCCGCACTCACGCTGGAGCCATACGAAGACTGTGTGTGATGCTGATCTTGCACGTCTGGTATATGAGACATGGATTAGGATGATGAATCCATCGTTGTAAGGTAGATGGACTGGGTCCACGGGCGTTCGCTGTACCGTGTAGTTGTCCGAGGAATACTATGTACCGTGCTGTGTGCACGTGGGTACGATTATTGTATAGATGACACATAGAGTACGTTGTACTATGAGTATATGTGATATGATGAGGAAGATGATGATGATGATTGAGATGAGTCGAAGGGTAGGACTGACCCATCCCCCTTTAGGCGAGTGATGCCCTGTGTACACCTAATCAGTGAGGCCTGAGATCACTGACTATGACCATACGTCATGGATATTTGTTTGCCTAAAGTTCCCTACCTGTCTCAGAGATAAGAGAAAATTGATGAAAAGAAATGATTTGTGAAAAAGGGAAGAAATAACATGATTTGATAAATATCTTAACTTAAATGCTTATGTTGTGATAACATTGTTTTACAACATATTTCTAAATGGAAATATCGAGCATTGGTTTTTACGAAAATTCTTGTGAGAGAAGAATGTTTTAAATGCATTTTCCATAGATATTTTCATTTATAATGAAATATGATTTTGTTAATCATGCATGAGCTATGTAGATAGTACAGTATCTACCTGTTAGCATCCTTTTTCTTACTATGTTGTGGTTTGCTCATCCCACTATTTTTCCCCTCTAGATACTGAGAAGTAGAATAGTGAGGTGGTCTCCTGATCTATTTTGTGTTGGTCAGCTCCTACCAGTTGTTTAGGTATAAGAATTGTATATACAAAAGCATTTTGTATCTATCGTATTGTATCGCACAGTCATACATGGAAAAATTAGAATTATTGTATGGGGATGTTATATAAAGATATTTTATTTATACAATAGATTTTATATATCTACACACATGCCTGAGAGTGTGTGATATAAAGTTTCAAGTATTTCCATTATAAATGTATAAAATTTGTAATTACATCGGCTCACATCCCAACAGTAAGTGGTATATGTATGGATGAAGGGCACCTGGAGTCGGGGTGTGACAAAATTGGTATTAGAGCAAGGTTGGTCTGATGTGAGTCGATGTTTAGGACTAAGGAAATGTACATCCCCAAATTACTGTGCGCTATTTAGATACAAATATAAGAGTTTGTTATAAATGTAGGATAGTCAACAAGCTTGCGAGCTATGCCTGAGAGACACCGCAAGAGGGGAGAGAGCTCATGAGCTCAGAGGTGGAATGATAGGACTGAGAGGCATAGTAGGTCGTCCTCTAGTCATGAACCCTATGATTAGATAGAGACTCCCGATCCTCGGGTAGCCAGATTAGAGGAAGATATGCGTACGATGATGACCATGATGGGTCAGATCATGTCTAGGTTGGAGGGTATACTCGGTACAGCAGGACAGGCTGCACCGAATCCCCCAGCAGCTGCACCTGAACTTGAGAACGTTGCACCTGCACAACCTGAACCAGATAGACTATGAGGTCCCCTTATTCGGCCAGTTCCTCCTCCAATGGCCTCACAGCAGTGTGATGATGATGATTTCGGGCATGGTTATAACTATGATATGGAGAGGTTGAGGCATTTTATGGACTTTAAGCCTCATTCTTTTAGTGGGGTAAAGGATCCTGTAGTGGCTGAGGATTGGATTAGTCAGATGGAGAAGTTGTTTGATGTTTGTAGATGTTTGGCCATAGAAAGAGTAGCATTTGCGGCCTTTATATTGAAAGGCAAAACAGAGCACTGGTGGAAGTCCACCAGGCCTATGTTGAGAACTCAGGGCACAATGATCACATGGGATATATTTTTGGGTGCTTTTAGAGAATAATATATCCCAGATACTGCTCGACGTAGGTTCCAAATGGAATTTTTGAATCTGACTCAAGGGAACCGAACAATGGATGAGTAAGAGTCACAATTCACATCATTGGGCCGATATGATCTGGACTCTATCAGAAGTGAAGCTATTAGGGTCCATAGCTTTGTTGATGGACTAAGGCCTTCGATTAGAGCTAAATTGGCCCCGTTTGATGTTACTACATATGTAGAAGATGTATGACGAGCCTAGTTGTGTGAGCAGGACTATGACCTACATATTTTAAAGTTCAGTTAGGGTAAGGACAAGGGTCTGAGGAAATTGAGAGATGGCAAGAGTGCCAAATTTGGTCAGAGATATGCTGGTAAGCATCAGAGAGAGGCAGATGAGTCCAACACCAGCTAGGGGTATAGTGATTGGTGGACCTCGATCGACTACTGATCAGTGCAGAGTATGTGGTCGATATCACGGTAGTAGACCTTGTCTTTTTCAGGGTACACGATGCTTCAGATGTGGTAGGGTTGGGCACTATGAAAAGAAATGTGCAGAAGTAGTAGAGGTAGTTCGGCAGAAAGGCAAGAAGCCAGAGAAAGTTCCTATAGTTACACCTCCTGCAAGGAAGAGAGCCATGGTTGAAGAAAAAGGGAAGCCAGTTGTGGGTAAAGGTAGGGTATATGCGATAGACCAAGTATTAGCAAATACCTCTTTTGAGGTAATAAAAGGTACAATTCTGATTTTCGATTTGGAAACTAAACTTTATTTGATTCTGGTGCTACACATTCCTTTATATCGCACGCATGTGCATCAAAGTTACCAGGTCATGTAAAACCCACATACTCGAACAACACTTTATTAATAAGTACTCTAATGTGAGTTTGTCAATTAGCTGAACATGTATATAAAGATTACAAAGTGAGGGTAGGAGATAAGCGTACGACAGCTAATCTAATTTTGTTGAATATGTATGACCTTGATGTAATCTTGGGAATGGATTGGTTAGCTACCAATCATACTGTCTTAAACTGCCACTCTAAGTCTATTACATTTTCTTTACCTGAGAAATTTGTTGTAAAATTTTATGAGAAGTAATGAAATCCTGATTTTTGCATCAAGTAAAGTGCATTGGTACATAAAAGATGTAAATGTTATTTTGAAGGCTTTATTGTTTATGTGGTGGATTTGAACAAAATACATCCGGATATAGATGACATTCCAGTGGTTAGAGAATTCTCTGATGTATTTCCAGATGACCTACCAGGATTGCCACTGAATAGAAAAATGGAATTTGGTATAGATTTGACACCTGAAATAGAGCCAATATCCAAACCACCATATAGGATGGCTCCAATTGAGCTAGAGGAATTAAAGAATCAGTTACAAGATATGCTAGATATTAGGTTTATACGACAGAGCGTCTCACCATGGGGAGCCCCAGTATTGTTTGTGAAAAAAAGAGATAGGGGCCTTAGGTTATGTATTAACTATCGATTGTTGAATAAGGCTACCATCAAGAATAAGTACCCCTTGTCGCGCAGTGATGATTTGTTGGATCAGCTTCAGGGAGCAAGGATCTTTTCCAAGATAGATCTGAGGTTTGGGTACCATCCATTGAAGATTCGAAAGGAAGATGTGCCTAAGACAGCTTTCTGCACCCGCTATGGTCATTACGAATTCCTAGTGATGCCTTTTGGGTTAACAAATGTGCCAGCAGATTTTATGGCTCTAATGAATTATGTATTCAAGCCATACTTGGATCAATTTGTGATAATATTCATCGATGATATACTGTCACGACCCAATTCCATTCTCTTTAATCAAAAAGCGCTAAAAATTTTTCGCGTTTTACTGCTACCTTACCCGATCGTGAACTAACTCACCACACACTGTTGGGCTGTGAGTCAATAATAAACATCACTTATCATTCGTTCACAGTTAAATAAAACTATGTCATTCATTCGCATTAATCATGTACTTATACAAGGACATGTTTTACTGACATCTACATCCCCCATAATTACATCTCAAAAGAATACTGTGATTTTACATTGTTTAGATACAAAAAGAATCACTGTGTATATACCTTTAAGCGATGGAGATGCAGCGGAGTCCAAAATACCACGCCTCAGTCCTCACTGGGCTACTATGCACGCTCTGTAGGGGGGAAAATAGAGAGGGATGAGCAACCACATGCTCAGTAAGGCAATAATGCAAGCATGGTAGATAACTACTCTATCTACATGCTGATAGTGTTATGCATAAATCATTTATGGTAGGAGCATGAGGAATAAAACTATGCCATATGAGTATACATATATATCATGTATCAAAGTCATGTAAAATTGGCATATAAAACATGGTAAAACATCATGTATAAATCATCTCATGCTCGATCTCATTTAAATTCATAAAAAGGGCAATTCATTAAGAAACCTCCTTTTTAAACCCACGTCATAAAACTCTTTCTCATCAAATACAATCACATCACATCAACTCACAATCACAACCTCATTTTCATTTCACAATTCAAATCAACGAGGCTCGACCCCTCCTTCGGGTCTACCTTAAACAATCACAATCACACTTAGAGATTTAAAATCATGTGGTAGTAAGTAAATCAAGCAAGGAGACAGGTTACTATATCTCAAGTGACTACGTTGGCCAATCGTCACATATCATCCCATACCACACGGATCCCGGTGTGCGGGGTATCATGCTGGTACGAAGGTGGGTTAGTTCTCCGCCAGACTTTCTCAAATCAAGTAACCACCATACGGTACATCGTACTCCATGTGATATACACGGTACATCGTACTCCGCGGACCCATAACATGGTTGGGGGTGCCTGCCATAGGTCTTATCTACCCCATACCAAGTGTAACCTTTATAGTCTCAAGAGCGCGTGGGAGTAACCCCAATACCAGGTCCTAGCCCCTCATGGCCTTGCTCGCCCCTGTTGGGTTCCCTGATTCAGGTCCTAGCCCCTCACCCTCACCCCACTCAAGAGGTCTGTTAGGCCTGTTGGGTTCCCTGAATGGATTATGTCAGGTCCTAGCCCCTCACCCTCACCCCACTCAAGAGGTCTGTCAGGCCTATTGGGTTCCCTGAGTTAATCCGTATCTCTCACCACGGCCTCATACATACCACAGTGTGAAAACCAGCGCGAGCTACGCTCTAGCGCGAATTCATGCATCAAAACCAATCACTTCGTACGAGCAATGCTCTGGTACGGCATTTATGCATAAAATATGAAGAAACCATGTACGAGCATAGCTCCAGTACAGTTATATGCATAAGAAAAACCACTCAAATCCACGTACGAGCGTAAGCTCCAGTACGGTTTATAAACATCATCACAATTCAAATTCAAAGTGCGAGCTAAGCTCAAGCACGTTTCACACAAGTGAAAACATAGAAATCCAGCGCGAGCGAGGCTCTATCGCGATTTATGTCATGCAAATACGATAGGCGGCTCATACACAATCGAACAATCCCAGCAATCGGGTTTAGCACTCACAATTGCTTTTCCACAACAACAATAAAACACTAGCCGACCCATCTACAAGCTTGCTTAAAACCAAGCAATTCCGTTTTGAAAAACATCAAAACATTAGATTTATGCAATTATTAGCCTTACTATCCCACTTCATAGAATCCACTTCCAAAACCAAAATCACACATATACTCATTCTCATTCATGAATACCATCAATCATTTACTTTAGCAACCATGCACTTCATAAAACACCCAATATTCACCCATAAATTTAAAGTACGAGCAGCTACCTCTATATACTCACAAAATTCCCTTACCTGGAATCGCGATGCGTGATTCCACTTCCTTAAGCTGCTTACTCGTACGGTTCGATTCGTCTTCAACAACCCTTTGAGACTGCACACAATCATATTTCACATTATATTCGATCCATATAATGCAACCCTTGTGCTTGCTATTGTCAATTTAATCTATAGCCTCCATTAACACTTATATGGCCTCGTTTCATTACTTTACCCATAACTCGAGTCTATGGATCTTCTTAGGCCTATTACCTTATTCCAAATCGATATTAAATCGATATCAAGCTCATAGTGTTCATATTTCATTGATTTCCTCACTATGGCATTTATTAAGCATTTACATACTCATTTTCATAATTTCACTTAAACCCACATTATAACTCCACCTAACCATTCCAAATCATCCACATTACTCATTTAACAACTTATCATAACTCATAAACCACTAACTCCCCAAATCATACTTTCTCACACTAGAGGCATTCATTTTCTAGGTTACATTTGTTTCTAGCACAACCTAGGTGTTTCCATCCATCCATACTCATGCCAAATAACTCCAAAATCAATTAAATAGACAATACTTGGATTGGAGTGTTAGAATCTTACCAAATATGATTTTTCTTCTTGCTCCAAATGTCAATGCCCTTATCTCCTTCAATACCCACAATGGGATTTTGGGTTCCAACTATGTTGTTCTCTTCCTCAAGATGAACAAATTAATCTCTAATGGTCTCCCCTCAATTCTTGTTGGAAATGGCTGATTTTAGAGAGAGAAAGTTGGGTTTTTGGGTTAGAAATGGAAGATTTGTGTTTTTCTCGAAATTTTCAGATTTTCAGCCCTCCTTATATAGAAATAGCTTGGGGAGATCGATCTGGTCCAAGAGGAGATCGATCTGGTCCCCTTAAATCTCTCATTTTCATGAAATTTTAAGCATGAGATCGATTTGTCGAAGCATGAGATCGATCTGGTCCCAAACAGAGAGCTAAGGAGATCGATCTGGGTGCTTGAGGATCAATCTTTTCATCACCGAATGCTTAGGAGATCGATCTGGCCCCATTGGAGATCGATCTGGCCCCATTGGAGATCGATCTGCTCTATTCCATTGCCCAAGTAAGAGCATTCTGGCTCTTCCAGATCGATCTCTCATCCTATGAGATCGATCTGGCCTTCATGTTTTCCAGATTTCCTGCAGTTTTCTTGCTGCAACTCATACCAACACATCCTTAATCTGTTGCTATGGCCATTTTCTCATCCATCCACCTTTATAACTTGAAAATGGCATCCATTCATACCTTATGCACATTGAAACTTGTGTGCATTCATTGTATGTCCAAAGGTATGCTACATAAAACCAAATGGAAGTATAACTTCATTCCATTTTACCACACTACTCATTTTGAGTTTCAATCACATCCATCACTTGCCAGAACTCATTTCTTCATATTCATACTCAATGAAACTTGTGTGTACGTTACAAATCATATTACACATACGTACATTAGATCCATGGACTTACATCAATCATACTTTACATTACAAGTCCATTCACATTCATTACACATCACAACTTTACATATACGGGGTCTCACATATACTGGTTTATTCTAGATCCAGGGAAGATCACGAGCAGCACTTGAGGATTGTTTTGTAAACCCTTCGAGATAGGAAGTTGTATGCCAAACTTAGTAAATGTGACTTTTGGCTAGAGCAGATTTCCTTTCTAGGCCATGTTATATCGAAGGATGGGGTGTCAGTAGATCCATCAAATATTGAGACTATTGTTCAGTGGGAACAGCCTAGGATAGTCACAGAGATCAGAAGCTTTTTGGGTTTGGGAGGTTACTACACGAGATTTGTAGAGGGTTTCTCTAGATTGGCTGCTTCGTTGACATGTCTCACGAGGAAGAATGTGAAGTTTACGTGGGATGAAGCGTGTAAGAGGAGTTTTCAAGAACTTAAGCACATATTAACCACCATGCTAACTCTCACCATTCCTAACAGCTCATACAACTTTTCTATTTACATAGATGTTTCACACCAAGGACTGGGCTGTGTTTTGATCCAGAATGGAAGGGTAGTTGCTTACGAATCCAGACAGCTAAAAGATCATGAGAAGAATTATCCTACTCATGATTTAGAGTTGTCGGTTGTAGTATTTTCATTGAAGATATGACACCACTATTTGTATGGTGAGAAATTTTAGATCTTTACCGATCACAAGAGTCTTAAGTATCTGTTCTCACAGAAGGAGTTAAACATGAGACAAAGAAGGTGGTTAGAACTTCTCAAGGACTATGATTGTGAGATTTTGTACCACCTGAGGAAGGAGAATGTGGTTACGATGCATTGAGCAGAAAGAGTCTCAAATTGGTATCATATATGATGGTTAGGGGGCATGAGTTGTTGGAACAATTCACAAACCTTAGTTTGGATATGACCCCACCTGAGATTGATAGTTATGAGATTTTGGCTAGCTTGAGGTTAGAACTAGAGTTGATTGAGAGAATTTAGCAAGCTCAACAGAATGATCAATGGTGTATTGATGTGATTAGCCAAATTCAAAAAGGCAAGGGTACTGATTTTATATTGAGTTCAGATGGAATACTAAGGTTCGAAAATAAAATGTGTCCCTAAGGATTCAGAACTTAAGAAGTTGATTTTATCAGAAACTTACTGATCGAGATACACAATACATCCAGGGAGCAGTAAAATGTATCAAAATCTCTGGAAAGTATATTGATGGTTTAGAATGAAAAGAGATATAGTTAAGTATGTTGCTAGATATCTCATCTGTCAACAGGTTAAGGTATAGCATCAGAAACCTGGAGGATTATTGTGACCTCTATCGATACCGACATGGAAGTGGGAGTACGTCACCATAGATTCTGTGATGGGATTATTGAGAACCCATAAGAACCATGATGCTATTTAGGTTATAGTAGATCGGTTAACGAAATCGACACACTTTTTAGCTATGAGATCCACAAATACTTTGAGTACATTGGCGAACTTGTATGTACAGAAAATAGTGAGATTGCATGGAATCCCAGTGAGTGTTGTTTCTGATAGGGATGCCCGCTTCACTTCCCACTTTTGGGGACATTTTCAGGAAGCGATGGGGACCCAATTGAGCTTTAGCACCGCCTTCCATCCTCAGACAAATGGTCAGTGAGAGAGGACTATACAGACCTTGAATGATATGTTGAGAGTGTTTGTGCTGGATTTTAGAGGCTCATGGGACGATCACTTGCCACTGATTGAGTTTGCTTACAATAATAGTTATCACTCAAGTATTGGTATGGCCCCCTATGAGGCACTATATGGTCGTAGATGCCGATCACCTATTGGTTGGGAAGAGGTTGGTGACAAATAGTTGCTCACTCCCGATTTGATTAGACAAGCCTCAAAGGATGTTCAAATAATATATGAGAGGTTACGAGCAGCTTAGAGTCTACAAAAGAGCTATGCTGATAGGAGACGTAGGCCACTTGAGTTCACTGTGGGTGAGTCTGTATTTTTGAAAGTATCTCCTTCTAAGAGAATAATGACGTTCGAAAAGAGAGGAAAACTAAATCCTCGTTACATCGGTCCCTTTGAGATTTTGGATAGAGTGAGAGATAGGGCATATAGGCTAGGCTTACCACCTGAGCTAGCAGAGGTCCACAATGTATTCCATGTTTCCATGCTTCGGAAGTACCATCCGGATCCAGCACATGTAATTAGTTATGAGCCATTGAAGCTCAAGGAGAATATGTCATATATAGAGAAATGTATCCAGATATTGGATAGAAAAGAAAATGTGTTGTGGAACAAGTCGATTTCATTGGTTAAGGTCCTGTGGTAGCATCATACATTAGAGGAAGTGTGAGACCCCATGTATGTACGACTCTATGATATGTTAATGGAATTACAAGACAGATGATTTTTGGATCATATAAATGTGAATGAAGTAGTTAGACATGTAAGTAAAATGCGGGAAAAGGGTAAATAGATCAAAAGACCCAAAATTCGATATCAATTCGGTAAGAAATTGTTATTTTAAACATGGATTTAGGAAAACTTGATCAATAAAGAAGAAATCATTGAATTTCGAGCCCAATTGATCAAGATACGAATTTATTACGATAACTCAAAATTTTCACCCCGAGAAGTTATATTGAAAATGTGAAAATAATACTCTGGAAAATAAAAATAATAATAAAATAAGATAAATATATATTTAATTAATTAAATATATAAATATTTGGTGTAGAAAATATTTGTGTAAAAAATAATAAATTTTATTATATTAAAATAATAATATAATGTATAATATATATATATAAAAGTAAAGGAACGAAAAAAAGGCAGAATCGCGAAAAACGTAATTCTGGAAAGAAAGAGGAAGGCAGCCGAAATTGAGGGAACGAATTCCCTACTCCGATGAGCCATCGGCGAGAGAGAAGGCCAGGCGAGGGTCAATGAAGGAAGCTTGACCCCGTGAGAGCCACCAGCCGCCAGCACGCGCACCGACGACGCCAGAATCAGTAGATCAGAGAGGGAGGTTGCCAAGTAGAGAAGGGAAAAATTCGGCAGCTTAAGCGACATTCGGTCTGATCCAAGGCTAGCCGAAGGTTCCCCAGCCAGAGATGAGCCACGCGGTGGTAAGCGGGAGCCGGGAACCAACCGAAAACTCTGCGGATGGCAAAGGAACGACTGAACCGATACAAACCGGTTCAATAAAGTGAAACTGTGCTGAACTGGACCAGACCGGTTCAACTAAGAAAAAAAGGGAAAAAAATAAAAACAAAGAAAAAGAAAATAAGAAAAAAATTAGTGATCCAATTGAGATACGGGTAAGCCGATAAGCATTCAAAATTGATCGATTTATTTTTTGAGAAATTTATTGGAAATTATAATTGACTGAAATTGACCCGATTTAATTCCACAAATTGTAGCGCAACAATTGGCGACAAATGAGAATTCGAGTCAATCTCGATTTGTGGGCTATAACAGAATCTCAGGTAAGCAAATCTCATTTATGACAATCGGCATAATTATGCGCATTAGAAATGTATTGCCTAAGTTATGGATTTATTTCTGTATAAAATGAATTATGTTTTGGAATTGGAAATCGATTGTCGTATATAATTGTGTGAGCTATTCAAAAGAACCTAGAACGAGGCACAATAAATGTTGATGGGCCCAATGAGCCCAATAGTCCTTAATAAAGTAAATAGTAAGCGAAAATGGGTTTAAAACGGATTAAGGCTCATTATGGTGCAATCAGGCCCAATAAGAGTAAACGGGCCCAATGCTTTAAATTATGCCCTGTTAAACGTGAAACATGGGTAAATATATAATATTTAACCCGATAAACGGTTAAATGCAGCTCCAGAGACTGGATTTAGAGCAAATAGGACTAGACGAGCTTCCATCGGTGGAACTTGTACTACGTTCGACGTGATTCGAGGTAAGGGGTTTTTGTAAGTGCCTGGAGGTAGCTATACGTATTTTGAGGGGAACTATAGGGCGCAAATTTCTCTAGCTATGTAATAATGCATTAAGAATTTGAGAAAAGTTTCGAAAATAAGGAAAAATGATGATTTTACCCCTGGTAGAGAAAATTATGAAAAGGGTAGTAAGGATCCTAAAATGCATGAATTTCATGATTTTGATGTTTGTATCATGATTTAATGCTTTGATATGAATGAAATGAGGATCGGTTGGCTATTGTTTTCAGTTGTTGCATGAAACAACACAGATTATGTGCTAAGTTGTATTTTTGAAAAATACTTTATTTGAACTGGAGCCACCTATCATATTTGTCTGAGTACTAATAGTGCTGGAGCCTAGCTCGCGTTAGATTTCGATGTTTTGATTCATGCTGATAGTGCTGGAGCCCTGCTCATACTAATTTTTCTCGTACTGGAGCTTATATTGATTTAATTTGCATGAAAGTCATATTGGAGCGTTGCTCGTACGAGGATTTGACATGTTTTTACAGAAAATCGTGTTGTAGCCTCCTGTAGATTGTGTGTCACAGTGAGATGATATATCGCACGCATATTTTGAGACATGAATGGTTACCGGCATGGTATAGGGCGGCTAAGACCTACGACAGACACCCCTGAACCATGATGTAGGCTAAGTCCTATGGCAGGCACCCCAGAGAAACAGTCATGTGGGCTAAGTCCTATGGTAGGCACCCCTGACAATGATGTGGGCTAAGACCTAAGGCAGGCACCCTCAGACCGTGTGGGTCCACGGAGTACGTTGTACCGTGTATGTCACATGGCATACGTTGTACCGTGTAGTCTTGATGACTAGTTGGTTGAGTTATTGCACGAGTATGGTTGACCTCACCTCTTGTTGCAGTTGTGATGCCCCGCACGTCGGGATTTGCGTAGCCTGGGATCATAGGGATTTATATTTGGCCATTGTTCCCAATTTGTCTCCGTAATGTAACCTACATGCCTTACGTGATATCATGTTTTATCGATAGAATTGGGTAGACCCGAAGGAGGGGTGACACCCATGATTTATTTTAAAAGAAATGTGTTTTTATGCACAGGGTATTCCCGAAAGGCGGGATTAGCTTTGATTTATGATGAAATTGATGAGCTTTGATTTAAATCAATTATGATGAAATCTATGATTTGAGATGAAATTGATGAGTTTTATTATGATGAGCATGAAATGTTTTACATGATGATTTTCCATGTGTTATCATGCCTGATTTTATGAATTTTCATATATTATATACATATTCATGTGGCATGGTTTTATTTTATCTCATGCTTTGAATGTAAATGATTTTTATCATGACATTATAAGCATGTAGGTAGTGTAGCTATCTACCTGCTTAAATTATTTCCTTACTGAGCGTGTGGTTGCTCACCCTTTCACTTTACATCCCTACAGAGCATCCATAGTGGTTGAGAGCGAGTAGAGACTTGCACTCCCAGTGTCCGCTGCTGCCCATTGCTGAGAGGTATGCACATTATTATCGTTTTGTATCTAAACAAGTACAGCACAGTAATGCTTTGGGAATGTAAATTAGTGGGGGATGTTAATGTTTGTAAACACGTACGAATTAACAAAGTTATAGTGAAAGTAATTTTAGTGTTTACAATTATTTTATATAAATATTAAATGATATAGTATGTGGTTAGAGGTAACTAACTCCAGGTCATAGCTCAATTGATTGGCGTTAAATTGTTCATGACGGGAAAAGTTAAGGTATAAAGCGAAAAATTTGTAATGATTTTATGTAGAAAATAGGTCATGACAGGAAGCCACCTGGGAATTAGAGAACTAATGAAGGAGAAATATCCCTAACTTTTTGAGGAATGAACTTGATTCAATTTGAAGGACCAAATTTTCTAAGGAGGGGAGAAATGTAATGCCTGTAGTTTTACACGTGTTTCTTATGAAACTACGATGTATATGCACATTGTTACAAGTGTATAGATAATAAAGGATGTAGGGATTATAGAATTTAATGTACAATCCATGATTTCAAGTTGTGTGCACAAGTTTTATTGCCTATGAATTTTATGAAATGTATATTGTTGTATGTTGGTTGTATACAGAATGTAAAATGAGGTATTAAGCCAATAAGGATGAGTTACACATTGGAAATCTGCAGAAAACTGCAGTAATGAGGATACAGGGGAAGAGCAGATCGATCTCCCCTGAAAGAGAGATCGATCCCTTCTTGGTATGCCCTGAAGGTATTATCCGCAAGTGCACAGGTCGTACAAGTAATAATGCGATTTGATTCCCGAGTTATCGTCCCACAGAGAAGTTGACTAGCCTAATTAACTACCAGTTAATCTTACCCTAAGTATATTCTAGCAAATTATGAAATTGCAATGGGTGATCTACTAGGCTAATAAAAATTACTGGAAAGCAATAAAATAATAAGAACTAAATAAAATAAAACCGAGCTAAAAATACTTACAATACTCCAAGCAATCAACCTACAAAAGAAAATTAAAACAATTAAAATTAATTAACGCAATAAAATGCAAATATGAAAATAACTAAAAAAGACTAATTAAACTAAATTAAACAATCCTAAAATAAAATGTGCATGTAATTAAACTAACTAAGAAAATGCAATTTAAACTAACTTAAAGGTTAATAAGATAAAAATCTACTTACCTAAAGACATTCTTAAACTTAACTCTAACTAAATGCTAATAAAACAAAATCTAACTAAGGCATGAAAATATTTTTGGATTAAATTAAAAATGAAAACAAACTTAAAATTGCATAGAATAAATCTACCCCTAATCTAATTCTAAATGAACACTTGATTAAATACCATCCTAATTAATACTAAGTTTTATACCACTAACCAATAATACTAACATGCAATTTAATTTAAGACCCTTATCTAAGCTAACAAGGATTAATAAAGATATAAAAAATAGGCGTTCATGAAAAACTAGAAATGATTAAAATGACATGGCCAAACATGGCCTTAACAACAATTTCCAGCAAGTGGTCCCGACAAGCTGGTGCTGTTCATTGTCTTTCCAATTTACATTTCTAGCATTCTCGGGTTGTCCTCTTCTGCAGGTGTCCTGCTACTGTACTGGCTCTTAGTTCAGACCAGGTACTGCTCTAGGCGAGGTTTGCTTCTGCTGTTGCTGCTCCTTCCTCGGCATGCCCAGCTCACTCCCGCGTCTGTCCTCTACTGCAGTACCAGCAGTACTGTCTCGAGCATGATCACTCACTGCGTCTTGCCCCTCTAGGTATTGCTGACGATTTTATCCTTATGCTCGGTTCTGCAACGTCAAGCTAGATGACTGTTTACTGCTATTCATGCTCCAACGTCATCTTTGCCTATTCCTGGTACCGAGAGCTTCCTTAAAGAATTTGCAAACAATACAACAACTAAACTGTGATGAGTAGTGGTAGGATATAAGAAAAACAAAGCTAAACAGAGGACAATATGAAGTTAATTTGCTACCAAGAATTAAACTATGCTCCTACGAATTGCTTCTTGAGACTCTACACCGGGCAGTAAACCACATTCTTTTCACAATCCAACAACATGTAAGAAACAACAATGAAGCTGAAATAAAATGCAGTAAATGAACTAGATGCAAGAAACGTAAAGAAATGCAGTAAACATGGAAGCTATACTCTAAATGCAATCAATAATCGAGACATGAAGTGCATGCAAATACGAATGTAATTAGGAAAGGAAAGAACAATGATGCATAGCAAAAGATTAGACTAAAACCGAGAGGAATCATGTGAAAACTACAACTAAAAACATCATCGTGCTTCATCAATGTGAATCCAGCAGCTCGGGATGCTTCCTTCCTTTCTCCAACTGAGGTTCCACTTTGCCATTGATGTGGATAAATGCTAAGCATCAACCCACATCAAAGCATCAAAACAAAAAGGCATAAACAAAGGAGGAAGCTGTTACCCGAATGCATCAAGAGGGTAAACCGAGAACAAGAACAAAAAAAAAAAATAAAGATTAATCAAAACAAAAACAAAAACTGTTAAGGAAAACCGAGAGCAAATCAACTAAGAAATAAGCTATGTAAATAGAATTTAACAATACAAGAACTGATTTTTATCAAACCGAGAGCATGAAATGAAATTGATTTTCATTGAAATAAGATTATCCAAGGCTAATGAAGAACATAAAAAATGAATGAACAGTAGAAAAAATTGCTAAAAACTATGCGAAAATTTTAAGGAAAGCATTTAAAATTAACCTAAAAGCTATTCTTCCCTAAACTACTCCTACTCCTAAATTACTTCTATTCTAACCTAGGCTACATCACATTTTCAATTGCCATATTTTTCTATTTATATACACACTTAGGGGTACAATGGTATTTTTTCCATCCTAGATGAGTTAGCATTGTTTGGCCACTTGTCTTCATTTGATTTCCTACAAAGTAGATATTTCCACGTCATCAGTCTTTTTGTCCAATTGGATGTGCGATGTGGCCCGACGTGTCTCTTCCAGAAGATTCGCACGGTGTTCGTCGATCTTATCGTTTCAGAGCAAATAAAATACGGACACCTGGCATCACGCGTGTCCAGATAACTGGTGACTCGGTCTGTAAATTGTAAGTGGTCCAGTCTCCTTTAGCCGATTTTCAGCCTAATTTCGACTGAAATAACTGAGTTTCATCCGGATTTAATTTATCTGCACATTAAAGAATTTTAATTAAATAAAGGGGATTATTAATAAAATAATATGGGGATTAAATAAATAATTAGGAAATTAAGCACAAATAATTCTATTAAAAATAGAATTATCACCTCTCACAAAATGTCAAGTATCAGTTAAATTGGAATAGGGCAGATCGATCTCATAACAAGGTAGATCGATCTCCTTAAGCCTCTATCTCAAAGAAATCGATCTCTCATAAGGAACAGATCGATCTCCAAAGGTCTCGGGTTGAAACATATCGATCTCCCCTTTACTAATAGATCGATCTCCCCTTTACTAATAGATCGATCTTGTAGTAGGTAATTGGAGTGGTTGGAGCAGTTGAACCACGAGTAGATCGATTTCCACCAAGCATCAGATCGATCTCCTAGGCTTTGTCTATATGAGAAACACGACTTTTGGAACTGGAACACGTTTCCCTCTTTCCTGAACACTCTAACACTCACCATTTTCACCCAAAACCAAGCTTTCTCACTCTAGAGAACACTATATTCCCAGCAGATTTGGAGCAAGCTTAAAGAGGCAAAATTGTTCTTTGAATTGAGGAGAATAATATATCCAAAAATCTAAAAAAAATGGATTGCTCAAGGAAGAGAGTTAAGCATCCCACAAGTTTGGTCTAGAGAAAGGGGCAAGCTTGGTAAGTCTTAAAAACCCTCAACTCCAAGCATGATGTTTTAAGTGATTTTAGGAGTTGATGAATGCATATTGGGTTAGTAGAAAATGGCTAAGATGTGTAGAACCCACTTAATCTAAAATGTACCTAGAAAAGAGATAGATTGAATTTGCCATTGTAATGATCTTGGGGTACTATGGTACTGGTGGTGTTGAATGAATGATCTTAGATGAACTTACAAAGAAATATTAAGGTGAAATATGATAAAAGGCTTAGAAAGTATGAGTAAGTAAATAAATGACAATGTGAATGTTTAGAAGAAGAAAAAAATGGAAAATGACTTAATGAATTATACGTGTAGATTGGAATACATTGGAACATAATTAACCAAGATCGTGAACGGAGCAAACGGGACGAAGGAGTTAGGAGCGCGATTAGAGGTAAGGGATTGTATGTTAACGATAGAGATATTCGTACGTATTTTGCAGCGATTTTAGTAGTTATGACGCTAGTGATATTATATTTAGCTATTGAGCTATGAAGTGATATGAAAGTGTGATATGTATTATGGAATAAATTGTGAAATGGGATGTGGGAAGGAAAACAGCATGACATGCATGTTTTAATGTTTTTACAACTATATGTCGTTATTGTGATTGAGAGATGATGAAGGCTAGGTGGGCTAGTTTTATATGTTTTGCATGGATCGACTGATAATTCTATAATTTTAGAATTATTTGTGCTTAATTTCCTAATTAATTATTTAAATCCCCAATTTATTTTGTTAATTATCCCCTTTATTTAATTAAAATTCTCATGTTTGCAGATAAATTAAATCCAGATGAATTTTGAATATTTCGGTAGAAAATGGACCGAAATTGGGCTAAAATCGAGATTGGACCACGCGGACAACATGAGCCTAGCACATCCAATTGGACGAAAAGACAGATGACATGGAAATATTATTTTTCAAGGAGCCAATGGTGTGAAGATAAGTGGTCAATCAATGCCAACTCATCTAGGATGGAAAAATTAAAATTGTACCCCTAAGTGTGTGTATAAATAGAAAAAGATGGCAATTGAAAAAAGGGTAGCTTTTAGTTTTTTTTTTTCTTAGGTTAAACATTTATTTTAGGTTTTATTTTCCTTAAGCTTTCTTTTATGTTTTTCGGCTGGTGACAACAGCCACCATTGTCCATTTTCTTCTAGGATTTATTCAGTTTCCATTCATTGTTATTTTATTATTTAAGTTTTAATTTAGAGTTATTATTTTTATTTTGTTTCTCTCGGTTTCCTTCCTAGTTTCGGTTTCTTTTATTTTTTTTACATTCTTCACTGTGGATCGGGTTGAGCAGAGGGGAAGATACCGAGTGACAGGCGGGTCCTTATTCATCCACTTTGCTGTATTTTTCTTTAGTTAAGGATTCAATAGTTTAGTTATGGTTCTCCGATTCGGTACTGTTTTGATCCTCCCTTTTTCTATTTCAATTTCTCTCGGTTTGCTTCCTATTTCGGTTTTCTTTCTTGATTTTCTACTGCTTATTCATATTTCTTAATTCCTAGTGGTAGCTCTCGGTTTGATCTATGTGCTTCTGTTTTATTTTTATTTTTGGCAAACTTGTATTTTTTTTATAGCTCTCGGTTATATTGTGTCTTAGTGAAAATTTCAGCATCTTCTTCTTAGTTTCTACTTGTTTGGAGATATTTACATTCAGAACCGAGAGAGGATGTTCAACGACTTATTCGAGAGCAACAAAGAAGCCATAATCGAGAGCCACAAATTCAGCCTCTGTTGTGCTCTGTTTTCATTTTCAACTTACTGTTCACCTATGATTTTCTGTATTTGGTTGTTTGTTGGTTCATTGCTTCATGCTGTGATGCTCGGGTGATTGAAGAATGTATACTGGATGGTGGTACACTGGTCTAGATTGGGCAATGATAGTAGCAATAACGTTTCTCCTCTGTTCTCCCCTGTTATAACTTTTGTTTACTGTTCAGTTTCAATTTTCATTTTCCTTGTCACGGGTTGAGGTTGATTGGATGTAGGTTGAAGACCAAGGAAGATTGGTTATGGTGCCATCAAGAGATACATGATACAGCAGGATGACAAGCGAAACATGACAGTAATGTTGTTGTAGGTTGCAGAAGATACCAGCGAGAGCAGCACCTGGCCAACGCATGTCATGGAAGATTGGTGTTGAAGACCACATCTGAAGCAGCATTTAATTGCGCCTGGAGCAACAAGATACATGCAGAACCGAGAGCATGTATGGTGAATCGGGAAGTAGAAATGGACAGAGCAAGGAGCGACAGTGACGCCTGAAACAGCAGTACGCGGACAGGAGTAGTTAGCTGGGCAATTCGTGAACACCTAGAAGAAGAACAAAAATTGGAGAAAGAAGATAATTCTGGAATCGAGAGCAGGACAAAGCAATGCATGGAAATGTTTTGGTGAAGAACGTGAACAGTGTTTGGAGGGACCTTTGAATGATTTAAATTGCCTAAGGCCACGTTTGGCTACTGCTTCTTTGCAAATTGATGTCTATTGCATTTTTGGTTGTTTTTATTAATATGAGTTAGGATAGTGGTAATTGATAGGTAAATTTAATATTTTAAGTTGTCAATTTAATCTTTAGTTTTAAGTCTTAGCTAATAGTTAATTTTAGTTTATACATGTTAGGATTTAATTTTTAGTTTAGTATTTTATGAGTTATATTTAGAATTAATTTAGATTAAATTTATTTGCATGCATTAGTTAAATTTTGTTTTATTAGCATTTAGTTAGAGTTAAGTTTAAGAATTTCTTTAGGTAAGTAGATGTTTATCTTATTAGACTTTAAGTTAGTTTAAATTGCATTTTCTTAATTATTTTAATTACATTGACATTTTACCTTAGGTTTGTTTAATTTTAGCTTAATTAATTTTGTTTTTTATTTTAGCATTTTATTTTGATTGCGTAATTAATTGTCTTAATTTCCTTTTGTAGGTAGTTGCTTGCGTGGAGTATTGTAAGTAATTTTTAGCTCGGTTTTATTTTCGCTTAGTTTTTAGTGTTATTATTTTTAGTACTTTTAATTTTTAGCCTTAGTTAATACCCCACTTTAATTTCATAATTTGCTAGAATATACTTAGGGTAAGATTAATCGGTACTTAATTAGGCTAGTTAACTTCTCTGTGGGATGATAAATCCGGGACTCAAATACCATTATTACTTGTACGACCCGTGCACTTGCGGACTATACCTTCAGGGCGTGTCATCGGCATGCTATGTCAATAAACATGATTTGAATTTCTTTTGAGAAAATAGCCATCTATCCGATTTGAAATATAAAAAGGTGTTGGAGCCTTAGCTCACACCTGCTGTATATGATTTTGACTATGCTGGAGATTTTACATGCATATGTTTTCATGATTTGATAAACCGTGCTGGAGCGTAGCTCGTACGTGGTTTTTATGATGATGATAATGTGCTGGAGCCTAGCTCGTACAATGAGTTTTGAGATGATACAATGATAGAAGTAGTTGCTCGCACTGAGAGATACCACGCTGGAGCCTTGCAGACACTATGTGTCACGCTGATCTTGCTCGCTTGGTATATAAGACATGGATTAGGATGATGAGTTTGTCATTATAGGGTGGATGAACTGGGTCCATAGGCGTACGCTGTACCGTGTAGTTGTCCAGGGAATACTATGTACCATGCTGTGTGCACGTGGGTACGAGTATCGCGTAGATGACACATGGAGTACGTTGTACCGTGAGTATTTATGATATGATGAGGAAGATGATGATGATGATTGAGATGAGCCGAAGGGTAGGATTGACCCATCCCCCTTCAGGCGAGTGATGCCTTGTGCACAACTGATCAATGAGGCTTAGGGTCACTGACTATGGCCATACGTCATGGATATTTGTTTGCCTAAAGTTCCCTATCTGTCTCAGAGATAAGAGAAAATTGATGAAAAGAAATGGTTTGTGAAAAAGGAAAGAAATAACGTGATTTGATAAATATCTTGACTTAAATGCTTATGTTGTGATAACACTGTTTTACGACATATTTCTAAATGGAAACATCGAGCATTTGTTTTTACGTAAATGCCTGTGAGAGAAGAATGTTTTAAATGCATATTCCATAAATATTTTCATTTATAATGAAAGATGATTTTATTAATCATGCATGGGCTACGTAGATAGTATAATATCTTCCTGTTTGCATCCTTTTTCTTACTGAGCTGTGGTTTACTCATCCCACTATTTTTTCCCTCTAGATACTGAGAAGTAGAACAGTGCGGTGGTTTTCAGATCTATTATGTCACAACCCTCAGCTTACCAAAAATCAGCGCAAATTTTTCGTTTTTCATGCATTATTTATTTTTCGTCCTTACCTCACCTCGATCGTGATCAGCTACCCTCTCATCAGTTTGGTTGTGTGTCAATGTCTACCTCATCCAACCAACACTTTACTTTGCATTATAATTTAGAAGTAAACACTTGTATAAATAAATCAGAGTTGTTCTTTACATGTGTTTACATTGCTTTACATCCCCTATAGTTATATACAAAATACTACTATGCTATAGAAAGTTTAGATACAAAATTACATCAGTGTGTATACCTTACGTGATGGGATGCAGCGGATACCAAAAGAGTAAGCCTCCAGTTGCTCTCAGTCTATTATAGAGAGGGGAAAATAAGGGGGGTGAGCAAACAACACGCTCAGTAAGGTAATCATGCGAATAGGTAGATACTGCACTATCTACGTGATCGTGATGCCATGCTCAAAATCACACAATTCTCATTCACATCTCAAAAGCATTATTTTGTGCTTGTGTTAATGGCATGTAAAGCAAATTATGCTATTTGTTAGTGCACAAATCAAATTCAAATTCAAAGCATGGCATAAATCATCATGCATATTTCATGTGTAAAGCATGGAAAACCATCATGCATAAGTGCACTTTAAAGCCATTATCATACTTTCTCAAGCAAATCATGTTATTTCATCTCAATGAAATCAATGCTTGTCAAGAATCAGCCACTCGCTCGGACTATCCTGACTCACAATATATTTTCAAAACATGGATTCATTCATAATAAAAGACATGTGAGATAGGCAATATAATAAGGGAAATCTCCTGTAGGACTATAGCCATATCTTGTGATCCCAGGCTACATTGATTAGATGTGCGGGGTATCACCACTATCTGCTTCCACATGGGAGGTAGGTCACGTCCAGCTCATCGGTCCATAGCAGATCTAACATCGTCCCAAGATGGCATATCACAATCTCAACACGGTACAACGTACTCTGTGGACCCATATCAACACATCATATCACGCCACATCTCAAAAATACACGTGCGAGCCTATTTAATCGATACGACATCCTGTCTACCCGAAGCTCCTAGATCGGCTATCAACATGTCAATTCTCAAAAATGCACGTGAGAGACTATTTAATCGGTGCGATACCCAATCTACCCGAAGCTCCTAGCACGACAACAAGTATGGTGGGCATCTAATGCTAGCTATGCTCCAGCACCATGCCAAAACCAGTATAAAGTCTGTGCGAGCACAACTCTAGCACAACATCATAAAAATCCATGTGAAAACTAGTGCGAGCTAAGCTCCAACACTCATGCGTGTAAAAATACATCAATGTCGTGCGAGTCATACTCTATCACGCTTTCATTCTCACGAAAACCATGTAGGTGGCTCAATTGTTTGCAAAATATGGTTATCAACCAACCCAAATCATTTCTTTTGCAAATCATTTCAAATGTTAGCCAACCTACCAATCATGTGCTAAAAAGCAACAAAACAAGGCTTTCAAAGCATCATGCTTTTGTTTTCATGTACATATCTCAAAACCCAACTCTTTGCCCTTCAATCACCCAATATCATTCCCTAGTATCACATGCACTCCAGCAAAATATTTAAGTGTCCAAATCACACACAGATATCTCTAAGAGTCCACACAATTCCCTTACTTTGATTTATTCGACGTGCGACTCTCTTCCTTTACGCTTCTTGCGCTCTTGGCTCAACTTGCTCTGTTGTATCCTCAGGAGCTGCAATTCATTCATCAAACGCTCGAGTTAGTGTTGCTAACTCTCATTCAACTATGCATTTTACCCAATTCCTTAAATATTCATTTTGCCCCTCTTTGGGTAAGTCTCGTAATTCATTCCATAACACCATCTTAAATCCATACCCACAACACCATTATCACCTAAAGATATCTTATTCGTCATTTATTCCACTACATTTCACTTTCTCACACTAACCCATTTCTAGGTTATATCATCCCATTGCATTTTATGTAGTTTTTACCATTAATAAGCACACCAATCAATTTCAGAATCAATAACTTACACAAATGTACTTTAGTTGGTGCTTTAGAAACTCACCTCTTTGGATTTCCTTCTCACTCCAAATGACAATGCTCCTAGTCCTCTAAATCCAACAAGTGGGGCAATGCCTTCAAGCTATGTTGTTCTTCTCCTTGATGTGAACAACTTTACGTCTAATAGGCTTCCCTCAAATCTTCTTGAAAATGGCCAGATTTAGAGAGAGAAAACTAGGTTTTGGGTTGAAAATGGTAGAGTGAGAGTGTTTTCCCAAAATTTGCAAATCCAACTGCTCTTATTTATAGATTTAGCTTGATAAGATCGATTTGCCTTGGGTGGATATCAATCTGGTCCTCTTAAAATCCCTCTTTTCCATGACATTTGAAGGTAGGAGATCGATCTGTCGAAACCTTGAGATCGATCTGTCTTAGGGAGAAAGTTGAGAAGATCGATCTGGCTAGGGAGGAGATCAATCTGCTCCAACCCGAAAGCTAGGAAAATCAATCTGTTTGCC
Organism: Firmiana major; assembly: GCA_033439115.1. Lineage (NCBI taxonomy): Eukaryota > Viridiplantae > Streptophyta > Magnoliopsida > Malvales > Malvaceae > Firmiana > Firmiana major. Next base: position 41,735,083 of record CM065908.1, on the reverse strand, counting down.
TCAAGAATCGATCCTCTCATTAAAGAATGTTTATCAGATCGATCTGGCTCCATTAGAGATCGATCTGCACTGTTCCTATTACTCGAATAAGATCATTTTGGCTCTTTCAGATCGATCTCTCATCCTATGAGATCGATCTGGCTTTCATATTTCCCAGATTTTTTACAGTTTTCTACAGTAACTCATACCAAACAATTTTTAATTTGTTGCCATAGTCATTTCCTTAACCAGATACCTTTAAGACATGAAAATGGCATCCATTCATACTTTATACACATTAAAAGTTGTGTGAAATCTTTGTATAACCAAAAGTATATAATATAAACTGAATGGAAGTGCACAACTCATGCAATCTTCATTCCATTTACCACACCACTCAAAATGCAATATATTTACATTCCACTCATGGAAATATCCTTCTTACACTCATTACAAACTTTAAAACTTACGTGTATTCATTTCACAATCCAATATACACATATACAAGGTTATACATATATGGGGTCTAACATATTTTGTGTTGGTCAGCTCCTACCAGCTGTTAAGGTATAAGAATTATACATATAAAAGGATTTTATATCTATCGTATTATATCGCACAGTCATACATGGAAAAATGAGAATTATTGTATGAGGATGTTATGTAAAGATATTTTATTTATACAATAGATTTTGTATATCTACAGACATGCTTGGGAGTGTGTGATTTAAAGTTTCAAGTATTTCCCTTATAAATGTAAGAAATTTGTAATTACATCGACTCACAGCCCAATCGTAAGTGGTATATGTATGGATGAAGGGCACCCAGAGTCGGGGTGTGACACCTTAATCTTCGTCATAATTCATTCTTAATTGTAAGACCCAAATCCCATTACTTTTCCTTAAGAGACATGTTAACAGTACACTTTTAACTGAATAAGTAAGGTTAAATTGTGATCTGCAAGGAACCTTTGGAAGTTGGAAACTTAAATTTGAGCATGGCAATTAGCTATAGAGTCCACGGTATAGTTGAGGTAAGGATCCATGTAACGCCCCAGAAATGTGGAATTTAGGGTTAATTTAAAATTTTATCTTATAATCCACTTCTTACTTAAGGTGTATTCCTGCTCAGTGTCTGCTCACATCTTATCATTTCATTATTAAACGCATTGTATTCAATTATACTTATATCATTTTCAACGAAATTTCAGCAGCATAACCTCTTGTATATATCCATATCCTCCTATAAAATTTTCAAAGCAAATGTAGATTTCCCCAGCCAGTTGATTTTACTTCCATTTACATATATATAAAACCCTAATTACATCCCAGGCGTTTACTTATACACAAGTATCTGTATTACATAAATTGTCTGGAAACAAAATGAATTATACCTTACACGTGTACAAGAAATAGCCTGGGGAAAGTCTCGTCCACCAACCTATGTCGCGTACGCAGTAGACACTGGTAACTACTACAAGTAATCTGAGAAGAAGGGAAACAGGGGGTGACCTTCAACTAGCCAATAAAGAGTGCATTTAAAACAAGAAATAATAAATCAATTCATTTGTAAAATAATGATACAATTCACATCTCAAACTATGTGATAAAAATCATCAGAGTATATAAACTCGAAACATCAACTTATTATAATAATATGGAGACTAAGCATTTACTCTTCCTATCATGAAAGAAATCACCACTCCATCCTCAAAAGAAGGCATCCTCCGAAGAGGGAATCAAGTACCTATGGCCATGGTAAGGCTATAGACTAGACCAGGGTCATTCAACATCATCTAAATGCCACACAGGCGGTATATCACATAAATAAAGGAAAACATCACAATAGACACATAGAATATGCATAACATGGTCAAGGTCTAGCCCGATCCTAGGCCGTCGGCTAGAATTCCCTTGGGTCTCACTCGATCGACCCCCAGGTTTCCCTAACTCGCATGCTATTGAGCCTACAGTCTCAAAAAGTACCATTATTATATTGAAATTTGTTTTGCAATCATCTTAGAGCTCATAATAGTTTTGCTTCATAAATATCACACACACACACACACACACACACATATATATATATGTTGGCTCTACCGAGAGGGGGGTGAATCGGTTTTCTAACGTTAATAGCAAATTTTAATTTAATCCTATTATAGTCAGCAAATGAAAATGAATAATATAATAAAATTAAACAATTTAATGCAAGATAGGGAAGAGAGAAACAAACACAATCGTTTATAGAGGTTCGGCCAAACTCTTGCCTACGTCCTCTCTCCTTGACCTTCTTGTCAAGTGCTTTCTTACTCTCATTCAATAGAAGTTACAATGTTCCTTTTACAGGTTAAGGAATAACCTCTCTACCCTTTGCAATATAAAAATGTATTCACCCTCTTACAAGTTTATCTCACTGAGGAACAATCCTCTTCTCTCTCAAGATAAGGATGAATACAAAATGAAGCTTTAATGTAGGTAGGACAAATATAGCTTTTGCACTTAAGCTTATACAATAAATCTCAATAAATGAGGAATGAAGACACAAGGAATGAAAGTGTTTAAAGCTTGAGAATGTAGAAAATGTGCAGCAATAATGTCTCTCTTCTCATTATCTTCAATGCTTGGTTAAATACTGAAGGATTGGTAGTTGGAGCATTAAATGCTGTTTTTCCCGTTGAGATTTTGCAGAAACTAGCCGTTGGGTACCTCCAGTAGAGTGCCAGATCGATCTCTTAGTTATAAACCCTGCAAGATCAAAGCACAATAACACAAGGAGATCGATCTGTCGAATAGGCAGATCGATCTGTTAATTTGAAAATGAAAGGGGAGATCGATCTGTCGAATAGGCAGATCGATCTTCCAATCTCTCTGTTTAAGGCAAGATCGATCTACAGATCGATCTGCCATGCAATCTCATAGAGGGGAGATCGATCTGTCAATACCACAGATCGATCTCCTTAGCTCTCTGACTTTGAGGAAATCGATCTCTTCCTTACCAGATCGATCTCACAAGCTCTCTGTTTGAGTGTGGATCGATCTTACAGATCGATCTTCAGTCTATGCTTTAAGGGAGATCAATCTCTTCCTAGATCAGATCGATCCCTCAACTCTAATATTAGGCAGATCGATCTCTTAACCCTTATAGATCGATCTCACTCTTCCTTAATACCTTTGTACAAGTTCAAAACTTTGCAGATCGATCTCATGTCTTCCTGAGATCGATCTCTCATCCAAGATACACCAAGGAGATCGATCTCTCATAAGCCAGATCGATCTCTCATCTATAGAAAACCCAGGAGATCGATCTCTCATAAGCCAGATCGATCTCTCATCAACAGAACTCTAAGTTCTGGTACTGATAACCTCTAAACATGTTTTTATATCATCTTTATATTATTGAATTTACTTGTTTTGTCATTTCAAAATACATTAACTCAACAATATATATATATATATATATTTGTCCACAAAACTTTTAAATCACACAATCGAGCTCAATTAAAGCAAAACATGCACTCGGGTAAGAAAAACTCAGGCTATAAGTCTTTCTCAAGGTTTATGCTTATTTCATAAAATATTTTCATGCCACCAAATGCTTAGTTGTAGATAAGGAATTCAGGTATTGAAATCGGTTGCATCCCTTACCTAAATGAGGCCGAGGCAGCCTTGAATTGTTAGGCGTCGGGTTCGAATCGTTTTGCATGCTAACTTCTCGAGCTATCCAAAAAAATTTTCAAATCATCAATTGATACTCAATTTCATCTTTACTTCATATTTACAATCATTTGAAACTCAAACGGGGTCAATCAGACCATTTTTTGATCATTTTTCATACTTTCTCGATTTTAGTGATAAAGTCTCGATTTAAGCTATTTTATTGGTTTTCTTTTCATCAAACTTATAACTTCTCAACCTAATAGCTTCAACATTTATTCTAAACTTTATTTAGTCATTCACACACTCTAATTATCAAATTTTCACACTTTTACGATTTTTTACTTAACTAAGCTATAAACTGAGTTTTTCGATATAAAGTTAATTGTCAACAACATCCAACGTAGTTAAAATTCACCATTTCTCCATCAACCCTTGGCTGTCCAAAAATACATGTGCCCCTAGAAATTATTTTAACAATTCTTGCTTAACAAAAAATTATCCTACAATATCAAACAATCATATATATGAACAACATCATCTTCCTCTAACTTCTTGCCAACTTTGACCAACTTTAACTCAACATTTTTGCTCATGCAATAAAACTAAGCTATTAAGCAACATGTAGACATCTTAAAATCATCTAAAACTTTAAGACCCAGTTTTGCTGATGTATTACATATGATTCATATGATGTATACACTTTCATATGTTAATTGAATCATAAGAAGAGCTTTCGGCTTGAATGAAATTACAAAGAGAATGAATGAATAATCATGAATGCATGTACTGACTAAATAAGGGCTGAAGTGGCCATAAACTAAACAAATGGAATTAAAACCCTTCAGACTGGATATAAGGACTAAAACATGAATTTTAAGTACCCTTTTACGATTCCAAGCAGTATACACAAGTCACATTGTATGTGAATCATAAGAAATAAACCTTTCCATGCTCTAAGTGGGATTAGAATGCAAAATGAGTATTGAAGTAATGAAATATGAGTTTACGTTTGGAAATCTGAGAAAAATAATAGCTGGAATGCTACAGAGTAAGGGGAGATTGATTTTAGATCAAGGGGAGATTAATCTCATTATGCTCAAAATACAGAACTAAAGCATTTTGCAAAAAGGAGGTCGATCCCTTATTTAAGCAGATCGATCTCGATATGCTTCTGCCTAACAAAGATCGATCTCATCCCTAAAGACAGATCGATCTCTAAAAGATTCTGGCTAGCAAAGATCGATCTCTTCACCAAGCCAGATCGATCTCTAAAGCCTTCAGCCAGGCAAAGATCGATCATATCCCATTAACATATCGATCCTATAGCCTGCAAACTGAATATCGATAAAGTTCAAACAAGGGAAGATCGATCTCTCACCCTTGGAGATCGATCTCATAAGGCCAATTTTATAAAAAGGGCCCGACATTCAAGCTTTCTTCCCTAAAACATCAAACATCCCTCCATTTTAGGAAAGAAAACCTAGCTTTCTCACTTTAGAATACCACCTTTTCCAAAAAGATTTAAGAAAAAGCTATTTGAGCAAAGTTGTTCATTGTGATGAGGAAAACAACATACTTTGGAATCAACATTTAACTTGTTATTTTGAAGGAGCAAAAAGGTCTTCCAGTTTCAGACAAAAGAAAAGTCAAGCTAGGTGGGTTTTCAATACACTAACTCTAAGTATGTTTATTTAGATGTTGATAGGATTTGATTGATGTATGTATTATTGGTTGAAACTACCTAGAATATGATGAATCAACCATGACCTAAAATGGGTTTAGTGTGAGAAAGTGAACTATGGATTGATTTAATGATCAAGTGAATATACTATGGTGATGGGGATGTTATATGCATGCTTGTGAAACAGTTTTATGAAATTAGTTAATGAAGTTGGATGAAGTTATGAAATGTGCACGTAAGGTGTTGTGAAAATGCATGTGAATGGAAAACAAAGGCGATTAGATGTTTATTTAATACAAAGAAACTCGGTTCATAGCCCGGTTAAGTGAAAAATCGAGAAAATAGAGAAAGTAATAGAAAAGGGTCCGAATGACCCCATTTTAGTTTTGAATGAATTTAAGTATGAAGTAGAGGTATAACGAGTATCTATTAATGGTTTGACAATATTTTGAGCAGTTCAGGAATCTAACATGTGAATCGAAGCTAGTCTGAGACCTGGGTGTATTTCACCGCCTAAGGTGCAAGAGGTAAGAGATGCAACCGTTTTGTGCATATGTGTTTAATACCAATGAAAATGCTTTGATAGCATAAAATGGTCTTATAAATGAGAATATTTCTTGAGAGAAGTGTTTAACTTGAGATTTATTACTTGAGTACATGTTTTACCAGTTTGAGCTTGATTTTATGATTTGAATGTTTTGCGAACAAATATACTTTATATTTGAATGAGATTTATAAGGCAAAACTATTGTGAGCTCAAGGTGAAGACGAAACTATTTTCTACATAATAATGGCATGTTTTGAGACTAAGGACTTGTCATAATATTTGTACATCGATACCTCCGCTTTGGTAGCGTGAGATGCCTCCGCTTTGGTAGTGTGAGGTGCCTTCATTTTGGTAACGTGAGATGCCTCCATTTTGGTAACGTGAGCTACCTCCATTTTGGTAATGTGAGATGCCTTCGCTTTAGTAGTGTGAGATACCTCTGCTTTAGTAGTGTGAGATGCCTCCATTTTGGTAATGTGAGATGCCTCCGTTTTGGTAACGTGAGATGCCTCCACTTTGGTAGTGTGAGATGCCTCCACTTTGGTAGTGTGATATGTAAGACCCCGTATATGTATAAGGGTAATGTGTGTACTTGGATCAAATAATATGAATGGACTTGTAATGTAAAGTATGATTGATGTAAGTCCATGGATTCAATGTATGTATGTGTAATATAAATTGTAACGTACATACAAGTTTCATTGAGTATGAATATGAAGAAATGAGTTCTAGCAAGTGATGGATGTGATTGAGACTCAAGATGAGTAGTGTGGTAAAATGGAATGGAGTTATGCTTCCATTTGGTTTTATGTAGCATGCCTTTGAACATACAATGAATGCACACAAGTTTCAATGTTCATAAGGTATGAATGGATGCCATTTTCAAGTTATAAGGGTGGATGGATGAGAAAATGGCCATGGCAATAGATTAAGGATGTGTTGGTATGAGTTGCAGCAAAGAAACTGCAGGAAATCTGGAAAACATGAGGTCCAGATCGATCTCATAGGATGAGAGATCGATCTGGAAGAGCCAGAATGCTCTTATTTGGGCGAAAGGATAGAGCAGATCGATCTCCAATGGAGCCAGATCGATCTGCCAAGCATTCTGTAAGTGAAAAGATCGATCCTCAAGCACCCAGATCGATCTCCTTAGCTCTCTGTTTGGGACCAGATCGATCTCATGATTCGACGAATCGATCTCATACTTCAACAGATCGATCTCATTGCTTCAACAGATCGATCTCAGGCTTAAAAATGCCGTGAAAAAGAGGGATTTTAAGGGAGCAGATCGATCTCCTCTTGGACCAGATCGATCTCCTCAAGCCATTTCTATATAAGGAGAGCTGAAAATCTGGAAATCTTGGAAAAACATATTAACCTCCCATTTTCAACCCAAAAACCTAACTTTCCCTCTAAAAAATCAGCCATTTTCAGTGAGATTTGGAGAGAGATCATTAGAAGCAAAGTTGTTCCTATTAAGGAGAAGAACAACATAGTGAGAGGGCATTTTCCCATTCTTAGAATTGAAGGAGTTAAGGGCATTACCAATTGGAGCAAGAAGAGAAATCATATTGGTAAGATTCTAACACTCCAATCCAAATGCATTAGCTATTTAATTGATTTTGGAGTTGATTGATATGAGTATTGATGTATAAACTACCTAAGAATGTAGTGGAATTGGTGTGACCTAGAAATCTAAAATGGGTATAATGTGAGGATATGTGGGATTGAATGAGCTTATGGGTTATGGCATGCTAAAGTTGTTATTGGGGTAATGTTATGATTTTAGAGGGTTAGATGGAATTACTTGGTGAGTAGGAGGAATTGTGAAAATGGGTATGTATATGATTGATAAATGCCATAGTGAGGGAATTCATGGAATATGAACACTATGAGCTTAATGTCGATTTAACATCGATTTTGAATAAGTTAATAGGCCTAAGAAGATCCATAGACTCGAGTTATGGGTAAAGTAATGAAACGAGGCCATATAAGCGTTAATAGAGGCTATAGGTTAAATTGACTATAGCAAGCGCAAGGGTTGCATTGTATGGATCGAATATAATGCGGGATACGATTTTGTGCAGTCCCCGAAGAGTTCGTTGAAGGCGAACCGAACCGTACGAGTAAGCAGCTTAAGGAAGTGGAATCACGCATCGCGATTCCAGGTAAGGGAATTTTGTGAGTATATAGAGGTAGCTGCTCGTACTTTGAACTTGTGGGTGAAAATTGGGTGTTGTATGAAATGCATGAATTGCTCAAATAAATGATGGATGCTATTCGTGAATGATGACAAGTATATGCGTGGTTTCGGATTTGAAGTGGATTTTATGAAATGGGATAGTAAGGCTAATAATTGCATAAATCTAATGTCTTGATGTTTTTCCAAAACGAATTGCTTGGTTTTAAGCAAGCTCGTAGATAGGACGGCTAGTATTGTATTGTTGTTGTAGAAAAGCATTTGTGAGTGCTAAACCCGAATTGTCGGGATTGATGAATTGTATATGAGTCGCCTATCACACTTGTATGACATAAATCGCGCTAGAGCCTCGGTCGCGCTGGATTTCTATGTTTTCATTTGTATGAAACGTGCTGGAGCCTAGCTCGCACCTTGATTTGGAATCTATAATGATATTTATAAACCGTACTGGAGCTTCTGCTCATACGTGGATTTTGAGTGGTTGTCTTATGAGTAAAACCGTACTAGAGCTATGCTCGTACGCGCCTCTTTATGAGAAGATGCATGATGCATGAGTCGTGCTAGAGCTTTGCTCACACAAGCTTGTACAATGGGATTCGTATAGGGTTGTGAAAGTGGGTAAGACCCTTAAGCCTTACATCCTTAAGCTAACATCCTTAAGCCCGAGGAGGCAGGGAGGCTCTGTTAGGCGGGGAGGCTCTGTTTGGCAGGGAGGCTCTCTTACGGTGGGACCCTTAAGCCAACATCCTTAAGCCCAAAGAGGCGGGGAGGCTCTGTTAGGCGGGGAGGCTCTCCTACATGGGCACGGTAAGATCCTTAAGCCCTACATCCTTAAGCTAACATCCTTAAGCCAGAGGAGGCAGGGAGGCTCTGTTAGGCGGGGAGGCTCTGTTCGGTGGGGAGGCTCTCTTACGGAAAGGATCCTTAAGCCCTACATCCTTAAGCTAACATCCTTAAGCCCGAGGAGGCAGGGAGGCTCTGTTAGGCAGGGAGGCTCTGTTCGGCAGGGAGGCTCTCCTTCACGGAATATGGAAAACTCTTGGTATGGGGTAGATAAGACCTAGGAATGGCACCCCCGATCACGATATGAGTTACGGAGTACGCTGTACCGTGTATATCACGTGGAGTACGATGTACCGCATGATGGTTATGTGATGAGAAAGTCTGGCGAGGGATAATCCATCTTCGTGCCAGCATGATACCCCGCACACCTGGATGCGTGTGGTCTGGGATGATTTATGATGTAATGATTCACATAGGCACTTTTGATATAGTGACCTAGATTTATACACATGCGTGAATTGTGGAATGTAAATGTGGTTGTGGTTTGTGAGTTGATTTGGTGGTGTTATGGTGTTGGTTTAAAAAGGAAGTTTCTTAAAGAATTGCCCTTTAATGAATTTAAATGAGATTGAGCATGAGATGATTTATACATGATGTCTCTACCATGTTTTATATGCCAATGCACATGATTTTGATACAGGATATATATGTATATTCACATGGCATAGTTTTATTCCTCATGCTCCGACTATAAACGATTTATGCATAACACTATCAGCATGTAGATAGAGTAGTTATCTACCATGCTTGCATTATTGCCTTACTGAGCGTGTGGTTGCTCATCCCACTCTATTTTCCCCCCTACAGAGCGTGCATAGTAGCCCAGTGAGGACTGAGGCGTATTATTTTGGACTCCGCTGCATCTCCACCGCTAAGAGGTATATACACAGTGATTCTTTTTGTATCTAAACAATGTAAAAGCACAGTATTCTTTTGAGTTGTACTTATGGGGGATGTAGATGTCAGTAAAACATGTATTCGTATAAGTACACGATTAAATGCACATGTATGACATCGTTTTAATTAATTGAGAATGAATGAGATGTGGTGTTTATTATTGGCTCACAGCCCAACAGTGTGTGGTGAGTTTAGTTCACGACCGGGTAAGGTAACAGTAAAACGCGAAAAATTTTCAGTGATTTTCGGTTAAAGAGAATGGAATTGGGTCGTGACATGATATGCCTCCATTTTGGTAACGTTAGATGATTCCCTCGTTTGAGGATGCCCTCGTTGAGGATGATGTGATGTGATGATTGCTCTCATGACATTTATATTATGCCTAGTCTCCATAACAGTTTTGAGAAATAACGTGTTGTGAAATTGAGATAACGATATTTTGATGAATTGTGATTTTAATCAAGTGTTTATAATTATGTGAAATTATGCCATTATTACACCTATGCTTTGAAGATGATTTCTAAATCTCATATGCACTCCTTAATGAGCTAGTTGAAGCTCACCCCTTTTTCCTCCCCCAAAGATTATTTACAGTAAGCACAAGTACCTGCTGCGTACGTGACATAGGCTAGTGGACGAGACTCTCCCCAAGCTATTGCTTGTACACACGTGAGGTATAATTCAATTTATTTTATACCCAAACAATGATTTAATGCAGACACTTATATTTAAGTAACGTTGGGATGTAATCAGGATGATATATGTATATAAATTAGAAAAGCGGGTTTATTTTGATACCATGTTATTTGGTTAAGTAAATGTTGATGTTAAGAAATCTGTGGGATATTGGTTGATGAAATGGAAATAAAATCAACTGGATTGTGGTATTGAACTGCTTCTTAAATGTGCTGGAGAATAGTGATAAATATAAGGGGAGATGCCGCCAAATTTTTGTTAGAAAACGAAATGAGTATAATTAAGTATAAGCAGTTTAATGATGAATAGATATGAGATTAACTGGCACTGTACATGAATGCACCTCGAGTAGGAAGTTATTTTAAGAAAAAGTTTAAATTAGCCTTATTTTTCACGCTTTCGAACTGTCATAGATTTAGTGGTATCAGAGCGAAAGGTGCCTAGTACTGTTAGTGTTGATCAATTGGAAATATATTACATCCCAAGTATCTGTACTTATCTGGTTATGAATTGAATTTAATGGTTAAAATTATAACCAAGTTTAATGTATACGTGCAGGTACGTAAGAATTAAGATATGAGGGGGAAATAAGGTCTTCCTTAGATGCAGGCACAACTGCCTCCACCACCTACCCCACAGCTAGAGAGTCCTAACTCTCGAATTAATCGGTTGGAGCAAGATGTACGATAAGGGTTTGAGCAGATGGTAGCGCTATTTACACATCATTTCGGGGCTAATGCCTCGGTACCACACCTACCCCAGCTTCTACACCTACACCACAACATGATATGCCCCCACCTCTTTTACAGACTGACCCTGTGCCACCCGTCGCTCAGCCTCCAGCATAGACTAGACCCCAAGACAGAGGTATGGGTCGATTACGAGACTTTCTTAAGATGAATCTGTCGACATTTAAGGGGGTAAAGAACCCCATATCAGTAGAGGAATGGCTGACGGAGATGAGGATTATGAGACCCCGTATATGTATAAGGGTATATATGTACATAGAAATGTAAATAGAGTTGTACTATGAATTCATAAGTGAAGTATATGTGATGTAAGTCCATAAGTAATGTACACACTTGTAATGAGAGTGGTAATTGTACACACAAGTTACATTATGTATGAATGTGAAGAAATGGACTTAAACATGTGGAGAATGTGTGTAGAATGGATTATGAGTAGTTTGGTAAAATGGAAGTAGAATTGCATAAGATGTGGACTTCCATTTTGTTTATATTAAGTACCATTGGTCATACAAAGATTCTACACAAGTTTTAATGTGTAGGAAGTGAGGATGGATGCCATTTTCAAGACTCAAAGATGAATGAATGAGGAAATGATCATGGTAGCAAATTAAGGATGTTTTGGTAAGGGTTGTTGCAGAGGAACTGCAAAAAATCTGGAAATTTTGAAGCGCAGATCGATCTCATGGGATGAGAGATCGATCTGGAAGAGCCAGAATGCTCTTATTTGGGCAAAAGAATAGAGCAGATCGATCTCCAATGGAGCCAGATCAATCTCCTAAGCATTTTGTAGTGAAAAGATCCATCCCCAAGCACCCAGATCGATCTCCTTAGCTCTCTGTTTGGGAGCAGATCGATCTCATGCCTCGACAGATCGATCTCATGCTTCGACAGATCGATCTCAGGCTTAAAAATACCGTGAAAAAGAGGGATTTTAAGGGACCAGATCGATCTCCTCTTGGACCAGATCGATCTTCTCAAGCTAATTCTATATAAGGAGTGCTGGAAATCAGAAAATTTCGAGAAAAACACAAACCTTCCACTTTCAACCCAAAAAACCTAACATTCTCTCTCAAAAATCAGCCATTTTCAGTGAGGTTTGAAGAAAGACCATTAGAGACAAAGTTGTTCCTATCAAAGAGAAGAACAACATAGTTGGAAAGCATTTTCCCATTGTTGGTATTGAAGGAGTTAAGGGCATTGCCATTTGGAGCAAGAAGAGAAATCAAATTTGGTAAGATTCTAACACTCCAACTATGGTACATTGTTTATTTAATTGGTTTTGGAGTTGTTTGGCATGAGTATGGATGGTTAGAAACTATCTAAATGCATTGGAATGATTATGACCTAGAAATGGTCCAGAGTGAGAAAGTGGAATGTATGGAGATTAATGATGAATGAGATATGTAAAGGTTATTTATAGTGTTGTGGTATGATTTTAAGATGTGGTTAGTGGATAAATTGTGAAATTTACCTAAAAGAGGTAAAATATGGATTAAGGCATTTGTAAAAATGCATAAGTGAATAATATTGACTAGTGAGGTCAATTATGGGTTAAATACATTAACTCAATCGATTTAATGAATGAATCGCAGCTTCCGAGGATACGCCGAGGCGAGTTGAGCCAAGAGCGTGAGAAGCTAAAAGGAAAGGAGTCACACCAAGTAAATCGAGGTAAGGGAATTGTGTGGACTCTTAGAGATATCTGTGCGCAACTTGGGCGCTTAAATGTTTTGCTAGAATGCATGAGATTAGGAAATGTTGTTGGGTGATTGAAGGGTAAAAGTTGGGAGTTTGAGAAATGTGCATGAAAACAAAAGCATATTGCTTTGAAAATCATGTTTTATTGCTTTTTAGCAAATGATTGGTAGGTTGGCTAACATTGAAATGATTTGCAAAAGAAATGAGTGTGTTTTAGTTTTGTTAGCCATACTTTGCAAAGTTTTGAGCCACCTACATGATTTCGTGAGTATGAAAGTGTGCTAGAGTATGACTAGCATGAGATTTGACGTGTTTTATACACATGAGTGCAAGAGGCACTAGTTTTTCACATGGATTTCATAATTGTTTTGGCATTGTGCTCGAGTTTGTCTCGCACTGGATGCCCACCTTGCATGTTGCCGTGTTTGGAGCTTCGAGTAGATTGGGTGTCACATCGATTAAATAGGCTCACACGTGCATTGTTTGGACATGATTAATTAGCCGTGTTAGGAGCTTCGGATAGACAAGAGGTCGCACCGATTAAATAGGCTCACACGTGCGTTTGAGATGTGGCGTGATATGATGTGTTGATTGGGTCCATGGAGTACGTCGTACCGTGCATGTAGCATGGAGTACATTGTACCATGTTGAGTTGTGATGTGCCGTCTTCGGACGAGATCTGCTATGGACCGGCGAGTAGGATTTGACCCACCTCCCGTGTGGAAGCAGATGGTGGTGATATCCCGCACACCTGATCCGTGTAGCAGGTATCACAGGTTATGTACATAGGCCTTGAGGTTATTACCTATTGTTGAACTGCCTATCTCACATGTCTACTGCTATTTGAGAATAAATCCATGTTTGAAAATGATTTGTGGGTCAGGAAAGCCCGAGGGATGGGCCGAGACCTGACCAATGTTGAAATTGATTTGTTAATGGTTTTTAAAGTGCACAGATGCATAATGTTTAATGCCATGCCTTATTGTGAAAACGCATGATGTTTAATGCGATGCTTTATTATGAAAATGCATGATGTTTAATGCCATGCTTTTATTGTGAATTATGCATGATGATTTATACCATGCTTTGAGTTGAAATGTGCACTGAATTTTAATAGCATGAATGCTTTACATACCATTAACACAATCATACACTCATGTTTTGAGATAAACAATTAATTAAATGCTTTTGAGCATGGCATCACGATCACGTAGATAGTGCAGTATCTACCTGTTCGCATGATTGCCTTACTGAGCGTGTGGTTTGCTCACCCCCCTTATTTTCCCCTCTCTACAGAGATTTGAGTATAGATTGAGCGTGATTGGAGGCGTTCCCTTTTGGTAATCTGCTGCATCCTATCGCTAAAGGTATACACACCTTGATTATTTTGTATCTAAACTAGACATAGCACAGTAGCATTTTGTATGTAACCATTGGGGATGTAAAACAATGTAAACACATGTAACAACTCTGATATATATACATTTATACAAGTGTTTACTCATAAATAATGTTTCAAATTGAATTGGTATGGTGGAGTGAGTTAGACGTCGGCACACAGCCCAACTGTCAAGTGTGTGGTTGTTCACGATCGAGGAAGGATGATTAAGGATTTTCGCATGAAAATGCAAAAAATTTGTACATATTTTGGTAAGTTGAGGGTCGTGACAAGGATAATCTTTAATTTCCTGGAGTGCACTGATGCAGAGAGAGTCAGTATGAGTGCTTATATGCTTAAGAAGTAAGCATGATATTAGTGGAGTACAACCCAAAGTATATTGACTGCCAACCATCCAGTGATTAGTTGGGAAACTTTTCAGTAAGCCTTCAGGACACAGTATATCCCTCACGCTGGCCAGAGAAAAATGCAAGCAGATTTTCTGAATTTAGTTCAGGGTAATATGACAGTCGATGAATATGAGAACCGGTTCACCACTTTGCTAAGATATGACCCGAAGACTGTCAAGGACCCGGAGCGTCGTACATAGCAATTTATATATGGGCTGAGAATAGCCATTCAAGATAGATTGATGAGGCTCTATATTACTGACTTCATGGATGCTTTAAGATGGGCACAAGAAGTCAAAAGGGGACTAGATTTGGTGCAGTCCCAATCTGAATCTCAGGTAGTGGTCAGAGATAATGGTAAGTGTCACGACCCAAATTACCTAAAATCAGAGTAAATTTTTCACTTTTTCATTTATTATTTAATTCTTACCTTTCTCTCATCGTGGCCATCCTACAAACAGTTGGGCTATGATTCGGTGTTAGTCACCTCACACTATTACCAATTCCATTTCCATAATCACATTTATATATCAGAGTTTACCATCTTTGACTTTAATTAAATAAATACTCAATGGTATTTATAACTCTACATCCTCGACATCATTTCCGTTTACAGTACTGTGCATTACATATTTAGATACAAAACTATACAAATGTGTATACCTGACTCTCGATGGGAAGCAGCGAATACCAAGCATGCAAGTCCTCAGCCGCTCAATAACTATTGCGAGTGCTCTGAAAAGATGCGAAAATAAAGGGGGTAAGCAAACCACACGCTCAGTAAGGCAATTATGCAAGTAAGTAGATAGCTCCACTATCTACATGCTCATAATGCCATGCCCTTAAATCCATTTCTTTTCATTTAAAATTTCACGCACAAAGTCATGCATATTCAATGCCATAGTTTATCCAAAACTATTTGTGCATATATAAATCAGGTAATTCATGCATTCATAGCATTTTATGTGACATCATTAAATCATAATAAGCATGAATTTAATCAAGATCATGCAGTCTTTCATGTTATCTAAGACAAATCATGAATTTGAATTAAAAGCATGGAAAACAACATCATGCTTCTGCATTTAAATCAATTCATTAAAACTACAGTAAAACTAACCCTTCCGGGTCAATCATCCAATAAAACAATTCATTTAAAATTCATTATAAAACTTCGGTTATAAACCACCATTATTTCAGGGTCACAAATCATAAAATCATTTAATCATAAAATCATCAAATCAGGGGCCTGACCCCTCCTTCGGGTCTACCCTGGTCTAACAGACCACAAGTTATATCATGTGAGACAATCAGGTAATTATCAGTAACATCGAGGACTATGGCCATATCCTAGTGATCCCTAGTAACACGGTACCTAGTGTGCGAGGTATCACACCTGAAACGGGAGGTGGGTCGTCCTACCCGCCAGAACAGCATAACACCAGGATTGCGAGGGCAAGGCTTGCTGCCTCGTGGCTAATGCCACTCCACTCCAACAATCCCCACAGTACAGCGTACTCCGCATGACATACACGGTACAACGTACTCCGTGAACCTAAGCTCAATCAGGGGTGCCTACAATAGGTCTTATCCACCCATATCATCTCTGTCTCAGTATGCACGTGTGAGCATATCATCTCACTGTGACACATAGTCTACAGGAGGCTCCAACACGGCTATATGCATGTCATAGAAATCCCTGTACGAGCGAAGCTCAAGCACGACTCCATGCATATTGATGATATCAGAAAACCTCGTGCGAGTGAAGCTCTAGCACGGTTTCATAAAAATCAGTAAAATCTGTGTACGAGCAGCGCTCCAGTACGACTTAAACTGATTATAAATTCAAGTAAAATCCACGTACGAGCAATGCTCTAGTACGGATATGCATAAAAACTCAATGAAAACCTCGTACGACTTTAAAATAAGTTATAAAACCATTTAAAACTTTGTGCGAGTAACGCTCCAGCACGAGTGAATGCTCAAGTAAATCAAATCTCGTGCGAGTTAGACTCCAGCACGACTTTATGCATAATTAAATCAAATCTCGTGCGAGTTACACTCCAGCACAGCTTTATGCATAATTAAATCAAATCTCGTGCGAGTTACACTCCAATACGGCTTTATGCATAATTATATCAAAACAGGATGCGAGCTAAGCTCCAGCATCTCTCATGCATATTAAATCAGTAAAACTAGTGCGAGCAATCGCTCCAGCACCATTTAATGCATACCACGTCAAAACAAATCAAAACATGTCAAAATAGAGTGCGAGCTAGGCTCTAGCAGCTCTCATTTCACAATAATAAAAATCAGTGCGAGCACCATGCTCTAGCACATTTCATGCATATGATGTCACACAAGTCGGTGCAAGCAACCGTTCAAGCACATTTATGCACATTCACAAACGTAGATATAGTGCGAACTACGTGTCAGCACTATCTGTTTCCATATAAACTTGATAGTTGGCCTGTTTTCCAAAGAAATTCCATTTAAAAATGAATAACACCTCCGTAGTGTTATCTTGTGAAATTTAACAATTTCTGGCCAATCTACCGATTTGCTTTGATTAAAACCAATAAAATTCTTAAACCATAAAAGTCCTTATATCATGCATTTCATGCATGTCATGCTTTCACCATCCTTAGGTGAACTTCCCTCAATAGGGGTAAAATAGACATTTCACCTATTTCGATCCTTAAAATCATTTAAACTATTTTTAGGATCATTATACATTATCAAGGTATACATACATATTCAGTGTACAGAAAGACTATTAAAATACGCGTAGCTACCTCTAGCTACTCACATAATTCCCTTACCTCATTTTTCTGTACAGTCTGACCTTTCCTCTGATGACTCGTCACGCAGTCCGATTTGCTTCGAATCCAATCTCCTGAACTACAGATAAATATTCACCAGGTCAAATACAATACAATTAATTGTATTTCACAATTTTCTGGGCTTAATTTAAATCATTGGGCCCGTTTACCCATATTGGGCCCGATTGCACCTTAATGAGCCTTAATCGACCTTAAGCCCAATTTCTACACTTTATCGAGGCCTATTGGGCTCATTGGGCCCATCGGTATTTATTTAGCCTCGTTCTAAATTTTTGGATATCTCAATTTAATATTTATGACAATTTATCCAATTTTCCAGAATTTAATTCATTTATGCGAAAATTAAATCTGAAATTCATCAACACGCATAACGATATAAATTGTCGTAAATAAGGGTTACTTACACGTGGTTCCATGATAGTACTCAAATCGAGGCTGTCTCGAGCTCTCGGTTGATGCCAATCATCGAGCTACACAATTAAATATATTTTCGGGTAAACTTTCAGTCGATTATTTATCAAATTAAATATTTCAAAAGTTAAATTGATCAATTCGACCGCTTACCGACTTACCCGAAGCTCGATTGCATCACTGAAATTTTTTCCAATTTTCTTTTCTTTTTTTCCCTTTTTCTTCCTTTTTTCCCTCTCTTTTTGGCTGAACCGGTCCGGTCCGGTTCAACCCAGTTCAGACCGCCAGTTCAGCTCGGTCCGGTTCGACCGGTTCAGTCTGGTTCGGCCAGTTCAATCACCATTTGGCCATTCCGGCACCGTCCGGCCAGTTCCCGGCGTGATTCCACCGCCGTTCGGTGCGCCATCGCATGAGCTCCCTAAATCGGGCCTCGATGTGGCTCAAATCGACGCCATCGCCGACGAATCGAGGTTTCTTCCCTGCGACTTCCTTCTCCTCTTTCGGTGTTTTTCGGCTACCTCACTGCGCGTCGCGGCTGCCTATGGGTTGCACGGGTTTCGGGCCTCCTTCGCCGGCCCTCGCCTGGGTCCCTGGTCGCCGGTGGCCGTCGGCTGGAGGGAAATCTCCTCGGGTCGTCATTTTCACCTTTCCGTTTCTTTTCCTCTCTGTTTTCGAATTCATATTTTTTTTTTTACATTTTTTTATTATTTATAATTAAATTTTATTATTATTTTTTATTAAAAATCCAAAATATCTGAAAAATTATTATTTTATTCCTTAAAATAATAATAAAAATCCCAAAAATTCATATTAAATTCATTTAATCCGTAAATGAATTTATCAGTCTAATTTTACCTTTTCTGTATATTTTTCGATTATTTTCGGGATTATTTTTCGATACGAAAATTCTGATTTATTCCAATAAATTCATATCTTGACCAATTTAATCCGAAATTTAATTATTTCTTCGTCATTGATCAAGATTTCTCATTCTCATATTTTTAATTAAATTTTCTTATCCCGATTAATATCGAATTTTGGTCTTTTGACCGTTTTACCCTTGCACATGTTCAGGAATATCATTTAAATCCTTTTTGCATTTTTTTAAATGCACTCGAAAATATCGGGTCTTACAATGAACAATTTGGATCTGTAAATGACTATCTTCCCATTTTACATCAATACACAACCCAATCCTTATTTTAAGGTATCATAAGAGAAACTATCCGACCCATGATTTAGAGTTGGCAGCCGTAGCGTTTACATTAAAAGTATGGCGCCACCACTTATACAGTGAGACATTTCGGATATGCACTGATCGTAAAAGCCCCGAGTATCTATTTTTACAGAAAGAGTTGGATATGAGATAACCAAGAGAGTTAGAGCTTCTAAGGATTATGATTGTGAACATTTTACCATCCAGGAAAGGCTAATGTAATGGTTGATGCCTTGAACAGAAAGAGCCTCGGGATGGTATCACATATGATGGTCAGGGAGCTTTCCTTGGTCATATTGTATATATAAGGATGGGGTGTCAATTGATCCGTCTAAGGTAGAGGTTGTACTTAATTAGGAGAGACCGAGGACAGTTATAGAGATTCAGAGTTTTTTGGGACTTATAGGGTATTACAAGAGGTTTGTTGAAGGATTCTCCAAGATTGCAACTCCTTTGACTAAGCTTACACGAAAGGACGTTTCGTTTACATGGTCAGATCAATGTGAGCAACGTTTCCAAGAGCTTAAAAGGAGATTGACTACAACACCCATTTTAATTATCCCAAGTGGATCCCGAGGCTTCACAGTGTATAGTGATGCTTCCCATTAGGGGTGCATACTCATGCAGCACGGGAGAGTAGTCACTTATAGGTAATGTCAAATGAAGGATCATGAGCAAAACTACCCCACGTATGATTTGGAGTTAGCCACAGTGGTGTTTGCCTTGAAGATATGGCGGCATTATTTGTACGGGGAAAGGTTTCAGATCTTCACAAACCATAAGAGTCTAAAGTATATCTTTGACCAGAAGGAACTTAATATGAGACAAAGACGTTGGATGAAGCTCGTCAAGGACTACGACTGTGAGATTTTACATCATCCAAGGAAGGCGAATGTAGTTACTGATGCCCTGAGCAGGAAGGTTATGGTTTTTGTTATGATGATCAGGGAATGTGATTTATTAGAACAGTTCATCAGACTCAGGAGCAGAGTTGAGGAAGCAGAGGTCGGATTTATGGCTAGCCTATGGATAGAGCCCAGTATTATGGATCAGATTAGAACCAGACAGAGAAGTGATCAGAAGCTACTGGATTTGGTTAGCCAAGCTGAAAAGACATTGCAGTCAGATTTTACGATCAGTGATGATGGATTGTTGAGGTTAAAAGGCTATATTTGTGTCCTGAGCAATGATACCTTAAAGCACTAAATTTTGAGGGAGTCTCACTATTCTCGTTCAACCATGCACCCAGGTAGTACTAAGATATACCAAGACCTGCGTAAGGTGTATTGGTAGAGAGGTATGAAATGGGAAGTGGTAGAATTTGTGGCCAAGTGTTTGGTATGTCAACAAGTAAAGGCTGAGCATCAGAAGCTTAGGGGATTACTTAAGTCCTTACCAGTGCCTAAGTGGAAATGAGAGCATATCACCATGGACTTTATCATGGGATTCCCGAGGACCTAGAGAGGTCATGATGTAATCTGGGTGATAGTAGACAGATTAACTATGAGTGTCCACTTCCTTGCTATCAAGAGCACAGATACCTTAAGTGCCTTAGCAGAGTTATATGTTAGAGAGATAACTCGACTGCATGGGGCCCTAATGAGTGTTACATCTGATAGAGATTCTAGGTTTACTTCCAGATTTTTGACTCATTTCCAGGAAGCTATGGCATATATGTTGAATTTTAGTACCGCCTATCATCCTCAGACTGATGATCAGTCCGAGCGGACTAAACAAACCTTAGAGGATATGTTAAGGATGTGTATGATGGACTTTAAGGGATCATGGGATGATCACCTGCCCTTTGCTGAGTTTACTTACAACAATAGCTATCATGTGAGTATTGGTATGACACCTTATGAGGCTCTGTATGGTAGGAGGTGTAGATCCCCTATAGCTTGGGAAGAAGTGGGTGACAGGAAAGTAATTACTCCCAACCTCATTGAACAAGCAGTTCAGAATGTAAAGATTATTTGTGATAGATTACGGGCTGCTCAGAGTCAACAAAAGAGTTACGCAGATGTACATAGACGGCCACTCGAGTTTCATGTTGAGTTAATGTATTTTGAAATGACAAAACAAGTTAATTCAATAATGTTAAGATGATATACAAACATGTTTAGATGTTATTAGTACCAGAACTTAGAGTTCTGCTGATGAGAGATCGATCTGGGGTATGAGAGATCGATCTCCTAGGCTTTTACTTGATGAGAGATCGATCTCATGAAGTAAGAGATCGATCTGCCTAGCCTTATAACGTTGTAAAGAGATTAAGGTAAAATGAGATCGATCTGCAAGGGTTAAGAGATCGATCTGGCTAATGCTAGAGTTGAGAGATCGATCTGGTAAGGAAGAGATCGATCTCCTCAAAGTCAGAGAGCTAAAGAGATAGATCTGTGTTGTTGAGAGATCGATCTCCTCTCTACGAGATTGCATGGCAGATCGATCTGGAGATCGATCTTGCTTCAAACAGAGAGTTAAGGAGATCGATCTGCCTATTCGACAGATCGATCTGCCTCATTACTTTAAACTAACAGATCGATCTTCTAACCTATGAGATCGATCTCCTTGTGTATTTGTGCTTCAATCTTGCAGGATTTATAACTAAGAGATCGATCTGCCTCATTACTTTAAACTAACAGATCGATCTTCTAACCTATGAGATCGATCTCCTTGTGTATTTGTGCTTCAATCTTGCAGGATTTATAACTAAGAGATCGATCTGGCCAAGAAGGCAGATCGATCTGGCACTCTACTGGAGGCACCCAACGGCTAGTTTCTGCAAAAACACAACGGGAAGAATAGCATTTAATGCTCCAACTACCCATCCTTCAGTATTTAACCAAGCATTGAAGACAAAGAGATAAGACACTATTGCTGCATATTCCAAACATTCTCAAGCTTTAATTCTTTCATTCTGTGTGTCCCTATTGCTCATTCATTGAGAATCATTGTAAAAGCTTAAGTGCAAAAAAGCTACATTTGTCCTACCACTTTAAAGCATTAAATTGTATTCAGTCTTATCTTAAAAAGAGAAGAGGATTGTTCCTCAGTGAGAGTATATTGTAAGAGGCTGAATACTTTTTCTGTATTGCCAAGGGTAGTGAGGTTATTCCTTAACCTGTAAAAGGAAATTTGTAAGCTCTATTGAAAGAGAGAAAGAAAGCACTTGACAAGAAGGTCAAGGAGAGATGACGTTGGCAAGAGTTTGGCCGAACCTCTATAAGTGACTGTGTTTGTTTCTCTTTCCTTCTCTTTGCATTAAATTGTTATATTGCACTGTTTTATTCATTATCATTTGTGTTTAAATTGTGATTAATTTAAAATCTGCCATAATTGTTAGAAAACCGATTCACCCCCCCTCTCGGTAGAGCCAACAATTGGTATCAGAGCTAGGACTCTTTAATCACGTAGGAACAACTTCCTAAGAGTTAGAAAACGATCAAATGGCTCTTAACAATGTAGCAACTAGTTTGATAGGAGAGGGGCACTCCACGGTTAGACCTCTCATATTCAATGGTGAACATTATTCATATTGGAGGACTAGGATGATGCTATTCATTCAAGCAAATGACTATGAAGTATGGAGAATTATAGTTAAGGGACCTCAAATCCCTACAAAGAAAATAGAGGGAAGAGATATCCCCAAAGAAGAAGATGAATGGGATTCTAATGACATTAAATGTGCACAACTAAATGCTAAAGCTATGCACACATTATTTTGTGCTTTAGGTCCTACTGAATATAATAGAGTCTCCGGGTGTGATAATGCCAAGCAAATATGGGATAAATTGGCAATAACTCATGAGGGTACAACCCAAGTGAAGGAGACAAAAGTAGGTATGCTCACACATGATTATGAGCTTTTTAGGATGAAGGAAGGAGAATCGATTAGTGATATGTTCACTAGATTTACAGACGTAATTAATGGACTAAAATCCTTAGGAAAAATATATTCTAACATTGAAATGGTAAAGAAAATTTTAAATAGCTTACCTAAGTCATGGGAAGCTAAAGTAACGGTAATTGAGGAATCTAAGGATCCTCACACATTGTGTCTAGATGAATTGATAGGATCTTTGCTTACTTATGAGATGAAACTTAAAAGAAATGAAGAGCCACCCAAGAAAGTGGGTGTTGCTCTAAAATCCACTGCTCAAGAGGAGATTAAAAATGAGAGTGGGAGTGAGGAGGATATTGAGATGGCAATGTTTGCCAAAAGATTCAACAAATTCATGAGAATGAAAGCTAGTAGTAATAATAGGAGAAACAATAGGAGAGAACAAGAGGAAGTAGGTAGAAAAGACTCTATTGTGTGTTATGAATGTAAAAAACCTGGACACATAAAGTTTAACTGCCCTCTTCTCAAAAGATCTAATGATAGGTTTCATAAAAAGAAGGCAATGGTAGCAACATGGAGTGACAGTGACTGCTCCGATGATGAATCAAATGAGGACATTGCCAACCTATGCTTCATGGCTATTGATGATGATCAAAAGGTAACATCTAATCTCAATGAATACTCTTTTGATGAATTGCAAGATGCATTTGATGAACTTGCATTAGAGTATGAATCTATGAGCATGAAGTATAAAAAGTTAATATCTAAATTAAAAAGGGAAAATGAGATAATGTTAAAAGATAAATTGGAATGTGAGAAGAAACTAGAGATTGCAAATCTAGAAATTTGTGACCTTAAGGAGAAAAATAGCAATTTACATAACTCCTTTAATAGATTTCACATGGGGCAACAAAAGCTAGATAGCATGTTAGAAACCCAAAGGGCATTTTTTGACAAAAATGGCTTAGGGTATAATGCACAAAGTAGGGAGACCCATCTTAAGAGTTTTATTGCTAGGAAGAGCATGAATAAACCTGCAATTACTTGTTCATATTGTAATAAGAAGGGACATAAGTCACATTATTGCAATATAAAGATGAGGAATCTTAAAAGAAAAATTGTAAAAAGGATATGGATTCCAAAAGAGGTAATTCATTCCAAGGACTGCAATGCATTAGCAAAATGGATCCCAATGGGATCAAGAATTGCATTTACTAACCTCCAAGGACCCAAGAGAATTTGGGTACCTAAGACTTGAGTGTGTTTATTTTTTTTGTTGTAGGTGATTGAGCATAGCCACAAAGCTAAAACAAAGGAAGCTTGGTACTTAGATAGTGGATGCTCAAGGCACATGACGGGTGATAAAAGCCATTTCAATTCCTTCAAATCGAAAATTGGTGGAGAAGTCACTTTTGGGGACAACTCCAAAGGCCAAGTGGAAGGAAGTGGCTCAATAGGTAATGATCATTTCTCTTTAGAAAAAGTATTACTTGTTAGGGGTCTAAAGCATAACTTACTAAGCATTAGTCAACTTTGTGACAAAGGTTACAAAGTAATTTTTGATTGCATGAAATGTAATGTTATAGATCCTAAGTCAAATAAAATTCTTCTTCTAGGTCATAGGCAAGGTAACATATATATAGTCTACCTTAATAAACTCAAAAATGAAAACATATGCTTAATGGTAGATAACAAAAAGGAATCTTGGTTATGGCATAGAAGACTAGGTCATGCTAGCATGCATGTGCTATCCAAATTAGCTAGAAAGGATCTAGTTATAGGCTTACCCAAAATATCCTTTGATCATGAAGAAATATGTGAAGCTTGTGTTAAAGGAAAACACAAGAGAACAACTTTTAAGCCTAAGAATAGTGTATCAACCACTAGGCCTCTTCAATTACTGCATTTAGACTTGTTTGGACCAACTAGAACCACTAGCCTAGGTGGGAAACACTATGGTTTTGTAATAGTTGATTATTACACTAGATACACTTGGGTGTTCTTTTTTAGAGTAAAAAATGAAGCCTTAGAGAAATTCATAGCTTACTCAAAGGTGACTCAAAATGAAAAAGGATATACAATAACAAGCATTAGAAGTGATCATGGCAAAGAATTTGAAAATATAGGATTTGATGAGTATTGCAATGATCAAGGAATTAGCCATAATTTTTCAGCCCCTAGGACACCACAACAAAATGGTGTAGTTGAGAGAAGAAATAGAACTTTGGAAGAGATGGCTAGGACCATGTTATGTGAAAATAACTTGCCAAAGTACTTTTGGGCTGAAGCTATAAACACATCATGTTATATAATTAATAGAGCTATGATAAGACCCATGCTAAAGAAAACTCCTTATGAGCTCTACAAAGGCAAGAAGCCTAACATTAGTTACTTCCATCCTTTTGGCTGCAAATGCTTTGTTCTAAATAATGGAAAAGATAACTTAGGAAAATTTGATGCCAAGAGTGATGAGGGAATATTTCTAGGATATTCATTGAATTCAAATGCCTTTAGAATATATAACAAAAGAACATTAGTGGTTGAAGAGTCTATTCATGTTATATTTGATGAATCAAATAATATATCTAAAGATTCAACCAATGATGAAAATGTTGGAATATTTGATGAAGGCTTAGAAGATGACTTTCTAGAAAAGCTTGACTTGAATAAAGAAGATGAAGAAGAAATAGAGGTTTTAGAAAGAGAGCCTAGAGTACCAAGAGAGTTAGGATATGTAAAAGATTGTGAAATAGTAGGAGATCCAACTCTTGGAGTTAAAACTAGATCATCCCTAAGGAATATGTGCCAATATATAGCCTTTGTATCTCAAATTGAACCTAGGAATGTCAATGAAGCCTTAGAAGACAATAATTGGTTCCTAGCAATGCAAGAAGAATTAAATCAATTTGAGAGAAGCAAAGTATGGAAACTAGTTCCTAGGCCTAGTGATCACTCAATAATTGGAACTAAATGGATATTCAAGAACAAGATGGATGAAAATAGTGTGATCGTAAGGAATAAGGCTAGGCTAGTTGCTCAAGGCTATAGACAAGAGGAAGGCATAGACTATGATGAAACATATGCACCGGTAGCTAGATTAGAGGCAATAAGAATGTTACTTGCCTTTGCATGTTATAAAGATTTCAAGTTATATCAAATGGATGTAAAGAGTGCATTCTTGAATGGTTTCATTAATGAAGAAGTCTATGTAGAGCAACCTCCCGGATTTGAAAATCATGAATTTCCTGAACATGTTTTCAAATTATCTAAGGCACTTTATGGGTTAAAACAAGCTCCTAGAGCTTGGTATGAAAGGTTGTCAAAGTTCTTAATAGAAAAAGGGTTCTCAAGAGGAAAGGTAGATACCACATTATTCATAAAAAATAAAAATAAGGACTTACTAGTTGTACAAGTATATGTAGATGATATTATTTTTGGTTCAACTAATGAGTCTTTATGCCAAGAATTTGCTAAGATCATGCAAGGAGAATTTGAGATGAGCATGATGGGAGAACTCACATTCTTCTTGGGACTTCAAGTGAAGCAAACAAAGGATGGAACATTCATCAATCAAGCAAAGTACACCAAGGACTTGCTCAAGAGATTTGGGATGGACAATTGCAAACCTCAAACCACTCCAATGGGCACCAACATCAAGCTTGACAAAGATGAAAGTGGTAAGTGTGTAGACACTAAACTCTATAGGTCTATGATTGGTTCTTTGCTTTATTTAACTGCTAGTAGACCAGATATATTGTTTAGTGTGTGCCTTTGTGCTAGATTTCAATCATCTCCTAGGGAATCACATCTATTGGCAACTAAGAGAATCTTTAGATACCTCAAAGACACTCCCTCACTAGGACTTTGGTACCCCAAGGACTCTACTTTTGCCCTTCATGCATTTTCAGATACTGATTTTGGAGGCTGCAAAATAGATAGGAAAAGTACTTCAGGTACTTGCCAATTCTTAGGAAATAGGTTAATTTCTTGGTTCTCCAAGAAGCAAAACAGTGTAGCTCAGTCCACAACTGAAGCTGAGTATATAGCAGCTGGTAGTTGTAGTGCTCAAGTGTTGTGGATTAAACAACAAATGAGAGATTATGGTATTGACATGAAACAAGTGTCTATTAAATGTGATAATACCAGTGCCATTAATCTGTCTAAGAATCCTATACAACACTCCAGAACCAAGCACATAGAAATTAGACATCACTTTCTTAGAGACCATGTACAAAAAGGGGATATAATTTTAGAGTACATTGACACTCTACATCAAATAGCTGATATATTCACCAAACCCCTTGATAGAGATAGGTTTTGTATCCTTAGAGGTGAATTAGGACTCATGGATAAGCCTTAGGATTCTTTGTGTTTCAAAAATCTTGGTTTCAAATTGATTTTAAATGAGTTTTTGCAAAGATTTTCTGGCAATGAGGATGAGAGATCGATCTCCTTGCAATATAGATCGATCTCCATACCTCCAACAAGCCTAAAATCATCAAGGTTAAGCTAAGCAGATCGATCTTCTAACCATAAGATCGATCTCCTTACGTCTCTGTTTAAAGGCAGATCGATCTGTCCACACGACAGATCGATCTCTTCAAGCTTCCGCATTCTACAGATCGATCTCTGCATTTGGCAGATCGATCTGCCTAAGCCTCTGTTAAACGACAGATCGATCTGTGTGTAACAGATCGATCTCCTTAAGCCTCTGTTTGCGACCAGATCGATCTGGCCTTACGACAGATCGATCTTCCTTGGCTTTCTGGAAATGACAGATCGATCTGTCGCCTCGACAGATCGATCTCCTGTGCCCTGGAGTATAAATACCCGCGTAAAATTCCCAAATTTCCCAAACCCAATCTTCAAAATTCCCAAATTTCCCTCGCATTTCTACCTTTGATTCGCGATCAGATCGATCTCTGTACGGTCCTCCTTGCATCTCGGTGTCAAAATCCGGTATTGTAACCAACATTCCTTACTGATTTTCTCAAAATCTGTCTTCAATTTGTGTTCATTTTGATTCTAGGGCAAATCTAGGTCCTGTTTCATTGATTTTCTCACTGTTGAATCTGTTTAGTGCAAATCTAGAGTCTAAAATCATGCCTAGGAAGTCAGTAGCAAACAAACCTCCTAGAACCACTGAGGCAGGTTCCTCATCACAACCTATTCCTCCACCTCCTGTCGCTTCCTTCAATCGGTGTTTTAAAACACCAGCAAAAAGAAAGCGGTATGAGGAATATTTTTCAACCATGCCAATCAAGCATTGGCGCACTATCGATTTTTCATTCCTCAATCACATAGACTTTCCATACATGTCAAAGTTTGAGGAATTTGGTTGGACAAACTTCTTGAAAATCAACACTCCTGTCCCTCCAAATCTCGTTCGCGCATTCTTTTCCAATACCGAACTCGTTTATGACCCCGATGACACCTACAAAATCCTTGCCTTCAAAACCTTCGTCATGGGTCAATCCATTATAATTGACTCTGAAGTTCTAGCCAAAGTGTTTGATATACGCGATGAAGGCTTAACAAATGAGGATGAGGAAGTCCCCTTTGCGTTTGAACTCCCCGGGGACAAGGCGAGTAACCTTCCAATGCACCTTCGGTTACTCCACCTCATAATCTCGTGGAACCTCCGCCCTTTCGGTACTCGTCATTCTACCGTTAGGCGTCTAGATCGTTTTTGGCTCCATCACATTCACACCACAAGCCAAAAACCTAACCTCCCTCACTTTATATACGAAGATTGGCTGAAGATTGTGCGTGGCCAAGCTACCACAATAGTTTTTCCACAACCAGTGGCTTATCTTCTCCACCGCCTTGGTATCAACTGCAGCGGCGAAACTGGCGAACTCCCATCTCCTAAAAGCGTGCTTAACATTGGGACCCTACATCATATGGGGTACTACAAAAATTTCCGGGGAGAGTGGATGAAAAAGCAAGAACAGCAACCTGCTGAGGCTGAGGAGGACCCCACTGATGAACCAGCACACCAACCTGCTGCACCAGCTCAGGAACCATCGGCTCTGCCCACTGCACCAACATCGTCTCCTGCTGAATTGGAGATGCTCATAACGATGGTGACGGACCTCAGTCAGCAGATTAATGACGGCTTTGCCACTCAGCGGCGTATGATCGAGGACTTAACCCAACGAGTGGATAAGATTCAAGAGACTCAAGAGGCGATGTTCGATGAGCTCCAAGTAACACGCACGCATGTTGAGAATCTTTTGGATCGTGATCCTCCCTTACAATAGGCATTAGGTGCTTTGATTTAGTGTAGTTACAACATTATTAAGCTACTTGATGTTATCTGTGAAAAATTTGCTTGAATGAAATGTGATTTGATTGGATATTTGGTGAGTTAATGAAAATGTTGATTTTGAAAT
The DNA here is from genome assembly GCA_033439115.1 of Firmiana major. NCBI lineage: Eukaryota > Viridiplantae > Streptophyta > Magnoliopsida > Malvales > Malvaceae > Firmiana > Firmiana major. Next base: position 41,705,643 of record CM065908.1, on the reverse strand, counting down.
GCCATGAATCTTCTCTTTCGTGTGTGATTGATATGACAAAAAGGGGGAGAAGAAACATGTGTTGTGGTTGTGTTAAATGTTTAAAAGAATGATTTAAATTGAGGGGGAGTTAAGATTTAACTGAGGGGGAGTTAAGATTTAACTGAGGGGGAGTTAAGTCATTAACAAAATCAAAAGTTCACAAAAAGGGGAGTTTTGCAAAATCACTAAACATGTTTAAATTGATGAGTTTTGTCATATCAAAAAGGGCGAGATTGTTGAGTTAATGTATTTTGAAATGACAAAACAAGTTAATTCAATAATGTTAAGATGATATACAAACATGTTTAGATGTTATTAGTACCAGAACTTAGAGTTCTGCTGATGAGAGATCGATCTGGGGTATGAGAGATCGATCTCCTGGGCTTTTACTTGATGAGAGATCGATCTCATGAAGTAAGAGATCGATCTGCCTAGCCTTATAACGTTGTAAAGAGATTAAGGTAAAATGAGATCGATCTGCAAGGGTTAAGAGATCGATCTGGCTAATGCTAGAGTTGAGAGATCGATCTGGTAAGGAAGAGATCGATCTCCTCAAAGTCAGAGAGCTAAAGAGGTCGATCTGTGTTGTTGAGAGATCGATCTCCTCTCTACGAGATTGCATGGCAGATCGATCTGGAGATCGATCTTACTTCAAACAGAGAGTTAAGGAGATCGATCTGCCTATTCGACAGATCGATCTGCCTCATTACTTTTAAACTAACAGATCGATCTTCTAACCTATGAGATCGATCTCCTTGTGTATTTGTGCTTCAATCTTGCAGGATTTATAACTAAGAGATCGATCTGGCCAAGAAGGCAGATCGATCTGGTACTCTACTGGAGGCACCCAACGGCTAGTTTCTGCAAAAACACAACGGGAAGAATAGCATTTAATGCTCCAACTACCCATCCTTCAGTATTTAACCAAGCATTGAAGACAAAGAGATAAGACACTATTGCTGCATATTCCAAACATTCTCAAGCTTTAATTCTTTCATTCTGTGTGTCCCTATTGCTCATTCATTGTAAAAGCTTAAGTGCAAAAAAGCTACATTTGTCCTACCACTTTAAAGCATTAAATTGTATTCAGTCTTATCTTAAAAAGAGAAGAGGATTGTTCCTCAGTGAGAGTATATTGTAAGAGGCTGAATACTTTTTCTGTATTGCCAAGGGTAGTGAGGTTATTCCTTAACCTGTAAAAGGAAATTTGTAAGCTCTATTGAAAGAGAGAAAGAAAGCACTTGACAAGAAGGTCAAGGAGAGAGGACGTAGGCAAGAGTTTGGCCGAACCTCTATAAGTGACTGTGTTTGTTTCTCTTTCCTTCTCTTTGCATTAAATTGTTATATTGCACTGTTTTATTCATTATCATTTGTGTTTAAATTGTGATTAATTTAAAATCTGCCATAATTGTTAGAAAACCAATTCACCCCCCCTCTCGGTAGAGCCAACATTTCAGGCTGGAGATTCTGTATTTCTCAAGGTATCTCTAAGTAAGGGTATCATACGCTTCGAGAAAAAGGGGAAGTTGAGTCCTTGATATATAGGACCTTTTGAGATATTAGAGAGAGTATGAGATGTTGCCTACCGGTTAGCTTTGCCTCCACAGCATTTCGGAATACATAATGTCTTCCACGTCTCCATCTTGAGAACTATAATCCAGATCCCTGCCATGTCATTGAGTATGAAGTATTAGACATCGAGGGAGACATGAGCTATGTAGAAGAACCTGTCCTGATCCTCGATAAGAAAGAAAAAGTACTTCGAACAAAAAGAATTCCATTGGTAAAGGTTCTCTGAAAGCACCGCTCAATAGAAGAGGCAACTTGGGAACTAGAGAGCCTAATGAAAGAGAATTACCCTCATCTATTTGATGGACCTGATTAAATTTAGAGGTCCAAATTTCTTTAGAGGGGAAGATTATGTAAGACCCACTTTTGGTGATGTATTCCATATGATTCATATGATGTACACACTTTCATATGTTAATTGAATCATAAGAAGAGCTTTCAACTTGAATGAAATTGCAAAGAGAATGAATGAATAATCATAAATGTATGTACTGACTAAATAAAGGAAGAAGTGGTCATAGACTAAACAAATGGAATTAAAACCCTTCAGACTGAATATAAGCACTCAAACGTGAATTATAAGTACCCTTTTTATGATTCCAAGCAGTACACACAAGTCATATTGTATATGAATCATAAGAAATGAACCTTTCCATGCTCTAAGTGGGATTAGAATGCAAAATGAGTATTGAAGTAATGAAAAATGAGTTTACATTTGGAAATCTGAGAAAAATTGTAGCTGGAATGCTGCAGAGTAAGGGGAGATCGATCTTAGAGTAAGGGGAGATCGATCTCATTGTGTACGAAATGCATAACTAAAGCATTCTACAAAAGGGAGATCGATCCCTCATTTAAGCATATCGATCTCATTATGCTTCTGCCTAACTAGGATCAATCTCATCCCTAAAGATAGATTGATCTCTAAAAGATTCTAGCTAGAAAAGATCGATCTCTTCACCAGGCCAGATCAATCTCTAATGCCTTCTACCAGGCAAAGATTGATCCTATCCCATAAGCAGATTGATCCTACAGCCTACAAATTGAAAATTGAGAAAGTTCAAACAAGGGTAGATGATTTCTCATGCTTGGAGATCGATCTCATACGGCCAATTCTATAAAAAGGGCCCGACTTTCAGGCTTTCTTCCCTGAAACATCAAACATCCATCCATTTTAGCAAAAAAAACCTAGCTTTCTCACTCTAGAATACCACCCTTTCCAAAAAGATTTGAGAAAAAGCTATTTGAGCAAAGTTGTTCATTGTGAGGAGGAGAACAACATACTTTGGAATCAACATTTAACTTGTTGGATTGAAAGAAAAAAAAAGTCTTCCAATTTCGGACAAGAGAAAAGTCAAGCTAGGTGAGTTTTCAATGCACCAACTCTAAGTATGTTTATTTAGATGTTAATAGGAGTTGATTGGTGTGTGTATTGTTGGTTGAAACTACCTAGAATATGATGAATCAACCATGACCTAAAATGGGTTTAGTGTGAGAAAGTGAACTATAGATTGATTTAATGATGAAGTGAATATACTATGGTGATGGTGATGTTATATGCATGATTGTGAGATGGTTTTGTGAAATTAGTTAATGGAGTTGGATGAAGTTATGAAATGTGCACGTAAGGTGTTGTGAAAATGCATGTGAATGGAACACTAATGAAGTTATGAAATGTCACATAAGGTGTTGTGAAAATGCATGTGAACAGAAAACTAAGGCGATTAGATGTTTATTTAATACTAAAGAAACTTGGTTCATAGCCCGGTTAAGTGAAAATTTGAGAAAATAGAGAAAGTAATCAAAAATGGTCCGAATGAACCCATTTTAGTTTTGAATGAATTTTAGTATGAAGTAGAGGTATAACGAGTATCTGTTGATGGTTTGACATTATTTTGAGCAGCTCGGGAATCCGACACGTGAATCAAAGCTAGTCTAAAACCCGAGTATATTTCACCGCCTAAGGTGCAATAGGTAAGGGATGCAATCGTTTTGTGCATGTGTTCTATACCAATGAAAATGCTTTGGTAGCATAAAATGATCTTATAAATGATCATATTTATTGAGAAAAGTGTCTAACTTGGGATTTATTACTTGAGTGCATGTTTTGCCGGTTTGAGCTCGGTTTTGTGATTTGAATGTTTTGCAAACAAATATATTTTATATTTAAATGATATTTATAAGGCAAAACTACTGTGAGCTCTGCGTGAAGGTGAAACTATTTTCTACACAATAATGTCATGTTTTGAGACTAAGGACTTGTCATGATATCTGTACATCGATACCTCCGCTTTGGTAGCGTGAGATGCCTCCGCTTTGGTAATGTGAGATGCCTCCGTTTTGGTAACGTGAGATGCCTCCGTTTTGGTAACATGAGATGCCTCCGATACCTACGCTTTGGTAGTGTGAGATGCCTCCGTTTTGGTAACGTGAGATGCCTTCATTTTGGTAATGTGAGAGGCCTCCGTTTTGGTATGTGAGATGATTTCCTCCTTTGAGGATGCCCTCCTTGAGGATGATGTGATGTGATGATTGCTCTCATGACATTTATATCATGCCTAGTCTCCATAACTGTTTTGAGAAATGATGTGTTGTGAAATCGAGATAACGATATTTTGATGAATTGTGATTTTAATCACATGTTTATAATTATGTAAAATTATGCCATTATTACACTTATGCTTTGAAGATGATTTCTAAATCTCATATGCACTCCTTACTGAGCTAGTTGAAGCTCACCCCTCTTTCTCCTCCCCCACATATTATTTATAGTAAGCGCAAGTACCTGCTGCGTACGTGACATAGGCTGGTGGACAAGACTCTCCCCAAGCTATTGCTTGTACACACATGAGGTATAATTCAATTCATTTTATACCCAGGCAATGATGTAATGCTGACACTTATATTTAAGTAACATTGGGATGTAATCAAGATGATATATGTATATAAATTAGAAAAATGGGTTTATTTTGATACCATGTTATTTGGTTAAGTAAATGTTGATGTTGAGAAATCCTTGGGATATTGGTTAATGAAATAGAAATAAAATCAACTAGATTGTGGATATTGAACTGCTTCTTAAACTTGCAAGAGGATAGTGATAAATATAAGGGGAGATGCCGTCGAATTTTTGTTAGAAAACGACATGAGTATAACTAAGTATAAGCAGTTTAATGACGAATAGATATGAGATTAACTGACACTGTACATGGATGCACCTCAAGTAGGAAGTTATTTTAAGAAAAATTTTAAATTAGTCATATTTTCTGCGCTTCTGGGCTGTCATAAAAACAACAAGAAAACCAAACCAAAAATTTCCAAAATCAAAGCTTTCTCTCACCTTGGAATAGGCAGTTTCTACCCGTATTATTCTCACTAGCTTTTAACCTAGTAAATGACCTCTTTTATGGCTGAATTTGTTATATGTTATAGAAGGGTTAAGGAGGAAGATTTGATCCTTCTTCACCATTGCCTAAAAATGGCTGAAAATTGACCAGAAAATTTACATAATCTCAGTTGCTCAAAGACGCCTGCAGCAAAAAGAGGACTTTGGTTCTTTTGGGTATGATGTGGTTTCCAAGTGATTCAAAAGGCCTAAGAAAGCTTAATGAGTCTATTTTTATTCTATATATTTTCATTTTTTTTTTTACTTTCATATGGGCTTCAAATTACACCAACTTTGATTGGTATACAGATTACTAGGCGAGGGCAGCCCACTGCCCTGTTTTAAAAATATCTATAAAAATTAGGTCTGGCCCATTTTCTTCAAATTTTATAATTTTTAGGTGTTCTACTATGTATCTAGTTTCTTTCATAAAAATTTAGGACCCACTTATTTAATAAAATTTCCCCGATTGAGCCCATTTTGCGCGATTAGGTCATTACCGATCAAAATCGCTTAAGGTTTTTGTTTACTTTAAAAATTCATTTGAACAACGAAACCTCATTATTTCCACTCCATCTTCATTCCCCATGCCAATTATGCCTTATGTTAATTTTCTATGGTATTAGAATAATTTTTGTGAATTTCTAGAATTTATTCCAAATATATTCCTCTTACTAGGCCCATTTGCTCCGTTTATTGTAAACCCGAGTTTCACTAATGTTTTCACTTCTAACACCTTTGTTTCACTTTCTATTCATCAAAACATGCTTTAAATCACACGTTTTGAGAAATAATTAAACTTGGGTTCTTACTTCAAAGTGATTGCCTCGAGCTTCGTGCCACTATCTTGGGTTTCTCATGCATTTTGGGCCCTACATGAACATTGACATGAGTCTTAGACTCCTCATCTTAACTCAAAATAATTAGTAGTCCAATGTACTCGCCATACTGATACTGGCATGATAACGTTTGTTATAGGCAAACTCGACAAGGAGTAGATGATTATCCCATGAACCTTTAAAGTCCAATATACACACCCTTAACATATTCTCCAAGGTCTATATAGTCTGTTTAGTCTGTTTGAACTGACTGTTAGTCTGAGGATGATAGGCGGTACTGAAATTCAACTGAGATCCCATGGCTTCTTGAAAATGGATCCAAAATCTAAAGGTGAATCTGGAATCTCTGTTAGACGTAATACTCATAGAGGCCCCATGCAAACGAACTACCTCTTTGACATATAACTCTGCCAAGGCACTCAAGGAATCTGTGCTCTTGTTGGCAAGGAAGTGAGTTGTCAATCTATCCACTATGATCCAGATTGCATCGTGACCTCTCGAAGTCCTCGGTAATCCCATGATAAAGTCCATGGTGATATGCTCCCATTTCCATGTAGGCACGGGTAAGGACTTAAGTAATCCTTCAGGCTTTTGATGCTCAGCTTTCACCTGTTGACAGACCAAGCATCTGGCCACAAATTCTACCACATCCCATTTTGTACCACTCTACCAATACACCTTGCGTAGATCATGATACATCTTGGTGCTGCCTCGGTGCATGGTGTAACAAGAACAATGAGACTCCCTCAAAATCTGCTGCTTCAAGGTATCATTGCTTCGAACACAAATACGAATTAAACCTCAGTAACCCATCATCACTGACCATAAAATCTGATTGCGAGTTCTGCTTAGCTTGGCTAACCATGTCCAATAACTTCTGATCATTTCTTTGTCCTGCTCTGACCTGATCCAATACACTGGGATCTGTCTGTAAGCTAGCCATAAATCCGAACTCCGCTTCCTCAACCCTGATCCTAAGTCCGGCGAACTGTTCCAACAAATCTCATTCCCTGATCATCATAGCAAAAACCATGCTCTTCTTACTTAGGGCATCAACAACTACGTTCACCTTTCTCGGATGATACAAATATCACAGTCGTAGTCCTTAAGGAGCTCTATCCATCGTCTCTATCTCATATTAAGCTCCTTCTAGTTAAAGATATACTTTAGACTCTTATGGTCAGTGAAGATCTGAAACTTTTCCCCATACAGATAATATTGCCATATCTTCAAAGCAAATACCACAGCGGCTAATTCCAAATCATGCGTGGGGTAGTTTCGCTCATGGTCCTTAAGCTGGCGTTAACCATAAGCAACTACTCTCTTGTGCTGCATGAGTATTGTAAGATCCAAAAACTTGGTGTCATTTATTAAGAAGTTGTCATTGTAAATATGGATTCATGTAATCTTGATCAATAAAGAAGAAATAATTGAATTACAAGTCCAATCGATCAATATACGAATTTACGATGATAACTCGAAATTTTCTCACATCGAGAATTTATCTCAAAAATATGGAAAAACATTTTCGAAAAATAATAATAATAAATGAAAATATTTTTGGAGAAATAAAAATAAAATATGATGTACATATATAATTGATGAGATAAATTAAATAATTTTATATGTACATGTATGTGAATATTAATGTATAAAATACTTTGTTTTAGTATTAATATTATTATAATACTATTATAAAATATAAGATATTTTTCTTATATATATATGTGTTTTATTATAAGATATTTATATATATATTATATTAAATATAATATAATATATAAAATAAAATAAAATAAAATAAAGAAAAAAAAAGAAACTGGATCGCGCGTAACTGTTTCGCGACCCAGAGGGAGGGATTGCCAATCCCTCTACTTTCCTTCACCAGTGAGCCACGGAGGAAGTGTCACGCCCCGAAAATGCGGAAAATAGGGCAAATTTAAAACTTTTTACTCATTAATTCACAATTAAAGGTGCATTCCTGTGCAGTGTCATACATCATCATAATTATCATGCCTCAGGATCTCATCACAACACAGTGTATATTGAATCATATACATTACTCAATTCCAAGTTAATTAATCCTAATACATCCCACATAATGTTATACATCAAGTGTCTGCAATTACAATAATAGTCTGGGTACATGAAAAGATAAAATATACCTCAAATACAATATATATAGGGCCTGGAGCTCGAGTCCTCCACTAGCCACTACTTCGTACGTCGCAGGGAGATCCTTTTTCACTTGAAGAACTCTGGGGGGGAAAGGAAAACAGGGTGAGCTTCTAAATCACTCAGTAAAGGGGGTAAGGAACCCATTTCATAAACCAAAATGCACATCACAAAAGGTTTATTTGTATGTGAAACTCATTTGAAAACCATAGCATGAAAGTACTCAAAACGACACTCTCATGTGTCAAGTCATGTGAAAACATGAAGTAAAAGGCTCACTCTAGAGCAATAACAAAGCATGTGAAAACAACGCGATAAACGCTTTCTCAAATACGTGATAAAATCACAGTAAAAATAATGCACGTGGCACAGCCACTAAACACGCGTGGCATAACCACTGATTTAATTTCTCACGTGGCATAGCCACAAAACACATGTGGCAAAGCCACTGATTTAATTTCTCACGTGGCATAGCCACAGAATAGGGTTTCTCAACGTGGCACAGCCACCAATGGGGTATAACGTGGCACAGCCACCAATGGGGTTTCTCAACGTGGCACAGCCACCAATGGGGTATAACGTGGCACAGCCACCAATGGGGTTTCTCAACGTGGCACAGCCACCAATGGGGTTTCTCAACGTGGCACAGCCACCAATGAGGTATAACGTGGCACAGCCACCAATGGGGTTTCTCAACGTGGCACAGCCACCAATGGGGTATAACGAGGCACAGCCACCAATGGGGTATAACGTGGCACAGCCACCAATGGGGTTTCTCAACGTGGCACAGCCACTAAGTATACGTGGCACAGCCACAGAATAGGTTATTCTCACGTTACCGGAACGGAGAAGAAATCGGGCTTACTTGCTACCAGAGCAATGCCCGGTGTGTACTCACAACTACACACCTAAGTCTTATCACATAAGACTGGTTTGCCTTCACGTAGAACTCATAATGGTTTTTCTCTCATAAAACCCATATGAAAATCGTTTTGTACTCAACACAAAACGTAATAAAACCGAGTTCCAACTGGCAAAGCACACGCACACATTTCTCAAATCTCAATATTGCCTTAACGTAGAGCCCAGTTATAAACTCATAAAAACGTTGGGCTCCAACCGGCTATAAAATCGTGTGCAATTTAATCTCAACACAAAACACTCAACATGCTTGTTTTATAAACCACAAATCATGCTATAACAGTTCACAAATCACATACACAAATGGTTTAGATTTCCCTTACCTCTTTGCACCTCGTATAGTGCAATCGTTTCCCCCGTATCACGGACTAGCCTCGCATTCCACTCTGGAACTCCCGAGCTGTCCAAACGATGTTAAAACATCAATACTCAATTATCTCATAACCCTCAATTCTCAAAATCGAGCATAATTGCTCATAACTCCTCAAATCTCTTGATTCTCGTAACTCAACCCTAAACTACAACCTCATTCACAATATCTCAATGTTCTATATCTCTAATACCAATTATCTATGCTAATTCATCACATTGTCTATATTTCCATTTATAGCACAAATTCTCAAAATTACCAAAATCACCAAATATCAACATTACTCCAACCACATTGCAATTTCATCAATCCCTAATCATTTCTCAACTATTTCAACACAATGGCAACCACCAATATCATAAAAATCAGCTCAAATATCAAGATCGAGGTTTAGAAATTACCCAAAGCTTGTGAGACGCACAACTCACGCCTCGATCCGATTCGTCCTTCGATTTCCAAGTATGTTGTTCTCCCTTTGATGAGGAACAACTTTCCTTCTTACCACAACAGCTGATTCGGCCGGAAATGGGTGATTTGGATGAGTGAGAAAGTTAGGTTTTCGGTGGAAATGGGTTTGGAAGAGAGAGAAAGTGAAATTGCAGGAGAAAACATGGGTTCCTTATATAGACTGGAGGTAGGAGATCGATCTGCCTCTTGATGAGATCGATCTGCGTTTGAAATTTGGAGACGATCTGGGCAATTTTATGCCTAGGAGATCGATCTGTCGAAGGGTGAGATCGATCTCTTTATGGCTTTATGAGATCGATCTGCTCCTAAGGAGATCGATCTTCTCCCAAACAGAATCATTTGGAGATCGATCTCTTCCTCATGAGATCGATCCTTTCTCAAACAGAATCATTTGGAGATCGATCTCTTCCATTGGAGATCGATCTGCTCCTCAAATTCCCCCTTTCTCATCATTTTTAACTCACCAGATCGATCTCTCCTTCTCCCAGATTTATCTGTCCTCATACTTCATGCTTATTTTACACACTTAACATATAAATCTCCAATTATCATTCCTACAATTCACTTAGCTCAATAAATTACACTTCAAATTCTTATTACATCATTAAAATATGTCTGAAATTCTCAGATCTCACAGGAAGATCGAGCATGCGAGAGGAAGAGAAGGACGAGGCGACGTTGGCTGAACCATCGATGGAGGAGACAACTGTCAACGAAGCTAGGAGAGGTAGATCGGCGAAGAGATGATCGAGAGAGAGAGAAGAGATGACAGGCTAGCTCGACGTCGATCCACGTGCACCACCCCCAACTAAAGAGTCCCCAGGCAAAGCCCAATCGAATGGTGGTGGAATCGGCCAAAGAATCGACCGACATCGTCGAGAACGGTGAAGAAGAAGGTTGAACGGGTATAGACCAGTTCCGTACCGGTTCAGCCAGAAAAAAAAAAGAAAGAAAAAAAAAGAAAGGAGAGGAAAATTGGGGAGAAAAATTCAATGATGCCTTAGGTTAATGATAAGCTGGTAAGTGGTCGAAATTGATCGATTTAATTTTCAAAAAATTTATCTGAATTTATATTGGACCGAAATTGATCCTGTTTAAATATATAATTATGTAGCCTAATAATAGGTGATAAAATGTGAGCTCCAAGAAGTCTCGATTTACGAACCATCACAGAATCACGGGTAAGTGAATCTTACTTACTATAACTTGTCTAGTTATACGCGTTAGAAATTCATCGAATAAGTTACAGATTAATTCCGTATAAAATGCTTAATTTTTGGAATTGAAATCGATTGTTGTAAATGACTAAATGAGCTATCCAAAGAGCCTAGGAAAAGGCCCAATAAGTGTTAATGGGCTTGATGAGCCCAATAGGCCTAGATAAAGTGAATAGCAAGTGAAAATGAGCTTAAGACTGAGTAAGGCCCATTAAGGGGTAATTAAGCCCAGTAAGAGTAAATGGGCCCAATAGTTTAAATTAAGCCCAATGAAACTAAAATACAGATGGAAGTATTGTATTTAATTTGATAAATGATTATATGCAGCTCCGAAGATTTAATTGGGAGCAAAACAAATCGCGTGGAATCTCAATGTTGGAAAAGGCAGAGTGATCAGAGTGAATTGAGGTAAGGGGATTTTGTGAGTACCTAGAGGTATCTACATGTATTTTTGAGAGTATTTACAAGGCATGAAATTCTCTAAGCTATCTAGAAATAGAATAATAATTCTTTAAGAAAAATTATGGAATAAGGAAAAAAGATGATTTTACCCCTAGGAGTAAATTTTATGAAAAGGGTAGTAAGGCTAGTAAACTGCATGATTATCATGATTTTGATGTTTTAATGTGATGTGATGCCTTGATTTGGGCAAAAGAAGGATAAGTCGGCTAATTGTTTCATGATTTACGTGATATAGCACGTGCCGGTGCTGATTTTGAGTTTTGAAAGGGGTTTTAGCTAAATAGAGCCACCTATCAGATTTATATGAGTATAAATCATTCTAGAGCCTTGCTCGCACTAGATTTTATATTTTAACATGCATGAAATGTGCTGGAGCCTAGCTCGCACCATATTTCGAGTTGAGCTGCATGCAAGTCGTATTGGAGCTTTTGCTCGTACGTGGTTTTCATTATTTCTTATGCACATAACTGTATTGGAGCTTTGCTCGAACATGATTTTACCATTATTTATTCTGCATAAAGTCGTACTGGAGCATTGCTCGTACAAGGATTTTTACTGATTGTGCACAAAATCGTGCTAGAGCCTTGCTCGTACTAGACTTTTCACACTACGATATGTAATGAGTCGTGTTAGATGCCTCATGTAGACTGTGTGTCACAGGGATGAGATGCTCGTACGACTATGCTGGATGCCTCATGTAGACTAATAGTCACACAGATGAGATGCTCACACGTGCACTTGAGACTGAGTCGATTATACATGGTATATGGTAAATAAGACCTATGGCAGGCACCCTCGACCATGATATGGGTCCATGGAGTACGTTGTACCGTGTATATCACATGGAGTACATTGTACCATGTGGTGATGATGTTGATTTAAATCTTGGCGGGTAGGATTTGACCTACCTCCTGTTACAGCGTGATGCCCCGCACACCAAGGATTCGTTTGGTTTGGGATGATAGAGAGATAGTTGTCCAGTAGAGTCCTCAATTGTAAACAGTGACCACTTGTCTCACATTATATCACATGATTTTATATGCACTAAACATGATTTGTGTTATCCAAGGTAGACCCGAGGGAGGGGTTGAACCTTGCGGGATGTTTTTAAAGGATGATGTATTGTTCTATGATAAGTTGACATGCTGAGCATGAGTCGTTTTACATGATGACTTTCCATGGTTTTTTTGCCTGCTTTCATGTTTTATAGTACATGATATATTTATACACATGCGACATAGTTTTATCTATTTCCTCATGCTCTAAATGTAAGTGATTTTATATCATGACATTATAAGCACATAGATAGTGTAGTTATCTACCTTCTTGCATTATTGCCTTACTGAGCTAGTGAGCTCATCCCTTTCATTTCCCCCTTTATAGAGCACACACTGTAGTTAGTGAGTGGCAGAGGACTTGTATCCTCGTGTCCGTTACTTCCCATCATCGAGAGGTATACACACTAATATTAGTTTATATCTAAACATGTAATAGCACAGTAATCATTTTGGAATATAATATGGGGGATGTCAATATTAGTAAACACGTACAAGTATAGAACCTCAATTATAAAGTATATTTATTTGTTTTTGAATAAATTAAAAGATAAATGGCATGGTAATGGTAAAGGGTAACTAATACTGACTCATAGCCCAACTGTTTGGTGGTGAGAATGTTCAGGTTCGAGAAAGGAAAGGAAAAAGCAAAAAAATTTGTAGCAATTTTAGGTAAAAAGGGGCCGTGACAAGTACGCACCCCAGACCCTGATGGGAAGCATCACTATACACTGTGAAGCCTCCAAACCCACTTGGGATAGTCAAAACAGGTGTTGTAGTCAATCCCCGTTTAAGCTTCTGAAAACTCTACTCACACTGCTCAGACCATACAAACGGGACATCCTTACATGTAAGCTTTGTCAAAGGAGCTGCAATTCTGGAGAATCCCTCAACAAACCTCCTGTAATACCCTATCAGTCTTAGAAAACTTAGAATCTCTTAACTGTCCTTGGTCTCTCCCATTGAAGTGCAGTCTCTATCTTGGACGGATCAATTGACACCCCGTCCTTAGATACAATGTGACCAAGGAAAGCTATCTGGTCCAACTAAAATTCATATATACTAAACTTTCCATACAACTGCCTATCTCGGAGTATCTGGAGCACAATCCTTAATACTGCTCGTGCTCCTCTTGGGACTCAGAATATATGAGAATGTCATCGATGAAGACTATCATAAACTGATCTAGATAGTCTCGAAACACCTTATTCATCAAATTCATAGAAGCACCAAGGGCATTCGTCAAACCAAAGGGCATAATTAAAAATTCATAGTGGTCGTATCTAGTTTTGTAGGCTGTTTTCGAAACATCCTCCTTCCTGATTCTCAACTGGTGATAGCCCGATCTCAAGTTAATCTTGGAAAAGACAGAAGCCCTTCTCAACTGATCAAACAAATCATCTATTCTTGTTAGGGGGTATTTATTCTTCACAGTAGCCTTATTCAATAGTCTGTAATCTATACACAATCTGAGACTACCATCTTTCTTCGTAACAAATAAAATCGGAGCTCCCCATGGTGACACACTGGGTTTGATAAAACCCTGGTCGAGCAACTCCTGCAACTATTTATTTTGCTCTTCCAGTTCGACCAATTACATCCTATAGGGAGGTTTAGAGATCGATTGAGTATCGGCACTAAATTGATAGTGAACTCCAACTCTCTATCCTGTGGTAAGCCTAGCAACTCATCTGGAAACACATCCGAAAATTGACATACCACTGGTATATCCTCTATCCGTTGATGTTCCTGACTGATATCATAGATGAGTGCGATATAACCTTCACATCAATAATTTAATCAGTAATTCCATGAAATCATAATTATATGATAAGATTTCTTACACTGAACTTCATACATTTCATTCCTTAATGGTCAAACGTACATTGAAGTTTTTAAGTAGGGAGAAAGTTACAGTCTTAGTATAGTAGTCGAGACTCACGCGATTGGTAGCTAGCCAATCCATGCCTAGTATCACATTAAAGCTGCTTATATTTAGCAAAACTAGATCTGCTAACATTACTCTATCTCCCACCTTAATTTCACACTTTCTACATACCATAACAGTCTTTGAAGACTCACACATAGGTGTACGTACATGTAAGACATGATCTAGAGGTTCAGGCTCTAAGTGCAATTTACTTACAAAGTGTGTCAAAATAAAAGAATGTGTAGATCCTAGGTCAAACAATACATGAGCCTCATAATTACAGACAATAAGTGTAGCTCGAATAGCTTCAGATGAAGTGTCTACTGTCTCCTTATCAATAGCGTATACACGTCCCTTTGTGACAACCTTCTTACCCTTATCAGCAATGGTGGCTCATTTCTGGGGAATCACGCTTTGAAGCTGATGTCGAGGAGGTTCTTGAGGGTGTGGCCTCTGAGGTTGTGGACAAACCTTAACCCTGTGACCCATGTCTCCACATCTGAATCATCTTTGTATCATCCGATAATAGGCATCCTCATATCATCAACCACAGTCTCTACAGATCTTAGAATCTAGTCAGACGCCTCGAGAGGTCTTTGTAGTACTAGGATAAATCTTAGGCCTATCAATCCTCACCCTAAACTCATCAATCCTCTGCCTCTTGAGCGGACCCCTCCTGAAATCTGGTCGGGATGCTTCGAGCCTCTTGCCTTTATCTCTGACCCCTAGTCGGGACTCATAGTGAGACTGTGTCAAATCTAGTCCCCTCTCTATATCCTGAGTACGACGTAGAGCATCCTTAAATTCAATGATACAGGGCTCCAACAATATGTCTCAGATGTCTAGTCTCAATCCGTATATAAATTTCTGTGTACGACGCTCTTCGTCTCTGACAGTCTCCGGGTCATATCTCTATAAAGTGGTGAATCGGTTCTCGTACTAGTCAACTGTCATACTGCCCTGGACTAAATTTAGAAAATCTGCTTGCTTCTTCCTTTGGACAACGCGAGGGACATACTGGGTCTGGAAAGCAGACTGGAAAATATCCCAATTGATCACTGGGTGGCTGGCAGTTAGTAGGCTCTGAGTAGCACTCCACCAGTATCAAGCTGATCCCTTAAGCATATATGTACTCATGCTGACCCTCTCTGTATCAGTGTAAAGATTACCCCTATCTCTGCTAACCACTCCTCTGCCTCTACGGGGTTCTTCACCCCTTTAAATGATGAAGATTCATCTTAAGAAAATCTCAAAACCGGCCCACATCGCCTGGTCTGTGCCGGAGGATGAGTGGTAGGTGGCACTAGGTTAATCTGTAGAGGAGGTGGAGGTGGATCTTGTGGTAGTGTGGGTGTAGGGGCCGAGATAGGTGTTGTGCCTTAGGCATTAGCCCAAAGTACTGAGTGAACAACGTTGTAATTTGGTCAAACCCTTGTCTCACATCCTGCTCCAACCAGTTTATCCGAGAGTTAGGACTCTCTGACCATGGGGTAGGTCATGGAGGTGGCTGTGCCCGCCTTGGGGACAACCTCGTCTCCCACTCATAACGTAAATCTAGTGTACCTACGCGTACACATCATACATGGTCATAATTTTAACCGATATATTCAATTCATAACCAGACAAGTACCAAGACTTGGAATGTAATCTATTTCCAATTGACCGATACTGACAATACTAGGCACCATTCACTTTGATACCACTAAAGCTGTAATGCCCCAGAAACGTGGAATTTAGGGCTAATTTAAAATTTTATCTTATAATTCACTTCTTACTTAAGGTGTATTCCTACTCAGTGTTAGCTCACATCTTATCATTTCATTATTAAATTCTTTGTATTCGATTATACTTATATCATTTTCAACGAAATTTCGACAGCATAACCTTTTATATATATCCCTATCCTTATGCAAATTTTTCAAAGAAAATGCAGATATCCATAGCCAGTGGATTTTACTTCCATTTACATAAATATACAACCCCGATTACATCCCAAACGGTTACTTATACACAAGTATATGTACTAAATAAATTGTCTAAATAAAAAATGAATTATACCTTACATATGTACAAGAAATAGCCTGGGGAGAGTCTCATCCACCAGACTATGTCATGTACGCAGAAGGCACTAGTAACTATTGTAAGTAATCTGAGAGGAAGGGAAAAGGGGGGGTGAGTTTCAACTATCCCAGTAAGGAGTGCATTTAAAACAAGAAGTAATAAATCAAGTCATTCGTAAAATAATGATAGAATTCACATATCAAACTATGTGATAAAAATAATCCGAGTATATAAACTCCAAACATCAACTCATTATAATAATATGGAGACTAGGCATTTACTATTCCTATCATGAAAGAAATCACCACTCCATCCTCAAAAGAGGGCATCCTTCGAAGATGAAATCAAATACCTATAGCCATGGTAAGGCTATAGATTGGACCAGGGTAATACAACATCATCTCAACGCCACACAGGCTGTATATCACATAAATAAAGGAAAGCATCATGACAGACACATAGAATATGTATAACATGGTCAAGGTCTAGCCCGATCCCAGGCCATCGGCTAGAATTCCCTTGGGTCTCACTCAATCGACCCTCAGGTTTCCCTGACACGCGTGCTATTGAGCCTACAGTCTCAAAACGTACCATTATTATACTGAAAATTGTTTTACAATCATCTTATAGCTCATAATAGTTTTGCTTCATAAATCTCATACATATATATATATATTTGTCTGCAAAACTTCAAAATCGCACAATCGAGCTTAATTAAAGTAAAACATGCACTCGGGTAAAAAAAACTTGGGCTATAGGTTATTCTCGGGGTTTATACTTATTTCATAAAATATTTTCATTCCACTAAATGCTTAGTTGTAAATAAGGAATTCAGGTATTGAAATCAGTTGTATCCCTTACCTAAATGAGGTCGAGGCAGCCTTGAATCGCTAGGTGTTGGGTTTACCTCGTTTTACGTGCTAACTTCTCGAGCTATCCAAAACAATTTTCAAAATCATCAATTGATGCTCAATTTCAACTTTACTTCATATTTACATTCATTTGAAACTCAAACAGGGTCAATCAGACCCTTTTTTCGGTCATTTTTTATACTTTCTCAGTTTTAGCGATAAAGTCTCGATTTAAGCTATTTCATTAGTTTTCTTTTCATCAAATTTATAACTTATCAATCTAATAGCTTAAACATTTATTCCAAACTCCTTTTAATCAGTCACACACTCCAATTGTCAAATTTTCACACCTTTATGATTTTTCACTTAACTGAGCTATAAACCGAGTTTTTCGGTATAAATTAAACTGTCTACAACATCCAACATAGTCAAAAATCACCATTTCTCCATCAACCCTTTGCTGTTCAAAACTACATGTACCCCTATAAATTATTTCAACAACTCTTGCTTAACTAAAAATTATCCTACAACATCAAACAATCACATATATGAACATTATCATCTTCCTCCAACTTCTTGCCAACTTTGACCAACTTTTACTCAACATTTTTACTCCAGAAATAAAACTAAGCTATTAATCAACATGTAGACATCTTAAAATCATCCAAAACAACAAGAAAAACCAACCAAAACTTTCCAAAATCAAAGCATTCTCTCACCTCGAAATAGGGCAGTTTCTGCTACTACTCTTCTCTCTAGCTTTTCACCTAGAAAAATGACCTACTTTAAGGCTAAACTTTTTATATGTTATAGAGAGGTTAAGGAGGAAGATTTGATCATTCTTTACCATTACCTAAAAATGGTCAAAAAATTTACGCAATCGCAGTTGGTCAAAGACGCCTGCAGCAAAAAGAGGACTCTGGTTCTCTTGGGTTTGATGTGGTTTCTAGGTGATTCCAGAGGCTTAAGAAAGCTTAATGAGTCTAGTTTCATTCTAGATATTTTTCTTATTTTTTGGACTTTCTAATGGGTTTCAAATGGGCCAACTCTAATGGGTATACAGGTTACTGGGTGAGGGCAGACTACTGCCCTATTTTGGAAAAATCTGTAAAAATTAGGTCTGACCCATTTTCTTCAAATTTTCCAATTTTAAGGTGTTCTAATATGTCTCTAGTGTCTCACATAAAAATTTAGGGCCCATTTGTTTAAGAAACTTTCTCCGATCGAGCCCATTTTGCGCGATTAGGTTACTACCGATCAAAATTGCTTAAGGTTTTCAGTTTGCTTTAAAAATTCATTCGAACACTAAAACCTAATTATTTCCACTCTATATTTATTCCCCATGTCAATTATGCCTTATGTTAATTTCCTATGGCATCAGAATAATTTTTGTGAATTTTTAGAATTTATTCTGAATTTATTCTTCTTACTATGCTCATTTGCTCAGTTTAGTGTAAACCTGAGTTTCACTAACTTTTTCACTTTATATTCATCAAAACATGCTTTAAATCACACTTTTTGAGAAATAATTAAACTTGGGTTCTTGCCATGAAGTACATGCATGAGGCTTCATGCCACTATCCTGGGTTTCTCATGTATTTTGGGCCTTATATGAACATTGTCATGAGTCTTAGACTCCTCAGCTTAACTCAAAATAATTAGTAGTATGAAAAATTTGGGTTTCACAATTCATGCTTTAATTTCCATGCGATTTAAGTTAGTTGGAGTTTTGATGAATAATTAGGAAAAAGTGGTTAAGAAATTAGCCTGGATCGAATTAGATGGAATGTGACTAATCTAATTGACAGTAATGATTAAGAACGACAAAATATGGGTAGGTTATGAAGGAAAATTAACTTGGATATGTGAAACCCAAAATTTTTGTTTCATTATTTATTTGGAAACTAGAAAGCAATTAAGATACTCGGAATAATATTATGCAGGCCCGAAATGACAGAGCATTGGGGTTAGTGGCACGAAGCTCGTGGGGCATGAAAATCGCGGTAAAGTTTCAAATTCAAGTATTTCTTAAAGATTGCATGTATAAGTATGATTTAGTGGTTTGAAGGTGAAACTAAGGCATTGGAAGTGAAAAAGTTAGTAAAAACTCAAGTTAACACTAAACCAAGAAATTGGGCCTAGTAAGTGAAATAAATTTGGAATAAATTCTATAAATTTGTAAAAATTATTCTGAGGTAATAGGAAATTAACATAAAGTATATTTAACTTGGAGAATACAATTTAAGTGGAAATCTTAAGGTTTCGATGATCAAATTAATTCTTAAAGTGAAGCAAAAACCTTCAGGAATTTTAATTAGTAATGACCAAATCGGGCAAAATAGGCTTAAACGGAAACTTTTTCTAAAACAAGTGGACCCCAAATTTGTATGGAACATATTATAGGCTTAGTATAAGGTATGAGAAGTGGAAATTTGGAGG
The DNA here is from genome assembly GCA_033439115.1 of Firmiana major. Taxonomy (NCBI): domain Eukaryota; kingdom Viridiplantae; phylum Streptophyta; class Magnoliopsida; order Malvales; family Malvaceae; genus Firmiana; species Firmiana major. The sequence continues at coordinate 41,685,883 of CM065908.1, read as the reverse complement.
ACAAAAGCTAGAAATAATTTTTATGGATTTTACAAAAATAGGGTTACTGGTAGGCCAGGCCCAACACACTGTTGGCCCAACAAAAAGGCCCATTTTGAAGGTCCTCCAGATAGCTTTTAAGCTTGATTTTTTTCCCTTTTAAAGAGGATTTAAAACCCTTTTTGGAATGGTAGAGAAGTTCCCAAACTGACCTGGAACAAAAAATAATCCCCTTCCATAAACTTACCGTAGACGTCCCCTGTAGGTTTAGATTGTACGATTTTTTCAGCCTCCTTTCGGTCACTTTTAGAGTTCGTTCAAAGGGATAAATCTTCCTTCCTAAGCCCTCTACAACATATAAAAAATTCAACCTTAAACAAGCTCATTTGTTAGGTGAAAAGCTAGAAAGAATAACATGTGCAAAATCTGCCTTATTTATGGGGTAAGAGAAACTTTGAATTTTAAGTTTCGTGGTTGGTTTTTAAGTTTGTTTTTGATGATTCTAAGTTGTATACATGCATATCTATAGCCGAGAAGCTTTACTGGAGTAAGAAGGAGTGGCCAAAGTTGATCAAAATAGGTGAGAAGTTGATGGAAGATGATGATAATTAGATATGTTGTTGTTTGATGAATTTAAATGATTTTTGCTTAACTAGAAATTGAAGAAATAATTTATAAGCCTTGAATGGTTATGGTAGAGATGAAATTCGGTTGAATTGAAGGCTGTAGAATGGTTCTTTAATACCAAAAAGCCTGGTTTATAGCTCGGTTTAGTGGAAAATTGAAAAGTGTGAGAAATGGAAAATTTGAGAAGTTGTCATATGATAACTAAGGACTTGAATAAGTGTGTGAGCTATTAGGTTTGTAAGATTAAAGTTAGATTAAGAGAAACTATCGAAATAGCTTAACCTGACACTTTTATTGGTAAAACCGAGAAAGTAAGGAAAGTTGGCAAAATGGCTAAATTTAATGAAGTTTATATAAGATAATGCATATTCATATTCATTATTTGATGGTTTTGAAACTATTTTGGGCAGCTTGAGGTATTGGCATGTAAAACGAGATAAACCCGATACCCGGTGATTTAGTGCTGCCCCAACCTCGTTTAGGTAATGGATGCAATTTAAAGTAGTAATGGCTTCCATTACCTATTTTTGTTGCTTAAAACGATTTGATGTATGCATATAGAACTTACATAGAAAACTCGATGCTTTCGATATGAGTTTTCGAAAGGAATAACACTCAGTTTAATCCTGAAGCCAAACGGTTTTACTTATGATATATAAGTCTTTGATTCATTAATATTTTATAATGAAAATTATATGATTTAATGATTTTAAGTCTCCCATGTGATTTTGAATAAGTATGAAGAAAGTAAATTTTATAGACTAGAGGCTACCTCGATAGTGTATGTTATATGCATGTCACGCCCGCTACTTGTGGTGCCCGGCTCCATCACTTGTAGTGTCTATTTCATTTCGCCCATGTAGTGCTTGTCTTCGCTTTTGTGGTGCCTGTTTTAACTACATGTGATGTCAGTTTCGTAGTATCTCATGCCTGCAGGACGAGTGCCACTAGTGCTCATGCCTTAGCTGTGTGCTAGTTTATTCAGATACTACTCATATTTTGTTGTATAACCTTGATCCAATCTACAGCCCCTACCATGGCCATAGGTGTTTTATTCCCTCTACAAAGGATGATATTTTTGTCTGCATGATAGCTATATGGATTTAGCCTAGTCTCTATGTTTTAGTATATGAAAGTTTTGAATTATGAAAGTAAGTAAGCTTCAATAAAGTAAGTAAGTATGTATATTTGACTAAATAAGTATGTATGTATATTTTCCTTCGAAGTAAGTAAATAAATTTTGTTTTACTACAATAAGCAAGTGAGTTTACGTAAATTGATAAAAGTATGTACAAAAGCTTTTGGAAAACATGTTAACCCTAAATTTCTGTATACTTTTGGGGTTGTCAGGACTATCTTAAATGTTTTCCTTACTGAGCTTTTCAGAAGCTCATTCCCCTTTTTCCTTATTTCAGATTACCTGCACTGAGACTGTGCAGCTACTTGTGGAGTACTTAAGTAGACTAGTGCATTTTGAGCCTCTTAGACTATCTTTAGTACACACTCAGGTATACCATCTGATGTTTATTTCCAGACACTTATATTGTACAGATACTGGTGTATAAATACTTTTGGGGATGTAATCTAAGTTTACGGAGTTGTAAATAAGAGGTTTTGGAATCAAATGAAATATGTTGATTTTATGGAATATGTTGAATCAGAAAATGATAAGTTTAAGAAATTAAAAACAACTGCTTGCGATTATAAATTGTTGTTATTGCAGGAGGATAGATCAAAATATAAGAGGTTATGTTGCCGAAATTTAAGCAATTAAAGGATTTAGCAAAAAAAGAAACTATGTAACCAACATTGTACAAGAATACAACCTAAGTACGAAATTAAGTTCAAAAAAAAAAAAAAAAGAACTCCAAACCGCACTTTCGGGGCGTTACAGGATAGGTCTCGACTATGTAGGAATCACCAAAATGCCAAAAAGGACTAAATGAGCTCAAAATCAATTATTTGAGCTGTTTTTAGCATTTTGAGAATCAAAAGGTAGTCAAACTCCAAAAATGAGAAACTTTTACATGGGAAACACTATATGAAGGATAGTCAAACATGTTCAAATGTGGTCTAAGGTCAAAGTTAGAGTCAAAGTCAACAAGTGGCTTTGACCAAGAGACCTAACCCTAGTTAAACTAACCCAACCATAGTTAATGCATAGGAAATTAATCTTATGGTTAATAAATTCTTATTTTCAGAATATTGATTTATTAAATAAAATAAAATAAATTAAAAGCAATGTATCAGTTGAATATATCTATATATATTTATCTATATATATATATATATTAGTAATTGGGCTTTATGGAAAGTCATATGGAGACCCAATATGGAAAAAGGAAAGGATGGCCTAAATTAACATGGGACTTTGGGCTATATACATAATATATATATATATATATATATATATATATATATATATTTATATATATTAAGTAATTGGCCCAAGAAATAAACCCAACCCACCAGCCTAAATTAATTTAAATTAAAACCCAATTGAAAATTAAACTAAACCCAATAACTAAGCCCAAAACCTAAGGGATTTAAAAGCCCATTTAATGGGCTGAATTTTATCTAATAAATATCTAGATATTCCTTATAAAAATCAGAATACCTTCCCCTTGATTGCCGTCCCTATGCCCTCTCTACTTCTTCTCCATTTTGCTAAGTTCAAGCTTTCTTCACAATAGCCAAACCGTCCCTTTCCATTCAAAACTTCAGCAAGCTTCCTTAATGAAAATTGTTCCCTATTACATGAACTTCAACATATCTAAATTTGGGTGTTGGAAGGAGTTGAATTGAAGGAAGTTAAACTCCCCTCTATTTTCGGCCACAAGTGAAAACTATAGCTAGGTGAGTTCTTTCCCTCCTAAATTAATGTATGTTTGCCTATGGAATTTATGAAGCATAGCTATATAAAATCTAGTATGGAAAATAACCAATATGGCATGAACCAATGCTTAGCAAATGGGTATGGTAGCTTACAAAAAAATAGTGTGTGATTTAATTAGTTTATATGGAGATTATTGAATTGAGATGATGATAAGAATAATAGGAGGGATTAAATTTAAGAAATAATTAAATTAGGATGTATGAGATTTTCATGCTTGTGAGATGTTTGTAAAAATGCCTTAATGAACTAAAAACAAGTATTATTGATGGGCTTAAGAGGTGAAACCAAGTAATTGTAGAAATGCCACAATGAGATAACAATGGGCTTTAGATTATTAATGGGCCTTTAAGAAGAAAAGATGGACAGCCCAAGATAGATTCATGGGTTAGTGGGCCACAGCCCAAGAGAAGACTTATGGAATAATGGCTTTATGAAATAATAAGGAAAATGTAATAACGAGCTTAAATCAATGCCTAGATTTGATACAATGCAGGGTATAGTTGGCCAGACGGCACTAGCTACATCAATAGCAGCACCTACCACACTTGCACCTAATAAGGTAGCACCTATACCACTGACAGCAGGACCCTCTACTCCCACACCCACTGTGCCACCACAAACCCCACCTGTATAGCCTTCGCTGACTCTAGTAGCCTTACAACAGAACAAAGATGAGTTGGGGTATGATTGTGAACTAGATAGGTTGAGACAGTTTCAAAAGTTTAAGCCACCATCCTTTGTCGAGGTTAAGAATCCAGTGACTACAGAGAATTGGATTAACAAGCTAGAGAGGATGTATGGATTCTTTAAGTGCACAACGACTGAGAAGGTTACCTTCACAGCTTTTATGTTAAAGGACGAGGTAGAGTATTGGTGGAAGTCCACCAGACCGATTTTGAGGGCCAGACATCATATTATCACATGGAATATTTTTCTTGATACCTTCCAGAAACAATACATCCCTGACATTGCCCAGACACGACAGCAGACTGAGTTTTTAAATTTGACTCAAGATAATTGATCTGTAGATGAGTACGAGTCTAAGTATACCTCTCTAGGGAGATATGATTTGGATACCATGAGTAGTGAAATGAAAAAGGTCCGAATATTTATGGATGGATTAAGACACTCTATTTGAGCCCAATTAGCCCATTTTGACATTACCATATGTGAGGAGGCAGTTCACCGAGCACAATTTTGTAAACAAGACTACGAGCTACATTTGTCCGAGTTTGGTAAGAAGGGTAAGGGTAAAGATCTGGATAGGAAGAGATCTGTAGAGGATAGAGAAACTAAGGAGAGTAAGAAACCATCCGGAAAGTGACAAAAGAGTTTTGAAGAGTCGTAAATTAAGGCAACTAAGCCTTTTATTTCCTTGGCCACAGCTCCAGCTAGGGGCATTGTTATTGGTGGACCTAGACCCACTACTGACCTGTTAAGATTTGTGGAACATATCATGGTAATAGGCCCTGTCATTGAGTATTTGGAGCATGCTTTCGTTGTGGTAAGACTGGGCATCTAGTAAAAGATTGCCCAGAGCCTTCCTACTCAGCCCCACAGAAGGGTAAGGAACTAAAGAAAGCTCTTGGTGCTACTCATACCCCAAAGGAAAAGACTACAGCTGATGAGAAAGGTAAATAGGTTGTAGGTTGTGGGTGAATGTGTGCACTGGATCAAGACACTATGAATGCATCATCAGACATCATTAAAGGTACCATTCTAGTTTTTGATATTAAAGCATTGGCCTTATTTGATCCTTGTACAACTCACTCTTTTATATCCCCAGCATTTGCATATAAACTGTCATCGTATGTACAACTTATACCTTTAGGAAAGATATTACTGATTAGAACACCAATGAAGGATAGTCAAATGACTGAATTTGTGTACAAGGACGATAAGCTTAAAGTAGGAGATAGGAATATGCTAGCTGACCTAATCCTGCTAAATATGTATGATTTTGATGTAATACCGGGCATGGACTGGTTACCAGTGAACCACGCCGTCTTTGATTGTTTGGTGGCTGTCGAGACCAATAATATAAATTCTTGCTCAAAAATAAATTAAAACTGTAGTATAGATGAGCAAGGTTGTTTCCTACAGAGATTGATTAGATTTATTTTTCTGCCAAAGAATGAAAAGAAAAATATATCGATAGATTTATTATATTGCAAAAGAATGAAAAGAAAAATCAATATCTTAAAACGTAGAAAGGAGAAATCATTGTAAAACGTCAAAGAGAAAATCGATATGGTGAAGCATCCAACCAAGGGAATAATTTTAGAATGGGTTCATAGAATTGATCATTGATGCAAAGATGGATTCTTTTAATCTTTACCAAATTGGTTATGGTTATTGGTATGACCTAACAACCTGTCTCTCCTTACTTCTTCGATAATCAGGATATGATCTCTAATTATTTCTCTTGCCAGTAAACAACCTTAGATACGATCTTAAGATTTAATTTACGAACAACATTAAAAACTAGAGAGACTATCAATTCTAACTAACAAACACACATGTAGATTTATTTAAGCTAGATTATATATCCCCATATCATAGAATTGAAAACCTTCTTTGTAATCAATTATGTTATTTACCACTAAATTAGAACACACAAACAATTATGGATTCAAGTTTCTAATTACTGATATATTATCTTGATAATTGAACAAGGGCCTTTTTTGTACAATCAATCAAAACAATAATTTCAACAAGCACAGAAGATATATAAATAGTGAAGATATAAAAGAACAAAATAAAAACTAATTAGATCTCACAATATTTGAAGAACACAAATCTTTAATTATCCTTTGACAGGACTAAATAATTTAGCAAGCCATGGAGTTGAGAGGAAAACACTAAAGAAAAAGAAGTCTTCAATTGCCTAAAGAAAAATAGAATAGTTGAATTGTGTGTAGCCGTCCCCCTCTAGCCTTATATATATATATATATATATATATATTTTTTTAAAAAAATATTAAATATCCTAGTCCTACAATCTTTTTTCCAATGGAAACTTTTGATTGAGTTTGATTACAAGTCAACTTCTTTCCTTTTTTTGACCATTAATTGCTTTTTGCCCAAGAAAGCCATGCCATGTCACTTCATTAATAATTAAAATTCTCCACTTGTCATCTTCAGGTTGGTTAAGTCATATTTAGTCACAATTGATGAAGTTTGGTTTGAATTCACATATTTTTAAGTTGTATTTCCCATCACTACCTTTGATGTGCCCATGCCTAATACCACGACATCTTCTGGTTATGAGACTTGATCAAAATTTGCAACTTTAATTCATTTTGATCCTATTCCTTCATTCATTAATACAAAACACAAAGTATAAGTCAAATCTAAAAATAAGCATATAAAAGAAACTAAATCATGGGAAAATATGACAATTAACATGTTTAATATGCATCCTATCAAATTCCCCCACATGTAAACATTGCTTGTCCTCAAGCATACAATAGTCTAAATTCATAATCTCTTCTCATCATTCTTTCATCCTCTTCCTATGCTTGTCTAAAACAATTTTTTTTCTTAGATTAAAACACAAGTTCTTAAAGTAAATTGTCATAACACACTTGAAAAACACCTTAATGACTCTTAAATTTCATAAAGTACATAGGATCCAACATGTCAAAACCCCCAATCCACCAAAAATCCACTACGAATTTTTTCTTTTTTCGTCTATTACTTAATTCAATTCTTATTTGTTCATTACTCTTACCTTACTCGATCGTGAACAGCTACACCTCACACAGTTGGGCTGTGTATCAGTGTCAATCTCATTCAATCATAGCATTTCAAATTACAATTCACTTAAATGTAAACACTTGTATTTCTAAATCAGAGTTACTATTTTCATGTGTTTACAATCTTTTAAATCCCTAAAATTACATTTAAAGATATTATTGTGCTTTGACCTGTCTAGATACAAAACTATACAAATCTGTATACCTCGTGTGATGGGATGCAAAAGACACCAAAATCCAATCCTCAGTCGCCTACTATCTACTGTGAGTGCTCTATAGAGGGAGAAAATAAGAGAGGTGAGCAAACCACGCGGTTAGTAAGGTAATCATGCGAGCATGTAGATAACTGTACTATATACATGGTCGTGATGCCATGTTCACATCACACATTTATTTGTCATACTCAAAAACGTATGCTCATGCTTGTGTTCATGACATGTAAAGCAATTCATGCTATTTAAATCAGTGCACAGTTCTCAAAACATAGCATGTAAAATGATCATGCGTAAATCGAAATCAACGCATGGTAAATCATCATGCAAAGTGCACTTATAAAGCATTTCAAATCTCAACACAAACTGATACAAAATCATCACTCGTCAAGACTCAGCCCCTCCCATGTACTATCTTGACCTACAAACACATTTCAAAACATAGATTTCTCATTCAACAATAGACATGTGAGATAGGCATACAATATCAATAAGGGTAATAACTAGGACTATGGCCATATCCTCTATGATACCAGGTTACACGGATCCTAGTGTGGGGGGTACCACCTCTATCTACTTTCGCACGGGAGGTAGGTAACGTCCAACCCGTTGGTCCATAGCAGAATATCCATTGTCCGAAGACGGCATAAATATAATATCACACACGATACAACGTACTCCATGCTACTTGCAAGGTAGAACGTACTTTGTCGACCCATAGCATCACATCATATGCTGCCACATCTCAATACACACGTGCGAGCCTATTTAATCGGTGTGGCACAAAGCCTACCCAAAACTCCTAGCACGACTCCCAACATGTCATAAAACCACGTGCGAGTAATCTCTAGCACGATAACAAGTGTAATGGATATCTAGTGTGAGCTATACTCCAGCACCATGTCAAAACACGTATGAAAACTAGTGTAAGCTAGACTCCAGCACAATGTCACAAAATCTATGTGAAAACTAGTACGAGCTAAGCTCCAGCACTCATGCATGTAAAACTCTAGTGCCAACATCGCTCCAGCACTAATGCACGTATAAAACATGTCAAATATCGTGCGAGCAACGCTCTAGCACGTTTCATTTCCACAAAACTCATGTAGGTGGCTCATTCTTTGCAAAGCATGGTTATAATACCAAATCAAGCTACTTTTTGTGCAAATCATTTCAAATGCTAGCCAACCTAATAATCACATGCTAAAAACCAATAAAAAGATTTCAAAGCATCATGCTCTTGCTTTTAATGTACATTTCTCAAAAACCCAATTCTTTGCACTTCAAACATCCATTTCATCCTATGACTCTCAGATACGTTAAAAATCGCCCATACGCCCAAAAGGTTATAGATATCCCTAGGGCTAACACAATTCCCTTACCTCGATTCTCTTGGAAGTAACTCTTCCTTCCTTTCTCGTTTTTCACGATTTGGTTTAACTTACTCCAGATGTATCCTCGGGAGCTTCACATAGTCATAAATCATTTGAGTCAATACTGATAACTCATATTCAGACTTCAACTAATCGATATATCTCATCGAACCTATTTCATTAAGTTTGACCCATTATCACATTTGGCCATCATTACACCATTTCTAGTCAATTTAACTAGCAACACACTTGGTTACTTATCAAACACTTGGCATAAATGTTTATCCATAATCTTCCATCATTTATGCATTCTCTACAACACCATTTATGCACATTTTATCACTTTACTAATCTCATAATGTGGCTTCATCCAATCATCTCAAAATCATACACATTACCTCACTAACAACTTGATATAATCCTTTTTATCATCTAATCAACCATATTCTATTTTCTCACACTAAACTCATTCTAGGTTATGCTTGTTTCATTACATTCTAGGTAGTTTCATTCATCAATACATACACCAATCTACTCACAACAACCACTAGATAAATATACTTAGAGTTGGTGTATTAAAAACTCAGCTAGCTTGACTTTCCTCTTGCTCTAAACAAGAAGACTTCTTAGCTCCTTCAATCCAACAAATGAAATGTTGACTCCAAGCTATGTTCTTCTTCTCCTCACAATGAACAAGTTTTCTCTAATAGTTTTTCCTCAATTCTTTTTGGAAAAGGGTGTATTCTAGAGAGAGAAAGCTTGGTATTTTTGGTAAAAATGGAATAGGTGTGTTGGTTTGTTGAAGAAAAAGGTTTTATCGTAGGGTATTTATAGATTGAGAGTGATGAGATCGATCTGCTAGGGTGAAGAGATCGATCTTCATTTGGTTTAGCCATAAATTCTCAGGTTTAAAATGAGAGAGATCGATCTGCTCATTTGGGAGAGATCGATCTTGGCTTGGCGGAAGCTTGAGGTGATCGATCTGCTAATGGGGAGAGATCGATGTGCTCTTGGTAGAATCAAATGGAGATCGATCTGCACTTAAGAAGGGATCGATCTGGGCTTGGCAGAGGCAAATGCAGATCGATCTGCTCATTGGGGAGATCGATTTGCTCAATGGGGAGATCGATCTAGCCTTAGCAGATTCACTTGGAATTATTCTGCTTGCACAAAGGATCGATCTGCCTTGGATAGGAGATCGATTTGGCCTTCATCTGGGGCATTTCCAACTGGATTTTTCTAGATTTTTTAAGGGTAAATTCCTATTTCATTATCCAATACTCATTTTTCATTTTAATCCCACATAGAGCATGGAAAGAGTCATTTCCTATGATTCACATACAATATGAATTGTGTGTATTGCTTGCATTCATAAAGAATACTTAGAATTCACGGTCCATGCATTATCATTTCGTGTCTTTATTCCTTATCTTCAATTCGATTTGCTTAAAGTTCTATTCGTTTAGTTTATGGCCACTTCAGCCCTTATTTATCCTTTATTTGTATTTTGACACTCATTCATCCTATTTGCAATTCATTCACATTTACATGATCTGAAAAAATCATTTGTTTTATAATTCCATTAACATATAACAAGGTTATACATACATGGGGTCTCACAATCTTTCCACTTAAGGAAATTTGGTCCTCGAAATTGGAACCAATTCAGTCTGTGAACAACTCGAAATACGTCTCCCATATCAAACTCTCAAACTCCCATGTAGCTTCTTCTGTAGTGTGGTGTTGCCAAAGGACTTTAACTAAGGGGATCGTCTTCGATCTCAATACCTTCTCCTTCCTATCCAATATCCGAACTGGCTTCTAAACATACATCATGCTCTCGTTGAGCTCCAACGGCTCATATCTAATTACGTGTGTCGGATCCGGGTGGTACTTCCTTAACATAGAGATGTGGAAGACGTTATGAACGCTCGCTAGCTCAGGCGGCAATGCTAGCATGTATGCCTTATCTCCCACTCTATCCAATATCTCAAAGGGTTCGATGTAACATGGACTTAACTTTCCTTTCTTTCTGAACCTCGTTATACTGTTGGAAGGAGAAACTCGTAAAAATACCAATTCACCCATTGTGAATTCCAATGCTCTTCTTCTCTTGTCAGCATAACTCTTTTGTCTGCTCTGAGCTGTCTGTAACGTCTCACAATCAATTGGACGTCCTCAGAGGCTTGTCTCACTAAATTGGGGGGAAAATATCAGTCAGTCACCAACCTCTTCCTATCCAATAGGGGAACGACATCTGCGGCCATACAAGGCTTCATATGGTAACATCCCGATACTCGAATGATAACTATTATTATAGGTGAACTCTACGAGTGGCAAACGGTCATCCCAAGGGCCTCCAAAATTTAATGCACACGCTCTCAACACATCCTCCAAGGTTTGTATCGTCCTCTCTGACTGACCATCTGTCTGAGGATGAAACGTTATGCTAAAACTCAGTTGGCTCTCCATCGCTTCCTGAAAATGTTCTCAAAAGTGGAAAGTGAAGCGGGCATCCCTATTACAAACAACGCTCACTGGAACACCATACGATCTCACTCTTTCACGCACATATAGTTCTACTAGTGTACCCAGCGTATCAGTGGCTCTCATAGCTAGGAAGTGTGCCGACTTCGTCAATCTGTCCACTATTACCCAAATTATATCGTGATTCCTATGGGTCCTAGGTAAACCCATCACGAAGTCCATAGTGACATGCTCCTATTTCCAAGTTGGTATAGGTAGAGGTTGTAATAGCCCTGTAGGCTGTTGATGCTCTACCTTCACATGCTGACAGATGAGACATTTAACCACATATTCAGCTACATCTCTCTTCATCCCTGACCACCAATACACTCTTTGGAGGTTCTGGTACATCTTGTTACTTCCTGGATGTAATGTATACTTCGTTGAGTGAGCCTTTGATAGAATCAACCTCCTGATCTCTATATCATCGGGAACACATATCCTACCCCTGAACCTCAGTAAACCATCTGAACTCAACTCAAAATCAGTCTTTGTACCCCTCTATATCTGCCCGATAATATCACTACACTACTGATCAATCTACTGTGCCTGCCGAATACGATCTAACACATCGAGTTCCAATCGCAGGCTAGCTACCATAAAGCCACTATCAGCATAAGGCAGGGTCACATCCAAACTGAGGCTTGCGAACTGTTCCAACAGCTCGTGTTCCCTGATCATCATGTGTGATACCAGCCTAAGATGCTTTCTACTCAATGCATCGGCTACTATATTCGCCTTGCCTGAGTAGTACAGAATCTCGCAATCATAATCCTTCAGAAGCTCGAGTCATCTTCTCTGCCTCATGTTCAACTCTTACTATGAGAACATATACTTAAAGCTCTTGTGGTCTGTAAATACTTGGAATTTATCACCATAAAGATAATGGCGCCATATTTTTAAAGCAAATACCACGGTTGCCAACTCTAAATCATGGGTCGAGTAGTTCCTCTCATGATCCTTCAGCTGTCTCGATCCATAGTCTACTACCTGCCCATCTTGCATTGGTACACAGCCCAGTCCTTGGTACGAAGCATCTATATATACAGAAAAACCTCATTAGTTGGTAGGAATGGTGAGAATCAGAGCTGTAGTGAATCTCTTCTTCAACTCCTGAAAGCTCCTCTCACATTTATCGTCCCACACAAATTCAACATTCTTTCTCGTGAGACGTGAGAATCACTCCATAACCCATCGATAATATCCAGCTAAACCCAGGAAACTTCTGATCTCCTTAACTGTCTGGGGTCTCTGCCACTGAACCATTGCTTTAATCTTGGATGGGTCCACTGACACAATATCCTTCGATATAATATGACCCAGAAAAGAGATCTATTCTAGCCAAAAATCACACTTACTGAGTTTAGCGTATAACTTCTTCTCCCGGAGGGTTTATAGCTCTATCTTTAGGTGCTGTTCATGCTCCTCTCTAGATCCCGAATACACTAGAATGTCATCGATTAACACGATAACAAATCTATCTAAGTACTGGTGAAACACCTTATTCATCAACGACGTAAAAGCTATGGGAGCATTCGTCAACCCAAATGGCATAACCATAAACTTAAAATGACCATACCGGGTGTGAAAAGTTATCTTGGGTACCTCACCTTCTCGAATTCTCAATTGATGGTACCCAGATCTTAGATCTATCTTAGAAAAGACCTGCGTTCCCCGAAGCTGATCTAATAAGTCGTCGATACATGGAAGGGGGTATTTATTCTTGATGCTCGCCTTATTCAACAACCTGTAATCAATACACAATTGGAGGCTCCCATCCCTCTTCTTTACAAACAGAACTGTTGCTCCCCAAAGTGATACAATCGGTCTAATGAACCCCTTTATCCAACAACTCTTGTAACTGCTTCTTCAGTTCCTCCAACTCAATTGGAGCCATTCTGTACGATGGCTTGGATATCGGCTCTGTACCAGGTGCCAAATCTATACAAAACTCCATTTCTCTATTTGGTGGTAACCCTGGTAAATCATCTGAAAAGACATCTGGAAATTCCTTGACCATTGGGATGTCTCACAATTCCAGGCATACCTTATCCGCCTCAAACATGTACGCAATACAACCTTTCAAAATATCAATATCAAATCAGTAGAGAAATTCATATATTTCACTCACAACCACAACTGCTTTCATTACTTTTCAAGGGGATTTTACATTACATTTCTCGGGGAAACATACGGTAACGGTATCTACCCTAGAAAGTGTTACTGTCTTAGAAAACAATCTACTATAACACGGTTTATAGCCAACCAATCCATTCCTAGGATTACATAAAAGTCTCTCATATACATTAAAATGAGGTCGGCTGTCATTTCCTTTTCCCCTACTTTCAACTTACAATGTCTAAATACATACTCCACTAGCTGACTATTATTCATGGGAGTGCTTATCAACATCCTCCAACTTAACGGGGCAAGCTTCACATACTTAAATAATTTACATACAAATGCAGGTGATACAAATGAATGTGTGGCACCAGGATCTATCAAAACATAAGATTCAAGATCAAAGATTAAGATGGTACCTTTCACCACATCTGATGACTGATCTGTAGTATCTTGGTCCAAAGCGTGTACTCACCCTTTGCCAACCGCCTGCTTTCCCTTCTCTTCAGCTGTTGCCCTTCGTCTCAGATTAGGAGTATCAACAAGAGCTCTCTTCAGCTCCTTGCCCTTCTGTGGGGTACTCTCAATCATCTATGGGTAATTTCTTATCACATGCCTTGGTTTCCCACATTGAAAATATACTGCAGGAGATCTATAACATGGTCGAGTCCCATAGTACCTACCGCACTTATTGCACTGTTTTGTAGTAGGTCGTGGCCCTCCAATCACTATACCCTTTGCTGGAGCTATGGCCGGATACACAGAAGGCTTAATTGTCCTCTCCTGAATCTCCTCAATCCTCGACCTCTTCCTAGAAAATATCTTGCTTCCTCTATAACTGAAGCCTCTATCCACTGTCTGTCTTTTCCTGTCTTTGTCCCTCAGTCTACCAACCTTTCCATACTCTGAGGCAACTCGTTTGATGTCTTGTTCACACAACTGTGCCATGTGCACTGCCTCCTCATAGGTCGGTATATCAAAAAGGACCAATCGAGACATGATGGATGGTCTCAGTCCATCCATAAATTTTTTAACCTTTTTGACCTCACTGTCTATCGTGTCAGGATCATAGCTTCCCAAGGAGATAAATTTGGTCTCATACTCATCCACCAATTTGCTCCCCTGAGTCAGATCTAATAATTTTATTTACAATCTCAACTGCGCAGTATCCAAAATAGATTGCCTTCGAAAGGCCTCCAAAAATACATCCCAGCTGATCTCTGTATGTCGGCCTCTCAAAATAGGTCTGGTAGACTTCCACCAATGCTATGCTGATCCCTTTAGCATGAATGCAGCAAACGCTACCATCTCGGTAGTAGTGCACTCGAAAAACTCATATAATTTCTCAATCTCATTCACCAAGTCCTCTGCAACTACTGGGTCCATAACTCCACTAAGAAATGGTGGGTTCAAATTTTGAAACTGCCACAACCTATCCAGGTCATATCCATAACCCTAATCTCTACTTCTCTATGGTGGAGTAACAGTAGAAGGTGTTTCCTGTACTGGTAGGGGTGTGGGAGTATCTATAGTCCAAGGTTTTTGGGCTGGCTGTGCAGGCATCTCAAGAGCAACAGCCAGTTCATCATCATTACCCTATGCAGCTAGCTCTTACCAGCCCCCAACTCCAGGCAACGATTGGGTAATCAACTCCATAATCGTCTCTAAGCTCTTCTCTATCCTCGCAAAATGTTCCTCAGTACTCTAGGGTCTCTTTGTCGAACCTTGTGGAGTGTGCTCAACGTCAGCCTCCACCTCTACCTCGTCGTGAGTCTCATATGGTAATGACTCAGCACGGCCCTCAGGCCTACACCTCTGGCTTCTAGCTCATGCTCTCGCCCTCGTACCGTGACTTGTGTTAGGCATTATGCCAAGATTCCTACATTCATAGTCATTTCTTAATCAAACCCATCTTGTTATAAGCAATTGTATCTAGACTAGCACAGTAACATGGGGATGTAATTGTAAGATCAACTTTTTAAGTATTTGTTGATGCATTTCCTTATGATTCATGTGATGTACACTTCCACATATTGATTGAATCATAAGAAGAGCTTTGACTGAATTAAATTTGCAAATGGAATGAAATGAAATATCAGTAAAAGTATGTACTAGCTAAATAAGGCCCGAGATGGCCATAGGCCAAGCGAAAGGGATCGAAATCAAGTTGACTGAAAATAAGAATTTAAAATAAGAAAAGATTGTGGGTTTATGAAGGAAAGTCGGTTCAATTTGGTCTCGAACACGTTGAAGGGTAAAACGATCAAAAAACCAAAATTCGGTATAAATTTGATAAGAAAATTTTATTAAAAATATGGATTTAGGAAATCTTCATCAATAAAGGAGAAATTCTTGAATTTCGAGTCCAATTGATCAAGATATGAATTTATTGGAATTAATTGGAATTTTCACTTTAGAAAATTATCCCGTAAATGCTGAAAAAATGAGCCGATAAGACAGATAAATTCATTTATTGATTAAATGAATTAAATAGGATTTTTTGAGATATTTTGGGTTTTTTATGTATTTTAATGGATTAAAATAATAATAAAATAAATTAATAAATAATAAAAAAAGAAACGAAAATCTGGTTCTTGAAGAGAGAGAAACTGAAACAAAAAATAGAGAAGCCGAACCCGAGGAAGACCCGAGAACCTCGACGAACCACGGACGAACGATGAGGCTAGGTGAGGGCCAGAGAAGAGAGAGGATAACCCAATGAACCTGCTAGTACCGATGACGCGCACCGACGACGGCTGATTTTCGATGAATCGGCAAAAGGAAATTCGAGAGGAAATCAAGTCGATTTTCGACGATCCACAGTAGCTGGGTGTGATCGGAGGGTACCGACGTGATCGGGAGGACGAGACGCTTCTTTTGGTACCTGTAGTGGCCGGCGAAATGGCCGGGAATGCCCGCGATGGTGAGGAGAGCAAAATGACATCATAGCTGGAAAGGGGAAGAAAAAAAGAAAAAGAAAAAGAAAGAAAGGGCGAAAAAGGGGAGAAAAATCTACGGGAATACCTCAAAAATTCAGGTAAGTCGATACGCAGTCAGATTGACTGAATCGATTTATGGGAATTTAATTTAAAATTATATTTGATCGAAAAATTAACTCAAAATTAAATATAAAATTGTGCAGTTCGACGATAAATCGCGTACGTGAGCCTGATCGAACTTTGATTTATGCACCATCACATAATTTCAGGTAAGTAAAGCTCATTTACGACAACAGAATGATTATTGCGCAATTGGAATTTATTTTACGGATTTCGAATTAATTTCTTCATAAAATAAATTATATTCGAATTTTTGAATTAATTATCGTAAATGATATACGGGCTATCCAAAGAGTTTGGAACGAAGGCCAATGGGTATTGATAGGCCCTGATGAAGGGAATTAATAAGTGGAAAATGGGCTTAAAAAGGAGTAAGGCCCATTATGAATTAAATGGGCCCAATTTAATGTGAATAGGCCCAACACTGTATATAAAGCCTAGTAAGATTTAAATACAGTTGGAAATGGTAATTAACTAGACATTTGGTTATGTGCAACTCCGCAGAGTTGATCGTGAGAGTATCGGATCGAGCGCTACGATATTGTGGGATAAAAGATAAGCTTGTGAAGAGATTTCAGGTAAGGAAATTTTATAAGCATTTAGAAGTAGTTGTACGTAGTTTCGAGGGAATTTACATTACGTTAAATTCATTAGGCTACCTGAAAATAGAATAATATTTTTTATGGAAAAATGTGGAAATCGTGACAAATTACCATTTTGCCCCTATTTAGGAAAATTTCAAAAAGGGTAGTAAGCCTTTGAAATTGCATGAATTTTATGATTTTGATATTTTTATGATGACATTGCTTTAATTCAAGTAATTTATGGATAGGTTGGCTATTATTTTCATGTTTTTAGTGAAAAGGCACAGGTTAGGTGCCAATTAGGATTTATTTTACATGTTTTGATGAAATTGAGTCGCCTACCAATTTTATATGAGTTTTAGTCGTGTTGGAGCACTGCCCGCACTGGATTTCATATTTTGACTCATAGATAAAGTGCTGGAGCCTTGCTCGCACTATTTTATAGACTTATTTCACATGACTACGTACTGGAGTTTTTACTCGTACGAGGTTTTCACTGAGTTTTTATACATATATGTAATAGAGCATTGCTCGTACGTGGATTTTAATTGAATTAATAATTATTTTAAGTCGTACTGGAGCGCTGCTCGTACGTATATTTCACTGATTTCTATGAGACCATGCTAAAGCTTCGCTCACACGAGATTTTTAAATATCATGAATATGCATGGAGCCGTGCTAGAGCTTCGCTCGCACAAGGACTGATATGACATGCATATAACCATGTTAGAGCCTCCCGTAGATTGTGTGACAGTGAGATGATATGCTCACACGGGCATACTGAGACATAATTGATATGGGTGGATAAGACCTCTTGCAGCCACCCCTTACTGAGATTGGGTTCATGGAGTACGTTGTACAGTGTATATCACATTGAGTATGTTGTACCCTGGGGATTATTGGAGTGGAGTGGCATTAGCCACGAGGTAGCAAGCCTTGCCCTCGTAATCCTAATATTATACTGTTCTGGCAGGTAGGACTGACCCACCTCCCATTTCAGGTGTGATAACCCGCACACTAGGATCCGTGTAGCCAGGGATCACGAGGATATGGCCATAATCCTGGATATTACTGATATAGTTACCTACATGTCTCACATGATATAAATTTTGGTCTTGATAGACCAGAGTAGACCCGAGGGAGGGGTCAGGCCTGAAACTTCTTATGAATTCAATTGAGATTTAATTTTCCCACGGAGGGATTTTAAGAAACTTTCATGACTTGTAACCCTAAGAGCAGGGTGATTTTATAACGGAATTTTATAACAAGTTATTTTGTTGAATTGGACTAGATCTATTGAATTTATCACATTTTAACCCATATGGGGTGTTTTAAATTGATTGATTCAATTAAGCATGAGATGCTTTCACATGAGAATTATTCCATGTTTTAAATGCCAATTTCCTGTTTTAAAACAGTTGATATATATATATATATATATATATATATATGTACAACATATCATTGTTTTTACCTCATGCTCACACATCCTGATTTTTCTATCAGCATGTAGATAGTATAGCTATCTGCCCATTTATATTATTGCCTTACTGAGCATCTGGAGCTCACCCTTTCATTTTTCACCCCCTTTCAGAGTTTCCACCTTAGAGATAGCGGGTGTAGAGAGTATACGGCATAACTGATTATCTGTGGGTCCCATCGACTGTCAGGTATATAGCATGTGCAAAATTTTGTATTATTATGCTTACAGCACAGTATTGTATATGAAGGAATATTTAGGGATATAAATTTAAATAGATTAATTGTAAATGTATGAGAATCGTGTGATGTATAAAACATACCGATCACTCTATTATATGATAAATGATATTAGTATGCATATATACGTATGATATTTCTTAATGGTTAAAATGGTATATCGATATTGATTCACAGCCCGATCTGGTCAGAAGGATCTGTCACAAGTAGGTAAGAAAAGATTTTCTAAAAGCGAAAAATTTGTACCGATTTATGGTAAGTATTGGGTCGTGGCAGTAATTTTCTTAAATTTTGACAATGATGCACATCAGACCAACTCAGCTCTGATACCACCTCTGTTACGACCCTCAATCCATAAAAAATTCACTATAAATTTTTTCTTTTTTCGTTTATTATTTAATTCAATTCTTATTTCTTCTTTACTCTTACCTTACTCGATCGTGAACAGCTACACCTCCAACAGTTGGGTTCTGTATCGGTGTCGATCTCATCCAATCATATCATTTCAAATTACAATTCACTTAAATGTAAACACCTATATTTCTAAAGCAGAGTTACTGTTTACATGTGTTTACAATCTTTTACATCCCCAAAATTACATTTAAAGATATTATTGTGCTTTGACCTATCTAGATACAAAAACTATATAAATGTATATACCTCATGTGATGGGATGCAACGGACACTAAAATCCATTCCTCAATCGCCCACTATCTACTGTGAGTACTCTGTAGAAGGTAAAATAAGGGGGTGAGCAAGACACGCCCTCAGTAAGGTAATCATGTGAGCAGGTAGATAACTGTACTATCTACGTGGTCGTGATGCCATACTTAAATCACATATTTAATTGTTATACTCCAAACGTATGCTCATGCTTGTGTTCATGACATGTAAAGCAATTCATGCTATTTAAATCAATGCACAGTTCTCAAAACATAGCATGGAAAATCATCATGCGTAAATCGATATCAAGGCATGGTAAATCACCATGCAAAGTGCACTTATAAAGCATTTCAAATCTCAACACAAACTGATACAAAATCATCACTCATCAGGACTCGACCCTTCCCATGGACTATCTTGACCCACAAACACATTTCAAAACGTGGATTTCTCATTCAACAATAGACATGTGAGATAGGCATACAATATCAATAAGGGTAATAACTAGGACTATGACCATATCCTCTGTGATCCCAGGCTACACGGATCCTAGTGTGCGGGGTTTCACCTCTATCAGCTTCCGCACGGGAGGTGGGTCACATCCAACCCTCCATTCCATAACAAAATATCCATCGTATGAAAACAGCATATATATAATATCACACATAGTACAGCGTACTCCCTGCTACTTGCACGGTACAACGTACTCCGTGGACCCATATCATCACATCATACACTGCCACATCTCAATACGCACATGAAAGCTTATTTAATCGGTGTGGCACATAGCCTACCTGAAGCTCCCAGCACGGCTCCAAACATGTCATAAAACCACGTGCGAGTAATCTTTAGCACAACAACAAGTGTAATGGACATCTAGT
The DNA here is from genome assembly GCA_033439115.1 of Firmiana major. Lineage (NCBI taxonomy): Eukaryota > Viridiplantae > Streptophyta > Magnoliopsida > Malvales > Malvaceae > Firmiana > Firmiana major. The sequence goes on along the minus strand of CM065908.1, from coordinate 41,665,485 downwards.
GCGAGCTATGCTCTAGCACCATGTCAAAACTCGTATGAAAACTAGTGTGAGCTAGGCTCCAGTACAATGTCATAAAATCCATATGAAAACCAGTGCGCGCTAAGCTCTAGCACTCATGCATGCAAAACTTTAGTGCGAGCATTGCTCAACACTAATGCACGTATAAAACACGTCAAATCTCGTGCGAGCAGCGCTCTAGCACGTTTCATTTCCACAAAACTCATGTAGGTGGCTCATTCTTTGCAAAGCATGGTTATAAAACCAAATCAAGCTACTTTTTGTGCAAATCATTTCAAATTCTAGCCAACCTACTAACCACATGCTAAAAAGCTATAAAGAGATTTCAAAGCATCATGTTCTTGCTTTTAATGCACATTTCTCAAAAACCAAATTCTTTGCCCTTCAAACATCCATTTCATCCTATGACTCTTAGATACGTTAAAAATCACCCATGCGCCCGAAAGGCTTTCAGATATCCCTAAGGCTACACAATTCCCTTACCTCGATTCTCTTGGAAGCAACTCTTCCTTCCTTTCTCGCTTTTCACAATTTGGCTCAACTTGCTTCGGATATATCCTCGGGAGTTGCACACATTCATAAATCATATGATTCAACACCAATAACTCATATTTAGAATTCAACTAATTGATATATCTCATCGAGACTATTTCATTAACTTTGACCTATTATCACATTTGGCCATCATTATGTCATTTCTAGTCAATTTAACTAGCAACACATTTGGTTACTTATCAAACACTTGGCATAAATGTTTATCCATATTCTTCCATCATTTATGCATTCTCTACAACACCATTTATGCACATTTTATCACTTGACTAATCTCACAATGTGGCTTCATCCAATCATCTCAAAATCATGTACATTACCTCACTAACAACTTGACATAATCCTTTTTATCATCTAATCAACCACATTCTATTTTCTCACACTAAACTCATTCTAGGTTATGCTTGTTTCATTACATTCTAGGTAGTTTCATTCATCAATACATACACCAATCCACTCACAACAACCACTAGATAAATATACTTAGAGTTGGTGTTTTGGAGACTCACCCAACTTGACAATCCTCTTGCTCCAAATAAGAAGATTCCTTATCTCCTTCAATCCAACAAATGAAATGTTGACTCTAAGCTCTGTTACTCTTCTCCTCACAATGAAAAACTTTGCTCTAATAGCTTTTCCTCAATTCTTTTTGGAAGAGGGTGTATTTTAAAGAGAGAAAGCTTGGTATTTTGGGTAAAAAAGGAATAGGTGTGTTGGTTTGTTGAAGAAAAAGGTTTTGTCGTAGGGTATTTATAGATTTAGAGTGATGAGATCGATCTGCTAGGGTGAAGAGATCGATCTTCCTTTAGTTTTAGCCATCGAATACGCAGGTTTAAAATGGGAGAGATCGATCTGCTCATTTGGGAGAGATCGATCTTTGCTTGACAGAAGCTTGAGGAGATTGATCTGCTTATAGGGAGAGATCGATTTGCTCTTAACAGAATCAAATAGAGATCGATCTGCACTTAAGAGGGAATCGATCTGGCCTTGGCAGAGGCAAATGCATATCGATTTGCTAATTGGGGAGATCGATCTACTCAATGGGGAAATCGATCTGGCCTTGGCAGATTCACATGGAATTATTCTGCTTGCACAAGGGATCAATTTGCCTTGGATAGGAGATCGATCTGGCCTTCATCTGGGGTATCTCCTGCTATATTTTTCTAGATTTTTCAAGGGTAAATTCCTATTTCATTACTCCAATACTCATTTTTCATTTTAATCCAACTTAGAGCATGGAAAGACTCATTTCCTATGATTCACATACAATATGAATTGTGTGTATTGCTTGCATTATCAATTCACTTCTTCATTCCTTATCTTCAATTTGATTTGCTTAAAGTTCTATTCGTTTAGTTTATGACCAATTCAGCCCTTATTTATCCTTTTTGTTTGTATCTTGACACTCATCCATCATATTTGCAATTCATTCACATTTACATGATCTGAAAAAATCATTTGTCTTATAATTTCATTAACATATAACAAAGTTATACATACATGGGGTCTCACACAACACCCTCGCAATTGGATTTCACTCATCATAATCTAAGTGTTTAGGGCATATATATATATATATATATATATATATCAATGAACTCTCAAGTCACTGCATAGAAGATTTCTTACCATAGGCTTGCAAATTTATCACGTCTCTTCCACCAATGAATGAATTAGGATGCAAAAATCTAAGGGTCTAAAAGGGTTGTAACGAGGCTTAGGTAAGGTATGACAAATGGATTTTTGGGTTAAAGGAATTGAAGGAGTCATACCAAACGTTTCACACAAAACTCAACTCAATGGTTCCAAAAAATTACTTCAATCACATCACATTTATTTAAATATACAATAAGCACCCTTGATTACATCACAATTAAAGTACGATCAATAAACAAGTCTTGACATGATTTCAATTCCATCACACTCTTCAGAACTAACTTCCAAGCAATGAAAATTACACTTCTCCTCCTCTTTCTTTATTTTTTTCTTTCTTTTCTTTCTTTTTTTTTCCTTTTTTTTCTTAGAAGTGAAGAACTCAATGAAAGTAATAGCTTTGAACATTGAATTTCCAACATGTTGCAATCTTTCCAAAAATAATTTGAAGTTTCATGTGCATAAGTATATATGATTGTTTAATTCAGGGTTCAAAAAGAGAGGAAAAATCAACAGAAAAGGTTTATCATGGTTTGTGATGTGGTTTAATCTAAAGAAAAAAGCCAGACTCAAAGTGGGTTCTCTAGGGGTTAATAATAACAAGTGTAGGTTTGAAAAGAAGGGGTATAATGGCAAGAAAAAAGGGTTTAACCTAAATGCCCTTATTTGATTTATTGCATCCTACTCATTAAAGGGGTTGATTGAAACATGTATGGTAGAACAAGTTCTAGAATAGTCAACTATGCATGACAATCACACAAATAAGGAAATGAAGCATGATGTAACGAATGCTCATAGGCTCAAATCTTACCAAAAAGGGTTTTATGTGCTAGATCTTATACACTTTTCCATCCATTGAACCAAAAGTAACTAATTATAGTGTTTTAATGAGAATTCAAAACCATTCCGCACACAAGTAAATCATTTTTTTCTTGTTTCTTGGGACAAGCATTGGAAAAATCTAGAACTCAAAGAGATCACAAACAATAACTAATGTACCTTTTGGAACAAAACTTTTTATGAAAAATTAACAAAAAATGAAAGAAAAACGAAACAAATGACAAAACCACAATTAAAGACCCTCTCCCACACCTAAACTATACATTGTCCCTAATGTATCAAAATAATTGCTCATAAACTTTAAAGGATCAATAGAAATAAAAAACTCCCATAAGAAATATTAAGCATCTTAAAGCATTGCATTGATTACTAAGGAGGAGGAAAGAGTGGATTGAACCTCATATGTTTGAACAATGTCATTTGGTTCAATTCCATTCTTTCTAATCAGAGCTCAAGTCCTTCAAGTCCCTCATAAATTAGAATGCCAGTAGTGGCTGTTGGCTTAGACTATACAAAGTTTTCTTATTCACCAATAGCATAATGTTGAGGTCGTGTGGGAGCTTGGATAGGTCCTGGAGAATTGAAATAGAAAATTCCAACTTTTTTCTTCGATTAGGCCCATTTTGTTTTCAAAGTATTTAAGTCTAATGGCAACATATGACAAGCAATGTGAAGATTATTATGCTAAATATCAATTAATTGCTCACGGACTGCCAAATGAGTAATTAGAGAGCCTAAAATCAATGGTCGTTTATGAGTAACAACCATGTCAAACTAAGAGGCCAACCACCATCCTGGATTAACCTTAACCTTGTTAATCATGCACCATAAGAAGAAAAATTTAGCTTTTGACAAGACTACAGTAGAGTCCTTCCTACCAGAAAAAGTGAAAGCTAAAAACCTATGTATGTATTTCAAGATAGGGTCATTAAGGTAAGAATCTTTGGACTTGCTAGGGTTATAGCCATGAGGACAATTAGAGAGTTGTCTATAAAGGCTATACGGTTCAAATTCCTCACTAAAATCACATGCACTATTGAGTGATATGCCCAAAGGGTATTATCCGCAAGTGCACGGGTCGTACAAGTAATAATGCGATTTGAGTCCCGAGTTTTCATCCCACAGAGAAGTTGACTAGCCTAATTAACTACCGGTTAATCTTACCCTAAGTATATTCTAGCAAATTATGAAGTTTAGTTTGTGATCTACTAAGGCTACTTAAAAATTACTGAAAAATAATAAAACAATAAAATAATAAAAACTAAATAAAACCGAGCTGAGATTTACTTACCGAGCTTCACACAATTAAAAGCAAATACCTACGAAAATAATTAAAACAGTTAAAATTAATTAATGCAATTAAAACGAAATGTAAATATGAAAATAAAGAACTAAAATTAAACTAAAATTTAAACAAACTGAAAATAAAAATACATGCAATTAAACTAATAAAAATTGCAAATTAAACTAACCTAAAATTTAATAAAGATAAAGACTAAATTAAAAATGCATGAATCAAATTCTAAGTGCAACTAAACTAAAATAAAGTCCTAAAACATAATATAAAATTAACTACTAACTAAAATTTAAAACTGAAAATTAAATTGACATGCAAAGAAATAAAGCTAACCTACCATTAGTTAGTTAAATTACTTAAATAAAAACTAACAAGTATTAATCAATTTAATTCATTAAAGTAAAAGCATGAAATAACAACTTAATTGGCCAAATAAGGCCTTAACTGAATTTGGAAACCAAGAGAGTGGTCCCGATTTGTCACTATTCATTGTCTTTCCAAATCCATGCTTATTTCCAGGCTTTCACGGTTTTAGCTACAAGCTGTCTACGTTTCTGCATGTTCATCTGGTGCAAACTGTACCCTGCTAGCTTTCATTCGTAGCTTCTTCTCCAAGTACTGCTACTGCACCTCTCGTGCCTCAGCTGGTGGTAGTAGCCCTGCAGTCGACGTGATCAACAGCACTAATGCCAACGTATTACCAGCCTGGTACCTACTATGCTGATGCTCTCAGTTTGTCCCCTGCTCCTGCCATCTGCTGCAGCACATCCTCGGCCTGACCCGCATGTCTCCTGCTCCTGGTTTTTCCAGCTCCCGCTCCTGCAATTTCCAGCTCCCAACAACAGCATACAGGAAACTAATACCAGCTTGATACTGAATAACAGAAAAATAACAACAATGAACAGTGGAAATAACGTGAAACAGAGCTAAACAGAGGACAAATATATAACCCCTGTAAATTGTAATTGTTACTCATCCTAAGCTATGTCTGCACGGTAACAACTTGCTCTCATAAACCGAGAAGAATGAAAATGCAGTAAAAATGGAAGCTAAACACTAAATGCAGTCAAAAATTGAATGAGGAAATACATGCAAATACAAATTGAAATAAGGAGAGAGAGAACAAAGATGCAAAGTTGAATACACACTTAACACCGAAAGGATATAAAAATCACAACTACACCGCACCCATGAGCTTCTTCCATTGACAGGGAACTCAACTCTCTCGGATTGCTTCATGCTCTTCTTCTCCAACGTGATTCCACATTGCTCTTAATGTGGAATAATGTTCAACATCAATCCACATTAAGGCAACAGAACCGAAATGGAGAAGAATGACTGAAAAATATCTTGTAACCTAAATGTACCAAATAGGAGCTAACCGAGAGCTAAAGACTAGGAAATTGAAGCTATGTAATAGAGATGAAATAAAAGGAGAAATGACTTAAAAAAAACTCGAGAAGCATAATGAAATTTGATTGCCATAAAATAAAACTATTTATGACTGGAAATTGAAGAACTTTCATTCGACTTGAGTGTATTGAATCAACAATAAAGCAAAGAGATTGCAAAATCGAGAAGAACATGGAAAAATCACTGTTCATTAAACCAATGTAAAGTTTTAACAAAACAAGAGAAGAAAAATTTTTATATTCAAAGAAACTATTCAAAAATTAAAACAAAGAAAGCTTGGAAATTAACCTAAAAGCTATTCTACCCTAAAATTATATCCCTTCTTCAATTGCCATCTTTTTCTATTTATATACACACTTAGGGGTACAATGGTAATTTTCCATCCTAGATGAGTTGGCATTTTTTTGGCCACTTGTCATCACACCATTGGCTCCTTGAAAAGATATTTCCATGTCATCTGTCTTTTTGTCCAATTGGATGTGCTAGGTGGCATGACTCTTGTTGTCTGCATGGTCCAATCTCGATTTTAGCCAAATTTCAGTCCATTTTCTACCAAAATATTCAAAATTCATCCAGCTTTGATTTATCTGCAAACATAAGAATTTTCATTAAATAAAGGGGATAATTAACAAAATAAATTGGGGATTTAAATAATTAATTAGAAAATTAATCACAAATAATTCTATTTTCATAGAATTATCATTAAGGTATTCTTTTGTTCTAGAATATTCTGAAGTAATGAAACCTAGAGCAACATTAAATTCAGTAATGGATAATTTGAAGTTTTTTCCCATCAATCAAAACTATACTACTTTTGGACTATTGAGTTTAAATTCTGAGCTAGGTGGTACAAACTCAAAAGTAGTATAGAACTATCTAACAAGCTCAATATAGGCAAGATATTGTATTGAAAAGTATGCCTCTCACTATGTTTTCAATCAATTGAAGCACAATATTTTTAATATTAAAAACCTCCATAGTAGGGCAGTCGATATACTTACAGGGTATGATAGCTTTAAGGCAAGTATCCTTATACCTACTTTGATGTTTCTTTTTGTTGAATGAAAGATTCCCATTTAAATCCGACTCTGAAGGCCAAATTATATTCTTTCCTTTTCTAATCCGTTCACGCTTACTAGAGGAAAAAGCTCCTTGATTACTACTAGCCATAGACAAATCCCTCACACCTTACTTTTGTTAAGCACAAGCTAACCAAAAATAACTATACCAAATCAGACAAAATAATGGCAATGTAATAATGGGTATGGTGTAACTCGTCGACAACCACCACCTCTCTGCATCTTTTCTCTTTTTTTATATTTTATTATTTTTTCTTTTTTTAAAAAAATAGATCTGGAATGAATTCAACCGAAAATCACAGATTGTCGGGTCGGTACAGGCTCATCGCCAAGTAACCAACAATTGTGGAGGCTTTGTCAAAAGAATCTACTCGAGTTGGTACAGTGGTCTCGATTTTTGGAGCAACCCAACCCGTAACCATGGAAGCTTAATGTTTGGAGGTGTCAGTTTTTGCAGGAGCCCAGTTGTGACTGTTGAAGCTAAATGTTCTAGCCATTGTCTGCTATCTTGAAGTTTTACAAACAACTACTGTAGTTGAGGCGAAATTGGACCGTTGAATTGTTGAGGAAGGCATAGCTTCTGTTGGGTGCTGTGAGCTATTCCGGAGCCAAGCAAACGGGTGTGGTGATTTTGGTAGTGGTTATTGCTAGTGTGTTTCTTTTAAAGTGAGGGTCTTTATTGAATCAAAAGTTGTCGATGACTTTGATGGTGGAAAGAAGATGATAAGTAAACTTAAAGAAAATTTACATATATTATTATTATTATTATTTTTATTTTTATTTTATTTTCTTACTACTCCTAAGGACAAAAGAGCTTTTTTACTAAGGCTGGTCATGCCTTTTGCAAACAGCTCTCCTTGAAATTAAGTGCCAAAATTTCTTCATAAGGCGTGCCTACGGCTTATTAGAAATCGTCTCCTATCCACCAAAACAAAAATAAGTCTTATCTAATACTAATAAAATAATAAAATTTAAGAAAAATATTTGCTAACAAAAAAAAAAAAAAAAGAAATTTTTGGGTGGTCTCCTAGAAAAGACCATTCTTTAATGTCTTTGGCTAGACATGGCCATGCTTAATTGTAGTTTGGATATTCCAAATCAATCCGTTCAACTTCATGCACTTAAAAACCTTCATAAAAAGGCTTCAAGCAATGACCATTGATTTTAAAAATCCTACATGTATCCAAACTTTGAATTTCAATTACACCATGAGGAAACACATTAGTAACAATAAAAAGTCCTAACCACCTAGATCACAATTTACTAGGAAATAATTTTAATTTAGAATGATAAAGTATAACTTTCTGACAAACATAAATTTTTTTCTTGGAGACCATACGATCATGAAAGGCTTTTATCTTATCCTCGTAGATCATAGAGCTCTCATAGGCATCATTGCGAATTTCTTCTAGCTCTTGTAATTGTACTTTTCTCAATTCATCCACTTCATACATTCTTATGTTGCATTGTTTAATAGCCCAATATGCTCTGTGTTCTAACTCTACTGGAAGATGACAAGGTTTAACAAATACCAAACGGCAAGGAGACATACCTATAGGAGTCTTGTAGACTGTCCGGTAGGCCCAAAGTGCATCGTCAAGTCGCATACTCCAATCCTTCCTATTTCGGTTGACAGTTTTCTCAAGTATAGACTTGATTTCTCTATTAGATACCTCCGTTTTCCCACTTGTCTGTGGATGATAAGCAGTGGAGACTCAATGGGTAACATTATATTTCTTCAACAAGGCTTCCACGACTCTATTACAAAAGTGAGTTCCACGATCACTTATGATAGCTCTTGGTATATTGAACTTAACAAAAATGTGAGATTTGACAAATTCTACAACAACCTTAACATCATTAATCCGTGTAGCCTTAGTTTCTACCCACTTTGACACATAATCCACTGCAAGAAGAATGTAAACATTATTGAAAAAATTAGGAAAAGGCTCATAAAATAAATACCCTAAACATCAAATATTTCACAAACAAGAATAGGGGTAAGTGGCATTTGATCTCTATGTCCTAGATTTCCTTTTTTTTTTTTTTACATTTTCACAATTTTTTCAAAACATGTATGAATCATGGAACAAATTAGGCCAAATTAATCTACATTCTAGCACTTTACGAGTTGTTCTCTTGGGACCAAAGTGTCCTCCACATGCATAAGAATGACATAATATAAGTATAGAAGGAATTTCATGCTCTAGCACACATCTTCTAATAATTTGGTCAGGACAATATTTCCAAAAGTAAGGATCATCCCAAATATAATATTTAGCATCTCTTTTAATTTTATCTTTTTGAGCTTTTAGACAAATCACCTGATAATATTCCAGTTACTAAATAATTAGCAATATCAACATATCAAGGCCTTGTCTTTTGGACAGAAAAGAGATACTTATATGGGAAGTCATCTTTTAATGGTGATGGCTCCTCACTTGTGATTAATCTATTGAGATGATCCGTAACCAAGTTTTCTGCACCTTTCTGATCACGTATCTCCAAATCAAACTCTTGTACCAAGAGTATCCATAGAAGAGCCTCGATTTTGCCTCCTTCTTTGAGAGCAAATACTTAAGAGCTGCATGATCAGAATAAATAATCACTTTAGCACCTAGTAAATATGAACAAAATTTTTCTAGAGCAAACACAATAGCTAGAAGTTCTTTTTCTGTTCTTTTTCTTTACCAATCACTTCCTTATACTCTTTAAGAACTCGATTCACGTTTTCTTCTTCTAAAGTTGAGAGTTGATTAGAGATTATGACTGAAAGAGTCTCTCATTCTCCCAAGAAGGCATATTTCAAATGATTTGGCAAGGGTTTCAACTCTATAACTGGTGCTTGCACAATAGAAGGAAGATGTTTTATGTGAAAAAGAGGTAATTCAACATAGGAAACATCATACCTTGCAGGTTGTAGTGTTTCCAATTCATGAATTATTTCCCGCAAGTCAAAATCCAACTCAAACTTCTTCACTAATTCCAGCAATATTTCATAAGTGAAATTCTTGCTAAGTACAACCTTTAACTTTTCATCATCGCTCAAAGCAAGAATTGTTTGAGTTAGAGGTTCTATAATATCCATGATAAATATAGACGACACATCACTAGGATATCTTATGGCATCATGAATATTAAATTTAATAACTTTACCATCAAATTTCATTGTGAGTGTACCATCATGTACATCAATTTTAGTTCTAAATGTTTTTAGGAAAGTTCTTCCTAATAAAATTAAAGAGTTAGATGAATCATCATCGTCCATATTAAGCACGTAAAAATCAATAGGAAAAATCAATCCATTAACTTAAACCAAAATATCCTCTAGAACACCCTTAGGATAAACATTTGATCTATCAACAAGTTGAATAATCACACCAATTTCTTTTAATGGTCCAACATTCAAAGATCTATAAATAGAGAAAGGCATAACATTAATCGAAGCTCCTAGATCTAACATTGCTCTTTCAATTTTAACATTACCTACTTTGCAAGGGATAGTAAACATACCTGGATCCTTACATCTGGGAGGTAACTTTTTCTGGAGGATAGCTGAAACATTTTCACTCATGCTTACAAATTCGTTACCTTTCAATTTTCATTTGTTGGTGCATAACTCCTTGAGAAACTTGGCATATCGAGGTACCTGTTTAATTGCATCAAGTAAAGGGATATTTACCTCAACCTTGCGAAAGGTGTCAAAAATCTCCTCTTCCTCTTCCTCTCTCTTGGATTTAGATGATCTAAAAGGAAAAAGAGGAATTGGCTCCAATAATTTTTATTGTGTGCCATCAGGTTCCTTAGGATGATCAAGTTATGGCTGGGTTACAACAACTTCCTTTTCAATTTCTTCCTTTGGAATATGTTCTCGGGTTGTCTTGCTAAGTTCCTTCCACTCGGTTCCACCCCTCAAGGTCATTGCACTGGCATTCTGTTTTGGATTGATAACTGTCTGCGAGGGCAATTTTACTTGAGATTCCAATCTACTCATAGAAATTGCTAGTTGACTACTTTGATCCTCTAGCTTTTTTATGCTTGTCCCAGTCTCCTGTTAAAATTGTTGTGTGTTAGTCAAAAAATGATTTAACAATTTCTTCATGAGACATACCTGAACTTGAAGATGATTGTTGTTGTTGTGGAGCGAGCTGTCTATGTTGAAGTTCTGAAATTGAGATCTTTCTCCATAACTTAGGTTGGGATGGTCTTTCCACCATAGGTTATAAGTATTTAAATATGGATCATAATTCCTTCGTGGTGGACCTAGAAATTCTTCAACTGCATTGGCATGCTCATAAGGTTAATCTTGAAGTGTGGGACACATGTCAGTTGGATGACCAGTTGCAGCACAAATTCCACAGGCTTTAGCTTGTTGCATATTTCCTATTCCTATAACCAATTGTTGAACAAGAAATGTTAGATTCGCTATTTGATTTTCAATAGAATGTCTACTAACTTCATTTACTCTCCTTTGAGATATATCATGTCTGAATCCAAACTGCTGAGAGTTAGCAACCACGGTGGAAATCAAATTTCTAACCTCTCTAGGAGTCTTATTCACCATCGCACCTCCATTAGCTGGATCTATCATCCTTCTTTCCATGGGTAACAATCATTCATAAAAGTATTGAATCAAGAGTTGTTCGAAAATCCCATGTTGAGGACAACTTACAAAGTTGCTTAAATCTCTCCCAGTATTCATGAAGAGTCTCAATATCTTTCTGCTTGATTCCACATATCTCTCTTCTAATGTTGGCAACTCTTGAAGTAGGGAAAAATTTATTCAGGAATAGTCTCATCATCTCAATCCATATGGTTATAGAACCAAGAGGTAAATAGAATAGCCAATCTTTTGCTCTATCAACTAGTGACAATGGAAAAGCTCGTAGTTTGATTTGCTCTTCGGTAACACCTTGTGGCTTCAGGCTTGAACATTCCACATGAAATTCTTTCAAGTGCTTGTGAGGATCTTCATTCTCAAGGCCATGGAAATTAGGAAGCAAATGTATCAAACTTGATTTTAATTCAAAATCTACTTGTGAAAGTGGGTATTGAATGCAGAGGCGTTGTTGATTTATAGGTGGGGCAGCTAATTGCCTTAAAGTTCGCTCTCCTTCAACCATTATTTCTTTAGTCTCAGGATCGTACAGGATTAGATCACCTGCACAAGAAGAACATGGCTTTAAAATAAATCTAATTAAAAATCAATCCCCGGTAACGATGCCAAATATTGGTAGCTGTCGAAACTAATAATATAAATGTTTGCTCAAAAATAAATTAAAACTGTAATATAGATGAGCAAGGTCATTTCTCACAGAGATTGGTTAGATTTATTTTTCTACAAAAGAATGAAAAGAAAAATATATTGATAGATTTATTACAGTGCAAAAGAATGAAAAGAAAAATCAATATGTTAAAATGTAGAAAAGAGAAATCACTATAAAACATCGAAGAGAAAAATCAATATGGTGAAGCATCAAACCAAAGGAATAATTTTAGAATGGGTTCGTAGAATTGATCATTGATGCAAAGATGGATTCTTTTAATCTTTACCAAATTGGTTATGTTTATTGGTACTACCTAACAACCTGTCTCTCTTTACTTCTTCGATAATCAGGATACGATCTCTAATTCTCTCTCTTGCTAGTTGACAACCTTAGATATGATCTTAAGATTTAATTTACTAACAACATTAAAAACTAGAGAGACTACCAATTCTAAGTAACAAGCACACATGTAGGTTTATTTAAGCTAGATTATATATCCCCATAACATAGAATTGAAAACCTCTCTATAATCAATTATGTTATTTACCACTAATATTAGAACACTTAAACAATTACGGATTCAAGTTTCTAATTGGAGATAAATTATCTTAACAATTGAACAAAGGGCCCTTTTTGCACAATCAATTAAAATAATAATTTCAACAAGCACGGAAGATATATAAATAGCAAAGATATAAAAGAAAAAAATAAAAACTAATTAGATCTCACAATCCTTGAAGAACCCAAATCTTTAATTACCCTTTGGCTGGACTAAATAATTTAGCAAGTTATGGAGTTGAGAGAAAAATACTAAAGAAAAAGAAGTCTTCAATTGCCTGAAGAAAAATAGAATAGTTGAATTGTGTGTAGTCGTCCCCCTCTAGCATTATATATATTCTAAATATTAAATGTCCTAGTCCTAGAATCTTATTTCCAAAGGAAACATCTGATTGAATTTGATTACAAATCAACTTTCCTTTTTTTAACCATTAATTACTTTTTGCCCAAGAAAGCCATGCCATGTCACTTCATCAATAATTAAAATCCTCCACTTGTCATCCCCAGGTTGGTTATGTCACATTTAGTCACAATTGATGAAGCTTGGCTTGAATGTACAAATTTTTAAGTTGTATTTCCCATCACTACCTTAGACATGTCCACGCCTAACACCACGACATCTTCTGGTTTTGAGGCTTGATCAAAATTTACAACTTTAATCCATTTTGCTCATATTCCTTCATTCATTAATAAAAATCATAAAGTATAAGTCAAATAAAAAAATAAGCATATAAAAGAATCTAAATCATAGGAAAATATGACAATTAACATGTTTAATATACACCCTATCATTGTCACACTAAGACAATAACCTTTTTTTCTAACTAAGGAATATGTTGTAAACTTTTCTGGGTGGTAATGAAAGAAATTTAGTTTACTGAACTGAAGAATTCATACTAACTGTACGAATGGTATTTTTGAAGGTTTCATTGCTTATGTAGTTAGGGAGTTTCCCGACGTATTCCTTGATGATTTACCATGGTTGCCACCAGATAGAGAGATGAAGTTTTGTATTGATTTGGTGCCTAGTACTGAGCTGATATCAAAACCATCGTACATAATGGCTCTAGTTGAATTAGAGGAGCTGAAGAAACAATTACAAGAATTACTTTATAAGGGGTTTATCAAACCGAGTGTCACACTTTGGGGTGCTTCGATTTTATTTGTTAAAAAGAAAGATGAGAGTCTTAGATTATGCATCGACTATAGATGGCTTAACAAGGCTACCATTAAGAATAAATATCTATTTCCATGTATTGATGATTTACTTAATCAGCTTCAAGGAGTACAAATCTTTTCCAAAATTGATCTAAGGTCGGGGTACCATCAGTTGAAAATCAGAAGCAAAGATGTACCCAAGGCAACTTTCAAGACTTGATATGGACATTACGAGTTTTTGGTTATGCCTTTCGGGTTAACGAATGCTCTTGTAGCTTTCATGGCACTAATGAATGAGGTATTTAAGACTTACCAGGACCGATTTGTTATAGTTTTCATAGATGATATTTTGGTATACTCCAAGTCCAGGGAAGACCATGAGCAGCATTTAAGAATTGTTTTACAGACCTTCAGGGAGAAGAAGTTATATGCTAAGCTCAGTAAGTATGACTTTTAGTTAGAATAAATATCTTTTTTGGGTCACATTGTGTCCAAGGACGAGGTATCTGTTGATCCGTCTAAGATAAAGGCTATAGTCTAATGGGAAAGACCCAAAACTGTTACAGAGATTTAGAGTTTCTTAGGTTTGGCAGGGTATTATAGACGTTTTGTAAAGGGTTTCTCTAAACTAGCTATTTCATTGACTCAACTTACTCGGAAGAATGTTCAATTTACGTGGGATGATTCATGTGAGAGAAGTTTCCTAAAATTGAAGCACCAACTGACCATCGTACCTATTCTCACATGCCTATCATCTCAAGGGGTTTCTCTGTGTATATAAATGCTTCTTGTCAAGGACTAGGCTGTGTACTGATGCAGAACAGGAAGGTAGTCGTTTATGGATCTTGACAGCTAAAGGATCATGAGAAAAACTATTTGACCCATGATTTGGAATTGGCAGTTGTGGTGTTTGCATTAAAGATATGGCGCCATTGTTTATATGGTGAGAAATTTTAGACTTTTACTAATCATAAAAGTCTCACGTACTTATTTTCACATAAAGAATTAAATATGAGATAGAGAAGGTGGTTAGAGCTTCTGAAAGACTATGACTGTGAGATTCTTTACCACCCAGGAAAGGCGAATATAGTAGCGAATGCCTTGAGTAGAAAGAATCTCGGGATGGTATCTTATATGATGGTAAAAAAATGTCAAAGAATATGAGCTGCTAGAACAATTTGCGAGCCTTAATTTGGATATGGACCCTTCTGATACTGACATTTACTATAAGACCCGTATTTTGGATGTAAACTTTATGAAATCATGAGTATGGTGATGTAATTACAATGTAAAGTATAAATGATGTAAGTCCATGGATTCGATGTACATACTTGTAATATGAGATTGTAATGTACATACAAATTTCATTATATATGAATATGAAGGATTAGGCTTTTGGATGTGATGAATGTGAGTAGAATGGGAAATGAGTAGTGTGGTAAATGGAAGGAAGTTGCATGAATCTAAATAATTCCATTTGGTCTTATATTGTATACCTTTGGCTATACAATGAATACACACAAGTTCTAATGTGTAAGGTATGAATGGACGCCATTTTCAAGTGTTAAAGGTAACTGGATGAGAACATGACCATGGCAATAAATTAAGGAAGTTGGCTGTGAGTTACTGCAGAAAAACTGTAGAAAATATGGATAATATGAAGGCCAGATCGATCTCATAGGATGAGAGATCGATCTGGAAGAGCCATAATGCTCTTATTTGTGCAATGGAATAGAGCAGATCGATCTCCTAAAAATTCTGTAAAGAAAAGATCGATTCTCAAGCATACAGATCGATCTCCTTAGCTCTTCGATTGGAGCAGAGCGATCTCAAGCTTCGATAGATCGATCTCATGCTTGAAAATGCCGTGAAAAAGAGGAATTTAAGGGGACCAGATCGATCTCCTCCTAGTGCAGATCGATCTCATCAAGTGACTTCTATAAAAAGGGTGCTGAAATCTGCAACTTTTGGGAAACAACATCACCCTTCAAATTTTAACCCAAAAACCTAACTTTCTGACTCCTAAGTTCATCCATTTCCATCAAGATTTGAGAGGGAGCTATTAGACACAAAAGTTGTTCATTTGAAAGAGAAGAACAACATAGTTTGGAACTAATGTTCTATTGTTTGTATTGAAGGAGGAAGGAGCATTTCCTATTTAGAGCAAAAAGAGAAACTAGATTTGGTAACTTTCTATTACTCCAGCCAAAGTACATTATTTGTTTATCAACTTTGGAGTTTATTTGCGTGGGTAGTGATTGGTGAAACTACCTAAGATATATTTGAATAAGTTAAACCTAGAAAATGGAATAAGTTTAGTGTGAGAAAGTATAAATTGGATGAGTTGGTGATTTATTGGATT
This sequence comes from Firmiana major, assembly GCA_033439115.1. Taxonomy (NCBI): domain Eukaryota; kingdom Viridiplantae; phylum Streptophyta; class Magnoliopsida; order Malvales; family Malvaceae; genus Firmiana; species Firmiana major. The sequence continues at coordinate 41,649,288 of CM065908.1, read as the reverse complement.
TGTTAAGTTGTTATTTGAATAATATGGGTGATTTGAAATGGTTATGTGGAGTTATAGTGTGAGTTTAAAGAATTCTTGAAGATGGGTATATGAGATGCTTGATAAAATGCCATAGTGAGGAAATTGATGAAATACGAACACTATGGACTTAGTATAGATCGAATATCGATTTGGAATGAGTTAATAGACCTAAGAGGATCCATAGACTCGAGTTATGGGTAGAGTAATGAAACGAGGCCTCATAAGCATTAATAGAGACTACAGGTCGAATCGACTATATTAAATGCAAGTGTTGGATTATAGTGGGCTAAAATGTTGTGAAATACGTTTATGTGCAGTTCCGGAGAGATCGTTGGAGACAAATCAGACCGTACGAGTACTGTCAGACCCATATTTTTATAGCTTATTCCTTATGATTCCTATGTGTATGAACACTATGTAATTATAGTTGAATCATAAGAAGAGTATTTACTTGACTTAAAGTGTTAGTGAAATGATTTAACACGCAAAAGCTACATAAAGAGCCTAATGTGAACTACAAGTGTCACAGGCTAAACTGAGAAATTCTAAATCATTCTGACTGAAAATAAGAACTTAAAATAAGAGAGCGTAGAGAGTTCATGAAGGCAAGTCAACTTGATTTAGTCCCGAACATACAAAATTAGAGTAAAAGCTAAAAAGGGTAAAATGGACCTTTTTGACGAAATAAGGTGTTTCTGGTGAAATTATCCACCGGGAATGGTTGAAACATAAAGACGAGAGAGTAAGACATAAGATAGGATACTTTCAAAATTTGGAGAAAAAACGTCAACTTAGTCAATGGTTAAGGAAAAAGTCAATTATAGTTAAGAAAGTGGACTTTTACCATAGTTGACTAATCATGGTAAAAAATTAACCTAAGTGTGGAAAAAATTTGGGGAAAAATATTTTTGGCCAGAATACAAGATAATCATCCCCAGAAGTAAGAAAATTTATTCGGAAGGATTCCGGAATAAGTTTAATGGTTAAAAACGTAATGGGCCTAAGGTGAAAATTTTAAAGCCCATTAAGGTATACTAAGCGTATATCGAAATTCTTAGGTCCTTTAGACCGAATTGTTGGACCAATTGATTGGTTAAATTTTGAGACAATTAAAGGCCCGAGGTATAGTAAAAATTTCAGCCCGAAAGCCCATTAAGAAAGCCCAAACCGATAAGCCCAAATGGAAAAGCCCATGAGATAAATATCTAACCATAGTTAAAGCTAACCATGACTCATAAGGTGACTTATTAGGTGACTCATGGCTAAGGCTTGGAAAGTCAAGTTAAATGGCTGAAAAGTAAAGCTTAATGGCTAAGTATGTGGTTTATAAATTCAGCCACACCATTGTCATCTTTATCACACCAAATTCGGCTAGAGGAAGAAACCATTGAAACATATTATCCAAGCTTTCTCTCAATAGAAATCACTAGGAATTAGGCATAATTGGAACTTGCATTCTTCATGGAAGTTGTTCCAAATTGAAAGGAGAGTGACATATGTTGGAATTGGCTATCAAGGAGCCATAGAGTGCAAACCAAGAGCCTCCAAAGTTTCGGCCAAAGGGTGAACACAACAATTGGTATATTTTCTAATTTCCAATTTCATATATGTTAATGTATGAATGATTTTAAGTATGTTGATATATGTTTTAAGCATTGAAACATATTAAATCACCATGAAGTTGGTTAGGCCGAGAGTGAGCAATGGGATATTGATTTATGTCAATATGATTTTAAGGCATAAATGGGTTAATGTACATGTGTTAATAATTATGGTGTAATTAGAATTAATCAATTTGATTAATTAATACATGTAAATTGTTGGCAATCAAGGTGTTTGATAAAATGCCTAAATGAACTATATAATGGTTGGTAATGTTGCCTACCAAGTGTTTGTGAAAATGCCTAAGTGAAATTGGCTAGATAATAGGCATGGATGGCATGACATGGTAAAACCGAGGCATGGATAGCTCTCGGCCATGGCATATGGCCGAGAGGCCTAATAGGCCAAGCCCAAATGTTTTAGGCCCAATAAGGTGTAATGGGCCTAGAACAAGCCCAATAAGAGTTGGTGAGCCCCATAAGCCCAATAGGCCCAACAAAAATGAATAGTAAAATGAAAATGGGCTTAAGGCATAGTTAGGCCCATTAAGGATTATTAAGGCCCATTAAGCGAAAATAGACTGTATTAATGTGTAATACAGTGGGAAAATTATAATTAACCTAAGGAATGGTTATTTACAGCTCCGGAGTTTACATTGAGAGCTAATCAGACTGCGAGATTGAGCAGCACCGAGGAAGTGAGGTCACTTAATGTGATCCGAGGTAAGGGACTTTTGCGAGTAGTTAGAGATACCTACACGTATTTTCGTCTGCCTTTACATTCACTTAAAAACTCTGAGGGTCAGAGAAAGTGAATAATAATTATTGCGACCCGATAGTGACAAATTACGATTTTACCCCTAGTTAGTCAAAAAGTCAACTTTTGTGAAAAGTTGCAAAAAGCATGGAAACTATTATTGTGAGCGTTTAACTGCTGTTTAGCATGAAAATAAAATAGATGGGCTAATGATTTTAAGGTTGATATTACTTAAGCACACTTTATAGTGCCGATTTTAATATTTTGTAAACTATCCCTTTTTAAAAAGCCATCTATCATATTATGTGAGAATGAATCGTGCTAGAGCATAGCTCGCACTGGATTTCATATGTTTTCCACATACATTAGTGCTGGATTTTGATACACACTAGATTTTCATGACATGCATGATAAAGTACTAGAGTTTTACTCGTACTCAGTTTTATATGATATATGCATGACAGTGTGCTAGAGCGATTAGCTCGTACTCGAGTTTTACATGAGATACATGACAGAGTACTGGAGCGTTGCTCGTACTCGATTCTTCATGGTTTATACATGACATAGTATTGGAGTTATAGCTCGTACTTGATTTGATGATATTATGCATAGCATGGTGCTGGAGCTATTGCTCGTACTTGATTTAATACATGAACTATGCATTGACCTAGTTGCTGGAGGTTTACTTGCACTAGAGTTGAGTTTGTGATGTGAAACAGTGTTCGAGCGTAGTGTCGACTGTGTGTCGCACTCAAGGGCGCGCACTGTATGTGATATTATTTACATGTTACCCACCCATGCCACATTCTTGTGTGACTGAGTGTCACATTATGAGAGGATGGCCAGCATTGGGGTATTAGAGATGTGGTATGATATTCTATGGTTTGAGGGCTAAGACCTATGGCAGGCACCCTGACTGTGATGTAAGGTCCACGGGTGTACTTTGTACCGTGCCTGGGGGCACGAGGAGTACGCTGTACCGTGTGTTGTATAGCTGACGACTATAGTGGACTGACCATCCTCCCGTTGCAGCAGTGATACCCCACGCACCAAGTATTGTGTGGCCTGGGTTCACATATCGGAGATGATCATAGTCCAGGATACTATTTGCATTTCACCACAGAGTCTTATATGATATATCACATTGATTGACTAATTTAAATTTCAGACAGACCTGAGGGATGGGTTGGACTCCGATTTTGTGTTGTGAATTATTTAATGCCATATTTACTGTGATTTAAATATACATGGCATGATTTACATAAAGGCATGATTTATATACGATGCATTGTTTTGTACTACATGCCTACATTTGAGAAAGAAAGCATGATTTCTGTACATGGGATTTAATCTGTACAAGTATATATATTATATTTCAAAGACATGCTTTTAAAGTGAGTTAAGGAAATAATGTTTTCAAGGCATAACATTATTTTGAGTAGATAGTGTAGATATCTACTTGCTTGCCTGGTTTCCTTACTGAGCGCGTTGTATGCTCACCCCCTTTCTTTACATCTCTCTACAGAGCATCAGTAGAGCGAGAGCTATCGAGGGATAGTATTCCTGAGTCCACTGCTAGTTCCTATCGATCGCCAGGTATACCTATTTTGTACAGTTGTGTATCTAAACATAGAAATAGCACAGTGATGTATACGACATATATATTATGGGGAATGTATTTGTGTTAGACTTTATATAAATCTCACATGTATAATAAAAGCCGTTACAGTTAGTAATAGTATATTGACATGTATGTATGATAATGGATGATGTGGTAAGCGAGGACTCTGACATCGAATCACAGCCCAACCATTGAAGAGAGGAAAGGTAAGTTGAAAATGTGAAATATTTGTAGTGGTTTTTGGTTAAGTCATGGATTGAGAACGGGTCCTGACAGAAATGGTATCAGAGTAGAGGTTGGTCTGATGTGAGTCGATGTTAGAAAATAGGAGAGTATACATCCCCATAGTACTGTGCTGTGTTTAGATATAACCGTGTATACCAGATAGGAGACGGACTAATTCATTATTATGAATGCAGGAACTTTTCCTATATGGAAAATACGCGTAGTGGTAGAGTTACGAGGGTTGGGCTCGAGGCCAGGGAGATAGACCCGAGGGACGAGTTGCTGCAGGACCATTACCTACGCATGAGACTCCAAGTGCTACTAAGGCACCCGAGTGTGCTGAGATGCGCTTCACGAGATTAGAATGTAGTCTCGAGACAATTGTCGAGATATTGGCACAGACGATGCCAGGTAGGCAGAGACAGGAGGCAGGAGCTGCGACAGGAGAGGCAGTTGCCCTTGATACACCTACGTAGACAGCTGATGCACAGAGGACTGTAGATACTCCTACACCCCCACCGATTTTGGGTGGTAGTGGATTAGGATATGGATATGATCTGCATCGGTTGCGAGAATTCCAGAAGTTTAGACCTCCATCCTTTAGTGGGGTCAAGGACCCTGTAGCTGCTGAGGAGTGGTTAGCAGAGATGGAGAAGCTCTATGGATTCTTCGAGTGTACGACCTCAGAGATGGTCGTGTTTGCTGCGTTCCTACTAAAGGGAGCTGCAGAGCATTGGTGGAAGTCCACCAGACCTATATTGAGATCCCGACACACAGACATTAGTTGGGATATATTTCGGGAAGCCTTCAGGAGGCAGTTTGTTCCCGACTCCGCACAACGAAAACTACAGGCAGAGTTTTTGGGACTAAACCAGAGGAGTTTATCTGTGGACGAGTATGAGACTCGATTCCTATCCCTAGGAAGATATGACCCGGATACCATGTACAGTGAGACCAGGAAGGTCCACAGGTTTATCGACGGGTTGAGGCCGATGCTACGGTCCAGTTTGGTCCCATTAGACATAGTGACCTATGAGGAAGCAGTGCGCAGGGCGCAACCATGTGAGCAAGATTACGAGATGAATGCTACCGAGTTTGGAAAGTTTAGCCGTAGCCGAGATATACAGAAGAAGAGGCCGGCTAGAGATTTCGATTATCGAGAAGGGAAGAGACTCTTCGGTAAGAGATCACGGGTAGAGGAGGTACGAGAAAGATATGCTAGACCTCCTGCTTATCCGACTGCAGCCCCAGCGAAGGGCATTGCAATGGGAGGACAAAGGCCTGCTGCCGATCAGTGTAGAAGATGCGGTAGATCACATGGAGATAGATCGTGTCCACGGAGTACTATGGTATGTTTCCGATGTGGGAAACAGGGGCATAGGGCTAAAGAGTGCTCGGAGACATTTGTTACTGCACCACTGAGGGGCAGAGAGCCTGATAGAACTCCAGCTGGTATGTCAGCTCAGAGAGGTAGAGCGACGGCAGAGGAGAAGGGGAAACAAGTGATGGGTCAAGGGCGAGTACATGCTTTGGACCAGGGGACAGCTGATGCTTCATCGGATGTGATTCGAGGTAACATCCTAATTTATGATATTGAAGCATATGTTTTAATTGATCCTGGTGCTACGCATTCTTTTGTATCGCCTTCATTTGCATGTAAATTAGCAAGACATGTAGAGCGTACACATTTATGTATGGTGATGTTAATTAGTACGCCTATGAATAGTAGTCAAGTTGTGGAATATGTATTTAATGACTGCAAGTTGAGAGTAGGGGATAAAGAGATGGCAGCCAATCTAATATTACTAAGTATGAGTGACTTTGATATAATATTAGGAATGGATTGGCTATCTGCAAACCATGTTGTTTTAGATTGTTATGCTAAGACAGTTATGTTTCCTAACCCTACTAGATATGTTGTAAAGTTTAATAAGAATAAATGAAAGGAGTAGTTATGATTATTACATGATTTCTGATTTAGAAAACTTCAACATATCAAGGTTTCATTGCATACGTGGTAGATATGGACAAGGCACATCCGGAGTTGTCAGATATTATTGTGGTCAGTGAGTACCCAGATGTTTTTCCGGATGAATTGCCAGGGTTACCACCAGACAGAGAGATGGAGTTCTGCATAGATCTGGTACCTGGTACAGAGCTTATTTCGAGACCACCATATCGCATGGCCTTAGTTAAGCTGGAGGAGCTCAAGAGACAATTACAGGAGCTGTTGGATAGGGGTTTTGTTCGACCGAGTGTTTCACCTTGGGGAGCACCGGTTCTGTTTGTGAGGAAGAAGGATGGGAGCCTCCTATTGTGTATAGACTACCGATTGTTGAATAAGGCCACCATCAAGAATAGATACCCCCTTCCACGCATTGACGACTTGTTAGATCAGCTTCAGGGAGCACAGGTCTTTTCCAAGATTGACCTGAGGTCTGGGTATCATCAGCTGAAGGTTCGGAGTGGAGATGTACCCAAGACAGCATTTCGTACCCGATATGGCCATTATGAGTTCTTGGTCATGCCATTCGGATTGACGAATGCTCTAGCTGCATTCATGGCTTTGATGAACGATGTGTTCAAGCCATATTTAGACCAGTTTATTATCGTCTTTATCGATGAGATATTGGTGTATTCGAGATCCAAGGAGGAGCATGAGGAGCACCTCAGGATCGTGTTGCAGACGCTACGAGAGCATGAGTTATATGCTAAGCTCAGTAAGTGTGACTCTTGGTTATCACAGATCTCTTTTTTGGGATATGTTGTATCGAGAGATGGTGTATCAGTTGATCCATCTAAGATAGAGGCTGTAGTTCAGTGGGAACAGTCGAGGACAGTCACCGAGATCAGGAGTTTTTTGGGTTTAGCTGGATACTATCGAAGATTCGTTAAGGGATTTTAGAAGTTGGCTGCTCCGTTGACACGTCTTACTCGAAAGAGTGCACCATTCGTATGGAACGAGGATTGTGAGAAGAGTTTTAAGGAGTTGAAGCGTCGATTGACCACTGCTCCGATTCTCACTATCCCTAACAACTCAGGAGGATTTGCAGTGTATACCGATGCTTCGCATCAGGGACTGGGCTGTGTATTGATGCAGGATGGGCAGGTAGTTGCTTATGGATCCAGACAGCTGAAGGATCATGAGAAGAACTATTCGACCCACGATTTGGAGCTAGCAGCGGTAGTGTTTATGTTGAAGATATGGCGGCACTACTTGTATGGCGAGAAGTTCCATATATTTACCGACCACAAGAGCCTCAAGTATCTGTTCTCACAAAAAGAGTTGAACATGAGACAGAGAAGATGGCTAGAGCTTCTAAAGGACTACGATTGTGAGATACTTTATCATCCGGGTAAGACGAACGTTGTAGCCGATGTCTTGAGTAGGAAGAGCCTAGGGATGGTATCGTACATGATGGTTAGGGAACATGATTTGCTAGAGCAGTTTGCTAGCCTCAGTTTGGGAGTCGTTCCTTCTGACATGGATACAGGCTATGTGATAGCTAGTCTACTCTTGGAGCCGGATCTATTGGACAGGATCAGAGTGGCTCAGCAGACTGATCCATTTTGTATGGATGTGAGTAGTCAGATGCAGAAGGGCACTGTGACTGACTTTAAGTTGAGTTCTGATGGGCTACTGAGGTTCAGAGGTAGATTATGTGTTCCCGAGGATCCAGGACTCAGGAGATTGATATTGGCGGAAGCTCATTCATCGAGGTATACGTTGCATCCGGGGAGTAACAAGATGTATCAGAACCTCTAGAAGGTATACTGGTGGTCGGGTATGAAGAGAGATGTAGCAGACTTTGTGGCAAAGTGTCTCGTATGCCAGCAGGTGAAGGTAGAGCATCAGAAACCTGTGGGGTTATTGCAGCCTCTACCTATACCGACATGGAAATGGGAGAATATCACCATGGATTTTGTGATGGGTTTACTGAGAACCCGCAGGAATCACGATGCTATAAAGGTGATCATCGACAGACTGACGAAGTCAGCCCACTTCCTAGCTATGAGAGCGATCGATACTCTGAGTTCATTGGCAGAACTGTATGTATGCGAGGTAGTGAGGTTACACAGTGTACCAGTGAGCATAGTCTCTGATAGGGATTCCCACTTCACATCCCACTTTTGGGGACATTTTCAGGAAGCCATGGGAACCCAGTTGAGTTTGAGCACCGCTTTCCATCCTTAGACAGATGGTCAGTCAGAGAGGACTATTCAGACTATGGAGGATATGTTGAGAGCATGTGTGCTAGATTTTAAAGGCTCCTGGGATGACCACCTGCCACTAGCCGAGTTCGCCTACAACAACAGTTATCATTCGAGTATCGGGATGGCACCGTATGAGGCTTTGTATGGTCGTAGATGTCGTTCCCCTATTGGATGGGAAGAAGTGGGTGACCGTAAGATTTTCGCTCCTGACATGGTTACGCAAGCATCTGAGGATGTCCACTTGATCGTAGAGAGATTGAGGATAGCTCAGATCAGACAGAAGAGTTACGCTGACAGGAGACGTAGGCCACTAGAGTTTGCAGTTGGTGAATCTGTATTTTTGAGAGTTTCTCCTTCCAAGGGCATAGCGAGATTTGGGAAGAGAGGGAAACTAAATCCTCACTATATTGGACCCTTTGAGATACTTGATCGAGTGGGAGATAAGGCGTATAGGTTGGCATTACCATCGGACTTATCAGGTGTCCATAACGTCTTCCACATATCGATGCTTTGGAAGTATCACCCGGATCCAGCACATGTGATTAGTTACGAGCCTTTAGAGCTCCGAGAGGACTTGTCATATGTAGAGAGACCGATTCGGATATTGGATAGGAAGGAGAAGGTATTGAGATCGAAGACCATCAGATTAGTGAAGATTCTCTGGCAGCATCATACTTCAGAGGAAGCTACTTGAGAGCTAGAGAGTCTGATGCGAGAGAAGTACCCTCACCTATTTGATGACTGACTTGGTTCTAATTTGGAGGACCAAATTTTTTGAGTAGGGGAGGATTATCAGACCCATATTTTTGTAGCTTATTCCTTATGATTCCTATGTGTATGAACACTATGTAATTATAGTTGAATCATAAGAAGAGTATTTACTTGACTTAAAGTGTTAGTGAAATGATTTAACACGCAAAAGCTACAGAAAGAGCCTAATGTGAACTACAAGTGTCATAGGCTAAACTGAGAAATTCTAAATCATTCTGATTGAAAATAAGAACATAAAATAAGAGAGCGTAGAGAGCTCATGAAGGCAAGTCAGCTTGATTTTGTCCCGAACATACAAAATTAGAGTAAAAGCTAAAAAGGGTAAAATGGACCTTTTTGGAGAAATAAGGTGTTTCAGGTGAAATTATCCACCAGGAATGGTTGAAACATAAAGACGAGAGTGTAAGACATAAGATAGGATACTTTCGAAATTTGGAGAAAAAAAGTCAACTTAGTCAATGGATAAGGAAAAAGTCAACTATAGTTAAGAAAGTGGACTTTTACCATAGTTGACTAATCATGGTTAAAAATTAACCTAAGTGTGGAGAAAATTTTGGGGAAAAATATTCTTAGTCAGAATACAAGATAATCATCCCCAGAAGTAAGGAAAATCTATTCGGAAGGATTCCGGAATAAATTTAATGGTTAAAAACGTAATGGGCCTAAGGTGAAAATTTTAAAGCCCATTAAGGTATACTAAGCGTATATCGAAATTCTTAGGTCCTTTAGACCGAATTGTTGGACCAATTGATTGGCCAAATTTTGAGACAATTAAAGGCCCGAGGTATAGTAAAAATTTCAGCCTGAAAGCCCATTAAGAAAGCCCAAACCGAGAAGCCCAAATGGAAAAGCCCATGAGATAAATATCTAACCATAGTTAAAGCTAACCATGACTCATAAGGTGGCTTATTAGGTGACTCATGGCTAAGGCTTGGAAAGTCAAGTTAAATGGCTGAAAAGTAAAGCTTAATGGCTAAGTATGTGGCTTATAAATTCAGCCACACCATTGTCATCTTCATCACACCAAATTCGGCCAGAAGAAGAAACCATTGAAACATATTATCCAAGCTTTCTCTCACTAGAAATCACTAGGAATTAGGCATAACTGAAACTTGCATTCTTCATGGAAGTTGTTCCAAATTGAAAGGAGAGTGACATATGTTGGAATTGGCTATCAAGGAGCCATAGAGTGCACACCAAGAGCCTCCAAAGTTTCGGTCAAAGGGTGAACACAACAATTGGTATATTTTCTAATTTCCAATTTCATATATGTTAATGTATGAATGATTTTAAGTATGTTGATATATGTTTTAAGCATTGAAACATATTAAATCACCATGAAGTTGGTTAGGCCGAGAGTGAGCAATGGGATATTGATTTATGTCAATATGATTTTAAGGCATAAATGGGTTAATGTACATGTGTTAATAATTATGGTGTTATTAGAATTAATCAATTTGATTAATTAATACATGTAAATTGTTGGCAATCAAGGTGTTTGATAAAATGCCTAAATGAACTATATGATGGTTGGTAATGTTGCCTACCAAGTGTTTGTGAAAATGCCTAAGTGAAATTGGCTAGATAATAGGCATGGATGGCATGACATGGTAAAACCGAGGTATGGATAGCTCTCGGCCATGGCATGTGGCCGAGAGGCCTAATAGGCCGAGCCCAAATATTTTAGGCCCAATAAGGTGTAATGGGCCTAGAACAAGCCCAATAAGAGTTGGTGGGCCCCACAAGCCCAATAGGCCCAACAAAAATAAATAGTAAAATGAAAATGGGCTTAAGGCATAGTTAGGCCCATTAAGCATTATTAAGGCCCATTAAGGGAAAATAGACTGTATTAATGTGTAATACAGTAGGAAAATTATAATTAACCTCAGGAATGGTTATTTACAGCTCCGGAGTTTACATTGAGAGCTAATCGGACTGCGAGATTGAGCAGCACCGAGGAAGTGAGGTCATTGACGTGATCCGAGGTAACGGACTTTTGCGAGTAGTTAGAGATACCTGCACGTATTTTCGTCTGCTTTTACATTCACTTAAAAACTCTGAGGGTCAGAGAAAGTGAATAATAATTATTGCGACCCGATAGTGGCAAATTACGATTTTACCCCTAGTTAGTCAAAAAGTCAACTTTTGTGAAAAGTTGCAAAAAGCATGGAAACTATTATTGTGAGTGTTTAACTGCTGTTTAGCATGAAAATAAAATAGATGGGCTAATGATTTTAAGGTTGATATGACTTAAGCACACTTTATAGTGCTGATTTTAATATTTTGTAAACTATCCCTTTTTAAAGAGCCATCTATCATATTATGTGAGAATGAATCGTGCTATAGCATAGCTCGCACTGGATTTCATATGTTTTCCAAATACATATGCATGATAGAGTACTAGAGTTTTACTCGTACTCAATTTTATATGATATATGCATGACAGAGTGCTGGAGCAATTAGCTCGTACTCGAGTTTTACATGAGATACATGACAGAGTACTGGAGCGTTGCTCGTACTCGATTCTTCATGGTTTATACATGACATAGTACTGGAGTTATAGCTCGTACTTGATTTGATGATATTATGCATATCATGGTACTGGAGCTATTGCTCGTACTTGATTTAATACATGAACTATGCATTGACCTAGTTGCTGGAGGTTTACTTGCACTAGAGTTAAGTTTGTGATGTGAAACAGTGTTCGAGCGTAGTGTCGACTGTGTGTCGCACTCAAGGGCGCGCACTGTATGTGATATTATTTACATGTTACCCACCCATGCCGCATTCTTGTGTGACTGAGTGTCACATCATGAGAGGATGGCCTGCATGGGGGTATTAGAGATGTGGTATGATATTCCATGGTTTGAGGGCTAAGACCTATGGCAGGCACCCTGACTATGATGTAGGGTCCACGGGTGTACTTTGTACTGTGCCTGGGGGCACGAGGAGTACGCTGTACCGTGTGTTCTATAGCTGACGGCTGTAGTGGACTGACCATCCTCCCGTTGCAGCAGTGATACCCCGCGCACCGAGTACTGTGTGGCTTGGGTTCACATATCGGATATGATCATAGTCCAGGATACTATTCGCATTTCACCACAGAGTCTCACATGATATATCACATTGATTGACTGATTTAAATTGCGGACAGACCTGAGGGATGGGTCGGACTCCGATTTTGTGTTGTGAATTATTTAATGCCATATTTATTGTCATTTAAATATACATGGCATGATTTACATAAAGGCATGATTTATATAAGATGCATTGTTTTGCACTACATGCCTACATTTGAGAAAGAAAGCATGATTTCTGTACATGGGATTTAATCTGTACAAGTATATATATTATATTTCAAAGACATGCTTTTAAAGTGAGTTAAGGAAATAATGTTTTCAAGGCATAGCATTATTTTGAGTAGATAGTGTAGATATCTACTTGCTTGCCTGATTTCCTTACTGAGCGCGTTTTATGCTCATCCGCTTTCTTTACATCTCTCTACAGAGCATTAGCAGAGCGAGAGCTATCGAGGGATAGTATTCCTGAGTCGACTGACTACTAGTTCCTATCGATCGCTAGGTATACCTATTTTGTACAGTTGTGTATCTAAACATAGAAACAACACAGTGATGTATACGACATATATATTATGGGGAATGTATTTGTGTTAGACTTTATATAAATCTCACATGTATAATAAAAGCAGTTACAGTCAGTAATAGTATATTAACATGTATGTATGATAATGGATGATGTGGTAAGCGAGGACTCTGACATTGAATCACAGCCCAACCATTGAAGAGATGAAAGGTAAGTTGAAAATGTGAAAAATTTGTAGTGGTCTTTGGTTAAGTCATGGATTGAGAACGGGTCCTAACAAGTACGCAGCTTTAAGGAAGTGGAATCACGCGTCGCGATTCTAGGTAAGGGAATTCTGTAAGTATATAAAGGTAGGTACTCGTATTTTGTGGGTATGTAGGGTGTTGTAAAATGCATGCGTATTTAGAAATATGTTTGACGATGTATGGAACAACTATGAGTATTTGTATGAGATTTCGTGGTTTGAAATGGTATTATAAAGAAATGGGATAGTAAGGCTAATAATTGCATAAATCACATGTTTTTGAATATTTTCACAAAACATAATGTTTGTTTTGGGTAAATAAAAGGATAGGTTGGCTAGTGTTTTATTGATGTTGTGGAATGGCACATGTGAGGTGCTAATTATGTTTTGAGATTTGTTTTGAATGTATATGAGCCACCTATCGAGCTATGAGAATTAAATCGTGCTGGAGCCTAGCTCGCATTGGATTTTGATGCTTTTACTTGTATGAAACGTGCTGGAGCTTAGCTCGCTCCTTAATTTGAAACTATGATGATGTTTTATAAACCATACTAGAGCTCTTGCTCGTACGTGACTTTTGAGTGGTTTTCTTATATGTATAAACGTACTGGAGCTGTGCTCATACGTGGTTTCTTTATGATATGATGCATGAGTCGTGCTAGAGCTTTGCTCGAAAACTTTTCGCATTGTGGTATGTATGATGTCGTGAAAGTTAGTAAGATCCTCAAGCCCTACATCCTTAAGCCCGAAAAGGCGGGGAGGCTCTATTCGGTGGGGAGGCTCTGTTACGGTAAGATCCTCAAGCCTTACATCCTTAAGCCCGAAGAGACGGGGAGGCTTTGTTTGGTGGGAAGGCTCTCTTACAGAAGGATCCTGAAGCCAACCCCCTTAAGCCCTGGCAGGGTCGGGAGGCTCTGTTTGGCAGGGAGGCTCTCCTACATGAGTATAGAAAGTTCTTGGTATGGGGTAGATAAGACCTACGACTGGCACCCCCAACCACGATATAAGTCCGCTGAGTACGATGTACCATGTATATCACATGGAGTAAAATGTACTGCGTGGTGATTTTGTGATGAGAAAGTCTGGCGAGGGAGTATCCACCTTCGTGCCAGCACAATATCCCGCTCACCTGGATGCGTGTGGTCTGGGATGATTTATGATGTAGTTGGCCCACAGAGTCACTTGTGATATAGTGACCTGGTTTTTATACATATGTGTGATTGTGATTGTTCAAAGTAGACCTAAGGGAAGGGTCGAGTATTGTGGGATTTGATTTGTGAAATGGTAATGATGTTTGTGATTGAGAAAATGAATTGTAATGGGATGATATGTATTTGAGAGAGAGATGTGATATAAAAAAAATGTTTCTTAAATGAATTGCCCTTTTCTATGAGATTTTACAACTGATGAGCATGAGTTGATTTGTACATGATGATTTTACCATGTTTTACATGCCAATTTCCATGATTAAATACATGATATATATGTATATTCATATGGCATAGTTTTAATTCCTCATGCTCCTGTTATAAATGATTTATGTATAACACTATCAGCATGTAGATAGCGTAGTTATCTACCATGCTTGCATTATTGCCTTACTGAGCGTGTTGTTCTCATCCCTCTCTATCTTCCCCCTCCTACAGGGCATGCATAGTAGCCCAGTGAGGACTGAGGTAATTTATTTTTGGACATCCGCTGCTTCCATCGCTAAAAGGTATATACACAGGATTCTTTTTGTATCTAAACAATGTAAGGGCACATTCACCATTGAGTTGTAAATATGGGGGATGTAAATGTCAGTAATCGTATTTTATATAAGTGAATGATGGACTTTCATGTATATGACATCACTTTTATTTACTGAGAATGAATGTTGCGAGTGGATTATTATTGACTCACAGCCCAACAGTGTAGTGGTAAGTTTGTTCACGACCAAGGAAAAGAATAAATGCGAAAAACATTTATTGAGATTTTTTGGAATAATAGGATAAAATGGGTCGTGATAGAGATTGGTATCAGAGCTGAGTTAGCCTGATGTGAGTTAGTAATAAAATGTAGGAAAAGTACATCCCAATAAACTGTGCTTTTGTTTAGATATAACTTTGTATATCGTGATGGATTGAGTCTAATAAGGATTATGAATACAGGAAGTTAGGCATTATGCTAATACGCGCCAAGGTAGAGGGGCGAGAGCATGTGCTAGAGGCTGTAGAGGTAGGCTTGAGAGCCGTGCGGAGTCACAGACTGATCCGACTCCACAGAACCTTGCTGAGAGATCAAGGGATACTAAGGCTCGCTTTGCTAGGATAGAGTGGAACATAGAGACTTAGACGAGGTCTCATGGCACAACCTACTACTGGACAGGCAACTACAGAGGCAGAGAGACCACAGACTACAGAGACTGCTACTATTACACCACCTCCAGCCAAGGATATAGCTTCTCCTATCACTCCACAGCAAAACGGTAGTGATTTGGGTTATGACTGCGAGTTGAGCAGGTTGTGAGAATTTCAGGGGTTGAAACCTCCAGTGTTCAGAGGGGTGAAAGACCTAGTGATTATGGAGGATTGGGTGTATGAGATGGAAAAGTTGTACAGATTCTTCTGATGCACATCAGCGGAGAAGGTAACTTTTGTCGTGTTTATGCTTAAAGGCGAGGCAGAGCACTGAAGGAGATCCACCGAGGTTATATTGAGGGCCAAACACTCCGAGATCTCATGAGAGATATTTTTAGAGGCCTTCAGGAGGCAATACATCCAAGCCACCACACAGAGGAAATTACGGATGGAATTCATGAATTTGGTTCAGAGGAACCGGACTGTGGATGAGTATGAGTCTAAGTTTATGTCTTTGGGGAGATATTACCCAGATACGATGGGTAGTGAGGCTCAAAAGATTTAGAAGTTCGTTGATGGGTTAAGGTTGGCCATCCGGACTAAGCTAGCCCTGTTTGATATTCAGACTTATGAAGAGGCTGTGCATAAGGCTCAGTTATGCGAGCAAGATTTTGAGCGGAATGCTTCCGAGCTTGAGAAGATTAGTGTCAAAAGAGACAGAGACCAAAAGAGATCTGGGATGGAAAGAGTGGCCATGAGAGGAGGCCAGAGATATTTGGAGAAGAAGCCTAAGATTGAGGAGGTCCAGGAGAGAGCTGCTAGACCTCTCGTATACCCGGCTTTGACTGCACCGAGGGGTATGGTTATTGGAGGACCACGACCTACTACTGAGAGGTGCAGGAGATGTGATAGATTTCATGGGACTAGGCCCTATCCGATGACCTCTATGGTGTGTTACAGATGCGAGAAACCATGATATTTAGCTAAGTATTATCCTTAGAAGATGGAGACTACCCCACAGAAGGGCAAGGAGTCGGAAAGAGCTCCAGTTGAGACGGCTGCCTCGAGGAGGAGGGCCACAGCTGAGGGAAAGGGGAAACATGTAGCGGGTGTGAGCAGAGGAAGAGTACATGCACTGGATCAGGACACCGCAGATGCTTCGACGGATGTGATTAAAAGTACCATCCTAATCTTTGATTTAGAGGCATTAGTATTGTTTGATCCTGTCACGCCCCGGAAACGCAGAAAATCTGGCAAATTTAAAACTTTTTACTCAACAATTCACAATTAAGAGTGCATTCCTGTGCAATGTCATACATCATCACACTTATCATACCTCAGGATCTCGTCATTAAATAGTATATATTATATCATTTACATTACTCGAACTCAAGTTAATTAATCCTAATACATCCCATACAATGTTATACATCAAGTGTCTGTAATTACAATAATTGTCTGGGTATATGAAGAGGTAAAAGATACCTCAAAATACAATATGTGGTCTGGAGCTCAAGTCCTCCACTAGCCACTACTCCGTACGTTGCAGGGAAACCCTTTTTCACTTGAAGAAATCTGGGGGGAAAGAAAACAGGGTGAGCTTCTAAATCGCTCAGTAAGGGGGTAAGGGACTCATTATAAAACCATAATGCACATCATAAAATATTTATTTGCATGTGAAACTCAGTATACTCATTTGAAAACCATAGCATGAAAGTTCTCAAACCAACATTCTCATATCTCAAAATCATGTGGAAACATGAAGTAAAAGGCTCAGTATAGAGCAGTAACCAAGCATGTGAAAATAATGCGTTAATGGCTTTCTCCATATACGTGATAAAATCACTGTAATAATAATGCACGTGGCGCAGCCACCAAACACACGTGGCATAGCCACTGATTTAGATTCACACGTGGCACAGCCACAAAATAGGGTTTCTCACATGGCAACGACCACCAGATATACGTGGCATAGCCACAGAATGGAGTTTCTCACCTGGCAACGGCCACTAAATATACGTGGCATAGCCACAGAATGGGGTTTCTCACGTGGCAATGACCACCAAATATACGTGGCATAGCCACTGAATGGGGTTTCTCACGTGGCAACGGCCACCAAATATACGTGGCATAGCCACTGAATGGGGTTTCTCACGTGGCAACGACCACCAAATATACGTGGCATAGCCACTGAATGGGGTTTCTCACGTGGCAACGGCCACCAAATATACGTGGCATAGCCACTGAATGGGGTTTCTCACGTTACTAGAACGGAGAAGAATCGGGCTTACATGCTACCAAAGCAATGCCCGGTATGTACTCAAAATTACACACCTAAGTCTTTATCAATAGCCATTATCATATAAAACTGGTTTGCCTTCACGTAGAACTCATAGTGGTTTTCTCTCATAAAACTCATTTAAAACCGTTTTGTACTCAACACAAAACATATTTAAAAACTGAGTCCCAACCGACAAAACACGCACTCATTTCTCAAATCTCAATAATGCCTTACCATAGAGCCCAATTCATTTCTCACACAGCCTCAACGATTTATAAAGCAATTTCACACTCAGCTTATAAACTCATAAAATAATGGGCTCCAACCGGCTATAAAAATCGTGTGCATTCTCATCAAAACACAACACATCAAACATGCTTGTTTTATAAATCGCAAATCATGCTATAATAGTTCACAAATCACATACACAAATGGTTTAGTTTCCCTTACCTCTTTGCACCTCGTATAGTGCAATCGTTTCCCCCTTGTCACGGACTAGTCTCGCATTCCACTTTGGAACTCCCGAGCTGTCCAAACGATGTTAAAACATCAATACTCATCATTACAGTAACCTCAATTCTCAAAATCGAGCATAATTGCTCATAACACCTCAAATCGCTCGATTCTCGTAACTCTACCCCAAACTACAATCTCATTCACAACATCTCCACGTTCTACATTTCTCATGTCAACTTATCTATGCTAATTCACTACATTGTCTAAATTTCCATTTATAGCTCAAAATTCCAAAAATTACCAAAATTGCTAAATATCATCATCACTCCAACTACATTGTAATTTCATTAATCCCTAATCATTTTCCAACTATTTCAACACAATGCCAACATCCATTATCACCAAAATCATCTCAAATATCAAGATCGAGGTTTAGAAATTACCTAAAACTTGTGGATAGCTTATCTCTTGCCTCGATTCAATCCGTCTTACGATTTCCAAGTATGTTGTTCTCCCTTTGATGAGGAACAACTTTCCTTCTTGCCACAGCCTCTGATTTGGACGAAAATGGGTGCTTCAAATGAGTGAGAAAGCTAGGTCTTGGTGAAAATGGGGTTTGGAAGAGAGAGAAAATGAAATTGCAAGAGAAAACAGGGGTTCCTTATATAGACTGAAGGTAGGAGATCGATCTGGCTCTTGATGAGATCGATCTGCATTTTAATTTGGGGACGATCAGGGGCAATTTTATGCCTAGGAGATCGATCTGTCGAGGAGTGAGATCGATCTCTTTATGGCTTTATGAGATCGATCTGCTCCTTGAGGAGATCGATCTTCTCCCAAACAGAAACGTTTGGAGATCGATCCCTTCCTCATGAGATCGATCTTCTCTCAAACAGAATCATAAGGAGATTGATCCTCTTCCATTGGAGATTGATCTGCTCCTTAAATTCCTCCTTTTTTGTCATTTTTAACTCACCAGATCGATCTCTCCTTCTCCAAGATCGACCTGACCTCTTAGTTTCACACTTATGTTAAACACTTACACATAAATCTCCAAATATAATTCCCACAATTCACTTAGCTCAATAAATTACACTTCAAGTTCATATTACATAATTAAAATATGTTTGAAATTCTCAGATCTCACAGATCCTGGTGTCACACACTCCTTTATATCACCTTCCTCCGAACATAAATTGTTGAAGCATGTGAAACCTACAATGTTAGATAAAATATTGATGATTTCCACACCCATGAATGATAGCCAATTGACTGAGCATGTATGTAAAGGTTGTAAATTAGAGATGGAGTGAAAAGAAACGATAGTCGACTTAGTTTTATTAAATATGAATGATTTTGATGTAATTTTGGGAATGGATTGGTTGGGGACCAATCGGGTTGTTATGGATTGTCATGCTAAAACCTTGATGTTTTTCGAGATAGGAAACCATGTTGTAAGATTTATGAAATAAAATGAAATCACATGATTATGAGGAATAGAATGAGTATGATTTAATTTTAATGCTTGAGAGATGAATGTACTGTTTATTTTGAATATTGATGTGATGACTTGTGACACTAATGGTGGAAAAAATGATGTGAAGGGTTCATTGCCTACGTAGTCGATACAGATGAGGCACACCTAGAATTGAGGTATATACCCGTAATTACGAATTACCCTGATGTCTTTCCAGATGAATTACTAGGACTTCCACCTGAAAGGGAAATGGAATTTTGCATAGAGTTAGTGCCTGGTACAGAGCCGATATCGAAACCACCATATAGAATGGCATCGATTGAGTTAGAAAAGCTGAAGAAGTAGCTGTAAGAGTTGCTGGAGAAGGGGTTTATAAGGTCGAGTGTCTCACCTTGGGGAGCACCGATTTTGTTTGTAATGAAAAAGGATGGAAGCCTCCGACTGTGTATAGATTATCGGTTGTTGAATAAAGCCACCATTAAGAACAAATACCCCCATCCACAAATAGATGATCTGCTAGATCAGCTTCGAGGAGCCCAAGTATTTTGAAAGATAGATCTGCGGTCAGGGTACCATCAGTTGAGGATCAGGAGTGGACATGTACCCAAGACAGCATTTCGTACCCGTTATGGCCACTACGAGTTCTTGGTGATGCCATTCGGATTAACGAATGCTCCCACAACATTTATGGCACTGATGAATGATATGTTTAAGCCATACCTGGACAAGTTTGTAATTGTGTTCATTGATGACATATTGGTTTATTCCAAGTCCAGGGAAGATCATGAGGAGCACTTGAGAGTAGTTTTGTAGACCCTCTGAGAGAAAGAGTTGTATGCCAAACTCAGCAAGGGTAATTTTTTGTTAGAGCGGATCTCATTTCTAGGCCATATTGGGTCGAAGGATCGGGTATCAGTAGATCCATCCAAGATAGAGGCGGTTGTATAGTGGGAACAGCCCAAGACAGTTACTGAGATCGTAAGCTTTCTGGGATTGGCAGGGTTTCTCTAGACTAGCTGCTCCATTAACATGCCTCATGCGGAAAGACGTTAAGTTTGTGTGGGATGAGGCATGTGAGAGGAGTTTTGAGGAGCTTAAGCATCAATTGACTACTGCTCCGGTTCTTACCATTCCTACCAGCTCAGGAGGATTCTCGGTGTATACAGATGCATCCCACCAGGGATTGGGCTGTGTGCTTATGCAGGATGGGAAGGTAGTTGCCTATGGATCTAGACAGTTGGAAGTGTCACGACCCAATTCCATTCTCTTTAACCGAAATCACTGAAAATTTTTCGCGTTTTACTGTTACCTTACCCAGTCGTGAACTAAGCTCACCACACACTGTTGGGCTGTGAGTCAATAATAAACACCACATCTCATTCATTCTCAATTAATTAAAACGATGTCATACATGTGCATTTAATCGTGTACTTATACGAATATATGATTTACTGACATCTACATCCCCCATAAGTACAACTCAAAAGAATACTGTGCTTTTACATTGTTTAGATACAAAAAGAATCACTGTGTATATACCTCTTAACGATGGAGATGCAGCGGAGTCCAAAATAATACGCCTCAGTCCTCACTGGGCTACTATGCATGCTCTGTAGGGGGGAAAATAGAGTGGGATGAGCAACCACACGCTCAGTAAGGCAATAATGCAAGCATGGTAGATAACTACCCTATCTACATGCTGATAGTGTTATGCATAAATCGTTTATAGTAGGAGCATGAGGAATAAAACTATGCCATGTGAATATACATATATATCATGTATCAAATCATTTGCATTGGCATATAAAACATGGTAGAGACATCATGTATAAAACATCTCATGCTCAATCTCATTTAAATTCATAAAAGGGCAATTCATTTAGAAACTTCCTTTTTGAACCAACAACATAACACCACCAAATCCACTCACAAACCACAACCACATTTACATTCCACAATTTACGCATGTGTATAAATCTAGGTCACTATATCAAAAGTGCCTATGTGAATCATTACATCATAAATCATCCCAGACCACACGCATCCAGGTGTGCGGGGTATCATGCTGGCAAGAAGATGAATTATCCCTCGCCAGACTTTCTCATCACATAACCATCATGCGGTACATCGTACTCCATGTGATATACACGGTACATCGTACTCCGCAACTCATATCGTGATTGGGGGTGCCATTCCTAGGTCTTACCTACCCCATACCAAGAGTTTTCCATATTCCGTGAAGGAGAGCCTTCCTGCCGAACAGAGCCTCCCCGCCTAACAGAGCCTCCCTGCCTCCTTGGGCTTAAGGATGTTAGCTTAAGGATGTAGGGCTTAAGGGTCCTTTCCGTAAGAGAGCCTCCCCACCGAACAGAGCCTCCCCGCCTAACAGAGCCTCCCTGCCTCTTCGGGCTTAAGGATGTTAGCTTAAGAATGTAGGGCTTAAGGATCTTACCTTCACCATACCCATGTAGGAGAGCCTCCCTGCCTAACAGAGCCTCCCCGCCTCTTTGGGCTTAAGGATGTTGGCTTAAGGATCCCACCGTAAGAGAGCCTCCCCACCATACAGAGCCTCCCCGCCTAACAGAGCCTCCCTGCCTCTTCGAGCTTACGGATGTTAGCTTAAGGATGTAAGGCTTAAGGATCTTACCTTTTACCACACCCATGTAGGAGAGCCTCCCTGCCTAACAGAGCCTCCCCGCCTCTTTGGGCTTAAGGATGTTGGCTTAAGGATCCCACCGTAAGAGAGCCTCCCCACCATACAGAGCCTCCCCGCCTAACAGAGCCTCCCTGCCTCTTCGAGCTTAAGGATGTTAGCTTAAGGATGTAAGGCTTAAGGATCTTACCCACTTTCACAACCCTATACGAATCCCATTGTACAAGCTTGTGCGAGCAAAGCTCTAGCATGACTCATGCATCATGCATCTTCTCATAAAGAGGCGCGTACGAGCATAGCTCTAGTACGGTTATACTCATAAGATAACCATTCACAATCCACGTACGAGCAGAAGCTCCAGTACGGTTTATAAACATCATCACAATTCAATTTCAAAGTGCGTGCTAAGCTCAAGCACGTTTCACACAAGTGAAAACATAGAAATCTCGCGCGAGCGAGGCTCTAACGCGAATTCTATCACATTCACGCGATAGGTGGCTTACATGCATTCAAAACATCTCATAATATGCTTAGTGCCTCGTATTGGCTATTTCACAACATCATTCAAGTACTAGCCAGCCTATCCTTTTATTTGCTCAAATCAAAGCATTGTGTTTTGTAAAAGCATTCAAAACACATGATTTATGCAATTATTAGCCTTACTATCCCTTTTTCATAACATTCACTTCAAAACCAAAACCACGCATATACCCATCATCTTTCACAAATACCATCAACATTTATTTGAGCAATTCATGCATTTCATACAACACCCAATATTCACCCAGTTCAAAATACGAGCAGCTATCTCTATATACTCACAAAATTCCCTTACCTGGAATCGCGATGCGTGATTCCACTTCCTTAAGCTGCTTACTCGTACGATTCGGTTCGCCTTCAATGAACTCTCCGGGACTGCACAAAATCGTATCCCGCATTATATTCGACCCATATATTGCAACCCTTGTGCTTGCTATAGTCAATTTAACCTATAGCCTCTATTAAAGCTTATTTGGCCTCGTTTCATTACTTTATCCATAACTCGAGTCTATGGATTTTCTTAGGCCTATTAACTCATTCAAAATCGATATCAAATCGATGTAAAGCTCATAGCGTTCATATTCCATGAATCCCCTCACTATGGCATTTATTCATCACATACATATCCATTTCCACATTTCTTCCAACCCACCATGTAATTTCATCTAACCATCTAAATCATAACATTATCCCAATGACAACTTTAACATGCCATAAACCATAAGTTCATTCAATCCCACATATCCTCACATTATACCCATTTTAGATTTCTAGGTCACACCACTTCCACTATATTCTTAGGTAGTTTATCCATCCATACTCATACCAATCAACTCCAAAATCAATTAAATAGCCAATGCATTTAGATTGGAGTGTTAGAATCTTACCAATATGATTTCTCTTCTTGCTCCAATTGGTAATGCCCTCAACTCCTTCAATTCCAAAAATGGGAAAATGCCCTCTCACTATGTTGTTCTCCTCTTTGATAGGAACAACTTTGCCTCTAATGATCTCTCTTCAAATCTCACTAAAAATGGTTGATTTTTAGAGAGGGAAAATTAGGTTTTTGGGGTTGAAGTTGTAGGGTTAAGTGTTTTCCGAGATTTCCAGATTTTTCAACTCTCCTTATATAGAAATGACTTGGGGAGATCGATCTGGTCCAAGAGGAGATCGATCTGGTCCCTTAAAATCCCTCTTTTTCACGGCATTTTTAAGCCTGAGATCGATCTGTCGAAGCAATGAGATCGATCTGTTGAGGCATGAGATCGATCTGTCGAAGCATGAGATCGATCTGGTCCTAAACAGAGAGCTAAGGAGATCGATCTGGGTGCTTGGGGATCGATCTTTTCCCTTACAGAACGCTTTGCAGATCGATCTGGCTCCATTGGAGATCGATCTGCTCTATTCTTTCGCCCAAATCAAAGCATTCTGGCTCTTCCAGATCGATCTCTCATCCTAGGAGATCGATCTGGACCTCATGTTTTCCAGATTTCCTGGAGTTTCATTGCTGTAACTCATACCAACACACCCTCAATCTATTGCCATGGCCATTTCCTCATCCATCCGCCTTTATAACTTGAAAATGGCATCCATTCATACCTTATGCACATTGAAACTTGTGTGCATTCATTGTATATTCAAAGGTATGCTACATAAAACCAAATGGAAGCATAACTCCATTCCATTTTACCACACTACTCATCTTGAGTCTCAATCACATCTATCACTTGCTAGAATGCATTTCTCCGTATTCATACTTAATGAAACTTGTATGTACGTTACAATTTATATTACACATACATACATTGAATCCATGGACTTACATCAATCATACTTTACATCACAAGTCCATTCATATTATTTAATCCAAGTACACACATTACCCTTATACATATACGGGGTCTTACATTCTCCCCTCCTTCAAGGAATTTGGTCCTCCAAATTAGAACCAAGTCACTCTTCAAAAAGTTGGGAGTACTTCTCCCGTATCAAGTTCTCCAATTCCCACGTGGCCTCTTCCGCCGTGTGGTGTTGCCAAAGCACTTTCACTAAGGGAATTGTCTTATTCCGCAACACTTTCTCTTTTCTGTCCAATATCCGAACCGGCTTCTCAACATACGTCATACTCTCATGGAGCTCCAACGGCTCATATCTTATCACGTGTGCCGGGTCCGGGTGATACTTCCGAAGCATCGAGACGTGGAAGACGTTGTGGACACTCGCCAAGTCCGGTGGCAATGCCAATCTATACGCCTTTTCTCCCACTCTCTCTAAAATCTCGAAGGGTCCGATATACCTAGGGCTCAGCTTGCCCTTCTTACCAAATCTCATAATACCCTTCGATGGTGATACCCTCAGAAACACCGACTCACCCTCATCAAACTCCAGTGGTCTTCGTCTCTTGTCAGCATAACTCTTTTGCCGGCTCTGAGCTGTCCGTAATCTCTCACATATCAACTGGACGTCCTCAGATGCCTGCTGCACTAAGTCCGGAGCAAAAATCTGTCTATCACCAACCTCTTCCCATCCAATGGGGGAACGGCATCTACGCCCGTACAATGCCTCATAGGGTGCCATCCCGATACTAGCATGATAGCTATTATTATAAGCGAACTCGGCTAACTGCAGGTGGTCATCCCAGGAGCCTCTATAATCCAGCACACACGCTCTCAACATATCCTCGAGGGTCTGTATAGTCCTCTCTGACTGCCCATCTGTCTGAGGATGAAAAGCGGTGCTAAAACTCAATCGGGTCCCCAGCACTTCCTGAAAATGTTCCCAGAAATGGGAAGTGAAGCGGGCATCCCTATCAGAAACAACGCTCACTGGTACACCGTGTAGCCGTACTATCTCTCGGATATACAGGTTCGCCAACTGACTCAGTGTATCAGTAGCTCTCATAGCCAAGAAATGGGCGGACTTAGTCAACCGGTCCACAATAACCCATATGGCATCATGACCTCTACGGGTCCTCGGCAACCCCATCACAAAATCCATGGTGACATGCTCCCACTTCCATGTCGGTATCGGTAGAGGCTGCAATAATCCTGCAGGCTTCTGATGCTCTACCTTCACTTGCTGACAAACGAGACACTTAGCGACATATTCCGCAATGTCTCTTTTCATTCCAGACCACCAATAAACCTTCCGAAGGTTTTGATACATCTTGGTACTTCCCGGATGTATCGTATATTTCGATGAGTGAGCCTCTGATAAAATCGTTCTCCTGATCTCAGGATCCCTGGGAACGCATACTCTGCCTCTGAACCTCAATAAGCCATCAGCACTCTGCTCAAAATCACTACCCACACCTGTCTGTATCTGCCTCAGCCAATCGATACACCGTCGATCGCTCTGCTGGGCTTGCGAATACGGCCAATCAACTCTGGCTCTAGTCTCAAACTAGCCATGATCTCAAGTCTCTCAGATCCAGGTGGGGTTACATCCAAACTGAGGTTCGCAAAGTGTTCTAACAATTCATGTTCCCGTACCATCATATAAGACACCAACCCAAGGTTCTTTCTACTCAAAGCATCGGCAACTGCATTTTCCTTACCCGGGTGGTACATGATTTCACAATCATAGTCTTTCAGGAGTTCGAGCCATCTCCTCTGTCTCATATTCAGCTCTTTCTGCGAGAACAGGTACTTAAGGCTCTTATGATTTGTGAACACCTGAAATTTCTCACCATAAAGATAGTGGCGCCATATTTTCAAAGCAAATACTACGGTCGCCAACTCTAAATCATGTGTCGGGTAGTTCCTCTCATGATCTTTCAACTGTCTAGATCCATAGGCAACTACCTTCCCATCCTGCATAAGCACACAGCCCAGTCCCTGGTGTGATGCATCCGTATACACCGAGAATCCTCCTGAGCTGGTAGGAATGGTGAGAACTAGAGCAGTCGTCAATCGACGCTTAAGCTCCTCAAAACTCCTCTCACATGCCTCATCCCATGTAAACTTAACATCTTTACGCGTGAGGCGTGTCAACGGAGCAGCTAGTCTGGAGAAACCCTCTACAAATCTCCGGTAATATCCTGCCAATCCTAGGAAACTTCTGATCTCAGTTACTGTCTTGGGCTGTTCCCACTGCACAACTGCCTCTATCTTGGATGGATCCACTGATACCCCATCCTTTGACACAACATGCCCCAGAAATGAGATCTGTTCCAACCAGAAGTTACACTTGCTGAGTTTGGCATACAATTCTCTCTCTCGGAGGGTCTGCAGAACTATCCTCAAGTGCTCCTCATGATCTTCCCTGGACTTGGAATACACCAAAATGTCATCTATGAAAACAATCACAAACTTGTCCAGGTATGGCTTGAATATATCATTCATCAATGCCATAAATGCTGCGGGAGCATTCGTCAATCCGAATGGCATCACCAAAAACTCATAGTGGCCATAACGGGTACGAAACGCTGTCTTGGGTACATCTCCACTCCTGATCCTTAACTGATGGTACCCTGACCGCAGATCTATCTTAGAAAATACTTCGGCTCCCTGGAGCTGATCCAACAAATCATCGATTCTTGGAAGGGGGTACTTGTTCTTAATGGTGGCCTTATTCAACAACCGGTAATCTATACACAGTCGGAGGCTTCCATCCTTCTTCCTTACAAATAGAACCGGTGCTCCCCAAGGTGAGACACTCGGTCTAATAAACCCCTTCTCCAACAACTCTTGCAGATGTTTCTTCAGCTCTTCCAATTCTATCGGAGCCATTCTATAGGGTGGCTTCGATATCGACTCTGTACCAGGCGCTAACTCAATGTAAAATTCCATTTCCCTTTCAGGTGGTAGCCCTGGTAATTCATCCGGAAAGACATCGGGGTAATCCGCAATTACGGGTATGTCCCTCAATTCCGGGGGTGCCTCATCTATATCGACCACATAGGCAATGAACCCTTCACATTATCCTCTCCATCGTTAGTAACATAACCCATCACTCCACATTCAACATTTATCACAATAAATGATTTATCTCTCAAGCATTATTCATTTAAAATCATACTCCTTTATTTACCACAAGTATACAAGTTTTCATATCATTTCTTTTCATCAAAATTTACAATAAGATTGTCTAGTCCTGAAAACATTAATGTTTTGGCATGACAATCCATCACAACACGATTGGTAGCCAACCAATCCATTCCCAAAATTACATCAAAATCATTCATATTTAATAAAATCAGATTGGCTATCATTTCCTTCCCCTCTATCTTTAATTTACAATCCCTACATACATGCTCGGTCAATTGACTATCATTCATGGGTGTGGAAATCATCAACATTTTATCCAACAATGTTGGTTTCACATATTTCAACAATTTATGTGCAAAGGAAGGTGATATGAAAGAATGTGTGGCACCAGGATCAAATAATACCAATGCTTCTAAATCAAAGATTCGGATGGTACCTTTTATCACATCCGTCGAAGCATCTGCGGTGTCCTGATCTAGTGCATGTACTCTTCCTCTGCTCACACCCGCAGCCTGTTTCCCTTTTTCCTCAGCTGTAGCCCTCCTCCTCGGGGCTGCTGTCTCAACTGGAGCTCCCTCAGGCTCCTTGCCCTTCTGTGGGGCAATCTCCATCTTCTCGGGACAATACTTAGCCATATGTCCTGGTCTCTCGCATCTAAAACACACCATAGGGGTCATCGGACAGGGTCTATTCCCATGGAATCTCCCACATCTCCTACATTGATCAGTAGTAGGTCGAGGTCCCCCAATATTCATGCCCCTCGGCGCAGTCAAGGCTGGGTATACGGGAGGTCTAGCAGCTCTCTCCCGCACCTCCTCAATCTTTGGCCTCTTCTCGAAAAATCTTTGGCCATCTCTCTTGGCCACTCTTCCAAACCCGGATCTCTTCCGATCCTTGTCCTTTTTAACACTGACTCTCCCAAGCTCGGAGGCATTTCGCTCAAAGTCTTGTTCACATAACTGAGCCTTGTGTACCGCCTCCTCATAAGTCACAATATCGAAGGGAGCCAGCTTAGTCCGGATGGCCAATCTCAATCCATCCATGAACTTCTGAATCTTTCGGGTCTCACTACCCATCGTGTCCGGGTCATATCTCCCCAAGGACATAAACATGGACTCATACTCGTCCACAGTACGGTTCCCCTGAACCAAATTCATAAATTCCATTCGCAGTCTCCTCTGTGCGGTAGCTGGAATATACTGTCTCCTGAAGGCCTCTAGAAATATCTCCCACGAGATCTCAGAGTGTCTGGCCCTCAAAATAACCTCGGTGGACCTCCACCAATGCTCGGCCTCGCCTTTCAACATAAATACGGCAAAGGCTACCTTTTCACTTGAAGTGCATCGGAAAAACCTATACAGTTTCTCCATCTCATACACCCAATCCTCCGTAATTACTGGGTCCTTCACCCCTCTGAACACTGGGGGTTTTAGCGCTTGAAACTCTCGCAGCCTGCTCAAGTCGCAGTCATAACCCAAACCACTACCGCTCTGCTGTGGAACGATAGGAGAAGCTATATCCTGAGCTGGAGGTGGTGTAACTGTAGCTGTCTCAGCAGCATGAGGTCTCTCCGCCTCTGCAGCTGCCTGTTCAGTAGTAGGCTGTGCTGCGGGACCTCGTCTGTCACCGGCGCCCAAGGCCTGCGTGACTATCTCCACCAGACTCTCAATACTCCGCTTTAATCTAGCGAAGCGAGCCTCAGTATCCTCTGCTCTCTCAGCAGGGTTCTGTGGAGCCTGCTCAGTCTGTGGCTCTGCACGGCTCTCAGGCCTACCTCTACGGCCTCTAGCATGTGCTTTCACCCCTCTACCTTGGCGTGTAACTGGCATAGTGCCTAACTCCCTGCATTATAATAATTCATTAAGCTCAATCCATCACGGTATACACAGTTATATCTAAACAAAAGCACAGTACTATGGGGATGTACTTTCCTACATTTTATTAATGACTCACATCAGGCCAACACAGCTCTGATACCAATCTCTGTCACGACCCAATTCCATTCTCTTTAACCGAAATCACTGAAAATTTTTCGCGTTTTACTGTTACCTTACCCAGTCGTGAACTAAGCTCACCACACACTGTTGGGCTGTGAGTCAATAATAAACACCACATCTCATTCATTCTCAATTAATTAAAACGATGTCATACATGTGCATTTAATCGTGTACTTATACGAATACATGATTTACTGACATCTACATCCCCCATGAGTACAACTCAAAAGAATACTGTGCTTTTACATTGTTTATATACAAAAAGAATCACTGTGTATATACCTCTTAGCGATGGAGATGCAGCGGAGTCCAAAATAATACGCCTCAGTCCTCACTGGGCTACTATGCACGCTCTGTAGGGGGGAAAATAGAGTGGGATGAGCAACCACACGCTCAGTAAGGCAATAATGCAAGCATGGTAGATAACTACCCTATCTACATGCTGATAGTGTTATGCATAAATCGTTTATAGTAGGAGCATGAGGAATAAAACTATGCCATGTGAATATACATATATATCATGTATCAAATCATTTGCATTGGCATATAAAACATGGTAGAGACATCATGTATAAAACATCTCATGCTCAATCTCATTTAAATTCATAAAAGGGCAATTCATTTAGAAACTTCCTTTTTGAACCAACAACATAACACCACCAAATCCACTCACAAACCACAACCACATTTACATTCCACAATTTACGCATGTGTATAAATCTAGGTCACTATATCAAAAGTGCCTATGTGAATCATTACATCATAAATCATCCCAGACCACACGCATCCAGGTGTGCGGGGTATCATGCTGGCACGAAGATGAATTATCCCTCGCCAGACTTTCTCATCACATAACCATCATGCGGTACATCGTACTCCATGTGATATACACGGTACATCGTACTCCGCAACTCATATCGTGATTGGGGGTGCCATTCCTAGGTCTTACCTACCCCATACCAAGAGTTTTCCATATTCCGTGAAGGAGAGCCTTCCTGCCGAACAGAGCCTCCCCACCTAACAGAGCCTCCCTGCCTCCTTGGGCTTAAGGATGTTAGCTTAAGGATGTAGGGCTTAAGGGTCCTTTCCGTAAGAGAGCCTCCCCACCGAACAGAGCCTCCCCGCCTAACAGAGCCTCCCTGCCTCTTCGGGCTTAAGGATGTTAGCTTAAGGATGTAGGGCTTAAGGATCTTACCTTCACCATACCCATGTAGGAGAGCCTCCCTGCCTAACAGAGCCTCCCCGCCTCTTTGGGCTTAAGGATGTTGGCTTAAGGATCCCACCGTAAGAGAGCCTCCCCACCATTCAGAGCCTCCCCGCCTAACAGAGCCTCCCTGCCTCTTCGAGCTTAAGGATGTTAGCTTAAGGATGTAAGGCTTAAGGATCTTACCTTTTACCACACCCATGTAGGAGAGCCTCCCTGCCTAACAGAGCCTCCCCGCCTCTTTGGGCTTAAGGATGTTGGCTTAAGGATCCTACCGTAAGAGAGCCTCCCCACCATACAGAGCCTCCCCGCCTAACAGAGCCTCCCTGCCTCTTCGAGCTTAAGGATGTTAGCTTAAGGATGTAAGGCTTAAGGATCTTACCCACTTTCACAACCCTATACGAATCCCATTGTACAAGCTTGTGCGAGCAAAGCTCTAGCACGACTCATGCATCATGCATCTTCTCATAAAGAGGCGCGTACGAGCATAGCTCTAGTACGATTATACTCATAAGATAACCATTCACAATCCACGTACGAGCAGAAGCTCCAGTACGGTTTATAAACATCATCACAATTCAATTTCAAAGTGCCAGCTAAGCTCATGCACGTTTCACACAAGTGAAAACATAGAAATCTCGCGCGAGCGAGGCTCTAACGCGAATTCTATCACATTCACGCGATAGGCGGCTTACATGCATTCAAAACATCTCATAATATGCTTAGTGCCTCGTATGGGCTATTTCACAACATCATTCAAGTACTAGCCAGCCTATCCTTTTATTTGCTCAAATCAAAGCATTGTGTTTTGTAAAAGCATTCAAAACACATGATTTATGCAATTATTAGCCTTACTATCCCTTTTTCATAACATTCACTTCAAAACCAAAACCACGCATATACCCATCATCTTTCACAAATACCATCAACATTTATTTGAGCAATTCATGCATTTCATACAACACCCAATATTCACCCAGTTCAAAATACGAGCAGCTATCTCTATATACTCACAAAATTCCCTTACCTGGAATCGCGATGCGTGATTCCACTTCCTTAAGCTGCTTACTCGTACGATTTGGTTCGCCTTCAACGAACTCTCCGGGACTGCACAAAATTGTATCCCGCATTATATTCGACCCATATATTGCAACCCTTGTGCTTGCTATAGTCAATTCAACCTATAGCCTCTATTAAAGCTTATTTGGCCTCGTTTCATTACTTTATCCATAACTCGAGTCTATGAATTTTCTTAGGCCTATTAACTCATTCAAAATCGATATCAAATCGATGTACAGCTCATAGCGTTCATATTCCATGAATCCCCTCACTATGGCATTTATTCATCACATACATATCCATTTCCACATTTCTTCCAACCCACCATGTAATTTCATCTAACCATCTAAATCATAACATTATCCCAATGACAACTTTAACATGCCATAAACCATAAGTTCATTCAATCCCACATATCCTCACATTATACCCATTTTAGATTTCTAGGTCACACCACTTCCACTACATTCTTAGGTAGTTTATCCATCCATACTCATACCAATCAACTCCAAAATCAATTAAATAGCCAATGCATTTAGATTGGAGTGTTAGAATCTTACCAATATGATTTCTCTTCTTGCTCCAATTGGTAATGCCCTCAACTCCTTCAATTCCAAAAATGGGAAAATGCCCTCTCACTATGTTGTTCTCCTCTTTGATAGGAACAACTTTGCCTCTAATGATCTCTCTTCAAATCTCACTAAAAATGGTTGATTTTTAGAGAGGGAAAATTAGGTTTTTGGGGTTGAAGTTGTAGGGTTAAGTGTTTTCCGAGATTTCCAGATTTTTCAGCTCTCCTTATATAGAAATGACTTGGGGAGATCGATCTGGTCCAAGAGGAGATCGATCTGGTCCCTTAAAATCTCTCTTTTTCACGGCATTTTTAAGCCTGAGATCGATCTGTCGAAGCAATGAGATCGATCTGTTGAGGCATGAGATCGATCTGTCGAAGCATGAGATCGATCTGGTCCCAAACAGAGAGCTAAGGAGATCGATCTGGGTGCTTGGGGATCGATCTTTTCCCTTACAGAACGCTTGGCAGATCGATCTGGCTCCATTGGAGATCGATCTGCTCTATTCTTTCGCCCAAATCAAAGCATTCTGGCTCTTCCAGATCGATCTCTCATCCTAGGAGATCGATCTGGACCTCATGTTTTCCAGATTTCCTGCAGTTTCATTGCTGTAACTCATACCAACACACCCTCAATCTATTGCCATGGCCATTTCCTCATCCATCCGCCTTTATAACTTGAAAATGGCATCCATTCATACCTTATGCACATTGAAACTTGTGTGCATTCATTGTATATTCAAAGGTATGCTACATAAAACCAAATGGAAGCATAACTCCATTCCATTTTACCACACTACTCATCTTGAGTCTCAATCACATTTATCACTTGCTAGAATGCATTTCTCCGTATTCATACTTAATGAAACTTGTATGTACGTTACAATTTATATTACACATACATACATTGAATCCATGGACTTACATCAATCATACTTTACATCACAAGTCCATTCATATTATTTAATCCAAGTACACACATTACCCTTATACATATACGGGGTCTTACAGGAAGATCATGAGAGGAACTACTCGACACATGATTTGGAGTTGGCAGCCATGGTGTTCACTTTGAAAATATGGCGCCACTATCTTTATGGTGAGAAATTTCAGGTTTTCACGGATCATAAGAGCCTTAAGTACCTATTCTCCCAGAAGGAGCTGAACATGAGACAAAGGAGATGACTCAAACTTTTAAAAGATTATGATTGTGAAATCATTTACCACCCGGGTAAGGCAAATGTAGTTACCGATACTTTAAGCAGAAAGAACCTTGGGTTGGTGTCTTATATGATGGTACGGGAGCATGAATTGTTGGAGGACTTTACGAACCTCAGTTTGGATGTAACCCCACCTAGATCGAAGAAATTGGATATCATGGCTAGTTTGAGACTGGAGCCAGAGTTGATTAGTCGTATTCGACAGGCCCAGTAGACTGATCGACGGTGTATCGATTGGTTGAGGCAGATACAGACAGGTGTGGGTACTGATTTTGAGCTGAGTGCTGATAAGTTATTGATGTTCAGGGGTAGAGTATGTGTTCCCGAGGATCCTAAGATCAGGAGACTGATTTTATCAAAGGCTTACTCATCAAAGTATACGATATATCTAGGGAGTACTAAGATGTATCAAAACCTTCAAAAGGTTTATTGGTGGTCTGGAATGAAAATAGACATTGCTAAATATGTCACTAAGTGTCTCGTTTGTCAGCAGCTGAAGGTAGAGCATTAGAAACTTGCAGGACTATTGCAGCCTCTACCGATATTGACATGGAAGTAGGAGCATGTCACCATGGATTTTGTGATGAGATTGTCGAGGACCCGTAAAGGTTATTGTTGAGTTAATGTATTTTGAAATGACAAAACAAGTAAATTCAATAATATAAAGATGATACAAAAACATGTTTAGAGGTTATCAGTACCAGAACTTAAAGTTCAGTTGATGAGAGATCGATCTGGGTTATGAGAGATCAATCTCCTGCATTTTCTATAGATAAGAGATCGATCTGGGTTATGAGAGATCGATCTCCTGGGTTTATCTTGGATGAGAGATCGATCTCAGGAAGACATGAGATCGATCTGCCAAGCCTTGAACCTGTACAAAGGTATTAAGGAAGAGTAAGATCGATCTATAAGGGTTAAGAGATCGATCTGCCCAATACTGAAGTTGAGGGATCGATCTGATCTATGAAGAGATCGATCTCCCTTAATGCAAAGACAGTAGATCGATCTGTAAGATCGATCTACACTCAAACAGAGAGCTTATGAGATCGATCAGATAAGAAAGAGATCGATCTCCTCAAATTCAGAGAGCTAAGGAGATCGATCTGGGTTATTGAGAGATCGATCTCCCCATTACGAGATTGCATGGCAGATCGATCTGTAGATCGATCTTGCCTTTAATAGAGAGATTGGAAGATCGATCTACCTATTCGACAGATCGATCTCCCCTATCATTTTCAAATTAACAGATCGATCTGCTAACCTATGAGATCGATCTCCTTGTGTTATTGTGCTTTGATCTTGTAGGATTTATAACTAAGAGATCGATCTGGCCAAGATGGCAGATCGATCTAGCACTCTACTGAGGTACCCAACGGCTAGTTTGTGCAAAATCTCAAGGAAAAATAGCATTTAATGCTCCAACTACCAATCCTTCAGTATTTAACCAAGCATTGAAGACAATGAGAAGAGAGACTATTGCTGCACATTTCTTACATTCTCAAGCTTTCAATACCTTCATTCCTTGTGTCTTCATTCCTCATTTATTGAGAATTATTGTATAAGCTTAAGTGCAAAAGCTGTATTTGTCCTACCCACATTAAAGCTTCATTTTGTATTCATCCTTACCTTAAGAGAGAAGAGGATTGTTCCTCAGTGAGATAAAATTGTAACAGGGTGAATACATTTTTGTATTGCAAAGGGTAGAGAGGTTATTCCTTAACCTGAAAAAGGAACATTGTAACTTCTGTTGAAGGAGAGTAAGAAAGCACTTGACAAGAAGGTCAAGAAGAGAGGATGTAGGCAAGAGTTTGGCCGAACCTCTATAAACGATTGTGTTTGTTTTTCTCTTCCCTATCTTGCATTAAATTGTTTAATTTTATTATATTGCTCACTATCATTTGCTGATTGAAATAGGATTAAATTAAAATTTGCCATTAACGTTAGAAAATCGATTCACCCCCCCTCTCGGTAGAGCCAACAATTGGTCTCAGAGCTAGGACTCTTTAATCACATAGGAACAACTTCCTAGGAGTTAGAAACGATCAAATGGCTCATAACAATGTAGCAACTAGTTTGGTAGGAGAGGGGCACTCTACGGTTAGACCTCCTATGTTCAATGGAGAACATTATGCGTATTGGAAGACTTGGATGATGTTATTCATTCAAGTAAATGATTATGAAGTGTGGAGAATTATAATTAAAGGACCTTAAATCCCTACAAAGAGAATAGAGGGAAGAGATATCCCTAAAGAAGAAGATGAATGGGATTCAAATGATATTAAATGTGCTCAGCTAAATGCTAAAGCTATGCACACATTATTTTGTGCCTTAGGTCCAAATGAATATAATAGAGTCTCCGGGTGTGATAATGCCAAACAAATTTGGGACAAATTGGCAATAACTCATTAGGGTACAACCCAAGTGAAGGAGACTAAGGTAGGAATGCTCACACAAGATTATGAGCTTTTTAAGATAAAGGAAGGAGAATCAATTAGTGATATGTTCACTAGATTCACAGATGTAATTAATGGACTAAAGTCCTTAGGAAAAATATATTCTAATATTGAAATGGTCAAGAAAATATTAAATAGCTTACCTAAATCATGGGAAGCTAAAGTGACTGCAATTGAGGAATCTAAGGATCCTCACATTGTCTTTAGATGAATTAATAGGATCTCTACTCACTTATGAGATGAAATTAAGAAGAAATGAAGAGCCACCCAAGAAAGTGGGAGTTGTTCTAAAATCCACTGCTCAAGAGGAGATTAAGAATGAGAGTGGTAGTGAAGAGGACCTTGAGATGGCAATGTTTGCCAAAAGATTTAACAAGTTCATGAGGATGAGAGCTAGTGGTAGTAATAGGAGAAACAATAAGAGAGATCAAGAAGAAGTAGGTAGAAAAGATTCAATTGTGCGTTATGAATGTAAAAAACCAGGACACATAAAATTTAACTGCCCTCTTCTTAAAAGGTCCAATGATAGGTTCCATAAAAAGAAGGCAATGGTGGCAACATGGAGCGACAGTGACTGCTCCGATAATGAATCAAATGAGGACATTGCTAACTTGTGCTTCATGGCTATTGAGGATGAAAAGGTAACTTCAAGCCTCAATGAATATTCTTTTGATGAATTGCAAGATGCCTTTGATGATCTTGCATTAGAGTATGAATGCATGAGTATGAAATATAAAAAGATAATATCCAAATTGAGAAAAGAAAATGAGATAATGCAAAGGGATAAATTAGAATGTGAAAAGAAACTAGAGATTTCAAATCTAGAAATTTGTGACCTTAAAGAGAAAAATAGCAATCTACATAATTCCTTTAATAGGTTTCACATGGGTCAACAAAAGTTAGATAGCATGCTAGAGACCCAAAGGGCATTCTTTGACAAAAATGGCTTAGGATATAATGCAAAGAGTAGAGAGACTCATCTTAAAAGTGTTATTACTAGGAAGAGCATGAATAAACCTTCAATTACTTGTTCATATTGTAATAGAAAGGGACATGCATCACATAATTGCAATATAAAGATGAGAACTCTAAAAGGAATAATAGTAAAAAGAATATGGGTTCCAAAAGAAGTCATTGACTCAAAGGATTGTAATGCATTAGCAAAATGGATCCCAAAGGGATCAAGAATTGCATTCACTAACCTCAAAGGACCCAAGAAAATTTGGGTACCTAAGACTTGAGTTTAAATCTTCTTGTAGGTGATTGAGCATGGCCACAAAGCTAAAACAAAGGAAGCATGGTACTTGGATAGTGGATGCTCAAGGCACATGACGGGAGATAGAAGCCACTTCAACTCTTTTAAATCAAAGGTTGGTGGAGAGGTCACATTTGGGGACAACTCCAAAGGCCAAGTAGAAGGAAGTGGCTCAATAGGTAATGATTACTTCTCTTTAGAAAAAGTATTACTTGTTAGGGGTCTAAAGCATAACTTACTAAGCATAAGTCAACTTTGTGACAGGTTACAAAGTAATTTTTGATTGCATGAAATGTAATGTGGTAGATCCTAAGTCAAACAAAGTTCTTTTTCTAGGCCATAGGCAAGGTAATATATATTGTCTATCTTAATGAACTCAAAAATGAAAATATATGCCTAATGGTAGACAGTAAAAAGGAATCTTGGTTATGGCATAGAAGACTAGGTCATGCTAGCATGCATGTGCTATCTAAGTTAGCTAGAAAGGATCTAGTCATAGGTTTACCCAAGCTATCCTTTGATCATGAAGAAATATGTGAAGCTTGTGTTAAAGGAAAACATAAAAGGACAACATTTAAGCCTAAGAATATTGTATCCACCACTAGGCCTCTTCAATTACTTCACTTAGATTTATTTGGACCAACTAGAACAACTAGCCTAGGTGGGAAACACTATGGATTTGTAATAGTTGATGATTACACTAGGTTCACATGGGTGTTCTTTTTAAGAGTAAAAAATGAAGCCTTAGAAAAATTCATAGCCTATACAAAAATTACTCAAAATGAAAAAGGGTATACAATAACTAGCATTAGAAGTGATCATGGGAAGGAATTTGAAAACATAGGATTTGTTGAGTATTGCAATGATCAAGGAATTAGTCATAACTTCTCAGCCCCAAGGACACCACAACAAAATGGAGTAGTTGAAAGAAGAAATAGAACCTTGGAAGAAATGGCTAGAACCATGTTGTGTGAGAATAATTTGCCAAAGTATTTTTGGGCTGAAGCTATAAACACATCTTGCTATATAATTAATAGAGCTATGATTAGACCCATGCTTAAGAAAACTCCTTATGAGCTCTACAAGGGTAAAAAGCCTAACATTAGTTACGTCCATCCCTTTGGCTGCAAATGTTTTGTCTTAAATAATGGGAAAGATAATTTAGGAAAATTTGATGCCAAAAGTGATGAGGGAATCTTTCTAGGATATGCTTTAAATTCAAAGGCTTATAGAGTATATAACAAAAGAACATTGATGGTTGAAGAATCAATTCATGTGATATTTGATAAGTCAAATAATTTATCTAAAGATTCA
Source organism: Firmiana major (assembly GCA_033439115.1). Taxonomy (NCBI): domain Eukaryota; kingdom Viridiplantae; phylum Streptophyta; class Magnoliopsida; order Malvales; family Malvaceae; genus Firmiana; species Firmiana major. The sequence goes on along the minus strand of CM065908.1, from coordinate 41,610,420 downwards.
ACAAATAATGAGGATGTTGGAATATTTGATGAAAACTTGGAGGAAAACTCAAAATTAGAAGATGATTTATTAGAAAAACTTGACTTGAATAAAGAAGATAAAGATGAAATAGAGATATTGGAGAGAGAATCTAGAGCACCAAGAGAGTTAGGATATGTAAAAGATTGTGAAATAGTGGGAGATCCAACTCTTGGAGTTAGAACTAGATCATCTCTAAGGAATATGTGTCAATATATAGCCTTTGTATCTCAAATAGAGCCTAGGAATGTCATTGAAGCCTTAGATGACAATAATTGGTTCCTAGCAATGCAAGAAGAATTAAATCAATTTGAGAGAAGCAAAGTATGGAAACTAGTTCCTAGGCCTAGTGATCACTCTATAATTGGAACTAAATGGATATTCAAGAACAAAATGGATGAAAATAGTGTGATCATAAGGAATAAGGCTAGGTTAGTTGCACAAGGATATAGACAAGAAGAAGGTATAGATTATGATGAAACCTATGCACCGGTAGCTAGACTAGAGGCAATAAGAATGTTACTTGCCTTTGCATGTTATAAAAACTTCAAATTGTATCAAATGGATGTAAAGAGTGCATTCTTAAATGGTTTCATTAATGAAGAAGTCTATGTTGAGCAACCTCTTGGGTTTGAAAATCATGAATTCTCTGAACATGTTTTCAAATTATCTAAGGCACTCTATGGCTTGAAACAAGCTCCTAGAGCTTGGTATGAAAGGTTGTCAAAATTTTTAATAGAAAAGGGATTTTCAAGAGGAAAAGTGGATACCACTTTATTCATCAAAAATAAAAATAAGGATTTATTAGTTGTACAAGTGTATGTAGATGATATTATTTTTAGATCAACTAATGAGTCTTTATGTCAAGAGTTTGCTAAGATCATGCAAGGTGAGTTTGAAATGAGCATGATGGGAGAACTCACTTTCTTCTTGGGACTTCAAGTGAAGCAAACAAAGGATGAAACCTTCATCAATCAAGCAAAGTATACTAAGGATTTGCTCAAGAGATTTGGAATGGACAATTGCAAACCTCAAGCAACTCCTATGGGCACCAACATCAAGCTTGATAAAGATGAAAGTGGTAAGTGTGTAGACACTAAACTCTATAGGTCGATGATTGGCTCATTGCTTTATTTAACTGCAAGTAGACCAGATATTTTGTTTAGTGTATGCCTTTGTGCTAGATTTCAATCCTCTCCTAGGGAATCACATCTATTAGCAACTAAAAGGATTTTTAGATACCTTAAGGACACACCCTCACTAGGACTTTGGTACCCCAAGGACTCCACTTTTACCCTTCATGCATTTTCAGATGCAGATTTTGGAGGATGCAAAATAGATAGGAAAAGTACTTCAGGTACTTGCCAATTCTTAGGAAATAGACTAATTTCTTGGTTCTCTAAGAAACAAAACAGTGTGGCTCAGTCCACAACTGAAGCTGAATACATAGCAGCTGGTAGTTGTAGTGCTCAAGTGTTGTGGATTAAACAACAAATGAAAGATTATGGTATTGACATGAAACAAGTCTCTATTAAATGTGATAATACCAGTGCCATTAATCTATCTAAAAATCCTATTCAACACTCTAGAACCAAGCACATTGAGATTAGGCATCATTTCCTTAGAGACCATGTGTAAAAGAGGGATATAATTCTAGAGTATATTGACACTTTACATCAAATAGCTGATATATTCACCAAACCCCTTGATAGAGATAGGTTTTGCATTCTTAGAGGTGAATTAGGACTTATGAATGTTCCCTAGGATGTTTGTGCTTCAAAATCTTGATTTCAAATTGTCTTAAAAGTGATTTTCAATGATTTTTCTGGGCAACAAGTATGAGAGATCGATCTCCCATTCATATAGATCGATCTCCATACCTCAAATAAGCCTAAAGCATTAAGGTTAAGCTAGGAAGATCGATCTTCTATCCATAAGATTGATCTCCGTAAGCCTCTGTTAGATAACAGATCGATCTGTGCATACGATAGATCGATCTCCTCTAGCCTCTATATCCTGAAGATCGATCTGTGCATACGACAGATCGATCTCCTCAAGTCTCTGTCCTCTGAAGATCGATCTATGCATTTGGCAGATCGATCTCCTTACGCCTCTGTTCGAAACAGATCGATCTGTGCATACGACAGATCGATCTCCTTGGGCTTCTGGAAATGACAGATCGATCTGTCGTCTCGACAGATCGATCTCCTGTGCCCTGCACTATAAAATCTGGCGAAAAATCCCCAAATTTCAAAACTCCAATTCTCAAATCCCTAAAGCTTCTGTCACACATCCTCTCTCAATTCTCCCTCCAGATCGATCCTCGGTAAGAATCTTGCCAAATCCTCTCATCAATCAGGGTCAAGTAACCTACATTGGTAAATTTTTCTTCAAAATTTGTCTAGTTTTTGTGTAATCTTAGTTAGGGTAATTTTTTTTTACTGTTCCATTGGATAGGTGTCTAGAGAACTAGCCTTAAGATTCAATCTAGTGTCTAGAACCATGCCTAGGCTTAAGAGAGTAGGCCAAAAACCTCCTCGATCTAATGTAGAACCCGGGTCATCCTCTCAATCCATTCCTCCCTCTTCCGTTGCTACCTTCAACAGGTGTTTTAAAACACCTGCCAAAAGGAAGCGATATGAAGAATACTTTTCAACCATGCCAATTAAACATTGGCGCACAATCGATTTCTCTTTCCTAAACCGCATTGATTTTCCGTATATGTCCAAATTTGAAGATTTTGGATGGATGTCTTTCCTAAAAATCAATACTCCCGTACCTCCAAATATCGTTCGTGCATTCTTTTCCAATGCAGAACTCAACTATGATCCCACGACACTTGTAACATTCTCGGATTTACTTCGTATGTCATGGGTAAATCCATTTTCGTCGACACTGAAGTCCTTGCCAAAGTGTTTGACATACGCGATGAAGGCTTGACAAACGAAGATGAGAAAGTTCCTTTGGAGTTTGATATTCCCAGGGATAAGGCGAGTGACCTCCCAATGCACCCCCGGTTACTCCACCTCATCATTTCTTGGAATCTTCATCTTTCTGGTACCCGTCACTCCACTGTTAGACGGTTAGATAGGTTCTGGCTTCACCACATTCATTCCACCAGTCAAAAACCCAACCTCATCCACTTTATCTATGAAGACTGGTTGAAGATCGTACGAGGTCCAGCCACAACGATCGTGTTTTCGCAACCACTGGCGTACTTTCTCCACCGACTCGGAATAGATAGCAGTTGCGAAACCTGCGAAATGCCCTCTCCGAAGAGCGTCCTCAACATTGGGACACTCCATCACATGGGCTACTACAAAGACTTCCGGGGTGACTGGAAGAAGAAATGGGAACAGCCTTCTGCAGTAGCTATGGAGGAAGATCTCTTCGATGAGCCTGTCGATCCACCGGCTACACCGACTGCGCGTCCACCATCTCCACCTGCTCAGCCCACTGCACCTGCACCCTCACCTGCTGGCATGGAGCTCATTATGACGATGATGAGTGACCTCAATAGAAAAATCGATGAAGGCTTTACAAACCTTCATGCAACTCAGCAGCGGATGTTTGAGGAACTGAACCGCAAAGTGGATGACGGTCTTGCAAATCTTCATGAGGCTCAGGAGGCGATGTTTGATGAGCTTCAAGACACTCGCACTCACGTTGAGGATCTCATGGATCGATTTCCTCCTCCACCATAAGACTTAGTTGCTAGATCTAGTTTAGTTATATGTTTTCATTACTCTTTGTTATTTGAACTCAATTTGCTTGAATGAACTGCCATTTGTCTTCTTGTTGACTGAGTTTTAATGAAAATGTATTTTGAAATGACATGAATATTATTTCTTTCTTGCCATTGATATGACAAAAAGGGGGAGAAGAAAAGAGAACATATGGTTAATTAAAAGATGTGTAAATGGCTTTAAGAAACATCTCTAAAGTTTTAAAAGAATGATTAAAATGAGGGGGAGTTAAGATAGTAACAAGGTCAAAAGCTAAAAGAAAGGGGGAGCTCACAAAAAGTGGGAGCTTCTGCAAATTAACTAAACATGTTGATTGAATAAGTTTTGTCATATCAAAAAGGGGGAGATTGTTGAGTTAATGTATTTTGAAATGACAAAACAAGTAAATTCAATAATATAAAGATGATACAAAAACATGTTTAGAGGTTATCAGTACCAAAACTTAAAGTTCTGTTGATGAGAGATCAATCTGGGTTATGAGAGATCGATCTCCTGGGTTTTCTATAGATAAGAGATCAATCTGGGTTATGAGAGATCGATCTCCTGGGTTTATCTTGGATGAGAGATCGATCTCAGGAAGACATGAGATCGATCTGCCAAGCCTTGAACCTGTATAAAGGTATTAAGGAAGAGTAAGATCAATCTATAAGGGTTAAGAGATCGATCTGCCCAATACTGGAGTTGAGGGATCGATCTGATCTATGAAGAGATCGATCTCCCTTAATGCAAAGACAGTAGATCGATCTGTAAGATCGATCTACACTCAAACAGAGAGCTTATGAGATCGATCTGATAAGAAAGAGATCGATCTCCTCAAAGTCAGAGAGCTAAGGAGATCGATCTGGGTTATTGAGAGGTCGATCTCCCCACTATGAGATTGCATGGCAGATCGATCTGTAGATCGATCTTGCCTTTAATAGAGAGATTGGAAGATCGATCTGCCTATTCGACAGATCGATCTCCCCTATCATTTTCAAATTAATAGATCGATCTGCTAACCTATGAGATCAATCTCCTTGTGTTATTGTGCTTTGATCTTGCAGGATTTATAACTAAGAGATCGATCTAGCCAAGATGGCAGATCAATCCTGGCACTCTATTGGAGGTACCCAACGGCTAGTTTCTGTAAAATCTCAACGGGAAAAATAGTATTTAATGCTCCAACTACCAATCCTTCAGTATTTAACCAAGCATTGAAGACAATGAGAAGAGAGACTATTGCTGCACATTTCTTACATTCTCAAGCTTTCAATACCTTCATTCCTTGTGTCTTCATTCCTCATTTATTGAGAATTATTGTATAAGCTTAAGTGCAAAAGCTGTATTTGTCCTACCCACATTAAAGCTTCATTTTGTATTCATCCTTACCTTAAGAGAGAAGAGGATTGTTCCTCAGTGAGATAAAATTGTAACAGGGTGAATACATTTTTGTATTGCAAAGGGTAGAGAGGTTATTCCTTAACCTGAAAAAGGAACATTGTAACTTCTGTTGAAGGAGAGTAAGAAAGCACTTGACAAGAAGGTCAAGGAGAGAGGACGTAGGCAAGAGTTTGGCCGAACCTCTATAAACGATTGTGTTTGTTTCTCTCTTCCCTATCTTGCATTAAATTTTTTAATTTTATTATATTGCTCATTATCATTTGCTGATTGAAATAGGATTAAATTAAAATTTGCCATTAACGTTAGAAAACCAATTCACCCCCCTCTCGGTAGAGCCAACAGTTATGATGCCATATGGGTTATTATGGATTGGTTGACTAAGTTAGCCCATTTCTTAGCTATGAGAGCTATCGATACGCTAAGTCAGTTGGTGAACCTGTATGTTCGAGAGATAGTGCGGCTACATGGTGTACCAATGAGTGTTGTTTCTGATAGGGATACCCGTTTCACTTCCCATTTTTGAGAAAAGTTTTAGGAAGCGATGGGGACCCACTTGAACTTTAGCACTGCTTTTCATCCTTAGATAAATGGACAGTCAGAGAGGACTATACATACCCTCTAGGATATGTTGAGAGCGTGTGTGCTGGATTTTGGAGGCTCTTGGGATGATCACCTAGAGTTAGCCGAGTTCACCTATATTAATAGCTATCATGCGAGTATTGGGATGGCACCCTATGAGACACTGTATGGATGCAGATGTCATTCCCCTATAGGATGGGAAGAGGTTGGTGACAGACAGATTTTTGCTCTGGATTTAGTGTAGCAGGCATCTGAGGACGTCCAATTGATATATGAGAGATTAAAGACAGCTCAGAGCCAGCAAAAGAGTTATGCTGACAAGAGACGGAGACCACTAGAGTTTGATGTGGGTGAGTCGGTATTCCTTAGAGTTTCACCTTTGAAGGGTATTATGAGATTGGGTAAGAAGGGTAAGCAGAGCCCTAGATATATCGGACCCTTCGAGATTTTGGAGAGAGTGGGAGATAAGGCGTATAGGTTGGCATTGCCATCAGACTTGGCAAATGTTCATAACGTCTTCCACGTCTCTATACTTTGGAAGTATCACCCGGACTCGACACATGTGATAAGATATGAGCCGCTAGAGCTCAATGAGAGTATGACATATGTTGAGAAGCTGGTTCGGATATTAGACAGAAAATAGAAAGTGTTACGGAATAAGACAATTCCCTTGGTGAAAGTTCTTTGGCAACATCACACGGTGGAAGAGGCCACAGAGGAATTGGAGAGTTTGATACGAGAGAAGTACCCCCAACTTTTTTATTAATAACTTGGTTCTAATTTAGAGGACCAAATTCTTTTGAGGAGGGGAGGAATGTAAGACCCGTATTTTGGATGTAAACTTTATGAAATCATGAGTATGGTGATGTAATTACAATGTAAAGTATAAATGATGTAAGTCCATGGATTCGATGTACATACTTGTAATATGAGATTGTAATATACATATAAATTTCATTATGTATGAATATGAAGGATTGGGCTTTTGGATGTGATGGATGTTAGTGGAATGAGAAATGAGTAGTGTGGTAAATGGAAGGAAGTTGCATGAATCTAAATACTTCAATTTGGCATTATATTGTATACCTCTGGCTATACAATGAATACACACAAGTTCTAATGTGTATAAGGTATGGATGGACGTCATTTTCAAGTCTTACAGGTAACTGGATGAGAACATGACCATGGCAGTAAATTAAGGAAGTTGAGTGTGAGTTGCTGCAGAAAAATTATAGAAAATCTAGATAATTTGAAGGCCAGATCGATCTCATAGGATGAGAGATCGATCTGGAAGAGCCAGAATGCTCTTATTTGAGCAATGGAATAGAGCAGATCGATCTCCAATGGGGCTATATCGATCTCTTAAACATTCTATAATGAAAAGATCCATCCTCAAGCATATAGATAGATCTCTTTAGCTCTCTGGTTGGAGCAGATCGATCTCAAGCTTCGGCAGATCGATCTCATGCTTGAAAATACCGTGAAAAAGAGGAATTTAAGGGGACTAGATCCATCTCCTCCTAGTGCAGATCGATCTCATCAAGTGACGTCTATAAAAAGGGCGCTGAAATCTGTAACTTTCGGGAAGCAACATCACCCTTCCATTTCTAACCCAAAAACCTAACTTTCTCACTCCTAAGTTCATCCATTTCCAACATGATTTGAGAGGGAGCTATTGGACACAAAGTTGTTCATTTCAAAGAGAAGAACAACATAGCTTGGAACCAATGTTCCATTGTTTGTATTGAAGAAGGAAGAAGCATTTCCCATTTAGAGCAAAAAGAGAAACTAGATTTGGTAACTTTCTGTTACTCCAGCCAAAGTACATTTTTTGTTTATCAACTTTGGAGTTTATTTGCATAGGTAGTGATGGGTGAAACTACCTAAGATGTATTTGAATAAGTTAAACCTAGAAAATGGAATAAGTCTAGTATGAGAAAGTATAAATTGGATGAGTTGGTGATTTACGAGATTTGTTAAGTTGTTATTTGAATAATGTGGGTGATTTGAAATGGTTATGTGGAGTTATATTGTGAGTTTAAAGAATTCATGAAGATGGGTATATGAGATGCTTGATAAAATGCCATATTGAGGAAATTATGAAATACGAACACTATGAACTTAGTATCGATCAATATTGATTTGGAATGAGTTAATAGGCCTAAGAGGATCCATAGACTTGAGTTATGGGTAGAGTAATGAAATGAGGCCTCATAAGCGTTAATGGAGACTACAGGTCGAATCAACTATAGTAAACGCAAGTGTTGGATTATAATAGGCTAAAATGTTGTGAAATACGTTTATGTGCAGTTTCGAAGAGATCGTTGGAGACGAATCAGACCACACGAGTACGCAGCTTTAAGGAAGTGGAATCACGCATCGCGATTCCAGATAAGGGAATTCTGTAAGTATATAGAGGTAGCTGCTCGTATTTTGTGGGTATGTAGGGCGTTGTAAAATGCATGTGTATTTAGAAATGTGTTTGACGATGTATGGAACAACTATGAGTATTTGTATGAGATTTGGTGCTTTGAAATGGTATTATAAAGAAATGGGATAGTAAGGCTAATAATTGCATAAATCACGTGCTTTTGAATGCTTTCACAAAACACAATGCTTGTTTTGGGTAAATAAAAGGATAGGCTAGCTAGTGTTTTATTGATGTTGTGGAATGGCACATGTGAGGTGCTAATTATGTTTTGAGATTTGTTTTGAATGTATATGAGCCGCCTATCGAGCTATGAGAATTATATCGTGCTGGGGCTTAGCTCGCACTGGATTTTTATGCTTTTGCTTGTATGAAACGTGCTGGAGCTTAGCTCGCACCTTTATTTGAAACTATGATGATGTTTTATAAACCGTACTAGAGCTCTTGCTCGTATGTGACTTTCGAGTGATTTTCTCATTCGTATAAACGTATTGGAGTTGTGCTCGTACGTGGTTTCTTTATGATATGATGCATGAGTCGTGCTAGAGCTTTGCTCGAAAAAGTTTTCGCATTGTGGTATGTATGATGCCGTGGAAGTTGGTAAGATCCTCAAGCCCTACATCCTTATCCCGAAGAGGCAGGGAGGCTCTCTTATAGTAAGATCCTCAAGCCCTACATCCTTTAGCTCGAGGAGATGGGGAGGCTCTGTTCGGTGGGGAGGCTCTCTTATGGAAGGATCCTTAAGCCAACATCATTAAGCCCTGGTGGGGTCGGGAGGCTCTGTTCTGCAGGGAGGCTCTCCTACTTGAGTACGGTAAGTTCTTGGTATGGGGTAGATAAGACCTACGACTGGCACCCCCAACCACGATATGAGTCTGCTGAGTACGATGTACCGCGTATATCACATGGAGTACGATGTACCGCGTGGTGATTTTGTGATGAGAAAGTCTGGCGAAGGAATATCCACCTTCGTGCCAACATGATACCCTGCACACCTGAATGCGTGTGGTCTGGGATGATTTATGATGTAGTTGGCCCACATAGTCACTTGTGATATAGTGACCTAGGTTTTATACATATGTGTGATTGTTCAAAATAGACTCGAGGGAGGGGTCGAGTCTTGTGGGATTTGATTTGTGAAATGGTAATGATGTTTGTGATTGAGAAAATGAATTGTGATGGGATGATATGTATTTGAGAGAGAGATGTGATTTAAAAAAAAAGGATATTTTTTAAATGGATTGCCCTTTTCTATGAGATTTGAGAATTGATGAGCATGAGTTGATTTGTACATGATGATTTTTCCATGTTTTACATGCCAATTTCCATGATTAAATACATGATAAATGTATATTCATATGGCATAGTTTTAATTCCTCATGCTCTTGTTATAAATGATTTATGCATAACACTATCAACATGTAGTCTCGCATCTCGGTTATCCGCTGCTTCTTAGCAAGACCAGGTATACACATTTGTATAATTTCGTATCTGAACATATAGATGCACAGTACTATATATGGATGTAATATTGGGGATGTATTTAGTTTAAATAAATCGATATGTAAATGAAATATGGGAATTGAATGGTAAATAGGGGAGAGGTGACTAACACCGAATCATAGCCCAACTGTTTCGTAGTATAACTATTCACGACGGGTAAGGAAATGAAAAGCGAAAAATTTGTAGGGATTTTTAGGTAATTTGGGTCGTGACAAATTTAATGGTATCAGAGCAGAGTTGGCCTGATATGAGTCGGTGTTAGTGGTTAAGTAAATTTACATCCCCATGTACTGTGCATTGTTTAGATACAATTGTCTATATCAAGATGGAAGTGCAGCTAAGAACTTAGTTTCGAATGCAAGAACATAGTTTTTACAACTGATAGCCGCTATGGTAGAGTGGCGTGTACACATGCTCGAGGCCGTAGAGATCGGCCTGAGAATCGAATGAGTCATGATATGAGACTCAAGATGAGATAGTGCACGAGGCAGAGGTCGTAGAGGTAGACCTGAGTCTACTAAGTCGTACTGAGTTGATTTGTGAGAATCAGGATGAAATTGGTATGGAGGCTAATGTTGAGCATGCCTTTCAGAGTCCGACAGAGTGATCGGATAGTATTGATACACGCTTCACGAGATTGGAGCGGAGTGTGAAGATTATTTTGAGGAGCTAATTGCTCAGATTATGAATGAGATATGAGGGCGCAGCGGAGCATTGGTGGAAGTCCGCTTGACCCAACTTAAGAGTTAGGCATCCAGAGTTGATATGAGAAATATTTTGGATGTATTCCGGTGATAGGATATCCTGGACATTGTTTAAAGGAAATTATGGATAAAAGTCCTTATTCTGACCCAGAGGATTTGACTTATTGAAGAGTATAATTTATGAGTATAAAACTCAATTATATTCCTGGGCAGATATTACCTCGACACTATGAACAAGTGACAGTCGAGATGTCTAAAAGTTTATGGAAGGGCTCAGATTGTCAATTAGAGTCCGATTGGCCCATGAGATATTACTTATACCGAGGCAGTGCACAGATTTACAGTTGGGTAAATAAGAACATGAATTGCACGCCTCTGAGATTGGGAAAGGTAGTGAGGGCTGAAATAGAGACAGAAAAGAGAATCGAGAAATGACAGAGATGCTGAAATGGGAAAATGGTAATTGGTAAGAGATTTAATTTGATGAGTTATGGGCTAAGATAATTGGTAAGGCCTCAGTGCATCTAATTTTGGCACTCTTGAGGGGCATTGTGATTGGAGGACCCCGACCTGCTACGAAGCAGTGTAGTAGTGTAAGCAGTGTAGGATGTGTGGTAAATACCACGGAAGTAGGACCTACAACTACATATTATTGATGAAAATGGCCGTTAAGTGTGGTAAGACGGACCATTGATTTTGATTTCACAGAGTTGAGCGAGATCGCCTCACAGAAAAGTAAAGAGACAGAGAAAAACTTCGTTGGTATAGCTGCAACGAAAAGGGAGGCCATAGCAGAAAAGAAAAAGGAAAGTAGGTTGTTGGACGAAGGCGAGAGGATATCTTGGACCAGGACACTATTGATGTTTCATGGATGTGGTGTAAGATACCACACTTGTTATGAATAATGAAGTTCATATGTTCATTGATCCTGGTGCCACGTATATATTCATACCGCCTTCATTCGCATATAAGTGAGTGAAAGGCATGAATACCTACATCATTGGGCACAATACTGATAAATGAGTACCCCAATAGAGGAGGATTAATTAACGGAATATGGATATAGAGATTTTAAGTTGAAAACAGGGGTGAAAACATCACTGAAAAGTACACTGTAAATGTTGACAAGTGATAAAAAGGGGTGCAACAGTTGAAATTAAAGGAGTAAATGATTGTACTCACGAAATGAATAATGGTAAGAGTTTTGTCATGATTGATACACTAAGGAGATAATCTTTAAGATAAGATAGATCCTGAATACAAGATGTATTGGAGTAAGAGGCGTATGCAAGGTAAGAATATATGTGATACGTGAAGTAAATTGGGATTTAAGCAATTAGTAGCGAATATGAATTGTGACCACATGGACCGATATGTAAAGTAATTGTGGTCAAGTCTGAGGGTTAATAAAGGTATTCCAAAATACCTCCCCGCCTGAAGACTTGACAGCGTCTAAAAGTATATATATATAACCTATAACGTGAAATCGATCGTCGTAATAAATACCTTTAGCATTAGGATACCTTTACTAAGACGATAAGAATATTAAAATTTGACAAATCATAAAGGTTAACATAGTAAAATTTAATAAGAGCCGTTAAGATAAGAAAAGGAAATGACGTAGGTTAGTACCTGAAAACATAAGCGATTTTGTAGGATCTTATATGCTTATGCGTAAATAAGTCAAGGATTGGACCAATTTGTAATCATCATTATCGATGATATGTTGGGTGTAGTTAAAGTCTAGGGCAAATTGTAAGCAATAATTGGAAAATTGCTTTTACAAATGGGTTGTTGCGAGTTCTCAATATGGTCTACTTGGTTGACACGTTTAACTAAGAAAACATGGTCTTTGAATGAGATGATAAATAAGATGATAGATGTGACATGAATTTCAGTATAGTGAAGTATGAACTGACCACCATGATTAATTTCACCATACCCAACAGCTCAAGAGGTTCTCAATGAGTATGGATACCTCAAAATTATGAAGGAGCTGTGTATTGATGTATAATGGGAAGATAGTCAAGTATGGAGTCAGACAACTCCTTGATCATGAAATAAACTATCTGACTCATGATTTTAAGTTGGCAACAGTATTTGGACCGAGGATATGGTACTATTATGTACATGGTGAGAAATTGTGGATATGCACTGATCATAAAGCCCGAGTATCTGTTTTTTTTACAGAAAGAGGCGAATATGAGAATACATAGTGGGTTAGAGCTTCTGAGAGATTTTGATTGTGAAAATTGTACCACCCAGGAAAGGCTGATGCCTTGAGCGGAAAGAGCCTCGGGATGGTATTACATATGATGGTCACGGAGCGTGAGCTGCTAGAGCAGTTGTGAGTCTCAGTATTGATGTGATCCCTTCTGATGATGACAGTGATTGTGTGACAGCTAGCCTGAGATTAGAACCGGATGAGAGTGCCCGGATTTGACAGGCTTAGCATGATGATCGACATGGTGTCGATAGTTTGGGTCAGATTCAGAAAGGTATAGTGATAGAGTTCACAGAGTGTGATGATGATTTACAGAGGTTCCGAGGCAATATGAGTGCTCCTCAAGACCACAGTTGATGAGATAGTAATATTGTCAGAAGCTTACTCTTCGGGATATACAGTGCATACGAAAAGTAATAAAAATATATCGAAATCTCTGAAAAGGGTATTGGTGGTCAGATATGAAAAGAGACACGGTAGAGATTGTGGAAAAGTGCCTAGTATGTCAGCAGAAAAAGGTAGAGTATTAAAGGTCTGCAGGGTTATTGCAGCCTCTACCTATATCGACACGGCACGGGAAATGGGAGCAAGTCTCCATGAATTTTATGATGGTTTACAGAGAACCCAGGTGAATCACGAGACTATTTAGATGATAGTCGATAGAGTGACTAAGTCTACCCACCTTCTGGATTGTACTCCCCAAATACTCAGAGTGTGTATGAGGATTTATGTATAAGAAAGATTGTGAAACATTATGTAGCGTTCCAGTGAGCATGGTATCATATAGGGATTCCTGCTTCCCTTCCCACATTTGAGGATATTTTTAGGAAGCTATGGGAACCCAACTGAGTATTAGCACAGCTTTTCGTCCTCCGACAGATGGTCAGTCAGAGAGGACTGTACAAGTTCTGGAGGATATGATGAGAGTATGTGCATTGATTTTATAAGCTCCTAGATGATCAGTTGCTACAAATTGAAGTCGTCAATAGTAACCGTTGCCACTTGAGTATCGGGATAACAAGATATGAGGCAGTGTATGGCTGTAGGGGTTGTTCCCCAAATTGAGAAAAAAAAAAGTGGGTGACAGATGGAATTATTTTCGACTTTGGATAATAAGTCTCTGAGGATGTTTAGTTAAGGATGAGAAATTAAGAACAGCTCAGAGCAGATAGACAAGCATTGGAATTCACCGAGGGTGAATTAGTATGGTTGAAAGTTACTTGTCCTAAGAGAATAAGGACATAGTGAGCTTCTGGAAGAAGGTAAGTTGAGTTTCGCTGGATTGAATCTTTTGAGAGATTGGACAAGTGGAAGATAAGACCTGTAGGTTGGCGTTATGACTTGAATAAGCAGGCACCCACAATGTGTCCCATCTTTTGATGCTTCGAAAATACTATCCAGATCCAGCATAGATGATAGGATATGAAACCCAAAAGTTCAGTTCAATGAAAATATAAGTATATTGATAAGTTGATTCGGGTATTAAACAGGAAAGATAAAGTATTGAGGTTTAAGATGATCTCCCTAATTAAAGTCCTTTGGTAGTAATACACTCCGGAGAAGGTCATATAAGAATTTAAGAGTATGATACGATCGATGTATCCGGAGTTGTATATGGACTCATATGACTTGGTTCTAATTTGGAGGACCAAATTCCTTAAGTAGGGGAGATTTGTAAGACCTGAAATTAAATCGTAAATTTTTATGAGGGATGAAAATGATAAAAAATTTAACTGAATGGGATTCGGATTGGAAATAAGGAATTGAAATACGAAATGAATGAGTATTCGTGAAGGGAAGTTGGGGTAAATTAATCCCGAACACGTGCAAGGGCAAAACGATCAAAAGATCAAAAGTCGGGATAAAGTCGATAAGAAAATTTAATTAAAAAAATAAGGATTTAGAATATCTTGATCAATAATAAGGAAATTATATAATTTTGAGTCAAATTGATCAAGATCTGGAATTTTTAGAAATATCGAAAAGTCACTTGGGACAATATCCCGAAAATACGGAGAAATTATACCCGAAAAATGGTTAAAAATATAATAAATTAAATAAATTAAATTAAGTTAAATTGTTTGGAATAAAATATTAATTTTGTAGATATTTTCAGATTTTTTTAGACTATTTTAATGAATATTTTAATAATAAAATAAATTGTTAAATAAAATAATAATTGTAAAAAAAAAAAGAAAAAAAAACAAAAGGAATCTGGAAATGTTATCGGGGAGAGAGAAGAAACAGAGAAACCGAGGAAGCTGCCGCGCGTGGCTCGTCCGACCGATGGCCACCGGGCACCGACGGCCCTGACGAACAGCCGGACAGGAAGAAGAGCGGCCGGCGAAGCTATTGGCGCCGGCGACGCGCGCTAAGGAGGCCGAAAATCGCCGAACGGAGGAAGAGAAGCAAGCGGGGAAAACGTCGTCGGTCCCGGTGATCCACGGCAGCTGGGGGCGAACGGCGGGCACCAGCGTGATCGGGAAGAGGAGCTGGTTCTTTTGAGACCAGTATCGGCCGGCGAAGCCGTCGGAATCCGCCGGATCGAGAGGAAACAGCCGCGGGGGATAAGGTAAGATTCGCCGGCGATGGCTGCGTTTCGACTCCAGCCGAGGCCCGATCTTGGATGCCCAGGTGCAGACGCGTCGAACGGCGGTGGTGAGGCGTCGAGAATCGGCCGGACGGCGTCGGAATGACCAAATGGGGATTGAACCGGCTGAATCGGACTGAACCGGCCAACTGAACCGAACCGGACCGAGCTGAACCGGCGGTCTGAACCGGTCTGAACCGGACTGAACCGTTCAGCCAAAAAAGAGAAGGAAAAAAGGAAGAAAAAGGGAAAAAGAAAAAGAGAAAAAAATTGGGGAAAATTTCAGTGATGCAATCGAGTTTCGGGTAAGTCGATAAGTGGTCAAATTGACCGATTTAAATTTTGGAATATTTTATTTAATTAATTTTCGACTGGAAATTTACCCGAAAAATTATGAAATTGTGTAGCTCGACGATTGGCATCCAACGAGAGCTCGAGATAGCTTCGATTCGCGAACTAGCATGAAATCTCGGGTAAGTGACCCTTATTTACGACAATTTACATCGTTATGCGTGATATGAATTTAAATTCCGCATAAATTGAATTAAATTATGGAAATTTAGATAAATTGTCGTAAATAATAAATTTAACTATTCGAGGGTTAGAACGAGGCCCAATAAATTGTTGGTGGGCCCAATGAGCCCAATAGGTCTCGATAATGTGAAAATTAAGTGGAAAACGGGTTTAAGGCCGAGTAAGGCCCATTAAGGTGCAATCGGGCCCAATAGGGGTAAATGGGTCCAATGATTTAAATTAAGCCCAGAAAGTATTAAATACAATTAAATTGTATAATATATGACCTGAGAAATATTTATACGCAGTTCCGAACATTGGATTGAGAGCAGATCGGACTGCGCGACGTGATATCAGAGAAAATGTCAGATTCGACAGGAAAATCGAGGTAAGGGAATTTTGTAGGTGCATAGAGGTAATTATATGTATTTTGAGGGGGTTTACCGGGTCTAGAATTTTATAAACTATATAGAAACGGAATAATGATTTTGCGAAAATCGGGGCATAAGTGAATAAAGGAAAAAAGACGATTTTGCCCCCTGAGAGTAAAATTTACAAAAAGGGTGGTAAGGCATATAAATTATTTGATTTTCATGCTTTGATATTTTATATGAATGTATTGCTTGGGTTTAAGCAAATTTACATATAGGTTGGCTGTTGATTTTATGAATTATACGAAAGGGTACCGGTTTGTATCGGTTACTAT
The DNA here is from genome assembly GCA_033439115.1 of Firmiana major. Taxonomy (NCBI): domain Eukaryota; kingdom Viridiplantae; phylum Streptophyta; class Magnoliopsida; order Malvales; family Malvaceae; genus Firmiana; species Firmiana major. Next base: position 41,594,029 of record CM065908.1, on the reverse strand, counting down.
TTTAAAAGATGTTTTATTAAAAGTGAGCCACCTATCATATTTACACGAATAAAAAGAGTGCTAGAGTCTTACTCGCACTCAAGTTTACTGATTTATTCTCATGAAAAGCCGTACTGGAGCATTGCTCGTACGAGAAATTTGTGTGTGCACAAAATCGTGCTGGAGCTTCGCTCGCACGAGATTTTAGATATCATGATATGCATAGCGTGGTGCTGGAGCTTCGCTCGCACTAGACGTGAGTTGACATGCATATAGTCGTGCGGAAGCCTCCTGTAGACTGTGTGTCACAGAGAGTTGAGATGCTCGCATGCATACTTTGAGACATGGGTTGGTTATCGACATAGTATTGGGGTGGATAAGACCTACGGCAGGCACCCCCGACTATGATATGGGTCCACGGAGTACGATGTACTGTGTATATCACACGGAGTACGCTGTACCGTGCAGTCATGATGACTCTATGATGTTACTTGATATTCTGGCGGGTAGGACTTGACCCCACCTCCCGTTGCAGTTGTGATGCCCTGCACACCGGGATCCGTGTAGCCTGGGATCACAGGGACATAGTATGGCCATAGTCCTCGATTTTTCATACAGTAACCTACATGCCTCACATGGTATCATACGGTCTGGATAGACCAGGACAAACCCGATGGAGGGGTAGTCCCGATTTATGTTTTTAAAAGAGATGTGATTTGATGAATCAAGGTATTCCCGAGAGATGGGTTTGACCTTGATGAAGTTGTTTTATAATGAAACAAATGAGTTTTAAATGTGATGAATTTATGATGAAACAAATAAGTTTCAAAGTGATGAGTTTTGTGATTAAACAAATGAGTTTTAAAGTGAAGAGTTTATGATGAAATAAATGAGTTTTAATGTGACGAGTATGAGATGTCATACATGATGATTTTCCATGTGTGCTTTATATGATGATTTCATGATTTCTTGTATATGATATATACATACATGTGGCATTGTTTTAATCTTACCTCATGCTCCGAAAGTAAACGATTTTTACATCATGACATTATCAGCACGTAGATAGTATAGTTATCTACCTGCTTACATTATTGCCTTACTGAGCACGTTTCGCTCACCCTTTCATTTTCCATCCCACAGGGTATATTCAGTAGAAGAGAGCGACAATAGTCTCGCATCTCGGTTATCCGCTGCTTCTTAGCAAGACTAGGTATACACATTTGTATAATTTCGTATCTGAACATATAGATGCACAGTACTATATATGGATGTAATATTGGGGATGTATTTAGTTTAAATAAATCGATATGTAAATGAAACATGGAAATTGAATGGTAAATAGGGGAGAGGTGACTAACACCGAATCATAGCCCAACTGTTTCATAGTATAACTATTCACGACGGGTAAGGAAATGAAAAGCGAAAAATTTGTAGGGATTTTTAGGTAATTTGGGTCGTGACAGAAGAACGATAAGCCAGCTCATTTTTATATTTTACAAAATTGCACGAGTTTCACAGTTAAGCGTGCTTGAGTTTGGGAGGAATTCCATGGATAGGTGACCATTCATGAAGTTTCCACCCAAACTCATTTTATAGCTCGTTTTGTGTACCAAATATTAATAATCAATGATTCTAATTAAATCCAGTTGCTTATCGATTTTACGGGAAAAACTATGCTTTCTACCGGGTGTTGATTGTGTGTTGTACTGTCAGGCTTTGCACTTGTTTTTAAGACAAAGGTCTTGGATATTTATGCTAAACTAGGGTGACAAATACCTAGCCTACCCAGGCCTCCCAATTTTTCTCCATTGGTCCACGGAGTACGTTGTACCGTGGAATTTACATGTGAGTACGCTGTACCGTGCTCAGTCTTCGGACTTCTTTATGGCCGATGGGTTGCTAACCACTTCCCACTGGAATTGATATCCTTACACACTTGATCAATGATGCTTGGAATCACTGACTATGGCATTATGTCACTCTCCCATTTGGGATCTATAATAGCATGTTTTGCCTAGTCTCGTTTGTATAAATTACTAAATAAACTATTTATTTAAAATACTGATTTAACTTAATGATTAAAATGTCTTCTGTATGTATTATGTTTGTAAACTCTGTATATACTGTTTTCTAAGTTAGTGATATTGGCATTAATCAGCGTCACTATTTTAATGTATGACATTTCATTAGAAGCACTTAGTTAGTATAGTTATCTACATGCTTACTTATTTTCCTTACTGAACATGTTGGGCTCACCCTTTCATTTCATCTCCACAGACTACCTCCAGTAGCGAGGACCCCGCTGTATTATTAGGGATCTTTTAAGGAGTGCATATCATTGCATAACTTCCCTTTGTAGTATATTATTCTTTTTATATATAAACCTTTGTTATACAATAATGTATATAGACATGTATTTGGGGGATGTAAACATGTATAAATACCGACGATAAGATAAATGAATAGTGGAGTGTATAGAATATGATTTTGATTTGTATCAGGAAATTCTAAAATTTCCGTTTTGTTTATAAATAAATGTTAATATGAATTACTGCATGGACTGACATTGACTCATAGCCTAACCAAAAGTAAAACGGGTTTGTAAGTAAAACAAGTGTGACATTAACCTCATAATTCATTTAATTTAACTAGGTTAAGCCCTTATTATTCTTAAAATTTCATAGACATACTTTAAGTCTTTTTACATTCCTCACTTGAGCTTTCATTACCTTACTTAACCTTATAATCTTTCTTTTTAACCTATAACCCCAAAATCCATCTTAACTTTGTCTTACTTGATTTATTACTCTGTCATAACCCTAAATTAAGTCACTAACCCTAAAATATTATTCTTGATCAAATCCCTAAAATTGGTGTCCCAATATGCCATTCTCAAACCTTAAGTTAAAATATAAATAAAACATGCCAAAACCACGATGCAATCATCCAAAATGAGAGATCAAGGTTTCTCACCCTTATCTTATCTTTGGATTAGCTTATAACACCACTTTTTCCTAATGGTTTCAGTTGTAAAATATTATTTTGAATCAGCTTTAAAACCATACAAATTATCAAGCAAGGCAATCTTAAAAACAAAAACTTGGCTTACCTAGATCTATGGCAGTTTCTATGTCCTATTTTTTTAGGCCAGAAAACACCTCTTAGATGGCCTTCTAAATTCCCACCAAAAGTATATGTTAAAGTACTCTTAGGGAGGAAAAATTAGTCTCAACGAACCCAAGCCAAATAGTGTTGTTTTGATGCTGAAAAAAATCAAGAAGAAGAAGCATTGTAGGACACATCGGGTATAAAGCTTTCAAACCTTGAGGTTGTTTTTCATTTGATTTTGGCTGGAATGAATGAGGAACGTGGACCCTAAATAATGTTTAAACATAATTTAATATAAAGCTAAGGTCCATGGTTAGAACTTGATAAAAAATCAAATGAAATTTAGCCCTCAAATCATGGAACATTGTTGGATCATATGTTGCAGGGTTAGGTAAGCTTGTACACTATTTTGGGTAATTTTTTTCTCAGCCTTGCCAACCGATTTTCACATGATTTCTCATAACATTGGTCCATTTTGAGTCTACTTTATGCCTAAATTAACCCTAAATTTTAATATGATTAATTTCCTTATAATTTAGGTGTATATCTTAGCCTAACTCACTTAAGTTCCATGGTTTTGGCCTTTATTTTGTAAATTGATTTTGGCCACTTTATTAATCTTGTTTAATCACTTTGAAACTTCATTTCATCACTTAATTGACTTAATTATGTCATATATTTTTCTTGGTTATATATAAATTCCCTTTGATCATTATTTGGCCAAGTTTATACACCTAAACTCTAAGAATGCATCCTAAAATGCTTAGCTGTTTGCAAGCTTAAAATCAGTTCTTAATCATGCTTAATCATCTTATTTTTTTGTCCTTAATAACTCTTAAAACTTTATGACTCTATGTAGATTAAGATGGCCATTCCTTGGATGGCATAAAGTTAGCATTTTGCATGCTTAAACATCATTCCTTAAGGTAGCTATCGAATTCCTACCTTGTTATCATACATAACTTAAACACTTATTTCCATTCATCCAAATACAATTCTTATAACATCCTTCCTTAGTGAATACTTACATAAAACCATTACTTATTCTCACTTAACACATAAAGTTTACAAATAAGGAAATCACGTGTTACTCCACTATTTCGGGCTCCGAGCTTATCTCCTTGCTCCACATAGTTATAGGCTCGACCTTGAAATCATTCAAATAAAATATTATATAAATTCTTAAATTATTATAGAAAAGGAAAAAAAATGAATTTTAGGTTCTCACATCCTCCTCACCTTAGGAAATTTGGTTCTTCAAATTATATCGGGCTAATCAAATAGGTTCAGGTACTTTTCCTTCATCAAGCTCTCTAGCTCCCAAGCAGTTTCCTCGAAAGAATGATGTTGCCAAAGAACTTTGATTAGAGAAATAAATTTAAAGCTCAACACTTTTTCTTTCCTATCAAGTCTCCGGATCAGTATTTCGTCATAAATGAGATCCTCTCTGATCTCTAAAGTTCATACTCTATCACATGAGAGGGATCCGGGTGACACTTACTAAGCGTGGAGATATGAAAGACATTATGCACTCTAAATAAATATGGAAGAAGGGCCAATGAGCAAGCACATCTCTAACTTTATCCAAAATCTCGAACTGCTCAATAAACCATGGACTTAGCTTTCCTTTCTTGCCGAACCTCATAATTCCCTTGGATGGCAAAACTTTCAAAAACACTAAGTTCCCGACTGATAAATCCAAGTTTCTCATCCGAGTGTCAGCATAAATTTTTTGTTGGCTCTGAGCTGCCTTAAGTCTATAACATATCAAACGGATACTTTCAATAGCCTGCTTAATTAACTCAGGAGCAAATACTTTTTTGTTGCCATCCTCTTCCCAGTAAATAGGAGATCTATATCTCCTCCCATATAGTGCCTCATATGGTTCCATACGAATACTATAGCGATCACTATTATTATTATTATTTTCAAACTCGGCTAATGGTAAATGGTCATCCTAAGAGCCCTTAAAGTCCAATACACAAGCTCGCAACATAACTTCGAGAATCTGAATGGTCCTCTCTGATAGACAATCTAGTTGGGGATGGAATGTAGTGCAAAACTCAACTGAGATCCCATGGCTTCCTGAAACGCATCCAAAAAATGAGAGTGGACCTAGAATCTCTATCAGAAGTAATGATCACTGGTGTATCATGTAGCCTAATAATCTTTCAGATAAACAAATCAGCCAAATCACTCAAAGTATCTATAGACTTCATGGTTAGGAAGTATACTAACTTAGTCAATCTGTCAACTATGACCCAAATAGTGTCATGATTCCTCCAGGTCCTCGATAATCCCATTATAAAATCCATGGTAATGTGCTTTCATTTCCAAATGGGTACAAGTAGAGCATTAAGCAGTCCTGTGAGCTTATGATACTCTACCTGAACCTGTCGACACATGAGACATTTCACCACAAATTTTACAATGCCTCATTTCATCCCATGCCACTAGTATACTTTGTGTAATGCATGATACATCTTATTATTCTTAGGGTGCAAAGTGTATCATGAAATGTGAGACTCCTCTAAAATCAATTTCCTCAAAGACTCATCATTAAGAACCATAATACAACCTTTGAACCTCAAAAGACCATCGCTGTCGAGATCAAATCCAGATCGCTGTCCTTGCTATACAAGATCAATTGTCTCAATATAAAATTGATCCTCCCTTTGAGGTAATTGAATTTGATCCATCAAATCTAGCTTAATCTTCAAACTGGCTATCAAAGCCGCATCAGTCTCAGAAAGAGTGACATTTAAACTCAAATATGCAAACTGCTCCAAGAGCTTATGCTCTCTAACCATCATAAAAGAAACCATACACAGGTGTTTCCTACTTAGAGCATTAGCCACAACATTAACTCTACCCAAGTGCTACAAGATCTCACAAGTATAGTCCTTAGGGAGCTCTATCCATATCCTCTATCTCAATTTCAATTTTACTGAGAGAAGATGAACTTTAAACTCTTATGATCTGTGAACACCTAAAATTGTTCCCCATAAAGATAATACCTCGATATCTTCCAATTAAATAAAACAGCGACCAACTCTATATCATGGGTAAGGTAGTTCTTTTCATGATCTTTCAATTAACAAGAACCATAAGTAACTATCTGATCGTGCTACATCAACACATAACCTAAACCCAGTAAGGAAGCATCATAATAAATAGAGAAACCTCTAAAATCACTAGGAATGGTAAGGATTGGTGTTAAAGTCAACCTATTCTTTTGCTCCTAGAAGCTTTGCTCACACACATCATACTAGTTAAAGTTTACATTCTTGCGTGTCAAACGTGTCTAAGGAGCGATAAGTCTAAAAAAACCCTTAACAAATTGTCTATAATACCCAGCTAGACCAAAAAAGCTACAAATCTTAGTAACTGTTCTCGGCCTCTCCTACTAAACTATGGCATCTATCTTGGACGGATCCACGAAAACCCCATCTTTAGTCAAAATATGACCTGAAAAAGAGATCTGCTCAAGCCAGATATCACACTTATCTAGCTTCTCATACAATTGTCTGTCTTTGAGGGTCTAGAGCACACATTAAGTGCTGCTCATGCTCATCTCTGCACTGTGAATACGCCAAAATATTGTCAATAAACACAATCATAAACCGATCCAAGTAAGGCTTAAAAACCTCGTTCATAAAATTCATAAAGGCTGCAGGGTCATTAGTCAACTCGAATGGCATCACCAAGAACTTGTAATGACCATACCGAGTTCTATAAGCAATCTTAGGTATGTCCTCTCTCTTGATCTTCAACTGATGATACCCAAATTGGATGTCAATCTTAGAGAACACCTAAGCACCTTGTAGCTGAACAAACAAATCCTCGATCTTAGGGATGTGATATTTATTCTTAATGGTAGCCTTATTTAGTAATTTGTAATCAATACATAACTATAGGCTACAATTTATTTTCGAACAAATAAATCTGGAGCACCCCAAGGTGAAACACTCAGTGAAATAAACCCCTTATCCAATAAATCCTGAAGTTGCCTTTTATGCTCTTGTAATTCCATTAATGACATATGGTAAGGAGGCTTAGATATCGGCAGTGTATCCATAGCTAAATCAATAGCAAACTCAATCTCCCCTTTCAGAGGTAACCCAAGCAACTCATCAAAGAACACATCAGTGAACTCTCTAACCATAGGGATGTCATGAATATCTAAAGGTTCCTTCCTAATGTCCTTAACATATGCAATATATCCTTCATAACATTAAACATTATTAGTCTTATAAATAAATCAAAACATAACATAATATTTCATTTCTTACTTATCAAAGCGTACAACATATGGATCGAGTAAGGAGAAGATTACAATCTTACCATAGCAATCTAAACTAACATGATTGGCTAATCCAAATTAACACGATTGGAAGCTCGCCAATCTATACCCAAAATAACATAAAATCATACATATTTAGTAGTACTTAATATGCTACGAATTCCCTCTCTCTTACCCTATAATTCATGCATACCATATCGTCATCTGAGATTCTTTCATAAGAGTACTTATATGCAGAATATGACCTAGAGGTTTAGGCTCTAAATGTAGCTTATGAACACATGATGGCAATATAAATGAATGGGTAGAGCTAGGATCAAATAAAGTAATAACCTCAAGATAAAAAATCATTATCTTACCCTTAATAACCTCAGATGAAGTTTCTATAGTCTCATGATCTAGATCAAACACACTCCCTTGAGTGACTACCTTATTTCCTTTCTCTGCTGTTGTGGCCCTCCTCTAAGTTATGGGCCTTGTAACAAGCTTATCGGCAGATCTCTCCGTTGGTTTCTTTGCAGATCTCTGGGAAGGCTTTCGTATTGGGCAGTCTCTAATAAGATGACTCATCTAACAACATTTAAAGGACCCACATGTAGTCTTATAATAGGGCTTACTACCATAATTCTTGCTACAACTTTAACCTACTCTCTATGTACCCTGAGTAGTCGTGGTAGCTGCAATAGTGCGAGTGGTAGTAGCAGTAGCAGGAGCAGGCTTAGTAGCCTTAGATCAAGACACTACAGTCCTTCGTCTCTTATTAGAACTCATTTGTTGTGAACTCTTACGATTAGAGAATCCCTTTCCTTTATCCTTACCCTTGGACTTAGAGTCAAACTAATGGAGATCATAATCATGCTCTATGAAATGGCCTTCTTGACGGCCTCATCATAAGTAGTGATGTTGAATGGGACCAACTTAAACTGAGTGGACTATCTCAACCCAGACATAAATCTCTCAACCTTTCTCTCTTCATTTCAGAGAGTCTGCGCTATAATAGCTCAGGGCAGTAAACTGAGCCTCATACTATTAATAGTTTGGGTGCCCTGAGTCAGTGATAAGAACTTTTCCTGCATTTTCTTTTGCACGGTTTATGAGATAAACTGATGTGAAAGGTAGATAAGAAAATGTCCCAAGTTATTTCAGGGTGACGAGCATCTAAAACTCTCTTAATGGCTCTCCACTAAACTACTGTATCACCCTTAAAAGTTAATATGGCTAGTGCCACTCTCTCAACTGATGAGTAATTCAAATACTTATACAACCTTTCAATCTTGAGAAGCCAATCATTAGCCATTATCAAATCCTTTTCCCTTTGAAGGACGGTGGCTTAAATTTTGGAAACTACTTAAGGCTGCTTAAATATCTATCATCACCATCACTAGCGGCTGGGGGCTGCTATGGAGCTTGTGGTCATGTCGTTAGTGGTGGTGGCTGCTAAATCTGAGGCTGAGGTAGGTCTTGAAGAAGGGGTATAAGAGACTGAACTACTAGAAGAGGAGATGGAGTGGCTTGGTGACCATTAGAGGTGTCGGTGTCAGCCATCTGCTATGCATACAGGCTATCAATTTAGCCTTCAACGTCTGGAGGCCCTGCTCTAGTTGAGCAATACGAGTGTTTAAGCTCTTGAGTGATGGAGTAGATGGTGTTTGGAGAGCTATTTCCATGGTCTATATCGTCTTTCACTCATTGTAATAAAAAAACCTATACAAATACAGAGATTCTTAGTTTATAACAAGCAAAACATCATAGTTTATATCCAAACATGCACAGACTTTGGGATTTAATCCTATCTTAACTTATCTACACTGACCCGTACTAGACAAAACTGCTCCAATACCAACTTTGTCAAGTAAGGATTTTCTTAAAAGTTTTATACTAATTTTTCATTTTTTTCTTACTTAATTTTGCCTACGTCTAGTTTAGATTCTAACTTAGCCAATTTATTTATCGATTTGCGATCACTTAAGTCCCAATCATAATGTGTGATGTGATCTCGTATTATCATTTCATAACTTTCCAAATTACATTGTTCAACTTAAACTTAAACTTCATATTTGTAGCATAAACATTTTCCATGGAGTCATAAATTTCAAAATATCAAGTGTATCACGTCACTCCTAAATAAGACCATAATTGACATCCAATACAGTTAAACTTACATAATTAGATATCCATTATAGCCTATAATATACCTAAATAATCGTGTTTACATTCCAACATAAATACATAAATATGTGCATTACAACGTCTAGATATAATAAACTGAACAGAATAAAAGGACAAATATACCTCTATATAATAACAATAGTGGTCAGTGGAAGACACGTCTTTTGATACCTTAATCCAAAAGACACTCGAATATACTGCAGGTAGTTTTAAGGGAGAGAAGAAAGGGGGTGAGCTTATGCCCAGTAAGATATGTGTACCAAGTAAAAATAACTTAAAATACTATGCATCTTGATGAATGTAGATTAGATGCATAAATCATAACTTAATTAAAATTCATAACTCAATTTTCTTAATTTCATAAGGCATACTTAAACATAGTTTATCATAATTCATATCATAGAAATTTCTTACTTAAAAAACATAATCATAAATCATAGTCGTAAAGTCATAAGTTATAATCATAAAATCATGAATCATAATCATAAAGTCATAAATCATAATCATGGCATAGGTGAGACGAGGTAAAAATCCAAGCGGTGACATGCAAGCATAACATAGATCCCATGTCGAGAAGTGATCTAATGACCTTCGCAGTCTAACTAGACAAGGTGAGTACTGCGAAGGCTGAAGATGTGTCTCAATCTAACAGCCACTTAGCTTAACATAATGGTAACATATGGGTTGGCTGTGTACCGCCTATAGTGCATGTACCAAGGAAGCCTACATCTCAAAACATAGCTTAAACCATATCTTAAATCAAAACTTAAACATAGCTTAAGTCATAGCTTAAACATAGCGTAGATCATAGCTTAAATACATTTTAAAGCATAATACTTAAGCCAAAACTTACTTAAAATCATAATTCATAAAGTTGGGATTATTATCCCTTTAGTATGAGCTTATTCATTACATAAAACTTAAAAATCGAGGTTATTATCCCTTTAAATCATAGCTTAAGTCATAATCGTATTCCGATAGTCCCACTAAGAAAAACAATGCTAAAATTGAGTAAGAAAAATCAAAACATTAATTTCATTTATTTAAAATCGATTTAAAAATCATAATTGATGCAATTTTATTTATTACTATGCAATTTATTAAAATATAAATATTTTAATGGACTTAGTGAAATTTTCAGTTTTCTTATAAATCGAGTTTCTTAAACTCTTACGTAACTTAAAATAATTTCTTATGCTTATGTATGATTCATGCAAACTGAGCATAGTTTAAATCTTAAATCATAACTCAGGAAACATAATTAGAAATTGGCAAAAGTTTCATAACTTGAATTAATTTAAATGAAGAAGACTTAGTTGAAAATTGTGTGTTTTTGAGACAAGGATGCCTCATGCACACATCCCTTACCTAAATTGTGGTGCAGATAGTGAATCTAGCCTTCAAGATTTCTTTCAGCTATGCATATATATAGCCTACTCCATCAACCTCACCTGACAATCTAATCAGCATTGCTGAACCGAATTTCTTGATTAATTTTTTATCCTTAATTTCTCCTTAAACATACTTAATGAATTCAATACTTAAATAATTTATTTCCTTTTTTTAGTTGAAAATATATTTTCCATAGATTATTCATTTTTCCTTAAACATAATGCTCACACAGCTTACTTTTCATAATCTAATTCCTTAATTTCCTTAACTAGACTAATTGGCCCATAATCCTTAATCTTCATTATAATTCATTTTTAACCTCATAATTTATTTAATTTAACTAGATTAAACCCTTATTATTTTTAAAATTTCATAAACATACTCCAAGTTTTCTTACATTCTTCACTTAAACTTTTATTACCTTACTTAGCCTTATAATCTTTCTTTTTAACCTTTAACCCCAAAATCCATCTGTCACGCCCCGAAAATGCGGAAAATAGGGCAAATTTAAAACTTTTTACTCATTAATTCACAGTTAAAGGTGCATTCCTGTGCAGTGTCATACATTATCATAAGTATCATTCCTCAGGATCTCATCATGATATAATAAATATTGTATTATACCCATTACTCGATTACAAGTTAATTAATCCTAATACATCCCATACAATGATATACATCAAGTGTCTGCAATTACAATAATAGTCTGGGTACATGAAAAGATAAAATATACCTCAAATACAATATATATATGGCCTGGAGCTCAAGTCCTCCACTAGCCACTACTCCGTACGTCGCAGGGAGATCCTTTTTCACTTGAAGAACTCTGGGGGAAAAGAAAACAGGGTGAGCTTCTAAATCGCTCAGTAAGGGGGGTGAGGAACTCATTTCATAAACCAAAATGCACATCACACAATGTTTATTTGTATGTGAAACTCATTTGAAAACCATAGCATGAAAGTACTCAAAACAATATTCTCATATCTCAAGTCATGTGAAAACATGAAGTAAAAAGGCTCACTCTAGAGCAATAACAAAGCATGTGAAAACAATGCGATAAACGCTTTCTCAAATACGTGATAAAATCACTGAAATAGTAATGCACGTGGCACAGCCACTAAACACACGTGGCATAGCCACTGATTTAATTTCTCACGTGGCATAGCCACTAAACACACGTGGCATAGCCACTGATTTAGATTCACACGTGGCATAGCCACTATCTCACGTGGCAAAGCCACTGATTTAAATTCACACGTGGCACAGCCACAGAATAGGGTTTCACGTGGCAACGGCCACTAATTAGGGGTTCTCACGTGGCAACGGCCACCAATGGGGTTTCTCACGTGGCAACGGCCACCAATGGGGTATAACGTGGCAACGGCCACCAATGGGGTATAACGTGGCAACGGCCACCAATGGGGTTTCTCACGTGGCAACGGCCACCAATGGGGTTTCTCACGTGGCAACGGCCACTAAGTATACGTGGCATAGCCACAGAATGGGTTATTCTCACGTTACCAGAACGGAGAAGAAATCGGGCTTACATGCTACCAGAGCAATGCCCGGTGTGTACTCAAAATTACACACCTAAGTCTTATCACACAAGACTGGTTTGCCTTCACGTAGAACTCATAATGGTTTTTCTCTCATAAAACTCATTTGAAAATTGTTTTGTACTCAACACAAAACGTAATAAAACCGAGTTCCAACCGGCAAAACACGCACACATTTCTCAAATCTCGATATTGCCTTAACGTAGAGCCCAGTTATAAACTCATGAAAACATTGGGCTCCAACCGGCTATAAAAATCGTGTGCAATTAAATCTCAACACAAAACCCAACATGCTTGTTTTATAAACCACAATTCATGCTAAAATAGTTTACAATTCACATACACAAATGGTTTAGATTTCCCTTACCTCTTTGCACCTCGTATAGTGCAATCGTTTCCCCCGTATCACGGACTAGCCTCGCATTCCACTCTGGAACTCCCGAGCTGTCCAAACGATGTTAAAACATCAATACTCAATTATCTCATAAACCTCAATTCTCAAAATCGAGCATAATTGCTCATAACTCCTTAAATCTCTTGATTCTCGTAACTCAACCCTAAACTACAACCTCATTCACAATATCTCAACGTCCTACATTTCTCATGCCAATTATCTATGCTAATTCATCCCATTGTCTAAATTTCCATTTATAGCATAAATTCTCAAAATTGCCAAAATTTCCAAATATCAACATTACTCCAACTACATTGCAATTTCATCAATCCCTAATCATTCCTCAACTATTTCAACGCAATGACAACCACCAATAACATCAAAATCATCTCAAATATCAAGATCGAGGTTTAGAAATTACCCAAAGCTTGTGAGACGCACAACCCACGCCTCGATCCGATTCGTCCTTCGATTTCCAAGTATGTTGTTCTCCCTTTGATGAGGAACAACTTTCCTTCTTACCACAACTCTTGATTTGGCCGAAAATGGGTGTTTTGGATGAGTGAGAAAGTTAGGTTTTCGATGGAAATGGGTTTGGAAGAGAGAGAAAGTGAGTTTGCAGGAGAAAAACACGGGTTCCTTATATAGACTGGAGGTAGGAGATCGATCTGCCTCTTGATGAGATCGATCTGCATTTGAATTTTGGGGACGATCTGGGCAATTTTATGCCTAGGAGATCGATCTGTCGAGGGGTGAGATCGATCTCTTTATGGCTTTATGAGATCGATCTGCTCCTAAGGAGATCGATCTTTTCCCAAACAGAATCATTTGGAGATCGATCTCTTCCTCATGAGATCGATCTTCTCTCAAACAGATTCATAAGGAGATCGATCCTCTTCCATTGGAGATCGATCTGCTCCTTAAATTCCTCCTTCCTTGTCATTTTTAACTCACCAGATCGATCTCTCCTTCTCCCAGATCGATCTGCTCCTTAAATTTCTCCTTCTTTGTTGTTTATAACTCACCAGATCGATCTCTCCTTCTCCCAGATCGATCTGTCCTCATAGTTTCACATTCATTTTAACACTTAACATATAAATCTCCAATTATCATTCCCACAATTCACTTAGCTCAATAAATTACACTTCAAATTATTATTACATCAATAAAATATGTCTGAAATTCTCAGATCTCACATCCTCCCCACCTTATAAAAATTTGGTCCTCCAAATTTAACTCAACTAGTCAAAGAGATGGGGGTATTTCTCCTTCATGAGACTCTCTAGTTCCCACGTTGCCTCTTCCCTTGAGTGATGTTTCCACAAAACTTTCACTAATGGGATGCTCTTGGTTCTCAGTACCTTCTCCTTTCTATCGAGAATCCGGACGGGTTCCTCAGTGTAGCTCATATCCTCTTGAATATCCATCTCGTCATACTCTATGACATGAGAAGGGTCCGGGTGGTACTTCCTCAACATAGACACATGAAAAACATTTATATTCCGGACATCTGTGGGGGTAATGCCAATCTGTAGGCTACCTCTCCCACTCTTTCAAGAATCTCGAATGGTCCCACGTATCGAGGACTCAATTTCCCTTTCTTCCCAAATCGCATGATACCCTTGCTCGGTGATACTCTCAGAAATACTGCATCACTAACGTCAAACTCGAGTGGCCATCTACGCACATCCGCGTAGCTTTTCTGTCTACTTTGTGCAGCCCGTAACCTCTCACATATGAGTTTCACACTCTGTACGGCTTGCTCAACAAGCTCGGGAGCATTTATCTTTCTGTCACCCACTAATTCCCAAGCTACAGGGGATCTACACCTCCTACCATATAGAGCCTCAAAAGGTGCCATTCCAATACTCGCATGATAGCTGTTATTGTATGCAAACTCTGCTAGGGGCAGGTGATCATCCCATGATCCCTTAAAATCCATCGTACACGCCCTCAACATATCCTCCAGGGTCTGAATAGTCCTCTCTGACTGACCATCTGTCTGAGGATTATAGGCGGTACTAAAACTCAATCGAGATCCCATGGACTCCTGAAACTGGGTCCAAAATCTGGAAGTAAACCGAGAATCTCTATCAGAAGTAATAATCACTGGAGCCCCATGTAATCTAGCTATCTCGCTGACATATAGCTCAGCTAAGGCATCCACCGTATCTGTGCTCTTGATGGCAAGGAAGTGGGCACTCTTGGTCAATCTATCCACAATGACCCATATCGCGTCACGACCTCTCCGGGTCCTCGGTAAACCCATAATAAAGTCCATAGTGACATGCTCCCATTTCCATGTAGGTACAGGTAAGGGCTGTAGTAGTCCTCCGGGCTTCCGATGCTCAGCTTTCACTTGCTGGCATACTAAACACTTGGCCACATACTCTGCCACATCTCGCTTCATACCACTCCACCAATACACCTTTCTCAAGTCTCGGTACATCTTAGTACTCCCTGGGTGCATGGTGTATCGCAAGCAGTGGGATTCTCTCAGTATCTGTCTCGTCAGGGTATCATCGTCCGGTACACAGATCCGTCCTCTGAATCTCAACAATCCATCTTCACCGATGGTGAGATCCGACTGCGAACTCTGCTCAGCTTGGCTAACCATATCTATCAATCTCTGATCACTGCGCTGCCCAGTTCTAATCTGATCCATGATCCTGGGCTCTATCCGCAGGCTAGCCAAAAATCCAGTCTCTACCTCTTTAACTCTGATCCGAAGTTCGGCGAACTGCTCTAACAAATCCCATTCCCTGATCATCATAGCAGATATCATACTCTTCCTGCTCAGGGCATCAGCAACCACATTCGCCTTACCCGGATGATATAGAATCTCGCAGTCATAATCTTTAAGGAGTTCCATCCATCTCCTTTGTCTCATGTTTAACTCTTTCTGATTAAAGAGATATCTCAAACTCTTGTGATCAGTGAAGATCTGGAATCTTTCCCTATATAAGTAATGTCTCCAGATCTTCAAAGCAAATACCACAGCGGCTAACTCCAAATAATGCGTGGGGTAATTCCGCTCATGGTCTTTCAGCTGTCGCGATCCATATGCAACCACTCTTCCGTGCTGCATAAGCACACACCCCAATCCTTGATGAGATGCATCACTATACACCGAAAATCCTCCTGATCCCTCAGGAATAGTTAACACAGGTGCCGCTGTCAATCTCCTTTTTAATTCCTGAAAACTGAGCTCACATTGATCAGTCCATATAAATGGAGTCTCTTTGCACGTGAGCTTAGTTAAAGGAGCGGCAATCTTTGAAAATCCTTCCACAAATCTTCTGTAATACCCTGCCAAACCAAGGAAGCTTCGAACCTCAGTAACTGTCCTCGGTCTCTCCCAATTAAGCACAGCTGCTACTTTACTTGGATCTACTGATACTCCTTCCTCTGAGACTATATGACCAAGGAAAGCTATCCGGTTCAGCCAAAACTCACACTTACTAAGCTTTCCGTATAATTGCTTATCTCGGAGTATCTGAAGTACTAACCACAAATGCTGTGCATGCTCCTCATACGACCGAGAGTACACCAGGATATCATCAATAAAGACTATCACAAACTTATCCAGATAGTCTCTGAACACCTCGTTCATCAATCTCATAAATGCTGCAGGGGCGTTCGTCAATCCAAAGGACATCACCAGAAATTCGTAATGGCCATACCTCGTCTTGAAGGCCGTCTTTGGAATATCTTCTTCCTTGATCCTTAATTGGTGATAGCCCGATCTCAAATCAATCTTAGAAAAGACTGATGCCCCTCTCAGCTGATCAAGCAGATCATCAATCCTGGGTAGTGGGTATTTGTTCTTCACCGTGGCTTTATTTAACAACCGGTAGTCTACACATAATTTGAGACTACCATCCTTCTTCTTAACAAATAGTACTGGCGCTCCCCACGGCGAAACACTGGGTCTAACAAACCCTTGATCCAATAGCTCTTGTAGTTGTTTCCTCAATTCCTCAAGTTCCACTAATGCCATCCTGTAGGGAGGTTTAGAGATCGGCTGAGTATCTGGCACCAAATCAATGGTAAACTCCAGCTCTCTCTCCGGTGGTACACATGGCAATTCATCTGGGAAAACATCCAAAAATTCACACACTACAGGTATATCCTCAATCCTCGGATGTTCCCGCTCATCGTCTGAGATGAGTGTCTCATAACCTTCACATGAATAATCATATTTAATATTCTCCAAAATAATGTTAAAATTCTCAAATTACTTTCTAGAAATCCACATAATCATTCCCTCAATATCTCAATCGTACACTGTAAGGTTCAGGTAGGGAGAAAGTTACAATCTTAGTGTAGCAGTCTAAACTCACTTGATTGGTTGCCAACCAATCCATCCCTAAAATTACATCAAACCCATGTATATTCAACATGATTAGATCTACTAACATCACTCTATCTCCCACCTTTATTTCACATCCTTTACAGATTAACTCAGTTCTCTGGGATTCACGCATAGGGGTATTTACATGTAGTATATATTCTAAAGGTTCAAACTTCAAGTTTAATCTACATGCAAAATGCTCAGAAGTAAAGGAATGCGTGGATCCTGAATCAATCAACACATGAGCCTTATGATTACAGACAGAGAGTGTACCTCTTATAGTTTCTGCCAAAGTGTCTGCGGTCTCCTTATCCAGGGCGAACACACGTCCCTGTGCCACAGGTTTCTTCCCTTTCTCTGCCGCAGTGGCCCGTCTCCGGGGATCCACTCTCTGAGGCTGTTGTCTAGGGGACTCCAAGACATGTGGTTTCTGAGGTTGAGGGCAATCCTTCACCATGTGACCCATGTCTCCACATCTAAAACATCCATGGATCGACCCAGTATAACTTCCCTCATGCATTCGGCCACAATCTCTGCAAAACCTTGTCTCAGGCCTGACATCTCGAGGGGTCTCTCTAATGTTAGGGTAACCTCTGGGTCTCTCTAATCTGCCCTTCTGTACCTCAATCCTTCCTCTTCTGAAGGATCCTCTCCGAGCCTCTGTTTGGAAAATCGCTGGCCTCTTGCCCTTATCTCTACTCACTGCTCGGAGCTTATTCTGGGATTGTACCATCTCAATTCCTCTTTCAATCTCCTGTGCTCGTCTCAGAGCATCTCCAAACTCAGTAATACATAGCCCTATCAATCTATCTCTGATGACGGGCTTCAACCCATACACAAACTTCTCTGTGCGGAGCTCTTCACTCTTGAAGGTCTCTGGGTCATATCTCAATAGCGCTGTGAATTGGCTCTCGTAGTCATCCACAGACATGTCACCCTGTACCAAACTCAAAAACTCGGCCTGTTTCTTTCTCTGGGCGGCTCGTGGTACATATTGGGTCCTAAAGGCTGTCTGAAACTCTTCCCAACCAATCACACCATGGTGGGACATCAAAATACCCTGGGTAGTACCCCACCAATCTCGAGCTCTCCCCTTCAGCATATAGGTACTCATACTGACCCTCTCAGCATCGGTGCACCCCAGGAAATCAAATATAATTCTTAATTCCGTCAACCACTCCTCAGCCTCGGTAGGATCCTTCTTTCCCTTAAATGCGAGTGGATTCATCTTCAGAAAATCCCTTAGTCGGACCATACTTCTATCCTCAGGCTGAGTGACGGGAGGCACTGGGGATATGAGAGGTCCTTGTGGTGGTGTAGGAGTAGTACCCGAGGCATTAACTCCAAAGTGTTGCGCGAATAACGCTGCCATCTGCTCAAAACCTTGCCTCACATCGGTCTCAATCCGATTAAATCGAGAGTTAGGACTCTCTGGTTGTGGGACAGGTGGCGGAGGGGACTCTACCTGCCTCCTCGAACGACCTCGTCGTTTACTCATTCTCTATCTCAACTCGTCTCCTGCGCGTACATATCACAATCGATTGAAATCTCAATCCTCAATTTCAGTTCATGACCAGACTATTACAGACACTTGGGATGTATTCTATTTCACTTAACCGACACTGACAGTACTAGACACCCTAAGCTCTGATACCAAGAAAACTCTGTCACGCCCCAAAAATGCGGAAAATATGCCAAATTTAAAACTTTTTACTCATTAATTCACAGTTAAAGGTGCATTCCTGTGCAGTGTCATACATCATCATAAGTATCATTCCTCAGGATCTCATCATGATATAATAAATATTGTATTATACCCATTACTCGATTACAAGTTAATTAATCCTAATACATCCCATACAATGATATACATCAAGTGTCTGCAATTACAATAATAGTCTGGGTACATGAAAAGATAAAATATACCTCAAATACAATATATATATGGCCTGGAGCTCAAGTCCTCCACTAGCCACTACTCCGTACGTCGCAGGGAGATCCTTTTTCACTTGAAGAACTCTGGGGGGAAAAGAAAACAGGGTGAGCTTCTAAATCGCTCAGTAAGGGGGGTGAGGAACTCATTTCATAAACCAAAATGCACATCACACAATGTTTATTTGTATGTGAAACTCATTTGAAAACCATAGCATGAAAGTACTCAAAACAATATTCTCATATCTCAAGTCATGTGAAAACATGAAGTAAAAAGGCTCACTCTAGAGCAATAACAAAGCATGTGAAAACAATGCGATAAACGCTTTCTCAAATACGTGATAAAATCACTGAAATAGTAATGCACATGGCACAGCCACTAAACACACGTGGCATAGCCACTGATTTAATTTCTCACGTGGCATAGCCACTGATTTAGATTCACACGTGGCATAGCCACTATCTCACGTGGCAAAGCCACTGATTTAAATTCACACGTGGCACAGCCACAGAATAGGGTTTCACGTGGCAACGGCCACTAATTAGGGGTTCTCACGTGGAAACGGCCACCAATGGGGTTTCTCACGTGGCAACGGCCACCAATGGGGTATAACGTGGCAACGGCCACCAATGGGGTATAACGTGGCAACGGCCACCAATGGGGTTTCTCACATGGCAACGGCCACCAATGGGGTTTCTCACGTGGCAACGGCCACTAAGTATACGTGGCATAGCCACAGAATGGGTTATTCTCACGTTACCAGAACGGAGAAGAAATCGGGCTTACATGCTACCAGAGCAATGCCTGGTGTGTACTCAAAATTACACACCTAAGTCTTATCACACAAGATTGGTTTGCCTTCACGTAGAACTCATAATGGTTTTTCTCTCATAAAACTCATTTGAAAACCGTTTTGTACTCAACACAAAACGTAATAAAACCGAGTTCCAACCGGCAAAACACGCACATATTTCTCAAATCTCGATATTGCCTTAACGTAGAGCCCAGTTATAAACTCATAAAAACATTGGGCTCCAACCGGCTATAAAAATCGTGTGCAATTAAATCTCAACACAAAACCCAACATGCTTGTTTTATAAACCACAATTCATGCTAAAATAGTTTACAATTCACATACACAAATGGTTTAGATTTCCCTTACCTCTTTGCACCTCGTATAGTGCAATCGTTTCCCCCGTATCACGGACTAGCCTCGCATTCCACTCTGGAACTCCCGAGCTGTCCAAACGATGTTAAAACTTCAATACTCAATTATCTCATAAACCTCAATTCTCAAAATCGAGCATAATTGCTCATAACTCCTTAAATCTCTTGATTCTCGTAAATCAACCCTAAACTACAACCTCATTCATAATATCTCAACGTCCTACATTTCTCATGCCAATTATCTATGCTAATTCATCCCATTGTCTAAATTTCCATTTATAGCATAAATTCTCAAAATTGCCAAAATTTCCAAATATCAACATTACTCCAACTACATTGCAATTTCATCAATCCCTAATCATTCCTCAACTATTTCAACGCGATGACAACCACCAATAACATCAAAATCATCTCAAATATCAAGATCGAGGTTTAGAAATTACCCAAAGCTTGTGAGACGCACAACCCACGCCTCGATCCGATTCGTCCTTCGATTTCCAAGTATGTTGTTCTCCCTTTGATGAGGAACAACTTTCCTTCTTACCACAACTCTTGATTTGGCCGAAAATGGGTGTTTTGGATGAGTGAGAAAGTTAGGTTTTCGGTGGAAATGGGTTTGGAAGAGAGAGAAAGTGAGTTTGCAGGAGAAAAACACGGGTTCCTTATATAGACTGGAGGTAGGAGATCGATCTGCCTCTTGATGAGATCGATCTGCGTTTGAATTTTGGGGATGATCTGGGCAATTTTATGCCTAGGAGATCGATCTGTCGAGGGGTGAGATCGATCTCTTTATGGCTTTATGAGATCGATCTGCTCCTAAGGAGATCGATCTTTTCCCAAACAGAATCATTTAGAGATCGATCTCTTCCTCATGAGATCGATCTTCTCTCAAACAGATTCATAAGGAGATCGATCCTCTTCCATTGGAGATCGATCTGCTCCTGAAATTCCTCCTTCCTTGTCATTTTTAACTCACCAGATCGATCTCTCCTTCTTCCAGATCGATCTGCTCCTTAAATTTCTCCTTCTTTGTCGTTTATAACTCACCAGATCGATCTCTCCTTCTCCCAGATCGATCTGTCCTCATAGTTTCACATTCATTTTAACACTTAACATATAAATCTCCAATTATCATTCCCACAATTCACTTAGCTCAATAAATTACACTTCAAATTATTATTACATCAATAAAATATGTCTGAAATTCTCAGATCTCACACCATCTTAGCTTAGTCTTACTTGATTTAATACTCCTTCATAACCCTAAATAAAGTCACTAACCCTAAACTTTTCATGTTGGCTGAAAACCCTAAAATACTTTGTCCATAATTTTTCCTTCCAGGCTAACCTTAAATCAACATCAATTTACTTGTATTAGTCCTATGATAACCAACACATTAAACCATAAAATGGCATACTCTAACCTTAAAATATTCCTTTTGATTGGAACCCTTAAATGGTGTCCTAATATACTTGTCACGACCTCCCCTCCCGTGACATACCAAAATCACCACAAATTTTTTGCATTTTACTTACCTCTCCTTCTGTTATAACTCAACATCAAATCCTTGGACTGTGATTCGATATTAGTCACCTCAACCACATTCATTTCATAACAAGCATACATGTTAATACAATTATCCATTTATTGTAAGTACTCTTTTCTTAAAAGTAAACTCAATTACACAAATACAAGTACTTGTACATATACATCCCCGAGCGTACATTCGTTTATATAACTGTGCTTTTACATTGTTCAGTACAAAACGTTGCAAAAGTGTATACCTTTCGTGAGATGTATATGCAGCGGATCAAGGAATACCAGTCCTCAGCCATGCTCAACTACTGTGAACGCTCTATAGAGAGGGAAAATAAAAATGGGGTGAGCTCACAACTAAGTAAGGAAATAAGGCAAGCAAGTAGATAGCCGCATTATCTACAAAATACAATGCTCATGCCACTAAATCATTTCCTTTTCGACTGATATCTAAAGCATGTGTCTTTCTTGAAACATTTATGCAATATATACATATAGATATAATCATCAGTTATGAAACTGAAATCATGCTCGTTAAAATCACTTCAGCAAATTATGAAAAATGTTGCATTTCTTATGTAATTATTATAAATCACATTTATCATGCCATTTCAATTAAATCAAAATAATATGGCATTTCATCATGTTAAAAACATGGAAATCTGGGCCTCACCTATCCCTCGGGTTACCCTTATCACACACAAAGTCATATGTTCAGATTATAAAATCATGTGATAATTCATTTAAGTAGATAGGGGACTACATGTTTCGAGATTATGATCATAACTCATTTTTCGTGATCCCAGGCTACACAGTACTCGGTGTATGGGGTCTCACATTTGCTGTAACGGGAGGTGGGTTAAATCTTCTACCGTCAGCTCATAACTCAATAACATCGTGTACTCATGATACAAGGTACTCCATGTGACATACACCCTACAAAGTACTCCATGGACCCAATCTCAAGGTCGGGGTGCATGCCATAGGTCTTAGCCCTCATACCATGTATATACCTCATAGTCGGGGTGCTTGCATAAGTCTTAGCCCTGATACTATGGATAATAGTTTCAATAGCCCTCGGCCATATCTCAAAATGTTGCATCTACGAGCATATAATCGGTGCGACACACAATCAGCACAAGCTCCCAACATGGCTGTTTCATGCTCTCTCTTTCAAAGTAGGTACGTGAGAGTAAACTCCCAACACGAACTCATGCATATGGTCATATAAAACTAGTACGAGCAATGCTCCCAGCACTATGTCATGTAAAACTAAGTATAAATAGTGCTTCAATACTCTATCATGCATCAATCAATAAAACTGAGTACGAGCAATACTCTCAGTACTCTATCATGCATAAATAGCATTAAATACAAGTACAAGAAATACTCAAGTACTATGTGATCCATATCTCAAAAAATCTAGTGCGAGTATTACTCTAGCACCAATGATTTTCACACAAACTGATAGATAGCATATTTCAATTGAAATTTCACTCAATCAAATCAAATAGGCACTCAAATGAGCTATTTTCGCATATAAATGAAAACATTAGCCATTCTATCAATGCAACTATCAAAACTAGTCACAAACATGCTTCTTAAGCTTTTTACCCTTAATTTCGATAAAACTGCAATTTACCTTATCGGTTCCTATCGAAACTTTTCTATACACATAATTTCATATACAGTATAATAATATTCGTAATACATGTAGCTACCTCTAGCTACTCACTAAATTCTCTTACCTCAGATCACGTCGCGTGACCTCACTTCCTCTGTGCTGCTCACTCTCGTAGTCCGATCAACTTCCAATATAACTTCTGATGCTGTTAATAATCATTCACATCAGTACACTTTAATATACTTAGTTTTCACTTGCATGAATCTAAATCAATGCATTTAACTCCTCTCAATGCCTCAATCTCATCACTTTCTCCCATTATGGTGTTTTTACCATATATCTCATAGACCTATTTAAATTTCTCATCTATTCCAATTTATGTATTTCATAAAACCATTTTACAATCTTCCATAAATACTTATTTCATCCTTAAATCCATGTTTACTCAACTTCCTCATCATTTTCTCAATTTCATGCCAATATCTAGGTCATGGATATTTAACATGATTAAATTGTTTTTAGAGCAAATCAAACATACACCAATTAACTCACCAAGATACCTGTATTAACATATATGAAATTGGTATATTGAATCTTACCTAACTTGATTTTTCTTATTTTTGCCAAATTTGGTAAAATCCACCTTGTTCCTTCAATCCTTGATTCCAACTTCTAGTTTCCAACTATGTTGTTCTCCTCTTCACTAAGAACAACTTTGTTGAAATGAATCTCACTCAAAACTGCTTGAAAGATGAAGATTTTTGGAGTATAAAAGTCAGGTTACACTTTGGTTTTCAATGGAAATTGGTTCTCTCGAGAAAATTGAAGTGCAGGAGTCGTGTATATATAGAATTGCTCTTGGAGATCGATCTCCTAATGGTGAGAGATCGATCTGCCCTACATTTTTTCTCTTCAGAATATGACTTTTCAAGCTTAGGAGATCGATCTGCTCTCAGCATGAGATCGATATGCTTTACACAGAACCTTAAGGAGATCGATTTGGCCCTTGTGATGAGATCGATCTGTTCTATCTAGAACCCTTTAGAAATTGATCTGCTTCAGCCAAAACTTGTTTAAGATCGATCTGCATTAAATGAGGGATCAATCTGCTCTTGTTGAGGGATCGATCTTCCTTGCTAATGAGATCTATATGCTCCTCTTCTGAAGTAATTCTACTGTAAATTCTCCTAAAAATCACTGTTACATTCATATTCGACTTGCTTAACTACCCATTTTGCATTTCATACTCATTTGCAACTTAGTAACATTCATTCCTTATGATTTATATCAGATGTGACTTGTTTGTGTATCACAAAATCATAAAGAGTATATATTAAATTTACGGGTCTTACAATCCTCCCTACCTTAAAGAAATTTGGTCCTCCAAATTAGAACCAAGTTACTCTTTAAACAACTGGGGGTGTCTCTCTCGTATCAGACTCTCTAGCTCCCAAGTAGCCTCCTCTGAAGTGTGATACTGCCAAAGAATCTTTACTACCCGATGGTCTTATTTCTCAAGACTTTCTCCTTTCTATCCAGTATTCAGATCGATTTTTCTACATATGTCAAGTCTTCCTTGAGCTCCAACGGCTCATACCGAATCACATGGTTTGGATCTGGATGATACTTTTAAAGCATCGAAATGTGGAAGACATTATGCACTCTTGGTAAGTTCGATGGTAATGCCAACCTATATGCCTTATCTCTCACTTGATCTAGTATCTCAAAGGGTCCAATATAGTGAGGACTCAACTTGCCTCTCTTCCCAAATCTGCTATACCCTTGGAAAGAGAAACCTTCAAAAACACGAATTTACCAATTGCGAACTCAAGTGGTCTTCGTCTCTTATCAGCGTAGCTTTTAACTATTGTTCACCAATTTTGTCTCTTATCAAGCTTTTCTCTCTACTCTGAGTTATCCTCAATCTCTTAACAATCAACTCAACATCTTCAGAGGCTTGTGTAACTAAATCAGGAGCAAAAATCTTTCGGTCACACACTTCTTCCCAACCAATAGGGGAACGACATTTGTGGCTATACAAAGCCTCATACGGTGTCATCTGATACTCGCATGATAACTATTGTTGTAGGTGAATTCGGCTAGTGGTAAATGATCATTCTAAGAGCCTCTAAAATCTAGCACACACGCTCTCAACATATCCTCCAGAGTCTGTATAGTCTTCTCTGACTGACCATCTGTCTGGGGATGAAAAGTGGTGCTCAAACTCAACTAGGTTCCCATGGCTTCCTAAAAATGTTCCCAAAAGTGGGAAGTGAAGCGAGAATCCCTATTCGAGACAATACTTATTGGAACACCATGTAACCTCACTACCTCGCGTACATACAATTCTGCTAATGAACTCAGAGTATCGTTAGCTCTCATAGCTAGAAAGAGAGCTGACTTCGTTAGTCTATCAACGATCACCCATATCGCATCATGATTCCTTCGGGTCCTCGATAAACCCATCACGAAATCCATAGTGATATGCTCCAATTTCCATGTGAGTATAGGTAAAGGGTGCAATAACCTTGTAGGCTTCTAATGCTCTACCTTCTCCTGCTGACATACGAGACATCTTGCCACGAAATCTATCACATCTCTCTTCATACCTGACCACCAGTACATCTTCCAGAGGTTCTAATTCATCTTGTTACTCCCCGGATGCATCGTGTACCTAGAAGAATGAGCTTCTGACAATATCAATCTCCTGAGCTCTGGGTCCTCTGGAATACACAATTTACTTATGAACCTCAGTAGTTCATCAGAACTCATCTTAAAATCAGTCACTGTGCCACTCTGTATCGAACCAGTCACATCATTGTAACACAAATCTGTCTGTTGAGTCTGTCTGATCTTATCCAACAAATCCAGCTCCAAGCATAGACTAGCTATCACATAGTCTGTATCCATGTCAGAAGGCATAACACCCAAACTGAGGCTAGCAGACTGCTTTAGTAACTCATGTTCCCTGACCATCATATACGATAGCATCCTAAGGCTCTTCCTGCTCAAAGCATCAGCTACAACGTTAGCCTGACCCGGATGAAAAAGTATCTCACAATCATAGTCTTTCAGAAGCTCTAGCCATCTTCTCTGTCTTATATTCAGTTCTTTCTGCAAGAATAGATACTTTAGGCTCTTGTGGTCGGTAAAAATATGAAACTTGTGACCATACAAGTAGTGACACCATACCTTCAACGTAAACAATACTGCTGCTAACTCCAAATCATGGGTCGGATAGTTCTTTTCATGGTTCTTCAGCTGTCTGGATCCATAAGTAATTACCCTACCATCCTGCATCAATACACAACCCAATCCCTGATGCTAAGCATCGATATACACTGAAAATTATCTTGAGTTGGTAGGGATAGTGAGAATCAGAGTGGTGATCAATCGACGCTTCAACTCCTGAAAACTCTTCTCATAATCCTCATCCCACGTGAATTCTACACCTTTCCAAGTGAGATATGTCAATGGAGTAGCCAACTTAAAAAATCCCTCAACAAATCTTCAATAATATCCTGCTAAACCCAGGAAACTCCTGATCTTGGTGACTATCTTTGGCTCTTCCCACTGAACTACAGCCTCAATCTTGGATGGATCTACGGATACACCATCCCTTGACACAACGTGTCCCAAAAATGAGATCTGTGCCAATCGAAAGTCACACTTACTGAGTTTAGCATACAACGTCTGCTCTCGTAGGGTTTGCAATACTATTCGCAGGTACTTCTCATGCTCTTCCTTGGATTTCGAGTATAACAATATGTCATCAATGAAGATGATAACAAACTGATCTAAATATGGATTGAACTCATCATTCATCAAAGCCAGAAAAGTTGTGGGAGCATTCGTCAATCTGAATGGCATAACTAAGAATTCATAGTGGCCATATCGAGTCCTAAATGTTGTCTTAGGTACATCTCCACTCCGAACTCTTAACTGATGATACCCAGACCTTAGATCAATCTTAGAAAAGACTTGCGCTCCCCGAAGCTGACCCAACAAGTCATCAATGCATGGAAGGGGATACTTATTCCTGATGGTAGCCTTATTCAATAATCTGTAATCTATATAGAACTCCATCTCTCTCTATAGTGGTAACCCTGGTAATTCATTCGAAAAGACATTTAGGAACTCACTAACCACTGGAATATTTGCTAACTCCGGATGTACCTTATCTGTATCAACCACATACGCAATGAAACTTTCAATATATTCATTTCTCAGTCAATATAGTTCATCATTTATTGTAACTATAACTGCTACTTTCATTTTTTTCCATCAAACTTTACAACATATTTTCAGGGTTAGAAAACATAACTGTCTTAGCATAACAATCTAAAACAACATGGTTTATAGATAACTAATCCATTCCTAAGATTATATCAAAATCATTCATACTTAACAATATTAGATTGGCTGTCATGTCATTTTCCCCTACTCTTAACTTGCAGTCATTTAATACATACTCCAGTAGCTGACTGTTATCCATAGGCGTACTTATGAACATTATCCTCCTTAAAGGTGCATGCTCTACATCAGGGTGTTACCTCTAATCACATCCGATGAAGCATCAGCAGTGACCTAGTCCAAGGCATGTACTTGCCCTCGTCCAATAACCTGTTTCCCCTTCTCCTCTATCGTCGCTCTCCTCCTCGGAGTAGACATATCAGCTGGAGCTCTCTTTAGCTCCTTACCCTTCTGTGAGGCAATATCGATAACCTCTAGGCAAACTCTTGCCATATGCCCTAGCTTCTCACATCTGAAGCACAATCCACTAGAAATAGTACAAGGTTTACCTTCATGGAATCTACCATATCTACTACATTGCTCAGTAGTAGGCCTCGGTCCTCTAATAACAACACCTCTAGCTAGAGCTATAGTTGGATATGCAGGAGATCTAACAGTCTTCTACTGTACTTTCTCGATCTTTGGTCTCTTATTGAAGAGTCTCCTCTCTCCTCGATATCTGAAACCTATAGCACTGTCACTCACCAGCCTCTTACTATCTCTGTCTCTACCCTTGCCAACTATCCTGAACTCAGAGACATTCCTCTCATAGTCCTACTCACAGAGTTACGCCTTGCGCACTGTCTCATCGTAGGTAGATATGTCAAATGGAACCAGTCTAGACCGTAATATTGGTCTCAGTCCATCAATGACTCTGCGGACCTTCCTGGTCTCACTAGTTATGGTATCGGGGTCATACCTACCCAGGGATATAAATCGTGTCTCATACTCATCCACTGACTGAGTCCCCTAGCCCAACCCCAAGAATTCCATCTGTAGTTTCCTCTGCGGGGTGTCTGGGGCATACTGCCTCCTGAAGGCATCTAAAAAGATAACCTATATGATCTCCAAGTGTTATGCTTTCAATATAACTCTGGTGGATTTCCACCAATGCTCTGTCGATCCCTTCAGTAGGAACGCAGCAAACACAACCATCTCCACAGTCGTACACTCAAAGAATCCATAAAATTTCTCCATCTCGCCCAACCAATCCTCTACAACCACGGGGTCCTTCACCCCTCTAAATGACAGTGGTCCAAGCTTCTAGAATTGTCATAGTCTATCAACCTCACAACCATAACACAACATACTACTGCCCTGTCATGGAACAACATGTGAAGGCGTATCCTGAGCTGGTGAGGGTATAGGAGTATTTGTAGGTTGTGGCGTCTGAGCTGGATCTATAGGCATACCAGGTGCAGCTGCCTCTCCAAGTGCAGTCCTTGCATCCTATCCCTATCTTCCTGGCAAAGTCTGTGCCAGTAACTCCACTATGGTCTCAAGGCGATGCTCTAATCTCATGAAGCGAGCCTCGATACTCTCAGGTATTGGAGTAGGACCTGTCATCTCATCTCGGGTCTAAGGACTACCTCTACGGCCTCGAGCCATACCTCAAGCCCCTCTACCATGGCTGGTACTAGCCATATTGGCTAAATTCCTGCATTCATAACCATTAATTAGTTTGATTCCCATCTCGTATACACAATTATAACTGAACAAAGCATAATAATATGGGGATGTAAACTTTTCAAATTACTAATAGCGACTCACATCAGACCAACCTGGCTTTGATACCATTTTATCACGACCTCCCCTCCTGTGACCTACCAAAATCACCCTAAATATTTCACATTTTCATACCTCTCCTTCTGTCATAACTCAACATAAAATCGTTGGGCTATGATTTGATATTAGTCACCTCAACCACATTCATTTAATAACAAGCATACAAGTCAATACTGTCAGGACCTCATCTCGATTCATGACTTTAACCAAAATCCCTACAAATTTTTCGCATTTTAATTTACCTTTCCTCTCATCAATGGTTGGGCTATGATTTGATGTTAGCTTCCTCGCATACGATATCATCCATTATCATACATACATGTCAATATACTGTTACTGACTGTAGCTTCTATTATAATACATGTGAGATTATATAAAGTCTACTACAATTACATTCCCCATAATATATATCATATACATCACTGTGCTGTTTCTATGTTTGGATACATAACCATACAAAATACGTATACTTGTCGATCGATAGGAAATAGCAGTGGACTCTGGAATACTATCCCTCAATAGCTCTCACTCTACTGCTGATGCTCTGTAGAGAGATGTAAAGAAAGGGGGTGAGCATACAACGCGCTCAGTAAGGAAATCAGGCAAGCAAGTAGATATCTACACTATCTACTTAAAATAATGTTATGCCTTAAAAACATTATTTCCTTAACTCAATTTAAAAGCATGTCTTTATATATATATATATATATATATATATATATATACTTGTATAGATTAAATCTCATGTACAGAAATCATGCTTTTTTTCTCAAATGTAGGCATGTAGTGCAAAACAATACATCTTTATAATATCATAATGCCTTTAGATAAATCATGCCATGTATATTCAAATCACAGTAAATATGGCATTTAAATCATTCACAACACAAATCGGAGTCTGACCCATCCCTCAGGTCTGTCTGCAATTACACCAGTTAATCAGGTGACATATCATGTGAGACTCTATGGTGAAAATGTAAATAGTATCCTGGACTATGATCATATCTGACATGTAATCCCAAGAAACACAATACTCTGTGTGCGGGGCATCACTGCTGCAACGGGAGGGGGGGTCAATCCATCACAACCGCCAGCTATATCCTCCTCAACTCCACAACAACACACGGTACAGTGTACTCCATGCCACATGCAAGGTACAACGTACAACCGTGGACCCTACATCACAGTCGGGGTGCCTGCCATAGGTCTTAGCTCTCAAAACCATGGAATATCATACCACGTCTCTAAATCCTCATGCAAATCCTCTCATAGTGTGACACTCAGTCTACACAAGGAAATCAAGCATGGTTTTCAACATGTATTATATATCACATACAGTGCGAGCCTTTGAGTGCGACTCACAATCGACACTCCGCTCAAACACTGTTTCACATCACAAACTCAACTCTAGTGCAAGTAAACCTTCAGCAACTAGGTCAATGCATAGTTCATGTATCAAATCAAGTATGAGCAATAGCTCCAGTACTATGTTATGCACAATATCATCAAATCAAGTACGAGCAATAGCTCTAGTACTATGACATGTATAAATCATAAAGAATCGAGTACGAGCAACGCTCCAGCACTCTGTCATGCATCTCATGAAAAACTCGAATACGAGCTAATTGCTCCAGCACTCTCTCATGCATATATCATATAAAACTGAGTACGAGTAAAAACTCTAGTACTCTATCATGCATGTCATGAAAATCTAGTGCGAATCATAATCCAGCACTAATGTATATGGAAAATATATGAAATCCAGTGCGAGCTGTGCTCCAGCATGATTCATTCTCACATAATATGATAGATGGCTCTTTAAAAAGGGATGATTTATAAATATCAAAATCAGCACTATAAAGTGTGCTTAATTCACATCAACCTTAAAATCATTAGCCCATCTATTTATTTTTCTGCTAAACAGCAGTAAAACACTTAAAATGGTGGTTTCCATGCTTTTTACAACTTTTCACAAAAGTTGACTTTTTGACTAATTAGGGGCAAAATCATAATTTGCCACTATCGGCTCATAATAATTATTATTCACTTTCTCTGACTCTCAGAGTTTTTAAGTGAATGTAAAATCAGATGAAAATACGTGCAGGTATCGCTAACTACTCACGAAAGTCCCTTACCTGCAATCACTCGAAAAATTTCACTTTCTCAACGCTGCTCGATCCAGCAGTCCGATTTGCGTCTCTAATAATCTCTAGAGTTGCATATAACCATTTATCAGGTTAATTACACTTTTCCTACTGTATTTCACATTAAATATAGTCTATTTCCTTTAATGGGCTATAATAAACCTTAATGGGCCTAACTATGCCTTAAGCCCATTTCTATTTTACTATTCATTTTAGTTAGGCCTATTGGGCTTGTGGGGCCCACCAACTCTTATTAGACTTATCCTAGGCCCATTACATCATATTGGGCCTAAAATATTTGGGCTTGGCCCATTGGACCTCTTAGCCACATGCCATCGCCGAGAGCTATCCATGCCGTCGGTCACACCATGGCATGTCGGCCATGTCCCTTTCCTTAGCCAATTCACTTAGGCATTTTCACAAACACTTGGTTGGCAACATTTTTAAACATCACATAGTTCATGTAGACATTTTATCAAACACCTTGATTGCTAACTTAATACATGTATTAATTAATTAATTTGATTAATTCTAATTACACCATAATCATTAACACATGTATATTAGCCTATTTATGCCTTAACATCATATGGGCATTCATCATTATTTCACTACTCACTCTCGGCCTAACCAAGATCATAGGGATTTCATATGTTTCAAT
This sequence comes from Firmiana major, assembly GCA_033439115.1. NCBI lineage: Eukaryota > Viridiplantae > Streptophyta > Magnoliopsida > Malvales > Malvaceae > Firmiana > Firmiana major. The sequence continues at coordinate 41,561,627 of CM065908.1, read as the reverse complement.
GTTTAAAACATATACCAATATACTTAAAATCATTCATACATTAACATATATGAAATTGAAAACTTGAAATTATACCAATAGTTGTGTTCACACTTAGCCGAATACTTTGGAGGCTCACGGTTTGCACTCTATGGCTCCTTGATAGCCAATTCCAACATATGTCACTCTCTTTCAATTTGGAACAACTTTCATGAAGAATGCAAGTTCCAAATATGCCTAATTCCTAGTGATTTCTAGTGAGAGAAAGCTTGGATAAATTTGTTTCAATGGTTTCTTCTTCTAGCCGAAATTGGTGTGATGAAGATGACAATGGTGTGGCTGATTTTATAAGCCACTTACTTAGCCATTAAGCCTTACTTTCCAGCTATTAAACTTGACTTCCTAAGCCTTAGTCATGAGTCACCTTATAAGTCACCTTATGAGTCATGTTTAGCTTTAACTATGGTTAGATATTTATCTCATGGGCTTTCCATTTGGGCTTCTCGGTTTGGGCTTTCTTAATAGGTTTTCGGGCTGAAATTTTTACTATACCTCGGGCCTTTAATTATCTTAATATTTGGCAGATCAATTGGTCCAACAATTTGGTCTAAGGGACCTAAGAATTTCGATCTACGTTTAGTATACCTTAATGGGCTTTAAAATTTCCACCTTAGGCCCATTACATTTTTAACCATTAAATTTAATCTGGAATCCTTCCGAATAAATTTTACTTACTTTCGGGGATGATTATCTTGTATTCTAACCAAGAATATTTTTCTCCAATTTTTTCTCCATACTTAGGTTAATTTTTAACCATGATTAGTCAACTATGGTAAAAGTCCACTTTCAGATCCACTCGGTTTAGCCTGTGACTCTTATCGCTCACATTAGGCTTTTTATGTAGCTTTTGCGTGTTAAATCATTTTACTAACACTTTAAATCTAGTAAATACTTTTCTTATGATTCAATTATAATAATAGAGTGTTCATATACTTAGGAATCATAAGGAACAAGCTACAAAAAATTCAGGTATGACAATCCTCCCCTACTCAGAAAATTTGGTCCTCTAAATTAGAACCAATTCATTCATCAAATAGGTGAGGGTATTTCTCTCACATCAGACTCTCTAGCTCCCAAGTAGCCTCCTCTGAAGTATGATGCTACCAGAGAATCTTAACTAACCCGATGGTCTTCAATCTCAATACCTTCTCCTTCATATCCAATATCTGAATCGGTCGCTCAACATATGAGATGTCCTCTCAGAGCTCCAATGGCTCGTAACTAATCACATGTACCGAATCTGGGTGATACTTCTGAAGCATCGATATGTGGAAGACGTTATGGACACCTACCAACCTATAAGCCTTATCTCCCACTCGATCAAGTATCTTAAAGGGTCCAATATAGCAAGGATTTAGTTTCCCTCTCTTCCCAAATCTCACTATGCCCTTGGAAAGAGAAACTTTCAAAAACACGGATTCACCAATTGCAAACTCTAGTGGCCTACGTCTCTTGTCAGCGTAACTCTTTTGTCTACTCTGAGCTATCCTCAATCTCTCTACTATCAAGTGGACATCCTCAGATGCTTACGTAACCATGTCAGGAGCAAAAATCTTACGGTCACCCACTTCTTCCAATCCAATAGGGGAACGACATCTACGACCATACAAAGCCTCATACGGTGCCATCCTGATACTCGAATGATAAATGTTGTTGTAGGCGAACTCGACTAGTGGTAAGTGATCATCCTAGGAGCCTCTAAAATCTAGCACACATGCTCTCAACATATCCTCCAGAGTCTGTATAGTCCTCTCTGACTGACCATCTATCTAAGGATGGAAAGCGGTGCTCATACTCAAATGGGTTCCAATGGCTTCCTGAAAATGACACCAAAAGTGGGAAGTGAAGCGGGAATTCCTATCAGAGACTATGCTCATTAGTACACCATGTAACCTCACTACCTCGTGTACATACAGTTCTGCTAATGAACTCAGAGTATCGATCGCTCTCAAATCTAGGAAGTGGGCTGACTTCGACAGTCTGTCGATGATCACTCATATGGCATCGTGATCCTGCGGGTTCTCAGTAGACCCATCACGAAATCCATGGTGATATGCTCCCATTTCCATGTCGGTATAGGTAGAGGCTGCAATAACCCTGTAAGTTTCTGATGATCTACCTTCACCTGCTGACATACGAGACACTTTGCCACAAAGTCTGCTACATCTTTCTTTATACCCGACCACCAATATACCTTACGGAGGTTCTGATACATTTTGTTACTCCCCTGATGTAACATATACCTTGACGAATGAGCTTTCGCCAATATCAATCTCCTGAGTCCTGGATCCTCGGGAACACATAATCTACCCCTGTACCTCAGTAGTCCATCAGAACTCAACTCAAAGTCAGTCAGTGTGCCCTTCTGCATCTGACTACTCACATCCATATAAAATGGGTCAGTCTACTGAGCCACTCTGATCCTGTCTAACAGATCCGGCTCCAAGCGTAGACTAGCTATCACAAAGCCTGTATCCATGTCAGAAGGCACGACTCCTAAACTGAGGCTAGCAAACTGCTCTAGCAAACCATGTTCCCTAACCATCATATACGATACCATCCCTAGGCTCTTCCTACTCAAGGCATCTACTAAAACATTAGCCTTACCTGGATGATAAAGTATCTCGCAATCGTAGCCATTCAGGAGCTCTAGCCATCTTCTTTGTCTCATGTTCAACTCTTTCTGTGAGAACAGATACTTGAGGCTCTTGTGGTCGGTAAATATCTGGAACTTCTCGTCATATAAGTAGTGGTGCCATACCTTCAACGTAAACACTACTGCAGCTAGCTCCAAATCATGGGTCGGATAGTTCTTCTCATGATCCTTCAGCTGTCTAGATCCATAAGCAACTACCCTCCCATCCTGCATCAATACACAGCCCAGTCCCTGATGCGAAGCATCAGTATACACTGCAAATCCTCCTGAGCTGGCAGGGATAGTGAGAATCAGAGCGGTGGTCAATCGATGCTTCAACTCCTGAAAACTCTTCTCACAATCCTCGTTCCATACGAATGATACACTCTTTCGAGTAAGACGTGTCAACGGAGCAGCCAACTTCAAAAATCCCTCAACGAATCTTCGATAGTATCCAGCTAAACCCAGAAAACTCCTGATCTCGATGACTGTCCTTGGCTGTTCCCACTGAACTACAGCCTCTATCTTAGATGGATCAACTGATACACCATCTCTCAATACAATATGTCCCAAAAACACGATCTGTGACAACCAAAAGTCACACTTACTGAGCTTAGCATATAACTCCTACTCTCGTAGAGTCTACAATACGATCCTGAGGTGCTCCTCATGCTCCTCCTTGGATCTCGAATACACCAATATCTCATCGATAAAGATGATAACAAACTGGTCTAAATATAGCTTGAATACATCATTCATCAAAGCCATGAAAGCAGCTGGAGCATTCGTCAATCCGAATGGCATGACCAAGAACTCATAATAGCCATATCGGGTACGAAATGTTATCTTGGGTACATCTCCACTCTGAACTTTTAGGTGATGATACCCAGACCTCAGGCCAATCATAGAAAAAACCTGTGCTCCCTAAAGCTGATCTAACAAATCGTCAATGCGTGGAAGGGGATACTAATTCTTGATGGTAGCCTTATTCAATAATTGGTAATCTATACACAATCAGAGGCTCCCATCTTTCTTTCTCACAAACAAAACCGGTGGTCCCTAGGGTGAAACACTTGGTCGAACAAAACCCCTATCCAACAACTCCTGCAACTGCATTTTGAGAGCCTATAGCTCAACTAAGGCCATGCGATATGGTGGTCTCGAAATAGGCTCCGTACCAGGCACCAAATCTATACAGAACTTCATCTCTTTGTCTGGTGGTAACCCTGGTAACTCATCCGAAAAAACATCTGGGTACTCACTGACCATAGTAATATCTAACAACTTCGGATGTGCCTTATCCATATCTACCACGTACGCAATGAAACCTTGATATGTTGAAGGTTTTCTAAGTCAGTAAATCATAACATAATCATAACTACTCCTTTCATTTATTTTTATTAAACTTTACAACATATCTAGTAGGGTTAGGAAACATAACTGTCTTAGCATAACAATCTAAAACAACATGGTTTACAGATAACCAATCCATTCCTAAGATTATATCAAAGTCATTCATACTTAGTAATATTAGATTAGTTGTCATCTCCTTGTTCCTTACTCTCAACTTGCAGTTATTAAATACATGTTCTATAACTTGACTACTATTCATAAGCGTACTAATCAACATCATCATACACAACGGTGTACGCTCTACATGTCTTACTAATTTACATGCAAATGAAGGCGATACAAAAGAATGCGTAGCACTAGGATCTATTAAAACATATGCTTCAATATCATAAATCAGGATGTTACCTCGTATCACATCCGATGAAGCATCAGCTGCCCCTGGTCCAAAGCATGTATGCGCCCTCGACCCATCACTTGTTTCCCCTTTTCTTCTACCGTCGCTCTACCTCTATGAGCAGACGTACCAGCTGGAGCTCTATCAGGCTCCCTACCCTTTAGTGGCGCAGTACTATCCATCTCTGGGCAAACTCTAGCAATATGCCATTGTCTCTCGCATCAAAAACACACTATAGGAGTCAGCGGACACGATCTTCCTCCATGTCGTTTACCGCATCTTCTACACTAATCGGCAGCAGGTCTCTATCCTCCTGTCAAACCCAGACTTTTTGTAGCTTGTTCCTTATGATTTCTATGTGTTCAAACACTATATTATTATAGTTAAATCATAAGAAGAGTATTTACTAGATTTAAAGTGTTAGTAAGATGATTAAACACGTAAAAGCTACATAAAAAGCCTAAAGTGAGCTATAAGAGTCACATGCTAAACCGAGTGGATCTGAATCATTCTGAATGGAAATAAGAACTTAAAATGAGAAAGTATAGAGAGCTCATGAAGGAAAGTCAGCTTGATTTAGTCCCGAACATAGAAAACAAGAGTAAAAGCTAAAAAGGATAAATTGGACCTTTTTGGCGAGTTAAGGTATTTAAGGTGTTTCGGGTGTAATTATCCAACGAGAACGGTTGAAACATAAAGATGATAGTGTAATAGATAAGATATGACACTTTCAGAATTTTGAGAAAAAGTCAACTTAGTCAATGGTTAAGGAAAAAGTCAACTATAGTTAAGAAAGTGGACTTTTACCATAGTTGACTAATCATGGTTAAAAATTAACCTAAGTATGGAGAAAAAATTGGAGAAAAATATTCTTTGTCAGAATACAAGATAATCATCCCCGAAAGTAAGGAAAATTTATTTGGAAGGATTCCGGATTAAATTTAATGGTTAAAAACGTAATGGGCCTAAGGTGAAAATTTTAAAGCCTATTAAGGTATACTAAACGTAGATCAAAATTCTTCGGTCCCTTAGACTAAATTGTTTGACCAACTGATCTACCAAATATTAAGGCAATTAAAGGCCCGAGGTATAGTAAAAATTTCAGCCTGAAAGCCCATTAAGAAAGCCTAAACCAAGAAGCCCAAATTGAAAGCCCATGAGATAAATATCTAACCATAGCTAAAGCTAAACATGACTCATAAGGTGACTCATGACTAAGGCTTAGGAAGTCAAGTTTAATGGCTGGAAAGTAAGGCCTAATGGCTAAGTAAGTGGCTTATAAAATCAGCCACACCATTGTCACCTCCATCACACCAATTTCGGCTAGAAGAAGAAACCATTGAAACAAATTTATCTAAGCTTTCTCTCACTAGAAATCACTAGGAATTAGGCATTTTCATGAGTTCTTGGTCATGCCATTCGGATTGACAAATGCTCCAGCTGCTTTCATGGCTTTAATGAACAATGTATTTAAGCCATATTTAGACCAATTTGTTATCGTCTTTATCGATGACATATTGGTGTATTCGAGATCCGAGGAGCATGAGGAGCACCTCAAGATCGTATTGCAGACTCTACGAGAGCAGGAGTTATATGCTAAGTTCAGTAAGTGTGACTTTTGGTTGTCACAGATCTTATTTTTTGGACATGTTGTATCGAGATCTAAGATAGAGGCTTTAGTTCAGTGGGAACAGCCGAAGACAGTCATCGAGATCAGGAGTTTTCTGGGTTTAGAAGGATATTATCAGAGATTCATCGAGGGATTTTTGAAATTAACTGCTCTATTGACATGTCTTACTCGAAAGAGTGTATCGTTCATTTGGAACGAGGATTGTGAGATGAGTTTTCAGGAGTTGAAGTGTCGATTGACCACAGCTCCGATTCTCACTATCCCTACCAGGTCAGGAGGATTTACGGTGTATACCGATGCTTCGCATCAGGGACTGGGCTATGTATTGATGCAGGATGGGAAGGTAGTTGCTTATAGATCCAGACAGCTGAAGGATCATGAGAAGAACTATTTGACCCATGATTTAGAGCTAGCAGCAGTAGTGTTTGCGTTGAAGGTATGGCGCCACTACTTGTATGGCGAGAAGTTTAAGATATTTACTGACCACAAGAACCTCAAGTATCTGTTCTCATAGAAAGAGCTGAACATAAGACAGAGAAGATGGCTAGGGCTTCTGAAGGACTATAATTATGAGATACTTTATCATCCGGGTAAGGCTAACATTGTAGCCGATGCCTTGAGCAGGAAGAGCCTAGGGATGGTATCGTATATGATAGTTAGGGAACGTGATTTGCTAGAGCAGTTTGCTAGTCTCAGTTTGGGAGTTGTGCCTTCGGACATAGATACAGGCTATGTGATAGCTAGTCTACGCTTGGAGCCGGATCTGTTAGACAAGATCAGAGTGGCTCAACAGACTGATCCATTTTGTATGGATGTGAGTAGTCAGATGCAAAAGGGCACAATGACTGATTTTGAGTTGAGTTCTGATTCTGAGTTGAGTTCTGATGGACTACTGAGGTTCAGAGGTAGATTATGTGTTCCCGAGGATCTAGGACTCAGGAGATTGATATTGGTGGAAGCTCATTCGTCGAGGTATACGTTACATCTGAGGAGTAACAAAATGTATCAAAACCTCCGTAAGGTATACTGGTGGTCGGGTATGAAGAGAGATGTAGCAGACTTTATGGCAAAGTGTTTCGTATGTCAGCAGGTGAAGGTAGAGCATCAGAAACCTATAGGGTTATTGTAGCCTCTACTTATACCGACATGGAAATGGGAGCATATCACCATGGATTTCGTGATGGGTTTACCGAGAACCCATAGGAATCACGATGCAATATGGGTGATCGTCGACAGACTGACGAAGTCAGCCCACTTCCTAGTTATGAGAGCAATCGATACTCTGAGTTCATTAGTAGAACTGTATGTACGCGATGTAGTGAGGTTACACGGTGTACCAGAGTGCATAGTCTCTGATAGGGATTCCCGCTTCACTTCCTACTTTTGGGGACATTTTCAGGAAGCCATGGGAACCCAATTAAGTTTGAGCACCGCTTTCCATCCTCAGACAGATGGTCAATCAGAGAGGACTATACAGACTCTAAAGGATATGTTGAGAGCATGTGTGCTAGATTTTAGAGGCTCCTGGATGACCACTTGCCACTAGCCGAGTTCGCCTACAACAATAGTTACATTCGAGTATCGGGATGGCACCGTACGAGGCTTTGTATGGCTGTAGATGTCGTTCCCCTATTGGATGGGAAGAAGTGGGTGACCATAAGATTTTCGCTCCTGAGATGGTTACACAAGCATCTGAGGACATCCACTTGATAGTAGAGAGACTGAGGAAAGCTCAGAGTAGATAAAAGAGTTACGCTGACAGGAGACGTAAGCCACTAGAGTTGGCAGTTGGTGAGTCCGTGTTTTTGAAAGTTTCTCCTTCCAAGGGCATAGCGAGATTTGGGAAGAGAGGGAAACTAAATCCTCGCTGTATTAGACCCTTTGAGATACTTGATCGAGTGGGAGATAAGGCTTATAGATTGGCATTGCCACCGGACTTATCAGGTGTCCATAACGTCTTCCACTTATCGATACTTCGAAAGTATCACCCTGATCCGGCACATGTGATTAGTTACGAGCCATTGCAGCTCTAAGAGGACATGTCATATGTTGAGCGACTGATTCGGATATTGGATAGGAAGGAGAAGGTATTGAGATAGAAGTACCCTCACCTATTTGATGACTGACTTGGTTCTAATTTGGAGGACTAAATTTTTTGAGTAGGGATTGTCAGACCCGGACTTTTTGTAGCTTGTTCCTTATGATTCCTATGTGTATGAACACTCTATTATTATAGTTGAATCATAAGAAGAGTATTTACTAGATTTAAAGTGTTAGTAAAATGATTTAACACGTAAAAGCTACATAAAAAGCCTAATGTGAGGTATAAGAGTCACAGGCTAAACCGAGTGGATCTGAATCATTTTGACTAAAAATAAGAACGTAAAATGAGAAAGTATAGAGAGCTCATGAAGGAAAGTCAGCTTCATTTAGTCCCGAACATAGAAAATAAGAGTAAAAGGTAAAAAGGGTAAATTGGACCTTTTTGGCGAGTTAAGGTATTTAAGGTGTTTCGAGTGTACTTATCCACCGGGAATGGTTGAAACATAAAGACGAGAGTGTAAGACATAAGATATGACACTTTCAAAATTTTGAGAAAAAGTCAACTTGGTCAATGGTTAAGGAAAAAGTCAACTATAGTTAAGAAAGTGGACTTTTACCATAGTTGACTAACCATGGTTAAAAATTAACCTAAGTATCGAGAAAAAATTAGGAAAAAATATTCTTAGTCAGAATACAAGATAATCATCCCCAAAAGAAAGGAAAATTTATTCGAAAGGATTCCGGATTAAATTTAATGGTTAAAAACGTAATGGGCCTAAGGTGAAAATTTTAAAGCCCATTAAGGTATACTGAACGTAGATCGAAATTCTTAGGTCCCTTAGACCGAATTGTTGGACCAATTGATCAGCCAAATATTAAGACAATTAAAGGCCCGAGGTATAGTAAGAATTTCAGCCTGAAAGCCTAATAAGAAAGCCCAAACTGAGAAGCCCAAATGGAAAGCCCATGAGATAAATATCTAACCATAGTTAAAGCTAAACATGACTCATAAGGTGACTCATAAGGTGACTCATGACTAAGGCTTAGGAAGTCAAGTTTAATGGCTGGAAAGTAAGGCTTAATGGCTAAGTAAGTGGCTTATAAAATCAGCCACACCATTGTCATCTTCATCACACCAATTTCGGCTAGAAGAAGAAACCATTGAAACAAATTTATCCAAGCTTTCTCTCACTAGAAATCACTAGGAATTAGGCATATTTGGAACTTGCATTCTTCGTGAAAGTTGTTCCAAATTGAAAGGAGAGTGACATAGGTTGGAATTGGCTATCAAGGAGCCATAGAGTGCAAATTGTGAGCCTCCAAAGTATTCGACCAAATGTGAACACAACTATTGGTATATTTTCAAGTTTTCAATTTCATATATGTTAATGTATGAATGATTTTAAGTATATTGGTATATGTTTTAAGCATTGAAACATATGAAATCACTATGATCTTGATTAGGCCGAGAGCGAGTAGTGAAATAATGATGAATGACCATATGATGTTAAGGCATAAATAGGTTAATATACATGTGTTAATGATTATAGTGTAATTAGAATTAATCAAATTGATTAATTAATACATGTATTAAGTTGGAAATCAATGTATTTGATAAAATGCCTAAATGAACTATGTGATGTTTAAAAATGTTGCCAACCAAGTGTTTGTGAAAATGCCTAAGTGAATTGGCTAAGGAAAGGGACATGGCCGGCATGCCATGGTGTGACCGACAACATGGATAGCTCTCGACCATGGCATGTGGCCGAGAGATCCAATGGGCCAAGCCCAAATATTTTAGGCCCAATGTGATGTAATGGGTCTAGGACAAGCCCAATAGGCCCAACGAAAATGAATAGTAAAATAAAAATGGGCTTAAGGCATTGTTAGGCCCATTAAGGATTATTAAAGCCCATTAAAGGAAATAGACTGTATTTAATGTGAAATACAGTAGGAAAAGTGTAATTAACTTGATAAATGGTTATATGCAGCTCCAAAGATTATTGGAGAAGCAAATCGGACTGTTGGATCGAGCAGCGTTGAGAAAGTGAAATTTCTCGAGTAATTGCAGGTAAGGGACTTTTATGAGTAGTTAGAGATACCTACATGTATTTTCATCTGCTTTTACTTTCACATAAAAACTCTGAGGGTTAGAGAAAGTGAATAATAATTATTGTGACCCAATAGTGGCAAATTACGATTTTGCCCCTAGTTAGTGAAAAAGTCAACTTTTGTGAAAAGTTGTAAAAAGCATGAAAACTACCATTTTGAGTGTTTTACTACTGTTTAGCAGAAGAATAAATAGATAGGCTAATGATTTTAAGGTTGATGTGAATTAAGCACACTTTATAGTGTTGATTTTGATATTTTTTAAATCATCCCTTTTTTAAAAAGCCATCTATCATATTATGTGAGAATAAATCGTGTTGGAGCACAGCTCGCACTGGATTTCATATATTTTCCATATACATTAGTGTTGGATTATGATTCGCACTAGATTTCCATGACATGCATGATAGAGTACTGGAGTTCTTACTCGTACTCAGGTTTTTATGATTTATGCATGAAAGAGTGTTTGAGCGATTAGCTCGTACTTGAGTTTTTCATGAGATGCTTGATAGAGTGCTGGAGCATTGCTCGTACTCGATTCTTCATGATTTATACATGACATAGTACTGGAGCTATTGCTCGTACTTGATTTAATACATGAACTATGCATTGACCTAGTTGCTGGAGGTTTACTCGCACTAGAGTTGAGTTTGTGATGTGAAACAGTGTTTGAGCTGACTGTCGATTGTGAGTCACGCTCAAAGGCGCGCACTGTATGTGATATATAATACATGTTGAAAACCATGCTTGATTTCCTTGTGTAGACTGAGTGTCACACTGTGAGAGGATTTGTATGATGATTTAGAGACGTGGTATGATATTCCATGGTTTCGAGGGCTAAGAACTATGGCAGGCACCCCGACTGTGATGTACGGCCCACGGGTGTACGTTGTACCGTGCATGTGGCATGGAGTACACTGTACCGTGTGTTGTTGTGGAGTTGAGGAGGATATAGCTAGCGGTTGTGATGGACTGACCCCCCTCCCGTTGTAGCAGTGATGCCCCGCACATCGAGTACTGTGTTGCTTGGGATCACATTGTCGGATATGATCATAGTCCAGGATACTATTTACATTTTCACCACAGAGTCTCACATGATATATCACCTGATTGACTGATTTAATTGCAGACAGACCTGAGGGATGGGTTGGACTCCGATTTTGTATTGTGAATGATTTAAATGCCATATTTACTGTGATTTAAACATACATGACATGATTTATCTAAAGGCATTGTGATATTATAAAGATGCATTGTTTTGCACTACATGCCTACATTTGAGAAAGAAAGCATGATTTCTGTACATGGGATTTAATCTGTACAAGTATATATATATATATATATATAAAGACATGCTTTTAAAGTGAGTAAAGGAAATGATGTTTTCAAGGCATAGCATTATTTTGAGTAAATAGTATAGATAACTACTTGCTTGCCTTATTTCCTTACTGAGGGCGTTATATACTCACCCCCCTTTCTTTGCATCTCTCTATAGAGCATCAGCAGTAGAGTGAGAGCTATTGAGGGATAGTATTCCTGAGTCCACTGCTATTTCCTATCGATCGACAGGTATACATATTTTGTACGGTCATAGAAACAGTACAGTGATGTATACGATATATATTATGGGCAATGTAATTGTAGTAGACTTTATGTAATCTCACATGTATTATAAAAGAAGTTAAAGTCAGTAACAATATATTGACATGTATGTATAATGAATGATATGGTATGCGAGGAAGCTAACATCGAATCACAGCCTAACCATTGATGAGAGGAAAGGTAAGTTAAAATGCAAAAAATTTGTAGTGATTTTGGTTAAAGTCATGAATTGAGATGAGGTCCTGACAGAATGGTATCAGAGTTGAGGTTGATCTGATGTGAGTCAGTGTTAGGAAATAGGAAAGTGTACATCCTCATAATATTGTGTTGTGTTTAGATACAACTGTGTATACCGGATAGGAGACAGACTAATTCATGTTTATGAATGCAGGAACTTTGCCTATATGGCAAATACGCGTAGTGGTAGAGGTACGAGAGGTAGGGCTCGAGGCTATGGAGATAGGCCTGAGAGACGAGCTGCTGCCGAACCATTACCTACGCATGAGACTAAAAGTACTACTGAGGCACCAGAGTGTACTGAGATGTGTTTTACGAGATTTGAGTGTAGTCTAGAGATGATTGTAGAGATATTGGCACAGACGATGCTAGGTAGGCAGGGACAGGAGGCAGGAGTTGCGACAGGAGAGGCAGTTGCCCTTGATACACCTACATAGACAGGTCATGCACCGAGGACTGTAGATACTCCTACACCCCCACCAGTTTCGAGTGGTAGTGGATTAGGGCACGGATGTGATCTACATCGGTTGCGAGAATTCCAGAAGTTTAAACCTCCATCCTTTAGTGGGGTCAAGGACCCTGTAGTTGCTGAGGAGTGGGTAGCGGAGATGGAGAAGCTTTATGGATTCTTCGAGTGTACGACATCGGAGATAGTCGCATTTGCTGCGTTCCTACTGAAGGGAGCTATAGAGCATTGGTGGAAGTCCGCCCGACCCATATTAAGAGCCTGACACACAGACGTTAGTTGGGAGATATTTCAGGAGGCTTTTAGGAGGTAGTTTGTTCCCGACACCGCACAGCGAAAACTAAAAGGAGAGTTTTTGGGATTAAACTAAGGGAGTTTGTCATTGGACGAGTATGAGACTCGATTCCTATCCTTAGGGAGATATGACCCAGATACCATGTATAGTGAGGCCAAGAAGGTCCACAGGTTTATCGATGGATTGATACCGGTTCTACGATCCAGGTTGGTTCCATTAGATATAACCACCTATGAGGAAGCAATGTGCAGGGCGCAACTGCACGAGCAAGATTATGAAAGAAATGCTTCCGAGTTTGGGAAATTTAGTCGGAGCCGAGATATTCAGAAGAAGAGGCCGACTAGAGATTTTAGTTATCGAGGAGGGAGGAAACTCTTCGATAAGAGATCACGGGTTAAGGAGGCACGAGAGAGATTTGCTAGACCTCCTGCTTATCCGATCGTAGCTCCAGCAAAGAGTATTGCCATAGGAGGACAGAGACATGCTGCCAATCAGTGCAGAAGATACGATAAACAACATGGAGGTAGACCGTTTCCGCTGACTCCTATTGTGTGTTTTCGATGCGGGAGATAAGGGCATATTGCTAGAGTTTACCCAGAGATGGATAGTACTGCGCCACTGAAGGGTAGAGAGCTGGATAGAGCTCCAGCTGGTACGTCTGCTCAGAGAGGTAGAGCGACGGTAGAAGAAAAGGGGAAACAAGTGATGGGTCGAGGGCACGTACATACTTTGGACCAGGGGACAGCTGATGCTTCATCGGATGTGATATAAGGTAACATCCTGATTTATGATATTGAAGCATATGTTTTAATAGATCCTGGTGCCACGCATTCTTTTGTATCACCTTCATTTGCATGTAAATTAGCAAGACACGTAGAGCGTACACCGTTATGTATGATGATGTTGATTAGTACGCCTATGAATAGTAGTCAAGTTGTAGAATATGTATTAAATGGTTGCAAGTTGAGAGTAGGGGATAAGGAGATGACAACCAATCTAATATTACTAAGTATGAGTGACTTTGATATAATCTTAGGAATGGATTGGTTATCTACAAACCATGTTGTTTTAGATTGTTATGCTAAGACAGTTATGTTTCCTAACCCTACTAGATATGTTGTAAAGTTTAATAAAAATAAATGAAATGAGTAGCTATGATTATTATATGATTACTGACTTAGAAAACCTTCAACATATCATGGTTTCATTGCATACGTGGTAGATATGGATAAGGCACATCCGGAGTTGTTAGATATTACTGTGGTCAATGAGTACCCCAGATGTTTTTTCGGATGAGTTGCCAGGGTTACCACCAGACAGAGAAATGGAATTTGTATAGATTTGGTGCCTGGTACGGAGCCTATTTCGAGACCACCATATCGCATGGCCTTAGTTGAGCTAGAGGAGCTCAAGAGGCAGTTGCAGGAGCTATTGGATAGGGATTTTGTTCGACCAAGTGTTTCACCTTGGGGTGCACCGATTTTATTCGTGAGGAAGAAGGATGGGAGCCTCCGATTATGTATAGATTATCTATTGTTGAATAAGGCCACCATCAAGAATAGGTATCCCCTTCCACGTATTGACGACTTGTTAGATCAGCTTCAGGGAGCACAGGTCTTTTCCAAGATTGACCTGAGGTCTGGGTATCATCAGCTGAAAGTTCAGAGTGGAGATGTACCCAAGACAGCATTTCGTACCCGATATGGCCATTCTGAGTTCTTAGTCATGCCATTCGGATTGACGAATGCTCTAGCTGCTTTCATGGCTTTAATGAACGATGTATTCAAGCCATATTTAGACTAGTTTGTTATCGTCTTTATCGATGACATATTGGTGTATTCGAGATCCAAGGAAGAGCATGAGGAGCACCTCAGGATCGTAGTGCAGACTCTACGAGAGCAGGAGTTATATGCTAAGCTCAGTAAGTGTGACTTTTGGTTATCACAGATCTCGTTTTTAGAACATGTTGTATCGAGAGATGGTGTATCAGTTGATCCATCTAAGATAGAGGCTGTAGTTCAGTGGGAATAGCCGAAGATAGTCACCGAGATCAAGAGTTTTCTGGGTTTAGCAAGATATTATTGGAGATTCATCGAGGGATTTTTGAAATTAGCTGCTCTGTTGACACGTCTTACTCGAAAGAGTGTATCGTTCATATGGAACGAGGATTGTGAGAAGCGTTTTCAGGAGTTGAAGCGTCGATTGACCACCGCTTCGATTCTCACTATCCCTGCCAAGTCAGGAGGATTTGCAGTGTATACCGATGCTTCGCATCAGGGACTGGGCTGTGTATTGATGCAGCATGGGAAGGTAGTTGCTTATGGATCCAGACAGTTGAAGGATCATGAGAAAAACTATCCGACCCATGATTTGGAGCTAGCAACAGTAGTGTTTGTGTTAAAGGTATGGCGCCACTACTTGTATGGTAAGAAGTTTCAGATATTTACCGACCACACGAGCCTTAAGTATCTGTTCTCACAGAAAGAGCTGAACATGAGACAGAGAAGATGGCTAGAGCTTTTGAAGGACTACGATTGTGAGATACTTTATCATCCGGGTAAGGCTAACGTTGTAGTCGATACCTTAAGCAGGAAGAGCCTAGGGTCGGTATCGTATATAATGGTTAGGGAACGTGATTTGCTAGAGTAGTTTGCTAGCCTTAGTTTGGGAGTCGTGCCTTCTGACATGGATACAGGCTATGTGATAGCTAGTCTACGCTTGGAGCCAGATTTGTTAGACAGGATCAAAGTGGCTCAGCAGACTGATCCATTTTGTATGGTTGTGAGTAGTCTAATGCAGAAGGGCACATTGACTAATTTTGAGTTGAGTTCTGATGGACTACTGAGGTTCAGAGGCAGATTATGTGTTCCTGAGGATCCAAGACTCAGGAGATTGATATTGGCGAAAGCTCATTCGTCGAGGTATACGTTACATTTGAGGAGTAACAAAATGTATCAGAATCTCCGTAAGGTATACTGGTGGTCGGGTATGAAGAGAGATGTAGCAAAATTTGTGGCAAAGTGTTTCGTATGTCAGCAGGTGAAGGTAGAGCATCAAAAACCTGCAGGTTTATTGCAGCCTCTACCTATACCGATATGGAAATGGGAGCATATCACCATGGATTTTGTGATGGGTTTACCGAGAACCCATAGGAAACACGATGCTATATGGGTGATCGTCGACAGACTGACGAAGTCAGCCCACTTCCTAGCTGTGAGAGTGACCGATAGTCTGAGTTCATTAGCAGAACTGTATGTAAGCGAGGTTGTGAGGTTACACGGTGTACCAGTGAGCATCGTCTCTGATAGGGATTCTCGCTTCACTTCCCACTTTTGGGGACATTTTTAGGAAGCCATGGGAACCTAGTTGAGTTTGAGCACCACTTTCCATCCTCAGATAGATGGTCAATTAGAGACGACTATACAGACTCTTGAGGATATGTTGAGAGCATGTGTGCTAGATTTTAGAGGCTCTTGGGATGACCACTTGCCACTAGCTGAGTTCGCCTACAACAACAGTTATCATTCGAGTATCGAGATGGCACCGTATGAGGCTTCGTATTGTCGTAGATGTCATTCCCCTATTGGATGGGAAGAAGTGGGGACATGGTTACACAAGCATCTGAGGATGTCCACTTGATAGTAGAGAGTCTGAGGACAGCTCAGAGTAGACAAAAGAGTTACGCTGACAGGAGACGTAGGCCACTAGATTTTGAAGTTGGTGAATCCATGTTTTTGAAAGTTTCTCCTTCCAAGGGCATAGCAAGATTTGGGAAGAGAGGGAAACTAAATCCTCGCTATATTTGACCCTTTGAGATGCTTGATCGAGTGGGAGATAAGGCTTATAGGTTGGCATTGCCACCGGACTTATCAGGTGTCCATAACATCTTCCACATATCGATGCTTCGAAAGTATTACCCAAATCCGACACATGTGATTAGTTACGAGCCATTAGAGCTCCGAGATGACATGTCATATGTTGAGCGACTGATTCAGATATTGGATAGAAAGGAGAAGGTTTTGAGATCGAAGACCATCGGGTTAGTGAACATTCTCTGGCAGCATCATACTTCAAAGGAGGCTACTTGGGAGCTAGAGAGTCTGATGCGAGAGAAGTACTCTCACCTATTTGATGACTGACTTGGTTGTAATTTGGAGGACCAAATTTTTTGAGTAGGGGAGGATTGTCAGACCCGAACATTTTGTAGCTTTTTTCCTTATGATTCCTATGTGTATGAACACTCTATTATTATAGTTGAATCATAAGAAGAGTATTTACTAGATTTAAAGTGTTAGTAAAATTATTTAACACGCAAAAGCTACATAAAAAGCCTAATGTGAGCTATAAGAGTCACAGGCTAAACCGAGTGGATCTGAATCATTCTGACTGAAAATAAGAACTTAAAATGAGAAAGTATAGAGAGCTCATGAAGGAAAGTCAGCTTGATTTAGTCCCAAGCATAGAAAACAAGAGTAAAAGCTAAAAAGGGTAAATTAGACCTTTTTGGCGAGTTAAGGCATTTAAGGTGTTTCGGGTGTAATTATCCATCGAGAACTGTTGAAAGATAAAGATAAGAGTGTAAGACATAAGATATGACACTTCCGAAATTTTGAGAAAAAATCAACTTGGTCAATGGTTAAGGAAATACTTGCACTATAGTTAAGAAAGTGGACTTTTACCATAGTTGACTAATCATGGTTAAAAATTAACCTAAGTATGGAGACAAAATTGGGGAAATATATTCTTGGTCAAAATACAAGATAATTATCCCCGAAAGTAAGGAAAATTTATTCGGAGTGATTCCGGATTAAATTTAATGGTTAAAAACGTAATGGGCCTAAGGTGAAAATCTTAAAGCCCATTAAGGTATACTAAACGTAGATCGAAATTCTTAGGTCCCTTAGACCGAATTGTTGGACCAATTGATTGACCAAATATTAAGACAATTAAAGGCCCGAGGTATAGTAAAAATTTCAGCCCGAAAGCCCAATAGAAAGCCCAAACCGAAAAGCCCAAATGGAAAGCCCTTGAGATAAATATCTAACCATAGTTAAAGCTAAACATGACTCATAAGGTTATGTCACGACCCTCAACTTACCAAAATACGTACAAATTTTTCGCATTTTCATGCATCAATCCTTAATCATCCTTCCTCGATCGTGAACAACCACACGCTTAACAGTTGGGCTGTGTGTCGACGTCTAACTCACTCCACCATACCAATTCAATTTGAAACATTATTTATGAGTAAACACTTGTATAAATGTATATATATCAGAGTTGTTACATGTGTTTACATTGTTTTACATTGTTTTACATCCCCAGTAGTTACATACAAAATGCTACTGTGCTATGTCTAGTTTAGATACAAAATAATCCAAGTGTGTATACCTTTAGCGATGGGATGCAGCGGATTACCAAAAAGGGAATGCCTCCAGTCACGTCCAATCTATACTCAAATCTCTGTAGAGAGGGGAAAATAAGGGGGGTGAGCAAAACACACGCTCAGTAAGGCAATCATGCGAACAGGTAGATACTGTACTATCTACGTGATCGTGATGCCATGCTCAAAAGCATTTTATTCATTATTTATCTCAAAACATGAGTGTATGATTGTGTTAATGGTATGTAAAGCATTCATGCTATTAAAATTCAGTGCACATTTCAACTCAAAGCATGGTATAAATCATCATGCATAATTCACAATAAAAGCATGGCATTAAACATCATGCATTTTCACAATAAGGCATGGCATTAAACATCATGCATTCGTGCACTTTAAAAACCATTAACAAATCAATTCAACGTCAGGTCCCAGCCCATCCCTCGGGCTTTCCTGACCACAATCACTTCAAACATGGATTTATTCTCAAATAGCATTAGACATGTGAGATAGGCAGTTTCAACAATAGGTAATAACCTCAAGGTCTATGTACATAACCTGTGATACCGGCTACACGGATCAGGTGTGCGGGATATCACCACCATCTGCTTCCACACGGGAGGTGGGTCAAATCCTACCCGCCGGTCCATAGCAGATCTCGTCCGAAGACGGCACATCACATCACAACACGGTACAATGTACTCCATGCTACATGCACGGTACAACGTACTCCGTGGACCCCCAGCCTTATCCCTCGTTCGGGCTCATCAGCTGTTCCTCCAACCCTTATCCCTCGTTCGGGCTCATCAGGCGGATCTCCAACCCTTATCCCTCGTTCGGGCTCATCAGGTTGTTTTAACATGCCATGTCTCAAAACAATGCACGTGTGAGCCTATTTAATCGATGTGACACCAAGTCTACTCGAAGCTCCAAACACGGCAACATGCAAGATGGGCATCCAGTGCGAGACAAACTCAAAGCACAATGCCAAAACAATATGAAATCCATGTGAAAACTAGTGCCTCTTGCACTCTTCCATACTCACGAAATCATGTAGGTGGCTCAAAACTTGCAAAATGTGGTTATCAAAACCAAAACATACTCATTTCTTTTGCAAATCATTTCAATGTTAGCCAACCTACCAATCATTTGCTAAAAAGCAATAAAACATGATTTTCAAAGCAATATGCTTTTGTTTTCATGCACATTTCTCAAACTCCCAACTTTTACCCTTCAATCACCCAACAACAACATTTCCTAATCTCATGCATTCTAGCAAAACATTTATGCGCCCAAATTGCGCACAATATCTCTAAGAGTCCACACAATTCCCTTACCTCGATTTACTTGGTGTGACTCCTTTTCTCTTAGCTCCTCACGCTCTTGGGTCAACTTGCCTCGGCGTATCCTCGAAAGCTGCGATTCATTCATTAAATCGATTGAGTTAACATATTTAACCCATAATTGACCTCACTAGTCAACATTATTTACTTATGCATTTTACAAATGCCTTAACCCTCATTTTACCTCTTTTAGGTAAATCTCCCAATTTATCCACTAACCACATCTTAAAATCATACCACAACACTATAAATAACTTTTACATATCTCATTCATCATTAATCTCCATACATTCCACTTTCTCACTCTAGACCATTTCTAGGTCAAAATCATTCCAATGTATTTAGATAGTTTCTAACCATCCATACTCATGCCAAACAACTCCAAAATCAATTAAATAAACAATGTACCATAGTTGGAGTGTTAGAATCTTACCAAATTTGATTTCTCTTCTTGCTCCAATGGCAATGCCCTTAAATCCTTCAATATCAACAATGGGAAATTGCTTTCAAACTATGTTGTTCTTCTCTTTGATAGGAACAACTTTGTCTCTAATGGTCTCTCTTCAAACCTCACTGAAAATGATTGATTTTTGAGAGAGAATGTTAGGTTTTTGGGTTGAAAGTGAAAGGTTTGTGTTTTTCCCGAAATTTTCTGATTTCCAGCACTCCTTATATAGAAATAACTTGAGGAGATCGATCTGGTCCAAGAGGAGATCGATCTGGTCCCTTAAAATCCCTCTTTTTCACGGCATTTTTAAGCCTGAGATCGATCTGTCGAAGCATGAGATCGATCTGTCAAGGCATGAGATCGATCTGTCGAAGCATGAGATCGATCTGCTCCCAAACAGAGAGCTAAGGAGATCGATCTGGTCCATTGGAGATCGATCTGTTCTATTCTTTCGCCCAAATAAGAGCATTCTGGCTCTTCCAGATCGATCTCTCATCCCCTGAGATCGATCTGCCCTTCAAAATTTCCAGATTTCCTCTGCAACAACACTTACCAAATATCCTTAATTTGCTACCATGATCATTTCCTCATTCATTCTTCTTGAGACTTGAAAATGGTATCTATCCTCACTTCATACACATTAAAACTTGTGTAGGATCTTTGTATGACCAATGGTACTTAACATAAACAAGAATGGAAGTGCACATCTTATGCAATTCTACTTCCATTTTACCAAACTACTCATAATCCATTCTACACACATTCTCCACATGTTTAAGTCCATTACTACACATTCATATATAATGAAACTTGTATGTACAATTATCACTCTCATTACAAGTGTGTACATTACTTGTGGACTTACATCACATATACTTCATAGTACAACTCTATTTACACTTCTATGTACATATATACCCTTATACATATACGGGGTCTCACATTCTCCCCCACTTAGAAAATTTGGTCCTCCAAGTTGGAACCAATTATTCTGTGAACAACTCGGGATACCTCTCCCGCATCAAATTCTCCAATTCCCATGTGGCTTCTTCCACAGTGTGATGTTGCCAAAGTATCTTCACCAAGGGAATTGTCTTTGTCCTCAGCACTTTCTCTTTTCTGTCCAATACCCGAACTGGCTTCTCAACATAGGTCATACCCTCATTGAGCTCCAAAGGCTCATATCTTATCACATGTGTCGGGTCCGGGTGATACTTCCTCAACATGGATACGTGGAAGACGTTATGCACACTTGCCAACTCTGGTGGCAATGCCAATCTATACGCCTTGTCTTCCACCTTATCAAGTATCTCAAATGGCCCGATATATCGAGGGCTCAACTTTCCCTTCTTCCCAAATCTCATAATTCCCTTCGAAGGGGAAACTTTCAGAAACACTGACTCACCCACCTCAAACTCTAGTGGTCTCCGTCTCTTGTCAGCATAACTCTTTTGCCTGCTCTGAGCTGTCCGTAACCTCTCACATATCAATTGGACGTCCTCAGAGGCTTGTCTAACCAAGTCGGGAGCAAAGATCTGTCTGTCACCAACCTCTTCCCATCCAATAGGGGAACGGCATCTACGCCCATACAATGCCTCATATGGTGCCATCCCGATACTCGCATGAAAACTGTTATTATACGTGAACTCTGCGAGTGGCAAATGGTCATCCCAGGAGCCTCCAAAATCCAATGCACACGCTCTCAACATGTCCTCCAGGGTCTGTATAGTCCTCTCTGACTGACCATCTGTCTGAGGATGAAACGCGGTGCTAAAACTCAATTGGGTCCCCATCGCTTCCTGAAAATGTTCCCAAAAGTGGGAAGTGAAGCGGGCATCCCTATCAGAAACAACGCTCACTGGAATTCCATGTAGCCTCACTATCTCGCGCACATATAGGTTCGCTAACTGGCTCAGAGTATCGGTAGCTCTCATAGCTAGAAAATGGGCTGATTTCATCAACCGATCCACAATCACCCATATGGCATCATGACCTCTCCGGGTCCTCGGCAATCCCATCACAAAATCCATGGTGACATGCTCCCACTTCCATGTCGGTATCGGTAGAGGCTGCAATAACCCTGCAGGCTTCTGATGCTCTACCTTCACCTGCTGACAAATGAGACACTTAGCAACATATTCAGCAATGTGCTTTTTCATTCCCGACCACCAATAAACCTTTCGAAGGTTTTGATACATTTTGGTACCCCCTGGATGTATCGTATACTTCGATGAGTGAGCCTCTGTCAGGATCAACCTTCTGATCTCTGCGTCATCAGGAACACATATTCTACCTCTGAACCTCAACAATCCATCCGAACTCAACCCAAAGTCCGTCTCTATACCCCTCTGTATCTGCCCGACAATATCACTACACTGCTGATCAACTCGCTGAGCCTGTCGGATTCGATCTACCAGATCTGGTTCCAACTGCAGGCTAACTATCATAAATCCACTATCAGCGTCAGGCGGGGTCATATCCAAACTGAGGTTCATGAACTGTTCCAACAGCTCGTGTTCCCTGATCATCATGAATGATACCATCCCGAGATGCTTCCTACTCAATGCATCAGCAACCACATTTGCTTTACCCGGGTGGTATAGGATTTCACAATCATAATCCTTTAATAGCTCGAGCCATCTCCTCTGTCTCATGTTCAACTCTTTCTGTGAGAACAGGTACTTAAGGCTCTTATGATCTGTATAAATCTGAAATCTCTCACCATAGAGGTAGTGGCGCCATATCTTCAGCGCAAACACCACCGCTGCCAACTCCAAGTCATGGGTCGGGTAGCTCCTCTCATGATCCTTTAACTGTCTTGATCCATAGGCTACTACCTTCCCATCCTGCATCAATACACAGCCCAGTCCTAGGTGTGAAGCATCTGCATACACCGAGAAACCTCCTGAGCTGGTAGGAATGGTGAGTATTGGAGCTGTAGTTAATCTCCTTTTCAACTCCTCAAAACTGTCTTCACACTTTTTGTCCCACACAAACTCTACATTTTTCCTTGTGAGACGTGTCAAAGGAGCAGCTAACCTCGAAAATCCCTCTACAAACCTTCGATAATACCCAGCTAAACCCAGGAAACTTCTGATCTCTGTCACTGTTTGGGGTCTCTGCCACTGAACTACGGCCTCAATCTTATATGGATCCACTGATACTCCATCCTTTGATACTATGTGACCTAGAAAAGAGATCTGTTCCAACCAAAAGTCGCACTTACCGAGTTTAGCGTACAACTTCTTTTCTCGGAGGGTTTGTAGCACTATCCTCAAATGCCTTTCATGTTCCTCTCTAGACCTTGAATACACCAGTATATCATCAATAAACACAATAACAAATCGATCCAAATACTGGTGGAATACCTCATTCATCAAGGACATAAAAGCTGCGGGAGCATTCGTCAGCCCGAATGGCATAACCATAAACTCGTAATGTCCATACCGGGTGCGAAAAGCTGTCTTGGGTACATCTCCATCTCGTATCTTCAACTGATGGTACCCTGACCTCAGATCTATCTTGGAAAAGACCTGCGCTCCCTTAAGCTGATCCAACAAATCATCGATGCGTGGGAGGGGATACTTATTCTTGATGGTGGCCTTATTCAACAACTGGTAGTCTATACATAGTCGGAGGCTTCCATCCTTCTTCCTTACAAACAGGATCGGTGCTCCCCAAGGTGAGACGCTCGGTCTGATGAACCCCTTCTCCAACAACTCTTGTAATTGTTTCCTTAACTCCTCTAACTCAACTTGAGCCATTCTGTATGGTGGCTTGGACATCGGCTCTGTACCAGGTGCCAAATCTATCCCAAACTCCATCTCCCTATCTGGAGGTAACCCTGGTAACTCATCCGGAAAGACATCTGGAAATTCCCTAACCACTGGTATGTCTTCCAATTCCGAATGTGCCTTATCCGTCTCAATCACAAAAGCGATGAATCCTTCACATTATTCCTTCCACCATTAGTATCATAAATCATCACATCACATACATAAATGAAATCAAATTTATCTTTCATACATCATGTATCAAGATTGTACTCATCACACTTATAATAATCATGTTCTTTAATTTCATTTCACAAAATTAACTACAAGGTTGTCTATCTTTGGAAACATCAAAGTTTTCGCATGACAATCCATAACAACATGATTGGCAGCCAACCAATCCATTCCTAGGATCACATCAAAATCACTCATGTTTAATAAAATTAAATCGGCTGCCATCTCTTTACCTCCTATCTTCATTTTACAATCCCTATATATATGCTCAGTCAACTGACTATCATTCATAGGGGTAGATATCAATAACATCTTATCAAGCAGCGTGGGTTTTACATGCTTCAACAATTTACATGCAAAGGATGGCGAAATAAAGGAGTGTGTGGCACCAGGATCAAACAGTACATAAGCTTCTAAATCAAAGATTTGGATGGTACCTTTTACCACATCTGAAGACTGATCTGCAGTATCCTGATCCAGTGCGTGCACTCGTCCTCTGCTTACACCCACTGCTTGTTTCCCCTTTTCTTCAGCTGTAGCCTTCCTCCTCGGAGCAGCTGTACCAACTAGAGCTCTCTCTGGCTCCTTGCCCTTCTGTGGGGCTCTCTATATCATCTCGGGGCAATCTCTGCTTATGTGCCCTGGCTTCCCACATCTGAAGCATACAACCTGAGGTCCATAACATGGTCGAGTACCATGGTACCTACCACACTTGCCACATTGTTCTGTAGTAGGCCGTGGTCCTCCAATCACGATTCCCTTAGCTGGAGCAATGGCCGGATACATGGGAGTATCAACTGTCCTCTCCCGGATTTCATCAATTCTTGGCCTCCTTCCAGAGAATCTCTTGCTTCCTTTATAGCTGAAGCCTCTATCCATCATAGGTCTCTTCTTATCTCTATCCCTCATCTTACTAACCTTTCCAAACTCCGAGGCGATTCTATCAACATCCTGTTCACATAATTGCGCCCTGCGCACTGCCTCTTCATAGGTCGGTATATCCAAGGGAACCAATTTAGACCTGATGGTTGGTCTCAATCCATCCACAAACTTCTGGATCTTCTCGACCTCATTACTCATCGTGTTGGGATCATATCTGCCCAGGGATATAAAAGCAGTCTCATACTCATCCACAGTCCTGCTCCCTTGGGTCAGTCCCAAAAATGCCATCTTCAGCTTCCGCTGGGCGGTATCCGGGACATACTGTCTCCGGAAGGCCTCTAGAAACACATCCCAGCTGATCTCAGTATACCGGGCTCTCAAAATAGGCCTGGTGGATTTCCACCAATGTTCTGCTGATCCCTTCAGCATGAAAGCGGCAAATGCTACCATCTCGGTAGTAGTGCACTCGAAGAACCCATATAATTTCTCGATCTCATTGATCCAATCCTCAGCCGCTACTGGGTCCTTTACTCCACTGAAAGATGGCGGTCCAAACTTCTGGAATTGCCGCAGTCTATCCAAATCACATCCATATCCCCAACCTCTACTGCCTGGCGTAGCAACCGGCGTAGGCACATCCTGTGGGGGTGGGGTATCTGTCGTCTGAGGTCCTTGGGCTTGCCTTGCCCGTGCCTCAGGAGCTGCTGCCTGCTCGGCATCACCCTGTGTAGCGGGACTCTGTCTACCACCAACTCCAGGTAAAGATTGAGTGACCAATTCCAAAATCATCTCAATGCTCCGCTCAATCCTCGCGAAGCGAGCCTCAGTATTCTCGGGCCTCTCCTCTGGACCCTGTGGAGCGTGCTCAACGTCGACCTCCACCTCAACATCCTCCTGAGCCTCGTGTGTTTCCGGCTCAACACGACCCCCAGGCCTACCTCTACGGCCTCGAGCCTGTGCTCTCATCCCTCTACCGCGACTGGTATTAGGCATACTTACTCAGTTCCCTACATTCACAACCAAATACTTAGTCAACCCATCGACATACACTATTTGTATCTAAACAAGCACAGTAACTTGGGGATGTAATTTTTTCACTTATTATGTATTTTAGACACGACACTCGTCAGACCAACTCGAGCTCTGATACCAACTTCTGTCACGACCCTCAACTTACCAAAATACGTACAAATTTTTCGCATTTTCATGCATCAATCCTTAATCATCCTTCCTCGATCGTGAACAACCACACGCTTAACAGTTGGGCTGTGTGTCGACGTCTAACTCACTCCACCATACCAATTCAATTTGAAACATTATTTATGAGTAAACACTTGTATAAATGTATATATATCAGAGTTGTTACATGTGTTTACATTGTTTTACATTGTTTTACATCCCCAGTAGTTACATACAAAATGCTACTGTGCTATGTCTAGTTTAGATACAAAATAATCCAAGTGTGTATACCTTTAGCGATGGGATGCAGCGGATTACCAAAAAGGGAATGCCTCCAGTCACGTCCAATCTATACTCAAATCTCTGTAGAGAGGGGAAAATAAGGGGGGTGAGCAAACCACACGCTCAGTAAGGCAATCATGCGAACAGGTAGATACTGTACTATCTACGTGATCGTGATGCCATGCTCAAAAGCATTTTATTCATTGTTTATCTCAAAACATGAGTGTATGATTGTGTTAATGGTATGTAAAGCATTCATGCTATTAAAATTTAGTGCACATTTCAACTCAAAGCATGGTATAAATCATCATGCATAATTCACAATAAAAGCATGGCATTAAACATCATGCATTTTCACAATAAGGCATGGCATTAAACATCATGCATTCGTGCACTTTAAAAACCATTAACAAATCAATTCAACGTCAGGTCCCAGCCCATCCCTCGGGCTTTCCTGACCACAATCACTTCAAACATGGATTTATTCTCAAATAGCATTAGACATGTGAGATAGGCAGTTTCAACAATAGGTAATAACCTCAAGGTCTATGTACATAACCTGTGATACCGGCTACACGGATCAGGTGTGCGGGATATCACCACCATCTGCTTCCACACGGGAGGTGGGTCAAATCCTACCCGCCGGTCCATAGCAGATCTCGTCCGAAGACGGCACATCACATCACAACACGGTACAATGTACTCCATGCTACATGCACGGTACAACGTACTCCGTGGACCCCCAGCCTTATCCCTCGTTCGGGCTCATCAGCTGTTCCTCCAACCCTTATCCCTCGTTCGGGCTCATCAGGCGGATCTCCAACCCTTATCCCTCGTTCGGGCTCATCAGGTTGTTTTAACATGCCATGTCTCAAAACAATGCACGTGTGAGCCTATTTAATCGATGTGACACCAAGTCTACTCGAAGCTCCAAACACGGCAACATGCAAGATGGGCATCCAGTGCGAGACAAACTCAAAGCACAATGCCAAAACAATATGAAATCCATGTGAAAACTAGTGCCTCTTGCACTCTTCCATACTCACGAAATCATGTAGGTGGCTCAAAACTTGCAAAATGTGGTTATCAAAACCAAAACATACTCATTTCTTTTGCAAATCATTTCAATGTTAGCCAACCTACCAATCATTTGCTAAAAAGCAATAAAACATGATTTTCAAAGCAATATGCTTTTGTTTTCATGCACATTTCTCAAACTCCCAACTTTTACCCTTCAATCACCCAACAACAACATTTCCTAATCTCATGCATTCTAGCAAAACATTTATGCGCCCAAATTGCGCACAATATCTCTAAGAGTCCACACAATTCCCTTACCTCGATTTACTTGGTGTGACTCCTTTTCTCTTAGCTCCTCACGCTCTTGGGTCAACTCGCCTCGGCGTATCCTCGGAAGCTGCGATTCATTCATTAAATCGATTGAGTTAACGTATTTAACCCATAATTGACCTCACTAGTCAACATTATTTACTTATGCATTTTACAAATGCCTTAACCCTCATTTTACCTCTTTTAGGTAAATCTCCCAATTTATCCACTAACCACATCTTAAAATCATACCACAACACTATAAATAACTTTTACATATCTCATTCATCATTAATCTCCATACATTCCACTTTCTCACTCTAGACCATTTCTAGGTCAAAATCATTCCAATGTATTTAGATAGTTTCTAACCATCCATACTCATGCCAAACAACTCCAAAATCAATTAAATAAACAATGTACCATAGTTGGAGTGTTAGAATCTTACCAAATTTGATTTCTCTTCTTGCTCCAATGGCAATGCCCTTAAATCCTTCAATATCAACAATGGGAAATTGCTTTCAAACTATGTTGTTCTTCTCTTTGATAGGAACAACTTTGTCTCTAATGGTCTCTCTTCAAACCTCACTGAAAATGACTGATTTTTGAGAGAGAATGTTAGGTTTTTGGGTTGAAAGTGAAAGGTTTGTGTTTTTCCCGAAATTTTCTGATTTCCAGCACTCCTTATATAGAAATAACTTGAGGAGATCGATCTGGTCCAAGAGGAGATCGATCTGGTCCCTTAAAATCCCTCTTTTTCATGGCATTTTTAAGCCTGAGATCGATCTGTCGAAGCATGAGATCGATCTGCTCCCAAACAGAGAGCTAAGGAGATCGATCTGGTCCATTGGAGATCGATCTGTTCTATTCTTTCGCCCAAATAAGAGCATTCTGGCTCTTCCAGATCGATCTCTCATCCCCTGAGATCGATCTACCCTTCAAAATTTCCAGATTTCCTCTGCAACAACACTTACCAAATATCCTTAATTTGCTACCATGATCATTTCCTCATTCATTCTTCTTGAGACTTGAAAATGGTATCTATCCTCACTTCATACACATTAAAACTTGTGTAGGATCTTTGTATGACCAATGGTACTTAACATAAACAAGAATGGAAGTGCACATCTTATGCAATTCTACTTCCATTTTACCAAACTACTCATAATCCATTCTACACACATTCTCCACATGTTTAAGTCCATTACTACACATTCATATATAATGAAACTTGTATGTACAATTATCACTCTCATTACAAGTGTGTACATTACTTGTGGACTTACATCACATATACTTCATAGTACAACTCTATTTACACTTCTATGTACATATATACCCTTATACATATACGGGGTCTCACAGGTTACTCATAAGGTGACTCATGACTAAGGCTTAGGAAGTCAAGTTTAATGGCTGGAAAGTAAGGCTTAATGGCTAAGTAAGTGGCTTATAAAATCAACCACACCATTGTCATCTTCATCACACCAATTTCGGCTAGAAGAGGAAACCATTGAAACAAATTTATCCAAGCTTTCTCTCACTAGAAATCACTAGGAATTAGGCATATTTGGAACTTACATTCTTCAGGAAAGTTGTTCCAAATTGAAAGGAGAGTGACATATGTTGGAATTGACTATCAAGGAGCCATAGAGTACAAATCGTGAGCCTCCAAAGTATTCGGCCAAGTGTGAACACAACTATTGGTATATTTTCAAGTTTTCAATTTCATTTATGTTAATGTATGAATGATTTTAAGTATATTGGTATATGATTTAAGCATTGAAACATATGAAATCACTATGATCTTGGTTAGACCGAGAGTGAGTAGTGAAATAATGATGAATGCCCATATGATGTTAAGGCATAAATAGGTTAATATACATGAGTTAATGATTATGGTGTAATTAGAATTAATCAAATTGATTAATTAATACATGTATTAAGTTGGCAATCAAGGTGTTTGATAAAATGCCTAAATGAACTATGTGATGTTTAAAAATGTTGCCAACCAAGTGTTTGTGAAAATGCCTAAGTGAATTGGCTAAGGAAAGGGACATGGCCGGCATGCCATGGTGTGACCGACGGCATGGATAGCTCTCGGCCATGGCATGTGGCCGAGAGGTCCAATGGGCCAAGCTCAAATATTTTAGGCCTAATGTAATTTAATGGGTCTAGGACAAGCCGAATAAGAGTTGGTGGGCCCCATAAGCCCAATAGGCCCAACGAAAATGAATAGTAAAATGAAAATGGGCTTAAGGCATATTTAGGCCCATTAAGGATTATTAAAGCCCATTAAGGGAAATAGACTGTATTTAATGTGAAATATAGTTGGAAAAGTGTAATTAACCTGATAAATGGTTATATGCAGCTTCAGAGATTATTGGAGGAGCAAATCAGGCTGTTGGATCGAGCAGCGTTGAGAAAGTGAAATTTCTCGAGTGATTGCTGTTAAGGGACTTTTATGAGTAGTTGGAGATACCTACACGTATTTTCGTCTGCTTTTACATTCACTTAAAAACTTTGAGGGTCAGAGAAAGTGAATAATAATTATTGTGACCCGATAGTAGCAAATTATGATTTTGCCCCTAGTTAGTGAAAAAGTCAACTTTTGTGAAAAGTTGTAAAAAGCATGGAAACCACCATTTTGAGTGTTTACTACTGTTTAGCAGAAGAATAAATAGATGGGCTAATGATTTTCAGGTTAATGTGAATTAAGCACACTTTATAGTACTGATTTTGATATTTTATAAATCATCCCTTTTTAAAGAGCCATCTATCATATTATCTGAGAATGAATCGTGCTGGAGCACAGCTCACACTGGATTTCACATATTTTCCACATACATTAGTGTTGGATTATGATTCACACTAGATTTCCATAACATGCATGATAGAGTACTGGAGTTCTTACTCGTACTCAGTTTTATATGATATATGCATGAGAGAGTGTTGGAACGATTAGCTCGTACTCGAGTTTTTCATGAGATGCATGACAGAGTGCTGGAGCGTTGCTCGTACTCGATTCTTCATGATTTATACATGACATAGTACTGGAGCTATTTCTCGTACTTGATTTGATGATATTTTGCATACATAGTACTGGAGCTATTGCTCATACTTGATTTAATACATGAACTATGCATTGACCTAGTTACTGGAGGTTTACTTGCACTAGAATTGACTGATTTAATTACGGACAGACCTGAGGGATGGGTCAGACTTCGATTTTGTATTGTGAATGATTTAAATGCCATAATTACTGCGATTTAAACATACATGGCATGATTTATCTAAAGGCATTGTGATATTATAAAGATGTATTGTTTTGCACTACATGCCTACATTTGAGAAAGAAAGCATGATTTCTGCACATGGGATTTAATCTGTACAAGTATATATATATTTAAAGACATGCTTTTAAAGTGAGTAAAGAAAATGATGTTTTCAAGGCATAGCATTATTTGAGTAGATAGTGTAGATATCTACTTGCTTGCCTGATTTCCTTACTGAGCGCGTTGTATGCTCACCTCCTTTCCTTCCATCTCTCTACAGAGCATCAGCATAGAGTGAGAGCTATTGAGGGATAGTATTCCTGAGTCCACTGCTATTTCCTATCGATCGACAGGTATACATATTTTGTACGGTTATGTATCTAAACATAGAAACAACACAGTGATGTATACGATATATATTATGGGGAATGTAATTGTAGTAGACTTTATGTAATCTCACATGTATTATAAAAGAAGTAACAGTTAGCAACAGTATATTGACATGTATGTATAATGAATGATATGGTATGCGAGGAAGCTAACATCGAATCACAGCCCAACCATTGATGAGAGGAAAGGTAAGTTAAAATGCGAAAAATTTGTAGTGATTTTGGTTAAATTCATGAATTGAGATGAGGTCCTGACACCTCCTGTGGCAATACTCTTTGCTGGAGCTACGGTCGGATAAGCAGGAGGTATAGCAAATCTCTCATGCCTCCTCAACCCGTGATCTCTTACCCAAGAGTTTCTTCCCTCCTCGATAACTGAAATCCCTAGCCGGCCTCTTCTTCTGTATATCTCAGCTCTGGCTAAACTCCCAAACTCAGAAGCATTTCTTTCATAATCTTGCTCGTACAGTTGCGCCTTGCGCACTGCTTCCTCATAGGTGGTTATATCTAATGGAACCAACCTAGTCCGCAGAATCGGTCTCAATCTGTCGATAAACCTGTGGACCTTCCTGGCCTCACTATACATGGTATCTGGGTCATATCTCCCCAGAGATAGGAATCGAGTCTCATACTCGTCCACTCGAGTCTCATACTCGTCTCATACTCTGCCTGTAGTTTCCGCTGTGCGGTGTTGGGAACAAACTGCCTCCTAAAGGCCTCCCAAAATATCTCCCAACTAATGTCTGTGTGTCAGGCTCTCAATATGGGTCGAGTGGACTTCCACCAATGCTCTGGAGTTCCCTTCAGTAGGAACGCATCAAATGTGACCATCTCCGATGTCGTACACTCGAAGACTCCATAAAGTTTCTCCATCTCTGCCACCCACTCCTCAGCAGCTATAGGGTCCTTGACCCCACTAAAAGATGGAGGTCTAAATTTTTGGAATTCTCGCAACCGATGTAGATCGCATCCGTACCCTAATCCACTACCACCCGAAACTGGTGGGGTGTAGGAGTATCTACAGTCCTCGGTGCATCAGCTGTCTGCGTAGGTGTATCAGGGGCAACTGCCTCTCCTGTCGCAGCTCCTGCCTCCTGTCCTTGCCTACCCGGCATCGTCTGTGCCAATATCTCTACAATTGTCTCTAGACTACTCTCTAATCTCATAAAGCACGTCTCTGCACACTCGGGTGCCTCAGTAGCACCAGAAGTCTCATGCGTAGGTAATGGTTCAACAGTAGCTCGTCTCTCGAGACTATCTCTACAGCCTCGAGCCCTACGTCTCGTACCTCTACCACTACGCTTATTTGCCATATAGGCAAAGTTCCTGCATTCAAAATCATGAATTAGTCCGTCTCCTATCTAGTATACACAGTTGTATCTAAACACAGCACAATATTATGGGGATGTACACTATCCTATTTCCTAATACCGACTCACAACAGACCAACCTCTGTTCTAATACCATTCTGTCACGACCTCATCTCGATTCATGACTTTAACCAAAATCCCTACAAAATTTTCACAGTTTAATTTACCTTTCCTCTCATAAATGGTTGGGCTGTGATTCGATGTTAGCTTCCTCGCATACCATATCATCCATTATCATACATACATGTCAATATACTGTTATTAACTGTAGCTTCTGTTATAATACATGTGAGATTATATAAAGTCTACTACAATTACATTCCCCATAATATATATCGTATACATCACTCTGTTGTTTCTATGTTAGATACATAACCGTACAAAATATGTATACCTGTCGATCGATAGGAAATAGCAGTGGACTCAGGAATACTATCCCTCAATAGCTCTCACTCTACTGCTGATGCTCTGTAGAGAGATGTAAAGAAAGGGGGTGAGCATACAATGCGCTCAGTAAGGAAATCAGGCAAGCAAATAGATATCTACACTATCTACTCAAAATAATGCTATGCCTTGAAAACATTATTTCCTTCACTCAGTTTAAAAGCATGTCTTTAAATATATATATATATACTTGTACAGATTAAATCCCATGTACAGAAATCATGCTTTCTTTCTCAACTGTAGGCATGTAGTGCAAAACAATGCATCTTTATAATATCACAATGCCTTTAGATAAATCATGCCATGTATATTCAAATCACAGTAAATATGGCATTTAAATCATTCACAACACAAATCGGAGTCCGACCCATCCCTCAGGTCTGTCCACAATTAAACTAGTTAATCAGGTGATATATCATGTGAGACTCTATGGTGAAAATGTAAATAGTATCCTGGACTATGATCATATCAGACATGTGATCCCAAGCAACACAGTACTCGGTGTGCGGGGCATCACTGCTGCAACAGGAGGGGGTCAGTCCATCACAACCACCAGCTATATCTTCCTCAACTCCACAACAACACACGGTACAGTGTACTCCATGCCACATGCACGGTACAACGTACACCCGTGGACCCTACATCATAGTCGAGGTGCTTGCCATAGGTCTTAGCCCTCAAAACCATGGAATATCATACCATGTCTCTAAATCCTCATGTGAATCCTCTCATAGTGTGACACTCAGTCTGCACAAAGAAATCAAGCATGGTTTTCAACATGTATTATATATCACATACAGTGCGTGCCTTTAAGCGCGACTCACAGTCGACACTCCGCTCAAACACTGTTTCACATCACAAACTCAACTCTAGTGTGAGTAAACCTCCAGCAACTAGGTCAATGCATAGTTCATGTATTAAATCAAGTACGAGCAATAGCTCCAGTACTATGCTATGCACAATATCATCAAATCAAGTACGAGCAATAGCTCTAGTACTATGTCATGCATAAATCATGAAGAATCGAGTACGATCAATGCTCCAGCACTGTGTCACGTATCTCATGAAAAACTCGAGTACGAGCTAATCGCTCCAGCATTCTCTCATGCATATATCATATAAAACTGAGTACAAGTAAGAACTCCAGTACTCTATCATGCATGTCATGGAAATCTAGTGCGAATCATAATCCAGCACTAATGTATGTGGAAAATATATGAAATCCAGTGCGAGCTGTGCTCCAGCACGATTCATTCTCACATAATATGATAGATGGCTCTTTAAAAAGGGATGATTTCTAAAATATCAAAATCAGCACTATAAAGTGTGTTTAATTCACATCAACCTTAAAAATCATTAGCCCATCTATTTATTTTTCTGCTAAACAGTAGTAAAAAACTCAAAATGGTGGTTTCCATGCTTTTTACAACTTTTCACAAAAGTTAACTTTTTGACTAACTAGGGGTAAAATCGTAATTTACCACTATCGGGTCACAATAATTATTATTCACTTTCTCTGACCCTTAGAGTTTTTAACTGAATGTAAAAGCAGATGAAAATATGTGCATGTATCTCTAACTACTCACGAAAGTCCCTTACCTGCAATCACTCGAGAAATTTCACTTTCTCAATGCTGCTCGATCCAGCAGTCCAATTTGCTTCTCTAATAATCTCTAGAGCTGCATATAACCATTTATCAGGTTAATTACACTTTCCTACTATATTTCATATTAAATACAATCTATTTCCCTTAATGGGCTTTAATAAACCTTAATGGGCCTAACTATGCCTTAAGACCATTTCCATTTTACTATTCATTTTCGTTGGGCCTATTGGGCTTGTGGGACCCACCAATTCTTATTGGGCTTGTCCTAGACCCATTACATCATATTGGGCCTAAAATATTTGGGTTTGGCCCATTGGACCTCTCGGCCACATGCCATGGCCGAGAGCTATCCATGCCGTCGGTCACACCATGGCATGCCGGCCATGTCCCTTTCCTTAGTCAATTCACTTAGGCATTTTCACAAACACTTGGTTGGCAATATTCTTAAACATCACATAGTTTATTTAGGCATTTTATCAAACACCTTGATTGCCAACTTAATACATGTATTAATTTAATCAATTTGATTATTTCTAATTACACCATAGTCATTAACACATGTATATTAACCTATTTATGCATTAACATCATATGGGCATTAATCATTATTTCACTACTCACTCTCGGCCTAACCAAGATCATAGTGATTTCATATATTTCAATGCTTAAAACATATACCAATATACTTAAAATCATTCATACATTAACATATATGAAATTGAAAACTTGAAAATATACCAATTGTTGTGTTCACACTTGGCCGAATACTTTGGAGGCTTACAGTTTGCACTCTATGGCTCCTTGATAGCCAATTCCAACATATGTCACTCTCCTTTCAATTTTGAACAACTTTCATGAAGAATTGAAGTTCCAAATATGCCTAATTCCTAGTGATTTCTAGTGAGAGAAAGCTTGGATTATTTGTTTCAATGGTTTCTTCTTCTAGCCGAAAATGGTGTGATGAAGATTACAATGGTGTGGCTGATTTTATAAGCCACTTACTTAGCCATTAAGCCTTACTTTCCAGCCATTAAACTTGACTTTCTAAGCCTTAGTCATGAGTCACCTTATGAGTCACCTTATGAGTCATGTTTAGCTTTAACTATGGTTAGATATTTATCTTATGGGCTTTCCATTTGGGCTTCTCGGTTTGGGTTTTCTTAATGGGCTTTCAGGATAAAAGTTTTACTATACCTCGGGCCTTTAATTATCTAAATATTTGGCCGATCAATTGGTCAAACAATTTGGTCTAAGGGACCTAAGAATTTCGATCTACGTTTAGTATACCTTAGTGGGCTTTAAAATTTTCACCTTAGGCCCATTACGTTTTTAACCATTAAATTTAGTCTGAAATCCTTCCGAATAAATTTTTCTGACTTTCAGGGATCATTATCTTGTATTCTGACCAAGAATATTTTTCTCCAATTTTTTCTCTAAACTTAGGTTAATTTTTAACCATGATTAGTCAACTATGGTAAAAGTCCACTTTCTTAACTATAGTTGACTTTTTCCTTAACCATTGACCAAGTTAACTTTTTCTCAAATTTTCGGAAGTGTCATATCTTATGTCTTACACTCTCGTCTTTATGTTTCAACCATTCCCAGTGGATAATTATACCTGAAACACCTTAAATACCTTAACTCACCAAAAAGGTCCAATTTACCCTTTTTAGCTTTTACTCACGTTTTTTGTATTCGGAACTAAATCAAGCTGACTTTCCTTCATGAGTTCTCTATACTTTCTTATTTTAAGTTCTTATTTTCAGTGAGAATGATTCAGATCCACTCGGTTCAGCCTGTGACTCTTATAGCTCACATTAGGCTTTTTATGTAGCTTTTGCGTGTTAAATCATTTTACTAACACTTTAAATCTAATAAGTACTCTTGTTATGATTCAACTATAATAATAGAGTGTTCATACACATAGGAATCATAAGGAATAAGCTACAAAAAATTCGACTCTGACAAATACAATTATCCATTGACTGTAAGTACTCTTTTCTTAAAAGTAAACTCAATTAAATAAATACAAATACTTATACATATACATCCCCGACCGTACATTCGTTTATATAACTGTGCTTTTACATTGTTCAGTACAAAACATTGCAAATGTGTATACCTTTCGTGAGATGAATATGCAGTGGATCAAGGAATACCAGTCCTCATCCATGCTCAGCTACTGTGAACGCTCTATAGAGAGGGAAAATAAAAAGGGGGTGAGCTCACAACTCAGTAAGGAAATAAGGCAAGCAAGTAGATAGCCGCATTATCTACAAAATACAATGCTCATGCAACTAAATCATTTCCTTTTCGACTGATATCTAAATCATGTGTCTTTCTTCAAACATTTATGCAATATATACATATAGATATAATCATCAGCTATGAAACTGAAATCATGCTGGTTAAAATCACTTCAGCAAATTATGAAAAATGTTGCATTTCTCATGTAATTATTATAAATCACATTTATCATGCTATTTCAATTAAATCAAAATAATATGGCATTTCATCATGTTAAAAACATGGAAATCTGGGCCTCACCTATCCCTCGGGTTACCCTTATCACACACAAAGTCATATGTTCAGATTATAAAATCATGTGATAATTCATTTAAGAAATCTCAAGTGAATGAAACGAGATAGGGGACTAGATGTTTCGAGATTATGATCATAACTCATTTTTCGTGATCCCAGGCTACACAGTACTCAGTGTACGGGGTCTCACATTTACTGTAACAGGAGGCGGGTCAAATCCTCTACCGTCAGCTCATAACTCAATAACATCGTGTACTCACGGTACAAGGTACTCCATGTGACATACACGCTATAAAGTACTCCATGGACCCAATCTCAAGGTCGGGGTGCCTGCCATAGGTCTTAGCCCTCATACCATGGATATACCTAGTCGGGGTGCTTGTCATAAGTCTTAGCCCTCATACTATGGATAATAGTTTCGATAGCCCTCTGCCATATCTCAAAATGTTGCACATGCGAGCATATAATCAATGCGACACACAATCAGCACAAGCTCCCAACACGAATGTTTCATGCACTCTCTTTCAAAATCAGTACGTGCGAGTAAACTCCCAACACGAACTCATGCATATGGTCATATAAAACTAGTGTGAGCAATGCTTCCAATACTATGTCATATAAAACTGAGTGTGAGCAGTGCTCCAATACTCTATCATGCATCAATCAATAAAACTGAGTACGAGCAATGCTCCCAGTACTCTATCATGCACAAATCGCCTTAAAATCAAGTACGAGAAATACTCATGTACTATGTGATGCATATCTCAAAAAATCTACTGCGAGTGTTACTCTTGCCCAATGTTTTTTACACAAACCAATAGATGGCTTATTTCAATTGAAATTCACTCAATCAAATATAATAGGCACTCAAATGAGCTGTTTTCGCATATATATGAAAAAAATAGCCATTTTATCAATGCAACTATCAAAAGTAGTCACAAACATGCTTCCTAAACTTTTTACCCTTAATTTGGATAAAACCACAATTTACCTTATCAGTTCCTATCGAAACTTTTCTATACACATAATTTCATATACAGTATAATAATCAAAATTCTATTCAAAATACATGTAGCTACCTCTAGCTACTCACGAAATTCACTTACATCGGATCACGTCGCGTGACCTCACTTCTTCGGTGTTGCTCACTCTCGCAGTCCGCTCACCTTCCAATATAACTTTCGAAGCTGTTAATAGTAATTCACATTAGTATACTTTAATATACTTAGTTTTCACTTGGATGAATCTAAATCAATGCATTTAACTCCTCTCAATGCCTCAATCTCATCACTTTCTCCCATTATGGTGTTTTTACTATATATCTCATAGACCTATTTTCATTTCTCATCTATTCCAATTTATGTATTTCATAAAACCATTTTACAATCTTCCTGTCACGACCCAAAACTACCCAAAAATCAGAGTAAATTTTTCGCGTTTTGTTATTTTCTTACCTGCTTACCTGTCCTCTGATCGTGACCACACTCCACTAACTAATTGGGCTGTGCATCAATGCCAGTCCCACCATTTATTTACCATATAACTTAATTCTTTCTCAGTCATTTATAAGTATTTACAATATTTATACATCCCCTAGAGTCACTTACAAACATTTTACTGTGCTATGCTTATTTAGATACAATATGTACAAGTGTATATACCTTAAATGATGGGCAGCAGCGGATATCCGGAATGCAGTACTGAGTCGCCTCAACTTCAACTGGAGATTATCTGTGTGTAAAAATGAAAGGGGTGAGCACATCAAGCTCAGTAAGGCAATCCTACGAACAAGTAGGTAACCATACTACCTACATGAACGTGGTGCCATGCATAAACCACCCTTTCTCCACACATTTTTAAAACAGATGATATGAGTTATGATGTTATGTAAATCCATTCACATGGCAAAAATTCAACATGCAATTATTTCAAATCATTTCTTTCTCGTTTAAAATTTCACAACAAGGCCAGGACTCAACCCATCCCTCGGGTGGTCCTGACTCACATAAAACCATAAAAATCGATTTACATTCACACATGGGTTTGAAAAGCATGGAAATAATCATCATGCACTTTTGATTTTAAAAACCCAGTTTTAATCTCATCAAAGTCGTCAACATGCGAGACCAGGCAACATCTGTATATCGGTAATAACCAGGACTATGGCCATGTGTCCTCGGGAGTTCCTCTGCTACACGGATCCTAGTGTGCGGGTTCTCACCATGATCGGGAACCGCCCGAGAGGTGGGTCAATCCATCTCGTCAGTCTTATCCAATCCCATGCATCCGAAGATGCCGCATCCGAAGATGTCGTATCTGAAGATACCACACGGTACATCGTACTCCATGCTACTTGCACGGTACATCGTACTCCGTGGACCCATATCGCTCTAGGTACTCCAGCCCAAATGGCCTGCTTCCCACAGAGAGATTTTGTTTCTTATATCATATCTCAATACTCATGCCATGTCTCAAAACGCACGTGCGAGCCTATTTAATCGGTGACACACAGTCTACCCGATGCTCCAAGCATGGCTCATTGCATGTTCTCATAAAATCAGTGCTAGCGAGGCTCAGCACTCTCATCAAATCAAGTAAAACTAGTACGAGCTAAGCTCAGCACTCTGTATGTAAACCATGTAAAAATCTGGTGCGAGCGAAGCTCCAACACCCTGTCTCAAAAATCATATAAAAATATGGTGCGAGTTAGACTCTA
The DNA here is from genome assembly GCA_033439115.1 of Firmiana major. NCBI lineage: Eukaryota > Viridiplantae > Streptophyta > Magnoliopsida > Malvales > Malvaceae > Firmiana > Firmiana major. Next base: position 41,521,630 of record CM065908.1, on the reverse strand, counting down.
GCACCCTGTCACGAAAATCATATATATATATATATAAAATCTGGTGCGAGTTGAACTCCAGCACCAATGCATGTAAAACTCTAGTGCGAGCTCTCGCTCCAGCACTAATGCGTGCATCACATAAATCAAAAACATCGTGCGAGCTGAGCTCTAGCACGTCACATGTCAATAAAAACACGTAGGCGACTCTGTTTCCTCAAAACAGTTTTCAAAACAATTATATCGTTGAAAGTATGCAATGCTGTGCATTTTCTTTCAAGGTTAGCCAGCCTACTCTTGCATGCATTAAAATGTCTCCAGAACGAGCAGAAACCTCTTGTTCTCGCTCCTCCCAATTTTTCCTAAATTTGTAAATTTTACCCTTAACAAGGGTATTTTGGTAATTTACCCTTTCGAGGCACTACAATTATTATTAGACCTCTAGACCCTTCAGATAATTTTTAAAGGACTGCAAATGAACTTAAAATTTCGTAAAGTTACCTCTAGCAGTCTGCAGAATTCCCTTACCTTATTTTCCTGTCGAGTCTGACCTTTCCTCTGATGTCACGTCGCGCAGTCCGATCTGCTCCCAATCCAATGTCCGAAACTGCGTATAATTGTTCCTCAGGTCAGATATTATACAATTTAATTGTATTTCCTATTTTTTGGGCTTAATTTAAATCATTGGGCCCATTTACCTCTATTGGGCCCGATTGCACCTTAATGGGCCTTAATCGGCCTAAAGCCCATTTTCCACTTAATTTTCACATTACCGAGGCCTATTGGGCTCATTGGGCGCACCAACAATTTATTGGTCCTCGTTCTAACTCTCGAATAGCTCAATTTATTATTTACGACAATTTATCTAAATTTCCATAATTTAATTCATTTTATGCGATAATTAAATCTGAAACGCGCATAACAATGAAATTGTCGTAAATAAGGGTTACTTACTCGAGATTCCATGCTCTTACGCAAATCGAGACTACCTTGAGCTCTCATTGGATGCCAATTGTCGAGCTACACAATTAAATATATTTTTGGGTAAACTTTCAGTCGATTATTTATCAAATTAAATATTTCTGAAATTTAAATCGGTCAATTCGACCGCTTACCGACTTACCCGAAGCTCGATTGCATCGTTGGGATTTTTTCCCAATTTTTTTTCTTTTTCCCTTTTTCTCCTTTTTTTCCCTTCTTTCTTGGCTGAACCGGTTCAGTCCGGTTCAGACCGGTTCGGACCGCCGGTTCACCCCGGTTCACTCCGGTTCACCGCCTTGCCGGCCGGTTCTCCGCCGGCTTCCACCGCCAGCAGCTCCGTTCGGTCGTCCGCAGCTTGAATCTGGCCTCGGCTTCGTCCAAGGTCGTCGGAAGGTCGCCGGTCCGGCCTCCTCTCTCTTGGTCGTCGAAACCCATTTCGGGTCTTGGTCGTCGCCGGTGATTCCGGCCATTTCGTCGGCTGCTACCGGTCTCAAAATGACCGGCTCCTCCTCCTGAACTCGTTGGTGGCCTCCGTTGATGCCCAGCTGCCGTGGATCACCGGGACCGAGCCCTTCTCTCCCTCGATTTTTCCTTCCTCCGATCGGCGTCCTCCGGCCACTATACGACGCGTCTCCGGTGGCTGAAGGATCGTCGGCCTCTCCTCTTCCTCGTCGACTCCTCGTCGGGGGTCGTCGATCGCCGGTGGTGGCTCGCCGGTGATGGTTTCCTCGGTGGTTTTTCGTTCCTCTCTTCCTTTCTCTCTCCCCGATCCATTTTCTGACTTTTTTTTAACTTATTAATTAATTTATTTTTAATTATTTTTATTTATTTATTTATATTAATATTTTAATCATTAAATACATTAAAATACCTAAAATATCTACCAAAATTATTATTTTATTCCAAATTACTTAATTTAATTTAATTTTATTTATTTATTATATTTTGACCTTTTCTCGGGTATAATTTCTCTGTATTTTCGAGATATTATCCCGAATGACTTTTCGGTATATTTTTCGATTATTTTCAGGATTATTTTTCGATTTAAAAATTCTAATTAATCCCGATTAATTCTCATAACTTCATATCTTGATCAATTTAACCCGAAATAAATTTATTTCACCTTTATTGACCAAGATTTCTCAATCCATTATTTTTAATTAAATTTTTCTTCTCGAATTTATTTCGACTTTCGATCTTTTGACCGTTTTTCCCTTGCACGTGTTCGAAGATTCCATTTCAGTCCTTTTGTATTTTTAATTTTCGTGTTTTAACTAAAATCGGGTCTTACATAATCTCCCCCACTTAAGGAATTTGGTCCTCTAAATTAGAACCAAGTCATATGAGTCCATAGACTACTCCGGGTACATTAATCGTATCATACTTCTTTAATTCTCATGTGACCTTTTTTCGGAGTGTAATACTACCAAAGGACTTTAATTAGGGAGATCGTCTTAAACCTCAATACTTTCTCTTTCCTGTTTAATGCCCGAATCAACTTCTTCAACATACTTATATTTGCATTAAGCTGAACTGTTGGATCTCATATCCTATCACCTATGCTGGATCTGGATAGTATTTCTGAAGCATCAAAAGATGGGACACATTGTAGGTGCCTGCTTATTCAAGTGGAAATGCCACCCACAGGTCTTATCTTCCACTTGTCCAATCTCTCAAAAGATTTAATCCAGCGAAACTCAATTTACCTTCTTCCAAAAGTTCGCTATGTCCTTATTCTCTTAGGACAAGAAGCATTTCAACCATACTAATTCACCCTCGGTGAATTCCAATACTTTTCTATGTGCTCTGAGGTGTTCTTAATCTCTCATCCTTAACTAAGCATCCTCAGAGACTTATTATCCAAAGTCGAAAATAATTCTATCTGTCACCCACTTTTTCTTATCCAATTTGGGGAACAACCCTTACAGCCATACACTGCCTCATATCTTGTTATCCCGATACTCAAGTGACAACTGTCACTATTGGCGAATTCGATTTGTAATAACTGATCATCCCAGGAGCATAAAAAAATCAAGGGCACACGCTTTCATCGGATCCTCCAGAACCTGTACAGTCCTCTCTGACTGACCATCTGTCTGAGGATGGAAAGCAGTGCTAATACTCAGTCGGGTTCCCATAGCTTCCTAAAAATATCCTCAGAGGTGGAAAGTGAAGCAGGAATCCCTATATGATACCATGCTCACTGGAACGCTACTTAATGTTCCATAATCTTCCTTACACATAAATCCTCATATACACTCTGAGTATTTGGGGATTTCATAACCAGAAGGTGGGTAGACTTAGTCACTCTATCAACTATCATCCAAATATCCTCGTAATTCACATGGGTTCTCTGTAACCCATCGCGACATTCATGGAGACTTGCTCCCATTTTCGTGCCGTGTCGATATAGGTAGAGGCTGCAATAACCCTGTAGACTTTTAATACTCTACCTTATTCTGCTGATATACTAGGCACTTTTCCACAATCTCTACCATGTCTCTTTTCATATCTGACCACCAATCCCCTTCTCAGAGATTTCATATATATATATATATATATATTCGTTACTTTTCGTATGCACTGTATATCCCGAAAAGTGAGCTTCTGACAATATCACTATCCCATCAACTGTGGTCTTGGGGAGCACTCATACTGTCTCGGAACCTCTGTAAATCATCATCACACTCTGTGAACTCTATCACTGTACCCTTCTGAATTTGACTCACACTATCGACACCCTGCCGATCATCACGCTAAGCCTGTACAATCCGGGCACGCTCATCCGGTTCTAATCTCAGGCTAGCTGTCACATAATCACTGTCATCATCAGAATGGATCACATCACTACTGAGGTCCACAACTGCTCTAGCAGCTCACGCTCCCTGACCATCATATAGGGTACCATCCTGAGGCTTTTTCTAGTCGAGGCATCAGCCATTACATTAGCTTTTCCCGGGTGGTACAATTTTCACAATCAAAATCTCTCAGAAGCTCTAACCCACTATGTATTCTCATATTCGCCTCTTTCTATGAAAAACAGATACTCGGGGCTTTATGATCAGTGCATATCCAAAATTTCTCACCCTGTACATAATAGTACCATATCCTCGGTACAAATACTACCGTTGCCAACTTAAAATCATGAGTCAGATAGTTTATTTCATGATCAAGGAGTTGTCTGACTCCATAATTGACTATCTTCCCATTATACATCAATACACAGCTCTTTCATTATTTTGAGGTATCCATACTCACTGAGAACCTCTTGAGCTGTTGGGTATGGTGAAATTAATCACGGTGGTCAGTTCATACTTCACTACACCGAAATTCATGTCACATCTATCATCTTATTTATCATCTCATTCAAAGACCACGTTTTCTTAGTTAAACGTGTCAACCAAGTAGACCATATTGAGAACTCGCAACAACCCATTTGTAAAAGCCATGTTCAATTATTGCTTACAATTTTGCCCTGGGCTTTAACTGCACCCATCATATCATCAATAATGATGATTACAAATCGGTCTAGGTAAAGTTTAAATACTTCATTGTAGTCGAGCTCCACTACTTATTTTAATCGTCTATATCCTTGACTTATTTACGCATAAGCGTATAAGATCCTTCAAAATCGCTTACGTTTTCAAGTACTAACCTGCGTCATTTCCTTTTCTTATCTTAACGGCTCTTATTAAATTTTACTATGTTAACCTTTATGATTTGTCAAATTTTAATATTCTTATCGTCTTAGTAAAGGTATCCTAATGCTAAAGGTATTTATCACGACGATCGATTTCACGTTATAGGTTATATATATATACTTTTAGACGTTGTCAAGTCTTCAGGCGGGGAGGTATTTTGAAATACCTTTATTAACCTTCAGACTTAACCACATAGACTGGTTATGGTTATATCCATCTTTATCCTTGGTTATAATTTATATTCCCTACTTATCACTTAATCCCAATTACTTCGCATATTAAGGGTATTCCTTACCTAGAATATGTCTCTTACTCCAATACATCTTGTATTTAGGATCTATCTTATCTTAAAGGTTATCTCCTTTCGTATATGCCTCATGACAAAACTCTTTCATTATTCATTCCGTGAGTACAATCCTTTACTCCTTTAATTTCAACTGTTGCACCCCTTTTAATCACTTGTCAACACTTACAGTATACTTTTCAGTGATGTTTTCACTCCTGTTTTCAACTTAAAATCTCTATATCCATATTCCGTTAATTAATCCTCCTCTATTGGGGTACTCATTTATCAGTATTGTGCCCAATGATGTAGGCATTCATGCCTTTTACTCACTTATATGCGAATGAAGGCGGTATGAATAAATGTGTGGCACCAGGATCAATGAACATATGTACTTCATTATTCATAACAAGTGTGGTATCTTACACCACATCCATGAAACATCAATAGTGTCCTGGTCCAAGACATCATCTCGCCTTCGTCCAACAGCTTACTTTCCTTTTTCTTTTCGGCTATGGCCTCCCTTTTCGTTACAGCTATACCAACGAAGTTTTTCTCTGTCTCTTTACTTTTCTGTGGGGCGATCTCGCCCAACTCTATGCAATCAAAATCAATGGTCTGTCTTACCACACTTAACGGCCATTTTCATCAATACAGTGTAGGTATAGACCCTCCTTCCGTGGTATCCACCACACATCCCACACTGCTTACAGTGCTTACACTGCTACACTGCTTCGTAGCAGGTCGGGGTCCTCCAATCACAATGCCCCTCAAGAGTGCCAAAATTGGATGCACTGGGGCCTTACCAATTATCTTACTCCATGACTCATCAAATTAAATCTTTTACCAATTACCATTTTTCCATTTTAACATCTCTGTCATTTCTCGATTCTCTTTTCTGTCTCTATTTCAGCCCTCACTACCTTTCCCAATCTCAGAGGCGTGCAATTCATGTTCTTATTTACCCAACTGTAAATCTGCGCACTGCCTCGGTATAGGTAATATCTCACGGGCCATTCGGACTCTAATTGAAAAGTTGAGTCATTTCATGAACTTTTAGATATCTCGACTGTCACTTGTTCATAGTGTCGAGGTATTATCTGCCCGGGAATATAATTGAGTTTCATACTCATAAGCATACTCATCAATAAATCAAATCCTCTGGGTAAGAGTAAGGACTTTTATCTATCATTTCTTTTAAACAATGTCCAGGATATCCTGTCACCGGAATACATCCATAAACATTTCTCATCTAAGCTCTTGATGTTTAACACATAAGATGGGTCGAGCGGGTTTCCACCAATGCTCCGCTGCGCCCTCGAATCTCATTCATAATCTGAGCAATTAGCTCCTCAAAATAATCTCCACACTCGGCTCCAACCTCGCGAAGCGTGTCTCAACACTGTCCGATCTCTCTGTCGGACTCAGTGGGGCATTCTCAACACTAGCCTTCATTTTAATTTCATCCTGATTCTCACATGTCAACTCAGCACGACTAGCAAACTCAGGTCTACCTCTACAACCTCTGCCTTGTGCACTATCTCATCTAACGCGACTCATATTAGGCATTCCTGCATTCTCAACCATTTCTTAGTCAAAACCCATCTCGATATACACTATTGTATCTAACCAAGCACAGTAACACGGGGATGTAATTTCTAATTACTGACACTGACACACATCAGACCAATAGTGCTCTGATACCACCTTTATATGTCACGACCCAAAACTACCCAAAAATCAGAGTAAATTTTTCGCGTTTTGTTATTTTCTTTCATGCTTACCTGTCCTCTGATCGTGACCACACTCCACTAACTAATTAGGCTGTGCATCAATGCCAGTCCCACCATTTATTTACCATATAACTTAATTCTTTCTCAGTCATTTATAAGTATTTACAATATTTATACATCCCCTAGAGTCACTTACAAACATGTTACTGTGCTATGCTTATTTAGATACAATATGTACAAGTGTATATACCTTAAATGATGGGTAGCAGCGGATATCCGGAATGTAGTACTGAGTCACCTCAACTTCAACTGGAGATTATCTGTGTGAGAAAATGAAAGGGGTGAGCACATCAAGCTCAGTAAGGCAATCCTACGAACAAGTAGGTAACCATACTACCTACATGAACGTGGTGCCATGCATAAACCACCCTTTCTCTACACATTTTTAAAACAGATGATATGAGTTATGATGTTATGTAAATCCATTCGCACGGCAAAAATTCAACATGCAATTATTTCAAATCATTTCTTTCTCGTTTAAAATTTCACAATAAGGCCAGGACTCAACCCATCCCTCGGGTGGTCCTGACTCACATAAAACCATAAAAATTGTTTTACATTCACACATGGGTTTGAAAAGCATTGAAATAATCATCATGCACGTTTGATTTTAAAAACCCAGTTTTAATCTCATCAAAGTCGTCAACATACGAGACCAGGCAACATCTGTATATCAGTAATAACCAGGACTATGGCCATGTGTCCTCGGGAGTTCCTCTGCTACACGGATCCTAGTGTGCGGGTTCTCACCATGATCGGGAACCGATCGAGAGGTGGGTCAATCCATCTCGTTAGTCTTATCTGATCCCATGCATCCGAAGATGCCGCATCCGAAGATACCACACGGTACATCGTACTCCATGCTACTTGCACGGTACATCGTACTCCGTGGACCCATATCGCTCTAAGTACTCCAGCCCAAATGGCCTACTTCCCACAGAGAGATTTTGTTTCTTATATCATATCTCAATATTCATGCCATGTCTCAAAACGCACGTGCGAGCCTATTTAATCGGTGACACATAGTCTACCCGATGCTCCAAGCACGGCTCATCGCATGTTCTCATAAAATCAGTGCGAGCGATGCTCAGCACTCTCACCAAATCAAGTAAAACTAGTGCGAGCTAAGCTCAGCACTCTGTATGTAAACCATGTAAAAATCTGGTGCGAGCGAAGCTCCAACACCCTGTCTCAAAAATCATATAAAAATATGGTACGAGTTAGACTCTAGCACCCTGTCACGAAAATCATATATATATATATATAAAATCTGGTCCGAGTTGAACTCCAGTACCAATGCATGTAAAACTCTAGTGCGAGCTCTCGCTCCAGCACTAATGCGTGCATCACACAAATCAAAAACATCGTGCGAGCTGAGCTCTAGCACGTCACATGTCAATAAAAACACGTAGGCGGCTCTGTTTCCTCAAAACAGTTTTCAAAACAATTATATCGTTGAAAGTATGCAATGTTGTGCATTTTCTTTCAAGGTTAGCCAGCCTACTCATGCATGCATTAAAATGTCTCCAGAACGAGCAGAAACCTCTTGTTCTTGCTCCTCCCAATTTTTCCTAAATTTGTAAATTTTACCCTTAACAAGGGTATTTTGGTAATTTACCCCTTCGAGGCACTACAATTATTATTTGACCTCTAGACCCTTCAGATAATTTTTAAAGGACTGCAAATGAACTTAAAATTTTGTAAAGTTACCTCTAGCAGTCTGCAGAATTCCCTTACCTTATTTTCCTGTCGAGTCTGACCTTTCCTCTGATGTCACGTCGCGCAGTCCGATCTGCTCCTAATCCAATGTCCGAAACTGCGTATAATTATTCCTCAAGTCAAATATCATACAATTTAATTGTATTTCCTATTTTTTGGGCTTAATTTAAATCATTGGGCCCATTTACCTCTATTGGGCCCGATTGCACCTTAATGGGCCTTAATCGGCCTTAAGCCCGTTTTCTACTTAATTTTCACATTATCGAGGCCTATTGGGCTCATTGGGCCCACCAACAATTTATTGGGCCTCGTTCTAACTTTCGAATAGCTCAATTTATTATTTACGACAATTTATCTAAATTTTCATAATTTAATTCATTTTATGCGATAATTAAATTCGAAACGCGTATAACGATGTAAATTGTCTTAAATAAGGGTTACTTACCCGAGATTCCATGCTAGTACACAAATCTAGACTGTCTCGAGCTCTCGTTGGATGCCAATTGTCGAGCTACACAATTAAATATATTTTCGGGTAAACTTTCAGTCGATTATTTATCAAATTAAATATTTCTGAAATTTAAATCGGTCAATTCGACCGCTTACCGACTTACCCGAAGCTCGATTGCATCGTCGGGATTTTTTCTCAATTTTTCCTCTTTTTTCTTTTTCCCTTTTTCTCCTTTTTTTCCCTTCTTTCTTGGCTGAACCGGTTTAGTCCGATTCAGACCGGTTCGGACCACCGATTCACCCCGGTTCACTCCGGTTCACCGCCTTGCCGCCCGGTTCTCCATCGGCTTCCACCGCCAGTAGCTCCGTTGGGTCGTCCGCAGTTCAAATCTGGCCTCGGCTTCGTCCAAGGCCGCCGGAAGGTCGCGATCCGACCTCCTCTCTCTCAGTCGTCGGAACCCATTTCGGGTCATGGTCGTCGCCGGCGATTTCGGTCGTTTCGTCGGCTGCTACCGGTCTCAAAATGACCGGCTCCTCCTCCTAAACTCGTTGGTGGCCTCCGTTGATGCCCAGCTGCCGTGGATCGCCGGGACCGAACCCTTCTCTCCCTCAATTTTTCCTTCCGCCAATCGGGGTCCTCCGGCCACTATACGGCGCGTCTCTCGTGGCTGAAGGATCGTCGGCCTCTCCTCTTCCTCGTCGGCTCCTCGTCGGGGGTCGTCGGTCGTCGGTGGTGGCTCGCCAGTGATGGTTTCCTCGATGGTTTTTCGTTCCTCTCTTCCTTTCTCTCTCCCCGATCCATTTTTTGACTTTTTTTTTAACTTATTAATTAATTTATTTTTATTTATTTTTATTTATTTAGTTATATTAATATTTTAATCATTAAATACATTAAAATACCCAAAATATCTACCAAAATTATTATTTTTTCCAAATTACTTAATTTAATTTTATTTAATTTATTTATTATATTTTAACCTTTTTTCGGGTATAATTTCTCTGTACTTTCGGGATATTATCCCGAATGACTTTTCGGTATATTTTTTGATTATTTTCAGGATTATTTTTCGATTTAAAAATTCCAATTAATCCCGATTAATTCCCATAACTTCATATCTTGATCAATTTAACCCGAAATAAATTTATTTCACCTTTATTGACCAAGATTTCTCAATCCATTATTTTTAATTAAATTTTTCTTCTCGAATTTATTTCGACTTTCGGTCTTTTGACCGTTTTGCCCTTGCACGTGTTCGAAGATTCCATTTCAGTCCTTTTGTATTTTTAATTTTCGTGTTTTAACTAAAATCGGGTCTTACACTTCCATACATACTTATTTCATCCTTAAATCCATGTTTACTCAACCTCCTCATCATTTTCTCAATTTCATGCCAATATCTAGGTCACGGATATTTAACATGATCAAATTGTTTGCAGCAAATCAAACATACACAACTCACCAAGGTACCTATATTAACCTATATAAAATTGGTGTATTGAATCTTACCTAACTTGATTTTTCCTTTTTTTGCCAAATTTGGTAAACTCCACGTTGTTCCTTCAATCCTTGATTCCAACTTCTAGTTTCCAACTATGTTGTTCTCCTCTTTACTAAGAACAACTTTGCTGAAATGAATCTAACTCAAAACTACTTGAAAGATGAAGATTTTTGGAGTAGAAAAGTTAGGTTACACTTTGGTTTTCAATGGAAATTGGTGCTCTCGGGAAAATTGAAGTGCAAGAGTCATGTATATATAGAATTGCTCTTGGAGATCGATCTCCTAACAATAAAAGATCGATCTGCCCTGCATTTTTTCTCTTCAGAATATGACTTTTCAAGCTTAGGAGATCGATCTGCTCTTAACATGAGATCGATCTACTTTACATAGAACCTTAAGAAGATCGATCTGGCCCTTGTGATGAGATCGATCTGTTCTATCCAGAACCCCTTGGAAACTAATCTACTTCAGTCAGAACTTGTTCAAGATCGATCTGCAATATGTGAGGGATCGATATGCTCTTATTGAGGGATTGATCTGCCTCTTGCAGACGTTGTGGCATTACATTTCCAAGTCATGAGATCAATCTTCCTTGCTAATGAGATCGATCTGCTCCTCTTCTAAAGCAGTTCTGCTACAAATTCTCTAAAAAATCACTGTTACATTCATATTCAATTTGCTTAACTACTATTTTGTATTTCATACTCATTTTCAACTTAATAACATTCATTCCTTATGATTTATATCAAATGTGACTTGTTCGTACATCACAAAATCATAAAGAGTACATATTAAATTTATAGGTCTTACAATAGCATTCTCAAACCACAGGTTAAAACATCAATAAAACATGCCAAAACTGTGAAACCCAAACTTTTTCAAATTACTGTTTATTATGAAACTAAGAAGTGATTAAAATACTCAAAATAATATTGTGCAGGCTCGAAACAACCGAAGCACTTGAGATAGTGGCTCGGAGCTCGAGGCACAAAAATTGAGGTAAGGTTTTAAATTCAAGTATTCTCAAAGAATGCATGTCGAAGTATTTTTTGGTGTTTAGAAGGTGAAACTAAGGTATTGAAAGTGAGAAAGCTAGTAAAACTCGAGTTTACACTAAACTAAGAAAGTGGGTCTAGTAAGAGAAATAAATTTGGAATAAATTCTATAAATTCATAAAAATTATTATGAGGCCATAGGAAATTAGTATAAGGTGAAATTAACTTAGAAAATGAAAATCATGTGGAAGTACGAAGGTCTTGATGGTCGAATTAATTTTTAAAGTAAACCAAAAACCTTAAGCCATTTTGATCGGTAATGACCAGATCGCACAAAATGGGCTCAATCGGGGAACGTTTCTTAAATACGTGACCCCCAAATTTTTATAGGACACACTAGAGACATAATAAATCACTTGAGAAGTGGAAACTTGGAAGAAATTGGGCGGAAAATATTTTTTTATGAAATTTCTAAAACAGGACTCGTAATTGCCCTACTTCAGAATTCTGATAACCTAAAAGATATTATCAAATTTGAAGACCTTTTGGAAGCTTTTTGACCTTATCTTTTCCAAAATACAAATACACTTAAAGAGCTTTTTGAAACAGTAAAAAACATTTGGAACTGACTTAAACTCAGCCAGAACCATCTTCTCTAACCTGCCGTACACGTCTTCTTCTCCTTTGGATTGTGTAATTTTTTCGACCACCTTCCAGCCACTTTCAGACTTTGGAAAAAAGGATAAAATCTTCCACCTCAATTCCTCTATAACATAAAAACAATCCAGCCCTAAACAAGCTTATTTACTACGTGAAAAAGTAGAGAGAAGAATAAAGGTAGAATCTGCCCTATTTCGTGTAAGAAGAAAACTTGGAATTTTTAGCTTCTTGATTGTTTTTTAGCTGGTATTTCATGATTCTAAGCTATATAAATGCTAATCTACAGTCAAGGATCATTTTTTTAGGAAGAAAAACATGGTCAACCATGGTCAAACCTAAGGAAAATTGTTGGAAGATGATGAACTTGAGATATGTTGATGTTTGATGTGGTTGGATGATTTTTAGTTAAGTAGAAAGTTGAGAAATAATTTCTATGGATTCATATATGTTTGGCCAGCATGTTTAGGTTAAGGAAATGATGGAATTTGGTTGTATTGGATGTTGTTAACTGTTAAATTTATACTGAAAAAGTCCGATTTATAGCCCAATTCAGTAGAAAGCCAAAAAGTGTAAGAATTGGTGAATTTGGCACGTTGAAAAGTGTGAATTGAAGACTTGAATAAATGTTTAGGGTGTTGAGATAATGAATATGAAGTTGAAAGAACAAAAATTGGCTAAATTAGCTTAAACCGGTACCTTAATCGGTAAAACCAAGAAAGTAAGGAAAGTTGACAAAATAGTCAAATTTGGTGATATTTATGAGGATAGATGCATATTTAAGTATAATGAGATGATATTGATCATTATTTAATGATTTGGTATTGTTTTAGGCAGCTCGGGAGATCGGCACGTAGATAAAGCTAAACTCGAAACTCGACGAATTGGTATCGCCCCAAACTTTAAAAGGGTAAGGGATGTGCTTTAAATTGGTATTAGTATTCTCGCTACCATGTTTTAATATATGAACATGTTTGAAGTATCTATGAATTCATAAAATGTACTTTCGATACCCGAAAAGTAGTATTCATCTTTAAACCGAAAAACAAAAAGAAAAGCCACATTTTCTAGCTCTTCGAGTATACTTTTTAGTATATGTAACATGTTTTGAAAATTTAGTTTGAAATACAAAAATGGAATATTATGAATTAAGGTTTATGTATACGAAATGACATGAAAGTTTAATTCTATAAGCTTACAGGCTAATAAGTCCGAAAAAGAGTTTAAAAGTTCTGTTTTGAGACAAAGCCCATATGTAGTCTATGATATTTGTCATGTACGGCCCGTGTGGAGTCTGAACCTTCGTGGTGCATGCCTTATACCAAATTGTGAACGTTCAGTCCCTTATGGTGCATGTTTAACCGCGTCGGGTATTTGTGTCACTCGGGGCTTTATCTTTGCCACTCTCTGTATTGTTCGTTTAAGTTTTAGTGGCGTAGGAACTGTACGACCCTGATCCAATCTACAATCCCCTTACCATGGCCATAAGTACTCTGTTTGTATGAAGGTGACCTCTGTTACTATATGTTTCTGCCTAGTCTCTATGAATTATTTGCGTATGACACTCTGAAGAAAAGTGATAAGCTTTACGATATGTAAGTGATACGATGCCAGTTATGACACACGAATGTGTTTTGATTTAATTTTTGAAATTAAGTATGTTTCGACATATATATATATATGTGTATGTGTTTGTTTTATTAAGCTCTGAATTAAAGTATCATACTTTTATCAGTTTTACCACTAAGACTGCTCTAAACACATTACTTATTGGGCTTGAAGAGCTCATCCCTTTCCTTTACTCTTACAAACTACCTTCAGTGATCAATAGCCTATACCTATTGTAGAGTCGTCGTGGGCCGGTGGACTCGACCCCTCCCAGGCTACCTTCGGTACAAATAAGATATAATCTTGTATTATTACCAGACATTCTGTAAAGTATAAAAAATGGTTGTAAAGAACATTTTAGGATGTAATCTAGGCAAGGATGAATATATGTAAAGTTGTAAATTTACAGTTTGTATAATAAAATGTATTTAAGAAATAGTAAGGTAATGTAATGAGTATGAACTCACTGTTAAGTAGGAAAGGAAAGTAAAATCAACTGGTTGAGGATACAAGCTGTATTTTGATCCTTACAGGGAGGTAAGGGTATAAATAAGCCGTTAAGCTGGCGAAATTTCATAAAATAAAAGGGTTAAGAAATCGGCACTAATAGGAATACAAATTAAATAAGAAATTAAGAAAAAGAAAAAGAAAAATTAGCTCATATTTCCACATTTTTTGCGCGTGACAGTTTACATGGTATCCGAGAAAAAGTTGTTTAGTACTGTTAGTGTCGACTAGTTGAAGTTAGATTACATCCCAAATTGTTTATGCTTTTTATTTATAAAGTGAGTATATTTTTAAAGTTATGACTAAAAGTTTAGTTACGCGCAAGTAATTGATCAATAATTATGAGCGCGGGTAATTTATAAAAGTTTGATTTACGTCAGCTATGCGTTGTGGGGCCAAGCTAGGTTTTGGTGGAGGGCTACTCAGACAGTTTTGTCAAATAATCAGTCAGACATTTCATGGGATGCCTTCCTCACTGCATTTTGGACCCAGTATATACTTCACACGGCTTAGAAAAAAATGCAGACAAAATTTTTGAATCTGGTTCAGGGTACCATGACAGTGGATGAATATGAGAATCGATTCACCACCCTAATGAGATACGCCCCTAAAACAGTTAGGGATCCTGAGCGTCAGACCGAGAGATTTTTGGCAGGCTTGAGATCGGGTATCTAAGACAGACTATTAAGCCTTTGGGTCACGAATTTTAAGGATGCCCTAGGATGGGCTTAGGAAATTAAGAGGGGCCTGATGTGACTAAAGCAGAGCATGGGTTCAGAAGTAAAGGCAAAGATAAGGGAAAGAGAGTTGAGGCATCTCGATTTGAACAGAGGCGGGGTCAACCCAAGAGGCAAAGGATAGAGGAATCTCGGGCAGAGGCTGGAAAGCCCAAGACCCCCATTGACAGTATAAACATCACTTGAGGCCCTGGGATTGAAGTACGGCGATGTAAGAACTATGGAAGGATGCATTTTGGGCCTTGTCTTTGGGCCACGGGTCCCTGTTTTAGATCTGGTGAGGTGGGTCACCAGATTAAGGACTGTCCGCTGATAAGACCCTATGAGCCTTGAGAGCAGCCAAAGTAAACCAAGAGGCAGATATGTACAGATTTCTCTAATACAAGCCCCACAAAGGAGAGCCATAGCTACGGATAAGGGTAAAAAGCATGTCTCAAAAGGACATGTGCACGTTATCGAGAAGGAGATAGCTGACACCTCCTTCAAGACTATCAGAGATACACTACTTGTCTGTAATTACGAAGCACATGTTTTATTTGACTCAAGTGCCACACACTCTTTTATCTCTTCACAATTTGTATGTAAACTGTATCTAGAACCTAAGCCTCTAGATCACATCTTACGCATAAGAACACCTATGCACGAATCACAGATGACTGATATGGTGTGTAAAAAATTGTGAAATTAAGGTAGGAGATAGGAAAATGTTAACCGATCTAGTTTATTTGAATATGTATGGTTTTGATGTAATTTTGGGCATAGATTGGCTAGCCGCCATTCATGTAAGTCTAGACTGCTACACTAAAACCGTAACCTTCTCCTTTCCTGAAAAATTTAAAATATGTTTTCGTAATAAGAAATGGAATATATGATATTATGTTCTGTGAAATTGTTTGGCGTTTATATGTTTGAAATTTCTGATGACCTCGATTTTTATGAAGGTTATATTGCTTTTGTCTATGATAATAGTCGGGAACTGTCAAGTATTCAGGATGTTCCAGTTGTATGCGAGTTTCCCAATGTTTTTTCGAATGAATTGTCGAGGTTGCCACTAGAGAGAGAAATTGAGTTTTCAATTGATTTGATGTCCGACACTCAACCTATTTCTAAACCACCTTATCGAATGGCACTGGTCGAATTGAAAGACCTAAAGAAACAGTTACAAATGTTCCTCAGTAAGATGTTCATTAGACCATGTGTATCTCCATGGGGTGCTTCGGTATTATTTGTTAGAAAGAAATATGGCAGCCTTTGCCTGTGTATTGATTACCGACTATTAAATAAGGCGACAGTAAAGAATAAGCATCCCCTGCCAAGAATAGATAACCTATTTGATTAGTTGATAGGGGCGTCAATGTTTTCTAAGATAGATCAGAAATCGGGTTATCATCAGTTGAGGATTAAGGATGCTGATGTACCGAAGACAACTTTTCGGACCAGATACGGGCGTTATGAGTTTTTGGTGATGCCTTTTGGACTGACTAATGCCCTTGCTGCTTTTATGAATTTGATGAAGGATGTTTTTTTAGAGTATTTGGATAAATTTGTGATTGTGTTTATTGATGACATTTCGATCTATTCTAAGTCCCAGAAGGAGTACGAACAGCATTTAAGATTTCTACTCCAGATCCTTCGTGAGAAGAAATTGTATGAAAAATTCAGTAAATGTGAATTTTAGTTAGATCAAATTTCTTTCCTCAGACATATTGTTTCTAAGGACGGGTTATCTATTGATCTGTCCAAGATTGAGGCAGTGCCGAAGTGGGAGAGATCGAGGACAGTGAGGGAGGTTTGGAGTTTCTTGGGATTAGCAGGGTACTACAAGAGATTCGTTGAAGGGTTTTCTCGAATTACAGCTCCATTGACCAAATTGACATGCAAGGATGTTTCATTTGAGGGGTCTGATCAGTGTAGGTTGAGCTTCTAAGAGCTCAAACATCGGTTGGCTACAGCACCAATCTTGACCATTTCGAGTGGTTCAGGAGGATTTACAGTGTACAATGATGCCTCCCACCAGGGTTTGGGCTGTGTGCTGATGCAGAATGGTAGAGTGGTCACTTATGGTTCTCGTCAACTTAAGGACCATGAGCAAAACTATCCCACTCATGACTTGAAATTAGCCACAGTGGTATTTGCTTTAAAGATATCGCAGCATTATCTATACGGTAAGAAATTCCATATCTTCACTGACCATAAGAGTCTTAAGTATTTTATTTTATCAGAAGAAGCCTAATATGAGACAGATAAGATGGATAGATCTCTTGAAGGATTATGACTACGAGATTTTGTACCATCCAGGCAAGGTAAATATAGTAGCAAATACCCTCAGCGGGAAGAGTATGGTGTCCTACATGATGATCAAAGAATGGGACTTGTTGGGATAGTTCACCGAGCTCAGTATCAATGTTGATGAAGTTGATGATGGATTTATGGCTAGCCTATAGATTGAGCCTAATATCTTGTATCAAATCAGGTCAGGGAAGATGAATGATTAGAAGTTACTGGATATGGTTAGCCAGGCTGAAAAGAGATCGTAGTCGAACTTCTTGGTCAGTGATGATGGATTATTGAGATTTCGGGGCCGTATTTGCATGCCACATGATGACTCTCTGAGACAACGAATTTTAAAAGAGTCTCATTGTTCTCATTCACCATGCACCCAAGAAGTACAAGATGTACCATGATTTTTGTAAGGTGTATTGGTGGATTGGAATGAAGAGAGATGTGACAGACTTTGTGGCTAGATGTCTAGTCTGCGAACAGATTAAGGTTGAGCACCCACAGCCAGCATGGCTACATAAGCCATTACCGGTGCCTACTTGAAAATGGGAGCATATTACTATGGATTTTATTATGGGATTATTGAGAACCTAGAGGGGTCATAACATAGTCTGGGTGATTGTGGACAGACTAACTAAGAATGCCTACTTCCTTGCCATCAAGAGTACTGATTCACTGCATAAGCTAGCAGACTTGTATGCTAGAGAAGTGACACGATTGCATGGGGCTCCTGTGAGCATTACTTTTAATCGAGATTCCCAATTCACCTCTAGGTTCTAGACTCATTTTCAGGAAGCCATGGGATCTCGACTGAAATTGAGCACCGCCTATCATCCTCAGATTGATGGTTAGTCCAAGCGAACTATTCAAACCTTAGAGGATATGTTAAGGGCGTGTGCGTTGGACTTTAAGGGCTCATAGGATAATTATTTACCTCTTGCAGAGTTTGCCTATAATAACAGTTATCATGCTAGCATTGGAATGGCTCCTTATAAAGCTCTATACGGCAGACGATGTAGATCCCCTATAGCATGGGAAGAAGTGGGTGACAGGAAAATACTCGCTTCCGAATTGGTTGAACTAGCAGTTAGAGGTGTTCAGCTAGTTTGTTATAGATTGAGGACGACACAGAGTAGACATAAGAGTTATGCTGATTTACGAAGATGTCCTCTGGAATTTCAAGCTGGGGACTCTGTATTTGTGAAAGTGTCTCCGATGAAGGGTGTCATGCGTTTCGAGAAGAAAGGGAAGCTGAGTTCTCGCTTCATTGGTGCATTTGAGATATTGGAAAAAGTGGGAGATGTTGCCTACAGACTTGCTTTACCTCCATAGTTGTCTGGGTCACATGATGTCTTACATGTTTCTATGTTAAGGAAGTATCATTTGGATCCTTCTCATGTGATAGAGTATGAATCGTTGGATATACAAGAAGACATGAGTTATGTTGAGCAACCAGTCTAGATTCTCGATAGAAAAGAAAAGGTACTTCGATCCAAGGTTATCCCATTGGTAAAGGTTCTCCGGCAACACCACTTGACAGAAGAAACTACGTGAGAGTTAGAGAGCCACATGAGAGAGAAGTACCCTCAGTTTAGAAGGTGAAACTAAGGTATTGGAAGTGAAAAAAGCTAGTAAAACTCTAGTTTACACTAAACCGAGAAAGTAGGCCTAGTAAGAGAAATAAATTCAGAATAAATTCTATAAATTCATAAAAATTATTATGAGGCCATAGGAAATTAGTATAAGGTGAAATTGACTTGGGAAATGAAAATCAAGTGGAAGTACAGAGGTCTTGATGGTTGAATTAATTTTTAAAGTAAACCAAAAACCTTAAGCCATTTTGATAGGTAATGACCAAATCGCGCAAAATGGGCTCAATTGAGGAACTATTTTTAAACAAGTGACCCCCAAATTTATATAGGACACACTAGAGACACAGTAAATCACTTGAGAATGGAAATTTGGAAGAAATTGGGCTGGAAATATTTTTATGACTTTTCTAAAACAAGACACGTAATTGCCCTGCTTTAGAATTATGATAACCCAACAGATATTGTCGAATTTGAAGATCTTCTGGATTCCTTTTGAACACCATATTTTTTAGAATAAAAATACACTTAAAGAGCTTTCTAAAACAGTAAAATGCATTAAGAACTGACTTAAACTTAGCCAGAACCATCTTCTCCAACCTGTCGTACGTGTCTTCTTCTCCCCTAGATTGTGCAATATTTCGGCCACCTTTCGACCACTTTCAGACTTCAGCCAATGAGAATAAAATCTTCCACCTTAGGTCCTCTATAACATATAAAAAAATCCAGCCTCAAACAAGCTCATTTACTAGGTGAAAACTAGAGAGAAGAATAAGGGCAGAATCTGCCCTGTTTCGAGTAAGAAAAAAACTTGGAATTTTGAGCTTCTTGATTCATTTTTGAGTTGGTTTTTTATGATTCTAAGCTATATACATGTTGATCTACAGTTGAGGATCATTTTTTAGGAAGAAAAACAGTGTCAACCTTAGTCAAACCTAAGGTAAAATTGTTGAAAGATGATGAACTTGAGATATGTTGATGTTTGATGTTGTTGGATGATTTTTAGTTCAGTAGAAAGTTGAGAAATAATTTCTATGGATTCATGTAGGTTCAACTAGCATGTGTAGGTTAAGGAAATTATGGAATTTGGTTATATTGGATGTTGTTAACTGTTAAATTTATAACGAAAAAGTCCGGTTTATAACTCAGTTCAGTATAAAACTAAAAATGGTAAGAATTAGTGAATTTGGTAGGTTAACAAGTGTGAATTGAAGACTTGAATAAGTTTTTAGGGTGTTCAGATAAGAATATGGAGTTAAAAGAACAAAAATTGGCTAAATTAGCTTTAACTGGCACCTTAATTGGTAAAACCGAGAAAGTAAGGAAAGTTGACAAAATAGTCAAATTTGGTGAAATTTATGTGGATAGATGCATATTTAAGTATAATGAGATGAAAATGAACATCATTTCATGATTTGGTATTGTTTTGGGTAGCTCGGGATACTAGCACGCAAATTGAGTTAAACCCGAGACCCGTCGAATTGGTACCACCCTAAGCTTTAAAAGGGTAGAAGATGTTCTTTAAAGTGGTATTAGTATTCTCGCTACCATGTTTTAATATATGAACTTGTTTGAAGTATTTACGAATTTATAAAATGCACTTTCGATACCTGAAAAGCATTATTCACCTTTAAACTGAAAAACTGAAAGAAAAGTCTTATTTTCGAGCTCTTCGAGTATACTTTTTGGTATATGTAACATGTTTTGAAAATGTAGTTTGTAATACGGAAAAGGAATTTTATGAATTAACGTTTATGTATACGAAATGACATGAAAGTTTAATTCTACGAGCTTACAGGCTAATAAGTCCAAAAAAGAGCTTAAAAGTTCTGTTTTGAGACTAAAGCCACATGTAGTCTATGATATCTGTCATGTATGGCCCGTGTGGAGTCTGGACCTTAGTGGTGCATGCCTTATACCACATTGTGCACGCTTAGTCCGTTGTGGGGCATGTTTAACCACATCGGGTATTTGTGCTACTCGATGCCTTATCTCTGCCACTCCCTGTATTGTTTGTTTAAGTTTTAGTCGCGTAGGGTACTGTACAACCTTGATCCAGTCTAAAGTCCCCTTACCATGGCCATAGTTACTCTGTCTATATGAACATGACCTCCGTTACTATATGTTTCTGCCTAGTCTCTATGATTTATTTACATATGACATTCTGAAGAAAAGTGATAAGCTATACTATATGATAGCAATTATGAGACTCGAATGTGTTTTGATTTGATTTTTGAAATTAAGTACGTTTTGACATATATATATATATATTTATGTTTTTGTTTTATTAAGTTTTGAATTAAAGTATCCTATTTTTATAAGTTTTACAACTAAGGTTGCTCTAAACACATTACTTAATGGGCTTAAAGAGCTCATCGCTTTCCTTTCCTTTTACAAACTACCTTCAGTGATTAGTAGCCTATACTTGCTGTATAGTGGTCATGGCCTGGTGGACTCGACCCCTCCTCAAGCTACCTTCAGTACAAATAAGGTATACGCTTGTATTATTGCCAGACATCCTGTAAAGTATAGACAATGGTTGTAAAGAACATTTTGGGATGTAATCTAGGCAAGGATGAATATGTGTAAAGTTGTAAATTTATGGCTTGTATAATAAAATGTATTTAAGAATTAGTAAGGTAATGTAATGAGTAGGAACTCACTATTGAGTAGGAAAGGAAATTAAAATCAATTGGTTGAGGATACAAACTGTATTTTGATCCTTGGAGGGAGGTAAGGGTATAAATAAGTCGTTATGCTGGTGAAATTTCATAAAATAAAAGGGTTAAGAAATCAGCACTGATAGGAATACAACTTAAATAAGAAATTAAGAAAAAGAAAAATTAGCCTATATTTCCACGTTTTCGGGGCGTGACAAAAACCACCAAGTAATCATCCAAAATGAATGATCAAGGTTCCTTACCATTGTCTTATCTTTGGACCAACTTAGAACACCACTTTTTCCTCAAGGTTTTAGCTGTATAATACCACTCAAAATTAGCCTTAAAACCTCACAAATTATCAAGCAAAGCAACCTTAAAAACAAAACCTCAAAACTTAGCTTACCTAGGTGTGCCCTAGTCTTCTTGGCCAGAAAACACCTCTTAGATAGGCTTCTAAATTCCCAAAAAAATATATGTTAAAGTACTCTTAGGTAAGAAAAATTAATCTTATGGACCCAAACCAAATAATGTTGTTTTGGTGCTAAAAACAAATCAACAAGAAAAAGAGCTATATAACATGTCCCGTATAAAGTTTTCAAACCTTAAGGCTATTTTTCATTCGATTTGGTTTGGAATAAATAGGGAATATGGACCTTAAATAATATTTAAACATAATATAATATAAAACTGAGGTCCATGGTCTGATCTTGATCAAAAATCAAATGAAATTCAGCCTTTTAATCATAAAACATTGTGGGATCATATGTAGCAAGGTTAGGTAAGCTTGTACACTGCATTGGGCAACTTTCTTTTAGCCATGCCATCTGATTTTCACATGATTTCTTCAGAAAATTTGTTCCATTTTTGTCTATTTTAAGCCTAAATTAACCCCAAAATCTTAATATGATTACTTTCCATATAATTTAGGTGTATTTCTTGGTCTAACTCACTTGAGTTCCACAGTTTTGGCCTTCATTTTGCAAATTAATTTTGGCCACTTTATTAATCTTATTTAATCACTTTGAAACTTCATTTCATCACTTAATTGACTTAACTACATCATATATTTTTCTTGGTTAAATATAAATTTCATTTGCTCATCTTTTAACCAAGTTTAAGTACCTAAACTCTAAGAATGCATCTTAAAATGCTTAGTCATTTGCAAGCTTAAAATTATCTCTTAATCATGCTTAATCATCCTATTTTTCTTCCTTAATAACTCTTAGAACCTTGTAAGCTCAATGCATATTAAGATGGTCATTCCCTAGATAGCATAAAGTTAGCATTTTATATGCTTAAACATCATTCCTTAAGGTAGCTATCAAATTCTTACCTTGTTAGCTTACATAATTCTTATTCTTATCATCCATAAATCTTAAACACTTATTTCCATTCATCCAAATGCAATTTTTAACATCCTTCCTTTGCAATACTTTTATAAAACCATTACTTATTCTTACTTAATACATAAGGGTTTACAAATAAGGAAATCTCGAGTTACTCCACTATTTCGAGCTTCGAGCTTATCTCCTTGCTCCACATAGCTATAGGCTCGACCCTGGGATCATTCAAATAAAATAATATATAAATTCTTAAAATTATTTTTGAGAAGGAAAAACCGAAATCTAAGGTTGTCACACAAGATAAGTGTGCAAGAGTATTGGGTGATCATGAACCTAAGGAAGAATAAAAGGTCTATCACTTATAAAAGCATTAAATGGACTTATCCTCCTTATAATTATATCAAACTTAACATCGATGGGGTTGCTAAAGGTAACCCAGGCAAAGCAAGAGCTAGAGGACTCTTATAGGGACATTGCAAGTAACTAGATTTGTGGTTACTCCAGGAACCTTTGAGTTACTTCAAGTGTTTGTGCTTAACTTTGGGGTTTGCTTGATGGCCTTTGGTTGGCCTCAAGACAAGGTTTCACCAATCTGTTTATGGAAATAGATTCACAAGTGGAGGTTAGGTATGTGCTTCAAGGAGTTACTTCCTCACATACTTGTCTATTGTTTTGGATTGCAGGAAACTCATGCAACATTTAAGTAACACAATATCTCTCACATCTTCAGAGAAGCCAACGCATGTGTTGATGTGCTTGTGAATTAGAATATCGATGCGACGTTTTCTTTCATTGTTTAGGAGGAGATGTTTAACAGTTTAAAGGCTCTTTTTGTTTTTTTACTTCATGGAAATGTTATATCGTCATGGGATTTCAATTGCAAGTTGTAATTGTAATTGTGTTATTTATGTAATGAATTTTAGTTATTCACCAAAAATGAAAAAGGAAATGTAGAAGTGGAAAAGTGGAGAAGTGGTTTATAATTTTCTTTAATTGCTTAGATGGAAAATATAATAGTAAATGCTTACATGTCCATATAAACGTACATCTAAGCATCCACATGAATAAACTTTATCAGGTTTCTATGTATTATTATTATTATTATTGATGGTGGTCGTGTCACCAGATCCACGTGTGCAACTATCCGCCTGTCACGTGTCGAACCAAGAACAGGCCACGTGGCAGATTGGCGACAGAACCGCCATGCGACACCGTTCCTAGAGGTGCGACAGAGTGTCTGATGCGAGAGGAGTCTGCCGCCTCACAGTCTGTCGCGCATCGTGAGCGGCAGACCTCCATCGCCCATGCACATCACAGGACTCCGCATTGCCCCCGACACAGGTCTCCCGCGTGCCTGAGGTAGAGGTCTCCCGCACCTCACGCGGTAGAGGACTCCCGCACCTCACGCGGTAGAGGACTCCCGCACCTCACGCGGTAGAGGACTCCCGCACAGACCGCGGTAGAGGTCTCCCGCACTGCATGCGGCATAGTCTCCCGCACAGACCGCGGTAGAGGTCCCCCGCACAGCATGCGGCATAGTCTCCCGCACGGACCGCGGTAGAGGTCCCCCGCACAGCATGCGACATAGTCTCCCGCACGGACCGCGGTAGAGGTCCCCTGCTCAGCATGAGGCATAGTCTCCCGCACAAACCGCGGTAGAGGTCTCCCGCACAGCATGCGGCATAGTCTCCCGCATAGACCGTGGTAGAGGTCCCCCGCACAGCATGCGGCATAGTCTCCCGCACGGACCGCGGTAGAGGTCCCCTGCTCAGCATGCGGCATAGTCTCCCGCACAAACCGCGGTAGAGGTCTCCCGCACAGCATGCGGCATAGTCTCCCGCATAGACCGCGGTAGAGGTCCCCCGCTCAGCCTGCGGTAGAAGTCTCCCGCACAGATCGCGGTAGAGGTCTCCCGCACGAACAGCGGTAGATGTCCCTCGCCCAGCGTAGTGGCAGAGCAGCTCCCGCTTAGACAGCGGTAGAGGTCCCTCGCCCAGCGTAGCGGCAGAGGTCTCCCGCACCAACAACGGTAGAGGTTCCATGCATACTCTGCCGCCAGACTACTTCCCCGCAAGTTGCATGGCCCAAGGCGTGACAGAGTGCCCTATAACTCTGTCGCGGCCCAGACACGCGCCTGGGTCTCAGCCCGAACCGCCTCAGAAACCTATAAATACCAGGTGAGCTCTCTGAAAAAGAGGATCCGATCCAAAAAAGAGAAAAACAGGGAGAAACACTTAAACCCTTTTGATTTAAGCAATACTTTCCCCTTTTCTTACATACACCAACTCCCGATCACTGACTTGATCGTCGGAGTGCGCGTGCAGGGAATAATCCCTGCCCCCTCTGATTCCTGTTGTTTTTGCAGGATATACGAAGAACACGTGGAGCAAATTGTATCGACGTCACCCTTTCGTCGTTAGTGTAATCAGACTACGCGAAAGGCATAATCAGACCACGTGGAAGGTAAAGCACTGTTGCTGTCAGGTAGGCAACATCAATTGGCGCCGTCTGTGGGAATCTCGACAAAAAGTCAGGTTCTCTATCGAAATGGTGAGGACACGCTCAACTGCAGAATTGACAGGAGGGCAGAACTCTGTAAGTCCCCCTGTCAGATCGGAACAGCGAAGAAGACACAGTGAAAGGGCTCAAGGAGAACCCTTAGTCTCCTTGGAGGAATTCGAGGCCCTGAAACGCAAAAATACGGAGGCTACCACAGCACTGAGAGCCATGGTGAACTTCTTCAAAGAAGCTCTCCCCCAATTTAGCTTACCCCATGAAGTGCAGCAGCTAGTGGGGGAAAGCACACCGAGGCAGACCTACGAGAGAGGTCAGCCCTCCAGCCTGGTAAACATTGGACAAGAGGCAGGAACGCCACGTAACGCTACTGCCAATCCAGCGAGACAGAGTCCGCCCTCAGCTCCCAGGCGACAGAGTTCTCCAGTGGCTCAGGTGCGACAGAGTCCGCCCGTAGCTCCCGGGCGACAGAGTTCGCCAGAGACTCGTAGGCGACACAGCTCACCCGCATCTCCAATGCGTCAAACATCTCCTTTGTCCTATGAGCGGCAGAGCTCGTCGAATGTGCAGCGGAGTCCCTCTGCGTCTCAACGGCGACAGAACTCTCCCGCAGACAACACGCGGCAGAGGTATCCCACATCAGATATACGACGGTGCTCTCCCGCCTCTAATAGGCGGCAGAGTTCACCCTTGCCCGATGCGCGGCAGACCTCTCCTCTGGCCGCTCAGCGGCAGGGTCCTTTCGCAGCCCCTAGGCGGCAGAGTCTCCCTACCTGCCGCAACTCATCTTCCGTAGTGTTGGAACATGACCTAAGGGCACATAGAGCTGGGGAGCAACGGAGACAAGGAGATTTTAACCCACAAGAAGGTCCAGAGATATCAAGTCCCATAGTGAGAGGTGCTAGAAGAGGCATTTATCAATCGGACTCTTCTAGACCAGAAGGGACAGGACCTTACTCAGCTCGAGGGTCGGAGGACGTGGAGAAGGTTGTCCAAAGGATCCTCGAGAAGAAAAAGCTAGTGTCTCCGGATGACGGACAAAGGAGGAGGATCCCATTCAGCCTGGAAATCATGAACAAACCTTTGCCGAAGAAGTTCAAGATGCCCTCTATGGCTACTTATACAGGCAAAACGAATCCCTATGACCATATTCAGAGTTATGAATCCCTCATGCTGTTGCATGGATGGAAGGACGAAATTATGTGTAGAGCTTTTTCTCTCACATTGTCCGGGCATGCTCTCAAGTGGTTCAACGGGTTGAGCGAAGGTTCAATCTCCTCTTTTGATGAGTTGAGAAATGAATTCCTCAAAGTCTTCATGATCCACAGCCAGAGGAAGAAAGACGCTACCTACTTACTCACGCTTAAACAAGGGAATAAAGAACCCTTGAAAAGCTTTGTAGATCGCTTCCGAGATGCAACCTTGGAAGTGGAAGATCTACCAGTAGGCGTAGCCTTGGCTGCAATGCTGCAAGGGACGAGCTCCGAGAAGCTACAAGAATCCATCTCTCTCGATCAACCGATGACGATTTTTGACCTCTTTGCCAGGGCTAACAAATATGTAGCTCAAGAAGAAGTGATGAGAACGATACAGCCCAGGGAGGCGAAGGAAGGAAAGAAAAGAGAGAGAGACACACCCGAGAGAAGCTTCCCAAGACTCGTGAGAACTGACAAAGCCCCTAGGCTCAGGTATGAAGGTTATACCAAGTTAAACGAGCCTCGCACTGCAATACTGGCAGCCATCGAAGGGGCAGGATTATTGGAATTCCCCAAGAAGAAAATTGGAGATGTAGGACGAAACCCCGAAGCCTACTGTGAATTCCATTGTGCTCATGGTCACCCAACAGAGAGGTGCAGAGATTTAATGGACCAGTTGGAAAGGCTGGCCAGAGAAGGGAAGATCAACCACTTCCTATGGAGGAGCGAGAGACCCCGTTATCCTCCGCGCGACCAAAGGAATGATCGTCCGCGGACGAGGGCAAATAATGATATTAGAAGGGATAGGCCTAGAAACGAAGCAGTTAGGCCCATCCCCCGTGCTAATCCGCCAAACAACGAACCTACAGCCCCCGCGATAAATGTCATTGCAGGCGGGGACTCAAGTGCAGGAAGCTCCTCTACTTCCCGTAAAAGTTACGCTAGGCAAGCGTATCAGGTTAACGTGGTGATGGAGGAGCAGGCGGATGAAGAGCCCATCATGTTCACTCCGGCTGACAAAGGCGATGTCGCCATGCCCCATGACGACCCCATGGTGATATCCACGGTGGTGGCCAAACACCCGGTGAGCAGGGTCCTGGTCGATAACGAGAGCTCAGTGAACCTGATCTATTGGAATTGCTTCGAAAAAATGAGCATATCCGAAGATAGGTTAAAACCCGTTATGACACCGCTATATGGATTCACGGGGGAACGAGTGAAAGTTGCCGGGTCCATAGAGTTGCCTGTAACTCTCGGTGAGCACCCGAAAGACGGGACCTGGCAAGTATTGTTCATGGTAGTCAGATCGACCTCTGCTGCCTATAACATGATTTTGGGCAGGCCGGTGTTGAACGACATGAGGGCGGTGATATCCTCTTGCTACCTATTGATGAAGTTTCCCACTCCCAACGGAGTCGGGCAAGTACGCGGAAACCAAAGGAGTGCCCGTACTTGTTATCTCGCTTCCACTGCCAACAAGGTAGCATAGAGGAAAGAAACCTTATGCATCGACGATCCGCCTAAACCCCAACCTGTAGAGGAAACAGAAGCCATTGCGCTAACTGAAGGGGATAGAGGAAAAAGGGCATTCATTGGGACTCAGTTGGGCGAGCAACAGAAAAAGGAGATAGTCGAGTGTCTGAGGAGAAACTCGGATATCTTCGCCTGGAGCCCAGCGGACATGCCCGGGATCAGTCCCGAAGTCATATGCCATGAACTTAACATCATACCCGGACATAGACCCGTCAAACAGAAGAAGAGGAGTTTCGCCCCAGAGCGACAAAAAGCAATCACTGAAGAAGTGAATAAACTCCTAGGCGCCGGATTCATCCGAGAGGTCTACTACCCTGAGTGGTTAGCCAATGTAGTGATGGTAAAGAAATCTAGCGGGAAGTGGCGAATGTGTGTTGATTTCACCGACCTGAACAAAGCCTGCCCCAAAGATTCATACCCCCTACCACGGATAGACCGACTAGTAGACGAAACATCCGGTTACGAATTCCTCAGTTTCTTGGATGCATTCTCCGGGTATCACCAAATCATGCTTCACCCAGAAGACGAGGAAAAGACTTCCTTTATAACCGACAACGGGACCTATTGTTATCGGGTAATGCCGTTCGGTTTAAAGAACGCAGGTGCCACCTACCAACGAATGGTGAGCAAAGTGTTCAAGGATCTTCTGGGAAATACCATGGAAGCCTACGTGGACGATATGATAATCAAGAGCCGCGTAGGAGAGTCTCACGCTGATCAAATGTCCAGGGTATTTGAAGTATTGAGGAGATTCAACATGAAGCTAAACCCCGAAAAGTGCTCATTCGGGGTAAGATCAGGAAAATTCCTAGGCTTCATGATCACTAACAGGCGCATCGAGGCAAATCCTGAGAAGATACAGGCTGTCATTGACATGAAACCCCCAACCACCGTAAGAGAGGTCCAAAGATTGACAGGCAGAATAGCGGCTCTGAATCGCTTCTTGTCGAAATCAGCAGAAAAGAGCTTGCCTTTCTTCAAAACTCTACGGGGGGGGAAGAACTTCGAGTGGACGGAAGATTGTCAAAAAGCCTTTGAAGACCTCAAGGAATACTTGAAGCGGTTGCCTCTATTAACAAGGCCCCTGGAAGCAGAACAACTCTATATGTATTTGGGAGTCGGTGATTTTGCCGTCAGTGCGGTGTTACTGAAGAAAGATGAAATGATACACCGTCCCATCTACTACGTGAGCAAAGTGTTATTGGATCCAGAGACCCGCTATCCACTGGCCGAGAAGCTAGCATTAGCCCTCTTGATGGCCTCGCGAAAGTTACGTCCGTATTTCCAAGCACATCCCATCACCGTCTTAACAGATCAACCATTAAGACAGATCCTCCAGAAACCTGAACATTCAGGAAGGTTAGTGAAATGGGCGGTGGAGCTTGGGGGATACGACATCACATTCCAACTGAGGCAGGCTATCAAAGGTCAAGCTCTGGCTGACTTCATCGTGGAATGCACTATCCCGAACGACAGCAGTGAAGGGAAGGCTCACCCATGGTTGCTGCATGTCGATGGGTCATCAAGTGCCAACGGAAGTGGAGCGGGTATAGTCTTGGTGTCGCCAGAAGGAAAATCCCTGGAATACTCCCTACGATTCGGATTCCTTAGTTCGAACAACATAGCGGAGTATGAAGCTCTGATAGCAGGGATGGCACTAGCGGAGAAACTGCAGGTTCACCACTTGGTAGCACTGTGAGACCCCGTACATGTATAGCTATGTATATAGGAACATGGGAATGTAAATAAAATCATAAGTAAGATGATGTATGCAATGTAAGTTTATAAGATTATGTACGCACTTGTAATAAGAATTGTGATTATACGTACAAGTTGCATTATGAGTGAGTAGGAAGAAATGAACTTAAAACTAGAAGAATGTGGTCGAAATGGAATATGAGTAGTATAGTAAAATGGAAGGAAAGATTTACATAAGTGTATACTTCCATTCGAGTAATATCGTATATGTATTTGATCATACAAAGATCCTACACAAGTTTTAATGTGTATGTAGTGAGGAAGAATCCCATTTTCAAGTCTCAAAGATGAATGAATGAGGAAATGATCATGGAAGCAAATTAAGGGTGTTTGGTAAGGGTTGTTGCAGAAAAAACTGCAAGGAATCTGGAATTTGTGAAGGCCAGATCGATCTCATAGGATGAGAGATCGATCTGGGAGAGCCAGAATGCTCCTATATGAGAAATGGAAGGGGACAGATCGATCTCCAAAGGAAGCAGATCGATCTCCTTAACTCTCGGGTTGGAAGCAGATCGATCTCCCATAAGACCAGATCGATCTCCTTAAGCTTCTGTTTGACAACAGATCGATCTCTAGTCTCGACAGATCGATCTCATACCTTTAAAACGTCTCAGAAAAGAGGGATTTTTGAGGAACAGATCGATCTCCACCCAAGGAAGATCGATCTCATCAAGTCAAAACTATAAATGGGAGCAGTTGGATCATCAGAATTTCGGGGAAAACATTTCCATTTCACTTCAACTCAAAGAAATCTAGTTTCTCACTCCTAAATCCAGCCATTTTCAGTGAGATTTAAGGAGAGGCTATTAGAGACAAAGTTGTTCACATCAAAGAGAAGAACAACATAGTCTAGAGGCAATTTCCCATTTGAAGGATTGAAGAAATAGAGGGCAATCCTAATTGGAGCAAGAGGAAATCCAATGAGGTAAGTTCTAATGCAAATACCCAAGTACATTGGTTTGGATATTGATATGGGAAATGGTTAGTATGCATAGACATGATAGAACTACCTAGGATGGTATGAAATGCATATAGCTTAGAAATAGTCAAGTGTGAGAAGGTGGAATATGGGAGTATTTTTGATGAATGGGATATCTTGAGTGGATGAGTATGTTGTGGAAATGGTTTGGAAATGTTGATATTAGGATAAAGTGGGAGATTTACCACAAAGGGTAAAAATGTGTAATTAAGGCATTGGATAAATGCTTAGTTGAATAAGAGTTAGAAACATTAACTCAAATGTTGATGGATGAATTTCAGTTTCGGATGATACGCCGGAGCAAGTCGAGATGAGAACGCAAGAAGCGTAAAGGCGGATAGTTGCACACAAGTAAAACGAGGTAAGGGACTGTGTGTTAGCTATAGAGATGTTTGTACGTAATTACAGCAATTTCGTAGATATATTGCTAGGACTAGTACGATATTATAAGTTTATGAAATGATGTGGAAGTATGAAAAGTACTATGATGTATATATATGTATTGAGAAATGGGATAGGGTAAGGAAATAGCATGATATGCATGTTTTCAATGAAATTCTCAATTTTACATTGTTATTGATGATTGAGAAATGTTGATGATAGGTTGGCTAATTTTACATGTTTTAGCATGAAGTTGCATGCTGTATGAATAAACGTGTTTTGAGTTTTAAAAAGAGAAAATAGCCATCTATCAGTTTTGAGATGAGATTTGGTGTTGAAGCGTTAGCTCACACCCGGTTTAAAGCCTTGATGTACCGTGCGGGAGTTTTAACTCGCACGGAGGTTTTGAGAAAGTGCGAGAACTATGCTCGTACCTGTTTTGTTAAGTTAAGGTAAACCTGGGGGTCTGGGACCCAAGGGACCAGCCGACGGCCAATTGAACGGGCTGGGCCTTAACGATAGATCGTACCGCGCTGGAGCTTTGCGTTGACTGTGTGTCGCGCTGCTTACTCGCCTGGTATATGAGACATGGTTTAAGGATAAAAAGTCCATCGGAGTTGGAGTATGGACTTGGGTCCACGGTTGTACGTAGAATAGTGTAGTCACCCGTTGGTATACTATGTACCGTGCTGGGTGCACGTGAGTACGAGTATCGCGTAGATGACACACGACGTATCTTCACCGTGAGTATACGAGGAGATGAGGTGGATTGAGATGAGCCGGAGGGTAGGACTGACCCATCCCCCTTCAGGCGAAGTGATACCCTGTGCACACCCGATCAGTGAGGCCTGGGATCACTGACTGTGGCCATAAGTCGTGGATATTTGATTGCCTAAAAATTCCATGCCTGTCTCAGAGAATCGAGAAACAGAGACAATCTCAGAAAAGAAAGAGATTTGCGAGAAAGAATGATTTGAGAAGTGAAAGAGATTTCGTGTTTTAATAAATCTCCGATTTCACATTCGTGCCATGAGGGCACTATTTATGAGCATGTTTTAAATGGAAGTTTGACATTTGATTTACACGAAAATGCTCTTGAGAAATATGTATTTAAATGCATTGTTCGTATGATATTTCCATTTATAACGAAAACATGGTTTTGGTTTATGCATGCATGGGCTATGTAGGTAGTACGATATCTACCTGCTAGCATACATTTCCTTACTGAGCCGTGGTTTGCTCATCCCACTATTTTCCCCCTCCAGGTACTGAGAAGTAAGAGAGCGGTGGTCTCTAAGTCTTTTGTGTTGAACAGCTCCCACAATCCGCAAAGGTATAAGATTTGTATACACGAGTATTTTGTATCTAATATATTGTATCGCACAGTTATATCTTGGAATTGTAATTCAGTATTATGGGGATGATATGTAAACACTTGGTATTTATACAATTAATTTTGTGTATTTACACACACACCTGGGAGTGTGAATTAAAGTTTAAATATTCCGCTGTAAATAAATAAATTTTTAGTAATTGCATCTTCTCACAGCCCAACCGTAGTAGAGAATGTATGGATAGAAGGGTTCCCGAAAGTGGGGCATGACAAGCACACAGTGATTCTCAACTGGTGGTGAACCAATTCAGCGGAAAGTACGAGGTACGAGAACCAATGCTGGTTCCTTACTTAAAGAAAGTCCAACTCCTGGCCAAGACTTTCAAAAGCTTTCAGCTGATGCAAATCAACCGGTCCAAAAACACACATGCTGATTCACTGTCTAAGCTAGCCTCCTCCACCGAAACATAAGGAAGGACAGTAAAGGTAGAGAGGCTCGAACGACCGAGTATTGAAGGAGTCGAAGTGTGTGACATTCAAGTTGGAGACGATTGGAGATCCCCATTTAAACAGTATCTCACTGAGGGTACACTCCCCCAAGATAAAGACGAGGCTAGTCGCTTGAAAATACAAGGGGCGAAGTTCACACTCATCAACGGAGAACTGTACAAAAGGGGATACTCATCGCCACTGCTAAAATGTCTGGGACCGGAACAAGCAAGATATGCCCTAGCGGAAGTGCATGAAGGAATTTGCGGCGAACACTTAGGAACGAGAGCTCTTACAGCTAAAGTATTGAGATCGGGATTCTACTGGCCAACATTAAAGAAAGATGCGATGGACCAAACCCGCAGGTGTGACAAATGCCAGAGGTTTGCGCCTATCACCACAGCCCCAGTAACTCCCTCTCAAAGCACAGTACAGCCAATTCCTTTTGTACAGTGGGGATTAGACATCCTTGGACCTTTCCCCTTAGCCACGGGTCAAAGAAAGTTCCTGTTAGTGGCTACCGATTACTTTACAAAGTGGATTGAAGCAGAGCCTTTAGCCACAATCACGGAGAAGAAAGTGGAGGCAATGGTGTGGAAAGACATTATCTGTCGATTTGGAATTCCCCGCATCTTGAATGCCGACCATGGAAAGCAATTTGATTGCAACGCCTTCCGTGACTTTTGTAAGGACCTCAACATTCAGCTACGGATCTCTTCAGTGTCATATCCTCAAGCTAATGGACAAGCCGAGGTCAGTAATCGGACCATCCTCCATGGGCTGAAGACCAGGCTAGACAAAGCAAAAGGGGCCTGGGTGGACGAATTGCCTAGTGTTTTATGGGCATATCGTACCACCAGTCGTGTGTCGACTAAAGAAACGCCGTTCAGCCTTGTATACGGCGCAGAAGCATTGATCCCCGTGGAACTTGGAGCATTATCGCCAAGAGTGGTACCCTTAGTAGAGGAAGAAAACTCACAAGCTCTAAGGGAAGGCTTGGACCTACTCGATGAACACAGAGAAACCGCGGCTATTCGATTGGCATCCTATCATCAGAGGGTGGCCAACTACTATAATAGCCGGGTAAGAGATAGGCCAATGTCTGAGGGAGATCTAGTGCTCAGAAAGTCACAGATCACAAATGCCCTGAAGGAGGATGGGAAGTTCAGAGCCAACTGGGAAGGTCCCTACAGAATCAGATGCAAGATCGGACCCAACACTTGCGCTCTGAAAACTCTACAAGGGAAGAAGATAGGGAAAACGTGGAATTCAAATCACTTAAAGCTGTATTTGAATTAACCACTACATCTTCCTTCCCAAGCACTATTGTTTTACTTACACTGTCACTAGATGTCATTACCTAACCGATATATGAATTATCTTTTTGTTGTAAGTCAAAATCTCGTGATAGGATTCAAAACCGTGAGGGCTGCCCTTGGTTCGGGCCCTGCGAACGCAGGCTACCAACGGGCCAAACCCAAAGCGGACAATACGGGTTGAGTGGGTCAGACCCAAAGTAGACCGTTCAACCGAGCCGTAAGAGCCTGAGGCGCTTTGCGTCACTGTGGCCAGGCGTAGTTCCACAGAGCCGTAAGAGCCTGAGGCGCTTTGCGTCACTGTGGCCAGGCGTAGTTCCACCGAGCCGTAAGAGCCTGAGGCGCTTTGCGTCACTGTGGCCAGGCGTAGTTCCACCGAGCCGTAAGAGCCTGAGGCGCTTTGCGTCACTGTGGCCAGGCGTAGTTCAGCCGAGCCGTAAGAGCCTGAGGCGCTTTGCGTCACTGTGGCCAGGCGTAGTTCCACCGAGCCGTAAGAGCCTGAGGCGCTTTGCGTCACTGTGGCCAGGCGTAGTTCAGACGAGCCGTAAGAGCCTGAGGCGCTTTGCGTCACTGTGGCCAGGCGTAGTTCAACTGAGCCGTAAGAGCCTGAGGCGCTATGCGTCACTGTGGCCAGGCGTAGTTCAGACGAGCCGTAAGAGCCTGAGGCGCTTTGCGTCACTGTGGCCCGGCGTATACGTATCACTGTAAAACAGGTATATATACATCCACACAAGAGCCGTAAGAGCCTGAGACGTAACGCGTCACTGTGGCCAGGCGTATACTCAAAAGAGCCGTAAGAGCCTGAGACGCAATGCGTCACTAAGGCCAGGCATAAAACATTCAATTAACCATAAAGGCCTAAGACGCTACGAGTCACTGTGGCCAGGTAATCAAAATACTAAGGCTATAAAAACTAAAGACGCCTTCACGTCACAGTACTCAAGCCTTAAACAACTGCGCGTTTGCACAAAAAATTCTTCCTGAAAGTATACCTTTCTATCAAGAATTGGGGAGCATACACGAATATAAATACAAAGCTATATACAAGCAAAGTATATACAAGCAAAGCAAAAGAAACAATCAGACAAAGAATGATAAATGACAATTAGAGAAGTAGTGCAAGACAAAGCATGAGCAAAAATCTCAATTTCATTTCATTCAAGTGTCGGTACAAACAGATCTTTAACAGATCTTTACAATTACATTTCGACAAAAGTACAAAGTTAAAACAAAAAATAAAGTACTTGAAATGAAATACAAAAAACAAAAAAGCAAAAATCCCTATCTACTCTCCGGGAGGAAGCTGGGGATCAGCTGCAAAACCTTCACTTCCAAGGGACTGCTCGCCCTCCTCGCCGTCTAAATCGATGAGGGCTTCTATAGGCTCAGGAGCACCGTCCAGATCCGCGGGCTCCCAAGGACCAGCAAGGTTGACGAGATCGTCCTGAGCAGTCCTCTTGAACAGCTTGTCCGCAGGCTCAGCCTCGGGCTCGTACTTGGTCCAATCAGGGGCCTCAAAGAGCATCGCCTCATGGGTGTATTGGAGCTCAGGAAATTCCTCTCCTTCCCTGTGTGCTTCTAGCCAAGATCGGGCCAGGTAGAACCCGTACTTAACATAAGGGTTGGAGAAGTCTTCCTTCCGCCTCAAGCAGTCTTTGGAGAGACGATACTCCTTTACGGCCTCGGCCCATACACTGTCAATCTCGGCCTGGGACAGTACAGGAGCAGCTTGGCCTTCCAACTCAGCAACACGCTGCTCGAGCTCTTGATTCCGAGTGAGCATAGACCTGTAGTTGGATTGCATACGGTCTAACTCAGAATGAGCCTCCTGCAGGTCCTCTTGGAGTTTACAAGACCGGGCCGTCTCCACTGTGAGATCCCCCTTTGCAAGACCGAGGTCTTGATGAGCCTTAGTAAGCTGCTCCTCCAGGCTTCGAACTAAATCCGGAAGAGGGGACAAGTTGTTGACCGTGTTCTGTAACTCCATGACTTTGTCCCTCAACTCCCGGATCTCTCTGTCGGCTCGCTCCCGATAAGCCCGATGTTGGGCATTATTTACCACGGTTCGTTGAGCCAGCTGCGAAAAATGCAAAAATGTTAGATTCAAAGCATGCTACAAAAAGCAATCAAAAAGAAGAGAAATCAGAAACTTACCCTCAACGCCTCGATATCGGCTAAGTCTTCACCCTCGGGGTAGTTTCTGAATATCCTTGCCTCATCTCGAGGAAGGATAGTGGACCAACTCAACCGGGAGGCCACCCCGGGAGTGTCCAAAATGTCGTTATCACGAACCCCGGGGTAGACTCGGAACTCGTGGCCCCTCATAATATTCCCCCCATCCACGGAATAGGGCCTCTCGTCGGCAGGACCTATCCTCGGCAATATCGGTCTGCTTCCCATCGAACCCTCGATGTACAGGCGCTTTCTATTCTTCCGCTGAGGCGGAATGATATTGCATTCCGCGCGCTCCTCGGAGCGTGATCGCCCGGATGACCCGGAAGCCCCCCGTGAAGACGAGGTAACTCTCCCCCTATCCCGAGAGAAATCTCTCTGCTCTGAAGGAGGGGGAGGCATCGCCTGCCTAGAAACAGGAGGGGTCCGAGCACGAGATGGATGAGAGGGGACCGGTGCCTCACTTGGGACATCGTCAGCCAAACGATGCCTCTTCCTGGCAGGAGCGCTGGAAGGACCAGCCTCAGAAACCTGGCGACCTAATGATTGCCGAAAATGACTCATATCTGCAAAAAAAGAAAAAGAAGATCAGTGGTTAATAAATTGATCAAAAATGATAAGCAGCGGGAAAAAATAAAAGTTACCGTCAGGAGAGTCTAAGTGCTCCTGAAGGGACTCGATATTTATCCCCTCGTCGTCCGGGAGCACCATGAAAGTGGAGTCGAACCCTTCCCAACCAGTGAGATCGGCTAAGGGTTCGCTACCAGAGCTGGATTCCAGATTGGTGTCCCCTATATCCTCTTGTGGCCTAGGAGCTTCAGGATTCAACTCGGGAGAAGCCGAAGGCAGAGGATCTGACGACGGAACAGAGGGTCCAGCAACAGGGACCGGACCCACACCCCAGCCTGCTAATATCAAATTTTCATTTGATACAAGGGTGTCGAGGCTAAGGGGATGAGGGACTAGCAGTTTGTCGATGTCAGAAGACAACTGCTCCCTAAGTGTGGCGACCCGGGGACCCTTGGGGATTTCGCGCCTATTCTCCCAACGAGTGGGGATATCCAGGCCCTCGGGCACTTCCACAACCAGCCATTCTGTCTCGAAACCATGAAACTTGTTAGCAGGTTTCTCAAATAATCGGTTCTCAAAACCAGGCTGGTACACCCGCTGAAGCGAGTAAGGCACTAAGCCGGGACTCCCTCAAAGCCTAAAGAATACTTCTAAAAGAGGAAGAGACGGAGGGACGCCCCTTAAATGGCAGTGCACAGTGAATGCTACCAATTGCATCCATGCATGAGGATGCAGTTGCTCCGGGGATACCCTGTGCGTCCTGAGGAAGGAAGCCCCAAAGTCGGACAATGGGAAGCGGAGTCCTAACTCCAAAGCTGCCCTAAAAACGATAGCCCCGTCAGACACATGACGTATGTCGCTCTCCTGAGGGGTTGGGAGTCTATAAGTGTATCCCTCGGATAAAGGAAATCGGGATTCTAGGTCTTGGACGTCGGCTTCCTTTAAAGTCGACTTAACGCCTAGATCGATTTGCTTTCCTATGCCATGTCCAGCCATCTTAGAAGTTCGTAGATCAAAGAAGTGGGACTACGGGCTACGAAAAATTACCTAAGGTAATGGAAACAGAACTCGCGGCAGAGTGTGGAAATCTGCGACAGACTTGCGACACAGTGAGATATATGCGACACAGTTGCGGTGGAGTGGCGACAGAGTGTCCTGAGAATCACGGCAGAGTGTCCTTGCGAGAGAATTCAGTAGCGACAAGGACGTCAGGGGCCCAGTATTTATAGCAGCTCGCCTAGGTACACACACACGCGGAGGTCCGACCCGACCCGAGAAACGCCAAACCCAGATCCTCTTTCGCGGGAAAAATTCCCGCCAAAGAGTGGGGAGCAATTGATGGTGGTCGTGTCACCAGATCCACGTGTGCAACTATCCGCCTGCCACGTGTCGAACCAAGAACAGGCCACCTGGCAGATTGGCGACAGAACCGCCATGCGACACCGTTCCTAGAGGTGCGAAAGAGTGTCTGATGAGAGAGGAGTCTGCCGCCTCACAGTCTGCCGCGCATCGTGAGCGGCAGACCTCCATCGCCCATGCACATCACAGGACTCCGCATTGCCCCCGACACAGGTCTCCCGCGTGCCTGAGGTAGAGGTCTCCTGCACCTCACGCGGTAGAGGACTCCCGCACCTCACGCGGTAGAGGACTCCCGCACCTCACGCGATAGAGGACTCCCGCACAGACCGCGGTAGAGGTCTCCCGCACTGCATGCGGCATAGTCTCCCACACAGACCGCGGTAGAGGTCCCCCGCACAGCATGCGGCATAGTCTCCCGCACGGACCGCGGTAGAGGTCCCCCGCACAGCATGCGGCATAGTCTCCCGCACGGACCGCGGTAGAGGTCCCCTGCTCAGCATGCGGCATAGTCTCCCGCACAAACCGCGGTAGAGGTCTCCCGCACAGCATGCGGCATAGTCTCCCGCATAGACCGCGGTAGAGGTCCCCCGCACAGCATGCGGCATAGTCTCCCGCACGGACCGCGGTAGAGGTCCCCTGCTCAGCATGCGGCATAGTCTCCCGCACAAACCGCGGTAGAGGTCTCCCGCACAGCATGCGGCATAGTCTCCTGCATAGACCGCGGTAGAGGTCCCCCGCTCAGCCTGCGGTAGAAGTCTCCCGCACAGATCGCGGTAGAGGTCTCCCGCACGAACAGCGGTACATGTCCCTCGCCCAGCGTAGTGGCAGAGCAGCTCCCGCTTAGACAGCGGTAGAGGTCCCTCGCCCAGCGTAGCGGCAGAGGTCTCCCGCACCAACAGCGGTAGAGGTTCCATGCATACTCTACCGCCAGACTACTTCCCCGCAAGTTGCATGGCCCAAGGCGCGACAGAGTGCCCTATAACTCTGTCGCGGCCCAGACACGCGCCTGGGTCTCAGCCCGAACCGCCTCAGGAACCTATAAATACCAGGTGAGCTCTCTGAAAAAGAGGATCCGATCCAAAAAAGAGAAAAACAGGGAGAAACACTTAAACCCTTTGATTTAAGCAATACTTTCCCCTTTTCTTACATACACCAACTCCCGATCACTGACTTGATCGTCGGAGTGCGCGTGCAGGGAATAATCCCTGCCCCCTCTGATTCCTGCTGTTTTTGCAGGATATACGAAGAACACGTGGAGCAAATTGCATCGACGTCACCCTTTCGTCGTTAGTGTAATCAGACTACGCGAAAGGCATAATCAGACCACGTGGAAGGTAAAGCACTGTTGCTGTCAGGTAGGCAACATCAATTATTATTATTATTATTATTAGTATAGAGAAATGATTATTATCCAAAACATTCTTAGTGGAGTTTTTAAGACTCTACAAATGAGATTAAGATGGGTCAACCCTATAGAGAATATTTAAAAATAAAAATAAATAAAATGAGTTATGTATCACTATCTTAATCCATTTGTGGAGTTTAAAAAATTTAACTGACAGTGTATTAAATAATAATTCATACATGATTTAAAAAATTGTTAACGTTTAGAATTTAAAACCTAGTTTGTTCTAAGTGATCCAATCTAATCTAAAAGATCTGTCTGAATTTTTAAGTGAAAATAGTCGAACTTTGATTCCAACATTCAAAATAGAAATAATTCAATTCAATCTATTTTTTAAATTATATAATACAAACTAATTTATGTACCATGCAATGCACAAAATTTTTATACTTTATATATGATATATATATATATATATATATATATATATATATAATGTTACCAAAATCACCAACAATCTCTTAATTAAGTAGTTAAGAAAGAGTGGTAGTATATTGCGATACTTAAGTCCAAATCTAAAAAACCACACCTCTATTTTTAATTATTAAATATTTCTCTTGTAATAAAAAAAATGTTACCAAAATCAATTCAAAAATTATCAACACCCTACTAAGGATTTTTTTTTAAAAAAAAAATTCTAATTTTTTTTAAGAGTTCTCAAAAATATTACAAATGTTATACTTACAAAAGCGCTTCAAAACATATTATAAAAAAATAACTCCAAAGGTTATTAAGAATATATTATAAAGCTTAAAAAAAGATTGCATTTATTAAAAGCATTATAAAAATTAAAAAAAAAAGCTTTAAACATTACTTAAAAAAACTATAAAAATTCCACAAGGATTATAAAATTTCTAATAAAAGTTATGGGTTATCAAAATACTAAAATAGTTATAAAAAACGATACAAAACTTAAAAAAAAATATTATAAAATTTCATTAAAACTACTGCAAAGGTTTTAAAAAAATTATATGAAGATTATAAAAATAGTATAAAAGTTATAAAAAATCCTATACAAATTATAAAAATCTCTGGTTGTAAAAGTGCTACAAATGTTATAAAAATATTATAAGAGTTTTTAAAATCATTACAAAGATTATAAAAACAGTGCAAAGATTAGCAAAAATGTTAAAAAGATTTTTAAAAAAGCTACAAAAGTTATAAAAAATACTACAAAGTTTATCAAAAAGTTTATAGAAGTTATAAAAAAGCATTGCAGTTGTTATAAGCATTGCAATTGTTATGAAAAAAAAAAATCTATGAAGATTATAAAAATATTATAAAATATATAAAAAATTACAAAATTATATAAAAAAAGCTATAAAGGTTATTAAAAATTATAAAATACTATGAAAGCTATCAAAAAAACTATAGGAAACATAAAAATAAATAAAAGTAACTTAATTTCCTTAAAATATTTTTAAAAAATAAATTAAACTTAAATGTTTTTAAATATTTAAAAACGAAAAAGCATTTAAATAGATAAAGGATGACAAAAAAGAATAAGATGCAAAATAGATTTAAAATTAAACAAAAAAGGAGAGAGAATGAGACAGTTAATCTGAAGCAAAATTTTCTTTTATAAAAAATATTGGTGGATCATGGATAGTGATATTTTAATAATTACCTAAAATCAATTCAAAACATATCGATATTGAAAATAAGAGATTTTTATGGTTGATTTTGAATAATCCAGGGCAGTTGACGTTGCAATTTGTTTATAATAAACAATTTGTTTGTTTTAATAAACTTGTCTTGTTTTTACTTCAAATTTGAAAAATAAAAGGGTGGGCTAATGCGCTCAGTAAGAAACATCCTTGCAAGCATAATAACAATGATGCGATAAACAAGTGCAATTCAAATCATGCAATCATTGTCAAAATACATATCAAAGCAAAATACGTAGCATAGGCATACTTCGAGTCATACTTATCCAATCGTACTTATCAAAACTTATCAAATAGAATATTGAATCGGAATCAAATACTAAATCGAAAACAAATACTAAATCAAATGGTGGAGACTAGGCTAAACTCATGTAGTCAATATGCAATTCAAACAGAAAGTAACCTATGGCCATGGTTGGAATCCTCAGTAACTCATGGACAAGTGAGCACTGGGAAGTTACAGCCGTGTCTAGGACTAGCAGTAACTAAAAAGGGGTACCACTCGGTACAGGCATGTAGGGATGCTTTGTGGCTCACGACCCGACACGATTACCACTCGGTACACCCGTGTGAGGATACCATTAGGTTCATGACCTGACACGCACAGATACGTCAAAGGTTAACTGTCGTCTCAAATCAGTGTTCAAAAGCTTATAGTGAGCCACTTAGTCTCACTTTCGAAAACACATTAAAACAACCGTAGTTTTTTCTTATCAAAGTAGCTAATATCATATATAGGTTAATAAACTTGCATAAGTGTGATTCAAATCACTTTCAAAAGACAATGGGCCATTTTAAACTTCAAAGATACACCTTAGTTCAAAATTTGAAGAAGGGATCGATCCTCTTGGTATAGGGGATCAGTCTCTAAATGGCAGAATGCTACCTTGTTCCGAAAATAGAGGGGATCAGTCCTTACCTCATAAGGGATTGGTCCCTCAAAGTCAAAAAATCTTTTTCTACAAAATTTTGATGAGGGATCGATTCCTCATCTTAGGGGATTAGTCCCTAATACACAAAAATGTAATTTTGGTTAAGTTTTGAGTCTCAAGCCTAGCCAAAACCATTTCAAAACATTGAATACATTTCATGGAAATCTTTTTATGCCAAAAACAATTATGATGTGCTTGCAAAACTATCATGGACTAGAACTGTCACGACCCCTTTTCATCTATTTCATCTAAAAATCACTATAAAATTTTCACTTTATTCATTAACTTACTCGGTCATGAATAACTCTCACCAATAATAGTTGGGCTATGAGTCAGTATTAATCATCATTTACCATTCATCTTTAAATTAATCAAACACATACATTTGGAAGTTTAAGTTCTATACTTATACATGTTTGCTAACACTTACATCCCTCATATTACAATTCAAAATGATTACTGTGCTATTACATGTTTAGTTACAAAAAGATTTCCTATCTGTATACCTCTTAGCGATAGAGAGCAGCAGA
This sequence comes from Firmiana major, assembly GCA_033439115.1. Taxonomy (NCBI): domain Eukaryota; kingdom Viridiplantae; phylum Streptophyta; class Magnoliopsida; order Malvales; family Malvaceae; genus Firmiana; species Firmiana major. Next base: position 41,478,712 of record CM065908.1, on the reverse strand, counting down.
TGTCTGGATACAATTCCTTAATCCCACACTCGTCTACTATGTGCGCTCTGTAGAGGAGGAAAATGATAGGGATGAGCAACCACATACTCAGTAAGGCAATAATGCAAGCATAGTAGATAACTACACTCTCTACATACTTATAATGCCATGGCATAAGAATCATTAATATCCAAAGCATGAGGAAATATTAAAACCATGCCACATGTATATACATATATCAAGTACTGAAAAACATGAAAATAGGCATGTAAACATGGAAAACCATCATGCAAAACTTCTCATGCTCATCATAATAAAACTCATTATAATAGGGAAAACTCATTACAAACCATCCCTCAAGATTTAGTACTTTCTCAAAATATAGTAAAACTCATCACAACAGCAATACAATCTCTTTAAAAACAGTCCACAAGGTTCGATCTCTCCCTCGGGTCTACCCTGGACAACACAAATCATATTCAGTACATAAAACCATGTGATATCATGTGAGACAGGTGGTCATTACATCAAATCGGGGACTTTGTTGGCCAACTATGTCATTATCATCCCAGACCACATGGATCCCAGTGTGCCAGGCATCATGTTAGAACGGAGGTGGGTTAGTCCTACGCTGGACTTTTAAATCAACATCACAACCTCACGGTACAATGTACTCCATGTGATATGCATGGTACAACGTACTCCGTGGACCCATATCATGGTTGGGGGTGCCTACCGTAGATCTTATCTCATCTGTGTGACTAGCAGTCTACACGAGGTATCCAGCATGGCTCATGCGAGCATCTCATTCGTGTCACACAAAGTCTACACGAGGCATTCAACACGACTCATTACATATCACAGTGTGAAAAGCCCAATGTGAGCAAAGCTCTAGCAAGATTTCATGCATCATCAGTAAATACCTCGTACGAGCAACGCTCTAGTACAACTTTATGCATAATAAATGATGAGGAAATCACGTATGCGCATAGCTCCAGTACGATTATATGCATAAGAAAATCAATGGAAACCCACATACGAGCAAAAGCTCCAGTACGGTTTGTAAAACAGCACATAAATCTGATAGGTGGCTCTATTTCAACAAAACACGTTCAAATCACAGTTAGCACCGGACTTGTGCTATTTCACAAATTTATGTAGTCAATAGCCAGCCTATCCGTAGATTTACTTAAACCAAATCAATGTATTTCATAAAAATATCAAAACATAATGTTTCATACAATTATTAGCCTTACTACCCTTTTTGAACGAATTTAGCTCCTAGAGGCAAATATTCAAAATCACATTATCATCTAAATAAGAAGTCTTTTGCACAAATCATTATTTCATTTCTAGGTAATCCAAACAATCGTAATGTACCGTAATTACCCTCAAAATACGTGCAACTACCTCTAAATACTCACAGAATTCCTTTACCTGGAATCGCATCGAGTGATTCCACTTCCTTAGAGCTGCTCGATCGTGCAGTCCGATTTGCTTCCAATGTAATCTTCAGAGCTTCACAATATTACTTATCACATCAATTTAACCCAATATAATGCAATTCTTGTGTTTAATATAGTCAATTCGACTTATTGTTTCCGTTAACACTTATTAGGTCTCACTTTCTCTTAAGTCCATTTTGATTGCTCTACTCATTCTCGAGAATCTATTTAGCTCTTTAGGTTTATTGATTCACACTAAACCGACATTAAGCTCATAATGCCTCTAGTTTATCATTTCGTTCACTATGGCAATTTATCAAACACCTCTTATGCCCATTTCCAATCATCATCCATTCCAACATATGGATTGCACAATGTTATCTTAAAATTATCTATACATGCTTACTAACATCTTTACATGTTTAAATCATCATCAACTCCATGACATTTCAACTTTCTCTCACTAAACCCATTATAGGTCATGGTTGTTTAAGCATGTATATGAACATTTCAGCCAACATTATATACACCATTCAACTCATCAAAATGTCTACATTAACATACTAGAAGATGGTGTATAAAAATCTTACCTAGCTTGACTTTTTTTTCTCTTTTTGCCAAATTAGGGAAAAACCTCTTTTCTCCTTCAATCCAAGGTTTGAACTTCCAATATTTGATTATTTTGTTCACTTCCTCACTAGGAACAACTTTGCATAAATAGTTTTTTCCTCAATCTTTTTGGAAGGTGAGGATATCCTAGAGTGAGAAAACTAAGTTGTTTTTGGTTAAAATGGAAGATTTTAGGATTTCTGGGGAAGAAGGCTCGACAGTCGGGTTCTTTTTATAAAAATCGCGTTATGAGATCGATCTCCCTTAGTTAAATTCCTTTAGAATTTGACAATGCAGGCTAAGGGATCGATCTGCCTCTTGGATGAGATCGATCTACCTATTTGCATGAGATCGATCTGCTCAAAGGGATAGGATCGATCTTTGTTCATGGGATGGGATTGATCTCGACCAGGCAAAAAGCTTCAGAGATCGATCTGGCCTTATGAGGAGATCGATCTGGCCTATCCAGAGGCAACTAGAGATCGATCTGCCTTATGGGAGGAGATCGATCTGGCCCAAATAGAAGCAACTTGAGATCGATCTGCTTTGAGTGAGGGATCAATCTCCCACTTCCAGAATGCTTGGCATTCTGTTTCCAGGCCATGAGATCAATCTTCTATGCATGTAAAATCGATCTGGCATTCATCCTGTAGCATTGCAGCTACAATTTTCTAAATTTTTTTAAATTTAAACTCTCATTCAATCATTTCAACACCCATTTTGCATTTCATTCACACTTAACACTCAAAAATATTCAATTCTTATGATTCATATATTGTGTAACTTGTTTGTACATCATGGAAGTCATAAGATTACATAGAAATTCACAAAACTTACATTCCTCCCCTGCTTCAAGAAATTTGGTCCTCCAAATTGGAACCAAGTTAATCTGAGAACAACTCCGGATACTTCTCTTGCATCATACTTTCAACTCTCATGTAGCTTCCTCCAGAATGTGATATTGCCAAAGAACTTTCACTAAGGGAATCGTCTTCGACCTCAGCACCTTTTCCTTCCTATCCATTATCCAAATCGGCTTCACAACATATGACATACTCTTATTGAGCTCCAATGGCTCATATCTTATATCACATGTGCCGGGTCCGGGTGGTACTTCCGAGGCATAGAGACGTGAAAGATGTTATTGTCACGACCCTCAACTTACCAAAAATCAGCGCAAATGTTTCGTTTTTCATACATTATTTATTATTCGTTCATTTCTTACCTCGATCGTGATCAACTATACTCTCAAACAGTTGGGCTATGTGTCAATGTCTACCTCATCCAACCATGACATTTTAATTTGCATTATAATTTAGAAGTAAAAACTTGTATAATTAAATCAGAGTGTTGTTTACATGTGTTTACATTTCTTTACATCCCTAATGGTTACATACAAAATGCTACTGTGCTATAGAAAGTTTAGATACAAAAGTACATCAGTGTGTATACCTTAAGCGATAGGATATAGCGAATACCAAAAGGGAAAGCCTCCAGTCGCTCTCAATCTATACTCAAATCTCTGTAGAGAGGGGAAAATAAAGGGGTGAGCAAATCACACGCTCAGTAAAGCAATTGTGCAAACAGGTAGATACTGCACTATCTACGTGATCATGATACCATGCTCAAAAACCACACAATTCTTATTCACAACTCAAAAGCATTAGTTCATGCTTGTGTTAATGGCATGTAAAGCAAATCATGCTATTTGTTAATGCACAAATCAAATTCAAAGCATGGCATAAATCATCATGCATATTTCATAAGTAAAGCACAGAAAACCATCATGCGTAAGTGCGCTTTAAAGCCATTATCATACTTTCTGAAGCAAATCATGTTATTTCATCTCAATGAAAGCAATGCTTGTCAGGACCCAGCCCCTCTCTCGGACTATCTTGACTCACAATACATTTTCAAAACATGGATTCATTCATAATAAAAGACATGTGAGATAGGCAATATAATAAGGGAAATCTCCTCTAGGACTATAGCCATATCGTGTGATCCTAGGCTACACTGATCAGGTGTGCGGGGTATTACCACTATGTGCTTCCACACGGGAGGTAGGCCAAGTCCAGCCCACCGGTCCATAGCAGATCTAACATCATCCGAAGACAGCATATCACAATCTCAACATGGTACAACGTACTCCATGCTACCTGCACGGTACAGCGTACTCCATGGACCCATATCAACACATCATATCACGCCACATCTCAAAATGCACGTGCAAGCCTATTTAAATGATACAACGTCCAGTCTACCCGAAGCTCCTAGCACAGCTATCAACATGTCAATTCTAAAAAATGCACGTGCAAGCCTATTTAATTGGTGCGACACCCAGTCTACCCAAAGCTCCTAGCACGGCAACAAGTATGATGGGCATCTAATGTGAGCTATGCTCCAACACTATGCCAAAACTAGTATAAAGTCTGTGCGAGCTCAACTCTAGCACAACATCATAAAAATCCATGTGAAAACTAGTGCGAGCAACGCTCTAGCACTCATGCGTATGAAAATACATCAAATCTCGTGCGAGTCATACTCTAGCACACTTTCATTCTCACGAAATCCATGTAGGTGGCTAAATTCTTTGCAAAACATGGTTATTAACCAAATCAAATCATTTCTTTTGCAAATCATTTCAAATGTTTGCCAACCCACCAATCACTTGCTAAAAAACAACAAAACAAGGTTTTCAAAGCATCATGCTTTTGTTTTCATGCACATTTCTCAAAACCCAACTCTTTGCCCTTCATTCACCCAATATCATTTACTAGTATCACATGCACTCTAGCAAAACATTTAAGCGCTCAAATTGCGCACAGATATCTATAAGAGTACACACAATTCCCTTACCTCGATTTACTCGAGGTGTGACTCTCTTCTTTTTCGCTTCTTGTGCTTTTGGCTCAACTTACTTCAGTGTATTCTCGGGAGTTGCAATTCATTCATCAAACGCTCAAGTTAGTGTTGCTAACTCTCATTTAACTATGCATTTTACCCCTTTTGGGTAAGTCTTACAATTTATTCCTTAACATCATCTTAAAATCATACCCACAATACCATTATCACCTTAAGATATCCCATTCATCATTATACCTCTACATTTTACTTTCTCACACTAACCCATTTCTAGGTTATAATCATTCCATTGCATTCTAGATAGTTTCTACCATTAATAAGCACACCAATCAACTCTAAAATCAATAACTAAACAAATGTACTTGAGTTGGTGCTTTAGAAACTCACCTCTTTGGATCTCCTTCTTGTTCCAAATGGAAATGCCCCATTGTTCCTTAAATCCAACAAATGAAGAAATGTCTCCAAGCTATGTTGCTCTTTTCCTTGATGTGACAACTTTGTATCTAATAGCCTTCCCTCAAATCTTACTGAAAATGGGATGATTTAGAGAGAGAAAACTAGGTTTTTTGATTAAAAATGGTAGAGTGAGATTGTTTCTCAAATTTTGCAGATCCAGCTGCTCCATTTATAGATTTTGCTTGATGAGATCGATTTACCTTAGGTGGAGATCGATCTGGTCCTCTTAAAATCACTCTTTTTCATGACATTTGAAGGTATGAGATCGATCTGTCGAGGGCATGGGATCGATCTGTCTCAGGCAGAAAGTTAAGGAGATTAATCTGGCTAGGTAGGAGATCGATCTGCTCCAACCCGAGAGCTACGAAAATAGATATGCTTACCTCAAGAATCGATCCTCTCATTACAAAATTTTCAGCAGATCGATCTGGCTCCATTGGAGATCAATCTGCACTATTGCTATTGCTCGAATAAGAGCATTTTGGCTCTTCCTGATCGATCTCTCATCCTATGAGATCGATATGGCCTTCATATTTCCAGATTTTGCTGCAGTTTTCTGCAGAAACTTACACCAAAACATCCTTAATTTGCTGCCATAGTCTTTTCCTCATCCAGTTACCTTTAAAACTTGAAAATGGATCCATTCATACTTTATACTCATTAAAACTTGTGTGGCGAATCTTTGTATAACCGAAGGTATATAATATAAACTAAATGGAAGCATAAAGATTCACATCACTTATGCAACTTCATTCCATTTTACCACACTACTCAATTTTCATTCCATTCACAATCATCACATACAAAAGTCCATTTCTTCAAATTCATTCATAATAGAACTTGCACGTACATCACAACTCTTATTATAATTGTGTACATTGAATTTATGGACTTTACATCACTTATGAATTCATAATTACTTAATCCAAAGTCATCCATATTATACTTCCATTTACACATATATACAAAGTTATACATATATGGTCTCACATTCTCCCCCACTTAGAAAATTTGGTCCTCCAAATTGGAACCAATTATTCCGTGAACAACTCGGGATACCTCTCCCACATCAAACTCTCCAATTCCCATGTGGCCCCTTCCACCGTGTGATGTTGCCAAAGAACTTTCACCAAAGGAATTGTATTTGTCCTCAAAACTTACACTTTTCTATCCAATATTCGAACCGGCTTCTCCATGTAGTCATGCTCTCGTGAAGCTCCAAAGGCTCATATCTTATCACATGTGTCGAGTCCAGGCGATACTTCTGTAACATGGATACGTTGAAGACGTTATGTACTTTCGCCAGTTCAGGTGGAAATGCTAGCTTGTATGCCTTATCTCCCACTCCCTCCAGTATTTTAAATTGCCCTATATATCGAGGGCTTAATTTTCCTTTCTTCCCGAATCTCATAATCCCTTTCGAGGGAGAAACCTTCTAAAATACTAACCCACCCACCATAAATTCTAGTGGTCTTCGTCTCCTATCAGCATAACTCTTTTGTCTGCTTTGAGCTATTTGTAACCTCTTATGAATCAACTGGACATCCTCAAAGACTTGTCTAACCAAGTCAGGAGAAAAGATCTGTCTGTCACCAACCTCTTCCTATCCAATAGGAGAACGATATCTACGCCCATATAATGCCTCATATGGTGCCATCCCGATACTCGCATGAAAACTGTTATTATAGGCGAACTCTACGAGTGGCAAATGCCTCCAAAATCCAATGCACACGCTCTCAATATATCCTCCAGGGTCTGTATAGTCCTCTCTGACTAACCATCTATTTAAGGATGAAACGCGGTGCTAAAACTCAACTGGGTCCCCATCGCTTCTTGAAAATGTTCTCAAAAATGGGAAGTGAAGTAGGCATCCCTATTAGAAACAACGCTCACTGGAATTCCATGTAGCCTCACTATCTCGTGCACATACAAGTTCGCTAACTGGCTCAGAGTATCAGTAGCTCTCATAGCTAGAAAATGGGCTGATTTCGTCAACCGATCCACAATCACCCATATGGCATCATGACCTCTGCGAGTCCTCGGTAATCCCTTCACAAAATCTATGGTGACATGCTCCCACTTCCAAGTCAGTATCGATAGAGGCTGCAATAACCCTGTAGGCTTCTTATGCTCTACCTTCACCCGTTAACAAACGAGACACTTAGCGATATATTTAGCAATGTCTTTCTTCATCCCAGACCACCAATAAACTTTTCGAAGGTTTTGATACATCTTAGTACTCCCTAGATGTATTGTATACCTCGATGAGTGAGTCGCTGTGAAGATCAACTTCTTGATCTCTGGATCATCGGGAACACATATCCTATCTCTGAACCTCAACAACCCATCTGAACTCAACTTAAAATCTGTCTTTGTACCCCTCTATATCTGTCCGACAATATCATTGAACTGCTGATCAATTCACTGAGCTCGTCGGATCTGATCTACCAGATCCGGCTCCAACTACAGGCTAGCTATCATAAATCCACTCTCAGCGTTAAGCGGGGTCACATCCAAATTGAGGTTCGTGAACTATTCCAACAGCTCGTGTTCCCTAATCATCATGAATGACACCAACCCGAGATGTTTTCTACTCAATGCATCAGCCACTACATTTGCCTTACTTGAGTGATACAGGATTTCACAATCATAATCCTTTAAAAGCTCAAGCCATCTCTTCTATCTCATGTTCAACTCTTTCTGCGAGAACAAGTACTTAAGGCTCTTATGATCAATGTAAACCTGAAATCTCTCACCATAGAGGTAGTGGAGCCATATTTTCAATGCAAACACTACAACCGCAAACTCTAAATCTTGGGTCGGGCAGTTCCTCTCATGATCCTTCAACTTTCTTGATCCATAGGTTACTACCTTCCCATCCTGTATCAATACACAGCCCAGTCATTGGTGTGAAACATTCGTATACACCGAGAAACCTCCTGAGCTGGTAAGAATGGTGAGAATCGGAGCTATGGTTAATCTTCTTTTCAACTCCTAAAAACTTTCCTCACACTTATCGTCCCACACGAATTCAACATTTTTCCTCGTGATATGTGTCAAAGGAGCAGCTAATCTTGAGAATCCCTCCACAAACCTTCGATAATATCTAACTAAACCCAGGAAACTTCTAATCTCTATCACTGTCTAGGGTCTCTGCCACTATATTACTGCCTCAACCTTTGATGGATCCATTGACACACCATTTTTTGATACTATATGACCCATAAAGAGATCTGTTCCAACCAAAAGTCGCACTTACTGAGTTTAGCATACAACTTCTTCTCTTAGAGGGTCTGTAGCACTATCCTTAGGTTCTATTCATGCTCTTCTCTAGATTTTGAGGACACCAGTATGTCATCAAGAAACACAATAACAAATCTATCCAAATACTAGTGAAATACTTCATTCATCAACGACATAAAAGCTACGGGAGCATTTGTCAACCTGAATGGCATAACCATAAACTCATAATGACCATACCGAGTTTGAAAAGCTATCTTGGGTACATCTTCACTCCGTATCTTCAACTGGTGGTACCCAGATCTCAGATTTATCTTGGAAAAGACCTGCGCTCCCCTAAGCTGATCCAACAAGTCATCAATGTGTGGAAGGGGGTATTTATTCTTGATGGTGGCCTTATTCAACAATCGGTAATCTATACATAGTCGGAGGCTTCCATCCTTCTTCCTTACAAATAGAATCGGTGCTTCCCAAGGTGAGACGCTCGGCCTGATGAACCCCTTCTCTAGTAATTCCTGTAACTGCTTCCTTAATTCTTCCAACTCAACTTGAGCCATTTTGTATGGTAGCTTGGATATCGGCTCTGTACCAAGTGCCAAGTCTATACCAAATTCCATCTCCTTATCTGGAGGTAACCTTAGTAATTCATCCGGAAAGACATCTGGAAATTCCCTGACCACTGGGATATCTATCAACTTCAGACATGCCTTATCCGTCTCAATCACATAAGCAATGAATCCTTCACATTATTCTTTCCACCGTTAGTAACACAAATCATCACATTACATAAACAATTGATAAACATATTCATCTATCAAGTATTATGAATTTAAATCATACTCTTCTCGTTTATAAAGGTTATGTCATTTCATTTCTTTTCATCAAAGTTTACAATAAGATTGTCTAATCCTGAAAACATCAATGTTCTAGCACGACAATCCATAACAACATGGTTCACAGCCAACCAATCCATACCTAGGATTACATCAAAATCACTCATATTTAATAAAAATAAATCGACTGTCATTTCTTTACCTCATATCCTCATCTTACAATCTCTATAGACATGCTCTGTCAACTGACTATCATTCATAAGGGTAGATATCATCAACATCTTATCTAGCAGTGTGGGTTTTACATGCTTCAATAATTTACATGCAAAGGATGGCAATATAAAGGAATTCGTGGCACCAGGATCAAACAATACAAATGCTTCTAAATCAAAGATTTGAATGTTACCTTTAACCATATCCGAAGGCTGATCCGCAGTGTCCTGGTCCAATGCGTGCATTCGTTCTCTGTTCACACCCACTGCTTGCTTCCCCTTTTCCTCAGCTGTAGCCCTTCTCCTCGAAGCAGCTGTCCCAAGTGGAGCTCTCTCTGGCTCCCTGCCCTTCTGTGGCTCTCTCTCTCTGTCATTTCTGGGCAATCTCGCATTAGGTGCCCTGGTTTCCCAGATCTGAAGCATATTGCAGGAGGTCCATAGCATGGTCGAGTACAATGTTATCTATCGCACTTACTGCACTGTTCTGTCGTAGGCCGTGGTCCTTCAATCATAATTCCCTTAGTTGGAGCTAAAGCCGGATACATAAGAGGATTAACTGTCCTCTCCCAGATCTCCTCGATCCTCGACCTCTTCCCAGCAAATCTCTTGCTTCCCTTAAAACTGAAGCCTCTATCCAGTACTGGTCTCTTCTTATCTCTGTCCCTCACTTTACCGACTTTCCCAAACTCTGAGGCAATCCTATCAATGTCTTACTCACACAAATTGTGCCCTGTGCACTGCCTCCTCGTAGGTCAGTATATCTAGGGGAACAAATTCAGACCTGATGGTTGGTTTCAGTCCATCCATAAACTTTTGGATCTTCTCGACCTCATTACCCATCATGTTGGGATCATATCGACCTAAAGAGATAAAAGTCGTCTCATACTCATCCACAGTCCTACTCCCTTAGGTCAGTCCCAAAAATACCATTTTCATCTTTCACTGTGTAGTATCTAGAACATTCTGTCTCAGAAAAGCCTCCAAAAACACATCCCAGCTAATCTCTGTATGTCGGGCTCTCAATATAGGCCTAGTGAATTTCTACCAATGTTCAGCTGATCCCTTCAGCATGAATGCGAAAAATGCTACCATCTCGGTAGTAGTGCACTCAAAGAACCCATATAACTTCTCGATTTCATTTATCCAATCCTCAGCAGCTACTGGTCCTTCACTCCGCTAAAAGATGACAGTCCAAACTTCTGGAACTGTCGCATTCTATCTGTCGATAACTCCAGGTAACGATTGAGTAACCAACTCCAAGATCATCTCAATACTCCGCTCAATCCTTATGAAATGTGCCTCAGTACTCTCGAGTCTCTCCTCTAGACCCTATGGAGCATGCTCAACCTCAGCCTCCACCTCAACCTCGTCTTGAGCCTCGTGTGTTTCTGGCTCAACACTACACCCAAACCTACCTTAACGACCTCGAGCTTGCATTCTCGTCCCTCTACGGCGACTGGTATTAGGCATAATGCTTCAGTACCCTATACATCAATTTCTTAGTCAACCCATCGATACACACACAATTGTATCTAAACAAGCAGAGTAACATGGGGATGTAATTTTCCAACTTATTAAGTATTTTAGACGTCGATACACGTCAGACCAACTCAGCTCTGATACCAACTTCTGTCATGACCCTCAACTTACCAAAAATCAGCGTAAATTTTTTGTTTTTCATACATTATTTATTATTCGTTCTTTTCTTACCTCGATCGTGATCAGCTACACTCTCAAACAGTTGGGCTATGTGTCAATGTCTACCTCATCCAACCATAACATTTTAATTTGCATTATAATTTAGAAGTAAACACTTGTATAATTAAATCAGAGTGTTGTTTACATGTGTTTACATTTCTTTACATCCCCAATGGTTACATACAAAATGCAACTGTGCTATAGAAAGTTTAGATACAAAAGTACATCAGTGTGTATACCTAAAGCGATGGAATGCAGCGGATACCAAAAGGGAAAGCCTACAGTCGCACTAAGTCTATACTCTAATCTCTATAGAGAGGGGAAAATAAGGGGGGGTGAGCAAACCACACATTTAGCAAGGCAATCATGCGAATAGGTAGATACTACACTATCTATGTGATCGTGATACCATCCTCAAAAACGACACAATTCTTATTCACAACTCAAAAGCATTAGTTCATGCTTGTGTTAATGGCATGTAAAGCAAATTATGCTATTTGTTAGTGCACAAATCAAATTCAAAGCATGGCATAAATCATCATGCATATTTCATAAGTAAAGCATGGAAAACCATCATGTGTAAGTGCACTTTAAAGCCATTATCATCTTTTTGAAGCAAATCATGCTATTTCATCTCAATGAAATCAATGTTTGTCAGGACCCAGCCCCTCTCTCGGACTATCCTGACTCACAGTACGTTTTCAAAACATGGATTCATTCATAATAAAAGACATGTGAGATAGGCAATATAATAAGAGAAATCTCCTTTAGGACTATGGCTATGCCCTGTGATCCTAGGCTACACTGATCAGGTGTACGGGGTATCACCACTATCTGCTTCCACACCGGAGGTGGGTCATATCCAACCCATGGTCCATAGCAGATCTAAAATCATCCGAAGATGACATATCACAATCTCAACACTGTACAACGTACTCCATGCTACCTGCACGGTACAACGTACTCTGTGGACCCATATTAACACACCATATCACGCCACATCTCAAAATGCATGTGCGAGCCTATTTAATTGGTATGACGTCCAGTCTACCCGAAGCTCCTAGCACAGCAACAAGTATGATGGGCATCTAATGCGAGCTATGCTCCAGCACCATGCCAAAACCAATATAAAGTCTATGCAAGCTCAACTCTAGCACAACATCATAAAAATCCATGTGAAAACTAGTGCGAGCTACACTCTAGCACTCATGCATATGAAAACACATCAAATCTCGTGCGAGTCATACTCTAGCACGCTTTTACTCTCACGAAATCCATGTAGGTGGCTCAATTCTTTGCAAAACGTGGTTATCAACCAAATCAAATCATTTCTTTTGCAAATCATTTCAAATGCTAGCCAACCCACCATTTACTTGCTAAAAAGCAACAAAACAAGGTTTTCAAAGCATTAGGCTTTTGTTTTCATGCACATTTCTCAAAACCCAACTCTTTGCCCTTCAATCACCTAATATCATTTCCTAGTATCGCATGCACTCTAGCAAAACATTTAAGCACCCAAATTGTGTACAAATATCTCTAAGAGTACACACAATTCCCTTACCTCGATTTACTCGGGGTGGACTCTCTTCCTTTTCGCTTCTCATGCTTTTGGCTCAACTTGCTCCGGTGTATCCTCGGGAGCTACAATTCATTCATCAAACGCTCTTGTTAGGGTTGCTAACTCTCATTCAACTATGCATTTTAGCCAATGCCTTAAATACTCACTTTACCGCTTTTGGGTAAGTCTTACAATTTATTCCTTAACATCATCTTAAATCATACCCACAATACCATTATCACCTTAAGATATCCCATTCATCATTAATACCTCTACATTTGACTTTCTCACACTAACCCATTTCTAGGTTATAATCATTCCATTGCATTCTAGATAGTTTCTACCATTAATAAGCACACCAATCAAGTCCAAAATCAATAACTAAACAAATGTACTTGAGTTGGTGCTTTAGAAACTCACCTCTTTGGATCTCCTTCTTGTTCCAAATGGAAATGCCCCTTATTCCTTAAATCCATCAAATGGAGAAATGCCTCCAAGCTATGTTGTTCTTCTCCTTGATGTGACAACTTTGTATCTAATAGCCTTCCCTCAAATCTTACTGGAAATGGGATGATTTAGAGAGAGAAAACTAGGTTTTTTGATTGAAAATGGTAGAGTGAGATTGTTTCTTGAATTCTGCAGATCCAGCTGCTCCTATTTATAGATTTAGCTTAATGAGATCGATCTGCCTTGGGTGGAGATTTATCTGGTCCTCTTAAAATTCCTCTTTTTCACAACATTTGAAGGCATGAGATCGATCTGTCGAGGGCTTGGGATTGATCTGTCTCAGGCAGAAAGTTAAGGAGATCGATTTAGCTAGGGAGGAGATCGATCTGCTCTAACTCGAGAGCTACGAAAATCGATTTGCTTGCCTTAAGAATCGATCCTCTCATTGTAGAATGTTTAACAGATCGATCTAGGTCCATTGGAGATCGATATGCAATGTTCATATTGCTCGAATAAGAGCATTTTGGCTCTTCCAAATCGATCTCTCATCCTATGAGATCGATCTGGCCTTTATATTTCTAGATTTTGCCACAATTTTCTGTAAAAACTTACACCTAAACATCCTTAATTTGCTGCCATAGTCTTTTTCTTATCCAGTTACCTTTAGGACTTGAAAATGACATCCATTCATACTTTATACTCATTAAAACTTGTGTGGGGAATCTTTGTATAACCAAAGGTATATAATATAAACTAAATGGAAGCATAAAGATTCACACCACTTATGCAACTTCATTCCATTTTACCATACTACTCATTTTTCATTCCACTCACAACCATCACATGCCAAAGTCCATTTCTTCATATTCATTCATAATGGAACTTGTACGTACATCACAACTCTTATTATAAGTTTGTACATTGAATTTATGGACTTTACATCACTTATGAATTCATAATTACTTGATCCAAAGTCATCCATATTATACTTCTATTTACACATATATACAAAGTTATACATATATGGGGTCTCACAGTTATGAACACTTGCTAACTCTGACGGCAATGTCAACCTATAAGTCTTATCTCCCACTCTCTCTGGAATCTCGAAGGGTCCGATATATCAAGGGCTCAACTTACCCCTCTTACCAAACCTCATAATCCCTTTCAAGGGAGAAACTCGTAAAAATACTAACTCACCTACAGCAAACTCCACTAGTCTCCGTCTCTTGTCAACATAACTCTTTTACCGACTCTGAGCTGTTTTTAACCTCTTACATATCAACTGGACATCCTCATAGGCTTACTGCACTAAATCGGGAGCAAAAATCTACCTGTCACCAACCTCTTCCTATCCAATACAGGATTGGCATCTGCGTCTATACAATGCCTCATATGGTGTCATCCCGATACTCGCAATATAGCTGTTATTATAGGTGAACTCGGCTAATGGTTGGTGATCATCCAAGAGCCTCTAAAATCCAGCACACATGCTCTTAACATATCCTCCAAGGTCTGTATAGTCATCTCTGACTGACCATCTGTTTGAGGATGAAAAGCGGTGCTAAAACTCAATTGGGTCCCCATCGCTTCCTGAAAGGGTTCCCAAAAATGGGAAGTGAAGCGAGCATCCGATCAGAAACAATGCTCACTGGAACACCATGTAACCAAACTATCGCTCGAACATAAAAGTTCACCAACTGACTCAGAGTATCGATAGCTCTCATAGCTAAGAAATGGGTTGACTTCGTCAACCGATCCACAATCACCCAAATGGTATCATGACCTCTGCGGGTCCTCGGTAAACCCATCACAAAATCCATGGTGACGTGTTCCCACTTCCATGTCGGTATCAGTAGAGACTGCAATAACCATGCAGGCTTCTGATGCTCTACCTTCACCCGGTGATAGACAAGACATCTAGCCACATATTCAGTAATGTCTCTTTTCATTCCTGACCATCAATAAACCTTCTGAAGGTTTTAATACATCTTAGTACTCCCCGGATGTATCGTATACCTTGATGAGTAAGCCTCTGATAAAATTAATCTCTTGATCTCTGGATCTTCAGGAACACATATCCTACCCCTGAACCTTAGCAATCCATCTGTACACAGCTCAAAATCAATACCCACACTTGTCAGTACCTATCTTAACCAATAGGTACACTGTAGATCACCCTACTGAGCCTGTCGAATACGACTAATCAACTGTGGCTCCAATCTTAAGGTAGCCACAACATCAAATCTGTCTGTATCAGGTGGGGCTATATCCAAACTGAGGTTCGCGAACTACTCCAACAACTCATGTTCCCGAACCATCATATAAGACACTAACCTGAGGTTTTCCTGCTCAGTGCATCAGCTACTACATTTGCCTTACCCGAGTGGTACATAATTTCACAATCATAGTCCTTAAGGAGTTTGAGCCATCTTCTCTATCTCAAATTTAACTCTTTTAGCGAAAACTGATACTTAAGGCTCTTGTGATCCCTATATACCAGAAATTTCTCACCATAGAGATAGTGGCGCCATATCTTCAATGCAAACACTACGATCATCAACTCTAAATCGAGAGTCCAATAGTTCCTCTCGTGATCCTTCAATTATTTGGATCCATAGGCAACTACCTTCCCATCCTACATAAGTACACAGCCCAGCCCCTGATGTGATGCATCTGTATACACAGAGAAAGCCTCTTGAGATGGTAGGAATGGTGAGAATCAGAGCAGTGGTCAATCGACGCGTAAACTCCTGAAAACTCCTCTCACAGGCCTCATTCCACACAAACTTAACATCCTTTCTCGTGAGATGTGTCAACGGAGTAGTTAGTCTGGAGAAACACTCTACAAATCTACTATAGTAACCTGCCAATCCCATAAAACTTCTAATCTCAGTGACTATCTTAGGTTATTCCCATTGTACAACTGCCTCAATCTTGGATGGATCCACTGATACCCCATCCTTCGATACAACATGACCCAGAAATGAGATCTGCTACAACCAAAAGTTACACTTACTGAGTTTGGCAAATAATCCTTTTTCTCGAAAGGTCTACAGAACTATCCTTAAGTGCTGCTCATGATCTTCCCTAGACTTGGAATAAGCCAATATATCATCAATAAACACAATCACAAACTGGTCTAGGTATGGTTTAAATACATCATTCATCAAAGCCATAAATGTTGCGGGGGCATTCGTCAATCCGAATGGCATAACCAGGAACTCGTAGTGGCCATAACGGGTACGAAATGCTGTCTTGGGTACGTCTCCACCACGTATCCCCAACTGATGGTACCAAAATTGCAGATCTATCTTAGAAAAAACTTGTGCTCTGATGTCGACTATGCCCACTCTAAGTGACCTAAACGTGTTATCCGCAAGTGCACAGGTCGTACAAGTAATAATGGGATTTGAGTCTTGGATTATCGTCCCACACAGAATCTAATTAGCTTAATTAAGTACCGGTTAATCTTACCCTAAGTATATCCTAGCAAATTATGAATTTTTATGGGTGATCTATAAGGCTAGAATTAAAAAGTACTAAAAACAACAAAAATTATAAAATAAAGAAAATAACACAAAGCTAAAATTACTTACAGAGCTCCAAGCAATTAAAAGCAATAACCTACAAAAGATAATTAACACATTTAAAATTAATTAATGCAAATAACTAGAATACAAATATGAAAATAAAGAAACACAATTAATTTGATTAAAATTAAACAATCCTAAAATAAAATATGCATGTAATTAAACTAATTAATAAAAATGCAAATTAAACTAACCTAAAGTCTAATAAAATATACTTCTATTAACTTAAAGAAATTCTTAAATAAAACTAAGAAACTATTTACCTTTAAAATGACTTCTTTATTAGAGTATATCAATAAAGCATAAAAAATAATTGTTTTTGGATTTTTAATTTTAAAGTCAAACTAACTTAAAATTGCATAAAATAATTCTACTACTAATTTTAATTATGCACTACCTAAACACTATATTTAACTCTTAATTCCTAATTAAATCTAAGTTTTATACTAATAAGCAAGGAACACTAACATGCAAATTAAATTAAGACTATTTTTACCTAAACTAACCTAAGCTAAAAAAAAAAATTAAAAAGAATAATAATAATAATAAAATAAAATAATAGATATGCATAAAAAATAGAAGTGTGACAGAATTGCATTGCCAAACATGGCCTTAAACTAATTTCCAATCATCAAGTTGCCCGTGCATTGTACTGTGCACTACTTCATTCTCTGCACACTGCAGCACACGTCCTTTGTTTTAGGAGAGGCCATTTGCATCACCAGCAGCAGCCTTCCTTCATTTTCTGCATAGCAGTACATCCCATTCCAGGCCGTATTTCCAGCATCGTGGCATTAAGCACGTAACAATGCTAGCTTCAGATTTTCTGCACCACGTTCCTGCATCTGTCCTCAAAACTATACTACCGCGGTAACTAGCTCCTGCTCTGAAATCAGTTTCAATTCTTACCACCACCTGCTACTCGTTAGCTGCTACCACGTTCTTGCCAGTCCTGCACATGCCAATCTGAACCGATGCTCTTCAATAGTGCACTACTGCTTTAGTCCAGACTAATGTCGTCTACATCTGTTGTACCAAAAATAGAACAGCAGCAAATGCAACGTGTGGATGAAGTGGACGAGCTCCTGTCACTGGTGCCACACTCAGCAAACACACCTTAATACAGCTTTAAGTAGTAACCACAACAACCATAATCTACAGCTACCAAATATTAAGTTAGTGTAGAATAAAAGCAAAAACAATAACATGAACAATGCAAGTAAATGAAAACAGAGCTAAATAGAGGATGACTATCTCGCTACTACACACTGTTGCATTCCGTTTACACCGATCGACATGTGAGATCTAAGAATTTTACACATATCCAATTATGCAATATGAACTTGAAGTGTAACTTATTGAGCTGAATGTAATATACTCATACATTGAAGTGGTATGGAATGAATTTTTAAGTGATGAATGAGTCTCGAATGAGATTGTATGTTAAGTGTTTAACCAAGGTGTGAAACTATGAGGCCAGATCGATCTTGGAAAAGAGAAGGTCGATCTGGTAGGCCAAAATGACATGGAAGGAGGAAATCAAGTGAGCAGATCGATCTCCAATGGAAGAAGATCGATCTCCTTATGATTCTGCAATGAAGAGATTGATCTCATGAGGAAGATATCGATCTCATGAAGCATTCTGTAAGGAGAAGATCGATCTCCTCAAGGAGCAGATCGATCTCATGAAGTGTTCTGTAAACAGAAGATCGATCTCATAATTGGAACAGATTAATCTCATGAACAGATCGATCTCATGAAGCAATTAAGAGATTGATCTCACCCCACGACAGATCGATCTCCTAGGCATAAAATTACCCTAAAACGTCCCCAAATTCAAATGTAGATCGATCTCATTAAGGACCAGATCGATCTCCTACCCTTGTCTATAAAAGGACCCCCATGTTTTCCTACATTTCATCTTTTCTCTCTCTTCCAAACCTCTATTTCAGTCAAACCCTATCTTTCTTTCTCTTCCAAAGCCCCCATTTTTCATCCAAATCGAAGGTTGTGGCAAGAGGAAAAGTTGTTCCTCATCCAAAGGAGAATAACATACTTGGAAATCGAAAGACGGATTAAATCGACGTAAGAGTTGAGTACTCCACAAGTTTGGGTAAATTCTAAAATTCAATCTTGATATTTGAAGTGTTTTTTGGTGATTATGGTTACTGGCATTGTGATGTAATAGCTAGGAAATGATTACAGATTGATGAAATTATGATTCTTGTTGGAGTAAAGATAACATTATACAATTTATGGTGATTTAGGATTTTTGACTATAAATTTGGAATTAAGGCAATGAGGTAAATTTAGCATGGAATATGGTATGGGAAATGTATGATTTGAAATAATGTGGATAAGAATGTGAATTGTGATGGAATTGTGAGAATTTAGTGTTTAACGAGAATATGAGCAAATATGTGCTCGATGATGGTATTGAGATAGCTTATTGATGTTTTAAAATCCTTTGGACAATCCAAGAGTTTCAGAGAAGAATGCGAGGCTAGTCCGTGATACGAGGGAAACGATTGCACTATATGTGTCAGACCCGTATTTTTATGTAGGTTGTTCCTTATGGTTTATACATGTATAGACATGTATTGAGTTACTTAAATCATAAGAAGAGTAATTACTAGATTTAAGTGTTAGTGAAATGCTTTAACACTAAAAAGCTACATAAAAAGGCCTAATGTGAGCTACGAGGGCTACAGGTTAAACCGAGTGGATTTCAATAATTCTAACTGAAAATAAGAACTTAAAATGAGAAAATATAGAGAGCTTATGAAGGAAAGTCAGTTTGATTTAGTTCTGAACACAAAGAGCGAGAGTAAAAGCTAAAAAGGGTAAAATAGACATTTTTAGCGAGTTAAGGTATTTAAGGTGTTTCGGGTGTATTGACCTATCGAAAATGGCTAAACGTAAAGACGAGAGTGTAAGAAATAAGATCTGACACTTTTGAAATTTTGAGAAAAAGTTAACTTGGTCAATGATTAAGGAAAAAGTCAACTATAGTTAAGAAAAGTGGACATTTACCATAGTTGACTAATCATGGTTAAAAATTAACCTAAGTATGGGAAAAATTGGAAAAAAATATTCTTGGTCAGAATACAAGAAAATCATCCCCGAAAGTAAGAAAAATTTATTCAAAAAGATTCTGATTTTTATTTAATGGATAAAAACGAAATGGGCCAAAGTAGGAAATTTTAAAGCCCATTAAGGTATCATAAGTGTGGGCCGAATTTGGGAAGCCCAATGGGCCAAATTGTTGGGCCAATTTATGGGCCCAATATTGAGACAATTGAAGGCCCAATAGGTAGAAAAAATTTCAGCCCAAAAGCCCAAAGGACAAGCTCAAACCGAGAAGCCCAATTGAAAGCCCATTTGAATAAGTTAAAAGCCATTAATGAAAGGTAACAAAGTCTAAAATGATAACCATTACCTAAACTTTTTGGAAGTCAATTAAGGTGGCTGGATTTTAGCTTAATGACTAAGTAATGGACTTATAAATACCAGCCAACACGTAATCATCTTCATCCTTTCATTTTCGGCAAAGTGAAGAAACCATAACCGAAAAGTTTTCTAAGCTTTCTCTCACTAGAAATCACTAGGAAAAAGGCATATTTGGAACTTGTAATCTTCATGAAAGTTGTTCCAAATTGAGAGGAGAGTGACATAGGTTGGAATTGTCTATCAAGGAGCCATAGTGTGCAAACCGTGAGGCTTCAAAGTTTCGGCCAAGTGTGAACACAAATAATAGGTATATTTTCAAGCTTTCAAATTCATATATGTTAATGTATGAATGATTTTAAGTATATTGGTATATGTTTTATGGATTGAAACACATGAAAACACTATGACCATGTGATGGTCGAAAGTTGGTATATGAGTTTTGATAAATACCCATGTGATTTTAAGACATGTATAGATGGATATGCATGTATACATGATTATGACATGGTTAGTTATAATCAATTTGTTCATATGGATGGTTGTATGATATGGCACATAAGGTATTTGATAAAATGCCAACATAAACTATAGGAAAGGCTTAAGACATGCCAACCAAGTGTTTGTGTAAATGCCTAAGTGAATTGGCTAAGGAAATGGACATGGACGGCATGCCATGGTGTGACCGACAGCATGGGATGCTCTCGGCCATGGCATGTGGTCGAGAGGTCCAATGGGCCAAGCCCCATTATTTTAGACCCAATCTGATGTAATGGGTCTCGGATAAGCCCAATAAGAGTTGGTGGGCCCCACAAGCCCAATAGGCCAAACGAAAATGAATAGTAAAATGGAAATGGGCTTAAGGCATAGTTAGGCCCATTAAGGTTTATTAAAGCCCATTAAGGGAAATAGACTGTATTTAATGTGAAATACAGTAGGAAAAGTGTAATTAACCTGATAAAAGGTTATATGCAGCTCCAAAGAGTATTAGAGAAGTAAATCGGACTGCTGGATCGAGCAGCGTTCATAAAGTGAAATTTCTCGAGTGATTGCAGGTGAGGGACTTTTGTGAGTAGTTAGAGATACCTGCATGTATTTTCATCTACTTTGACATTCACTTAAAAACTATGAGGGTCAGTGAAAGTGAATAATAATTATTGTGACCCGATGTGGCAAATTACGATTTTGCCCATAGTTAGTCAAAAAGTTAACTTTTGTGAAAAGTTGTAAAAAGCATGGAAACCACCATTTTGAGTGTTTTACTGCTGTTTAGCAGAAGAATAAATAGATGGGCTAATGATTTTAAAGTTGATATGAATTAAGCACACTTTATAGTGCTGATTTTGATGTTTTAAAAATCATCCCTTTTTAAAGAGCCATCTATCGTATTATGTGAGAATAAATCATGCTAGAGCACAACTCACACTTGATTTCATATATTTTCCACATATATTAGTGCTGGATTGAGATTCGTACTAGAATTTCATGACATGCACGATAGAGTACTGGAGTCATTAGTCGTACTCAGTTTTATATTATATATGCATGAGAGAGTGCTGGAGCGATTGGCTCGTACTAGAATTTTACATGAGATACATGACAGAGTGCTAGAGCGTTGCTCATACTCGATTCTTTATGATTTATACATGACATAGTTGTGAGATCTGAGAATTTTAGATATATTTGAATTATGTAATATGAACTTGAAGTGTAATTTATTGAGCTAAGTGAATTGGGGAATGATAATTGGAGATTTATATGTTAAGCGTTTAAAATAAGTATGAAGTTATGAGGACAGATCGATCTAGGAGAAGGAGAGATCGATCTGGTGAGTTAAAAATGACAAGGAAGGAGGAATTTGAGCAGCAGATCGATCTCCAATGGAAGAGGATCGATCTCCTTATGATTCTGTTTGAGAGAAGATCGATCTCATGAGGAAGAGATCCATCTCCAAATGATTCTGTTTGAGAGAAGATCGATCTCCTCAAGGAGCAGATCGATCTCATAAAGCCATAAAGAGATCGATCACACCCCTCGACAGATCGATCTCCTAGGCATAAATTACCCCAAATCGTCCTAAAACTTCAAATGCAGATCGATCTCATCAAGAGCCAGATCGATCTCCTACCCCTCGCCTATATAAGGAACCCCTATTTTTCTCCTACAATCTCACTTTCTCTCTCTTCCAACCCCCATTTTCACCGAAACCTAGCTTTCTCACTCCTCCAAAGCACCCATTTCCGGCCAAATCAGAAGTTGTGGCAAGAAGGAAAGTTGTTCCTCATCAAAGGGAGAACAACATACTTGGAAATCGAAAGACGGATCGAATCGAGGCAAGAGATAAGCTCTCCACAAGTTTTGGGTAATTTCTAAACCTCGATCTTGATATTTGAGATGATTTTGATGATAATGGTGGTTGTCATTGTGTTGAAATAGCTGAGAAATGATTAGGGATTGATGAAATTGCAATGTGGTTTGAGTGATAATGATATTTAGCAATTTTGGGAATTTGAGCTATAAATAGAAATTTAGACAATGTGGTGAATTAGCATAGATAATTGGCATGAGAAATGTAGAACGTTGAGATGTTGTGAATGAGAGTGTAGTTTGGGGTAGAGTTACGAGAATCAAGAGATTTGAGGTATTATGAGCAATTATGCTCGATTTTGAGAATTGAGGTTGATGAGATAATTGGGTATTGATGTTTTAACATCGTTTGGACAACTCGGGAGTTCCAGAGTGGAATGCGAGGCTAGTCCGTGATACGGGAGAAACGATTGCACTATACGAGGTGCAAAGAGGTAAGGGAAACTAAACCATTTGTGTATGTCATTTGCGAACTATTATAACATGAATTGTGATTTATAAAACAAGCATGTTGAGTGTTGCGTTGTGATACAATTGCACATGATTTTTATAGCCGGTTGGAGCCCAATGTTTTTATGAGTTTGTAACTGGGCTCTACGTTAAGGCAATATCGAGATTTGAGAAATGTGTGCGTGCTTTGTCGGTTGGAACTCGGTTTTATTATGTTTTGTGTTGAGTACAAAACGGTTTTCAAATGAGTTTTATGAGAGAAAAACCACTATGAGTTCTACGTGAAGGCAAACTAGTCTTATGTGATTAAGACTTAGGTGTGTAATTCTGAGTACACACCGGGCATTGCTCTGGTAGCATGTAAGCCCGATTCTTCTCCATTCTGGTAACGTGAGAATAACCCATTATGTGGCTATGCCACATATACTTGGTGGTCGTTGCCACGTGAGAACCCCATTTGGTGGCCGTTGCCACGTGAGAAACCCTATTTGGTGGCCGTTACCACGTGAGAAACCCCATTTGGTGGCCGTTGCCACGTGAAAACCCTATTTGGTGGCTGTTGCCACGTGAGAACCCTAATTGGTGGCCGTTAACACGTGAAACCCTATCCTGTGGCTGTGCCACGTGTGAATTTAAATCAGTGGCTATGCCACGTGTGTTTAGTGGCTGTGCCACGTGTGAATTTAAATCAGTGGCTATGCCACGTGTGTTTAGTGGCTGTGCCACGTGCATTATTATTACAGTGATTTTATCACGTTAATTGAGAAAGCGTTTATCGCATTATTTTCACATGCTTTGTTATTGCTCTAGACTGAGCCTTTTTACTTCATGTTTTCACATGATTTGAGACATGAGAATGTCATTTTGAGTACTTTCATGCTATGGTTTTCAAATGAGATTAATGAGTTTCACATACGAATAAATATTTTGTGATGTGCATTTTGGTTTATGAAATGAGTCCCTTACCCCCCTTACTGAGTGATTTAGAAGCTCACCCTGTTTTCTTTCCCCCCAGATTTCTTCAAGTGAAAAAAAAGGGTTTCCCTGCGACGTACGGAGTAGTGGCTAGTGGAGGACTTGAGCTCCAGGCCATACATTGTATTTTGAGGTATCTTTTATCTTTTCATGTACCCAAAAAATTACTGTAATTGCAGACACTTGATGTATAACATTATATGGGATGTATTAGGATTAATGTATTGATATGATATATAATTTCTAGTGATGAGATCCTGAGGTACGATAAATATGATAATGTATGACACTGCATAGGAATGCACTCTTAATTGAGAATTGATGAGTAAAAAGTTTTAAAATTGCCCTATTTTCCGCGTTTCCGGGGCGTGACAGAGTTTTCTTGGTATCAGAGCTTAGGGTGTCTAGTACTGTCAGTGTCGGTTAAGTGAAATAGAATACATCCCAAGTGTCTATAATAGTCTGGTCATGAACTGAAATTGAGGATTGAGATTTCAATCGATTTTGATATGTACGCGTAGGAGACGAGTTAAGATAGAGAATGAGTGGACGACGAGATCGTTCGAGGAGCCAGGCAGAGTCCCCTCCGCCACCTGTCCCACAACTAGAGAGTCCTAACTCTCGATTTAATCGGATTGAGACCGATGTGAGGCAAGGTTTTGAGCAGATGGCAGCGTTATTTGCGCAACACTTTGGAGTTAATGCCTCGGGTACTACTCCTACACCACCACAAGGACCTCCCATACCCCCAATACCTCCCGTCACTCAGCCTGATGATAGAAATATGGTCCGACTGAAGGATTTTCTGAAGATGAATCCACCCGTGTTTAGGGGAAAGAAGGATCCTACAGAGGCTGGGGAGTGGCTGACGGAGTTGAGAATTATATTTGATTATCTGGGGTGCACCGATGCTGAGAGGGTCAGTATGAGTATCTATATGTTGAAAGGGAGAGCTCGAGATTGGTGGGGTACTACCCAGGGTATTCTGATGTTCTGCCAGGATGTGATTGTTTGGGAAGAGTTCCAGACAGCCTTTAGGACCCAATATGTACCACGAGCCGCCCAAAGAAAGAAACAGGCCGAGTTTTTGAGTTTGGTACAGGGTGACATGTCTGTGGATGACTATAAGAGCCAATTCACCGCGCTATTGAGATATGACCCAGAGACCTTTAAGAATGAAGAGCCACGCACAGAGAAATTTGTGTATGGATTGAAGCCCATCATCAGAGATAGATTGATAGGGCTATGTATTACTGAGTTTGGAGATGCTCTGAGACGAGCACAAGAGATTGAAAGAGGAATTGAAATGGTACAATCCCAGAATGAGCTCAGAGCGATGAATAGAGATAAGGGCAAGAGGCCAGCGATTTTCCAAACAGAGGCTCAGAGAGGTTCCTTCAGAAGAGGAAGGATTGAGGTACAGAAGGGCAGATTAGAGAGACCTAGAGGTTACCCTAACATTAGAGAGACCCCTCGAGATGTCAGGCCAGAGACAAGGTTTTGCAGAAATTATGGCCGAATGCATGAGGGAAGTTGTACTGGGTCGATCCATGGATGTTTTAGACGTGGAGACATGGGTCACATGGTGAAGGATTGCCCTCAACCTCAGAAACCACATGTATTGGAGCCCACTAGACAACAGCCTCAGAGAGTGAATCCCCCGAGACGGGCCACTGCTGCAGAGAAAGGAAAGAGACCTGTTACACAGGGACGTGTGTTTGCCCTAGATAAGGAGACTGCTGACACTTCTGCAGAAACTATAAGAGGTACACTCTCTGTTTGTAATCATAAGGCTCATGTGTTGATTGATTCGGGATCCACACATTCGTTTATTTCTGAGCATTTTGCATGTAGATTAAACTTGAAGTTTGAACCCCTAGAATATATACTACATGTAAATACCCCTATGCGTGAATCCCAGAGAACTGAGTTAATCTGTAGAGGATGTGAGATAAAGGTGGGAGATAGAGGGATGTTAGCAGATCTAATCATGTTGAATATACATGGATTTGATGTAATTTTGGGAATGGATTGGTTGGCAACCAATCGAGTGAGCTTAGATTGCTACACTAAGATTGTAACTTTCTCCCTACCTGAACCTTACAGTGTACGATTGAGATATTGAGGAAATGAATATGTGGAATTCTAGTAAGTAATTTGAGAATTTTAATATTATTTTGGAGAATATTAAATATGATTGTTCATGTGAAGGTTATGAGACACTCATCTCAGACGATGAGCGGGAACATCCGAGGATTGAGGATATACCTGTGGTTTACGAATTTTCGGATGTTTTCCCAGATGAATTGCCAGGTTTACCACCAGAGAGAGAGCTGGAGTTTACCATTGATTTGGTACCAGATACTCAGTCGATCTCTAAACCTCCCTACAGGATGGCATTAGTGGAACTTGAGGAATTGAAGAAACAACTACAGGAGTTATTGGATCAAGGGTTCATTAGGCCCAACGTTTCACCGTGGGGAGCACCGATTTTATTTGTCAAGAAGAAGGATGGTAGTCTCAGATTATGCGTAGACTATCGGTTGTTGAATAAAGCCACGGTGAAGAATAAATACCCATTACCCAGGATTGATGATCTACTTGATCAGCTGAGAGGGGCATCAGTCTTTTCTAAGATTGATTTGAGATCGGGCTATCACCAATTGAGGATCAAGGAAGAAGATATTCCAAAGACGGCCTTCAGGATGAGGTATGGCCATTACGAATTTCTGGTGATGTCCTTTGGATTGACGAACGCCCCTGCAGCATTTATGAGATTGATGAACGAGGTGTTCAGAGACTATCTAGATAAATTTGTGAGTCTTTATTGATGATATCCTGGTGTACTCTCAGTCGTATGAGGAGCATGCACAGCATTTGTGGTTAGTACTTCAGATACTCCGAGATAAGCAATTATATGGAAAGCTTAGTAAGTGTGAGTTTTGGCTGGATCGGATAGCTTTCCTTGGTCATATTGTCTCAGAGGAAGGAGTATCAGTGGACCCAAGTAAGGTGGAGGCTGTGCTTAGTTGGGAGAGACCGAAGACAGTTACTGAGGTGCGAAGCTTCCTTGGTTTGGCGGGATATTACAGAAGATTTGTGGAAGGATTTTCCAGGATTGCCTCCCCTTTGACTAAGCTCACGCGCAAAGAGACTCCATTTATATGGACTGATCAATGTGAGCTCAGTTTTCAGGAATTAAAGAGGAGGTTGACAGCGGCACCTGTGTTAACTATTCCTGAGGGATCAGGAGGATTTTCGATGTATAGTGATGCATCTCATCAAGGATTGGGGTGTGTGCTTATGCAGTAAGGAAGAGTGGTCGCATATGGATCGCGACAGCTGAAAGACCATGAGCGAAATTACCCCACGCATGATTTGGAGTTAGCCGCTGTGGTATTTGCTTTGAAGATCTGGCGACACTACTTATATGGGGAAAGATTCCAGATCTTCACTGATCACAAGAGTTTGAGATATCTCTTTGATCAGAAAGAGTTAAACATGAGACAAAGGAGATGGATAGAACTCCTTAAGGATTATAACTGCGAGAATCTATATCATCCGGGTAAGGTGAATGTGGTTGCTGATGCCCTAAGCAGGAAGAGTATGATATCTGCTATGATGATCAGGGAATGGGATTTACTGGAGTAGTTTACCAAACTTTGGATCAGAGTTAAAGAGATAGAGACTGGATTTGTGGCTAGCTTGCGAATAGAGCCCAGGATCATGGATCAGATTAGAACTGGGCAACGCAGTGATCAGAGATTGATAGATATGATTAGCCAAGCTGAACAGAGTTTGCAGTCGGATCTCACAGTCAGTGAGGATGGATTGTTGAGATTCACAGGACGAATTTGTGTACCGGACGATGATACCCTGAAGAGACAGATACTGAGAGAATCCCACTGCTCGCGATACACCATGCACCCAGGGAGTACTAAGATGTATCGAGACTTGAGAAAGGTGTATTGGTGGAGTGGTATGAAGCGAGACGTGGCAGAGTATGTAGCCAGGTGTTTAGTATGCCAGCAAGTGAAAGCTGAGCATCGGAAGCCCGGAGGACTACTACAGCCCTTACTTGTACCTACATGGAAATGGGAGCATGTCACTATGGACTTTATTATGGGTTTACCGAGGACCCGAAGAGGTCATGACGCTATATGGGTTATAGTGGATAGACTGACCAAGAGTGCCCCATCAAGAGCACAGATACTGTGGATGCCTTAGCTAAGCTGTATGTCAGCGAGATAGCTAGATTACATGGGGCTCCAGTGAGTATTACTTCTGATAGAGATTCCCGATTTACTTCTAGATTTTGGACCCAGTTTCAGGAGTCCATGGGATCTCGATTAAGTTTCAGTACCGTTTATCATCCTCAGACAGATGGTCAAACAGAGAGGACTATTCAGACCCTGGAGGATATGTTGAAGGCGTGTACGATGGATTTTAAGGGATCATGGGATGATCAGCTGCCCCTAGCAGAGTTTGCATACAATAATAGCTATCATGTGAGTATTGGAATGGCACCTTTTGAGGCTCTATATGGTAGGAGGTGTAGATCCCCTGTAGCTTGGGAAGAAGTCGGTGACAGAAAGATAAATGCTCCCGAGCTTGTTGAGCAAGCTGTACAGAGTGTGAAACTCATATGTGAAAGGTTACGGGCTGCACAAAGTAGACAGAAAAGCTACGCAGATGTGCGTAGACGGCCACTCGAGTTTGAGGTTAGTGATGCAGTATTTCTGAAAATATCACCGAGTAAGGGTATCATGCGATTTGGGAAGAAAGGGAAATTGAGTCCTCGATACGTAGGACCATTTGAGATTCTTGAGAGAGTGGGAGAGGTAGCCTACAGATTGGCATTACCCCCACAGATGTCCGAAATACATAACGTCTTTCATGTGTCTATGTTGAGGAAGTACCACCCGGACCCTTCTCATGTTATAGAGTATGATGAGATGGACATACAGGAGGACATGAGCTACACTGAGGAACCCGTCTGGATTCTCGATAGAAAGGAGAAGGTACTGAGAACCAAGAGCATCCCATTAGTGAAAGTTTTATGAAAACATCACTCAAGGGAAGAGGCAACGTGGGAACTAGAGAGTCTCATGAAGGAGAAATACCCCCATCTATTTGACTAGTTGAGTTGAATTTGGTGGACCAAATTCTATTTAAGGTGGGGAGGATGTGAGATCTGAGAATTTTAGATATATTTGAATTATGTAATATGAACTTGAAGTGTAATTTATTGAGCTAAGTGAATTGGGGAATGATAATTGGAGATTTATATGTTAAGTGTTTAAAATAAGTATGAAGTTATGAGGACAAATCGATCTGGGAGAAGGAGAGATCGATCTCCAATGGAAGAGGATCGATCTCCTTATGATTCTGTTTGAGAGAAGATTGATCTCATGAGGAAGAGATCGATCTCCAAATGATTCTGTTTGGGAGAAGATCGATCTCCTCAAGGAGCAGATCGATTTCATAAAGCCATAAAGAGATCGATCTCACCCCTCGACAGATCGATCTCCTAGGCATAAATTGCCCCAAATCGTCCTAAAAATTCAAATGCAGATCGATCTCATCAAGAGCCAGATCGATCTCCTACCCTCAGCCTATATAAGGAACCCCTATTTTTCTCCTGCAATCTCACTTTCTCTCTCTTCCAACCCCCATTTTCACCGAAACCTAGCTTTCTCACTCCTCCAAAGCACCCATTTCCGGCCAAATCAGAAGTTGTGGCAAGAAGGAAAGTTGTTCCTCATCAAAGGGAGAACAACATACTTGGAAATCGAAAGACGGATCGAATCGAGGCAAGAGATAAGCTCTCCACAAGTTTTGGGTAATTTCTAAACCTCGATCTTGATATTTGAGATGATTTTGATGATAATGGTGGTTGTCATTGTGTTGAAATAGCTGAGAAATGATTAGGGATTGATGAAATTGCAATGTGGTTGGAGTGATAATGATATTTAGCAATTTTGGGAATTTGAGCTATAAATAGAAATTTAGACAATGTGGTGAATTAGCATAGATAATTGGCATGAGAAATGTAGAACGTTGAGATGTTGTGAATGAGAGTGTAGTTTGGGGTAGAGTTACGAGAATCAAGAGATTTGAGGTGTTCTGAGCAATTATGCTCGATTTTGAGAATTGAGGTTGATGAGATAATTGGGTATTGATGTTTTAACATCGTTTGGACAGCTCGGGAGTTCCAGAGTGGAATGCGAGGCTAGTCCATGATACGGGGGAAACGATTGCATTATACGAGGTGCAAAGAGGTAAGGGAAACTAAACAATTTGTGTATGTGATTTGCGAACTATTATAGGATGAATTGTGATTTATAAAACAAGCATGTTGAGTGTTGTGTTGTGATACAATTGTACACGATTTTTATAGCCGGTTGGAGCCCAATGTTTTTATGAGTTTGTAACTGGGCTCTACATTAAGGCAATATCGAGATTTGAGAAATGTGTGCGTGCTTTGCCGGTTGGAACTCGGTTTTATTATGTTTTGTGTTGAGTACAAACGGTTTTCAAATGAGTTTTATGAGAGAAAAACCACTATGAGTTCTACGTGAAGGCAAACTAGTCTTATGTGATTAAGACTTAGGTGTGTAATTCTGAGTACACACCAGGCATTGCTCTGGTAGCATGTAAGCCCGATTCTTCTCTGTTCTGGTAACGTGAGAATAACCCATTATGTGGCTATGCCACGTATACTTGGTGGCCGTTGCCACGTGAGAACCCCATTTGGTGCCCGTTGCCACGTGAGAAACCCTATTTGGTGGCCGTTACCACGTGAGAAACCCCATTTGGTGGCCGTTGCCACGTGAAAACCCTATTTGGTGGCCGTTGCCACGTGAGAACCCTAATTGGTGGCCGTTAACACGTGAAACCCTATCCTGTGGCTGTGCCACGTGTGAATTTAAATCAGTGGCTATGCCACGTGTGTTTAGTGGCTGTGCCACGTGTGAATTTAAATCAGTGGCTATGCCACGTGTGTTTAGTGGCTGTGCCACGTGCATTATTATTACAGTGATTTTATCACGTTAATTGAGAAAGCGTTTATCGCATTATTTTCACATGCTTTGTTATTGCTCTAGACTGAGCCTTTTTACTTCATGTTTTCACATGATTTGAGACATGAGAATGTCATTTTGAGTACTTTCATGCTATGGTTTTCAAATGAGATTAATGAGTTTCACATACGAATAAATATTTTGTGATGTGCATTTTGGTTTATGAAATGAGTCCCTTACCCCCCTTACTGAGTGATTTAGAAGCTCACCCTGTTTTCTTTCCCCCCAGATTTCTTCAAGTGAAAAAAAAGGGTCTCCCTGCGACGTACGGAGTAGTGGCTAGTGGAGGACTTGAGCTCCAGGCCATACATTGTATTTTGAGGTATCTTTTATCTTTTCATATACCTAGACAATTACTGTAATTGCAGACACTTGATGTATAACATTATATGGGATGTATTAGGATTAATGTATTGATATGATATATAACATTATATGGGATG
Organism: Firmiana major; assembly: GCA_033439115.1. Taxonomy (NCBI): domain Eukaryota; kingdom Viridiplantae; phylum Streptophyta; class Magnoliopsida; order Malvales; family Malvaceae; genus Firmiana; species Firmiana major. The sequence continues at coordinate 41,447,013 of CM065908.1, read as the reverse complement.
TATTAGGATTAATGTATTGATATGATATATAATTTCTAGTGATGAGATCCTGAGGTACGATAAATATGATAATGTATGACACTGCACAGGAATGCACTCTTAATTGAGAATTGATGAGTAAAAAGTTTTAAAATTGCCCTATTTTCCGCGTTTCCGGGGCGTGACAATAGTACTGGAGCTATTACTCGTACTTGATTTGAAACATGAACTATGGATTGACCTAGTTGCTGGAGGTTTACTCGCACTAGGGTTGAGTTTGTGATGTGAAACAGTGTTTGAGCGGAGTGTCGACTATGAGTCACGCTCAAAGGCACGCACTGTAATGTGATATATAACACATGTTGAAAATCAAGCTTGATTTCCTCGTGTAAACTGAGTGTCACACTATGAGAGGTTCGCATGTGGATTTAGAGACATGGTATGATATTCCCTGGTTTGAGGGCTATGACCTATGGTAGGCACCCCAACTGTGATGTAGGGTCCACGGAGTACGTTGTACCGTGCGAGTGGTATGGAGTACACTATACCATGTGGTGTTGTGGAGTTGAGGAGGATATAGTTGGCGGTTGTGATGGACTGACCCCCCTCCCGTTGCAGCAGTGATGCCTCACACACTAGGATTTCGCATAGCTTGGGATCACCATTGTCGAATATGGCCATAGTCCAGGATACTATTTACATTTTCACCACAGAGTCTCACATGATATATCACCCGATTGACTGATTTACTTACGGATAGACCTGAGGGATGGGTCGGACTCCGGTTTTGTGTTTTGAATGATTTAAATGTCATATTTACTGTGATTTAAATATAAATGGCATGATTTATCTAAAGGCATTGTGATATTATAAAGATGCATTGTTTTGCACTACATGCCTACATTTGAGAAAGAAAGCATGATTTCTGTACATGGGATTTAATCTCTACAAGTATATATATATATATATATATATATATTTAATGACATGCTTTGAAAATGAGTTAAGGAAATAATGTTTTGAGGCATAGCATTATTTTGAGTAGATAGTGTAGATATCTACTTGCTTGCCTGATTTTCTTACTGAGCGCATTGTATGCTTACCCCCCTTTCTTTACATCTCTCTACAGAGCATCAGCAGTAGAGTGAGTGTGCTTGAGGGATAGTATTCTTGTTATTCGCTGCTATTTCCTATCGATCGAAAGGTATACATATTTTGTACGCTTATGTATCTAAACATAGAGACAGCACAGTGATGTATATGATATATATTATAGGGAATGTATTTGTGTTAGATTGTATATGAGCTGACATATATTATAAAAGAAATTACAGTCAATAGATAATGTATTGACTTGTATGTATGAAAGTGGAAGATGGATATGGTAAGCGAGGATTCTAACAGCGAATCATAGCCCAACCATTGAAGAGAGGAAAGGTAAGTTAAAAATGCAAAAAATTTGTAGTGGCTTTGGTTAAGTCACGAATGACGAGTCGTGACAGAATGGTATCAGAGCTGAGGTTGGTCTGATGTGAGTCAGTGTTGGAAAATAGGAAAGTATACATCCCCATAGTACTATGCTGTGTTTAGATATAACTGTGTATACCAGATAGGAGACGAACAAATTCATGATTGTGAATGCAGGGACTTTTTCTAATGGCAATTACTTGTAGTGGTAGAGGTATGAGAGGTAGGGCTCGAGGCCGTAGAGGTAGGCCTGAGAGATGAGCTGCTATCGAACCATTACCTACCCATAAGACTCCAGGTGCTACTGAGGTACCAGAGTGTGCTGAAATATGCTTTACGAGACTAGAGCATAGTCTAGATACGATTGTAGAGATATTGGCACAAACGTTGCCAAGTAGCCAGGGACAGGAGGCAGGAGCTGCTACAAGAGAGGCAGTTGCCCCTGATACTCCTACACGGCCAGCTTATGCACCAAGGACTGTAGATACTCCTACACCCCCACTAGTTTCAGGTAGTAGTGGATTAGGGTACGGATGTGATCTGCATCGATTGCGAGAGTTCCAGAAGTTTAGACTTCCATCTTTAGTGGGGTCAAAGACCTTGTAGCTGCTGAGGAGTGGGTAGTTGAGATGGAGAAGCTTTATGGATTCTTCGAGTGTACGACATCAGAGATGGTCACATTTACTGCGTTCCTACAGAAAGGAGCTGCAAAGCATTGGTGGAAGTCCACCCGACCCATATTGAGAGCCTGACATATAGATATTAGTTGGGAGATATTTTAGGATGCCTTTAGGAGTCAATTTGTCCCCGATACCGCACAGTGAAAATTACAGGCTGAGTTTTTGGTACTGAACCAGGAAAGTTTGTCAGTGGACGAGTATGAGACTCGATTCCTATCCCTGTGGAGATATGACCCAGATACCATGTATAGTGAGGCCAGAAAGGTCCATAGGTTCATCGATGGATTGAGACCGTTTTTGCGGTCTAGGCTGGTCCCATTAGATATAACCACCTATGAGGAAGCAGTGCGCAGGGCATAACTGTACGAGTAAGATTATGAGAGGAATGCTTTCGAGTTTGGGAAGTTTAGTCGGAGCTGAGATATACAGAGGAAGAAGTCGGCTAGAGATAGAGGTTTCAGTTATCGAGGAGGGAGGAAAACTCTTCGGTAAGAGACCACAGGTTGAGGAGAAATGAGAGAAGCTCCAGTTGATCCTTCTGCTTCGAAGAAGAAGGCAACAGCAGAAGAGAAGGGGAAGCAAGTTAAGAGTAGGGAATAAGGATATGACAGCCAATCTAATATTGCTAAGTATAAGCGACGTTGATGTAATCTTAGGAATAGATTGGTTATCTGTAACCATGTTGTTTTAGATTGTTATGCTAAGACAGTTATGTTTCCTAACCCTACTAGATATGTTCTAAAGTTTAATGAAAATAAATGAAAGGAGTAGTTATGAATATGATATGATTTACTAACTTAGAAAACCTTCAACATATCAAGGTTTCATTGCGTACGTGGTAGATACAGAAAAGGCGCATCCGGAGTTGTTAGATATTCCTGTGGTAAGTGAGTACCCAGATGTTTTTCGGATGAGTTGCCAGGATTACCACCAGATAGAGAGATGGAGTTCTATATAGACTTGGTGCCTGGTACGAAACCTATTTCAAGACCACCTTATCGCATGGCCTTAGTTGAGTTGGAAGAGCATGAGGAGCACCTCAGGATTTTATTGCAAACTCTACGAGAGCAGAAGTTATATGCTAAGCTCAGTAAGTGTGACTTTTAGTTGTCACAAATCTCATTTTAGGGAACATGAGTTGCTAGAGCAGTTTGCTCGCCTTAGTTTGAGAGTTGTGCCTTCTGACATGGATACAGGCTATGTGATAGCTAGTCTACACTTAGAGCCGGATCTGTTGGACAGGATCAAAGTGGCTCAGCAAACGGATCCATTTTGTATGGATGTGAGTAGTTAGATGCAGAAAGGCACAGTGACTGAGTTTGAGTTGAGTTTTGATGGACTATTGAGGTTTAGAGGCAAATTGTGTGTTCCCGAGGATCCAGGACTCAGGAGATTGATATTGGCGGAAGCTCATTCGTCGAGGTATATGTTACATCCAGAGAGTAACAAAATGTATCAGAACCTCCAGAAGGTATACTGGTGGTCAGGTATGAAGAGAGATGTAGTAGATTTTGTGGTAAATGTGTCTCGTATGTCAGCAGGAGAAGGTAGAGTATCAGAAACCTACAGGGTTATTGCAATCTCTACCTATACCAACATGGAAATGGAAGCATATCACCATGGATTTCGTGATGGGTTTATCGAGAACCCGCAAGAATCACGATGTTATATGGGTGATCATCAAAAGACGGATGAAGTCAGCCCACTTCCTAGCTATGAGAGCGACCGATACTCTGAGTTCATTAGCAGAGCTGTATGTACGCGAGGTAGTGAGGTTACACGGTGTACCAGTGAGCATAGTCTCTGATAGGGATTCCTGCTTCACTTCCCACTTTTGGGAACACATTTTCAGGAAGCCATGGGAACCCAGTTGAGTTTGAGCACCGCTTTCCATCCTCAAACAAATGGTCAGTCAGAGAGGAGTATACAGATCCTGAAGGATATGTTGAGAGCATGTGTGCTAGATTTTAGAGGCTCCTGGGATGACCACTTACCACTAGCCGAGTTCGCCTACAACAACAGCTATCATTCGAGTATCAGGATGGCACCGTATGAGGCTTTATATGGCCGTAGATGTTGTTCCCCTATTGGATGGGAAGAAGTGGGTGACCGTAAGATTTTTGCTCCTGACTTGGTTACACAAGCATCTAAGGACGTCCATTGGATTATAGAGAGACTGAGGACAGCTCAGAGTAGACAGAAGAGTTACGTTGATAAGAGACGTAGGCCACTAGAGTTTGCAGTTGGTGAATCGGTGTTTTTGAAAGTTTCCCCTTCCAAGAGCATAGCGAGATTTGGGAAGAGAGGGAAGCTAAATCCTCATTATATTGGACCCTTTGAGATACTTGATCGAGTGGGAGATAAGGCTTATAGGTTGGCATTGCCACCAGATTTTTCAGGCGTGCATAACATCTTCCATATTTCGATGCTTCAAAAGTATCACCCGGATCCGGTACATGTGATTAGTTATGAGCCTTTGGAGCTCTTAGAGGACATGTCATATGTTGAGTGACAGATTCGAATACTAGATAGGAAGGAGAATATATTGAGATCGAAGACTATCGGATTAGTGAAGGTTCTCTGGCAGCATCATACTTCAGAGGAGGCTACTTGGGAGCTGGAGAATCTGATGCGAGAGAAGTACCCTCATCTATTTGAAGACTGATTTGGTTCTAATTTGGAGGACCAAATATTTTGAGTAGGGGAGGATTGTTAGACTCGTATTTTTATGTAGCTTGTTCCTTATGATTTATACATGTACAGACATGTATTGAGTTACTTAAATCATAAGAAGAGTAATTACTAGATTTCAGTGTTAGTGAAATGCTTTAACACTTAAAAGCTACATAAAAAGGCCTAATGTGAGCTATGAGGGCTACAGGTTAAATCGAGTGGATCTGAATCATTCTGACTAAAAATAAGAACTTAAAATGAGAAAATATAGAGAGCTTATGAAGGAAAGTCAGTTTGATTTAGTTCTGAACAGAAAGAACGAGAGTAAAAGCTAAAAAGGGTAAAATAGACCTTTTTAGCGAGTTAAGGTATTTAAGGTGTTTTGAGTGTATTTACCTACCGAAAATGGTTAAAACGTAAAGATGAGAGTGTAAGAAATAAGATATGACACTTTCAAAATTTTGAGAAAAAGTCAACTTAGTCAATGATTAAGGAAAAAGTCAACATAGTTAAGAAAAGTGGACTTTTACCATAGTTGACTAACCATGGTTAAAAATTAACCTAAGTATGGGAAAAATTGGGGAAAAATATTCTTAGTCAGAATACAAGATAGTCATCCCCGGAAGTAAGGAAAATTTATTCAGAAAGATTTCGGATTTTATTTAATGGATAAAAACGAAATGGGCCAAAGTTTGAAATTTTAAAGCCCATTAAGGTATCATAAGTGTGGGCCGAATTTAGGAAGCCCAATAGGCCTAATTGTTGGGCCAATTTGTGGGCCCAATATTGAGACAATTGAAGGCCCAATAGGTAGAAAACATTTCAGCCCAAAAGCCCAAAGGAAAAGCCCAAACCGAGAAGCCCAATTGAAAGCCCATTTCCATTAATGAAAGGTAACAAAGTCTAAAATGATAACCATTACCTAAACTTTTTGGAAGTCAATTAAGGTGGCTGGATTTTAGCTTAATGACTAAGTATTGGACTTATAAATACAAGCCAACACATAATCATCTTCATCCTTTCATGTTCGGTAAAGTGAAGAAACCATAACCGAAAAGTTTTCTAAGCTTTCTCTCACTAGAAATCACTAGGAAAAAGGCATATTTGGAACTTGCAATCTTCATGAAAGTTGTTCCAAATTGAGAGGAGAGTGACATATGTTGGAATTGGCTATCAAGGAGCCATAGTGTGCAAATCGTGAGGCTTCAAAGTTTCGGCCAAGTGTGAACACAAATACTAGGTATATTTTCAAGCTTTCAAATTCATATATGTTAATGTATGAATGATTTTAAGTATATTGGTATATGTTTTATGGATTGAAACACATGAAAACACTATGAACATGTGATGGTCGAAAGTTGGTATATGAGTTTTGATAAATACCCATGTGATTTTAAGACATGTGTAGGTGGATATGCATGTATACATGATTATGACATGGTTAGTTATAATCAATTTGTTCATATGGATGGTTGTATGATATGGCACATAAGGTATTTGATAAAATGCCAACATAAACTATAGGAAAGGCTTAAGACATGCCAACCAAGTGTTTGTGTAAATGCCTAAGTGAATTGGCTAAGGAAATGGACATGGACGGCATGCCATGGTGTGACCGACGGCATGGGATGCTCTCGACCATGGCATGTGGTCGAGAGGTCTAATGGGCCAAGCCTAATTATTTTAGGCCCAATTTGATGTAATAGGTCTCGGATAAGCCCAATAAGAGTTGGTGGGCCACACAAGCCTAATAGGCCCAACAAAAATGAATAGTAAAATGGAAATGGGCTTTAGGCATAGTTAGGCCCATTAAGGTTTATTAAAGTCCATTAAGGGAAATAGACTGTATTTAATGTGAAATACAATAGGAAAAGTGTAATTAACTTAATAAATGGTTATATACAGCTCTAGAGAGTATTAGAGAAGCAAATCGGACTGCTGGATCGAGCAGCGTTGAGAAAGTGAAATTTCTCGAGTGATTGCAGGTAAAGGACTTTTGTGAGTAGTTAGAGATACCTGCACGTATTTTTGTCTGCTTTGACATTCACTTAAAAACTCTATGGGTCAGAGAAAGTGAATAATAATTATTGTGACCCGATAGTGGCAAATTACGATTTTGCCCATAGTTAGTCAATAAGTCAACTTTTGTGAAAAGTTGTAAAAAGCATGGAAACCACCATTTTGAGTGTTTTACTGCTGTTTAGCAAAAGAATAAATAGATGGGCGAATGATTTTAAAGTTGATATGAATTAAGCACACTTTATAGTTGTTGAGTTAATATATTTTGAAATGACAAAACAAGTAAATGCAATAATATAAAGATGATATAAAAACATGTTTAGAGGTTATCAGTACTAGAACTTAAGTTCCTGGATATGAGAGATCGATCTGGGATATGAGAGATCGATCTCCTTAGTTTTCTAGGATGAGAGATCGATCTCATGAAGACATGAGATCGATCTGCTAAGGTTTGAACCTGTACAAAGGTATTGAGGAAGCTGAGATCGATCTATAAGGGTTATAAGATCAATTTGTCTAAATACAGGATGTTGAGGAGATCGATCTGGTATAGGAAGAGATCGATCTCCCCTAAGACAAAAGGTGAAGGCAGTAGATCAATCTTATAGATCGATTTGTACGCAAACAGAGAGTTCATGAGATCAATCTGGTATAGGAAGAGATCAATCTCCTCAAAGTCAGAGAGATAAGGAGATCGATCTGGGTTGATAAGAGATCGATCTCCTCACTACAAGAATACTTGGCAGATCGATCTGTAGATCGATCCTGCCTCAAATAGAGAGATTGGAAGATCAATCTGCCTATTCGACAGATTGATCTGCTCTAACATTTTCAAATTGTGAGATCGATCTATTCGTATATGAGATCGATCTCCTTGCTTCTTTTTACCTTGATCTTGCTAGAATCATAACTAAGAGATCGATCTGATCAAGATGGCAGATCGATCTGGCATTCTACTGGAGGTACCCAACGGCTATTTCTGTAAAAATCTCAACGGGAAAAACAGCATTAAATGCTCCAACTACCAATCCTTCAGTATATAATCAAGCATTGAAGATACTGAGAATAGAGACACCATTACTGCACATTCTATATATTATCAAGAGTTTAATTCTTACATTCCATTTGTCTTCATTCCTCAATTATTGAGTTTGTTGTATAAGCTTGTGTGCAAAAGCTGTATTTGTCCTACCCACATTAAAAGCTTGATATTGTATTCATCTTCTCTGTAAGAGATAAGAGGATTGTTCCTCAGTGAGATAAACTTTGTAAAAGGGTGAATACATCTTTGTTTAAAAAAAAGTAGAGAGATTATTCCTTAACCTGAAAAAGGGAGTGTGTAACTTTTCATTGAAAGTGAGAAAAAAAGCTCTTGACAAGAAGGTCAAGGAGAGAGGACGTAGGCAAGAGATTGGTCGAACCTCTATAAACTACTGTGTTTGATATTCTCTTCCTTATCTTACTTTAATTCATTTCATTACATTTTATTGTTTATCCATTATTTGTTAATTAAGCTCAAATCAGTTTAAATTTGCCATTAATACTAGAAAACCGATTCACCCCCCTCTCGGTAGAGCCATCAATTGGTATTAGAGCTAGGACTCTTTGATCACATAGGAATAACTTCCTAACGATCTAATGGCTCACAACAATGTAGCTACTAGCTTAGTAGGAGAGGGGCATTCTACGGTTAGGTCTCCTATGTTCAACGGGGAACATTATGCTTATTGAAAGACTAGGATGATGCTATTCATTCAAGCAAATGATTATAAAGTATAGAGGATTATCACTAAAGGACCTCAAATCCCTACAAAAAGAATAGAGGGAAGAGATATCCCTAAAGAAGAAGATGAATGGGATTCAAATGATGTTAAATGTGCTCAGCTAAATGCTAAGGCCATGCACACCCTCTTTTGTGCTTTAGGGCCAAATGAATACAATAGAGTCTCCAGTTGTGACAATGCCAAACAACTTTGGGACAAATTGGCAATAACTCATGAAAGTACAACCCAAGTAAAGGAGACTAAGGTAGGAATGCTCACACATGACTATGAGCTATTTAGGATGAAAGATGGAGAGTCAATCAGTGATATGTTCACTAGATTCACTGATGTAATTAATGGATTAAAATCATTAGGAAAAATATACAGTAATATAGAAATGGTCAAGAAAATATTAAATAGTCTACCTAAATCATGGGAAGCTAAAGTGATTGCAATTGAGGAATCCAACGACCCTCACCCATTGTCACTAGATGAATTAATAGGATCACTACTCACTTATGAGATGAAGCTGAGAAGAAATGAAGAGCCACCAAAGAAAGTGGGAGTTACTCTAAAATCTACTACTCAAGAGGAAAATAAAAATGAGAGTGGTAGTGAAGAAGATCTTGAGATGGCAATGTTTGCCAAAAGATTTAACAAATTCATGAGAATGAGAGCAAGTGGTAGTAATAGGAGAAACCACAAGAGAGATCAAGAAGAGGTAGGTAGAAAACATACAATTGTGTGTTATGAATGTAAAAAACTAGGACACATTAAGTTTAACTGCCCTCTTCTTAAAAGGTCCAATGATAGGTTCCACAAAAAGAAGGCAATGGTGGCTACATGGAGTGACAAGGTCCAATGATAGGTTCCACAAAAAGAAGGCAATGGTGGCTACATGGAGTGACAGTGACTGCTCCGATGATGATTCAAATGAGGACATTGCCAACTTGTGCTTCATGGCTATTGAGGATGAAAAGGCAACTTCAAACCTCAATGAATACTCTTTTGATGAATTGCAAGATGCCTTTGATGATCTTGCATTGGAATATGAATGCATGAGTATGAAATATAAGAAGATAATATGTAAATTGAAGAAAGAAAATGAGGTAATGCTAAAGGACAAATTAGAATGTGAAAAGAAATTAGAAATTACAAATCTTGAAATTTGTGACCTAAAAGAAAAAAAATAGCAACTTACATAATTCTCTTAATAGGTTTTATATGGGTCAACAAAACTTAGATAACATGCTAGAAACTCAAAGGGCATTCTTTGATAAAAATGGGTTAGGATATAATGTAAAAAGTAGAGAGACTCATCTCAAAAGCTTCATTGCTAGAAAGAGCACGAGTCAACCTTCAACTACTTGTTCATATTATAATAGAAAGGGACATGCATCACATAATTGCAATATGAAGATAACCACTCTTAAGGGAAAAATAGTAAAAAGAATGTGGGTTCCAAAAGAAGTAATTAACTCAAAAGATTTTAATGCATTGGTAAAATGGATCCCAAAGGGATCAAGAATTGCATTCACTAACCTCAAAGGACCCAAGAGAATTTGGGTACCTAAGACATGAGTTTGAATTTTGATTGTAGGTGATTGAGCATTGCCACAAAGCTAAAACAAAGGAAGCTTGGTACTTGGACAGTGGATGCTCAAGGCACATGACGGGTGAGAGGAGCCACTTCAACTCATTTAAATCAAAGATTGGTGGAGAAGTCACGTTTGGGGACAACTCCAAATGCCAAGTTGAAGGAAGTGGTTCAATAGGTAATGACTATTTTTCATTAGAAAAAGTATTGCTTGTTAGGGGTCTAAAGCATAACTTACTAAGCATAAGTCAACTTTGTGACAAAGGTTACAAAGTAATTTTTGATTGCATGAAATGTTATGTTATAGATCCTAAGTCAAATAAAGTTCTTTTCCTAGGCCTTAGGCAAGGTAATATATACATTGTCTATCTTAATGAACTTAAGAATGAAAACATATGCCTAATGGTAGATAAAGAAAAAGAACCTTGGTTGTGGCATAGAAGACTAGGTCATGCTAGCATGCATGTGTTATCCAAGTTAACTAGAAAAGATCTAGTTATAGGATTACCTAAGTTGTCATTTGATTATGACAAAATATGCGAAGCGTGTGTTAAAGGAAAACATAAAAGGACAACATTTAAGCCTAAGAATAGTGTATCTACCACTAGGCCTCTTCAATTACTCCACCTAGATCTTTTTGGACCAACTAGAACAACAAGCCTAGGTGGGAAACATTATGGATTTGTAATAGTTGATGATTACACTAGGTTCACTTGGGTATTCTTTTTTAGAGTGAAAATTGAAGCTTTAGAAAAATTCATAGCTTATACGAAAGTGACTCAAAATGAAAAAGGATACACAATAACTAGTATTAGAAGTGATCATGGCAAGGAGTTTTAGAATATAGGATTTGATGAGTATTGCAATGATCAAAGAATTAGCCATAATTTTTCAGCCCCTAGGACACCACAACAAAATGGAGTAGTTGAGAGAAGAAATAGAACATTGGAAGAAATGGCTAGAACCATGTTGTGTGAAAATAATTTACCTAAATACTTTTGGGCTAAAGCTATAAATACATCTTGCTATATCATTAATAGAGCTATGATTAGACCCATGCTAAAGAAAACTCATTATGAGCTTTACAAGGGTAAGAAGCCCAATATTAGCTATTTTCACCCTTTTGGCTGTAAATGTTTCGTCTTAAATAATGGGAAAAATAATTTAGGAAAATTTGATGCCAAGAGTGATGAGGGAATTTTTCTAGGATATTCATTGAATTCCAAGGCTTATAGAGTATATAACAAAAGAACATTGATGGTTGAAGAATCAATTCATGTAATATTTGATGAGTCAAATGATTTATCTAAAGATTCAACCAATGATGAGGATGTTGGAATATTCGATGAAAACTTGGAGGAAATTCTGAACTTAGAAAATGATCTATTAGAAAAACTTGACATAAATAAAGAAGATGAAGAAGAAATAGAGATGTTAGAGAAAGAGTCTAGAACACTAAGAGAATTAGGATATGTAAAAGATTGTGAAATAGTCGGAGATCCAACTCTTGGAGTTAGAACTAGATCATCTCTAAGGAATGTGTGTCAATATATAGCCTTTGTGTCTCAAATAGAACCTAGAAATGTCAATGAAGCCTTAGATGACAATAATTGGTTCTTAGCAATGCAAGAAGAATTAAATCAATTTGAGAGAAGCAAGGTGTGGAAACTAGTTCCTAGGCCTAGTGATCACTCTATAATTGGAACTAAATGGATATTCAAGAACAAAATGGATGAAAATAGTGTGATCATAAGAAACAAGGCTAGGTTAGTTGCACAAGGTTATAGACAAGAAGAAGGAATAGACTATGATGAAACTTATGCACCGGTAGCTAGATTAGAAGCAATTAGAATGCTACTTGCCTTTGCATGCTATAAAAACTTCAAGTTATATCAAATGGATGTAAAGAGTGCATTCTTAAATGGTTTCATTAATGAGGAAGTGTATGTAGAGCAACCTCCCGGCTTTGAAAATCATGAATTTCCTGAACATGTTTTCAAACTATCTAAGGCACTCTATGGTTTGAAACGAGCTCCTAGAGCATGGTATGAAAGGTTGTCAAAATTCTTAATAGAAAAAGGATTTTCAGGAGGAAATGTAGATACCACTTTATTTATCAAAAATAAAAATAAGGATTTACTAGTTATTCAAGTGTATGTAGATGATATTATTTTTGGATCAACTAATGAATCTTTATGCCAAGAGTTTGCTAAGATCATGCAAGGTGAATTTGAAATGAGCATGATGGGAGAGCTCACTTTCTTCTTGGGACTTCAAGTGAAGCAAACAAAGGATGGAACCTTCATCAATCAAGCAAAATATACTAAGGAATTGCTCAAACGATTTGGAATGGACAATTGCAAACCTCAAGCAACTCCAATGGGCACCAACATCAAGCTTGATAAAGATGAAAGAGGTAAGTGTATGGACACTAAACTCTATAGGTCTATGATTGGTTCATTGCTCTATTTAACTGCAAGTAGACCAGATATTTTGTTTAGTGTATGCCTTTGTGCTAGATTTCAATCCTCTCCTAGGGAATCACACTTATTAGCAACTAAAAGGATCTTTAGATACCATAAGGACACTCCCTCTTTAGGACTTTGGTACCCCAAGGACTCCACTTTTACACTTCATGCATTTTCGGATGCAGACTTTGGGGGATGCAAAATAGATAGGAAAAGTACTTCAGGTACTTGTCAATTCCTAGGGAATAGATTAATCTCCTGGTTCTCTAAGAAACAAAATAGTGTGGCTCAGTCCACAACTGAAGCCAAATACATAGCAGCAGGTAGTTGTAGTGCTCAAGTGTTGTGGATTAAACAACAAATGAAAGACTATGGTATTGACATGAAACAAGTCTCTATTAAATGTGATAATACCAGTGCCATCGATCTATCTAAAAATCTTATTCAACACTCTAGAACTAAGCATATTGAGATTAGGCACCATTTCCTTAGAGACCATGGTCAAAAGGGAGATATAATTCTAGAGTATATTGACACTTTACATCAAATAGCTGATATATTCACCAAACCTCTTGATAGAGATAGGTTTTGTATCCTTAGAGGTGAATTAGGACTTATGAATGTTCCTTAAGATATATATGCTTCAAAACCTTGATTTCAAGTTGTTTTTAAAAGAGTTTTTCAATGATTTTTCTGGGTAAAAAGTATGATAGATCGATCTCCTATCAATATAGATCGATCTCCATACTTCAAATAAGCCTAGAGCATAAAGGTTAAGCTAGGCAGATCGATCTATGCATTTGGCAGATCGATCTTCTTAAGCCTCTGTCAAATAACAGATCGATCTAGGCACTCGACAGATCGATCTCATTAAGCTTCTGTATTCTGAGGATCGATCTTGTGGTACAACAGATCGATCTCTTCAAGCTTTTGGAAATGACAGATCAATCTGTCACCTCGACAGATCGATCTCTTGTGCCTTGGACTATAAAAACTGCTCAAAATCCCCAAAATTCGAAAAACCCAAATCTTCAAATCCCTAAACCCCTGTCACACCTCAGCCCTCGATTCTTCCTTCCAACCTTCCAGATCGATCTCGGTAAGGTATCCGTCAAAACTTTTCTTCGTTTATCGTTCTAGTAACCCACATTGCTAAATTTTTCTCAAAAATTTTTAGTTAAGTGCTCAATTTCTCTCTAGGTCAAATCTAGCTACTGTTCCATTGGTTAGTTTTTAGTGAACTAGTTTTAAAATCATCTAGACGTTTCCAGTGTCTAGAACAATGCCTAGACTTTAGAGAGCAGGCCAAAAACCTCCTCGACCTAGTGTAGATCAAGGTTCCTCTTCCCAATCAATCCCTCCTTCTTCAGTCACTACCTTTAACAGGTGTTTTAAAACACCTGCAAAAAGGAAGAGATATGAAGAGTATTTTTCAACCATGCCAATTAAACATTGGCGAACCATTGATTTTTCCTTTTTAAACCGTATTGATTTTCCTTATCTACCCAAATTTAAGGAATTTGGGTGGCTTCAGTTTCTCAAAATCAATACTCTTGTACCCCCAAACATCATCAAGGCATTCTTTTCTAATGCCGAACTCATCTATGATCCTGATGATGCTTGCAAAATTCTCGGGTTTAAAACGTACGTCATGGGTAAGTCAATCCCTATAGACACCTCCATTTTAGCCCAAGCGTTTCACATTAGAGATGAGGGATTGACTGATGAGGAGGAAGAAGTCCCTTTAGAGTTTGACCTTCCCGGTGATAAGGCGAGTGACCTGCCGATGCATCCAAGGTTACTCCACCTTATCATTTCAAGGAACCTCCGCCCTTTCGGTACCCGACACTCTACAGTTAGGAGGTTAGATTGCTTCTGGCTCCACCACATTCACTCCACAAGCCAAAAACCCAATCTTGTCCATTTCATCTATGAAGATTGGTTGAAGATCGTACGCGGGCAAGCTTCCACGATTGTTTTTCCACAACCGTTTGCGTATCTTCTGCAACGCCTTGGAGTGGATTGCAGCTGTGAAATGGGTGAAGTGCCCTCCCCAAAGAGCATCCTAAACATTGGGACACTTCACTACACGGGGTACAACAAGGACTTCCGAGGGGATTGGAAGAAGAAACGGGAACAGTAACCTGAAGCAGCCATGGACGAAGACCCCTCCGCTGAGCCTAATGCTCCACCTGCTGCACCTACTGAGGGTCCATCGTTCTCGACTGCTCAGACCTCTGCACCTACTCCACCACCCGCTGGCATGGAATCGATTGTGACGATGATCTTGGAGCTGAACTGGAAGATAGATGAAGGGTTTGCAAACCTTCATGCCACCCAGCAGACGATGATATTGGAGCTGAACCGAAAGATAGATGAAGGTTTTGCAAACCTTCATGACACACAGCAGGCGATGTTTGATGAGCTGCAAGTCACACGTACTCACGTTGAGGAACTTCTGGACCGCTTCCCCCCTCTGCCTTAGGATTTATTTGATAGGACTATTTTGTCTAATGTTTTATAATTACTGGTTGAGGACCATATCTGCTTGAATGAGTCTTTTATGGAATGCCAAGTTATTGTTGCAATATGCTATCATGCATTATTATTTTGGCATGAAAATATGTCTTGAAAGTTAAAATTATTCTTTTTAACCTTTAGTACCATTGATATGACAAAAAGGGGGAGAAGAATAAGAATCATAAGAGTCATGTTTTAAATGGTTTAAAGGAATGGTTTAAAAGAATGATGAAATTGAGGGGGAGTTAAGAGAGTTAAGAGGCCAAAAGTGAGGGGGAGCTTACAGAAAGGGGGAGCTTGTGCCTAAAGCAAATATGTAACTAAACATGTTTATTGAAAAGGTTTTTTCATATCAAAAAGGGGGAGATTGTTGAGTTAATATATTTTGAAATGACAAAACTAGTAAATGCAATAATATAAAGATGATATAAAAACATGTTTAGAGGTTATCAGTACCAGAACTTAAGTTCCTGGATATGAGAGATCGATCTGGGATATGAGAGATCGATCTCTTGGGTTTTCTAGGATGAGAGATCGATCTCATGAAGACATGAGATCGATCTACTAAGGTTTGAACCTGTACAAATGTATTGAGGAAGCTGAGATCGATCTATAAGGGTTATAAGATCGATCTGTCTAAATACTGGATGTTGAGGAGATCGATCTAGTATAGGAAGAGATCGATCTCCCCTAAGACAAAAGGTGAAGGCAATAGATCGATCTGTACGCAAACAGAGAGTTCATGAGATCGATCTGGTATAGGAAGAGATCGATCTCCTCAAAGTCAGAGAGATAAGGAGATCGATCTGGGTTGATAAGAGATCGATCTCCTCACTACGAGAATACTTGGCAGATCGATCTGTAGATCGATCCTGCCTCAAACAAAGAGATTGAAAGATCGATCTGCCTATTCGACAGATCGATCTGCTCTAACATTTTCAAATTGTGAGATCGATCTGCTCGTATATGAGATCGATCTCCTTGCTTCTTTTTGCCTTGATCTTGCAGGAATCATAACTAATAGATCGATCTGATCAAGATGACAGATCGATCTGGCATTCTACTGGAGGTACCCAACGGCTATTTCTGCAAAAATCTCAACGGGAAAAACAGCATTAAATGCTCCAACTACCAATCCTTCAGTATATAATCAAGCATTAAAGACATTGAGAATAGAGACACCATTGCTGCACATTCTGTATATTCTCAAGAGTTTAATTCTTACATTCCATTTATCTTCATTCCTCATTTATTGAGTTTGTTGTATAAGCTTGTGTGCAAAAGCTGTATTTGTCCTACCCACATTAAAAGCTTGATATTGTATTCATCCTATCTGTAAGAGAGAAGAGGATTGTTCCTCAGTGAGATAAACTTTGTAAAAGGGTGAATACATCTTTGTTTAAAAAAAGGGTAGAGAGGTTATTCCTTAACCTGAAAAAGGGAGTGTGTAACTTTTCGTTGAAAGTGAGAAAGAAAGCTCTTGACAAGAAGGTCAAGGAGAGAAGACGTAGGCAAGAGATTAGCCGAACCTCTATAAACTACTGTGTTTGATATTCTCTTCCTTATCTTGCTTTAATTCGTTTCATTACATTATATTGTTTTCGATTATTTGTTAATTAAGCTCAAATCAGTTTAAATTTGCCATTAATACTAGAAAACTGATTCACCCCCCCTCTCGGTAGAGCCATCAATAGTGCTGATTTTGATGTTTTGAAAATCATCCCTTTTTAAAGAGCCATCTATCGTATTATGTGAGAATAAATCGTGCTAGATCACAACTCGTACTTGATTTCATATATTTTCCACATATATTAGTGTTGGATTGAGATTCACACTAGATTTTCATGATATGCATGATAGAGTACAGGAGTCATCACTCGTACTCAGCTTTATATGATATATGCATGAGAGAGTGCTGGAGCGATTAGCTCGTACTCAAATTTTACATAAGATACATGACAGAGTGCTAGAGCTTTGCTCATACTCTATTCTTCATGATTTATACATGACATAGTACTAGAGCTATTGCTCGTACTTGATTTGAAACATGAACTATGCATTGACCTAGTTGCTGGAGGTTTATTCGCACTAGGGTTGAGTTTGGGATGTGAAACAATGTTTGAACGGAGTGTCGACAGTAAGTGGCTCTCAAAGGCGCTCACTGTAATGTGATATATAAGACATGTTGAAAACCATGCTTGATTTCCTCGTGTAGACTGAGTGTCACACTATGAGAGGTTCGCATGTGGATTTAGAGACATGGTATGATATTCCATGGTTTGAGGGCTAAGACCTATGGCAGGCACCCCGACTGTGATGTAGGGTCCACGGAGTACGTTGTACCATGCGAGTGGCATGGAGTATATTGTACCGTGTGGTGTTGTGGAGTTGAGGAGGATATAGCTGGCGGTTATGATGGACTAACCCCCCTTCCGTTGCAGCAGTGATGCCCCGCACACTAGGATTTCGTGTAGCTTGGGATCACCATTGTCGAATATGGCCATAGTCCAGGATACTATTTACATTTTTACCATAGAGTCTCACATGATACATCACATGATTGACTAATTTACTTGCGAATAGACCTGAGGGATGGGTCGGACTCTGATTTTGTGTTTTGAATGATTTAAATGCCATATTTACAGTGATTTAAATATAAATGCATGATTTATCTAAAGGCATTGTGATATTATAAAGATGCATTGTTTTGCACTACATGCCTACATTTGAGAAAGAAAGTATGATTTTTGTACATGGGATTTAATCTATACAAGTATATATATATATATATATATATATAAAGACAAGCTTTAAAAATGAGTTAAGAAAATAACATTTTAAGGCATAGCATTATTTTGAGTAGATAGTGTAGATATCTACTTGCTTGCCTGATTTCCTTACTGAGCGCATTGTATGCTCACCCCCTTTCTTTAAATCTCTCTACAGAGTATCAGCAGTAGAGTGAGTGTGCTTGAGGGATAGTGTTCCTGTTGTCCGCTGCTATTTCCTATCGATCGAAAGGTATACATATTTTGTACGGTTATGTATCTAACCATAGAGACAGCACAGTGATGTATACGATATATATTATGGGGAATGTATTTATGTTAGATTGTATATGAGCTCACATATATTATAAAAGAAATTACAGCCAATAGATAATGTATTGACTTGTATGTATGAAAGTGGATGATGGATATGGTAAGTGAGGATTCTAACATCGAATCACAGCCCAACCATTGAAGAGAGGAAAGGTAAGTTAAAAATACGAAAAATTTGTAGTGGTTTTGGTTAAGTCACGGATGACGAGTCGTGACAATACGAGGTGCAACGAGGTAAAGGATAACTTAAACTTGTTTGTGTATGTGTTTTATGACAATATTGTAGTTTTAATTATGATTTGAGAAAACAAGCATGTTTTATGAGTTATGAATGAGTATTGCACACGATTTTCTAGCTAGTTGGGGCCCAATTTTTATGAGTTGTAAACTAAGCATGAAAATATTTTATAATTGTTTTGTGTTTAAAACGTGAAAAGAGATTTAGGCTCTACTTTACGGCGTACTGAGATTGAGAAATGTGTGCATGGTGTTGCCGGTTGGAACTCGATTTTAACATGTTTTGTGTTGAGTACACAAATGTTTTAAATGAGATTTATGAGAGAAAACCATTATGAGTTCTACATGAAGGCAAGACGTTTTACATGATAATGGCTAATGATTGAGACTTAGGCGTGTCATGTTAAATACACATCAGGCATTGCTTTGGTAGCATGTAAGGCCGATATTATTCACTGCTTTGGTAGCGTTGGGAGGCATTGTTTTGGTAGCATGTAAGGTCGATATTATTCCCCGCTTTGGTAGCGTTGGGAGGCATTGCTTTGGTAGCATGTAAGGCCGATATTATTCCCCGCTTTGGTAGTGTTGGGAGGCATTGCTTTGGTAGCATGTAAGATCGATAATGTACATGAGGAGAGGCATTGCTTTGGTAACATGTAAGGCTGGGCCTTATTTTAGTAACGCGCAAGTCCAATATACCATGTACACAACCATATAGTCGACGTTCCTTCTTTTGAGGATGCATGGAATTGCGCACCCAAATGAGATTATCTTATTGTGCCATGACGTGTTTTATATGAATTTTCTTACCTAGTCTCCTTTTTATACACATGAGATTGTGTTTTGTGGCTACGCCACGTGCATTATTAATGCGGTGATTTTCATCACGTTTTATGAGAAAAGCCATTATCGCATACTGATTTCCAGATGCTTGTAATTATACTTTGTATTGAGTTATGTACTCTCTTGTTTTACATGATTTTAGAGAATGAGATGAGAATGATGTTTTATTGAGTCATGCTACATTTTTATCGAGCTTTCAACTACAAAACAAATTATTGTGTTGTGCAAATCATTAATTGTAATGAGTCCCTTACCTCCTTACTGAGCGATTTAGAAGCTCACCCTATTTTATCTCCCCCTCCCCCCCCCTGATTTCTTCAAGTGAAGAGAGTTCCCTGCGACGTATGGATTAGTGGCTAGTGGAGGATTTGAGCTTCAGGCTACAAATTATACTTGAGTTACATTTTAATATTTCATGTATCCAGACTAGAATTGTATTTACAGACACTTAATGTACTATGATGTATGGGATGTATTAGGATAATTAATTCGAAATAGAGGAATGTAAATGGTATAATATTTATTCATGAGATGATGAGATCCTGAGGTGAAAGTTATAAATTATGTATGATGATGTATGACACTGCATAGGAATGCACCCTTAATTGTGAATTAATAAGTAGAAAAGTTTTAAATTTTCCATGTCTTCCACGTTTCTAGGGTGTCACACGGCAGCACTCCCATCAGCTTCAGAAGACGCAGCCTACTCCCGATTCAGCTGCTATTCGACACTACCAAACATCAGATCCTTGGCACCACACAGCTATAGAAACTGGACGCAGCAAAGCTGATTGTGAGACATGCAGAAACACGATGCAAACACAAAATAGATAAGTATAAAATAAACTACAAGAGTTTAAAAAAGGCATATGGACAAAACCTGATTAGCGAAGGAAATAACTATATAACAGTAAACTAAAATGCAGGACAAAGAATAAACACAGAAAACAAAATCACCTGATAGACACACAAACAGTAATTAAAAACATTGATTAAAACTTAAACTGCAAATGAAGAGAACAATAGGAAACACAACGATCCCGTGGCTACTTATTGCTTCATCCTTCGATCATCTATCATCGTTCCACTTTGCCAACGGTGCAGAGAGAATGGACAACATCAAACCCATACCATAGCACAAAACTGTATAACGGCAGTCATGAGTGAAGCATAGCAACCCTTTAAGCTCTAAATGAATGACCAGTAAAATAACGCAATAAAAAGTGAACAGGAATCGAGAATAGCCAATAAAAAGAGACAAAGCTTTGCATAAAAGAAATAAAATGTACTGAAAGATAGTGAAATGGAAATGTAAGCAAATCGAGAAGACATAAAAATGGTGGCTGCTGTCACCAGCCACCGTGAAAAGCTTAAAAGAAAACCTAAAGAAAATATAAAACCTAAAAATAAAATTTTAACCTAAAAAAAAAAGACACCTAAAAAAAACTCCACTTTTCAATTACTCATCATATTCTATTTATACACAAAATTAGGGGTAAAATTGTAATTTTCAATCCTAGATGAGTTGGTATTGTTTGGCCACTTGTCTTCATTCCATTCACTTCAGAGAAGATATTTCCATGTCACTTGTCTTTTTGTCCACTTGGATGTGCGATGTAGCCCGGTGTGTGTCTTCCAAAAGGTGGGCACGGTATCCGTCGATCTTATCTTTCGAGGCGAATAAAATACGAACACCCGGCATCACACGTCTCTACAACGAATGGTGACTCAGACTGCGAAATGGTAGTGGTCCAATCTCTTTTAGCCCACTTTCAGCTCATTTTCTACTGAAATGACTTAAATTCATCCGGATTTAATTTACCTGCACACAAGAGAATTTAAATTAAATTGAGGAGATAATTAATAAAATAATATTTTACGCCCACTCTAAGTGACCTAGACGTGTTATCCTCAAGTGCACGGGTTGTACAAGTAATAATGGGATGAGTCCCGGATTATTGTCCCACAGAGAATCTAATTAACCTAATTAAGTACCGGTTAATCTTACCCTAAGTATATCCTCGCAAATTATGAATTTTTGTGGGTGATCTACAAAGCTAGAATTAAAAAGTACTAAAAACAACAAAAATTATAAAATAAAGAAAATAACATAGAGCTAAAATTACTTACAGAGCTCCAAGCAATTAAAAACAATAACCTACAAAAGATAATTAACACAGTTAAAATTAATTAATGCAAATAACTAGAATGCAAATATAAAAATAAAGAAACACAATTAATTTGACTAAAATTAAACAATCCTAAAATAAAATATGCATGTAATTAAACTAATTAATAAAAATGCAAATTAAACTAACCTAAAATCTAATAAAATATACTGTTATTAACTTAAAGAAATTCTTAAATAAAACTAAGAAACTAATTACCTATAAAATGATCCTAAATTAAATCTAACTCTAACTAATTACTAACTTAATAGAATATATAAATAATGCATGAAAAATAATTGTTTTTGGATTTTTAATTTTAAAGTCAAACTAACTTAAAATTGCATAAAATAATTCTACTACTAATTTTAAGTATGCACTACCTAAACACTAGATTTAAGTCTTAATTCCTAATTAAAACTAAGTTTGATACTAATAAGCAAGGAACACTAACATGCAAATTAAGTTAAGACTATTTTTACCTAAACTAACCTAAGCTAAAAAAAATAAAATTAAAAAGAATAATAATAATAAAATAAAATAATAGATATGCATAAAAAATGGAATTGTGACAGAATTGCAATGCCAAACATGGCCTTAAACTAATTTCCAATCATCAAGTTGGTCGTGCACTGTACTGTGCACTACTTCATTCTCTGCACACTGCAGCACACGTCCTTTGTTTCAGGAGAGGCCATTTGCATCACCAGCAGCAGCCTTCCTTCATTTTTTGTGAAGCAGTACATCCCATTCCAGGCCATATTTCCAGCACCGTGGCATTAAGCACATAACAATGCCAGCTTCTGATTTCCTGCACCACGTTCCTACATCTGTCCTCAAAACTATACTACCGCGGTAACCAGCTCCTGCTCTGGAATCAGTTTCAATTCTTGCCACCATCTGCTACTCGTTAGCTGCTACCACGTTCCTGCCAGTCCTGCACATGCCCACCTGAACCGATGCTCTTCAGCAGCGCACTACTGCTTTAGTCCAGACTAATGTCATCTACATCTGCTGTACCATAAATAGAACAGCAGCAAATGCAAGGTGTGGGTGAAGTGGATGAGCTCCTGTCACTTGTGCCACACTCAACAAACACACCTTAATGCAGCAGCTTAGTTTTAAGTAGTAACCACAACAACCATAATCTATAGCTACCAAATATTAAGTTAGTGCAAAATAAAAGCAAAAAAAAAATAACATAAACAGTGCAAGTAAATGAAAACAGAGCTAAACAGAGGATGACTATCTCGCTACTGCACACTGTTGTGTTCCGTTTACACCGATCGACAGCACTCCCATCAGCTTTAGAAGTCACAACCTGCTCCCAATTCAGCTGTTGTTCGTGTAGCAGACAACACTACCAAACATCAGATTCTCGACACTACATAGCTATAGAAATTGGACGCAGCAAAGATGATTGTAAGACATGAAGAAACACAATGCAAACACAAAACATATAAGTATAAAATGAACTACAGGAGTCTATAAAGGCAGATGGACAGAACGTGATTAGCGAAGGAAATAACTATATAGCAGTAAACTAAAATGCAGGACAAAGAATAAACACAGAAAACAAAATCACCTGATAGACACACAAACATTAATTAAAAACATTGATTAAAACTTAAACTGCAAATGAAGAGAACAATAGGAAACACAACGATCCCGCAGCTACTTATTGCTTCATCCTTTGATCATCCATCATCGTTCCACTTTGCCAACGGTGCAAGGACAATGGAAAACATCAAACCCGCACCACAGCACAGAACTGTATAATGGCAGTCATGAGTGAAGCATAGCAACCCTTCAAGCTCTAAATGAATGAGCAGTAAAATAACGCAATAAAAAGTGAACAGGAATCGAGAATAGCCAATAAAAAGAGACAAAGTTTTACAAAAAAAAATAAAATGTATTAAAAGATAGTGAAATGGAAACATAAGCAAACCAAGAAGACATAAAAATGGTGGCTGTCGTCACCAGCCACCGTGAAAAGCTTAAAAGAAAACCTAAGGAAAATATAAAACCTAACAATAAAATTTTAACCTAAAAAAAAACTAAAGCTACCCTAAAAAAAACTCCACTTTTCAATTGCTCATCATATTTTATTTATACACAAAATTTGGGGTACAATTGTAATTTTCAATCATAGATGAGTTAGCATTGTTTGGCCACTTGTCTTCATTCCATTCGCTTCAAAGAAGATATTTCCATGACACTTGTCTTTTTGTCCATTGGATATGGGATGTAGCCCGACGTGTCTCTTCCAGAAGGTGGGCACGGTATCTATCGATCTTATCTTTTTGAGGCGAATAAAATACGAACACCCGGCATCACATGTCTCTACAACGAATGGTTACTCGACTGCGAAATAGTAGTGGTCCAATCTCTTTTAGCCCACTTTCAGCCCATTTTCTATCGAAACAACTAAAATTCATCCGGATTTAATTTACTTGCACACAAGAGAATTTTAATTAAATTGAGGGGATAATTAATAAAATAATATGGGGATTAAAATAATTAATTAAGAAATTAAGCACAAATAATTCTATTTTAATAGAATTATCATGCTCCCCGAAGATGATCCAACAAATCATCAATGCGTGGAAGGGGGTACTTGTTCTTAATGGTGGCCTTATTCAACAATCGGTAATCTATACACAGTTGAAGGCTCCCATCCTTCTTCCTCACAAACAGAACCAAAGCTCCCCAGGGTGAGATGCTCAGTCTAATAAACCCTTCTCTAGCAACTCTTGTAACTGCTTCTTTAGCTCCTCCAACTCAATCGGTGCCATTCTATATGGCGGCTTAGATATCGGCTCTGTACCAGGTACCAACTCTATACAAAACTCCATTTCCCTGTCGAGTGGTAGCCCTAGTAAATCGTTCGAAAAGACATCAGGAAACTCTGCAACCACTGGAATGTCTCTCAATTCTGGGTGTGCCCTATCTATGTTAACCATGTATGCAATGAACCTTTCACACTATCCTTTTCCACCGTTAGTAACATAGGTCATCATATTAACATTCATGTTAAATGAGTAGATTCATCTCTTAAATGTGATAAATAAAAATTATACTCTTCCTATTTACAAAAATCATGTTCTTTCATTTCTTTTCAACAAAACTTACAATAAGGTTATATATCTCTGAAAACATCACTGACTTAGCATAACAATCCAAAATAACATGATTTGTAGCCAACCAATCCATTCCTAAAATTACATCAAAGTCGCTCATACTCAATAGAATTAAATCGACTGTCATATCTTTTCCCCCTATCTTCAACTTACAATTCCTATATAAATGCTCAGTCAACTGACTATCATTCATAGGTGTAGAAATCATCAACATTCTATTTAACAATGTGGGATTTACATGCTTTAATATCTTATGGGCAAATGAAGGCGATATAAAGGAATGTGTGGCACCAGGATCAAATAGTACAAATACTTCTAAATAAAAAATTAGGATGGTACCTTTAATCACATCCGTTGAAGCGTTCGCGGTGTCCTGGTCCAGTGCATGTACTCGCCCTCTGCTAACTGCCTATTTCCCTTTTTCCTCAGCTGTAGCTTTTCTCCTAGGAGCAGAAGTTTCAACAGGAGCTCTCTTTGACTCCTTGCCCTTCTGTGGGGCAGTCTCAATCATCTCTGGATAATACCTCGCGATATGTCCTAGCTCCTACATCTATAACACACAACAAGGGTCATCGGACAAGGCATAGTACCATGAAATCTACCACATCTCCTACACTGCTCGATAGTAGGCTGTGGTCCTCCAATGGCTATACCCCTCGGTGGAGCTAAAGCTGGGTACACAGGAGGTTTAGCAACTCTCTCATGCACCTCCTCAATTTTTGGCCTCTTCTCAAACAGTCTCTGGCCTCCTCTCCTAACCATTCTATCAACCCTGGATCTCTTCTGGTCTCTAACTCTTCTTCCACTACCCTTCCTAAATTTAGAGGCATTCTGCTGAAAGTCCTATTCACATAGCTGCGACCTACACACTGCCTCTTCATAAGTGAGGATGTCAAATCGAGCCCATCTAAATCTGATGGCTGGTCTCAGCCCATCCATGAACTTCTGAACCTTCATAGCCTCACTGCTCAATGTATCAGGGTCATACCTCCCTAAGGATATGAACCTAGACTCATATTCGTCAACGGAGCGATTCCCCTGAACCAAATTCATAAACTCCATCTGTAGTTTCCTCTGTACAATGGTTGGAATATACTGCCTCCTAAAGGCCTCCAAGAATATCTCCCATGTAATCTCAGGATAGATACGGTGGATCTCGATCAGTGCTCTGCCTCACCTTTCAGCATAAATACGGGAAAGGCAACCCTCTCAGTCGATGTACATCTAAATAACCCATACAATCTCTCCATCTCATATACTCAATCCTCAACCACAACCGGGTCTTTCACCCCTCTAAAGACTGAAGGTTCTAACTCTTAGAACTATCGTAACCTGCTCAGCTCACAATCATAACCCAGGTCACTTCTGCTCGTCTATGGAGCAATAGGAGAAGTCGTATCCCGAACTGCGGGTAGTGTAACAATCCCTATAGTCTGAGGTCTCTCTGCCTCTGCAGCTGCCTGTCTAGTAGTAGTAGGCTGTACGACTGGACCTCGTCTATCGCTAGCACGTAACGCTTGCGTGACTATCTCCACAAGGCTCTTAATACTTTGCTCTATCCTAGCGAACCGTGCCTCAGTATCCCCTAGTCTCTCAAAAGGGTCCTGTGGAGCCTGATCAGTCTGTGGCTCCGCACAGCTATCAAGCCTACCCCTACGGCCTCTAGCACGTGAACTTGCCCCTCTACCTCGGTGGGTGATAGGCATGATGCCTAATTTCCTGTATCCATACCATTTATTAGTCTTATTCCATCTTGGTATACACAGTTATATCTAAACAAAAGCACGGTAATATGGGGATGTAACTTTCCTACTTATTAATACTGACTCATATCAGACCAACTAAGCTCTGATACTAATCTCTGTCACGACCCCTTTTCATCCATTTCATCTAAAAATCACCATAAATTTTTCGCTTTATTCGTTAACTTACCCGGTTGTGAACAACTCTCACCAATAACAGTTGAGCTATGAGTCAGTATTAATTATAATTTACCATTCATCTTTCAATTAATCAAGAGCAAACACATACATTTGGAAGTTTAAGTTCTATTCTTATACATGTTTGTTGACACCTACGTCCCCCATATTACAATTCAAAATGATTATTGTGCTATTACATGTTTAGATACAAAAAGATTTCTTGTGTGTATACCTCTTAGCGATGGAGAGCAACGGATGTTTGGATACAACTCCTTAGTCCCTCACTAGTCTACTGTGTGCACTTTGTGGAGTGGAGAAAATGATAAGGATGAGCAACCACATGCTCAGTAAGGTAATTATGCAAGCATGGTAGATTACTACACTCTCTACATGCTTATAATGTCATGGCATAAAAATCATTAATATCCAGAGCATGAGGAAATATTAAAACCATGCCACATGTCTATACATATATCAAGTACTGAAAAACATGAAAATAGGCATGTAAACATGAAAAACCATCATGTAAAACTTCTCATGCTCATCGTAATAAAACTCATCACAAACCATCCCTCAAGATTTAGTACTTTCTCAAAACACAGTAAAACTCATCACAACATCAATACCATCTCTTTAAAAACATCACACAAGGTTTGACCCCTCCCTTGGGTCTACCCTGGACAACACAAATCATATTCAGTACATAAAACCATGTGATATCATGTGAGACAAGTGGTCATTACATCAAATCAAGGACTCTGTTGACAAACTATGTCATTATCATCCTAAACCACACGGATCTCGGTGAGCGAGGCATCATGCTGGAACGGAGGTGGGTTTGTCCTATGCCAGACTTTTAAATCAACATCACAACCTCACGATACAACGTACTCCATGTGATATACATGGTACAATGTACTCTGTGGACCTATATCACGGTTGGGAGTGCCTACCATAGGTCTTATCTACCTCATGCCATGAATAACCTACTCAGTCTCAAGTGCACATGCGAGCATCACATCCGTGTAACTAGCAGTCTACACGAGGCATCCAGCATGACTCGTGCGAGCATCTCATCTGTGTGACACAAAGTCTACACGAGGCATCTAGCACGACTCATTACATATCACAGTGTGAAAAGCCCAGTGCGAGCAAAGCTCTAACACGATTTCATGCATCATCAGTAAATACCCTCATACGAGCAACGCTCTAGTACGGCTTTATGCATAAAAAATGATGAGGAAATCATGTACGTCTAATACGGTTATATGCATAAGAAAATCAATGAAACCCATGTAAGAGCAAAAGCTCCAATACTGTTTGTAAAACATCACATAAATCTGATAGGTGGCTCTATTTCAATAAAACACGTTCAAATCACAATTAGCACCAGACTTATGCTATTTCACAAATTTATGTAGTCAATAGCCAGCCTATCTGTAGATTTGCTTAAACCAAAGAAATGTATTTCATAAAAATATCAAAACATGATGTTTCATGCAATTATTAGCCTTACTAACCTTTTTGAACGAATTTAGCTCCTAGAGGCAAATATCCAAAATCACATTATCATCTAAATACGAAGTCTTTTGCACAAATCATTATTACATTTGTAGGTAATCCAATCAATCGTAATGTACCGTAATTACCCTCAAAATACGTGTAGCTACCTCTAAATACTCACAGAATTCCCTTACCTGGAATCGCGTCGAGTGATTCCACTTCCTTAGAGCTGCTCAATCGTGTTGTCCGTTTTGCTTCCAATGTAATCTTCGAAGCTGCACAATATTACTTATCACATCAATTTAACCCAATATAATGTGATTCTTCTGTTTACTATAATCGATTCGACTTATTGTTTTCATTAACACTTATTAAGTCTCACTTTCTATTAAGTACATTTTGATTGGTCTACTCATTCTCAAGAATCTATTGAGCTCTTTAGGTTTATTGATTCACACTAAACTGGCATTAAGCTCATAATGCCTCTAGGTCATCATTTCCTTCACTATGGCAATTTATCAAACACCTCTTATGCCTATTTCCAATCATCATCCATTCCAACATATGGATTTCACAATGTTATCTTAAAATTATCTATACATGCTTACTAACATCTCTACATGTTTAAATCATCATCAACTCCATGACATTTCAACTTTCTCTCACTAAACCCATTCTAGGTCATGGTTGTTTAAGGATGTATATGAACATTTCAGCCAACATTATATACACCATTCAACTCATCAAAATGTCTACATTAACATACTAGAAGATGGTGTATAGAAATCTTACCTAGCTTGACTTTTTTTTCTCTTTTTGCCAAATTGGGAAAAAACTTATTTTCTCCTTCAATCCAAGGTTTGAGCTTCCAATCTTTGACTATGTTGTTCACTTCCTAACTACGAACAACTTTGCTCAAATAGCATTTTCCTCAATCTTTTTGGAATGTAAGGATATCCTAAAGTGAGAAAACTAGGTTGTTTTTTGTTAAAATGAAAGATTTTAGGATTTCTGGGGAAGAAGGCTCGACAGTTGGGTTCTTTTTATAGAAATTATATTATGAGATCGATCTCCCCTTGCTTAAATTCCTTCAGAATTTGACAATGTAGACTAGAGGATCGATCTGCCTCTTAGATGAGATTGATCTGCCTATTTTCATGAGATCAATCTCCTCAAAGGGATAGGATCGATCTTTTTTCATGGGATGGGATCGATCTCAACTAGGCAGAAGGCTTCAGAGATCGATCTGGCCTATCCAGATGCAACTAGAGATTGACCTGCCTTATGAGAGGAGATCGATATGGCCCGAACAGAAGTAACTTGAGATCGATTTGCTTTGAGTGAGGGATCGATCTCCCTCTTCCAAAATGATTGGTATTGTGTTTCCAAGCCATGAAATCGACCTTTCTTACATGTAATATTGATCTGGCACTCATCCTACAGCATTTAAGCTGCAATTTTCCAGATTTTCTCAAAGTTAAACTCTCATTCAATCACCTCAACACCCATTTTACAATTTATTCACACTTAACACTCAAAAATATCCAATTCTTATGATTCATATATTATGTAACTTGTCTTTACATCATGGAAGTCATAAGATTATATAGAAATTCATGGGCCTTACAAGAACCTTTCCAAAAACTAATGGATACGATCCTAAGTTTCCAACACATTTCTAGTTGAAGTTGCTTTGATGGTTTCCTAATCTTATCATGCATTAAATATGTCCCTTTGGACATTATCACACCAATAAACATATTCCTTACCCTTGAAATCCAGCACTTATCACCAATCGAGTCCTAGTACCCTTCCTTGAGCCCAATGTACTTCTTAGATCACTTTGGTTGCACTTTTACAACAATAACCATTAATCCTGAGTTCACTTACACAAATCCGTAATCATCATTATGGCTTACCATGCTCAACCCTTAAAGTAAACCTTAGTACATTTTCCTTATTAATTTCCTCAAATCAAAATAGAAATCCACATTCAACATAATCGCAATAAGCCTTAAAATTTCAAAGCACTTGCCTTAACCCCTTTGAGGTTTTTAAAACCTTAGCTTCCTTCTTCAAGCCCACCAATCAAAATCTACATTACCAATAACCTTTAAACCTCTTTTCATAACTTAAAAACCATAAACCCTTTAAGATTTAACTCAAGTTTTCAACTTACCTCAAAGATCCAAGCTTCTCTCTCTAGTATGTCACCATCATGATAGCTTCTTCCAAACTCCAAGCTTAGGTATAATGGTGAAGGATGGCAAAGCAAGCTATGGGTGCAAGCCTGGAAACTTCTCTCTTCCTCTTTTCTTTTCTTTCTCATCTCTTTTCGTCTTCTTTTTTCCTTTGTTTTTGGCTGAAGTTATCAGGATGAGGAGAGAGAGGATGAGTTATGGATTAAAATGGGTTTAATTCTCTTTTTCTATCTATAGTGGGAACAGATAATGTCAGACCCAGATTTTATGTAGCTTATTCCTTATGATTCCTATGTGTATGAACACTCTGTTATTATAGTTGAATCATAAGAAGAGTATTTACTAGACATAAAGTGTTAGTGAAATGATTTAACACGCAAAAGCTACATAAAGAGCCTAATGTGAACTATAAGTGTCACAGGCTAAACCGAGTAAATCTAAATCATTCTGACTGAAAATAAGAACCTAAAATAAGAGAGCATAGAGAGCTCATGAAGGAAAGTCAGCTTGATTTAGTCCCGAACATAGAAAATGAGAGTAAAAGCTAAAAAGGGTAAAATGGACCTTTTTGGCGAGATAAGGTGTTTCGGGTGAAATTATCCATCGGGAATGGTTGAAACATAAATCGAGAGTGTAAGACATAAGATATGACACTTTTGAAATTTTGAGAAAAAAGTCAACTTGATCAATGGTTAAGGAAAAAGTCAACTATAGTTAAGAAAGTGGACTTTTACCATAGTTGACTAATCATGGTTAAAAATTAACCTAAGTGTGGAGAAAAAATTAGGAAAAAAATATTCTTGGCCAAAATACAAGATAATAATCCCCGAAAGTAAGGAAAATTTATTCGAAAGGATTTCGGATTTAATTTAATGGTTAAAAACGCAATATGCCTAAGGTGAAAATTTTAAAGCCCATTAAGGTATACTAAACGTATATCGAAATTCTTAGGTCCTTTAGACCGAATTGTTGGACCAATGGATTGGCCAAATATTTAGACAATTAAAGGCCCGAGACATAGTAAGAATTTCAGCCCAAAAGCCCATTAAGAAAGCCCAAACCGAGAAGCCCAAATGGAAAAGCCCATGAGATAAATATCTAACCATAGTTAAAGCTAACCATGACTCATAAGGTGACTCATTAGGTGACTCATTGCTAAGGCTTGGAAAGTCAAGCTTAATGACTGGAAAGTAAAGCTTAATGGCTAAGTATGTGGCTTATAAAATCAGCCACACCATGGTCATCTTCATCACACCAAATTCGGCTAGAAGAAGAAACCATTGAAACATATTATCCAAGCTTTCTCTCACTAGAAATCACTAAGAATTAGGCATAATTGGAACTTGCATCCTTCATGGAAGTTGTTCCAAATTGAAAGGAGAGTGACATATGTTGAAATTGGATATCAAGGAGCCATAGAGTGCAAACCAAGAGCCTTCAAAGATTAGGCCAAAGGGTGAACACAACAATTGGTATATTTTCTAATTTTCAATTTCATATATGTTAATGTATGAATGATTTTAAGTATATTGATATATGTTTTAAGCATTGAAACATATTAAATCACCATGAAGTTGGTTAGGCCGAGAGTGAGTAATGGGATATTGATTTATGTCCATATGATTTTAAGGCGTAAATGGATTAATGTACATATGTTAATGATTATGGTGTAATTAGAATTAATCAAATTGATTAATTAATACATGTAATTAGTTGGCAATCAAGGTGTTTGATAAAATGCCTAAATGAACTATATGATGGTTAGGAATGTTGTCAACCAAGTGTTTGTGAAAATGCCTAAGTGAATTGGCTAAGAAATAGGTATGGATGGCATGCCATGGCATAACCGATGGCATGGGTAGCTGTGAGATCTGAGAATTTTAGATATATTTTAATGATGTAATAAGAATTTGAAGTGTAATTTATTGAGCTAAGTGAATTGGGGAATGATAATTGGAGATTTATATGTTAAGTGTTTAAAATAAGGGTGAAGTTATGAGGACAGATCGATCTGGGAGAAGGAGAGATCGATCTGGAGAGTTAAAAATGACAAGGAAGGAGGAATTTGAGGAGCAGATCGATCTCCAATGGAAGAGGATCGATCTCCTTATGATTCTGTTTGAGAGAAGATCGATCTCAAGAGGAAGAGATTGATCTCCAAATGATTCTGTTTGGGAGAAGATCGATCTCCTCAAGGAGCAGATCGATCTCATAAAGCCATAAAGAGATCGATCTCACCCCTCGACAGATCGATCTCCTAGGCATAAATTGCCCCAAATCATCCCAAAAATTTAAATGCAGATCGATCTCATCAAGAGCTAGATCGATCTCCTACCCTCAGCCTATATAAGGAACCCCTGTTTTTCTCCTGCAATCTCACTTTCTCTCTCTTCCAACCCCCATTTTCACCGAAACCTAACTTTCTCACTCATCCAAAGCACCCATTTTCGTCCAAATCAGAAGTTGTGGCAAGAAGAAAAGTTGTTCCTCATCAAAGGGAGAACAACATACTTGGAAATCGAAAGACGGATCGAATCGAGGCAAGAGATAAGCTCTCCACAAGTTTTGGGTAATTTCTAAACCCCGATCTTGATATCTGAGATGATTTTGATGATAATGGTTGTTGTCATTGTGTTGAAATAGCTGAAAAATGATTAGGGATTGATGAAATTACAATGTGGTTGGAGTGATAATGATATTTAGCAATTTTAGGAATTTGAGCTATAAATAGAAATTTAGACAATGTGGTGAATTAGCATAGATAATTGGCATGAGAAATGTAGAACGTTGAGATGTTGTGAATGAGAGTGTAGTTTGGGGTAGAGTTACGAGAATCAAGAGATTTGAGGTGTTATGAGCAATTATGCTCGATTTTGAGAATTGAGGTTGATGAGATAATTGAGTATTGATGTTTTAACATCGTTTGGACAGCTCGGGAGTTCCAGAGTGGAACGCGAGGCTAGTCCGTGATACGGGGGAAACGATTGCACTATACGATGTGCAAAGAGGTAAGGGAAATTAAACCAATTGTGTATGTGATTTTGAACTATTATAGCATGATTTGTGATTTATAAAATAAGCATGTTGAGTGTTGTGTTGTGATACAATTGCACACGATTTTTATAGCCGGTTAGAGCCCATTATTTTATGAGTTTATAAGCTGAGTGTGAAATTGCTTTATAAACCGTTGAATTTTTGTGTGAGTAATGAATTGGGCTCTAAGTTAAGGCAATATCGAGATTTGAGAAATGTGTACGTGTTTTGCCGGTTGGGACTCGGTTTCAATATGTTTTGTGTTGAGTACAAAACGGTTTTAAATGAGTTTTACGAGAGAAAAACCACTATGAGTTCTACGTGAAGGCAAACTAGTCTTATGTGATTAAGACTTAGGTGTGTAATTCTGAGTACACACCGGGTATTGCTCTGGTAGCATGTAAGCCCAATTCTTCTCCGTTCTGGTAACGTGAGAATAACCCATTCTGTGGCTATGCCACGTATATTTGGTGGCCGTTGCCATGTGAGAAACCCTATTTGGTGGCCGTTGCCACGTGAGAAACCTCATTTGGTGGCCGTTGCCATGTGAGAAACCCTATTTGGTGGCCGTTGCCACGTGAGAACCCCATTTAGTGGCCGTTGCCACGTGAGAAACCCTATTTGGTGGCCGTTGCCACGTGAGAAACCCTATTTAGTGGCCGTTGCCACGTGAGAAACCCTATTTGGTGGCCGTTACCACGTGAGAAACCCCATTTGGTGGCCGTTGCCACGTGAGAAACCCTATTTGGTGGTCGTTGCCACGTGAGAACCCCATTTAGTGGCCGTTGCCACGTGAAAACCCTATTTGGTGGCCGTTGCCACGTGAAACCCTATCCTGTGGCTGTGCCACGTGTGAATTTAAATCAGTGGCTATGCCACGTGTGTTTAGTGGCTATGCCACGTGTGAATTTAAATCAGTGGCTATGCCACGTGTGTTTAGTGGCTATGCCACGTGTGAATTTAAATCAGTGGCTATGCCACGTGTGTTTAGTGGCTATGCCACGTGTGTTTAGTGGCTATGCCACGTGTGAATTTAAATCAGTGGTTATGCCACGTGTGTTTAGTGGCTGTGCCACGTGCATTATTATTACAGTGATTTTATCACGTTAATTGAGAAAGCGTTTATCGCATTATTTTCACATGCTTTGTTATTGCTCTAGACTGAGCCTTTTTACTTCATGTTTTCACATGATTTGAGACATGAGAATGTCATTTTGAGTACTTTCATGCTATGGTTTTCAAATGAGATTAATGAGTTTCACATACGAATAAATATTTTGTGATGTGCATTTTGGTTTATGAAATGAGTCCCTTACCCCCCTTACTGAGCGATTTAGAAGCTCACCCTGTTTTCTTTCCCCCCAGATTTCTTCAAGTGAAAAGGGTTTTCCTGCGACGTACGGAGTAGTGGCTAGTGGAGGACTTAAGCTCCAAGCCATATATTGTATTTTGAGGTATCTTTTATCTTTTCATGTACCCAGACAATTACTGTAATTACAGACTCTTGATGTATAACATTGTATGGGATGTATTAGGATTAATTAACTTGAGATCAAGTAATGTATATGATATAATATATACTATTCAATGACGAGATCCTGAGGTATAATATAGGTGATGATGTATGACACTGCACAGGAATGCACTCTTAATTGTGAATTAATGAATAAAAAGTTTTAAATTAGCCCTATTTTCCACGTTTTCGGGGCGTGACAGTAGCTCTCGGCCATGGCATGTGATCGAGAGGCCCAATGGGCCAAGCCAAAATATTTTAGGCCCAATATGATGTAATGGGCCTAGGACAAGCCCAATAAGAATTAGTGGGCCCCACAAGCCCAATAGGCCCAACGAAAATAAATAGTAAAATGAAAATGGGCTTAAGGCATAGTTAGGCCCATTAAGGATTATTAAGGCCCATTAAGGGAAATAGACTATATTTAATGTGAAATATAGTAGGAAAAGTGTAATTAACCTGATAAATGGTTATATGCAACTCCAGAGAATATTAGAGGAGCAAATCGGACTGTTGAAACGAGCAGCGCAGAGAAAGTGAAATTTCTCGAGTGATTGCAGGTAATGGACTTTTGTGAGTAGTTAGAGATACCTGCACGTATTTTCGTCTGCTTTTACATTCACTGAAAAACTCTAAGGGTCAAAGAAAGTGAATAATAATTATTGCGACCCGATAGTGGCAAATTATGATTTTGCCTCTAGTTAGTCAAAAAGTCAACTTTTATGAAAAAGTTGCAAAAAGTATGGAAACTACTATTGTGAGTGTTTAACTGCTGTTTAGCATGAAAATAAATAGATAGGCTAATGATTTTAAGGTTGATGTGACTTAAGCACACTTTATAGTGCTGATTTTAACATTTTGTAAACCATCCTTTTTTAAAGAGCCATCTATCATATTATGTGAGAATGAATCGTGCTAGAGCACAGCTCGCACGGGATTTCATATATTTTCCACATACATTAGTGCTGGATTTTGATTCGCACTAGATTTCCATGACATGTATGATAGAGTACTAGAGTTCTTACTCGTACTCAGTTTTATATGATATATGCATGAGAGAGTGCTGGAGCGATTAGCTCGTACTCAAGTTTTACATGAGATACATGACAGAGTACTGGAGCGTTGCTCGTACTCGATTCTTCAAGGTTTAAACATGACATAGTACTGGAGCTATTGCTCGTACTTGATTTGATGATATTATGCATAGCATGGTACTGGAGCTATTGCTCGTACTTGATTTAATACATGAACTATGCATTGACCTAGTTGCTGGAGGTTTACTCGCACTAGAGTTGAGTTTGTGATGTGAAACAGTGTTTGAACGGAGTGTCGACTGTGAGTCGCACTCAAGGCGCGCACTGTATATGATATATAATACATGTTAAAACCCATGCTAGAGTCCTTGTGTGACTGTGTGTCACATCTTGTGAGAGGATATCCGCATGAGGGTAATATAGACGTGGTATGATATTCCATGGTTTGAGGGCTAAGACCTATGGCAGGCACCCCGACTGTGATGTAAGGTCCACGGGTGTACTTTGTACCGTGCCCGGGGCATGGGAGTACGTTGTACTGTGTGTTGTTGTATAGATGACGGTTGTAATGGACTGACCACCCTCCCGTTGTAGCAGTGATGCCCCACACACCGAGTACTGTGTTGCTTGGGATCACATGTCGGATATGATCATAGTCCAGGATACTATTTGCATTTCACCACAGAGTCTCACATGATATATCACATTGATTGACTGATTTAAATTGCGGACAGACCTGAGGGATGGGTCGAACTCCAATTTTGTGATGTGAATGATTTAAATGCCATATTTATTATGATTTAAATATACATGGCATGATTTACATAAAGGCATGATTTATATAAAGATGCATTGTTTTGCACTACATCCTACATTTGAGAAAGAAAGCATGATTTCTGTACATGGGATTTAATCTGTACAAGTATACTTATATATATTTAAAGACATGCTTTTAAAGTGAGTTAAGGAATTGGTGGCTGTCGAAACCAACAATAATAATTCCTACTTAAAATAGATTAAAACTGCAGTATAGTTGAGTAAGGTCATTTCCCAAGAGATTGGTTAGATTTATTTTTCTGCAGAAGATTTAAAAAGAAAATAAAAATGGGGATTTTGGGAAAATGAAAATAAAAATTAAATTAAAATCTAGGCAAGTAAAATCGCTATATAAAATATTTATAGAAAATCAATATAATGAGAACATCTAACCAAAGGAATAATCTTAGAATGGGTTCAGGGAATTGATCATTGATGCAAAAATAAATTCTTTTAATCTTTACCAAATTGGTTATGGTTATTGGTACGACCTAACAACCTATCCCTCCTTACTTCTTCGATAATCAGGATACGATCTCTAATTATTTCTCTTGTCAGTTAAACAACCTTAGATACGATCTTAAGATTTAATTTACCAACAGCATTGAAAACTAGAGAGACTACCAATTCTAACCAACAAACACACATGTAGGTTCATTTAAGCTAGATTATATATCTTCTTAACAGAGAATCGAAATCCTGTCTGAAATCAATTATGTTATTTACCACTTATATTAGAATGCCTAAACAATTACGGATTCAGGTTTCCAATTGGCGATATATTATCCTGACAATTGAACAAAGGGCCCTTTTTGCACAACCAATCAAAACAATAATTTAAACAAGAATAGAAGACATATAAATAATAAAGATATAAAAGAACAAGATAAAAACTAATTAGATCTCACAATTCTTAAAGAACCCAAACTTTAATTATCCTTTGGCTAGACTAAAAACTTAGCAAGCCATAAGTTCAAATAAAAACACAAAAGAAAAATAAAAATATATGAAGATTCAGAATTCAGAATGAGATCCCCAGCCTCTTCCACTCTTAGCCTATAAATACTAAATATCCTAACCCCAGAATCTGTTTCCAAAGGAAAGTTCTCTGATTGAGTTTGATTACAATTAAACTTCTTTCATTTTTCCACCACTTGCCAAAGACAGTAATTACAACTCTTTTCCTTAATAATTAAAATCTTCCACTTGCCATCTTTAGACTGTTTCAGTCAACTTCAGCTACAAGAGATAGATCTCAACTTGAATTCCAAGATTTCTTCAGATTTTGTGACTTGAGTAGAATTTGCAGCTTTTAATCCATTTTGTCCATTTTCCTTCATCTACAATACAAAATAGAAAATATAAGTCAAATCCAAAAATTAAGCATATAAAAGAATTTAAATCATGGAAAAATATGACAATTAATATGTATAATATGCAACTTATCAGGAAATAATGTTTTCAAGGCATAGCATTATTTTGAGTAGATAGTGTAGATATCTACTTGCTTGCCTGATTTCCTTACTGAGCGCGTTGTATGCTCACCCCCCTTTCTTTACATCTCTCTACAGAGCATCAGCAGTAGAGTGAGAGCTATTGAGGGATAGTATTCCTAAGTCCACTGCTAGTTCCTATCGATGCCAGGTATATAGACTTTGTACGGTTATGTATCTAAACATAAAACAGCACAGTGATGTATACGATATATATAATGGGGAATGCATTTATGTTAGATTTTATATAATCTCACATGTATTATAAAAGCAATTATAGTCAGTAACAGCATATTGACATGTATGTATGATAATGGATATTATGTAAGCGAGGAGTCTGACATCGAATCACAGCCCAACCATTGATGAGAGGAAAGGTAAGTAAAAAAATGCGAAAAATTTATAGTGGTTTTTAGTTAAGTCATGGATTGAGAATGGGGTCCTAACAGATAAGCTACTCTGAAGGCAAAGGGATCGATTCATCCAGAGAGGAGATCAATCCCTTATTCATAAAATGACCTTTTTTGCAAAGGTTTGAGGTAAGGGATTGATCCCTTCCTTTAAAGGGATCGATCCTTTTCTTCTAGAATTCCAAATTCACTTGTTTTTTTACAATGGGTTCAATTTTTGTAGTTTTTCGCCCTTCAAAACCTTCCCAATTCATACCAAAATCATGCTAAGCTATTTTTTAGGACTTCCAACCTTCGTAACATATCAAACACATCAATAAACACTTGTTTAGGTTGGTTTCTCATCATCCTTTATTCATTTCTTTAGTTTTTCATTTCTTATAACTTATATTGTACACCATACAAACATATTACGCCAAAATAAACACTTAACCTCCATAAACATCATCTTATTCATTATTGCACTGAATTTGTCTTATACAAGTCTTACATACTCAATTACATCCATTGCTTATATAAATACTGAGAAAATGATGGGTTTTACATCCTTCCCACCTTAGAAAATTTAGCTCTCTAAATTCATCTAAGCCTAATCGAATAAGTCATGATGCTTCTCCTCCATTAAACTCTCCAATTCCCAGGTGGCCTCTTTTGCAGAATGGCGATGCCATAACACATTCAATAACAGAATGCACTTTAATTGAAGCACCTTTTCTTTTCGATCTAGAATTTGGATTGGCTTTTCCACATAGCTCATGTCTTTTTTAATCTTCAACGGTGCATATTCGATGATATGAGAAGGGTCTGGATAGTACTTTCTCAATATTGAGATGTGAAAGATGTTGTGCACTCTAAATAGTTACGAGGGTAAGGCTAGTCTATATACTACATCTCTAACTCTCTCAAGTACCTCAAATGGACCAATAAATCAAGGACTAAGCTTTCATTTCTTTCCAAATCGTCAACTAAAAGACACTTTCAAAAATACTGAATCACCAACTTGAAACTTAAGGTGCCTCATATGGATATTAGCATAACTTTTCTATTTGCCTTGAGTTGTTCACTATCCTTTCATAAATGATTTTGAAACCTTCAGAAGCTTGGTCAACTAACTCGCGAGCTAACAGCTTCCTATCACCCACTTCTTCCCAAGCTATCGAAGATCGACATCTTCTCCCATACAAAGCCTCACAATGTGCCAATCCAATGCTGGCATCGAAACTATTATTGTAAATGAACTTGGCCAATGGCAAGTGATCATCCCATGAACCCTTGAAATCCATGGCACATGCCCTCAACATATCATTCAAGGTCTGAATCGTCCTCTTGAACTAACCATCAATTTGAGGATGGAAAGTTATACTAAGATTCAACTTAGATCCTATTGCTTCTTGAAAATGCTCCTAAAATCGGGATGTGAATCGAGAATCCCTATTGAAAGTAATGCTTACAGGAGTGTCATGCAATCGGATTATTTCCTTCACATAAAGATCTACCAAAGAGTTTAAAGAATCTATTACATTGATAGCTAAGAAATGAGCTGACTTGTTAATATGCCTTCTATCACCTAGATTACATCATGTCTTTTCTTATTCTTGGGTAGGCCCATGATGAAATCCATGCTACCATGCTCTCATTTCCATGTGGGCATTGGCAAGAACTAAAGCAATTCTGCTTGTTTTTGGTGGTCAATCTTCACTTGTTGTTACACCAAACATCTTGCAATATATTCAGTAATATCCTTTTTTCATTCTTACCCATCTATACACACGGCGTAGGTTATAGTACATTTTGTTACTGCCAGGGTGCATAGTGTATCAAAAACTATGTACTTCTTTCAAAATCAATTACTTCAAGTCATCATTGTTCGAAACACAAATTCTACTTTTAAACTGAAACAAGCCATCACCATTGACTGCATACTCTGATTGCAGATCTTGATCTAACTGATTAGCAATTTCAACCAATTCTTGATCATTCCTATGCGTCAACCTGATGTGATCTATTAAGCTAGGCTATATCTGAAGACTTGTTAGCCAATAGCTCTTAGTAGATTCTACACTAATCCTAAGCCTAATAAACTGCTCTAGGAGATGCCACTCCTTGACCATCATATAGGATACCATCATCTTTCGACTTAAAGCATCTACTGTTACATTTACCTTCCCGGGATGGTAGAGGATCTCATAGTCATTATCCATTAAAAGTTTCATCCACCGTCACAGTCTCATGTTGAGCTTTTTCTGATCAAATAAGTACTTCAAACTCTTGTGATCAATGTAGATTTGAAACTTCTCACTAGATAAGTAATGCCACCAAATCTTGAGAGTAAAAACCACTATGACCAATTCCAAATCATGTGTTGGGTAGTTCTTCTCATGATCTTTTAGCTGACAAGAACTATAAGCAACTACCTTCCCATGATACATCAATACATAGCCTGATCCGGTAAATAGGTATCATTGTAAATGGTGAAACCTCCTGATCTACTGCGAATGGTTAGAATCGGTGCTGAAGTCAACTTCTTCTTCGATTCCTTAAAACTCTCTTCATAATTATCTTACCACTCGAACCTTCCTTGCATGTGAGTCAAGTAATCGGTGCAGCTATCTTTAAGAAATTTTCCACAAAATGCCTATAATACCCGGCCAGACCCGAGAAACTCCATATTTTTGTGACAATCTTCAACCTTTCCTATTCTATTACTACCTTAACCTTAAATGGATCCACTGACACCTCGTCCGTAGACACAATGTGACTAAAAAATACTATATGTTTTAACCAAAACTCACACTTATTTAACTTAGCATACAATTGTTTCTCTTGAAGGGTTTGAGGAACTATTCTTAGGTGTCACTCATACACTTCTTAAGACTTCGAGTATACCAAGATGTTAATAATGAAGATGATGAAAAATTGGTCTAAGGTTTAAACACTTCATCAAAACCATAAATGCCACTAATACATTCGTTAGGCCGAATGGCAACATCCGAAATTCAAAATGGCCATGACGAGTCTTAAAAGTAGTCTTTAAGATGTCAGACTCCTTTATCTTTAACTGGTGATACCCTGATCATAAGTCAATCTTAGAAAACACTGTGCACCCTGCAGTTAACCAAAAAGGTCATTGATCCTAGGCAGTGTGTGAAACCCCACACTTCTATGTACTTTTAGTAAACTCATTAAGTGTAATAAGACAAGCTTAATGCATAAATGAATGGAAATGCAATTATTGAGGTCAAACATCCATTTTTTGTATTAAGATTATGTATTATGGTTAAATAAGTTGTAAAAGAGGTCAATAAATGGAAAATGGTTAAAATGAATGAATGATGATGAGAAATCAATCCAAACGAGTGTAAATGGGTATGTTTGATATATTAGAAGGTCGAAAACCTTTGATGATAGTTTAGAGTGAAATTGATGCATTTTAAAAAAGGTTTTCAAAGTGAAAAATATGTAGAAAATGTATTCTTGGTACAAGGGATTGATCTCTTCTCCTAGAGGACCAATCCCCTATGAAGGAAATTACGCAGAATTGCATTCTGCCAAGAAGGAACCAACCTTTTAACCTCAAGGATCGATCTTCTACGCCAAAACTGTTGAAATTTTACATTCTGCCAAAAAAGGATTAATCCCCTACCCTTAAGGATTGATCCCCTACTTGCCAAGAGTTCCCAAGAGTGTAAATTTGCTTTAAGGGATCGATCCCCTAAAACTTTCTTGCTCCCACTCAGCTTAAAAAACCCCCCCAATTTTTTCTAAGTTTTCATTATCCCTCTCGACCCTCACTGGAAACCAAATAAATGGAAAGAAAAAGGAGAGAAAAAAAGAAAGAAAAAGAGAAAGGGAACCACGCCAAGGCTCTTAAGCCACTTCATCTATTCGTCACCCTCCATCACATATATTCACTTAGAAACCATTGGAGGTCATTTCGAAAGAGAAATCCTAGAGCAAAGTTGAAGCTTTACAAGGTAAGCTAGAGAGAGAAAACTTTAATCTTCAAGTTATGAATTTATGATACTATTATGATAGCTCTAAGGTCATTGATGACACTTTCTTGTAGTAAAGAAGCTTGGAAAGGTGTTTTAAAGCTTAGTTAAAACTATGGTTTGGAGGTAAAGAATTTTTATAAATTATGAAATTAATATATGTGACATGTGATTAAAGGATCTATAACTTGGTTAAAGTAGATTTTTTAGAAAAAATAGGAAAAGTTGACTTAAGGTTTGACCATCAGGAATTTAGGATTTGTTTTATGAATTTTACGGTTAAAAAGCATTAAAGAAAATCTTAGATATGAATTACTAATACAATGAACTTATTTAGTAGCTAAGCTAGTTAAGGAGGCATTCAACTAAAGAGTGAAGTGTATGGGGCCATAACCTTAGTTGATTCAGTGGTGTGTTTAAGGTAAGAGGTGCATGTGGAAGTTGGTAGTAACCAACTTAATTGTTTCAATGATGTTTCATGAAAATGATAGATTTTTAGAACTAATTAGATATCTAGGACTTGAAAAGTACCCTCAACATATCGGTTTAGCTTAAACCTAGCTTTCTAAATCATGATAAAAGTGTTTTAGCATGACACAAAGGTTTTATGACTTGCATGTTTTGGTTTCTAATGATTTTGGATGGTTTTGGGGTTAAAATCCCATAAAAGTGCATAAGGGACCGATCCCTAGTGCACAGATCTATTTTAAAGCTTTGAGAACACATTTTCAAGGCATGACTCTACCCACTATTATTACGAAAGTTTCCCAAGATTATGTATTATGTTTTAGAAACCTATTTAGATAAAAAATGAGTTGACTATCTTATGAGGCATAAGTATGATTTTGTTTGGATTACTTATGTTTTTAAATACGTTTTCGAGACTACGTTTTAAGACTTGACACCCATAGTTGATGCTTGTGTGGTAGTCATGAAGGTTAGCATCTCCACAAGATATTCAATATTCCCACTATTAGCTTTACCGGCATGGTGAGTGTCAAATGGTGCCAATGCTCATACTAGACTAATATTATGAGCTTAGTTCTATGTATACAACCAAAATTGGTAACTATGATTTTGTAACAATGATTTTGGACACTGCATGACCTCGATCCAGTATGTAGCAAGACCATAACCATTAGTGTACTTGTAACTATGATTTTAGAGTATGATCACTATAAGGATGATTGCCTTGTCTCCATCTACGCTTTTGGACCATGATTTTGAATTTATGATTTTGGACTTTACTTTTGAAGATGTTTTTGAATTATGCTTTTGGACATACGTTTGTTTTATGTTTTTGATAATATTACGAATATGATTTTGGATTTGATTTGCTATATATGTTTAGCAAATGCTTGTAATTCCATCATAAGCATCATGTTTTCACTATCTTGTTCCTGCATGTATTTCTTATGGGGTTTTTTCTAAAGCTCATCCCCTCCCATATTTCTCGCAGTGAGTCGCATGGGAGTATAGGATTTATGCTGGTGGATAAGGAGTCTCTCCAGGCTAGCATTTTACCTTGTGAGGTATACAACCTTCCTTTTGTGTAGTTTATTTCTCCATACATTTTAAACACAATTTTGTATTCTTTTGGCCATTGGAGGCTTAGGGGGGTGTATATTCAGATCAGGATTTTAAGTACAATCTTTTGTATTATTAATTCCAACTATGAAAGTGTTTACAATTATCATATGAATGGAAAAGATGATGTGTAACAGTAGTACATCACTAACCTTCTTACTGGGACCATATACGACATTAATTCATAAAGGAAACTGATAACTATTAGTTAATTAGGTTAACTAGATTCTACACTGATCTTAGACAACTAAGGGAACGAAAAGAAAAAGTTAGTCCTAATTTTCACTTACAAGATTACACAACGAGTACTTGTTCTTTACTGTAGTCTTATTCAATTGCCTATAGTTGATGCATAACCTCAATCCATCACCTTTCTTTCAAACAAATAGAACAGGAGCACCCCAATGGGAGATGTTTAGACGAATGAAGCCCTTGTCTAACAAATTTTGGAGTTACTTCTTCAGCTCTTCCAATTCCACCAAT
The DNA here is from genome assembly GCA_033439115.1 of Firmiana major. Taxonomy (NCBI): domain Eukaryota; kingdom Viridiplantae; phylum Streptophyta; class Magnoliopsida; order Malvales; family Malvaceae; genus Firmiana; species Firmiana major. The sequence goes on along the minus strand of CM065908.1, from coordinate 41,402,371 downwards.
GCCATGTGATAGGGAGGCTTAGATATTGGTTGAGCATTTCGGGCCAAATCTATGGTAAACTTGTGACGGCCGACCCCTGCCCGGCCAACCCCTGCCATCGGCCATGGCCACCCCTCTTGGGCCCACAACAACGATGGTGGTCTAACAACGGGTGGTGTAACAACGTCAACAAGTCCAACGTATTGTCCGCTTTGGGCCGAGGCCCGCACGGCTTTGTTCCATTCAGGGAAATTCCCCTCAGAACGCGTCCTCAGTGGTTCGAACTTGGGTAAACACCCTTGTTCTTACCACTGATGATGCCAATGAGCCAACTGTCACGCCCCGAAAATGCGGAAAATAGGGCTAATTTAAAACTTTTTCTCGTTAATTCACAATTAAAGGTGCATTCCTGTGCAGTGTCATACATCATCATAATTATCATGCCTCAGGATCTCATCACAACATAGTGTATATTGAATCATATACATTACTCAATTCCAAGTTAATTAATCCTAATACATCCCATATAATGATATACATCAAGTGTCTGTAATCACATTAATAGTCTGGGTACATGAAAAGATAAAAGATACCTCAAATACAATAGATAGGGCCTGGAGCTCAAGTCCTCCACTAGCCACTACTCCGTACGCCGCAGGTAGATCCTTTTTCACTTGAAGAACTCTGGGGGGAGAGGAAAACAGGGTGAGCTTCTAAATCGCTCAGTAAGGGGGCTAAAGGAACTCAGTTATATAAACCATTTCACACATCACAAATATGTATTTGTTTATAAAGCTCATTTGAAATCGTAGCATGAAAGTTCTCAAAACATCATCTCATAACTCGTTAAATCATGTGAAAACATGAAGATAAAAGGCTCAACACCGAGCACTCACAAGCATGTGTAAATATATGCAATAATGGCTGTTCTCAAATACGTGATAAAAATCACCTCAGTAATTCACACGTGACAAGGTCACAAAACACAACTCATGTGTAAAACGAGACTAGGCAATAAAACTCAATTAAAATTCGTCATGGCACATCAAATATATATAAGCTCCTCTGGGTGCGCATCCCAGGCATCCTCGTATAGAGGGAACGTCGACAATATGGTCGTGTGCAAAGTATATTGGACTTATATGTTACCAGAGCAAGGCCCGGCCTTACTTGCTACCAGAGCAATGCCTCGCCTAATGCACACTGACACGTGGTCCCTGGGTCAGTTCCCAGGCGGCCCACTCTCTCGGTCTTACATGCTACCAGAGCAATGCCTCCCAACGCTACCAGAGCGGAGGAATAATCGGACTTACATGTTACCAGAACAAGGCCTGTGGTCCCTGGGTCGGTTCCCAGGCGGCCCACTCTCTCGGTCTTACATGCTACCAGAGCAATGCCTCCCAACGCTACCAGAGCGGAGGAATAATCGGACTTATATGTTACCAGAACAATGCCTGTGGTCCCTGGGTCGGTTCCCAGGCGTCCCACTATATCGGTCTTATATGCTACCAGAGCAATGCCCGATGTGTATTCAACATGACACGCCTAAGTCTCACTCATTAGCCATTATCTTATAAAACGTTATGCCTTCACGTAGAACTCATAATGGTTTTCTCTTAAAAACTCATTTAAAACATTTGTGTACTCAACACAAAACATATTAAAACCGAGTTCCAACTGGCAAAACAAGCACACATTTTCTCAAATCTCAATATCGCCTTAACGTAGAGCCCAATTTACTTTTCACGCAACTCAAAGGTTTATAAAGCAATTTCACACTTAGCTTATAAACTCATAAAATAATGGGCTCCAACCGGCTATAAAAACCGTGTGCAATTACCTCACAACACAAAACATGCTTGTATTCTCAAATCATGGTTCATGCTAACAATTCATCAAAATACATACACAAAATGGTTTAGTTTTCCCTTACCTCTTTTCACCTCGTATAGTGCAATCGTTTCCCCCGTATCACGGACTAGTCTCGCATTCCACTCTGGAACTCCCGAGCTGTCCAAACGATGTTAAAACATCAATACTCCACATCACATAAGCCTCAATTCACAAAAATCGAGCATAATTGCTCATAACACCTCTAATCTCTTGATTTCTCGTAACTCAACCCTAAACTACAACTCTATTCACAATATCCCAATGTTCGATATCTCTAATACCAATTATCAACGCTAATTTACCACATTGTCTATATTTTCGTTTATAGCACAATCCTCAAAATCACCAAAATCACCAAATATCATTATCACTCTATCCACATTGAAATTCATCAATCCCTAATCATTTCTCAACTATTTCAACACAATTAAAACCACCAATAACATCAAAATCAGCTCAAATATCAAGATCGAGGTTTAGAAATTACCCAAAGCTTGTGAGACGCACAACTCACGCCTCGATCCGATTCGTCCTTCGATTTCCAAGTATGTTGTTCTCCCTTTGACGAGGAACAACTTCCCTTCTTACCACAATAGCGGATTCGGCCGGAAATGGGGGATTTGGAGGAGTGAGAAACTAGGTTTTCGAAAAAATGGAGGTTTGGAAGAGAGAGAAAGTGAAATTTCAGGAGAAAACACAGGTTCCTTATATAGACTGGAGGTAGGAGATCGATCTGCCTCTTACTGAGATCGATCTGTGTTTGAAATTTGGGGACGATCTGGGAAATTTTATGCCTAAGAGATCGATCTGTCGAGGGGTGAGATCGATCTCTTTATGGCTTTATGAGATCGATCTGCTCCTAAGGAGATCGATCTTCTCCCCAAACAGAAGCATTTGGAGATCGATCTCCTCCTCATGAGATCGATCTTCTCTCAAACAGATTCATTTGGAGATCGATCTCTTCCTCATGAGATCGATCCCTGCTCAAACAGATTCATAAGGAGATCGATCTCTTCCATTGGAGATCGATCTGCTCCTCAAATTTCCCCTTCCTCGTCATTTTTAACTCACCAGATCGATCTCTCCTTCTCCCAGATCGATCTGTCCTCGTGCTTCATGCTCATTTTACACACTTAACACATAAATCTCCAATTATAATTCCCACAATTCACTTAGCTCAGTAAATTATTATTACATCAATAAAATATGTCTGAAATTCTCAGATCTCACATCCTCCCCACCTTAAAAAGAATTTGGTCCTCCAAATTCAACTCAACTAGTCAAAATAGATGGGGGTATTTCTCCTTCATGAGGCTCTCTAGTTCCCACGTTGCCTCTTCCCTTGAGTGATGTTTCCACAAAACTTTCACTAATGGGATGCTCTTGGTTCTCAGTACCTTCTCCTTTCTATCGAGAATCCGGACGGGTTCCTCAGTGTAGCTCATGTCCTCCTGTATGTCCATCTCATCATACTCTATAACGTGAGAAGGGTCCGGGTGGTACTTCCTCAACATAGATACATGAAAAATATTGTGTATTCCGGACATCTGTGGGGGTAATGCCAATCTGTAGGCTACCTCTCCCACTCTCTCAAGAATCTCGAATGGTCCTATGTATCGAGGACTCAATTTTCCTTTCTTCCCAAATCGCATGATACCCTTGCTCGGTGATACTCTCATAAATACTGCATCACCAACATCAAACTCAAGTGGCCGTCTACGCGCATCCGCATAGCTTTTCTGTCTACTCTGTGCAGCCCGTAACCTCTCACATATGAGCTTCACACTCTGTACGTCTTGCTCAACAAGCTCGGGAGCATTTATCTTTCTGTCACCGACTTCTTCCCAAGCTACAGGGGATCTACACCTCCTACCATATAGAGCCTCAAAAGGTGCCATTCCAATACTCGCAAGATAGCTGTTATTGTACGCAAACTCTGCTAAGGGCAGGTGATCATCCCATGATCCCTTAAAATCCATCGTACACGCCCTCAACATATCCTCCAGGGTCTGAATAGTCCTCTCTGACTGACCATCTGTCTGAGGATGATAGGCGATACTAAAACTCAATCGAGATCCCATGGACTCCTGAAACTGGGTCCAGAATCTGGAAGTAAATCGGGAATCTCTATCAGAAGTAATACTCACTGGAGCCCCATGTAATCTAGCTATCTCGCTGACATATAGCTCAGCTAAGGCATCTACAGTATCTGTGCTCTTGATGGCAAGGAAGTGGGCACTCTTGGTCAATCTATCCACAATGACACATATCGCGTCACGACCTCTTCGGGTTCTCGGTAAACCCATAATAAAGTCCATAGTGACATGCTCCCATTTCCATGTAGGTACAGGTAAGGGCTGTAGTAGTCCTCCGGGCTTCCGATGCTCAGCTTTCACTTGCTGGCATACTAAACACCTGGCCACATACTCTGCCACATCTCGCTTCATACCACTCCACCAATACACCTTTCTCAAGTCTCGGTACATCTTAGTACTCCCTGGGTGCATGGTGTATCGCGAGCAGTGGGATTCTCTCAATATCTGTCTCTTCAGGGTATCATCGTCCGGTACACAAATCCGTCCTCTGAATCTCAACAATCCATCCTCACTGATGGTGAGATCTGACTGCGAACTCTGCTCAGCTTGGCTAACCATATCTATCAATCTTTGATCACTGCGCTGCCCAGTTCTAATCTGATCCATGATCTTGGGCTCTATCCGCAGGCTAGCCAAAAATCCAGTCTCTACCTCTTTAACTCTGATCCGAAGTTCGGCGAACTGCTCTAACAAATCCCATTCCCTGATCATCATAGCAGATATCATACTCTTCCTACTCAGGGCATCAGCAACCACATTCGCCTTACCCGGATGATAAAGAATCTCGCAGTCATAATCCTTAAGGAGTTCCATCCATCTCCTTTGTCTCATGTTTAACTCTTTCTGATCAAAGAGATATCTCAAACTCTTGTAATCAGTGAAGATCTGGAATCTTTCCCCATATAAGTAATGTCGCCAGATCTTCAAAGCAAATACCACAGCGGCTAACTCCAAATCATGCGTGGGATAATTCCGCTCATGGTCTTTCAGCTGTCGCGATCCATATGCGACCACTCTTCCGTGCTGCATCAGCACACACCCCAATCCTTGGTGAGATGCATCACTATACACCGAGAATCCTCCTGATCCCTCGGGAATAGTTAACACAGGTGCCGCTGTCAATCTCCTCTTTAACTCTTGAAAACTGAGCTCACATTGATCAGTCCATATGAACGGAGTCTCCTTACGTGTGAGCTTAGTCAAAGGAGCTGCAATCCTCGAGAATCCTTCCACAAATCTCCTGTAATACCCTGCCAAACCAAGGAAGCTTCGTATCTCAGTCACTGTCCTCGGTCTTTCCCGATTAAGCACAGCTGCTATTTTACTCGGATCCACTGATACTCCTTCCTCTGAGACTACATGCCCAAGGAAAGCTATCCGGTTCAGCCAAAACTCACACTTACTAAGCTTTCCGTATAATTGCTTATCTCGGAGTATCTGAAGTACTAACCACAAATGCTGTGCATGCTCCTCATACGACCGAGAGTACACCAGGATATCATCGATAAAGACTATCACAAACTTATCCAGATAGTCTCTGAACACCTCGTTCATCAATCTCATAAATGCTGCAGGGGCGTTCGTCAATCCAAAGGACATCACCAGAAATTCGTAATGGCCATACCTTGTCCTAAAGGCCGTCTTTGGAATATCTTCCTCCTTGATCCTCAATTGGTGATAGCCCGATCTCAAATCAATCTTAGAAAAGACTGATGCCCCTCTTAGCTGATCAAGTAGATCGTCAATCCTGGGCAGCGGATATTTATTCTTCACCGTGGCTTTATTCAATAGCCGGTAGTCCACACATAATCTGAGACTACCATCCTTCTTCTTAACAAACAGTACTGGCGCTCCCCACGGTGAAACACTGGGTCTAATAAACCCTTGATCCAATAACTCCTGTAGTTGTTTCTTCAATTCCTCAAGTTCCACTAATGCCATCCTGTAGGGAGGTTTAGAGATCGGCTGAGTATCCGGTACCAAATCAATGGTAAACTCCAGCTCTCTCTCTGGTGGTAAACCTAGCAATTCATCTGGGAAAACATCCAGAAATTCGCAAACCACAGGTATATCCTCAATCCTCGGATGTTCCCGCTCATCGTCTGAGATGAGTGTCTCATAACCTTCACATAAATAATCACATTTAATATTCTCCAAAATAATGTTAAGATTCTCAAATTACTCACTAGAAATCCACATAATCATTTCCTCAATATCTCAATTGTACACTGTAAGGCTCAGGTAGGGAGAAAGTTACAATATTAGTGTAGCAGTCTAAACTCACTCGATTGGTCGCCAACCAATCCATTCCCAGAATTACATCAAACCCATGTATACTCAACATGATTAGGTCTGCTAACATCACTCTATCTCCCACCTTAATTTCACATCCTCTACAGATTAACTCAGTTCTCTGGGATTCACGCATAGGGGTATTTACATGTAGTATACATTCTAGAGGTTCAAACTTCAAGTTTAATCTACATGCAAAATGCTCAGAAATAAACGAATGCGTGGATCCTGAATCAATCAACACATGAGCCTCATAATTACAGACAGAGAGTGTACCTCTTATAGTTTCCGCCGAGGCGTCTGCGGTCTCCTTATCCAGGGCAAACACACGTCCCTGTGCCACAGGTTTCTTCCCTTTCTCTACCGCAGTGGCCCGTCTCCGGGGATCCACTCTCTGAGGCTGTTGTCTAGTGGGCTCCGGAGCATGTGGTATCTGAGGTTGGGGACAGTCTTTCACTCTGTGACCCATGTCACCACATCTAAGACACCCACGGATCGACCCAGTACAACTTCCCTCATGCGATCGGCCACAGTCTCTACAAAACCTTATCTCAGGCCTGACATATCGAGGGGTCTCCTTGATAATAGGATAGGCTCTGGGTCTCTCCAATCTGTCCTTCTGTACCTCAATCCTTCCTCTCCTGAAGGAACCTCTCCGAGCCTCTGTTTGGAAAATCGCTGGCCTCTTGCCCTTATCTTTATGCACTGCTCTGAGCTCATGCTGGGATTGTACCATTTCGATTCCTCTTTCAACCTCTTGTGCTCGTCTCAGAGCATCTCCAAACTCAGTAATACATAGCCCCATCAATCTATCTCTAATGACGGGCTTAAACCCATACACAAACTTCTCTGTGCGGAGCTCTTCACTCTTGAAGGTCTCTGGGTCATATCTCAGTAGTGCGGTGAACTGGCTCTCATAGTCATCCACCGACATGTCACCCTGTACCAAACTCAAAAACTCGGCCTGTTTCCTTCTCTGGGCGGCTCGTGGTACATATTGGATTCTAAAAGCTGTCTGGAACTCTTCCCAACCAATCACATCCTGGCGGGACATCAAGATACCCTGGGTAGTACTCCACCAATCTCGAGCTCTCCCTTTCAGCATATAGGCACTCATACTGACTCTTTCAGCATCGGTGCACCCCAGTAAATCAATTATAACTCTCAACTCCGTCAACCACTCCTCAGCCTCTGTAGGATCCTTCTTTCCCTTGAATACGGGTGGATTCATCTTCAAAAATTCCTTTAGTCGGACCTTACTTCTATCCTCAGGCTGAGTGACGGGAGGCACTGGGGGTATGGGAGGTCCTGGTGGTGGTGTAGGGGTAGTATCTGAGGCATTAACTCCAAAGTGTTGCAGGAATAGCGCCGCCATCTGCTCAAAACCTTGCCTCACATCGGTCTCAATCAAATTAAATCGAGAGTTAGGACTCTCTGGTTGTGGGACAGGTGGTGGAGGGGACTCTGCCTGCCTCCTCGAACGACCTCGTCGTTTACTCATTCTCAATCTCAACTCGTCTCCTGCGCGTACATATCACAATCGATTGAAATCTCAATCCTCAATTTCATTTCATGACCAGACTATTACAGACACTTGGGATGTATTCTATTTCACTTAACCGACACTGACAGTACTAGACACCCTAAGCTCTGATACCAAGAAAACTCTGTCACGCCCCGAAAATGCGGAAAATATGGCTAATTTAAAACTTTTTCTCTTTAATTCACAATTAAAGGTGCATTCCTATGCAGTGTCATACATCATCATAATTATCATGCCTCAGGATCTCATCACAACATAGTGTATATTGAATCATATACATTACTCAATTCCAAGTTAATTAATCCTAATACATCCCATATAATGATATACATCAAGTGTCTGTAATCACATTAATAGTCTGGGTACATGAAAAGATAAAAGATACCTCAAATACAATAGATAGGGCCTGGAGCTCAAGTCCTCCACTAGCCACTACTCCGTACGCCGCAGGTAGATCCTTTTTCACTTGAAGAACTCTGGGGGGAGAGGAAAACAGGGTGAGCTTCTAAATCGCTCAGTAAGGGGGGTAAAGGAACTCAGTTATATAAACCATTTCACACATCACAAATATGTATTTGTTTATAAAGCTCATTTGAAATCGTAGCATGAAAGTTCTCAAAACATCATCTCATAACTCGTTAAATCATGTGAAAACATGAAGATAAAAGGCTCAACACCGAGCACTCACAAGCATGTGTAAATATATGCAATAATGGCTGTTCTCAAATACGTGATAAAAATCACCTCAGTAATTCACACGTGACAAGGTCACAAAACACAACTCATGTGTAAAACGAGACTAGGCAATAAAACTCAATTAAAATTCGTCATGGCACATCAAATATATATAAGCTCCTCTGGGTGCGCATCCCAGGCATCCTCGTATAGAGGGAACGTCGACAATATGGTCGTGTGCAAAGTATATTGGACTTATATGTTACCAGAACAAGGCCCGACCTTACTTGCTACCAGAGCAATGCCTCGCCTAATGCACACTGACACGTGGTCCCTGGGTCGGTTCCCAGGCGGCCCACTTTCTCGGTCTTACATGCTACCAGAGCAATGCCTCCCAACGCTACCAGAGCGGAGGAATAATCGGACTTACATGTTACCAGAACAAGGCCTGTGGTCCCTGGGTCGGTTCCCAGGCGGCCCACTCTCTCGGTCTTACATGCTACCAGAGCAATGCCTCCCAACGCTACCAGAACGGAGGAATAATCGGACTTATATGTTACCAGAACAATGCCTGTGGTCCCTGGGTCGGTTCCCAGGCGTCCCACTATATCGGTCTTATGTGCTACCAGAGCAATGCCCGATGTGTATTCAACATGACACGCCTAAGTCTCACTCATTAGCCATTATCTTATAAAACGTTATGCCTTCACGTAGAACTCATAATGGTTTTCTCTTAAAAACTCATTTAAAACATTTGTGTACTCAACACAAAACATATTAAAACCGAGTTCCAACCGGCAAAACACGCACACATTTTCTCAAATCTCAATATCGCCTTAACGTAGAGCCCAATTTACTTTTCACGCAACTCAAAGGTTTATAAAGCAATTTCACACTTAGCTTATAAACTCATAAAATAATGGGCTCCAACCGGCTATAAAAACCGTGTGCAATTACCTCACAACACAAAACATGCTTGTATTCTCAAATCATGGTTCATGCTAACAATTCATCAAAATACATACATAAAATGGTTTAGTTTTCCCTTACCTCTTTGCACCTCGTATAGTGCAATCGTTTCCCCCGTATCACGGACTAGTCTCGCATTCCACTCTGGAACTCCCGAGCTGTCCAAACGATGTTAAAACATCAATACTCCACATCACATAAGCCTCAATTCACAAAAATCGAGCATAATTGCTCATAACACCTCTAATCTCTTGATTTCTCGTAACTCAACCCTAAACTACAACTCTATTCACAATATCCCAATGTTCGATATCTCTAATACCAATTATCAACGCTAATTTACCACATTGTCTATTTTTTCGTTTATAGCACAATCCTCAAAATCACCAAAATCACCAAATATCATTATCACTCTATCCACATTGAAATTCATCAATCCCTAATCATTTCTCAACTATTTCAACACAATTAAAACCACCAATAACATCAAAATCAGCTCAAATATCAAGATCGAGGTTTAGAAATTACCCAAAGCTTGTGAGACGCACAACTCACGCCTCGATCCGATTCGTCCTTCGATTTCCAAGTATGTTGTTCTCCCTTTGACGAGGAACAACTTCCCTTCTTACCACAATAGCTGATTCGGCCGAAAATGGGGGATTTGGAGGAGTGAGAAACTAGGTTTTTGGAAAAATGGAGGTTTGGAAGAGAGAGAAAGTGAAATTTCAGGAGAAAACGCAGGTTCCTTATATAGACTGGAGGTAGGAGATCGATCTGCCTCTTGCTGAGATCGATCTGTGTTTGAAATTTGGGGACGATCTGGGAAATTTTATGCCTAAGAGATCGATCTGTCGAGGGGTGAGATCGATCTCTTTATGGCTTTATGAGATCGATCTGCTCCTAAGGAGATCGATCTTCTCCCCAAACAGAAGCATTTGGAGATCGATCTCCTCCTCATGAGATCGATCTTCTCTCAAACAGATTCATTTGGAGATCGATCTCTTCCTCATGAGATCGATCCCTGCTCAAACAGATTCATAAGGAGATCGATCTCTTCCATTGGAGATCGATCTGCTCCTCAAATTTCCCCTTCCTCGTCATTTTTAACTCACCAGATCGATCTCTCCTTCTCCCAGATCGATCTGTCCTCGTGCTTCATGCTCATTTTACACACTTAACACATAAATCTCCAATTATAATTCCCACAATTCACTTAGCTCAATAAATTATTATTACATCAATAAAATATGTCTGAAATTCTCAGATCTCACAAAACTCTAGCTCTCTATTGGGTGGCAACCCTGGCAAGTATTTTGGAAAAATATTTGAGAAATCCCTGACCAAGGGAATATCCTTGAGTTTTGGATGTACCCTTTCCAAGTCTTCCACATAAGTAATAAATCCTTCATATTAACCAAAATCTCATTAGACTTATAAAACATAAAAATAATCTAGTTTTATTTCTAATTGGTAAAACATACATCATATCTATCGGGTAGAGAGAAGGTTACAGTCTTAAAGTAGCAGTCTAAACTAACACGATAGGTAGCTAACCAATTCATGCCCAAAATAACATCAAAGTCTCGAACACTAAGCAAAATTAGATCTGCTATCTTATCCCTTTCTCCCATACTGATCTTATAGTCTTTATATAATAAGTCAGTCATTTGGCTCTTTCGCATAGGGGTAGATATGTGTAATACATAACTGGCAGTTGCCGAAACCAACAATATTAAATAACTTGCTCAAACAAATAATTAGTAGTATAAGGAGCAAGGTCGTGTCCCAAGAGAGATTGATTAATTCTGATTTACTTTTCTGCAAATAAAAGAAAAATAAAACAAGAGGGGTTTGAAAGATTGATTAGCTAAAAAAACAAAACTTAATAGAAAGAAAACAAAATTGAGTAGAAGAATTCAATAATTTGATAAATCCAACCTAAGGAGTAATTTTCAAATTTGGTTCGGTAAGTTGATCATTGACGCAAGATAATTTTTCTTAATCCCAACTAAACAGGTTATGGTTGTTGGTACGACCTAACAACCTATCTCTTCTTACCGCTTCGACAATCAGGAAACGTTCTCTAATTGCTGCTCTTACCAATAAACAACTCTAGACACAATCTTAGGATTTAATTTACCAATAGCATTGAACACTAAAGAGACTACCAATTCTAACCAACAAACACACATGTAGGTTTATTTAAATCAGATCTTATAATCACATAACAAAGACTAAAAACCAGAAGTGCAATTAATCTTGTTACTTACCACTTATTATTGAAACAACCAAACAATTACAAATTCAGATATTTCAATTGGATGTATATTACCTTGTGAATGAATTAATATGCCTTTTTGAAGCAACGACAAAGCAATAATAATAATGAAGTGCAGAAATTATAAGAATAGAAAAGATTAAAGAAAATAAATAAGAACAATTAGATCTCACAACTTATAAACCAAATCTTCAATTATCCTTAAATTGGGAAGAGAGTTTAGCAACCCATGAATATCTGGTAAAAGCAGTTAAAATACTTTTATGAGAAAATTTAATCAAAAGTCTCCTCCTTAACCTAGATCTTCAAGAGCCTATTTATAACTAAAAAAATAGAGATAAAAACCCTACTCCTAGTTGGACTTGAAGTCCTTACATTTAATTAAAATAATAATCCGATAAAAAGTCTTCCAAGTAATAAAAAAAGTCAAATCTATAGAGGAGAGAGAAAATAGACGTATTGGATGCTTAGGCGAGAGTCTCGCCTAAGCCTTGACCGGTCTCTATCCAACAAATTGAAGTCAACTCGTTAAGAAGACCCTTAGGTGAGAGTCTCGCCTAAGGCTACATCCAGCTCTGCCTTGAGTTGAAAACTGCACAGTGAAGGGATCCTTAGGCGAGAGTCTCGCCTAAGGCTGCACCCAGCACTGACCTGAATTGATAATTATACAGTGAATGGATCCTTAGGTGAGAGTCTCGCCTAAGGCTGCACCCAGCACTAACCAAACTCATACTCATCATTCCTTACTTCTTCCACATGATTTCCCTTGTTCCCAAATCCATCTAAATCATCCTTTAATTCACCAATTCCATGAATTCCTACAATTATTCAAGAATGATCAATTATCCATAGATTAAGTATAAAATTCATACAAAACCATAGGAAAACAAGGTAAATAATGTGCATAAATAATGACTTATCATATACCCCCACACTTAAACATTGCTTGTCCTCAAGCAAACATTAGTTCAAACTTATACCCTTCCATTCATTTATGCTCAACTTTAACCCATCCAAAACATTTTAGCACGCATAAAAATATTAAGTTCATGTGAATTCTCACCAATAACACATAATGATAATCAAATCAAACTTAAAACACATAGATCTTAGCACCCTCATAAAGGTTTTACTAGTTACACTCAAAGTGTTTCGATTTATCATTTGATCACTCAAGTCAATGCATAGAAAGTTCTTACCATAAGCTTGCCATTAAATCACATCTTTTCCTCCTGCAATGGAACAAGATACATAAATCAAGAGCGTAAAATGGTGTAATGGGGCTTGGGTAAGGTATGTCAAGGCTATTTCAGTTTAAAGGAATTGGAATAATCAATTCAAACATAAACATAAGAGACCTACTTGAAATTCAATCATTCTACTTGTTTTTCTTCCTTCTCTTTTTGTTGTGAATTTTTATTTTTTTTTATAAACCAAATCTTCTTCTTTTCATCAAGGAAGAATCTGTGAGACCTCGTATATGTATAATTGTAATATGTACATAGGAATGTAAATGGAGTTATACTATGAATTCATAAGTGAAGTATATGAAATGTAAGTCCATAAGTTTATGTACACACTTGCAATAAGAGTTATGATTGTACATACAAGTTACATTATGTATGAATAAGAGGAAATGGCCTTAAACATGTGAGGAATGTGAGTAGAATGGATTATCAGCAGTGTGGTAAAATGAAAGTAGAATTGCATAAGTTGTGCACTTCCATTTGGTTTATATCGTATACTTTTGGTTATACAAAGATTTCACACAAGTTTCAATAGGTATAAGGTATGAATGGAGGCTATTTTCAAGTCTCAAAGATGATTGGATGAGGAAATGACTATGGCACCAAATTAAGGATGTTTTGGTATGAGTGTACTGCATAAAAACTGCAAAAAATCTGGAAATATGAATGACAGATCGATCTCATAGGATGAGAGATCGATCTAAAAGAGCCAGAATGCTCTTATCTGGGTAATGGAATAGGGCAGATCGATCTCCAATGGAGCCAGATCGATCTCCTAAGCATTCTGTAATGAAAAGATCGATCCTCAAGCATACAGATTGATCTCCTTAGCTCTCTGTTTGGAGCAGATCGATCTCAAGCTTCGACAGATCGATCTCATGCTTAAAATGTCGTGAAAAAAAGGGATTTAAGGGGACCAGATCGATCTCCTCTTGGTGCAGATCGATCTCCTCAAGTGATTTCTATAAAAGGATTGTTGAAAATTTGAAAATTTTGGGAAAAACACTATCCTTCCATTTTTAACCCAAAAACCTAACTTTCTCTCTCTAAAATTAGCCATTTCCAGTAAAATTTGGGGGGAGGCCATTAGACACTAAGTTGTTCATCTTAAGGAAGAGAACAACATAGTTAGAACCAAAAATCCCATTGTTGGTATTGAAGGAGCTAAGGGCATTGTCATTTGGAGTAAGAAGAGAAATCAGATTTGGTAGGATTCTAACACTCCAACTATGGTACATTGTCTATTTAATTGATTTTGGAGTTGTTTGGCATGAGTATGGATGGTTAGAAACTATCTAAAATGCATTGGAATGATTATGACCTAGAAATGGTCTAGTATGAGAAAGTGGAATGTATAAAGATTAATGAGAAATGGGATGTCTAGAGATGACAAAAGTGTTATGGGTATGATTTTAAGATGTTGTTGGTGAATAAATTGTAAGATCTACCTAAAAGGGGTACAATGTGGATTAAGGCATTGATAAAATGCATAATTGAATTATATTGAATAGTGAGGTTAAATATGGGTTAAGAACATTAACTCAATTGATTTGGATGAATGAATCGTAGCTTCCGAGGATACGTTGGACCGAGTTGAGCCAAGAGCGTGAGAAGCTAAGAGGAAAAGAGTCACACCAAGTAAATCGAGGTAATAGAATTGTGTGGACTCTTAGAGATATCTGTGCGCAATTTGGGCGCTTAAATGCTTTATTAGAATGCATGAGAAATTAAGAAATGAAATTGGGTGATTGAAGGGCAAAGAGTTGGGAGTTTGAGAAATGTACATGAAAATAAAAGCATATTGTTTTGAAAATCATGTTTTATTGCTTTTTAGCAAGTGATTGGTAGGTTGGCTAGCATTTGAAATGAATTTCAAAAGAAATGAGTTGTTTTGGTTTGTTAACCACACTTTGTAAAGAAATGAGCCACCTGCATTGTTTTCGTGAGAATGAAAGCGTGCTAGAGTATGACTCGCACGAGATTTGACGTGTTTTATACACATGAGTGCTGGAGGCACTAGTTTTCACATGGATTTCATATTTTTTTTAGCATTGTGCTTGGAGTTTGTCTCGCACTAGATGCCCACCTTGCTTGTAGCCATGCTTGGAGCTTCGAGTAGACTGGGTGTCATATCGATTAAATAGGCTCGCACGTGCATTGTTTTGACATGATTTATTAACTGTGTTAGGAGCTTCGGGTAGACAAGAGGTCATACCGATTAAATAGGCTCACACGTGTGTTTTGAGATGTGGCTTGATATGATGTGTTAATTGGGTCCACGGAGTACGTTATACCATGCATGTAGCATAGAGTACGTTGTACCGTGTTGAGATGTGATGTGCCGTCTTCGGACGAGATCTACTATGGACCGACAGGTAGGATTGACCCACCTCCCGTGTGGAAGCAGATAGTGGTAATATCCCGCACACCTGATCCGTGTAACCGGTATCACAGGTTATGGTCATAGATCTTGAGGTTATTGCCTATTATTGAATTGTCTATCTCACATGTCTATTGTTTTTAGGATAAATCCATGTTTAAAATGATTTGTGGGTCAGGGCAGGCCGAGGGATGGGCTGAGACCTGATAAGTGTTGAATTATTTTGAGATATTGATTGTTAATGGTTTTTAAAATGCACGGATGTATGATGTTTAATACCATGCTTATTTGAGAAAATGCATGATGGTTAATGCCATGCTTATTTGAGAAAACGCATGATGGTTAATGCCATGCTTTATTGTGAGTTATGCATGATGATTTATACCATGCTTTGAGTTGAAATGTGCACTGGATTTTAATAGCATGAATGCTTTACATACCATTAACACAATCATACACTCATGTTTTTTAGATAAATGATGAATTAAATGCTTTTAAGCATGGCATCACGATCACGTAGATAGTGCAATATCTACCTGTTCGCATGATTGCCTTACTGAGCGTGTGGTTTGCTCACCCCTCTTATTTTCCCCCTCTCTACAAAGTGTTGAGTATAGATTGAGCGTGACTGGAGGCATTTCCCTTTTGGTAACCCGCTGCATCTCATCACGTAAGGTATACACACTGTTGAGTTGAAACTATTGGGGATTTTGTATGTAACTATTGGGGATGTAAAATAATGTAAACACATATAACAACTCTGATATATACATTTATACAAGTGTTTACTTATGAATAATATGCAAATTGAATTGGTATGGTGAAGGGAGTTAGACGTCGACACACAGCCTAACTATTGAGGAGAGTTGCTGTTCACGATTGAGGTAAGGACGAATGATAAACGATGCACGAAAATGAGAAAAATTTGTACGTATTTTGGTAAGTTGAGGGTCGTGACAGAAGTTGGTATCAGAGTTCGAGTTGGTCTAACGTGTGTCGTGTCTAAAATACTTAATAAGATGAAAAATTATATCCTCATGTTACTGTGCTTGTTTAGATACAATTGTGTGTGTGTCGATGGGTTGACTAAGTAATTGGTTGTGAATGTAGGGAATTGAGTAAATATGCCTAATACCAGTCACGGTAGAGGGATGAGAGCGCAGGCTCGAGGCCGTAGAGGTAGGCCTGAGGGTCATGTTGAGCCGAAAACACATGAGGCTCAGGATGATGTTGAGGTGGAGGCTGATGTTGAGCACGCTCCATAGGGTCCAGAGGAGAGGCCCGAGAGTATTGAGGCTCGCTTCGCGAGGATTGAGCGAAGCATTGAGATGATTATGGAGTTGGTCACCCAATCTTTATCTGGAGTTGGCGGTAGATAGAGTCCCGCTACACATAGTGATGTCGAGCAGGCAGCAGCTCCTGAGGCACGGGCAAGGCCAGCCCTAAGACCTCAGACGACAGATACCCCACCTGCATAAGATATGCCTACACCTTTTGCTACACCACAAGCTAGTAGAGGCTGGGGTTACAGTTGTGATTTGGATAGACTGAGGTAATTTCAGAAGTTTGGACCACCGTCTTTTAGCGGAGTTAAGGACCTAGTAGCTGCTGAGGATTGGATTAGTGAAATCGAGAAGTTGTATAGGTTCTTTGAGTGCACTACCACCGAGATGGTAGCGTTTGCCGCTTTTATGTTGAAGGGATCAGTAAAACATTGGTGGAAGTCCACCAAGCCTATTTTGAGAGCCCGACATACTGAGATCAGTTGGGATATATTTTTGGAGGCCTTCCGGAGACAGTACGTTCTAGATACCGCACAGCGGAAGATGAAAATGGCATTTTTGGGACTGACCCAAGGGAGCAAGACTGTGGATGAGTATGAGACCTCTTTTATCTCCATAGATAGATATGATCCTAACACGATGAGTAATGAGGTTGAGAAGATCCAACAATTTATGGATAGATTGAGACTGACCATCAGGTCCAGATTGGTTCCTCTGGATATACCGACCTATGAGGAGGCAGTACACAGGGCGCAATTATGTGAACAAGATGTTGATAGAATCGCCTCAGAGTTTGGAAAGGTTGGTAAGATGAGGGACAGAGATAAGAAGAGACTAATGATGGATAGAGGCTTCAGCTATAAAGGAAGCAAGAGGTTTGCTGGAAAGAGGCTAAGGATTGATAAGATTAGGGAGAGGACAGTTAATACTCCCATGTATCCGGCCATTACTCCAGCTAAGGGAATTGTGATTGGAGGGCCACGGCCTACTACGGAACAGTGTGGCAAGTGTGGTAGATACCATGGTACTCGACCATGCTATGGACCTCAGGTAGTATGCTTCCGATGTGAAAAGCCAGGGCACATAATCAGGGATTGCCCAGAGATGACAAAGAGAGCCCCACAGAAGGGCAAGGAGCCAGAGAGAGCTCCAGTTGGTACAGTTGCTCCGAGGAGAAGGGCTACAGCTGAGGAAAAGGGGAAGCAAGCAGTGGGTGTGATTAGAGGATGAGTGCACGCACTGGACCAGGACACTGCGGATCAGTCATCGGATGTGGTAAAAGGTACCATCCAAATCTTTGACTTAGAAGCTTATGTACTCTTTGATCCTAGTGCCACGCATTCTTTTGTATCACCATCCTTTGCATGTAAATTGTTGAAGCATGTAAAACCCACACTGCTTGATAAGATGTTGTTGATATCTACCCCTATGAATGATAGTCAGTTGACTGAGCATGTATATAGGGATTGTAAGATGAGGATAGGAGGTAAAGAGATGGCAGCCGATTTAATTTTATTAAATATGAGTGATTTCACTGTGATCCTAGGGATGGATTAGTTGGCTACCAATCATGTTGTTATGGATTGTCATGCAAAAACTTTGATGTTTCCAAAGATAGACAACCTTGTAGTAAGTTTTGTGAAATGAAGTTAAAGAACATGATTATTATAAGTGTGATGAGTACAATCTTGATACATGATGTATGAAAGATAAATTTGTTTATCAATCTTGTGTGTGAATATGATGATTTATGATTACTAATGGTGGAAAGAATAATGTGAAGGGTTCATTGCTTATGTGATTGAGACGGATAAGGCACATCCGGAATTGGGAGACATTCTAGTGGTTAGGGAATTTCCAGATTTCTTTCCGGATGAGTTACAAGGGTTACCTCCAGATAGGGAGATGAAGTTTGGTATAGACTTGGCACCTGGACAGAGCCAATATCTAAGCCACCGTACATAATGGCTCAAGTTGAGTTGGAAGAACTAAGTAAACAACTGCAAGAGTTGCTAGAGAAGGGGTTCATCAGACTGAGCGTCTCACCTTGGGGAACGCCGGTTCTGTTTGTAAGGAAGAAGGATGGAAGCCTCCAACTGTGTATAGATTACCGGTTGTTGAATAAGGCCACCATCAAGAATAAGTATCCCCTTCCACGCGTCGATGACTTGTTGGATCAGCTTAAGGGAGCGCAGGTCTTTTCCAAGATAGATCTAAGAAAAGGGTACCATCAGTTAAAGATACGAGGTGGAGATATATCCAAGATAGCTTTTCGCACCCGATATGGACATTATGAGTTTATGGTTGTGCCATTCGGGTTGACGAATGCTCCCGCAGCTTTTATGTTGTTGATGAATGAGGTATTCCACCAGTATTTAGATCGATTTGTGATCATGTTCATTGATGATATACTGGTAAACTCAAGGTCTAGAGAGGAGCATGAAAGGCATCTAAGGATAGTGCTACAAACCCTTCAAAAGAAGAAGTTGTACGCTAAACTCAGTAAGTGCGACTTTTGGTTGGAACAGATCTCTTTCCTGGGTCATATAGTATCAAAAGATGGAGTGTCAGTGGATCCATCTAAGATTGAGGCCGTAGTTCAGTGGCAGAGACCCCAGACAGTGACAGAGATTAGAAGTTTCCTTGGTTTAGCTGGGTATTATCGAAGGTTTGTACAGGGATTTTCGAGGTTAGCTGCTCCTTTGACTAGTCTCACGAGGAAAAATGTAGAGTTTATGTGGGACGATAAGTGTGAGGAAAGCTTTGAGGAGTTGAAAAGGAGATTAACCATAGCTCAGATCCTCACCATTCCTACCAGCTCAGGAGGTTTCTCGGTGTATGCGGATGCTTCACACCTAGGACTGGGCTGTGTATTGATGCAGGATGGGAAGGTAGTTGCATATGGGTCTAAACAGTTGAAGGATCATGAGAGGAACTACCCGACCCATGACTTGGAGTTGGCAGCGGTGGTGTTTGCACTAAAGAAATGGCGCCACTACCTTTATGGTGAGAGGTTTCAGGTTTACACAGATCACAAGAGCCTTAAGTATCTGTTCTCGTAAAAAGAGTTAAACATGAGATAGAGGAGATGACTCGAGCTGTTAAAGGATTATGATTGTGAGATCCTGTACCACCCGGGTAAAGCAAATGTGGTTGCTGATGCATTGAGTAGAAAGCATCTCGGGATAGTATCATTCATGATGGTCAGGGAACACGAGCTGTTGGAACAGTTCACAAACCTCAATTTGGATATGACCCCGCCCAGTGCTGATGGTGGATTTATGATAGCTAGCCTGCAGTTGGAACCGAATTTGGTAGATCGAATCCGACAGGCTCAGCGAGTTGATTAGCAGTGCAGTGATATCGTTAGGTAGATACAGAGGGGTACAGACACGGACTTTAGATTGAGTTCAGATGGATTGTTAAGGTTTAGAGGTAGGATATGTGTTCCTAATGATGCAGAGATCAGAAGGTTGATCTTAACAGAGGCTCACTCATCGAAGTATACGATACATCGAGGGGGTACAAAGATGTATCAAAACCTTCGAAAGGTTTATTGGTGGTCTGGAATGAAAAAGTACATTGCTGAATATGTTGCTAAGTGTCTCGTTTGTCAGCAGGTGAAGGTAGAGCATCAAAAGCCTGCAGGGTTATTGCAGCCTCTATCGATACCGACATGGAAGTGGGAGCATGTCACCATGGATTTTGTGATGGGATTGCCAAGGACCCGCAATGGTCATGATGCCATATGGGTGATTGTGGATCGGTTGACAAAATTAGCCCATTTTCTAACTATGAGAGCTACCGATACTCTAAGCCAGTTAGCGAATCTATATGTGCGCGAGATAGTGAAGCTACATGGAATTCCAATGAGCGTCCCACTTCACTTCCCATTTTTGGAAACATTTTCAGGGAGCGATGGGGACCCAATTGAGTTTTAGCACCGCGTTTCATCCTCAGATAGATGGTCAGTCAGAGAGGACTATACAGACCCTGGAGGATATGTTGAGAGTGTGTGCATTGGATTTTGGAGGCTCCTGGGATGACCATTTGCCACTCGTAGAGTTTGCCTATAATAACAGTTTTCATACGAATATCGGGATGGCACCGTATAAGGCATTGTATGGACGTAGATGTTGTTCCCCTATTGGATGGGAAGAGGTTGTTGACAAACAGATCTTTGCTCCCGACTTGGTTAGACAGGCATCTGAGGACGTCCAATTGATATGTGAGAGGTTACGGATAGCTCAGAGCAGGGAAAAGAGTTATGTTGACAAGAGACGAAGACCACTAGAGTTTGATGTGGGTGAGTCAGTGTTCTTGAAAGTTTCTCCTTCGAAGGGAATTATGAGATTTGGTAAGAAGGGCAAGTTGAGCCCTAGATACATTGGACCCTTCGAGATTTTAGAGAGAGTGGGAGACAAGGCTTATAGGTTGGCATTGCCACCAGAGTTGGCAAGTGTTCATAACGTCTTCCACGTATCCATGTTAAGGAAGTACCACCCAGACCCGGCACATGTGATAAGATATGAACCATTGGAGCTCAATGAGGGTATGACATACATTGAGAAGCCAGTTCGGGTATTGGACAGAAAAGAGAAAGTGTTGAGGACAAAGACAATTCACTTGGTGAAGGTTCTTTGGCAACATCACACTGTGGAAGAGGCCACATAGGAATTAGAGAGTTTGATGCGGGGAAATATCCCAAGTTATTCACGGATTAAATTGGTTCTAATTTGGAGGACCAAATTTTCTAAGTGGGGGAGAATGTGAGACCCCGTATATGTATAATTGTAATATGTACATAGGAATGTAAATGGAGTCATACTATGAATTCATAAGTGAAGTATATGAAATGTAAGTCCATAAGTTTATGTACACACTTGCAATATGAGTTATGATTGTACATACAAGTTACATTATGTATGAATAAGAGGAAATGGACTTAAACATGTGAGGAATGTGAGTAGAATGGATTATGAGTAGTGTGGTAAACTAAAAGTAGAATTGCATAAGTTGTGCACTTTCATTTGGTTTATATCGTATACTTTTGGTTATACAAAGATCCCACACAAGTTTCAATAGGTATAAGGTATGAATGGAGGCCATTTTCAAGTCTCAAAGATGATTGGATGTGGAAATGACTATGGCACCAAATTAAGGATGTTTTGGTATAAGTGTACAGCATAAAAACTGTAAAAAAATCTAGAAATATGAATGACAGATCGATCTTATAGGATGAGAGATCGATTTGGAAGAGCCAGAATGCTCTTATCTGGGCAATGGAATAGGGCAGATCGATCTCCTAAGCATTTTGTAATGAAAAGATCGATCCTCAAGCATACAGATCGATCTCCTTAGCTCTCTGTTTGGAGCAGATCGATCTCAAGCTTCGACAGATCGATCTCATGCTTAAAATATCGTGAAAAAGAGGGATTTAAGGGACCAGATCGATCTCCTCTTGGTGCAGATCGATCTCCTCAAGTGATTTCTATAAAAGAAGTGCTGAAAAATCTGAAAATTTCGGGAAAAACACTATCCTTCCATTTTCAACCCAAAAACCTAACTTTTTCTCTCTAAAATCAACCATTTCCAGTAAGATTTAGGGGGAGGCCATTAGAAACTAAGTTGTTCATCTTGAGGAAGAGAACAACATAGTTAAAACCCAAAATCCCATTGTTGGCATTGAAGAAGCTAAGGGCATTGTCATTTGGAGCAAGAAGAGAAATCAGATTTAGTAAGATTCTAACACTTCAACTATGGTACATTATCTATTTAATTGATTTTGGAGTTGTTTAGCATGAGTATGGATGGTTAGAAACTATCTAAAATGCATTGGAATGATTATGACCTAGAAATGGTCTAGTGTGAGAAAGTGGAATGTATGGAGATTAATGTGAAATGGGATGTCTAGAGATGACAATAGTGTTATGGGTATGATTTTAAGATGTTGTTGGTGAATAAATGGTAAGATTTACCTAAAAGGGGTACAATGTGGATTAAGGCATTGGTAAAATGCATAAGTGAATTATATTGAATAGTGAGGTCAAATATGGGTTAAAAACATTAACTCAATTAATTTGGATGAATGAATCGCAGCTTTCGAGGATACGTCGGAGCGAGTTGAGCTAAGAGCGTGAGAAGCTAAGAGGTAAAGAGTCACACCAAGTAAATCGAGGTAAGGGAATTGTATGGACTCTTAGAGATATCTATGCACAATTTGGGCGCTTAAATGCTTTATTAGAATGCATGAGAAATTAAAAAATGAAATTGGGTGATTGAAGGGCAAAGAGTTGGGAGTTTGAGAAATGTGCATGAAAATAAAAGCATATTATTTTGAAAATCATGTTTTATTGCTTTTTAGCAAGTGATTGGTAGGTTGGCTAGCATTTGAAATGAATTGCAAAAGAAATGAGTTGTTTTAGTTTGTTAACCGCACTTTGCAAAGAAATGAGCCACCTGCATTGTTTTCGTGAGAATGAAAGCGTGTTAGAGTACGACTCGCACGAGATTTGACGTGTTTTATGCACATAAGTGCTGGAGGCACTAGTTTTCACATGGATTTCATATTTTTTTGGCATTGTGCTTGGAGTTTGTCTCGCACTAGATGCCCACCTTGCTTGTAGCCGTGCTTGGAGCTTCGAGTAGACTGGGTGTCATATCGATTAAATAGGCTCGAACGTGCATTGTTTTGACATGATTTATTAGCCGTGTTAGGAGCTTCGGGCAGACAAGAGGTCGTATTGATTAAATAGGCTCACACATACGTTTTGAGATGTGTCTTGATATGATGTGTTGATTGGGTCCACAGAGTACGTTGTACCGTGCATGTAGCATAGAGTACGTTGTACCATGTTGAGATGTGATGTGCCGTCTTTGGACGAGATCTGCTATGGACCGACAGGTAGGATTTGACCCACCTCCTGTGTGGAAGCAGATAGTGGTGATATCCAGCACACCTGATCCGTGTAGCCGGTATCACAGGTTATGGCCATAGACCTTGAGGTTATTACCTATTATTGAATTGCCTATCTCACATGTCTATTGTTTTTAGGATAAATCCATGTTTAAAATGATTTGTGGGTCAGGACAGTCCGAGAGATGGGCTGAGACCTGACAAGTGTTGAATTATTTTGAGATATTGATTGTTAATTGTTTTTAAAGTGCACGGATGTATGATGTTTAATGCCATGCTTATTTGAGAAAATGCATGATGGTTAATGCCATGCTTATTTGAGAAAACGCATGATGGTTAATGCCATGTTTTATTGTGAATTATGCATGATGATTTATACCATGCTTTGAGTTGAAATGTGCACTTGATTTTAATAGCATGAATGTTTTACATACCATTAACACAATCATACACTCATGTTTTTTAGATAAATGATGAATTAAATGCTTTTGAGCATGGCATCACGATCACGTAGATAGTGCAGTATCTACCTATTCGCATGATTGCCTTACTGAGCATTTGGTTTGCTCACCCCCTTATTTTTTCCCTCTCTACAGAGTGCTGAGTATAGATTGAGTGTGACTGGAGGCGTTTCCCTTTTGGTAATCCGCTGCATCTCATCGCGTAAGGTATACACACTGTTGAAATTTTGTATCTAAACTTACGATAGCACAGTAGCATTTTGTATGTAACTATTGGGGATGTAAAACAATGTAAACACATAACTCTGATATATTCATTTATACAAGTGTTTACTTATGAATAATATGCAAATTGCATTGGTATGGTGTAGGGAGTTAGACGTAGACACACAGCCCAACTATTGAGGAGAGTTGCTGTTCACGATTGAGGTAAGGACGAATGATAAACGATGCACAAAAATGCGAAAAATTTGTACGTATTTTGGTAAGTTGAGGGTCGTGACAGAATCGATCATTAATGAACATGGGTCATACAAAACAATCTTTTTCCTAATGAATTCCAAGTCTCCTATATCTAAGTTAAAATAATTTCCAATTCAAGGTTCAAAAATACGTTTTGATAAAAACAAGAAAAGGGGTTTCATTGGCTTGTAATGTGGTTTAAAAACAAAGAAAAGGCTTAAAGCTCAAAGGGGGTTCACTAAGGGTCTAATAAAGGGTAGGTTAACAAGAAAAGGGGGTAAAATTCAAATGGTTTAATCCTAATGCTCTTTATTTTTTATCAATGCATCATATTCATCAAAGTGGTTGATAGAGACATGTATCACATGGAAAGTTCTAGAATTACTAACTATGCATTTCAATCACACATAAAGGAATAAAGAGCATGATGTAATGAATACTCATTATGTTCAAATCTCACAAGGGTGTAATGTGCTAATCTATGCATTTGTTCATTCAATTCAATAATCATAAGCATCAAGATGAAAATTCAAAACAATTTCGCATACAAGAATATCATAAATTCAGTTCGAGGATGAGTATAAGAAGATCATAAATTTCATAGATGGCAAATAAGAAAGAACACATGCTTACTAGTGAACTAATACCATCTTGAATAAAATTTTACAGAAATTTGATCAATTCAAACAAATAAGAAATAAAATCAACTTATATAACATCCTAAACACCCCCCACTCTTAGATGGGACATTGTCCCCAATGTCACAAATGCTTAATATTTAAAAATTGAAAAGACAAAGCAAAAAAGAATACTCCCTTGAAGTTATTGAGCATCGAAAGCCATGGTGGCTTACTGTGGTGGTGGTGGCGGTGGTGGGAAAGGTGGGTTAAAGCCCATGTGTGCATAAAATGCCAATTGATTTTGCTCCATCCGGAATTGGTCTTGTTGCAATTGCCTTATCATATGAGCTTGGTTTTGCTGCATTTGGTTTTGATCAATAGCCAATTGTGAAACTTGGTTCCTTAGATCGGTTAGTAGTTCAGAGGCTTGATGTGACTGCCCCACATCGTCATCTTTTTGTTCATGAACAGGTGGAAGTATCCTTTTGGCCCTCTTCTTATAAGGTCTTGGACCTTGAAAACTGTATGTTCCATCATCATTCTGCCTTATAAGATTCTGGTGAATTAATGATCGGATGTCTAGTGGTTGCATCTACCCTGTCACTTGAAGTAACGTATCATTTGGATCTAACAAACCTGCATGAACAGCTAAAGCAGTAATCATAGAACCAAGAAGCAAAGGCTTTTTAGAATCTCCTACGCTGTTAAATTGGGAAGCCAACCAATATCCTAAGTTAACTTTAAGACCCTTTGACATACACCAAAGAAAGTAACTCTCGACCTTAGTTAAAATAGCCGCATTTTCTACTCTACCAGAAAAATATAGGCTAAAAGCATATGCATGTATTGTTGAGCAAGCTCTTGAAATTCACTATCAGTGGTGTGACTGGGGTCATAATACTTGTAAGGTTTCCCTGTCAATTCATTTCTATAAAATTGCATGGCATCAAAATCAAGATGATAATCACAAAGGCTGCTAAGGTATTCCTCACTTTCAGCAAATTCATTAGTAATAAGCCCCAAAGCAATATTAAATTGAGTTATAGATAACTCAAATTTCCTGCCCATAATCCTAAACTTCACTTTTTTGGGAGTATTGAGGTTGTACTCCGTCGGAGGAGTGCACTTATAAGTTGCGTAAAACTCCCTACATAGTTCAGTATAAGCATGACAAGTAATTTCAAAGAATGGTCTCCAACCTATGTTATCAATATAAGTATGAATTTTTTCTCAAATCCCTAAGATTTCCAAGGTTGGGTCATCGTATCATTTACCTGATACAATTGTTTTACCACATAAATTGTCATACCTTTTCTTTTCGATTTTTGTAGTGAAGTCTAAGTTACCATGTAGATTGGCCTTAGGTAATACCACATTTTTCTTTGATACTCTTGCCCTTTGTTGACGGGATGGTGATGGTTGGCTTCCACTCATTTTCCTACAAAATATTGATCAATAAGTACATAGCTCTCTTGCTTAGCATAAATCAATCCAATTTCATCACCCTAATTCACACATTACCCTTCATCATTCATCTTAGTACATACTATGAAATTTTCTAAAATCATACCAAGAACATATATTCATGAACAAGCCAAAAATGAAAATTTAAAGCATTATTCATGAATATAAATTCAAAATCAAAAGCAAAATATGAAAAGAATAATTACTCATTATACTTGTTTTTATCCTCTGCATATTCATGGTAGATGAGAGAAAATGAGTATGAAATTCTTACCTTAGATAATGATAGATCTTACAATATGAAAATAGGAATGGGTTTTGTGTTTTTGGGTTGAAATATAGAGAAATTTTGTGCTTTTGGTAGAGGATTTGTATGGGATTGAGTTTTGGCTTAAATGGGAAAATATGGGAAAATGATGAAGAGGAAAATAGGAGAAAGAGAGAGAGACGGTCGGACTTTTGAGAAAAAAAATTTGTCGAGGGGTCACGTTAGGCGAGAGTCTTACCTAAGGTACGACCCGTCTCTGTTTTCACTTTTTTTTTATAAACCTAAGACTGACACAAATACTAAAAATGCATGAAAATAAATAAGTAAATAAATAAATAAAATAATAATAATAATTGGGTTGCCTCCCAACAAGCGCCTTTCTTTAACGTCTTTGGCTAGACGTTGTTACCTCTCATTCATACTTAGGATACTCTAAATTAATTAGATCAACTTCATGCACTTGAAACCTTTCATAAAAAGGCTTCAAAAGATGACCATTAACCTTAAAAATCTTACCCGTATCCATACTTTATATTTCAACTGCACCATAAGGAAAGATGTTAGTAACAACAAAGGGCCCTAGCCATCTAGAGCGTAATTTTCCAGGAAATAACTTAAGTTTAGAATTAAAAAGAATAAATTTTTGACCAACAAAGAATTGTTTCCTGAAGATCATTTAATCATGGAAGGCCTTTGTCTTATCCTTGTAAATCTTAGAATTTTCATATGCATCATTTCGGATCTCTTCCAGTTCGTGCAATTAAAGCTTTCTCATTTCACCGGCTTCATTCAAGTTCATATTGCACTGCTTGATTGCCCAATAGGCCTTGTGCTTCAATTCTGCGGGAAGATGACATGATTTTTCGTAAACAATACGATAAGGAGACATACCTAAGGGAGTTTTGTAAGCCGTTCTATATGCCCAAAGTGCATCTTCAAGTCTTGTGCTCCAATTCTTTCTATATGGGTTCACTGTCTTTTCGAGGATGGACTTGATTTCTCTGTTTGATACCTCGGCTTGACCATTTGTTTAAGGATGATAGGCGGTAGATACTCTATGAGTTACATAATATTTCTTCATTAGTGCTTCCACCACCTTGTTGTAAAAATGGGTTCCTCTATCTCTTATTATTTCTCTCGGTGTCCCGAACCTAGAAAAGATGTTAGATTTGACAAAATTGACAACAGCTTTAGCATCGTCAATTCGGGTTGCCTTAGCTTCAACCCATTTCGAAACATAATCCACAGCAAGCAAGATATATACATGATTATTAGAAACAGGAAAAGGGCCCATAAAGTCAATACCCCATACATCAAAAATTTCACAGATTAGAATAGGTGTTAAAGGTAATTGATCTCTAGGTCATAAACTTCCTGTTTTTTGGCACTTCTCACAAGTTTTACAAAACATATAAGAATCTTGAAATAAATTTGGCCAAAATAATCCACATTCGAGTACCTTGCGTGCTATCCTCTTTGGATCGAAATGTCCACCACATGCATATGAATGGCAAACATTTAAGATAGAAGAGATTTCATGGTCAGACACGCATCTTCTAATGACTTGATCGGCATAATATTTCCATAAGTAAGGTTTATCCCCAGCGTAATACTTAGCATCTCTTTTTATCTTATCTTTTTGAGACCTAGAAAATTCATTATGCAAAATTCCTGTAGCTAAAAAGTTAGCAATATCAGCATACCATGGTCTTGTTTCATGAATGGAAAAAAGATACTCATCTAGAAATTCATCTTTAAAGGGTGAAGGTTTTTCACTTGTGATGAGTCTACTAAGGTGATCAACCACCGAGTTTTTGGCTCCCTTCTTATCCTTGATTTCTATATTGAACTCTTATAGTAATAATATCCACTTGATGAGTCTTGGTTTTGCTTCTTTCTTTGAGAGTACATACTTGAGAGCTGCATTATCAGAATAAATAATCACTTTAGCTCCTAGTAAATAAGAACAAAATTTTTCTAAAGCAAAAACAATGGCTAGAAGTTTTTTTTTCGTTGTGGAATAGTTGCATTATGCACTATCAAGGGTTCGTGAGTCATAGTAGATGACATGTGGAACTATCTCCTCTCTTTGTCCAAGTACAGCTCCTACTGTGTAGTTACTTGCATCGCACATGATTTCGAATGGTAGATTCCAATTTGGGGGTTGGATGATTGGCGTGGTGGTCAACATGTCTTTGAGTTTGTCAAATGCCTTCTTACATGTCTCATCAAATTCGAATGCTACGTTCTTTTGTAGTAATCGACATAGGGGTTGGGTGATCTTGGAGAAGTTCTTAATAAATCGCCTATAAAATCCCGCATGTCCAAGAAAAGAGCAAACTTTCCGCACAGATTCGGGGTAAGGCAAAGATTTTCTCACTTCTATTTTTGACTTATCCACTTTTATCCCCTTAGAAGATACTATATGCCCTAGAATAATACCTTGATCAACCATAAAATGGTATTTTTCATAATTTAAAATAAGGTTACTTTCTATACATCTATTGAGGATTTTAGTGAGGTTAGCTAAGCATTCATCAAAGGTATTTCCATGAACAGTAAAATCATCCATGAACACTTCTATTATATCTTCTACATAATCAGAAAATATACTAACCATACATCTATAGAATGTGGCTGGAGCATTGCATAGACTAAAGGGCATGCGCTTGCAGGCAAAGGTTCCAAACGGACATGTAAAGGTAGTCTTTTCTTGATCTTCGAGTACCACTGGAATTTGATGAAAACCTGAATATCCATCAAGACAATAATAATGAGTTTTACCTATCAATCTTTCAAGCATTTGATCAATAAAAGGAAGAGGGAAGTGGTCTTTTCTTGTAAATGCATTCAACTTCCTATAATCGATACATACTCGCCACCCATTTTGAATTCGGGTAGCTACCAACTCACCATCCGAGTTTTGTATAACCGTTATACCCGTTTTCTTTGGAACCACTTAGACTGGAGTTACCCATTTGCTATCCGAAATTAGATAGATCATACATGCAACAAGTAGTTTCAAAATCTCCTTTTTAACTACTTCCATCATTGGTGGGTTGAGTCTTCTTTGTGCTTTCCTAGTAGGCTTACATTCCTCTTCCATAAGGATCTTGTGCATGCAAGTTGTTGGGCTTATTCCCTTGATGTCTGCTATTGTCCATCTGATAGCTTCCTTGTATTCCTTGAGCACTCTAAGCAACTTTTCTTCTCTTAAATTGGATAGTTTATTGGAGATGATCACCTGAAGTGTTTCTCTATCACCTAAGAAAACATATTTGAGGTGTTCTGGAAGAGTCTTCAATTCTAAATCTGGTGCCTGCACAATAGAGGGAAGAAGTTTTGTATGAGATAATGGAAATTAAATGTGAGAAACATCAAACCTCATCGTGCGTAGTGATCCTAGCTCTTGGACCGTTTTCAATAATTCTGGTTCCCACGCAAACTTCTTCTCCAATCTCTTTAAATCCTCAAGCGTGAGGTGCCTACTCAAAACAACTTTCAATTTATCCCTATCACAAATGTTCAAATACATGTCAGTTAAAGGATCAATAATATCTAAATCAAAAATAGAAGACATATCTCTAGGGTATTTCATGGCATTATATATATTGAATTTTATAACTTCACCATCAAATTCCATAGTAAGAGTGTCATCATAAACATCTATTTTTGTTCTAGAGGTTTTGAGAAAAGGTCTGCCCAATAAAATCAAAGATGTATCATCTCCCTCCATGTTTAAGACATAAAAATCTATCGAGAAGATTAAATCATTAACCTGCACCAAAACATCTTCTAACACCCCTTCGGGATAAACATTAGATCTATCAGCCAATTGAATTATCACACCAGTATTTTTTAATTTGCCCGTAGTCATAGACTTGTAAATAGATAATAGCATGACATTGATTGAGGCTCATAAATCTAACATGGCTTTTTCGATCTTTAAATTGCCTATTTTACATGAGATAGTGAACATAACTGGATCCTTGCATTTGGGTGATAACTTTTTCTGGAGGATTGCAGAAACATTCTCTTTCCTGTTCACATACTCATTTCCCTTAAGCTTCCTCTTTTTTGGACTTTGACTTTGGAGGAAAAGAAGGTATTATCTCGGGTATCTTCATGCTCCCTTCAGTGGTCGTTTCGGATTTAAGTTGAGGTGGTTTAATTCCTTTTTCGTTTCTTCACCTCTTGTGCTATGGGTTCAGATTTGAGGTTCTTTCAGTTTGGTTTCGCTTCTCAAAGTGATTGCATTTGCATTTTGCTTAGGGTTGACTATGGTTTGCAATGGCAATCTTCCTTGGGATTCTAGCTTGCTTACTGATGCGGCTAGTTGGTTCACTTGATCTTTTAATTCCTTAAGGTTGGACCTTGTTTCCTGTTGAAATTGTTGAGTACTATCAACAAGGGATTTAACAACCTCTTCAATAGACACACCTGAATTTGATGATTGCTGCATTGGTTGAGGAGGTTGCCTAGGTTGGTAGTTTTAGTATTGCAGCCTTTGTCCATAATTGAAGTTTGGATGATCCCATCATCTTGGATTGTAAGTATTGGAATAGGGATCATATTTTCTTTGGGAAGGCCCTTGGTATCCTCCAACCGTATTAGCATGCTCTTGTGAATCTTCTTGAAGTGTAGGACACATATCGGTTGGATGTCCACTAGCACAAATTCCACAAACCTTGGCGTGTGTCACGCCCCAGAAGTGCGAAAAATAGGGCTAATTTAAAACTTTTTATTCATTAATTCACAATTAAGAGTGCATTCCTATGCAGTGTCATACATCATCACCTATATTATACCTCAAGATCTCGTCATTGAATAGTATATATTATATCATATACATTACTTGATCTCAAGTTAATTAATCCTAATACATCCCATACAATGTTATACATCAAGTGTCTGCAATTATGATAATTGTCTGGGTACATGAAAAGATAAAAGATACCTCAAAATACAATATATGGCCTGGAGCTCAAGTCCTCCACTAGCCACTACTCCGTACGTCGCAGGAAAACCCTTTTCACTTGAAGAGATCTGGGGGGAAAGAAAACAGGGTGAGCTTCTAAATCGCTCAGTAAAGGGGGTAAGGGACTCATTTCATAAACCAAAATGCACATCACAAAATATTTTTTTGTATGTGAAACTCATTAATCTCATTTGAAAACCATAGCATGAAAGTACTCAAAACGACATTCTCATATCTCAAATCATGTGAAAACATGAAGTAAAAAGGCTCAGTCTAGAGCAATAACAAAGCATGTGAAAATAATGCGATAATCGTTTTCTCAATAAACGTGATAAAATCACTGAAATAGTAATGCACGTGGCACAGCCACTAAACACACGTGGCATAGCCACTGATTTAAATTCTACGTGGCATAGCCACTAAACACACGTGGCATAGCCACTGATTTAAATTCACGTGTGGCACAGCCACAGAATAGGGTTTCTCACGTGGCAACGGCCACCAAATAGGGTTTCTCACGTGGCAACGGCCACCAAATGGGGTACTCACGTGGCAACTGCCACCAAATAGAGTTTCTCACGTGGCAACGGCCACCAAATAGGGTTTCTCACGTGGCAACGGCCACCAAATGGGGTACTCACGTGGCAACGACCACCAAATGGGGTTCTCACGTGGCAACGGCCACAAAGTATACGTGGCATAGCCACAGGAAGCGCTGGGGACCCGACTGAGTTTTAGCACCGCCTTTCATCCTCAGACAGATGGGCAGTCAGAGAGGACTATACAGACCCTCGAGGATATGTTGAGAGCGTGTGTGCTGGATTTTAGAGGCTCCTGGGATGACCACCTGCAGTTAGCCGAGTTCGCTTATAATAATAGCTATCATGCTAGTATCGGGATGGCACCCTATGAGGCATTATACGGGCGTAGATGCCGTTCCCCCATTGGATGGGAAGAGGTTGGTGACAGACAGATTTTTGCTCCGAACTTGGTGCAGCAGGCATCTGAGGACGTCCAGTTGATATGTGAGAGATTACATTGGACTCGTAATGTAAAGTATGATTGATGTAAGTCCATGGATTCAATGTATGTATGTGTAATATGAATTGTAACGTACATACAAGTTTCATTGAGTATGAATATGAAGAAATGAGTTCTGGCAAGAGATGGATGTGATTGAAACTCAAGATGAGTAGTGTGGTAAAATGGAATGGAGTTATGCTTCCATTTGGTTTCATGTAGCATACCTTTGGACATACAATGAATGCACACAAGTTTCAATGTGCATAAGGTATGAATGGATGCCATTTTCAAGTTATAAGGGTGGATGGATGAGAAAATGGCCATGGCAATAGATTAAGGATGTGTTGGTATGAGTTGCAGCAAGGAAACTGCAGGAAATCTGGAAAACATGAGGGCCAGATCGATCTCATAGGATGAGAGATTGATCTGGAAGAGCCAAAATGCTCTTATTTGGGCGAAAGAATAGAGCAGATCGATCTCCAATGGAGCCAGATCGATCTCCCAAGCATTCTGTAGTGGAAAGATCGATCCCCAGGCACCCAGATCGATCTCCTTAGCTCTCTATTTGGGAGCAGATCGATCTCATGCCTAGACAGATCGATCTCATGCTTCGACAGATCGATCTCAGGCTTAAAAAAATGCCGTGAAAAAGAGGGATTTTAAGGGACCAGATCGATCTCCTCTTGGACCAGATCGATCTCCTTAAGCTATTTCTATATAAGGAGGGCTGAAAATCAGGAAATCTCGAGAAAAACACTAACCTTTCACTTTCAACCCAAAAACCTAACTTTCCCTCTCTAAAATCAGCCATTTCCAGCAAGAATTAAAGAGAGACCATTAGAGACAAAGTTGTTCCTATCAAAGAGAAGAACAACATAGTGTGAAGGCATTTTTCCGTTGTTGGTATTGAAGGAGTTAAGGGCATTGCCATTTGGAGCAAGAAGAAAAATCATATTTGGTAAGATTCTAACACTCCAATCCAAATACATTATCTATTTAATTGATTTTGGAGTTGTTTGGCATGACTATTGATGGATAAATTATCAAGGGATGTGGTGGAATTGGTGTAACCTAGAATGGGTATGATGTGAGAATATATGGGTTGAATGAGTTTGTGATTTATGGGCATTGCTAAAGTTATTAGTGAGGTAATGCTTATGATTTTAGATGGTTAAATGAGATTACATTGTGAGTTTGGAGGAATTGTGGAAATGAGTATGAATATGCTTGATAAATGCCATAGTGAGGGAATTCATGAACTATGAACACTATGAGCTTAATATCGATTTATTATCGATTAGGAATAAGTAATAGGCCTAAAAAGAATCCATAAACTCGAGTTATGGGTAAAGTAATGAAACTAGGCCATATAAGCGTTAATAGAGGCTATAGATTAAATTGACTATAGCAAGCACAAGGGTTGCATTATATGGATCGAATATAATGCAGGATACGATTTTGTGCAGTCTCGAAGAGTTCGTTGAAGACGAATCGAACCGTACGAGTAAGCAGCTTAAGGAAGTGGAATCACGCATCGCGATTCCAGGTAAGGGAATTTTGTGAGTATATAGAGGTAGCTGCTCGTACTTTGAACTGGTGGGTGAATATTGGGTGTTGTATGAAATGCATGGTTGCTCAAATAAATGATTGATGGTATTCGTGAATGATGATGAGTATATGCGTGATTTTGGTTTTGAAGTGGATTTTATGAAATGGGATAGTAAGGCTAATAATTGCATAAATCTATTGTTTTGATGCTTTTCAAAATGAAATTGCTTGGTTTTAAGAAAGCTTGTAGATAGGTCGGCTAGTATTGTATTGTTGTTGTGGAAAAGCATTTTTGAGTGCTAAACCTGATTGCCGGGATTGATTAATTGTATATGAGCCGCCTATCATATTTGTATGACATAAATCGCGCTAGAGCCTCGCTCGCGCTGGATTTCTATGTTTTCATTTGTATGAAACGTGCTGGAGCTTAGCTCGCACCTTGATTTGGAAACTATGATGATGTTTATAAACCGTACTGGAGCTTCTGCTCGTACGTGGATTTTGAGTAGTTGTCTTATGAGTATAACCGTACTAGAGCTATGCTCGTACGCGTCTCTGTATGAGAGGATGCCTGAGTCGTGCTAGAGCTTTGCTCGCACAAGTTTGCACATTGTGACACGTATAAGGTTGTGAAAGTTGGTAAGATCCTTAAGCCTTACATCCTTAAGCCAACATCCTTAAGCCCAAAGAGGCGGGGAGGCTCTGTTAGGCGGGGAGGCTCTGTTCGGTGGGGAGGCTCTCTTACGGTGGGATCCTTAAGCCAACATCCTTAAGCCCTGGAGGGGCGGGGAGGCTCTGTTTGGCAGGGAGGCTCTCCTACATGGGTACGGTAATATCCTTAAGCCTTACATCCTTAAGCCCAAAGAGGCGGGGAGGCTCTGTTCGGCGGGGAGGCTCTGTTCGGTGGGGAGGCTCTCTTACGGTGGGATCCTTAAGCCAGCATCCTTAAGCCCTGGAGGGGCGGGGAGGCTCTGTTAGGCAGGGAGGCTCTCCTACATGGGTACGGTAAGATCCTTAAGCCCTACATCCTTAAGCCAACATCCTTAAGCCCAAAGAGGCAGGGAGGCTCTGTTAGGCGGGGAGGCTCTGTTCGGTGGGGAGGCTCTCTTACGGAAGGATCCTTAAGCCCTACATCCTTAAGCTAACATCCTTAAGCCCGAGGAGGTAGGGAGGCTCTGTTAAGCGGGGAGGCTCTGTTCGGCAGGGAGGCTCTCCTTCACGGATATGGAAAACTCTTGGTATGGGGTAGGTAAGACCTAGGAATGGCACCCCCAATCACGATATGAGTCTACGGAGTACGCTGTACCGTGTATATCACATGGAGTACGATGTACCGCATGATGGTTATGTGGTGAGAAAGTCTGGCGAGGGATAATCCATCTTCGTGCCAGCGTGATACCCCGCACACCTGGATGCGTGTGGTCTGGGATGATTTATGGTGTAGTTGGTCCACATAGGCACTTTTGATATAGTGACCTAGTTTTTATACATATGTGTGGATTGTGAATTGATTTGGTAGTATTTATGTGTTGAGAAAGAGGTTTATGAAGTTGGTTTAAAAAGGAGGTTTCTTAATGAATTGCCCTTTTTATGAATTGAAATGAGATTGAGCATGAGATGATTTATACATGATGTTTCTACCATGTTTTATATGCCAATGCACATGATTTTGATACATGATATATATGTATATTCACATGGCATAGTTTTATTCCTCATGCTCCTACCATAAATGATTTATACATAACACTATCAGCATGTAGATAGAGTAGTTATCTACCATGCTTGCATTATTGCCTTACTGAGCGTGTGGTTGCTCATCCCACTCTATTTCCCCCCTACAGAGTGTGCATAGTAGCCCAGTAAGGACTGAGGCGTGGTATTTTGGACTCCGCTGCATCTCCATCGCTAAAAGGTATATATACACAGTGATTCCTTTTGTATCTAAACAATGTAAAAGCACAGTATTCTTTTGAGTTGTAATTATGGGGGATGTAGATATCAGTAAACATACTCTTGTATAAGTACAAGATTTAAATGCAAATGTATGACATCGTTTTAATTAATTGAGAATGAATGAGAAGTGGTGTTTATTATTGACTCACAGCCCAACAGTGTGTGGTGAGTTTAGTTCACGACCGGGTAAGGTAACAGTAAAACGCGAAAAAAATTTCAGTGATTTTCGGTTAAAGAGAATGGAATTGGGTCGTGACAGAGATTGGTATCAGAGCTGTGTTGGCCTGATGTGAGTCATTAATAAAACGTAAGAAAGAACATCCCCATAGTACTGTGCTTTTGTTTAGATATAACTGTGTATACCGTGATGGATTGAGCTTAATGAATTATTATAATACAGGATTTAGGCACTATGCCAGTTACACGCAAAGGTAAAGGGGCGAGAGCACGTGCTAGAGGCCGTAGAGGTAGGCCTGAGAGCCGTGTGGAGCCACAGACTGAACAGGCTCCACAGAACCCTGCTGAGAGAGCAGATGATACTGAGGCTCGCTTCGCTAGGTTAGAGCGGAGTATTGAGAGTTTGGTGGAGATAGTCACGCAGGCCTTGGGCGCCGGTGACAGACGAGGTCCCGCGACACAGCCTACTACGGAACAGGCAGCTGCAGAGGCGGAGAGACCTCAGACTGCTGAGACAGCTACAGTTACACCACCTCCAGCCCAGGATATAGCTTCTCCTATCGCTCCACAGCAGAGCGGTAGCGATTTGGGATATGACTGCTACTTGAGCAGGTTGCGAGAGTTTCAAGTGCTGAAACCCCCAGTGTTTAGAGGGGTGAAGGACCCAGTGATTACGGAGGATTGGGTGTATGAGATGGAGAAACTATATAGGTATTTAAGATGCACTTCAGCTGAAAAGGTAGCCTTTGCCGTGTTTATGTTGAAAGGCGAGGCCGAGCATTGGTGGAGGTCCACCGAGGTTATTTTGAGGGCCAGACACTCTGAGATCTCGTGGGAGATATTTCTAGAGGCCTTCAGGAGACAGTATATTCCAGCTACCGCATAGAGGAAATTACGGATGGAATTTATGAATTTGGTTCAGGGGAACTGGACTGTGGACGAGTATGAGTCCAAGTTTATGTTATTGGGGAGATATGACCCTGACACGATGGGTAGTGAGACCCGAAAGATTCAGAAGTTCATGGATGGATTGAGATTGACCATCCGAACTAAGCTAGCTCCCTTTGACATCTTGACCTATAAGGAGGCTGTACATAAGGCTCAGTTATGTGAGCAAGACTTTGAGCGAAATGCCTCCGAGCTTGGGAGAGTCAGTGTTAGAAAGGACAGGGACCGAAAGAGATCCGGGTTTGGAAGAGTGGCCAGGAAAGGAGGCCCAAGTTATTTTGAGAAGAGACCTAAGATTGAGGAGGTGCGGGAGAGAGCTGCTAGACCTCCCGTATACCCAGCCTTAACTGCGCCGAGGGGCATGACTATTGGAGGACCACGGCCTACTACTGATCAGTGTAGGAGATGTGGGAGATTTCATGGGAATAGGCCCTGTCTGATGACCCCTATGGTGTGTTTTAGATGCGAGAGACCAGGACATATAGCTAAGTATTGTCCCGAGAGGATGGAGATTGCCCCACAGAAAGGCAAGGAGCCTGAGGGAGCTCCAGTTGAGACAGCAGCCCCGAGAAGGAGAGCTACAGCTGAGGAAAAAGGGAAACAGGCTGCGGGTGTGAGCAGAGGAAGAGTACATGCACTGGACCAGGACACTGCAGACGCATTGACGGATGTGATTAAAGGTACCATCCGAATCTTTGATTTAGAAGCATTGGTATTATTTGATCCTGGTGCCACGCATTCTTTCATATCACCTTCCTTTGCACATAAATTGTTGAATTATGTGAAACCGACATTGTTGGATAAAATGTTGATGATTTCCACACCCATGAATGATAGTCAATTGACTGAGCATGCATGTGGGGATTGTAAGTTAAAGATAGAGGGGAAGGAAATGATAGCCAATCTGATTTTATTGAATATGAATGATTTTGATGTAATTTTGGGAATGGATTGGTTGGCTACCAATCGTGTTGTGATGGATTGTCATGCCAAAACATTGATGTTTTCAGGATTAGACAATCTTATTGTAAATTTTGATGAAAAGAAATGATATGAAACTTGTATAATTGTGGTAAATAAAAGAGTATAATTTTAATTGCATATTGCTTGAGAGATAAATTATTTGTTTTTGATAAATATTGAATGTGGAGTGATGGTTTATGTTACTAACGATGGAGAGGATAATGTGAAGGGTTCATTGCCTATGTGGTCGATATAGATGAGGCACACCCGGAATTGAAGGACATACCCGTAATTACGAATTTCCCTGATGTCTTTCCGGATGAATTACCAGGACTACCACCTGAAAGGGAAATGGAATTTTGCA
Source organism: Firmiana major (assembly GCA_033439115.1). NCBI lineage: Eukaryota > Viridiplantae > Streptophyta > Magnoliopsida > Malvales > Malvaceae > Firmiana > Firmiana major. The sequence goes on along the minus strand of CM065908.1, from coordinate 41,363,588 downwards.
TTGAGTTAGTGCCTGGTACAGAGCCAATATCGAAACCACCCTATAGAATGGCTCCGATAGAGTTGGAAGAGCTGAAGAAACAGTTGCAAGAGTTGCTGGAGAAGGGGTTTATTAGACCGAGTGTCTCACCTTGGGGAGCACCGGTTCTATTTGTAAGGAAGAAGGATGGAAGCCTCCGATTGTGTATAGATTACCGGTTGTTGAATAAGGCCACCATTAAGAACAAGTACCCCCTTCCAAGAATCGATGATTTGTTGGATCAGCTCCAGGGAGCCGAAGTATTTTCTAAGATAGATCTGCGGTCAGGGTATCATCAGTTGAGGATCAGGAGTGGAGATGTACCCAAGACAGCATTTCGTACCCGTTATGGCCACTACGAGTTTTTGGTGATGCCATTCGGATTGACGAATGCTCCCGCAGCATTTATGGCATTGATGAATGATATATTCAAGCCATACCTGGACAAGTTTGTAATAGTGTTCATTGATGATATTTTGGTGTATTCCAAGTCCAGGGAAGATCATGAGGAGCACTTGAGGATAGTTCTGCAGACCCTCCGAGAGAAAGAGTTGTATGCCAAACTCAGCAAGTGTAACTTTTGGTTGGAACAGATCTCATTTCTGGGGCATTTTGTGTCAAAGGATGGGGTATCAGTGGATCCATCCAAGATAGAGGTAATTATACAGTGGGAACAGCCCAAGACAGTTACTGAGATCAGAAGTTTTCTGGGATTGGCAGGATATTATCGGAGATTTGTAGAGGGTTTCTCCAGACTAGCTGCTCCATTGACACGCCTCACGCGAAAAGATATTAAGTTTGTATAGGATGAGGCATGCGAGAGGAATTTTGAGGAGCTTAAGCGTCGATTGACGACTGCTCCAGTTCTCACCATTCCTACCAACTCAGGAGGATTCTCGGTGTATACGGATGCATCACACCAGGGACTGGGCTGTGTACTTATGCAGGATGGGAAGGTAGTTACCTATGGATCTAGACAGTTGAAAGATCATGAGAGGAACTACACGACACATGATTTGGAGTTGGCGGCTGTAGTATTTGCTTTGAAAATATGGCGCCACTATCTCTATGGTGAGAAATTTCAGGTGTTCACAGATCATAAGAGCCTTAAGTACCTGTTCTCGTAGAAAGAGCTGAATATGAGACAGAGGAGATGGCTCGAACTCCTGAAGGACTATGATTGTGAAATCATGTACCACCCGGGTAAGGAAATGTAGTTGCCGATGCTTTGAGTAGAAAGAACCTTGGGTTGGTGTCTTATATGATGGTACGGGAACATGAATTGTTAGAACACTTTGCGAACCTCAGTTTAGATGTAACCCCACCTGGATCTGAGAGACTTGAGATCATGGCTAGTTTGAGACTAGAGCCAGAGTTGATTGGCCGTATTCGGCAAGCCCAGCAGAGCGATCGACGGTGTATCGATTGGCTGAGGCAGGTACAGATAGGTGTGGGTATTGATTTTGAGCAGAGTGCTGATGGGTTATTGAGGTTCAGAGGCAGAGTATGCGTTCCCAGGGATCCTGAGATCAGGAGAACGATTTTATCAGAGGCTCACTCATCGAAGTATACGATACATCCGGGAAGTACCAAGATGTATCAAAACCTTCGAAAGGTTTATTGGTGGTCTGGAATGAAGAGAGACATCGCTAAATATGTCGCTAAGTGTCTCGTTTGTCAGCAAGTGAAGGTAGAGCATCAGAAGCCTGCAGGATTATTGCAGCCTCTACCGATACCGACATGGAAGTGGGAGCATGTCACCATGGATTTTGTGATGGAGTTGCCGAGGACCCGTAGAGGTCATGATGCCATATGGGTTATTGTGGACCGGTTGACTAAGTCCGCCCATTTCTTGGCTATGAGAGCTACCGATACACTGAGTCAGTTGGCGAACCTGTATATTCGAGAGATAGTACGGCTACATGGTGTACCAGTGAGTGTTGTTTCTGATAGGGATGCCCGCTTCACTTCCCATTTCTGGGAACATTTTCAGGAAGCGCTGGGGACCCGACTGAGTTTTAGCACCGCCTTTCATCCTCAGACAGATGGGCAGTCAGAGAGGACTATACAGACCCTCGAGGATATGTTGAGAGCGTGTGTGCTGGATTTTAGAGGCTCCTGGGATGACCACCTGCAGTTAGTCGAGTTCGCTTATAATAATAGCTATCATGCTAGTATCGGGATGGCACCCTATGAGGCATTATACGGGCGTAGATGCCGCTCCCCCATTGGATGGGAAGAGGTTAGTGACAGACAGATTTTTGCTCCAGACTTGGTGTAGCAGGCATCTGAGGACGTCCAGTTGATATGTGAGAGATTACGGACAGCTCAGAGCCGGCAAAAGAGTTATGCTGACAAGAGACGAAGACCACTGGAGTTTGATGAGGGTGAGTCGGTGTTTCTAAGGGTATCACCATCGAAGGGTATTATGAGATTTGGTAAGAAGGGCAAGCTGAGCCCTAGATATATCGGACCCTTCAAGATTTTGGAGAGAGTGGGAGATAAGGCGTATAGGTTGGCATTGCCACTGGACTTGGCAAATGTCCACAACGTCTCCCACATCTTGATGCTTCGGAAGTATCACCCGGACCCGGCACACGTGATAAGATATGAGCCGTTGGAGCTCCATAAGAGTATGACGTATGTTGAGAAGCCGGTTCGGATATTGGACAGAAAAGAGAAAGTGTTACGGAATAAGACAATTCCCTTGGTGAAAGTTCTTTGGCAACATCAAGCGGCGGAAGAGGCCACGTGGGAATTGGAGAACTTGATACGGGAGAAGTACCCCCAACTTTTTGAAGAGTGACTTGGTTCTAATTTGGAGGACCAAATTCCTTAAAGGATGGGAGAATGTAAGACCCCGTATATGTATAATGGTAATGTGTATAATTGGATCAAATAATATGAATGGACTTGTAATGTAAAGTATGATTGATGTAAGTCCATGGATTCAATGTATGTATGTGTAATATGAATTGTAACGTACATACAAGTTTCATTGAGTATGAATATGAAGAAATGAGTTCTGGCAAGAGATGGATGTGATTGAAACTCAAGATGAGTAGTGTGGTAAAATGGAATGGAGTTATGCTTCCATTTGGTTTCATGTAGCATACCTTTGGACATACAATGAATGCACACAAGTTTCAATGTGCATAAGGTATGAATTGATGCCATTTTCAAGTTATAAGGGTGGATGGATGAGAAAATGGCCATGCCAATAGATTAAGGATGTGTTGGTATGAGTTGCAGCAAGGAAACTGCAGGAAATCTGGAAAACATGAGGGCCAGATCGATCTCATAGGATGAGAGATCGATCTGGAAGAGCCAGAATGCTCTTATTTGGGCGAAAGAATAGAGCAGATCAATCTCCAATGGAGCCAGATCGATCTCCCAAGCATTCTGTAGTGAAAAGATCGATCCCCAAGCACCCAGATCGATCTCCTTAGCTCTCTGTTTGGGAGCAGATCGATCTCATGCCTAGACAGATCGATCTCATGCTTCGACAGATCGATCTCAGGCTTAAAAAAATGCCGTGAAAAAGAGGGATTTTAAGGGACCAGATCGATCTCCTCTTGGACCAGATCGATCTCCTTAAGCTATTTCTATATAAGGAGGGCTGAAAATCAGGAAATCTCGGGAAAAACACTAACCTTTCACTTTCAACCCAAAAACCTAACTTTCCCTCTCTAAAATCAGCCATTTCCAGCAAGAATTAAAGAGAGACCATTAGAGACAAAGTTGTTCCTATCAAAGAGAAGAACAACATAGTGTGAAGGCATTTTTCCGTTGTTGGTATTGAAGGAGTTAAGGGCATTGCCATTTGGAGCAAGAAGAGAAATCATATTTGGTAAGATTCTAACACTCCAATCCAAATACATTATCTATTTAATTGATTTTGGAGTTGTTTGGCATGACTATTGATGGATAAATTATCAAGGGATGTGGTGGAATTGGTGTAACCTAGAATGGGTATGATGTGAGAATATATGGGTTGAATGAGTTTGTGATTTATGGGCATTACTAAAGTTATTAGTGAGGTAATGCTTATAATTTTAGATGGTTAAATGAGATTACATTGTGAGTTTGGAGGAATTGTGGAAATGAGTATGAATATGCTTGATAAATGCCATAGTGAGGGAATTCATGAAGTATGAACACTATGAGCTTAATATCGATTTATTATCGATTCGGAATAAGTAATAGGCCTAAAAAGAATCCATAAACTCGAGTTATGGGTAAAGTAATGAAACTAGGCCATATAAGCGTTAATAGAGGCTATAGATTAAATTGACTATAGCAAGCACAAGGGTTGCATTATATGGATCGAATATAATGCAGGATACGATTTTATGCAGTCCCGAAGAGTTCGTTGAAGACGAATCGAACCGTACGAGTAAGCAGCTTAAGGAAGTGGAATCACGCATCGCGATTCCAGGTAAGGGAATTTTGTGAGTATATAGAGGTAGCTGCTCGTACTTTGAACTGGTGGGTGAATATTGGGTGTTGTATGAAATGCATGGTTGCTCAAATAAATGATTGATGGTATTCGTGAATGATGATGAGTATATGTGTGATTTTGGTTTTGAAGTGGATTTTATGAAATGGGATAGTAAGGCTAATAATTGCATAAATCTATTGTTTTGATGCTTTTCAAAACGAAATTGCTTGGTTTTAAGCAAGCTTGTAGATAGGTCGGCTAGTATTGTATTGTTGTTGTGGAAAAGCATTTGTGAGTGCTAAACCCGATTACCGGGATTGATTAATTGTATATGAGCCGCCTATCATATTTGTATGACATAAATCGCGCTAGAGCCTCGCTCGCGCTGGATTTCTATGTTTTCATTTGTATGAAACGTGCTGGAGCTTAGCTCACACCTTGATTTGGAAACTATGATGATGTTTATAAACCGTACTGGAGCTTCTGCTCGTACGTGGATTTTGAGTAGTTGTCTTATGAGTATAACCGTACTAGAGCTATGCTCGTACGCGTCTCTGTATGAGAGGATGCCTGAGTCGTGCTAGAGCTTTGCTCGCACAAGTTTGCACATTGTGACATTTATAAGGTTGTGAAAGTTGGTAAGATCCTTAAGCCTTACATCCTTAAGCCCAAAGAGGCGGGGAGGCTCTGTTAGGCGGGAAGGCTCTGTTCGGTGGGGAGGCTCTCTTACGGTGGGATCCTTAAGCCAACATCCTTAAGCCCTGGAGGGGCGGGGAGGCTCTGTTAGGCAGGGAGGCTCTCCTACATGGGTACGGTAAGATCCTTAAGCCTTACATCCTTAAGCTAACATCCTTAATCCCAAAGAGGCGGGGAGGCTCTGTTAGGTGGGGATGCTCTCTTACGGTGGGATCCTTAAGCCAGCATCCTTAAGCCCTGGAGGGGCGGGGAGGCTCTGTTAGGCAGGGAGGCTCTCCTACATGGGTACGGTAAGATCCTTAAGCCCTACATCCTTAAGCCAACATCCTTAAGCCCAAAGAGGCGGGGAGGCTCTGTTAGGCGGGGAGGCTCTGTTCGGTGGGGAGGCTCTCTTACGGAAGGATCCTTAAGCCCTACATCCTTAAGCTAACATCATTAAGCCCGAGGAGACAGGGAGGCTCTGTTAAGCGGGGAGGCTCTGTTCGGCAGGGAGGCTCTCCTTCACGGATATGGAAAACTCTTAGTATGGGGTAGGTAAGACCTAGGAATGGCACCCCCAATCACGATATGAGTCTGCGGAGTACGCTGTACCGTGTATATCACATGGAGTACGATGTACCGCATAATGGTTATGTGGTGAGAAAGTCTGGCGAGGGATAATCCATCTTCGTGCCAGAGTGATACCCCGCACACCTGGATGCGTGTGGTCTGGGATGATTTATGGTGTAGTTGGTCCACATAGGCACTTTTGATATAGTGACCTAGTTTTTATACATATGTGTGGATTGTGAATTGATTTGGTGGTATTTATGTGTTGAGAAAGAGGTTTATGAAGTTGGTTTAAAAAGGAGGTTTCTTAATGAATTGCCCTTTTTATGAATTTAAATGAGATTGAGCATGAGATGATTTATACATGATGTTTCTACCATGTTTTATATGCCAAAGCACATGATTTTGATACATGATATATATGTCTATTCACATGGCATAGTTTTATTCCTCATGCTCCTACCATAAATGATTTATGCATAACACTATCAGCATGTAGATAGAGTAGTTATCTACCATGCTTGCATTATTGCCTTACTGAGCGTGTGGTTGCTCATCCCACTCTATTTTCCCCCCTACAGAGCGTGCATAGTAGCCCAGTAAGGATTGAGGCGTGGTATTTTGGACTCCGCTGCATCTCCATCGCTAAAAGGTATATATACACAGTGATTCCTTTTGTATCTAAACAATGTAAAAGCACAGTATTCTTTTGAGTTGTAATTATGGGGGATGTAGATGTCAGTAAACATACTCTTGTATAAGTACAAGATTTAAATGCAAATGTATGACATCGTTTTAATTAATTGAGAATGAATGAGAAGTGGTGTTTATTATTGACTCACAGCCCAACAGTGTGTGGTGAGTTTAGTTCACGACCGGGTAAGGTAACAGTAAAACGCGAAAAAATTTTCAGTGATTTTCGGTTAAAGAGAATGGAATTGGGTCCTGACAGTATACATGAGTATTTTGTATCTAATATATTGTACGCACAGTTATATCTTGGAATTGTAAACAGTATTATGGGGATGATATGTAAGCACATGGTATTTATACAATTAATTTTGTGTATCTACACACACACCTGGGAGTGTGAATTAAAGCTTTAAATATTCCGTTGTAAATGAATGAATTTTTAGTAATTGCATCTTCTCACAGCCCAACCGTAGTAGAGAATGTATGGATAGAAGGGTTCACAAAAGCGGGGTATGACACGTGGCATAGCCACTGAGTTAAATTTACATGTGGCACAGCCACAGGATTGGGTTTCACGTGGCAACGGCCACCAATTAGGGTTCTCACGTGGCAACGGCCACCAAATGGGGTTCTCACGTGGCAACGGCCACCAAATAGGGTTCTCACATGGCAACGGCCACCAAATGGGGTTCTCACGTGGCAATAGCCACCAATTATACGTGGCATAGCCACAGAATGGGGTTTCTCACGTTACCAGAACGGAGAAGAATCGGGCTTACATGCTACCAGAGCAATGCCCGGTGTGTACTCAGAATTACACACCTAAGTCTTAATCACATAAGACTAGTTTGCCTTCACGTAGAACTCATAGTGGTTTTTCTCTCATAAAACTCATTTAAAACCGTTTTGTACTCAACACAAAACATATTGAAACCAAGTCCCAACCGGTAAAACACGCACACATTTCTCAAATCTCGACATTGCCTTAACGTAGAGCCCAGTTATAAACTCATAAAAACATTGGGCTCCAACCGGCTATAAAAATCGTGTGCAATTGTATCACAACACAACACTCAACATGCTTGTTTTATAAATCACAAATCATGCTATAATAGTTCGCAAATCACATACACAAATGGTTTAGTTTCCCTTACCTCTTTGCACCTCGTATAGTGCAATCGTTTCCCCCTTGACACGGACTAGTCCCGTATTCCACTCTAGAACTCCCGAGCTGTCCAAACGATGTTAAAACAGCAATATTCAACTATCACATCAACCTCAATTCTCAAAATCGAGCATAATTGCTCATAACTCCTCAAATTTCTCAATTCTCATAACTCCACCACAAACCACAATCTCGCTCACAACACCTCAACATTCTATATTTCCTATGCCACAATATCTATGCTAATACACCACATTGTCTAAATCTCCATTTATAGCTCAAAATTCCTAAATTGCTAAATATCATTATCACTACAACCACATTGTAATTTCATCAATCCCTAATCATTTTCCAGCTATTTCAGCATAATGCCAACAACTATTATCACCAAAATCATCTCAAATATCAAGATCGAGGTTTAGAAATTACCCCAAGCTTGTGAGGTGCACAACCCACGCCTCGATTCGATTCGTCCTTCGATTTCTTAGTATGTTGTTCTCCCTTTGACGAGGAACAACTTTCCTTCTTGCCACAACTTCTGATTTGGACAAAAATGAGTGCTTTGGATGAGTGAGAAAGCTAGGTTTCGGTGAAAATAGGGGTTGGAAGAGAGAGAAAGTGAGATTGCATGAGAAAAACAGGAGTTCCTTATATAGGCTGAGGGTAGGAGATCGATCTGGCTCTTGATGAGATCGATCTGCATTTGAATTTTGGGGACAATTTGGGTAATTTTATGCCTAGGAGATCGATCTGTCGAGGGGTGAGATCGATCTCTTTATGGCTTTATGAGATCGATCTGCTCCTTGAGGAGATCGATCTTCTCCCAAACAGAATCATTTGGAGATCGATCTCTTCCTCATGAGATTGATCTTCTCTCAAACAGAATCATAAGGAAATCGATCCTCTTCCATTGGAGATCGATCTGCTCCTTAAATTCCTCCTTCCTTGTCATTTTTAACTCACCAGATCGATCTCTCCTTCTCCCAGATCGATCTGTCCTCATAGCTTCACACTTATTTTAAACACTTAACATATAAATCTCCAATTATCATTCCCACAATTCACTTAGCTCAATAAATTACACTTCAAATTCTTATTACATATTTAAAATATATCTGAAATTCTTAGATCTCACAGCTTGTTTCATGTTTCCCACTCCTAAAGCAAGTTGCTGCACAATAAAGGTTAGATTAGCAATTTGATTGTCAACTGAAGATGTACTCACCTCATTCACTCTTCTAGGCATATCTTGTCTAGTTGCAAATTGTTGAGAATTTACAATCATGGTGGAAATTAAATTCCTAGCTTCTGTGGGGGTTTTATTGACTATTGCTCCTCCACTAGCAGCATCCATCATTCTTCTTTCCATTGGCAAGAGTCCTTCATAGAAGTATTGGATGAGTAGTTGTTCAGAAATCCTATGTTGTGGGCAGCTAGCATAAAGTTGCTTGAATCTTTCCTAAATACTCATGAAGATTTTCGGTATCTCTTTGTTTGATTCCACATATCTCCCTTCTTATGTTTGCAGCCCTAGAAACTGAAAAAAATTTATCAAGAAAGCATCTTACCATGTCAGTCCATGTTGTAATCGAACCTGGAGGAAGGTAGAATAACCAATCCTTAGCTCTATCCGCGAGTGAGAATGGAAAGGCCCTAAGCTTGATTTGATCCTCCGTAACAGCGTGTGGCTTCATGCTGGAGCAAACCACATGAAATTCCTTGAGATGTTTATGAGGATCTTCGTTTTCCAACCCATGGAACTTTGGAAGAAGGTTGATCAGTCCATATTTCAGTTCGAACTCTGTTTGCAAAGCAGGATATTGAATACATAATTGTTGTTGATCCAAAGCTAGAGCGGTGAGTTGTCTAAGAGTTCTCTCTTGATTGTTGGCCATCTCTCGCTCGGATTCGAAGTCACTTGATGAGTCTTCAAGGTCTAATGCAAGATTTAATCCTGGTGATGAGATAAAGCTTTCTTCGTGCTTGCGATTTCTAGCTTCTTTCCTAAGTCTTCTCTCAGTCTTCTTGATGTCAGGATCATATGTGTAACGACCCTTGACCCTCGAAAATCGGGAAATTTTTTTTTTTTGAATTTAATTTACCCACTTATTCCCTTAATCACTTAGGTTGCATTCATGCTCAGTGTCAAATCGCTTTTCTTAATTCTTAATCCGTAATTATATTTAAATTCCATATTTTAACCCATATGGTCGATAGAAATTTCGACAACATAACGACTTACATATGGGCCTACCCACCTGCAATTCAGTTGTTTTAACAATCCTAGATATCCACAACTACCAAGCATACTTTCCAATCAACATTTACAACTCAATACATTCATATCGATTAATACCAATCATTCTACAACCTAGTCCCAAAAATTATATCCTCTACATCGTTTCCTTACAAATTACATCCCAACAAAATATTCCTAATATATGTCTGTGCGTACAAATGTGTCTGGTAAAGGAATATAATTGTATACCTTGACTGCGTGTACAAAAAGTAGCCTAAGGTAGCTCTTTCCCGCCAGCCTACGTCATGTACGCGGCAAATAGCGTCTATAAATCACTGCAAATAATCTGAAAGGTAGAGGGGTGAGCTTTCGGGAAAAAGCCCAGTAAGAAACGCATTTAAAATGATCATGGTGGCTAAATCACATTAATTGCATGATAAAACCAAAAGATACGTTTCTTTACAAATATCACATAGCTTTCAAAGAGCGTATATATAAAACATAATTGATAGAAATATAATTTTGAAGAACAAATCTCTTCAGTTACATCACAATCTATCGAAACATACAAAACTCCAGAATATTTCAAAACCGATAGAACTTCAAAAGCATAACTGATGCAAAAACATATATCGGAGGATCAAAATCATTTAGCATAGTTCATATCGGATGGAGATTTGGATAACTTATAAAGGGAAGTCATAAATATGCCCGAAGGCAGGATTCATATATGCCACAAAGGCGCACACGATAAAAATGCATTGACCGTATGGCACTTTGCATCTGTAGGACTCAAGAGGTGGCCCCCCACAGTCACACAGACTGTGTGGCGCTTTGCTCCCACAAATCTCAAGAGGTGGCCCTCACGATCATATGTCTTTGTGAACCGCGTGGCACTTTGCTCCCATCGGACTCAAGAGGTAACCCCCACAGTAACATAGACTGCGTGGCACTTTGCTCCCACAGAACTCAAGAGGTGACCCCCACGTTCGCATGTCTTTGTGAATCGCGTGGTACTTTGCTCCCACAGAACTCAAAGGTAACCCCCACAGTAACATAGACTGTGTGGCACTTTGCTCCTGTCGGACTCAAGAGGTAACCCCCACGTTCACATGTCATTGTGGAAATTACGTGGTACTTTGCTCCCACAAAACTCAAGAGGTAACCCCCACAGTAACATAGACTGTGTGGCACTTTGCTCCCGTCGGACTCAAGAGGTAACCCCCACAATTCCACTATACAATGCCCTTTTTGTCTTAAAGCAGAGTTTTCAAAATCTTACTTGGGTTTTTATAGCTCATTAACTCATATCGAGTAATAAAATCAAAATTCTTGAAATCTGAAAACTCTTTCATAAAACAGAAAAAACGGTGTGGCACTTTGTTCCCGTAGGACTCAAGAGGTGGCCCCCACAATCGCCTTTCGAAAACAAATTTCATTTCTCAAACATAAGTTCACATACCAACTTTCATTTCATTCAAAAACATGAAATCAATCATACATAAGTCAAAACCATGACATTTATTCAGAAAATCATGCTTGAAACTACGCATTTAATTTCATCTAGCATTTCTTTATCTCGAAAACATGATCAAATAAATCTTGGGCTCATTAGGTGTCAGGTTTTATTTTACAATCAAGGGTTGCACGAGAAGGCATAAAAACACATAGATAAATCGGAGTCTAAAGGTAGAGATACCATTACCATCTTAAATTACACCCCTTACCTCGATTTATCGAAATTTTTGAATTCGAGTGGTGACGCCTTCTAGTAACTCCTTTAATTCCTTCTACAATTACCTACATCGAAGTTGTAGACTTAGCACCCTATTCATGCGAATTGGGTTAAAATCGTAATTTATCATTGCTACTGCGTGTGTACGTATTATTGTATACTCTTAGGCCGACACGCACGTTTATATATTTCTTCACCATTTATATATTTGCCCCTACAAGTATTAACATATACCTTTATTATATACATCCTCATGTATACACGCATAAATATATATTTATATATATACACTCCTATATGTGTGTGTGTATATATATATATATATATACACTTTTATTGTTTTCATGTTTTCCTATCTCACATATATACAATATACGTTCTTTGTATATACATATATATACTTTTATTTGTTTTTCATATTTCCCTATCTCATATACTAGCACACATTCATCCTATGTACATCCATACGTATATGCACCTAAATAAATAAATATATATATATATATATCATTGTTTTTCATTTTTCCTTATCACATGTATCCATTCTTTGTATGTACATATACTAAAACACACATTTATTTTATACTCATTTGTATGTACACCCAAGTATATAGACATTATTCATATACTCCTATATGTATATACACCTAAGTATATACACATATTTATTTTATTCTTGGCTTCCCTTATTCATTATCAAGCATATGTACATATACTAACATACCCTTTCATTATACACACCTAGATGTATATACCCAAATATATATATATATATATTCACATAAATACATATATATATATATATATTATCACTTATTTCCATTATTCAATATCACATATATATATATATTTGCCTACCTCTCATCTTTCCATTTTTTTGTCTAATTTAATCTATAACTAACATGCTATACACATACAATACATATATATACATGCCCATCAATATACATTATACATACATGTATTTTACCTTTTCTTTCTTCCTTTTCTTTTTTTTTTTCTTTTCTTTCTTTTTCCTTTCTTCCCTCTCGGTTAGCCCAGCTGCTCACTATCCCGATTGCTCTTCTTCTTCCTCCCTTTCTCCCTCGGTTCCAGCCCTTTCTCCCTCACGGTTTCTCCTGTTTGGTCTCGGTTACAGCCTCCATTTCCAGCTACAGTTCCTCTCGGGTTGCCCTGTTCTGCCTCACCGATCCTCCTCTGTTCCAGTTCAGTTCTCGGTCCTGCCTCAGTTTCTTTCCTTCTTGGTGCTGCTTCAATGAGAGGCTCTCGGTCAGCATTCAGCTTCAGCCCTCTCGGCTCTTTCCTCCTCTGTTTTCTTTTCCTCACCTCACGATTTTCAGCACCGCCCTTCAGTTCCCCTGCTTCCTTCTTCTCCTTCCTACTCTTCCCTTTCCTTTTCTTCTTCCTCGGCAGGACAGCTCTCCCCTTCCTTCTTCCCCCTTCTCTTTTTGGCTCACTCTTCTCCCTCCTTTCCAATCCTCTCTCTCTCGGTCAGTCCCCCTTTTCTTCTTGTCACGCCCCGAAAATGCAGAAAATAGGGCAAATTTAAAACTTTTTACTCATTAATTCACAAATAAAGGTGCATTCCTGTGAAGTGTCATACATCATCATAATTATCATGCCTCAGGATCTCATCATAACATAGTGTATATTGAATCATATACATTACTCAATTCCAAGTTAATTAATCCTAATACATCCCATATAATGTTATACATCAAGTGTCTGCAATTACAATAATAGTCTGGGTACATGAAAAGATAAGATATACCTCAAGATACAATATATATGGCCTGGAGCTCGAGTCCTCCACTAGCCACTACTCCGTACGTCGCAGGGAAGTCCTTATTCACTTGAAGAACTCTGGGGGGAAAGAAAAACAGGGTGAGCTTCTAAATCGCTCAGTAAGGGGGGTAGGGGACTCATTTCATAAACCAAAATGCACATCACAAAACATTTATTTGTATGTGAAACTCATTTGAAAACTATAGCATGAAAGTACTCAAAACGACACTCTCACGTGTCAAGTCATGTGAAAACATGAAGTGAAAGGCTCACTCTAGAGCAAACACAAAGCATGTGAAAACAACGCGATAAACGCTTTCTCAAATACGTGATAAAATCACAGTAAAAATAATGCACGTGGCACAGCCACTAAACACGCATGGCAAAGCCACTGATTTAATTTCTCACGTGGCATAGCCACAAAACACACGTGGCAAAGCCACTGTTTTAATTTCTCACGTGGCATAGCCACAAAACACACGTGGCAAAGCCACTGTTTTAATTTCTCGCATGGCATAGCCACAGAATAGGGTTTCTCAATGTGGCACTGCCACCAATGGGGTATAACATGGCACAGCCACCAATGGGGTTTCTCAACGTGGCACAGCCACTAATGGGGTTTCTCAACGTGGCACAGCCACCAATGGGGTTTTCTCAACGTGGCACAGCCACCAATGGGGTTTTCTCAACGTGGCACAGCCACCAATGGGGTATAACGTGGCACAGCCACCAATGGGGTTTTCTCAACGTGGCACAGCCACCAATGGGGTATAACGTGGCACAGCCACCAATGGGGTTTTCTCAACGTGGCACAGCCACCAATGGGGTTTCTCAACGTGGCACAGCCACCAATTTTACGTGGCATAGCCATAGAATAGGTTATTCTCACGTTACCAGAACGGAGAAGAATTCGGGCTTACATGCTACCAGAGCAATGCCCGGTGTGTACTCACAACTACACACCTAAGTCTTATCACATAAGACAGGTTTGCCTTCACGTAGAACTCAAGATAGTTTTTCTCTCATAAAACTCATTTGAAAATCGTTTTGTACTCAACACAAAACGTAATAAAACCGAGTTCTAACCGGCAGAGCACACGCACACATTTCTCAAATCTCAATATTGCCTTAACGTAGAGCCCAGTTATAAACTCATAAAAACGTTGGGCTCCAACCGGCTATAAAATCGTGTGCAATATAATCTCAACACAAAACACTCAACATGCTTGTTTTATAAACCACAAATCATGCTAAAACAGTTTGCAATTCACATACACAAATGGTTTAGATTTCCCTTACCTCTTTGCACCTCGTATAGTGCAATCATTTCCCCCGTATCACAGACTAGCCTCCCATTCCACTCTGGAACTCCCGAGCTGTCCAAACGATGTTAAAACATCAATACTCAATTATCTCATAACCCTCAATTCTCAAAATCGAGCATAATTGCTCATAACACCTCAAATCTCTTGATTTCTCGTAACTCAACCCTAAACTACAACCTCATTCACAATATTTCAATGTCCTACATTCCTCATGCCAATTATCTAGGCTAATTCTCCACATTGTCTATATTTCCATTTATAGCTCAAAATTCCTAAAATTACCAAAATCGCTAAATATCATATCACTCTAACCACATTGAAATTTCATCAATTTCCTAATCATTTCTTGACTATTTCAACACAATGACAACCACCAACAACATCAAAATCAGCTCAAATATCAAGATCGAGGTTTAGAAATTACCCAAAGTTTGTGAGACGTACAACTCACGCCTCGATCCGATTCGTCCTTCGATTTCCAAGTATGTTGTTCTCCCTTTGATGAGGAACAACTTTCCTTCTTACCACAACAGCTGATTCGGCCGAAAATGAGGGATTTGGATGAGTGAGAAAGTTAGGTTTTCGGAAAAATGGGGGTTGGAAGAGAGAGAAAGTGAAATTTCAGGAGAAAACACTGGTTCCTTATATAGGCTGGAGGTAGGAGATCGATCTACCTCTTGATGAGATCGATCTGTGTTTGAAATTTGGGGACGATCTGGACAATTTTATGCATAGGAGATCGATCTGTCGAGGGGTGAGATCGATCTCTTTATGGCTTTATGAGATCGATCTGCTCCTAAGGAGATCGATCTTCTCCCCAAACAGAAGCATTTGGAGATCGATCTCTTCCTCATGAGATCGATCCTTTCTCAAACAGAATCATTTGGAGATCGATCTCTTCCATTGGAGATCGATCTGCTCCTCAAATTTCTCATTCCTTGTCATTTTTAGCTCACCAGATCGATCTCTCCTTCTCCCAGATCGATCTGCTCCTTAAATTTCTCCTTCTTTGTCGTTTATAACTCACCAGATCGATCTCTCCTTCTCCCAGATCGATCTGTCCTCATACTTCATGCTCATTTTACACACTTAACATATAAATCTCCAATTATAATTCCCACAATTCACTTAGCTCAATAAATTACACTTCAAATTCTTATTACATCATTAAAATATGTCTGAAATTCTCAGATCTCACATCCTCCCCACCTTAAATAGAATTTGGTCCTCCAAATTCAACTCAACTAGTCAAAATAGATGGGGGTATTTCTCCTTCATGAGACTCTCTAGTTCCCACGTTGCCTCTTCCCTTGAGTGATGTTTCCATAAAACTTTCACTAATGGGATGCTCTTGGTCCTCAGTACCTTCTCCTTTCTATCGAGAATCCGGACGGGTTCCTCAGTGTAGCTCATGTCCTCCTGTATGTCCATCTCATCATACTCTATAACATGAGAAGGGTCCGGGTGTTACTTCCTCAACATAGACACATGAAAAACATTGTGTATTCCGGACATCTGTGGGGGTAATGCTAATCTGTAAGCTACCTCTCCCACTCTCTCAAGAATCTCGAATGGTCCTATGTATCGAGGACTCAATTTCCCTTTCTTCCCAAATCGCATGATACCCTTACTCGGTGATACTCTCAGAAATACTGCATCACCAACCTCAAACTCGAGTGGCCGTCTACGCACATCCGCGTAGCTTTTCTGTCTACTCTGTGCAGTCCGTAACTGTCACGACCCAATTCCATTCTCTTTAACCGAAAATAACTGAAAATTTTTCGCGTTTTACTGTTACCTTACCCGGTCGTGAAACTAACTCACCACACACTGTTGGGCTGTGAGCCAATAATAATCACCACATCTCATTCATTCTCAATTAATTAAAACGATGTCATACATGTGCATTTAATCGTGTATTTATACGAATACATGTTTTACTGACATCTACATCCCCCATAAGTACAACTCAAAAGAATACTGTGCTTTTACATTGTTTAGATACAAAAAGAATCACTGTGTATATACCTCTTAGCGATGGAGATGCAGCGGAGTCCAAAATAATACGCCTCAGTCCTCATTGGGCTACTATGCACGCTCTGTAGGGGGGAAAAATAGAGTGGGATGAGCAACCACACGCTCAGTAAGGCAATAATGCAAGCATGGTAGATAACTACTCTATCTACATGCTGATAGTGTTATGCATAAATCGTTTATAGTAGGAGCATGAGGAATAAAACTATGCCATGTGAATATACATATATATCCTGTATCAAAATCATGTGCATTGGCATATAAAACATGGTAGAGACATCATGTATAAATCATCTCATGCTCAATCTCATTTAAATTCATTAAGGGGCAATTCTTTAAGAAACTTCCTTTTTAAACCAACACCATAACACCACCAAATCAACTCACAAACCACAACCACATTTACATTCCACAATTCACGCATGTGTATAAATCTAGGTCACTATATCAAAAGTGCCTTTGTGAATCATTACATCATAAATCATCCCAGACCACACGCATCCAGGTGTGCGGGGTATCATACTGGCACGAAGATGGACTATCCCTCGCCAGACTTTCTCATCACATAACCATCATGCGGTACATCGTACTCCATGTGATATACACGGTACAGCGTACTCCGCAACTCATATCGTGATTGGGGGTGCCATTCCTAGGTCTTATCTACCCCATACCAAGAGTTTTCCATATTCCGTGAAGGAGAGCCTCCCTTCCGAACAAAGCCTCCCCGCCTAACAGAGCCTCCCTGCCTCCTCGGGCTTAAGGATGTTAGCTTAAGGATGTAGGGCTTAAGGATCCTTTCCGTAAGAGAGCCTCCCCACCGAACAGAGCCTCCCCGCTTAACAGAGCCTCCCCGCCTAACAGAACCTCCCCGCCTCTTTGGGCTTAAGGATGTTGGCTTAAGGGTGTTAGCTTAAGGATGTAGGGCTTAAGGATCTTACCTTTACCGTACCTATGTAGGAGAGCCTCCCTGCCTAACAGAGCCTCCCCGCCTCTTTGGGCTTAAGGATGTTGGCTTAAGGATCCCACCGTAAGAGAGCCTCCCTGCCAAACAGAGCCTCCCCGCCTAACAGAGCCTCCCCGCCTCTTTGGGCTTAAGGATGTTAGCTTAAGGATGTAAGGCTTAAGGATCTTACCCACTTTCACAACCTTATACGTATCCCATTGTGCAAACTTGTGCGAGCAAAGCTCTAGCACGACTCATGCATCTTCTCATAAAGAGATGCGTACGAGCATAGCTCTAGTACGGTTATACTCATATGACAACCACTCAAAAGCCACGTACGAGCAAAAGCTCCAGTACGGTTTATAAACCTCGACATAATTTCCAATCAAGGTGCGAGCTAAGCTCCAGTACGTTTCATACAAATGAAAACATAGAAATCCAGTGCGAGCGAGGCTCTAGCGCGATTTATGTCATACAAATGTGATAGGCGGCTCATATACAATTTATCAATCCCGGCAATTCGGGTTTAGCACTCACAAATGCTTTTTCCACAACAATAATACAATACTAGCCGACCTATCTACAAGCTTGCTTAAAACCAAGCAATTCGTTTTGGAAAAACATCAAAACATTAGATTTATGCAATTATTAGCCTTACTATCCCATTTCATAAAATCCACTTCAAATCCAAAACCACGCATATACTCATCATCATTCACGAATGCCATCAACATTTATTTGAGCAATCATGCATTTCATAAAAACACCCGATATTCACCCACAAGTTCAAAGTACGAGCAGCTACCTCTATATACTCACAAAATTCCCTTACCTGGAATCGTGATGCGTGATTCCACTTCCTTAAGCTGCTTACTCGTGCGGTTCGGTTCGCCTTCAACGAACTCTTCGGGACTGCACAAAATCGTATCCCGCATTATATTCGATCCATATATTGCAACCCTTGTGCTTGCTATAGTCAATTTAATCTACAGCCTCTATTAAAGCTTATTTGGCCTCGTTTCATTACTTTATCCATAACTCGAGTCTATGGATCTTCTTAGGCCTATTAACTTATTCAAAATCGATATTAAATCGACATTGAGCTCATAGTGTTCATATTTCATGAATTCCCTCACTATGGCATTTATCACTCATATACATACCCATTTTCACAATTCCTCCAACTCACCAAGTAATTCCATCTAACCATCTAAAATCATAAACATTACCCCAATAACAACTTTAGCATGCCATAAATCATAGGCTCATTCAATCCCACATATCCTCACATTATACCCATTTTAGATTTCTAGGTCACACCAATTCCACTATATTCCTAGGTAGTTTATCCATCAATACTCATATCAATCAACTCCAAAATCAATTAAATAGCTAATGCATTTGGATTGGAGTGTTAGAATCTTACCAATATGATTTCTCTTCTTGCTCCAATCGGTAATGCCCTTAACTCCTTCAATTCCAAGAATGGGACAATGCCCTCTCACTATGTTGTTCTTCTCTTTGATAGGAACAACTTTGCCTCTAATGATCTCTCTTCAAATCTCACTGAAAATGGTTGATTTTAGAGAGGGAAAGTTAGGTTTTTGGGTTGAGATTGTAAGGTTAAATGTTTTTCCGAGATTTCCAGATTTTCAGCCCTCCTTATATAGAAATAGCTTGAGGAGATCGATCTGGTCCAAGAGGAGATCGATCTGGTCCCTTAAAATCCCTCTTTTTCACGGCATTTTTAAGCCTGTGATCGATCTGTCGAAGCAATGAGATCGATCTGTCTAGGCATGAGATCGATCTGTCGAAGCATGAGATCGATCTGCTCCCAAACAGAGAGCTAAGGAGATCGATCTGGGTGCTTGGGGATCGATCTTTCCACTACAGAATGCTTGGCAGATCGATCTGGCTCCATTGGAGATCGATCTGCTCTATTCTTTCGCCCAAATAAGAGCATTCTGGCTCTTCCAGATCGATCTCTCATCCTATGAGATCGATCTGGACCTCATGTTTTCCAGATTTCCTGCAGTTTCTTTGCTGCAACTCATACCAACACCTCCTTAATCTATTGCCATGGCCATTTTCTCATCCATCCACCTTTATAACTTGAAAATGGCATCCATTCATACCTTATGCACATTGAAACTTGTGTGCATTCATTGTATGTTCAAAGGTATGCTACATAAAACCAAATGGAAGCATAACTCCATTCCATTTTACCACACTACTCATCTTGAGTCTCAATCACATCCATCACTTGCTAGAACACATTTCTTCGTATTCATACTCAATGAAACTTGTATGTACGTTACAATTTATATTACATATACATACATTGAATCCATGGACTTACATCCATCATACTTTACATTACAAGTCCAATCATATTATTTGATCCAATTACACACATTACCCTTATACATATACGGGGTCTTACATTCTCCCCTCCTTCAAGGAATTTGGTCCTCCAAATTAGAACCAAGTCACTCTTCAAACAGTTGGGGGTACTTCTCCCGTATTAAGTTCTCCAATTCCCACGTGGCCTCTTCCGCCGTGTGGTGTTGCCAAAGAACTTTCACCAAGGGAATTGTCTTATTTCGCAACACTTTCTCTTTTCTGTCCAATATCCGAACCGGCTTCTCAACATATGTCATACTCTCATGGAGCTCCAACGGCTCATATTTAATCACGTGTGCCGGGTCCGGGTGATACTTCCGAAGCATCGAGACGTGGAAGACGTTGTGGACATTCGCCAAGTCCGGTGGCAATGCCAACCTATACGCCTTATCTCCCACTCTCTCCAAAATCTCGAAGGGTCCGATATATCTAGGGCTCAGGTTGCCCTTCTTACCAAATCTCATAATACCCTTCGATGGTGATACCCTCAGAAATACTGACTCACCCTCATCAAACTCCAGTGGTCTTCGTCTCTTGTCAGCATAACTCTTTTGCCGGCTCTGAGCTGTCCGTAATCTCTCACATATCAACTGGACGTCCTCAGATGCCTGCTGCACTAAGTCCAGAGCAAAAATCTGTCTGTCACCAACCTCTTCCCATCCAATGGGGAAACGGCATCTACGCCCATATAATGCCTCATAGGGTGCCATCCCGATACTAGCATGATAGCTATTATTATAAGCGAACTCGGCTAACTGCAGGTGGTCATCCCAGGAGCCTCTAAAATCCAGCACACACGCTCTCAACATATCCTCGAGGGTCTGTATAGTCCTCACTGACTGCCCATCTGTCTGAGGATGAAAAGCGATGCTAAAACTCAATCGGGTCCCCAGCGCTTCCTGAAAATGTTCCCAGAAATGGGAAGTGAAGCGGGCATCCCTATCAGAAACAACGCTCACTAGTACACCATGTAGCCATACTATCTCTCGAATATATAGGTTCGCCAACTGACTCAGTGTATCGGTAGCTCTCATAGCCAAGAAATGGGCGGACTTAGTCAACCGGTCCACAATAACCCATATGGCATCATGACCTCTACGGGTCCTCGGCAACCCCATCACAAAATCCATGGTGACATGCTCCCACTTCCATGTCGGTATCGGTAGAGGCTGCAATAATCCTGCAGGCTTCTGATGCTCTACCTTCACTTGCTGACAAACGAGACACTTAGCGACATATTTAGCAATGTCTCTCTTCATTCCAGACCACCAATAAACCTTCCGAAGGTTTTGATACATCTTGCTACTTCCCGGATGTATCGTATACTTCGATGAGTGAGCCTCTGATAAAATCATTCTTCTGATCTCAGGATCCCTGGGAACGCATACTCTGCCTCTGAACCTCAATAAGCCATCAGCACTCTGCTCAAAATCAATACCCACACCTGTCTGTATCTGCCTCAGCCAATCGATACACCGTCGATCGCTCTGCTGGGCTTGCCGAATACGGCCAATCAACTCTGGCTCTAGTCTCAAACTAGCCATGATCTCAAGTCTCTCAGATCCAGGTGGGGTTACATCCAAACTGAGGTTCACAAAGTGTTCTAACAATTCATGTTCCCGTACCATCATATAAGACACCAACCCAAGGTTCTTTCTACTCAAAGCATCGGCAACTACATTTGCCTTACCCGGGTGGTACATGATTTCACAATCATAGTCTTTCAGGAGTTCGAGCCATCTCCTCTGTCTCATATTCAGCTCTTTCTGCGAGAACAGGTACTTAAGGCTCTTATGATCTGTGAACACCTGAAATTTCTCACCATAGAGATAGTGACGCCATATTTTCAAAGCAAATACTACGGCCGCCAACTCTAAATCATGTGTCGGGTAGTTCCTCTCATGATCTTTCAACTGTCTAGATCCATAGGCAACTACCTTCCCTTCCTGCATAAGCACACAGCCCAGTCCCTGGTGTGATGCATCCGTATACACCGAGAATCCTCCTGAGCTGGTAGGAATGGTGAGAACTGGAGCAGTCGTCAATCGACGCTTAAGCTCCTCAAAACTCCTCTCACATGCCTCATCCCACACAAACTTAACATCTTTTCGCGTGAGGCGTGTCAATGGAGCAGCTAGTCTGGAGAAACCCTCTACAAATCTCCGATAATATCCTGCCAATCCCAGAAAACTCCTGATCTCAGTTACTGTCTTGGGCTGTTCCCACTGCACAACTGCCTCTATCTTGGATGGATCCACTGATACCCCATCCTTTGACACAAAATGCCCCAGAAATGAGATCTGTTCCAACCAGAAGTTACACTTGCTGAGTTTGGCATACAATTCTCTCTCTCGGAGGGTCTGCAGAACTATCCTCAAGTGCTCCTCATGATCTTCCCTGGACTTGGAATACACCAAAATGTCATCTATGAAAATAATCACAAACTTGTCCAGGTATGGCTTGAATATGTCATTCATCAATGCCATAAATGCTGCGGGAGCATTCGTCAATCCGAATGGCATCACCAAAAACTCGTAGTGGCCATAACGGGTACGAAATGCTGTCTTGGGTATATCTCCACTCCTAATCCTCAATTGATGATACCCTGACCGCAGATCTATCTTAGAAAATACTTTGGCTCCCTGGAGCTGATCCAACAAATCATCGATTCTTGGAAGGGGGTACTTGTTCTTAATGGTGGCCTTATTCAACAACCGGTAGTCTATACACAGTCGGAGGCTTCCATCCTTCTTCCTTACAAATAGAACCGGTGCTCCCCAAGGTGAGACACTCGGTCTAATAAACCCCTTCTCCAACAACTCTTGCAGCTGTTTCTTCAGCTCTTCCAATTCTATCGGAGCCATTCTATAGGGTGGTTTCGATATCGGCTCTGTACCAGGCACTAACTCAATGCAAAATTTCATTTCCCTTTCAGGTGGTAGTCCTGGTAATTCATCCGGAAAAACATCAGGGTAGTCCGTAATTACGGGTATGTCCTTCAATTCATGGTGTGCCTCATCTATATCGACCACATAGGCAATGAACCCTTCACATTGTCCTCTCCATCGTTAGTAACATAATCCATCACTCTACATTCAACATTTATCATAAACAATAAATTTATCTCTCAAGCAATATGAATTTAAAATCATACTCCTTTATTTACAACAAACATGCTATTTTCATATCATTTCTTTTCATCAAAGTTTACAATAAGATTGTCTAATCCTGAAAACATCAATGTTTTGGCATGACAATCCATCACAACACGATTGGTAGCCAACCAATCCATTCCCAAAATTACATCAAAATCATTCATATTTAATAAAATCAGATTGGCTATCATTTCCTTCCCCTCTATCTTTATCTTACAATCTCTACATACATGCTCAGTCAATTGACTATCATTCATGGGTGTGAAAATCATCAACATTTTATCCAACAATGTTGGTTTCACATATTTCAATAATTTATGTGCAAAGGAAGGTGATATGAAAGAATGCGTGGCACCAGGATCAAATAATACCAATGCTTCTAAATCAAAGATTCGGATGGTACCTTTTATCACATCCGTCGAAGCATCTGCGGTGTCCTGATCCAGTGCATGTACTCTTCCTCTGCTCACACCCGCAGCCTGTTTCCCTTTTTCCTCAGCTGTAGCCCTCCTCCTCAGGGCTGCTGTCTCAACTGGAGCTCCCTTAGGCTCCTTGCCCTTCTGTGGGGCAATCTCCATCTTCTCGGGACAATGCTTAGCCATATGTCCTGGTCTCTCGCATCTAAAACACACCATAGGGGTCATCAGACAGGGCCTATTCCCATGAAATCTCTCACATCTCCTACACTGATCAGTAGTAGGTCGTGGTCCTCCAATAGTCATACCCCTTGGCGTAGTCAAGGCTGGGTATACGGGAGGTCTAGCGGCTCTCTCCCGTACCTCCTCAATCTTTGGCCTCTTCTCGAAAAATCTTTGGCCATCTCTCTTGGCCACTCTTCCAAACCCGGATCTCTTCCGATCCTTGTCCTTTCTAACACTGACTCTCCCAAGCTCGGAGGCATTTCGCTCAAAGTCTTGTTCACATAACTGAGCCTTATGTACAGCCTCCTCATAAGTCACAATATCGAAGGGAGCTAGCTTAGTCCGGATGGCCAATCTCAATCCATCCATGAACTTCTGAATCTTCCGGGTCTCACTACCCATCGTGTCCGGGTCATATCTCCCCAAGGACATGAACTTGGACTCATACTCGTCCACAGTACGGTTCCCCTGAACCAAATTCATAAATTCCATCCGCAATTTCCTCTGTGCGGTAGCTGGAATATACTGTCTCCTGAAGGCCTCTAGAAATATCTCCCACGAGATCTCAGAGTGTCTGGCCCTCAAAATAACCTCGGTGGACCTCCACCAATGCTCGGCCTCGCCTTTCAGCATAAACACGGCAAAGGCAACCTTCTCACTTGAAGTGCATCGGAAAAACCTATACAGTTTCTCCATCTCATACACCCAATCCTCCGTAATCACTGGGTCCTTCACCCCTCTAAACACTGGGGGTTTTAGCGCTTGAAACTCTCGCAGCCTACTCAAGTCGCAGTCATAACCCAAATCACTACCGCTCTGCTGTTGAGCGATAGGAGAAGCTATATCCTGAGCTGGAGGTGGTGTAACTGTAGCTGTCTCAGCAGTCTGAGGTCTCTCCGCCTCTGCAGCTGCCTGTTCAGTAGTAGGCTGTGCCGCGGGACCTCGTCTGTCACCGGCGCCCAAGGCCTGCGTGACTATCTCCACCAAACTCTCAATACTCCGCTCTAACCTAGCGAAGCGAGCCTCAGTATCACCTGCTCTCTCAGCAGGGTTCTGTGGAGCCTGCTCAGTCTGTGGCTCCGCACGGCTCTCAGGCCTACCTCTACGGCCTCTAGCACGTGTTCTCGCCTCTCTACCTTTGCGTGTAACTGGCATAGTGCCTAACTCCCTGTATTATAATAATTCATTAAGCTCAATCCATCACGGTATACACAGTTATATCTAAACAAAAGCACAGTACTATGGGGATGTACTTTCCTACGTTTTATTAATGACTCATATCAGGCCAACACAGCTCTAATACCAATCTCTGTCACGACCCAATTCCATTCTCTTTAACCGAAAATCACTAAAAAATTTTCGCGTTTTACTGTTACCTTACCCGGTCGTGAAACTAACTCACCACACACTGTTGGGCTGTGAGCCAATAATAATCACCACATCTCATTCATTCTCAATTAATTAAAACGATGTCATACATGTGCATTTAATCGTGTATTTATACGAATACATGTTTTACTGACATCTACATCCCCCATAAGTACAACTCAAAAGAATACTATGCTTTTACATTGTTTAGATACAAAAAGAATCACTGTGTATATACCTCTTAGCGATGGAGATGCAGCGGAGTCTAAAATAATACGCCTCAGTCCTCATTGGGCTACTATGCACGCTCTGTAGGGGGGAAAAATAGAGTGGGATGAGCAACCACACGCTCAGTAAGGCAATAATGCAAGCATGGTAGATAACTACTCTATCTACATGCTGATAGTGTTATGCATAAATCGTTTATAGTAGGAGCATGAGGAATAAAACTATGCCATGTGAATATACATATATATCCTGTATCAAAATCATGTGCATTGGCATATAAAACATGGTAGAGACATCATGTATAAATCATCTCATGCTCAATCTCATTTAAGTTCATTAAAGGACAATTCTTTAAGAAACTTCCTTTTTAAACCAACACCATAACACCACCAAATCAACTCACAAACCACAACCACATTTACATTCCACAATTCACGCATGTGTATAAATCTAGGTCACTATATCAAAAGTGCCTATGTGAATCATTACATCATAAATCATCCCAGACCACACGCATCCAGGTGTGCGGGGTATCATGCTGGCACGAAGATGGACTATCCCTCGCCAGACTTTCTCATCACATAACCATCATGCGGTACATCGTACTCCATGTGATATACACGGTACAGCGTACTCCGCAACTCATATCGTGATTGGGGGTGCCATTCCTAGGTCTTATCTACCCCATACCAAGAGTTTTCCATATTCCGTGAAGGAGAGCCTCCCTGCCGAACAGAGCCTCCCCGCCTAACAGAGCCTCCCTGCCTCCTCGGGCTTAAGGATGTTAGCTTAAGGATGTAGGGCTTAAGGATCCTTTCCGTAAGAGAGCCTCCCCACCGAACAGAGCCTCCCCGCTTAACAGAGCCTCCCCGCCTAACAGAGCCTCCCCGCCTCTTTGGGCTTAAGGATGTTGGCTTAAGGGTGTTAGCTTAAGGATGTAGGGCTTAAGGATCTTACCTTTACCGTACCTATGTAGGAGAGCCTCCCTGCCTAACAGAGCCTCCCCGCCTCTTTGGGCTTAAGGATGTTGGCTTAAGGATCCCACCGTAAGAGAGCCTCCCTGCCAAACAGAGCCTCCCCGCCTAACAGAGCCTCCCTGCCTCTTTGGGCTTAAGGATTTTAGCTTAAGGATGTAAGGCTTAAGGATCTTACCCACTTTCACAACCTTATACGTATCCCATTGTGCAAACTTGTGCGAGCAAAGCTCTAGCACGACTCATGCATCTTCTCATAAAGAGACGCGTACGAGCATAGCTCTAGTACGGTTATACTCATATGACAACCAAAAGCCACGTACGAGCAAAAGCTCCAGTACGGTTTATAAACCTCAACATAATTTCCAATCAAGGTGCGAGCTAAGCTCCAGTACGTTTCATACAAATGAAAACATAGAAATCCAGCGCGAGCGAGGCTCTAGCGCGATTTATGTCATACAAATGTGATAGGCGGCTCATATACAATTTATCAATCCCGGCAATTCGGGTTTAGCACTCACAAATGCTTTTTCCACAACAACAATACAATACTAGCCGACCTATCTACAAGCTTGCTTAAAACCAAGCAATTCGTTTTGGAAAAACATCAAAACATTAGATTTATGCAATTATTAGCCTTACTATCCCATTTCATAAAATCCACTTCAAATCCAAAACCACGCATATACTCATCATCATTCACGAATGCCATCAACATTTATTTGAGCAATCATGCATTTCATAAAAACACCCGATATTCACCCACAAGTTCAAAGTACGAGCAGCTACCTCTATATACTCACAAAATTCCCTTACCTGGAATCGTGATGCGTGATTCCACTTCCTTAAGCTGCTTACTCGTGCGGTTCGGTTCGCCTTCAACGAACTCTTCGGGACTGCACAATATCGTATCCCGCATTATATTCGATCCATATATTGCAACCCTTGTGCTTGCTATAGTCAATTTAATCTACAGCCTCTATTAAAGCTTATTTGGCCTTGTTTCATTACTTTATCCATAACTCGAGTCTATGGATCTTCTTAGGCCTATTAACTTATTCAAAATCGATATTAAATCGACATTGAGCTCATAGTGTTCATATTTCATGAATTCCCTCACTATGACATTTATCACTCATATACATACCCATTTTCACAATTCCTCCAACTCACCAAGTAATTCCATCTAACCATCTAAAATCATAAACATTACCCCAATAACAACTTTAGCATGCCATAAATCATAGGCTCATTCAATCCCACATATCCTCACATTATACCCATTTTAGATTTTTAGGTCACACCAATTCCACTATATTCCTAGGTAGTTTATCCATCAATACTCATATCAATCAACTCCAAAATCAATTAAATAGCTAATGCATTTGGATTGGAGTGTTAGAATCTTACCAATATGATTTCTCTTCTTGCTCCAATCGGTAATGCCCTTAACTCCTTCAATTCCAAGAATGGGACAATGCCCTCTCACTATGTTGTTCTTCTCTTTGATAGGAACAACTTTGCCTCTAATGATCTCTCTTCAAATCTCATTGAAAATGGTTGATTTTAGAGAGGGAAAGTTAGGTTTTTGGGTTGAGATTGTAAGGTTAAATGTTTTTCCGAGATTTCCAGATTTTCAGCCCTCCTTATATAGAAATAGCTTGAGGAGATCGATCTGGTCCAAGAGGAGATCGATCTGGTCCCTTAAAATCCCTCTTTTTCACGGCATTTTTAAGCCTGAGATCGATCTGTCGAAGCAATGAGATCGATCTGTCTAGGCATGAGATCGATCTGTCGAAGCATGAGATCGATCTGCTCCCAAATAGAGAGCTAAGGAGATCGATCTGGGTGCTTGGGGATCGATCTTTCCACTACAGAATGCTTGGCAGATCGATCTGGCTCCATTGGAGATCGATCTGCTCTATTCTTTCGCCCAAATAAGAGCATTCTGGCTCTTCCAGATCGATCTCTCATCCTATGAGATCGATCTGGACCTCATGTTTTCCAGATTTCCTGCAGTTTCTTTGCTGCAACTCATACCAACACCTCCTTAATCTATTGCCATGGCCATTTTCTCATCCATCCACCTTTATAACTTGAAAATGGCATCCATTCATACCTTATGCACATTGAAACTTGTGTGCATTCATTGTATGTTCAAAGGTATGCTACATAAAACCAAATGGAAGCATAACTCCATTCCATTTTACCACACTACTCATCTTGAGTCTCAATCACATCCATCACTTGCTAGAACACATTTCTCCGTATTCATACTCAATGAAACTTGTATGTACGTTACAATTTATATTACATATACATACATTGAATCCATGGACTTACATCAATCATACTTTACATTACAAGTCCAATCATATTATTTGATCCAATTACACACGTTACCCTTATACATATACGGGGTCTTACAGTAACCTCTCACATATGAGTTTCACACTCTGTACGGCTTGCTCAACAAGCTCGGGAGCATTTATCTTTCTGTCACCGACCTCTTCCCAAGCTACAGGGGATCTACACCTCCTACCATATAGAGCCTCAAAAGGTGCCATTTCAATACTCGTATGATAGCTGTTATTGTATGCAAACTCTGCTAGGGGCAGGTGATCATCCCATGATCCCTTAAAATCCATCGTACACGCCCTCAACATATCCTCCAGGGTCTGAATAGTCCTCTCTGACTGACCATCTGTCTGAGGATGATAGGCGGTACTAAAACTCAATCGAGATCCCATGGACTCCTGAAATTGGGTCCAAAATCTGGAAGTAAACCGGGAATCTCTATCAGAAGTAATACTCACTGGAGCCCATGTAATCTAGCTATCTCGCTGACATATAGCTCAGCTAAGGCATCCACCGTATCTGTGCTCTTGATGGCAAGGAAGTGGGCACTCTTGGTCAATCTATCCACAATGACCCATATCGCGTCACGACCTCTCCGGGTCCTCGGTAAACCCATAATAAAGTCCATAGTGACATGCTCCCATTTCCATGTAGGTACAGGTAAGGGCTGTAGTAGTCCTCCGGGCTTCCGATGCTCAGCTTTCACTTGCTGGCATACTAAACACCTGGCCACATACTCTGCCACATCTCGCTTCATACCACTCCACCAATACACCTTTCTCAAGTCTCGGTACATCTTAGTACTCCCTGGGTGCATGGTGTATCGCGAGCAGTGGGATTCTCTCAATATCTGTCTCTTTAGGGTATCATCGTCCGGTACACAAATCCGTCCTCTGAACCTCAATAATCCATCCTCACTGATGGTGAGATCTGACTACGAACTCTGCTCAGCTTGGCTAACCATATCTATCAATCTTTGATCACCGCGCTGCCCAGTTCTAATCTGATCCATGATCCTGGGCTCTATCCGCAAGCTAGCCAAAAATCCAGTCTCTACCTCTTTAACTCTGATCCGAAGTTCAGCGAACTGCTCTAACAAATCCCATTCCCTGATCATCATAGCAGATATCATACTCTTCCTGCTCAGGGCATCAGCAACCACATTCGCCTTACCCGGATGATAAAAAATCTCACAGTCATAATCTTTAAGGAGTTTCATCCATCTCCTTTGTCTCATCTTTAACTCTTTCTGATCAAAGAGATATCTCAAACTCTTGTGATCAGTGAAGATCTGGAATCTTTCCCCATATAAGTAATGTCGTCAGATCTTCAAAGCAAATACCACAGCGGCTAACTCAAAATCATGGGTGGGATAATTCCGCTCATGGTCTTTCAGCTGTCGCGATCCATATGCGACCACTCTTCCGTGCTGCATAAGCACACACCCCAATCCTTGGTGAGATGCATCACTATACATCGAAAATCCTCCTGATCCCTCAAGAATAGTTAACACAGGTGCCGCTGTCAATCTCCTTTTTAATTCCTGAAAACTGAGCTCACATTGATCAGTCTATATAAATGGTGTCTCTTTGCGTGTGAGCTTAGTCAAAGGGGCGGCAATCCTGGAAAATCCTTCCACAAATCTTCTGTAATACCCTGCCAAACCAAGGAAGCTTCGTACCTCAGTAGCTGTCCTCGGTCTCTCCCAATTAAGCACAGCCTCCACCTTACTTGGGTCCACTGATACTCCTTCCTCTGAGACTATATGACCAAGGAAAGCTATCCGGTTCAGCCAAAACTCACACTTACTAAGCTTTCCGTATAATTGCTTATCTCGGAGTATCTGAAGTACTAACCACAAATGCTGTGCATGTTCCTCATACGATCGAGAGTACACCAGGATATCATCAATAAAGACTATCACAAATTTATCCAGATAGTCTCTGAACACCTCATTCATCAATCTCATAAATGCTGCAGGGGCGTTCGTCAATCCAAAGGACATCACCAGAAATTTGTAATGGCCATACCTTGTCCTGAAGGCCGTCTTTGGAATATCTTCTTCCTTGATCCTCAATTGGTGATAGCCCGATCTCAAATCAATCTTAGAAAAGACTGAGGCCCCTCTTAGCTGATCAAGTAGATCATCAATCCTGGGTAGTGGGTATTTATTCTTCACCGTGGCTTTATTCAACAACCGGTAGTCTACACATAATCTGAGACTACCATCCTTCTTCTTAACAAATAGTACTGGCGCTCCCCACGGCGAAACACTGGGTCTAATAAACCCTTGATCCAATAACTCCTGTAGTTGTCTCTTCAATTCCTCAAGTTCCACTAATGTCATCCTGTAAGGAGGTTTAGAGATCGGCTGAGTATCTGGTACCAAATCAATGGTAAACTCCAGCTCTCTCTCTGGTGGTAAACCTGGCAATTCATCTGGGAAAACATCCAGAAATTCACACACCACAGGTATATCCTCAATCCTCGGATGTTCCCGCTCATCGTCTGAGATGAGTGTCTCATAACCTTCACATGAATAATCATATTTAATATTCTCTGAAATAATGTTAAAATTCTCAAATTACTTACTAGAATTCCACATATACATTTCCTCAACATCTCAACCGTACACTGTAAGGTTCAGGTAGGGAGAAAGTTACAATCTTAGTGTAGCAGTCTAAACTCACTCGATTGGTTGCCAACCAATCCATTCCCAGAATTACATCAAACCCATGTATATTCAACATGATTAGATATGCTAACATCACTCTATCTCCCACCTTAATCTCACATCCTCTACAGATTAACTCAGTTCTCTGGGATTCACGCATAGGGGTATTTACATGTAGTATATATTCTAGAGGTTCAAACTTCAAGTTTAATCTACATGCAAAATGCTCAGAAATAAACGAATGCGTGGATCCTGAATCAATCAACACATGAGCCTCATAATTACAGACAGAGAGTGTACCTCTTATAGTTTCTGCCGAAGTGTCTGTGGTCTCCTTATCCAGGGCAAACACACGTCCCTGTGCCACAGGTTTCTTCCCTTTCTCTGCCGCAGTGGCCCGTCTCCGGGGATCCACTCTCTGAGGCTGTTGTCTAGTGGGCTCCGGAGCATGTGGTATCTGAGGTTGGGGACAGTCCTTCACTCTGTGACCCATGTCACCACATCTAAAACATCCATGGATCGACCCAGTATAACTTCCCTCATGCATTCGGCCACAATCTCTGCAAAACCTTGTCTCAGGCCTGACATCTCGAGGGGTCTCTCTAATGTTAGGGTAACCTCTGGGTCTCTCTAATCTGCCCTTCTGTACCTCAATCCTTCCTCTTCTGAAGGAACCTCTCTGAGCCTCTGTTTGGAAAAGTGCTGGCCTCTTGCCCTTATCTCTATTCACCGCTCTGAGCTCATTCTGGGATTATACCATCTCAATCCCTCTTTCAATCTCTTGTGCTCGTCTCAGAGCATCTCCAAACTCAGTAATGCATAGCCCTATCAATCTATCTCTGATGACGGGCTTCAACCCATACACAAACTTCTCTGTGCGGAGCTCTTCACTCTTGAAGGTCTCTGGGTCATATCTCAATAGCGCTGTGAATTGGCTCTCATAGTCATCCACCGACATGTCACCCTGTACCAAACTCAAAAACTCGGCCTGTTTCTTTCTCTGGGTGGCTCGTGGTACATATTGGGTCCTAAAGGCTGTCTGGAACTCTTCCCAACCAATCACTTCATGGTGGGACATCAGAATACCCTGGGTAGTACCCCACCAATCTCGAGCTCTCCCCTTCAGCATATAGGCACTCATACTGACCCTCTCAGCATCGGTGGACCCCAGAAAATCAAATATAATTCTTAATTCCGTCAACCACTCCTCAGCCTCTGCAGGATCCTTCTTTCCCTTAAATGCGGGTGGATTCATCTTCAGAAAATCCCTTAGTCAGACCATACTTCTATTCTCAGGCTGGGTGACGGGAGGCACTGGGGGTATGGGAGGTCCTTGTGGTGGTGTAGGGGTAGTATCCGAGGCATTAACTCCAAAGTGTTACCCGAATAACGCTGCCATCTGCTCAAAACCTTGCCTCACATCGGTCTCAATCCGATTAAATCGAGAGTTAGGACTCTCTGGTTGTGGGACAGGTGGCGGAGGGGACCCTGCCTGCCTCCTCGAACGACCTCGTCGTTTACTCATTCTCTATCTCAACTCGTCTCCTGCGCGTACATATCAAAATTGATTGAAATCTCAATCCTCAATTTCAGTTCATGACCAGACTATTACAGACACTTGGGATGTATTCTATTTCACTTAATCGACACTGACAGTACTAGACACCCTAAGCTCTGATACCAAGAAAACTCTGTCACGCCCCGAAAATGCAGAAAATAGGGCAAATTTAAAACTTTTTCCTCATTAATTCACAAATAAAGGTGCATTCCTGTGCAGTATCATACATCATCATAATTATCATGCCTCAGGATCTCATCATAACATAGTGTATATTGAATCATATACATTACTCAATTTCAAGTTAATTAATCCTAATACATCCCATATAATGTTATACATCAAGTGTCTGCAATTACAATAATAGTCTGGGTACATGAAAAGATAAGATATACCTCAAGATACAATATATATGGCCTGGAGCTCGAGTCCTCCACTAGCCACTACTCCGTACGTCGCAGGGAAGTCCTTATTCACTTGAAGAACTCTGGGGGGAAAGAAAAACAGGGTGAGCTTCTAAATCGCTCAGTAAGGGGGGTAGGGGACTCATTTCATAAACCAAAATGCACATCACAAAACATTTATTTGTATGTGAAACTCATTTGAAAACTATAGCATGAAAGTACTCAAAACGACACTCTCACGTGTCTAGTCATGTGAAAACATGAAGTGAAAGGCTCACTCTAGAGCAAACACAAAGCATGTGAAAACAACGCGATAAACGCTTTCTCAAATACGTGATAAAATCACAGTAAAAATAATGCACGTGGCACAGCCACTAAACACGCGTGGCAAAGCCACTGATTTAATTTCTCACGTGGCATAGCCACAAAACACACGTGGCAAAGCCACTGTTTTAATTTCTCACGTGGCATAGCCACAAAACACACGTGGCAAAGCCACTGTTTTAATTTCTCGCGTGGCATAGTCACAGAATAGGGTTTCTCAACGTGGCACTGCCACCAATGGGGTATAACGTGACACAGCCACCAATGGGGTTTCTCAACGTGGCACAGCCACCAATGGGGTTTTCTCAACGTGGCACAGCCACCAATGGGGTTTTCTCAACGTGGCACAGCCACCAATGGGGTATAACGTGGCACAGCCACCAATGGGGTTTTCTCAACGTGGCACAGCCACCAATGGGGTTTCTCAACGTGGCACAGCCACCAATTTTACGTGGCATAGCCACAGAATAGGTTATTCTCACGTTACCAGAACGGAGAAGAATTCGGGCTTACATGCTACCAGAGCAATGCCCGGTGTGTACTCACAACTACACACCTAAGTCTTATCACATAAGACAGGTTTGCCTTCACGTAGAACTCAAGATGGTTTTTCTCTCATAAAACTCATTTGAAAATCGTTTTGTACTCAACACAAAACGTAATAAAACCGAGTTCTAACCGGCAGAGCACACGCACACATTTCTCAAATCTCAATATTGCCTTAACGTAGAGCCCAGTTATAAACTCATAAAAACGTTGGGCTCCAACCAGCTATAAAATCGGGTGCAATATAATCTCAACACAAAACACTCAACATGCTTGTTTTATAAACCACAAATCATGCTAAAACAGTTTGCAATTCACATACACAAATGGTTTAGATTTCCCTTACCTCTTTGCACCTCGTATAGTGCAATCGTTTCCCCCGTATCACGGACTAGCCTCGCATTCCACTCTAGAACTCCCGAGCTGTCCAAACGATGTTAAAACATCAATACTCAATTATCTCATAACCCTCAATTCTCAAAATCGAGCATAATTGCTCATAACACCTCAAATCTCTTGATTTCTCGTAACTCAACCCTAAACTACAACCTCATTCACAATATCTCAATGTCCTACATTCCTCATGCCAATTATCTAGGCTAATTCTCCACATTGTCTATATTTCCATTTATAGCTCAAAATTCCTAAAATTACCAAAATCGCTAAATATCATATCACTCTAACCACATTGAAATTTCATCAATTTCCTAATCATTTCTCGACTATTAAAACACAATGACAACCACCAACAACATCAAAATCAGCTCAAATATCAAGATCGAGGTTTAGAAATTACCCAATGTTTGTGAGACGCACAACTCACGCCTCGATCCGATTCGTCCTTCGATTTCCAAGTATGTTGTTCTCCCTTTGATGAGGAACAACTTTCCTTCTTACCACAACAGCTGATTCGGCCGAAAATGAGGGATTTGGATGAGTGAGAAAGTTAGGTTTTCGGAAAAATGGGGGTTGGAAGAGAGAGAAAGTGAAATTTCAGGAGAAAACACGGGTTCCTTATATAGGCTGGAGGTAGGAGATCAATCTGCCTCTTGATGAGATCGATCTGTGTTTGAAATTTGGGGACGATCTGGGCAATTTTATGCATAGGAGATCGATCTGTCGAGGGGTGAGATCGATCTCTTTATGGCTTTATGAGATCGATCTGCTCCTAAGGAGATCGATCTTCTCCCCAAACAGAAGCATTTGGAGATCGATCTCTTCCTCATGAGATCGATCCTTTCTCAAACAGAATCATTTGGAGATCGATCTCTTCCATTGGAGATCGATATGCTCCTCAAATTTCTCATTCCTTGTCATTTTTAGCTCACCAGATCGATCTCTCCTTCTCCCAGATCGATCTGCTCCTTAAATTTCTCCTTCTTTGTCGTTTATAACTCACCAGATCGATCTCTCCTTCTCCCAGATCGATCTGTCCTCATACTTCATGCTCATTTTACACACTTAACATATAAATCTCCAATTATAATTCCCACAATTCACTTAGCTCAATAAATTACACTTCAAATTCTTATTACATCATTAAAATATGTCTGAAATTATCAGATCTCACACTTCTCTTCCTCTCTTCTCCTTTCCAGCCGACCGATTCTCTCTCTATTTCCTTTCTACTTTCTCCTTTCTCCTTTCTCCTTTCTCTTCCTTCCTTTCCTCTTCTCCTCAACCGATCAGCCCCTCTTCTTCCTTTCTCCTTTCTCCTTTCTCTACTTTCCTTTCCTCTTCTCCCCAGCCGATCAGCCCCTCTTCTTCCCTTTCTCCTTTCTCTTCTCTTCTTCTACTCTTTCTCCCGCCCAGCTCCTCTATTTATTTTTTTTTTCCAATTGCAAACAGTGGCAGACGGAATTGGCTTTCTAAGCCAATTCCGTACATGCCATAATATATATATATATATATATTAGTTTAATATATGTATATATATATATTATATTAGTATGTAGGTATTATTTGTTATGTATTTGTATTGTTATTATTATCACTATTATTATATTTTTTTCATTTTATTTTAAATATCTTATACATTATACCTTACAATACATAAATATATATATCATCTTTTTTTTCCATTTTAAATTGTCTAGTATATATATATATATATATATATATATATATATATATATATATATATATATATATATATACACATTTTCACTTATGTATGTCTCTACACATATACATTTTCCTTGTATAATTTATCCAAAGACATAATATCATGCCTTCCATGAGATTTTCCTTATTCCGAAAGTAAAATAGTATCGAGATTCCATCATTCTTCATAAATTCTCGATACAAGTGTTTACATCAACAATTTTCAACTAATAAATTAAAATTTTTCCAATCCTTCCGTGCTTACATTCGCTTTATCACTTCTTGTATCTTCGAGTTCCCGATCATTCACGGGTTTCTCGGTTCCTATAGTCCTCGAGCCCTACAACGAATATTCGCACTTCCATTAAAATATATTATTTCCATTTTTATATAATCCACTTAAATGTAGGAAATTTGTGGGGTTTACAGTATGGAATTAATTCACCTGTATGAGAAGAACGAAGCATCAAAATAAATCCAAATTAAATTTAATCTCCCCGGCAACGGCGCCAAAAATTGATGGTTGTCGAAACCAACAATATTAAATAACTTGGTCAAACAAATAATTAGTAGTATAGGGAGTAAGGTCGTGTCCCAAGAGAGATTGATTAATTTCGATTTACTTTGCTGCAAATAAAGGAAAAATAAAAACAAGAGGGGTTTGAAAGATTGATTAACTAAAATAACAAAACTAAATAGAAAGAAAACAAAATTGAGTTGAAGAATTCAATAATTTAAGAAATCCAACCCAATGAGTAATTTTCAGATTTGGTTCGATAAATTGATCATTGACGCAAGATAATTTTTCTTAATCCCAACTAAACTGGTTATGGTTGTTGGTACGACCTAACAACCTGTCTCTTCTTACCTCTTCGACAATCAGGAAACGTTCTCTAATTGCTGCTCTTACCAATAAACAACCCTAGATACGATCTTAGGATTTAATTTACCAATAGCATTGAACACTAAAGAGACTATCAATTCTAACCAACAAACACACATGTAAGTTTATTTAAATCAGATCTTATAATCACATAAAAAAGACTAAAAATTAGAAGTGCAATTAATCTTGTTACTTACCACTTGCTATTGAAACAACCAAACAATTACGGATTCAAATATTTCAATTGGATGTATATTGCCTTGTGAATGAATCAATAGGCTTTTTTGAAGCAACCACAAAACAATAATAATAATGAAGTGCAGAAATTATAAGAATAGAAAAGATTAAAGAAAATAAATAAGAACAATTAGATCTCACAACTTATAAACCAAATCTTCAATTATCCTTAAATTGGGAAGAGACTTATAACCCATGAATATATGGTAAAAGCAGTGAAAATACTTGTATGAGAAAATTTAATCAAAAGTCTCCTCCTTAATCTAGATCTTCAAGAGCCTATTTATAACTAAAAAATAGAGATAAAACCCTACTCCTAGTTGGACTTGAAGTCCTTACACTTAATTAAAATAATAATTCAATAAAAAGTCTTCCAAGTAATAGAAAAAGTCAAATCTATAGAGGAGAGAGAAAATCATCGTATTAGATGCTTAGGCGAGAGTCTCGCCTAAGCCTTGACCCATCTCTATGCAAAAAATTGAAGTCAGCTCGTCAAGAAGACCCTTAGGCGAGAGTCTCGCCTAAGGCTGCATCCGGCTCTGCCCTGAGTTGAAAACAGCACAGTGAAGGGATCCTTAGGTGAGAGTCTCGCCTAAGGCTGCACCCAGCACTTACCTGAATTGAGAACTACACAGTGAAGGGATCCTTTCTCGCCTAAGGCTGCACCCAGTACTGACCAAACTCGTACTCATCATTCCTTACTTCTTCCACATGATTTCCCTTATTCCAAAATCCATCTAAATCATCCTTTAATTCATCAATTCCATGAATTCCTACAATTATTCAAGAATGATAAATTATCCATAGATTAAGTATAAAATTCATACAAAACCATAGGAAAACAAGGTACATAATGTGCATAAATAATGACTTATCAATAACCTAAAGACTTAGGCTTTATATGCAACTTATTAATGAATGATGGGGATACAAAAGAATGCATAGAGCTAGGATCAAACAATACATGTGCTTCAATACCAAAAATAGGAAGCTTACCATTTATAACTTCGGTGAAGGCCTCAGCCAACCCTTTGCCTAATGCAAAGACTTGTTTCAAGTCACCGGCTTCGATGGAGAAAGTCTTTTGGGTTGCTCTAAGGCATCTTTTAATATGGGGTAGTCCTTTATCATATGCCCCATTTGTCAGCAGTTGAAACAAGCTCCTATGAGCCAGTTGCAATCTCAGGTGCCATGGTACTTACCACAGTTCTTAGAAATCAAACCTTGCTATAGGGGATCTTAATGGCCAATGTTGTCTGTGGGGTAGTGGAGGGAGTAACAGGCTTACCCACCTTAACTTGAGGCTCATCAAAATTTTACTTTTTGAACTATCCCAATTAGTGTCATCAGATCATTTCTCCTTGTCTTTGCCTTTACCCCAAGACCCATATTCATTTTATGTGACTTTCAACCCTTGCTCAACAATCTGGGCCCTCCTAAGTGCCTGATCGAAAGTAATCAAATCTTAGGCGAGCAGTCTATCTTTAATTACCGGTTTCAACCCCGACAAGAACCTCTTAATTTTTCACTCCTCATCTCGCACTGTTTCGAGGTCAAATCTATTCAAAGCGGTGAAGCAGAACACATAATCATCAACAAACATGCTCCTTTGGACTAAGTACATGAAGTCGGCTTACATTTTCTTCCTCACGATCTAGAGGATAAACATGCTCCTTTGGACTAAGTACATGAAGTCGGCTTACATTTTCTTCCTCACGATCTAGAGGATGTACTACTTGTTTAATGCTAACAAGAACACTTCCCAAGTGACTTCTAGATGTTAAGTCATCAGGATAGTGTGAGTGGACTTCCATTAGTGCTCGACCTCTTCCTTGAGTACATAGACCACCAACGATACCTTATTGGTGGGGGTGCAATCTAGGTACTCAAAAGATTTTTCTACCTCTCGCAGCCAAGTCTCAGCTTCTATCAGATCTTTGTTACCCTTAAAAACTAGGGGATTCATCTTCAAGAAATATTTTAGTAGTGTCACCATTCTCCCATATCAAACCTCAGCCCTAGGTGGCAATGGCCATGGTTGAGGTAAAGGTAGCTGAGGGGTTGAAGGTGTCGCTAGT
The DNA here is from genome assembly GCA_033439115.1 of Firmiana major. Classification (NCBI taxonomy): domain Eukaryota; kingdom Viridiplantae; phylum Streptophyta; class Magnoliopsida; order Malvales; family Malvaceae; genus Firmiana; species Firmiana major. The sequence continues at coordinate 41,324,028 of CM065908.1, read as the reverse complement.
GGTGCTTGAGCTGGAGAAGGTGGTACTTGTTGATTGTTTGTCTTGCAGTTGTTATCCCGAAATGGTGGGAAAATGTGGCGATCAGAGTCTAAAAGACTTGCTCAAGCATTTGCTTGAGCCTAAACATGTGAGAATTTGGACTTTCGGGTTGTGAAACTGGTGGTGGAGGTTGCAGAACCTGTCTCTGAGGTCTACCTCGTTGTTCACTCATGGTACTTAGCTAGTCTGAATCCAAAGCAATAAGTTTAGTACAACCTTTTGCAGTTATACTCGATCTGAAACTAGACAGGCATAGACACTTGAGATGTAACCCTAATCCTAACCACCTACACTGTCATAAACTAGACAACTCAAGCTCTACTACCAATTCTGTAACATCCCAAAATTACAAAAATGCGAACTAACTTTTTTTCTTTTTTCCTACTTGTTGTCTATGTGCAGTGTAGGTTGTGATTAACTTAGTAGCTAATCCTTTAATATTATAATTGAGATTCTTGTAATCTGTAGTCTAGTTAAACAATTAGAGTGATGTGGATTGATAACTCACTAATCCAACTTAACCATCATTAACTATTTCTTTCATTATCATATGGTTTCCAATATAATCATAGAAAAGAATCATCATGAATACTCTAAATACATTACCCTAGAAGAAGGCTATAATCAATATCCAATATAGTCTAGCTAATTATATTAGACATCTATTATAGCCTGATAATTACATCCCGAAAAAAAAATGACTTACAAATATACAAATAAACTTTGTCTTTTGCTTATTGCCTAAAATAAAAGTACAAAAGAGGTGGATACCATATGTAACTAAGAGATGAGCTGAGAGAGGCTCTTGAAGCTGCCTAATACGGTACTCCCCAAGTCACTACAAGATCAGTTTGAAAAATGAAAGGGTGAACTAACGCAATAAGTAAGAAACATGCTTGCAAGCATAATAGCATCGAAAACAATGATGCGGTAAATGAATGCAATTCAAATCATGCAATCATGTCTGAAATACTTATCAAAGCAAGATACATAGCTTAGGCATACTTCAAGTCATACTTATCAAATCAAACTTATCAAAACTTATCAAATCGAATACTGAATCGAAATTAAATATGAATTAAAGCAAATACTAAATAGGAATCAAATACTGAATCAAATGGTGGAGACTAGGTTGAACTCATGTATTCAATATGTAACTAAAACTGAAAGTAACCTAAGGCCACGTATAGGGTTCAAGAAACTCATGGACAAGTGAGCACTGTGCAGCTGTAGACGTGTCCAGGTTTAGCAGTAACTAAAAAAGGGTACCACTCGGTACAAGTGTGTAAGGATGCTTCGTGGCTTGCGGCCTGACAGGTTACCACTCAGCACACCCATGTGAGGATACCATTAGGAGCGCGACCTAACACGTACGCATACGTTAAAGGTTGCATGTCATCTCAAATTAGTGTTTAAAAGCTTATATTGAGCTACTTGGTCTCACCTCTAAAAACACATTAAAATCGACCCAAATGTTTGCTTATCAAAGTAGCTAATATCATATATATGTATATATATATATATATATACACACATATATATAGGTTGATAAGACATGCATAAGCGCGTTTCAAATCACTTTTGGAAGACAATGGGTCATTTTGAGCTTCAAAGATATATTTTAGTTCAAAATCTGAAGAGGGGATCAATCCTCTTGGTGTTGTGGATCGGTCCCTAAGTGGCAGAATGTTGTTATCCTATTCAAAAAGCAGAGGGGATCTATCCTTACCTCATAGGGGATCGGTCCCACAAAGTTAGAAAGCCATTTTCTAGAAAGTTTGATAAGGGACCAATTCATCATCTTAGGGGATCGCTCCCTAATGCACAAAAATGTAATGTTGGCTGGGTTTTAAGTCCCAAGCCTAACCAAAACCATTTCAAAACATCAAATACATTTCATGGAAACCTTTTTATGCCAAAAACATTCATGTTGTGCTTGCAAAACCTATCATGCACTAGAACTTTTCCCAAAACTAATGGATATGATCCTAAGTTTCCAACACATTTTTAAATGAGGTTGGTTTGATGGTTTCCTAATCTTTCAATGCATTAAATATGTCCCTTTAGACGCTATCACACCAGCAAACATATCACTTTCCTTTGAAATGCAACACTTGTCACCAATGGGGTCCTAGCACCCTTCGTTGAGCCCAATGCAGTTCCTAGATCACTTTGGCTGCACTTTCACAACAATAGCTATTAAGCCTCAATTCACTCACACAAATCCATACTCATCATTATTGCCTAACCATGATCAACCCTTAAAGTAAACCTTAGTACATTTTCCTTACAATTTCTCAAATCAAAATATAAATCCACATTCAACATAACCACAATAAGCTTTAAAACTTTAAAGCTCATGACTTAGCCCTTTTGAGGTTGTTAAGACCATAGCTTCCTTCTTCAAGCCCTCGAATCAAAATCTACATTACCAATAACCTTTAAACCTCTTATTAACTAAAGTCTTCAACTTATCTCAAAATCCAAGCATCTCTCTAGCATTTCGCCATCAGGATAGCTTCTTCCAAACTCCAAGTTCATGTATGATGGTGTAGGATGGCAAAGCAAGCTATAGGTGTAAGCTTGGAAACTTCTCTCGTCCTCTCTTTCCTTCTTTCTCTTATCTTTTCTTATTCTTTTCCTTTTGTTTTTGGCTGAAGTTATATAATTTTATAATTATTTTGAAATTTAATAAGTTATGATCACTTTACTAAAATTTTTAATGTAATAATTAATTTAACCTTTATATAATTTTAAAATTTAATAAATATTTATCTAAATACAAATTTATGCATTTTAATATTTATTATTTGAAAAAAAATATTTACGCTTTTAATTTCTTACAATATCTGCTATAAAACAGTAGATATAATTATATTCATCAATTTACAAAATATATTATATATAGATATTATGAAAAGAAAAGTATCTATTATCACTTACAAAAAGAAAATAATTATTATGAATAATTGGTCAACTAATTAACTTAATTTTATTTCTAGTTTGTTTTTTGTTTGTATATAAATCATAATATTAGCACAGTAACTATGTATGCTTCTGTGGAGAATTAAACCTTGCAAAAAAAAATAAGTAACTAAGTGTTTTACTAAGTAAACAATTAATTTGTACTAATATGATATGTTATAAAAATTAATTTATATTTTAAAACACATTAATGTTTTAATAACTATTGCGAGAAAAATATTTAATAGTATTAAATATGAAATTAAATTAGTTAATTATGGTTAAGATAATAAAATTTTTAAATTGTAAAGATAAAGTATTGAAATTAAGAAAAAATTATTGTAAGTTTAGATATAATTGACAATTCTTTGCATATATGATACTATAATAATAATAATAATAATAATAATAATAATAATAATAATAATAATAATAATATTATTATTATTATTATTATTATTATTATTTATATAATATTTTATTATTATATATAAAATATAATAATAATTTATACGGTAAGAGAATGTATAATTAATTAATTATCTTATATCACTAGCATTGTATCACTGATAAGAGTTTATACTTTATACTTTACACTACACTAAAAGATTTTATAATAAAACATTTTTTTTTCTAAATGATTTGTGTAATACCATATTATAAAATCAGTTTAAATTAAAAAAGTATATATGTTTTGTTTTAAATCATATTATATTATAAGTTTATATCTTATAAGAAATTATTTTATGTAGACATAAACTAATTTAAATAAACATAGCCTAGATTACTTTATTTAAGGTATTAATTATTAATATACTTAATAATAATAATTTATTTCATATACTTAATCTTAAATCATATGATGACATTGACAAATGAATTGATGTATAATAATAGGACTAGGAAACTTGAAGTTGGAGTTAAGATTGTAGTTTTGAAATTTATAATAATTTTTTTTTAAATGGCTTGTATAATAACAATAGGAATTTATAAAATTTATTTAAATTAAAATGTATATGATTTTTAAAAAAAAAATCTTATATAAATTTATAACTTATAATAAATTATTTTAAGTAGATATAAATTATTATAAATAAACATGATATACACAACTTTATTTAAGGTATTAATTATTAATATATTTATTAATGTTTTATTTGATCTTAAATTATATAATGACAAGTGGATTGATGATATATAATAGAAATAAGAGACTTGAACTGTTGTACATGTGTAACCTGTTGTACATGTGTAATCTTAAATTTATTTACCTGGTTTCAATATCTGTAATCTGTTATACATGTGTATGTTTCATTGCATAAGCCTTGGGTGAAGCTTCGTAAATCTTCTAGAGGCTTTTAAAGATATGGTTGCTTTTTGACTTGATCAAGATCCTGCAAAGCGACCAACAGCAGAGAAGCTTTTGGAACATCCTTTTTTTCGGATTTTCTTGTTAAGCATGTGTTGCATGGATTGCCTAGCGTTGAAGAAAGTCTCAGGCTAAGCAAGATTCTTGGGAAGGGTGTTGATTTTGAAGTAGATGATGAAGATATTGACGGGGAATCAGTGTCTCAACTTAAGATTAGTGGGTGGAACTTCAATGAAGAGGGGTTCGAGCTTGACCCTGTATTCCCTAGTGAGTCAAAAGACAATTCAATTGGTGACAGAATGATCATTCCAGAAAGGGCAAGTGACTTTAGGGGTTTAAAGATGCTGAGTCAAGTTTGGTTGGTTCACTAGGGGGAGATGGAGAGAGGAGAAATGATGATTCTCATGGTGAAGAAGACTCTGGCATTCAGGGAATTGCACGGGATGAGTTTGGAGTTGGCAGTAGCAGTACTGTCAATCCAGAAATAATGGTGGGTGGCCTGATGAAACTAAAAGAGAGTTTGGATGTTTAAAGGCAGAAGATGACAGATATGATTAACCTATTTGGAGTGGAAGTAATCAGCAGATACGATGAATTGATGCAGTTGACTTATTTTATGCTTGACTTGTAAGGTTTCTTTAAGAAAACTATAGTTATGGTAAAAATTTGTAGATATTATACTTTCCATTTCCATTCTTCAAAGGTATGTATGAAAAGTTTATGTTGTATTAATTTGAAAATTCAAAGCACCAGATCTAGCAAATCAATAAATTAAGGCTTCATGTAGAAATGTTGGGGAAACTGAGAGGTTTTTAAATGAGAATTTCCTTCAGATTCTTTATCTCAACTAATTTCCTCTATTATGTAGGTCTTTTTAGAATAATACACCGATGACAAATAGCTATCTTATCTCATAGGTTTCAAACTTTCAATATGGTATGGAATACTTTGAACAAGTAATTTAATTTATTTTTTGATAATAAGTAATTTAATCTTCTTTTAGTTTTAATTTACATTTGTTACTATAATTTTATATATGTACTTATTTTTGTTATTGTAAGAATTTAGAAGTTTCAAGATCGGATCTATTTTTCATAGATCAGAGTTAGATGTATATTTAGATAAACCAAGAGCAAATTATAAGATACAAATTGATGTTTTTGATTATTGGAAAAAAAATCAATTTAGGTAGCTTGTACTTTCACTCATGGCTAAGGATATATTGAGTATTCCAATTACCATAGTTGCATCTGAATCAGCATTTAGTATGCAGAAATTATCTTACAACACATAATGCAGAAACATTTATTACCACTCGTGATTAGTTATATAGATACAAAGATAATATTTTAGTGTCATTATTATTTTATTAAATTTTTTATTATTTAAATTTTTATATGATTTATTTTATACATTTTATTAGATAAAGAAGACGAAACATTGGGATTTGGAAGGAATGTTGCATTATAGTTGAATTAGTTGTTTTATGGAGCAGGATAAAGAGTTCTAATTACAATATATTATTTCTTACTAGTTATATTGTTAAAAATTTAAAAAAATTTTCTTAAGAGTAATTGTGATTGATTTGGTTGTATGTTGCAAAATTCAATTTGGATGTTGGAATGATTTGATCTTGATGCATTGTGTTGTTTTTAGGAATGAAAAAGTTTTGTTTATTTAATTTTACGAATTAAAGAATATTTTTATTTTTTTTATATTTATTTTGAACGCTATACTTTGTAGTTGTATTATTTGATTTCGTTACTTAACTTTTTTTTTTAATTTTAAAAATCATATGTTTTAATTTTAAAATTAGGTTTTTATTTTCAAGTAAATTTAATATTTTTATATATTTGAAACTCTAAGAAAATATAATTTAAAATTAATTTTGTTAATAATTTTCTTAATTTTTTGCACAAAATATGAAATTCAAACAAATGTTACAATTATATAATGATTTATATATGTTTGATTTATTATCATATTAAAATTAAAATTAAAATTAAAATTAAAATTTTAATATGAAATAAATATAATAAATTAGTATAATAATTGTTTTTATAATAAAATCAAATGTTATATTTAATACATTTATTATTTATTATTATAGATACAATAGATATGATACTAAAAAAATATTCGATATTCATATATCGTGTTTTAAAATAATTTTATTTAATAATTGAATTTAAATACTCAATATTTATTTTGTTGATAAATACATTATTGAAATAATTGTATAATAAATAATGATTATTTTTAAAATTTTATACATTTTAATTAAAAAAGTGTATCACTATTTATTTATTTTATTTTTTAATAAAATAGTCACATAGTTATAATTCAGGTTTTTACAAATTTAGGATTAGATCAATCTCGAATTTTAATTGTATCGGACTCAGGTTATGTCGGTTTAGATTATATCGGGTTTAAGGTTTTTTGGATTCGATTTTTTTTTTTAATTTGATTTTTTCGGATAGGGTTCTTTCGAGTTTGGACTTTTGATATTTTTGATCAATTTGAGGCAGTCTCAAATTCAATCTTGAAAGGACTCGGGCGGATTTTCGAATTTGACCCAGTTTTTGCCTGCTCTATCTAATGTTAAGGGCGGATAAACATCTTTAACAAATAAATATTAGAAAATTTCAATTGAGAAATTTTAAATCTGTCCCAATATTTTCTCCTTGCACTTGACTTTCTTCGTTTCAGTACTATTTAAATGTAAAGAAAATGGGTGTAGAAAGAAAAAAAAAAATAAAGTGCATCTCCTTCAACTTCTTTTACATGCTCTTGAAAATTGAGTAGTAATTCGTTTCAGTAAACACGATGCTAGTTTAATAAATGCAAAATGGTCGATTCAATTGTTCAGTTATATTCCTCTGGGAATTCAATAACCCCTCATATTTAGGTTAGAAATTAGGGCTGTCGTTCAATTTCGAACAATTTTGATCATCTTTTTCCGCATTACCTGAAAGAAAAACAATTAAAAGTTCATGTTTGCATTTTATTCATTTTTTTTCACGAATTTCTGGAATAACGTATAGCACAGAGTTTTAGGAAAATGAGTCATGTCTGAGATACGAGATCGTACGTGTTAACCAAATCAGAATAGCCGTAAAAACACAGGCCTTGCGTACAGACATGCACTTCGTACTAACTCCGTAAAAGAATCGATAGCGATTAAATCAATTAAAAACCTCAACCAACATCCCTCCTTCCGACTTAAATAATGCGAATGTCAAATTGCTAATGCAAGATCAGAGGAGACTGATGATAGACATACACTTGCTATTTTGCACCGTTAACAATGGAAAAGCAATCCAATCCATAACACGCTCAACTAATAAGCAACAAGATTTTGCAGAGGACAAAACTTCTGTATATCATTTAATCGAGCTGTATAAGAAAGCAACCAATACTCAGTTCAATCTCTCCATGCTACGTTGAAAATTATGCTATTAGTATGAGCTGTGTAACATAAATGTGCAGAATTTACCACATGCAGAGGTTAGAGCTGGAATTTTAGAAACATTAGCAGGTAGTTTCAGCCAGCAGCTGTTCTCGAATTGCTTTATAGCACAGCAGACTACAAAGTGGTAGCTTCGACTTTGAATCTCTGTACTTGTACGGGTTAGCACACGATGGAGCTGCACAGTTTTCACGGGGAGGAGGGTAACTGAATATTCAAACCAGAAACATTCAGATATCAGAATGCAAACATTAATAATTGATTCAACTTAAACATTGAAATTGGCAATACCTAGATGCTCTCGAGTCAAAAATACTTGGGAAACCCATATCCCTGGGAAATGTAACGGTTGTCCCTGTGGGACCCATGACCAACCTAATGGTATTTGATGCAAGCATCAGTGCATTGACAGCCTTTTCCTGTATATATTAAGGTGAGAAAATTAGACAAAAATGGCCTTAAAAGAAGACATGCCAAAATTATATTTAACAATTTTTTTTTCAATCCAATATTCAACTTCCAAGTACCTGTGCCAATTCTTCTCGACGCTTTTTAATTTTGTCTTCCTTCTTCTTCCTGCTGGAATCTTGACCAAGAATTTTTCTAATAGCCTCAGCCTACAAAAATTAATTCAAACATAATTTTTGCAATGCAGTTCTAAAATACATATGTAAACATATGGTAACCAAAGCTCAGAGAGAAACAAACCTCAGATTCTCTATTAGCCTTTTCAACTTGCATCCTTCGTCTCTGAGCAGCCTCAGCCTTCTTTAGCTGCTGCTCCACTTCTGAGAGTTTCTCCTTTTGCTCTACAATCAACAACAATCACCATAAGAGAAAGGAAAGTAACCAATAACTTGAACATAGAAGGTAAATGACAAATAATTGCTCACTTCTTGATTGGGCAGGTGGTAAACCATTCGGAAACTCAATTAAGCTTGAGCCAGGAGCAGAAGAGGCATCTTTGCTTGACTGAAGGGCCCGTTGACGTGTTGTGAGAGTCACTTCCTTCTTACTCTCCATCAGCACATCAACAGATTTCCTCTGCTTCTTTTTCTTCTTACCTTCAATCTCAATATCAGAGATCGGTTCATCTTCTTCCTCATAGTATGTATCCTCAGATACCCTATCTGATCTATGCTTCCTTTTCTTGTCTTTGGTAGACGTTGAAGTGCCAAAATTTTCTATGTTGGAAACCCTAGAGAGTTTTTTCTGTTTCTTACCAGATTCATCATCATCTTCCTTATATGCTGGACTAATCTTTGAAGTTCTAAGTTTCTCCAAGTAGCGGATTTCATCATCCTCGTCATCTTCACCGAATTCTCCATCCAGTACACGTCTCTTAGGGACACGCTTGCTTTTATGAACCACACCAGCCTGGTCTCCTTGTTTACCAGAGATATTCTTTCCCGAAGTCTTTCCCATCAGAGAATCCTCCTTCCCAAAACTAAAACCACCTTTGGAGAAATCTTTCCATGGGACTCCTCGCAAAACACTCCTTTTATCCGGAGAGGAATGCCCATGATCAGTACTTCCCTGCAATAAAGGCATATGCAATAATAAGATTATGTTGGCTTCTAAATGTTACTAAAAGATGAGAATAATTATTATGCTCAGACAAAGCACCTTAATACTCCATTCAGAGTATATTCCATAGAAGTAAAAGAAGATTTGGCGATATTACTACCAAATCATTTAATCCAACATGTTCCATTCAGAGTAAGACTAGCAATATTACTAGCAAATCATTTAATCCCACACGATTCATTCAGAGTATCTGTGACCCTAAAGAACAAAACTGATAATCTAGTGCATGCTAATTTCTAAGGCAGGCTGTTTCAACAGGTATAATAGCCCCTACCCTGAATCGTTCTTTAACACAATTCAGTGGCTACTGTAAATAATATGTATGGACTTAACTGAGATGAAAGACACCCAGAAACAAAAGAAAAGCATATTTTCAACATAAAATTGCCATAATCAACCAACTAAAGCTGAAGAGAAACAACTGCTAACTACCTGGAGGCTATTCTTCATTATAGAAGACCCACTCCCTGGCAACCCGTTAGAGTTGGCATGAATTGTGCGTGTGACCCCACCAACCTTGAGCTTAACTTTTTTAACCTTGCTTTCATTTCCATCAATGACAGCTGCTAGCGCTGAACTCCAAATCTCACCATTCCTCCCACCATATATATCTTCATTCCTCGACTCAAATTCCGACCACTCCTTCACCTTGATTGTGCATTTCCGATTAGCAGGGGCAAGTACACCCTCACTAGAACGCATACTGTTTGACCCAATTCCAACAGGCTCATTGTTGTAAAATGCATTGAATCCTCCATCTTCTTTCTTGCTTTTATGGGTTTTCTCAACTTCAACACCAACAGCAGGAGAAATCCTAGAAACATATTGATTGAGATTGAAATCTGTCCGCCCTGAATTAGCATCAGCACTGGCATTCTCGTCACTAGAGAACTTGCTCAAGTCATCTGAAGGTGGTGTTGATGACAAGGGTGAGTGATCTTGACTTGCAGTAAAAGACTGTGAATCAGGACGACGCGGACGAGAAGTTTGGCTCCTCTTCTTCCTCACGGCATTCTTCACACAGTCAAACCGATTGCCAGAAAACTCTTCCATGGTGATAAAGTAACTATCACGTAGTTTTACCAGAAGGATGCTCCAGCAAGGCCACTAATCCTAAGAGAACGAAAACCAAAGCATGAGATTTATATTGCACAGATACCCAATCAATACAAAGACAACTTTAATTTATCACACATCAAATCAAATACAAAAAGAAATTTGAGAAAAAAAAAAGGGCTAAAGATTCTAAATATAACATCCAGAAAAACGTGTAAGAGACATAATGAAATAAAAACTAAGGACCCGAATAGAGCGGTCAAAAGCCAGTGGAAGCATAATCTAGCCAAACGAATTTGACCAATGTAAACAACAAAGAGGCCAAACAATCGGGAACTTGCACTTTCATCAGCAAATTGAACGAATTATCCAGATCAAATAGCCCAAAAGAAATTGAAGAAATTCAAAATGCAGTAGAGGGGGAACTACCCCCAATCCAAATGATAAAAACCAAATAATTCTATAAATTAGATTGATACAGAGGATTAAAGAGTAATGTAATCCTATAATAGCCAAATCCCAGCCAAATCAAAAGCAAACCCGAGATAAAAACACCCAAAATCGCACGAATCAATCTATCAACAAAAGCCCATCACCGCAAAGTAGCCCATTTCAACCCCACAATTATCCATCGATCAAATCAGAAAAGAAAAAAACCGTGACTAATCGATTATTTACCTTCTCAATGTGGCCGTACAGAAGAAATTGAGGAACCCTCGAAAAAAAAAATGAAAAAATAAAAATAAAAAAGAACTGGAAAGAGCTGAACGAAAGAGAAAATAAGAGAGTGCAGAGTGGAGGGTAAATAGATTAGATGAGAATGTAAAATAATACACGGATTTTCGTAGAGCATGAGAAAAGAAAGGACGAGAAGGTTAAAAAGATAAAGAAGTTTTAGGGTTAGAGAAGGATAGATAGATGTAGTATCGATGATGATGAGAATGATAAAGAAAAGATAGAGGTAAAGGAGAGGAAGAGGACTTATTATCTCCTCGTTCACCATTTTTTTGCTATTGCCACACCACCCCTCGTTTGGATGGGTTGGAAGGGGGGTTTTAGATTTTTAGATCTTTGATTGGGTCACTTGACTCGCCGATCCGACTCAACCCTCTCTCGTTTTTCTTTGCTTTCGTTCTTTCTTTCGTTCTCTCTTTGCCTTAAGATTTTTTTTAATTTTTTTTAATTTTCCCTCTCTTCTTCTACTACGACTACACGCGGTTTACGCTGCAAAAGCGTGCGCAGGTTAAGATCCTGCGACACGGATGCTCAAGATAGTGGCTCTCTCCCTTTAGTATTTGCCTGTGCGTATCCAACGGACATACATTTGGATGGGTCCTTGTGTTTACCACTTTAATTTTAATCCCAACGATTTCAAAAATCATTTATCTATCCGTTTACATTTGACGCAACAATATATAATAGTTATATATTTTTAATTAATTTGAAACTATTTATTCAAAACAAATCGGTGGTTGAAGAAAATAAAAATAATTTTTTTCTTTAAATATTTGAATAATGTTTAAAGTCGTTATTATTGGTAAGATTAATATTTATATATAGAATGGTTTAGATTAATTGTCATAAATAAATTTCATAAACTTTGCAAGTTATAATATAAAAAGGAGTTTGTAAATACAAAAATAAAAATTATTAAGAGGTATATAACATATCACCCAACAATATATTAAAAGAAAATTTCAAATAAATTCATAGTAATATAATAATTAACTTGGATAATCAAGAAAAAATATTATCCATATATAAATACTTATTTATTTGCTCTCATTAAACAAGGAGGCAAACAACTTTCTCATACTTCTTGCTAACTTAAATAGAAAAAAATAATGCAATTGCTCTCATTAAATCAACATTACATATACACGGAGGTTGCTAGCCTAAATCACACTCAATAATAACAATATTGTGGCTTAAGGATTTTGCTTCACTTTTAATATGGATAAATTTTCGACTGATATATAAAGAAACTAAATCCAAAATGTCCAAAATCAACCACGTACCCTCTTAATTTTAAATCCCTTTTTTTCGAATTTTTATAATTGTTAATTAGGCTTCACTTTTTACAATGAGAGGATTAAAGCTAAAGTCTCACATAATCCTCAATAGAATCACCTCATCTTCAACATGAAGAGGAGAAATAACATGGTTTTATATCAGTTGCTGCACTCAACAAAACTATTCTCTATCATTCCTAACTATTATTCTAACAACGAACAAACTCTTTTTGTTATCAAATGAATGTTACCTGTAAGACCCGATTTTTATCGTAAAAGCAAATGGAATGAATAGAAATTTTTGAGTGAAATGAAAAATGCAAAAGGATTGAAATGGACTTACAGAACACGTACAAGAGCAAAACGGTCAAAAGATCGAAAGTCGGTATAATTTCGACAAGAAAATTTTATTAAAAATAATGGATTTGAGAATTTTGATCAATAATGAAGAAATAATTAAATTTTGGGTTAAATTGATCAAAATATGAATTTATTGAAATTAATCGAAATTTCACCTTGGAAAATAATCCCGAAAATAATCGAAAAATATACCGAAAAGGTGAAATAAGATCGAGAAATTCATTTATTGAATAAATGAATAAAATATAATTTTTAAGATATTTTTGGATATTTAACAATATTTTAATGAATAAAATAATAATAAAAATAAATTATAAATAATAAAATAAAGTAAAAAAAGAAAGAAAAAGAAGTCAAAATTCGCGAAAATCACGAATTAAGGAAACTGAAGGAGAAACGAAGGCGCAAAACCGAGGAAGAACGGTTTCCTCTCATCGGCGAACCACCGGCGGGGCTGAGGGGTAGACGAGGGCCGACGAAGGCAGCCAGACCTCAAGCGAACCATCAGCGGCCAAGACGCGCCGTGGAGACGCCGAAGAACGACGAAAACGAAGGGAGATGCCGCGGGAGAGAAGCTTTGATCGGCGGCCATCGACGCCGATTCGACCAGCCCCGAGGCCTGATTTTGGAAGCCCAGGCGATGGCAGGCCGAATGGCACCGAAAACAGCCCGAGAACCAACCGGACGGCGTCGGAACGACGAAATGATGCCTGAACCTGTACGGTCGGTTCAGCGCAGTGAGAGTATGCTGAACCGGACCGGACCGATTCAGCCAAAAAGAAATTTGGTTCAGCCAAAAAGAAAAGAAAAGAAAAAAAAGAAGGAAGAAAAAAAAGAGGAAAATTGAAAAAAATTCCAATGATGCAATCGAGCTACGGGAAAGTCGGTAAGTGATCGAATTGACCGATTTAAATTTCAGAATATTTAATTTAATTAATATTCGATTGAAAGTTTACCCGAAAAAATATTTAATTGTGTAGCTAGACAATTGTCATCAACTGAGAGCTCGAGATAGCCTCGATTTGTATACTATCATGGAATCTCGGGTAAGAAACCTTTATTTACGACAATTTGCATCGTTATGCATGTTAGATAAATTACGGATTTAATTTCTACATAAAATGAATTAAATTCTGAAATTTAAGATAAATTGTCGTAAACAGTTCATTAAACTATTCGAAAGTTTAGAACAAGGCTTAATAAATACTGATGGGCCCAATGAGCCCAATAGGCCTTGATAATGTGAATAGCAAGTGCAAACGGGCTTAAGGCCGATTAAGACTCATTATGGTACAATCGGGCCCAATATGGGTAAACGGGCCCAATAATTTAAAATTAAGCTTAGAAAATATGAAATACAATTAATTGTATTATATTTGACTTGATGAATATTTATCCGCAGTTTCGGAGATTGGATTCGGACAAATCGGACTGCGTGACGAGTTGTCATGCCCCTCTGTCGGGAACCCTTCTATCCATACATTCTCTACTACGGTTGGGCTGTGAGAAGATGCAATTACTAAAAATTTATTCATTTACAGCGGAATATTTAAAACTTTAAGTCACACTCCCAGGTGTGTGTGTAAATACACAAAATTAATTGTATAAATACCATGTGCTTACATATCATCCCCATAATACTGTTTACAATTCCAAGATATAACTGTGCGATACAATATATTAGATACAAAATACTCGTGTATACAAATCTTATACCTTTGCAGATTGTGGGAGCTGTTTAGCACAAAAGATCTAGAGATCACCGCTCTCTTACTTCTCAGTACCTGGAGGGGGAAAATAGTGGGATGAGCAAACCACGGCTCAGTAAGGAAATGTATGCTAGCAGGTAGATATCGTACTACCTACATAGCCCATGCATGCATAAACCAAAACCATGTTTTCGTTATAAATGGAAATATCATACGAACAATGCATTTAAACATATATTTCTCAATAGCATTTTCGTGTAAATCAAATGTCAAACTTCCATTTAAAACATGCTCATAAATAGTGCCCTCATGGCACGAATGTGAAATCAGAGATTTATTAAAACACGAAATCTCTTTCACTTCTCAAATCATTCTTTCTCGCAAATCTCTTTCTTTTCTGAGATTGTCTCTGTTTCTCGATTCTCTGAGACAGGCATGGAATTTTAGGCAATCAAATATCCACGACTTATGGCCACAGTCAGTGATCCCAGGCCTCACTGATCGGGTGTGCACAGGGTATCACTTCGCCTGAAGGGGGATGGGTCAGTCCTACCCTCCGGCTCATTTCAATCCACCTCATCTCCTCGTATACTCACGGTGAAGATACGTCGTGTGTCATCTACGCGATACTCGTACTCACGTGCACCCAGCACGGTAAATAGTATACCAACGGGTGACTACACTATTCTACGTACGACCGTGGACCCAAGTCCATACTCCAACTCCGATGAACTTTTTATCCTAAACCATGTCTCATATACCAGGCGAGCAAGCAGCGTGACACACAGTCAACGCAAAGCTCCAGCGCGGTACGATCTATCGTTAAGGCCTAGCCCGTTCAATTGGCCGTCGACTGGTATCCCCTTGGGTCCCAGACCCCCAGGTTTACCTTAACTCAATAAAACAGGTGCGAGCAAAGTTCCCGCACTTTCTCAAAACCCTCGTGCGAGTTAAAACTCCCGCACGGTATATCAAGGCATTAAAACGGGTGTGAGCTAACGCTTCAACACCATATCTCATCTCAAAACTGATAGATGGCTATTTTCTCTTTTTAAAACTCAAAACACGTTTATTCATACAGCATGCCTCTTCATGCTAAAACATGTAAAATTAGCCAACCTATCATCAACATTTCTCAATCATAAATAACAATGAAAAATTGAGAAAATCATTGAAAACATGCATGTCATGCTATTTCCTTACCCTATCCCATTTCTCAATACATATATACGTCATAGTACTTTGCATACTTCCATATCATTTCATAGAATTATCATATCGTACTAGTCTAGCAATATATCTACGAAATTGCCGTAAAATACGTACGAACATCTCTATAGCTAACACACAGTCCCTTACCTCGTTTTACTTGTGTGCAACTATCCGCCTTTATGCTTCTTGCGTTCTCATCTCGACTTGCTCCGGCGTATCATCCGAAACTGAAATTCATCCATCAACATTTGAGTTAATGTTTCTAACTCTTATTCAACTAAGCATTTATCCAATGCCTTAATTACACATTCTTACCCCCTTGTGGTCAATCTCACAATTTAATCCCAACATCAACATGTCCAAATTATTCCCACAACATAATCATCCACTCAAGATATCTCATTCATCATAAACACTTCCACTCTCCACTTTCTCACACTTAACTATTTCCAAGTTATATTCATTTCATACCATTCTAGGTAGTTCTATCATGTCTATGCATACTAACCATTTCCCATATCAATATCCAAACCAATGTACTTGGGTATTTGCATTAGAAACTTACCTCCTTGGATTTCCTCTTGCTCCAATTAAGATTGCCCTTTATTTCTTCAATCCATCAAATGGGAAAATGCCTCTAGACTATGTTGTTCTTCTTTTTGTTGTGAACAACTTTGTCTCTAATAGACTCTCCTTAAATCTCACTGAAAATGGCTGGATTTAGGAGTGAGAAACTAGATTTCTTTAAGTTGAAGTGAAAAGGAAATGTTTGTCCCGAAATTCTGATGATCCAACTGCTCCTATTTATAGTTTTGACTTGATGAGATCGATCTTCCTTGGGTGGAGATCGATCTGTTCCTCTAAAATCCCTCTTTTCTAAGACGTTTTAAAGGCAGGAGATCGATCTGTCGAGACTGGAGATCGATCTGCTTTCAAACAGAAGCTTAAGGAGATCGATCTGGTCTTAGGGGAGATCGATCTGCTTCCAACCCGAGAGCTAAGGAGATCGATCTGCTTCCTTTGGAGATCGATCTGTTCCCTTCCATTTCTCACATAAGAGCATTCTGGCTCTCCCAGATCGATCTCTCATCCTATGAGATCGATCTGGCCTTCACAAAGTCCAGATTTCCTGCAGTTTTTCTGCAATAACCCTTACCAAACACCCTTAATTTGCTACCATGATCATTTCCTCATTCATTCATCTTTGAGACTTGAAAATGGGATTCATCCTCACTACATACACATTAAAACTTGTATAGAATCTTTGTATGACCACACATATATACGATATTACTCGAATGGAAATATACACTTATGTAAATCTTTCCTTCCATTTTACTATACTACTCATATTCCATTTCGATCACATTCTTCTCGTGTTCAAGTTTATTTCCTCCTACTCATGCATAATGTAACTTGTACGTATAATCACAATTCTTATTACAAGTGCGTACATAATCTTATGAACTTACATTGCATATACTTCACATTACAATGTATCATCATACTTATGATTTTATTTACATTCCCATGTTCCTATATACAGCTATACATATACGGGGTCTCACATTCTCCCCCACTTAGAGAATTGGGTCCTCCAAATTAGAACCAATTCAATCTGTGAGTAACTCGGGATACTTTTCCCGCATCAAACTTTCCAGTTCCCATGTGGCCTCTTCCACAGTGTGATATTGCCACAAAACCTTAACCAATGAAATCGTCTTGTTCCGCAACACCTTCTCTTTCCTGTCCAACACCCTGATCGGTCTCTCGACATACGACATATCTTTCTTGAGCTCCAACGGCTCATAACTAATTACATGTGTCGGATCCGGGTAGTACTTCCGAAGCATAGAAACGTGGAAGACATTGTGGACTTCTGCTAGCTCAAGTGGTAAGGCTAGCCTATATGCTCCTTCTCCCACTCTATCCAAAATCTCGAAGGGACCAATGTAACGAGGACTTAATTTTCCTTTCTTCCCAAACCTCATTATTCCCTTAGAAGGAGATACTTTCAAAAATACGGACTCGCCAACATCAAACTCAAGTGGTCTCCGTCTCTTGTCAGCGTAGTTCTTTTGTCGACTTTGAGCTGTTCGCAGCCTCTCGCATATTATCTGAACATCCTCGGAGGCTTGCTTAACCAAATCGGGAGCGAGCAACTGTCTGTCACCAACTTCTTCCCAACCAATGGGCGATCGGCATCTACGATCGTATAGTGCCTCATAAGGGGCCATACCAATACTTGAGTGATGACTGTTATTGTAGGCGAACTCAATCAATGGCAAGTGATCGTCCCATGAGCCTCTAAAATCCAGCACACACGCTCTCAACATATCCTCCAGGGTCTGTATAGTCCTCTCTGACTGACCATCTGTCTGAGGATGAAAAGCGATGCTAAAACTCAATTGGGTCCCCATCGCTTCCTGGAAATGTCCTCAAAAGTGGGAAGTGAAGCGGGCATCCCTATCAGAAACAACACTCACTGGGACTCCATGCAATCTCACTATTTCTCGCACATACAGGTTCGCCAGTGCACTCAATGTATCAGTAGATCTCATGGCTAAGAAATGTGCCGATTTCGTTAGCCGATCTACTATCACCCATATCGCATCATGGTTCTTACGGGTTCTCGGTAACCCCATCACAAAATCCATGGTGACATGCTCCCACTTCCATGTTGGTATCGATAGAGGTTGTAATAATCCTCCTGGTTTCTGATGTTCGGCTTTTACTTGCTGACAAATGAGACATCTAGCGACATACTCAGCTATGTCTCTCTTCATTCCAGACCACCAATATGCTTTTCGGAGATTTTGGTACATCTTACTACTCCCCGGGTGTACCGTGTATCTCGACGAGTGTGCCTCTGATAAGATCAGCTTTCTCAGCTCTAAATCCTTAGGAACACATATTCTATCTCCAAACCTTAGTATTCCATCTGGACTCAATATAAAATCAGCACCCTTCCCTTTCCGGATTTGGCTAATCATGACAATACACCATTGATCGATTTGCTGAGCTTGTCGGATTCTCTCAATCAACTCTGGTTCTAATCTCAAGCTAGCAATAATCCCATAGCTGCCAATCTCAGGTAGGGTCATATCCAGACTAAGGTTCGTGAATTGTTCCAACAACTCGTGTTCTCTAACCATCATATGAGATACCAACCCGAGACTCTTCCGACTCAATGCATCGGCAACCACATTTGCCTTCCCCGGGTGGTATAAGATCTCACAATCATAGTCCTTGAGGAGTTCCAACCACCTCCTCTGTCTCATGTTTAACTCCTTTTGTGAGAATAGATATTTCAGACTCTTATGATCCGTAAAGATCTGAAATCTCTCACCATATAAGTAGTGGCGCCATATCTTCAACGCAAACACTACGGCCGCTAACTCCAAATCGTGAGTGGGGTAACTCTTCTCATGATCTTTCAGCTGTCTAGATCCATAAGCTACTACCCTTCCATCTTGCATCAAAACACAGCCTAGTCCTTGATGCGAAGCATCAGTGTACACCGAGTAATTCCCTGAACTGTTAGGGATGACAAGAACTGGCGCTGTAGTTAATCTGCGCTTAAGTTCCTGAAAACTCCTCTCACAAGCTTCATCCCATGAAAACTCCACACTCTTCCTAGTAAGACGTGTTAATGGAGCAGCTAATCTAGAGAAACCTTCTACAAATCTCCTGTAGTAACCAGCCAATCCCAGAAAACTTCTGATCTTTGTGACTGTCCTAGGTTGTTCCCACTGAACAACTGCCTCAATCTTGGATGGATCTACTGACACCCCATCCTTCGATATAACATGGCCTAGAAAAGAAATCTGTTCTAGCCAAAAGTCACATTTGTTAAGCTTGGCATATAACCTTTTCTCTCGGAGGGTTTGCAAAATAATCCTTAAGTGCTGCTCATGCTCTTCTCTGGACCTTGAATACACCAATATATCATCAATGAAAATAATTACGAATTGGTCCAGGTATGGCTTGAATACTTCGTTCATTAGAGCCATAAAAGCTGCCGGCGCATTGGTCAACCCAAAAGGCATCACTAAGAATTCGTAATGGCCATAGCAGGTACGAAATGCTGTCTTGGGCACATCCTCCTTCCGAATCTTCAATTGATGATACCCAGACCTTAGATCTATCTTGGAGAAGATCTGTGCTCCCCGAAGCTGATCCAATAAATCGTCAATGCGTGGCAAGGGGTACTTATTCTTGATGGTAGCCTTGTTTAACATCCGATAGTCAATGCACAACCTGAGGCTCCCATCTCTCTTCTTCACAAACAACACCGGGGCTCCCCATGGTGAGACACTCGGTCTTATGAACCCCTTCTCTAACAACTCTTGCAGCTGTTTCCTTAATTCCTCTAACTCAACTGGAGCCATCCTATATGGTGACTTCGATATTGGTTCGGTTCCAGGTGTCAAGTCTATACCGAATTCCGTTTCTCTATCAGGTGGCAATCCTGGTAGATCGCCTGGAAAGACATCAGGGAATTCTCTGACCACTGAGATGTCCTCCATATCTGGATGTACTTTGTTCAAATCCACCACATAAGCAACAAAACCTTCAAAACAACACTCAAGCCATTTATACCAAAGTACTTTACTTAATACAAAATTTAAGATTTCATTTCTTCTCTTAAAATCTTACAACACATTCTTCAGGTAGAGAAAACTTAATGGACTTAGAACGACAGTCTATGACAGCATGATTGGCGGCTAACCAATCCATTCCCAAAATTACATCAATGTCATACATATTCAACAAAATCAAGTTGGCTGTCATGCACTTATCTCCTACCCTCACTTTACAATCTTTATACACTTGTTCAACTAATTGGCTCACTCTCATGGGAGTACTTATTAGTAAAGTCCTACTCAAGTATGTGGGCTCTACAAAACCTTTTAACTTAGATGCACATGCAGGTGATATGAAGGAATGCGTAGCACCAGAATCAAACAAAGCTATAACCTCTAGATTGAAAATCAAGATTGTACCTTTTATCACTTCAGAAGAGGTATCAGCCGATGCCTAGTCTATCGCATACACCCTACCTTGACCCACAACTTGTTTTCCTTTTTCTTCAGCCGAGGCTTTCTTTCTTGCAGGAGGTGCAACTGTAGGAACCCTCTTTGGCTCTTTACCCCTCTGTGGAATTGCCTCAACTATCTCCGGGCACTCTCTGGCATAATGTCCAAATTTACCACATCTGAAACATCGGGTACCCTGAAGATGACATGGCCTACCACCATGGTATCGACCGCATAACCTACACTGATCTGTAGTCGGTCGGGGTCCACCAATCACTATACCCCTGGCTGGTGTCTGAGTCGGAGGCATAAAAGGTCTAGCAACCTTTTTCTGGAACTCATCTACTTCTCTCCGACGCTTACTCATGAATTTTCGACCAAATTTGGTACTCTTGCCATCTCCCAGCTTCCTCGGACCCTTGTCCTTACCCCAACTAAACTCAGAAATCTGCAAGTCATGATCTTGCTCGCATAACTGGGCCCGTCGCACGGCCTCTCTATATGTAGCGACATCAAATGGGGCCAACTTCGCTCGGATCGAAGGCCTCAGTCCATCTACAAATCTACGGACTCTAATAGCCTCGCTCCTGATCGAGTCCGGATCGTATCTACCCAGTGAAGTGAATCGTGACTCGTACTCATCAACTGTTCGATTCCCTTGAGTCAGATTCAGAAATTCCATCTGTAGTCTCCGTCGAGCAGTATCTGGGATGTATTGCTCTCTGAAAACATCCAAGAACATATCCCAAGTGATAACCATTCCTTGAGCTCTCAACATCGGCCTGACGGACTTCCACCAGTGCTCTGCTTCGCCTCTCAATACAAAGGCCGCAAGCGCTACTCTCTCCGTAGCTGAACATCTACAGAAGTCGAATAACTTCTCCATTTGACTGATCCAGTCCTCAGCCACCGTCGGATCCTTTACCCCGCTAAACGAAGGAGGCTTAAAGTCCATAAAATGCCTCAATCTTTCCATGTCACAATCATATCCATACCCCAATTCATCATCATGCTGATGTGGGGCTACCGGAGGAGGTACCGGTCGAATATGAGGTTCCCGTGGCCTAGCCGGTTCAGCTTACGCAGGTGCAACATTCTCAGGTTCAGGTGCAGCTGCTGGGGGATTCGGTGCAGCCTGTCCCGCTGTACCAGGTGTACCCTCAAACCTAGCCATGATCTGACCCATCATGGTCATCATCGTGCGCATGTCTTCCTCCAATCGAGTTATTCGAGGATCAGAAGCCTCTATCTGTTCCTGGGGCTCATGACTAGAGGATGATCTACTGTGCCTCTCAGTCCTGTCATTTTGCCCTCGAGCCCTCGAGCTCTCTCCCCTCTTGCGGTGTCTCTCAGGCATAACTCACTAGCCTGATAACTTTCCTGCGTTATAACAAACATTTAATTTACTACCAGTTCCGTACACACCTTTGTATCTAAATATCGCACAGTAACTTGGGGATGTATGTTTTCTTAGTCCTAAGCATCAACTCACATCAGACCAACCATGCTCTGATACCAAGCCTGTCATGCCCCTCTGTCGGGAACCCTTCTATCCATACATTCTCTACTACGGTTGGGCTGTGAGAAGATGCAATTACTAAAAATTTATTCATTTACAGCGGAATATTTAAAACTTTAAGTCACACTCCCAGATGTGTGTGTAAATACACAAAATTAATTGTATAAATACCATGTGCTTACATATCATCCCCATAATACTGTTTACAATTCCAAGATATAACTGTGCGATACAATATATTAGATACAAAATACTCATGTATACAAATCTTATACCTTTGCAGATTGTGGGAGCTGTTTAGCACAAAAGATCTAGAGATCATCGCTCTCTTACTTCTCAGTACCTGGAGGGGAAAAATAGTAGGATGAGCAAACCACGGCTCAGTAAGGAAATGTATGCTAGTAGGTAGATATCGTACTACCTACATAGCCCATGCATGCATAAACCAAAACCATGTTTTCGTTATAAATGGAAATATCATACGAACAATGCATTTAAACATATATTTCTCAATAGCATTTTCGTGTAAATCAAATGTCAAACTTCCATTTAAAACATGCTCATAAATAGTGCCCTCATGGCACGAATGTGAAATCAGAGATTCATTAAAACACGAAATCTCTTTCACTTCTCAAATCATTCTTTCTCGCAAATCTTGTTGAGTTAATGTATTTTGAAATGACAAAACAAGTTAATACAATAATGTTAAAATGGTATACAAACATGTTTAGAAGATATCAGGACCAGAACTTAGAGTTCTGCTGATGAGAGATCGATCTGGGGTATGAGAGATCGATCTCCTGGGTTTATATTTGATGAGAGATCGATCTCATGATGGAAGAGATCGATCTGGCAAGCCTTAAAACGGTGTAAAGGGTTTAAGGTAAAAAGAGATCGATCTGCAAGGGTTAAGAGATCGATCTACTCTAAGTCAGAGAACTTAGGAGATCGATCTGGTAAGGAAGAGATCGATCTGCTCAAAGTCAGAGAGGATAGGAGATCGATCTGGTGTATTGAGAGATCGATCTTGCCTCAAACAGAGAGGATAGGAGATCGATCTGCCTATTCGACAGATCGATCTGCCTCTGCCTATTTAAACTAACAGATCGATCTGGTAATGTATGAGATCGATCTCCCTGTGTATTTGTGCTTTGTCATTGCAGGATTTAAAACTAGGAGATCGATCTGGCCAAGATAGGAGATCGATCTGTCTGACCACTGGAGGTTCCCAACGGCTATTTTCTTCAAATCTCAACGGGAAAAACTGCATTAAATGCTCCAACTACCCAACCTTCAGTATATAACCAAGCATTGAAGACAAAGCAAAGAGAGAGAGACTATCACTGAACATTCCAAACATTCTCAAGCTTTAATTCTTTCATTCCTTGTATCTCTATTGCTCATTAATTGAGATTGATTGTACAAGCTTAAGCACTACAAGCTGAGTTAGTCCTACCCACTGAAAAGCCTTATTCTGTATTCATCCTCACCTTAAAAGAAAAGAGGATTGTTCCTCAGTGAGTGTTATTGTAAAAGGGTGAATACATTTTCTGTATTGTTAAGGGTAGAGAGGCTATTCCTTAACCTGTAAAAGGAACTTTGTTAACTCTATTGAAAGAGAGAAAGAAACCACTTGACAAGAAGGTCAAGGAGAGAGGACGTAGGCAAGAGTTGGCCGAACCTCTATAAGTTGCTGTGTTTGTTTCTCTTTCCCTCTCTTTGCATTAAATTGTTATATTGCACTGTTTTATTCATTATCACTTGTGTTTAAATTGCGATTAATTTAAAATCGGCCATAATTGTTAGAAAACCGATTCACCCCCCCTCTCGGTAGAGCCAACAATTGGTATCAGAGCTAGGACTCTTTAATCACGTAGGAACAACTTCCTAAGAGTAAAAACGATCAAATGGCTCTTAACAATGTAACAACTAGTTTGATAGGAGAGGGGCACTCCACGGTTAGACCTCCCATGTTCAATGGTGAACATTATTCATATTGGAGGACTAGGATGATGCTATTCATTCAAGCAAATGAATATGAAGTATGGAGAATTATAGTTAAGGGACCTCAAATCCCTACAAAGAAAATAGAGGGAAGAGATATTCCCAAAGAAGAAGATGAATGAGACTCTAATGACATTAAATGTGCACAACTAAATGCTAAAGCTATGCACACATTATTTTGTGCTTTAGGTCCTAATGAATATAATAGAGTATCCGGGTGTGATAATGCCAAGCAAATATGGGATAAATTGGCAATAACTCATGAGGGTACAACCCAAGTGAAGGAGACAAAAGTAGGTATGCTCACACATGATTATGAGCTCTTTAGGATGAAGGAAGAAGAATCCATTAGTGATATGTTCACTAGGTTTACCGATATAATTAATGGATTAAAATCTTTAGGAAAAATATATTCTAATATTGAAATGGTAAAGAAGATTTTAAATAGCTTACCTAAGTCATGGGAAGCTAAAGTGACAGCAATAGAGGAATCTAAGGATCCACACACATTATCCTTAGATGAATTAATAGGTTCCTTGCTAACTTATGAGATGAAGCTTAAAAGAAATGAAGAGCCACCCAAGAAAGTGGGTGTTGCTCTAAAATCCACTGCTGAAAAGGAAATTAAAAATGAGAGTGGCAGTGAGGAGGATATTGAGATGGCAATGTTTGCCAAAAGATTTAATAAATTCATGAGGATGAGAACTAGCAATAGCAATAGGAGAAACAATAGGAGAGAACAAGAGGAATTAGGTAGAAAAGACTCTATTGTGTGTTATGAGTGTAAAAAACCTGGACACATAAAATTTAACTGCCCTCTCCTCAAAAGATCTAATGATAGGTTTCATAAAAAGAAGGCAATGGTCGCAACATGGAGTGACAGTGACTGCTCCGATGATGAATCAAATGAGGACATTGCCAACCTATGCTTCATGGCTATTGATGATGATGAGGTGATTGAGCATAGCCACAAAGCTAAAACAAAAGAAGCTTGGTACTTAGATAAGTGGATGCTCAAGGCACATGACGGGTGATAAAAGCCATTTCAATTCCTTCAAATCGAAAATTGGTGGAGAAGTCACTTTTGGGGACAACTCCAAAGGCCAAGTGGAAGGAAGTGGCTCAATAGGTAATGATCATTTCTCTTTAGAAAAGGTATTACTTGTTAGGGGATTAAAGCATAATTTGCTAAGCATTAGTCAACTTTGTGACAAAGGTTACAAAGTAATTTTTGATTGCATGAAATGTAATGTTATAGATCCTAAGTCAAATAAAATTCTTCTTCTAGGTCATAGGCAAGGTAACATATATATAGTCTACCTTAATGAACTCAGAAACGAAAACATATGCTTAATGGTAGATAACAAAAAGGAATCTTGGTTATGGCATAGGAGACTAGGTCATGCTAGCATGCATGTGCTATCCAAATTAGCAAGAAAGGATCTAGTCATAGGCTTACCCAAACTACCCTTTAATCATGAAGAAATATGTGAAGCTTGTGTTAAAGGAAAACACAAGAGAACAACCTTTAAGCCTAAGAATAGTGTATCCACCACTAGCCTAGGTGGGAAACACTATGGTTTTGTAATAGTTGATGACTACACTAGGTACACTTGGGTGTTCTTTTTGAGAGTAAAAAATGAAGCCTTAGAGAAATTCATAACTTACTCAAAGGTGACTCAAAATGAAAAAGGATATATAATAACAAGCATTAGAAGTGATCATGGCAAAGAATTCGAAAATATAGGATTTGATGAGTATTGTAATGATCAAGGAATTAGCCATAATTTTTCAGCCCCTAGGACACCACAACAAAATGGTGTAGTTGAAAGAAGAAATAGGACTTTGGAAGAGATGGCTAGGACCATGTTATGTGAAAATAACTTGCCAAAGTACTTTTGGGCTGAAGCTATAAACACATCATGTTATATAATCAATAGAGCTATGATAAGACCCATGCTAAAGAAAACTCCTTATGAGCTCTACAAAGGTAAGAAGCCTAATATTAGTTACTTCCATCCTTTTGGCTGCAAATGCTTTGTTCTAAATAATGGAAAAGATAATTTAGGAAAATTTGATGCCAAAAGTGATGAGGGAATATTTCTAGGATATTCATTGAATTCAAAGGCTTATAGAGTTTATAACAAAAGAACATTAATGGTTGAAGAATCTATTCATGTTATATTTGATGAATCAAATAATATATCTAAAGATTCAACCAACAATGATGAAAATGTTGAGATATTTGATGGAGGCTTAGAAGATGACTTTCTAGAAAAGCTTGATTTGAATAAAGAAGATGAAGAAGAAATAGAAGTTTTAGAAAGAGAACCTAGAGCACCAAGAGAGTTAGGATATGTAAAAGATTGTGAAATAGTAGGAGATCCAACTCTTGGAGTTAGAACTAGGTCATCCTTAAGGAATATGTGCCAATATATAGCCTTTGTATCTCAAATAGAGCCTAGGAATGTCAATGAAGCCTTAGAGGATAATAATTGGTTCCTAGCAATGCAAGAAGAGTTAAATCAATTTGAGAGAAGCAAAGTATGGAAACTAGTTCCAAGGCCTAATGATCACTCAATAATTGGAACTAAATGGTATTCAAGAATAAGATGGATGAAAATAGTGTGATCATAAGGAATAAGGCTAGGCTAGTTGCTCAAGGCTATAGACAAGAGGAAGGCATAGACTATGATGAAACATATGCACCGGTAGCTAGATTAGAGGCAATAAGAATGTTACTTGCCTTTGCATGTTATAAAGATTTCAAGTTATATCAAATGGATGTAAAGAGTGCATTCTTAAATGGTTTCATTAATGAAGAAGTCTATGTAGAGCAACCTCCCGGATTTGAAAATCATGAATTTCCTGAACATGTTTTCAAATTATCTAAGGCACTTTATGGGTTAAAACAAGCTCCTAGAGCTTGGTATGAAAGGTTGTCAAAGTTCTTAATAGAAAAAGGATTCTCAAGAGGAAAGGTAGACACCACATTATTCATCAAAAATAAAAATAAGGACTTACTAGTTGTACAAGTATATGTAGATGATATTATTTTTGGTTCAACTAATGAGTCATTATGTCAAGAGTTTGCTAAGATCATGCAAGGGGAATTTGAGATGAGCATGATGGGAGAACTCACATTCTTCTTGGGACTTCAAGTGAAGCAAACAAAGGATGGAACTTTCATCAATCAAGCAAAGTACACCAAGGACTTGCTCAAGCGATTTGGAATGGAGAGTTGCAAACCTCAAGCCACTCCAATGGGCACCAACATCAAGCTTGACAAAGATGAAGGTGGTAAGTGTGTAGACACTAAACTCTATAGGTCTATGATTGGATCATTGCTTTACTTAACTGCAAGTAGACCAGATATATTGTTTAGTGTATGCCTTTGTGCTAGATTTCAATCCTCTCCTAGGGAATCACATCTATTGGCAACTAAGAGAATTTTTAGATACCTCAAAGATACTCCCTCACTAGGACTTTGGTATCCCAAAGACTCCACTTTTGCCCTTCATGCATTTTCAGATGCTGATTTTGGAGGCTGCAAAATAGATAGGAAAAGTACTTCAGGTACTTGCCAAGTCTTAGGAAATAGGTTAATTTCTTGGTTCTCCAAGAAGCAAAACAGTGTAGCTCAGTCCACAACTGAAGCTGAGTATATAGCAGCTGGTAGTTGTAGTGTTCAAGTGTTGTGGATTAAACAACAAATGAGAGATTATGGCATTGACATGAAACAAGTGTCTATTAAATGTGATAATACCAGTGCCATTAATCTGTCTAAGAATCCTATTCAACACTCCAGAACCAAGCACATAGAAATTAGACATCACTTCCTTAGAGATCATGTACAAAAAGGGGATATAATCTTAGAGTATATTGATACTACACATCAAATAGCTGATATATTCACCAAACCCCTTGATAGAGATAGGTTCTGTATCCTTAGAGGTGAATTAGGACTCATGAGTATGCCTTAGGACTTTCATGTTGTAAAAATCTTGATTTCAAGTTGATTTTTAAAGAGTTTTTGCAAAGATTTTCTGGCAAAAAGGATGAGAGATCGATCTCCTTGAGATATAGATCGATCTCTATCCCTTAAACAAGCCTAAATTATCAAGGTTAAGCTAAGCAGATCGATCTTCTAACCATAAGATCGATCTCCTTACGTCTCTGTTTAGAGGCAGATCGATCTGTCCACACGACAGATCGATCTCATCAAGCTTCCGCATTCTACAGATCGATCTGTGCATGTAACAGATCGATCTCCTTAAGCCTCTGTTTGCGACCAGATCGATCTGTCCCTACGACAGATCGATCTCTCTTCGCTTCTGGGAGTACCAGATCGATCTGTCGCCTCGACAGATCGATCTCCTATGTCTTGGAGTATAAATAGCCGCGAAAAATCCCCAAATCTCCCAAAACCTAAAATTCAAAATACTCCAATTCCCTCGCATCCTCTTCTTCAATTCCTCCTCAGATCGATCTTCGTACGGTCATTCCTGCATCCCAGTGTCGTATTCTGGTATTTTAACCCACATCTCTTACAAATTTCTCAAAAATTTTCTCTGATTTGTGTTGTTATTCATTCTAGGGCAACCCGAGGTACTGTTTCATTGCTTTTCTCTCTGTTGAATTTGTTTAGGCGAATTTAGAACCTAGAATCATGCCTAGGAAGTCAGTAGCAAACAAACCCCCTAGAACCACAGGAGAGGCAGGTTCCTCATCCCAACCCACTCCTTCCGCTTCCATCGCTTCTTTCAATAGGTGTTTTAAAACACCTGCAAAAAGGAAGCGATACGAAGAGTACTTCTCAACCATGCCAATTAAGCATTGGCGGACTATAGATTTTTCCTTCCTCAATCACATAGACTTTCCATACCTATCAAAATTTGAGGAATTTGGTTGGGTGAAATTCTTGAGAATCAACACTACTGTCCCTCCAAATCTCGTTCGTGCATTCTTTTCAAATGCCGAACTCGTTAATGACCCCGATGACACCTGCAAAATCCTTGCCTTCAGAACCTTCGTCATGGGTCAATCCATTCTAATTGATTCTGAAGTTATAGCCAAAGTATTTGATATACGCGATGAAGGCTTAACTAATGAGGATGAGGAAGTCCCCTTTGCATTTGAACTCCCCGGGGACAAGGCGAGTAACCTTCCAATGCACCTTAGGTTACTCCACCTCATAATCTCGTGGAATCTCCGCCCTTACGGTACCCGTCACTCTACCGTTAGGCGTCTAGACCGTTTTTGGCTCCATCACATTCACACCACCAGCCAAAAACCAAACCTCCCTCACTTTATATACGAGGATTGGCTGAAGATTGTGCGTGGCCAAGCTACCACAATAGTTTTTCCACAACCGGTGGCTTATCTTCTCCGTCGCCTTGGCATCGACTGCAGCGGCGAAACTGGCGAACTTCCATCTCCTAAAAGCGAGCTTAATATTGGGACCCTACATCATATGGGGTACTACAAAGATTTTCGGGGAGAGTGGACGAAAAAGCAAGCACAACAACCTGCTGAGGCTATGGAGGAGGACCCCACTGCTGAGCCAGTGCATCCACCTGCAGTACCAGCTCCTGAACCGTCATCTTCAACAGCTGCGCCAACTGCACAAACATCGTCTCCTGCTGACTTGGAGCTGATCGTGAAGATGATAAGCGATCTCGGTCAGAGAATCGATGAAGGACATACCACTCAGCAGCGTATGTTTGCCGAATTAACTCAACGAGTGGATAGGATTCAAGACACTCAAAAGGCGATGTTCGATAGATTTCAAGAAACTCAAGAGGCAATGTTCGATGAACTTCAAGTGATGCGCACGCATGTTGAGGAGCTTTTGGATCATGATCCTCCATCACATTAGGCTTTAGGTGTATGGTTTAGTTTAGTTATATCATTCCGCACTGCTTTTTGTACTGAATTTGCTTGAATGCAATATAAATTGATTGTTTATGAAAATGTGGCATTTTGTGAGTCAATATTGATTTTGAACTGCCATGGTTTTAACAATGTTGCATTTTGTGAGTTAATGACTATGTGTGATTGATATGACAAAAAGGGGGAGAAGAAACATAAGAAACATCATAAGAAACAACATGTTGTTGTGATTTATGTTAAATGTTTAAAAGGATGATAGGATGATTTAATTGAGGGGGAGTTAAGATGATTTAATTGAGGGGGAGTTAAGAGCTAGAGCTAACTAAGGGGGAGTTAAGATTTAACTAAGGATGAGTTAAATCTTTAACAAAGTCAAAAGCTCACAAAAAGGGGGAACTTTGCAAATTCACTAAACATGTTTATTGGATGAGTTTTGTCATATCAAAAAGGGGGAGATTGTTGAGTTAATGTATTTTGAAATGACAAAACAAGTTAATACAATAATGTTAAAATGGTATACAAACATGTTTAGAAGATATCAGGACCAGAACTTAGAGTTCTGCTGATGAGAGATCGATCTGGGGTATGAGAGATCGATCTCCTGGGTTTATATTTGATGAGAGATCGATCTCATGATGGAAGAGATCGATCTGGCAAGCCTTAAAACGGTGTAAAGGGTTTAAGGTAAAAAGAGATCGATCTGCAAGGGTTAAGAGATCGATCTACTCTAAGTTAGAGAACTTAGGAGATCGATCTGGTAAGGAAGAGATCGATCTGCTCAAAGTCAGAGAGCTTAAGAGATCGATCTGGTGTATTGAGAGATCGATCTTGCCTCAAACAGAGAGGATAGGAGATCGATCTGCCTATTCGACAGATCGATCTGCCTCTGCCTATTTAAACTAACAGATCGATCTGGTAATGTATGAGATCGATCTCCCTGTGTATTTGTGCTTTGTCATTGCAGGATTTAAAACTAGGAGATCGATCTGGCCAAGATAGGAGATCGATCTGTCTAACCACTGGAGGTTCCCAACGGCTATTTTCTTCAAATCTCAACGGGAAAAACTGCATTAAATGCTCCAACTACCCAACCTTCAGTATATAACCAAGCATTGAAGACAAAGCAAAGAGAGAGAGACTATCACTGAACATTCCAAACATTCTCAAGCTTTAATTCTTTCATTCCTTGTATCTCTATTGCTCATTAATTGAGATTGATTGTACAAGCTTAAGCACTACAAGCTGAGTTAGTCCTACCCACTGAAAAGCCTTATTCTGTATTCATCCTCACCTTAAAAGAAAAGAGGATTGTTCCTCAGTGAGTGTTATTGTAAAAGGGTGAATACATTTTCTGTATTGTTAAGGGTAGAGAGGTTATTCCTTAACCTGTAAAAGGAACTTTGTTAACTCTATTGAAAGAGAGAAAGAAACCACTTGACAAGAAGGTCAAGGAGAGAGGACGTAGGCAAGAGTTGGCCGAACCTCTATAAGTTGCTGTGTTTGTTTCTCTTTCCCTCTCTTTGCATTAAATTGTTATATTGCACTGTTTTATTCATTATCACTTGTGTTTAAATTGCGATTAATTTAAAATCGGCCATAATTGTTAGAAAACCGATTCACCCCCCCTCTCGGTAGAGCCAACAAATCTCTTTCTTTTCTGAGATTGTCTCTGTTTCTCGATTCTCTGAGACAGGCATGGAATTTTAGGCAATCAAATATCCACGACTTATGGCCACAGTCAGTGATCCCAGGCCTCACTGATCGGGTGTGCACAGGGTATCACTTCGCCTGAAGGGGGATGGGTCAGTCCTACCCTCCGGCTCATTTCAATCCACCTCATCTCCTCGTATACTCACGGTGAAGATACGTCGTGTGTCATCTACGCGATACTCGTACTCACGTGCACCCAGCACGGTAAATAGTATACCAACGGGTGACTACACTATTCTACGTACGACCGTGGACCCAAGTCCATACTCCAACTCCGATGAACTTTTTATCCTAAACCATGTCTCATATACCAGGCGAGCAAGCAGCGTGACACACAGTCAACGCAAAGCTCCAGCGCGGTACGATCTATCGTTAAGGCCTAGCCCGTTCAATTGGCCGTCGACTGGTATCCCCTTGGGTCCCAGACCCCCAGGTTTACCTTAACTCAATAAAACAGGTGCGAGCAAAGTTCCCGCACTTTCTCAAAACCCTCGTGCGAGTTAAAACTCCCGCACGGTATATCAAGGCATTAAAACGGGTGTGAGCTAACGCTTCAACACCATATCTCATCTCAAAACTGATAGATGGCTATTTTCTCTTTTTAAAACTCAAAACACGTTTATTCATACAGCATGCCTCTTCATGCTAAAACATGTAAAATTAGCCAACCTATCATCAACATTTCTCAATCATAAATAACAATGAAAAATTGAGAAAATCATTGAAAACATGCATATCATGCTATTTCCTTACCTTATCCCATTTCTCAATACATATATACGTCATAGTACTTTGCATACTTCCATATCATTTCATAGAATTATCATATCGTACTAGTCTAGCAATATATCTACGAAATTGCCGTAAAATACGTACGAACATCTCTATAGCTAACACACAGTCCCTTACCTCGTTTTACTTGTGTGCAACTATCCGCCTTTATGCTTCTTGCGTTCTCATCTCGACTTGCTCCGGCGTATCATCCAAAACTGAAATTCATCCATCAACATTTGAGTTAATGTTTCTAACTCTTATTCAACTAAGCATTTATCCAATGCCTTAATTACACATTTTTACCCCCTTGTGGTCAATCTCACAATTTAATCCCAACATCAACATGTCCAAATCATTCCCACAACATAATCATCCACTCAAGATATCTCATTCATCATAAACACTTCCACTCTCCACTTTCTCACACTTAACTATTTCCAAGTTATATTCATTTCATACCATTCTAGGTAGTTCTATCATGTCTATGCATACTAACCATTTCCCATATCAATATCCAAACCAATGTACTTGGGTATTTGCATTAGAAACTTACCTCATTGGATTTCCTCTTGCTCCAATTAGGATTGCCCTTTATTTCTTCAATCCATCAAATGGGAAAATGCCTCTAGACTATGTTGTTCTTCTTTTTGTTGTGAACAACTTTGCTCTAATAGACTCTCCTTAAATCTCACTGAAAATGGCTGGATTTAGGAGTGAGAAACTAGATTTCTTTGAGTTGAAGTGAAAAGGAAATGTTTGTCCCAAAATTCTGATGATCCAACTGCTCCCATTTATAGTTTTGACTTGATGAGATCGATCTTCCTTGGGTGGAGATCGATCTGTTCCTCTAAAATCCCTCTTTTCTAAGACGTTTTAAAGGCAGGAGATCGATCTGTCGAGACTGGAGATCGATCTGCTTTCAAACAGAAGCTTAGGGAGATCGATCTGGTCTTAGGGGAGATCGATCTGCTTCCAACCCGAGAGCTAAGGAGATCGATCTGCTTCCGATGGAGATCGATCTGTTCCCTTCCATTTCTCACATAAGAGCATTCTGGCTCTCCCAGATCGATCTCTCATCCTATGAGATCGATTTGGCCTTCACAAAGTCCAGATTTCCTGCAGTTTTTCTGCAATAACCCTTACCAAACACCCTTAATTTGCTACCATGATCATTTCCTCATTCATTCATCTTTGAGACTTGAAAATGGGATTCATCCTCACTACATACACATTAAAACTTGTGTAGAATCTTTGTATGACCACACATATATACGATATTACTCGAATGGAAATATACACTTATGTAAATCTTTCCTTCCATTTTACTATACTACTCATATTCCATTTCGATCACATTCTTCTCGTGTTCAAGTTTATTTCCTCCTACTCATGCATAATGTAACTTGTACGTATAATCACAATTCTTATTACAAGTGCGTACATAATCTTATGAACTTACATTGCATATACTTCACATTACAATGTATCATCATACTTATGATTTTATTTACATTCCCATGTTCCTATATACAGCTATACATATACGGGGTCTCACACGAGTCATCAGTGGAAATGTCAGACTGTACAGAAAAATGAGGTAAGGGAATTGTGTGAGTAGCTAGAGGTAGCTACGCATATTTTAATAGTTTTTTTTATATACATTGAATATGTATGTATACACTGATTATGTATAAAGGTCTTAGAAAATTGTTTAAAGATTTTAAGGACTCGAAATAGGAAAAGACTATTTTACCCCTATTGAGGGAAGTTCACATAAAGATGGTGAAAGCATGACATGCATGAAATGCATGATTTAAAGAATTTTCGTGGTTTTTAAGTAAAGCAAATCGATAGATTGGCCAATATTTGCATAAATTTCACAAGATAACACTATATAAGTATTATTTATATTTAAATGAAATTTCTTTGAAAAATGGGCCAACTATCAAGTTTATATGGAAACAGATAGTGCTGGCGCATAGCTCGCACTATATCTACGTTTGTGAGTATGCATAAAATGTGCTAGAGCGGTTGCTCGCATTGACTTGTGTGACATCATATGCATGAAATGTGCTAGAGCGATTGCTCACACTGATTTTATTATTATGAAATGCATAAGAGCTGCTGAAGCTTAGCTCGCACTATGTTTTGACTGTTTTGACGATTTTGACTGTTTTGACGGTTTTGATTGTTTTGACGTGATATGCATAAAATGGTGCTGGAGCGATTGCTTGCACTAGTTTTAATGATTTGACATGCATGAGAGGTGCTGGAGCTTAGCTCGCATCCTGTTTTGATATGAAAATTGTATAAAAGTCGTGCTAGAGTGTAACTCGCACGAGATTTGATTTATTTATGCATAAAGTCGTGCTGGAGTGTAACTTGCATGAGATTTGATTTATTGATGCATAACACCGTGCTGGAGCATTGCTCGCATGAAGTTTTAAATGAATTATGTTATATATGGATTCATAACTCATTTTAAAGTCGTATTGGAGTGCTACTCGTACGCAGATTTTATGATTTTTATGAAATCGTGCTAAAGCTTCGCTCGCACGAGATTTTTAGATATCATGAATATGCATGGAGCCGTGCTAGAGCTTCATTCGCACAGGGATTTATATGACGTGCATATAGTCGTGTTGGAGCCTCCTGTAGACTGTGTCACAATAAGATGATATGCTCACACGTGCATACTGAGACAAAGATGATATGGGTGGATAAGACCTATTGCAGGCACCCCTAACTGAGCTTGGGTTCACGGAGTACGTTGTACCTTGTATGTCATGCGGAGTATGTTATACCGTGGAGATTGTTGGAGTGGAGTGGCATTAGCCACGAGGCAGCAAGCCTTGCCCTCGCAATCCTGATGTTATGCTGTTCTGACGGGTAGGACCGACCCACCTCCCGTTTCAGGTGTGATTCCCCGCACACTAGGTACCGTGTTGCCAAGGATCAGTAGGTTATGACTATAGTCCTCAATGTTACCGATATAGTCATCTACTTGTCTTACATGATATAACTATTGGTCGATAGACCAGGGTAGACCCGAGGGAGGGGTCAGGCCCCCGATTTTATGATTTTATGATATGTGACCTTGAAAGAAGGGTAGTTTTATAACCGAAGTTTTATAATGAATTTTAATGAATTGTTTTATGAGTTTGGAATTGAATTATGAGATGCTTAACCCCTTTAGGTTATTTTATACTGCGTTTTAAATGAAATGATTTAAATGCAGTAGCATGATGAGTTTCCCATGCTTTAATGATAAATTCATGAAATGATTGTATCTCATGATTGTTTTATATCGCATGAAATAATGCACGATTTTGATTTAATTCATGCTAAGTATGATTTACTGATGTCACATAAAATGCCATTGATGCATAAGTAGTATGATTTATATATGCACGAACAGTTTTATAAACTAAGTCATTAATGACATACATGATTTAGTGTTTGAGATTTTAATGAAAAGAAATGGATTTTAAGGGCATGGCATTATGAGCATGTAGATAGTGGAGCTATCTACTTATTTGCATAATTTTCTTACTGAGCGTGTGGTTTGCTCACCTCCCTTATTTTCTCATCTTTTCAGAACACTCGCAGTAGTTAGTGAGTGGCTGATGACTTGCATTCTTGGTATCCGCTGCTTCCCATCGAGAAATAGGTATACACATTTGTATGGTTTTATATCTAAATATGTAAATGCACAGTACTGTAAATGGATATGATGTCAGGGATGTAAGGTGATGAAATACCATTGTGTATGTATTTAGTTAAAGTCAAAAGATGGTAAACTCTAATATATGAATGTGATTATGGAAATGGAATGGTAAATAGGTGAGAGGTGACTAACATCGAATCATAGCCCAACTGTGTGTAGGATGGTCACGATGAGAGAAATGTAAGAATTAAATAATAAATGAAAGAAATGAAAAATTTGTAGTGATTTTAGGTAATTTGGGTCATGACAGTTTAATGGTATCAGAGCTAAGTTGGCCTGATGAGTCTGTGTTAGTAGTTAAGGAAGTTTACATCCCCATGTATTGTGCATTGTTTAGATACAATTGTGTATATCGAGATGGAAGTGCTGCTAAGAATTTGGTTTCGAATGTAAGAATAGACTCATTAATTGATAGCCGCTATGGTAGAAGGGCGAATACACGAGCTTGAGGCCTTAGAGGTAGGCCCGAGAGTCGTACTGAGTCACCACATGAGACTCAAGATGATATTAACGTGGAGGCTGGTATTGAGTATACCCCACAGAGTTCGACAGAAAGATCGGACAGAGTTCGATAGAGAGATCCGACAGTATTGAGACACGCTTTGCGAGGTTGGAGCGGAGTGTAGAGAATATTTTGCGAGCTAATTGCTCAGAGTATGTATGAGATTTGAGGGCGAGTTGGAGCATTGGTGGAAGTCCGCTCGACCCATCTTAAGAGTTAGACATCCAGAGTGGACATGGGAAATAATTCTATATGTATTCCGGTGACAGAATATCCCGGACACTTAAAGGAAATTATAAATAAAATTATTTACTCTGACCCAGAGGAACTAGTTGATTAGCGAGTATGAAACTCAGTTTTTATACCTGCCCAGATATGACTCCGACACTATAAACAGTGAGAGTCAGAATGTCTGAAAGTTCATGAAAGGGCTCAAATTGTCAATTAGAGTTCGATTGGCCGTTAGATATCACTACCTATGTCGATGCAGTGCGCAGACAAAAATTGTGTGAATAAGATCATGAGTTGTACGCCTCTGAGATTGTGAAAGGTAGTAAAGGCCGAAATAGAGATAGAAATAGAATAGAGAATGACAGAGATATCAGAACGGGAAAAAATGTAGTTTGGTAAAAGCTTAGAGCTGATGAGTCACGGGGTAAGATGATTGGCAAGGCCCCAGTGTATCTAATTTCAACACTATTGAGGGGTATTGTGATTTGAGGACCCCGACCTGCTACGGAGTAGTGTAGCAGTGTAAGCAGTGTAACAGTGTAAGCAGTGTAAACATAGTAAGATGTGTGGTAGATACCACGGAAATAAGATGTTGGACGAGGGCGAGTGTATGCCTTGGACTAGGACACTACTGATGTTTATCTGATGTGGTGGAAGATACCACGCTGGTTAAGAATAATGAAGTAATTATTTTAATTGATCTTGGTGCCACACATTTATTCATACCGCCTTCATTTGCTTATAAGCTACTGAAAGATGTGAATCATGTACCCTTAGGCAAGATGATGATAGTTAGCTGATTATCACTAACTGAATGTGGGTATAGGGATTGTAAGTTAAAACGGGGGAAAAAGGATACGTCAGCTAATTTTATTCAATGGAATATAAATAATTTTGAAGTAATATTTGAGAATAGATTGATTCGGCTGCAAACTATGATATTTAGATTGCTATCCTAAGATAATGATGTTTTCACTCCTGAAAAGTGTAGTGAATATAAATTGTGACCAAGGATAAGGGGAGGATATATCCACACCCAGTCCATGTGGTCAAGTCTGAGGGTTAATAAAGGTATTTTAAAATACTTCCCCGCTTGAAGACTTGACAGCGTCTAGAAGCGCACACATAACCTATAAAT
This sequence comes from Firmiana major, assembly GCA_033439115.1. Taxonomy (NCBI): domain Eukaryota; kingdom Viridiplantae; phylum Streptophyta; class Magnoliopsida; order Malvales; family Malvaceae; genus Firmiana; species Firmiana major. The sequence continues at coordinate 41,285,715 of CM065908.1, read as the reverse complement.
TGAAATCGACAGTCGTAATATATACATTTAAAATTTGGGTACCTTTGCTGGTACGATAAAGAAAGATAGAATTCGATTAATCATGAAGGTTTAAAAAATTAAAATTTTATAAAAGCCGTTAATATAAGAAAAAGGAAACGACGTGGGTTAGCATCTTGAACGGAAGCGATTTCGAAATAGATTATACGTTTATGCGTACATAGGTCAAGGATATGGGTGATTGAAATATTTAGTGGAACTCAACTACGATGAGGTATTTAAACCTTACCTGGACCGATTGGTTGTCATCTTTAGCGATGATATTTCAATATATTCGAAGTCCAGGGAAGAGCATGAGTAGCAATAGGAAACTGTCTTACAGATGAGTTGTAGAGAGTTTCTTGAAATGGGATGCTCAGTTGACACATCTTGTTCGGAAAAGATTGTATGCCAGTAGGATGATAAGTATGAAAATAGCTTTCGTGAGTTTTGGTATATTGAAGTAATAAATTGACCACAGTAATTATTCTCACCATAACCAACAGCTGAAGAGGTTCTCAGTGTATGGATTCCTCAAAATAAGGATTGAGTTGTGTATTAATATAAAATGGGAAGATAGTCGTTTATGGATCCAGATAGTTCAAGGACCATGAGAGAAACTATCCAACCCATGATTTAGAGTTGGTAGCCGTAGCGTTTACACTAAAAGTATGACGCCACCACTTAAATGGTAAGAAATTTTGGGTATGCACTGATCGTAAAAGCCCCGAGTATCTGTTTTCACAGAAAGAGTAGAATATGAGATAACCAAGAGGGTTAGAGCTTCTAAGGATTGTGATTGTGAATATTGTACCACCCAGAAAAGGCTAATGTAATGGCTGATGCCTTTAATAGAAAGAGCCTCGAGATGGTATCACATATGATGGTCAATGAGCGTGAGCTGCTAGAGCAGTTGAGAGCCTCAGTAGTGATGTGATCCCTTCTAATGATGACAGTGATTGTGTGACAGCTAGCCTGAGGTTAGAACCGGATTTGAGTGACCGAATTTGTCAGGCTTAGCGTGATAATCGACATGGTGTCGATAGTGTGGGTCAGATTCAGAAGGGTATAGTGACAGAGTTCACAGTGAGTGATGATAACTTATAGAGGTTCAGAGACAGTATAAGTGCTCCCCAGGACCATAGTTGATGAGATAGTGCTATTGTCAGAAGCTCACTCTTCGGGATATACAGTGCTTCCGAGAAGTAATAAATATATCGAAATCTCTGAAAAGGGTATTGGTGGTCAGATAAAAAAAACATTGTAGAGATTGTGGAAAAGTGTCTCGTATGTCAGCAGATTAAGGTAGAGCAAAAGAAGTTGCAGGGTTATTGTAGTCTCTACCTATATTGACACGAAAATGGGAGTAAGTTACCATGAATTTCGTGATGGGTTACAGAGTACCCGGATAAATCACGAGGCTATCTGGATGATAGTCGATGGATTGATTAAGTATACCCACCTTCTGTTTATGAAATCCCCAGATACTCGGAGTGTGTAGGCGGATTTATATGTAAGGAAGATTGTGAAACATTATGTAGCGTTCTAGTGAGCATGGTATCAGATAGGGATTCCTACTTCACTTCCCATTTCTGGGAATATTTTTCAGGAAGCTATGAGAACCCGACTGAGTGTTAGCACAGCTTTTCATCCTCAAACAGATGGTCAGTCAGAGAGGACTGTATAGGTTTTGGAGGATATGATGAGAGCGTGTGCCATTGATTTTATAAGCTCTTGGGATGATCAGTTGTTACAAATCGAATTCACCAATAATGACAATTGTCACTTGAGTATCGGGATAACATTATATGAGGCATTGTTTGGCCGTAGGGAGTTGTTTCTCAACTTGGATAAGAAGAAGTGGGTGACAGATAGAGAATTATTCCCAAATTGGTAAAACAAAACTCTGAGGATGTTCAGTTGATTTGTGAGAGATTAAGAACAGCTCAGAGCAGACAGAAAGACTATGCTGACAAGAGACAGAAACCATTGGAATTCACCGATGGTGAATCAGTATTGAGTTTCGTTAGATGAATCCTTTGAGATATTGGACAAAGTGGGAGACAAGGCCTGTAGGTTGGCGTTATCACTTGAATAAATAAGCATCCACAATGTGTCCCATCTTTTGATGATTCAAAAATACTATCCGGACCCAACATAGGTGATCGAATATGAGCTCCAACAGCTTAGCTCAATGAAAGTATAACGTATTAAATCGATTCGGGTATTAAACAGGAAGGAGAAAGTGTTGAGGTTTAAGATGATCTCCCTAGTCAAGTTTGTTGGCAGTATGACACTCCGGAAAAAGTCACATGTGAATTAAAGAGTATGATGCGATAGACGTACTCGGAGTTGCTTATAGACCCATTTGACTTGGTTCTAATTTGGAGGACCAAATTTCTTAAGTGGGGGAGATTGTAAGACCCAATTTTTATTACAAGAGCAAATAGAATGAATAGAAATTTTCGAGTGAAATGAAAACTGCAAAAGGATTGAAATGAAATTACCGAACACGTGCAAGGGCAAAATGGTCAAAAGATCGTAAGCCGGTATAATTTCGACAAGAAAATTTTATTAAAAATAATGGATTTGAGAATCTTGATCAATAATGAAGAAATAATTAAATTTCGGGTTAAATTGATTAAGATATGAATTTATTGGAATTAATTAAAATTTTCACCTTGGAAAATAATCCTGAAAATAATCGAAAAATATACCAAAAAGGCGAAATAAGATCGAGAAATTCATTTATTGAATAAATGAATAAAATATAAATTTTTAAGATATTTTTGGATATTTAATAATATTTTAATGAATAAAATAATAATAAAAATAAATTATAAAATAAAAAAAAGTAAAAAAAAGAAAAAGAAAAAGAAGTCAGAATTCGCAAAAATCGCGAAAACTGAAGGAGAAACGAAGGCGCGAAATCGAGGAAGAACGGTTTCCTCTCACCAGCGGGGCTGAGGGGCCGGTGAAGGCAGCCCGACCTCGGGCGAACCATCAGCGGCCAAGACGCACCGTGGAGACGCCGGAGAACACCGAAAACGAAGGGAGATGCCGTGGGAGAGAAGCTTCGATCGATGACCATCGACGCCGATTCGACCAACCATGAGGCTCGATTTTGGAAGCCCAGGCGATGGCGGGCCGAACGGCACCAAAAATGGCTCGAGAATAGGTCGGACTGCACTGAAACGGCGAAATGATGCTTGAATCGGTATGGCCGGTTCAGCGCAGTGAGAGTATGCTGAACCGGACCAGACCGGTTCAGCCAAAAAGAAAAGAAAAGAAAAAAAAGAAGGAAGGAAAAAAAGAGGAAACATTGAAAAAATTTTAGTGATGCAATCGAGTTACGAGCAAGTCGGTAAGCGGTCGAATTGACCAATTTAAATTTCGAAATATTTAATTTAATTAATATTCGATTGAAAGTTTACCCGAAAAAATATTTAATTGTGTAGTTCGACAATTGGCATCAACCGAGAGCTCGAGACAGCCTTGATTCGCGTACTATCATGGAATCTCGGGTAAGTAACCCTTATTTACGATAATTTGCATCGTTATACGTATTAGATAAATTACGGATTTAATTTTCGCATAAAATGAATTAAATTCTGGAATTTGAGATAAATTATCGTAAATAGTTCATTAAGCTATTCGAAAGTTTAGAACGAGATTCAATAAATACTGATGGGCTCAATGAGCCCAATAGACCTCGATAATGTCAATAGTAAGTGGAAAACGTGCTTAAGGCCGATGAAAGCCCATTATGGTACAATCGGGCCCAATATGGGTAAACGGACCCAATGATTTAAAATTAAGCCCAGAAAATATGAAATACAATTAATTTTATTGTATTTGACCTGATGAATATTTATCCGCAGTTTCGAAGATTGGATTCAGAGCAAATCGAACTGCATGACGAGTCATCAGTGGAAAGGTCAAACTGTACAGAAAAATGATGTCACGCCCTTCTCCCACACATGACCTTACCAAAAGCCACAATAAATTTTTTGCTTTTTACTTAGCTTTCTCTCATCAACAATTGGGTTATGATTAGACATTAGTCTCCTCATCCACACATACATACATGTCATTTTAAATATTTAGCGACTGTACGTACACTTTCTCATAAGTAAATTCATATACTTAATATAATTACATCATTACATTTACATCCCCAACATTAAATGGTGTACATCACTGCGTTTATGCATTGTTCAGATACAAAAGAGTGTGCATGTATATATCTTTCACTAGATGGGGAGTGGTAGCGGATCAAAGGAATGCAATACCCTGGCCGACTCGATCTACTGATGAGAATCTGTAGAGATGGGGGAAAATGAATGGGATGAGCTATCAACGCGCTCAGTAAGAAAATCAGACAAGCAAGTAGACATCCATACTATCTACTGAAAATAGTGCTTTGCCTTTCCTTCTCTCAATTCAAAAGCATGTTTCAAAATATATATAATATAGTACAGATTTAAAATCCCATGTACTAAACACATGTTGGTTTATCAATCAGAGGCATTCATGCAAAATAATGCATATTTAATCATTTAAGAATGCATTTATATAAAATATGCCATTTACATTCAAAACACAGTAAATATGGTATTTCTCATCACAACACAAACAAATCAATCGGGTTTCGACCCATCCCTCAGGTCTACCCGTATCATAAAATACATGTGATATATCATGCGAGACTCAGTGGCTAAATGCAATAACTATGGACTATGGCTATATCCTAACATGTAGTGAAATCTCATGCAACACAGTACTCGGTGTGCGAGTTATCACTACTGTAACGGGAGGGGGGTCAGTCCATCACAACCGCCAGTTATCAACAACTCTCCTCCATAACTCCATAACAAAACACGGTACAGTGTACTCCATGCCACATGCATGGTACAACGTACACCCGTGGACCCTACATCATGGTTGGGGTGACTGCCATAAGTCTTAGCCTCTCATACCATGGAAATACATCATAGTTGGGGTGCCTGCCATAGGTCTTAGCCCTCATACTATGGAATAAATGCCATGTCTCTAAATCCATGTGCGAACATCTCATCAGTGTGACACTCAGTCTACACGGAGGAAATCATCACGGTTTTTCTAACATGTCTATATATCACGTAAAATACAGTGCGCGCCTTTGAGCGCGACTCACAGTTGACACTCCGCTCAAACACTGTTTCACATCACAACTCAACTCTAGTGCAAGTAAACCTTCAGCAACTAGGTCAATGCATAGTTCATGTTTCAAATCAAGTACGAGTAATAGCTCCAGTACCATGTTATGCACAAAACTCATCAAATCAAGTACGAGCAATAAGTACTATGTCATGTATAAGTCATGAAGAATCGAGTATAAGCAATGCTCCAGCAGTCTGTCATGCATCTCATGTAAAACTCGAGTACGAGCTAATCGCTCCAGCACTCTATCATGCACAAATCACATAAAACTGAGTGTGAGTAATGCTCCAGTACTCTATCATGCATGTCAAGTAAATGTAGTGCGAGTAAACCTCCAGTACTAATGTATGTGAAAAACATATGAAATCAAGTGCGAGCTATGCTCCAGCATGATTGTTTCCACATAATTCGGTAGATGGCTCTTTAAAAATAAGGATGTTTCAAATCATTAAAATCACCACTATAAAGTGTGCTTAATCTACATCAACCTTAAAACATTAGCCCATCTAGTAGTCATCTACTACACAGCAGTAAAAACATTAAAAAACATCATTTCCTGGCTTTTTACAACTTTTTCCAAAATTTGACTTTTTGCCTAACTAGGGGCAAAATCGTAATTTATCCATATCGGGTCCCTATAATATTACTGGTTCTCTCTGACCCTTAAAAAATTTCAATGAATGTAAAATCCAACGAAAATATGCACATATATCTCTAACTACTTGCAAGAGTCCCCTACCTCGGATCACGTAGTGTGACCTCTCTTCCTCTGTGTTGTCCAAACCTCGCAGTCCGGTCACTCTCAATATGACTCTGGAGCTACATTTAACCATTCACTGGATTAATTTCAGGTTTCCTACTGTATTACACATTTAATACAGTTCATTTCACATAATAGTGCCCATTTACTCTAAATAGGCCTAAATACTTTAACTGGGCCTTAATTCGTATTAAGCCCATTTTCACGTATTATTTCCCTTCATCAGGGTCTATCGACTCATTGGGCCTATCAATACCCATTGGGCTTTATTCCAAGCTCTTTGGATAGCCCGTATATCATTTACGACAGTTAATTTAAAATTTCGAATATAATTCACTAAATGCGAAATTTAATCCGAAATGCATAAAATAAATCTTAAATACGCAATAATCATATAAATTGTCGTAAATGAGCTTTACTTACCCGAGATTATGCGATGGTATGCAAATCGAAGTTCGATCGGGCTTCCATTCAGAATTTATCGTCGAACTGCATAATTTTGTATATTTAACTCCAGGTCAATTTTCGATTAAATATAATTTAAATAAATTTATCGAAAATCAAATCGATCACTTTTGACCTCGTATAGACTTACCTGAAGTCCGGTGAAATCTCAAAAATTTTCCTTTTTCTTTTTCTTTCTTTTTTATTCTTTTTCCCCTTTTCTCCTTGGCTGAACCGGTCCGGTCCGGTTCAGCGTAGAAGGTTCTTCACTAAACCACCAATTGGTTCAGCTCTTTTTAGTCGTGCCGATGTCGTCCGATCGGTTCTCCGAGTGCCACTGCTTCTGTTCAATGGGTCACAGCCTAGGGAACGTTCGTCTTGCTTCGATCGGGACCAAGCACCGCCGATGGCCACTAGATTCCTCCTTTTCCTCCGCGACAATTTCTCTTCGATTCGCCAGCGTCCGGCGTCGGTGGAGGGCGTTGTCGGTGGTGGAAGGATCGCTGGTGCCAGGCTTCCTTTTTCAGGCTCGTGCCTGGCCGTGGGGTCGCCGGTGGTGGCCGTCTGGTGGTCTCTTCTTCTCCTCGGGTTTGCGTCGATTTCCCCTCTTCTCTCTCTCCTCGTTTCAATCCAATTTTTTGATTTTTCCCTCTTTTTTAATATTTATAAATGATTTTAATATTATTTTAATCCTTAAAATAATATTAAAAATTCCCAAAATATCTAAAAAAAAAATATTAAATTCATTTAATCCGTAAATGAATTTATCAGTCCGATTTTACCTTTTCGGTATATTTTTTCACTATTTTCGGGCTCATTTTTAGAGGCAAAAATTATGAAAATATCAAATAAATTCATATCTTGATCAATTGGACTTGAAATTCAATATTTTCTTTGTTATTGAGCAAGATTTCTCAATTTCATATTTTTAATGAAACTTTTCTTATCGAATTTATACTGAATTTCGATCATTTGATCGTTTTACCCCTGCACTTATTCAGAACCAATTTAAACCTTATCTCGTTGTTATGTAGCTTACATGCATTTTTAATTTCTTAAATAGTCAATTGCATGATAGTAAATACTCTTCTTATGATTCAACTATAAAATAAAGTGTAATCATAACGAACAGGCTACATACGTAATCGAAAACATGGGTCTGACAATCCTCCCCAACTAGAAGAATTTAGTCCTCCAAATTAGAACCAAATCAATCATCAAACAATTGGGGGTGCTTCTCTAGCATGAAGCTCTCTAACTTCCAAGTAGCCTTCTTGAAAGTGTGATGCTGCCATAAAACCTTCACTAACCCAATAGTCTTCGACCTCAAAACCTTCTCCTTCCTATCCAGTATTCGAATCGGCCTCTCAACATATGATATGTCCTCACTGGGCTCCAATGGCTCATAACTAATCACATGCGCCGGATCTGGGTGATACTTTCGAAGTATCGAAAAGTGGAAGACGTTATGCACGCCTGACAAATCTGGTGGCAATGCCAACCTATAGGCCTTATCTCCCACTCTATCAAGTATCTCAAAGGGTCCAATGTAGCGAGGACTCAGCTTTCCTCTCTTCCCAAATCTCGCTATGCCTTTGGAAGGAGAAACTTTCAGAAATACTGCTTCACCAACTGCAACTCAAGTGGCCTACGTCTCATGTCAGCATAACTCTTCTGTCGACTCTGAGCTGTCCTTAATCTCTCAACTATCAACCAGACATCCTCAGAAGCATGTATAACCAAATCAGGAGCAAAAAGCTTTCAGTCACCCACTTCTTCCCACCCAATAGGGGAATGACATCTACGACCATACAAGGCCTCATACGGTGCCATCCCGATACTCGAATGATAACTGTTGTTGTAGGCGAACTCGGCTAGTGGTAAATGATCATCCCAGGAGCCTTTAAAATACAGCACACATGCTCTCAACATATCCTCTAGAGTTTGTATTGTCCTCTCTGACTGACCATTTGTCTGATGATGGAAAGCTATGCTAAAACTCAACTTGGTTCCCATGGCTTCCTGAAAATGTTCCCAAAAGTGGGATGTGAAGCGGGAATCCCTATCCAAGACAATGCTCACTGGAACACCATATAACCTCACTACCTCGTGTACATACAACCCTACCAACGTACTCAAAGTATTGGTAGCTCTCATAGCTCGGAAGTGGGCTGACTTCGTCAGTCGATCAACGATCACCCATATAGCATAGTGATTCCTTCGGGTCCTCGGTAAACCCATCACGAAATCTATGGTGATATGCTCCAATTTCCATGTCGGTATAGGTAGGGGCTGTAATAATCCTGCAGGTCTCTGATGCTCTACCTTCATCTACTGACATAGAATACATCTCGCCATAAAATCCACCATATCTCTCTTCATACCTAACCACCAGTACACCTTCCAGAGGTTCTGATACATCTTGCCACTCCCCGGATGCAACGTGTACCTCGATGAATGAGCTTCCGACAATATCAATCTCCTGAGCTCTGGGCCATCAAGAACACATAGTCTACCTCTGAACCTCAGTAGTCCATCATAACTCAACTCAAAATCAATCACTGTGGCCCTATACATCTGACCAATCACATCGATGCAATACGGATCAGTTTGCTGAGCCTGTCTGATCCTGTCCAACAGATATGGCTCTAAGCGTAGACTTACAATTATACAATTCGCATCCATGTCCGAAGGCACAACTCCCAAACTGAGGCTAGCAAACTGCTCTAGCAGCTTGTGCTCCCTGACCATCATATACGATACCATCCCAAGGTTCTTCATACTCAAAGCATCCGCTACAACGTTAGCGTTACCTGGATGATAAAGTATCTCACAATCATAATCCTTCAGAAGCTTTAGCCATCTTCTTTGTCTCATGTTCAGCTCCTTCTGTGAGAACAAGTACTTGAGGCTCTTGTGGTTAGTAAAAATCTGAAACTTCTCGCCATATAAGTAGTGGCACCATACCTTCAATGCAAACACTACTGCTGCCAACTCTAGATCATGGGTTGGATAGTTCTTCTCATGGTCCTTTAGCTATCTGGATCCATAAGCAACTACCCTCCCATCCTGCATCAACACACAACCCAGTCCCTAATGCGAAGCATCGGTATATATTGAAAATCCTCCTGAGCTGGTAGGAATAGTGAGAATCGGAGAGGTGGTCAATCGACTCTTCAGCTCTTGAAAACTCCTTTCACAATCCTCGTCCCACATGAATGCAACACTCTTCCGAGTGAGACGTGTCAATGGAGTAGCCAACTTTGAAAATCCCTCAATGAATCTACGATAGTACCTTGCTAAACACAGAAAACTCTTGACCTCGGTAACTGTCCTCGGCTATTCCTACTGAACTACAGCCTCAATCTTGGATGGATCTATTGATACTCTATCCCTCGACACTACGTGTCCCAAAAACGAGATCTCTGTCAACCAAAAATCTCACATGCTGAGTTTAGCATATAACTGTAGCTCTCGTAGAGTCTGTAATACTATCCTGAGCTGCTGCTCATGCTCCTCCTTGAATCTCGAATACACTATATGTCATTGATGAAGACGATAACAAACTGATCCAAATATGGCTTGAACACATCATTCATCAAAGCCATGAAAGCTGCGGGAGCATTCGTCAGTCCAAATGGCATAACTAGGAACTCATAGTGGCCATATCGGGTCCTAAATGCCATCTTGGGTACATCTCCACTCCGAACTCTCAACTGATGATACCCAGACCTCAGATAAATCTTAGAAAAGACCTACGCTCCCCGAAGCTGATCCAGTAAGTCATCAATGCGTGGACGGGAATATCTATTCTTGATGGTAGCCTTATTCAACAATCTGTAGTCTATACATAATCGGAGGCTCCCATCATTCTTCCTCACAAATAAAATCGGTGCTCCCCACGGTGAAACACTCGATCTGATGAAACCCCTATCCAACAACTCCTGCAACTGTCTCTTGAGTTCTTCCAGCTCAACTAAGCCCATGCGATACTGTGGACTCGAAATAGGCTCAATACCAGGCACCAAATCTATACAGAACTCCATCTCTCTGTCTGGTGATAACATTGGCAACTCATCCGGGAAAACATCTGGGTACTCACTAACCACAAGAATATCTACCAACTTCGGATGTACCTTATCCGTATCCACCACGTACGCAATGAAACCTCTAATCACATCCGTAGAAGCATCAGTTGTGTCCTGGTTCAAGGCATGTACTCGCCCTCGACCCATCACATGCTTCCCCTTCTGCTCTACCGTCACTCTCCCTCTCTGAGCAGACGTACCAGCTGGAGATCTATCAGGTTCCCTGCCCTTCTGTGGGGCAGTCTCAAATGTCTCTGGGTAAGCTCTAGTAATGTACCTCTGTTTCCTACATCGAAAACACACAACAGGGCCAACGGACAAGGTCTACCGCCACGATGTCTACCACATCTGCTGCACTGATCTGCAGTATGCCTCTGTCCTCCAATCACAATGCCCTTCGTCGGAGCTATGGTCAGGTATGTAGGAGGTCTAACTGGTCTCTCTCGCACCTCTTCTATCCGTAGTCTCTTACCAAAGAGTCTCCTCCCTCCTCGATAACTGAAACCCCTGTCTCTAGCCAACCTCTTCCTCTCTCTATCTCGGCTCTAACTAAACTTTCCAAACTCAGAGGAATGCCTCTCATAATCCTGCTCACAAAGCTGTGCCCTGCGCACTGGCTCATCATATGTACCAATGTCCAGTGGTACCAATCTAGACTGCAACACTGGTTTCAATCCATCAACAAACCTGCGGACCTTTCTGGTCTCGCTGTACATGGTATCGGGATCATACCTCCCTAGGGCTAAAAATCTAGTCTCATACTCATCCACTGAGAGACTCCATTGGCTCAATCCCAAAAACTCGGCCTACAGTCTACGTTGTGCAGTATCAGGAACAACTGCCTCCTGAAGGCATCCAAAAACATCTCCCAACTAATCTTAGCATGTCGAGCTCTCAATATCGGCCTGGTGGACTTCCATCAATGCTCTGCCATTCCCTTCAGTAGGAACGCAGCAAATGCGACTCTCTCTGAAGTCGTATAATCAAAAAAGTCGTAGAACTTCTCCATCTCACCAATCCACTCCTCAGCACTGGCTGGGTCCTTGACCTCTTGAAAAGATGGAGGTCTAAGCTTCTGAAACTGTCGCAATCTGTCAAGATCACACCTATATCCCAATCCACTACTACCCTAAACTGGTGGGGGTGTAGGAGCATCAGTAGTCTGTGGCATCTGTGCAGGCTGTGTAGGTGTATCGGGTGCAACTGCCTCCCCAGTCGCAGTCTGCCTCTATCTACCTGGCATAGTCTGTGCCAACAACTCTATCGTCTCTAAGCTACGCTTCAACCTCGTGAAGCGGCCTCGATACTCTCTGGTACCTCAATGGGACTTTACATCACTAAGTCAAATGAGGACTCATCTCGGCTCTCAGGCCTACCTCTAGGGCCTTTAGCCCTACCTCTCGCCCCTCTACCACGACTTGTATTAGCCATAAAGGCTAGATTCCTGCATTCACAACCATAAATTTGCTCAATTCCCATCTTGTATATACAATTGTAACTGAACAAAACACAGTGATATGGGGATGTACATTTTCTCTAATCCCTAATACCTATTCACATCAGAGCAGATCGATCTCCAATGGGGCCAGATCAATCTTCTAAACATTCTGTAATAAAGAGATTGATCCTTAATGCAAGCAGATCAATTTCCTTAGCTATCGGGTTGGAGCAGATAGATCTCCTCCCTTAGCCAAATCGATCTCCTTAACTCTCCACTTGAGACAGATCGATCTCAAGCCCTCGACAGATCGATCACATGCCTTCAAATGTTAGAAAAAAGAGGGATTTAAGAGGACCAGATCGATCTCCACCTAATGCAGATCAATCTCATTAAGCTATTTCTATAAAAGGGAGCAGATGAAATCTGCATTTCACGAGAACAACCATCTCCTTTCCATTTTTAATCCAAAAACTTAACTTTCTCACTCCTAAATTCGCCTATTTTCATTGAAATTTGAGGGAAAGCTATTAGATACAAAGTTGTTCATATCAAAGTGAAGAACAACATAGCTTGGAGTCATTGCCCTATTTGTTGGATTTAAGGAACAAGGAACATTTTCCATTTGGAGCAAGGAGGAAATCAAGCTAGGTGAGTTTCTAAAGCATTAATCCAAGTTTATTTGTTTAGTTATTGATTTTTGGAGTTGATTGGTGTGCATATTAATGGTAGAAACTATCTAGAATGCAATGGAACAATTATAACCTAGAAATGGGTTAGTGTGAGAAAGTGAAATGTATTGGAATTAATTATGAATAGGATATCTTGAGGTGATAATGGTGTTGTGAGTATGATTTTAAGATGGTATTATGAAATAAATTGTGAGACTTACCCAAAAAGGGTAAAATATGTATTTAAGGCATTTGGGTAAAATGCATAAATGAATGGGAGAATAAGGGTAGAGTATTTCATATCAAGTCTTAAACAAGTAACTAAGTGAGTTACTAGATAAGTTGGTTAGAAGGCTTGATGATGGCCAAATGTAAAAATGGGCCAAACTTAATGAAATAGGCTCAATGAAATATATTGACTAGTTGGAGTAAAAATGTAAGTTGACAACATTAACTCAAGTGATTGGTGAATGATTTACAGCTTCCGAGGATACACCTGGAGCAAGTTGAGCCAAAGCGAGAGAAGCTAAGAGGAAGAGAGTCGCACCTTAAGGTAAAGGAATTGTGTGGACTCTTAGAGATATCTGTGCACTTTTTAGGCGCATTATCTTTCTTCTAGAATGCATGTGGTAGTAGGAAATGAAATGGGTGATTGAAGGGCAAAGAGTTGGGTTGTTGAGAAATGTGCATGAAAACAAAAGTATGATGCTTTGAAAATCCTATTTTTATTGCTTTTTAGCAAGTGATTGGTAGGTTGGCTAACATTTGAAATGATTTGCATATGAAATGATTTGATTTGGTTTTATAACCATGCTTTGCAAAGAAATGAGCCACCTACATGGATTTCGTGAGAATGAAAGCGTGCAAGAGAATGATTCGCACGAGATTTGATGTGTTTGTATACGCATGAGTGCTGGAGCTTAGCTCGCACTAGTTTTCACATGGATTTCTATGCTGTTGTGCTAGAGCTTAGCTCGCATAGATTTTATACTGGTTTTGACATGGTGTTAGAGCATAGCTTGCATTAGATGTCCACCTATTTGTTATCGTGCTTGAGATTACTCGCACGTGGTTTTATGACATGTTGGTAGCCGTGCTAGGAGCTTCAGATAGACTGGGTGTTTCACCAATTAAATAGGCTCGCACGTACATTTTGAGATATGGCGTAATATGATAAGTTGATTTGGGTCCACGGAGTATGCTATATCATACAAGTAGCATGGAGTACGTTGTACTGTGTTGAGATTGTGATATGTCATCTTCAGACGATGTTTAGAATTGCTATAGACCGACGGGTTGGTCGTGACCCACCTCCCATACGAAAGCAGATAAAGGTGATACCTCACACACCAGATCATTGTAGCTGAGATCACAGAGGATATGGCCATAGTCCTAGAGGATATTTCCCTGTTATATGACCTATCTCACATGTCTCTTCTTTATGAATGAATCCATGTTTTGAAATGTATTGTGAGTCAGGACAGTCCTAGGGAGGGGTTGAGTCTTGACAAGTGTTAGTTTTTTTAAGATGAGAAAGCATGATAATGGCTTTAAAGTGCACTGATGCATGATGATTTTTCATGCCTTATTTGTGAAATACGCATGATGGTTTTCCAAGCTTTGAACTTGATTTGTGCACTGAACTAAATAGCATGATTTGCTTGAGAAAGAATGATAATGGCTTTAAAGTGCACTTACGCATGATGGTTTTCCATGCCTTATTTATGAAATATGCATGATGGATATTCCATGCTTTGAATTTGATTTGTGCACTGAATTTAAATGGCATGATTTGCTTTACATGCCATTAACAGAAGTATGAACTAATGCTTTTGAGGTGTGAATGAGAAATTGTATGGTTTTGAGCATGGCATCACGATCACGTAGATAGTGCAGTATCTACCTGTTCGCATGATTGCCTTACTGAGCGTGTTGTTTGATCACCCCCGTTAGTTTCCCCTCTCTACAGAGCATTGAGTATAGACTGAGGGCGACTGGATGTTTCCTTTTTGGTATTTGCTGCATCCCATTGCGTAAGATATACACATTGATGAAATTTTGTATCTAAACTTTCCGTAGCACAGTAGCATTTTGAATGTAACCATTGGGGAAGTAAAGCAATGTAAATACATGTAAACAACAACTCTTATTTATTTATACAAGTGTTTACTTCTAAATTATAATGCAAAATAAATTATTATGGTTGAATGAGATAGTCATCGACACACAGCCCAATTGTTGAGAGTGTAGTTGTTCACGGTCGGAGTAAGCTAAGAATGAATAATAAATAATGTATGAAAAATGAAAAAAATTTGTGACGATTTTTTGTAAGTTGAGGGTCGTGACAGAAGTTGGTATCAGAGCTGAGTTGGTCTGATGTGTGTTGGTGACTAAAATACTTAATAAGTTGGAAAATTACATCCTCATGTTACCGTGCTTGTTTAGATTCAAATTATGTCTGTGTTGATGGGTTGACTAAGAAATTGATGTGAATGTAGGGAATTGAGCATTATGCCTAACACCAATCACGGTAGAGGGGCGAGAGCACAAGCTAGAGGTCGTAGAGGTAGTCCTGGGGGGTAGTGTTAAGCCAAAAACACACGAGACTTAGGAAGAGATTGAGGTGGAGGCTGAGGTTGAGCATACTCCATAGGGTCCGAAAGAGAGACCCAAGAGTACTGAGGCACGCTTCACGAGGATAGAGCAGATCATAGAGATGATCTTGGAGTTGGTCACTCAATCTTTACCTGGAGTTGGGGGCAGAAAGAGTCCTGCTACATAGGGTGATGTTGAGCAGGCGACACCTCCTAAGGCACGGGCACGACCAGCCCAGAGACCTCAGACGATAGATACACCGACACCCCCACCCGCACAAGATATGCCTACACCTATTGTTATACCACAGGGCAGTAGAGGCTTGGGTTATGGTTGTGATTTAGATAGACTGCGGTAGTTCCAAAAGTTTATACTGTCGTCTTTCATTGGAGTTAAGGACCCAGTAGCTGCAGAGGATTGGATAAATGAAATTGAGAAGTTATATGGGTTCTTTGAGTGCACTACTACTGAGATGGTAGTGTTTGTCGCATTCATACTAAAGTGATTAGCAGAACATTAGTGGAAATCAACCAGGCCTATTTTGAGAGCTCGACATACAGAGATCAACTGTGATGTGTTTTTGGAGGCCTTCTAGAGACAGTATGTTTTGGATACCATACAACGGAAGCTAAAGATGGAATTTTTGGGACTAACCCAAGGGAGCAGGACGGTGGATGAGTATGAGACAACCTTTATCTCCCTGGGCAGATATGATCCTGAAACAATGAGTAATGAGGTTGAGAAGGTCCAGAAGTTTATAGATAGACTGAGACTAACCATCAGGTCCATATTAGTTCCCTTGGATATACCAACCTACGACGAGGCTGTGCGCAGGGCACAATTATGTGAACAAGATATCGATCGGATCGCCTCAGAGTTCGGAAAGGTTGGTAAAGTGAGGGATAGAGATAAGAAGATACCAGTGTTGGATAGAGGCTTCAGTTATAAGGGAAGTAAGAGATTTTTTGGGAAGAGGTCGAGGATCGAAGAGATCCGTTAGAGGACAGTTAATCCTTTTGTGTATCCAGCCATAGCTCTAGCTAAGGGAATTATGATTGGAGGGCCATAGCCTACTACAGAATAGTGTAGCAAGTGTGGTAGGCACCATGGTACTCGACCATGCTATGGACCTCTTACAGTATGCTTCTGATGTGGGAAACCAGGGCACTTAATCCGAGATTGCCCAAAGATGACAAAGAGAGCCCCACATAAGGGAAATGAGCCAGAAAGAACTCCAGTTGGTACAGTTGCTCTGAAGAGGAGGGATACAGCTGAGGAAAAGAAGCAGGTAGTGGGTGTGAGCAGAGGACGAGTGCACACACTAGACTAAGATACTACAGATCAGTCTTCGGATGTGGTTAAAGGTACCATCCAAATCTTTGATTTAGAAGCATTTGTATTGTTTGATCTTGGTGCCACGCGTTCCTTTATATCGCCATCCTTTGCACATAAATTGTTGAAGCATGTAAAACCCACACTGCTAGATAAGATGTTGATGATATCTACCCCTATGAATGATAGTCAATTGACTAAGCATATATATAGAAATTGTAAGATGAGGATACGAGGTAAAGAAATAGCAGCCAATTTAATTTTATTAAATATGAGTGATTTTGATGTAATCCTAGGAATGGATTTGTTGGCTGTAAATCGTGTTGTTATGGATTGTCATGCCAAGACATTGATGTTTTCAGGTTCAGACAATCTTATTGTAAACTTTAATGAAAAGAAATGAAATGACATGATCTTTATAAATGAGAAGAGTATGATTTAAATTCATTATACTTGAGAGATGAATCTGTTATCAATTATGTATGTAATGTGATGATTTGTGTTACTAGCGGTGGAAAGGATAATGTGAAGGGTTCATTGCTTATGTGATTGAGACGGATAAGGCACATCCAGAGTTGATAGACATCCCTGTGGTCAGGGAATTTCCAGATGTCTTTCCTGATGAATTACCAGGGTTACCTCCAAATAGAGAGATGAAGTATTGTAAGATTTGGCACCTGATACAGAGTCGATATCCAAGCCACCGTACAAAATGCCTCAAGTTAAGTTGGAAGAATTAAGGAAACAGTTACAGGAGTTTCTGGAGAAAGGATTCATCAGGCCGAGCATCTCACCTGGGGAGCACTGGTTTTATTTGTAAGGAAGAAGGATGGAAGCCTCCAACTGTGTATAGATTATCGGTTGTTGAACAAGGCCACCATCAAGAATAAGTACCCCCTTCCACACATTGATGACTTGTTGGATCAGCTTAGGGGAGCGCAGGTCTTTTCCAAGATAGATCTGAGATCTAGGTACCATCAGTTGAGAATTCAGGATGGAGATGTACCCAAGACAGCTTTTTGTACCCAGTATGGACATTATGAGTTTATGGTTATGCCATTCGGGTTGACAAATACTCCCATAATTTTTTTATCGTTGATGAATGAGGTGTTTCACCAGTATTTGGATTGATTTGTTATTGTGTTTATTGATGATATACTGGTGTACTCAAGATCTAGAGAGGAGCATGAACAATATTTGAGGATAGTGCTACAGACCCTCCGAGAGAAGAAGTTGTACACTAAACTCAGTAAGTGCGACTTCTAGTTGGAACAGATCTTTTTTCTGGGTCATATCGTATCGAAAGATGGTGTGTCAGGGATCCATCAAAGATTGAGACAGTGATACAGTGGCAGAGACCCCAGACAGTAATAGAGATCAGAAGTTTCTTGGGTTTAGCAGGATATTATCGAAGGTTTGTGAAGGGATTCTTGAGATTAGCTGCTCCTTTGACACGTCTCACGAGAAAGAATGTTGAATTTGTGTGGGACGATATGTGTGAGGAAAGTTTTCAGGAGTTGAAAAAAAGATTAACCATAACTCTAATTCTCACCATTCCTACCAACTAAAGAGGTTTCTCGATGTATACAGATGCATCACACTAAGGACTGGGCTGTGTACTTATGCAGGATGGAAGGGTAGTTGCTTATGGGTCTAGACAGTTGAAGGATCATGAGAGGAACTACCCGACCCATGATTTAGAGTTGGCGGCTGTAGTGTTTACATTGAAAATATGGTGCCACTATCTCTATGGTGAGAGATTTCAAGTTTACATTGATCATAAGAGCCTTATGTACCTGTTCTCGCAGAAAGAGTTGAACATGAGACACAAGAGATGGCTCGAGCTTTTAAGGGATTATGATTGTGAGATCCTATACCACCGTAGTAAAGTGAATGTAGTTGTTGATGCACTGAGTAGGAAACATCTCGGGTTGGTATCATTCATGATGATCAGGGAACACGAGCTGTTGGAATAGTTCATGAACCTCAGTTTTGATGTGACCTTGCCTGATACTGATAGTGGTTTTATGTTAGCTAGCCTGTAGTTGGAACTGGATCTGGTAGATCGAATTCGACAGGCTCAGTGAATTGATCAGCAGTGTAGTGATATTGTCAAGCAGATACAGAGGGGCACAGAGACGGACTTTGAATTGAGTTTAGATGGATTGTTGAGGTTTAGAGGTAGGATATGTGTTCCTGATGATCCAGAGATCAGGAAGTTGATCTTGACAGAGGCT
Source organism: Firmiana major (assembly GCA_033439115.1). Classification (NCBI taxonomy): domain Eukaryota; kingdom Viridiplantae; phylum Streptophyta; class Magnoliopsida; order Malvales; family Malvaceae; genus Firmiana; species Firmiana major. The sequence goes on along the minus strand of CM065908.1, from coordinate 41,266,930 downwards.
CACTCATCGAGGTATACGATACATCTAGGGAGTACTAAGATGTATCAAAACCTTCAAAAAGTTTATTGGTGGTCTGGGATGAAGAAAGACATTGCTGAATATGTCGCTAAATGTCTCGTTTGTCAGCGGGTGAAGGTAGAGTATTAGAAGCCTGTAGGGTTATTGTAGCCTCTACCAATGTCGACTTGGAAGTGGGAGCATGTCACCATGGATTTTGTGATAGGATTATAAAGGACCCGTAAAGGTCATGATGCCATATGGGCGATTATGGATCGATTGACGAAGTTAGCCCATTTCTTAGCTTTGAGAGCTACCGATACTCTGAGCCAGTTAGTGAACTTATACGTGCGCGAGATAGTGAGGCTACATGGAATTCTAGTGAGCGTTGTTTTTTATAGGGATGCCCGCTTCACGCATCACTTCCTACTTCTGGGAACATTGTCATGAAGCAATGGGGACCCAGTTGAATTTTAGCACCGCGTTTCATCCTCAGATAGATGGTCAGTCAGAGAGGACTATACAGACCCTGGAGGATATGTTGAGAGCATGTACATTGGATTTTGGAGGCTCTCGAGATGACCATTTGCCACTCGCAGAGTTTGCCTATAATAACAATTTTCATACGAGTATCGGGATCGCATCATATGAGGTATTGTATGGGCATAGATGTCGTTCCCCTATTGGATGAGAAGAGGTTGGTGACAGACAGATCTTTGCTCCTGACTTGGCTAGACAAGCCTCTAAGGATATCCAGTTGATTTGTGAGAGGTTACGGACAGCCCAGAGCAGACAAAAGAGTTACGCTGACAGGAGACGGAGACCACTAGAGTTTAATGTGGGTGAGTCAGTGTTTTTAAAGGTTTCTCCCTCGAAGGGGATTATGAGATTCGAGAAGAAGGGGAAGTTGAGCCCTCGATATATAGGGTCATTTAAGATACTTGATAAAGTAGGAGATAAGGCATACAGGCTAGCATTACCACCTGAGCTAGCGAATGTACATGATGTCTTCCACATATCCATGTTACGGAAGTACCACTCGAACCTGACGCATATGATAAGGTACGAGCCTTTGGAATTCAATGAAAGCATGACGTGTATTGAGAAGTCGGTTCAGATATTGGATAAAAAAGAGAAAGTGTTGAAGACAAAGACAATTCCCATGGTGAAAGTTCTTTGGCAACATCACACGGTGGAAGAGGCCACATGGGAATTAGAGAGTTTGATTCTGGAGAAGTATCCCGAGTTATTCACAAAATGATTGGGTCCAATTTGGAGGACCAAATTTTTTAAGTAGGGGAGAATGTGTGACCCCATATATGTATAGCTTTGTATATATGTGAATGGAATTATGAAATGGATGATTTTGGATCAAGTAAATGTGAAATGAATACACGCAAATTTTAAAGTGTATAGTGAGTGTAAGAAGGATATTTCCATGAGTGGAATGTGAATATATTAAGTTTTGAGTGGTGTGGTAAAATGGAATGAAGTTGCATGAGTTGCATAAATCTTTGTGCTTCCATTTAGTTTTGTATTGTATACCTTTGGTTATACAATGAATGCACACAAGTTTTAATGTGTATAAAGTATGAATGGATGTCATTTTCAAGTCTTAAAGGTGGTTAGATGGGAAAATGACTACGACAACAAATTAAGGATGTTTTGTATGAGTTACTGCAAAACACTACAGTAAAATCTGGAAAATACGAATGCCAGATCGATCTCATAGGATGAGAGATCGATCTGGAAGAGCCAGAAATGCTTTATTCGAGCAATAGAATAGTGCAGATCGATCTCCAATGGGGCCAGATCGATCTTCTAAACATTCTGTAATGAAGAGATCGATCCTTAATGCAAGCAGATCAATTTTCTTAGCTCTCAGGTTGGAGCAGATCGATCTCCTCCCTTAGCCAGATCGATCTCCTTAACTCTCTGCCTGAGACAGATTGATCTTAAGCCCTCGACAGATCGATCACATGCCTTCAAATGTCGGGAAAAGGAGGGATATAAGAGGACCAAATCAATCTCCACCCAATGTAGATCGATCTCATTAAGCTATTTCTATAAAAGGGAGCAGATGAAATCTGTATTTCACGGGAACAACCATCTCCTTTCCATTTTCAATCCAAAAACTTAGCTTTCTCACTCCTAAATCTGTCCATTTTCATTGAAATTTGAGCGAAAGCTATTAGATACAAAGTTGTTCATATTAAAGAGAAGACCAACATAGCTTGGAGTCATTACCCCATTTGTTGGATTTAAGGAACAAGGAGCATTTCCCATTTGGAGCAAGGATGAAATCAAGCTAGGTGAGTTTCTAAAGCACCAATCCAAGTTTATTTGTTTAGTTATTGATTTTGGAGTTGATTGGTGTGCATATTAATGGTAGAAACTATCTAGAATGCAATAGAACAATTATAACCTAGAAATGGGTTAGTGTGAGAAAGTGAAATGTATTGGAATTAATGATGAATAGGATATCTTGAGGTGATAATGGTGTTGTGAGTATGATTTTAAGATGGTATTATGGAATAAATTGTGAGACTTACCCAAAAAGGGTAAAATGTGTATTTAAGGCATTTGGGTAAAATGCATAAATGAATGAGAGAGTAAGGGTAGAGTATTTCACATTAAATCCTAAACAAGTAACTAAGTGAGTTACTAGATAAGTTGGTTAGAAGGCTTGATGATGGCCAAATGCAAAAATGGGTCAAACTTAATGAAATAGGCTCAATGAAATATATTGACTAGTTGGAGTCAAAATGTGAGTTAGCAACATTAACTCAAGTGATTGGTGAATGATTTGTAGCTTTCGAGGATACACCCGGAGCAAGTTGAGCTAAAGTGCGAGAAGCTAAGAGGAAGAGAGTCACACCCGAGTAAATCGAGGTAAGGGAATTGTGTGGACTCTTAGATATATTTATGCGCATTTTGGGCACATTATGTTTTTCCTAGAATACATGTGGTAGTAGGAAATGAAATGGGTGATTAAAGGGCAAAGAGTTGGGTTTTTGAGAAATGTGCATGAAAATAAAAGCATGATGCTTTGAAAATCATGTTTTTATTGCTTTTTAGCAAGTGATTGGTAGGTTGGCTAACAATTGAAATGATTTGCATAAGAAATGATTTGATTTGATTTTATAACCACACTTTGTAAAGAAATGAGCCACATACTTGGATTTCGTGAGAATAAAATCGTGCAAAAGCATGACTCGCACGGGATTTGATGTGTTTGTATACGCATGAGTGCTGGAGCTTAGCTCGCACTATTTTTCACATGGATTTCTATGATGTTGTGCTAGAGCTTAGCTCGCACAGATTTTATACTGGTTTTGACATGGTGCTGGAGCATAGCTCGTATCAGATGTCCACCATACTTGTTGTCCTGCTTGAGATTACTCGTACGTGGTTTTATGACATGTTGATAGTCGTGTTAGGAGCTTCGAGTAGACTGGGTGTCACACCGATTAAATAGGCTCGCACGTGCATTTTGAGATATGGCGTGATATGATGAGTTAATATGTGTCCACGGACTACGCTGTACCGTGCATGTAGCATGGAGTATGTTGTACTGTGTTGAGATTGTGATATGCCGTTTTCGAACGATGTTTAGATCTGCTATGGACTGGTGGGTTGGACGTGACCCATCTCCCGTGTGGAAGCAGATAGAAGTGATACCTCGCACACTTGATTAGTGTAGCCTGGGATCACAGAGGATATGGCCATAGTCCTAGAGGATATTTCCCTGTTATATTGCCTATCTTACGTGTCTCTTATTTATGAATGAATCCATGTTTTGAAATGTATCGTGAGTTAGGACAGTCCTAGGGAGGGGCTGAGTCCTGACAAGTGTTGATTTTTTTGAGATGAGAAAGCATGATAATGGCTTTAAAGTGCACTTATGCATGATGATTTTCCATGCCTTATTTGTGAAATACGCATGATGGTTTTCCATGCATTGAACTTGATTTGTGCACTAAGCTAAATAGCATGATTTTCTTGAGAAAGAATGATAATGGCTTTAAAGTGCACTTACGCATGATGGTTTTCTATGCCTTATTTATGAAATATGCATGATGGATATTCCATGCTTTGAATTTGATTTATGCACTGAATTTAAATAGCACGATTTGCTTTACATGACATTAACACAAGCATGAACTAATGCTTTTGAGGTATGAATGAGAAATTGTATAGTTTTGAGCATGGCATCACGATCACGTAGATAGTGCAGTATCTACCTGTTCGCATGATTACCTTACTGAGCGTGTTGTTTGCTCACCTCCATTATTTTCCCCTCTCTACAGAGCATTGAGTATAGACTGAGGGCGACTAGAGGTTTCCTTTTTGGTATCCGCTACATCCCATCGCGTAAGGTATACACACTGATGAAATTTAGTATCTAAACTTTTCGTAGCACAATAGCATTTTGAATGTAACCATTGGGGATGTAAAGCAATGTAAAGACATGTAAACAACAACTCTGATTTATTTATACAAGTGTTTACTTCTAAATTATAATGCAAATTAAATTATTATGGTTGGATGAGATAATCATCGACACATAGCCCAACTGTTGAGAGTGTAACTGTTCCCAATCGGAGTAAGGTAAGATTGAATAATAAATAATGTATGAAAAGCGAAAAAAAATTGTGACAATTTTTGGTAAGTTGAGGGTCGTGATAGAAAATGTGCTGGAGATTAGCTCGCACCATCTTTTGAGTTGATGATGTTTTACAAGCCGTACTGGAGCTTACGATCGTACGTGGATTTCCATTGATTTTCTTATGTATATAACCGTACTGGAGCTATGCTCATACGTGATTTCCTCATTAATTTTTATGCATAAAGTCATACTAGAGTGTTGCTTGTACGAGAGAATTTATTGATGATGCATGAATCGTGCTAGAGCTTAGCTCGCACTGGTTTTCACACTGCGATATGTAATGAGTCATGCTGGATGCCTCGTGTAGGTTGTGTGTTAGACTGATGAGATGCTCGCATGAGCTGTGCTAGATGCCTCGTGTAAACTGTTAGTCACACAGATGAGATGCTCGCACGTGCACTTGAGACTGTGTACATTATACATGGCATAGGGTAGATAAGACCTATGACAGGCACCCCCAACCATGATATGGGTCCACGGAGTACGTTGTACCGTGTATATCACATAGGGTACACTGTACCGTGAGGTTATGATGTTGATTTGAAAGTCTGGCGAAGGACTAACCCACCTTCGTTCCAGCATGATGCCTCGTACATCGGGATCCGTGTGGTCTGGGATGATAATGACATAGTTGGCCAACAGAGTCCTTAATATATATAGTGACCACCTATCTCACATGGTTTTATATACTGAGTATGATTTATGTTGTCTAGGGTAAACCCGAGGGAGGGGTCGAGCCTTGTGGGATGTTTCTAAAGAGATGGCATTGTTGTTTGTGATGAGTTTCAATATCTTTTGAGAAAGTGCTAAATCTTGAGGGATGGTTTGGTGATGAGTTTTCCTTTTTATTATGAGTTTTATTATAAGAGCATGAGATGTTTTACAGGATGATCTTTTTAATGTTTACATGCCTATTTTCATATTTTTCAGTACATGATATATGTATATTCATGTGGCATAGTTTTAATATTTCCTCATGCTCTAGTTATTAATGATCATTATGCATGACATTATAAGCATGTAGATAGTGTAGTTATCTACCATGCTTGCATTATTGCCTTACTGAGCGTGTGGTTGCTCATCCCATTCACTTTCCCCCTCTACAGAGTGTAAATAGTAGCCTAGTGAAGGACTGAGGCGTTAGATTCAGATATCCGCTGCTCTCCATCGCCAAGAGGTATACACACAGGAATTTTTTTGTATCTAAACATGTATTGGCACAGTATTCATTTTGAATTGTAACATGGGGGATGTAAGTGTTAGCAAACATATATTAGTATAGAATGTAAATTTTCAAATGTATGCGTTTACTTTTGATTAATTGAAAGATAATTGGTAAATGATGATTAGTACTAGCTCATAGCCCAACTGTTATTGGTGAGAGTTGTTCACAATCAGATAAGTTAATGAATAATGTGAAAAATTTATGGTGATTTTAGATGAAATGGATGACAAGGGGTCGTGACAAAGGAATAAGGTAATCTTACAATTTCAATGAAATCTAAGTGTACGTTAGTGGCAGATAAGTGATAAGGTGTCACGACCCTCAACTTACCAAAATACGTACAAATTTTTCGCATTTTCATGCATCAATCCTTAATCATCCTTCCTCGATCGTGAACAACCACACGCTTAACAGTTGGGCTGTGTGTCGACGTCTAACTCACTCCACCATACCAATTCAATTTGAAACATTATTTATGAGTAAACACTTGTATAAATGTATATATATCAGAGTTGTTACATGTGTTTACATTGTTTTACATCCCCAGTAGTTACATACAAAATGCTACTGTGCTATGTCTAGTTTAGATACAAAATAATCCAAGTGTGTATACCTTTAGCGATGGGATGCAGCGGATTACCAAAAAGGGAATGCCTCCAGTCATGTCCAATCTATACTCAAATCTCTGTAGAGAGGGGAAAATAAGGGGGGTGAGCAAACCACACGCTCAGTAAGGCAATCATGCGAACAGGTAGATACTGTACTATCTACGTGATCGTGATGCCATGCTCAAAAGCATTTTATTCATTGTTTATCTCAAAACATGAGTGTATGATTGTGTTAATGGTATGTAAAGCATTCATGCTATTAAAATTCAGTGCACATTTCAACTCAAAGCATGGTATAAATCATCATGCATAATTCACAATAAAAGCATGGCATTAAACATCATGCATTCGTGCACTTTAAAAACCATTAACAAATCAATTCAACGTCAGGTCCCAGCCCATCCCTCGGGCTTTCCTGACCACAAACACTTCAAACATGGATTTATTCTCAAATAGCATTAAACATGTGAGATAGGCAGTTCAACAATAGGTAATAACCTCAAGGTCTATGTACATAACCTGTGATACCGGCTACACGGATCAGGTGTGCGGGATATCACCAACATCTGCTTCCACACGGGAGGTGGGTCAAATCCTACCCGCCGGTCCATAGCAGATCTCGTCCGAAGACGGCACATCACATCACAACACGGTACAATGTACTCCATGCTACATGCACGGTACAACGTACTCCGTGGACCCCAGCCTTATCCCTCGTTCGGGCTCATCAGCTGTTCCTCCAACCCTTATCCCTCGTTCGGGCTCATCAGGCGGATCTCCAACCCTTATCCCTCGTTCGGGCTCATCAGGTTGTTTTAACATGCCATGTCTCAAAACAATGCACGTGTGAGCCTATTTAATCGATGTGACACCAAGTCTACTCGAAGCTCCAAACACGGCAACATGCAAGATGGGCATCCAGTGCGAGACAAACTCAAAGCACAATGCCAAAACAATATGAAATCCATGTGAAAACTAGTGCCTCTTGCACTCTTCCATACTCACGAAATCATGTAGGTGGCTCAAAACTTGCAAAATGTGGTTATCAAAACCAAAACATACTCATTTCTTTTGCAAATCATTTCAATGTTAGCCAACCTACCAATCATTTGCTAAAAAGCAATAAAACATGATTTTCAAAGCAATATGCTTTTGTTTTCATGCACATTTCTCAAACTCCCAACTTTTACCCTTCAATCACCCAACAACAACATTTCCTAATCTCATGCATTCTAGCAAAACATTTATGCGCCCAAATTGCGCACAATATCTCTAAGAGTCCACACAATTCCCTTACCTCGATTTACTTGGTGTGACTCCTTTTCTCTTAGCTCCTCACGCTCTTGGGTCAACTCGCCTCGGCGTATCCTCGGAAGCTGCGATTCATTTCATTAAATCGATTGAGTTAACGTATTTAACCCATAATTGACCTCACTAGTCAACATTATTTACTTATGCATTTTACAAATGCCTTAACCCTCATTTTACCTCTTTTAGGTAAATCTCCCAATTTATCCACTAACCACATCTTAAAATCATACCACAACACTATAAATAACTTTTACATATCTCATTCATCATTAATCTCCATACATTCCACTTTCTCACTCTAGACCATTTCTAGGTCAAAATCATTCCAATGTATTTAGATAGTTTCTAACCATCCATACTCATGCCAAACAACTCCAAAATCAATTAAATAAACAATGTACCATAGTTGGAGTGTTAGAATCTTACCAAATTTGATTTCTCTTCTTGCTCCAATGGCAATGCCCTTAAATCCTTCAATATCAACAATGGGAAATTGCTTTCAAGCTATGTTGTTCTTCTCTTTGATAGGAACAACTTTGTCTCCAATGGTCTCTCTTCAAACCTCACTGAAAATGGCTGATTTTTGAGAGAGAATGTTAGGTTTTTGGGTTGAAAGTGAAAGGTTTGTGTTTTTCTCGAAATTTTCTGATCTCCAGCACTCCTTATATAGAAACAACTTGAGGAGATCGATTTGGTCCAAGAGGAGATCGATCTGGTCCTTTAAAATCCCTCTTTTTCACGGCATTTTTAAGCCTGAGATCGATCTGTCGAAGCATGAGATCGATCTGTCAAGGCATGAGATCGATCTGTCGAAGCATGAGATCGATCTGCTCCCAAACAGAGAGCTAAGGAGATCGATCTGGTCCATTGGAGATCGATCTGTTCTATTCTTTCGCCCAAATAAGAGCATTCTGGCTCTTCCAGATCGATCTCTCATCCCATGAGATCGATCTGCCCTTCAAAATTTCCAGATTTCCTCTGCAACAACACTTACCAAATATCCTTAATTTGCTACCATGATCATTTCCTCATTCTTTCATCTTTGAGACTTGAAGATGGCATCCATCCTCACTTTATACACATTAAAACTTGTGTAGGATCTTTGTATGACCAATGGTACTTAATATAAACTAAAATGGAAGTGCACATCTTATGCAATTATACTTCCATTTTACCAAGCTATTCAAAATCCATTCTACACACATTCTCCACATGTTTAAGTCCATTTCTACACATTCATACATAATGAAACTTGTATGTATGATTATCACTCTCATTACAGTGTGTACATTACTTGTGGACTTACATCACATATACTTCACTCATGAATTCATAGTACAACTCTATTTACACTTCTATGTACATATATACCCTTATACATATACGGGGTCTCACATTCTCCCCCACTTAGAAAATTTGGTCCTCCAAATTGGAACCAATTATTCTGTGAACAACTCGGGATACCTCTCCCGCATCAAACTCTCCAATTCCCATATGGCTTCTTCCACAGTGTGATGTTGCCAAAGTATCTTCACCAAGGGAATTATCTTTGTCCTCAGCACTTTCTCTTTTCTGTCCAATACCCGAACTGGCTTCTCAACATAGGTCATACCCTCATTGAGCTCCAAAGGCTCATATCTTATCACATGTGTCGGGTCCGGGTGATACTTCCTCAACATGGATACGTGGAAGACGTTATGCACACTTGCCAACTCTGGTGGCAATGCCAATCTATACGCCTTGTCTCCCACCTTATCAAGTATCTCAAATGGCCCGATATATCGAGGGCTCAACTTTCCCTTCTTCCCAAATCTCATAATTCCCTTCGAAGGGGAGACTTTCAGAAACACTGACTCACCCACCTCAAACTCTAGTGGTCTCCGTCTCTTGTCAGCATAACTCTTTTGCCTGCTCTGAGCTGTCCGTAACCTCTCACATATCAATTGGACGTCCTCAGAGGCTTGTCTAACCAAGTCGGGAGCAAAGATCTGTCTGTCACCAACCTCTTCCCATCCAATAGGGGAACGGCATCTACGCCCATACAATGCCTCATATGGTGCCATCCCGATACTCGCATGAAAACTGTTATTATATGCGAACTCTGCGAGTGGCAAATGGTCATCCCAGGAGCCTCCAAAATCCAATGCACACGCTCTCAACATGTCCTCCAGGGTCTGTATAGTCCTCTCTGACTGACCATCTGTCTGAGGATGAAACGCGGTGCTAAAATTCAACTGGGTCCCCATCGCTTCCTGAAAATGTTCCCAAAAGTGGGAAGTGAAGCGGGCATCCCTATCAGAAACAACGCTCACTGGAATTCCATGTAGCCTCACTATCTCGCGCACATATAGGTTCGCTAACTGGCTCAGAGTATCGGTAGCTCTCATAGCTAGAAAATGGGCTGATTTCGTCAACCGATCCACAATCACCCATATGGCATCATGACCTCTTTGGGTCCTCGGCAATCCCATCACAAAATCCATGGTGACATGCTCCCACTTCCATGTCGGTATCGGTAGAGGCTGCAATAACCCTGCAGGCTTCTGATGCTCTACCTTCACCTGCTGACAAACGAGACACTTAGCAACATATTCAGCAATGTGCTTTTTCATTCCCGACCACCAATAAACCTTTTGAAGGTTTTGATACATTTTAGTACCCCCTGGATGTATCGTATACTTCGATGAGTGAGCCTCTGTCAGGATCAACCTTCTGATCTCTGCGTCATCAGGAACACATATTCTACCTCTGAACCTCAACAATCCATCTGAACTCAACCCAAAGTCCGTCTCTATACCCCTCCGTATCTGCCCGACAATATCACTACACTGCTGATCAACTCGCTGAGCCTGTCGGATTCGATCTACCAGATCCGGTTCCAACTGCAGGCTAGCTATCATAAATCCACTATCAGCGTCAGGCGGGGTCATATCCAAACTGAGGTTCATGAACTGTTCCAACAGCTCGTGTTCCCTGATCATCATGAATGATACCATCCCGAGATGCTTCCTACTCAATGCATCAGCAACCACATTTGCTTTACCCGGGTGGTATAAGATTTCACAATCATAATCCTTTAACAGCTCGAGCCATCTCCTCTGTCTCATGTTCAACTCTTTCTGTGAGAACAGGTACTTAAGGCTCTTATGATCTGTATAAATCTGGAATCTCTCACCATAGAGGTAGTGGCGCCATATCTTCAGCGCAAACACCACCGCTGCCAACTCCAAGTCATGGGTCGGGTAGCTCCTCTCATGATCCTTTAACTGTCTTGATCCATAGGCTACTACCTTCCCATCCTGCATCAATACACAGCCCAGTCCTAGGTGTGAAGCATCTGCATACACCGAGAAACCTCCCGAGCTGGTAGGAATGGTGAGTATTGGAGCTGTAGTTAATCTCCTTTTCAACTCCTCAAAACTGTCTTCACACTTTTTGTCCCACACAAACTCTACATTTTTCCTTGTGAGACGTGTCAAAGGAGCAGCTAACCTCGAAAATCCCTCTACAAACCTTCAATAATACCCAGCTAAACCCAGGAAACTTCTGATCTCTGTCACTGTTTGGGGTCTCTGCCACTGAACTACGGCCTCAATCTTAGATGGATCCACTGATACTCCATCCTTTGATACTATGTGACCCAGAAAAGAGATCTGTTCCAACCAAAAGTCGCACTTACTGAGTTTAGCGTACAACTTCTTCTCTCGAAGGGTTTGTAGCACTATCCTTAAATGCCTTTCATGCTCCTCTCTAGACCTTGAATACACCAGTATATCATCAATAAACACAATAACAAATCGATCCAAGTACTGGTGGAATACCTCATTCATCAAAGACATAAAAGCTGCGGGAGCATTCGTCAACCCGAATGGCATAACCATAAACTCATAATGTCCATACCGGGTGCGAAAAGCTGTCTTGGGTACATCTCCATCTCGTATCTTCAACTGATGGTACCCTGATCTCAGATCTATCTTAGAAAAGACCTGCGCTCCCTTAAGCTGATCCAACAAATCATCGATGCGTGGGAGGGGATACTTATTCTTGATGGTGGCCTTATTCAACAACCGGTAGTCTATACACAGTCGGAGGCTTCCATCCTTCTTCCTTACAAACAGGACCGGTGCTCCCCAAGGTGAGACGCTCGGCCTGATAAACCCCTTCTCCAGCAACTCTTGTAATTGTTTCCTTAACTCCTCTAACTCAACTTGAGCCATTCTGTATGGTGGCTTGGACATCGGCTCTGTACCAGGTGCCAAATCTATACCAAACTCCGTCTCCCTATCTGGAGGTAACCCTGGTAACTCATCCGGAAAGACATCTGGAAATTCCCTAACCACTGGTATGTCTTCCAATTCCGGACGTGCCTTATCCATCTCAATCACAAAAGCGATGAATCCTTCACATTATTCTTTCCACCATTAGTATCATAAATCATCTCATCACATACATAAATGAAATCAAATTTATCTTTCATACATCATGTATCAAGATTGTACTCATCACACTTATAAAAATCATGTTCTTTAATTTCATTTCACAAAATTAACTACAAGATTGTCTATCTTTGGAAACATCAAGGTTTTAGCATGACAATCCATAACAACATGATTGGCAGCCAACCAATCCATTCCTAGGATCACATCAAAATCACTCATGTTTAATAAAATTAAATCGGCTGCCATCTCTTTACCTCCTATCTTCATTTTACAATCCCTATATATATGATCAGTCAACTGACTATCATTCATAGGGGTAGATATCAACAACATCTTATCAAGCAGCGTGGGTTTTACATGCTTCAACAATTTACATGCAAAGGATGGCGAAATAAAGGAGTGTGTGGCACCAGGATCAAACAGTACATAAGCTTCTAAATCAAAGATTTGGATGGTACCTTTTACCACATCTGATGACTGATCTGCAGTATCCTGATCCAGTGCGTGCACTCGTCCTCTGCTTACACCCACTGCTTGTTTCCCCTTTTCCTCAGCTGTAGCCCTCCTCCTCGGAGCAGCAGTACCAACTGGAGCTCTCTCTGGTTCCTTGCCCTTCTGTGGGGCTCTCTCTATCATCTCTGGGCAATCTCTGATTACGTACCCTGGCTTCCCACATCTGAAGCATACAACCTGAGGTCCGTAACATGGTCGAGTACCATGGTACCTACCACACTTGCCACATTGGTCTGTAGTAGGCCGTGGTCCTCCAATCACGATTCCCTTAGCTGGAGCAATGGCCGGATACATGGGAGTATCAACTGTCCTCTCCCGGATTTCATCAATTCTCGGCCTCCTTCCAGAGAATCTCTTGCTTCCTTTATAGCTGAAGCCTCTATCCATCATAGGTCTCTTCTTATCTCTGTCCCTCATCTTACCAACCTTTCCAAATTCCGAGGCGATTCTATCAACATCTTGTTCACATAATTGCGCCCTGCGCACTGCCTCTTCATAGGTCGGTATATCCAAGGGAACCAATTTAGACCTGATGGTTGGTCTCAATCCATCCACAAACTTCTGGATCTTCTCGACCTCATTACTCATCGTGTTGGGATCATATCTGCCCAGGGATATAAAAGCAGTCTCATACTCATCCACAGTCCTGCTCCCTTGGGTCAGTCCCAAAAATGCCATCTTCAGCTTTCGCTGGGCAGTATCCGGGACATACTGTCTCCGGAAGGCCTCTAGAAACACATCCCAGCTGATCTCAGTATGCCGGGCTCTCAAAATAGGCCTGGTGGATTTCCACCAATGTTCTGCTGATCCCTTCAGCATGAAAGCGGCAAATGCTACCATCTCGGTAGTAGTGCACTCGAAGAACCCATATAATTTCTCGATCTCATTGATCCAATCCTCAGCCGCTACTGGGTCCTTTACTCCACTGAAAGACGGCGGTCCAAACTTCTGAAACTGCCGCAGTCTATCCAGATCACATCCATATCCCCAACCTCTACTGCCTGGCGTAGCAACCGGCGTAGGCACATCCTGTGGGGGTGGGGTATCTGTCGTCTGAGGTCCTTGGACTTGCCTCGCCCGTGCCTCGGGAGCAGCTGCCTGCTCGGCATCACCCTGCGTAGCGGGACTCTGTCTACCGCCAACTCCAGGTAAAGATTGAGTGACCAATTCCAAAATCATCTCAATGCTCCGCTCAATCCTCGCGAAGCGAGCCTCAGTACTCTCGGGCCTCTCCTCTGGACCCTGTGGAGCGTGCTCAACGTCGACCTCCACCTCAACATCCTCCTGAGCCTCGTGTGTTTCCGGCTCAACACGACCCCCAGGCCTACCTCTACGGCCTCGAGCCTGTGCTCTCATCCCTCTACCGCGACTGGTATTAGGCATACTTACTCAGTTCCCTACATCCACAACCAATTACTTAGTCAACCCATCGACATACACTATTTGTATCTAAACAAGCACAGTAACTTGGGGATGTAATTTTTTTCACTTATTAAGTATTTTAGACACGACACACGTCAAACCAACTCTGGCTCTGATACCAACTTCTGTCACGACCCTCAACTTACCAAAATACGTACAAATTTTTCGCATTTTCATGCATCAATCCTTAATCATCCTTCCTCGATCGTGAACAACCACACGCTTAACAGTTGGGCTGTGTGTCGACGTCTAACTCACTCCACCATACCAATTCAATTTGAAACATTATTTATGAGTAAACACTTGTATAAATGTATATATATCAGAGTTGTTACATGTGTTTACATTGTTTTACATCCCCAGTAGTTACATACAAAATGCTACTGTGCTATGTCTAGTTTAGATACAAAATAATCCAAGTGTGTATACCTTTAGCGATGGGATGCAGCGGATTACCAAAAAGGGAATGCCTCCAGTCACGTCCAATCTATACTCAAATCTCTGTAGAGAGGGGAAAATAAGGGGGGTGAGCAAACCACACGCTCAGTAAGGCAATCATGCGAACAGGTAGATACTGTACTATCTACGTGATCGTGATGCCATGCTCAAAAGCATTTTATTCATTGTTTATCTCAAAACATGAGTGTATGATTGTGTTAATGGTATGTAAAGCATTCATGCTATTAAAATTCAGTGCACATTTCAACTCAAAGCATGGTATAAATCATCATGCATAATTCACAATAAAAGCATGGCATTAAACATCATGCATTCGTGCACTTTAAAAACCATTAACAAATCAATTCAACGTCAGGTCCCAGCCCAACCCTCGGGCTTTCCTGACCACAAACACTTCAAACATGGATTTATTCTCAAATAGCATTAAACATGTGAGATAGGCAGTTCAACAATAGGTAATAACCTCAAGGTCTATGTACATAACCTGTGATACCGGCTACACGGATCAGGTGTGCGGGATATCACCAACATCTGCTTCCACACGGGAGGTGGGTCAAATCCTACCCGCCGGTCCATAGCAGATCTCGTCCGAAGACGGCACATCACATCACAACACGGTACAATGTACTCCATGCTACATGCACGGTACAACGTACTCCGTGGACCCCAGCCTTATCCCTCGTTCGGGCTCATCAGCTGTTCCTCCAACCCTTATCCCTCGTTCGGGCTCATCAGGCGGATCTCCAACCCTTATCCCTCGTTCGGGCTCATCAGGTTGTTTTAACATGCCATGTCTCAAAACAATGCACGTGTGAGCCTATTTAATCGATGTGACACCAAGTCTACTCGAAGCTCCAAACACGGCAACATGCAAGATGGGCATCCAGTGCGAGACAAACTCAAAGCACAATGCCAAAACAATATGAAATCCATGTGAAAACTAGTGCCTCTTGCACTCTTCCATACTCACGAAATCATGTAGGTGGCTCAAAACTTGCAAAATGTGGTTATCAAAACCAAAACATACTCATTTCTTTTGCAAATCATTTCAATGTTAGCCAACCTACCAATCATTTGCTAAAAAGCAATAAAACATGATTTTCAAAGCAATATGCTTTTGTTTTCATGCACATTTCTCAAACTCCCAACTTTTACCCTTCAATCACCCAACAACAACATTTCCTAATCTCATGCATTCTAGCAAAACATTTATGCGCCCAAATTGCGCACAATATCTCTAAGAGTCCACACAATTCCCTTACCTCGATTTACTTGGTGTGACTCCTTTTCTCTTAGCTCCTCACGCTCTTGGGTCAACTCGCCTCGGCGTATCCTCGGAAGCTGCGATTCATTTCATTAAATCGATTGAGTTAACGTATTTAACCCATAATTGACCTCACTAGTCAACATTATTTACTTATGCATTTTACAAATGCCTTAACCCTCATTTTACCTCTTTTAGGTAAATCTCCCAATTTATCCACTAACCACATCTTAAAATCATACCACAACACTATAAATAACTTTTACATATCTCATTCATCATTAATCTCCATACATTCCACTTTCTCACTCTAGACCATTTCTAGGTCAAAATCATTCCAATGTATTTAGATAGTTTCTAACCATCCATACTCATGCCAAACAACTCCAAAATCAATTAAATAAACAATGTACCATAGTTGGAGTGTTAGAATCTTACCAAATTTGATTTCTCTTCTTGCTCCAATGGCAATGCCCTTAAATCCTTCAATATCAACAATGGGAAATTGGTTTCAAGCTATGTTGTTCTTCTCTTTGATAGGAACAACTTTGTCTCCAATGGTCTCTCTTCAAACCTCACTGAAAATGGCTGATTTTTGAGAGAGAATGTTAGGTTTTTGGGTTGAAAGTGAAAGGTTTGTGTTTTTCCCGAAATTTTCTGATCTCCAGCACTCCTTATATAGAAACAACTTGAGGAGATCGATCTGGTCCAAGAGGAGATCGATCTGGTCCCTTAAAATCCCTCTTTTTCACGGCATTTTTAAGCCTGAGATCGATCTGTCGAAGCATGAGATCGATCTGTCAAGGCATGAGATCGATCTGTCGAAGCATGAGATCGATCTGCTCCCAAACAGAGAGCTAAGGAGATCGATCTGGTCCATTGGAGATCGATCTGTTCTATTCTTTCGCCCAAATAAGAGCATTCTGGCTCTTCCAGATCGATCTCTCATCCCATGAGATCGATCTGCCCTTTAAAATTTCCAGATTTCCTCTGCAACAACACTTACCAAATATCCTTAATTTGCTACCATGATCATTTCCTCATTCTTTCATCTTTGAGACTTGAAGATGGCATTCATCCTCACTTTATACACATTAAAACTTGTGTAGGATCTTTGTATGACCAATGGTACTTAATATAAACTAAAATGGAAGTGCACATCTTATGCAATTATACTTCCATTTTACCAAGCTATTCAAAATCCATTCTACACACATTCTCCACATGTTTAAGTCCATTTCTACACATTCATACATAATGAAACTTGTATGTATGATTATCACTCTCATTACAGTGTGTACATTACTTGTGGACTTACATCACATATACTTCACTCATGAATTCATAGTACAACTCTATTTACACTTCTATGTACATATATACCCTTATACATATACGGGGTCTCACGTAAGGTGATAGGTGAAATTAGAATGATAAAAAAAAAAGGAAACGTGACTTTTGCCACATTGTTACTAGTAGTAATAAAGATAAAGCAATATGTGTTAAATGTTAAATGGTAATGTGATAGTGTACGGTGGTAAACAGTGAACTTATGTCTGTGCATTTGTAATGAAAACCTTAATTTTAATGGTATAGTTTAGTCTGCTTATTAGCTTAGACAAATGCACAAGTTGTAGAGCTTTGGGTAAGTTAATCATGCGAGATGCTTAATAACATCAAGTTGTGTAAGTGAATGCAATTGAACTTATGAAAATGATTTTGGAATATGTATATGTGTATATGATTGAAAATAAAATGAAATTGTGGATTGAATAAAGAAATGAAATGTGAATTGGTTATACCACGACTTTTCATTTGCAGGCTTGAGTAGAATAATATGGTAAACCTGACCTTTTGTAGTATTTTTCAAAAAATGACAAGGGAAAGAATATCGATTTCATAGGAACCCTGCTTTTATTACACATTGCATCTATTGCATAGCATGGTATCAATTTGATTTTAACGCTTGCATTGATTTATACTACTGTGTAAAAAAGCTTTGAAATCATCTTATAACATGTTTTAAAATGATATGACTATATTGTTACTATTACTTATGATACTATTTTCGAATTTAGCATACATTTGCTTTATATCCATTTTATCGATATTAAACTTCAAAACATGTGACTGAACAATTTTACAGTTTTTTATTGGCTCTCCATCTCTTATATTGACTGATAAAGCAATACGGAACATGCATGAGTATCATTATTTGTGTAGGCAATACTGACTTGTCTGACAAATTGTCATTGATAAGTTCTAGTCTTAATTGGTCACAAGGATTAGAGTTCATGAGAGTTTATAGCCATAGATAACACCCTAGTTTCCAGGGTATGTCACACGATTCATTGCTAACTACAATGGGTAAAGTCTTTATTGGTAAATCACATGGGAGTTGCCTAACTAATATGAATATGTTTACAAAAATGAATATTTTTACCGCTATTAATATGATATGAATATGTTTTACCAATATGAATATGATGTGAATATGATTTGCCGATATGAATATGGTTTTCAATATGATTTGTCGAACATGTGTTTACAAAACATGATTACCGAACATGATTTATCGAATATGGATTGTAATTTGTGAAAGCTATATGTTTATCAAAAAATTAACTGTTTTATCGAAAAGCACTTTGCATCGATTTTATCAAACTATTGCATTGTTTACTGCATCGAACATTTTGATAGGACTATATAGTTTGAAGTATCCTCCCTTCTTGAAAGACCTTGGTAGCGTCACCAAGTCCTAATATTAAGAATTGTATGAAAAGTTATCGATTATAAAGTGAAATGATTATGTGAAAATTGTTATATACTTTGTTATTGATATAAAGTATCGCATTGATTTACGTGCATGCATTACTAAACAATCTTTTTTACTGTATGTGGTTATTTCCACACTTGTATGGTAAGCCTACTAAGCACCATAACTCACCATCTTCCTTTCCTTACAGATTAAGTCGAAATAGTATTGTTTACGAGCCTTGGTATCCAACTTCACAAGTTCAAGCTTTGAGCTTTATACAATTCATTCTTAGATAAAAGATTTATCAACTTAGATGATATTATTTTGGACAATATTATATGGTATTATGCATTAGGATATGTAGAAGCGAATATGAACTTGGATTATGTAAATTGGTTAAAACGAATGTAAACGAATTGTTATTGGGAAAATATGTCAAAACTAAGGAAACTATTTGATTATTTAAGTATATATTTTAAAGGATCAAATGATCTTCAAAAATTATAAAACCTGGACACAAGGTAGATTGTAGAAAGTACAAGAGTAATGGATATTGCAATTGAGAATTTCACTGCTTGTGAATAGTGAATTATGATTTCTTTGGATTAAAGTTAGTAGGAGAAATACGTGTTTACATAGAAATTCTGTCGAAATTGATTTGGAGTGTTATATTGAATCCTATTGGACTGAAGCCTTAGGTAGGACTACCTTAAATAGTATCATGTCATAAGGTATTCATATTGACTATAGAATATTGACTCAATATAAAAACAATGATAGGGAAAATGAAAAGTTAGCCATAAAATCTGCATTACATGTAAGTTACAGTAAGTGTCGCATCTCTCGAGGCATGACAACCCTTTCAGTTTGATTCATGTTAGGTAACCCATTTTACTTTCCTTGCAAATTTCCTTTGACGCTCATTTAAACTTCCTTTATTATACCTTGTTTTCATTTAAATTTCCTTGAGTTTCTTTGAAATCAACTGTCACGACCCTCAATTGTCACGCCCCGAAAATGCGGAAAATAGGGCTAATTTAAAACTTTTTACTCGTTAATTCACAATTAAAGGTGCATTCCTGTGCAGTGTCATACATCATCATAATTATCATTCCTCAGGATCTCATCACGATATAATAAATATTGTATTATACCCATTACTCGATTACAAGTTGATTAATCCTAATACATCCCATACAATGATATACATCAAGTGTCTGCGATTACAATAATAGTCTGGGTACATGAAAAGATAAGATATACCTCAAGTACAATATATATATATATATATATATGGCCTGGAGCTCAAGTCCTCCACTAGCCACTACTCCGTACGTCGCAGGGCGATCCTTTTTCACTTGAAGAACTCTGGGGGGAAAAGAAAACAGGGTGAGCTTCTAAATCGCTCAGTAAGGGGGGTAAGGAACTCATTTCATAAACCAAAATGCACATCACAATATGTTTATTTGTATGTGAAACTCATTTGAAAACCATAGCATGAAAGTACTCAAAACGACACTCTCATGTGTCAAGTCATGTGAAAACATGAAGTAAAAGGCTCACTCTAGAGCATTAACAAAGCATGTGAAAACAACGCGATAAACGCTTTCTCAAATACGTGATAAAATCACAGTAAAAATAATGCACGTGGCACAGCCACTAAACATGCGTGGCATAGCCACTAAACATGCGTGGCATAGCCACTGATTTAATTTCTCACGTGGCATAGCCACAAAACACACGTGGCAAAGCCACTGATTTAATTTCTCGCGTGGCATAGCCACAAAACACACGTGGCAAAGCCACTGATTTAATTTCTCGCGTGGCATAGCCACAAAACACACGTGGCAAAGCCACTGATTTAATTTCTCGCGTGGCATAGCCACAGAATAGGGTTTCTCAACGTGGCACAGCCACCAATGGGGTTTCTCAACGTGGCACAGCCACCAATGGGGTATAACGTGGCACAGCCACCAATGGGGTATAACGTGGCACAGCCACCAATGGGGTATAACGTGGCACAGCCACCAATGGGGTTTTCTCAACGTGGCACAGCCACCAATTTTACGTGGCATAGCCACAGAATAGGTTATTCTCACGTTACCAGAACGGAGAAGAATTTCGGCTTACATGCTACCAGAGCAATGCCCGGTGTGTACTCACAACTACACACCCAAGTCTTATCACATAAGACAGGTTTGCCTTCACGTAGAACTCGTAATGGTTTTCTCTCATAAAACTCATTTGAAATCGTTTTGTACTCAACACAAAACGTAATAAAACCGAGTTCCAACCGGCAAAGCACACGCACACATTTCTCAAATCACAATATTGCCTTAACGTAGAGCCCAGTTATAAACTCATAAAACATTGGGCTCCAACCGGCTATAAAATCGTGTGCAATTTAATCTCAACACAAAACACTCAACATGCTTGTTTTATAAACCACAAATCATGCTAAAACAGTTTGCAATTCACATACACAAATGGTTTAGATTTCCCTTACCTCTTTGCACCTCGTATAGTGCAATCGTTTCCCCCGTATCACGGACTAGCCTCGCATTCCACTCTGGAACTCCCGAGCTGTCCAAACGATGTTAAAACATCAATACTCAATTATCTCATAACCCTCAATTCTCAAAATCGAGCATAATTGCTCATAACATTCACAATATCTCAATGTCCTACATTCCTCATGCCAATTATCTAGGCTAATTCTCCACATTGTCTATATATTTCCATTTACAGCACAAATTCTCAAAATTACCAAAATTATCAAATATCTACATTTCTCCAACTACATTGCAATTTCATCAATCCCTAATCCTTTCTCAACTATTTCAACGCAATGACAACCACCAATAGCATCAAAATCAGCTCAAATATCAAGATCGAGGTTTAAAAATTACCCAAAGCTTGTGAGACGCACAACTCACGCCTCGATCCGATTCGTCCTTCGATTTCCAAGTATGTTGTTCTCCCTTTGATGAGGAACAACTTTCCTTCTTGCCATAACAGCTGATTCGGCCGGAAATGGGTGATTTGGAGGAGTGAGAAAGTTAGGTTTTCGGAAAAATGGGGGTTGGAAGAGAGAGAAAGTGAAATTTCAGGAGAAAACACGGGTTCCTTATATAGGCTGGAGGTAGGAGATCGATCTGCCTCTTGATGAGATCGATCTGTGTTTGAATTTTGGGGACGATCTGGGCAATTTTATGCCTAGGAGATCGATCTGTCGAGGGGTGAGATCGATCTCTTTATGGCTTTATGAGATCGATCTGCTCCTAAGGAGATCGATCTTCTCCCCAAACAGAATCATTTGGAGATCGATCTCTTCCTCATGAGATCGATCCCTCCTCAAACAGATTCATTTGGAGATCGATCTCTTCCATTGGAGATCGATCTGCTCCTCAAATTCCTCCTTCCTCGTCATTTTTAACTCACCAGATCGATCTCTCCTTCTCCCAGATCGATCTGTCCTCATACTTCATGCTTATTTTACACACTTAACATATAAATCTCCAATTATAATTCCCGCAATTCACTTAGCTCAATAAATTACACTTCAAATTCTTATTACATCATTAAATATGTCTAAAATTCTCAGATCTCACATCCTCCCCACCTTAAAAAGAATTTGGTCCTCCAAATTCAACTCAACTAGTCAAAATAGATGGGGGTATTTCTCCTTCATGAGGCTCTCTAGTTCCCACGTTGCCTCTTCCCTTGAGTGATGTTTCCACAAAACTTTCACTAATGGGATGCTCTTGGTTCTCAGTACCTTCTCCTTTCTATCGAGAATCCGGACGGGTTCCTCAGTGTAGCTCATGTCCTCCTGTGTGTCCATCTCATCATACTCTATAACATGAGAAGGGTCCGGGTGGTACTTCCTCAACATAGATACATGAAAAACATTGTGTATTCCGAACATCTGTGGGGGTAATGCTAATCTGTAAGCTACCTTTCCCACTCTCTCAAGAATCTCGAATGGTCCAATGTATCGAGGACTCAATTTCCCTTTCTTCCCAAATCGCATGATACCCTTGCTCGGTGATACTCTCAGAAATACTGCATCACCAACGTCAAACTCGAGTGGCCGTCTACGCACATCCGCGTAGCTCTTCTGTCTACTTTGTGCAGCCCGTAATCTCTCACATATGAGTTTCACACTCTGTACGGCTTGCTCAACAAGCTCGGGAGCATTTATCTTTCTGTCACCGACCTCTTCCCAAGCTACAGGAGATCTACACCTCCTACCATATAGAGCCTCAAAAGGTGCCATTCCAATACTCGCATGATAGCTGTTATTGTACGCAAACTCTGCTAGGGGCAGGTGATCATCCCATGATCCCTTAAAATCCATCGTACACGCCCTCAACATATCCTCCAGGGTCTGAATAGTCCTCTCTGACTGACCATCTGTCTGAGGATGATAGGCGGTACTAAAACTCAATCGAGATCCCATGGACTCCTGAAACTGGGTCCAAAATCTGGAAGTAAACCGGGAATCTCTATCAAAAGTAATACTCACTGGAGCCCCATGTAATCTAGCTATCTCGCTGACATACAGTTCAGCTAAGGCATCCACAGTATCTGTGCTCTTGATGGCAAGGAAGTGGGCACTCTTGGTCAATCTATCCACAATGACCCATATCGCGTCACGACCTCTCCGGGTCCTCGGTAAACCCATGATAAAGTCCATAGTGACATGCTCCCATTTTCATGTAGGTATAGGTAAGGGCTGTAGTAGTCCTCCGGGCTTCCGATGCTCAGCTTTCACTTGCTGGCATACTAAACACCTGGCCACATACTCTGCCACGTCTCGCTTCATACCACTCCACCAATACACCTTTCTCAAGTCTCGGTACATCTTAGTACTTCCTGGGTGCATGGTGTATCGCGAGCAGTGGGATTCTCTCAGTATCTGTCTCTTCAGGGTATCATCGTCCGATACACAAATCCGTCCTCTGAATCTCAACAATCCATCCTCACTGATGGTGAGATCCGACTGCGAACTCTGCTCAGCTTGGCTAACCATATCTATTAATCTCTGATCACTGCGCTGCCCAGTTCTAATCTGATCCATGATCCCGGGCTCTATCCGCAAGCTAGCCAAAAATCCAGTCTCTACCTCTTTAACTCTGATCCGAAGTTCGACGAACTGCTCTAGTAAATCCCATTCCCTGATCATCATAGCAGATATCATACTCTTCCTGCTCAGGGCATCAGCAACTACATTCGCCTTACCCGGATGATATAGAATCTCGCAGTCATAATCCTTAAGGAGTTCCATCCATCTCCTTTGTCTCATGTTTAACTCTTTCTGATCAAAGAGGTATCTCAAACTCTTGTGATCAGTGAAGATCTGGAATCTTTCCCCATATAAGTAGTGTCGCCAGATCTTCAAAGCAAATACCACAGCGGCTAACTCCAAATCATGCGTGGGGTAATTCCGCTCATGGTCCTTCAACTGTCGCGATCCGTATGCGACCACTCTTCCGTGCTGCATAAGCACACACCCCAATCCTTGGTGAGATGCATCACTATACATCGAGAATCCTCCTGATCCCTCAGGAGTAGTTAACACAGGTGCCGCTGTCAATCTCCTCTTTAATTCCTGAAAACTGAGCTCACATTGATCAGTCCATACAAATGGAGTCTCTTTGCGCGTGAGCTTAGTCAAAGGGGCGGCAATCCTTGAAAATCCTCCCACAAATCTTCTGTAATACCCTGCCAAACCAAGGAAGCTTTGTACCTCAGTAACTGTCCTCGGTCTCTCCCAACTAAGCACAGCTGCTACTTTACTTGGGTCCACTGATACTCCTTCCTCTGAGACTATATGACCAAGGAAAGCTATCCGGTTCAGCCAAAACTCACACTTACTAAGCTTTCAGTACAATTGCTTATCTCGGAGTATCTGAAGTACTAACCACAAATGCTGTGCATGCTCCTCATACGACCGAGAGTACACCAGGATATCATCAATAAAGACTATCACAAACTTATCCAGATAGTCTCTGAACACCTCGTTCATCAATCTCATAAATGCTGCAAGGGCGTTCGTCAATCCAAAGGACATCACCAAAAATTCGTAATGGCCATACCTTGTCCTGAAGGCCGTCTTTGGAATATCTTCTTCCTTGATCCTCAATTGGTGATAGCCCGATCTCAAATCAATCTTGGAAAAGACTGATGCCCCTCTCAGCTGATCAAGTAGATCATCAATCCTGGGTAGTGGGTATTTATTCTTCACCGTGGCTTTATTCAACAGCCGGTAGTCTACGCATAATCTGAGACTACCATCCTTCTTCTTAACAAATAGTACTGGCGCTCCCCACGGCGAAACACTGGGTCTAATAAACCCTTGATCCAATAACTCCTGTAGTTGTCTCTTCAATTCCTCAAGTTCCACTAATGCCATCCTGTAAGGAGGTTTAGAGATCGGCTGAGTATCTGGCACCAAATCAATGGTAAACTCCAGCTCTCTCTTTGGTGGTAAACCTGGCAATTCATCTGGGAAAACATCCAGAAATTCACAAACCACAGGTATATCCTCAATCCTCGGATGTTCCCGCTCATCGTCTGAGATGAGTGTCTCATAACCTTCACATGAATAATCATATTTAATATTCTCCAAAATAATGTTAAAATTCTCAAATTACTTACTAGAAATCCACATAATCATTCCCTCAATATCTCAACCGTACACTGTAAGGTTCAGGTAGGGAGAAAGTTACAATCTTAGTGTAGCAGTCTAAACTCACTCGATTGGTCGCCAACCAATCCATCCCCAGAATTACATCAAACCCATGTACATTCAACATGATTAGATCTGCTAACATCACTCTATCTCCCACCTTTATCTCACATCCTCTACAGATTAACTTAGTTCTCTGGGATTCACGCATAGGGGTATTTACATGTAGTATATATTCTAGAGGTTCAAACTTCAAGTTTAATCTACATGCAAAATGCTCAGAAATAAACGAATGCGTGGATCCTGAATCAAT
Organism: Firmiana major; assembly: GCA_033439115.1. Classification (NCBI taxonomy): domain Eukaryota; kingdom Viridiplantae; phylum Streptophyta; class Magnoliopsida; order Malvales; family Malvaceae; genus Firmiana; species Firmiana major. Next base: position 41,241,258 of record CM065908.1, on the reverse strand, counting down.
CAACACATGAGCCTCATGATTACAGACAGAGAGTGTACCTCTTATAGTTTCTGCCGAAGTGTCTGCGGTCTCCTTATCCAGGGCAAACACACGTCCCTGTGCCACAGGTTTCTTCCCTTTCTCTGCCGCAGTGGCCCGTCTCCGGGGATCCACTCTCTGAGGCTGTTGTCTAGTGGGCTCCGGAGCATGTGGTATCTGAGGTTGGGGACAGTCCTTCACTCTGTGACCCATGTCACCACATCTAAAACATCCATGGATCGACCCAGTATAACTTCCCTCATGCATTCGGCCACAATCTCTGCAAAACCTTGTCTCCGGCCTGACATATCGAGGGGTCTCCTTGATAATAGGATAGGCTCTGGGTCTCTCCAATCTGTCCTTCTGTACCTCAATCCTTCCTCTCCTGAAGGAACCTCTTCGAACCTCTGTTTGGAAAATCGCTGGCCTCTTGCCCTTATCTCTACTCACCGCTCTGAGCTCATTCTGGGATTGTACCATCTCAATCCCTCTTTCAATCTCTTGTGCTCGTCTCAGAGCATCTCCAAACTCAGTAATGCATAGCCCTATCAATCTATCTCTGATGACGGGCTTCAACCCATACACAAACTTCTCTGTGCGGAGCTCTTCACTCTTGAAGGTCTCTGGGTCATATCTCAATAGCGCTGTGAATTGGCTCTCATAGTCATCCACAGACATGTCACCCTGTACCAAACTCAAAAACTCGGCCTGTTTCTTTCTCTGAGCGGCCCGTGGTACATATTGGGTCCTAAAAGCTGTCTGAAACTCTTCCCAACCAATCACACCATAGTGGGACATCAAAATACCCTGGGTAGTACCCCACCAATCTCGAGCTCTCCCCTTCAGCATATAGGCACTCATACTGACCCTCTCAGCATCGGTGCACCCCAGGATATCAAATATAATCCTTAACTCCGTCAACCACTCCTCAGCCTCCGTAGGATCCTTCTTTCCCTTAAATGCGGGTGGATTCATCTTCAGAAAATTCCTTAGTTGGACCATACTTCTATCCTCAGGCTGAGTGACGGGAGGCATTGGGAGTATGGGAGGTCCTTGTGGTGGTGTAGGGGTAGTATCCGAGGCATTAACTCCAAAGTGTTGCGCGAATAACGCTGCCATCTGCTCAAAACCTTGCCTCACATCGGTCTCAATCCGATTAAATCGAGAGTTAGGACTCTCTGGTTGTGGGACAGGTGGCGGATGGGACTCTGCCTGCCTCCTCGAACGACCTCGTCGTTTACTCATTCTCTATCTCAACTCGTCTCCTGCGCGTACATATCACAATCGATTGAAATCTCAATCCTCAATTTCAGTTCATGACCAGACTATTACAGACACTTGGGATGTATTCTATTTCACTTAATCGACACTGACAGTACTAGACACTCTAAGCTCTGATACCAAGAAAACTCTGTCACGCCCCGAAAATGCGAAAAATAGGGCTAATTTAAAACTTTTTACTCGTTAATTCACAATTAAAGGTGCATTCCTGTGCAGTGTCATACATCATCATAATTATCATTCCTCAAGATCTCATCACGATATAATAAATATTGTATTATACCCATTACTCGATTACAAGTTGATTAATCCTAATACATCCCATACAATGATATACATCAAGTGTCTGCGATTACAATAATAGTCTGGGTACATGAAAAGATAAGATATACCTCAAGTACAATATATATATATATGGCCTGGAGCTCAAGTCCTCCACTAGCCACTACTCCGTACGTCGCAGGGAGATCCTTTTTCACTTGAAGAACTCTGGGGGGAAGAGAAAACAGGGTGAGCTTCTAAATCGCTCAGTAAGGGGGGTAAGGAACTCATTTCATAAACCAAAATGCACATCACAATATGTTTATTTGTATGTGAAACTCATTTGAAAACCATAGCATGAAAGCACTCAAAACGACACTCTCATGTGTCAAGTCATGTGAAAACATGAAGTAAAAGGCTCACTCTAGAGCATTAACAAAGCATGTGAAAACAACGCGATAAACGCTTTCTCAAATACGTGATAAAATCACAGTAAAAATAATGCACGTGGCACAGCCACTAAACACGCGTGGCATAGCCACAAAACACACGTGGCAAAGCCACTGATTTAATTTCTCGCGTGGCATAGCCACAAAACACACGTGGCAAAGCCACTGATTTAATTTCTCGCGTGGCATAGCCACAGAATAGGGTTTCTCAACGTGGCACAGCCACCAATGGGGTTTCTCAACGTGGCACAGCCACCAATGGGGTATAACGTGGCACAGCCACCAATGGGGTATAACGTGGCACAGCCACCAATGGGGTTTTCTCAACGTGGCATAGCCACCAATGGGGTATAACGTGGCACAGCCACCAATGGGGTTTTCTCAACGTGGCACAGCCACCAATTTTACGTGGCATAGCCACAGAATAGGTTATTCTCACGTTACCAGAACGGAGAAGAATTCGGGCTTACATGCTACCAGAGCAATGCTCGGTGTGTACTCACAACTACACACCCAAGTCTTATCACATAAGACAGGTTTGCCTTCACGTAGAACTCGTAATGGTTTTCTCTCATAAAACTCATTTGAAATCGTTTTGTACTCAACACAAAACGTAATAAAATCGAGTTCCAACCGGCAAAGCACACGCACACATTTCTCAAATCACAATATTGCCTTAACGTAGAGCCCAGTTATAAACTCATAAAACATTGGGCTCCAACCGGCTATAAAATCGTGTGCAATTTAATCTCAACACAAAACACTCAACATGCTTGTTTTATAAACCACAAATCATGCTAAAACAGTTTGCAATTCACATACACAAATGGTTTAGATTTCCCTTACCTCTTTGCACCTCGTATAGTGCAATCGTTTCCCCCGTATCACGGACTAGCCTCGCATTCCACTCTGGAACTCCCGAGCTGTCCAAACGATGTTAAAACATCAATACTCAATTATCTCATAACCCTCAATTCTCAAAATCGAGCATAATTGCTCATAACACCTCAAATCTCTTGATTTCTCGTAACTCAACCCAAAACTACAACCTCATTCACAATATCTCAATGTCCTACATTCCTCATGCCAATTATCTAGGCTAATTCTCCACATTGTCTATATATTTCCATTTACAGCACAAATTCTCAAAATTACCAAAATTATCAAATATCTACATTTCTCCAACTACATTGCAATTTCATCAATCCCTAATCCTTTCTCAACTATTTCAACGCAATGACAACCACCAATAGCATCAAAATCAGCTCAAATATCAAGATCGAGGTTTAGAAATTACCCAAAGCTTGTGAGACACACAACTCACGCCTCGATCCGATTCGTCCTTCGATTTCCAAGTATGTTGTTCTCCCTTTGATGAGGAACAACTTTTGTTCTTGCCACAACAGCTGATTCGGCCGAAAATGGGTGATTTGGAGGAGTGAGAAAGTTAGGTTTTCGGAAAAATGGGGTTGGAAGAGAGAGAAAGTGAAATTTCAGGAGAAAACATGGGTTCCTTATATAGGCTGGAGGTAGGAGATCGATCTGCCTCTTGATGAGATCGATCTGTGTTTGAATTTTGGGGACGATCTGGGCAATTTTATGCCTAGGAGATCGATCTGTCGAGGGGTGAGATCGATCTCTTTATGGCTTTATGAGATCGATCTGCTCCTAAGGAGATCGATCTTCTCCCCAAACAGAATCATTTAGAGATCGATCTCTTCCATTGGAGATCGATCTGCTCCTCAAATTCCTCCTTCCTCGTCATTTTTAACTCACCAGATCGATCTCTCCTTCTCCCAGATCGATCTGTCCTCATACTTCATGCTTATTTTACACACTTAACATATAAATCTCCAATTATAATTCCCACAATTCACTTAGCTCAATAAATTACACTTCAAATTCTTATTACATCATTAAATATGTCTGAAATTCTCAGATCTCACATCAATCCACCGAAAATTCGTTACAATTTTTTTGTTTTTCATTTATTGATTATTATTTAATCCAATTCTTAATGTTTTTTCTTTACATTTACCTTACCTGATCGTGAACAGCTACACCTCCAACAGTTGGGCTATGTATTAATGTCAATCTTATCCAATCATACCATTTCAAATTACAATTCATTTAAATGTAGACACTTGTATTTCTAAATCAGAGTTATTGTTTACATGTGTTTACAATTTTTTACATCCCCAAAAATTACATTTAGAGATATATTATGCTTTGACATGTCTAGATACAAAAACTATACAAATGTGTATACCTCGTGTGATGGGATGCAGCGGACACCAAAATCCAATCCTCAGTCACCCACTATCTACTGTAAGTGCTCTGTAGAGGGGGAAAATAAGGGGGTGAGCAAACCACGCGCTCAGTAAGACAATCATGCGAGCAGGTAGATAACTGTATTATCTACGTGGTTGTGATGCCATGCTTAAATCACACATTTATTTGTCATACTCCAAAACGTATACTCATGCTTGTGTTCATGACATGTAAAGCAATTCATGCTATTTAAATCAGTGTATAGTTCTTAAAACATAGCATGGAAAATTATCATGTGTAAATCGAAATCAAGGCATGGTAAATCATCATGCAAAGTGCACTTATCAAGCATTTCAAATCTCAACACAAACCTATACAAAATCATCACTTATTAGGACTCAGCCCCTCCCATAGACTATCTTGACCCACAAACACATTTCAAAACATGAATTTCTCATTCAACAATAAACATGTGAGATAAACATATAATATAATAAAGGTAATAACTAGGACTATGGCCATATCCTCTATCATCACAGGCTACACGGATCCTAGAGTGTAGGGTATCACCTTTATCTGCTTCCGCACGGGAAGTGGGTCACGTCCAACTCGTCGGTCCATAGTAGAATCCCTAATCCACAGATGACATATATATAATATCACACACGGTACAGTGTAATCCATGCTACTTGCACAGTACAACATACTCCGTGGACCCATGTTATCACAATATATCCTGCCACATCTCAATACGCATATGCAAACCTATTTAATCAGCGTGGCACACAGCCTACCCGAAGCTCCAACACCATATCAAAACTCGTATGAAAACTAGTGCGAGCTAAGCTCTAGCACAATGTCATAAAATCCATGTAAAACTCTCGTGCCAGCATCGCTCTAACACTAATGCATGTATAAAACACGACGAATCTCGTGCGAGCAGTGCTCTAGCACTTTTCATTTCCACAAAGCTCATGTAGGTGGCTCATTCTTTGCAAAGCATGGTTATGAAACCAAATCAAGCTATTTTTGTGCAAATCATTTCAAATGCTAGCTAACCTACCAATCTCATGCTAAAAAGCAATAAAAAGATTCAAAAGCATCATGCTCTTGCTTTTAATTCACATTTCTCAAAAACCCAATTCTTTGCCCTTTCAACAAACATTTCATCTTAAGACCCTTAGCTACGTTAAAAATCGCTCATGCGCCTGAAAGGCGTACAGATATCCCTAGGGCTATCATAATTCCCTTACCTCGATTCTCTTGGAAGCAACTCTTCCTTCTTCCTTTCCCGCTTTTCACGATTTGGCTCAACTTGCTCTGGATTTATCCTCGGGAGCTGCACACATTCATAAATCATATGAGTCAATATCGATAACTCATATTTAGACTTCAACTAATCGATATATCTCATCGAGCCTATTTCATTAAGTTTGACCCATTATCACATTTGGCCATCATTATGCCATTTCTAGTCAATTTAATTAGCAACACACTTGGTTACTTATCAAACACTTGGCATAAATGTTTATCCATAACCTTCCATCATTTATGCATTCTCTACAACATCATTTATGCATATTTTTATCACTTGACTAATCTCACAATGTGGCTTCATCCAATCATCTCAAAATCATGCACATTACCTCACTAACAACTTGATATAATCCTTTTTATCATCTAATTAACCACATTCTATTTTCTCACACAAACCTCATTTTAGATTATGCTTGTCTCATTACATTCTAGGTAATTTCATTCATCAATACATATACCAATCTACTCACAACAACCATTAGATAAATATACTTATAATTGGTGTATTGGAAACTCACCTAGCTTGACTTTCCTCTTGCTCCAAATAAGAAGACTCTTAGCTCCTTCAATCCAACAAATGAAATGTTGACTCTAAGCTATGTTGTTCTTCTCCTTAAAATGAACAACTTTACTCTAATAGCTTTTCCTCAATTTTTTTGGAAGAGGGTGTATTCTAGAGAGAGAAAGCTTGGTATTTTGGGTAAAAATGGAAAAGGTGTGTTGGTTTGTTGAAGAAAAATTTTTTGTCGTGGAGTTTTTATAGATTAAGAGTGATGAGATCGATCTGCTAGGGTGAAGAGATCGATCTTCCTTTGGTTTTAGTCATCGAATTCTTAGGTTTGAAATGGGAGAGATCGATCTGCTCATTGGGGAGAGATGGATCTTGGCTTGGCAGAAGCTTGAGGAGATCGATCTGCTCATGGGAAGAGATCGATTTGCTCTTAACAGAATCAAATGGAGATCGATCTACACTTAAGAAGGGATCGATTTGGGCTTAGGTGAGGCAAATGAAGATCGATCTGCTTCATTAGGGAGATCGATCTGCTCAATGGGGAGATCGATCTGGCCTTGGCAGATTTACTTGGAATTGTTCTACTTGTACAAGTGATTGATTTGCCTTGGATAAGAGATCGATCTGGCCTTCATCTGGGGTATTTCCTGCTGCATTTTTCCAGATTTTCCAATGGAGAACTTGCATTCGATTGTTTCGCTAGTCATTTTGCATTCTATTCACACTTCGAGCATGGAAAGGTTCATTTCCTATGATTTTCGTGTTATGGAACTTGTGTGTATTGTTTGAAATCAGAATAGATACACAAAATTCGCAATCTATACATTATCATTTCGTGTTTTAAATCCTTATCTTCAGTCCGGATGCTTTAAGGTCTATTCGTTTAGTTTATGGCCACTTCAGCCCCTATTTATCCTTTACTTCTATCTTGACACTCATTTATCCCATTAGTAATTCATTCACATTTACATGATCCAAAAATCATCTGTCTTATACTTTCATTAACATATAACAAAGTTATACATACTTGGGGTCTCACATCAACACTTTGATGTTGATTTCTAGTAATAAATTTCAGATTTCATTTAAGTTTTCTTGCCACTTACTTTTAAGAAAAAGCTTTATGGGTATGAGAATAAAAAGAGGTTGAAAATGCACATTGGACATTGTTTTTGTGCTTAAGCTTGGTTCAAGTAATTTATTCTTCAATTTTCTTTACTTTTTTTTTTGTTTAATTTACTGCCTTCATTTTAGTTTTGGTGTGTTTCTTATCCATTTGCATTTTCAAGCATATTTTCTTAATTTTCTATGGTTGCTAAATGCTTTTAAGGTTAGAAATGCTTTAATATAGTGCTAGTTTTGGTTGATTCCTATGTTTCCATGTTTTTCATCCTATTTCCAATTTTAATTTTTAGTTTTTTACATCCAATTTATATTGTCGTTCCAACCTTTAGTATTTTGTTTTCAAATTGGTTTTAGGTAGCCTTCAGTTTTTAAAATTTAGTTTTAATTGTACAAAATGTTTGATGAAAATCCTAGTTCACTTATTATGTTGTTTCTATGCTTTTTTCCTTATCCAAACTGTAACTTCCGCCCAATTTTTATTTTAATTTTTTTTTTCAAACCAAAGGCAGGATTATATTACTTAGTAGAAATGAAAGGTATAGGCAGAAGCAGTTCGTATAAGTCCGGATGTTACACTGCTATTGTTATCAAAAAGCAGAAAAGGCAGTAGAAACAAAGGGCAATTCTGAAATGTTTCTATAGCTTTCCTTGTAGCTGCTTTGACTGCCAAAATAGTTGATGCCTGGTTTAATTCTTTGTAGACAAAAGTTACTTTTATATCATTAAATCTTGTCAAAAAGCTAGAGCACATAAAAAATGAGGATCGCCTCTCCAGGATGAATGTCTCTGCTCCTGTGTAGATGATGAATTTAACTCATGGAATCAATTTCAACCTGCAAGTAATTTATTCCTATAAATTGTAACGACCCGTGACCTCTACTTCTATTCCTAAGCGCATAACTAGACGGAAAATGTATTTAACGTACTGATATTAACTAAATTTATTATTAGTGTTTGTTCATCGTTTATTATTATTCCTCTAGGATCTTTTTCTTATTGTTCTGTATCCGATATAGGTTTAAATCTCTTAGACTAATATGTGAAGGATTTTATTAAATCATAAACTTACTAGAAATTTTGACAGCATAACGATTGCCATTGGACCTAACACAACTTGCAAACAAAAGCCATAGGCAGCCCATATCCTCAATCATCAATCACACATCCATGATAAACCAATCCTCGTAACAGATATAAATATCAGCAATCCTAGCTATCTACAACTATCATGCAAAAGTTTTCAACATTATGATCGTTCATCAATGGTAATTCATCATAGTTTCATATTTACCTAGCTAGATAAGTGTATTTCTCTGGTAATGATATACCACTTTGCATCCTGAGACTAAAGTATGACCTAACCATCTTCAATACTGTATATATATAGGAGAACCTTAATTCACTTCCGTAAAAGTATTTCTACCTCTATTCTTTTCTACGACGGCAATAAGACGTCGAAGGTTTGAAGGAAGAATCCACAATGCTTTGACATTTTTGAAAACAACTGATTTAATAAAAACCCATGGAAATCATGCATTCTTTCATTTTTACCCACACCATCAACAAAGCATTCTTGACTCACCTTATTTGATTTGAATCACTTGGAAGGGTGAGAATCGACTGGATGCCCTGGACGTACCACAGATTGTACCATTGGCAGCGGTGCTTTTGAGTGCCCTTAAACTTGAGGGGGGCGTAGATCGAGTTATGGGCGAAGGTTACCAGTTTTGCAGCCCTTCGAAACTCCCTTCTGGAAAACGTTCAATAGATCCACCAATTTACCAGAAATGACCAAAGAACAAAAAATTAAAAAATTGCTAACTGAGAGTCCTGAGGAATCTCTTAACTGGGCTATAAGACCTGAATTTACAGGAAATAAGAGTTATGATCCGATCAACCTTAAGACACCACATCACATCTTTTAATGTTCGTAGATAGCAATGAAAAAATAAAGAGGAATCATAGCCTCGAAGCAGCGAACTCGACCAGAATGGGAAGTAAAGTAAGCGCACGAATGACATTGGTCTTTCTTACTTTCAATTTGAAGAACGTGCTCCCGTAGTGGAAGGCCCTACCCATAAAATTAGAGAAGGAAGCGGAGCTGGCATCGATCTTTTCTGTAGAAACTGCTAGCGACAAGAAGAGCTATCCTAGTGTCAACCAAGATCAATTCTATATAGCCCTACCATAGAAAAAAATCCCCACCACTACCTTCACCTGTAGCAAAGGCAGAAGGTGAAAAGAATGGAAATGGTTTAGCAAAAAAAAGGGAAAAAATTAGCTCGTAAGGAAAGAGAATGACTGGCTGGCTTACTTTTTTATTACTAGAAAAATTCCTCTTACCTTTGCCTTCGCAGACACATATTGAGAGAGATAAGCAGAAAATGAACTCATCTGGAAATGGTTGAGCACCTACCACTGGCTAGATCAAAACTAGCACTTCAATAAGCTACTCTTAGCACGCCAACTATAAGGGTTTAGCTTTGTTCACCAAAAACCATGGCAGGAGTTTAGCTTAGAATTAGAAACCCCTAGCCCTCCTCTGGATAGCAGAGAACCCTATCTAATAGTGTCACGACCCTCAACTTACCAAAAATCGTCACAAATTTTTCGGTTTTCATGCATTATTTATTATTCGTCCTTACCTTGCCTTGATCGTGATAAGCTACACTCTTAACAGTTGGGTTGTGTATCAATGTCTACCTCATCCAACCATAACAATTTAATTTACATTATAATTTAGAAGTAAACACTTGTATAAATAAATCAAAGTTGTTGTTTACATGTGTTTACACTGCTTTACATCCCCAATGATTACATTAAAAATGATACTGTACTATGGAAGGTTTAGATACAAAATTCTACAAGTGTGTATACCTTTAGTGATGGGATACAGCTGATACCAAAAGGAAACCTCCAGTCGCCCTCAGTCTATACTCATTGCTCTGTAGAGAGGGGGAAAATAAGGCGGGTGAGCAAACAACACGCTAAGTAAGGCAATCATGCGAATAGGTAGATACTGCACCATCTACGTGGTCGTGATGCTATGCTCAAAACCATACAATTTCTCATTCACACCTCAAAAGCATTAGTTCATACTTGTGTTAATGGCATGTAAATCAAGTCATGCTATTTAAAACTCAGTGCACAAATGAAACTCAAAGCATGGAATAACCATCCTGCATACTTCATAAATCAGGCATGGAAAACCATCATGCATAAGTGCACTTTAAGGCCATTATCATGCTTTCTCATCTCAATAAAATCAACACTTGTCAGGACTCAGCCCCTCCCTTAGACTGTCCTAACCAAAACATTTCAAACATGGATTTATTCATCAATAATAGACATGTGAGAGGCAATATAATAAGGTAAATCTCCTCTAGGACTATGGCCATATCCTGTGATCTCAGGCTACACTGATCAGGTGTGCGGGGTATCATCACTATCTGCTTCCACACGGGAGGTGGGTCACATCCAGCTCGTCGGTCCATAGCAGATCTCGACATAGTCTGAAGACGGCATATCACAATCTCTATACGGTACAACATACTCCATGTTACCTACACGGTACAACGTACTCTGTGGACTCATATGAACACATCATATCACGCCACATCTCAAAAAGCACGTGTGAGCCTATTTAATCAGTGTGACACGCAGTCTACCTGAAGCTCCTAGCATGGCTATCAACATGTCAAAAACCACGTGCGAGTAATCTCAAGCATGACAACAAGTAAGGTGGACATCAAATGCAAGCTATGCTCCAGCGCCATGTTAAAACCAGTATAAATCTGTACGAGCTAAGCTCCAGCACATCATCATAGAAATGCATGGGAAAACTAGTGCAAGCTAAGCTCCAGCACTTAAGCGTATAAAAACACATCAAATCTCGTGCGAGTCATACTCTAGCACGCTTTCATTCTCACGAAATCCATGTAGGTGATAATTCTATTTTTAATAGAATTATTTGTGCTTAATTTCCTAATTAATTATTTAAATCCCCAATTGCTTTTATTAATTATCCCCTTTTATTTAATTAAAATTCTCTAATGTGCAGGTAAATTAAATCTGGATGAAACTCAATCGTTTCAGTCGAAATTGGGTTGAAAATGGGCTAAAGGAGACTGGACAACTTCCAAATTGTAGACCGAGTCACCAGTCGTCTGGACACGCGTGATGCTAGGTGTCCGTATTTTATTTGCTCCAAAATGATAAGATCGACGGACACCGTGCCAACCTTCTAAAAGACACACGCCGGGTCACATCGCATAGGCAACTGGACAAACCGTCAAGTGACGTGGAAATATCTACTCTGTAATAAATAAAATAAAGATAAGTGGCCTAACAATGCCAACCCATCTAGAATGGAAAATTACCATTGTACCCCGAAGTGTGTATATAAATAGAATATGATGGCAATTGAAAAAATCATGTAATTTAGGGTAGAATAGCTTTTAGGGTAACTTTAAGTTTTCCTTGTTTTTAAAATTTTCGAATAGTTTTCTTTTAGCAAGTTTTTTACTGTTCATGGCAACTTACTTTATTTTATGAAGAGTTTCATTCATTTGCTATTTCGTTTGTAGTTCACATTATCAAAGTTTATTTCCTTTGAATTTGATTCAATGAAATTTAATGGAAAGTATTTGTTTCTCTTTTACTAGCTCTCGGTTTTGCTAAATTGCTTATGATTTTATTTATTGAAAAACCTTTATTTTTCCTAGCTCTTGGTTTGCTCATCTTTTGTGCATTCAGGTGACAAGATTTCCTCATTCATTCTTCTGCCTTTCGGTTTTGGTGCCTTGATGTGGGTTGATGCTGAGCATTATTCCACATCAAGAGCAATGTGGAACCACGGTTGGAGAAGGGAATGAAGCAACCCGAGGATGATGGGTTCCCTATTCACATTGATGAAGCTCACGGGTGACTTTCATTTGTTGCTTTTGCATACTATCCTTCGATTTTAAGTTTATGTTCTGCAATGCATTGTTATTATTTTCTTTTCTTATTTCATCTTTTGCACTATATGATTCGGTTCTCTACTGCAGTTAATCATTAGCTTCCATATTAATTGTTTCTGCATTTTCTTATGTCTGTGATCTATTTTATTTACTGCATGTTATCTCGGCATTTTCTTGTTACTATCACTTGACTCACTAGCCGGTTTAGGTTTGGTAGAAGCATTGTCGTGTGGTGAGGAGCAGAAGATTATGTCCGTAGGTGCAGTAGAGAGCATCCATAATCATCCTCTGTTATGCTCTGTTTTGAGAGCTTGATACTGTTCATTCTCTTTTCATGACTTCATTTTGCATTAATCTAAGTGTGATAGCTGCAGGTTTGACAAGATGTGTACTGACCGAATTATTGTGTGATTATTGATGTATGGGTGGTAGCTGAAGTTGTTAAGGATAGTGAGCTTTGTGTTTAAGCTTGGTTCCAACATTGTTTCAATTTCTATTTTGTGTTTATTATATTTTCTGTTTTGTTGCCTTATTCCTAGTTACTTATTCAGGTTCGGTTTCATGTTTCATTTTATAGTTGCATTAAATTGGTTTAGCTTTTCCAGTTTTTGCATTGTTGATTGTTAATTACTAATTATATTCTTGGTTGCAGTCTGTCAGGTGGCATTTACGAGAGGAAGTACGGTGTTGTTAAGTGCTAGACTGAAGCAGGAGGGTGCTTGGAATTCGCCGACGTAGTTGCTGTTTGTTCCCATTCAGTTGCAGCTTCCTGTATAGCAGAGGGGGACGTTCACTAGCTGGACAGGCCAAGGAACGGTACCAGAAGCAGGAGCAGTACATCACTCACAGCACCTGGAAATAGAGAGGAAACCATAAAATGTGTACAATGTAGTACGCGGGACCACTCGGCTGAAGCATTTGGTTAAGGCCTTGTTTGGCCGATTAAGTACTATGCACTAGCTATTTCATGCTTTTACCTTAATGAGTTAAATTGATTAATCCTTTGTTAGTTGTTAGTTAGGTAATTTAATCAAGTAAAATAGTAGGTTAGTTTTATTATCTTGCATGTTAATTTAATTTTTAGTTTTCATTTTTAGTTAATAGTGAATTTTATAGGTTTTAGGATTTAATTTTAGTTTAGTATTTTATTAGATTAAATTTGTTTCATGCATGTTTTAAATTTTTATTTTAAATTTAAAAATCCAAAAATATTTGTTTTTCATGCATTATTTAGATTTTGTTTTATTTAGTTAGAATTAGATTTAATTTAGGATCATTTTATAGGAAATTATTTTTTTAATTAGGTTAATAGAAATTTTAAATTTTATTAGATCTTATATTAGTTTAATTTGCAATTTTTATTAAGTAGTTTAATTACATGCATTTTTTATTTTAAGTTTGTTTAATTTTGAGTCTATTTAATTTTGTTTCTTTATTTTCATATTTGCATTTTAGTTTAATTCGTTAATTACTTTTAACTGTTTTAATTATCTTTTGTAGGTATTACTTTAATTGCTTGGAGCACTATAAGTAATATTAGCTCAGTTTTATTTTATTTAGTTTATAATTGTTATTGTTTTCAGTAGTTTTAATTTCAGCCTTGTAGATCACACATCATCAATTCATAATTTGCTAGGATATACTTAGGGTAAGATTAACCGGTAGTTAATTAGGCTGATCAACTTCTCTGTGGGACGATAATTCAGGACTCAAATCCCATTATTACTTGTACGACCCGTGCACTTGCGAAAAATACGTCTAGGTCACTTAGAGTAGGCATAGTTCGTATCAAGTTTTTTGCGCCGTTGCCGGGTGTGTCTTAATTAGCCATTAATTAATATCAGTGAAATTATGCTTAGGTGTAATTCTAGCTTGTAAATATTTAGGTTGTAAATATTTAGAGCTTTAATCTAGATTAGTTAAATTTTTCTTTCATAAAAAAAAAATTTGAAAATTTAAAAAAGTTGAAAATTTTTTTTCTAAGGACTTTTTGATGTTTGCATGCGTAGAGCCAAGAGTTAGGATTGCTTTCCTCTAGATCCTGAAATTGAACGAACTCTTAGAAAAATTTGAAAGGATTCTAGAAAATTATTAGCTCCGCTGCAAAATACCATGACAGAAAATAGGGAAATTAGAACCGTTAGAGATTATGCAATACCGACTATTGGAGGTTATTATACCGGCATTAGGCCACCAGCTGTCCCTACTAACAATTTTGAAATTAAGCCTTCAATCCTTCAGATGATCCAGACCTCTTTAAAGTTCAGTGGGCTTTTGCACGACGACCCACATGCTCACCTCGGGCAATTCTTGGACCTGTGCAACACCTTCAAGCACAATGGATTATCTGATGATGCGCTTAGGCTTAGATTATTCCCCTTCTCGCTTAGGGATAGGGCACGATACTGGTTAACCTCCTTGCCTCTAGGATCCATTTCTACATGGGACGAGTTAGCCCATCTGTCATGACCCTCTATGACATAACTAAAAACCACTACAAATTTTTCGCATTTTTAACTTATCTTTCTTCTCTTCAATGGTTGGGCTGTGATTCGATGTTAGCTTCCTCGCATACCATATCATCTGTTATCATACATACATGTCAATATACTGTTACTGACTGTAACTTCTTTTATAAGACATGTGAGATCATATAAAAGCTAATACAAATACATTCTCCATAACATATATCATATACATCACTGTGCTGTTTCTATGTTTAGATACATAATCGTACAAAAATGTATACCTATCGATCGATAGGAAATAGCAGCGGACAACAGGAATACTATCCCTCAAATGCTACTCTACTACTGATGCTCTGCAGAGAGATGTAAAAGAAAAGGGGGTGAGCATACAATGCGCTCAGTAGGGAAATCAGGCAAGCGAGTATACATCTACACTATCTACTCAAAATAATGCTATGCCTCGAAAACATCATTTCCTTAACTCACTTTAAAAGCATGTCTTAAAATTTATATATATATATATATACTTGTACAAATTAAATCCCATGTACATAAATCATGCTTGCTTTCTCAAATATAGGCATGTAGTGCAAAATAATGCATCTTTATAATATCACAATGCCTTTAAACAAATCATGCCATGTATATTTAAAACACATTAAATATGACATTTAAATTATTCACATCACAACAATCGGATTCCAACCCATCCCTCAGGTCTATTCGTAAATAAAGCAGTTAATCAGATGATATATCATGTGAGACTCTGTGGTGAAAATGCAAATAGTATCCTGGACTATGGCCATATCCGACAATGGTGATCCCAAGCTACACGGAATCCTAGTGTGCGGGGCATCACTGCTGCAATGGGAGGGGGGTCAGTCCATCACAATCGCCAGCTATATCCTCCTCAACTCCACAACACTGCACGATATAGTGTACTCAATGCCACTCGCACGGTACAACGTACTCCGTGGACCCTAAATCACGGTCGGGGTGCCTGCCATAGGTCTTTGCCCTCAAACCATGGAATATCATACCATGTCTCTAAATCCACATGCGAACCTCTCTTAGTGTGAAACTCAGTCTACACGAGGAAATCAAGCATGGTTTTTCAACATGCATCATATATGACATACAGTGTGCGCCTTTGAGCGCGACTCACAATCGACACTCCGCTTAAACACTGTTCACATCACAAACTCAACTCTAGTGCGAGTAAACCTCCAGCAACTAGGTCATGAATAGTTCATGTTTCAAATCAAGTACGAGCAATAGCTCCAATACCATGCTATGCACAAAACTCATCAAATCAAGTACGAGCAATAGCTCTAGTACTATGTCATGTATAAATCAAGAAGAATCGAGTATGAGCAACGCTCCAGTACTCTATCATGCATCTCATGTAAAACTCGAGTATGAGCTAATCGCTCCAACACTCTATCATGCACAAATCACATAAAATTGAGTATGAGTAATAACTCCAGTACACTATCATTCATGTCATGGAAATCTAGTGCGAATATGTCACGCCCCGAAAATGTGGAAAATAGGGCAAATTTAAAACTTTTTACTTATTAATTCACAATTAAGAGTGCATTCCTGTGCAGTGTCATACATCATCATAATTATCATGCCTCAGGATCTCATCATAATATAGTGTATATTGAATCATATACATTACTCAATTCCAAGTTAATTAATCCTAATACATCCCATACAATGATATACATCAAGTGTCTGCAATTACAATAATAGTCTGGGTACATGAAAAGATAAAATATACCTCAAGATACTATATATATGGCCTGGAGCTCGAATCCTCCACTAGCCACTACTCCGTACGTCGCAGGGAAGTCCTTATTCACTTGAAGAACTCTGGGGGGAAAAGAAAACAGGGTGAGCTTCTAAATCGCTCAGTAAAGGGGGTAAGGAACTCATTTCATAAACCAAAATGCACATCACAAAAGGTTTATTTGTATGTGAAACTCATTTGAAAACCATAGCATGAAGGTACTCAAAACGACACTCTCATGTGTCAAGTCATGTGAAAACATGAAATAAAAGGCTCACTCTAGAGCAATAACAAAGCATGTGAAAATAACGCGTTAAACGCTTTCTCAAATAACGTGATAAAATCACAGTAAAAATAATGCACGTGGCACAGCCACTAAACACACGTGGCAAAGCCACTGATTTAATTTCTCACGTGGCATAGCCACAAAACACACGTGGCAAAGCCACTGATTTAATTTCTCGCGTGGCATAGCCACAAAACACACGTGGCAAAGCCACTGATTTAATTTCTCGTGTGGCATAGCCACAGAATACATGTGGCAAAGCCACTGATTTAATTTCTTGCGTGGCATAGCCACAGAATACACGTGGCAAAGCCACTGATTTAATTTCTCGCGTGGCATAGCCACAGACTAGGGTTTCTCAACGTGGCACAGCCACCAATGGGGTATAACGTGGCACAGCCACCAATGGGGTTTCTCAACGTGGCACAGCCACCAATGGGGTATAACGTGGCACAGCCACCAATGGGGTATAACGTGGCACAGCCACCAATGGGGTTTCTCAACGTGGCACAGCCACCGAATGGGTTGTTCTCACGTTACCAGAATGGAGAAGAAATCGGGCTTACATGCTACCAGAGCAATGCCCGGTGTGTACTCACAACTACACACCTAAGTCTTATCACATAAGACTGGTTTGCCTTCACGTAGAACTCATGATGGTTTTTCTCTCATAAAACCCCTTTTTGAAATCGTTTTGTACTCAACACAAAACGTAATAAAATCGAGTTCTAACCGGCAAAGCACACGCATACATTTCTCAAATCTCAATATTGCCTTAACGTAGAGCCCAGTTATAAACTCATAAAAACATTGGGCTCCAACCGGCTATAAAATCGTGTGCAATTTAATCTCAACACAAATCCCAACATGCTTGTTTTATAAATCACAATTCATGCTAAAATAGTTTACAATTCACATACACAAATGGTTTAGATTTCCCTTACCTCTTTGCACCTCGTATAGTGCAATCGTTTCCCCCGTATCACGGACTAGTCTCGCATTCCACTCTGGAACTCCCGAGCTGTCCAAACGATGTTAAAACATCAATACTCAATATCACATAAACCTCAATTCTCAAAATCGAGCATAATTGCTCATAACTCCTCAAATCCCTTGATTTCCGTAACTCTATCCTAAACTACAACCTTATTCACAATATCTCGAAGTTCTACATCTCTAATACCAGTTATCTATGCTAATTCACCACATTGTCCATATTTCCATTTATAGCACAAATTCTCAAAATTACCAAATATCTACATTACTCCAACTACATTGCAATTTCATCAATCCCTAATCATTTCTCAACTATTTCAACACAATGACAACCACCAATATCATCAAAATCAGCTCAAATATCAAGATCGAGGTTTAGAAATTACCCAAAGCTTGTGGAGAGCTTATCTCTCGCCTCGATTCGATCCGTCTTTCGATTTCCAAGTATGTTGTTCTCCCTTTGATGAGGAACAACTTTCCTTCTTACCACAACAGCTGATTCGGCCGGAAATGGGTGATTTGGATGAGTGAGAAAGTTAGGTTTTTGGTGGAAATGGGTTTGGAAGAGAGAGAAAGTGAAATTGCAGGAGAAAACACGGGTTCTTTATATAGACTGGAGGTAGGAGATCGATCTGCCTCTTGATGAGATCGATCTGCGTTTGAAATTTGGGGACGATCTGGGTAATTTTATGCCTTGGAGATCGATCTGTCGAGGGGTGAGATCGATCTCTTTATGGCTTTATGAGATCGATCTGCTCCTAAGGAGATCGATCTTCTCCCAAACAGAATCATTTGGAGATCGATCTCTTCCTCATGAGATCGATCTTCTCTCAAACAGATTCATAAGGAGATCGATCCTCTTCCATTGGAGATCGATCTGCTCCTCAAATTCCTCCTTCCCCGTCATTTTTAACTCACCAGATCGATCTCTCCTTCTCCCAGTTCGATCTGTCCTCATACTTCATGCTCATTTTACACACTTAACATATAAATCTCCAGTCATAATTCCCACAATTCACTTAGCTCAATAAATTACACTTCAAATTATTATTACATCAATAAAATATGTCTGAAATTCTCAGATCTCACATCCTCCCCACCTTAAAAAGAATTTGGTCCTCCAAATTCAACTCAACTAGTCAAAGAGATGGGGGTATTTCTCCTTCATGAGACTCTCTAGTTCCCAGGTTGCCTCTTCCCTTGAGTGATGTTTCCACAAAACTTTCACTAATGGGATGCTCTTGGTTCTCAGCACCTTCTCCTTTCTATCGAGAATCCGGACGGGTTCCTCAGTGTAGCTCATGTCCTCCTGTATGTCCATCTCATCATACTCTATAACATGAGAAGGGTCCGGGTGGTACTTCCTCAACATAGACACATGAAAAACGTTGTGTATTCCGGACATCTGTGGGGGTAATGCTAATCTGTAAGCTACCTCTCCCACTTTCTCAAGAATCTCGAATGGTCCTACGTATCGAGGACTCAATTTTCCTTTCTTCCCAAATCGCATGATACCCTTACTCGGTGATATTTTTAGAAATACTGCATCGCCAACCTCAAACTCGAGTGGCCATCTACGCACATCCGCGTAGCTTTTCTGTCTACTTTGTGCAGCCCGTAACCTCTCACATATGAGTTTCACACTCTGTACGGCTTGCTCAACAAGCTCAGGAGCATTTATCTTTCTATCACCGACTTCTTCCCAAGCTACAGGGGATCTACACCTCCTACCATATAGAGCCTCAAAAGGTGCCATTCCAATACTCGCATGATAGCTGTTATTGTACGCAAACTCTGCTAGGGGCAGGTGATCATCCCATGATCCCTTAAAATCCATCGTACACGCCCTCAACATATCCTCCAGGGTCTGAATAGTCCTCTCTGACTGACCATCTGTCTGAGGATGATAGGCGGTACTAAAACTCAATCGAGATCCCATGGACTCCTGAAACTGGGTCCAAAATCTGGAAGTAAATCGGGAATCTCTATCAGAAGTAATACTCACTGGAGCCCCATGTAATCTAGCTATCTCGCTGACATATAGCTCAGCTAAGGCATCCATAGTATCTGTGCTCTTGATGGCAAGGAAGTGGGCACTCTTGGTCAATCTATCCACAATGACCCATATCGCGTCATGACCTCTTCGGGTCCTCGGTAAACCCATAATAAAGTCCATAGTGACATGCTCCCATTTTCATGTAGGTACAGGTAAGGGCTGTAGTAGTCCTCCGGGCTTCCGATGCTCAGCTTTCACTTGCTGGCATACTAAACACCTGGCCACATACTCTGCCACATCTCGCTTCATACCACTCCACCAATACACCTTTCTCTAGTCTCGGTACATCTTAGTACTCCCTGGGTGCATGGTGTATCGCGAGCAGTGGGATTCTCTCAATATCTGTCTCTTCAGGGTATCATCGTCCGGTACACAAATTCGTCCTCTGAATCTCAACAATCCATCCTCACTGATGGTGAGATCCGACTGCGAACTCTGCTCCGCTTGGCTAACCATATCTATCAATCTCTGATCACTGCGCTGCCTAGTTCTAATCTGATCCATGATCCTAGGCTCTATCCGCAGGCTAGCCAAAAATCCAGTCTCTACCTCTTTAACTCTGATCCGAAGTTCGATGAACTGCTCTAACAAATCCCATTCCCTGATCATCATAGCAGATATCATACTCTTCCTGCTCAGGGCATCAGCAACTACATTCGCCTTACCCGGATGATAAAGAATCTCGCAGTCATAATCTTTAAGGAGTTCCATCCATCTCCTTTGTCTCATGTTTAACTCTTTCTGATCAAAGAGATATCTCAAACTCTTGTGATCAGTGAAGATCTGGAATCTTTCCCCATATAAGTAATGTCGCCAGATCTTCAAAGCAAATACCACAGCGGCTAACTCCAAATCATGCGTGGGATAATTCCGCTCATGGTCTTTCAGCTGTCGCGATCCATATGCGACCACTCTTCCGTGCTGCATAAGCACACACCCCAATCCTTGGTGAGATGCATCACTATACACTGAGAATCCTCCTGATCGCTCAGGAATAGTTAACACAGGTGCCGCTGTCAACCTCCTCTTTAATTCCTGAAAACTGAGCTCACATTGATCAGTCCATATAAATGGAGTCTCTTTGCGCGTGAGCTTAGTCAAAGGGGCGGCAATCTTGGAAAATCCTTCCACAAATCTTCTGTAATACCCTGCCAAATCAAGGAAGCTTCGTACCTCAGTAACTGTCCTCGGTCTCTCCCAATTAAGCACAGCTGCTATTTTACTTGGATCCACTGATACTCCTTCCTCTGAGACTATATGCCCAAGGAAAGCTATCCGGTTCAGCCAAAACTCACACTTACTAAGCTTTCCGTACAATTGCTTATCTCGGAGTATCTGAAGTACTAACCACAAATGCTGTGCATGCTCCTCATACGACCGAGAGTACACCAGGATATCATCGATAAAGACTATCACAAACTTATCCAGATAGTCTCTGAACACCTCGTTCATCAATCTCATAAATGCTGCAGGGGCGTTCGTCAATCCAAAGGACATCACCAGAAATTTGTAATGGCCATACCTTGTCCTGAAGGCCGTCTTTGGAATATCTTCTTCCTTGATCCTCAATTGGTGATAGCCCGATCTCAAATCAATCTTAGAAAAGACTGATGCCCCTCTCAACTGATCAAGTAGATCATCAATCCTGGGTAGTGGGTATTTGTTCTTCACCGTGGCTTTATTCAACAGCCGGTAGTCTACACATAATCTGAGACTACCATCCTTCTTCTTAACAAATAGTACTGGCGCTCCCCACGGCGAAACACTTGGTCTAATAAACCCTTGATCCAATAACTCCTGTAGTTGTCTCTTCAATTCCTCAAGTTCCACTAATGCCATCCTGTAAGGAGGTTTAGAGATCGGCTGAGTATCTGGTACCAAATCAATGGTAAACTCCAGCTCTCTCTCTGGTGGTAAACCTGGCAATTCATCTGGGAAAACATCCAAAAATTCACAAACCACAGGTATATCCTCAATCCTCGGATGTTCCCACTCATCGTCTGAGATGAGTGTCTCATAACCTTCACATGAATAATCATATTTAATATTCTCCAAAATAATGTTAAAATTCTCAAATTACTTACTAGAATTCCACATATACATTTCCTCAACATCTCAACCGTACACTGTAAGGTTCAGGTAGGGAGAAAGTTACAATCTTAGTGTAGCAGTCTAAACTCACTCGATTGGTCGCCAACCAATCCATTCCCAGAATTACATCAAACCCATGTATATTCAACATGATTAGATCTGCTAACATCACTCTATCTCCCACCTTTATCTCACATCCTCTACAGATTAACTCAGTTCTCTGAGATTCACGCATAGGGGTATTTACATGTAGTATATATTCTAGAGGTTCAAACTTCAAGTTTAATCTACATGCAAAATGCTCAGAAATAAACGAATGCGTGGATCCTGAATCAATCAACACATGAGCCTCATAATTACAGACAGAGAGTGTACCTCTTATAGTTTCTGCCGAAGTGTCTGTGGTCTCCTTATCCAGGGCAAACACACGTCCCTGTGCCACAGGTTTCTTCCCTTTCTCTGCCGCAGTGGCCCGTCTCCGGGGATCCACTCTCTGAGGCTGTTGTCTAGTAGGCTCCGGAGCATGTGGTATCCGAGGTTGGGGACAGTCCTTCACTCTGTGACCCATGTCACCACATCTAAAACATCCATGGATCGACCCAGT
Source organism: Firmiana major (assembly GCA_033439115.1). Lineage (NCBI taxonomy): Eukaryota > Viridiplantae > Streptophyta > Magnoliopsida > Malvales > Malvaceae > Firmiana > Firmiana major. The sequence continues at coordinate 41,218,768 of CM065908.1, read as the reverse complement.
ACAACTTCCCTCATGCATTCGGCCACAATCTCTGCAAAACCTTGTCTCAGGCCTGACATCTCGAGGGGTCTCTCTTATATTAGGGTAACCTCTGGGTCTCTCTAATATGCCCTTCTGTACCTCAATCCTTCCTCTTCTGAAGGAACCTCTCCGAGCCTCTGTTTGGAAAATCGCTGGCCTCTTGCCCTTATCTCTATTCACCGCTCTGAGCTCATTCTGGGATTGTACCATCTCAATCCCTCTTTCAATCTCTTGTGCTCATCTCTATCAATCTATCTCTGATGACGGGCTTCAACCCATACACAAACTTCTCTGTGCGGAGCTCTTCACACTTGAAGGTCTCTGGGTCATATCTCAATAGCGCTGTGAATTGGCTCTCATAGTCATCCACAGACATGTCACCCTGTACCAAACTCAAAAACTCGGCCTGTTTCTTTCTCTGGGTGGCTCGTGGTACATATTGGGTCCTAAAGGCTGTCTGAAACTCTTCCCAACCAATCACACCATGGTGGGACATCAAAATACCCTGGGTAGTACCCCACCAATCTCGAGCTGTCCCCTTCAGCATATAGGCACTCATACTGACCCTCTCAGCATCGGTGCACCCCAGGAAATCAAATATAATTCTTAATTCCATCAACCACTCCTCAGCCTCTGCAGGATCCTTCTTTCCCTTAAATGCGGGTGGATTCATCTTCAGAAAATCCCTTAGTCGGACCATACTTCTATCCTCAGGCTGGGTGACGGGAGGCACTGGGGGTATGGGAGGTCCTTGTGGTGGTGTAGGCGTAGTACCCGAGGCATTAACTCCAAAGTGTTGCGCGAATAACGCTGCCATCTGCTCAAAACCTTGCCTCACATCGGTCTCAATCCAATTAAATCGAGAGTTAGGACTCTCTGGTTGTGGGACAGGTGGCGGAGGGGACTCTGCCTGCCTCCTCGAACGACCTCGTCGTTTACTCATTCTCTATCTCAACTCGTCTCCTGCGCGTACATATCACAATCGATTGAAATCTCAATCCTCAATTTCAGTTCATGACCAGACTATTACAGACACTTGGGATGTATTCTATTTCACTTAACCGACACTGACAGTACTAGACACCCTAAGCTCTGATACCAAGAAAACTCTGTCACGCCCCAAAAATGCGGAAAATAGGGCAAATTTAAAACTTTTTACTTATTAATTCACAATTAAGAGTGCATTCCTGTGCAGTGTCATACATCATCATAATTATCATGCCTCAGGATCTCATCATAATATAGTGTATATTGAATCATATACAATACTCAATTCCAAGTTAATTAATCCTAATACATCCCATACAATGATATACATCAAGTGTCTGCAATTACAATAATAGTCTGGGTACATGAAAAGATAAAATATACCTCAAGATACTATATATATGGCCTGGAGCTCGAATCCTCCACTAGCCACTACTCCGTACGTCGCAGGGAAGTCCTTATTCACTTGAAGAACTCTGGGGGGAAAAGAAAACAGGGTGAGCTTCTAAATCGCTCAGTAAAGGGGGTAAGGAACTCATTTCATAAACCAAAATGCACATCACAAAAGGTTTATTTGTATGTGAAACTCATTTGAAAACCATAGCATGAAGGTACTCAAAACGACACTCTCATGTGTCAAGTCATGTGAAAACATGAAATAAAAGGCTCACTCTAGAGCAATAACAAAGCATGTGAAAATAACGCGTTAAACGCTTTCTCAAATAACGTGATAAAATCACAGTAAAAATAATGCACGTGGCACAGCCACTAAACACACGTGGCAAAGCCACTGATTTAATTTCTCACGTGGCATAGCCACAAAACACACGTGGCAAAGCCACTGATTTAATTTCTCGCGTGGCATAGCCACAAAACACACGTGGCAAAGCCACTGATTTAATTTCTCGTGTGGCATAGCCACAGAATACACGTGGCAAAGCCACTGATTTAATTTCTTGCGTGGCATAGCCACAGAATACACGTGGCAAAGCCACTGATTTAATTTCTCGCGTGGCATAGCCAGAGAATAGGGTTTCTCAACGTGGCACAGCCACTAATGGGGTATAACGTGGCACAGCCACCAATGGGGTTTCTCAACGTGGCACAGCCACCAATGGGGTATAACGTGGCACAGCCACCAATGGGGTATAACGTGGCACAGCCACTAATAGGGTTTCTCAACATGGCACAGCCACCGAATGGGTTGTTCTCACGTTACCAGAACGGAGAAGAAATCGGGCTTACATGCTACCAGAGCAATGCCCGGTGTGTACTCACAACTACACACCTAAGTCTTATCACATAAGACTGGTTTGCCTTCACGTAGAACTCATGATGGTTTTTCTCTCATAAAACCCCTTTTTGAAATCGTTTTGTACTCAACACAAAACGTAATAAAACCGAGTTCTAACCGGCAAAGCACACGCACACATTTCTCAAATCTCAATATTGCCTTAACGTAGAGCCCAGTTATAAACTCATAAAAACATTGGGCTCCAACCGGCTATAAAATCGTGTGCAATTTAATCTCAACACAAATCCCAACATGCTTGTTTTATAAATCACAATTCATGCTAAAATAGTTTACAATTCACATACACAAATGGTTTAGATTTCCCTTACCTTTTTGCACCTCGTATAGTGCAATCGTTTCCCCCGTATCACGGACTAGTCTCGCATTCCACTCTGGAACTCCCGAGCTGTCCAAACGATGTTAAAACATCAATACTCAATATCACATAAACCTCAATTCTCAAAATCGAGCATAATTGCTCATAACTCCTCAAATCCCTTGATTTTCGTAACTCTATCCTAAACTACAACCTTATTCACAATATCTCGAAGTTCTACATCTCTAATACCAATTATCTATGCTAATTCACCACATTGTCCATATTTCCATTTATAGCACAAATTCTCAAAATTACCAAATATCTACATTACTCCAACTACATGGCAATTTCATCAATCCCTAATCATTTCTCAACTATTTCAACACAATGACAACCACCAATATCATCAAAATCAGCTCAAATATCAAGATCGAGGTTTAGAAATTACCCAAAGCTTGTGGAGAGCTTATCTCTCGCCTCGATTCGATCCGTCTTTCGATTTCCAAGTATGTTGTTCTCCCTTTGATGAGGAACAACTTTCCTTCTTACCACAACAGCTGATTCGACCGGAAATGGGTGATTTGGATGAGTGAGAAAGTTAGGTTTTCGATGGAAATGGGTTTGGAAGAGAGAGAAAGTGAAATTGTAGGAGAAAACACGGGTTCCTTATATAGACTGGAGGTAGGAGATCGATCTGCCTCTTGATGAGATCGATCTGTGTTTGAAATTTGGGGATGATCTGGGCAATTTTATGCCTAGGAGATCGATCTGTCGAGGGGTGAGATCGATCTCTTTATGGCTTTATGAGATCGATCTGCTCTTAAGGAGATCGATCTTCTCCCAAACAGAATCATTTGGAGATCGATCTCTTCCTCATGAGATCGATCTTCTCTCAAACAGATTCATAAGGAGATCGATCCTCTTCCATTGGAGATCGATCTGCTCCTCAAATTCCTCTTTCCCCGTCATTTTTAACTCACCAGATCGATCTCTCCTTCACCCAGATCGATCTGTCCTCATACTTCATGCTCATTTTACACACTTAACATATAAATCTCCAGTCATAATTCCCACAATTCACTTAGCTCAATAAATTACACTTCAAATTATTATTACATCAATAAAATATGTCTGAAATTCTCAGATCTCACAGAATAACAATCCAGCACTAATATATGTGGAAAATATATGAAATCAAGTGCGAGCTATGCTCTAGCACGATTTATTCTCACATAATATGATAGAAGGCTCTTTAAAAAGGGATGATTTTCAAAACATCAAAATCAGAACTATAAAGTGTGCTTAATTCACATCAACCTTAAAATCATTAGCCCATCTATTTATTCTTTTGCCAAACAACAGTAAAACACTCAAAATGGTGGTTTCCATGCTTTTTACAACTTTTCGCAAAAGTTGACTTTTTTCCAAACTAAGGCAAAATCATAATTTGCCACTATTGGGTCACAATAATTATTATTCACTTTCTCTGACCCTCAGAGTTTTTAAGTGAATGTAAAAGCAGACGAAAATATGTGCAGGTATCTCTAACTACTCACAAAAGTCCCTTATCTGCAATCACTCGAGAAATTTTACTTTCTCAATACTACTCGATCCAGCAGTCCGATGTGCTCCTCCAATTATCTCTGGAGCTGCATATAACCATTTATCAGGTTAATTATAATTTTCCTACTGTATTTCACATTAAATACAATCTATTTCTCTTAATGGGCTTTAATCAACCTTAATGGGCCTAACTATGTCTTAAGCCCATTACCATTTTACTATTCATTTTCGTTGGGCCTATTGGCCTTGTGGGGCCCACCAACACTTATTGGGCTTGTCCTAAACCTATTACATCACATTAGGCCTAAAATACTTGGGCTTGGCCCATTGGACCTCTTGGCCACATGCCATGGCCGAGAGCACTCCATGCTGTTGGTCACACCATGGCATGCCGTCAATGTCGATTTCCTTAGCCAATTCACTTAGGCATTTTCACAAACACTTGGTTGGTAATGTTCTTAAGCATCACATAGTTCATTCAGGCATTTTATCAAATACCTTGATTGCCAACTTAATACATGTATTAATTAATCAAATTGATTAATTCTAACTATACCATAATCATTAACACATGTACATTAACTCATTTATGCCTTAATATCATATGGGCATTCATCAATATTTCACTACTCACTCTCGGCCTAACCATGATCATAGTGATTTCATATGTTTAAATGCTTAAAACATATATCAATGTACTTAAAATCATTCATACATTAACATATATGAATTTAAAAGTTTGAAAATATACCTAGTATTTGTGTTCACACTTGGTCGAAACTTTGGAGCCTCACGGTTTACACACTATGGCTTCTTGATAGCCAATTCCAACCTATGTCACTCTCCTCTCAATTTGGAACAACTTTCATGCAAAATGCAAGTTCCAAATACGCCTAATTCTTAGTGATTTCTAGTGAGAGAAAGCTTGTATAATGTATTTCAATGGTTTCCTTCTTCTAGCCGAGAATGGTATGGTGAAGATGACAATGGTGTGGCTGATTTTATAAGCCATTTACTTAGCCATTAAGCCTTACTTTTCAGCCATTAAAATTGATTTCCTAAGACTTAGTTATGAGTCACCTAATGAGTCATCTAATGAGTCATAGTTAGCTTTAACTATGGTTAGATATTTAATCTTTATGGGCTTTACAATTGGGCCTCTCAGTTTGGGCTTTCTTAATGGGCTTTCAGGCTGAAATTTTTACTATACCTCGGGCCTTTTATTGTCTCAATATTTGGCCTATCAACCGGTCCAACAATTCGGTCTAAGGGACCTAAGAATTTTGATCTATGTTTAGTATACCTTAATGGGCTTTAAAATCTTCACTTTAGGCCCATTACGTTTTTAACCATTAAATTAAATCTGAAATCCTTCCGAATAAATTTTTCTTACTTCCGAGGATGATTATCTTACTTCCTGTATTCACAATCATGACTTAGTCTGTCTCCCATCTGGTATACACAGTTGTATCTAAACACAGCACAGTACTATGGGGATGTACACTTTCCTATTTTCTAACAACAACTCACATCAAACCAACCTCTGCTCTGATACCATTCTGTCACGACCCTCCATGACTTAACCAAAAACTACTACAAAGTTTTCACATTTTTAACTTACATTTCCTCTTTTTAATGGTTGCGCTGTGATTCGATGTTAGCTTTCTTGCATACCATATCATCCGTTATCATACATACATGTCAATATACTGTTATTGACTGTAACTTCTCTTATAATACATGTGAGATCATATAAAAGCTAATACAAATACATTCTCCATAACATATATCGTATACATCACTGTGCTGTTTCTATGTTTAGATACATAACCGTACAAAACATGTATACCTATCGATCGATAGGAAATAGCAGCGGACAACATGAATACTATCCCTCAAATGCTCTCACTCTACTGTTGATGCTCTGTCGAGAGAAGTAAAAGAAATGGAGGTGAGCATACAACGCGCTCAGTAAGGAAATCAGGAAAGTATGTAGACATCTACACTATCTACTCAAAATAATGCTATGCCTTGAAAACATCATTTCCTTAACTCACTTTAAAAGCATGTCTTAATATATATATATACTTGTACAGATTAAATCTCATGTACAGAAATCATGCTTGCTTTCTCAAATGTAGGCATGTAGTGCAAAATAATGCATCTTTATAATATCACAATGCCTTTAAACAAATCATGCCATGTATATTTAAAACACATTAAATATGGCATTTAAATTATTCACATCACAACAATCGGATTCCGACCCATCCCTTAGGTCTATCCGTAAATAAAGCAGTCAATCAGGTGATATATCATGTGAGACTTTGTGGTTAAAATGCAAATAGTATCCTAGACTATGGCCATATCCGACAATGGTGATCCCAAGTTACACGGAATCCTAGTGTGCGGGGCATCACTGCTGCAACGGGAGGGGGGTCAGTTCATGACAACCGCCAGCTATATCCTCCTTAACTCCACAACACCACACGGTACAGTGTACTCCATGCCACTCGCAAGGTACAACGTACTCCGTGGACCCTACATCACGGTCGGGGTGCCTGCCATAGGTCTTAGCCCTCAAACCATGGAATATCATACCACGTCTCTAAATCCACATGCGAACGTCTCATAGTGTGACACTCAGTCTACACGAGGAAATCAAGCATGGTTTTTCAACATGTATCATATATCACATACAGTGCGTGCCTTTGAGCGTGACTCACAGTTGACACTCTACTCAAACACCGTTCCACATCACAAGCTCAACTCTAGTGCGAGTAAACCTCCAGCAACTAGGTCATGCATAGTTCATGTTTCAAATCAAGTACGAGCAATAACTCCAATACCATGCTATGCACAAAACTCATCAAATCAAGTACGAGCAATAGCTCTAGTACTATGTCATGTATAAATTATGAAGAATCGAGTACGAGCAACGCTCCAGTACTCTATCATGCATCTCATGTAAAACTCGAGTACGAGTTAATCGCTCCAATACTCTATCATGCACAAATCACATAAAACTGAGTACGAGTAATAACTCCAGCACTCTATCATGCATGTCATGGAAATCTAGTGCGAATCACAATCCAGCACTAATATATGTGGAAAATATATGAAATCAAGTGCGAGCTGTGCTCTAGCACGATTTATTCTCACATCAACCTTAAAATCATTAGCCTATCTATTTATTCTTCTGCTAAACAGCAGTAAAACACTCAAAATGGTGGTTTCCATGCTTTTTACAACTTTTCACAAAAGTTGACTTTTTCCTAACTAAGGGTAAAATCGTAATTTGTCACTATCAGGTCATAATAATTATTATTCACTTTCTCTGACCCTCAGAGTTTTTAAATGACGGTAAAAGCAGACGAAAATAAGTGCAGGCATCTCTAACTACTCACAAAAGTCCCTTACCTGTAATCACTCGAGAAATTTTACTTTCTCAACGCTGCTCGATCCAACAGTCCGATGTGCTCCTCCAATAATCTCTGGAGCTACATATAACCATTTATCAGGTTAATTATATTTTTTCTACTGTATTTCACATTAAATACAGTCTATTTCCCTTAATGGGCTTCAATAAACCTTAATGGGCCTAACTATGTCTTAAGCACATTTCCATTTTACTATTCATTTTCGTTGGGCCTATTTGGCTTATGGGGCCTACCAACTCTTATTAGGCTTGTCCTAGACCCATTACATCACATTGGGCCTAAAATATTTGGGCTTGGCCCATTGGACCTCTCGACCACATGACATGGCTGAGAGCACTCCATGCCGTCAGTCACACCATGACATGCCGTCCATGTCCATTTCCTTAGCCAATTCACTTAGGCATTTTCACAAACACTTGGTTGGCAATGTTCTTAAGCATCACATAGTTCATTTAGGCATTTTATCAAACACCTTGATTGCCAACTTAATACATGTATTAATTAATCAAATTGATTAATTCTAACTATACCATAATCATTAACACATGTTCATTAACTCATTTATGCCTTAATATCATATGGGCATTCATCAATATTTCACTACTCACTCTCGGCCTAACCATGATCATAGTGATTTCATATGTTTCAATGCTTAAAACATATCACACCATGACATGCCGTCCATGTCCATTTCCTTAGCCAATTCACTTAGGCATTTTCACAAACACTTGGTTGGCAATGTTCTTAAGCATCACATAGTTCATTTAGGCATTTTATCAAACACCTTGATTGCCAACTTAATACATGTATTAATTAATCAAATTGATTAATTCTAACTATACCATAATCATTAACACATGTACATTAACTCATTTATGCCTTAATATCATATGGGCATTCATCAATATTTCACTACTCACTCTCGGCCTAACCATGATCATAGTGATTTCATATGTTTCAATGCTTAAAACATATGAAAAGGCCTCTCGACCACATGACATGGCCGAGAGCACTCCATGCCGTCAGTCACACCATGACATGCCGTCCATGTCCATTTCCTTAGCCAATTCACTTAGGCATTTTCACAAACACTTGGTTGGCAATGTTCTTAAGCATCACATAGTTCATTAGGCATTTTATCAAACACCTTGATTGCCAACTTAATACATGTATTAATTAATCAAATTGATTAATTCTAACTATACCATAATCATTAACACATGTACATTAACTCATTTATGCCTTAATATCATATGGGCATTCATCAATATTTCACTACTCACTCTTGGCCTAACCATGATCATAGTGATTTCATATGTTTCAATGCTTAAAACATATGTCAATATACTTAAAATCATTCATACATTAACATATAAGAATTTAAAAGCTTGAAAATATACCTAGTATTTGTGTTCACACTTGGCCAAAAACTTGGAGCCTCACAGTTTGCACACTATGGCTTCTTGATAGCCAATTCCAACATATGTCACTCTCCTCTCAATTTAGAACAACTTTCATGAAGAATGCAAGTTTCAAATATGCCTAATTCCTAGTGATTTCTAGTGAGAGAAAGCTTGTATAATGTATTTCAATGGTTTCCTTCTTCTAGCCGAGAATGGTATGGTGAAGATGACAATGGTGTGGCTGATTTTATAAGCCATTTACTTAGCCATTAAGCCTTAATTTTCAGCCATTAAAATTGACTTCCTAAGGCTTATTTATAAGTCACCTAATGAGTCATCTAATGAGTCATAGTTAGCTTTAACTATGATTAGATATTTAATCTTTATGGGCTTTACAATTGGGCCTCTCAGTTTGGACTTTCTTAATGGGCTTTCGGGCTGAAATTTTTACTATACCTCAGGCCTTTTATTATTTCAATATTTGGCCTATCAATCGGTCCAACAATTCGGTCTAAGGGACCTAAGAATTTCGATCTATGTTTAGCATACCTTAATGGGCTTTAAAATCTTCACTTTAGACCCATTACGTTTTTAACAATTAAATTAAATCCGGAATCCTTCTGAGTAAATTTTTCTTACTTCCGAGGATGATTATGTTGTATTCTAACCAAGAATATTTTTCCCCAATTTTTTCTCCATACTTGGGTTAATTTTTAACCATGGTTAGTCAATTATGGTAAAAGTCCACTTTTCTTAACTATAGTTGACTTTTTCCTTAATCATTGACCAAGTTGACTTTTTCTCAAAATTTTGAAAGTATCATATCTTTTGTCTTACACTCTCGTCTTTACGTTTTAGCCATTTTCGGTAGGTAAATACACCCGAAACACCTTAAATACCTTAACTCGCTAAAAAGGTCCATTTTACCCTTTTTAGCTTTTACTCTCGTTCTCTGTGTTCGGAACTAAATCAAACTGACTTTTCTTCATAAGGTCTCTATATTTTCTCATTTTAAGTTCTTATTTTCAGTCAGAATGATTCAGATCCACTCGGTTTAGCCTGTGACTCTTATAGCTCACATTAGGCTTTTATGTAGCTTATGCATGATAAATCATTTCACATACTCTTTAAATCTAGTAAATACTCTTCTTATGATTCAACTATAATAATAGAGTGTTCATACACATAGGAATCATAAGGAATAGGCTACATAAAATACGGGTCTGACACCATCAATTTCTAGCTAAGTTTTTCCCTCCCTCTAAGATGGCCAGACTCCGTAGTGACATATCTTCCTTTGCCCAATTCGATTCTGAATCTCTTTACGAAGAATGGGAACAATATAAGGAGCTTCTTAGGAAGTGCCCTCACCATGGCCTACCTTTATGATTGCAAGTCCAGACCTTCTACAACAGACTTACAAGCCAAAATAGGACCATCGTTGACGCTGCTGCGGGTGGAGCCCTAATGTGCAAAACAGAGGAGGAAGCTTACGATCTCTTAGACAAGATGGCTGCTAACAACTACCAATGGTCCTCAGAGAGGCAATTGCCTAAGAAGTCAATGGGTATTTATGAGCTTGACACGCTGTCTACCTTGACCTCTCAAATCGCTAACCTTACAAAGAAGGTAGAGTCGCTCAGTACCCAACATAATCCTTCCACTAGTCCTAACCCTGTATATTCTGTACAGAGTTCTTTTCTTTCTTGTGATCTGTGTAGTGGCAACTACTATGTAGATAGGTGTCCGCTTAATTTAGAATCGGTTCAGTACGTTGCCCCCCTTCCGAAACAACAGAACAACCCATTTTCAAACACCTACAGTGGAGTAACCATCCTAACTTTTCCTGGAGCCAAAACCAAGGGCAATGTTCTAATTCTAGCCATGTAGGACCCTCTCATTTTCAAGCTCCACCAGTTCAGGTACCACCACAGCATCAATTTCCTTACCATCCACCACTTCAGTATCCACATCATCCACCTAATCATTCCCATCCGCCCCACTTCCATCAACCACCACCACCATAACCTGAGCACTTAACAGTAGCTGGAAAGAAGCCCTCGCTTGAGGAAATGCTCACAACGATCCTGCAAAATCAAACAGCTTTAATTAAGAACCTAGGGGTTCAGGCAGGATAAATAGCAAATGCTCTTAGTCAACGTCCTCAATGAACCCTTCCTAGTAACACTGAAGCCAATCCTGTTAGGTAAAGGGAAGGTAAGGAACATGTAAAAGCCATCACCTTTAGGAGTGGAAGAGAGCTAGTCGATACATCAGTTAAGTCTAGACCTGACAAGCCCATCATTAAAAAACCCATAAGTTCTACCGGAGCAGCTCAGAAGGAGCAGGAATCAGAAGATCAAGCTGTAAAGGAAACAAAGCCAGGCACTTCTTCACCTTTACCTGTTTCTTTGTCACAACCTTCTTTGTCCTCCGATGCCACAAATGTTTCCACTACATCTCCTCCTGTTAGACCACCAGTCCCTTTTCCTCAGAGGTTTCAAAATAAAAAACTGGACCAGCAATTTGCCAAATTCCTTGAGGTTTTTAAGAAACTTCACATCAACATTCCCTTTGCAGATGCCTTAGAGCAAATGCCAAGCTATGTGAAGTTTATGAAGGACATCCTCTCTAGGAAAAGAAGATTGAAAGATTATGAGACGGTAACCTCAACTGAGGAATGTAGTGCAATTATCCAGAGAAAATTACCCCTAAGCTCAAGGATCCCGAGAGTTTTACCATACCATGCACTATTGGAAATTTATTTTTTGGTAGAGCCCTGTGTGATTTAGGAGCTAGTATAAATCTAATACCTTTGTCTATCTATCAGAAGTTAGGAATAGGGGATGCCAAGCCCACTACAGTGACCCTCTAGTTGGCTAATCGATCTATTAAATATCCGAAGGGGGTCATTGAGGATGTCTTAGTAAAGGTGGACAAGTTTATTTTCCCTGCGAATTTTATCATGTTAGACATGGAGGAAGACAAGGAAGTCTCCATTATATTAGGCAGACCATTCCTAGCGACTGGTAGAACTTTAATTGATGTTCAAAAGGGGGAGTTAATATGAGAGTTCAAGATCAGGAAGTCAAGTTTAATGTTTTCAAATCTTTATGGTTCCCTGATGACTCTCACGACTGTTTTAGGATGGATTTAGTGGATAAAGATAGCACTAAGGAGTTTTCTAAGAAACATCCTTTAAACCCTCTAGAAGCTTCCTTAGTGAAATCTGTCGATCTTAGAGAATACAGTGAAGATGATGATGAGGTCTATGAGACTTTACAATTATTAGAGGTCACTTCTTTTGAGGAAATTACCCAATTTGAGACACTAGAGCCTTCATCTATTCCAGCCTCAAATATCTTTCCTTTCACTAGTGATCCTCCAGCATTAGAGCTCAAACATTTACCCTCACACCTTAGGTATGTTTACTTAGGTGAATCCTCCACACGACCGGTAATAGTATCTGCTGCTCTCTCCAGTGATTAGGAAGCAAAATTACTACAAGTTTTAAGAGAGCATCAGAAGGCTATAGGTTGGTCTATCTCTGACCTTAAGGGTATTAGTCCCTCTATCTATATGCATAAGATACTATTGGAGGAGGGGTATAGGTCATCCATAGAGCACCAGCGTCAATTAAACCCTGTAATGAAAGAAGTTGTTAAGAAGGAGATCATTAAGTGGTTTGATGCAGGGATCATCTATCCCATTTCTGACAGTGCCTGGGTGAGCCCTGTACAATGTGTTCCTAAAAAAGGAGGGATCACAGTGATTGAGAATAAAAATAATGAGCTCATCCCCACTAGGACTATCACTGGTTGGCGAGTATGCATGGACTATAGGAACCTCAACAAGGGCACCAGGAAAGACCACTTCCCTTTGCCCTTCATTGACCAAATGTTAGATCGATTAGTTGGTCATGAATTTTATTATTTGTTGGATGGATACTCTGATACAATCAGATAGCTATAGCCCCGAAAGATCAAGAAAATACTACCTTCACCTGTCCCTATGAGACCTTTGCTTTTAGAAGAATGCGTTTTGGCCTATGCAATGCACCTGCTACCTTCTAGCGTTGCATGATGGCCATATTTCATGATATGGTGGAGGATTTTCCTGAGGTTTTCATGGACGATTTTTTTGTATTCAGGGATAGCTTTTATTTGTGTTTGCATAATTTGGCATTAGTACTGAGGAGGTGTGAAGAAATGAATTTAGTGCTTAATTAGGAGAAATGCCACTTTATGGTGAGAGAAGGTATAGTGCTTGGGCACAAAATTTCTACTAGGGGGATAGAAGTGGATAAAGCTAAGGTGGCAATTATTGAGAAATTACCTCCCCCTACCACTATAAAAGGAATTTGAAGTTTCCTGGGCCATACGGGATTTTACAGAAGGTTCATTAAGGATTTCTCTCAGATATCTAAGCCTTTATATAATCTCTTGGAAAAAGACACTGTGTTTTGCTTTGATGAGAAATGCTTAGAAGTATTTAAGACTTTGAAGAAAAAATTAGTAACAGCCCCCGTAATCTTAGCTCCGGACTGGAGTTTACCCTTTGAGCTTATGTGTGATGCAAGTGATTATGCTGTTGGGGCTGTACTAGGACAAAGAAAAGGAAGAGTCTTTTATGCTATCTACTACGCAAGCAAAACTCTGAATGAGGCCCAGATGAACTATGCTACTACCGAGAATAAGCTGTTAGCTGTAGTATTTGCTTTTGATAAGTTTCGCTCCTATCTCATTGGTACTAAGGTAGTAGTATATACTGATCACGCTGCCATTAAGTACTTAGTCTACAAGAAGGATGCAAAGCCGAGGCTGATTAGATGGATCCTCATACTATTGGAGTTTGACTTGGAGATTAGGGACAGGAAAGGTACGGAGAATCAAGTCGCTAACCATCTATCTAGATTAGAGAGTGGACTTAAATAAGATGGTACAACTATTAATGAGTCCTTTCCTGATGAGCAGTTATTTACTTTCGGCACTCCAGATTGCCCTGGTACGCTGATTTTGTGAATTATCTGGTGAGCAATATGATGCCACCTGATTTAACTGCCCAGCAAAGGAAAAAGTTTTTGAGTGATGTCAAGTATTATGTTTGGGATGAACCCTTCCTGTACAAGTAATGTAAAGACCAGATTTTGAGGGGGAGTGTTCCCATGGAAGAAGTAGAGGATATACTTTGACATTGCCATTCTTCTGATTATGGAGGGCACTTTAGAGGAGAAAGGACAATGGCCAAGGTTTTACAATCTAGATATTACTGGCCTTCATTATTTAAGGATGCTTACTACTTTATGCTCAAATGTGATAGATGTCAAAGGGTAGGTAATATTTCCAAAAGAAATGAGATGCCTCTGACTAATATTTTAGAAGTAGAACTCTTTAATGTCAAGGGTATTGATTTCATGGGACCATTTGTTCCTTCATATGGCAATCTCTATATTCTAGTGGCGGTTGACTATATGTCAAAATGGGTTAAAGCGATGGCATTACCGACTAATGATGCCAAGGTGGTGGTAAGGTTTTTTGAAGAAGAATATTTTCACAAGATTTGGCACACATAGGGTTATCATTAGTGATAGAGGATCCCACTTTTGCAACTGAAGTTTTGATGGGCTTTTAAAGAGACATGGGGTCAAACATAAGGTAGCCATTGCTTATCACCCACAAACGAGTGGCCAAGTAGAGTTGTCCAATAGGAAAATTAAGGGGATATTGGAGAAAATAATGAACCCAAGTAGGAAGGATTGGTCCATTAGGTTAGATGATGCACCGTGGGCCTATAGGACAGCCTTCAAAACACCTTTAGAAATGTCCCCTTATCTGCTTGTTTATGGTAAAGCCTGTCATCTATTAGTAGAGCTTGAGCATAAGGCCTACTGGGCCCTTAAGAACCTGAATTTCAATTTAGATGCAGCAGGGGAGAAGAGGCTGCTACAGCTCAATCAGTTAAATGAGTCAGGTTGCAGGCATATGAGAATGCCAAGCTCTACAAGGAAAAGACTAAGCGATGGAATGATAAGAAAATTAAAGAGTGACACTTCGAGCCAGGCCAACAAGTTTTGTTGTTTAATTCACGCTTGAAGTTGTTTCTAGGAAAGCTTAAGTCTAGGTGGTCAGGTCCCTTTACCATTACACAAGTATTCCCTCATTGAGCCATTGAAATTATGGATGAGACCCTAAAACAACCCTTTAAGGTTAATGGGGGCAGACTAAAACATTACTTTGGGGGAAGATTTAATCGTCAACACTCTATGACTACTTTAGCTGACCCTCCTACTTCTGATCTTGCTACTTAGCTTCATTTTTCTTTCCACTTTTTGTACAGTTCTTTTCTTTTCTGCTGTTTCTTTCTTTGTTTATTTTACAGATTTCTTTTCTAGTTTACGTTTTCAATCAAGCTTCGATTGTCATCATCATCATCATCAGATAAGGGAGTACTCTGTTCCTGAGCTTCAATTCTTACATTATCTGCACACTGAGGACACTGTGCACTTTAAGTTTGGGGGAGGGGATATCACTTGAGCATTTTTCAAAAATTTGGGCAAAATTGAAAAAATTTCAAAAGTTTTCAAAAATCTGAGCTTAAATTGTTTGATTTTGGGATGATTTAGTACTTAACATGTAGTTTTCCCATATTCTGATGATATAACCCCATGAATTAGTTTGACTTTGATAAAATAAGAAGCATGATTATAGGAAAAGCATGAAGTTGAATTCTTGAATTTGTCTTGATTCTAATTGTGATTTCCTCTTTTTATGCACATGTCATGTCATGAATCTGTATATTTATTTAGAGAAAGCTTATGTGGACATAGGATTGCATTTGTTCAGTTGATTTTGTGCATCATATTCTAGAATTTGTTTGATCTTATTTCGAGGTGAAATATTAGATCACACTTAATTAGGGAGATGATTTAGGCTATCTTTGGATCGTTTGAGCCTTTCTAGCCATCCTTGTACATATTTTACCCCTAGTCACCCATCTCGGCTAAATAAGCTTTTCTCTGTAAATACACCTGCATAATTTTCCTTAGCCTAAATACTTTATTCCTATCCCTTACCCCAAAATCATGAAAAGTCATTGGGATATATTGTGAGCTTTGTACATATGGGTATCTGGTGACAGTGAAAGTTTAAAAAAAATTGAAAGAAAAAGAAAAAGAAAAAGAAAAGAAGAAAGATGAAAAATACAAAAATAGAATAAAATGTTTAGCAAAAGAAATAAGTTTGGGGGAAAATAAATTTGAGCTCTTACATTAAAGATCCTAGAAGTAATGCATGTTGAGGGGTAATTAAACCTAAATCGACTTTATCATACCTTAGCCCTAGCCTTACATTACAAGCTTAATGAAGTCCTATTGATCTTTGGTTAAGTGTGACTACATTAGTGGAGAGAGAAGTGAAAAGAAAACTTATGGGAATGATCACATGTCATTGACTTTGCATTCACTGTGTTTGCATAATCTGATCCGAATAATGTACTGTGAAGTGGCTTTGACATTTTCACACACTCACGAGGGGTCCAATTTGGGTTAGGACTTATGATTGGATGATTCTAAATGTTGGACTTGTAATTACGAATCTTTGAGATCATAGTCTGTACTTTTTCTTTGAGGATAATATTGGGGATATTATTATGTCGGGTACTTGTTATTCCTACATTTGTTTTGCTTCAGGACAAGCAAAAGCTCAAGTTTGGGGGTGTGATAATTCTATTTTTAATAGAATTATTTGTGCTTAATTTCCTAATTAATTATTTAAATCCCCAATTTATTTTATTAATTATCCCCTTTTGTTTAATTAAAATTCTCTAATGTGCAGGTAAATTAAATCCGGATGAAACTCAGTCGTTTCAGTCAAAATTGGGTTGAAAATGGGCTAAAGGAGACTGGACCACTTCCAAATTGCAGACCGAGTCACCAGTCGTCTGTACACGCTTGATGCCAGGTGTCCGTATTTTATTTGCTTCGAAATGAAAAGATCGATGGACACCGTGCCAACCTTCTGGAAGACACACGCTGGGCCACATCACACAGCCAACTGGACAAACCGACAAGTGATGTGGAAATATCTACTCTGCAGTAAATAAAATGAAGACAAGTGGCCTAATAATGCCAACGCATCTAGGATGGAAAATTACGATTGTACCCCTAAGTGTGTATATAAATAGAATATGATGGCAATTGAAAAACTCATGTAATTTAGGGTAGAATAGCTTTTAGGGTAACTTTAAGTTTTCCTTGTTTTTAAAATTTCCGAATAGTTTTCTTTTAGCAAGTTTTTTACTGTTCATAGTAACTTACTTTATTTTATGAAGTGTTTCATTCATTTGCTATTTCATTTGTAGTTCACATTATCAAAGTTTATTTCCTTTGAATTTGATTCAATGAAATTTAATGGAAAGTATTTGTTTCTCTTTTACTAGCTCTCGGTTTTGCTAAATTGCTTATGATTTTGTTTATTGAAAAACCTTTATTTTTCCTAGATCTCAGTTTGCTCATCTTTTGTGCATTCGGGTGACAAGATTTCCTCATTCATTCTTCTGCCTTTCGGTTCTGGTGCCTTGATGTGGGTAGATGCTGAGCATTGTTCCATATCAAGAGCAATGTGGAACCACGGTTGGAAAAAGGGAATGAAGCAAACTGAGGATGATGGTTCCCTATTCACATTGATGAAGCTCATGGGTGACTTTCATTTGTTGCTTTTGCATACTCTCCTTTGGTTTTAAGTTTATGTTCTACAATGCTTTGTTATTATTTTCTTTTCTTATTTCATTGTTTGCACTACACGATTCAGTTCTCTACTGCAATTAATCATTAGCTTCCATATTAATTGTTTCTGCATTTTCTTATGTATGTGATCCATTTTATTTACTGCATGTTATCTCGACATTTTCTTGTTACTATCACTTGACTCACTAGCCGGTTTAGGTTTGGTAGAAGCATTACCGTGTGGTGAGGAGCAGAAGATTGTGTCTGTAGGTGCAGTAGAGAGCATCCATAATCATCCTCTGTTATGCTCTGTTTTGAGAGCTTGATACTGTTCATTCTCTTTTCATGACTTCATTTTGCATTAATCTAAGTGTGATAGTTGCAGGTTTGACAGGATGTGTACTGACCGAACTGTTGTGTGATTATTGATGTGTGGGCGGTAGCTGAAGTTGTTAAGGATATAGAGCTTTGTGTTTAAGCTTGGTTCCAGCCTTGTTTCAATTTCTGTTTTATGTTTATTATATTTTCTATTTTGTTTCCTTATTCCTAGTTACTTATTCAGGTTCGATTTCATGTTTCATTTTATAGTTGCATTAAATTGGTTTAGCTTTTCCAGTTTTTGCATTATTGATTGTTAATTACTGATTATATTCTTGGTTACAGTCTGTCGGGTGGCATTTACAAGAGGAAGTACGGTGTTACTGAGTGCTGGACTGAAGCAGGAGGGTGCTTGGAATTCGCTGACGTAGCTGCTGTTTGTTCCCATTTAGTTGCAGCTTCCTGTATAGCAGAGGTGGACGTTCAATAGCTGGACAGGCCGAGGAACGGTACCAGGAGCAGGAACAGTACATCACTCACAGCACCTGGAAATGGAGAGGAAACCATAAAATGTGTATAGTGTAGTACGCAGGACCACTTGGCTGAAGCATTTGGTTAAGGCATTGTTTGGCCGATTAAGTACTATGCACTTGTTATTTCTTGCTTTTACCTTAATGAGTTAAATTGATTGATCCTTTGTTAGTTGTTAGTTAGGTAATTTAATCAAGTAAAATAGTAGGTTAGTTTTATTATCTTGCATGTTAATTTAATTTTTAGTTTTCATTTTTAGTTAATAGTGAATTTTATAGGTTTTAGGATTTAATTTTAGTTTAGTATTTTATTCGATTAAATTTGTTTCATGCATGTTTTAAATTTTCATTTTAATTTTAAAAGTCCAAAAAATATTTATTTTTCATGCATTATTTCGATTTTGTTTTATCTAGTTAGAATTAGATTTAATTTAGGATCATTTTATAGGAAATTATTTTCTTAATTAGGTTAATAGAAGTTTTAAATTTTATTAGATCTTATATTAGTTTAATTTGCAATTTTTATTAAGTAGTTTAATTACATGCATTTTTTATTTTAAGTTTGTTTAATTTTTGTCTAATTAATTTTGTTTCTTTATTTTCATATTTGCATTTTAGTTTAATTGCGTTAATTACTTTTAACTATTTTAATTATCTTTTGTAGGTTAATTGCTCTAATTGCTTGGAGCACTGTAAGTAATATTAGCTCGGTTTTATTTTATTTAGTTTATAATTGTTATTGTTTTCAGTAGTTTTAATTTCAGCCTTGTAGATCACACATCATCAATTCATAATTTGCTAGGATTGTAGATCACACATCATCAATTCATAATTTGCTAGGATATACTTAGGGTAAGATTAACCGGTAGTTAATTCGGCTGATCAACTTCTCTGTGGAACGATAATTCGGGACTCAAATCTCATTATTACTTGTAAGACCTGTGCACTTGCGGAAAATACATCTAGGTCACTTAGAGTGGGCATAGCTCGTATCAGTAGGTGGCCCACTTCTTTGCAAAGCATGGTTTTTAAACCAAATCAAGTCATTTTCTCATGCAATTCATTTCAAATGTTAGCCAACCTACCAAACACATACTAAAAAGCAATAAAACAAGATTTTCAAAGCATCATGTTTTTGTTTTCATGCACATTTCATCAAAACCCAACTCTTGCCCTTCAAACGCCCAATTCCTTTCCTATTACCACATGCACTCTGGAAAACATTAACCACCCAAATTGTGCACAGATATCTCTACGAGTCCACACAATTCCCTTACCTCGATTTACTTGGGGTGCGACTCTCTTCCTCTTAGCTTCTCACATTTTTGGCTCAACTTGTTCCGGTGTATCCTCGGGAGCTGCGATTCATTCATCCAACACTTGAGTTAACGTTGCTAACTCTGATTCAACTATGTATTTTACCCAATGCCTTAATTACTCTTTTTACCCTTTTTGGGTAAGTCTCACAATTCATTCCATAACATCATCTTAAATTCATTCCCCCAACACCATTATCACCTTAAGGTATCCTATTCATTATTAATTCCAACACACTTCACTTTCTCACACTAACCCATTTGTAGGTTATAATCATTCCATTGCATTCTAGATAGTTTCTACCACCAATCAACTCCAAAATCAATAACTAAACAAATGTACTTGAGTTGGTGCTTTAGAAACTCACCTCTTTAGATTTCCTTCTTGCTCCAAATGGAAATGCCCCTTCTTCCTTAAATCCAACAAATGGGGAAATGCCTCCAAGCTATGTTGTTCTTCTCCTTGATGAACAACTTTGTATCTAATAGCCTTCCCTCAAATCTTTATGAAAATAGACGGATTTAGGAGTGAGAAAGTTAGGTTTTGGGTTAAAAATAGTAGAGTGAGGTTTTTATCCCGAAATCTGTAGATTCAACTGCTCCTATTTATAGAATTGCTTGATGAGATCGATCTGTCGAGGGCTTGAGATCAATCTGGTCCTCTTAAAAATCCCTCATTTTCACAACACTTGAAGGCATAAGATCGATCTGTCGAAAGCTTGAGATCGATCTATCTCAAGCAGAGAGTTAAGGAGATCGATATGGCTAGGGAGGAAATCGATCTGCTCCAACCCGAAAGCTAAGGAAATCAATATGTTTGCATTAAGAATCGATCTTCTCATTACAGAATGTTTAGCAGATCGATCTGGCTCCATTGGAGATTGATCTGCCCAGTTCCATTACTCGAATAAGAGTATATTTGGCTCTTCCAGATCGATCTCTCATCTTATGAGATCGATCTGACATTCATATTTTTCCAGATTTTGCTGCAGTTTTCTGCAGTAATTCACACCGAATATCCTTAATTTGTTGCCATAGTCATTTTCTCATCCAACCACATTTAAGACTTGAAAATGACATCCATTCGTACTTTATACACATTAAAACTTGTGTGTATTCATTGTATAACCAAAGGTATACAATACATAACTAAATGGAAGCATAAAGATTTACACCACTTATGCAACTTCATTCCATTTTACCACACTACTCATATTCCATCCACTCACATTCATCACATACAAAAGTCCATTTCTTCATATTCATACATAATGAAACTTGTACGTACATCACAAACTCTTATTACAAGTGTGTACATTGAATTTATGGACTTTAAATCACTTATGCTTTACATTACAAGTACATCACCATTTACACATATAAAAGGTTAAACATATATGGGGTCTCACAAATAGCACTCAAACCGACTGGAACTCACTAGCTCTTTCAAAAGGAAAAAAGCCTATTCAAAAGTCTTCCTCCCTCTCTATCCCTATACTATAGGAATATAGGAATGAGTAAAGAGATCTATCCAACCCCCAGGATATCCCCACATACAAGGAAAGAAAAAAGGATATCTTTTTGTAGACCTATCCGGGAATCTCTTATCGTTAGCGTTAGCTCAGCCCAGAGAAAGAAAGAAATTTTACGAGGAAGAATAAGACTACCTTCCTCACTAAAGCCCTAGCCTTAAGCTTTTAACCTAGCCTTAGCCTGCCCGATACAACTAATACATCTCGACCTTATAATAATAATAATAATAATAATAATAATAATAATAATAATAATAATAATAATAATAATAATAATAATAATAATAATAATAATAATAATTATTATTATATATATATATATATATATTTGTGCATACATAAAGTCTGAAATAAAAACTTTACAATTGTTAGGTATACCTTAGCATAAAAGCCGCGCTCTCAGAACGAGAAATCAATGATTTCCGAACGGTTCACCAACAAATAAATCTGAAATGTTTTAAAGAAAGGGGTGAGCAACCACACGCTCAGTAAGGAAAACATATAATTGAGCTAATAAAACATCAAGTAAGCGGTTTATAAATATTTTCTCCGATTAGCAAAAATATGCAATTTGTAACACAATGCACAAGCTTTAGTTGGGTCATTTAACATGCGTGAAAACTAAAGATTTCACAAAGCTTACACTCAATAGTTCATAAATCAATAGTATAGATTTTAAAACCTGAAAACCTTGAAATATGGTAGCATAATATTCATGTTGGAAACGAGTACAGTAAATCAAAACATATACATGGGCTTCCATTAAAATATTCAACACAAATACGAGATGTGGCACAATCTTAAACTTATCATGGAATTCAATTATAAAATGTAAACACCTATGGCCATAGTGACTACCACCCTATCCTAAACTGATCAAGTCTAGACTAGGGTTCTGAAGATGAGATCAAGGTCTACAGTAGTAGGTAGCTGGCACCATAGGGAAATCACGCAGACCCTCCTACCGGTGCTACTTAGAAAATCTCATTACCACAGAGGCATCTCCGTGAAGCACTTGGCACCGTAGGGCAATCACACAGAACCTCCTACCGGTGTTAGAGATGGCTCTCACGTCTCATAAACTCGATGCCACCTAGGCACCCCTATGAAGCACTTAGCACCGTAGGGCAATCACAGAGAACCTCCTATCGGTGCTAGAGATGGCTCTCACATGACATGACTGCCACACATGCATTTTCAGGGATCTCCACCATTCTCAAAAACCAACCACCACGACGGGTGTACAGTATAACTACAAAAATCATTTCAATTCAAAACTAAGGTTCGGGAAAGTAAACTTTGACTTTAAAATGGGCAACATCATTTCAAACAAACAACCATCATTTGGTTTAAAACATTACACTTTTTCGAATCACATTCAAAATAGCTCATGCAAACAAGTAACGAAAATCATGCAATAGTGAGGGAAATGATAAAATCAAAAGAAGCGACGCTTACATGCAAGTTTGGGTTTTGCCGTTTTCAAAATCTATTAGCATTAAACGAAAGATTCACCCACGTAATAGCGCTTTGACTAAAGCTAGAAATTTCAAAATAAAAATAAATGTAGCAGGATTGAAAATCAAGTAAAGTATATAATTATATTAAATAAATCCTAAAACTTCACGCTAACCAAATGGTCTACGGTTTTCTAGTCAGATTTTAACTAAATCTAGGTATCCCATTAGCTATAAGTCAAAAACGATAAAATTAGGTAAGGTAGGTAATTAACTTTAAAATAAATCCTAACTAAACTAACAGCCTATGGTTCGTAGTAAAGTTTTAGCTTAACCTGAGGTATCCTACAAGCTACAAGCTATATAAATCCCTTACTGCAAACGATGCACACTAACTACCCTTATCTCCTTAGGCACGCATATATGTGCCTATGTCTCCTTTTCGCTTGCCTTACTATTCGAAGGGATATTTGCTGCAAAATCCATGAATACATAAAGGTCGCATCAGCATCCGTTTTCATCCAATTTAATATCAATTAACTCATTATATTCACATAAGCAGTAAATTGAACACTACATTGCTTATAAATCAAATTTCCTTCCATAGAATGAAATCCCCAAATTTTCTTAATCTCTAGATTTCTCCAAGTGTTCTTAAATCTAGAATCGACAACTTATTTATTTTTAGAATTATTTCCAAAGTACCATTATACCATGTTTAAAATAGGTTTATACTAAGTTTCTATTTTTGAATCGATTAAAGCTATTCGCTCATTTCCAATTTCCAATCTTCCATTCATAATCCCTACAAGCAATTTAGCTTACGTACTGATTACATTATAATTTATTAGTTTATATTCTCAAAACTCATTTTTAGCATGATTTTCCCATTTGACAAAATCTTCCCTACAAGTTTCTTAGTGGCCGAATCTACTCCTTTATGCCCATTTCTTTGTTTTCCAACAAATTCAATTCCAATTCTTCCTAATTCAAATCAAAATATTTAATTCCTTGCCTAATTCTCAAAATCCCCAATTTATGTCTAATTAACCCTAGTTTCCCAATTTCTTCAAAACCAAATTTAAATTAATTCCTACAACAATCATACTTCTATAACACAATTTGTAAACTAATTTAGCTGGACAAAAATTTAATTTTACCTAAAAGTTTTCTGGTTCAAAAATGGAGATGCAGAAAAAATGGGTATTTGTTGGTTTTGGCTACTATTGGTGTCAGAGGGGGGAAAAAGAGCCATGGAAGAGGTGGACCAGGTGATGGTGGTCGCCTGGCTTGCGGTCTGGGGTGGTCGGCGTCTTCTACGGTGGTCTATTTCATGAACAGACAGATAAAGGGGGAGGGGGTCCTGCGCTCGGGTGAAGGGGAGAGGGAGGAAGGGTAATGGGATTCGGTTGAAGGGGAGGAGGTCGTCGGTGGTCGGAGGGGGGGCTCTGGTTCATCATCGGCGGTGAAGGGGAACGACAACAGCAGAAGGGAGGGGGAGAACTTGAGTTCGGCGAAGCAGAAGGAAATGGAGGGGATAAGGGAGTATTGCCGGTCGCTAGGGTGGGGGAGCTTCGATCACCGACGGTACCAGGGAGGTCGACTGAGTGAGCGGAAACGAGGGAGAGAGGAATTGAGGGGGGTTCTGCGCTCGGGTCGTGCGATAGGGAAAATTTCCTGTCGCGCGATCTGTTCTTTTCTTTTTTTTTTTTGCTTTTCAGTTCTCTTTTTTTTTCTTTTTCTTTTTACTTTATTTATTTATTTAACTATTGAATTCCTAATTTATCTAAATAAATATGCCAATATACATGCATAAAATTTAAAATTTTGCTACTAAATGATAGAGTTCCCATATATTTTATTACTTGTATAAATTTTATTACCAAATTACAAAATTTTCCTTTTTAATTTATGTTTCATCTTTTTAATTATATTTTATCTTATAATCACCATGATTAATTTATTTTAGTTTTTTCTTTATTTACCTATTTTATTTAAATTATTATACCTAATGCCTTATACTATATTTTATAATTTTCCCAAACTTAATCTAATTGCATGAATTTATTTATTAACTAGTATTTAGCTAAAAATTTCGAATATACAAGTTAGTGGTCTTACATTTCTCCCCACCTTGTTGAATTCGGTCCTCTGACTTCTCGAGCTAAGTCAAAAAAGTTGTGGGTATCTCTCTCGCATCAAGCTCTGTAATTCCCACGTTGCTTCCTCAGTAAGTATGGTGTTGCCATAGCACTTTGACAAAACGAATGATTTTAGATCTCAGGACTGTATCCTTCCTATCCAGAATTCGAACCGGTTTCTTCTCTTAGCTCAAATCTTTTCCTATCTCTAAGGGTTCATATGCAATGATATGTGAAGGATTGGGCTGGTATTTATGGAGCATGGATACATGGAATACATTATGTACCTCGGCTGGCTGGGGTGGTAAAGCTAGTCGGTACGCTACCTCACCAATACGCTCTAATATCTCAAAGGGTCCTATGTACCGAGGACTCAACTTGCCCTTTTTCCCAAATCTCATAACATCTTTTATCGGAGAAACTTTTAAGATGACATGATCACCCACTTCAAACTTCAAATCCCTTTTTCCGATGATCTGCATAACTTTTTTTATCTATCTTAGGCTGTCTTGAGCCTTTTACATATTATGCGAACCTTCTCAGATGCTTGCTCGACCAAGTTCGAAGCATAAATCTTCTTGTCACTAACCTCTTCCCAAGCAATCGATGATCTACACCATCGTCCATAAAGAGCTTCATACGAGGCTATTCCGATACTTGAATGGTAATTATTATTATGTGTAAACTCTGCTAATGGAAAATGGTCCTTCTAGGAGTCCTTTTAAAATCCTGAGTACATGCTCCCAATTCCATATTGGCATGGGTAAAAGTTGTAATAACCTCCAGGCTTCTGGTACTTTACCTTAATCCACTGACATATGAGACATTTAGTCTGAAATTCAATTACATCTTTTATCGTACCTGATTATCAATGTACCTTCAATACTCGATAAATCTAACTATTTTTCGGATGCGAAGTATATCTCTATGGATGAGCCTCTAATGACATCAATTTCTAAATCTTAATAAATCATCACTGTCGATACCAAATCTATTTTAGGACCCTTTGATATCTAACTAGCCATATCGATACAATATTTATCATTACACTAAGCTTGTATGATTTGATTAATCCAGTCTATTTTTCAACTCTTAGGTTAACCACCATACCGTAAACATCAGTATCAAAAGAACCACATCCAATTTGAGGTTCGCAGAACATTCCAATAGTTCGCTTTCCCTAACAATTTATGCGACACCATGCTGAGTTTTCCCCTTTTTCTCAAGGTGTCAACTCTAGCTATTTCTTTTCCTTGTGTTAAATTGCTTTTGTGAAATTTAAAACTTTCATGATTAGTAAGATTCTATAATCTTTCATAGTACAAATAATGGTATCCCAACTTCAAGCGTAAAATTTACAACGGTCAATTCCAATTTATGGGTTATGTATCTAGGTACTTCTAGACGCTGTCAAGTTTATCAGGTGAGGAGGTATTTTGAAATACCTTTATTAGCCATCAGGCTTGACCACATAAACTGGTTATGGATATAAGGGTTCAAGGTTCAATCCCAATAGAAAGTAGGATACCATAATTTATCGCAATTTGACATTTATCCCGTAGTCACCACTCGTTCTTCATTCACATCGCTCGATCCAAATCATTTCAGATACACAAAAATATTCATACGTTGTGTACATCTCTCATTCCAATTATAATCTTGTATCCAAAATTTATCACACTTCAAAACTTATCTCACTTCATACATCAATTATAACAATACTCTTTCCTTATTCCAATTAAGTGTCACATTCGATACATAAGCATATACAATTTACAATCTTAGATTCGATACGTAATTCATATGTCAAGTCTCCTTATACCCCAACTCTGAATCATCTTAACAGTTTTGGGTCTTTCCCACTGATCTACAACTTTTGTTTTGGGAGAATCTGATTGGCATCCATTCTTGATACCTCATGACCCATAAGTGTAAGACCCTTAAATTCATATGTAATACCGTTAATTTTTGTAAACTCTCATTTAATTATGTAAATATTGGATTGTGAAATGAAAACACACAAATTTTAAGGTGTATAACGAGTGTAAAAAGGACATTTCCATGAGTGGAATGTGAATATATTGAGTTTTGAGTAGTGTGGTAAAATGGAATGAAGTTGCATGAGTTGCGTAAATCTTTGTACTGCCATTTGATTTTGTATTGTATACCTTTGGTGTGAGATCTGTAATTTTTTGTATGATATTCCTTATGATTTCCATATTATATGACATTATTATATGTTAATGGATTCATAAGATAGTTGATTCGGATTTGATAAATGTGGACAAAACGAAATAATGTACGTAAAATCGAATATAGATAAATCGAGAAAACAAGGAAGCAACAAGTTCGTCTAAGGAATTAAATCGAGGTGACTGAAAATAAGGAATTTAAAATAGGGAAAAGATTGTAGATTTATGAAGAAAGTCAATTCAATTTAGTCCTGAACACGTACAAGGGTTAAATGGTTAAAAGACCAAAATTCGATATAAATTCAACAAGTAATTTTCATTAAAATATGGGATTTGCGAAATCTGGATCAATACCGAGGAAAATATTTAAATTCGAGGCCGATTGATCTAGATATAATTTACTGTAATTTATGGGAATTACTTTAGAATTTATCGGGATTTTTAATTCGAAAAATTATCCCGAAAAGAATCGAAAAATATACCGAAAAAGACGAAAATAAACCGATAAATTCATTTATTGAATAAATGAATTAAATAATATTTTTTAGGATATTTTAAGAGATATTTGGGTATTTTTAATATATTTTAATGCATTAAAATAATAATAAACGAATTAAAAAAAGAAAGAAAGAAATTGGAAATCTGAAAATCGGGGAGAGAGAAAGTGAAAAACGAAAACTGAAAACGACTCGCGAAACCCGATTGCAACCCGTGACCTCTGACGAGCCATAGGCATTCGACGAGTCTAGCTATCAATCAAAAAAGGAAGAGCAAAGCCTGGCGATTCCAACGGTACCGGTGACGTGCGCTGACGGTCCCTATTTTCGGCGAATCGACCGATGGAAAATCGATCGAGAAATCGCCTTTGCCCCGACGAATGGCGGTGTCTTAACGCTGATTCAACCCCGTAGAGCCTTCCCCAGGTCGAGACAGTTCTGTTGAGCCCACTGGCGACGACGAGATGGCCGGAATCACCGGCGACGGTAAACGGGCCAAAACGGCACCGTAGCCGAGAAGGAAGAAAAAAAAAAGAAAAAGAAAAGAAAAAGAAAAAGAAAAAGAAAAGAAAAAAAAGGAAAGAAAGTGTACCCGGGGATGACTCAAAATTCGAGTAAGTGACCGAGGGTCGGGATTGACCTGCGGATAAATCCCGAGAATTTAATTTAATATTATTTTAGTAGAAAATGACCCGGATTTAAATAATTGTGCAGTGTTACTACAGAGCCCGAACGAGAGCCGATTTAGCTCTAATTTTCGTACCCCGCATCATATTGGGTAAGTACATTTTAATTATGATAATATGAGTCCTTAAATGCAGAGTTAAGATTATTTTACGGAATTTACAAATTAATTCTGCATAAAAGGAATTTTATTCGAAATATCAACGTAATTATCGTAAATAGTATCCAGGCTATCCAATGAGTTTGGAACGAAGCCCGATGATTATTAATAAACAAAATGAGCCCAATAAACCCGAAAAAAGGGATTTTAAAAGTGGAAACGGGCTGAAAAAGGGGTTCGAGGCCCATTAAAGTGCAATCGGGCCCAATAGAGTATAACGGGCCCAAAGCTTTAGATTCGATCAGTAAGAGTGAAATACTTGTCAATATATTTGAACTGAACCCATATGTGGTTATATGCAACTTCGTAGACGAGCGAATTGGACTGAGAGACCTGGTACGGTCGAGTCGGGATAAGCTCGTGTGTGATTCCAGGTAAGGGAATTTTATGAACACTTAGAGGTAGCTGTACGTAGTTTCGAGGGGATTTACATTACGCTAAATTTAATAGGCTACTCAAAAACAGAATAATCATTTTTATGAAAAAATATGGAAATAGTGCTAAATTACTATTTTGCCCCCAGTGAGGAAAATTTCAAAAAGGGTAGTAAGGCTATGAAACTGCATGAATTTCATGATATTAATGTTTTCATGATGATATTGCTTTAATTCAAGTAATTTATGGATAGGTTGGTTATTATTTTCATGTTTTAAGTGAAAAAGGCACATGTTAGGTGCCAATTGATATTTATTTAACATGTTTTGATAAAATTAAGCCACCTATCAGTGTTATATGAGTTTTAACCGTGCTTAAGCACTGCTCGCACTGGATTTTATATTTTAACTCATACACAGAGTGCTGGAGCCCTGCTCGCACTATTTTACAGATTTATTTCATATGACTACCGTACTGGAGTTTTTCTCGAATGAGGTTTTCATTGAGTTTTTATACACACCTGTACTAGAGAATTGCTCGTACGTGGACTATGATTGAATTTATAATCAGTTTGAGTCGTAATAGAGCGCTGATCGTACGTAGATTTTATTGATTTCTATGAAACCGTGCTAGAGCTTCGCTCGCACGAGGTTTTTAGATATCATGAATATGCATGGAGTCGTGCTAGAGCTTCGCTCGCACAAGAATTTATATGACATGCATATAGCCGTGTTGGAGTCTCTTGTACACTGTGTGTCATAGTGAGATGATATGCTCACACGTGCATACTAAGACATACTTGACATGGGTGGATAAGACCTATTACAGGCACCCCTGATTGAGCTTGGGTTCACGGAGCACGTTGTACCGTGTATGTCACACGGAGTACGCTGTACCGTGGGGATTGTTGGAGTGGAGTAGCATTAGTCACGAGACAGCAAGTCTTGCCCTCACAATCCTGATATTATGCTGTTCCGATGGGTAGGACTAACCCACCTCCCGTTTCAGGTGTGACACCCCGCACTCTAGGATCCGTGTGCCAGGGATCACGAGGTTATGGCCATAGTCCTGGATATTACCGATATAGTCGCTTACATGTCTTACATGATATAACTATTGGTCTTGATAGACCAGGGTAGACCCGAGGGAGGGGTCAGGCCCGATTTTCTTATGATTTCAATTGAGTTTTGATTGTTCCCATGGAAGAATTTTATGAAACTTTCATTGATTTGTAACCCTGTGAGAAGGGTGATTTTATAATGGAGGTTTGAAAATTAAAGAATTTTGTTGAAATGGATGTTGATTTGTGAGTGTATCATATTTTGACCCAGATGGGGTATTTTATAACGTGTTGATTCATTGAGCATGAGATGTTTTCACATAAGAATTATTCCATGTTTTTAATATGCCGATTTCCCGTTTTAGAACAGATGATATTATATATATATGGCATATCATTGTTTTTACCTCATGCTCACATATATATATCCTGATTTCTTATCAGCATGTAGATAGTATAGCTATCTACCCATTTGTATTATTGCCTTACTAAGCATGTGGAGCTCACCCTTTCATTTTTCACCCACTTTCAGTGTTTCCACCATAGAGATAGCGGGTGTAGAGAGTAGATAGCATAACTGATTTTTTATGTTTTCCATCGACTGTCAGGTATACACCACGTACAAAATTTTGTATTAGTATGCTTACAGCACAATATTGTATATGAAAGAATATTTGGGGATGTAAATATAAAATCATGTGATGTATAAAACATACCAACCACTCTATTATAATATGATTGATGTAATTATATATATATATATATGTACATGTGATATTTTAATGGTTAAAAAGGGTATATCATTGATTCATAGCCCGACCTGTTTAGAGGAATATGTCACTAGGAGGTAAGAAAGATTTTCTAAAAGCGAAAAATTTGTACTGATTTCAGTAGTATTGGGTCGTGATAGTAAAAGTGGTATCAGAGCAGAAGTTGGCCAGACGTGAATCAATATCGATAAGTAAGTAATTAAGAGTTAGAGTTGGTCGGATAAGAGTTAATAGTGGTCATTAAGGAAAATTACATCCCCTTAGTACTGTGCTGTATGAGATGTCAAAGTGTATACTAGAGGAGAATTAAATTAACAAATGAATTTGGATTACAGGATTTATATTATGCCGATCACCCGCAGTGGTAGAGGAGATAGTACACGTGCTAAAGGTCGTAGGGGCAGGTCTAGAGGCCGTGGTGGTGGTATACAGACTGGTCAAGTACCCGAGGATACTGCTGTGTGACCAAATGAGACTGAGGCACGCTTCGCTAGACTTGAACAGAGTATTGAGAGCTTGGTTAAGATTGTAGCACAACAGGCAGAGCTCGGGGCTAGAGATAGGCGAGATCCGGTGGGACAGGCAGCAGTTGATCCCGAGATGCCAGCACAGGCAGCAGAGTTACCCTAGGATCAGGCTCAAGCTGTAGAGGCAGTGAGACCCCAGTCAGCTTAGGATGCTGGATGAGTGTGACCTTGATAGATTTAGACATTTTCAGAAGTGTAGACCTCTAGTCTTCCATAGGAGGAAGGACCCAGTAGTAGCTGAGGATTGAGTGTATCAGATGGAGAACCTATATAGGCTTTTTAGGTGCACTACTATTTAGAGGTTGCTTTTGCCGTATTTGTATTTCAGGGAGCGGCAGAGCATTGGTGGAGATCTACCGAGCCAATTCTGAGAGCTCGACATGTTGAGGTCACATAGGAGATATTTTTAGATGCCTTTAGGAGGCAGTATGTTCTCGCTACTGCACAGCGGAAGTTGAGGATGGAGTTTTTAAGTTTGGTTCAAGGGAACCAGTCTATTGATGAGTATGAGACTCGATTCATATCTTTAGGGAGATATGATTTAGAGACGGTGGGCAGTGAGGATCGGAAGGTCCAGAGGTTTATAGATGGACTGAGACCAGCCATCAGATCTCGATTGGCTCCCTTTGATGTTTCGACTTATGAGGAGGCATTACATAGAGCTCAGCTGTGTGAGCAGGATTATGAGCGAAACGTCTCCGAGATAGGAAAGTTTAGTAGAAGTCGAGACAGAGACCGAAAGAGACCTGGGAGAGACAGATTTTTTAGGAGAGGGGTACGGCTCTCTGATAAGAGGTCGAAGATTGAGGAGGTACAGGAGAGGACAGATAGACCCCCTGTTCATCCGGCTTTACCACCAGCTAGAGGTATTGTCATTAGAGGACCATGCCCTACTACTGATCGATGTAGGCGATGTGGCAGATATCATGGTACCAGACCTTGTCCAGTGCCTATAGCTACTACTGTAGTATGTTATCGATGTGGGAGGCCAGGGCATGTGATGAGAGATTGCCCAGAGAGACAGGACACTGCCCTACAAAAGGGCAAGGAGCCGGAGAGAGCTCCAATTCAGGTTCCTGCTCAGAGGAGGAGAGCTATTGTCGAAGAGAAAAGGAAGAAGTGATGGGTACAGGGCGAGTTCATGCTTTGGACCAGGATACGGCAAATCAGTCGTCTGATGTGGTGAAAGGTACCATCTTGATCTTTGATTTAGAAGTATATGTTTTGATTGATCCTGGTGCCACGCATTCATTCGTATCACCTTCATTTGTATATAAATTGTCTAGATATGTAATGCTTACCCTTCGGAGTAGTAAATTGTTAATACTTACCCCCATAAACACTAGTCAGCTAGTAGAGTATGTAGTCAGAGACTGTAAGTTGAAAGTAGGGGAAAAAGAAATGTCAGCCGACCTTATTATGATGTATATGAGGGACTTTGATGTCATATTAGGAATGGATTGGTTGGCTGCCAATTGAGTTATGTTAAATTGCTTTTCTAAGACATTAACGTTTAATACCCCCGAAAGATGTATTGTAAAATTTCCCTGAAAAGTAATGCAATCAGTGGTTGTTCTAAATGGATCAATGAATTTTTGCTGATTTAATGATTTATATTTTGAAGGATTCATTGCATATGTGGTTGATACGGACCAGGTACGATCGGATTTGAGTGATATTCCAGTGGTTAGGGAATTTCTTGACGTCTTTCCAGACGATTTACCAGGATTACCACCAGCTAGAGAGATGGAGTTTGGGATAGATTTAGTACCTGGTACAGAACCGATTTCGAGACCACCATATAGGATGGCTCCGATTGAGTTGGAGGAGCTGAGGAAGCAGTTACAGGATTTACTTGAGAAGGGGTTTGTGAGACCGAGCGTATCACCTTGGGGAGCTCCGGTCTTATTTGTGAGGAAGAAAGATGGCAGCCTCCGATTGTGTATGGATTATAGATTGTTGAATAAGGCTACCATTAAGAATAAGTATCCCCTTCCACGCATTGACGATTTGTTGGATCAGCTTCGAGGAGCACAGGTCTTTTCTAAGATTGATCTGAGGTCTGGGTATCATTCGCTGAGGATACAGAGGGAGGATGTACCCAAGACAACATTTAGGACCCGTTATGGTCATTATGAGTTTTTGGTTATGCCATTTGGGTTGACTAATGCCCCCGCAACATTTATGGCTTTGATGAACGATGTGTTCAAGCCATACCTGGATCGGTTTGTGATAGTGTTTATCGATGATATTTTGGTATACTCTA
The DNA here is from genome assembly GCA_033439115.1 of Firmiana major. NCBI lineage: Eukaryota > Viridiplantae > Streptophyta > Magnoliopsida > Malvales > Malvaceae > Firmiana > Firmiana major. The sequence goes on along the minus strand of CM065908.1, from coordinate 41,185,194 downwards.
GATCTAGGGAGGATCACGAGCAGCACTTAAGGATAGTGCTTCAGACCCTCAGAGAGAGACTGTTGTATGCCAAACTCAGTAAGTGTGACTTCTGGTTGGAGCAGATTTCTTTTCTGGGCCATATAGTATTAAGGGATGGAGTGTCAATGGACCCATCCAAGATAGAGGCAGTTGTTCAGTGGGAGCGACCCAGGACAGTCACAGAGATTCAGAGTTTTTTGGGTTTGGCAGGATACTACAGGAGATTTGTAGAGGGTTTCTGTAGATTAGCTGCTCCGTTGACACGTCTCACACGGAAGGATGTTGAGTTTATGTGGGATGATGCCTGTGAGAGGAGTTTTCAGGAGCTGAAGCGTCGATTGACCACTGCTCCAGTTCTCACCATACCTACCAACTCAAGAGGTTTCTTGGTATATACAGATGCATCACATCAGGGACTGGGCTGTGTATTGATGCAGGATGGGAGGGTAGTTGCCTATGGATCTAGACAGCTGAAAGATCACGAGAGGAACTATCCAACCCATGTTTGGAGTTGGCGGCCATAGTGTTTGCACTGAAGATATGGTGTCATTACCTATATGGTAACCAGTTTCAGATCTTTACAGAGCATAAGAGTCTGAAGTATTTATTCTCATAGAAGGAGCTGATCATGAGACAGAGGAGATAGCTCGAACTCCTGAAGGATTATGATTGCGAGATATTATACCACCCGGGTAAGGCTAATGTAGTTATTGATGCTTTAAGCAGGAAGAGCCTAGGGTTGGTATCATTTATGATGGTTTGGGAATATGACCTACTAGAGCAGTTCGCGAGCCTCAGTTTGGACATAGTGCCCCCTGAGATTGATAGAGTTGAGATCATTGCGAGCCTGAGATTGGAGCCGGAGTTGATTGATCGTATCCGGCAAGTTCAGTAGAGTGATCAAGGATGTATTCAGTTGATGAGTCAGGTATAGACAGGTGCAGATACTGATTTTGTATTGAGTACTGATGGATTACTGAGGTTCCACGGTAGGATATGTGTTCCCGAGGATCTTGAGATCAGGAGGATGATTTTATCAGAGGCTCACTCAGCGAGGTATACAGTACATCCGAGGAGTACGCAGATGTATCAGAATCTCTGGAGAGTTTATTGGTGGTCTGGGATAGAGAGAGACATAGCAAAGTATGTTGCGAGATGTCTCGTCTGTCAGCAGGTAAAAGTAGAGTATCAGAAGCCTGCAAGATTATAGCAGCCTCTACCAATACTGACATGGAAGTGGGAGCATGTCACCATGGATTTTGTGATGGGATTACCGAGGACCCGCAGAGGTCACGATGCCATTTGGGTGATTGTGGATAGACTGACGAAGTTCGCCTATTTCTTAGCTATGAGAGCTACAGATGCTCTGAGTACGTTGGCGAACCTATATGTTCGAGAGATTATCAGGCTACATGGCGTTCCAGTGAGCGTTGTTTCTGATAGGGATGCCCGCTTTACTTCCCATTTTTGGAACACTTTCAGGAAGCGTTGGGGACCTAGTTGAGATTTAGCACCGCTTTCCATCCTCAGACAGATGGTCAGTTAGAAAGGACTATACAAACTCTGGAAGATATGTTGAGAGCGTGTGTGCTAGATTTTGGAGGCTCCTAGATGACCATTTGCCATTAGCCGAGTTTGCCTACAATAACAGTATCACTCGAGTATCGGGATAGCACCGTATGAGGCACTGTATGGTCACAGATGCCGTTCCCCTATTGGATGGAAGAGATTGGTGACAGACTGTTATTTGCTTCTGACTTGGTTCAGCAGGCTACTGAGGATGTCAGGTTGATATGCGATAGATTGCGGATAGCTCAGAGTCGACAGAAGAGTTATGCTGACAGGAGATGCAGACCACTAGAGTTTGCAGAGGGTGAGTCGGTGTTTTTGAGAGTTTCTCCTTCCAAGGGTATCATGAGGTTCAGTAAGAAAGGTAAACTGGGCCCTCGTTTTATTGGACCCTTTGAGATTCTGGAGCGAGTGGGAGATAAGGCCTATAGATTGGCATTGCCACCAGAGTTGGCAGGTGTACACAGTGTCTTCCACATTTCTATGCTTCGAAAGTACCATCCGGATCCGTCACACGTGATTCACTACGAGCCGTTAGAGCTCAGTGACAGTATGACATATGTTGAGAGACCGGTTCGGATTTTGGATAGGAAGGAGAAGGTATTGCGATCCAAGACAATCTCCCTGGTGAAGGTTCTGTAGCAGTATCACACTCCGGAGGAAGCTACCTGGGAGCTAGAGAGCATGATACAGGAGAAGTACCCGGAGTTGTTTACCGATTGATTTGGTTCTAATTTGGAGGACCAAATTATTTTAGTGGGGGAGATTGTGAGATCCGCAATTTTTTGTATGATATTCCTTATGATTTCCATATTGTATGACATTATTATATGTTAATGGATTCATAAGCTGGTTGATTCGGATATGATAAATGTGGACGAAACGAAATAATGTATGTAAAATCGAATATGGATAAATCTGGAAAACAAGGAAGCAACAAGTTCGTCTAAGGAATTAAATCGAGGTGACTGAAAATAAAGAATTTAAAATAGGGAAAAGATTGTGGATTTATGAAGAAAGTCGATTCAATTTAGTCCCGAACATGTACAAGGGTAAAATGGTCAAAAGACTAAAATTCAGTATAAATTCGACAAGTAATTTTCATTAAAATATGGGATTTATGAAATCTGGATCAATACCGAGGGAAATATTGAAATTCAAGGCCGATTGATCTAGATATAATTTATTGAAATTTATGGGAATTAATTCTGAATTTATCGAGATTTTTAATTCGAAAAATTATCCCGAAAAGAATCAAAAAATATACCGAGAAAGACGAAAATAGACCGATAAATTTATTTATTGAATAAATGAATTAAATAATATTTTTTAGGATATTTTAAGAGATATTTGGGTATTTTAAATATATTTTAATGTATTAAAATAATAATAAACGAATTAAAAAAGAAAGAAAGAAATTGGAAATCTGAAAATTGGGGAGAGAGAAAGTGAAAAATAGAAACTGAAAACGACCAGCGAAACCCGATTGCAACCTGTGACCTTCGACGAGCCACCGACGTCCGACGAGTCTAGCTACCGGTTGAAAAAGGAAGAGCAAAGCCCAGCTATTCCAACGGTACCGGTGACGCGCGCCGACGGTCCCTATTTTCGACGAATCGATTAACGGAAAATCGTTAGAGAAATCGCCTCTGCCCCGACGAACGGGGGTGTCTTAGCACCGATTCAACCCCGTAGAACCTTTCCCAGGCCGAGATGTTTCTGTTGAGCCAACTGGCGGCCGACGAGATGGTCGGAATCACCGGCGACGGCAAATGGGCCAAAACGGCACTGTAGCCGAGAAGGAAGAAAAAAAAAAGAAGAAGAAAAGAAAAAGAAAAAGAAAAGGAAAAAGAAAAGAAAAAAAAAGGAAAGAAAGTGTACCGGGGGACAACTCGAAATTCGGGTAAGTGGCAGAGTGTCGGGATTGACCTGCGAATAAATCCCGAGAATTTAATTTAATATTATTTTAGTGGAAAATGACCCGGATTTAAATAATTGTGCAGTGTTACTACAGAGCCCGAACGAGAGCCGATTTAGCTCTGATTTTTGTACCCCGCATCATATTGGGTAAGTACATTTTAATTACGATAATATGAGTCCTTAAATGCAGAGTTAAGATTATTTTACGGAATTTACAGATTAATTCTGCATAAAAGGAATTTTATTCGAAATATCAACGTAATTATCGTAAATAGTATCCGAGCTATCCAATGAGTTTGGAACGAAGCCCGATGATTATTGATAAACCAAATGAGCCCAGTAAACCCAAAAAATTGGATTTTAAAAGTGGAAACGGGCTGAAAAAGGGGTTTGAGGCACATTAAAGTGCAATCGGGCCCAATAGAGTAAAACGGACCAAAAGCTTTAGATTCGATCAGTAAGAGTGAAATATTGATCAATATATTTGAACTGAACCCATATGTGGTTATATGCAGCTTCGTAGACGAGCGAATTGGACTGAGAGACCTGGTACGATCGAGTCGGGATAAGTTCGTGTGTGATTCCAGGTAAGGGAATTTTATGAACACTTAGAGGTAGTTGTACGTAGTTTCGAGGGAATTTACATTACGTTAAATTCAATAGGCTACCCGAAAACAGAATAATAATTTGTGCGGGAAAATATGGAAATAGTGCTAAATTACTATTTTGCCCCTAGTTAGGAAAATTTCAAAAAGGGTAGTAAGACTATAAAATTACATGAATTTCATGATTTTAATGTTTTCATGATGATATTGCTTTAATTCAAGCAATTTATGGATAGGTTGGCTATTATTTTCATGTTTTAAGTGAAAAAGGCACAGGTTAGGTGCCAATTGATATTTATTTAACATGTTTTGATAAAATTGAGCCACCTATCAGTGTTATATGAGTTTTAACCGTGCTTGAGCACTGCTTGCACTGGATTTTATATTTTAACACATACACAGAGTGCTAGAGCCCTGCTCGCACTATTTTACAGATTTATTTCATATGACTACCGTACTGGAGTTTTTCTCGTACGAGGTTTTCATTGAGTTTTTATACACACCCGTACTAGAGCATTGCTCGTACGTGGACTATGATTGAATTTATAATCAGTTTAAGTCGTACTGGAGCGCTGCTCGTACGCAGATTTTATTGATTTCTATGAAACTGTGTTAGAGCTTCGCTCGCACGAGGTTTTCAGATATCATGAATATGCATGGAGCTGTGCTAGAGCTTCGCTCACACAGAAATTTATATGACATGCATATAGCCGTGTTGGAGCCTCCTGTACACTGTGTGTTATAGTGAGATGATATACTCACACGTGCATACTGAGACATACTTGACATCAGTGGATAAGACCTATTACAGGCACCCCTGATTGAGCTTGGGTTCACGGAGTACGTTGTACCGTATATGTCACGCGGAGTACACTGTACCGTGGGGATTGTTAGAGTGGAGTGGCATTAGCCACGAGACATCAAGTCTTGCCCTCGCAATCCTGATATTATGCTGTTCTGGCGGGTAGGACCGACCCACCTCCCGTTTCAGGTGTGACACCCCGCACACTAGGATCCGTGTGCCAGGGATCACGAGGTTATGGCTATAGTCCTGGATATTACCGATATAGTCGCTTACATGTCTCACATGATATAACTATTGGTCTTGATAGACTAGGGTAGACCCGAGGGAGGGGTCAGGCCCGATTTTCTTATGATTTCAATTGAGTTTTGATTGTTCCCATGAAGGAATTTTATGAAACTTTCATTGATTTGTAACCCTGTGAGAAGGGTGATTTTATAACGGAGGTTTGAAAATTAAAGAATTTTGTTGAAATGGATTTTGATTTGTGAGTGTATCATATTTTGACCCAGATGGGGTATTTTATAACGTGTTGATTCATTGAGCATGAGATGTTTTCACATAAGAATTATTCCATGTTTTTAATATGCCGATTTCCTGTTTTAGAACAGATGATATTATATATATGGCATATCATTATTTTTTCCTCATGCTCACATATATATATATATATATATATCCTGATTTCTTATCAGCATGTAGATAGTATAGCTATCTACCCGTTTGTATTGTTGCCTTACTGAGCATGTGGAGCTCACCCTTTCATTTTCCACCCACTTTTAGTGTTTTCACCATAGAGATAGCGGGTGTAGAGAGTAGACGGAATAGCTGATTTTATGTGTTTCCCATCGACTGTCAGGTATACACCACGTACAAAATTTTGTATTAGTATGCTTACAGCACAGTATTGTATATGGAAGAATATTTGAGGATGTAAATATAGAATCATGTGATGTATAAAACATACCGACCACTCTATTATAATATGATTGATGCAATTATATATATATATATATGTACGTGTGATATTTTAATGGTTAAAAAGGGTATATCGATATTGATTCACAGCCCGACCTGTTTAGAGGAATATGTCACGTGGAGGTAAGAAAGATTTTCTAAAAGCAAAAAATTTGTACTGATTTCAGTAGTATTGGGTGGTGACATTTGGTTATACAATGAATGGACACAAGTTTTAATGTATATAAAGTATGAATGGATGTCATTTTTAAGCCTTAAAGGTGGTTAGATGAGAAAATGACTATGGCAAAAGGATGTTTTGTGTGAGTTACTGTAGAAAATTGCAGTAAAATTTAGAAAATATGAATGTTAGATCGATCTCATTGTAGGAAAGATCGATCTAAAAGAGACAAAAGTTCTCTTATTTGAGTAATGAAACAGGGCAGATCGATCTTCAATGGGGCTAGATCGATCTGCTAAGCATTCTATGTAGAAGGAATCGATCCCCTGAAGGGCCAGATCGATCACCAAATGCTACTGACTTTGAGAGATCGATCTCATCCTTGGAGTAGATCGATCTCCTTAAACTACTGTCTGGAACAAATCGATCTCATGCTTAGAGGCAGGTCGATCTCATTATGTTTGAAAGGTCAATTTTGAGAGGAAAATGCATGGCAAATTGATCTCATTTGGAGAGCTGATCGATCTCTTATAGACAATTCTATAAATATTGGGTTCTGCACTTCAGTTTTTCACGAGATTCACTATTTCATTCAAGAACAAAAGCTAAACCTAACCCATAAACACTAGGAAACTTTAGTTTGTGATCAGTTTTGAGTGAGATATAGTTGAGCAAAGTTGTTCTTAGTGAAGAGGAGAGCAACATACTTGGAAACAAGAGATTGTAATCAAAGGGCTGAAAAGCAAGAATGATTTTGCCAATTTTGGTGGAAAAAGAGGAAATCTCAGCTAGGTAAGATTTAATGCACCAAGTTGATATATGTTAAACTAGGTATGTTGATGAGTTTATTAGTATATGTATAAATTGTTGGAAATGAAAGAATAATGAAAAATGAACATGACCTAGCTATTGGCGTGAAAATGGGAAAATGATGAGGAAATGTTGTTAACATGAATTTGATGATAGAATATGCATGTAGGGAAGATTATAAATTAATCTTATGAAATGCATATATTGGAAATAAGGAGAAATAAATATAGCTATATGGAAAATGTGGTATAATACCATATTGGGAGAAAATAATGAGATTTATGCATGGAATTGAGATTTGGAAAATGAAATGAGTATATTACGATATACTAATGTAAATGTGTATAACAGCTTCGAGAAAGCATATTGGGAGCTAATCGAACTGCGAGAGTAAGCAACACCGAGGAAGTGAGGTCACTTGACGTGATCCGAGGTAAGAAAATTTCGTGAGTAGCTAGAGATGGCTCTACGTATTTTGAATAGCATTTTGATATTATATGTTATATGAATTCCCATTAATAAGCATGATGTTATGATAGAGACTAATGAGGATAAGTGTGTTTTATCCAAAACTAGGGTGAAAATACCTTAGAAGCATGTTGTGACTAAAATACATGGTTGCATGATAGAATGACAATTGTTTTCATGACTATGCGAAAACAGCACGTGTTAGTGCGGATTTGATTTGAATTGGGTGAACTATGATTTGAATAGCCATCTATCAAGTTTTGTGTGAAAACCATAAGTGCTAGAGATTACTCGCACTATATTTTGAGATATGCTTCACATAGTACTTAAGAGTATTCTCGTACTACATTTTAATACGATTTATGCATGTTAGAGTACTGGGAACATTTCTCGTACTCAGATTGAGATTGATGCATTATAGAGTATTGGGAGCTATGCTCATACTCAATTTTACATGATAGAGTACTGGGAGCTTAGCTCATACTCAGTTTTCATATATTACACATTATAGAGTATTGGGAGCTTTACTCATACTCATGTTTTTATATGACCTGGTGCTGGGAGCATTGCTCGCACTAGAGATTGTGATATTGTGATATGGTCATGTTAGGAGTTTTTCTCACACGTACCAGCTTTTGAAAAGACCATGAAACAGCCGTGTTGGTAGCCTGTGCTGACTGTGTGTCAGACCGATATATATATGCTCACACGTGCATTATTTTAAGATAAGGCCAAGGGTTATCGAAATAACCCAAGGTATGAGAACTAAGACTCATGGCAAGCATCTCGACTATTCGATATATCCAAGGTTTGAGGACTAAGACTCATGACGAGCATCCCATCTTGAGATAGGGTCCATGGAGTACTGTGTACCGTGTATGTCACATAGGGTACGTTGTACCGTGGGTACTTGATGTACTTGGATAGGACTGGTTAGCAGTGGACGCGGGATCCAGTGGGATCTGGTGTGCTCCAGGATCAGGTCCACAGTTGAGTAGAGAGCTGACAGTAGAGATTTGACCAACCTCCCTTTACAATAATTGTGAGACCCCGCACATGGAGTACCGTGTTGCCTGGGATCACGAAAAATAAGTTATTGATCATACACTCGGAACATGTTGTCAGACCTGTGTTTTCGATTTATGTATGTAGGTTCTTCCTTATGATTCCTATGTGTATGGACACTTTATTTTCAAGGTTGAATCATAAGAAGAGTATTTACTATCATGCAATTGACAATTAAAGAATAAAAATGCATGTAAGCTACATGAAAGCCAAATAAGGGCCGAGATGGCCATAGACCAAGCTAAAAAGGGATCGAAATCAAGTTGACTAAAAATAAGACGTTAAAATAAGAAACGATAGTAAATTTATGAAGGAAAGTCGGGTTAAATTGGTTCTGAACAAGTGCAGGGGTAAAATGGTCAAAAGATCAAAATTCGACATAAATTCGATAAGAAAATTTCATTTAAAAATATGGATTTAAGAAATCTTGATCAATAATGAGGAAAATATTGAAATTCAAGTCCAATTGATCAAGATATGAATTTATTGGAATTAATCAAAATTTTCACCTCGAAAAACTATCCCGAAAATATTGAAAAAATATACCAGAAAGACAAAATAAGATTGATAAATTCATTGATGGATTAAATGAATTAAATATGATTTTTTGAGATATTTTGGGATTTTTATAATATTTTAATGATTAAAATAATAAAAAAATAAATTATAAATAATAATAAAAAAAGAGAAACGAAATCTGAAAAAACGCGAAGGAAAGAAACAGAGAAAATCGAAGGCGCATCCAAGAAGATCCGAGAAGCCCGACGACCATCTGAGGATCGACGAGGCCAAATGAGGGCCGGAGAAGGAAGAGGACAACCGCACGAACCTCCTGCCACCGGAACGCGACCCACCGACGTCAGAATCCGGTGGATCGAGTGAGAGAAGGCCGAGAGGGAGAAGAGAGGAACGACGGCCACCAGTGGGGTTTTGGTCCAACCCAAGGCCAGCCGAGCGTTCCTCTGCCCGAGACGAGCCGAACGACGGCAGCGAGGCCCCGGGAACTGACCGGACGACGTCGAAACAACAAAACGAGTGAATCGGTCGACCAATTCAATGAGAAGGAAACTGCCCTAAACCGGACCGGACCGGTTCAGCCAAGGAGAAAAGGGAGAAAAAGAAAGAAAAAAAGAGAAAAGAAAAAGGAAAAAGGAAAAAAAGGAGAGGAAATCCCTGGGAATACCTCAGATTACGGGTAAGTCGACACGCGGTCAAATTGACTGAATTGATTTTCGAAAAAGTTAATTTAAATTGTATTTGATCAAAAATTTACCTGAAATTTAATATACAAATTATGCAGTTCGACAATAACTTCCGAACGTGAGCCGATCAAACTTCGACTTGCGCACTATCGCATAATTTCGGGTAAGTAAAGCTCATTTACGACAATAGTATGATTTTTGTGCAATTGGAATTTAGTTGCGAATTTCAGATTAATTTCTGCATAAAATAAACTATATCCGGATTTTAGAATTAACTGTCGTAAATGATATACGGGCTATCCAAAAAGTTTGGAACAAAGCCCGATGGGTATTGATAGGCCCAATGTGCCAATAGACCCTGATGAAGGGAATTAATAAGTGGAAAAGGGGCTTAAGACAGAGTTAGGCCTAATTAAAGTGTTTAAGGCCCAATAACTATAAACGAGCCAATTAAGAGATATTAATTGTCTTAAATACGTAATACAGTAGGAAAAGTATAATTAACCCAATGAATGGTTAAATGCAGCTCCGGAGTCATATTAAGAGTTGATCAGATTGCGAGATTTGAGCAGCATAGAGGAAGTGAGGTCACGCAACGTGATCCGAGGTAAGGGACTTTTGCAAGTAGTTAGAGATATCTGTGTGTATTTTCGTCTGCTTTTACATTCACTGAAATTGTCTGAGGGTCAGAGAAAATCAATAATATTTATAGGGACCCGCTATGGGTAAATTACGATTTTACCCCTAGTTAGGCAAAATGTCAACTTTTTGGAAAAGTTGTAAAAAGCATGGAAACAATATTTTTAAGTGTTTTTACTACTGTGTAGCTGAAGAGTACGTAGATGAGCTAATGTTTTAAGGTTGATGTAGACTAAGCACACTTTATAGTGCTGATTTCCATGTTTTGAAACATCCCTATTTTTAAAGAGCCATCTGCCGAACTATGTGAAAACAATCGTGCTGGAGCACAGCTCGCACTTGATTTCAGATGTTTTTCACATACATTAATGCTAGAGTGACACTCGCACTACATTTATTTGACATGCATGATAGAGTACTGGAGTATTGCTGGTACTCAGTTTTATGTGATTTGTGCATGATAGAGTGCTGGAGCGATTAGCTCATACTTGAGTTTTACATGAGATGCATGACAGAGTGCTGGAGCGTTGCTCGTACTCGATTCTTCATGATTTATATATGACATAGTACTTGAGCGATTTGCTCGTACTCGATTTAAATGAGAACTATGCATGACCTAGTGCTAGACGTTTACTCGCACTAGTGTTTGATGTTTTGACATGCATATACAGTGTTTAGAGGCGAAGCGTTGACTGTGAGTCACACTCAAGACGTGCACTGTAGTTTTTACGTGATATATAGACATGTTAGAAAAATTGTGACGATTTCCTCGTGTAGACTGAGTGTCACACTGGAGATGTTCGCACGTGAATTTAGGGACATAGCATTGATTATTCCGTGGTATGAGGGCTAAGACCTATAGCAAGCACCCCGACCATAAGGCAGGGTCCACGGGTGTACGTTGTACCACGCGTGTCGCATGGAGTACACTGTGCCATGTGTTGTTGTGGAGTTGTGGAGGAGAGTTGTTGATAGCTGGCGGTTGTGATGGACTGACCCCCCTCCCATTACAGTAGTGATAACCCGCACACCGTGTACTGTGTTGCCTGAGATTTCACACGTTAGGATATGACCATAGTCCAGGAGATATTGCATTTAGCCACTAAGTCTCGCATGACATATCGCATGTATTTATGATACAGGTAGACCTGAAGGATGGCTCAAAACTCGATTGTATTGTTGTCTTGTGAAATGCCATATTTACTGTGTTTTGAATGTAAATGGCATATTTATGCACTGTTTTGCATGAATGCCTATGATTTATAACTCAGCATGTGTTTAGTATATGGGATTTTAAATATGTACTATTATTATGTATATTTTGAAACATGCTTTTAAATTGAGAGAATGAAAGGAAAAGCAATATTTTCAGTAGATAGTATGGATGTCTACTTGCTTGCCTGATTTCCTTACTGAGCTAGATAGCTCACCCCTTTCATTTTCCCTCCTCTCTACAAATCATCGTCAGTAGATTGAGTCGGCTGAGGTATAGCATTCCTTTTGACCGCTGTCATTCCCCATCTAGTGAAAGGTATACACGATGCGTACTCTTTTGTATCTGAACAATGTATAAACACAGTGATGTACATGTTTTAATATTGGGGATGTAATTATATTAAAGTATATGAATTTACTTATAAGAAAAGTGTACGTACAGTCAATAAATATTTACAATGACATGTATGTGTGATACGAAAAAGAATGGTAAGGTATGTGTGGATGAGAAGACTAATGCCTAATCAAAGCCCAACTGTTGAGGAGAGAAAGGTAAGAAAAAAATGAAAAAAATTTATTGTGGTTTTTGGTAAGTCACGGATGGAGGTCATGACACATGTAGTCGCCTATCTCGATTTTCTTTTCATGCTATGCATATTAAGATTTCTTGAATGAATTACCACTTGGTTTTATGATATAAACATGTGAGTTTGTGAATTGTGAAAAGGGTAACCCGAGGGATGGGTGAGGCCCAGATTTTCATGTTTTGAAACATGATGAATGCCATATGATTTTGATTTAAATGAATGGCATGATAATTGTGATTTGTGTGAAATTACATGAGAAATGCAGTGTTATGCACAAAATGCTAAGATTGTTAAACCATCATATTATGTTTTACAACTGATGTTTTGTATCTATACATATATATTGCATAAAGCTTTAAGAGAGATGCATGCTTTAGATATAATAGGGTAAGGAAAAAGATGCTAAGGCACAAACATTGTATTTTGTAGATAGTACGGTTATCTACTTGCTTGCCTGATTTCCTTACTGAGCTATGAGCTCACCCCCTTATTTTCTCCCTCTTTTCAGAGCATTCACAGTAGGTGGACACGGCTGAGGACTGATATTTCCTTGATCCACTACATATCCATCTAACGAGAGGTATACACACTTGACATTTTGTACTGAACATTGTAAAAGCACAGTTATGTAACGAATGTACGGTTGGGATACATATGTACAAATAATGGTATTCATGTATAAGAGTTTATATTATAGCTAAGAACATTAAATTCTATATATGTTGTGAATGAGTGTGAATGGGTGACTAATATTGAATCACAACCCAATTAATAGTGTAAAAAGATGACAGAAGGAAAGGTAAGTAAAATGCGAAAGTTTTGTAGTGATTTTGGTAGGTCGCGTGTGGGGGAAGGGCGTGACAATAAGACTCCAGATTTCCTTAGCAAGTAACACTAGTACACTCTACAGTGGCTCACTCGGTCTGATAATCCTCTTATCATACAATCCCTGTAATTATTTCCTCAGCTCCTCTAATTAAATCGAGTTATTCAGTATAGTGGTTGACTATCAGCTCGGTACCAAATACTAAATCAATTCAAAACTTCGTCTTTCTACCTGATGTAATTCTAGTAGATCATCCGAGTATATGTCAGAAAACTCCAAATAATGGAACTCATATCAAGATCACAACTCCAAACGCCAATCATATACATCACAGAATCTCATTGATTCCACAATCTCTTCAAAATTTAATACATACTCTAGATTCACCAAATATATAAAATAATCATCAATATGTTTTTTAACCCCAATATGAATTATATTATGTACTTAAAATAGCTCAAATTATCTTCACAAAACACATTTCCATAATTCGAAATACTCAATCAAAATCAACTTCCAAAATAGGATCTTACGATAATAATTACCTCAACCTTTATGCATGCACAAGACATAACATGTGTCATATACCATTAAACATTATCAAGATTAATCTCATATTATACCTCAATTTTTTTTAAATCATTATTACAAATTAATCGCTCTTATCATTAACAAATTAATAACACTCCATATAGAAGTCTAAAAATATACTTCAACGACTTGAATAAATATCAATTCATATCCTCAAATTAAGATACTTTTCTCTTTCTTTTACTAAACCAAGATCACTTCAAATTAAGCAAATATCCTCTTTAAATGGAGGATTGATCCAGTCAAAAAGAAAATCTTACAATATACAATGAGAAATTTTTATGCTAATGAATTTTGAATACTACCTAAAATCTATGTTCCTCCCACATAACAATTCTTTGCACTTGATATTGAACCATTGATCCATATTCCATAGTTCATATGATTTCACAAGAATGTAATTCATTTCTTCACCTTCACAAGGCAGTATCTAACTCAGATATTTAATTCCATCTTTCAAAATAAAAAACTCATGAATTCATAGTCTTGTTTATATCTCAACAAGGATACTTGCAATTCTTCTCTTAGAACGATCCACCATGTGCAATGCTGTCAGGACCCATTCTCAATTCATGACTTTAACCAAAAACCACTGCAAATTTTTCACATTTTAACTTACCTTTCTTCTCTTTAATGGTTGGGCTGTGATTCGATGTCAGAGTCCTTACTTACCACATCACCCAATATCATACATACATGTCAATATACTATTACTGACTGTACTTGCTTTTATCATACATGTAAGATTATATAAAATCTAATACAAATACATTCCCCATCGTATATATCGTATACATCACTGTGCTGTTTCTATGTTTAGATACACAACTGTACAAAATCTGTATACCTGTCGGTCGATAGGAACTAGCTGTGGACTCAGGAATACTATCCCTCGATAGCTCTCGCTCTACTGGCGCTCTGTAGAGAGATGTAAAGAAAGGGGGTGAGCATACAACGCGCTCAGTAAGAAAATCAGGCAAGCAAGTAGATATCTACACTATCTACTCAAAATAATGCTATGCCTTGAAAACATTATTTCCTTAACTCATTTCAAAAGCATGTCTTGAAATATAATATATATATATACTTGTACAGATTAAATCCCATGTACAGAAATCATGCTTTCCTTCTCAAATGTAGGCATGTAGTGCAAAACAATGCATCGTATATAAATCATGCCATGTATATTTAAATCACAATAAATATGGCATTAAATAATTCACAACACAAAATTGGAGTCCGACCCATCCCTCAGGTCTGTCCGCAATTTAAATCAGTCAATTAATGTGATATATCATGTGAGACTCTGTGGTTAAATGCAAATAGTATCCTGGACTATGATCATATCCGAAATGTGATCCCAAGCAACACAGTACTTAGTGTGTGGGGCATCACTGCTGCAACGGGAGGATGGTCAGTCCACTACAACCGTCAGCTATACGTAACACACGGTACAGCGTACTCCTCGCGCCCCTAGGCACGGTATAAAGTACACCCGTGGACCCTACATCACAGCCAGGGTGCCTACCATAGGTCTTAGCCCTCGTACTTGTGGAATATCATACCACGTCTATATTAACCTCATGCGGATATCCTCTCACAAGATGTGACACACAGTCACACAAGGACTCGGGCATGGGTTTTAACATGTACTATATATCACATAAGTGTGCGTCTTGAGTGCAACCCACAGTCGACACTCCGCTCAAACACTGTTTCACATCACAAACTCAACTCTATTGCGAGTAAACCTCCAGCAACTAGGTCAATGCATAGTTCATGTATTAAATCAAGTACGAGCAATAGCTCCAGTACCATGCTATGCACAATATCAAATCAAGTACGAGCAATAGCTCCAGTACTATGTCATGTATAAACCATGAAGAATCGAGTACGAGCAACGGTCCAGTACTCTGTCATGTATCTCATGGAAAACTCGAGTATAAGCTAATCGCTCCAGCACTCTGTCATGCATATATCATTTAAAGCTGAGTACGAGTAAAACTCCAGCACTCTATCATGCATGTCATGGAAATCTAGTGCGTATCAAAATCCAGCAGTAATGTATGTGGAAAACATATGAAATCCAGTGCGAGCTGTGCTCTAGTACGATTCATTCTCACATAATATGATAGATGGCTCTTTAAAAAGGGATAGTTTACAAAACATCAAAATCAGCACTATAAAGTGTGCTTAATTCACATCAACCTTAAAATCATTAGCCCATCTATTTATTTTCATGCTAAACAGCAGTTAAACACTCACAATAATAGTTTCCATACTTTTTGAAACTTTTCACAAAAGTTGACTTTTTGACTAACTAGGGGTAAAATCGTAATTTGCCACTATCGGGTCTCAATAATTATTATTCACGTTCTCTGACCCTCAGAGTTTTTAAGTGAATGTAAAAGCAGAGGAAAATACGTGCAGGTATCTCTAACTACTTACAAAAGTCCCTTACCTCGGATCACGTCAAGTAACCTCACTTCCTCGATGCTGCTCAATCTCGCAGCTGCTCAATCTCGCAGTCCGATCAGCTCTTAATGTAAACTCCGGAGCTGTAAATAATCATTCCTTAGGTTAATTATAATTTTCCTACTGTATTACACATTAATACAGTCCATTTTCCCTTAATGGGCTTTAAAAATCCTTAATGGGCCTTAATCCGTATTAAGCCCATTTATCAGGGTCTATCGACTCATTGGGCCTATCAATACCCATTGGGCTTTATTCCAAGCTCTTTGGATAGCCCGTATATCATTTACGACAGTTAATTCGAAATTTTGAATATAATTCACTAAATACGGAATTTAATCCGAAATGCGTAAATTAAATCTTAAATACGCATAAATCACATAATTTATCGTAAATGAACTTTACTTACCCAAGAATATGCGATGGTACGCAAATCGAAGTTCGATCGGGCTTCCGTTTGGAATTTATCGTCGAACTGCATAATTTATTATATTTAACTTCGGGTCAATTTCTAATTAAATATAATTTAAATAAATTCATCGGAAATCAAATCGGTCACTTTTGACCTCGTATCGACTTACCCGAAGTCCAGTGAAATCCCAAAAATTTCTCTTTTCCTTTTTCTTTCTTTTTCCTCTTTTTCCCCTTTTCTCCTTGGCTGAACCGGTCCGGTCTGGTTCAGCGGAGAACCTTCTCCCCAGAACCGCCGACCGGTTCAGGCATCCTTTGGTCGTGCCGGCGTATTCCGGCCGGTTCTCGACGCATCACCACCGCTGTTTGGCACGCCTAAGCCTGGACAACACTCGGCTGGGCTCGATCGGGACCAAGCACCGCCGATGGCCGCCAGATTCCTCTTTTCCTCCGCGACCTTCTCCTCTTTGATTCGCCGGCGTCCGGCGTCGGTGGAGGTCATGACCGGTGCCGATGGGTATGCAGGGGCCTCCTCTTTCTTTTCCAGCCGCTTGCCTGGCCGTGGGGTGGTCGGTGCTCGCCGTCCGGTGGTCTTCTTCTTCCGTCGGTTTGCTTCCGTTTCCTCTATTCTCTCTCCCCGATTTTCAATCCGTTTCTCTTTTTTTTATAACATATTTTTATTATTATTTTATTATAAAATAATAATAAAAATCCCAAAAATATCCCAAAAATATCTAAACATATCTCCAAAAATCATATTAAATTCATTTAATCCATAAATGAATTTATCAGTCCGATTTTACCTTTTCGGTATATTTTTTCACTATTTTTGAGATCGTTTTTGGAGACAAAAATTTTGATAAATTCAAATTAATTTATATCTTGATCATTTGGGCTCGAAATTAAATATTTTCCTCGATTTTGATCAAGATTCCTAAATTTCATATTTTTAATGAAATTTTCTCATCGAAATTATACCGAATTTCAGTCATTTGACCGTTTTACCCCTGCACTTGTTCAGGAATCAACTTAACCATTATCTCGTTGTTATGTAGCTTACATGCATTTTTAATTTCTCAAATTGTCGATTGCATGTTAGTAAATACTCTTCTTATGATTCAACTATGTAATAAAGTGTTCATACACATAGAAATCATAAGGAACAAGCTACATAAAAATCCGGGTCTGACAATCCTCCCCCACTCAGAAAATTTGGTCCTCCAAATTAGAACCAAGTCAATCATCAAATAGGTGAGGGTACTTCTCTCGCATCAGATTCTCAAGCTCCCAAGTAGCTTCCTCTGAAGTATGATGCTGCCAGAGAATCTTCACTAATCCGATGGTTTTCGATCTCAATACCTTCTCCTTCCTATCCAATATTTGAATCGGTCACTCAACATATGACAAATCCTCTCGGAGCTCCAAAGGCTCGTAACTAATCACATGTGACGGATCCGGGTGATACTTCCGAAGCATCGATATGTGGAAGACGTTATGGACACCTGATAAGTCCGGTGGCAATGCCAACCTATACGCCTTATCTCCCACTCGATCAAGTATCTCAAAGGGTCCAATATAGCAAGGATTTAGTTTCCCTCTCTTCCCAAATCTCGCTATGTCCTTGGAAGGAGAAACTCTAAAAAACACGGATTCACCAACTGCAAACTCTAGTGGCCTACGTCTCCTGTCAGCGTAACTCTTCTGTCTGCTCTGAGCTGTCCTCAGCCTCTCTACAATCAAGTGGACATCCTCAGATGCTTGTGTAACCATGTCAAGAGCAAAAATCTTACGGTCACCCACTTCTTCCCATCCAATAGGGGAACGACATCTACAGCCATATAAAGCCTCATACGGTGTCATCCCGATACTCGAATGATAACTGTTGTTGTAGGCGAACTTGACTAGTGGCAGGTGGTCATCCCAGGAGCCTCGATAGTCTAGCACACATGCTCTCAACATATCCTCTAGAGTCTGTATAGTCCTCTCTGACTGACCATCTGTCTGAGGATGGAAAGTGGTGCTCAAACTCAACTGGGTTCCCATGGCTTCCTGAAAGTGTCCCCAAAAGTGGGATGTGAAGCGAGAATCCCTATCAGAGACTATGATCACTGGTACACCGTGTAACCTCACTACCTCGCGTATATACAGTTCCGCTAATGAACTCAAAGTATCGGTCGCTCTCATAGCTAAGAAGTGGGCTGACTTCGTCAGTCTGTCGATGATCACCCATATAGCATCGTGATTCCTGCGGGTTCTCGATAAACTCATCACAAAATCCATAGTGATATGCTCCCAATTCCATGTCAGTATAGGTAGAGGCTGCAATAACCCTGCAGGTTTCTGATGCTCTACCTTCACCTGCTGACATACGAGACACTTTGCCACAAAGTCTGCTACATCTCTCTTCATACCCGACCACCAATATACCTTCCGGAGGTTCTGATACATCTTGTTACTCCCCGGATGTAACGTATACCTCGACGAATGAGCTTCCGCCAATATCAATCTCCTGAGTCCTGGATCCTCGAGAACACACAATTTGCCTCTGAACCTCAGTAGTCCGTCTGAACTCAACTCAAAATCAGTCACTGTGCCCTTCTGCATCTGACTACTCACATCCATACAAAATGGATCAGTCTGCTGAGCCACTCTGATCCTGTCCAACAGGTCCAGCTCCAAGCGTAGACTAGCTATCACATAGCCTGTATCCATGTCAGAATGCATGACTCCCAAACTGAGGCTAGCAAACTGCTCTAGCAAATCATGTTCCCTAACCATCATATACGATACCATCCCTAGGCTCTTCCTGCTCAAGGCATCGGCTACAACGTTAGCCTTACCTGGATGATAAAGTATTTCACAATCGTAGTCCTTTAGTAGCTCTAGTCATCTTCTCTGTCTCATGTTCAGTTCTTTCTGCGAGAACAGATACTTGAGGCTCTTGTGGTCGGTAAATATCTGGAACTTCTCGCCATACAAGTAGTGGCGCCATACTTTCAATGCAAACACTACTGCTGTTAGCTCCAAATCGTGGGTCGGATAGTTCTTCTCATGATCCTTCAGTTGTCTGGATCCATAAGCAACTACCTTCCCATCCTGCATCAATACACAGCACAATCCCTGATGCGAAGCATCAGTGTACACTACAAATCCTCCTGAGCTGGTAGGGATAGTGAGAATCGGAGCGGTGGTCAATCGATGCTTCAACTCCTCAAAACTCTTCTCACAATCCTCGTTCCATACGAACGGTGCACTCTTTCGAGTAAGATGTGTCAACGGAGCAGCCAACTTCGAAAATCCCTCAACGAATCTTTAATAGTATCCAGCTAAACCTAGAAAACTCCTGATCTCGGTGACTGTCCTCGACTGTTCCCACTGAACTACAGCCTCTATCTTAGATGGATCAACTGATACACCATCTCTCGATAAAACATGTCCCAAAAACAAGATTTGTGACAACCAAAAGTCACACTTACTGAGCTTAGCATATAACTCATGCTCCCGTAGCGTCTGTAACACAATCCTGAGGTGCTCCTCATGCTCCTCTTTGGATCTCGAATACACCAATATGTCATCGATGAAGACGATAACAAACTGGTCTAAATATGGCTTGAACACATCATTCATCAAAGCCATGAAAGCAGCTGGAGCATTCGTCAATCCGAATGGCATGACCAAGAACTCATAGTGGCTATATCGGGTATGAAATGCTGTCTTGGGTACATCTCCACTCCGAACCTTCAGCTGATGATACCTAGACCTCAGGTCAATCTTGGAAAAGACCTGTGCTCCCTGAAGCTGATCTAACAAATCGTCAATACGTGGAAGGGGGTATCTATTCTTGATGGTTGCCTTATTCAACAATCGGTAGTCTATACACAATCGGAGGCTCCCATCCTTCTTCCTCACAAACAGAACCGGTGCACCCTAAGGTGAAACACTCGGTCAAACGAAACCCCTATCCAACAGCTCCTGTAACTGTCTCTTGAGCTCCTCCAGCTCAACTAAGGCTATGCGATATGGTGGTCTCGAAATAGGCTCCGTACCAGGCACCAAATCTATACAGAACTCCATCTCTCTGTCTGGTGGTAACCCTGGCAATTTATCCTGAAAACATCTGGGTACTCACTGACCACAGTAATATCTGACAACTCCGGATGTGCCTTATCCATATCTACCACGTACGCAATGAAACCTTGATATGTTGAAGGTTTTCTAAATCAGAAATCATGTAATAACCATAACTACTCCTTTCACTTATTCTTATTAAACTTTACAACATATCTAGTAGGGTTAGGAAACATAACTGTCTTAGCATAACAATCTAAAACAGCATGATTTTCAGATAGCCAATCCATTCCTAATATTATATCAAAGTCACTCATACTTAGTAATATTAGATTGACTGTCATCTCCTTATTCCCTACTCTTAACTTGCAGTCATTAAATACATATTCTATAACTTGACTACTATTCATAGGCGTACTAATTAACATCATCATACATAAAGGTGTACGCTCTACATGTCTTGCTATTTACATGCAAATGAAGGCGATACAAAAGAATGCGTGGCACCAGGATCAATTAAAACATATGCTTCAATATCATAAATCAAGATGTTACCTCAAATCACATCCAATCAAGCATCAGCTGTCCCCTGCTCAAAAGCATGTACTCGCCCTTGACCCATCACTTGTTTCCCCTTCTCCTCTGCCATCGCTCTACCTCTCTGAGTCGACGTAGCAGCTGGAGTTCTATCAGGCTCCCTGCCCCTCAGTGGTGCAGTAACAAATGTCTCTGGGCATTCTCTAGCAATGTGCCCTTGTTTCTCACATCGGAAACACACAATAGGAGTTAGCGAACACGGTCTACTTCCATGTTGTTTACCGCATCTTCTGCACTGATCAACAACAAGTCTCTATCCTCCTATGACAATGCCCTTTGCTGGGGCTACAGTCGGATAAGTAGAAGGTCTAGCATACCTCTCTCGTGCCTCCTCTACCTGTGATCTCTTACCAAAGAGTCTCTTCCCTCATCGATAGCTGAAATCTCTAGCCGACCTCTTCTTCTGTGTATCTCGACTACGGCTAAACTTCCCAAACTTGGAAGCATTCCTCTCATAATCCTGCTCACATAGTTGCGCCCTGCGCACTGCTTCCTCATAGGTCACTATGTCTAATGGGACCAACTTGGACCGCAACACTGGTCTCAACTCGTCGATAAACTTGTGGACCTTCCTGGTCTCACTATACATGGTATCGGGGTCATATCTTCCTAGGGATAGGAATCGAGTCTCATACTCGTCCACAGATAAACTCCCCTGGTTTAGTCCCAAAAACTCTGCCTGTAGTTTTCGCTGTGCGGTGCGGGAACAAACTGCCTCTTGAAGGCCTCTCGAAATAAATCCTAACTGATATCTGTATGCCGGGATCTCAATATAGGTCGGGTGGACTTCCACCAATGCTCTGCAGCTCCCTTCAGTAGGAACGCAGCAAACGCGACCATCTCCGAGGTCGTACACTCGAAGAATCCATAAAGCTTCTCCAGCTCTGCTAACCACTCCTCAGCAGCCACGGGGTCTTTGACCCCACTAAAGGATGGAGGTCTAAACTTTTGGAATTCTCTCAACTGATGCAGATCACATCCATACCCTAATCCAATACCACCCGAAACCGGTGGGGGTGTAGGAGTATATACTGTCCTCTGTGCATCAGCTGTCTGCGTAGGGGTATCAAGGGCAACTGCCTCTCTTGTCGCAGCTCCTGCCTCCTGTCCCTGCCTACCTGGCATCGTCTGTGCCAGTATCTCTACAATACTCTCGAGACTACGCTCTAATCTCGTGAAGCGCGTCTCTGCACACTCGGGTGCCTCAGTAGCACCTGAAGTCTCGTGCGTAGGTAATGGTCTGGCAGCGGCTCGTCCCTCGGGTCTATCTCCCAGGCCTCGAGCCCTACCACTCGTAACTCTACCACTACGCGTATTTGCCATATAGGCAAAGTTCCTGCATTCACAATAATGAATTAGTCCATCTCCTATCTGGTATACAAAGTTATATCTAAACACAGCACAATACTATGGGGATGTACACTTTCCTATTTTCTAACACAGACTCACATCAGACCAACCTCCGCTCTGATACCATTCTGTCAGGACCCATTCTCAATCCATGACTTTAACCAAAAACCACTGCAAATTTTTCGCATTTTAACTTACCTTTCTTCTCTTCAATGGTTGGGCTGTGATTCGATGTCAGAGTCCTTACATACCACATCACCCAATATCATACATACATGTCAATATACTATTACTGATTGTACTTGCTTTTATCATACATGTAAGATTATATAAAATCTAATACAAATACATTCCCCATCGTATATATCGTATACATCACTGTACTGTTTCTATGTTTAGATACACAACTGTACAAAATCTGTATACCTGACGGTCGATAGTAACTAGCTATGGACTCAGGAATACTATCCCTTGATAGCTCTCGCTCTACTGGCGCTCTGTAGAGAGATGTAAAGAAAGGGGGTGAGCATACAATGCGCTCAGTAAGTAAATCAGGCAAGCAAGTAGATATCTACACTATCTACTCAAAATAATGCTATGCCTTGAAAACATTATTTCCTTAACTCATTTCAAAAGCATGTCTTGAAATATAATATATATATACTTGTACAGATTAAATCCCATGTACAGAAATCATGCTTTCTTTCTCAAATGTAGGCATATAGTGCAAAACAATGCATCGTATATAAATCATGCCTTTATATAAATCATGCCATGTATATTTAAATCACAATAAATATCGTATTAAATAATTCACAACACAAAATCGGAGTCCGACCCATCCCTCAGGTCTGTCCGCAATTTAAATCAGTCAATCAATGTGATATATCGTGTGAGACTCTGTGGTTAAATGCAAATAGTATCCTGGACTATGATCATATCCGAAATGTGATCCCAAGCAACACAGTATTCGGTCTGCGGGGCATCACTGCTGCAATGGGAGGATGGTCAGCCCACTACAGCCGTCAGCTATACGTAACACACGGTACAGCGTACTCCTTGCGCCCCCAGGCACGGTACAAAGTACACCCGTGGACCCTACATCACAGCCAGGGTGCCTGCCATAGGTCTTAGCCCTCGTACCTGTGGAATATCATACCACGTCTATATTAACCTCATACGGATATCCTCTCACAAGATGTGACACACAGTCACACAAGGACTTGGGCATGGGTTTTAACATGTACTATAAATCACATACAGTGTGCGTCTTGAGTGCGACCCACAGTCGACACTCCGCTCAAACACTGTTTCACATCACAAACTCAACTCTAGTGCGAGTAAACCTCCAGCAACTAGGTCAATGCATAGTTTATGTATTAAATCAAGTACGAGCAATAGCTCCAATACCATGCTATGCACAATATCAAATCAAGTACGAGCAATAGCTCCAGTACTATGTCATGTATAAACCATGAAGAATCGAGTACGAGCAACGCTTCAGTACTCTGTCATGTATCTCATGTAAAACTCGAGTATGAGCTAATCGCTCCAGCACTCTGTCATGCATATATCATTTAATGCTGAGTACGAGTAAAACTCCAGTACTCTATCATGCATGTCATGGAAATCTAGTGCGTATCAAAATCCAGCACTAATGTATGTTAAAAACATATGAAATCCAGTGTGAGCTGTGCTCTAGCACGATTTATTCTCACATAATATGATAGATGGCTCTTTAAAAAGGGATAGCTTACAAAACATCAAAATCAGCACTATAAAGTGTGCTTAATTCACATCAACCTTAAAATCATTAGCCCATCTATTTATTTTCATGCTAAACAGCAGTTAAACACTCACAATAATAGTTTCCATGCTTTTTGCAACTTTTCACAAAAGTTGACTTTTTGACTAACTAGGGGCAAAATCGTAATTTGCCACTATCGGGTCTCAATAATTATTATTCACTTTCTCTGACCCTCAGAGTTTTTAAGTGAATGTAAAAGCAGACGAAAATACGTGCAGGTATCTCTAATTACTTACAAAAGTCCCTTACCTCGGATCACGTCAAGTGACCTCACTTCCTCGGTGCTGCTCAATCTCGCAGTCCGATTAGCTCTCAATGTAAATTTCGGAGCTGTAAATAACCATTCCTTAGGTTAATTATAATTTTCCTACTGTATTACACATTAATACAGTCCATTTTCCCTTAATGGGCTTTAAAAATCCTTAATGGGCCTTAATCCGTATTAAGCCCGTTTATCAGGGTCTATCGACTCATTGGGCCTATCAATACCCATTGGGCTTTATTCCAAGCTTTTTGGATAGCCCGTATATCATTTACGACAGTTAATTCAAAATCTTGAATATAATTCACTAAATACAGAATTTAATCCGAAATGCGTAAATTAAATCTTAAATACGCATAAATCACATAATTTATCGTAAATGAACTTTACTTACCCGAGAATATGCGACGGTACGCAAATCGAAGTTTGATCGGGCTTCCGTTTGGAATTTATCGTCGAACTGCACAATTTATTATATTTAACTTCGGGTCAATTTCCAATTAAATATAATTTAAATAAATTCATCGGAAATCAAATCGGTCACTTTTGACCTCGTATCGACTTACCCGAAGTCAAGTGAAATCTCGAAAATTTCCCTTTTCCTTTTTCTTTCTTTTTCCTCTTTTTCCTCTTTTTCCTTGGCTGAACCGGTCCGGTCCGGTTCAGCGCAGAACCTTCTCCCCTGAACCGCTGACCGGTTCAGGCATCCTTTGGTCGTGCCGGCGTATTCCGGCCAGTTCCCAACGCATCACCACCGTCGTTCGGCGCGCCTAAGCCTCAACACTCGGTTGGGCTCGATCGGGACCAAGCACCGTCGATGGCCACCGGATTCCTCTTTTCCTCCGCTGCCTTCTCCTCTTCGATTCGCCGGCGTCGGGCGTCGATGGAGGTCATGACCGGTGCCGATGGGTGCGCACGGGCCTCCTCTTTCTTTTCCGACCGCTTGCCTGGCCGTGGGGTGGTCGGTGCTCGCCGTCCGGTGGTCTTCTTCTTCCGTCGGTTTGCTTCCGTTACCTCTATTCTCTCTCCCCAATTTTCAATACGTTTCTCTTCTTTTATTTTCTTTTATTTATAATATATTTTTATTATTATTTTATTATAAAATAATAATAAAAATCCCAAAAATATCTCATAAATATCCAAAAAATATCTAAAAATATCTCCAAAAATCATATTAAATTCATTTAATCCGTAAATGAATTTATCAGTCCGATTTTACCTTTTCAGTATATTTTTTCACTATTTTTGGGATCGTTTTTCGAGATAAAAATTTCGATAAATTCAAATAAATTTATATCTTGATCATTTGGGTTAGAAATTAAATATTTTCCTCGATTTTGATCAAGATTCCTAAATTTCATATTTTTAATGAAATTTTCTCATCGAAATTATACTGAATTTCAATCATTTGATTGTTTTACCCCTGCACTTGTTCGAGAATCAACTTAACCATTATCTCACTGTTATGTAGCTTACATGCATTTTTAATTTCTCAAATTGTCGATTGCATGTTAGTAAATACTCTTCTTATGATTCAACTATGTAATAAAGTGTTCATACACATAGGAATCATAAGGAACAAGCTACATAAAAATCCGGGTCTGACAAATGCGATAAGTTTCTATCAAAACTCCTCATAACCATTTATCCAATAATCGAATTAAAATGAATATGATTCAAATCCTGTCTAACAAACATTCCAAACCTTCAATCCCAATTTTTTTTTGTCTGTAGTAAGATGTCAAATTTCATAGACTCTAAAAATATGCAAAACACGTCCATTTCATTCATGATTAAGCAAATTAACTTCAAGGCGATTCTGATTTTATTCAAATGATTCGAGCTTAAAATTTCTAAGCAGAACATGTTTCCCCAAGTTTCTTCTAAATAGCTGAATATTCACTCCTCCATAGAAATGATGAAACTTCAACACTTTATTAAGATTACTATATGAAACAACATTTCCTCACCAAACATCACAAATTTATTCAATGAAGATCATATTTTTACCTTCAATTTAAAATCCCCAAATTCTATCAAACTGCAACCCTAATTTCATGCAATTTTAACTTCACAATTTTTATATACTATCTCGATTATTTGTGACTCTTTCATTGGTGTCTTTACATGAAGTATGTAATCTAGAGGTTCAGATTCTATTGGCAACTTCCTAGCGAAAGTGGGTACAGGAGCATTTGGAGTAAGAGGAGCTCTCGATGGTCAAGCTCTAGATGCACTGATCCTCGGCTTCTTATTTTGCCCCATACTCTGAAAAAACCTTCTGTCATCATTTCTCCTGCCCTGACTTCTCAATCTAGACTGGAATTCAGCTTATGACAACTCCATGTCTTGCTTTATGAATTGTGCCCTCTGGATGGCTTCAGCATAAGTCTGCAGGTTCAAAGGTACCAACCTACTTCGGATCATCGGTTTTAGCCCATGGATAAACTTAACTATCTTCTTCAACTCATTCAGGGCTATGTCAAGATCATATCGGAGGAATGCGATGAATTTCGACTCATATGGGTCCACAGTCATGTTACCTTGGACCAAACTCAAAAACTTTACTTCTTTCTTTCTCTAAGCACATTTCGGGATGTATTGTTCATTAAATGCCTCAAAGAAAATTTCTTAAGTAATCTCCTAGTGTTTAGCCCCATAAAACAGTTTTGGCAGACGTCCCCCAACGATCTGCCTAATTCTCCAACATGCAGGTTGTCATGACCCTCACTTTTTGTCCGTGACTTTTTACCTTACTCTCAATAGTTGGATGTGAGTCAACATCAAATCCATATCTCATCCATTTATAATTTAATAAATTCATTTAAATGAAGTAGAATAGAAGCTGGGCTTTTATATATATATATATATATATATATATATATGTGTGCGGAAGCATTTACATCAGTTTCTATTATATACATCCCCCAAAATACAAAACATAAACTTTACTGTGCATTAATTTATAGGATACAAATTTTTTCATCTCAAGTGTATACCTTGCTATACTGCTGGATGACAGAATCAACACGATAGCAGGGACGACTGCAGTGTACTCACTGCTGCGTAAAATTTGTGGAGGAGAAATAAGGGGATGAGCTAACACGCTCATTAAGGAAAATATGAAAGCAGGTAGATAACTATACTATCTACATGCTTAAAATATATATTCATTTTCCTTATAAAACATATGCATTCTTTAAAATAACTTCCATCGGTACGAAATCATTAATTCGCTAGATGGGTATATGCATATTCACATAGCATACTCTTTTCACACATATACTTGAGACATAATTATGGGTTATCATATCCCCAGACACACAGCAAGGGAAACCTATGTCACCACACACAGTAGTGACAATGTCATATCACTCAGATAAATAAAGGACATATGGCCATAGTCGGATTCCAGGCAACACTGATCAGATGTGCGAGAACCCTACGCTTGGGGAAGCGGATCAACCATCCCTTCAGCTCATACTGAAATCACGACACATCGTACTCCATGGCTAACGCTCACGGTACATCGTGCTCCCGTAGATCCTTATCACCCATTTCCATTGTCTCAAAATCTCGTGCGAGCAGGTCAATGCAAGACACACAGCAATACACGACGGCTCTAGCACAGTTTTGTACTTATTACATCACATTCATAAGACACGTGCGAGCAGGTCAATGCAAGACACACAGCAATACACGACGACTCTAACACGATTTTACTCAACGCACAGTATAATCATAAAAACCTCATGCAAGCAACTTAGCATAAGAACACACAGCATACCTGAGGCATTGAACACGATATTACTAGGAAATTACATGCGAGCATAGTTAGAGCAAGACACAAAGCAATACTCGAAGGCTCCAGCATGATTCCTAAAAATATAGTGAGAGCACTCGAGTGGAACACACAGCATCACCCGAGGCATCGAGCACCTTTTTGCTTTTCCTCAAAAATCACTTTAAAATAATGTGCGAGCAGGGCTAGTCAATTTACCTTTGCCACTTAGGCTCTAGCACAATTTCACACAGAAACGAGATAAAGGACTCCATTCACTGAGTATGAGTGAGAGGGAAATCTCCCGTCAATCACTCGTTATAAGCTTTTTATGCAAATTGTTAAACCGGGAGTCCGTCTATCATTACTCTTTCTCAAAAACATTTGCAGAACCTTTTTTCACAACAATAACATAGAAGTCATGCAACTCATACTTATAGGCTTATTCTCATACGCAGTTTTCACGTAGACATATTTATATCTACATACTAATTGCATACATTTGCCACAGTAGGTAGGAAAACATACATATAACAATCTCTAATAGCTCGCATAAGTCCCTTACTCGAATCATTCTCGAATCACTTTCCTTTGATTCCCAACGCTCGTGACCCAGTCTTATCAGCTCCAAGTATATCTTCAGGAGCTGAAATTGTGTACCACACACATCAATATACTTTTATTTCACTTGCATGATATTCAAATCAATGCATTGGGCCATTTATATCTTATTTGGCCTCGTTACTTCATTATCGAACCTTATTCTTTCATAAGTCCATTTCGAGTATATAACTCATTCTTCGAGAATCTCTTAAACTCCTTAAGTCTATTGATTCATACTGAACCGGCATTAAGCTTATAATGCCTTTAGTTCAACATTTCATTTCATTTTGGCATTTCATCAAATACCTCATATGCTTATTTTCAACCATTATTGTTTCTAGCATATAGATTTCACCACACTATTATACAAGCATATATATATATGCTCAATATCACAAATCCACACTTAAATTCATCATTTAATCCATGCCTACTAATCCTTCTCTCCTTTGGCACATCAAGCCACTTATAGGTTTTGGAAGATTAGGCATGAACTAAGATGTTTCAACCATCAATCTATATACCAAATCACTCATCATCATGCCTAGATTAATATACATGAGATTGTTGCATTGAAATCTTACCAATCTCAGCTTTTCTCTCTTTTCACCAAAATTGGGGAAAGCTCTTTTCCTCTTCTAATCCAACGATTCGACCTCCCGTTTTCAACTATGTTGTTCTCTTCCTGTCAGGACCCCAGTTTCAATCCTTGACTTTAACCAAAAACCACAATAAATTTTTCGCATTTTTAACTTACCTTTCCTCTCTTCACTGGTTGGGCTGTGATTCGATGTCAGAGTCCTCACTTACCACATCATCCATTTCATACATACATGTCAATATATTATTACTGACTGTAACTGCTTTTATTATACATGTAAGATTTTATAAAATCTAATACGATTACATTCCCCATAATATATAACGTATACATCACTGTGCTGTTTCTATGTTTAGATACACAACTGTACATAATAAGTATACCTGACAAAACGATAGGAACTAGCAGTGGACTCTGGGACACTCTCCCGTGATAGCTCTCGCTCTACTGATGCTCTATAGAGAGATGTAAAGAAAAAGGGGGTGAGCATAACGCGCTCAGTAAGGAAATCAGGCAAGCAAGTAGATATCCACACTATCTACTCAAAATAGTGCTATGCCTTGAAAACATTATTTCCTTAACTCACTTTAAAAGCATGTCTTGAAATATAATATATATACTTGTACAGAATAAATCCCATGTACAGAAATCATGCTTTATTTCTCAAATATAGGCATGTAGTGCAAAACAATGCATTGCATATAAATCATGCCTTTATGTAAATCATGCCATGTATATTTAAATCACAATAAATATGGCATCAAATGATTCACAACACAAATCGGAGTCCGACCCATCCCTCAGGTCTGTCCGCAGTTTAAATCAGTAAATCAACCAAGGTGATATATCATGTAAGACTCTGTGGTACATGTAAATAGTATCCTGGATTATGATCATATCCGATGTGATCCCAAGCAACACAGTACTAGGTGTGCGGGGCATCACCGCTGTAACGGGAGGGGGGTCAGTCCATCACAACCGCCAGCTATATCCTCCTCAACTCCATAACAACACACGGTACAGCGTACACCTTGTGCCACTCAGACACGGTACAAAGTACACCCGTGGACCTGTTCTCACGGCCAGAGTGCCTACCATAGGACTTAGCTCTCACACCCGTGGAACTTATCAACATCACAGTCAGGGTGCCTAATAGAGGTCTTAGCCCTCGCGCCTGTGGAAATATCATACCACGTCTATACCAACCTCATGCGGATATCCTCTCTAGCTATGACACACAGTCACGCAAGGTCTCAGGCATGGGTTTCAACATGTATTACATATCACATACAGTGTGCGTTTTGAGTGCGACTCATAATCGTTACTCCGCTCAAACACTGTTTCACATCATAAAACTCAACTCTAGTGCGAGCAATCTCTAGCAACTAGGTCAATGCATAGTTTATGTATTAAATCAAGTACGAGCAATAGCTCCCAGTACTATGCTATGCACAATATCAAAATCAAGTACGAGCAATCGCTCCCAGTACTATGTCATGTATAAACCATGAAGAATCGAGCACGAGCCACGCTCTAGCACTCTGTCATGCATATATCATTCAAAGCTGAGTACGAGTAAAACTCCAGTACTCTATCATGCATGTCATGAAAATCTAGTGCGTATCAAAATCCAGCACTATGTATGTGGAAAACATATGAATCCCAGTGCGAGCTGTGCTCTAGCACGATTCATTCTCACATAATATGATAGATGGCTATTTAAAAGGGATTGTTTACAAAATAGTAAAATCAGCACTTAAAAGTGTGCTTAAGTCATATCAACCTTAAAATCATTAGCCCATCTATTTATTTTCATGCTAATAGCATTTAAACACTCACAATAGTATTTTCCATGCTTTTTGCAACTTCTCACAAAAGTTGACTTTTTTACTAACTAGGGGCAAAATCGTAATTTGCCACTATCGGGTCGCAATAATTATTATTCACTTTCTCTGACCCTCAGAGTTTTTAAGTGAATGCAGAAGCAGTTGAAAATACGTGCAGGTATCTCTAACTACTCGCAAAAGTCCCTTACCTTGGATCACGTCAAGTGACCTCACTTCCTCGGTGCTGCTAAATCCCGCAGTCCGATCAGCTCTCAATGTAAACTCCGGAGCTGTAAATAACCATTCCTCAGGTTAATTATAATTTTCCTACTGTATTACACATTAATACAGTTTAATTTCCCTTAATGGGCCTTAAAAATCCTTAATGGGCCTAACTAGGCCTTAAGTCCATTTTCATTTTACTATTTACTTTTGTTGGGCCTATTGGGCTTGTGGGGCCCACCAACTCTTATTGGGCTTGTCTTAGGCCCATCACACCCTATTGGGCCTAAAAATATTGGGCTTGGCCCATTGGGCCTCTCGGCCACATGCCTTGGCCGAGAGCTTAGCCATTCTCGGTTTCCACCATGGCATGCCATACATGCCTATTTCCTAGCCATTTTCACTTAGGCATTTTCACATACACTTGGTAGGCAATATTACCAATCATCCTATTGTTCATTTAGGCATTTTATCAAACACCTTGATTGCCAACAATTTACATGTATTAATTAATCAATTTGATTAATTCTAATTATACCATTAACATTAATACATGTGTACTAATCCATTTATGTCTTAAAATCAAATTGACATATTTCAATATCCCATTGATCACTCTCGGCCTAACCCTCTTCATGGTGATTTAATATGTTTCAATGCTTAAAACATATATCAACATACTTGAAATCATTCATACATTAACATATATGAAATTGGAAATTAGAAAATATACCAATTGTAGTGTTCTCCTTTTGGCCGAATCTTTGGAGGCTCTCGGTTTGCACTCTATGGCTCCTTGATAGCCAATTCCAACATATGTTAATCTCCTTTCAATTTGGAACAACTTCCATGAAGAATGCAAGTTCCAAATATGACTAATTCCTAGTGATTTCTAGTGAGAGAAAGCTTGGATGGTTATGTTTCAATGGTGTTCTTCTCTAGCCGGAATTGTGTGATGAAGATGACCAAGGTGTGGCTGCATTTATAAGCCACTTACTTAGCCATTAAGCCTTACTTTTCAGCCACTATGCTTGACTTTCCAAATCTGAACCATGAGTCACCTTATGAGTCACCTTATGAGTCATAGTTAACTTTAACTATAGTTAGATATTTATCTCATGGGCTTTTCCAATTGGGCTTCTCGGTTTGGGCTTTCCTAATGGGCTTTCGGGCTGAAATTTTTACTATACCTCGGGCCTTTTATTGTCTCAAAATTTGGCCGATCAATTGGTCCAACAATTCGGTCTAAAGGACCTAAAAATTTCGATATACTTTTAGTATACCTTAATGGGCTTTAAAATTTTCACCTTAGGCCCATTACGTTTTTAACCATTAAATTTATTCCGGAATCCTTCCGAATAAATTTTCCTTACTTCCGGGTATGATTATCTTGTATTCTGGCCAAGAATATTTTTTTCCAAATTTTTCTCCACACTTAGGTTAATTTCTAACCTTGATTAGTCAACTATGGTAAAAGTCCACTTTTTAACTATAGTTGACTTTTTTCTTAACCATTGACTAAGTTGACTTTTTCTTAAATTTTTGAAAGTGTTTTATATCATGTCTTACACTCTCTTCTTTATATTCCAACCGCTCTCGGTGGATAATTTCACCCGAAACTCCTTTTCTCACCGAAAAGGTCCATTTTACCCTTTTTAGCTTTTATTCTCGTTTTGTATGTTCGGGTCTAAATCAAGCTGACTTTCCTTCATGAGCTCTCTACGCTCTCTTATTTTAAGTTCTTATTTTCAGTCAGAATGATTTAGAATGACTCGGTTTAGCCTGTGATACTCATCATCCACATTAGGCATTTTATGTAACTTTTGCGTGTTAATTTATTTCATTAACACTTTAAATCTAGTAAATACTCTTCTTATGATTCAACCATAATTACATAGTGTTCATACACATAGGAATCATAAGGAAATAAGCTACAAAAATCCGGGTCTGACAATCCTCCCCCACTCAGAAAATTTGGTCCTCCAAATTAGAACCAAGTCAGTCCTCAAATAGGTGAGGGTACTTCTCTCGCATCAGACTCTCTAGCTCCCAAGTAGCTTCCTCTGAAGTATGATGCTGCCAGAGAATCTTCACTAATCCGATGGTCTTCGATCTCAATACCTTCTCCTTCCTATCCAATATCCGAATCGGTCTCTCTACATATGACAAGTCCTCTCGGAGCTCCAAAGGCTCGTAACTAATCACATGTGACGGATCCGGGTGATACTTCCGAAGCATCGATATGTGGAAGACGTTGTGGACACCTGATAAGTTCGGTGGCAATGCCAACCTATATGCCTTATCTCCCACTCGATCAAGTATCTCAAAGGGTCCAATGTAGCGAGGATTTAGTTTCCCTCTCTTCCCAAATCTCGCTATGCCCTTGGAAGGAGAAACTCTCAGAAATACGGACTCACCAACTGCAAACTCTAGTGGCCTACGTCTCCTGTCAGCGTAACTCTTCTGTCTGCTCTGAGCTGTCCTCAGTCTCTCTACTATCAAGCGGACGTCCTCAGATGCTTGCGTAACCAAGTCAGGAGCAAAAACCTTACGGTCACCCACTTCTTCCCATCCAATAGGGGAACGACATCTACGGCCATACAAAGCCTCATACGGTGCCATCCCGATACTCGAAAGATAACTGTTGTTGTAGGCGAACTCGGCTAGTGGTAGGTGGTCATCCCAGGAGCCTCGATAGTCTAGCACACATGCTCTCAACATGTCCTCCAGAGTCTGTATAGTCCTCTCTGACTGACCATCTGTCTGAGGATGGAAAGCGGTGCTCAAACTCAACTGGGTTCCCATAGCTTCCTGAAAATGTCCCCAAAAGTGGGATGTGAAGCGGGAATCCCTATCAGAGACTATGCTCACTGGTACACCGTGTAACCTCACTACCTCGCGTACGTACAGTTCTGCTAATGAACTCAGAGTATCGGTAGCTCTCATAGCTAGGAAGTGGGCTGACTTCGTCAGTCTATCAACGATCACCCATATAGCATCGTGATTCCTGCGGGTCCTCGGTAAACCCATCACGAAATCCATGGTGATATGCTCCCATTTCCATGTCGGTATAGGTAGATGCTGCAATAACCCTGTAGGTTTCTGATGCTCTACCTTCACCTGCTGACATACGAGACACTTTGCCACGAAGTCTGCTACATCTCTCTTCATACCCGACCACCAGTATACCTTTCGGAGGTTCTGATACATCTTGTTACTCCCCGGATGCAACGTATACCTCGACGAATGAGCTTCCGCCAATATCAATCTCCTGAGACTTGGATCCTCGGGAACACATAATCTGCCTCTGAACCTCAGTAGTCCATCAGAACTCATCTCAAAATCAGTCACGGTGCCCTTCTGCATCTGACTACTCACATCCATACAAAATGGATCAGTCTGCTGAGCCACTCTGATCCTGTCCAACAGGTCTGGCTCCAAGCGTAGACTAGCTATCACATAGCCTATATCCATGTCAGAAGGCATGACTCCCAAACTGAGGCTAGCAAACTGCTCTAGCAAATCATGTTCCCTAACCATCATATACGATACCATCCCCAGGCTCTTCCTGCTCAAGGCATCGGCCACAACATTAGCCTTACCCGGATGATAAAGTATCTCACAATCGTAGTCCTTCAGAAGCTCTAGCTATCTTCTCTGTCTCATGTTCAGCTCCTTCTGCGAGAACAGGTACTTGAGGCTCTTGTGGTCGGTAAATATCTGGAACTTCTCACCATACAAGTAGTGGCGCCATACCTTCAACGCAAACACTACTGCTGCTAGTTCCAAATCATGGGTCAGATAGTTCTTCTCATGATCCTTCAGCTGTCTGGATCCGTAAGCAACTACCTTCCCGTCCTGCATCAATACGCAGCCCAGTCCCTGATGCGAAGCATCGGTATATACTGCAAATCCTCCTGAGCTGGTAGGGATAGTGAGAATCGGAGCGGTGGTCAATCGACGCTTCAACTCCTCAAAGCTCTTCTCACAATCCTCGTTCCATATGAACGGTGCACTCTTTCGAGTAAGACGTGTCAATGGAGCAGCCAACTTCGAAAATCCCTCAACGAATCTCCGATAGTATCCAGCTAAACCCAGAAAACTCCTGATCTCGGTGACTGTCTTTGGCTGTTCCCACTGAACTACAGCCTCTATCTTGGATGGATCAATTGATACACCATCTCTTGATACGACATGTCCCAAAAATGAGATCTGTGACAAACAAAAGTCACACTTGCTGAGCTTAGCATATAACTCATGCTTCCGTAACGTCTGCAACATGATCCTGAGGTGCTCCTCATGCTCCTCCTTGGATCTCGAATACACCAATATGTCATCGATGAAGACGATAACAAACTGGTCCAAGTATGGCTTGAACACATCTTCATCAAAGCCATGAAAGCAGCTGGAGCATTCGTCAATCCGAATGGCATGACCAAGAACTCGTAGTGGCCATATCGGGTACGAAATGCTGTCTTGGGTACATCTCCACTCCGAACCTTCAGCTGATGATACCCAGACCTTAGGTCAATCTTGGAAAAGACCTGTGCTCCCTGTAGCTGATCTAGCTAGTCGTCAATGCGTGGAAGGGGGTATCTATTCTTGATGGTGGCCTTGTTCAACAATCGGTAGTCTATACATAATCGGAGGCTCCCATCCTTCTTCCTCACAAACAAAACCAGTGCTCCCCAAGGTGAAACACTCGGTCGTACAAAGCCCCTGTCCAACAGCTCCTGTAACTGTCTCTTGAGCTCCTCCAGCTCAACTAAGGCCATGAGATAAGGTAGTCTCGAAATAGGCTCCGTACCAGGTACCAGATCTATACAGAACTCCATCTCTCTGTCTGGTGGTAACCCTGGCAATTCATCCAGGAAAGCATTTGGGTACTCATTGACCACAGTGATATCTGCCAACTCCGGATGTGCCTTATCCATATCTACCACGTACGCAATGAAACCTTGATATGTTGAAGGTTTTCTAAATCAGAAGTCATGTAATAATCATATCTACTCCTTTCATTTATCTTTATTAAACTTTACAACATATCTAGTAGGGTTGGGAAACATAACTGTCTTAGCATAGCAGTCTAAAACAGCATGGTTTGCAGATAGCCAATCCATTCCTATTATTATATCAAAGTCACTCATGCTTAGTAATATTAGATTGGCTGTCATCTCCTTATCCCCTACTCTCAACTTGCAGTCATTATATACATATTCTACAACTTGACTACTATCCATAGGCGTACTGATTAACATCATCATACATAAATGTGTACGCTCTACATGTCTCTCTAATTTACATGCAAATGAAGGCGATACAAAAGAATGCGTGGCACCAGGATCAATTAAAACATATGCTTCAATATCATAAATCAGGATGTTACCTCGAATCACATCCGATGAAGCATCAGCTGTCCCCTGGTCCAAAGCATGTACTCGCCCTTGACCCATTACTTGTTTCCCCTTCTCCTCTGCCGTGGCTCTACCTCTCTGAGCAGACGTACCAGCTGGGGTTCTATCAAACTCCCTGCCCCTCTGTGGTGCAGTCGCATACGGCAATGGGCAATCTCTAACCAAATACCCCTGTTTCCCACATCGAAAACATACTATAGCACCCTGTGAACACGGCCTATCTCCATGGAATCTGCTGCATCTTCTGCACTGATCTGCAGCAGGTCTTGGTCCTCCTATCATAATGCCCTTCGCTGGGGCTGCAGTCGGATAAGCAGGAGATCTAGCATATCTATCTCGTGTCCCCTCTATCCGTGATCTCTTACCGAAGGGTTTCTTCCCCCCTCGATAACTAAAATCTCTAGCCGGCCTCTTCTTCTGTAAGTCTTGGCTACGGCTAAACTTCCCAAACTCGGAAGCATTCCTCTCGTAGTCCTGCTCACATAGTTGCGCCCTGCGCACTGCCTCCTCATAGGTCACTATGTCCAGCGGAACCAACTTGGACCGTAGCACCGGTCTCAACCCGTCGATAAATTTGTGGACCTTCCTGGTCTCACTATACATAGTATCCGGGTCGTATCTCCCTAGGGATAGGAATCGAGTCTCATACTCGTCCACCGATAAACTCCCCTGGTTGAGTCTTAAAAACTCTGCATGTAACTTCCGCTGTGCGGTGTCAGGAATAAACTGCCTCCTAAAGGCCTCCCGATATATATCCCAAGTGATATCCGTGTGTCGGGATCTTAATATAGGTCTGGTGGACTTCCACCAATGCTCTGCAGCTCCCTTCAGTAGGAACGCAGCAAACGCGACCATCTCCGAGGTCGTACACTCGAAGTATCCATAGAGCTTCTCTAGCTCTGCCAACCACTCCTCCGCAGCTACGGGGTTCTTGACCCCACTAAATGATGGAGGTCTGAACTTCTGGAACTCCCTCAACCGATGCAAGTCACATCCATATCCTAATCCACTACCACCCGAAACCGGTGGGGGTGTAGGAGTATCTACTGTCCTCTGTGCATCAGCTGTCTGCGTAGGTGTATCAGGGGCAACTGCCTCTCCTGTAGCAGCTCCTGCCTCCTGTCTCTGCCTACCTGGCATTGTCTGTGCCAGTATCTCTATAATAGTCTCGAGACCACGCTCTAATCTCGTGAAGCGCGTCTCAGTACACTCGGGTGCCTCAGTAGCACCTGCAGACTCATGCGTAGGTAATGGTCCGGCAGCGGCTCGTCCCTCGGGTCTCTCTCCCCGGCCTCGAGCCCTACCTCTCATACCTCTACCACTACGCGTATTTGCCATATCGGCAAGGTCCCTGCATTTATAATAATGAATTAGTCCATCTCCTATCCGGTATACACAGTTATATCTAAACACAGCACAGTACTATGGGGATGTATAATTTCCTACTTTCTAACACCGACTCACATCAGACCAACCTCTGCTCTGATACCATCCTGTCAGGACCCCAGTTTCAATCCTTGACTTTAACCAAAAACCACAATAAATTTTTCGCATTTTTAACTTACCTTTCCTCTCTTCACTGGTTGGGCTGTGATTCGATGTCAGAGTCCTCACTTACCACATCATCCATTTCATACATACATGTCAATATATTATTACTGACTGTAACTGCTTTTATTATACATGTAAGATTTTATAAAATCTAATACGATT
This sequence comes from Firmiana major, assembly GCA_033439115.1. NCBI lineage: Eukaryota > Viridiplantae > Streptophyta > Magnoliopsida > Malvales > Malvaceae > Firmiana > Firmiana major. Next base: position 41,146,606 of record CM065908.1, on the reverse strand, counting down.
ACATTCCCCATAATATATAACGTATACATCACTGTGCTGTTTCTATGTTTAGATACACAACTGTACATAATAAGTATACCTGACAAAACGATAGGAACTAGCAGTGGACTCTGGGACACTCTCCCGCGATAGCTCTCGCTCTACTGATGCTCTATAGAGAGATGTAAAGAAAAGTGGGGTGAGCATAACGCGCTCAGTAAGGAAATCAGGCAAGCAAGTAGATATCCACACTATCTACTCAAAATAGTGCTATGCCTTGAAAACATTATTTCCTTAACTCACTTTAAAAGCATGTCTTGAAATATAATATATATACTTGTACAGAATAAATCCCATGTACAGAAATCATGCTTTATTTCTCAAATATAGGCATGTAGTGCAAAACAATGCATTGCATATAAATCATGCCTTTATGTAAATCATGCCATGTATATTTAAATCACAATAAATATGGCATCAAATGATTCACAACACAAATCGGAGTCCGACCCATCCCTCAGGTCTGTCCGCAGTTTAAATCAGTAAATCAACTAAGGTGATATATCATGTAAGACTCTGTGGTACATGTAAATAGTATCCTGGATTATGATCATATCCGATGTGATCCCAAGCAACACAGTACTAGGTGTGCGGGGCATCACCGCTGTAACGGGAGGGGGGTCAGTCCATCACAACCGCCAGCTATATCCTCCTCAACTCCATAACAACACACGGTACAGCGTACACCTCGTGCCACTCAGACACGGTACAAAGTACACCCGTGGACCCGTTCTCACGGCCAGGTGCCTACCATAGGACTTAGCTCTCACACCCGTGGAACTTATCAACATCACAGTCAGGGTGCCTAATAGAGGTCTTAGCCCTCGCGCCTGTGGAAATATCATACCACGTCTATACCAACCTCATGCGGATATCCTCTCTAGCTATGACACACAGTCACGCAAGGTCTCAGGCATGGGTTTCAACATGTATTACATATCACATATAGTGTGCGTTTTGAGTGCGACTCATAATCGTTACTCCGCTCAAACACTGTTTCACATCATAAAACTCAACTCTAGTGCGAGCAATCTCTAGCAACTAGGTCAATGCATAGTTTATGTATTAAATCAAGTACGAGCAATAGCTCCCAGTACTATGCTATGCACAATATCAAAATCAAGTACGAGCAATCGCTCCCAGTACTATGTCATGTATAAACCACGAAGAATCGAGTACGAGCCACGCTCTAGCACTCTGTCATGCATATATCATTCAAAGCTGAGTACGAGTAAAACTCTAGTACTCTATCATGCATGTCATGAAAATCTAGTGCGTATCAAAATCCAGCACTATGTATGTGGAAAACATATGAATCCCAGTGCGAGCTGTGCTCTAGCACGATTCATTCTCACATAATATGATAGATGGCTATTTAAAAGGGATTGTTTACAAAATAGTAAAATCAGCACTTAAAAGTGTGCTTAAGTCATATCAACCTTAAAATCATTAGCCCATCTATTTATTTTCATGCTAATAGCATTTAAACACTCACAATAGTATTTTCCATGCTTTTTGCAACTTCTCACAAAAGTTGACTTTTTTACTAACTAGGGGTAAAATCGTAATTTGCCACTATCGGGTCGCAATAATTATTATTCACTTTCTCTGACCCTCGGAGTTTTTAAGTGAATGCAGAAGCAGTTGAAAATACGTGCAGGTATCTCTAACTACTCGCAAAAGTCACTTACCTTGGATCACGTCAAGTGACCTCACTTCCTCGGTGCTGCTAAATCCCGCAGTCCGATCAGCTCTCAATGTAAACTCCGGAGCTGTAAATAACCATTCCTCAGGTTAATTATAATTTTCCTACTGTATTACACATTAATACAGTTTAATTTCCCTTAATGGGCCTTAAAAATCCTTAATGGGCCTAACTAGGCCTTAAGTCCATTTTCATTTTACTATTTACTTTTGTTGGGCCTATTGGGCTTGTGGGGCCCACCAACTCTTATTGGGCTTGTCTTAGGCCCATCACACCCTATTGGGCCTAAAAATATTGGGCTTGGCCCATTGGGCCTCTCGGCCACATGCCTTGGCCGAGAGCTTAGCCATTCTCGGTTTCCACCATGGCATGCCATACATGCCTATTTCCTAGCCATTTTCACTTAGGCATTTTCACATACACTTGGTAGGCAATATTACCAATCATCCTATTGTTCATTTAGGCATTTTATCAAACACCTTGATTGCCAACAATTTACATGTATTAATTAATCAATTTGATTAATTCTAATTATACCATTAACATTAATACATGTGTACTAATCCATTTATGTCTTAAAATCAAATTGGCATATTTCAATATCCCATTGATCACTCTCGGCCTAACCCTCTTCATGGTGATTTAATATGTTTCAATGCTTAAAACATATATCAACATACTTGAAATCATTCATACATTAACATATATGAAATTGGAAATTAGAAAATATACCAATTGTAGTGTTCTCCTTTTGGCCGAATCTTTGGAGGCTCTCGGTTTGCACTCTATGGCTCCTTGATAGCCAATTCCAACATATGTTAATCTCCTTTCAATTTGGAACAACTTCCATGAAGAATGCAAGTTCCAAATATGACTAATTCCTAGTGATTTCTAGTGAGAGAAAGCTTGGATGGTTATGTTTCAATGGTGTTCTTCTCTAGCCGGAATTGTGTGATGAAGATGACCAAGGTGTGGCTGCATTTATAAGCCACTTACTTAGCCATTAAGCCTTACTTTTCAGCCACTATGCTTGACTTTCCAAATCTGAACCATGAGTCACCTTATGAGTCACCTTATGAGTCATAGTTAACTTTAACTATAGTTAGATATTTATCTCATGGGCTTTTCCAATTGGGCTTCTCGGTTTGGGCTTTCCTAATGGGCTTTCGGGCTGAAATTTTTACTATACCTCGGGCCTTTTATTGTCTCAAAATTTGGCCGATCAATTGGTCCAACAATTCGGTCTAAAGGACCTAAAAATTTCGATATACTTTTAGTATACCTTAATGGGCTTTAAAATTTTCACCTTAGGCCCATTACGTTTTTAACCATTAAATTTATTCCGGAATCCTTCCGAATAAATTTTCCTTACTTCCGGGTATGATTATCTTGTATTCTGGCCAAGAATATTTTTTCCCAAATTTTTCTCCACACTTAGGTTAATTTCTAACCTTGATTAGTCAACTATGGTAAAAGTCCACTTTTTAACTATAGTTGACTTTTTTCTTAACCATTGACTAAGTTGACTTTTTCTTAAATTTTTGAAAGTGTTTTATATCATGTCTTACACTCTCTTCTTTATATTCCAACCGCTCTCGGTGGATAATTTCACCCGAAACTCCTTTTCTCACCGAAAAGGTCCATTTTACCCTTTTTAGCTTTTATTCTCGTTTTGTATGTTCGGGTCTAAATCAAGCTGACTTTCCTTCATGAGCTCTCTACGCTCTCTTATTTTAAGTTCTTATTTTTAGTCAGAATGATTTAGAATGACTCGGTTTAGCCTGTGATACTCATCATCCACATTAGGCATTTTATGTAACTTTTGCGTGTTAATTTATTTCATTAACACTTTAAATCTAGTAAATACTCTTCTTATGATTCAACCATAATTACATAGTGTTCATACACATAGGAATCATAAGGAAATAAGCTACAAAAATCCGGGTCTGACACTTCCTCTCTAGGAACAACTTTGCTGAAATGAACTTCTCTCAAATCTCTAAGGAAAGTGTTGAGAGTTTATAGAGAAAAACTAGGTTACTTTGCTTCAAAAATGGAAGGTTTTGAGTTGCTTTCGTGAAATGCAATTCAGCTGCCCAGTTTTTATAGAAATGGCTTGATGAGATTGATCTCCAAGTGGGATCGATCTTCTCCTGTTTTAAGTCTCTCGGCATTCAGTTTTCAAGCCTGAGGGATCGATTTGTTCTAAAGGGTAAGATCAATCTTAGCCAAGCAAAGAGCTTCAAAGATCGATCTGTCAGAGGGATGAGATCGATCTGCTTCTGGCCGAGACATAATGAGATCAGTCTGCTTGGGGATGAGATCGATCCTTGCTTGGCAGAAGCATACCGAGATCGATCTAGCTTGAAGGAGGGATCGATCTCCTTTTATTCTACAGCATACTTAGCTGAAGTTTTTTCCTAAATTTCAAAGTTAACTTCATATCGATTTACTTCACTACTCATTTTGCATTTATTCCACCTCTATCACTTAAAAAAGTTCATTTCTTATAATTCAACTCAATGAAACATGTGTATACATCACGAACTCACATAACAAGTGTGTACATCAAATCTACGGGCCTTACAACTCTTATGATTCATATTACATGAACAAGTGTATACTTAGGGAATGATAAAGGTACATATAAAAATACGGCCTTACATTCCTCCCCTCCTTCAAGAAATTTGCTCCTCCAAATTAGAACCAAGTTACTTGTCAAACAGTCGGGGGTACTTTTCTCATATAAGGTTCTCCAATTCCCAAGTAGTTTCCTCTGAAGTATTATACTGCCAAAGAACCTTAATAAGTGAAATCGTCTTATTTTGTAGTACCTTTTCCTTCCTATCCAGCGTCCGGATTGGTTTCTCTATGTATGAAAAATCATTCCTGAGCTCCAATGGTTCATACCGAATCCAGTGTCCGGATTGGTTTCTCTATGTATGAAAAATCATTCCTGAGCTCCAATGGTTCATACCGAATCACATGGGTTGGATCTGGATGGTACTTCCGAAGCATAGACACATGGAAGACATTATGTATGTCTACTAGCTCTAGTGGCAATGCTAGCCTGTAAGCCTTATCTCCCACATGCTTCAGTATCTTAAATGGTCTGATATAACAAGGGCTCAACTTACCCTTCTTACCGAACCTTATAATCCCTTTCGAGGGAGAAACTTTCAAAAATGCCGAGTCACCCACGTGAACTCTAGTGGCCTCCATCTTATGTCAGCATAACTTTTCTGCCTGCTCTGAACTGTTTTCAATCTTTCACATATCCGTTGAACAACCTCAGAGGCTTGCTGTACCAAATCAAGAGCAAAACTTTTCCTTTCACCCACTTCTTCCCAACCAATAGGGGAACAACACCTTCTACCATACAAGGCCTCATATGGTGCCGTCCTGATACTCGAGTGATAACTATTGTTGTATGTAAATTGGGCTAACGACAGGTGATCATCCCATGAGCCCTTAAAATCCATAACACTTGCTCTCAACATGTCCTTTAACATTTGGATGGTTCTCTCTGATTGACCATCGGTCTGAGGATAGAAAGCAGTACTAAAACTCAATCGGGTTCCCATAACTTCTTGAAATTGTTCCCAAAAATGAGAAGTGAAGCAGGAATCCCTACCTGATACGATGCTCATTGGAATACCATGTAGCCTCACTATCTTCGGTACATACAACTTTACCAAACTACTCAAAGTATCTATAGATTTCATAGCTAGAAAGTGGGCGAATTTCCTCAGTCTGTCTACCACTACCCAAATCGCATCATGGTTCCTTTTAGTTCTCGACAATCCCATGATGAAATCCATGGTGACATGCTCTCATTTCTAAGTTGGTATAGGTAGAGGCTACAATAACCCTGCAGGCTTCTGATGCTCTACCTTCACTTGCTGACATATCAAACATCTTGCCACAAACTCTGCGATATCTCTTTTCAACCCTGACCACCAATACACTTTCCTGAGGTCTTGATACATCTTGTTACTCCCTGGATGCAACGTGTATCTTGATGAATGAGGTTTTGTCAAAATTAACCTCTTTAACTCTGGGTCATCGGGAATGTAAATTCTACCTCTAAACATCAGTAGGCCATCATCACTCACTGAGAATTGACTATATCACCCCTATGAATCTAACTCGCACGATCCTCATACAGTAGATCGGCATGCTGAGCTTAGTGTATCTGATCAATCAAACCCGGTTCCACTCGCAGGGTAGCTATCACACAGTCTCTGTCAATATCAAGAGGGTTTATATCCAACCTAAGGTGAGCAAACTGCTCGAGCAGCTCATATTCCCTGACCATCATGTGCAAAACCATTTCGAGGATTTTTCTACTCAAGGCATCTGCCACCACATTAACCTTTCCTAGATGGTACAGTATCTCGCACTCATAATCCTTTAGAAGCTCTATCCATCGTTTGCGCCTCATATTTAACTCTTTTTGTGAAAACAGGTATCTGAGGCTCTTATGATCTGTATACACCTGAAATTTCTCACCGTACAAGTAGTGGCGCCAGATTTTCAATGCACATACTACAGCTGCCTACTCTAAATCATGGGTCAGGTAGTTCCTCTCGTGGTCCTTAAGCTATCTAGAATCGTAGGCTACTACCTTCTTGTCATGTATCAACACACAACCCAATCCCTGTCCCGAGGCATCTGTATACATTGTGTAACCTCCTGAGCTAGTGAGTATGGTGAGAATAGGTGCGGTGGTCAGTCTGTGCTTTAGCTCGCAGAAACTTCTTTGACATTTATCATCCCACTCAAATACCACATTCTTTCGAGTGAGACGTGTCAATGGAGCAGCCAGCTTAGAGAATCCCTCGACAAATCATCGATAGTAACCTGTTAAACCCAAGAAACTGTGAATCTCTATAACCATCTTAGGTTGTTCCCACTATATCACAGCCTCTATCTTGTACGGATCCACTAATACCCCGTCTCTTGAGACTACATGACCCAGAAATGATATCTCACTCAGCCAGAAATCACACCTGTTAAGTTTAGTATATAACTCCTGATCTCGGAGGGTCTATATTACTGTTCTCAAGTGCTGCTCATGCTCTTCCCTGGATTTCGAGTATACCAATATGTCATCTATAAAGACAATCACAAACCTATCCAGGTATGGCTTAAACACATCATTCATTAGAGCTATAAATGCTGTAAGAGCATTTGTCAACTCAAATGGCATAACCAAAAACTTATAATGGCCATAACGGGTCTGAAATGCTGTCTTGGATACATCTCCACTCCGAATCCTCAACCGATGATACCTAAACCTCAGATCAATCTTCGAAAAGACATGTGCTGCCTGCAACTGATCCAATAGGTCATCAATCCGTGGAAGGGGATATTTATTCTTGATGGTAGCCTTATTCAACAACCGATAATCTATACACAGTCGGAGACTCCCATCTTTCTTCTTTACAAACAGAACTAGTGCTTCCCAAGGTGATACACTCGGTCTGATGAACCTCTTGTCCAACAACTGTTGCAATTGCTTCTTTAGCTCCTCCAATTCAATCGAAGCCATTCTATATGCTGGCTTGGATATCAGTTCAGTTTCGAGCACCAAATCAATACAGAATTCCATTTCTTTGTCTGGTTGCAACCCTGATAATTCTTCTGAAAAGACATCAAAAAATTCTCTCACCACAGGGATGTCAGCTATATCTGGGTACACCTTATCCAAGTCAACCACATAGGCGATAAAACCTTCAACACATTATTATTACATTCATTCGCAACATCATCCATCTTTAAAAATAACTTACCATTTCTTTCTTTATATTTTAAATCTTACAACATACTTTCCAAGGATGGAAAACATTACTGCCTTAGCATAACAGTCTAAAACATCATGGTTTGCAGTCAACTAATCCATTCCTAGTATTACATCGAAATCCTTCATAGCTAATAGGATGAGATCGGCTAACATGTCCTTTTCCCTTACTTTTATCTTACAACTCTTACATACATACTCCGTCATTACATTATCTCTCACTGGAGTACTTATAAGTAAAACTCTACCTAAGGGTACGAGTTTCACATGTTCACACAGTTTACTTGCCAATGAAGGCGATATGAATGAATGTGTGGCACCAAGATCAATTAATGTTAATGCTTCAAAATCAAAGACTAGGATGGTACCTTTAATCACATCCGAGGAAGCCTTTGCAGATGCCTGGTCCAATGCAAACACTCACCCTCGACCAATAATTTGTTTCCCTTTCTCTTTAGCTATAGCCTTTCTCTTAGGTGTAGGTGTCTCAACTATAGCCTTTTCTGGCTCTTTACCCTTCTGTGCGGCTGTATCAATTAACTCTGGGCATTCACAAGCTATGTGCCCTGGTTTACCACACCTATAACATGATCTCATCGATAATGGGCATGGTCTACCTCCATGATATCTACCACATAACCTACACTGCTCTGTGGTAGGTCAAGGTCTGCCAATAACTATGCCCCTCGAAGCTGGAGATAAAGCTGGATGAACTGGAGGCTTCATAGGCCTTTCTCATACCTCCTCAATCTTAGTTCCCTTCCCAAATAACCATTGACCCTTTCTGAACCCTCTATCATCAACTGACCTCTTCTGGTCTCTATCTCTGCCTTTACCATTCCTGCTCAATTCTGAGCTATGCAGCTCATAATCTTGCTCACATAGTTGAGCTCTGCGTACTGCCTCATCATAGGTGGTAATGGCCAGTGGAGCTAATCGAGCTCTGATAGAAGGTCTCAGCCCCTCAAGAAATTTTTGAACCGTTCTATCCTCAAGGCTTATAGTGATTGTATCATATCTGCCAAAGGATGTGAATCCAGACTTATACTTGTCCACTGTCTGGTTTCCCTGAGTCAATGTCATAAATTCCATCTACATCTTTCTCTAAGCAGTAGCTGGGATGTACTACTTCTTGAAGGCATCCAAGAATATATCCCATGTCACAACTGGGTGTCGTGCATTCAAGACCGGCTGTATGGCTATCCACCAATGCTCGGCCTCATCGTCTAATACAAAAGCCGCAAAGGTGACCTTCTCCATGGCGGAGCAATAGAAAAATCGATAGAGCTTCTCCATACTATGTATCCAACGCTCAGCTAACGCTGGGTTCTTCACCCCATTAAATGAAGGTGGTCCAAACTTCTGGAATTCTCTCAGTCTACCCAGATCACAATCATACACTTCTTCACCACCAACCTGTTGTCGAGCTACAAGATCCTGAACTGGTGGGGCATTGTCCTGAACTGGAGGGGGTGCAGGAATCTCTTCCTTTGCAGCCCAAGGTCTCGGTGCAGGTTGTGTTGGATCATGTCTCTCTGGAGTAGCAGCCTGACCAGCAGGGTTCTCCTGTCTACCCTTAAATCTGGCCATCGCCTGTGTAAACATCTCCATGACTGTGTCTACACTACGTTGTAAGTGCGTTATATGCTCCTCAACTGCCTCACTAAGACCGGGTAAATATCTACTAGAACTAGACCCACTATGTCTTCTAGGCTCATCTCTACGCCCTTGTGAGCGTGAACTCTCTCCTCTACGAGTACGTCGTCTATCAGACATCTTGCATACTCAAAATAAGTGTCTCAATCACATTTTCCAGCTTGGTATACACAATTGTATCCTAATAATGCACAGTACTTTAGGGATGTATATTTTCCTAACTATGGATACTAACTCACATTAGAACAACTCTGCTCTGATACCATTAATTCTATCATGACCCTCACTCTCTGTCTGTGACTTTTACCTTACTCTCAATAGTTGGGCTGTGAGTCAACATCCAATCTATATCTCATCAATTTATAATTTAATAAATTCATTTAAATGAAGTAGAATAGAAACTGGGCTTTTATATAAATGTGCATAAGCGTTTACATCAGTTTCTATTATATACATCCCCCAAAAAACAAAAGACAAACTTTATTGTGCATTAATTTACAAGATACAAAATTTTTCATCTCAAGTGTATACCTCTCTATACTGCTGGATGACTGAAGCAACACGATAGCAGGGACGACTGCAGTGTACTTACTGCTGGGTAGAATCTGTGGAGGAGAAATAAGGGGGTGAGCTAACATGCTCAGTAAGGAAAATATGGAAGCAGGTAGATAACTACATTATCTACATGCTTAAAATATATATTCATTTTCCTTATAAAACATATGCATTCTTTAAAATAACTTCCATCGGTGCGAAATCATTAATTCGCTAGATGGATATATGCATATTCCCATAGCATACTCTTTTTACACAGCTCATCTTTAAAATCGCACATTTAGAAATCACCTTGCACTTAGCAAATCAATATACTTGAGACATAATTATGGGTTATCATATCCCCAGACACACAGTAAGGGAAACATATGTCACCACACACAGTAGTGACAATGTCATATCACTTAGATAAATAAAGGACTTATGGCCATAGTCGGATTCCAGGCAATACTGACCAGGTGTACGGGAACCCTACGCTTGGGGAGGCGGATCAACCATCCCTTCAGCTCATACTGAAATCACGGTACATTGTATTCCATGGCTAATAGTCACAGTACATCATGCTCTCGTGGATCCTTATCACCCATTTCCATTGTCTCAAAATCTCGTGTGAGCAGGTCAATGCAAGACACACAGTAATACACGACGGCTCTACCATGGTTTTGTACTTATTACATCACATTCATAAATCACGTGCGAGCAAGTCAATGCAAGACACACAGGAATACACGACTGCTCTAGCAAGATTTTACTCAACACATAGTATAATCATAAAAAACTTAGTGCGAGTAGCTCAGCGTTAGAACACACAACATACCTGAGGCATCGAGCACGGTATTACTAAAAAATTACATGCGAGCATAGTCAGAGCAAGACACACAGCAATACTCGAAGGCTCTAGCATGATTCCTAAAAATCTAGTGCGAGCTCTCGAGTGGAACACACAGCATCACTTGAGGCATCAAGCACCCTTTTGCTTTTCCTTAAAAATCACTTTAAAATAATGTACGAGCAGGGCTGGTCAATTTACCATTGCCACTTAGGCTCTAGAACAATTTCACACAAAAATGAGATAGAGGACTCCATTCACCGAGTACGAGAGAGAGGGAAATCTCCCGTCAATCACTCATTAAAAGCTTTTTATGCAAATTGCTAAACCGAGAGTCTGTCTATCATTACTCTTTCTGACACGCCCTAAGGGTATGTTCCGCAAGTGCACGGGTCGTCCAAGTAATAATGGGATTTGAGTCCCGGAATAATCGTTTCATAGAGAAGTTGACTAGCCTAATTAACTACCGGTTAATCTTACCCTAAGTATATCCTAGCAAATTATGAAGTTAAAGAGGGTGATCTACTAAGGCTAATTAAAAATACTGGAAAGCAATAAAATAATAAGAACTAAAGGAAATAAAATCTAGCAAAATTTACTTACAGTACTCCGAGCAATTAAAAGCAAATAACCTACAAAAGAAAATTAAAACAGTTAAAATGAATTAACACAATTAAAATGAGAATATAAAAATAAAGGAATAAAATTAATTAAACTAAAATTTCAACAAACTTTAAAATGAACTGTGCATGCAAATTAATCTACTTAATAAAAATTACAATTTAAACTAACCTAAGATCTAATAAAATAAAATCCTAGAAAATTAAGAAAAATAATCATAAATCTAAATGTCTAAACTAATGAATCTAAAATTACTTCTAGATATATCTAAATGCTAAATTAACACTAAAATCTAACTAATGCATGTAAAATAATTTTCGAAATTTTAATTAAAATGCATAAAATGAGTTTGTCTAAATTAATTTTAAACACATCCCTTAATGCTAGAATAAAAATTACTTAGTAACCTAATTAAATCAAAGTTAAACTAATGAAATAAAGAAACTATGACTAACATGCAAATTAGAGATCACTAACTAAGCTAACTAATACACTTGAAATTAATCTATGCATGCAAAATGAATTAAACCACTATAAGGGGAATTTGCCAAACATAGCCTTAGGCCATTACAAAACCACCAAAGTGGTCCCAAAAGTCCGCACTGTTCATTTGTCTTCTTCACTTTTCGGTACTAGGTAATCTCTCGGGTTACTGTCTCCATGTGCTGTAAGCATCCTGCACTCTCGGTTCTGGCCACTTCTGCTCCCGGTACTGCTCTTGCTACACATTCCTCGGACTGCCTTCTCGCAATAACAATGCACACAACTCTGCCAGATAGCAGACGCGTCTTTCTCTGCTGCTCTATTCTACACTGCCCTGCTTTATTTCATGCATAGCAACAAGACATTAGCTGTTGTGCACGTCCAGCAGCAGCTACACAACAGTTTGGTTCACTCCACCAGTAATTTGCTATGCCCCGCAGTTAAATACCCTCCGGTATTAATAACTTTCTGCTCCAAGCATGCACTCACATTCAGCAAGTACCCCCTTCAGGTGCTGTAACATGCGTTACTCAGCCCTTGATCACCATGCATCAGCTGCAGCTAGCATTCATCAGCAGCTCGGCATTAGTGAAAGCACAAAGCAATAACAGCATTCAGCAGTGAATATCAGAATATTAAGACAGAAATCAGAAAAAGAATGCTTGTAAAGATAATGAACAGTAGAATAGACTTGAAACAGGGGTGAACAGAGAAGGAAATATGTTTTCGGACAGCACACTATTGCTAAGCTTCGCACACAGTAGCAACTAAAACACCATCTTCCAGTAATCAAATGAGATAAACAAAGACAAATAACTACTGAAATGATCAATTGCAGAACCGGTTAAAAATAAACTAAGGGCTGATATGTAATAACTGAAATTATATATATATTATAAAATGCAGACAAGAAAAATCCTAATATGCTGCAGCAAATGGAAATAAATCATGCAACAAAAATGACCATGCAATAGTGTGTATTCATCTTAACGCCGAATGAACCATGCAAAATCAGTATCTGAAAACTAAAATATCAATCATCCGTAAAACAGAGAAGTATTAAAGCTAATGTAGCCTCGGGTTGCTTCAGTTTCTGCTGCCATCATGGTTCCACCGAGCTTTTGATGTAGAAAAATGTTTAACATTGAATCCACATCAAAGCATCAGAACACCTAAGGCAGTAATCAAAAAGCTTTGTCACCCGACTGCACCTCTTGAAATCTAACCGAGAGCTACTAAAGTGATGGTTTAACAAATAAAGAAAACAAAACATAAGTAATGCATCTGGAAAAGAAACCGAGACATGAACTAGGAAAATGAGTTATGGAAATAAAACTGGACAAATAGAGAACTCATGGAAAAGAAACCGAGAGCATGAAAAAGAGATTGAATTTCCATTGAAAATGAAATTTAACAAATTGTAATGAAGAACACGAAATGAATAGTAAAATAATTTGTAAAAGAAAAACTATGCGGAAATATAAAGAAAACTTTTAAAATTAATCTAAAAGCTATTCTACCCTAACCTACATCTAAACTACTTTCTACATACCCTACTCCTACTTCTACCCTAAACTACTTAATTTTTCAATTGCCATTATATTCTATTTATACACAAACATAGGGGTATAATGGTAAATTTTCATCCTAGATGAGTTGGCATTGTTTGGCCACTTGTCTTCATTTGATTTGTTGCAGAGTAGATATTTCCACGTCATCAATCTTTTTGTCCAATTAGCTGTGCGATGTGGCCCAGCGTGTGTCTTCCAGAGGGTTGGCACAGTGTCCTTCGATCTTATCGTTTCGGAGCAAATAAAATACGGACACCTGACATCACGCGTGTCCAGTCGACTGATGACTCGGTCTACAAATTGGAAGTGGTCCAGTCTCCTTTAGCCCGTTTTCAGCCCAATTTCGTCTGAAACGATTGAATTTCATCTGGATTTAATTTACCTGCACATTAAAGAATTTTAATTAAATAAAGGGGATTATTAGTAAAATAATATGGGGATTAAATAAATAATTAGGAATTTAAGCACAAATAATTCTAAAAAAAAAATAGAATTATCACACCCCCCAAACTTGAGCTTTTGCTTGTCCTCAAGTAAAATAAAATAATTGTAGAAATGACAAGTACTAAACATAATAATTTCCCTAACATTATCCTCAAAGAAAAAGTACAGACTATGAAATCAAAGACTCACAATTACAAGTCAAACATTCAGAATTATTCAATCATAAGTCCTAACCTAAATTGGATCCCTTATGTGTGTATGAAAATGTCAAAGTCACTTCACAGTACATTACCCGGATCAGATTATGCAAACATAGTAAATGCGAAGTCAATGACATGTGATCATTCCCATAAGTTTGCTTTTCACTTCTCTCTCCACTAATGTAGTCACACTTAACTAAAGATCAATAGGACTTCATTAAGCTTGTAATGTCAGGCTGGGGCTAAGGTATGATAAAGTCGATTTAGGTTTAATGTCAGACCTGAATTTTTATGTAGCTTATTCCTTATGATTCCTATGTGTATGAACACTCCGTTATTATAGTTGAATCATAAGAAGAGTATTTACTAGATTTAAAGTGTTAGTGAAATGATTTAACACGCAAAAGTTACATAAAAAGCCTAATGTGAGCCATAAGTGTCACAGGCTAAACCGAGTGAATCTAAATCTTTCTGACTGAAAATAAGAACTTAAAATGAGAGGGCATAGAGAGCTCATGAAGGAAAGTCAGCTTGATTTAGTCCCGAACATAGAAAACGAGAGTAAAAGCTAAAAAGGGTAAAATGGACCTTTTTGGCGAGACAAGGTGTTTCGGGTGAAATTACCCACTAGGAACGGTTGAAACATAAAGACGAGAGTGTAAGACATAAGATATGACACTTTCAAAATTTTGAGAAAAAGTCAACTTGGTCAATGGTTAAGGAAAAAGTCAACTATAGTTAAGAAAGTGGACTTTTACCATAGTTGACTAATCATGGTTAAAAATTAACCTAAGTGTGGAGAAAAAATTAGGGAAAAATATTCTTAGCCAGAATACAAGATAGTCATCCCTGAAAGTAAGGAAAATTTATTTGAAAGGATTCCAGATTTAATTTAATGGTTAAAAACGTAGTGGGCCTAAGGTGAAAATTTTAAAGCCCATTAAGGTATACTAAATGTATATCGAAATTCTTAGGTCCTTTAGACCGAATTATTGAACCAATTGATTGGCCAAATATTTATACAATTAAAGGCTCGAGACATAGTAAAAATTTCAGCCCAAAAGCCCATTAAGAAAGCCCAAACCGAGAAGCCCAAATGGAAAGCCCATGAGATAAATATCTAACCATAGTTAAAGCTAACCATGACTCATAAGGTGACTCATTAGGTGACTCATGGCTAAGGGTTGGAAAGTCAAGCTTAATGCCTGGAAAGTAAAGCTTAATGGCTAAGTAAGTGGCTTATAAAATCAGCCACACCATTGTCATCTTCATCACACCAAATTCGGCTAGAAGAAGAAACCATTGAAACAAATTATCCAAGCTTTCTCTCACTAGAAATCACTAGTAATTAGGCATATTTGGAACTTGCATTCTTCATAGAAGGTGTTCCAAATTGAAATGAGAGTGACATATATTGGAATTGGCTATCAAGGAGCCATAGAGTGCAAACCATGAGCCTCCAAAGTTTCGGCCAAAGGGTGAACACAACAATATGTTAATGTATGAATGATTTTAAGTATATTGATATATGTTTTAAGTATTGAAACATATTAAATCACTATGATGTTGGTTAGGCTGAGAGTGAGTAGTGGGATATTGAATTATGTCCATATGATTGTAAGGCATAAATGGATTAATGTACATGTGTTAATGATAATGGTGTAATTAGAATTAATCAATTTGATTAATTAATTCATGTAATTAGTTGGCAATCAAGGTGTTTGATAAAATGCCTAAATGAACTATATGATGTTTAGGAATGTTGTCAACCAAGTGTTTGTGAAAATGCCTAAGTGAATTGGCTAGACAAATAGGCATGGATGGCATGCCATGGTGTAACCTATGGCATGGATAGCTCTCGGCCATGGCATGTGACTGAGAGGCCTAATGGGACAAGCCTAAATATTTTAAGCCCAATGTGATGTAATGGGTCTAGGATAAGCCCAATAAGAGTTGGTGGGCTCCACAAGCCCAATAGGCCCAACGAAAATTAATAGTAAAATGAAAATGGGCTTAAGGCATAGTTAGGCCCATTAAGGATTATTAAAGCCCATTAAGGGAAATAGACTGTATTTAATGTGAAATACAGTAGGAAAAGTGTACTTAACCTGATAAATGGTTATATGTAGCTCCAGAGAGTATTGGAGAAGCAAATCGGGCTGCTGAAACGAGCAGCGCAGAGAAAGTGAAATTTCTCGAGTGATTGCAGGTAAGGGACTTTTGTGAGTAGTTAGAGATACCTGCACATATTTTCATCTGCTTTTACATTCACTTAAAAACTCTGAGGGTCAGAGAAAGTGAATAATAATTATTTCAACCCGATAGTGGCAAATTACGATTTTATCCCTAGTTAGTCAAAAAGTTAACTTTTGTGAAAAGTTGTAAAAAGCATGGAAACCACTATTTTGAGAGTTTAACTGCTGTTTAGCAGGAGAATAAATAGATGGGCTAATGATTTTAAGGTTGATGTGAATTAAGCACACTTTATAGTGCTGATTTTGATATTTTGTAAACCATCCCTTTTTAAAGAGTCATCTATCATATTTTGTGAGAATGAATCGTGCTAGAGCACAGCTCGCACTGGATTTCATATATTTTCCACATACATTAGTGCTGGATTTTGATTCGCACTAGATTTTCATGACATGCATGATAGAGTACTGGAGTTATTACTCGTACTCAGTTTTATATGATATATGCATGACAGAGTGCTGGAGCGATTAGCTCGTACTCGAGTTTTACATGAGATACATGACAGAGTGTTGGAGCGTTGCTCGTACTCGATTCTTCATGATTTATACATGACATAGTACTGGAGCTATTGCTCCTACTTGATTTGATGATATTATGCATAGCATGGTACTGGAGCTATTGCTCGTACTTGATTTAATACATGAATTATGCATTGACCTAGTTGCTAGAGGTTTGCTCACACTAGAGTTGAGTTTGTGATGTGAAACAGTGTTTGAGCGGAGTGTCGACTGTGAGTCGCACTCAAAGGCACGCACTGTATATGATATATAATACATGTTAAAACCCATGCCCAAGTCCTTGTGTGACTAAGTGTCACATCTTGTGAGAAGATATCCGCATGAGGGTAATAAAGACGTGGTATGATATTCCATGGTTTGAGGGCTAAGACCGATGGTAGGCACCCCGACTGTGATGTAGGGTCCACGGAGTATGTTGTACCTTGCATGTGGCATGGGAGTACACTGTACCGTATGGTGTTGTGGAGTTGAGGAGGATATAGGTGACGATTGTGATGGACTGACCCCCCTCTCGTTGCAGCAGTGATGCCCCGCACACCGAGTACTGTGTTGCTTAGGATCACATGTCGGATATGATCATAGTTCAGGATACTATTTACATTTCATCACTGAGTCTCACATGATATATCACATTGATTAACTGATTTAAATTGCGGACAGACCTGAGGGATGGGTCGGACTCCGATTTTGTGTTGTGAATGATTTAAATGCCATATTTATTGTGATTTAAATATACATGGCATGATTTATCTAAATGCATGATTTATATAAAGATGCATTGTTTTGCACTACATGCCTACATTTGAGAAAGAAAGCATTATTTCTGTATATGAGATTTAATCTGTACAAGTATACATATATATATATATATATCTATTTATTTAAAGACATGCTTTTAAAGTGAGTTAAGGAAATAATGTTTTCAAGGCATAGCATTATTTTGAGTAGATAATCTAGATATCTACTTACTTGCCTGATTTCCTTACTTAGCGCGTTGTATACTCACCCCCTTTCTTTACATCTCTCTACAGAGCATCAGCAGTAAACGAGAGCTATTGAGGGATAGTATTCCTGAGTCCACTGCTATTTCCTATCGACCGCTAGGTATACAGATCTTGTACGGTTATATATCTAAACATAGAAACAACACAGTGATGTATACGATATATATTATGGGGAATGTATTTGTGTTAGATTTTATATAATCTCACATGTATTATAAAAGCAGTTACAGTCAGTAACAATATATTGACATGTATGTATGATAATGGATAATGTGGTAAGCGAGGATTCTGACATCGAATCACAGCCCAACCATTGAAGAGAGGAAAGGTAAGTTAAAAATGCGAAAAATTTGTAGTGATTTTGGTTAAAGTCATGGATTGAGAACGGGTCCTGACATTTAATTACCCCTTAACATGTATTACTTTCTAGGATCTTTAATGTAAGAGCTCATATTTATTTCCCCCAAACTTATTTCTTTCACTAGACATTTTATTCTATTTTTGTATTTTTCTTCTTCTTATTTCTTCTTTTTTTTTTTTGAACTTTTACTATCACCAGATACCCATATGTACAAAGCTCAAAATATATCCAATGACTTTTCATGCTTTCGGGGTAAGGGATAGGAAAAAGTTTAAGCTAAAGAAATTATGCAAGTGTATTTACAGAGAAAAGTTTATTTGGCTCAGATAGGTGACTAGGGTAAAGTATGCACAGGGATGGCTAGAAAGACTCAAACGATCCAAAGATGGCCTAAATCATCTCCCTAATTAAGTGTGATCTAATATTTTTCCTCGAGATTAGATCAAACAAATTCTAGAATATGATACATAAAATCAACAGAACAAATGCAATCCTAAGTCCACATAAGCTTTCTCTAAATAAATATACAGATTCATGACATGACATGTGCATAAAATGAGGAAATCGCAATCAGAATCAAGACAAATTCAAGAACTCAACTTCATGCTTTTCCTATAATCATGCTTCTCAGTCAATCAAAGTCATACTTAATCATGGGGTCATATCATCGGAATATGGGAAAACTACATGCTAAGCACTAAATCATCCCAAAATCAAACAGTTTAATCTCAGATTTTCGAAAAAATTTTGAAATTTTTTTTCAATTTTGCTCAAATTTTTGAAAAATACTCAAGTGATATCCCCTCCCCCAAACTTGAAGTGAACAGTGTCCTCAGCATGCAGATAATTTAAGAATTGAAGTTTAGGAACAAAGTACTCCCCTTTCTGATGATGATAAACAACTGAAGCTTTGATTGAAAGCGTAAAACTAAAAAAATAAACCTGCAAAATAAACAAAGAAAGAAATAACAGAAAAGAAAAAGAAAAAAAACTATATACAAGGTGAAAAGAAAAACACAACCACTTCAAATGCAGCTGAAGAAAACAACACTCAGCAGCAGGGCGAAGAGTAGGAGGGTCATCCAGAATGGTGACAGAATGTTGACAATTAAATCCTCCTGGGCCCTATCTACTTCCCTCCTTCTTTCGGATTTCATGTGCTTAAGCCTTATATTCTCATTAATCTCTATCTGAAAACACTCTTGAGAGTCATCAGGGAGCTTCAAAGGTTTAAAAACATTAAACTTCACTTCCTGATCTTGCACTCTCATAGTCAACTCCCCCTTTTGCATATCAATTATCGTCCTACCAGTAGCTAAGAAAGGTCTGCCTAAAATAATGGGGACTTCCCTGTCTTCCTCCATATCTAGTACAATAAAATCTGCAGGGAAAATAAACTTATCCACCTTTACTAAGACATCCTCAATGATCCCCTTTGGATATTTAATGGATCGATCTGCTAGTTGAAGGGTCACTGTAGTGGGCTTGACACCCCCTATTCCTAACTTTTGATAGATAGACAACGACATTAGGTTTATACTAGCACCTAAATCACACAGGGCTCTACCAAAGAATAGATTTCCAATAGTACAGGGTATGGTAAAACTCCCGGGATCCTTGAGCTTAGGGGGTAATTTCCTTTGTATAATTGCACTGCATTCCCCAGTTAAGGCCACCGTCTCATTATCTTCCAGTCTTCTCTTCCTCGAGAGGATATCCTTTAGAAACTTCACATAACTTGACATTTGCTCTAAAGCATCTGCAAAAGGAATGTTGATGTGAAGCTTCTTAAAAACCTCAAGAAATTTAGCAAATTGTTGTTCCAGTTTTTTATTTTGAAACCTCTGAGGAAAAGGTACTGGTGGTCTAACTAGAGGCAATGTAGTGGGAACCTGTGTAGAATCAGAGGACGAGGAAGGCGGTAAAGAAGAAGAAGGTAAAGATGAAGAAGCGCCTAATTTTGCAGCCCGATCCTGATGTTCCTGCTCTTTCTGAGCTGCTTCGTTAGAACCTATGTGTTTATCAACTATGGGTTGTTCAAGTCCAGACATAACTTGTGGCTCATCTAGCTCCTAAGGGTGATGGATCTAACATGTTCCTTACCCTCCCTTTGCTTAGCAGGATTAACTTCAGTATTACTAGGAAGGGTCCCTTGAGGACGTTGGCTAAGAGCACTAGCTATTTGTCCAACCTGAACTTCTAAGTTCTTAATTGAAGCAGCTTGATTTTGCAGGATAGTCATGAACATCTCCTCTAATGTAGGCTTCTTCTCAGCTGCTGGTGCATGGTAGAGTTGGGGCTGCATAAGTGGTGGTGGTGGTGGTGGTGGTGATGGATGATATTGAAATTGAGGTGGGGATGGATGATGTGGATGGTGTGGATATTACGGCTGTGGTGGTACCTGAACCAGTGGAGCTTGAAAACCAGGGAGTCCTACAGGTCTAGAGCTAGAAGTTTGCCCTTGGTTTTGGCTCCAGGAGAAGTTAGGATGGCTCCTCCACCCTGGATTATAGGTGTTTGAAAAAGGGTTGTTTTGTTGCGTTTGAGAAGGGGCAACATACTGAACCGATTCTAAGTTGAGCGGACACCTATCTACAGAGTGGGTACCACTACATAGCTCGCAGGAAAGAAAAGGACATTGGACAAAATATATAGGGTTAGGACTAGTGGAAGGATTATGTTGGGTACTGAGTGACTCTACCTTCTTCGTAAGATTAGCGATTTGAGAGGTCAAGGTAGACAGTGTGTCGAGCTCATAAATACTCGTCGGCTTCTCTGGCATTTTCCTCTCCGAGGACCATAAATAGTTGTTAGCCGCCATCTTGTCCAAGAGCTCGTAAGCTTCCTCCTCTATTTTACACATTAGCGCTCCACCCGCAGCAGCGTCAACAATAGTCCTATTTGGGCTTGTAAGTCCGTTGTAGAAGGTTTGGACTTGCAGCCACAAAGGTAGGCCATGGTGAGGGCACTTCCTAAGAACCTCCTTATATTGTTCCCATACTTCGTAAAGAGTTTCAGAGTCGTGCTGGGCAAAGGAAGATATATTACTATGGAGTTGGGCAATTTTAGAGGGAGGGAAAAACTTAGATAGAAAATTGATGGGCTAACTCGTCCCATGTAGAAATGGATCCTGGAGGCAGGGAGGTTAACCAGTGTCGCGCTCTATCCCTAAGTGAGAAGGGGAATAATCTAAGCCTAAGCGCATCATCAGATAATCCATTATGTTTGAACGTGTTGCACAAGTCCAGGAATTGCCCAAGGTGAGCATGTGGGTCATCGTGAGAGAGCCCATTGAACTGCAATGAAGTATGGATCATCTGGAGGATTGCGGGCTTAATTTCAAAATTATTTGCATGGATAGCTAGTGGCCTAATGCCGGAATAATACCCTCCAATAGTCGACATTGCATAATCTCCGACTGTCCTAATTTCCCTATTTTCTACCATGATGTTTTGCAGCGGAGCTATAAATTTCCTAGAATCCTTTCGAATTTTTCTAAGAGTGTGTTCGATTTTAGGATCTAGAGGAAAGCAATCAAAACTTCTGGCTCTACGCTTGCAATCAATAAAAAGTCCTTAGAAATTTTTTTTTAAGTTTTTCAATTTTTTTTTATTTTAATTAAGAGAAAATTTAACTAACCTAAGCTAAGGCTCTAAATATTTACAACCTAAATATTTACAAGCTAGAATTACACCTAAGCATAATTTCACCGATATTAATTAATGACTAATTAAAACTTCCCCGGCAACGGTGCCAAAAACTTGACACGCCCTAAGGGTATGTTCCGCAAGTGCACGGATCGTCCAAGTAATAATGGGATTTGAGTCCCGAAATTATCGTCCCACAGAGAAGTTGACTAGCCTAATTAACTACCGGTTAATCTTACCCTAAGTATATCCTAGCAAATTATGAAGTTAAAGAGGGTGATCTACTAAGGCTAATTAAAAATATTGGAAAGCAATAAAATAATAAGAACTAA
Organism: Firmiana major; assembly: GCA_033439115.1. NCBI lineage: Eukaryota > Viridiplantae > Streptophyta > Magnoliopsida > Malvales > Malvaceae > Firmiana > Firmiana major. Next base: position 41,124,585 of record CM065908.1, on the reverse strand, counting down.
AAGAAATAAAACCGAGCAAAATTTACTTACAGTACTCCGAGCAATTAAAAGCAAATAACCTACAAAAGAAAATTAAAACAGTTAAAATGAATTAACGCAATTAAAATGCGAACATAAAAATAAAGGAATAAAATTAATTAAACTAAAATTTCAACAAACTTTAAAATGAACTGTGCATGCAAATTAATCTACTTAATAAAAATTGCAATTTAAACTAACCTAAGATCTAATAAAATAAAATCCTAGAAAATTAAGAAAAATAATCATAAATCTAAATGTCTAAACTAATGAATCTAAAATTACTTCTAGATATATCTAAATGCTAAATTAACACTAAAATCTAACTATAATAATATAATGTTCATACACATAGGAATTATAAGGAACAAGATACATAAAATTCGGGTCTGACAATCCTCCCCTACTCAGAAAATTTGGTCCTCCAAATTAGAACCAAGTCAGTCATCAAATAAGTGAGGGTACTTCTCTCGCATCAGACTCTCTAGCTCCCAAGTAGCCTCCTCTGAAGTATGATGCTGCCAGAGAATCTTCACTAACTCGATGGTCTTCGATCTCAATACCTTCTCCTTCCTATCCAATATCCAAATCGGTCGCTCAACATATGACATGTCCTCTCGGAGCTCCAAAGGCTCGTAACTAATCACATGTGCCGGATCTGGGTGATACTTCCGAAGGATCGATATGTGGAAGACGTTATGGACACCTGATAAGTCCGATGGCAATGCAAACCTATAAGCTTATCTCCCACTTGATCAAGTATCTCAAAGGGTCCAATATAGTGAGGATTTAGTTTCCCTCTCTTCCCAAATCTTGCTATGCCCTTGGAAGGAGAAACTTTCAAAAACACAGATTCACCAACTGCAAACTCTAGCAGCCTACATCTCCTGTCAACGTAACTCTTCTATCTACTCTGAGTTGTCCTCAGTCTCTCTACTATCAAGTGGACGTCCTCAGATACTTGTATAACCATGTCAGGAGAGAAAATCTTACGGTCACCCACTTCTTCCCATCTAATAGGGGAACGACATCTACAACCATACAAAGCCTCATACGGTGCCATCCCGATACTCGAATGATAACTGTTGTTGTAGGCAAACTCGGCTAGTGGCAAGTGGTCATCCTAGGAGCCTCTAAAATCTAGCACACATGCTCTCAACATATCCTCCAGAGTCTGTATAGTCCTCTCTGACTGACCATCTGTCTGAGGATGGAAAGCGGTGCTCAAAATCAACTGGGTTCCCATGGCTTCCTGAAAATGTCTCCAAAAGTGGGAAGTGAAGCAAGAATCCCTATCAGAGACTATGCTCACTGGTACACCATGTAACCTCACTACCTCATGTAAATACAGTTCTACTAATGAACTCAGAGTATCGGTTGCTCTCATAGCTAGGAAGTGGGCTGACTTTGTCAGTCTATCGACGATCACCCATATAGCATCGTGATTCCTGTGGGTTCTCAGTAAACCCATCACGAAATCCATGGTGATATGCTCCCATTTCCATGTTGTTATAGGTAGAGGCTGCAATAACCCTGCAGGTTTTTTATGCTCTACCTTCACCTGCTGACATACGAGACACTTTGCCACAAAGTCTGCTACATCTCTCCTCATACCCGACCACCAGTATACGTTACGGAGGTTCTGATACATTTTGTTACTCCCCGGATGTAACGTATACCTCGACGAATAAGCTTCCGCCAATATCAATCTCCTGATTCCTGTATCCTCAGGAACACATAATCTACCTCTAAACCTCAGTAGTCTATCAGAACTTAACTCAAAGTCAGTCATTGTGCCCTTCTGCATCTGACTACTCACATCCATACAAAATGGATCAGTCTGCTAAGCCACTCTGATCATGTCCAACAGATCCGGCTTCAAGCGTAGACTAGCTATCACATAGCCTGTATCCATGTCAGAAGGCACGACTCCCAAACTGAGGCTAGTAAACTGCTCTAGCAAATCATGTTCCCTAACCATCATATATGATACCATCCTTAGGCTCTTCCTGCTCAAGGCATCGGCTATAATGTTAGCCTTACCCGGATGATAAAGTATCTCGCAATCGTAGTCCTTCAGAAGCTCTAGCCATCTTCTCTATCTCATGTTCAGCTCTTTCGGTGAGAACAGATACTTGAGGCTTTTGTGGTCGGTAAATATCTGGAACTTCTCGCCATACAAGTAGTGGTGCCAAACCTTCAACGCAAACACTATTGCTGCTAACTCCAAATAATGGGTCGGATAGTTCTTCTCATGATCCTTCAGCTGTTTAGATCCATAAGCAACTACCCTCCCATCTTGTATCAATACACAACCCAGTCCATAATGCGAAGCATCAGTATACACTACAAATCCTCCTGAGCTGGTAGGGATAGTGAGAATCAGAGCTGTGGTCAATCAACACTTCAACTCCTGAAAACTCTTCTCACAATCCTCATTCCATACGAACGGTACACTCTTCGAGTAAGACGTGTCAATGGAGTAGGTAACTTCGAAAATCCCTCAACGAATCTCCGATAATATCCTGCTAAACCCAGAAAACTTCTGATCTCGGTGACTGTCCTTGGTTGTTCCCACTGAACTACAGCCTCTATCTTAGATGGATCAATTGATACACCATCTCTCGATACAACATGTCCCAAAAATAAGATCTGTGACAACCAAAAGTCACACTTACTAAGCTTAGCATATAACTCCTACTCTCGTAAAGCCCGCAATACGATCCTGAGGTGCTCCTCATGCTCCTCCTTGGATCTCGAATACACTAATATGTCATCGATAAAAACGATAACAAACTGGTCTAAATATGGCTTGAATACATCGTTCATCAAAGCCATGAAAGTAGCTAGAGAATTCGTCAATCCGAATGGCATGACCAAGAACTCATAATGGCCATATCGGGTACGAAATGTTGTCTATCGGGTACGAAATGTTGTCTTAGGTACATCTCCACTCCAAACTTTCAGCTAATGATACCCAGACCTCAAGTCAATCTTGGAATAGACCTGTGCTCCCTGAAGTTGATCTAACAAATCGTCAATGCGTGGAAGGGGATACCTATTCTTGATGGTAGCCTTATTCAACAATCGATAATCTATACACAATAGAAGGCTCCCATCTTTATTTCTCATAAACAAAACCGGTGCTCCCCAAGGTGAAACACTCGGTCGAATAAAACCCCTATCCAATAGCTCCTGCAACTGTCTCTTGAGCTCCTCCAGCTCAACCAAGGCCATGCGATATGGTGGTCTTGAAATAGGCTCCGTACCAGGCACCAAATCTATACAGAACTCCATCTCTCTATCTGGTGGTAACCCTAGCAACTAATCTGGAAAAACATCTGGGTACTCACTGACCGTAGTAATATCTAACAACGCCGGATGTGCCTTATCCATATCTACCACGTACGCAATGAAACCTTGATATGTTGAAGGTTTTCTAAGTCAGTAATCATATAATAATCATAACTACTCCTTTCATTTAATTTTTTTAAAACTTTACAACATATCTAGTAGGGTTAGGAAACATAATTGTCTTAGCATAACAATCTAAAATAGCATGGTTCGCAAATAACCAATCCATTCCTAATATTATATCAAAGTCACTCATACTTAGTAATATTAGATTGGCTGTCATCTCCTTGTTCCCTACTCTCAACTTGCAACCATTAAATACATATTCTACAACTACTATTCATAGGCATACTAATCAACATCATCATACATAATGGCGTACGCTCCACATGTCTTGCTAATTTGCATGCAAATGAAGGTGATACAAAAGAATGCGTGGCACCAAGATCTATTAAAACATATGCTTCAATATCATAAATCAAGATACTACCTCGTATCACATCCGATGAAGCATCAGCTGTCCCCTAGTCTAAAGCATGTACTCGTCCTCGACCCATCACTTGTTTCCTTTTTTCTTCTACCGTCGCTCTACCTCTCTGAGCAGAAGTACCAGCTGGAGCTCTATCAGGCTCCCTGCCCTTCAGTGGCGCAATACTATCCACCTCTGGGCAAACTCTAGCAATATGCCCTTGTCTCCCGCATCGGAAACACACTATAGGAGTCAGCGGACACGATCTACCTCCATGTTGTTTACCGCATCTTCTGCACTGATTAGCAGTAGGTCTCTGTCCTCCTATGGTACTACTCTTTACTGGAGCTACGGTCGGATAAGCAGGAGGTCTAGCAAATCTCTCTCGTGCCTCCTCAACCCGTGATCTCTTACTGAAGAGTTTCCTCATTCTTCGATAACTGAAATCCCTAGCCGACCTCTTCTTCTATATATCTCGGCTTCGGCTAAACTTCCCAAACTCAGAAGCATTTCTTTCATAATCTTACTCGCACAGTTGCGCCCTGATCACTGCTTCCTCATAGGTGGTTATATCTACTGAAACCAACTTGGACCGTAGAACCGATCTCAATCCATCGATAAACCTGTGGACCTTCCTAGCCTCACTATACATTGTATTTGGGTCATATCTCCCCAGAGATAGGAATCGAGTCTCATACTCATCCACTGACAAACTCCCTTAGTTCAGTCCCAAAAACTCTGCTTGTAGTTTTCGCTGTGCGGTGTCAGGAACAAACTGCCTCCTAAAGGCCTCCGAAAATATCTCCCAACTAATATCTGTGTGTCGGGCTCTCAATATGGGTCGAGTGGACTTCCACCAATACTCTACAGCTCCTTTCAGTAGGAATGCAGCAAATGCGACCATCTCCAATGTTGTACACTCGAAGAATCCATAAAACTTCTCCATCTCAGCAACCCACTCCTCAGTAGCTACAGGGTCCTTGACCCCACTAAAGATGGAGGTCTAAACTTTTGGAATTCTAGCAACCGATGTAGATCACATACGTACCCTAATCCACTACCACCCAAAACTGGTGGGGGTGTAGGAGTATCTACAGTCCTCGGTGCATGAGCTGTCTGTGTAGGTGTATCAGGGGCAATTGCCTCTCCTGTCGCAACTCCTGCATCTTGTCCTTGCCTACCTGGCATCGTCTGTGCCAATATCTCTACAATCGTCTCTAGACTACGCTCTAATCTCATAAAGCGCGTCTCAGCACACTCTGGTGCCTCAGTAGCACCTAGAGTCTCATGTGTAGGTAATGGTTCGGCAGCAGCTCGTCTCTCAGGCCTATCTCTACAGCCTCGAGCCCTACCTCTCGTCCCTCTACCACTATGCGTATTTGCCATATAGGCAAAGTTCCTGCAATTCATAATCATGAATTAGTCCGTCTCCTATCTGGTATACACAGTTATATCTAAACACAGCACAGTACTATGGGGATGTACACTTTCCTATTTTCTAACACGAACTCACATCAGACCAACCTCACCTCTGATACCATTTTGTTAGGACCTCATCTCAATTCATGACTTTAACCAAAATCACTACAAATTTTTCGCATTTTAACTTAACTTTCCTCTTATCAATGGTTGGGCTGTGATTCGATGTTAGCTTCCTCGCATACCATATCATCCATTATCATACATACATGTCAATATACTCTTACTGATTGTAGCTTCTTTTATAATACATGTGAGATTACATAAGGTCTACTACAATTACATTCCCCATAATATATATCGCATGCATCACTGTGCTGTTTCTATGTTTAGATACATAACTGTACATATGTATACCTGTCGATCGATAGGAAATAGCAGTGGACTCAGGAATACTATCCCTCAATAGCTCTCACTCTACTGCTGAAGCTCTGTAGAGAGATGTAAAGAAAGGGGGTGAGCATACAACGCGCTTAATAAGGAAATCAGGCAAGCAAGTAGATATCTACACTATCTACTCAAAATAATGCTATGCCTTGAAAACATGATATCCTTTACTCACTTTAAGAGCATTTCTTTAAAATATATATATATATATATACTTGTACAGATTAAATCCCATGTACAGAAATCATGCTTTCTTTCTCAAATGTAGGTATGTAGTGCAAAACAATGCATCTTTATAATATCACAATGCCTTTAGATAAATCATGCCATGTATGTTTAAATCACAGTAAATATGGCATTTAAATCATTCACAACACAAAATCGGAGTCCGACCCATCCCTCAGGTCTGTCCGCAATTAAATCCGTCAATCAGGTGATATATCATGTGAGACTCTGTGGTGAAAAATGTAAATAGTATCCTGGACTATGATCATATCCGACATGTGATCCCAAGCTACACGGAATCCTAGTGTGCAGGGCATCACTGCTGCAACGGGAGGGGGGTCAGTCCATCACAACCGCCAGCTATATCCTCCTCAACTCCATAACAACACACGGTATAGTGTACTCCATGCCACATGCACGGTACAACGTACACCTGTGGACCCTACATCACAGTCGGGGTGCCTGCTATAGGTCTTAGCCCTCAAAACCATAGAATATCATACCACGTCTCTAAATCCTCATTCGAATCCTCTCACAGTGTGACACTCAATGTACACAAGGAAATCAAGCATGGTTTTCAACATGTATTATATATCACATACAGTGCGCGCCTTTGAGCGCGACTCACAGTGGACACTTCGCTCAAACACTGTTTCACAACACAAACTCAACTCTAGTGCGAGTAAACCTCCAGCAACTAGGTCAATGCATAGTTCATGTATTAAATCAAGTACGAGCAATAGCTCCAGTACCATGTTATGCATAATATCATCAAATCAAGTACGAGCAATAGCTCCAGTACTATGTCATGTATAAATCATGAAGAATCGAGTACGAGCAACGCTCCAGCACTCTGTCATGCATCTCATGAAAAACTCGAGTACGAGCTAATCGCTCCAGCACTCTCTCATGCATATATCATATAAAACTGAGTACGAGTAATAACTTTAGGACTCTATCATGCATGTCATGGAAATCTAGTGCGAATCACAATCCAGCACTAATATATGTGGAAAATATATGAAATCCAGTGCGAGCTATGCTCCAGCACGATTCATTCTCACATAATATGATAGATGGCTCTTTAAAAAGGGATGATTTACAAAATATCAAAATCAGCACTATAAAGTGTGCTTAATTCACATCAACCTTAAAATCATTAGCCCATCTACTTATTCTTCTGCTAAACAGCAGTAAAACACTCAAAATGAAGGTTTCCATGCTTTTTACAACTTTTCACAAAAGTTGACTTTTTGACTAACTAGGGGTAAAATCGTAATTTGCCACTAACGGGTCACACTAATTATTATTCACTTTCTCTGACCCTTAGAATTTTTAAGTGAATGTAAAAGCAGATGAAAATACGTGCAGGTATCTCTAACTACTCACAAAAGTCCCTTACCTGCAATCACTCGAGAACTTTCACTTTCTCAACGCTGCTCGATCCAGCAGTCCGATTTGCTTCTCCAATACTCTCTGGAGCTGCATATGACTATTTATCAGGTTAATTACACTTTTCCTATTGTATTTCACATTAAATACAGTCAATTTCCCTTAATGGGCTTTAATAAACCTTAATGGGCCTAACTATGCCTTAAGCCCATTTTCTATTTTACTATTCATTTTCGTTGGGCCTATTGGGCTTGTGGGGCCCACCAACTCTTATTGAGTTTGTCCTAGACCCATTACATCACATTGGGCCTAAAATATTTGGGCTTGACCCATTGGACCTCTCGGCCACATGCCATGGCCAAGAGTAATCCATGCCGTCAGTCACACCATGGCATGCCAGCCATGTCCCTTTCCTTAGCCAATTCACTTAGGCATTTTCACAAACACTTGGTTAGCAACATTCTGCAACATCACATATTTCATTTAGGCATTTTATCAAACACCTTGATTGCCAACTTAATACATGTATTAATTAATCAATTTGATTAATTCCAATTACACCATAATCATTAACACATGTATATTAACCTATTTATGCCTTCAAATCATATGGGCATTCATCAATATTTCACTACTCACTCTCGGCCTAACCAAGATCATAGTGATTTCATATGTTTCAATGCTTAAAACATATATCAGTATACTTAAAATCATTCATACATTAACATATATGAAATTGAAAACTTAAAAATATACCAATAGTTGTGTTCACACTAGGTCGAAACTTTGGAGGCTCACAGTTTGCACTCTATGGCTCCTTGATAGCCAATTCCAACATATGTCACTCTCCTTTCAATTTGGAACAACTTTCATGAAGAATGCAAGTTCCAAATATGCCTAATTCCTAGTGATTTCTAGTGAGAGAAAGCTTGGATAATTTGTTTCAATGGTTTCTTCTTCTAGCCGAGAATGGTGTGGTGAAGATGACAATGGTGTGGCTGATTTTATAAGCCACTTACTTAGCCATTAAGCCTTACTTTCCAGCCATTAAACTTAACTTCCTAAGCCTTATTCATGAGTCACCTAATGAGTCACCTTATTGACACGCCCAAAGGGTATTGTCCGCAAGTGCATGGGTCGTACAAGTAATAATGGGATTTGAGTCCCGAGTTATCGTCCCACAGAGAAGTTGACTAGCCTAATTAACTACCGGTTAATCTTACCCTAAGTATATCCTAGCAAATTGTGAAGTTAAAGTGGGTGATCAACTAGGCTAAAATTAAAGTACTGAAAATAATAACAACTATAAAACAAAGAAAATAAAACCGAGCAAAATTACTTACAGTGCTCCACGCAATTAAAATCAAAAGCCTACAAAAGAAAAAAAACAATTAAAATTAATTAACGCAATTAAAATAAAATGCAAATATGAAATTAAAGCAATAAAACTAATTAAACTAAAATTAAACAAGCTTAAAAATAAAATGTGCATGTAATTAAACTAACTAAGAAAATGCAATTTAAACTAACTTAAAGTCTAATGAAAATAAATTTACCCCTAATTTAATTCTAAATGAACACTTAATTAACTATCATCCTAATTAAAACTAAGTTTTATACTACTATGCAAGAATACTAACATGCAATTTAATTAAAGACTCTAAACTAAGCTAACAAATTAAATTGACATTAAACTAAATTAACAATGCATGAAAATGAATTAATTACTAAAATGAACTAGCCAAACAAAGCCTTAACCAATTTAAACCATATAATTATCCCTCCAAATACTATTCACATGTCTTCCAAATTATGTTTCAGTCCAGGCTTTCACGGTTTTGGCAAGGCGTGCTGCTGCATTCTGCTTTGGTCCAGGCTACTCTAGGTGTGCATTTGTTCTACTACAGGTTCGTACTATACACTGCATCCAGGCTGCTGTTCTCTGCCTCGATTTCTGGTTACCAACTGCCCAGATTGATTCTGCAATCTGCCATGCTTTCTTTATTTCCTGTTGTCCAGGTCTGCTATCGGTATGCCCTCGGTCTGCTACTCCAGGCTTTGTTCCAGCTTGCTTCAGCAACTCTCACCAACTCTGCTTGGCTTCCATGCACTGCACCATTCCCTACACGTCTCCACAGCAATGTCCTGCCCATACCGCTACTGCCCCTAGTACCATCACCTACTTCATGTCTACAGCTATCTGCTCCAGGTTCTACTCTACATACCAGCACCATGTTTTGCTCCTGATTGTATCTCCAGCAGCAGGTTCTCCCTAGCCACGTTTATGGACTAAGACTGTCATTCAGCTGGAAGCAACAGTGAACCAGCCTCCTGCCGTGCGTCTGTCTCCCACACAGCTCTTGTAGAAGAACCAGAGACAAGCATCAACACTGCCATTAGGAAACCTTTATCAAAGCAATCAAAGAATTAAATATATCTTAAGGAGAAGCTGTTAATATATAAATCATAAATGAAGACACAAAGACAGTGTAGAATATTTAAAACCAAAAGCTAAAGACAAAAGGAAAATAAACAGTACCGCTGTTCAGAAATACAGTAGCGATCTTCACTTCATTGCACCGTCCCCAGCTAATTCTTCTCCTCGACAGTAACAACAGTAGAGCAAAACAGCAGCTCCTCTGGACAGTAGCAAGCATGGCCTTCCAGCTACACCAAGCTTGAGAATTCCACACTTCTGGTCCCAGTTCCAGTGAGAAGTACTTTACCTCAGTTCAGTTTCTCATGCCAATAAGGTGTTCATCGAGCAAAAGATAGAAACATATCCTAAGTTTTCACTATTGGTTCTTCAAAAATAAATGGAGCTTTTGGAAATCGGGAACAGTAAATAAAATGGGAGTAATGACTCATAACATGAAGCAAGTGATGCAAGGTAACTTTGGTTCAGTCACCATAATCATTCCCTCCATCCAACAGGAAAAATACACCAAGCCAAGAGCTCCACTAGAAGAGTTAAAAGTTTTTTCAACTAAAAACTCAAGCAATTCATTTGCAAAACCGAGAGTTACACTTAGGACAAGAAGATATGTAAAAAAATCAAACTTAAAGAATAAAAGAGCTCATTATAACCAAACCAAGAAGCATAAAGATGATGTTGATTGCTATCAAATAGAAATTATCCAAGTCTAGCAAAATGAAGAACATAAAAGTGGAATGAAAATTTAAAAGTGAAGTTGGAAGCTAACGGAAGACTAAAGAAAATAAGAAAGTAAATATTGAAAATGTAATCTCTAAACTAAACTACTCTAAGCTACCTTACATTACACTACTTCTACTCCTAAAATTACATAGTCTTTCAATTGCCATCCTTTCCTATTTATAAACACACTAGGGGTAAAATGGTAATTTTCACATCCTTGATGAGTTGACATTTTTTTGGCCACTTGTCTTCACACCATTGGCTCCTTGAAAAAGATATTTCCATGTCATCGATCTTCTTGTCCAATTGGATGTGCTAGGTGGAATGACCCGTGTCAGACCCGGATTTTTTGTAGCTTATTTCCTTATGATTCCTATGTGTATGAACACTATGTAATTATGGTTGAATCATAAGAAGAGTATTTACTAGATTTAAAGTGTTAATGAAATGAATTAACAAGCAAAAGCTACATAAAATGCCTAATGTGGATGATGAGTATCACAAGCTAAACCGAGTCATTCTAAATCATTCTGACTGAAAATAAGAACTTAAAATAAGAAGCGTAGAGAGCTCATGAAGGAAAGTCAGCTTGATTTAGACCCGAACATACAAAACGAGAATAAAAGCTAAAAAGGGTAAAATGGACCTTTTCGGCGAGAAAAGGAGTTTCGGGTGAAATTATCCACCGGGAACGGTTGAAATATAAAGACGAGAGTGTAAGACATGATATATAACACTTTCGAAAATTTAAGAAAAAGTCAACTTAGTCAATGGTTAAAGAAAAAGTCAACTATAGTTAAAAAAGTGGACTTTTACCATAGTTGACTAATCAAGGTTTGAAATTAACCTAAGTGTGGAGAAAAATTTGGGGAAAAATATTCTTGGCCAGAATACAAGATAATCATCCCCAGAAGTAAGGAAAATTTATTCGGAAGGATTCCGGAATAAATTTAATGGTTAAAAACGTAATGGGCCTAAGGTGAAAATTTTAAAGCCCATTAAGGTATACTAAACGTATATCGAAATTCTAAGGTCCTTTAGACCGAATTGTTGGACCAATTGATCGGCCAAATTTTGAGACAATAAAAGGCCCGAGGTATAGTAAAAATTTCAGCCCGAAAGCCCATTAGGAAAGCCCAAACCGAGAAGCCCAATTGGAAAAGCCCATGAGATAAATATCTAACTATAGTTAATGTTAACTATGACTCATAAGGTGACTCATAAGGTGACTCATGGTTCAGATTTGGAAAGTCAAGCATAGTGGCTGAAAAGTAAGGCTTAATGGCTAAGTAAGTGGCTTATAAATGCAGCCACACCATTGTCTTCTTCATCACTCATTTTCGGCTAGAGAAGAACACCATTGAAACATAACCATTCAAGCTTTCTCTCACTAGAAATCACTAGGAATTAGTCATATTTGGAACTTGAATCCTTCATGAAAGTTGTTCCAAATTGAAAGGAGATTAACATATGTTGGAATTGGCTATCAAGGAGCCATAGAGAGCAAACCGAGAGCCTCCAAAGTTTCGGCCAAAAGGAGAACACTACAATTGGTATATTTTCTAATTTCCAATTTCATATATGTTAATGTATGAATGATTTCAAGTATGTTGATATATGTTTTAAGCATTGAAACATATTAAATCACCATGAAGAGGGTTAGGCCGAGAGTGATCAATGGGAAATTGAAATATGTCAATTTGATTTTAAGACATAAATGGATTAGTACACATGTATTAATGTTAATGGTATAATTAGAATTAATCAAATTGATTAATTAATACATGTAAATTGTTGGCAACCAAGGTGTTTGATAAAATGCCTAAATGAACTATAGGATGATTGGTAATGTTGCCTACCAAGTGTTTGTGAAAATGCCTAAGTGAAAATGGCTAGGAAATAGGCATGTATGGCATGCCATGGTGGAAACCGAGAATGGCTAGCTCTCGGCCTAGGCATGTGGCCGAGAGGCCCAATGGGCCAAGCCCAATATTTTTAGGCCCAATAGGGTGTAATGGGCCTAAGACAAGCCCAATAAGAGTTGGTGGGCCCCACAAGCCCAATAGGCCCAACAAAAGTGAATAGTAAAATGAAAATGGACTTAAGGCCTAGTTAAGCCCATTAAGGATTTTTAAGGCCCATTAAGGGAAATTAAACTGTATTAATGTGTAATACAGTAGGAAAATGATAATTAACCTGAGGAATGGTTATTTACAGCTCCGGAGTTTACATTGAGAGCTGATCGGACTGCGGGATTTAGCAGCACCGAGGAAGCGAGGTCACTTGACGTGATCCGAGGTAAGGGACTTTTGCGAGTAGTTAGAGATACCTGCACGTATTTTCAACTGCTTCTGCATTCACTTAAAAACTCTGAGGGTCAGAGAAAGTGAATAATAATTATTGCGACCCGATAGTGGCAAATTACGATTTTGCCCCTAGTTAGTTAAAAAGTCAACTTTTGTGAGAAGTTGCAAAAAGCATGGAAAATACTATTGTGAGTGTTTAAATGCTATTAGCATGAAAATAAATAGATGGGCTAATGATTTTAAGGTTGATATGACTTAAGCACACTTTTAGTGCTGATTTTACTATTTTGTAAACAATCCCTTTTAAATAGCCATCTATCATATTATGTGAGAATGAATCGTGCTAGAGCACAGCTCGCACTGGGATTCATATGTTTTCCACATAATATTAGTGCTGGATTTTGATACGCACTAGATTTTCATGACATGCATGATAGAGTACTGGAGTTTTACTCGTACTCAGCTTTGAATGATATATGCATGACAGAGTGCTAGAGCGTGGCTCGTACTCGATTCTTCATGGTTTATACATGACATAGTACTGGGAGCGATTGCTCGTACTTGATTTTGATATTGTGCATAGCATAGTACTGGGAGCTATTGCTCGTACTTGATTTGATACATAAACTATGCATTGACCTAGTTGCTGGAGGTTTACTCGCACTAGAGTTGAGTTTTATGATATGAAACAGTGTTGAGCGGAGTGACGACTGTGAGTCGCGCTCAAGACGCACACTGTATGTGATATGTAATACATGTTGAAACCCATGCCTGATTCCTGGTGTGACTGTGTGTCATAGCTAGAGAGGATATCCGCATGAGGTTGATATAGACGTGGTATACTTATTTCCATGGTTTCGAGGGCTAAAGACCCTGGCTATGAGGATTTACATGGTTTCGAGGGCTAAAGACCCTGGCTATGAGGGTCCACGGGTGTACTTTGTACCGTGCCCGGGGCACGAGGTGTACCCTGTACCATGTGTTACGTAGCTGGCGGTTGACATTGGACTGACCATCCTCCCGTTACAGCAGTGATGCCCCGCACACCGAGATCTGTGTTGCTTGGGATCACATTTTAGGATATGATCATAATCCAGGATACTATTTACATGTACCACAGAGTCTTACATGATATATCACATTGGTTGATTTACTGATTTAAACTGCGGACAGACCTGAGGGATGGGTCGCACTCCGATTTGTGTTGTGAATCAATTGATGCCATATTTATATGTGATTTAAATATACATGGCATGATTTACATAAATGCATGATTTATATATAAATGCATTGTGTTGCACTACATGCCTACTTTTGAGAAATAAAGCATGATTTCTGTACATGGGATTTATTCTGTACAAGTATATATATTATATTTCAAGACATGCTTTTAAAGTGAGTAAGGAAATAAATGTTTTCAAGGCATAGCACTATTTTGAGTAGATAGTGTGGATATCTACTTGCTTGCCTGATTTCCTTACTGAGCGTGTTACGCTCACCCCCCTTTCTTTACATCTCTCTACAGAGCGTCAGTAGATCGAGAATTATCGTGGGAGAGTGTCCCAGAGTCCACTGCTAGTTCCTATCATTTTGTCAGGTATACTTATTATGTACAGTTGTGTATCTAAACATAGAAACAGCACAGTGATGTATACGTTATATATTATGGGGAATGTATTTGTACTAGATTTTATAAAATCTTACATGTATAATAAAAGCACCTACAGTCAGAATTAATATATTGACATGTATGTATGAGAATGGATATTATGGTAAGTGAAGACTCTGACATCGAATCACAGCCCAACCAGTGAAGAGAGGAAAGGTAAGTTAAAATGCGAAAAATTTATTGGGGTTTTTGGTTAAAGTCAAGGATTGAAACTGGGGTCCTGACAACCCGTGTTGTCCGCGTGGCTCTATCTCGATTTTAGCCCAATTTCGGTCTATTTTCTACCGAAATATTCAAAATCCATCCAGATTTAATTTATCTGCAAACATGAGAATTTTAATTAAATAAAGGGGATAATTAACAAAATAAATTAGGGATTTAAATAATTAAATAGGAAATTAAGCACAAATAATTCTAAAAATATAGAATTATCACTTATGAGTCATGTTTAGGAAATTAAGCACAAATAATTCTAAAAATATAGAATTATCACTTATGAGTCATGTTTAGCTTTAACTATGGTTAGATATTTATCTCATGGGCTTTCCATTTGGGCTTCTCGGTTTGGGCTTTCTTAATGGGCTTTCGAGCTGAAATTTTTACTATACCTCGGGCCTTTAATTGTCTAAATATTTGGTCGATCAATTGGTCCAACAATTCGGTCTAAGGGACCTAAGAATTTCGATCTACGTTTAGTATACCTTAATGGGCTTTAAAATTTTCACTTTAGGCCCATTACGTTTTTAACCATTAATTTAATCTGGAATCCTTCTGAATAAATTTTCCTTACTTCCGGGGATGATTATCTTGTATTCTGGCCAAGAATATTTTTCTCCAATTTTTCTCCATACTTGGGTTAATTTTTAACCATGATTAGTCAACTATGGTAAAAGTGCACTTTCTTTAACTATAGTTGACTTTTTCCTTAACCATTGACCAAGTTGACTTTTTCTCAAAATTTTGAAAGTGTCATATCTATGTCTTACACTCTCGTCTTTATGTTTCAACCATTCCCAATGGATAATTACACCCGAAACACCTTAAAAACCTTAACTCGCCAAAAAGGTCCAATTTACCCGTTTTAGCTTTTATTCTCGTTTTCTGTGTTCGAAACTAAATCAACCTGACTTTCCTTCATGAGCTCTCTATACTTTCTCATTTTAAGTTCTTATTTTCAGTCAGAATGATTCAGATCCACTTGGTTTAGCTTGTGACTCTTATAGCTCACATTAGGTTTTTATGTAGCTTTTGCGTGTTAAATCATTTTACTAACACTTTAAATCTAGCAAATACTCTTCTTATGATTCAACTATAATAATAGAGTGTTCATACACATAGGAATCATAAGGAACAAGCTACATAAAATCCAGGTCTGACATCATCATTTCATTTCATTTTGGCATTTCATCAAATATCTCATATGCTTATTTTCAACCATTATTGTTTCTAGCATATGGATTTCAACACACTATTATACAAACACATATATATGCTCAATAATATCAATGCACACTTAAATTCATCATTTAATCCATGCCTACTAATCTTTCTCTCGTTTTGGCACATCAAGCCACTTATAAGTCTTGGAAGATTAGGCATGAACTAAGATGTTTCTACCATCAATCTACATACCAAATCACTCATCATCATGCCTAAATTAACATACATGAGATTATTACATTGAAATCTTACCAATCTCAGCTTTTCTCTTTTTTCACCAAAATTGGGGAAAGCTATTTTCTTCTACCAATCCAACGACTCGACCTCCCGTTTTCAACTATGTTATTCTCCTCCTCTCTAGGAACAACTTTGCTGAAATGAACTTATCTCAAATCTCTAAGGAAAGTGTTAAGAGTTTAGGGAAAAAAACTAGGTTACTTTGCTTCAAAAATGGAAGGTTTTGAGTTGCTTTCGTGAAATGCAGTTCAGTTGCCTAATTTTAATAGAAATGGCTTAATGAGATCGATCTCCATAAGTGAGGGATCGATCTTCTCCTATTTTAAGTTTCTCGGCATTTAGTTTTCAAGCATGTGGGATCGATCTATTCTGAAGGGTAAGATTGATCTTAGCCAGGCAGAGAGCTTCAGAGATTGATCTGTCATAGGGATGAGATCGATCTACTTCTGGCCGCGACATAATGAGATCGGTCTGCTTGGAGATGAGATCAATCCTTACTTGGCAAAAGCATACCGAGATCGATCTAGCTTGAAGGATGGACCAATCTCCCCTTGTTCTGCAACATACTTAGCTGAAGTTTTTCCCAAATTTCAAAGTTGACTTCATATCGATTTACTTCCCTACTCATTTTGCATTCATTCCACCTCTATCACTTAAAAAGGTCCATTTCTTATGATTCATACTCAATGAAACTTGTGTGTACATCACGAACTCACATAACAAGTGTGTACATCAAATCTACGGACCTTACAACTCTTATGATTCATATTACATGAACAAGTGTATACTTAGGGAATCATAAGGGTACATATAAAAATACGAGCCTTACACAGGTAGCCAACGCCACCTTCTCAACACTATTACACTGCATGTACTTGAACATCTTCTCTAATTTTAAAATCCACTCTTCAACTTTATCAGGGTCCTTAACTTCCTTGAAGACTAGTGGATTCATCTTCTAAAATTGCTTCAATCGGGCCATGTTTCTATCCACCTAGTCTTAGGCTGGTAGCGGCACCACTTGGGGTTATGGTGGAGCAGGTGGTGGTTTTGGTACTAGTAGAGCTGGTGTTGGAGGATCTTGGGAACTGGTTGTGGCTCGGGTGGTGGTGGGGGAGCTTGTGGCGCATTCGTAAACTGAGCGAAGTTAGTCATAAACTGTAATGACCCTTGACCCTTGAAAATTTGAGGGATTTTTTTGTAACTTAAATTTTCCACTTATTCCTTTATTCACTTAGGTTGTATTCATGTTCAATGTCAATCCTCTTTCTTACTTTTTATTTCGGTACCGACTACACCTACTCTAAGTGACCTAGACGTGTTATCCGCAAGTGCACGAGTCGTACAAGTAATAATGAGATTTGAGTCCCAGATTATCGTCCCACAAAGAAGCTAACTAGCCTAATTAAGTACTGGTTAATCTTACCCTAAGTATATCCTAGAAAATTATGAAGTTTTAGTGGGTGATCTACAAGGCTAAATTAAAAAATACTGAAAACAATAAAAATTAATAACAAAAGAAAATAAAACCGAGCTAAAATTACTTACAGAGTTCCAAGCAATTAAAAGCAAATACCCTACAAAAGATAATTAAAACAGTTAAAAGTAATTAATGCTAATAAACTAAATTGCAACTATGAAAATAAAGAAACCAAATTAATTAGATTAAAATTAACAATCCTAAAAAAATAAATTATACATGTAATTAAACTATTAATAATAATACAAATTAAGCTAACTTAAAATCTAATGAAATAAAATCCTAGAAAATTAAGAAAATAACTATAAGTCTACATGTCTAAAATATTGATTCTAAATTAATCCTAACTGTAACTAATTACTAATTTAAGTAATGCATTGAGAAATAAATATTTTTGGATTTTTAAATTTAAAGTCAAACTAACTTAAATTTACATAAAATAATTCTACTACTAATTTTAATTATGCACTACCTAAACAGTAAATTTATCTCTTAATTCCTAATTAAAACTAAGTTTATACTAATAAGCAAGGAACAATAATATACAAATTAAATTAAGACTATAATCTAAGCTAACAAATAAAATTAAAAGTGATAATAAAAAAATAGTAATAGGTATGCATAAAAAAATGGATATGTGCAGAAATGGAATGCCAAACGTGGCCTTAACCATATTGCCAACTCAATTAGTGAACTCGTGCATGTATTGTGCACGTTCCAGCCTTCTGCTCCAGGTGCTACTCCAGTACAGCTATTGCTGCACGTTCCTTGGCATGCCCAGCGGTACTGTACTGTCCAGCTGCTTCTGCATCCAGGTGTTGTCCGACTGCTCCTGCTCCATTCCCTGCAACAACAGCACGCAGCATGTCACCAGCTTTGTTCTGCACAGCCCAGCACACACAACAGTTGCTGCCAACATCTGCTTCAGTACTGTCCACTTGCTCCTGCATCCAGGTTGCTGTCCAGATGGCTGCACCAAGTCTACCTTGCATCGCTTGTACCAGTATACACGCCCGAGTAGAATCGATCACCACGTCCTATGTTGCTTCAACATGCAAACATGATTAACTTGTGAGTCTAAGACAATGAATGAAAATAGAAAACATCAAATGATTAAAACTGGTAGTTAAAATAGAAAATGAACATGAACAGTAAATAAAAATTTAGAACAAGGGAGAACAGAGAAGGATGATGATCCTTGTCTACTGTAGCAATGCAACCCGTCTAGCTTCTGTTCTGCTCAGCAACCATCTTGTTCTGCCTCCTGTTAAGTCCATCGGCCTGCCCAGCTAGTAGGTATGTCCTCCTCATCTACATGGGTAGCTGCAGCAAAATGTGCACGTAGCAGCAGCTCCTGCGTCTGTCTAGTAGCCAACAAAAGTGCAGGCTGCATTTGCGTCCTACCTCCCTAAGCAGCAGCTCAGTAATCGTGAAAACCCACACCCACGATAACCTACAGCTAGTAAATACAAGGTTAGTGCAAAATAAAAACACACAAAGATATGAACAGTAAAAAAAAAATCTAAAACAGAGCAGAACTGGTGGCTACTGGATGCTAAAAAAATATATATATAAACATTAACAACAATAATGAAAAAAATTTCAACTAATAGGTTCTATAACAACCACGTGAATAGAACATTTGAGTAGAATGAAACCGAGAGCTAAAGTCTTAGTTCCTTAATCGTGCTTCCTTGACTCCTCACAATTGTTAATGTAAAAATGATGGATTTGTAAACAAAGGAAATAAAGGACCAGTGCTAATGGATGTAGCGGAGCAAGGAGAGGATGCTTAGCCACTGTCACCAGCTACATATAGCCTCTCACACTACTCGGCTACACCATGATTCCAAGAACCCGAATGAACAATGGAGAAATAAAGTAATAAAACCAAATAAGAAAGCAAACTGAGAACACAATAGAAAAATAATAACTTTTCATTAAAACTTAAACATTAAAGCAATCAGTGAAAAGAAATTTTCAAAACTGAAAAGAAGATGGAATTGGTTACTATTCATAAACTGACGTGAAAGCTAAAACAAAGAAAGAAAAATTTAACCTAAAACTACTTCTATTCTACCCTAAAATTACTTCTAAAAACTACTCCTAAATTACTTGATTTTTCAATTGCTCATCATGTTCTATTTATACACAAACTTAGGGGTACAATGGTAATTTTTAATCCTATATGAGTTGGCATTGTTTGGCCACTTATTTTCATTCCATTCGCTGCAGAATAGATATTTCCACGTCACTTGTATGTTTGTCCACTTGGATGTGCTATGTGGCCCGACGTGTGTCTTCCAGAAGGTAGGCACGGTGTCCGTTAATCTTATCTTTTCGAAGCAAATAAAATACGGACACCAGGCATCACGCGTGTCCAGACAACCGGTGACTCGGTCTGCAAATTGGAAGTGGTCCAGTCTTATTTTAGCCCATTTTCAGCCCATTTTTGACGAAACGATTGAGTTTCATCCGGATTTATTTTACCTGCACATTAAAGAATTTTTATTAAATTAAGGGGATAATTAATAAAATAATATGGGAATTAAAATAATTAATTAAGAAATTAAGCACAAATAATTCTATTTTAATAGAATTATCACATCTGTAATTATATTTAAGTTTAACAGTTGGATTTTATTTACCTGATAAAAATTTCGGCAACATAACGACTAATAGATAAGGTTACCCACCTGCAATTTCTCACAATATCAACCCTAGCTATCCACAACTATCAGACATGCTTTCCAAGTCATATCATCAAATCATTCTACATATTCCAAACACGTCTATTTACTCTCAAAAAAATCAATCCTTAAAAATATTTCATTTATCCTTATATAGATTACATCTCGACACATTACTTTCAATAGATGTCTGTGCATACAAATGGTCTGGTAAAGAGATACAAATGTATACCTCACACATGTACAAAAGGTAGTCTGGGGAAACTCGTATCCTCCAGCCTACGTCGTTTACACAGCAATTATCAACTGTAGTTTCACTGCAACACATCTGAGAGGTGAAGGGGTGAGCTTTCGAGAAAAAGCCCAGTAAGAAAAATACATTTAAAGTAGTTCTGATATGTAAAAGCATGCAATAAATCATTCATAAAACAAACTTTACGTCAGAAAAATTGATCATAAGTTTCTTTAAGAAACTAATATTTAGAAGATATGTAAAACTTTCATTATGTGCATAGTCATCATAGGAAAATATGAAGCATGGGTTCTTTAAATCAAATAGCATGCTTAAACTGTTTCATAAAATCTTCATCATTCATGGATAATTTCATAAAATCATCATCATTCATAAACATTTCATAAAACATAATCATTCTTAAACATTTTGTCATAAATCATAATTGTTCGTAAACATTTCGTCAAAATCTCATAAAAACATAGTCATTCATCATCATCATCATCATCATCATCATCATAAACATATTCATAATCATAATCATAATCATGGAGACTAGGCTATAACTAAGTCATGTGATATGTGTCATTCTCTGTAGAGAGTCAATCATACCTATGGCCATGGTAAAGGGGGCTGTAGACTGGATCAGGGTCGTACAACACTTTCATAAAAAGATGGGTAGTATCTATCTTTCGTACTTTCTGCAACACCTAGCTAGGGCACGGGCACCAAAGGCACTCTCCGTGCGAGAAACAATCATGCGTGCTGCGCGAGCACGAGATACTACCAAAACATCATCATCAATAACCACAAGTAGCAAGACATCTACCACACAGGTAGAGTCAAGTGCTACAGGGGCCCTACATACCGGCACTCAAGTGGTGGAACCGGAACACCACAATAAGTAGCCATGCATGAATCCTAAGTCTCAAAAATTCTTTTCCATTTTCTTAAATACTTTTGAAAATGTCAAAAGTTCCTTTCAAAACATAAATATAGGTTTTCAAACCATCATAAACTTTCATGCATTTTCATGCTCCAGGAAATTCATTTCATAAACATAAACATACTTGGTGAACATTTCATAAAACGAAATCATATTTCGTAAATCATTCAATACGTACGAAAACAATCATAAATCATTTCAAAATATAATATTGCTTCATAAAAATCTTTTTATCAATGCAATGAGTGTTCATATCAGAACTAAATTAAATTATACCCCTTACCTCTATTTCTCTGTACAGTCTAACTTTTCCAAATGCTGAGATTTCGTTCAGTCCGATTTGCTCCCAATTCGGTCCTCTGGAGCTGTAATTAATCACAAATCGCTTATTATTATTTCTTATAAACATGTACGCAGTGTAATTTCACTTCAGATAAAATTTTAGACCCAATTATTTTTATTGGGCCTTATAGTCCCTTAATGTGCCTACCTCTATCCCAAGCTTGTTTCAACTCCCTTATTCAATCCTTAAAATTGATTTAACTATTTAGGCTCAATTACAATTTATGGGCCGTCCATTAGGTCATTAACGAGTTTAGGCCGATTGTTACACAAGCTGGGCCCATTATAGACGTTTAGCTGACATACATGGCCTACTATCACCATCACATCATTTTAAACCTTTTCTAATTTCTTTGGATAGTCCATAAAATCGTTTACGATAGTCGATTTTCCAATTTTGGTTATAACGCAATTTATACGAAATTAATCCAAAAATTATGCGATTAATTTCTAACTCGTATATTTATACAAGTGGTAGCAAGTGAGATTCGCTAACCCAATATTTCGTGATGACACGTAAATCGAGACTGTATCAATCTCTTGTTCGTTACTCATTGTCATGCTACACTCACATATTTCCAAACCAGGTCAATTTCGTTCAGATATAAATTTAAATAATTTTTCTAAAAATTTAAATAGTCAATTTCGACCGCTTATCGGTCTACCATCAAACCTAAGCATCTCCAAAATTTTCCTCTTCCTTTTCCCTTTTTTTTCTTCCTCTTTTTCCTTTTTCTTTTCTTTTTTTCCTTTTTTTCCTTTTTTTCCCTCTTTTCTGGCTGAACCGGTTCGAACCGGTTTAGACCACCCTCTTCAACTGAACCAGTTCGGACCAGTTCAGCTCAACCTGTCGATTTCTAGCTCCGACGGCCGGTTCTTTACCTGCTTCCACGTCCAGTTGCTCCACGGGACCTCGTGGTGCTTGTGGTTGGCTGGGGCAAGGCTGACTTGACCGAAAAGTGGCCGGTTCGGCCATTTCCTTCTTCGACAACGCTGCTGCCTCTTTTTCTCGCCGATTTGCTTCATTCCTCACGCCGTCGGTGTTCGTTCGACCTCCCTTTGGCCGGTGACGACGAGAGCTTTTCCCCCTCCAACCGCTGCTTCCTCTCTTCTCCTTTATTTTTCTCCTCTTTCTTCTCTCTTTCTCTTTGGTTTTGTTCTCTCCTCTCTTTTCTTCTTTTCTTATTTTTTTTTGTCGTTGTCACCGTTCTTCGTCGAATTTCGGCTGGTCAGTGTCGACGGCTTCTCCTCCTCTCGGCCTCTCACTTGTCTCCTCGTCGGGGGAGAGATTTTAGGAGGATCAAGAAAACCCGATCCCCCTTCCCTTTCACTGTCGCACTAGGTTTTCTATTTCTTTTTTTCTTCTTATATATTTTTATTATATATTTTTTTTATTTTTTTAAATACATTTTCAAAATAACAAAAATATATATATATTTATTGTTTTTATTTTTATTATTTTTAAATACATTTTCAATTTAACAAAAATATATATTTTCTTATAACACATTTTCATTTTATTTTATTGTCTAATTAAGTACAGAAAATTTTACGGTGTTTACATTCTCCCCACCTTTAAAGAATTTGGTCATCCAAATTCAGAATAGATGAGGATACTTCTCCTTCATGAGGCTCTCTAGCTCCCATGTAACTTCTTCAACCAAATGGTGTTGCCAGAGAAACCTTACCAGAGGAATAGTCTTCGATCGAAATACCTTTTCCTTTCTATCCAAAATTCGGATAGGTTGCTCAATGTAGCTCATGTCCTCATGAATGCACAAAGGCTCCTACTCAATGATATGTGAGGGATCCAGATTATACTACCTTAACATCGAAACGTGGAAGACATTATGTACCCCAGAAAGCTACGGTGGTAAGGCAAGTCTGTAGGCTACGTCTCCCACTCTCTCTAGAATCTCAAATGGACCAATGAAGCGAGGACTCAGTTTCCCCTTCTTTCCATAGCTTATAATACCCTTGCTCGGGGATACTTTCAAAAACACGGAGTCCTCAATCTGAAACTCAAGTGGCCACCTATGCTTATCTACATAACTCTTTTGCCTACTTTGTGTGGCCTTAAGTCTATCACAGATTATTCGAACACCTTCTGCTGCCTATTCCACCAAATTGAGAGCCAAAATCTTTTTGTCACCCACTTCTTCCCAAGCCACTGGAGACCTACATCTTCTACCATACAAGGCCTCATACAGTGCCATCCCGATGCTAGCATGATAGCTGTTGTTATAAGCAAACTCTGCAACATCCCATTTCATTTCAAGCCACAAAACACCCTTCGTCAATTTTGGTACTACCAGGGTGAAGAATGTACTTACTACTATGGGTTTCTGTCAAAATTAACCTCTATATTAAAGATCAACCACTTGTTAAATTAACAATAATCCCAAAGTTGTAACTTAAATCCAATCACACTTCAACTTCTCCCTCTAAGATGTCATTCGAATATAATCATGAAAACCTTAAAGTTATTGTACATAACATTATTCGGGATCAACATAATTTCTTGTTCACCAAATTTCTTAGAATAAAATTTCCAAATCATGTTAAGTAAAACTTTAAATCTGAATAATGATATTAACAAATTTTCTCGTTACTTATAAACTATTGGATATTGATTTTCTTTTCCTTTTCACTGTATCAGAATATTTATCATCAATTGATCATTATACACTACGATAAAGATGAAATCAATATAACAGAAATTTGTAATAAACATAAGTTTTTCACACCCAACAAATTCAAACATAAATCTATGAGTATCCAACGCATCTCTAATCTCAAATATTAATAGCTTTCAAGTCTCATAGATCAATTATAGATGACGATGAAACTCTTTGCAAAGCTTATATTGTCATAATTCAAAATTTTCTATTAGTCAAATACACTATTAACTCCAACTAAAAGTTAGAGCCTAGGAACAATAGGAAAAGTCAGTCGATAATTTCAATCATTATAACTTCAAATAATAAAATTCATATCAAGATCACAACTCCAAACACCAATCACATACATCACATAATCTCATTGATTCATCAATCTTTGAAACCATTATCACAAATTAATCACTCTCATATTAACAAATTAATAGCACTCCATGTAGAAGTTTAAGGATTATCCTGCAATAACTTGAATAAATATCAATGCATATCCTCAAGTTAAAATACTTTTCTCTTTCTTTTACTAAACCAAAATCACTTCAAATTAAGTAATTATCCTCTTTAAATGCAAGATTGATTCCAGCCAATAGAAAATCCTACAATATACAATGATAAATTTTTTGCTGATGATTTTCAGTTACTGCCTAAAATCTACGTTCTCACATAGCATTTCTTTGTACTTGATTGTAATACCCTTAATTTTTGTAAACTCTCATTTAATTATGTAAGGTGTATATTAGATTGTGAAATGAATACACTCAAATTTTAAAGTGTATAGCGAGTATAAGAAGGATATTTCCATGAGTGGAATGTAAAAATATTAAGTTTTGAGTGGTGTGGTAAAATGGAATGAAGTTGCATGAGTTGCGTAAATATTTGTACTTCCATTTAGTTTTGTATTATATACCTTTGGTTATACAACGAATGCACACAAGTTTTAATGTGTATAAAGTATGAATGGATGTCTTTTTCAAATCTTAAAGGTAGTTGGATGAGAAAATGACTATGGCAGCAAAATTTCAGATATTTTGTGTGAGTTACTGTAGAAAATTACAGCAAAATGTGGAAAATATGAATGCCAGATCGATCTCATTGAAGCAAAGATCGATCTGACAGAGCAAAAAATGCTCTTATTTAAGCAATAAAACATGGTAGATTGATCTCCAATGGGACCAAATCGATTTGCTAATCATTCTGTGATGAGGAGATCGATCTTCAATACAAGCAGATCGATTTCCCTAGCTCTCGGCCAAGAGCAGATCGATCTCATCCTTGTGCCAGATCAATCTGTTTAGCTCTCTGCCTGGAGAAGATCGATCTCATCATTTAGAGCAGATCGATCTCATGTCTCAAAAGATCGATCTCATAGGCTTAAAAATGGCATATTAAAAGGCTTAAAACAGGGGAAGATCGATCCTTAACCTAGGGAGATCGATCTCATCAAGGCAATTTCTATAAAATAGGACCTGCTGAACTGCATATTTCGGGAGAAACACAAACCATTCCATATTTTGCAAACAAGTGACCTAACTACCTCCCTAAACCATACATACTCTCCTTAGAGATTTGAAAGGAGTTCATTTCATCAAAGTTATTCATGGAGTGGAGAAGAACAACATAGTTGGAAACTAGAAGTTAAGTTGAGCCATTGAAGGAGAAAATGTGTTTTTCCCCCAAATTGTGCAAAGTGGAGGAAAGTTGAGATTGGTAAGATTTCAATACCCCAATCTCATATATGTTAATCTATATACGTGTATGAGTTGATCGGTATATAGATGTACGATTGAAACATCTTAGAACATGCTAAACTCTCCATGACCTATAATATGGTTAAATGTGCCAAAATGAGGATTTGTTGAGTAGGCATGGATTTGAGGATGATTTGAGCATGCATAGATGTTATTATGCATGTATTGATGCTTGTAAAATTGTTTTAGTGTAATCCATAAGTTAGAATGGATAAAGGTTGAAATTTGAGTACATGAGGTGTTCGATGAAATGCCTCAATGAAATGAAATGATGAACTAATGGCATGGGGAGTTAAATGCCAGTTCAATATGGAATCAATGGACTCGAGGAGTCTAATGGACTCTCAAGAAAACAAATA
Organism: Firmiana major; assembly: GCA_033439115.1. NCBI lineage: Eukaryota > Viridiplantae > Streptophyta > Magnoliopsida > Malvales > Malvaceae > Firmiana > Firmiana major. Next base: position 41,097,980 of record CM065908.1, on the reverse strand, counting down.
AAATGATTGAAATGGACTTATGAAAGAATAAAGTCCAATGAAGGCATAAAGAGGCCAAATGAATTGATTTGAATATCATGCATGTGAAATGATGTATACGACAATACACTAATGTGTAAAATACACCATTTCAGCTTCAAAAGATAAATGTGGAGTTGACAAGACTGGATCACAAACGATTGGAATTAAGGAAAGAGATTCAAGCATGATTCGAGGTAAGGGACCTATGTGAGCTATAGAGATAGCTATACGTATGTTTTCTTGCCTGCTGAATGCACATGTATGCGATAAATACATAGATGTTGATATGGCTAGATAGAAAACTACATATGAGAATAAGTCGATAGTATGAATTTACATACGCTGTCACCCCTTATTTCCCCCTCCACAGATACTACGCAGTAGTGAGTATTGCAGTCGTCCTTGCTAAGGTGTTCTCCAGTTCTCTAGCAGTATAGAGAGGTATACACTTGTGATGAAAAGAAAAATTTTATATCCTGTAAATTAATGCATAATCTAGTGATATTATGAATGAAAGGGATGTATAGTTAATAGAAACTGATGTAAACGCTTCCGCATATTTATAAAAGTCCAGTTTCTATTTTAAATTTGTTTAATTAAAATTATTAATCTATAAATAGATGAGGTATGGATTGGATGTTGACTCACAACCCAACTATTAGTGGTAAGTGGTAATGTAAGTTCATGAGAAGAGGGTCGTGACAGAATGAATGGTATCAGAGTTGAGTTGCCTGGTGTGAGTCATTCCATGATTAGGAAATTATACATCCCTAAAGTACTGTGTATTATTAAGATACAATTGTGTATACCAAGCTGAAAAATGTGACTGTGTCAGACCCGAATTTTTTGTAGCTTGTACCTTATGATTCTTATGTGTATGAATACTATGTAATTATAGTTGAATCATAAGAAGAGTATTTACTAGACTTAAAGTGTTAGTGAAATGATTTAACACGCAAAAGCTACATAAAATGCCTAATGTGAGCGATGAGTATCACAGGCTAAACCGAGTTATTCTAAATCATTCTGACTGAAAATAAGAACTTAAAATAAGAGAGCATAGAGAGCTCATGAAGGGAAGTCATCTTGATTTAGTCCCGAACATAGAAAATGAGAGTAAAAGCTACAAAGGGTAAAATGGACCTTTTTAGCGAGAAAAGGTGTTTCGGGTATAATTATCCACCGAAAGCGGTTGGAATATAAAGACGAGAGTGTAAGATATAAGATATGACACTTTCGAAATTTTAAGAAAAAGTCAACTTAGTTAATGGTTAAGGAAAAAGTCAACTATAGTTAAGAAAGTGGACTTTTACCATAGTTGACTAATCATGGTTAAAAATTAACCTAAGTGTGGAGGAAAATTTGGAGAAAAATATTCTTGGCCAGAATACAAGATAATCATCCCTGGAAGTAAGAAAAATTTATTCTGAAGGATTCCGGAATAAATTTAATGGTTAAAAACGTAATGGGCCTAAGGTGAAAATTTTAAAGCCCATTAAGGTATACTAAACGTATATCGAAATTTTTAGGTCCTTAAGACCGAATTGTTGGACCAATTGATTGGCCAAATTTTGAGACAATTAAAGGCACGAGACATAGTAAAAATTTCAGCCCGAAAGCCCATTAAGAAAGCCCAAATCGAGAAGCCCAAATGGAAAAGCCCATGAGATAAATATCTAACCATAGTTAAAGTTAACTATGACTCATAAGGTGACTTATAAGGTGACTCATGGCTAAGGTTTGGAAAGTCAACTTAAATGGCTGAAAAGTAAAGCTTAATGGCTAAGTAGATGGCTTATAAATTCAGCCACACCATTGTCATCTTCATCACACCAAATTCGGCTAGAAGAAGAAACCATTGAAACATATTTTCCAAGCTTTCTCTCACTAGAAATCACTAGGAATTAGGCATAATTGGAACTTGCATCCTTCATGGAAGTTGTTCCAAATTGAAAGGAGATTGACATATGTTGGAATTGGCTATCAAGGAGCCATAGAGTACAAACCGAGAGCCTCTAAAGTTTTGGCCAAAGGGTGAAAACAACAATTGGTATATTTTCTAATTTCCAATTTCATATATGTTAATGTATGAATGATTTCAAGTATGTTGATATATGTTTTAAGCATTGAAACATATTAAATCACCATGAAGTGGGTTAGGCCGAGAGTGAGTAATGGGATATTAAATTATGCCAATATGATTTTAAGACATAATGCATTAGTGTACATGTATTAATGTTAATGGTGTAATTAGAATTAAGCAAATTGATTAATTAATACATGTAAATTGTTGGCAATCAAGGTGTTTGATAAAATGCCTAAATGAACTATATGATGATTGGTAATGTTGCCTACCAAGTGTTTGTGAAAATGCCTAAGTCAAATTGGCTAAATAATAGGCATGGATGGCATGCCATGGTAAAACCGAGGCATGGGTAGCTCTCGGCCATGGCATGTGGCCGAGAGGCCCAATGAGCCAAGCCCAAATATTTTAGGCCCAATAAGGTGTAATGGGCCTATAACAAGCCCATTAAGAGTTGGTGGGCCCCACAAGCCCAATAGGCCCAACGAAAATGAATAGTAAAATGAAAATGGGCTTAAGGTATAGCTAGGCCCATTAAGGATTATTAAGGCCCATTAAGGGAAAATGGATTGTATTAATGTGTAATACAGTAAAAAAATTATAATTAACCTGAGGAATGGTTATTTACAGCTCCGGAGTTTACATTGAGAGCTGATCGGACTGCGAGATTGAGCAGCACCGAGGAAGTGAGGTCACTTGACGTGATCTGAGGTAAGGGACTTTTGCGAGTAGTTAGAGATACCTGCACGTATTTTCGTCTGCTTTTACATTCACTTAAAAACTCTGAGGGTCAGAGAAAGTGAATAATAATTATTGAGACCCGATAGTGGCAAATTACGATTTTACCCCTAGTTAGTCAAAAAGTCAACTTTTGTGAAAAGTTGCAAAAAGCATGGAAACTATTATTGTGAGTGTTTAACTGCTGTTTAGCATGAAAATAAATAGATGGGCTAATGATTTTAAGGTTGATGTGACTTAAGCACACTTTATAGTGCTGATTTTAATATTTTGTAAACAATCCCTTTTAAAGAGCCATCTATCATATTATGTGAGAATGAACCGTGCTAGAGCACAGCTCGCACTGGATTTCATATGTTTTCCACATACATTAGTGCTGGATTTTAATATGCACTAGATTTCCATGACATGCATGATAGAGTACTAGAGTTATTACTCTACTCAATTTTATATGAAATATGCATGACAGAGTGCTGGAGCGATTAGCTCGTACTTGAGTTTTACATGAGATACATGACAGAGTGCTGGAGCGTTGCTCGTACTCGATTCTTCATGGTTTATACATGACATAGTACTGGAGCTATTGCTCGTACTTGATTTGATGATATTGTGCATAGCATGGTACTGGAGCTATTGCTCGTACTTGATTTAATACATGAACTATGCATTGACCTAGTTGCTGGAGGTTTACTCGCACTAGAGTTGAGTTTGTGATGTGAAACAGTGTTCGAGCGTAGTGTCGACTGTGTGTCGCACTCAAGGGCGCGCACTGTATGTGATATCATTTACATGTTACCCACTCATGCCGCATTCTCGTGTGACTGAGTGTCACATTTTGAGAGGATGGCCAGCATGATGGTATTAGAGATGTGGTATGATATTCCACAGGTGTGAGGGCTAAGACCTATGTTAGGCACCCTGACTGTGATGTTGATATTCCATGGTTTTGAGGGCTAAGACCTATGGCAGGCACCCTGGCTGTGATGTAGGGTCCATGGGTGTACTTTGTACCGTGCCCCGGGCACGAGGAGTACGCTGTACCGTGTGTTACGCATAGCTGATGGATGTAGTAGACTGACCATCCTCCCATTGCAGCAGTGATGCCCCGCACACCGAGTACTGTGTTGCTTGGGATCACATTTCGGATATGATCATAGTCCAGGATACTATTTGCATTTAACCACAGAGTCTCACATGATATATCACATTGATTGACTGATTTAAATTGCGGACAGACCTGAGGGATAGGTCGGACTCCGATTTTATGATGTGAATTATTTAATGCCATATTTATTGTGATTTAAATATACATGGCATGATTTACATAAAGGCATGATTTATATAAAGATGCATTGTTTTGCACTACATGCCTACATTTGAGAAAGAAAGCATGATTTCTGTACATGGGATTTAATCTGTACAAGTATATATATTATATTTCAAGACATGCTTTTAAAGCGAGTTAAGGAAATAATGTTTTCAAGGCATCGCATTATTTTGAGTAGATAGTGTAGATATCTACTTGCTTGCCTAATTTCCTTACTGAGCGCGTTGTATGCTCACCCCCCTTTCTTTTCATCTCTCTACAGAGCGTCAGTAGAGCGAGAGCTACCGAGGGATAGTATTCCTGAGTCCACAGCTAGTTCCTATCGATCGTCAGGTATACCTATTATGTACAGTTGTGTATCTAAACATAAAAACAACATAGTGATGTATACGTTATATATTATGGGGAATGTATTTGTATTAGATTTTATATAATCTCACATGTATAATAAAAGCTGTTACAGTCAGTAATAGTATATTGACATATATGTATGATAATGGAAAATGTGGTAAGCGAGGACTCTGACGTCGAATCACAGCCCAAGCATTGAAGAGAGGAAAGGTAAGTTAAAAATGTGAAAAATTTGTAGTGGTTTTTGGTTAAGTCATGGATTGAGAACGGGTCCTGACAGACTGAGACACTTATTTTGAGTATACATGATGTCTGATAGACGACGTACTCGTAGAGAATAGAGTTCGCGCTCTCAAAGGCATAGATATGAGCACGAGAGGCATAATGAGTCTAGTTCTAGGAGAGATTCACCAGAGATTAGTGAGGCCACTGAGCCCGTATAACGTAATTACAATGCAGTGTAGACACAGTGATGGAGATGTTTACACAGGCAATGGCAAAAATAGAGGGTAGACAGGAAAACCCTATTGGTCAAGCTGCTGCACCTGAGAGAGATGAGCCAGCATAGCCTGTACCTAAACCTCAAGCTGTAGAGGCGGAAATACCTGCACCTCCCCCAGTCCAGGATATTCTCCCACCAGTTCAGGATCCTATAGTCCCACAACAGGTTGGTGGAGAGGGAATTTATGATTTTGATCTGGGTAGACTGAGAGAATTCTAAAAGTTTAGACCACCTTCGTTTAATGGGGTGAAGAACCCTATGTCAACTGAGCATTGGGTACGCAATATGGAGAAGCTCTATCGATTTTTCCATTACTCCGACATAGAGAAGGTCACCTTTATGGCTTTTATGTTAGAGGATGAGGCCGGGCATTGGTGGATGGCCACACATCCGATGTTGAGTGCATGGCACCCAGTTGTGACATGGGACATATTTTTGGATGACTTCAGAAGGCAATACATTCCAGCTACTGCTCAGAGAAAGATGCAGTTAGAATTTATGACATTGACTTAGGGGAACCGAACAGTGGATGAGTACGAGTCTGGATTCACATCCCTGGGTAGGTATAATATAGTGACCATGAGCCTTGAGGACAGAAAGGTTTAGAAGTTTCTTAAGGGACTGAGACCTTCCATCGAGCTTGATTAGCACCATTAGATATTACCACCTATGATGAGGCAGTACACAGAGCTCAGCTATGTGAGCAAGATTATGAGTTGCATGCCTCAGAATTGAGTAAGAGTGATAAGGACAGAGATAGAGATCAAAAGAGGTCGGTTGATAACAGAGGGTTTTGAAAAGGTCGAAGGTTATTGGTTATTCGATAAGGGGCCTAAGATTGAGGAGACATGAGAGAGGCCTACGAAGCCTTCAGTTCATCCAGCATCGAGGGGCATAGTAATTGGTGGACCTCGACCTACCACAGAGCAGTGCAGGACATGTGGTAGATACCACGGGGGTAAACTATGCCCATTATCGGTGAGATCATGTTACAAGTTTGGTAAACCAGGGCACATAGCTCGTGAATGCCCAGAGTTGATTGATACAGCCCTACAGAAGGGTAAAGAGCCAGAGAAGGCTACGGTTGAGACACCTACACCTAAGAGGAAGGTTACAGCTGAAGAGAAAGGGAAACAAGCTGTAGGTCGTGGGTGAGTGTTTGCTTTGGACCAGGCTTCTGTAGAGACTTCTAAGGATGTGATAAAAGGTACCATCCTATTCTTTGATTTTAAAGCATTAGCATTGATTGATCCTGGTACCATACATTCATTCATATCACCTACTTTTGCATGTAAATTGATTGAACATGTAACACCTGTACCTCTAGGTAAGACTTTGCTTATAAGCACTCCACTTAGAGAGAATGTAATGATGGAGTATGCCTGCAGTGGTTGTAAGCTAAAAGTACGGGAAAAGGAGATGTTAGCCAATCTTATTCTATTAAACATGAAAGACTTTTATGTAATATTAGGGATGGATTGTTTAGTTGCAAACCAAGACGTCTTAGACTGTTATGCTAAGACAATAATGTTTTCTACCCCTGTAAAGCATGTTGTAAGCTTTGCAAAGTAATGAAAGAAATAGTAAATTATGTCCAAGGACGGATGATTTTTTTAATCAAATGTGATTGTGATATGTTGAAGGTTTTAGAGCCTCTGTGGTTGATTTGGATAAGGTGTATCCGGATATGGTTGATATCCCAGTGCTTAGAGAATTCCTCGATGTCTTTTTGGAAGAATTACTAGGATTACCATCAGATAGAGAGATAGAATTCTGTATTGATTTGGTGCCTGAAACATAACCGATATCAAAGCCACTATATAGAATGGCTCCAATCGAATTGAAGGAGCTAAAGAAGTAATTGCAATAGTTGTTGGACAAGGGGTTCGCCAGATCGAGTGCATCACCGTGGGAAGCACCGGTTCTGTTTGTAAAGAAGAAATATGGGAGTCTTCGACTGTGTATAGATTACCTTTTGTTGAACAAGGCTACTATCAAAAATAAGTATCCCCTTCCATGGATTGATGATCTATTAGATCAATTGGATGGAGCACATGTCTTTTCAAAGATTGATCTGAGGTCTGGGTATCATCAGTTGAGGATTCAAAGTGAAGATGTACCTAAGATAGCGTTTAGGACCCGTTATGGCCATTATAAATTTTTGGTTATGCCATTTTAGTTGACGAATGCTCCTGCAGCGTTTATGGCTCTAATGAATGAGGTATTCAAGCCATACCTGGACATATTCATTATTGTCTTTATAGATGACATACTGGTGTACTGGAAGTCCAGGGAAGAGCATGAGCAGCATTTGAGAAGAGTATTGTAGACCCTCCGAGATCAGTAGTTGTATGCTAAACTCAACAAGTGTGATTTTTGGCTGAGTGAGATATTATTTTTTGGTCATATAGTCTCGAGAGATGGTGTATCAGTGGATCCGTTTAAGAGAGAGACGATGATACAATAGGAAAGACCCAAGACGGTTACAGAGATTCGCAGTTTCTTGGGTTTAGTAGGTTATTATCAACGATTTGTCGAGGGATTCTCTAAGCTTGCTGCTCCATTGACACTTCTTACTCAAAATAATGTGGCATTCGAGTGGGATGACAAGTGTGAGAATAGTTTCTACAAGTTAAAGCATAGACTGACCACGTACCTATTCTCACCATACCTACCAGCTCAGGAGGTTATACAGTGTATACAGATGCCTCAGGACAGGGGTTGGGCTGTGTGTTGATGCAGGATGGGAAGGTAGTAGCCTATGGATCCAGACAGCTTAAGGACCATGAGAGGAACTACCAGACCCACGATTTAGAGTTGGCAGTTGTGGTATTTGCATTGAAAATATGGCGCCACTACTTATACGGTGAGAAATTTTAGGTGTATACAGATCATAAGAGCCTCAGATATCTGTTTTCACAGAAAGAGTTGAATATGAGCCAGAGACGATGGATAGAGCTTCTAAAAGATTATGAGTATGAGATATTGTACCATCCAAGAAAGGCTAATGCTGTGGTTGATGCCTTATGTAGAAAGAGCCTCGGAATGGTATTGCACATGATGGTAAGGGAATATGAGCTACTCGAGCAGTTTGCTCACCGAAGGTTGGATATTGACCCTCTTGATATTGATAGAGACTGTGTGATAGCTAGCCTACAAGTGGAACCAGATTTGATTGACCGGATACGCCAAGCTAAGCATGCCAATCTACTGTGTGAGGATCGTACGAGTCAGATTCAGAGGGGTGATGTGGTCGATTTCTTTGTGAGTGATGATGGCCTATTGGGTTTAGAGGTAGGATTTGCATTCTCAATGACCCATAATTAAAGAGATTGATTTTGACAGAAGCTCATTCATCTAGATACATGTCACGCCCCGGAAACGCGAAAAATAGGGCAAATTTAAAACTTTTTACTCAACAATTTACAATTAAGAGTGCATTCTTATGCAGTATCATACATCATCATATATATCCTACCTCAAGATCACATCATTAGATAGTATATATCATATCATACACACTACTCAATCTCAAGTTAATTAATCCTAATACATCCCATACAATGTTATACATCAAGTGTCTGTAATTACAATAATTGTCTGGGTACATGAAAAGATAAATGATACCTCAAAACACAATATATAGCCTAGAGCTCAAGTCCTCCACTAGCCACTACTCCGTATGTCGCAGGGAAACCCTTTTTCACTTGAAGAAATCTGGGGGGAAAGAAAACAGGGTGAGCTTCTAAATCGCTCAGTAAGAGGGTAAGGGACTCATTATATAAACCATAATGCACATCATAAAATATTTATTTGCATGTGTAACTCAGTATACTCATTGAAAACCATAGCATGAAAGTTCTCAAAACAACATTCTCATATCTCAAAATCATGTGGAAACATGAAGTAAAAGGCTCAGTATAGAGCAGTAACAACCATGTGAAAATAATGCAATAATGGCTTTCTCAATAAATGTGATAAAATCACTGAATAATAATGCACGTGGCGCAGCCACCAAACACACGTGGTATAGCCACTAATTTAGATTCACACGTGGCACAGCCACAGAATAGGGTTTCACGTGGCAACGGCCACCAAATATACGTGGCACAGCCACAGAATTGGGTTTCTCACGTGGCAACAGCCACCAAATATACGTGGCACAGCCACAGAATGGGGTTTCTCACGTGGCAACAGCCACCAAATATACGTGGCACAGCCACAGAATGGGGTTTCTCACGTTACCAGAATGGAGAAGAATCGGGCTTACATGCTACTAGAGCAATGCCCAATGTGTACTCAAAATTACACACCTAAGTCTTTATCAATAGCCATTATCATGTAAAACTGGTTTACCTTCATGTAGAACTCATAATGGTTTCTTTCTCATAAAACTCATTTAAAACCGTTTTGTACTCAACACAAAACATATTAAAACCGAGTCCCAACCGGCAAAACACGCACACATTTCTCAAATCTCAATATCGCCTTAACGTAGAGCCCAATTCATTTCTCACACAACCTCAACGGTTTATAAAGCGGTTTCACGCATAGCTTAAAACTCATAAAAACATTGGGCTCCAACCGACTATAAAAATTGTGTGCATTCTCATCAAAACACAACACATCAAACATGCTTGTTTTATAAATCGCAAATCATGCTATAATAGTTCACAAATCACATACACAAATGGTTTAGTTTCCCTTACCTCTTTGCACCGCGTATAGTGCAATTATTTCCCCCTTGTCACGGACTAGTCTCGCATTCCACTCTGGAACTCCCGAGCTGTCCAAACGATGTTAAAACATCAATACTCATCATCATAGTAACCTCAATTCTCAAAATCGAGCATAATTGTTCATAACACCTCAAATCTCTCAATTCTCATAACTCTACCCCAAACTACATTCTCATTCACAACATCTCAACACTCTACATTTCTCATGCCACAATATTTATGCTAATTCACCATATTGTCTAAATTTCCATTTATAGCTCAAAATTCCCGAAATTACCCAAAATTACTAAATATCAATATCACTCTAAATACATTGTAATTTCATCAATCCCTAATCATTTTCTAGCTACTTCAACACAATGCCAACAACCATTATCACCAAAATCATCTCAAATATCAAGATCGAGGTTTAGAAATTACCCAAAACTTGTGGAGAGCTTATCTCTTGTCTCGATTCAATCCATCTTACGATTTCCAAGTATGTTGTTCTCCCTTTGATGAGGAACAACTATCCTTCTTGCCACAGCCTCTGATTTGGACGAAAATGGGTGGTTTGGATGAGTGAGAAAGCTAGGGCTCGGGTGAAAATGGGGTTTTGAAGAGAGAGAAAATGAAATTACAGGAGAAAGCAGGGGTTCCTTATATAGACTGAGGGTAGGAGATCGATCTGGCTCTTGATGACATCGATCTGCATTTGAATTTGGGGACACTTTTGGGCAATTTTATGCCTAGGAGATCGATCTGTCGAGGGGTGAGATCGATCTCTTTATGGCTTTATGAGATCAATCTGCTCCTTGAGGAGATCGATCTTCTCCCAAACAGAAACATTTGGAGATCGATCCCTTCCTCATGAGATCGATCTTCTCTCAAACAGAATCCTAAGGAGATCGATCCTCTTCCATTGAAGATCGATCTGCTCCTTAAATTCCTCCTTCCTTGTCATTTTTAACTCACCAGATCGATCTCTCCTTCTCCAAGATCGATCTGACCTCTTAGTTTCACACGTATGTTAAACACTTACACATAAATCTCCAAATATAATTTCCACAATTCACTTAGCTCAATAAATTACACTTCAAGTTCTTATTACACCATTAAAATATATCTAAAATTCTCAGATCTTACATCCTCCCCACCTTGAAAGAATTTGGTCCTCCAAATTCAACTCAACTAGTTAAATAGATAGGGATATTTCTCCTTCATGAGATTCTCTAGTTCCCACGTTGCCTCTTCCATTGAGTGATGTTTCCACAAAAATTTCACTAATAGGATGCTCTTGGTTCTAAGTACCTTCTGCTTTCTATCGAGAATCTGGACGGGTTCCTCAGTATAGCTCATGTCCTCTTGTATGTCCATCTCATCATACTCTATGACATGAGAAGGGTCCGGGTGGTACTTCCTCAACATAGACACGTGAAAAACATTGTGTATTTCAGACATCTGTGGGGGTAATGCCAATCTGTAGGCTACCTCTCCCACTATCTCAAGAATCTCGAATGGTCCTATGTATCGAGGACTCAATTTTCCTTTCTTCCCAAATCGCATGATACCCTTACTCGGTGATATTTTCAGAAATACTGCATCACCAACATCAAACTCGAGTGGCCGTCTACGCACATCCGCGTAGCTTTTCTGTCTACTCTGTGCATCCCGTAACCTCTCACATATGAGTTTCACACTCTGTACAGCTTGTTTAACAAGCTCAGGAGCATTTATCTTTCTGTCACCGACTTCTTGCCAAGCTACAGGGGATCTACACCTCCTACCATATAGAGCCTCAAAAGGTGCCATTCCAATACTCGCATGATAGCTGTTATTGTAAGCAAACTCTGCTAGGGGCAGGTGATCATCCCATGATCCCTTAAAATCCATTGTACACGCCCTCAACATATCCTCTAAGGTCTGAATAATCCTCTCTGACTGACCATCTATCTGAGGATGATAGGCGGTACTAAAACTCAATCGAGATCCCATGGACTCCTGAAACTGGGTCCAAAATCTGGAAGTAAACTGGGAATCTCTATCAGAAGTAATACTCACTGGAGCCCCATGTAATCTAGCTATATCGCTGACATATAGCTCAGCTAAGGCATCCACAGTATCTATGCTCTTGATGGCAAGGAAGTGGGCACTCTTAGTCAATTTATCCACTATAACCCATATAGCGTCACGACCTTTTCGGGTCCTCGGTAAACCCATAATAAAGTCCATAGTGACATGCTCCCATTTCCATGTAGGTACAGGTAAAGGTTGTAGTAGTCCTCCAGGCTTTCGATGCTCAGCTTTTACTTGCTGGCATATTAAACATCTGGCCACATACTCTGCCACGTCTCGCTTCATACCACTCCACTAGTACACCTTTCTCAAATCTCGGTACATCTTAGTACTCCCTGGGTGCATAGTATATCGCGAGCAGTGGGATTCTCTCAGTATCTGTCTCTTTAGGGTATCATCGTCCTATACACAAATCCGTCCTCTGAATCTTAACAATCCATCCTCACTGACTATGAGATCTGACTGCGAACTCTATTCAGCTTGGCTAACCATATCTATCAACCTCTGATCATTGCGCTGCCCAGTTCTAATCTGATCCATGATCCTGGGCTCTATCAGCAAGCTAGCCAAAAATCCAGTCTCTACCTCTTTAACTCTGATCTGGAGTTCGGTGAACTGCTCCAGTAAATCCCATTCCCTGATCATCATAACAAATATCATACTCTTACTGCTCAGGGCATCAGCAGCTACATTCGCCTTACCCGGATGATATAGAATCTCGCAGTCATAGTCCTTAAGGAGTTCCATCCATCTCCTTTGTCTCATGTTTAACTCTTTCTGATCAAAGAGATATCTCAAATTCTTGTGATCAGTGAAGATCTGGAATCTTTCCCCTTATAAGTAGTGTCGCCAGATCTTCAAGGCAAATACCACAGCGGCTAACTCCAAATCATGCGTGGGATAATTCCGCTCATGGTCTTTCAACTGTCGTGATCCATATGCAACCACTCTTCCATACTGCATAAGCACACACCCCAGTCCTTGATAGGATGCATCACTATACACCGAAAATCCTCCTGATCCCTCAGGAATAGTTAACACAGGTGCCACTGTCAATCTCCTCTTTAACTCCTGAAAACTGAGCTCACACTGATCAGTCCATATGAAAGGAGTCTCCTTACGCGTGAGTTTAGTCAAAGGAGCGGCAATCCTGGAAAATCCTTCCACAAATCTTCTGTAATACCCTGCCAAACCAAGGAAGCTTCGCACCTCAGTAACTGTCCTTGGTCTTTCCCAATTAAGCACAGTCTCTACTTTACTTGGATCCACTGATACCCCTTCCTCTGAGACTATATGACTAAGGAAAGCTATTTGATCCAGCCAAAACTCATACTTACTAAGCTTCCCATATAATTGCTTATCTTGAAGTATCTGAAGTACTAACCACAAATGTCGTGCATGCTCCTCATATGACCGAGAGTACACTAGGATATCATCAATAAAGACTATCACAAACTTATCTAGATAGTCTCTGAACACCTCGTTCATTAATCTCATAAACGCTGCAGGGGCGTTCGTCAATCCAAAGGACATCACCAGAAATTCATAATGGCCATACCTCGTCCTGAAGGCCGTCTTCGGAATATCTTCTTCCTTGATCCTCAATTGGTGATAGCCCAATCTCAAATCAATTTTAAAGAAGACTGAGGCCCCTCTCAACTGATCAAGTAGATCATCAATCATGGGCAATGGGTATTTATTCTTTACCGTGGCTTTATTCAACAACCGGTAGTCTACGCATAATCTAAGACTACCATCCTTCTTCTTAACAAATAAAACTGGTACTCCCACGGTGAGATACTGGGTCTAATGAACCCTCGATCCAATAACTCCTGAAGTTGTTTCTTCAATTCCTCAAGTTCCACTAATGCCATCCTGTAGGGAGGTTTAGAGATCGGCTGAGTATCTGGTACCAAATCAATGGTAAACTCCAACTCTCTCTCTGGTGGCAAACTGGCAACTCATCTGGGAAAACATCCAGAAATTCACTTACCACAAGTATATCCTCAATCCTCAGATGTTCCCTATCATCATCTGATATGAGTGTTTCATAACCTTCACATGAACAATCATATTTAATACTTTCCAAAATAATATTAAAATTCTCAAATTGTTTACAAAATTCCATACGTCTACTTACTCAATATTTTAAACGTACACTGTAAGGTTCAGGTAGGGAGAAAGTTACAATTTTAGTGTAGCAGTCTAAACTCACTCGATTGGTTGCCAACCAATCCATTCCCAAAATTACATCAAACTTATGCATATTTAACATGATTAGATCTGCTAACATTACTCTATCTCCCACCTTTATTTCACATCCTCTACAGATTAATTCAGTTCTCTGGGATTCACACATAGGGGTATTTACATGTAGTATATATTCTAGAGGTTCAAACTTCAAGTTTAATCTAAATGCAAAATGCTCTGAAATAAACGAATGTGTGGATCCTGGGTCAATTAACACATGAGCCTTATAATCACAGACAGAGAGTGTACCTCTTATAGTTTCTGCAGAAGTGTCTGCGGTCTCTTTATCTAGGGCAAACACACGTCCTTGTGTAACAGGCTTCTTCCCTTTCTCTGCAGCAGTGGCTCGTCTCTGGGGGTTCACTCTTTGAGGCTGTTGTCTAGTGGGCTCCGGGACATGTGGTTTATGAGGTTGAGGGTAATCCTTCACCATGTGACCCATGTCTCCACATCTAAAACATCCATGGATCAACCCAGTACAACTTCCTTCATGCATTCGGCCACAATTTCTGTAAAACCTTGTCTTAGGCCTGACATCTCGAGGGGTCTCCCTAAGGTTAGGGTAAACTCTGGGTCTCTCTAATCTGCCCTTCTGCACCTCAATCCTTCCTCTTCTGAAGGAACCTCTCCGAGCATCTGTTTGAAAAATCGCTGGCCTCTGGGCCTTATCTCCATTCACTGCTTTGAGATCGTTCTAGGATTGTACCATTTTAATTCCTCTTTCAATCTCTTGTGCTCGTCTCAGAGCATCTTCAAACTCAGTAATACATAGCCCTATCAATCTATCTCTGATGATGGGCTTTGATCCATACATAAACTTCTCTATACGGAGCTCTTCATTCTTGAAGGTCTCTGGGTCATATCTCAATAACGTGGTGAATTGGCTCTCATAGTCATCCACAGACATATCACCCTGTACCAAACTCAAAAACTCGGCCTGTTTCTTTCTCTGGGCGGCTCGTGGTACATATTGGGTCCTAAAGGCTGTCTAAAACTCTTCCCAACCAATCACATCCTGACGGGACAACAGAATACCCTGAGTAGTACCACACCAATCTTGAGCTCTCCCCTTCAACATATAGATACTCATACTGACCCTCTCAGCATCGGTGCACCCCAAATAATCAAATATAATTCTCAACTCCGTCAGCCACTCCTCAGCCTCTGTAGGATCCTTCTTTCCCATAAATGCGGGTGGATTCATCTTCAAAAAATCCTTTAGTCGGACCATACTTCTGTCCTCAGGCTGAGTGACGAGAGGCACTGGGTCCATCTGTACTGGGGTATGGGAGGTCCTTGTGGTGGTGTAGGAGTAGCACCCGAGGCATTAACTCCAAAGTGTTGCGCGAATAGCGCTGCCATCTGCTCAAAACCTTACCTCACATCGATCTCAATCCGATTAAATCGAGAGTTAGGACTCTTTGGTTGTGGGGCAGGTGGTGGAGAGGACTCTGCTTGCCTCCTCGAACGACCTCGTCGTCCACTCATTCTCTACCTCAACTCGTCTCCTGCGCGTACATATCAAAATCGATTGAAATCTCAACCATCAAATTCAGTTCATGACCAGACTATTACAGACACTTGGGATGTATCCTATTTCACTTAACCGACACTGACAGTACTAGACACCCTAAGCTCTGATACCAAGAAAGCTCTGTCACGCCTCGAAAACGTAAAAAATAAGGAAAATTTAAAACTTTTGACTCAACAATTCACAATTAAGAGTGCATTCCTGTGCAGTATCATACATCATCATATATATCCTACCTCAGGATCACATCATTAGATAGTATATATCATATCATATACACTACTCAATCTCAAGTTAATTAATCCTAATACATCCCATACAATGTTATACATCAAGTGTCTGTAATTACAATAATTGTCTGGGTACATGAAAAGATAAATGATACCTCAAAACACAATATATGGCCTGGAGCTCAAGTCCTCCACTAGCCACTACTCCGTACGTCGCAGGGAAACCCTTTTTCACTTGAATAAATTTGGGGGGAAAGAAAACAGGGTGAGCTTCTAAATCGCTCAGTAAGAGGGTAAGGGACTCATTATATAAACCATAATGCACATCATAAAATATTTATTTGCATGTGAAACTCAGTATACTCATTGAAAACCATAGCATGAAAGTTCTCAAAACAACATTCTCATATCTCAAAATCATGTGGAAACATGAAGTAAAAGGCTCAGTATAGAGCAGTAACAAGCATGTGAAAATAATGCGATAATGGCTTTCTCAATAAACGTGATAAAATCACTGTAATAATAATGCACGTGGCGCAGCCACCAAACACACGTGGCATAGCCAATGATTTAGATTCACACGTGGCACAGCCACAGAATAGGGTTTCACGTGGCAACGACCACCAAATATACGTGGCACAGCCACAGAATGGGGTTTCTCACGTGGCAACAGCCACCGAATATACGTGGCACAGCCACAGAATGGGGTTTCTCACGTGGCAACAGCCACCAAATATACGTGGCATAGCCATAGAATGGGGTTTCTCACGTTACCAGAACGGAGAAGAATCAGGCTTACATGCTACCAGAGCAATGCCCGGTGTGTACTCAAAATTACACACCTAAGTCTTTATCAATAGCCATTATCATATAAAACTGGTTTACCTTCACGTAGAACTCATAATGGTTTCTTTCTCATAAAACTTGTTGGCTCTACCGAGAGGGGGGGTGAATCGGTTTACTAACAATAATGACAAATTTTAATTTAATCTTATATCAATCAGAAAATAATATTGTGCAATAATGAAATTAAACAATTTAATGCAAAGTAGGGAAGAGAGAAACAAACACAATCGTTTATAGAGGTTCGGCCAAACTCTTGCCTACGTCCTCTCTCCTTGACCTTCTTGTCAAGTGCTTTCTTTCTCTCTTTCAATAGAGCTTACAATGTTCCTTTTACAGGTTAAGGAATAACCTCTCTACCCTTAGCAATACAGAAGTGTATTCACCCTTTTACAATTCTCTCTCACTGAGGAACAATCCTCTTCTCTTTTAAGGTAAGGTTGAATACAAATTGAAGCTTTAAAGTGGGTAGGACAAAATACAGTTTCTGCACTTAAGCTTATACAATGAATCTCAATAAATGAGCTATAAAGACATAAGGAATGAAAGAATTAAAAGCTTGAGAGTGTTAGGAATGTGCAGCAATAGTCTCTCAGTTCTCTTTGTCTTCAATGCTTGGTTAAATACTGAAGGATTGGTAGTTGGAGCATTAAATGCTGTTTTTCCCGTTGAGATTTTGCAGAAACTAGCCGTTGGGTACCTCCAGTAGAGTGCTAGATCGATCTGCCATCTTGGCCAGATCGATCTCTTAGTTATAAATCCTGCAAGATTGAAGCACAAATACACAAGGAGATCGATCTCATAGGTTAGCAGATCGATCTGTTAGTTTGAAAATAATCATTCTTTTAAACGTTTACCACAACCACACACATGTTTTCTTCTCCCCCTTTTTGTCATATCAATAACACGAAAAGAGAATACTCATGGCATTTCAAAATGAACTTTTTCATTAACACAACCAATAACAAGTCAAACGACATTTCATTCAAGCAAATTCATCACAAATAACATCAAGTATCTTAAAATGATATAACTACACTAAATCAAAACACCTAAGGCCTATGGTGAGGGAGGAACACGATCCGAAAGATTCTCAACGTGCTTGCGTGTGACTTGCAGCTCATCAAACATCGCCTCTTGAGTCTCCTGAACCTTATCCACTCTTTGGTTTAATTCCTCGAACATTCGCTGCTGAGATGCAAAACCTTCATCGATTTTTCGGTTGAGTTCACTTATCATCTGCAGAAAGATCTCCATGCCAGCAGGTGAGGATGTTGGTGCAGTGGGTGGAGCAGTTGAGGACGATCGTTCCGGAGCTGGTGCGGTAGGTGGGTTCACTGGCTCATTGGAGGGGTCTTCCTCCATAGCTTCAACAGGCTGTTGTTCCCTCTTTTTCTTCCAATCTCCCCGGAAGTCCTTGTAATATCCCATATGATGGAGGGTCCCGATGTTGCGGACGCTCTTGGGAGAGGGCAGTTCTCCGATTTCGAAGCTGCAGTCAACGCCAACTCGTTGGAGAAGATAGGCTAATGGTTGCGAAAAAATGATTGTGGTAGCTTGCCCACGCACGATCTTCAGCCAATCTTCATATATGAAATGAATGAGGTTGGGTTTTTGGCTTGTGGTGTGAATGTGATGGAGCCAAAAACGATCTAACCTCCGAACGGTTGAATGGCGGGTACCAAAAGGTCAGAGATTCCACGAGATAATGAGGTGGAGTAATCGAGGGTGCATCGGTAGGTCACTCGCCTTGTCCCCAGGGAGATCAAATTCTAAGGAGACTTCCTCATCCTCATTGGTCCATCCTTCATTTCGCATGTGGAAGGCTTGAGCTGTGAGACCCCGTACATGTATAGCTGTATATAGGAACATGGGAATGTAAATGAAATCATAAGTAAGAAGATGTATTGTAATGTGAAGTATATGCAATGTAAGTTTATAAGATTATGTACGCACTTGTAGTAAGAATTGTGATTATACGTACAAGTTGCATTATGAATGAGTAGGAAGAAATAAACTTGAACACGAGAAGCATGTGATCGAAATGGGATATGAGTGGTATAGTAAAATGGAAGGAAAGATTTACATAAGTGTATATTTCCATTCGAGTAATATCGTATATATTTGGTCATACAAAGATTCTACACAAGTTTTAATGTGTATGTAGTGAGGATGGATCCCATTTTCAAGTCTCAAAGATGAATGAATGAGGAAATGATCATGGTAGCAAATTAAGGGTGTTTGGTAAGGAGTTGTTGCAGAAAAACTGCAAGAAATCTGGAATTTGTGAAGGCCAGATCGATCTCATAGGATGAGAGATCGATCTGGGAGAGCCAGAATGCTCTTATGTGAGAAATGGAAGGGAATAGAACGATCTCCAAAGGAAGCAGATCGATCTCTTTAACTCTCGGGTTGGAAGCAGATCGATCTCCCCTAAGACCAGATCGATCTCCTTAAGCTTCTGTTTGACAGCAGATCGATCTCTAGCCTCGACAGATCGATCTCCTGCCTTTAAAACGTCTTAGAAAAGAGGGATTTTAGAGGACCAGATCGATCTCCACCCAAGGAAGATCGATCTCATCAAGTCAAAACTATAAATGGGAGCAGTTGGATCATCAGAATTTCGGGATAAACCATTTCCTCTCACTCCAACTCAAAGAAAACCTAGCTTTCTCACTCCTAAATCTAGCCATTTCCAGTGAGATTTAAGGAAAAGCCATTAGAGAAAAAGTTGTTCACATCAAAGAGAAGAACAACATAGTTGGGAGGCATTTTCTCCATTGATTGGATTTAAGCAACAAGGTGTATTTCCATTGGAGCAATGAAGAAATCAAGCTAGGTGAGTTTCTAATGCAAATACCCAAGTACATTTGTTTAGATATTGATATGGGAAATGGTTAGTATGCATAGACATGATAGGACTACCTAGAATGGTATGAAATGAATGTAACTTAGAAATAGTCAAGTGTGAAAAAGTGGAGTGTGGAAATGAGATATCTTGAGTGGAGAAACATGTTGTGAGAATGGTTTGGACATGTTGATATTGGGATAAAATTATGAGATTTACCACAAAGGGTAAAATATGTATTTAAGGCATTGGATAAATGATTAGTCGAGCAAGAGTTAGAAACGTTAACTCGAGTGTTTGATGGATGAATTTCAGTTTCGGATGATACGCCGGAGCAAGTCGAGATGAGAACGCAAGAAGCATAAAGGCGGATAGTTGCACACAAGTAAAATGAGGTAAGGGACTGTGTGTTAGCTATAGAGATGTCGTACGTAATTACAGCAATTTCGTAGATATATTGCTAGGACTAGTACGATATTATAATTTTATGAAATGATGTGGAAGTATGAAAAGTACTATGATGTATATATATGTATTGAGAAGTGGGATAGGGTAAGGAAATAGCATGATATGCACGTTTTCAATGATGTTCTCAATTTTATATTGTTATTGATGATTGAGAAATGTTGATGATAGGTTGGCTAATTTTACATGTTTTAGCATGAAGAGGAATGCTGTATGAATAAACGTGTTTTGAGTTTTAAAAGAGAAAATAGCCATCTATCAGTTTTGAGATGAGATTTGGTGTTGAAGCGCTAGCTCACACCCGTTTTAATGCCTTGATGTACCGTGCAGGAGTTTTAACTCGCACGAGGGTTTTGAGAAAGTGCGGGAACCTTGCTCGCACCTGTTTTGTTGAGTTAAGGTAAACCTGGGGGTCTGGGACCCAAGGGGATACCAGCCGACGGCCAATTGAACGGGCTGGGCCTTAACGATAGATCGTATCGCGCTGGAGCTTTGCGTTGACTGGGTGTCACGCTGCTTGCTCGCCTGGTATATGAGACATGGTTTAGAATAAAAAGTCCATCGGAGTTGGAGTATGGACTTGGGTCCACGGTCGTACGTAGAATAGTGTAGTCACCCGTTGGTATACTATGTACCGTGCTGGGTGCACGTGAGTACGAGTATCGCGTAGATGACCACGACGTATCTTCACCGTGAGTATACGAGGAGATGAGGTGGATTGAGATGAGCCGGAGGGTAGGACTGACCCATCCCCCTTCAGGCGAAGTGATACCCTATGCACACTTGATCAGTGAGGCCTGGGATCACTGACTGTGGCCATAAGTCGTGGATATTTGATTGCCGAAAATTCCATGCCTGTCTCAGAGATTCGAGAAACAGAGATAATCTCAGAAAAGAAAGAGAATTGCGGAAAGAATGATTTGAGAAATGAAAGAGATTTCGTATTTTTGATAAATCTCTAATTTCACATTCGTGCCGTGAGGGCACTATTTATGAGCATGTTTTAAATGGAAGTTTGACATTCGATTTACACGAAAATGCTATTGAGAAATATGTGTTTAAATGCATTGTTCGTATGATATTTCCATTTATAACGAAAACATGGTTTTGGTTTATGCATGCATGGGCTATGTAGGTAGTACGATATCTACCTGCTAGCATACATTTCCTTACTGAGCTGTGGTTTGCTCATCCCACTATTTTCCCCCTCCAGGTACTGAGAAGTAAGAGAGCGGTGATCTCTAGATCTTTTGTGTTAAACAGCTCCCACAATCCGCAAAGGTATAACATTTGTATACACGAGTATTTTGTATCTAATATATTGTATCGCACAGTTATATCTTGGAATTGTAAACAGTATTATGGGGATGATATGTAAGCACATGGTATTTATACAATTAATTTTGTGTATTTACACACACACCTGGGAGTGTGAATTAAAGTTTTAAATATTCCGCTGTAAATGAATGAAATTTTAGTAATTGCATCTTCTCACAGCCTAACCGTAGTAGAGAATGTATGGATAGAAGGGTTCCCAAAAGCGGGGTATGACAGGCTTGGTATCAGAGCGTGGTTGGTCTGATGTGAGTTGATGCTTAGGACTAAGAAAACATACATCCCCAAGTTACTGTGCGATATTTAGATACAAATGTGTGTGCGGAGCTGGTAGTAAATTAAATGTTTGTTATAACGCAGGAAAGTTATCAGGCTAGTGAGTTATGCCTGAGAGACACCGCAAGAGGGGAGAGAGCTCGAGAGCTCGAGGGCAAAATGACAGGACTGAGAGGCACAGTAGATCATCCTCTAGTCATGAGCCCCAGGAACAGATAGAGGCTTCTGATCCTCGAATAACTCGATTGGAGGAAGACATGCGCACGATGATGACCATGATGGGTCAGATCATGGCTAGGTTTGAGGGTACACCTGGTACAGCGGGACAGGCTGCACCGAATCCCCCTGCAGCTGCACCTGAACCTGAGAATGTTGCACCTGTGCAAGCTGAACCGGCTAGGCCACGGGAACCTCATATTCGACCGGTACCTCCTCCAGTAGCCCCACAGCAGTATGATGATGAATTGAGGTATGGATATGATTGCGACATGGAGAGATTGAGGTATTTTATGGACTTTAAGCCTCCTTCGTTTAGCGGGGTAAAGGATCCGACAGTGGCTGAGGACTGGATCAGTCAAATGGAGAAGTTATTCGACTTCTGTAGATGTTCAGTTACGGAGAGAGTAGCGCTTGCGACCTTTGTATTGAGAGGCGAAGCAGAGCACTGGTGGAAGTCCACTAGGCCGATGTTAAGAGCTCAAGGAATGGTTATCACTTGGGATATGTTCTTGGACGTTTTCAGAGAGCAATACATCCCAGATACTGCTCGACGGAGACTACAGATGGAATTTCTGAATCTGACTCAAGGGAATCGAACAGTTGATGAGTACGAGTCACGATTCACTTCACTGGGTAGATATGATCCGGACTCGATCAGGAGTGAGGCTATCAGAGTCCGTAGATTTGTAGATGGACTGAGGCCTTCGATCCGAGCGAAGTTGGCCCCATTTGATGTCGCTACATATAGAGAGGCTGTGCGAAGGGCCCAGTTATGTGAGCAAGATCATGACTTGCAGATTTTTGAGTTTAGTTGGGGTAAGGACAAGGGACCAAGGAAGCTGGGAGATGGTAAGAGTGCCAAATTTGGTCGAAAATTCATGAGTAAACGTCGGAGAGAGGTAGACGAGTTCCAGAAAAAGGTTGCTAGACCTTTTATGCCTCCGACTCAGACACCAGCCAGGGGTATAGTGATTGGTGGACCCCGACCAACTACAGATCAGTGTAGGTTATGCGGTCGATACCATGGTGGTAGGCCATGTCATCTTCAGGGTACCCGATGCTTCAGATGTGGTAAATTTGGACATTATGCCAGAGAGTGCCCGAAGATAGTTGAGGCAATTCCACAGAGGGGTAAAGAGCCAGAGAGGGTTCCTACAGTTGCACCTCCTGCAAGAAAGAAAGCCTCGGCTGAAGAAAAAGGAAAACAAGTTGTGGGTCAAGGCAGGGTGTATGCGATAGACCAGGCATCAGCTGATACCTCTTCTGAAGTAATAAAAGGTACAATCTTGATTTTCAATCTAGAGGTTATAGCTTTGTTTGATTCTGGTGCTACGCATTCCTTCATATCACCTGCATGTGCATCTAAGTTAAAAGGTTTTGTAGAACCCACATACTTGAGTAGGACTTTACTAATAAGTACTCCAATGAGAGTTAGCCAATTAGTTGAACAAGTGTATAAAGATTGTAAAGTGTGGGTGGGAGATAAGTGCATGACAGCCAACTTGATTTTGTTGAATATGTATGACATTGATGTAATTTTGGGAATGGATTGGTTAGCCGCCAATCATGCTGTCATAGACTGTCGTTCTAAGTCCATTAAGTTTTCTCTACCTGAAGAATGTGTTGTAAGATTTTAAGAGAAGAAATGAAATCTTAAATTTCGTATTAAGTAAAGTACTTTGGTATAAATGGCTTGAGTGTTGTTTTGTAGGTTTTGTTGCTTATGTGGTGGATTTGAACAAAGTACACCTGGATATGGAGGACATCTCAGTGGTCAGAGAATTCCCTGATGTCTTTCCAGATGATCTACCAGGATTGCCACCGGATAGAGAAACGGAATTCGGTATAGACTTGACGCCTGGAACCGAACCAATATCGAAGTCACCATATAGGATGGCTCCAGTTGAGTTAGGGGAATTAAGGAAACAGCTGCAAGAGTTGTTAGAGAAGGGGTTCATAAGACCGAGCGTCTCACCATGGGGAGCCCCGGTATTGTTTGTGAAGAAGAGAGATGGGAGCCTCAGGTTGTGCATTGACTATCGGATGTTAAACAAGGCTACCATCAAGAATAAGTACCCCTTGCCACGCATTGACGATTTATTGGATCAGCTTCGGGGAGCACAGATCTTCTCCAAGATAGATCTGAGGTCTGGGTATCATCAATTGAAGATTCGGAAGGAGGATGTGCCCAAGACAGCGTTTCGTACCCGCTATGGCCATTACGAATTCTTAGTGATGCATTTTGGGTTGACCAATGCGCCGGCAGCTTTTATGGCTCTAATGAATGAAGTATTCAAGCTATACCTGGACCAGTTCGTAATTGTGTTCATTGATGATATATTAGTGTATTCAAGGTCCAGAGAAGAGCATGAGCAGCACTTAAGGATTATTTTGCAGACCCTCCGAGAGAAAAGGTTATATGCCAAGCTTAACAAATGTGACTTTTGGCTAGAACAGATTTCTTTTCTAGGCCATGTTATATCGAAGGATGGGGTGTCAGTAGACCCGTCCAAGATTGAGGCAGTTGTTCAGTGGGAACAACCTAGGACAGTTACAGAGATCAGAAGTTTTTTGGGTTTGGCTGGTTACTACAAGAGATTTGTAGAAGGTTTCTCTAGATTAGCTGCTCCATTGACACGTCTTACGAGGAAGAGTGTGGAGTTTTCATGGGATGAAGCTTGTGAGAGGAGTTTTCAGGAACTTAAGCGCAGATTAACTACCGCGCCAGTTCTTGTCATCCCTAACAGTTCAGGGAATTACTCGGTGTATACAGATGCTTCGCATCAAGGACTAGGCTGTGTTTTGATGCAAGATGGAAGGGTAGTAGCTTATGGGTCTAGGCAGTTGAAAGATCATGAGAAGAACTACCCCACTCACGATTTGGAGTTAGCGGCCGTAGTGTTTGCGTTGAAGATATGGCGCCACTACTTATATGGTGAGAGATTTCGATCTTTACGGATCATAAGAGTCTGAAATATCTATTCTCACAAAAGGAGTTAAACATGAGACAGAGGAGGTGGTTGGAACTCCTCAAGGACTACGATTGTGAGATCTTATACCACCCGGGGAAGGCAAATGTGGTTACCGATGCATTGAGTCGGAAGAGTCTCGGGTTGGTATCACATATGATGGTTAGAGAGCACGAGTTATTGGAACAATTCACGAACCTTAGTCTGGATATGACCCTACCTGAGATTGGCAGCTATGGGATCATTGCTAGCTTGAGATTAGAACCGGAGTTGATTGAGAGAATCCGACAAGCTTAGCAAATCGATCAATGGTGTATTGTCATGATTAGCCAAATCCAGAAAGGGAAGGGTGCTGATTTTATATTGAGTCCAGATGGAATACTAAGGTTTAGAGATAGAATATGTGTTCCTAAGGATTTAGAGCTGAGAAAGCTGATCTTATCAGAGGCACACTCGTCGAGATACACGATACACCCAGGGAGTAGTAAGATGTATCAAAATCTCCGAAAAGCATATTGGTGGTCTGGAATGAAGAGAGACATAGCTGAGTATGTCGCTAGATGTCTCATTTGTCAGCAAGTAAAAGTCAAACATCAGAAACCAGGAGGATTATTACAACCTCTATCGATACCAACATGGAAGTGGGAGCATGTCACCATGGATTTTGTGATGGGGTTACCGAGAACCCGTAAGAACCATGATGCGATATGGGTGATAGTAGATCGGTTAACGAAATTGGCACATTTCTTAGGCATGAGATCTA
Organism: Firmiana major; assembly: GCA_033439115.1. Classification (NCBI taxonomy): domain Eukaryota; kingdom Viridiplantae; phylum Streptophyta; class Magnoliopsida; order Malvales; family Malvaceae; genus Firmiana; species Firmiana major. Next base: position 41,072,435 of record CM065908.1, on the reverse strand, counting down.
CAGATACATTGAGTGCACTGCCGAACCTGTATGTGCGAGAAATAGTGAGATTGCACGGAGTCCCAGTGAGTGTTGTTTCTGATCGGGATGCCCACTTCACTTCCCACTTTTGGGGACATTTCCAGGAAGCGATGGGGACCCAATTGAGTTTTAGCACCGCTTTTCATCCTCAGACAGATGGTCAGTCAGAGAGGACTATACAGACCCTGGAGGATATGTTGAGAGCGTGTGTGCTGGATTTTAGAGGCCCATGGGACGATCACTTGCCATTGATTGAGTTCGCCTACAATAATAGTCATCACTCAAGTATTGGTATGGCCCCTTATGAGGCACTATACGGTCGTAGATGCCGATCGCCCATTGGTTGGGAAGAAGTTGGTGATAGACAATTGCTCGCTCCCGATTTGGTTAAGCAAGCCTCCGAGGATGTTCAGATAATATGCGAGAGGCTGCGAACAGCTCAAAGTCGACAAAAGAGCTATGCTGACAGGAGACGGAGACCACTTGAGTTTAATGTTGGCGAGTCTGTATTTTTGAAAGTGTCTCCTTCTAAGGGAATAATGAGGTTTGGGAAGAAAGGAAAATTAAGTCCTCGTTACATTGGTCCCTTCGAGATTTTGGATAGAGTGGGAGAAGGAGCATATAGGCTAGCCTTACCACCTGAGCTAGCAGAAGTCCACAATGTCTTCCACGTTTCTATGCTTCGAAAGTACTACCCGGATCCGACACATGTAATTAGTTATGAGCCGTTGGAGCTCAAGAAAGATATGTCGTATGTCGAGAGATCGATCAAGGTGTTGGACAGGAAAGAGAAAGTGTTGCGGAACAAGACAATTTCGTTGGTTAAGGTTTTGTGGCAACATCACACTGTGGAAGAAGCCACATGGGAACTGGAAAGTTTGATGCGGAAAAAGTATCCCGAGTTATTCACGGATTGAATTGGTTCTAATTTGGAGGACCAAATTCTTTAAGTGGGGGAGAATGTGAGACCTCGTACATGTATAGCTGTATATAGGAACATGGGAATGTAAATGAAATCATAAGTAAGAAGATGTATTGTAATGTGAAGTATATGCAATGTAAGTTTATAAGATTATGTACGCACTTGTAGTAAGAATTGTGATTATACGTACAAGTTGCATTATGAATGAGTAGGAAGAAATAAACTTGAACACGAGAAGAATGTGATCGAAATGGGATATGAGTGATATAGTAAAATGGAAGGAAAGATTTACATAAGTGTATATTTCCATTCGAGTAATATCGTATATATTTGGTCATACAAAGATTCTACACAAGTTTTAATGTGTATGTAGTGAGGATGGATCCCATTTTCAAGTCTCAAAGATGAATGAATGAGGAAATGATCATGGTAGCAAATTAAGGGTGTTTGGTAAGGAGTTGTTGCAGAAAAACTGCAAGAAATCTGGAATTTGTGAAGGCCAGATCGATCTCATAGGATGAGAGATCGATCTGGGAGAGCCAGAATGCTCTTATGTGAGAAATGGAAGGGAACAGATCGATCTCCAAAGGAAGCAGATCGATCTCTTTAGCTCTCGGGTTGGAAGCAGATCGATCTCCCCTAAGACCAGATCGATCTCCTTAAGCTTCTGTTTGACAGCAGATCGATCTCTAGCCTCGACAGATCGATCTCCTGCCTTTAAAACGTCTTAGAAAAGAGGGATTTTAGAGGAACAGATCGATCTCCACCCAAGGAAGATCGATCTCATCAAGTCAAAACTATAAATGGGAGCAGTTGGATCATCAGAATTTCGGGATAAACCATTTCCTCTCACTCCAACTCAAAGAAAACCTAGCTTTCTCACTCCTAAATCCAGCCATTTCCAGTGAGATTTAAGGAAAAGCCATTAGAGACAAAGTTGTTCACATCAAAGAGAAGAACAACATAGTTGGGAGGCATTTTCTCCATTGATTGGATTTAAGCAACAAGGTGTATTTCCATTGGAGCAATGAAGAAATCAAGCTAGGTGAGTTTCTAATGCAAATACCCAAGTACATTTGTTTAGATATTGATATGGGAAATGGTTAGTATGCATAGACATGATAGGACTACCTAGAATGGTATGAAATGAATGTAACTTAGAAATAGTCAAGTGTGAAAAAGTGGAGTGTGGAAGTGTTTATGATAAATGAGATATCTTGAGTGGAGGAACATGTTGTGAGAATGGTTTGGACATGTTGATATTGGGATAAAATTATGAGATTTACCACAAAGGGTAAAATATGTATTTAAGGCATTGGATAAATGATTAGTCGAGCAAGAGTTAGAAACGTTAACTCGAGTGTTTGATGGATGAATTTCAGTTTCGGATGATACGCCGGAGCAAGTCGAGATGAGAACGCAAGAAGCATAAAGGCGGATAGTTGCACACAAGTAAAATGAGGTAAGGGACTGTGTGTTAGCTATAGAGATGTCGTACGTAATTACAGCAATTTCGTAGATATATTGCTAGGACTAGTACGATATTATAATTTTATGAAATGATGTGGACGTATGAAAAGTACTATGATGTATATATATGTATTGAGAAGTGGGATAGGGTAAGGAAATAGCATGATATGTACGTTTTCAATGATGTTCTCAATTTTATATTGTTATTGATGATTGAGAAATGTTGATGATAGGTTGGCTAATTTTACATGTTTTAGCATGAAGAGGCATGCTGTATGAATAAACGTGTTTTGAGTTTTAAAAGAGAAAATAGCCATCTATCAGTTTTGAGATGAGATTTGGTGTTGAAGCGCTAGCTCACACCCGTTTTAATGCCTTGATGTACCGTGCGGGAGTTTTAACTCGCACGAGGGTTTTGAGAATGTGGGGGAACCTTGCTCGCACCTGTTTTGTTGAGTTAAGGTAAACCTGGGGGTCTGGGACCCAAGGGGATACCAGCCGACGGCCAATTGAACGGGCTGGGCCTTAAGAATAGATCGTACCGCGCTGGAGCTTTGCGTTGACTGGGTGTCACGCTGCTTGCTCGCTTGGTATATGAGACATGGTTTAAAATAAAAAGTCCATCGGAGTTGGAGTATGGACTTGGGTCCACGGTCGTACGTAGAATAGTGTAGTCACCCGTTGGTATACTATGTACCGTGTTGGGTGCACGTGAGTACGAGTATCGCGTAGATGACACACGACGTATCTTCACCGTGAGTATACGAGGAGATGAGGTGGATTGAGATGAGCCGGAGGGTAGGACTGACCCATCCCCCTTCAGGCGAAGTGATACCCTATGCACACTTGATCAGTGAGGCCTGGGATCACTGACTGTGGCCATAAGTCATGGATATTTGATTGCCGAAAATTCCATGCCTGTCTCAGAGATTCGAGAAACAGAGATAATCTCAGAAAAGAAAGAGAATTGCGGAAAGAATGATTTGAGAAATGAAAGAGATTTCGTATTTTTGATAAATCTCTAATTTCACATTCGTGCCGTGAGGGCACTATTTATGAGCATGTTTTAAATGGAAGTTTGACATTTGATTTACACGAGAATGCTGTTGAGAAATATGTGTTTAAATGCATTGTTCGTATGATATTTCCATTTATAACGAAAACATGGTTTTGGTTTATGCATGCATGGGCTATGTAGGTAGTACGATATCTACCTGCTAGCATACATTTCCTTACTGAGCTGTGGTTTGCTCATCCCACTATTTTCCCCCTCCAGGTACTGAGAAGTAAGAGAGCGGTGATCTCTAGATCTTTTGTGTTAAACAGCTCCCACAATCCGCAAAGGTATAACATTTGTATACACGAGTATTTTGTATCTAATATATTGTATCGTACAGTTATATCTTGGAATTGTAAACAGTATTATGGGGATGATATGTAAGCACATGGTATTTATACAATTAATTTTGTGTATTTACACACACACCTGGGAGTGTGAATTAAAGTTTTAAATATTCCGCTGTAAATGAATGAAATTTTAGTAATTGCATCTTCTCACAGCCCAACCGTAGTAGAGAATGTATGGATAGAAGGGTTCCCAAAAGCGGGGTATGACATGAGCTAAAATATCGGTGTCTATAGGAATTGTCTTACCCATGACATAGGTTTTGAACCCGTACATTTTGCAAGTGTCATCAGGGTCAAAGATGAGTTCGGCACTGGAAAAGAATGCCCGAACGAGATTTGGAGGGACGGGAGTGTTGATTTTCAAAAATGACATCCAACCAAATTCCTCAAATTTTGACACGTATGGAAAATCAATGCGATTGAGGAAGGAGAAATCTATAGTACGCCAATGCTTAATTGGCATGGTTGAGAAGTATTCTTCATATCGCTTTCTTTTTGCTGGTGTTTTAAAACACCGATTGAAAGAAGCGATGGAAGGTGGAGGAATGGGTTGGGAGGATGAACCAGCCTCTACATTGGTTCTAGGAGGTTTATGTCCTACTGTCTTATGCCTAGGCATGATTCTAGACTCGAGAGATGTGCTAACTAGATTCACAAACAAAGAAAAAATCAATGGAACAGTAACTAGATTTGCCCTAGAATGAAATTGAACACAAATCTAAGGAAATTTTTGAGAAAAAAGTAAGAAATGTTGGTTACAATACCGGAAAATGACACGGAGATGCAGTGAAGGCCGTACCGAGATCGATCTGAGGAGGAATCGAAGGAGGTGGTGCGAGGGAATTTCAGAATTTGAAGATTGGGGTTTTTGAAATTTGGGGATTTTTCGCGTGAATTTATAGTCCAGGGCACAGGAGATCGATCTGTCGAGGCGACAGATCGATCTGTCATTTCCAGATGCCAAGGGAGATCGATCTGTCGCATGAACAGATCGATCTGTTCGCAAACAGAGGCTTAAGGAGATCGATCTGTTACATGCACAGATCGATCTGCAGTTTAACCGAGGCTTAGAGAGATCGATCTGCCAAATGCATGGATCGATCTTTAGAGTGCAGAAGCTTTGAAGAGATCGATCTGTCGTGTGGACAGATCGATCTGCCTTTTTAACAGAGATGTAAGGAGATCGATCTTATGGTTGGAAGATCGATCTGCTTAGCTTAACCTTGATGATTTAGGCTTGTTGGAAGTATGGAGATCGATCTATATTGCAAGGAGATCGATCTCTCATCCTCATTGCCAGAAAATCTTTGCAAAAACTCTTTTAAAATCAACTTGAAACCAAGATTTTTGAAACACAAAAGTCTTAAGGGATATTCATGAGTCCTATTTCACCTCTAAGGATACAAAACCTATCTCTATCAAGTGGTTTGGTGAATATATCAGCTATTTGATGTAGAGTGTCAATGTACTCTAAAATTATATCCCCTTTTTGTACATGGTCTCTAAGGAAGTGATGTCTAAATTCTATGTGCTTGGTTCTGGAGTGTTGGATAGGATTTTTAGATAGATTAATGGCACTGGTATTATCACATTTAATAGAGACTTGCTTCATGTCAATACCATAATCTCTCATTTGTTGTTTAATCCACAACACTTGAGCACTACAACTACCAGCTGCTATATATTCAGCTTCAGTTGTGGACTGAGCCACACTGTTTTGTTTCTTAGAGAACCAAGAAATTAACCTATTTCCTAAGAATTGGCAAGTACCTGAAGTACTTTTCCTATCTATTTTGCATCCTCCAAAATCAGCATCTGAATATGCATGAAGGGCAAAGGTGGAGTCCTTGGGGTACCAAAGTCCTAATGAGGGAGTGTCTTTGAGGTATCTAAAGATCCTCTTAGTTGCCAATAAATGTGATTCCCTAGGAGAGGATTGAAATCTAGCACAAAGGCATACACTAAACAAAATATCTGGTCTACTTGCAGTTAAATAAAGCAATGAGCCTATCATAGACCTATAGAGTTTAGTGTCTACACACTTACCTCTTTCATCTTTATCAAGCTTGATGTTGGTGCCCATTGGAGTGGCTTGAGGTTTGCAATTGTCCATTCCAAATCGCTTGAGCAAGTCCTTGGTATACTTTGCTTGATTGATGAAGGTTCCATCCTTTGTTTGCTTCACTTGAAGTCCCAAGAAGAATGTGAGGTCTCCCATCATGCTCATCTCAAATTCTCCTTGCATGATCTTAGCAAACTCTTGGCATAAAGACTCATTAGTTAAACTAAAAATAATATCATCTACATACACTTGTACAACTAGTAAATCCTTATTTTTATTCTTAATGAATAAGGTGGTATCCACTTTTCCTCTTGAAAATCCCTTTTCTATTAAGAATTTTGACAACCTTTCATACCAAGCTCTAGGAGCTTGTTTTAACCCATAAAGTGCCTTAGATAATTTAAAAACATGTTCAGGAAATTCATGATTTTCAAATCCGGGAGGTTGCTCAACATATACTTTTTCATTAATGAAACCATTTAAGAATGCACTCTTTACATCCATTTGATATAACTTGAAGTTTTTATAACATGCAAAGGCAAGTAACATTCTTATTGCCTCTAATCTAGCTACCGGTGCATAGGTTTCATCATAATCTATACCTTCTTCTTGTCTATAGCCTTGTGCAACCAACCTAGCCTTATTCCTTATGATCACACTATTTTCATCCATTTTGTTCTTGAATATCCATTTAGTTCCAATTATAGAGTGATCACTAGGCCTAGGAACTAGTTTCCATACTTTGCTTCTCTCAAATTGATTTAATTCTTCTTGCATTGCTAGGAACTAATTATTGTCATCTAAGGCTTCATTGACATTCCTAGGCTCTATTTGAGATACAAAGGCTATATATTGGCACATATTCCTTAGGGATGATCTAGTTCTAACTCCAAGAGTTGGATCTCCTACTATTTCACAATCTTTTACATATCCTAACTCTCTTGGTGCTCTAGGTTCTCTTTCTAAAACCTCTATTTCTTCTTCATCTTCTTTATTCAAGTCAAGCTTTTCTAGAAAGTCATCTTCTAAGCCTTCATCAAATATTCCAACATTTTCATCATTGGTTGAATCCTTAGATATATTATTTGACTCATCAAATATAACGTGAATAGACTCTTCAACCACTAATGTTCTTTTGTTATATATTCTAAAAGCCTTTGAATTCAATGAATATCCTAGAAATATTCCCTCATCACTCTTGGCATCAAATTTTCCTAAATTATCTTTTCCATTATTTAGAACAAAGCATTTGCAGCCAAAAGGATGGAAGTAACTAATGTTAGGCTTCTTACCTTTGTAGAGCTCATAAGCAGTTTTCTTTAGCATGGGTCTAATCATAGCTGTATTAATTATATAACATGATGTGTTTATAGCTTCAGCCCAAAAATACTTTGGTAAGTTATTCTCACATAGCATGGTTCTAGCCATTTCTTCCAATGTTCTATTTTTTCTCTCAACTACACCATTTTGTTGTGGTGTCCTAGGGGCTGAAAAATTATGGCTAATTCCTTGATCATTGCAATACTCATCAAATCCTATATTTTCAAATTCTTTGCCATGATCACTTCTAATACTTGTTATTGTGTATCCTTTTTCATTTTGAGTCACCTTTGAGTAGGCTATGAATTTCTCTAAGGCTTCATTTTTTACTTTCAAAAAGAACACCCAAGTGAACCTAGTGTAATCATCAACTATTACAAATCCATAGTGTTTCCCACCTAGGCTAGTGGTTCTAGTTGGTCCAAATAAGTCTAAATGCAGTAATTGAAGAGGCCTAGTGGTGGATACACTATTCTTAGGCTTAAATGTTGTCCTCTTGTGTTTTCCTTTAACACAAGCTTCACATATTTCTTCATGATCAAAGGATAGTTTGGGTAAGCCTATGACTAGATCCTTTCTAGTTAACTTAGATAACACATGCATGCTAGCATGACCTAGTCTTCTATGCCATAACCAAGATTCCTTTTTATTGTCTACCATTAAGCATATATTTTCATTTTTGAGTTCATTAAGATAGACAATATATATATTTCCTTGCCTATGACCTAGAAAAAGAACTTTATTTGACTTAGGATCTATAACATTACATTTCATGCAATCAAAAATTACCTTGTAACCTTTGTCACAAAGTTGACTTATGCTTAGTAAGTTGTGCTTTAAACCCCTAACAAGTAATACTTTTTCTAAAGAGAAATGATCATTACCTATTGAGCCACTTCCTTCAACTTGGCCTTTGGAGTTGTCCCCAAAAGTGACTTCTCCACCTACTTTTGATTTGAAGGAATTGAAGTGGCTTCTATCACCCGTCATGTGCCTTGAGCATCCACTATCTAAGTACCATGCTTCTTTTGTTTTAGCTTTGTGGCTATGCTCAAACACCTACAAGAAATCAAACTCAAGTCTTAGGTACCCAAATTTTCTTGGGTCCTTGGAGGTTAGTGAATGCAATTCTTGATCCCCTTGGGATCCATTTTGCTAATGCATTGACATCCTTTGAGTGAATTACTTCTTTTGGAATCCATATCCTTTTTACAATTTTTCCTTTAAGATTCCTCATCTTTATATTGCAATAATGTGACTCATGTCCCTTTCTATTGCAATATGAACAAGTAATTGCAGGTTTATTCATGTTCTTCCTAGCAATAAAACTTTTAAGATGGGTCTCCCTACTCTTAGCATTATATCCTAAGCCATTTTTGTCAAAGAATGCCCTTTGGGTCTCTAGCATGCTATCTAACTTTTGTTGACCCATGTGGAACCTATTAAATGAATTATGTAGATTGCTATTTTTCTCTTTAAGGTCACAAATTTCTAGATTTGAAATCTCTATTTTCTTTTCACATTCTAATTTATCCAATTGCAATATTTCATTTTCTTTTCTCAATTTGGATATTATCTTTTTATATTTCATACTCATAGATTCATACTCTAATGCAAGATCATCAAATGCATCTTGCAATTCATCAAAAGAATATTCATTGAGGCTTGAAGTTACCTTTTCATCCTCAATAGCCATGAAGCACAAGTTGGCAATGTCCTCATTTGATTCATCATCGGAGCAGTCACTGTCGCTCCATGTTGCCACCATTGCCTTCTTTTTATGGAACCTATCATTAGACCTTTTAAGAAGAGGGCAATTAAATTTTATGTGTCCAGGTTTTTTACATTCATAACACACAATTGAATCTTTTCTACCTACTTCTTCTTGGTCTCTCTTAATGTTTCTCCTATTGCTACTACTAGCTCTCATTCTCATGAACTTGTTAAATCTTTTGGCAAACATTGCCATCTCAATATCCTCCTCACTGCCACTCTCATTTTTAATCTCCTCTTGAGCAGTGGATTTTAGAGCAACTCCCACTTTCTTGGGTGGCTCTTCATTTCTTTTAAGTTTCATCTCATAAGTGAGCAAAGATCCTATCAATTCATCTAGGGACAATGTGTGAGGATCCTTAGATTCCTCAATTGCCGTCACTTTAGCTTCCCATGATTTAGGTAAACTATTTAAAATTTTCTTTACCATTTCAATATTAGAATATATTTTTCCTAAAGACTTTAATCCATTAATTACATCTGTGAATCTAGTGAACATATCACTAATTGATTCTCCTTCCTTCATCCTAAAAAGCTCATAGTCATGTGTGAGCATACCTACCTTTGTCTCCTTCACTTGGGTTGTACCCTCATGAGTTATTGCCAATTTATCCCATATTTGTTTGGCATTATCACACCCGGAGACTCTATTATATTCATTAGGACCTAAGGCACAAAATAATGTGTGCATAGCTTTAGCATTTAGTTGAGCACATTTAATATCATTTGAGTCCCATTCATCTTCTTCCTTAGGAATATCTCTTCCCTCTATTCTCTTTGTAGGGATTTGAGGTCCTTTAATTATAATTCTCCATACTTCATAGTCATTTGCTTGAATGAATAACATCATCCTAGTCTTCCAATATGCATAATGCTCTCCATTAAACATTGGAGGTCTAACCGTAGAGTGCCCCTCTCCTACCAAACTAGTAGCTACATTGTTATGAGCCATTTGATCGTTTCTAACTCTTAGGAAGTTGTTCCTATGTGATTAAAGAGTCCTAGCTCTGATACCAATTGTTGGCTCTACCGAGAGGGGGGGTGAATCGGTTTACTAACAATAATGGCAAATTTTAATTTAATCTTATATCAATCAGAAAATAATATTGTGCAATAATGAAATTAAACAATTTAATGCAAAGTAGGGAAGAGAGAAACAAACACAATCGTTTATAGAGGTTAGGCCAAACTCTTGCCTACGTCCTCTCTCCTTGACCTTCTTGTCAAGTGCTTTCTTTCCCTCTTTCAATAGAGCTTACAATGTTCCTTTTACAGGTTAAGGAATAACCTCTCTACCCTTAGCAATACAGAAGTGTATTCACCCTTTTACAATTCTCTCTCACTGAGGAACAATCCTCTTCTCTTTTAAGGTAAGGTTGAATACAAATTGAAGCTTTAAAGTGGGTAGGACAAAATACAGTTTCTGCACTTAAGCTTATACTATGAATCTCAATAAATGAGCTATAAAGACACAAGGAATGAAAGAATTAAAAGCTTGAGAGTGTTAGGAATGTGCAGCAATAGTCTCTCAGTTCTCTTTGTCTTCAATGCTTAGTTAAATACTGAAGGATTGGTAGTTGGAGCATTAAATGCTATTTTTCCCGTTGAGATTTTGCAGAAACTAGCCGTTGGGTACCTCCAGTAGAGTGCCAGATCGATCTGCCATCTTGGCCAGATCGATCTCTTAGTTATAAATCCTGCAAGATTGAAGCACAAATACACAAGGAGATCGATCTCATAGGTTAGCAGATCGATCTGTTAGTTTGAAAATAATGGGGGAGATCGATCTGTCGAATAGGCAGATCGATCTCCTAATCTCTCTGTTTGAGGCAAGATCGATCTACAGATCGATCTGCCATGCAGTCTCGTAGTGGGGAGATCGATCTCTCAACAACACAGATCGATCTCCTTAGCTCTCTGACTTTGAGGAGATCGATCTCTTCCTTACCAGATCGATCTCTTAAGTTCTCTGTTTGAGTGTGGATCGATCTTCCAGATCGATCTACAGTCTTATGCTCTTAAGGGAGATCGATCTCTTCCTAGACCAGATCGATCTCTCAACTCTAGCTTTAGCCAGATCGATCTCTTAACCCTTGCAGATCGATCTCACTCTACCTAAATCCCTTTGTAAAGGTTTAAGGCTTGGCAGATCGATCTCATACCTTCATGAGATCGATCTCTCATCAAGTAAAAACCCAGGAGATCGATCTCTCATAAGCCAGATCGATCTCTTATCAGCAGAACTCTAAGTTCTGGTACTGATAACCTCTAAACATGTTTTTATATCATCTTAATACTATTGAATTAACTTGTTTTGTCATTTCAAAATACATTAACTCAACAAAACTCATCTAAAACCGTTTTGTACTCAACACAAAACATATTAAAACCAAGTCCCAACCGGTAAAACACGCACATATTTCTCAAATCCCAATATCGCCTTAACGTAGAGCCCAATTCATTTCTCACACAACCTCAACGATTTATAAAGCGGTTTCACGCGTAGCTTAAAACTCATAAAAACATTGGGCTCCAACCGGCTATAAAAATTGTGTGCATTCTCATCAAAACACAACACATTAAACATGCTTGTTTTATAAATCGTAAATCATGCTATAATAGTTCACAAATCATATACACAAATGGTTTAGTTTCCCTTACCTCTTTATACCTCGTACAGTGCAATTGTTTTCCCCTTGTCACGGACTAGTCTCGCATTCCACTCTGGAACTCCCGAGCTATCCAAACGATGTTAAAACATCAATACTCATCATCACAGTAACCTCAATTCTCAAAATCGAGCATAATTGCTTATAACACCTCAAATCTCTCGATTCTCGTAACTCTACCCCAAACTACATTCTCATTCACAACATCTCAATGCTCTCCATTTCTCATGCCATAATATCTATGCTAATTCACCACATTGTCTAAATTTCCATTTATAGCTCAAAATTCCCGAAATTACCCAAAATTACTAAATATCATTATCACTCCAAATACATTGTAATTTCATCAATCCCTAATCATTTTCCAGCTACTTCAACACAATGCCAACAACCATTATCACCAAAATCATCTCAAATATCAAGATCGAGGTTTAGAAATTACCCAAAACTTGTGAAGAGCTTATCTCTTGCCTCGATTCAATCCGTCTTACGATTTCCAAGTATGTTGTTCTCCCTTTGATGAGGAACAACTATCCTTCTTGCCACAGCCTCTGATTTGGACGAAAATGGGTGGTTTGGATGAGTGAGAAAGCTAGGGCTCGGGTGAAAATGGGGTTTTAAAGAGAGAGAAAATGAAATTACAAGAGAAAGCAGGGGTTCCTTATATAGACTGAGGGTAGGAGATCGATCTGGCTCTTGATGAGATCGATCTGCATTTGAATTTGGGGACAATTTTGGGTAATTTTATGCTTAGGAGATCGATCTGTCGAGGGGTGAGATCGATCTCTTTATGGCTTTATGAGATCGATCTGCTCCTTGAGGAGATCGATCTTCTCCCAAACAGAAACATTTGGAGATCGATCCCTTCCTCATGAGATCGATCTTCTCTCAAACAGAATCCTAAGGAGATCGATCCTCTTCCATTAGAGATCGATCGGCTCCTTAAATTCCTCCTTCCTTGTCATTTTTAACTCACTGGATCGATCTTTCCTTCTCCAAGATCGATCTGACCTCTTAGTTTCACACTTATGTTAAACACTTACACATAAATCTCCAAATATAATTTCCACAATTCACTTAGCTCAATAAATTACACTTCAAGTTCTTATTACACCATTAAAATATATCTAAAATTCTCAGATCTTACAATACACGTTGCATCTGGGAGGTAACAAGATGTACCAAAACCTCTGAAAAGTGTATTGGTGGTCAGCGATGAAAAAGGATATCGCAGAGTTTGTAGCAAGATGTCTTATATGTCAGCAAGTGAAGGTAGAACATCAGAAGCCTGCAAGGTTATTGCAACCTCTACCAGTACCGACTTAAAAATGGGAGCATGTCACCATAGATTTCATCATGGGATTGTCGAGGACTAAGAGGAACCATGATGCTATCCGGGTAGTGGTTGACAGACTGACGAATTCACCCACTTTCTAGCTATGAAAGCTACACACACCTTGAATAGTTTGGCAGAGTTGTATGTACGAGAGATAGTGAGCCTACATGGTGTTCCAGTGACCTTCGTATTGGATAGGGATTCCCGCTTCACTTCTCACTTTTGGAAACAATTCTAAGATGCTATGGGAACCCGATTGAGTTTCAATATTGCTTTCCACCCTCAAACCGATGGTCAATCATAGAGAACCATCCAGACGTTAGAGGATATGTTGAGAGCAAGTGTTATGGATTTTAAAGGCTCCTGGGATGATCAGCTACCGGTAGCCGAATTTGCATACGATAATAGTTACCACTCGAGTATTCGATGGCACCATATGAGGCCTTGTACGGTAGAAGGTGTCGTTCCCAAATTGGTTAGGAAGAAGTGGGTGAGAGGAAAATTTTTGCTCCTGATTTGGTACAGCAAGCCTCTAAGGTTGTTCAGCTAATATGTGAAAGATTGCAAACAGCTCAGAGCAGGCAGAAAAGTTACGCTGACATAAGACAAAGGCCACTAGAGTTCACTGTGGGTGACTCAGTTTTCTTGAAAGTATCTCCCTCGAAAAGGATTATAAGGTTCGGTAAGAGGGGTAAGTTGAGCCATCGATATATCGGGCCATTTGGGATACTAGAACAAGTAGGAGATAAGGCCTACAGAATTGCGATGCCACCAGAGTTGGCAAGCATTCATAACTTCTTCCACGTATTGATAATTTGGAAGTATCAACCATATCCAAGTCATGTGATTCAGTATGAGCCATTGGAGCTTAAAGATGACTTTACATATGTAAAGAAACTGATCAGGATACCGGATAGGAAAGAGAAAGTGTTACGGAATAAGATGATTCCGCTTGTTAAGGTTCTCTGGCAACACCATAATTCAAAAGAAGCGACTTGGGAGTTAGAGAACCTGATACGGGAAAAGTACCCCCAACTTTTTGAAGAGTAACTTGGTTTTAATTTGGAGGACCAAATTTCTTGAGGAGGGGAGAATGTAATACCCTTAATTTTTGTAAACTCTCATTTAATTATGTAAGGTATATATTAGATTGTGAAATGAATACACGTAAATTTCAAAGTGTATAACGAGTGCAAGAAGGATATTTCTATGAGTGGAATGTGAAAATATTAAGTTTTTAGTGGTGTGGTAAAATGGAATGAAGTTGCATGAGTTGCATAAATCTTTGTAATTCCATTTAGTTTTGTATTGTATACCTTTGGTTATACAATGAATGCACACAAGTTTTAATGTGTATAAAGTATGAATGGATGTCATTTTCAAGTTTTAAAGGTGGTTGGATGAGAAAATGACTATGGCAGCAAAATTTAGGATGTTTTGTGTGAGTTACTGCAGAAAATTGTAGCAAAATCTAGAAAATATGAATGCCAGATCGATCTGAAAGAGCCAAAAATGCTCTTATTTGAGCAATGGAACATGGCAGATCGATCTCCAATAGGGCCAGATCGATCTGCTAAACATTCTGTGATGAGAAGATCGATCCTCAATGCAAGCAGATCGATTTCCTTAGACCTCGACCAAGAGCAGATCGATCTCATCCTTGTGCCAGATAGATCTGTTTAGCTATCTACCTGGAGAAGATCGATCTCATCATTTAGAGCAGATCGATCTCATGTCTCGACAGATCGATCTCATAGGCTTAAAAATGACATTCTGAAAGTCTTAAAATAGGGGAAAATCGATCCTTCACCTAGGAGATCGATCTCATTAAGGCAATTTCTATAAAACAGGACCTGCTGAACTGCAGATTTCGAGAGAAACACAAACCATTCCATATTTTGCAAACAAGTGACCTAACTTCCTCTCCAAACCATCCATACTTTCCTTAGAGATTTGAAAGGAGTTCATTTCATCAAAGTTATTCATAGAGTGGAGAAGAACAACATAGTTGGAAATTAGAGGTTTAGTTGAGCCATTGAAGGAGAAAAGGAGTTTTACCCCCAAATTGTGCAAAGTGAAGGAAAGTTGAGATTGGTAAGATTTCAATACCCCAATCTCATATATGTTAATCTATATACGTGTAGAGTTTATCAATATATAGATGTATGATTGAAACATCTTAGAACATGATAAACTCTCCATGACCTATAAAATGGTTAAGTGTTCCAAAATGAGGATTTATTGAGTAGGCATGGATTTGAGGATGATTTGAGCATGCATAGATGTTATTAAGCATGTATCGATGCTTGTAAAAAGGTTTTGGTGTAATCCATAAGTTAGAATGGATAAAGGTTGAAATTTGAGTACATGAGGTGTTCGATGAAATGCCTCAATGAAATAAAATGATGAACTAATGGCATGGGAGCTAAATACCGGTTCAATATGGAATCAATGGACTCGAGGAGTCTAATGGACTCTCGAGAAAACAAATTAAATGATTGAAATGGACTTATGAAAGAATAAAGTCCAATAAAGGCATAAAGAGGCCAAATGCATCGATTTGAATATCATGCATGTGAAATGAAGTATACGACAATACACTGATGTGTAAAATACACCATTTCAGCTCCAGAAGATAAAGGTTGAGTTGACAAGACCGGATCACAAGCGATTGGAATCAAGGAAAGAGATTCAAGCATGATTCGAGGTAAGGGACTTATGTGAGCTATAGAGATAGCTATACATATGTTTTCTTGCCTGCTGAATGCACATGTATACGATAAATACATAGATGTTGATATGGCTAGATAGAAAACTATATATGAGAATAAGTCGATAGTATGAATTTGCATGACTTTTATGATTGTTGTGAAAAGAGGTTTTTGTAAATGATTTTAGAAAGAATGATATTAGAATGGCTCCCGGTTTAATCAATTTCATAAAATGTTTATAAAGAGTGATTGAAGGGAGATTTGCCTCTCACTCATAACTATACATGGAGTCTTTCTATTTCTTTTCTATGTGAAATCGTGCTAGAGCATGAGAGGCAATGGTAGATTGACCAGCCCTGCTCGCACGTTACTTTCAAAGTGTTTTTGAGAAAAGCTAAAGAGTGCTCGATTCATCGAGTGACGTTGTGTGATTCCACTCGAGCTGCTAGCACTAGATTTTGGGAATCATGCTAGAGCCTCGAGTATTGTTGTGTTTCATGCTGTGACTATGCTCGCATGTGAATACCTATTATACCATGCTCGATGCCTTAAGTATGTTGTGTGTCTTAAGCTGAGTTGCACGCACGAGATTTTTATGATTGTGCTATGTGTTGAGTAAAACTGTGTTAGAGCCGTCATGTACTACTGCATGTCTGACACTGACCTGCTCACATGAGGTTTATGTATGTGATGTGATGAGTACCAAATTGTGCTTGAGTCGTCGTGTACTGCTGTGTGTCTGACACTAACTTGCGTGCACGAGATTTTGAGACAAACGAAAATGGGTAATTAAGAACTCAACTTCATGCTTTTCCTATAATCATACTTCTCAGTCAATCAAAATCATACTTAATCATGGGGTCATATCAGCGGAATATGGGAAAACTACATGTTAAGCACTAAATCATCCCAAAATCAAAAAGTTTAAGCTCAGATTTTCGAAAATATTTTGAAAAAAATTTCAATTTTGCTCAAATTTTCAAAAAATACTCAAGTGATATCCCCTCCCCCAAACTTGAAGTGCACAGTGTCCTCAGTGTGCAGATAATATAAGAATTGAAGTTCAGAAACAGAGTACTCCCCTCTCTGATGATGATGATGAATAACCGAAACTTGATTGAAAACATAAAACAAGAAAAGAAATCTGCAAAATAAACAAAGCAAGAAACAGCAGAAAAGAAAAAGAACTATATACAAAGTGAAAAGGAAAACACAGCCACTTCAAATGCAGCTAAAGAAGACAACACTCAGCAGCAGGGCGAAGAGTAGGAGGGTCATCCAGAATGGTGACAAAATATCAATAGTTAAATCCTCCTTAACTCTATCTACTTCCTTCTTTCTTTCAGATTTCTTATGCTCAAGCCTTATATCCTCATTAATCTCCATCTTAAAACACTCTTGAGAGTCATCAGGGAGCTTCAAAGGTTTGAAAACATTAAACTTCACTTCCTGATCTTGCACTCTTATAGTCAACTCCCCCTTTTGCATATATATTATCGTCCTACTAGTAGCTAGGAAAGGTTTGCCTAAAATAATGGGGACTTCCTTGTCTTCCTCCATATCTAGTACAATAAAATCTGCAGGAAAAATAAACTTGTCCACCTTTACTAAGACATCCTCAATGACCCCTTTTGGATATTTAATGGATCGATCTGCTAGCTGAAGGGTCACTGTAGTAGCTTGACATCCCATATTTCTAACTTCTGATAGATAGACAAAGACATTAGATTGATACTAGCTCCTAAATCACACAGGGCTCTACCAAAGAATAAATTTCCAATAGTGCATGGTATGGTAAAACTCCCAAGATCCTTGAGCTTGGGGGGTAATCTTCTCTGGATAATGGCACTACATTCCTCAGTTAAGGCCATCGTCTCATAATCTTCCAGTCTTCTCTTCCTCAAGAGGATATCCTTTAGAAACTTCACATAACTTGGCATTTTCTCTAAGGCATCTACGAAAGGAATGTTGATGTGAAGCTTCTTAAAAACCTCAAGGAATTTAGCAAATTGTCGTTTCAGCTTTTGATCTTAGAACCTCTGAGGAAAAGGTACTAGTGGTCTAACTAGAGGCAATGTAGTGGGAACCTGTGTAGAATCAAAGGGAGAGGAAGGCAATGAAGAAGAAGAAGGTATAGATGAAGAAGTGCCTAGCTTGGATTCTTTTACAGCTTGATCCTGATGTTCCTGCTCTTTCTGAGCTACTTCTTTAGAACTTACGGATTCTTCAACTATGTATTGTTCAGGTTGGGACTTAACTTGTGGCTCATCTAGCTCTTTGCCGCTCCTAAGGGTGATGGATCTTACATGTTCTTTACCCCCTCTTTGCCTAACAGGATTAGCTTCAGTGTTACTAGGAAGGTCCCTTGAGGACGTTGGCTAAGAGCACTAGCTATTTGTCCAACCTGAACTTCTAAGTTCTTAATTGAGGCAGCTTGATTTTGCAGGATAGTCATGAACATTTCCTCAAGCGAAGGCTTCTTCTCAACTGCTGGTGCTAGTGCAAGTATATGCTGTAGTGGTAGTGGTGGTGGTGGTTGATGGAAGTGAGATAGATGTTGTTAAAATTGAGGTGGGGATGGATGATGAAGCGGATGATATGGAATTTACGGCTGTTGTGGTACCTGAACCGGTGGAGCTTGAAAACTAGGGGGTCCTACAGATATGGAATTAGAAGTTTTCCCTTGGTTTTGGCTCCAGGAGAAGTTAGGATGGTTTCTCCACCCTGAATTATAGGTGTTTGAAAAAGGGTTGTTCTGTTGCTTAGGGGGAGCAACATACTGAACCGATTCTAAGTTGAGCGGACACCTATCTACAGAGTGGGTACCACTACACAACTCGCAGGAAAGAAAAGGACTTTGGACAGAATACACAGGGTTAGGACTAGTGGGAGGATTATGTTGGGTACTGAGCGACTCTACCTTCTTCGTAAGGTTAGCGATTTGAGAGGTTAAGGTAGATAGTGTGTCGAGCTCATAAATACCCGTCGGCTTCTTTGGAAATTACCTCTTCGAGGACCATAGATAGTTGTTAGCCGCCATCTTTTCTAACAACTCGTAAGTTTCCTCCTCTGTTTTACACATTAACGCTCCACCAGCCTCAGCGTCAACAATGGTCCTATTTGGGCTTGTAAGTCTGTTGTAGAAGGTCTGGACTTGAAACCATAAAGGTAGGCCATGGTGAGGGCACTTCCTAAGAAGCTCTTTATATTGTTCCCATGCTTCATAAAGAGATTCAGAGTTGTACTGGGCAAAGGAAGATATATTACTATGGAGTTGGGCCATTTTAGAGGAAGGGAAAAACTTAGATAGAAATTGATGAGCTAACTCGTCCCATGTAGAAATGGATCCTAGAGGCAGGGAGGTTAACCAGTGTCTTGCCCTATCCCTAAGTGAGAAGGGGAATAATCTAAGCCTAAGCGCATCATCAGATAATCCATTATGTTTGAATGTGTTGCACAAGTCCAGGAATTGCCCAAGGTGAGCATGTAGGTCATCATGCGGAAGCCCACTGAACTGCAATGAAGTCTGGATCATCTGGAGGATGGAAGGCTTAATTTCAAAATTGTTTGCATGGACAGCTGGTGGCCTAATGCCGGAATAATATCCTCCAATCGTCGGCACTGCATAATCTCCGATTGTCCTAATTTCTCTATTTTTCGCCATGATGTTTTGCAGCGGAGCTAATAATTTCCTAGAGTCCTTTCAAATTTTTCTAAGAGTGCATTCGATTTTAGGATCTAGAGGAAAGCAATCGAAACTCCTGGCTCTATGCATGCAAACATCAGCAAGTCCTTAGAAAAGTTTTTTAGGTTTTTAAATTTTTCAATTTTTTTTAATTAATTAATTAAGAGAAAATTCAAATAACCTAAGTAGGGCTCTAAACATTTACAACCTAAATATTTACAAGCTCGAATTACACCTAAGCATAATTTCACCGATATTAATTACTGGCTAATTAAAACTTCCCCGGCAATGGCGCCAAAAACTTGACACGCCCTAAAGGTATTATCCGCAAGAGCACAGGTCGTACAAGTAATAATTGGATTTGAGTCCCGAGTTATCGTCCCACAAAGAAGTTGACTAGCCTAATTAACTACCGGTTAATCTTATCTTAAGTATATCCTAGCAAATTATGAAATTGCAATGGGTGATCTACTAAGGCTAATTAAAATTAATATTAAAACTATAAAATAAAAAAAATAAAATCGAGCTAAAAGTACTTACAGTGCTCCACGCAATAAATAAAAGTACCTGTAAAAGATAAAGCAATTAAAATAGAAAGCAAAAATGGAAATAAGGAAATAAAATTAATTAAACTAAAATTTAAACATACATAAAATAAAAATGCATGTAATTAAACTAATAAAAATTGCAAATTACTTAAACTAAAATCTAATGAAAATAAAGACTAAATTAAAAATGCATGAAAAACATTTAATTTAAATTAATTCAAAATGCAAAACCTTAATTCCTATTGTAAAAAGAAAATTAACTATTAATGAAATTAAACTAAGCCTTAAACTAATAAACTAAGAAAATATAACTAATAAGGAAATTGATTCAATACTCTAATTCTAAATAAGTTAATAAATTAAAATAAAAGCAATAACAAGTACTATAAATGCATGGTAACTTTAATTGAAACAAATCCATAATGCCAAACATGGCTAGCAAAATTGCCAAACCAAAGTGGTCCCGATATGCCACTGTTCATGCTCTTCTTCAGCAGACTTTTGTCCAAGCATGCTCTCGGGTAGCTGTCTCCAGGTGCTGCAGGTGTCCTGCACTCTCAGTGCTGCACAGGTATTCCAGCTGCCCATTCCCCACGCTACTTGTTTCTGCCTCCTTCCATGTTTGTTGCTCCAGTACACTATACGGTGCTGCCATAAACAATTCAACATGAATATTGCGTCCTTCCTCTGCAACTCGTTCCAGCCTTGTTGTCAAACAGATCTGCAGCTGTGTTGCCATCATCTATTTCGTGCACCATACCGTCGGGTAGTAAACAATAGCTCACCATCTCCTGAAACAACAACTCGACAGAATGCAAAAAAGGAACTCCCGAACATCAGCAGTTAACGACAAGCAAAATGCAAAAAATAAACAAATGGAAGAACTAAATAGAACCAGTAATCCTATAAAAGAAACTATAGATTTTAGCAGAGCTAAACTTAAGATAAATCTAAAACCAATGAAACAAAAAAAATGAACTTGAAAGTGAAAATGATTAAGCAGAAAATAATGCAGAAAGCAAAAATAAAAAAAATGCAACAACAGAGCTGATCCCGAGCTTAATCCCACAGCTCTGCACCCTTCCGATCTATGTCCATCATTCCTCACAGCAGCTCAGTACTGGTGACAGCACTCATCAATGAAGACCTGCAGCTACCGATTACTGGGTTAGTGCAGAATGAGAGCATGCTGTAGCCACCATTAACACCGAAGCCTGTTCTCCTCCTGCAGCAATGAAATAAATCAGCGGACCCGAGAATTGAAGAAAGGCTGCATGAAAATATTTCAATGATGAACTAGTTAACTGTAACCGAGCCAATCAACAGAGTAAAAATGCAAAAATAATGTAAATATCGGGCAACAAAGATATCTAAACAACTTAATGAAATACTACTACTCTTTAGGCAACAACATAATCTAAACTTGAGCTAATGCAAATAAAGTAAATAATGGATAATTAAAATGACATGAGAAATGAGGAACAAGATGCTACTGTCCCAAACATCAAATGTTGTCCTCCACCGAAATAAATGGTGGCTTTAGATACCATCTAGCTTAATGCTTTCCTTTGGTCTAACCATCAGCATCCATGAAAAGGAAACAAAAGAATAAAAAAGAGTTTTTTTCTTTGCAACCGAGAACCACAATGGAAAATTAATTGCTTTTCATTAACCCTTAACATTAAAATAAGAAGTAAAAAGAACTTGATTTAAACTGAGAACAAAGGAATGAAAAATGCAAGCTTTTCATAAACAAATAGACATTACATGAACAGTAATAAGAAAAAAATTAAAATTGCTAACGAGAAAATGCTTAAAAAAAACTTAAAAACTAAAGCTACCCTAGAATTAAAACTACTCCTAAATTACTCTACACTACTCCTAACCTACATCCTACACTACTTCCTACTTCCTACTTTCTACTTGATTTTTCAATTGCCATCATGTTCTATTTATACACAAACATAGGGGTACAATGGTAAATTTTCATCCTAGATGAGTTGGCATTATTTGGCCACTTATCTTCATTTGATTTGCTGCAGAGTAGATATTTCCACGTCATCAGTCTTTTTGTCCAATTAGCTGTGCGATGTGGCCCGACGTGTGTATTTCAGAGGGTTAGCACGGTGTCCTTCGATCTTATCATTTCGGAGCAAATAAAATACGGACACCTGACATCACGCATGTCCAGACGACTGATGACTCGGTCTGCAAATTCGAAGTGGTCAAGTCTCCTTTAGCTTGTTTTAATCCCAATTTCGTCTGAAACGACTGAGTTTCATCCAGATTTAATTTATCTGAACATTAAAGAATTTTAATTAAATAAAGGGGATTATTAATAAAATAATATGGGGATTAAATAAATAATTAGGAATTTAAGCACAAATAATTCTATAAAAAAATAGAATTATCAGAAATGCTTCAATGAAATGAAATGATGAACTAATGGCATGGGGAGCTAAATGCCGGTTCAATATGGAATCAATGGACACGAGGAGTCTAGTGGAATCTCAGGAAAACAAATTAAATGATTGAAATGGACTTATGAAAGAATAAAGTCCAATAAAGGCATAAAGAGGCCAAATGCATTGATTTGAATATCATGCATGTGAAATGAAGTATACGACAATACACTGATGTGTAAAATACACCATTTCAGCTCCAGAAGATAAAGGTGGAGTTGACAAGACCAGATCACAAGCGATTGGAATCAAGGAGAGATTCAAGTGTGATTCGATGTAAGGGACTTATGTGAGCTATAGAGATAGCTATACGTATGTTTTCTTGCCTGTTGAATGCACATGTATGCGATAAATACATAGATGTTGATATGGCTAGACAGAAAACTACGTATGAGAATAAGTCGATAGTATGAATTTGCATGACTTCTATGATTGTTGTGAAAAGAGGTTTTTGCAAACGGTTTGAGAAAGAATGATATTAGAATGGCTCCCGGTTTGATCAATTTCATGAAATGTTTATAAAGAGTGATTGAAGGGAGATTTGCCCTCTCACTCATAACTATACATAGAGTCCTTCTATTTATGTGAAATCGTGCTAGAGCATGAGAAGCAATGGTGGATTGACCGGTCCTGCTCACATTTTGCTTTCAAAGTGTTTTTGAGAAAAGTTAAAGAGTGCTCGATGCCTCGAGTGACACTGTGTGATTCCACTCGAGCTGCTCGAACTAGATTTTGGGAATCATGCTAGAGCCTCGAGTATTGTTGTGTCTCTTGCTGTGACTATGCTCGCATGTGAATACCTATTATACTATGCTCGATGCCTCAAGTATGCTGAGTGTCTTACGCTGAGTTGATCGCACGAGGTTTTTATGATTGTGCTGTGTGTTGAGTAAAACCGTGTTAGAGCCATCATGTACTGCTGCATGTCTGACACTGACCTGCTCACATGAGGTTTATGTATGTGATGTGATGAGTACCAAACCATGCTTGAGCCGTCATGTACTGATGTGTGTCTAAAACTGACCTGCTTGCAAGAGATTTTGAGACAAAGGAAAATGGGTAATTAAGGATCCACGGGAGCACGATGTACCGTGAGCATTATCCATGGGGTACGATGTGTCGTGACTATCTTGGTGATAGCTGTGTGATGCTGAAGGGATAGTTGATCCGTCTCCCCAAGCGTGATGTGTCGTGACTATCTTGGTGATATCTGTGTGATGCTGAAGGGATGGTTGATCCGCCTCCCCAAGCGTAGGGTTCTCATACACCTGATCAGTGTAGCCTGGAATCCGTCTATGGCCATAAGTCTTCTATATTTGTGTGATATGATATTGTCACTACTATGTGAGGTAACAAATATTTTCCCTTGCTGTGTGTCTGGGGAATATGATAACCCATGATTATGTCTCATATGAACATTGACTTGTCGTGTGCAAATTGATTTCGAACTCAATTGTGTGGTTTTAAGTAAAGCATTTTCTATATATGAACTATATGAATAGATTATGCTGTCAAAAGTTGTGTGCTACTGTGTGAATATGCATATACCCATCTAGCGAATTAATGATTTCGCATGATGGAAGTTTTTTTAACAAACATGCATTTTGTTTTATAAAGAAAATGAACATATATGTATTTTAGCATGTATATAGTGTAGTTATCTACCTGCTTACACATTTTCCTTACTGAGCGTGTTATGCTCACCCCCTTATTTCCTCCTCTACAGATACTACACAGTAGTGAGTACTGCAGTCGTCCCTGCTAAGGTGTTCTCCAGTTCTCCAACAATATAGAGAGGTATACACTTGTGATGAAAAGAAAAATTTTGTATCCTGTAGATTAATGCACAGTCTAGTGATATTATGTATGAAAGGGATGTATAGTTAATAGAAACTGATATAAACGCTTCCGCATATTTATAAAAGTTCAGTTTCTATTTTAAATTTTTTTAATTAAAATTATTAAACTATAAATGGATGAGGTATGGATTGGATGTTGACTCACAGCCCAACTATTAGTGGTAAGTGGTAATGTAAGTTCACGAGAAGAGGGTCGTGACATTGATATTGAACCATTGATCCATATTCCATAGTTCATACAATTTCATGAGGATGAAATTCATTTCTTCACCTTCACAAGTAATGATATCCTAACTTCCAACACGAATATGACGACTGTCAATTTCAATTTATAGGTTATGGATTATGGTACTTCTAGACGTTGTCAAGTCTCTTAGACGGGGAGGTATTTTGAAATACCTTTGTTAGCCATCAGACTTGACCACATAAACTAGTTATGGATATAGGGATTCAAGGTTCAGTCCCAATAGAAAGTAGATACCATAAATTATCACAATTTCACATTTATCCTTTAGTCAGAACTTATTCTCAATTCATATCACTTGATTCTGAAGCACTTCACATAACAAAGATATTATTCCAATGTAACTTCTATTCAAAATCTATCACATTTCAAACTTGTCTCATTTCGTACATCAATTATATCAAAACTCTTTCTTTATTCCAATTAAGTCTCGCATTCAAAACATAAGCATGAGCAATTTACAATCTTTAGACTCGATACGTAATTCATATTCCAAGGTCTCCCTATATCTTAAACTCTGAATCATCTTTAAGAGTTTTGGGTCTTTCCCACTGATCCATAATTTCTGCTTTGGTAGAATCCAATTAACTCTCGTTCTTGACATATCGTGACCTAAAAGACTCCGGGTCTCCTTAACAATTAATGGCAATACACACCAAAGTGAATCACCTAGTTCGATAATCTCCTTTTCATGTAATCCTTATAATTGTTTCTTCACCATTTCTAATTCAATCAAAGCCACTGAGTACAGTGGTCTGAATAATTAATTCGATGTCAGGTGCTAAATCAATTTCAGAACTTCACCTTTCAATTTAATGGTAACTCTGATAGATCATCCGAATACATGTCGAAAATCTTTCTGAATATTGGGGTGTCTTTTTTACTCTGAACACGCCCTAACTTTATCAATCTTGTAAGCAGTGTGACCTTCACTTATACTTTTAGTTCTGTAATTCACCTTTTCAGTTTTCAGTGACTCCACTCTATCACTCTCACTGTTTCCTTAATACATCACTTTTCTTGTCACTCTCACTACCTTTTCATTTTCTTAGTAACCTTGAAATATACACTTCATATTACCACAATTGCACCTTGCACATTGCTTCTTCAATATAACCTCCAATGGGGCTAATTAAGCTCGATTGAGGATCTTAGTACCTCCTATGAGTTTCCTAAATTTCCTCTGTTTCACTCTTAACTTATCCGAATTATTCTTCTTCCAAAGCTATAAATTTAATTTCATATTCTTCCACATGCTTGTTACTTTATGTCTGATTGCAATTATTTCATCCATAATTGCCACTTTATTTGATCCAGAATGTGCTGCCGCCTAAGGGGCCTTCAGAATAATCTCATGTAATTTTTTTATGTCGGCTCTCAGATCAAATCGGGGAACTTCCCTCCAAGTTCAACTTTCCATTTCGATACTGATGCTACAAAAGCTACTTTCTTTATAGTAGCACACTCTAAAAATCTGCATAGCTTCTCCAATCCTTTAACACAAAAGTTGCAAAAGCAACTTTCTCGGTAGGGTTACTTCTAAAATCATCAAGCTTTTCTATTTCATCATCCAACACTCTGAATCACTGAATTCTTAACCTTGTTGAGAAATGGAGGCTTAAACTCAAAAAACTGCCCCCAGTCTATTAAGCTCATAGTCATACTCTAAGAATCCATGTAAGTTTTCCAATTTAATTTTTCAATTTTCCATTACAATTGGATTCTTAACTTCAGTATGTAATAGCATACTATCCACTGAAATATGCTCGGTCTCCATCCATTAGTGAACTTACAAACATTTCTTAACTTCACTGCTCATAATGTTGGGTCATACCTTTCCAAGGATATCAATCATAATTCATACTCATTGACAGGTCGATTTCCTTATACTAGACCCATAAATTCCATTCGTAGTTTTCTTAACCTCGTTCATTCAGTTCACTATAACTACTGGGTCCTTTATCCCATTTAACAATGGCGGTCTGAACTTCTGAAACTGTCTCATCTTGTGTAGCTCCTACTCATTGTCACGACCCTCAACTTACCAAAATACGTACAAATTTTTCGCATTTTCATGCATCAATCCTTAATCATCCTTCCTCGATCGTGAACAACCACACACTTAACAGTTGGGCTGTGTGTCGACGTCTAACTCACTCCACCATACCAATTCAATTTGGAACATTATTTATGAGTAAACACTTGTATAAATGTATTTATATCAGAGTTGTTACATGTGTTTACATTGTTTTACATCCCCAGTAGTTACATACAAAATGCTACTGTGCTATGTCTAGTTTAGATACAAAATAATCCAAGTGTGTATACCTTTAGCGATGGGATGCAGCGGATTACCAAAAAGGGAACGCCTCCAGTCACGTCCAATCTATACTCAAATCTCTGTAGAGAGGGGAAAATAAGGGGGGTGAGCAAACCACACGCTCAGTAAGGCAATCATGCGAACAGGTAGATACTGCACTATCTACGTGATCGTGATGCCATGCTCAAAAGCATTTAATTCATTGTTTATCTCAAAACATGAGTGTATGATTGTGTTAATGGTATGTAAAGCATTCATGCTATTAAAATTCAGTGCACATTTCAACTCAAAGCATGGTATATATCATCATGCATAATTCACAATAAAAGCATGGCATTAAACATCATGCATTTTCACAATAAAGCATGGCATTAAACATCATGCATTCGTGCACTTTAAAACCATTAACAAATCAATTCTACACTGGTCAGGTCTCAGCCCATCCCTCGGACTTTCCTGATCCACAAATCATTTCAAACATGGATTTATTCTCAAATAGCATTAGACATGTGAGATAGGCAGTTCAACAATAGGTAATAACCTCAAGGCCTATGTACATAACCTGTGATACCGGCTACACGGATCAGGTGTGCGGGATATCACCACCATCTGCTTCCACACGGGAGGTGGGTCAAATCCTACCCGCCGGTCCATAGCAGATCTCGTCCAAAGATGGCACATCACATCACAACACGGTACAATGTACTCCATGCTACATGCACGGTACAACGTACTCCGTGGACCCCCAGCCTTATCCCTCGTTTGGGCTCATCAGCTGTTCCTCCAACCCTTATCCCTCGTTCGGGCTCATCAGGTGGATCTCCAACCCTTATCCCTCGTTCGGGCTCATCAGGTTTTTTTAACATGCCATGTCTCAAAACAATGCACGTGTGAGCCTATTTAATCGATATGACACCAAGTCTACTCGAAGCTCTAAACACGGCAACATGCAAGGTGGGCATCCAGTGCGAGACAAACTCAAAGCACAATGCCAAAACAATATGAAATCCATGTGAAAACTAGTGCCTCTTGCACTCTTTCATACTCACGAAATCATGTAGGTGGCTCAAAACTTGCAAAATATGGTTAACAAAACCAAAACATACTCATTTCTTTTGCAAATCATTTCAATGTTAGCCAACCTACCAATCATTTGCTAAAAAGCAATAAAACATGAATTTCAAAGCAATATGCTTTTGTTTTCATGCACATTTCTCAAACTCCCAACTTTTACCCTTCAATCACCCAACAACATTTCCTAGTCTCATGCATTCTAGGAAAACATTTAAGCGCCCAAATTGCGCACAGATATCTCTAAGAGTCCACACAATTCCCTTACCTCGATTTACTTGGTGTGACTCCTTTCCTTTTAGCTTCTCACGCTCTTGGCTCAACTCGCCTCGGCGTATCCTCGGAAGCTGCGATTCATTCATTAAATCTATTGAGTTAATGTATTTAACCCATAATTGACCTCACTAGTCAATATTATTCACTTATGCATTTTACAAATGCCTTAATCCACATTTTACCTCCTTTAGGTAAATCTCACAATTTATCCACTAACCACATCTTAAAATCATACCACAACACTATAAATGATTTCTACATATCTCATTCATCATTAATCTCCATACAATTCCACTTTCTCACTCTAGACCATTTCTAGGTCAAAATCATTCCAATGCATTCTAGATAGTTTCTAACCATCCATACTCATGCCAAACAACTCCAAAATCACTTAAATAAATAATGCACCATAGTTGGAGTGTTAGAATCTTACCCAATTTGATTTCTCCTCTTGCTCCAAATGGCAATGCCCTTAACTTCTTCAATATCAACAATGGGAAAATGCTTTCCAACTATGTTGTTCTTCTCTTTGATAGGAACAACTTTGTCTCTAATGGTCTCTCTTCAAACCTCTCTGAAAATGGCTGATTTTTGAGAGAGAAAGTTAGGTTTTTGGGTTGAAAGTGGAAGGTTTGTGTTTTTTCCCGAATTTTCTGATTTCCAGCACTCCTTATATAGAATTAGCTTGAGGAGATCGATCTGGTCCAAGAGGAGATCAATCTGGTCCCTTAAAATCTCTCTTTTTCACGGCATTTTTAAGCCTGAGATCGATCTGTTAAAGCATGAGATCGATCTGTCAAGGCATGAGATCGATCTGTCGAAGCATGAGATCGATCTGCTCCCAAACAGAGAGCTAAGGAGATCGATCTGGTCCATTGGAGATCGATCTGTTCTATCCTTTTGCCCAAATAAGAGCATTCTGGCTCTTCCAGATCGATCTCTCATCCCATGAGATCGATCTGCCCTTCAAAATTTCCAGATTTTCTGCAGTTCCTCTGCAACAACACTTACCAAACATCCTTAATTTGCTACCATGATCATTTCCTCATTCATTCATCTTTGAGACTTGAAAATGACATCCATCCTCACTTCATACACATTAAAACTTGTGTAGAATCTTTGTATGACCAATGGTACTTAATATGAACAAAAATGGAAGTGCACATCTTATGCAATTCTACTTCCATTTTACCAAACTATTCATAATCCATTCTACACACATTCTCCACATGTTTAAGTCCATTTCTACACATTCATACATAATGAAACTTGTATGTACGATTACCACTCTCATTACAAGTGTGTACATTGCTTATGGACTTACATCACATATACTTCACTCATGAATTCATAGTACAACTCTATTTACACTTCCATGTACATATATACCCTTATACATATACGGGGTCTCACATTCTCCCCCACTTAGAAAATTTGGTCCTCCAAATTGGAACCAATTATTCTGTGAACAACTCGGGATACCTCTCCCGCATCAAACTCTCCAATTCCCATGTGGCTTCTTCCACAGTGTGATGTTGCCAAAGTATCTTCACCAAGGGAATTGTCTTTGTCCTCAGCACTTTCTCTTTTCTGTCCAATACCCGAACTGGCTTCTCAACATAGGTCATACCCTCATTGAGCTCCAAAGGCTCATATCTTATCACATGTGCCGGGTCCGGGTGATACTTCCTCAACATGGATACGTGGAAGACGTTATGCACACTTGCCAACTCTGGTGGCAATGCCAACCTATACGCCTTGTCTCCCACCTTATCAAGTATCTCAAATGGCCCTATATATCGAGGGCTCAACTTTCCCTTCTTCCCAAATCTCATAATTCCCTTCGAAGGGGAAACTTTCAGAAACACTGACTCACCCACCTCAAACTCTAGTGGTCTCCGTCTCTTGTCAGCATAACTCTTTTGCCTGCTCTGAGCTGTCCGTAACCTCTCACATATCAATTGGACGTCCTCAGAGGCTTGTCTAACCATGTCGGGAGCAAAGATCTGTCTGTCACCAACCTCTTCCCATCCAATAGGGGAACGGCATCTACGCCCATACAATGCCTCATATGGTGCCATCCCGATACTCGCATGAAAACTGTTATTATACGCGAACTCTGCGAGTGGCAAATGGTCATCCCAGGAGCCTCCAAAATCTAATGCACACGCTCTCAACATGTCCTCCAGGGTCTGTATAGTCCTCTCTGACTGACCATCTGTCTGAGGATGAAACGCGGTGCAAAAATTCAACTGGGTCCCCATCGCTTCCTGAAAATGTTCCCAAAAGTGGGAAGTGAAGCGGGCATCCCTATCAGAAACAACGCTCACTAGAATTCCATGTAGCCTCACTATCTCGCGCACATATAGGTTCGCTAACTGGCTCAGAGTATCGGTAGCTCTCATAGCTAGAAAATGGGCTGATTTCGTCAACCGATCCACAATCACCCATATGGCATCATGACCTCTCCGGGTCCTCGGTAATCCCATCACAAAATCCATGGTGACATGCTCCCACTTCCATGTCGGTATCGGTAGAGGCTGCAATAACCCTGCAGGCTTCTAATGCTCTACCTTCACCTGCTGACAAACGAGACACTTAGCAACATTTTCAGCAATGTGCTTTTTCATTCCCGACCACCAATAAACCTTTCGAAGGTTTTGATACATTTTGGTACCCCCTGGATGTATCGTATACTTCGATGAGTGAGCCTCTGTCAGGATCAACCTTCTGATCTCTGCGTCATCAGGAACACATATCCTACCTCTGAACCTCAACAATCCATCCGAACTCAACCCAAAGTCCGTCTCTATACCCCTCTGTATCTGCCCGACAATATCACTACACTGCTGATCAACTCGCTGAGCCTGTCGGATTCGATCTACCAGATCCGGTTCCAACTGCAGGCTAGCTATCATAAATCCACTATCAGCGTCAAGCGGGGTCATATCCAAACTGAGGTTCATGAACTGTTCCAACAGCTCGTGTTCCCTGATCATCATGAACGATACCATCCCGAGATACTTCCTACTCAATGCATCAGCAACCACATTTGCTTTACCCGGGTGGTATAGGATTTCACAATCATAATCCTTTAACAGCTCGAGCCATCTCCTCTGTCTCATGTTCAACTCTTTCTGTGAGAACAGGTACTTAAGGCTCTTATGATCTGTATAAATCTGGAATCTCTCACCATAGAGGTAGTGGCACCATATCTTCAGCGCAAACACCACCGCTGCCAACTCCAAGTCATGGGTCGGGTAGTTCCTCTCATGATCCTTTAACTGTCTTGATCCATAGGCTACTACCTTCCCATCCTGCATCAATACACAGCCCAGTCCTAGGTGTGAAGCATCCGCATACACCGAGAAACCTCCTGAGCTGGTAGGAATTGTGAGTATTGGAGCTGTAGTTAATCTCCTTTTCAACTCCTCAAAACTTTCTTCACACTTTTTGTCCCACACAAACTCTACATTTTTCCTTGTGAGACGTGTCAATGGAGCAGCTAACCTCGAAAATCCCTCTACAAACCTTCGGTAATACCCAGCTAAACCCAGGAAACTTCTGATCTCTGTCACTGTCTGGGGTCTCTGCCACTGAACTACGGCCTCAATCTTAGATGGATCCACTGATACTCCATCCTTTGATACTATGTGACCAAGAAAAGAGATCTGTTCCAACCAAAAGTCGCACTTACTGAGTTTAGCGTACAACTTCTTCTCTTGAAGGGTTTGTAGCACTATCCTTAAATGCCTTTCATGTTCCTCTCTAGACCTTGAATACACCAGTATATCATCAATAAAAACAATAACAAATCGATCCAAGTACTGGTGGAATACCTCATTCATCAAAGACATAAAAGCTGCGGGAGCATTCGTCAACCCGAATGGCATAACCATAAACTCATAATGTCCATACCGGGTGCGAAAAGCTGTCTTGGGTACATCTCCACTTCGTATCTTCAACTGATGGTACCCTGATCTCAGATCTATCTTGGAAAAGACCTGCGCTCCCTTAAGCTGATCCAACAAATCATCGATACGTGGGAGGGGATACTTATTCTTGATGGTGGCCTTATTCAACAACCGGTAGTCTATACACAGTCGGAGGCTTCCATCCTTCTTCCTTACAAACAGAACCCGTGCTCCCCAAGGTGAGACGCTCGGCCTGATGAACCCCTTCTCCAGCAACTCTTGTAATTGTTTCCTTAACTCCTCTAACTCAACTTGAGCCATTCTGTATGGTGGCTTGGACATCGGCTCTGTACCAGGTGCCAAATCTATACCAAACTCCATCTCCCTATCTGGAGGTAACCCTGGTAACTCATCCGGAAAGACATCTGGAAATTCCCTAACCAGGGTATGTCTTCCAATTCCGGACGTGCCTTATCCGTCTCAATCACAAAAGCGATGAATCCTTCACATTATTCTTTCCACCATTAGTATTATAAATCCTCACATCACATACATAAATGAGATCAAATTTATCTTTCATACATCATGTATCAAGATTATACTCATCACACTTATAAAAATCATGTTCTTTAATTTCATTTCACAAAATTAACTACAAGATTGTCTATCTTTGGGAACATCAAGGTTTTAGCATGACAATCCATAACAACATGATTGGCAGCCAACCAATCCATTCCTAGGATCACATCAAAATCACTCATGTTTAATAAAATTAAATCGGCTGCCATCTCTTTACCTCCTATCTTCATTTTACAATCCCTATATATATGCTCAGTCAACTGACTATCATTCATAGGGGTAGATATAAACAACATCTTATCAAGCAGCGTGGGTTTTACATGCTTCAACAATTTACATGCAAAGGATGGCGAAATAAAGGAATGCGTGGCACCAGGATCAAACAGTACATAAGCTTCTAAATCAAAGATTTGGATGGTACCTTTTACCACATCTGATGACTGATCTGTAGTATCCTGATCCAGTGCGTGCACTCGTCCTCTGCTTACACCCACTGCTTACTTCCCCTTTTCCTCAGCTGTAGCCCTCCTCCTCGGAGCAGCTGTACCAACTGGAGCTCTCTCTGGCTCCTTGCCCTTCTGTGGGGCTCTCTCTATCATCTCTGGGCAATCTCTGATTATGTGCCCTGGCTTCCCACATCTGAAGCAGACAACCTGAGGTCCATAACATGGTCGAGTACCATGGTACCTACCACACTTGCCATACTGTTCTGTAGTAGGCCGTGGTCCTCCAATCACGATTCCCTTAGCTGGAGCAATGGCCGGATACATGGGAGTATCAACTGTCCTCTCTCGAATCTCATCAATTCTCGGCCTCTTTCCAGAGAATCTCTTGCTTCCTTTATAGCTGAAGCCTCTATCCATCATAGGTCTCTTCTTATCTCTGTCCCTCATCTTACCAACCTTTCTAAACTCCGAGGCGATTCTATCAACATCTTGTTCACATAATTGCGCCCTGCGCACTGCCTCCTCATAGGTCGGTATATCCAGGGGAACCAATCTAGACCTGATGGTCGGTCTCAATCCATCCACAAACTTCTGGATCTTCTCGACCTCATTACCCATCGTGTTGGGATCATATCTGCCCAGGGATATAAAAGCAGTCTCATACTCATCCACAGTCCTGCTCCCTTAGGTCAGTCCCAAAAATGCAATCTTTAGCTTCCGCTGTGCGGTATCCGAGACATACTGTCTCCGGAAGGCCTCTAGAAACACATCCCAGCTGATCTCAGTATGCCGGGCTCTCAAAATAGGCCTGGTGGATTTCCACCAATGTTCTGCTGATCCCTTCAGCATAAAAGCGGCAAATGCTACCATCTCGGTAGTAGTGCACTCAAAGAACCCATATAATTTCTCGATCTCATTGATCCAATCCTCAGCCGCTACTGGGTCCTTTACTCCACTGAAAGACGGCGGTCCAAACTTCTAGAACTGCCGCAGTCTATCCAAATCACATCCATATCCCCAACCTCTACTGCCTGGCATAGCAACCGGCGTAGGTACATCCTGTGTGGGTGGGGTATCTGTCGTCTGTGGCCTCTGGGCTTCCCTTGCCCGTGCCTCAGGAGCTGCCGTCTGCTCGGCATCACCCTGTGTAGCGGGACTCTGTCTACCGCCAACTCCAGATAAAGATTGGGTGACCAACTCCACAATCATCTCAATGCTCCGCTTAATCCTCGCGAAGCGAGTCTCAGTACTCTCGGGCCTCTCCTCTGGACCCTGTGGAGCGTGCTCAACATCAGCCTCCACCTCAACATTCTCCTGAGCCTCGTGTGTTTCTGGCTCAACACGACCCCCAGGCCTACCTCTACGGCCTCGAGCCTGTGCTCTCATCCCTCTACCGCGACTGGTATTAGGCATACTTACTCAATTCCCTTTATTCACAACCAATTACTTAGTCAACCCATCGACATACACTATTTGTATCTAAACAAGCACAGTAACTTGGGGATGTAATTTTTCACTTATTAAGTATTTTAGACACGACACACGTCAGACCAACTCGAGCTCTGATACCAACTTCTGTCACGACCCTCAACTTACCAAAATACGTACAAATTTTTTGCATTTTCATGCATCAATCCTTAATCATCCTTCCTCGATCGTGAACAACCACACACTTAACAGTTGGGCTGTGTGTCGACGTCTAACTCACTCCACCATACCAATTCAATTTGGAACATTATTTATGAGTAAACACTTGTATAAATGTATATATATCAGAGTTGTTACATGTGTTTACATTGTTTTACATCCCCAATAGTTACATACAAAATGCTACTGTGTTATGTCTAGTTTAGATACAAAATAATCCAAGTGTGTATACCTTTAGCGATGGGATGCAGCGGATTACCAAAAAGGGAACGCCTCCAGTCACGTCCAATCTATACTCAAATCTCTGTAGAGAGGGGAAAATAAGGGGGGTGAGCAAACCACACGCTCAGTAAGGCAATCATGCGAACAGGTAAATACTGCACTATCTACGTGATCGTGATGCCATGCTCAAAAGCATTTAATTCATTGTTTATCTCAAAACATGAGTGTATGATTGTGTTAATGGTATGTAAAGCATTCATGCTATTAAAATTCAGTGCACATTTCAACTCAAAGCATGGTATATATCATCATGCATAATTCACAATAAAAGCATGGCATTAAACATCATGCATTTTCACAATAAAGCATGGCATTAAACATCATGCATTCGTGCACTTTAAAACCATTAACAAATCAATTCTACACTGGTCAGGTCTCAGCCCATCCCTCGAACTTTCCTGATCCATAAATCATTTCAAACATGGATTTATTCTCAAATAGCATTAGACATGTGAGATAGGCAGTTCAACAATAGGTAATAACCTCAAGGCCTATGTACATAACCTGTGATACCGGCTACACGGATCAGGTGTGCGGGATATCACCACCATCTGCTTCCACACGGGAGGTGGGTCAAATCCTACCCGCCGGTCCATAGCAGATCTCGTCCAAAGATGGCACATCACATCACAACACAGTACAATGTACTCCATGCTACATGCACGGTACAACGTACTCCGTGGACCCCCAGCCTTATCCCTCGTTCGGGCTCATCAGCTGTTCCTCCAACCCTTATCCCTCGTTCGGGCTCATCAGGTGGATCTCCAACCCTTATCCCTCGTTCGGGCTCATCAGGTTGTTTTAACATGCCATGTCTCAAAACAATGCACGTGTGAGCCTATTTAATCGATATGACACCAAGTCTACTCGAAGCTCCAAACACGGCAACATGCAAGGTGGGCATCCAGTGCGAGACAAACTCAAAGCACAATGCCAAAACAATATGAAATCCATGTGAAAACTAGTGCCTCTTGCACTCTTTCATACTCACGAAATCATGTAGGTGGCTCAAAACTTGCAAAATATGGTTAACAAAACCAAAACATACTCATTTCTTTTGCAAATCATTTCAATGTTAGCCAACCTACCAATCATTTGCTAAAAACAATAAAACATGAATTTCAAAGCAATATGCTTTTGTTTTCATGCACATTTCTCAAACTCCCAACTTTTACCCTTCAATCACCCAACAACATTTCCTAGTCTCATGCATTCTAGGAAAACATTTAAGCGCCCAAATTGCGCACAGATATCTCTAAGAGTCCACACAATTCCCTTACCTCGATTTACTTGGTGTGACTCCTTTCCTTTTAGCTTCTCACGCTCTTGGCTCAACTCGCCTCGGCGTATCCTCGGAAGCTGCGATTCATTCATTAAATCTATTGAGTTAATGTATTTAACCCATAATTGACCTCACTAGTCAATATTATTCACTTATGCATTTTACAAATGCCTTAATCCACATTTTACCTCTTTTAGGTAAATCTCACAATTTATCCACTAACCACATCTTAAAATCATACCACAACACTATAAATGATTTCTACATATCTCATTCATCATTAATCTCCATACAATTCCACTTTCTCACTCTAGACCATTTCTAGGTCAAAATCATTCCAATGCATTCTAGATAGTTTCTAACCATCCATACTCATGCCAAACAACTCCAAAATCACTTAAATAAATAATGCACCATAGTTGGAGTGTTAGAATCTTACCCAATTTGATTTCTCCTCTTGCTCCAAATGGCAATGCCCTGAACTTCTTCAATATCAACAATGGGAAAATGCTTTCCAACTATGTTGTTCTTCTCTTTGATAGGAACAACTTTGTCTCTAATGGTCTCTCTTCAAACCTCTCTGAAAATGGCTGATTTTTTAGAGAGAAAGTTAGGTTTTTAGGTTGAAAGTGGAAGGTTTGTGTTTTTTCCCGAATTTTCTGATTTCCAGCACTCCTTATATAGAATTAGCTTGAGGAGATCGATCTGGTCCAAGAGGAGATCGATCTGGTCCCTTAAAATCCCTCTTTTTCACGGCATTTTTAAGCCTGAGATCGATCTGTTGAAGCATGAGATCGATCTGTCAAGGCATGAGATCGATCTGTCGAAGCATGAGATCGATCTGCTCCCAAACAGAGAGCTAAGGAGATCGATCTGGTCCATTGGAGATCGATCTGTTCTATCCTTTTGCCCAAATAAGAGCATTCTGGCTCTTCCAGATCGATCTCTCATCCCATGAGATCGATCTGCCCTTCAAAATTTCCAGATTTTCTGCAGTTCCTCTGCAACAACACTTACCAAACATCCTTAATTTGCTACCATGATCATTTCCTCATTCATTCATCTTTGAGACTTGAAAATGACATCCATCCTCACTTCATACACATTAAAACTTGTGTAGAATCTTTGTATGACCAATGGTACTTAATATGAACAAAAATGGAAGTGCACATCTTATGCAATTCTACTTCCATTTTACCAAACTATTCATAATCCATTCTACACACATTCTCCACATGTTTAAGTCCATTTCTACACATTCATACATAATGAAACTTGTATGTACGATTACCACTCTCATTACAAGTGTGTACATTGCTTATGGACTTACATCACATATACTTCACTCATGAATTCATAGTACAACTCTATTTACACTTCCATGTACATAAATACCCTTATACATATACGGGGTCTCACACTCCTAACCCAAGTCATCATCATTCTGTTGTGGAGCTACAGGAGCAGGCATAATTGTAGTTCTGAAACATCTCTACAGGCTGTGCGGGCATATCGGGAGTAATCTGTCTTTCTATTCTTCTGTCTACCCCATCACCTAGCATAGCCTGAGTCCCAATTTTTCCATAGTATGTTCAATACTCCGCTCAATCTTAGCAAAGTGTATCTCAGTATCATCTGTCCTTTTCATAGGACCTGAGGGAGCACGCTCAACATCAGATTCAATCTCAGTATCATTTATGAGTCTCATATGACGACTCTGAATGATTCTCAGGCATATCTCTGCGGCCTCTAGCCCGTGATCTAACTCCTCACGTAAACAAAACATTAAGTCTTAACTTCATTAGGTATATTTAGTTTATAACCAGACAAGCACAGAAATTTGGGATGTAATCTTATCCTTATTATTGACACTGACAGTACTAGACAACCTTCACTCTGATACCACCTTAAACTGTAACGACCCTTGACCCTTGAAAATTTGAGGGATTTTTTTTTGTAACTTAAATTTTCCACTTATTCCTTTATTCACTTAGGTTTTATTCATCTTCAGTGTCAATCCTTTTTCTTACTTTTTATCTGTAATTATATTTAAGTTTAACATTTGAATTTTATATAGCTGATAGAAATTTTGGCAGTATAACGACTAATATATAAGCTTACCCACCTGCTATTTCTCACAATATCAACCCTAGCTATCCACAACTATCAGACATGCTTTTCAAGTCATATCATCAAATCATTCTACATATTCCAAACACGTCTAGTTACTCCCAAAAAAAATCAATCTTTAAAAATATTTCATTTATCCTTATACAGATTACATCCCGACACATTACTTTCAATAGATGTCTGTGCATAACAAATGGTTTTGGCAAAGAGATAAAAATCTATACCTCACGCATGTACAAAAGGTAGTCTAGGGAAACTAGTATCCACCAGCCTATGTTGTCTACGCAGCAATTACCAACTGTAGTTTCACTGCAACACATCTGAGAGGTGAAGGGGTGAGCTTTCGAGAAAAAACCCAGTAAGAAAAATACATTTAAATTAGTCCTGATATGTAAAAGCATGCAAGAAATCATTAATGAAACAAACTTTGCTTCAAAGAAACTGATCATAAGTTTCTTTTAAAAACTAATATTTAAAAGATATGTAAAACTTTCGTTACGTGCATAGTCATCATAGGAAAATATGAAGCATGGGTTCTTTAAATCAAATAGCATGCTTAAACCGTTTCATAAAATCTTCATCATTCATGGATGATTTCATAAAATCATCGTCATTCATAAACATTTCATAAAACATAATCATTCTTAAACATTTCGTTATAAATCATAATTGTTCGTAAACATTTCATCAAAATCTCATAAAAACATAGTCATTCATCATCATCATCATCATCATCATCATCATCATTATCATCATCATCATCATAAACATATTCATAATCATAATCATAATCGTGGAGACTACGCTATAATTAAGTCATGAGATACGTGTCATTCTCCGTAGAGAGTCAATCATACCTATGGCCATGGTAAAGGGGGCTGTAGACTGGATCAGGGTCGTACAACACTTTCATAAAACATGGGTAGTATCTATCTTTTGTACTCTCTCTAGCACCTAGCTATGGCACGGGCACCAAAGGCACTCTCCGTGCGGGAAACAATCATGCGTGCTGCGCGGGCATGAGATACTACCAAAACATCATCATCATTAACCCCAAGTAGCAAGACACCTACCACATAGGTAGAGTCAAGTGCTAAGGGGCCCTATGTACCGGCACTCAAGTGGTGGAGCTGAAACACCACAATAAGTAGCCATGCATGAAGCCTATAATCTCAAAAATTCTTCTTCCTTCTCTTAAATACTTTTAAAAATGTCAAAAGTTTCTTTCAAAGCATAAATATAGGTTTCAAACCATCATAAAACTTCCATGCATTTTCATGCTCCAGGAAATTCATTTCATAAACATAAACGTACTTGGTGAACATTTCATAAAACGAAATCATATTTCGTAAATCATTCAATACGTACGAAAACAATCATAAATTATTTCAAAATATAATATTGCTTCATAAAAATCTTTTTATCAATGCAATGAGTGTTCATATCGGAACTAAACTAAATTATACCCCTTACCTCGATTTCTCTGTACAGTCTAATTTTTTCAAATGCTGAGATTTCGCTCAGTCCGATTTGCTCCCAATTCGGTCCTCTGGAGCTGTAATTAATCACAAATCGCTTTTTATTATTTCTTATAAACACATACGCAGTGTAATTTCACTTCAGATAAAATTTTAGACCCAATTATTTTTATTGGGCCTTATAGTCCCTTAATGTGCCTACCTCTATCCTAAGCCTGTTTCAACTCCCTTATTCAATCCTTAAAATCCATTTAACTATTTAGGCTCAATTACAATTTATGGGTCATCCATTAGGTCATTAACGAGTTTAGGTCGATTGTTACACAAGCTGGGCCCATTATAGACGTTTAGCTGACATACATGGCCTACTATCACCATCACGTCATTTTAAACCTTTTCTAATTTCTTTGGATAGTCCATAATATCGTTTACGACAGTCGATTTTCCAATTCCGTTTATAACGCAATTTATACGAAATTAATTCAAAAATTATGCGATTAATTTCTAACTAGTATATTTATACAAATGGTAGCAAGTGAGATTTGCTTACCCAAGATTTCGTGATAACACATAAATTAAGACTGTATCGATCTCTCGTTCGTCGCCCATTGTCATGCTACACACACATATTTCCAAACCGGGTCAATTTTGTTCAGATATAAATTTAAATTATTTTTCTAAAAATTTAAACAGTCAATTTCGACTGCTTACCGGTCTACCGTCAAACCGAAACATCTCTGAAATCTTCCTCTTTCTTTTCCCCTTTTTTTTCTTCCTCTTTTTCCTTTTTCTTTTCTTTTTCTTTCTTTTTTTTCTTTTTTTTCCTCTTTTCTGGCTGAACCCTCTTCAGCTGAACCGGTTCAGACCGGTTCAGCTCAACCTATCGGTTTTTGGCTCCTGCAGTCAGTTCTTTACTGACTTCCACGTCCAGCTACTCCACGAGACCTCGCGGTGCTTGTGGTTTGCTGGGCAAGACTGGCTTGACCGAAAAGTGGCTGGTTCGGCCATTTCCTTCTTCGGCAGCGCTGTTGCCTCTTCTTCTCGCCGATTTGCTTCATTCCTCACGCCGCCAGCATCCGATCGACCTCCCTCTGGCCGACGACGACGAGAGCTTCTCCCCCTCCAGTCGCTGCTTCCTCTCTTTTTCTCCTCCTTCTTCTCTCTTTCTCTTCAGTTTTGTTCTCTCCTCTCTTTTCTTCTTTTCCTTTTTTTTTCTACCGCTATCACCTTTCTTCACCGGATTTCGACTGGTCGGTGGCTTCTCAACCTCTCGCTTGTCTCCTCGTTGGGGGAGAGATTTTAGGAGGATTGGGAAAACCCGATCCCACTTCCCTTTCTCTATCGCGCGAAAGTCGAGCCACAGAAATCCCCATCTTTTTTCAATTTCTTTTTTATTTTTTTATTTTATATATATTTTTTATTTTTTTATTATTTTTTTTAAATACATTTTCAAAATAACAAATATATATTTATTGTTTTTATTTTATATATATTTTTTATTTTTTTTATTATTTTTTTTAAATACATTTTCAAAATAACAAATATATATTTATTGTTTTTATTTTTATTATTTTTAAATACATTTTCAATTTAACAAAAATATATATTTTCTTATAACACATTTTCATTTAATTTTATTGTCTAATTAAGTACATAAAATTTTGCTATGTTTACATAAACTGTGTAAAAGTAGCAGATATGTGCTCCATGGTCTACTCTAGTCTCGCCATCCAAGTGTTCGGACTATTTGGCTGGGGAGGAGGGGGTACTAGAGGTGGAGAAGCCTGTCTCCCTCGACCTCGGCCTCTTCCTCATCTCCCACTCATATTTACTTACGATTCTTTTTCAATACCCAAACACACTTATTAACAATCAAAAGTATACACAACATATAAATATATATTTCAGACATGCACGATATATGGAATGTATTGCTATACTAGCTAACCTACACCAATACGGTCAACTACAACCGCGCTCTAATACCAAAAAGTCTATCACGACCCAT
Source organism: Firmiana major (assembly GCA_033439115.1). NCBI lineage: Eukaryota > Viridiplantae > Streptophyta > Magnoliopsida > Malvales > Malvaceae > Firmiana > Firmiana major. The sequence continues at coordinate 41,030,513 of CM065908.1, read as the reverse complement.
GACCTCACTTCTATCCCTAAGCGCATAACTAGGAGAAAAGCATATTTAAAGTACTGATATTAACTAAATTTATTATTAGTGTTTGTTTATCGTTTATTATTATTCCTTTAGGATCTTTTTCTTATAGTTTCGTATCTGATATAGGTTTAAATCTTTTAGACTAATATGTGAAGGATTTTATTAAATTATAAACTCACTAGAAATTTCGACAGCATAACGGCTGCAATTGGACCTAACCCAACCTACAAACAAAAGTCATAGGCAACCCATATCCTCAATCATCAATCACACATCCACGATAAACCAATCCTCGCAACAGATATAAATATCAGCAATCCTAGTTATCCACAACTATCATGCAAAAGTTTTCAACATTATGATCGTTCATCAATGGTAATTCATCATAGTTTCATATTTACCTAGTTAGATAGGTGTATTTCTCTGGTAATGATATATCACTTTACATCCTGAGACTAAAGTATAACCTAACCATCTTCAATATTGTATCTATATAGGAGAACCTTAATTCACTTCCTTAAAAGTATTTCTACCTCTATAATGAAACAGCTAATACATCCCGACCTTATAATAATAATAATAATAATAATAATAATAATAATAATAATAATAATAATAATAATAATAATAATAATAATAATAATAATAATAATAATATATCCGCGCATACATAAAGTCTGAAATAAAAACTTTACAATTGTTACGTATACATTAGCACAAAAGTCACGCTCTCAGCACTAGAAATTAGTGATTTTCGAGCGGTTCACCCACAAATAAATCTGAAATGTTTTAAAGAAAGTGGTGAGCAACCACATGCTTAGTAAGGAAAACATATAACTGAGCTAATAGAACACCAAGTAAGCGGTTTATAAATATTTTCTCCGACTAGCAAAAATATGCACTTTGTAACACAATGCACAAGTTTTATTTGGGTCATTTAACATGCTTGAAAACTAAAGATTTGACAAAGCTTACACTCAATAGTTCATAAATCAATAGTATAGATTTCAAAACCTGAAAACCTTAAAATCTAGTAGCATAATATTCATGCTGGAAACGAGTACAGTCAATCAAAACATATACATGGGCTTCCATTAAAATATTCAACACAAATACGAGATGTGGCACAATCTTAAACTTGTCATGGAATTCAATTAAACAATGTAAACACTTATGGCCATAGTGACTACCGCCATACCTTAAGCTGATCAAGTCTAGACTAGGGTACTGAAGATGGGATCAAGGTCTACAGTAGTAGGTAGCTGGTACCGTAGGAAAATCATGCAGAACCTCCTACCAGTGCTACTTAGAAACTTTCAATGCCACAAAGGCATCTTCGTGAAGCACTTGGCACCGTAGGGCAATCACATAGAACCTCCTACTGGTGCTAGAGATGGCTCTCACGTCTCATAAACTCGATGTCACCCAGGCACCCCTGTGAAGTACTTGGCACCGTAGGGCAATCACACAGAACCTCCTACCAGTGCTAAAGATGGCTCTCACAGGACATGACTGCCACATAGGCATTTTCGGGGAGTGCCACCATTCTCAAAAACCAACCACCACGACGGGTGTACAGTATAACTACAAAATCATTTCAATTCAAAACCTTTGACTTTAAAACATGCAACATCATTTCAAACAGACAACCATCATTTGGTTTAAAACATTGCACTTTTTCGAATCACATTCAAAACAGCCCATACAAACAAGTAATGAAAATCATGCAGTAGTGAGGGAAATGATAAAATCAAAAGATGCGACGCTTGTACGCAAGTTTGGGTTTTGCCATTTTCAAAATCTATTAGCATTAAACAAAATATTCACCCACGTAATAACGCTTTGACTAAAGCTAGTAATTTCAAAATAAAAATAAATGTAGCAAGATTGAAAATCAAGTAAAGTACATAATTATATTAAATAAATCCTAAAAATTCATGCTAATCAAATGATCTATGATTTTCTAGTCAGATTTTAACTAAATCTAGGTATCCCATTAGCTATAAGTCAAAAACGATAAAATTAGGTAAGGTAGGTAATTAACTTTAAAATAAATCCTAACTAAACTAACAGCATATGGTTCCTAGTAAAGTTTTAGCTTAACCTAACGTATCCTACTAGCTACGATCTATATAAATCCCTTACTGCAAACGATGCACACTAATTACCCTTATCGTCTTAGGCACGCATATATGTGTCTATGTCTCCTTTTCGCTTTCCTTACTATTCGAAGGGATATTTGCTGCAAAATCCATGAATACATCAAGGTCACATCAGCATCAATTTTCATTCGATTTAAAATCAATTAACTCATTATATTCGCATAAGCAGCAAATTGAACACTACATCGCTTATAAATCAAATTTCTTTCCTCAGAATGAAATCCCCAAATTTTCTTAATCTCTAGATTTCTCCAAGTGTTCTTAAATCTAAAATCGACAACTTATTTATTTTTAGAATTGTTTCCAAAGTACCATTATACCATGTTTAAACTAGGCTTATACTAAGTTTCTATTTTTCAATCAATTGAAGTTATTCGCTAATTCCCAATTTCCAATCTTCCACTCATAATCCCTACAAGCAATCTAGCTTACGTACTGATTATATTATAATTTATTAGTTTATATTCTCAAAACTCATTTTTAGAATGATTTTTCCAATTGACAAAATCTTCCCTACAAGCTTCTTGCTGGCTAAATCTACTCCTTTATGCCCATTTCTTTGTTTTCCAACAAATTCAATTCCAATTCTTCAAAATTCAACTCAAAATATTTAATTCCTTGCCTAATTCTCAAAATCCCTAATTTATGTCCAATTAACCCTAGTTTCCCAGTTTCTTCAAAACCAAATTTAAATTAATTCCTACAACAATCATGCTTCTATAATACAATTTGTAAACTAATTTAGCTAGACAAAAAATTAGTTTTTACCTAGAAGTTTTTTGGTTCAAAAATGGAGATGCAGGAAAAATGGGTATTTGTTGGCTTTGGCTACTGTTGGCGTCGGAGGGGGAAGGGAGCCATGGAGGAGGTGGACCGAGTGATGGTGGTCGTTGGGCTACGATCTGGGGTGGTCGGCGTCTTCTCCGATGGTCTGTTTCACGAATAGGCAGATAAAAGGGGAGGGGGTCCTGCACTCTGGTGAAGGGGAGAGGGAGGAAGGGTAATGGGATTCGGTTGAAGGGGAGGAGGTCGTCGGTGGTCGGAGGTGGGGCTCTGGTTTGTCGCCGATGGTGAAAGTGTCACTACCCTCAACTTACCAAAAATGGTCATAAATTTTTCACTTTTCAGACATTATTTATCATTCATTCTTACCTTACTCCGATCGTGAACAGCTACACTCTCAACAGTTGGGCTGTGTGTCGATGCTTACCTCATCCAACCATAACAATTTAATTTGCATTATAATTTAAAAGTAAACACTTGTATAAATAAATCAGAGTTGTTGTTTACATGTGTTTACATTGCTTTACATCCCCAATGGTTACGTTCAAAATGCTACTGTGCTATGGAAAGCTTAGATACAAATTATATCAGTGTGTATACCTTACGTGATGGGATACAGTGGATACCAAAAAGGGAAACCTCCAGTCGCTCTCAGTCTACGTGATCGTGATGCCATGCTCAAAACCACACATTTCATCGTCACACCTCAAATCAGTAATTCATGCTTGTGTTAATGGCATGTAAAGCAAATCATACTATTTTGTTCAGTGCACAAATCAAAATTCAAAGCATGGAATAACCATCATGCATATTTCATAAATAAGGCATAGAAAACCATTATGCGTAAGTGCACTTTAAAGCCATTATCATTCTTTCTCATCTCAATAAAATCAACACTTGTCAGGACTCAGCCCCTCTCTCGGACTGTCCTGACTCACAATACATTTCAAAACATGGATTCATTCATAAATAGGAGACATGTGAGATAGGCAATATAATAGGGAAATATCCTCTAGGGGGCCATATCCTCTGTGATCTCAGGCTACATTGATCAGGTGTGTGGGGTATCACCTCGATCTGCTTCAGCACGGGAGGTGGGTCACGTCCAACCCGTCAGTCCATAGTAGAACTAAGCATCGTCTAGAGACGGCATATCACAATCTCAACATGGTACAACGTACTCCATGCTACATGCACGGTACAACGTACTCCGTGGGCCCATATCATCACATCATATCACACCACATCTCAATATGCACGTGCGAGCCTATTTAATCGATGCGACACTCAGTCTACCCGAAGCTCCTAGCACGGATATCAATCATGTCGTAAAACCTCATGCGAGTAATGGCAAGCATGACAATAAGTATGGTGGACATCTAATGAGAGCTATGCTCCAACACCATGTCAAAACCAGTATAAAATCTGTGCGAGTTAAACTCCAGCACAACATCACAAAAATCCATGTGAAAACTAGTGCAAGCTAAGCTCCAGCACTCATGCATATAAAAACACATCAATTCTCATGCGAGTCATACTCTAGCACGCTTTCATTCTCACGAAATCCCTATAGGTGGCTCAATTCATTGCAAAGCATGGTTATAAAACCAAATCAAGTCATTTCTTATGCAAATCATTTCAAAATGTTAGTCATCCTACCAATCACTTGCTAAAAAGCAATAAAACATGATTTTCAAAGCATCATTCTTTTGTTTTCGTGCACATTTCTCAAAACTCAACTCTTTGCCCTTCAATCACCCATTTCATTTCTTATTACCACATGCATTCTAGAAAAACATTATGCGCCCAAATTGCGCACAGATATCTCTAAGAGTCCACACAATTCCCTTATCTCGATTTACTCTTAGCTTCTCGCGCTTTGGCTCAACTTGCTCCGGGTGTATCCTCGAAAGCTGCAAATTCATTCACCAATCACTTGAGTTAATGTTGCTAACTCACATTTTGACTTCCACTAGTCAATATATTTCATTGAGCCTATTTCGTTAAGTGTAGCCCATTTTTGCATTTGGTCATCATCAAGCCATTTCCAACCAATTTATCTAGTAACTCACTTAGTTACTTGTTTAGGACTTTATGTGAAATACTCTACCCTTACTCTCTCATTCGTTTATGCATTTTACCCAATGTCTTAAATACACATTTTACCTTTCTTTTTAAGATAAGTCTCACAATTCATTCCATAACACCATCTAAAAAATCATACTCATAACACCATTATCACTTTAAGATATCCTATTCATCATTAATTCCAATACATTTCACTTTCTCACACTAGACTCATTCTAGGTCATAATTATTCCTTTGCATTATAGGTAGTTTCTACCATTAATATACATATCAATCTACTCAAAAACCAATATCTAAGTAAATGTACTTGGGTTGGTGCTTTAGAAACTCACCTAGTTTGATTTCCTTCTTGCTCCAAATGAAGATACTCCTAGCTCCTTCAATACAACAAATGTAGCTTTGATTCCAAAGTATGTTGTTCTTATCTTGGATATAAACAATTTTATATCTAATGGCTTTCCCTCAAATCTTTATGAAAATAAGTGGATTTAGGAGTGAGAAAGCTAGGTTTTTTTATTGAAAATGGTAGAGTGAGGTTGTTTCCCGAAATTTGCAGATCCAACTACTCCTATTTATAGAATTAGCTTGATGAAATCAATCTGCATAGGGTGGAGATCGATCTTGCCCTCTTAAATCCCTCATTTTCTCGACATTTTGAAGGCATGAGATCGATCTGTCGAAGGCTTGAGATCGATCTACTTTCAGGCAGAGAGTTAAGGAGATCGATTTGGCTAAGGGAGGAGATCGATCTGCTCCAACCCGAGAGCTGAGGAAATCGATCTGCTTACATTAAGGATAGATCTCTTCATTACAAAATGCTTAGAAGATCGATCTGGCCCCATTGGAGATTGATTTGCCATATTCCATTGCTCAAATAAGAGTATTTTTTTGCTCTTCCATATTGATTTTTCATTCTATGAGATCGATCTGGCATTCATATTTTTCATATTTTGCTGCAGTTTTCTGCAGTAACTCACACAAAACATCCTTATTTTTGCTACCATAGTCATTTTCTCATCCAACCACCTTTAAGACTTAAAAATAACATCCATTCATACTTTATATACATTAAAACTTGTGTGCATTCATTGTATAATCAAATGTATACAATACAAAACTAAATGGAAGTACAAAGATTTACACAACTCATGCAACTTGATTCCATTTTACCACACCACTCAAAACTCAATATATTCATATTCCACTCATGGAAATATCCTTCTTACACTCGCTATACACTTTAAAATTTACGTGTATTCATTTCACAATCCAATATACACCTTACATAATTAAATGGGAGTTTACAAAAATTAAGGGTATTACAGAAAGGGAATGGCAGCAGCAGAAGGGAGGGGGAGAACTGGAGTTCGGCGAAGTATAAGGAAATGGAGGGGGGTGAGGGGGTATCGCCGGTCGCTTTGGGGGGGGGGGGGGGGGCGAGGGGGGCTGCGGTCGTCGACGATAGCAGGGAGGTCGGTAGAGGGAGCAAAAACGAGGGAGAGAGGAACCGGGGGCAGGGTCTTGCACTCAAGTCACGCGATAGGGAAAATTCCTTGTCGTGCAATCCGTTCTTTTCTCTCTTTTTTTTCTTTTCAGTTCTCTTTTTTTTTTTTACTTTATTTATTTATTTATTTAACTATTAAATTCCTACTTTATCTAAATAACTATACCAATGTACATGCATAAAATTTAAATTTTTGCTACTAAATGATAAAATTCCCATATATTTTATTACTTGTATAAATTTTATTACCAAATTACAAAATTTTTCTCTTTAATTTATGTTTCATCTTTTTAATTATATTTTATCTTATAATCATCATGATTAATTTATTTTAATTTTTCTTTATTTACCTATTTTATTTAAATTATTATACCAATTCCTTATACTATATCTAATAATTTTCTCAAACTTAATCTAATAGCATAAATTTATTTATTAACTAATATTTAGCTAAAAATTCTGGATATACAAGTTAAAGGTCTTACATAAATGCTACCAGTTGGAATCCTCATTCTTAACCCTTGTAGCTTATCAGAATCATTAGTTCCAATACCCAATTAAGCAAAGATAGCGTTTATTAAATTACCCTGATCGTCTCGTACTACACCACCACATCCTGAACTTCCATAAGATTAGAGCTATCTGTGTTTAGTTTATAGTAACGCTGTGGGGGTCGATTCCAAGACATTTGTGTAAGAAAAGGTTAATGTTGATTACTGGTTGGAGTTGTAGATGTTGAGAGTATAGATTTGGTTGTGTGAACAAAAGATTGGAGCAGGTTAGTAATAGTAGTGTGTTTGCGGTTGAAGATTAGTTCATTCCGGGTTTTCTGGATATGCCACAAAATATTTGGGATAAGATCCATTAAGGGTATAGGAGTGTTAGCATAACTGTAAGAATGTGGCTGAAGGTTAAGTGATCGAAGCATACATGTTATATGTGTGGAATCAGAGTTCCAAGTCCAGTTGAGGGTGGTCCATAGAGGGGAAAAGTATGTGCATGAATTGAAGAGGTGTTCAATTGTTTCATTTGCTAATTGACATAAGGTGCAGACTGTGGTACCAAGTGTTTTTTTGCTAAAAAGTAAGATTGATGTTGGCAAAATGTTGTGTGCAACCATTTAGAGGAAGAATTTAATTCTTGATAGAGTTTTTAGTTTCCAGGTATAATTCCAAGGTAGAGGTGGGCTTGGAGTTTGGATTTTATGTGATATTAAGTGGCGGTATAAAGATTTGGTAATGAATTTCCTTGACATTGACAGTGCCCAAAAGTGCTCAATAAGGTTGATCTGTTGTAGGATATAATGGAATTAGGATACTTTGAATATTATCAAGAATAATAGATGGAACATAGTGTTTTATTGGGTCAAGATTCCATGTAAGAAATCGGCCAATAATCAGGTGTTGCACTTTGAGACCGGTAATGTGTAGAGGAAGAGGTTGTGAAATAAAGTTTAACAACGGAGGTAATGAAGTCCATCGATCCCGCTGAAGTTTTACTTTTGATCTATTTGATATTTGCCATTAAGTATGTGCTTGAACCAAGGGTATACATTTTGTAATTCCTTCACGAAATGATGATGAATTAGATTTAGCCATGTCATTGAATATGTTCGTGAAGGGGAAATATGTCATTTTAAGAAGAAGGTTACACATTGTATCTAGAAGCGTGTAACATTTCCTTATAATTTTTTATAGTAAATCTTTGTTTAGAATTTCCAAGTTTTTGATTCCTAAGCCCCCATGTGTACAAGGGAGATGTACTTCAGACCATGGAGTTGGTGCTTTTTCCTGTGTTATTTGAGTTCCAGAGAAATTGCATAGTAATTCTGTCAAGCTTTTTTGTAAATGTAGTTGGCATTACAAAAGTGGACATCGAGTATATTGCGATCGCATTTAAAGTAGACTTCGTAAGAATTAACCTACCTGCATAAGATAAAAGTTTATTAAACTATAAATTTAATTTATTATCATATTGTTCAATGATGTATTGGAAATGATAACTTTTAATTCTACCTGTAAATACTAAGAGTCCTAAGCATGTGTCTCTAAGAGATTGTAGTGGCATATGAAAGGATGTCCAAGCATAGTATAAACAGATATGACGAGATTGGATCCCCTTGCCGTAATTCACTTGTTGGCTTAATGGGGTTTAATAGTTGTCCATTAAGAAATAGTCTTATGGATGTTGACTGAATACATTCCATAATCAGTGTGATCCAGTGGGATGGAAAGTAGTATTTTTGTAAACAATCCAGAATAAAGTTTCATTCAAGTTTGTTACATGCTTTCTCATAATCAATTTTAATTGCAAACAGCTTTGCATTTCCATGTTTTTTCTTTTGTAATGTATGGAATAATTCATGTGCCATTTTCTTTTGTAATGTATGAAATAATTCATGTGCCATTATAATGTTGTCGTTGATATTGCTGCCAGTTATGAATGCATTTTAGTAAGGTGATATTAGTTTGGACATTAAAGGTTTAATTCTCGATGTTATAATAGAAGAAATTATTCTGTAAATTACATTGCATAAGCTTATTGGACGATTATGCTAAACTTATGTTCATTTTTTATTCTTTGGAACTAAAATAACGGTAGTTTCATGTAATTTTCTTAGAAGATGTCCTGAGTGAAAGAAACTTTGTACCGTGTTATGACTGAGAGACTTATCTGCGGCCAGTAGTGCTTGTAGAAATTAGCATCAAGTCTATTTGGCCCTAGTGGTTTATTTGGAGCCATCGTTCAGATTATTTGTTTGATTTCAGAATGAGAAATAGGTTTGAGTAAATGTGATCTATCTTTATTATTTAGCTTATGAATGTTAAATGGCTAAAGTCATAGGATTAGGGTTGGATGTTTGAAAAAAATTGATATAATGTTAACAGACTCCTTGAATTACACTATTATCAGTTATCCACCATGTGTTTGTATATAAAGACTATCTTATTTAACTTTCTTCTGTTATTAACTTTTGCTTGGAATTAATTAGTGTTTTAATCTCTCCCTCTTATCCATTTATCGTGAGCTCTTCTAGCCCATAATGTTTATTTTACGTTTTGTAATTTTTTTTTTCCTGAATAAGAAAGTGTTCCTCTTGAATCAGGTTAGCAGCATTGAGATTATGAGGGGATATATTTATCTCTACCTCTTGGAGCCTTCTCATTCTAGTTCACTAATTTTGACATTATTATTAGGTGCATTAGATTTTTTCCATATCTTAGTTTGATTTGCTAGTGTATGAGATTTATGTGTGAAATCATAAACATAGAAGCCTAATCTTGGAAGCATCTAAATTTCTTGTACTATTTTCCTATAGTCATCGTATTGAAACCAATGAGCCTCATATCTAAATCTATGATGAGTAGGTGATGTTTGTGGATGGTCAAGAAGAATTGGTGAATGGTTCGATCTAGAGCAAGTGAAATTGTGTGGAATATTATTAAGAAAGGTTTGTTGCCACAAGGGTTAACAATGGCACGGCCTAAACTTTTCCTGATATGAATATAACCTGGAGATCTATTAGACCACGTAAACTTGGGTCCAATGTAATCTATATCATAATGGTTGCACGTGCGCATACATTCATGTAGTTTATTCATAATTTTATAATTTGGAGGATGGAAACAGTATTTTTCATGGCAATCGGATATACAGTTAAAATCACCTATAACTACCCATGCATGATCAATGTAAGATGATAAATTGCATAAATGTTGCCATACCTGATAATGTAAGTGAGATTATTGATATTGGTATAGAGTAGCGAAGAGGAAAGGATTCATAAGAGGACGAGGAACTTCAACTGTAATCTCCCTTAGCGTGTTGCTATGGGTGTCAACCGTTATCTGATTAGGACCCCAGAAGAACGAAATACCCTCTGCCTGCCCCATAGGAGTGGCTACATTGTGTTCATAATAGTGAACTTGTGATCGAATGATATTTGCGCGATATGGATTGACTCTTATTTCCATGAGAATTAAAATATGCTGATTATACCTCTGTATGATAGTGAGTAGCTCGGGCAAGAAATCGTCACACCCAGCTCCTCTATAATTCCACGCAAGGATCTTTATGAGAGGAGGGAAGTGTGGTGAAGGGACTATTTGAAGAGGCTAGTGTTACATCAGTAGCATCAAGTGATATACATTGTCGTTTGTGGATGGCAGGTAAAAAGCAGGAAACATATTCTAGTTTTTGGACACTTGAATCTTTAAATTGTACATCTCTCTCCACCATGAATAGGTCTTTGAACATTTTGACGATGATGAATATATGAGCTACAAGTGAAGGGATTGTGGAAACACGGGATTGAAAATGACATGTTTGGAACAAAATTCGCCTGGACGAGTCAAAAGCTGATTTCTTGGTTGGTTTTCTCCATGAATAGATTGGAGATGATTTGGCAATTGACTAGCATTTTGGTGTTGCACGAGATAAAGCGTGGCTCGCACTTGCGAATTGGAATAGAAGTTCAAACCCTAAGGGTGCATCTGGGAACCCTGGTGCGGTAATGGCTCCCTTGTCCACACATTCATCAAAGAGTTCGTCAATAGATGTGGGGTTATTGGAGGTTGGTGGCACGTTTGGTCCAGGGGAGGTAGAATGAACGTGTTGGCTATTGAAACTGGGTTTAATGGTTCTGCATGGCTAGTAAGTTCCTATGCTTTTGTGACTATGTTTGTTGGAAGTTCTTTGTTTAATGCAACCTTTTCGTTTTCTTTGTATTATAACTTGGTTGTCTTTGTTTATGGAGGGATTAAGGTCAATCCAATTTGCAATAGGTGTAGTAGTTATTGGTTTACACGTAATAGGGTGATGTGTCGGGCCTAGAGGCAAGGATATCTGCATGTCTTGATGTGAACTTTGCAGTTGAGAAGTTTTATGCATGTAATCTTAAGGTTTGATGTGAAATTATCGGTAGAGTCGGTGATATTATTCTGTTGATGTGAAAGGGTTCCAAATAGCGGCCGCGATACAGAGTCGCGGCAGCTATTTAGTGGTTTCGACGGCAGTCGTCATCGTTTTTTATGAAAAAATGGGTGTGAATCAAAGAAAATCGAAGGTGATCACTAATCGAACCAGAGAGCAAAGAGTAGAGCTAGGAAAAAACTGATCAAGAAGGGAAAGGCAGTGTTCTTGGCTCGATCTTCTACCATGATTTTTTCTTTCTTCGTTTCAGCGGTCTTTAAGGATCTCTTTTCGCTATGGTATGCTCTCATATCGATTGATGGACTAAGATGGACAAAGTAGACTGACGAGCCCTAAGGGTATATATCCGCAAGTGCACGGGTCGTACAAGTAATAATGGGATTTGAGTCCCGAGTTATCGTCCCACAGAGAAGTTGACTAGCCTAATTAAATACCGGTTAATCTTACCCTAAGTATATCCTAGCAAATTATGAATTTAAGGGGGGTGATCTACCAAGTCTAGAATTAAAAATACTGAAAGCAATAAAATAATAAAACTATAAAATAAAGGAAATAAAAACGAGCAAAATTACTTACAGTGCTCCACGCAATTAAAATCGAAAACCTACAAAAGAAATTAAAACAGTTAAAACTAATTAACGCAATTAAAATAAAATGCAAATATGAAAATAACAAAACAAAATTAATTAAACTAAAATTAAACTAACCTAAAAATGCAATTAAACTACTTAATCAAATGCAATTTAAACTAACCTATGATTTAATGAAATCAATTTACCCCTAATCTAATTCTAAATGAACATTTAATTAACTATTAACCTAATTAAAACTAAGTTCTACACTATTAAGCAAGAATAATAATTATGCAATTTAATTAACAACTCTAAACTAAGCTAACTACTTAAATAAAAAATAAACTAAACTAAAATGCATGAAAATGAGTTAATGCCCAAAATGCAAAAGCCAAACAAGGCCTTAGCATTTTAAACCATTCCCTCCCTTTACTGTTCATCATTCATTTTGTTTCTTTTCCAGGTGGCTCGGGTTGGTAGCTGCTGCCCATGCTGTTTGGCGTGTCTAGCTTGCTCATGCTTCACGGGTTGCTGCTGCTGTCCAGGTCCTGTCCCAACTGCCTTGCTCGGTCCTGTCCAAGCCTGCTGCTCACTACCAGCTCCATGCATAACCGTGCACATTTCCTTCTCCAGGTGGCTCGGGTTGGTAGCTGGTCCAGGTGTGGTCTCGGGTGTCCGCTGGATGCTCACGGGTGAGGCTCGGCTTTGCCCTCTGGTCCGCTGCTGCTGCACCATTTCTGCTTCGGTTTCTGTTGTGCCTGTGTTGCTAACATCAGCACAAGACCAGGGAAAATGCTCCTGCTCCAGCCCGACTCTCTGCTACGTCCAGCAGGGCTCGACACTGCTTCCTGCCCAGACTTGCTCTCGGTTCCTGCTCTCGGTGTGATCCAGATGATGCCCACAGCTATGTCCAGGCGATGTCCACTTCTGCTGTCTGCTGCACCGATCCTGTTTCTGTTCCCAATCTATCCGACCGCTGGTTCAAGTCAGCATTAATGTTTCAGGGATGAAAACAGAGCATAACAGAGGAGAAGTCTCGGTTTCCAGGTGTGCTGCTGTTTCGGATTGTTTGCTGCCCTTACCCTCTCGGTGTTACATGAACAAGGTGTGAAACGTTAAGACACTAACTCACCATAACTTTGCTGACAACTAACGAAAAGAAAGAAAAGAATAAAACTAAATGGAAGCAAACCGAGAATCAAAAACAAAACAAAAACAAACTTGAAAAATGAAGGAAAAACCGAGAAGAGCAAATGGAAATGATGCTGTGCATTAAAGCTTGAAAAATAAAGACTGGAATAATACCAAACCGAGAACAAAGATTAGTAAATGAGGCTGCAATTCAACATGGAAAGCTTTGCATAAATGAAAATAGATGAAGATGAACAGTAACAGTTAAATGGAAATTGATTTTTCGGGAAAAGCTTCTAAAAAAAATTCAAAATTCTAACACTACTCCTAACTACATTACACTACTCCTACTCCTAAAAATTACATCCCACTTTCAATTGTCATCCTTTCCTATTTATAAACACACTAGGGGTAAAATGGTAATTTTCACATCCTTGATGAGTTGGTATTTTTTTTGGCCACTTGTCTTCACACCATTGGCTCCTCGAAAAGATATGTCCATGTCATCGGTCTTCTTGTCCAATTGGATGTGCTCGGTGGCATGACTCGTGTTGTCCGCGTGGCTCAATCTCGATTTTAGCACAATTTCGGTCCATTTTCTACCGAAATATTCAAAATTCATCCGGATTTGATTTATCTGCAAACATGAGAATTTTAATTAAATAAAGGGGATAATTAACAAAATAAATTGGGGATTTAAATAAATAATTAGGAAATTAAGCACAAATAATTCTAAAAATATAGAATTATCATAGACCCCTTACTTGTAAAAAACCATGTCACTTCCTTCCCTCAGCTTTCAGTGGGTGTTGGGGGAAGAGGAGAGAGAGGGGGGGGGGGGGGACGCTCTGAAAGAAATCGAAGCAAAACTCAGAAATTGGGTAACTGTGTTGGAGAGAGGGTGGGGGGAAGGTGTCGGGTGGGTGGGTGGGTGGGTTTGGTTAGGGATAGAGATTAAATAAATATTTAATAATTAAATTAATATAATTTTTTAATTAGTATAATTTGTTTGTAGTTATTTTTTTTAATTAGTATAATTAATATAATTTTTAGTTGTTATTTTTTTAATTAATATAATTAATATAATTTTTTAGTAGCTAATTTTTTCAATTAGTATAATTTTTAATTAATATAATTTTAATATATTTTTTAAAAAAGTTAGTATTAATTAATAATTTATTAAGTATATATTTACTAATTATTTTAAAAAATGTTCAATAATTATCTTAAATATTTAGTAATTATCATAAATTACTTTTAAAATTACAAAATAAGACTAATTATGATTATAATTATAAATAATATATTTTGGATGAAGTTGTGTGAATTAAAAAAAAATCACGAACCGCTACAAATTCAACACAATCGAAAACGAAGCTTCGACCACAATTTAAATCCACGGTGATATTATTGGGTCTGATTAAGATTGAACTATATTAGTAACTAGAGTTGTAGTAGATTTGGGTCTAGATATGATGCTGCTTGTTTTAGTTAAAACCTGTGGATGACTTGGTTAGGGGTGCTGATTGTGTATTACTTGGTCAGAGTCGGTTGACACGTGGCTGGTCTCATGACAGGTTTCAGTTGGAGATAGCTTCATACCTGTTTGGCGCTTGGGGAAGCAACGTGGCAGTCGTATGCGGACGCGGTTTGATGATGTGAACGTGAGACAGGGATTGGGCATGTCTGGAAGTTGCTCTGGTGTCGGATCTTGCTTCTTCAGATTAGTGATAGACTTTCGAGTTCACTTGGTTTGGCTGTCTTCTTTGAACAATCTTTTGGTCTTCTTCTGGCAACTTATGGTGGAAATTCTGAGTTTGTTCATTTTGTTCTTGACTTGGTTCCTGCATTGTTTGTTGGATTGTTTTGACTGAACACGTAATTGGTAAGGACTTTGATGTCCAAACATCCCACATAATTGGTAGAAAAGCATGTGCATCTCATAGTGAACGGGCTGTTTCCAATTACCTATGTAGATGTACTTTGGTAAGGACTTCTGTTTTGACACTTCTCGTATCGACCTTTAGCAATTGATCCCGTACTTGCATCCAATTTGATCGGTTTATCTATTAGATTTTTTTTTTTTGTAAAATTTGGTAATCATAGTATTCAATAGGTAACTCTTGAAGTTGGATCCAAAAGATTGTAGTGGAAAAAGATGCCATGGATGATCTAAAATCTAGTTTCCGTTTTTGGATCATCAAGTAATTGTTGAACAGAAACCATGGTCCTCCTGCTAAGACAAAGAAGTAATCTTGAATGGATGTGAAACGAATTAGGAAGAAGCTTTCCCCTAGATCAGTGATTCCTATTGGATATGAGAGGTTCCATAGCTTTTGTAACTTACGTGCAAGTCCATTATATGATAAAGGATGATCGACTGATTTAATGATGAGTGTATGCCTCCATGGATTATTAATTCTTTGCCTCTCTTTCAACAATAGCCTTAAAACTGGTACTTCTGGAATTTCTAGTAGCTCCTTCGTTGTTGGTTGGACACCGGTATCAATTGGTATGACATCGAGCCAAGAATGGAAATAGATGTGGTTTGTATTGGTTAATAGTTTTTGTTTGTAGGACATGTTATCTGTTTGTTATTGATTATGCAGGTAGGAATCTTGTGATAAATCTGGTGGTATGGTAGTATTGAAGGTAAGGGATGGGGATTGAGTGTTTAAAGTTGTTGCAGAGGATGAGATGGGTTTCCCTCTCCCTACTAAGCTTTGATAACATCTTCATGCAATTTCAGCATCACGTTTAATGTTTAATGTTTTGAGAAATTTGGTTAAAGGGTTAGTGAAAGGTAGGTGTAGTTATCTTTACTTCTTTTGGTTTTTAGTCTTTTGTTGCTTTAATCTTTCCACCTTTTAAATTGCTTTTATTTTTTTTATTAAACTTACCGACCCAAAACAGTTTCGGTTTCTATTGTGTAAATGAAGTTTTGGTTGTGTTTGGTTAAAAGCTTTAACGATTTACATTTCCATTTCATTTCATCTTAGCTTGCTTTCATATTGTTTACTAAAAATGCATTTGAATTTGTACAACCAGTTTGTTTAGTTGTTAGGTTTATTCATGGTTTTAATTTAGTACTAATTTTAAATAGTTGTTCAAACTTTCAAATTTCTTTTAATTTCACATGTTTTCTTTAAGTTTTCAAATTCTCGATTCATGTTGTTTAATTTTCAGCATTTTACTTTCATGATTTTCCAATTTTCATTAGTTATAATTTTGCTTTTTTACTTTTGATATTTACGTTTTGGCCTTTTAATTTTGCAGTTTGTACATTTCAGCCTCAATTGTAAATATTTCCTTTATATACTTTTAGATTATGTTTCCACTTTATTTGTATTTAATTCCTGCATTTAAATTCATCTTTTAATTTTTCGTAAATATGATTAAAAATTGTTTATATATATGTACACTTCGGATGAGTACTCATATAGGCTAATTTATCAATCCTTTTGTAATAATAT
This sequence comes from Firmiana major, assembly GCA_033439115.1. Lineage (NCBI taxonomy): Eukaryota > Viridiplantae > Streptophyta > Magnoliopsida > Malvales > Malvaceae > Firmiana > Firmiana major. The sequence goes on along the minus strand of CM065908.1, from coordinate 41,013,850 downwards.
CTAGATTTACTTGCGTATTATTTGTCAACCGCGTATACTTATGTGTTAGATACTAATCTTATAATAGATAAGACATTTTCAACAATAAGAATCTTAAAGATTTGTTTGCATAATTAAATAGTAGATTAATGATTAAATAATAATTTAATTGTGAATATTATAAAAGATGTATTCAAAATTTGATAACGAAATTAGTTTATACGTTTTCAAAAATATGAAGCCATATTAGGAATAAAATAATAATTTATATTAGAATAATCTTTAAAAAATGAATGTTTTAAGCGCCAATAAAATAATGACACTGTAAGACTCGAATTTTTATCATATTTCCTTATGATTTACGTGATATAAACATGGTTATATGTAAATTGAATCATAAGAAGAGTTTTACATGAATGAAAAATGCAAATGGAATGAATAAAAATTTCGGAATGCATTTAAAGAACAAATGGAGATTGAAATGGCCACAATTAAACGAATGAGATTCAAACTATTTGGATTGGAGATAAAAATTTAAAACACGAAATGAGAAAGGGTTCGTGAAGGGAAGTTGTATTGATTTGGTCCCGAACACGTTAAAGGGTAAAATGGTCAAAAGACACAAAATTCGATGTCAATTCGGTAAGAAATTTACACTGTAAACATGAATTCAGGAAATCTTGATCAATAAAGGAGAAATAATTAAATTTCATGTTAAATTGATCAAGATATGAATTTATTGGAATAGACCGAAATTTTTCACAACGAGAAATTATCCCGAAAATATGAGAAAAAATAAATCTTAAAAATATGAGAAAAAATAAAATAAAATACCCCGAGAAAAAATAAGATAAATATATATATATATTTATTTAATTGATTTCAATATATATTTAAATATTTTGGGTATATGATATATTATATTATATTCTAATAAAATAAAATATAATATTAAACAAAATAAAAACAAACAAAACAGAATCGCAAAATTGCGATTCTGTAAAAAAATGAAAGAAGGAAGACAAGCCAGGGCCTCTCCTTCTGCATCACCGACGGAGGCCACCGATGAGGAGACCCAGGCGAGGGGCTAAAGGGAGAGGTAGCCGAGCCATCGCGGCGCTGGTAGAGGGCGAAGGAAGCAGCGATCGGCGGTCGAGAGAGAGAGAAAGAGAGAAATCGAGAGAGAAAAGAGAAAATTAAGGAGAGTGCGACGAACGAAGGCCGGAGGAAGGGGGAGCGCCTCACCATCAGCCAGAGGGGGCGACAACAGCGTCGATCCGGGCTTGAATCGACGAGAAACGGCGTCGATCCGAGCTTAAATCGACGAGAAACGACGCCGATCGGGAAGGGAGAAAAACAACAGCGACGCCGAGGAGAAAAGAGGTCGAACCAGCCACTTTTCGGCCAGTCCTGGTGAAACCGACACCAGATTCGTGCACCGGATGACCTCGCGGACAAGCTGGAAAAGGAAGCCGACGAAGAATCGACCGGCGAAGCTCCGAACAGCAAAGGAGAAAACCGAACCGGACTAAACCAAGATGAATCAAACTGGACTAAACCGGGCTGAACCGGACCGAACCGGTTCAACCAGAAAAGAGAAAAAAAAAGAAAAAAAAGAAAAGAATAGGAAAAATGGGGAAAAATTTGGTGATGCAATCGGGCTAAAGGTAAGCCGGTAAGTGGTCAAATGGACCGATTTAATTTTTGGAATAATTATTTAAACATATATTTGACTGAATTTGATCTGAAAAATATATAAATGTGTAGCTCGATAATTGTCGACAAACGAGAGCTCGAGTCAGCCTCGATTTGTGTACTATCACAGAATCTCGGGTAAGTAACCCTTATTTGTGATAATTTGTATCGTTATGCGTGTTAAAAATTTACCGCATAAATTACGAATTTAATTCCGCATAAAATGAATTATATTTTGGAATTGTAGATAAATTGTCGTAAATAATTATTTGAGCTATCCAAGAGTTTAGAACGAGACCCAATAAATTGTTGGTGGGCCCAATGAGCCCAATAGGCCTCGATGATGTGAATAGTAAGTGAAAAATGAGCTTAAGGCCGATTAAGGCCCATTAAGGTGCAATCGGGCCCAAAATTGTAAACGGGCCCAATACTTTGAATTAAGCTCAGAAATTATGAAATACAGCTAATTGTATGATTTCTGACCCGATAAATAATTATACGCAGCTCCGAAAATTTGATTGGGAGCAGATCGGACTGCGTGACGCGACATTTTTGAAAAAAGTCAGACTGTACAAAGTAAAGTGAGGTAAGGGATATAATTTAAAGTAGCGTTAGTGCTCCACCTACATTACCAATGACTTTATGCATGTTAGTTGAATGAGATTTTATGAAATATACTGCAATGCCTTAGAAACCGAAACTAAACCGTTTCTTGAGTTTTTAAACGTGTTTGCTACATGCATGAGATACATTTTACTTCACATGTTCATGAAAATGTGATTTTTCAATATGAAAAAGAAAACATGGTTTGATTTCATGAAATGACGGGGAAGAGCCCCGAGAATGCTTTACGAAAGCAATGTTTTCATGATACGAGTTAAAGTCCCGAAGGGGTTTACAAACTATGTTTTTATGATTACATGGGTTAAAGTCCTAAGAAATGATTTGAAACTATGGTTTTCCACAAGAAATTGGTAAGAGGCCCGAAAAGATTTATGAAAACCATGTTTTTGGGATAAGCGGGCTAGAGTCCCGCAAAGGCATGATGTGACGAGGTCAGCGTGATCTGGGATTGGTCTTACATACTGACAAGACCCATCCTGACTTAACCAAAATCACTACAAATTTTTTGCATTTTTAACTTACCTTTCCTCTCTTCAATAGTTGGGCTGTGATTCAATATTAGCTCCCTCGCATACCATATCATCTATTATCATACATACATGTCAATACACTGTTACTGACTGTAACTTCTTTTATAATACATATGAGATCATAAAAAATCTAATATAAATACATTCCCCATAATATATACCGTATACATCACTATGTTGTTTCTATGTTTAGATACATAACCGTACAAAACATGTATATCTGTCGATCGATAGGAACTAGCAGCGGACACAGGAATACTATCCCTCAAAAGCTCTCACTCTACTGTTGATGCTCTGTAGAGAGATGTAAAGAAAGGGGGTGAGCATACAACGCGCTCAGTAAGGAAATCAGGCAAGCAAGTAGATATCTACACTATCTACTCAAAATAATGTTATGCCTCAAAACATTATTTCCTTAACTCATTTTCGAAGTATGTCTTTAAATAAAAAAATATATATTTGTACAGATTTAAATCCCATGTACAGAAATCATGCTTTCTTTCTCAAATGTAGGCATGTAGTGCAAAACAATGCATCTTTTAATATCACAATGCCTTTAGATAAATCATGTCATTTATATTTAAATCCCAGTAAATATGACATTTAAATCATTCACAACACAAAAATCGGAGTCCGACCCATCCCTCAGGTCTATCCGCAATTAAATCAGTCAATCATGTGATATATCATGTGAGACTCTGTGGTGAAAATGTAAATAGTATCCTGGACTATGATCATATCCGACAATGGTGATCCCAGGCAACACAGTACTCGGTGTGAGGGGCATCACTGCTGCAATGGGAGGGGGTCAGTTCATCACAACCGTCAACTATATCCTTCTCAACACCACAACACCACATGGTACAGTGTACTTCATGCCATATGCACAGTACAACGTACTCCGTGGATCCTACATCACAGTCGGGGTGCCTGTCATAGGTCTTAGCCCTCAAAACCATGGAATATCATAGCACGTCTCTAAATCCTCATGCGACCCTCTCATAGTGTGACACTCAGTCTACACGAGAAAATCAAGCATGGTTTTCAACATGCATTATATATCACATACAGTGCGCACCTTTGAGCACGACTCACAGTCGACACTCTGTTCAAACACTGTTCACATCACAAACTCAACTCTAATGCGAGTAAACCTCCAGCAACTAGGTCAATGCATAGTTCATGTTTCAAATCAAGTACGAGCAATAGCTCCAGTACCATGCTATGCACAAAATTCACCAAATCAAGTACGAGCAATAGCTCAAGTACTATGTCATGTATCTCATGTAAAATTTGAGTACGAGCTAATCGCTCCAGCACTCTCTCATGCAAAAATCACATAAAACTGAGTACGAGTAATAACTCTAGCACTCTATCATGCATGTCATAAAAATCTAGTGCGAATCATAATCCCGCACTAATATATGTGAAAAATATATGAAATCCAGTGCGAGCTGTGTTCCAGCACGATTTATTCTCACATAATATGATAGATGTCTCTTTAAAAAAGGGATGGTTTACAAAACATCAAAATCAGCACTATAAAATGTGCTTAATTCACATCAACCTTAAAATCATTAGCCCATCTATTTATTCTTCTGCTAAACAGCAATAAAACAATCAAAATGTTGGTTTCCATGCTTTTTACAACTTTTAACGAAAGTTGACTTTTTGACTAACTAGGGGCAAAATTGTAATTTACCATTATCGGTCACAATAATTATTATTCACTTTCTCTGACCCTCAGAGTTTTTAAGTGAATGTAAAAGAAGACGAAAATACGTGCAGGTATCTCTAACTGCTCACACAAGTCCCTTACCTGCAATCACTCAAAAAATTTCACTTTCTCAACGCTGCTCGATCCAGCAGTCCGATTTATTTCTCCAATACTCTCTGGAGCTGCATATAACCATTTATATGGTTAATTACACATTTCCTACTGTATTTCACATTAAATACAGTCTATTTCCCCTAATGTGCTTTAATATACCTTAATGGGTCTAACTATGCCTTAAGCTCATTTCCATTTTACTATTCATTTTCGTTGGGCCTATTAGGCTTGTAGGGCCCACCAACTCTTATTGGGCTTGTCTTAGACCCATTACATCACATTGGGCCTAAATTATTTGGGCTTGGCCCATTGGACCTCTCGGCCACATGCCATGGCCGAGAGCTCTCCATGTCGTCGGTCACACCATGGCATGCCGACCATGTCCCTTTCCTTAGCCAATTCACTTAGGCATTTCACAAACACTTGGTTGACTACATTCTTAAACATCACATAGTTCATTTAGGCATTTTATCAAACACCTTGATTGCCAACTTAATACATGTATTAATTAATCAAATTGATTAATTCTAATTATGCCATAATCATTAACACATGTACATTAATCTATTTATACCTTAAAATCACATGGGTATTCATCAATATTTCACTACTCGCTCTCGACCTCACCATGATCATAGTGATTTCATATGTTTCAATGCTTAAAACATATACCAATATACTTAAAATCATTCATACATTAACATATATGAATTTGAAAACTTGAAAATATACCTAGTATTTGTGTTCACACTTGATCGAAACTTTGGAGGCTTATGGTTTGTACACTATGGCTTCTTGATAGCCAATTCCAACATATGTCACTCTCCTTTCAATTTGGAACAACTTTCATGAAGAATGCAAGTTCCAAGTCTGCCTAATTCCTAGTGATTTCTAGTGAGAGAAAGCTTGGATAAATGTATTTCAATGGTTTCTTCTTCTAGCTGAGAATTGTGTGGTGAAGATGACAATGGTGTGGCTGATTTTATAAGTCATTTACTTAGCCATTAAGCCTTACTTTTCAGCCATTAAACTTGACTTCTAAGGCTTAGTTATGAGTCACCTAATGAGTCATAGTTAGCTTTAACTATGGTTAGATATTTATCTAATGGGCTTTCCAATTGGGCCTCTCGGTTTGGGCTTTCTTAATGGGATTTCGGGCTGAAAATTTTACTATACCTCAGGCCTTTTATTGACTCAATATTTGGCCTATCAATTGGTCCAAAAATTTGGTCTAAGGGACCTAAGAATTTCAATCTCCGTTTAGTATACCTTAATGGGCTTTAAAATTTTCACTTTAGGCCCATTACGTTTTTTACCATAAAATTAAATCTAGAATCCTTCCGAATAAATTTTCCTTACTTTCGAGGATAATTATCTTGTATTCTGACCAAGAATATTTTTCTCCAAATTTTTCTCCATACTTAGGTTAATTTTTAACCATGATTAGTCAATTATGGTAAAAGTTCACTTTTCTTAACTATAGTTGACTTTTTTCCTTAACCATTGACCAAGTTGACTTTTTCTCAAAATTTTGAAAGTGTCATATCTTATGTCTTACACTCTCGTCTTTACGTTTCAACCGTTCCTGGTAGATAATTACACCCGAAACACTTTAACTTGCGAAAGAGGTCCATTTTACCCTTTTTAGCTTTTACTCTCGTTCTCTATGTTCGGAACTAAATTAAACTGACTTTCCTTCATGAGCCCTCTATATTTTCTCATTTTAAGTTCTTCTCTTCAGTCATAATGATTCAGATGCAATTGGTTTAGCTTGTGACTCTTATAGCTCACATTAGGCTTTTTATGTAGCTTTTTCGTGTTAAATCATTTTACTAACACTTTAAATCTTGTAAATACTCTTCTTATGATTCAACTATAATAATCGAGTGTTCATACACATAGAAATCATAAGGTACTGGCTACATAAAAATGTGGGTCTGACAATCCTCCCTACTCAGAAGATTTGGTCCTCCAAATTAGAACCAAGTCAGTCATCAAATAGGTGAGGGTACTTCTCTCGCATCAGACTCGCCAGCTCCCAAGTAGCCTCCTCTGAAGTATGATGCTGCCAGAAAATCTTCACTAACCCAATGGTCTTCGATCTCAATACCTTTTCCTTCCTATCCAATATCCGAATCAGTCGCTCAACATATAACATGTCCTCTCGGAGCTCCAAAGGCTCATAACGAATCACAGTGCCAGATCCGCGTGATACTTCTGAAGCATCGATATGTGGAAGACGTTATGGACACCTGATAAGTCCGGTGGCAATGCCAACCTATAAGCCTTATCTCCTACTCGATCAAGTATCTCAAAGGGTCCAATACAGCGAGGATTTAGCTTCCCTCTCTTCCCAAATCTCGTTATGCCCTTGGAAGGAGAAACTTTCAAAAACATGGATTCACTAACTACAAATTCTAGTGGCAGATGTCTCCTGTCAGCGTAACTCTTCTGTCTCTCTGAGCTATCCTCAATCTCTCTACAATCAAGTGGACGTCCTCAGATGCTTGCGTAACCATGTCAGGAGCAAAAATCTTACGGTCACCCACTTCATCCCATCCAATAGGAGAACGACATCTACGGCCATATAAAGCCTCATACGGTGCCATCCTGATACTCGAATGATAACTGTTGTTGTAGGCGAACTCGGCTAGTGGCAAGTGATCATCCTAGGAGCCTCTAAAATCTAGCACACATGCTCTCAACATATCCTCCAGGGTCTGTATAGTCCTTTCTGACTGACTATCTATCTGAGGATGGAAAGTGGTGCTCAAACTCAACTAGGTTCCCATGGCTTCCTAAAAATGTCCCCAAAAGTGGGAAGTGAAGCGAGAATCCCTATCAGAGACTATCTCACTGGTACACCGTGTAACCTCACTATCTCGCGTACATATAGCTCTGCTAATGAATTCAAAATATCGGTTGCTCTCATAGCTAGGAAGTGGGCTGACTTCATCAGTCTGTCGATGATCACCCATATAGCATCGTGATTCCTGCGGATTCTCGGTAAACCCATCACGAAATTTATGGTGATATGCTCCCATTTCCATGTCGGTATATGTAGAGGCTGCAATAACCCTGCAGATTTCTAATGCTCTACCTTCACCTACTGACATACGAGACACTTTGCCACAGAGTCTGCTACATCTCTCTTCATACCCAACCATCAGTATACCTTCCGAAAGTTCTGATACATTTTGTTACTCCCCGGATGTAACGTATACCTCGACGAAAGAGCTTCTGCCAATATCAATCTCCTAAGTCTTGGATCCTCGAAAACACACAATCTGCCTCTAAACCTCAGTAGTCCATCAGAACTCAACTCAAAATCAGTCACTATGCCCTTCTGCATCTAACTACTCATATCCATACAAGATGGATCAGTCTGCTAAGCCACTCTAATCCTGTCAACAGAACCAGCTCCAAGCGTAGACTAGCTATCACATAGCATGTATCCATGTCAGAAGGTACAACTCCTAAACTGAGGGTAGCAAACTACTCTAGCAAATCATGCTCCCTAACCATCATATACGATACCATCCCTAGGCTCTTCCTACTCAAAGCATCAGCTACAACGTTAGCCTTCCCCGAATGATAAAGTATCTTGCAATCATAGTCCTTCAGAAGCTCTAGCCATCTTCTCTGTCTCATGTTCAGCTCTTTCTGTGAGAACAGATACTTGAGGCTCTTGTGGTCAGTAAATATCTGGAACTTCTCACCATACAAGTAGTGACGCCATACCTTCAACGCAAACACTACTGTTGCTAGCTCCAAATCATGGGTTGGATAGTTCTTCTTATGATCCTTCAGTTGTTTGGATCCATAAGTAACTACCCTCCTATCCTGCTGTAAACCCCACGAATTTTCATGTATCCGATTTAAATAATAATGGAGAATGTGCTTATTGGTGGATAATTAATTTGAATTATAATATGAGAAACTTGGACGAGGCTAAATTACTAAAATATTTTGATTTGAGGAATAAATAATTATGAGGTGTAAAAATAAAATCTTTGAACTAGAATTAATATGTGTATATTCCTCCGTACTAGATAAGTACTAATAATAGGCCGATTACGTTTTGAACATAATACATGGTGAAGTATAAAATAACTACTTAAAATTTATTAATAAAATAAATTAAATGAGTAAATAAATAAACAAGTAAATAAAAAAACAAACAAACAAGATTATATCTTAATGTTAATACGAGAGACTCAGACTTAGACGAGGTTGATTTATAAATTTTCTTTTACATATATATACATATATACATGATGGAATATTAAATAATTACCTAGAATTGGTTAGTAAATAAATGAGAATTTATTTGAAATACATGGATGAGAATACATATGTATATATACATATATATATATATACACATTTGTACGTGCCGTTGTAGATATATATATACACACACACGCATACAAGATTTATGTGTACAAATGCAGTGTGAATAGGAGTCTGAAGATAGGTAGCATATGTGAACGATATGTGTATAAATACATGGAGAATTTAATCAAATACGTAGACATACATGTATTTATATATACATATATATGCAATGTTTAATTTATTTCTCAAGATTAAAATATATGTACAAGGGTATACAATTATACACAGATAATTATATATATAAGAATAAATGTACCCATGTATATAAATGTATATATACGAGTGTATGTATATATATAAGTATACATACATGTGAGCCGAGAGCTTTCTTCAGTATTATATACAAGTTATATACATAAATTCACGAGGGAGGAAATGTCACGGCAGGGAATGGAATCAGAGAAGGAAAGGGTGAAAGTATGAAGAAATATGTATGTACACAGTACATATATTGTAATGTTCCTGTCAGTGGAAGGTAAAGACATGAAAGGAAACGTGAAGGAAAAGAAAAAAATTTGGAGCAGGGGTAGGAACGGGTAGAATTCAGCCCGGTCTGCTGCTCCCATATTGTATTTGAGTAAAGTAAGAATAAAATCAGAGTGACAGGAAACGGAAGGAAGCTCCTGCCGAGCCCATCCCTGCTCCCTCTCCACGCTCACGTTACCGACATCTCACCAACACGTCTTCTTAGCTGCAGTCCCGTACATTCATAAAAGCGAGAAACGGGTAATTGAGAGAGGGGAAGAAATAGTTAAGACAGTTTGCTGAAGACCAGCAAAACCCCGAGAGACGGAGAGCAATCCCTGGAGTGAAGGGCTTCTTCATAGCCGATTGTGACTCAAGTAGAACCGGAGAGAAAGAGTGGCCCGAGAAACTGGCAAGGAACAAAAGAAAGAATAAATTAGGAGATAAGAAAGAGAAACTGGAAACAGAGAGTGAAACAAGAGAGTTGAATGAGATAGAAATGAGGGATAGTTCGGAGGAATGTGAAAAAGTTTTTTTTAGAAGACAAAAGTTGGAGAAGAACTTCCACCACCATCTTGCTAGCTGTAACCCGAAAATGTCATTAGCCTTCATCACCACAATCATGTGCTGCTGTGTCGATCATCGCAGTCTACAGATTTACTGCTACTCTATTTCGGTTGGCAGTAAAAGAGAGCAGGATGAAGGAGGTGATGGCAGTAATGAGAAACAGAGGAAATCATGGCTGCAGGAACCTCTTTCTGTGTCTAGAAGCTGGAAAACCGAGAGGATTGTGGTGGACTGGAGGTAAGGGGCTGAAGCAGGGAAACCGAGAGGAGGCAGAGGTGAAGAACGGCGGAGACCGGACGTGGGAGCTGGTAACGGAATGAATGGAGGGGAGGTCACCAAAGCCGGACTGAAACCAGGAACGATGGAGGAGGAGATGGCAGTCGGTGATGCGGTGAAACAAGGCCAAAAATTTGGAAACATGGGAGAAAGAAAGACATGAACAGTGTCAACGTAGAACGAAAACCAAAGAAGAAAAAAAAAGGATGGTGGGAAAAGAAAAGAAAAAGATTTGAAAAGAAAAAAAAAAGAAAAGAAAAGAATGAATAGTAGCCGAGGAAAAAAAAAGAAAGAAAATATAATTATATATATATATTTGGAATAGAGGATAGACACAAAGAATTTGGAAACTCAAGGGAAATGGGTGCTGACAGAAATAATCCGAGTAGACCGGATCCGTCGACTCACTGAGTCAAAGCAATCAAGAATTACGGACAGACATCAAGGTAATAAATTTATAAAAGTTTAGAGACAATTGTATGTATTGTATAATTTCGAGTGTATTTTCCCTGGGTAAGCAAGGTTACGATTTTGCCGTATCGTAATTAATTCGATAAATAGGATACTAAGAAATACAATTTTCGGTGTAGGAGAATCGTAAAAGGATTTAAGAGAGATACAAGGAGGCGTCACCACTCGAATTCGGGATATCCGATAAATCGAGGTAAGGGGTATTATTTAACTTAGTTCTGATAATGCATTTTTGTTTCACCGATAAATGATTTTATGAAAGAGCATGTGATTTGAAATGATTTATCAATGCTTTCATACTTGTGAAACGATGCATGTTTTAAATTGTCGAAATGTTCCCCGAGTATTTTTCATGTTGTGAAATAAATTTCCTAAGGTATGAAGTGTATGGATGTTTTACATTTATTTATGTTTTTATATCTATATTGTTAAAGAAGCTTTCGACAATTTCAAAAGTATTTAACAAAAGAAACTGTTTTCGAAAGGGGATTGTGGGGGCCACCTCTTGAGTCCTACGGGAACAAAGTGCCACACAGTCTTTCGGTTTTATGAAGGAGTATTCAGATTTCAAGGAAATTCGATGTTATTACTCGATATGAGTTTATGAATTATAAAACCCAAGAAAGATTTTGGAAACTCTGTTTTGAGACTATAGGCTTCATGCATGGTTACTTCTTGTGGTGTTCCAGCTATACCACCTGAGGTGTCAGTACGTTGGCCCCTTTAGCAATTGACTCAACCTTTGTGGAAGATGTCGTGCTACTGGTGGTTTACGATGATGTTTTGGTAGTATCTCGTGCCCGCGCAGCACGGATGAATGTTTCCCGCATGGTGAGTGCCACAGGTGCCCGTGCCCTAGCTATGTGCTAGTATATGATAAGAAAAAAGAAGATACTACCCATGTTTATAATTATTATTGCTGTATGAACCTGATCCATTCTACAGCCCCCCCTTACCATGGTCATAGGTATGATGACTCTCCATGGAGAATGACACGTATCGCATGACTTAGTTATAGCCTAGTCTCCTCGATTTGATTATGAAAAATCGACTATGATGAATGAATATGTGTTTTCATGATTATGAATTATTCATGAAAAGTTTATGAAATGATTATGAAATATTCATGAAATGTTTACGAAATGATTATGAAATATGCATGAAATGTTTACGAAGGGATTATGAAATACTCATGAGATGTTTACGAAATGACTATGGAATATTCATGAAATGTTTACGAAATGATTTATGAAATGTTCATGAAAGGTTTATGAAAAGTTGTAAAATGGTTAAGCATGCGATTTGTTTTAAAGACACGCATGTTTTATGACGATTATGCATGAAATGAAAATTTATGTATTGCATTAAGTTTCGTTCTATGAACAATTTCAAATGTTTTTATATATCATAACTACTTTAAGAGCATTACCTTACTGAGCTTTTCCCCAAAAGCTCACCCCTCTACCTCTCAGATTTTTGCAGTGAATTACAGCTAATAAATGCTGCGTAGACGACGTAGGCTGGCGGATATGAGCTTCCCCAGACTACTTTTTGTATATGCGTGAGGTATACGTTCTTATCTCTTTACCAGACTATTTGTATGCACATACATCTATTGAAAATAATGTGTCGGGATGAAATATGTTTAAGGATAAATTAAATGAGATATTTTTAAGGATTGACACTGAACAGGAATACAACCTAAGTGAATGAGGGAATAAGTGGGTAAATTAAATTCAAAAAACAAAATCCCCCGATTTTCAAGGGTTAAGTGTCGTTACACCTGCATCAATACACAGTCCAGTCCCTGATGCGAAGCATCGGTATATACTGCAAATCCTCCTGAGCTGGTAGGGATAGTGAGAATTGGAGCGGTGGTCAATCAACGCTTCAACTCTTGAAAACTCTTCTCACAATCCTCGTTCCATAAGAACGGTACACTCTTTCGAGTAAGACATGTCAACGGAGCAGCCAATTTCAAAAATCTCTCAATAAATCTCTGATAATATCCAGCTAAACCTAGAAAACTCCTGATCTCGATGACTGTCCTTGGTTGTTCCCATTGAACTACAACCTCTATCTTAGATGGATCCACTGATACACCATCTCTCGATACAACATGTCCCAAAAACGAGATCTGTGACAACCAAAAGTCACACTTACTAAGCTTAGCATATAACTTCTGCTCTCGTAGCGTCTGCAATACGATCTTGAGGTGCTCCTCATGCTCCTCCTCAGATCTCGAGTATACTAATATGTCATCGATGAAGACGATAACAAACTGGTCCAAATATGGCTTGAACACATCGTTCATCAAAGCCATGAAAGCAGCTGGAGCATTCGTCAATCCGAATGGCATGACCAAGAACTTATAATGGCCATATCGGGTACGAAATGCTGTCTTGGGTACATCTCCACTCTGAACTTTCAACTGATGATAACCAGACCTTAGGTCAATCTTGGAAAAGACCTGTGCTCCCTGAAGCTGATCTAACAAATCGTCAATGCGTGGAAGGGGATACCTATTCTTGATGGTGACCTTATTCAACAATCGGTAATCTATACACAATCGGAGGCTCCCATCCTTCTTCACAAACAAAATCGGTGCTCCCCAAGGTGAAACACTCGGTCAAACAAAACCCCTATCCAACAGCTCTTGTAACTGCTTCTTGAGCTCCTCCAGCTCAACTGAAGCCATACGATATGGTGGTCTCGAAATAAGCTCTATACCAGGCACCAAATCTATACAGAACTCTATCTCTCTATCTGGTGGTAACCCTGGCAACTCATCCGAAAAAACATCTGGGTACTCACTGACCACAGTAATATCTAACAACTCTGGATGTGCTTTATCCATATCTACCACGTACGCAATGAAACCTCGTATCACATCTGATGAAGTATCAGCTGTCCCCTGGTCCAAAGTATGTACGCGCCCTCGACTAATCACTTGTTTCCCCTTTTCTTCTGTCGTCGCTATACCTTTCTGAGCAGATGTGCCAGCTGGAGCTCTATCAAGCTCCTTGCCCTTCAGTGGGGTAGTATCAACCATCTCTGGGCAAGCTCTAGCAATATGCCCCTGTTTCTCGCATCGAAAACACACTATAGGAGTCAGTGGACACAGTCTACCTCCATGTTGTTTACCGTATCTTCTACACTGATCGGTAGTAGATCTCTGTCCTCCTATGACAATACCCTTTGCTGGAGCTACGGTCGGATAAGCAGGAGGTCTAGCAAGTATCTCTCGTGCCTCCTAAACCCGTGATCTCTTACCAAAGAGTTTTTTCCCTCATCGATAACTGAAATCCCTAGTCGGCCTCTTTTTCTGTATATCTCGGCTCCGGCTAAACTTCTCAAACTCGAAAGCATTCCTCTCGTAATCTTGCTCGCACAGTTGCGCCCTGCACACTGCTTCCTCATAAGTGGTTATATCTAATGGAACCAACCTGGACCGCAGAACCGGTCTCAATCTATTGATGAACCTATGGACCTTTCTGGCCTCACTATACATGGTATCTGGGTCATATCTCCCCAGGGATAGGAATCGAGTCTCAAACTCGTCCACTGACAAGTTCCCCTGGTTCAGTCCCAAAAACTCTGCCTGTAGTTTTTACTGTGCGGTATCGGGAATAAACTGCCTCCTAAAGGCCTCCCGAAATATCTCCCAACTAATATCTGTGTGTCGGGCTCTCAATATGGGTCGGGTGGACTTCCATCAATGCTCTGTAGCTCCTTTCAGTAGGAACGCAGCAAATGCGACCATCTCCGATGTCGTACACTCAAAGAATCCATAAAGCTTCTCCATCTCAGCAACCCACTCCTCAGCAGCTACAAGGTCCTTGACCCTACTAAAAGATGGAGGTCTAAACTTCTGGAATTCTCGCAACTGATGCAGATAACATCCGTACCCTAATCCACTACTACCCGAAATTGGTCGGGGTGTAGGAGTATCTACAGTCCTCGGTGCATGAGCTGTCTGCGTAGGTGTATCAGGGGCAACTGCCTCTCCTGTCGCAGCTCCTGCCTCCTGTCCTTGCCTACCTGGCATCGTCTGTGCCAATATCTCTACAATCGTCTCTAGACTACGCTCTAATCTCGTAAAGAGCGTCTCAGCACACTCTGGTGCCTCAGTAGCACCTGGAGTCTCATGGGTAGGTAATGGTTCAGCAGCAGCTCGTCTCTCAGGCCTATCTCCACGACCTCGAACCCTACCTCTCGTACCTCTACCACTACGAGTATTTGCCATATAGGCAAAGTTCATGCATTCACAATCATGAATTTGTCCGTCTCCTATCTGGTATACATAGTTATATCTAAACACAACACAGTACTATGGGGATGTACACTTTCCTATTGTCTAACACCGACTCACATCAGACCAACCTCTGCTCTGATACCATTCTGTCAAGACCCATCATGACTTAACCAAAATCACTACAAATGTTTCGCATTTTTAACTTACCTTTCCTCTCTTAAATGGTTGGGCTGTGATTCGATGTTAGCTTCCTCGCATACCATATCATCTATTCTCATACATACATGTCAATACATTGTTACTGACTGTAACTTCTTTTATAATACATATGAGATCATAAAAAAATCTAATATAAATACATTTCCCATAATATATATCGTAAACATCACTGTGTTGTTTCTATGTTTAGATACATAACCGTACAAAATATGTATACCTGTCGATCGATAGGAAATAGCAGCGGACACAAGAATACTATCCCTCAAAAGCTCTCACTCTACTGTTGATACTCTGTAGAGAGATGTAAATAAAGGGGTGAGCATACAACGCGCTCAGTAAGGAAATCAGGCAAGCAAGTAGATATTTACACTATCTACTCAAAATAATGCTATGCCTCAAAACGTTATTTCCTTAACTCATTTTCAAAGTATGTCTTTAAATATAAATATATATACTTGTACAGATTTAAATCCCATGTACAGAAATCATGCTTTCTTTCTCAAATGTAGGCATGTAGTGCAAAACAATGCATCTTTATAATATCACAATGCCTTTAGATAAATCATGTCATTTATATTTAAATCCCAGTAAATATGACATTTAAATCATTCACAACACAAAAATCGGAGTCCGACCCATCCCTCAGGTCTATCCGCAATTAAATCAGTCAATCATGTGATATATCATGTGAGACTCTAAGGTGAAAATGTAAATAGTATCCTGGACTATGATCATATCCGACAATGGTGATCCCAGGCAACACAGTACTCGGTGTGAGGGGCATCACTGCTGCAATGGGAGGGGGTCAGTTCATCACAACTGTCAGCTATATCCTTCTCAACTCCACAACACCACACGGTACAGTGTACTCCATGCCACATGCACAATACAACGTACTCCGTGGACCCTACATCACAGTCGGGGTGCCTGCCATAGGTCTTAGCCCTCAAAACCATGGAATATCATACCACGTCTCTAAATCCTCATGCGACCCTCTCATAGTGTGACACTCAATCTACACGAGGAAATCAAGCATGGTTTTCAACATGTATTATATATCACATACAGTGCACACTTTTGAGCGCGACTCACAATCGACACTCTGCTCAAACACTGTTCACATCACAAACTCAACTTTAGTGCGAGTAAACCTCCAGCAACTAGGTCAATGCATAGTTCATGTTTCAAATCAAGTACGAGCAATAGCTCCAGTACCATGCTATGCACAAAATTCATCAAATCAAGTACGAGCAATAACTCAAGTACTATGTCATGTATCTCATGTAAAATTTGAGTACGAGCTAATCGTTCCAACACTCTCTCATGCATAAATCACATAAAACGAAGTACGAGTAATAACTCCAGCACTCTATCATGCATGTCATGGAAATCTAGTACGAATAATAATCCCGCACTAATATATGTGGAAAATATATGAAATCCAGTGCGAGTTGTGCTCCAGCACAATTTCTTCTCACATAATATGATAGATGGCTCTTTAAAAAAGGGATGGTTTACAAAATATCAAAATCAGCACTATAAAGTGTGCTTAATTAACATCAACCTTCAAATCATTAGCCCATCTATTTATTCTTCTGCTAAACAGCAATAAAACACTCAAAATGGTGGTTTCCATGCTTTTTACAACTTTTCACAAAAGTTGACTTTTTGACTAACTAGGGGTAAAATTGTAATTTACCACTATCGGGTCACAATAATTATTATTCACTTTCTTTGACCCTCAGAGTTTTTAAGTGAATGTAAAAGCAGACGAAAATACGTGCAGGTATCTCTAACTACTCACATAAGTCCCTTACCTGCAATCACTCGAGAAATTTCACTTTCTCAACGCTGCTCGATCCAGCAGTCCGATTTGCTCCCAATACTCTCTGGAGCTGTATATAACCATTTATCCGGTTAATTACATTTTTCCTACTGTATTTCACATTAAATACAGTCTATTTTCCCTAATGGGCTTTAATATACCTTAATGGGCCTAACTATGCCTTAAACCCATTTCTATTTTACTATTCATTTTCATTGGGCCTATTGGGCTTGTGGGACCCACCAACTCTTATTGGGCTTCTCCTAGACCCATTACATCACATTGGGCCTAAATTATTTGGGCTTGGCCCATTGGACCTTCGGCCACATGCCATGGCAGAGAGCTCTCCATGTCGTCGGTCACACCATGGCATGCCGGCCATGTCCCTTTCCTTAGCCAATTCACTTAGGCATTTTCACAAACACTTGGTTGGCAACATTCTTAAACATCACATAGTTCATTTAGGCATTTTATCAAAAACCTTGATTGCCAACTTAATACATGTATTAATTAATCAAATTAATTAATTCTAATTATGCCATAATCATTAACACATGTACATTAATCTATTTATGCCTTAAAATCACATGGGCATTCATCAATATTTCACTACTCACTCTCAATCTCACCATGATCATAGTGATTTCATATGTTTCAATGCTTAAAACATATACCAATATACTTAAAATCATTCATACATTAACATATATGAATTTGAAAACTTGAAAATATACCTAGTATTTGTGTTCACACTTGGTCGAAACTTTGGAGGCTCACGGTTTGCACACTATGGCTTCTTGATAGCCAATTCCAACATATGTCACTCTCCTTTCAATTTGGAACAATTTTCATGAGGAATACAAGTTCCAAATATGCCTAATTCCTAGTAATTTCTAGTGAGAGAAAGCTTGGATAAATGTATTTCAATGGTTTCTTCTTCTAGCCGAGAATGGTGTGGTGAAGATGACAATGGTGTGGCTGATTTTATAAGCCATTTACTTAGCCATTAAGCCTTACTTTCCAACCATTAAACTTGACTTTCTAAGGCTTACTTATGAGTCACCTAATGAGTCATAGTTAGCTTTAATTATGGTTAGATATTTATCTAATGGGCTTTCCAATTGGGCCTCTCGGTTTGGGCTTTCTTAATGGGCTTTCGGGCTAAAATTTTTACTATACCTCGGGCCTTTTATTGTCTCAATATTTGGCCTATCAATTGGTTCAACAATTTGGTCTAAGGGACCTAAGAATTTCAATCTACGCTTAGTATACCTTAATGGGCTTTAAAATCTTCACTTTAGGTCCATTACGTTGTTAACCATAAAATTAAATTTGGAATCCTTCCGAATAAATTTTCCTTACTTTCGGGGATAATTATCTTATATTCTGACTAAGAATATTTTTTTTCAATTTTTTCTCCATACTTGGGTTAATTTTTAACCATGGTTAGTCAACTATGGTAAAAGTCCACTTTTCTTAACTATAGTTGACTTTTTTCCTTAACCATTGACCAAGTTGATTTTTTTTAAAAATTTTAAAAGTGTCATATCTTATGTCTTACACTCTCGTCTTTACATTTCAACCGTTCCCGGTAGATAATTACACCCGAAACACCTTAACTTGCTAAAGAGGTCCATTTTACCCTTTTTAGCTTTTACTCTCGTTCTCTGTGTTCGAAACTAAATTAAACTGACTTTCCTTCATGAGCCCTCTATATTTTCTTATTTTAAATTCTTCTCTTCAGTCAGAATGATTCAGATCCACTTGGTTTAGCTTGTGACTCTTATAGCTCACATTAGGCTTTTTATGTAGCTTTTTCGTGTTAAATCATTTTACTAACACTTCAAATCTAGTAAATACTCTTCTTATGATTCAAATATAATAATCAAGTGTTAATACATATAGGAATCATAAGGTACTGGCTACATAAAAATGCGGGTCTGACACATACATAGGGTAGCGTATGAAGACGATCGAGGATCTTCCTAGCCGACGGCCAGGGAACGGGCAGGGCTCTGACTTGAAATGCGCATATAGTCCACATTTGGTGGTGCACGTGAGTTCGTGCATATAGTCCACACTTGGTGGTGCGCGAGATAGGGCAACGTACAACCCTAATCCAGTCCTACGGCTCCCCTGTACAATGGCCATATGTACCTATGATGAATATCCTACGGGACCTGATGTATGATGTCCTTCGAGACGAGTATATGATTATGCCTGGCTCCATGATGAATTGACGGAAGGATATTTATATTTTTGCACATTTCATGCTACCTTTTTTATACTACTTGCTATTAGCACATGTTTTCTATGATGAAGTTTTAAGCTAGCCCTTGAGATACAATATGTATTATTTGATGAGATGAGATGCTTCTTTCTTCTATACACCGTATGATATGCATACTATATTTGAGTTTTACCCAAGTGTTACATAATGCGTAAACAATGATTTAAGCATGTTTTAAATGCATATAAAGCTATTTTAAATGTAACTCTTGCTGAGCCTGAAAAGCTCGCCCCCCTTATTTTCCTCCTCTACAGAGTACTTTCAGTAGTTTGAGTACGGCTGTGGACTTGCATCTTTGGTATCTGTTGCATCCTATCGAGAGTCAAGTATACATATTTGTATAGTTTTGTATCTGAACATGTAAATGCACAGTACTGTAAATGGATATGATGTCGGGGATGTAGAGTTATGTAAATACCATTGTATATGTATTTAGTTAAAGTCAAAGGATAGTAAATCCTGATATGTGAATGTGAATATGAAAATGGAATGGTAAATAGTGTGAGGAAACTAACACCGAATCATAGCCCAACTATTGGTAGGATGGTCACGATGAGAGAAAGGTAAGAATTAAAGAATAATCGAAAAAATTATAGTGGTTTTTAGGTGAATTGGGTCTTGTCAAAGGTGGTATCAGAGCTGAGTCGACCTGATATGAGTCGGTATTAGTGGTTAAGAAAGTTTACATCCTCATATACCGTGCATTGTTTAGATACAATTGTGTATATCAAGATGGAATTACAGCTAAGAATTTGGTTTTGAATGCAAGAATCTAATTATTATAACTGATAGCCGCTATGGTAGAGGGGCGAGTACATGTACTCAAGGTCGTAGAGGTAGGCCTGAGAGTCGTATTGAGTCATCACATGATACTCAAGATGAGATTGAGGTGGAAGCTGATGTTGATCATGCCCCACAAGGTCCCACAGTGAGATCGGAAGATATTGAGACACGCTTCACAAGGTTGAAGCGGAGTGTGGAGAATATTTTGAAGTTATTACTTAGTCTATGCAGGGAGCTGAGGGCTAGCGAGACCCAACTGCACAGATGCCTCAGACTATATAGATTCCAACACCTCACCGGTTTAGGATACGTCTTCGCCTGCAGCTTTACAGCAGAGTGGTAATGATTTGGAATATGATTATGAGCTGAACAGGTTAAGGCAATTTTAAAAGTTCAGATCACCGGTAATTAGCAAGGTAAAGAACCTAGTAGCTATTGAGGACTAAATGAATGAAATAGTGAAGTTGTACGAGTTCTATCGGTGTATGTCGACTGAGAAAGTGACTTTTGATGCGTTTATGTTGGAGGGCGAGAAGGAGCGTGGTGGAAGTCCGCTCGACTCATCTTAAGAGTTAGACATCCAGAGATGACATGAGAGATAATTCTATATGCACAGAGACAGTATATTCCTAACGCTGTTCAGAGGAATTTACGGATAGAGTTCTTTACTCTGACCCAGAGGAATAGATCGATTGACGAGGATGAATCTTAGTTCACATCCTTGGGCAGGTGTGACCCCGACACTATAAACAGTAAGAGTCGGAAGGTCCGAAAGTCATGTAAAGACTCAAATCGTCTATCAGATTTTGATTGGCCCCGTTAGATATCATTACCTATGAAGAGCCAGTGCGCAAATTACAGGGTGTGAATAAAGTTATGAGTTGCATGCCTCTAAGTTTGGGAAAGGTAATAAGGCCGAAATAGAGATAGAAAGAGAATAATGGATGACAAAGGTGTCAGAGTGGGAAGGAGGTCATTTGGTAAGGAGGCCATTTGGTAAGAGATTTAAAGCTGATGAGTCACGGGGTAAGATAAGTAGTAAGCTCTCAATGTATCCAGTTTCAGCACCTACAAGGGGTATTATGATTGGAAAACCCCGATCTACTACTGAGCAGTGTAAGATGTGTGGTAGATACCACAGAAATAGGCCTCGCATCTTATTGACTAAAACATGCGTTAAAAATGGTAATACGAGACATCTATTTAAGGATTGCCTAGAGCTGGGTGAGATTGCTCCACAGAAAGGTAAAGAGCCTGAGAAAGCCCTGCTGATACCTTTGCCCCGAAAGAGAAGGCCACAACCGAAGAGAATGAGGAAATAGGCTGTTGGTCGAGGATGAGTGTATGCCTTGGACCAGGACACTAATGATGCTTCATCTGATGTGGTGGAAGGTACCATCTTGATTGTTAATATTGAAGCAATTGTTTTAACTAATCCTGGTGCCACGCATTTATTCAAATCACATTCGTTAACATATAAGTTAGTAAAAGATGTAAAGCCTATACCTTTAGGCAAAATGCTGATAGTTAGCATCCCAACGAAGGAGAGTCAGCTAACTAAATATGTATGTAGAGATTGAAGTGAAAAGTGAGGGAAAATGATATGTCAGCTGATCTTATTCAATTGAATGCGAATGATTATGATGTAATATGAGGAATGGACTAGTTAGCTGCAAACTATGCGGTTGATATTGCTATTCTAAGATAGTGATGTTTCCACCTTGAAAAGTATATAGTATGTTTTGAAAAGTGAAGAAAGAATGAAATAGTTATAATTAAAGGAGTAAATGATCGTACTAACGGAATGAATAATGATGAGAAGATTTCATCGCTTATGTGATTGATATGGATAAGGCATATCCGGAGTCGACAGATATCCCAGTAGTCAGGAAGTTGCCTAATGTCTTCCCAGATGATCTACCAGAGTTGCCACCAGTTAGAGGAATGGAGTTTTGTATTGATTTGGTAACTGGTGCTGAGCCGATAACCAAACCACCGTATAAAATGGCTTCAGTGGAATTAAAGGGACTAAAGAAGTAATTACAGGAGTTATTGGATAAGGGTTTGTAAGACCGAGTGTTTCGCCTTGAAGAGCACCAGTTCTGTTTGTGAAAAAGAAATACGGAAGCCTCTGACTAGATAGTGATTTTGATTGGTGAATAAGGCTACCATCAAGAATAAGTCTTCCCTTCCACACATTGATGAGCTATTAGATTAGCTTTGGAGAGCACAGGTCTTTTTGAGATCGATCTGAAATCTGGGTATCATTCGTTGAGGATTTGGTATGTGGATGTGTTCAAGACAACTTTCTGTACCCATTATGACATTAATGAACGAGGTATTTAAACTTTACCTGGACCGATTTGTTATCATCTTTATCGATGATATGTTGGTACATTCGAAGTCCAGCGAAGATTATAAGCAGCAATTGAAAACTGTTTTACAGATGATTTGTTGAGGATTTCTCGAAATAGGCTGCTCCATTGACACGTCTAATTTAAAAGAAAGTTGTATTTGAGTAGGATGATAAGTATGAAAGTAGCTTTTGTGAGTTTTGGTAAATTGAAGCATAAACTAACCACCACACCATTCTCACTATACCGAACAGCCCAAGAGGTTTCTCAGTATATATGGATGCCTCAAAACAAGGATCAGGTTGTGTATTGATGCAAAACGGGAAGATAGTCGCTTATGGATCCAGACAGTTTAAGGACCATGAGAGAAACTATCCAACCCAGGGTTTAAAGTTGGTAGCCGTAGTGGTTGCACTGAGGGTATGGCGCCACTACTTATACGGTGAGAAATTTTATGTATGCACTGATCATAAACGCCCTAAGTATTTGTTTGCACAAAAAGAGTTGAATATGAGATAACAAAGAGGGTTAGAGCTTCTGAAGGACTGTGATTGTGAGATATTGTACCACCCGGGTAAGGCTAATGTAGTGGTTGATGCCTTGAGCAGAAAGAGCCTCGGGATGGTATCACATGTGATAGTCAGGGAGCGTGAGCTGTTAGAGCAGTTGTGAGCCTCAGTAGTGATGTAATCCCTTCTGATGCTGACAGTGATTATGTGATAGCTAACCTAAGATTAGAACCGGATTGGATTGACCGGATTTGACAGGCTTAGCGTGATGATTGGCAAGGTGTTGATAGTATGAGTCAGATTCAGATGGGTACAGTGACAGAGTTCACAGTGAGTGATGATAGTTTACTGAGGTTCCGAGGCAGAATAAGTGCTCCTAAGGACCCACAGTTGATGAGATTTTTATTGACAGAAGCTCACTAGTCGAGGTATACAGTGCATCAGGGGAGTAATAAAAATGTATCAGAATCTCTAAAAAGGTATTGGGACATCGTAGAATAGTAACAAAGTATCTCGTATGTCAGCAGAGTAAGGTAGAGCACCAGAAGTCTGCAGGGTTATTACAGCCTCTACCTATATCGACACAGAGATGGGAGCATGTTACCATGAATTTCGTAACGGGTTACAGAGGAACCGTAGGAATCACGAGGCTATTTGGGTGATAGTCAATAGATTGACTAAGTCTGCCACTTCCTATGTCATGCCCCGCTTTCGGGAACCCTTCTATCCATACATTCTCTACTACGGTTGGGCTGTGAGAAGATGCAATTACTAAAAATTTATTCATTTACAGCGGAATATTTAAAACTTTAAGTCACACTCCCAGGTGTGTGTGTAAATACGCAAAATTAATTGTATAAATACCATGTGCTTACATATCATCCCCATAATACTGTTTACAATTCCAAGATATAACTGTGCGATACGATATATTAGATACAAAATACTCGTGTATACAATTCTTATACCTTTTTACCGAATCGTGGGAGCTGTTCAACACAAAAGACTTAGAGACCACCGCTCTCTTACTTCTCAGTACCTGGAGGGGGAAAATAGTGGGATGAGCAAACCACAGCTCAGTAAAGAAATGTATGCTAGCTGGTAGATATCGTACTACCTACATAGCCCATGCATGCATAAACCAAAACCATGTTTTCGTTATAAATGGAAATATCATACGAACAATGCATTTAAACATATGTTTCTCAATAGCATTTTCGTGTAAATCAAATGTCAAACTTCCATTTAAAACATGCTCATAAATAGTGCCCTCATGGCACGAATGTGAAATCAGAGATTTATTAAAACACGAAATCTCTTTCACTTCTCAAATCATTCTTTCTCGCAAGTCTCTTTCTTTTCTGAGATTGTCTCTGTTTCTCGATTCTCTGAGACAGGCATGGAATTTTAGGCAATCAAATATCCACGACTTATGGCCACAGTCAGTGATCCCAGGCCTCACTGATCGGGTGTGCACAGGGTATCACTTCGCCTGAAGGGGGATGGGTCAGTCCTGCCCTCCGGCTCATTTCAATCCACCTCATCTCCTCGTATACTCACGTTGAAGATACGTCGTGTGTCATCTACGCGATACTCGTACTCACGTGCACCCAGCACTGTACATAGTATACCAACGGGTGACTACACTATTCTACGTACAACCGTGGACCCAAGTCCATACTCCAACTCCGATGGACTTTTTATCCTTAAACCATGTCTCATATACCAGGCGAGCAAGCAGCGTGACACACAGTCAACGCAAAGCTCCAGCGCGGTACGATCTATCGTTAAGGCCCAGCCCGTTCAATTGGCCGTCGGCTGGTATCCCCTTGGGTCCCAGACCCCCAGGTTTACCTTAACTCAATAAAACAGGTGCGAGCAAAGTTCCCGCACTTTCTCAAAACCCTCGTGCGAGTTAAAACTCCCGCACGGTACATCAAGGCCTTAAAACGGGTGTGAGCTAGCGCTTCAACACCAAATCTCATCTCAAAACTGATAGATGGCTATTTTCTCTATTTAAAACTCAAAACACGTTTATTCATACAGCATGCCTCTTCATGCTAAAACATGTAAAATTAGCCAACCTATCATCAACATTTCTCAATCATAAATAACAATGAAAAATTGAGAAAATCATTGAAAACATGCATATCATGCTATTTCCTTACCCTATCCCATTTCTCAATACATATATACGTCATAGTACTTTGCATACTTCCATATCATTTCATAGAATTATCATATCGTACTAGTCTAGCAATATATCTACGAAATTGTCGTAAAATACGTACGAACATCTCTATAGCTAACACACAGTCCCTTACCTCGTTTTACTTGTGTGCAACTATCCACCTTTATGCTTCTTGCGTTCTCATCTCGACTTGCTCCGGCGTATCATCCGAAACTGAAATTCATCCATCAACATTTGAGTTAATGTTTCTAACTCTTATTCAACTAAGCATTTATCCAATGCCTTAATTACACATTTTTACCCTTTGTGGTAAATCTCACAATTTATCCCAATATCAACACTTCCAAACCATTTCCACAACATACTCATCCACTCAAGATATCTCATTCATCATAAACACTCCCACACTCCACTTTCTCACACTTGACAATTTCTAAGTTATATTCATTTCATACCATTTTAGGTAGTTCTATCCACAACATGCACACCCAAATATCTTTATAATCATTGACTAAACCAATGTACTTGGATTTGTGCATTAGAACTTACCTCATTGGATTTTCCTCTTGCTCCAATTAGGATTGTCCTTTATTTCTTCAATCCATCAAATGGGGAAATACCTCTAGACTATGTTGTTCTTCTCTTTGATGTGAACAACTTTGTCTCTAATAGCCTTTCCTCAAATCTTACTGAAAATGGCTGGATTTAGGAGTGAGAAACTAGATTTCTTTGAGTTGAAGTGAGAAGGAAATGTTTGTCCCGAAATTCTGATGATCCAACTGCTCCCATTTATAGTTTTGACTTGATGAGATCGATCTTCCTTGGGTGGAGATCGATCTGTTCCTCAAAAATCCCTCTTTTCTAAGACGTTTTAAAGGTAGGAGATCGATCTGTCGAGACTGGAGATCGATCTGCTGTCAAACAGAAGCTTAAGGAGATCGATCTGGTCTTAGGGGAGATCGATCTGCTTCCAACCCGAGAGCTAAGGAGATCGATCTGCTTCCTTTGGAGATCGATCTGTTCCCTTCCATTTCTCACATAAGGGCATTCTGGCTCTCCCAGATCGATCTCTCATCCTATGAGATCGATCTGGCCTTCACAAATTCCAGATTTCTTGCAGTTTTTTCTGCAACAACCCTTACTAAACACCCTTAATTTGCTACCATGATCATTTCCTCATTCATTCATCTTTGAGACTTGAAAATGGGATCCATCCTCACTACATACACATTAAAACTTGTGTAGAATCTTTGTATGACCAAATATATACGATATTACTCAAATGGAAATATACACTTATGTAAATCTTTCCTTCCATTTTACTATACTACTCATATTCCATTTCGATCACATTCTTCTCGTGTTCAAGTTTATTTCCTCCTACTCATGCATAATGTAACTTGTATGTATAATCACACTTCTTATTACAAGTGCGTACATAATCTTATGAACTTACATTGCATATACTTCACATTACAATGTATCATCATACTTATGATTTTATTTACATTCCCATGTTCCTATATACAGCTATACATATACGGGGTCTCACATTCTCTCCCACTTAGAGAATTTGGTCCTCCAAATTAGAACCAATTCAATCTGTGAATAACTCGGGATACTTTTCCCGCATCAAACTTTCCAGTTCCCATGTGGCCTCTTCCACAGTGTGATGTTGCCACAAAACCTTAACCAATGAAATCGTCTTGTTCCGCAACACCTTCTCTTTCCTGTCAAACACCCTGATCGGTCTCTCGACATACGACATATCTTTCTTGAGCTCCAACGGCTCATAACTAATTACATGTGTCGGATCCGGGTAGTACTTCCGAAGCATAGAAACGTGGAAGACATTGTGGACTTCTGCTAGCTCAGGTGGTAAGGCTAGCCTATATGCTCCTTCTCCCACTCTATCCAAAATCTCGAAGGGACCAATGTAACGAGGACTTAATTTTCCTTTCTTCCCAAACCTCATTATTCCCTTGGAAGGAGATACTTTCAAAAATACAGACTCGCCAACATCAAACTCAAGTGGTCTCCGTCTCTTGTCAGCGTAGCTCTTTTATCGACTTTGAGCTGTTCGCAGCCTCTCGCATATTATCTGAACATCCTCGGAGGCTTGCTTAACCAAATCGGGAGCGAGCAACTGTCTGTCACCAACTTCTTCCCAACCAATGGGCGATCGGCATCTACGACCGTATAGTGCCTCATAAGGGGCCATACCAATACTTGAGTGATAACTGTTATTGTATGCGAACTCAATCAATGGCAAGTGATCGTCCCATGAGCCTCTAAAATCCAGCACACACGCTCTCAACATATCCTCCAGGGTCTGTATAGTCCTCTCTGACTGACCATCTGTCTGAGGATGAAAAGCGGTGCTAAAACTCAATTGGGTCCCCATCGCTTCCTGGAAATGTCCCCAAAAGTGGGAAGTGAAGCGGGCATCCCTATCAGAGACAACACTCACTGGGACTCCATGCAATCTCACTATTTCTCGCACATACAGGTTCGCCAGTGCACTCAATGTATCAGTAGATCTCATGGCTAAGAAATGTGCCGATTTCGTTAACCGATCTACTATCACCCATATCGCATCATGGTTCTTACGGGTTCTCGGTAACCCCATCACAAAATCCATGGTGACATGCTCCCACTTCCATGTTGGTATCGATAGAGGTTGTAATAATCCTCCTGGTTTCTGATGTTCGACTTTTACTTGCTGACAAATGAGACATCTAGCGACATACTCAGCTATGTCTCTCTTCATTCCAGACCACCAATATGCTTTTCGGAGATTTTGATACATCTTACTACTCCCCGGGTGTATCGTGTATCTCGACGAGTGTGCCTCTGATAAGATCAGCTTTCTCAGCTCTAAATCCTTAGGAACACATATTCTATCTCTAAACCTTAGTATTCCATCTGGACTCAATATAAAATCAGCACCCTTCCCTTTCCGGATTTGGCTAATCATGACAATACACCATTGATCGATTTGCTGAGCTTGTCGGATTCTCTCAATCAACTCCGGTTCTAATCTCAAGCTAGCAATGATCCCATAGCTGCCAATCTCAGGTAGGGTCATATCCAGACTAAGGTTCGTGAATTGTTCCAACAACTCGTGCTCTCTAACCATCATATGAGATACCAACCCGAGACTCTTCTGACTTAATGCATCGGCGACCACATTTGCCTTCCCCGGGTGGTACAATATCTCACAATCATAGTCCTTGAGGAGTTCCAACCACCTCCTCTGTCTCATGTTTAACTCCTTTTGTGAGAATAGATATTTCAGACTCTTATGATCCGTAAAGATCTGAAATCTCTCACCATATAAGTAGTGGCGCCATATCTTCAACGCAAACACTACGGCCGCTAACTCCAAATCGTGAGTGGGGTAGTTCTTCTCATGATCTTTCAGCTGTCTCGATCCATAAGCTACTACCCTTCCATCTTGCATCAAAACACAGCCTAGTCCTTGATGCGAAGCATCAGTATACACCGAGTAATTCCCTGAACTGTTAAGGATGACAAGAACTGGCGTGGTAGTTAATCTGCGCTTAAGTTCCTGAAAACTCCTCTCACAAGCTTCATCCCATGAAAACTCCACACTCTTCCTCGTAAGATGTGTCAATGGAGCAGCTAATCTAGAGAAACCTTCTACAAATCTCCTGTAGTAACCAGCCAATCCCAGAAAACTTCTGATCTCTGTGACTGTCCTAGGTTGTTCCCACTGAACAACTGCCTCAATCTTGGATGGATCTACTGACACCCCATCCTTCGATATAACATGGCCTAGAAAAGAAATCTGTTCTAGCCAAAAGTCACATTTGTTAAGCTTGGCATATAACCTTTTCTCTCGGAGGGTTTGCAAAATAATCCTTAAGTGTTGCTCATGCTCTTCTCTGGACCTTGAATACACCAATATATCATTAATGAAAATAATCACGAATTGGTCCAGGTATGGCTTGAATACTTCGTTCATTAAAGCCATAAAAGCTGCCGGCGCATTGGTCAACCCAAAAGGCATCACTAAAAATTCGTAATGGCCATAGCGGGTACGAAATGCTGTCTTGGGCACATCCTCCTTCCGAATCTTCAATTGATGATACCCAGACCTCAGATCTATCTTGGAGAAGATCTGCGCTCCCCGAAGCTGATCCAATAAATCGTCAATGCGTGGCAAGGGGTACTTATTCTTGATGGTAGCCTTGTTTAACATCCGATAGTCGATGCACAACCTGAGGCTCTCATCTCTCTTCTTCACAAACAACACCGGGGCTCCCCATGGTGAGACACTCGGTCTTATGAACCCCTTCTCTAACAACTCTTGCAGCTGTTTCCTTAATTCCTCTAACACAACTGGGGCCATCCTATATGGTGACTTCGATATTGGTTCG
Organism: Firmiana major; assembly: GCA_033439115.1. NCBI lineage: Eukaryota > Viridiplantae > Streptophyta > Magnoliopsida > Malvales > Malvaceae > Firmiana > Firmiana major. The sequence continues at coordinate 40,984,185 of CM065908.1, read as the reverse complement.
GTTCCAGGCGTCAAGTCTATACCGAATTCCGTTTCTCTATCAGGTGGCAATCCTGGTAGATCGTCTGGAAAGACATCAGGGAATTCTCTGACCACTGAGATGTCCTCCATATCCGGATGTACTTTGTTCAAATCCACCACATAAGCAACAAAACCTTCAAAACAACACTCAAGCCATTTATACCAAAGTACTTTACTTAATACAAAATTTAAGATTTCATTTCTTCTCTTAAAATCTTACAACACATTCTTCAGGTAGAGAAAACTTAATGGACTTAGAACGACAGTCTATGACAGCATGATTGACGGCTAACCAATCCATTCCCAAAATTACATCAATGTCATACATATTCAACAAAATCAAGTTGGCTGTCATGCACTTATCTCCCACCCTCACTTTACAATCTTTATACACTTGTTCAACTAATTGGCTAACTCTCATTGGAGTACTTATTAGTAAAGCCCTACTCAAGTATGTGGGTTCTACAAAACCTTTTAACTTAGATGCACATGCAGGTGATAAGAAGGAATGCGTAGCACCAGAATCAAACAAAGCTATAACCTCTAGATTGAAAATCAAGATTGTACCTCTTATCACTTCAGAAGAGGTATCAGCCGATGCCTGGTCTATCGCATACACCCTGCCTTGACCCACCACTTGTTTTCCTTTTTCTTCAGCCGAGGCTTTCTTTCTTGCAGGAGGTGCAACTGTAGGAACCCTCTCTGGCTCTTTACCCCTCTGTGGAATTGCCTCAACTATCTCCGGGCACTCTCTGGCATAATGTCCAAATTTACCACATCTGAAGCATCGGGTACCCTGAAGATGACATGGCCTACCACCATGGTATCGACCGCATAACCTACACTGATCTGTAGTCGATCGGGGTCCACCAATCACTATACCCCTGGCTGGTGTCTGAGTCGGAGGCATAAAAGATCTAGCAACCTTTTTCTGGAACTCATCTACCTCTCTCCGACGTTTACTCATGAATTTTTGACCAAATTTGGCACTCTTGCCATCTCCCAACTTCCTCGGACCCTTGTCCTTACCCCAACTAAACTCAGAAATCTGCAAGTCATGATCTTGCTCACATAACTGGGCCCGTCGCACGGCCTCTCTATATGTAGTGACATCAAATGGGGCCAACTTCGCTCGGATCGAAGGCCTCAGTCCATCTACAAATCTACGGACTCTAATAGCCTCGCTCCTGATCGAGTCCGGATCGTATCTACCCAGTGAAGTGAATCGTGACTCGTACTCATCAACTGTTCGATTCCCTTGAGTCAGATTCAGAAATTCCATCTGTAGTCTCCGTCGAGCAGTATCTGGGATGTATTGCTCTCTGAAAACGTCCAAGAACATATCCCAAGTGATAACCATTCCTTGAGCTCTTAACATCGGCCTAGTGGACTTCCACCAGTGCTCTGCTTCGCCTCTCAATACAAAGGCCGCAAGTGCTACTCTCTCCGTAGCTGAACATCTACAGAAGTCAAATAACTTCTCCATTTGACTGATCCAGTCCTCAGCCACCGTCGGATCCTTTACCCCGCTAAACGAAGGAGGCTTAAAGTCCATAAAATGCCTCAATCTTTCCATGTCACAATCATATCCATACCCCAATTCATCATCATGCTGATGTGGGGCTACCGGAGGAGGTACCGGTCGAATATGAGGTCCCCGTGGCCTAGCCGGTTCAGCTTGCGCAGGTGCAACATTCTCAGGTTCAGGTGCAGCTGCAGGGGGATTCGGTGCAGCCTGTCCCGCTGTACCAGGTGTACCCTCAAACCTAGCCATGATCTGACCCATCATGGTCATCATCGTGCGCATGTCTTCCTCCAATCGAGTTATTCGAGGATCAGAAGCCTCTATCTGTTCCTGGGGCTCATGACTAGAGGATGATCTACTGTGCCTCTCAGTCCTGTCATTTTGCCCTCGAGCCCTCGAGCTCTCTCCCCTCTTGCGGTGTCTCTCAGGCATAACTCACTAGCCTGATAACTTTCCTGCGTTATAACAAACATTTAATTCACTACCAGCTCCGTATACACATTTGTATCTAAATATCGCACAGTAACTTGGGGATGTATGTTTTCTTAGTCCTAAGCATCAACTCACATCAGACCAACCATGCTCTGATACCAAGCCTGTCATGCCCCGCTTTCGGGAACCCTTCTATCCATACATTCTCTACTACGGTTGGGCTGTGAGAAGATGCAATTACTAAAAATTTATTCATTTACAGCGGAATATTTAAAACTTTAAGTCACACTCCCAGGTGTGTGTGTAAATACACAAAATTAATTGTATAAATACCATGTGCTTACATATCATCCCCATAATACTGTTTACAATTCCAAGATATAACTGTGCGATACGATATATTAGATACAAAATACTCGTGTATACAATTCTTATACCTTTTTACCGAATCGTGGGAGCTGTTCAACGCAAAAGACTTAGAGACCACCGCTCTCTTACTTCTCAGTACCTGGAGGGGGAAAATAGTGGGATGAGCAAACCACAGCTCAGTAAGGAAATGTATGCTAGCAGGTAGATATCGTACTACCTACATAGCCCATGCATGCATAAACCAAAACCATGTTTTCGTTATAAATGGAAATATCATACGAACAATGCATTTAAACATATGTTTCTCAATAGGATTTTCGTGTAAATCAAATGTCAAACTTCCATTTAAAACATGCTCATAAATAGTGCCCTCATGGCACAAATGTGAAATCAGAGATTTATTAAAACACGAAATCTCTTTCACTTCTCAAATTATTCTTTCTCGCAAGTCTCTTTCTTTTCTGAGATTGTCTCTGTTTCTCGATTCTCTGAGACAGGCATGGAATTTTAGGCAATCAAATATCCACGACTTATGGCCACAGTCAGTGATCCTAGGCCTCACTGATCGGGTGTGTACAGGGTATCACTTCGCCTGAAGGGGGATAGGTCAGTCCTACCCTCCGGCTCACTTCAATCCACCTCATCTCCTCGTATACTCACGGTGAAGATACGTCGTGTGTCATCTACGCGATACTCGTACTCACGTGCACCCAGCACGGTACATAGTATACCAACGGGTGACTACACTATTCTACGTACAACCGTGGACCCAAGTCCATACTCCAACTCCGATGGACTTTTTATCCTTAAACCATGTCTCATATACCAGGCGAGCAAGCAGCGTGATACACAGTCAACGCAAAGCTCCAGCGCGGTACGATCTATCGTTAAGGCCCAGTCCGTTCAATTGGCCGTCGGCTGGTATCCCATTGGGTCCCAGACCCCCAGGTTTACCTTAACTCAATAAAACAGGTGCGAGCAAAGTTCCCGCACTTTCTCAAAACCCTCGTGCGAGTTAAAACTCCCGCACGGTACATCAAGGCCTTAAAACGGGTGTGAGCTAGCGCTTCAACACTAAATCTCATCTCAAAACTGATAGATGGCTATTTTCTCTTTTTAAAACTCAAAACACGTTTATTCATACAGTATGCCTCTTCATGCTAAAACATGTAAAATTAGCCAACCTATCATCAACATTTCTCAATCATAAATAACAATGTAAAATTGAGAAAATCATTGAAAACATGCATATCATGCTATTTCCTTACCCTATCCCATTTCTCAATACATATATACGTCATAGTACTTTGCATACTTCCATATCATTTCATAGAATTATCATATCGTACTAGTCTAGCAATATATCTACGAAATTGCCGTAAAATACGTACGAACATCTCTATAGCTAACACACAGTCCCTTACCTCGTTTTACTTGTGTGCAACTATCCGCCTTTATGCTTCTTGCGTTCTCATCTCGACTTGCTCCGGCGTATCATCCGAAACTGAAATTCATCCATCAACATTTGAGTTAATGTTTCTAACTCTTATTCAACTAAGCATTTATCCAATGCCTTAATTACACATTTTTACCCTTTGTGGTAAATCTCACAATTTATCCCAATATCAACACTTCCAAACCATTTCCACAACATACTCATCCACTCAAGATATCTCATTCATCATAAACACTCCCACACTCCACTTTCTCACACTTGACCATTTCTAAGTTATATTCATTTCATACCATTTTAGGTAGTTCTATCCACAACATGCACACCCAAATATCTTTATAATCATTGACTAAACCAATGTACTTGGATTTGTGCATTAGAACTTACCTCATTGGATTTTCCTCTTGCTCCAATTAGGATTGTCCTTTATTTCTTCAATCCATCAAATGGGGAAATGCCTCTAGACTATGTTGTTCTTCTCTTTGATGTGAACAACTTTGTCTCTAATAGCCTTTCCTCAAATCTTACTGAAAATGGCTGGATTTAGGAGTGAGAAACTAGATTTCTTTGAGTTGAAGTGAGAAGGAAATGTTTGTCCCGAAATTCTGATGATCCAACTGCTCCCATTTATAGTTTTGACTTGATGAGATCGATCTTCCTTGGGTGGAGATCGATCTGTTCCTCAAAAATCCCTCTTTTCTAAGACGTTTTAAAGGTAGGAGATCGATCTGTCGAGACTGGAGATCGATCTGCTGTCAAACAGAAGCTTAAGGAGATCGATCTGGTCTTAGGGGAGATCGATCTGCTTCCAACCCGAGAGCTAAGGAGATCGATCTGTTCCCTTCCATTTCTCACATAAGGGCATTCTGGCTCTCCCAGATCGATCTCTCATCCTATGAGATCGATCTGGCCTTCACAAATTCCAGATTTCTTGCAGTTTTTTCTGCAACAACCCTTACTAAACACCCTTAATTTGCTACCATGATCATTTTCTCATTCATTCATCTTTGAGACTTGAAAATGGGATCCATCCTCACTACATACACATTAAAACTTGTGTAGAATCTTTGTATGACCAAATATATACGATATTACTCAAATGGAAATATACACTTATGTAAATCTTTCCTTCCATTTTACTATACTACTCATATTCCATTTCGATCACATTCTTCTCGTGTTCAAGTTTATTTCCTCCTACTCATGCATAATGTAACTTGTACGTATAATCACACTTCTTATTACAAGTGCGTACATAATCTTATGAACTTACATTGCATATACTTCACATTACAATGTATCATCATACTTATGATTTTATTTACATTCCCATGTTCCTATATACAGCTATACATATACGGGGTCTCACATCCTACCTATGAAAGCTACTGATACTTTGAGTGCGTGGGCGGATTTATGTGTAAGGGAGATTGTGGAACACCATGTAATTTCTAATGAGCATTGTATCATATAGGGATTCCCACTTCATTTCTCACTTCTGGGAACATTTTTCAGGAAGCCATAGGAACCCAGTTGAGTGTTAGCACAGTTACTATCATTAGACAGATGGTCAGTCAGAGAGGACTGTACAGGTTCTGAAGGATATGTAGAGAGCGTGTGCAATTGACGTTAGAAGCTCCTGGAATGATCACTTGTCATTTGCTAAATTGCCTACAACGATAGTTATCACTCGAGTATCGGGATGACATTATATGAGGCATTGTATGGTCGTAGGGGTTATTTCCCGATTGGATGGGAAGAAGTGGGTGACTGATAGATAATTGCTCCCGATTTGGTAAGACAATCCTCTGAGAATGTTCAGTTGATGTGTAAGAGATTGAGAACAGCTCAGAGCAAACAGTAAAGCTATGCTGACAAGAGACAGAGACCGTTGAAGCTCAAAGAGAATAGGTCGTATGTTGAAAAGTCGATTGGGGTATTAGATGGAAGGAGAAAGTGTTGAGGTCTAAGATGATCTCCCTAGTCAAAGTCCTTTAGTAGTATTACACTCCAGAAAAAAAAAAAGCCTACGAGAATTAAAGAGTATGATGCGATAGACGTACCCGGAGTTGTTTATGGACACATTTGAATTGGTTCTAATTTGGAGGACCAAATTTCTTAAGTGGGGGAGATTATGTAAGACCCGAATTTTTATCATATTTCCTTATGATTTACGTGATGTAAACAAGGTTATATGTAAATTAAATCATAAAAAGAGTTTTACGTGAATGAAAAATGCAAATGGAATGAATAAAAATTCTCGAATGCATTTAAAGAACAAATGGAGATTGAAATGGCCACGAATTAAACGAATGAGATTCAGACCATTCAGATGGAGATAAAAATTTTAAACACGAAATGAGAAAAGGTTCATGAAGGGAAGTTGTGTTGATTTGGTCCCGAACACGTTAAAAGGTAAAACGATCAAAAGACCCAAAATTCGATGTCAATTCAATAAGAAATTTACACTGTAAACATGGATTCAAGAAATCTTGATCAATAAAGGAGAAATAATTAAATTTCAGGTTAAATTGATCAAGATATGAATTTATTGGAATAGACCGAAATTTTTCACATCTAGAAATTATCCCGAAAATATGAGAAAAAATAAAATAAAATACCCCGATAAAAAATAAGATAAATATATATTTAATTGATTTAAATATATATTTAAATATTTTGGGTATATGATATATTATATTATATTTTAATAAAATATAATATAATATTAAAAAAAACAAACAAACAAACAAACAAAACAGAATTGCGAAATCGTGATTCTGTAAAAAAATGAAAGAAGGAAGACAAGCTGAGGGCCTCTCCTTCTGCATCGTCGACGGAGGCCATCGGCGAGGAGACCCAGGCGAGCGGCTGAAGGGAGAGGCAGCCAAGCCATCGTCGACGCTGGTAGAGGGCGAAGGAAGCGGCGATCGACGGTCGAGAGAGAGAAAGAGAGAAACCGAGAGAGAGGAGAGAAAATGGAGAAGAGAGAGACGAACGAAGGCCGGAGGAAGGGGGAACGCCTCACCATCGGCTAGAGGGGGCGACAATAGTGCCAATCCAGGTGCGAATCGGCGAGAAACGGTGCCGATCGGGAAGGGAGAAAAACGGCAGCGATGCCGAGGAGAAAAGAGGTCGGACCAGCCACTTTCCGGCTAGTCATGGTGAAACCGACACCAGATCCGTGCACTAGACGACCTCGCAGACAAAATGGAAAAGGAAGCCGACGAAGAACCGACCGACAAAGCTCCGAACGACGAAGGAGAAAATCAAACTGGACTGAATCGAACTGAACCGAACCGAACTGAATCGGGCTAAACCGGACTGAACTGGTTCAACCAGAAAAGCGAAAAAAAAAAGAAAAAGAAAAGAAAAGAAAAGAAAAATGGAGAAAAATTCGGTGATGCAATGGGGCTAAGGGTAAGCCGGTAAGTGGTCAAATGGACCAATTTAATTTTCGGAATAATTATTTAAACATATATTTGACTGAATTTGACCCGAAAAATATATAAATATGTAGCTCGATAATTGGCGACAAACAAGAGCTCAAGTCAGTCTCGATTTGTGTACTATCACGAAATCTCGGGTAAGTAACCCTTACGACAATTTGAATCGTTATGCGTGTTAAAAATTTACCGCATAAATTACGAATTTAATTCCGCATAAAATGAATTATATTTTGGAATTGGAGATAAATTGTCGTAAATAATTATTTGAGCTATCCAAGAGTTTAGAACGAGACCCAATAAATTGTTGGTGGGCCCATGAGCCCAATAGGTCTCGATGATGTGAATAGTAAGTGAAAAATAGGCTTAAGGTCGATTAAGGCCCATTAAGGTGCAATCGGGCCCAATACTTTGAATTAAGCTCAGAAATTATGAAATACAATTAATTGTATGATTTCTGACACGATAAATAATTATACGCAGCTCTAGAGATTTGATTAGAAGCAGATCGGACTGCGTGATACGACATTTTTGAAAAAAATCAGACTGTACAGAGTAAAGTGAGGTAAGGGATATAATTTAAAGTAGCGTTAGTGCTTCACCTACATTACCAATGACTTTATGCATGTTAGTTGAATGAGATTTTATGAAATATGCTGTAATGCCTTAGAAACCGAAACGAAACCGTTTCCCGAGTTTTTCAACGTGTTTGGTACATGCATGAGATACATTTTACTTCACATGTTTATGAAAATGTGATTTTTCAATATGAAAAAAGAAAACATAGTTTGATTTCATGAAATGACGTGGAAGAGCCCCGAGAATGCTTTACAAAAGCAATGTTTTCATGATACGGGTTAAAGTCCCAAAGGGGTTTACAAACTATGTTTTTATGATTACATGGGTTAAAGTCCCAAGAAATGATTTGAAACTATGGTTTTCCACAAGAAATGGTAAGAGACCCGTAAAGATGTATGAAAACCATGTTTTTGGGGTAAGCGGGCTAGAGTCCCGCAAAGGCATGATGTGACGAGGTCAGAGTGATCTGGGATCGATCTTGCATACATAGTGCAGCTTATGAAGACGATTGAGGATCTTCCTAGCCGACGGTTAGGGAACGGGCAGGGCTCTGACTTGAAATGCGCATATAGTCCACATTTGGTGGTTCACGTGAGTTCGTGCGTATAGTCCACACTTAGTGGTGCGCAAGATAGGGCAACGTACGACCCTGATCCAGTCCTACGGCTCCCCTGTACAATGGTCATATGTACCTATTATGAACGTCCTACGGGACCTAATGTATGATATCCTTCGGGACAAGTATATGATTATGCCTGGCTCCACGATGAATTGACGGAAGGATATTTATGTTTTTGCACATTTCATGCTACCTTTTTTATACTACTTGCTATTAGCACCTGTTTTCTATGATGAAGTTTTAAGGTAGCCCTTGAGATATGATATGTATTATTTAATGAGATGAGATGCTTTTTACTTCTTTACACCGTATGATATGCATACTATATTTGAGTTTTACCTAAGTGATGCATAATGTGTAAACAATGATTTAAACATATTTCAAATGCATATATAAAACTAAGCATCTCTACTATAGCCCATGTTTATGATGATTTGTAAAACCACGAGTTTTACCATGTTTTGAGTATTTAAAGCTATTTTAAATGTATCTCTTGTTGAGCCTGAAAAGCTCACCCCTCCCCCTTATTTTCTCCCTCTACAGAGTACTTTCAGTAGTTTGAGTACGGCTAATGACTTGCATCTTTGGTATCCCCTACATCCCATCGAGAGTCAGGTATACACATTTGTATAGTTTTGTATTTGAACATGTAAATGCACAGTACTTTAAATGGATATGATGTTGGGGATATAGAGTTATGTAAATACCATTGTATATGTATTTAGTTAAAGTCAAAGGATAGTAAATCCTAATATGTGAATGTGAATATGGAAATGGAATGGTAAATATTGTGAGGGAACTAACACCGAATCATAGTCCAACTATTGGTAGGATGGTCACGATGAGAGAAATGTAAGAATTAAAGAATAATCAAAAAATAATATAAAAAAATTATAGTGGTTTTTAGGCGATTTGGATCTTTACAGACATATCATATTCTTTAAAAAACGTGTAATAATTATTTCACATTCATTCTCACAAAATCAACTTTTATTAAATTAATTTATTTAAGAGTTAACTCTTATTAATTTATTCATGTTGATTTAATAAGGATAAGTGTAAAATAATTATTACATCTCTTTAAAAGAATATGATATGTCATTATTTTATTAGTACCTAAAACACTCATTTTTAAGATCATTCTATTATAAGTTATTCTCTAAGAATAATTATAAAGTTTTAATAATTATGATTGAATGCAAGAGTTTTAATTATCATCGTCATTGTTTTTATTATTTGTCTTTAATAAACTAATATATTTAAATTAAATCATGACTAAATAAAGTTTATGACTCGCCATAGGTATCAATCACACCCGATCAAATATTTAAGTAAATTAATACATATTTTTCAATTTTCACATCGTAATACCAAAAAAACGAGCATAAAATTTAAAGGATTGGTTCAATGATATAAGGTTTCATTGAGTTTTTAATTGAAAATAATCTAGAATGAAAAATTTTGTATTCAAATTCCTATTAGGTTGAATTTTTTTGAGTTAGTGCCAACAATAAAGTGCAAGTAAAAATTAATCTCGTGATACGAGCATATCTCATGATTTAAAAAAGAGAAAAAAAAACGTAGAGAGACAGAATAAACAAAATAACATGAAAAATAATCCTTCAGAAAATTGTATACTCAACGAAGGGTCGTGCCACTAATTAACAATAAGAAACCGTGAGAGTTTCGTATTTTTTCCCGGGAAGGTTCTCTGCTTCACATGGAACCACGAATTATATTATAAGATACCTTACATACGTATATGTTTAATTTCCTTAGGTTTACACCTTGTAGTCCTTCCGCTAAAAGTGGACCATGTCGACACCAATGGCCAAACTGTTGCTAATCATCTTTGCAAGCAATGAATCCACCTCCTTTATTGGCGACTCAATGTCGGCTTCTTCGAACGCATCCTCACAGGAGTATAAATTCTCCACATTGGAACTTAGCTCCATGTTCAACTGGTAGAGGTCGCGATTATTGATGGCATCAAGGACTTTCTGATCGCTCTCGAGAATGGCGTTGTAGCTGTCGATGCATGCCTCAAGGCAGGAAGCGACGGGTTTTGGGGTAGAGGGATCCAGGAAGAGCGTCGTAGCCTTGGCCAAGGCTTCCTTGGTCTTGTTATTCAGTGCTTCAATCCCAACTTTGAGGATAGAGACAGGTTCTATAGCAACTTTTTCATCTAGGAATGGAACTGTTGTGATTAGACATTCGATGGGGTGGTCAGTATCTCCACAGATTCGCTGAAGGCCAGGATCGACGCTGCTTGGTAATATAGAAATTGATTGGTCAGGCCTGTCCCCTTGGGGTTCAGGAAAGCTGAAAGACTGGCCATCGAATGAAGATGGAGCTGAAGCTGGCGATCCAGACGGGACCTCGGAAAGGGGTGACGGGGCAGAGATGGAAGCAGAGAATGAGAAGAGACAGCAGAGGGAGATGACGACGAGGATGAAATGGTTGATCCCCATGGTCTCTTCTCTTGAAGGAAAATAACACAATACCTGAGAGAGGGGAAGGGGGAGGGCCTGGTTGCGTCAGGGAACGGAATAGTGAAAGTTTTTAAGGACTGAAAGGCATCGGCTGTGCATGGAAATAGCGTCTCTGTGCAAGGTTTGCCACACACACAAGCACAATCTAATTTTAGCATAACCAGCAGTTTTCCTTTTATTACATTAGTTAACGTTCAACTAGTCTTTTTTCATTTACATTAGTTAGGTGAGAATATGGAAAACGAGACCCGAATTCCTAAATTAATCAGAAACATCTGAATGAGATTTCCATTTAATTTCGAACCGTTAAAATTAGTGAGGAAAAGAAAAGAAAAATTACCTATAATAAAACTAAATTTCAATGTGAATGTCACATTCATAAATTACAAGTTATGATTGAACTATTGTAGGCTTTCCAACATATACAAGGCAAAAAAGATCCATCATGTTTAATTTAAGGATTAAGGTTTTGTATTTATTATATATAAATTTATGGAAAACCATGAAACTTGAACTACACGATCCAATGTCCAATCCTATAGTCAATTCCCTCCCTACCCTTTCTCCAACTAAGGTATTGTAGCAATCTGCATGGTCCAGTGTGGTCGGCGACAACTTACAAGAAACAAAAAAGCACAAATGACCAAGGAAGAAATCATCATGAATTTCTAAAACATTATGAAACCCCAAAAAAAAAACGTTTAATATAAACCCTTGAAAGCCAATCAAACAGAAAAAGCTACAAGGTATATTATATGTACAACATTTCATCCACCACTGCATGGGGGAAAACTTATCAGTGGTTCGTACAACAATCGGGACAACTAGAAGCCCCCACTCCCCTTCTATCGAAATTACAGAATCTATAACACTTCCCGAATATCCTATTTCAAATTTATCATTTTCTATCGAGAAAATTTCTCTCTTTTATTGGGCTGTCAAGAGCTTCCACAACTTAAGGCATCCAGAAAACTTAATCTCCCTTGAAAGTGTTCATCGTCCTTCTTGAAGGTCTTCGGAGGAAACTGCTGTCCGTGAGATGTTGTCATTGTCAAAGGCACTAAGACCAGAGTAAGGACCAGAAGAGAACATTGAAGATGTCTCATCAGATTCAAAAGTAGTGGAAGACTGCCTCTGGTTGGGCCGGTTATTGGAAATGGTTATGGAATCCTGATATTCTGTAACACGCTGCACCATTTTTAATGACTGTACTACTTCACCCATTGTGGGCCTTTGACTCGCCTCAGGAGCAACACAAGCAGCTGCAATTGTGCAAGCCCGTAAAAAATCTTCCTTCGGGTACTTCCCTCCAAGCCTTGGATCAGCAAGCTCTTCCAGCTGATCCTTATCTCTCAGAATTGGCCTAGCCTGAAAGCAGTACAACAGCCAACTTAAAATTTATCTATCTGATCAAGTAATTGTATAGTTTTATTACAAATTCCTGATTGCATATAATCCAGATACATAAGCAAGAGCAACAGTGAGGCTAGGTTGCTTCTCACCCAAGAGACAAGGTTCTCCTGCCCTGATGGTTGTGACATATCTACAGGCGTCCTTCCAGTGAGTAACTCAAGCAGTACAACTCCATAGCTGTAAACATCACTTTTTACCAGTAGATGTCCAGTCATAGCATACTCTGGGGCTACATATCTATAATCAATCCCATTCCACGTTAGCATCAATTTAAACATGAAAGAGCAAGATTTACAAGATGAGTGTGCAAAACCGACCCAAATGTGCCCATTACACGAGTAGACAGGTAATTTGTTTTGCCTTCAGGCGCTAGTTTGGCAAGGCCAAAATCAGCAACTTTAGCATGAAAGTTGTTCTCAAGTAATATATTGGATGCTTTGAAATCTCTGTGGATAACGCATGGTTGTGAGTCCTCATGCAGGTATGCAAGTCCTCTTGCAGCATCAAGTGCAATCTTCATTCTGGTGTCCCAGTCAAGAGGACAATTTACTCCCAAAGGGCCTGAGGCAAAACAGGACCAAAGTCAGTATCACGTATAAAAAGTGACGTCAGTTAAAAGGATAACACCAATGGATGAGCAGAGAATAGGGTCGAATTTAGAGAGGCAAATTACCATGGAGCCAGGCTTCTAAGTTTCCATTTGGAACAAGCTCATAACAAAGCAAGTTTTGTGAAGAGTCACGACTGCTATAATAACCTACAAGTTTCACAAGATTACGATGATGCAACCTACTAAGCATCTCAACTTCAACCAAAAACTCTTTATCTCCTTGGGGCCCTCCACTTGTAAGCCTTTTGATAGCTACAGCTGTACCATCACTTAAAACACCCTTGAAAACTCTGCCAAACCCACCCTCCCCCAATATGCTTGCAGGTGCAAAGTTGTTTGTTGCTTCTTTAAGTTCTTCATACTGTAGAAACCTTGTACTGCTTGGGTTGGGAAGAGACCCTGCTCGAGCAACTGCATCTGCAGTCCTTGGCTTTGCTGCAAGAAAAAAAAATGTTAAGGACTTGTAGAACATTTATATTCTGTAAGAATCTGAATTTACAACACTGCTGCAACATCAATCTGCATTCTTGTTCATAAAGTGAGACTAGAATGCAAAATCAGGCAAACTATTTTTTTTTTTTTTTTTGGTTCTGCTAATGTTTGACATACAATACATTTTCATGTCAACCAATGTTTTAGAGGTTACATTCTCTCATTAAGCGTTGAAATGGCTGACCAGAAATTTGTAGCTGTACTAAAATAAGCGGAAAAGAATTTATTATTCTTTTAACTAAAAGTAATTAAGATGATCTACATAAAACCCTCAAGATGAGCAAAATTACTAAATCAAATGGGAAAGTGCTATCACATTCTTTAAGTATTATTACTATTTCTTGCATCTCTTTAAAGCTGTTATGCCAAGCAATTCAAGCCATAGGTTTCCTTTTCCGTACAAAGGTGCCACAAGAGGGAAATTTTTTATTCCAGAGAGTTCTGAATCCTTTTTCTCCCCTTTTATTTTAGTTAAATAGTGAGATTCAGTTCATAATTTATTTCAGTCATCCTACATAATAAAGATAGAGAAAAACAAGTTTTTTTTTTCTTCCATAACTTATTCTCAGCATAACTGGGGGTGTGATCAATTGCCAGCACTATAAAATTTCATTAAAAAAAAAATTCAAAAGATTAAACCTCAGCCAGCAACAAAATTTGTCATAATTGCTCTCAATACACATACCGGATTGCTTGGGAGATGGTTTTGTCTTTCCCTCACGAAATGCGCACGAACAAATTATAAGGATAGATATTATAGCAAAAGCCAGTATACCAACAGAAATACCAAAAATAAGAATCAAATTTGAATGTTTCCCCTTGCTTGAATGGCTGAGTGATGTAGAACTGGAGGATTTATGTGCTGATGCTTCTACAGGTTCAGAAACCACAACAGGAGCTGTAAACCAGAAGCAGAGCTTTATTAAGATAAATACCATATAAGTAATCGTAATCCCTATATACAAAATAAAAAGTATACAAAAGCTACAAGCCGTCTAGAAAACAATAACATACAAATCATGAAAAACATATGCTACAAGAGTTTAAGTCATATAATAGTTTACCTGGGGAGGGAACTGGAGGCTCAAACCATGTAAAATTAAGGACTTTGTAGTCTCCAACTACATTTGGATCAAAGTGAACCCTATGGATCACAAGTGAGGAGTTTATTTTGGATGCATCACTGGCAGAGAAACTGATTCCTGTATGTGGAGTAATATCCATGGAGATATTCCATCTTGATAAACTGAGCAAATAAAAATCGATAATCTCGATTTGATTAGGCAGCAAATCAAGCTGAGAAGCTAACTCAGCTAGAAAAACACTCCAATTTGGGTTTTGTGAGACATTTAAAAGAAGAAGGTCGAGCTTTATGGGATACACGCAATGGCAACTATGAGTCCCTCGTTTCAAAATTGAATCTGGTTTGCAACATTCTGGCCAAGTCAGAAAATACCCATGTAAACATCTCATACACAGTGTAAATAAGAGTTGAGCAAATTAACAAGTTGTTTCTTTATCAGTAAGTAAAATTATTACAAGCAACAAATGCTGCTACTTCTTTATTAACATCTCGCATAGAAGTGATATAAAAGATGTTGAGTTTTGTGATATCTAATGGACACACATAGAATAGAGTTGATGAAAAAATGATATAGAAAATATCTTACTGGACACTTCAGGAGATAATGGTGGTTGAGCTAAACCAGCGGGAATTGCCCCAGGACTGGTCTGTGTAGGAGCAATATTTGGCAAGTCTGCACCTGGAGGCACTGACGCACTACTCTTCATCACTGATTTTGAAGGGCATGAACTGGTGGGAGGTTGAACGGCAGTTACCAATGGACCATTAAGAGGAGGTTGGGCTGGTTCTACAACTGTTGGTGCACTACGAGGTGAAAAATGTCTTTGGCGTGGTCTATGAATCAATGGCAGATTGGAAGGCAGGGGCAGATTAGAAACAGCTGGTACAACCTCAGGCACCATGGTTGGAGATTGTGCAGGTGCTTGGAGTATATTTCTGGAAAAATCAGCATTGGCAATGGAAATTGAGCAACTAAGAAAAACCATAACTTTCACCACAAATGAACATACATTTCCCAATGCTCCTGTACGTCAAATTAAGAATAATAAAGTCAATCGAGCAAGTAAGAAAACCATATACATAACAGCAATAAAAATTTTAATGTCCACATTACAATGTATAAGAACTCAAAAACTTAAATGCGAATCACAAATGTGACTGGCCACAAAAGATTTTAAATTTAATAATGCACTCAAATGCAAGTGTACTTCTTTCTTTGAAAAAAAATCAACCTTCTTTCTTTCAAAAACCTATGCAGCTAAAATCTACTATTACTTTTTGCAGAATTAATCAATTTACCGATAAAATTTTCTAACTACTACAATTCACTATTTCTCTCTCTTAGGGTTCTTCTTTTCTCATTTTTTACCCAAAACACATTGGTAATTACAGCAAAGAAATAAACCGTTGGCAATTCACAGACCCCCATGAAACAAAATATCAAGAACAAAATTTCCTTTTTCTCCAATCAACATCAGTTGGTAAGAAAAGAAAAAGTCAGAGGAAAAAGGTATAAATTCCCAAAAATTATCTTTTATAAGTAGAGCTAGGTTTCCAGCTAAACCAAAATAATTGCTTTCTATGAGTCAGTGAAAGCTTTCCGTTCTTATAGCTGGTCCCAAATTGTACAAGAAGAAAATTAAAAAAAAAAATGAAATTTATATTTCTTAACTGAGCCTAATCCAGCTCTTTAGCTGCCCAGAAAATCATCTTTATTCTTGGATGCAAAAGAAAATGAGGATTTAGCTTTGTTCTCAGTCCTCGATTTTTTTTCCAAGCAACCAAATTTGGAAACCAAAAAGTGTTAAATTTCTGCACTGAAATGGCAAGTAAATTAAATAAGTTGGAAAAATTAAAATGAGTAATTACCACTGCGATTTGAAAGAGCAAAAACCGACATCACCGACGCCGTTGATTTTAACCTATACAAGTCAGATCTGGCGAGATTCCGAGAAACCAACGGCGAGGCCACACTTTCAAATTAGCATAACACCTCCGAACACATAAAGCATGACTACGAGGATATCTTATTTGCGACAGCCAACAAAGGAGGATCCAACGGTGTAGATAACATCACAAGAATCAGAACTCGCACGAAATGACTCGGAGTCAGAATTGCCATTACTGAGTTCCCGAGTCGAAGAACTTCAGCTTAAGCAAGAAAAAAATTCAAGTTTCCAAACGAGAAAAATAAAATGAAACAGAAAAGAAGCTTGGTTGCTGGTGGAAATTGGAAGATACCGTTGGCTTTCTTTCACTCGGTTATAAGTAGCGGAGAGTTTTTGGTTTGGGGTTTTTCTTTTGGCATCACATTTTGCCCATTCTTTTTTTGTTATCTTTCACGAATTTTTTTTTTTCTTTTTTGCCCTTTTCGACGTCCGAATGCACAGTCTTCATTTTAAATCGAATAACGTGCGCCGTTAACTGTGAAAGTATTTAACGGTAAAAAAAAAATAGAGCACGTCACGTCACCAGTAAAAATAACTAATCAGCTAAAATATCTTCTGCACCGCGAGTAAAAATAATAGCTAGTCAGTCAGAATCCAAGCCGTTGGATTGATGCTAAGAGCTACCCTTCCGTTGATTAGTTAATTTAATTTTATTGTATAAATTTCTCACCTTTTAAATAATATAATTAAATCTAAATTAATTATAAATTTTTTCAATAAAACATAAATGTTGAGAACTTTTAAAATTTTAATTTATTATTTATTTTATTTAATTTTATTATTTTAAAAAGTTGAGGATTTATTTTATAATAAAATAAAAATTTATAGATTTTTATAATGAAATTAAAAATTGAAAGTTTATATCTATTTTCTATAAAAGATTGATAGTATATTTTACTATTAAAATTAAAAAAGAAAACCAAATATTATGAAATGATAAAATTAATCTTCCACAATTAATTTTAAATTTTTTATTATTTTATTAAAAAATATAAATTTTTAATAATTATTTATTTTTCTTCAATTTCCTCGAAAATAATTATATCATCAATCCAAATTAATTCATAATAAATGGAAAATGCAAGAATAAGACACCAGTAATCACAATCACAAGGCAACCGCTCCCTTTTATTTTTGAAATTTATGTTATGGTAAAATTATCCGTTCATAGCAAAGAATTTTCAATGATATTATTTAAATCTAAAATCCATTCGCAATCAAATTATATTTTCATTAAATTAAAAATATGGATCTAATCTATTGAATATTAAATAATTTATTAAAAAAATAACCTTATATAGATTTAATAATTATCTAAAAAATTAATTAAAAGTTAAAATTGTCATGTTAATCGCATACATCATGAAATTAACTTTTGTGTAGAATGAGTGACTTTTTATTTTGAATACTTTTTATTAATTTTGCATTAAATTTTTATATATTTAATAATATTCTTAATATTTAATGAATAATTAAATATATTATTAATGAAAAATTTTAAATTTTATGAAATCAAGATTGAGATATATATTTTATTATATTTATTTTTTAATATTTTTTAAACAATATATATCATCATTTTAATCTCGTTAAGAATCTAAAAACTTTTTTAATAGTATATTATATAATAATTCATATTTAATAACTAAATTAGGTTGATTTATCTTATTTCAAAATAATAAAATAAATAGTAAGAAGAATTAGTATTATTTTACGTTTCTATCTTAAAATTAGAGATTTATAACGTGGCAGGAATCCTTGAAAGAGGGTTTTTCAAAATTTAATTGACACCAAAGTTGTAAACACCACAAAATTCTTATATTTAGTTAGATTATATAAAAATAAAAATAATATGTTTTAATAGAGGTGCAAATATTCGTTGTAGGACTCGAGGAGTATGGGAGCCGAGAAGCACGTGAATGAAATAGAGCCCAAAAATACAGGAAATGACAAAACAAATGCAAGCATGGAGGGATTGAAAATTTTTGGTTC
Organism: Firmiana major; assembly: GCA_033439115.1. Lineage (NCBI taxonomy): Eukaryota > Viridiplantae > Streptophyta > Magnoliopsida > Malvales > Malvaceae > Firmiana > Firmiana major. Next base: position 40,965,710 of record CM065908.1, on the reverse strand, counting down.
ATTAGTTGAAAATTTTGATATAAAGCCTATATTGTGGAATTATAAGGAGTGATGAGATCCCAAGAATATTTCATTTTTGAAATAATGAAAATTTCATGGAATACATAAATATTGTGTCATTGGATAATTTTATATAAGAAAATGTGTGTGTGTGTATATATATATATATATATATATATATATATATATATATATATATATATATATATATATATATATATATATATATATATATATATATATATATATATATATATATATATACTAGACAATTTAAAATAGATAGATAATAATATATATATATATATATATATATAACAAATATATGTTATCAAATATAGGTTATTAATAAAATAGAACAAAACAAACTAAATAAAACAAATAAATGGTAATATATATATATATATATATATATATATATATATATATATATATATATATAACAAATACATGCGATTAAACAAGTGTGTTAATAAATAGAACAAAAAAAATGAATGAAATGGATAAAACAAAAACAACAAGTAACAAATAAACCAACAAACAAATATATATATATATATATATATATGAATGTACGAAATTGGCTTTCAAAGAAAGCCAATTTCGCATTCTACAATTTGAAAGCAGAGTTACCTCTACTGAGCGGGAAAGCAAAAGAAAAAAAAAAAGAAGGGAAGGAAGGCTGGGTCAACCGAGGGAGAAAGAAAAGAAAGGAAATAAGAATAGGAAGGGAGAAAGGAAAGAAGAAAAGAAAGGGAGAAGGAAGAAGGAATGGGACTGAAGGGAGTAGAGTCACGGGAAACTGAAGCAGAACCGAGGTTGAGAAGTCAAGCAAGACCGAGAGCTGAAGGAGGAGGAAAGCTAGAGCAGAACCGAGGGGAGTCGAAACTGAAGTAGGATCGAAGCTGAAGCTAGAAGCAAAATCGCGATAAAGGAGGGAGAAGCAGCACCGAGGCTTGAATTGAAGCAGACCGGAGCTGGAAATTGAAGTGGACTAAAGCTGAGAATCGAAGCCAAGACTGAGGGCCACTGAGCTAAAACAGAACCGAGGAAGAGAAGGGTTGAAGGGAAGCAAACCGAGAGTGAGGAAAGCAGGACCCGAGAGCTGAAGCTGAAATAGGGAATCGGGAAAGCAAAAAGGGTGGTCGAATGAGGATGATGATGATAGAAGCCAAACAAAGGAAGAAATCAGTGGGGAGATTGAGGAGGCAGTAATGGCAGCTGAAGAAAGAACAGGACAGTGAGCAATAACCAAGGAAGAAGGAAGAAAAAAAAAAAGAAAAAGTTGAAAATTGGAAAAAAAAAAGAGGTAAAATTTATATATATGTATATTTAATATACATGTATATATATATATGTGTTGTAGTTATAAGCATGATAGTGTAAATTAAAATAGATGTGAAATAAAAATGGGAGAGATGAGGAGTAGACAAAATATATATATATGTGTGTGTGATAATGAATAATAAAAACAAATAATAATATATATGTGTGTGTATATACTTATGTGTATATACATATAGGTGTATATGATAAATGTGTATGTTAGTATATGTACATACAAAAAAAATATAGTAATAAAAAAATATATAAACACACGTGTTGGCCTAGGTATGTACAATTATACGCACACACGAAGTAGTAACGAATATGTTACGATTTTGACGCATTTCGGACAATTCGTATAAGTAGGATACTAAGTATACAAACTTCGATGTAGGAGAATTGTAGGAGGAGTTAGGGGAGACACTTGGAGGCGTCATTACTCGAACTCGGAATATCTGATAAATCAAGGTAAGGGATACCATTTAACTTAGTTCTGATAATGCATTCTTGTTTCATCGATAAAAGATTTTATGAAGCAGCGTTATATTTTGAAATGATTTATAACTGCTTTCATTCTTGTGGAACTGTTTACGAAGCATGTTTTAGTTTTAAGAAATATTCCCCAAGTACTTCCATGTTATGAAATGAATTTTTCCTAAGGTATGAAACGTATGGAAGCTTTACATTGATTTATGATTCTATATCCATATTTTTAAAGAAACTTTTGACAATTTCAAAAGCATAGAAAAAAAGGGAAAAGAGGAAATGTGAGATCTGAGAATTTCAGACATATTTTATTGATGTAATAATAATTTGAGGTGTAATCTATTGAGCTAAGTGAACTGTGGGAATGATAATTGGAGATTTATATGTTAAGTGTTAAAATAAGTGTGTAACTATGAGGACAGATCGATCTGGGAGAATGAGAGATCGATCTGGTGAGTTAAAAATGACAAGGAAAGAGGAATTTAAGGAGCAGATCGATCTGGGAGGATGAGAGATCGATTTGGTGAGTTATAAATGACGAGGAAAGAGGAATTTAAGGAGCAGATCGATCTCCAATAGAAGATGATCGATCTCCTTATGAATCTGTTTGAGAGAAGATCGATCTCATGAGGAAGAGATCGATCTCCAAATGATTCTGTTTGGGAGAAGATCGATCTCCTTAGGAGCAGATCGATCTCATAAAGCCATAAAGAGATCGATCTCACCCCTCGACAGATCGATCTCCTAGGCATAAAATTACCCAGATCGTCCCCAAAATTCAAACACAGATCGATCTCATCAAGAGGCAGATCGATCTCCTGCCTCCAGTCTATATAAGGAACCCGTGTTTTTCTCTGCAAACTTACTTTCTCTCTCTTCCAACCCCCATTTTACCGAAAACCTAGCTTTCTCACTCATCCAAAACACCCATTTCCGGCCAAATCAAGAGTTGTGGTAAGAAGGAAAGTTGTTCCTCATCAAAGGGAGAACAACATACTTGGAAATCGAAGGACGAATCCGATCGAGGCGTGGGTTGTGCGTCTCACAAGCTTTGGGTAATTTCTAAACCTCGATCTTGATATTTGAGATGATTTTGATGATATTGGTGGTTGTCATTGCGTTGAAATAGTTGAGAAATGATTAGGGATTGATGAAATTGCAATGTAGTTGGAGTAATGTTGATATTTGGTAATTTTGGTAATTTTGAGAATTTGTGCTATAAATGGAAATATAGACAATGTGGTGAATTAGCGTAGATGATTAACATGAGAAATATAAGACGTTGAGATATTGTGAATGAGGTTGTAGTTTAGGGTAGAGTTACGAGAATCAAGAGATTTGAGGAGTTATGAGCAATTATGCTCGATTTTGAGAATTGAGGGTTATGAGATAATTGAGTATTGATGTTTTAACATCGTTTGGACAGCTCGGGAGTTCCAGAGTGGAATGCGAGGCTAGTCCGTGATACGGGGGAAAACGATTGCACTATACGAGGTGCAAAGAGGTAAGGGAAATCTAAACCATTTGTGTATGTGAATTGCAAACTATTTTAGCATGAATTGTGGTTTATAAAACAAGCATGTTGGGTTTTGTGTTGAGATTTAATTGCACACGATTTTTATAGCCGGTTGGAGCCCAATGTTTTTATGAGTTTATAACTGGGCTCTACGTTAAGGCAATATTGAGATTTGAGAAATGTGTGCGTGTGCTTTGCCGGTTGGAACTCGGTTTTATTACGTTTTGTGTTGAGTACAAAACGATTTCAAAAGAGTTTTATAAGAGAAAAACCATCATGAGTTCTACGTGAAGGCAAACCAGTCTTATGTGATAAGACTTAGGTGTGTAGTTGTGAGTACACACCGGGCATTGCTCTGGTAGCATGTAAGCCCGATTTCTTCTCCGTTCTGGTAACGTGAGAATAACCCATTCAGTGGCTGTGCCACGTATACTTAGTGGTCGTTGCCACGTTGAGAAACCCCATTGGTGGCTGTGCCACGTTATACCCCATTGGTGGCTGTGCCACGTTGAGAAACCCCATTGGTGGCTGTGCCACATTATACCCCATTGGTGGCTGTGCCACGTTGAGAAACCCTAATCTGTGGCTATGCCACTCGAGAAATTAAATCAGTGGCTTTGCCAAGTGTGTTCTGTGGCTATGCCACGCGAGAAATTAAATCAGTGGCTTTGCCACGTGTGTTCTGTGGCTATGCCACGCGAGAAATTAAATCAGTGACTATGCCACGTGTGTTTAGTGGATGTGCCACGTGCATTATTTTTACTGTGATTTTATCACGTTATTTGAGAAAGCGTTTAACGCGTTATTTTCACATGTTTTGTTATTGCTCTAGAGTGAGCCTTTTACTTCATGTTTTCACATGACTTGACACATGAGAGTGTCATTTTGAGTACTTTCATGCTATGGTTTTCAAATGAGTTTCACATACAAATGAACCTTTTGTGATGTGCATTTTGGTTTATGAAATGAGTTCCTTACCCCCCTTACTGAGCGATTTAGAAGCTCACCCTGTTTTCTTTCCCCCCAGAGTTCTTCAAGTGAAAAAGGATCTCCTTGCGACGTACGGAGTAGTGGCTAGTGGAGGACTTGAGCTCCAGGCCATATATATTGTATTTTGAGGTACCCTTTATCTTTTCATGTACCCAAATAATTATTGTAATTGCAGACACTTGATATATATCATTGTATGGGATGTATTAGGATTAATTAACTTGGAATTGAGTAATGTATATGATTCAATATACACTATATTATGATGAGATCCTGAGGCATGATAATTATGATGATGTATGACACTGCACAGGAATGCACTCTTAATCATGAATTAATAAGTAAAAAGTTTTAAATTTGCCCTATTTTCCGCATTTTCGGGGCGTGACAGAGTTTTCTTGGTATCAGAGCTTAGGGTGTCTAGTACTGTCAGTGTCGGTTAAGTGAAATAGAATACATCCCAAGTGTCTGTAATAGTCTGGTCATGAACTGAAATTGAGGATTGAGATTTCAATCGATTGTGATATGTACGCGCAGGAGACGAGTTGAGATTGAGAATGAGTAAACGACGAGGTCGTTCGAGGAGGCAGGCAGAGTCCCCTCCGCCACCTGTCCCACAACCAGAGAGTCCTAACTCTCGATTTAATCGGATTGAGACCGATGTGAGGCAAGGTTTTGAGCAGATGGCAGCGTTGTTCGCGCAACACTTTGGAGTTAATGCCTCGGGTACTACGCCTACACCACCACAAGGACCTCCCATACCCCCAGTGCCTCCCGTCACTCAGCCTGAGGATAGAAGTATGGTCCGACTAAGGGATTTTCTGAAGATGAATCCACCTGGATTTAAGGGAAAGAAGGATCCTACGGAGGCTGAGGAGTGGTTGACGAAATTAAGAATTATATTTGATATCCTGGGGTGCACCGATGCTGAGAGGGTCAGTATGAGTGCCTATATACTGAAGGGGAGAGCTCGAGATTGGTGGGGTACTACCCAGGGTATTTTGATGTCCCACCATAGTGTGATTGGTTGGGAAGAGTTTCAGACAGCCTCTAGGACCCAATATGTACCACGAGCCGCTCAGAGAAAGAAACAAGCTGAGTTTTTGAGTTTGGTACAGGGTGACATGTCTGTGGATGACTATGAGAGCCAATTCACAGCGCTATTGAGATATGACCCAGAGACCTTCAAGAGTGAAGAGCTCCGCATAGAGAAGTTTGTGTATGGGTTGAAGCCCGTCATCAGAGATAGATTGATAGGGCTATGTATTACTGAGTTTGGAGATGCTCTGAGACGAGCACAAGAGATTGAAAGAGGGATTGAGATGGTACAATCCCAGAATGAGCTCAGAGCGGTGAGTAGAGATAAGGGCAAGAGGCCAGCGATTTTCCAAACAGAGGCTCGGAGAGGTTCCTTCAGAAGAGGAAGGATTGAGGTACAGAAGGACAGATTGGAGAGACCTAGAGCCTATCCTATTATCAAGGAGACCCCTCGATATGTCAGGCCGGAGATAAGGGTTTGTAGAGGCTGTGGCCGATCGCATGAGGGAAGTTGTACTGGGTCGATCCATGGATGTTTTAGATGTGGTGACATGGGTCACAGAGTGAAGGACTGTCCCCAACCTCAGATACCACATGCTCCGGAACCCCCTAGACAACAGCCTCAGAGAGTGGATCCCTGGAGACGGGCCACTGCGGCAGAGAAAGGGAAGAAACCTGTGGCACAGGGACGTGTGTTTGCCCTGGATAAGGAGATCGCGGACACTTCAGCAGAAACTATAAGAGGTACACTCTTTGTCTGTAATCATAAGGCTCATGTGTTGATTGATTCAGGATCCACGCATTCCTTTATTTCTGAGCATTTTGCATGTAGATTAAACTTGAAGTTTGAACCTCTAGAATATATACTACATGTAAATACCCCTATGCGTGAATCCCAGAGAACTGAGTTAATCTGTAAAGGATGTGAGATAAAGGTGGGAGATAGAGTGATGTTAGCAGATCTAATCATGTTGAATATACATGGGTTTGATGTAATTCTGGGAATGGATTGGTTGGCGACCAATCGAGTGAGTTTAGACTGCTACACTAAGATTGTAACTTTCTCCCTACCTGAACCTTACAGTGTACGGTTGAGATGTTGAGGAAATGATTATGTGGATTTCTAGTAAGTAATTTGAGAATTTTAACATTATTTTGGAGAATATTAAATATGATTATTCATGTGAAGGTTATGAAATACTCATCTCAGACGATGGGCGGGAACATCCGAGGATTGAGGATATACCTGTGGTGTGTGAATTTCTGGATGTTTTCCCAGATGAATTGTCAGGTTTACCTCCAGAGAGAGAGCTGGAGTTTACCATTGATTTGGTACCAGATACTCAGCCGATCTCTAAACCTCCTTACAGGATGGCATTAGTGGAACTCGAGGAATTGAAGAGACAACTACAGGAGTTATTGGATCAAGGGTTTATTAGACCCAGTGTTTCGCCGTGGGGAGCGCCAGTACTATTTGTTAAGAAGAAGGATGGTAGTCTCAAATTATGTGTAGACTACCGGTTGTTGAATAAAGCAACGGTGAAGAATAAATACCCACTACCCAGGATTGATGATCTACTTGATCAACTGAGAGGGGCATCAGTCTTTTCTAAAATTAATTTGAGATCGGGCTATCACCAATTGAGGATCAAGAAAGAAGATATTCCAAAGACGGCCTTCAGGACGAGGTATGGCCATTACGAATTCCTGGTGATGTCCTTTGGATTGACGAACGCCCCTGCAGCATTTATGAGATTGATGAACGAGGTGTTCAGAGACTATCTGGATAAGTTTGTGATAGTTTTTATTGATGATATCCTGGTGTACTCTCGGTCGTATGAGGAGCATGCACAGCATTTGTGGTTAGTACTTCAAATACTCCGAGATAAGCAATTATACGGAAAGCTTAGTAAGTGTGAGTTTTGGCTGAACCGGATAGCTTTCCTTGGTCATATAGTCTCAGAGGAGGGAGTATCAGTGGACCCAAGTAAGGTGGAGGCTGTGCTTAATTGGGAGAGACCGAGGACAGTTACTGAGTTACGAAGCTTCCTTGGTTTGGCAGGGTATTACAGAAGATTTGTGGAAGGATTTTCAAGGATTGCCGCTCCTTTGACTAAGCTCACGCGCAAAGAGACTCCATTTATATGGACTGATCAATGTGAGCTCAGTTTTCAGGAATTAAAGAGGAGGTTGACAGCGGCACCTGTGTTAACTATTCCTGAGGGATCAGGAGGATTTTCGGTATATAGTGATGCATCTCATCAAGGATTGGGGTGTGTACTTATGCAGCACGGAAGAGTGGTCGCATATGGATCGCGACAGCTGAAAGACCATGAGCGGAATTACCCCACGCATGATTTGGAGTTAGCCGCTGTGGTATTTGCTTTGAAGATCTGGCGACACTACTTATATGGGGAAAGATTCCAGATCTTCACTGATCACAAGAGTTTGAGATATCTCTTTGATCAGAAAGAGTTAAACATGAGACAAAGGAGATGGATGGAACTCCTTAAAGATTATGACTGCGAGATTCTTTATCATCCGGGTAAGGCGAATGTAGTTGCTGCTGCCCTGAACAGGAAGAGTATGATATCTGCTATGATGATCAGGGAATGGGATTTGTTAGAGAGGACTCACTATCGGTGAGGATGGATTGTTGAGATTCAGAGGACGGATTTGTGTACCGGACGATGATACCTTGAAGAGACAGATACTGAGAGAATCCCATTGCTCGCGATACACCATGCACCCAGGGAGTACTAAGATGTACCGAGACTTGAGAAAGGTGTATTGGTGGAGTGGTATGAAGCGAGATGTGGCAGAGTATGTGGCCAGGTGTTTAGTATGCCAGCAAGTGAAAGCTGAGCATCGGAAGCCCGGAGGACTACTACAGCCCTTACCTGTACCTACATGGAAATGGGAGCATGTCACTATGGACTTTATTATGGGTTTGCCGAGGACCCGAAGAGGTCATGACGCTATATGGGTTATAGTGGATAGATTGACCAAGAGTGCCCACTTCCTTGCCATCAAGAGCACAGATACAGTGGATGCCTTAGCTGAGCTGTATGTCAGCGAGATAGCTAGATTACATGGGGCTCCAGTGAGTATTACTTCTGATAGAGATTCCCGGTTTACTTCCAGATTTTGGACCCAGTTTCAGGAGTCCATAGGATCTCGATTGAGTTTTAGTACCGCCTATCATCCTCAGACAGATGGTCAGTCAGAGAGGACTATTCAGACCCTGGAGGATATGTTGAGGGCGTGTACGATAGATTTTAAGGGATCATGGGATGATCACCTGCCCCTAGCAGAGTTTGCGTACAATAACAGCTATCATGCGAGTATTGGAATGACACCTTTTGAGGCTCTATATGGTAGGAGGTGTAGATCCCCTGTAGCTTGGAAAGAAGTCGGTGACAGAAAGATAAATGCTCCCGAGCTTGTTGAGCAAGCCGTACAGAGTGTGAAACTCATATGTAAGAGATTACGAGCTGCACAAAGTAGACAGAAAAGCTACGCGGATGTGCGTAGACGGCCACTCGAGTTTGAGGTTGGTGATGCAGTATTTCTGAAAATATCACCGAGTAAGGGTATCATGCGATTTGGAAAGAAAGGAAAATTGAGTCCTCGATACGAAGGACCATTCGAGATTCTTGAGAAAGTGGGAGAGGTAGCTTACAGATTAGCATTACCCCCACAGATGTTCGGAATACACAACGTTTTTCATGTGTCTATGTTGAGGAAGTACCACCCGGACCCTTCTCATGTTATAGAGTATAATGAGATGGACATACAGGAGGACATGAGCTACACTGAGGAACCCGTCCGGATTCTCGATAGAAAGGAGAAGGTACTGAGAACCAAGAGCATCCCATTAGTGAAAGTTTTGTGGAGACATCACTCAAGGGAAGAGGCAACGTGGGAACTAGAGAGCCTCATGAAGGAGAAATACCCCCATCTATTTTGACTAGTTGAGTTGAATTTGGAGGACCAAATTCTTTTAAGGTGGGGAGGATGTGAGATCTGAGAATTTCAAACATATTTTATTGATGTAATAATAATTTGAGGTGTAATCTATTGAGCTAAGTGAACTGTGGGAATGATAATTGGAGATTTATATGTTAAGTGTTAAAATAAGTGTGTAACTATGAGGACAGATCGATCTGGGAGAATGAGAGATCGATCTGGTGAGTTAAAAATGACAAGGAAAGAGGAATTTAAGGAGCAGATCGATCTGGGAGGATGAGAGATCGATCTGGTGAGTTATAAATGACGAGGAAAGAGGAATTTAAGGAGCAGATCGATCTCCAATGGAAGAGGATCGATCTCCTTATGAATCTGTTTGAGAGAAGATCGATCTCATGAGGAAGAGATCGATCTCCAAATGATTCTGTTTGGGAGAAGATCGATCTCCTTAGGAGCAGATCGATCTCATAAAGCCATAAAGAGATCGATCTCACCCCTCGACAGATCGATCTCCTAGGCATAAAATTGCCCAGATCGTCCCCAAAATTCAAACACAGATCGATCTCATCAAGAGGCAGATCGATCTCCTACCTCCAGTCTATATAAGGAACCCGTGTTTTTCTCTGTAAACTTACTTTCTCTCTCTTCCAACCCCCATTTTACCGAAAACCTAGCTTTCTCACTCATCCAAAACACCCATTTCCGGCCAAATCAAGAGTTGTGGTAAGAAGAAAAGTTGTTCCTCATCAAAGGGAGAACAACATACTTGGAAATCGAAGGACGAATCGGATCGAGGCGTGGGTTGTGCGTCTCACAAGCTTTGGGTAATTTCTAAACCTCGATCTTGATATTTGAGATGATTTTGATGATATTGGTGGTTGTCATTACGTTGAAATAGTTGAGAAATGATTAGGGATTGATGAAATTGCAATGTAGTTGGAGTAATGTTGATATTTGGTAATTTTGGTAATTTTGAGAATTTGTGCTATAAATGGAAATATAGACAATGTGGTGAATTAGCGTAGACGATTAACATGAGAAATATAGGACGTTGAGATATTGTGAATGAGGTTGTAGTTTAGGGTAGAGTTACGAAAATCAAGAGATTTGAGGAGTTATGAGCAATTATGCTCGATTTTGAGAATTGAGGGTTATGAGATAATTGAGTATTGATGTTTTAACATCGTTTGGACAGCTCGGGAGTTCCAGAGTGGAATGCAAGGCTAGTCCGTGATACGGGGGAAAACGATTGCACTATACGAGGTGCAAAGAGGTAAGGGAAATCTAAACCATTTGTGTATGTGAATTGCAAACTATTTTAGCATGAATTGTGGTTTATAAAACAAGCATGTTGGGTTTTGTGTTGAGATTTAATTGCACACGATTTTTATAGCCGGTTGGAGCCCAATGTTTTTATGAGTTTATAACTGGGCTCTACGTTAAGGCAATATTGAGATTGAGAAATGTGTGCGTGTGCTTTGCCGGTTGGAACTCGGTTTTATTACGTTTTGTGTTGAGTACAAAACGATTTCAAAAGAGTTTTATGAGAGAAAAACCATCATGAGTTCTACGTGAAGGCAAACCAGTCTTATGTGATAAGACTTAGGTGTGTAGTTGTGAGTACACACCGGGCATTGCTCTGGTAGCATGTAAGCCCGATTTCTTCTCCGTTCTGGTAACGTGAGAATAACCCATTCAGTGGCTGTGCCACGTATACTTAGTGGTCGTTGCCACGTTGAGAAACCCCATTGGTGGCTGTGCCACGTTATACCCCATTGGTGGCTGTGCCACGTTGAGAAACCCCATTGGTGGCTGTGCCACGTTATACCCCATTGGTGGCTGTGCCACGTTGAGAAACCCTAATCTGTGGCTATGCCACTCGAGAAATTAAATCAATGGCTTTGCCACGTGTGTTCTGTGGCTATGCCACGCGAGAAATTAAATCAGTGGCTTTGCCACGTGTGTTCTGTGGCTATGCCACGCGAGAAATTAAATCAGTGGCTATGCCACGTGTGTTTAATGGCTGTGCCACGTGCATTATTTTTACTGTGATTTTATCACGTTATTTGAGAAAGCGTTTAACGCGTTATTTTCACATGTTTTGTTATTGCTCTAGAGTGAGCCTTTTACTTCATGTTTTCACATGACTTGACACATGAGAGTGTCGTTTTGAGTACTTTCATGCTATGGTTTTCAAATGAGTTTCACATACAAATGAACCTTTTGTGATGTGCATTTTGGTTTATGAAATGAGTTCCTTACCCCCCTTACTGAGCGATTTAGAAGCTCACCCTGTTTTCTTTCCCCCCAGAGTTTTCAAGTGAAAAAGGATCTCCCTGCGACGTACGGAGTAGTGGCTAGTGGAGGACTTGAGCTCCAGGCCATATATATTGTATTTTGAGGTACCCTTTATCTTTTCATGTACCCAGACAATTATTGTAATTGCAGACACTTGATATATATCATTGTATGGGATGTATTAGGATTAATTAACTTGGAATTGAGTAATGTATATGATTCAATATACACTATATTATGATGAGATCCCGAGGCATGATAATTATGATGATGTATGACACTGCACAGGAATGCACTCTTAATCGTGAATTAATAAGTAAAAAGTTTTAAATTTGCCCTATTTTCCGCATTTTCAGGGCGTGACAGGAAAAGAAGTTTTTGAAACTATAGGCTTGATGCATGGTTACTTCTTATGGTGTTCCGGCTCCACCACTTGAGTGCCGGTTCGTAGGGCCCCTGTAGCACTTGACCCAACCTGTGTGGAAGATGTCTTGCTATTGGTGGTTTATGATGATGATGTTTCGGTAGTATCTCGTGCCCGCGCAGCACGCATTTATGTTTCCCACACGGAGAGTGCCTTTGGTGCTCGTGTTCTAGCTAGGTGCCAGTGAAAGTAAGAAAGATAGATACTACCCATATTTTATGAAAGTACTGTACGACATTGATCCAGTCTACAGCCCCCTTACTATGGCTATAGGTATGATGACTCTCTACGGAGAATGACACATATCACATGACTTAGTTATAGCCTAGTCTCCTCGATTCGATTATGAATGATTATGTGCTTTTATCATATTCATGATAATTGGTTATGAAATGTTTACGAATAGAGATGATTTTAAGAACTCATCCATGAATAATGAAAAGTTTGTAAAATAGTTAAGCATGTTATTTGTTTTAAAGAAACTCATACTTTATGATTTTTATGATGACTACGCATGAATGACAATTTACATATTATGTTAAAAAATGGTTTTATGAACGATTTTGCATGCTTTTACATATCAGAACTGCTTTAAACGTATTATCTTACTGGGTTTTTTCCCAAAAGCTCACCCCTCTACCTTTCAGACTGTTTGCAGTGATCTATAGGCGTTATCTGCCGCGTACACGACATAGGCTGGTGGGAAAGAGTTACCCTAGACTACTTTTTATACACGCAGAAAAAGTATACAATTACATTCCTTTACCAAACACATTTGTATGCACAGACATATATTGGAAATATTTTGTTGGGATGTAATTTGTAAGGAAAACAATGTAAAGAATATTACTTTTGGGATTATGTTTTAAGATGATTGGTATTGAATTGAAATGGATGTATTGGGTTGTAAATGTGGATTTGGAAAGTATGTTTAGTAGTTGTGGATATATAGGATTGTTAAAACAATTGATTTGCAGGTGGGTAGGCTTATATATAAATCGTTATGCTACCGAAATTTCTATCGGCCATGTAAGTCAAAGTATGGAATTTGAGAATAATTCTAGATAAAGAAGTATGAAAATGAATCGGCACTGAACATGAATACAATCTAAGTAAATAAATGAATAAGTGGTAAATTAAGTTAAAAAAAAATCCCCTAAATTTTCAAGGGTCAAGGGTCGTTACAAAAGTAAGACTCTGAATCGGGTGGATACTGACATTTGATAAAACTTTGAATTAAAAATATGGATCTAATCCATTGAATATTAAATGATTTATTAAAAAAATGACGTTATATAGATTTAATAATTATCTAAAAAAATAATTAAAAGTTAAAATTGTCATGTTAATCGCATACATCATGAAATTAACTTTTGTGTAGATTGAGTGACTTTTTATTTTGAATACTTTTTATTAATTTGGCATTAATTTTTTATATATTTAATAATATTCTTAATATTTAATGAATAATTAAATATATTATTAATGAAAATTTTAAATTTTATGAAATCAAGATTGAGATATATATTTTATTATATTTATTTTTTAATTTTTAATATTTTTTAAACAATATATATCATCATTTTAATCTCGTTAAGAATCTAAAAACTTTTCTAATAGTATATTATATAATAATTCATATTTAATAACTAAATTAGGTTGATTTATCTTATTTCATAATAATAAAATAAATAGTAAGAAGAATTAGTATTATTTTACGTTTCTATCTTAAAATTAGAAATTTATAATGTGGCAAGATGTCGTGACCCGAATTCCTTACATTTATATCAATAATTCTCACACATCACGACTACACATACAGACAGTTGGGATATGAATCGATGTCAGTCGATCACTTCCATATACTTTAATTCATTCACTTCTCATGCATCCATAATAAGAAGTTGTACTTATAATAATTTACAGAACTGTTATGTTCGTTTACATTGGTTTACATCCCAGTATTAATATAAATACATCACTGTACCATGTCATATTTAGATACAAAAGATTTCAAAAGTGTGTATACCTTTCGCAATGTGATAACAGCTGCTAGCGCAAGGAAAATACAGGAATCTACCACAGAGCTCTCAGAAGCACTGTGGCTAATCTGTGGAGAGATGAAAAAAAGGGTGAGCTAATGCGCTCAGTAAAGAATAAATGAAAGCAGGTAGATAATCATACTATCTATGATACTTATAATGCATGGTTTATGCCGAAAATCCATAGCATTCACAAAATCATTATAGTTAAAACACATAGCAATTTACTGCTCAAAAATCAAATGTCAAAACTCGTTCAGAGTAAAATATTTTTGTGTTCAGTATTGAAACTCACATTTAAATCATGTTCTCATTTCAAATGGTTTTCATCACAGAAATCAAATCACAATTAGTTTCGTTATAGAAACCAATAAAATCAGGTGAGACTAGGCAGGGATCCACAGAAATCCATAAGACATTTGGCCAAAGTTCGAGACCCCGAGCTATCACTAGCTAGGTGTGCAAGGGTATCTCAGTGTCCGAGGAGGGGATTAGTCTATCCATCGGCTCCTATCTAAGGATTATCACAAATCAGAGCAATGACAAAGCATGCTCGAGTCCAAATACGCAATCCTCACATCCCATAGTTGCACGCTACAGTGTACTCCATGTTGTCTACACGGTACAGCGTACTCCGTGAACCACAGTACAATTACCACATAGTTGTAGGTGCCTGAGTCAAAAGCTCACCACCCCAACCAAATAAATTATCAACCATAGCCTATCGTCTCAGATCTAGTACGAGCAAGTCAGTGTGACACACAGTTTAACACGAAGGCTCCAGTACGATCTCAATCATATATCACATCAAAAATCAAGTGCGAGCGGATCTGGATAAATCCACAGACCTCATAGCTCCAACATGATTTCACACACACAAATAGACAGCTGGCTCTATTTCCCACAACAGTGGTACTCAAAACCGAGTGTGATACGCAAAACGGTGCAAAACACACATTTCATAAAAACGTGCAATTTAATGCATAATGTCAAATCGTGAGCCAGCCTATCATTTTAGTTTCACAAAACCTCTTTTCCACATGTAAAACATCATGTTCATGCACTTTATGCATTTCCAAATTTTTCCCCTGGTCTAGGGGTATTTTCGTAATTTTCTCATATTTGGGTACTATCCAGAAATTTCATATTCATACACTATACGAAATTTAAGTGTATGTAAATGACGATAAAAATACATACAGCTATCTCTAAGAGCTCACAAAGATCCCTTACCTCGGATCACGTAGTGTGACCTCTCTTCTTTTGTGCTGTCCAAATCTCGCAGTCCGGTCAACTCTCAATACGACTCTAGAGCTGCATTTAACCATTCACTGGATTAATTACATGTTTCCTACTGTATTACACATTTAATACAGTTCATTTCACTTAAATGGGCCGTTTACTCTTAATGGGCCTTAACACTTTAATTGGGCCTTAATTCGTATTAAGCCCGTTTTTCCTGTATTAATTCCCTTCATCAGGGTCTATCGACTCATTGGGCCTATCAATACCCATTGGGCTTTATTCCAAACTCTTTGGATAGCCCGTATATCATTTACGACAGTTTATTCGAAATTTCGAATATAATTCACTAAATCTGAAATTTAATCCGAATTGCGTAAAATAAATCTTAAATACGCGTTAATCACATAATTTGTCGTAAATAAGCTTTACTTACCCGAGATTATGCAATGGTGCACGAATCGGAGTTCGATCGGGCTTCCGTTCGGAATTAATCGTCGAACTGCAAAATTTTGTATATTTAACTCCGGGTCAATTTTCGATTAAATACAATTTAAATAAATTTATCGAAAAATCAAATCGGTCACTTTTGACCTCGTATCGACTTACCCAAAGTCCGGTGAATTCCCGAAAATTTTCTTTTTCCTTTTCCTTCTTTTTTTCCTCTTTTCCCCTTTTCTCCTTGGCTGAACTGGTCCAGTCCGGTTCAGTTTAGAAGGTTCTGCCCTGAACCGCAGACCGGTTTAGGGATGATTCGGCTGTGCCGGCGTCGTCCGGTCGGTTCTCCGGGTGCCGCTGCCGCCGTTCGGCGCGCCACAGCCTGGGGAACGATTATCTGGCCTCGATCGGGCCCAAGCACCGTTGGTGGCCGCCGAATTCCTCTCTCTTCCTCCGCTGCTATTCCTCTTCGATTCACCGACGTCCGACGTTGGTGACGTGCGTTGCCGGTGCCGATGGGTGCGCGCCGAGGTCCTCTCCCTTTTTCGGCCGCTTGCCTGGCCGTGGGGTTGCCGGTGCTCGCCGTCTAGTGGGTCTTCCCCCTTGCGTCAGTTTGCTTCGGTTTCTCTAAAGCTTTCTCTCTCCCCGATAATTTCAATCCAATTTCGTTTTTTTTATAATACATTTTTATTATTATTTTATTACTTAAAATAATAATAAAATACCAAAATATCCCAAAAATATCCCAAAAATTCATATTAAATTCATTTAATCCATAAATGAATTTATCAGTCCGATTTTACCTTTTCGGTATATTTTTCTACTATTTTCGAGCTCGTTTTTCGAAGTAAAAATTCTAAAAATATTAAATAACTTCGTATCTTGATCAATTGGACTCGAAATTAAATATTTACCCCGTTTTTGATCAAGATTCCTCAATTTCATATTTTTAATGAAATTGTCTCATCGAATTTATACCGAATTTTGATCAATTGACCGTTTTACCCCTGTACTTGCTCGGGAATCATTTTAACCCTTATCTCGCTGTTATGTAGCTCACATGCATTTTTAATTTCTCAAATAATCGATTGCATGTAGTAAATACTCTTCTTATGATTCAACTATGAAAATATAATGTTCGTACACATAGGAATCATAAGGTACAAGCTACATACGTAAATCGAAAACTCGGGTTTGATAATCCTCCCCAACTAAAAGAATTTGGTCCTCCAAATTAGAATCAAATCAAGCATCAAACAACTGGGGGTGCTTCTCTCGCATCAAGCTCTCTAACTCTCAAGTAGCCTCCTCGGAAGTGTAATGCTACCATAAAACTTTCACTAACCCGATAGTCTTCGATCTCAAAACCTTCTCCTTCCTATCCAGTATCTGAATCGGCCTCTCAACATATGACATGTCCTCTCTGAGCTCCAACGGCTCATAACTAATCACATGCGCCGATCCGGATGATACTTTCGAAGCATCGAAATGTAGAAGACGTTATGCACACTCGCTAACTCCGGTGGCAATGCTAACCTATAAGCCTTGTCTCCCACTCGATCCAAGATCTCAAATGGTCCAATGTAGCGAGGACTTAGCTTACCCTTCTTCCCGAATCTCATAATCCCATTAGAAGGAGATACTTTCAAGAATACGGACTCACCGACCATAAACTCCAAAGGTCTGCGTCTCGTGTCAGCATAGCTCTTCTGCCTTCTCTGAGCTATCCTCAATCTGTCACATATCAACCGGACATCCTCAGAGGCTTGCTGCACCAAATCTGCAGTAAACATCTTTCGATCACCCACTTTTTCCCATCCAATCGGAGATCGACACCTACGACCATATAGCGCTTCATACGGTGCCATCCCAATACTCGAGTGATAACTATTGTTATAGGCGAACTCGACTAATGGCAAATGGTCATCCCAGGAGCCTCTAAAATCAATCACACAAGCTCTCAACATATCCTTCAAAGTCTGGATGGTTCTCTCTGACTGACCATCGGACTGAGGGTGAAAACCTGTACTGAAGCTCAATCGCGTTCCCATGGCTTCCTGAAAGTGTTCCCCAAAGTGGGAAGTGAAGCGAGAATCCCTGTCAGACACAATACTCACTGGAACGCCATGTAGCCTCACAATCTCCCATACATATAAATTCGCCAATGCACTCAGAGTATCTGTAGCTCTCATAGCTAAGAAGTGAGCTGATTTCATCAATCTATCCACAATCACCCAAATGGCTTCATGGTTCCGTTGGGTCCTCGGTAAACCCATGATAAAATCCATGGTGATATGCTCCCATTTCCATGTCAGTATAGGTAGAGGCTGCAATAACCCTGTAGGCTTCTGATGCTCTACCTTAACCTGTTGACATACCAAACACTTGGCCACAAACTCCGCCACATCCCTCTTCATCCTTGACCACCAATACACTTTTCGAAGATTCTGATACATCTTATTGCTCCCCGGATGCAACGTATAACGTGATGAATGAGCTTCGAAAAAAATGAGTTTTCTCAACTCAGGATCATTGGGAACGTACACTCTGCCTCTGAATCTCAATAATCCATCAGTGCTCAACTCAAAATCGGCACAAGTACCCATCTGAATCTGACTAACCATATCAACATAGAAGCGATCAATACGCTGAGCTTGTCTGATCCGGTCAATCAAATCCGGTTCCAATCTCAGACTAGCAATCACACAATATGTGTCAGTATCAGAAGGTGTCACATCTAAACTGAGACTCGTAAACTGCTCTAACAAATCATGTTCCCTGATCATCATGTATGATACCATCCCAAAGCTCTTTCGGCTCAAAGCATCGGCAACTACATTCGCCTTGCCTGGATGATACATGATCTCACAATTATAGTCCTTCAGAAGGTCTAACCATCTACGTTGCCTCATATTCAATTCCTTTTGTGAAAACAAATATTTCAGGCTTTTGTGATCAGTAAATACATGAAATTTCTCACCATACAAATAGTGGCACCATATTTTCAGTGCAAACACTACGGCTGCCAACTCTAAATCATGGGTCGGATAGTTCTTCTCATGGTCCTTAAGCTGTCGGGATCCATAAGCAACTACTTTCCCATCCTGCATCAATACACAGCCCAGTCCCTGTCCCTGATACATCCGTATATACAGAGAAACCTCCTGAGCTGGTCGGAATGGTGAGAATCGGTGCGGTGGTCAGTCGCTGCTTCAACTCTCTAAAGCTTTTCTCACACTTTTCATCCCACTCAAATGCAACATTCTTTCGAGTGAGACGAGTTAAAGGAGCAGCTAATTTTGAGAAGCCCTCTACAAACCATCTATAATACCCAGCTAAGCCTAGAAAACTCCTGATCTTAGTGACTGTCCTGGGTTGTTCCCACTGAACTACTGCCTCTATCTTGGACTGATCAACAGACACCCCGTCCTTCGATACCACATGACCCAGAAATGATATTTGTTCTAACTAGAAGTCACACTTACTGAGCTTGGCATATAACTGCTTCTCTCGGAGGGTCTGCAGAACAATACTCAAGTGCTGCTTATGTTCCTCCCTGGACTTCGAATACACCTATATATCATCGATGAAGACGATCACAAATCGGTCCAGGTATGGCTTGAACATATCGTTCATTAAAGCCATAAAAGTTACAGGAGCATTCGTTAACCCGAAAGGCATAACCAAGAACTCATAGTGATTATAACGGGTACGAAAGGCTGTCTTGGGTACATCTTCACTCCGGATCCTCAACTGATGGTACCCAGACCTCAGATCGATCTTGGAAAAGATCTGTGCTCCCTTAAGCTGATCCAACAGATCATCAATGCGTGGAAGGGGGTACTTGTTCTTAATGGTAGCCTTATTCAACAACCGGTAATATATGCACAGTCAGAGGCTTCCATCCTTCTTCTTAACGAACAAGACCAGAGCTCCCCAAGGTGAAACGCTCGGTCTAACGAACCCCTTATCCAACAGATCTTGTAACTGCTTCTTTAGTTCCAACAACTCAACTGGAGCCATCCTGTATGGTGGTATGGATATAGGCTCAGTACCAGGTACCAAATCAATACAGAACTCCATCTCTCTGTCTGGTGGTAACCCTGACATGTGACGCCCTGGAAGCGCGAAAAATAGGGCTAATTTAAAACTTTTTACTCATTAATTCACAATTAAGGGTGCATTCCTGTGCAGTGTCATACATCATCATAATTATCATGCCTCAGGATCTCATCATAATATAGTATATATTGTATTATATACATTACTCAATTCCAAGTTAATTAATCCTAATACATTCCGTACATCATTGTACAATAAGTGTCTATAAATATAACTCTAGTCTGGGTACATGAATATTAAATATCTACCTCGATACGCAAAATACGGCCTGGAGCTCAAGTCCTCCACTAGCCTCTAACCCGTACGTCGCAGGGAACTCACTTCACTTGAAGCGATCTGGGGAGGGGGAGAGAAAACAGGGTGAGCTTCCAAATCGCTCAGTAAGGGGGGTAAGGGAACACAGTTATATAAGCCATATCACACATCACAAATATGTATTTGTTTAAGAAGCTCATTTGAAATCGTAGAATGAAAGTTCTCAAAACATCATCATCTCATAACTCATAAATCATGTGAAAACATGAAGATAAAAAGGCTCAATATCGAGCACTCACAAGCATGTGTAAATATATGCGATAATGGCTGTTCTCAAAATACGTGATAAAAATCACCTCAGTAAATAGCACGTGACAAGGTCACAAAACACAACTCATGTGTAAAACGAGACTAGGCAATAAAACTCAATTAAAACTCGTCATGGCACATCAAATGTCTAATCTCCTCTGGGTGCGCATCCCAGGCATCCTCGTATAGAGGGAACGTCGACAATATGGTCGTATGCATGGTATATTGGACTTATATGTTACCAGAACAAGGCCCGGCCTTACATGCTACCAGAGCAATGCCTCGCCTCATGCACACTATCACATGGTCCCTGGGTCGGTTCCCAGGCGGCCCACTCTCTCGGTCTTACATGCTACCAAAGCAAGGCCACCCAGCGTTACTAGAACGGGGGTCATCTCACGTTACCAAAATGGAGGCATCTCTCGTTACCAAAACGGAGGAATATCGGACTTACATGCTACCAGAGCAAGGCCTCCCAACGCTACTAAAGTGGAGGAATAATCGGACTTACATGTTACCAGAACAAGGCCTGTGGTCCCTGGGTCGGTTCCCAAGCGTCCCACTATATCGGTCTTACATGCTACCAGAGCAAGGCCCGATGTGTATTCAACATGACACCCCCAAGTCTCAATCATTAGCCATTATCTTATAAAACGTTATGCCTTCCCGTAGAACTCATAATGGTTTTCTCTCATAAAACTCATTTAAAACATTTGTGTACTCAACACAAAACATATTAAAACCGAGTTCCAACCGGTAAAACACGCACACATTTTCTCAAATCTCAATATCGCCTTAACGTAGAGCCCAATTTACTTTTCACGCAAACTCAAAGGTTTGTAAAGCAATTTCACACTTAGCTTATAAACTCATAAAATAATGGGCTCTAGCCGGCTATAAAAACCGTGTGCAATTATATCACAACACAACACCAAACATGCTTGTATTCTCAAATCGTGGTTCATGCTACAAACAGTTCATCAAAACACATACACAAATGGTTTAGTTTTCCCTTACCTCTTTGCACCTCGTATAGTGCAATCGTTTCCCCCGTATCACCGACTAGCCTCGCATTCCACTCTGAAACTCCCGAGCTGTCCAAACGATGTTAAAACATCAATACTCATTATCACATCAACCTCAATTCTCAAAATCGAGCATAATTGCTCATAACTCCTCAAATTTCTCAATTCTCATAACTCCATCACAAACCACAATCTCGCTCACAAGACCTCAACATTCTATATTTCCTATGCCACAATATCTATGCTAATACACCACATTGTCTAAATCTCCATTTATAGCTCAAAATTCTAAAATTTACCAAAGTTGCTAAATATCATCATCACTCCAACTACATTGTAATTTCATCAATCCCTAATCATTTTTCAGCTATTTCAACACAATGCCAACAACTATCATCACCAAAATCATCTCAAATATAAGGATCGAAGTTTAGAAATTACCCAAAACTTATGGAGAGCTTATCTCTTGCCTCGATTCGATCCGTCTTTCGATTTCCAAGTATGTTGTTCTCCCTTTGATGAGGAACAACTTTCCTTCTTGCCACAGCCTCTGACTTGGACGGAAATGGGTGCTTTGGATGAGTGAGAAAGCTAGGGCTCGGTGAAAATGGGGGTTGGAAGAGAGAGAAAGTGAAATTCCAGGAGAAAGCAGGGATTCCTTATATAGACTGAGGGTAGGAGATCGATTTAGCTCTTGATGAGATCGATCTGCATTTGAATTTGGGGACGATTTGAGGCAATTTATGCCTAGGAGATCAATCTGTAGAGGGGTGAGATCGATCTCTTTATGGCTTTATGAGATCGATCTGCGCCTTGGGGAGATCGATATTCTCCCATACAGAAACATTTGGAGATCGATCTCTTCCTCATGAGATCGATCTTCTCTCAAACAGAATCATAGGGAGATCGATCCTCTTCCATTGGAGATCGATCTGCTCCTTAAATTCCTCCTTCCTTGTCATTTTTAACTCACCAGATCGATCTCTCCTTCTCCCATATCGATCTGTCCTCATAGCTTCATACTTATTTTAAACACTTAACATATAAATCTCCAATTATCTTTCCCCAATTCACTTAGCTCAATAAATTATACTTCAAGTTCATATTACATAATTAAAATATGTCCGAAATCCTCAGATCTCACATGACAAGTCATCCGAAAAGACATCGGAAAACTCTCTGATCACAGGAATACCAATCAATTTCGGTTGTGCCTTATCTAGGTCAACCACGTACGCAATAAAACCTTCAAAATAATATTATGCAATTAATTTAATATTGCATAAGTATTTCTTTTATATTTACTCATAAAAATTATACAAGTTTCTCCGGTAGAGAAAATCGTCTTAGAATGACAATCTAAGATAGCATGATTTGCAGCCAACCAATCCATTCCTAATATTACATCAAAATCAAACATACTTAACAGGATAAGATCGGCTGTCATACTCTTATCTCCTACCCTTAACTTACATTGCTTACACACATACTCAGTCATTTGACTACTTCCCATTGGTGTGCTAATTATCAACCTTTTACCTAAAGGTGTAGGTTTCACAAACTTTGATAATTTAAATGCACACGATGGTGATATGAATGAATGCGTTGCACCAGGATCAAATAGAGCTAATGCGTCAAGGTTAAAAATCAGAATTGTACCTTTCACCACATCCAGTGAAGCATCTGCAGTGCCCTGGTCAAGTGCATACACTCTGCCTTGGCCGACGACTTGCTTCCCCTTCTCCTCAGCCGTGGCTCTCCTTCTCGGAGCAGGAATAACAAGTGAAACTTTCTCTGGTTCCTTACCCCTCTGAGAAGACGCTTCAACTAGTTCCGGGCAATCTCTCATCATGTGTCCGGTCTTACCACACCTAAAGCATGCTCCTGATATCCTATAACAAGGTTAATTCCCGTGGAGTCCTCCACAAAGTCTACATCGATCAGGATTTGGTCGGGGACCTCCAATCACAATACCCCGAGTCGGAGCTGCTGTCGGATATACAGGGGGACTAACTGCCCTACTCCACGACTCATCGATCTTTTGTCGCCCACTAAAAGGCCTTTCCCCCTCTCTACTACCTCTATCATCCCCAAATCACTTTCGGTCTCTATCTTTGCCCTTACCACCCTTCTCATACTCTAACACATGGAGCTCGTAATCCTGTTCACACAACTGAGCTCATCTAACTGCTTCCCCATATGTCAAAATATCCAAAGGGGCCAGTCGAGCTCTAATCGATGGTCTTAGGCCTTCCATAAACTTACGAACTTTTTTCCGTTCACTGCCCATGGTATCAGGATCATATCTGTCCAGAGATGTAAACCGAGATTCATACTCATCCACTGACTTAGCTCCCTGGGTCAAACCTGAAAACTTAGTCTGTAACTTCCGTTGAGCAATATCTGGAATGTATTACCCCCTGAAGGCATCCAAGAACATCTCCCAAGTAATAACCTGATGTCCAGCTGATAGAATAGGCATAGTAGACTTCCACCAGTGTTCCGCCTCACCCTCTAGCATAAAAGTCACAAAAGCCACTTTCTCAATAGTAGAACATCGGGAGAATCTATAAAGTTTCTCCATTTTATTAATCAAGTCCTCTGCCACTACCGGATTCTTCATCCCACTAAATGACGGAGGTTATAGCTTTCGAAACTGTGTCAATCTGTCTAAATCACAACTATACTCCAGATCATCATCATAACCTTGAAGAGGGGTTACTGAAGGAGGTGCAGGTTGAACAGGAGGAGCATGTGGTGGTTCAACTCTCTGTGGTGTGGGTGCAGGCTGTGCAGGAGCAGGGGTCTCAGGTGCAGCCTGTCCTGCTATACCCTGGGCACTGCCAAAACTAGATATAAACTGCCCCAATAATGTCACCATTGTATCAAGGCGTCGCTCTAATCTTGAGTCGTGAGCGCCAGAACTCTCAGATGGTTCTCGAGAAGTACGTCTAGATGAGGATCTACTCCGTCTCTTGGGTCTATCTCCATGCCCTTGAGATCGAGAACTCTCTCCTCTACTACGATGTTTGTCAGACATCCTATCTATTTCCTATATATATAACACAAATTTCAGTGAAATCACAACCTGGTATACACAATTGTATCTAAACAAAGCACAGTGATAATGGGATGTAAACTTTCCTAGTTACTAACAACGATTCATATCAGACCAACTCGGCTCTGATACCACTTCTGTCGTGACCCGAATTCCTTACATTTATATCAATAATTTTCACACATCACGACTACACATACAGACAGTTGGGCTATGAATCAATGTCAGTCGATCACTCTCATATACTTTAATTCATTCACTTCTCATGCATCCATAATAAGAAGTTGTACTTATTATAATTTACAGAACTTTTACGTTCGTTTACATTGGTTTACATCCCAGTATTAATATAAATACAACAATGTACCCAGTCATATTTAGATACAAAAGATTTCAAAAGTGTGTATACCTTTCGCAATGTGATAACAGTTGCTAGCGGAAGGAAAATACGGGAATCTACCACAGAGCTCTCAGAAGCACTGTGGCTAATCTGTGGAGAGATGAAAAAGGGGTGAGCTAACGCTCTCAGTAAGGATTAAATGAAAGCAGGTAGATAACCATACTATCTACGATGCTTATAATGCATAGTTTATGCCGAAAATCCATAGCATTCACAAAACCATTATAGTTAAAACACATAGCAATTTACTGCTCAAAAATCGAATGTCAAAACTTGTTCAGAGTAAAATATTTTTGTGTTCAGTATTGAAAGTCACATTTAAATCATGTTCTCATTTGAACTGGTTTTCATCACAGAAATCAAATCACAATTAGTTTCGTTATAGAAACCAATAAAATTAGGTGAGACTAGGCAGGGATCCACACAAATCCATAAGACACTTGGCCAAAGTCCGAGACCCCGAGCTATAACTAGCTAGGTGTGCAAGGGTATCTCAGAGTCTGAGGAGGGGATTAGTCTATCCATCGGCTCCTATCTAAGGACTATCACAAATCAAAGCAATGACAAAGCATGCCCAAGTCCAAAGATGCAATCCTCACATCCCATAGTTGCACGCTACAATGTACTCCATGTTGTCTACACGGTACAGCGTACTCCGTGAACCACAGTACAATTACCACATAGTTGTAAGTGCCTGAGTCAAAAGTTCACCACCCCAATCAAATAAATTATCAACCATAGCTTGTCTCTTAGATCTAGTACGAGTAAGTCAGTGTGGCACACAGTCTAACACGAAGGCTCTAGTACGATCTCAATCATACATCACATAAAAAATCAAGTGCGAGCGGATCTGGATAAATCCACAGACCTCATAGCTCCAACATGATTTCACACACACAACTAGACAGATGGCTCTATTTCCCACAACAGTGGTACTCAAAACCGAGTGTGATACGCAAAACGGTGCAAAATACACATTTCATAAAAACGTGCAATTTAATGTATACTGTTAAATCATGAGTCAGTCTATTATTTTGGTTTCACAAAACCTCTTTTCCACAAGTAAAAAATCATGTTCATGCACTTTATGCATTTCCAAATTTTTCCCCGGGTCTAGGGGTATTTTCGTAATTTTCTCATATTTGGGTACTATTCAAAAATTTCATATTCATACACTATATGGAATTTAAGTGTACGTAAACGACGATAAAAATACATACAGCTATCTCTAAGAGCTCACAAAGATCCCTTACCTTGGATAACGTAGTGTGACCTCTCTTCCTCTATGCTGTCCAAATCTCGCAGTCCGGTCAACTCTCAATATGACTGTGGAGCTGCATTTAACCATTCACTGGATTAATTACACGTTTCCTACTGTATTACACATTTAATACAGTTCATTTCACTTAAATGGGCCCGTTTACTCTTAATGGGCCTTAACACTTTAATTGGGCCTTAATCCGTATTAAGCCCGTTTTTCCTGTATTAATTCCCTTCATCAGGGTCTATCGACTCATTGGGCCTATCAATATCCATTGGGCTTTATTCCAAACTCTTTGGATAGCCCGTATATCCTTTACGACAATTTATTCGAAATTTTGAATATAATTCACTAAATCCGAAATTTAATCCGAAATTTAATTCGAATTGCGTAAAATAAATCTTAAATACGTGTTAATCACATAATTTGTCGTAAATAAGCTTTACTTACCCGAGATTATGCAATGGTGCACAAATCGGAGTTCGATCGGGCTTCCGTTCGTAATTAATCGTCGAACTGCAAAATTTTGTATATTTAACTCCGGGTCAATTTTCGATTAAATACAATTTAAATAAATTTATCGAAAATCAAATTGGTCACTTTTGACCTCGTATCGACTTACCCGAAGTCCGGTGAATTTCCAAAAATTTTATTTTTCCTTTTTCCTTGTTTTTTTTCTCTTTTCCCCTTTTCTCCTTGGTTGAACCGGTCCCATCTGGTTCAGTTTAGAAGGTTCTGCCTTGAACAGCCGACCGGTTCAGGGATGATTTGGCCGTGTCGGCGTCGTCCGGTCGGTTCTCTAGGTGTCACTGCCGCCGTTCGGCGCGTCACAGCCTGGGGAAAGATTATCTGGCCTCGATCGGGCCCAAGCACCGTCGGTGGCCGCCGAATTCCTCTCTCTTCCTCCGCGGCTATTCCTCTTCGATTCGTCGGCGTCCGGCGTTGGTGACGCGCGTTGCCGGTGCCGATGGGTGCGCGCCGAGGTCCTCTCCCTTTTTCGACCGCTTGCCTGGTCGTGGGGTCGCCGGTGCTCGCCGTCCGGTGGGTCTTCCCCCTTGCGTCGGTTTGCTTCGGTTTCTCTAAAGCATTCTCTCTCCCTGATAATTTCAATCCAATTTCGTTTTTTTTATAATACATTTTTATTATTATTTTATTACTTAAAATAATAATAAAATACCAAAATATCCCAAAAATTTATATTAAATTCATTTAGTTCGTAAATGAATTTACCAGTCTGAATTTACCTTTTCGGTATATTTTTCTACTATTTTTGGGCTCGTTTTTCGAGGTAAAAATTCTAAAAATATTAAATAACTTCGTATCTTGATCATTTGGACTCGAAATTAAATATTTACCCCGTTTTTGATCAAGATTCCTCAATTTCATATTCTTAATGAAATTGTCTCATCGGATTTATACCGAATTTCGATCAATTAACCGTTTTACCCCTGTACTTGCTCGGGAATCATTTTAACCCTTATCTCGCTGTTATGTAGCTCACATGCATTTTTAATTTCTCAAATAATCGATTGCATGTAGTAAATACTCTTCTTATGATTCAACAATGAAAATATAATGTTCGTACACATAGGAATCATAAGGTACAAGCTACATACGTAAATCGAAAACTCGGGTCTAACAATCCTCCCTAACTAAAAGAATTTAGTCCTCCAAATTAGAACCAAATCAATCATCAAACAACTGGGGGTGCTTCTCTCGCATCAAGCTCTCTAACTTCCAAGTAGCCTCCTCAGAAGTGTGATGCTGCCATAAAACTTTCACTAACCCGATAGTCTTTGATCTCAAAACCTTCTCATTCCTATCCAGTATCCGAATCAGCCTCTCAACATATGACATGTCCTCTCTGAGCTCCAACGGCTCATAACTAATCACATGCGCCGGATCCGGATGATACTTCCGAAGCATCGAAATGTGGAAGACGTTATGCACACTCGCTAACTCCGGTGGCAACGCCAACCTATAAGCCTTGTCTCCCACTCGATCCAAGATCTCAAATGGTCCAATGTAGCGAAGACTTAGCTTACCCTTCTTCCCGAATCTCATAATCCCCTTAGAAGGAGATACTTTCAAGAATACGGACTCACCGACCATAAACTCCAAAGGTCTGCGTCTCGTGTCAACATAGCTCTTCTGCCTACTCTGAGCTGTCCTCAATCTGTCACATATCAACCGGACATCCTCAGAGGCTTGCTGCACCAAATCGGGAGTAAACATCTTTCGATCACCTACTTCTTCCCATCTAATTGGAGATCGACACCTACGATCATATAGCGCTTCATACGGTGCCATCCCAATACTCGAGTGATAACTATTGTTATAAGCGAACTCGGCTAATGGCAAATGGTCATCCTAGGAGCCTCTAAAATCCATCACACAAGCTCTCAACATATCCTCCAAAGTCTGGATGGTTCTCTCTGACTGACCATCGGACTGAGGGTGAAAAGCTGTACTGAAGCTCAATCGGGTTCCCATGGCTTCCTGAAAGTGTTCCCAAAAGTAAGAAGTGAAGCGGGAATCCCTGTCAGACACAATACTTACTGGAACGCCATGTAGCCTCACAATCTCCCGTACATATAAATTCGCCAACGCACTCAGAGTATCTGTAGCTCTCATAGCTAAGAAGTGAGCTGATTTTGTCAATCTATCTACAATCACCCAAATGGCATCATGGTTCCGTTGGTCCTCGGTAAACCCATGATAAAATCCATGGTGATATGTGCCCATTTCCATGTCGGTATAGGTAGAGGCTGCGATAACCCTGCAGGCTTCTGATGCTCTACCTTAACCTGTTGACATACCAAACACTTGGCCACAAACTCCGTCACATCCTTCTTCATCCCTGACCACCAATACACTTTTCGAAGATTCTGATACATCTTATTGCTCCCCGGATGCAACGTATAACGTGATGAATGAGCTTCAGACAAAATGAGTTTTCTCAACTCAGGATCATTGGGAACGCACACTCTGCCTTTGAATCTCAGTAATCCATCAGTGCTCAACTCAAAATCGGCACAAGTACCCATCTGAATCTAACTAACCATATCAACACAGAAGCGATCAATACGCTGAGCTTATCTGATCCGGTCAATCAAATCTAGTTCCAATCTCAGACTAGCTATCACATAATATGTGTCAGTATCAGAAGGGGTCACATCTAAACTGAGACTCGTAAACTGCTTTAGCAACTCATGTTCCCTGATCATCATGTATGATACCATCCCAAGACTCTTTCGGCTCAAAGCATCGGCAACTACATTCACCTTGCCCGGATGATACATGATCTCACAATTATAGTCCTTCAGAAGCTCTAACCATCTACGTTACCTCATATTCAATTCCTTTTGTGAAAATAAATATTTCAGGCTTTTGTGATTAGTAAATACCTGAAATTTCTCACCATACAAATAGTGGCGCCATATTTTCAGTGCAAACACTACGGCTGCCAACTCTAAATCATGGGTTGGATAGTTCTTATCATGGTCCTCAAGCTGTCAGGATCCATAAGCAACTACTTTCCCATCCTGCATCAATACACAGCCCAGTCACTGTCCCGATGCATCCGTATATACAGAGAAACCTCCTAAGCTGGTCGAAATGGTGAGAATCGGTGCGGTGGTCAGTCGCTGCTTCAACTCTCTAAAGCTTTTCTCACACTTTTCATCCCACTTAAATGCAATATTCTTCCGAGTGAGACGAGTTAAAGGAGCAGCTAATTTCGAGAAGCCCTCTACAAACCGTTTATAATACCCAACTAAGCCCAAAAAACTCATGATCTCAGTGACTATCCTGGGTTGTTCCCATTGAACTACTGCCTCTATCTTGGACGGATCAACAGACACCCCGTCCTTCGATACCACATGACCCAGAAATGATATTTGTTATAACCAGAAGTCACACTTACTGAGCTTGGCATATAACTGCTTCTCTCGGAGGGTCTGCAGAACAATACTCAAGTGCTGCTCATGTTCCTCCCTGGACTTCGAATACACCAATATATCATCGATGAAGACGATCATAAATTGGTCTAGGTATAGCTTGAACACATCGTTCATCAAAGCCATAAAAGCTACAGGAGCATTCGTTAACCCTAAAGGCATAACCAAGAACTCATAGTGACCATAACGGGTACGAAAGGTTGTCTTGGGTACATATTCACTCCGGATCCTCAACTGATGGTACCCAGACCTCAGATCGATCTTGAAAAAGATCTGTGCTCCTTTAAGCTGATCCAACAGGTCATCAATACGTGGAAGATGGTACTTGTTCATAATGATAGCCTTATTCAACAACCGATAATCTATGTACAGTCGGAGGCTTCCATCCTTCTTCTTAACGAACAAGACCGGAGCTCCCCAAGGTGAAACGCTCGATCTAACGAACCCCTTATCCAACAGATCTTGTAACTGCTTCTTTAGTTCCAACAACTCAACTGGAGCCATTCTGTACGTTGGTTTGGATATAGGCTCAGTACCAGGTACTAAATCAATACAAAACTCCATCTCTCTGTCTGGTGGTAACCCTGACAAGTCATCCAGAAAGACATCCGAAAACTCTCTGATCACAGGAAAGTCAATCAATTCCGATTGTGCCTTATCTAGGTCAACCACGTACGCAATAAAACCTTCAAAATAATATTATGCAATCAATTTAATATTGCATAAGTATTTCTTTTATATTTACTCATAAAAATTATACAACATGTTCCTCCGGTAGAGAAAACATTATCGTCTTAGAATGATAATATAAGATAGCATGATTTGCAGCCAACCAATCCATTCCTAATATTACATCAAAATCAAACATACTTAACAGGATAAGATCGGCTGTCATACTCTTATCTCCTACCCTTAACTTACATTGCTTACACACATACTCAGTCATTTGACTACTTCCCATTGGTGTGCTAATTATCAACCTTTTACCTAAAGGTGTAGGTTTCACAAACTTTGATAATTTAAATGCACACGATGGTGATATGAATGAATGCGTTGCACCAGGATCAAATAGAGCTAATACTTCAAGGTTAAAAATCAGAATTGTACCTTTCACCACATCCGGTGAAGCATCTGCAGTGCCCTGGTCAAGTGCATACACTCTGCCTTGGCCGACGACTTGCTTCCCCTTCTCCTCAGTCGTGGCTCTCCTTCTCGGAGCAGGAATAACAGGTGGAACTTTCTCTGGTTCCTTACCCCTCTGAGAAGACGCTTCAACTGGTTCAGGGCAATCTCTCATCATGTGTCCGGTCTTACCACACCTAAAGCATGCTTCTGATATCTTATAACAAGGTCGATTCCCATGGAGTCCTCCACAAAGTCTACATCGATCAGGATTTGGTCGGGCACCTCCAATCACAATACCCCGAGCCAGAGCTACTGTCGGATATACAGGGGGTCTAACTGCCCTACTCCGCGACTCATCGATCTTTTGTCGCCCACTAAAAGGCCTTTCCCCATCTCTACTACCTCTGTCATCCCCAAATCTCTTTCGGTCTCTATCTTTGCCCTTACCACCATTCCCATACTCTAACACATGGAGCTCGTAATCCTGTTCACACAGCTAAGCTCGTCTAACTGCTTCCCCATATGTCGAAATATCCAACGGGGCCAGTCGAGCTCTAATCGATGGTCTCAGGCCTTCCATAAACTTAGGGATTTTCTTTCGTTCACTGCCCATGGTATCAGGATCATATCTGTCCAGAGATGTAAACCGAGATTCATACTCATCCACTGACTTACCTCCTTGGGTTAAACCTGAAAACTCAGTCTGTAACTTCCGTTGAGCAGTATCTGGAATGTATTGCCCCCTGAAGGCATCCATGAACATCTCCCAAGTAATAACCTGATGTCCAGCTGATAGAATAGGCATAGCGGACTTCCACTAGTGTTCCGCCTCACCCTCTAGCATAAAAGTCGCAAAAACCACTTTCTCAATAGTAGAACATTGGGAGAATCTATAAAGTTTCTCCATTCTATTAATCCAGTCCTCTGCCACTATCGGATTCTTCACCCCACTAAATGACGGAGGTTGTTACTTTCGAAACTGTGTCAATCTGTCTAAATCACAACTATACTCCAGATCATCATCATAACCCTGAAGAGGGGTTACTGAAGGAGGTGCAGGCTGAACAGGAGGAGCCTGTGGTGGTTCAACTCTCTGTGGTGTGGGTGCAGGCTGTGCAGGCTGTGCAGGCGCAGGGGTCTCAGGTGCAGCCTGTCCTGCTGTACCCTGGGCATTGCCAAAACTAGCTATAAACTGCCCCAATAATGTCACCACTGTATCAAGGCGTCGCTCTAATCTCCAGTTGTGAGCGCCAGAACTCTCAGATGGTTCTCGAGAAGTACATCTAGATGAGGATCTACTCTGTCTCTTGGGTCTATCTCTGTGCCCTTGAGATCGAGAACTCTCTCCTCTACTACGATGTTTGTCAGACATCCTATCTATTTCCTGTATATATAACACAAATTTTAGTGAAATCATAACTTGGTATACACAATTGTATCTAAACAAGGCACAATGATAATGAGATGTAAACTTTCCTAGTTACTAACAACGATTCATATCAGACCAACTCGGCTCTGATACCACTTCTGTCGTGACCCGAATTCGTTACATTTATATTAATAATTCTCACACATCACGACTACACATACAGACAGTTGGGCTATGAATCGATGTTAGTCGATCACTCCCATATACTTTAATTCATTCACTTCTCATGCATCCATAATAAGAAGTTGTACTTATAATAATTTACAGAACTTTTACGTTCGTTTACATTGGTTTACATCCCAGTATTAATATAAATACATCACTGTACCTTGTCATATTTAGATACAAAAGATTTCAAAAGTGTGTATACCTTTCGCAATGTGATAACAGCTGCTAGCGCAAGGAAAATACAGGAATCTACCACAGAGCTCTTAGAAGTACTGTGGCTAATCTGTGGAGAGATGAAAAAAAGGGTGAGCTAATGCGCTCAGTAAGGAATAAATGAAAGCAGGTAGATAACCATACTATCTACGATGCTTATAATGCATGGTTTATGTCGAAAATCCATAGCATTCACAAACCATTATAGTTAAAACACATAGCAATTTCCTGCTCAAAAATCGAATGTCAAAATTCGCTCAGAGTAAAATATTTTTGTGTTCAGTATTGAAACTCACATTTAAATCATGTTCTCATTTCAAATGGTTTTCATCACAGAAATCAAATCACAATTAGTTTCGTTATAGAAACTAATAAAATCAGGTGAGACTAGGCAGGGATCCACAGAAATCCATAAGACATTTGGCCAAAGTCTGAGACCCCGAGCTATCACTAGCTAGGTGTGCAAGGGTATCTCATTGTTCGAGGAGGGGATTAGTCTATCCATCGGCTCCTATCTAAGGACTATCACAAATCAGAGGAATGACAAAGCATGCCCGAGTCTAAAGACGCAATCCTCATATCCCATAGTTGCATGGTACAATGTACTCCATGTTGTCTACACGGTAGAGCGTACTCTATGAACCACTGTACAATTATCACATAGTTGTAGGTGCCTGAGTCAAAAGCTCACCACCCCAACCAAATAAATTATCAACCATTGCCTGTCATCTCAGATCTAGTACGAGCAAGTCAGTGTGACACACAGTCTAACACGAAGGCTCCAGTACGATCTCAATCATACATCACATTGAAAATCAAGTGCGAGCGGATCTGGATAAATCCACAGACCTCATAGCTCCAACATGATTTCACACACACAAATAGACAGCTGGCTCTATTTCCCACAACAGTGGTACTCAAAATCGAGTGTGATACGTAAAACGGTGCAAAACACACATTTTATAAAAACGTGCAATTTAATGCATACTGTCAAATCGTGAGCCAGTCTATCATTTTGGTTTCACAAAACCTCTTTTCCACATGTAAAACATCATGTTCATGCACTTTATACATTTCCAAATTTTTCCCCGGGTCTAGGGGTATTTTCGTAATTTTTCCATATTTGGGTACTATCCAAAAATTTCATATTCATACACTATACGAAATTTAAGTGTATGTAAACGACGATAAAAATACATACAACTATCTCTAAGAGCTCACAAAGATCCCTTATCTCGGATCACGTAGTGTGACCTCTCTTCCTCTGTGCTGTCTAAATCTCGCAGTCCGGTCAACTCTCAATATGACTCTGGAGCTGCATTTAACCATTCACTGGATTAATTACAAGTTTCCTACTGTATTACACATTTAATGCAGTTCATTTCTCTTAAATGGGCCCGTTTACTCTTAATGGGCCTTAACACTTTAATTGGGCCTTAATCCGTATTAAGCCTGTTTTTCCTGTATTAATTCCCTGCATCAGGGTCTATCGACTCATTGGGCCTATCAATACCCATTGGGCTTTATTCCAAACTCTTTGGATAGCCCGTATATCATTTACGACAGTTTATTCGAAATTTCGAATATAATTCACTAAATCCGAAATTTAATCCGAATTGCGTAAAATAAATCTTAAATACGCGTTAATCACATAATTTGTCGTAAATAAGCTTTACTTACCCGAGATTATGCAATGGTGCACGAATCGGAGTTCGATCGGGCTTCCGTTCGGAATTAATCGTCGAACTGCACAATTTTGTATATTTAACTCCGGGTCAATTTTTGATTAAATACAATTTAAATAAATTTATCGAAAATCAAATTGGTCACTTTTGACCTCGTATCGACTTACCCGAAGTCCGGTGAATTCTCAAAAATTTTCTTTTTCCTTTTTCCTTCTTTTTTTCCTCTTTTCTCCTTGGCTGAACCGGTCCAGTCCGGTTCATTTTAGAAGGTTCTGCCCTGAACTGCTGACCCGTTTAGGGATGATTTGGCCATGCCGGCGTCGTCCGGCCGGTTCTCCTGGTGCCGCTACCACCGTTCGACGCGCCACAGCCTGGGGAACGATTATCTGGCCTCGATCTGGCCCAAGCACCGCCTGTGGCCGTCGAATTCCTCTCTCTTCCTCCGCGACTATTCCTCTTCGATTCGTCGGCGTCCGGCATCGGTGACGCACGTTGCAGGTGTCGATGGGTGCGCGCCGAGGTCCTCTCCCTTTTCCAGCCGCTTGCCTGGCCGTGGGGTCGCCGGTGCTCGTCGTCCGGTGGGTCTTCCCCCTTACGTCGGTTTGCTTCGGTTTGCTTCAGTTTCTCTGAAGCTTTCTCTCTCCCCGATAATTTCAATCCAATTTCGTTTTTTTTTATAATACATTTTTATTATTATTTTATTACTTAAAATAATAATAAAATACCAAAATATCCCAAAAATATCCAAAAAATTCATATTAAATTCATTTAGTTCGAAAATAAATTTATCAGTCCGATTTTACCTTTTCGGTATATTTTTCTACTATTTTCGGGCTCATTTTTCGAGGTAAAAATTCTAAAAGTATTAAATAACTTCATATCTTGATCAATTGGACTCAAAATTAAATATTTACCCCATTTTTGATCAAGATTCCTCAATTTCATATTTTTAATGAAATTGTCTCATCGAATTTATACCGAATTTCGATCAATTGATCGTTTTACCCCTATACTTGCTCGAGAATCATTTTAACCCTTATCTCGCTGTTATGTAGCTTACATGCATTTTTAATTTCTCAAATAATCGATTGCATGTAGTAAATACTCTTCTTATGATTCAACTATGAAAATATAATGTTCGTACACATAGGAATCATAAGGTACATACGTAAATCGAAAACTCGGGTCTGACACAGGAATCCTTGAAAGAGGGTGTTTCAGAATTTAATTGCCACCAATGTAAGACTCTGGATCGGGTGGATACTGACATTTGATAAAACTTTGGGAGGCAGTGGCAACATGTTGGAAAAATAAGGGAAAACGCAAAATGGAGAGTTGGTGGAGAGATTTGGCATGGTATAACATAACAGGCACACGAACAAAGGGCATTACTCTTCATCTCAACCCCACGACCAACGACCAGATCTATGTACCTGTAATAAGTTCATTTTAGATGGGGTGGGCCTTTTGCTGGTTTGCATTTGTGATTTTCTTGGCTAAGTGAGAACTTAAATTTTGTTTGGTTTGTTGAGAATAATTTTTGGAAAATAATATTTATAATATTTATATTTGATTAGTAGAAAATCGATTGATTAATAAGAAATGATTTTTTGATTAATAGAAAATTAAATCAATTTTTTTTTTTTGTAAATTGTCTTACTCTTTTGAAATGGAAAGATATTTTTCTAAAAATAAATATCTATGCGTAAGCAAATTCATGTGTATAATTCTACTCAAATTAGATCTTAGATATGGTTTTTTAAGCTTTGATTGAATTTAACGATACATAACATATTATTATATTAATAAAAATATTTTTTAATTAGATTAAATTTTTTAAATATTATCATTAAAAATCTTTGAATATTTTAAGTTTAAATATTATATAATAATTCATATTTAATAACTAAATTAGGTTGATTTATCTTATTTCATAATAATAAAATAAATAGTAAGAAGAATTAGTATTATTTTACGTTTCTATCTTAAAATTAGAAATTTATAACATGGCAGGAATCCTTGAAAGAGGGTGTTTCAGAATTTAATTGCCACCAAAGTAAAACTCTGAATCGAGTGGATACTGACATTTAATAAAACTTTGGGAGGTAGCGGCAACATGTCGGAGAAATAAGGGAAAACCCAAAATGGAGAGTTGGTGGAGAGATTTAGCATGGTATAACATAACAAGCATACGAATAAAGGGCATTACTCTTCATCTCAACCCTACGACCAACGACCAGATCTATGTACCTGTAATAAGTTCATTGTAGATGGGGTGGGCCCTTTACTGGTTTGCATTTGTGATTTTCTTGGCTAAGTGAGAACTTAAATTTTGTATAGTTTGTTGAGAATAATTTTTGGAAAATAATATTTATAATATTTATATTTGATTAGTAAAAAATTGATTGATTAATAAGAAATGATTTTTTGATCAATAGAAAATTAAATCATTTTTTTTTTGTAAATTGTCTTAATCTTTTGAAATGGAAATATATTTTTCGAAAAATAATTATCTATGCATAAGCAAATTCGTGTGTATAATTATACTCAAATTAGATCTTAGATATGGTTTTTTAAGCTTTGATTGAATTTAACGATGCATAACATATATTATATTAATAAAAATATTTTGTTAATTTGATTAAAAATTTTAAATATTATCATTAAAAATCTTAGAATATTTTAAGTTTAAATATATTTTATTTTGTATATTACTAATATTAAATATATTTAATATTTCAATAATAAACAATATTATATTATTATTTTAATAGTAAATAATAAATACTAATTTAATAAATAATAAATTATTATTTTAATCATTACTATTTTAAGATATAATGTTCTTATATTTTATTTACAAATATTTTTATATTAATATTTTTAAAATAAATATAAATAAATAATACTTTATTATGATTTTAATAATAAATACTTTTATTGTTGTCAAAGCATAACTGTGATATATTGTTGACGTCTTCACCTTTATTTTTGTGTCGCGTGCTTTTAAAGATTTTAGAAGAAAAAGAATGATTAGAGGGACGCAGGGGTTGTTCCCTGCGTAAGCACTGCGATGCTTAAGTCAGCCAGAGAATTTGACAGAATTTCAGTAAACAAAATAGAGACCTCATTTCAAGCATCATACCTGGCCCCTATTTATAGGAATTAATTCCACATTTAATTACGTATTTATCCATTAATTAAATGTTTCTCACTGCTTTACGGATCCTTTCTATTTTTTTTTCATTTCTTTCTCTTTTATTTATTCTTCTTTCTTTGCCTCTTCACATTGCCTGCTTCACAATCCAGGTTGTGTTACAACAATCCTCTTTTAATCAAACTTCCATAAGCATGTGGATATAGTAGCCAACAAGCATGTTAGCCTTCTCTCCATTGTTGTTCAGCCATGGTTCCAGGTTTCAAGAACATCTATGCTCTATTTTGAAGCTTCACCGGTTCTATTAGATAGGTTTGATTCGTAAGGGATGACATAGAGCAGCGATGGTAAGGTAGATGGCACGCAGGGGATGGCTTGATGCAATCAAGGCTTACGGCTTTGCTCAGCAAGATGGTTGTGATGGTAGTACAATGGCTTAGCACCGGTGGTGTAGAAGACGTACCAGCTTGGAGCTTGGGACTGATGGCATGATGCAGGGATAATGGTAAGCAACGGTAGAGCTACGTAGTAGCTAAACAGGGACAGTTGTGCCACTCCTACAACAACGGTGGTGAGCAGTAGTACATGTAATCAAGAATCCTAAGCGAAAACTCTGGAACTCCAAGGCTGCTGTGCTGGCCGTGTCCTTTTTCTCTCTGTTCCCCCTTTGCTTGTTGATGATGATTGTGCTTTTAAAGATGTGAGTTTGTATATGATTGAAACTCTTTTTCTTAATATATATATATATTCTTATTTTTATCTTGATAATGTTACAACCATGTAGATGAAATTGAGTTTGAATCCAACGGTAATTACTCTTTTTTTAATATTATTATTATCATTCACAACAACTTTTAATATAAAATATAATTATTTTATTAGTATAAATATTTTTTATATTTCAAAAATAAATATCAATATATATATATTAATATTTTATGTATTAAAATAGTATTATTTCTTCAAATTTATAAAAATATTAATATAAGTATTAGTAAATAGTTTTCTTTTTGATGTTTAATAATGTAACATTTTAATATTAAATATTATTTTCAAATATAATTATTTTTTAATATTATTAGTTATATTAATATCATTTGAAAAAAAGGAACAAAATTTCCAAAAAACAACAAAATAAAAAAAAAATATTTTTTATTGATTCATGTGAACAATAGAAAAAACAATCTTTAGTTTTTCAATATATAATAATATTTCCAAGAATCATTTTTCAAAAATTATTTTCAGTAAACCAAACTGAGCTTTAATTTCAAGAAGATTTTATACATCTACATACACATATTATATAGTTTTGATAATAGGAAGTTCTATGGAATCTTTTATTTATTTATTTTTTATTTTAACTAAAAATTCTTTTACTATGAAACTTCCTATGTTGATGAAATCTACTTCGATATACATGAATAGATTGTTATTTCATATACTCTTAATAAATTTTTTAATTGTTAAGCATCCAACAAAAATCAATTGGCTATAGATAGGGAGATCAACTTGAATATAAGACAATAACAAACTTACTATTTAACAAATGTGAGATATTATCATTTTAATGAACCCTTATCATGTATAGACGTAGACATGAAAGTCTACCACATGACAAACTTATAAGGGATAATAGACGAGAAACAAAGAACACATCTAAAGTTCTAAGACTATCTTAAGTAGTCAACCTAAAACCAATTGGTCATAGGTGGAAGGGTCAAATTTAATATATAAGATTATAAGAAACTCGGTATTTAATAAATGTGGAATAATATCATTTTAATAGGCTTTTATAACATATTGACAAAGACATAGAAACCTATCACATGACAAACTTCAAAGGAATAGCTAGTTTTTACTAACAATCACATAACAGAATCTGGATTTTGATACAATGTTAGAGCATCCAACTAAAAATCAATTGACAATTAATAGAGAGGCCCAATTTGTAAGTACTACAAGAAAAATGTTAAAAGACTATATTTATAAATGCAGTCTATAACAAAAGGCTACGTATTTTTTAACTATAGTCTATTTAATTGTAGTCTTTTCTCATGCATCATAAACTACATTTGGGAAGAATCGTAGCCTTCATTAGTATAATATAGACTACACTTGAATAAAGTAAGCGTAGTCTTCCTCAGTATAATAAAAGCTACACTTTTTGTTTTAATGTAGTGTTTAATTTATTATTAAATTCGAATTTGTTTAAAAACAAAGCAAAATTGGATAGCTAAAAAAGGAGAGGAAGCTAAAAATTGGAAAACCTGAAAACAGAGCAAAATTGGAGCAGAAGGCGTAGACTTCGGTGAAGCAGGAAACAGAGGTTGAATGAGGATGATGATGGAAGGCTGGAAACCGAGAGCATAGGAGGATGATGAGCAAGGTTGTCGGGTGACTAGCGAGGGAGAAAAAAAAAGGAGAGAAGAAGAAAGGAGAAAGCTGGAAAGTAGACAAAAAAAGAAAAGGTAAAATGTATATATGTATATATGTATAATTAATGTACATGTATATATATGTGTTGTATAAATAAGCATGCTAGTATAGATTAAATTAGACAAAAATGGGGGAGATGAGAAATAGACAATATATATATTTATGTGATGATGAATAAGGAAATTAAATGATAAAAATAAATGTGTATATACTTAGGTGTATATACAAATAGGTGTATAAGATAAATGTGTATGTTAGTATATGTACATACAAAGAATATATATATATAGTAATAAAAATATATAAATGTGCGTGTTAGTCTAGGTATATACAATAATATGTATACACGAAGTAGTAACGAATAGGTTACGATTTTAACGCAATTCGAACAATTCGCATGAATAGGATGCTAAGTAAACAATTTCGGTATAGGTGATCGTAGAAGGAACTAAAGGAAGTACTAGGAGGCGTCACCACTTGAATTCAGGATTTTCGATAGATCGAGATAAGAGGTGTAATTTAAGATGGTAATGGTATCCCTACCCTTAGACTCCGATTTATCTATGTGTTTTTGAGCTTTCTTGTGCAACCATTGATTGTAAAGCAAAACCCAACATCTATTAAGCCCAAGATTCATTTGGTCATGTTTTTCGAAATAAAGAAATGCTATATGAAATTAAATGCATAGTTTCAAGCATGATTTCTGAATAAATGTTATGGTTTCGACTTATGTATGATTGATTTCATGTTTTTGAATGAAATGAAATTCGGTATGTGAACATATGCTTAAGAAATGAAATTTGTTTTCGAAAGGTGATTGTGGGGGCCACCTCTTGAGTCCTACGGGAACAAAGTGCCACACAGTCTTTCTATTTTATGAAAGAGTTTTCAGATCACAAGAAATTCGATTTTATTACTCGGTATGAGTTTACGGGTTATAAAACCCAAGAAAGACTTTGAAAACTCTGTTTTGAGACGAAAAGGCAATGTATAGTGGAATTGTGGGGGCTACCTCTTAAGTCCGACCGGAGCAAAGTGCCACGCAATTTTTACAATGACATGTGAACGTGGGGGCCACCTCTTGAATCCGACGGGAGCAAAGTGCCACGCGGTTCACAATGATATGCGATCGTGGGGGCCACCTCTTAGGTTCTGTGGGAGCAAAGTGCCACACAGTCTGTGTGACTGTGGGAGCCACCTCTTGGGTCCTACAGATGCAAAGTGCCACGCGGTCAGTGCATTTTTGTCATGCGCGCCTTTGTGGCGTATATGAATTCTGCCTTCGGGTATGTTTGATTTGCTGTATGACCTTGATCACGTCTATAGCCTTACCATGGCCATGTTTCTGATTTCCCTCTACGGAGGATGACTATGCTATCGTCGCATGACAATTCTATAAGTTAGCCAAGTCTCCATCCAATTTAAACTATGCTATAAGATTTTGATCATTCGATATATGTTTATGCATCAGTTATGCTTTTGAAGTTCTATCGATTTTGAAATATTCTGGAGTTCTGTATGTTTCAAAAGATTGTGATGTAACTGAATAGATTTGACTTCGAAACTATATTTCTATCGATTATGTTTTATATATACGTTTTTTGGAAGCTATGTGATATTTGTAAAGAAACGTTATTTCTTAGTTTTATTATGCATTCAATATGATTAGCCACCAGGATAATTTTAAATGTGTTTCTTACTGTACTTTTTCTCGAAAGCTTACCCCTCTACCTTTCAGATTATTTGCAGTGATCTACAGACGCTACCTGCCGCGTACGCGACGTAGGCTAGTGGAAAGAGCTACCTAGGCTACTTTTTGTACACGCAGAGGTATACAAATGCATTCCTTTACCAGACACATTTTGTAAGCACAGAAATATAGTGGAAATATTTTATTGGGATGTAATTTGTAAGAAAACAAACGTAAAGAATATCTCTTTTGAGAATTAATCGTAGAGTACTAATCTTAGTTGGAGCAGATACATGTTGGTTTGATGATGCGAATTTGGGGAGCATGTTTGATAGTTGTGGATATCTAGGATTGTTAAAACAATTGATTTGCGGGTGGGTAGGCTCATATATAAGTCGTTATGCTGCCGAAATTTCTATCGGCCATATAAGTCAAAATATGGAATTTAAATATAAATTCAGATAAAGAATTAGGAAAAACGATTTGACACTGAACAGGAATACAACCTAAGTGAATAAGGGAATAAGTGGGTAAATTAAGTTCAAAAATAAAAAAATTCCCCAATTTCCAAGGGTCTAGGGTTGTTACAAAATAATTGTTAGAAAATTTTAAAATAAGGGGAAAAGGATTAATTAAAGTACATCTAATCAATGGATAAAACTAATGTGTGAAAGATTTTTGGATTAAGGAAATGAGACATGAAAAGCAGTTACCTGCTCTTAGAAGGCAGTCAATTGCCTTGAACAATGAAATTTATGTTTGATAAATACATTAGGGTAGTCGAATACCTTCCCAGGGCATTCGACTTCCTATACTAATAGAAGCTCTCGACTTCAGGAAATAACTAAGGTAGTTAATTGCCATCCTTCTTCTTAACGAACAAGACCGGAGCTCCCCAAGGTGAAACGCTCGGTCTAACGAACCCCTTATCCAACAGATCTTGTAACTGCTTCTTTAGTTCCAACAACTCAACTGGAGCCATTCTGTACGTTGGTTTGGATATAGGCTCAGTACCAGGTACTAAATCAATACAAAACTCCATCTCTCTGTCTGGTGGTAACCCTGACAAGTCATCCAGAAAGACATCCGAAAACTCTCTGATCACAGGAAAGTCAATCAATTCCGATTGTGCCTTATCTAGGTCAACCACGTACGCAATAAAACCTTCAAAATAATATTATGCAATCAATTTAATATTGCATAAGTATTTCTTTTATATTTACTCATAAAAATTATACAACATGTTCCTCCGGTAGAGAAAACATTATCGTCTTAGAATGATAATATAAGATAGCATGATTTGCAGCCAACCAATCCATTCCTAATATTACATCAAAATCAAACATACTTAACAGGATAAGATCGGCTGTCATACTCTTATCTCCTACCCTTAACTTACATTGCTTGCACACATACTCAGTCATTTGACTACTTCCCATTGGTGTGCTAATTATCAACCTTTTACCTAAAGGTGTAGGTTTCACAAACTTTGATAATTTAAATGCACACGATGGTGATATGAATGAATGCGTTGCACCAGGATCAAATAGAGCTAATACTTCAAGGTTAAAAATCAGAATTGTACCTTTCACCACATCCGGTGAAGCATCTGCAGTGCCCTGGTCAAGTGCATACACTCTGCCTTGGCCGACGACTTGCTTCCCCTTCTCCTCAGTCGTGGCTCTCCTTCTCGGAGCAGGAATAACAGGTGGAACTTTCTCTGGTTCCTTACCCCTCTGAGAAGACGCTTCAACTGGTTCAGGGCAATCTCTCATCATGTGTCCGGTCTTACCACACCTAAAGCATGCTTCTGATATCTTATAACAAGGTCGATTCCCATGGAGTCCTCCACAAAGTCTACATCGATCAGGATTTGGTCGGGCACCTCCAATCACAATACCCCGAGCCAGAGCTACTGTCGGATATACAGGGGGTCTAACTGCCCTACTCCGCGACTCATCGATCTTTTGTCGCCCACTAAAAGGCCTTTCCCCATCTCTACTACCTCTGTCATCCCCAAATCTCTTTCGGTCTCTATCTTTGCCCTTACCACCATTCCCATACTCTAACACATGGAGCTCGTAATCCTGTTCACACAGCTGAGCTCGTCTAACTGCTTCCCCATATGTCGAAATATCCAACGGGGCCAGTCGAGCTCTAATCGATGGTCTCAGGCCTTCCATAAACTTAGGGATTTTCTTTCGTTCACTGCCCATGGTATCAGGATCATATCTGTCCAGAGATGTAAACCGAGATTCATACTCATCCACTGACTTACCTCCTTGGGTTAAACCTGAAAACTCAGTCTGTAACTTCCGTTGAGCAGTATCTGGAATGTATTGCCCCCTGAAGGCATCCATGAACATCTCCCAAGTAATAACCTGATGTCCAGCTGATAGAATAGGCATAGCGGACTTCCACTAGTGTTCCGCCTCACCCTCTAGCATAAAAGTCGCAAAAACCACTTTCTCAATAGTAGAACATTGGGAGAATCTATAAAGTTTCTCCATTCTATTAATCCAGTCCTCTGCCACTATCGGATTCTTCACCCCACTAAATGACGGAGGTTGTTACTTTCGAAACTGTGTCAATCTGTCT
Source organism: Firmiana major (assembly GCA_033439115.1). Lineage (NCBI taxonomy): Eukaryota > Viridiplantae > Streptophyta > Magnoliopsida > Malvales > Malvaceae > Firmiana > Firmiana major. Next base: position 40,921,051 of record CM065908.1, on the reverse strand, counting down.
AAATCACAACTATACTCCAGATCATCATCATAACCCTGAAGAGGGGTTACTGAAGGAGGTGCAGGCTGAACAGGAGGAGCCTGTGGTGGTTCAACTCTCTGTGGTGTGGGTGCAGGCTGTGCAGGCTGTGCAGGCGCAGGGGTCTCAGGTGCAGCCTGTCCTGCTGTACCCTGGGCATTGCCAAAACTAGCTATAAACTGCCCCAATAATGTCACCACTGTATCAAGGCGTCGCTCTAATCTCCAGTTGTGAGCGCCAGAACTCTCAGATGGTTCTCAAGAAGTACATCTAGATGAGGATCTACTCTGTCTCTTGGGTCTATCTCTGTGCCCTTGAGATCGAGAACTCTCTCCTCTACTACGATGTTTGTCAGACATCCTATCTATTTCCTGTATATATAACACAAATTTTAGTGAAATCATAACTTGGTATACACAATTGTATCTAAACAAGGCACAATGATAATGAGATGTAAACTTTCCTAGTTACTAACAACGATTCATATCAGACCAACTCGGCTCTGATACCACTTCTGTCGTGACCCGAATTCGTTACATTTATATTAATAATTCTCACACATCACGACTACACATACAGACAGTTGGGCTATGAATCAATGTTAGTCGATCACTCCCATATACTTTAATTCATTCACTTCTCATGCATCCATAATAAGAAGTTGTACTTATAATAATTTACAGAACTTTTACGTTCGTTTACATTGGTTTACATCCCAATATTAATATAAATACATCACTGTACCTTGTCATATTTAGATACAAAAGATTTCAAAAGTGTGTATACCTTTCGCAATGTGATAACAGCTGCTAGCGCAAGGAAAATACAGGAATCTACCACAGAGCTCTTAGAAGTACTGTGGCTAATCTGTGGAGAGATGAAAAAAAGGGTGAGCTAATGCGCTCAGTAAGGAATAAATGAAAGCAGGTAGATAACCATACTATCTACGATGCTTATAATGCATGGTTTATGTCGAAAATCCATAGCATTCACAAACCATTATAGTTAAAACACATAGCAATTTCCTGCTCAAAAATCGAATGTCAAAATTCGCTCAGAGTAAAATATTTTTGTGTTCAGTATTGAAACTCACATTTAAATCATGTTCTCATTTCAAATGGTTTTCATCACAGAAATCAAATCACAATTAGTTTCGTTATAGAAACTAATAAAATCAGGTGAGACTAGGCAGGGATCCACAGAAATCCATAAGACATTTGGCCAAAGTCTGAGACCCCGAGCTATCACTAGCTAGGTGTGCAAGGGTATCTCATTGTTCGAGGAGGGGATTAGTCTATCCATCGGCTCCTATCTAAGGACTATCACAAATCAGAGGAATGACAAAGCATGCCCGAGTCTAAAGACGCAATCCTCATATCCCATAGTTGCATGGTACAATGTACTCCATGTTGTCTACACGGTAGAGCGTACTCTATGAACCACTGTACAATTATCACATAGTTGTAGGTGCCTGAGTCAAAAGCTCACCACCCCAACCAAATAAATTATCAACCATTGCCTGTCATCTCAGATCTAGTACGAGCAAGTCAGTGTGACACACAGTCTAACACGAAGGCTCCAGTACGATCTCAATCATACATCACATTGAAAATCAAGTGCGAGCGGATCTGGATAAATCCACAGACCTCATAGCTCCAACATGATTTCACACACACAAATAGACAGCTGGCTCTATTTCCCACAACAGTGGTACTCAAAATCGAGTGTGATACGTAAAACGGTGCAAAACACACATTTTATAAAAACGTGCAATTTAATGCATACTGTCAAATCGTGAGCCAGTCTATCATTTTGGTTTCACAAAACCTCTTTTCCACATGTAAAACATCATGTTCATGCACTTTATACATTTCCAAATTTTTCCCCGGGTCTAGGGGTATTTTCGTAATTTTTCCATATTTGGGTACTATCCAAAAATTTCATATTCATACACTATACGAAATTTAAGTGTATGTAAACGACGATAAAAATACATACAACTATCTCTAAGAGCTCACAAAGATCCCTTATCTCGGATCACGTAGTGTGACCTCTCTTCCTCTGTGCTGTCTAAATCTCGCAGTCCGGTCAACTCTCAATATGACTCTGGAGCTGCATTTAACCATTCACTGGATTAATTACAAGTTTCCTACTGTATTACACATTTAATGCAGTTCATTTCTCTTAAATGGGCCCGTTTACTCTTAATGGGCCTTAACACTTTAATTGGGCCTTAATCCGTATTAAGCCTGTTTTTCCTGTATTAATTCCCTGCATCAGGGTCTATCGACTCATTGGGCCTATCAATACCCATTGGGCTTTATTCCAAACTCTTTGGATAGCCCGTATATCATTTACGACAGTTTATTCGAAATTTCGAATATAATTCACTAAATCCGAAATTTAATCCGAATTGCGTAAAATAAATCTTAAATACGCGTTAATCACATAATTTGTCGTAAATAAGCTTTACTTACCCGAGATTATGCAATGGTGCACGAATCGGAGTTCGATCGGGCTTCCGTTCGGAATTAATCGTCGAACTGCACAATTTTGTATATTTAACTCCGGGTCAATTTTTGATTAAATACAATTTAAATAAATTTATCGGAAATCAAATTGGTCACTTTTGACCTCGTATCGACTTACCCGAAGTCCGGTGAATTCTCAAAAATTTTCTTTTTCCTTTTTCCTTCTTTTTTTCCTCTTTTCTCCTTGGCTGAACCGGTCCAGTCCGGTTCATTTTAGAAGGTTCTGCCCTGAACTGCTGACCCGTTTAGGGATGATTTGGCCATGCCGGCGTCGTCCGGCCGGTTCTCCTGGTGTCGCTACCACCGTTCGACGCGCCACAGCCTGGGGAACGATTATCTGGCCTCGATCTGGCCCAAGCACCGCCTGTGGCCGTCGAATTCCTCTCTCTTCCTCCGCGACTATTCCTCTTCGATTCGCCGGCGTCCGGCATCGGTGACGCACGTTGCAGGTGTCGATGGGTGCGCGCCGAGGTCCTCTCCCTTTTCCAGCCGCTTGCCTGGCCGTGGGGTCGCCGGTGCTCGTCGTCCGGTGGGTCTTCCCCCTTGCGTCGGTTTGCTTCGGTTTGCTTCAGTTTCTCTGAAGCTTTCTCTCTCCCCGATAATTTCAATCCAATTTCGTTTTTTTTATAATACATTTTTATTATTATTTTATTACTTAAAATAATAATAAAATACCAAAATATCCCAAAAATATCCAAAAAATTCATATTAAATTCATTTAGTTCGAAAATAAATTTATCAGTCCGATTTTACCTTTTCGGTATATTTTTCTACTATTTTCGGGCTCATTTTTCGAGGTAAAAATTCTAAAAGTATTAAATAACTTCATATCTTGATCAATTGGACTCAAAATTAAATATTTACCCCATTTTTGATCAAGATTCCTCAATTTCATATTTTTAATGAGATTGTCTCATCGAATTTATACCGAATTTCGATCAATTGATCGTTTTACCCCTATACTTGCTCGGGAATCATTTTAACCCTTATCTCGCTGTTATGTAGCTTACATGCATTTTTAATTTCTCAAATAATCGATTGCATGTAGTAAATACTCTTCTTATGATTCAACTATGAAAATATAATGTTCGTACACATAGGAATCATAAGGTACATACGTAAATCGAAAACTCGGGTCTGACACAGGAATCCTTGAAAGAGGGTGTTTCAGAATTTAATTGCCACCAATGTAAGACTCTGGATCGGGTGGATACTGACATTTGATAAAACTTTGGGAGGCAGTGGCAACATGTTGGAAAAATAAGGGAAAACGCAAAATGGAGAGTTGGTGGAGAGATTTGGCATGGTATAACATAACAGGCACACGAACAAAGGGCATTACTCTTCATCTCAACCCCACGACCAACGACCAGATCTATGTACCTGTAATAAGTTCATTTCAGATGGGGTGGGCCTTTTGCTGGTTTGCATTTGTGATTTTCTTGGCTAAGTGAGAACTTAAATTTTGTTTGGTTTGTTGAGAATAATTTTTGGAAAATAATATTTATAATATTTATATTTGATTAGTAGAAAATCGATTGATTAATAAGAAATGATTTTTTGATTAATAGAAAATTAAATCAATTTTTTTTTTTTTTGTAAATTGTCTTACTCTTTTGAAATGGAAAGATATTTTTCTAAAAATAAATATCTATGCGTAAGCAAATTCATGTGTATAATTCTACTCAAATTAGATCTTAGATATGGTTTTTTAAGCTTTGATTGAATTTAACGATACATAACATATTATTATATTAATAAAAATATTTTTTAATTAGATTAAATTTTTTAAATATTATCATTAAAAATCTTTGAATATTTTAAGTTTAAATATTATATAATAATTCATATTTAATAACTAAATTAGGTTGATTTATCTTATTTCATAATAATAAAATAAATAGTAAGAAGAATTAGTATTATTTTACGTTTCTATCTTAAAATTAGAAATTTATAACATGGCAGGAATCCTTGAAAGAGGGTGTTTCAGAATTTAATTGCCACCAAAGTAAAACTCTGAATCGAGTGGATACTGACATTTAATAAAACTTTGGGAGGTAGCGGCAACATGTCGGAGAAATAAGGGAAAACCCAAAATGGAGAGTTGGTGGAGAGATTTAGCATGGTATAACATAACAAGCATACGAATAAAGGGCATTACTCTTCATCTCAACCCTACGACCAACGACCAGATCTATGTACCTGTAATAAGTTCATTGTAGATGGGGTGGGCCCTTTACTGGTTTGCATTTGTGATTTTCTTGGCTAAGTGAGAACTTAAATTTTGTATAGTTTGTTGAGAATAATTTTTGGAAAATAATATTTATAATATTTATATTTGATTAGTAAAAAATTGATTGATTAATAAGAAATGATTTTTTGATCAATAGAAAATTAAATCATTTTTTTTTTGTAAATTGTCTTAATCTTTTGAAATGGAAATATATTTTTCGAAAAATAATTATCTATGCATAAGCAAATTCGTGTGTATAATTATACTCAAATTAGATCTTAGATATGGTTTTTTAAGCTTTGATTGAATTTAACGATGCATAACATATATTATATTAATAAAAATATTTTTTTAATTTGATTAAAATTTTTAAATATTATCATTAAAAATCTTAGAATATTTTAAGTTTAAATATATTTTATTTTGTATATTACTAATATTAAATATATTTAATATTTCAATAATAAACAATATTATATTATTATTTTAATAGTAAATAATAAATACTAATTTAATAAATAATAAATTATTATTTTAATCATTACTATTTTAAGATATAATGTTCTTATATTTTATTTACAAATATTTTTATATTAATATTTTTAAAATAAATATAAATAAATAATACTTTATTATGATTTTAATAATAAATACTTTTATTGTTGTCAAAGCATAACTGTGATATATTGTTGACGTCTTCACCTTTATTTTTGTGTCGCGTGCTTTTAAAGATTTTAGAAGAAAAAGAATGATTAGAGGGACGCAGGGGTTGTTCCCTGCGTAAGCACTGCGATGCTTAAGTCAGCCAGAGAATTTGACAGAATTTCAGTAAACAAAATAGAGACCTCATTTCAAGCATCATACCTGGCCCCTATTTATAGGAATTAATTCCACATTTAATTACGTATTTATCCATTAATTAAATGTTTCTCACTGCTTTACGGATCCTTTCTATTTTTTTTTCATTTCTTTCTCTTTTATTTATTCTTCTTTCTTTGCCTCTTCACATTGCCTGCTTCACAATCCAGGTTGTGTTACAACAATCCTCTTTTAATCAAACTTCCATAAGCATGTGGATATAGTAGCCAACAAGCATGTTAGCCTTCTCTCCATTGTTGTTCAGCCACGGTTCCAGGTTTCAAGAACATCTATGCTCTATTTTGAAGCTTCACCGGTTCTATTAGATAGGTTTGATTCGTAAGGGATGACATAGAGCAGCGATGGTAAGGTAGATGGCACGCAGGGGATGGCTTGATGCAATCAAGGCTTACGGCTTTGCTCAGCAAGATGGTTGTGATGGTAGTACAATGGCTTAGCACCGGTGGTGTAGAAGACGTACCAGCTTGGAGCTTGGGACTGATGGCACGATGCAGGGATAATGGTAAGCAACGGTAGAGCTATGTAGTAGCTAAACAGGGACAGTTGTGCCACTCCTACAACAACGGTGGTGAGCAGTAGTACATGTAATCAAGAATCCTAAGCGAAAACTCTGGAACTCCAAGGCTGCTGTGCTGGCCGTGTCCTTTTTCTCTCTGTTCCCCCTTTGCTTGTTGATGATGATTGTGCTTTTAAAGATGTGAGTTTGTATATGATTGAAACTCTTTTTCTTAATATATATATATATTCTTATTTTTATCTTGATAATGTTACAACCATGTAGATGAAATTGAGTTTGAATCCAACGGTAATTACTCTTTTTTTAATATTATTATTATCATTCACAACAACTTTTAATATAAAATATAATTATTTTATTAGTATAAATATTTTTTATATTTCAAAAATAAATATCAATATATATATATTAATATTTTATGTATTAAAATAGTATTATTTCTTCAAATTTATAAAAATATTAATATAAGTATTAGTAAATAGTTTTCTTTTTGATGTTTAATAATGTAACATTTTAATATTAAATATTATTTTCAAATATAATTATTTTTTAATATTATTAGTTATATTAATATCATTTGAAAAAAAGGAACAAAATTTCCAAAAAACAACAAAATAAAAAAAAAATATTTTTTATTGATTCATGTGAACAATAGAAAAAACAATCTTTAGTTTTTCAATATATAATAATATTTCCAAGAATCATTTTTCAAAAATTATTTTCAGTAAACCAAACTGAGATTTAATTTCAAGAAGATTTTATACATCTACATACACATATTATATAGTTTTGATAATAGGAAGTTCTATGGAATCTTTTATTTATTTATTTTTTATTTTAACTAAAAATTCTTTTACTATGAAACTTCCTATGTTGATGAAATCTACTTCGATATACATGAATAGATTATTATTTCATATACTCTTAATAAATTTTTTAATTGTTAAGCATCCAACAAAAATCAATTGGCTATAGATAGGGAGATCAACTTGAATATAAGACAATAACAAACTTACTATTTAACAAATGTGAGATATTATCATTTTAATGAACCCTTATCATGTATAGACGTAGACATGAAAGTCTACCACATGACAAACTTATAAGGGATAATAGACGAGAAACAAAGAACACATCTAAAGTTCTAAGACTATCTTAAGTAGTCAACCTAAAACCAATTGGTCATAGGTGGAAGGGTCAAATTTAATAGATAAGATTATAAGAAACTCGGTATTTAATAAATGTGGAATAATATCATTTTAATAGGCTTTTATAACATATTGACAAAGACATAGAAACCTATCACATGACAAACTTCAAAGGAATAGCTAGTTTTTACTAACAATCACATAACAGAATCTGAGGAAGACTACGTTTTGATAAGAGAAATGTAGTCTATTTTGATGAAGCTAAAAATTGGAAAACCTGAAAACAGAGCAAAATTGGAGCAGAAGGCGTAGACTTCGGTGAAGCAGGAAACAGAGGTTGAATGAGGATGATGATGGAAGGCTGGAAACCGAGAGCATAGGAGGATGATGAGCAAGGTTGTCGGGTGACTAGCGAGGGAGAAAAAAAAAAGGAGAGAAGAAGAAAGGAGAAAGCTGGAAAGTAGACAAAAAAAGAAAAGGTAAAATGTATATATGTATATATGTATAATTAATGTACATGTATATATATGTGTTGTATAAATAAGCATGCTAGTATAGATTAAATTAGACAAAAATGGGGGAGATGAGAAATAGACAATATATATATTTATGTGATGATGAATAAGGAAATTAAATGATAAAAATAAATGTGTATATACTTAGGTGTATATACAAATAGGTGTATAAGATAAATGTGTATGTTAGTATATGTACATACAAAGAATATATATATATAGTAATAAAAATATATAAATGTGCGTGTTAGTCTAGGTATATACAATAATATGTATACACGAAGTAGTAACGAATAGGTTACGATTTTAACGCAATTCGAACAATTCGCATGAATAGGATGCTAAGTAAACAATTTCGGTATAGGTGATCGTAGAAGGAACTAAAGGAAGTACTAGGAGGCGTCACCACTTGAATTCAGGATTTTCGATAGATCGAGATAAGAGGTGTAATTTAAGATGGTAATGGTATCCCTACCCTTAGACTCCGATTTATCTATGTGTTTTTGAGCTTTCTTGTGCAACCATTGATTGTAAAGCAAAACCCAACATCTATTAAGCCCAAGATTCATTTGGTCATGTTTTTCGAAATAAAGAAATGCTATATGAAATTAAATGCATAGTTTCAAGCATGATTTCTGAATAAATGTTATGGTTTCGACTTATGTATGATTGATTTCATGTTTTTGAATGAAATGAAATTCGGTATGTGAACATATGCTTAAGAAATGAAATTTGTTTTCGAAAGGTGATTGTGGGGGCCACCTCTTGAGTCCTACGGGAACAAAGTGCCACACAGTCTTTCTATTTTATGAAAGAGTTTTCAGATCACAAGAAATTCGATTTTATTACTCGGTATGAGTTTACGGGTTATAAAACCCAAGAAAGACTTTGAAAACTCTGTTTTGAGACGAAAAGGCAATGTATAGTGGAATTGTGGGGGCTACCTCTTAAGTCCGACCGGAGCAAAGTGCCACGCAATTTTTACAATGACATGTGAACGTGGGGGCCACCTCTTGAATCCGACGGGAGCAAAGTGCCACGCGGTTCACAATGATATGCGATCGTGGGGGCCACCTCTTAGGTTCTGTGGGAGCAAAGTGCCACACAGTCTGTGTGACTGTGGGAGCCACCTCTTGGGTCCTACAGATGCAAAGTGCCACACGGTCAGTGCATTTTTGTCATGCGCGCCTTTGTGGCGTATATGAATTCTGCCTTCGGGTATGTTTGATTTGCTGTATGACCTTGATCACGTCTATAGCCTTACCATGGCCATGTTTCTGATTTCCCTCTACGGAGGATGACTATGCTATCGTCGCATGACAATTCTATAAGTTAGCCAAGTCTCTATCCAATTTAAACTATGCTATAAGATTTTGATCATTCGATATATGTTTATGCATCAGTTATGCTTTTGAAGTTCTATCGATTTTGAAATATTCTGGAGTTCTGTATGTTTCAAAAGATTGTGATGTAACTGAATAGATTTGACTTCGAAACTATATTTCTATCGATTATGTTTTATATATACCTTTTTTGGAAGCTATGTGATATTTGTAAAGAAACGTTATTTCTTAGTTTTATTATGCATTCAATATGATTAGCCACCAGGATAATTTTAAATGTGTTTCTTACTGTACTTTTTCTCGAAAGCTTACCCCTCTACCTTTCAGATTATTTGCAGTGATCTACAGACGCTACCTGCCGCGTACGCGACGTAGGCTAGTGGAAAGAGCTACCTAGGCTACTTTTTGTACACGCAGAGGTATACAAATGCATTCCTTTACCAGACACATTTTGTAAGCACAGAAATATAGTGGAAATATTTTATTGGGATGTAATTTGTAAGAAAACAAACGTAAAGAATATCTCTTTTGAGAATTAATCGTAGAGTACTAATCTTAGTTGGAGCAGATACATGTTGGTTTGATGATGCGAATTTGGGGAGCATGTTTGATAGTTGTGGATATCTAGGATTGTTAAAACAATTGATTTGCTGGTGGGTAGGCTCATATATAAGTCGTTATGCTGCCAAAATTTCTATCGGCCATATAAGTCAAAATATGGAATTTAAATATAAATTCAGATAAAGAATTAGGAAAAACGATTTGACACTGAACAGGAATACAACCTAAGTGAATAAGAGAATAAGTGGGTAAATTAAGTTCAAAAATAAAAAAATTCCCCAATTTTCAAGGGTCTAGGGTTGTTACAAAATAATTGTTAGAAAATTTTAAAATAAGGGGAAAAGGATTAATTAAAGTACATCTAATCAATGGATAAAACTAATGTGTGAAACATTTTTGGATTAAGGAAATGAGACATGAAAAGCAGTTACCTGCTCTTAGAAGGCAGTCAATTGCCTTGAACAATGAAATTTATGTTTGATAAATACATTAGGGTAGTCGAATACCTTCCCAGGGCATTCGACTTCCTATACTAATAGAAGCTCTCGACTTCAGGAAATAACTAAGGTAGTTAATTGCCTATGCTCTCTATCTTGGAAAATAACCAAGGCAATCTGATGCTATTCTTGGGCATCTGATTGGCCTACCAAGACAAAGGTCGCAGTCGATTGCCATATCATGGTAGTTTGAGTCTTCTAGTGCAAATTGCACTTTAACAACTAGTTTTCTTTGAAGAGGTGCTAACTCAATCAAAAGGTGTCCTTTCACTCTTTAATGGTTAATGACATGCCCTAAAGGTAATGTCCGCAAGTGCACGGGTCGTCTAAGTAATAATGAGATTTGAGTCCCGAAATTATCGTCCCACAGAGAAGTTGAGTAGCCTAATTAACTACCGGTTAATCTTACCCTAAGTATATCCTAGCAAATTATGAAATTGCAGTGGGTGATCTACTAAGGCTAATTAAAAACACTGGAAAACACTAAAATAGTAAGAACTAAAGGAAATAAAATCGAGCAAAATTTACTTACAGCACTCCGAGCAATTAAAAGAAAAAACCTACAAAAGAAAATTAAAACAGTTAAAACTAATTAACGCAATTAAAATAAAATGCAATTGTGAAAATAACAAAGCAAGATAAATTAAACTAAATTTAACAAACCTAAAATGCAGTTAAACTACTTAATCAAAATGCAATTTAAACTAACCTACGATTTAATAAAATTTACCCATAATCTAATTCTAAATGAACACTTAATTAACTATCATCCTAATTAAAACTAAGTTTTATACTACTATGTAAGAATACTAACATGCAATTTGATTAACAACTCAAAACTAAGCTAACAAATTAAATTGGAATTAAACTAAACTAACATTACATGAAAAATGAATTAATTGCTAAAGTGAAATGCCAAACAAGCCTTAAGTATTTTAAACCATTCCCTCCCTTTATTGTTCATGTAAGACCCACTTCGTATGTATTGTTGCTATATTCCTTATGATTCACGCGATGTACACTTATATATATATTCATCGAATCATAAGAAGAGCATTTGACTAAATTAAATTTGTGAAGCAAAATAAAATGGAATATCGGTGGACGTCGGAAGTAATTAAATACGAGTCGAAATGGCTACTGATCAAACGAAAATGATCATAATGAAGTTAACCGAAAATACGAAAATTAAATAAAAAAAAAGATGGGGGATGTATGAAGGAAGGTCAGGTTAAATTGATTCCGAAACAATAGCAGGGGTAAAATGGTAAAAATACCAAAACCCGGTATTAGGGTGATAAGAAAATTTTAATTAAAAATAAGGATGTAAGATATCTTGATCAATAATGAGGAAATTATACAATTTTGGGTCAATTGATCAAGATTCGAAAATTTTAAAAATATCAAAAAATTATCGGAACGATATCTCGAAAAGCGCGAAGGAATAATATCGAAAATTTGGAGAAAAATATATTTGATAAATTAAATTTAAATTAAATAAATTAAATTAGAATAAAAATAATATAAGTGTAGATATTTTGGATTTTTATGGAGTATTTTAATGAATAGTGAAATAATTAAACAAATAATAATAATAATAATAATAATAATAATAAAACAAAAAAAAAGAGAAGAGAGAGAAAGGCTCGGGAGAACCCGAAACCAGGAAACCGAAAGTGACCCGCGACCCTCACCGTCGATTCCAGCACACCGGTGACTGACAGGCTTCGACGAAGCTACCAGGAGGAAGAGGAGAGACTGGCGAGCACGTGGGCACCGGAATCACGTCGTCAGGTTGCCGGAGCAAGCCGATCGGAGCAAAGGAAAACCGAGGGAGAAATGAGCCGATTCCCGGTGAACCACCGCGTCTGGGCTGAAACGGAGGCCACCGACGCACTCAGGGGAAGAAGCCGGTTCTTTTGAGACCGGTCTTGGCCGGTGAGACCGCCGAAAACGTCGGCGACGGCAATTGGCAGTAAACGGCACCGTTTGGCCGAAAGGAAAGGGAAGGAAAAGGAGGGAAAAGGAAGGAAAGAGGAAAGAAAAGAAAGGAAAAGGAAGGAAAAGGAAAGAAAAGAAAGGAAAAAGGGGAAAAAAGGAAAGAAATTTACCGGGGACGATTCGAGGTTCGGGTAAGTTGACCGAGGGTCGAAATTGACCTACGGGTAAATTTCAGAAATTTAATTTAATATTATTTTAATGGAAAATAATCCGGATTTACCTAATTGTGCAGCTTTACGGCAGAGATCGAACGAGGGTCGATCGAGCTCTGATTTTCATACCCCGCATCGTATCGGGTAAGTACAGTTTAATCTCGGCGATCAGAGTTCTTTAAATACCGAGTTTTAATTATTTTACGAAATTTTGGATTAATTTCGCATAGAAAGGAATATTATTCGGAGTCGTAATAAAATTGCCGTAAATGGTATACGGGCTATCCAATGAATTTGGATCGAAGCTCGATAATTATTAGAAAGCTGTATAAGCCCGGTATACCCGAAGAAGGGAATTAATAAATATAAAAAGGGCTAAAATGGGCCGAGACCCAATAAGGTAGATAAGGCCCAATACCTTAAAGTTGATCAGTAAATGCAATATACTAACTAGGATAATTGAATTAACCTCGACTATGTGGTAATATGCAGTTACGTACATTTGGTTGGCGCGCATTTGGGCCGAGAGGTTCGGTATAATCGAGACAGGTTTAGTCTGCGCGTGATTCCAGGTAAGAAAATTTTACGAACTGCTAGAGATAGCTTTACAAATTTTCGACGCCATTTACATTCCCTTAAATTGTCCGAAGGGTCTAGATTTGAGATAAAAATTTTAGGGCCCCGAATGGGCAAATTACCAAAATACCCTCGTCAAGGGTAAAATTCCAAACTTTAGGAAAAAGTATAAGGAGCAAGAACAAAGGGTTCCTGCTCATTTTTGAAGTATTTTGGTAAATGCATGAGTAGGTCGACTAATTTTTAAATGAAATTGCACAACATTTCATATTTTCAACAAACGTTGATTTTCGTTGAAATCGATTTGAGAAATGTAGCCGCCTACGTGACCTTTCATAAATGTGACGTGCCAGAGCTCAGCTCGCACGAGTTTTAATTTGTTCAATGATTTCATTAGTGCTGGAACGAGAGCTCGCACTAGAGTTTTTACTTGATTTACTGATAGTGTTAGAGCACCGCTCGCACTACTTTTCGGAGATCATATGATAAGCCGTGCTTGGAGCAGCGGGTAGACTGTGTGTCACCGATTAAATAGGCTCGCACGTGCACTTGAGACATGGCATGAGTATAGAGACATGATATGGGTTCACGGAGTACGATGTACCATGCAAGTAGCATGGAGTACGATGTACCGTGTGGTATCTTCGGATATGACATCTCCGGACGCAGCATCTTCGGATGCCTGGGATCGGATAAGACTGACGGGATGGATTGACCCACCTCCCGGGCGGTTCCCGATCATGGTGAGAACCCGCACACTAGGATCCGTGTGGCTGAGGAACTCCCGAGGACACATATGGCCATAGTCCTGGTTATTACCGATATACAGATGTTGCCTAGTCTCGTATCTCGTAGATTTATGTTTTCGAATAATGATATTTTTGAGAAACACAATTTCACGGATTTTGTGTGAGTCAGGACAACCCGAGGGAAGGGTTGAGTCCTGACCTTATATGAAATTTTAACGAGAAATAAATGACTTAAAAGATATGCATGTTAAGTTTTCATGCTTTTTGAGATTTCATATGAGTTATTTTACATGACATCATAACATAACATCTGTTTTGAAAATGTGTGGAGAAGGGGCGGTTTATGCATGGCACTACGTTCATGTAGGTTGTATTGTTATCTACTTGTTCGTAGAATTGCCTTACTGAGCTTGATGTGCTCACCCCTTTCACTTTCTCACACAGATTTCTTCCAGTAGATTAGGAGGCGACTGGGTACGGCATTCTAGTTGTCCGCTGCTGCCTATCTTTTGATGTATATACACGTTATATATATGGTTCTTGTATCTAAATAACATGAGCACAGTATTATATTTTGTATGACACTGGGATGTATAGAGTGGGGATAAATATGTAATGAAATTGAAGAAATGTAGTGCAGAATATATGAATGTATATTTAAATTAAATTGTGCACTAATTGTAAATGTATGGAGAAGATGTGGGCACTGACATACATCCCAATTGTTGGTTATGGTTGGTCACGATCAGAGGTAAGTCTAAAATAATAAAACGCGAAAAAATTTACTCAAATTTTTAGGTAGTTTTGGGTCGTGACATATAAAGGTTATCAGAGCGGAATTGGTCTGATGTATGTCAGTGTCAATAACTAGGAATTACATCCCTGTGTTACTGTGCTTGGTTGGATACAGTCGTGTATATTAAGATGAGTTTTAATTAAGAAATGGTTGTGAATACAGGACTATAGGCAAGATGCCTGTTACTCGTCGCGGTAGAGGAGGTCGGGCACGAGGCAGAGGCCGTAGAGGTAGGCCTGTGACTGATAGACGTGCCGAGTTGCCTCATGAGACTTAGGAGGAGGCTGAGGTAGAGACCGGGGTGGAGCATGCCCCACAGGGTCCTACATAGAGAGAGACTACAGAGCAGGGTACTGCAGGGAGATCTGCTAAGGCGATTGAGGCACGTTTCGCTAGGATAGAGCGGAGCCTCGAGGTGCTTATGGAGTTGGTTTCGCAGTTAGTACAGGGAGTTAGAGGGGGACACGGTGATGCTGGACAGGCAGCTACTCCTGATGCGCCTGCTCAGCCAGTCCAGGATACAGAGACTCCTACACCCCCACCGGTTCAGGACGTGGATTCTCCGGTCGTCCCACACCAGAGTATTAGAGATTGGGGTTACGATTGTGATATGGATAGATTACGGCAGTTCCAGAAGTTTAGACCGTCGGCATTTAGCGGGGCGAAGGACCCAGTTGTAGCTGAGGATTGGTTGAGCGAGATGGAGAAGCTATATGGGTTCTTCGAGTGTACCCCTACAGAGATGGTGGCATTCGCGGTTTTTATGTTTAGAGGATCGACGGAGCATTGGTGGAAGTCCACCAGGCAGATTCTCAGAGCTAGACATACTGTGGTCAGCTGGGAGATATTTTTGGAGGCCTTTCGGAGGCAGTATGTCCCAGATACAGCGCAGCGAAAGCTGCAGTCTGAGTTTCTGAACTTGACCCAGGGGAGTCGGTCGGTAGACGAGTACGAGACGAGGTTTATCTCCTTGGGCAGGTATGACCCGGACACCTTGAGTAGTGAGACTAAGAAGGTTCGGAGATTTATAGATGGATTGAGGCCAGCGATCAGATCTAGATTGGTCCCTTTGGCTATCCCAACTTACGAGGAGGCAGTGAGTAGAGCCCAACTGATTGAGCAGGATTTCGAGAGGATCGCCTCAGAGTTTGGGAGGACTGGCAGCAGACATAGAGAGGGGAAGAGACCAGTGGGAGATAGAGGGTCTGGATATAGAGGGGGCAGACAGTTGATTGGGAAGAGGCCGAGGATAGAGGAGATCCAAGAGAGGCCAGCTAGACCTCCAGTTCATCCGGTCATTTCATCTGCTCCTCAGAAGGGCATTGTGATAGGTGGGCCATGACCTACGACTGAGAAATGCGGTAGGTGTTGTAGATACCATGGTGATAGACCCTGCTTTATTCATACAGTAGTATGCTACAGATGCGGGAAGCCTGGGCATATGAGCAGAGATTGTCCTGAGATAGTGGAGAGTGCCCCTCAGAAGGGCAAGGCTTCAGAGAGGGCTTCTGGTGATACATCTGCGCCGCGGAGGAAAGCGACAGCGGCAGAGAAGGGAAAGCAAGCGGTTGGTACAGGGCGAGTGCACGCTCTTGACCAGGATACAGCGGATCAGTCATCAGATGTGGTGAAAGGTACTATTCTGATCCATGATTTAGAAGCATATGTGTTGATAGATCCTGGTTCTACGCATTCATTTGTATCACCATTGTTTGCATTTAAATTGTGTAATTATGCGAGACCTACCCCTTTGAGTAGAAAGTTATCTATAATGACACCTATGAATACTAGCCAATTAGTGGAGTATGTATTGAGGGATTGTGAGCTGAAATTAGGTGGTAGAGTGATGACAGCCAATATAATCTTGATGCATATGAGAGATTTTGATGTAATCCTAGGAATGGATTGGTTGGCTGCTCATCGAGCTGTTTTAGATTGTTTTGCCAGGACAGTCACATTTCATACTCCAGAAAAATGTATTGTGCAATTTCCTTGAAGTAAATGAGAATGAGAATTTTATAAGAGTATGAATGAATGACGTACTAATTTGGTGGATAATGTTGTGAAGGTTACATTGCGTACGTGGTAGATACGGCTGTGGCACGTCCGGAATTGACAGACATTCCAGTAGTCAGAGAATTTCCAGATGTCTTTCCGGATTAGTTACCAAGGTTACCGCCAGTGAGGGAGATAGAATTCAGTATTGATATGACACCCGGTACAGAGCCGATATCTAGACCACCGTACAGGATGGCTCCAGTTGAGTTAGAGGAACTGAGGAAACAGTTACAAGAACTGTTAGAGAAGGGGTTCATCAGACCGAGTGTGTCACCGTGGGGAGCACCGGTCCTGTTTGTTAGGAAGAAGGATGGGAGCCTTCGGTTGTGTATCGACTATCGACTATTGAACAAGGCTACCATCAAGAATAAGTACCCCCTTCCGAGGATTGATGATTTACTGGATCAGCTACGGGGAGCACAGGTCTTTTCCAAGATTGATCTGAGATCTGGGTACCATTAGTTGAGAGTTTGGGATGGAGATGTACCCAAGACAGCTTTTCGCACCCGTTATGGTCACTTTGAGTTTACGATTATGCCATTCGGGTTGACGAACGCTCCCGCAACTTTTATGTCATTGATGAATGAGGTGTTTCGGCCTTATTTGGATCAGTTTGTGATTATCTTCATCGATGACATACTAGTTTATTCGAGGTCCAGAGAGGAGCATGAGCAGCACCTGAGGATTGTATTGCAGACCCTCCGTGAGAAGCGATTGTATGCTAAGCTCAGTAAGTGTGACTTTTGGCTCGAGCAGATCTCCTTCTTGGGACATATTGTGTCGAAGGATGGTGTGTCAGTAGACCCATCCAAGATTGAGGCAGTAGTACAGTGGCAGAGGCCTCAGACAGTTACGGAGATCAGGAGTTTTCTGGGTTTAGCTGGATATTATAGACGATTTGTAGAGGGGTTTTCGAGATTGGCTGCTCCGTTGACACGTCTCACTCGGAAGAGTGTTGCATTTGAGTGGGATGACAGATGTGAGGAAAGTTTTCAGGAGCTGAAGCGTCGATTGACCTCTGCTCCGATTCTCACCATTCCTACCAGCTCAGGAGGTTTTTCTGTTTACACAGATGCTTCTTACCAAGGACTGGGCTGTGTATTGATGCAGGACGAAAAGGTAGTCGCTTATGGATCCAGACAGCTGAAGGATCATGAGAGGAACTACCCGACCCATGACTTAGAGGTGGCGGCCGTAGTGTTTGCATTGAAGATATGGCGCCACTATTTGTATGGTGAGAAATTTCAGGTATTTACTGATCACAAAAGCCTCAAGTATCTGTTTTCGCAAAAGGAATTGAACATGAGACAGAGAAGGTGGCTTGAGCTTCTGAAGGATTACGACTGTGAGATCTTATACCAGTCGGGTATGGCGAATGTTGTGGCTGACGCGTTGAGTAGGAAGCATCTCGGGTTGGTTGCTTATACGATGGTACGGGAGCACGAGTTATTAGAGCAGTTTGCGAGCCTCAGTTTGGATGTGACCCCGCCTGATGCTGATAGTAGTTAAATGATTGCTAGTCTGCGATTGGAACCGGATTTGATGGATCGGATTCGGCAGGTTCAGCGTGATGATCAGCAGTGTATTGAGATAGTCAGGTAGATACAGAGGGGTATTGAGACTGAGTTTGAGTTGAGTTCAGATGGATTACTGAGGTTCAGAGACAGGATATGTGTTCCCGAGGATCCTGAGATCAGGAGGTTGATCTTGACAGAGGCTCATTCGTCGAGGTATACCTTACATCCGGGTAGTACGAAGATGTATCAGAATCTCCGGAAGGTATACTGGTGGTCGGGGATGAAGAGAGATATAGCAGAGTTTGTTGCGAGATGTCTCGTCTGTCAGCAGGTGAAGGTAGAGCATTAGAAGCCTGCAGGGTTATTGCAGCTTCTACCTATACCGACTTGGAAATGGGAGCATGTCACCATGGACTTTGTGATAGGTTTATCGAGGACTCGTAGAGGAAATGATGCCATATGGGTGATAGTCGACAGATTGACGAAGTCGGCACATTTCCTAGCGATGCGAGTCACTGATACTCTGAGTAGATTGGCGGAGCTATATGTGCGCGAGATTGTGAGACTACATGGTGTCCCAGTGAGTATTGTGTCGGATAGGGATTCCCACTTCACTTCCCGTTTCTGGGAACACTTTCAGGAAGCTACGGGGACCCAGTTGAGATTCAGCACAGCTTTCCATCATCAGACAGATGGGCAGTCAGAGAGGACTATACAGACCCTTGAGGATATGTTGAGAGCTTGTGTACTTGATTTTAGAGGCTCCTGGGATGATCACCTCCCACTCGCGGAGTTCGCCTACAATAACAGTTATCATTCGAGTATCGGGATGGCACCATATGAGGCCTTGTATGGCCGTAGATGTCGATCTCCTGTAGGATGGGAGGAGGTTGGTGACAGGCAGATATTTGCTCCCGATTTGATACGTCAGGCCTCTGAGGATGTCCAGTTGATTTGTGAGAGGTTGAGGACAGCTCAGAGTCGACAGAAGAGTTATGCTGATAGGAGACGTAGACCGTTGGAGTTTACAGCAGGGGAGTCAGTATTTTTGAAAGTTTCTCCTTCCAAGGGTATTACGAGATTCGGGAAGAGAGGGAAGCTGAGCCCTCGCTTCATAGGACCTTTTGAGATACTCGAGAGAGTGGGAGATTGAGCTTACAGGTTAGCATTGCCACCAGAGCTAGCAAATGTTCATAATGTCTTCCACGTCTCCATGCTTCGTAAGTATCAGCCGGATCCGTCTCATGTGATCAGATACGAGCCACTGGAGCTCAGTGAGAGTATGTCCTATGTTGAGAGACCGATTCGGATTGTGGATAGGAAGGAGAAGGTATTGAGATCGAAGATGATTCCTTTGGTGAAAGTACTGTGGCAGCATCATACTCCGGAGGAAGCGACTTGGGAGTTAGAGAGTCAGATGAAAGAGAATTACCCGGAGTTGTTCAGAGATTGATTTAGTTCCAATTTGGAGGACCAAATTCTTTTAGTGGGGGAGATTATGTAAGACCCACTTCGTACGTATTGTTGCTATATTCCTTATGATTCACGCGATGTACACTTATATATATATTCATCGAATCATAAGAAGAGCATTTGACTAAATTAAATTTGTGAAGCAAAATAAAATGGAATATCGGTGGACGTCGGAAGTAATTAAATACGAGTCGAAATGGCTACTGATCAAACGAAAATGATCAGAATGAATTTAACCGAAAATACGAAAATTAAATAAAAAAAAGATGGGCGATGTATGAAGGAAGGTCAGGTTAAATTGATTCCGAAACAAGAGCAGGGGTAAAATGGTAAAAATATCAAAACCCGATATTAGGGTGATAAGAAAATTTTAATTAAAAATAAGGATGTAAGATATCTTGATCGATAATGAGGAAATTATACAATTTTGGGTCAATTGATCAAGATTCGAAAATTTTAAAAATATCAAAAAATTACCGGAACAATATCTCGAAAAGCGCGAAGGAATAATATCAAAAATTTGAAGAAAAATATATTTAATAAATTAAATTTAAATTAAATAAATTAAATTAGAATAAAAATAATATAAGTGTAGATATTTTAGATTTTTATGGAGTATTTTAATGAATAGTGAAATAATTAAACAAATAATAATAATAATAATAATAAAACAAAAAAAAGAGAAGAGAGAGAAAGGCTCGGGAGAACCCGAAACCAGGAAACCGAAAGTGACCCGCGACCCTCACCGTCGATTCCAGCACACCGGTGACCGACAGGCTTCGACGAAGCTACCAGGAGGAAGAGGAGAGACCGGCGAGCACGTGGGCACCGGAATCACGCCGTCAGGTGGCCGGAGCAAGCCGATCGGAGCAAAGGAAAACCGAGGGAGAAACAGGTCGATTCCCGACGAACCACCGCGTCTGGGCTGAAACGGAGGCCACCGACGCACTCAGGGGAAGAAGCCGGTTCTTTTGAGACCGGTCTTGGCCGGTGAGACCGTCGGAAACGTCGGCGACGACAATTGGCAGTAAACGGCACCGTTTGGCCGAAAGGAAAGGGAAGGAAAAGGAGGGAAAAGGAAGGAAAGAGGAAAGAAAAGAAAGGAAAAGGAAGGAAAAGGAAAGAAAAGAAAGGAAAAAGGGGAAAAAAGGAAAGAAATTTACCGGGGATGATTCGAGGTTCGGGTAAGTTGACCGAGGGTCGAAATTGACCTACGGGTAAATTTCAGAAATTTAATTTAATATTATTTTAATGGAAAATAATCTGGATTTACCTAATTGTGCAGCTTTACGGCAGAGACCGAACGAGGGCCGATCGAGCTCTGATTTTCGTACCCCGCATCGTATCGGGTAAGTACAGTTTAATCTCGGCGATTAGAGTTCTTTAAATACCGAGTTTTAATTATTTTACGAAATTTTGGATTAATTTCGCATAGAAAGGAATATTATTCGGAGTCGTAATAAAATTGCCGTAAATGGTATACGGGCTATCCAATGAATTTGGATCGAAGCCCGATAATTATTAGAAAGCTGTATAAGCCCGGTATACCCGAAGAAGGGAATTAATAAATATAAAAAGGGCTAAAATGGGCCGAGACCCAATAAGGTAGATAAGGCCCAATACCTTAAAGTTGATCAGTAAATGCAATATTCTAACTAGGATAATTGAATTAACCTCGACTATGTGGTAATATGCAGTTACGTACATTTGGTTGGCGCGCATTTGGGCCGAGAGGTTCGGTATCATCGAGACAGGTTTAGTCTGCGCGCGATTCCAGGTAAGGGAATTTTACGAACTGCTAGAGATAGCTTTACAAATTTTCGACGCCATTTACATTCCCTTAAATTGTCTGAAGGGTCTAGATTTGAGATAAAAATTTTAGGGCCTAGAATGGGCAAATTACCAAAATACTCTCGTCAAGGGTAAAATTCCAAACTTTAGGAAAAAGGGTAAGGAGCAAGAACAAAGGGTTCCTGCTCATTTTTGAAGTATTTTGGTACATGCATGAGTAGGTCGGCTAACTTTTAAATGAAATTGCACAACATTTCATATTTTCAACAAACGTTGATTTTCGTTGAAATCGATTTGAGAAATGTAGCCGCCTACATGACCTTTCATAAATGTGACGTGCCAGAGCTCAGCTCGCACGAGTTTTAATTTGTGCAATGATTTCATTAGTGCTGGAACGAGAGCTCGCACTAGAGTTTTTACTTGATTTACTGACAGTGTTAGAGCACCGCTCGCACTACTTTTCGGAGATCATATGATAAGCCGTGCTTGGAGCAGCGGGTTGACTGTGTGTCACCGATTAAATAGGCTTGCACGTGCACTTGAGACATGGCATGAGTATAGAGACATGATATGGGTTCACGGAGTACGATGTACCGTGCAAGTAGCATGGAGTACGATGTACCGTGTGGTATCTTCGGATACAGCATCTCCGAATGCAGCATCTTCGGATGCCTGGGATCGGATAAGACTAACGGGATGGATTGACCCACCTCCCGGGCGGTTCCCGATCATGGTGAGAACCCGCACGCTAGGATCCGTTTAGCTGAGGAACTCCCGAGGACACATATGGCCATAGTCCTGGTTATTACCGATATACAGATGTTGCCTAGTCTCGTATCTCGTAGATTTATGTTTTCGAATAATGATATTTTTGAGAAACACAATTTCACGGATTTTGTGTGAGTCAGGACGACCCGAGGGAAGGGTTGAGTCCTGACCTTATATGAAATTTTAACGAGAAATAAATGACTTAAAAGATATGCATGTTAAGTTTTCATGCTTTTTGAGATTTCATATGAGTTATTTTACATGACATCATAACATAACATCTGTTTTGAAAATGTGTGGAGAAGGGGCGGTTTATGCATGGCACTACGTTCATGTAGGTTGTATTGTTATCTACTTGTTCGTAGAATTGCCTTACTGAGCTTGATGTGCTCACCCCTTTCACTTTCTCACACAGATTTCTTCCAGTAGATTGGGAGGCGACTGGGTACGGCATTCTAGTTGTCCGCTACTGCCTATCTTTTGAGGTATATACACGTTATATATATGGTTCTTGTATCTAAATAACATGAGCACAGTATTATATTTTGTATGACACTGGGATGTATAGAGTGGGTATAAATATGTAATGAAATCGAAGAAATGTAGTGCAGAATATATGAATGTATATTTAAATTAAATTGTACACTAATTGTAAATGTATGGAGAAGATGTGGGCACTGACATACAGCCCAATTGTTGGTTATGGTTGGTCACGATCAGAGGGAAGTCTAAAATAATAAAACGCGAAAAAATTTACTCGGATTTTTGGGTAGTTTTGGGTCGTGACAGTTCATTTGTCATTTTTGCTTTTCATTTTGGGTAATGGCTCGGCTTGTTTGTCCTCTGCTGTCTGCTACCCCAGTTTTGCCACGGTTTGTCTGCTTCTGCTCCAGGTATGCTCTAGTCTGCTTTGTCCTGCACTCCTCTCCTGCTGTGCGGCTGCTCCCTGCTGCTGTCCTGCTCCATCATCAGCTGCGTTCTCCTTGCAGCGGATTGTACAACATGTTCCTGCTCTTGCCACCAGATTGCTACGCGTCTGCTTCCAGCATCTGCCGCCACCCGTACATCGCCAGCTCTGCTTTAATCACGGTACCAGCCTTGCTTCAACACCGATCATCTACTTGCAGCAGATAACAGGGAATGTCCAGCAGCTGTCCTGGCATCAGTGCACGATCTGCTTCTGCTATGTTCAATATGCTACCTGCTGCTGCTCTCGGCTCGGCATGCCCAGCTCACGATTGGTTACCAAAACAAAGCAAACACAGCTGCGGCTACAGCAGGATAAAGTGTCAACAATATATAGGAATGCACATAACCAAAAAATAAACAATGAACAGTGGAGAGGAAACGTGAAACAGAGCTAAACAGAGGACAATGTGACATTATCTTGCTGCCATGTCTCAAACGATGCTCCTATGATTTTCTGCCTTAATCTTTGTACCGGGCAATCAACACAATCTTTGCACAATCTAGCAATTACAAACTATAATGAAGATGAAGTAAAATGCAGTAAATGAACTATATGCAGGAGACCTAAACAAATGCAGAAAACAAGAAACTCAACACCCTCGGGTAGCTTCATTCTTCTCTCCAATCGGGATTCCACTTTGCTCATGATGTGTGTAAATGCTTTGCATCCTCCCACATCAAGGCAACAAAATAAAAAGGGCTGAAGATTGAATGAAAATGTTACCTGAATGCCAACTTGAAATCTAACCGAGAACAACAAACCGAAGGCTAAAGAAAGTTTAATGGTTTATCAAACAAATAAGGAAATGAAAATGAAAATCAAGAACTTCATGCTGAAGCCTTAAAATTTCTATTTTAAACATCACTAACTAAGAAACATCCAACAAATGATCTTCACAAACCAAACAAGAAGAAGAAAGAAATGTGAAACAGCATTGCTAATGGAAATCGAGAAGATTGAGAAAATGGAACAAAAGCTTTCATTAAATGAATAGTGATGAACAGTAAAATATTGCTAAAGAAAACTAAATTTTCGGGAATGCTTAAAAACAAATAAAATCTAAAACTACCTTAGAAACTATTCTACTCTAGCCTACTCTACTCCTACTTCTAAATTACTCTACACTACTCCTAACCTAGCTACTCCTACTCTTACTTCCCTACACTACTTCTACTTTTCAATTGCCATCATGTTCTATTTATATACAAACATAGGGGTACAATGGTAATTTTTCCATCCTAGATGAGTTGGCATTGTTTGGCCACTTATCTTCATTTGATTTGCTGCAGAGTAGATATTTCCACGTCATCAGTCTTTTTGTCCAATTAGCTGTGCGATGTGGCCCGGCGTGTGTCCTCCAGAGGGTTGGCACGGTGTCCTTCAATCTTATCGTTTCGGAGCAAATAAAATACGGACACCTGGCATCACGCGTGTCCAGTCGATTGATGATTCGGTCTGCAAATTGGAAGTGGTTCAGTCTCCTTTAGCCCGTTTTTAGCCCAATTTCATCCGAAACGACTGAATTTCATCTGGATTTAATTTACCTGTACATTAAAGAATTTTCATTAAATAAAGGGGATTAAATAAATAATTAGGAATTTAAGTACAAATAATTCTATAAAAAATAGAATTATCAGTTAAAAGTTATAAAAATTGATTTTGATAAGTTGTGATCACTTTTAAAGATGTGTTTGTTGAAATGTAACAACACAATTAAATGGTTATGACATTTAAATCAGAGATCACATCTCTCGGAATAACCTTTATAAGTAGAGATGCTAAAGTTCTTTTTTGATATATAAAAAATATATTGAAATATACTGAAAAACACTCAAGTATTTTAGAATTATCTTATTCTCTTTCAATCTCAAAATAGAAATAAGTCTCTTAAACATTGTTTTACTACAAAATATAGTGGCTAAAACAAAATACTTTTGTATTTGTCAATAGTGTTTAGTGGTTTAATGTTGCGAAGTTTATATTAAACAAGTTGACTTCATTGTATCCTGAGACTATTTCAAGAATCCTCTTCACATATTATAATTAGTAGGAGTGAAATAAGTTATAAAGAAAGTGACACTATAGCAACACTCTTTGAAGTCATTACTTCATTTAGTTTTGTGATTCTTTTGTGATAGTTCTAATTCATCAAGAAGCCTTTTATTAAAAGTTGAAGTACAATAAAAAGTTCAAGTTTTTCATCTTCATTCAAATCCAAGTGAACAAATATTTGTAATTCTTTGTTCAATAATCTTAGGACATTTTTTTTTGAAGTCATAAAGAAGGAAACTTTGAAAGAGTTGGCAATCAACTTCAAAAAATTAGAATGCTTGATGGAAGAACTTCCTCAGATGGCAACAAAAGAAGGAGATTTTACTTACATCTTTCAACATGGTCTATGTCTTAACAACTCCAAGACTTAAAAAAGAAATAAAATGAAACAAATGAAGAAGTATATCAAGACAAAAAATGGGGACAATGATGACTACAATTGTAGAGGATGCATCTTAAACGGTATGTCTGATTCCTTGTTTGATATATACATCATAATTAACACAGTAGAAGAGTTATGGAAAAAAGTTAGATACTAGATATATGAAAGATGCAACTAGCAAAAGTTCCTAATAACAAATTGAAACATTTATAAAATGAATGATTTTAGACCTGTTATGAAACAATTTGTTGAGATTGAGAACATCCTTAATAAGTTTAAACAATATTTAATGTCCATGGAAGAATCAATTATAATGTCTTCTATATTGATAAACCTCTAACATCATGGAAGGCTATCTAGAGAAACTTGAAGCATAAACAAGAAGAATCTCTTTTAATTACCTTGATAAATTATCTTCGGATTGAAGAGTAATATTGCAAAGAGAATAAAAAAGATAATGAGACTAATATCTTCAAAGTTCATGTAATGGAGGATATTGCTCCCAACAAGAATCCAAAATGAAGAAAGAACTTTCCACCAACAGTTTGAAATTTAAGAAGAAAGGTGCATATTTCCATTGTGGAAAACCAAAGTACATCCAAAGGGATTGCTACATCTTTAAAGGGAAGAAAGAAGCACCCAAGGCAAACGAGGACAACTTTGTTACCATGATTTTTGAAGTCAATATCATTCAAGTGTGAAACCTAAATTTTTCTTACTTTATTTCTTATTTGAAAAACTAAGAAGTAATTGAGAACTCAAAAAAAAATGTTGTGCAGACCCGAAATCACCGAAGTACTCAGGTTAGTGGCGTGAGGCCTTGTGGCACGTAAACCAAGGAAAGACTCTAAGCCCGAGAATAAATTAAGAATTACATGTTTGAGTATGAAATGATGTGTAGAAGTGGAAACTAGGGTATTGGAAGTGAAAAAGTTAGTAAAAACTCAAGTTTACGATAAACCGAGAAAAAAGGCCTAAGAAAAGAAATAAATTCAGAATAAATTCTAAAAATTTTCAAAAATTATTTTGAGACCATAGAAAATTAATGTAAAGTGAAATTGACTTGGGAAATGAAAATCAAGTGGTAATATGGAGGTTTAGGGGATCAAATTAATTTTTAAGGTAAATCGAAAACTTTAAGCCATTTTGCTCGGTATTGACCAAATTGTGCAAATTGAGCTTAATCAGGGAAATTTTCTTAAACAAGTGACCCCCAAATGCTTATGGACAACACTAGAGACATAGTATAACACTTGGAAAGTGATAATTTGGAGAAAATTGGATTAAAACTAATTTGCCTACATTTTCCAAAACAGAATAGAAAATTGTTATGCTTTAGGAAACTGACCAACCGGTAGAAATAATTAAATTTGAAGACCTTCTAGATTTTTTTAACTCCCACATTTTAAAGATACATATTCAACATAACAAGATTTCTGAAGCCCCTTAAATCAACCCTAAAGGACTTTCAGGCCGAGAGAAATTAACCACCCAAGTTGCCGCTGACGTTATTCCTAGCCTTTCATTGTACGATTTTTTCGACGGCCTTCAGGGCTAGTTTCAGATGATGGTCAAGAAGGATAAAATCTTCTCCGTCAAGTCCTATATAACATATAAAAAATCCAGCCACAAAGACGTTCATTTGCTAGGTGAAAAACGTAAAACAAAAGCAAAGGTCAGATCTGCCCTGTTTTTGGTAAATGAAGAACTTGAGATTTTTTATTCTTTGGTTGGATTTTCTTGTAGTTTTTGATGATTCTAAGCTCTATACATGTTAAATTATAGTTGAGGATCAATTTGGAGAATCAAAAACGTTGTCAACCTTGGTCAAAGGTGAGAAAAACTTGAGGAATGATGGTGATCTTGAGATATGTTCATGTTTGATGTTTTCTAAGGATTTTTAATTAAATGGAATTGGTTGAATTGATGTCTATGAGGTTGTGTGTGTTCTACCAGCATAGGTTTGGGTTGATCTTGGTGGAATTTGGATGAATTTGATGTTATTAATTGTTAAATTTATACAAAAAAGTCCGGTTTATAGTTAGCTAATTGAAAAACTAAAAAGTGCAAGAATTTGTGAAATTGGAAGATGACAAGTATGAATGGGGGTCATGAATGATTATGTAGGCTATTAAGAGGGTATATGTGAAATTAGAATAATGAAATTGGCCAAAATAGCTTAAATCGACACTTATACGGTAAAATCCAGAAAATAGGAATGTTGATCGAAAAGTCAAAATTGGTCAACCTTATGAAATTAAATCCATAATTGACTATGTTAAAATTAAATTGAGTGATATTTGATGATTTGGTATAGTTTTGGGTAGCTCGAGAATTTGGCACGCAAATCGAGGTAATCTTAAGATCCAACAATTTTGCGCTGCCCCAAGATCTACGAGGTAAGAGAATTTTGTGAGTAGCTAAAGGTAGCTATACGTATTTTTATGTAGATTTTTGAGTAATTAAATTGTATAAGGATTTTCGAATATGAAAAAATTTCGGTAAGGACTCGACATGGAAAAATTACTATTTTGCCCCTACTAAGGGAAATTTTAGAAAAGTTGGGATGGGATTGGAATAGGCATAAATAGCATGTTTTGAGTTTTTTCACTATGAAATACTGTTTTTTAGCAAATTTAATAATATTTATCGTGACCTGAAAGGGTCAATGACGATTTTACCCCTGTGTAGGGTAAAATTTTTCAATTTTAAAAAGTCATGAAAAGCATGAACTAAGTGTTCTTGATGGATTTTAATGCTTTTCAACAAAGATATGGGTAGGCTGGCTTAAGTTTTATCAATTTACATAAAATAGCACGTGGCAGGTGCTGATTTTGATTTTAAAACCATTCTTTGAAATTGAGCCACCTACATGGTATGTGTGGAAACAAAACGTGCTGGGAGCATTGTTCGCACGAGATTTGACATGATTTGTGCATATGACAGAGTGCTGGAAGCTAGGCTTGCACTCGATTTTTACATGATATTAAACACGACATAGTGCTGGGAGCTTTTCTCGCACTTGATTTTTATAGGACATGCATAAAGCTATGCTAGGAGCATTATGTAGACTATGTGTCACACTAATTTAATATGCTCGCACGTGCATTTTGAGACATGGCCTCAGATATTGAGATGACATTGGCATGAGGTGTACGTTGTACCGTGCTTACAACATGGAGTACGTTGTATTGTGTCGTGATATATGATGTGTAGTCTTCGAACTTGTGATCTGATAGGCTGGCGGGTAGGTTTGGTACCCACCTCCTGGGGCATCCTCAGATGTGATGTGATACCTGTTGTCCTTAAATGGAACACTACTGCAAGTGCACAAGTCAGTTTTCGAGTATAGAGTAAATATGAGTATCGTCCCACAGGGAACTGTGTCTACCGCTAATCACTGTAATCAATAACCTTGAGCTTTATTTAGAAAATTAATGAATGTTGGTTAAAATCCTATTTACTATTCTAACTATTAACTACGGAACAAATTAATTAAAGCGAATAACAATAATTACAAATGAAAATATCAATATCAAAGTATTCCTAGAAATCGATTTCACATAACTAGGGTTCGTGCAACTCCTTTGATCAATTGTTCTTTTGATTTCAAATTGTTTATAGACGAAACTATTTCCTGTTTATCTCTCCCGAGTTTTAAACAGTCATACCTAAATTACCTAATCCTAACCTCCCGATTCAGAATTAAATAATAGGGTTTATTAAGCGATAGTAATCCATTTCTCTATGGCTTATACGAATTGTCAACCTCCCTATTCAACAATGTCCTATGTTAATCTACCCTTGTGCATATAAATAATCCCCTCTCCCGAGTGCCGAATTCTTATACTAATTCATCTAATTGGTGGCCAATCAACTAGAGCATTAAGAACAAGTAGATTAAATAAACATAATTGAAATCATCCAAACAACATCACAAAGTAATTGCAATATGCCCAAAGTTGGTTACATCGATTCTAGGAAAAAGGAGTTTAGTTCCTAGACATCATAATAAACATCCAAGTAATCCAATTTAACATCCCAAGAACAAAATTGGTGAAAAAGATGAAGTTTCTATGGAGCTAAATTAATCTTGAAGTCTTCTGCCGCAGCCTCTCTCTAAATTTTGATAAAAAGACTATTTATAAGGTTTTCAAACACTAAACGCGGAAGGCCACGTGGCAAAATAGTGTTGTCCTAATCAGACTGCTATGCTGCGGCAATGGTATTAATTCCTCAAATCTGCTCTGCACTGTCCAGTTTCTTCTATTGCTGCAGCATAAGTCACGATCAGCACCCTGTAACTTCAATTCTTCTTGGAATCATCAGAACCAGCTCCAAAAACCTTAACTTCTCTAAATTGTTCTGTTTCCTGCACAAGTGCACAAAACACATAAAACATACCTAATATTGCAAAGAACATATCAAATAACTAAGTGAAAAGGGTCCTAAATATATATAAAATTCAGTGCTAACAAATATCCCCAAACTTAAAAATTTGCTTGTCTTCAAGCAAAGACATACTAGAAACAGAACAATTAAAGACTCTCAACCATACTCAGCTCACATGCTTGTTATACTAAATTGGGATTTTCCTCAAGAATTCACAAGGTTCTCAACTTAAGACAAATTTCAGATTTACATTGTTCAAGCCAACCAAAACAAACCAATCCTCCTTCACTCTTTACTTTCCACTTGTGTGTGTGTGTACAATCATTTACTCAAATTCATGCACTCAAGTGTTAATGCAAAACCTAAATAAGAATTAAACACAAGACTTCATATGCTTGAATTAACTACTACTCTCCCCTAATAGAGACTCATGTATAACCAAGAATCAAAAGGACTTTTCAAGGGTTGTAACGCAAGGCTTGGGTTTAGGTGGGATAAAGGATATAATATGAAGTTCAATCCACCTAAAGCACTATAATCACCTTTGGATTTAATTTGTTTTGAGCTCATGAATCACTACCCAACTTTATTCATTCTCGAGTTTGATTTCTCTTTTTTTTTTGTAATGAATAGTGTCATACCCCTGAACTTAAAATTTTTTCACTACTTGTAATTACATATGACACTCAATTTACATCAAGACCCGAGAATAAATCCATGTTTGTAATAATCAAGTTCACAAACCAACAATTTACAAACCACCTATGTTTTCTTTTGAGCTCATCCCCTAATCCAAAATTTTGATTAATAGCAATTCAAGTAAGGGACCCAAAGAAAAAGATAATCAAACAATTAGGCCATGGCTTGTAATATGGTTAGATAACAATAAAATGGAAAAATTAGGCTCAAAGGGTTTTTCCAAAGGATTAATATAATTGAGTAGGCTTGAAAGGCTCAATCTCAAAACAAAAATGGCCTAGATCATTTTCCTAATCATACATGGTCTATCAATTTCGCCTCAAGTAATAACTAATCAAGTTCTAGAGTCTTTTTGGTTTCACAAATCAACACAATAAGTACATAAACTGAATATGATTGGTGCATAAATTTAAGTGAAAAGATTCAAGTGAAGCTTTCTATCCACATACCAATACTCAAACAATAAAATCATCAATTTAAGCAAAAGTTGATCAGTTCTTGCAATATCCATCTTCGACCACAATCTAGAAAACTAACCTTTAAAACTGAGTATAATTGTCACACAAACATAAAAATTTGAAACAAAAAACAACTGCTAAAAATATTGAAACATGCATATAAAGCATAACAAAGCATAAGGCACACAAAGCATAGCCAGCACAGCCATAACTCCCCCAAACTTAAAACTTTCATTGTCCTCAATGAAAAGATAGGAAAAAGTGTTAAAGAGGACTTCCCTGGGGTAGTTTAGCTGTCATAATCCTCCTCTGAGCCAACCTCAGCATCAGCGTCCTCTGGTGCATCTTTTTCCATGTCATCATCATCAGCTGTATTTCCCTGCTGTGGCATACACCATTGTGGTGGTAAGGGAAATTCCACCTCTCCTTCACGACCCCTCAGATTGAGGTATTGCACTAATGATCGATTGTAATTAGCAACATATGCAAAGAAAGTCCGATAATCGCAGTCATTATTGCGCACCTCCATCCGCAACTCTTTAATCTCATTAAGCACACTCTCAATTGAGCCTGAAGTGGTGGAAGGTGCAGCTGATGGGCCAGCTGAAGTGCCAACAGAGGGTGGTGGTGGTGCAACAGGAGTAGCAGCTTCTCGCTGAATCAGAGGTACTCTAGGATTTTTGAAAGTGATTATAGATTTCCTTGCCAATCTTAGTTCAAGCTCAGTCCAATATACTCTATATTTCTTACAGAGTCCACAAACCAAGGAAGGGTGAGGTAAACCCCTTCTATTCTCTCTTCCTATAAACTCTTGCATGGATCGAAAAATAATGGCTCTAAAATCAACAATCTTTCCAGTCATAATACAATAAAGGAGAGCAGCTTTGTCCACATCTACACTACTTTTATGGGTGGTAGGCATGATACTAGAACAAATAAAATCATACCATTCATGAAGACCATATTGAAGTCGGTTGGAAGGGAATGCCATAGATTCAGCTTCTGGCCTCTTCTGCCAATGGGTGTATGGGACTGTTAGTTCGTTAATGACTTGGACCAGCTCATCATAATCAGTGTGTAGGATTGCGACATAACTTGAATACTCATCTTGCACCCCTTGTGGAAGGTCCAGATACAGATTAATGGCATTTGCATTATAGGGAACAAGAACACCCCTAACTTCTGAAGTAGAATGAGTGCTTTCCATGGCATTGGCATAAAATTCTCGGACCACGTCAAGGATGGCATCTTTAGGTTGTCCTGCTAATTTTAACAACTCGAAATCCCTCAGATATTCAGAATACATATCCCAGCCACCGATGTCAGGCCGAAAGCTCCTCTAAATAATCATGTTCTTACCCATGATTTTCTTAAAATTTTTTGCTGCTTAGCTATTTACAAACCTAGAGTGATCATAATCGGTTATTACTGGCTCTTCCCTCTGTAGAGATGGGGCTGAGCTATCAGTGGCTTGACTCGAACTTTTCAGGTTTCGTCTGGCTCGGGCTTTATGTCCCATTATCCACCAATTGATTCACAAATTAAAAAGAACAATTTTCAGCTAAACCCAATCGGACGAACACACAAAACAGACCCAAAAATCTCTTCACAACTAGAATTACCCCAACAAAGATTTATCAAACCGAGAAGGGCTTCAAAAATTCAAGTTGTAAAAGCCAAAAGGATAACCGCTAGAGGATCAAAAACTATTGAAGAAAGAAGGAAAATACTCGAAACTGAAATCGCGTAGGATTGAGTTGGACCACTCTATGTCTTTATCACAGAAACAATCCGACAAGAAAACACTTTCTTCCTTCCCCCAAAGGTTTTGGGACCACCAAGAGATCTAACCCATGAAAATTTGTTGGCGAAACTACCAAATCAGCAGAAAACAACAAGATCGGAAGAGAGAAAAATAATGGTAGTGGGGTTTGTCGGGGTACTTTCAAGAGACTAAAGAAAGATGCAATAACTAGAAAAAGAGAGAGTCTTAGTGTGTGAAAGGTTCGGCCGCCTCTTTCTAATTAGTTTGGTATGGTTATTTCCTTAGCCGAATAGTAAGTGAGGTTGAAAAGATAAGGGGATCCATCTTCCAATAAAGCAGTAACATGTGTATTCCATTCACCCTATCTTTGAATATTGTAAACATTTGTTTCCTTCTTTGACAGAATTTCTTCTCATGCTTTTTTTGACTTTCTTTCTCTTACCATTGCAGACATTAGTTAGCCCTCACTTCTTCAATTGAAAGAAAAAAAATTTTAGTCTTCCAGCTTAGTTACTATTCACGTATCTCTTCACTTCCTTTCTTGAAAAACCTTTTTTTCTCTTTGTTTCTTTTCTGATCGTCCATTCTGAAGCTACTAAAGCCCTTGCAAAATTTTTCTTTTCCTTTCACCATTCACGCACCCATGCATGCTTTCTTGAAAAAATTATGACAATTAAACTTCTAAATGCATATGCCTGCAAAACATAACTCGATCAAATGAAAAATAAAAATAAACACACTACTGAAATCTAAAAAGAAATTAAAAACTAAAAATCCTAAAAATATAAATTGGGTTACCTCCCAAAAACGCTAAATTTTAAGTCTTCAGCCAGACTTCTTCCAGTTTCCTCAATTCGATTCACCAAGGGGAATGCTTTATAACTTATGCACCCCCTCTCCATAATAGTGCTTTAAACGCTGCCCATTGACCTTGAGCAAGCTCCCATATGATTTCTTCAACTCAATTGCTCCATATAGGAAAACTTGATGTATCACAAACGATCCTCACCACCTTGACTTCAACTTGCCAGGAAATAATTTAAGCTGCGAATTATACAAGAGAACTTGCTGTCCAGGACTGAATTCTCGTCTCATTATGATCTTGTCATGCCATCTCTTGGTCCTATCCTTATAAATTCTTGTATTGTTATAGGACTCATTCCTCAGCTCATCAAGCTCATTCAATTGGAGTAACCGATTTGCTTCAGCCTTATTATAGTCAAAATTGAGGTTCTTAATGACCTAGTAAGCTCGATGCTCAAGCTCTATAGGTAGATGACATGCCTTACCAAATACCAACATATAGGGAGACATTCCAATTGGAGTCTTATAGGCTGTTCTGTATACCTAAAGCGCATTATCTAACTTGTTAGCCCAATCTTTTCTATTCAGATTGATAGTCTTCTCCAATATCAACTTCACTTCTCTGTTTGAAATTTCAGCTTAACCATTTGTCTACGGATGATAACCGAGAGCTACTTTATGTCGAATTCTATATTTTGACATCAAACCATTGATGACTTTGTTACAGATATGAGTGCCTTCATCACTCAAGATGGCCCTTGGAGTACCGAACCTTGTCAAAATATTCTTGTGTAGAAACTGAATCACCACTTTTGCATCATTTGTTGGTGTTGCTATTGCCTCCACCCACTTAAAGACATAATCAATAGCAATGAGAATGTATAGCTTCCCAAAAGATGGAGGAAACAGTCCCATAAAATCGATACCCTATACATCAAAGATTTCCACTTCTAGAATATTTGTCAAAGGTAATTCATGCCTTCTTGAAATGTTTCCAACCCTTTGACATTTGTCACATGTTTTTACAAACATGTAACTATCTTTAAACACACTAGGCCAATAAAGACTTGATTGTAGCACCTTTGCTGCTGTACGTTCTACACCAAAATGACCTCCATATGCTGCAGCATGACAGTGGCGCAGAATTTCCTAAACTTCATCTTCTGGCATACATCTTCTTATAATCTGGTCTGGACACTTCTTAAACAGCAGAGGGTTATCCTAAAAATACGAGTTGACATCATGGAAGAATTTCTTCCTCTGTTGATAAGTTAAAATACTTGGCATTAATCCTCCTGCTAAGTAATTCACTATGTCTGCGAACCAGGGCAGATTTGCATCAATCTTCATTATTGTTTCATCTAGAAACTCCTATTAAATACGCTGTTCTTGCTGAATTTCAGATTGCTCTAATCTAGACAAATGATCAGCTACAACATTTTCAGATCCCTTTTTGTCCCTGATCTCAAAATCAAATTCTTGCAAAAGCAAGATCCATCTAATAAGTCTAGGTTTGGCATCCTACTTTGCAAATAGATATCGAATAGCTGCATGGTCTGTATACACAATGACCTTGCCCCTAATTAAGTATGGTCTGAACTTGTCAAATGCATGTACAACTGCAAGCATCTCCTTCTCCATTGTTGTGTAATTTTTTTGAGCATCATCTAAGGTCCTGCTTGAGTAGTAGATAGCCCAAAAAATCTTGTCTCTTTTCTGTCCAAGGATTGCTCCAATTGCAAAATCACTCGTGTCGCACATTAGTTCAAACTTTTCTGTCCAATTAGGTGCGATCATAATAGGTGCAGAAATAAGCTCCGTCTTGATCTTTTCGAACGTCTGCAAGCAAAAATCATCAAAGATAAAATCAACATTTTTTTCCAATAAATTACATAAAGGTTTTGAGATTTTTGAAAAGTCCCTGATAAATCTGCGATAGAATCCTGCATGTCCCAAAAAGCTCCTCACGGCTTTAACTGATTTTGGAGGGGGAAGCTTTTCAATAGCAGTGACTTTAGCTCTATCCACCTTAATGTCGTGAGCTGAAATTTTATATCCAAGGATGATTCCTTCTTGCACCATGAAATGACACTTCTCCCAATTTAAGACTAGATTCATCTCTTCACATCTCTGTAAAACAAGTGCCAAATTAGATAAACATTGGTCAAAAGTCTTACCAAATACCGAGAAGTCATCCATGAAGACTTTCATTATCTCTTCAACCATGTCAGCGAAGATCGACATCATGCATCTCTGGAAGGTTGCTGAGGCATTACACAAACCGAATGGCATCCTCCTATATGCGAAAGTTCCATATGGGCAAGTGAAGGTTGTTTTCTCTTAATCTTCTGGGGCTATCGCAATTTGGTTATAGCTCAAGTAGACATCTAAAAAGCAATAATAACTATGCCCGACTAGTCTGTCTAACATTTGGTCAATGAACGGAAGCGGGAAGTGGTCTTTCCTAGTAGCTTTGTTCAGCTTCCTATAATCGATGTAGACTCTCCAACCTGTTATCGTTCTGGTGGATATGATTTCATCTTTGGTGTCACAAACTACTGTTATTCCACCCTTTTTAGGCACAACCTGCACATGACTCACCCAAGAACTATCAGATATCACAAATATAATACCAGCATTTAATAATTTTAAAATTTCAGCTTTAACAACTTCTTTCATTATTGGATTTAGTCTTCTCTATGGTTCAATAGAGGGTTTATGATTTTCCTCTAACCAAATTTTATGTATTACAACGGAGGGACTAATTCCTTTGATGTCGGCAATGGACCATCCAATTGCCGATTTGTGCTCTCTTAAAATTCTAAGCAACTTGTCTTCTTCTGTAGCAGATATAGATGATGAAATAATCACAGGAAAAGTACTATCATCACCTAAGAAAGTATACCTCAAATGGCTTGGTAATTCTTTCAATTCAGTTTTGCCTTCTTTTTTTTCACTTACCTGCGACTTGTCAATCTTTTCCTTAGTTGTTGTAGTCGCACTTTTTAATGGGTTAGCTTCTAAAGTAACAACATAACTTTTAATTTCATCAATTAATAATTCATCATCTAAATTAGAAACTGAATTTACCAGACACTGAGCCATAGGATCAGTTAGTGCTTCCTTTGCTTCAACTTCTCGTACACAACTCTGCACCACTTCAATCAATTTACAGGTTTCTGGCTCATCAGTGAATTTCATCGCCTTGTAGATGTTGAACATAACCGATTCATCATTCATCCTCAAGTTTAATTGTCCTCTCTGAACATCGATTAGTGCTATCCAGTGGCAAGGAATGGTCTCTCAAGTATAAGCAAAATTTCTCTGTCCTCTTCATAATCTAAAACTACAAAATCGACAGGAAAAATTAGCTTATCAACTTTAACAAGTACATCTTCTACTATACCTCTGGGATAAGTAATCGATCTATCCACTAGTTGTAGTGTTATGGTGGTCGGCTTCACCTCTCCAAGACCTAAGCTCCTGAAAATAGATAAAGACATTAAATTTATGCTAGCACCTAAATCACATAATGCCTTACCCACTTTCGATCCTCTAATCTCGTATGGAATAGTAAAGCTTCTAGGGTCTTTCAATTTTTACGGTAACTTCTGTTGCAGAATCGCACGACATTCCTCTGTCAAATTTACAGTTTCATAATCCTCAAGTCTCCATTTCTTTGACAGCACCTCTTTCATGAATTTTGCATAATGCGGCATCTGTTGCAAGGCATCAACAAATGAAATGTTAATATGTAATTTCTTAAATATATCTAGAAATTTCTTAAACTCAGATTCAATCTTCCTTTTATACAAAGCTTGAGGATAAGGAATAGATGGTTTTAACAAAGGAGGATTATCAGGAAAAAGTTTACTAAAAGGTTTAGAATCAACTCCCTGTTTAACCGTTTCTGATTCTGCATCTTTTGACATAACAGGTTCGGCTTGCTTCTTCTGCACCTTAGTGATTAGCGCAGTTTCTTCTTTCTCTGATACCTTTGGTGGCTCATAGGTTTTCCCACTTCTCAAAGATATAGCATTGTAGTGTTCTTTCAGATTTAGCATTATATCACTAGGGAACTTACCTCTTTCATTCAAAGAACTAACAGTTGCAGCTAACTGTCCCAAAGTAGTCTCAACAGACCTCATCGTGCACCAAGACTAGTATTCATCTCTGACATTTTAGCTTCCACATTGTCTAACCGCACATCAGTTTTGCTAAATCGTGTTCTAGTTTTAACCATGAACTCCTCAAATTCGTTCCTTCTAACTCCACCATAACCTTGAGAATTCCCTTGGTTATTGAATCCTGTATTGCTATTACTTACTGTCGGTGGGTTTAGAACATTCTTAGAATTATCATAAGATAGATTCTCATGGTTTCTGAATCCTGACTGGTAATAGTTTGGAACCCGATTTCCTTAAAAACCAAAGTTACGATTATTGACATAATTCACCTGCTCCAAATCCGTCCCCATCATGTTTGGATTTGCGTTGTCAGGATGAATAATAGCTTGCGACCCTTGTATACCCATTGAAGAAATTTATGTTGAAATCTGCTCAAGTCTTGTTAGAATGGCTGTCTGCGTATCTAACTCATGCATACTTGCTACTCTTCTGACATTACCTCTTTCACCTGGCCATTGGCTGCTGTTTATAGCCATATCCTTAACTAACTGTATAGCTTGATTAGGTGTCTTAGACCATAGTGAACCTCCCACTGAGGCCTCTACAGTAGCTCGTGTCTGCGGAGTCATGCCTCTGTAGAAAACTTGTATCTGGTTTCCTTCATCATATCCATGTTGGGGGCATCTACGTAATAACTCTTTAAATCTCTCTCATGCCTCATGTAATGGCTCTTGGTCTAACTATATGAACTGGGCAATCTCTAATCTCATCTGCATAGTCTTTCCTAGTGGAAAATACTTTGCCAAGAATTTTTGTGCCATCATGCCCATGTCGGAATGCTTCCTGCTGGTAGATTTTGATACCAACTCAATGCTTTATCCCGAAGAGAAAAAGGAAATAATCTTAGTCGAATAGCATCGTCAGAGGCTCCATTAATCTTAATGGTGTTGCAAATCTGTAGAAAACTTGTCAAAT
This sequence comes from Firmiana major, assembly GCA_033439115.1. Lineage (NCBI taxonomy): Eukaryota > Viridiplantae > Streptophyta > Magnoliopsida > Malvales > Malvaceae > Firmiana > Firmiana major. The sequence goes on along the minus strand of CM065908.1, from coordinate 40,882,304 downwards.
GTGTATTTGATCCTCCAAGGCTGAACCTCCAAATTGGTTTTGCATAACCATGTTGATCAATGCCGGCTTCAATTCAAAGTTGTTGTAGTTCACAAGAATCTCTCTTATAGCAGCGAAATTCTGATTCACAACTGGGATAAAATAATCACGTATGGCTCGCTGCTGCTGATTATCATCTGCCATGATTAAATTTTGGTCTTTCTCTTCAAATCTGTTTTGTTGAATTTGTCTGATGGTTATCTTTAGCTCTGGATCTAACTTTTCTTTTATATCTGTATTTCCTCAGCTGCGAGTTTTTACCGTTCACCTAAAAAAAATTATAGATAATAAATTAAAACAAAAATAGAAATAAAAATCTAAATTAAAGTAAAGGCTATTGGGGAACAGCGTCAACGAGAAACTAGACAACAGTTCCCTGGCAACGGCGCCAGAAAACTTGTTGTCCTTAAATGGAACACTACTGCAAGTGCACAGGTTAGTTTTCAAGTATAGTGTAAATATGAGTATCGTCCCACAGGGAACTGTGTCTACCGTTAATCACTGTAATCAACAACCTCGAGCTTTATTTAGAAAATTAATGAATGTTGGTTAAAATCCTATTTACTATTCTAACTATTAAATACAGAACAAATTAATTAAAGCGAATAACAATAATTACGAATGAAAATATCAATATCAAAATATTCCTAAAAATCGATTTCACCTAACTAGGGTTCATTCAACTCCTTTGATCAATTGTTCTTTTGATTTCAAATTGTTTATAGCCGAAACTATTTCCTGTTTATCTCTCCCAAGTTTTAAACAGTCATACCTAAATTACCTAATCCTAACCTCCCGATTCAGAATTAAATAATAGGGTTTATTAAGCGATAGTAATCCATTTCTCTATGGCTTATACGAATTGTCAACCTCCCTATTCAACAATGTCCTATGTTAATCTACCCTTGTGCATATAAATAATCCCCTCTCCCGAGTACCGAATTCTTATACTAATTCATCTAATTGGTGGCTAATCAACTAGAGCATTAAGAACAAGTAGATTAAATAAACATAATTGAAATCATCCAAACAACATCACAAAGTAATTGCAATATGCCCAAAGTTGCTTACATCGATTCTAGGAAAAAGGAGTTTAGTTCCTAGACATCATAATAAACATCCAAGAAATCCAATTTAACATCCCAAGAACAAAATTGGTGAAAAAGATGAAAAAGATGAAGTTTCTATGGAGCTAAATTAATCTTGAAGTCTTCTGCCGCAACCTCTCTCTAAATTTTGATAAAAAGACTATTTATAAGGTTTTCAAACACTAAAACGTGGAAGGTCACGTGGCAAAACAGTGTTGTCCTAATCAGATTGCTATGCTACAGCAATGATATTAATTCCTCAAATCTACTCTGCACTGTCCAGTTTGTTCTATTACTGTAGCATAAGTCACGATCAACACCCTGTAACTTCAATTCTTCATGGAATCATCAGAACCAGTTCCAAAAACCTTAACTTCTCCAAATTGTTTTGTTTCCTGCACAAGTGCTCAAAACACATAAAACATACATAATATTGCAAAGAACAGATCAAATAACTAAGTGAAAAAGGGTCCTAAACATATATAAAATTCAGTGCTAACAATACCCCGCACACTAGGATCCGTGTAGCTTGGGATCACATGAATATGGCTATAGTCTTAGAGTTATTACCATGATTCTTGCCTAGTCTCACATGTTTCTTACTTTGCGAAATCACATGTTACTTATTTCTTGATTTTGTGATTACATGATTTTACGGTATTGAGGTTGAGTCCTAATGATTTTGGGGCGGATGTCGATTTGAAATAAATGACATGTTTTGACATAATGTGAATTATTTAAATAGCATGACGTATAATTTCATGCTTTATCTGCCATTTCACGAAACGAATTGTTTTATACGAATGATATTATATGACATAAAAATATGCATGAAACTCGTATTTATGCATGATTTCGAAAGAGAATGATTTAATGGATGGCATCATGATCATCTAGATAGTGTGGTTATCTACTTGCTTGCATGATTACCTTACTGAGCGTGTAATTACTCACCTTTTCATTTTTCCCCTTCTACAGAGCATTCATAGTAGTTAGTGAGCGGCTGAGGACTTGCATTTTTGGTATTTGCTGCTGCCCATCATCGAAAGGTATACACCTTGGTATCATTTTGTATCTAAACATGTAACATCACAGTAATGGTTTTGGAATGTAATATGGGGAATGTAAATATTGGAAAACATGTAAGAAGTTGTAGTATCACGGTTATGAAATGTGAGTGTTTACTTTTGAATAGAATAAGAAATGAATGGCATGGTAGACGGTAAGGTATGACTAATACCGAATCACAGCCCAATTATGTGACGACTACGCCCACTCTAAGTGACCTAGACGTGTATCCGCAATTGCACAGGTCGTACAAATAATAATGGGATTTGAGTCCCGGATGTGAGATCTGAGAATTTTACACATATCCAATTATGTAATGTGAACTCGAAGTGTAATTTATCAAGCTGAATGTAATGTACGCATACATTGAGGTGGTATGGAATGCATTTCTAAGTGATGAATGAGTCATGAATGAGATTTTTTGTTAAGTGTTTAACCAAGGTGTGAAACTATGAGGCCAGATTGATCTTGGAAAAGAGAGGATCGATCGTGTAGGCCAAAATGACAAGGAAGGAGGAAATTAGGTGAGCAGATCGATCTCCAATGGAAAAGGATCGATCTCCCTATGATTCTGCAATCAAGAGATCGATCTCATGAGGAAGAAATCGATCTCATGAAACATTCTGTAAGGAGAAGATCAATCTCCTCAGGGCGCAGATCGATCTCATGAAATGATCTGTAAACAAAAGATCGATCTCATAATTGGAACAGATCGATCTCATGAAGCCATTATGAGATCGATCTCACCCCACGACAGATCGATCTCCTAGGCATAAAATTACCCTAAAATGTCCCCAAATTCAAATGCAGATCGATCTCATTAAGGACCAGATCGATCTCCTACCCTTCGCCTATATAAAGACCCCTGTGTTTTCCTGCATATCATATTTTCTCTCTCTCCCAAACCTTAATTTTAGCCGAGCCCTAGCTTTCTCTCTCTTTCAAAGCCCCTATTTTCATTCGAATCAAAGGTTATAGTAAGAAGAAAAGTTGTTCCTCATCCAAAGGAGAACAACATACTTGGAAATCGTAGGACGAATCGAATCGAGGTGTGAATAGAGCACTCCACAAGTTTGGATAAATTCTAAACCTTGATCTTGGATTTTAAAGTGATTTTTGGTGATTATGGTTGCTAGCATTGTGATGAAATAGCTAGGAAATGGTTAGGGATTGATGAAACTATGATTTTGTTGGAGTAAGGATAACATTAGACAATTTGTGGTAATTTGGGATTTTTTACTATAAATTTGGAATTGAGGTAATGGGGTGAATTTAGCATGGAAATTGGTATGAGAAATGTAGAATTTTGAGATATAGTGGATGAGAATGTGAATTGTGATAGAATTATGAGAATTGGGCTATTGGAGAGGTTAATGAGAAATATGAGCAAATATGTGCTCCATGATGCGATTGAGATAGCTTATTGATATTTTAACATTATTTGGATAGCTCGGGAGTTCCAAAGAGGAATACGAGATTAGTCTGTGATACGAGGGAATGATTGCACTATACGAGATGAAACGAGGTAAGGGAAAACTTAAACTCGTTTGTACGTGTGATTTGTGACAATATTATAGCATGAAATTGTGATTTGAGAAAACAAGCATGTTTTATGAGTTGTGAATGAGTATTGCACATGATTTTATAGCCGGTTGGGGCTCAACTTTTATGAGTTGTGAACTAAGCATGAAAATGTTTTACAACAGTTTTGTGTTTAAAACGTGAAAAGAGATTTGGGCTCTATGTCAAGGCGTACTGAGATTGAGAAATGTGTGTGTGGTTTTGTCGGTTGAAACTCGGTTTTAACATGTTTTGTATTGAGTACACAAATGTTTTAAATGAGATTTATCAGAGAAACCATTATGAGTTCTACGTGAAGGTAAAACGTTTTATATGATAATGGCTAGTGATTGAGACTTAGGCGTGTCACGTTCAATACACATCGGGCCTTGCTTTGGTAGCATGTAAGTTCGGGCCTTGCTCTGGTAGCATGTAAGTCCGATATTCCTTCGTTTTGGTAACGAGAGATGCCTCCATTTTAGTAACGAGAGATGCCTCCGTTTTGGTAATGTGAGATGACCCCCGTTCTGGTAACGCTGGGTGGCCTTGCTTTAGTAGCATGTAAGTCCGGGCCTCGCTTTGGTAGCATGTAAGACCGATAGTGTGCATGAAGTGAGGCATTACTTTGGTAGCATGTAAGGCCGGGCCTTGTTCTAGTAACGCGTAAGTCCAATATACCATGTACACCCCTATATTGTCGACGTTCCCTCTTTTAAGGATGCTTGGGATGCGCACCCAGAGGAGAATTATTTTGATATGCCATGACGAGTTTTATATGAGTTTTCTTGCCTAGTCTCCTTTTTATACACATGAGTTTGTGTTTTGTGGCCGTGCCACGAGCATTTCCGTTGAGGTGATTTTTATCACGTTTTGATGAGAAAAACCATTATCGCATTGTGATTTGCACATGCTTGTGACTGTGATTTGTACTGAGTTATGTACTCTCATGTTTTTACATGATTTTAGATAAACGAGATGAGAATGATACTTTAATGAGTTCATCCTACGTTTTTAATTGGGTTTCAACTACGAGATAAAATGATTGTGCTGTACAAATCATTGTTTCATTAATGAGTCCCTTACCTCCTTACTGAGCGATTTAGAAGCCCACCCTGTTTTATCTCCCCCCAGATTTCTTCAAGTAAAGAGAGTTTCCCTGCAACGTACGGAGTAGTGGTTAGTGGAGGACTTGAGCTCCAGACTACATATATTGTGTTGAGGTATAATTTACATTTCATGTACCCATACTTGTATTGTATTTACAGACAATTGATGACCAATAATGTATGGGATTTATTAGGATTAATTAACCTTGAGTAATGAATATTATATGAGATATAATTATTAGATGAGAAGATCCTAAAGTATGGCATGTATGATGATGTATGACACTGCACAGGAATGCACCCCTAATTGTGAATGGATGAATAAAAAGTTTTGAATTTGTCATGTTTTCCACATTTTTGGGTCATCACAAAGTTTTCTTGGTATCAGAGCTTATGGTGTTTAGTACTGTCAGTGTTGGTTAAGTGGAATAGAATACATCCCAAGTGTCTGTATAAGTCTGGTCATGAACTGAGATTGAGGATTGAGATTTCAATCAAGTTGAATGTGTACGCACAGAAAACATATTGAGATTGAGAATGAGTGGATGATGAGGTCGTTCGAGGAGGCAGGCAGAGCCACCTCCACCACCTGCCCTACAACCAAATAGTCCTAACTCTCGATTTAACCGAATTGAGTCAGATGTGCGGCAGGGATTTGAGCAAATGGCAGCGCTGTTTGTGTAACATTTTGGAGTTAATGTTTCTAGTACTACTTCTACACCACCACAAGGACCTCCTATACCCCTAGTATAGATGGACCCGGTGCCTCTTATTACTCAGTGCGATGATAGAAGTGTGGTCTGACTGAAGGGCTTTTTGAAAATGAATCTGCCCGCATTCAAAGGGAAAAAGGATCTCGTAGAGGCTGAAGAGTGGCTGACTGAGTTAAGAGTCATATTTGACTATTTGGGATGCACAGATGCTGAGAGGGACAGTATGAGCGCTTATATATTGAAAGGGAGAGCGCGAGATTGGTGGGGGTACTACCCAGGGTATTCTGATGTCCAACCAGGATGTTATTAGCTGGGAAGAGTTTTAAGCGGCTTTTAGAGCCCAAAATATGTACCACGAGCTGCTCAGAGAAGAAAGTAAGCAGAGTTTTTGAATCTGGTACAGGGCGCTATGTCTGTGGATGATTATGAGAGCCAATTTACTGCTCTATTGAGATATGATCCAGAGACCTTAAAAAATGAAGAGCTCCGCACAGAGAGATTTGTATATGGTTTGAAACCCATCATCAGAGATCGATTGATAGGGCTGTGAATTGCTGAGTTTGGAGATGCTCTGAGACGAGAACAAAAGATTGAGAGGGGAATTGAAATTATGCAATCCCAGAATGAGTTCAGAGTAGTGACTAGGGATAAGGGCAAGAGGTTAGCGATGTCCCAAGCAGATTTTCGGAGAGTTTCTTTCAAGAGAGGAAGGATTGAGGTACAGAAGGGCAGGATGGAGAGACCCAGAGCTTATCCTATCATCAGGGAGACCCCTCGATATGTCAGGCCTGAGATGAGGGTTTGCAGAGACTGTGGTTGACCGCATGAGGGAAGTTGTACTGGGTCGATCCGTGGATGTTTTTGATGTGGAGACATGGGTCATAGAGTAATAGACTGTCTTCAACCTCAGATACCGTATGCTCCGGAACCTACTAGATAACAACATCAGAGAGTGAATCCCCCGAGACAGGCCACTGCTGCAGAGAAAGGAAAGAAGCCCGTTACAGTGGGACATATGTTTGCTCTGGACAGAGAGACAACAAACACTTCAAAAGAAACTATAAAAGGTATACTCTTTGTCTGTAATCATAAAGCTCATGTGTTGATTGATTCAGGGTCCACGCATTCGTTTATTTTTGAGTATTTTACATGTAGATTAAATTTGAAGTTTGAACCTCTAGAATATATACTACATGTAAATACCCCTATGCGTGAGTCCCAAAGAACTGATTTGATCTGTAAAGGATGTGAAATAAAGGTGGAAGATAGAGTAATGTTAGCAGATCTAATAATGTTAAATATACATGGGTTTGATGTAATTTTGGGAATGGATTGGTTGGTAACCAATCGAGTGAGTTTAGACTGCTACACCAAGATTATAACTTTCTCCCTACCTGAACCTTACTGTGTACATCTGAAATATTGAGTAAATAAATGTATGGAATTCTATAAGTAATTGAAATTTTGATGTTGCTTTTGAGAGTATTAAATATGATTATTCATGTGAAGGTTATGAAACACTCATCTCAGATGACAATCGGGAACATCTGAGGATTGAGGATATACCTGTGGTGTGTGAATGTTTGGATGTTTCTCCCGATGAGTTGCTAAGTTTACCACCAGAGAGAGAGCTGGAGTTTACCATTGATTTGGTACCAGATACCCAGCCTATCTCTAGACCTCCGTATAGGATGGCCTTAGTGGAAGTTGAGGAGTTAAAGAAACAACTACAGAAGTTATTGGATCAAGGGTTTATTAGACCCAGTGTCTCACAGTGGGGAGCACCGGTGTTATTCGTGAGAAAGAAGGATGGTAGTCTCAGATTATGTATAGACTACCGACTATTGAATAAAGCCACAGTGAAGAATAAGTACCCATTGCCCAAGATTGACGATCAGCTTGATCAATTGAGAGGAACCCCAGTCTTCTCTAAGATTGATCTAAGATCGGGCTATCACCAACTGAGGATTAAGGAGGAAGATATTCCAAAGACGACCTTCAGGATAAGGTATGACCATTATGAATTTCTAGTGACGCCCTTTGGATTGACGAATGCCCCTACAGCCTTTATGAGGTTAATGAACGAGGTGTTCAGAGACTATCTAGATAAGTTTGTGATAGTCTTTATTGATGATATCTTGATGTACTTTCGGTCTTATGAGGAGCACGCACAACACTTGTGGTTAGTACTTCAGATACTCTGAGATAAGCAATTATATGGAAAGCTTAATAAGTGTGAGTTTTGGTTGGATCGGATAGCTTTCTTTAGTCACATAGTTTCAGAGGAAGGAGTATCAGTGGATCCAAGTAAAGTAGAGGCTGTGCTTAATTAGGAAAGATTGAAGACAGTTACCGAGGTAGGAAGCTTCCTTGGTTTGGCAGGGTATTATAGAAGATTTGTGGAGAGATTTTCTAAGATTGTTCCTCCTTTGACCAAGCTCACGCGTAAGGAGACTCCATTCATATGGACTGAGCAATGCGAGCTCAATTTTTAGGAATTAAAGAGGAGATTAACAACGGTACCTATGTTGACTATTCCTGGGAGATCAGGAGGATTTTCAGTGTATAGTGATACTTCTCATCAAGAATTGGGGTGTGTGCTCATGCAGCACGAAAGAGTAGTCGTATATGGATCACGACAGTTGAAGGATCATGAATGGAATTACCCCACGCATGATTTAGAGTTAGCTACTGTGGTGTTTGCCTTGAAGATTTGGCGGCACTACTTATATGGGGAGAGATTCTAGATCTTCACTGACCATAAGAGTTTGAGGTATTTGTTTGATCAGAAAGAGTTAAACATGAGACAAAGCAGATGGATGGAACTCTTTAAAGATTACGACTGCGAGATTCTGTATCATCCGGGAAAGGTAAACGTAGTTGCCGATGCCCTGAGCAGGAAAAGTATGATATCTGCTATGATGGTCAGGGAATGGGATTTGTTGGAGCAGTTCGCCGAACTCCGGATCAAACTTAAAGAGGTAGAGACTAGATTTTTGGCTAGCTTGCGGATAGAGCCCAAGATCATGGATCAGATTCGAACTGGGCAGCGCAATGATCAGAGGTTGATTGATATGGTTAGCCAAGCTGAGCAGACTTCGTAGTCAGATCTCATAGTATGTGAGGATGGGTTATTGAGGTTCAAAGGATGAATTTGTGTACCGGACGATGATGCCCTGAAGAGACAGATACTAAGAGAATCCCACTGTTCGCGATACACCATGCACCTTAGGAGTGCTAAGATGTATCGAGATTTGAAAAAGGTGTATTGGTGGAGTGGCATGAAGCGAGACGTGGCAGAGTATGCAGCTAGATGTTTAGTGTGCCAGCAAGTGAAAGCTGAGCATCGAAAGCCTGGAGGATTATTACAGCCTTTACTTGTGCCAACATGGAAATGAGAGCATGTCACCATGGACTTTATTATGGGTTTACCGAGGACCCGAAGGGGTAGTGATGGGATATGGGTCATAGTGGATAGATTGACGAAGAGTGCCCACTTCCTTGCCATCAAGAGCATGGATACTATGGATGCCTTAGCTGAGTTATATGTTAGCGAGATAGCTAGATTACATGGGACTCCAGTGAGTATTACTTCTGACAGAGATTTTGGATTTACTTTTAGATTTTAGACCCAGTTTCAGGAGTCCATGGGATCTCAATTGAGTTTTAGTACCACCTATCATCCTCAGACAGATGGTCAGTCAGAGATGACTATTCAGACCATGAAGAATATGTTGAGGGCATGTACAATGGATTTTAAGGGATCATGGGATGATCACCTGCCCCTAGCAGAGTTTGTATACAATAATAGCTATCATGCGAGTATTGGAATGACACCTTTTGAGGCTCTATATGGTAGGAGGTGTAGATCCCCTGTAGCTTGGGAAGAAGTGGGTGACAGAAAGATAAATGCTCTTGAACTAGTTGAATAGGCTGTACAGAGTGTGAAACTCTGAGAGATTACGAGTTGCATAAAGTAGATAAAAAAGCTACGCGAATGTACGTAGACAACCACTCGAGTTTGATGTTGGTGATGCAGTATTTCTGAATATATCATTGAGTAAGGGTATCATGAGGTTTGGAAGGAAAAGGAAATTGAGTCCTCAATACATTGGACCATTCGAGATTCTTGAGAGAGTGGGAGAGGTAGCCTACAGGTTGGCATTACCCCCACAGATTTTTGGAATACACAACGTCTTCCATGTGTCCATGTTAAGGAAGTACCACCCAGACCCTTCTCATGTCATAGAGTATGAAGAGATGGACATACAAGAGGACATGAGCTACATTGAAGAACCCATCCAGATCCTTGATAGAAAAGAGAAGGTACTTAGAACCAAAAGCATTCCATTAGTGAAAGTTTTGTGGAAACATCACTCAATGGAAGAGGCAACTTGGGAATTAGAAAGTCTCATGAAGGAGAAGTACGCCCATCTATTTGATGAGTTGAGTTGAATTTGGAGGACCAAATTCTTTCTAAGGTAGGAAGGATGTGAGATCTGAGAATTTTACACATATCCAATTATGTAATGTGAACTCGAAGTGTAATTTATTGAGCTGAATGTAATGTACTCATATATTGAGGTGGTATGGAATGAATTTCTATGTGATGAATGAGTCATGAATGAGATTTTTTGTTAAGTGTTTAACCAAGGTGTGAAACTATGAGGCCAAATCGATCTTGGAAAAGAGAGGATCGATCTGGTAGGTTAAAATGACAAGGAAGGAGGAAATTAGGTGAGCAGATCAATCTCCATTGGAAGATGATTGATCTCCTTATGAATCTGTAATGAAGAGATCGATCTCATGAGTAAGAAATCAATCTCATGAAGCATTCTGTAAGGAGAAGATCGATCTCCTCAGGGAGCAGATCGATCTTATGAAGCGTTCTGTAAACAGAAGATCGATCTCATAATTGGAACAGATCGATCTCATGAAGCCATTATGAGATCGATCTCACCCCACAACAGATCGATCTCCTAGGCATAAAATTACCCTAAAACGTCCTCAAATTCAAATGCAAATCGATCTCATTAAGGACCATCTCGATCTCCTACCCTCCGCCTATATAAAAGACCCATGTGTTTTCCTGCATTTCATCTTTTCTCTCTCGCCCAAACCTCTATTTTAGCCGAGCCCTAGCTTTTTTTTCTCTTCTAAAGCCCCTATTTTCGTCCAAATCAAAGGTTGTAGCAAGAAGGAAAGTTGTTCCTCATTCAAAGGAGAACAACATACTTGGAAATCGTAGGACGAATCGAATCAAGGTGTCAATAAAGCACTCCACAAGTTTGGGTAAATTCTAAACCTTGATCTTGGATTTTAAAGTGATTTTTGGTGATTATGGTTTCTGGCATTATGATGAAATAGCTAGGAAATGGTTAGGGATTGATGAAACTATGATTTTTTTGGAGTAAGGATAACGTTAGACAATTTGTGGTAATTTGGGATTTTTTACTATAAATTTGGAATTGAGGTAATGAGGTGAATTTAACATGGAAATTGGTATGAGAAATGTAGAATTTTGAGATATAGTGGATGAGAATGTGAATTGTAATAGAATTATGAGAATTGGGCTATTGGAGAGGTTAATGAGAAATATGAGCAAATATGTGCTCGATGATGCAATTGAGATAGCTTATTGATGTTTTAACATCGTTTGGATAGCTCGGGAGTTCTAGAGAGGAATACGAGATTAGTCCGTAATACAGGGGAACGATTGCACTATACGAGGTGCAACGAGGTAAGGGAAAACTTAAACTCGTTTATACGCATGATTTGTGATAATATTATAGTATGAAATTGTGATTTGAGAAAACAAGCATGTTTTATGAGTTGTGAATGAGTATTGCACATGATTTTATAGCCGGTTGGGGCTCAACTTTTATGAGTTGTGAACTAAGCATGAAAATGTTTTACAACAGTTTTGTGTTTAAAACGTGAAAAGAGATTTAGGCTCTATGTTAAGGCGTACTGAGATTGAGAAATGTGTGTGTGGTTTTGTCGGTTGGAACTCGGTTTTAACATATTTTGTATTGAGTACACAAATGTTTTAAATGAGATTTATCAGAGAAACCATTATGAGTTCTATGTGAAGGCAAAATGTTTTATATGATAATGGCTAATGATTGAGACTTAGGCGTGTCATGTTGAATACACATCGGGCCTTCCTTTGGTAGCATGTAAGTCCGGGCCTTGCTCTGGTAGTATGTAAGTCCGATATTCCTCTGTTTTGGTAACGAGTGATGCCTCCGTTTTGGTAATGTGAGATAACCCCCGTTCTAGTAACACTGGGTAGCCTTGCTTTGGTAGCATGTAAGTCCAGGCCTTGCTTTGGTAGCATGTAAGATCGATAGTGTGCATGAGATGAGGCATTGCTCTGGCAGCATGTAAGGTCGAGCCTTGTTCTGGTAACGCGTAAGTCCAATATACCATGTACACGCCCATATTGTCGACGTTGCCTCTTTTGAGGATGCATGGGATGATCACCCAGAGGAGAATTATTTTGATGTGCCATGACGAGTTTTATATGAGTTTTCTTGCCTAGTCTCCTTTTTATACACATGAGTTTGTGTTTTGTGGCCGTGCCACGTGCATTTCTATTGAGGTGATTTTTATCACGTTTTGATGAGAAAAACCATTATCGCATTGTGATTTGCACGTGCTTGTGACTGTGATTTGTACTGAGTTATGTACTCTCATGTTTTTACATGATTTTAGATAAACGAGATGAGAATGATATTTTAATGAGTTCATGCTACGTTTTTAATTGAGTTTCAACTACAAGATAAAATGATTGTGCTGTGCAAATCATTGTTTCATTAATGAGTCCCTTACCTCCTTACTAAGCGATTTAGAAGCTTACCCTATTTTATCTCCTCCCAGATTTCTTCGAGTAAAGAGAGTTTCCCTGCGACGTACGGAGTAGTTGTGAGATCTGAGAATTTTAGATATATTTGAATGATGTAATATGAACTTGAAGTGTAATTTATTGAGCTAAGTGAATTGGGGAATGATAATTGGAGATTTATATGTTAAGTGTTTAAAATAAGTGTGAAGTTATGAGGACAGATCGATCTGGGGGAAGGAGAGATCGATCTGGTGAGTTAAAAATGACTAGGAAGGAGGAATTTAAGGAGCAGATCGATCTCCAATAGAAGAGGATCGATCTCCTTATGATTCTGCTTGAGAGAAGATCGATCTCATGAGGAAGAGATCGATCTCCAAATGATTCTGTTTGGGAGAAGATCGATCTCCTCAAGGAGCAGATCGATCTCATAAAGCCATAAAGAGATCGATCTCACCCCTCGACAGATCGATCTCCTAGGTATAAATTACCCCAAATCGTCCCCAAAATTCAAATGCAGATCGATCTCATCAAGAGGTAGATCGATCTCCTACCCTCAGCCTATATAAGGAACCCTTGTTTTTCTCCTGCAATCTCACTTTCTCTCTCTTCCAACCCCCATTTTTATCGAAACCTAGCTTTCTCACTCATCCAAAGCACCCATTTCCGGCCAAATCAGAAGTTGTGGCAAGAAGGAAAGTTGTTCCTCATCAAAGGGAGAACAACATACTTGGAAATCGAAGGACGAATAGAATCGAGGCGTGGGTTGTGCGTCTCACAAGCTTTGGGTAATTTCTAAACCTCGATCTTGATATTTGAGATGATTTTGATGATAATGGTGGTTGTCATTGTGTTGAAATAGCTGAGAAATGATTAGGGATTGATGAAATTGCAATGTGGTTGGAGTGATAATGATATTTAGCAATTTTGGGAATTTGAGCCATAAATGGAAATTTAGACAATGTGGTGAATTAGCATAGGTAATTGGCATGAGAAATGTAGAACGTTGAGATGTTGTGAATGAGAGTCTAGTTTGGGGTAGAGTTACGAGGATCAAGAGATTTGAGGTGTTATGAGCAATTATGCTCAATTTTGAGAATTGAGGTTGATGAGATAATTGAGTATTGATGTTTTAACATCGTTTGGACAGCTCGAGAGTTCCAGAGTGGAATGCGAGGCTAGTTCGTGATACGGGGGAAACGATTGCACTATACGAGGTGCAAAGAGGTAAGGGAAATCTAAACCATTTGTGTATGTGATTTGTAAACTATTATAGCATGATTTGTGGTCTATAAAACAAGCATGTTGAGTGTTGTGTTGAGTTTAATTGCACACGATTTTATAGCCGATTGGAGCCCATTGTTTTATGCGTTTATAAGCTGAGTGTGAAATTGCTTTATAAACCGTCGAATTTGTGTGAGTAATGAATTGGGCTCTACGTTAAGGCAATATCGAGATTTGAGAAATGTGTGCGTGCTTTACCGGTTGGAACTCGGTTTTATTATGTTTTGTGTTGAGTACAAAACGGTTTTCAAATGAGTTTTATGAGAGAAAAACCACTATGAGTTCTACGTGAAGGCAAACCAGTCTTGTGTGATAAGACTTAGGTGTGTAATTTTGAGTACACACCGGGCATTGCTCTGGTAGCATGTAAGCTTGATTTCTTCTCCGTTCTGGTAACGTGAGAATAACCCATTCTGTGGCTATGCCACGTATACTTGGTGGCCGTTGCCACGTGAGAAACCCCATTTGGTGGCCGTTGCCACGTGAGAACCCCTAATTGGTGGCCGTTGCCACGTGATGCCCCATTTGGTGGCCGTTGCCACGTGAGAAATCCCATTTGGTGGCCGTTGCCACGTGAGAAACCCTATTGGTGGCCGTTGCCACGTGAGAAACCCTATTGGTGGCCGTTGCCACGTGAGAACCCCTAATTAGTGGTCGTTGCCACGTGAAACCCTATCCTGTGGCTGTGCCACGTGTGAATTTACCTCAGTGGCTATGCCACGTGTGTTTAGTGGCTGTGCCACGTGCATTACTATTTCAGTGATTTTATCACGTTCATTGAGAAAGCGTTTATCGCATTATTTTCACATGCTTTGTTATTGCTCTAGACTGAGCCTTTTTACTTCATGTTTTCACATGATTTGAGACATGAGAATGTCGTTTTGAGTACTTTCATGCTATGGTTTTCAAATGAGATTAATGAGTTTCACATACAAATAAATATTTTGTGATGTGCATTTTGGTTTATGAAATGAGTCCCTTACCCCATTTACTGAGCGATTTAGAAGCTCACCCTGTTTTCTTTCCCCCCAGATTTCTTCAAGTAAAAAGGGTTTTCCTGCGACGTACGGAGTAGTGGCTAGTGGAGGACTTGAGCTCTAGGCCATATATTGTATTTTGAGGTATCTTTTATCTTTTCATGTATCCAGACAATTACTGTAATTGCAGACACTTGATGTACAACATTGTATGGGATGTATTAGGATTAATTAACTTGGAATTAAGTAATGTATATGATACAATATATACTATATTATGATGAGATCCTGAGGCATGATAATTATGATGATGTATGACACTGCACAGGAATACACCCTTAATTGTGAATTAATGAGTAAAAAGTTTTAAATTAGCCCTATTTTCCGCACTTCCGGGGCGTGACAGTAGTGACTAGTAGAGGACTTGAGCTCCAGGCTACATATATTGTGTTGAGGTATAATTTACATTTCATGTACCTAGACTTATATTGTATTTACAGACACTTGATGAACAATTATGTATGGGATGTATTAGGATTAATTAACCTTGAGTACTGAATATTATATGAGATATAATTATTAGATGAGAAGATCCTGAGGTATGACATGTATGATGATGTATGACACTGCATAGGAATGCACCTTTAATTGTGAATGAATGAATAAAAAGTTTTAAATTTGCCATGTTTTTCGCGCTTCCGGGGCATCACACCGGATTATCGTCCCATAGAGAAGTTGATTAGCCTAACTAACTACCGGTTAATCTTATCCTAAGTATATCCTAGCAAATTATGAATTTTTCTTGGGTGATCTACAAGGCTAAAATTAAAAATATTGAAAGCAATAAAAATTATAAACTAATGAAAATAAAACGGAGTAAAATTTACTTACAGATACTCCGAGCAACTAAAAGCAATAACTTATAAAAAATAATTAAAATAGTTAAAAATAATTAACGAAAATAAACTAAAAGGCAAAATATGAAAAAAAAGAAACAAAATTAATTAAACTAAAATTAAACAAGCCTGAAATAAAATGTGCATGTAATTAAACTAATTAATAAAAAAATGCAAATTAAACTAACCTAAAGTCTAAAATAAAACTTCTATTAACCTAAAGAAATTCTAAATCAAACTAAGAAATTAACTACCTATAAAATGATCCTAAATTAAATCTAACTAAATAATGCATGAGAATTAATATTTTTGGATTAAATTTAAAATAAAAACTAAATTAAAAATGCATGAAACAGATTTAATCTAAATTAATTTTAAATGCAACTCATAAAATTCTATACTAAAATTATGTAAGCCCGATTTTAGTTAAAACATAAAATTAAAAATGCAAAAGGACTGAAATGGAATAATCCCGAACACGTTCAAGGGTAAAATGATCAAAAGATCAAAAATCGGTATAAATTCGATGAGAAAAATTCGATTGAGAAATCTTGATCAATAAAGGTGAAATAAATTTATTCTGGGTTAAATTGATTAAGATCCGGAATTTTTAGAAATACCGAAAAGTCATTCGGGACAATATCCCGAAAATACGAAGAAATTATACCCGAAAAAGGGTTAAAATAAATTAAATAAATTAAATAAAATTAAATAAATGAATTTAGAATTAAATAATAATTTTAAAGATATTTTAAGAGATATTTGGGTATTTTTAAAATATTTTAATGATTAAAATATTAATAAAATAAATAAATAAATAAATAATTAATTAATTAGTTAAAAAAAAGAAGAAGAAAAAAAAAGAAAAGAATCAGAAAATGGATCGGGGAGAGAGAAAGAAGAGAAACGGAAAAATGATGAAGTCGAAACCGAGGAAGACCCGACGGCCACCGTCCGGCGGCCAACGGCCAGGCGAAGGGCCGAAAATGGAAGATGAGAGGCCGACGACCTCCCTGGTACCGGCGACGCGCCAAACCGACGCCAGAGGAGGTCGAAAACGGAAGGAGCAGCCGCAGGAAGGAATACTCCGATCGGCGGCGAACGGCGTCGATCTGGTCGACCCCACCCCCAGCCGAACGTCCCCGAGGCCAAGACGAAGATTGGTGATGGTGGCAGTCGCCGAAACCGACAAACGGCGTCGGAAACGGTGGAAAGAGGGAGAACCACCGACGGCGAAAGGAGAATAGCCGGACCAGCGACTTTTCGACGGCCTTGGACGAAACTGAGGCCAGATTCGAGAATCGGAAGACCCAGTGGAGCCACTGGCGACGAAAACCGGCCGAGAACTGGCTGGCAAGGCCCTGAACCGATCGAACCGGAGTGAATCAGGGTGAACCGGTGTGTTCGAACCGGGTCTGAACCGGACCGAACCGGTTCAGCCAGTGAGGAAGGGAAAAAAGGAGAAAAAGGGAAAAAGAAAAAGAGGAAAAATTGGGGAAAAGTCTCGACGATGAAATCGAGCTACGGGTAAGTCAGTAGCGGTCGAAATTGACCGATTTAAATTTTGGAATATTTTATTTAATTAATTTTCGACTGAAAATTTACCCAAAAATTTATGAAATTGTGTAGCTCGACAATCGACGTCAAACGAGAGCTCGAGACAACCTCGATTTACGTACTAGAATGGAATCTCGGGTAAGTAAATCTTATTTACGACAATTTACACCGTTATGCGTGCTTCGGATTTAATTTCTGCATTAATTAAATTAAATTTTGAAAAGTCGGATAAATTATCGTAAATAATAAATTTAGCTATTCGAGAATTAGAACGAGGCCCAAGAAATTATTGGTGGGCCCAATGAGCCCAATAGGCCTCGATAATGTGAAAATTAACTGGAAAATGGGCTTAAGGCCGATTAAGGCCCATTAAGGTCAATCGGGCCCAATAGGGGTAAATGGGCCCAATGATTTAAATTAAGCCCAGAAAATAGGAAATACAATTAAATTGTATGATATCTGACCTGAGGAATATTTATACGCAGTTTCGGACATTGGATTGGGAGCAGATCGGATTGCGTGACGAGACAACAATGGAAAAAGAAATGTCAGACTCCACAGAAAAATAAGGTAAGGGAATTCTACGGACTGCTAGAGGTAACTTTACAAAATTTCAAAGTCATATGCAGTCTTTTAAATTATCTGGAGGGTCTAGAAGTAAGTTAATAATTTTAGTGCCCCGAATGAGCAAATTACTAAAATACCCTTGTTAAGGGTAAAATTTACAATTTTAGGAAAAATTGGGAATAGCAAGAACAAGAGATTCTTGCTCGTTCTGGAGGTGTTTTGATACATGCATGAGTAGGGTGGCTAACCTTGAAAGAAAAATGCACAGCATTTCATAGTTTCAACGATGAAATTGTTTTGAAAACTGTTTTGAGGAAACAGATGTGTTTTTATTGACATATGACGTGCTAGAGCTCAGCTCGCACGATGTTTTGAATTGTGTGATGCATGTATTAGTGCAGGAGTGAGAGCTCGCACTAGAGTTTTACATGCATTGGTGCTGGAGTCCAACTCGCACCAGATTTTATATATATATACATGATTTTCGTGATACGGTGCTAGAGTCTAACTCGCACCAAGTTTTATATGATTTTCGTGACAGGGTGCTAGAGTCTAACTCGCACCAGATTTTTCACATGACTTGATGAGAGTGCTAGAGCTTAGCTCGCACTAGTTTTACTTGAATTGACGAGAGTGCTGGAGCATCGCTCGCACCCCCCACTGATTTTTATGAGAACATGCGATGAGCCATGCTTGGAGCATCGGGTAGACTGTGTGTCACCGATTAAATAGGCTCGCACGTGTGTTTTGAGACATGGCATGAGTATAGAGATATGATATGGCTCCACGGAGTACGATGTACCGTGCAAGTAGCATGGAGTATGATGTACCGTGTGGTATCTTCGGATACGGGGTATCTTCGGATACGACATCTTCGGATGCGTGGAATCGGATAAGACTGACGGGTTGGATTGACCCACTTCTCGGGTGGTTCCCGATCAGGGTGAGACCCTGCACACTAGGATCCATGTAGTAGAGGGGCTCACGAGGACACACGGCCATAGTCTTGGTTATTACAGATATACAAATGTTGCCTAGTCTCGCATGTTGATGATCTTGACGATGATTGAAACTGGGTTTTAAATCAGATTTGCATGATGTTATTTCCATGCTTTTTAAACCCATGTGTGATGTAAACTGATTTTCATGGTTTTGTGTGAGTCAGGACCACCCGAGGGATGGGTTGAGTCCTGGATTTATTGTGAAATCTTAAATGAGAAAGAAATGATTTGAAATAGTAGCATGTTGAATTTTCCATGCAAACTTGTTTTACATGACATCATGAATCATAGCATCAGTTTTGAAATGTGTGGAGAAAGGGTGGTTTATGCATGGCACCACGTTCATGTAGGTAGTATGGTTACCTACTTGTTCGTTGGATTGCCTTACTGAGCTTGATGTGCTCACCCCTTTCATTTTCTCACACAGATAATCTCCAGTAGATGTTGAGGCGACTGAGTACTGCATTTCGGATATCCGCTGCTGCCCATCATTTAAGGTATATACACTTGTACATATTGTATCTAAATAAGCATAGCACAGTAACATGTTTGTAAGTGACTTTAGGGGATGTATAAATATTGTAACCACTTATAAATGACTGAGAAAGAATTAAGTTATATGGTAAATGAATGGTGGGACTGGCATTGACGCACCGCCCAATTTGTTAGTGGAGTGTGGTCACGATCAGAGGACAGGTAAGCATGAAAGAAAATAACAAAACGCAAAAAATTTACTCTGATTTTTTGGTAGTTTTGGGTCGTGACATATAAAGGTGGTATCAGAGCAGAAATTGGTCTGATGTGTGTCAGTGTCAGTAATTAGGAAATTACATCCCCGTGTTACTGTGCTTTGTTAGATACAATAGTGTATATCGAGATGAGTTTTAACTAAGAAATGGTTGAGAATGCAGGAATGCCTAATATTAGTCGCGATAGAGAAGGTAGAGCACGAGGCAGAGGTCGTAAAGGTAGACCTGAGCCTGTTAATCGTGCTAAGTTGACCTGTGAGAATCAGGATGAGATTGAAATAGAGGTTTATATTGAGCTTGCCTCACAGAGTCTGACAGAGAGATTGGACAGTATTGAGACACGCTTCGTGAGGTTGGAGCGGAGTGTGGAGAATATTTTGGGAGCTAATTGCTCAGAGTATGCAAGGGATTTGAGGGCGAGTCGGAGCATTGATTGAAGTCCGCTCGACCCATCTTAAGAGTTGACATGCGAAATATTTTGGATGTATTCCGGTGACAGAATATCTCGGACACTGTTTAAAAGGAATTGATTTATTGATGAGTATGAATTATGAGTATGAAACTCAGCTATATCCCTGGGCAGATATTACCTCGACACTATGAACAGTGATAGTCAAGATGTCTAAAAGTTTATGGAAGAACTCAGATTGTCAATTAGAGTCTGATTGGCCCCGTTAGATATTATTACCTATGTCGAGGCAGTGCGTAAAATACAGTTGTGTGAATGAGATCAAGTGTTGCATGCCTTTAAGATTGGGAAAGGTAGTAAGGGTCAAAATAAAGACAGAAAGAGAATTGAGAATGACAAAAATGTCAGAACAGGAAAAAGGTATTTGATAAAAGAATTGATTTGATGAAATATGGGCTAAGATGATTGGTAAGGCCACAGTTATCCGATTGTAGCACTTTTGAGGGGTATTGTGATTGTAGAACCCTGATCTGCTACGGATCACTATAGAATGTGTGGTAAATACCACGGAAGTAGGACTTTCACCTACACATTATTGATGAAAATGGTCGTTAAGTGTGGTAAGACGGACCATTTATTATGATTGCTCAAAGTTAGGTAAGATTGCCCCACAGAAAGGTAAAGAGATAGAGAAAACCCTGTTGAGATAGCTGCATCGAAAAGGGAGGCCACAGCCGAAGAGAAAAGGAAAGTAGGCTGTTGGACGAAGGCAAGAGTATGTCTTGGACCAGGACACTACTGATGTTTCACAGGATGTGGTGAAAGATACCACACTGCTTATGAATAAAGAAGTAATTGTGTTAATTGATCCTGGTACCACGTATTTCTTCATACTGCCTTCATTTGCATGTAACTGAGTAAAAAACATGAATACCTACACTCTTGGGCACAATGTTGATAAATTGAGTACCCCAATAGAGGAAGGTTAACTAATGGAATAATTATGAAGAGATTTTAAGTTGAAAATCGGGGAAGAAGTATAAGTCAGTCGATTTTATTCAATGGACTATGAATAATTTAAAGTAATATTTGAGAATAAAGTAATCGATTGCATATTATGAAGTTCGGATTTCTATCCTAAGATAGTGATATGGTTACTCCTGAAAAATATACTGTAAGTTTTTATAAGTACTAAAAACGGGTGCAACGGTTGAAATTAAAGGAGCAAATGATGGTACTCACGAAATGAATAATGACAGAGTTTCGTTATAATTGATATACGAAGGAGATACTCCTTAAGATAAGTTTGATCCTAAATACAAGATGTACTGGAGTAAGAGGCGTATGCTAGGTAAGAATACCCTTAAAATATGAAGTAATTAGGATTAAAGCAATTTGTAGCGAATATGAATTGTGACCACAGGGACTGATATGTAAAGTAATTGTGGTTAAGTCTAAGGGTTAATAAAGGTATTTCAAAATACCTCCCCTCCTGAAGACTTGACAGTGTCTAGAAATATATATATATAATCTATGACTTGAAATCGACCGTGGTAAGATGTAAATTTAAAATTGGATACTTTTACTAGTACGATAAAGAACTATAAAATTCAATTAATTATGAAGGTTAAAATATTAAAATTTAATAAAAGCCGTTAATAAAAAAAAAAGAGAGGAAATGACACGGGTTAGTATCGTGAACTGAAGCAATTTTGAAGTGATATTATACGCTTATGCGTACATAGGTCAAGGATATGGGCGATTAAAATATGTAGTGGAGCTCAACTACAATGAGTTATTTAAACTTTACCTGGACCGATTGGTCATCATCCTTATTGATGATAAATTGGGTGTATTTAAAGTCCAGGGAAAATTATAAGCAACAATTGGAAAATTGCTTTTACAGATGGTTGCTGCGAGTTCTAAAAAGGGTATACTTTGTTGACACGTTTAAGTAAGAAAACGTGGTATTTGAATGAGATGATAAGTGAGATGATAGATGTGACATGAATTTTGGTGTAGTGAAGTATGAATTGACCATCGTGATTATTTTAACCATACCCAACAGCTCAAGAGGTTCCTCAGTGTGTATGGATACCTCAAAATCATGAATGAGCTAGGTATTGATGCAAAATGAGAAGATAGTCAATTATGGATCCAGATAACTCAAGGATCATGAAATAAACTATCTGACCTATGATTTAAAGTTGGCAGCGGTAGTACTTGTACTGAGGATATGGTACTATTATGTACATGGTGAGAAATTTTTGGGTATGCACTGATCATAAAGCCCCAAGTATCCGTTTTCACAGAAAGAGGCGAATATGAGAATATATAGTGGGTTAGAGCTTCTGAGAGATTTTGATTATGGAAAATTGTACCACCCAAGAAAGGCTAATGTAATGGCTGATGCCTTGAGCAGAAAGAGCCTCGGGATGGTATTACATATGATGGTCAGGGAGCGTGAGCTGCTAGAGCAGTTGTGAGCCTCAGTATTGATGTAATCCCTTCTGATGATGACAGTGATTGTGTGACAGCTAGCCTGAGACTAGAACCGGATGAGAGTGCCCGTATTTGACAGGCTTAGCGTGATGATCGGCATGGTGTCGATAGTTTAGGTCAGATTTAGAAGGGTACAGTGACGAAGTTCACAGAGAGTGTCGATGAATTACAGAGAGGTTCAGAGACAGTATAAGTGCTCCCCAGGACCACAGTTGATGAGATAGTAATATTGTCAGAAGCTTACTCTTCGGGATATACAGTGCATACGAAAAGTAACGAATATATATATAAAATCTCTGAAAATGGTATTGGTGGTCAGATGTGAAAAGAGATATGGTAGAGATTGTGGAAAAGTGCCTAGTATGTCAGCAGAATAAGGTAGAATATTATAAGTCTGCAGGGTTATTGCAGCCTCTACCTATATCGACACGGCACGAAAATGGAAGCAAGTCTCCATGAATTTTGTGATGGGTTATAGAGGACTCAAATGAATCGCGAGGCAGTGTATGGCTGTAGGGGTTGTTCCCTGACTTAGACAAGAAAAGTGGGTGACAGATAGAAATTTTCTTCGAATTAGTATAATAAGTCTCTGAGGATGTTCAGTTGAGTGAGAGATTAAGAACACCTCAGAGCAGACAAAAAGCATTGGTATTCACCGAGGGTGAATCAGTAATTGTTAAAGTTATTTGTCCTAAGGGAATAACGACATAACGAGACTCGGGAAGAAGGCAAATTGAGTTTTGCTGAATGGAATTTTTAAGAGATTGGACAAGTGGAAGATAAGACCTGTAGGTTGGCGTTATCACCTGAATAAACAGGCATCCACAATGTGTCCCATCTTTTGATACTTCGGCAATACTATCCAGATCCAGCATAAGTGATCAGATACGAACTCCAATAGATTCAGCTCAGTGTAAATATAAGTATATTGAAAAAGTTGATTCAGGCATTAAACAGGAAAGAGAAAGTATTGAGGTTTAAGACGATCTCCCTAATTAAAGTTCTTGAGAAGAAATACACTCCGGAAAGGTCACAGAAGAATTTAAGAGTATGATATGAGAAAACGTACCCGGAGTTATATATGGACTCATATGACTTGGTTCTAATTTGGAGGACCAAATTCCTTAAGTGGGGGAGATTATGTAAGACCCGATTTTAGTTAAAACACGAAATTAAAAATGCAAAAGGACTGAAATGGAATAATCCCGAACATGTGCAAGGGCAAAATGGTCAAAAGACCGAAAGTCAGTATAAATTCGATGAGAAAAATTTATAAAAAATAATGGATTGAGAAATCTTGGTCAATAAAGGTGAAATAAATTTATTCTGGGTTAAATTGATCAAGATCCGAAATTTTTAGAAATACCGAAAAGTCATTCGGGACAATATCTCGAAAATACGAAAAAATTATACCCGAAAAATGGTTAAAATAAATTAAATAAATTAAATAAAATTAAATAAATGAATTTAGAATTAAATAATAATTTTAAGGATATTTTAAGAGATATTTGGGTATTTTTAATATATTTTAATGATTAAAATATTAATAAAATAAATAAATAAATAAATAATTAATTAATTAATTAGTAAAGAAAAAGAAGAAGAAGAAAAAAAAGGAAAAGAATCAGAAAATGGATCGGGGAGAGAGAAAGAAGAGAAACGGAAAAATGATAAAGCCGAAACCGAGGAAGACCCGACGGCTACAGTCCGGCGGCCAACGGCCAGGCGAAGGGCCGAAAATAGAAGAGGAGAGGCCGGCGACCTCCCTGGTACCGGCGACACGCCAAACCGACGCCGGAGGAGGCCGAAAACGGAAGGAGCAGCCGCAGGAAGGAATACTCCGATCGACGGCGAACGGCGTCGATCTGGCCAACCCCACCCCCAGCCGAACGTCCCTGAGGCTAAGACGAGCAGATTGGTGGTGGTGGCAGTCGCCGAAACCGACGAACGGCGTCGAAAACGACGGAAAGAGGGAGAACCACCGACGGCGAAAGGAGAACAGCCGGACCGGTGGCCTTGGACGAAACCGAGGCCAGATTCGAGAATTAGACGACCCAGCGGAGCCACTGGCGACGGAAACCGACGGAGAACCGGTCGGCAAGGCCCTGAACCGATCGAACCAGAGTGAACCGGGGTGAACCAGCTAGTCCGAACCGGGTCTGAACCCGACCGAACCGGTTCAGCCAATGAGGAAGGGAAAAAAGGGAAAAAGAAAAAGAGAAAAAAATTGGGGAAAAATCCTGGTGATGTAATCGAGCTACGGGTAAGTCAGTAGCGGTCGAAATTGACCAATTTAAATTTTGGAATATTTTATTTAATTAATTTTCGACAGAAAATTTACCCAGAAATTTATGAAATTGTGTAGCTCGACAATCGACGTCAAACGAGAGCTCGAGATAGCCTCGATTTACGTACTAGCATGGAATCTCGGGTAAGTA
The DNA here is from genome assembly GCA_033439115.1 of Firmiana major. Lineage (NCBI taxonomy): Eukaryota > Viridiplantae > Streptophyta > Magnoliopsida > Malvales > Malvaceae > Firmiana > Firmiana major. The sequence goes on along the minus strand of CM065908.1, from coordinate 40,857,506 downwards.
AATCTTATTTACGACAATTTATATCGTTATGCGTGCTTCGAATTTAATTTCCGCATTAATTAAATTAAATTTTGAAAAGTCGGATAAATTGTCGTAAATAATAAATTTAGCTATTCGAGAATTAGAACGAGGCCCAAGAAATTGTTGGTGGGCCTAATGAGCCCAATAGGCCTCGATAATGTGAAAATTAAGTGGAAAACAGGCTTAAGGTCGATTAAGGCCCATTAAGGTGCAATCGGGCCCAATAGGGGTAAATGGGCCCAATGATTTAAATTAAGCCCAGAAAATAGGAAATACAATTAAATTGTATGATATCTGACCTGAGGAATATTTATACGCAGTTCCGGACATTGGATTGGGAGCAGATCGGACTGCGTGACGAGACAACAATGGAAAAAGAAAGGTCAGACTCCACAGAAAAATAAGGTAAGGGAATTCTACGGACTGCTAGAGGTAACTTTACAAAATTTCAAAGTCATATGCAGTCTTTTAAATTGTCTAGAGGGTCTAGAAGTAAGTTAATAATTTTAGTGCCCCGAATGGGCAAATTACTAAAATACCCTTGTTAAGGGTAAAATTTACAATTTTGGGAAAAATTGGGAAGAGCAAGAACAAGAGGTTCCTGCTCATTCTGGAGGTGTTTTGATACATGCATGAGCAGGCTGGCTAACCTTGAAAGAAAAATGCACAACATTTCATAGTTTCAACGATGAAATTGTTTTGAAAACTGTTTTGAGGAAACAGAGCCGCCTACATGTTTTTATTGACATATGACGTGCTAGAGCTCAGCTCGCACGATGTTTTGAATTGTGTGATGCATGCATTAGTGCAGGAGTGAGAGCTCGCACTAGAGTTTTACATGCATTGGTGCTGGAGTCCAACTCGCACCAGATTTTATATATATATATATACATGATTTTTGTGATACGGTGCTAGAGTCTAACTCGCACCAGGTTTTATATGATTTTCGTGACAGGGTGCTAGAGTCTAACTCGCACCAGATTTTTCACATGACTTGATGAGAGTGCTAGAGCTTAGCTCGCACTAGGTTTACTTGAATTGACGTGAGTGCTGGAGCATCGCTCGCACCCCCCACTGATTTTTATGAGAACATGCGATGAGCCGTGCTTGGAGCATCGGGTAGACTGTGTGTCACCGATTAAATAGGCTCGCACATGCGTTTTGAGACATGGCATGAGTATAGAGATATGATATGGGTCCACGGAGTACGATGTACCGTGTAAGTAGCATGGAGTACGATGTACCATGTGGTATCTTCAGATTCGTGGTATCTTCGGATACGAGGTATCTTCGGATACAGCATCTTCGGATGCGTGAGATTGGATAAGACTGACGAGTTGGATTAACCCACTTCCCGGGTAGTTCCCGATCAGGGTGAGACCCCGCACACTAGGATCCGTGTATCAGAGGGGCTCACGAGGACACACGGTCATAGTCCTGGTTATTACTGATATACAGATGTTGCATAGTCTCGCATGTTGATGATCTTGACGATGATTGAAACTGGGTTTTAAATCAGATTTGCATGATGTTATTTCCATGCTTTTTAAACCCATGTGTGATGTAAACTGATTTTCATGGTTTTGTGTGAATCAGGACCACCCGAGGGATGGGTTGAGTCCTGGATTTGTTGTGAAATCTTAAATGAGGAAGAAATGATTTGAAATAGTAGCATGTTGAATTTTCCATGCAAACTTGTTTTACATGACATCATGAATCATAGCATCAGTTTTGAAATGTGTGGAGAAAGGGTGGTTTATGCATGGCACCATGTTCATGTAGGTAGTATGGTTACCTACTTGTTCGTTGGATTGCCTTACTCAGCATGATGTGCTCACCCCTTTCATTTTCTCACACAGATAATCTCCAGTAGATGTTGAGGCGACTGAGTACTGCATTCCGGATATCCGCTGCTGCCCATCATTTAAGGTATATACACTTGTACATATTGTATCTAAACAAGCATAGCACAGTAACATGTTTGTAAGTGACTTTAGGGGATGTATAAATATTGTAAACACTTATAATTGACTGAGAAAGAATTAAGTTATATGGTAAATGAATGGTGGGACTGGCATTGACGCACATCCCAATTTGTTAGTGGAGTGTGGTCACGATCAGAGGACAGGTAAGTATGAAAGAAAATAACAAAACACGAAAAATTTACTCTGATTTTTTGGTAGTTTTGGGTCGTGACAAATTAAGTCCTAAAATCAACTATTAACATAATTAAACTAAAAATCAAATTAACCGACATAGATACTATAACTACCCTACAATTTAATTTAACGCCTTACCTAAGCTACAACTAATAAAAGGATCAAAACAATTAAACTACTTAATATAAAAACATATAATAATAAATTTGCAAAGTGCATAAGCGGCCAAACAAGGCCTTAACCAAATTTGGCAGCCATGTGGTCTCGTAAACTGGCACTGTTCATGGTTATTCTCCAGATTATGCTCTAGACATTGCTCTCGGCACCAGCCTTCTGCTCCATGCACTGTCTAGGTTTGCTGTCTCAGGTTCTGTTGCATGAACCAGCACCACGTCCTGCTTTCAATAACTGTACACGTTGCCAGCCAAGCGATGTCCATTGCTACCTCGCGTGTTGCAGTGCCGTTCTACACCCAAGCTGCTATACATTTCATTTTCCAGCCAATGTTTGCACAATAGTCGTTACTGCAAAGTAGGAATTAAAACGTAAAAAGCAACTGTTAACAATGAAGTCTAAAACAGTAAATGGAAACTAAAAATGTAAAACTAGATGAAAACCAAGTTAAGGAAATAAAAGATGATGAACAGTAAAAGAATTCTAAAATAGGGGAAAACAAAGAAATGGGTTGCTGGGTTGGTCCACTGCCACGATGCAGTATGTCTTCAGTTCAGTGCAGTCTATCCGACCAGCTACTTCCTCACACCACTCGGCCTCTACAAAGTCAAAGACAACCGAAAAATAAACAAGTAAACACATTTACTAGCAGCTGAATCTTAAACCAACGTAAAATGAAAGAGCATGAAACAAAGAAATGTAAAATCCCATGGCACGGTCTAGCTTTCTTCTCGGTTCAGCCTTCTCCAATCCTGTAGCTTTATGCCCGATCAGCCCTTTAGTTTACCATACTCACTATGCTATCACACACAATCTGACGTGCCCGATTAAGTCACCAGCAAAACCAGCAATGGAATCGAGACTAACTTAATATACAGAATGATGAAATTGCTTTAATGATGAAGGAAAAACTAAATGCTACAATTCTCTATCCTTGTTAGAAATTAACATGTAAATAAATGTAGGAAAATGCAGTGACCATGTGAGTAAGCTTCCAGCCGTGCAGCCTTCTCGGTTCTGCCAACATGGCTTCACCGAAACATCTACACAAGAGCAATTTTTTTTTTTTGCTTCAGCCTCACACCTTGCACCATATTCTCAACACCAAACACTATAGTGGCAGCTAGGAAGTATTTCAACAAATAAATGAAGCATGAATATAAACATTAGAAAAAAGAAAATAATGCTTAAGGTACGCTAAATAGTAACGAAGATCTAAAGAAAAGAAATAATGACACTGTTCATAAAATTGAAATGCTAAATTAAGAAAGGAATAAACGTTTCTAAAAATCGAAAAGAACAATGAAGAAATATGTGGCTGAGAAAGCTAATCGGAAAAGCTTAAAGAAAACTAGAAAGAAAATAACCCTAAAAACTTTAACCTAAAAAACTAAAGTACTTTACCCTAAAATTACCTCCTCTTTTCAATTGCTCATCATATTCTATTTATAAACAAAATTGGGGGTACAATTGTAAATTTTTTTTAGATGAGTTGACATTGTTTGGCCACTTGTCTTCATTCTATTCGCTTCAGAGAAGATATTTCCATGTCACTTGTCTTTTTGTCCACTTGGATGTGCGATGTGGCCCAACGTGTGTCTTCCAGATGGTGGGCAAGGTATCCGTCGATCTTATATTTTTGAGGCGAATAAAATACGAATACCCGACATCACATGTCTCTACAACGAATGGTGACTCAGACTGTGAAATGGTAGTGGTCCAGTCTCTTTTAGCCTATTTTCTACCGAAATGATTGAAATTCATCTGGATTTAATTTACCTGCACACAAGTGAATTTTAATTAAATTGAGGGGATAATTAATAAAATAATATGGGGATTAAAATAATTAATTAAGAAATTAAGCATAAATAATTCTATTTTAATAGAATTATCACCCAACTGTTGGTGGTGAGACTGTTCACGAAAGGGAAAGATAAAATAATAATAAAAAAATTAGTGATTTTACGAGAAAAAAGGGACGTGACAGAGGTGGTATCAGAGCCGAGTTGGTTTGATGTAAGTCGGTATTAGGAAGTAGAAAGTTTACATCCCCATGTTACTGTGTTTTGTTTAGATGCAATTGTGTATACCGAGATAGGAATTGACTAAGAAATTATTTTGAATGCAGGAATCTAGGCATTATGCCTAATACCAGTCGTGGTAGAGGGGCGAGAGCTCGGGGCAGAGGCCGTAAAGGTAAGCCCGAGGGCTGAGATGAGTCCTCATCTGATCATGCCCGACAGGGTCCCACTGGATAAAGACTATTGAGACACGCTTCGTAAGAATAGAGCGGAGCATATAGGCGATTTTGGAGTTAGTCACTCAGTCTATACATGGAGTTGAGGGCGGATAGTGCTAGCTACATAGGCTACTGATGCTGGACAGGCAACTGCTCCTGTTACGCCTGCACAACCAGCACAGAAACCCCAGACTACAGATACTCCCACACCCCCACCAGTTTAGAACACGCCTTCTCATGTTGTTCCGCAGCAAGGTAGCAGAGGATGGGGATATGATTGTGATTTGGATAGGCTACGACAGTTTTAGAAGTTTAGATTGCTGTCAATCAATGAGGTAAAAGTTCGAATGGTTGTAGAGGACTGGGTGAATGAGATAGGGAAGTTGTATGGGTTCTTTGAGTGTACGACTACGGAGATGGTCACTTTTACTGTGTTCATGCTGAAGGGAGTGGCAGAACATTAGTGAAAGTTCACCAGACCGATTCTGAGAGGCCGACACACTGAGATCAGTTGGGAGATATTTTTAGAGGCTTTTCGGAGGCAATATGTTTCAGACACTGCTCAGAGGAAATTACAGATAGAATTTATGGGATTAGCCTAGGGGAACAAATCTGTAGATGAGTATAAGACGAGGTTTATATCCTTGGGGAGATACGACCCAGACAGGATGAGCAGTGATACGAAAAAGGTCAGGAAGTTCATTGACGGACTTATACCGACTATCAAGTCAAGATTGGTTCCATTTGATATCTCGACTTATGATGAAGCAATGTGCAAGGCACAGTTATGCGAGCAGGATTTAGAGCGGAATGCCTCTGAGTTTGGGAAGGTCAGTAGAGGTAGAGACAGAGATATAAAGAGACTGGTGATGGATAGAGGTTTTAGATTTTGAGGAGGTGAGAGACTGTTTGGTAAGAGACCTCAGATTGAAGAGGTACAGGAGAGGACTGTTAAGCCTCCTGTGTATCAGGCCATCGCTCCAGCAAAGGGGATAGTACGGCCTATTACAGAATAGTACAGACAGTGTGGTAGGTACCATAGTAAGAGGCCTTGTTACGTGATTACTGTAGCATGTTACCGATGTGGAAAAATAGGGCATGTGATAAGGAATTACCAAGAGTTAACTAAGACTGCCCTACAGAAGGGCAAAGAGCTGGAGAGAAACCCTACTGATATTTTTGCTCAGAGAAGAAGAGCTACAGCTGAGGAGAAGGGGAAGCAGGTTGTTGACATAGGGCGAGTACATGCCTTGGACTAGGGTATTGCGGATGCTTCATCGGATGTGATTAAAGCTACCATCTTGATCTTTGATTTTGAAGCATATGTTTTGATTGATTTTGGTTCCATGCATTCATTTGTATCGCCTTCATTTGCTTTTAAATTGTGAAAACATGTAAAGCTTTCCCCATTAAGTATACAGTTACTGATTAGTACTCCGATGAATGAGAATCAATTGGTAGAGTATGTGAGTAGAGATTGTAAGTTGAAGGTAGGAGAAAGGGATATGTCAGCCAATCTCATTACGTTGGATATGAGAGATTTTGATGTAATACTAGGAAAGGATTGATTGGCTAAGAATCATGCTGTTTTAGATTGCTATTCTAAGACAATAATGTTTTCTACCCCTGAGAAATGTATTGGAACATGTTATGAAAAGAAATGAAAGCAGTAGTTGTTGTAATTAAATGATAAAAATTTACGCTGACCGGATAATTAATATTTTGAAGGTTTCTTGGCATATGTGGTTGATATGGATAAGGCACATCTGGAGTTCGGAGACATTCCTATGGTTAAGGAATTTACAGTTGTCTTTCCGGATGATTTACCAGGGTTACCGCCAGAGAGAGAGATAGATTTTTGTATAGATTTGACACATGGTACAGAGAAGATATCTAAACCATCGTACAGAATGGCTTCGATTGAGTTGGAGGAGCTAAGGAAGCAGTTACAGGAGTTACTGGAAAAAGGGTTTATTAGACTGAGTGTCTCACCTTAGGGAGCTCCGGTCTTGTTCGTTAAGAAGAATGATGGAAGCCTCCGACTGTGCATTGATTACAAGTTGTTGAATAAGGCTACCATCAAGAATAAGTACCCCCTTCCACGTATCGATGTTTTATTAGATTAACTTTAAGGAGCATAAGTCTTTTCTAAGATAGATATGAGGTTTGGGTATCATTGTTGAGGATTTGAGATGACGATGTACCCAGGAAAACATTTCGGACCCGTTATGGCCACTATGAGTTTATGGTTATGCCATTCGGATTGACAAATGACGTATTTAAGCCATACCTGGATCGATTTGTTATCGTCTTTATTGATGAAATTTTGGTGTACTCAAAATCTAGGGAAGAGCATGAGCAGCATCTGAGAATTGAATTACAAACCCTCCGAGAGAAAGAGTTGTATGCTAAACTTAGTAAGTGTGACTTCTGGTTAGAGCAAATTTCATTTTTGGGTCATGTGGTGTCGAAGGATGGTGTGTTAATGAATCCATCCAAGATCAAGGCAGTAGTTCAGTGGGAGAGGCCCAAGACAGTCACAGAGATCGAAAGTTTTTTGGGTTTAGCTGGACATTATAGACGATTTGTGGAGGATTTTCTAAGTTAGCTGCTCCATTGACATGTCTCACTAGGAAGAATGTTGCATTTGCATGGGACGATGATTGTGAGAGGAGTTTTATAGAATTGAATCACTAATTGACCACCGCTTCAATTCTCACCATTCCTACAAGCTCAAGAGGTTTTTCTGTATATACAAATGCTTCACATCAAGGACTGTGCTGTGTATTGATGTAGGATGGGAAGGTAGTCGCTTATGGATCCCGATAGTTAAAGGACCATGAGAGGAATTATCCGACCCACGACTTAGAGTTGGTAGCCATAGTGTTTGCACTAAAGATATGACGCCATTATCTCTATGGTGAGAAATTTCAAATTTTCACTGATCATAAGAGCCTCAAGTATTTGTTCTCACAGAAGGAGCTGAATATGAGACAGAGAAGATGGCTAGAGCTTCTGAAGGACTATGACTGCGAGATTTTGTACCATCCGGGCAAAGAGAATATGGTAGCAGATGCCCTCAGTAGAAAGGGTATGATGCCCTATATGATGATTAGAGAATGAGACTTGTTAAAACAGTTCGTCGAGCTTAGAATCAGTGTTGATGAGGTTGAGGATGAGTTTATGACTAGCCTACAGATAGAGCCCAATATATTGGATCAGATACGGGTAAGACAGAGAAATGATCAGAAGTTATTGGATATGGTTAGCCAGGCCGAGGAGAGATCACAGTCAGACTTCTTGGTCAGTAATGATGGGTTATTGAGATTTCGGGACCGTATTTGTGTGCCCCGTGATGACACCTGAGATAGAGCATTCTGAAAGAGTCCCACTATTCTCGATTTACCATGCACCCAGGTAGTACTAAGATGTACCATGATCTTTGAAAGGTGTATTGGTGGACAGGGATGAAGAAAGATGTGGCAGATTTTGTGGCTAGATGTTTAGTCTGCCAACAAATTAAGGCTGAGCATTAGAAACCAACAGGATTACTTAAGTCACTGCTGGTGCCTACTTGGAAATAAGAACACATTACTATGGATTTTATTATGGGGTTACCAAAGACCCAGAGGGGTCATGATGCAGTCTAGGTAATTGTGGACAGACTGACTAAGAGTGCCCAATTTCTTACCATCAAGAGCACTGATTCACTAGATAAGCTAGCAGATTTATATGTCAGAGAGGTGATACGATTACATGGGGCTCTTGTGAACATTATTTCTGATAGAGATTCTCGGTTCACTTCGAGATTTTGAACTTGTTTTAAGGAAGCCATGAGATCTCGACTAAATTTGAGCACTACCTATCATCCTCAAATAGATGGTTAGTCCGAGTGTACCATTCAGACCTTAGAGGATATGGTAAGGGCGTGTGCCTTGGACTTTAAGGGTTCATGGGAGGACCATTTTCCTTTCGCTGAATTTACATATAATAACAGTTATCATGCTAGCATTGGTATGATTCCTTATTAAGCTCTATATGGCGGGAGATGTAGATCCTCGATTGCCTGGGAAGAAATGGGTGACAAGAAAATAATTGCTCCTGAACTGGTGGAACAAGCAGCTAAAGGTGTTCAGCTAATCTGTGATAAATTGAGGACAACACAGAGTAGACAAAAGAGTTATGCAGATATGCGACGGTATCCCTTGAAATTTCAAGTTGGGGACTCTGTATTTGTAAAGGTGTCTCCGATGAAAGGTGTCACACGTTTCGAGAAGAAAATGAAGCTCAGTCCTCGCTTCATTGGTCTATTTGAAATATTGGAGAAAGTGAGAGATGTTGCCTACCGACTTGCACTACCCCCACAGTTGTCAGGAATACATAGTGTCTTCCATGTTTCCATGTTAAGGAAGTATTATACGGACCCTTCTCATGTCATTGAGTACGAACCATTGGAGATTCAGGAAGACATGAGTTATATTGAACAATCGATCCAAATCCTCGATAGAAAAGAGAAGGTACTTCGATCTAAGGCAAGTCCATTGGTAAAAGTTCTTTGACGACACCACTCGACAGAAGAAGCTATGTGCAAGCTAGAGAGCCACATGAGAGAGAGGGACCCGCAGTTATTTGATGGACTAGCTTGAATTCAGAGGACCGAAGTCTTAAAAAGGGTGGGGGGAGAAATGTGAAACCCAAATTTTTCTCACTTTTTTTCTTATTTGGGAAACTAAGAAGTAATTGAGAACTTGGAATAATGTTGTGCAGGCCCGAAATCACCGAAGCACTTGGGTTAGTGGCGTGGGGCCCGATGGTACGTAAATTGAGGTAAAGCTCTAAGCCCGAGAATAACTTAAGAATTACATGTTTGAGCATGAAATGATGTGTAGAAGTGGAAAATAGGGTATTGGAAGTGAAAAAGTTAGTAATAACTCGGGTTTATGATAAACCGAGAAAAAAAGGCGTAGAAAAAGAAATAAATTCAGAATAAATTCTAAAAATTCCTGAAAATTATTCTGAGACCATAGAAAATTAATGTAAATTGAAATTGACTTGGGAAATAAAAATCAAGTGGTAATATGGAGGTTTAGGGGATCAAATTAATTTTTAAGGTAAATCGAAAATTTTAAGCAATTTTGCTCGGTATTGACCAAATCGTGCAAATTAAGCTTAATCGAGAAAATGTTCTTAAACAAGTGACCCCAAAATTTTTCTTGACAACACTAGAGACATAGTATAACACTTAGAAACTGAGAATTGGAGAAAATTGGACTAAAACTAATTTTCCTACATTTTCCAAAACAGAACAGAAAATTATTCTGCTTCAGGAAACTGACCAACCGATAGAAACAATTAAATTTGATGAACTTCTAGATTTTTTTAACTCCCAAATTTTCAAGATACATAGTCAACATTACAAGTTTTTTGAAAACTCTTAAATCAACCCCAAAGGACTTTCAAGCAGAGAGAAATTAACCACCCAAGTTGCCGCTGATGTCATTCCTAAACCTTCATTGTATAATTTTTTTGGCAGCCTTCTGGCCAGTTTCAGATGATGGTCAAGAAGGATAAAATCGTTCCCTTCAAGTCCTATATAACATATAAAAAATCCAGCCACAAAGAAGTTCAATGGCTAGGTGAAAAACTCGAAATAAAAACTGAGGTTAGATTTGCCTATTTTTGGTAAGTGAAGAACTTGGAATTTTTTATTCTTTCGTTGGATTTTCTTGTAGTGTTTGATGATTCTAAGCTCTATACATGTTAAATTACAATTGAAGATCAATTTGGAGAATAAAAAAAAGTGGTCAACCTTGGTCAAAGGTGAGAAAAACTTGAGGAATGATGATGATCTTGAAATATGTTCAGGTTTGATGTTTTCTAAGGATTTTTAGTTAAGTGGAATTAGTTGAATTGATTTCTATAAGGATGTGTGTGTTCTACCAACATAGGGTTGGGTTGATCTTGGTGGAATTTGAATGAATTTGATGTTATTAACTGTTAAATTTATACTAAAAAAGTCCAGTTTATAGCTTAGCTAAGTGAAAAACTGAAAAGTGCAAGAATTGGTGAAATTGGAAGATGACAAGTATGAATGGAGGTCATGAATGATTATTTAGGCTATTAAGAGGGTGAATATGAAATTAGAATAATGAAATTGGCCAAAATAGCTTAAACCAGCACTTAAATCAGTAAAATCGAGAAAATAGGAAAGTTGACCAAAAAGTCAAAATTGATCAACCTTGTGAAATTAAATCCATAATTGAGTATGTTAAAATGCAATTGAGTGATATTTGATGATTTGGTATCGTTTTGGGTAGCTCGAGAATTTAGCATGTAAATCGAGGCAATCCCGAGACCCGACAATGTTGCGTTGCCCTAAGATCTACGAGGTAAGGGAATTTTGTGAGTAGCTAAAGATATCTATACATATTTTTAATTAGATTTTCTAATATGAAAAAATTTCGGTAGGGACCCGACATAAAAAAATTACCGTTTTGCCCCTACTAAGGGAAATTTTGGAAAAGTTGGGATGAGATTAGAATAGGCATAAATTACATGTTTTGAGTGTTTTCACTATGAAATATTTCTTTTTAGAAAATTTAATGATATTTATTGTGACCCGAAAGGGTAAATGACTATTTTGCCCCTATGAAGGGTAAAATTTTTTATTGTAGAAAAAGTCATGAAAAGTAAGAACTGAGTGTTCTTGATGGATTTTAATGCTTTTCAACAAAGATATGGGTAGGCTAGCTGAAGTTTTATCAATTTACATAAAATAGCACGTGGCAGGTGCTGATTTTGGTTTTAAAACAATTCTTTGAAATTGGGCCACCTACATGGTATATGTGGAAAAACATATGCTGGGAGCATTGCTCGCACGATATTTGACATGATTTGTGCATGTGACAGAGTGCTGGAAGCTTGGCTTGCACTTGATTTTTACATGATTTTAAACATGACATAGTGCTGGGAGCTTTGCTCGCACTTGTTTTTATAGGACATGCATAAGGCCATGCTGGGAGCATTGTGTAGACTGTGTGTCACACTAATTTAATATGCTCGCACATACATTTCGAGACATGACATCGGATATTAAGATGACATTGGCACAAGGTTGTACTATGTACCGTGCATACAACATAGAGTACGTTGTACCGTACTGTGATATATGATGTGTAGTCTTCGGATTTGTGATCTGATAGGTTGGCGGGTAAGTTTGGTACCCACCTCCTGGGGCAGCTTCAAATGTGATTTGATACCCTGCATACTAGGATCCGTGTAGCCTGGGATCACATGGATATAGCCATAGTCCTAGAGTTATTACCATGATTCTTACCTAGACTCGCATGTTACTTGCTTTGCGAAATCACATGTTACTTATTTCTTGATTTTGTGATTACATGATTTTATGGTTTTAAGGTTGAGTTTAATGATTTTGGGGCAGATGTCGATTTGAAATAAATGACATGTTTTGACCGAATGTGAATTATTTAAATAGTATGACGTATAATTTCATGCTTTATTTGCCATTTTATGAAATGAATTGTTTTATACGAATGATTTTATATGGCATAAAAGTATGCATGAAACTCGTATTTAAGTATGATTTCAAAAGAGAACGATTTAATGCATGGCATCATGATCATGTAGATAGTGTGGTTATCTACTTGCTCACATGATTGCCTTACTGAGCATGTGGTTGCTCACCTTTTCATTTTTCTCCCTCTATAGAGCACTTGCAGCAGTTAGTGAGCGACTGAGGACTTGCATTCCTGGTATCCGCTGCTATACAACTTGGTATCATTTTGTATCTAAACATGTAACAACACAGTAATGTTTTTTGAATGTAATATGAAGAATGTAAATATTGGAAAATACGTACGAAGTTGCAGTATCACGTTTATGAAATGTGAGTGTTTACTTTTGAATAGAATAAGAAATGAATGACATGGTAGACGGTAAGATATGGTTAATACCAAATCATAGCCTAACTATTGGTGGTGAGACTGTTCATGACAGAGAAAGATAAAATAATAATAATAATAAAAAAATTTAGTGATTTTAGGAGAAAATAGGACGTGACATGAAGACAAAAAAACATGGTGGATAGATTCTGGTGCTACAAAACATGTATGCACAAACCAGGCTATGTTCAAAACTTAGAAAGAGGAAGTAGATGGCAATGTGCTCTGAATGGGGAATTCTTCTTCAAATAAAATCAAAGGCAATAGGACCAATATTTGAACTTCACTTATGAAAAAAATTGACTCTAACTAATGTTTTGTATGTTTTAGAAGTTAAGATGAATCTAGTGTTTATTAGTTTACTCAATAAGTTTGAGTTCAAAGTTATTTTTGAGAATGATAAGTTTATACTATTCAAGGGTGGAATTTTTTAGGGAAAGGGATATGCCAATGAAGACACGTTTAAACTTAATGTATCTCATTTAAATAATAAGACAAATGATTCTGCTTATAATGTCGAGTCCCTTGATTTATGGCATGATAGATTAGGACCTATGAATTACGATAAAGTTATTGAAATGTCTAAATCTGATTTGGTTCCTTATATTGTTTGAAGTATTGAAAAAGTAGAACTTGCATGCTTACCAAAATAACAAAAAAAAAATCATTTTCTAAGTTAGAAATTCTAAATTATTAGAATTAGTGCACAGTGATGTAGGAGACTAACATGAAACCCTATCTATAAGAGGAAGCAATATTATGTAACATTTATTGTTGATTTCTTTATATATTGTTATGTTTAATTCTAAGGATGAATCATTAAATAAGTTTGAGGCTTATAAAAATGAAGTGAAATTACATTGTAATTTTAATATCAAAACTTTGAGAATTAATAAGGGAATAGAGTACTAAGATCCATTATATTTTGATTTTGTTGGCATTTTTCATGAGATAACAACACCTTATAGTCTAATGTTATAGAAAGAAAAACAAAACATTAATAGAAATGGTTAATGAAATGATATCCTATTCAGGTTTGCTATAAGGATTTTAGAGAGAAGCAATGTTGATTGCATATTCATATTCTAGTTAGTGTTCCTACTAAAAGAAACAATATTAGCCTAATATGATTTATGAAAGAAAAGGAAATCCAACTTAAGTTATCTTAAGGTATGGGATCGTAGAGCGATTGTAAGAGTTCCCGAACCTAAAAAAGAAATTAGATGAATAGAAAATTGTGAAACCCAATTTTTTCATACTATTGTTTATTTAAAAGCCAAGAGAGAAATTCAAAACTTACCTAAGTGTTCATGTAGGGCCCAGAGGAACCTAAGAGCTCGGATGATGGAGAGTTGAGCTTGGGGCATGAAAATCGAGGTAAGGTGTCAAATTAAGAGCTCTTTAAGAATTGACATTCATATAAACATGATTTTATGGATGGAAGGTGAAACTAAAGTGACTGGAGTGAAATAACTTTGTAAATCCCGAGTTAGTACTAAACCAAGAAATTGGGCCTAGTAATTGAAATAAATTCGGAATAAATTCCATAAATCCGTAAAAATTATTCTGAGCCCATAGGAAATTAATATAAGGTATATTTGACTTGGAGAACTAAAATTTAGTGGAAATATTGAGGTTTCAGTGGTTCAATAAATTTTTAAAGTAAATTGAAAACTTTGAGGAAATGTTATCGGTAATGACTAAATAGGGTAAAATGGGCCCAAACGGAAAAAGTTTCTTAAACAAGTGGTTCCAAAATTTTTATGGAACATACTAGGGACTTAGTATAATACATGAGAGGTCGAAATTTAGAAGAAAATGGGTTGGAAATAATTTTTGGAATTTTTCCATGTGTAGGGTAGCTGGCAGCCCAAACCCTGCACACTGCAGGCCCAACAAAAAGGCCTAAATTGAAGCGGTTCTAGAAGGTGTTTAATTCTAATTTTTTTAGCTTATAGTATACATAAAATAGTCTCTAGAAAGGTATTATATAGCCTGAACAGACCTCAAATGAAAGAGATATCCCCTTTCAAACCTTCCATAGGTGTCATTGGCTGCTTCTGGTTGTGGATTTTTTTTTTGGCCACCTTCCAGCCATTTTCAGAAGTCGGTTAGGAAGAACAAAATCTTCCTCGTGAAGTTTATAACACATATAAAAAATTCAGTTTCATACCAATTGATTTGGTGGGTGAAAAATTAGAGAGAAGAATAGGGGCAGAATCTGCCCTATTTTCGAGGTAAGAGAAACTTGGAATTTTTTATTTCTCAGCTAGTTTTTGAGCTTGTTTAAGATCATTCTAAGTTGTATACATGTATATTTACAGCTAAGGAACATTTATGGAGGAAGAAACTGAGGTTAAAGTTGGTCAACAAGGTAAGGAAGTTGATGGAAGATGATGATTGAGATATATGTTGATGTTTAATAGTTTTAGGTGATTTTTACTAAAGTAGAATTTGAAGATATATTTCCTAGAGTGAACTTGAATTTCAGCCAGCCCTTAGATAATATAGAGAAGATAAAATTTGATTGAATTAAGTGTTGTGGAATGTTAGTTTAATACCAAAAAGTTCAGTTTATAGCTCGGTTTAATCGAATACTGTAAAAGAGTGAAAATTTGGCAATTTGATAAGTTGTAAAGTGTTGACTAGAGACTTGAATAAGTGTTCAAACTATTAAGTCGATAAGTTCAAAGTTAAAGGAAAAGAATTCATCGAAATATCTAACATTGACACGTCTATCAGTAAAACCAAAAAAGTAGGAAAGTTGATGAAAAGGGTTTAGTTAGCAACGTTTAAGTTGTAAAATGTATGTGAACGTAAATAAAGATGAATTGGATACTAATTGGATATGATTGGACTATTTGTGGTAGCTAAAGGTGTAGGCATGCAAATCGAAGCAAGCAGATATACGAGCGACACGTGCTGCCCCAGTTTCATATAGGTAAGGGATGTAATTTACTGTGGTAATGGTGTTCCCTGCCTATAAATAAATATTTATTTGATGTTTAAAAATACGTGAAAAACCCTAGTTAACGAAAAAATTTCATGAAACCCTTTTAGTAAAATAAGCGCGAATTTCCAACGACCTTAGCCCATATTTGCTTACCTAAAAGTGCATGATTTGTACAATTTTATAACTATGATTATTTATGTAACAAGCATGTATATATGTGATTTTCGAAGCATGATTTCTGTAAGTTATTGTGCAAATAAGTTTGAAAATGATTTCAGTATGATAATAAGCATGATTTGAGACTAAAGGTTTTTTATAGCATGTGAGTCAAGGTAAACTTGGGGGTCGACCTAAGAGCCCAAGGGAATGCTAGCCGACGGCTTATGAATGGGCTGGGCCTTAACAATAACATAATTATTTCTATGAGTCTATCATGCCACCTTCGTGGTGTTTCCATTTTCACATGTGTAGTGTTTTCCATTATGTTGTAGGACTCTGGCCCAATCTACAGCCCTACCATGGCCATAGGTATTCCGTTCCCTCTTCGGAGGATGCCCTCTTTTGAGGATGATATGGTTATTACCCACATGACAGTGATATTGATTGCCTACAATAACACCACAATTCACATACACTTTTGGTTAGGCTATGAGTCGATAATAGATCAATACAATAGATCTTATTACCATTTATATGTAAATTAGATGTAACATAGAGTAACTTAAAAATTTCTTTGTACTATATCAAAATTTATACAAAAACAAGTTCATTAAACTTGCAACAACGATTATCCAGATTTACATCCCCATGTACAGGTCTGTATACATTACTGCTCTACAAAAAGTTCAGATACAAAAGAATAATTTCTCTAGGTATACCTTTCACGTAGAAGGAAGCTATGCGATAATATGGCTGCTCAAAAGAATCCTATTTACACAATAGGTGTCCTCGCTACTGGAGGTAATCTGTGGAAGAGAATTAAGGGGTGAGCTCGACATGCTCAATAAGGAAAGATGTGCAAGTAAGTAGATAATGTAACACCTCAGAAACGTGGAATTTAGGGCTAATTCAAAATTTTTCTTATGATTTAACTTCCTCCTCAAGGTGTATTTTTGCTTAGTCTCAGTTTACACCTTATATGATCGTTATTAAACTTTCTCATATTCGGTAATTCTTATTTCTCATTTACCCAAAACATGGCAGCATAACCCCTTATATATATATATATATATATATATATATATATATATATATATATATATCTATCCCCCCTGCAAATTTCAAACCAACATAATAATCCACAACCAGTTGATTTTACTTCCATTTTTTTATTACCGAGACATTCAAGAGACTCCCAAACATCAGCAACCAAATTTATTATATCACATAGTATAGCAACGACTCACTTTTCCCAAGTTACATATATATATATATGTATATATATATATATATATATATATACATATATATATATATATATACATATATATATATATATATATACATATATATATATATATACATATACATATATATATATATATATACAACCCTGATTACATCCCAAACGCTTACTTATATACAAGTATCTGTACTACATAAGTTGTCTGGATAGAAAATGAATTATACCTTACATGTGTATAAGAAATTGCCTGGGGAGAGTCTCGTCCACCAGCCTATGTCACGTACACAGCAGGCACTGGTAATTATTGTAAATAATCTGAGAGGAAGGGAAAAAGGGGGCAGAGTTTCAACTAGCCCAATAAGGAGTGCATTTAAAATTAGAAAAAATGAATTAAATCATTCGTAAAATAATGGTACAATTTACATCTCAGACTACGTGATAAAAATCATCTGAGTATATATACTCAAAACATCAACTCATTATCATATTAAATCACATCTCATAATAATATGGAGACTAGGCATTTACTATTTCTGTCATGAAAGAAATCACCAATCCATTCTCAAAAGAGGGCATCCTCCGAAGAGGGGATCAAGTCATCCTCGAAACAGGGTATCCTTTGAAGAGGGAATCAAGTCATTCTTGAAAGAAGTCATTCTCGAAAGAGGGCATCCTCCGAAGAAGGAATCAAGTACATATGGCCATGGTAAGGCTGTAGACTGGATCAGGGTCATACAACATCATCTCAATGCCATCCAAGCGGTATCTCATATAATTGAGGGAAAGCATCATGATAGACACATAGAATATGCATAACATGGTTATGGTCTAGCCCGATCCCAGGCCGTCAGTTAGAATTCCCTTGGGTCTCACTCAATCGACCCCCAGGTTTCCTTAACTCGCATGCTATTGAGCCTACGTCTCAAAACATACCATTATTATACTGAAAGTTTTACATTCATCATAGAGCTCATAATAGTATTGCTTCATAAATCTCATACACACACACACACACACACACATATATATATATTGTCTGCAAAGCTTTAAAATCACGCACTCGAGTTCAAATACAACAAAACATGCACTCGGGTAAGAAAACTCGAGCTATAGGTCTTCCTTGGGGTTTATGCTTATTTCATAAAACATTTACATGCCACTAATTGTTTATTTGTAAATAAGGAACTCATGTATTGAAATCAGTTGCATCCCTTACCTAAATAAGGCCGAGGCAGCCCTAAATCACTGGGTGTTGGGTTTACCTCGTTTCACGTGCTAACATCTCGAGCTATCCAAAACAATTTCAAAACCATCAATTGACACTCAATTTCATCTTTACTTCATATTTATATTCATTTGAAACTCAAACGGAGTCAATCAGACCCTTTTTCAGTCATTTTTCTTACTTTCTCGATTTTACTGATAAAGTCTCGGTTTAAGCTATTTCATTAGTTTCTTTCTATCAAATTTATAAATTATCAACCTAATAGCTTAAACATTTATTCCAAGCTCCACTTAACAATTCAAAACACCCCAATTGTCTAATTCTCATACTTTTACAATTTTCTACTTAACCGAGATATCAATCGAGTTTTTCGGTATAAATTTAATTGTCTATAACATCCAACACAGTCAAATTTTATCATTCCTCCACCTACATATGCTGGCCAAAATTACCCTATCTCTAGAAATTATTTCAATAATTCTTGCTTAATTAAAAATTATACTACAACATCAAACAATCACATATACGAACATCATCATCTTCCTCCAACTTCTTGCCAACTTTCACTCAACAATTTTACTCCAGAAAGAATCCTAAGCTATAATTAAACATGTATATGTCTTGAAATCATCAAAAACAACAAGAAAAACCAACCAAAAACTTTTAAAATTGAAGCTTTCTCTCACTTCAGAAATGGTAGTTTCTACCCCTATTCTTCTCACTAGTTTTCACCTAGCAAACGAACTCCTTTGGGACTGGATTTTTTATATGTTATAGAGGGGTTAAGGAGGAAGATTTAATCCTTTTGGTCCTTGTTGAGAATGGCTGGAAGATGGCTAAAAAATTCACGCCATCTGGGTTATACAGGGATGCCTGCGGTAACTTGTTCTTGCTGGTTCTCTCTCATGGTAAGTCGGTTCCAAGTGATTTAAAAGCATATGGAAAGCTTATTAAGTCTAGTTTAATTTTGGAGAGGCTCATATTTTTTGGACTTTCAGATTGGCTTCAAATTGGGTCATGTTTTATGGGTATACAGAATCCTGAAGTCGAGCAGTCCACTGCCCTGTTTTGTAAAATCCATAAAAATTAAGTCCGGCCCATTTTCCTTCAATCTTCCATTTTCTAGGTGTTATATTATGTCCTTAGTGTCTCTCATAAAAATTTAGGGTTCACTTGTTTAAGAAAAGTTCCTCGATTGAGCCCATTTTACACGATTTGGTCAATACCGATCGAAATCGCTTAAGGTTTTCGATTTGCTTTAAAAATTAATTCTAACATCGAAACCTCATTATTTCCACTCCATTTTCATTCCCCATGTCAATTATGCCTTATGTGAATTTCCAATGGTTCGAAATAATTTTCTTGAATTTTTAGAATTTATTTTGAATTTATTCCTCTTACTAGGCCTATTTGCTCGGTTTAGTGTAAACTCGAGTTTCACTAACTTTTCCACTTTCAATACCTTAGTTTCACTTCCTAATCATAAAAAAAAACTTAAAATCACACTTTTTGAAGAATACTTGCACTTGCATTCTTACCTCGAAGTGTGTGCCTTGAGCTTCGTGCCACTATCTTGGGCGTCTTAGTCATTTTGGGCCCTACATGAACATTTACATGAGTCTTAAGCTTCTCAACTTAACTTAAAATAAATAGTAGTATGAAAAAATTCAGGTTTCACATTCCTCTCCACCTTTTAGGAATTTGGTCCTCCAAATTCAATCAAGTCCGTCAAATAAATGAAGGTAATTCTCTTTCATTAGGCTCTCTAGTTCTCAAGTTGCTTCTTTTGTCGAGTGATACTTCTAAAGAACCTTTACCAACAGAATTCTCTTCATTCAAAGTACCCTTTCTTTCTTGTCGAGGATTCGGATTGGTTCTTCTACATAGCTTATGTCTCCCTGAATGTCTAAAGCTTTATACTCGATGACATGAGAGGGATCCGAATTATACTTCCTCATCATGGAGACGTGGAAGACATTATGTATCCCAAAAAGCTATGGGGCAAGGCTAACCGGTAGGCAACATCTCCCACTCTCTCTAATATCTCAAACGGACCAATAAAACGAGGACTCAACTTCCCATTTTTCTGAAGCGCATGGTACTTTTACTTGGAGACACCTTAAGAAATATGAAATCCCTAGCCTAAAACTCGAGTGGTCGTCTACGCACATCGGCGTAACTCTTTTGTCGATTTTGAGTAGCCCGTAGTTTTTCACAAATAATTTGTATGCTTTTAACTGTCTGCTCAACAAGATCGAGAGCAAATACTTTCCTGTCACCCACTTCTTCCCAAGCTATCGAGGATCTACACCTTTTACCATACAAAGTCTCAAAGGTGCCATACCGATACTGCCATGATAACTATTGTTATAGGCAAACTCGGCAAGGGGCAGTTGATCATCTCATGAACCCTTAAAGTCTAATGCACATGCCCTTAACATATCCTCCAAGGTCTAAATAGTTCACTCTGATTGACCGTCAGTTTGAGGATGATAGGCGGTACTGAAATTTAGTTGAGACCCCATGACTTCCTGAAAATGGGTCCAAAATTGAGAGGTGAATTTGGAATCTCTACCAGATGTAATACTCACGGGGGCCCCATGCAACCGAGCTACCTCTCTGACATATAACTTTGCCAAGGCACTCAAGGAATCCGTGCTCTTGATAGCAAGGAAGTGAGCACTCTTCATCAATCTGTCGACTATCACCTAGATTGCATCATGACCTCTCCGGGTCCTCGGTAATCCCATAATAAAGTCCATTGTTATATGCTCTCATTTCCATGTAGGCATAGACAAAGACTTAAGTAATCTTTCAAGCTTTTGATGCTCAGCTTCACCTATTGACACAGTAAGCATCTGTCCATAAACTTTGCCACATCCTATTTCATACCACTCCACCAATACACTTTACGTAAATCATGGTACATCTTGGTACTACATGGGAGCATGGTGTAATAGGAACAGTAGGACTGCCTCAAAATCTGCTGCTTTAGGGTATCATCGCTCGAAACACAGATACGAGCCTTGAATCTCAATGACCCATCATCATTGACCATGAACTCTGACTGCAAGGTCTTTTCAGCTTGGTTAACCATGTCAAGTAACTTCTGATCTTTTCTCTGCCCCGCTCTGATATGGTCCAAAACACTGGGCTCCATCCGTGGGTTAGCTATCAATTCGACCTCTGCTTCATCAACCTTAATCCTGAGTCCAATGAACTGTTATGATAAATCCCATTCCCTGATCATCATAGCAAAAACCACTCTCTTCCTACTTAGGGCATCGATAACTACGTTCGTTTCCCCAGATGGTACAGAATCTCACAGTCATAGCCCTTAAGGAGCTCCATCCATCGTCTTTGCCTTATATTAAGCTCCTTCTGATTGAAGATATACTCCAGACTCTTATGGTTAGTGAAGATCTGAAACTTTTCTCCATACAGATAATGTCGCCATATCTTTAAAGCAAATACCACAGTGGCTAATTCCAAATCATATGTGGAGTAGTTTCGCTCATGGTCCTTAAGCTGGCTTGAACCTTAAGTGACTACTCTCTCGTGCTGCATAAGTACACATCCTAGACTTTGATAGGAAGCATCACTGTACACTGTGAAGCCTCCAAATCTGTCACAACCTAAATAACCTAAAAATCACAACAAATTTTTCGCTTTTCGATTATTATTTAACTCTTACCTTTCTCTCATCGTGACCATCTTACTAAATAGTTGGGCTATGATTCGATGTTAGTCACCTCTCACCTATTTACCATTCCATTTCCATAATCACATTCACATATAAGAGTTTACTATCTTTTGACTTTAACTAAATACATACACAATTAGATTTACTTAACCTTACATCCCCGACATCGTGTCCATTTACAGTACTATACATTTACATATTTAGATACAAAACCATACAAATGTGTATACCTATTTCTCAATGGGAAGCAGTGGCTACCAAAAATGCAAGTCCTCAGCCGTTCACTAACTATTGTGAGTGCTCTGAAAAGATGGAAAAATAAGGGGGTGAGCAAACCACACACTCAGTAAGGCAATTACGCAAGTAAGTAGATAGCTCCATTATCTACATGCTCATAGTGCCATGCCCTTAAAATCCATTTCTTTTCATTAAAATCTCCAACATAAAATCATGCATATATCCATGACATAGTTTATCAAAACTATTTGTGCATATAGAAATCATGTAATTCATGCATCAATAGCATTTTATGTGACATCCTTAAATCATAATTAGCATGAAGTAAATCAGGATCATGCATTCTTTCATGTCATGCAAGACAAATCATGAATTTGAAATGAAAGCATGGAAAACATCATCATGCTACTGCATTCAAATCATTTCATTAAAACTACAGTATAAACTAACCCTTCCGGGTCAATCATCTCATAAAACAATTCATTAAAATTCATTATAAAACTTTGGTTATAAAACCACCCTTCTTTCATGGTCACATATCATAAAATCCTCTAAAACATATATTAGCATAGTAAAACAAAATCATAAAATCGAGGCCCTAACCCCTCCCTCAGGTCTACCTTGGTCTATCGAGACCACAAGTTATATCATGTGAGACAAGTAGGTGACTATATCAGTAACAACAAGGACTACGACCATAATCTAGTGATCCTTGGCAACACGGTACCTAGTGTGCGGGGTATCACACCTGAAACGGAAGGTGGGTCGGTCTTACCCGCCAGAACAACATAACATCAGGATTGTAAGGGCAAGGCTTGTTGCCTCGTGGCTAATGCCACTCCACTCCAACAATTCCCATGGTATAGCGTACTCCACGTGACATACACGGTACAACGTACTCCGTGAACCCAACTTGAATTAGGGGTGCCTGCAATAGGTCTTATCCACCCATACCATCTCTATCTAAATATGCACGTGTGAGCATATCATCTCACTGTGACACACAGTCTACAGGAGGATCCAATATGGCTATATGCATGTCATATAAATCCCTGTGTGAGTGAAGCTCTAGCATGGCTCCATGCATATTCATGATATCTAAAAATCTTGTGCGAACGAAGCTCTAGCACGGTTTCATAAAAATCAGTAAAATCTGCGTACGGGTAGCACTCCAGTATGACTTTAAAATGAGTTATAAATCCATATAAAATCATGTGCGAGCAATGCTCCAACACGAATGAAAGCTCAAGTAAATCAAAACTTTGTAGGAGCAATGCTCCAGTACGACTTTATGCATAAATACATTAAATCTCATGCGAGTTACACTCTAGCACGACTTTTATGCAATATCATATCAAAACTGGATGCGAGCTAGGCTCCAGCACCTCTTATGCATATCAAATCATTAAAACTAGCGCGAGCAATCGCTCCAGCACCATTTTATGCATATCATGTCAAAACAGTCAAAACAGTCAAAACTGTCAAAACAGGGTGCGAGCTAGGCTCCAGCATCTCTCATGCATTTCACAATAATAAAAATCAGTGTGAGCAACTGCTATAGTACATTTCATGCATATGATTTCACACAAGTCGGTGCGAGCAATCGCTCAAGCACATTTATGCACACTCACAAACGCAAATATAGTGCGAGCTATATGCCAGCACTATCTGTTTCCATATAAACTTGATAGTTGGCCCTTTTTTCAAAGAAATTCTATTTAAATATGAATAACACTTACGCAGTGTTTTTTTGTGAAATTTATACAATTACTGGCCAATCTACCAATTTACTTTGCTTAAAAACTAAGAAAATTCCTTAATTCAGAAAATTCCTTAAATCATGCATTTCATGCATGTCATGCTTTCACCATCCTTAGGTGAACTTCCCTCAATATGGGTAAAATAGTCTTTACCTATTTCGAGTCCTTAAAATTTTTAATATATTTCTAGGACCTTTATGCATATTCTGTGTATACATACATATTCAGTGTATAGAAAAGCTATTAAAATACGCGTAGCTACCTCTAGCTACTCACACAATTCCCTTACCTAATTTTTCTGTACAGTCTGACCTGTCCACTGATGTCTCGTCACGCAGTTCGATTTCCTCCGAATCTAATCTCTGAAACTGCGGATAAATATTCATCAGGTCAAATACAATACAATTAATTGTATTTCATATTTTATGGGCTTAATTTAAATCATTGGGCTCGTTTACCCATATTGGACCCGACTGTACCATAATAGGCCTTAATCGGCCTTAAGCCCGTTTTTCACTTACTATTCACATTATCGAGGCCTATTGGGCTCATTGGGCCCATCATTATATATTAGACCTCGTTCTAAGCTCTCAGATAGCTCAATTAATTATTTACGATAATTTATCTCTAATTCCAGAATATAATCCATTTTATGCGAAATTTAAATCCGTAATTTATATGGTAAATTTTTAACACGCATAACGATACAAATTATCGTAAATAAAGGTTACTTACCCGAGATTCCATGATAGTATGCAAATCAAGACTGTCTCGAGCTCTCGGTTGATGCCAATTGTCAAGCTACACAATTTAATATTTTTTCGGGTAAACTTTCAGTCGATTATTTATCAAATTAAATATTTTGAAATTTAAATCGATCAATTTCAACCGTTTATCGACTAACCCGTAACTCGATTGCATCACTGGAATTTTCCTCAATTTTTCCTATTTTTCTTTCCTTTTTTTCTTCTTTTTCCTTCTTTTCTGGCTGAGCCGGTTCGGTCCGATTCAGCTTGGTTCAGATTGGTTCGGTCCAGCCGGTTCAGTCCAGTTCTGCCGATTCAGGGCTTCGCCAATCGGTTCTTTGTCGGTTTCTGCCATCAGCGGCTCTGCGGGATCATCCGACACACGGATCTGGGGTAGGTGTGGTCTGAGGTGGCCGGAAAGTGGCCGATCTTGCTATTCTCTCCTCGTCGTCGGTGCCTTTTTTGTTTGGCCGTCGTTTCCAGCGTTACCGACTATTCTACTGGCTGATGCTGCCACCAATCGCGTCGCCTGCGCCTGGGGAACGCTCGGCTGGTGGTGGCCATGGCCGAATCGGCGTCGGTCGCCGAGAAATTCTCTTTCTCCCTTGCGGTTTCGTTCGGTTCCACTCTCTCTAGCCGATCATCGCCGTTCATCAGTCCGTTAGGCTGGTGGTGGCTCAGCTCTCATCGGGCTTTACTCGGCACCTCTTCCCTGTGGTCGTTCGGCTGTGAGGCCATCGGTGAGGCAGAGGGGCTTGGTCCCTCGCTGTCTTTGTTTTTCCCAAAAATCGCGGAACGCGATTTCTTTTTTTCCTCTTTTAAAAAAAATTATTTTATTTATTTATTTATTTATAATTTAATTTTATTATTATTTTATTCATTATTTTATATTAAAAATCCACAAATATCTTTAAAAAAATTATATTTTATTCATTCAATCACTAAATGAATTTATCAGTATTACTTCGTCTTTTCGATTTAATTTTTAATTATTTTCGGGATAATTTCCCAATGTAAAAATTCTGATTAATTTCAATATATTCGTATCTTGATCAATTTAACCCGAAATTTAATTATTTCTTCGTTATTGATCAAGATTCTCAAATCCATTATTTTTAATGAAATTTTCTTGTCACGATAAATACCGAATTTTGATCTTTTGACCGTTTTACCCTTGCACGTGTTTAAGAATACCATTTCAATCCTTCATTTGACTTTATTCTCATTTCGTGTTTTAAATAAACTCAGGTCTTACAATCTCCCCCGCTTAAGAAATTTAGTCCTCCAAATTAGAACCAAGTCAAATGGGTCCGTAAATAACTCCGGGTACGTCTATCACATCATATTCTTTAATTCTCATGTAACTTTTTTCGGAGTGTAATACTACCAAAGGACTTTGACTAGAGAGATCGTCTTAAACCTCAACACTGTCCCCTTCAGTCTAATACCTGAATCGATTTTTTCAACCTATGTTATATTTTCATTGAGCTAAGCTATTGGAGCTCATATCCGATCACATATGCTAGGTCCGGATAGTATTTTCGAAGCATCATAAGATGGGAAACATTGTGGATGCCTACTATTCAAGTGGTAACACCAACCTACGGGTCTTATCTTCGACTTTGTCCAATCTCTCAAAGGATTCTGTCTAACGAAACTCAATTTACCTTCTTTTCGAATCTTGTTATGTCCTTATGCTATGTGCTAAGGGCATGTAACTTCCAACAATACTAATTCACCCTCGGTGAATTCCAATGGTTTTTTGTCTCTGGTCAGTATAGCTTTTCTGTCTGCTCTGAGGTGTTTTTAATCTCTCACAAATCAATTGAACATTCTCAGAGGTTTATCTTACCAATTCGGGAACAATTCTCTATCTGTCACCCATTTTTTCTTATCCTAGTCGGGAAACAACCCCTACGGCCATAAAATGTCTCATAAAATGTTATCCCGATACTCAAGTGATAGTAATCAATATTGGCGAATTCGATTAGTAACAACTAATCATCCCGGGATCTTATAAAATCAAAGGCACATGCTCTCATCATATCCTCCAGAACCTGTATAGTCCCATCTGACTGACCATCTGTCTAAGGACGTAAAGCTGTGCTAACACTCAATCAGGTTCCCATAGCTTCCTGAAAAAAATATTCCCAGAAGTGGGAAGTGAAGCGGGAATCCCTATCTGATACCATGCTCACTGGAACGCTACATAATGTTTCATAATCTTCCTTACACATAACTTAGCCTACGCACTCAGAGTATCTGGGGATTTCATAACCAAAAGGTGGGTAGACTCAATCAATCTATCGACTATCACCCAGATAGCCTCGTGATTTATCCGGGTCTTCTGTAACCCATCACTAAATTCATGGTACTTGTTCCCATTTCTGTGTCAATATAAGCAGAGGCTGCAATAATCCTGCAGACTTCTATTACTCTACCTTAATCTGCTGACATACGAGACACTTTTCCACAATCTCTACAGTGTCTTTTTTCATATCTGACCACCCATACCCTATTCAGAGATTCTGATATATTTATTACTTCTTGAATGCACTGTATATCCTGTAGAGTGAGCATCTGACAATAACACTATCTCAGCAACTATCGTCTTGGGGAGCACTTATACTATCTCTAAACCTCTATAAGTCATCATCACTCACTGTGAACTCTGTCACTATACCCTTCTGAATCTGACCCACACTATCGACACCATGTCGATCATCAGGCTAAGCCTGGCAAATTTGGTCACTCAAATCCGGTTCTAGCCTCAGGCTAGCTATCACAAAATCACCGTCATCATCAGAAGGGATCACATCACTACTGAGGCTCACAACTGCTCTAGCAGCTCACGCTCCCTGACCATCATATGTGATACCATCCCGAGGCTCTTTCTGTTCAAGGTATCAGCCATTACATTAGCCTTTCCTGAGTGGTACAATGTTCATAATCATAATCCTTAGAAGCTCTAATCCTCTCGGTTATCTCATATTCTACTCTTTTTGTGAAAATAGATACTCGGGGCTTTTACGATAAAAGTATACCCGAAATTTATTACTATTTAAGTGGTGGTGCCATACTTTTAGTGTAAACGTTATGACTGCCAACTCTAAATCATAGGTCGGATAGTTTCTCTCATGGTCCTTGAACTATTTGGATCCATAAACAACTATCTTCCCATTTTACGCCAATACACAGCCCAATCCTTATTTTGAGACATTCATACACACTGAAATCTCTTTGTTGAGTTAATACATTTTGAAATGACAAAACAAGTTAATTCAATAATATAGAAATGATTTAAAACATGTTTAGAGGTTATAAGTACCAAAAACTAAGTATTTAAGGATGAGAGATCGATCTGGTGAGATGAGAGATCGATCTCCTGGGTTTTTCAGTATGAGAGATCGATCTCATGAGAACAAGAGATCGATTTGCTAAAAGATTGAAATCTCAGAGAAACTGTATAGGATGTTGAGGAAGCAAAGATCGATCTGTAAGGGTTATAAGATCGATCTGATTATTACAGAATACCTGTGAGATCGATCTGGTTTAGGAAGAGATCGATCTCCAAAGGGTGAAGGTAGTAGATCGATCTGTAGATCGATCTATGATCAAATAGAGAGTTTATAAGATCGATCTCATAAGGATAGAGATCGATCTCCTCAAAGTCAGAGAGTTAAGGAGATCGATCTAGGGTGTTTAGAGATCGATCTCCTATCTACGAGAATACTTGCGAGATCGATCTGGAGATCGATCTTGTCTCAAACAGAGAGATTGGAAGATCGATCTGCTGGTTCGACAGATCGATCTTCATTAACATTTTCAAATTGTAAGATTTATCTCTACAAATATGAGATCGATCTCCATGCTTTAAGTTGCTTTGTAATCGCAGGAAATTAAACTAAGAGATCGATCTGGTCATAATGAGAGATCGATCTGGCACTCTACTAGAGGTTTCCAACGGCTCTTTCTGTAAAATCCTCAACGAGAAAAACAGCATTAAATGCTCCAACTACTAATCCTGCGGTATAAAATCAAGCATTGAAGACACTGGAAAGAGACACACCATTGCTGTAAATTCTATATATTCTCAAGAATTTTATTCCAACATTTTCTTTGTCTTCAAACATCATTTATTGATATTGTTGTAAATCTCTTTGTGTAAAAGGTAATTTTATCCTACCCTCAAAAGAAAGCTTTACTTTGTATTCATCCTAAAATTAAGAGAGAAGAGGAGAGTTCCTCTGTGAGTCAACTTTGTAAAGGGTGAATATTTCTCTGTGTAAAAAGGGTAGAGAGGTTATTCCTTAACCTGTAAAAGGGAGTGTGTAACATCCATTGATAGAGTGAAAGAAAGTTCTTGACAAGGAGGTCAAGAAGAGAGGACGTAGGCAAGAGATTGGCCAAACCTCTATAAACTACTGAGTTTGCTATTTCCTTCCCTTATCTTCTTTCAATTTATTGTATTACATTATTTTGATTATTCGTTATTTGCAATTAATTCTAATTAAGTCTAAATTAACCATTAACCTTAGAAAATCGATTCACCCCCCTCTCGGTAGAGCTAACAATTGGTATCATAGCAAGGACTCTTTGATCATAGAGGAATAACTTCCTAAGAGTTAAAAATGACCTAATGGCTCACAACAATGTAGCAACCAACCTAGTAGGAGATGGGCATTCTACAGTTAGGCCTCCTATGTTCAATGGTGAACATTATGCTTATTGGAAAACTAGGATGATGCTTTTCATTCAAGCAAATGATTATGAGGTATGGAGGATTATATCTAAAGGACCTCAAATCCTAACTAAAAGAATAGAGGGAAGAGATATCCCTAAAGAAGAAGATGACTGGGATTCAAATGATGTAAAATGGGCTCAGCTAAATGCTAAGGGCATGCACACCCTATTTTGTACTTTAGGGCCAAATGAATATAATAAAGTCTCCGGTTGTGACAATGCCAAACAAATATGGGACAAATTGGCAATAACTCATGAAGGCACAACTCAAGTAAAGGAGACTAAGGTAGGAATGCTCACACATGATTATGAGCTATTTAGGATGAAAGAAGGAGAGTCGATTAGTGACATGTTCACTAGATTCACTGATGTAATAAATGGGTTAAAATCCTTAGGAAAAATTTATTCAAATATAGAAATGGTTAAGAAAATATTGAATAGCCTACCAAAATCATGGGAAGCTAAAGTAACTGCAAGTGAGGACTCTAAAGATCTCCACACATTGTCACTAGATGAATTAATAGGATCACTACTCACTTATGGAATGAAGTTAAGAAGAAATGAAGAGCCACCCAAGAAAATGGGAGTAGCTCTGAAATCTACTACTCAAGAGGAGAATAAAAATGAGAGTGGTAGTGAAGAAGATCTTGAAATGGTAATGTTTGCTAAAAGATTTAACAAATTCATGGGAATGAGAGCAAGTAGTAGTGGTAGGAGAAACCATAAGAAAGATCAAGAAGAGTTAGGTAGAAAAGATACTATTATATGTTATAAATGTAAAAAACTTGGACATATTAAATTTAATTGTCCTCTTCTTAAAAGCTCAAATGATAGGTTCAACAAAAAGAAGGCAATGATGTAACATGGAGCGACAGTGATAGCTCCGATGATGACTCAAATGAGGATACTGCCAATCTTTATTTCATGGCAATTGAAGATGAAAAGGTAACTTCAGATCTCAATGAATATTCCTTTAATGAACTGCAAGATGCATTTGATGATCTTGCATTAGAATATGAATGCATGAGTATGAAGTACAAAAAATTAATATCTAAATTAAGGAAAGAAAATGAGATATTGTTAAAGGATAAGATAGAATGTGAAAAGAAACTAGAAAATACAAATCTAGAAATTCGTGACCTAAAAGAAAAAATAGTAACTTACATAATTCTTTTACTAGATTTTACATGGGTCAACAAAAATTAGATAACATGCTAGAAACTCAAAGGGCCTTCTTTGATAAGAATGGATTAGGATATAATGGAAAAAGTAGAGAGACTCACCTCAAAGGTTTCATAGCTAGAAAGAGCATCCATAAATCTTCAACTATTTGTTCATATTGCAATAAAAAGGGGCTCGCACCATATAGTTGTAATGTGAAGATGACCACATTTAGAGGAAAAATTGTGAAAAGAATTTGGGTTCCAAAAGATGTAGTTAATTCAAAAGATATTAATACTATAGTAAAATGGATCCTAAAGGGATCAAGAATTGTATTCACTAACTCCAAAGGACCCAAGAAAATTTGGGTACCTAAGACATGAATTTAAATTCTGATTATAGGTGATTGAGCATTGCCATAAAGCTAAAACAAAGGAAGCTTGATACTTAGACAGTGGATGCTCAAGACACATGACCAGTGATAGAAGCCACTTCAACTCATTTAAATCAAAAGTTGGTAGAGAAGTCACATTTGGGGACAACTCCAAAGGACAAGTTGAAGGAAGTGGTTCAATAGGTAATGACTACTTTTCATTAGAAAAGTTGTTGCTTGTTAGGGGTCTAAAACATAATTTACTAAGTATTAGTCAACTTTGTGACAAAGGATACAAAGTTATTTTTGATTGCTTGAAATGTCATGTTATAGATCCCAAATCTAATAAAGTTCTTTTTCTAGGTCCTAGGCAAGGTAATATTTACATTGTTTATCTAAATGAACTTAAAAATGAGAATATATGCCTTATGGTAGACAAAGAAAAAGAACCTTGGTTGTGGCATAGAAGACTAGGTCATGCTAGCATGCATGTGTTATCTAAGCTAGTTAGAAAAGATCTTGTTATAGGATTACCTAAGCTGTCCTTTGACTATGACAAAATATGTGAAGCTTGTGTTAAAGGAAAACATAAAAGGACAACATTTAAACCTAAACATAGTGTATCTACCACTAGGCCTCTCCAATTACTTCATCTAAATCTATTTGGACCAACTAGAACAACAAGCCTAGGTGGGAAACATTATGGGTTTGTAATTGTAGACGATTACACTACGTTCACTTGGGTGTTCTTTTTTAGAGTAAAAAATGAAACCTTAGAAAAATTCATTGTCTATACAAAAGTGGCTCAAAATAAAAGGTTACACTATAACTAGCATTACAAGTGATCATGGCAAGGAGTTTGAAAATATTGGATATGATGAATATTGCAATGATCAAGGAATAAGTCATAATTTTTCAGCCCCTAGGACAACACAACAAAATGGGGTAGTTGAGAGAAGAAATAGAACATTGAAAGAAATGGCTAGAACCATGTTGTGTGAAAATAACTTACCTAAATACTTTTGGGCTGAAGCTATAAATACATCTTGCTATATCATTAATAGAGCTATGATTAGACCAATCTTAAAGAAAACCCCTTATGAGCTGTACAAGGGAAAGAAGCCTAATATTAGCTATTTTCACCCGTTTGGTTGTAAATGCTTTGTCTTAAATAATGGAAAAGACAATTTAGGAAAATTTGATGAAAAAAGTGATAAGGGAATCTTTTAGGCTATTCTTTGAATTCAAAGGCATATAGAATATATAACAAAAGAACATTGATGGTTGAAGAATCAATTCATGTAATATTTGATGAGTCAAATGATTTATCTAAAAGTTTAACCAATGATGAGGATATTGAAATATTTAATGAGAACTTAAAAGAAACCTCAAACTTAGAGAATGATCTATTAGAGAAACTTGACATTAATAAAGAGGATGAAGATGAACTAGAAATATTAGAAAGAGAGTCTAGAGCACCAAGAGAATTAGGATATGTAAAAGATTGTGAAATAGTAGGAGATCCAACTCTTGGAGTTAGAACTAGATCATCTCTAAGGAATGCGTGTCAATATATAGCCTTTGTATCTCAAATTGAACCTAGAAATGTCAATGAATCCTTAGATGATAATAATTAGTTTTTAGCCATGCAAGAAGAATTAAATCAATTTGAGAAAAGCAAAGTATAGAAACTAGTTCCTAGATCTAGTGATCACTCTATAATTGGAACTAAATGGATCTTCAAGAACAAAATGGATGAAAATAGTGTGATCATAAGAAACAAAGCTAGGCTAGTTGCACAAGGCTATAGGCAAGAAAAAGGAATAGACTATGATGAAACTTATGCACCAGTAGCTAGATTAGAAGCAATAAGAATGCTACTTGCCTTTGTATGCTATAAAAACTTCAAATTGTATCAAATGGATGTGAAGAGTGCATTTTTAAATGATTTCATTAATGAAGAAGTTTATGTTGAGCAACCTCCCGATTTTGAGAGTCATGAATTTCTTGAACATGTCGTTAAACTATCTAAGGCACTTTATGGTTTGAAACAAGCTCCTAGAGCATGGTATGAAAGACTGTCAAAGTTCTTAATAGAAAAAGGATTTTCAAGAGGAAAAGTAGATACTACTTTGTTTATCAAAATTAAAAATAAAGATTTACTAGTTGTTCAAGTGTATGTAGATGACATTATTTTTAAATCAACTAATGAATCTCTATGCCAAGAGTTTGCTAAGATCATGCAAGGTGAATTTGAAATGAGCATGATGGGAGAGCTCACCTACTTCTTGGGACTTCAAGTGAAGTAAACTAAAGATGAAACCTTCATCAATAAAGCAAGATATACTAAGGATTTGCTCAAATGATTTGGAATGGACAATTGCAAACCACAAGCAACTCCAACACTACCCCCAGGCCTACCTCTACGGCCTCGAGCCTATGCTCTCATCCCTCTACCGCGACTGGTATTAGGCATACTTACTCAATTCCCTACATTCACAACCAATTACTTAGTCAACCCATCGACACACACAATTTGTATCTAAACAAGCACAGTAACATGGGGATGTAATTTTCCAACATTTTAAGTATTTTAGACATGACACATGTCAAACCAACTCGAGCTCTGATACCAACTTTTGTCACGACCCTCAACTTACCAAAATACGTGTAAATTTTTCGCATTTTCATGTATCGATTATTAATCATCCTTCCATGATCGTGAACAACCACACTCTCAACAGTTGGGCTGTGTGTCGATGTCTAACTCACTCCACCATACCAATTCAATTTGTATATTATTCATCAGTAAACACTTATATAAATATACATATCAGAGTTGTTACATGTGTTTACATTGTTTTACATCCCCAATAGTTACATACAAAATGCTACAGTGCTATCGTAAGTTTAGATACAAAATTTCAACAGTGTGTATACCTTTAGCGATGGGATGTAGCGGATTTACCAAAAAGGGAACGCCTCCAGTCACACTCACTCTATACTCAAATCTTTGTAGAGATGGGGAAAATAAGGGGGGTGAGCAAACCACACGCTCAGTAAGGCAATCATGCGAACATATAGATACTGCACTATCTACGTGATCATGATGCCATGCTCAAAAGCATTTAATTCGTCGTTTATCTCAAAACATGAGTGTATGATTGTGTTAATGGTATGTAAAGCATTCATGCTATTAAAATCCAGTGCACATTTCAACTCAAAGCATGGTATAAATCATCATGCATAATTCACAATAAAAGCATGGCATTACCCATCATGCATTTTCTCAATAAAGCATGGCATTAAACATCATGCATTTTCACAATAAAGCATGCAATTAAACATCATGCATCCGTGCACTTTAAAAACCATTAACAAATCAATTTCAACACTGGTCAGGTCTCGGCCCACCCTCGAACTTTCCTGACCCACAAATCATTTCAAACATGGATTTATTCTCAAATAGCAGTAGACATGTGAGAATAGGCAGTTCAACAACAGGTAATAATCTCAAGGCATATGTACATAACCTGTGATACCGGCTACACGGATCAGGTGTGCGGGATATCACCACTATCTGGTTCCACACAGGAGGTGGTTCAAATCCTACCCGTCGGTCCATAGCAGATCTCGTCCGAAGACGGCACATCACATCTCAACACGGTACAATGTACTCCATGCTACATGCATGGTACACGTACTCCGTGGACCCAATCAACACATCATATCACGCCACATCTTAAACGCACGTGAGAGCCGCTTTAATCGGTACGACCTCTTGTCTACCCGAGGCTCCTAACACGACTAATTTATCATGTCAAAACAATGCACGTGTGAGCCTATTTAATTGATGTGACCTCAGTCTACTTGAAGCTCCAAACACGGCAACATGCAAGGTGGGCATCCAGTCGAGACAAACTCCAAGCACAATGCCAAAACAATTATGAATTCCATGTGAAAACTAGTGCCTCTAGCACTTATGTGTATAAAACACGTCAAATCTCGTGCGAGTCATACTCTAGCACGCTTTCATACTCATGAAATCATGTAGGTGGCTCAAAATTGTGCAAAATATGGTTAAAAAAAATCAAAACACACTCATTTCTTTTGCAAATCATTTCAATGTTAGCCAACCTACCAATCATTTGCTAAAAAGTAATAAAACATGATTTTCAAAGCAATATGCCTTTGTTTTCATGCACATTTTATCAAACTCCCAACTTTTGCCGTTCAATCACCCAACATCATTTCCTAATGTCTCATGCATTCTAGCAAAGCATTTAATGCGCCCAAGTTGTGCACAGATATCTCTAAGAGTCTCCACAATTCCCTTACCTTGATTTTCTTGGTGTGACTCCTTTCCTCTTAGCTTCTCACGCTCTTAGCTCAACTCGCCTCAGCGTATCCTCGGAAGCTGCGATTCATTCATTCAATCAATTGAGTTAATGTTTTTAACCCATAATTGACCTCACTAGTCAATATTATTCACTTATGCATTTTACAAATGCCTTAATCCACATTTTACCCCTTTTAGGTAAATCTTACAATTTATCCACCAACAACATCTTAAAATCATACCCATAACACTATTAATAACTTCTACATATCTCATTCATCATAAATCTCCATACATTCCACTTTCTCACTCTAGACCATTTCTAGGTCATAATCATTCCAATGCAATTTAGATAGTTTCTAGCCATCCATACTGATGCCAAACAACTCCAAAATCACTTAAATAGATAATGTACCATAGTTGGAGTGTTAAAATCTTACCCAATTTGATTTCTCTTCTTGCTCCAAATGACAATGCCCTTAGCTCCTTCAATACCAACAATGGGAAAATGCCTTCCAACTATGTTGTTCTTCTCTTTGATAGGAACAACTTTGCCTCTAATGGTCTCTCTTCAAATCTTACTGAAAATGGTTGATTTTAGAGAGAGAAAGTTAGGTTTTTGGGTTGAAAATGGAAGAATGGTGTTTTTCTCGAAATTTTCTGATTTTCAGCCCTCCTTTTATAGAAATAGCTTGAGGAGATCGATCTGGTCCAAGAGGAGATCGATCTGGTCCCCTTAAATCCCTCTTTTTCAAGACATTTTAAGCATGAGATCGAACTGTCGAAGCATGAGATCGATCTGCTCCCAAACAGAGAGCTAAGGAGATCGATCTGGATGCTTAAGGATCGATCTTTTCACCACAGAATGCTTAGGAGATCGATCTGGCTCCATTGGAGATCGACCTGCTCTATTCCATTGCCCAAATAAGAGCATTCTGGCTCTTCCAGATCGATCTCTCATCCCATGAGATCGATCTGCCCTTCATAGTTTCCAGATTTTCTGCAGTTCTTCTGCAGCAACTCATACTCAAACATCCTTAATATGCTACCATGATCATTTCCTCATTCATTCATCTTTGAGACTTGAAAATGGCATCCATCCTCACTTCATACACATTAAAATTTGTGTAGAACCTTTGTATATCCAAAGTTATATGATATAAACCAAATAGAAGTGCACAACTTATGCAATTCTACTTCCATTTTACCACACTACTCATAATCCATTCTACTCACATTCTCCACATGTTTAAGTCCATTTCTTTACATTCATACGTAATGTAACTTGTATGTACAATCACCACTCTTATTACATGTGTGTACATTAACTTATGGACTTACATCATACTTCACTTATGAATTCATAGTACAACTTTGTTTACATTTCTATGTACATATATACCATTATACATATACGGGGTCTCACATTCTCCCCCACTTAGAAAATTTGGTCCTCCAAATTAGAACCAATTATTCTGTGAACAACTCGAGATACTTCTCCCCCATCAAACTCTCCAATTCCCATGTGGCTTCTTCCACAGTGTGATGTTGCCAAAGTATTTTCACCAAGGGAATTGTCTTTCTTCTCAACACTTTCTCTTTTCTGTCCAATACCCGAACTAGCTTCTCAACATAGGTCATACCTTCATGGAGCTCCAAAGGCTCATATCTTATCACATGTGCCGGGTCCGGGTGATACTTCCTCAACATGGATACGTGGAAGACATTATGAACACTTGCCAACTCTGGTGGCAATGCCAATCTATACGCCTTATCTCCTACTCTATCAAGTATCTCAAATGGCCCTATATATCGAGGGCTCAACTTTCCCTTCTTCTCGAATCTCATAATTCCCTTCGAAGGGGAAACTTTCAAAAACACTGACTCACCCACATCAAACTCTAGTGGTCTCCGTCTCATGTCAGCATAACTCTTTTGCCTGCCCTGAGCTGTCCGTAACCTCTCACATATCAAGTGGACGTCCTTAGAGGCTTGTCTAACCAAGTCAGGAGCAAAGATCTGTCTGTCACCAACCTCTTCCCATCTAATAGGGGAACGACATCTACGCCCATACAATGCCTCATATGGTGTCCTCCCGATACTCGCATGAAAACTGTTATTATAGGCGAACTCTGCGAGTGGCAAATGGTCATCCCAGGAGCCTCCAAAATTCATTGCACACGCTCTCAACATATCCTCCAGGGTCTGTATAGTCCTCTCTGACTGACCATCTGTCTAAGGATGAAATGCGGTGCTAAAACTCAACTAGGTCCCCATCGCTTCCTGAAAACGTTCCCAAAAGTGAGAAGTGAAGTGGGCATCCCTATTAGAAACAACGCTCACTGGAATTCCATATAGCCTCACTATCTCGCGCACATATAGGTTCGCTAATTGGCTCAAAGTATCGGTTGCTCTCATAGCTAGAAAATGGGCTGATTTCGTCAACCGATCCACAATCACCCATATGGCATCATGACCTCTACGGGTCCTCGACAATCCCATCACAAAATCCATGGTGACATGCTCCCACTTCCAAGTCGATATCGGTAGAGGCTACAATAACCCTGCAGGCTTCTGATGCTCTACCTTCACCTGCTGACAAATGAGACACTTAGCAACATATTCAGCAATGTGTTTTTTCATTCCAGACCACTAATAAACCTTTCGAAGGTTTTGATACATCTTAGTACCTCCTGGATGTATCGTATACTTCGATGAGTAAGCCTCTATTAAGATCAACCTTCTGATCTCTGCATCATCAGGAACACATATCTTACCTCTAAACCTCAACAGCCCATCCGAACTCAACTCAAAGTCCGTGTCTATACCCCTCTGTATCTGCCCGACAATATCACTACACTGCTGATCAACTTGCTGAGCCTGTCGGATTCGATCTACCAGATCCGGTTCCAACTGCAGGCTAGCTATCATAAATCCACTATCAGCGTTAGGCGGGGTTATATCCAAACTGAGGTTTGTGAACTGTTCCAACAGCTCGTGTTCACTGACTATCATAAATGACACCATCTGAGTTGCTTCCTACTCAATGCATCAGCAACCACATTTGCTTTACCCGGGTGGTATAGGATTTCACAATCATAATCCTTTAACAGCTCGAGCCATCTCCTCTATCTCATGTTCAACTCTTTCTATGAGAACAGGTACTTAAGGCTCTTATGATCTATATAAATCTGAAATCTCTCACCATAGAGGTAGTGGCGCCATATCTTCAGCGCAAACACCACCGTCGCTAACTCCAAGTCATGGGTCGAGTAGTTCCTCTTATGATCCTTTAACTGTCTTGATCCATAGGCTACTACCTTCCCATCCTGCATCAACACATAGCCCAGTCCTAGGTGTGAAGCATCCGCATACACCGAGAAACCTCCTGAGCTGGTAGGAATGGTGAGGATTGGAGCTGTGGTTAATCTCATTTTCAGCTCCTCAAAACTTTCTTCACACTTATTGTCCCATACAAACTCTACATTTTTCCTCGTGAGACGTGTCAAAAGAGCAGCTAACCTCAAAAATCCCTCTATAAACCTTCTATAATATCCAGCTAAACCCAAGAAACTCCTCATCTCTGTCACTGTCTGGGGTCTCTGCCACTGAACTACGGCCTCAATCTTAGATGGATCCACTGATACTCCATCCTTCGATATTATGTGACCCAGAAAAGAGATTTGTTCCAACCAAAAGTCGCACTTACTGAGTTTAGCGTACAACTTCTTCTCTCGAAGGGTCTGTAGCACTATCCTTAGATGCCTCTCATGCTCCTCTCTAGACCTTGAATACACCAGTATATCATCAATAAACACGATCACAAATCGGTCCAAATACTGGTGGAATACCTCATTCATCAACGACATAAAAGCTGCGGAAGCATTCGTCGACCCGAATGGCATAACCATAAACTCATAATGTCCATACTGGGTGCGAAAAGCTGTCTTGGGTACATCTCCACCTCGTATCTTCAACTGATGGTACCCTGATCTCAGATCTATCTTGGAAAAAACCTGCGTTCCCTTAAGCTGATCTAACAAATCATCGATGCGTGGAAGGGGATATTTATTCTTGATGGTGGCCTTATTCAACAACCGGTAATCTATACACAGTCGGAGGCTTCCATCCTTCTTCCTTACAAATAGAACCGGTGCTCCCCAAGGTGAGACGCTCGGTCTGATGAATCCCTTCTCCAGCAACTCTTGTAATTGTTTCCTTAACTCTTCCAACTCGACTTGAGCCATTCTGTACGGTGGCTTGGACATCGGCTCTGTAACAGGTGCCAAGTCTATACCAAACTCCATCTCCCTATCTGGAGGTAACCCTGGTAACTCATCCGGAAAGACATATGAAAATTCCCTAACAACTGGAATGTCTCCCAATTCTGGACGTGCCTTATCCATCTCAATCACAAAAGCGATGAATCCTTCACATTATTCTTTCCACCATTAGTATCATAAATAATCACATCACATACATAAATGAAATCAAATTTATCTTTCATACATCATGTATCAAGATTGTACTCATCACACTTATAATAATCATGTTCTTTAATTTCATTTCACAAAATTAACTACAAGATTGTCTATCTTTGGAAACATCAAAGTTTTTGCATGACAATCCATAACAACATGATTGGCAGCCAATCAATCCATCCCTAGGATCACATCAAAGTCACTCATATTTAATAAAATTAAATCGGTTGCCATCTCTTTACCTCCTATCTTCATCTTACAATCCCTATATACATGCCCAGTCAACTGACTATCATTCATAGGGGTAAATATTAACAACATCTTATCAAGCAGTGTGGGTTTTACATGCTTCATCAATTTACATGCAAAGGATGGCGATACAAAAGAATGCGTGGCACCAGGATCAAACAGTATATAAGCTTCTAAATCAAAGATTTGGATGGTACCTTTTACCACATCCGATGTTTGATCTGCAGTGTCCTGGTCCAATGCGTGCACTCGTCCTCTGCTCACACCCACTGCTTGCTTCCCTTTTTCCTCAGTTGTAGCCTTCCTCCTTAGAGCAACTGTACCAACTGGAGCTCTCTGGCTCCTTGCCCTTCTATGGGGCTCTGTCTATCATCTCTGGGCAATCTCTGATTATGTGCCCTGACTTCCCACATCTGAAGTATACTACAGGAGATCCATAGCATGGTCGAGTATAATGGTACCTGCCACACTTGCCACACTATTCCATAGTAGGCTGTGGCCCTCCGATCACGATTCCCTTAGCTGGAGCAATGGTCGGATACATGGGAGTATTAACTGTCCTCTCTTGGATCTCATCAATTCTCGACCTCTTTCCAGAGAATCTCTTGCTTCCTTTATAACTGAAGCCTCTATCCATCATTGGTTTTTTCTTATCTCTGTCCCTCATCTTACTAACCTTTCCAAACTCTGAGGCGATTCTATCAACATCTTATTCACATAATTGCGCCCTGCGCACTGCCTCCTTATAGGTCGGTATGTCCAGAGGAACCAATCTAGACCTGATGGTCGGTCTCAATCCATCCACAAACTTTTGGATCTTCTCGACCTCATTACTCATGGTGCGGGGATCATATCTACCCAGGGATATAAAAGCAGTCTCATACTTATCCACAGTCCTGCTCCATTGGGTCAGTCCCAAAAATGCCATCTTTAGCTTCGCTGTGCAGTATCCGGGACATACTATCTCCGGAAGGCCTCTAGAAACACATCCCAGCTGATCTCAGTATGCCAGGCTCTCAAAATAGGCCTGGTGGACTTCCACCAATGTTCTGCTGATCCCTTCAGCATAAAAGCGGCAAATGCTACCATCTCGGTAGTAGTGCACTCACAGAACCCATATAATTTCTTGATCTCATTGATCCAATCCTCCGCCGCTACTGGGTCCTTTACTCCATTGAAAGACGGCGGCCCAAACTTCTGGAACTGTCGCAGTCTATCCAAATCACATCCATATCCCCAACCTCTACTGCCTGGTGTAGCAACCGGCGTAGGCACATCCTGTGTGGGTGGGGTATCTGTCATCTGTGGCCTCTGGGCTTCCCTTGCCCGTGCCTCAGGAGCTGTCGCCTGCTTGGCATCACCCTATGTAGCGAGACTCTGTCAACCGCCAACTCCAGATAAAGATTGGGTGACCAACTCCATAATCATCTCAATGCTCTGCTCAATCCTCGCGAAGCAAGCCTCAGTAATCTCGGGTCTCTCCTTTGGACCCTGTGGAACGTGCTCAACATCATCCTCCACCTCAACATCATCCTGAGCCTCGTGTGTTTCTGGCTCAACACTACCCCCAGGCCTACCTCTACGGCCTCGAGCCTGTGCTCTCATCCCTCTACCGCGACTGGTATTAGGCATACTTACTCAATTCCCTATATTCACAACCAATTACTTAGTCAACCCATCGACACACACAATTTGTATCTAAATAAGCACAGTAACATGGGAATGTAATTTTCCAACATTTTAAGTATTGTAGACATGACACACGTCAAACCAACTCGAGCTCTGATACCAACTTCTGTCACGACCCTCAACTTACCAAAATACGTGTAAATTTTTCGCATTTTCATGTATCGATTATTAATCATCCTTCCTTGAACGTGAACAACCACACTCTCAACAGTTGGGCTGTGTGTGGATGTCTAACTCACTCGACCATACCAATTCAATTTGTATATTATTCATCAGTAAACACTTGTATAAATATACATATCAGAGTTGTTACATGTGTTTACATTATTTTACATCCCCAATAGTTACATACAAAATACTACAGTGCTATCGTAAGTTTAGATACAAAATTTCAACAGTGTGTATACCTTTAGCGATGGGATGTAGCGGATTTACCAAAAAGGGAACGCCTCCAGTCACGCTCACTCTATACTCAAATCTCTGTAGAGATGGGGAAAATAAAGGGGGTGAGCAAACCACACGCTCAGTAAGGCAATCATGCGAACATGTAGATACTGCACTATCTATGTGATCGTGATGCCATGCTCAAAAGCATTTAATTCATCGTTTATCTCAAAACATGAGTGTATGATTGTGTTAATGGTATGTAAAGCATTCATGCTATTAAAATCCAGTGCACATTTCAACTCGAAGCATGGTATAAATCATCATGCATAATTCACAATAAAAGCATGGCATTACCCATCATGCATTTTCTCAATAAAGCATGGCATTAAACATCATGCATTTTCACAATAAAGCATGCAATTAAACATCATGCATCCATGCACTTTAAAAACCATTAACAAATCAATTTCAACACTGGTCAGGTCTCGGCCCACCCTCTAACTTTCCTGACCCACAAATCATTTCAAACATGGATTTATTCTCAAATAGCAGTAGACATGTGAGAATAGGCAGTTCAACAACAGGTAATAATCTCAAGGCCTATGTACATAACCTGTGATACCGGCTACACGGATCAGGTGTGCGGGATATCATCACTATCTGCTTCCACACAGGAGGTGGTTCAAATCCTACCCGCCGATCCATAGCAGATCTCGTCCGAAGACGGCACATCACATCTCAACACGGTACAATGTACTCCATGCTACATGCACGGTACACGTACTCCGTGGACCCAATCAACACATCATATCACGCTACATCTTAAACGCACGTGTGAGCCTCTTTAATCGGTACGACCTCTTGTCTACCCGAGGCTCCTAACACGACTAATTTATCATGTCAAAACAATGCACGTGTGAGCCTATTTAATCGATGTGACACCAGTCTACTTGAAGCTCCAAACACGGCAACATGCAAGGTGGGCATCCAGTCGAGACAAACTCCAAGCACAATGCCAAAACAATTATGAATTCCATGTGAAAACTAGTGCCTCTAGCACTTATGTGTATAAAACACGTCAAATCTCGTGCGAGTCATACTCTAGCACACTTTCATACTCATGAAATCATGTAGGTGGCTCAAAACTGTGCAAAATATGGTTAAAAAAATCAAAACACACTCATTTCTTTTGCAAATCATTTCAGTGTTAGCCAACCTACCAATCATTTGCTAAAAAGTAATAAAACATGATTTTCAAAGCAATATGCCTTTGTTTTCATGCACATTTTATCAAACTCCCAACTTTTGCCGTTCAATCACCCAACATCATTTCCTAATGTCTCATGCATTCTAGCAAAGCATTTAATGCGCCCAAGTTGTGCACAGATATCTCTAAGAGTCTACACAATTCCCTTACCTTGATTTTCTTGGTGTGACTCCTTTCCTCTTAGCTTCTCACGCTCTTAGCTCAACTCGCCTCAGCGTATCCTCGGAAGCTGCGATTCATTCATTCAATCAATTGAGTTAATGTTTTTAACCCATAATTGACCTCACTAGTCAATATTATTCACTTATGCATTTTACAAATGCCTTAATCCACATTTTACCCCTTTTAGGTAAATCTTACAATTTATCCACCAACAACATCTTAAAATCATACCCATAACACTATTAATAACTTCTACATATCTCATTCATCATAAATCTTCATACATTCCACTTTCTCACTCTAGACCATTTCTAGGTCATAATCATTCCAATGCATTTTAGATAGTTTCTAGCCATCCATACTCATGCCAAACAACTCCAAAATCACTTAAATAGACAATGTACCATAGTTGGAGTGTTAAAATCTTACCCAATTTGATTTCTCTTCTTGCTCCAAATGACAATGCCCTTAGCTCTTTCAATACCAACAATGGGAAAATGCCTTCCAACTATGTTGTTCTTCTCTTTGATAGGAACAACTTTGCCTCTAATAGTCTCTCTTCAAATCTTACTGAAAATGGCTGATTTTAGAGAGAGATAGTTAGGTTTTTGGGTTGAAAATGGAAGAATTGTGTTTTTCCCGAAATTTTTTGATTTTCAGCCCTCCTTTTATAGAAATAGCTCGAGGAGATCGATCTGGTCCAAGAGGAGATCGATCTAGTCCCTTTAAATCCCTCTTTTTCAAGACATTTTAAGCATGAGATCGATCTGTCGAAGCATGAGATCGATCTGCTCCCAAACAGAGAGCTAAGGAGATCGATTTGGATGCTTGAGGATCGATCTTTTCACCACAGAATCCTTAGGATATCGATCTGGCTCCATTGGAGATCGATTTGCTCTATTCCATTGCCCAAATAAGAGCATTCTGGCTCTTCCAGATCGATCTCTCATCCCATGAGTTCGATCTGCCCTTC
Source organism: Firmiana major (assembly GCA_033439115.1). Lineage (NCBI taxonomy): Eukaryota > Viridiplantae > Streptophyta > Magnoliopsida > Malvales > Malvaceae > Firmiana > Firmiana major. The sequence goes on along the minus strand of CM065908.1, from coordinate 40,813,096 downwards.
ATACTTTCCAGATTTTCTACAGTTCTTCTGCAGCAACTCATACTCAAACATCCTTAATATGCTATCATGATCTTTTCCTCATTCATTCATCTTTGAGACTTGAAAATGGCATCCATCCTCACTTCATACACATTAAAACTTGTGTAGAACCTTTGTATATCCAAAGTTACATGATATAAACCAAATGGAAGTGCACAACTTATGCAATTCTACTTCCATTTTACCACACTACTCATAATCCATTCTACTCACATTCTCCACATGTTTAAGTCCATTTCTTTACATTCATACATAATGTAACTTGTATGTACAATCACCACTCTTATTACATGTTTGTACATTAACTTATGGACTTACATCATACTTCACTTATGAATTCATAGTACAACTTTGTTTACATTTCTATGTACATATATACCATTATACATATACGGGGTCTCACATAATTGGCCTAAAGCGGAAAGGTTAAGCTAGGCAAATCGATCTTCTATACTATAAGATCGATCTCCTTAAGCCTCTGTAAAATAGCATATCGATCTATGCATTTGGCATATCGATCTCCTTGAGCTTCTGCTTTCTGAAGATCGATCCTTTGAAACAGCAGATCGATCTCTTCAAGGTTCTGGAAATATGAGATCGATCTAGTACCTCGATAGATCGATCTCCTTAGCCATGGACTATAAAAACTGTTTCAAAATCTCCAAATTTCAAAAACCCAAATTTTCAAATCCCTAACCTTCTGTCGCACCTCACCCTTCGATTCTCCCTCCCAAATCGATCTCGATAAGGTTTTTGCGAAATCTTTTCATCATTTAGTGTTCTAGTAACCTACATTGCTGAATTTTCTTCAAAAATTTCTTGTTTTTGTGCTGAAATCTTCATTATGGCAATTCTAGCACTGTTTCATTGGCTAGGTTTTAGAGAACTCCTCAAACTAGTGCTTAGGTGTCTTTAGAACAATCCTTGTGTGTATCTAGGTTACCTCTCAGTAATACAACCATGCCTTATCTTAAGAGAGTGGCCAACAGAGAACCTAAACCATCTTCCTCACAACCACCCATTGCCTCTTCTGTCACTACCTTTAACAGGTGTTTTCAAACACCTGCAAAAAGGAAACGATATCAAGAGTATTTTTCCACTATGCCAATTAAACATTGGCGAACAATTGATTTCTCATTTTTAAACCGTATTGACTTTCCGTATCTATCAAAAATGGAAGAATTTGGTTGGCTTCCATTTCTTAAAATTAATACTCCGATACCTCCAAACATCATCAGGGCATTCTTTTCTAATGTTGAACTCATCTACGACCCTGATGATACCTACAAAATACTAGGGTTCAAAATGTATGTCATGTCTAAATCAATCCCTATAGACATATCTATATTAGCCCGAGTGTTTAACATAAAAATGAGGGGTTGACCGATGAAGAGGAAGAAGTCCCTTTAGAATTTGACATTCCCGGGGATAAGGTGAGTGACCTACTGATGCACCCGAGGTTACTCCACCTAAATATCTCGTGGAATCTTAGACCCTTTGGTACCTGTCACTCCACGGTTAGGAGACTAGATCGATTTTGGCTCCACCACCTCCACTCTTCCCAAAATCAAAAACCCAATATGGTCCACTTTATATACGAAGATTGGCTGAAGATCGTATGCGGCCAAGCCTCCATGATAATTTTTCCACAACTGCTGGCGTACTTGCTTTAACGACTCAGGATCGATTGTTCCTGTGAGATCGGTGAAGTGCCTTCCCCAAAGAGCATATTAAATATTGGCACACTTCACCACATGGGGTACTATAAGGATTTTCGAGGGGAATGGAGGAAGAAGCGAGAACAGCAGTCTGAGGCAGCCATGGAAGAAGACCCATCAGCAGAGCCTACTGCCCCACTAGCTGAACCTACTGAGGTTCTGTCTTCATCGACTGCTCAGCCCACTGTACCTACATCATCACCCGACGGGCTAGAATCAATTGTGGGAATGATTATGGAGCTGAACCGAAAGATGGATGAAGGATTTGCAAACCTTCATGCCACACAGCAGGCTATGTTCGATGAGCTCAAGGTTACTTGCACTCGAGTCTAGGAACTCATGGAACACTTTCCTCCTCAGCCTTAGGACATGATTGTTAGGAATATTTTAGATACTTATGTTTACTGTTTGTTGTTTGAAACATCATTTGCTTGAATACTTACTTTGTGAAATGACAGTTCATTTTGAAATGTGTTATAATGCGTTACCATTTTTGAAATGACATATCTTTTGAAAGTTAATTGCCTTTATACCTTTATTGCCATTGATATGGCAAAAAGGGGGAGAAGAATACGCTAACGCTAAGAAAACATGTTTAAATGTTTTAAAAGAAAGCCTAAGTTAAGGGGGAGTTAAGGGGCTAAAATTAAGGGGGAGTTAAGGGAAGCTTACATTAAGGAGGAGTTTGTGAAAGCAAAACAAATTGTGTGCTTAAAGCAAATGGGGTAACTAAACATGTTATTAAATAAGTTTTGTCATATCAAAAAGGGGGAGATTGTTGAGTTAATACATTTTGAAATGACAAAACAAGTTAATTCAATAATATAGAAATGATTTAAAACATGTTTAGAAGCTATAACTACCAGAAACTAAGTATTTAAGGATGAGAGATCGATCTGGTGAGATGAGAGATCGATCTCTTGGGTTTTTCAGTATGAGAGATCGATCTCATGAGAACAAGAGATCGATCGGCTAAAAGATTAAAATCTCAGAGAAACTGTATAGGATGTTGAGGAAGCATAGATCGATCTGTAATGGTTATAAGATCGATCTGATTATTACAGAATACCTATGAGATCGATCTGGTCTAGGAAGAGATCGATCTCCAAAGGGTGAAGGTAGTAGATCAATCTGTAGATCGATCTATGCTCAAACAGAGAGTTTATAAGATCGATCTCATAAGGATAGAGATCGATCTCCTCAAAGTCAGAGAGTTAAGGAGATCGATCTAGGGTGTTTAGAGATCGATCTCCTCTCTATGAGAATACTTGCTAGATCGATCTGGAGATTAATCTTGTCTCAAACAGAGAGATTGGAAGATCGATCTGCTGGTTCGACAGATCGATCTTCACTAACATTTCAAATTGTAAGATTGATCTCTACAAATATGAGATCTATCTCCATGCTTTAAGTTGCTTTGTAATCGCAGGAAATTAAACTAAGAGATCGATCTGGTCATAATGGGAGATCGATCTGGCACTCTACTGGAGGTTTCCAATGGCTCTTTCTGCAAAATCCTCAACGGGAAAAACAACATTAAATGCTCCAACTACCAATCCTGATGTATAAAATCAAGCATTGAAGACACTGGAAAGAGACACACCATTGTTGTAAATTCTGTATATTCTCAAGAATTTCATTCCAACATTCTCTTTGTCTTCAAACATCATTTATTGATATTGTTGTAAATCTCTTTGTGTAAAAGCTACTTTTATCCTACCCTCAAAAGAAAGCTTTACTTTGTATTCATCCTAAAATTAAGAGAGAAGAGGAGAGTTCCTCTGTGAGTCAACTTTGTAAATGGTGAATATTTCTCTATGTAAAAAGGGTAGAGAGGTTATTCCTTAACCTGTAAAAGGGAGTGTGTAACATCCATTGATAGAGTGAAAGAAAGCTCTTGACAATGAGGTCAAGAAGAGAGGACATAGGCAAGAGATTGGCCGAACCTCTATAAACTACTGAGTTTGCTATTTCCTTCCCTTATCTTCTTTCAATTTATTGCATTACATTATTTTGATTATTCATTATTTGCAATTAGTTCTAATTAAGTCTAAATTAGCCATTAACCATAGAAAACCGATTCACCCCCTCTTGGCAGAGTCAACACTCTTGAGCTGTTGGTTATGGTGAGAATAATTATGGTAGTCAGTTTATTACTTCAATATACCAAAACTCACTGAAGCTACTTTCATACTTATTATCCTATTGACATATAATCTTTTTCGAACAAGATGTGTCAATTGAGCAACCCATTTCGAGAAACTCTCAACAACTCGTCTGTAAGACAGTTTCCTGTAGCTATTTATGCTTTTCCCTGAACTTCGAATACATCAAAATATCATCGCTAAAGATGACCACCAATCGGTCCAAGTAAGGTTTAAATACCTCATCGTAGTTGAGTTCCACTAAATATTTCAATCACCCATATCATTGACCTATGTACGCATAAACGTATAATGTCATTTCGAAATCGCTTCCATTCAAGATACTAACCCATGTCATTTTCTTTTTCTTATATTAACGGCTTTTTTTTTAAAATTTTAATTTTTTTACACCTTCATGATTAATCGAATTCTATATTTCTTTATCGTACCAGTAAAGGTACCCAAATTTTAAATATATATATTACGACTATCGATTTCAATTTATAGGTTATGTGTGTGCTTCTAGACGTTGTCATGTCTTCAGGCGAGGAGGTATTTTGAAATACCTTTATTAACCCTTAGACTTGACCACATGGACTGGGTGTGGATATATCCCCCATTATCCTTAGTCACAATTCATATTCACCACATATCGCTTAATCCAAATTACTTTACATATCAAAGATAGTCTTACCTTGCATACGCCTCTTATTCCAATATATCTCGTATTCAGGATCTATCACATCTCGTCCGTACAACCATGCACTCCTTTAATTATGATTGCTGTACCCCTTTTTATAACTTGTCAAACTTATTATACACTTTTCAGGGGTGAAAACATCACTATCTTAGGATAGCAATCTAAACATCATAGTTTGCAGCCGAATCAATCTATTCTCAAATATTACTTCAAAATTATTCATATTCCATTGAATAAAATCGGCTGACATATCATTTTTCCCCCGTTTCAACTTACAATCCCTATACCCATATTCAGTTAGTGATAATCAGCTAACTAGCATCATCTTACTTAAGGGTACATGCTTAACATCTTTCACTAGCTTATAAGCAACTGAAGGCGGTATGAATATATACGTGGCACCAGGATCAATTAAAATAATTATTTCATTATTCTTAACCAGTGTGGTATCTTCCACCACATCAGATGAAACATCAGTAGTGTCCTGGTCCAAGGCATACACTCGCTTTCATCCAACATCTTATTTTTGTGGTATCTACCACACATCCTACACTGTTTACACTACTACACTGCTACACTGTTACACTGCTCCATAGCAGGTCGGGGTCCTGCAATCACAATACCCCTCATAAGTGTTGAAATAAGATACACTAGGGCCTTACCAATCATCTTACCCCGTGACTCATCAGCTCTAAGCTTTTACCAAACTACCTTTTTCCCGTTCTGACATCTCTGTCATTCTCTATTCTTTTTTGTCTCTATTTCAGCCCTTACTACCTTTCCCAATCTCAGAGGCGTACAACTCATGATCTTATTCACACAACTGTAGTCTGTGTACTGCCTCGACATAGGTCGTGATATCTAACGGGGCCAATTGAACTCTAATTGACAATCTGAGCCCTTCCATGAACTTTCAAACATCTCGACTCTCACTGTTCATAGTGTCGGAGTCATATCTAGGCAGGTATATAAAGTGAGATTCATACTCATTAATCAACCAGTTCCTCTGGGTCAGAGTAAAGAATTTTATCTGTAATTTCCTTTAAGCAGTGTCCAGGATATTCTGTCACCGAAATACATCTAAAATTATTTTCCATATACATTCTGGATGTCTAAATCTTAAGATAGGTCAAGTGGACTTCCACCAATGCTCCGACTCGCCAGCAAATTTCATGCAAAATCTGAGCAATTAGCTCCATAATATTCTCCACACTCCGTTCCAACCTCACGAAGCTTGTCTCAATACTGTCTGATCTCTTTGTCGAACTCTGTCTGATCTTTCTGTCGAACTCTGTGGGGCATGCTCAATACCAGCCTCTACGTCAATCTCATCTTGAGTCTCATGTGGCGACTCAGTACAACTCTCAGGCCTATCTTTACAGCCTTGAGCTCGTATACTCGCCCTTCTACGATAGCGGCTATCAGTTAATGAGTCTATTCTTGCATTTGAAACCAAATTATTATCTGTAATTCCATCTTGATATAAATAATTGTATCTAAATAATGCACAGTACATGGAGATGTAAACTATCTTAACCACTAACACCGACTCATATCAGGCCAACTTAAGCTCTGATACTAAAAACTTTCATGATCCAAATTACCTAAAAATCACTACAAATTTTTTGTTTTTTGATTATTATTTAACTCTTACCTTTTGTCTCATCGTGACCATCTTACCAAATAGTTGGGCTATGATTCAGTTTTAGTCACCTCTCACCTATTTACCATTTCATTTCCATAATCACATTCACATATCAGAGTTTACTATCTTTTGACTTTAACTAAATACATACACATTTGGATTTACATAACCTTACATCCCTGACATCGTGTCCGTTTACAATACTGTGCATTTACATATTTAGATACAAAACCATACAAATGTGTATACCTATTTCTCAATGGGAAGCAGCGGATACCAAGAATGCAAGTCCTCAGCTGCTCACTAACTATTGCGAGTGCTCTGAAAAGATGGGAAAATAAGGGGGTGAGCAAACCACATGCTCAGTAAGGCAATTATGCAAGTAAGTAGATAGCTCTACTATCTACATGCTCATAATGTCATGCCCTTAAAATCCATTTCTTTTCATTAAAATCTCCAACACAAAATCATGCATATATCCATGACATAGTTTATCAAAACTATTTGTGCATATAGAAATCATGTAATTCATGCATCAATAGCATTTTGTGTGACATCCTTAAATCATAATTAGCATGAAGTAAATCAAGATCATGCATTCTTTCATGTCATGTAAGACAAATCTTGAATTTGAATTGAAAGCATGGAAAACATCATCATGCTACTGCATTCAAATCATTTCGTTAAAACTGCAGTATAAACTAACCCTTCAAGGTCAATCATCTTATAAAACAATTCAGTAAAATTCATTATAAAACTTTGGTTATAAAACCACCCTTCTTTCAAGGTCACATATCATAAAATCCTCTAAAACATATATTAGCATAGTAAAAAAAAATCATAAAATCGGGGGCCCGACCCCTCCCTCGGGTCTACCCTGGTCTATCGAGACCACAAGTTATATCATATGAGACAAGTAGGTGACTATATCAGTAACAACAAGGACTATGGCCATAACCTAGTGATCCTTGGCAACACGGTACCTAGTGTGCGAGGTATCACACCTGAAACGGGAGGTAGGTCGGTCCTACCCGCCAGAATAGCATAACATCAGGATTACGAGGGTAAGGCTTGCTGCCTCGTGGCTAATGCCACTCCACTCCAACAATCCCCACTATACAGCGTACTCCACGTGAGATACACAGTACAATGTACTCCGTGAACCCAAGCTGAATCAGGGGTGCCTGCAATAGGTCTTATCCACCCATACCATCTCTATCTCAGTATGCACGTGTGGGCATATTATCTCACTGTGACACACAGTCTACAAGAGGCTCCAACACGACTATATGCATGTCATATAAATCCCTATGCGAGAGAAGCTCTAGCACGGCTCCATGCATATTCATGATATCTAAAAATCTCGTGCGAACGAAGCTCTAGCATGGTTTCATAAAAATCAGTAAAATCTGCGTACGAGTAGCACTCTAGTACAACTTTAAAATGAGTTATAAATCCATATAAAATCATGTGTGAGCAATGCTCCAGCATGAATGAATGCTCAAGTAAATCAAAACTTCGTAGAAGCAACGCTCCAGTACGACTTTATGCATAAATACATTAAATCTCATACAAGTTACACTCCAGCACGGCTTTTATGCAATATCATATCACAACTGGATGCGAGCTAGGCTCCAACACCTCTCATGCATGTCAAATCATTAAAACTAGTGTGAGCAATCGCTCCAGCACCATTTTATGCATATCACGTCAAAACCGTCAAAACAGTCAAAACAGGGTGCGAGCTAGGCTCCATCACCTTTCATGTATTTCAAAATAATAAAAAGCAGTGCGAGCAATTGCTCTAGCACATTTCATGCATATGATGTCACACAAGTCGGTGCGGGCAATCGCTCAAGCACATTTATGCACACTCACAAATGCAGATATAGTGCGAGCTATATGCCAGCACTATCTGTTTCCATATGAACTTGATAGTTGGCCCGTTTTCTAAAGAAATTCCATTTAAATATGAATAACACTTACGTAGTGTTATTTTGTGAAATTTATACAATTACTGGCCAATCTACCAATTTTCTTTGCTTAAAAACTAAGAAAATTCATTAATTCAAAAAATTCCTTAAATCATGCATTTCATGCATGTCATGCTTCACCATCCTTAGGGGAACTTCCCTCAATAGGGGTAAAATAGTCTTTACCTATTTCGAGTCCTTAAAATCTTTAATCTATTTCTAGGACCTTTATACATATTCTGTGTATACATACATATTCAGTGTATACAAAAGCTATTAAAATACGCGTAGCTACCTCTAGCTATTCACACAATTCCCTTACCTCATTTTTCTGTACAGTCTGACTTGTCCACTGATGTCTCGTCACGCAGTCCGATTTGCTTCGAATCTAATCTCCAGAACTACAGATAAATATTAATCAGGACAAATACAATACAATTAATTGTATTTCATATTTTCTGGGCTTAATTTAAATCATTGGGCTCGTTTACCCATATTGGGCCTGACTGTACCATAATGGGCCTTAATCGGCCTTAAGCCCGTTTTCCACTTACTATTCATATTATCGAGGCTATTGGGCTCATGGGGCCCATCAGTATATATTGGACCTCGTTTTAAGCTCTCAGATAGCTCAATTAATTATTTACAGCAATTTATCTCTAATTCCAGAATATAATCCATTTTATGCGAAATTTATATCTGTAATTTATGCGGTAAATTTCTAACACGTATAACGATGCAAATTGTCATAAATAAGAGTTACTTACTCGAGATTTCATGATAGCATGCAAATCGAGACTGTCTCGAGCTCTCGGTTGATGCCAATTGTCGAGCGACACAATTTAATATTTTTTTGGGTAAACTTTCAGTCGATTATTTATCAAATTAAATATTTTGAAATTTAAATCGGTTAATTTTAACCCCTTATCGACTTACCCGTAGCTCGATTGCATCACTGAGATTTTTCCCCAAATTTTCCTCTTTTTCTTTCCTTTTTTTTTTCTTCTTTTTCCTTCTTTTCTGGCTGAACCGGTTCGATACGGTTCAGCCCGGTTCAGATCGGTTCGGTCCAACTGGTTCAGTTCGGGTCGGTTCTCCATCGGTTTTCATCGCTAGCAACTCCGCGGGATCGTCCGGTGCACGGATCTGGGGTCGGTGTAGTCCGAGGTAGTTGAAAAGTGGTCGGTCCAGCTCTTCTCCTCGCCGCCGGTGCCTTTTCTGTTTGGCAGTCGTTTTCGATGTTACCGACCGTTCTACTGGCCGGTGCTACCACCAATCGCGTCGCCTGCACCTGGGAAACGCTCGGCTGTTGGTGGCCATGGCCGAATTGGCGCCGGTCATTAGGAAATTCTCTTTCTCCCTTGCGGTTTTGTTCAGTTCCACTTTCTCTCACCGATCATCGTCGTTTGTCGGTCCGTTAGGTCGGTGGTGGCTCGGCTCTCATCGGGCTTTACTCGGCACCTCTTCTCGGTGGTCGTCCGACGGTAAGGCCGTCGGTGAGGCAGAAGGGGGCTCGGTCCCTCGCTATCTTCGTTTTTCCCAGAAATCGTGAAACGCGATTTCTTTTTTTCTCTTTTTTTAATTATTTTATTTATTTATTTATAATTTATTTTTATTATTATTTTATTCATTATTTTATATTAAAAATCCACAAATATCTTAAAAAAATTATATTTTATTCATTTAATCACTAAATGAATTAATTGGTATTACTTCATCTTTTCGGTATAATTTTTGATTATTTTCGGTATAATTTCCCAATGCAAAAATTTTGATTTATTTCAATAAATTCATATCTTGATCAATTTAACTTGAAATTTAATTATTTCTTCGTTATTGATCAAGATTCTCAAATCCATTATTTTTAATGAAATTTTCTTGTCATGATAAATACCGAATTTTGATTTTTTGATCGTTTTACCATTGCACGTGTTCGGGACTACCATTTCAATCCTCATTTGACTTTTTTCTCCTTTCGTGTTTTCAATAAAATCGGGTCTTACAAGATCCACTTGGGATAATCAAAACGGGTGCTGTTGTCAATCTCTATTTAAGCTCCTGAAAACTCTGCTCATACTACTCAGACAATACAAACGGTACGTCCTTATGTGTAAAGTTAGTTAAAGGAGCTGCAATTCTAGAGAATCCCTCAACAAATCTCATGTAATACCCTGCCAGTCCTAGAAAACTTTGAATCTCTATAACTGTCCTTGGTCTCTCCCATTGAAGTACAACCTCTACCTTAGACGGATCAATTGACACCTCGTCCTTAGATACAATGTGACCAAGGAAAGTTATCTGATCCAGTCAAAACTCACATTTACTGAACTTTCTATACAACTGCTTATCTCGAAGTATTTGAAGCACAGTCCTCAAATGCTGCGTGTGCTCCTCTAGGGATTGTGAATAGATGAGAATGTCATCGATGAAGAATATCACAAACTGATCTAGATAGTCCCAGAATACCTCATTCATCAAATTCAAGAAAGCAACAGGGGCATTCGTCAAACCAAAGGGCATCACTAAGAATTCATAGTGGCCATATCGTGTTTTGAAGGCTGTTTTCGAAACATCCTCACTCCGGATTCTCAACTGGTGATAGCCCGATCTCAAGTCAATCTTAGAAAAGATAGAAGCCCCTATTAGCTTATCAAACAAATCATCTATTCTTGGTAGAGGGTATTTTGTTCTTCACGGTAGCCTTGTTCAGTAGTCTGTAATCTATACACAATCTGAGACAACCATCTTTCTTCTTAACAAATAAAACCAGAGCTCCCCATGGTGACACACTGGGTCTAATGAAACCCTGGTCGAGCAACTCTTACAACTATTTCTTTAACTCTTCCAGTTCAACCAATGCCATCCTATAGAGAGGTTTAGAGATCGTATCTGGCACTAAATCAATAGTGAACTCCAGCTCTCTCTCTGGTGGTAAGCTTGGCAACTCATCTGGGAACACATCCGAAAACTCACATACCACTCGTATATCCTCTATCCTCGGATGTTCCTGATTGATATAAGAGATGAGTGAGATATAACCTTCACATCAATGATTTAATCAGTAATTTTAGGAAATCATAATTATATTATAAATTCATTACAGTGAACTTCATACATTTCATTCCTTAACGGTCAAATGTACATTAAATTTTTCAGGTTGAGAGAAAGTTACAGTCTTAGTATAGCAGTCTAGACTCACGCGATTGGTAGCTAGCCAATCCATGCCTAGTATCACATCAAAGCTATTGATATTTAGCAAAATTAGTTCTGCTAACATTACTCTATCTCCAATCTTAATTTCACACTTTCTACACACCATATCAGTCTTTTGAGACTCACATATAGGTGTACATGAATATAAGATATGATCTAGGGTTCAGGATCTAAGTGTAGTTTACATGAAAAGTGTGGCGAAATAAAACTTACCTGTAGATCCTAGGTCAAATAATACATGAGCTTCATAATTATAAACAAGAAGTGTACCTCGAATAACCTCGGACGAGGTGTCTGCAGTCTCCTTATCAATAGCGAATATATGCCCCTCTGTGACAGGTTTCTTACCCATACCAGCAGCGGTGGCCTTTCTATGGGGAATCGCTCTCTTAGGCTGTTGTCGATAGGGCTCTTGAAGGTGTGGCCTCTGAGGCTGTGGGCAATCCTTAACCCTGTGACCCATGTCTCCACATCTGAAACAACCCTGTGGCATACGATAACAAGTACTAAGATGCACTCGACCACAGTCTCTACAGATCTTAGAATCTTATCTAATGCCTCGAGAGGTCTCCTCAGTTCTTAGAGGAATCTTAGGCCCATCAGTCCTCGCCCTAAACTCATCAATCCTCTGCCTCATGAATGGACCCCTCATGAAATCTGACTGGGATGCTTTGAGCCTCTTGCCCTTATCTCTAGCTCTCATTCAGAACCTATATTGGGATTGTGTCACTCCACTAGTATCGATCTTGTCCCTTAAGCATATAAGTACTCATGCTGACCCTATTTGTATCAGTACACCCCAGAAAATAAAAAATTATCCCCATCTCTGCTAACCACTTCTCTTACGAGGTCCTGTGGCGGTGTGGCTGTAGGGGCCGGGGTAAGTGTTGTGCCTGAGGCATTAACCCCGAAGTGCTGAGCGAATAATGCTGTCATTTGCTCAAACCCCTATCTCACATCCTGCTCCAACCGATTTATCCGAGGGCTAGGACTCTCTGGCTGTGGGGCAGGTGGTAGAGGTGGCTGCGCCCGCCTTTGAGGACGACCTCGTCTCCCACTCATAACGTAAGTCTAATGTACATACGCGTACACATCAAACTTGGTCATGGTTTTAACTGATATATTCAATTCATAACCAGATAAGGATAGACACTTAGGATGAATCTATTTCCAACTAGTCGACACTGACAGTACTAGACATGAACCTCGGTTTGATACCAAGTAAATTGTAACGCCTCGAAAACATGGAATTTAGGGCTAATTCAAAATTTTTCTTATGATTTAACTTCCTCATCAAGGTGTATTCCTGCTCAGTGTCAGTTTACACCTTATCTGATCATTATTAAACTTTCTCATATTTGGTAATACCTATTTCTCATTTACCCAAAATCCGGCAGCATAACCCCTTATATATATATATATATATCTATCCCCCAGCAAATTTCAAATCAACATAATAATCCAAAACTAGTTAATTTTACTTCTATTTTATTACTAGACATTTAATAGACTCTCAAACATCAGCATCCAAATTTATTATATCACATAGTATCGAAACGACTCACTTTTCCCAAGTTGCATATATATATATATATATATAAAATCCTGATTACATCCCAAACATTTTCTTATATACAAGTATCTGTACTACAAAGTTGTCTAGATACAAAATGAATTATACATTACACGTGTATAAGAAATAGCCTGGGGAGAGTCTCCTCCACCAGCCTATGTAACGTACGCAGCAAGCATTGACAATTACTGTAAGTAATCAGAGAGGAAGGGAAAATGAGGGTGAGCTTCAACTAGCCCAGTAAGGAGTGCATTTAAAATAAGAAACAATAAATCAAATCATTCGTAAAATAATGGTACAATTCACATCTCAGAATACGTTATAAAAATCATCCAAGTATATATACTAAAAACATCAACTCATTATCATATTAGATCATATCTCATAATAATATGGAGACTAGGCATTTACTATTCATGTCATGAAAGAAATCACCACTCTATCCTAAAAAAAAGGCATCCTCTGATGAGGGAATCAAGTCATCCTCGAAAGAAGGCATCCTCCGAATAGGGAATCAGGGTACCTATGGCCATGGTAAGGCTGAAGACTAGATCATGGTCATACAACATCATATCAGCGCCACCTAAGTGGTATGTCATATAAATAAGGGAAAGCATCATGATAGACACGTAGAATATGGATAACATAGTCAAGGTCTAGCCCGATCCCAGGTCGTCAGCTAGAATTCCCTTGTGTCTCACTCAATCGACCCCCAAGTTTCTCTAACAGGCATGCTATTGAGCCTACAATCTCAAAACGTACCATTATTATATTGAAAATAGTTTTGCATTCATCATAAAGCTCATTATAATTTTGCTTCATAAATCTCACACACACACACACACACATATATATATATTGTCCACAAAGCCATAAAATCACGTAATCGAGCTCAAATACAGTAAAACATGCACTCATGTAAAAAAACTCGGGCTACTGGTCTTTCTCAGGGTTTATGCTTATTTCATAAAACATTTACATGTCATAATTTTTTATTTGTAAATAAGGAACTCATGTATTGAAATCGGTTGCATCCCTTACCTAAATGAGGCCGAGGCAGTCCTGAATCGCCAGGTGCCAAGTTTACCTCGTTTCACGTGCCAACGTCTCGAGCTATCCAAAACAATTTCAAAACCATCAATTGATGCTCAATTTCATCTTTACTTCATATTTATATTCATGTGAAACTCAAACAGGGTCAATTAGACCCTTTTTTGGTCATTTTTCATACTTTCTTGGTTTTACTGATAAAGTCTCGGTTGAAGCTATTTCACTAGTTTCTTTCCATCAAATTTATAACTTATCAACCTAATAGCTTAAACATTTATTCCAAGCTCCACTTAACAATTCACAACACCCTAATTCTCCAATTCTTATACTTTTACGATTTTCTACTTAACCGAGCTATAAACTGAGTTTTTTTATATAAATTTAACTGTTTATAACATCCAACACAGTCAAATTTCATCACTTCCTCCACCTAAATATGCTAGCTGAAATTACACCTATCTCTACAAATTATTTCAACAATTATTTCTTAACTAAAAATTATCCTACAACATCAAACAGTCACATATATGAACATCATCATCTTCCTGCAACTTCATGCCAACTTTGACTAATTTGGACTCAACATTTTTGCTCCAGTAAGAACCCTAAGCTATAATTCAACATGTATATGTCTTGAAATCATCAAAAACAACAAGAAAAACTAACCAAAAACTTTCAAAATTGAACCTTTCTACCACCTCGAAACAGGGCAGTTTTTGCCCCTATTCTTCTTACTAGATTTTCAACTAACAAACGAACTCCTTTAGGGTTGGATTTTTGATATGTTATAAAGGGGTTAAGGAGGAAGATTTGATTCTTACTGTCGTCTGAAAATGGAAGAAAGATGGTAAAAAAATTCATGCCATCTGGGTTACATAAGGACGCCTACGACAACTTGTTCTTATTGGTTCTCTCTTATGGTAAGTCGGTTCCACATGATTCAAGAGCCTATGGAAATCTTATTAAGTCTAGTTTAATTATAGAGAGGTTTAAAGTTTTTGGACTTTCGAATGAGCTTCAAATTGGGTCATGTCTGATGGGTATAGAGATTCATGAAGTAGGGTAGCCCACTGCTATTTTGTAAAATCCATAAAAATTATGTTCGGCCCATTTTCCTCCAATTTGCCTTTTTCCAAGTGTTCTACTATGTCCCCAGTGTCTCTCATAAAAATTTAGGGCCCACTTGTCTTAGAAAAATTTCCCGATTGAGCCTAGTTTGCATGATTTGGTCAATACCGATCGAAATCGCTTAAGGTTTTGGGTTTACTTTAAAAATTAATTTTAACACCGAAACCTCATTATTTCCACTCTATCTTCATTCCTCATGTCAATTATGCCTTATGTGAATTTCCTAAGGTCTCAAAATAATTTTCATGAATTTCTCGAATTTATTTCAAATTTATTCGTCTTACTAGGCCCATTTGCTCAGTTTAGTGTAAACCCGAGTTTCACTAACTTTTCCACTTCGAATGCCTTAGTTTCACTTCCTAATCATCAAAACAAACTTAAAATCACACTTTTTGAAGAACACTTAAACTTATGTTCTTACCTCGAAGTGCATGCCTCGAGCTTCGTGCCACTATCCTGGGCGTCTCGATCATTGGGGGCCTTACATAAACATTTACATGAGTCCTAAACTTCTCGAAATAACTTAAAATAAACAGTAGTTTGTGAAAATTCGGGTTTCACAGATAACTATAATATCTACATGAACACGAAACAATGATAGCGTCAAGTAGTAAAATCAAAGTCAATAAATAATGATAATATCAATATTGTAGAAAGCTTACTACAGTAAATTTGAAACACACATGTTATACGGTAAAATAAATTTGCTTTCACATATAAAGAGAATGTAAAAGAAAATCTCCTTTTTATACAACATTTCCAATCATACAGTATGTGCAGTATTTCAAATAGACGAGACTAAGTAGAACATGCTATGGCAGATCCCAAAATAGGAGATTGACATATGACCATTGTCCGTGATTCCAAGCATCATTGATTAGGTGTGCAAGGATTTCAGTTGTCATGAGAGTGGTCAGCAACCCAAACAGCTCTCAGAAGTCCGAAGACTAAAAACATAGTACAGTGTACTCATATGTATGTCACACGGTACAACGTACTCTATGGACCACTAGTAACAGTAATAGTAACAGTAACAAAAACTGGTTGTGCCAGAACAGGCAGGCCAGTTACAGTGTGGCATGATTAACCAAGGCCTTTTTCTCAAATAAGTGTGAGCTAGATAGTGTAACACATAGTCAACACTTGGCTCAACCACAGTTTTGCCCAGTAAAAATCGATAAGTAGCTCGATATATCCAAATCAATGTTAAATAACATTTAGTACATAAAACAATTATAAAAGGAGCTGGCTTACCGTTTTCCAATCAAAACATTAGTATGCATTATATGTTAGAAAAATTATGAGTTTTAAGCTTTAGCACAATATAAGGTGGTTCGGTGAATAGATGTATAAATCATATTTTATCGGGTAAGGTTGGGCCATTTTACTAGTAGATGTAAATTACGTAATTATATTTATATATACATACCGACATACAGATTATATGTATAGTTTAACAATGTACGTATAGCTATCTCTAGCAGCTCACAAAAATTCCCTTACTTTGGTGGCCGACGATAATTCTTTTATTCTTCAGTATTGTAAATCAGTCGGTCCGTTCTAACCAGTTCGCTTCTCCGACGCTTTTGGAACCTTTAAGTAAACCATACAGTTGCTCCTTATTGACTTTCGGTCTTGTCTTCTCTGGTGGCTGTTCTAGACCTTAAGGCTTCTTGGCATTTCAAGACACACTAAAACTATCATTTCTTTTGCTCATTCTCGTTTTCGGTTTATGTTTCTTCTTCGCACCAGCAACACCATCTAAATGCCACGGTTTTCAGCTGGCTTTTCTTTTACACTCGGTTCAAACTATTTCACCACCATTTTGTCATTGCATCAAAAGAGTGCTACGTTATTGCTTTAGTTTTCTCTTCATGTGTGGTCGCTTGTTTCCTGTTGGTTACACCGAATACTCCAGCTTTTCACCTCAATCCTCTCTTTTCTCTAGCAGAACAAGATCACCTATGTCTATTGCAAATCGTTTTTGTTTTGATCTTCATCCTCCTTTCTAGCTCTTTTCTTTCTTTCTCGGTCCTCCATTATCATCCTTATGTTCTTACCAACTTCTTTGTTCTAGGTTGGATTAATTTTTCCAACCTTGATAGCACCAAACAGCCAGCTCTCTTGTTACCTACACTATTTCGATTTTCTTCCACGAAGGTTGCCAATGCTTCGACTTTCTTAGCTCCGGCTTCAGTTTAGTTTTTTTTTTGCTCCCTTGCGTGCCTTTCTCTCATCACGGATTTTGATTTCCTCGTTTTCATTTTTTTACCTAAACAATACAGGTGCAGCTTACTATTGCTATCACTTCCCACGACTGTTGTTCATGGATTTCGAGATTGGCTTCGGAAGCCAATCTCGTTGTCTTTCTTCAGTTTTTCAATTTCGTTTTTTCTTTCTCTTTATATATATATATATTTAATAATTTATCATGTAATATTCAAAGTATATTTAGTATAATTTTTTACACTTACCTTACATAGAGGAATATTCATACATTTATCTAGCTCATAAAAATTATGTTTACACCTCTTACTTATTTATTTATTCCCCATTGATATTATGTCATTTTTATACTCATCAATTCTATAAGATAAATATTTTATTTAATTAAATTTCTCTAAGTCTCACATAATAAAATATAAATTTAATTTTCGATTTATACCGTTTATTATTCCAGCGTATCAATGCGTCCGAATTTCAACTCTCTCATTTCACAATTTCCACCAAGATGCACATTTTCAATTCCATTTGTTTACTTTGCTGATCATAATTATATCCGAATACAAGAAAATTCATGGAGTTTACATTCTCCCCACCTTTAGAAATTGGTCCCCTAATTTAATGTTAAGTCAGTTCTAAAACAGATGTGGGTATTTCTCCCACATTAAGCCTTCCAATTCCCACGTGGCCTCCTCCGAAGTGTGGTATTGCAAAAGAACCTTGACCAGAGGGATTGTCATAGATAGCAACACGTTCTCTTTTCTATCCAAGATCCAAACTAGTCTCTCCACATAAATCATATCCTCCTTCAAATCCAATGGTTCATACTTAATCACATGTGTCGGATCCAGATGATACTTACGAAGCATTGAGACGTGGAAAACATTATGAATATCTAATAACTCAGGTGGTAAAGATAATCTGTATGCTTTGTCTCCCACTCCATCTAAGATCTCGAAAGGCCCAATATAACAGGGACTCAACTTTCCTTTCTTTGCAAACCTCATTATGCCTTTGGAGGGAGAAACTTTCAGAAGTACCGTGTCTCCAACTGAAAATTCCAAAGGTCCTCGTCTTACGTCAGCTTAACTTTTCTGTTTGCTTTGAGCTATTCTCAACCTCTCGTAAATTAGCTGAACATCCTCAAAGGCTTGCTTAACCAGATCGAGAGCAAATATCTTCCTTTCACTCACTTCTTCCCATCCAATTGGAGAACGACACCTCCGACCATATAAAGCTTCATGTGGTGCCACCCCAATACTCGAGTGGTAACTATTATTATATACGAATTTTGCTAATGGCAAATGGTCATCCTAAGAGCCTTTAAAATCCAGTGCACATACTCTCAACGTATCCTCTAGTGTCTGAATAATTCTCTTCGATTGACCATCTGTCTGAGGATAGAAAGCTGTTCAGTTGGGTCCCCATAGCTTCTTGGAAATGTTTCCAAAAGTGAAGTGAATTGGGAATCCCTGTCAGATACAATGCTCACTGGAACACAATGTAGCCTTACAATTTCTCATACATATAGATCCACCAAGGCACTAAAAGTATCCATAGATTTCATAGCCACAAAGTGGGTGGATTTCGTTAGTCTATCAACAATTACCCAAACAACATTATGATTTCTCCAGGTTCTTGGCAAACCCATAATGAAATCCATGGTGACATGCTCCCATTTCTATGTTGGTATCGATATAGGTTGTAACAACCCTGCAGGTTTTTGATACTCTATCTTAATTTGCTAACACATAAGACATCTAACAGCAAATTCAGCTATATCTTTCTTCATGCTTGACCACCAGTAAACTTTTTGAAGATTCTAATACATTTTATTACTTCTCGGGTGTAAAGTATACCTTGATGAATGAGATTTGGACAATATCAATTTCTTTAATTGTGGATTATTGGGAACATAAACTCTACCCCTAAACCTTAATAGACCATTAGTGCTGATTTCAAAATCTGTCACAGTACCCAACTGAATCTGACTAGCCAAATATATACAATACTGATCATTATGCTGAGCCTGTCAAATTCGGTCAATCAAGTCTGGTTCCAATCTTATGCTAGCTACCATACCACAATCGGTAGTATCAGATGGTTTCATGTCCAAATTGAGGTTCGCAAACTGTTTCAACAACTCGTTTTCCCAGATCATCATAAAAGACACCATCACGACATTCTTTCTGCTCAAGTCATCTGCTACTATATTCGCCTTTCTCAGGTGGTATAGAATCTCATAGTCATAGTCCTTCAGAAGCTCTAACCACCTTCTCTATCTCATATTTAATTCTTTCTGTGAAAATAAGTACTTGAGACTTTTATGATCAGTAAAGATCTATAACTTCTCTCCATACAGATAATGATGCCATATCTTCAGTGCAAACACTACAGCTGCCAATTCCAAATCATAGGTCGGATAATTCTTCTCATAGTCTTTTAATTGTCGGGAACCATAAGTAACTACCTTCCTATTCTACATCAGTACACAACCCAATCCTTTGCTAGAAGCATCTGTATATACTGAGAAACCCTATGTACTAGCAGGTATGGTGAGAATAGGTGCGGTCGTCAGTCTGTGCTTCAATTCCTGGAAGTTTCTTTCACACGAATCATTCCACTCAAATTTGACATTCATCCACGTAAGTCGAGTCAAAGGAGCAGCCAATTTAGAGAAACCATCCACAAATCGTCCATAATTCCCTTCCAAACCCAGGAAACTTTGAATCTCTGTAACAGTCTTGGGTCTTTCCCATTGAACTATGGCCTCAATCTTGGACGGATCAATATATACCACATCTTTTGACACAATGTGACCCAGAAAAGATATCTGATCTAGCCAAAAGTTGGACTTACTGAGTTTAACATATAACTTCTTTTCCTTGAGGGTTTACAGAACCATTCCTAAATGCTGCTCATGATCTTCCATAGACTCGGTATACACTGAAATGCCATCAATAAAAACTATGATGAATTTGTCTAAGTAAGGCTTAAGTACCTCATTCATCAATGCCATGAAAGTTGCAGGAGCATTTGTTAACCCGAAAGGCTTAATCAAAAATTCATAATGTCTGTATCAGGTCCTGAAGGCTGTCTTGGGTACACCTTCACTTCTGATCTTTAACTGATAGTACCCTAATCTCAAATCAATTTTAGAAAAGATCTGTGTTCCTCAAAGTTGATCAAGTAGGCCATCTATACGTGGAAGGGGATAGTTGTTCTTAATGGTAGCCTTGTTGAGCCATCTATAGTCAATTCATAATTTGAGGCTCCCATATTTCTTCTTAACAAATAAAACTGGAGCACCCTAATGTGAGACACTAGGTTTGATAAACCTCTTATCTAGTAATTCTTGTAATTACTTTCTTAACTCCTCCAATTCAACCGAAGCCATTTTGTATGGTAGTTTGGATATTGGCTTAGTATCAGGTGTCAAATCTATACAAAACTCTATCTTCCTATTGGATGGCAACCTTGGTAAATCATTTGAAAATACGTCAGAAAACTCCTTGACCACGAGAATGTCTCTCAATTCCGGACTCGCCTTATCCGTATAAATTATGTAAGCAATATAACCTTAAAAAATATCATCCGTATAGTTAGTATGAATTATTCAGTTTTAATCTACTAAATTTATTTCATTACTTCATAGAAAAGCTTACAATATATTCCTCGGGTAAGAAAAATGTTATCGTCTTGTTGTGATAGTCAAGAATGGCATAGTTCACTGCTAACCAGTCCATGCCCAGTATTACATCAAAATCATGTATATTTAGTAGGATTAGGTTAGCTAACATATTCCTATCTCCCACTTTAAGCTTACAACCCTTATATACTAGTTCGATCATTTGATTATCCTTTATTGGTGTTCTAATCAGTAACTTCTTCCCTAAAGGTTCAGGTCGTACATATGATGATAGTTTATATGCAAATGTTGGGGATATAAAAGAATGAGTTGCACCATAATCAAGTAGAGCTAATGCTTTAGCATCAAAAATCAAAATTTTACCTTTAATAACGTCGGACAATGCATCAGCAGTCTCTTAGTCTAATGCATATACTCGCTCCTGGCCTATAACCTGTTTACCATTTTCTTCAACTGTAACCTTCTTCTTCAGAGTAAAGGTAGCAGCATGAGCCTTCATAGGTTCTTTACCCTTTGATGGGGCTGAGTCGGAAAGCTCCGAGCAATCTTTCACTAAATGCCCCATCTTGCCACATCGAAAACATGCTTCAGTTACCAAATAACATGGCCTATTGCCATGGTGCTTCCCACAAAACTTGCACATTTCAGTAGTGGGTCGAGGTCCACCAATAATAATACCTCTTGCTGGAGCTGAGGCTAGGTAAATAGGAGGCTTAACAGTCTTAACTTGTGACTCATCAAAATTCTTCTATCGCTTACCCAAGGGCTTCTTAACTTCTCTGTCACCTCTATCCTCTGTAAATTTCTTTCTATCTCGGTCCTTACCCTTACCCACCTTGCCAAACTCAGATGCATGCAGTTCATAATCCTGTTCACACAACTGTGCCCAGCAAAATGCCTCCTTATAGGTGGTAATATCAAATTGGGCTAATCAGGCTCGAATCGAAGGTCTCAGTCCATCCATAAATTTTTAAACTTTCCTCACTTCATTTCCCATAGTATTCGGATCATATCCCTCTAGAGAGGTAAACCTAGACTCATAGTTATCTATCGACCTTTTTCCCTGAGTCAAATTCAGAAACTTCATTTGTAGTCTTCTCTAGGTAGTGTCTAGAATGAACTATCATCGAAAAACATCAAGGAATATATCCCAAGTGATAACCTGATGTCTGGCCCTCAAGATCGGTCTGGTGGACTTCCACCAATGCTCAGCCTCCTCTTTTAACATGAAGACTAGAAATGTAACCTTTTCAGTCACGGTGCATCTAAAAAACCCATGTAGTTTCTCCAGTTTAATAATCCAATTTTTTACAATCACTAGATTCTTAACCTTAATAAAAGATGGCGTCTTAAATTTATGAAATTGTCTCAACTTGTCCAGTTCACAATCGTACCCCATCTCATCACTATTATGTTATAGGGCCACTGGAGTCGATGAAAGCGGTACAGGTAGGGTCTAAGGTAGTACAGTAGGTGGAGAAGTAGAGGGTCCTTCTGCCGGTGGCATAGGTGTTGGCTAAGTAGGTATAGATGTGTCAGGTGCGGCCGCCAGAGTAGTTAGTGCAACCTGGCCAGTTATGCTCTTTATACTAGAAAATCTTGCCATCACTTGCCCAAACAACATCATCATCATCTACATACCACGCTCTAATCTAGCAAAGCGGGCCTCAGAGATTTTTGCTAGATTTTGAACAGTTCGCTCGGATGAGGAGCCATCCCGTCTCTCAGGCCAATCCACATGGCCTCGAGATGATATGCCCTCACATCTGTATCAAATGACTACGATGTCTACCAGCCATAACTAATAGTTTTCCCTACATTCAGTAGTAAATTTTTAGTAAAACATAGCTAGGTATACTCAATTGTATCTAAACAACGCACAATAATGTTGAGGATGTAAACTTTTCTAACTTTCTCTAACATTCTAGCATCGACTCATATCAGGCCAACCTCACTTTGATTCCAACTTCTGTAATGCCCTAATTCACATTCACTTTTCGTTGGGCTATGAGTCGATGATAGATCAATACAGTATATCTTATTATATGTAGGTTAGATTTAAGATAGAGTAACTTAAAAATTTCTTTGTATTATATCAAAATTTATATAAAAAACAAGTTCATAAAACTTGCAACAACGATTATCCAGATTTACATCCTCAGGTACATGTTCGTATACATTACTGCTCGAAAAAAGTTTAGATACAAAAGAATAATTTCTTTCAGTATACCTTTCACGCAGAAGGAAGCTATGCGATAATATGGCTGCTCAAAAGAATCCTATTTACATAATAGGTGTCCTCACTACTTGAGGTAATCTGTGGAAGAGAATTAAGGGGTGAGCTTGACATGCTCAGTAAGGAAAGATGTGTAAGCAAATAGATAACTATGCTATCTACATGAGCATGAAAACAGTGACAGTGTCAGGCAGTGAAATCAAAGTCGATAAATAATGATAATATCAATAATGTAGAAAACTTACTATAATAAATTTGGAATACACACATGTTATACAGTAAAATAAATTTGCTTTCACATATAAAGAGAATGTAAAAGAAAACATCCTTTTCATCAAATATTTCCAATCATACAGTATGTGCAGTACTTCAAATAGACGAGATTAGGCAGAACATGCTATGACAGAACCAAAAATGGGAGAGTGACATATGGCCATTGTCGCTAATTCTAAGCATCACTGATCAGGTGTGCAAGGATATCAGTTGTCGTAGGGGTGGTCAGCAACCGAAATGGCTCTCAGAAGTTCGAAGATCGAAAACACGGTACATTGTACTCACATGTATGTCACACGATACAACGTACTCTATGGACCAACATTAACAGTAACAATAATAGTAACAGAAACTGGTTGTACCGAAACAGGCAGGCTAGTTATAGTGTAGCATGATTAACCAAGGCCTTTGTTTCAAATAAGTACGAGCCAGACAGTGTAACACACAGTCAACACTCGGCTCAAGTACAGTTTTGCCCAGTAAAAATCGATAAGCAGCTCGATTTATCCAAATCAGTGCTAAATAACATTCAGTACACAAAATAATTATAAAATGAGTTGGCTTACCTTTTTCCAATTAAAATATCAGTATGCAATATATGTCCGAATAATTATGAGTTTTAAGCTTTAGCACAGTAGATTGGTGTTTTGGTGAATAGATGTATAAATCATATTTTATCGGGTAAGGTTGGGCCATTTTACTAGTAGATATAATTTACGTAATTATATTTATATATACTGTAAATACCATGAATTTACATGAATTCGATTTTATAGAGGGGTAGCAATTGGGATTAAGGGTGTGTTCCCTTGGTCAAATAAATAAATAAATAAATAAAATAAAATAATATTATAACATGGGGACCAAGAGAAATTAAGTGGCCAAATATTTTAAGTGGGGTAACAAACAATTTAGCAAGAGTGAAAATAAATTTTATAAGAGTTAAAAGTGTCCCCCATGATATATATATATATGTATAAAACAATAATAGACTAAAATTCTTTTATGTGCTATAAGTAAAAGTTTGTAAAGTATGCATACACATGTGTACAATATTTTATGAAATCTTCAATTTAGCGCATAGATATATACATGTGAATACCATCTATATATATATGTATATAAATATGCACAAACCATTATTGGAATAGGTGATAAGAAAGGGGGATTGAAAGTGGCAGGATATGGCATTAGAGAATTAAAGGCTTAGAAACCGAATGGGCTAATGATGATGATGGCCTCGGTGGGTAAAAAGGAAACAAGGAGATTTAGTGGAAACATGAAGAGATGATAGTGAAGGGGTGTTCGGTGGTGAAAGAAGTGATATGGATAGGATAACTATTCGGTGGGAAAGAGATGGCAAGAGAGAAAGCTTGGAAATCTGATGGATGATTTAGGAAGCATTGCAAATATTTATATATATAAAATAATGATAATAAGAAATCGAAACATGGGCACTACAGCCAACAGAGGATATATATATATAAATGGAAGACTGAGTATGGTAGTATTAAGGACTGAAACAAGGAAAGGAAAACGTGAAGCATGAACCAAAAATAAGTGGAGCATAGCGGCAGGTGAAAAGAAATGGTGAAAGGAGGCGGCGTGTGAAGGTTTGTTGAAGGAGTACCATTCAATGAAAATATATCTACACATGTATATAGTAATTAGAGCAGACCGAAAAGGTGAGAAAAAAATTGGAGTGATGTTCGAGTGTTGCTGCTAATATCAAGAAAGAATCCTGAAACTAAGGGAAGTAAGCGAGCTGAATGCAAATAGGAGCCAGGCGTGATATGGCTGTAAAGGGCTGAACTCTTGGCTATGAGTGCAGTGAAGATAGAAAGCTTTATTCGGGAGTTAGAAACACCCCTGTTTCACTTTCTAGAAATGAGACCAGGCTGTACACGACATCGTTGGAGAGAATCAATGAGAGAAGATGATAAGAAACTAGAAACGGTGAAAGTGTGAGAAATCGAGAGCTTAAGGAAAGATGACAAGAAAAAGAATGAAACTATGAGGCAGTATAAGGGCCAGTACCGAGTGACATTCTTGAAGGAAAAATTGTGGCCTGAAAACAATGTGTAACCAGCAAGAATTAGGCGTTCAGGCATGGAGAGAAAGCTGATGCAGTAGCATGGTAACCAACCTGATGCAAGGACCAATAGGGGAGCAATGACTTAAACTGAATATAAAAGGGGAATATGCTGGAAACATAAAATGACTACAACTAAAGCAAACTGGTTGGAAATAGAAACGAAAGAGGAAACCGAAGTTGCAGTCTTGAATGAAAGAGGAAACTGAAGCTTATGCACTGAAATGGAGAAGCTCTATAGATTTTTCCATTGCTCGGCCACAGACAAGGTCACCTTTACGATTTTTGTACTAGATGGTGAGGTCGAGCATTGGTGGATGGCCATACGATTTTGAGTGCATGACACCTGGTTGTGACTTCAGACATATTTTTGGATGTCTTTAAGAGGTAGTACATTCCAGCCACTGCTCAGAGAAAGATACAGATGGAATTTATGACCTTGACTCAAGGGAATCGTACCATGGAAGAGTATAAGTCTGGGTTCACATCCCTAGGTAGGTATGACATAGTCACCATGAGTTATCAGGATAGGAAGGTCCAGAAGTTTATTGAAGGGTTGAGACCTTCGATCAGAGCTCGGTTGGCCCCATTTGACATTACCACTTACGACGAGGCAGTACGCAAAGCTCAGCTATGTGAGCAGGACTATGAGTTGCATGCCTCGGAGTTAAGAAAGAGTGGTAAGCGCAGAGATAGACACCGAAAGAGGTCAATTGATGATAAAGGGTTTAGAAAGGGTTGAAGATTATTTGGTAAAGGGCCAAAGATTGAGGAGGTACAAGAGAAGCCTGCAAAGCCTCCAATGTATCCAGCTTTACCTCCAACTTCGAAGGGCATATTTATTGGCAGACCTTGACCTACCACTAAACAGTGTAAGATGTGTGGTAGATATCATGGGAGTAGACCATGCCCTTTGATGAGATCATGTTATAAATGTGGTAAACTAGGGCACACAGCTCGGGAATGCCCAAAGTTGGTTGATACAACCCTACAGAAGGGTAAAGAGCTAGAAAAGGCTACAGTTGAGACACCTAAGAGGAAGGCCACAGCTAAAGAGAAAGGGAAACAAGCTGTTGGTCTAGGACGAGTGTTTTCTTTAGACTAGGCATCTGCAAAAGCTTCTATAGATGTGATTAAAGGTACCATCCTAGTCTTTGATTTTAAAGCATTAGCATTAATTGATCCTGGTGCCACACATTCATTCATATCACCTACATTTGCATGTAAATTGTTTGAACGTGTGAAATCTTTACCTTTAAGTAGGAAATTGCTTATAAGTACTCCAGTGGGAGATAATACAGTAACTGAGTATGTATGTAAAGATTGTAAGTTAAAAATAGGGGAAAAAGATATGTTGGCCAATCTTATTCTGTTAGACATGAAGGATTTTGATGAAATAATAGAAATGGATTGGTTAGCTGCAAACTATGTTGTTTTAGACGGTTATGCTAAGACAGTAATGTTTTCCACCCCTGAAAAGTATGTTGTAAGATTTGTTAAGTAATGAAAGAAGTAGTAAATTATTTCCAAGGATGGATGATTTTACTAACAAATGTGATCATAATATGTTGAAGGTCTTATAACATATGTGGTTGATTTGGATAAGGCACACTCGAAATTAGTTGACATCCTAGTGGTTAGAGAATTCCCCGATGTCTTTTCGAAAGAATTACTAGGGTTGCTGCCAGATAGAGAGATGGAGTTTTGTATTGATTTGGTGCCTGGAACTGAACCAATATCCAAACCACCATATAGAATGGCTCCAGTGGAATTGGAGGAGCTAAAGAAACAGTTGTAAGAGTTGTTGGACAAGGGGTTTATCAGACCGAGTGTATCACCTTGGGGAGCACCGGTTCTGTTTGTAAAGAAGAAAGATGGGAGTCTCAGACTTTGTATGGATTATCGGTTGTTGAATAAGGCTACCATCAAGAATAAGTATCCCCTTCCACGAATTTATGATCTATTGGATCAGTTGCAGGGAGCACAGATCTTTTCGAAGATTGATCTGGGGTTTGGGTATCATCAATTGAGGATACGGAGTGGAGATGTGCCTAAGACAGTGTTTTGGGCCCGTTATGGTCATTATGAGTTTCTGGTTATGCC
Organism: Firmiana major; assembly: GCA_033439115.1. NCBI lineage: Eukaryota > Viridiplantae > Streptophyta > Magnoliopsida > Malvales > Malvaceae > Firmiana > Firmiana major. The sequence goes on along the minus strand of CM065908.1, from coordinate 40,785,337 downwards.
ATTTAGGTTGATGAATGCACCTGCAACGTTTATGGCATTAATGAATTATGTGTTTAAGCCATACCTGGACAATGTCGTAATTGTCTTTATAGGGAAGAGCATGAGCAGAACTTAAGAACAGTGTTACAGACCTTCCGAGATCAGGAGTTATATGCTAAACTTAACAAATGTGATTTCTGGCTAGGTGAGATATTATTTCTGGATGTAGTTTCAAGAGATGAGGTATCAGTGGATCCGTCTAAGATAGAGGCTGTGATACAGTGGGAAACAACCAAAACGGTTACAGAGATCCACAGCTTTCTTGGTTTAGCAGGTTATTACCGACGGTTTGTTGAGGGATTCTCTATGCTGACTGATCCGTTTACACGTCTCACTTGAAAGAATGTGACATTTGAGTGGAATGAGAAATCTGAAAGTAGTTTCTGTGAGCTAAAGCACAGACTGACAACCGCACCTATTCTCACCATACCCAACAGCTCAGGGGGTTACTCAGCATATACAAATGCCTCGGGACAGGGACTGGGCTGTGTGTTGATGCAGGACGAGAAGATAGTAGCCTATGGATCCAGACAACTTAAGGACCATGAGAGGAACTACCCGACCCATGATTTAGAGTTGGCAGCCGTGGTATTTGCATTAAAGATTTGGCGCCACTACTTATATGGTGAGAAATTTTAGGTGTATACAAATCATAAGAGCCTCAGATATCTGTTTTCACAGAAAGTGTTGAATATGAGGCAGAGATGGTGGATAGAGCTTCTGAAAGACTATGATTGTGAGAGACCCTGATACAGGAAAAGTACCCTATACTTTTTGACGAATGACTTAGTTTTAATTCGGAGGACCAAATTTCTTGAAGGAGGGGAGGAATGTAAAACCCATAAATTTCTATGTAATGTTTATGATTTTGAAATGTACAAACAAGTTACAATATATATAAATCATAAGAAATGAATGTTTTTAAGTTCTAAGTGTGAATGAAATGCAAAATGAGTGTTAAAGTAATTGAGTATGAGTTTAACTTTGAAAATTTGAGAACAATTGTAGCTGGAATGCTGTAGATACAAGGCAGATTGATCTCATTGCAAGGGGAGATCGATCTCATTGCTTGAAAACACAATTTCGAGCATTTTGCAAGAGGGAGATCGATCCCTCATTTAAAGCAGATCGATCTCAACATGTTTTTGTTTGGACAAGATCGATCTGCCTTAAGATCGATCTCCTCCCATAAGGCAGATTAATCTCTAGTTGCCTTTAGCTAGGCCAGTTTGTTCACTTCTTAAGGCCAGATCGATCTCTAAAGCCTTCTGCCTGAATCAGATCGATCTCATCCTATGAGCAAGGAGCAATCTCATTCCTTTGAGCAGATCGATCTCTTGCATGCATTATTGAATTCAAAAGGAGTCCAAGATAGGGTAGATCGATCTCCCACCCTTGGAGATCGATCTCATAATGCGTTTCCTATAAAAACTCAACAGTTGAAACTGCATTTCACGAAAATAAACCATCTTCCTCAATTTTTAACAAGTGACCTAGCTTTCTCACTCTAAAATCATCACTTTCCAATCAGTTTTGAGAGAAGTTCCTTTGATCAAAGTTGTTCCTAGTGAGGAAGAGAACAACATTGTCAAAGATTGGAAGCTCAAACCTTAGATTGAATGAGAAAAGAGGTTTTTCCCCAATTTGGTAAAAAGAGGAAAAAGTCAAGCTAGGTACGATTTCAATGCACCATCTTCTAGTATGTTAATCTAGACATTTTGATGAGTGATTTGGTGTATATAATATTGGCTAAAATATTCATGTACATGCTTAAACAACCATGACCTATAATGGGCTTAGTGAGAGAAAGTTGAAATGGCATGAGGTTAATGATGATTTAAGCATGTAGAGATGTTAGTGAGCATGTATACATAATTCTAAGGTAGTTTTGTGAAATACATATGTTGGAATAGATGATGATTGAAAATGAGCATAAGAAGTATTTGATAAAATGCCATAGAGAAAGAAAATGAGGAACTAGGGGCATTAAGAGCTTAATGTCGATTCAGTGTGAATCAGTACAATTAAGGAGTCTAATGAATTCTCGAGAAACGAATAGAACGATCAAAATGGGCTTAAGAGAGAGTAAGGTCCAATAAGACATAACGAGGCCAAAATTAGTGTAAAATGGCCCAATACATTGAATTGAACTTCATGCAAGTGAAAATGAAGGATATTGAAGTATACTGATGAGAATTGTAAATCATTTTAGCTTCTGGAGACATAATTGGAGCTGATAAGATTGGATCACAAGCATTGAAAACCAAGGAAAGCGATTCAAACGTGATTCGAGGTAAGAGATTTATGCGAGCTATTAGAGATAGCTATACATATGTTTCATACCTGCTGTGTGAAAATGAATGCTATAAAGTATATAGAAATTGATATATCTAAGTAAAAGCTAAGTGATAAGAAGAAGCTTATATGCATGAATTGCATGACTTCAATGTGTCATTGTGAAAAGATGTTTTTGCAAGTGTTTTGAGGAAGAGTAGTAATAGATTGGCTCCCAGTTTAGTATTTTGCATAAAAAGTTTTTAACGAGTGATTGAAGGGAGATTGTCCTCTCACTCATACTTAGTGATTGGAGCCATCTATTTCTTTTCTGTGTGAACCTTGCTCGCATTACATTTTAAAAAGTATTTTTGAGAAAAGAAAAAGGTGCTAGATCTGAGTGAAGCTATGTGATCCACTCGGAAGCTCGCACTAGATTTTGGGAATCATGCTAGAGCCATTGAGTCTGCTAAGTGATCTTGCTCTGATTATGCTCGCATGCGATCCCCTTGATTTAAAGTGATTATAAGCAAAATCGTGCTCGATGCCTCAGGTATGCAGTGTGATATAACGCTGAGTTGCTTGCACATGGTTTTATAAGCTTTTTGTGTGATGAACAAAATTGTGCTCGATGTCTCAAGTATGCTGTGTGTTCTTACACTGAGTTACTCGTCCGTGATTCTATTCTATGTGATGAGCAAAATCGTGCTCGATGCCTCAGGTATGTTGTGTGATCTTAGCTGAGTTGCTCACACATGGTTCTATATGCTTTCTGTGTGCTGAGCAAAATCGTGCTCGATGCCTCAGGCATGCTATGTGATCTTATAATGAGTTGCTCACACGTGGTTTTATGAGGTTTGTTGTGTAATGAGTAAAACTGTCTTGGAGTCATTGTGTATTATTGAGTGATCTTGCACAGACTTGCTCGCATGTGATTTTGAGACAATGGAAATGGTTGATAAGGATCCACGGGAGCACGATGTACCGTGAGCGTTAGCCATAGAGTACGATATACCGTGATATCTTAGTGATTTTGTGTGAGCTGAAAGGATGGTTGATCCGCCTCCCCATGTATGGGATTTTCGCTCACCTGATCAGTGTTGCCTGGAATCTAGACTATAGCTATAAGTTCTTTTATCTGTGTGATATGACATTTTGTCACTATTTGTGAGGTGACATATGTCCCCCCTGTTGTGTGATACAGGGTGATTTGATATCCCATACTCTGTCTCATGTAAATTGATTTACTAAGACATTTGCTAAGTGCAAAGAGATTTATAAGTGTGTACTGTGTGAAATGAGAAGTGATTCTGCGTGATTAGAGAAAGAAATGTGCATATACCCATTTAGCGAATTAATGATTTTAGAATTGATGGAAGCTATTTTCAAAGAATGCATATGTTTTATAAGGAAAATAAATGTTTATATTTTAAGCATGTAGATAGTTTAGTTATCTACATGCTTTCATATTTTCTTTACTGAGCGTGTTAGCTCACCCCTTTATTTCCTCCTCCATAGATTCTACACAATAGTGAGTTACTGCAGTCGTCCCTGTTACGGTGTTCTCCAGTTCTCCAGCAGTACAGAGGTATACATTTATGAGAAAATTTTGTATCCTATAAATTAATGAAAAGTCTAGTGATCTTTTGTACGAAAGGGATGTATATAATAGAAGCTAATTTAAACATTTCTGCATATATATAAAAGAACAGTTTCTATTTCATTAAATGAATTTTATATTATGAATGGATGAGATGTGGATATGGATGTTGATTCACAGCCCACTGTTAATAGTAAGTTAAGTTATAGGAAGAGGGTTATGAACCTTCAGTCATATTGTATTGTATCGGGGTTCTTAGAGTACGCAGTGCCGTGTGGACATACATAGAGTACTCTGCACCGTGTATTGAGTCTTCGAACTATTGGATTGAGCTGAATTGAAATGTATTGATTTGTCGACGAGCTAGACTGACCCATCCCCCTGAGGCGTATGACACTGGCGCAAACCTGGCCCGTGAGGTGCGGGGTCACTGACTATGGCCATATGTCGACTGTATTGTTATTAATTGAATCCCAGCGTAGTCGTAGTGAACTGAATTGTTTATTGATAGAAAGAAGAATGAATTTAATTGCTTACTAATGAATCGAAATGTTTTAAAGAAACAAATTCAAGTGTTTTACTGCATTGATTGAATAGTAAATGGTTTCATCGTACCGACCATATTGAATGCATATGTTTTACATATGATAAAGTATTGTATTGGAAAGGGAGTGTGATTGAAAGTGTTTTTCAAAGAACGTACATCGATTGTGAATCATTTTCAGTATTATCGAATTGAATTATATGCAAATGTTTTACAGTGTTTTACAAGTGATCATGGTATACATTATAAGCATGTAGATAGTATGGTTGTCTACGACTTACATAAGTTTCTTACTGAGCGCGTTAAGCTCACTCCCTACTTTCCTCCACAGAGTCCCAACAGTAACTTGGACGCTTCCGTCAGTAGGGCATGTCGCACATCTATGGTTCCGCGGAGTATCCTTCTACGTTGAAGGTATACCCAGTTGTAAGAAATTCTTTTGTATCTAAAATTTTTATAAGTATAGTAATGTATAGAGATGTGCATGGGGAATGTGAATATATTTTGTTTAAATTTGTTACTAAGAAAGAGAATTAATCAGACTGAGTATGGGTTTGACTTAATGTCGACTTGTAGCCCAACCAAAATGTGTGTAATTTGGGTCGTTAAAGAAATTGGTATTAGAGTAAGGTTGGCCTAATACGAGTCGATTATTAGAGTAAGAGAAAATTTGGAAGGTTCACATCCCCAGCATTACTGTACAAATTTAGATACAAACGGGTATACCTGACTGTGTTTTATTAAGTTGTGTCTGTCATGACCCATTTTATTCCCTTATTACCGAAAGTCTTAATAAATTTTTCCTATTTATTCCTTTCTCTACTCGGTCGTGAACAAACTTACCACTACACTGTTGGGCTGTGAGTCAATAATAATCCACTCGCAATATCCATTCTCAGTTAATAAAAGTAAAGTCATACATTTGAACGTCAATCAGTCATTTATACAAAACATGATTTCTGACATCTACATCCCCCATAATTACACTTCAATTGGCTCCTAGCTTTTACATTGTTTAGATACAAAAAGGAATCATTACGTATATACCTCTAAGTGATGGAGATGCAGCGGATGTCTTAACCAAAATGCCTCAGTCCTCACTGGGCCATTATGTACGCTCTGTAGGAGGGGGAAAATAGAGAGGGATGAGCAACCACACGCTCAGTAAAGCAATAATGCAAGCATGGTAGATAACTACTCTATCTACATACTGGTAATGTTATGCATAAATTTTTTTATAACAGGAGCATGGGGAATTAAAACTATGCCATATGAGTATACGTATATCATGTATTGAAAATCATGGAAATTGACATATAAAACATGGTAAAATCATCATGTATAAATCATCTCAAGCTCAACAATCATCAAATCTCATAAAAGGAGCAATTCATTTAAGAAACATCCCTTTTGATTATCTCATTCTCAATACAACAAAATCCTATCAAATCATTTCACAATCACAACATCATAACCATTTCCCAAATCAAATCCCATAAGGCTCGACCCCTCCCTCGGGTCTACCCTGGACAGTCAAAATAACACTCAAGTATTCAAAACCATGTGGTATTATATAAATCAAGCAAGGAAATAGGTCACTATATCTCAACTAACTATGTTGGCCAACTATGTCACATATCATTCCAGACCACACAGATCCCGGTGTGCGGGGTATCATGTTGAAACGAAGGTGGGTTAGTTCTCCGCCAGACTTTTCTCATCAGTAACTCAACCACGCGGTACATTGTACTCCATGTGATATACACGGTACATCGTACTCCGCAGACCTATAGCATGGTTACGGGTGCTTGCCGTAGGTCTTATCTACCCCATGCCGAGTGAAACTTCTAGTCTCAAATGCACGTGAGAGTACTCTTAATACTAGGTCCTAGCCCCATATGGCCTTGCTCGCCCCTGTTGGGTTCCCTGATTCAGGTCCTAGCCCCTCACCCTCACCTCACTCAAGAGGTCTGTTAGGCCTGTTGGGTTCCCTGAATGGATTAATGTCAAGTCCTAACACCTCGTCCTTACCCCACTCAAGAGGTCTGTTAGGCCTGTTGGGTTCCCTGAACACCAATCTGTATTATCCTCATGACGGCCTCATACATGCCACAGTGTGAAAACCAGTGCGAGTTACGCTCTAGCGCAAATTCATGCATCATAATAAATCACCTCGTACGAGCAACGCTCTAGTATGACATTTATGTATAAAAATATGAAGAAACCACGTACGAGCATCGCTCCAGTCAGTTATATACTTAAGAAATCCACTCAAAATCCACGTACTAGCAAAAGCTCCAGTACAGTTTATAAAGCATCATCATAGTTTCAAACCAAAGTGCGAGCTAAGCTCCCGCACATTTCAAACATGTGAAAACATCAATATCCAGTGCGAGCTAGGCTCCAACACAGTTTAATTCACATAAACATGATAGGCGGCTCATAAACATTCAAAAACCAATCTCAAAACACATTTAGCTCCTCACATGTGCAATCACACAACATCATTCAAACACTAGCCATCCTATCTATCAATTTTCTTAAAACAAAGCAATATGTTTTGTGAAAATGTTCAAAACATTTGATTTATGCAATTATTAGCCTTACTATCCCATTTCTGTATAATACCATTTCAAACAACCAAATCTCAAGCGAATACTCGAAGTAATTTCCATACATTGTCAAACACATTTCTATAAACGCATGCACATTTCCAAAGCCTTATATACCCAAAAATACGAGCGGCTACCTCTATATACTTACAGAATTCCCTTATCTGGAATCGCGATGCGTGATTCCACTTCCTTAGAGCTGCTTACTCGTACGGTTCCATTCGTCTCCAAGAACTCTCTGAAACTACACATAAACATATTCCACAACGTTTTAACCCATTATAATCCAACTCTTGCATTTACTATAGTTGATTCGACCTATAGTCCCCATTAGCTCTCATAAGGCCTAGGTTCGTTGTTCTATTCATATCTTGAGCCCAATGATTCTTTTAGGCCTATTGATTCATACCCTATCGATATCAAATCGATATTAAGCTCACAACGTTCCTATTTCATCAATTTTCCTTAATTTCTTCACTATGGCATTTATCAAGCATCTTACCTACTCATTTCCATAAATTCTCTAAACTCACAATGTGGCTTCATTTACCCATCTCAAATCATCCACATTACTCCAATAACAACTTATCAACATCCATAAACCACCAACTCACCCCATCTACACTTTCTCACACTAGACTTATTCCATTTCTAGGTCACATACTAATTCCATCTCATCCTAGGTGTTTCCTATCATCCATACACATGAAAATCAACTCCAAAATCACTTAAATAAACAATATACTTGGATTGGAGTATTAGAAACTTACCAAATCAAATTTCTCTTCTTGCTTCAAAGGGAAATGTTCCTTGCTCCTTCAATACCAACAATGAGGTTTTGGGTTTCAACTATGTTGTTCTCATCCTCTAGATGAACAACTTTGTATCTAATAGCTTCCCTTCAAATATTACTGGAAATTGGCTGATTTTAGAGAGATAAACTTAGGTTTTGGATGAAAAATGGAAGGGTGGTGTTTTTTTCCTGAAAATTACATATTTTTAGCGCCCTTTCTATAGAAATCACTTGAGGAGATCGATTTGCACTAGGAGCAGATCGATCTGGCCCCCTTAAATTCCTTTTTTTCATGGCATTTTAAGCATGAGATCGATATGTCGAAGCTTGAGATAGATCTGCTCCAAATAGAGAGCTAAGGAGATCGATTTGTATGCTTGAGGATCGATCTTTTCATTACAGAATGGTTATGAGATCGATCAGGCCCCATTGGATATCGATCTACTATATTCCATTACCCAAATAAGAGCATTCTGGCTCTTCCAGATCGATCTTTCATCCTATGAGATCGATCTGGCCTTCATATTTTTTAGATTTTCTACAGTTTTCCTGCTGCAACTTACACCAAAACATCCTTAATCTGCTGCCATAGCCATTTTCTCATCCATCCACCTTTATGACTTGAAAATGACATCCATTCATACCTTATTCACATTGAAACTTGTGTGCATTACTTGTATATCCAAAGGTATACTATATAAAACCAAATGGAAGCATTTATATTCATGCAACTTCCTTCCATTTACCACACTACTCATTTTGAGTTCCATTCACATTCATCACTTATAAGAACTCATTCCTTCATATTCATACACAATGAAACTTGTATGTACATTACAAATCATATTACACATATGTACATTACATTTATAGACTTTACATCAATTGTACTTCACATTACAAGTCCATTAGCATTCATTGATCCAATTACACATGTTATAACCATACATATACAAGGTCTCACATTCTCCCCTCCTTCAAGGAATTTGGTCCCCTAAATTAGAACCAAGTCACTTTTCAAAAAGTTGGGGGTACTTCTCTCGTATCAAGTTCTCCAATTCCCATGTGGCCTCTTCCACCTTATGATGTTACCAAAGAACTTTCACCAAGGGAATTGTCTTATTCCATAACACTTTCTCTTTTATGTCCAATACCCGAACCAACTTCTCAACATACGTCATACTCTCATTGAGCTCCAATGGCTCATATCTTATCACGTGTGCTGGGTCCGAGTGATACTTCCGAAGCATAGAGACGTGGAAGACGTTGTGGACATTTGCTAAGTCCGGTGGCAATGCCAACCTATATGCCTTATCTCCCACTCTCTCCAAAATCTCGAAGGGTCTGATATATCTAGGGCTCAACTTGCCCTTCTTACTAAACCTCATAATACCCTTCGAAGGTGAAACTCTCAAAAATACCGACTCACCAACATCAAACTCTAGTGGTCTATGTCTCTTGTCAGCATAACTCTTTTGCCGACTCTAAGCTATCCGTAATCTCTCACATATCAACTGGACGTCCTCAGATGCCTGCTGCACTAAGTTCAGAGTAAGAATCTATCTGTCACCAACCTCTTCCCATCCAATGGGGGATTAACATCTGCGCCCATACAGTGCCTCATAGGGTGACATCCCGATACTCGCATGATAGCTATTATTATAGGCGAACTCGGCTAACTGCAGGTGGTCATCCCAAGAGCCTCTAAAATCCAGCACATATGCTCTCAACATATCTTTGAGGGTCTGTATAGTCCTCTCTGACTGCTTATTTGTCTGAGGATGAAAAGCGGTGCTAAAACTCAGTCGGGTCCCCAACGCTTCTTAAAAATGTTCCCAAAAATGGGAAGTGAAGCGGGCATCCCTATCAGAAACAACGCTCACTGGTACACCATGTAGCCTTACTATCTCTCGAATATACAGGTTTTCCAATTGACTCAGAGTATCGGTAGCCCTCAAAGCTAAGAAATGGGCGAACTTAGTTAACCGGTCCACAATAACCCATATGGCATCATGACCTCTACGGGTCCTCGGCAACCCCATCACAAAATCCATGGTGACATGCTCCCACTTCCAAGTCGGTATCGATAGAGGCTGTAATAATCCTGTAGGTTTCTGATGCTCTACCTTTACCTGTTGACAAATGAGATATCTAGCGACATACTCAGCAATGTCTCTTTTCATTTCGGACCAGCAATAAACCTTTCGAAGGTTTTGATACATCTTGGTACTCCCCGAATGTATCGTATACTTCGATGAGTGAGCCTCTGATAAAATCAGCCTCCAGATCTCAGGATCCTCGAGAACACATACTCTGCCCCTGAACCTCAATAACCCATTAGCACTCAGCTTAAAATCAATACCCACATTTGTCTGTATCTGCCTCAGCTAATCGATACACCGTCGATCGCTCTACTGGCTACCGAATACGGCCAATCAACTCTTGCTCTAATCTCATACTAGCCATGATATCCAATCTCTCCGATCCAAGTGGGGTTAGATCCAAACTGAGGTTCGTAAAGTGTTCCAACAATTCATGCTCTCATACCATCATATAAAAAACTAACCCAAGGTTCTTTCTGCTCAAAGAGTCAGCAATTACATTTGCCTTACTTGGGTGATACATGATTTCACACTCGTAGTCCTTCAGGAGTGTAAGCCATCTCTTCTGTCCCATATTCATTTCTTTCTACGAGAATAGGTACTTGAGGCTATTATGATCTGTGAACACCAGAAATTTCTCACCATAGAGATAGTGGTGCCATATTTTCAAAGCAAACACTACGGCTACCAACTCCAAATGTCAGGACCCGTTCTCAATCCATGACTTTAACAAAAAAACCACTACAAATTTTTCACATTTTTAACTTACCTTTCCTCTCATCAATGGTTAGGTTGTGATTCGATGTCAGAATCCTCACTTACCACATTATCCATTATCATACATACATGTCAAAATACTATTACTGACTGTAACTGCTTTTATAATACATGTGAGATTATATAAAAGCTAATACAAATACATTCCCCATAATATATGTCGTATACATCACTGTGCTATTTCTATGTTTAGATACATAACCGTACAAAATCTGTATACCTGGCGGTTGATAGGAAATAGCAGTGGACTCAGGAATACTATCCCTCAATAGCTCTCGCTCTACTACTGATGCTCTGTAGAGAGATGTAAAGAAAGGGGGGTGAGCATACAATCCGCTCAGTAAGGAAATCATGCAAGCAAGTAGATATCTACACTATCTACTCAAAATAATGCTATGCCTTGAAAACATTATTTCCTTAACTCACTTTAAAAGCATGTCTTTAAATATATATATATATATATATATATATATATGTATACTTGTACAGATTAAATCCCATGTACAGAAATCATGCTTTCTTTCTCAAATGTAGGCATGTAGTGCAAAACAATGCATCTTTATATAAATCATGCCTTTAGATAAATCATGCCATGTATATTTAAATCACAATAAATATGGCATTTAAATCATTCACATCACAAAATCGGAGTCTGACCCATCCCTCAGGTCTGTCCGCAATTTAAATCAGTCAATCAAGTGATATATCATGTGAGACTCTGTGGTGAAATGTAAATAGTATCCTGAACTATAATCATATCCGACATGTGATCCCAAGCAACACAGTACTCGGTGTGCAGGGCATCACTGCTGCAATGGGAGGGGGGTCAGTCCATCACAACCGCCAACTATATCCTCCTTAACTCCACAACACCACACCGTATAGTGTACTCCCATGCTACATGCACGATATGATAGGGTACTCCATGCCACTCGCACGGTACAACGTACTCCATGGACCTTACATCACAGTCGGGGTGCCTGCCATAGGTCCTAGCCCTCAAACCATGGAATATCATACCATATCTCTAATACCCTCATGCGGATATCCTCTCACATAATGTGACACTCAGTCACAGAAGGATTCGGCATGGGTTTGTAACATGTATTATATATCACATACAGTGCCTGCCTTTAAGCGCAACTCACAGTCGACACTCCGCTCAAACACTGTTTCACATCACAAACTCAACTCTAGTGCGAGTAAACCTCCAGCAACTAGGTCAATGCATAGTTCATGTATTAAATCAATTACGAGCAATAGCTTCAGTACCATGCTATGCATAATATCATCAAATCAAGTACGAGCAATAGCTCCAGTACTATGTCATGTATAAATCATGAAGAATTGAGTACGAGCAACGCTCCAGCACTCTGTCATGCATCTCATGAAAAACTCGAGTACGAGCTAATCGCTCCAGCACTCTCTCATGCATATATCATATAAAACTGAGTACGAGAAAGAACTCCAGTACTCTATCATGCATGTCATGGAAATCTAGTTCGAATTATAATCTAGCACTAATGTATGTGGAAAATATATGAAATCCAATGCGAGTTGTGCTCCAGCACGATTCATTCTCACATAATATGATAGATGGCTCTTTAAAAAGGGATGATTTACAAAACAACAAAATCAGCACTATAAAGTGTGCTTAATTCACATCAACCTTAAAATCATTAGCCCATCTATTTATTCTCCTGCTAAACAGCAGTTATACACTCAAAATAGTGGTTTTCATGCTTTTTACAACTTTTTACAAAAGTTGACTTTTCTACTCACTAGGGGCAAAATCGTAATTTGCCACTATCAGGTCGCAATAATTATTATTCACTTTCTCTGACCCTCAGAGTTTTTAAGTGAATGTAAAAGCAGACGAAAATACATGCAGGTATCTCTAACTACTCACAAAAGTCCCTTACCTGCAATCACTATAGAAATTTCACTTTCTCTGCGCTGCTCGTTTCAGTAGTCCGATTTACTCCTCCAATGTTCTCTGGAGCTGCATATAACCATTTATCAGGTTAATTACATTTTTCTACTATATTTCACATTAAATACAGTCTATTTCCCTTAATGGGCTTTAATATTCCTTAATCGGCCTAACTATGCCTTAAGCCCATTTTCATTTTACTATTCATTCTCGTTGGGCCTATTGGGCTTGTGGGGCCCACCAACTCTTATTGGGCTTATCCTAGACCCATTACATCACATTGGAACTAAAATATTTGGGCTTGGCCCATTGGGCCTCTTGGCCACACGCCATGGTCGAGAGCTACCCATGCCATCGGTTACACCATGACATGCCATCCATGCCTATTTGTCTAGCCAATTCACTTAGGCATTTCACCAAACACTTGGTTGGCAACATTCCTAAACATCATATAGTTCATTTAGGCATTTTATCAAACACCTTGATTGCCAACTAATTACATGTATTAATTAATCGAATTGATTAATTCTAATTACACCATAATTATTAACACATGTACATTAATCCATTTATGCCTTAAAATCATATGGACATAAATCAATATCTCACTACTCACTCTCGGCCTAACCAACATCATGATGATTTAATATGTTTCAATGCTTAAAACATATATCAATATACTTAAAATCATTCATACATTAATATATATGAAATTGAAAACTAGAAAATATACCAATTGTTGTGTTCACCCTTTGCCGAATACTTTGGAGGCTCTTGATTTGCACTCTATGGCTCCTTGATAGCCAATTCCAACATATGTCACTCTCCTTTCAATTTGGAACAACTTCCATGAAGAATGCAAGTTCCAAATATGCCTAATTCCTGTGAGAGAAAGCTTGGATAATTTTGTTTCAATGGTTTCTTCTTCTAGCCGAATTTGGTGTGATGAAGATGACAATGGTGTGGCTGATTTTATAAGCCACTTACTTAGCCATTAAGCTTTACTTTCCAGCCATTAAGCTTGACTTTCTAAGCCTTAGCCATGAGTCACCTAATGAGTCACCTTATAAGTCATGGTTAGCTTTAACTGTGGTTAGATATTTATCTCATGGGCTTTCCATTTGGGCTTCTCGGTTTGGGCTTTCCATTTGGGCTTCTCGGTTTGGGCTTTCTTAATGGGCTTTCGGGCTGAAATTTTTACTATGTCTCGGGTCTTTAATTGTCTTAATATTTGGTCAATCAATTGGTCCAACAATTCGGTCTAAGGGACCTAAGCATTTCGATATACGTTTAGTATGCCTTAATGGGCTTTAAAATCTTCACCTTAGGCCCATTAGGTTTTTAACCATTAAATTAAATCTGGAATCCTTCCGAATAAATTTTCATTACTTCCAGGGATGATTATCTTTTATTCTGGCTAAGAATATTTCTTCCCAATTTTTTCTCCATACTTAGGTTAATTTTTAACCATGATTAGTCAACTATGGTAAAAATCCACTTTCTTAACTATAGTTGATTTTTTCCTTAATCATTGACCAATGGATAATTTCACCCGAAACACCTTATCTCACAAAAAAGGTTTATTTTACCCTTTTTAGCTTTTACTCTCGTTTCCTGTGTTCAAAACTAAATCAAGCTGAGTTTCCTTCATGGGCTCTCTATACTTTATCATTTTAAGTTCTTATTTTCAGTCAGAATGATTTAGATTTACTTGGTTTAGCCTGTGGCACTTATAGCTCACATTAGGCTTTTTATGTAGCTTTTGCATGTTAAATCATTTCACTAACACTTTAAATCTAGTAAATACTCTTCTTATGATTCAACTATAATAACGGAGTGTTCATACACATAGGAATCATAAGGAATAAGCTACATAAAATTCAGGTCTGACACCAAATCATGTCTCGGGTAGTTCCTCTCATGATCTTTCAACTGTCTAGATCCATAGGCAACTACCTTCCCGTCCTGCATAAGTGTACAGCCCAGTCCTTGGTGTGATGCATCTGTATACACTGAGAATCCTCTTGAGCCGGTCGAAATGGTGAGAATTGGAGCAGTGGTCAATCGATGCTTAAGCTCTAAAAACTCCTCTCACAGGCCTCATCCCATACAAACTTAACATCCTTCTGAGTGAGGCGTGTCAACGGAGCAGCTAGTCTGGAGAAACCCTCTACAAATCTCCGATAATACCTTGCCAATCCCAGAAAGCTTCTGATCTCAGTAACTTTCTTGGGCTGTTCCCACTGTACAACTGCCTTTATCTTGGATGGATCCACTGATACCCCATCCTTCGACACAACATAGCCCAGAAATGAGATCTGCTTTAACCAAAAGTTACACTTGCTGAGTTTGGCATATAACTCTTCCTCCCGGAGGGTCTGCAGAACTATCCTCAAATGCTCCTCATGATCTTCCTTAGACTTAGAATAAACCAAAATATCATCTATAAATACAATCACAAACTTGTCCAGGTATGGCTTAAACACATCATTCATCAACGCCATAAATGATGTGGGAGCATTTGTCAATCCGAATGGCATCACCAAAAACTCGTAGTGGCCATAACGAATACGAAATGCTATCTTGGGTACATCCTGATCCTCAACTGATGATACCCTGACCACAAATCTATCTTTGAAAATACTTGAGCCCCTTGAAGCTGATCCAACAAATCATCGATTCTTGGAACGGGGTACTTGTTCTTAATGGTGGCCTTATTCAACAACCGGTAATCTATACACAGTCGGAGGCTTCCATCCTTCTTCCTTACAAACAGAACCGGTGCTCCCCAAGGTGAGACACTCGGTCTAATAAACCCCTTCTCTAGCAACTCTTGCAACTGCTTCTTTAGCTCTTTCAATTCTATGAGAGCCATTCTATAAGGTGGTTTCGATATCGACTCAGTACCAGACACTAACTCTATGCAAAATTCAATTTCCCTTTCGGGTGGTAGTCCTGGTAATTTATCCGAAAAGACATCGAGGTAATCCATAATTACGGGTATGTCCCTCAATTTTGGGTGTGCCTCATCTATATCGACACATAGGCAATGAACCCTTCACATCATTCTTTCTACTGTTATCATCGCAAGTCATTACATCAACATTCAACATAAACAAATGTCTTCATCTCTCAAATATCATATATTAGGATTATACTCTTTCATTTAAAACAAACGTACTCTTTTCATATCATTGCTTTTCATCAAAGTTTACAATAAGATTATCTAATCCTAGAAACATCAATGTCTTAGCATGGCAATCCATAACAACATGATTGGTAGCCAACCAATCCATTCCCAATATTACATCAAAATTATTCATATTTAATAAAATCAAATTGGCTATCATTTCCTTTCCCTCTCTCTTTCACTTACAATCTCTACATACATGCTCAGTTAATTGACTATCATTCATGGGTGTGGAAATCATCAACATTTTATCCAACAATGTTGGTTTCACATGCTTCAATAATTTATGTGCAAAGGAAGGTGATATGAAGGAATGCGTGACACTAGGATCAAATAATACCAATGCTCCTAAATCAAAGATTCGGATGGTACCTTTAATCACATCCGTCGATGCATCTGTAGTGTCCTGGTCCAGTACGTGCACCCTTCCTCTGCTCACACCCACAGCCTGTTTCCCTTTTTCCTCGGCTGTAGCCCTCCTCCTTGGGGTCGCTGTCTCAACTGGAGCTCCCTCAAGCTCCTTGTCCTTCTGTGGGGCGATCTCAACCATCTCGGTACAATATCTCGAAATATGTCCGTGCTTCCCACACCTAAAACATGAAACAGAGGGCACCTGTCATGGTCTAGTCCCATGGTATCTGCCATATCTCCTACACTGATCAGTGGTAGGTCGTGGTCCTCCAATAGTCATACCCCTCGGCACAGTCAAAGCCTGGTACATGGGAGGTCTAGCAGCTCTCTCCTGCACCTACTCGATCTTAGGTTTCTTCTCAAAATACCTTGGGCCTCCTTTCTTGGCCACTCTATCCCTCTCGGATCTCTTTCGATCTCTATCCTTCCTGAAACTAATTCTCCTAAGCTCAGAGGTATTCCGCTTAAAATCTTGTTCGCATAACTGAGCCTTATGTACAGCCTCTTCATAGGTCAAAATGTCGAAGGGAGCTAGCTTAGCCCAGATGACCAATCTCAATCCATCCATGAACTTCTATATCTTTCGGGTCTCACTACCCATTGTGTTCGGGTCATATCCCCCCAAGGACATAAACTTGGACTCATACTCATCCACAGTACGGTGCCCTTGAATCAGATTCATGAATTTCATCTGCAGTTTCCTCTGTACAGTAGCTAGAATGTACTGTCTCCTGAAGGCCTCTATAAATATCTCCCATGAGATCTCAGAATGTCAGGCCCTCAAAATGGCTTCGGAGGATCTCCACCAATGCTCTACCTCGCCTTTCAGCATAAACACGACAAAGGCAACCTTCTCAACCAAAGTGTATCAAAAAAAACCTATACAGTTTCTCAATCTCATAGACCCATTCCTCTGTGATAATCAGGTCCTTCACGCTTTTGAACACTGGGGGTTTCAATGCTTGGAACTCTCGCAATCTGCTCAAGTCACAATCATAACCCAAATCACTACCGCTCTGCTGTGGAACGATAGGAGAAGCTGTATCCTGTACTAGAAGTGTCATCGTCTTAGTAGCCTGAGGTCTCTCCGCCTTTGCAGCTGCCTATCCAGTAGCATCAAGCTGTGTTGTGAGACCTCGTCTATCACCGACACCCAAGGCCAGCGTGACTATCTCCACTAGGTTCTCAATACTCAGCTCTATCCTAGCGAAGCGAGCCTCAGTATCTTCTGCTCTCCCAGCAGGGTCCTGTGGAGCCTGATCAGTCTGTGGCTCCGCATGGCTCTCAAGCCGACCTCTACGGCCTCTAGCACGTGCTCTCGCCCCTCTACCTCAACGCTTAACAGGCATATTGCCTAACTTCCTGTATTAATAATCATTTATTAAGTTTAATCCATCACAGTATACACAATTATATCTAAGCAAAAGTACAATAATAAGGGGATATACTTTTCCTACGTTTTATTACTGATTCACATCAGGCCAACACAGCTCTGATACCAATCTCTGTCATGACCCATTTTATTCTCTTATTACCGAAAATCTCAATAAATGTTTCGCATTTATTCCTTTCTCTACTCAGTCGTGAACAAACTTACCACTACACTGTTGGGCTGTGAGTCAATAATAACCCACTTGCAATATCCATTCTCAGTTAATAAAAGTAATGTCATACATTTGAACGTCAATCATACATTTATACAAAACATGATTTTAAACATCTAATTACATTTCAATTGGCTACTGTGCTTTTACATTGTTTAGATACAAAAAGGAATCACTGTGTATATACCTCTGAGTGATGGAGATGCAGCGGATGTCTTAACCAAAATGCCTCAGTCCTCACTGGGCTACTATGTATGCTCTGTAGGAGGGGGAAAATAGAGAGGGATGAGCAACCACACGCTCAGTAAGGCAATAATGCAAGCATGGTAGATAACTACTCTATCTACATGCCGGTAATGTTATGCATAAAACTTTTTATAACAGAAGCATGAGGAATTAAAACTATGCCATATGAGTATACATATATCATGTATTTAAAATCATGGAAATTGGCATATAAAACATGGTAAAATCATCATGTACAAATCATCTCATGCTCATCAATCATCAAATCTCATAAAAAGGGCAATTCATTTAAGAAACATCCCTTTTGACTATCTCATTCTCAATACAACAAAATCCCATCAAATCATTTCACAATCACAACATCATAACCATTTCCCAAATCAAATCCCACAAGGCTTGACCCCTCCCTCGGGTCTACCCTGGACAGTCAAAATAACACTCAAGTATTCAAAACCATGTGGTATTATATAAATCAAGCAAGGAGACAGGTCACTATATCTCAACTGACTATGTTGGCCAACTATGTCACATATCATCCCAGAACACACGGATCCCGATGTGCAGGGTATCATGTTGGAACGAAGGTAGGTTAGTTCTCCGCCAGACTTTTCTCATAGTAACTTAACCACGCGGTACATTGTACTCTATGTGATATACAGGGTATATCGTACTCCACGGACCCATAAAATGGTTGGGGGTGCCTATCGTAGGTCTTATCTACCCCATACCGGGTGAAACCTCTAGTCTCAAGTGCACGTGGGATTACTCTTAATACCAGGTCCTAGCCCCTCATGGCCTTGCTCACCCCTGTTGGGTTCCCTGAATTAGGTCCTAGCCTTTCATCCTGACCCCACTCAAGAGGCCTATTAGGCCTGTTAGGTTCCTTGAATGGATTAATGTCAGGTCCTAGCCCCTCACCCTCACCCCATTCAAGAGGTCTGTTAGGCCTGTTGGGTTCCCTGAACACCAATCCGTATTATCCTCACCACGGCCTCATACATACCACAGTGTGAAAACCAGTGTGAGCTACCCTCTAACACGAATTCATGCATCATAATAAATCACCTCATA
This sequence comes from Firmiana major, assembly GCA_033439115.1. NCBI lineage: Eukaryota > Viridiplantae > Streptophyta > Magnoliopsida > Malvales > Malvaceae > Firmiana > Firmiana major. The sequence goes on along the minus strand of CM065908.1, from coordinate 40,766,141 downwards.
CGAGCAACGCTCTAGTACGATATTTATGCATAAAAATATGAAGAAACCACGTACGAGCATCGCTCCAGTACGGTTATATACATAAGAAATCCACTCAAAATTAACGTACGAGTAAAAGCTCCAGTACGGTTTATAAACCATCATCATAGTTTCAAACCAAAGTGCGAGCTAAGCTCCAGCAAGTTTTAAACATGTGAAAACATCAATATCCAGTGCGAGCTAGGCTCCAGCACGATTTAATTCACATAAACATGATAGGCGGCTCATAAAATTCAAAAACCAATCTCAAGACACATTTAGCACCTCACATGTGCTATCACACAACATCATTCAAACACTAGCCAGCCTATCCATCAATTTGCTTAAAACAAAGCAATATGTTGTGAAAACGTTCAAAACATTTGATTTATGCAATTATTAGCCTTACTATCCCATTTCTATATAATACCATTTCAAACAACGAAATCTCAAGCGAATACTCGAAGTAATTTCCATATATTGTCAAACACATTTCTATAAACGCATGAACATTTCCAAAGCCCTATATACCCACAAAATACAAGCAGCTACCTCTATATACTTACAGAATTCCCTTACCTAGAATCGCGATACATGATTCCACTTCCTTAGAGATGCTTACTCGTACGGTTTAATTTATCTCCAAGGAACTCTCCGAAACTGTACATAAATATATTCCACAACATTTTAACCCTTTATAATCCAACTCTTGCGTTTACTATAGTTGATTCGACCTATAGTCCCCATTAGCTCTCATAAGGCCTAGGTTTATCGTTCTATTCATATCTTGAACCTAATGATTCTTTTAGGCTTATTGATTCATACCCTATCGATATCAAATCAATATTAAGCTCACAACGTTCCTATTTCATCAATTTCCTTAATTTCTTCACTATGGCATTTATCAAGCATCTTACCTACTCATTTCCATAAATTCTCTAAACTCACAATGTGGCTTTATTTACCCATCTCAAATCATCCACATTACTCAAATAACAACTTATCAACATCCATAAACCACCAACTCACCCCATCTACACTTTCTCACACTAGACTCATTTCATTTCTAGGTCACATACTAATTCCATCTCATCCTAGGTGTTTCCTATCATCCATACACATGAAAATCAACTCCAAAAGCACTTAAATAAACAATGTACTTGGATTGGAGTATTAGAAACTTACCAAATCAAATTTCTCTTCTTGCTCTAAAGGGAAATGTTTCTTGCTCTTTCAATACCAACAATGAGATTTTGGGTTTCAACTATGTTGTTCTCTTCCTCAAGATGAACAACTTTGTATCTAATAGCTTCCCTTCAAATATTACTGGAAATGGGCTGATTTTAGAGGGATAAACTTAGGTTTTGGCTGAAAAATGGAAGGGTGGTGTTTTTTTCCCAAAAATTACAAATTTTTAGCACACTTTTTATAGAAATCACTTGAGAAGATCGATCTCCAATAGGAGGAGATTGATCTAGTCCCCTTAAATTCCTCTTTTTCACGGTATTTTGAGCATGAGATCGATCTGTCGAAGCTTGAGATCGATTTGCTCCAAACAAAGAGCTAAGGAGATCGATCTGTATGCTTGAGGATCAATCTTTTCATTACAGAATGGTTATGAGATCGATCTGGCCCCATTGGAGATCGATTTGCTCTATTCCATTGCCCAAATAAGAGCATTCTTACTCATCCAAATTGATCTCTCATCCTATGAGATCGATTTGGCATTCATATTTTCTAGATTTTCTGCAGTTTTCCTGGTGCAACTTACACCAAAACATCCTTAATCTGCTGCTATAGCCATTTTCTCATCCATCGACCTTTATGACTTGAAAATGGCATCCATTCATACCTTATTCACATTAAAACTTGTGTACATTACTTGTATATCCAAAGATATACTATATAAAACCAAATGGAAGCATTTATATTCATGCAAATTCCTTCCATTTACCACACTACTCATTTTGAGTTCCATTCACATTCATCACTTATAAGAACTCATTCCTTCATATTCATACACAATGAAACTTGTATGTACATTACAAATCATATTACACATATGTCCATTATATTTATAGACTTTACATCAATTGTACTTCACATTACAAGTCCATTAGCATTCATTGATCCAATTTCACACGTTACAAGCATACATATACGGGGTCTCACAGTGTCATTGAGTGGAGGAAGACAGATAGATATGGCTAGTTGGTATTACAGCCATACTAGTAGATGAAAAGGAAACTATTTCTCAAGGTCGTAGAGGTAGGTTGAGGGATATAGTGAGCTCCCATCTGAATCTGTCACGACCCCTTTTTGCCTAAAATTGCTACAAAATTTTCACTTTTTCCTTCCCTTTCCCAGTCGTGAACATTCTCACCACTAAACAGTTGGGCTATGAGACAGTGTAAAGCCCATAAATTCATATGTATTCTTATGATTTTGTGATGTACATACAAGTTACATTTTATATGAATCATAAGAAATGAGTGCTTTCAAGATCCAACTATGAATGAAATACAAAATGAGTAGTGAAGCAAATTGAATATGAATATACCTTTGAATTTTTGGGAAAATTACAGCAAGAAAGCTACAGATGAAGGGCAGATCGATCTCATTAGCAAGGAGAGATTGATTTCATGGCTTGGAATACAATGCCAAAACTTTCTGCAAGAGGGAGATCGATCCCTCAGTCAAAGCAGATCGATCTTAGGTGAATTCTAGTTGAGACAGATCAATTTCTAAAGGGTTATAGATAGCACATATCGATCTCTTCTCAAGGGCCAGGTCGATCTCTAAGTGATTTTTTTTGAGCCAGATAGATCTCATACCAAGGGGTAAATTGATCTTACCTTCTCAAGGTCAAATTCTGGAAGAGTTTCAATGTAGAGCAAATCAATCTCTCATGGTTAGGAGATCGATCTCCTAACGTAATTCTATATAAATTTGACTGCTACACCTTCCTTCTCTGAAAACTAGAAATCCCCATTGAAACTAAGTGAAAATCTAACCTTTGTACTCCAAAAATCATCATCTTTCAATCAATTTTGAGAGAGATTTGTTTCAGCAAAGTTATTCCTAGTGAAAAGGAGAATAACATAATTGGAAATTAGAAGTTGAAATCAAGGATTGAAGAAGCAAAGTGGATTTCCCCCAATTTGGCAAAAAGAGAAAAAATTAAGCTAGGTAAGATTCAATACACCAACTTCAAATTTATTAATATAGGTATCTTGGTGAGTTGATTGGTGTATGTTTTATTGGCTGAAAACACCTTGAACATGTTAAATCTCCTTGACCTAAAATTTAAGAAAATGGGAGAAAGTTGAGTAGGCATGGATTTGAAAATGATTTAAGCATGTATATATGATTGTAAGATAGCTTTATGAAATACATGTATTGGAATAGATGAGGAATGAAAATAGGTATGTCAGATATATGGTGAAATGCAATAGTGGGAGAAAATGATGAACTTGAGGTAGTGGAAGATTTATGCCAATTTAATTTAAGTTAGTAGACTTGATGAGTCTAATAGGTTCTCGAGAAATGAGTTGTAAAATTGAAATGGACTTAAGAGAGAATAATGTCCAATAAGATGTAATAAGGCTAAATGGGTGTAAAAAGTGATCAATGCGTTGACTGAAATTCATGTAAGTGATAATTAAGTACATTAAGGTATACTGATGTGAATAGTTATCTACAGCTTCATAGATTATATTAGAAACTGATCGGACTGCGAGGTCTAGCAGCACCAAGGAAGTGAGGTCACGCGACGTGATACGAGGTACGGGAATTTCGTGCGTAACTAGACGTAGCTATACGTAATTCGAATAGAATTTTGAGTATTTAATTGTATATGGATTTTTGAATATAGAAAATTTCGGTAGGAATCGACAAGGTAGACTTGTGATTTTACCCCAATTAAGGGTAAAAAGCTTAAGAAACATGTTTATGACTAGTTTTACCAGTTGCATGGATAGACTGGCTAATGTTTTCATGTTATATGCGAAAACAACACGTTATAGTGCCGAGTTGATTTACTTGAGTGAATTTCAATTGAAATAAGCCATCTATCGATTTGTGTGAAAACCCTTGGTACTAGAGTAATACTCGCACTAGATTTTTCCAGATATACATCACATAGTACTTGAGTATTTCTCGTACTTGATTTTAATGCGATTTGTGCATGATAGAGTACTGGAACGTTGCTCGTACTCAGTTTTATTGATTGATGAATGATAAAGTATTTGAGTTCTAATGCCTATAGTCTTATAAGTCTTTTTATGAAGCTATGATGTAAATGTACATGGGTACATGTGTATAAAAGACAAAAGGATGTAAAGATGATGAATCTAATCTATAATCCATGATTTCAAGTGTGTCCACAAGTTTCATTTCCTACGAACCATACGGAATGGATATTATCATGCGTTGGTTGGGAACGAAATGTAAAATGACACATCAGGCAATTAAGGAAGAATTACAAAGTGAAAATCTGCAGAAAACTACAGTAATATGGGTGCAGGGGAGGAGCAGATCGATCTCCCATGAAGGACAGATCGATCCCCTCTCACGAGATGTCAAGAATTAGTTCAGTTGAATGAGACAGATCGATCTCATGGGAAGGCAGATCGATCTCCATAAGTCTCGGCCTAGAAGAGATCGATCTCCCTTAAGCAACAGATCGATCTCCCATTCACAAACAGATCGATCTCATCATGAAGAGCAGATCGATATGGTAGTAGTTACGTTAGGTGAAAGGACTACTAAAACCATGCAGAGATCGATCTGCACAAGGGACCAGATCGATCTCATGTCTCTGTATGTATAAAAAGAACACAAGATTGAGTTGAAAAAATCAGATTTTCTTCTTACCAAACCCGCACCTATCCATTTCCCTCAAAGAATCAAGCTTTCTCACTCTAAATATCACTACATTCTAGCCAGAATTGGAAGAAGTTCAAGAAGGGAAAGTTGTTTCTTGAAGTGAGGAGAACAACATACCAAAAAATCACACATTGGTTTGATCAAGAGGAGGAGAATAGACCACCAATAGTTTGACCAAGGAAGAAGCTAAGTTGAGTAAGTCTTTAAAGCCCTCAACTCTAAGCATGATGTTTTAGGTGATTTTAGGAGTTGATGTATGTATATTGTGATAGTAGAAAATGGCTAAGAGGTGTAGAACTCACTTAATCTAAAATGTACCTAGAAAAAAGATAGATTGAGTTTGCCATTATGATGATCATGGAATGCTATGATATGGGTGGTGTTGAGTGAATGATTTTAAATGATATATATACATATATATATATATATATCAAGGTGGGATATGATATAAGGCTTAAGAAACATGAATTGAAGGGTAGATAACAATGTGAATGTGTAAGAGAAGAAAAAGGGAAAATAACTTAATAATTTATAGGTGTAGATTGGAATACGTCGGAACACGATTAACTCGAATCGCAAACGAAGCAAACGAGACGAAGGAGAATACAAACGTGATTCGAGGTAAGGGACTGTATGTTAGTGATAGAGATATTCGTATGTAGTTTACTGCAATTTTAGTAGTTATGACGCTAGAAATATTATACTTAGCTATTGAACCATAAGTGAATTGAAATGTATTATTGTACAAATTGTGAAAATGGGATGCGGGAAGGAAAATAACTTGACATGCATGTTCTTAATGTTTTTGCAACTATACGTTGTTTTGTGACTAAGAAATGATGATGGATAGGTTGGCTAGTTTTACATGTTTAGCATGGAATGACATGCTATGATAGTAAACATGATTTAAGTTTTAAAAGGGAAAAATAGCCACCTATCAGATTTGAGATGTGAATTGGTGTTGGAGCCTTAACTCACACATGCTTTGATGATTTTGACTATGCTAGAGTTTTACTCGCATATGTTTTCATGATTTGACAAACCATGTTGGAGCGTAGCTCGCACGAGGTTTTATAATGATGACTTTGTGTTGGAGTTTAGCTCGCACAAGTTTTTATGGTTTTATGATGTTGATGAAGTGCTGGAGCTTAGCTCATACAACAATTTTGAGATGATATAGTGCTAGAAGCAATTGCTTACACTGAGAGATATCACGCTGGAGCCTCACGTTGACTGTGTGCCACGTTGATTCTGCTGGCCTGGTATATGAGACATGGTTAAGGATGATAAGTCCATCGGAGTAGGGTGGATGGACTGGGTCCATGGGCGTACGTTGAATGGTGTATTTTTTTGTGGAACATTATGTACCGTGCTGGGTGCACGTGGGTACGTGTATCACGTAGATGACACATGGCGTACATTGTACCATGAGTATATGTGATGTGATGAGGAAGATGATGATGTCGATTGAGATGAGCCAAAGGGTAGGAGTGACCCATCCCCCTTCAGGCAAGTGATACCCTATGCGCACCTGATCAGTGAGGCTTGGGATCATTGACTATGGCTATATGTCGTGGATATTTTTTTACCTAGAATTCCTTACCTTTCTCAATAAGAGGAAATTTGAGAAACTCTGAAAAGAAAGAAATTTGATAGAGAGAAATGATTTTTGTAAAAAGAAAAGAGATGTTATGATTTAATAAATATCCCGATTTGAAGGCTTGTGCTGTGATAGCACTGTGTTTATGTTATTTCTCTTAAGCAAAATTATTGAGCATTGAGATTATGAAAATGCTTATGAGAGAAAAATGTTTAAATGCCTTTTTTTATTGATAAACTTCATTTATAATGAACGTTGTTTTATTTATCATGCATAGGCTATGTAAATAGTACAGTATCTACCTATTAGTATATTTTTCCTTACTGAGCCATGGTTTGCTCATCCTACTATTTTTCCCTTCCAGATACATAGAAGTAGAACAATGCAGTGGTCTCCAAATCTTTTTTGTTGATCAGCTTCTACCGGTTGATAAGGTATAAGAAAATGTATACACATAAGCCTTTTGTATCTATCGTATTGTATCGCACAGTTATACATTGACAATGAGAAAAATTGTATGGGGATGTCATGTAAAGATATTTTATTTATATTAATGATTTTGTATACCTACACACATGTCTGGGAGTGTGTGCCTTAAAGTTTTAAATATTTCCACTATAAATGTATGAAATTAGTAATCGGCTCACAATCCAACCGTAAATGGAATGTATGGATAAAGGGAACCCAGAGTACGGGTGTGATAGAAATTGGTATCAGAGCGAGGTTGGTTTGATGTGAGTCGATGTTTAGGGTTAAGAAAGTGTACATCCCCAAGTTACTGTGTGATATTTAGATACAAATGTGTATATGGAGCTGGTAGTGAACTAAGAGTTTGTTTTAAATACAGGAAAATCAATAGGCTTGTGAGTTATGCCTGAGAGACACCGCAAGAAGGGAGAGAGCTCACGAGCTCAGGGGCAGACTGATAGGACTGAGAGGCATAGTAGATTATCCTCTAGTCACGAACCCCATGATCAGATAGAGACTCCCGATCCTCGAGTAGATAGATTAGAGGAAGATATGCATACGATGATGATTATGATGGGTCAGATCATGTCTCGATTAGAGGGTATACCCGGTAGAGCAGGACAGGCTGTACCGATTCCCCCGGTAGCTGCACTTGAACTTGAGAATGCTGCACCTGCTCCACCTGAACCCGATAGACCGTGAGGTCCCCCTATTCGGCCAGTTGCTCATTCAGTAGCCCCACAGCAATATGATGATGATGATTTGAGGAATGGTTATAACTGTGATATGGAGAGATTAAGGCACTTTATGGACTTCAAGCCTCCTTCTTTTAGTGGGGTAAAGGACTCAGCAGTGGCTGAGGATTGGATAAGTCAGATGGAGAAGCTGTTTTATTTTTGTTGATGTTCTGCTACAAAAAAGAGTAGCGCTTGCAGCCTTTATGTTGAGAGGCGAAGCAGAGCACTGGTGGAAGTCTACTAGACCTATGTTGAGGACTCAGGGTGCAACAATCACATGGGATATGTTTTTGGATGCTTTTAGAGAGTAATATATCTCGAATATTGCTCAGCGTAGGCTACAAATGGAATTGTTAAATCTGACTCAAGGGAACTGATCAGTGGATGAGTTCAAGTCATAATTCACGTCTTTGAGTCGGTATGATTTAGACTCTATCAGGAGTGAAGCTATTAGGGTCCACAGATTCGTTGATGGGCTAAGGCCTTCGATTATAGCTAAATTGGCCCTGTTTGATGTTGCTACATACAGAGAAGTTATACGACGTGCCCAGTTGTGTGAGTAGAACTATGACCTGCATATTTTAAAGTTCAGTTGGAGTAAGGACAAGGGTCTGAGCAAATTGGGGGTTAACAAGAGTGCTAGGTTTGGACAGAAAGGTGCTGGTAAACGTCGGAGAGAGGCAGATGAGTCACATATGAAGACTGCTAGACCTTATATGCATCCGACTCTAACCCCAGCTAGGGGTATAGTGATTGGTGGATCCTGACTGACTACTGATCAGTGCAGAGTATGTGGTCGATATCATGGTAGTAGGCACTGTCATTTTCAGAGTACATGTTGCTTCAGATGTAGTAGGCTTGGCCACTATGCAAGAGATTATCCGGAAGCAGATGAGGTAGTCCTGCAGAAGGGCAAGGAGCAAAAGAAAGTTCCTACAGTTACACCTCCTGTAATGAATAGAGCCACGACTGAAGGAAAAGGAAAGCAAGTTGTGGGTCAAGGCAGAGTATATGCGATAGACCAGGCATCAACAGATAACTCTTCTAAGGTAATAAAGGGTACAATTTTGATTTTCAAATTAGAAGCTATAGCTTTATTTGATTCTAGTGCTACGTAATCCTTCATATCGCCTGTATGTGCATCAAAGTTGACAAGTTTTGTAAAACCCACATACCTAAATGAGACTTTATTAATAAGTACTCTAATGAGAGTTAGTCAGTTAGCTGAGCAAGTATATAAAGATTACAAAATGAGAGTAGGGGATAAGCATACGACAACCAATCGAATTTTGTTGAATATGTATGACCTTGATGTGATCTTGGGAATGGATTGGTTAGCTACCAATCATATTGTCCTAGACTGTTACTCTAAGTCAGTTACATTTTCATTACCTGAGAAAATTGTTGTAAAATTTTATGAGAAGTAATGAGATCCTGATTTTTTTTTTTAAGTAAAGTGCATTGGTACATAAATGACATGAATGTTGTTTTGAAAGTTATATTGCTTATGTGGTGGACATGCACAAAACATACCTTGATATAAATGACATTCCTATGGCTAGAGAATTTCTTGATGTTTTTTCAGAAGACCTATCAGGATTGCCACCGGATAGAGAAATGGAATTTGGTGTAGACTTGACACCCGAAACAGAGCCAATATCCAAGTCGCCATATAGGATGGCTCCAGTTGAATTAGAGGAATTAAGGAAGCAATTGCAAGATATGCTAGACAAGGGGTTTATAAGACCAAGCGTCTCACCATGGGGAGCCTCGGTATTGTTTGTGAAGAAGAGAGATGGAAGCCTCAAGTTATGTATCGATTATCGGATGTTGAACAAGGCTACTATCAAGAATAAGTATCCATTGCCGCACATCTATGATATATTGGAACAGCTTCAGGGAGCATAGATCTTTTCCAAGATAGATCTGAGGTCTGGGTACCATCAACTGAAGATTCAGAAGGAGGATGTGCCCAAGACATCTTTTCGCACCCGCTATGGTCATTACGAATTCCTGGTGATGCCTTTCGGGCTGACAAATGTGCCAACAGCTTTTATGGCTTTAATGAATGAAGTGTTCAGGCCATATCTGGATCAATTTGTGATAGTATTTATTAATGATATATGGGTTTATTCTGGATCCAGGAAAGATCACGAGCAGCACTTGAGGATTGTTTTGCAAACCCTTCGAGAGAGAAAGTTGTATGCCAAGCTTAATAAATGTGACTTTTGGTTAGAGCAGATTTCTTTTCTGGGCCATATTGTATCGAAGGATAGGGTGTCAGTAGATCCATCCAAGATTGAGGCTATTGTTCAGTGGGAATAGCCCAAGATAGTCACAGAGATCAGAAGCTTTTTGGGTTTGACAGGATACTACAAAAGATTTGTAGAGGGTTTCTCTAGATTGGCTGCTCCGTTAACACATCTTACGATGAAAAATGTGGAGTTTACATGGGATGAAGCATGCGAGAGGAGTTTTCAGGTAAGCATATATTAACCACTGCACCAGTTCTCACCATTCCTAATAACTCAGGGAACTATTATGTTTACGCAGATGCTTCACACTAAGGGTTGGGCTGTGTTTTGATGCAGAATGGAAGGGTAGTTGCTTATGGATCCAAACAATTGAAAGAGCATGAGAAGAACTACCCTACTCAGGATTTAGAGTTGGCGGCTGTAGTATTTGTACTAAAGATATGGCGCCACTACTTGTATGGTGAAAGATTTCAGATCTTTACGGATTACAAGAGTCTTAAGTATTTGTTCTCACAGAAGAAGTTAAACATGAGACAGAGAAGGTGGTTAGAACTCCTCAAAGACTATGATTGTGAGATTTTGTTCCACCCGGGGAAGGCAAATGTGGCTGTCGATGCGTTGCGTAAAAGGAGTCTCGGGTTGGTATCATATATGATGGTCAAGGAGCACGAGTTGTTGGAATAATTCACGAACCTTAGTTTAGATGTAACCCCACCTGAGATTGGCAGTCATGGGATTATAGCTAGCTTGAGATTAGAACCGGAGTTGATTGTGAGAATCCGGTAAGCTCAGCAAAATGATCAATGGTGTATTGATGTAATTAGCCAAATTCAGAAAGGTGAAGGCACATATTTTATATTGAGTTCAAATGGAATACTAAGGTTTGGAACTAGAATGTGTGTCCTTAACGATCCCGAGCATAGGAAGTTGATTTTATCAGATGTTCACTCATCAAGATACACAGTACATCCGGGGAGCAGTAAAATGTATCAAGATCTCTGAAAAATATACTAGTGGTCTGGGATGAAAAGAGATATAACTGAGTATGTTGCTAGATGTCTCATATGTCAATAGGTTAAGGTAAAGCATCAGAAACCTGAAGGATTATTGCGACCTCTACCGATACGGACATGGAAGTGGGAGCACGTCACCATGGATTTTGTCATGGAGTTATCGAGGACTCGTAAGAACCATTACGCTATTTGGGTTATAGTGGATCGGTTAACAAAATCGGCACACTTCTTAGCCATGAAATCTACAGATACCTTGAGTGCATTGGCGAACTTGTATGTATGGGAAATAGTGAGACTGCATGGAGTCTAAGTGTAAGATCCAATTTTTATCGTATTTCCTTATGAGTCACACATTTTATGGATATTGTTATATGTTAATGGAATCATAAGACGAATGATTTTGATCATATAAATTGAATGAAGTAGTCGAACGTACGTAAAATCTAAAAACGAACAGTTAAGGAATTTCAAATTAAATTTATGAGATTTGAATTGTCCGGATAAAGATACGAATTTTAAATGAGAAATTATAGTGGGTCCGAGAAGGAAAGTCGGCCTAAATTAGTCTCAAACGTGTAGAAGGGTAAAACGATCAAAAGACCAAAATTCAGTATAAATTCGATAAGAAAATTTCATTAAAAATATGGATTTAGGAAATCTTGATCAATAAAGGAGAAATAATTGAATTTCGAGTCCAATTGATCAAGATATGAATTTATTGAAATTAATCAGAATTTTCACTTCGAAAAATTATCCTGAAAATACTAGAAAAATATATCGAAAAGTCGAAATAAGGCAGATAAATTTATTTATTGATTAAATGAATAAAATAAGATTTTTTGAAGATATTTTTGAGTTTTTATAGTATTTTAATGAATATAATAATAATAAAATAAATTATAAAAAAAAAAGAGAAACGAATCTGGAAACGCGAAAGGAAGAAGAAAAACAGGGAAACAGAGACTGCGCGTGACTGAGAGCACCGACGAGCCACCACCGGTGACCAAGGAGGCCAGGCGAGGGTCGAAAAAGGTAGCGGACACCCGCGTGACCCTCCTGCCATCGAAACGCGTCCCACCGATGCCGGATTTTGGAAAATCGAGGAAGGGAAGCCGCAGAGGGAGAAAAGAGAATTGGCGGCCACCTAAGGGTTTTCGGTCCAACCCAAGGCCAGCCGAATACTCCCCTACTTTAGGCGCACCGATTGGCACCAGAAACGGCTCGAGAACCGACCAGAAAATAGATGAATGGCGACGGGGAAGCCCGAACCAGTACGGACTGGTTCAGTAAGAAGAGTACTGTACTGAACCGGACCGGACCGGTTCAGCCAAGAAAGAGAGGAAAAAGGGAGAAAAATAAAAAGAGAAAAAGGAAAAAGAGGAAGATTTTCGAAGATACACCGGACTTCGGGTAAGTCGGTAAGAGGTCAAAAGTGACCGATTTAATTTTTGAGAAATTTATTTAAATTATATTTGATCAAAAAGTTACCCGGAATTAAATATAAAATTATGCAGTTCAATGATAAATTGCGTACGTGAGCTGATCAAACTTCGATTTACGCACCATCGCATAATATCGGGTAAGTAAAGCTCATTTACGACAAACGTATAATTATTGCGCAATTGAAATTTATTTTGCGGAATACAGATTTATTTCCGTAATAAAATAGATTAAATTTAGATTTTTGAATAAATTATTGTAAATAGTATACCGGCTATCTAAAGAGTTTGGAACGAAGCCCGATGAGTATTGGTAAGCCAAATGAGCCCAATAGACCCGAAGAAGGGATTTAATAAGTGGAAACGGGCTGAAAAAGGTGTCGAGGCCCATTAATGTGAAATTGGGCCCAATAAAGTAAAACAGGCCCAATGTTTTAGATTCGATAGTAAGAGTGAAAGACTGATAAGTATATTTGAACTGACCTAATATGTGGTTATATATGCAGCTCCGTAGATTTGGTTTGGAGCGAATTGAACTGAGAGACCTAGTACGGTCGAGAAAAGATAAGTTTGTGAAGTGATTCCAGGTAAGGGAATTGTACGGACTGCTAGAGGCAACTTTACGTTATTTCAACATCATTTACATTCCCTAAAATTGTCTGAAGGGTCTAAATTTAAAATAAGAATTTTAGTGCCCAGATGGGCAAATGACCAAAATACCCCTATGAAGGGTAAAATTTTCAAAATTAGAAAAAGTTGAGAGGAGCAAGAACAAGAGGTTCTTGCTTGTTTTTAATGTGTTTTGACACATGCATGGGTAGGCTGGCTAACTTTTAAATACAAATGCACAGCATTGCATATTTTCAACAAAGTGATTTCTCTTGGAAATTGTTTTGAGATAACAGAGCCGCCTACGTGATTTTATGAAAGTGCGACGTGCTAGAGCCCAGTTCGCATGAGTTTTGATTTGTGTGATGCATGCATTAGTGCTGGACCAAGGGCTCGCACTAGAGTTTTGCATGCATTGGTGTTGGAGTCTAACTCACACCAGATTTTCATATGATTTTCATGACAAGGTGCTAGAGTCTAACTCTCATCATATTTTCACTTGATTTTTATAACACAATGCTGGAGCCTAGCTCTCACTAGTTTTACATGATTTTGACAGAGTGCTAGAGCTTAGTTCGCACTAGATCTTATAAGATTTTATGAAACGCGTGTTGGAGCTTTGCTCGCATGATATTTTTCTTGATTTTTTTGAGAGTCCTGGAGCATCGTTCGCACTGATTTTATGAGACATTCGATGAGTTGTGCTTGGAGCGTCGGGTAGACTCTGTGTCATGCCGATTAAATATGCTCGCACGTGTGTTTTGAGATTGGCAGGATTATTGATGCACGTGTGTTTTATGGTTGTATGATAATGATGATGTGCTAGAGCTTACCTTGCACAACAGTTTTGAGATGATACAGTGCTAGAAGTAGTTGCTCGCACTAAGAGATACCACGCTGGAGCCTTGCGTTGACTGTGTGTCACGCTGATTCTGCTCGCCTAGTATATGAGACATGGTTAAGGATGATAAGTCCATCTGTGTAGGGTGGATGGACTGGGTCCACAGGTGTACGTTAAACCGTGTAGTTGTTTGTGGAATACTTGATAATTCTATTTTTTATAGAATTATTTGTGCTTAAATTCCTAATTATTTATTTAATCCTCATATTATTTTCTTAATAATCCCCTTTATTTAATTCAAATTCTTTAATATGCAGATAAATTAAATCCGGATGAAACTTAATCGTTTCAGACGAAATTGGACTGAAAACGAGCTAAAAGAAACTGGACCACTTCCAATTTGCAGACCGAGTCATCTATCGTCTGGACACGCGTGATGCTAGGTGTCCGTATTTTATTTGCTCTGAAACGATAAGATCGAAGGACACCGTGCCAACTCTCTGGAAGACACATGCCGGGCCACATCGCATAACTAATTGGACAAAAAGACTGATGACATGGAAATATCTACTCTGCAGCAAATCAAATGAAGACAAGTGGCCAAATAATGCCAACTCATCTAGGATAAAAAATTACCATTGTACCCCTATGTTTGTATATAAATAGAATGTGATGGCAATTGAAAAGTAGGAGTAGGGTCAGTAGAAGTAGTTTAGGGTAGGAATAATGTAGAGTAAATTAGGAGTAGTTTTAATTTAGGGTAGTTTTTTTTTAGATTAGTTTTATTTTTTGTTTAAATTTTCCATTGTTATCTTTTATTTTTCTTGTTTCCTTTTACTTCTCACGTTAGCTTGTTGTTTATAGCCACCATTCTTGTTAAGCTACTGTTCATAGGAATTGTTACTTTTATTTTAAGAGAAATTTCATTTCTTTTCTAGTCTTTTGTAGTTCACATTGGCAGCCTCCATTGATATGAGTTTTTACAAGTTTTTATTTTAGTAAAGTTCGGACCTTTAAAACAATTGAATGGAAAGCTTGTTTTCCTTTAGTTCATTTTCACTACTTTGTTTCCATGGTTTTTAGTGTTCATTCGGGTAGATTCTGGGGAGCTGGAACGGGTAATTAACAGCCCTATTGCTCAACCCGTACCCTTGTTCCATTTTCGTTTATTGCTTTTATATATATATATATTTATTTCGTTTGCCTTTCAAATTTTCCAAAGTGCTCTTCGTCATTTGTTTCTTTTGAGTCTCTCTTTACTATTGAAATGGGATGATGAATGGAGGCTATGTGACAGTTTACCGAATAGCTTGTTTTGCTTTTAATCTTAATCTTGATTGATCAAACAAAAGAGAGAAGGTTTAGTGTTTTGCCACTGCTGGCGTCGAAAGGTGAAATAGTGCAGGAAAGACTGCATGTGTTTGCTGGCTCGAAGCCGAATGCATGGTAGACTAAGCTGGAGGCAGAACGTGGATTATTAAGGAAGCAGTGCGGACTGAACTTTTGTTGGACAAGATGCCTGGCAGCATTATTTGCAGTAGTTCTTTCTCTGTTTGGTTCTTTTTGTGTAGTATAGTTATCTTTTGATGCACTTGCATTACAGGAGTAGATTCATGCTTATTCCAAAGCCACAACAAGCATTCGATGCATCCTTTACTGTGACAAGGGCAGGAAAAATAAAATTTCTCTCTGTTCTGCTCTGTTTTAGTGCAATTTATTGTTCATAAGTTAGTTTTGTTCTAGTTTATTGTTAATGACTAATTTAGATTTATTTGCACTCTGTTAAGATTGCCTCACTATTTTCATTCTCTGCTGCCCCTCGGTTGAAGAAGGTTGGATTGGTTGAAGGTCAGATGAGCTGTAAATACTGCTGGGTTAAGCTACTGTGCTGAGCTGTGCAGCAAGGGTATACAGCTGTCGAAGGATTGGAAGCAAGCAAATGCGAGGCTAGTGACAGGAGCTCTACCTCTGATCCTGCATCTACCATTGCGAAGCCATCCGTGCCCAGTTTCTGCTATGTTGGCTAGCCGAGATAGTGTAACATTGTGTTTCTGGCACAGGCGAATCGGAGCAGCAGATCATGCTGCTGAGCAGAGGTGGTACTGTAGCATTGACGCACCTGCAGCAGATGGTACTATCTGGAGCGGACAGCAGACGAGAGCGGTAGCAACGTCTGGAGCCTGGAGCACGACTAGAGCAGAGGATGACTGTAGTAGTAAGCGGACAGCAGCAGCTCCTGGAAATGTTGGACAAAATGAAGAAGACGCACAGTACCAGCAGCTTGTCGGGACCACTCCTTTAATTTAAGATTAAGGCCATATTTGGCCACATCCTTTCCTTTTTAATTTACTAGTTATTGCATTTTATATTTTTATTGCTTTTATTAGTTGTTAATTATGTTAGTTGTTACTTGATAATTATAGGTTAATTCTAGTGTTTTAGTTTGTTAATTTAATTTTTAGTTTTAGTTTTTATTTAATAGTTAATTTTATATTTTATGTTTTGAGACTTTATTTTAGTTTAGTTGCATTTAGAGTTAATTTATATTAATTATGTTTCATGCATTTTAGGTTAATTTAATTTGCAATAGTTTAAATTCATGCATTTTTATTTTAACTTTGGTTAATGTTGAGTTTAATTAAATTTTTTTGCTTTATTTTCATATTTGTATTTTATTTTAGTTGCGTTAATTCATTTTAACTGTTTTAATTTTCTTTTGTAGGTTCTTGCTTTTTATTGCTTAGAGCTTTGTAAGTAATTTTAGCTCAGTTTTATTTTCTTTATTTTATAGTTGTTATTATTTTCAGTACTTTAATTTTAGCCATGTAGACCACCCATCAGAACTTCATAATTTGCTAGGATATACTTAAGGTAAGAATAACCGGTAGTTAATTAGGCTACTCAACTTCTCTGTGGGATGATAACTCGGGACTCAAATCCTATTATTACTTGTACGACCCGTGCACTTGCGGATAATATCTTTAGGGCGTGTCAAATTTTTGGCCCCGTTGCCGGGGAAGTTTTAATTAGTCGTTAATTAATATTGGTGAAATTATGCTTAGGTGTAATTTGAGCTTGTAAATATTTAGGTTGTAAATATTTAGAGCCCTACTTAGGTTA
Organism: Firmiana major; assembly: GCA_033439115.1. Classification (NCBI taxonomy): domain Eukaryota; kingdom Viridiplantae; phylum Streptophyta; class Magnoliopsida; order Malvales; family Malvaceae; genus Firmiana; species Firmiana major. Next base: position 40,749,154 of record CM065908.1, on the reverse strand, counting down.
TTTGAATTTTCTCTTAATTAATTAATCAAAAAAATTGAAAAATTGAAAAACTTAAAAAAAATTTCTAAGGACTTTTCGATGATTGCATGCGTAGAGCCAGAAGTTTTGATTGCTTTCCTCTAAATCTTGAAATTGAACACTTAGAAAAATTCGAAAGGATTCTAGGAAATTATTAGCTCCCCTGCAAAACATCATGGCAGAAAATAGGGAATTTAGAACCGTTGGAGATTATGCAATGCCGACGATTGGAGGATATTATTCCGGCATTAGGCCACCAGCTGTCCATGCAAACAACTTCGAAATTAAGCCCGCAATCCTCCAGACGATCCAGACTTCATTGCAGTTCAGTGGGCTCCCTCACGATGACCCACATGCTCACCTTGGGCAATTCTTGGACTTGTGCAACACCTTCAAACATAATGGATTATCTGATGATGCTCTTAGACTTAGATTATTCCCTTTCTCACTTAGGGATAGGGCGAGACACTGGTTAACCTCCCTGCCTCCAGGATCCATTTCTACATGGGACGAGTTAGCCCATCAATTTCTATCTAAGTTTTTCCCTCCCTCTAAAATGGCCCAACTCCATAGTAATATATCTTCCTTTGCCCAGTATGACTCTGAATCTCCTTACAAGCATGGGAACGATATGAGGAGCTTCTTAGGAAGTTCCCTCACCATAGCCTACCTTTGTGGTTGCAAGTCCAGACCTTCTACAACGGACTTACAAGCCCAAATAGGACCATTATTGACGCTGTGGTGGGTGGTGCGCTAATGTGTAAAACAGAGGAGGAAGCTTACGAGTTTTTAGACAAGATGGCAGCTAACAACTATTTATGATCCTTAGAGAGGCAAATGCCAAAGAAGCCGACGGGTATTTATGAGCTCGACACACTGTCTATATCGACCTCTCAAATCGCTAATCTTACGAAGAAGGTAGAGTTGCTCAGTACCCAACATAATCCTCTCACTAGTCCTAACCCTGTGTATTCTGTCCAAAGTCCTTGCCTTTCCTACGAGCTATATAGTGGTACCCACTCTGTAGACAAGTGTCCACTTAATTTAGAATCGGTTCAGTACATTGCCCCTCCTAAGCAACAGAACAACCCCTTGTCAAACACCTATAATCCAGGGTGGAGGAACCATCCTAACTTCTCATTGAGCCAAAACCAAGGGCAAACTTCTAGCTCTACACCTGTAGGACTCCCTGGTTTTCAAGCTCCACCAGTTCAGGTACCACCACAGCCACAATTTCCATACCATCCACCACATCATCCATCCCCACCTTAATTTCAACATCATCCACCTCACTTCCATCAACCACCACCACCACCACTTATGTAGCCCCAACTCTACCATGCACCAGTAGCTGAGAAGAAGCCTACATTAGAGGAGATGTTCTCAACGATCCTATAAAATCAAGCTGCTTTAATTAAGAACTTAGAAGTTCAGGTTGGATAAATAGCTAGTGCTCTTAGCCAGTGTCCACAAGGGACCCTTCCTAGTAACACTGAAGTTAATCCTGTTAAGCAAAGGGAGGGTAAGGAACATGTTAGATCCATCACCCTTAGGAGTGGTATAGAGCTAGATGATCCACAAGTTAAGTCCCAACCTAAACACCACATAGTTGAAGAATCCTTAAGTTCTAACGAAGCAGCTCAGAAAGAGCAGGAATATCAGGATCGGGCTGCAAAAGAATCCAAGCTAGGCACTTCTTCATCTATACCTTCTTCTTATTCATTGCCTTCCTCGCCCTCTGATTCTACATAGGTTCCCACTACATTGCCTCTAGTTAGACCACCAGTACCTTTTCCTCAGAGGTTCCAAGATCAAAAACTAGAACAACAATTCACTAAATTTCTTGAGGTTTTTAAGAAACTTCACATCAACATTCCTTTCGCAGATGCCTTAGAGCAAATGCCAAGTTATATGAAGTTTCTAAAGGATATCCTCTCGAGGAAAAGGAGATTGGACGATTATGAGACGGTGGCCTTAACTGGGGAATGTAGTGCAATTATCCAAGGGAAATTACCCCCCAAGCTCAAGGATCCCGAGAGTTTTACCATACCCTGCACTATTGGAAATCTATTCTTTGGTAGAGCCCTGTGTGGAAATCTCGATTCCATGGAGGTAGACCCTGTCCTATTTCTAGTGGATTATGCTTCAGATGTGGGAAGCTCGGGCATATGGCGAGAGTTTGCCCAGTGATTATTGATATTGCCCCACAGAAGGGTAAGGAGCCTGAGAGAGCTCCAGCTGATATGTTGGCTCTGAGGAGGAGAACGACGACAAAGAAGAAAGGGAAGATGGTTATTGGACGAGGGCGAGTACATTCCTTAGACCAAGTCACGGTTGATGCTTCATCGGATGTGATTAGAGATAACATCCTGATGTATGATTTAGAAGCATATGTTTTAATTGATCTTGGTGCCACGAATTCATTTGTATCACCTTCATTTACATGTAAGTTAGCAAAACATGTAGAGCGTACACCTTTAAGTAGGATGATGTTGATTAGTACGCCTATAGATAACAGTCAGCTGGTTGAGTATGTGTTAAATGACTGTAAGTTAAGAATAAGGGTAAAGGGTATGACAACCAATCTAATATTGTTAAGTATGAGTGATTTTTATGTAATCTTAGGAATGGATTGGTTATCTGCAAACCATGCTGTGTTAGATTGTTATGCTAAGATAGTTATGTTTCCCACCCTTATGAATTACATTATAAAGTTTGATGAAAATAAATGAAAGTAGTAGTTATGGTTATAATAAATAATGTACTATGCTAACTATGAAATGAAAATATTGAAGGTTTTATTGCATACGTGGTTGATACGGATAAGACACATCCAGAGTTGGTAGATATTTCTGTGGTCAGTGAGTTCCCAGATGTCTTTTCGGATGAATTGCCAGGTTTACCACCTGACAGAGAGATAGAGTTCTATATAGATATGGTGCCTAAAACTAAACCTATTTCAAAACCACCGTATCTCTTGGCCTTAGTTGAGCTGGAGGAGCTCAAGAGACAGTTACAGGAGTTGTTAGATAGGGGGTTTATCAGACCAAGTGTTTCGCTTTAGGGAGCACTGGTTTTGTTTGTGAGGAAGAAGAATGTGAGCCTCTGATTATGTATACATTACAGATTGTTAAATAAGGCTACCATCAAGAATATGTAGTATTGATGACTTGTTAGATTAGCTCCGGGGAGCGCGGGTATTTTCTATAATTGATCTGAGGTTGGGGTATCATCAGTTGAAAGTTCGGAGTGGAGATGTGCCCAAGACAGCATTTAGGACCCGATATGGCCATTATGAGTTTTTGGTTATGCCATTTGGATTGATGAATGCTCCCGCAGCTCTCATGGCTTTGATGAATGATGTGTTCAAGCCATATTTAGATCAGTTTGTTATCGTCTTTATCGATGACATATTAGTATACTCAAAATTCGAAGAAGAAAGTGAGAAGCACCTCGGGATTGTATTGCAGACCTTACGAGAGCAAAAGTTGTATGCTAAACTCAGTAAGTGTGACTTTTGGTTGGCACAGATCTCGTTTTTGGGACACATTGTGTCGAGGGATAGAGTATTAGTAGATCCATCTAAGATTGAGGCTGTAGTTTAGTGGGAACAACAGAGGATAGTTACTGAGATTAGACGTTTTTTAGGTTTAGCAGGGTTTTATCGAAGATTCTTTAAGGGATTTTTAAAGTTAGCTGCTCCGTTGACCCGTCTCACTAGAAAAAGTATAGTATTTGTGTGGGACAAGGATTGTGAGAGGAGTTTCAAGGAGCTGAAGCGTCGATTGACCACCGCTCCGATTCTCACTATCCCTACTACCTAAGGAGGATTTTCAGTGTATACCGATGCTTCGCATCAAGGACTGGGCTGTGTATTGATGTAGGATTGGAGAGTAGTTACTTAAGGATCCAAACAACTGAAGGACCATAAGAAGAACTATCCGACCCATGATTTGGAGTTAGCAGCAGTAGTGTTTGCGTTGAAGGTATGGTGCCACTACTTGTATGGTGAGAAGTTCAAATTTTTACTGATCACAAAAGCCTCAAGTTTCTGTCCTCGCAGAAGGAGCTGAACATAAGACAGAGAAAATGCCTAGAGCTTCTGAAGGACTACGATTGTGAGATACTTTATCATCTGGGTAAGGCCAACGTTGTAGCTAATGCTTTGAGCAGGAAGAGCCTTGGGATGGTATCGTATATGATGGTCAAGGAACATGAGTTGCTAGAGCAGTTTGCTAGCCTTAATTTGGGAGTTGTGCCTTCTGACATGGATACAGACTATATGATTGCTAGTTTACGCTTGGATCCAGATCTATTGGACACGATCAGATAGGCTCAGTAAACTGATCCATTTTGCATTGATATGACTGGTCAGATACAAAAGGGTACAGTGACTGATTTTAAGTTGAGTTTTGATGGACTACTGAGGTTAAAAGGTAGGGTGTGTGTTCCCGAAGACTAAGAGCTCAGGAAATTAATTTTGTCAAAAGCTCATTCTTCGAGGTACACGTTGTATCCGAGGAGTAACAAGATATACCAGAACCTTTAGAAGGTGTATTGGTGGTCGGGTATGTAGACAGATGTGATGAATTTTGTGGCAAGATGTCTCGTAGCAGATGAAGGCATAAGAAGCCTGAAAGGTTATTTCAGCCTCTACCTATCCCCCCAAACTTAAGCTTTTGTTTGTCCTCAAGCAAAACAAAATTTCATACAGGAATGACAAGTACTAAACACAATAATTTCCCCAATATCATCCTCAAAGATAAAGTACAGACTATGATCTCAAAGACTCACAATTACAAGTCCAACAGTCAGAATCATTCAATCATAAGTCCTAACCCAAATTGGACTCCTCGTGTGTGTGTGAAAATGTCAAAGTCACTTCACAGTACATTATCCGGATCAGATTATGCAAACACAGTGAATGCAAAGTCAATGACATGTGATCATTCACATAAGTTTGCTTTCCACTTCTCTCTCCACTAATGTAGTCACACTTAACCAAAGATCGGCAGGACTTCATTAAGCTTGTAATGTACGGCTGGGGCTAAGGTATGATAAAGTCGATTTAGGTTTAATTACCCCTTAACATGCATAATTTCTAGGATCTTTAATGTAAGAGCTCAATTTATTTCCCCCAAACTTATTTATTTCACTGGACATTTTATTCTATTTTTGTATTTTTCTTCTTTCTTCTTTTCTTTTTCTTTTTCTTTCATTTTCATAATTTTTTTCAAATTTTCACTATCACCAAATATCCATATGTATAAAGCTCACAATATATCGCAATGACTTTTCATGCTTTCAGGGTAAGGGATAGGAAAAGCGTGTTTAAGCTAAGGAAAAATAAGCAGGTGTATTTACAGAGAAAAGCTTATTTGGCCCAGATGGGTGACTAGGGGTAAAATATGTACAGGGTTGGCTAGAAAGGCTCAAACGATCCAAAGATGGCCTAAATCATCTCCCTAATTAAGTGTGATCTAATATTTCACCTCGAGATCAAATCAAACAAATTCTAGAATATGATGCACAAAATCAACTGAACAAATGTAATCCTATGTCCACATAAGCTTTCTCTAAATAAATATACAGATTCATGACATGACATTTGCATAAAATGAGGAAATCACAATCAGAATCAAGATAAATTTAAGAATTCAACTTCATGCTTTTCCTATAATCATGTTCTCAATCAATCAAAATCAGACTTAATCATGGGGTCATATCATCAGAATATGGGAAAACTACATGCTAAGCACTAAATCATCCCAAAATCAAACAATTTAAGCTCATATTTTCGAAAAAATTTTGAAATTGTTTTCAATTTTGCCTAAATTTTTGAAAAAAATGCTCAAGTGATATCCTCTCCCCCAAACTTAAAGTGCACAGTGTCCTCACTGTGCAGATAATATATGAATTGAAGTTCAAGAAAAAAGTACTCCCTTATCTGATGATGATGATGAACATTCGAAGCTTGATTGAAAAGGTAATGTTGTAAAAGAAATCTGCAAAATAAAGAAAGAAACAACGAAAAAGAAAAAGAACTATATACAATGAGAAAAGAAAAATTAAGCCATTTCAAATGCAGCTAAAGAACACAACACTCAGCAGCAGGGTGAAGAGTAGGAGGATAAGCCAGAGTGGTGACAGAATGTTGACTGTTTACTCCTCCTTAGCTCTATCTACTTCCCTCTTTCTTTTAGATTTCTTGTGCTTAAGTCTTATATCCTCCTCAATCTCTATCTTAAAACACTCTTGAGAGTCATCAGAGAGCTTCAAAGGTTTGAAAACATTAAACTTTACTTCCTGATCTTGGACTCTCATCGTTAACTCCCCTTTTGTACATCAATTAAGGTTCTACCTGTCGCTAGGAAAGGTCTGCCTAGTATGATGGGGACTTCCTTGTCTTCCTCCATGTCTAATACAAAATCTGCAGGGAAAATAAATTTGTCCACCTTTACTAACACATCCTCAATGACCCCCTTCGGATATTTAATGGATCGATCAGCTAGCTGAAGGGTCACTGTGGTAGGCTTGACATCCCCTATTCCTAACTTTTGGTAGATAGACAGAGGCATCAGATTGATACTGGCTCCTAAATCATACAGGGCTCTACCAAAGAACATATTTCTAATAGTGCAGGTATGGTAAAACTCCCGGGATCCTTGAGCTTGGGGGGTAATTTCCTTTGGATAATTGTACTACATTCCCCAGTTAAAGCCACAGTCTCATACTCTTCCAATCTTCTTTTCCTAGAGAGGATATCCTTTAAAAACTTCACATAACTTGGCATTTGCTCTAAGGCATCTGCGAAAGGAATGTTGATGTGAAGTTTCTTAAAAACTTCAAGAAATTTGGCAAATTGATGATCCAATTTTTTATTTTGGAACCTCTGAGGAAAAGTTATTGGTGGTCTAACTAGAGGCAATGTAGTGGGAACCTGTGTAGAATCAGAGGATGAGGAAGGCAGTGAAGAAGAATAAGGTATAGATGAAGAAGCGCCTAGCTTGGATTCTTTTGCAGCCTGATCCTGATGTTCCTATTCTTAACAGGGTTGGACTTTGGACTTAACTTGTGGATCATCTAGCTCTCTGCCACTCCTAAGGGTGATGGATCTAACATGTTCCTTACCCTCCATTTGTTTAATAAGATTAACTTCAGTGTTACTAGGAAGGGTCCCTTATGGATGTTGGCTAAGAGCATTGGCTATCTGTCCAACCTGAACTTCTAAATTCTTGATTGAGGCAGCTTGATTTTGCAGGATCGTTGTGAACATTTCCTCAAGCGAGGGCTTCTTCTCAGCTGCTGGTGCGTGGTAATGTTGGGGCTGCATAGGTTGTGGTGGTGGTGTTGGCTGATAGAAGTGAGGTAGATGATGCTGAAATTGAGGTGGGGATGGATGATATGGTGGATGGTGTGGAAATTATAGGTGTGGTGGTGCATGAACTGATAAAGCTTGAAAACCAGGGGGTCCTACAGATATGGAGTTAGAAGATTACCCTTGATTTTGGCTCCATGAAAAGGTAGGATGGTTCCTCCACCCTAGATTGTAGGTGTTTGAAAATGGGTTGTTCTGTTGCTTCTGAGAGGGTGCAACGTACTAAACTGATTCTAAGTTAAATGGACACCTATTTATAGAGTGTATACCACCACACTGATCACAGAAAAGAATAGAACTTTGGACAAAATAAACTGGATTAGGACTGATGGAAGGATTATGTTGGGTACTGAGCCACTCTACCTTCTTTGTAAGGTTAGCAATTTGAGAGGTCAAGGTAGACAGCGTGTCGAGCTCATAGATACCTACTGACTTTTTAGGCAATTGCCTCTCCGAGGACCATAGATAGTTGTTAGCAGCCATCTTGTCTAACAATTCGTAAGCTTCCTCCTTTGTTTTACACATTAGCGCTCCACCCGCAGTAACGTCAACAATGGTCTTATTTTGGCTTGTAAGTCCGATGGAGAAGGTTTGGACTTGCAGCCGCAAAGGTAGGCCATGATGAGGGCACTTCCTAAGAAGCTCCTTATATCGTTCCCATGCTTCATAAAGAGATTCCGAATCAAATTGGGCAAACGAAGATATGTCACTACGGAGTTTGGCCATTTTAGAGGGAGGGAAAAACATAGCTAAAAATTGATGGGCTAACTCGTCCCAAGTACAAATGGATCCTGGAGGCAAGGAGGTTAACCAGTGTCGCACCCTATCCCTAACAGAGAAGGGAAATAATCTAAGCATAAGCGCATCATCAGATAATCCATTGTGCTTGAACGTGTTGCACATGTCCAGGAATTGCCTGAGGTGAGCATGTGCGTCATCGTGCGGAAGCCCACTGAACTGCAGAGAAGTCTAGATCATCTGGATAATTGAAGGTTTGATTTCAAAATTGTTTGCATGGACAGCTGGTGGCCTAATGCCGGAATAATATCCTCCAATTGTCGGCACTGCATAATCTCCAACTGTCCTAATTTCCCTATTTTCTGTCATGATGTTTTGTAGCGGATCTAATAATTTCCTAGAATCCTTTCGAATTTTCCTAAGGGTTTTTTCAATTTCAGGATCTAAAGGAAAGCAATCATAACTCCTGGCTCTACGCATGCAAACATCACAAAGTCCTTAGAAATTTTTTAAGTTTTTTAATTTTTCAATTTTTTTAATTAGATAGAGAAAATTTAACTAAACGACGCCAAAAACTTGGTACGATCTAATCATATTACCGCAAGTGCATGGGTCATACAAGTAATAATGAGATTTGAGTCCTGGATTATCATCCCACAGAGAAGTTGATTAGCCTAATTAACTACCGGTTAATCTTACCCTAAGTATATCCTAGCAAATTATGAAGTTCTTAATGGGTGATCTACTAGGCTAATTAAAATTATTGGAAAACAATACTATAAATTAAATAAAACCGAGCTAAAATTACTTACAGTGCTCCAAGCAATTAAAAGCAATTACTTACAAAAATAATTAAAGCAGTTAAAATTCGTTAACGCACTTAAAATAGAATCGTAGAAAAATTAAGAAAATAACTACAAGTCTAAATGTCTAAATATTAATTATAAATTAATCCTAATTATATCTAATTACTAATTTAACAATAAAATCTAACTAATGCATGAGAAATACTATTTTTGGTTATTCAATTTAAAATGAAAATTTAACAATGTATAAAATGATTTTAAACTAATTTAATTCTAATTGTGAAACCTATTACTAAAATAAAAATTAACTAATGACAAAATTAAATCTAAATTCTGACTAATCAATCAATTGAACTATAGCTAATCATGCAAATAAAATTAAAATCTTAACTTCTTATGCTAACAAATTAAATTGGAATTAAACTATTCTAAAAGTGCATGAAAATGAATTAAAGCTACAATGCAAAATTGCCAAACATGGCCTTAATCAAATGCTAAACCAAGTGGTCCTGATAACTGCACTGTTACACATTCTTCTCCAATTTTGGTTCGGCCTCCAGGTGCTTCAGACGTGCTCTCGGTCTGCTTGGTCCTGCCATCTGCTGCAGTTCGTCCTCGGCCAGTCCTGCCCAGTCTAGGTAAAATAGTTTGCAACACAAATTTGCACTGTACATCTTCACCCCTTGTCCTGTACTGTTGCCTCATGCTTTACCTTACGTTTTCTGCTTCAGTAGAATGCGCCAGCTTCCCTTACGCCGGTACCCATCAATTTGCAGCAGCCTTCAGTATCTGTCCTTTGCTCGGGACAACCTGTACGGTACTATCGTTTGGTTCACTCTCTACAAAATCAAGCACACAGCAGACCTAGCATGCACAACAGCACCTCCCCGGAACCGAGAGCAACCTGAAAACAAAACAAAATTTAAATGAGCAATTAGATAACCCGAAAGAGATAATATTGCAAAGAAATAAAGCAAACAGATTAACAAATGGCACCCCAGCAGATAGTAAAGCTTCGGTACAATGAAGTAATGCAAAATATGCAGAAAAAACTATGATGAACAGTAGTAAAAGCTCGGGACAGAGCATAACAGAGGAAGGAATTGGTCCCTGTCCACTGCAACAATGCACTCCAACATTTTTCTTGGCAATGGAATCAGCAGCAGTCCCACCACGTTCCACTCGACACTACACAGCCACACCAACAACCATGACTTCACTGCACTCTCAACAGCCGGTAGCTGGGAATACCTCTACTCTAAACTGTTAATGTCTCATTTTCTACTCTAATAAACACAAGTAAAACATAATATTATGATGATAAAGCTGTAAAAAGTGATCACAACCGAACTGTAAAATGAAGAACTAAGAAACGCATAAACTGAGAATTGCAAGATAATCAGAATGTAAAAATAATGTACAGGAAAATAAAAAAGAAAATAGATGCAGTCGGGTTGAAAATGTTGGCTATAGTTCAGTAACTCCTCACACCCGCATCAAACTACCCAAAACGATACATAGGCAGTACCGACTGAGGCATGACCGAATGGTTCCAGCTATATATGCGTGGGCAGTAGAAAGACATAAAGCAAACAGAAAAGCAAGCAACCCGAACGAGCTACTAAAAAGAAGAAAATAAAAATAGATGCAGTAAAAGATATTACCAGCAACTAGAATTAACTTTTTCATTTAAAGAAAATAACATGGAAGCTTGAAAGATTCTATAACAATGGTGAATAACTAACGAGAAAGCATGAAAAAGAAACTATTCTAACCTATGCTACCTCTATTCTACCCTAACTTACATTACTCCTAAATTCTACACTACTCCTACCCTATACTACTTACCCTACTCCTACTTTCTACCTTTTTTTTTTCAATTGCCATCATATTCTATTTATACACAAACATAGGGGTACAATCGTAATTTTTTTCATCCTAGATGAGTTGGCATTGTTTGGCCACTTGTCTTCCTTTGATTTGTCGTAGAGTAGATATTTCCACGTCATTAGTCTTTTTGTCCAATTGGTTGTGGATGTGGCTCGACGTGTGTCTTCCAGAGGGTTGGCACGGTGTCCTTCGATCTTATTATTTCGGAGCAAATAAAATACGGGCACTTGGCATCACACGTGTCCAGATGACTTGATGACTCGATCTGTAAATTGGAAGTGGTCTAGTCTCCTTTAGTCCAGTTTCAGCCCAATTTTGACTAAAACGACTGAGTTTTCATCCGAATTTTATTTACCTGCACATTAAAGAATTTTAATTAAATAAAGGGGATTATTAATAAAATAATATGGGGATTAAATAAATAATTAGTAATTTAAGCACAAATAATTCTATTAAAAATAGAATTATCCAGATGTCTCGTAGCAGGTGAAGGTAGAGCATAAGAAGCCTGTAGGGTTATTGCAGCCTCTACCTACACCGACATGGAAATGAGAGCATATCACCATGGATTTCGTGATGGGTTTATTGAGGACTTGTAGGAATCACGATGCAATAAGGGTGATCAATGATAGACTGATGAAGTCAGCCCACTTCCTAGCTATGAGAGCTACCGATACTCTGAGTTTGTTGGAAGAATTGTATCTACGCGAGGTAGTGAGGTTACATGGTGTTCCAGTGAGCATTGTCTCGGGTAGGGATTCCTACTTCACCTCTCACTTTTGGGAACATTTTCAATAAGCCATGGGAACCCGGTTGAGTTTGAGCACCGCTTTTCATCCTCAGATAGATGGTCAGTCACAGAGGACTATATAGACTCTGGAGGATATGTTGAGAGCGTATCTGTTAGATTTTAAAGTCTCCTTGGATGATCACTTACCATTAACCGAATTTGCCTACAACAACAGTTATCATTCGAGTATCGGGATAGTACTGTATGAGGCATTGTATGGCCGTAGATGTTGTTCCTCTATCGGTTAGGAAGAAGTGGGTGACCAAAAGAATTTTGCTCATGATTTGGTTACACAACCCTCTGAGGGTGTCCGGTTGATTGTTGAAAGATTGAGGACAGCTTAGAGTAGATAGAAGAGTTATGCTGACAGGAGATGAAGACCACTTGAATTCGTAGTTGGTGAGTCAGTATTTCTGAAGGTTTCTCCTTACAAAGGTATAACGAGATTCAATGAGAGAGGTAAGCTGAGTCCTCGTTACATTGGACCCTTTGAGATACTTGATCGAGTGAGAGATAAGGCCTATAGGTTTGCTTTGCCACCAGACTTATCGGGAGTGCATAATGTCTTCCACATTTTGATGCTTTAAAAATATCATCCAGATCTAACCCATGTGATTCAGTATGAGCCATTAAAGCTCAAGGATGATTTGACATATGTAGAGAAATTGATCCGGATATTGGATAGGAAGGAGAGAGTCTTGAGATCGAAGACCATCAGGTTAGTTAAGGTTCTCTGGTAGTATCACACTTCAGAGGAGGCTACTTGGGAGCTAGAGAGTCTAATGCTAGAGAGACACCCCCAATTGTTTGATGATTAACTTGGTTCTAATTTGGAGGACCAAAATTTTTTAAGGAGGGGAGGAATGTAAGGCCCGTAAATTCATATGTATTCTTATGATTTCGTGATGTACAGACAAGTTACATTTGATATGAATCATAAAAAATGAGTGCTTTTAAGATCCAAATGTGAATAAAATGCAAAACAAGTAGTGAAGCAAATTAAATATGAATATACCTTTGAATTTCTAGGAAAATTGCAACAAGAATGCTGCAGATGAAGGGCATATTGATCTCATTAGAAAAGGGAGATTGATCTCATGGCTTGAAATACAATGCCAAAGCTTTCTGCAAGAGGGAGATCGATCCCTCAATCAAAGCAGATCGATCTTGGGTGAATTCTGGTTAAGACAGATCGATATCTAAAGGGTTCTGGATAGCATAGATCTATCTCTTCTTAAGGGCCAGATCTATCTCTAAGTGATTCTGTTTGAGCCAAATCGATCTCATGCCAAGGGACAGATCGATCTTACCTTCTCAAGGTTAAATTCTGGAAGAGTTTCAATACAGAGCATATCGATCTCTCATGGTTAGGAGATTGATCTCCTAAGGCAATTCTATATAAACTCAACTGCTGTACCTTCTTTCTCCAAGAAACAGAAATGCCTATTGAAACCAAGTGAAAGCCTAACCTTTACACTCCAAAAATCATCACCTTTCAATCAGTTTTGAGAGAGATTTGTTTCAGCAAAGTTGTTCCTAGTGAAGAGGAGAACAACATAGTTGTAAACTAGAAGTTGAAATCAAGGATTGAAGAAGCAAAGTGGATTTCCCCCAATTTGGTAAAAAGAGGAAAAATCAAGCTAGGTAAGATTCAATACACCAGCTTCAAATATGTTAATATAGGTATCTTGGTAAGTCGATTGGTGTATTTTGTTGGCTGAAAACACCTTGAACATGTTAAATCCCCATGACCAAAAATTTGAGAAAATGAGAGGAAGTTGAGTAGGCATGGATTTGAAAATGATTTAAGCATGTAGTGATGTTATTAAGCATGTATATATGATTGTAAGATAGCTTTATGAAATGCATGTATTGGAATAGATGAGGAATGAAAATAGGTATGTGAGATATATGGTGAAATACCATAGTGGGAGAAAATGATGAACTTGAGGCAATGGAAGATTTATGCCGGTTCATTTTTGAGTCAGTAGAGTTAAAGAGTCTAATAGGTTCTCGAGAAATGAGTTGTAAAATCAAAATGGACTTAAGATAGAATAAGGTCCAATAAGATGTAATAAGGCCAAATGGGTGTAAAAAGGGCTAAATACGTTGATTGAAATTCATGCAAGTGAAAATTAAGTACATTAAGGTATACTAATGTGAATGGTTATCTACAGCTTCGGAGATTATATTAGAAGCTGATTGGACTGCGAGGTCTAACAGCACCGAGTGTCACACCCCGACTTCGGGTGCCCTTCATCCATACGTATACTACTTACGGTTGGGTTGTGAGCTAATGCAATTACTAATTTCATACATTTATAGTGAAAATATTTGAAATTCTAAAGCACACACTCTCAGGCACGTGTGTAGGTACACAAAACTGATTGTATAAATATAATATTTTTACATAACATCCCCATACAGTTTGCTCATTTTTAATATATGATTGTGCGATACAATATGATAGATACAAAATGCTTTTGTGTATACAATTCTGATACCTTAGCAACTGGTAGGAGCTGGCCAACACAAAAAGATCTGGACACCACCACACTGTTCTACTTCTCTGTATCTGGAGGGGAAAAAATAGTGAGATGAGCAAACCACAACTCAGTAAGGAAAATGATGCTAACATGTAGATAATGTACTATCTACATAGCCCATGCATGATCGATAAAATCATTTTTCATTTATAAATGAAGATATCAATGGAAAATGTATTAAAACATTTTTCTCTCACGGGCAGTTTCATAAAAATCAATGCTCATCATTTCCATTTGAAAAAACATGCCATAAAATAGTGTTATCACAGCATAAGCATTCAATCAAGATATTTATCAAATCATATTATCTCTTTTCTTTTCACAAACCATTACATTTCACCACATTTCTCTTATCTCTGAGACAGGTATGGAATCTAGGCAAACAAATATCCATGACATATAGCCATAGTTAGTGATCCCAGACCTCACTGATCAGGTGTACACAGGGCATCACTCGCTTGAAGGGGGATGGGTCAGTCCTACCCTTCGGTTCATCTCAATCATCATCATCTTCCTCATCACATCACATTTAGTCATGATACAATATACGCTATGTGTCATCTACGTGATACTCGTACCCACGTGCACCCAGCATGGTACATAGTATTCCATGGACAACTACACGGTTCAGCGTATACTCGTGGACTCGGTCCATCCAACCTACACCGATGGACTCATCATCTTAAACCATATCTCATATACCAAGCGAGTGAGATAAGCGGGACACACAGTCTCTGCAAGGCTCCAGTGTGGTATCTCTCAGTGCGAGCATCAGCTTTTAGCACTATATCATCTCAAATCATCGTGCGAGCTAGACTCCAGCATGGTCCATTAAAACCATAAACATGAGCGAGCTAAACTCCAGCACATTATCATCATCATAAAACCTCGTACGAGCTACGCTCCAGCACGGCAGATCATGAAAACATATGTGAGTAAAACTCTAGCATAATTAAAATCATCAAAACAAATGTGAGCTAAGACTCCAACACCAGTTCACATCTCAAATTTGATAGGTGGCTATTTTTTCTTTAAAAGACTTAAATCATGTTTATTAACGTAGTATGCCATTCCATGCTAAAACATGTAAAACTAGCCAACCTATCCATCATCATTTCTCAATCACAAAAACAACTTATAGTTGTAAAAACATTAAAACATGCATGTTAGGTCGTTTTCCTCCCCACATCCCATTTTCACAATTTATACCATAATACATTTCAATTTACTTATGGCTCAATAGCTAAACATATTATTTCTAGGGTTATAACTACTAAAATTGCAATAAAATACGTATGAATATCTCTATCACTAACATATAGTCCCTTACCTCGAATCGCACTTGTATTCCTTTCGCCTCGTTTGCTCCGTTCGCAATTCAGGTTAATCGAGTCTCAACGTATTCCAATCTACATGTATATATCATTAAGTCATTTTCCTCTTCTTCTTCTAAACATCCACATTGTCACTTACTCACTTACTGAAGCTTTCACAAACCTTTCTATTATATTTCTCCTTAATATTTCTTTGTAAATTCATCAAAAATCATTTACTCAACACCACTAATATTATAGTGTTCTAATATCATCACCATAGCCAACTCAATCTATTACTCTTCCAATATCATTTCCATCAAGATTTCACATACTATCCAACGCATAAAATGTCTAGAAACTCATATTTAAAGCTTGAGGGTTAAAGAACTTACCTAGCTTTGCTTTTTCCTTAGCCAAAACCTGTGGTAGTCTATCCTCCTCCTCTTGATCAAACCAATGTGTGATTTTTGGGTATGTTGTTCTCCTTCAAGGAACAACTTTCCCTTCTTAAGCTTCTTCAAATTCTGGCTGGAATGTAGTGGTGTTTAGAGTGAGAAAACTTGGATTTTTGGATGAAAATGGTGGAAAGAGAGGGATGGTTTAGAGTGATCTCGATTTTGCAGTGAAATCTCGTGCTCTTCTCTTCACAATTCTTAACGAGATCGATCTGTTCACAAAGGGGAGATCGATCTGTTCCTTAAGGGTGATCGATCACTTCTTGGACGAGACATTTAGAGATCAATTTGTGCCTTGTGAGAGATTAATTCCTTCCAGACAGAAGCTTAAAGAGATCGATCTGCCTTGGTGTGAGATCGATCTGCCCTGTTTCAATTGCCTAAAACTTGACATTTGTGAGAAGGGATCGATCTCTCCTTCATGGGAGATTGATCTACTCTTCCCTTGCATCCAAATTTCTACAATTTCTACAGATTTTCACTTTGTAATTCATCCTTAATTGCATAATACCTCATTTTACATTCCCTACACAACCAACATATAACATTATCCATTCCGTATAGTTCATAGGCAATGAAACTTGTGCGCACAACTTAAAATCATGAGTTACACCTTATATTCATAATCCTTACATCCATTTGTCATTTATACACATGTAATAATGTACATATACATCATAGGTTTATAAGAAAGACTTGTAAAACTACAAGCATTACACCGAGGAAGTGAGGTCACGTGACGTGATCCGAGGTAAGGGAATTTCGTGATTAGCTAGAGGTAGCTATACATAATTCGAATAGAATTTTGAGTATTTAAATCATATATGGATTTTCGAATACGAAAAATTTTGGTAGGAACCGACAAGGTGGAATTGTGATTTTACCCCAATTAATGGTAAAAAGCTTAGGAAGCATGTTTGTAACTAGTTTTAACAGTTGCATGGATAGACTGGCTAATGTTTTCATGTTATATGTGAAAACAACACATTATAGTGTCGATTTGATTTACTTGAGTGAATTTTAATTGAAATAAGCCATCTATTGGTTTGTGTGAAAACCCTTAGTGCTAGAGTAATACTCGCATTAGATTTTATAAGATATGCATCACATAGTACTTGAGTATTTCTCATACTTGATTTTAATACGATTTGTGCATGATAGAGTACTGGAGCATTGCTTGTACTCAGTTTTATTGATTGATACATGATAGAGTATTGGAGCATTGCTCATACTCTGTTTTACATGACATAGTGCTGGGAGCATTGCTCGCACTAGATTTATATGACCATATGCATGAGTTCGTGCTAGAGTTTACTCGCACGTACCGGTTTTGAAAGAGATAGCATGAAACAGCCATGATGGGAGCCTGTGTAGACTGTGTGTAGCGCCGATTATATGCTCGCACGTGTAAAATTTTGAGATATGGTTAAGGGCTATCTAAACTATCATCCATGGTATGAGGGCTAAGACCTAAAGCAGGCACCCTGACTATGAGGATTGGGTCCATGGAGTACTTTGTACTGTGTATGTCACATGGAGTACGATGTACCGTGAGTACAAGATGATATAGAGTTATGGGCTGGCGGTTGAGGATTTGACCCACCTCCCGTTACAGCAAATGTGAGGCCCTACACACCGAGTACTGTGTAGCTTGGGATCCTGAAAAATGAGATATTATCATAATCTCGAAACAAGTAGTCACCTATCTCACCTTACTGATATTTATTGTTTGAATTGTCACATGAGTTTTTATAAATTGGGTAGACCCGAGGGATGGGTTGAGCATCGACATGTGACCTTGTGTGTGATATGGGTAACCCGAGGGATGGGTGAGGCTCGAATTTCCATGTTTTTATATGATGATATGCCATCTTTCTGTTGATTTAATTGATATGGCATAATGAAATGTGATTTATAGTAATTTCATGAAGATGCAATGTTTTGTATAAATTGCTGAGGTTATTAAACCAACATGTTTTCAATTCATACTGATGATTTGTATCTATCTATATATATATATATATATATATACTTGCATAAATGTTTCAAGAAAGATACATGCTTTAGATGTGAATAAAAAAGGAAATGATTTAATGTCTTGAGCATTATATTTTGTAGATAGTGTGGTTATCTACTTGCTTGCCTTATTTCCTTACTGAGCTGTGAGCTCACCCCCTTTTTATTTCTTCCTCTCTAAAAAGCGTTCACACTAGTTGGACACGGCTGAGGACTGGTATTCCTTTATCCGCTGCATACCCATCTTACGAAAGGTATACACATTCGAACATTTTGTACTGAACAATGTAAAAGCACAGTTATATAAACGAATGTAAGGTTAGGGGTGTATATGTACAAGTATTTGTATTAATATATATGAGTTTACTTTTAAGAAAAGAGTACTTACAGTCAATAGATAATTGTGTTGACATGTATGCATGCTACTTAATGAATGTGGTTGAGGTGACTAGTATCGAATCACAGCCCAACGGTTTGGTGTTGAATTATGACAGAAGGAAAGGTAAGTAAAATGCAAAATAAGAAAAATTTGTAGTGGGTTTTGGTAAGTCACGGGCGGTCGTGATAGTCAGTATTAGTCACCCTTTACCATCTACCATGCCATATATCTTTTAATTTATTCAAAAGCAAACACAAATACTTTATAATTGAGGTTCTATACTTGTACGTGTTTACTAATATTTACATCCCCATATTACATTCTAAAATGATTACTGTGCTATTACATGTTTCGATACAAAATGATACCAGTGTGTATACCTCTCGATGATGGGAAGCAGGGGATAATAGGATGCAAGTCCTTAGCCACTCACTAACTACTGTGTTCGCTCTATAGAGGAGGAAATGAAAAGGATAAGCTCACTAGCTCAATAAAGCAATAATGCAAGCAGGTAGATAACTACACTATTGACGTGCTTATAATGTCATGATATAAAATCGCTTACATTTAAAGCATGAGGAAATAGATAAAACTATGCCACATGCGTATAAATATATCAGGTACTGTAAAACATGAAAACAGGTATAAACCATGGAAAGTCATAATGTAAAACGTCTCATGCTCAACATGTTAACTTATCATAAAACAATACATCATCCTTTAAAACATCCCACAAGAATCGAACCCTCCCTCGAGTCTACCCTGGATAGCACAAATCATGTTTGCTGCATATAAAATCATGTGATGTCATGTGAGACAGGTGGTCACTATATACAATCGAGGACTTTGCTGGCTAACTATGTCCCTATCATCCCAGACCACACAGATCCTAGTGTGCAGGGCATCACGCTGTAACGGGAGGTGGGACAAATCCTACCTGCCAGCATATAAATCAACATCATCACCACACGGTACAGCATAATCCATGTGATATACACGGTGCAACATACTCCATGGACCCATGTCACGGTCGGCGGTGCCTGTCGTATGTCCTATCTACCCTATACCATGTATAACCGACTCAGTCGCAAGTGCACATGCTAGTATCTCATTCGTGTGACTAATAGTCTACATAAGGCATCCTGCACGGCTCGTGCGAGCATCTGATCCATGTGATACACAGTCTAGATGAGGCAACCAGCACGACTCATTACATATCACAGTGTGAAAAGTCCAATGCGAGCAAGGCACTAGCACGATTTCATGCGAAATCAGTAAAATCCTCGTATGAGCAATGCTCCAGTACAACTTTATGCAAAAAAACATATAGTTACCTCTAGGCCCTCACAAAATTTCCTTACCTCGAATAGCGTCGAGCGTGCTTACTTTTCCAACGTTGCTCGATCACGCCATCCGTTTAGCTCCCAATAAAATCTCTGGAGTTGCACGTCATCATTTATCACATCAATTTAACCCAATAAATATATTTCCTGCATTTACTATAGTCGATTTGACTTATTAGGCTCATTAACACTTATTAGGCCTTCCGTGGGGCTCACAATTTAAATTGGGTCGATTGCTACACAAGCTTGGCCTATTACTAATATTTGGCCGAATATCTGCCCTAACATCAGCATCGCGTTATCTTAAGAATTTTCTACTTTCTTCGGATAACTCATATAATCATTTACGACAGTCGATTTTCAATTCTAATCATAAGGCCTTTTATACGGAATTAATCCGTAACTTATACGATTAAATTTCTAACGCGTATAACTATACAAGTTATAGTAAGTGAGATTCACTTGCCCATGATTCCGTGATGGCATGTAAATCGGGACTCGATTAAACTCTTGTCCATCACCTTTTGTCGCACTACACAGTTATATATTTAAATCGGTCATTTTCAATCTAAATAATTTCAAATAATTTTTTGAAAAAGTAAATCAGTCAATTTCGATCGCTTACCGGCTTATCCTTAATCTCGGGGCATCACCAAATTTTTTCCCTTTTTTCCCTTTTTTCCTCTTTTTTTTCTCTTGGTTGAACCTGTCCGGTCCGATTCAGCACACCTTCATTTCAGCTGAACCGAACCGTACCAGCTTAGCCTTCCTTTCACCGTTCCCAGTATTTTTGGTCGATTCTTCATTGGTTTCGACCTTTAGCTGATCCACACGGACTAGACTGCCCTTCGATAGAAAAGGGGGGAGCCAGATCGACTACAGTGGCTGCCTTTCCCCATCTTCTCTCCCACAGCCTCTCCCCGCCAATCTCTTTCTTCGAGCTTCGTCGGCGATCACCGCTTCCTCCCCCTGGTGCGCTAGCGTCACCTCTCACCCCTTGACCTTTCTTGGGCATCACGTGCTTCATCCCTCTCTCATCGGGGAGGAATTGGGGAAGGGAATCCCAATTCCTTTCTTAGGTTCCTTCCGCGATTTCCTTTCGTTTCTTTTTTTTTTCAATTTCCTATTTCGTTTTTTCTTTTTTTTATATATATAATATATTATATTACATTTTAATATAATATAATATAATATAATATATAATATACAAAATATCTTCTCCCAAATATCTAAAATATATATATTTATCCTATTTTTTCAAAGTATTTTTCCTATATTTCCGAGATAATTTCCCGAGGTGAAAATTTCGGGTAATCGTAATATTTTCATATCTTGATGAATTGGACTTAGAATTCAATTATTTCTTCGTTATTGATCAAGATTTCATGAATCCATGTTTATAATAATAACTTCGTAAAAATTGACATCGAATTTTAGGTCTTAGAATCCTCCCCACCTTAAGAAATTTGGTCATTCAAATTAAAACCAAATAGTTCGTGAACAACTTCGGGTCCTTCTCTCTCATCAGGCTCCAATTCCCACATAGCTTCCTCTGTAGTGTGGTACTGCCAGAGAACTTTAACCAAAGAGATTGTCATAGATCGCAAGACCTTATCCTTCCTATCCACTATCCGAACTAGTTTCTTTACATACTACATGTTCTCATTGAGCTCTAACAGCTCATACTGAATCACATGTGTTGAATCCGGGTGATACTTCCCAAGCATCGAAATGTGGAAGACATTGTGGATGCCTGCTAATTCATGTGGTAATGCCAACCTACATGCCTTATCTCTCACTCTGTCTAATATTTAAAAAGGGTCTAATATAACAAGGATCCTATTTATCTCTCTTCTCAAATCTCGTTATACCTTTAGAGAGAGAAAGCTTTAAAAATATTGATTCACCCACGGTGAATTCCAATGGCCTCTGTCTAGTGTCAGCATAGCTTTTTCTGTCTGCTCTGAGCTGTTCTTAATCTCTCACCTATCAACTGAACATCCTCAGAGGCTTGTCTTACCAAATCGGGAGCAACTATCTGTCTGTCACCCACTTCTCCCTATCTAATCGAGGAACAACAACTATGACCATACAGAGCCTTTTCGATACTCGAGTAATAACTATTGTCATAGGCAAATTTGACTAATAACAAATGATCATCATATGAGCCTTTCAAATCCATTTCATACGCTCTCAACATATCCTCTAATGTCTGGATGGTTCTCTCTGATTGACCATCAATTTGAGGATGGAAAGCTATGCTAAAACTCCACTGGGTTCCCATGATTTCTTGAGAATGTTCCCAACAGTGGGAAGTGAAGTGGGAATCCCTATCTGATACAATGCTCACTAGAACGTTACATGGTATTCCCCAATCTCCCTTACATA
This sequence comes from Firmiana major, assembly GCA_033439115.1. Taxonomy (NCBI): domain Eukaryota; kingdom Viridiplantae; phylum Streptophyta; class Magnoliopsida; order Malvales; family Malvaceae; genus Firmiana; species Firmiana major. The sequence continues at coordinate 40,727,091 of CM065908.1, read as the reverse complement.
TCAATCCGCCTACGCACTCAGAGTATCTGTGGATTTCATAGCATGAAAGTAGGCTGACTTAGTCAATTTGTCCACAATCACCCAAATAGCATTATTGTTTCATTGGGTCCCTGGGTAAACCCATAACAAAATCTATGGTAACGTGCTCCCATTTTCATGTCGATATGGGTAAAGGCTACAATAACCCTGTAGGCTTCTGATGCTCTACTTTAATCTACTGACATACGAGACATTTCGCTACAACTTTATGATGTCTTTTTTCATGCCTGACCACCAATACCCTTTTAGAGATTCTAATACATTTTATTGGTCCCCGGATGTAATGTATATCTTGAAGAGTGAGCTTCTAAAAATAACAATCTCATCAATTGAGGGTCCTTGGGAACACTTATTCTGCCTCTAAACCTCAATAAGCCATCATCACTCACTGTGAACTCTATCACTGTACCCCTCTAAATCTGACTCACACTATCGACACCCTGTCGATCATCACGCTAAGCTTGTCGAATCCAGTCAATCCAATCTGGTTCTAATCTTAAACTAGTTGTCACATAATCACTGTTAGCATCAGAAAGATTTACATCTTTACTGAGGCTCACAAACTACTCTAACAGCTCACGTTCCCAAACCATCATATGTGATACCATCCTAAGACTCTTTCTGCTCTAGGCATCAACCACTACATTAGCCTTACCCAGATGATACAATACCTCACAATCATAGTCTTTCAGAAGCTCTAACCCTCTCTATTATCTCATATTCAACTCTTTCTATGGAAACAGATACTGGGGCTTCTATGATCAGTGTATACCTGAAATTTCTCACAGTATAAGTAGTAGTGCTATACTTTCAGTGCAAACACTATGACTACTATTTCTAAATCATGGGTCAGATAGTTTCTCTCTTGGTGCTTAAACTGTCGGGATCCATAAGTGACTATCTTCCCTTTTTACATCAGTATACAGCCTAATCCTTGTTTTGAGGCATTTATATACACTGAGAAACCTCTTGAGCTGTTGGGTATGGTAAGAAGAGGTGCGGTGGTCAGTTTATGCTTCAATATATCAAAACTCATAGAAGCTACTTTCACACTTATCATCCCACTCACATGCAACCTTATTCCGAATGAGACGTGTCAACGAAGCAGCTAACTTAGAAAATCCCTCCACAAACGTCTATAATATCTAGATAAACCTAGGAACTCTTGATCTTGTTGACTATCTTAGGCTATTCCCACTAAAGTACAACCTCAATCTTGGATGGGTCTACTAACACTCCATCCCTCAATATAATATGGCCTAAAAATGAAATCTGCTCTAGCTAGAAGTCACATTTACTGAGTTTAGCATACCACTACTCTTGGAGGGTCTATAATACAATCCTTAGGGGCTGCTCATGATCTTACCCAAACTTCGAATACACCAAAATATCATCAATATAGTTGATAACAAATCGGTCCGGGTATGGTTTAAATACCTAGTTCATCAATACCCTAACGGTTACGAAAAGTTATCTTGAGCACATCCACATTTCGAATCCTCAACGGATGATATCCAGACTTCAAATCGATCTCAAAAAAGATTCTACGATCTTCAAAATTGATCCAATAGATTATCAATAACGGAAGGAAACACTTATTCTTGATGGTAGCCTCATTCGACAACCAATAATCTGTACATAGTCCGAGGCTTTCATCTTTCTTTTTCATAAATAGGACCAATGATCCTCGTGGTGAGATACTCAGTCTGATGAACCCCTTATCTAATAACTCATGTAATTGCTTCTTTAGTCCTTCTAGTTCCACTAGTGCCATTTTATACAGTGGTTTGGATATCTGCTTAGTACCAGGTACCAAATCAACATAAAATTTCATCTTTTTATCTGGTGGTAACCCTGGTAAGTCATCTGAAAAGATATTAGGAAACTCTCTGACTACTGGATATCTGTCAAATCCGGATGTGCATTATTTGTGTTAACCACGTATCCAATTGAGACAACTATGCCCGCTCTAAGTTACCTAGACGTGTCAACCGTAAGTGCATGGGTCGTACAAGTAATAATGGGATTTGAGTCCCGAATTATCGTCCCACAGAGAATCTAATTAGCCTAATTAAGTACCGGTTAATTTTACCCTAAGTATATCCTAGCCAATTATGAAAATTCAGTGGGTGATCTACAAGGCTTATATTAAAATGTACTGAAAAACAATAAAAATTATAAAATAAAGCAAATAATAAAAATAGAGCAAAGATTACTTACAACGCTCCAAGAAAATAAAAACAATAACCTGCAAAAGAACAATAATGAAACTAAAATTAATTAGTGCAAATAGACTAAAATGCAAATATAAGCAAATGTAAAATAAAATATATATCACTAGAAAATTTTAATAAAATTGCATGTAAATTAATCTAATGCAAAATAATCTATCCTATGATCTAATGAAATTAAATTCTAGAAATTTTTAAAGAAATTTTGAAATATAACTAATAAACTAAATACCTATTAAATATAACTCTAATTAATTACTAACTTAATAAAATAATAAAACAAAATCTAAATAATGCATGAGAACTTAAAATTTTTGGATTTTTAAATTTAAAAATGAACTAACTTAAAATTACATAAAATAATCTTACTCCTAATTTAATTCTAAATGCAAGATATGAACACTAGAATTAAGTCTTAAATCCTATTGCATTAAATTAACTATTAACATAATTAAAACTAAATTTTAAACTAATAAGCAAAGAAAATATAACTAACATGCAAATTAATTCAAGATTCTAACTCTACCCAAGCTAATAAACTATAGTGAAAGAAATGACATTAAGCAAATCATAGAAATGCATGAAAATTAAGTTGTGAAATTTAAGTGCTGCCAAACATGGCCTTGTACAAATTCTTCTGTAAGCAAGTTGTCTCGTGGACTTGTACTGTGCTCTGCACATCAACTCTGCTTCATTAATGTTTTCCTACTGCTGCCTCCTGCTTCGCTTATCCCTGCACCAATCGAGCATACCACACTTGTTCTGACAAGGTCACATCAACTCCCAACAGACTAGCCACCACATTCGGTTGACATTCCCTGCTCTTGGCAGTATACTGCTGATAATTCTATATTTTTAGAATTATTTGTGCTTAATTTTCTAATTAATTATTTAAATTCCCAATTTATTTTGTTAATTATCCCTTTTATTTAATTAAAATTCTCAAGTTTGTAGATAAATTAAATCCGGATCGATTTTGAATATTTCGATAGAAAATGGATCGGAATTGAGCTAAAATCGAGATTAGACCACGAGGACAACACGAGCCTAGCACATCCAATTGGACAAAAAGACAGATGACGTGGAAATATTATTTTTCAAGGAGCCAATGGTGTGAAGACAAGTGGCCAAACAATGCCAACTCATCTAGGATTAAAAAATATATATATTACAATTGTACCCCTAAGTTTGTGTATAAATAGAATATGATGGCAATTGAAAAGAGGAAGCAGCCTAAGTTAGAGTAGGAGGTAAATTAGGGTAGAATAGTGTTAGAATTAATTTTTCTTCTTTCTTTCAGCCTTTTTTTTTTTCCGTTACCTACCATTAAGAAATTACTTTTCTGTATTTCTCATGAGAGGCTTTTGTTAATTCTTGTTCTTAGTTATTTTTACATTAATGGATAGTTAATATTTTCATTTTATCTTCTGTTTGGTTGTGTTTCAATACCAGATCTTTATTTTAGTGTTACCATGAAATCAGTATTCTTCCTTATTGTTAAGTTCTCGATTTTCAGTGTTTGCTTTACTTGCCATTTTTTGTTTTCTTTTTCTTTTTCTTTTGCTCATTCGGATGACAAGGTTCGTTTACTCCTGCTACGGTTGTTTTGATGCTTTGATGTGGATTTAATACTTGGCATTTTTTTTACATCAAAAGCATGGTGGAATCACAGAGGTAGTAAACATTAAAGTCACCCGAAGTTATTGGAGTTTCCATTTTTATTTGGTGCACAGTTGTTTATAGTACTGGTTCAATATTTAGCTATGGATTCTACTTATTCCTCTTCAGCTTTAAGCTTTTAACGGTGCAGTAGAGAAGATGCTCTGCGGGTGCAGTGGATAGATGACCACCTACTTCCATTCTGTTATGCTCTGTTTCTACTTACATGTACTGTTCCTTTAGTTGTTTTCATTTTTACGTATTAATTTACTGGTACTTGCTTGGCAGGTTGCTGCTGGTTTGTTGACAAGGGCATGGTTGTAGTATGTGGCTTGGCATAGCTTTACATATGGGCATCATTTCTATATTAATCCTGAATGTTTCATTTGTTCATGAATTTAGTAGTAGCCGATCAACGGAAGAACAATGATTGCTCTCTGGATGAGCACCTATGTCTAGTACCATGGCAGCAGGCAATACATGGTCCCAAGAGCAAGCAGTGCACCTCCCGCTCCTGGGTTGACACTCACAGTATTTCCTCAACCACTCTGCTAGTTATCACTACTGCTAATGAGCTAAAGAGACTGGGAAGCAACAGTAATCTGTACCGCTGGACAGTTCAGGTGAGAGCAGTGCAGGACATCAGCTGTGCAGGATCGTGTAGCAGGGGCAGTAGCAACACCTAGAGCAGAAGCCGCAGACGATTCCTGGACACCCGAGAACAGCAGGACAAAATCGAGGACAGGACAATTTCTGCTGGAGAAGAACGTGTACAGTGTACACATGCACAATCGGGACCACTTTGATTTGCAAATGCCTAAGGCCATGTTTGGCTAAATCATTGTAGTTGTTTAATTCATTTTGCATGCATTTTTAGATAGATTAATTTCAAGTTTATTAGTTAGCTTAGCTAGTTGATTTCTCAATTACATGTTAGTTATAATTTCTTTGTTTCATTAGTTTAACTTAGATTTAGTTAAGTTAGTAATTAATTTTTATTCTAGTATTAGGGGTTGTGCTTAAAATTAATTTAGAAAAACTCATTTTATGCATTTTTAGTTGTAATTAAAATTCAAAGACTTATTTTTCATGCATTAGTTAATTTTTATTGTTAAGTTAGTAATTAGTGATAATTAGGATTAATTTAGATTTAATATTTTAGACTTTTAGATTTGTAGTTAATTTCTTAATTAATTTGCATTTTTATTAGTTAGTTTAATTACATGCATTTTTATTTTGAGTTTATTTAAATTTTAGTTTAATTAATTTTATTGCTTTTATTTTCATATTTGCATTTCATTTCAGTTGCGTTAATTAATTTTAATTGTTTTAATTTTCTTTTGTAGGTTATTTGCTTTTAATTGCATGGAGCATTGTAAGTATTTTTAGCTCGGTTTTATTTTCGTTATTTTAATGTTCATTGTTTTCAGTATTTTTAATTAGCCTTATTAAATCAGCCACTTTAAATTCATAATTTGCTAGAATATACTTAGGGTAAAATTAACTGGTAGTTAATTAGGCTGATTAACTTCTTTGTGGGACGATAACTCGGGACTCAAATCCCATTATTACTTGTACGACTCGTGCACTTGCGGACAATACCCTTAGGGCGTGTCAAGTTTTTGACGCCGTTGCCAGGGAAGTTTTAATTAGTCGTTAATTAATATCGGTGAAATTATGCTTAGGTGTAATTCTAGCTTGTAAATATTTAGGTTGTAAATATTTAATCTAGATTAGTTAATTGGAAAATTAAAATAAAAAAAAATTCAAAAATTTAAAAATTCAAAAAAAAAATTCTAAGGACGTTCTGATGTTTGCATGCGTAGAGCCAGGAGTTTTGATTACTTTCTTCTAGATCCTGAAATTGAACACACTCTTAGAAAAATTCAAAAGGACTCTAGGAAATTTATAGCTCCACTGCAAAACACGATTGCAGAAAATAAGAAAATCAAGACCGTTGGAGATTATGCAATGTCGACGATTAGACGATATTATTTCGGCATTAGGCCACCAGTTGTCCTTATAAATAACTTCGAAATTAAGCTCGCAATCCTCCAGATGATCCAAACTTCTCTACAGTTCAGTGGGCTTCCACACGATGACCCATATGCTCACCTTGGGCAATTCCTGGACTTGTGCAACACCTTCAAACATAATGGATTATCTGATGATGCGCTTAGGCTTAGATTATTACCCTTCTCACTTAGGGATAGGGCGAGACACTGGTTAACCTCCCTACCTCCAGGATCCATTTCTACATGGGACGAGTTAGCCCTCAATTTCTATCTAAGTTTTTCCCTCCCTCTAAAATGGTCCAACTCTGTAGTAATATATCTTCCTTTGCCCAGTACGACTCTGAAACTCTTTACGAAGCATGGGAACGATATAAGGAGCTTCTTAGGAAGTGCCCTCACCATGGCCTACCTCTGTGGTTGCAAGTACAGACCTTCTACAACGGACTTACAAGCCCCAAATAGGACCATTGTTGAGGCTGCTGCGGGTGGAGCGCTAATTTGTAAAACAGAGGAGGAAGCTTACGAGTTGTTAGAAAAGATGGTAGCTAACAACTATCTATGGTCCTCGGAGAGGCAAATGCCAAAGAAGCCAGTGGGTATTTATGAGCTCGACACACTGTCTACCTTGACCTCTCAAATTGCTAATCTTACGAAGAAGGTAGAGTCGCTTAGTACCCAACATAATCCTCCCACCAGTCCTAATCCAATTTATTCTGTCTAAAGTCCTTTTCTTTCCTGCGAGCTGTGTAGTGGCACCCACTCTGTAGATAGGTGTCCGCTTAACTTAGAATCGGTTCAGTATGTTGCCCCTTCTCAAACGCAATAGAACAACCCTTTTTCAAACACCTATAATCCAGTGTGGAGTAACCATCCTAACTTCTCCTAGAGCCAAAACCAATGGTAAACTTCTAGCTCTAGACCTGTAGGACTCCCTGTTTTTCAAGCTCCACCAATTCAGGCACCACCACAACCGTAATTTCCATACCATCTACCACATCATCCATCCTCACCTCAATTTCAATATCATCCATCACCACCACCACCACCACCACAACCCGTGCAGCCCCAACATTACCATGCACCAGCAGCTGAGAAGAAGCCCTCGCTTGAGGAAATGTTCATGACTATCCTGCAAAATCAAGCTGCCTCAATTAAGAACTTAGAAGTTCAGGTTGGATAAATAGCTAGTACTCTTGGCTAACGTCCTCAAGGGACCCTTCCTAGTAATACTGAAGTTAATCCTATTAAGCAAAGGGAGGGTAAGGAACATGTTAGATCCATCACCCTTAGGAGTGTCAGAGAGCTAGATGAGCCACAAGTTAAGTCTGCACCTGAACAACCCATAGTTGATAAACCCTTAAGTTCTAAAGAGGCAGCTCAGAAGGAGCAGCAACATCAGGATCGGGCTGCAAAAGAAACAAAGCTAGGCGCTTCTTCATCTACACCTTCTTCTTCTTCATTGCCTTCCTCGTCTTCTGATTCTACACAGGTTCCCACTACATTGCCTCTGGTTAGACCACCAGTACCTTTTCCTCTGAGGTTACAAAATGAAAAACTCGATCAACAATTCGTCAAATTTCTTAAGGTTTTTTAAGAAGCTTCACATCAACATTCCTTTCGCAGATGCTTTAAAGCAAATGCCAAGTTATGTGAAGTTTCTAAAGGATATCCTCTCTAGGAAAATGAGATTGGAAGATTATGAGATAGTGACCTTAACTGGGGAATGTAGTGCCATTATCTAGAGAAAATTACCCCCCAAGCTCAAGGATCCCGAGAGTTTTACCATACCCTGCACTATTGGAAATCTATTCTTTGGTAGAGCCCTGTGTGGTTTAGGAGCTAGTATCAATCTAATGCCTTTGTCTATCTATCAGAAGTTAGGAATAGGGGATGTCAAGCCCACTACAGTGACCCTTCAGCTAGCAGATTGATCCATTAAATATCCAAAGGGGGTCATTGAAGATGTCTTAGTAAAGGTGGACAAGTTTATTTTCCCTGCAGATTTTATTATACTAGATATGGAGGAAGACAGGGAAGTCCCCATTATTTTAGGCAGACCTTTCCTAGCTATTGGTATGATGATAATTGATGTGCAAAAGGGGGAGTTAACGATGAGAGTCCAAGATCAGGAAGTAAAGTTTAATGTTTTCAAGCCTTTAAAGTTCCCTTATGACTCTCAAAACTGTTTTAGGATGGAGGACATAAGGCTTGACCATATAATATCTGATAGAAAGAAGGAAGTAGATAGAGCTCAGAAGGATTCAACCGTTAACATTTTGTCGCCACTCTGGCTGATCCTCCTACTCTTTGCACTGCTGCTGAGTGTTGTGTTCTTCAGCTGCATTTGAAGTGGTTGTGTTTTTCTTTTCACCTTGTATATAGTTCTTTTTCTTTTTCTTTTCTGTTGTTTCTTTCTTCGTTTATTTTGCAGGTTTATTTTCTAGTTTTACGCTTTCAATAAAAGCTTCAGTTGTTCATCATCATCAGAAAGGGGAGTACTTTGTTCCTGAACTTCAATTCTTATATTATTTGCACACGAAGATACTATGCACTTTAAGTTTGGGGGAGGGGATATCACTTGAGTATTTTTCAAAAATTTGAGTAAAACTGAAAATTTTTTCAAAATTTTTTCGAAAATCTGAGCTTTAACTGTTTGATTTTTGGATGATTTAGTACTTAGCATGTAGTTTTCCCATATTCCGATGATATGACCCCATGATTAAGTCTGATTTTGATTGACTAAGAAGCATGATTATAGGAAAAGCATGAAGTTGAGTTCTTGAATTTGTCTTGATTCTGATTGTGATTTCCTCATCTTATGCACATGTCATGTCATGAATCTGTATATTTATTTAGAGAAAGCTTATGTGGACTTAGGATTGCATTTGTTTAGTTGATTTTGTGTATTATATTCTAGAATTTGTTTGATCTAATCTCGAGGTAAAATATTAGATCACACTTAATTAGGGAGATGATTTAGGCCATCTTTGAATCGTTTGAGCCTTTCGAGCCATCCCTGTACATACTTTATCCCTAGTCACCCATCTGGGCCAAATAAGACTTTCTCTGTAAATACACCTGCTTATAATTTTCCTTAGCTTAAATACTTTGTTCCTATCCCCTACCCCGAAAGCATGAAAGTCATTGGGATATATTTTGAGCTTTGTACATATGGGTATCTGGTGATAGAGAATATTCAAAAAAATAATAATAAAAAAGAGAAAAGAAAATGAAAGAAAAAGAAAAAGAAAAAAGAAGAAAGAAGAAAAATACAAAAATAGAAAAAAATGTTTAGTGAAATAAATAAGTTTGGGGGAATAAATTTGAGCTCTTACATTAAGATCCTGAAAGTAATGCATGTTAAGGGCTAATTAAACCTAAATCGACTTTATCATACCTTAACCCCAGCCTTACATTACAAGCTTAATGAAGTCCTATTGATCTTTAGTTAAGTGTGACTACATAGTGGAGAGAGAAGTGAAAAGCAAACTTATGAGAATGATCACATGTCATTGACTTTGTATTCATTGTGTTTGCATAATCTAATCCATATAATGTACTGTGAAGTGACTTTGACATTTTTCACACACTCACGAGGAGTCCAATTTGGGTTAGGACTTATGATTGAATGATTCTGATTGTTGGACTTATAATTGTGATTCTTTGATTTCATAGTCTGTACTTTATCTTTGAGGATAATATTGAGAAAATTATTATGTTTTGTACTTGTCATTCCAACAATTATTTTGTTTTGCTTGAGGACAAGCAAAAGTTCAAGTTTGGGGGTGTGATAATTCTATATTTTTAGAATTATTTGTGCTTAATTTCTTAATTAATTATTTAAATTCCCAATTTATTTTGTTAATTATCCCCTTTCTTTAATTAAAATTCTCATGTTTGTAGATAAATTAAATTCGGATGAATTTTGAATATTTCGATAGAAAATGGACCGAAATTGAGCTAAAATTGAGATTGGACGACGCGGACAACACGAGCCTAGCACATCCAATTGGACAAAAAGACAGATGATATGGAAATATTATTTTTCAAGGAGCCAATGGTGTGAAGACAAGTGGCCAAACAATGCCAACTCATCTAGGATTAAAATATATATATATATTACAATTGTACCCCTAAGTTTGTATATAAATAAAATATGATGGCAATTGAAAAGGGGAAGTAGCCTAGGTTAGAGTAGGAGGTAAATTAGGGTAGAATAGTGTTAGAATTAATTTTTCTTATTTCTTTTAGCCTTCTTTTTTTTTTTCGTTAACTACCATTAAGAAATTACTTTTCATAGCAACTTTTGTATTGCTCATGAGAGGCTTTTATTAATTCTTGTTCTTAGTCACTTTTACATTAATGAATAGTTAATATTTTCATTTTATCTTCTGTTTGGTTGTGTTTCAATCCCAGATCTTTATTTTAGTGTTACCATGAAATCAGTATTCTTCCTTATTGTTAAGTTCTCGGTTTTCAGTGCTTGCTTTACTTGTCATTTTTTTTTTTATTTCTTTTTCTTTTGCTCATTCGGGTGACAAGGTTCTTTTACTCTTGCTGCTGTTGTTCTGATGCTTTAATGTGGATTTAATCCTGGGCTTTTTTTTTGTCACGACCCAAACTACCCAAAAATCAGAGTTAATTTTTCGCATTTTATTATTTTCTTAAATTCTTACCTGTCCTCGAATCGTGACCAACACTCCACTAATAATTGGGCTGTGCGTCAATGCCAGTCCCACCATTCAATTTCCATCTAACTTATTTTTTTCTCCAGTCATTTATAATTGTTTTATTATTTATACATCCCCTAAAGTTACTTACAAACATGTTACTGTGCTATGCTTATGTAGATACAATAAGTACAAGTGTATATACCTTATGTTGATGGGCAGCAGCGGATATCCGGAATGCAGTACTGAGTCGCCTCAACTTCAACTGGAGATCATCTGTGGGAGAAAATGAAAGGGGTGAGCACATCAAGCTCAGTAAGGCAATCCTACGAACAAGTAGGTAACTATACTACCTACATGAACGTGGTGACATGCATAAACCACCCTTTCTCCACACATTTTAAAACAATGATATGCGCTATGATGTTATGTAAAACAAGTTTGCACGGAAAACTCAACATGCAATTATTTTAAATCATTTCTTTCTCTTTAAAAATTTCACAATGAAGTCAGGACTCGACCCCTCCTTCGGGTGATCCTGACTCACACAAAACCATGAAAATTGAGTTTCTCAAAAGCATCGATATCGAAAACATACGTATATATATATACAAGATACGAGACTAGGCAATACTGTATATCGGTAATAACCAGGACTGGCCAATATGTCCTCGTGAGTCCCTCTAGCTTCACGGATCCCAGTGTGCGAGGTCTCACCCTGATCGGGAACTGCCCGGGAGGTGGGTCAATCCAACCCGTCAGTCTTATCCGATCTCACGCATCCGAAGATGCCGTATCCGAAGATACCCCGTATCACAAAGATACCGTATCACAAAGATACCCCGTATCACAAAGATACCGTATCCGAAGATACCCTGTATCACAAAGATACCGTATCCGAAGATACCCCACGGTACATCGTACTCCATGGACCCATATCACTCTAGGTACTCCAGCCCAAATGGCCTGCTTCCCACAGAGGTTTTCATAACTCAATACTCGTTGCCATGTCTTAAAACGCACGTGCGAGCCTATTAAATCGGTGACACACAGTCTACCCGATGCTCCAAGCACGGCTCATCGTATGTTCTCATAAAAATCAGTGCGAGCGATGCTCAGCACCCTCATCAAATCAAGTAAACTTGGCAGAGCCCGCTTTACATCTCCACAAGGCCGCCAACCTCATCCCTCACTCTCACCCTACTTAAGAGGTCTTTTGAGCCTGTTGGGCCTTTTGGCTGACTCCAAGGGCAGACAGCGCTACTCCACAATTCCAGTAAAACTAGTGCGAGCTATGCTCAGCACTCTGTATATAAATTGTATGAAAATCTTATAAAATCTGGTGCGAGTTAGACTCAGCACCGTGTCACGCAAAAGCATGTGAAATCTGGTGCGAGTTATACTCTAGCACCTATGCATGTAAAACTCTAGTGCGAGCTCTCGCTCCAGCACTAATGCATGCATCATACAAATCAAACATCGTGCGAGCTGAGCGCACGTCACATGTAAATAAAAACATGTAGGCGGCTCGGTTAATTCAAAATAGTTTTCACAGAAATCACATCAATTAAGATATGCAATGCTATGCATTTTTCTTTAAAAGTGAGCCAGCCTACTCATGCATGTGTTGAAATACCTCCAGAACGAGCAGGAACCTCTTGTCCTTGCTCCTCCCAATTTTTTTTCCTAAATTTTTAGATTCTACCCTTAACAAGGGTATTTTAGTAATTTGCCCATTCGGGGCACTAAAATTTATTAATTGACCTCTAGACCCTTCAGATAAATTTTAAGGACTGCAAATGAACTTGAAATTGCGTAAAGTTACCTCTAGCAGTCCGCAGAATTCCCTTACCTTATTTTCCCGTAGAGTCTGACCTTTCCTTTTCCAATGTAGTCCCGTCGCGCAGTCCGATATGCTTCCAATCCAATGCCCGGAACTGCGTATTAACATTCCTCAGGTCAGATGACATATAATTTAATTGTACTTAATCTTTTCTGGGCTTAATTTAAATCGCTGGACCCATTTACCCCTATTGGGCCCGATTGCACCTTAATGGGCCTTAATCAGCCTTAAGCCCGTTTTCTATTTAATTTTTACTTTATCGAGGCCTATTGGGCTCATTGGGCCCACCAATAATTTATCGGGGCTCGTTCTAATTCTCGAATAGCTAAATTTAATATTTACGACAATTAGTCTAAATTTCCATAAATTAATTCAATTTATGCGTAAATTAAATCAATATCACGCATAACGAGGCAATGTCGTAAATAGGGGTCACTTACCCGAGATTCCATGCTAGTTCGCAAATCGAGACTGTCTCGAGCCCTCGGTGGATGCCAATCGTCGAGCTACACAATTAATTACATTTTCGGGTAAACTTTTCGGTCGAAATTTAATTAAATAAAATATTCCAAATTTAAATCGGGTCAATTTGACCACTTATCGACTTACCCGAAACTCGATTGCATCACCGGAATTTTCCCCAATTTTTTTCTCTTTTTCCTTTTCCCTTTTTCTCCCTTTTTCTCCTCTTTTTGGCTGAACCGGTTCAGTCCGGTTCGGACCGGTTCAGACCGCCGGTTTTCTCCGGTTCGACCGGTTCACCTCCGGTTCGCCACCTTTCCGGCCGGTTCTCCGCCGGCTTCCACCGCCAAACGCTCCGCTGGGTCGTCCGCATCACGAATCTGGCCTCGGCTTGGGTCAAGCTCGCCGGAACGCCGCCGGTCCGGCACTTCTCCCTCTCGGCCATCGGACCCGTTTTCCCCTCTTGGCCGTCGTCGACGATTCCCGCCGTTTCGTCGCATGAGACCGGTGCAGAAATGATCACCGTCGCCTGGGCTTTCGGAATCTGGCCTCGGTTTCGCCTGGATCGCCGCCGTTCGCCGCCCGGTGGCCATCTCTTTTCCCGCGGCTGCCACCTCTCGATCCGGCGGATCCCGGCGGTTTCGCCGGTCAACACCTGTCTCAAAAGAACCGGCTCCTCTTCCCGATCACACCGGTACCCGCCGTTCGCCCCCAGCTGCCGTGGATCGCCGGCACCGACTCCATTTTCCCCACGGTCTTCTCCTCCTCCGTTCGGCGATCTCCGGCCTCCTGACGGCACGTCACCGGTGCCATTGGCTTCGCCAGCCTCTCCTCTTGCTGCTCGGCCCTTCGTCGGAGGCCGTCGGTGCCCGGTGGCCGTCGGTCGGACGAGCCACGCGCGGTCTCCCCTCTCCGTTTATCTTTTCTTTCTCTCTCCCCGACGTTTTACAGATTTCTGATTTTTTTTTTTTTTTTTGAATTATCATTATTATTTAACAATTTATTTTATTCATTAAAATACACTAAAAATACTCAAATATCCCTTAAAATTATTATTTTATTCTAAATTAATTAATTTAATTTTATTTAATTTATTTATTATATTTTAACCCCTTTTTCGGGTATAAGTTCTCCGTATTTTCGGGATATTGTCCCGGGTGACTTTTCGGTATATTTTTCGATTATTTTCGGGATTATTTTTTTCGAACTAAAAATTTCAATTAATCCCGATTAATTTTCATAAATTAATATCTTGATCAATTTAATCCGAAATAATTTTATTTCACTTTTATTGACCAAGATTTCTTAAATCCATATTTTTAATTAAATTTCTTTATCGAAATTATACCGGCTTTCGGTCTTTTGACCATTTTGCCCTTACACGTGTTCGGGATTAATTTAACCCGACTTCCCTTCACAAATACTCCTTTATTTCATATTTACTTTTCATATTTTAATTAAATTCGGGTCTTACATTTTTTACATCAAAAGCATGGTGGAATCACAGAGGTAGTAAACATTGAAGTCACCCGAAGTTATTGGAGTTTCCATTTTTATTTGGTGCACAGTTGTTTATAGTCCTGGTTCAATATTTAGCTATGGATTCTACTTGTTCCTCTTCGGCTTTAAGCTTTTAACGGTGCAGTAGAGAAGATGCTTTGCGGGTGTAGTGGATAGATGACCACCTACTTCCATTCTGTTCTGCTCTGTTTCTACTTACATGTACTGTTCCTTTAGTTGTTTTCATTTTTACGTATTAATTTACTGGTATTTGCTTGGCAGCTTGCTGCTGGTTTGTTGACAAGGGCATGGTTGTAGTATGTGGCTTGGCATAGCTTTACATATGGGCATCATTTCTATATTAATCCTAAATGTTTTATTTGTTCATGAATTTAGTAGTAGCCGATCAACAGGAGAACAACGATTGCTGTCTGGATGATCACCTATGTCCAGTACCATGGCAGCAGGCAAAAACAGGGTCCCAAGAGCAAGCAGCGCACCTCCCGCTCCTGGGTTGACACTCACCGTATTTCCTGGACCACTCGACTAGTTATCGCTACTGCTAATGAGCTAAAGAGACTGAGAAGCAGCAGTAATCTGTATCGCCGGACAGTTCAGGCGGGAGCAGTGCAGGACAGCAGCTGTGCAGGATCGTGTAGCAGGGGCAGTAGCAGCACCTGGAGCAGAAGCCACGGACGATTCCTGGACACCCGAGAATAGCAGGACAAAATCGAGGACAGGACAATTTCTGCTGGAGAAGAACGTGTACAGTGTACACATGCAAAATCGGGACCACTTGGATTTGCAAATGTCTAAGGCCACGTTTGGCTAAATCATTGTAGTTGTTTAATTCATTTTGCATGCATTTTTAGATAGATTAATTTCAAGTTTATTAGTTAGCTTAGTTAGTTGATTTCTCAATTGCATGTTAGTTATATTTTCTTTGTTTCATTATTTTAACTTAGATTTAGTTAAATCAGTAATTAATTTTTATTCTAGTATTAGGGGTTGTACTTAAAATTAATTTAGAAAAACTCAGTTTATGCATTTTAAGTTGTAATTAAAATTCCAAGAATTATTTTTCATGCATTAGTTAATTTTTATTGTTAAGCTAGTAATTAGTGATAATTAGGATTAATTTAGATTTAATATTTTAGACTTTTAGATTTGTAGTTAATTTCTTAATTAATTTGCATTTTTATTAGTTAGTTTAATTACATGCATTTTTATTTTGAGTTTATTTAAATTTTAGTTTAATTAATTTTATTGCTTTATTTTCATATTTGCATTTCATTTCAGTTGCGTTAATTAATTTTAATTGTTTTAATTTTCTTTTGTAGGTTATTTGCTTTTAATTGCTTAGAGCATTGTAAGTATTTTTAGCTCGGTTTTATTTTCGTTATTTTAATGTTCATTGTTTTCAGTATTTTTAATTAGCCTTATTAAATCACCGACTTTAAATTTATAATTTGCTAGAATATAATTAGGGTAAAATTAACCGGTAGTTAATTAGGCTTATCAATTTCTCTGTGGGACGATAACTCGGGACTCAAATCCCATTATTACTTGTACGACCCGTGCATTTATGGACAATACCCTTAGGGCGTGTCAACTGCTTCAGCTCCCTGGTGCAAAAGAGAATGTCCAGCCATGTCCTGCAGCAGTTCAGCCTATCATGCTCCTCATCTGTCATGCGTCTACTCTGCAGTACCACCCTTGCGCGATCTGCAATTCAAGCAACAACACCAAACAAAACCAGCAAATACTATCACAGCTATGCTCCTAAAGACAAAATGAATCAACTAGAAATGACAGAACAATTTTGAGGTATAGAACAATACAAATTCTTACAAGAACATTTTCTTATGTTTTGCCAAAAGCAGATAAAATTTAAAGGAATAGTAAAAGGGACCTAGAACCATTAAATAAAGCATGAAAGAAAATAAAAACAATGGCAGGAATGGCCGAACACCCAGCCTTCAACTGGCCATGTCCAGCGTTCTTTTCTTCTGTCCAGCGCAACTCAAGAGTACCACAGCCCGTCCGACCTTTACTCAGTTCAGCCACCGGCAACTGAGGAACAATAGAGAATGAAGACAGGGAGATAAGCTTAACAAACTGCAAAGAAATGTAAATCAGTCATTAAAACAAACTAGACGAATAACCAACTATTGAACAGTACAGATGAATGGAAACAGAGTAGAATAGAGTGGAAGGTTGGTCCTTGTTCACTGCAACAGCCGACTGTTTCTTGGTTTTACTCCAATCGGCAGAATCCTACCAGCTTCAGTAGCTAGCACATTATCGCACAGTCCATGCAGAAACCAAGATGAACAACAGTAAAAATGGATAGAAGATACAGCAGGGAAGAAGACATCTTGACACCTGCACCACAACCAGCAAACTCCTCGCCACTAGTCACGGTTTAAGAGAACCAACAATGCAAAAACAGTGTGGTTAAATTGCGTAATGAGATAAAATTCAAAGAAAAGAAAAAATATATCATTGTAGTAGAATAACGAAACTAGAAATTAAAAGGAATTAGAGCAGCAATAACAGAGAAGTAATCGAACAGTACATTGAGTTTTTAAAGATAGAGTATGAACATGAGGAAGATGGAACTATCATTCATGTAAGCTAATGAACTACCGATTAAAAGGATCCTGAAACAAAAAGTTTAAAAGAAGAAAGCAACCTGACAAACAGAACAACTAAACAAGCCTAGAATTGTAACATGCTGAAAAAAATGGGAAGGAGTGCGGCTACTACCATCAGCCAATCTTCCTCTTCTCTTTTTCTCCAACAATCGGCAAGCAGGAACAAGGGACTAGAAAAGAGAAAAAAAAATTCAAACTGAGAACTAAAAAGAAATAGTGAATATAAAACCAATCAATGAAAAGACAATTTGCATAAGAAAAAAATAAAAACTTAACTGTGTAATAGCAAAAAAAGTGCAAACTGAGAACAAACAATGGAAAATTAAATGCTTTTCATTAAAAACGTAAATGTACTGAACAACAAAGGAAATCGAAGCTTTTAAAACCCAGAAGAAAAAATGGTGGCTGCTAATAAAACTAACATGAAAAGCTTAGAAAGACTAAAGAAAAATAACCCTAAAACCTAGTATAAAAAAACTTTAACCTAAAAAAAACTAAAACTACTTTACCCTAAAAACTACTTGGATTTCAATTGCTCATCATATTCTATTTATACACAAAATTGGAGGTACAGCTGTAATTTCCAATCCTAGATGAGTTGGCATTGTTTGGCTACTTGTCTTCATTCCATTCGCTATAGAGGAGATATTTTCACGTCATTTGTCTTCTAGTCCACTTGGCTGTGCGACGTGGCCTAGCGCGTGTCTCCCATGAGGTGGGCATGGTGGCTGTCGATCTTATCTCCCTGAGGTGAATAAAATATGAACACCCAACATCACACGTGTCCAGAGGACTGATGTCTCATGCTGTAAATTGGGAGTGGTCCATTCTCCTTTAAACCTATTTTCAGTATGTTTTCTGCTAAAACGATTAAGTTTTATCCAGATTTAATTTATCTGAAATCAAGAATTTTAATTAAATTGAGGGGATAATTAATAAAATAATATGGGGAATAAAATAATTAAGTGAGAAATTAAGCATAAACAATTCTATTTTAATATAATTATCAACAATGAACCTTTTAAATTATCATTTTCCACCGTTAGTAACATAGGTCATCATATTAACATTTATGATTAACAAGTAAATTCATCTCTTAAATATGATGAATTAAAATTATACTCTTCCCATTTGCAATAATCATGTTCCATCATTTCTTTTCAGCAAAACTTACAGTACACGTTTCAGGAAAACTTACAGTAAGGCTATCTATCCTTAAAAACATTACTGTCTTAGCATAACAATCTAAAACAACATGATTTGTAGCCAACCAATCCATTCCTAAAATTCCATCGAAATCACTCATATTCAGTAAGATAAGATCGGCTGACATATCCTTTCCCTCTATTTTCAGCCTACAATTTCTACATACATATTTAGTTAGCTAACTATCCTTCATTAGGGTGCTAACTATCAGTATTTTGCCTATGGGTATAAACTTCTCATATTTCACTACCTTATCTGCAAATGAAGGCGATATGAATAAATGTGTGACACCAGGACCAATTAAAACAGTTGCTTTAATATTAACAATCTGGGTGGTACCTTCCACCATATCAGATGAGGCATCAATAGTGTCCTGGTCCAAGGCATACACTCGCCCTCAACCAATAGCCTATTTCCCCTTCTCTTCAGCTATGGCCTTGTTTTTTAGTACAAAGGTATCAGTAGGGGCCTTCTCTAGCTCTTTGCAATTATGTGGGGCAATCTCACCCAGCTTTGGGCAATCCTTAAATAGATAGCCCGTCTTACCACTCTTAACGCATGTTTTAGTCAATAAGATGCGGGGCCTATTTCCATGGTATCTACCACACATCCTACATTACTCTGTAGTAGGTCGGGGTCCTCAAATCACAATATCCCTCATAGGCGCTGAAACTGGATACACTGGGGGCTTACTAATCATCTTACCTCGTGACTCATCAACTCTAAATCTCTTGCCCAATAACCTCGCTCTGACACCTTTGTCATCCACTATTCTCTCTCTGTCTTTATTTCGACTCTTATTACCTTTCCCAAACTCAAAGGCGTGCAACTCATAATCTTATTTGTACCACTGTGGTCTGCACACTGCCTCATTATATGTAGTGATATCTAACAGGGCCAATCGAACTCTGATAGATGGTCTGAGTCCTTCCATGACTTTTGGACCTTTCGATTCTCACTGTTCATAGTGTTGGGACATACTTGCCCAGGGATGTAAACCGAGATTCATACTCATCGATTGACCTATTCCTCTAGGTCAAACTAAAGAACTTTATCTATAACTTCCTCTGAACGGTATTCGAAATATACTGTCTCTGGAATGTATCCAGAATTATCTCTCACGTTAGCTTCTTGATGTCTAACTCTTAAGTTAGGTGAGAGGACTTCCAACCATGCTCCACCTCGCCCTCCAACATAAATGCATCAAAAGTCACTTTCTCGGTCGACTTACACCGAAAAACTTGCACAACTTCGCTATTTCATTCACCTAGTCCTCATAAGCTATTGAGTTCTTTACCTCACTAAATACCAGTGGTCTAAACTTCTGAAACTATTGTAATTTATCCAAATCACAACTATATCCCCATCATCTGCTACCCTGCTCTGGAGCAACAGGAGATGCTGTATCCTGAACTGGTGTGGGTGTAGGCGCATCTGTAATAACTGTCTATCCAGTATCAGTAGGTTGTCCGGTTGGACCTCGTCTATCGCCAGCCCTTAATGTAGCCTGTGTAACTATCTCAACAAGGCTCTTTATACTCCGTTCAATCCTAGCGAAACGTGCCTCAGTATCCTCTGGCCTCTCAATAGGCTCCTGCGGGATTTGAACAATCTGTGGCTCTGCACGGCTTTCAAGCCTACTCCTACAGCCTCTAGTACTTGAACTCTGATCGAACCCTAGGGGTATCTATCCGCAAGTGCACGGGTCGTCCAAGTAATAATGGGATTTGAGTCCCGAAATTATCGTCCCACAGAGAAGTTGTTAGCCTAATTAACTACCAGTTACTTTTACCCTAAGTATATCATAGCAAATTATGAAGTATTAATTGGTGGTCTACAAGGCTAAAATTAAAGTAAAATAATAAATACTAAATAAAATAAAACTGAGCTCAAAGTACTTACAATACTCCAAGCTATTAAAAACAACCTACAAAAGAAAATTAAAACAGTTAAAACTAATTAACGTAATTAAAATAAAACGCAATTAAACAATAAAACTAATTAAACTAAAATTAAATAAGCTTAAAATAAAATGCAACTAAATTAAATCTAAGTTAAACTATGTAAACAAAGCAACTAATCCTAACAAATTAAATTGAAAGCAAATTAACTAACAATGCATGAACACAATTAATCTAGATTGCAACTAAATTAAAGTCCTAACACATAAATATAAAATTAACTATTTAATAAAAACTAAGACTAAAAATGAAATTTACAAACTAAAACACTAGAATTAACTAACCTAATTAACAACTAATAAAAGCAAACAATGTAAATGCATTAACTAATTAAGTGAAAGGGAAGGATGTGCCAAACATGGCCTTAGGCCATAAAACAGTAAGTGGTCCCGAATAGGCACTGTTGTGCTGTCTTCTCCAGCAGCTTCCCGCGTGGAAATGCTTCTGCCATTCTCGCCTCTGCTCCTGCTGTGCTGTCTCCAGGTGTGTACTGCCGTTGTTGCTGCACGTTCCAGCTGGCCTGCTCGGGTGTGCTGCTGCTGCTGCCTCTGCTCCTGCAGTTCTGTTTCCAGATGCTGGCCGCTGCGTCCTGCAATTCTGTCAGCTTCATGTCCTCGTCTATTCTCGGCAGAGCAACTTATCCCGTATACACCGTACTGTGCTGCCATGATCAACTCAGCATGAGTCTTGCTTCCCTGCTCTGCAACTCGAGCTAGACTTGTGCAAATTCTGATTGCTGTATCCATCACTGCACTACCTCTTATAAATGAAACCCGACAGACTGATTTGAAGAATAGAATTAGCAAATACAATCAGCAATGTAAAAACTGGAAAAGCTAAACAAATTTAATGCAACTGTAATATAACTATAAAATGAAATGAAAAACCGAACTTGAATAAGTAACTAGAAATAAGGCAACAAAACAAAACATAGAAATAATAAGAACAAAACAGAAAATGAAACAAAGCTGGAACCAAACTTAAACACAAAGCTCTACATCCTTCACAACTTCAGCTACCACCTACACATCTACATCCACACAACAGTTTGGTCAGCACATATCCATGAAAACCTGTAGCTACCACAACTTAGATTAATAAAATCATGAAAAGAAAATGAACAGTATTAAGCTCTCAACACAGAGCACAACAGAGTATGAAATCTGCCCAGTCATAGTTTTCAGTTTGGAACAGCAAATCACCATGCTACTGCACCCATGTTGACAGCTTGTGCTTTTTCCTAATTCTGAACACTCCTTACGCGACCATCCTCATCCCGTACACAGCAGCTCTTAGACAGCAAGTAATAGCAAAGAACACTGAGAGCTTAGAAAACAATGGAGAACCGAGAGCTTGAAAATTAAATGATGAAAAACTGTTGAAAACAATAATGAAGAAACCGAGAGCTTAAATAAGGAACAATCATTGTGAACCAACATTAGTAAATGAAAGATTTGGTGATTAAAAACCGAGCTTGAAAGGAAACTGAAAGATGCTTTTCATTAAAATGAACAAAGCTTCATGAAAAGAAATGAACAGTAAAATAATTGAAGAACTTACTAACGGGAAAAGAAAATAACAAGGAAAATAAATCTAAAGCTATTCTACCTTAACCTACACTACTCCTACTCCTATTCTACTCTAAAAACTACTTCATTTTTCAATTGCCACCATGCTCTATTTATACACAAATCATAGGGGTACAATGGTAAATTGTCATCCTAGATGAGTTGGCATTGTTTGGCCACTTGTCTTCCTTTGATTTGCTGCAGAGTAGATATTTTCACGTCATCAGTCTTTTTGTCCAATTAGCTGTGCGATGTGGCCCTGCGTGTGCCTTCCAGAATATTCGCTCGGTGTTTGTTGATCTTATCGTTTCAGAGTAAATAAAATATCGACTCCTGGCATCACGCATGTCCAAACGACTGGTGACTCGGTCTGCAAATTAGAAGTGGTCCAGTCTCTTTTAGCCCGTTTTCAGCCCAATTTCGTCTAAAACGACTAAATTTCATCTGGATTTAATTTATCTACACAATAAGGAATTTTAATTAAATAAGGGGATTATTAATGAATTAATAAGGGGATTTAAGTAAATAATTAGGAATTTAAGCACAAATAATTCTATAAAAAATAGAATTATCACACCCCCAAACTTGAGCTTTTGCTTGTCCTCAAGCAAAACAAAATAATTGTTGGAATGATAAGTACAAAACATAATAATTTTTCCAACATTATCCTCAAAGATAAGGTACAGACTATGATCTAAAAGAGTCACAATTACAATTCAAACACTCAGAATCATCCAATCATAAGTCCTAACCCAAATTGGACTCCTCGTGTGTGTGTGAAAAATGTCAAAGCCACTTCAAAGTATATTATTCGGATCAGATTATGCAAGCATATTGAATGCAAAGTCAATGACAAGTGATCATTCCCATAAGTTTGCTTTTCACTAATCTCTCCACTAATGTAGTCACACTCAATCAAAGATCAATAGGACTTTATTAAGCTTGTAATGTCAGGCTGGGGTTAAGGTATGATAAAGTCGATTTAGGTTCAGTTACCCCTTAATATGCATTATCTTCTAGGATCCTTAATGTAAGAGCTCTAATTATTCTCCCAACTTATTTATTTCACTAGACATTTTATTCTATTTTTGTATTTTCTTCTTTTCTTTTCTTTTTCTTTTTCTTTTCTTTTTTTTTTCTTCACATTTTTTTTTAGATTGAATACTCCTTCCCTATCACTTAGTACCCATATGTACAGAGCTCACAATATATCCCAATAAATATCCATGCTTTCGGGGTAAGAAATAGGAAAAGAATACTTTAGGCTAAAGAAAATAACGTAAGTGTATTTACAGAGAAAAGCTTATTTGGCCCAGATGGGTGACTAGGGGTAAAATATGTACAGGGATGGCTAGAAAGGCTCAAACGATCCAAAGATGGCCTAAATCATCTCCCTAATTAAGTGTGATCTAATATTTCGCCTCGAGACAGATCAAGCAAATTCTAGAATATGATGCACAAAATCAATTGAACAAATGCACCCCTATGTCACATAAGCTTTCTCTAAATAAATATACAAATTCATGACATGACATGTGTGTAAGATGAGGAAATCACAATTAGAATTAAGACAAATTCAAGAACTCAACTTCATGCTTTTCCTATAATCATGCTTCTAAGTCAATCAAAGTCAAACTAAATCATGGGGTCATATCATCGGAATATGGGAAAATTACATGCTAAGCACTAAATCATCCTAAAATTAAACAGTTTAAGCTCAAATTTTCGAAAAAATTTTGAAAAAATTTTCAATTTTTGCTCAAATTTTCGAAAATTGCTCAAGTAATATCCCCTCCCCCAAACTTGAAGTGCACAATGTCCTTAGTGTGCAGATAATAAAACAATTAAAGTTCAGGACAGAGTACTCCCCTTTTTGATGATGATGATGACAACCGAAGCTTGATTGAAAGTATAAAACTAGAAAATAAACCTGCAATACAAACAAAGAAAGAAATAACAGAAAAGAAAAAAAAAAGAAAAAGAACTATATACAAGGTGAAAATGAAAATACAACCACTTCAAATGCAGCTGAAAAATACTACACTCAGCAGCAGGGCAAAGAGCAGGAGGATTAGCCAAAATGGTGACAGAATGTTAACAGTTAAATCCTCCTGAGCTCTCATTACTTCCCTCCTTCTTTGAGAATTCCTGTGCTCAAGCCTTATATTCTCCTCAATCCCTATCTTAAAACACTCTTGAGAGTCATCAGGGAGCTTCAAAGGTTTGAAAACATTAAACTTCATTTCCTGATCTTGGACTCTCATCGTCAACTTTATAGTATCAGAGGGCGAGGAAGGCAATGAATAAGAAGAAGGTATAGATGAAGAAGAGCTTAGCTTTATTTCCTTGGCAGCCCGATCCTGATGTTCCTGCTTTTTCTGAGCTGCTTCGTTAGAACTTACGAATTCTTTAACTATGTGCTGTTCAGGTTGGGACTTGACTTGTGGTGCATCTAACTCTCCGCCACTCCTAAGGGTGATAGATCTAACATGTTCCTTACCCTCCCCTTGCTTATCAGGATTAACTTCGGTATTACTAGGAAGGGTCCCTTGAGGATATTGGCTAAGAGCACTAGCTATTTGTCCCACCTGAACCTCTAAGTTCTTAATTGAAGCAGCTTGATCTTGCAGGATAGTTGTGAACATCTCCTCTAATGTAGGCTTCTTCTCAGCTGCTGGTGTGTGATAGAATTAGGGCTGCATGAGTGGTGGTGGTGGTGGTGGTGGTGATGGATGATATTGAAATTGAGGTGGGGATGGATGATGTGGATGGTGTGGAAATTGAAAATGGGGCTGTGGTGGTACCTGAACCGGTGGAGCTTGAAAACTAAGGGGTCCTACAGATATGGGATTAGAAGTTTGCCCTTGGTTTTAGCTCCAGGAGAAGTTAGGATGGTTCCTCCACCCTGAATTATAGGTGTTTGAAAAAAGGTTGTTCTGTTGCGTAGGGGGAGCAACATACTGAACCGATTCTAAGTGAGCGGACACCTATCTACAGAGTGGGTACCACTACACAGCTCGCAGGAAGGAAAAAGACTTTGAACAGAATAAATTGGATTAGGACTGGTGGGAGGATTATGCTGGGTACTGAGCGACTCTACCTTCTTCGTAAGATTAACGATTTGAGAGGTCAAGGTAGACAGTGTGTCGAGCTCATAAATACTCGCTGGCTTCTTTAGCATTTGCCTCTCCGAGGACCACAAATGGTTGTTAGCCGCCATCTTGTCTAAAAGCTCGTAAGCTTCCTCCTTTGTTTTGTACATCAGGGCTCCACCTGCCGCAGTGTCAACAATGGTCCTATTTGGGCTTGTAAGTCCGTGGTAGAAGGTCTGGACTTGCAACCACAAAGGTAGGCCATGGTGAGGGCACTTCCTAAGAAGCTCCTTATATCGTTCCCATGCTTCGTAAAAAGATTCAGAGTCATACTGAGCAAAGAAAGATATATTACTACGGAGTTGGGCCATTCTAGAGGGAGGGAAAAACTTAGATAGAAATTGATGGGCTAACTCATCCCATGTAGAAATTGATCCTGGAGGCAGAGAGGTTAACCAGTGTGTCGCCTTATCCCTTAGTGGGAAGGGGAATAATCTAAGCCTAACAGCATCGTCAGATAATCCATTATATTTAAATGTGTTGCACAAGTCCAAGAATTGCCCAAGGTGAGCATGTGGGTCATCGTGAGGAAGCCCACTGAACTGCAAAGATGTTTGGATCATCTGGATGATTGCGGGCTTAATTTCAAAATTGTTTGCATGGACAGCTGGTGGCCTAATGCCGGAATGATACCCCCCCATCGTCGGCATTGCATAATCTTCGACTGTCCTAATTTTCCTATTTTCTGTCATGATGTTTTGCAGCGGAGCTATAAATTTCCTAGAGTCCTTTTGAATTTTTCGTTCGATTTTAGGATCTAGAGGAAAGCAATCAAAATTTCTGGCTCTACGCTTGCAATCATCGAAAAGTCCTTAAATTTTTTTATTTTTTTTTGAATTTTTTTTGAATTTTTTTTTAAATTTTAATTAAGAGAAAATTTAACTAACCTAAGCTAAGGCTCTAAATATTTACACCCTAAATATTTACAAGCTAGAATTACACATAAGCATAATTTCACCGATATTAACTAAAGACTAATTAAACTTCCCCGGCAACGGTGCCAAAAACTTGATCGAACCCTAGGGGTATCTATCCGCAAGTGCACGGGTCGTCCAAGTAATAATGGGATTTGAGTCCCGGAATTATCGTCCCACAGAGAAGTTGTTAGCCTAATTAACTACCAGTTACTTTTACCCTAAGTATATCCTAGCAAATTATGAAGTATTAATTGGTGATCTACAAGGCTAAAATTAAAGTAAAATAATAAATACTAAATAAAATAAAACTGAGCTCAAAGTACTTACAATACTCCAAGCTATTAAAAACAACCTACAAAAGAAAATTAAAACAGTTAAAACTAATCAACGTAATTAAAATAAAACGCAATTAAACAATAAAACTAATTAAACTAAAATTAAATAAGCTTAAAATAAAATGCAACTAAATTAAATCTAAGTTAAACTATGTAAACAAAGCAACTAATCCTAACAAATTAAATTGAAAGCAAATTAACTAACAATGCATGAACACAATTAATCTAGATTGCAACTAAATTAAAGTCCTAACACATAAATATAAAATTAACTATTTAATAAAAACTAAGACTAAAAATGAAATTTACAAACTAAAACACTAGAATTAACTAACCTAATTAACAACTAATAAAAGCAAACAATGTAAATGCATTAACTAATTAAGTGAAAGGGAAGGATGTGCCAAACATGGCCTTAGGCCATAAAACAGTAAGTGGTCCCGAATAGGCACTGTTGTGCTGTCTTCTCCAGCAGCTTCCCGCGTGGAAATGCTTCTGCCATTCTCGCCTCTGCTCCTGCTGTGCTGTCTCCAGGTGTGTACTGCCGTTGTTGCTGCACGTTTCAGCTGGCCTGCTCGGGTGTGCTGCTGCTGCTGCCTCTGCTCCTGCAGTTCTGTTTCCAGATGCTGGCCGCTGCGTCCTGCAATTCTGTCAGCTTCATGTCCTCGTCTATTCTCGGCAGAGCAACTTATCCCGTATACACCGTACTGTGCTGCCATGATCAACTCAGCATGAGTCTTGCTCCCTGCTCTGCAACTCGAGCTAGACTTGTGCAAATTCTGATTGCTGTATCCATCACTGCACTACCTCTTATAAATGAAACCCGACAGACTGATTTGAAGAATAGAATTAGCAAATACAATCAGCAATGTAAAAACTGAAAAAGCTAAACAAATTTAATGCAACTGTAATATAACTATAAAATGAAATGAAAAACCGAACTTGAATAAGTAACTAGAAATAAGGCAACAAAACAAAACATAGAAATAATAAGCACAAAACAGAAAATGAAACAAAGCTGGAACCAAACTTAAACACAAACCTCTACATCCTTCACAACTTCAGCTACCACCTACACATCTACATCCACACAACAGTTTGGTCAGCACATATCCATGAAAACCTGTAGCTACCACAACTTAGATTAATAAAATCATGAAAAGAAAATGAACAGTATTAAGCTCTCAACACAGAGCACAACAGAGTATGAAATCTGCCCAGTCATAGTTTTCTGTTTGGAACAGCAAATCACCATGCTACTGCACCCATGTTGACAGCTTGTGCTTTTTCCTAATTCTGAACACTCCTTACTCGACCATCCTCATCCCGTACACAGCAGCTCTTAGATAGCAAGTAATAGCAAAGAACACTGAGAGCTTAGAAAACAATGGAGAACCGAGAGCTTGAAAATTAAATGATGAAAAACTGTTGAAAACAATAATGAAGAAACCGAGAGCTTAAATAAGGAACAATCATTGTGAACCAACATTAGCAAATGAAAGATTTGGTGATTAAAAATCGGGCTTGAAAGGAAACTGAAAGATGCTTTTCATTAAAATGAACAAAGCTTCATGAAAAGAAATGAACAGTAAAACAATTGAAGAACTTACTAACGGGAAAAGAAAATAACAAGGAAAATAAATCTAAATCTATTCTACCTTAACCTACACTACTCCTACTCCTATTCTACTCTAAAAACTACTTCATTTTTCAATTGCCACCATGCTCTATTTATACACAAATCATAGGGGTACAATGGTAAATTGTCATCCTAGATGAGTTGGCATTGTTTGGCCACTTGTCTTCCTTTGATTTGCTGCAGAGTAGATATTTTCACGTCATCAGTCTTTTTGTCCGATTAGCTGTGCGATGTGGCCCAGCGTGTGCCTTCCAGAATATTCGCTCGGTGTCTGTTGATCTTATCGTTTCAGAGTAAATAAAATATCGACACCTGGCATCACGCGTGTCCAAACGACTGGTGACTCGGTCTGCAAATTAGAAGTGGTCCAGTCTCTTTTAGCCCGTTTTCAGCCCAATTTCATCTAAAACGACTAAATTTCATCTGGATTTAATTTATCTGCACAATAAGGAATTTTAATTAAATAAGGGGATTATTAATGAATTAATAAGGGGATTGAAGTAAATAATTAGGAATTTAAGCACAAATAATTCTATAAAAAATAGAATTATCAAACTCGCCCATCTACCACGGCGGGTAACAGACATAATGCCTAAATTCTTGTATCCATAACCATTTATTAGTCTAATCTGATCTCGGTATACACAATTATATCTAAACAAAACACAGTAATATAGTGATGTAACTTTCCTACTTACTACTACTGACTCATATCAGACCAACTTAGCTCTGATACCACCTCTGTCACGACCCCTTTTTACCTAAAATCGCTACAAATTTTTTGGTTTTTCCTTTCCTTTCCCTGTTGCGAACATTCTCACCACTAAACAATTGGGCTATTAGTTAGTATTAGTCACCCTTTACCATCTACCATGTCATCTATCTTTTAATTTATTCAAAAGCAAACACGAATACTTTATAATTGAGGTTCTACACATATACGTGTTTACTAATATTTACATCCCCCACATTACATTCCAAAATGATTATTATGCTATTACATGTTAAGATACAAAATGATACTAGTGCGTATACCTCTCGGTGATGGGAAGTAGCGAATACCAGGATACAAGTCCTTAGCCACTCACTAACTACTGTGTGCACTCTGTAGAGGGGGAAAATGAAAGGGATGAGCTTCATAGCTCAGTAAGGCAATAATGCAAGCAGGTAGATTACTACACTATCTACGTGCTTATAATGTCATGATATAAAATCGCTTACATTTAGAGCATGAGGAAATAGATAAAACTATGCCGCATGTGTATAAATATATTATGTACTGTAAAACATGAAAGCAGGCATAAACCACGAAAAGTCATCATTGAAAATGTCTCATGCTCAGTATGTCAACTTATCATAAAACAATTCATCATCCTTTAAAACATCTCACAAGGTTTGACCCCTCTCTGGGGTCTACCCCAGATAACACAAATCAGGTTTAGTACATATAAAATCATGTGATATCATGTGAGACAGTTGGTTACTGTATACAATCAAGGACTCTGCTGGCCAACTATGTCCTTATCGTCCTAGACCACACAAGTCTCGATGTGTGAGGCATCATGCTGTAACGGGAGGTGGGTCAAATCCTACCCGTCAGAATATAAATCGACATCATCACCACATGGTATAACGTACTCCATGTGATACAAACGATACAATGTACTCCATGGACCCATATCACGGTAGGGGTGCCTGTCGTAGGTCTTATCTACCCCATACCATGTATAACCGACTAAGTCTCAAGTGCACATGCGAGTATCTCATCCGTGTGACTAATAGTCTACATGAGGCATCCAGCACGGCTCATGCGAGCATCTCATCCATGTGACACACTATCAGACCCAGATTTTTGTAGCTTATTCCTTATGATTCCTATGTGTATGAACACTATGTAATTATAGTTGAATCATAAGAAGAGTATTTACTAGACATAAAGTGTTAGTGAAATGATTTAACACGCAAAAGGTACATAAAGAGCCTAATGTGAACTATAAGTGTCACAGGCTAAACCGATTAAATCTAAATCATTCTGACTAAAAATAAGAACTTAAAATGAGAGAGCATAAAGAGCTCATGAAGGAAAGTCAGCTTGATTTAGTCCCGAACATAGAAAACGAGAGAAAAAGCTAAAAAGGGTAAAATGGACCTTTTTGGCAAGATAAGGTGTTTCGGGTGAAATTTTCCACCGGGAATTGTTGAAGCATAAAGACGAGAGTGTAAGACATAAGATATGACAGTTTCAAAATTTTAAGAAAAAGTCAACTTGGTCAATGGTTAAGGAAAAAGTCAACTATAGTTAAGAAAGTGGACTTTTACCATAGTTGACTAATCATGGTTAAAAATTAACCTAAGTGTGAAGAAAAATGTGGGGAAAAATATTCTTGGCCATAATACAAGATAATCATCTCTGAAAGTAAGGAAAATTTATTCGGAAGGATTTCAGAATAAATTTAATGGTTAAAAACGTAATGGGCCTAAGGTGAAAATTTTAAAGCTCATTAAGGTATACTAAACGTATATCGAAATTCTTAGGTCCTTTAGACCGAATTGTTGGACCAATTGATTAGCCAAATTTTGAGACAATTAAAGGCCCGAGACATAGTAAAAATTTCAGCCTAAAAGCCCATTAAGAAAGCCCAAACCGAGAAGCCCAAATGGAAAAGCCCATGAGATAAATATCTAACCATAGTTAAAGCTAACCATGACTCATAAGGTGACTCATTAGGTGACTCATGGCTAAGGCTTGGAAAGCCAAGCTTAATGGCTAAAAAGTAAAGCTTAATGGCTAATTATGTGGCTTATAAATTCAGCCACACCATTGTCATCTTCATCACACCAAATTCGGCTAGAAGAAGAAACCATTGAAACATATTTTCCAAGCTTTCTCTCACTAGAAATCACTAGGAATTAGGCATATTTGGAACTTGCATCCTTCACGGAAGTTGTTCCAAATTGAAAGGAGAGTGACATATGTTGGAATTGGCTATCAAGGAGCCATAGAAAGCAAACCGAGAGCCTTCAAAGATTCGGCCAAAGGGTGAACACAACAATTGGTATATTTTCTAATTTCCAATTTCATATATGTTAATGTATGAATGATTTTAAGTATGTTGATATGTGTTTTAAGCATTGAAACATATTAAATCACCATGAAGTTGGTTAGGCCGAGAGTGAGTAATGGGATATTGATTTATGTCAATATGATTTTAAGACATAAATGGATTAGTGTACATGTATTAATGATAATAGTGTAATTAGAATTAATCAATTTGATTAATTAATACATATAATTAGTTGGCAAACAAGGTGTTTGATAAAAGGCCTAAATGAACTATATGATGTTTAGGAATGTTGCCTACCAAGTGTTTGTGAAAATGCCTAAGTGAATTGGCTAGACAAATAGGCATGGATGGCATGCCATGGTGAAACCGAGGCATGGATAGCTCTCGGCCATGGCATGTGGCCGAGAGGCCCAATGGGCCAAGCTTAAATATTTTAGGCCCAATATGGTGTAATGGGCCTAGAACAAGCCCAATAAGAGTTGGTGGGCCCCACAAACCCAATAGGCCTAACGAAAATGAATAGTAAAATGAAAATGGGCTTAAGGCATAGTTAGGCCCATTAAGGATTATTAAAGGCCATTAAGGGAAATGGACTGTATTTAATGTGAAATACAATAGGAAAAGTGTAATTAACCGGATAAATGGTTATATGCAGCTCCAGAGAGTATTGGAGGAGCAAATCGGACTGCTGAAACGAGCAGCGTAGAGAAAGTGAAATTTCTCGACTGATTGCAGGTAAGGGACTTTTGTAAGTAGTTAGAGATACCTGCATGTATTTTCATCTACTTTTACATTCACTTAAAAACTCTGAGGGTCAGAGAAAGTGAATAATAATTATTGAGACCCGATAGTGGCAAATTACGATTTTACCCCTAGTTAGTCAAAAAGTTAACTTTCATGAAAAGTTGCAAAAAGCATGGAAACTACTATTGTGAGTGTTTAACTGCTGTTTAGCATGAAAATAAATAGATGGGCTAAAGATTTTAAGGTTGATGTGAAATAAGCACACTTTATAGTGCTGATTTTAATATTTTGTAAACTATCCCTTTTTAAAGAGCCATATATCATTTTATGTGAGAATGAATCGTGCTAGAGCACAGCTCGCACTGGATTTCATATGTTTTCCACATACATTAGTGCTGGATTTTGATTCGCACTAGATTTTCATGACATGCATGATAGAGTACTGGAGTTCTTACTCGTACTCAGTTTTATATGATATATGCATGAGAGAGTGCTAGAGCGATTAGCTCGTACTCGAGTTTTACATGAGATACATGACAGAGTACTGGAGCATTGCTCGTACTCGATTCTTCATGGTTTATACATGACATAGTACTGGAGCTATTGCTCGTACCTGATTTGATGATATTATGCATAGCATGGTATTGGAGCTACTGCTCGTACTTGATTTAATCCATGAACTATGCATTGACCTAGTTGCTGGAGGTTTACTCGCGCTAGAGTTGAGTTTGTGATGTGAAACAGTATTCGAGCGTAGTGTCGACTGTGTGTCACACTCAAAGGTGCACACTGTATGTGATATATAATACATGTTACCAACCCATGCCGCATCCTTGTGTGACTGAGTGTCACATCATGAGAGGATGGCCAGCATGAGTGTATTAGAGATGTGGTATGATATTCCATGGTTTGAGGGCTAAGACCTATGGCAGGCACCCTGACTGTGATGTAGGGTCCACAGGTGTACTTTGTACCTTGCCCGGGGCATGGGAGTACACTGTACCATGTGTTGTGTATAGCTGACGGTTGTAATGGACTGACCATCCTCCCGTTGCAGCAGTGATACCCCGTGCACCGAGATCTGTGTGGCTTGGGTTCACATGTCGGATATGATCATAGTCCAAGATACTATTTACATTTCACCACATAGTCTCACATGATATATCACATTGATTGACTGATTTAAATTGTGGACAGACCTGAGGGATGGGTCGGACTCCGATTTTGTGATGTGAATTATTTAATGCCATATTTATTGTGATTTAAATATACATGGCATGACTTACATAAAGGCATGATTTATATACGATGCATTGTTTTGCACTACATGCCTACATTTGAGAAAGAAAGCATGATTTTTGTACATGGGATTTAATCTGTACAAGTATACATATATATATTTAAAGACATGCTTTTAAAGTGAGTTAAGGAAATAATGTTTTCAAGGCATAGCATTATTTTGAGTAGATAGTGTAGATATCTACTTGCTTGCCTGATTTTCTTACTGAGCGCGTTGTATGCTCACCCCACTTTTCTTTACATCTCTCTACAGAGCGTCAGTAGAGCGAGAGCTATCGAGGGATAGTATTCATGAGTCCACTGCTAGTTCCTATCGATCACCAGGTATACAGACTTTGTACGGTTATATATCTAAACATAGAAACAGCACAGTGATGTATACGATATATATT
The DNA here is from genome assembly GCA_033439115.1 of Firmiana major. Classification (NCBI taxonomy): domain Eukaryota; kingdom Viridiplantae; phylum Streptophyta; class Magnoliopsida; order Malvales; family Malvaceae; genus Firmiana; species Firmiana major. The sequence continues at coordinate 40,693,737 of CM065908.1, read as the reverse complement.
ATGGGGAATGTATTTGTATTAGATTTTATATAATCTTACATGTATAATAAAAGCAGTTACAGTTAGTAATAGTATAATGACATGTATGTATGATAATGGATGATGTGGTAAGCGAGGACTCTAACATCGAATCACAGCACAACCATTGAAGAGAGGAAAAGTAAGTTAAAAATGTGAAAAATTTGTAGTGGTTTTTGGTTAAGTCATGGATTGAGAATGGGGTCCTGACACACACAGTCTACGTGAGGCATTCAGCACGACTCATTACATATCACAGTGTGAAAAGTTCAGTGCGAGCAAGGCTCTAACATGATTTCATGCATAATCAGTAAAAATCCTTGTATGAGCAATGCTCCAGTACAACTTTATGCAAAATAAATAATGGTAAAATCATGTACGAGCAAAGCTCTAATACAGTTATGTGCATAAGAAATAATGAAACCCACGTACGAGCAAAAGCTCCAGTACGACTTGCATGCATCTTAACTCAAAATATGGTGCGAGCTAGGCCTCAACACATTTCATGCATGTTAAAATATCAAAATCCAATGCAAGCAAAGCTCTAGCAAAATTTATACTCATATAAATCTGATAGGTGGCTCTATTTAGATAAAACCCTTTTCAAAACTCAAAATCAGAACCGACACGTTCTATGTCATGCAAATCATGAAACAATTAGCCGATCTATCCTTGTTTTGCCCAAATCAAGGCATCACATGACATTAAGACATCAAAATCATGATATTCATGCAGTTTACTAGCCTTACTACCCTTTTCATAAAATTTACTCCCTGGGGTAAAATCGTAATTTGCCCATCCTGGGGTGCTAAAATTTTTATTTCTTTTTTAGATTGTTCAGAGAATTTCATGCCCTGTAAAAATCCTCAAAAATACATATAGTTACCTCTAGGCACTCTTAAAATTCCTTTATCTCGAATCACGTCGAGTGTGCTTAATTTTCCAACGTTGCTCAATCACGCCGTCCGTTTAGCTCCCAATAAAATCTCCAGAGTTGAACGTCATCATTTATCATATCAATTTAACCCAATAAATACAATTTTTGCATTTACTATAATCGATTTGACTTATTGGGCTCATTAAAACTTATTGGGCCTTCCGTGGGGCTCACAATTTAAATTGGCTCGATTGCTACACAAGCTTGGCCCATTACTAATATTTGGCCGAATATTTGGCCTAACGTCACTATCGTGTTATCTTAAGAATTTTCTAGTTTCTTTGGATAACTCATATAATCATTTACGACAATCGATTTTCAATTCTAATCATAAGGTATTTTATACGGAATTAATCCGTAACTTATGCGGTTAAGTTTTTAATGCGTATAACTATACAAGTTATAGTAAGTGAGATTCACTTACCAGTGATTCTGTGATGGCACGTAAATCGAGACTTGATCAAACTCTCGTCCATCACCTTTTATCGAGCTACACAGTTATATATTTAAACCGATCAATTTCGGTTAAATATAATCTTAAATAAATTTTTTGAAAATTAAATTGATCAATTTCGATCGCTTAACGACTTATCCTTAATCTCAGGGCATCACCGAATTTTTCTCCCTTTTTCCCTTTTTTCTTTCTTTTTTCTCTTGGCTGAACCGGTCCGGTCCGATTCTCACACCTTCATTTCAGGTGAACCAGACTGTACCATTTCAGCCTTCCCTTCACCGTTCCTGACGTTTTTGGCTAGTTCTCCATCAATTTTTACCTCCAGCTAATCCGCATGGACCAGGCGGTCGCTCGATTGAAAAGGGGGGAGCTAGATCGACTGTGGCTGCCTTTCCCCATCTTCTTTCCCGCGGCCTCTCTACGTCGATCTCCCTCTTCGAGCTTCGTCAGCGATTATCGTTTCCTCCCCCTGGTGCGCTGACGTCGCCTCTCATCCCCTGACCTTTCTCATCCATCACGCGTTTCATCCCTCTCTCATCGGGGAGGAATTGGGGAAGGGAATCCAAATTCCCTTCTCGGGTTCCTTCCGCGATTTCCTTTCATTTGTCTTTTTTTTTCAATTTCCTATTTCTTTTGTTTTCTCTTTTTTTATATATAATATATTAGATTCTATTAAAATATAATATAATTTATTATATAAAAAATATCTTCTCCCAAATATCACAATTATATATATATATTTAAATCAATAAAATATATATATTTATCTTACTTTTTCAGAGTATTTTTCCCATATTTTCGGGATAATTTCCCGAAGTGAAAATTTCGGGTAATTGTAATATTTTCATATCTTGATCAATTGGACTTAGAATTGAATTATTTCTTCTTTATTGATCAAGATTTCATGAATCCATGTTTATAATAATAACTTCTTAAAAATTGACATCGAATTTCATGTCTTACAGCAAACCTCATAGTTTATCTGAAAATTTTAGAGTCTGCTTCGTAAGATTTGAGTGGGATATGGAAGCAATGATGACATTATTAGATCAAGTGATAGCGGCACAATGATAATGATAGTGATTGAGGTGTGACTGAGAAAAAGACCGAGCTAATTTCGGAAGATAGTATGCTATTACATATTGGAGTCAAGAATCCAATTGTAATGGAAAACTGGATAATTAAATTGAAAAACTTACATGGATTCTTAGAGTATGACTACGAACTTAATAGACTAAGACAAATTCGGAAGGTTGAGCCTTCGTTTTTCAATAAGGTTAAGAATTCAGTGATTCGGAAGGTTGGATGAATGAGATAGAAAATCTAGATGATTTTAGAAGTAACTCTACTGAGAAAGTGTCTTTTCAACTTTTGTGTTAAAGAATTGGAGAAGCTACACAGATTTTCAGAGTGCGCGCTACTATAAAGAAAGTAGCCTTTATAGCATCAGTATCTAATTGGAAAGTCAAATTCAGAGGGAAGTTCCCCGAATTAATCCGAGAGCCGACATCAGAGAATTACATGGGATATATTTTTGAAGGTCATTACGCGGTAGAACATTTCAGATGAAATAAAGTGGCAATTATAGATGAGATGAGTGAATTGAACATAAGAAAACAAGTCCGAGAATGAATAGGAAATTAAATAGATTTGGAAGGAGTATAATCCGAATAAGTAGAGATGTGAAATGGAGGAAGTCTAGGAAACTCGTAGGAGGTACTAAGATCCTCAATCGAGATAAATTAGCTACATTAGATGTTATTTTGGAAGCAGTGCGCAAGGCGCAACTGTAGTGATATGAAAAGTATATTTTGAGGTTACTAATAAAATGAAAAGGTAAAGTGAGTGACAGAAAAGAGATGTACTAAGGAAGCAGTGAGAGTGATAGAGTAAAGTCACTATAATTGAAAAGATGAAATGCAGAACTAAAAGAATAAGTGAAGGTCATACTGTTTATATGATTAATAAAGATAGGGTGTGTTCGGAGTAAAGAGACACCTTGTAGACATAGAATTTTCTGACACATATTCTGATGATCTATCAGAGTTTCCACTTGATAGAAAGATGAAGTTCTAAAATTGATTTAGAACTTGGTATCGAATTAATTATTCATACCACTATACTCAGTGGCTTTGATTGAATTAGAAATGTCGAAAAAGTAATTACAAGGATTACATGAAAAGGAGATTATCGGACCAGGTGATCCACTTTGGAGTGTACTAGCATTAATTTTTAAGGAGACCAGGAGTCTTTTGGGTCACGTTGTATTAAGAATGGGTGTCAATTGGATTCCCCCAAACAAGGATTATAAATCAGTGGGAAAAACCCAAAACTATTAAGAAGATTCAAAGTTTTGAGATATAGAGAGACTTTGGAGTATGAAGTGTGTTTCGAATCTAAGGAATGAAATATAGGTGTGCTAATGTTTTGGGATGGGAGACTTAATTGGAATAAGGAAAGGGTTTCATTATGATTGATATACGAAATGAAACAAGTGTTGAAATGAGATAAATCATGAATACAAGTTATATAGGAATAAGAGATGTATGTAAGGTAAGAAAATCTTTGGTATGTGAAATGATTCAGATCAAGTGTCCTGAACCGAAAATGAATGAGTTGTGACTAAAGGATAAATGTGAAATTGTGATAAGTTTTGGTATCCTACTTTCTATTGAGACTGAACCTTGAACCTTATATCCATAATCAGTTTATGCGGTTAAGTCTGATGGCTAATAAAGGTATTTCAAAATATCTCCCCGCCTGAGAGACTTGACAACGTCTAGAAGTAACCATAACCCATAAATTGAAATTGACGGTCATAGTATTCACGTTGAAGTCAAGATACCATTACTTGTGCGGTAAAGAATTATGGAATTCTACTGATCATGAAGGTTTAAATATTAAATTTCACAAAGGCTGTCTAATACAAGAAAAAGGGAAAGACTCGGGTTAGTGCTTTGAGTAGAAGTGATTTCGGGATGACATTATGTATATTAGTCAGGGACATAAGTTATTGAATTATTGGTAGACCTCGACTTGAATGTGGTCCTTCCCTGACACTGACATTCGTTACATGGTGACTAGACTGAGAGTTAAAACTAGACTTGATTGATCGAATCGAACAGGCACAATAAAGTGATAAATACTGCATTGATGTGGCTGGTCAGACTCAGATGGGTGCTGCAACTAGCTTTAGTATTGTTACTGATAATTTATTGAGATTTAAAAACAAAATTGTGTACCAAATGATCTATAGTTAAAGGAATTGATATCGTCAAAGATTCATTTACAGAGACATATCCCACATTCTAAAAATAATAGGATTTATCAAATCTCCTGAAGATATATTGGTAATTAGGGTCAATAGGAGATATAATTGAAATTGTGACTAAAAGCCTCATATGTTAGTAGCCTAAAGATATGGTATAATAAGAATTGGAAAGAAAGGAAAACTGAGTCCCCGATTTATTGGACCTTTTGAGATTTTAGTCCGAGTGGGAGACCAAGCTTACGGATTGGCGTTACCGTCGAAATTATCCAACATCCATAATGTCTTCCACGTTTCGATGCTATGCAAGTATCATTCGAATCCGACATATGTAATTAAGTATAAGCCATTGGTATTGAAAGAGGATATGACATATGTGGCGAAATTGATTCGAATCTTGGACAGGAAAGAAAAGACATTGGGGTCTAAGATGATTCCTTTGATCAAGGTTTTGTGACAGTATCACACTTCAGAAGAGTCTACGTGGGAATTGGAAAACTTAGTGAAAGAGAAGTAACCACAAATGTTTAAGGACCGAAGTACTGTTAAATTTAGGGAGAATGTAAATACCATGAATTTGCATGAATTCGATTTTATAGAGGGGTAACAATTGGGATTAAGGGTGTGTCCCCTTGGTCAAAAAAATAAATAAAATAAAATAAAATCATATTATAACATGGGGACCAGGAGAAGTTAAGTGGCCAAATATTTTAAATGGGGGAACAAACAATATGGGAAGAGTGAAAATAAATTTTATAAGAGTTAAAAGTGTCCCCTATGATATATATATATATATATATATATATATATATTTATATATGATATTTATGTAAGACTCGTAAATTTCTATGTAGTGTTTATGATTTTGGAATGTACATACAAATTACAATATATACGAATCATAAGAAATGGATGTTTTTAAGTTCTAAGCATGAATGAATTGTAAAACGAGTGTTGAAGTAATTGAGTATGAGTTTAACTTTGAAAATCTGGGAAAGATTGCAACTAAAATGTTGCAGGGACATGGTAGATCGATCTCATTTCAAGGGGAGATCGATCTCATGGCCTGGAAAACACAATGCCAAACATTTTGCAAGAGGTAGATCGATCCCTCACTCAAGCAGATCAATCTCAAGTTGCATCGGCTTAGACCAGATCGATTGTAAGGCCCATATTTTTATATGTATCCTTATGATTCCCTAAGTATACACTTGTTTATGCAATATGAATCATAAGTGATGTAAGGTCCGTAGATTGGATGTACACACTTGTTATGTGAGTTCGTGACGTACAGACAAGTTTCGTTATATAGGAATTATAAGAAATGAACCTTTTTAATTGATAAATGTGGATTGAATGCAAAATGAGTAGTGAAGCAAATTGATATGAACTTCCCTTTAAAAATTTGGGAAAAACTTCAAAGAAGTATGCTGCAGAACAAAGGGAGATCGGTTACTCCTTCAAGCTAGATCAATCTCGGTAAGCTTTTGCCAAGCAAGGATCGATCTCATCTTTAAACAAATCGATCTCATTTTGTCTCGACCAGAAGCAGATCGATCTCATCCCTTCGGCAGATTGATCTCTAAAGCTCTCTGCCTGGCCAAGATCGATAATACCTTTCAGAATAGATCGATTCCTCATACTTGAAACCTGAATTTCGAGAGACTTAAAATAGGAGAAGATCGATCCCTCACTTATGAAGATCGATCTCATCAAGCCATTTCTATAAAAACTAGGTAGCTGAACTGCATTTCACGAAAACAACTCCTTCCATTTTTGAAGCAAATTAACCTAGCTTCTCTCTCTAAACTCTCAACATTTTCCTTAGAGATTTTAGAGAAGTTCATTTTAGCAAAGTTGTTCTTAGAGAGGAGGAGAACAACATAGTTGAAAATGGGAGGTCGAATCGTTAGATTGAAGAGGAAAAGAGCTTTCCCCCAATTTTGGTGAAAAATGAGAAAAGCTGAGATAGGTAAGATTTCAATGCAACAATCTCATTTATGTTAATCTAGGCATGATGATGAGTGATTTAGTGTATATATTGTTGGTTGAAATGTGATAAACAAAGCTATGACCTAGAATGGATTTAATGAGGAAAGATTAAAATGACATAGAGTTAATGAAGATTTGAGCATGTAGAGATGTTAATGAGCATGTATAAATGATGCTAAGTTGACATATTGAAATCCATAAGTGGGATTAGATGAGAATTTACAATGGGCATACTAAGTGTTTGATGAAATGCCATAGAGAAAGAAAATAATGAACTTGAGGCATTGTAAGCTAAATACCAGTTCAATACGAATCAGTAGACTCATGGAGTCTAGGAGATTCTTAAAAAATGAGTTATATACTCGAAATGGGCTTAAGAAAGAGTAAGGTCCGACAATGATGTAACGAGGCCAAATAAGATATAAATGGCCCAATGCATTGATTTGAATATCATGTAAGTGAAATGAAGTATACGAAAATATACTGATGTGTGTGGTACACAATTTCAACTCCAGAAGATATCATTAGATTCGATAGGACCAGATCACAAGAAGTGGAAATCGAAGGGAAGTGATTCAAGCGTGATTCAAGGTAAGGGACTTATGCGAGCTATTAGAGATAGCTATACGTATGTTTTCTTACTGCTATGTGCGAATGTATGCGATAAGTGTGTAGATATTGATATATCTAGGTGAAAACTATGTATGAGATTAAGCCTATAAGTATAAGTTGCATGACTTCCATGTAATTATTGTGAAAAGAGGTTTTGCAAACGTTTTGAGAAAGAGTAATCATAGACGAACTCTCAGTTTAGTAATTTGCATAAAAAGCTTTTAACGAGTGATTGAAGGGAGATTGCCCTCTCACTCATATTCGGTGAATGGAGCCCTCCATCTTGTTTCTGTGTGAAATTGTGTTAGAGCCTAAGTGGCAACGGTAAATTGACCAGTCCTGCTCGCACATTATTTTTAAAGGGATTTTTAAGAAAAATAACAGAGTGTTTGATGCCTCTGGTGATGCTGTGTGTTCCACTCGAGAGCTCACACTAGATTTTTGGGAATCATGCTGGGACCTTCAAGTATTGCTGTGTGTCTTGCTCTGACTATGCTCACATGTAATTTCCTAGTAAACTCGTGCTCGATGCCTCAGGTATGCTGTGTGCTCTCAAGCTGAGTTGCTCGCACGAGGTTTTATGATTATGTTGTGTGTTGAATAAAACCATGTTAGAGCTGTTGTGTATTGCTGTGTGTCTTGCATTGACATGCTCGCACGTGGTTTATGAATGTGATGTAATCAGTATAAAACTGTGCTAGAGTTATCATGTACTGCTGCGTGTCTTGCATAGACTTGCTCGCACGAGATTTTGAGACAATGGAAATCGGTGATAAGGATCCATTGGAAGCACGATGTACCATGAGCGTTAGCCATAGAGTACAATGTGTCGTGATTTCAGTATAAGCTGAAGGGATGGTTGATCCGCCTCCCCAAGCATGGGATTCCCAGACACTTGATCAGTGTTGCATGGAATCCGACTATGGCCATAAGTCCTTTATCTATCTGAGTGATATGACATTGTAACTACTGTGTGTGTGACATATGTTTCCCTTGCTGTGTGTCTGGGGATATGATAACCGATAATTATGTCTCATGTACATTGATTTGTTGAGTGCAAAGTGATTTCTAAATGTGTACTGTATAATTATGTCTCATGTACATTGATTTGTTGAGTGCAAAGTGATTTCTAAATGTGTACTGTGTGATTTTGAAGATGAGCTGTGTGAAAAGAATGTGCTGTGTGAATATGCATATACCCATCTAGCGAATTAATGATTTTGCATCGATGGAAGTGTTTTTAAAGAATGCATACGTTTTATAAGGAAAATGAATATATATTTTTAGCATGTAGATAGTGTAGTTATCTACCTGCTTTCATATTTTCCTTACTGAGCGTTTTAACTCACCCCTTATTTCTCTTCCACAGATTCTACGCAGTTGTGAGTACATTGCAATTGTTATTACTATCGTGTTGCTTCAGTCATCCAACAGTATAAAGATGTATACACTTGAGATGAAAAAATTTGTGTCCTGTAAATTAATGCACAGTAAAGTTTGTATTTTGTATTTTTGGGGATGTATATAATAGAAACAGATGTAAATGCTTCTGCATACATATATAAAAGTCTAGTTTCTATTCTATTTCATTTGATGAATTCACTAAATTATAAATGGATGAGATATGGATTGGATGTTGACTCACAGTCCAATTGTTGAAAGTAAGGTAAAAGTCAGGAGAGAGAGAGGGTTGTGTCATCAATCTCCTCCCATAAGGCAGATCGATCTCTAGTTGTCTATGGATAGGCCAGATTGATCTCTTCTTAAGGCCAGATCGATCTCTAAAGCCTTTTGCCTGAAACAGATCGATCTCATTCTGTCACGACCATCTTTACCAGTCCGTGACCTTTACCTTACCACTTACAGTTGGGTTGTGAGTCATTATCCAACACAGGTCTTATCCATTATAGTTTAATAAATTCATACAAATAAAGTAGAATAGAAATTGGACTTTTTTACATTAGTGTGTGGAAGCGTTTAAATTGGTTTCCATTATATACATCCCCCAAAATACAAAATACAAACTTTACTGTGCATTAATTTATAGGATACCAAATTTTTCTCATCACAAGTGTATACCTCTATATTACTAGATGACCGGAGCAACATAATAGCAGGGACGACTGCAGTGTACTCACTACTGCATAGTATCTGTAGAGGAGGAAATAAGGGGGTGAGCTAACGCGCCAGGTAAGGAAAATATGAAAGCGGGTAGATAACCAAACTATCTACATGCTAAAATACATATATATTCATTTCCCTTATAAAACATATGCATTTTCTTTAAAACAACTTCCATCAATACGAAACCATAAATTCGCTAGATGGGTATATACATATTCACACAGAGGCACACAGCATAATCCAATCCACATAGCTCATCTTTAAAAGCATTCAATACATATTTAGAAATTGCTTTGTACACAACAATTTAATATACATGAGACATAATCATGGGTTATCACATCCCCAGACATAAAGAAAGGGATACATACGTCACCACACACAGTAGTGACAATGTCGTATCACACAGATATAACAAGACTTATGGCCATAGTTGGATTCTAGGCTACACTGATCAGGTGTGAGGGAACCCTACGCTAAGGGAGGTGGATCAACCATCCATTCAGATCATACTTAAATCACGGCACATCGTACCCCATGGCTAACGCTCACGGTAGATCGTTCTCCCGTTGTCAGGACCTGTTCTCAATCCATGAGTTCAACCAAAAACCACTATAAATTTTTCGCATTTTTAACTTACCTTTCCTCTCTTCAATGGTTAGGCTGTGATTCAATGTCAGAGTCCTCGCTTACCACATTTTTCCATTATCATACATACATGTCAATATACTATTACTGACTGTAACTGCTTTTATCATACATGTAAGAATATATAAAATCTAATACAAATACATTCCCCATAATATATATTGTATACATCACTGTGCTATTTCTATGTTTAGATATATAACCGTACAAAATCTGTATACCTGGCGATCGATAGGAACTAGCAGTGGACTCAGGAATACTATCCCTCGATAGCTCTCGCTCTATTGACGCTCTATAGAGAGATGTAAAGAAAGGGGGTGAGCATACAACGCGCTCAGTAAGGAAATCAGGAAGCAAGTAGATATCTACACTATCTACTCAAAATAATGCTATGCCTTAAAAACATTATTTCCTTTACTCACTTTAAAAGCACGTCTTTAAATATATATATGTATACTTGTACAGATTAAATCCCATGTACAGAAATCATGCTTTCTTTCTCAAATGTAGGCATGTAGTGCAAAACAATGCATCTTTATATAAATCATGCCTTTATGTAAATCATGCCATTTATATTTAAATCACAATAAATATGGAATTTAAATCATACACATCACAAAATCGAAGTCCGACCCATCCCTCAGGTCTGTCCGCAATTTAAATCAGTCAATCAATGGGATATATCATGTGAGACTCTGTGGTGAAATGCAAATAGTATCCTGGACTATGATCATATCCGACATGTGAACCCAAGCCACACAGATCTCGGTGCGTGGGGTATCACTGCTGCAACAGGAGGATGGTCAGTCCATTACAACCGTCAGCTATATACAACACACGGTACAGCGTACTCCCATGCCCCGGACACGGTACAAAGTACACCGGTGGACCCTACATCACAGTGGGGGTGCCTGCCATAGGTCTTAGCCCTCAAACCATGGAATATCATACCACGTCTATATTACCCTCATGCGGATATCCTCTCTAGCTGTAACACACAGTCACATAAGGACTCAGGCATGGGTTTTAACATGTATTATATATCAGATACAGTGTGCGACTCACAGTCGATACTCCGCTCAAACACTGTTTCACATCACAAACTCAACTCTAGTGCGAGTAAACCTCCAGCAATTAGGTCAATGCATAGTTCATGTATTAAATCAAGTAGGATCAATAGCTCCAGTACCATGCTATGTATAATATCATCAAATCAAGTACGGGCAATAGCTCTAGTACTATGTCATGTATAAATCATGAAGAATCGAGTACAAGCAACACTCCAGCACTCTGTCATGTATCTCATGTAAAACTCGAGCACGAGTTAATCGCTCCAGCACTCTGTCATGCATATATCATATAAAACTGAGTACGAGTAAGAACTCCAGTACTCTATCATGCATGTCATGGAAATTTAGTGCGAATCAAAATCCAGCACTAATGTATGTAGAAAATATATGAAATCCAGTGCGAGCTGTGCTCTAGCACGATTCATTCTCACATAATATGATAGATGGCTCTTTAAAAAAGGGATGATTTATAAAACATCAAAATCAGCACTATAAATTGTGCTTAATTCACATTAATCTTAAAATCATTAGCCCATCTATTTATTTTCATGCTAAACAGCAGTTAAACACTCACAATAGCAGTTTCCATGCTTTTTGCAACTTTTCACAAAAGTTGACTTTTTGACTAACTAGGGGCAAAATCGTAATTTGCCACTATCGGGTCGCAATAATTATTATTCACATTCTATGACCCTCAGAGTTTTTAAGTGAATGTAAAAGCAGACGAAAATATGTGCAAGTATCTCTAACTACTCACAAAAGTCCTTTACCTGTAATCACTTGAGAAATTTCACTTTCTCTGCGCTGCTCATTTCAGCAGTCCGATTTGCTCCTCTAATACTCTCTGGAGCTGCATATAACCATTTATCAGGTTAATTACACTTTTCCTACTGTATTTCACATTAAATACAGTCTATTTCCTTTAACTATGCCCGTTTACTCTAAATGGGCATAAATACTTTAATTGGGCCTTAATCCGTATTAAGCCCGTTTTCCACTTATTATTTCCCTTCATCAGGGTCTATCGACTCATTGGGCCTATCAATACCCATTGGGCTTTATTCCAAGCTCTTTGGATAGCCCGTATATCATTTACTACAGTTAATTCGAAATTCAGAATATAATTCACTAAATACGAAATTTAATCCGAAATGCGTAAAATAAGTCTTAAATACGCAATAATCACATAATTTGTCATAGATGAGCTTTATTTACCCGAAATTATGCGATGGTATGTAAATCGAAGTTCGATCGGGCTTCCATTCGGAATTAATCGTCGAACTGCACAATTTCATATATTTAACTCCGGGTGAATTTTCGGTTAAATATAATTTAAATAAATTCATCGGAAATCAAATCGGTCACTTTTGACCTCGTATCGACTTACCCGAAATCCAACAAAATCCCGAAAATTTCCTTTTTCCTTTTCTTTCTTTTTCCTCTTTTTCCCCTTTTCTCCGGTTCAGCCCAGAACCTTCTTCACTGAACCGCCGACCGGTTCAGGCTTCCCTTGGTCGTGCCGGCGTCTTCCGGCCGGTTCCCGACACATCACCACAGTCGTTCGGTGCGCCTCAGCCTGGGTAACACTCAGCTGGGCTCGATCGGGACCAAGCACCACCGATTGTCTTATTTTTCTCCGCGGCTTCTCCTTTTCGATTCGCCGGCGTCAGGAGTCGGTGGAGGTCGTGACCGGTGCCGATGGGTGCGCACAGACTTGCTCTTCGTTTTTCGGCCCCTGGCCTGGCCGTGGGGTCGCCGGATGCTCGCCGGTGACTCCTTCTTCCTCGGTCGGCTTCACGGGGTTTCCTCTCTTCTCTCTCCCCGTGTTTTCTCTTCAGATTTCATTTTTCCTTTTTTATATAATATATTTTTATTATTATTTTATTATAAAAATAATAATAAAAATCCTAAGAATATCCTAAAAATATCTCAAAAAATCATATTAAATTTATTTAATCCGTAAATGAATTTATCAGTTCGATTTTACCTTTTCGATATATTTTTTCACTATTTTTGGGCTCATTTTTCGAGGTAAAAATTTTGATAAATTCTAATAAATTTATATCTTGATCAATTGGGCTCGAAATTAAATATTTTCCTCGATTTTGATCAAGATTCCCCAATTTCATATTTTTAATGAAATAGTCTTATCGAAATTATACCGAATTTCAGTCATTTGACCGTTTTACCCCTGCACTCGTTTGGGAATCAACTTAACCCTTATCTCGCTGTTATGTAGCTTACATGCATTTTTAATTTCTCAAATTGTCGATTGCATGTTAATAAATACTCTTCTTATGATTCAACTATGCAATAAAGTGTTCATACACATAGGAATCATAAGGAACAAGCTACATAAAATCTGGGTCTGACACCCGTGGATCCTTATCACCCATTCCTGTTGTCTCAAAATCTCGTGCTAGCAGGTCAGTGTAAGACACACAGCTGTAAAGGATAGCTCTAGCATGGTTTTGTACTCATCACTTCACATTCATAAACCACGTGTGAGAAGGTCAATGCAAGACACACAGCAATACGTAACGGCTCTAACACGGTTTTACTCAACACACAGCACAATCATATTAACCTTGTGTGAGCAGCTCAGCGTAAGACACATAGCATACCTGAGGCATCGAGCACGGTAGTATTAGGAAATTCCATGCGAGCATAGTCAGAGCAAGACACACAGCAATACTTAAAGGCTCTAGCATGATTCCTAAAATCTAGTGCGAGCATCTCGAGTGGAACTCACAGCATCACCCGAGGAATCGAGCACTCTTTTGTTTTCTCTTTAATATCTCTTGAAAATAACGTTCGAGCAGAGCTGGTCAATCTACCGTTGCCCCTCAGGCTCTAGCACAATTTCACACAGAAAAGAAATAGGAGGGGCTCCATGTATAGTCATGAGTGAGAGGGTAGATCTCCCTACAATCACTCGTTAGAAACATTTCATGTAAATGGTTAAATCGGGAACCGTCTATTGTTATTCTTTCTCAAAATGTTTGCAAAACCTCTTTTACACCAATCATAGAAGTCATGCAACTCACACTATGGACTTATTCTCATACATAGTTTTCTACCTAGATATATCAATAGCTATATATATTAATCGCATACATTCGCACACAGCAGGTAAGAAAACATACGCATAGCTATCTCTATAGCTCGCATAAGTCTCTTACCTCAAATCACGCTTGAATCACTTTCCTTCGATTTCCACTTCTCGTGATTCGTCATATCGACTCCAATTATATCCTCTGGAGCTAAAATTGCGTATTACACACATCAGTATATTGTCATATACTTCATTTCGCTGGCATGATATTCAAATCAATGCATTTGGCCATTTATATCTCATTTGGCATCGTTACACCATTGTTGGACTTTATCCTTTTATGAGTCCATTTCAACTATAGAACTCATTTTCGAGAATCTCTCAGACTCCTTGAGTCTATCGATTCTTATTAAACTGGTATTAAGCTTATAATACCATAAAGTTCATTATTTTATTTCATTGTGGCATTTCACTGAATACCTTATATACTCAATTTTAGCCATTATTGTTTCTAGTACATGAACTGCATCAAATCATTATACAATCATGTATATATGCATAATAACATCTATCCTTGCTTAAATCATCATTAAATCCATGCCTACTAAACTTTCTCATCTTTTTCTCACATTTCACCATGTATAGGTCATGGAGATTAAGCATGTTCTAAGATGTTTCAATCAACAATATTTACACCAATCAACTCATAAAGTTGTATAGCTCAACATACATGATATTGGTGCTTTGAAATCTCACCTAGCTTGAATTTTCTCCTTTTGGCTGAATTTGGAGAAATCACCTTGTTTCCTTCAATCAAATAGTTTCACCACTTGTTTTTGGGCTAAGTTAATCTCCTCTACACTATGAACAATTTTGCTAAACCAACTTCTCTCAATTTTGTATGAAAAATGATGGTTTCCTATGGTGAAAAGCTAGGTTACTTGCTTAGAATGAAAGTTTGAGGTTTCTCCCGTGATTGTAGTTGAGCAGCCCTATTTTATAGAAATTGCATTGATGAGATCGATCTCCATAAGTGAGGGATCAATCTACAGCTGTTTTTAGCCTTCCTGCATTAAGTTTTCAAGCTTAGGAGATCGATCTGTCGAAGAGCATGAGATCGATATCTCCTAGGCAGAATGCTTCACAGATTGATGTGACAGGGTAATGAAATCGATCTGCTTCAGGCTGAGGCTTAAGGAGATCGATTTGTTTGAGGTTGGATCTATATGTTCTTCATAGGGGATCGATCTCCCTTGCATTAGAGATCGATCTCCCCTTGCTCTGCAGCCATACTTAGCCAATTTGATCCTAAATTCTCAATGTTAACTTCATTTCGATTTACCTCACTACACATTTTGCATTCAATAACATTTATCACTTCAAAAGGTCCATTTCTTATTATTCATACTTAATGAAACTTGTATGTACGTTACGAATTCACATAACAAGTGTGTACATTGGATTTACAGACCTTACATCACTTATGATTCATATACATTAACAAGTGTATACTTAGGGAGTCATAAGGGTTAAATGTAAAAATATGGGTTTTACATTCCTCCCCTCCTTTAAGAAATTTGGTCCTCCAAATTAGAACCAAGTTACCCCTCAAAAAGTCAGGGGTACTTTTCCTGTATCGTGTTCTCCCATTCCCAAGTAGCTTTTTCTGAAGTATAGTACTGCCAAAGAACTTTACTAAACAGAATCGTCCTATTCCGTAACACCTTTTCCTTCTTATCTAGTATTCGGATCGGTTTCT
Source organism: Firmiana major (assembly GCA_033439115.1). NCBI lineage: Eukaryota > Viridiplantae > Streptophyta > Magnoliopsida > Malvales > Malvaceae > Firmiana > Firmiana major. The sequence goes on along the minus strand of CM065908.1, from coordinate 40,677,800 downwards.
CTACGTATGACAAATCATTCTTAGCTCCAATGGCTCATACCGAATCACATGAGTTGGATTCGGATGGTATTTTCAAAGAATAGATACGTGGATGACATTATGTATACCTGCTAGCTCCAGTGGTAATGCTAGCCTATAGGCGCTATCTCCCACACGTTCCAGTATCTGAAACAGTCCAATATAATGAGGGATCAACTCACCCTTCTTACCGAACCTTATAATCCCTTTCGAGGGAGAGACTTTCAAGAATACCGAGTTACCCACAGTGAACTCTAGTAGCCCTCATCTAATGTCAGCATAACTTTTCTACCTGCTCTGAGCTGTTCTCAATCTCTCACATATCAACTGAACAACCTTAGAGGCTTTCTATACCAAATCAAGAGCAAAAATTTTCCTTTCACCCACTTCTTCCTAACCAATAGGCGAACGACACCTTCTACCATACAAGGCTTCATATGGTGCCATCTCGATACTCGAGTGATAACTATTATTATATGCAAATTCGGCTAATGGTAGGTGATCATCACAGGAGCCTTTAAAATCCATGACACTTGCTCTCAACATGTCTTCTAACGCCTGGATGGTTCTGTCTGACTGACCAACAGTTTGAGGATGGAAAGCAATATTGAAACTCAACCGGGTTCCCATAGTTTCCTGAAATTGTTCCCAAAAGTGACAAGTGAAGCAGGAATCCCTATCCGATATGATGCTCAATGGAACACAATGTAGCCTCACTATCTCCCGTACATACAACTCCACCAAACTACTCAAGGTATCTATAGGTTTCATAGCTAGAAAATGGGCAGATTTCGTCAATCTGTTAACCACTACCCAGATAGCATCATGGTTCCTCTTAATCCTCGACAATCCCATGATAAAATCCATGGTGACATGCTCCCATTTCCAAGCTGGTACTGGTAGAGGCTGCAATAACCCTGCAGGCTTCTGATGCTCTACCTTCACTTGCTGACATATAAAATATCTTACCACAAACTCTGCGATATCTCTTTTCATCCCTAACCACCAATACACTTTCTGAAGGTTTCGATACATCTTGTTACCTCCCGGATGTAATGTGTATCTCGATGAATGAACTTCTATCAAAATCAACCTCTTTAATTCTGGGTTATTGGGAACGCAAATCCTACCTCTAAACCTCAGTAAGCCAACATCACTCACTAAGAAATCGGCCAATCACCCTCTGAATCTAACTCGCACATCCTCACACAGTAGATCGGCATGTTGAGCCTAGCATATCTGGTCAATCAAATTTGGTTCCACTCATAGAGTAGCTATGACATAGTCTCAGTCAATATCAAGAGGGTCCATATCCAACCTGAGGTGGGCAAACTACTCGAGCAGCTCATATTCCTTGACCATCACGTGCGATTCCATTTCGAGGCTCTTTCTGCTCATGGCATCAGCCACAACATTAACCTTTCCTGGATGGTACAATATCTCGTACTCATAATCCTTTAGAAGCTCTATCCATCGTCTCTGCCTCATATTTAACTATTTCTGTGAAAATAGATATCTGAGGCTCTTATGATTTGTATACACCTAAAATTTCTCACCGTAAAAGTAGCGGTGCCATATTTTCAATGTAAACACCACAGCTGCCAACTCTAAATCATGGATCAGGTAGTTCCTCTCATGGTCCTTAAGCTGTCTAGAACCGTAGGCTACTACCTTCTTGTCTTGCATCAACACACAACCCAATCCTTATCCCAAAGCATTAGTATACACTGTATAACCTCCTGAGCTAGTGGGTATGGTGAGAATAGGTGCAGTGGTTAGTCTGTACTTTAACTTACAGAAACTTTTCTCACATTTATCATCCCACTCAAATGCCACAATGTTTCGGGTGAGACATGTCAACGGAGTAGCCAGCTTAGAGAATCCCTCGACAAATCATCAGTAATAACCTGCTAAACCCAGGAAACTACAGATCTTTGTAACCGTCTTGGGTCTTTCCCACTGTATCACAACCTCTATCTTAAATGGATCCACTAATACACTGTCTCTCGAGACTACATAACCCAAAAAATGATATTTCACTCAGCCAGAAATTACACTTGTTAAGTTTAGCATACAACTTATGATCTCGGAGGGTTTGTAACACTGTTCTCAAATGCTGCCCATGCTCTTCCCTAAACTTCGAGTACACCAAAATGTCATCTATAAAGACAATCACAAATCTGTCCAGGTATGGCTTAAATACATCATTCATTAAAGCCATAAACACTGTAGAAGCATTCGTCAACCCAAATGGCATAACCAAAAACTCATAATGGGTCTGAAATGTTGTCTTGGGTATATCTCCACTCTGAATCCTCAACTGATGATACCCAGACCTCAGATCAATTTTTAAAAAGACTTGTGCTTCATGCAACGGATCCAATAGATCATCTATCCGTGGAAGCGGATACTTATTCTTGATGGTAGCCTTGTTCAACAACCAATAATCTATACACAGTCGGAGACTCCCATCTTCTTCTTTATAAATAGAACCGGTGCTCCCTAAGGTGATACACTCGGTCTGATGAACCCCTTGTCCAACAACTCTTGCAATTATTTCTTTAGCTCCTCCAATTCAATCGGAGCCATTCTATATGGTGGCTTGGATATCGATTCAGTTCCAGGCACTAAATCAATATAAAACTCCATTTCTCCATCTGGTGGTAACCTTGGTAATTCTTCCGAAAAGATACCGGGGAACTCTCTAACCACTAGGATGTCAACCTTATCCGGGTACACCTTATCCAAGTCAACCACATAGGCAATAAAACCTTCAATACATTATTATTGCATTTATTAGTAACATCATCCATCTTTAGAAATAACTTACTACTTCTTCCATTACTTTTCAAATCTTACAATATACTTTTCAGGGATTAAAAACATTACTGTCTTAGCATAACAATCTAAAACAGCATGGTTTGCAGCCAACCAATCCGTTCCTAATATTACATCAAAATCCTTCATAGCTAATAGGATGAGATCAGCTGACATGTTCCTTTCCCCTATTTTTAACTCACAATTCTTACATACATACTCCGTCATTACATTGTCTCTCACTAGAGTGCTTATAAGTAATATCCTACCTAGAGGTACATGTTTCACATGTTCACACAGTTTACATGTAAATGAAGGTGATATGAATGAATGTATGGCACCATGATCAATCAATGCTAATGCTTCAAAATCAAAGATGAGGATGGTACCTTTAATCACATCTGAGGAAGTCTCTATAGAAGCCTGGTCTAATGTAAACACTCACCTTTTACCAATAGCTTGCTTCCCTTTCTCTTCAGCTCTGGCTTTCCTCTTAGGTGTAGGTGTCTCAACCATAGCCTTCTCTGGCTCTTTGCCCTTCTATGGGGCTGTGTCAATCAACTCTTGGCATTCATGAGCTATGTGCCCTGGTTTACCACACCTATAACATGATCTCATTGATAACGGGCATGGTCTACCCCCATGGTATCTACCACATAACCTGCATTGCTCTATGGTAGGTCGAGGTTCAACAATAACTATGCCCCTAAAAGCTGAAGATAAAGCTGAATGAACTGGAGGCTTCGCAGGCCTCTTTTGTATCTCCTCGATCTTAGGCCCCTTACTGAATAACCTTCGGCCCTTTCGAAACCCTCTGTCATCTACTGACTTCTTACAGTCTCTATCTCTGTGTTTACCACTCCTGCTCAATTCCAAGGCATGCAACTCATACTCTTACTCACAAAACTGAGCTCTACATACTACCTCATCATAAGTGGCAATGTCTAATGGAGCTAGTTGAGCTCTAATGGAAGGTCTCAGTCCCTCAAGGAATTTTTGAACCTTTTTGTCCTCGAGGCTCATAGTGACTGTATCATATCTGCCTAGGGAAGTGAATCCAGACTCATACTAATCCATTGTCTGATTCCCCTGACTCAACGTCATAAATTCCATCTACATCTTTCTCTGAGCACTAGCTAGAATGTATTACCTTCTAAAGGCATCCAAGAATATATCCCATGTCATAACCGGGTGTCGTGCACTCAACATCGACTGTGTGGCCATCCACCAATGCTCGACCTCATCTTCTAATATAAAAGCCCCAAAGGTGACCTTCTTTGTGTCGGAGCAATGGAAGAATCTGTAGAGTTTCTCCGTACTGCGTATCCAATGCTCAGCTGACACTGGGTTCTTCACCCTATTAAATGAAGGTGGTCCGAACTTTTGAAACTCTCTTAATCTACCCAGATCACAATCATACACTTCTTCACCACCAACCAGTTATGGAGCTACAGGATCTTGAACTGGTGGGGGAATGTCTTGAACTGGAGGGCGTACAGGTATCTCGACCTCTACATCTTGAGGTCTCGGTGCTGGCTGTATTGGCTCATGTCTCTTTGGTACAGCAACCTAACCAGCAGGGTTCTCCTGTCTACCCTCTAATTTGGCCATAGCCTGTGTAAACATCTCCATAATCGTGTCTACACTGCGCTGTAACTGCGCTATACACTCCTCAGCGGCCTCAATAAGACCGGGTGGTCCTCTACTAGAACTAGAGCCACTATGTCTCTCGGGCTCATCTCTGCGCCCTTGAGAGTGCGAACTCTCTACTCTACAAGTACCTCGTCTATCAGACATCCTTCATACTCAAAATAAGTGTCTCAGTCAAAATTTCTAGCTTGGTATACATATTTGTAGCCTAATAATGCACAGTACTTTGGGGATGTATAATTTCCTAGATATGGATATTGTCTCACACCAGATCAACTCAGCTCTGATGCAATTAATTCTTGTCATGACCCTCTTTACCTGTCCGTGACCTTTACCTTACCACTTACAGTTGGGCAGTGAGTCATTATCCAACACATGTCTCATCCACTATAGTTTAATAAATTCATACAAATAAAGTAGAATAGAAAGTGAACTTTTTTATATAAGTGTGCGAAAGCGTTTACATCAGTTTCTATTATATACATCCCCCAAAATACAAAATACAAACTTTACTGTGTATTAATTTACAGGATATAAAATTTTTCTCATCACAAATGTATACCTCTATACTGCTGGATGACTGGAGCAGCACAATAGCAGGGACGACTGTAGTGTACTTAATACTGCGTAGTATCTGTGTAGGAAATAAAGGGGTGAGCTAATGTGCTCAGTAAGGAAAATATGAAAGCAAGTAGATAACCACACTATCTACATGCTAAAATACATATATATATATATATATTCATTTTCCTTATAAAACATATGCATTTTCTTTAAAACAACTTCCATCAATGCGAAACCATAAATTCGCTAGATGGGTATATGCATATTCACACAGAAGCACACAACATAATCCAATTCACACTGCTTATCTTTCAAAACAATGAGTACATATTTAGAAATCACTTTGCACACATCAATTTAATATACATGAGACGCAATCATGGGTTATCACATCCCCAGGCACACAACAAGGGATACATACATCACCACACACAGTAGTGACAATGTCGTATCACACAAATATAACAAGACTTATGGCCATAGTCAGATTCTAGGCTACACTGATCAGGTGTGCGGGAACCCTACGCTTAGGGAGGCAGATCAACCATCCCTTCAGCTCTTACTCAAATCATGGCACATCGTACCCCAAGGCTAACGCTCACATTACATCGTGCTCTCGTAGATCCTTATCACCTATTTCTGTTGTCTCAAAATCTCAAGCGAGTAGGTTAGTGCATGACACACAGCAGTACACGACGACTCTAGTAGAGTTTTGTACTCATCATATCACATTCATAAACCACGTGTGAGCAAGTCAATGCAAGACACACAACAATACATGATGGCTCTAACACGATTTTACTCAACACACAGCACAATCATAAAAACCTCGTATGAGCAGCTTAATGTAAGACACACAACATACCTGAGGCATCGAGCATGGTATTACTAGGAAATTCCATGCGACATAGTCAGAGCAAGACACACAGTAATACTCGAAGCCTCTAGCATGATTCCTAAAATCTAGTGCGACCATCTCGAGTGGAACTCACAGCATCACCCAAGGCATCACGCACTTTTTTGTTTTCTCTTTAAAATCTCTTGAAAATAATGTGCGAGCAGGGCTGGTCAATCTGTCGTTGCCTCTCAAGCTCTAGCACGATTTCACACAGAAAAGAAATAGGAGGGGTTTCATGTATAGTCATGAGTGAGAGGGTAAATCTCCCTTCAATCACTCGTTAGAAAAATTTCACGCAAATGGTTAAACCGAGTGCCTGTCTATTGTTATTCTTACTCAAAATGTTTGCAAAACCCCTTTTCACAACAATCATAGAAGTCATGCAACTCACACTATGGACTTATTCTCATACGTAGTTTTCTACCTAGATATATCAATATATATATATATATCGCATACATTCGTACACAGCAGGTAAGAAAACTTATGTATAGCTATCTCTATAGCTCGCATAAGTCTCTTACCTCGAATCACGATTGAATCACTTTCCTTCGATTTCCACTTATCGTGATTCATCCTATCAACTCTAATTATATCCTCTAGAGTTGAAATTGTGTATTACACACAGCAGTATATTGTCATATAATTCATTTCACTTGCATAGTATTCAAATCAATGCATTTGGCCATTTATATCTTCTCATTTGGCCTCGTTACACCATTATTGGACTTCATTCTTTTATGAGTCCATTTCAAGTATAGAACTCATTTTTGAGAATCTCTCAAACTCCTCGAGTCTATTGATTCTTATTAAACCGGTATTAAGCTTATAATACCATAAAGTTCATTATTTTATTTCATTGTGGCATTTCACCGAATACCTTATATACTCAATTTTAGCCGTTATTGTTTCTAGTACATGAACTGCATCAAATCATTATACAATCATGTATATCTGCTTAATAACATCTATCCTTACTTAAATCATCATTAAATCCATGCCTACTAAACTTTCTCATCTTTTTCTCACATTTCACCATGTATAGGTCATGGAGATTAAGCATGTTCTAAGATGTTTCAACCAATAATATATACACTAATCAACTCATAAAATTGTATAGCTCAACATACATGATATTGGTGGTTTGAAATCTCATCTAGCTTGACTTTTCTCCTTTTGGCTGAATTTGGAGAAATCACCTTGTTTCCTTCAATCAAATAGTTTCACCACTTGTTTTTAGGCTAAGTTAATATCCTCTCCACTGTGAACAATTTTGCTAAACCAACTTCTCTCAATTTTGTATGAAAAATGATGGTTTCCTATGGTGAAAAGCTAGGTTACTTGCTTAGAATGAAATGTCTTGAGGTTTCTCCCGTGAATTGCAGTTGAGCAGCCCTATTTTATAGAAATTGCATTGATGAGATCGATCTCCATAAGTGAGGGATCGATTTGCAGTTGTTTTTAGCCTTCCTGCATTGAGTTTTCAAGCTTAGGAGATCGATCTGTCGAAGAGCATGAGATCGATCTCTCCTAGGCAGAATGCTTCATAGATTGATCTGACAGGGTAATGAGATCGATCTGCTCCAAGCTGAGGCTTAAGAAGATCGATTTGTTTGAGGTTGGATCGATCTGTTCTTCATAGGGGATCGATCTGGCTTAGACTGAGGATCGATTTCCTCTTTCAAAATGCCTATAAGATCGATCTCCCATGCATTAGAGATCGATCTCCCCTTGCTCTGCAGCTATACTTAGCCAATTTCATCCTAAATTCTCAATGTGAACTTCATTTCGATTTACCTCACTACTCATTTTGCATTCAATACACATTTTTCACTTCTAAAGGTCCATTTCTTATTATTCATTCTTAATGAAACTTGCATGTAAGACCCGATTTTTATCAAAATTCCTTATGATTCATGTGATGAAAACATGGTTTTATGCAAATTGAATCATAAGAAGAGTTATACGTGAATAAAAAATGCAAATGGAATGAATAAAAATTCCTAAAATGCATTTAAAGGTCAAATGAAGGATTGAAATGGTCACAAATTAAACGAATGGGATTCGGACTGGAGATAAGGATTTAAAACACGAAATGAGTGAGTGTTCGTGAAGGGAAGTTGGACTGGTTTGATTTCAAACACATGCAAGGGTAAAACGGTCAAAAGATCCAAATCCGGTATAAATTCGATAAGCAAATTTCATTAAAAATGTGGATTTGAGAAATCTTGATCAATAACGAAGAAATAATTAAATTTTGAGTCCAATTGATCAAGATATGAATTTATTAGAATTAATCGAAATTTCCACTTCGAAAAATTATCTCGAAAGTATTGGAAAAATATAACAAAATGATGAAATAAGATAGATAAATTCAATTATGAATTAAATAAGAATTCTTTTTAGATATTTTAGGGATTAAATAATATTTTAATGAATAAAATAATAATAAAATAAATTATAAATAATAAATAATTTTTTTTAAAAAGAAAGAAATCTTAGAATTCTGAAAACTGAAGAGGAAAGAAACGAAAACGAAGCCGACCCGAGGAAGAAGAGACTGACCGGTGACCATCCGGTGACCCAGCGGCCAGGCGTATGGCCTGAGGAGGAAGAGGAAGACCGCGAGATCATCTAGCCACCGGGACGCGCCCTACCTACGTCGAAATTCGACGGATCGAGGGAGAGAAGCTCCGAGGAGGAGAAGCAAATCCGACAGCGACCGACGTGATTTGGCCCCGATCGAGGCCAACCGAGAGGTCCCCTACCCGAGAAGCACCGAATAGCGGCAGCGGCACACCGGGAACCGGCTGTACGACGTCGAAACAGTAAAGGAAGACTAAACCGGTCGGTGGTTCAGTGAGAAGGATATTGTGCTGAATCGGATCGGACCGATTCAGCCAAAGAGGAAAGAGAAAAAGGAGAAAAAAGGAAGAAAAAGAGAAAAAGAAAAATGAGAAAATTTTTGGGAATACACCGGACTTCGGGTAAGTCGGTAAGCGGTCGAAATTGACCGATTTAAATTTTAGAATATTTAATTTGATTAATATTTGACTGAAAATTTACCCGAAAAAATATGTAATTGTGTAGCTTGACAATTGACGTTAAGCGAGAGCTCGAGTCAGTCTCAATTTTTGTACTGTCATGGAATCTCAGGTAAGTAACCCTTATTTACGATAATTTGCATAGTTATGTGCGTTAGAAATTACCGCATAAATTACAGATTAATTCTGTATAAAATGAATTAAATTGTGAAATTTGAGATAAATTGTCGTAAATAATAAATTGAGCAATCCAAGAGTTTAGAACGAGGCCTAATAAATACTGATGGGCCCAATTAGCCCAATAGGCCTCGATGATGTGAATAGTAAATGGAAAATGGGCTTAAGGCCGGTTAAGGACCATTATGGTACAATCGGGTGTAAACAGGTCCAATGATCAAAATTAAGCCCAGAAAATATGAAATACAATTAATTATATTGTATTTGATCTGATGAATATTTATTCGCAGTTTTAGAGATTGGATTGGGAGTAAATCAGACTGCGTGACGAGTCATCAGTGGAAAGGACAGACTGTACAGAAAAATGAGGTAAGGGAATTGTGTGAGTAGCTAGATGTAGCTACGCGTATTTTAATAGCTTTTGTATACACTGAAAATGTATAAAGGTCCTAGAAATAAATTAAAGATTTTAAGGACTCAAAATAGGTAAAAGGTTATTTTACCCTATTAAGGGAAATTTACCTAAGGATGGTGAAAGCATGGCATGCATGAAATGCATGATTTGAAGAATTTTGTGGTTTTTAAGCAAAGCAAATCGATAGATTAGCCAGTAATTACATAAATTTCACAAGATAACACTGCGTATGTGTTATTTATATTTAAATGAAGTTCTTTGGAAAATTGGCCAACTATAAAGTTTATATGGAAACAGATAGTGCTGGCGCATTGCTCGTACTATATCTGCGTTTGTGAGTGTGCGTAAACGGTGTTGGAGCTGTTACTCGCATCGATTTGTGTGATATCATGTGCATAAAATGTGTTAGAGCGGTTGCTCGCACTGATTTTTACTATTGTGAAACACATAAGGAGTGTTGGAGCCTAGCTCGCACCCTGTTTTGACTTTATATGCATAAAAAGGTGCTAGAGCGATTGCTTGCACTAGTTTTCATGATTTGACATGCGTGAGAGGTGCTGAAGCTTAGCTTGCATCCTATTTTGATATGATAATTGCATAAAAGCCGTGTTGGAGTGTAGCTCGCATGAGATTTGATTTATTTATGCATAAAATCGTGCTGGAGCTTACTCGCACGTGATTTTATATGGATTTATAACTCTTTTAAAGTCGTACTAGAGTGCTACTCGGATGCAGATGTTACTGATTTTTATGAAACCGTGCTAGAGCTTCACTCGCACGAGATTTTCAGATATCATGAATATGCATGGAGCCGTGCTAGAGTTTCGCTTGTACAGGGATTTATATGACATGCATATAGCCGTGTTGGAGCCTCCTGTAGACTGTGTGTCATAGTGAGATGATATGCCACACGTGCATACGGAGACATATTTGGTATGGGTGGATAAGACCTATTACAGGCACCCCCTGACTGAGATTGGGTTCACGGAGTACATTGTACCGTGTATATCACATGGAGTACACTGTACCGTGGGGATTGTTGGAGTGGACTGGCATTAGCCACGAGGCAGCAAGCCTTGCCCTCACAATCATGAGGTTATGTTGTTCTGGCGGCAGGATTGACCCACCTCCCGTTTCAAGTGTGATACCCCCCACACTAGGTACCGTGTAGCTAGGGATCACTAGGTTGTGGCCATAGTCCTCGATGTTACTAATATAGTCACCTACATGTCTCACACGATATAACTTATGGTCTCGATAGACCAGGGTAGACCCGAGGGAGGGGTCATGCCCCTGATTTTATGATTTTCAGTGAGATGTGATTTTCTACTATAATGATACATTTTCAGAGGATTTTATGATATGTGACCCTAAACGAAGTGTGATTTTATAACAGAATTTTATAACGAATTGATTTATGAGATGATTGACCCGGAGGGGTTATTTTATATTGCAACTTTAATGAAGTGATTTAAATGTAGGAGCATGATGAATTTTTCGTGCTTTAATGATAAGTTCATGAAAGGATTGTTTCTCATTAATTATTTTACATGGCATGAACTAATACATGATCCTGATTTGATTCATGCTAATTTTGATTTTATGATTTTACATAAAATGTCATTGATGCATAAGTTGCATAATTTCTATATGTATGAATAGTTTTTATAACTATGGCATTGATATATGCATGATTTGGTGTGTGAGATTTAAACGAAAAGAAATGCATTTAAGGGCATGACATTATGAGCATGTAGATAGTGGATCTATCTACTTACTTGCATAATTAACTTATTGAGCGTGTGGTTTGCTCACCCCCTTATTTTCCCATCTTATTAAAGCACTCGCAGTAGTTAGTGAGCGGCTGAAGACTTGCATTCTTGGTATCCTCTGCTTCCCATCGAGAGACAGGTATACACATTTATATAGTTTTGTCTCTGAACATGTAAATGCATAGTACTGTAAACGGATATGATGTCAGGGATGTAGAGTTATGTAAATACCATTGTATATGTATTTAGTTAAATTCAAAGGATAGTAAATCCCGTTATGTGAATGTAATTATGGAAATGAAATAGTAAATAGGGTAAGGGAACTAACACCGAATCATAGCCCAACTGTTAGTAGGATGATCAATATGAGAAAAAGGTAAGAATTAAAGAATAAATGAAAAACAAAAAATTTATAGTGATTTTTAGGTAATTTGGGTCGTGACATTGCATGTACATCACGAATTCACATAACAAGTGTGTATATCAGATTTACGGACCTTACATCACTTATGATTCATATACATTAACAAGTGTATACTTAGGGAGTCATAAGGGTTACATGTAAAAATACGGGTCTTACACATTCCCTTTGAGCGGATTGATCTCATGCAAATGGACAGATCGATCTCTTACCTGCATTGTTGAAATTTTAAAAGAGTTTAAGTAAGGATAGATCGATCTCCCACCCTTAGAGATCGATCTCATAAGGCGTTTCCTCTAAAAACTGGGTAGCTGAATCTGCATTTCGCGAAAATAAACCCTTTTCCTCCATTTTTAACGATGACCTAGGTTTGTCATTCTAAACTCACCACTTTTCAATCAGTTTTAAGTGAAGTTCCTTTGAGCAAAGTTGTTCCTAGTGAGGAAAAGAACAACATAATCAAAGATTGGAAGCTCAAACCTTGGATTGGAGGAGAAAAGAGGTTTTCCCCCAATTTGGCAAAAGGAGGAAAAAAAGTCAAGCTAGGTAAGATTTCAATACATCATTTTCTAGTATGTTAATCTAGACATTTTGATGAGTTGATTGGTGTATATAATGTTGGCTGAAATGTTCATTTACATGCTTAAACAACCATGACCTAGAATGAGCTTAGTGAGAGAAAGTTGAAATGACATGGAGTTGATGATGATTTAAACATATAGAGATGTTATTAACCATGTATAGATGACTTTAAGATAGTTTTGTGAAATACATATGTTGGAATGGATGATGATTGAAAATGGGCTTAAGAGGTGTTTGATAAAATGCTATAGAGAAGATATATGATGAACTTAAGGCATTGTGAGATTAATGTCAGTTCGATATGAATCAATAGACTCGAGGAGTCTAATAGATTCTTGAGAAACAAATAGAACGGTCAAAATGGACTTAAGAGAGATTAGAGTCCAACAAGTTATAATGAGGCCATATTAATGTAAACAAACCAATGCATCAATTTGAAATCCATGCAAAATGAGAATAGAGTGTATTAAAGCATACTAATGTGAGTAGCAATTGCTTACAACTCTAGGAGATATAATTAGAGCCAATAAGACCAGATCACGAGCATTGGAAGCCACAAAAAGCGATTCGAGCGTGATTCGAGGTAAGAGATTTATGCGAGCTATTAGAGATAACTATACGTATGTTCCTTACCTGATATGTGCAAATGAATGCTATGAATTATATAAATATTGATATATCTACATGAAAGCTAAGTGATAAGGAGAAGTTTATATGCATGAATTGCATGACTTCAATGTCTTGTTGTGAAAAGATGTTTTACAAGTGTTTTGAGAAAGAGTAATAATAGACTGGCTCCCGGTTTAGTATTTTGCATGAAAAGCTTTTAACGAGTGATTAATGGGAGATTGCCCTCTTACTCATACTTAGTGACTGGAGCCATCTATTCCTTTTCTATGTGAACTTGTGCTTGAGCCAAAGTGGCAACGATAGATTTACTAACCTTGCTCGCACAACATTTTAAAAGAATTTTGAGAAAAGAAAAAAAGTACTAAAGCTAAGTGAAGCTGAGTGAAGCTGTGTGTTCCACTCGAGAGCTCGTACTAGATTTTGGGAAACCATGCTAGAGCCATCGAGTACTGCTAAGTGATCTTGCTCTGATTATGCTTGTATGTGACCCCCTCGATATAAAGTGATAGGATAAAACTGTGCTCGATGCCTCAGGTATGCTGTGTGTTCTTCCGTTGAGTTGCTCACACGAGAGTTTATGAGTTTACTATATGATGAGTAAAACCCTGCTGGAGCCGTCGTGTATTGCTTAGTGATCTTGCACAACCTGCTCGCACGTGATTTTGAGACAATGGAAATGGGTGATAAGGATCCACGGGAGCACAATGTACCGTGAGCGTTAGCCATGGAGTACGATGTGTCGTGATATCATAGTGATTCTATGTGGGCTGAAGGGATGGTTGATCCGCCTCCCCAAGCATGGGATTCCCTCACACCTGATCAGTGTTGCTTGGAATCTGTCAAGAACCGTTCTCAATCTATGACTTTAACCAAAATCACTACAAATTTTTCGCATTTTTAACTTACCTTTTCTCTCTTCAATTGTTGGGCTGTGATTTGATGTCAGAGTCCTCGCTTACCACATTATCCATTATCATACATACATGTCAATATACTATTACTGACTGTAACTGTTTTTATTATACATGTAAGATTATATAAAATCTAATACAAATACATTCCCCATATATATATCGTATACATCACTGTGCTGTTTCTATGTTTAGATATATAACCGTAAAAAGTCTATATACCCGGCGATCGATAGGAACTAGTAGTGGACTCCGGAACACTATCCCTCGATAACTCTCGCTCTACTGCTGATGCTCTGTAGAGAGATGTAAATAAAGGGGGTGAGCATACAACGCGCTCAGTAAGGAAATCAGGCAAGCAAGTAGATATCTACACTATCTACTCAAAATAATGTTATGCCTTGAAAACATTATTTCCTTAACTCACTTTAAAAGCATGTCTTTAAATATATATATGTATACTTGTACAGATTAAATCCCATGAACAGAAATCATGCTTTCTTTCTCAAATATAGACATGTAGTGCAAAACAATGCATCTTTATTTAAATCATGCCTTTAGGTAAATCATGCAATGTATATTTAAATCACAATAAATATGGCATTTAAATAATTCACATCATAAAATCGGAGTCCGACCCATCCCTCGGGTCTGTCCGCAATTTAAATCAGTCAATCAATGTGATATATTATGTGAGACTCTGTGGTGAAATGTAAATAGTATCCTGAACTATGATCATATCCAACATGTGATCCCAAGCAACACAGTACTCGGTGTGCGGGGCATCACTGCTGCAACGGGAGGGGGGTCAGTCAATCAAAACCGTCAGCTATATCCTCCTCAACTCCACAACAACACACGGTACAGTGTACTCCCATGCTAAGTGCACGGTAAGACAAGGTACTCCATGCCACTCGCACGGTATAATGTACTCCTGTGAACCCTACATCACAGTCGGGGTGCCTACCATAGGTCTTAGCCCTCAAACCATGGAATATCATACCACATCTCTAATACCCTCATGCAGATATCCTCTCACATAATGTGACACTCAATCACACAAGGATTCGGGCATGGGTTTGTAACATGTATTATATATCACATACAGTGCGCGCCTTTGAGCGCGACTCAGAGTCGACACTCCGTTCAAACACTGTTTCACATCACAAACTCAACTCTAGTGCGAGTAAACCTCCAGCAACTAGGTCAATGCATAGTTCATGTATTAAATCAAGTACGAGCAATAGCTCCAGTACCATGCTATGCATAATATCATCAAATCAAGTATGAGCAATAGCTCCAGTACTATGTCATGTATAAATCATGAAGAATCGAGTACGAGAAACGCTCCAGCACTCTATCATGCATCTCATGAAAAACTCGAGTACGAGCTAATCGCTCCAGCACTCTCTCATGCATATATCATATAAAACTGAGTACGAGTAATAACTCTAGTACTCTATCATGCATGTCATGAAAATCTAGTGTAAATCGAAATCCAGCACTGATGTATGTGGAAAATATATGAAATCCAGTGCGAGCTGTACTCCAGCGCGATTCATTCTCACATAATATGATAGATGGCTCTTTAAAAAGGGATGATTTACAAAACATCAAAATCAGCACTATAAAATGTGGTTAATTCACATCAACCTTAAAATCATTAGCCTATCTATTTATTCTCCTGCTAAACAGCAGTTAAACACTCAAAATAGTGGTTTCCATGCTTTTTTACAACTTTTCACAAAAGTTGGCTTTTTGACTAACTAGGGGTAAAATCGTAATTTGCCACTATCGGGTCCTAATAATTATTATTCACTTTCTCTTACCCTCAGAGTTTTTAAGTGAATGTAAAAGCAGACGAAAATATGTGCAGGCATCTCTAACTACTCACAAAAGTCTCTTACCTGCAATCACTCGAGAAATTTCACTTTCTCTGCGCTGCTCGTTTTAGCAGTCCGATTTGCTTCTTCAATACTCTCTGGAGCTGCATATAACCATTTATCAGGTTAATTACACTTTTCCTACTGTATTTCACATTAAATACAGTCTATTTCCCTTAATGGGCTTTAGTAGTCCTTAATGGGCCTAACTATGCCTTAAGCCCATTTTCATTTTACTATTCATTTTCGTTGGGTCTATTGGGCTTGTGGGGCCCACCAACTCTTATTGGGCTTGTCCTAGACCTATTACATCATATTGGGCCTAAAATATTTGGGCTTGGCCCATTGGGCCTCTCGGCCACATGCCATGGTCAAGAGCATCCCATGTCGTCGGTCACACCATGGCATGCCGTCCATGTCCATTTGTTTAGCCAAATTCACTTAGGTTTCACAAACACTTGGTTGGCAATATTCTTAAACATTACATAGTTCATTTAGGCATTTTATGAAATACCTTATGTGCCATATCATACAACCATCCATATGAACAAATTGATTATAACTAACCATGCCATAATCATGTCTACATGCATATCAACCTATACATGTCTTAAAATCACTTGGGTATTTATCAAAACTCATATACCGACTTTCGGTCATCACATGTTCATAGTGTTTTCATGTGTTTCAATCCATAAAACATATACCAATCAACTCCATATAACTCATAGATTAACATATATTAAGTTGGAAGCTTGAAATTATACCTAGTATTTGTGTTCACACTTGGCCGAAACATTGAAGCCTCATGGTTTGTACACTATGGCTCCTTGATAGCCAATTCCAACATATGTCACTCTCCTCTCAATTTGGAACAACTTTCATGAAGATTGCAAGTTCCAAATATGCCTTTTTCCTAGTGATTTCTAGTGAGAGAAAGCTTAGAAAACTTTTCGGTTATGGTTTCTTCACTTTGCCGAAAATGAAAGGATGAAGATGATTATGTGTTGGCTGGTATTTATAAGTCCATTGATTAGTCATTAAGCTAAAAATCCAGCCACCTTAATTGACTTCCAAAAAGTTTAGGTAATGGTTATCATCTTAAACTTTGTTACCTTTCATTAATGGCTTTTAACTTATTCACATGGGCTTTCAATTCGGCTTCTCGGTTTGGGCTTTTCCTTTGGGCTCTTGGACTGAAATTTTTTCTACCTCTTGGGCCTTCAATTGTCTCAATATTTGTCCCACAACTTGGCCCAACAATTTGGCCCATTGGGCCTTCCAAATTCGGCCCACAGTTATGATACCTTAATGGGCTTTAAAATTTGCAACTTTGGCCCATTGCATTTTTAACCATTAAATTAAATCTGGAATCCTTCCGAATAAATTTTTCTTACTTCTGGGGATGATTATCTTGTATTCTGACCAAGAATATTTTTCTCCAATTTTTCTCCATACTTAGGTTAATTTTTAACCATGATTAGTCAACTATGGTAAAAGTCCACTTTCTTAACTATAGTTGACTTTTTCCTTAACCATTGACCAAGTTGACTTTTTCTCAAAATTTTGAAAGTGTCATATCTTATGTCTTATTCTCTCGTCTTTATGTTTCAACCGTTCCCGGTGGATAATTTCACCCGAAACACCTTATCTCGCCAAAAAATCCATTTTACCCTTTTTAGCTTTTACTCTCGTTTTCTATGTTTGGGACTAAATCAAGCTGACTTTCCTTCATGAGCTCTCTATGCTCTCTCATTTTAAGTTCTTATTTTCAGTCAGAATGATTTAGATTCACTCGATTTAGATTGTGACTCTTATAGCTCACAATAGGCTTTTTATGTAGCTTTTGCGTGTTAAATCATTTCACTAACACTTTAAGTCTAGTAAATACTCTTCTTATGATTCAACTATTATAACAAAGTGTTCATACACATATGTATCATAAGGTACAAGCTACATAAAATCTAGGTCTGACAGAATCCGAACTATGGCCATAAGTCTTATATCTATGTCAGATGACATTTTATCACTACTGTGTGAGGTGACATGTGTCTCCCCTGCTGTGTGATACATGGTGATTTGATACCCCATTATATGTCTCATGTAAATTGATTACTAAGTGATTTGCTAAATATAAAGCAATTTCTCAAAGTGTACTGTGTGGATTGATGGGTAAGCTGTGTGATTGGTTAAAGAGTCTATTGTGTGATTTGAGAATGAAATATGCATATACCCATCTAGCGAATTAATGATTTTACAATTGATGGAAGCTATTTTCAAAGAATCCATATGTTCTATAAGGAAAATAAATGTTTATATTTTAAGCATGTAGATAGTGTAGTTATCTACTTGCTTTCATATTTTTCTTACTAAGCGTGTTAGCTCACCCCCTTATTTCCTCCTCCACAGATACTACGCAGTAGTGAGTTACTGCAGTTGTCCCTACTACGGTATTCTCCAGTTCTTCAGCAGTATAGAGGTATACATTTATAAGAGAAAAATTTTGTATCCTGTAAATTAATGCACAATATAGTTATCTTTTGTACGAAAGGGGTGTATATGATAGAAACTGATGTAATCGTTTCCGCATATTCATAAAAGAATAGTTTCTATTTCATTAACTGAATTATAAATTATGGATGGATGAGATGTGGATATGGATGTTGACACAACCCAACTTTTAATAGTAAGTTAAGTCACGGGAAGAGGTTTGTGACAATATATATAGATATATACATATGAATACCATCTATGTATATATATATAGATATATATATATATATATATGCATAAAATATGATTGGAATTGGTGATATGAAAAGGGGATTGAAAGTGGCAGGATATGGCATTGGAGAATTAAAGGCTTAGAAACCGAAGGGGCTAATGATGATAATGGCCTCGATGGGTAGAAAGGAAACAAGGAGATTTAGTGGAAACAAGAAAAGATGATAGTGAAAGGGTGTTTGGTGGTGAAGGAAGTGATATGGTTGGGATAACTTTTCGGTGGGAAGGAGATGGTAGAGATGGCAGGAAAGAAAGCTTGGAAATCTGATGGATGATTTGGGAAACATTGCAAATATATATATATATACATATAAAATAATGATAATAAGAAACCGAAACATAGGCACTGCAGCCAAAGAAGGAAAGATATATATATATATATATATATATATGAAAGACTGAGCATAGCAGTATTGAGGATTGAAACAAGGAAAGGAAAACATGAAGCATGAACCAAAAATAAGTGGAGCATAGCAGCAGGTGATAAGAAATGATGAAAGAAGGTGGCGTATGAAGGTCTATTGAAGGAGTACCATTCGGTGAAAATATATATACACATGTATATAGTAATTGGAGCAGACCAAAAAGACAAGAAGAAAAACTGGAGTGGTGTTCGAGTGCTGCTGCTGTTATCAAGAAAGACTCTTGAAATCGAGGGAAGTAAACGAGCTGAATACAGAGAGGAGCCAGGCATGATATGGCTGTAAAAGGCCGAGCTCTTAGCTGGGAGTGTAGTGAAGGCAGAGAGCTTTACTCGGGAGTTGGAAACACCCCTGTTTCACTTACTGGAAATGAGACTAGGCTGTACACGACACCGTTGGAGAGAATGAATGAGAGAACATGATAAGAAATTGAAAATGGTGAAAGCGTGAGAAACTGAGAGCTTAAGGAAAGATGACAAGGAAAAGAATGAAACTGTGAGGCTATATAAGGGCCAGTACCGAGTGACATTCTTAGAGGTAAAATCATAGCCTGAAAACAAGGTGTAACCAGCAAGAATCAGGCGTTCAAGCATGGAGAGAAAGCTCAAGCAGTAGCATGGTATCCAACCCGATGCAAGGACTAACATGGGAATAATGACCTGATTGAATATAAAAAGGGAGTATGCTGGAAACATAAAATGACTACAGCTGAAGCAAATTGGTTGGAAACAAAAATGAAAGAGGAAATCGAAGCTGCAGTGTTGAACTAAACCCATATAAGAATATATAAATATATATATTATATACTTTCGGTGCATAAGCATGAGATGGCAGGAAGAGAGAAGTAAAAAGTTGATGGATCGAGTAGGAAATGGAGAAGTTGAGAGAAAAGATAAGAAGATGAAGGAACGATGGAGGCAGTAAGAGAGAACATAAGGGCATAAGGCAAAAAAAAAGACATAATAGCACCTGGAAAACAGAAGGCTCAAGGTCCACAGCAAACCAAAAGTAGAAGAAGAAGTGTGATGATGATGATGGTGGTTGTGGCAGTAGAGATGGAGGTAATGAAAGAGTGGTAAAACCGAGAGGTAACGGTAAAAACAGAGGCTGTATGAGGAAGCTGTACAGAAGGGAGCTGAGTGGCCAAAAACCAGAGGCTGGAAATGAAGAACGTGGTAATGAAGACGACAACCAGAAAAGGGAAGAATTGAGAGGATGATGGCCAAGACGTGGGGGTGATGAGGGTGGCAAAACTGTGGACGATGAATGAGGAGATGGTAGCACCGGTGATGCTGAGAAATGGTGCTGGAAATTTAGAAATAGAGAAGAAAAGAAAATGAGCAGTAACCGTGAAAGAAGAAGAAAAAGAAGAAGAAAAGAAAATGGTTTTGGCGAGAAGTTAAAAAAAAAGAGTAATATATATATATGTATATAATTATATATATATATATATATATATTTGGAGTAGAAAATAAGGCCCAAAGAAATTGGGAGAAACTTGAGGGAAAGACGGCCCAAAACATATTTGTGCTAAAGCAAGCTGGAAATTTTGAAAAAGTACATCGAAATTGAGCGGACCCGCTGGCTCGCACCATTGAGGCATCGAGGACTACAGGCAGACACTGAGGTAAGGGATATATGTAAGCAATTAGAGATAACTGTACGTATTTTATGATTTCCAGTTTCTAGATAGATATCGTACAGAAAAAAAATAATGAAAAATCTAGGTAAAAAACCTAGAGATAGAAAATCCCATATTACCCCTACTTATAGACTGAATCGTACCGTTAGGTGTTGAAAAATAATAAATGCATAAATTGCATGTTTTCAATGTTTTCATCGTTGAATACTATCTCCAAAGGTATATGGTAGGTCGGCTATTGTTTTTACTGTCTGCATAAAATAACACGTTTTACGAAGTTAAGTGTTATTGAGTAGAAGAAATTCCATGATGGGTGACCTCTTGGGAAGTCTCCACCCATATATCGTTTATGCACCGTTTTTGTACAGAACATTGATTTTTATATCATTTTTGAAAGGATTGAACCACTTATCTGATTTTTGATACGAAACAGTGCTAGAGCCATCGTGTAGACTGTGTGTCACATTGAATTGCTCGCACTGGAGTTTTATATGATTTATGATAAAAACATTGTTAGAGTCGTTGTGCATTGCTATGTGATCTTGCATTGACCTGCTCGTACTGGATTTTGAGACAAGGTGCTGGTTGATATTGATGTTAAGGTTAAATCCTTGAGATTACTAGGTACCCTAATTCATATTGTATTGTATAGGGGTCCTCGGAGTACGCTGTGCGGTGTGGATGTACATGGAGTACGTTGCATTGTGTATTAAGTCTTCGGACTACTAGATTGAATTGTATTGATTGGCCGATGGGCTGGACTGATCAATCCCCCTTGAGGCGTATGACACTCGTACACACCTGGCCCATGAGTCGCGGGGTCACTGACTATGGCCATATGTCGACTGTATTGTTATTAATTGAATCCTAGCCTAGTCTTAGTGAACTAAATTGTTTATTGATAGAAAGAAAAGTGAATTGAACTTCTTAATGATGAATTAAAATGTTTTAAAGAGATGAATTCAAGTGTTTTACTGCATTGATTGAAAAATAAATGGTTTCATCGTACCGACCATAGTGAATGCATATGTTTTACATATGATAAAGTATTGTATTAGAAATGGAGTGTGATTGAAAGTGTTTTCCAAAGAAAGTGCATTGATTGTGAATCGTTTTCAATATTATCGAATTGAATTATATCGTGTTTTACAATGTTTTAAAACTGATCATGGCTTACATTATAAGCATGTAGATAATATGGTTGTCTACTACTTACATAAGTTTCTTACTGAGCGTGTTAAGCTCACACCTTACTTTCCTCCTCAGAGTCCCAACAGTAACTTGGACGCTTTCATTAGTAAGGCATGTCGAACAACTATGGTTCCGTAGAATATCTTTCTGTGTTAAAGGTATACCTAGTTGTCAGAAATTCTTTTGTATCTAAAATTTTTATAAGTACAGTAATGCATACGAGATGTGTATGGGGAATATGAACATATTTTGTTTAAATTTGTTACTAAGAAAGAAAATTAATCAGACTGAGTATTATTCTAACCTAATGTCATCAGACTAAGTATTGTTTTGACCTAATGTCGACTTGTAGCCCAACCAAAATGTGTGTAATTTGGGTCGTTACATATACATACAGACCTACAGATTATATGTACAGTTTAACAATAAAACGGGTACGTATAGCTATCTCTAGCAGCTCACAAAAATTTCCTTACCTTGGTGGCCGATGGTAATTCTTTTATACTTCAGTACTGTAAATCAGTCGGTCCATTCTAACCTGTTCACTTCTCCGGAGCTTTTAGAACCTTTAAGGAAATTTACTGTTGCTCCATATTGACTTTTGGTCTTGTCTTCTCTGATGGCTGATCAAGACCGTAAGGTTTCTTGGCATTTCAAGACAAACGAAAATTCTCTTTTCCTTTGCTCATTCGTGCTTTCAGTTTATGTTTCTTCTTGGCACCAGCAACACCATCTAAATGCCAAGGTTTTCAGCTGGCTTCTCTTTTACACACGGTTCAAACCATTTCACCACCATTTTGTCCTTGCATAAAAAGAGTGCTACGTTATTGCTTCAATTTTCTCTTCATGTGTGGCCGCTTGTTTCCTGCTGGTTACACCGAATACTTCAACTCTTCACCTCAATCCTCTCTTTTCTCTAGTAGAACACGATCACCTATGTCTATTGCAAATCATTTTTGTCTTGATCTTCATCATCCTTTCCAACTCTTTTCTTCCTTTCTTGGTCCTCCATTATCATCCTTAGGTTCCTACCAACTTTCTTGTTCTTGGTTGGATTAATTTTTCCAGCCTTGATAACACCGAATGTCCAACTCCCTTGTCACCTACACTGTTTTGCTTTTCTTCCACGAAGGTCGCCAATGCTTCGGCTTTCTCAGCTCCGACTTCAGTTTAGTTTTAGTTTTTTTTTTTTTTCTGTTCCCTTGCGTACCTTTCTCTCATCATTGATTTCAATATCCTCCTTTTTTTTTACCTAAACAATACAGGTGCAACTTACTATTGCTATCATTACCTACGGTGCTACTCATGGATTTTAGGATTGGCTTTGGAAGCCAATCCCGTGGTCCTTCTTCAGTTTTTCAGTTTCGTTTCTTCTTTCTCTTTTTTTTTTTATATATTTAATAATTTACCATGTAATATTCAAAGCATATTTAGTCTAATTTTTTCACTTTCCTAACATGGAGGAATATTCATACATTTAGCTAGCTCATAAAAATTATGTTTACACCTCTTACTTACTTACATATATATTCCCCCTCGATATTATGTCATTTTTATACTCATCAATTCTACAAGATAAAATATTTTATTTAATTAAATTTCTCTAAGTCTCACGTAATAAAATATAAATTTAATTTTAAATTTATACCATTTATTATTCTAGCGCATCAATGCGTCTGAATTCCAACTCTTACATTTCACAATTTCCACCAACATGCGCATTTTCAATTTCCTTTGCTTACTTTCTGATCATAATTATATCCGAATACAAGAAAATTCATGGAGTTTACACCTAGTCTCCACATTTCGACATTGTGTATCATTGTTAAGTAAGATTTGATTATGATTTATGTATAGTTATGCAATTATGTTTCGATTATGTTTCGTTTTGATATGTGACTACAAAGTTTTGTTTTGAATTAAGAAATATATGAAGTATATTTTTGGTATATAAAAAGGTACTAAGTATGCTATTTTATGTTTTCTAACGGTTCTGATCATAAAATGTACTTTAGTTTTTTAGCATCATCATTTTATTAAATGTTTTGGATGTTATTGCTATTTTAAATGCACTCCTTACTGGGCTATTCGAAAGCTCAACCCCTCTCTTTTCCATCCTTCTAAATTATTTACAGTGATCACTCCCTTGCCTACCGCGTACACGACGTAGGCTGCTAGACACGACTCTCTCCAGGCTACTTTTTGTACACGCCTCAGGTATATTTCACGTTATATCCAGACATCCTGTACAGTATAGATACTTATATGTAAATAAATATTTTGGGATGTAAGCACTTTTTGTATACGTGTGGGAATAAAGATATATGTAGCCCATGATGCTACAGTGCATACTGAGATTAAGAGATGAATGAATATTATAAGCATTTTATAGATGCTCGAGTATAAAATTTTAGAAAGAATAGGCAAAATCGACTATTTATGGTTATATATTGTCGATTTGGAAACTTGCAGGTGGATAAGGTTATGTATAAAAGTAATGCGGTCTGAAATTCATGAAAGAGTAAAATAGGAATTGTCGAATATTAGAAAGGTTAACAATTAAAAGATAAGTTATAAACTGACATTGAACAGAAATACACATTAAGTACGAAGTTAAGTTATAAAAGAAAATTTTAAATTAGCCCTAATTTTTGCGTTTTCGAGGTGTTACAATAATTGAGTGCATCTTCATAGGTTATGCATGATAAGTGCTTAAAATATTAAATTTATATTATTTAATGATGTTCTTCTATTGATATTTTGTGCCTAAATGTGCTTTTTAATGTTCATTTTATGCTTTAGGTGACAAAAATAAGATTTTGAGAAGAAACGGTGCTTAAATGACAATTTTGTAATTTCTGACTCGCAAGTGCATCTTGGTAATTTCACTTCAGTTATGATTTTTTAGGGAAAAAAGTGATTTTCATGAAAATTATTGAAGATTTCTCAAGGTTTTCAAAATGTCCAAGATCATCCAAATCTTAGTTCGTATCCTGCTCCTAGTAGAATTTGTCTTGATGGATGAATAGATAAAGATAACTCATGCAAACAGCCAAGAGACTTTATGAAGCGATCAAATACAATTAGAAGAGGTGGAAAGCTATAAAAAAAATACTCCAAATAATTAAAAGTAGGCTAAAATTATAATATTAAGTAAAAAAGGAAGTCTAATTTGAAGATTAATGTAAATATCATAAACGGTCACTAAAGTTTGCGTGTATTTGGTCCCTAATCTTTTAAAAGTCACTTTTTGATCCCTTGTCACGACCCTCAGTCTACCAAAAATCCACTACAAGTTTTTCATTTTTCATTTATTATTTAATCCATTTCTTACCTTACTCTTATCGTGAACAGGTACACCACTAACAATTGGGCTGTGTATCGATGTTAATCTCATCCAACCATACCATTTCAATTTACAATTCATTTAAACATAAACACTTGTATCTCTTAATCAAGGTTTCTATTTACATGTGTTTACAATTCTTTACATCCCAAAATGTTACATTCAAAATATTACTATGCTATTGCATGCCTAGATACAAAACTGTACAAATTTGTATACCTTTATATGATGGGATGCAGTGGACTCCAAAAATCAAATCCTCAGTCACTCTCAACCTACTGAAAGTGCTCTGTAGAGGGGAAAATAAGGGGGGATGAGCAAACCACACGCTCAGTAAGGCAATCATGCGAGCAGGTAAATAGTTATACTATCTACATCATCGTGATGCCATGTGTAAAACCACACAGTTACTCGTCATACCCAAAAAAAAAATTTGTTCATGCATGTGTTCATGATATATAAAGCAGTTTATGCTATTCAAATCAGTGCACCAGACGTAAATAAAGCATGAAAAATCATCATGCGTAAGTCATAATTAAAGCATGGAAAATCATCATGCAAGGTGTGCTTAAAAGCTATTCATACTCAACACAAATCAGTACAAATCGACATTCGTCAGGACTCAACCTCTCCCTTGGACTATCCTGACCTAGAAAACAATTTAAAAACGTATATTCATCATAAACCAAGTGACATGTTAGATTAGATAAATAGCAATAAGGGTAATAAATAGAACTATGTCCATATCCTCTATGATCCCAAGCTACATGAATCCTAGTGTGTGGGGTATCACCTCTATCTGGTTCCACACGAGAGGTGGGTCACGTCCAACCCGTCGATCCATAGTAGATCTAACCTTTGTCCGAAGACGGTATATATATAGCCATACACGGTACAACGTACTCTATGCTGTATGCACAATACAACGTACTCCGTGGACCTATATCATCACATCATATCGTGCCACATCTCAATACGCACGTGCAAGCCTATTTAATCGGTGTGACACACAGTCTACCTGAAACTCCTAGCACGGCTCCCAACATGTCATAAAAATCACGTACGAATAGTATCTATCAAGACTATAAATGTATAGTAGACATCTAGTGTCACGACCCAATTCCATTCTCTTTAACCGAAAATCACTAAAAATTTTTCGCGTTTTACTGTTACCTTACCCGGTCGTGAACTAAACTCACCACACACTGTTGGGCTGTGAGTCAATAATAAACACCACATCTCATTCATTCTCAATTAATTAAAACGATGTCATACATGTGCATTTAATCGTGTACTTATACGAATACATGTTTTACTGACATCTACATCCCCCATAAGTACAACTCAAAAGAATACTGTGCTTTTACATTGTTTAGATACAAAAAGAATCACTGTGTATATATACCTCTTAGCGATGGAGATGCAGCGGAGTCCAAAATAATACGCCTCAGTCCTCACTGGGCTACTATGCACGCTCTGTAGGGGGGAAAATAGAGTGGGATGAGCAACCACACGCTCAGTAAGGCAATAATGCAAGCATGGTAGATAACTACTCTATCTACATGCTGATAGTGTTATGCATAAATCATTTATAGTAGGAGCATGAGGAATAAAACTATGCCATATGAGTATACATATATATCATGTATCAAAGTCATGTAAAATTGGCATATAAAACATGGTAAAACATCATGTATAAATCATCTCATGCTCGATCTCATTTCAATTCATAAAAAGGGCAATTCATTAAGAAACCTCCTTTTTAAAACCCACGTCATAAAACTCTTTCTCATCACATACAATCACATCACATCAATTCACAATCACAACCTCATTTTCATTTCACAATTCAAATCCACGAGGCTCGACCCCTCCTTCGGGTCTACCTTAAACAATCACAATCACACTTAGAGATTTAAAATCATGTGGTAGTAAGTAAATCAAGCAAGGAGACAGGTTACTATATCTCAAGTGACTACGATGGCCAATCGTCACATATCATCCCAGACCACACGGATTCCGGTGTGCGGGGTATCATGCTGGCACGAAGGTGGGTTAGTTCTCCGCCAGACTTTCTCAAATCAAGTATCCACCACGCGGTACATCGTACTCCATGTGATATACACGGTACATCGTACTCCGCAGACCCATAACATGGTTGGGGGTGCCTGCCATAGGTCTTATCTACCCCATACCAAGTGTAACCTTTATAGTCTCAAGAGCGCGTGGGAGTAACCTCAATACCAGGTCCTAGCCCCTCATGGCCTTGCTCGCCCCTGTTGGGTTCCCTGATCCAGGTCCTAGCCCCTCACCCTCACCCCACCTAAGAGGTCTGTCAGGCCTGTTGGGTTCCCTAGATGGATTATGTCAGGTCCTAGCCCCTCACCCTCACCCCACCTAAGAGGTCTGTTGGGTTCCCTGAGTTAATCCGTATCTCTCACCACGGCCTCATACATACCACAGTGTGAAAACCAGCGCGAGCTACGCTCTAGCGCGAATTCATGCATCAAACCAATCACTTCGTACGAGCAACGCTCTGGTACGGCATTTATGCATAAAATATGAAGAAACCATGTACGAGCATAGCTCCAGTACAGTTATATGCATAAGAAAAACCACTCAAATCCACGTACGAGCGTAAGCTCCAGTACGGTTTATAAACATCATCACAATTCAATTTCAAAGTGCGAGCTAAGCTCAAGCACGTTTCACACAAGTGAAAACATAGAAATCTCGCGCGAGCGAGGCTCTAACGCGAATTATATCACATACACGCGATAGGCAGCTCACATGAATTCAAAACATCTCATAATATGCTTAGTGCCTCATATGGGCTATTTCACAACATCATTCAAGTACTAGCCAGCCTATCTTTTTATTTGCTCAAATCAAAGCATTGTGTTTTGTAAAAGCATTCAAAACACATGATTTATGCAATTATTAGCCTTACTATCCCTTTTTCAATAACCATTTCAAACAACCAAATCTCATACAAATACTCATACACCATCAAAACACATTTCTATAAGTCCATGCACATTTCCAAAGCCCTATATATACCCACGAGTTCAAAATACGAGCAGCTACCTCTATATACTTACAAAATTCCCTTACCTGGAATCGCGATGCGTGATTCCACTTCCTTAAGCTGCTTACTCGTACGGTTCGATTCGTCTTCAACGAACTCTTCGGGACTGCACAAAATCGTATCCCCCATTATATTCGATCCATACAATGCAACCCTTGTGCTTGCTATAGTCAATTTAACCTATAGCCTCTATTAACACTTATATGGCCTCGTTTCATCACTTTACCCATAACTCGGGTCTATGGATCTTCTTAGGCCTATTAACTTATTCAAAATCGATGTTAAATCAACATTAAGCTCATAGTGTTCATATTCCATGAATTCCCTCACTATGGCATTTATCAATCATATACATATCCATTTTCACAATTCCTCCAACTCACCATGTAATTCCATCTAACCATCTAAAATCATAACATTACCCCAATAACAACTTTAGCATGCCATAAATCATAGGCTCATTCAATCCCACATATCCTCACATTATACCCATTTTAGATTTCTAGGTCATACCAATTCCACTACATTCCTAGGTAGTTTATCCATCAATACTCATATCAATCAACTCCAAAATCAGTTAAATAGCTAATGCATTTGGATTGGAGTGTTAGAATCTTACCAATATGATTTCTCTTCTTGCTCCAAATGGTAATGCCCTTAACTCCTTCAATTCCAAAGATGGGAAGATGCCCTCTCACTATGTTGTTCTTCTCTTTGATAGGAACAACTTTGCCTCTAATGATCTCTCTCCAAATCTAACTGAAAATGGCTGATTTTAGAGAGGGAAAGTTAGGTTTTTGGGTTGAGATTGTAAGGTTAAATGTTTTTTCGAGATTTCCAGATTTTCAGCTCTCCTTATATAGAAATGACCTGAGGAGATCGATCTGGTCCAAGAGGAGATCGATCTGGTCCCTTAAAATCCCTCTTTTTTAAGGCATTTTTAAGCCTGAGATCGATCTGTCGAAGCAATCAGATCGATCTGTTGAAGCATGAGATCGATCTGTCTAAGCATGAGATCGATCTGGTCCCAAACAGAGAGCTAAGGAGATCGATCTGGGTACTTGAGGATCGATCTTTTCACTACAGAATGCTTGGCAGATCGATCTGGCTCCATTGGAGATCGATCTGCTCTATTCTTTCGCCCAAATAAGAGCATTCTGGCTCTTCCAGATCGATCTCTCATCCTATGAGATCGATCTGGACCTCATGTTTTCCAGATTTCCTGCAGTTTCTTTGCTGCAACTCATACCAACACATCCTTAATCTATTGCCATAACCATTTTCTCATCCATCCACCTTTATAACTTGAAAATGGCATCCATTCATACCTTATGCACATTGAAACTTGTGTGCATTCATTGTATGTTCAAAGGCATGCTACATAAAACCAAATGGAAGCATAACTCCATTCCATTTTACCACACTACTCATCTTGAGTCTCAATCACATCCATCACTTGCTAGAACTCATTTCTTCGTATTCATACTCAATGAAACTTGTATGTACGTTACAATTTATATTACACATACATACATTGAATCCATGGACTTACATCAATCATACTTTACATTACAAGTCCATTCATATAATTTGATCCAATTACACACATTACCCTTATACATATACGGGGTCTTACATTCTCCCCTCCTTCAAGGAATTTGGTCCTCCAAATTAGAACCAAGTCACTCTTTAAACAGTTGGGGGTGCTTCTCCCGTATCAAGTTCTCCAATTCCCACGTGGCCTCTTCCGCCGTGTGGTGTTGCCAAAGCACTTTCACCAAGGGAATTGTCTTATTCCGCAACACTTTCTCTTTCCTGTCCAATATCCGAACCGGCTTCTCAACATACGTCATACTCTCATGGAGCTCCAACGGCTCATATCTTATCACGTGTGCCGGGTCCGGGTGATACTTCCGAAGCATCGAGACGTGGAAGACGTTGTGGACATTTGCCAAGTCCGGTGGCAATGCCAATCTATACGCCTTATCTCCCACTCTCTCCAAAATCTCGAAGGGTCCGATATATCTAGGGCTCAGCTTGCCCTTCTTACCAAATCTCATAATACCCTTCGATGGTGATACCCTCAGAAACACCGACTCACCCTCATCAAACTCCAGTGGTCTTCGTCTCTTGTCAGCATAACTCTTTTGCCGGCTCTGAGCTGTCCGTAATCTCTCACATATCGACTGGACATTCTCAGATGCCTGCTGCACTAAGTTCGGAGCAAAAATCTGTCTGTCACCAACCTCTTCCCATCCAATAGGGGAACGGCATCTACGCCCATATAATGCCTCATAGGGTGCCATCCCGATACTAGCATGATAGCTATTATTATAAGCGAACTCGGCTAACTGCAGGTGGTCATCCCAGGAGCCTCTAAAATCCAGCACACACGCTCTCAACATACCCTCGAGGGTCTGTATAGTCCTCTCTGACTGCCCATCTGTCTGAGGATGAAAAGCGGTGCTAAAACTCAGTCGGGTCCCCAGCGCTTCCTGAAAATGTTCCCAAAAATGGGAAGTGAAGCGGGCATCCCTATCAGAAACAACGCTCACTGGTACACCATGTAGCCGTACTATCTCTCGAATATACAGGTTCGCCAACTGACTCAATGTATCGGTAGCTCTCATAGCCAAGAAATGGGCGGACTTAGTCAACCGGTCCACAACAACCCATATGGCATCATGACCTCTACGGGTCCTCGGTAACCCCATCACAAAATCCATGGTGACATGCTCCCACTTCTATGTCGGTATCGGTAGAGGCTGCAATAATCCTGCAGGCTTCTGATGCTCTACCTTCACTTGCTGACAAACGAGACACTTAGCGACATATTTAGCAATGTCTCTCTTCATTCCAGACCACCAATAAACCTTCCGAAGGTTTTGATACATCTTGGTACTTCCCGGATGTATCGTATACTTCGATGAGTGAGCCTCTGATAAAATCGTTCTCCTGATCTCAGGATCCCTGGGAACGCATACTCTGCCTCTGAACCTCAATAAGCCATCAGTACTCTGCTCAAAATCAATACCCACACCTGTCTGTATCTGCCTCAGCCAATCGATACACCGTCGATCGCTCTGCTGGGCTTGCCGAATACGGCCAATCAACTCTGGCTCTAGTCTCAAACTAGCCATGATCTCAAGTCTCTCAGATCCAGGTGGGGTTACATCCAAACTGAGGTTCGCAAAGTGTTCTAACAATTCATGTTCCCGTACCATCATATAAGACACCAACCCAAGGTTCTTTCTACTCAAAGCATCGGCAACTACATTTGCCTTACCCGGGTGGTACATGATTTCACAGTCATAGTCTTTCAGGAGTTCGAGCCATCTCCTCTGTCTCATATTCAGCTCTTTCTGCGAGAACAGGTACTTAAGGCTCTTATGATCTGTGAACACCTGAAATTTCTCACCATAGAGATAGTGGCGCCATATTTTCAAGGCAAATAATACAGCCGCCAACTCCAAATCATGTGTCGGGTAGTTCCTCTCATGATCTTTCAACTGTCTAGATCCATAGGCAACTACCTTCCCATCCTGCATAAGCACACAGCCCAGTCCCTGGTGTGATGCAACCGTATACACCGAGAATCCTCCTGAGCTGGTAGGAATGGTGAGAACTGGAGCAGTCGTCAATCGACGCTTAAGCTCCTCAAAATTCCTCTCACATGCCTCATCCCATGTAAACTTAACATCCTTACGCGTGAGGCGTGTCAACGGAGCAGCTAGTCTGGAGAAACCCTCTACAAATCTCCGATAATATCCTGCCAATCCCAGAAAACTCCTGATCTCAGTTACTATCTTGGGCTGTTCCCACTGCACAACTGCCTCTATCTTGGATGGATCCACTGATACCCCATCCTTTGACACGACATGCCCCAGAAATGAGATCTGTTCCAACCAAAAGTTACACTTGCTGAGTTTGGCATACAATTCTCTCTCTCGGAGGGTCTGCAGAACTATCCTCAAGTGCTCCTCATGATCTTCCCTGGACTTGGAATACACCAAAATATCATCTATGAAAACAATCACAAACTTGTCCAGGTATGGCTTGAATATATCATTCATCAATGCCATAAATGCTGCGGGAGCATTCGTCAATCCGAATGGCATCACCAAAAACTCGTAGTGGCCATAACGGGTACGAAATGCTGTCTTGGGTATATCTCCACTCCTGATCCTCAATTGATGATACCCTGACCGCAGATCTATCTTAGAAAATACTTCGGCTCCCTGGAGCTGATCCAACAAATCATCGATTCTTGGAAGGGGGTACTTGTTCTTAATGGTGGCCTTGTTCAACAACCGGTAATCTATACACAGTCGGAGGCTTCCATCCTTCTTCCTTACAAATAGAACCGGTGCTCCCCAAGGTGAGACACTCGGTCTAATAAACCCCTTCTCCAACAACTCTTGCAGCTGTTTCTTCAGCTCTTCCAACTCTATCGGAGCCATTCTATAGGGTGGTTTCGATATCGGCTCTGTACCAGGCACTATCTCAATGCAAAATTCCATTTCCCTTTCAGGTGGTAGTCCTGGTAATTCATCCGGAAAGACATCAGGGTAGTCCGTAATTACGAGTATGTCCTTCAATTCCGGGTGTGCCTCATCTATATCGACCACATAGGCAATGAACCCTTCACAATATCCTCTCCATCGTTAGTAACATAAACCATCACTCCACATTCAATATTTATCATGAACGAATAATTTGTCTCTCAAGCAATATGCATTTAAAATCATACTCTTTTATTTACCACAATTATACAAGTTTCATATCATTTCTTTTCATCAAAATTTACAATAAGATTGTCTAATCCTGAAAACATCAATGTTTTGGCATGACAATCCATCACAACACGATTGGTAGCCAACCAATCCATTCCCAAAATTACATCAAAATCATTCATATTCAATAAAATCAGATTGGCTATCATTTCCTTCCCCTCTATCTTTAACTTACAATCTCTACATACATGCTCAGTCAATTGACTATCAATCATGGGTATGGAAATCATCAACATTTTATCCAACAATGTTGGTTTCACATATTTCAACAATTTATGTGCAAAGGAAGGTGATATGAAAGAATGCGTGGCACCAGGATCAAATAATACCAATGCTTCTAAATCAAAGATTCGGATGGTACCTTTAATCACATCCGTCGATGCGTCTGCAGTGTCCTGGTCCAGTGCATGTACTCTTCCTCTGCTCACACCCGCAGCCTGTTTCCCTTTTTCCTCAGCTGTAGCCCTCCTCCTCGGGGCCGCTGACTCATTTGGAGCTCCCTCAGGCTCCTTGCCCTTCTGTGGGGCAACCTCAATCATCTCAGTGCAGAACCTCGATATATGTCCTGGCCTCCCACACCTAAAACACGAAACAGGGGGCGCCTGACATGGCCTAGTCCCATGGTATCTCCCACATCTCCTACACTGATCCGTGGTAGGTCGTGGTCCTCCAATAGTTATACCCCTCGGTGCAGTCAAAGCTGGGTATACGGGAGGTCTAGCAGCTCTCTGCTGCACCTCCTCGATCTTAGGCCTCTTCTCGAAAATCCTTTGGCCACCTCTCTTGGCCACTCTTCCAAACCCGGATCTCTTCCGATCTCTGTCCTTTCTAACACTGACTCTCCCAAGCTCGGAGGCATTTCGCTCAAAGTCTTGCTCACACAACTGAGCCTTATGTACAGCCTCCTCATAAGTCACAATGTCAAAGGGAGCTAGCTTAGTCCAGATGGCCAATCTCAACCCATCCATGAACTTCTGAATCTTTCGGGTCTCACTACCCATCGTGTCAGGGTCATATCTCCCCAATGACATAAACTTGGACTCATACTCATCCACAGTCCGGTTCCCTTGAACCAAATTCATAAATTCCATCCGCAGTTTCCTCTGTGCGGTAGCTGGGATGTACTGTCTCCTGAAGGCCTCTAGAAATATCTCCCACGAGATCTCAGAGTGTCTGGCCCTCAAAATAACCTCGGTGGACCTCCACCAATGCTCGGCCTCGCCTTTCAACATAAACACGGCAAAGGCTACCTTTTCAGCTGAAGTGCATCAGAAAAACCTATATAGTTTCTCCATCTCATACAACCAATCCTCCGTAATCACTGGGTCCTTCACCCCTCTAAACACTGGGGGTTTCAGCGCTTGAAACTCTCACAACCTGCTCAAGTCGCAGTCATAACCCACATCACTACCGCTCTGCTGTGGAGCGATAGGAGAAGCTATATCCTGGGCTGGAGGTGGTGTAACAGTAGCTGTCTCAGCAGCATGAGGTCTCTCCGCCTCTGCAGCTGCCTGTTCAGTAGTAGGCTGTGCTGCGGGATCTCGTCTATCACCGGCACCCAATGCCTGCGTGACTATCTCCACCAAACTCTCAATACTCCGCTCTAACCTAGCGAAGCGAGCCTCAGTATCACTTGCTCTCTCAGCAGGGTTCTGTGGATCCTGCTCAGTCTGTGGCTCCGCACGGCTCTCAGGCCTACCTCTATGGCCTCTAGCACGTGCTCTCACCCCTCTACCTTGGCGTGTAACTGGCATAGTGCCTAACTTCCTGTATTATAATAATTTATTAAGCTCAATCCATCACGGTATACACAGTTATATCTAAGCAAAAGCACAGTACTATAGGGATGTACTTTCCTATGTTTTATTAATCACTCACATCAGGCCAACACAGCTCTGATACCAATCTCTGTCACGACTCAATTTCATTATCTTTAACCGAAAATCACTGAAAATTTTTCGCGTTTTACTGTTACCTTACCCGGTCGTGAACTAAACTCACCACACACTGTTGGGCTGTGAGTCAATAATAAACACCACATCTCATTCATTCTCAATTAATTAAAACGATGTCATACATGTGCATTTAATCGTGTACTTATACGAATACATGTTTTACTGACATCTACATCCCCCATAAGTACAACTCAAAAGAATACTGTGCTTTTACATTGTTTAGATATAAAAAGAATCACTGTGTATATATAGCGATGGAGATGCAGCGGAGTCCAAAATAATACGCCTCAGTCCTCACTGGGCTACTATGCACGCTCTGTAGGGGGGAAAATAGAGTGGGATGAGCAACCACACGCTCAATAAGGCAATAATGCAAGCATGGTAGATAACTACTCTATCTACATGCTGATAGTGTTATGCATAAATCATTTATAGTAGGAGCATGAGGAATAAAACTATGCCATATGAGTATACATATATATCATGTATCAAAGTCATGTAAAATTGGCATATAAAACATGGTAAAACATCATGTATAAATCATCTCATGCTCGATCTCATTTCAATTCATAAAAAGGGCAATTCATTAAGAAACCTCCTTTTTAAAACCCACGTCATAAAACTCTTTCTCATCACATACAATCACATCACATCAATTCACAATCACAACCTCATTTTCATTTCACAATTCAAATTCACGAGGCTCGACCCCTCCTTCGGGTCTACCTTAAACAATCACAATCACACTTAGAGATTTAAAATCATGTGGTAGTAAGTAAATCAAGCAAGGAGACAGGTTACTATATCTCAAGTGACTACGATGGCCAATCATCACATATCATCCCAGGCCACACGGATTCCGGTGTGCGGGGTATCATGCTGGCACGAAGGTGGGTTAGTTCTCCGCCAGACTTTCTCAAATCAAGTAACCACCACGCGGTACATCGTACTCCATGTGATATACACGGTACATCGTACACCGCAGACCCATAACATGGTTGGGGGTGCCTGCCATAGGTCTTATCTACCCCATACCAAGTGTAACCTTTATAGTCTCAAGAGCGCTTGGGAGTAACCTCAATACCAGGTCCTAGCCCCTCATGGCCTTGCTCGCCCCTGTTGGGTTCCCTGATCCAGGTCCTAGCCCCTCACCCTCACTGCACCTAAGAGGTCTGTCAGGCCTGTTGGGTTCCCTGGATGGATTATGTCAGGTCCTAGCCCCTCACCCTCACCCCACCTAAGAGGTCTGTCAGGCCTGTTGGGTTCCCTGAGTTAATCCGTATCTCTCACCACGGCCTCATACATACCACAGTGTGAAAACCAGCGCGAGCTACGCTCTAGCGCGAATTCATGCATCAAACCAATCACTTCGTACGAGCAACGCTCTGGTACGACATTTATGCATAAAATATGAAGAAACCATGTACGAGCATAGCTCCAGTACAGTTATATGCATAAGAAAAACCACTCAAATCCACGTACGAGCGTAAGCTCCAGTACGGTTTATAAACATCATCACAATTCAATTTCAAAGTGCGAGCTAAGCTCAAGCACGTTTCACACAAGTGAAAACATAGAAATCTCGCGCGAGCGAGGCTCTAACGCGAATTATATCACATACACGCGATAGGCGGCTCACATGAATTCAAAACATCTCATAATATGCTTAGTGCCTCATATGGGCTATTTCACAACATCATTCAAGTACTAGCCAGCCTATCTTTTTATTTGCTCAAATCAAAGCATTGTGTTTTGTAAAAGCATTCAAAACACATGATTTATGCAATTATTAGCCTTACTATCCATTTTTCAATAACCATTTCAAACAACCAAATCTCATACAAATACTTATACACCATCAAAACACATTTCTATAAGTCCATGCACATTTCCAAAGCCCTATATATACCCACGAGTTCAAAATACGAGCAGCTACCTCTATATACTTACAAAATTCCCTTACCTGGAATCGCGATGCGTGATTCCACTTCCTTAAGCTGCTTACTCGTACGGTTCGATTCGTCTTCAACGAACTCTTCGGGAATGCACAAAATCGTATCCCGCATTATATTCGATCCATACAATGCAACCCTTGTGCTTGCTATAGTCAATTTAACCTATAGCCTCTATTAACGCTTATATGGCCTCGTTTCATCACTTTACCCATAACTCGGGTCTATGGATCTTCTTAGGCCTATTAACTTATTCAAAATCGATGTTAAATCGACATTAAGCTCATAGTGTTCATATTCCATGAATTCCCTCACTATGGCATTTATCAATCATATACATATCCATTTTCACAATTCCTCCAACTCACCATGTAATTCCATCTAACCATCAAAAATCATAACATTACCCCAATAACAACTTTAGCATGCCATAAATCATAGGCTCATTCAATCCCACATATCCTCACATTATACCCATTTTAGATTTCTAGGTCACACCAATTCCACTAAATTCCTAGGTAGTTTATCCATCAATACTCATATCAATCAACTCCAAAATCAATTAAATAGCTAATGCATTTGGATTGGAGTGTTAGAATCTTACCAATATGATTTCTCTTCTTGCTCCAAATGGTAATGCCCTTAACTCCTTCAATTCCAAAGATGGGAAGATGCCCTCTCACTATGTTGTTCTTCTCTTTGATAGGAACAACTTTGCCTCTAATGATCTCTCTCCAAATCTAACTAAAAATGGCTGATTTTAGAGAGGGAAAGTTAGGTTTTTGGGTTGAGATTGTAAGGTTAAATGTTTTTCCGAGATTTCCAGATTTTCAGCTCTCCTTATATAGAAATGACCTGAGGAGATCGATCTGGTCCAAGAGGAGATCGATCTGGTCCCTTAAAATCCCTCTTTTTCACGGCATTTTTAAGCCTAAGATCGATCTGTCGAAGCAATCAGATCGATCTGTTGAAGCATGAGATCGATCTGTCTAAGCATGAGATCGATCTGGTCCCAAACAGAGAGCTAAGGAGATCGATCTGGGTGCTTGAGGATCGATCTTTTCACTACAGAATGCTTGGCTGATCGATCTGGCTCCATTGGAGATCGATCTGCTCTATTCTTTCGCCCAAATAAGAGCATTCTGGCTCTTCCAGATCGATCTCTCATCCTATGAGATCGATCTGGACCTCATGTTTTCCAGATTTCCTGCAGTTTCTTTGCTGCAACTCATACCAACACATCCTTAATCTATTGCCATGGCCATTTTCTCATCCATCCACCTTTATAACTTGAAAATGGCATCCATTCATACCTTATGCACATTGAAACTTGTGTGCATTCATTGTATGTTCAAAGGCATACTACATAAAACCAAATGGAAGCATAACTCCATTCCATTTTACCACACTACTCATCTTGAGTCTCAATCACATCCATCACTTGCTAGAACTCATTTCTTCGTATTCATACTCAATGAAACTTGTATGTACGTTACAATTTATATTACACATACATACATTGAATCCATGGACTTACATCAATCATACTTTACATTACAAGTCCATTCATATAATTTGATCCAATTACACACATTACCCTTATACACATACGGGGTCTTACATCTAGTGCGAGCAACGTGTAAGACCCGATTTCATTTAAAATACGAAATGAGAAAAGATCAAATGAAGGATTAAAATGGTATTCTCGAACACGTGCAAGGGTAAAACGGTTAAAAGATCGAAACCCGATATAAAGTCGATAAGAAAATTTAATTAAAAATATGGGTTAAGAAATCTTGATCAATAACGAAGAAATAATTAAATTTCGGGTTAAATTGATCAAGATATGAATTTATTGGAATTAATCAAAATTTTCACTTCGAAAATAATCCCGAAAGTATTCGAAAAATATATCGAAAAGATGAAATAAGTCAGATAAATTCATTTATTGATTAAATGAATAAAATATAATTTTTTTGATATTTTTGGGATTTTTAATAATAAAATAATGATTTAAATAATAATAATAAAATTTAATTATAAATAAATGAAAAAAAAAATTGAAACTGAATTGAAAAATCGCGGAGAGATAAACCTGCACGAACCCAAAACGTGAAACGAAGTCACCGAAGAAGAGAGCACCGACGAGCCACCACTGGCACCAGACGAGGCACCACGACCACCGACAAAGGAAGAGGACGTCGACACGAACCACCAGTGGCAAGGACGTACTCCACCGACGACGAAATCCGACGAATCGAAGGGAGGAAGCCGCGGAGGAAAAGATAGCATTCGGTGGCCACGGGTGGGAGTTGGCTCCGATCGAGGCCAGCCGAGAGGACCCTTGGTCCAGACGTGTCGAACGGTAGCAGTAGCACGTCGGGAACTGGCAAGACGATGTCGGCACGACCAAAAAGAGCTGAACCGGTCGGCGGTTCAATGGGGAAGCTTATGTGCTTAACCGGACCGGACAAGTTCAGCCAAAAAGAAAAGGAAAAGAAAAAAAAGGGAAAAAAAGGAAAAATTGGGGAAAATCCCAGTGACGCAATTGAGCTACGGGCAAGTCGATAAGCGATCGAAATTAACCGATTTAAATTTTGAAATATTTAATTTGATTAATATCCGACTCAAAATTAACCCCAAAAAAATATATAATTGTGTAGCTCAACAATTAATGTCAAACGAGGACTCGAGTCAGCCTCGATTTGCATACTATCATGGAATCTCGGGTACATAACCCTTATTTATGATAATTTGTATCGTTATGCGTCTTAGAAATTTACCGCATAAATTACAGATTTAATTTTCGCATTAAATGAATTAAATTCTGGAATTAGAGATATATTGTCGTAAATAATTCACTAAGCTATCCAAGAATTTAGAATAAGGCTCAATAAATAATGATGGGCCCAGTGAGACCAATAGGCCTCGATAATGTGAATAGTAAGTGGAAAACGAGTTTAAGGCCGATTAAGGCCCATTATGGTGTAATCGGGCCCAATACGGGTAAACTGGCCCAATGATTTAAATTAAGCCTAGAAAATATGAAATACAATTAATTGTATTGAATTTGACCTGATGTATATTTATACGTAGTTCCAGAGATTGGATTCGGAGCAAATCAGACTGCATGATGAGACATCAGTGTAAAGGTCAGACTGTACAGAAAAATGAGGTAAGGGAATTGTGTGAGTTTCTAGAGGTAGCTACGCGTATTTTAATAGCTTTTGTATACACTGAATATGTATGTATACACAGAATATGTATAAAGGTTCTAGAAATAAATTAAAGATTTTAAGGACTCGAAATTGGTGAAAATGCTATTTTACCCTTATTGAGGGAATTCACCTAAGGATGGTGAAAGCATGACATGCATGAAATGCATGATTTAAGGATTTTTCAGATTTAAGGAATTTTCTTGGTTTTTAAGCAAAGCAAATCGATCGATTGTCCAGTAATTGCATAAATTTCACAATATAACACTACGTAAGTGTTATCAAGATTTAAATGAAAATTATTTGGAAAATAGGCCAACTATCAAGTTTAAATGGAAATAGATAGTTTTGGCGCATAGCTCGCACTATATCTGCATTTGTGAGTGTGCATAAAATGTGCTTGAGCGGTTGCTCGCACTGATTTTACTAATGTGAATGCATGAGAGGTGCTGGAAATTAGCTCGCACTCTGTTTTGACTGTTTTGACTTAATATGCATAAAAAGGTGCTAGAGCGGATGCTCGCACTAGTTTTAATAATTTGACATGCATGAGAGGTGCTAGAGCTTAGCTCGCATCCTGTTTTGATATGTTAATTGCATAAAAGCCGTACTGGAGCCTTGCTCGTTCGTGATTTAATCAATT
This sequence comes from Firmiana major, assembly GCA_033439115.1. NCBI lineage: Eukaryota > Viridiplantae > Streptophyta > Magnoliopsida > Malvales > Malvaceae > Firmiana > Firmiana major. The sequence goes on along the minus strand of CM065908.1, from coordinate 40,636,987 downwards.
AAATTGCATAAAAAGCATGCTGGAGCGTAACTCGCATGGGATTTGATTTCTTTATGCATGAAACCGTGCTGGAGCGTTGCTCGTATGAAGTTTTGATATAGTTTTGTATCTAAATATGTAATGCACAGTACTATAAATGAATATGATGTCGGGGATGTAGGGTTATGTATACCATTATGAATGTATTTAGTTAAAGTCAAAAGATAGTAAACTCTGATATGTGAATGTGATTATGGAAATGGAATGGTAAATAGGTGAGAGGTGACTAACACCGAATCATAGCCCAACTGTTTGTAGGATGGTCATGATGAGAGAAAGATAAGAATTAAATAATAAATGAAAAAGCAAAAAATTTACTCTGATTTTTAGGTAATTTAGGTCGTGACACAACGCTCCAACACCATGCCATAAAATCCATGTGAAAACTAGTGTGAGCTAAGCTCCAACACTCATGCATGTAAAACTCTAGTGCGAGCACCGTTCTAGCACTGAGCATGTATAAACACCTCAAATCTCATGCGAGCAATGCTCTAGCACGCTTTATTTCCATAAAACTCATGTTGGTGGCTCATTTGTGTGCAAAGAATGGTTATTAAATCAAATCAAGCTATTTTCTTGCAAACCATCTAAATGCTAGCCAGCCTACCAATCCACATACTAAAAAGCAGTAAAAAGACTCAAGAACATCATGTTCTTGCTTTTCATGACATTTTCTAAAATCCTAATTTTCTTTGCCCTTCAAACTTTTATTTCTTTTCTATGACCCTCAGACACTTTATGAGATTACAAATGTGCCCAAAAACGCGTACAGATACCTCTAGGAGCCAACAAAATTCCCTTACCTCAATTCACTCGGAAGCAACTTCTTATTCCTTTCCCCTTTTTTCGTGATTGGCCTCAATTTGCTCCAGATATATCCTCAGGAGCTGTAAACATTCATCAATCACATGAGTCAATACTGATAACTCATATTCTAACTTCATCCTAGTTATTATATCTTATTGAGCCTCATTTTCTCTTAAGTCGATTTCGACTGTTCTATTCATTTCACCTAGGCTCATTGAGCTCCTTAGGCTCATTATCTCTCGTTAGACAGAATTTTGGGTTCATTGACCTTATCGAGCCGATTACATCAAGGTTGGCTTATGATTACATTTGGCCATGACTTGGTGGCCTGTAAGGCCCGTAAATTCATATGTATTCTTTATGATTCTGTGATGTATAGACAAATTACATTTCATATGAATCATAAGAAATGAATGTTTTTAAGTTTCAAATGTGAATGAAATGCAAAATGAGTAGTGAAGCAAATTGAATATGAATATACTTTTGAATTTCAGGGAAAATTACACATGAAATTTCGTAGATAAAGGGCCGATCAATTTCATTGCAAAGGGAGATCGATCTCATTGCTTAAATTTGCAATGCCAAAGCATTATGTAAGAGGAAGATCGATCCCTCATTTAAGTAGATCGATCCTTCATTCAAAGCAGATCGATCTGTAAGACCCGTATTTTTGGATGTAAACCTTATGGATTCGTAAGTGTTGTAATGTACATGTAATGTGAAGTACAATTGATTTAAAGTCTATAAATGTAATGTAAATATGTGTAATATGAGTTTATAATGTAAATACAAGTTTCATTGTGTACGAATATGAGAAAATGAGCTTTTATAAGTGATGAATATGATTGGAGCTCAAAATGAGTAGTGTGGTAAATGGAAAGAAGTTGCATGAATCTAAATACTTCCATTTGGTTTTATATTGTATACCTTTGGTTATACAATGAATACACGTAAGCTTTAATATGTATAAAGCTTGAATGGATGCCATTTTCGAGTCATAAAGGTGGTCGAATGAGAAAATGACTATGGCAGTAAATTGAGGACGTTTTGTGTGAAGTTACTGTAGAAAACTGCAGCAAAATCTGGAAATATGAATGTCAGATCGATCTCATAGGATGAGACATCGATCTGGATGAGCCAGAATGCTCTTATTTGATTGATCTTTGGAGCAAACAGATCGATCTTCGATTGGCTACTGGAAAGAGCAGATCGATCTCCTTAGCTCTCTACCGTAAACAGATCGATCTCCAAGCCCTATAGATCGATCTTCAGCTTGTAAAATACCATGAAAAATATGGGATTTTTTAAGAGGACCAGATCGATCTCCTTCCCCTTCAGATCAGTCTCATTAAGCAATTCTATATATAGGAGCAGTGAAATCTACCATTTAAGAAAAACACACTTCAACCTTTCCATTTCAACCCAAAACCTAGATTTCTCTCTCTAAAATCCACCCATTGCAGTAAGATTTGAAGGGAGGCCATTAGGCACTGAGTCGTTCATCTTGAGGAAGAGAACAACATAGTTGAAACCCAAAACCCCATTGTTGCTATTGAAGGAGCAAGGAACATTTCCCTTTGGAGCAAGAAGAGAAACTAGATTTGGTAAGTTTCTAACACTTCAGCCCAAGTAGATTGTCTATTTAATGGTTTAAGGGTTGATTTGCATGTGTGTTGATAGTTAAACTACCTAGGTTATGATGGAACTAAGGTAACTTAGAAAATGGGATGAACCTAGTGTGAGAAAGTTTGATTTTGATGAGTTGGTGGTTTACGGATTGTGATAAGTGGTTATTAAAGTAATGCGAATGATTTGTAGTGGTTAAACGAAGCTACATTGTGAGTTGGGAAAAAATATGGTAAATAGGTATGTAAATGCTTGATAAATACGATAGTGAAGAAATCAATGAAATATGAAAAATATGAGCTTAATGTCGATTTAATATCGATTTGGGATAAGTTAATAAGCCTAAAGGAATCCATAGATTTGAGATATGAATAGAGAAATGCAATGAGGCCTTACAAGTGTTAATAGAGGCTATAGATTGAATTGACTATAGCAAGCACAAGGGTTGTGTTATAGTGGACTAAAATAATGTGAAATACGATTGTGTGCAGTTCCAAAGAGTCTGGTGGAGACGAATCGAACTGCACGAGTAAGCAGCTTTAAGGAAGTGAAATCTCGCGACGCGATTTCCAGGTAAGGGAATTCTGTAAGTATATAGAGGTAGCTGCTCGTATTTTGTGGGTATATAGGGATTTGGAAACATGCATGAGTTTATAGAAATGTGTTTGACAATGTATGGAAATTACTATGAGTATTTGTATGAGATTTGGTTGTTGAAATGGTATTATAAAGAAATGGGATAGTAAGGCTAATAATTGCCTAAATCAAATGTTTTGAATGTTTTCACAAAATATATTGCTTTGTTTTAAGCAAATTGATGGATAGGCTGGCTAGTGTTTGAATGACGTTGTGTAATAGCACATGTGAGGTGCTAAATGTGTTTTGAGATTGGTTTTTTGAATGTTTATGAGTCGCCTATCATGTTTATGTGAATTAAACCGTGTTGGAGCCTAGCTCGCACTGGATATTGATGTTTTCCCATGTTTGAAACGTGTTAGAGCTTAGCTCACACTTTGATTTGAATTGTAGTGATGTTTTATAAATCGTACAAGAGCTTTTGCTCGTACGTGGATTTCGAGTGGATTTCTTATGCATATAACTGTATTGGAGCTATGCTCGTACATGGTTTTCTTCATGTTGTTTTGCATAAATGTCATACTAGAGCGTTGCTCGTACGAGGTGATTTGGTTATGATGCATGAATTCGCGCTAGAGTGTAGCTCGCGCAGGTTTTCACATTGTGGTAAGTATGATGCCATGGTGAGTGTAATACAGATTGGTGTTCAGGGAACCCAACAGGCCTAACAGACCTCTTGAGTGGGGTGAGGGTGAGGGGCTAGGACCTGGTACTAATCCGTTCAGGGAACCCAATAGGCCTAACAGACCTCTTGAGTGGGATGAGGGTGAGGGGCTAGGACCTAAATCAGGGAACCTAACAGGGGCGAGCAAGGCTACGAGGGGCTAGGACCTGGTATTAAGAGTACTCCCACGTGCACTCGAGACTGGAGGTTTCACTCGGTATGGGGCAGATAAGACCTACTGCGAGCACCCCCAACTATGATATGGGTCCACAGAGTACGATGTACTGCATGATGGTTACTTGATTTGAGAAAGTCTGGCGAAGAACCAACCCACCTTCGTTCCAGCATGATACCTCGCACACGGGATCCGTGTGGTACGGGATGATGTATGACATAGTTGGCTAACATAGTCTTGTGATATAGTGACCTGTCTCATTTGATTTATTTACGACCACATGTTTTGACATATAAGTGTGATTGCGAACTGTCCAGGGTAGACCCGAGGGAGGGGTCGAGCCTTGTGGGATTTTAAATTGAGAAATGATAATGATTTTGTGATTGAGAAACCATTTTTACGGGATTTCAGTGTGTTTGAGAAAGAGCTTTGTGATGTAATTTAAAAAGGTGGTTTCTTCAATGAATTGCCCTTTTTATGAGATTAAATGAGAATGAGCATGAGACATTTTCACATGTTGATATCCCATGTCTTATATGCCAATTTTATATGATTTTGATACATGATATATATATGTGTATACTCATATGGCATAGCTTTATTCCTCATGCTCTTATTATAAATGATTTATGCATAACACTATCAGCATGTAGATAGAGTAGTTATCTACCATGCTTGCATTATTGCCTTACTGAGCGTGTGGTTGCTCATCCCTCTCTACTTTCCCCCTCTACAGAGCGCACATAGCAGCCCAGTGAGGACTGAGGCGTTGTATTTTGGATATCCGCTGCCATCCATCGCTAAGAGGTATACACATGAAGATTCTTTTTGTATCTAAACAATTGTAAAAGCACAGTAGTCATTTGAATTGTAATTATGGGGGATTTAGATGTCAGTAAACATGTTCTGTATAAGTAAATGATTTAACTTCAAATGTATGACATCGCTTTTACTAAGTGGGAATGAATGTTAAGAGTGGATTATTATTGATTGACAACCCAACTCTGTGGTGATGAGTTGTTCACGACCGGGTAAGGAAAGAAAAACGTGAAAAAATTATTGAGATTTTTGGTAAAAAAGAATGAACAAGGTCGTGATAGAGATTAGTATCAGAGCTGTGTTGGCCTGATGTGAGTTAGTAATAAAACGTAAGAAAGTATATCCCCATATTATTGTGCTTTTGTTTAGAAATAACGGTGTATATCGTAATGGATTGAGTTTGATAAATGATTATTAATTCAGGAAGTTAGGCTGAATGCCTGTTATGCTAGAGGTAGAGGGGTAGGAGCACGTGCTAGAGGCCGTAGAGGTAGGCTTGAGAGCCGTACGGAACCACGAACTAATCTGGCTCGATAGGACCCTGCTAAGAGAGCAGAAGATACAGAAGCACGCTTTGCTAGGATAGAGCGGAGTATTGAGAACCTGGTGGAGATAGTTACGTAGGCATTGGGTGCCAGTTATAGATGAGGTCCCATAGTAGAGCCTACAACTCGATAGGCAGCTACAGAGGCGAAGAGACCTCAAACTGCAGAGACAGCTACAGTTACACCACCTACAGTCCAGGATACAGCTTCTCCTATCACTCCACAGCATAGCGGTAGCTAGTTGGGTTATGACTGCGAGTTGAGTAGATTACGAGAGTTCTAAGGGTTGAAACCCAGTGTTTTGAGGGGTGAAGGACCCAGTGGTTACGGAAGATTGGGTGTACGAGATGGAGAAACTGTATAGGTTCTTCAAGTGCACTTCAGCTGTGAAGGTAGCCTTTGTCGTGTTTATGCTAAAATACGAGGTCGAACACTAGTGGAGAACCACCTAGACTGTTTTGGGGACCAGACACCTCGAGATCACTTAGGAGGTGTTATTGGAGGCCTTCAAGAGGTAATACATCCTAGCCACCGCACAGAGGAAATTATGGATGGAATTTATGAATCTGGTTCAAGGGAACCAAACTCTGGACGAGTATGAGTCCAAGTTTATGTCATTGGGGAGATATTGCCCGAACACGATGGGTAGTAACGCCCGAAAAATTTAGAAGTTCGTTGATGGATTCAGATTGGCCATCCAAACTAAGCTAGCCCAGTTAACATTCAGACTTATGAGGAGGTGGTACATAAGGCTCAGTTATGCGAGCAAGATTTTGAACGGAATGGCTCCGAGCTGGGAAAGTTTAGTGCCCGAAGAGATAGAGATTGAAAGAGATCCGGGATGGATAGAGTGGCCAAGAGCAGAGGCTAGAGGTTTTTCGAGAAGAGACCTATGATCGAGGAGGTGCAGGCGAGAGCTGCTAGACTTCCCATGTACCCAGCTTTGACTGCACCGAGGGGTATGGTTATTGGAAGACCACGACCTACTACTGACCAGTGTAGGAGATGTGGGAGATACCATGGGACTAGACCATGTCAGATACCCCCTATATCATGTTTTAGGTGTGGGGGGCTCGGACATATTTAGAGGTATTGTACTGGGATAATTGAGACTGCCCCGTAAAAGGGCAAAGAGCCAGAGAGAGGTCCAGTTGAGACAGTTGCCCCGAGGAGGAGGCTACAACTGAGGAAAAACGAAAGCAAGCAGTGGGTGTGAGTAGAGGAAGAGTGCATGCACTAGATCAGGACACCGCAGATTCTTCAACGGATGTGATAAGAGGTACCATCCTAATCTTCGACTTAGAAGCATTAGTATTATTTGACCCTGGTACCACACATTCTTTCATATCACCTTCCTTTGCACATAAATTATTGTAGTATGTGAAACCCATATTATTGGATAAGATGTTGATGATTTCTACACACATGAATGATAGTTAATTGACTAAGCATGTATGTAGAGATTGTAAGCTAAAGATAGAGGGAAGGGAAATGGTAGCCGATTTAATTTTATTGAACATGAATGATTTTGATGTAATTTTGGGAATGAATTGGTTAGCTGCCATTCGTGTTGTTATGGATTGTCATGACAAGACACTAATGTTTTCAGGATTAGACAATCTTATTGTAAACTTTGATGAAAATAAATGATATGAAAAGAGTATGTTTGTTTTAAATGAAAATAGTATGATTTTATTTAATCTGCTTGAGAGATGATTTTATATGCTTATGTTGAATATTAATGTGACGACTCGTGACACTAACGGTAGAAAGAATGATGTGAAGGGTTCATTGCCTACTTGGTCAATATAGATGATGCACACCTAAAATTGAGGGATGTACCCGTGATTGCGGATTATCCTGATGTCTTTTCGGATGAATTGCTAGGACTACCACCTAAAAGGGAAATGGAATTTTGCATAGAGTTAGTGCCTGATACCGAGCCGGTATCGAAACCACTGTATAGGATGGCTCCTATTATGTTGGAAGAGTTAAAGAAACAGCTGCAAGAATTGCTAGAGAAGGGGTTTATTAGGCCGAGTGTCTCACTGTGGGGAGCTCCGATTCTATTTGTAAGGAAGAAGGATGGAAGCCTCCGACTGTGTATAGACTATCGGTTGTTGAATAAGAACAAGTACCCCCTTCCACACATAGATGATTTGTTGGATCAACTCCGAGGAGCCTAAGTATTTTCAAAGATAGATCTGCGGTAAGGGTACCATCAGTTGAGGATCAGCAGTGGAGATGAACCTAAGACAGTATTTTGTACCCGTTATGGCCACTACGAAATTTTAGTGATGCCATTCAGATTGACGAATGCCCCCGCAACATTTATGGCACTGATGAATGATATGTTTAAACCATACCTGGAAATGTTTGTGATTGTGTTCATTGATGACATATTGGTTTATTCCAAGTCCAGGGAAGATCATGAGGAGCACTTGAGGATAGTTTAGCAAACCCTCTAAGAGAAAGAGTTATATGCTAAACTCAGCAAGTGTAACTTTTAGTTAGAACGGATCTCATTTCTAGGGCATGTTGTGTCGAAGGATGGGGTATCGGTGGATCCATCCAAGATAGAGGCTGTTGTACAGTGGGAATAGCCCAAGACAGTTACTCAGATCAGAAGTTTTCTAGGTTTGGCAGGGTATTATCGGAGATTTATACAGGGCTTCTACAAACTAGCTGCTCTATTGACACGCCTCACGCGAAAGGATGTTAAGTTTGTGTGGGACGAGACATATGAGAGGAGTTTTGAGGAGCTTAAGTGTCGATTGACCACTGCTCTAGTTCTCTCCATTCCTACCAACTCAGGAGGATTCTCGGTGTATACAGATGCATCACACCAAGGACTGGGCTTTGTGCTTATGTAAGATAGGAAGGTAGTTACCTATGAATCTAGACAGTTGAAAGATCATGAGAGGAACTACCCAACACATGATTTAGAGTTGGCGGCCTTGGTGTTTGCTTTGAAAATATGGTGCCACTATCTCTATGGTGAGAAATTTTAGGTATTCACAGATCATAAGAGCCTTAAGTACCTGTTCTCGTAGAAAGAGCTGAACATGAGGCAGAGAGATGGCTTGAACTTCTGAAAGACTATGATTGTGACATCATGTACCACCCAGGTAAGGTAAATGTAGTTGTCGATGGTTTGAGTAGGAAAAACCTTTGGTTGGTGTCTTATATGATGGTACTGGAGCATGAATTGTTGGAACACTTTGCGAACCTCAGTTTGGATGTAACCCCACTTAGATCGGAGAAATTGGATATCATGGCTAGTATGAGATTAGAGCCAGAGTTGATTGGCCGTATTCTACAAGCCCAGCAGAGCGATCGACGGTGCATCGATTGGCTGAGGCAGATACAGACAAGTGTGGGTAGTGATTTTGAGTTGAGTACAGATGGCTTGTTGAGGTTTAGGGGCAGAGTATGTGTTCCTAAGGATCCTGAGATCAGGAGGCTGATTTTATCAGAGGCTCACTCATCGAAGTATACGATACATCCAGGGAGTACCAAGATGTATCAAAACCATCAAAAAGGTTTATTGGTGGTCTGAAGTGAAAAGAGACATTGTTGAGTATGTCACTAGGTGTCTCGTTTGTCAGCAGGTGAAGGTAGAGCATTAGAAGCCTGCAGGATTATTGCAGCCTCTACCGATACTGACTTGGAAGTTGGAACATGTCACCATGGATTTTGTGATGGGATTGCCGAGGACCCGCAGAGGTCATGATGCCATATTGGTTATTGTGGACCGGTTGACTAAGTCCACCCATTTCTTGGTTGTGAGAGCTACCGATACACTGAGTTAGTTGGCGAACCTATATATTCGAGAGATAGTACGACTACATGGTGTTCTAGTGAGCGTTGTTTCTGATAGGGATGCCCGCTTCACTTCCAATTTCTAGGAACATTTTCGAGAAGTGTTGGGGAATCGACTGAGTTTTTACACTGCTTTTCATCCTCAGACAGATGGGCAGTCAGAGAGGACTATACAGACCCTGGAGGATATGTTGAGAGCGTGTGTGCTAGATTTTGGAGGCTCCAGGGATGATCACCTGCAGTTAACCGAGTTCACCTATAATAATAGCTATCATGCGAGTATCGGGATGGCACCTTATGAGGCACTGTATGGACGTAGATATCGATCCCCCATTGGATGGGAAGAGGTTGGTGACAGACAGATTTTTGCTCCTGACTTATTGCAGCAGGCATCTGAGGGCATCCAATTGATATGTGAGAGATTACAGACATCTCAGAGTCGACAAAAGAGTTATGCTGATAAGAGACGAAAACCACTAATGTTTGATGTAGGTGAGTCGGTATTTCTAAGAGTTTCACCATTGAAGGGTATTATGAGATTTGGTAAGAAGGGTAAGTTGAGCCCTAGATATATCGGACCATTCGAGATTTTAGAGAGAGTGGGAGATAAGGCGTATAGGTTGGCATTGCCGTCGGACTTGGCAAATATTCACAACATCTTCCACGTCTCTATGCTTCGAAAGTATCACCCAGACCCAACACATGTGATAAGATATAAGCCGCTGGAGCTCAATGAGAGTATGCCATATGTGGAGAAGTCGGTTCGAATATTGGATAGAAAAGAGAAGGTGTTACGGAATAAGACAATTCCCTTGGTGAAAGTTCTTTGGTAAGATCACACGATTGAAGAGGCCACATGAGAATTGGAGAACTTGATACGGGAGAGGTACCCCCAACTTTTTGGAGAGTAACTTAGTTCTAATTTAGAGGATCGAATTCCTTGAAGGAGGGGAGGAATGCAAGACCCGTATTTTTGGATGTAAACCTTATGGATTCATAAGTGTGGTAATGTACTTGTAATGTGAAGTACAATTTATGTAAAGTCTATAAATGTAATGTACATACGTGTAATATGAGTTTCTAATGTACATACAAGTTTCATTGTGTATGAATATGAAGAAATGAGCTTTTATAAGTGATGAATGTGATTGGAGCTCAAAGTGAGTAGTGTGGTAAATGGAAGGAAGTTGCATGAATCTAAATACTTCCATTTGGTTTTATATTGTATACCTTTGGTTATACAATGAATACACGCAAGCTTTAATATGTATAAAGCCTGAATGGATGCCATTTTCAAGTCATAAATGTGGTCGAATGAGAAAATGACTATGACAGCAAATTGAGGACATTTTGTGTGTAGTTACTATAGAAAACTACATCAAAATCTAGAAATTAGAATGTCAGATCGATCTCATAGGATGAGAGATCGATCTGGAAGAGCCAAAATGCTCTTATTTGAGCAATGGAATAGAGTAGATCGATCTCTAATGGAACCAGATCGATCTCCTAAACATTCTGTAAATAAAGAGATTGATCCTTGGAGCAAACAGATCGATCTCCGATTAGCTACTGGAAAGAGCAGATCGATCTCTTTCCCTAGCCAGATCGATCTCTTTAGTTCTCTACTTTAAACAGATCGATCTCCAAGCCCGACAGATCGATCTCCTGCTTGTAAAATGCCATGAAAAAGAAGGGATTTTAAGACGACTAGATCGATCTCCTGGCCCTTTAGATTGATCTCATAAAGCAATTCTATATATAGGAGCAGTGAAATCGACCATTTACAGAAAACACACTTCACCCTTTCCATTTCAACCCAAAACCTAGATTTCTCTCTCTAAGACCCACCCATTCAAGTAAGATTTGAAGGGAGGCCATTAGACACAGAGTTGTTCATCTTGAGGAAGAGAACAACATAGTTGAAACCGAAAACCCCATTGTTGCTATTGAAGGAGCAAGGAACATTTCCCTTTGGAGTAAGAAGATAAACTAGATTTGGTAAGTTTCTGACACTTCAGCCCAAGTACAATGTCTATTTAATGGTTTTGGGGTTGATTTGCATGTGTGTTGATAGTTAAACTACCTAGTTTATGATGGAACTATGGTAAGTGTGATTTTGATGAGTTGGTGGTTTGCAAATTGTGATAAGTGGTTATTAAAGTAATACGAATGATTTGTAGTGGTTAAACGAAGCTACATTGTGAGTTGGGGAAAATTATGGAACATGGGTATGTAAATGCTTGATAAATACCATAGTGAAAAATTAATGAAATATGAACACTATGAGCCTAATGTCGATTTAATATCGATTTGGAATGAGTTAATAAGCCTAAAGGAATCCATAGATTTGAGATATGAATAGAGAAATGAAACGAGGCCTTACCAGTGTTAATAGAGGCTATAGATTGAATTGACTATAGCAAGCACAACGGTTGCATTATAGTGGACTAAAATAATGTGAAATATGATTGTGTACAGTTTCGAAGAGTCCGGTGGAGACGAATCGAACCACACGAGTAAGCAGCTTTAAGGAAGTGAAATCTCGCGACGCAATTTCCAAGTAAGGGAATTTTGTAAGTATATAGAGGTAGCTGCTCGTATTTTGTAGGTATATAGGGCTTTGGAAATGTGCATGAGTTTATAGAAATGTGTTTGACAATGTATGAAAATTACTATGAGTATTTGTATGAGATTTGGTTGTTGAAATGGTATTATAAAGAAATGAGATAGTAAGGCTAATAATTGCATAAATCAAATGTTTTAAATGTTTTCACAAAATATATTGTTTTGTTTTAAGCAAATTGATCGATAGGCTGGCTAGTGTTTGAATGACGTTGTGTAATAGCACATGTGAGGTGCTAAATGTGTTTTGAGATTGGTTTTTTGAATGTTTCTGAGCCGGCTATCATGTTTATGTGAATTAAACCGTGCTGGAGCCTAGCTCGCACTAGATTTGATGTTTTCCCATGTTTGAAACGTGCTGGAGCTTAGCTTACACTTTGATTTGAATTGTGGTGATGTTTTATAAACCGTACTAGAGCTTTTGCTTGTACGTAGATTTCAAGTGGATTTCTTATGCATATAACCATACTGGAGCTATGGTCGTATGTGGTTTTCTTTATGTTTTATGCATAAATGTTGTATTAGAGCGTTGCTCGTACTAGGTGATTGTTTATGATGCATGAATTCGCACTGGAGCGTAGCTCGCGCAGGTTTTCACACTGTGGTATGTATGATGTCGTGGTAAGGGTAATACAGAATGGTGTTCAGGGAACCCAACAGACCTAACAGACCTCTTGAGTGGGGTGAGGGAGAGGGGCTAGGACCTGGCACTAATACATTTAGGGAACCCAATAGGCCTAAAAGACCTCTTAAGTGGGGTGAGGGTGAGGGGCTAGTTCCTGAATCAGGGAACCCAATAAGGGCGAGCATGGCCACGAAGGGCTAGGACCTAGTATTAAGAGTACTCCCACGTGCACTAAAGACTAGAGGTTTCACTCGGTATGGGGCAAATAAGACCTACTGCAGGCACTTCTGACCATGATATGGGTCCGCGGAATATGATGTACCGTGTATATCACATGGAGTACGATGTACCGCGTGGTGGTTACTTGATTTGGGAAAGTCTGGCGGAGAACTAACCCACCTTCGTTCGAGCATGATACCCCGTACACTGGGATCCGTGTGGTCTAGGATGATGTATGACATAGTTGGCCAACATAGTCTTGTGATATAGTGACCTATCTCATTTGATTTATTTACTACCACATGTTTTGACATATAAGTGTGATTGCGAACTATCCAGGGTAGACCCGAAGGAGAGGTCGAGCCTTGTGGGGATTTTAAATTGAGAAATGATAATGATGTTATGATTGAGAAACCCTTTTTATGGGATTTCGGTGTGTTTGAGAAAGAGCTTTGTGATGTGATTTAAAGTGGAGGTTTCTTCAATGAATTGCCCTTTTTATGAGATTAAATGAGAATGAGCACGAGACGTTTTCACATGTTGATATCCATGTTTTATATGCCAATCTTTACATGATTTTGATACATGATATATATATATATATATGTATACTCATACGGCATAGTTTTATTCCTCATGCTCTTATTATAAATGATTTATGCATAACACTATCAGCATGTGGATAGAGTAGTTATCTACCATGCTTGCATTATTGCCTTACTGAGCGTGTGGTTGCTCATCCCTCTCTACTTTCCCCCTCTACAGAGTGCACATAGCAGCCCAGTGAGGACTGAGGCGTTGTATTTTGGATATCCGCTGCCATCCATCGCTAAGAGGTATACACATGAAGATTCTTTTTGTATCTAAACAATTATAAAAGCACAGTAGTTATTTGAATTATAATTATGGGGGATGTAGATGTCAGTAAACATGTTCTGTATAAGTAAATGATTTAACTTCAAATGTATGACATCACTTTTATTAACTAGGAATGAATGTTAAGAGTGGATTATTATTGACTCACAACCCAACTGTGTGGTGATGAGTTGTTCATGACCAGGTAAGGAAAGAAAAACGCGAAAAAATTATTGAGATTTTCGGTTTAAAAAGAATGAAAAGGTTCGTGACATGATCTCTAAGTGATTCTGGATAGCACAGATCGATCTCTTCTCAAGGGGTAAATCAATCTCTAAGTGATTCTATTTGAAGCAGATCGAACTCATACTAAAGAGCAGATCGATCCTACCTTCTTAAGGTCGAATTCTGAAGAGATAAACATAGGGCAGATCGATCTCTCACTGCTAGGAGATCGATCTCCTAAGACAATTCTATATAAACTCAACTGTTGCACCTTCATTCTTCGAGAAATAGAAATCCCCATTGAAACCAAGTGAAAACCTAACCCTTGTACTCCAAAAATCATCACCTTTCAATTAGTTTTAAGAGAGATTTACTTTAGCAAAGTTGTTCCTTGTGAAGAGGCAAACAACATAGTTAAAAACTAGAAGTTGAAATCAAGGATTGAAGGAGCAAAGTGGATTTCCCCCAATTTGGCAAAAAGAGGAAAAATCAAGCTAGGTAAGATTCAATATACCAACTTCAAGTATGTTAATATATGCATCTTGGTGAGTTGATTGTTGTAGGTTTTGTTGGCTAAAAACATCCTGAACATGTTAATCCTCCATGACCTAGAATTTAGGCTTGGTGTGAGAAAATGAGAGAAAGTTGATTTGGAATAGATTTAATGATGATTTAAGCATGTAGTGATGTTATTAAGCATGTATATATGATTTTAAGATACTTTTATGAAATACATGTATTGGAATAGATGAGGCATGAAAAAAGGTATATGAGATGTATGGTGAAATACCATAGTGGGAGAAAATAATGAACTTGAGGCAGTGGAAGATTTATGCTAGTTCAATTTGAGTCAATAGACTTGCTGAGTCTAATAGGTTCTCGAGAAATGAGTTGTAAAATCGAAATGGACTTAAGAGAGAATAAGGTCCAATAAGATGTAATAAAGCCAAATGGATGTAAAAAGGGCTAAATGCGTTGATTAAAATTCATGCAAGTGAAAATTAAGTATATTAAGGTATATTGATGTGAATGGTTATCTACAACTTCAGAGATTATATTAGACGTTGATCGGACTGCGAGGTCTAGCAGCACCGAGGAAGTGAGGTCATGCGACGTGATCCGAGGTAAGGGAATTTTGTGAGTAGCTAGAGGTAACTATACGTAATTCGAATAGAATTTTGAGTATTTAAATCGTATATGGATTTTTAAATATGGAAAATTTCGGTAGGAACCGACAAGGAAAAATTGTGATTTTACCACAATTAAGGGTAAAAAGCTTAGGAAACATGTTTGTCACTAGTTTTAAAGTTGTTTGGCAGTTTCATAGATAGATTGGCTAATGATTTCATGTTATATGCGAAAACAACACGTTATAGTGCCGATTTGATTTAATTGAGTGAATTTCAACTGAAATAAGCCATCTATCGATTTGTGTGAAAACCATTGGTGCTAGAGTGATACTCACATTAGATTTTATAAGATATGCATCACATACTACTTGAGTATTTCTCGTACTTGATTTTAATACGATTTGTGCATGATAGAGTACTAGAGCGTTGCTCGTACTCAATTTTATTAACTGATGCATGATAGAGTATTGAAGCATTGCTCATACTCAGTTTTACATGACATAGTGCTGGGAGTATTGCTCTCACTAGATTTATATGACCATGTGAATGAGTTCGTGCTAGAGTTTACTCGCACGTATCAGTTTTGAAAGAGATAACATGAAATAGCCATGTTGGGGGCCTGTACAAACTGTGTTTCACACTGATTATATGCTCGCACGTGCAAATTTTGAGATATGGCCGAGGGCTATCGAAATTATTATCCATGGTATGAGGGCTAAGACCTATGGCAGGCACCCCGACTATGAGGATTGGGTCCATGGAGTACTTTGTACCATGTATATCACATGGAGTACGATGTACCATGAGTACACGATGATATACAATTGTTGGATGACGGTTGAGGATTTGACCCACCTCCCGTTACAGTAAATGTGAGGCTTTGCACACCGAGTACTGTATAGCCTGGGATCACAAAAAATGAGATATGATCATAATCTCGAAACAAGTAGTTGCCTATCTCACCTTATTGATATTTCTTGTTTGAATTGTCACATAAGTTTTTATAAACTGGGTAGACCCAAGGGATGCGTTGATGTGATGCCCCAAAAGCATCGAAAACAGGGCAAATTTAAAATTTGTTTTATTCATCCATTCACAATTAAGGGTACATTCCTATGGAGTGTCATGCATCATCATACATAATTGATAACTTTCACCTCAGGATCTCATCATCTTATAATTAAATATCGTACCATAGACATTACTTAATTCAAGGTTAATTAATCCTAATACATCCCATACATCATTGCACGTCAAGCGTCTATAAATACAACTTAAGCCTGGGTACATGAAATATTAAAATACACCTCAAAGTACAATATGTGGCTTGGAGTTCAAGTCCTCCACTAGCCACTACTACATACGTCGCAAGGAAACTCTCTTCACATGAAGAAATCTGGGGGGGGGGGGAGATAAAACAGGGTGAGCTTCTAAATCACTCAGTAAGGAGGTAAGGGATTCATTAATAGAAAATGATTTTGCACAGTACAATCATTTTGTTTTACGTGTTAAACTCAATAAACTCAGTGGAAAATGTAGTATGAATAATTAAAACATTACCTCAACTAATTTCTCAAAGCTCATGTAAGAACATGATAATAATGGGTCAAGCCATGGTTACAAGCATGTAGAAAACAGGATGTGATAATGGCTTTTCTCATAAAACGTGATAAAGATCACCTCAATAGTAATGCATGTGGCGCAGCCACCAAACACAAACTTGTGTGTAAAATGAGACTAGGCAAATAAAACTCATATAAAAATTCGTCATGGCACATCAAAATAATCTCCTCTGGCTGCGCATCCCAGGCATCCTCAAAAGAGGGAACGTCGAGTATATGGTCGTGTACATGGTATATTGGACTTACGCATTACCAAAACTAGGCCCGACCTTACATGCTACCAAAGCAATGCCTCTCCTCATGCACACTATCAGTCTTACATGCTACCAAAGCAAGGCCCAGACTTACTTGCTAACAAAGTAATGCCTCCCAGCGCTGCCAAAGCGGGAAAAAATATCTGTCTTACATGCTACCAAAGTAATGCCTGATGTGTATTCAACATGACACGCCTAAGTCTCAGTAATAGCCATTATCATATAAAACCATTTTGCCTTCATGTAAAGCTCAAAATGGTTTTTCTCATAAAATCATCTAAAAAATCGTTTTGTACTCAACACAAAACATGTAAAAACAGAGCTCAAACTGGCAAAACCACGCACACATTTCTCAAATCTCAGTACGCCTTAACGCAGAGCCCAAATCGCTTTTCACTTTTTAAACTGAACAGAATTGTAAAACATTTTCATACTTAGCTTACAGCTCATAAAAATTGGGTCCCAACCGACTATAAAATTGTGTGTAATAACTCGTTAAAACATGCTTGTTTCCTCAAATCACATTTCATGCTACTATTATCATCACAAATCGCATACACAAATGAGTTTAAGTTTTCCCTTACCTCGTTGCACATCGTATAGTGCAATCGTTTCCCTGAATCACGGACTTGCCTCGCATTCCTCTCTGGAACTCCAGGGCTGTCCAAAACGATGTAAAAACATCAAAATTCATCTCATTGCCTCAATTCCAACTTATAGTCATAAATCCCCAAAATTATCACAATTGCATAATATCATCTTTGCTCCAACAAAAATTACGATTTTATCAATCTCTAACCCTTTCCTAGCTATTTCATCACAATGCCTACAACCATAATCACCAAAAATCACTTTAAAATCTATGATCGAAGTTTAGAAATTTACCCAAAACTTGTGGAGTACTCAACTTACACCTTAGCTCGATTCCTTCTTCGATTTCCAAGTATGTTGTTCTCCTTTTGATGAGGAACAACTTTCCTTCTTACCACAACCTTTGATTCGAACGAAAATGAGGGCTTTGGAAGAGAGAGAAAGCTAGGGCTCGGTTAAAATGGAGGTTAAAGAGAGAGAGAAAAGATGAAATGCAGGAAAACACAAGGGTCTTTTGTCACGACCCTCAACTTACTAAAATTACATACAAATTTTTTTTGCATTTTCATATGTTGTTTATTAATCATCCTTACCGCGATTGTGATCGTGATCAGCTACACACTCAACAGTTGGGCTGTGTGTTAATGTCTACCTGATCCATCTATAAAAATTTAATTTCAAAAGTAAACACTTTTATAAATACATCAGTTACTATTTACAATTGTTTACATTGCTTTACATCCCCAATGTTTACATACAAAATGCTACTATGTTATGTCTAGTGTAGATACAAAATAATTCAAGTGTGTATACCTTTAATGATGGGATGCAGCGGATACCAAAAGGGAATGCCTCAAGTCACGCTCAATCTATACTCAAATATCTGTAGAGTGGGGGAAAATAAGGGGGGTAAGCAAACCACATGCTCAGTAAGGCAATCATGTGAACATGTAGATACTGCACTATCTACGTGATTGTGATGCCATGCTCAAAACATGAGTGTATGACTGTGTTAATGGTATGTAAAGCATTCATGCTATTAAAATCCAATGCACAATTCAATTCAAAGGATGGTATAAATCACCATGCATAATTCACAATAAAGCATGGCACTACCCATCATGCGTTTTTCTCAAATAAGCATGGTATTAACCATCATGCATTTTTCACAATAAACCATGGCATTAATCATCATACATCTTTCGTAATAAAGCATGGCATTAATCAACATGCTTCGGTGCACTTTAAACCATTAACAATCAATATCTCAAAACAATTCAACACTTGTCAGGTCTCAGCCCCTCCCTCAGACTGTCTTGACCCACAAATCATTTTAAACATGGATTTATTCACAAAGCATTAGACATGTGAGATAGGCAATTCAATAAAAGGTAATAACCTCTAGATCTATGGCCATAACCTGTGATACTAGCTACACGGATCAGGTGTGCAGGATATCACCACTATCTGCTTCCACACAGGAGGTGGGTCAAATCCAGCCTGTCAGTCCATCGCAGATCTCATCTGAAGATGGCATATCACAATCTCAACATGGTACAACGTACTCCATGCTACTTGCACGATACAATGTACTCCGTGTACCCAATCAACACATCATATCATGCCACATCTCAAAACGCACGTGTGAGCCTATTTAATCAGTACGACTTCTTGTCTACTCGAAGCTCTTAACACAGCTATCAACATGTCAAAATCATAAACTGCATGTGCGAGCCTATTTAATCGGTGCGACACCAAGTCTGCCCAAAGCTCCAAGCACGGCAACAAATAAGGTGGTCATCTAGTGCAAGCTAAGCTCCAAGCACCATGCCAAAACCAGTATGAAATCCATGTGAAAACTAGTGCAAGCTAAGCTCCAGCACTCATGTGTATAAAACATGTCAAATCTCATGCGAGTCATACTCTAGCACGCTTTCATTCTCACGAAAACAATGTAGGTGGCTTAATTATTTGCAAAGTAAGGTTAACAAACCAAAACAACTCATTTCTTTTGCAATTTATTTCAAATGCTAGCCAACCTACCAATCACTTGCTAAAAAGCAACAAAACATGATTTTCCAAAGCATTATGCTTTTATTTTCATGCACATTTCTCAAACACCCAACTTCTACCCTTCAATCACCCAACATCATTTCCTAATATCTCATGCATTCTAGCAAAGCATTTAATGCACCCAAATTGCGCACACATATCTCTAAGAGTCCACACAATTCCCTACCTCGATTTACTCGGGTGTGACTCTTTTCCTCTTAGCTTCTCACGCTCTTGGCTCAACTCACTTCGACGTATCCTCAGAAGCTGCGATTCAATCATCCAAACCTCTTGAGTTAAAGTTGTTAACTCACATTTGACCTCATTAGTCAATATAACCCATATTTGTATTTACAAATGCCTTAATCCATATTTTACCCCTTTTTGGTAAATCTCACAATTTATTCACTAACAACACCTTAAAAATCATACCACAACACTATTATTAACTTTAATATATCCCATTCATCATTAGTTTCATCACATTTCACTTTCTCACACTAGACCATTTCTAGGTCATGGTGGATTCATTACTTCTTAGGTAGTTTCCACCATTTCTATGCATACCAAACAACTCCAAAATCAATATCTACACAATATACTTGAGTTATTTCATTTAGAAACTCACCTAGCTTGATTTCCTCTTTGCTCCAATGGAAATGCACCTTTGACCCTTCAATCCAACAAGTTGGGAAATGCCTCCAAACTATGTTGTTCTTCCCTTTGATGTGAACAACTTTGTCTCTAATAACTTTCCCTCAAATCTTACTGAAAACGAGTGGATTTAGGAGTGAGAAAGCTAGGTTTTAGGTTGGAAATTGGAAAGATAGGTTTTTGTCTTGAAAATGTAGATCCAACTACTCCATATTTATAGATTCAGCTTGATGAGATCGATTTGCCTTAGGTGGAGATCGATCTGGTCCTCTTAAAATCCCTCTTTTCCAAGACATTTTGAAGGCAGGAGATCGATCTGTCGAGTAGGGGAGATTGATCTTGCTTCAAATAGAAGGTTAAGGAGATCGATCTGGTCTTAAGGGAGATCGATTTGTCGAGTAGGGGAGATCGATGTTGCTTCAAACAGAAGGTTAAGGAGATCGATCTGGTCTTAGGGGAGATCAATCTGCTTCCAACCCGAGAGCTAAGGAGATCGATCTGTTCCCTTAAGGATCGATCTACTTATTCCATTGCTCAAATAAGAGCTTTCTGGCTCTTCTAGATCGATCTCTCATCCTATGGGATCGATATGGCCTTCATATTCCCAGATTTTTTGCAGTTTTTCTGCAATAACTCATACCAAACTTCATACATTTTGTTGCCATGGTCATTTCCTCATCCAATCATCTTTGAGACTTGAAAATGATATCCCATAATACTTCATACACATTAAAACTTGTGTAGAATCTTTGTATATCCAAAGGTACATGATATAAACCAAATGGAAGTGCATAACTTATGCAATTCTCCTTCCATTTTACCACACTACTTATAATCCATTCTACTCACATTCTCCACATGTTCAAGTTCATTTCTTCACATTCAGACATAATGTAACTTGTATGTACAATCACAACTCTTATTGCAAGTGTGTACATTAAACTTATGGACTTACATTACATATACTTCACATTACAAGTATATCACCATACTTATGAATTCATTTACATTTCTATGTACCTATATACAATTATACATATACATGGTCTCACATCTTTATATAAGCGAAGGGTAGGAGATCGATCTGGTCCTTACTGAGATCGATCTGCATTTGAATTTGGGAACGTTTTGGGGAAATTTTACGCCTAGGAGATCGATCTGTCGTGGGGTGAGATCGATCTCATAATGGCTTTATGAGATCGATCTGCTCCTTGAGGAGATTGATCTTATGTTTATAGAATATTTCATGAGATCCATCTGCTCTTGTAGGAGATCGATCTTCTGTTTACAGAATGCTTCGTTAGATCGATCTTCTTGCCTATGGGATTGATCTCCCTATCAGTTCTTGCATATTTTCTGCATTCTGGAGCTATGAGATCGATCTCTCATCCTTGAAGATCGATCTGGCCTTCACAAATTGTACTGCTGCTGCATTCTGGAGCTATGAGATCGATCTCTCATCCTTAAAGATCGATCTGGCCTTCACAAATTGTACTGCTGCTGCATCAATTTGCAGAAAACTCAATGTAAGACTTCTCAAAATCTATCCCATAGTCCATATTTCAATCCATACACATTCAAGACTTAAAAATCTCATCTTCTCATACTTCATCATATTTAAAACTTGTGTGTACATAAACATATCATAATTACATATACAATATTCACAGTTCTCACATCCTCCCACCTTAAGAGAATTTGGTCCTCCAAATTCAACTCAACTCATTAAACAGATGGGGGTACTTCTCCTTCATGAGGCTCTCTAATTCCCATGTTGCTTCTTCCATTGAGTGATGTTTCCATAAGACTTTCACCAATGGAATGCTTTTCGTCCGAAGTACCTTCTCTTTTCTATCGAGAATCCGGACGTGTTGTTCAATGTAGCTCATGTCCTCTTGTATGTCCGTCTCTTCACACTCTATGACATGAGAAGGGTCCGGGTGGTACTTCTTCAACATAGATACATGGAAGACATTGTGTATTCTGAACATCTGTGGGGGTAATGCCAACATATAGGCTGCCTCTCCCACTCTCTCAAGAATCTCGAATGGTCCTATGTATCGAGGACTCAATTTTCCTTTCTTTTCAAATCTCATGATACCATTACTCGATGATATCTTCAGGAATACTGCATCACCAAAATCAAACTCGAGTGGCCGTCTATGCACATCCGCGTAGCTTTTTTGTCTACTTTGTTCAGCCCGTAATCTCTCACATATGAGTTTCACACTTTTTACTGCATGTCCAACAAGTTCGGGAGCATTTATCTTTCTGTCACCCACTTCTTCCCACGCTACAAGGGGATCTACACCTCCTACCATATAGAGCCTCAAAAGGTGCCATTCTAATACTCACATGATAGCTATTATTATGCGCAAACTCTGTTAGGGGCAGGTGATCATCCCATGATCCCTTAAAATCCATCGTACATGCCTTCAATATATCCTCCAGGGTTTGAATAGTCCTCTCTGACTGACCATCTGTCTGAGGATGATAGGCGGTACTAAAACTCAATCGAGATCCTATGGACTACTGAAACTAGGTCCTAAATCTGGAAGTAAATCGAAAATCTCTATTAGAAGTAATACTCACTGGAGCCCCATGTAATCTAGCTATCTCATTGACATATAACTCAGCTAAGGCATCCACAATATCTGTGCTCTTGATAGCAAGGAAGTGGGAACTTTTCGTCAGTCTATCCACTATGACCCATATCACATCACGCCCCTTTGGGTCCTCGGTAAACCCATAATAAAGTCCATGGTGACATGCTCCCATTTTCATGTAGGCACAGGTAAAGGTTTCAATAATCCTTTGGGCTTTCGATGCTCAGCTTTCTCTTGCTAGCACACTAAACATCTGGCCACATAATCTGCCACGTCTCGCTTCATGCCACTCTACCAGTATACCTTTTTCAAATCTCGATACATCTTAGTACTTCTTGGGTGCATGGTGTATCGTGAGCAGTGGGATTCTCTCAGTATTTGTCTCTTCAGGGTATCATCGTCCGGTACATAAATTTGTCCTCTGAATCTCAACAATCCATCCTCACTAACTATGAGGTCTAATTGCGAAGTTTACTCAGCCTGGCTAACCATATCAATCAACCTCTGATCATCACGGTGCCCAGTTCTAATTTGATCCATGATTATGGGCTCTATTCGCAGGCTAGCCAAAAATCTACTCTCTACCTATTTAACTTTGATTCGGAGTTCGGTGAACTGCTCCAACAAATCCCATTCCCTGACCATCATAGCCGATATCATACTCTTTCTGCTCACGGCATCAGCAACTATGTTCACCTTTCTCGGATGATACAGAATCTCGCAGTCATATTCCTTAAGGAGTTCCATCTATCTCATTTGTCTTATGTTTAACTCTTTCTGATCAAACAAATACCTTAAACTCTTATGGTCAGTGAAGATCTAGAATCTTTTCCCATATAAGTAGTACCGCCAGATCTTTAAGGCAAACACCACAACAGCTAACTCTAAATCATGCGTGGGGTAATTTCGCTCGTGATCTTTCAACTGTCCTGATCCATATATGACTACTCTTCCGTGCTGCATGAGCATACACCCCAATCCTTGATGGGACGCATCACTGTACATTGAAAATCCTTCTAGACCCTCAGGGATAGTCAACACAGGTGCCGCTGTTAATCTCCTCTTTAATTCTTGAAAATTGAGCTCACATTAATCAGTCCATATGAACGGAGTCTCCTTACGCATGAGCTTAGTCAAAGGTGCGGCAATCTTAGAAAATCCTTCCACAAATCTTCTGTAATACCTTGCCAAACCAAGGAAGCTTCGTACCTCTGTAGCTGTCCTCGGTCTTTCCCAATTAAGCACAACCTCTACTTTACTTGGATGCACTGATACTCCTTCCTCTGAAACTATATGACCAAGGAAAGCTATCTGATCCAGCCAAAACTCACACTTACTAAGCTTTCGATATAATTGCTTATCTTAGAGTATCTGAAGTACTAACCACAAGTGTTGTCCGTGCTCATCATAAGACCGAGAGTACACTAAGATATCATCAGTAAAGACTATCACAAACTTATCTAAATAGTCTCTGAACACCTCGTTCATTAACCTCATAAAGGCTGCAGGGGCATTCATCAATTCGAAGGGCATCACTAGAAATTCATAATGGCCATACCTTGTCCTGAAGGCCGTCTTCGGAATATCTTCCTCCTTAATCCTCAGTTGGTGATAACCTGATCTTAAATCAATCTTAGAGAAGACTAGAGCCCGTTCAGCAGATCAAGCAGATCATCAATCTTGGGTAATGGGTACTTATTCTTCATCGTGGCTTTATTTAACACTCGGTAGTTGTCACGACCCTCTTCCGCGACCTTTTTACCGTAACACTTACCACTTACAGTTGGGCTGTGAGTCAAATCAAATCCATGTCTTACTCATTTATAGTTTCATTAATGAAATTAAACAAATTGAAATAGAAACTGGACTTTTATAACATATGCGGAAGCGTTTACATCAGTTCCTATTATCTATACATCCCCTTTTGTATAACACATTACTAGACTATGCATTAATTTACAGGATACAAAATTTCTCTTTCATATCATCACATAGTGTATACCTTTTTGTACTGCTGGATTACTAAAGAATACCGTAGCAGAGATGACTGGAATACTCACTACTGCATAGTATCTGTGGAGGAGGAAATAAGGGGGTGACCATAACCCTCTCAGTAAGGAAAATGTGCAAGTAGATAGATAACTGCACTATCTACATGCTGAAGTACATACTCACATTTCCTTATAGAATAATATGCATGTTCTTTAAATCAATTTCCATCAATGTGAAACCGTTAATTTGCCAGATAGATTATGTGCATATTCACACAGTTTATCATACAAAACCACTGAGTTTAAAACTGTACATAGTTCACACTTGAAATCACTTTTCACATAGTAAACACATAGCTTCACGCAGATCATCCTTCAATACCACACATGTTTACACAACATACTCAATTCACACAGATCATAAATAGAAAATACTTTATACTTTGTAAATCAGTACATGTTGAGACGTAAATCATGGGTCATCCTATCCCCAGACACATCGCAAAGAAGGATGTCCATCACCTCACACAGTAGTGACAATATCGTATCGCACAGATACAGACTTGTGCAACTTTTAAAGACTTATGGCCATAGTCGGATTCCAGGCTACAATGATCAAGTGTGCGGGAACCCCATGCTTAGGGAGGCGGATCAACCATCCTTTCAGTATCACACAGATATCACACAGATCTCACACAGTTATAACACAGATAGTCATGACACATTGTACCCCATGGCTAATGCTTACGGTACATCATGCTCCCATGGATCCTTATCACCAATTTCTATTGTCTCAAAATCACTTGCGAGCTCTCGAGTGAAATACACAATATCCTCAAAGCATCAAACACTTATTTACTTTCTCAAAATCCCTTTGAAAACAATATGCGAGCAGGGCTGGTCAATCTACCTTTGCCTCTCATGCTCAGTACGACTCCAGACAGTAAAGAAATAGAATAACTCCTTTCACTAAGCATGAGTGAGAGGGTAACTCCCTTCGATCACTCTGTCTAAACATTTTATACAATTGGTTAAAATCGGAGCCTGTCTATTATTGTTCTTTTTCAAAACGTTTGAAAAATCTCTTTTCAAAACAATCACAAAAGTCATGCAACACATGCTTATCGACTTATTTTCATACGTAATTTTCTTCTAGATATATCAGTATCTATCTATTATCACATACAATTCACACAACAGATAAGAAAACATACATATAGCTATCTCTATAGCTTACATAAGTCCTTTACCTCGAATCACACTTGAATCTTTTTCTTAGATTCTACTCGCTTGTGATCCGATCACATCAACTCCACCTTTATCTTCCATAGCTGAAATTGTGTATCACACACATCAGTACACTGTCATATACTTTATTTCTCATGCATGATATTCAAATCAATGCATTTAGCCATTTACATCTTATTTGCCCTTTTTATGCCTTAGTGGACTTTATCCTCTTACAAGTCCATTTCGAGTCTATAACTCTTTTCCAAGATTCCCTTAGACTCCTCGAGTCTATTGATTCATATTAAACTGGTATTACACTCTTAATACCTTAAGTTCATGATTTTCACTTCATTGTGGCATTTCATCAAACACCACATATAGTCAATTCGAGCTACTTTTGTTTCTAGCACATGAACTTCATCAATTCATTTTATAAGCATCTATATATATGCTTAATAACCTCTAGGCATGCTTAAATCATCATCAAATCCATCCTACTCAATAACTCTTCCTTTTGGCTCATTTAGCCATTTTATAAGTCATGGATAGTTTAGCACTTCTAAGACGTTTCAACCATTAATTTATATACCAATCTACTCGAACAAGTATATAAATTAACATATATGAGATTGGGATATTGAAATCTTACCAAATCTTAGCTTTTCTCCACTTAGTACACTTTGGGGGAAAAACTCCTTCTCTCCCTTAAATGGATCACCTTAACTTCTAGCTTCTAACTATGTTGTTATTCTCCACTCTATGAACAACTTTGATGAAACAAACTTGCCTCCAACCTTTATGGAAAGCGTTTATAGTTTAGAGGGGGGTTTAGGTCACTTGGTGTCAAAATATGGAAAGGTTTTGGTTTATTCCCGTGAATACAGGTCAGCAGGTCCTGTTTTATAGAAATTGGCTTGATGAGATCGATCTACTACCCTAAGAGATCGATCTTCTCAGCATTTTTCCTCTTAAAACTAACCTTCCAGGCTTAATGAGATCGATTTGCTCCTAGCATGAGATCGATCTGCACAACACAAAACCTTAAGGAGATTGATCTTCTCTTGCATGAGATCGATCTGTTGCAAGTCAGTAGCTTAAGGAGATCGATCTGGTTCCATTGGAGATCGATCTGCCTTGTTCCATTACTCGAACAGAAGCAGTTTTGGCTCTTCCAGATTGATCTTTCCTCCAATGAGATCAATTTGGCATTCAGATTTTCTAGATTTTACTACACTTTTCAGCAGTAACTCACACCAAACATACTTGATTTTTCTGCCATAGTCATTTTATCATCCAACCATCTTTAACGCTTGAAAATGACATCCATTTATCCTTTATGCATATTAAAACTTGTGCGCATTCATTGTATAACCAAAGGTATACAATATATATATCAAATGGAAGTATAAGGCTTTATGCAACTTCGTTCCATTTTACCACACTACTCATTTTGAGTTCTCTTCACATTCATCAATGAGAAAAGTCCATTTCTTCACATTCATACATAATGAAACTTGTGTGTACATCACAAGCTTATATCACAAGTGTGTACACCAACTTATGAACTTATATCATTTATGCTTCACATAACATGTACATGTATATACTTATGCATTTCATAAGGTTTATATAAAAAAATACAGGTCTTACAGTAGTCTATGCATAATCTGAGACTACCATATTTCTTCCTCACGAATAACACTGGTGCTCCCCATAGTGAGACACTGGGTCTAATAAATCCTTGATCCAATAACTCCTGTAGTTGCTTCTTTAATTCCTCAAGTTCCAATAATGCCATCCTATATGGAGGCCTAGAGATAGGCTGAGTATCGAGTACCAAATCAATGGTAAACTCCAGCTCTCTCTCTGGTGGTAAACCTAACAACTCATCTGGAAAAACACTCAAAAATTCACACACCACAGGTATATCCTCAATCCTCGGATGTTCCCGATTATCATCTGAGATGAGTGTTTAATAACCTTCACGTGAACAATCATATTTAGTACTCTCAAAAGCAACATCAAAATTTCAATTTGCTTACTAAAATTCACACATTTACTTACTCAATATTTCAAACGTACACTGTAACGTTAAGGCAGGCAGAAGGTTACAATCTTACAGTAGTAGTCTAAACTCACTCGATTGATTGCCAGCCAATCTATTCCCAAAATTATATCATATCCATGCATATTTAACATTATTAGATATGCTAACATTACTTTATCTCCCACCTTTATTTCACATCCTCTACAGATCAACTCAGTTCTCTGGGATTCACGCATGGGCGTATTTACATGTAGTATATACTCTAGAGGTTCAGACTTCAAATTTAATATACATGCAAAAAAATCATAAATAAACGAATGCGAGGACCCCAAGTCAATCAACACATGAGCCTTATAATTACAGACAGAGAGTGTACCTCTTATAGTTTATATAGAAGTGTCTGTTGCCTCTTTGTCCAGAGCAAACACACGTCCTACTGTAACGGGCTTCTTTCCTTTCTCTGCAGCAGTGGCCCAGCTCAGGGAATTCACTCTCTGTGGTTGTTGTCTGGTAAGCTCTGGAGCATGTGGTCTCTAAGGTTGAGGCCAGTCTTTTAGCCTGTGACCCATGTCTCAACATCTGAAACATGCACGGATCAACCTAGTACAACTTCCCTCATGCGGTCGACCACAGTCGCTACAAACCCTTATCTCAAGCCTGACATCTCGAGGGGTCTCTCTGATGGTGGGATAAGCTCTGGGTCTCTCAAGTCTACCCTTCTGTACCTCAATCCTTCCTCTTCTGAAGGAACCTCTCCGAATATCTACTTGGGAAATCGTTGGCCTCTTGCCTTTATCCCTAGTCATAGCACTGAACTCATTTTGGGATTCCACAATTTTGATTCCCCTCTCAATCTCTTGTGCTCGTCTCAGAGTATCTCCAAACTCAGTAATACATAGCCATATCAATCGAACTCTGATGATGGACTTTAATCTATACACAAATCTCTCAGTATAGAGCTCTTCATTTTTTAAGGTCTCTGGATCATACCTCAATAGAGAGGTAAATCGGCTCTCATAATCATCCATAGACATATCGCCCTATACAAAATTCAAAAACTTTGCTTGTTTCCTTCTCTAAGTAGCTCGTGGTACATATTGGGCTGTAAAGGTCACCTAAAATTCTTCCCAGCTAATCACATCCTGGCTGGACATCAGAATACCTTGGGTAGTACCCCACCA
Source organism: Firmiana major (assembly GCA_033439115.1). Lineage (NCBI taxonomy): Eukaryota > Viridiplantae > Streptophyta > Magnoliopsida > Malvales > Malvaceae > Firmiana > Firmiana major. Next base: position 40,607,950 of record CM065908.1, on the reverse strand, counting down.
ATCTCGAGCTCTCCCTTTCAACATATAGGCACCCATACTGACCCTCTCAGCATCAGTGCATCTCAAATAGTCAAATATACCTCTCAACTCAGTCAGCCACTCCTGTCTCTGCAGGATCCTTTTTCCCTCTGAATGCGGGCGGGTTCATTATCAAAAAGTCCTTCAGTTGGACCATACTCCTATCATTGGGGTGAGTAATGGGAGGCACTAGGTCCATTTGTACTAGGGGCATGAGAGGTCCTTGTGGTGGTGTAGGAGTAGTACCCGAGGCATTAACTCCAAAATCTTATGTGAATAGTGCTGCCATTTGCTCAAAACCTTACTGCACATCATGCTCAATCCGATTAAATCAAGAGTTAGGACTCTTCGGTTGTGGGGTAGGTGGTGGAGGTGGCTCTGCCTGCCTCCTCGAACGACCTCGTCGTCCACTCATTCTCAATCTCAATGTGTTTCCTGCGCGTACATATTCAACTTGATTAACATCTCACTCCTCAATTTTAGTTCATGACCAGACTTATACAGACAGTTGGGATGTATTCTATTTCACTTAACCGACACAGACAGTACTAAACACCTTAAGCTCTGATACTAAGAAAACTCTGTGACGCCCTAGAAGCACCGAAAACATGGTAAATTTAAAATTTGTTTTATTCATCCATTCACAATTAAGGGTGCATTCCTGTGCAGTGTCATGCATCATCATACATAGTTGATAACTTTCACCTCAAGATCTCATCATCTTATAATTATATATCGTACCATATACATTACTCAATTCAAGGTTAATTAATCCTAATACATCTCATACATCATTGCACATCTCATACATCATTACACATTAATCCTAATTCAATAAACTCAGTGGAAAATGTAGCATGAATAATTAAAACATTACCTCAACTCATTTCTCAAAGCTCATGTAAGAACATGATAATAAATGGGTCAAACCATGGTTACAAGCATGTAGAAAATAGGATGTGTAATGGCTTTTCTCATAAAATGTGATAAAGATCACCTCAATAGTAATGCATGTGGCACAACCAACAAACACAAACTTGTGTGTAAAATGAGACTAGGCAAATAAAACTTATATAAAAATTCGTCATGGCACATCAAAATAATCTCCTCTGGGTACGCATCCTAGGCATCCTCAAAAGAGAGAACGTCGACTATATGGTCGTGTACATGGTATATTGGACTTACGCGTTACCAAAACAAGGCTCGGCCTTACATGGTACTAAAGCAAGGCCCGAACTTACATGGTACCAAAGCAAAGCCTCCCAGTGCTGCCAAAGTGAGGAAAAATATCGGTCTTACATGCTACCAAAGCAATGCCTGATGTGCATTCAACATGACAAGCCTAAGTCTCAGTAATAGCCATTATCATATAAAATCGTTTTGCCTTCACGTAAAGCTCATAATGGTTTTTCTCATAAAATTCATCTCAAAAATTGTTTTGTACTCAACACAAAACATGTAAAAATTGAGCTCAAACTGACAAAACCACGCACACATTTCTCAAATCTTAGTATGCCGTAACACATAGCCCAAATTGCCTTTCACTTTTTAAACTCAACACAGTTGTAAAACATTTTCATACTCGGTTTACAGCTCATAAAAATTGGGCCCCAATCGGCTATAAAATCGTGCACAATAACTCGTTAAAACATGCTTGTTTCCTCAAATCCCATTTCATGCTACTATTATCATCACAAATCACATACACAAGTGAGTTTAAGTTTTCCCTTACCTCGTTGTACCTCATATAATGCAATCGTTCTCCCGTATCACGGACTAGCCTTGTATTCCTCTCTGGAACTCCCGGGCTGTCCCAAACGATGTAAAAAATCAAAATTCATCTCATTGCCTGAATTCCAACTTATAGTCATAAATCCCCAAAATTATCACAATTGCATAATATCATCTTTGCTTTAACAAAAATTACGATTTCATCAATCTCTAACCCTTTGGTAGCTATTTCATCACAATGCCTAGAGCCATAATCACTAAAAATCACTTTAAAATCCAAGATCAAAGTTTAGAAATTTACCCAAAACTTGTGTAGTATTCAACTCACACCTTAGCTCGATTCCTTCTAAGATTTCCAAGTATGTTGTTCTCCTTTTAATGAGGAACAACTTTCCTTACCACAACCTTTGATTCGAACAGAAATGAGGGCTTTGGAAGAGAGAGAAAGCTAGGGCTCAACTAAAATAGAGGTTAGAGAGAGAGAGAAAAGATGAAATATAGGAAAGCACAGGGGTCTTTATATAGGCGGAGGGTAGGAGATCGATCTGGTCCTTACTAAGATCGATCTGCATTTGAATTTGGGAACGTTTTGGGGAAATTTTATGCTTAGGAGATCAATATGTTGTGGGGTGTGATCAATCTCATAATGGCTTCATGAGATCGATCTGCTCCTTAAGGAGATCGATCTTCTGTTTACAGAATACTTCATGAGATCGATCTGCTCTTGTAGGAGATCGATCTTTTGTTTACAAAATGCTTCTTGAGATCGATCTTTTTGCCTATGGGATCAATCTACCTATCAGTTCTTGCATATTTTCTGCAGTCTGGAGTCATGAGATCGATCTCTCATCCATGGAGATCGATCTAGCCTTTACAGATTATACTGCTACTGCATCAATTTATAGAAAACTCAGTGTAAAACTTCTCAAAATCTATCCCATAGTCCATATTTCAATCCATACACATTTAAGACTTAAAAACCTCATCTTCTCATACTTCATCATATTTAAAACTTGTGTGTACATAAACATATCATAATTACATATACAAAATTCATAGTTCTCACAGTTGAGCCTCAACATGTGACCTTGTGTGTGAAAGGGTAACCCGAGGGATGGGTGAGGCCCGATTTCTATGTTTTTACATGATGAAATGCCATATTGTTTTGATTTAATTGAAATGGCATGATAAAATGTGATTTATATTAATTACATGAGAAATGCAATTTTTTGCATAAATTATTGCGATTATTAAATCAGCATGTTTTCAGTTCATACTGACGATTTGTATATATATATATATGATGTTGCCTGGTAAAACGACAACGGGATTACAACTTCCACGTATTCAGATTGCGCTAATGACAAAAAGGTGACGTCGATGCGATTTCTTCCACGTGTTCCTCGTATATTCTGCAAAAACAACAGGAATCAGAGGGCGCAGGGATTTGTCCCTGCACGCGCACTCCGATGATTAAGTTAGAAAACTGAAGTTCTGTATATATGAAGAAGAGAATTGTGTTCTTTAGAATCAAGAGAGTCTTCTTTTTTTCGTCCTCATTTCAAGTACTCACCTGGGGTATTTATAGGTTTCTTCCGCGTCGGTTCGGGCTGAGGCCCAGGCGCGTGTCTGGGTCGCGACAGAGTCATTGAGCACTCTGTCGCATTTCGGGGCTAGACAACTTGCGGGTGAGTCTGGCAGGCGGCAGAGTTCATGTGTGGACCTCTGCTGCGGTCTACGCGGTAGAGTTCTGTCGCAGTACTGGAGTAGAGGTCTGTCGCAGAGCTGGCGGCATAGGTCTGTCGCAGGATATGCGGTAGAGGTCTGTAGCAGAGTATGCGGTAGAGGTCTGTAGCGTCATACAGTGCCGCACAAGCCTACACGACAGAGTCTCTGTCGCCTCGAGACTCTGTCGCATGTCAAGCTACTCTGCCGCATGGGGCTCTGTCGCTGTAACAGCCACGTGGCTTATCTTGTGTTTGACATGTGGCGGTATCTGATTGATCGATCTTTGTACACGTGGACTTTGATGATAGGACCACCATCAATTGCTCCCCACTCTTTGGTAGGAATTTTTCCTGCGAAAGAGGATCCGGGTCCGGATTTGCTTTTCCCGGGTTGGGGCGGATCCTTGCGCGGGTGTGGCGCAGCCGCGCACCTATATATACTGGGTCCCTGCTGTCACAATCGCTATTGAGTTCTCTCGAGAAGACCACTCTCCCGCAGATTCTCTCACACTTTGTCGCAACTCTCCCGCAACTCTACCGCAACTCTGCCGCGTGACATTACAGTGTCGCAAGTCTGCCGCCAGATCTTGAAACTCTGTCGCCCGTTCTTTTATTGTCTTCCTTTTAGGTAAACTCTATTGTCCATAATTGTTTTTGATTTCCCCTGAACTTCTAAAATGGCTGGCCATGGTGTAGGAAAACAAATAGACCTAGGTGTCAAGTCGACTTTGAAGGAAGCCGACATCCAAGACCTAGTATCTAGGTTTCCTTTACCCGAGGGATACTCCTATAGACTTCCAACCCCTCAGGAAAGTGACGTACGCCGTGTGTCCGACGGGGTAGTTATCTTTAGGGCAGCCTTAGAATTAGGACTCCGCTTCCCGTTGTCCGACTTTGGGGCTTCTTTCCTTAGGACTCATAGGATTGCCCCCGGACAACTGCATCCTCACGCGTGGATGCAGTTAATAAGGTTTACCGTGCATTGCCACCTAAGGGGCGTTTCTCCATCTCTTCCCCTTCTCGACGTCTTTTTCAGATTTCGAGGTAGCCCCGGTCTAGTCCCTTACTCACTTCAGCAGGTGTATATGCCGAGATTCGAGAACAGGCTATTCAAAAAACCTACCAATAAGCTCCACGGTTTTGAATCGGAGTGGCTTGTTGTGGAGATGCCTGGGGGCCTGGATTTCCCTACTCGTTGGGAGACTAGGCGTGAAATCCCCAAGGGCCCCCGGATTGCTACTCTTAGGGAACAGTTGGCCTCAGACGTTGATAGGTTATTAGTCGATAGACCCGTTAATCTTGACAGCCTTTTATCAAACAAAAATTTGATATTAGCTGGCTGGGGTGTGGGTTCTATTCCTATTGTAGGCCCTTCTGTCCCTTTTTCGAATCCTCCACCTTCAGTTTCTCCCGAATTGAACCCCGAACCTCTTAGGCCACAGGAAGACATAGGGAGTACCAATGTAGAGTCTAGTTCTGGCAGCGAACCCTTAGCTGACCTGACCGGCTGGGAAGGGTTCGGCTCAACTTTTATGGTGCTCCCTGATGACGATACGATAAATATAGAGTCCCTTCAGGAGCATTTTGATTCTCCTGATGGTAACTTTTTATTCTTTTTTACTGCTTGCTGATTCTGATCATATTTTTGACCACTTATTTGTTCTCTTTCTTTTTTGCAGATATGAGTCACTTTCGACGATCCCTGGGTCGTCAAATTTTTGAGGCCGGTCCGTCTAGCGATCCCACTAGAAAGAGGCCTCGTTTAGCTGATGATGTTCGTAGCGAGGCGTCGGTCCCTCCTCAGTTACCTCAGGCCCGAACCCCACCCGTTTCTAGGCAAGTGATGCCTCCTCCTCCTTCAGAACAAAGAGATGCCACCCGGGATAGAGGGAGAGTTCCTTCATCATCACGGGGGGCTTCTGGTTCATCTGGACGGTCTTGTTCCGAAGATCGTGCTGAATGCAACATAATTCCATCCCAGTGAAAGAATCGGAGGCGCTTGTATATCGAGGCGTCAATGGCGACTAGGCCAATTCTCCCTAGGGTAGGCCCCATTGATGAGAGGTCCTACCCTGTGGACGGTGGTTTTATCATGAGGGGGGCCGAGTTTCGGGTTTACCCGGGAGTTCGCGACAACGATACCTTGGACACTCCAGGGGTAGCTTCCCGACTGAGTTGGGCTACTATTCTCCCGAGGGACGAGGCTAGAATATTCAGGAATTATCCAGAGGGAGAAGACTTGGCTGATATGGAAGTTATAAGGTTAAGTTTCATATTCTTTTTCGTTTAACTTCTTCTTGCTGTGCTTTTGAGTTTGACTTTTTGTATTTCTTTGCAGCTGGCTCAGAGAACCGTGGCCAATAACGCTCAACACCGGGCCTATCGGGAGCGAGCTGATAAGGAAATTCGAGAGTTGAAGGACAAGGTCATAGAGCTATCGAACACTATCAACAACTTGTCCAAACTTTCGGACGTGGTATGAAACTTAAAGGAGCAGCTCTCAAAGGCACGGCAGGATTTGGACCAGGCCAAGGGGGATCTTACCGTCGAGGCGGCCCGATCGAGTAAATTTCATGAAGATCTCCAAGAGGCCCACGCCGAACTGGACCGTATGCAGTCCAACTACGGGTCTTTGCTTACTCGTAATCAGGAGCTTGAACATTACGTCGCCGAGTTAGAAAGTCGGGCTACTCCTTCACTGACCCGAGTGGAGATTGATGACATCAGGGCGAAAGCCGTGAAGGAGTACCACCTTTCTAAGGATTGCTTGAGGCGGAAGGAGGATTTTTCAAATCCCTATGTGAAATACGGATTTTACCTCGCTCGATCATGGTTAGAGAAGCATAGGGAAGGCGAAGAATTCCCCAAACTCCAGTATACGGATGAGGCGATGCTGTTCGAGGCCCCTGACTAGACTAAGTACGAACCTGGGGCTGAACCTGCGGACGAGCTTTTCAAGAGGACTGCCCAAGATGACCTCGCCAACCTCACCGGTCCTTGGGAGCCCGCGGACCTGGATGGTGCTCCCGAGCCTATTGGCGCTCTTCTTGACTTGGACGGCGAGGAGGGTCAGCAGTCCTTAGGGAGCGAGGGTCCGTCTGTAGCTGATCCCCAGCCTCCTCCTGAAGATTAGATAGTTGTTTGTAGTTTTTGTTTTTTTCTTTTCAAGTATTATGTTGTCGTTTTGTTTTGATTTTTTACTTTTATCGGATGTACTTGTAAAGATCTACTAAAGATCTACTTGTAATGATTTCTGAATGAAATGAAATCCAGATTTTTGTTCATGCTTCGTATCGTATTACTTCTCTATTTGTCCTTTATCATCATTTGTCTGTTTATTTATTTTGCTTGTATATATTTGTGTATGCTCCCCAATTCTTGATAGAAAGATATATTTTCAGAAATAATTTTTCGTATAAACATATCGTTTTCTGAGGCCTGATTACTATGACGCGAGTGCGTCTTCAGTTTTTACAGCCTTTATATTTTTGTTGCCTGGCCACAGTGACGCGTAGCGCCTCAGGTTCTTACGGCTCGGTGGGTTGTACGCCTGGCCACAGTGACGCATAGCGCCTCAGGCTCTTACGGCTCTTCGGGTTACACACCTGGCCACAGTGACGCATAGCGTCTCAGGCTCTTACGGTTCTTCTGATTGTACGCCTGGCCACAATGACACATAGCGCCTCAGGCTCTTACGGCTCTTCTGATTATACGCCTGGCCACAGTGACGCATAGCGCCTCAGGCTCTTACGGCTCTTTTGATTGTACGCCTGGCCATAGTGACGCATAGCACCTCAGGCTCTTACGGCTCTTCTAATTATATGCCTGGCCACAGTGACGCATAGCGCCTCAGGCTCTTACGGCTCTTCTGGTTATACGCCTGGCCACAGTGACGCATAGCGCCTCAGGCTCTTACGGCTCGTCTGATTGTACGCCTGGCCACAGTGACGAATAGCGCCTCAGGCTCTTACGGCTCGTCTGATTGTACGCCTGGCCACAGTGACGCATAGCGCCTCAGGCTCTTACGGCTCGTCTGATTATACGCCTGGCCACAGTGACGCATAGCGCCTTAGGCTCTTACGGCTGGTTTGATTATACGCCTGGCCACAGTGACGCATAGCGCCTCAGGCTCTTACGGCTCGTCTGTATCCTGTCACAGAATTTAGATATATAACAGCTGGAAACGTATGACAATAATAGTATCTTGTGATAGTAAAAAATGTGAGATTATAACGTTCAAGAAAAAAAATATAGCGATTAATTCAAATACAGTTTTAAGTGATTTGAATTCCACGTTTTCCCTATTTTCTTCCCTTGTAAAGTCTCCAGGATACAGGTGTTGGGCCCAATCTTATGTTTGATTCTGAATGGACCTTCCCAGTTAGCTCTGAATTTTCCATCTTCCTTCAAGGCATTCGTGATCTGCGACTTTCTGAGCACTAGATCTCCCTCAGACATTGGTCTGTCTCTCACCCGACTATTATAGTAGTTGACCACCCTTTGATGATAGGATGCCAATCGAATAGCCGCGGCTTCTCTATGTTCATCAAGTAGCTCTAGGCTTTCCCTTAGCGCTTGTGAGTTCTCTTCCTCTACTAAGGGCACCATCCTGGGTGACAGTGCTCCAATTTCCACAGGGATCAACGCTTCAGTGCCATACACGAGGCTGAACGGCGTTTCTCCGGTTGACACCCGACTAGTGGTACGATATGCCCACAGAACACTAGGCAATTCGTCCACCCATGCGCCTTTAGCTTTGTCTAGCCTAGTCTTCAGCCCATGAAGAATAGTCCAATTACTGACTTTGGCCTGTCCGTTGGCTTGAGGATATGACACCGAAGAGATCCTTAGTTGAATGTCGAGGCGTTTACAGAATTCGCGGAAGGCATTACAATCAAATTGCTTTCCATGGTCGACATTTAAGATGCGTGGGATTCCGAATCGACAGATAATGTCTTTCCATACCATTGCCTCGACTTTCTTCTCTGTGATTGTAGCTAAAGGCTCTGCTTCAATCCACTTTGTGAAGTAGTCGGTGGCGATTAATAGGAATTTTGTTGACCCGTAGCTAACGGAAAACGCCCTAGAATATCCAACCCCCATTGTGCAAAAGGAATTGGCTGTATCGTACCTTGAGAAGGGGTCACTGGGGCTGTTGTGATAGGCGCAAACCTTTGGCATTTGTCACACCTACGGGTTTGGTCCGTTGCATCTTTCTTCAACGTCGGCCAGTAGAATCCTGATCGCAGTATCTTGGCAGCAAGAGCTCTAACTCCTAAGTGTTCGCCGCAAATCCCTTCGTGCACTTCATCTAGGGCGTAATTTGCTTGCTCTGGTCCCAGACACTTTAACAAGGGTGACGAATATCCCCTTTTGTACAATTCCCCGTTGATTAGTGTGAACTTCGCCGCTCGTATTTTTAAGCGACGAGCCTCGTTCTTATTTTGGGGGAGTGTAGCCTCAGTGAGATACTGCTTGAATGGGGATCTCCAGTCATCTCCCGTTTCAATGTCACACACTTCGACCTCTTCGATACTAGGCCGTTCGAGCCTCTCCACCCTGACTATCCTTCCTCTTGTCTCATTGTAAGAGGCTAACTTGGACAATGAATCAGCATGTGTGTATCAGCTGAAAGCTTTTAAAAGCCTGTGCCAAAGATTAGACTTTCTTCAGATAAGGGGCCAACATCGGTTCTCGAACCTCATATTGTCCATTGAACTGGTTTACCACCAATTGAGAGTCACTACGTCCTATCAAGTGGTGAACCTGCAGTTTGTCGGCCAACCTCATCCCAGCTATCAAGGCCTCGTACTCCGCTATGTTGTTTGAGCTGGGGAACCCAAACCGTAAGGAGTATTCCAGGGATTTCCCTTCTGGCGATATCAAGACTACACCCGCCCCGCTTCCGTTTACACTTGATGCCCCGTCGACATACAGCAGCCATGGTTGAGTTTCCCTCTCGTCACTGTCGCTCGGGCTAGTGCATTCTACTATAAAATCTGCCAAAGCTTGACCCTTGATAGCCTGTCTGGGTTGGAACGTGATATCGTATCCTCCAAGTTCCACTGCCCATTTCACTAGTCTTCCTGAGTGTTCAGGCTTATGGAGGATTTGTCTTAACGGTTGATCCGTCAGGACAGTGATGGGGTGAGCCTAAAAATAAGGGCGCAACTTACGTGAGGCCATCACAAGGGCCAACACTAGCTTTTCGGGCAGCGGATAGCGGGTTTCTGGGTCTAGCAGTACTTTGCTCACATAGTAGATGGGACGGTACACCATTTCATCCTTCTTTATTAGCACCGCACTGACGGCGAAATCACCGATTCCCAAGTACATATACAATTGTTCCCCTTCTAGGGGCCTTGTCAACAAAGGTAACTGCTTCAGATATTCTTTGAGGTCCTTGAAAGCCTTTTGATAATCTCCCGACCATTCAAAATTCTTTCCTCCCCGTAGAGTTTTGAAGAAAGGCAAGCTCCTTTCTGCTGACTTTGACAAAAAGCGATTCAGAGCTGCTATTCTGCCTGTCAATCTCTGGACGTCTCTTACGGCGGTTGGGGGTTTCATGTCAATGACTGCCTGCACCTTTTCGGGATTAGCCTCGATACCCCTGTCAGTGATCATGAAGCCCAAGGACTTCCCTGATCTTACCCCGAATGAGCACTTTTCGGGGTTTAGCTTCAAATTGAATCTCCTCAGTACCTCGAATACCCGGAACATCTGATGAGCATGAGACTCTCCTGCTCGACTCTTGATGATCATATCGTCCACGTAGGCTTCCATGGTATTTCCCAGAAGATCTTTGAATACATTGTTCACCATTCGCTGATATGTAGCTCCAGCGTTCTTTAAACCGAATGGCATTACCCGATAGCAATATGTTCCATCGTCGGTTATAAAAGAAGTCTTCTCTTCGTCTTCTGGGTGAAGCATGATTTGGTGGTATCCGAAAAAGGCGTCTAAGAAGCTGAGGAGTTCATATCCGGATGTCTCATCCACAAGTCTATCTATCCGGGGTAAGGGGTATGAATCTTTAGGGCAGGCTTTATTCAGATCGGTGAAGTCTACACACATTCGCCACTTCCCACTAGATTTCTTTACCATTACCACGTTGGCTAGCCATTCAGGGTAGTAGACTTCTCGGATGAATCCGGCGTCGAAGAGTTTATTCACTTCTTCAGTAATTGCTTTTTGTCTTTCTGGGGTAAAATTTCTCTTTTTCTGTTTGACAGGCCTGTGCCCGGGTAAGACATTGAGCTCGTGGCAGATCACTTTTGGATTAATCCCGAGCATGTCCGCTGGGCTCCGAGCGAAAACATCCGAGTTTTCTCTCAGGCATTCAACTATCTCACTCCTTGCTTATTCGTTTAGCTGAGTCCCGATGAATGCCTTCTTCTCTCCATCTCCCCTTCTTAGCTCAATGGCTTCCGTTTCCTCTACGGGCTGAGGCTTGGGCGGATCCTCTATGCACAAAGTCTCCTTTCTTTGTGCTCCTTTGTTGGCCGTAGAAGCGATATAACAAGTGCAGGCACTCTTCTGATCTCCTCGCACTTGCCCGACTCCGTTGGGAGTGGGGAACTTCATTAAACAGATGCAAGAGGATATCACCGCACTCATTTCGTTCAGTACAGGTCTACCCAGGATTATGTTGTAAGCAGCGAAGGTTGACCTTACTACCATGAATAATACTTGCCGGGTCACATCTTTTGGGTTTTCACCGAGAGTCACAGGCAACTCTATGGACCCAGCTACCTTCACCCTTTCGCCCGTAAATCTGTATAGTGGCGTCATGACAGGCCTTAACCTATCTTCGGATATGCTCATTTTTTCGAAGCAATTCCAATAGATTAGGTTTACCGAACTCCCGTTATCGACCAAGATTCTGCTCACCGGGTGTTTCGCCACTACTGCGGATATCACCATTGGGTCGTCATGGGGCATGACGATGTCACCCTTGTCAACTGGGGTGAACATGATAGGCTCTTCATCCGCTCTCTCCTCCATTACAACGTTAACCTGATATGCCTGCCTTGCGTAGCTCTTACGGGAAGTAGAGGAGCTTCCCGCCATCGATTCCCCTCCTGCAATAACATTTATTGCCGGGGCGGTAGGTTCGTTGTTTGGCGCATTGGCATGGGGGACCGTAGGCCTAAATGCTTCGTTCCTTGGCCTATTTCTTCTGTTATCATTATTTGTCCCAGTCCGCGGACGGTCATTCCTTTGGTCACGCGGAGGATAACGGGGTCTTTCACTTCTCCACAGGAAGCGGTTGATTTTCCCCTCTCTGGCTAGTCTCTCTAGCTGATCCATTAAATCTCTGCATCTCTCCGTCTGGTGGTTGTGAGCGCAATGGAATTCACAGTAGGCATCAGAGTTTCTTCCTACATCTCCCATCTTCTTCTTGGGGAATTCCAACAATCCTGCCCCTTCGATAGCTACCAGTACCGCGGTGCGAGGCTCATTCAACCTGGTATAACCTTCATACCTGAGCCTAGGGGCTTTGTCTACTCTCACGGGTCTTGGAGAGCTTCTTTCGGGTGCATCTCTCTCTCTCTTCTTTCCTTCCTTTGCCTCCCTGGGCTGTATCATCTTCATCACCTCTTTTTGGGCCACATACTTATTGGCCCTCGCAAAGAGATCGGAAAGTGTCATCGGCTGATCAAGAGAGAGGGATTCTTGCAGCTTTTTGGAGCTCGTCCCTTGCAACATTGCGGCCATGGCTACCCCCACCGGTAGATCTTCCACCTCCAAGGTTGCATCTCGGAAGCGGTCTACGAAGCTCTTCAAGGATTCTTTATTCCCTTGATTAAGAGTGAGTAGATAAGTAGCGTCCTTCTTCCTTTGACTGTGGATCATGAAGACTTTCAGAAATTCATTTCTCAATTGGTCGAAGGAGGAGATTGAACCTTCACTCAACCCGTTGAACCACTTCAGAGCTTGCCCGGACAGTGTGAGAGAAAAAGCCCTGCACATAATTTCGTCCTCCCACCCATGCAACAGCATGAGGGACTCGTAACTTTGTACGTGGTCATAGGGGTCTGCTTTGCCGGTATAAGTGGTCATGGAAGGCATCTTGAACTTCTTCGGCAAAGGTTTGTTCATAATCTCCGGACTAAACGGAATCCTCCTTTTTTGGCTATCGTCCGGAGACACCAGTTTTCTCTTTTCCAAGATCCTTTGGACGACTTTCTCCACATTTTTTGACCCTCGAACTGAGTACGATCCCGTCCCTTCGGGTCTACAAGAGTCTGACTGATAAGCACCCTTTCCAGCACCTCCCATTCCGGGACTCGACATTTCGAAACCGTCTCGTGGGTTAGAACCCTTCTGTCTTCGTTGCTCCCCAGCTCTATATTCTTCTAACTCATGTTCCAACTCAACGGGAGAAAGGCTGCGCCATGTGGGAGAACTCTGCCGCCTATAGACAGTGGGAGGACTCAGTCGCATACGTGCTGCGGGAGACCTCTGCCGCGTGTTGACTGCGGGTGAGCTCTGCCGCCTTTCTGCTGCGGGTGAGTTCTGCCGCACAGGTGCTGCGGGCGAACTCTGCCGCCCTCGGTCTGCGGGTGAGCTCTGCGGTATGCCTGCTGCGGGAGATCTGTGAAGTCTACAGACCACGGGCGAGTACTGCCACCGATCTGCTGCGGGAGAGCTTTGCCGCCTGCGGTTTGTGGGTGAGCTCTGCCGCCTATCTGCTGCGGGAGAGCTCTGAACTCTGCGGTCCGCGGGTGAGCTCTGCCGTCTATCTGCCGCGGGAGAGCTCTGAAGTCTACGGTCTGCGGGTGAGCTCTGCCGCCAATCTGCTGCGGGAGAGCTCTGCCGCGTCGGGTCAACGGTAGTATTCACTTCCCGTAACCCTGCCACAGGGTGATTCCTTTGAAATGCGTAGAGTTCGGGGCCAATCCCGTGGCATCATTTAGCGCTCCTGCCCCTTGTCCAACACTCACCAGGGTGGAGGGTTGACCTCTTTCATAGGTCTGCCTTGGGATGTTTTCCCCCACCAACTGCTGCACTTCATGGGGTAAGCTGAATTGGGGGAGAGCGTCTCTGAAAAAGCTCACCATAGCTTTCAACACTGTCGTCGTCTCCTCATTTTTGCGTTTCAGAGTCTCAAATTCCTCTAGAGAAACCAAGGCTCCTCTGTCATCCCTTTCACTATGTCTTCGTCTTTGTTCTGCCCTGACAGGGGGACTCACAGAATTCTGCTCCCCTGTTACTTCTGCTGTAGAACGTGTCCTCACCATTTTGATAGGGAATCTGACTTTTTGCTCTGATTCCCACAGACGGTGCCAATTGATGTTGCCTGGTAAAACGACAACGGGATTACAACTTCCACGTATTCAGATTGCGCTAATGACAAAAAGGTGACGTCGATGCGATTTCTTCCACGTGTTCCTCGTATATTCTGCAAAAACAATAGGAATCAGAGGGCGCAGGGATGTGTTCCTACACGCGCACTCCGATGATTAAGTTAGAAAACTGAAGTTTTGTATATATGAAGAAGAGAATTGTGTTCTTCAGAATCAAGAGAGTCTTCTTTTTTTCGTCCTCATTTCAAGTACTCACCTGGGGTATTTATAGGTTTCTTCCGAGTCGGTTCGGGCTGAGGCCCAGGCGCGTGTCTGGGCCGCGACAGAGTCATTAAGCACTCTGTCACGTTTCGGGGCTAGACAACTTGCGGGTGAGTCTGGCAGGCGGCAGAGTTCATGTGTGGACCTCTGTTGTGGTCTACGCGGTAGAGTTCTGTCGCAGTACTGGAGTAGAGGTCTGTCGCAGAGCTGGCGGCATAGGTCTGTCGCAGGATATGCGGTAGAGGTCTGTAGCAGAGTATGCGGTAGAGGTCTGTAGCGACATACAGTGCTGCATAAGCCTACGCGACAGAGTCTCTATCGCCTTGAGACTCTGTCGCATGTCAAGCTACTCTGCCGCATGGGGCTCTGTCGCTGTAACAGCCATGTGGCTTATCTTGTGTTTGACACGTGGCGGTCTCTGATTGGTCGATCTTTGTACACGTGGACTTTGATGATAGGACCACCATCAATATATACACACTTGCATAAATGTTTTAAGAAAGATACATGCTTTAGATGTGAATCAAAAAGGAAATGATTTAATGGCATGAGCATTATATTTTGTAGATAGTGTGGTATCTACTTGCTTGCCTTATTTCTTTACTAAGCTGTGAGCTCACCCCTTTTTTATTTCCTCTTCTCTATAGAGCGTTCACTGTAGTTGGACACGACTGAGGACTAGTATTCCTTTATCGACTGCATACCCATCATACGAAAGATATACACATTTGAATGTTTTATACTGAATAATGTAAAAGTACAGTTATATAAACGAATGTACAGTTGAGGATGTATATGTGCAAGTATTTGTATTAATGTACATGAGTTTACTTTTAAGAAAAGAGTACTTACAATCAATAGATAATTGTGTTGACATGTATGCATGTTATGGAATGAATGTGGCTGAGGTGACTAATATGGAATCATAGCCTAATAGTTTGGTGTTGAATTATGACAGAAGGAAAGGTATGTAAAATGCAAAATGCAAAAAAATTATAGTGGGTTTTGGTAAGTCACGGGCGGTCGTGACATGGCCAAACACCTATCATGCCATTCCTAGCCAATTCAGCTAACAAACTCACTTAGTTATCTAACCAAGCACTTGGCTTGCATGCTCTAACCTTAGTTCTTCCATCCATTCATGCATTTTCATAAGCTCTTTATATGCACATTTCATAACTTCATCCAATTTCATAGATTGATTTCGCTAAACCAACTCAAAATCATGCATATAACATTACTAACACCTTAGTATAACCAATTCATCATTAAATCCACCGTAGCTCATTTTCTCACACTAAACCTATTTTTAGGTCATGGTCGATTCATCATGTTCTAGGTAGTTTCAACCAATAATACATACATCAATCAACTCATAACAATGTCTAGATGAACATACTTGGAATTGGTGTATTGAAAACTCACCTAGCTTGTCTTTTCTCTTTTGGCCACATTTGGAAAACCCTTTGTTCCTTCAATCCAAGGATTTGAACTTTGATTTCTAACTATGTTGTTCTCCTCCTCACAATGAACAACTTTGCTCAAAGTAAGTTTTCTCAAATCTTTTTGGAAGGGGATGGTATTCTATAGAGAGAAAGCTTGTTCTTTTTAGGTAAAAATGGAGAGGTGTTTTTTTTTTTTTTCTGAGGATGAAGACTTAGCTATCGGGTTTTTATAGAATAGGGGTGGTGAGATCGATCTCCTAGGGTAAGAGATCGATCTTCCTTTGGTTTAAACTATTGAAACATTTAAGTATGTAAGTGTGGGAACGATCCTTGCTAGGCAGGAGCAAATGGAGATCGATCTGCTAATGGGGAGAGATCAATCTGCTCTTGGGGAAAGGATCAATCCTTTCTAGACAAAACCAAATTGAGATCGATCTGCTTTGAATTGGGGATCGATTTGGCCTTCATCTGTAGGTTTCCAATTGCAGATTTTTCCAAAAATTTCAAAGGAAAACTTGCCTTTGATTGGTTCACTAGTCATTTTGCATTCTATTCACTCTTAGAGCATAAAAAGTTTCATTTCTTATAATTCACATACTATGTGACTTGTGTGGGCTACCTAGAATTCACATTCCTTGCATTATCATTTCATGTTTTAAGTCCTTATATTCTATCTGAATGTTTTGAGTTCCATCTGTTTAGTCAGTGGCCACTTTAGCCCTTATTTAGCCATTACGTGTACTCATGAATACTGATTCATTCCCTTTGCAATTTCATTCAAGCCAAAAGCTCTTCTTATGATTCAATTAACATATGAAAATGTGTTACATCATATGAATCATAAGGAATACATCACCAAAAGTGGTCTTACATTATCTCCCCCACTAAGGAAATTTGGTCCTCCAAATTGGAATCAAATCTGTTGGTAAATAACTCTGGGTACTTCCCGCGCATCAAACTCTCCAATTCCCAAGTAGCTTCCTCTGCAGTGTGATACTGCTAAAGAACTTTTGGTGTTGTATTCCTTATGATTCATATGATGTAACACATTTCCATATGTTAATTGAAACATAAGAAATACATCACCAAACGTGGGTCTTACATCCTTAAAGTTTAAAACACAACTCATTTTAGTCTTTTGGTCATAAATTTCGTCCAATACAATGCTAAATGCTAGTTGGTGCCCCGTATACGCACAGATGTCACCAGTTGGTAAGTGATTTGTGCATTTCATTTAAGATTAAATAATTATATTTTTTATAATAAAAAACCAAACTGAAAAAGGAAAAAAATGAAAAAAAGGGGGACGAAAACAAAAAACCAAAAATCGAAAATGAAGAAGGGGGAAAGTTTTTGATTTAGGGTTTTAAGGTTCAATTGAATTTAGATTGATTGGATTGAAATTAGAAGGGAGTTGATTTAGAGATGCTCGGTTTGAATCGAAAGAAAGTTAATTCACTAAGAGATTGCAATGTCAAGCATAACATTCTTAGTCTTACTTGTTTGTTATTATGGTCAACGAGCTTTTATAAGAACATCTTGGACAGATAACAACCCAAGTTGAACGTTTTTTGGTTTCAGCAAGTGTGAAGTAAGAATTTTGTTGTTTTCTGCCTAAATTTGGTTACATTTTGCTATTTTCTGATTGTTAATGTATTTGGGCATTGTGTTGTTAATGCAACAAATTAGTTCATGTGGGTACTTTCAATGGTTTAACCCTTCAATGGATGAACAGACAAAGGTAATAATTCTAGGATCATTGAGAAGGTTGCATAGAATGGAACGTAACATTGAAGTTTATAGAGAGCAAAGAAATGGCGACAATGGTGATGGCATAAACAACTAGAAATGATTTTAATACTTCTGTTGGGTTTGACTATGTTACATTCACTGGGAATGAAATAAAGAAATAATTGGTTTACGTTTAGAAATGGGTTATATAGGTGTAGCATTTATGGGTTCGACTGAAAATCTTACCTTTGTTTTTTGTTGAAGAGGTATGTTGCCTCTATATCCTTTTTAGAAACCCTCATTTTCCTTTTTTTCTTTTATTTAATTTATAACTTTAGTTTAATAATAATTCAATTACTTCAATCCTTGTGGATTTAACCTCTACTCTATTATCCAATAGTTATTTAGAGTAATTTATTTGTGGTAAATTGACACGCATCAAATTTTGGCAATGCTGTCAAGGATCGATAGTTTAATTGAGTTATTTATTTTAAATATCTCTAATTTTTTAATTAATTTTTTTTTTTTGGTTTGCTTCTTCCACCATTACCACTATCCAATAAGATTAAAAAAAATGACTCTATCAACCATGCCTGCACTATGGAAGGATTCCCAAGACAACCACGATATGAGTATAACCCTTATTCCAACACTTATGGTCAAGAAAAATAGAGGGATCATCACAATTTTAACTATGGGAATTATCAAGAGGATTATAAACGCGTCATTCTTATATAGCCATCCCCCTCAAAGCTCAAGTATGTCTCTTGAAGATATTGTTAAGTCCCTTGTTGCTACACTTTACAATTTTAATAGGAAAAAAGGATGAACTTGCAAAAGACAAGAATAAGGATTAGGAATTTGGAGAATCAAGTTAGTCAATTTACGACCAGAATAAACAGAGTAGTAGTACAAAATTTTGAAAAGCTATCTTCCCAAAACCATGGTTAACCCAAGTGAGAATGTTAGTGCTATAATCTTACAAAGTGGTAAGAAATTGGAAGTAAAAAAAAAAAAAAAGCTTCAATGGCAACAACCAAAAATGATCATGAAGAAAAAAGGGTGAAAATCCAAAAGAAGACACCTCCACGTAAGGTAAGCGAAAAACATTTTTTTTTAATAATTCTACTAACCCTTCTCATTTTCATAGTAGATTTGTAAGATCTAAGAAATAAGAACAAGGGAAAAAAATCTTGGAGACCTTTCGAAAGGTGGACATTAATATTCCTTTTCTCGATCCCATTAACCAAATACCTTGCTATGCCAAGTTCTTAAAAGAATTTGTACCTCTAAGAAGAAATTAAAAGCTAATGAAAAGCAAGGTATAGAACTCCATGGTAAAGGTGAGTTGGAAGTATCATGAGCAAGAATCTGAGAAGGAAGAACTCAAGGACCCAAAAAGAAAATAAAGGATCGGGGTTTGTTGGAAGAAAGGTTATAGAGTCGAGCAAACGATATTAAACAAATGCGCTGCTTGAAAGACAACCTAAGGATTACATTAGCTAGTTTTTTAAATCTTTTTCTTTTTAAATTTTGGGTTAATATTATTCTTCTTTGCATGATAGACTTACTTTAAGGAAAAAGTAAGAATTAAGTGTGGGAGAGATATAATTAGTTTTTAGTCTAGGAAAAGGGTGTTAAAATTTCTGATTTTTATAACTGGTGTAGAAATTATATATATAGGTAGAGGTCAGTTTTATATTTTATAAAATTAGGAGTATCGAAATATTATATCCATGTATATATCTTATGCAATAGGTTTTTTTTTATATATATTAGAGTAGTTTTCGATTTTGTTAGGATAAATATTAAGGAATCGATTTCAGTTATTTTAATGTTACGAAAAGTCGAGTTTTGAGTATAAAAGATCATGATATTTTTCTCTTTTAATATCAATTCTAAACTTAAATAAGGTTTTATAAAAGAGTTAAGAATGTTTTAATTGTTATAATTGTTGAAGTGAGTACTTTCTAAAGAGTTTTATTTGAATACTTGATATGATATGCATGTTCATGTAATGCTTATATTGTGATTTTATCCATTGAAGTTAGTCCTAAGCAAGGTTCAAATAAACAATATTCTCTTTAAAAAAGAAGAAAAAAATGAAAAAAGAAAAAGAAAAAGAAAAAGAAAAAGAAACGAAAGAACTTTTTTTAAGAGGTTAAGCGTTAAAAATTATAAAGTCTACTCCACTATTTTAAGTCATATAAATCTTTATAAGATGAATATATTTGAAATGACTTGAAATATAAGTATACAAGAGACTCTACATACGAAAACTAACTTGTTTTACAAGTGAGTACTTAAAGAAGGCATGATATAACCTTAAAGGCAAGGGAAGTTAAAGAATTCTTGATTTATTGCTTATGCTTGTAGTTGGAGATGAGTAGTTGCATGCTGATGTTACATGTTTCAATTTATGTTAGTTGTATGTTTTACATGGACCTATTTAAAAGTATGCATGAATATGATAATATAGTTGAGATACGATCGACTTGATTATTTGATTTTGTTAAGTTATGATGTCATGACCCTCTTCTCGTGACTTAACCTACCACTAACAGTTGGGCTGTGAGTCAACATCCATATCCACATCTCATCCATTCAAAATTCATAATTCATAATGCATTTAATGAAATAGAAATTGTTCTTTTAAGAATATGCAGAAACGTTTACATCAATTTCTATCATATACATCCCTTTCGTACAAAAGATAACTATACTATGCATTAATTTACAGGATACAAAGTTTTTCTCTCATAAATGTATACCTCTATACTATTGGAGAATTGGAGAACACCGTAATAGGGACAATTGCAATAACTCACTACTGTATAGTATCCGTGGATTAGGAAATAAGGGGGTTAGCTAACACGCTCAGTAAGGAAAATATGAAAACATGTAGATAACTACACTATCTACATGCTTAAAATATAAACATTTATTGTCCTTATAAAACACATGCATTCTTTGAAAATAGCTCCATCAATTGTAAAATAATTAATTCGCTAGATAGGTATATGCATATTTCATTCTCAAATCACATTGTATACTCTTTAAAAATCACATAGCTTACTCATCAATCCACGCAGCACACACTGAGAAATTGCTTTATTTTTAGCAAATCACTTAGTTATCAATTTACATGAGACATATAATAGGCTATCAAATCACTCAGTATCACACAACAGTAGGGACACATGTCACCTCACAAAGTAGTGACAAAATGTCATATCACACAGATATAAGACTTATGGCCATAGTCCGGATTCCAGGCAACACTGATCTGGTGTGCAGGAATCCCATGCTTGGGGACGCGGATCAACTATCCCTTCAGCCCACACAGAATCACTAAGATATCACGGCACATCATACTCTATGGCTAACGCTCACGGTACATCGTGCACCCGTGGATCCTTATCACCCATTTTCATTGTCTCAAAATCACATACAAGCAGGTCTGTGTAAGATCACTAAGCAATACATGATGGCTCCAGCACGGTTTTACTCATCACACAACAAACTCATAAACTCTTGTACGTGCAACTCAGCGTAAGAACACATAACATACCTGAAGCATCGAGCATGATTTTGTCCTATCACTTTAACTCAAAGGGGTCACATACGAGCATAATCAGAGTAAGATCACTTAGCAATACTCGATGGCTCTATCATGGTTTCCTAAAATCTAGTGCGAGCTCTCGAGTGGATCACACAGATCACTTAGTTCTAGCACCTTTTTCTTTTCTCAAAATTATTTTAAAATGTTGTGCGAGCAAGGCTAGTAAATCTACCATTGCCACTTTGGCTCAAGCACAAGTTCACATAGAAAAGGAATAGATGGCTCCAGTCACTAAGTATGAGTGAGAGGGCAATCTCCCATCAATCACTTGTTAAAAGCTTTTCATGCAAAATACTAAACTGGGAGCCAGTCTATTATTACTCTCTCTCAAAACACTTGTAAAACATCTTTTCACAAAAGACATTGAAGTCATGCAAATAAACTTCTCCTTATCATTTGGCTTCAACATAGTTATATCAATATCTATATACTTCATAGAATTCATTTGCACACATCAGGTAAGGAACATATGTATAGCTATCTCTAATAGCTCACATAAATCCCTTACCTCGAATCATGCTCGAATCGCTTTCCTTAGCTTCCAATGCTCGTGATCTAATTTTATTGGTTCCAATTATATCTCCTGGAGCTTTAAGCAATTGCTACCCACATTAGTATGCTTTAATACACTCAATTCTCATTTTGCGTGGTTTTCAAATCGATGCATTGGTCCGTTTACATCAATATGGCCTCATTACAACTTATTGGACTCTAATCTCTCTTAAGTTCATTTCGACCGTTCTATTTGTTTTTGAGAATCTATTAGACTCCTCGAGTCTATTGATTCATATTGAACCAATATTAATCTCACAATGCCTTGAGTTCCTCATTTTCTTCCTCTATGGAATTTTATCAAACACTTTTTATGCCCATTTTCAATGATCATCATTTCCAACATATGTATTTCACAAAACTATCTTAAAATCATCTATACATGCTTAATAACATCTCTACATGTTTAAATCATCATTAACTCCTTGCCATTTCAACTTTCCCTTACTAAGCCTATTCTAGGTCATGGTTGTTTAAGCATGTAAATGAACATTTCAGCCAACATTATATACACCAATCAACTCATTAAAATGTCTAGATTAACATATTAGAAAATGGTGTATTGAAATCTTACCTAGCTTGACTTTTTTCCTCCTTTTGGTAAATTGGGGGAAAACCTCTTTTCTCCTTTAATCCAAGGTTTGAGCTTCCAATCTTTGACTATATTGTTCTTTTCCTCACTAGGAACAACTTTTATCATAGGAACTTCTCGTAAAACTGATTGGAAAGTGGTGATTTTAGAGTGAGAAAGCTAGGTCAATGTTAAAAATGGAGGAAAAGGGTTTGTTTCTGTGAAATGTAGATTCAACTGCCGAGTTTTTACATGAAACGCCTTATGAGATAGATCTCCAAGGGTGGGAGATCGATCTGGCCTTGCTTAAACTCTTTCAAAATTTTGACAATGCAGATAGGAGATCGATCTGCCCATTTTCATAAGATCGATCTGCTCAAAGGGAATGAGATCGATTTGGCTTTAAGAGGAGATCGATTTGGCCTATCCAAAGACAACTAGATATCGATCTACCTTATGAGAGGAGATCGATTTGGTCTAAGACGAGGCAACTTGAGATCGATCTGCTTGAGTGAGGGATCGATCTCCCTCTTCCAGAATGCTTAGCATTGTGTTTTCTAGGCCATGAAATCGATCTCCCATTACAATAAGATCGATCTGCCCTGTCCATGTAGCATTTTAGCTGTAATCTTTCCTAGATTTTCAATGTTAAACTCATACTCAATTACTTCAACACTCGTTTTGCAATTCATTCACACTTAGAACTTAAAACATTAATTTCTTATGATTCGTATATATTGTAACTTGTTTGTACATTTTGAAATCATAAACATTACATAGAAATTTACGGGTCTTACATTCCTCCCCTCCTTCAAGAAATTTGCTCCTCCAAATGAGAACCAAGTTATTCCTCAAAAAGTCGGTGGTATTTTTCCCGTATCAGGCTCTCTAACTCCCAAGTAGCTTTCTCTGAATAGTGGTGCTACCAGAGAACCTTAACAAGTGGAATTGTCTTATTCCTTAACACCTTTTCCTTCCTATCCAGTATTCGGATTGGTCTCTCTATATATGTCAAATTGTCCTTAAGCTCCAATGGCTCATACCGAATCACATGAGTCAGATTTGGATAGTACTTTCGAAACATCGATACGTGGAAGCCGTTATGAATGCCTGCTAGCTCCGATGGCAATGCTAGTTGTAGGCCTTATCTCCCACATGCTCCAATATCTCAAATGGTCCGATATACTGAGGGCTTAACTTACCCTTCTTACCGAACCTCATAATCCCTTTCGAGGGAGAAACTTTCAAAAATACTGAGTCGCCCACAGTGAACTCTAGTAGCCTCCGTCTTATGTCAGCATAACTTTTCTACCTACTCTGAGCTGTTCTCAATCTCTCACATATCAGTTGAAAAACCTCAGAAGCTTGATGTACTAAATCGAGAACAAAAGTCTTTCTATCACCCACTTCTTCCCAACCAATAGGGGAATGACACATTCTAACATAAAATGCCTCATACAGTGCCATCTCGATACTCGAGTGATAACTATTATTGTAAGCTAATTTGGCTAATGGTAAGTGATCATCCCAGGAGCCTTTAAAATCCATAACACTACTCTCAGCATATCCTCTAACGTTTGGATGGTTCTCCCTGACTGACCATCAATTTTAGGATGGAAAGCAGTACTAAAGCTTAACTGGGTTCCCATAGCTTCCTGAAAGTATTCCCAAAAGTGAGAAGTGAATCGAGAATCCCTATTTGATACGATGCTCACTGGAACACAATGTAGCCTCACTATCTCCCGTACATATAACTCTACCAAAGTACTCAAAGTATCTACAGATTTCATAGCTAAAAAGTGAGTGGATTTCGTCAATCTGTCTACCACTACCCAGATAGCATCATGGTTCCTCTTAATCCTCGGTAATTCCATGATGAAATCTATGGTGACATGCTCTCATTTCCAAGTCGGTATAGTAGAGGCTGAATAACCTTGCAAGCTTCTAATGCTCTACCTTCACTTACTGACATATTAGACATCTTGCCACAAACTCTGCGATATCTTTTTTCATCCTTGACCACTAATATAGTTTTCAGAGGTTTTGATACATCTTGTTACTCCCCGGATACAATGTATATCTCGATGAATGAGCTTCTTTCAAAATTAATCTCTTTAGCTCTGGGTCATCGGGAACACAAATCCTACCTCTAAACCTTAGTAGGCCATCATTACTCACTAAGAAATCGGCCACATTACCCCTCTGAATCAGACTCGTACGATCCTCACACAGTAGATCGACATGTTGAGCCTGTCGTATCCGATCAATCAAATCTGATTCCATTCGTAGGCTAGCTATCATACAGTCAGTGTCAACATCAAGAGGGTCTATATCCAACATAAGGTGAACAAACTGCTCAAACAACTCATGTTCCCTGACCATCATATACGAGACCATTCTAAGGCTCTTTCTACTCAGGGCAACAACTACAACATTAGCCTTTCTCGGATGGTACAATATCTCACAATCATAGTCTTTTAGAAGCTCTATCCACCGTCTCTACCTCATATTTAACTCTTTCTGTGAAGACAAATATCTAAGGCTCTTATGATTTGTGAACAAGTGGAATTTCTCACCGTATAAGTAGTGCTGCCAAATCTTTAATCCAAATACCATGGCTGCCAACCCTAAATCATGGGTTGGGTAGTTCCTTTCATGGTCCTTAAGCTGTCTAGATCCATAGGCTATTATCTTCCCATCTTGCATCAACACATAGACCAGTCCCTATCTTGAGGCATCTATATACACTAAGTAACCTCCTGAGCTGGTGGGTATGGTGAGAATAGGTACGGTGGTCAGTTTATGCTTCAACTCATGAAAACTCTTTTCACATTTCTCATCCGACTCAAATGCCACATTCTTTCGAGTGAGCTTGTCAACGGAGCAGTCAGCTTAGAGAATCCCTCGACAAATCATCGATAATACCCTGCTAAACCCAAGAAACTACGGATCTCTATAACCGTTTTGGGTTTTTCCCACTATATTATAGCCTTTATCTTGGACGGATCCATTGATACCCTGTCTCTCAAGGCTACATGATCCAGAAATGATATTTCACTAAGCTAGAAATCACATTTGTTAAGTTTAGTATACAACTCTTGATCTCGGAGGGTCTGTAACACTATTCTCAAGTGCTGTTCATACTCTTCCATGGACTTTGAGTATACCAAAATCTCGTCTATAAAGACAATCATGAAGTTGTCCAGATATGGCTTAAACACATCATTCATCAATGCCATAAACGATGCAGGAGCATTTGTCAACCCAAATGGCATAACCAAAAACTCATAATGGCTATAACGGGTTTGAAACGCTGTCTTGGGCACATCTCCACTCCAAATCCTTAACTGATGATACCCAAACCTCAGATCAATCTTTGAAAAAATCTGTGCTCCCTGTAACTAATCCAATAGATCATCAATCCATAGAAAGAGATACTGGTTCTTGATGGTAGCCTTCTTTAACAACCGATACTCTATATAAAGTCGAAGACTCCCATCTTTCTTCTTTACAAACAGAACTGGTGCTCCCCAAGGTGATACACTCGATTTGATAAACCCCTTGTCCAATAACTCTTGCAACTGTTTCTTTAGCTCTTCCAATTCCACTAGAGCCATTCGATACGGTGGCTTGGATATTGGTTCCATTCCAGGCACCAATTGTGAGACTCCATATATGTATGACACTATTATATGTTAATGGAATTATAAGACAGATGATTTTAGATTGTACTAATGTGAATGAGTTGGGAATGAGAATGAATGAGTACCATGGATGCATGTAAAGTTTAAATAAAGGCTGAAGTGGCCACAAACTAAACAAATAAAACTTAAAACATTTGAACTGGAGGTAACGTGTGAGACCTGCGATTTTTATGTACCTTAGTCATGAGATTTACAATGTGAAGATTGTAATTGGTGAATGTAATTATGTTATATCGATGTACACGCAAATTTTAAATATAATGAAGTATATAGAGATGAAGTTTTTAAGTCTTAAATGTGTATGGATTGAAAAATGGACTATAGAGTAGATTTTGGTAAGTTTGTAATAAGTTTCCTACAAATTTGAGCAGCAATAATAGGATCTGTGAAGGCCAGATCGATCTCCAATGGAATAGAGATCGATCTCATGGCTCCAGAATGGAGAAAATGTGCAAAAGCAGGAAAGCAGATCGATCTCCTATTGCCTCTACCCAGTAAGTTCGATCTTGTCACAAGAGCAGATCGATCTCCTTAAGTCTAAGACTGGAAGAGATCGATCCCTACCCTCTGCTAGATCGATCTCCACTTAGAAGAACATATCGATCTTCACCTCTATCATATCGATCTTGTAGTTGTTAATAGAGCAATTAGAGCAGTTGAAATCAAGCAAAGATCGATCTACATCAATGCCAGATCGATCTCATACGCCCTACCTATATAAGAATCATAAGATTTTTCTTAGAAACTGAGCCTCTCTCACCTACAAACCTCAACCCTCACCACTTTCACCCAAACAAAGTTTTCTCTCGCTAAGATTCACCATATTCTAGATAGAATTAGACAAAGGGGTAAGAGACAAAGTTGTTCCTCTTAGTGAAGAGAACAACATACTATAAAATGAGGATTGGATTTAACAAAGGAAAAAGGCAAGCATTCTACAGGTTGGTCAAGAGGAGACAAGCTAGATGAGTTCACATGACCCTTATTTTTCTTAAGCATTATCATTTTATATATATTGGTGAATGTATATATGTATATATATATATATATATATATATTTGGTTGGAAATGTCTAGGTCATGAGGGAAACACCTAATGAGTATAATTGGAAAAAGAAATGTGGATATCTTGTATTGATTATGAGCTAGCTAAAGTGATGATTAAGATGTAGGAGAAGTTTTGAGATAATGTATGTGTTAAAAATGGAAACTTGGATATAGTATAGGTATAGGAACAAATAAGGTGAAAAGAGAAACGAGAGTGATGAATATTGACAATTTAATGATGTTTGGACAGCTCGAGAATTTGACATAGGAAACGAGGCTGGTCTGAGAGTCGGAGGATATTATACCACTCAAGGTGTAAGAGGTAAGGGAAATAAACTATTTGTGCTTGTGAGTTTTCAAATGATTGAAAACATTTTGATAGCATGAAAATGGTTTAATGAAATGAGCATGTTTATGAGAAATAAGATGAATTGTTGCTTTGAGGAGCGAGTGAGTGTTTTGTCGATTTGAGCTTGGTTTTGATGAGTTTGTGTAACTGTAGATATAATGTGTTGTAATTCAAAATGAGTTTAAAATAACCACTACAGGCTCTGCGTGAAGGTAAAACGGTTCTAATAAGATAATGGCATATTTTACCGAGACTAAAGCATGTCATAAGATACACATCGATACTCTGCTTGATAGCGTTGAGTGGCCTTACTCTAGCAGCATGTATGACCGATACCTCTGTTCTAATAACGAGAGATGACCCTGCTCTGGTAAGCGATTGGTGGCCTTGCTTTAATAGCATGTAAGATCGAGCCTTGCTTTAAATAGCATGTAAGACCGCAGCTGTACGACTTTGATTAAGTCTACAGTGAATCATGGCCATGTATTGATGTCGATGTTTCCTTCTTTTGAAGATGTCCACCTAGGGGATGATGTGATTTGATTTGATGTGATGTGCCTATGACAATGATTTATCTGAGTTTTATTAAATGCCTAGTCTCGATTTCTTTGACGAATGATGTGTTTTACAACTGTGATATCTATCACGTAATGAGATTTGATGTTATGATGATTTGTGATCTTTATCATGTGAATTATGATGACGCCATTATTTCTACCGTTATTTCTATAATGTTTTACATGCTCAAATATTTCTATCATATTGTGTTGTGATGATGATTTTATAACCTTCCCTTATCCTCCTTACTGAGCGTTTTGAGGGCTCACCCTTTCTTTTGCCCCTCTCCAGATTACTTGAAGTAACGAGTTAGAGCCTGTCGCTTACGTGATATAGGCTGATGGATAAGATCTCCCCAGGTTATCGCTTATACACGCATAAGGTATAATTCAGTTCATTTTGTGTTCAGACAGTGATGTAACACAGACATTTGTATTAAGTATTTTGGGATGTAATTAGGATGATATGAGGAAAATGAATCGTGTTTTGTGGATTGATTCCATTGGGATATTTTGTGATTGGGTTGATGTGATAGAAATTGTGTTATCTTGGGGTTAATGATTTATTATAAATACAAGTGATTAAATGACACTTTACAAGAATGCAACCCGAGTAAGAGGTTTAATATAAGAAAATTTTTAAATTAGCCCTAATTTTTACGCTTCTGGGCTATCACAGATTTTCTTGGTATCAGAGAAAAGGTTGTCTAGTACTGTTAGTGTCGAGCAATTGGAAATAGATTACATCCCAAGTGCCTGTATTGTCTGATAATGAATTGAATTTAACGGGTAGAATTATAATTGATGTTCAATAAATATGCATAGGCACATAAGAGATAGGATATGAGGGGGAGAAGAGGACGTTTTGGGAGGCAGGCACAGCCTCCTCTACCACCTCCCCCACAATTGGAGAGTCTTAACTCGAATGAATCTGTTAGAGCATGATGTGCAAAAGGGATTCGAGTAGATGGCAACGCTATTCGCGCAGCATTTTGGGGCTAATACCTCAGGTACTACACCTGTTTCGACTCTTCCACCACCACAAGAACCACCCGCACCCCCATCACAGACTGACCTGGTGCCTCCTACCACACATGTGAGACCCTGTATATGTAAAGTTGTAATGTGTAATGAATGTGAATGGACTTGTAATGTAAAGTATGATCGATGTAAGTCCATGGATTCAATGTACGTATGTGTAATATGATTTGTAACGTACATACAAGTTTCATTTAGTATGAATATGAAGAAATGAGTTCTTGTAAGTGATGAATGTGATTGGAACTCAAAATGAGTAATGTGGTAAAATGGAATGAAGTTGAGCTCTCATTTAGTTTGGAATGTGATACTTTTGGATATACACTGAATGCACACAAGCTTCAATGTGCATAAGGTATGAATGGATGCCATTTTCAAGTTATAAAGGTGGATGGATGAGAAAATGGCCATGGCAACAGATTAAGGATGTGTTGGTGTGAGTTGCAGCAAGAAAACTGCAAAAAATCTGGAAAGTATGAAGGCCAGATCGATCTCATAAGATGAGAGATCGATCTGGAAGAGCCAGAATGCTCTTATTTGGGCAATGGAATAAAGCAGATCGATCTCCAATGGGGCCAGAGCGATCTCCTAAGCATTCTGTAATGAAAAGATCGATCATCAAGCACCTAGATCGATCTCCTTAGCTCTCTGTTTGGGAACAGATCGATCTCATGCTTCGACAGATCGATCTCATGCTTAAATATTTCATGAAAATGAGTGATTTAAGGGGACCAGATCGATCTCCTCTTGGACCAGATCAATCTCCTCAAGCTATTTCTATATAAGGAGGACTGAAAATCTAAAAATTTCAGAAAAACACCAATCTTCCATTTCTAACCCAAAAACCTAACTTTCTCTCTCTAAAATCAGCCATTTCCAGTAAGAATTGAGGGGAGACCATTAGACATTAAGTTGTTCATCTTGAGGAAGAGAACAACATAGTTGGAACCCAAAATCCCATTGTGGGTATTGAAGGAGATAAAGGCATTGACATTTGGAGCAAGAAGAAAAATCATATTTGGTAAGATTCTAACACTCCAATCCAAGTACATTGTCTATTTAATTGATTTTAGAGTTGTTCGGCATGAGTATGTATGGATGGAAACACCTAGGTTGTGTTAGAAACTAATGTAACCTAGAAAATGGAATGCCTCTAGTGTGAGAAAGTATGATTTGGGGAATTGGTGGTTTATGGGTTATGATAAGTTGTTAAATGAGTAATGTGGGTGATTTGGAATGGTTATGTGGAGTTATAATATGGGTTTAAGTGAAATTGTGAAAATGAGTATGTATATGCTTGATAAAATGCCATAGTGAGGGAATTCATGAAATATGAACACTATGAGCTTAATGTCGATTTAATATCGATTCGGAATAAGTTAATAGGCCTAAGAAGATCCATAGACTCGAGTTATGGGTAAAGTAATGAAACGAGGCCATATAAGCGTTAATAGAGGATATAGATTAAATTGACTATAGCAAGCACAAGGGTTGCATTATATGGATAGAAAATAATGTGAAATATGATTGTGTGTAGTCTCGAAGAGTTGTTGAAGACGAATCGAACCGTACGAGTAAGCAGCTTAAGGAAGTGGAATCACGCATCGCGATTCCAGGTAAGGGAATTCTGTAAGTATATAGAGGTAGCTGCTCGTATTTTGTGGGTGTATAGGGCTTTGGAAATGTGCATGGATTTATAGAAATGTGTTTTGAAGATGTATGGATGTGACTGTGAATAATTGTATGAGATTTGGTGGTTGAAATGGTATTGTAAAGAAATGGGATAGTAAGGCTAATAATTGCATAAATCTAATGTTTTGATGTTTTTCAAAACGGAATTGCTTGGTTTTAAGCAAGCTTGTAGATGGGCCGGCTAGTGTTTTATTG
The DNA here is from genome assembly GCA_033439115.1 of Firmiana major. NCBI lineage: Eukaryota > Viridiplantae > Streptophyta > Magnoliopsida > Malvales > Malvaceae > Firmiana > Firmiana major. The sequence goes on along the minus strand of CM065908.1, from coordinate 40,577,401 downwards.
ATGTTGTGGAAAAGCATTTGTGAAGTGCTAAACCCGATTGCCGAGATTTTTTGATTGTGTATGAGCCGCCTATCGTATTTGCATGACATAAATCGCGCTAGAGCCTCGCTCGTGCTGGATTTCTATGTTTTCACTTGTGTGATACGTGCTTGAGCTTAGCTCGCACTTTGATTTGAATTGTGATGATGTTTTATAAATCGTACTGGAGCTTACGCTCGTACGTGGATTTGAGTGGTTTTTCTTATGCATATAACCGTACTGGAGCTATGCTCGTACGTGGTTTCTTCATATTTTTATGCATAAATGCCGTACTAGAGCGTTGCTCGTACGAAGTGATTGGTTTTGATGCATGAATTCACGCTAGAGCATAGCTCGCGCCGGTTTTCACACTGTGGTATGTATGAAGCTGTGGTGAGAGATACAGATTAACTCAGGGAACCCAACAGGCCTGACAGACCTCTTGAGTGGGATGAGGGTGAGGGGCTAGGACCTGACATAATCCATTCAGGGAACCCAACAGGCCTAACAGACCTCTTGAGTGGGGTGAGGGGCTAGGACCTGAATCAGGGAACCCAATAGGGGTGAGCAAGGCCAGAGGGGTTAGGACCTGGTATTGAGGTTACTCCCACGCGCTCTTGAGACTATAAAGGTTACACTTGGTATGGGGTAGATAAGACCTACGGCAGGCACCCCCAACCATGTTATGGGTCCGCGGAGTACGATATACCGTGTATATCACATGGAGTACGATGTACCGCGTGGTGGTTACTTGAATTGAGAAAGTCTGGCGGAGAACTAACCCACCTTCGTACCAGCATGATACCCCGCACACCGGGATCCGTGTGGTCTGGGATGATATGTGACGATTGGCCAACGTAGTCACTTGAGATATAGTAACCTGTCTCCTTGCTTGATTTACTTACTACCACATGATTTTTAAATCTCTAAGTGTGATTTGTGATTGTTTAAGGTAGACCCAAAGGAGGGGTCAAGCCTCATGGAATTGATTTATGAAATGAAAACGAATTTGTGATTGTGAATTGATGTGATGAGATTGTATGTGTTTGAGAAAGAGTTTTATGACGTGGGTTTAAAAAGGAGATTTCTTAATGAATTGCCCTTTTTATGAATTTAAAGGAGATTGAGCATGAGATGATTTATACATGATGTTTTTACCATGTTTTATATGCCAATGTACATGATTTTGATACATGATATATATGTATACTCATATGGCATAGTTTTACTTCCTCATGCTCCTACCATAAATGATTTATGCATAACACTATCAGCATGTAGATAGAGTAGTTATCTACCATGCTTGCATTATTGCCTTACTGAGCGTGTGGTTGCTCATCCCTCTCTATTTTCCCCCTACAGAGCGTGCATAGTAGCCCAGTGAGGACTGAGGCGTGGTATTTTGGACTCCGCTGCATCTCTATCGCTTAGAGGTATATACATAGTGATTCTTTTTGTATCTAAACAATGTAAAAGCACAGTATTCTTCTGAGTTGTAATTATGGGGGATGTAGATGTCATTAAAACATGCTTTTGTATAAGTACAAGATTAAATGCATATGTATGACATCGTTTTATTTAACTGAGAATGAATGAGATGTGGTGTTTATTATTGACTCACAGCCCAACAGTGTGTGGTGAGTTAGTTCACGAACGGGTAAGGTAACAATAAAACGCGAAATTTTTTTAGTGATTTTCGGTTAAAGAGAATGGAATTGGGTCGTGACAACACAACCTCTAGTACAGGCCCAACTTGATGACAGAAATAAGGGTCGATTGAAGGACTTTCTGAAGATGAACCCACTGACTTTTAGAGGGGTAAAAGATCCCGCAGAGGCTAAGGAGTGGCTGACAGAGTTGCGAGTTATTTTTGACTTTTTAGGATGCATCGATGCCGAGAGGGTCAGTATGGCTGTTTACATGTTAAAGGGGTAAGCCCGAGATTGGTGGAGCACCACTCAGAGTATAATGGCGACTAGTCATAGGGTGATTAGCTGGGAGGCGTTTCAGTCGGCATTTAGAACTCAGTATGTGCCAAGAGCTGTCGAAAGGAGAATGCAAGATGAATTTCTAAACTTGAGTCAATGTAATATTACGGTTGATGGGTACAAGAGTCGATTCACCACCCTATTGAAGTATGACCCAAAGACTTTTAGGGATGAGGAGCTCCGTACAGAGCGATTCGTGTATAGACTGAGACCCATTATTAGAGATCGGTTGATAGGCCTCTGCATCACTGAGTTTAAGGATGCTTTGAGACGAGCACAAGAAGTAGAGAGGGGACTAGAGTTAGTATAGTCCTAGACTGAGTCTCAAATTATGACCAGGGATAAGAGTAAGCGACTCATGACCTCCCACATAGACTTCCAAAGAGGTTCTTTTAAGAGGAGACAGTTTGAGTGACCGAGAGGAAGATTTGACAGACACAGGGTTCCTCTCATTATTGTGGAGACCCCTCGAAGTGCTAGGCCAGAGGTTAGAGTTTCCAGAGATTGTGGCCGACCACATGAGGGAAATTATTCCAAAACTGTACAAGGATATTTTAGATGCAGGGATATGAGTCATGGAGTGAAGAATTGCCTGTAGCCAGAAAAGCCACACTCTCAAGAGCCTCACAGATAACTGACTCAGAGGAAGATTCCCTAAAGACGGGCTACGGTTGCTGATAAGGGTAAGAAGTCGATCACAGAAGGACGTGTGTATGCTTTGGATACGGAAACCGTAGACACTTCGTCTGAGACCATACGAGGTACACCTCTTGTCTGTAATCGTGAGGCTCATGTGTTCTTTGACTCGAGATCCACACATTCTTTTATTGATGTACATTTTGCATGCAAATTGGGTTTAAAGCATGAATCCCTAGATTTTATTTTACATATAAATACCCCTATGCGTGAGTCCTATAGAAGTGATGTGGTATGCAGAAAGTGTGAAATCAAGGTGGGAGATATAGTGATGTTAGCAGATCTAGTGTTGTTAAGCATGTGTGGTTTTGATGTGATTTTAGGGATGGATTGGTTAGTGACCAACCGTGTGAGTCTAGACTGCTACACTAAGATTGTAACTTTCTCCCTACCTGAAAGGTTTACTATACGTTTGGATGTTAAGGAATGAAAATGTATGAAGTTCATTATGAAAAATTTAAAGATATGGTTATATCACTATAAAACATTGATTAAATTATTGATGTGAAGGTTACATCGCACTCGTCTTCGATACAAGTCGAGAACATTTGAGGATAGAAGACATACCAGTAGTATGTGAGTTTTTGGATGCATTTCCTGATGAATTGCCTGGCCTACCACCAGAGAGAAAGCTGGAGTTCACTATCGATTTAGTGCCAGATACCCAGCCGATCTCTAAACATCCCTAGAGGATGGCGTTGGTCGAATTGGAAGAGTTAAAGAAATAGTTGCAGGAACTGCTTGACCAGGGTTTTATTAGGCCTAGTGTGTCGCCATGGGGAGCTCTAGTGTTGTTCGTAAAGAAGAAGGATGGTAACCTGAGATTATGCGTAGATTATAGATTGTTAAACAATGCTACGGTGAAGAACAGATATCCCCTGCCAAGAATAGATGATTTGTTTGACCAGCTGAGATGGGTTTCTATCTTTTCTAAGATTGATTTAAGATCGGGCTATCACCAGTTAAGAATCAAGAAAGAGGATATTCTGAAAACAACTTTCATCACTAGGTATGGCCACTACGAGTTCTTAGTGATGCCCTTTGGTTTGACGAATGCCCTTGTTGCTTTTATGAGTTTGATGAATGAGGTACTTAAAGACTATCTAGATTAGTTTGTGATAGTCTTCATTGATGACATCCTTAGTATTCTCGATCACATGAAGAATATACACAACATTGAAGGATTGTGCTGCAGATACTCAGAGACAGGAAGCTTTATGGAAAGATCAATAAGAGTGAGTTTTGGTTAGATTAAATACCTTTTCTTGGTCATATTGTATCTAAAGATGGGGTGTCAGTTAATCCATCTAAGATTGAACCTGTACTTAATTGGGAAAGACCAAGGACAGTTAGAGAGATTCAGAGGTTTCTAGGACTTGCAAGGTATTATAGAAGGTTTGTTGAAGGATTTTCCAAGATTGCTGCCCCTTTGACTAAACTCACACACAAGGAGACTCCTTTTTATATGGTTTGAGCAGTGTGAGTAAAGCTTCCAAGAATTAAAAAGGATATTAACAACGACGCCTGTGTTGACTATCGTAAATGGACCCAGAGGCTTCGCAGTGTATAGTGACGGCTCTCAACAAGGATTAGGGTGTGTGCTCATCAACCATGGGAGAGTGGTCACCTATGGTTCACGACAGCTCAAGGATCATGAGCGGAACTACCCCACACATGATTTGGAGTTAGCCGCAGTGGTGTTTGCATTAAAGATCTGGCGACATTATTTATATGGGGAAAAGTTTCAGATATTTATTGACCATAAGAGCTTGAGATATATATTTGACCAAAAGGAGTTAAACATGAGACAAAGGAGGTGGATGGAACTCCTTAAAGACTATGATTATGAGATCTCTACCATCCCAAGAAGACGAATGTAGTTACTGATGCCCTGAGCAGGAAGAGTATGGTATATGCTATGATGATCAGGGAATGGGATTTGCTAGAATAGTTCGTCAGACTCAAGATCTGAGATGAGGAAGCAAAAGGTCGATTTACAGCTAGCCTACGGATAGAGCCCAGTATTATGGATCAGATTAGAACCGGGCAGCAATATGATCAGAGGCTATTGGATATGGTTAACTAAGCATAACAGACCTCACAGTCAGATTTCATGGTTAGCGACAATGGGTTATTGAGGTTTAAGGGTCGAATTTGTGTTCTAAACGATGATACCCTGAAGCAACAAATACTGAGAGAGTCTCATTGCTCACGATACACTATGGACCTGAGAAGTACTAAGATGTACCAAGATTTACAAAGGGTGTATTGGTGGAGTGGTATGAAGCGAGACTGGCAGAATATGTGGCCAGATGTTTGGTATGCCAACAAGTGAAAGTTGAGCACCAAAAGCCCAGAGGATTGCTTAAGCTTTTGCTAGTGCCTACATGGAAATGAAAGCATGTCACCATGGACTTTATCATGGAATTACCGAGGACCTGAAGAGGTTATGATTCAATATGGGTGATAATAGATAGATTAACGAAGAGTGCCCACTTCCTTACCATCAAGAGCACAGATACCTTGAATACCTTAGTCAAGTTGTATGCTAAAGAAAGAGCTAGACTGCATGGGGCTCCAGTGAGTATTACATCTGATAGAGATTCCCGATTCACCTCCAGATTTTAGACTAGTTTTCAAGAAGCCATGAGATCTCGATTGAGTTTCAGTACCACCTATCATCCTCAGACTAATGGTCAATCCGAGCAGACTATACAGACCTTGGAGGACATGTTAAGGGTGTGTACAATGGATTTTAAGGGATCATGGGATGATCACCTGCCCCTTGTCGAGTTTGCATATAATAATAGCTATCATGCGAGTATTGGTATAGAACCGTATGAGGCCCTATATGGTACGAGGTGTAGATCCCTCATAGCTTAGGAAGAAGTGGGTGACAAAAAGGTAATTGCTGCCGACTTAGTTGAGCAGGTAGTTCAGAGTGTCAAAATCATATGTGGAAGGTTATGGGCTGCTCAAAGTTGACAGAAGAGTTACGCAGATGTACGTAGACGACCACTTGAGTTTCAAGCTGGAGATTTTGTGTTCCTTAAAGTGTCTCCCAATAAGGGTATCATGCGTTTTAGGATACACAATGTCTTTCACATTTCCATGTTGAGGAAGTATAATCCTGATCCCTCCCATGTCATCAAGTATGAAGCATTGGATATTCAAGGGGATATGAGTTATGCGGAAGAACACATCCGAATACTCAACAGAAAGGAAAATGTACTTCGGACTAAGAGGATTCCATTGGTTAAAGTCCTCTGGAAGCACCACTCAATGGAGAAAGCAACTTGGGAACTAGAGAGCCTTATGAAAGAGAAGGACGCCCAACTATTTAATAGCCTAAGTTAAATTTGGAGGACCAAATTCCCCAAAGGTGGGGAAGATGTGAGACTTGAGAATTTTATGCACCTTAGTCATGAGATTTGCAATGTAAAGATTGTAATTAGTGAATGTAATTATGTTATATCGATGTACACGCAAGTTTTAAATATAATAAAGTATATGGAGATAAAATTTTTAAGACTTAAATATGTATGGTTTGAAAAATGGGCTATGGAGTAGATTTTGGTAAGTTTGCAGTGAGTTTCCTGCAAATTTGAGCAGCAATAGTAGGATTTGTGAAGGCCAGATCGATCTCCAAGGGAAGAGAGATCGATCTCATGGCTCCATAATGCAAAAAATGTACAAAAGCAGGAAAGCAGATCGATCTCCTATTAACTCAGCCTAGCAAAATCGATCTTATCACAAGAGCATATCGATCTCCTTAAGTCTTGGCCTGGAAGAGATCGATCCCTACCCTTTACGAGATAGATCTCCATTTAGAAGAACAAATCGATCTTCACCCTTTATCATATCGATCTTGTAGTTGTTAATAAAGCAGTTGAAATCAAGTAGAGATCGATCTCCATCAATGACAGATCAATCTCGTACGCCCTGCCTATATAAGAATCACGAGATTTTTCCTGGAAACCGAGCCTCTCTAACCCACAAACCTCAACCCTCACCATTTTCACCCGAACAACATACTAGAAAATCAAGGATTGGATTTAACAAAGAAAAAGGGCAAGCATTCTACAAGTTGGTCAAGAGGAGACAAGCTAGATGAGTTCATAAGACCCTTGTTTTTCTTAAGCGTTATCATTTTATATATGTTGGTGAATGGATATATGTATATATATATATATTTGGTTGAAAAAGTCTAAGTCATGAGGGAAACACCCAATAAGTATAGTTGGAAAATAAAATGTGGATATCTTGTATTGGTTATGAGCTAGCTAAAGTGATAATTAAGATGTAGGAGAAGTTTTGAGATAATGTATGTGTTAAAAATGGTAACTTGGATATAGAATAGGTATAGGAACAAATGAGGTGAAAAGAGAAATGAGAGTGATGAATATTAACAATGATGTTTGGACAGCTAGAGAATCCGACATGGAAAACGAGGCTAGTGCGAGAGCCGGAGGATATTATACCACTCAAGGTGCAAGAGGTAAGGGAAATAAATCATTTGTCCTTATGAGTTTCGAATGATTGAAAGGGTTTTGATAGTATGAAAAGGGTTTAATGGAATGAGCATGTTTATGAGAAATGAGATGAATTGTTGCTTTGATAAGCGAGTGAGTGTTTTGCCAGTTTGAGCTCGATTTTGATGAGTTTTGTGTAACTATAGATATAATGTGTTATAATTCAAAATGAGTTTTAAAATAACTACTACGGGCTCTACGTGAAGGGAAAATGGTTTTAATAAGACAATGGTATATTTTACTGAGACTAAGGCGTGTCAAGAGATTCAGATCAATACTCCGCTTGATAGCGTTGAGTGGCCTTGCTTTCGTAACATGTAAGACTGAGCCTTAATCCAGTAGCGTGTAAGACCGATACCTCCATTCTGGTAACGAGAGATGACCTCGCTCTAGTAAGCGATGGGTGGCCTTGCTTTAATAGCATGTAAGACTGGGCCTTGCTTTGAATAGCATGTAAGACCACAGCTGTACAACTCTGATCAAGTCTATAGCGAATCATGGCCATGTATTGATGTTGAAGCTTCCCTCTTTTGAGGATGTCCACCTAGGGGATGATGTGATTTGATTTGATGTGATGTGCCTATGATGATGACTTTATCTGAGTTTTATTAAATGCCTAGTCTCGATTTCTTTGATGAATGATGTGTTTTACAATTATGATTTCTATCACGTAATGAGATTTGATGTTATGATGATTTGTGATCTTTATCACGTGAATTATGTTGAAGCCATTGTTTCTACCGTTATTTCTATAGCGTTTTACATGATCAAATATTTCTACCATATTGTGTTGTGATGACGATTTTATAACCTTCCCTTATGAGCTCTCCCCTTCTTTTTCCTCCTCCAGATTACTTGAAGTGGTGAGTTAGAGCCTGTCGTGTACGTGATATAGGATTGTGGACAAGATCTCCCCAGGCTATCGCCTGTACATGCATAAGGTATAATTCAGTTCATTTTGTGTCCAGACAGTGATGTAATACAGACATTTGTATTAAGTATTTTGGGATGTAATTAGGACAATATGAGAAAAATGAATCGTGTTTTGTCGACTGATGCCCTTGGGATATTTTATGATTGGGTTTATGTAATAGAAATTGTGTGATCTTGGGGTTAATGATTTATTATAAATACAAGTGATTAAATGACACTGTACAAGAATGCAACCCAAGTAAGAGATTTAATATAAGAAAAATTTTAAATTAGCCTTAATTTTTGCTCTTCTGGGCTATCACATAAGGACTTAAAACACGAGATGATTAAGCATGGAGTGAGAATTTGTGTATCCATTCTATTTCCAAGTAATACACACAAGTTCGATAACACGAAACTTATAGGAAATAAGCCTTTCCATGCTCGAAGTGTGAATGGATTGCAAAATGACTAGTGAGGCAATCGAACTCAAGTTCTCCTTGGGAAAATCTAGAAAAATAGAACAGGAAATGCCCCAGACAAAGGCTAGATCGATCTCCTATTCAAGGTAGATTGATCCCTTGTTCAAGCAGAACAATTTTTAAGTGAATCCGCCAAGGTCAGATCGATCTCCCCAATGGGCAGGTCGATCTTCATTTACCTCTGCCAAGAAGAGATCGATCCCCTATTAAGTGCAGATCGATCTCCATTTGATTCTGCCAAGCCAAGATCGATCTCCCCCCAATGAGAAGATCGATCGCCCTCTTCCAAAACCTGAGAATTCAATGGTCGAAAATGAAGGAAAGATCAATCTCCTACCCTAGCAGATTGATCTCATCACTCCCAATCGATAACATCTTGACGGTAAAACTTTATTTTTCAGTAAATCAAACATTTTCCTTCTATTTTCAACCAAAATGCCAAGCTTTCTCTCTCTAAAATACCTTCCCTTCTAAAAAGAATTAAGGAAAAGCTATTAGAGCCAAAGTTGTTCATTGTGAGGAGAAGAACAACATACCCTGGAATCAAAACTCAACTAGTTAGATTAAAGGAGCAAAAGGATCCTCCAAGTTTGGATAAGGGAAAAGTCAAAGGTAGGTGAGTTCTCGATACACCAACTCTAAATATGTATAATAAGATGTTGTCCCGAGTAGATTGGTGTAAAATCATTGGTTGAAAACACCTAGAATGTGATGAATCAAACATAACCTAAAAATGGGTTTAGTGGGAGAAAATGGATAGAGTTGAGTTGGTGATAAATAGGTTATACCAAGGTGTTAATAAAGTTGTATACATGGTATTGGGATGGTTAGGTGGAGTCAAATTTATGGAATTGGACAAGTGATGAAATGTGTATGAATAGTAATTGTTAAATGCATGAATAAATGAAGGAACTAAGGATTAGGCATGCAAATCGAGTATTTGAGTTGATAACTAAATGGGTTACTAGCCAAATTGATTAAGAACGGCACAATGTTGGCAGAATGTGAAAGTGGACCAAGCTTAATGCTATAAAGCCCGATAAGATAAATCAATTTTGATGAATGTTTGTAGCTCTAGAGATTAGATTAGGAGCAAGTTGGATTGAACGAGCTTCCAGAGCTGGAACTTATACTACGCTCGACATGATTCGAGGTAAGGGGGTTTTGTAAGTGCCTAGAGATGGCTATACGTATTTTGAGGGGAGTTATAGAGCGTAAATTTTACCTACTATCTAGTAATGCATTAAGAACTTTTGTGAAAGGTTCTAAAAATAAGGAAGGAAATATAAGTTTTACCTTGGTAGGAATATTATGAAAGGGGTAGTAAGGATCTAAAAATGCATGAATTTCCATGAATTTAATGTTTTTACCAAAATGAAACGCTTTGGTTTATACTGATAGCGCTGGAGCTCTGCTAGCACTAGTTTTATTAGTTTACTGTGCATGGAAGTCGTACTGAAACTTTACTCGTACGAAGATTTGACATGTTTTATAGAAAACAGTATTGATGCCTCTTGTAGATTGTGTGTCACAGTGAGATGATACATCGCACGCGTGTTTTGAGACATGAAATAGTTACCGACATAGTATAGGGCGACTAAGACATATGGCAGGCACCCTTGACAATGATGTAGGCTAAGACCTATGGTAGGCACCCTCAGACCATGTGGGTCCATAGAGTACGGTGTACTGTGTATGTCACATAGAGTGCGTTGTACCGTGTTGTCTTAATGACTAGTTTGTTGAGTTATTGCACGAGTAGGGCTGACCTCACCTCTCGTTGCAATTATGATGCCCCGCACGTCGGGATCCGCGTAGCATGGGATCACAGGGATTCATATATATAGCCATTATTCCCAATTTATCTCCGAAATGTAACCTACATGCCTCACTTGCTATTTTGTTTTATTGATAAATTTGGGCAGACCCGAAGGAGGGGTAACACTCGTGATTTGGGTTGTATAGAAGGAAATGTGATTTGGGTTGTATGAATGGCAATTAGTTTTGATATGACGAGTATGAGATGATTTATGTGTTGATTTTCCATTTAGTATCATGCTTAATTTTATGAATGTTTCATATACTATATACATATTCATATGGCATGGTTTTGATCTACCTCATGCTAAAGATATAAATGATTTCGATATCATGTCATTATAAGCATGTAAAGAGTGTAGCTGTCTACCTGCTTACATTATTTCCTTACTGAGTGTGTAGTTGCTCACCCTTTCATTTTCCATCCTTACAGAGCATCCATAGTGGTCAATAGCGAGCACAGACTTGCACTCCCAGTGTCTGCTGCTGCCCATCACTGAGAGGTATACACATTATTGTCGTTTTGTATCTAAACAAGAATAAGATAACAATATTTTTTTAGAAATGTAAATTTGGGGGATGTAAACATTCATAGACATCTATTAATTAATGAAGTTAATGTAAGTAATTTAAGTGTCTACAGATATCGTATATATATGTTATGTGATATCGTGTATGGTAAGAGGTAATTGGCTCCGAATCATAGCTCAACTGTTTAATGTGGGAAACTGTTCACGACAGGGTAAATTAAATGAATAAATACAAAAAAAATTAGTGATTTTTTGGATGAAGAGGGTTGTGACAGAGATTGGTGTCAGAGCGGAGTTAATCTGATATGAATTGGAGTTAGGAATAAGAGAATTTACATCCCCGAATTGCTATACTCTGTTTAGATATAAATGTGTATATCTGATAGGTTAGACTTATGAATAATTATGGATGTAGGAATTTAGGCATCATGCCTATCACACGCAATGGTAGAGGGGTGAGGGCACGTGCTAGGCACCATAGAGGGAGGCTTGAAAGCCGTGCAGAGCCGCAGATTGGTCAGATCCCGTAGGAGCCTACTAAGAGAAAAAGGGGATATTGAGGTATGCTTTACTAGGTTATTCCAAAACCATACAAGTATGTTTTAGATGCGAGGACATGAGTCATAGAGTGTGAAATTGCCCACAGCCACAGAAACCACACTCTCAAGACCCTCATAGACAATAGCCTCAAAGGACGATTCCCCAAAGACGAGCTATGGCTGCTGATAAGGGTAAGAAGTCGATCACAAAAGGACGTGTGTTTTCCTTAGAAAAGGAGACCGCAGACACTTCATTTGAGACCATACGAGGTACAATTCTCGTATGTAATCGTGAGGCTCATGTGTTATTTAACTCGGGATCCATGCATTCTTTTATTAATGTATACTTTGCATGTAAACTGAGTTTAAAGCATGAACCCTTAGATTTTATTTTACAAGTAAATACCCCTATGCGCGAGTCCCAGAGTACTGATATGGTGTGTAGGAGATGTGAGATCAAGGTGGGAGATAGGGTAGTGTTAGCAGATCTAGTCGAATTAAACATGTGTGGTTTTGATGTGATTTTAGGAATGGATTGGTTAGCGGCCAACCGTGTGAGTCTAGACTGCTACAATAAGATTATGACCTTCTCCCAACCTGAAAAGTTTAGTATACATTTGAATGTTAGGGAATGAAAATGTATGAAGTTCATTGTGAGAAAATTTAAAGATGTGGTTATATCACTGTTAAACACTGATTTAATTATTGATATGAAGGTTACATCGCACTCATCTCTGATATGAGTCAAGAACATCCAAGGATAGAGGACATACTAGTAGTATGTGAGTTTCCGGATGTGTTCCCTGATGAATTGCTTGGCTTACCATCGGAAAGATAGCTAAAGTTCACTATCGATTTAGTGTCGGATACCCAACCGATCTCTAAACCTTCCTATAGGATGGCGTTGGTCGAATTGGAAGAGTTAAAGAAACAGTTACAAGAATTGCTTGACCATGGTTTTATTAGGCCTAGTGTGTGGCCATAGGGAGCTCCGGTGTTATTCATAAAGAAGAAGGATGGTAGCCTAAGACTGTGCATAGATTATAAATTATTGAACAAGGCTACAGTGAAGAATAAATACACCCTGCCAGGAATAGACAATTTGTTGGACCAACTGAGAGTGGCTTCTATCTTTTCTAAGATTGATTTAAAGATCGGGCTATCACCGATTAAGAATCAAGAAAGAGGATATTTCGAAATCGGCCTTCAGAACTAGGTATGGCCACTACGAGTTCTTAGTGATGCCCTTTTGTTTAGCGAATACCCCTGCTGGTTTTATGAGTTTGATGAATAAGGTATTTAGGGACTATCTAGATCAGTTTGTGATAGTCTTCATTGATGACATCCTTGTGTATTCTCGATCTCATTAAGAACACGCATAATATTTGAGGACTATGCTATAGATACTCAGGGATAGGCAACTTTATGAAAAGATCAGTAAGAGTGAGTTTTGGCTAGATCAAATAGCTTTTCTTGGGCATATTGTATCTAAGGACGAGGTGTCAGTTGATCTGTCTAAGATAGAAGCTGTACTTAATTGGGAGAGACCAAGGACAGTTATAGAGATTCAGAGTTTTCTAGGACTTGCAGGGTATTATAGAAGGTTTGTTGAAGGATTTTCTAGGATTACCACTCATTTGACTAAACTCACACATAAAGATACTCCTTTTGTATGGTCTGACCAGTGTGAGCAGAGTTTCTAAGAATTAAAGAGGAGATTAACGACGGCACCTGTGTTGACTATTCCAAATAGACCTGAAGGCTTCGCAATATACAGTGATGCCTCTCAACAAGGATTGGGGTGTGTGCTCATGCAGCATGGGAGAGTGGTCACCTATGGTACGCGACAACTAAAGGATCATGAACAGAATTACCCCATGCATGATTTGGAGTTAGCCATAGTGGTGTTCACATTAAAGATCTGGCAGCATTACTTATATGGGGAAAGGTTCCAAATATTTACTAATCACAAGAGCCTGAGATATATATTTGACCAAAAGGAGTTAAACATGAGACAAAGGATATTGATGGAACTTCTTAAGGACTATGATTGCGAGATACTCTACCATCCCGGGAAGGCGAACGTGGTCGTTGATGCCTTAAGCAGGAAGAGTGTGATATCTGCTATGATGATCAAGGAATGGGATTTGTTAGAATAGTTCGCTGGACTCAGGATCGGAGTTGAGGAAGCAGAAGTCAGGTTTATGGCTAGCCTGTGGATAGAGCCCAGTATTGTGGATCAAATTAGAACCGGGCAACGATACGATCAGCGGCTATTGGATATGGTTAACCAAGCTGAATAGACCTCACAGTCAGATTTCATGGTTAGCGACGATCGGTTATTGAGGTTTAAGGGTCAAATTTGTGTTCCAAACGAGGATACCCTGAAGCAGCAAATGCTGAGAGAGTCTCACTGCTCACGATACGCCATGCACCCAAGAAGTACCAAGATGTTTTAAGATTTAAGAACAGTGTATTGGTGGAGTGGTATGAAGTGGGACATGGCAGAATATATGGCCAGATATTTGGTATGCGAACAAGTGAAAGCTGAACACCAAAAGCCCGGAGGATTGCTTAAGCCTTTGCTTGTGCCCACAAGAAAATGGGAGCATATTACCATGGACTTTACCATGGGATTGATAATTCTATATTTTAAGAATTATTTATGCTTAATTTCCAAATTAATTATTTAAATCCCCAATTTATTTTGTTAATTGTCCCCTTTATTTATTTAAAATTCTCATGTTTGCAGATAAATTAAATCCGGATGTATTTTGAATATTTCGGTAGAAAATGGATCGAAATTGGGCTAAAATCGAGATTGAGCCACGCGGACAACAAGGTCATGCCACCTAGCACATCCAATTGGACAAGAAGACCGATGACATGGAAATATCTTTTCAAGGAGCCAATGGTGTGAAGACAAGTGGCCAAAAAAATGCCAACTCATCAAGGATGTAGAAATTACAATTTTACCACTAATGTGTTTATAAATAGGAAAGGATGACAATTGAAAGGTTATGTAATTTTAGGAGTAGAAGTAGATGTAATGTAGTTTTAGGAGTAGAGTAGTGTAATGTAATGTAGTTTAGAGTAGTTTAGTTTTAGATTACATTTTGAAGATTTACTTTCCTGTTTTCCGTTAGCTTCCATTTTCACTTGTAATGTTCATTCCATTTTTATGTTCTTCATTTTCTAGTCTTGGATAATTTTTCTTTTCAATGGAAATCATTATCATTTTCATGCTCTTGGTTTGGTAAAAATTAGTTATTTTATTTTTTCAAGTTTTATTTACATAGATTATATTTTCTAAGTTAGCTCTCGGTTTGAGCTTCTTTGGTGTTTTCAGGTTGCTTCATTCTTGCTATTTACAGGCAGTGCGGTTGTCGGCAGCTAACAGGAACATGACTAATGGATGATGTGGAAAAAGTTGTTCTTTCTTTTGCAACTAAACTGTAACCCCTGGAGCCGACTATTTTCATGTTTTACAATCCTTTTTCATTTATGATTTAGTGTTCAGTGCTGAGTTTCAGCATCTTCTTGTTAATTTCTACTTGCTTGGAGATGTTTGCATTCAAAATCGAGAGAGTGTGTTTAATGGGTAGCTGGACAGCAACAATGTAACCATAACCGAGAACCTCAATTTCTCCTCTGTTTGCCTCTGTTTCTCTTCATTATTACTGTTCATTGTCATTTTCTGTTTATGTATCTCTGCTGGTTAGGTTTGCAGGAGTGTCGGGTAAAACGTGTCTTGTTGCAGCAATCAGAATCTGAGATGGGCAAAGTCGGCCAGCTGCTCCATGAACAGAATGTAGCAGACTTTCATACGGGAATGCCAAAATGCAGAATGCAGGTGCAAAATGCAGTGCATTGCATGGCACTCACAGTATCAATTAAGAGGAACAAGAGGAGTTGATCAACCTGGAGCAGAGGACAAAGCCGAGAGCACTTGGAGTAAGCCCTGAATGTGGGTGATGCTCGGTAAGGGTATGCTGGGCAAACCGTGAGGAATAGTAATAGCACTTGCAGAGGTCGCGGATGTGTAGATGATAAACAATACCTGTGTATCAACCTGGAGTAGCAGACAGCAAACAACTAGGACATGCAGTAGGCAGCAGAAGTGGACCTCATCTGGAGCTGTTTCTGGTCAGGACCGAGAGGAACTGCACAAAATCGAGAGTGCAAGACCCGTGCAGTAGAGCAGCATCACTGGACACGCTTGGGCCGCAAAAACAGGTAGAAACGTGCATGGACTGTATTGCGTGTAGGATAGAACCAAGAATTGGAGCTGAACACGCCTGACAGCAAGATGAAACCGAGGCAAAGTTGGCAGATAGCAAACTAGGACAGAACCGAACGTAAGCAAGCTGGACACGCATAACTAACCCGAGGCCATCACCTGGAAACCAGAAAATGAAATGAAGCACGAACAGTGTTTGGAGGGATTTATTGGTTGATTCAAATCTAAGGCTTTGTTTGGGATTCAACTCTAGCAATTAATCCTTTTTCATGCATTTGTTAGTTGTTAGTTATTTAGTTTAGTCAATTATAATGCTAGGTTAGTTTAAATATTTTTGTTTGTTAATTTAATTTTTAGTTAGTAGTTAATTTTATATTAAATGTTTTAGGATTTTCTTTTAGTTTAGATGCATTTAGAGTTAATTTAGATTAAATGTGTTTCATTCATTTTTAATTTAGTCTTTATTTTCATTAAGTTTTAGTTTAGTTTAAATTACATTTTGATTAAGTATTCTTATTGCATTTTAGGTTTGTTAATTTTAGTTTAATTAATCTTGCTTTATTATTTTCATAATTGCATTTTAATTGCGTTAATTAGCTTCAACTATTTTAATTTCTTTTATAGGTTTTTTATTTTAATTGCGTGGAGTACTGTAAGTAATTTTGCTCAGTTTTATTTAGTTCTTTTTATTTTATTGCTTTCCAGTAATTTTAATTATAGCTATTTAGATCACCCACCTTAATTTCATAATTTGCTATAATATACTTAGGGTAAGATTAACAGGTACTTAATTAGGCTAGTCAACTTCTCTGAGGAACGATAACTCGGGACTCAAATCCCATTATTACTTGTACGACCCATGCACTTATGGACATTACCTTCAGGGCGTGTGTTTTTGGCGCCGTTGCCGGGGAAGTCTTAATTAGTCGTTAATTAATATCGATGAAATTATGCTTAGGTGTAATTCTAGCTTGTAAATATTTAGGTTGTAAATATTTAATCTGGATTAGTTAATTGAAAAATTGAAATCAAAAAAATTGAAAAACTTAAAAAAAAAATTTCTAAGGACTTTTCGATGATTGCATGCGTAGAGCCAGAAGTTTTGATTGCTTTCCTCTATATCCTAAAATCGAACGCACTCTTAGAAAAACTCGAAAGGACTCTAGGAAATTATTAGCTCCGCTGCAATTCACCATGGCAGAAAATAGGGAAATTAGAACTGTTAGAGATTATGCGATGCCGACAATTGGAGGATATTATTCTGGCATTAGGCCACCAGCTATCCCTACAAATAACTTCGAAATTAAGCCCGCAATCCTCCAGATGTTCCAAACTTCTCTACAGTTCAGTGGGCTTCCACACAATGACCCACATGCTCACCTTGGGCAATACTTGGACTTGTGCAACACGTTTAAACACAATGGATTATTTGATGATGCGCTTAGGCTTAGATTATTCCCCTTCTCGCTTAGGAATAGGGCACGACACTGGTTAACCTCCTTGCCCCCAGGATCCATTTCTACATGGGACGAGTTAGCCCATCAATTTCTAGCTAAGTTTTTCCCTCCCTCTAAAATAGCCCAGCTTCGTAGTAATATATCTTCCATTGCCCAGTACGACTTTGAATCTCTTTACGAAGCATGGGAAAGATATAAGGAGCTTCTTAGGAAGTGCCCTCATCATGGTCTACCTTTGTGGCTGTAAGTCCCGACCTTGTACAACGGACTTACAAGCCAAAATAGGACCATTGTTGACGCTGCTGCTTGTGGAGCCCTGATGTGCAAAATAGATGAGGAAGCTTACGAGCTTTTAGACAAGATGGCGGCTAACAACTATTTATGGTCCTCGGAGAGGCAAATGCCAAAGAAGCCAGCGAGTTTTTATGAGCTCGACACACTGTCTACCTTGACCTCTCAAATCGCTAATCTTACGAAGAAGGTAGAGTCGCTCAGTTGTCAGAGCCCGCTTTACATCCCCACAATGCCGCTATCCTCACCCTCACTACCTCACTGGTAGACTTTTGAGCCTGTTGGATAACTCCAAGGGCAGACAGCGCTACTCCACAACATCCACGTATTGTCCGCTTTGGCCCATTGGACATCACGGCTTTGTTTCATTCGGGTACTCCAGCCCACTGGCCTGCTTCCCCTCAGAACGCGTCCTCGGAGGCTCGAACTCGGGTTAACACCCTTGTTCTTGCACTCCTTATGCCATTGAGCCAGCTCAATTGGCATAAGGAGTGACGAACAAAGGACAAAGTCCTGAGTTCGAATCTCCGAGGACGCGTTCTGAGGGGAAGCAGGCCATGTGGTCTGGAGTACCCGAATGAAACAAAGCCGTACGGGCTTCGGTCCAAAGTGGACAATACGTGGATGTTGTGGAGCAGCGCTGTTTGCCCTTGGAGTTATCCAACAGGCCCAAAAGTCTACCAGTGAGGTAGTGAGGGTGAGGATAGCGGCCTTCTGGGGATGTAAAGCGGGCTCTGACAATTAAAACGCGCGTTTTTATTGTCAGAGCTAGCTTTACATCCCCACAAGGCCGCTATCCTCACCCTCACTACCTCACTGGTAGACTTTTGGGCCTGTTGGATAACTCCAAGGGCAGACAGCGCTACTCCACAACATCCACGTATTGTCCGCTTTGGCCCATTGGACATCACGACTTTGTTTCATTCGGGTACTCCAGCCCACTGGCCTGCTTCCCCTCAGAACGCGTCCTCGGAGGCTCGAACTCAGGTTAACACCCTTGTTCTTGCACTCCTTATGCCATTGAGCCGGCTCAATTGGCATAAGGAGTGACGAACAAAGGACGAAGTCCTGAGTTCGAATCTCCGAGGACGCGTTCTGAGGGGAAGCAGGCCATGTGGTCTGGAGTACCCGAATGAAACAAAGCCGTACGGGCTTCGGCCCAAAGTGGACAATACGTGGATGTTGTGGAGCAGCGCTGTTTGCCCTTGGAGTTATCCAACAGGCCCAAAAGTCTACCAGTGAGGTAGTGAGGGTGAGGATAGCGGCCTTGTGGGGATGTAAAGCGGGCTCTGACAATAAAAACGCGCGTTTTAATTGTCAGAGCCCGCTTTACATCCCCAGAAGGCCGCTATCCTCACCCTCACTACCTCACTGGTAAACTTTTGGGCCTGTTGGATAACTCCAAGGGCAGACAGCGCTACTCCACAACATCCACGTATTGTCCGCTTTGGCCCATTGGACCTCACGGCTTTGTTTCATTCGGGTACTCCAGCCCAATGGCCTGCTTCCCCTCAGAATGCGTCCTCGAAGGCTCGAACTCGGGTTAACACCCTTGTTCTTGCACTCCTTATACCATTTGAGCCAGCGCGTTTTTATTGTTAGAGCCCGCTTTACATCCCCACAAGGCCGCTATCCTCACCCTCACTACCTCACTGGTAGACTTTTGGGCCTGTTGGATAACTCCAAGGGCAGACAGCGCTATTCCACAACATCCACGTATTGTCCGCTTTGGCCCATTGGACCTCACGGCTTTGTTTCATTCGGGTACTCCAGCCCAATGGCCTGCTTCCCCTCAGAACGCGTCCTCAGAGGCTCGAACTCGGGTTAACACCCTTGTTCTTGCACTCCTTATGCCATTTGAGCCACTGGCTCAATTGGCATCAGGAGTGCAAGAACAAGGGTGTTAACCCGAGTTCGAGCCTCCGAGGACGCGTTCTGAGGGGAAGCAGGCCATTGGGCTGGAGTACCCGAATGAAACAAAGCCGTGAGGTTCGAGCCTCCAAGGACACGTTCTGAGGGGAAGCAGGCCATTGGGCTGGAGTACCCGAATGAAACAATGTCGTGAGGTCCAATGGGCCAAAGCGGATAATACGTGGATGTTGTGGAGTAGCGCTGTCTGCCCTTGGAGTTATCCAACAGGCCCAAAAGTCTACCAGTGAGGTAGTGAGGGTAAGGATAGCGGCCTTGTGGGGATGTAAAGCGGGCTCTGACATCAATACCCAACATAATCCTCCCACTAGTCCTAACCCTGTGTATTCTGTCCAAAGTCCTTTTCTTTCCTGCGAGCTGTGTAGTGATACCTACTCTGTAGATAGATGTCCGCTCAACTTAGAATCGGTTCAGTATGTTGCCCCTTCTCAAACGCAACAGAACAACCTTTTTTCAAACGCCTATAATCCAGGGTGGATGAACCATCCTAACTTCTCCTAGAGCCAAAACCAAGGGTAAAATTCTAGCTCTAGACCTATAGGACTCCATGGTTTTCAAGCTTCACCGGTTCAGGTACCACCACATCATCCATCCCCACCTCAATTTGAATATCATCCATCACCACCACCACTGCAACCTATGCAGCCCCAACATTACCACACATCAGTAGCTAAGAAGAAGCCCTCGCTTGAGGAAATGTTCACAACTATCCTACAAAATCAAGCTGCTTCAATTAAGAACTTAGAGGTTCATTTAAACCCCGTAATTTTTTCTACGTTTAATTAAATTATATAAAAATAGAAATAATATATATTAATAGAAGTGTGAATATTCATTGTTGGGCTTGAGAACTATAGGAACCGAGAAGCCCCTGGGATGACCGGGAACCCGAAGATACAAGAAGCAATAAGGCAAATGCAAGTACGGAAGGATTAGAAAATTTTAATTTGTTAATCGAAAATTGTTGATGTAAACACTTATATCGAGAATTTATGAAGAATGATGGAATCCCGATACTATTTTATTTTTGGAATAAGGAAAATCTCGTGGAAGGCATGATATTATGTCTTTGGATAAATTATACAAGGAAAATGTATATGTGTAGAGAAATACATAAGTGAAAATGTATATATATATATATATGTATATATATATATACATACATACTAGACATTTAAATAAAAGGAAATGTGTATGTATATATATATATACATACATAGGTATAATATATATATATACTAGACAATTTAAAATGGAAAA
This sequence comes from Firmiana major, assembly GCA_033439115.1. Taxonomy (NCBI): domain Eukaryota; kingdom Viridiplantae; phylum Streptophyta; class Magnoliopsida; order Malvales; family Malvaceae; genus Firmiana; species Firmiana major. The sequence continues at coordinate 40,556,709 of CM065908.1, read as the reverse complement.
ATAATGATATATATATATGACAAATATATATATATATGTATTGTAAGGTATAATGTATAAGGTATTTAAAATAAAATGGAAACAAAAAAATATAATAATAGTAAAAATAATAACAATACAAATACATAACAAATAATACCTACATACTAATATAATATATATATATATATACATATATATTAAACAAATATATATATATATATTATGGCATGTACGGAATTGGCTTAGAAAAGCCAATTCCGTCTGCCATTGTTGCAATTGGAAAAAAAATTAAACAGAGGAGCTTTGCGGGAGAAAGAGCAAAAGAAGAGAAGAGAAAGGAGAAAGGGAAGAAGAGGGGCTGATCGGCTGGGGAGAAAAGGAAAGGAAAGAAGAGAAAGGAGAAAGGAGAAAGGAAGAAGAGGGGCTGATCGGCTGGGGAGAAGAGGAAAGGAAGGAAGAGAAAAGAGAAAGGAGAAAGGAAGAAGAGAGGCTCGGTCGGCTGGAGAAGAAGGGAAGAAGAGAGAAAGAAGAGAAGGGAAGGGAGAGGAGAAGGAAGCTGAGTCTGCCGAGGAAGAAAAGAAAGGAAAAAAAAGAGAAACCGAGAGGAAGGAAAGGGGGATAGTAGCATCGAGAAGAAGAAGAAACCGAAGCTGTTGGGAGCAGAATAGGGGTGCGTGAATGGGTCCGAAGCTGTTGGGAATAGGAGCTGAACAGAGTAGCTGAACCAGTAGCAGCCCAGAAGTGATGATAACAGAGGAGAAAAGGAAGCTGGGAATTGGGAATTGAGGTTGACCGAAGGCAGCACCGAGAGCAGGAAATCTGGAAACAGAATCGGGATTGAAGGGATAGCAGAACATGGGCTGGAAATAGAGGCTGCAACCGAGAGCAAACAGTAGAAACCGTGAGGGAGAAAGGGCTGGAACCGAGGGAGAAAGGGAGGAAGAAGAAGAGCAAACGGGATAGTGAGCAGCTGGGCTAACCGAGAGGGAAGAAAGGAAAAAGAAAGAAAAGAAAGAAAAAAAAAAAGAAAAGGAAGAAAGAAAAGGTAAAATACATGTATGTATAATGTATATTGATGGGCATGTATATATATGTATTGTATGTGTATAGCATGTTAGTTATAGATTAAATTAGACAAAAAAAAAATGGAAAGATGAGAGGTAGGCAAAAATATATATATATATGTGATATTGAATAATGGAAACAAGTGATAATATATATGTATTTATGTGAATATATATATATATATATATATATATTTGGGTATATACATATAGGTGTGTATAATGAAAAGGTATGTTGGTATTTGTACATATGTTTGATAATGAATAAGGGAAGCCAAGGATAAAATAAATATGTGTACATACTTAGGTGTATATACATATAGGAGTATATGAAAAATGTGTATATACTTGGGTGTACATGCAAATGAGTATAAAATAAATGTGTATTTTAGTATATGTACATACAAAGAATGGATACATGTGATAAGGAAAAATGGAAAACAATGATATATATATATATATAAAGGAGTGTATATATATATATTTAGGTACATATACGTATGGATGTACATAGGATGAATGTGTGCTAGTATATGAGATAGGGAAATATGAAAAACAAATAAAAGTATATATATGTATATACAAAGAATGTATATATACACTCCTATATGTATATATATAAAAATATATATTTATGCGTGTATAGATGAGGATGTATATAATAAAGGTATATGTTAATACTTGTAGGAGCAAATATATAAATAGTGAAGAAATATATAAACGTGCGTGTCGGCCTAAGGTTATACAATAATACGTACACACGCAGTAGCAACGATAAATTATGATTTTAACGCAATTCGCATGAATAGGGTGCTAAGTTTACAATTTCGGTTTAGGTGATTGTAGAAGGGATTAAAGGAGGTACTAGGAGACGTCACCATTCGAATTCGAGATACTCGATAAATCGAGGTAAGGGGTATTACTTAACTTAGTTCTGATATTGCATTCTTGCTTCACTGAGAAATGATTTTATGAAAGAGCATATGATTTGAAATGATTTATCAATGCTTCCATACTTGCGAAACTATTTACAAAACATGATTTCATTTTGCAAAATGTTCGCTAGAACATCTATGATTATGAAATAAACTTTCAAATTATGAAAATGCATGGAAGTTTTATGATAGCTTGAAAACCCATATTTAAGCTTTAAATGGAACTTTTGACGTTTTCAAAAGGATTTACGAAAAGAGAAAATATGTTTTAAGACTATAGGCTTCATGCATGGTTACTTCTTGTGGTGTTTCGGCTCCACCACTTAGGTACGGTACTTAGGCCCCTTTAGCACTTGACTCAACCTGTGTGGAAGATGTCGTGCTACTGGTGGTTTATGATGATATTTCGGTAGTATCTCGTGCCTGCGTAGCACGCAATTATGTTTCCTACACGAAGAGTGCCACTAGTGCCCGTGTCCTAGCTAAGTGCTAGTGAATGTAAGTAAGATAGATACTACCCATACTTTACGAAAGGGCTGTACGACCCTGATCCAGTCTACAGCCCACTTACCATGGCCATAGGTATGATGACTCTCTACGGAGAATGACACGTATCACATGACTTAGTTATAGCCTAGTCTCCTCGATTTTAATTATAAAATCGACAATGATGAGAGTTTATGAAATGATTATGAAATATGCATGAGATGTTTATGAAATGATTATGAAATATGCATGAGATGTTTATGTTTATGAAATGATTATGAAATATGCATGAGACGTTTATGAAATGATTATGAAATAATCATGATATGTTTACGAAATTATTTATGGAATGTTCATGAAAATTGTTAAGCATGTTAATGGTTTTATTGACACACATGCTTTATGACGTTTATGCATGAAATGGAAATTTTTGTATTACATTAAGTTTCATTCCATGAACAATTTCAAATACTTTTATATGTCAGAACTATTTTAATAGTACTATCTTACTGGGCTTTTCCCCAAAAGCTCACCCCTCTACCTTCATATCATTTGCAGTGAATTTGTAGACGCTACCTGCCGCGTACACAACGTAGGCTGGTGGGAAGAGCTACCCTAGGCTACATTTTGTACATGCAAAAGGTATACAGTTACATTACTGTACCAGACATAATTGTATGCACAGACATATATTGGAAATATCAGTTGGGATGTAATTTTGTAAGGAACGATGTAAACATTACTACTTTGGCATAATGTTTGAGATAATCTTTTGAGATGACTAGTATTAAATTGAAATGGATGTATTGAGTGGTAAAGATGAATTTGGAAAGTATGCTTGGTAGTGGTGGATATCTAGGATTGTTGGAAAGCATGCATGGTAGTTGTGGATATCTAGGATTGCCAAAAACAACTGATTTGCAGGTGGGTATGCTCATATATAAGTTGTTGTGCTGCCAAAATTTTTATCGGCCACATAAGTTAAAATATAGAAATTAATTATAATTACGAGTAAAGTATTAGGAAAAGTGTTTTGACACTGCACAGGAATACAACCTAAGTGAATAAGGGAATAAGTGGGTAAATTAAATTCAAAAAAAAAATTTCCCCGATTTTCAAGGGTCAAGGGTCGTTACAATTTAGGTGGTATCAGAGCGAAGGTTGTCTAGTACTGTCAGTGTCGAAAATAGGAATTAAATTACAGCCCAATGTCTGTGCTTGTATGGTTGTAGATAATGTATACCTAACGAGTTTAAGGTTTGATTTTTGGAATTACGCGCAGGTATTAGATCACTGCACAATGAGCGGGAGACGCGGATGTACTCGGAGGTAGGCTTAGCCACCTCCACCTCCTCCACCCGAGCCAGAGAGTCTTGGTACTCGTATGGCTCAGTTTGAGCAGCGACTGGAGCAACGCCTCGAGCGAGGTTTGGAGTCGATTGCTACCATGGTTGCCCAACATCTAGGGGTAAATGTTTTCGATTCTGCTTCCACAGCACCAGTTTCTACTCCGGTACTGACTCCTCCACAAGCACCACCACCTCCTCCTCCACAAGTTCCTCCAGTACCTATGGCGCCTCAGCCTCCTATACAGGCTCGGAAGGAGGAGAAGGATATTGGCAGGATGAGATTTCCTGAAGATGAGGCCTCAAGCATTTAAGGGGATTAAGAACCCAGTAGAGGCTAAAGAGTGGCTGGTGAGCCTCGGGAAGATTTTCAATTTTTTGTGTTGAGAAGGTTTCCATGGCCACCTACATGCTACAGGGCCAAGCAGAGTATTGGTGGGGATCCACCAAGTTCCTTCTGACTGCTCAGCATCCAGTGATTAGTTGGGATACGTTCTCCATAGCTTTTAGGAAGCAGTATGTTCCACTAGCTGCCCAACAGAAGTTGAGGATGGACTTTTTGAGTTTGGTATAGGCGGTATGACTATGGATGAGTACGAAAGTAAGTTCACCATGCTGATGTGGTATGATCCGGAGACGTTTCAGAATGAAGAACGTCGGACTGAGAGGTTCTTAGCAGGATTAAGGCCAGCTATTAGAGACCGTCTTTTGGGGTTATGGATTACAGAATTTTAGGATGCCCTGGGTAGAGCACAGATGGTCGAGAGGGGCTTAAATGTCACATAGGTGGAGTATGGCCTTAAGGGAAAGAGCAGGGATAAGGGTAAGCGGACAGAGTTCGTGAGACAGGATTTTAGGAGGGTTCAGCCCAAGAGGTAGAGGACGAATGAGTTTCGGCCTAGACTTGATAGACCCATCATTACAGTACCTGCTCCTCAGATTGCTAGAGGTCCGCAACAGTATAGGCCAGTGTGCAAATAGTGTGGGAAGCTTCATGGGGGTGTGTGCCTTTTGACCACTGAGAGCTGCTTTGTGTGTGGGCAAAAGGGACATATAATGAGAGATTGTCCATAGAACCAGGTTCCACAATGCCCAGAGCCACCAGAACAACCTGAGAGGTAAGCTCCCTAGAGACGAAACCCAGAGAGACGGGCTACCGTAGCAGAGAAGGGTAGGAAGCCTGTCACGCATGGGAGGGTCTTTGCCTTGGACAAAGAGACTGCTGATACCTCCACTGAGACCATTCAGGGTAAGCTTTTAATTTGCAATCATGAGGCACAAGTATTGTTTGATTCATGTTCCACCCACTATTTCATATCACCACATTTTTCATGTCAATTGCATGTTAAGCTTGAATCTTTAGACTTTATCTTGCAAGTTAGCACACCTATGTATAAATCACAAAAGACTGATATGGTGTGTAGAAATTGTGAAATCAAGGTAGGAGATAGGATCATATTAGTAGATCTAATTTTGTTGAGCATGTATGGCTTTGATGTAATTTTGGGTATGGATTGGCTAGTCACCAACCGTGTAAGTTTAGACTGCTACTCTAAGACTGTAAGCTTCTCCTTACCTAGTAAGTTTAGTGTATGCTTTGCAATGAAGGACTAAATTTTATGATTTTGACAATTGATGAAAATTTGATGAATGTGTTAATGTGAAGGTTATGTTGCATTCCTCCTCGATACTAGTCGCGAATGTCCAAATATTTAGGACATACCAGTGGTATGCGAGTTCCCGAATGTGTTTCCTTATGAACTACCAGGATTACCACCAGAGAGAGTTAGAATTCACAATAGGTTTGGCACCAGAGACTCAGCCAATCTCGAAGTCTCCTTACCAGATGGCCCTTATCAAACTTGAGGAATTGAAGAAGCAGCTACAAGACTTGCTAGACAAAGGGTTCGTTAGGCTGTGTGTATCCCCGTGGGGAGCTCCGGTATTATTTGTGCGGAAGAAAGATGGTAGTCTCAGGTTATGTATAGACTACAGGCTGCTGAACAAAGCCACAATTAAGAACAAGTATCCTTTGCCCAAAATAGATGATCTATTTGACCAGCTAAGATAGGCTACGGTGTTCTCAAAGATTGACCTGAGATCGAGCTATCACCAATTGAGGATTAGGAAAGAGGATGTTCCGAAGACGGCCTTCAGAACGAGATATGGCCACTATGAGTTCCGTGTGATGCCCTTTGGTCTAACTAATACCCCAACTGCATTTATGAGCTTGATGAATGAAGTGTTCTGAGAGTATCTAGATCAGTTCATCATTATTTTCATCGATGAAATTCTGATCTACTCAAAGTCCCGAGAGGAGTATGAGCAGCACTTGAGAGTAGTGCTCCGAACTCTCAGAGAGATCAGTTGTATGGGGAGTTGGATAAGTGTGAGTTCTGGTTGGAGCTGATAGTATTTTTGGGCCATGTTATTTCTAAGGACGGGGTGTCAGTGGATCCATTGAAGGTCGAGGCAGTACTTAATTGGGAGAGGCCGAGAACAGTTACGGAAATCCAGAGTTTTCTGGTACTAACTGGATACTACAAGAGGTTTGTAGAAGGTTTCTCCAAGATTACCGCTCCACTGACTAAGCTGATACGCAAGGATGTTCCATTCGAGTGGACTGATCAGTGTGAGCAGAGTTTTGAAGAACTCAAGAAGAGGTTGACTATCGCCCCAGTCTTAACCATTCCTAGTGGGTCTGGAGGCTATGCAGTATACAGTGATGCATCATACTAGGGCTTGGGGTGTGTACTTATGCTGCATGGGAGAGTGGTTGCATATGGTTCTCGACAGCTTAAGAACCATGAAAGGAATTACCCCACCCATGATTTGGTGTTGGCTGCGGTTGTTTTGCTTTGAAGATATGGCGACATTATCTGTATGGGGAAAAGTTTTAGATTTTTACTGACCATAAGAGCTTGAAATATATATTTGATCAGAAGGAGCTAAATATGAGACAGAGACGGTGGATTGAGCTCCTTAAGGATTATTATTGCGAGATCCTATATCACCCGGGCAAGGTAAACGTAGTGGCAGATTCTTTAAGCAGTAAGGGGATGATTTCTTTCATGATGGTCAGAGAATGGGAGTTGCTAGAGCAGTTTACTGAGCTCAGTGTTAGTGTGGAGACAACAGATGTTAGGTTCATAGCTAGTTTGCAGATGGAACCTAGTATACTTGATCAGATCAAAACTGGACAGAAAGGTGATCAGAAGTTATTGGATATGGTCAGTAAGGCAGGACAGGACGAATAGTCAGACTTTATGGTCAGTGAGGATGGACTGATGAGATTTAAGGGCCGTATATGTGTCCCAAACGATGATGCCCTATAACAAAGGATCTTAAAGGAGTTCTATTGTTCGCGGTACACCATACACCCGAGAAGCACTAAGATGTATCAGGATTTATGGAAGGTGTATTGGTGGGTTGGTATGAAAAGAGATGTAGCTGAGTTTGTGGCCAAGTGTTTGATTTGCCAACAGATTAAGATCGAACACCAAAGACCAGCAGGATTACTTAAGTCTCTTCCAGTGCCTACTTAGAAATGGGTGCACATTACTATGGATTTTATTATGGGTTTACCAAGGACCCGAAAGGGGCATGATGCAATCTGGGTAATCGTAGACAGGTTGACTAAGAGTGCCCACTTCCAAGCCATCAAAAATACAGACTCCTTAAATGCTTTAGCAGAGTTGTATGTGGGAGAGATAACTCGACTGCATGGGGCACCCGTGAGTATTACATCAGATAGAGATACCCGATTCACTTCTAGATTTTGGGCTCATTTTCAAGAAGCCTTGGGAGCTCAGCTTAACTTGAGCATAGCCTATCATCCTCAGACTGATGGTCAGTCCGACAGGATTATTCAGACCTTAGAGGATATACTGAGGGCATGTGTTTTGGAGTTTAAGGGCTCATGGGATGATCATCTACCCCTCGCAGAGTTTGCTTACAACAACAGCTATCATGCTAGCATCGGGATGGCACCTTATGAGGCCTTGTATGGTAGAAGATGTAGGTCTCCAGTGGCTTGGGAAGAAGCGGGTCATAGAAGGATCTTAGCTCCCGAGTTGGTAGAACAGGCAGCAGAGGGTGTTCAGGTAATCTGTGATAGACTTAAGACCGCACAAAGCAGGTAGAAGAGTTATGCGGATAAGCATAGACGGCCACTTGAGTTTCAGATTGGGGACTCTGTGTTTCTTAAGGTATCTCCGAGCAAGGGTATCATGCGGTTCAGGAAGAAGGGGAAGTTGAGTCCTCGCTTCATTGGTCCTTTTGAGATCCTAGAGAGGGTGGGAGACGTAGCCTACAGACTTGCCCTACCTCCGCAGCTCTCCGGGGTACATAATGTCTTCCACGTTTCGATGTTAAGGAAGTATAATCCGAATCCCTCACATATCATTGAATATGAGCCTTTGAGCATTCAAGAGGACATGAGCTACATTGAGCGACCTATCCGGATATTGGACAGAAAGGAAAAGGTACTTCGATCGAAGATGATACCTCTGGTAAAGTTTCTCTGGCAACACCATTCGATAGAAGAAGCTACATGGGAGCTAGAGAGCCTTATGAAGGAGAAGTACCTACACCTACTCTGATGGACTTGGATGAATTTGGGGACCAAATTCTTTTAAGGTGGGGAGAATGTAAACCCCACAATTTTTTTCTACGTTTAATTAAATTATATAAAAATGGAAATAATACATATTAATAGAAGTGTGAATATTCATTGTAGGGCTCGAGAACTATAAGAACCGAGAAGCCCGTGGGATGACCGGGAACCCGAAGATACAAGAAGTAATAAGGCAAATGCAAGTACGGAAGGATTGGAAAATTTTAACTTGTTATTCGAAAATTGTTGATGTAAACACTTGTATTGAGAATTTTTTAAGAATGATGGAATCTTGATACTATTTTATTTTCGGAATAAGGAAAATCTCATGGAAGGCATGATATTATGTCTTTGGATAAATTATACAAGGAAAATGTATATGTGTAGAGAAATACATAAGTGAAAATGTATATATATATATATATATATATATACATACATACTAGACATTTAAATAAAAGGAAAGGTGTATGTATATATATATATACATACATAGGTATAATATATATATATATACTAGACAATGTAAAATGGAAAAATAATGATATATATATATATGACAAATATATATATATATATATATATATATGTATTGTAATGTATAATGTATAAGGTATTTAAAATAAAATGGAAACAAAAAAAAATATAATAATAGTAATAATAATAACAATACAAATACATAACAAATAATACCTACATACTAATATAATATAATATATATATATATACATATATATTAAACTAATATATATATATATATATATATTATGGCATGTACGAAATTGGCTTAGAAAAGCCAATTCCGTCTGCCACTGTTGCAACTGGAAAAAAAATTAAACAGAGGAGCTGGGCGAGAGAAATAGCAGAAGAAGAGAAGAGAAAGGAGAAAGGAAAGAAGAGAAGGGAAGGGAGAGGAGAAGGAAGCTGAGTCTGCCGAGGAAGAAAAGAAAGGAAAAAAAAAAGGGAAACCGAGAGGAAGGAAAGGGGGACAGCAGTACCGAGAAGAAGAAGAAACCGAAGCTGTTGGGAGCAGAACAGGGGTGCGTGAATGGGTCCGAAGCTGTTGGGAATAGGAGCTGAACAGAGTACCTGAAGCAGTAGCAGCAAGGAAGTGATGATAACAGGGGAGAAAAGGAAGCTGGGAATCGGGAATTGAGGGAGACTGAAGGCAGCACCGAGAGCAGGAAATCTGGAAACAAAATTGGGATTGAAGGGATAGCAGAACAGGGGCTGGAAATGGAGGCTGCAACCGAGAGCAAACAGGAGAAACTGTGAGGGAGAAAGGGCTGGAACCGAGGGAGAAAGGGAGGAAGAAGAAGAGCAATCGGGATAGTGAGCAGCTAGGCTAACCGAGAGGGAAGAAAGGAAAAACAAAAAAAAGAAAGAAAAAAAAAGAAAAGGAAGAAAGAAAAGGTAAAATACATGTATGTATAATGTATATTGATGGGGGCATGTATATATATGTATTGTATGTGTATAGCATGTTAGTTATAGATTAAATTAGACAAATAAATGGAAAGATGAGAGGTAGGCAAAAATATATATATATATATATGTGATATTGAATAATGGAAACAAGTGATAATATGTATATATATATGTATTTATGTGAATATATATATATATATATATATTTGGGTATATACATATAGGTGTGTATAATGAAAGGGTATGTTAGTATTGTACATATGTTTGATAATGAATAAGGGAAGCCAAGGATAAAATAAATATGTGTATATACTTAGGTGTATATACATATAGGAGTATATGAAAAATGTGTATATACTTGGGTGTACATACAAATGAGTATAAAATAAATGTGTATTTTAGTATATGTACATACAAAGAATGGATACATGCGATAAGGAAAAATGGAAAACAATGATATATATATAAATATATTTATATAAAGGAGTGTATATATATATATAGGTACATATACGTATGGATGTACATAGGATGAATGTGTGCTAGTATATGAGATAGGGAAATATGAAAAACAAATAAAAGTATATATATATATGTATATACAAAGAATGTATATATGTGAGATAGGAAAACATGAAAACAATAAAAGTCTATATATATACATATAGGAGTGTATATATATATATATATATAAATATATATTTATGCGTGTATAGATGAGCATGTATATAATAAAGGTATATGTTAATACTTGTAGGAGCAAATATATAAATAGTGAAGAAATATATAAACGTGCGTGTCGGCCTAAGGATATACAATAATACATACACACGCAGTAGCAACGATAAATTATGATTTTAACGCAATTTGCATGAATAGGGTGCTAATTCTAAAATTTCGGTGTAGGTGATTGTAGAAGAGATTAAAGGAGGTACTAGGAGATGTCACCGTTCGAATTCGAGATACCCGATAAATCGAGGTAAGGGATATTACTTAACTTAGTTCTGATATTGCATTCTTGCTTCACTGAGAAATGATTTTATGAAAAAGCATATGATTTGAAATGATTTATCAATGCTTCTATACTTGCGAAACTATTTACAAAACATGATTTCGTTTTGCAAAATGTTCGCTAGAACATCTATGTTTATGAAATAAACTTTCGAATTATGAAAATGCATGGAAGTTTTATGATGGCTTGAAAAACCATATTTACGCTTTGAAATGGAACTTTTGACGTTTTCAAAAGAATTTACGAAAAGAGAAAAGATGTTTTGAGACTATAGGCTTCATGCATGGTTACTTCTTGTGGTGTTCCGGCTCCACCACTTGGGTACCGGTACGTAGGCCTCTTTCGCACTTCACTCGACCTGTGTGGAAGATGTCGTGGTACTGGTGGTTTATGATGATATTTCCATAGTATCTCATGCCCGCGCAACACGCAATTATGTTTCCTACACGGAGAATGCCACTGGTGCCCGTGTCCTAGCTAAGTGCTAGTGAATGTAAGTAAGGTAGATACTACCCATACTTTACGAAAGGGCTGTACGACCCTGATCTAGTCTACAGCCCACATACCATGGCCATAGGTATGATGACTCTCTACGGAGAATGACACGTATCGCATGACTTAGTTATAGCCTAGTCTCCTCGATTTTAATTATAAAATCGACTATGATGAGAGTTTATGAAATGATTATGAAATATGCATGAGATGTTTATGAAAAGATTATGAAATATGCATGAGATGTTTATGTTTATGAAATGATTATGAAATATGCATAAGACGTTTATGAAATGATTATGAAATACTCATGATATGTTTATGAAATGATTTATGGAATGTTCATGAAAATGGTTAAGCATGTTAATGGTTTTATTGACACGCATGCTTTATGATGTTTATGCATGAAATGGAAATTTTTGTATTACATTAAGTTTCGTTCCATGAACAATTTCAAATACTTTTATATGTCAGAACTTTTTTAATAGTACTATCTTACTGGGCTTTTCCCTAAAAGCTCACCCCTCTAGCTTCAGATCATTTGCAGTGAATTTGTAGATGCTACCTGCCGCGTACACGACGTAAGCTGGTGGGAAGAGCTACCCTAGGCTACATTTTGTACACGCAAAAGGTATACATTTACATTCCTGTACCAGACATAATTGTATGCACAGACATATATTGGAAATATCAGTTGGGATGTAATTTTGTAAGGAATGATGTAAACATTACTATTTTGGCATAATGTTTGAGATAATATTTTGAGATGACTAGCATTAAATTGAAATGGATGTATCGAGTGGTAAAGATGAATTTGGAAAGTATGCTTGGTAGTGGTGGATATCTAGGATTATTGGAAAGCATGCTTGATAGTTGTGGATATCTAGGATTGCCAAAAACAACTGATTTGCAGGTGGGTAGGCTCATATATAAGTTGTTGTGCTGCCAAAATTTTTATCGGCCACATAAGTTAAAATATAGAAATTAATTATAATTACGAGTAAAGTATTAGGAAAAGTGTTTTGACACTGCACAAGAATACAACCTAAGTGAATAAGGGAATAAGTGGGTAAATTAAATTCAAAAAAAAAATTTCCCCGATTTTCAAGGGTCAAGGGTTGTTACAGTTCCGGTAGGACAAATAGCAAATGCTCTTAGCCAACGTCCTCAAGGGATCCTTCCTAGTAACACTGAAGCTAATCCTGTTAAGCAAAGGGAGGGTAAGGAATATGTCAAATCCATCACCCTTAGGAGTGGCAAAGAGCTAGATGAGCCACAAAGTAAGTCCAATCCTATTGAGCCCATAGTTGAAAAACCCATAAGTTCTAACGAAGCAGCTCAGAAAGAGCAGGAATATTAGGATCAGGCTACAAAAGAATCCAAGCTAGGCACTTCTTCATCTATACCTTCTTCTATTTCACAGCCTTCCTCACCCTCTGATGCTATACATGTTTCCACTACATCCTCTCTGGTTAAACCACCAGTACCTTTTCCTCAGAGGTTCCAAAATAAAAAATTGGATCAACAATTTGCTAAATTTCTTGAGGTTTTTAAGAAACTCTACATCAGCATTCCTTTCGCAGATGCTTTGGAGCAAATGCCAATTTATGTGAAGTTTCTGAAGGATATCCTCTATAGGAAAAGGAGATTGGAAGATTATGAGACGGTGGCCTTAACTGAGGAATGTAGTGCCATTATCCAGAGAAGATTACCTCCCAAGCTCAAGGATCCCGAGAGTTTTACCATACCATGCACTATCGAAAATTTATTCTTTGGTAGAGCCCTGTGCGATTTAGGAGCTAGTATAAATTTGATGCCATCGTCTATCTATCATAAGTTGGGAATAGGGGATGCCAAGCCCACCACAGTGACCCTCCAGTTAGCTGATTGATCAATTAAATATCCGAAGGGGGTCATTGAGGATGTCTTAGTAAAGGTGGAAAACTTTATTTTCCTTGCAGATTTTATTATTTTGGTTATGGAGGAAGATGGGGAAGTCCCCATTATACTAGGTAGATCTTTCCTAGCTACTGGTAGAACAGTAATTGATGTACAAAAGGGGGAGTTAACTATGAGAGTCCTAGATCAGGAAGTGAAGTTTAATGTTTTCAAACCTTTGAAGCTCCCTGATAACTCTCAAGAATATTTTAAGATGGAGATTGAGGAGAATATAAATCTTAAGCATATAATAACAAAGAAAAAGAAGGAAGTAGATAGGGCTCAGGAGGATTTAACTGTTAGCATTCTATCACCACTTTGGCTAATCCTCCTACTCTTCGCCCTGCTGCTGAGTGTTGTTTTCTTCAGCTGCATTTGAAGTGGCTGTGTTTTTATTTTCGCTTTGTATATAGTTCTTTTTCTTTTTCTTTTCTGTTGTTTCTTTTTTTGTTTATTTTGCAGGTTTATTTTCTAGTTTTATGCTTTCAATCAAAGCTTCAGTTGTTCATCATCATCAAAAAGGGGAGTATTCTATTCTTGAGCTTAAATTCTTATATTATTTGCACACTGAGGACACTGTGCACTTTAAGTTTAGGGGAGGGGATATCACTTGAGCAATTTTGTGAAAAATTGAAAAAATTTTCAAAATTTTTTTGAAAATCTGAGAAAGAATTTTCAAAATTTTTCGATAATATGAGCTTAAATTGCTTGATTTTTGGATGATTTAGTGCTTAGCATGTAGTTTTCCAATATTTCGATGATATGACCCTATGATATAGTATGACTTTGATTGATTAAGAAGCATGATTATAAGAAAAGCATGAAGTTGAATTCTTGAATTTATCTTGACTCTAATTGCGATTGCCTCATCTTATGCACATGTCATGTCATGAATCGGTATATTTATTTAGAGAAAGCTTATGTGTACATAGGACTGCATTTGTTCAGTTGATTTTGTGCATCATATTCTAGAATTTGTTTGATCTGATCTCGAGGTAAAATATTAGATCACACTTGATTAGGGAGATGATTTAGGCCATCTTTGGATCGTTTGAGCCTTTCTAGCCTTCCTTGTACATATTCTACCCCTAGTCACCCATCTGGGCCAAATAAGCTTTTCTCTGTAAATATATCTGCGTTATTTTCCTTAGCTTAAATACTTTGTTCCTACCCCTTACCCCAAAAGCATGAAAAGTCATTGGGATATATTATGAGCTATATGGGTATTAAGTGATAGTGAAAGAGTACATAAAAAAAATTGATGATGAAAAAGAAAGAAAAAGAAAAAGAAAAGAAGAAGAAAAAAAAGTTTAGTGAAATAAATAAGTTTGGGGGAAATGATTTGAGCTCTTACATTAAGGTCCTAGAAGTAATGCATGTTAAGGGGTAATTAAACCTAAATCGACTTTATCATACCTTAACCTCTGTAAGACCCCGTATATGTATAATGGTAATGTGTGTAATTGGATCAAATAATATCAATGGACTTGTAATGTAAAGTATGATTGATGTAAGTCCATGGATTCAATGTATGTATGTGTAATATGAATTGTAACGTACATACAAGTTTCATTGAGTATGAATATGAAGAAATGAGTTCTGGCAAGTGATGGATGTGATTGAAACTCAAGATGAGTAGTGTGGTAAAATGGAATGGAGTTATGCTTCCATTTGGTTTCATGTAACATACCTTTGGACATACAATGAATGCACACAAGTTTCAATGTGCATAAGGCATGAATGGATACCATTTTCAAGTTATAAAGGTGGATGGATGAGAAAATGGCCATGGCAATAGATTAAGGATGTGTTGGTATGAGTTGCAGCAAAGAAACTGCAGGAAATCTGGAAAACATGAGGCCCAGATCGATCTCATAGGATGAGAGATCGATCTGAAAGAGCCAGAATGCTCTTATTTGGGCAAAAGAATAGAGCAGATCGATCTCCAATGGACCCAGATCGATCTCCTTAGCTCTCTATTTGAGAGCAGATCGATCTCATGCTTCGACAGATCGATCTCATGCCTAGACAGATCGATCTCATGCTTCGATAGATCGATCTCAGGCTTAAAAATGCCGTGAAAAAGAGGGATTTTAAGGGACCAGATCGATCTCCTCTTGGACCAGATCGATCTCCTCAAGCTAATTCTATATAAGGAGGGCTGAAAATCAAGAAAATCTCGGGAAAAACACTTATCTTCCAATTCTAACCCAAAAACCTAACTTTCCCTCTCTAAAATCAGCCATTTCCAGCAAGAATTGAAGAGAGACCATTAGAGGCAAAGTTGTTCCTATCAAAGAGAAGAACAACATAGTGTGAAGGCAATTGCCCATTGGTGGTATTGAAGGAGTTAAGGGCATTTCCATTTGGAGCAAGAAGAAAAATCATATTTGGTAAGATTCTAACACTCCAATCCAAATACATTGTCTATTTAATCGATTTTGGAGTTGTTTGGCATGACTATTGATGGATAAATTATCTAGGGATGTGGTGGAATTGGTGTAACCTAGAATGGGTATGATGTGAGAATTTATGGGTTGAATGAGTTTATGATTTATGGGCATGCTAAAGTTGTTAGTGAGATGATGCTTATGATTTTAGATGGTTAAATGAGATTACATTGTGAGTTTGGAGGAATTGTGAAAATGGGTATGTATGTGCTTGATAAATGCCATAGTGAGGGAATTCATGGAATATGAACACTATGAGCTTAATGTCGATTTAATATCGATTTTTGAATAAGTTAATAGGCCTAAGAAGATCCATAGACTCAAGTTATGGGTAAAGTAATGAAACGAGGCCATATAAGCGTTAATAGAGGCTATAGATTAAATTGACTATAGCAAGCACAAGGGGTGCATTGTATGGATCGAATATAATGCGGGATACGATTTTGTGCAGTCCCGAAGAGTTCGTTGAAGATGAATCGAACCGTACGAGTAACCAGCTTAAGGAAGTGGAATCACGCATCGCGATTCTAGGTAAGGGACTTTTGTGAGTATATAGAGGTAGCTGCTCGTACTTTGAACTTGTGGGTGAATATTGGGTGTTGTATGAAATGCATGGTTGCTCAAATAAATGATTGATGGTATTCGTGAATGATGATGAGTATATGCGTGGTTTTGGATTTAAAGTGGATTTTATGAAATGTGATAGTAAGGCTAATAATTGCATAAATCTAATGTTTTGATGTTTTTCCAAAACGAATTGCTTGGTTTTAAGCAAGCTTGTAGATGGGTCGGCTAATATTGTATGGTTGTTATGGAAAAGCATTTATGAGTGCTAAACCCGATTGCCGGGATTGTTTGATTGTGTATGAGCCGCCTATCATATTTGTATGACATAAATCGCGCTAGAGCCTCGCTCGCGCTGGATTTCTATGTTTTCATTTGTATGAAACGTGCTGGAGCTTAGCTCGCACCTTGATTCGAAAACTATGATGATGTTTATAAACCGTACTGGAGCTTCTGCTCGTACGTGGATTTTGAGTGGTTATCTTATGAGTATAATCGTACTAGAGCTATGCTCATACGCGTCTCTGTATGAGAGGATGCCTGAGTCGTGCTAGAGCTTTGCTCGCACAAGTTTGCACATTGTGACACGTATAAGGTTGTGAAAGTTGGTAAGATCCTTAAGCCTTACATCCGTAAGCCCAAAGAGGCGGGGAGGCTCTGTTAGGCGGGGAGGCTCTGTTCGGTGGGGAGACTCTCTTACGGTGGGATCCTTAAGCCAACATCCTTAAGCCCAAAGAGGCGGGGAGGCTTTGTTAGGCGGGGAGGCTCTCCTACATGGTTATAGTAAGATCCTTAAGCCTTACATTCTTAAGCTAACATCCTTAAGCCCGAGGAGGCAGGGAGGCTCTGTTAGGCGGTAGGCTCTGTTCGGTGGGGAGGCTCTCTTACGGTGGGATCCTTAAGCCAACATCCTTAAGCCCTGGAGTGGCGGGGAGGTTCTGTTAGGCAGGGAGGCTCTCCTACATGGGTACGGTAAGATCCTTAAGCCCTACATCCTTAAGCCAACATCCTTAAGCCCAAAGAGACGGGGAGGCTCTGTTAGGGGGGGAGGCTCTGTTCGGTGGGGAGGCTCTCTTACGGAAGGATCCTTAAGCCCTACATCCTTAAGCTGACATCCTTAAGCCCAAAGAGGCGGGGAGGCTCAGTTAGGCGGGGAGGCTCTGTACGGCAGGGAGGCTCTCCTTCACGGAATATGGAAAACTCTTGGTATGGGGTAGATAAGACCTAGGAATGGCACCCCCAATCACGATATGAGTTTGCGGAGTACGCTGTACCGTGTATATCACCTGGAGTACGATGTACCGCATGATGGTTATGTGATGAGAAAGTCTGGCGAGGGATAATCCATCTTCGTGCCAGCATGATACCCCGCACACCTGGATGCGTGTGGTCTAGGATGATTTATGATGTAATGGTTCACATAGGCACTTTTGATATAGTGACCTAGATTTATACACATGCGTGAATTGTGGAATGAAAATGTGGTTGTGATTGTGAGTTGATTTGGTGGTGTTTATGGTGTTGGTTTAAAAAGGAGGTTTCTTAATGAATTGCCCTTTTATGAATTTAAATGAGATTGAGCATGAGATGATTTATACATGATGTTTCTACCATGTTTTATATGCCAATGCACATGATTTTGATACATGATATATATGTATATTTACATGGCATAGTTTTATTCCTCATGCTCCTACCATAAATGATTTATGCATAACACTATCAGCATGTAGATAGAGTAGTTATCTACCATGCTTGCATTATTGCCTTACTGAGCGTGTGGTTGCTCATCCCACTCTATTTTCCCCCCTACAGAGCGTGCATAGTAGCCCAGTGAGGACTGAGGCGTATTATTTTGGACTCCGCTGCATCTCCATCGCTTAAAGGTATATACACAGTGATTCTTTTTGTATCTAAACAATGTAAAAGCACAGTATTCTTTTGAGATGTAATTATGGGGGATGTAGATGTCAGTAAAACATGTCCTTGTATAAGTACATGATTAATGCGAATGAATGACATCGTTTTATTTAACTGTGAACGAATGAGATGTGGAGTTTATTATTGACTCACAGCCCAACAGTGTGTAGTGAGTTAGTTCACGACCGGGTAAGGTAACAGTAAAACGCGAAAAATTTTCAGTGATTTTCGGTTAAAGAGAATGGAATTGGGTCGTGACAACCTCAGCCATACATTACAAGCTTAATGAAGTCCTATTGATCTTTAGTTAAGTGTGACTACATTAGTGGAGAGAGAAGTGAAAAGCAAACTTATGGGAATGATCACATGTCATTGACTTTACATTCACTATGTTGCATAATCTTATCCGGATAATGTACCGTGAAGTGACTTAGACATTTTTCACACACTCACGAGGAGTCCAATTTGGGTTAGGACTTATGATTGAATAATTCTAAGTGCTGGACTTGTAATTGTGAGTCTTTGATTTCATAGTCTGTACTTTTTCTTTGAGGATGATATTGGAGAAATTATTATGTTTTGTACTTGTCATTCCTACAATCATTTTGTTTTGCTTGAGGACAAGCAAAAACTTAAGTTTGGGGGTGTGATAATTCTATATTTTTAGAATTATTTATGCTTAATTTCCTAATAAATTATTTAATTTATTTTGTTAATTATCCCCTTTATTTAATTAAAATTCTCATGTTTGCAAACAAATTAAATCCAGATGAATTTTGAATATTTCGGTAGAAAATGGATCGAAATTGGGCTAAAATCGAGATTGAGCCACGCGGACAACACGAGTCATGCCACCTAGCACATCCAATTGGAGAAGAAGACCGATGACATGGAAATATCTTTTCAAGGAGCCAATGGTGTGAAGACAAGTGGCCAAAAAAATGCCAACTCATCAAGGATGTAGAAATTATAATTTTACCCCTAGTGTGTTTATAAATAGGAAAGGATGACAATTGAAAGGTTATGTAATTTTAGGAGTAGAAGTAGATGTAATGTAGTTTTAAGAGTAGGAGTACTGTAATGTAATGTAGTTTAGAGTAGTTTAGTTTTAGATTACATTTTGATGATTTACTTTCCTGTTTTCTGTTAGCTTCCATTTTCACTTGTAATGTTCATTCCATTTTTATGTTCTTCATTTTCTAGTCTTGGATAATTTTTCTTTTCAATGGAAATCATTATCATTTTCATGCTCTCGGTTTGGTAAAAATTAGCTATTTTATTTTTTCAAGTTTTATTTACATAGATTATATTTTCTAAGTTAGCTCTCGGTTTGAGCTTCTTTGGTTTTTTCGGGTTGCTTCATTCTTGCCATTTACAGGCAGTGCGGTTGTCGACAGCTAGCAGGAACATGACTAATGGATGATGTGGAAAAAGTTGTTCTTTCTTTAGCAATTAAATTGTAACCCTTGGAGCCGACTGTTTTCATGTTTTACAATCCTTCTTCATTTATGATTTACTGTTCAGTGTTGAGTTTTAGCATCTTCTTCTTAATTTCTACTTGCTTGGAGATGTTTGCATTCAAAACCGAGAGAGTGTGTTCAACTGGTAGCTGGACAGCAACAATGTAGCCATAATCGGGAGCCTCAATTTCTCCTCTGTTTGCCTCTATTTCTCTTTATTATTACTGTTCATTGTCATTTTCTGTTTATGTATCTCTGCTCGTAAGGTTTGTAGGAGTGTCGGGTCAAGTGTGTCTTGTTGCAGCAATTAGAATCTGAGCTGGGCAAAGTCGGCCAGCTGCTGCATGAACAGAATGTAGTAGACTTTCATACGGGAATGCCAAAATGCAGAATACAGGTGCCAAATGCAGTGCATTGCATGGCATTCACAGCAACAATTAAGAGGAACAAGAGGAGCTGATCAACCTGGAGCATAGGACAAAGTCGAGAGCACTTGGAGCAGGCCCTGAATATGGGTGATGCTCGGTAAGGGTATGCTGGGCAAACCGTGAGGAGTAGTAATAGGACTAGCAGAGATCGCAAATGTGTAGATGATAAACAGTACCTGTGTATCAACTTGGAGGAGCAGACAGCAGACAGCTAGGACATGCAGCAGGCAGCAGAAGCAGACCTCATCTGGAGCTGATTCTGGTCAGGACCGAGAGGAACTGCACAAAATATAGAGTGCAGGACCCATGCAGCAGAACATCATCACTGGACACACCTGGGCAGCAAAAGCAGGTAGAAACGTGCATGGACTGTATTGCGTGCAGGATAGAACCAAGAATTAGAGCTGAACACGCCTGGCAGCAAGATGAAACTGATGCATAGTTAGTGGATAGCAGACTAGGATAGAACCGAATGCAAGCAAGCTGGACACGCCTAACTAACCCGAGGCCATCACCTGGAAACCAGAAAATGAAATGAAGCATGAACAGTGTTTGGACGGATTTATTGGTTGATTCAAATCTAAGGCTTTGTTTGGGATTCAACTCTAGCAATTAATCCATTTTCATGCATTTGTTAGTTGTTAGTTATTTAGTTTAGTCAATTATAATGCTAGGTTAGTTTAAATATTTTTGTTTGTTAATTTAATTTTTAGTCTTAATTTTTAGTTAGTAGTTAATTTTATATTAAATGTTTTAGGATTTTATTTAGTTTAGATGCATTTAGAGTTAATTTAGATTAAATGTGTTTCATGCATTTTTAATTTAGTCTTTATTTTCATTAAGTTTTAGTTTAGTTTAAATTGCATTTTGATTAAGTATTTGTGAGATCTGAGAATTTCAGACATATTTTATTGATGTAATAATAATTTGAAGTGCAATTTATTGAGCTAAGTGAATTGGGGAATGATAATTGGAGATTTATATGTTAAGTGTTTTAAATAAGTGTGAAACTATGAGGACAGATCGATCTGGGAGAAGGAGAGATCGATCTGGTGAGTTATAAATGACAAAGAAGGAGGAATTTAAGGAGCAGATCGATCTGGGAGATGGAGAGATCGATCTGGTGAGTTATAAATGACAAAGAAGGAGGAATTTAAGGAGCAGATCGATCTGGGAGAAGGAGAGATCGATCTGGTGAGTTATAAATGACAAGGATGGAGGAATTTAAGGAGCAGATCGATCTCCAATGGAAGAGGATCGATCTCCTTATGATTCTGTTTGAGAGAAGATCGATTTCATGAGGAAGAGATCGATCTCCAAATGGTTCTGTTTGGGAGAAGATCGATCTCCTCAAGGGGCAGATCGATCTCATAAAGCCATAAAGAGATCGATCTCACCCCTCGACAGATCGATCTCCTAGGCATAAAATTGCCCAAATCGTCCCAAAAATTCAAACACAGATCGATCTCATCAAGAGGCAGATCGATCTCCTACCTCCAGTCTATATAAGGAACCCCTATTTTTCTCCTGCAATTTCACTTTCTCTCTCTTCGAACCCCATTTCCACCGAAAACCTAACTTTCTCACTCATCCAAAACACCCATTTCCGGCCAAATCAAGAGTTGTGGCAAGAAGGAAAGTTGTTCCTCATCAAAAGGAGAACAACATACTTGGAAATCGAAAGACGGATCGAATCGAGGCAAGAGATAAGCTCTCCACAAGTTTTGGGTAATTTCTAAACTTCGATCCTTATATTTGAGGTGATTTTGGTGATGTTAGTTGTTAGCATTGCGTTGAGATAGCTGAAAAATGATTAAGGATTGATGAAATTACAATGTAGTTGGAGTAATGTTAATATTTGGCAATTTTGGTAATTTTGGGAATTTTGAGCTATAAATGGAAATTTAGACAATGTGGTGAATTAGCGTAGATGATTTGACATGAGAAATGTAGGACGTTGAGATATTGTGAATGAGGTTGTAGTTTAGGGTAGAGTTACGAGAATCGAGAGATTTGAGGTGTTATGAGCAATTATGCTCGATTTTGAGAATTGAGGTTTATGTGATAGTTGAGTATTGATGTTTTAACATCGTTTGGACAGCTCGGGAGTTCCAGAGTGGAATGCGAGGCTAGTCCGTGATACGGGGGAAACGATTGCACTATACGAGGTACAAAGAGGTAAGGGAAATCTAAACCATTTGTGTATGTGATTTGTAAACTATTATAGCATGATTTGTGGTTTATAAAACAAGCATGTTGAGTGTTGTGTTGAGTTATAATTGCACACGGTTTTTATAGCCGGTTGGAGCCCATTGTTTTATGTGTTTATAAGCTGAGTGTGAAATTGCTTTATAAACCGTCGAATTTGTGTGAGTAATGAATTGGGCTCTACGTTAAGGCAATATCGAGATTTGAGAAATGTGTGCGTGCTTTGCAGGTTGGAACTCGGTTTTATTACGTTTTGTGTTGAGTACAAAACGATTTTCAAATGAGTTTTATGAGAGAAAAACCCTTATGAGTTCAACGTGAAGGCAAACCAGTCTTGTGTGATAAGACTTAGGTGTGTAATTTTGAGTACACACCGGGCATTGCTCTGGTAGCATGTAAGCCCGATTTCTTCTCCGTTCTGGTAACGTGAGAATAACCCATTCTGTGGCTGTGCCACGTATACTTAGTGGCCGTTGCCACGTGTGAAACCCCATTTGGTGGCCGTTGCCACGTAAGAAACCCCATTGGTGGCCGTTGCCACGTGAGAAACCCCATTGGTGGCCGTTGCCACGTGATACCCCATTTGGTGGCCGTTGCCACGTGATACCCCATTTGGTGGCCGTTGCCACGTGATACCCCATTTGGTGGCCGTTGCCACGTGATACCCCATTTGGTGGCCGTTGCCACGTGAGAAACCCCATTTGGTGGCCGTTGCCACGTGAGAACCCCTGATTAGTGGCCGTTGCCACGTGAAACCCTATCCAGTGGCTATGCCACGTGTGAAATTAAATCAGTGGCTATGCCACGTGTGTTTAGTGGCTATGCCACGTGTGAATTTAAATCAGTGGCCATGCCACGTGTGTTTAGTGGCTGTGCCACGTGCATTACTATTTCAGTGATTTTATCACGTTCATTGAGAAAGCGTTTATCGCATTGTTTTCACATGCTTTGTTAATGCTCTAGACTGAGCCTTTTTACTTCATGTTTTCACATGATTTGAGATATGAGAATATCGTTTTGAGTACTTTCATGCTATGGTTTTCAAATGAGTTTCACATACAGATAAATATTTTGTGATGTGCATTTTGGTTTATAAAGTGAGTCCCTTACCCCCCTTACTGAGCGATTTAGAAGCTCACCCTGTTTTCTTTCTCCCCAGAGTTCTTCAAGTTAAAAAGGATTTCCCTGCGACGTACGGAGTAGTGGCTAGTGGAGGACTCGAGCTCCATGCCATATATATTGTATCTTGAGGTATATTTTATCTTTTCATGTACCCAGACTATTATTGTAATTGCAGACACTTGATGTATATCATTGTATGGGATGTATTAGGATTAATTAACTTGGAATTGAGTAATGTATATGATACAATATACACTATATTATGATAAGATCCTGAGGCATGATAATTATGATTATGTATGACACTGCACAGGAATGCACCCTTAATTGTGAATTAATGAGTAAAAAGTTTTAAATTTGCCCTATTTTCCGCATTTTCGGGGCGTGACAGTATTCTTATTGCATTTTAGGTTTGTTAATTTTAGTTTAATTAATCTTGCTTTATTATTTTCATAATTGCATATTAATTGCATTAATTAGCTTTAACTGTTTTAATTTCTTTTATAGGTTTTTTATTTTAATTGTGTGGAGTACTGTAAGTAATTTTGCTCGGTTTTATTTAGTTTTTTATTTTATTTTATTGCTTTCCAGTAATTTTAATTCTAGATATGTAGATCACCCACCTTAATTTCATAATTTGCTAGAATATACTTAGGGTAAGATTAACTGTTACTTAATTAGGCTAGTCAACTTCTCTAAGGGACGATAACTCGGGACTCAAATCCCATTATTACTTATACGACCCGTGCACTTACGGACATTACCTTTAGGGCGTGTCAGGGATTGTCGAGGACCTGAAGAGGTCATGATGCAATATAGGTGATAGTGGACAGATTAACAAAGAGTGCCCACTTCCTTGTCATCAAGAGCATGAATACCTTGATTACCTTAGCCCAGCTGTATGTTAGATAGATAGCTAGACTGCATGAGACTCCAGTGAGTATTACATCAGATAGAGATTCCTGGTTCACCTCCAGATTTTAGACTCGTTTTCAGGAGGCCATGGGATCTTGGTTGAGTTTTATTACCACCTATCATCCTCAAACTGATGGTCAGTCCGAGCAGAATATACAGAACTTGGAGGACATGTTGAGGGCGTGTACAATGGATTTTAAGGGATCATAAGATGATCACCTGCTCTTTGACGAGTTTGCATATAATAACAGCTATCATGCGAGTATTGGTATGGCACCTTATAAGGTTCTATATGGTAAGAGGTGTAGATCCCCCATAGCTTGGGAAGAAGTGGCTGACAGAAAGGTAATTGCTCCTGACCTAGTTGAGCAGGCAGTTCAGAGTGTCAAAATCATATGTGAAAGGTTACGGGCTGCTCAGGGTCGATAGAAGAGCTACGCGGATATGCGTAGATGACCACTTGAGTTTCAAACTAGAGATTTTGTGTTTCTTAAAGTATCTCTAAGTAAGGGTATCATGCACTTCGGGAAGAAAGGGAAATTGAGTCCCCGATATATAGGACCGTTTGAGATTCTGGAGAGAGTGGGAGACGTTGCCTATCTATTGGCTTTACCTCCACAGTTTTCAGGGATACACAATGTCTTCCACGTCTGAATGTTAAGGAAGTATAATCCATATCCCTCCCACGTTATCGAGTATGAAGCATTGGATATTCAAGGGGATATGAGCTATGTGGAAGAACCCATCCGAATACTTGACAGGAAGGAAAAGGTACTTCGAACAAAAAGGATTCCATTGGTTAAGGTTCTCTGGAAGCACCACTCAATGGAGGAAGCAACTTGAGAACTAGAGAGTCCTATGAAGGAGAAGTAACCTCAACTATTTGATGGATCGGGTTGAATTTGGAGGACCAAATTCTCTAAAGGTGGGGAGGATGTGAGAACTCTAAATTTTATATACCTTAGCTATGAGATTTGCAATGTGAGAATTTGTAATTGGTGAATGTAATTATGATATGTTGATGTACACGCAAGTTTTAAATCTAACAAAATATATGGAGATGAAGTTTTTAAGTCTTAAATGTGTATAGATTGAAATATGGCATATGGGGTAGATTAAGATAAGTTTTACATTGAGTTTCCTACAAATGGATGCAGCTGCAGTAGGATTTGCGAAGGCCAGATCGATCTCCAAGGGAAGAGAGATCGATCTCATAGCTCCAGGATGCAAAAAATGTGCAAAAACAGGCAGGCAGATCGATCTCTTATTGACTCTACCTAGCCAAATCGATCTTGTTAGAAGGGCAGATCGATCTCCTTAAGTCTCAGCTTGGAAGAGATCGATCTTCACCCTCTACCAGATCGATCTTGTAGTTGTTAATGGAGCAGTTGAATCAAGCAGAGATCGATCTCCATTAATGCCAGATTGATCTCATACGTCTTGTCTCACTTACAAACCCTAACACTCAACATTTTCACCCAAACCAAGCTTTCTCTCTCTAAGATTCACCATATTCTGGATAGAATTAGATAAAGGGGTAAGAGACAAAGTTGTTCCTCTTGGTAAGGAGAACGACATACTGGAAAATCAAGGATTGAATCGAATAAAGGAAAGGACAAGCACTCTAAAGTTTGGTCAAGAGGAGACAAGCTAGGTGAGCTCACATGATCCTTTTTTTTCTTAAGCGTTATCATTATATATGTTGGTAAATGGATATATGTGTAATATAGGTACATTTGGTTGGAAATGTCTAAGTCATGGGGGAAACAATCAATGAGTATAGTTGGGAAATGAAATATGAATATCTTGTGATGATTATGAGCTAGCTAAAGAGATAATAAAGATGTAGGAGAAGTTTTAAGACAATGTGGATATTTAGGAGTGGTAATTCGAATTAGTATAAGTATGGGTATAAATGAGGTGAAGAGACGAATGAGAGTGATGAATATTGACAACTAAATGATGTTTGGACAGCTCGAGAACCCGACACGGGAAACGAGGCTAGTTCGAGAGCCGAAAGATATTGTACCACTCAAGGTGCAAGAGGTAAGGGAAATAAATCATTTATGCTTGTGAGTTTTCAAATGATTAAAAACGTTTTGATAGCATGAAAAAGGTTTAGATGAAATGAGCATGTTTATGAGAAATGAGATGAATTGATGCTTTGATGAACGAGTGAGTGTTTTACTGGTTTGAGCTCAGTTTTGATGAGTTTTGTGTAATTGTGAAAATGATGTTTTATAACCAAAATGAGTTTTATGATAACCACTTTGAGCTTTACGTGAAGGCAAAACGATTTTTAAGACAACAATGGCATGTTTTAATGAGACTGTGCCTTGCCATGAGATGCACATTGGTACTCCACTTTAACAGCATTAAGTGGCCTTGCTCTGGTAGCATGTAATGCCGGGCCTTACTCCAGTAGCATGTAAGATCGATACCTCCGTTTTGGTAATGAGAGATGACCCTGCTCTGGTAGCGATGGGTGACCTTGCTTTAATAGCATGTAAGACTGGGCCTTGCTTTAAGTAGCATGTAAGATCGTAGCTATACAACTCTGATAAAGTCTACAGCGAATCATAGCCATGTATTGATGTCGACGCTTCCCACTTTTGAGGGTGTCTGCCTAGAGGACAATGTGATTTAATTTGATGTGGTGTGCCTATAATGATGATTTTATCCGAGTTTTATTAAATGCCTAGTCTCAATTTCTTGGATGAATGATGTGTTTTACAACTGTGATTTCCATCATGTAATGAGATTTGATATTTTGATGATTTGTGATCTTTATCACGTGAATTATGTTGATGCCATTATTACTATCATTATTTCCATAACGCTTTGCATGCTAGAATATTTCTATCATATTGTGTTCTGATGATGATTTTATAACTTTCCCTTATCCTCCTTACTGAGCGTTTTGAGAGCTCACCCTTTTTCCTTCCCCCTTCATATTTCTTGCAGTGTGATAGTGCCTAGCGCATACGTGATATAGGCTGGTGGACAAGTTCTCTTAAGGCTATCACTTGTACACGCACAAGGTATAATTCAGTTCATTTTATATCCAGACAATGATGTAATACAGACATTTGTATTAAGTATTTGGGATGTAATTAGGATGATATGAGGAAAATGAATCGTGTTTTATGAATTGATTTTCCTTTGGATAATTTGTAAGTAGGTTTATGAAATAGAATTCGTGTGATCTTGGGGATTATGATTTATTATAAACAAAAGGAATAAAATGACATTGTACAGGAATGCAACCCGAGTAAGAGGTTTACTATAAGAAAATTTTTAAATTAGCCTTAATTTCTGCATTTTCGGGCTGTCACACAAGCCAAGATCGATCTCTCCCCAATGAGTAGATCGATCTCCCTCTTCCAAAACCCTAGAATTCGATGGCTGAAAACCAAGGAAAGATCGTTCTCCTACCCTAGCAGATCGATCTCATCTCTCTCAATCTATAAAAACCCGATGGTAAAACTTCATTTTTCAGCAAATCAAACATTTTCCCTCCATTTTCAGCCAAAATACCAAGCTCTCTCTCTCTAAAATACCTTCTCTTTCAAAAAGAATTGAGGAAAAGCTATTAGAGCCAAAGTTGTTCATTGTGAAGAGAAGAACAACATACGTTGGAATCAAAACTCAACTAGCTGGATTAAAGGATCAAAAGGATCCTCCAAGTTCGGACAAGGGAAAAGTCAAAGCTAGGTGAGTTCTCAATACACCAACTCTAAATATTTATAATAAGATGTTGTTGGGAGTAGATTGGTGTAAAATCATTGGTTGAAAACACCTAGAATGTGATGAATCAAACATAACCTAGAAATGGGTTTACTGGGAGAAAATGGATATAGTTGAGTTGCTGATAAATAGGTTATACCAAGGTGCTAATAATGTTGTATACATGGTATTGGGATGGTTAGGTGGAGTTAAATTTATGGGATTGGACAAGTGATGAAATGTGTATGAAAAGTAATTGTTAAAGGTATGAATAAATGAAGGAACTAAGGATTAGGCATGCAAATCGAGTATTTGAGTTGATAATTAAATGGGTTACTAGCCAAATTGATTAGGAACGGCACAATGTTGGTCGGATGTGAAAGTGGACCTAGCTTAATGCTATAAAGCCCTATAAGATAACTCGATTTTGATGAAGTGATTGATGAATGTTTACAGCTCTAGAGATCAGATTAGGAGCAAGTTGGATTGAACGAGCTTCTAGTGGTGGAACTTGTACTACGCTTGACGTGATTCGAGGTAAGGGGTTTTATAAGTGCCTAAAGGTGGCTATACGTATTTTTAGGGGAGTTATAGAGCGCAAATTTTACCTACTATCTAGTAATGTATTAAGAACTTTTGTGATAGGTTCCAAAAATAAGGAAGGAAATATAAGTTTTACATTGGTAGGAATTTTATGAAATGGGTAGTAAGGATCTAAAAATGCATGAATTTCCATGAATTTAATGTTTTTACTAAAATAAAATGCTTTGGTTTATCCTGATAGTGCTGGAGTTCTGCTCGTAATAGTTTTATTGGTTTATTATGCATGAAAGTTGTACTAGAACTTTGCTCGTACGAAGATTTGACATGTTTTATAGAAAACTATGCTGATGCCTCCTATAGAGTGTGTGTCACAGTGAGATGATACATCGCACGCATGTTTTGAGATATGAAATGGATATCAGCATGCTATAGGGCAGCTGAGACCTATGGCAGGCACCCCTGAACCATGATGGGGCTAAAGTCCTATGGCAGGCACCCCAGATAAAAAGTCAGTAGGATAAAACCTATGGTAGGAACCCCTGACAATGATGTGAGCTAAGAGCAATGGTAGACACCCCTAACAATGATGTGGGCTAAGACCTATGGCAGGCACCCTTGACAATGATGTGAGCTACCCCTAACAATGATATGGGCTAAGACTTATGGCAGGCACCCTCAAACCGTGTAGGTCCACGAAGTATGTTGTACCGTGTATGTCACATGGAGTACGTTGTACCGTGTAGTTTTAATAACTAGTTAGTTGAGTTATTGCACGAGTGGGGCTGACCTCACCTCTCGTTGCAGTTGTGATGCCCCGCACGCTGGGATCCGCGTAGCCTGGGATCACAGGGATTCATATATAAGGCCATTATTTCCAATTTATCTTTGAAATGTAACCTACATGCCTCACTTGCTATTATGTTTTATTGATAGATTTGGGTAAACCCGAAGGAGGGGTGACACCCGTGATTTGGGTTGTATAGAAGGAAATGTGATTTTATGCACAGGGCATTCCCGAAGGGCAAGGTTAGATTTGATTTAAATGAATGGCAATTAGTTTTGATATGACGAGCATGAGATGATTTATGTGTTGATTTTCCATTTATTATCGTGCCTGATTTTATGAATGTTTCATATACTATATACATATTCATGTGGTAGGGTTTTGATCTACCTCATGCTCAAGATATAAATTATTTCGATATCATGTCATTATAAGCACGTAGATAGTGTAGCTATCTATCTGCTTACATTATTTCCTTACTGAGCGTGTTGTTGCTCACCTTTTCATTTTCCATCCCTACAAAGCACCCATAGTGGTTAAGAGCGAGCAGAGTCTTGCACTCCCAGTGTCTGCTCCTGCCCATCACTGAGAGGTATCCACATTATTGTCGTTTTGTATCTAAACAAGTACAACACATCAATATTTTTTGGAAATGTAAATTTGGGGGATGTAAACATTTGTAGACATCTATTAATTAATGATGTTAATGTATGTAATTTAAGTGTCTACAAATATGGTATATATATGTTATGTGATATCGTATATGGTGAGAGGTAACTTGCTCCGAATCATAGCTCAACTGTTTAGTGTGGGAAACTGTTCACGACAGGGTAAATTAAATGAATAAATGCGAAAAAAATTTAGTGATTTTTGGAAGAAGAGGGTTGTGACACCAAATCAAAATAGAATTCCATCTCTCTGTCTGGTGGCAACCCTGGTAATTCTTCTGGAAAGACATCAGGGAATTCTCTAACCACTGGGATGTCAACTAATTCTGGGTGTGCCTTATCCAAGTCAACCACATATGTTATAAAACCTTCAACATATTATGATCACATTTGTTAGAAAAATCATCAATCTTTGGAAATAATTTACTACTTCTTTCATTACTTTACAAATCTTACAACATACTTTTCAGGGGTGGAAAACATTACTGTCTTAGCATAACAGTCTAAAACAACATGGTTTGCTGCCAACCAATTCATTCCTAGTATTACATCAAAGTCCTTCATGTCTAACTCAATAAGATTGGCCAACATATCCTTTTCCCCTACTTTTAACTTATAATTTTTACAAACATACTCAGTTGCTACATTATCTCTCACTAGAGTACTTATAAGCAATATCCTACCTAGAGGTACAGGTTTTACATGTTCAAACAATTTACATGCAAATGGAGGCGATATAAATGAATGTGTGGCACCAGGATCAATTAATGCTAATGCTTTAAAATTAAAGACTAGGACGATAGCTTTAATCACATCCATAGAAGCTTCTATAGATGCTTGGTCCAAAGCAAACACTCACTCTCGACCAACAGCTTGCTTCCTTTTCTCGTCAGATGTGGCATTCTTCTTAGGTGTCTCAATTGTAGCCTTCTCTGGCTCTTTGCCCTTCTGTGGGGCTGTATCAATCAACTCTAGGCATTCATGAGCTATGTGCCCTGGTTTTTCACATCTATAACATGATCTCATTACCAACTGGCATGGCCTACTCCCATGATATCTACCACACATCCTGCACTGCTATGTGGTAGGTCGGGGTCTGCCAATAACTATGCCCCTCGAAGCTGGAGGTAAAGTTGGGTAAGTTGAATAAGCTGGAGGCTTCAAATGCCTCTCTCGTACCTCCTCAATCTTTGGCCCTTTACCGAAAAGTCTCCGACCCTTTCTGAACCCTATATCGTCCACTGACCTCTTTCGGTCTCTATCTCTGCCCTTACCACTCTTGCTTAACTCCAAGGCATGCAATTCATAGTCCTACTCACATTACTGAGCTCTGCGTACTGCCTCGTCATAGGTGGTAATGTCAAATGGGGCTAATCATGCTCTGATTGAAGGTCTCAATCCGTCTATAAATTTTTAGACCTATCTGTCCTGATAGCTCATGGTCACTGTGTCATATCTGCCCAGGGATGTGTAATCCACTGTACTTATATATTGTAACTTGTCTGTACATTTTGAAATCATAAACATTACATAAAAATTTACAGGTCTTACATTCGAATTGAAATTTAGAATATTGAAAGATGTTCATGATCTTGATTAAATTTTTTATTTTTTAAGATTAAGTCTAAATAAAGATTTTGTGAGTATATCACCTAAAAGCCCTCACGAGACACAACTCATCCACTAAGGGAGACCTAGGATTTAAATGCTTATTACATATGCTAAATGCAATCGTGACTACTACGAAAGTAAGTTAGGTGTTAATATTTAGGATGAGAGGTTTGAAAAATAGGTTAGGATTTGTTAGAGGATTAACAAAGCTTAAGTGTAGGAGAATTTGATAAGTGCTTAAAATGTTAAATTTATATTATTTAATATGTTGTTTTTCTACTGATATTTTGTGCCTAAATGTTCTTTCTTATGTTCATTTATGAATTAGGTAACATAAATAAACTTTTGGAGGAAATGAAGCTTAAATGACAATTTTCGTAATTTCTGACCAGTAAGGATATTTTGGTAATTTCACTTTCTTTTAGGGAAAAAGTGATCATCATGAAAGTTGTAGAGAATTTCTCAAGGTTTTTAGAAAGCCTAAGATCATCTAAATCGAAATTCGTTTGATGGGTCAAAAGACCACGTAAAGTCGGCATTAAAATTTAAGAAATCCTATTCCTAGTAGGATTTGTCTTAATGGATGAATAGATAACGATAATTCATGCAAACAGTCAAGAGACTCTATAAAGAGATCAAATACAATTAGAAGATGTGAAAAGATACAAAAATATCCCAAGATAATTAACAGTGGCCTGAAATTATAACATTAAGTCAAGAGGAAGTCTAATTTCAAGATTAAGGATTCTACTTGAAGACACTCTTAGGATTGAAGGAAAACCATACTAGAAGTCAAATTCTTGTATTACTTTCTTTATAAATAAGATGTTAAGGGGTTGAATAAACATATAATCGACAATCCTTTTGTTTTAAATAATGTGCGCATTAACTTTATAAAGATTATAAATCGTTTTAAATTTTTATAAATCAAGGTTGTTGATTCTTTCATTTTTCTTTACAAAATGTGATTTCTTCTTTTTTCTTAAGAAATTATTTGTGTTTTCTTTTATACATGAGTGAGTAGTTTTTTTTTTCAGTTAGAATGTGTTCTTGATTAAATCTTAGTTGAATGACATTGTGAGAAGTATGAAATTAATATGTATCATTTAATTAAGTATATAATATTTTCCATAGCATCTTTTCATGATTGTTAGTATAATTCAATAAGATGCACAATATTTAGTTAGTTTTAATAATCTATTTCTAGTTTAAAAATTTAAGTTTGTAATTGCTTAATGTTTGAAATCAATTAGAGATAGAGGAAAATCAATGTTTAAGTGGATTAACCGAGCTTATGTGTTAGTTGCTTAATTTCAACTCATATCCTTCACAAATGTTAATGCTGCTACATGAACATATCTAGAGAGCTTGTTCTAGGTAGTTTAAGTAGTTATTGATTAATTACAGAGCTTGTAATTAACTAAGAAGTAAGGGAAGATAGTCCACCAGAGCTTGTTTTTGTATTATGGTTGAATGCTTAATTTTTTGAATTTTTAAAATTCAATGATCAACACTTTAAACCAATATAATTAAAGGTACATGCTAACAAAGCTTCTTTTTTAAATATGTCAAGCCAATTTCTATATTTTAAACTGACTATTTTTAGTAATTATTAAATATAAAATCTATACCTTTTTTTGGAAACCCCCTTTTCATTTTTTTTCTTTTATTTAACTTAGAACTTTATAATAATAATAATAATAATAATAATAATAATAATAATAATAATAATAATAATAATAATAATAATAATTCAATTACTTAAATCTCTGTGGATTTGACCACTACTCCACTATCTACTAGTTGTTTAGAGTAATATATTTTTGGTGAATTGGCGTGCATCAATGCACAAAATAGTAAGGCTTATAGATTTTCAGTTGTTGAACTAAATGATTCAATATCAATTAATTCGGTTATTGAATCAAGAGATGCCTTATTTGAATTAATTTTTTCTTAGAAAGAAGTTGCTCAAACTAATTCTAAAGAATTAGAGGATTTTACCATAATTAAAAAAGTAGACCTTAACTTAGAACAAGTAAAAGAATAAGAAAAGATAAGATTTATGGTTCATATTTTCTCATGTTTATTGTGGAAGGATCAAGAGAAACAATAGTCATTTTGAATATTATCTCGGTATTCAATCGAATCTTAAATCTTTGAAGAGGCTATGAAGTCTTAATATATATTTTTCTGGAAGAAGCTATAAATGATAAAATGGATTCATTTATGGGAAAAACGGCTTGAATCTTATTATATTTACCCTGAAGTTGCAAACCAATTGATTGTAAGTGGATTTTCCAGAAGAAAATGAAAGTGGATGGTACTATATACAAGTTTAAGGCTAAACTTGTTGCTAAAAGGTTTACATAAAAGTATGGAGTCTGATTATTTTGATACATATGCACTAGCAGTAAGAATTGCTACACTTAGAATGCTAGTAGCATTAGCCTCAATTAATAAATTGAAAATTAACCAAATGAATGTCAAGACAACATTCTTAAATGGTGAATTGAATGCAGAGCTATATATGGATCAACCTGATGTTGGTATAAGGGTATGCCTTATAGTCAATCTGAACATGTTAAGTTTTAGATACATGAGCATTTATTATTTTAAAACAATTATTTTGTATAGGCATTATTCTTTATCTACAAAGCATATTGATTTAAACTAATAGTGCTTCCTTATGATAAGGCCCTTAAAACAAAATATACTTTACAAAGGGAATTATAAGGTAGTTATACTATGAGATCCCTGTTGCATAAAAGTTAATGTTTTTAAAATTGTTTATGGTCAAGCATTGTCAAGAAAAGGGGATATTGATAAATGTCATTGAGACTAGTACAATGTTATGTCTTGATTTGAGACAATAAGCAGTTGATCTCATAAGTTGAAGCACTGATATGCTTAGACTAATATTGTAGGTGCTCATTTGAAAGGACAAGTTCACTAAAGTAACCCGCATTTAGAAGTCTACATGGTATATTCACTTAAGTGTATATGGAATATCTCGTTGAGTGATAGTTTGTTACCTTTTAAATTAACTCATGTATTTTGAAATAACAAAAACTCAAGCACATTTTAGTGATGATATTTTATTTAAATTTGCTTACTCAATTCAAGATATTCACAAACCATATCATGAGAATTTTATCATTATAAGACCTCATTTTATAAATAGTTTTTAATCAATCTTATTTGGAATATTGATTTTTGATTAAATGGACGTAGTAATTTTCACACAGTCCTTAACCCTACAAAATGATCGCGGACTAAATCATCAGTGTATACTGAAAATATGCTGGTTTAATATAATTAGCAAATCGTGCAAAATATTGCATTCTTATGTAAATAATGTAAATCACATTATATTATACCATTTCAATTAATTCAAAGCAAAGATGTCATTTCGTCATGTTAAAACATGGAAATTGAGGCTTTACCATCCCTCGAGTTTACCCTTTATAACACACAAAGTAACATGTCGAGGCTTAACTCATCCCTTGGGTCTACCTAATTTAGAAAATCATGTGACAATTCAAACAAGAAATATCACGTGAGACAAGCGACTACTTGTTCGAGGATTATGATCATATTCCCTTTTTCGGTGATCCCAGGCTACACAGTACTCGGTGCGCAGGGCATCACTTGCTGCAACGGTAGGTGGGTCAAATCGGTACTATATTATGTTGTTTTCACATTTCTCATGAAAACATAATCCAATCTGTCTTTTCATATGCTAAACAACATTCAAAACAATTAAAAACATGATTTCCATGCTTTTTAAGACTTTTCCTAAAAGTTTAGTTTTTTACCCTTAATAAGGGTAAAACTGTAATTTACCATTTCCAAGTCTCTTAAAATTTTATTCAATTTCTCTCGTCCTCAAACTTTTTAAGTGAATGTAAAAGCAGACGAAAATAAGTGAAGATATCTCTAACTACTTGCAAAAGTCCCTTACTTGAAATCACTCGAGAAATTTTACTTTCTCAACGATGCTCGGTCCACCAATCTGATCTGCTCCCAATATAACCTCTGGAGCTGTATATAACTATTTATTTAGTTAATTACATTTTTTCATCTGTATTTCACTTTAAATACAGTCTATTTCAATTAAAGGGCTCGTTTACTCTTATTGGGCCTTAATGAACCTTAATAGACCTAACACTATCTTAAGCCCATTTTTATTTTTACTATTCATTTTCGTTGGGCCTATTGGGCTTGTGGGGCCCACCAACTCTTATTGAGTTTGTCCGAGGCTCATTACACCTTATTGGGTTAAGACCACATCGACAAGGCTCATTGGCATTCTCGACCATGGCATGTGGCCGAGAGCCATCATGTCATCGGTCACGCCACACCACCCGCCAACCTTGGACATTTGGCTAGCTTTCACTTAGGCATTTCATCAAACACTTGGTTGGCAATTGTCTTAAGCCTTAACTTAGTTCATTTAGGCATTTTATCAAACACCTTGATTACCAACTTTATATCATCCACCAATTGATCAAATTAATTAAAACTAACTATGCCATAATCATAAACACATGTGTACCAACCTATTCATGCCTTAAAATCATATGGGTATTCATCAATTTACAAATACCCATTTTTGGCCATTTATGGTTCATAGTGATTTCATGTGTTTCAATGCATAAAACATACACCAATCAACTTAGAATAATTCATAGCTTAACATATATGAATTTGGAAGCTTGAAATTATACCGAGCTTGCACTTTCCCTTGTGGCTGAGACTTCCTTCAGTTTTGTCTCTCTCAATATAGCTCCTTGATAGCCAATTCCAATGTATGTTAATCCTCTCTCAATTTGGAATAACTTCCATGAAGATTGCAAGTTCCAAATATATCTCTAACCTAGTGATTTCTAGTGTGGGAAAGCTTGAAATATGGTTTGGTAATGGTTTCTTTGGTTTGCCGAGAGCTTAGGGAAGAAGAAGACAATGAGTTGCTGATTTTATAGCCTAAAGACTTAGTCACTAAATTTCAAAATTCAGCCTTTAATTTGTGCTTAAATGGCTTTAGGTCATGGTTACCAAAGTGGGCTTATATTTAACTTACTAATGGGCTTTAACTTAAATTAATGGGCTTTAACTTTGGGCCTCTCGGTTGGGCCTTCTATGAGATCTGAGAAAATTACACTTAACAAATTATGTAATGAGAACATGAAGTGTAATTGATTGAACTAAATATGATGTATTCATATATTGAGGTGGTATGGAATGAAATTTTAAGTGATAAATGAGTTATAAATAAGATTTTTTGTTAAAGTGTGAAACTGTGGGGCCAGATCGATCTTGGAGAAGAGAGGATCGATCTGGTAAGTTAAAAATGACATGGAAGGAGGAAATTAAGTGAGCAGATCGATCTCATGAGGAAGGAATCGATCTCAAAATGTTTCTGTTAAGGAGAAGATCGATCTCCTCAAGGAGCAGAATGATCTCATGAAGCATTCTGTAAACTAGAGATCGATCTCATAATTGGAGCATATCGATCTCATAAAACCATTAAGAGATCGATCTCACCCTTCGACAGATCGATCTCCTAGGCATAAAATTGCCCAAAATCATCCTCAAATTCAAATGCAGATCGATCTTATCAAGAGCCAAATCGATCTCCTACCCTACGTCTGTAAAAGGACTCTTGTGTTTTCCTGCATCTCATCTTTTCTCTCTCTTCCAAACCTCCATTTCAACGTAACCCTAGCTTTCTCTCTCTTTTAAATCGTCCATTTTCGTCCAAATTAAGAGTTGTGGTAAGAAGGAAAGTTTTTGCTCACCCAAATGAGAACAACATACTTGGAAATCAAAAGATGAATTGAATCGAGGTGTGAGTTAAGCACTCCACAAGTTTGGGTAATCTCTAAACTCCAATCTTAGATTTTAAAGTGATTTTTGGTGATTGTGAACATGGGCATTGTGATGAAATAGCTAGGAGATGGTTAGAGATTGATGAAATTATTATTTTATTAGAGTGATGATGATATTAAGTAAATTGTGGTAAATTAGGATTTATGACTACAAATTGGAAATTGAGGGAATGAGATGAATATCAGCATGGATTTTTGTGCACAATAAATGTAGGATTGGAAATGTAGTAAATGTGATTATGAATGGTGATAGAGTTATGAGAATTGAGAGATTTAGGTGTTAGTGAGAAATATGAGCAAATGTATGCTCGATAATGAAATTAGGTTAAGATATTGATGTTTTTAACATCGTTTGGACAACTCGGGAGTTCCAGAGTGGAATGCAAGACTAGTCCGTGATACGGGGGAACAATTGTACTATACAAGGTGCAAAGAGGTAAGGGAAAACTAAACTCATTTGTGAATGTGTTTTGTGATAATATTGTAGCATGATTTTCGATTGAGAAAACAAGCATGTTTGATGTGTTGTCAATGAGAATTGCACACGATTTTATAGCCGATCTGGGCCCAACTTTTATGAGTTGTAAACTATATGTGAAAACGTTTTATAACAATTTTGTGTTTAAAATGTGAAAAGTGTTTTGTGCCCTATGTTAAGGCGTATTGAGATTTGAGAAATGTGTGCGTGGTTTTGCCGGTTGAAGCTCGGTTTTAACATGTTTTTTGTTGAGTACAAAACGGTTTGAAATGAGTTTTATGAGAGAAAACCATTATGAGCTTTACGTGAAAGCAAAATGATTTTTATCATAATGGCTATTGATTGAGACATAGGTGTGTCATTTTGAATACACACCGGGCATTGCTCTAATAGCATGTAAGTCCGATATTCCTCCTTTCTAGTAACGTGAGATAACCCCTACTCTGGTAGCATTGGTTACCTAACACATGTGAATCTTAATCAGAGGTTGTGCCACGTGTATTTGGTGGCTGTGCCAAATGCGAATCTAAATCAGTGGCTGTGCCATGTGTATTTCGTGGTTGTGCCACATGTGAATCCTAATCAGTGGTTTTGCCACATGTATTTGGTGGTTGTGCCACGTGGGAATCCTAATCAGTGGCTGTGCCACGTGTATTTGATGGATGTGCCACGTTCGAATCTAAATCAGTGGTTGTGCCACGTGACTTTGGTGGTTGTGCCACGTGCGAATTTTAATTTGTGGCTGTGCCACGTGTAGATTTTATTTAGTGGTCGTGCCACGTGCATTACTATTGCAGTGATTTTTATCACGTTTTAAATAGAAAAGCCATTATCGCATCTTGACTTCTACATGCTTGTAACTGTGATTTGTACTGAGTATGTACTTCCATGTTTTACATGATGTTTTAATGAGTTCATGCTACATTTTCTATAGAGTTTTCAACTGTGAAATAAATGATTGTGTGTGAAAATTATTAATTTAACAATTGAGTCCCTTACCCCCTTATTGAGCGATTTAGAAGCTCACCCTGTTTTATCTTTCCCCCAGATTTCTCAGGTGAAAAGGATTTCCCTGCGACGTACGGAGTAGTGGCTAGTGGAGGACTTGAGCTCCAGGCCATATATTGTATTTTGAGGTATCATTTATCTTTTCATGTACCCAAACAATCATTGTAATTACAAACACTTGATGTACAACATTGTATAGGATGTATTAGGATTGATTAACTCAAAATTGAGTAATGTATATGATATGATATATACTATTTAATGATGAGATCTTGAGACATGATAAGTATGATGATGTATGACACTGCACATAAATGCACCCTTAATTGCAATTTAATGAGTAAAATGTTATAAGTTTGCCCTATTTCTCGCGCTTTCGGGGCGTCACAGAGTTTTCTTGGTATCGGAGCTTAGGGTGTTCAGTATTGTCAGTGTCAATTAAGCGAAATAGAATACATCTCAACTGTCTGTAATAGTCTGGTCATGAACTGAATTTGAGGATTGAGATTTCAATCAAGTTTGATGTGTACGCATAGGAAACGAATTGAGATTAAGAATGAGTGGACAACGAGGTCGTTCGAGGAGGCAGGCAGAGCCACCTCCACCACCTGCCCCACAACCTGAGAGTCCTAACTCTCGATTTAACCGGATTGAGACTGATGTGAGGCAAGGATTTGAGTAAATGGCAGCGCTATTCGCACAATATTTTAGAGTTAATGCCTCGGGTACTACTCATACACCACCACAAGGACCTCACATGCCCCTAGTATAGATGCACCCGACACCTCCCGTCACTCATCCTGATGATAGAAGTATGGCCTGACTGAAGGAATTTTTGAAAATAAATCCATCCGCATTTAGGGGAAAGAAGGATCTTATAGAGGCTGAGGAGTGGTTGACGGAGTTAAGAGTTATATTTGACTATCTAAGGTGCATAGATGCTGAGAGGGTCAGTATGAGTGCCTATATGTTGAAAGGAGAGCTCGAGATTGGTGGGGTACTACCCAGAGTATTCTGATGTCCAACCAGGATGTGATTAGCTGGGACAAGTTTCAGACGGCATTTAGAGCCCAATATGTACCACGAGCCGCTCAGAGAAAGAAACAAGTAGAGTTTTTGAATCTGGTACAGGGTGATATATCTATGGATGATTATAAGAGCCAATTTACCGCTCTATTGAGATATGATCCAAAGACCTTTAAGAATGAAGAGCTTCGCACAGAGAGATTTGTGTATGGATTGAAGCCTATCATCAGAAATCGATTAATAGGGGCTATATATTACAGAGTTTGGAAATGCTCTAAGACGAGCACAACAGATTGAGAGGGGAATCGAGATGGTACAATCCTAGAATGAGCTTAGAGTAATGAATAGAGATAGGAGCAAGAGGCCAACGATTTCCCAAACAGATGGTCGGAGAGGTTCCGTCAGAAGAGGAAGGATTGAGGTGCAGAAGAGCATATTAGAGAGACCCAGAGCTTATCCCATCCTTAGAGAGACCCTTTAAGATGTCAGGCCTGAGATAAGGGTTTGCAGAAATTATGGTCGAATGCATGAAGGAAGTTTTACTAGGTTGATCCATGGATGTTTTAGATATGGATACATGGGTCACATGGTGAAAGAATGCCCTCAACCTTAGAGACCACATGCTCTGAAGCCTACTAGACAACAGCCTCAGAGAGTGAATCCCCAGAGACAGGCCACTGCTACAGAGAAAGGGAAGAAGCCTGTTAGATAGGGACGTGTGTTTTCCCTGGATAAGGAAATCGCAGACACTTCTACAGAAACTATAAGAGGTACACTCTCTATCTGTAATCATAAGGCTCATGTGTTAATTGATTCAGGGTCCAGGCATTCGTTTATTTTTGAGTATTTTGCATGTAGATTAAATTTGAAGTTTGAACCTCTAGAGTATATACTACATGTAAATACCCCTATGCGTGAATCCCAGAGAACTGATTTGATCTGTAGAAGATGTGAAATAAAGGTGGGAGATAGAGTGATGTTAGCAAATCTAATAATATTAAATATGCATGGGTTTGATGTAATTTTGAGAATGGATTGGTTGACAACCAATCTAGCGAGTTTAGACTACTACACCAAGATTGTAACTTTCTCCCTACCTGAACCTTACAGTGTACGTTTGAAATATTGAGTAAATAGACGTATGGAATTTTATAAGCAAATTGAAATTTTGATGTTGCTCGTGAGAGTACTAAATATGTTTGTTTATGTGAAGGTTATAAAACACTCATCTCAGATGATGATCAAGAACATCCGAGGATTGAGGATATACCTGTGGTGTGTGAATTTTCAAATGTTTTCTCAAATGAGTTACCAGGTTTACCACCAGAGAGAGAGCTGGAGTTTACCATTGATTTGGTACCAGATACTCAGCCGATTTCTAGACCTCCATACAGGATGGCATTAGTGGAACTTGAGAAATTGAAGAAACAATTAAAGGAGTTATTGGATCAAGGGTTTATTAGACCCAATGTTTCACCGTGGGGAGCACCAGTTTTATTTGTTAAGAAGAAGGATGGTAGTCTCAAATTATGCGTAGACTATCAATTATTAAATAAAGCCATGGTGAAGAATAAATACCCATTGCCCAGGATTGATGATCTACTTGATCAGCTGAGAGGGGCCTCAGTCTTTTCTAGGATTGATTTGAGATCAATCTATCACCAATTGAGGATTAAAGAAGAAGATATTTCGAAGACAACCTTCAGGACAAGGTATGGCCCTTATGAATTTCTAGTGATGTCCTTTGGATTGACGAACGCCCCTACAGCCCTTATGAGATTAATGAATGAGGTATTCAAAGACTATCTAGATAAATTTGTGATAGTCTTTTATTGATGATATCTTGGTATACTCTTGGTCATATGAGGAACATGCACAACATTTGTGGTTAGTACTTCAGATACTCCGAGATAAACAATTATATGGAAAGCTTAGTAAGTGTGAGTTTTACTGGATCGGATAGCTTTCCCTGGTCATATAGTCTCAGAGGAAGGAGTATCAGTGGATCCAAGTAATGTAGAGGTTGTGCTTAATTGGGAAAGACTGAGGACAGTTACAGAAGTACGAAGCTTCCTTGGTTTGGCAGGGTATTATAGAAGATTTATGGAAGGATTTTCCAAGATTGCCACTCCTTTGACTAAGCTCACGCACAAGGAGACTCCATTTATATGGACTGATCAATGTGAGCTCAGTTTTTAAGAGTTAAAAAGGAGATTAACAACGGCACCTGTGTTGACTATTCCTAAGGGATCAGGAGGATTTTCATATTACAGTGATGCATCCCATCAAGGATTGGGGTGTGTTCTTACGCAGAACGGAGGAGTGGTTGCATATGGATCGTGACAGTTGAAAGATCATGAATGGAATTACCCCACACATGATTTGGAGTTAGCTGCGATGGTGTTTGGCTTGAAGATCTGGCGACACTACTTATATCGGGAAAGATTCTAGATCTCCACTGATCACAAGAGTTTGAGATATCTCTTTGATTAGAAAAAGTTAAATATGAGACAAAGGAGATGGATGGAACTCCTTAAGGATTATGACTGCGAGATTTTGTACCATCCGGGTAAGGCAAACGTTGTTGTTGATGCCTTGAGCAGAAAGAGTATGATATCTACTATGATGATCAGGGAATGGGATTTACTGGAGCACTTCACCGAACTCCGGATCAGAGTTAAAGAGGTACAGATTGGATTTTTGGCTAGCCTGCGAATAGAGCCCAGGATCATGGATTAGATTAGAACTGGGCAGCGCAGTGATCAGAGGTTGATCGATATGGTTAGCCAAGCTGAATAGACTTCGCAGTCAGATCTCAGAATTAGTGAAGACGGATTGTTGAGATTCAGAGGACGGATTTGTGTACCAGATGATGATACGCTAAAGAGACAGATACTGAGAGAATCTCACTGCTCGCGATGCACCATGCACCTAGGGATTACTAAGATTTACCGAGATTTGAGAAAAGTGTACTAGTGAAGTGGTATAAAACGAGACATGGCAGAGTATGCACTCAGATGTTTAGTATGCCAGCAAGTGAAACCTAAGCATAGGAAGCCCAGAGGACTACTACGGCTTTTACCTGTGCCTACATGGAAATGGGAGCATGTCACCATGGACTTTATTGTGGGTTTACCAAGGACCCGAAGAGGTCGTGACGCTATATGGGTTATAGTGGATAGACTGACAAAGAGTGCCCACTTCCTCACCATCAAGGGCACAGATACTTTGGATGCCTTAGCTGAATTATATGTTAGTGAGATAACTAGATTACATGGGGCTCCAGTGAGTATTACTTCTGACAGAGATTCCTGATTTACTTCCAGATTTTGGACCCAGTTTCAGGAGTCCATGGGATCTCAATTGAGTTTTAGTACCGCCTATCATCCTCAGACAGATGGTCAATCAGAGAGGACTATTCAGACCTTGGAAGATATGTTGAGGGCGTGTACAATGGATTTTAAGGGATCATGGGATGATCACATGCCCCTAGCAGAGTTTGCATACAATAATAGCTATCATGTGAGTATTGGAATGGCTCCTTTTGAGGCTCCATATGGTAGGAGGTGTAGATCCCCTATAGCTTGGAAAGAAGTCGGTGACAGAAAGATAAATGCTCCCGAGCTTGTTGAGTAAGCTGTATAGAGTGTGAAACTCATATGTGAGAGGTTACAAGCTGCACAGAGTAGACAGAAAAGCTACGCAGATGTGTGTAGACGGCCACTTGAGTTTGATGTCAGTGAAGCAGTATTTCTGAAGATATCACCAAGTAAGGCTATCATGAGGTTTGGAAGAAAATGGAAATTGAGTCCTCGATACATAGGACCATTCGAGATTCTTGAGAGAGTGGGAGAGGTAGCCTACAGATTGGTATTACCCCCACAGATGTCCGGAATACATAACGTCTTCCATGTGTCTATGTTGAGGAAGTACCACCCAGACCCTTCTCATGTCATAGAGTACGAAGAGATGGACACACAAGAGGACATGAGCTACACTGAAGAACCCGTCCGGATTCTCGATAGAAAGGAGAAGGTACTTAGAACCAAGAGCATCCCATTAGTGAAAGTTTTGTGGAAACATCACTCAATGGAAGAGGCAACATGGGAGTTGGAAAGTCTCATGAAGGAGAAATACTCCCATCTATTTGACGAGTTGAGTTGAA
This sequence comes from Firmiana major, assembly GCA_033439115.1. Taxonomy (NCBI): domain Eukaryota; kingdom Viridiplantae; phylum Streptophyta; class Magnoliopsida; order Malvales; family Malvaceae; genus Firmiana; species Firmiana major. The sequence goes on along the minus strand of CM065908.1, from coordinate 40,512,447 downwards.
TTTGGAGGACTAAATTCTTTTTAAGGTGGGGAGGATGTGAGATCTAAGAATTTTACACTTATCAAATTAGCTAATGAGAACATGAAGTGTAATTGATTGAACTAAATATAATGTATTCATATATTGAGGTGGTATGTAATGAAATTTTAAGTGATGAATGAGTTATAAATAAGAGTTTTTGTTAAAGTGTGAAACTGTAGGGCCATATTGAACTTGGAGAAGAGAGGATCGATCTGGTAAGTTAAAAATGACAAGGAATGAGGAAATTAAGCAAGCAGATCAATCTCATGAGGAAGGAATCGATCTCAAATTGTTCTGTTAAGGAGAAGATCGATCTCCTCAAGGAGCAGATTGATCTCATGAAGCATTCTATAAACTAGAGATCGATCTCATAATTGGAGCAGATCGATCTCATAAAGCTATTAAAAGATCGATCTCACCCCTCGACAGATCGATCTCCTAGGCATAAAATTACCCTAAATCGTCCCCAAATTAAAATGCAGATTGATCTCATCAAGAGCTAGATCGATCTCCTACCCTCCATTTATAAAAGGACCCCTATGTTTTCCTGCATCTCATCTTTTCTCTCTCTTTCAAACCTCCATTTCAGCCGAACCCTAGCTTTTTCTCTCCTCCAAATCAGCCATTTTTGTCCAAATCAAGAGTTGTGGCAAGAAGGAAAGTTGTTACTCACCCAAAGGAGAACAACATACTTGGAAATCAAAAGACGAATCGAATCGAGGTGTGAATTGAGCACTCCACAAGTTTGGGTAACCTCTAAACTCCAATCTTGCATTTTGAAGTGATTTTTGGTGATTGTGAACATGGGCATTGTGATGAAATAGCTAGGAGATGGTTAGAGATTGATGAAATTGCGATTTTATTGGAGCGATGATGATATTAAGTAGATTGTGGTAAATTGGGATTTTTGTCTATAAATTGAAAATTGAGGGAATGAGATGAATATTGGCATGGATTTTTGTGCACAATAAATGTAGGATTGGAAATGTAGTAAATGGGATTATGAATGGTGATAGAGTTATGGGAATTAAGAGATTTAGGTGTTAATGAGAAATATGAGCAAATGTATGCTCAATAATGAAATTAGGTCAAGATATTGATGTTTTTAACATCGTTTGGACAGCTCGGAGTTCTAGAGTGGAATGCGAGACTAGTCTGTGATACGGGGGAACGATTGCACTATACGAGGTGCAAAGAGGTAAGGGAAACTAAACTCATTTGTGTATGTGTTTTGTGATAATATTGTAGCATGATTTTCGATTGAGAAAACAAGCATGTTTGATGTGTTGTCAATGAGAATTGCACACGATTTTATAGACGGTTGGGGCCCAACTTTTATGAATTGTAAACTATATTTGAAAACGTTTTATATCCATTTTGTGTTTAAAATATGAAAAGTGTTTTAGGGCCTACGTTAAGGCGTACTAAGATTTGAGAAATGTGTGTGTGGTTTTGCCGGTTGAAGCTCAGTTTTAACATGTTTTATGTTGAGTACAAAACGGTTTGAAATGAGTTTTATGAGAGAAAACCATTATGAGATTTACGTGAAGGCAAAATGATTTTTATGATAATGGCTATTGACTGAGACTTAGGTCTGTCATTTCAAATACACACCGGACATTACTCTAGTAGCATGTAAGTCCGATATTCCTCCGTTCTGGTAACGTGAGATGACCCCTACTCTGGTAGCGTTGGTTACCTACCACGTGTGAATCTTAATCAATAGTTGTGCCATGTGTGTCAGACCCAGATTTTATGTAGCTTATTCCTTATGATTCCTATGTGTATGAACACTCTTTTATTATAGTTGAATCATAAGAAGAGTATTTACTAGACATAAAGTGTTAGTGAAATGATTTAACACGCAAAAGCTACATAAGGAGCCTAATGTGAACTATAAGTGTCACAGGCTAAACCGAGTAAATCTAAATCATTCTGACTGAAAATATGAACTTAAAATAAGAGAGCATAGAGAGCTCATGAAGGAAAGTCAGCTTGATTTAGTCCCGAACATAGAAAACGAGAGTAAAAGCTAAAAAGGGTAAAATGGACCTTTTTGGCGAGATAAGGTGTTTCGAGTGAAATTATCCATCGGGAACAGTTGAAACATAAAGACAAGAGTGTAAGACATAAGATATGACACTTTCAAAATTTTGAGAAAAAGTCAATTTGGTCAATGGTTAAGGAAAAAGTAAACTATAGTTAAGAAAGTGGACTTTTACCATAGTTGAGTAATCATGGTTAAAAATTAACCTAAGTGTGGAGAAAAAATTGGGGAAAAATATTCTTGGCCAGAATACAAGATAATCATCCCCTGAAGTAAGGAAAATTTATTCGGAAGGATTTTAGTTTAAATTTAACGCTTAAAAACACAATGGACCTAAAGTGAAAATTTTAAAGCCCATTAAGGTATACTAAACGTATATCAAAATTCTTAGGTCCTTTAGACCGAATTGTTGGACCAATTGATTGGCCAAATATTTCGACAATTAAAGGCTTGAGACATAGTAAAAATTTCAGCCCAAAAGCCCATTAAGGAAGCCCAAACCGAGAAGCCCAAATGGAAAGCCTATGAGATAAATATCTAATCATAGTTAAAGCTAACCATGAATCATAAGGTGACTCATTAGGTGACTCATGGCCATGACTCATAAGGTGACTCATTAGGTGACTCATGGCTAAGGCTTGGAAAGTCAAGCTTAATGGCTGGAAAGTAAAGCTTAATGGCTAAGTAACTGGCTTATAAATTCAGCCACACCATTGTCATCTTCATCACACCAAATTCGGCTAGAAGAAGAAACCATTGAAACATATTATCCAAGCTTTCTCTCACTAGAAATCACTAGGAATTAGGCATAATTGGAACTTGCATCCTTCATGGAAATTGTTCCAAATTGAAAGGAGAGTGACATATGTTGGAATTGGCTATCAAGGAGCCATAGAGTGCAAACCGAGAGCCTTCAAAGATTCGGCCAAAGGGTGAACACAACAATTGGTATATTTTCTAATTTTCAATTTCATATATGTTAATGTATGAATGATTTTAAGTATATTAATATATGTTTTAAGCATTGAAACATATTAAATCACTATGATGTTGGTTAGGCCGAGAGTGAGTAGTGGGATATTGATTTATGGCCATATGATTTTAAGGCATAAATGGATTAATGTACATGTGTTAATGATTATGGTGCAATTAGAATTAATCAATTTGATTAATTAATACATGTAATTAGTTGGCAATCAAGGTGTTTGATAAAATGCCTAAATAAACTATATGATATTTAGGAATGTTGCCAACCAAGTATTTGTGAAAATGCCTAAGTGAAATGGCTAGACAAATAGGCATAGATGACATGCCATGGTGTAACCGATGGGATGGGTAGCTCTCAGCCATGGCATGTGGCCGAGAGGCCCAATGGGCCAAGCCCAAATATTTTAGGCCCAATGTGATGTAATGGGTCTAGGACAAGCCCAATAAGAGTTGGTGGGCCCCACAAGCCCAATAGGCCCTACGAAAATGAATAGTAAAATGAAAATGGGCTTAAGGCATAGTTAGGCCCATTAAGGATTATTCAAGCTCATTAAGGGAAATAGACTATATTTAATGTGAAATACAGTAAGAAAAGTGTAATTAACCTGATAAATGGTTATATACAGCTCCAGAGAGTATTGGAGAAGCAAATCGAACTGCTGAAATGAGTAGCGCAGAGAAAGTGAAATTTCTCGAGTGATTATAGGTAAGGGACTTTTGTGAGTAGTTAGAGACACCTGCACGTATTTTCATCTGCTTTTACATTCACTTAAAAACTCTGAGGGTCAGAGAAAGTGAATAATAATTATTGCGACCCGATAGTGGCAAATTACGATTTTGCCCCTAGTTTATCAAAAAGTCAACTTTTGTGAAAAGTTGTAAAAAGCATGGAAACCATCATTTTGAGCGTTTAACTGCTGTTTAGCAGGAGAATAAATAGCTGGGTTAAAGATTTTAAGATTGATGTGAAATAAGCACACTTTATAGTGCTGATTTTGATATTTTATAAATCATCCCTTTTTAAAGAGCCATCTATCATATTATGTGAGAATAAATCATGATGGAGCACAGCTCGCATTGGATTTCATATATTTTCTACATACATTAGTGCTAGATTATGATTCGCACTAGATTTCCATGACATGCATAATAGAGTACTGGAGTTCTTACTCGTAATCAGTTTTATATGATATATGCATGACAGAGTGCTTGAGCGATTAGCTCGTACTCGAATTTTACATGAGATACATGACAGAGTGCTGAAACGTTGTTCGTACTTGATTCTTCATGATTTATACATGACATAATACTGGAGCTATTGCTCATACTTGATTTGATGATATTGTGCATAGCATGGTATTGGAACTATTGCTCGTACTTGATTTAATACATGAACTATGCATTGACCTAGTTGCTAGAGGTTTACTTGCACTAGAGTTGAGTTTGTGATGTGAAACAGTGTTTGAGCGGAGTGTCGACTGTGAGTCGCACTCAAAGGTGCGCACTGTATGTGATATATAATACATGTTACAAACCCATGCTTGCATCCTTGTGTGACTGAGTGTCACATTATGTGAGAGGATAGCCGCATGGGGGTATTAGAGATGTGGTATTATATTCCATGGTTTGAGGGCTAAGACTTATGGTAGGCACCCCGACTGTGATGTAGGGTCCACGGGTGTACTTTGTACCGTGCATGTGGCATGGAAGTACACTGTACCGTGCGTTGTTGTGGAGTTAAGGAGGATATAGCTTACGGTTGTGATGGACTGACCCCCCTCCCGTTGCAGCAGTGATGCCCTACACACCGAGATTTGTGTTGTTGGGGATCACATGTCGGATGTGATCATAGTCCAGGATACTATTTACATTTCACCACAGAGTCTCACATGATATATCACATTGATTGACTGTTTTAAATTGCGGATAGACCTGAGGGATGGGTGGGACTTCAATTTTGTGATGTGAATTATTTAATGCCATATTTATTGTGATTTAAATATACATGGCATGATTTACATAAGAGCATGATTTATATAAAGATGCATTGTTTTGCACTACATGCCTACACATTTGAAAGAAAGCATGATTTCTGTACATGGGATTTAATCTGTACAAGTATACATATATATATATATATATTTAAAGATATGCTTTTAAAGTGAGTAAAGGAAATAATGTTTTCAAGGCATAGCATTATTTTAAGTAGATAGTGTAGATATCTACTTGCTTGCCTGATTTTCTTACTGAGCGCATTGTATGCTCACCCCCTTTCTTTACATCTCTTTATAGAGCATCAGCAGTAGAGCGAGAGTTATCGAGGAATAGTGTTCTTGAGTCCACTGCTAGTTCCTATCGATCGCCAGGTATACAGACTTTGTACGGTTATATATCTAAACATAGAAACAACACAATGATGTATACGATATATATTATGGGGAATGTATTTATGTTAGATTTTGTATAATCTCACATGTATAATAAAAGAAGTTATAGTCAGTAATAGTATATTGACATGTATGTATGATAATGGAATATGTGGTAAGCGAGGACTCTGACATCGAATCACAACCCAACCATTGATGAGAGGAAAGGTAAGTTAAAAATGCAAAAAATTTGTAGTGGCTTTTGGTTAAGTCATGGATTGAGAACAGGTCCTGACATAATGGTATCAGAGCAGAGGTTGGTGTGATGTGAGTTGGTCTTAGAAAATAGGAAAGTGTACATCCCTATAGTACTGTGCTGTGTTTAGATATAACTGTGTATACTAGATAGGAGACGGACTAATTCATTATTATGAATGCAGGGACTTTACCTATATGGTAAATATGCGTAGTGGTAGAGTTACGAAAGGTAGGGCTCGAGTCCGGGGAGATAGACCCGACGGATGAGCTGCTACCGAACCATTTCCTACACCTGAGACTCCAGGTGCTACTGAGTCACCCGAGTGTGCTGAGATGCGCTTTACAAGGTTAGAGCATAGTCTTGAGACGATTGTAGAGATGTTGGCACAAACGATGCCAGGTAGGCAAGGATAGGCGGCAGGAGCTGCGACAGGAGAGGCAGTTGCCATTGACACTCCTACACAGACGACTCATGCACCGAGGACAGTAGATACTCCAACACCCCCACAGATTTCGGGTTGTAGTGGATTAGGGTATGGATGTGATTTGCATCGGTTGCGAGAATTCCAGAAGTTTAGACCTCCATCTTTTAGTGAGATCAATAACCCTGTAGCTGCTGAGGAGTGGTTGGCGGAGATGGAGAAGCTTTATGGATTCTTCGAGTGTACGACCTCAGAGATGGTCGCATTTGCTGCGTTCCTACTTAAGGGAGCTGCAGAGCATTGGTGGAAGTCCACCCAACCTATATTGAGAACCTAACACACAGACATTAGTTGGAAGATATTCCGGGAGGCCTTTAGGAGGGAGTTTGTTCCCCATACCATACAGTGGAAACTACAGGCAGAGTTTTTGGGACTGAACCAGGGGAGTTTATCTGTGGACGAGTATGAGACTCGATTCCGATCCCTAGGGAGGTATGACCCCGATACCATGTATAGTAAGGCCAGGAAGGTCTACAGGTTTATCGATGGGTTGAGACCGGTTCTGCGGTCCAAGTTGGTTCCATTAGACATAGCAACCTATGAGGAAGCAGTGCGCAGGGCGCAACTATGTGAGCAAGATTACGAGAGGAATGCTTTCGAGTTTGGGAAGTTTAGCCGTAGCCGAGACGTACATAAGAAAAGGCCGGCTAAAGATTTTGATTATCGAGGAGGGAAGAAACTCTTTGGTAAGAGATCACGGGTGGAGGAGGCTCGAGAGAGATATGCTAGACCTCCTGCTTATCTGACTGTAGCCCCAGCAAAGGGCATTGTCATAGGAGGACAGAGACCTACTGTTGATCAGTGCAGAAGATGAGGTAAACTACATGGAAGTAGACCGTGTCCGCTGACTCCTATTGTATGTTTTCGATGTGGGAAACAAGGGCATATGGCTAGAGATTGCCCAGAGACATTTGTGACTGCACCACTGAGGGGCAGGGAGCCTGATAGAACTCCAGCTGGTACGTCTACTCAGAGAGGTAGAGCGACGACAGAGGAGAAGGGGAAACAGGTGATGGGTCGAGGGCCAGTACATGCTTTGGACCAGGGGACAGCTGATGCTTCATCGGATGTGATTTGAGGTAACATCCTGATTTATGATATTGAAGCATATGTTTTAATTGATCCTGGTGCCACGCATTCTTTTGTATCGCCTTCATTTGCATGTAAATTAGCAAGACATGTAGAGCGTACGCCATTATGTATGATGATGTTGATTAGTACGCCTATAAATAGTAGTCAAGTTGTAGAATATGCATTTAATGATTGCAAGTTGAGTGTAGGGGATAAGGAAATGACAGCCAATCTAATATTACTAAGTATGAGTGACTTTGATATAATATTAGGAATGGATTGGCTATCTGCAAACCATGCTGTTTTAGATTGTTATGCTAAGATAGTTATGTTTCCTAACCCTACTAGATATGTTGTAAAGTTTAATGAGAATAAATGAAAGGAGTAGTTATGATTATTACATGATTACTGATTTAGAAAACCTTCAACATATCGAGGTTTCATTGCGTACGTGGTAGATATGGATAAGGTACATCCGGAGTTGTTAGATATTACTTGGTCAGTGAGTACCCAGATATTTTTTTGGATGAATTATCAGGGTTACCACCAGACCGAGAGATGGAGTTCTGTATAGATTTGGTGCCTGGTACGAAGCAAATTTCGAGACCACTATACCGCATGGCCTTAGTTGAGTTGGAGGAGCTCAAGAGACAGCTACAGGAGCTGTTGGATAAGGGTTTTGTTCGACCGAGTGTTTCACCTTGGGGAGCACCGGTTCTATTTGTGACGAAGAAGGATGGGAGCCTCCGATTGTGTATAGATTATCGATTGTTGAATAAGGCCACGATCAAGAATAGATACCCCCTTCCACGCATTGACGACTTGTTAGATCAGCTTTAGGGAGCACAGGTCTTTTCCAAGATTGACCTGAGGTCTGGGTATCATTAGCTGAAAGTTCGGAGTGGAGAAGTACCCAAGACAACATTTCGTATCTGATATGGCCATTATGAATTCTTGGTCATGCCGTTCAGATTGATGAATGCTCCAGCTGCTTTCATGGCTTTGATGAACGATGTGTTCAAGCCATATTTAGACCAGTTTGTTATCGTCTTTATCGATGACATATTGTTATATTCGAGATCCAAGGAGGAGCATGAGGAGCACCTCAGGATCGTGTTGCAGACTCTACGAGAGCAGGAGTTATATGCTAAGCTCAGTAAGTGTGACTTTTGGTTGTCACAGATCTCATTTTTGGGACATGTTGTATCGAGAGATGGTGTATCAGTTGATCCATCTAAGATAGAGGTTGTAGTTCAGTGGGGACAGCCGAGGACAGTCACCAAGATCATGAGTTTTCTAGGTTTAGCTGGATACTATCGAAGATTCGTTGAGGGATTTTCGAAGTTGGTTGCTCCATTGACACGTCTTACTCGAAAGAGTGTACCGTTCGTATGGAACGATGATTGTGAGAAGAGTTTTGAGGAGTTGAAGCGTCGATTGACCACCGCTCCGATTCTCACTATCCTTACCAGCTCAGGAGGATTTGCAGTGTATACCGATGCTTCGCATTAGGGGCTGGGCTGTGTATTGATGCAGGATGGGAAGGTAGTTGCTTATGGATCCAGACAGCTGAAGGATCATGAGAAGAACTATCCGACCCATGATTTGGAGCTAGCAGCAGTAGTGTTTGCGTTGAAGGTATGGCGCCACTACTTGTATGGTAAGAAGTTCCAAATATTTACCGACTACAATAGCCTCAAGTATCCGTTCACACAGAAAGAGCTGAACATGAGGCAGAGAAGATGGCTACAGCTTCTGAAGGACTACGATTGTGATATACTTTATCATCCGGGTAAGGCTAACGTTGTAGCTGATGCCTTGAGTAGGAAGAGCCTAGGGATGGTATCGTACATGATGGTTAGGGAACATGATTTGCTAGTGCAGTTTGCTAGCCTCAGTTTGGGATTCGTGCCTTCTGACATGGATACAGCTATGTGATAGCTAGTCTACGTTTGGAGCCGGACCTATTGGCTAGGATTAGAGTGGCTCAGCAGACTAATCCATTTTGTATGGATGTGAGTAGTCAGATGCAGAAGGGCACCGTGACTGACTTTGAGTTGAGTTCTGATGGACTACTGAGGTTCAGAGGTAGATTGTGTGTTCCCGAGGATCCAGGACTCAGGAGATTGATATTGGCGGAAGCTCATTCGTCGAGGTATACGTTACATCCGAGGAGTAACAAGATGTATCAGAACCTCCGGAAGGTATACTGGTGGTCGGGTATGAAGAGAGATGTAGCAGACTTTGTGGAAAAGTGTCTCACATGTCAGCAGGTGAAGGTAGAGCATCAAAAACCTGCAGGGTTATTGCAGTCTCTACCTATACCGACATGGAAATGGGAGCATATCACCATGGATTTCATGATGGGTTTACTGAGAACCCGCAGGAATCACGATGCTATATGGGTGATCGTTGACAGACTTACGAAGTCAGCCCACTTCCTAGCTATGAGAGCGACTGATACTCTGAGTTCATTAGCAGAACTGTATGTACGCGAGGTAGTGAGGTTACACGGTGTACCAGTGAGCATAGTCTCTAATAGGGATTCCCACTTCACTTCCCACCTTTGGGGGCATTTTCAGGAAGCCATGGGAACCCAGTTGAGTTTGAGCACCGCTTTCCATCCTCAGACAGATGGTCAGTCATAGAGTACTATACAGACTCTGGAGGATATGTTGAGAGTATGTGTGCTAGATTTTAGAGGCTCCTGGGATGACCACTTGCCACTAGCCGAGTTCGCTTACAACAACAGTTATCATTCGAGTATCGGGATGGCACCGTATGAGGCTTTGTATGGCCATAGATGTCATTCCCCTATTGGATGGGAAGAAGTGGGTGACCGTAAGATTTTTGCTCCTGACATGGTTACGCAAGCATCTGAGGACATCCACTTGATAGTAGAGAGACTGAGGACGGCTCAGAGTAGACAGAAGAGTTACGCTGACAGGAGACGTTGGCCACTAGAGTTTGCAGTTGGTGAATCTGTGTTATTGAGAGTTTCTCCTTCCAAGGGCATAGCGAGATTTAGGAAGAGAGGGAAACTAAATCCACGCTATATTGGACCCTTTGAGATACTTGATCGAGTGGGAGATAAGGCGTATAGGTTGGCATTGCCACCGGACTTATCAGGTGTCTATAACGTCTTTCACATATCAATGCTTTGGAAGTATCACTCGGATCCGACACATGTGATTAGGTACGAGCCTTTGGAGCTCCGAGAGGACTTGTCATATGTAGAGAGACTGATTCGGATATTGGATAGGAAGGAGAAGGTATTGAGATCGAAGACCATCGGGTTAGTGAAGATTCTTTGGCAGCATCATACTTCAGAGGAAGCTACTTGGGAGCTAGAGAGTCTGATGCGAGAGAAGTACCCTCACCTATTTGATGACTGACTTGGTTCTAATTTAGAGGACCAAATTTTTTGAGTGGGGGAGGATTGTCAGACCCGGATTTTATGTAGCTTATTCCTTATGATTCCTATGTGTATGAACACTCTTTTATTATAGTTGAATCATAAGAAGAGTATTTACTAGACATAAAGTGTTAGTGAAATGATTTAACACGCAAAAGCTACATAAAGAGGCTAATGTCAACTATAAGTGTCACAGGCTAAACCGATTAAATCTAAATCATTCTGACTGAAAATAAGAACTTAAAATACGAGAGCATGAGAGCTCATGAAGGAAAGTCAGCTTGATTTAGTCACGAACATAGAAAACGAGAGTAAAAGCTAAAAAAGGTAAAATGGACCTTTTTGGGGTGTTTAGGGTGAAATTATCCATTGGGAACGGTTGAAACATAAAGACGATAGTGTAAGACATAAGATATGACACTTTCAAAATTTTGAGAAAAAGTCAATTTGGTCAATGGTTAAGAAAAAGTCAACTATAGTTAAGAAAGTGGACTTTTACCATAGTTGACTAATCATGGTTAAAAATTAACCTAAGTGTGTAGAAAAAGTTGGGGAAAAATATTCTTAGCCAAAATACAAGATAATCATCCCCTGAAGTAAGGAAAATTTATTCGGAAGGATTCCGGATTAAATTTAATGGTTAAAAACGCAATGGGCCTAAAGTGAAAATTTTAAACCCCATTAAGGTATACTAAACGTATATCGAAATTCTTAGTTCCTTTAGACCGAATTGTTGGACCAATTGATTGACCAAATATTTAGACAATTAAAGGCCCGAGACATAGTAAAAATTTCAGCCAAAAAGCCCATTAAGGAAGCCCAAACCGAGAAGCCCAAATGGAAAGCCCAAGAGATAAATATCTAATCATAGTTAAAGCTAACCATGACTCATAAGGTGACTCATTAGGTGACTCATGGCTAAGGCTTGGAAAGTCAAGCTTAATGGCTGGAAAGTAAAGCTTAATGGCTAAGTAAGTGGCTTATAAATTCAGCCACACCATTGTCATCTTCATCACACCAAATTCGGCTAGAAGAAGAAACCATTGAAACATATTATCCAAGCTTTCTCTCACTAGAAATCACTAGGAATTAGGCATAATTGGAACTTGCATCCTTCATGGAAGTTGTTCCAAATTGAAAGGAGAGTGACATATGTTGGAATTGGCTATCAAGGAGCCATAGAGTGCAAACCGAGAGCCTTCAAAGATTCGGCCAAAGGGTGAACACAACAATTGATATATTTTCTAATTTTCAATTTCATATATGTTAATGTATGAATGTTTTTAAGTATATTAATATATGTTTTAAGCATTGAAACATATTAAATCACTATGATGTTGGTTAGGCCGACAGTGAGTAGTGGGATATTGATTTATGGCCATATGATTTTAAGGCATAAATGGATTAATGTACATGTGTTAATGATTATGGTGTAATTAGAATTAATCAATTTGATTAATTAATACATGTAATTAGTTGGCAATCAAGGTGTTTGATAAAATGCCTAAATGAACTAAATGATGTTTAGGAATTTTGCCAACCAAGTGTTTGTGAAAATGCCTAAGTGAAATGGCTAGACAAATAGGCATGGATGACATGCCATGGTGTAACCGATGGCATGGATGACATACCATGGTGTAACCGATGGCATGGGTAGCTCTCGGCCATGGCATGTGGCCGAGAGGCCCAATGGGCCAAGCCTAAATATTTTAGGCCCAATGTGATGTAATGGGTCTAGGACAAGCTCAATAAGAGTTGGTGGACCCCACAAGCCCAATAGGCCCTACGAAAATGAATAGTAAAATGAAAATGGGCTTAAGGCATAGTTAGGCCCATTAAGGATTATTCAAGCCCATTAAGGAAATAGACTGTATTTAATGTGAAATATAGTAGGAAAAGTGTAATTAACCTGATAAATGATTATATGCAGCTCCAAAGAGTATTGGAGAAGCAAAATGGACTGCTGAAACGAGCAGCGCAGAGAAAGTGAAATTTCTCTAGTGATTGTAGATAAGGGACTTTTGTGAGTAGTTAGAGATACCTGCACGTATTTTCGTCTGCTTTTACATTCACTTAAAAACTCTGAGGGTCAGAGAAAGTGAATAATAATTATTATGAACCGATAGTGGCAAATTACGATTTTGCCCCTAGTTAGTCAAAAAGTCAACTTTTGTGAAAAGTTGTAAAAAGCATGGAAACCATCATTTTGAGTGTTTAACTGCTGTTTAGCAGGAGAATAAATAGATGAGTTAAAGATTTTAAGGTTGATGTGAAATAAGCACACTTTATAGTGCTGATTTTGATATTTTATAAATCATCCCTTTTTAAAGAGCCATCTATCATATTATGTGAGAATGAATCGTGCTGGAGCACAGCTCGCACTGGATTTCATATATTTTCCACATACATTAGTGCTGGATTATGATTCGCACTAGATTTTCATGACATGCATGATAGAGTACTGGATTTCTTACTCGTACTCAGTTTTATATGATATAAGCATGAGAGAGTGCTGGAGCGATTAGCTCGTACTCAAGTTTTACATGAGATACATGACAGAGTGCTGGAGCGTTGCTCGTACTCGATTCTTCATGATTTATACATGACATAGTACTGGAGCTATTGCTCGTACTTGATTAGATGAGATTATGCATAGCATGGTATTGGAGCTATTGCTCGTACTTGATTTAATACATGAACTATGCATTGACCTAGTTGCTAGAGGTTTACTCGCACTAGAGTTGAGTTTGTGATGTGAAATAGTGTTTGAGCGGAGTGTCGACTATGAGTCGCACTCAAAGGCGCGCACTGTATGTGATATATAATACATGTTACAAATCCATGCCCGCATCCTTGTGTGACTGAGTGTCACATTATGTGAGAGGATAGCCGCATGAGGGTATTACAGATGTGGTATGATATTCCATGGTTTGAGGGCTAAGACATATGGCAGGCACCCCGACTGTGATGTAGGGTCCGCGGGTGTACTTTTGTACCGTGCATGTGGCATGGGAGTACACTGTACTGTGTGTTGTTGTGGAGTTGAAGAGGATATAGCTTATGGTTGTGATGGACTGACCCCCCTCCCGTTGCAGCAGTGATGGCCCACACACCGAGATCTGTGTTGCTTGGGATCACATGTCGGATATGATCATAGTCCAGGATACTATTTGTATTTCACCACAGAGTCTCACATGATATATCACATTGATTGACTGATTTAAATTGCGGACAGACCTGAGGGATGGGTCGGACTCCGATTTTGTGATGTGAATTATTTAATGCCATATTTATTGTGATTTAAATATACATGGCATGATTTACATAAAGGCATGATTTATATAAAGATGCATTGTTTTGCACTACATGCCTACATTTGAAAGAAAGCATGATTTCTGTACATGGGATTTAATCTGTACATATATTTAAAGACATGCTTTTAAAGTGAGTAAAGGAAATAATGTTTTCAAGGCATGGCATTATTTTAAGTAGATAGTGTAGATATCTACTTGCTTGCCTGATTTCCTTACTAAGCGCGTTGTATGCTCACCCCCCTTTCTTTACATCTCTCTATAGAGTATCAGCAGTAGAGCGAGAGTTATCAAGGAGTAGTGTTCCTGAGTCCACTGCTAGTTCCTATCGATCGTCAGGTATACAGACTTTGTACGGTTATATATCTAAATATAGAAACAGAACATTGATGTATACGATATATATTATGGGGAATGTATTTGTGTTAGATTTTGTATAATCTCACATGTATAATAAAAGCAGTTACAGTCAGTAATAGTATATTGACATGTATGTATGATAATGAAAAATGTGGTTAGTGAGGACTCTGACATCGAATCACAGCCCAACCATTGATGAGAGGAAAGGTAAGTTAAAAATGCGAAAAATTTGTAGTGGTTTTTGGTTAAGTTATGGATTGAGAACGGGTCCTGACAACGTGTATTTGGTGGATGTTCCACGTGCGAATCTAAATCAATGGCTGTGCCACGTGTGAATCCTAATCAGTGGCTGTGCCACATGTATTTGGTTGTTGTGCCACGTGTGAATCCTAATCAGTGGCTGTGCCACGTGTAGATTTTATTTAGTGGTCGTGCCAGGTGCATTACTATTGCAGTGATTTTTATCACGTTTTAAAGAGAAAAGCCATTATCGCTTCTTGACTTTTACATACTTGTAACTGTGATTTTTACTAAGTATGTATTTCCTTGTTTTACATGATTTTTTAATGAGTTCATGCTACATTTTCTATAGAGTTTTCAACTGCGAAATAAATGATTGTGTGTGCAAATCATTAATTTAACAATTGAGTCCCTTACCCCTTTATTGAGAGATTTAGAAGCTCACCCTGTTTTATCTTTCCCCCAGATTTCTTCAAGTGAAAAAGGTTTCCCTGCGACATATGGAGTAGTGGCTTATGGAGGACTTACGCTCCAGGCCATATATTGTATTTTTGAGGTATCATTTATCTTTTCATGTACCCAGACAATCATTATAATTACAGACACTTGATGTACAATATTGTATGGGATGTATTAGGATTAATTAACTCGAAATTGTGTAATGTATATGATATGATATACACTATTTAATGATGAGATCTTGAACCATGATAAGTATGATGATGTATGACATAGCACAGGAATGCACCCTTAATTGTGATTTGATGAGTAAAAAGTTTTAAATTTGCCCTATTTTTCACGCTTTTGGGGCGTCACACCTTCCTCTCAGGCTTTCAGGATAAAATTTTTACTACCTATTGGGCCTTCAATTGAATTCTTATTGGGCCTCTAAATTGGCCCAACAATTCCACCTAATGGGCCTAAGAAATTTGGCCCACACGTGTTATACCTTAATGGGCTTTAAAATTTCCAACTTTGGCCCATTGCGTTTTACCCGTTAAATTTAATCCAGATTTTTATTAAATCAATTTTCCTTACTTCGGGGGATGATTATCTAGTATTTTAACCAAAATTATTTCTTCCCCACTTTTTAACCATACTTAGGTTCAATTTTAACCATGTTTAGTCAACGATGGTTAAAGTCCATTTTTCTTAACTACCATTGACTTTTCCTGACCATTGACCACACTCTTGGCTTTATGTTTTGGCCGTTTTCGAGAGGCAAATATGTTTAAAACACCTCAACAGACCATTTCGGACTCATTTAGCCCATTTTTTGGCGTTTACACTAGTTCAATGTGTTCGAGCCCAAATCAGATTAACTTTCCTTCATGACCTCTCTATATTTTCTCATTTTAAGTTCTTCTATTTAGTCAGAATGATTTAGATCCACTCGGTTTAGCCTATGGCTCTTATTGTCCTCATTTGGCCTTTGTGTAGCGTATGAGTGTTAAATCACTTTACTTACACTTTAAATCAAGTAAATACTTTTCTTATGATTCAACTAACATAATATAATGTTTGTATATATAGGAATCATAAGGGATAAGCTACACAAAATTTGGGTCTTACATTGCTCAAGTTGGACTTAAAGAAATATGGCAAAGCACTTTTAAATAGAGGAGCGTTGTAAGCATGAACTTTCTTTCCTTAAATCTTATATATGCTAAAATTCATTATGTGCTTTGATAAGATAATATATTGATAATTCTTGATGAAAAATGTGTATGCTGTGATATTTATATGGTCCATTGTGCATTTTAAGATGAACTTGAATTGATGAATTCAACATGAGCATGATTAATGATTTTATGATGATTTGGTGTTAAACTGAAATGATTGTAATTCAAGCAAGCTTGGAATATATTGCAAATATGATTACTTGTTTGAAATGACATATATGTTAAAATTTGTAAAATGTCTCTTTAGAGCCTTGATTTAAGAGAAAAGTGTATATTATGGTATGGTGTGCACATTGGTGATGCTTTGATGAAATATTTACTTGAAACCTATGTGAACATTTGCGTTATGCTTTGTTTGTGCTCTCGCATCCATTAGTGGTGTCAAAATGCACATATTTCTCAAAATGACATGTCATGAGGCTAAAATGTTTATGTTTTGATGAAAATTCTCCGTAAATTGCAAAATCTACTTTTAAATAATTTTCATACATGTTTCTTACTCATGCAAGTCAAAAATCATATTTTTCATATGTTCAAATCATTCCATGAACTTAAAAAACCTCAAAATCAAGTTTTTGACAGTCCACTTATTGAATTTTACCTTAAAAAATTGTAGAACCACGGCCTAAGATCAATGCCTCATACACCATGATTGATCTCCTTGATCAATTTGGCCTATGAATGGGCATTTCCCTTCAAAAGGAGCGATGTCTACAATGATTGCATCAATCCCCCATGAGAAAAACTCGCATTTTCCATTGCATGGATCAATCCCTGGGTAGAAATGATCAATCCCCCCTAAGTCATAAGCCTTAAATTCTCCTGGAAATCAAGCAAGCCACTCTCATCACCCTACCTAGTATTTGTGAAAATTCCTCAACTAAATATTACACTTAGCAAGCTCACTCTGTCGTCTATAAGCAAAGGAATTTTCTAAGAAAGGTCTTATCCCTAAAATTTCATTGTGTTATTTAGTTCCTTGGATTTGATTGAATATATGCATAAGTGAATGCTTGTTGAACCTAATCCATGTATATTTAAAAATATTTAAACAAGACCAAAATGAAATAAATATAAATTATCTTGCTTCAAATATGAATTGTTGTTTTAACAATAAAAACGACTTGATTGTAATGTTAGAGTTGCATAATGTGTACCTATCATTTTTCTTGTAAAGGAAATTAATCCACGATCCTTAAATTGATATTTATAGAAGGTTTGGATGATGAATTTTGATTCATCATATTGCCTACTTATATAAAGTCATTCCAATATGAGAATTTTGATGAAGTGCATGAATCTTGAAATATTCTATGCATGTGTCCTATAATATAGATTCTGTGAGACCCCGTATAGGTTAAACCTTGTATATATATGTAAATGAAATCATAAGTACGGTGATATACTTGTAATGTGAAGTATATGTGATGTAAGTCCATAAGTTTAATGTACACACCTGTAATACGAGTTGTGATTGTACGTACAAGTTACATTATATATGAATATGAAAAAATAGACTTAAACATGTGAAGAATGTGAGTGGAAAGGAATATGAGTAGTGTGGTAAAATGGAAGGAAGATTGCATAAGTTGTGCACTTTCATTTGGTTTATATCACGTACCTTTGGTTATACATAGATTTCACATAAGTTTTAATAGGTATAAAGTATGAATGGATGCCATTTTCAAGTCTCAAAGATGATCAAATAAGAAAATGACTATGGCATCAAATTAAATATGTTTTGGGTGAAGTTACTGTAAAAAATAGGCAGATCTCCACTCAAGGCAGATCGATCTCATCAAGCTGAATCTATAAAATAGGAGCCGTTGGATCTACAGATTTCGGGAACAACTAACTTCTTTCACTACTAATCCAAAAACTAGATTTTACCCTCTAAGTCCGGCCATTTTCAAGAAGATTTGAGGGAAGGCTATTAGACACAAAGTTGTTCACATTGAAGAGAAGAACAACTTAGCGTGGAGGCATTTTTCCCATTTGTTGGATTTAAGGAACAAGGGGCATTTCCTTTTGGAGCAAGGAGGAAATCCAAAGAAGTGAGTTTCTAAAGCACCAACTCAAGTACATTGTTAAGCTATTGATGTTTGGGGTTAATTGGGGTGGTTAGTAATGTTAGGAACTATAAAAAATGCAATGGAATGATTTTAACCTAGAAATGGGGTAGTGTGAGAAAGTGAAATGTAAAGGATTAGATGATGAATGGGATATCTTAAGGTAATAATAGTGTTATGGGTATGAGTTTAAGATAGTGTTATGGAATGAATAAAGAGGCTTACCCAGAAAGAGAAAAATGAGTATTTAAGGCATTGGGTAAAAAGGTATAGTTGAATGAGAGTTAAGAACGTTAACTCAAGTGTTTGGATGAATGAATTGCAGCTTACAAGGATACGCCGAAACAAGTAGAGCTTAAGACTTGAGGAGCTAAGAGGAGGAGAGTCGCACCCCGAGAAAATCGAGGTAAGGGAATTGTGTGGACTCTTAGAGATATCTGTGCGCAATTTAGGCACTTAAATGCTTTGCTAGAATGCATGAGAAATTAGGAAATGAAATTGGGTGATTGAAGGGAAAAAGTTGGGTGTTTAAGAAAAGTGCATGAAAAACAAAAGCATGATGCTTTGAAAATCTGGTTTTGTTGCTTTTTAGCAAATGATTGGTAGGTTGGCTAACATTTGGAATGATTTGCAAAAGAAATGATTTGATTTGGTTAATGACCATGTTTTGCAAAGAATTGAGCCACCTATATGGATTTCTATATAATGAAAGCGTGTTAGAGCATGACTCGCACGAGATTTGATGTGTTTTATATGCATGAGTACATGGATTTTATGATGTTGTGCGAGAGTGGAACTTGCACAAAATTTATACCAATTTTGGCATGGTGCTAGAGCAGAGCTCGCATTAGATGCCCACCATACTTAATGTCATGCTGGGAGCTTTGGGTAGACTAGGTGTCACACCGATTAAATAGGCTCGCACGTACATTTTTTATATTTTGTCATGTTGATAGCCGTGTTAGGAGCTTCGGATAGACAAGAAGTCATACTGATTAAATAGGCTCACACTTGCGTTTTTAAGATATGGCGTGATATGATGTATCGATATGGGTCCACGAAATACGTTGTACAGTGCATGTAGCATGGAGTACTTTGTACCGTGTTGAGGTTGTGTTATGTCGTCTTCGGATGAGATCTGCTATGGATCGGTAAGTTGGACTTGACCTACCTCCCGTGTGGAAGCAGATAGTGGTGATACCCCGCACACCTGATCTGTGTAGCCTGGGATTACAGGATATGGTCATAGTCCTAGAGGAGATTTCCCTGATTATATTGCCTATCGTACATGTCTTGTTTTATGAATAAATCCATGTTTTTGAAATGCTTTGTGGGTCAGGACAGTCCAAGGGGAAGGGGATGAATCTTGGGCAGTGGTGATTTTATTGAGATGAGGAAGTATGTTAATGGTTTTATAGTGCACTGATGCATGATGATTAATGCCATGCTTTATTTGTGAAATATGCATGACGATTTATACCATGCTTTAAATTTGATTTGTGCACTGAACTAAACAACATGATTTTCTTTACATGCCATTAACACTAGCACGAAATAATGCTTGTGACATGTGAATGAGAATTATGTGGTTTTGAGCATGGCATCACGATCACGTAGATAGTGCAGTATCTACCTGTTCGCATGATTGTCTTACTGAGCGTGTGGTTTGCCCACTCCCCCTTATTTTCCCCCTCTCTATAGCGATTTGAGTATAGATTGAGAGCGACTGGAGGTGTTTCCTTTTGGTATCCGCTGCATCCCGTCGCGTAAGATATACACACTGATGAGATTTTGTATCTAAACTTTCTATAGCACAGTAGCATTTTGTATGTAACTATTGGGGATGTAAAGCAATGTAAACACATGTAAACAGCACTCTGATTTAATTATACAAGTGTTTACCTTATTTTAAAAATGCAATTAAATTGGTATGGTGGAATGAGATAGATATTAACACTCAGCCCAACTGTTGAGGAGAGTAGCTGTTCACGATCGAGGAAGGATGAAAAATAAACAATGCATGAAAATGTGAAAAATTTGTGCGTATTTTGGTAAGTTGAGGGTTGTGACAAATTCAAAATTAAATTAATGATTTGTGTATGTGTTTGTAAAGATGTTGAACTTATGCTTAAATAGATATACTAATCTCTTTGGCTCATTTTATGTTTTGTCATGTATACTTATAAGATTATAACATGTATCTTGACTTACATATCTTCATTATGCTTCATGATTTTTTTTTTTTTGGGAATATGACTCATTATGGTCAAGATGTGTGTTTATATGATTATTTGATCAAACTTGACCTTAACGATGCTTTGAACATGAGTTAGGTAAATCAAATACTCGTGATGCTTAAAATGTTACCTTGAGTCATAGTTGATTTGACCAATAGATTATAATGATGTATGGACCTTAGATTTTTAAATGATGAAACTATCATCTATGAGTTTAATTTTATGATATGGCCAAAAAAAAAATATATATATATATATATATATATATCTATATTAATTAAGAACTTCAATTTTAGTGCCAACTTGATGTTTAAAATTGAATTTTAATATGGCTTATTTCTTGAGTTAATCTTTTTGTTGAATTTTGTTATTCGAAAAGTGAAAATTTTGAAATAAATTCTTCTTTTGGTTTGAGTTAGTAGTATTTGAATGTTGAAATTTGATTCTATAATATTAAATTCCTACTTATGGTTATTGTGTTAAGAACTAACATTTATATGCAAGGATAAGCATGGAAGAAGTAATTCTTCATTCGGCATCAAAATAAGTAAGCATATAACCATCAAGTCTAAGGACATTAAAGTTGTCTCACCTTTGGATTTAAAGACTTAAGCTTAAAGGAGCACTTCAAGCAAAGGACAAATGTAAGCATGCACTTATGCACATTGAGTGACATTTATGCATATTTCTCTTGAATGCTTTGATGTTGTGAGAACTTAGTACTTGAAAGTATGCACTAGGTGAATCTATGAACATGCATATGAGTTAAGAATATTTTAATTCATTTATCTTAGGTTGATCTCACTCATAGATTGTGATTGTTAGTGGTAAAATACTTTTGCATTATATAGATTCACTTAAATAGAACCATTTTTATGAAGTAGAATATCCCTTCTAGAATCTTAAACGATGAAATCATACTTAATTAGGTATATGGTTATGGTATAAGTAAGATGGTAGTTTTAAACTTTGACATGCTCATGAATGGTTAAAATATTCAATGAAAAATGAACATATGGTTCCTTGTGATTATGAACATGGAAAAATGTTTTATGATTGGAGGCTTATGACTATCTTAATCCACATGCATGATTAATTTCCTATCATCATTTCATATGGATGTTTGATTGTGTTCTTGCTTGTATGACTTTATCCATTTCCTTGTATAGCCATGCTCACTTCCTTAGCATAAACATAACATATGATGATGGCCATACAAAAATAATGTGCACTTTAAATTGATATTCTTCTCTTACATTGAAATGACAAATAAGGAAGATTTCTTAACAACACATTTGAATGAGACAGAATTGTGCTAAAATAAATGTTTGATTGCTATATGTTTAAATTCTAAGCACAAAATGATCTTGAACATTGTTTTACGAGCATAATGCATGATCTCAAATTGTGAAAGACAAAAAAATTTCCATTTTATTATTTATTTGGAAATTAGAAAGCAATTAATATACTCATAATAATATTATGCAGGTCCGGAATAACCGAAGCACTAGGGTTAGTGGCATGGAGCTAGGGCACGAAAATGGAGGTAAGGTTTTAAATTCAAGAATTTCCCAAAGATTGCATGTATAGGTATGTTTCTATGGTTATAAGGTGAAACTAAGGTATTGGAAGTGAAAAAGTTAGTGAAAACTCAGGTTAACACTAAATCGAGCAATTGAGGATAGTAAGTGAAATAAATTTGAAATAAATTCCATAAATTCATAAAAATTATTCAAAGGCCATATGAAATTAGTATAAGGCATAATTGACTTGGAGAATTAAAATTTAGTGGAAACTTAAGGTTTCGGTGATCAAATTAATTTTTAAAGTAAATCAAAAAACTTAAGCAATTTCAATCGATAATGACTAAATTGGGCAAAATAGGCTCAAATGGGAAACTTTTATTAAACAAGCTGGCCCAAGATTTTTATGGGACATACTAGGGACTTAGTAGAACACATGAGAAGTGGATTTTACAAAAATAGGGTTGCAGGTTGCCCTGGCCTAGAAATCTGCTGACCCAACAAGAATGCTAAATTGAAGATCATCCAGAAAGTTTTTGACTGAAAATTTTTCCAGAATAAAATATCATTTCATGCTCTTTCTGGAAAGGTAAAACAAGCCCCAAACCGACTTAAACTCAGCAACTTATTCCCTACACAAGTTGTCGTAGGTGTCTTCTCGAGGCTAAGCTTGTACGAATTGTTCAACCACTTTTCGGCCACTTTTAGAGTTTGGTCAAGAAGGATCAAATCTTCCATCCTAAGTCCTCTACAACACATAACAAATCCATCCTTAAATAAGCTCGTTTGCTAGGTGAAACGTTAGTGAGAAGAATAGGGGTAAAATCTATGCTATTTCTGGGTAAAAGAGAAACTTAAATTCATAAGTTCTTGGCTGGTTTTTGAGTTTGTTTTTTATGATTCTAAGTTGTATACATGTTGATTTACAGTTGAGAATCATTGATGGAGCAAGAAAAAGTGGTCAAAGTTGGTCAACCAAGGTGAGAAGTTGATGGAAGATGATGATCTTGATGTATGTTATGGTTGGTTGTTTTTGGATGATTTTTACTTAAGTAGAATATGAAGAAAAAATTTCTAGGAGCAAGTATAGGTTCGACCAGCTCTTGGATGTTAGGGTAGAGATGAAATTCGATTGAGTTTGATGTTGTAGAATGTTAAATTAATACTGAAAAAGTTCGGTTAATAACCTAGTTTAGTGAAAAATTGAGAGGTGAGGGAATTGGCAATTTGAGATGTTGACTAATGTTAATTGGAGACTTGAATAAATGTTTAGGTGGTTCAGTTTATAAATTTGAAGTTAAAATAACAAAAATTATCGAAAATATCTTAAACTGACACTTTATCAGTAAAACCAACAAAATTAAAAAAATGGTCGAAAAAGGGTCCAATTGACCACGTTTAAGTTATAAATGTATGAGAACATGAAATAAGGGTGATTTGGATACTAACTGGGTTGTTTGTGGTAGTTCAAGTTACTGATACGTAACGCGAGGCAAAGCTAAAGCCCAACGATTTAGTGTTATCCTAGCCTGTTTAGGTAAGGGATGTAATTTATTTTAGTAACGGTATTCATTACTTGCAAATACGTATTTATGGCTTGAAAAATATTTTATAAAATAAGCATAAATTTAGAAAACGATCTGTAACCCACATTTTATCTGCGAGTTCGTGATTCTTGTACCATTTTACAAATTCGAATATTTGAGGACAATTATATATTTATGTGATTTCTGAGGCATAATTTTTGTGAGCTTTGTACAAATAAATGTAAAAATATTTTAAGTATGATAACATTAAGTTTTGAGACTAAGGGTATAAAAGCATGCGAGTCAGGATAAACCTGGGGGTTAATTTAAAGGGACTCAAGGGAATTATAGCTAACGACCTATGAACGGGTTGGGCCTTGACTATAAGATGCATAATTCTATGTATCTGCCATGTCGCCTTAAAGGCAGTATCTATTTTCGCCTGTGTGGCGTTTATGTGACGTTGTACGACCCTGATCCAATCAATAGCTCTACCATGGCCATATGTATTTTGTTCCCTCTACGAAGATGCTCTCTTTTGAGGATGAAGTTGTGATTACCCTCATGACAGTAATAGTGAATTCCTAGTCTCCATATTTTTGTTTTGTACGATTCATCTATCACCTATTCTTAGTTATGCAAACATTTGGTTTTTGAGATTTTAATTGAAGTGAGAAACATATATGAATTATGTTGTGGTATGAGAAAGGTATATGATTTGGATATGTAAACCTATATGATTTCTAACTGTTTGATTTGAAAATGGAACTCTGTCATTTAATATCATTATTTTATGAAAATGTCTTGAATATTGTTTTTATTTAAATGCACTCCTTACTGGACTATCTGAAGCTCACCCCCATTTTCCTTCCTTATAGATTATTTACAGTAATCACCTCCTTGCTTGTTGTATACCCGATATAGGCTGGTGGACGAGACTCTTCCCAGGCTATTTCTTGTACACACTTAAGGTATATTTCATTTGTATCTAGACATCTTGTATAGTACAAATACTTGTATGTAAAGGAACGTTTGTGATGTAATTATTTTTATATATGTATAAGAATGAAAAAGTGGGTAATTCATGATGTTACAGTATGTAACGGTTTGAGAAATGATGATAAGTTAGGAACTGACACTAAATAGGAATACACATTAAGTATAAGATTAAGTTAAAAGAAAAAAATTTTAATCAGCTCTAATTTTCGCGTTTTCGAGGCGTTACAGTCTCTCTTGGTATCAAAGCCAAGGGTGTCTAGTGCTGTCAGTGTCGATCAATTAGAGATAGATTATATCCCAAGTTTCTGTACTCATCTGGTTATAAATTGAAAACACTTTCTAAAGTTATGACAAAGTTTATGGTGTACGTGCAGGTACATTAATTATACACCATGAACGAGAGTTGAGGCCGTCCCCAGAAGTAGGCACCGCCACCCCCACCACTTGCCACACAGCTAGTCCCACTACTTGCCCCATAGCTAGAGAGTCCTAACTCTTGGACAAATCGGTTAGACCAGGATGTGAGATAAGGATTTGGCCAGCTTACAGTGTTATTCGCTCAGCATTTTGGAGCAACTACCTCCGGTACAACACCTACCTCAGCTCCTCCACCCACAGCACCATAGGATCCGCCCCCACCTCCTCCACAGACTATTCTAGTGCATCCAGCCACTCAACCGTCGATACAAACCAGGCTCAAGGATAGGGATGTGGGCCGATTAAGAGATTTTCTTAAGTTGAATCCTTCGTCATTCAAGGGGGTTAATACGATAACCCGAAGTTTTCCCACTTCCGGAATTTATTTCAAAATTAAAGGGAAATATTCTTTAAAAAATGTATAAATATATTTTTAAAGATATATAAATTTGTAAAAATAAATAAAATAAAAACAAAGCAAAAATATATGCATATATATAATTGATTTAAATATACATATATGTATCTAGATATTTTAATATAAAATATTATAATAATATATTATATTTAAAGATATTTTATTATATAATATTTTATATTGAAATATATTTAATATATAATATATTATATTATATATATTATAAAAAAACCTGAAGTCGCTGGGAAAATATCTCACCGACTGTCGAGAGCTACCTCTGTTAACAGAGGAAGCCGATTAGGAGAGGGAAAGAAGTCGAGAGGTCGAGAAAGGAAGAGAGAAAGGGAAGAAGAGGAAGGAGAGACTATGAGGTGAGGAAATCGATGCCGGCGACATGCTGGAAAGTTAAAAAACGACGAAAGGAGAGAGCGGCAGCGTCGCTGAGAAGGAGTAGGGCTGAACCAGCCCTATTCCGCCCAGCTCAGGCATGCCGCTTCCAAGCTCAAGCATCGCGTGGCCTTGCGAACCTGCTAAAAGTGGAGGCCGACAAAGAACCGGTCGGCAACACTTAGAACGATGAGGTTTCTTACTGAACCGGTTCAACCTGTTCAGTAAAAAGGGGACTGAACCGGTCCAAACTGGTTCAGACAGAAAAAAAGGGAGAAAATTTGGTGATGCCTCGGGTTGAACGATAAACCGGTAAGCGGTCGAATCTAACCGTTTTAATTTTTGAAAAATTTATTTAAATTTATATTGATCGAAATTAACCTGGTTTAAATACATAAATGTGTAGTGCGACAATAGGCGACAAATGCGAGTTCGATCAATCCTCAATTTGCGTGCCATCATGGAATCTCAAGTAAGTGAACCCCACTAGCTACCACATGTATTGTTATATTGGTTAAATTAAATTACCTAAGTTGCAAAATTATCCGGTTTAAATTGTTTTACATTTTGGAATTGAAAATCGACTATCGTAAATAATTGTATAAACTATCCGAAGACGTACGTGGACCTTAGAATTGATTTAAAATAGGTAATGAATTGAATCGACTAGATTGAGGAAATTTAAATTGTTTTCTGTGTCACGACCCAAAAATCAGAGTAAATGTTTTCGTTTTTCTTTCATATTTAATTCTTACCTTCCTCTTATCATGATCATCCTACCAACAGTTGGGTTATGATTCGGTGTTAGTCCCCTCACACTACTCACCATTCCATTTCCATGTTACATTTACACATGAGGATTTTTTTCTATCCTTTGACTTTAACTAATACATTCATAATTGGATTTACTTAACCTTACATCCCCGACATCATATACATTTACAGTACTGTGCATTTACATATTTAGATACAAAACTATACAAATGTGTATACCTGACTCTCGATGGGATGCAGCGGATACCAAAGATGAAAGTCCTCAGCCGCTCACTAACTACTGCGAGTGCTCTGAAAAAGAGGGATAATAAGGGGGTGAGCAAACCACACGCTCAGTAAGGTAATCATGCAAGTAAGTAGATAGCTCCACTATCTATATGCTCATAATGCCATGCCTTTAAATCCATTTCTTTTCATTAAAATCTCACATACAAATTCATGCATATGTTGATGTTATAATTTATAAGAACTATTTTTGCTTATAGAAATCATGCATTATTTCATGCCATGTAAAATAAATCATGAGAGACAATTCTTTTCATGAATTTTTAATTAAAGCATGAAAAACTCCTCATGCTACTGCATTTAAATCACTTCATTATAGCTTCATATAAAATAACCCCTCTGGGTCAATCATTTCATAAATCAATCTCAAACTCATTAAAAATTCATTATAAAATTCTGTTATAAAATCACCCTTCTTTTAAGGTCACATGTTATAAAATCCTCTGAAAAATCTAGCATCATAGTAGAAAATCACAAAATCGGGGGCCTGACCCCTCCCTCAGGTCTACCCTGGTCTATCGAGACCAAAAGGTATATCATGTGAGACATGTAGGTGATTATATCAGTAACATCGAGGACTATGGCCATATCCTAGTGATCCCTGGCTACACGGTACCTAGTGTGCGAGGTATCACACCTGGAATGGGAGGTGGGTCAGTCTTGCCGCCAGAACAACATAAATTCCAGGATTGTGAAGACAAGGCTTACAACCTCATGGCTAATGCCACTCCACTCCAACAATCCCCACGGTACAGCATACCCCACGTGACATACACGGTACAACGTACTCTGTGAACCCAAATCATAGTCAGGGGGTGTCTATCGTAGGTCTTATCCACCCAACCTATGTCTCAGTATGCACCTGTGGGCATATCATCTCAATGTGACACACAGTCTACAGGAGGCTCCAACATGGCTATATGCATGTCATATAAATCCCTATGCGAGCAAAGCTCCAGCACGGCTCCATGCATATTCATGATATCTGAAAACCTCGTGCGAGCAAAGCTCCAACACATTTTCATAAAAATCAGTAAAATCTGCGGACGAGCAGCACTCCAGTACGACTTTAAAAGAGTTATAAATCCATATAAAATCACAAGCGGGTAAGCTCCAGCACGGTTTTATGCATAAAATCCATCAAAGCCTCGTGGGAGTAATGCTCCAGCACGTCATTATACATAAATCATTCAAAACTTCGTGTGAGAAATGTTCCAGCACGAATGAATGCTCAAGTAAATCAAAACTTCATGCGAGCAACACTCCAACACGGTTTCATGCATAATTTGTAACGCCCCGGAAGCGCGAAAATAGGGGCTAACTTTATCCTTTAAATATTATTTTTCTACTTAGGTTGCATTCATGTACAGTGTTGGTTACTTCTTTTCTTTCTTTACTTATTCTTTTAACCATTTAATTTTACTAAAAATTTCGGCAGCATAACCTTTTATAATATATCTTATCCCCTGCAGGTAAACGGAGTTTATATTCACAAGGCAGTTGATTTTATTTCTTAAACTTATTACTTTTAACTCTACCTTTTTTACTATTACAACTTCCATATCCATACTCAGTATCAACGACATTTCATTCACTTCCCAAAACGTTTACATAATAATCCATAAAACAACTGATTACATCCCAAAAGTATTTATATACAATCCAGTATCTGTGCAATATACATGTTTGGGAATAAATATCCGATGATATACCTGAGCGAGTACTGAAAGTAGTCTGGGAGGCACTGAATCCACCAGCTACTCACGTACTTATAAATGGCTGAATAATCTCACTGCATGTACTCTGAAATGGGAGAAGAGAAGGGGTGAGCTTCTGGGGAAAAGCTCAGTAAGGTATGCATTTAAAACAATTAGAAAATCATAATAAACATACTTACGTACATACATACTTAGGAAATCATTTTTAGATGCTTACATTAAAATACATTATACTTCATCAAAATGTTGTACGTACTTTCATATACTAAAACATCATACATACTTTCTTCGTTAAAACATTATATATCAAAACATGGAGACTAGGCTATTTCAATATAGTTATCATGTAACATATCATATCCTCCGTAGAGGTAATAATACCTATGGCCATGGTACAGGCTGTAGATTGGATCAGGGTCGTACAACGATTCTAATATTGTATCTCAATCACACTAGCACACTGCTAGGGCACGGGCACCAATGGCACACACCGTGCAGTCACAAGCTACTTCGAAAATAGACACCACGTGTACTGGAAAACAACACCACTAAGGCGAAATAGACACTACACTGGTGAATCTAAACTAATACAATGTGTGGCGGAGCCAGGACACCACAAGTAGCAGGCATGATTATGCATTCAGCATATACTAATAGTAGCCTGTCGTCTCAAAATCCTTACTTTCATACTTACTTTCATATGGAAACTTTAATCATCAAATCATGTCATAATTCATAGAAAAAATGTATGTCTATTTTATTTATACAAAATAAGTGAAAACCATGATTTCAGTATCTAAAAACAGTTTATTATTCCTTTCGGACTTAAACCGAGAAAGTATGATTTTCAAACAGATTTCTTTCTATAATTTTCAAGTTATTTATGAACAATAAATAGATATGAACAACGTTACTTTGTCGAGGTTTGGGTTTACCTCGTTTTACGTGTTGAATTCTCGAACTGCCCAAAATGATATCAAATTATCAAATATTGTTTGATTTCATCTCAACATATCCAAATATGTATTTATTTCCTTAAGAGTTGACCAATTTTGACCTTTTGTTAACTTTTCCTATTTTTTCGGTTTTACCGATTTAATTGTCGATTTAAGCTATTTTCTCCAATTTAATTATTCTAACTTCACATTCACTATCTTAATAAACTACATACCCATTCACATCCATAATCCACACTTTATCAATCCAATTCTTACCAATTCTCACACCTTTCGTTTTTTTTCACTAACTAAGCTATAAACCGGACTTTTTTGGTATAAATTTAACTATTAACAACCTTGAATTGATCCAAAATTCATCATTTCCACAAATTAAGCATGCGGATCAGAACTACAAACTTCCATATAAATTATTTCTTTAATTTCTACTTAACTAAAAATCCTTAAAAATTATCAAACATAAACATATCTCATCCTCTTCATCATCCATTAAGTTTCTCTCACCTTTGACCAAAGTTGACCAAGTATTTGATCTTCCAAACAAATCCTAAGCTGTAATTCAACATGTATACAGCTTATAATCATAAACAAATACAAGAAAAACCAACCAAAAACTTTCAAAAATCAAACTTTCTCTCACCTTGGGACAGGGCAGATTCTGCCCATGTTCTTCTCTCTATGTTTTCACCTAGTAAATGAACTCCTTTATGGCTTTATTTTTTATATGCTTTATAGGATTGAAAGGGTAAGATTTCATATTTTTTAACTGGAGTCCAATTCGGCTTAGAAAGGGGTCGAAAAAATTCAATAAGGGGAGAGGTACAGTAACGCCTACAGAACTTTCGGGAGGGAGGTGAAAGCGCGTGAGAGCTTCTTTCTGGGTGTTTTCAGAGCCCTATGAAAGATAAATAATTATATTTTTATGTCCTAAAATTCTGGGTTTAAATAAGATATGTAGAGGGGTCAAAATTGGGATTTTCCTGATGGGTATCCAGTTCACTGGGTTGGGGCAGCCCACTGGTCAGTTTTAGAAAATCCATGAAAAATAGTTTTGGCCCATTTTCTTCCAAATTTTCAATTCTCAAGTGTGCTACTATGTCTCTAGTATCTCTCATAAAAATTTGGGGCCCACTTGTTTATGAAACGTTTCCCGATTGGGCCTATTTTACACAACTTGGTCATTACCGAACAATGTAACTTAAGGTTTTCAGTTTACTTTAAAAATTCATTTGATCACTGAAACCTCCATATCTCCACTCAATTTTCATTCCTCATGTAAATTATGCCTCATAATAATTTCCTATAGCCTCGAAATAATTTTTGTGAGTTTCTAGAATTTATTTCAAATTTATTTCTATTTCTAGGCTCATTTGCTCGGTTTAGTGTAAACCCGAGTTTTACTAATTTTTCAACTTCTAATGTATTAGTTTCATTTTCTAATCATCATAACATATTTAAAATCATGCTTTATTAAAAAATACTTAAATTCGTGATCTTACCTCGAAACACATGCCTCGGGTTTCGTGCCACTATCTCGGGCATCTCGATCTTTCTATGCCCTGTATAAACATTTACACAAGTCTTAAACTTCTTGATTTATCCTAAAATGAACAATAGCATGAAAATTTGGGTCTCACATTCCTTCCCACCTTTTTAAGAATTTGGTCCTCCAAATTCAGCTCGGTGCGTCAAACAACCGAGGGTACTTCTCCCTTATAAGACTCTCTAGTTCCCACGTTTCTTCTTCCCTGGAGTGGTGCTGCAAGAGAATCTTTACCAATGGGATGTTCTTAGTCCGAAGTACCCTTTCCTTCCTGTTGAGTATCCGGATAGGTTCTTCTACATAACTCATATCTCCTTGGATGTCCAAAGCTTCATATTCAATGACATGGGAGGGATCCGGACTGTATCTCCTCAACATTGAGACGTGGAAGATGTTATGTATCCCAAAAAGTTGTGGAGGTAAAGCTAACCAGCAAGCAACATCTCCCACTCCCTCAAGTATCTCAATGGATCGATGGAACGAGGACTCAACTTCCCTTTCTTTCCAAAACGCATGATACCCTTGCTTAGAGAGACCTTCAGAAACACAGAGTCCCCAACCTGAAACTCCAGTGGCCGTCTTCGCACATCGACGTAACTCTTCTGTCGACTCTGAGCTGCTCGAAGTCTATCACAAATAATCTGAACACCCTTCACTACCTATTCCACTAAATCAGGAGCCATAATCTTCCGATCACCCACTTCTTCCCAATCAACGGGGGACCTACATCTCCTGCCATAAAGAGCTTCATAAGGTGCCATCATAATACTAGTATGGTAGTTGTTATTATATGCGAACTCTGCGAGGGGCAAATGGTCGTCCCATGAACCCTTAAAATCTATTACACACTCCCTCAACATATCCTCCAAGGTCTGAATAGTCCGCTCGGACTGACCGTCAGTCTGAGGATGATAGGCGATGCTAAGATTCAACTGAGATCCCATAGCTTCCTGAAAATATGTCTAAAATCTAGAGGTAAACCTGGAATCTCTATCAGATGTAATGCTCACGGGAGCCCCATGTAAACGAGCTACCTCTCTGACATACAGTTCTGCCAAGGCTCTCAAAGATTTATACTCTTAATGGCGAGGAAGTGGGCACTTTTAGTCAATCTGTCAACTATTACCCAGATTGCGTCATGACCTCTTCAGGTCCGGGGTAACCCCATAATAAAATCCATCGTAATGTGCTCCCATTTCCACGTAGGCACTGGCAAGGGCTTAAGAAATCCTGTGGGCTTCTGATGTCCAATCTTAACCTGCTGATATACCAAGCATCTGGCCACAAATTCTGCTACATCCCATTTCATACTAACCCACCAATGCACCTTCTGCAGATCATAATACATCTTGGTACTGCCTGGGTGCATGGTGTAACGGGAGCAGTGAGACTCTCTCAAAATCTGCTGTCTTAGGGCATCATCGCTCGGAACACAGATTCACCCCTTGAACCTCAACAGCCCATCATCACTGATCATAAAATCTGACTGCAAAGCTTGCTCTGCTTGGCTAACCATATCAAGTAACCTCTGATCATTTCTTTCTCCCATTCTGATTTGATCTAAGATGTTGGGATCAATCCGCAGGCTATCCATAAATCCAACCTCTGCTTCTTCAACATTAATTTGGAGTCCGACGAACTGTTCCAATAGCTCCCATTCTCTGACCATCATATGCGACACTATACCCTTCCTACTCAGAGCATCTACCACCACGTTCGCCTTACCCAGATGATACACAATCTCGCAGTCATAATCCTTAAGGAGCTCTAACCACCGTCTTTGTCTCATGTTAAGCTCCTTCTGATCAAATATATACTTCAAGCTCTTGTGGTCAGTGAAGATCTAAAATTTCTCACCATACGGGTAGTGCCGCCAAATCTTCAAAGTAAATACCACAGCAGCTAACTCCAGATCATGGGTGGGATAGTTTCGCTCATGGTCCTTTAATTTTCTAAAACCATAAGCTATAACTCGACCATTCTGCATCAGTACACATCCCAAACCCTAGTGAGATGCATCACAGTATACCGTAAATCCTCCCAAGCCACTAAGAATAGTCAGGACGGGCGCGGTAGTTAATCTCCATTTGAGCTCCTGAAAACTTTGCTCACATGCTTCTGACCAAATAAAAGGAACTCCTTTACGCGTGACCTTAGTCAGTGGAGCTGTTATTCTGGAGAATCCCTCTACAAATCTTCGGTAGTACCCCGCTAGCCCCAGAAAACTCAAATCTCTGTTATAGTCATCGGCTGTTCCCACTTGAGTACTGCCTCAACCTTAGATGGATCAATTGACACCCCGTCCTTGGATATAATGTGACCGAGGAAAGCATTCTACTCCAGCCAAAATTCACATTTACTCAGTTTCCCATAAAATTATTTCTCTCGGAGAGTTTGGAGCACTGTCCTTAAATTCTGCTCATGTTCCTCTCAGGACGAAGAGTAAACCAATATGTCATTAATAAAGACAATCACAAATTGGTCTAGATAATCCCGAAATACTTCATTCATCAGACTCATGAAAGTAGCAGGGGCATTGGTTAGGCTAAATGGCATCACCAAAAACTCATAGTGACCATATCTGGTTCTGAATGCAGTTTTGGCCACATCTTCTTTTTGAATTCTCAACTGGTGATAGCCGAACCCCAAATCAATCTTTGAGAATACTGAACCTCCTCTCAACTGATCAAATAAATCATCGATTCTGGGCAAGGGGTACTTGTTCTTTACCGTAGCCTTATTCAGCAATCAGTAATCTATGCATAACCAGAGGCTACCATCCTTCTTTCGCACAAACAAAATCGAAGCTCCCCCAGGTGACACACTTGGTCTAATAAAACCCTTGTCCAGCAATTCCTGCAACTGCACTAAGTCAATAGAAAACTCCAACTCTCTCTCTGGTGGTAACCCCGGTAGCTCATCAGGAAATACATCCAGAAACTCACAAACAACTGGTATATCTTGTATACTTGGATGTTCTCGGCTCGTATATGAAACAGAGGCTATATAACCTTTATCAACAATAAAACATCAAAAAAGTTCATGGAATTTCATATTTAAAAGCATCATATGTTTCATTTCTTAACTGCAAAACATACTTCAAATTTATCAGGTAGGGAGAAGGTTACAGTCTTAGTATAGCAGTCTAAACTAACTCTATTAGCGGCTAACCAGTCCATTCCTAATATTACATTAAAACCAAACATATTTAGTAAGATTAGATCTGCATTCATTGCCCTGTCTCCCACCTTGATTTCACAGTTCCTACACACTCTATCAGTTATTTGTGTCTCATGCATGGGAGTACTAATATGACATACAAAATCTAGGGGTTTAGATTTTACATGTAGACATTTTGCAAATTGAGGTGTAATGAACGAGTGTGTGGATCCAGGATCAAACAAAACATTAGCTCGATGATTACAAACAAGAAGATTACCTCTGATAACATCGGATGAGGTATTCGCTGTCTCCTGATCAAGTGTGAAGACTAGCCCTCTGGTGACAGGCTTCTTACCCTTCTCTTTCGTTGTAGCCTGTCTCTGGGTGGCTTGCCTCTACGCAACCTGTATCTATCTCTAAAGAGGTGGGGGTGACTGATCTCGAGGCTGTGGGGTCGATATTGATGGACAATCCTTAATCAGATGTCCCCTCTGTCCGCAATCA
The DNA here is from genome assembly GCA_033439115.1 of Firmiana major. Taxonomy (NCBI): domain Eukaryota; kingdom Viridiplantae; phylum Streptophyta; class Magnoliopsida; order Malvales; family Malvaceae; genus Firmiana; species Firmiana major. The sequence goes on along the minus strand of CM065908.1, from coordinate 40,477,689 downwards.
AAATAGGCACCCGCTTACTAGTAACATGGCCCACTGTGCATCTTACCACAATCTTTACAACTTCTCGTAAGTAACAGATGACTTCGAGTAGTTATAGGGGTAACAGTAGTAGTCCCAGTCCTATCAGCCCTTGTAGGGGCCTTGCCAAGCTTTAGTCTCTTTGGCTGACCCCTCATCGGTTCTGATCTAGAGATCTCTACTCTTTTACCTTTACCCTTTGACTTCCCCCGGAATCCATACTGAGCATGAGTAACATCGAGGCCTCTCTCAATATCCTGAGCACGCTCTAGTGCATCACTGAATTCTGTAATACACAAACCAAGGAGTCTAGCTCGAATGGCTGGTCGCAACCCGGATAGAAACCTCTGCATGCGATGCTGCTCATCTTTGACTGTCTCAGGGTTATAATGCATAAGAGTAGTAAATATGTTCTCATATTCATCCACAGTCATGTTGCCCTGTGATAACTCAAAAAGCTCTTCATGCATTCTTTACTGGGTAGCAGGCGGTACATATTGACCCCTGAAAGCAGCTAGGAAAGTCTCCCATGTAATCTCTAGGTGTCGGGACCTCAAATATGTTCTGGTGGTTCTCCACCAAATACCAGCTTATCCAGTCAACATATAGGTCGCCATTCTAACTCTATCTGCATCTGTACAATCTAAACACTCAAATATCCTTTCCAAGTCTGCCAGCCATTCCTCAGCCCATACTGGTTCCTTCACACCCTTAAACTCTAGAGGGTGCATCTTCAGAAAGTCTTTCATTTCAACCTTATCTTTATCATTTACCCCAATCTGTACCTGAGGCTAAACTACCGGAGGTGCCTGAGGGGCTTATGGAGGAGGAGGCGGAGGCGGAGGAGGAGGTGCGGGCGTAGTAGTACCGGTATCTGAAGCATGTGCCCAAAACTGCTGGGCAAGCATAGCTGCGAGGGCATTAAGCCCCTCTCTCATGCCTTGAACACTCTGCTCCAATCTCTTCATCCGGGAATTGAGACTCTCTGGTTGAGGGGGAGGAGGTGAAGGGGGTCGTTATTGCCTCCATGGGCGACCTGTTATGCGCGTACAACAGGATGATTTAGGACGATCAAGGAAACGTGTGGACTGAGAATTGAAACAGCAAAAAAATGCAAGCAAGGCAAAAATAATGATGATAGACTTTGAATGGAAAATAGAATAACAACCTAGACCCGAAGTCTAAAGAGACTTGAACAAAAAGTATTGGACCACGACCCTACGAATATAAAATTCTAGAACCTAAGGTATAACAATGGTGGTTGGTGAATAGGGAGGCGCCACAAGGAAGAAGACCTTGATAAGCCTAGTTGAGAGAGAACCCTAGAAAGAGGCACACTCAAATTTTTAAAAATTCAATCTGATCTATTCTATTCTATTCAAGAGCGTTTACGATGTATTTACAATAATATCTAGCACTTAAGCCCTTAAACAAGTGGGTTGGAATTAACACCAAATAGAAAATAAGACTAAAACCTAAATTCAGGCATAAGCCTAGTTACATAGGATAATTGGTCTAAAATGTAATAAAACTCAAATGTGGGCTACTTAAACACTTAACCCAACTTATTGCTAAACTAAGACTCATGTCGTTTGGGCTTCCAAACAACTATAGGTGGCTGGGGACTTTTCATGGAAGCTTCCTTGATAAACCAATGAGACCAGGGCTTGTTGCATCTTCTTAGCTCAAGCTCGGGTAATTGGACCTCCTTGGATGACCCATGGATCCTTGGCATCACGATCATCATGAACATCACGAGCAAGTGGACCTCCATCATTCCCTCTCTCCTTAAAAGGATTTGTCCTCAAATCGCATATACCTTCATCAAAAGAAAAGGGAGAAAGATCAGAAACATTAAAAGTAGCATATACAGCATACTCACCAGGAAGATCCAATCGGTAGGCATTATCGTTGATCTTCTCAATGACTTGGAATGGTCCATCTCCTCGGGGATGCAACTTAGTTCATCGTTGAGTAGGGAACCTCTCCTTTCTCATAAGTACCCAAACCTAATCACCAGGTTCAAAGACTACTTTCTTGCGGTGCTTATTGGCTTGGGTGGTATACTGCTCAGTCTTCTTTTCAATAGCTTGGCGCACTTTCTCATGGAGTTGCTTCACAAACTTAGCCTTCTGTTCTCCATCTAAGTTACTCTGCTTGGAACTAGGTAATGGCAACAAATCCAAAGGAGTAAGAGGATTGAAGCCATAAATAACTTCAAATGGAGAGCAACTTGTACTGGAGTGGACACTGCAGTTATAGGCAAACTCAACATGTCGCAAGCATTCTTCCCAATTTTTCAAATTTTTCTGTATGACATACCTTAATAATGTAGATATGGTTCGGTTGACCACCTCAGTCTGTCCATCAATTTGGGGGTGACAAGTGGTGGAGAATAACAATTTAGTTCCCAATTTTCCCCATAACATCTTCCAAAAGTAACTGAGGAACTTAACATCACGATCGGAGATAATAGTCATCGACACACCATGTAGACGTACTATCTCTTTGAAAAAAAGGTCACCAACGTTGCTTGTGTCATTCGTCTTGTGGCAAGAAATGAAATGAGCCATCTTGGAGAACCTGTCAACCACAACAAAAATAGAATCTCTACCACATTTTGTTCTATGAGACAACGCATCAGCTACGACGTTCTCTTTACCTTTTTTGTACTTGATCACATACGGGAACTCCTCAATGAACTCCATCCACTTGGCATGATGCTTGTTCAACTTACTCTGTCCTTTCAGACACTTTAAGGACTCATGATCTGTGTGGATGATGAATTCTTTGGGCCATAGGTAATGTTGCCATGTCTCCAAGGCCCTCACTAACGCATACATCTCCTTGTCATATGTGGGATAGTTAAGTGTTGTCCCACTTAATTTCTCATTGAAGAAGGCAATTGGGTGTTTTTCCTGCATGAGCACAGCTCCAATTCCTACACCTGAGGCATCACACTCAATCTCAAAAGTTTTAGTAAAGTCAAACAGAGTTAACAAAGGAGCAGAACAAAGTTTATCCTTGAGCAAATTAAAAGCATGCTCTTGTGCAGGACCACAATGAAATGCAACATTCTTTTTGACCACTTCAGTCAAAGGTGCAGCTATAGTGCTAAAGTCTCTAACGAATCGACGATAGAAACTAGCTAAGCCATGAAAACTGCACACTTTAGAATAGACTTAGGTATAGGCCAATCTCTAATTGCCTTTACCTTCTCATCATCAACAGAAATGCCATGTGAAGAAACTACATAAAGGAAAACAACCTTATCAGTGCAGAGTGTACATTTCTTAGAATTGGCATACAAACTTTCATTCCTCAAAACAGTAAGAACATTCCTAAGAAGCTCAACATGCTCATACAGACTCTTACTGTAAATTAGAATGTCGTCGAAATAGACAACCACATACTTACCAATGAAAGCACGTAAAACATAGTTCATTAAGTGCATGAAAGTACTGGGTGCGTGAGTCAAGCCAAAAGGCATAACTAACCACTCATAAAGACTGTGTTTAGTCTTAAATGCTTTTTTCCATTCATCACCTTCTTTCATACGAATTTGGTGATATCCATTCTTTAAATCAATTTTAGAAAATATGCATGCACCATGCAACTCATCGAGCATGTCATCTACCCTAGGAATAGGATAGCTATACTTTATAGTGATTTTGTTGATGGCTTGGCAGTCAACGCACATCCTCCACGTCCCATCCTTTTTAGGCACAAGCAATACGGGCATGGTGCATGGACTCATGCTCTCTCTCACATAACCTTTCCTCATGAGCTCCTCAACTTGCCTTTGAAGCTCCTTTGTTTCCTTTGGATTACTTCTGTAGGGTGGGCGGTTAGGTATGGTAGCTCTTGGGACAAGGTCAATTTGATGCTCAATCCCACAAATCGGTGGTAGTCCATTTGGGATATCCTTAGGGAATACATCCTTGAACTCCTGCAATAATGAGACAACATCAGTAGGCAAAGTATCATGGAGTTCAGTATCAATGAAACAAGAATCTTTAAATAAAAGCAAAAGGAAGGATAGGAGACTTCGCAATAAATGCAGTTTTCACATCTCTAGGATTGGCATTACAGCTCATTCCTTTGCTTTCCTTGCTTCCCTTCTTTTCTTTAGCTAGCTTCCTTTACTCGTCATGTTGCTCATTCAGCCTTAATTAATCCTCGTAAATCTCCTTGGGGCTAAGGGGAGCAAGAGTGATCTTCATGCCATCCATAAAAAAGGAGTAACGGTTAGTGTAACCGTCATGGATGATTCTCCGATCATACTGCCACGGTCTACCCAGCAACAGGTGGCTAGCTTGCATGGGTACAATGTCACACAACACTTTATCTTGATATCTTGCAATATGGAAAGGAACCAAGACTTGCTTCACCACGTTCACTTCACCACAGTCATTAATCCACTGCAACTTATACGGGCGATGATGCTTGGTAGTGGGCAATTTTAGCTTATCAACAAGGTATGTGCTAGCAACATTAGTACAACTCCCACTATCAATGATCACAGAGCATACCTTGTCACTAATATAACATCTTGTATGGAAGATGTTTTCACTTGTACCTCATCCTCAAACTTTACATGAGTATTAAGAGCACGTCTGGCAACAAGTGCTTCACCATAAGCAGCAAACTCAACAACTTCTTCTTCTTCAGCATCTTCTAATGCAGGTATCTCATCGTCAATACCAACATCAGAACCTTCACTCTCAACATCTCCATTCTCAAGCATGAGCATCACTCTACGGTTAAGACACTGTGAGGTAACATGTCCATGACCCAAACACTTAAAACACTTTATGTCACGTGTTCTGCTCTGGTATGCTTGGGCAGGCTCAGTCTTAGGCTTCAGAGGGTCCTCAAACTTTGGCTTAACAAAACTTTCTGACTTAGGCTTAAAAACAGGCTTATTATGCCTACGAAAGGTGTTAGATTTCCAAACATGAACTGAACTAGGAGTGAAACGGGATGTACCTTTCCTTTTGAGTTGCCTTTCCACTTTGATGGCCACATGCAACATCTCCTCTATAAATCCATGTAATGCTGCAACTCCACAACATTGGCAATCTCACGATTCAAACCTTGGAGAAAATGATCCATAGTAGCTTCTGTATCTTCTTAGATATTGGCTTGGATCATGACTATCTCCATCTCCTTGTAATAATCGTCAATAGTTTTTGAACCCAGGGTGAGACCTTGGAGCTTCTGGTACAACTCTCTATAATAATTGTTAGGCACAAATCTTTTCCTCATGATACGCTTCATCTCATCCCATATAGACACTGGAGGATCACCACATCTTCTTCTACTGGAGACCAGCTGATCCCACCATACCATAACATATTCCGTGAGCAATTTTAACCTTCTTTACCTCAAAGTTGTGGTGGTAGTCAAATACCATGTCAATCTTCCTTTCCCCCTCTAAATATGCCTTGGGATCATTCTTTCCTTGGAAAGAATAAATCTTCAATTTTATGCTACAAAGGTTTCTATCCATCTTCTCTTTGCCTCTATCACGGGCTCTATCAGCTCGATCTTTATCTCTATACTCATGATGCCTTCCATGATGTCTATTTGCCTCAGACTCTTCTTCCAAATCATACCCAATATTATCATCATACTCTTCATTGGTAACAATCTTACTTTTCATATGGGAAGAATCACCTTTTTGGATCCTTACAAATTGAGCTTCATGTCGGTCCAACTTATCATGAATGTCATTGAATTTTACGTCCATCAGTTGGAACTGTTGTTGCATTGCCCGGAGCATGAACTCAATTTTTTTAAAGTCTAACTTATCACCTTCAGAAGACATCTTTAACCTGCAAGAAACGTTAGTGATAATAGAAAACAAAGAACCTCACAAGTGATAACCTCACGTGTTTACACTCAATTCACTCAAAATGGGGCACTCATACTCATGTTTCACTCAAGTAATTTGGCTTTTCTCTACTAATGTTTCTCACATGCTCATGCCTTTTTTCCCTTACTTTACCTCAACTCTATAGGTTCACAATCGTACTAGAGACTCAATCAAAGATTCAACCTCGAAAGATCAACCAATTCACCAAGTATTTTTTTCTTTTTTTTTTTACTTCTTTTTTTCTTTTTCTTTTTTTACAAAGACTAATCTGATTTGTGGTTAAGGTGGTGAGGAAGAGTTTTAGTGTGGCTAATAGACTGACTTGAAACAAAAATTCAGAAGTCCAATTCAAACACCACAACTAAGTGTAGAGTCCAACTCAAACACAACGACTAAGTGTAGAGTCAAACACAAACACAACGACTAACTATAGAGTCCAACTCAAACACAACAACTAAGTGTAGAGTCCAACTCAAACACTACAACTAAGTGTAGGATTTTTTTTTTTTTTGCTTTTTTTTAACAAAGACTAATTTGATTTGTGGCTAAGGTGGTGAGGAAGAGTTTTAGTGTGGCTAAGATACTTACTTGAAACAAAATTTCTGAAGTCCAACTCAAACACAACAAGAATCTCAAAGAAATAATAACCAGAAAAACAAAAAAAAAGCCTAAAACTATAGGAAAACAATGGAATTTGGCCAAGAGAGGATAGGGCCCGTGAATAAAATTCACGGGTTCGTTGTATTTCGTCAACAAAGTTTTTATGAACAGTGTTTGAACCGTACACGGTTTCTTTTTTTTTCTTTTTTTCTTTCTTTTTCTTTTTGACACTGACTTAGTGTTAGAGATGAAGGGCCGCACAACCAGAAAATCGAAACTTTGCTTTGATGCCAAACTGATATGCGTGTACAAGAGGATGATTTAGGACAATCAAGGAAACGTGTGGATTAGGAATTGAAATAGCAAAAAAACATAAGCGAGGCAAAAATAATGATGATAGACTTTGAATGGAAAATAGAATAACAACCTAGACCCGAAAGTCTAAAGAGACTTGAACCAAAGGTATTGGACCTCGACCCTACGAATATAAAATTTGAGAACCTAAGCTATAACAATGGTGGTTGGTGAATAGGGAGGCGCCATAAGGAAGAAGACCTTGATAAGCCTAGCTGAGAAGGAACCCTAGAAAGAGGCACACTCAAATTTTTGAAAATTCAATCTCATTTGTTCTATTCTATTCAAGAGCATTGACAATGTATTTATAATAATATCTAGCACTTAAGCTCTTAAACAAGTGGGCTGGAATTAACACCAAATAGAAAATAAGACTAAAACCTAAATTCAGGCATAAGCCTAGTTACATAGGATAATTGGTCTAAAATGTAATAAGACTCAAATGCGGGCTTTTTAAACACTTAACCCAACTTATTACTAAACTAAGACTCATGTCGTTTAGGCTTCCAAACAAATATAACTGGCTAGGGACTTTTAATGGAAGCTTCCTTGACAAACCAATGAGACCAGGGCTTGTTGCATCTTCTTAGCTTGAGCTCAGGTAATTGGACCTCCTTGGATGACCCATGGATCCTTGGCATCACGATCATCATGAACATCATGAGCAAGTGGACCTCCATCTCGACCTCTTCTACCACTCATGGTAACTGATTACGTATTACCTGCACCGATACCAATAATATTTTTTAGCTATAGCTATAACAGGTATATACAATTTATAACCAGACAAGTACAGATACTTGGGATGTAATCACACATTAAATACCGACACTGACAGTACTAGACAACCCTTGCTCTGATACCACGTTAACTGTAACACCTCGGAAGCGCGAAAATAGGGGCTAACTTTTTCCTTTAAATATTTTTTTTCTACTTAGGTTGCATTCCTGTACAGTGTAGGTTACTTCTTTTCTTTCTTTATTTATTCTTTTAACCATTTAATTTTACTAAAAATTTCGGTAGCATAACCTTGTATAATATATCCTATCCCTTTGCAGGTAAACGCAATTATATTCGCAAGGCAGTTGATTTTATTTCTTAAACTTATTACTTTCAACTCTACCCTTTTTACTATTACAACTTCCATATCCATACTTAGTATCAACGACATTTCATTCACTTCCCAAAACATTTACATAATAATCTATAAACAACTGATTACATCCTAAAAGTATTTATATACAATCCAGTATCTGTACAATATACATGTCTGGGAATAAATATCTGATGATATACGTGAGCGAGTACTGAAAGTAGTCTGAGAGAAGAGAAGGGGTTAGCCTGGGAGGGAGGTGAAAGCGAGTGGGGGCTTCTTCTGGGTGTTGTCAAAGCCCTATGAAAGATAAATAAGTATAGTTTTATGCCCTAAAAGGCCGGGTTTAAATCAGATCTGTAGAGGGTTCAAAATTGGGCTTTTCCTTATGGGTATCCAGTTCACTGGGTTGGGGCAGCCCACTAGTCAGTTTTAGAAAATCCATGAAAAAGAGTTCTGACCCATTTTCTTCCAAATTTCCACTTCTCAAGTGTGTTACTATGTCTCTAGTATCTCTCATAAAAATTTGTGACCCACTTGTTTAAGAAAAGTTTCCTGATTGGGCCTATTTTACACAACTTGGTCATTACCGAACAATGTGACTTAAGGTTTTCGGTTTACTTTAAAAATTCATTCGATCACCGAAACCTCTATATCTCCACTCAATTTTCATTCCTCATGTAAATTATACCTTATAATAATTTCCTATAGCCTCAGAATAATTTCTGTGAGTTTCTAGAATTTATTTCAAATTTATTTCTATTTCTAGGCTTATTTGCTCGGTTTAGTGTAAACCCGAGTTTTACTAATTTTTTTAATTCTAATGTATTAGCTCACTTTCTAATCATCATAACATATTTAAAATAATACTTTATTGAAAAATTCTTAAATTCAAGATCTTACCTCGAAACACGTGCCTCGAGCTTCATGCCATTATCACAGGCATCTCGATCTTTCTAGTCCCTGTATAAACATTTACACAAGTCTTAAACTTCTTAATTTATCCTAAAATGAACAATAGCATCAAAATTTAGCTCTCACATAATTAAATCAAATCTCGTGTGAGTTACACTCCTGCACGGCTTTTATGCAATTAAATCGATTAAATCATGTATGAGCAAGGCTCCAATACGACTTTTATGCAATTATCATATCAAAACAGGATGCGAGCTAAGCTCTAGCACCTCTCATGCATGTAAAATAATTAAAACTAGTGCGAGTAATCACTCTAGCACATTTTTATGCATATCAAGACAAAACAGTCAAAACAGGGTGCGAGCTAGGCTCCAGCACCTCTTATGCATTTCACAATAGTAAAAATCAGTGCGAGCAACCGCTCTAGCACATTTCATGCATATGATGTCACATAAATCGGTGCAAGCAACCGTTCCAGCACCTTTTATGCATACTCACAAACTCAGATATAGTGCGAGGAAATGCTCCAGCACCATCTGTTTCCATATAAACTTAATAGTCGGCCCATTTTCCAAAAAAAATAATTTAAATATTAATAACACTTACGTAGTGTTATGCAATTACTGGCCAATTTACCAATTTGCTTTGCTAAAATTTAACGGAAAGCTTTCAAATCATGCATTTCATGCATGTCATACTTTCACCATCCTTAGGTTAATTTTCCCTCAGGAAAGGGGTAAAATAGTCTTTTACCCATCCCGGGTCCTTAAAATTTTTAATCCATTCCTAGGATCTTTATACAGTTTCAGTGTATGTAAAAGCTGTTAAAAATACACATAGCTACCTCTAGCTACTCGCAAAATTCCCTTACCTCATTTTTCTGTACAGTCTGACCTTTCCACTGATGTCTCGTCACGCAGTCCAATTTGCTCCCAATCCAATCTCCGGAACTGCGTATAATTATTCATCAGGTCAAATCCAATATAATTAATTGTATTTCATTTTTTTGGGCTTAATTTAAATCATTGGGCCCGTTTACCCATATTGGGCCCGATTGTACCATAATGGGCCTTAACCGACCTTAAGCCCATTTTTCACTTACTATTCACATCATCGAGTCCTATTGGGCTCATTAGGTCCATCAGTATTTATTGGGCCTCGTTCTAAACTCTTGGATAGCTCAATTAATTATTTACGATAATTTATCTCGAATTCTAGAATTTAATTCATTTTATACGGAATTAATCCGTAATTTATGCGGTAAATTTTTAACACGCATATCTATGCAAATTGTCGTAAATAAGGGTTCCTTACCTGAGATTTCGTGGTAGTACACAAATCGAAACTAACTCGAGCTCTCGTTTGACGTCAATTGTCGAGCTACACAATTACATATTTTTTTTGGGTAAATTTTCAATCGAATATTAATCAAATTAAATATTCTGAAATTTAAATCGATCAATTTCAACCGCTTACCGGCTTACCCGTAGCTCCATTGCATCAATGAGATTTTTCCCCAATTTTTCCTCTTTTCCTTTTTCCCTTTTTCTTTTTCTTTTCTTTTCTTTCTTTTCTTTTTGGCTGAACTGGTCCGGTCCGGTTCAGCATACCTGCACTGCACTAAAGCGGTCCGTACTGGTTTAGGCTCCTCTTTTTCGTTCTGGCGCCGTCCGGCCGATTCCTGGCATGATTTCGATGTTGTGTCGCACACCATCGCCTGGGCGATCTTCATCGGGCCTCGGGTATAGTCGAATCGGCGCCGATGGCCGTCGATTTCCTCTTCTCTCCCGCGGCAATCACCCTCTTGATCCAATGTTCTCCGATGATCTCATCGCGCGTGGGTGTGCATGTTGGCTTCCTGGGGTGCTGATAGCCTTTCGCCATCCACCTCCTTGCATCGTTTGTCAGTGGTTTCGTCAGAGCCAATGGAAACTGTTCCCTCGGTTTCGTCTTCTTCATTTTCCCTCATTTTCGCGATTTGCAGCTCTTTTTTTTTCATTTACTTTTTTTTAACTTTTATTATTTATTTTATTATTATTTTAATCCATTAAATATTATAAAAATCCAAAAATATCTTCAAAAAATCTTATTTTATTCATTTAATCAATAAATAAATTTATCAGTCTTATTTTGTCTTTCCGGTATATTTTTCCAATACTTTCAGGATAATTTCTCGAAGTGAAAATTTCAATTTATTCCAATAATTTCATATCTTGATCAATTGGACTCGAAATTTAATTATTTCTTCGTTATTGATCAAGATTTCTCATAGCCATATTTTTAATGAAATTTTTCTTATCAAATTTATACCAAATTTTGGTCTTTTGACCATTTTACCTTTCAACGTGTTCGGGACCAAACCAATACAACTTTCCTTCACGAACCCTTTTCTCATTTCGTGTTTTAAATCCTTATCTCCAGTCCGAATCTCATTCATTTAATTTGTGACCATTTAAATCCTTCATTTGACCTTTAAATGCATTCAGGAATCTTTATTCATTCCATTTTCATTTTTCATTTACATACTACTCTTCTTACGATTCAATTTACATCTAACCATGTTTACATCATATGAATCATAAGAAATTTCGATAAAAATTGGGTCTTACATTCTGCTTTACAGGCTGGGTAATGAGAAATTGTTACAGGTCTTATTACAGAAATTTTTTAAATTGTCGGTTTCTTGGATTAAGACTTCTATGCTATCGAAAATGCAATTTCGACTCATTTTGACATGTTTTTGGACCTCGTGATGATTTTAGGACTTTAAATTTTGCACGGTGATTCGTAGAAGATTTAAAAGTCAGCACATGTAAACCCCATGAAATTTTTCGGTAATTGGTTTCAAAAGATACCGATTGGAAATAAATTATACTTAAATGTGGTTAATTATATTAAATTATATCTTAATCTTAATATAAGAGACTTAAACGAAGTCAATTAACAAATTTTATATATATACATATACATATATATATATATATGTACATGGTGAAGTATTAAAATAATTACCTAAAATTGGATAATATATGAACAAATAAACAATTATTTGAGTACATGGATAATTATATATATATATATATATATATATACACATATATATGTGTTGCTATAGGTATCCTCCAATATAGTGTCATGACCCTTTGTGACTTAACCAAAACCACTAAATTTTTTTTGCTTTTTTACTTACCTTTCTCATTATCAACAGTTAGGCTATGATTCAATGTTAGTATCCTCGCTTACCATACTCTATAATATAAGTGAACTCATATAAAATCTAATACAAATGCATCCCCCATAATTTACATCGTTTACATCACTGTGCTGTTTATATGTTTAGATATAGAACCGTACAAAATGTGTATATCTGTCGATCGATAGGAAATGGCAGCAGACAAAGGGAATACTATCCCTCAATCGTACTCGCTCTAATACGGATGCTCTATAGAGAGGTGTAAAAGAAAGGGGCGAGCTCACAGCTCAGTAAGGAAATCAGGCAAGCAAGTAGACATCTACACTATCTACTCAAAATAATGCTATGCCTCAAAAATATTATTTCCTTAACTCACTTTAAAAACATATATTTAAAATATATACATATACTTGTACAGATTAAATCCCATGTACAGAAATGATGCTTAGTTCTCAAATGTAGGCATTTCGTGTAAAATAATGCATCATTATAATTTCACAAAGCATTTAGATAAATCATGCCATTTATATTCAAATCACAGTAAATATGGCATTTCAATCATTCACAACACAACAATCAGATTCTAACCCATCCCTCAGGTTTATCTATATCGTAAAATAAATCAAGTGATATATCATGTGAGACTCTATGGTTAAATGCAATAATATCCTGGACTATGGCCATATCCTATAATGGTGATCCCAGGTTACACAGGCCTTGGTGTACGGGGAAATCACTGCTATAATGGGAGGGGGGTCATTCCATCACTACCGCCAGCTATCAACTCCTCAACTCCTCATACACATCACATTAACACACGGTACAGTGTACTCCATGGCATACACACAGTATAACATACACTCGTGGACCCTATCTCAATGGATAATCAATACCACGTCACTAAATCCACATGCAAACTTCTCAACAGTGTGACACTCAGTCTACAGAAGGAAATCAACATGGTTTTCAACATGTCTTATATATCACAGTAAATTACAGTGCACGCCTTTCAGCGTGACTCATAGTCGACACTCCGCTCAAACACTGTTTCACACATCACAAACTCAAACTCTAGTGCGAGTAACCCTCCAACACTAGGTTATGCATAGTTCATGTTTCAAATCAAGTACGAGCAATCGCTCCAGTACCATGCTATGCACAAAACATATAAAACTGAGTACGAGCAATAGCTTCAACACTCTATCATGCATAAATCGTATAAAACTGAGTACGAGCAATAATTCCAGCACTCTATCATGCATGTCATGGAAATCTAGTTTGAATCATACTTCAGCACTAATATATCTTGAAAACATATGAAATCAAGAGCGAGATATGCTCTAGCACGATTTATTATCACAAAATTTGATAGATGGCTCTTTAAAATGGATGATTTTCAAAACATTAAAATCAGCACTATAATTTGTGCTATTTCTCATCAACCAAGAAAACATTAGCCCATCTACCTACTCTTATGCTAAATAGTAGTAAAAACAATCATAATTGTGGTTTCCATGCTTTTTATAACTTTTCCCAAAAGTTAACTTTTTTCCTAACTAGGGGCAAAATCATAATTTGCCACTATCGGGTCGCTATAATTATTATTCACTTTCTCTGACCCTAATAGTTTAAACTGAATGTAAAAGCAGGCGAAAATATGTGCAGGTATCTCTAACTACTCACAAAAGTCCCTTACCTGAGATCACTCGAGAAATTTTACTTTCTCAACTCTGCTCAATCCAACAGTTTGATTAGCTCCTCCAATAATCACTGGGCTGCATATAACCATTCATCAGGTTAAGTTTACTTTTCCTACTGTATTTCACATTAATGCAGTCTATTTCACTTAATGGGCTTTGATAAATCTTAATGGACCTAACTCTGCCTTAAGCCCATTTCCATTTTACTATTCATTTTAGTTGGGCCTATTGGGCTTGTGGGACCTACCAACTTTTATTGGGCTTGTCCGAGACCCATTACATAACATTAGGCCGAAACCAATTAGGCTTGGCCTATTGGACCTCTCAGCCACAAGCCATGGCCGAGAACCATGCATGCCTAGCCATGTCGAGCACCACGCCACCGTCGACCATTTCACTGGCCATTCACTTAGGAATTTTCACAAAAACTTGGTTCGCAATGTTCTTAAGCTTAACTTAGTTCATTTAGGCATTTTATCAAACACCTTGATTACCAACTTAATTCATCCACCAATTGATCAAATTGATTAATTCTAACTATAGCATAATCATAAACACATGTGTATTAACTCATTCATGCCTTCAAATCATATGGGAAATCATTAATTTACAATCACCCACTCTCGGCCAATCCATGTTCATGGTGATTTCATGTGTTTCAATGCTTAAAACATATACCAATCAACTTAGAATAATTCATAGATTAACATATATCAATTTGGAAGCTTGAAATTATACCTATCTTACACTTTCACACTTGGCCGAAACTTTGAAGCTTCTCGGTTTGCTCACTTGGGCTCCTTGATAGCCAATTCCAACATATGTTAATGCTATCTCAATTTGGAACAACTTTCATGAAGATTACAAGTTCCAAATATTCCTTTTTCCTAGTGATTTCTAGTAAGAGAAAGCTTGACTATGTGTGTTTTAATGGTTTATTCTCTTTGCCAAATTCTTAAGGAAGAAGATGAAGTTGTGTTGGCTGATTTTATAAGTTAATTACTTAGTCATTAAGCCTAAATTTTCAGCTAACAAGTTTGAATTGAATTGGTTTAGGTAATAGTTACCAATTTGGCTATGGTTACCTTTTACTAATGGGCTTAATTTTTATCAATTTGGGCCTAGCATTTGGGCCTCTCGATTTGGGTCTTCCTAATGGGTTTTCAGGCTGAAATTATTGCTACACATCGGGCCTTCAATTGTCTAAATATTTCACCAACAAATCGGTCTAACAATTCGTTCTAATGGACCTAAGAAAATCGACCCACACTTGTTATAGCTTAATGGCCTTTAAAATTTTCACTTTCGCCCTTTACGTTCTTACCATCTGAATTTCGATGAAATACATTTTCCTTACTTTTGGGATGATTATCTTGTATTTTGACCAAAAATATTTTTCCCCCAATTTTTCTCCATACTTAGGTTAATTTTTAACCATGGTTAGTCAACTATGGTCAAAGTCCAGTTTTCTTAACTACAGTTGACTTTTCTTGACCATTGACCACGTTTGAATTTTTCTCAAAAGTTTAAAAGTGTCATATCTTATGGTTTACACTCTTGTATTTATGTTTTGGCCATTTTCGTTAGGTGAATATACGTAAAATACCTTAAACAGACCATCTCAGACTCGTTTAGCCCTTTTTGGCTTTTACTTTTGTTCTCTATGTTCAGGACTAAATCAAATCGACTTTCCTTCATGAGCTCCCTATTTTAAGTTCTTCTCTTTAGTAAGAATGATTCAGATCCACTCGATTTAGCCACGTGGCTCTTATAGCCCTTTTTCGACTTCTATATAGCTTATAAGTGTTAAGGCATTTCACTAACACTTAAATCAAGTAAATACTCTTCTTATGATTCAAATAACTTACTACAATGTTTGTACATATATAAATCATAAGGAACAAGCTACATAAAAATAGGAGTTTTACAATCCTTCCCAACTAAGAAAATTTGGTCCTCCAAATTAGAACCAAGTCAGTCATCAAACAGTTGGGGATGTTTCTCTCGCATCAGACTCTCTAGCTCCCAAGTAACCTCCTCTGAAGTGGATGCTACTAGAGAACCTTCACTAATTCGATAGTCTTTGATCTCAAGACTTTCTCCTTCCTATCCAGTATCTGAATCGGTCTCTCAACATATGACATGTCCTCTCTGAGCTCCAACGGCTCATAACTAATCACATGTGCCGAATCCAGGTGATACTTCCGAAGCATCGAAATGTGGAAGATGTTATGTACACCTGATAAGTCCGGTGGCAATGCCAAAATATAGACCTTATCTCCCACTCAATCAAGTATCTCAAAGGGTCCAATGTAGCGAGTACTCAACTTACCTCTCTTCCCAAATCTCGCTATACCATTGGAAGGAGAAACTTTCAGAAACACTGACTTACCAACTGCAAACTCTAGTGGCGTTCGTCTCTTGTCAGCGTAACTCTTCTATCTGTTCTGAGCTGTCCTTAGTCTCTCTACAATCAAACAAATATCCTCAGAGGCTTGTGTAACCAAATCAGGAGCAAAAATCTTTTGGTCACCCACTTCTTCCCATCCCGATACTCGAATGATAACTGTTATTGTAGGCAAATTCGACTAATGGCAAGTGATCATCCCAGGAGCCTCTAAAATTCAGCACACACGCTCTCAACATATCCTCCAGAGTCTGTATAGTCCTCTCCAACTGACCATCTGTCTGAGGATGGAAAGCGGGGCTCAAACTAAACTGGGTTCCCATGGCTTCCTGAAAATGTTCGCAAAAGTGGGAAGTGAAGCGGGAATCCCTATCAGAGACTATGCTCACTGGAACACCATGTAACCTCACTACTCTCATACATACATCTTTGCTAATGAACTCAGAGTATTAATAGATCTCATAGCTAGAAAGTGGGCTGACTTCGTCAGTCTATCAATGATCACCGATATAGCATAGTGATTCTTACGGGTCCTCGGTAAACCCATCACGAAATCTATGGTGATATGCTCCCATTTCCATGTCGATATAGGTAGATGCTGCAATAACCCTACAGGCTTCTAATGCTCTACCTTCTCCTACTGACATATGAGACATCTCGCCACAAACTTTGCCACATCTTTCTTCATACCCGACCACCAGTACACCTTCTGGAGGTTCTAATACATCTTGTTACTCCCTAGACGTAACGTGTACTTCGACGAATGGGCTTCTGTCAATATCAATCTCTTGAGCTCTGGGTCATCGGGAACGCACAATCTACCCCTGAACCTCAGCAATCCATCAGGACTCAACTTAAAATCAATCATTGTGCCCATATGTATCTGACTAGTTACCTTAACGTAATATGGATCGATCCGTTGAGCCTGTCTGATCCTGTCCAACAGATCCAGTTCCAAGCGTAGACTAGCTATCACATAGTCTGTATCCATGTCAAAAGGCAAAACACCCAAACTGAGGCTAGCAAAGTGTTCCAATAGCTCGTGTTCCCTGACCATCATATATGATACCATCCCTAAGCTCTTCTTACTCAAAGCATCAGCTACAACATTAGCCTTACCTGGATGATAAAGTATCTCATAATCATAGTCCTTCAGAAGCTCTAGCCATCTTCTCTGTCTCATGTTCAACTCCTTCTGCGAGAATAGATACTTGAGGCTCTTGTGGTTGGTGAATATATGTAACTTCTCGCCTTACAAGTAGTGGCAACATACCTTCAACGCAAACACTAGTGCCACTAACTCCAAATCGTGGGTCTGATAGTTCTTCTCATGGTCCTTCAGCTGTTTGGATCCATAAGCAACTACCCTCCCATACTGCATCAATACACAACCCAGTCTCTAATGTGAAGCATCGGTATAGACTGCAAATCCTCCTGAGCTGGTAGGGATAGTGAGAATTGGAGAGGTGGTCAATCAACGTTTCAGCTTTTGAAAACTCTTCTCACAATCCTTGTTCCATACGAACGGTACACTCTTTCGAGTGAGACGTGTCAACAGTGTAGGTAACTTCAAAAATCCCTCAACAAATCTCTAATAATATCCTGCTAACCCCAGGAAACTTCTGATCTTGGTAACTATCCTCGGCTGTTCCCACTGAACTACAGCCTCTATCTTGGATGGATCTAGTGATACACCATCCCTCGACACAACGTATCCTAAAAATGAGATCTCTATCAACCAAAAGTCACATTTACTGAGTTTAGCGTACAACTCCTTCTCTCGAAGAGTCTGTAATACGATCCTTAGGTGCTGCCCATGCTCCTCCTGAGACTTCGAGTACACTAAAATGTCATCGATAAAGACGATAATAAACTAATCCAAGTATGGCTTGAACACATCGTTCATCAAAGCCATAAAAATCGTGGGAGCATTCGTCAATCCGAATGGTATAACCAAGAACTCATAATGACCATATCAGGTCTGAAACGCTGTCTTGGGTACATCTCCACTTCGAACTCTCAGCTGATGATACCCAGACCTCAGATCAATCTTGGAAAAGACCTGTCCTCCCTAAACTTATCCTACAAGTCGTCAATGCGTGGAAGGGGATACCTATTCTTGATGGTAGCCTTATTCAACAATCTGTAGTCAATACACAATCGAAGGCTTCCATCTTTCTTTTTCACAAACAAAATCGGTGCTCCCCAAGGTGAAACACTCGGTCTGATGAACCCCTTATCCAACAGCTCCTGTAACTGTCTCTTGAGCTCCTCCAACTCAACTAAAGCCATGCGGTATGGTGGTTTTGATTTAGCTCAGTACCAGGCACCAAATCTATACAAACTCCATATCCTTGTCTGGTGACAATCTTGGCAGTTCATCCAGAAAGATATCTGGGAACTCACTAACCATAGTAATATCTACCAACTCTGGATGTGCGTTATCCATATCAACCACGTATGCAATAAAACCTTCAACATTTTGATTTTTATCAATCAACATATCGTATTGTTTATTTTATTAGGAACTACTGTTTTCATTTCTTTTCTACAAACTTTACAACATATTTTTCAGGGTTAGGAAACATAACTATCTTAGCATAACAATCTAACACAACATGGTTTGCAGATAACCAATCCATTCCTAAAATTACATCAAAGTCGCTCATACTTAGCAATATTAGATTGGTCGTCATATCCTTTTCCCCTACTCTTAACTTGCAATCATTAAATACATACTCTACAAGCTAACTGTTATTCATAGGCGTACTAATCAACATCATCATACTTAAAGGTGTACACTCTACATGTCTTGCTAACCTTCATGCAAATGAAGGCGATACAAATGAATACGTGGTACAAGGATCAGATAAAACATATGCTTCAATATCATAAATCAGGATGTTACCTCGAATTACATCCGAGGAAGCATCAGCTGTGCCCTAGTCCAGAGCATGTAAGCGCCCTCGACTAATCACCTGCTTCCATTTCTCCTCTGCTGTCGCTCTCCTCCTCAAAGAAGAAGTATAAATTGGAGCTCTCTTTATCTCCTCTCCCTTCGGTGGGGTAGTCTCAACCATCTCCGGGTAAGCTCTAGCAATATGCCCTGGTTTCTCACATCGAAAACATACAATAGGAGTCATCGGACAAGGTCTACCGCCATGATGTCTACCGCATCTATTGCACTGCTTAGTAGTAGGCCTTTATCCTCCAATGACAAAACCCTTCGTTGGGGCTATGGCCGAATAAGCAGGAGGTCTAGCAGGTCTCTCTCATACCTCCTCAATCCATGGTCTCTTTCCGAAGAGTCTCATCCCTCCTCGATAATTGAAACCTCTATCTCTAGTCAGCCTCTTCCTCTCTCTATCACGGCTTCGACTAAACTTCCCGATCTTGAAAGTATTCCTCGCATAGTCTTGCAAGCATAGTTGTGCCCTGCGCACTGCCTCCTCATATGTGGCTATATCGAATGGGACTAATCTGGACCATAGGGTCAGTCTCAGTCCATTAACAAATATGTGGATCTTCCTGGTCTCACTATACATGGTGTTGGGGTCATATCATCTCAGGGATAGGAATCTAGTCTCATACTCATCCACCTACAAACTCCCTTGGTTCAGCCCCAAAAACTCAGCCTGTAGTCTCTGTTGCACCGTGTCTGGAATAAATTACCTCCTAAAGGCATCCAGAAATATCTCCTAACTGATATCTGTATGTCAAGCTCTCAATATGGGTTTGCTAGATTTCCACCAATGTTTTACCGATCCCTTCGGTATGAACGCAGCAAAAGCGACCATCTCCGACGACGTACACTTGAAGAATCCATATAGCTTCTCCATCTCTCTGATCCACTCCTCAGCAGCAACTGGGTCCTCGACCCCACTAAAAGATTGAGGTCTAAACTTCTGGTACTATCGTAATCGATCCAGCTCACATCCATACCCCAAACCATGACTACTTTGTCACAGATCAACAATAGAAGGCGTATCCTGAACTGGTAGAGGCGTAGAAGTACCCGTAGGCTGTGGGATATGTGTAGGCTATACAGATGTGTTAGGTGCAACTGCCTATCCAGTCACAGTCCCTGCATCCTATCCCTGTCTACCTGGTATAGTCTATGCCAATATCTCCACTATCGTCTCTAGGCTACGCTCTAACTTCATAAAGTGTGCCTCAGCACTCTCTGGTACCTCAGTAGTACCTGGAGTCTCATGGGTAGATAATGACTCAGAATCATCTCGGCTCTCAGGCCTACCACTACTGCCTCAAGCCCTACCTCTGGTCCATCTACCACTACGAGTATTCGCCATATAGACTCGATTCCTGCAGTCATAATCATTAATTAGTCTTTTCCCATCTTGTATACACAATTGTATCTAAACACAACACAGTAATATGAGGATACACACTCTCCTAATTACAAACACTGACTCATATCAGACCAACTAGGCTCTGATACCATTCTATCACGACCCTCCCTCAGGTCTATCCATATCATAAAATAAATCAAGTGATATATCATGTGAGACTCTGTGGTTAAATGCAATAATCTTCTGGGCTATGGCCATATCCTATTAGGATTAATTTAGGATTTATCATGCATTAGTTAAATTTTATTGTTAAATTAGTAATTAGATATAATTAGGAGTAATTTAGAATTAATATTTTAGACATTTAGGCTTGTAGTTATTTTCTTAATTTTTCTAGGATTTTATTTCTTTAAATTTTAAGTTAGTTTAATTTGCATTTTGATTAAGTAGTTTAATTGCATTTTAGGTTTGTTCCATTTTAGCTTAATTAATTTTTCTTCTTTATTTTAGCATTTTATTTTAATTGGTTAATTAATTTTAACTGTTTTAATTATTTTTATAGGTTTTTCTTTTAATTGCTCAGAGCACTGTAAGTAAATTTTAGCTCTGTTTAATTTTCTTTATTTTATAGCTTTTATTATTTTAAGAACTTTTAATTTCAGACTTAGTAGATCACTCATCTTCAATTCATAATTTGCTAGCATATACTTAGGGTAAGATTAACCGGTAGTTAATTAGGCTGATCAACTTCTCTGTGAGACGATAACTCGGGACTCAAATCCCATTATTACTTGTACGACCCGTGCACTTGCGGATAATACGTTTAGTTTGTACCAAGTTTTTGGCGTCGTTGCCGGGGAAGTTTTAATTAGTCATTAATTAATATCGGTGAAATTATGCTTAGGTGTAATTCTAGCTTGTAAATATTTAGGTTGTAAATATTTAAAGCCTCAATCTAGTTAGTAAATTTTTATTAAAAAAAAAGTTTAAGGACTTTTTGATGCATACATGCGTAGAGCCAAGAGTTTTGATTGCTTTCCTCTAGATCCTGAAATTGAACGAACTCTTAGGAAAATTTGAAAGGATTCTAGGAAATTTATAGCTCCGCTGCAAAACATCTTGGCAGAAAATAGGAAAATCAGGACCGTTGGAGATTATGCAGTGCCGACGATTGAAGGAAATTACATCGGGATTAGGCCACCAACTCTCCCTGCTAACAATTTTGAAATTAAGCCTTCCATCCTCCAGATGATCCAGACCTCTTTACAGTTCAGTAGGCTTCCGCACAATGACCCTCATGCTCACTTTGGGCAAATCTTGGATTTGTGCAACACGTTCAAGCACAATGGATTATCTGATGATACGCTTAGACTTAGATTATTCCCCTTCTCACTTAGGGATAGGGCATGACACTGGTTAACCTCCTTGCCTCCAGGATCCATTTCAACATAGGACGAGTTAGCCCATCAATTTCTAGCCAAGTTTTTCCCTCCCTCTAAAATAGCCAGAATTCGTAGTGACATATCTTCCTTTGCCCAGTTCGACACTGAATCTCTTTACGAAGCATGGGAACGATATAAGGAGCTTCTTAGGAAATGACCTCACTATGGCCTAACGTTATGGCTACAAGTCCAAACTTTCTACAACGGACTTACAAGCCAAAATAGGACCATCGTGGACGCTGCTGCGGGTGGAGCCCTGATGTGCAAAACAGAGGAGGAAGATTACGAGCTGTTAGACAAGATGGCAGCTAACAACTATCAATGGTCCTCGGAAAGACAATTACCAAAGAATTCGACGGGTATTTATGAGATCGACACACTTTCTACCTTGACCTCTCAAATCGCTAACCTTACGAAGAAGGTAGAGTCGCTCAATACCCAGAATAATCCTTCCACCATTCCTAACCTAGTGTATTCTGTCCAAAGTCCTTTTCTTTCCTACGAGGTGTGTAGTTGTACATACTCTGTAGATAGGTGTCTGCTTAACTTAGAATCGGTTTAGTATGTTGCTCCACTTTAGAAGCAACAGAACAACCCCTTGTCAAACACCTACAACCCAGGGTGGAGGAACCATCCTAACTTTTCCTAGAGCCAAAACAAAGGGCAATTTTCTAATTCTAGACCTGTAGAACCCCCTGGTTTTCAAGCTCCACCGGTTCATGTACCACCACAGCCGTAATTTCCATATCACCCACCTTATCAACCATCCCCATCATAATTTTAGCATCATCCACCTCACTTCCATGAACCACCACTACCACCACAACCCCAGCACTTACCAGTAGCTAAGAAGAAGCCATCGCTTAAGGAAATGTTCACAATGATCTTACAAAATCAAGCTGCCTCAATCAAGAATTTAGAAGTTCAGGTTGGATAAATAGCCAATGCTCTTAGCCAACATCCACAAGGGACCTTTCCTAGTAACACTGAAGCTAATCCTATTAGGTAAATAGAGGGTAAGGAGCATGTTAAATCCATCACCCTTAGAAGTGGCAGAGAGCTAGACGAACCACAAGTTAAGTCCAATCCTATTAAGTCCACAATGGTAGCGCCCATAAGTTCTAAAGAGGCAGCTCAGAAAGAGTAGGAACCTTAAGATCAGGCTGGAAAGGAATAAAAAATAGGTGCTTCTTCATCTATACCTTCTTCTACTTCACAGCCTTCAAAGTCCTCTGATGTTATACATGTTACCACTACATCCCTCCAATTAGACCACCAGTACCTTTTCCTTAGAGGTTTCAAAACCAAAAGCTTGACCAACAATTTGCCAAATTTCTTGAGGTTTTTAGTAAACTTCACATCAACATTCCTTTCCCAGATGCTTTAGAACAAATGCCTAGTTATGTGAAGTTTTTGAAGGACATCCTCTCTAGGAAAAGAAGATTAGAAGATTATGAGACGGAGGCCATAACTAAGGAATGTAGTGCAATTATCCAGAGGAAATTACCCCCAAGCTCAAAGATCCCGAGCGTTTTACCATACCCTGCACAATTGGAAATCTATTTTTTTGTAGAGCCCAGTGTGATAGGAGCTAGTATCAATCTGATGCCCTGGTCTATTTACAAAAAGTTAGGAATAGGGGATGTCAGGCCCACCACAGTGACCCTTCAGCTAGTTGATCGATCCATTAAATATCCAAAGGGGGTCACTGAAGACGTGCTGGTAAAGGTGGAAAAATTTATTTTTCCTACGGATTTTATCGTGTTGGACATGGAAGAAGACAGGGAAGTCCCCATTATACAAGGTAGACCTTTCCTAGCGACTGGTAAAACTTTAATTGATTTACATAAGGGGGAGTTGACTATGAGAGTCCTAGATCAGGAGGTGACATTTCATGTTTTCAAACCTTTGAAGCTCCCTGATAACTCTCGAGAGTGTTTCAAGATGGAGATTGAGGAGGATATAAGGCTTGAGCATAAGAAATTTAAAAGAATGAGGGAAGTAGATAGAGCTCAAGAGGATTTAACTGATAATATTTTGTCACCACTCTGGCTGATCCTCCTACTCTTCGCCCTACTGCTGAGTGTTGTTTTCTTCAGCTGCATTTGAAGTGGTTGTGTTTTATTTTTACTTTGTATATAGTTCTTTTTCTTCTTCTTTTCTGTTATTTCTTTCTTTGCTTATGTTGCAGATTTCTTTTCTAGTATTATTCTTTCAATTAAGCTTCAGTTGTTCATCATCATTAGAAAGGGAGTGCTCTGTTATTGAGCTTAAATTCTTATATTATTTGCACACTAAAGACACCGTGCACTTTAAATTTGGGGGAGGGGATATCACTTGAGCAATTTTGGGAAAAATTAGAAAAAAATCAAAATTTTCTCGAAAATCTGAGAAAGAATTTTCAAAATTTTTTAAAAAATATGAGATTAAATTGTTTGATTTTGGGATGATTTAGTGCTTAGCATGTAGTTTTCCC
This sequence comes from Firmiana major, assembly GCA_033439115.1. NCBI lineage: Eukaryota > Viridiplantae > Streptophyta > Magnoliopsida > Malvales > Malvaceae > Firmiana > Firmiana major. The sequence continues at coordinate 40,453,303 of CM065908.1, read as the reverse complement.
ATATTCCGATGATATGACCCCATGATTTAGTCTGACTTTGATTGACTGAGAAGCATGATTATAGGAAAAGCATAAAGTTTAATTCTTGAATTTGTCTTGATTCTAATTGTGATTTCCTCATTTTATGCACGTGTCATGTCATGAATCGGTATATTTATTTAGAGAAAGCTTATGTGGACATAGGATTGCATTTGTTCAATTGATTTTGTGCATCATATTCTAGAATTTGTTTGATCTGATCTCAAGGCGAAATATTAGATCACACTTAATTAGGGAGATGATTTAGGCCATCTTTGGATCGTTTGAGCCTTTCTAGCCATCCTTATACATATTCTACCCCTAGTCACCCATCTGGGCCAAATAAGCTTTTCTTTGTAAATACATCTGCTTATTTTTTTCCTTAGCTTAAATACTCTGTTCCTATCCCTTACCCTAAAAGCATGAAAAGTCATTGGGATATATTGTGAGCTATATGGGTATTAAGTGATAGTGAAGGAGTATGTATTAAAAAAATGAAAGAAAAAGAAAAAGAAAACAAGAAAGAAGAAAAATACAAAAATAGAATAAAAAGTTTAGTGAAATAAATAAGTTTGGGGGAAATAAATTTGAGCTCTTCCATAAAGATCCTAGAAGTAATGCATGTTAAGGGGTAATTAAACCTAAATCGACTTTATCATACCTTAGCCCCAGCCTTACATTACAAGCTTAATGAAGTCCTATTGATCTTTGATTAAGTGTGACTACATTAGTGGAGAGAGAAGTGAAAAGCAAACTTGTGGGAATGATCACAAGTCATTGACTTTGCATTCACTGTGTATGCATAATCTGATCCGGATAATGTACTGTGAAGTGACTTTGACATTTTTCACACACTTACGAGGAGTCCAATTTGGGTTAGGACTTATTATTGAATGATTCTAAATGTTGGACTTACAATTGTGAGTCTTTGAGATCATAGTTTGTACTTTTTCTTTGACGATGATATTGGAGAAATTATTGTGTTTAGTACTTGTCATTCCTATAATTATTTTGTTTTGCTTGAGGACAAGCAAAAGCTCAAGTTTGGGGGTGTGATAATTCTATAAAAGTAGAATTATTTATGCTTAATTTCTTAATTAATTAATTTAATCCCCAAATTATTTTGTTAATTATCCCCTAATTTTGAGTAAAATTCTCATGTTTGCAGATAAATTAAATCCGGTTGAATTTGGAAAATTTTGGTAGAAAATTGACTGGAATTAGGCTAAAATCAAGATTGGGCCACGTGGACAACACGAGCCATGCCACCTAGCGCATCCAATTGGACAAGAAGACAGATGACATGGAAATATCTTTTCAAGGAGCCAATGGTGTGAAGACAAGTGGCCAAACAATGCCAACTCATCTAGGATAGGAAAATTACCATTGTACCCCTAAGTGTGTGTATAAATAAGACATGATAGCAATTGAAAAAAACTAAGTAGTTTTAGGGTAGAAGTAAGTTAGAAGTAGTGTCGGTAGAATAGTTTTAGTTTTATTTTCTTTATTTTTAGAAGCTTTCCCATTAGTTGCTAGCCACGATTTTTAAGTTACTATTCATAGCACTTTCCATGTTTTTATGAACAACTTTCTTTTTTTGTAGTTCTGGGATATTTTCTTATTAATTTAGAGTAACCATTTCCATTTTTCTTCTTCTTCTCGGTTTTGTTAAAGTCATTTCCTTTATTTTTGAGTTTTACTGAAAACTTATACTTTCTGATTTTTACTTTCGGTTTGTTTCCCATGTTGGTTTTATTTTCTTTGTTGCACTACTGTGTTGCAGATTTAATGAGGCAATCTTTGTTAAGCCGAGGAGGTCACTCGATATAGTCGATTATTAGAGATTATCTACTGCCTTTTCTAGTCTTTTCGTATGATGTGTTTTTTTTTTGTTAGCTTACATTGTTAGTCACGGTTGTGGTTAGCTGATTGGTTTCATGAGCCAAGTGAGAAAGCCGAGCAATAGGTGGCATAGAGTGATTGTGCAGGAAGTTAATCGACGATGTGACCAAGCCCAATGCTGTCCTACTCCATTCCTACCTAGCTCTTCTCCTTTACTTTCAGGTCTCGGTGCTAGTTGCTGAACCCAATAGCAAAGCTACAGCAGCAACCCGAGGATGTTGGAGTACATTTTTCGAGTAACTAAACCAGTAATGGATTGTTGAAAACAAGAGAACGATGACTTTGTCCCTCTGTTTATTCCAGCTTGCATAGTCTTTTTTTTTACTACTTGTTTTAGTTTCATTTCTTCTCATTCTTAGTGATGTTCATGTCATTTTTTGATGGTTCCTTCATAATCTATGATGTTTCTCTGTTATACTCTGTTTTTATATCTCTTTACTATTCACCATAGTCTAATCGTTATTATGCATTCATCCACTGCTGTTGATGCTTCGATTTTCTGTTGATAATCTTTTCAGTGTGTTTTGCTTTGGTGAGTTGGTGTCATTTGGACAAAGGCAGCATGAAGGCTGGTGCTGAGTGATGCCATCTACTCCTCTATTTCCTTCCATTTAATCACTGTTTAAGCTTTTCAAAAGTTGGTTGTTGGTTACAGGATATGGCACTAACTGCTGAACAGATTGGAGGCTACTGCAGTAACCAGTAAGCAGCTGCTACTGAAGCAAATGCTAGTCGAGCAAGGAATTTGATACATTGACCCAGACACCTGAAGTGGTAAGACCAGGTCTTGCTACAACAGTACTGAAGGCAGAAGTGGACAGAACCTAGATGCAGGAACAAGCGGACAATAGTGAAGCATATGCTAGCTGGGCAAGGAATGAGCTCGGACAGGTGCATGATGCTGGTTCCAACAACGCAGGCCAACAGAACTAGAATGTAGAACATGCGAGCAGCAGAGCATAGGACAAGACCGAGAGCAGGAGCTGCTGCTTTAAGCTTGTAGGATTCTTCTCTGCATTAAGAATATCTGATGCGTGTGAGGTCGGAGTTATGGAGGGAATGGAGCTGAGCAGGAACCGAGAGTAGGAGTTGAACTTGCAAACATTGGAAATGAAGGAAACGTGCAAACTACCATCGCATAGGAGGAACTAGTATCAGGGGCAGTTGGTAGAATGGATTATTAATTAAGGCTTTGTTTGGCATTTAACTTTTGCAATAATCCATTTTTTTATGCATTTTAGAATAGCCTAATCTCAATTTAATTTGTTAGCTTAAGGAGTAAAATTCTAAACTTAGTTGCATGATTAGTTATAGTCAATAGCTTGATTAGTTCATGAATTAGATTTAATTATGTCCTTAGTTCATTTCTATTTTATCATGCATTAGTTAAGTTATCATGCATTAGGATTAATTTAGAATTTATCATGCAAAAGATATTTATCATGCATTAGTTAAATTTTATTGTTAAATTAGTAATTAGATATAATTAGGAGTAATTTAGAATTAATATTTTAGACATTTACGCTTGTAGTTATTTTTTTAATTTTTTTAGGATTTTATCTCTTTAAATTTTAAGTTAGTTTAATTTACATTTTGATTAAGTAGTTTAATTGCATTTTAGGTTTGTTCAATTTTAGCTTAATTAATTTGCTTCTTTATTTTAGCATTTTATTTTAATTGCGTTAATTAATTTTAACTGTTTTAATTATTTTTGTAGGTTTATGCTCTTAATTGCTCAGAGCACTGTAAGTAAATTTTAGCTCTGTTTAATTTTCTTTATTTTATAGCTTTTATTATTTTCAGTACTTTTAATTTCAGACTTAGAAGATCACTCATCTTCAATTCATAATTTGCTAGCATATACTTAGGGTAAGATTAACCAGTAGTTAATTAGGCTGATCAACTTCTCTGTGGGACGATAACTCGGGACTCAAATCCCATTATTACTTGTATGACTCATGCACTTGCGGATAATACGTTTAGTTTGTACCATCAAGCATGGTAACAAGTATGGTGGACATCTAATGCAAGCTACGCTCCAGCACCATGTCAAAACCAGTATAAAATCTATGTGAGCTAACTCTAGCACAACATCATGAAAATCCATGTGAAAAGCTAGTGCGAGCTAAACTCCAACACTCATGCATATAAAACACATCAAATCTCGTGCGAGTCATACTCTAGCACGTTTTCATTCTTACGAAATCCATGTAAGTGGCTCAATTCTTTGCAAAGCATAGTTATAAACCAAATCAAATCATTTCAAATGTTAGTCAATCTACCCATCACATGCCCAAAAGCAGTAAAACAGGATTTCCAAAGCATCATGCCTTCACTTTCATGCACATTTCTCAAAAACCCAACTCTTGCCCTTCAATCACCCATTTCATTTCCTATTACCACATGCATTCTAGCAAAACATTATGCACCCAAATTGTGCACAGATATCTCTAAGAGTCCACACAATTCCTTTACATCGATTTACTCGTAGTGCGACTCTCTTCCTTTACACTTCTGCGCCTATGGCTCAACTTGCTCCGGTGTATCTTCGGGAGCTGCAAATCATTCATCAATCACTTGAGTTAATGTCGCTAACTCACATTTTGACCTCAACAAATCAATGTATTTCATTGAGCCTATTTCATTAAGTTTGGCCTAATACCTTAAATACACATTTTTACCCCCTTTTGGGTATATCTCACAACTCATTCCATAACACCATGTTAAATTCATACTCGCAACACCATTATCACCTTAAGATATCCTATTCATCATTAATTCCAAGACATTTCACTTTCTTACACTAACTCATTTCTAGGTTATAATCATTGCATTGCATTCTAGATAGTTTCTACCATTAATTATGTAAGACCTGATTTTTATCGTATTTCCTTATGATTCACACATCGTATGGATATTGTTATATGTTAATGGAATCATAAGACGGATATTTTGATCATATAAATATGAATGAAGTAGTCGAACGTATGTAAAATTCGAAAATGGACAGTTAAGGAATTTCAAATTAAATTTATGAGGTTTGAATTGTCTGGACAGAGATATGAATTTTAAAAGATAAATTATAGTTGGTCCAAGAAGGAAAGTCGATCTAAATTGGTCTCGAACATATAGAAGGGTAAAATGGTCAAAAGATTTAAAATTCGGTATAAATTTGATAAGAAATTATTATTAAAAATATGAATTTAGGAAATCTTGTTCAATACCGAAATTATTGAATTTCGAGTCCAATTGATCAAGATATGAATTTAGTACGATTAACTGAAATTTTGTTTCGAGACACTATTTCGGAAACATGAGGAAAATTATACCGAAAAAAATAATTAAAGAAGATAAAAATATATGTAATTAATTAAATATATTGATTTAAGCAATAGTGTAGATATTTTGTCAAAAAAATCACTTTTTATTCAATAAAATAATAAAATAATAAATAATTAATTAATTAAAAAATGAAATTGAAAAAAAAGAGGAAAATTGGGTCGCGCAAACAAAAAACAAAAACGATCTCCTGGTTCTCGGTGAACAGTGGAGACACGGCGGGAAGAGAAGACCGACAAAGCAAGGCCGGCACCGAGGGACACTTCCCCGGCCAGCACAAGCACCCCCAGCCACCGAAAAACCCAAAATCGTCGAGGGAGAAACCGATAAGGGGAAGAGAAATTCGTCGTCGTTGGCACCGATTCGACCGTAGCCACCGCCCACCGAAGGTCCCCCATGCGATGCCAAGCCGATTGGTGGTGGAAATAGCCTGGGAACAGGTGGCCAGCACCGGCAACGGCTAGGAAGGAGAATCAATAGCGAGACCGAGGAGAAAAGAGGTCGAACCGGCCACTTTTCGGTCAATCCTGGTGAAACCGACACCAGATCTGTGCACTGGACAATCCTACGTATTTTCGGAGGTGGAACCTAACGAAGAATCGACTGGTAGAGCTCCAAACGGCGAAGGAGAGAACTGAAACAGGATAAACCGAACTGAACCGGGCTGAACTGGACAGGGTCGTTTCAGCCAGGGAAGAAAGAAAAGAAAGAAAAAGAAAAGAATAGAAAAAGAGAAAAATTGGGGAAAAATTCGGGGATGCAATCGAGCTACGGGTAAGGTGGTAAGCAGTCGAAATTGATCAATTTAATTCTCGGGATAATTATTTAAATTATATTTGATCGAAATCGACCTGATAAATGTATAAATGTGTAGCTCAATAATTGACGACAAACAAGAGCTCGCGTCAGCCTCGATTTGCGTATCAACAAGGAATCTTGGGTAAGTGAAGCTTGATTTCTATAAATTGGATAGTTATACGAGTTAGGAATTAATCGCGTACGTTGCGATTTAATTTTCGTATAATTTCGTAATGTTTGGAATTGGAAATTAATTGTCGTAAATAACTGTATAAGCTATCCAAAGAGCCTAGAATGAGGCTCAATAAGCGTTGCAGGCCCAATGAGCCCAATAGGCCTCGATGATGTGAATAGTAAGTGGAAATAGGCGTAAAACCGAAGTAAGGCCCATTAAGGTGTAATCGGACCCAATAAGAGCAAATAGGCCCAACATTTTAAATTTAAGCTCAATAAAGATTAAATATGGATAAGTGTATTGTATTTAACCCGATAATGGTTATATGCAGCTCCAGAGATTTAATTGGAGCAAATCGGACTAAGCGAAATTCTCTGCATTGGAAAAATCAGATTGTACAGAGAATCGATGTAAGGAAATTTTGTTAGCGCTTAGAGATACCTGTGCATATTTTTTGGGTTATTTACATTACGTATAATTTCATAAGGTATCTAGAAATAGAATAATACTTTTTTACGAAAATCAGGGTATATGTGAAAATTACGATTTTGCCCCTAGTTAGGAAATTTTCAAAAAGGGTAGTAAGGCTATGAAATTGCATGATTTTCATGTTTTTGATATTCCTATGATTATGTTGCTTTAATTTAAGTAAATTATGGATAGGGTGGCTGTTTATTTCATGTTTTTACATGAAAGGGCAAGAGCTAGGTGCCAATTGTGATTTTTGATTTGTTTTAGTGAAATTGAGCAACCTATCATGTTTTTATGAGTTTTAAATCGTGCTAGAGCACTACTCGCACTAGATTTTATATTTTAACTCATGTACAGAGTGCTGGAGCCTTGCTCGCACTGCGTTTTACAAACTTGCTTTACATGACTACCGTACTGGAGCTTTTGCTCATGCGAGGTCTATACCATTTTATATACATATCCGTACTGGAGCTGTGCTTGTACGTGGATTTTACTTGGTTTTATGCATCCGTACTAGAGCATTACTCATACATGAATTTAAATTGGATTTATAATTATTTTAAGTCGTACTGGAGCGCTGCTCGTATGCAGATTTCATTCATTTTTATGAAACCGTGCTGAAGCTTCGCTCGCACGAGGGTTTTTTGAATATCATGAATATGCATGGAGCCATACTCGAGCTTCTCTCACACAGGAATCTTATGACATGCATATAACCGTGCTGGAGCCTCCTATAGACTGTGTCACAATGAGAAGATATGCTCGCACGTGTAGATTGAGACATTGGTTGGTTATCGACATGGTTTGTATTGGGATAAGACCTATGGCAGGAACCCCCAGACTGTGATATTGGGTTTATGGAGTACGTTGTACCGTGTATGTCACACGGAGTACTCTGTACCATGTAGTCATGACTATTGTATTCACGTGATGTGATATTCTGGCGTGTAGGGTGACCCACCTCCCGTTACAGTTGTGATACCCCGCACACAAGGATCCATGTAGCCTGGGATCACAAGGACATAGTCCTCAATTGTTTCCATATAGTAACCTGCATATCTCACATGATATATATTTGATTGGTCTTGTTAGACCAGGGTAGACCTGAGGGAGGGGTCGAGCCCCGATTTGTGATGATTTTTATGAAATGTGGTATTAAATGAGAAATTGATGGGTTTTATGAGGATGTTAATGATTTTAAAGATGTATTGAATCCCTCTGGGATTGTTTTTATAAGTTTTACTGTACCGAGCATGAGATGTTTTACATGAGATGTTTTTCATGTTTTACGATATAGGATATACCTATACATGGCATAGTTTTAATAGCCTCATGCTCGAGATATAAATGTTTTGCATGTCATGCCTTTACCAGCATGTAGATAGTGTAGTTATCTACCTTCTTGCATTATTGCCTTACTGAGCTAGTAAGCTCACCCTTTCATTTTCCACCCTACAGGGTATATCAAGTAGAAGAGAGCGACAGTAGTCTTGCATTTTGGTTAATCGCATCAAGACCAGGTATACAAATTCGTATAGTTTTGTATCTGAACATATAGAGGCATAGTATTGTACACGAATGTAATATTGGGGATGTATTTAGTTAAAAATAAATTGATATGTAAATGAAATATGGAAAATAGATGTTAAGGTAAATAACATGAGAGGAGGGACAAACGTCGACTCATAGCCCAACTGTTAGTAGTGAAACTGTTCACGACAGGTAAGGAAATGAAAAAGCTAAAAATTTGTAAGGGTTTTTAGGAAAAAGGAGGCCGTGACAAATACGAACACCAATCAACTCTAAAATCAATAACTAAACAAAAAAACTTGGATTTGTGCATTAGAAACTCACCTCTTTGGATTTCCTTCTCACTCCAAATGACAATGCTCCTAGCTACTTCAATCCAACAAATGGGGCAATGACTCCAAGCTATGATGTTCTTCTCTTTAATGTGAACAACTTTGCATCTAATAGCCTTCCCTCAAATCTTTATGAAAATGAGCGGATTTAGGAGTGAGAAAGCTAGGTTTTTGGGTTGAAAATAGAAAGGAAATGGTTTTGTCAGTGAAATACAAATTTCACTGCTCCTATTTATAGAATTGCTTGATAAGATTGATTTGTCGAGGGCTTGAGATCGATCTGGTCCTCTTAAAATTCCTCATTTTCACGACATTTGATGGCATGGGATCAATCTGTCAAAAGCTTGAGATCGATCTGTCTCAAGCAGAGAGTTAAGGAGATCGATCTGGCTAGGGAGGAGATCGATTTGCTCCAGCCTGAGAGCTAAGGAAATCGATCTGCTTGCCTTAAGAATTGATATCTTCATTTACAGAATGTTTAGCAGATCGATTAGGCCCCATTGGAGATCGATCTGTCTTGTACCATCTCTCATCCTATGAGATCAATCTGGCCTTCATATTTCTCAAATTTTGCTGCAGTTTTCTGAAGCAACTTACAAAAAAAAAACATCCATAATTTGCTACCATAGTCATTTTCTCCTCCATCCACCTTTAAGACTTGAAAATGACATTCATTCATACCTTATACTCATTAAAACTTGTACGCAATCCTTATATAACCAAAGATATATAATATAAACTAAATGGAAGTGCAAAACTCATGCAATCTTAATTCCATTTTACCACACCACTCAAAATTCAAAATATTTACATTCCACTCATGAAAATATCCTTCTTACACTCGCTATACACTTTAAAACTCGAGTGTATTCATTTCACAGTCCAATATATACATATACAAGGTTATATGCATATGGGGTCTCACATTCTCCCACACTTAGAAAATTTGGTCCTCCAAAATGGAACCAATCATTCTGTGAATAACTCGGGATACCTCTCCCACATCAAACTCTCCAATTTCCATGTGGCCTCTTCCATCGTGTGATGTTTCCAAAGAACTTTCACCAAGGGAATTGTCTTTATCCTCAACACTTTCTCTTTTCTATCCAATATCCGAACTAGCTTCTCAATGTATGGCATACTTTCATTGAGCTCCAAAGGCTCGTACCTTATCACATGCGCTGGGTTCGGGTGGTACTTCCGTAACATGGATACGTGGAAGACGTTATGTACGCTCGCTAGCTCAGGTGGTAATGCTAGCATGTATGCCTTATCTCTCATTTTATCAAGAATCTCAAATAGTAATATATATATCGAAGGCTCAACTTCCTTTTCTTCCTGAATCTCATAATCCCCTTTAAGGGAGAAACCTTCAAAAATAATGACTCACCCACCTTAAACTCTAGTGGTCTCCGTCTCCTGTCAACATAACTCTTTTGTCTGCTCTGAGCTATCCTTAACCTCTCACAAATCAACTGGACATCCTCAGAGGCTTGTCTAACCAAGTCAGAGCAAAGATCTGTCTAACACCAACCTCTTCCATCTAATAGGGGAACGACATCTACACCCATATAATGCCTCATATGGTGTCATCCCGATACTCACATAAAAATTGTTATTATAGGCGAACTCTGCGAGTGGCAAATAGTCATCCTAGGAGCCTCCAAAATCCAATACACACACTCTCAACATATCCTCTAGGGTCTGTATAGTCCTCTCTGATTGACCATCTGTCTGAGGATGAAACGCGATGCTTGTGAGATCTGAGAATTTTAGATATATTTTAATGATGTAATAAGAACTTGATGTGTAATTTATTGAGCTAAGTGAATTGTGAAAATAATATTCGAAGATTTATGTGTAAATGCTTAACCAAGTGGGAAGCTATGAGGTCAGATCAATCTTAGGGAAGAAAGATCGATCTGGTAAGCTAAAAATGACAAGGAATGAGGAAAGCAAGTGAGCAGATCGATCTCCAATGGAAGAGGATCGATCTCCTTATGATTCTGTTTGAGAGAAGATTGATCTTATGAGAAAGGGATCGATCTCCAAATGTTTCTGTTTGGGAGAAGATCGATCTCCTCAAGGAGCAGATCGATCTCATAAAGCCATAAGGAGATCGATCTCACCCCTCGACAGATCGATCTCCTAGGCATAAAATTACCCTAAATCGTCCCCAAATTCAAATGCAGATCAATCTCATCAAGAGCCAGATCGATCTCCTACCCTTCGTCTATATAAGGAACCCCTGCTTTCTCCTGTAATTTCATTTTCTCTCTCTTTAAAACCTCATTTTCACCCGAGCCCTAGCTTTCTCACTCATCCAAAGAACCCATTTTCATCCAAATCAGAGGTTGTGGTTAGAAGGAAAGTCGTTCCTCATCCAAGGGAGAACAACATACTTGGGAATCGGAAGACGAATCGAATCGAGGCAAGAGATAAGCTCTCCACAAGTTTTGGGTAATTTTTAAACCTCGATCTTGATATTTGAGATGATTTTGGTGATATTGGTTGTTGGCATTGTGTTGAAATAGCTGAAAAAAATGATTAGGGATTGATGAAATTACAATGTAGTTGGAGTGATGATGATATTTAGCAACTTTGGTAAATTTGGGAATTTTGAGCTATAAATGGAGATTTAGACAATGAGGTGGATTAGCATAGATATTGTGGCATGGGAAATGTAGAATGTTGAGGTGTTATGAGCATTTATGCTCGATTTTGAGAATTGAGGTTACTGTGATGATGAGTATTAATGTTTTAACATCGTTTGGACAGCTCGAGAGTTCCAGAGTGGAATGCAAGACTAGTCCGTGACAAGGGGGAAACGATTGCACTATATGAGGTGCAAAGAGGTAAGGGAAAACTAAACCATTTGTGTATGTGTTTTGATAAATTGTTTGTAGCATGAACTATGATTTGAGAATACAAGCATGTTTAGTGTTGTGTTGTGATATAATTGCACACGATTTTTTTTATAGCCGGCTGGGGCCCATTATTTTATGAGTTTATAAGCTGAGTGTGGAATCGCTTTATAAACCATTGAGTTTGCGTGAAAAGTAAATTGCGCTCTACGTTAAGGCAATACTGAGATTTGAGAAAATGTGTGCGTGTTTTACCGGTTGGAACTCGACTTTAATTTGTGTTGAGACACAAAGGTTTTTAATTAGTTTTATGAGAGAAAACCCTTATGAGTTCTACGTGAAGGCAAACGTTTTATAAGATAATGGCTAATGATTGAGACTTAGGCGTGTCATGTTGAATACACATCGGGCCTTGCTTTGGTAGCATGTAAGACCGATATAGTGGGACGCCTGGGAACCGACCCAGGGACCACAGGCCTTGTTCTGGTAACGTGTAAGTTCGATTATTCCTCCGCTTTGGTAGCGTTGGGAGGCCTTGCTCTGGAAGCATTTAAGTCCGATATTCCTCCGTTTTGGTAAAGAGAGATGCCTCCGTTTTGGTAACGCGAGATGACCCCCATTCTGGTAACGCCGGGTGGCCTTGCTTTGGTAGCATGTAAGACCGAGAGAGTGGGTCGCCTGGGAACCGACCCAGGGACCACGTGATAGTGTGCATGAGGCGAGGAATTGCTCTGGTAGCATGTAAGGCCGGGCCTTATTCTGGTAACATATAAGTCCAATATACCATGCATACGACCATATTGTCGACGTTCCCTCTTACGAGGATGCCTGGGATGCACGCCCAGAGGAGATTATATATATATTTTATGTGCCATGATGAGTTTTCTATGAGTTTTATTCCCTAGTCTCGTTTTACACATGAGTTGTGTTTTGTGACTTTGTCACGTGCTATTTACTGAGGTGATTTTATCACATAGTTTGAGAAAAGCCATTATCGCATATATTTACACATGCTTGTGAATGCTCTATATTGAGCCTTTTTAACTTCATGTTTTCAATGATTTATGAGCTATGAGATGATGATGTTTTAAGAACTTTCATGCTACGATTTCAAATGAGTATACTAAGTTTCATATACAAATACATACTTGTGATGTGTGATATGGTTTATATAACTGAGTTCCCTTACCCCCTTACTGAGCGATTTAGAAGCTCGTGTTTTCTCTTCCCCCAGATTGCTTCAAGTGAAGTGAGTTCCTTGCGACGTACGGGCTAGAGGCTAGTGGAGGACTTGAGCTCCAGGCCGTATTTTGTGTATTGAGGTAGATATTTAATATTCATGTATCCAGACTAGAGTTATATTTACAGACACTCATTGTATAATGATGTACGCGATGTATTAGAATTAATCAACTTGGAATTGAGTAATGTATATGATACGATATATACTATGTTATGATGAGATCCTGAGGCATGATAAGCATGATGATGCATGACACTGCACAAGAATGCACCCTTAATCGTGAATAGATGAGTAAAAAGTTTTAAATTTGCCCTATTTTTCGCATTTTCGGGGCGTCATAGAGTTTTCTTGGTATTAGAGCTTAGGGTGTTTAGTACTATCAGTGTCGGTTAAGTGAAATAGAATACATCCCAAGTGTCTGTATAAGTCTGGTCATGAATTGAAATTGAGGATTGAGATTTCAATCGCTTTTGGTATGTACGCGCAGGAGACGAGTTGAGATAGAGAATGAGTAGACGACGAGGTCGTTCGAGGAGGCAGGCAGAGTCCCCTCCGCCACCTGCCCCACAACCAGAGAGTCCTAACTCTCAATTTAATCGGATTGAAACCGATGTGAGGTAAGGTTTTGAGCAAATGGTAGCACTATTCACGTAACATTTTGGAGTTAATGCCTCGGGTACTGCTCCTACACCGCCACCAGGACCTCCCGTACCCCCAGTACAGATGGACCCAGTGCCCCCTGTCACTCAGCCTGATGACAGAAGTATGGTCCGACTTTCAAGAATGAAGAGCTTCACATAGAGAGATTTGTGTATGGATTGAAGCCCATCATCAGAGATTGATTGATTGGGTTGTGTATTACTGAATTTGGAGATGCTCTGAGACGAGCACAAGAGATTGAGAGGGGAATTGAAATGGTACAATCCCAAAATGAGCTCAAAGCGATGAATAGAGATAAGGGCAAGAGGCCAGCGACGTCTCAAGCAGATGTTCGGAGAGGTTCCTTCAAGAGAGGAAGGATTGAGGTACAGAAGGATAGGTTGGAGAGACCCAGAGCTTATCCTATTATCAAGGAGACCCCTCGATATGGCAGGCCTGAGATAAGGGTTTGTAGAGACTGTGGTCGATCGCATGAGGGAAGTTGTACTGGGTCGATCCGTGGATGTTTTAGATGTGGTGACATGGGTCACAGAGTGAAGGACTGTCCTTAACCTTAGATACCACATGCTCCGGAGCCTAATAGACAGCAGCCTTAGAGAGTGAATCCCCAGAGACGGGCCACTGCTGCAAAAAAAGGAAAGAAACCTGTGGCACAGGGGCGTGTGTTTGCCCTGGATAAGGAAACTGTCGATACTTCAGCAGAAACTATAAGAGGTATACTCTCTTTCTGTAATCATAAGGCTCATGTGCTGATAGATCCAAGATCCACGCATTCGTTTATTTCAGAGCATTTTGCATGTAGTTTAAATTTGAAATTTGAACCTCTAGAGTATATACTACATGTAAATACCCCTATACGTGAATCCCAGATAACTGAGTTAATCTGTAGAGGATGTGAGATTAAGGTGGGAGATAGAGTGATGTTAGCAGATCTAATCATGTTGAATATACATGGGTTTGATGTAATTTTGCGAATGGATTGGCTAGCAACCAGTCGAGCGAGTTTAGACTGCTACACTAAGATTGTAACTTTCTCCCTACCTGAACCTTACAGTGTACGGTTGAGATATTGAGGAAATGAATATGTGGAATTCTAGTAAGTAATTTGAGAATTTTAATATTATTTTGGAGAATATTAAATATGATTGTTCATGTGAAGGTTATGAGACACTCATCTCAGACGATGAGCGGGAACATCCGAGGATTGAGGATATACTTGTGGTTTACGAATTTCTGGATGTTTTCCCAAATGAGTTGCCAGGTTTGCCACCAGAGAGGGAGCTAGAGTTTACCATTGATTTGGTACCAGATACTCAGCCAATCTCTAAACCCCGATACAGGATGGCACTAGTGGAACTTGAGGAATTAAAGAAACAACTACAGGAGTTATTGGATCAAGGGTTCATTAGACCCAGTGTTTCACCGTGGGGAGCACCGATTTTTTTTGTTAAGAAGAATGATGGTAGTCTCAGATTATGCGTAGACTACCGGTTGTTGAATAAAGCTACGGTGAAGAATAAATACCTATTGCCCAGGATTAATAATCTACTTGATTAGTTGAGAGGGGCCTTAGTCTTTTCTAAGATTGATTTGAGATCGGGCTATCACCAATTGAGGATCAAGGAAGGAGATATTCCAAAGATGACCTTCAGGACAAGGTATGGCCATTATGAATTTCTAGTGATGTCCTTTGGCTTGACGAATGCCCCTGCAGCATTTATGAGATTAATGAACGAGGTGTTCAGAGACTATCTAGATAAATTTGTGATAGTCTTTATTGATGATATCCTGGTATACCCTCTGTCATATGAGGAACATGCATAGCATTTGTGGTTAGTACTTCAGATACTTCGAGATAAGCAATTCTATGGAAAGCTTAGTAAGTGTGAGTTTTGGCTGAACCGGATAGCTTTCCTTGGTCATATAGTCTCAGAGGAGGAGTATCGGTGGATCCAAGTAAGATAGAGGCTGTGCTTAACTGGGAAAGACCGAAGACAGTTACAGAGGTGCGAAGCTTCCTTGGTTTGGCAGGGTATTACAGAAGATTTGTGGAAGGATTTTCCAGGATTGTCGCTCCTTTGACTAAACTCACGCGTAAAGAGACTCCATTTATATGGACTGATCAATATGAGCTCAGTTTTCAGGAGTTAAAAAGGAGATTAACAGCGGCACTTGTGTTAACTATTCCCGAGGGATCAGGAGAATTTTTCGTGTATAGTGATGCATCTCATCAAGGACTGGGGTGTGTGCTTATGCAGTACGAAAGAGTGGTCGCATATGGATCGCGACAATTGAAAGACCATGAGCGGAATTACCCCACGCATGATCTTGACTTAGCTGCTGTGGTATTTGCCTTGAAGATCTGGCGACACTACTTATATGGAGAAAGATTCTAGATCTTCACTGATTACAAGAGTTTGAGATATCTCTTTGATCAGAAAGAGTTAAACATGAGACAAAGGAGATGGATGGAACTCCTTAAGGATTATGACTGCAAGATTCTATACCATCTGGGTAAGGCGAACGTAGTTGCTGATGCCCTGAGCATGAAGAGTATGATATCTGCTATGATGATCAGGGAATGGGATTAACTGGAGCAGTTCGCCGAACTCCAGATCAAAGTTAAAGAGATAGAGACTGGATTTTTGTCTAGCTTACGAATAGAGCCCAAGATCATGGATCAGATTAGAACTGGGTAGCACAATGATCAGAGGTTGATAGATATGGTTAACCAAGCTGAACAGAGTTCGCAGTCGGATCTCACAGTCAGTGAAGATAGATTATTGAGATTCAGAGGACGGATTTGTGTACCAGAAGATGATACCCTAAAGAGATCGATACTGAGAGAATCTCACTGCTCGCGATACACCATGCACCCAGGGAGTACTAAGATGTACCGAGATTTGAGAAAGGTGTACTGGTGGAGTGGTATGAAGCGAGACATGGTTGAGTATGTGGCCAGATGTTTAGTATGCCAGCAAGTGAAAGCTGAGCATCGGAAGCCTAGAGGACTACTACAACCTTTCCCTATACCTACATGGAAATGGGAGCATGTCACTATGGACTTTCTTATGGGTTTACCGAGGACCCGAAGAGGTCGTGACGCTATATGGGTTATAGTGGATAGATTGACCAAGAGTGCCCACTTCCTTGCCATCAAGAGCACAGATACTGTGGATGCCTTAGCTAAGCTGTATGTCAACGAGATAGCTAGATTACATGGGGCTCCAGTGAGTATTACTTCTGATAGAGATTCCCGGTTTGCTTCCAGATTTTGGACCCAGTTTTAGGAGTCCATGGGATCTCAATTGAGTTTTAGTACCGCCTATCATCCTTAGGTAGATGGCCAGTCAGAAAGGACTATTCAGACCTTGGAGGATATGTTGAGGGCGTGTACGATGGATTTTAAGGGATCATGGGATGATCACCTTCCCCTAGTAGAGTTTCCGTACAATAACAGCTATCATGCGAGTATTGGAATGGCACCTTTTGAGGCTCTATATGGTAGGAGGTGTAGATCCCCTGTAGCTTGGGAAGAAGTCGGTGACAGAAAGATAAATGCTCCCGAGCTTGTTGAGCAAGCTATACAGATTGTGAAACTCATATGTGAGAGGTTATGAGCTGCACAGAGTAGACAGAAAAGCTACGCAGATGTGCGTAGACGGCCACTCAAGTTTGATGTTGGTGATGCAGTATTTCTGAAAATATCACCGAGTAAGGGTATCATGCGATTTGGGAAGAAAGGAAAATTGAGTCCTCGATACATAGGACCATTCGAGATTCTTGGGAGAGTGGGAGAGGTAGCCTGCAGATTAGCATTACCCCCACAGATGTCCAGAATACACAATATTTTTCATGTGTCTATGTGGAGAAAGTACCACCCAAACCCTTCTCATGTCATAGAGTATGACGAGATGCACGTACAAGAGGACATGAGCTACACTGAAGAACTCGTTCGAATTCTCGACGAAAAAGAGAAGGTACTTAGAACCAAGAGCATCCCATTAGTGAAAGTTTTGTGGAAACATCACTCAATGGAAGAGGCAACGTGGGAACTAGAGAACCTCATGAAGGAGATATACCCCCATCTATTTGACTAATTGAGTTGAATTTGGAGGACCAAATTCTTCTGAAGGTGGGGAATATGTGAGATCTGAGAATTTTAGATATATTTTAATGATGTAATAAGAACTTGATGTGTAATTTATTGAGCTAAGTGAATCGTGAAAACAATATTTGGAGATTTATGTGTAAATGCTTAACCAAGTGGGAAGCTATGAGGTCAGATCGATCTTAGGGAAGAAAGATCGATCTGGTAAGCTAAAAATGACAAGGAAGGAGGAAAGCAAGTCAGCAGATCGATCTCCAATGGAAGAGGATCGATCTCCTTATGATTCTATTTGAGAGAAGATCGATCTCATGAGGAAGGGATCGATCTCTAAATGTTTCTGTTTGGGAGAAGATCGATCTCCTCAAGGAGCAGATCGATCTCATAAAGCCATAAAGAGATCGATCTCACCCCTTGACAGATCGATCTCCTAGGTATAAAATTACCCCCAATCGTCCCCAAATTCAAATGCAGATCGATCTCATCAAGAGCCAGATCGATCTCCTACCGTCCGTCTATATAAGGAACCCCTACTTTCTCCTGCAATTTTGTTTTCTTTCTCTTCAAAACCCTATTTTCACCCGAGCCCTAGCTTTCTCACTCATCCAAAGCACCCATTTCTGTCCAAATCAGAGGTTGTGGCCAGAAGGAAAGTTGTTCCTCATCCAAGGGAGAACAACATACTTGGGAATCGAAAGACGGATCGAATCGAGGCAAGAGATAAGCTCTCCACAAGTTTTGGGTAATTTCTAAGCCTCGATCTTGATATTTGAGATGATTTTGGTGATAATGGTTGTTGGCATTGTGTTGAAATAGCTGAAAAAAACGATTAGGGATTGATGAAATTACAATGTAGTTGGAGTGATGATGATATTTAGCAACTTTGGTAAATTTGCGAATTTTGAGCTATAAATGGAGATTTAGACAATGAGGTGGATTAGCATAGATATTGTGGCATGAAAATGTAGAATGTTGAGGTGTTATGAGCATTTATGCTCGATTTTGAGAATTGAGGTTACTGTGATGATGAGTATTGATGTTTTAACATCGTTTGGACAGCTCGGGAGTTCCAGAGTGGAATGCGAGACTAGTCCGTGACAAGAGGAAAACGATTGCACTATACGAGGTGCAAAGAGGTATGGGAAAACTAAACCATTTGTGTATGTGTTTTGATAAATTGTTTGTAGCGTGAACTATGATTTGAGAATACAACCATGTTTAGTGTTGTGTTCTGATATAATTGCACACGGTTTTTTTATAGCCGATTGGGACCCATTATTTTATGAGTTTATAAGCTGAGTGTGGAATCGCTTTATAAACCGTTGAGTTTGCGTGAAAAGTAAATTGGGCTCTACGTTAAGGCAATATTGAGATTTGAGAAAATGTGTGCATGTTTTTTCGGTTGGAACTCGGTTTTAATATGTTTTGTGTTGAGTACACAAAGGTTTTAAATGAGTTTTATGAGAGAAAACCCTTATGAGTTCTACGTGAAGGCAAACGTTTTATAAGATAATGGCTAATGATTGAGACTTAGGCGTGTCATGTTGAATACACATCGGGCCTTGCTTTGGTAGCATGTAAGATCGATATAGTGGGATGCCTGGGAACCGACCTAGGGACCACAGGCCTTGTTCTGGTAACATGTAAGTCCGATTATTCCTCCGCTTTGGTAGCGTTGGGAGGCCTTGCTCTGGTAGCATGTAAGTCCGATATTCCTCCGTTTTGGTAACGAGAGATGCCTCCGTTTTGGTAACGCGAGATGACCCCCGTTCTGGTAACGCTGGGTGGCCTTGCTTTGGTAGCATGTAAGACCGAGAGAGTGGGCCGTCTGGGAACCGACCGAGGGACCACGTGATAGTATGCATGAGGTGAGGCATTGCTCTGGTAGCATGTAAGGCCGTGCCTTGTTCTGGTAACATATAAGTCCAATATACCATGCATACGAGCATATTGTCGACGTTTCCTCTTACGAGGATGCCTGGGATGCACACCCAGAGGAGATTATATATATATTTGATGTGCCATGATGAGTTTTCTATGAGTTTTATTGCCTAGTCTCGTTTTACACATGAGTTGTGTTTTGTGACTTTGTCACGTGCTATTTACTGAGGTGATTTTATCACATATTTTGAGAAAAGCCATTATCGTATATATTTACACATGCTTGTGAATGCTCTATATTGAGCCTTTTTAACTTCATGTTTTCACATGATTTATGAGCTATGAGATGATGATGTTTTGAGAACTTTCATGCTACGATTTCAAATGAGTATACTGAGTTTCATATACAAATACATACTTGTTATGTGTGATATGATTTATATGACTGAGTTCCCTTACCCCCTTACTGAGCGATTTAGTAGCTTACCCCGTTTTCTCTTCCCCCAGATTGCTTCAAGTGAAGTGAGTTCCCTGCGACGTACGGGTTAGAGGCTAGTGGATGACTTGAGCTCCAGGCCGTATTTTGTGTATTGAGGTAGATATTTAATATTCATTTATCCAGACTAGAGTTATATTTACAGACACTCATTGTATAATGATGTACGAGATGTATTAGGATTAATCAACTTGGAATTGAGTAATGTATATGATACGATATATACTATGTTATGATGAGATCCTGAGGCATGATAAGCATGATGATGTATGACACTGCATAGGAATGCACCCTTAATCATGAATAGATGAGAAAAAGTTTTAAATTTGCCCTATTTTCCGCGTTTCTGAGGCGTCACAGTGCTAAAACTCAACTGGGTCCCCATCGCTTCCTGAAAATGTTCCCAAAAATGAGAAGTGAAGCGGGCATCCCTATCCGAAACAACGCTCACTGGAATTCCATGTAGCCTCACTATCTCGCACACATACAAGTTCGCTAACTGGCTCTGAGTAATGGTAGCTCTCATAGCTAAGAAATGGGCTGATTTCGTCAATCGATCCACAATCACCCATATGGCATCATGACCTCTGCGGGTCCTCTGTAATCCTATAAAAAATTCCATGATAACGTGCTCCCACTTCCAAGCCGGTATCGATAGAGGCTGCAATAACCCTGTAGGCTTTTGATGCTCTACCTTCACCCGCTGACAAATGAGACACTTAGTGACATATTCAGCAATGCCTTTCTTCATCCCAGACCACCAATAAACCTTTCGAATGTTTTGATACATCTTAGTACTCCTTGGATGTATCATATACCTTGATGAGTGAGCCTCTGCCAAGATCAATTTTTTGATCTATGGATCATCGGGAACACATGTCCTACCTTTGAACCTCAACTATTCATCGAAACTCAACTCAAAATCAATCTCTGTGCCCCTTTGTATCTGCTTGACATTAACACTGCACTGCTGATCAGTTCGATGAGACTGTCGGATTTGATCTACTAGATCCGATTCCAATCGCAGGCTATCTATCATAAAACCACTATCAGCATTAAGCGGGGTCACATCCAAACTGAGGTTCATGAACTGTTCCAACAGATCGTGTTCCCTCATCATCATGAATGACACCAACCTAAGATGCTTTCTACTCAGTGCATCAGCAACTACATTTGCTTTACCCGAGTGGTACAAGATCTCATAATCATAATCCTTTAAAAGCTCGAGTCATATTCTCTGTCTCATGTTCAACTCTTTCTATGAGAACAGGTACTTAAGGCTCTTATAATTTGTGTAAACCTGAAATCTCTCACCATAGAGATAGTGGCGCCATATTTTTAACGTAAACACTACGACCACCAACTCTAAATCATGGGTCGGTTAGTTTCTCTCATGATCCTTCAACTGTCTTAACCCATATACAACTACCTTCCCATCCTGCATCAATACACAGCCCAGTCCTTGGTGTGAAGCATCTGTATACACCATGAAACCTCTTGAGCTGGTCGGAATGGTAAGGATCAGAGCCGTGGTTAATCTCTTTTTTAACTACTAAAAGCTCTCTTCACATTTATCGTCCCACACAAACTCTACATTCTTTCTCGTGGGACGTGTCAATGGAGCAGCTAATCTCGAGAATCCCTCCACAAACCTTCGATAATATCCTACTAAACCCAGGAAACTTATGATCTCTGTTACTGTCTGGGGTCTCTGCCACTATATCATTGCCTCAATCTTTGATGCATCCACTGACACTCCATCCTTCGATACTATATGACCTAGAAAAGAGATTTGTTCCAACCAAAGTTGCACTTAATGAGTTTAGCGTACAACTTCTTCTCTCGGAGGGTCTGTAGCACTATCCTTAGGTGTTGTTCATGCTCCTCTCTAGATCTTGAGTACACCAGTATATCATCAATAAACATAATAACAAATTGATCCAAATACTGGTGAAACACCTCATACATCAATGACATAAAAGTTGTGGGAGCATTTGTCAACCCGAATTGCATGACCATAAACTCCTAATGTCCATATCGAGTGCGAAAAGCTGTCTTGGGTACATCTCCACTCCGTATCCTCAACTGCTGGTACCCAGATCTCATATCTATCTTGGACAAGACCTAAGTTTCCCTAAGCTGATCTAACAAATCATCTATATGTGGAATGGGATACTTGTTCTTAATGGTGGCCTTATTCAACAACTCGTAATCTATACACAGTCGGAGTCTTCCATCTTTCTTCCTTACGAACATAACCGGTGCTCCCCAAGGTGAGACACTTGGCCTGATGAACCCCTTTTTTCAGCAATACTTGTAATTGGTTCCTTAATTCTTCCAACTCTATCAGACTCATTCTGTATGGTAGCTTGGATATCGGCTCTGTACCAAGTGCCAAATCTATGTAAAATTCCATCTCCCTATCTGGAGGTAACCCTGGTAACTCATCCGGAAAGACATTTGGAAATTCCCTGACCATTGGGATGACTATCAACTCCGGACGTGCCTTATTTGTCTCAATCACATAAGCAATGAACCCTTCACATTATCCTTTCCACCGATAGCAACTCAAATAATCACTTTAACATATATAGTTGATAAACAAATTCATCCTTCAAATATCATGTATTAAAATCATACTCTTCTCATTTATAAAGATCATGTCATTTCATTTCTTTCCATCAAAGTTTATAATAAGATTGTCTAATTCTAAAAACATTAATGTTCTAGCACGACAATCCATAACAACATGGTGTGCAGCCAGCCAATCCATCCCTAGGATTACATCAAAATCACTCATATTTAATTAAATTAAATCGGCTGCCATTTCTTTACCTCGTATCCTCATCTTACAATTTTCTATATACATGCTCAGTCAATTGACTCTCATTCATAGGGGTAGATATCATCAACATTTTATCTAGCAGTGTGGGTTTTACATGCTTCAATAATTTATGTGCAAAGGATGGCAATATAAAGGAATGCATGGCACTAGGATCAAACAATACAAATGCTTCTAAATAAAAAATTTAGATGGTACCTTTAACCATATCCAAAGACTAATCTGCAGTATCCTGGTCCAGTGCGTGCACTCGTCCTCTACTCACACCCACTGCCTGCTTCCCTTTTTCCTCAGTTGTAGCCATCCTCCTTGGAGCAACTATACCAATTGGAGCTCTCTCTGGCTCCTTGTCCTTCTGTGGGGCTCTCTCTGTCTGCCCTGGTTTCCAACATCTAAAGCGTACTGTAGGAGGTCCATAACATGGTCGAGTACCATGGTACCTACCACACTTGCTACACTGTTCTATAGTAGGCCATGGTCCTCCAATCATAATTCCTTTAACTAGAGCTATGGTTGGATATAGGGGAGGATTAATTGTCCTCTCCTAGATCTCCTCAATCCTCGGCCTCTTTCCAGAAAACCTCTTGCTTCCTTTATAACTGAAGCCGCTGTCCAGTACTGGTCTCTTTCTATCTCTATCCCTCGTTTTACTAACCTTCTCAAACTCTGAGGCAATATTATCAATGTCTTACTTACACAATTGCGCCTGCGCACTGTCTCCTCGTTGGTCGCTATATCCTGGTACGATCTGAAGGTATTGTCTGCAAGTGCACGGATCGTACAAGTAATAATGGGATTTGAGTTCTGAGTTATCGTCACACAAATAAGTTGATTAGCCTAATTAACTACCAATTAATCTTACCCTAAGTATATCCTAGCAAATTATGAAGTTTAATGTGGGTGGTCTACTAAGTCTGAAAATTAAAAGTACTGAAAATAATAACAATTATAAACTGAAGAAATAAAACAAAGCAAAAATTACTTACAAAATTCCGAGCAATTAAGGAAAATACCTACAAAAGATAATCAAAATAGTTAAAAGTTAATTAACGCAATTAAACTAAAATGTAAAAATGAAATTAACAAAACAAGATTAATTAAAGTAAAATTAAACAAACCTAAAATAAAATATGCATGTAATTAAACTAATAAAAATTGCAAATTAAACTAACCTAAAATCTAATAAAAATGAAGACTAAATTAAAAATGCATGAAACACATTTAATCTAAATTAATTCTAAATTCAACTCATAAAATACTAAACTAAAATAAAATCCTAAAACATATAATATAAAATTAACTACTAACTAAAAATTAAAACTAAAGATTAAATTAAGAGCTTAAAACATTAGATTTAACCTACAATTATCAATTAACAACTATCTTAAATAAACAGTTAATAAAAACAATCAAAATAATAAAAATGCAATCAACATTAAATTAAACAAAGTAAAGGTGGCCAAACAAGGCCTTAACCGAAATAATCCCAACAAGTGGTCTCGATTCACTGTGCATGTTTCTTCAACAAGTTCATTTCCAGGTGCTCACGGTTTTGTCCTCTGCTCCAGGTATGTCTTGGTTTTGCTCTTGTCGTGCTGCTCGTACATCTTCATTAGCTCCCTGTTACTCCAGTTGCTAGCTCATGCTCCAGGTTGCTCTTAGTTTGTCCTCTGCTCCAGGTGTGTCCTGCTGCTGCTCTCGGCTGTTGTCCATTCTCTGCTGTCTGTTGCTCCAAGCTGCTGTGCTCGACCTGCACTCTACTCTAGTTGCCACATTCAGCGTGTAAATCACCCGTTGCATCTCTGCCCATCTAGGTACCGATCACTACAGCTAGGCGTGCACATACATTCTCTTCAGCTCCTTGGTTTCTTGCTATCAATTTCTACAATCACCGAGACTGGAATGGCAACAGTAATGCTTTCAACAGCAACAACAACAATCAAATAAAGAACTCATACATTAAAAAAAACAAAAATCATTAAACAGTGATTTTAAAACAATGCATGAAATGGGAAAACTTTAAAACCAGTAGCAACAATAGTAAATAAAATGAACAATGGATAAATGATGAAACAGAGTGTAACAGAGAATGTAAATTTGTCCCGAGCTGCTTCCAAATAATTGTCTAAGCTTGGTTCTGCAACCATGGCAGTCGCCCCAACATCTTCTTCAAAACTTTCGTTGTCCAAATAGTGTTATATCTCCTACACTACTGCTGCTATGCAATGCTCGGCAATGAGCAAGCTTCAGCATTATCCAACAACGGCTTTAGCTAATTCATGGCTTCACAGACCCAAATGGACAGTGGGAAAATAAAAGATGAAATCAAACAAGAAGGCTAAACCGAGAGCTAAAAAAAATTTGAGAACTCAAGTGCTGAAAAAAAATCAAAGAACTAAACTTACCAAACCGAGGCAACAACCATATAAAAAAATTAAGCTATTCAGAATAACCCAAACATAAAAATAAAGAAATGGAAGCTTAACAAAATTGAGAATAAGGAAAGGAAATTGATTACCATTAATGAAAATTATCAAAGACTAGAAAATAAAGAAGCTTTTCATAAAATGAAGATTAAATGAACAATGAAATAAAATGGTGGCTAAAAACAAACTAACAGAAAATGCTTGGAAATTAAACTAAAAAAAACTTAAAAACTAAAGCTACCATAGAATTACAACTACTCCTAATTTACTCTACACTACTCCTAACCTAGACTACCTCTATTTACCCTACTCCTACTTCCTACTTGATTTTTTCAATTGCCATCATATTCTATTTATATACACACTTAAGGGTACAATGGTAATTTTTCCATCCTAGATGAGTTGGCATTATTTGGCCACTTGTCTTCATTTGATTTACTGCAGAGTAGATATTTCCACGTCAACAGTCTTTTTGTCCAATTGGCTGTGCGATGTGGCCCGACGTGTGTCTTCCAAAGGGTTGGCATGGTGTCCTTTGATCTTATCGTTTCGGAGCGAATAAAATACTGACACCTGACATCACGCGTGTCCAAACGACTTGATGACTCGGTCTGCAAATTGGAAGTGGTCCAGTCTCCTTTAGCCTGTTTTCAGGCCAATTTTGACTGAAACGACTGAGTTTCATCCAGATTTAATTTATCTGTATATTAAAGAATTTTAATTAAATAAAAGGGATTATTAAAAAATAATATGGAGATTAAATAAATAATTAGGAAATTAAGCACAAATAATTCTATTAAAAATAGAATTATCCTATCCAAGGGAACCAATCTGGACCTGATGGTTGGTCTCAGTCCATCCACAAACTTCTAGATCTTCTCGACCTCATTACCCATGTATTAGGATCATATCTGCCTAGGGAGATAAAAGTCATCTCATACTCATCCATCGTCCTGTTCCCTTGGGTCAGTCCAAAAATACCATCTTCATCTCCCGTTGTGCGGTATCAGGAACATACTGTCTCTGAAAAGCCTCTAAAATTACATCCCAGCTGATCTATGCATGTCGAGCTCTCAAAATAGGCCTAGCAGACTTCCATCGATGTTCTGCTGATCCCTTCAATATGAATGTAGAAAACACTACCATCTCGGTTGTAGTGAACTCAAAGAACCCATATAACTTCTCGATTTCATTTATCCAATCCTCTACAGCTACTAGGTCCTTAACTCCACTGAAAGACGACGATCCAAACTTTTGGAACTGCCACAGTCTATCCAAATAACAGTCGTAACCCCAGCTTCTACTGCCCTGTGGTATAGTAACAGATGTAGGCATATCCTGTGCAGGTAGGGGTGTAGGCGTGTCTGTCGTCTGAGGTCTATGGGCTGGCCGTGCCCATGCCTCAAGAGCTGTCGCCTGCTCGGTATCACCCTATGTAGCGGGACTCTGTCTGCCCCCAACTCCAGGCAATGATTGAGTGACCAACTCAAATATCATCTCTCTGCTCCGCTCAATCCTCACGAAATGTGCCTCAGCACTCTCGGGTCTCTCCTCTGGACCCTGTGGAGCATGCTCAACCTCAGCCTCCACCTCAATCTCTTCTTGAGTCTCGTGTGTTTCTAGCTCAACACTACCCCCAAGCCTACCTCTACGGCCTCTAGCTTGCGCTCTCGCCCCTCTACCACGACTGGTGTTAGACATAATGCTCAATTCCCTACAATCACATCAATTTCTTAGTCGACCCATCGACACACACACAATTTGTATCTAAACAAGCGCAGTAACATGGGGATGTAATTTTCCAACTTATTAAGTATTTTAGACAACGACACACATCAGACCAACCTGGCTCTAATACCAACTTCTGTCACGACCCTTAACTTACCAAAAATGGTCACAAATTTTTCCCTTTTTATACATTATTTATTATTCATCCTTACCGTACCTCGATCATGATCAGCTACACTCACCACAATTGGGTTGTGTGTCAATGTCTACCTCATCCAACCATAACAATTTAATTTGCATTATAATTTAGAAGTAAACACTTATATAAATAAATCAGAGTTGTTGTTTACATGTGTTTACATTTCTTTACATCCCCAACGATTACATTAAAATGCTATTGTGCTACGAAAAGTTTAGATACAAAAATTACATTAGTGTCTATACCTTACGTGATGGGATGTAGTAGATACAGAAATAAAGAAACCTCCAGTTGCCCTCAATCTATTCTCAATGCTCTGTAGAGATGGGAAAATAAGAGGGGTGAGCAAACAACACGCTCAGTAAGACAATCATGCGAATAGGTAGATATTGCATTATCTACGTGATCGTGATGCCATGCTCAAAACCATACAGTTTCTCATCCACATCTCAAAAGCACTAGTTCATGCTTGTGTTAATGGCATGTAAAGCAAGTCATGCTATTTAAACTCAGTGCACAAGTCAAATTCAAAGCATGGAATAACCATCATGCATATTTCATAAATAAGGCATGGAAAACTATCATGCATCAGTGCACTTTAAAGCCGTTATCAAACTTTCTCATCTCATAAAATCAACACTTGTCAGGACTCAGCCCCTCCCTCGGACCGTTCTGACCCACAAAACATTTCAAACATGGATTTATTCATAAATAAGAGACATGTGAGATAGGCAATATAATAAGGGGAAATCTCCTCTAGGACAATGGCCATATCCTGTGATCTCAGGCTACACTGATCAGGTGTGCGGAGTATCACCACTATCTGCTTCCACACGGGAGGTGGGTAACATCCAGCCCGTCGGTCCATAGCAGATTTAAACATCGTCCGAAGATGGCATATCACAATCTCAACACGGTACAACGTACTCCCTGCTACCTGCATGGTACAGCGTACTCTGTGGACCCAAATCAACACATCATATCACGTCACATCTCAAAATGCACGTACGAGCCTATTTAATCGGTGCGACACCCAGTCTTCCCGAAGCTCCTAGCACGGCTATCAATCATGCCATAAAACCACGTGTGAGTACTCTCGAGCATAGTAACAAGTATGGTGGACATCTAATGCGAGCTACGCTCCAGTACCATGTCAAAACCAGTATAAAATTTATGCAAGCTAACTCTAGCACAACATCATGAAAATCCATGTGAAAAACTAGTGCGAGCTAAGCTCCAGCACTCATGCGTATAAAACACATCAAATCTCGTGCGAGTCATACTCTAGCACGTTTTCATTTTTACAAAATCCATGTAGGTGGCTCAATTCTTTGCAAAGAATAGTTATAAACCAAATCAAATCATTTCTTTTGCAAATCATTTAAAATGTTAGCCAATCTACCTATCACATGCCCAAAAGCAGTAAAACAAGATTTCCAAAGCATATTTCTTTTATTTTCATACACATTTCTCAAAAACCCAACTCTTGCCCTTCAATCACCCATTTCATTTCCTATTACCACATGCATTCTAGCAAAACATTATGCGCCCAAATTGCGCACAGATATCTGTAAGAGTCCACATAATTCCCTTACCTCGATTTACTCGGAGTGCGACTCTCTTCCTTTAGGCGCTTATGGCTCAACTTGCTCCGGTGTATCATCAGGAGCTGCAAATCATTCATCAATCACTTAAGTTAATGTCGCTAACTCACATTCTGACCTTAACAAATCAATGTATTTCATTGAGCCTATTTTGTTAAGTTTGGCCCAATACCTCAAATACACATCGTTACCCCCTTTTGGATATATCTCACAACTCATTCCATAACACCATCTTAAAGTCATACTCGCAACACCATTATCACCTTAAGATATCCTATTCATCATTAATTCCAATACATTTCACTTTCTCACACTAACCCATTTCTAGGTTACAATCATTCCATTGCATTCTAGATAGTTTCTACCATTAATACACAAACCAATTAACTCCAAAATCAATAACTAAACAAATAAACTTGGATTGGTGCATTAGAAACTCACCTCTTTGGATTTCCTTCTCACTCCAAATGACAATGACTCCAAGCTATGTTGTTTTTCTCTTTGATGTGAACAACTTTGCAACTAATAGCCTTCCCTCAAATCTTTATGAAAATTGGCGGATTTAGGAGTGAGAAAGCCTGATTCTTGGGTTGAAAATAGAAAGGAAATGGTTTTGTCCGTGAAATACAGAATTCACTGCTCCTATTTATAGAATTGCTTGATGAGATCGATTTGTTGAGGGCTTGAGATCGATTTGGTCCTCTTAAAATTCCTCATTTTCATGACATTTGATGGCATGAGATCGATCTGTCAAAAGCTTAAGATCAATCTATTTTAAGCAGAGAGTTAAGGAGATCGATCTGGCTAGGGAGGAGATCGATCTGCTCCAACTCGAGAGCTAAGGAAATCGATCTACTTGCCTTAAGAATCGATCTCTTCATTTACAGAATGTTTAGCAGATCGATCTGGCCCCATTGGAGATTGATCTGTCTTGTACCATTGCTCGAATAAGAGCATTTTTTGGCTCTTCCAGATCGATCTCTCATTCTATGAGATCGATTTGGCCTTCATATTTCCTAGATTTTGCTGCAGTTTTCTGCAGTAACTTACACAACAACATCCTTAATTTGCCACCATAGTCATTTTCTCCTTCATCCACCTTTAAGACCTGAAAATGACATTCGTTCATACCTTATACTCGTTAAAACTTGTGTGCAATCCTTATATAACCAAAGATATATAATATAAACTAAATGGAAGTGCACAACTCAAGTACTCTTCTTTCCATTTTACCACCCCACACAAAATTCAATATATTTACATTCCACTCACGGAAACATCCTTCTTACACTCGCTATACACTTTAAAACTTACGTGCATTCATGTTACAATCCAATATACACATATATAAGGTTGTACACATATGGGGTCTCATACTTTCTTATTAGTAACTCAACCATGCGGTACAACATACTCCATGTGATATACACGGTATAACGTATTCAACGAACCCATATCATGGTTGGGGGTGCCAACCGTAGGTCTTATCTACCCCATACCACATGTAACCGATATAGTCTCAAGTGCACGTGGGAGTATTTATTAATATCAGGTCCTAGCCCCTCATGACCTTGCACACCCCTTTTGGGTTCCCTGAATGGATTAATGTCAGGTCCTAGCCCCTCATGGCCTTGCTCGCCCCTTTTGGGTTCCCAAAACACTAATCCGTATTACTATCACCACGACAACATACATACCACAGTGAGAAAACCTGTGCGAGCTAAGCTCTAGCACGATACATGCATCATAGATAAAACTCCTCGTACGAGCAACACTCTAGTATGGCATTTATGCATAAATTCATAAGAAAACCACGTATGAGCATAGCTCCAGTACGGTTATATGCATAAGAAAAATCACTTGAAATCCACGTTTGAGCAAAGCTCCAGTACAGTTTATAAAACATCATCACAATTTCAAATCGGGGTGCAAGCGAAGCTCCAGCACATTTCATACATGTAAAAATACCAAAATCCCGTGTGAGCGAAGATAGGCGGCTCATAATCAACCAAAACGATCTCCAAATCATGATTAACACATCTCATGTGCTATTTCACAGTTATTTGAACACTAGCCAGCTCATACATTAATTTACTTAAAACAAAGCAATGTGTTTCATGAAACCATTCAAACACGTGATTTATGCAATTATTAGCCTTACTATCCCTTTTCATAAAATCCTCTTCAAAAACCAAATCCCAAGCAAATACTTGTAGCTATTCACGCATATCAACAATCATTTTCTTAAACAATCATGCATTTCATAAATGCCCTATATTCACACACGAATTCAAAGTACGAGTAGCTATCTCTATATACTCATGGAATTCCCTTACTTGGAATCACGTCGTGTGATTCCACTTCCTTAGAGCCGCTTACTTGTACGATTCGATTCGTCTCCAATGAATTCTTCGGTGCTGCACAAAGTCGTATATCACATCAATTTAGTCCATATAACACAACACTTGTGTTTGCTATAGTCAATTCAACCTATAGCCTCATTTAACACTTGTAAGGCCTCTTGATTCATACTATATCGATATTAAATCGATATTAAGCTCATAGTGTTCATATTTCATCAATTTCTTCACTATGTCATTTTATCAAATATCTTATATACTCATTCCCATAAATTGACTTCCTCAAAATGTCGCTTCATTTACCCATCTCAAATCATTCTCATTACTTCAATAATAACTTTAGCATACATATAAATCATCAACTCATTCAACCCATTTTTTCTCACAATAGACTTATTCTAGGTTTTACTTGTTCCATTGCATTTTAGGTAGTTTTAACCATCAATACACATACAAATCAACTCCAAAATCAAAAAATAGACAAATGTACTTGAGCTGAAGTATTAGAAACTTACCAATCTAGTTTCTCTTCTTGCTCCAAAAGAAAATGTCATTTGCTCCTTCAATCCAACAAATAGGGCTTTGATTCCAAAGTATGTTGTTCTTCTCTTGGATAAGAACAACTTTGTATCTAATGGTCTTTTCTCAAATCTTACTAAAAATGGGATGATTTAGAGAGAGAAAATAAGGTTTTTGGTTGAAAATGGAGGAAATGGGGTTTGTTTCCGTGATTTACAAATTTCAACTGCTCTTATTTATAGAAATTGCTTAATGAGATCGGTCTGCCTTGGGTGGAGATCGATCTTGTCCTCTTAAATCCCTTATTTTCACGATATTTTTCAAGAATGAGATCGATTTATCGAAGGCTTGAGATCGATCTATTTTCAAGCAGTAGCTTAAGGAGATCGATCTGGCTAATCGATCTGCTTCAACCCGAGAGCTAAGGAAATCGATCTACTTGCATTCAGGATCGATCTGCAAATTACATAATGTTTAAAAGATCGATTTGGCCCCATTGGAGATCGATCTGCCCTGTTCCATTGCTCAAATAAGAGCATTTCTAACTCTTCCAGATCGATCTTTCCTTCTATGAGATCGATCTGGCATTCATATTTTCTAGATTTTTACTGCAGTTTTCTGCAGTAACTCACACAAACATCCTTAATTTTGATGTCATAGTCATTTTCTCATCCAACTACCTTTAAGACTTGAAAATGACATCCATTCATACTTTATACCCATTAAAACTTATGTGAATTCATTGTATAACCAAAGGTATACAATACAAAACTAAATAGAAGTACAAATGTTTATACAACTCATGCACTTCACTCCATTTTACCACACTACTCATTTTTCATTTCACTCACATTCATCACATACAAAAGTCCATTTCTTCATATTCATACATAATGAAACTTGTACGTACATCACAAACTCTTATTACAAGTGTGTACCTTGAATTCATGGACCTTACATCAATTATGCTTCACATTACAAGTACATCACCATACTTATGAATTCATAAGGTTTACATTCGAAAATACAGGTCTTACATTCCTCCCCCTTAAAAGAATTTGGTCCTCCAAAATAGAACCAAGTTACTCCTCAAAAAGTTGGGGGTACTTCTCCCATATCAAGTTCTCCAATTCCCATGTGGCCTCTTCCACTGTGTGATGTTCCCAAAGAACTTTCACCAAGGGAATTGCCTTTGTCCTCAACACTTTCTCTTTTCTATCCAATATACAAATCGACTTCTCAACATATGTCATACTCTCATTGAGCTCCAATGGCTCATATCTTATCATATGTGCTGAGTCTGAGTGATACTTCAGAAGTATAGAGACGTGGAAGACATTATAAACATTTACCAAGTCTGGTGGCAATGCCAACCTATATGCCTTATCTCCCACTCTCTCTAAGATCTTGAAGGGTCCGATATATCTAGGGCTCAGCTTACCCTTCTTACCATATCTCATAATACCCTTCGAAGGGGAAACTCTCAGAAATACCGACTCACCGACATCAAATTCTAGTGGTCTCCGTCTATTGTTAGCATAACTCTTTTGTCGGCTCTGAGCTGTCCATAATCTCTCTCATATCAATTGGACGTCCTTAGATGCCTACTGTAATAAGTCTGGAGTAAAAATCTATCTATCACTAACCTCTTCCCATCCAATGGGGGATCGACATCTGTGTCCATATAGTGCCTCATAGGGTACCATCTCGATACTCGCATGATAACTGTTATTATAGGAAAAATCGACTAATGGTAGGTGATCATCCCAAGAGCCTCCAAAATCCAGTACGCACGCTCTTAACATATCCTTCAGGGTTTGTACAATCCTCTTTGACTGCCCATCTGTCTGAGGATGGAAAGCGGTGCTAAAACTCAATTGGGTCGCCATCGCTTCTTGAAAATATTCCTAAAAATGGGAAGTGAAGCAAGCATCCCTATCAGAAACAACGCTCACTAGAACACCATACAGCCGTACTATCTCTCGAACATATAGGTTCACCAACTGACTTAGAGTTTCGATATCTCTCAAAGCTAAGAAATAGGCTTACTTAGTCAACCAATCCACAATCACCCATATGGCATCATGACCTTTGCGGGTCCTCGACAATCCCATCACAAAATCCATGGTGACATGCTCCCACTTCCATATCGATATCGGTAGAGGCTGCAATAACCCTGCAGGCTTCTAATGCTCTACCTTCACCTGTTGATAAACGAGACACTTAGCGACATATTCAGTAATTTCTTTCTTCATTCTAGACCATCTATAAACCTTTCGAAGGTTTTGATACATCTTGGTACTCCTCGGATGTATCATGTACTTCGATGAGTGAGCCTCTGATAAAATCAGTCTCCTGACCTCAGGATCCTTGGGAACAAATACTCTACCTCTGAACCTCAATAAGCAATTTGTACTCAGCTCAAAATTAATATCCATACCTGCCTATATCTAAATCAACCAATCGATACAATGTCGATCCCTCTGCTGAGCCTGCCGAATACGGCCAATCAACTCTGGCGCTAATCTTATACTAGCCATGATAACCAATCTCTCTGATCTAGGTAGGGTTACATCCAAATTGAGGTTCGTAAATTATTCCAACAACTCATGTTCCCATACTATCATATAAGCCACCAACCCTAGGTTCTTCCTACTCAAAGCATCGACAACTACATTTGCCTTACCCAGGTGGTACATGATTTCACAATCATAATCCTTAAGGAGTTCAAGCCATCTCCTTTATCTTATATTTAACTCTTTCTGCGAGAACAGGTACTTAAAGCTCTTATGATCTGTAAAAACTTAAAATTTCTCTCGATAGAGATAGTGGCGCCATATTTTCAAAGCAAACACCATGGCCACCAACTCCAAAGCATGTGTAGGGTAGTTCCTCTCGTGATCTTTCAACTGTCTAAATCTATAGGTAACTTCCTTCTCATCCTGCATAAGCACACAACCCAATCCCTGGTGTGATGCATCTGTATACACCGAGAAACCTCCTAAGTTGGTAGGAATGGTGAGAACCAGAGAAGTGGTCAATCAACACTTAAGCTCCTCAAAATACCTCTCACATGCCTCATCCCACACAAACTTTACATCTTTCCACATGCGACGTGTCAATAGAACAGCTAGTATGGAGAAACTCTTTACAAATATCTGATAATAACCTGCCAATACCAGAAAACTTTTGATCTCAATAATTGTCTTGGGCTATTTCCATTGTACAACTGCCTCTATCTTGGATGGATCCAATGATACCCCATCCTTCGATACAACATGGCCCAAAAATGAGATCTGCTCTAACCAAAAGTTACACTTGCGGAGTTTGGCATATAACTCTTTCTCTTGGAGGGTCTGTAGAACTATCCTCAAGTGCTACTTATGATCTTCCCTGGACTTGGAATAGACCAATATATCATCAATAATCACAATCAAAAACTTGTCCAGGTATGGCTTGAATACATCATTCATCAGTGTCATAAATGTTGCGGGGGCTTTCGTCAATCCGAATGGCATTACCAAAAACTCGTAGTGGCCATAACGGGTACAAAATGTTGTCTTTGGTACATCTCCACTCCTTATCCTCAACTGTTGGTACCCTGACCGCAGATCTATCTTTAAAAATATTTGGGCTCCTCAAAGCTGATCCAACAAATCATCTATTCATGAAAGGGGGTACTTGTTCTTAATGGTGGCCTTATTCAACAACCGGTAATCTATACACAGTCGAAGGTTTCCATCTTTCTTCCTTACAAACAGAAGCAATGCTTGATAATTCTATATTTTTAGAATTATTTATGCTTAATTTCCTAATTAATTATTTAAATCCCCAATTTATTTTGTTAATTATCCCCTTTATTTAATTAAAATTCTCATGTTTGAAGATAAATTAAATCCGGATGAATTTTGAATATTTCGATAGAAAATGGACCGAAATTGGGCTAAAATCGAGATTGAGCCACGCGAACTGTGAGACCCCGTATATGTATAGCTGTATATAGGAACATGGGAATGTAAATAAAATCATAAGTAAGATGATGTATTGTAATGTGAAGTGTATGCAATGTAAGTTCATAAGATTATGTACGCACTTGTAGTAAGAATTGTGATTATACTTACAAGTTGCATTATGAGTGAGTAGGAAGAAATAAACTTGAATACGAGAAGAATGTGATCGAAATGGAATATGAGTAGTATAGTAAAATGGAAGGAAAGATTTACATAAGTGTATATTTCCATTCGAGTAATATCGTATATATGTGTGGTCATACAAAGATTCTACACAAGTTTTAATGTGTATGTAGTGAGGATGAATCTCATTTTCAAGTCTCAAAGATGAATGAATGAGGAAATGATCATGGTAGCAAATTAAGGGTGTTTGGTAAGGGTTATTGCAGAAAAACTGCAGGAAATCTGGACTTTGTGAAGGCCAGATCGATCTCATAGGATGAGAGATCGATCTGGGAGAGCCAGAATGCTCTTATGTGAGAAATGGAAGGGAACAGATCGATCTCCAAAGGAAGCAGATCGATCTCCCCTAAGACCAGATCGATCTCCTTAAGCTTCTGTTTGACAGCAGATCGATCTCCAGTCTCGACAGATCGATCTCCTACCTTTAAAACGTCTTAGAAAAGAGGGATTTTAGAGGAATAGATCGATCTCCACCCAAGGAAGATCGATCTCATCAAGTCAAAACTATAAATGGGAGCAGTTGGATCATCAGAATTTCGGGACAAACATTTCCTTCTCACTTCAACTCAAAGAAATCTAGTTTCTCACTCCTAAATCCAGCCATTTTCAGTAAGATTTGAGGAAAGGCTATTAGAGACAAAGTTGTTCACATCAAAGAGAAGAACAACATAGTCTAGAGGCATTTCCCCATTTGATGGATTGAAGAAATAAAGGACAATCCTAATTTGGAGCAAGAGGAAAATCCAATGAGGTAAGTTCTAATGCACAAATCCAAGTACATTGGTTTAGTTAATGATTATAAAGATATTTGGGTGTGTATGTTGTGGATAGAACTACCTAAAATGGTATGAAATGAATATAACTTAGAAATGGTCAAGTGTGAGAAAGTGGAGTGTGGGAGTGTTTATGATGAATGAGATATCTTGAGTGGATGAGTATGTTGTGGAAATGGTTTGGAAATGTTGATATTGGGATAAATTGTGAGATTTACCACAAAGGGTAAAAATGTGTAATTAAGGCATTGGATAAATGCTTAGTTGAATAAGAGTTAGAAACATTAACTCAAATGTTGATTGATGAATTTCAGTTTCGGATGATACGCCGGAGCAAGTCGAGATGAGAACGCAAGAAGCATAAAGGCGGATAGTTGCACACAAGTAAAACGAGGTAAGGGACTGTGTGTTAGCTATAGAGATGTTCGTACGTATTTTACGGCAATTTCGTAGATATATTGCTAGACTAGTACGATATGATAATTCTATGAAATGATATGGAAGTATGCAAAGTACTATGACGTATATATGTATTGAGAAATGGGATAGGGTAAGGAAATAGCATGATATGCATGTTTTCAATGATTTTCTCAATTTTTCATTGTTATTTATGATTGAGAAATGTTGATGATAGGTTGGCTAATTTTACATGTTTTAGCATGAAGAGGCATGCTGTATGAATAAACGTGTTTTGAGTTTTAAAAAGAGAAAATAGCCATCTATCAGTTTTGAGATGAGATTTGGTGTTGAAGCGCTAGCTCACACCCGTTTTAAGGCCTTGATGTACCGTGCGGGAGTTTTAACTCGCACGAGGGTTTTGAGAAAGTGCGGGAACTTTGCTCGCACCTGTTTTATTGAGTTAAGGTAAACCTGGGGGTCTGGGACCCAAGGGGATACCAGCCGACGACCAATTGAACGGGCTGGGCCTTAACGATAGATCGTACCGCGCTGGAGCTTTGCGTTGACTGTGTGTCACGCTGCTTGCTCGCCTGGTATATGAGACATGGTTTAAGGATAAAAAGTCCATCGGAGTTGGAGTATGGACTTGGGACCACGGTTGTACGTAGAATAGTGTAGTCACCCGTTGGTATGCTATGTACCGTGCTGGGTGCACGTGAGTACGAGTATCGCGTAGATGACACACGACGTATCTTCACCGTGAGTATACGAGGAGATGAGGTGGATTGAAATGAGCCGGAGGGTAGGACTGACCCATCCCCCTTCAGGCGAAGTGATACCCTGTGCACACCCGATCAGTGAGGCCTGGGATCACTGACTGTGGCCATAAGTCGTGGATATTTGATTGCCTAAAATTCCATGCCTGTCTCAGAGAATCGAGAAACAGAGACAATCTCAGAAAAGAAAGAGATTTGCGAGAAAGAATGATTTGAGAAGTGAAAGAGATTTCGTGTTTTAATAAATCTCTGATTTCACATTCGTGCCATGAGGGCAATATTTATGAGCATGTTTTAAATGGAAGTTTGACATTTGATTTACACGAAAATGCTATTGAGAAATATATGTTTAAATGCATTGTTCGTATGATATTTCCATTTATAACGAAAACATGGTTTTGGTTTATGCATGCATGGGCTATGTAGGTAGTACGATATCTACCTGCTAGCATACATTTCCTTACTGAGCCGTGGTTTGCTCATCCCACTATTTTCCCCCTCCAGGTACTGAGAAGTAAGAGAGCGGTGATCTCTATATCTTTTATGCTAAACAGCTCCCACAATTTGCAAAGGTATAAGATTTGTATACACGAGTATTTTGTATCTAATATATTGTATCGCACAGTTATATCTTGGAATTGTAAACAGTATTATGGGGATGATATGTAAGCACATGGTATTTATACAATTAATTTTGTGTATTTACACACACACCTGGGAGTGTGACTTAAAGTTTTAAATATTCCGCTGTAAATGAATAAATTTTTAGTAATTGCATCTCACAGCCCAACCGTAGTAGAGAATGTATGGATAGAAGGGTTCCCGAAAGCGGGGCATGACAGGCTTGGTATCAGAGCGTGGTTGGTCTGAATTGAGTTAATGCTTAGGACTAAGGAAACATACATCCCCAAGTTACTGTGCGATATTTAGATACAAATGTGTATACGGAGCTGGTAGTGAATTAAATGTTTGTTATAACGCAGGAAAGTTATCAGGCTAGTGAGTTATGCCTGAGAGACACCGCAAGAGGGGAGAGAGCTCGAGGGCTCGAGGGCAAAATGACAGGACTGAGAGGCACAGTAGATCATCCTCTAGTCATGAGCCCCAGGAATAGATAGAGGCTTCTGATCCTCGAATAACTCGATTGGAGGAAGACATGCGCACGATGATGACCATGATGGGTCAGATCATGGCTAGGTTTGAGGGTACACCTGGTACAGCGGGACAGGCTGCACCGAATCCCCCAGCAGCTGCACCTGAACCTGAGAATGTTGTACCTGCGCAAGCTGAACCGGCTAGGCCACGGGAACCTCATATTCGACCGGTACCTCCTCCGGTAGCCCCACATCAGCATGATGATGAATTGGGGTATGGATATGATTGTGACATGGAAAGATTGAGGCATTTTATGGACTTTAAGCCTCCTTCGTTTAGCGGGGTACAGGATCCGACGGTGGCTGAGGACTGGATCAGTCAAATGGAGAAGTTATTCGACTTCTGTAGATGTTCAGCTACGGAGAGAGTAGCGCTTGCGGCCTTTGTATTGAGAGGCTAAGCAGAGCACTAGTGGAAGTCCGTCGGCCGATGTTGAGAGCTCAAGGAATGGTTATCACTTGGGATATGTTCTTGGACATTTTCAGAGAGCAATACATCCCAGATACTGCTCGACGGAGACTACAGATGGAATTTTTGAATCTGACTCAAGGGAATCAAACAGTTGATGAGTACGAGTCACGATTCACTTCACTGGGAAGATATGATCCGGACTCGATCAGGAGTGAGGCTATCAGAGTCCGTAGATTTGTAGATGGACTGAGGCCTTCGATCCGAGCGAAGTTGGCCCCATTTAATGTCGCTACATATAGAGAGGCTGTGCGACGGGCCCAGTTATGTGAGCAAGATCATGACTTGTAGATTTCTGAGTTTAGTTGGGGTAAGGACAAGGGTCCGAGGAAGCTGGGAGATGGCAAGAGTGCCAAATTTGGTCGAAAATTCATGAGTAAACGTCGGAGAGAGGTAGATGAGTTCCAGAAAAAGGTTGCTAGACCTTTTATGCCTCCGACTCAGACACCAGCCAGGGGTATAGTGATTGGTGGACCCCGACCGACTACAGATCAGTGTAGGTTATGCGGTCGATACCATGGTGGTAGGCCATGTCATCTTCAGGGTACCCGATGTTTCAGATGTGGTAAATTTGGACATTATGCCAGAGAGTGCCCGGAGATAGTTGCGGCAATTCCACAGAGGGGTAAAGAGCCAGAGAGGGTTCCTACAGTTGCACCTCCTGCAAGAAAGAAAGCCTCGGCTGAAGAAAAAGGAAAACAAGTTATGGGTCAAGGCAGGGTGTATGCGATAGACCAGGCATCGGCTGATACCTCTTCTGAAGTGATAAAAGGTACAATCTTGATTTTCAATCTAGAGGTTATAGCCTTGTTTGATTCTGGTGCTACGCATTCCTTCATATCACCTGCATGTGCATCTAAGTTAAAAGGTTTTGTAGAACCCACATACTTGAGTAGGACTTTACTAATAAGTACTCCAATGAGAGTTAGCCAATTAGTTGAACAAGTGTATAAAGATTGTAAAGTGAGGGTAGGAGATAAGTGCATGACAGCCAACTTGATTTTGTTTAATATGTATGACATTGATGTAATTTTGGGAATAGATTGGTTAGCCGCCAATCATGCTGTCATAGACTGTCGCTCTAAGTCCATTAAGTTTTCTCTACCTGAAGAATGTGTTGTAAGATTTTAAGAGAAGAAATGAAATCTTAAATTTTGTATTAAGTAAAGTACTTTGGTATAAATGGCTTGAGTGTTATTTTGAAGGTTTTGTTGCTTATGTGGTGGATTTGAACAAAGTACATCCGGATATGGAGGACATCTCAGTGGTCAGAGAATTCCCTGATGTCTTTCCAGACGATCTACCAGGATTGCCACCTGATAGAGAAACGGAATTCGGTATAGACTTGACGCCTGGAACCGAACCAATATCGAAGTCACCATATAGGATGGCCCCAGTTGAGTTAGAGGAATTAAGGAAACAGCTGCAAGAGTTGTTAGAGAAGGGGTTCATAAGACCGAGTGTCTCACCATGGGGAGCCCCGGTGTTGTTTGTGAAGAAGAGAGATGGGAGCCTCAGGTTGTGCATTGACTATCGGATGTTAAACAAGGCTACCATCAAGAATAAGTACCCCTTGCCACGCATTGATGATTTATTGGATCAGCTTCGGGGAGCGCAGATCTTCTCCAAGATAGATCTGAGGTCTGGGTATCATCAATTGAAGATTCGGAAGGAGGATGTGCCCAAGACAGCATTTCGTACCCGCTATGGCCATTACGAATTCTTAGTGATGCCTTTTGGGTTGACCAATGCGCCGGCAGCTTTTATGGCTCTAATGAACGAAGTATTCAAGCCATACCTGGACCAATTCGTAATTATTTTCATTGATGATATATTGGTGTATTCAAGGTCCAGAGAAGAGCATGAGCAGCACTTAAGGATTATTTTGCAAACCCTCCGAGAGAAAAGGTTATATGCCAAGCTTAACAAATGTGACTTTTGGCTAGAACAGATTTCTTTTCTAGGCCATGTTATATCGAAGGATGGGGTGTCAGTAGATCCATCAAAGATTGAGGCAGTTGTTCAGTGGGAACAACCTAGGACAGTCACAGAGATCAGAAGTTTTCTAGGTTTGGCTGGTTACTACAGGAGATTTGTGGAAGGTTTCTCTAGATTAGCTGCTCCATTGACACATCTTACGAGGAAGAGTGTGGAGTTTTCGTGGGATGAAGCTTGTGAGAGAAGTTTTCAGGAACTTAAGCGCAGATTAACTACCGCGCCAGTTCTTGTCATCCCTAACAGTTCAGGGAATTACTAGGTGTATACAGATGCTTCGCA
Organism: Firmiana major; assembly: GCA_033439115.1. Taxonomy (NCBI): domain Eukaryota; kingdom Viridiplantae; phylum Streptophyta; class Magnoliopsida; order Malvales; family Malvaceae; genus Firmiana; species Firmiana major. Next base: position 40,411,767 of record CM065908.1, on the reverse strand, counting down.
TCAAGGACTAGGCTGTGTTTTGATGCAAGATGGAAAGGTAGTAGCTTATGGATCTAGACAGCTGAAAGATCATGAGAAGAGCTACCCCACTCACGATTTGGAGTTAGAGGTCGTAGTGTTTGCGTTGAAGATATGGCGCCACTACTTATATGGTGAGAGATTTCAGATCTTTACAGATCATAAGAGTCTGAAATATCTATTCTCATAAAAGGAGTTAAACATGAGACAGAGGAGGTGGTTGGAACTCCTCAAGGACTATGATTGTGAGATCTTGTACCACCCGAGGAAGGCAAATGTGGTTGCCGATGCATTGAGTCAGAAGGGTCTCGGGTTGGTATCTCATATGATGGTTAGAGAGCACGAGTTGTTGGAACAATTCACGAACCTTAGTCTGGATATGACCCTACCTGAGATTGGCAGCTATGGGATCATTGCTAGCTTGAGATTAGAACCGGAGTTGATTGAGAGAATCCGACAAGCTCAGCAAATCGATCAATGGTGTATTGTCATGATTAGCCAAATCCGGAAAGGGAAGGGTGCTGATTTTATACTGAGTCCAGATGGAATACTAAGGTTTGGAGATAGAATATGTGTTCCTAAGGATTTGGAGCTGAGAAAGCTGATCTTATCAGAGGCACACTCGTCGAGATACACGATACACCCGGGGAGTAGTAAGATGTATCAAAATCTCCGAAAAGCATATTGGTGGTCTGGAATGAAGAGAGACATAGCTGAGTATGTCGCTAGATGTCTCATTTGTCAGCAAGTAAAAGCCGAACATAAAAAACCAGGAGGATTATTACAACCTCTATCGATACCAACATGGAAGTGGGAGCATGTCACCATGGATTTTGTGATGAGGTTACCGAGAACCCATAAGAACCATGATGCGATATGGGTGATAGTAGATCGGTTAACGAAATCGGCACATTTCTTAGCCATGAGATCTACTGATACATTGAGTGCACTGGCGAACCTGTATGTGCGAGAAATAGTGAGATTGCATGGAGTCCCAGTGAGTGTTGTTTCTGATAGGGATGCCCGCTTCACTTCCCACTTTTGGGGACATTTCCAGGAAGCGATGGGAACCCAATTGAGTTTTAGCACCGCTTTTCATCCTCAGACAGATGGTCAGTCAGAGAGGACTATACAGACCCTGGAGGATATGTTGAGAGCGTGTGTGCTGGATTTTAGAGGCTCATGGGACGATCACTTGCCATTGATTGAGTTCGCCTACAATAACAGTCATCACTCAAGTATTGGTATGGCCCCTTATGAGGCACTATACGGTCGTAGATGCCGATCGCCCATTGGTTGGGAAGAAGTTGGTGACAGACAGTTGCTCGCTCCCGATTTGGTTAAGCAAGCCTCCGAGGATGTTCATATAATATGCGAGAGGCTGCGAACAGCTCAAAGTCGATAAAAGAGCTACGCTGACAGGAGACGGAGACCACTTGAGTTTGATGTTGGCGAATCTGTATTTTTGAAAGTATCTCATTCCAAGGGAATAATGAGGTTTGGGAAGAAAGGAAAATTAAGTCCTCGTTACATTGGTCCCTTCGAGATTTTGGATAGAGTGGGAGAAGGAGCATATAGGCTAGCCTTACCACCTGAGCTAGCAGAAGTCCACAATGTCTTCCACGTTTCTGTGCTTCGGAAGTACTACCCGGATCCGACACATGTAATTAGTTATGAGCCGTTGGAGCTCAAGAAAGATATGTCGTATGTCGAGAGACCGATCAGGGTGTTGGACAGGAAAGAGAAGGTGTTGCGGAACAAGACGATTTCATTGGTTAAGGTTTTGTGGCAACATCACACTGTGGAAGAGGCCACATGGGAACTAGAAAGTTTGATGCGGGAAAAGTATCCTGAGTTATTCACAGACTAAATTGGTTCTAATTTGGAGGACCAAATTCTCTAAGTGGGGGAGAATGTGAGACCCCGTATATGTATAGCTGTATATAGGAACATGGGAATGTAAATAAAATCATAAGTAAGATGATGTATTGTAATGTGAAGTGTATGCAATGTAAGTTCATAAGATTATGTACGCACTTGTAGTAAGAATTGTGATTATACTTACAAGTTGCATTATGAGTGAGTAGGAAGAAATAAACTTGAATACGAGAAGAATGTGATCGAAATGGAATATGAGTAGTATAGTAAAATGGAAGGAAAGATTTACATAAGTGTATATTTCCATTCGAGTAATATCGTATATATGTGTGGTCATACAAAGATTCTACACAAGTTTTAACGTGTATGTAGTGAGGATGAATCCCATTTTCAAGTCTCAAAGATGAATGAATGAGGAAATGATCATGGTAGCAAATTAAGGGTGTTTGGTAAGGGTTATTGCAGAAAAACTGCAGGAAATCTGGACTTTGTGAAGGCCAGATCGATCTCATAGGATGAGAGATCGATCTGGGAGAGCCAGAATGCTCTTATGTGAGAAATGGAAGGGAACAGATCGATCTCCAAAGGAAGCAGATCGATCTCCTTAGCTCTCGGGTTGGAAGCAGATCGATCTCCCCTAAGACCAGATCGATCTCCTTAAGCTTCTGTTTGACAGCAGATCGATCTCCAGTCTCGACAGATCGATCTCCTACCTTTAAAACGTCTTAGAAAAGAGGGATTTTAGAGGAACAGATCGATCTCCACCCAAGGAAGATCGATCTCATCAAGTCAAAACTATAAATGGGAGCAGTTGGATCATCAAAATTTCGGGACAAACATTTCCTTCTCACTTCAACTCAAAGAAATCTAGTTTCTCACTTCTAAATCCAGCCATTTTCAGTAAGATTTGAGGAAAGGCTATTAGAGACAAAGTTGTTCACATCAAAGAGAAGAACAACATAGTCTAGAGGCATTTCCCCATTTGATGGATTGAAGAAATAAAGGACAATCCTAATTTGGAGCAAGAGGAAAATCCAATGAGGTAAGTTCTAATGCACAAATCCAAGTACATTGGTTTAGTTAATGATTATAAAGATATTTGGGTGTGCATGTTGTGGATAGAACTACCTAAAATGGTATGAAATGAATATAACTTAGAAATGGTCAAGTGTGAGAAAGTGGAGTGTGGGAGTGTTTATGATGAATGAGATATCTTGAGTGGATGAGTATGTTGTGGAAATGGTTTGGAAATGTTGATATTGGGATAAATTGTGAGATTTACCACAAAGGGTAAAAATGTGTAATTAAGGCATTGGATAAATGCTTAGTTGAATAAGAGTTAGAAACATTAACTCAAATGTTGATGGATGAATTTCAGTTTCGGATGATACGCCGGAGCAAGTCGAGATGAGAACGCAAGAAGCATAAAGGCGGATAGTTGCACACAAGTAAAACGAGGTAAGGGACTGTGTGTTAGCTATAGAGATGTTCGTACGTATTTTACGGCAATTTCATAGATTTATTGCTAGACTAGTACGATATGATAATTCTATGAAATGATATGGAAGTATGCAAAGTACTATGACGTATATATGTATTGAGAAATGGGATAGGGTAAGGAAATAGCATGATATGCATGTTTTCAATGATTTTCTCAATTTTTCATTGTTATTTATGATTGAGAAATGTTGATGATAGGTTGGCTAATTTTACATGTTTTAGCATGAAGAGGCATGCTGTATGAATAAACGTGTTTTGAGTTTTAAAAAGAGAAAATAGCCATCTATCAGTTTTGAGATGAGATTTGGTGTTGAAGCGCTAGCTCACACCCGTTTTAAGGCCTTGATGTACCGTGCAGGAGTTTTAACTCGCACGAGGGTTTTGAGAAAGTGCGGGAACTTTGCTCGCACCTGTTTTATTGAGTTAAGGTAAACCTGGGGGTCTGGGACCCAAGGGGATACCAGCCGACGGCCAATTGAACGGGCTGGGCCTTAACGATAGATCGTACCGCGCTGGAGCTTTGCGTTGACTGTGTGTCACGCTGCTTGCTCGCCTGGTATATGAGACATGGTTTAAGGATAAAAAGTCCATCGGAGTTGGAGTATAGACTTGGGACCACGGTTGTACGTAGAATAGTGTAGTCACCCGTTGGTATGCTATGTACCGTGCTGGGTGCACGTGAGTACGAGTATCGCGTAGATGACACACGACGTATCTTCACCGTGAGTATACGAGGAGATGAGGTGGATTGAAATGAGTCGAAGGGTAGGACTGACCCATCCCCCTTCAGGCGAAGTGATACCCTGTGCACACCCGATCAGTGAGGCCTGGGATCACTGACTGTGGCCATAAGTCGTGGATATTTGATTGCCTAAAATTCCATGCCTGTCTCAAAGAATCGAGAAACAGAGACAATCTCAGAAAAGAAAGAGATTTGCGAGAAAGAATGATTTGAGAAGTGAAAGAGATTTCGTGTTTTAATAAATCTCTGATTTCACATTCGTGCCATGAGGGCACTATTTATGAGCATGTTTTAAATGGAAGTTTGACATTTGATTTACACGAAAATGCTATTGAGAAATATATGTTTAAATGCATTGTTCGTATGATATTTCCATTTATAACGAAAACATGGTTTTGGTTTATGCATGCATGGGCTATGTAGGTAGTACGATATCTACCTGCTAGCATACATTTCCTTACTGAGACGTGGTTTGGTCATCCCACTATTTTCCCCCTCCAGGTACTGAGAAGTAAGAGAGCGGTGATCTCTAGATCTTTTGTGCTAAACAGCTCCCACAATCTGCAAAGGTATAAGATTTGTATACACGAGTATTTTGTATCTAATATATTGTATCGCACAGTTATATCTTGGAATTGTAAACAGTATTATGGGGATGATATGTAAGCACATGGTATTTATACAATTAATTTTGTGTATTTACACACACACCTGGGAGTGTGACTTAAAGTTTTAAATATTCCGCTGTAAATGAATAAATTTTTAGTAATTGCATCTTCTCACAGCCCAACCGTAGTAGAGAATGTATGGATAGAAGGGTTCCCGAAAGCGGGGCATGACAACACGAGTCATACCACCTAGCAAATCCAATTGGACAAGAAGACCGATGACATGGAAATATATTTTCAAGGAGCCAATGGTGTGAAGACAAGTGGCCAAAAAATGTCAACTCATCAAGGATGTAGAAATTAAAATTTTACCCTTAGTGTGTTTATAAATAGGAAAGGATGAAAATTGAAAGATGATGTAATTTTAGGAGTAGGAGTAGTGTAATGTAATTTAAGTTAGGAGTAGTATAGTGTAGAATTAATCTTAGGATTTATTTTTCCTTGTTTCTTTTAGTCTAGTTTTTCGTTAAGCTACAATTTACTTTTAATGTTCATTTCATTTTGATGTTCTTCATTTGTCTAGTCTTAGATAGATCATTTTAATGGTAATCAATTCCCTTTCCTTATTCTTGGTTTTGTTAAGCTTCCATTTCTTTATTTTTATGTTGGGTTAGTCTGAAAAGCTTAATTTTTGTTATATGGTTGTGCTCTCGGTTTGGTAAGCTTAGTTCTTTGAATTTTTTAGCACTTGAGTTCTCAAATTTCTCGTGGTTCTCGGTTTAGCCTTCTTGCTGGATTTCATCTTTTATTGCTCTTCATTGCATAACAGCAGTAGTATAGGAGATATAACACTACTCGGATAATTTTTTGGAAACAAATCTGAGAGAGAAGCTGTGTAGTTTCACTATATCAGTATCTTTGCTCACGGTTGTCTCCTGTCATGATGAAAACTGGTGGACTGCTTCCATTCGGTGTAATGCTAAACTTCTTCATGGTGCAGTGTGGTAGTGCAGGAGGATAACAGGCCTCGGTGCTAGTTGATGAAATCGGTGTAAATGGTGGCTACAACAGCAACCCGAAAGCAAGGCAGCAGACCAGGAACCCGAGAGACTTCCTCTGTTTTGCTCTGCTTTTAAGAGCTTCAAACTGTTCATTTTATTTATCATTGTAGCTGCTGGTTTTAAAGTGTTCTCATTTCATGCATTGTTTTAAACTCACCATTTAATGATTTTCGCATATGTGAGTTCCCTTATTTGATGATCGATGCGTTGATGAATGCTGGATTGTTTCCATTCTAGTCTCGGTGATTGCAGAATTTGATAGCAAGAGACTCGGTGATTTTCATGCTCTCGGTTACTCTCGGTTGTAAGAAGTTGTTGAGAAAATGCAGAAGGCTGATGAAGCTGAAGCAGTTGGAGTTATGCAGAGTTGGTGAAAGTTACAGACAGCAAAGCTGGACATACCTTTAGTCGCAGCTGGAGCAGACCTGGACGGAATCGACACCATCACCTGGAAATAGAGGATAAAACCGTGAGGAATGCCGAGAGCAGCAGCATGACAGAAGCAGAAATGGATAAGGCAGGACAGCAGCTGGAAGCTTGATCAACAGCAAATGCAGGACCGAGAGCAGCACGAACAGCAGCTGGAGCATCTGTGCTTTAGCCCAGCAGTAGCACAAAACTGCAGCAGAGAGCAGGACAAAGCAAAACCGACACAACCCGTGAGCACAGCCTAGAACCGAGAACTAGCAGGGTGTAGTTTGCACCAGGCGAACATGCAGAATGCAAAAGAGAGACAGTTGCCAAAATCGTGAACATAGCCTGGAAATAAACATGCAATTAGAAATATAATGAACAGTGCAGTATCGGGACTCCACTTGTTTGCCAAAATTGTTTAAGGCCTTGTTTGGCCAATTAATGTGTTATTTCATGTTTTAACTTTAATGAATTAAATTGATTAATACTTGTTAGTTGTCATTTAGGTAATTTAATTAAGTAATGGTAGGTTAGCTTTATTGTTTTGCATGTTAATTTAATTTGTAGTGTTAATTTTTAGTTAGCAGTTAATTTTATATTAAATGTTTTAGGATTTTATTTTAGTTTAGTGTTTTATAAGTGGCATTTAGAATTAATCTAGATTAAATGTTTTTCATGCATTTTTAATTTGGTTTCTATTTTATTAGATTTTGGGTTAGTTTAATTTGCAATTTTTATTATTTTAATTACATGCATTTTTATTTCAAGTTTATTTAAATTTTAGTTTAATTTTAGTTCTTTATTTTCATATTTGCATTTTATTTTAACTGTGTTAATTAATTTTAACTGTTTTAATTATTTTCGTAGGTATTTGCTTTTAATTACGTGGAGCTCGGTAAGTAAATCTTAGTTCAGTTTTATTTTCTTTATTTTTTATTGTTTATTGTTTTCAGTACGTTTAATTAGCCTTAGTAGATCACCAACTTAAATTTCATAATTTGCTAGGATATACTTAGGGTAAGATTAACTGGTAGTTAATTAGGCTAATCAACTTCTCTGTGGGACGATAACTCGGGACTCAAATCCCATTATTACTTGTACGACCCGTGCACTTGCGGACATATACCTTTTGGGCGTGTCATTGCTCCCCAAGGTGAGACACTCGGTCTAATGAACCCCTTCTCTAGCAACTCTTAAAGCTATTTCTTTAGCTCTTCCAACTCAATCGGAGCCATTCTATACGATGGTTTAGATATCGGCTCGATACCAGGCACTAACTCTATCCAAAATTACATTTCCCTTTCAGGTGGTAGCCCTGGTAAATCATCCGAAAAGACATCAAGAAATTCTACAATCACTGGTATGTCTCTCAATTCCGGGTGTGCCTTATCTATGCCAACCACGTATGCAGTGAACCCTTCACATCATTCTTTCCACCGTTAGTGTCACAAGTCATCACATTAATATTCAACATAAACAATTAAATTCATCACTCAAGCAGATTAAATAAAATCATACTCTTTTCATTTATCATTGTTATGTTCTTTCATTTCATTTCACAAATCTTACAACATGATTTTCTATCTCGAGAAACATCAATGTTTTAGCATGACAATCCATAACAACATGATTGGCAGCTAACCAATCCATTCCTAATATTACATCAAAACCATTCATATTCAATAAAGTTAAATCGACTGTCATTTCTTTTCCCTCTATCTTCAATTTACAATCCCTACATACATGCTCAGTTAATTGACTATCATTCATGGGTGTGGAAATCATCAACATTTTATCCAACAATGTAGGTTTCACATGCTTCAACAATTTATGTGCAAAGGAAGGCGATATGAAAGAATGTGTGGCACCAGGATCAAACAATACCAATGCTTCTAAATCAAAGATTAGGATGGTACCTTTAATCACATCCATTGAAGCATCTACGGTATCCTGCTCCAGTGCATGTACTCTTCCTCTGCCCACACCCACTGCTTGCTTCCCTTTTTCTTTAGCCGTGGCCCTCCTCCTCGAGACAGCTGTCTCAATTAGAGCTCTCTCTGGCTCCTTGCCCTTCTGTGGGGCAGAATCAACTATCTCAGAACAATACCTCGAAATATGTTCGGGCTTCCCATACCTATAACATGAAACAGGGGGCATCTGACAAGGTCTAGTCCCATGGTATCTGCCACACCTCCTACACTGATTAGTAGTAGGTCGTGGTCCTCCAATAACCATACCTCTCGATGCAGTCAAAGTCGAGTATGCGAGAGGTCTAACAGCTCTCTCTTGCACCTCATCAATCTTAGGTCTCTTCTCAAAAAATCTCTGGCCTCCTCTCTTGGCCACTCTATCCATCCAAGATCTCTTCTGATCTCTATCTCTTCTGACATTAATCTTTCCAAGCTCGGAGGCATTTCGCTTAAAGTCCTGCTCGCATAACTAAGCCTTATGTATAGCCTCCTAATAAGTGTGAATATAAAATAGGGCTAGCTTAGTCCAGATAGCCAATCTCAATCCATTAACGAACTTCTGAATCTTTCGAGTCTCACTACCCATCGTATCTGGGTCATATCTCCCCAAAGACATGAATCTCGACTCATATTCATCCACAGTACGATTCCCCTGGACCAAATTCATAAATTTCATCCACAATTTCCTCTGTGTGGTGGCTAGGATGTACTGCCTTCTAAAGGCCTCCAAGAATATCTCCTAAGTGATCTCGGAGTGTCGAGCTCTCAAAATAGACTCGGTGGATCTCCACCAGTGCTCTGCCTCGCCCTTCAGCATAAATACGACAAATGCCACTTTCTCATCTGATGTACATCTGAAAAATCTATATAATGTTTCCATCTCGTAGACCCAATCCTATATAATTACCGGGTCCTTTACCCCTCTAAGCACTGGAGGTTTCAACTCCTGAAACTGTCTCAATCTGCTCAAGTCATAATCATACCCTAGGTCATTCTCGCTCGACTGTGGAGCGATAGGTGAAGCAGTGTCCTAAATTGGGGGTGTAACAGTCCCCGTACTCTGAGGTCTCTCTGCCTCTGCAATTGCCTGTCCAGTAGTTGGCTGTGTCACGAGACCTCGTCTATCACTGGCACCCAATGCCTAAGTGACTATCTCAACTAGGATCTCAATACTCCGCTCTATCCTAGCGAAGCATGCCTCTATATCCCCTGATCTCTCAGCAGGGTCCTGTGGAGCCTAGTCAGTCTGTGGCTTTGCACAGCTCTCAAGCCCACCTTTACGGCCTCTAGCACGTGCTCCCGCCCCTCTACCTCGGCGTGTAACTGGCATAATGTCTAACTTCCTGAATTCACAATCACTTATTAGACTCAATCCATTACGGTATACGCAGTTATATCTAAACAAAAGCACAATAATATGGGGATGTAATTTTCCTACGTTTTATTACTGACTCATATCAGGCCAACGCAGCTTTGATACCAATCTCTGTCATTACCCATTTTATCCTTTTTAATTGAAAATCACTATAAATGTTTCGCATTTTACTTTCCTTACCCGGTCGTGAACAAACTCACCACTATACAGTTGGGCTGTGAGTCAATAATAAGCATCACTCATTATTCATTCTCAAATTAATCAAAAGAAGTGTCATTCATTTGAAGGTTAAGTTATACACTTATACATGACACTTTTTTTTATCTTTAACACCTCCCACATTACAATACAAAATGACTATTGTGCTTTTACATGTTTAGATACAAAACGAATATCTGTGTATATACCTCTGGGTGATGGAGATGCAACGGATGTCTTAACAAAATGCCTCAGTCCTCACTGGGCCACTATGTACGCTATGTAGAGGGGGAAAGTAGAGAGGGATGAGAAACCACACGCTCAGTAAGGCAATAATGCAAGCATGGTAGATAACTACTATATCTACATGTTGATAATGTTATGCATAAATCATTTATAATTGGAGCATGAGGAAATAAAACTATGCCACATGTATATACGTATATCATGTATTGAAAATCATGTAAATAGGCATAAAACACAGAAATATCAACATGTAAACCATCTCATGCTCAGTCTCAATAAAATTTATCACAAAAAGGGAAATTCATTTAAGAAACATCCTTTTCAAATCACATCACATCTCATCATAAATCTCTTTTCAAATTCCATCACATCTCATCATAAATCAAATTACCATTTCTTTAAATCACAAATCCCACAAGGCTCGACCCCTCCCTCGGGTCTACCCTAGACAATCAAAATCACACTCATGTATCAAAACCATATGGTATTATATAATAACAGGTGAGACAGGTTACTATATCTCAATGGACTATGTTGGCCAACTATGTCATAAATCATCCCAGACCACACGGATCCCGGTGTGTGGGGTATCATGCTAGAACGAAGGTAGGTTAGTTCTTTGCCAGACTTTCTCATCAGTAACTCAACCACGTAGTACAACATACTCCATGTGATGTACACGGTACAACGTACTTCGCGGACCCATATCATGGTGGGAGGTGCCAGCCGTAGGTCTTATCTACCCCATACCACATGTAACCGATATAGTCTCAAGTGCACATGGGAGTATTTATTAATGTCAGGTCCTAGCCCCTCATGGCCTTGCTCGCCCCTTTTGGGTTCCCTGAACACCAATCCGTATTACCCTCACCACGACATCATACATACCATAGTGTGAAAACCTGTACGAGCTAAGCTCTAGCACGATACATGCATCATAGATAAATATCCTCGTACGAGCAATGCTCTAGTACAACAATTATGCATAAATTCATGAGAAAACAACGTACGAGCATAGCTCCAGCACGGTTATATGCATAAGAAAAACCACTCAAAATCCACGTACGAGCAAAACTCCAATACAGTTTATAAAACATCATCACAATTTCAAATCAAGGTCGAGCGAAGCTCCAGCACATTTCATACATGTAAAAATACCAAAATCTCGTGCGAGTGAGGCTCCACCACAATTTAATTCACATAAACATGATAGGCGGCTCATAATCAACCAAAATGATCTCAAAATCATGATTGGCACCTCTCATGTGCTATTTCACAAAGTCATTTGAACACTAGCCAGCCCATACATTAATTTGCTTAAAACAAAGTAATGTGTTTCGTGAAACCATTCAAACATGTGATTTATGCAATTATTAGCCTTACTATCCCTTTTCATAAAATCCACTTCAAAAACCAAAACCCATACAAATACTTGGAGCTATTCACACATATCAACAATCATTTTCTTAAACAATAATGCATTTCATAAACGCCATATATTCACCCACGAATTGAAAATATGAGCAGCTACCCTTATATACTCATGAATTTCTCTTACCTGAAATCGCGTCGTGTGATTCCACTTCCTTAGAGCTGCTTACTTGTGCGGTTTGATTCGTCTCCAACGAACTCTCTGGAACTGCACAAAATCGTATATCACATCAATTTAGTCCATATAACACAACTCTTGTGTTTACTGTAGTCGATTCAACCTATAGCCTCATTTAACACTTGTATGGCCTCTTGATTCCTACTATATCGATATTAAATCGATATTATATACTCATTCCCATAAATTGACTTCACTATGGCATTTTATCAAATATCTTATATACTCATTCCCATAAATTGACTTCCTCAAAATGTGGCTTCATTTACCCATCTCAAATCATTCTCATTACTTCATAAATAACTTTAGCATAGCTATAAATCATCAATTCATTCAACCCATTTTTTCTCACAATAGATTTATTCTAGGTTTCTAGGTTTTACTTGTTCCATTGCATTCTAGGTAGTTTTAACCATCAATACACACATAAATCAACTCCAAAATCAATAAATAGACAAATGTAATTGGGCGGAAGTATTAGAAACTTACCAATCTAGTTTCTCTTCTTACTCCAAATGAAAATGTCCCTTCCTCCTTCAATCTAACAAATGGGGCTTTGATTCCAAAGTATGTTGTTCTTCTCTTGGATAAGAACAACTTTGTATCTTATGGTCTTTCCTCAAATCTTACTAAAAATGGGATGATTTATATAGAGAAAACTAGGTTTTTGGTTGAAAATGGAGGAAATGGGGTTTGTTTCCGTGATTTACAGATTTCAACTGCTCCTACTTATAGAAATTGCTTAATGAGATCAGTCTGGCTTGGGTGAAGATCAATCTAGTCCTCTTAAATCTTTTATTTTCATGACATTTTTAAGCATGAGATCAATCTGTCGAAGGCTTGAGATCGATCTATTTTCAAGAAGTAGCTTAAAGAGATTGATCTGGCTAAGGAGGAGATCGATCTGCTTCAACCCGACATCTAAGAAAATTGATCTGCTTGCATTCAGGATAGATCTGTAAATTATAGAATGTTTAGAAGATCGATCTACAAATTTTTAACTCTTTCAGATCGATCTTTCCTTCAATGAGATCGATCTGACATTCATATTTTCTAGATTTTTATTGTAATTTTTACAGAAACTCACACAAACATCCTTAATTTTACTGCCATAGTCATTTTCTCATCCAACCACCTTTAAGACTTGAAAATGACATCTATTCATACTTTATACCCATTAAATCTTATGTGCATTCATTGTATAACCAAAGGTATACAATACAAAACTAAATGGAAGTACAAAGGTTTATGCAACTTATGCACTTCATTCCATTTTACCACACTACTCATTCTTCATTCCACTCACATTCATCACATACAAAAGTCCATTTCTTCTTATTCATATATAATGAAACTTGTACGTACATCACAAACTCTTATTACAAGTGTGTACCTTGAATTCATGGACTTTACATCACTCATGCTTCACATTACAAGTACATCACCATACTTATGAATTCATAAGGTTTACATATGAAAATATAGGTCTTACATGTAGGTTTAAATTATTGAAAATGAATGGATCATGAAAAATATCCATGACCTAGCTATTGGTATGAAATTAAGAAAATGATGAGGAAGTTGAGTAAACATGGATTAAATGATGAAATGAGCATGTATGAAAGATTGTAAGCTAGTTTTATGAAATACATAAATTGGAATAGATGAGAAATGAAGATAAGTATATGAAATATATGGTATAACACCATAATGGAGAAAGTGATGAGATTAAGGCATTGAGAGGAGTTAAATGCATTGATTTAGAGTCATGCAAGTGAAAACAAGTATATTAAAGTATACTGATGTGGATAATTATTAACAGCTTCGAAGTTGATATTAGAAGTTGATTGGACTGCGAGAGTGAGCAGCACCGAGGAAGTGAGATCACGCGACGTGATCCGAGGTAAGGGAATTTCGTGAGTAGCTAGAGATAGCTACGTGTATTTCGAATAGAATTTCAATAACTATATTCTATAAGAAATTTCGTGTATAGAAACATTCGGTAGGATCTGATAAGTTAAAAAGCTTAGGAAGCATATGGGTGATTAAATTCAACATATTTTAAATGTGTATGGATAGAATGGCTAATGTTTTCATGTATATGTGAAAACAACACATTTGAGTGCCTATTTGATTTAATTGGGTGAAATTTAATTTAAATAAGTTATCTATCAGGTTGTGTGTAAACCATTAGTGCTAGAGAATACTCGCACTTGATTTTTGAGATATGCATCATAAAGTACTTGAGTATATTCTCGTACTTAATTTTAAATGCAAATTATGCATTATGGAGTATTGAGAGCATTGTTCATACTCAGTTTTACATGATAGAGTACTAGGAGCATTGCTCGTACTCAGTTTTCATTGATTGATGCAATAGAGTTATATCATTTTGTTATGGTCGTGCTAGGAGTTTACTCGCACGTATAAATTTTAAAAGAGAAAGCATGAAACAGCCGTGTTGGGAGCCTATGCTGACTGTGTGTCGCATCGATTATATGCTTGCATGTGCATATTTTGAGATATGGCTGAGGGCTATCAAAAATATTATCCATAGTATAAGGGCTAAGACTTTCGGCAAGCACCCGACTATGAGATATATCCAAGGTAGGAGGACCAAGACTTATAGCAAGCATCTCAACCTTGAGATTGGGTCCATGGAGTACTTTGTACCGTGTATGTCACACGGAGTACGTTGTACCATGAGTACACGATGTTGTTGAGTTGTGAGATAACGATTGAGGATTTGACCCATCTTTTGTTACAGCAAATGTGAGGCCCTGCACACCGAGTATTGTGTAGCCTAGGATCACGAAAAATGAGTTATGACCAAAATCTCGAAACATGTAGTCGCCTATCTCATTTCATCACTTGAGATTTCTTGAATGAACTATCACATGGTTTTATAATCTAGACATGTGAATTTGTGTGTGAAAAAGGGTAACCCGAGGGATGGGGAGGCCCAGTTTTCCATGTTTTAAACATGATGGTGTGCCATATTATTTTGATTTAATTGAATGGCATGATAAATGTGAATTTTATGAATTACATGAGAAATGCAATGTTTTGCATAAAATACTGAGATTTATGAAACCAGCATGAATTCAGTTTTATAACTGATGATTTATATCTATATATATATTGCATAAAAGTTTTAAGTAAGATGCATGCTTTAGATATGAGTTGATAAGGAAATGATTTCAAGGCATGAGCATAGTATTTTGTAGATAGTGTGGTTATCTACTTGCTTGCCTGTTTTCCTTACTGAGCTACGAGCTCACCCCCTTTTTATTTCCCCTCTCTACAAAGCGTTCACAGTAGTCGAGCACGACTGAGGACTAGTATTCCTTGATCTGCTGCATATCCATCTTATGAGAGGTATACACATTTAAACATTTTGTACTAAACAATGTAAAAGCATAGTTATGTCAACGAATGTATGGTCAGAGATGTATATGTACAAGATTTTTGTATTTAAAGTATTTGAGTTTACTTTTGAAAAAAGTATACTTATAGTTAATAAAAATTATATATTATTATGTATGTATGTTGTGAAATGAATATGGTTGAGGTGACTAATATTGAATCACGGCCCAACTGTTTGGCGTTGATTTTGACAGAAGGAGAGGTAAGTAAAATGCGAAAACTTTATGGTGATTTTGGTAGGTCACGGGAGGGAAGGTCATGACATGGACCTTTTAATTTTTTTATTGTGCCATCGCCACCCCCATCTACATAGATTAATCTCGAACTATCATCTACCCAATCACTGGTAGTATCACAGGCCGCAGCAGAGCCTCAAATGGCCCATAATAGCGTAATAGTAAAAATGATAACTTAGGGTATGATTGTGACTTAGAAAGAGACTGAGGCAGTTTCGAAAGTTAGTCCGCTAGTATTTACTGGAGTCAAGAATCTGGTTACAATGGAAAATTGGACTAAAGAATTGTAGAAGTTATGCGGATTCTTGAGGAGTACTACTATAAACAAGATAGTCTTTGCAGCATTGATATTGAAATTGAAAGTCAAACCTTGATGGAAGTCCCCCGATTTATTCCAAGGAACTCGACATGAGAGAGTTACATGGGATGTGATTCTGTATACCTTAGACAATAATACATCCCGGATATGACACAACAGTAATTACTAAATGAAATGTTTGAATTGGACAAAAGGTATAAGATTGTGGATGAATATGAATCAAAATTTATAGTTTTGGAAGAAGTCCAAAAACTCAGAGGAGAGACTGGGATCCTCAATCGAGCTAGGTTAGCTCCATTTGATATTATTATTTATGAGGAAGCAGTGCGTAAGACACTACTGTGTGGCTAGGACATAACTATGTGAATATGATATGCATGTCTTCGAAGTACTAGAAAATGAAAGGTAAAGAGCATGACTAAAAGTGATCATTTTAATGAAGACAGGGAAGTAATAGAAGAGTAAAGTTATTGTAACTGTAAGAATGAATTACTGAACTAACTATATGAATGAAATATTTAAGCCCTACCTGGATAAATTTGTTTTAGTATTTATCGGTGATATTATGGTGTATCCTAAGTCCTGGAAATAAACAAAAGCAGCAATTGAGAACTGTTTTACAAACCCTCAAAGAGAAGAGAATGTATACCAAGTTCGGTAAATGTGATTTTGATTATAACAAATATCTTTTCTCAATCATGTTGTATCAAGAACGGGTGTCAATTGGACTCACCCAAAGCAGAGGTTATAGATCAGTGGGAAAGGCCCAAAAGGAAACAAGTTTCGTGATAATTGATATGTGAAATGTGATAAGTTTTGAAGTATGATAAATTTTGAATACAGATTATATTTTGGGATAAGAGATGTATACGATGTATGAATACTTCTGGTATATCAAATGATTTAGATTAAGTGATATGAATTGAGAATGGATTGTGTCCAAAGGATAAATGAGTTGCGATAAACTTTGTTTTCTGCTTTCAACTATAACTTGAATTTTGAACCTTTATGATTGTATTTCGTTCGTGTGGTCAGGTTTGATGGCTAATGAAGGTATTTCAAAATACCTCTCTGCCTGAAAAACTTGACAGCGTTTAAAAATGTCCTAGCCCATAATTCAAGAGAAAATTATATACAGATACCTCGAGAAAGGGACTGGGCTACATATTAATGTAGAGTAGAAAGGTAACTTCTTATGGATCTTGGCAATTAACAGATTATAAGAAGACTTACCTGACCCATGATTTATAAATTGGCAACTGTAATATTTGTATTGCAGATATGGCGCTACTATTGGTATAGTGAGAAATTGTAGGTTCTCATTAATCCTAAAAGTCTTAGATATTTTCACAGAAGGTATTGAACATAAGGTAAAGGAAATGACTAGAGTTAGTGCCTTGAGCAAAAGTAACCTCAAAACAGTGTCATATATATATATAATGGTCAGGAAATACGAACTGTTGGAACATCTTGTGAACCTCAAATTGGATAGAATTCTTCTGATACTGATGTTACTGTATGATAGCTAACCTAAGGTTTGAACACTAGACTTGATTGATCGAATCCAATAGGTTCAACATAATGATAAGTATTGTATTGATGTATCTAATCAAATCTAGATGGTTACTACAACAGATTTTGGGTATTGGTATTAGTGGGTTATTGAGGTTCAAAGGTAGAGTTTGTGTTCCTGATGATGCACAGTTGAAGAAATGATATGAATGAAAAAGGATGTGGCCGAATTTATCGCTCGGTGTCATTTGTGTTAGCAGATTAAGGTAAAGCATCAGAAACCTGCAGGGTTGTTACAGCCTCTACTGATACCATCATGGAAATGAGAGCATATCACCATTGATTTCATTATGGGATTACTGTAAGACCCGTAAAATTCTATGTAATCTTATGATTTCCATGATATACAAACAAGTTAAAATATATATGAATCATAAGAATTGGATGTTTTTGAGTGTTAAGTGTGAATGAATTCTAAAATGGATATTGAAGTGATTGAATGGGAGTTTAAATTTGGAAAAATTTGGGAAAATGCAGTAGGAATTCCCCAGATGAAGGCTAGATCGATCTCCTATCCAAGGCAGATTGCTCCCTTATGCAAACAGAACAATTTCAAGTTAATCCGCCAAGGCCAGATCGATCTCCCCATTTAGCAAATCGATCTCCCTAATGAGCAGATCGATCTGCATTGCCTCTGCCTAGCTGAGATCGATCCATACTTAAATGCAGATCGATCTCCATTTGATTCTGTCAAGAGCATATCGATCTCTCCCTATAAGCAGATCGATCTCCTCAAGCTTCTGCCAAGCAAGGATCAATTTTCCCCATTTAAAATATGAGAATTCGATGGCAAAAACTAAGGAAAGATCGATCTCCTCACCCTAGCAGATCGATCTCATCACTCTCAATCTAAAACAAACCCCACGGCAAAGCCTCTTTCTTCAGCAAACCAACACACCTCTTCCATTTTTACCCAAAATACCAAGCTTTCTCTCTAAAAAATGCACCCCTTTCAATAAAAGATTTGAGAAAAAACTATTAGAGCAAAGTTGTTCATTATGAGGAGAAGAACAACATAGCTTGGAATCAACATTTTATTTGTTGGAATAAAGGAGCAAAGGAGTCTTCAAATTTGGAAAAGAGGAAAGTCAAGCTAGGTGAGTTTCCAATACAACAACTCAAAGTATATTTATGTAGTTGTTGTTGTGAGTAGATTGGTGTATGTATTGATGATTGAAACCACCTAGAATGTAATGGAACAAGCATAACCTAGAATGGGTTTAGTGTGAGAAAATATGATATAGCTGAGTTGATGATAAATGGAATATAATAAGGTGTTAGTGAGGTGATGTAGATGATTTTGAGATGATTGAATGAAGCTACATTGTGAGATTAGTCAAGTTATGAAAATAAGCATATAAGGTGTTTGATGAATTGCTATAGTGAATGAAATTATGAACTAGAGCCACTATGGACTTAATATTGATTTAGTGTCAATCAATAGGCCTAAAGAGTTCAATAGACTCTCGAGAAATAAATAGAGTAATCAAAAATGAACTTAAGAGGAAATGGGGCCTTATAAGTGTTAATGAAAACTATAAGTCGATTCGACTATAGTAAACGCAAGAATTTTATTTCATTAGATTAAATTGATGTGATATGTAATTTCGTGCAATCCCGGAGATTTCTTTGGAGGCGAATCAAACTACACAATCGAGCAGCTCTAAGGAAGTGGAATCACTCGACGTGATTCCAAGTAAGGGAATTTTGTAAGTACCTAGAGATAGCTGCACGTATTTTGAGGGTAATTATAGGGTATTGAAATTGTGTTGGTTGCCTAGAAAAGAAAATAATAGTTTGCGTGAACGATTTGGAATATGACTGATTTTGGTTTTGGAAATAAATCTTGCAAAAAGGGGTAGTAAGGCTAATAATTGTATAAACATCATGTTTTGACGTTTTTTATGAAACACATTACTTTGGTTTAAGCAAATTAATGGATAGGCTGTCTATTTGATTTCCATGATTTCATGAAAAAGCACGAGTCGGGTGTTGACTTTGATTTTTATGTGTTGTGTTGAAATAGAGCCACCTATCGGATTTATATGAGTTAAATCGTGTTGGAGCATCTCTCGCACTAGATTTTGATGTTTTAAATATATCAAAATTGTGCTGGAGCTTAGCTCGCACCATGTTTAAAGTTGATGATGTTTTACTAGCCGTACAGGAGATTCTGCTCGTACGTGGATTTCCATTTATTTTCTTATGCATATAACCATACTGGAGCTATGCTCGTACATGATTTCCTCATTATTTATTATGCATAAAGTCGTACTAGAGCATTGCCCGTACGAGGGAATTTATTGATGATGCATAAATCGTGCTAGAGCTTAGCTCACACTGGTTTTCACACTGTGATATGTAATGAGTCGTACAAGATGCCTCGTGTAGACTGTGTGTCACATGGATGAGATGCTCGCATGTGCACTTGAGACTGAGTAGGTTATGCATGGCATGGAGTAGCGGCACCCCCAACCATGATATGGGTCCACGGAGTACGTTGTACCGTGTACATCACACGGAGTACGTTGTATCGTGAGGTTATGATGTTGATTTAAAAGTCAGGCGTAGGACTAACCCACCTTTGTTTCAACATGATACCCCACACATTAGGATCCATGTGGTCTAGGATGATAATGACATAGTTGGCCAACATAGTCCTCGATATATATAGTGACCACCTGTCTCACATGATATCACATGCTTTTTGTATACTAAACATGATTTGTGTTGTCCAAGGTAAACCTGAGGGAGGGGTCGAACCTTGTAGGATGATTTGAGAGACGTTGTTATGATGAACATGAAATTTATGACCTGAGAAGGATCTAATGAATTTAACTGAGTTTTGATTTGGTGTTAAATTCTAAGGAATGGTTTTATGATGAGTTTTATTATGATGAGCATGAGATGTTTTGCATGACTATTTTTCCATGTTTACAATCCTATTTTCATGTTTTTCAATACATGATATACATGTGGCATAGTTTTAATATTTCCTCATGCTTTAGATATTAATGATTTATATACATGACATTATAAGCATGTAGATAGTGTAGTTATCTACCATGCTTGCATTATTGCCTTACTGAGCGTGTGGTTGCTCATCCCATTCATTTTTCCCCCTTTACAAAACGCGTATAGTAGCCTAGTGAGGGATTGAGGCGTTGTATTTAGATATCCGCTGCTCTCCATCGCCAAGAGATATACATACAAGAATTCTTTTTGTATCTAAACATGTAATAGCACAGTATTCATTTGAATTGTAATATGGGGGGTGTAAGTGTTAGCAAACATGTATAAGTATAGAACTTAAACTTTCAAATGTATGTGTTTGCTTTTGATTAATTGAAAAATGAATAGTAAGTGATGATTAATACTGACTCACTACCCAACTATTATTTGTGAGAGTTATCATTCACGACTGGGTAAGGAAGTGAAAAGCAAAAAATTTATGGTGATTTTTTGATAGAAAAGATGAAAAGGGGTCGTGACAAAGATTGGTATCAGAGCCGAGTTTTCCTGATGTGAGTCGATATTACTGTGCTTTTGTTTAGATATAATTGTGTATACCGAGATGGAATAGGACTAATAAATGGTTATGGATACATGAAATTAGGCATTATGTTTGTCACACGTCGAGGTAGAGGGGCGGGAGCACGTGCTAGAGGCCGTAGGGGCAGGCCTGAGAGCCGTACGAAGCCGCAGACTGATCCGGCTCTATAAGACCCTGTTGGGAGACCAGGGGATACCAAGGCACGCTTCGTTAGGATAAAGTGGAGTATTGAGAGCCTCGTTGAGATAGTCACACAGGCATTGGGTACTGCCGATAGACGAAGTCCAGTCATGCAGCCTACTACTACTGGGTAGGCAGCTGTAGAGGCAGAGAGGCCTTAGGCTACGAGGACTGTCACACCACCCCCAGTACAAGATATGGCTTCTCTTATCGCTCCACAGCCGAGCGAGAGTGACGTGGGATATGATTGTGAATTGAGTAGGCTACGACAGTTTTAGGAGTTGAAACCTCCAGTATTTAGAGGAGTGAAGGACCCGGTTGTTACTGAGGATAGGGTTTATGAAATGGAGAAATTGCATGGGTTCTTCAGATGCACACCAACTGAGAAAGTGGCTTTTGTCGTATTTATGCTGAAAAGTGAGGCAGAACACTGGTAGAGATCCACCGTATCTATTTTGAGGGCCCGACACTCCGATATGACATGGGAGATATTCTTTGAGGCCTTTAAGAGGCAGTACATTCCAGCCACTGCATGGAGGAAGTTGAGGATGGATTTTATGAACTTGGTTTAAGGGAACCATTCTGTAGATGAGTATGAGTAACAGTTCATATCTTTGGGGAGGTATGCACTGACACATTGAGCAATGAGGCTATGAAGGTCCACAAGTTCATGGATGGACTGGGACTAGCCATTAGATCTAGATTGGCTCCGTTCGACATCCTCACCTATGAAGAAGCAGTGCTCAGGGTGCAATTATGTGAACAGGACTTTGAGCAGAACGCCTCTGAATTTGGAAAGGTTAGTGGCAGGAGAGACAAAGACCAAAAGAGATCCAAGATTGATAGAGTGGTCAAAAGAGAGGCCAGAGACTGTTTGAGAAGAGGCTCAAGATTAAAGAGGTGTGGGATAGAGCTACTAAACCTCCTGTGTACCCAGCTTTAGCGCCATCGAGGGGTGTAGCCATTAGAGGACCACGGCCTACTACCGATCAGTGTAGGAGATGTGGTAGATTTCATGGTACCAGGCCTTGTCCAATGACCCTTGTTTTGTGTTACAGAAGTGGGAAGCCTGGGTATATCACGAGGTATTGTCTAGAGATGATGCAGACCACCTCACAGAAGGGCTAAGAGCCAGAGAGAGCTCCGATTGAGACAGCTGAGGAGAACGGGAAACAAGCGGTTGGCAGAGGGCGAGTGCATGCACTAGATCAGGACACTTCGGACACTTCAAAGGATTTGACTAAAGGTACCATCCTAATTTTTTATTTAGAAGCATTTGTATTATTTAATCTTAGTGCCATGCATTCCTTTATATCGCCTTCCTTTATACATAAGTTGTTGAAACATGTAAAGCCTACATTGTTAGATAGAATGTTGATGATTTCCACACGTATGAATGATGGTCAGTTGACTAAATATGTATATAGGAATTGTAAGGTGAAGATAGGGGAAAAGATATGGAAGTCGATTTAATTCTACTGAGTATGAGCAATTTTGATGTTATCTTATGAATGGATTGGTTGGCTGCAAATCGTGTTGTTATGGATTGTCATACGAAGAGATTGATGTTTTCAGAGATAACTAACCTTATTGTAAGTTTTGTTGAAAGGAAATGAAAGAACATGATTATTCTAAATGAGAAGAGTATAACTTTAATCCATCATATTTGAGAGATAAATTTACTTATTAATTATTAATGTTAATGTGATTAATTTATGTTGCTAACGGCGAAAAAGATAATGTGAAGGGTTCATTGCATACGTGGTTGACACAGATAGGGCACATCCAGAATTGAGAGACATTTCAGTAGTTGCAGAATTTCCTAATGTCCTTCCAGATGATTTACCAGGGCTACCACTCGAAAGGGAGATGGAGTTTTGTATAGAGTTGGTACCTGGTACAGAGCCGATATCTAAACAACCGTATAGGATGGCTCTGATAGAGTTGGAAGAGCTAAAGAAGCAGTTGCAAGAGTTGCTAGAGAAGGAGTTTATTAGACTGAGTATCTCACCTTGGGGAGCTCCGATGCTATTTGTTAGGAAAAAGGATGGGAGTCTCCGACTATGTATAGATTACTAGTTGTTGAATAAGGCCACCATTAAGAACAAGTACACCTTTCCACACATTGATGATTTGTTGGATTAGCTCCGGGGGGTACATGTCTTTTCTAAGATAGATCTACGATCTGGGTACCATCAGTTAAGGATACGGAGTGGAGATGTACCCAAGACAGCATTTCGTACCCGTTATGGCCACTACGAGTTCCTGGTTATGCCATTCCGATTGACGAATGCCCCCGCAGCATTTATGGCCATGATGAATGATGTATTCAAGCCATACCTAGACCAGTTTGTGATTGTACTCATTGACGATATTTTGGTTTGTTCCAAGTCAAGGGAAGATCATGAGCAGCATTTGAGGATAGTTCTGCAAACCCTCCGAGAGAAGGAATTATATGCCAAACTCAATCAGTGCAACTTTTGGTTAGAGCAAATCTCATTTTTGGGCCATGTTGTATCGAGGTATGGGGTATCAGTGGATCCATCCAAGGTTGAGGAAGTTGTACAGTGGGAACAGCACAAGACAATCACTGAGATCAAGAGTTTTCTGGGATTGGCAGGGTATTATCAGAGATTTGTTGAGGGTTTCTCAAGACAAGCTGCTCTGTTGACACGTCTCACACGGAAAGATGTTAAGTTTGTGTGGGACAAGGCATGTGAGAGGAGTTTTCAGGAGCTTAAGCGTTGATTGACTACTGCCCTGATTCTCACCATTCCTACCAGCTCAAGAGGTTTCTCGGTGTATACGGATGCATCACACCAGGGACTGGGCTGTGTACTTATGTAGGATAGGAAAGTAGTTGCCTATGGATCTAGACAATTGAATGATCACGAGAGGAACTATCCGACGCACGATTTAGAGTTGGCAGTCGTAGTGTTTACCTAGAAGATATGGCGCCACTATCTCTATGGTGAGAAATTTCAGGTATATACGGATCACAAGAGCCTTACGTATCTGTTTTCACAGAAAGAGCTGAATATGAGACAAAGAAGATGACTCAAACTCATGAAGGACTATGATTGTGAAATCATGTACCACCCAGGTAAGACGAATGTAGTTGTCGATACTTTGAGCAGGAAAAGCCTCGGGTTGGTGCCTTATATGATGGTTCAAGAACATGAGTTGTTGGAGCAATATACGAACCTCAGTTTGAATGTAACCCATCCTGGTACAGAAAGATTTGATGTTATGGCCAGTTTAACATTGGAGCCAGAACTGATTAGTCGTATTCGACAGGCTCAGCAGAGTGATCGACAATGTATCGATTGGTTGAGTCAGGCATAGATCAGTGTGGGTACTGATTTTGAACTGAGTACAGATGGATTATTGAGTTTCAAGGGCAGAGTATGTGTTCCCGATGATCCAGAGATCAATAAATTGATTTTATCAGAGGCTTACTCATCGAGGTATACGATACATCCAAGAAGTACCAAGATATATCAAAACCTTTGGAAAGTTTATTGGTGGTCTAGAAGGAAAAGATACATTGCTGAATTTGTCACTAGATGTCTCATTTGTCAGCAGGTAAAGGTAGAACATTAGAAGCCTGTAGGATTATTGTAGCCTCTATCGATATCGACATGGAAATGGGAGCACGTCACCATGGATTTTGTGATGGGTTTACTGAGGACCCGTAGAGGTCATGATGCCATTTAGGTGATTGTGGATCGTTTGACGAAGTCAACCCATTTCTTAGCTATGAGAACTACCGATACTCTGAGTCAGTTGGCGAACTTGTATGTTCAAGAGATAGTTCGGTTACATGGTGTTCCACTGAGCGTTGTTTCTGATCAGGATGCCCGTTTCACTTCCCATTTCTGGGAACATTTTCAGGAAGCGATGGGGACCCAATTAAGTTTTATTACCACTTTTCATCCTCATACAAATGGTTAGTAAGAGAGGACTATACAGACCTTGGAGGATATGTTGAGAGCATGTGTGCTGGATTTTAGAGGCTTTTGGGATGATCACCTACCGTTAGCCGAGTTCGCCTATAATAACAGCTATCATGCGAGTATCAGGATGGCACCATATGAGGCATTGTATGGATGTAGATGCCGATCCCCTATTGGATGGGAAGAGGTTAGTGACAGACAGATTTTTACTCCCGATTTATTACAGCAAGCCTCTGAGGTCGTCCAGTTGATATGTGAGAGATTACGAATAGCTGAGAACCTGTAAAAGAGGTATGCTGACAGGAGATAGAGACCACTGGAATTTGCTGTGGGTGAGACGGTATTCTTGAGAGTTTCTCCCTTGAAAGGGATTATGAGGTTTGGTAAGAAGGGAAAGTTGAGCCCTCGGTATATCAGACCCTTTAAGATTCTAAAGAGAGTGGGAGATAAGGCTCCTAGGTTTTCATTGCTGCCAGAGTTACCAGGTGTTCATAACGTCTTCCACGTCTTTATGCTTCGAAAATACCATCTAGACTTGACACATGTGATAAGATATGATCCATTGAAGCTCAATGAGAGTATGACGTATGTTGAGAAGCCGATTCGGATATTGCATAGGAATGAAAAGGTTCTTAGGTTAAAGACGATCCCCTTAGAGAAAGTTCTTTGGTAATATCACAGTCCGGAGGAAGCTACATGGGAATTGGAGAGCAAGAAATAAGAGAAGTACCCAGAGTTGGTCTCAAGTTAACTCGGTTCTAATTTGGAGGACTAAATTTCTTAAAGGAGGGGAGGAATGTAAGACCCGTAAAATTCTATGTAATCTTAAGATTTCAATAATGTACAAACAAGTTAAATTATATATGAATCATAAGAATTGGATGTTTTTTAGTGTTAAGTGTGAATGAATTCCAAAATGGATATTGAAATGATTGAATGGGAGTTTAACGTTGGAAACATCTGGGAAAATGTAGTAAGAATGCCCCAGATGAAAGCCATATGGATCTCCCATCCAAGGCAGATCGATCACTTGTGCAAACAGAACAATTTCAAGTCAATCTGCCAAGGTTAGATCGATCTCCCCATTCAGCAGATCGATCTGTATTGCCTCTGCCTAGTTGAGATTGATCCCCTCCTAAATGCAGATCGATCTCCATTTGATTCTGTCAAGAGCAGATCGATCTCTCCCCATGAGCAGATCGATCTCCTCAAGCCTTTGCCAAGCAAAGATCGATCACTCCCCAATGAGCATATCGATCTCCCCGTTTTAAAACCTAAGAATTCGATGGCAAAAACCAAGGAAAGATTGATCTCCTCACCCTAGCAGATCGATCTCATCACTCTCAATCAATAAAAACCCCACGACAAAGCCTCTTTCTTCAATAAACCAACACACATCTTCCATTTTTACCGAAAATACTAGGCTTTCTCCCTCTAAAATACACCCCTTTCCATAAAGATTTAAGAAAAAACTATTAGAGAAAAGTTGTTCATTGTGAGGAGAATAACAACATAGCTTGGAATCAACATTTTATTTGTTGGAATGAAGGAGAAAATGAGTCTTTAAATTTGAAAAAGAGGAAAGTCAAGCTAGGTGAGTTTCCAATACACCAACTCAAAGTATATTTATCTACTTGTTGTTGTGAGTAGATTGGTGTATGTATTGATGATTGAAACCACCTAGAATGTAATGGAACAAGCATAACCTAGAATGGGTTTAGTCTGAGAGAATATGATATGGTTGAGTTGATGATAAATGGATTATACTAAGGTATTAGCGAGGTGATGTGCATGATTTTGAGATGACTGAATGAAGCTACATTGTGAGATTAGTCAAGTTATGAAAATAAGCATATGAGGTGTTTGACGAATTGCTATAGTGAAGGAAATGATAAACTAGAGGCACTACTAAGTTAATACCGAATTAGTGTGAATCAATGGCCTAAATAGTTCAGTAAACTCTCGAGAAATAAATAGAGCAATCAAAAATGAACTTAAGAGGAAATGGGGCCTTATGAGTGTTAATGAAAACTATAAGTCGAATCGACTATAGTAAATGCAAGAATTTTATTTCATTGGATTAAATTGATGTGATATGTAATTTCGTGCAGTTTCAAAGATTTGGTTGGACGCGAATCAAACTGCACAATCGAGCAGCTCTAAGGAAGCGAAATCACTCGACGCGATTCCAAGTAAGGGAATTTTGTAAGTACCTAGAGATAGATGCACGTATTTTGAGGGTAATTATAGGGTATTGAAATTGTGTTGGTTACCTAGAAAAGAAAATAATGGTTTGTACGAACGATTTGGAATACGAATGATTTCAGTTTTGGAAATGAATCTTGCAAAAAGGGGTTGTAAGGCTAATAATTGTTAAATATTATGTTTTGTCATTTTTATGAAACACATTGCTTTGGTTTAAGAAAATTGATGGATAGGCTGGCTATTTGATTTCTATGATTTCATGAAAAAGTACGAGTTGGGTGTTGACTTTGATTTTTATATGTTGTGTTGAAATAGAGCAACCTATCGGATTTATATGAGTTAAAACATGTTGGAGCTTCGCTTGCATTGGATTTTGATATTTTAAATATATCGAAAATGTGCTGGAGCTTAGCTCGTACCATGTTTTGAGTTGATGACAATTTACTAGCCGTACAGGAGCTTCTACTTGTACATGGATTTTTGTTGATTTTCTTATGCATATAATCATACTGGAGCTATACTCGTACGTGATTTGATCATTATTTATTATGCATAAATCCGTACTAGAGCGTTGCTCGTACGAGGGAATTTATTGATGATGCATGAATCGTGCTAGAGCTTAGCTCGCACTGGTTTTCACACTGTGATATGTAATGAGTTGTGCTGGATGCCTCGTGTAGACTGTGTGTCACACGGATGAGATACTCGCACGTGCACTTGAGACTGAGTAGGTTATGCATGGCATGGGATAGATAAAACCTACGGCAGGCACCCCCAACCATGATATGGGTCCACGGAGTACGTTGTACCGTGTACATCACACGGAGTACGCTGTACCGTGAGGTTATGATGTTGATTTAAAAGTCTGGCAAAGGACTAACCCACCTTCATTCCAGTATGATGCCCCACACACCGGGATCCATGTGGTCTGGGATGATAATGACTTAGTTGGACAACATTGTCCTTGATATATGTAGTGACCACCTGTCTCACATGATATCACTTGGTTTTTGTATACTGAACATGATTTGTGTTATCCAGTGTAGACCCAAGGAAGGGGTCGAACCTTGTGGGATGCTTTGAGAGATGACATGTAATTTATAACTTGAGAAGGATCTAATGAATTTTACTGAGTTTTAATTTTTTGTTAAATTCTAAGGAATGGTTTTATGATGAGTTTTATTATGATGAGCATGAGATGTTTTACATGATGATTTTTTCATGTTTACATGCCTATTTTCATGTTTTTCAATACATGATATATGTATACACATTTGGCATAGTTTTGATATTTTCTCATGCTCTGGATTTTAATGATTTATATACATGACATTATAAGCATGTAGATAGTGTAGTTATCTACAATGCTTGCATTATTGCCTTAGTAAACGTGTGGTTGCTCATCCCATTCGCTTTTCCCCCTCTAGAGAGCGCGCATAGTAGCCTAGTAAGGGGTTGAGGCGTTGTATTTGGATATTCGCTGCTCTCTATCGTCAAGAGGTATACACACACAAATTCTTTTTGTATCTAAACATGTAATAGCACAGTATTCATTTGAATTGTAATATGGGGGATGTAAGTGTTAGCAAACATGTGTAAGTATAGAACATAAACTTTTAAATGTATGTGTTTGCTTTTGATTAATTGAAAAATGAATGGTAAGTGATGATTAATACTGACTCACAGCCCAACTGTTATTTGTGAGAGTTGTCGTTCACGACCGGGTAGGGAAGTGAAGATCGAAAAATTTATGGTGATTTTTAGATAGAAAGGATGAAAAGGGGTCGTGACAAAGATTGGTATCAGAGTTGAGTTGGCCTGATGTGAGTCGGTATTAATAAGTAGGAAAGTTGCATCCCCATATTATTGTGCTTTTGTTCAGATATAACTGTGCATATCGAGATGGAACAGGACTAATAAGTGGTTATGGTTACAAGAAATTAGGCATTATGCCTGTCACATGCCGAAGTAGAGGGGCAGATGCACGTGCTAGAGGTCAGGACCCTGTTGAGAGACCAAGGGATACCGAGGCACGCTTCGCTAAGATAGAGCAGAGTACTGAGAGCCTTGTTGAGATAGTCACACATGCGTTAGGTGCTGGCGATAGAAGGGGTCCAGTCGTGCAGCCTACTACTACCGGGCAGGCAGCTGCAGAGGCAAAAATGCCTCAGGCTACGGGGACTGTCACACCAGGATACAGCTTCTCCTATCGCTCCACAGCCAAGCGAGAGTGACCTGGGAGATGATTGTGAATTGAATAGGCTACGACAGTTTTAGGAGTTGAAACCTCCAGTATTTAGAGGAGTGAAAGACTCGATTGTTACTGAGGATTGGGTTTATGAGATGGAGAAGTTGTATGGGTTCTTCAGATGTCTATCGACTGAGAAAGTGGCCCTTGTCGTATTTATGCTGAAAGGTGAGGTAGAACACTGGTGGAGATCCACCGTATCTAGTTTAATGGCCCGACACTCCGAGATGACATGGGAGATATTCTTGGAGGCCTTTAGGAGGCAGCACATTCCAACCACTGCATGAAGGAAGTTGAGGATGGAGTTTATGAACTTGATTCAAGGGAACCGTTCTGTAGATGAGTATGAGTAGAGGTTCATATCCTTGGTGAGGTATGCAATGACACATTGAGTAGTGAGGCTATGAAGGTCCAGAAGTTCACGGATGGATTGAGACTAATTATTAGATCTAGATTGGCTCCGTTCGACATCCTCACCTACGAAGAGGCAGTGCGCAGGGTGCAATTATGTGAACAGGACTTTGAGTAGAATGCCTTTGAATTTGGATAGGTTAGTGGCAGAAGAGATAAAGATCGGAAGTTATCCAGGATTGATAAAGCGGTCAAGAGAGGAGGCCAAAGACTGTTTGAGAAGAGGCCCAAGATTAAAGAGGTGCAGGAGAGAGCTTGTCAGACCCGGATTTTTTGTAGCTTATTTCCTTATGATTCCTATGTGTATGAACACTAAATAATTATGGTTGAATCATAAGAAGAGTATTTACTAGATTTAAAGTGTTAATGAAATGAATTAACACGCAAAAGCTACATAAAATGCCTAATGTGGATGATAAGTATCACAGACTAAACCGAGTCATTCTAAATCATTCTGACTGAAAATAAGAACTTAAAATAAGAGAGCGTAGAGAGCTCATGAAGGAAAGTCAACTTGATTTAGACCCGAACATACAAAACGAGAATAAAAGCTAAAAAGGGTAAAATGGACCTTTTCGGTGAGAAAAGGAGTTTCGGGTAAAATTATCCACCGAGAGCGGTTGGGATATAAAGACGAGAGTGTAAGACATGATATATAACACTTTCGAAAATTTAAGAAAAAGTCAACTTAGTCAATGGTTAAGGAAAAAGTCAACTATAGTTAAAAAAAGTGGACTTTTACCATAGTTGACTAATCAAGGTTTGAAATTAACCTAAGTGTGGAGAAAAATTTGGGGAAAAATATTCTTGGCCAGAATACAAGATAATCATCCCCGGAAGTAAGGAAAATTTATTCGGAAGGATTCCGGAATAAATTTAATGGTTAAAAACGTAATGGGCCTAAGGTGAAAATTTTAAAGCCCATTAAGGTATACTAAACGTATATCGAAATTCTAAGGTCCTTTGGACGGAATTGTTGGACCAATTGATCGGCCAAATTTTGAGACAATAAAAGGCCCGAGGTATAGTAAAAATTTCAGCCCGAAAGCCCATTAGGAAAGCCCAAACCGAGAAGCCCAATTGGAAAAAGCCCATGAGATAAATATCTAACTATAGTTAATGTTAACTATGACTCATAAGGTGACTCATAAGGTGACTCATGGTTCAGATTTGGAAAGTCAAGCATAGTGGCTGAAAAGTAAGGCTTAATGGCTAAGTAAGTGGCTTATAAATGCAGCCACACCATTGTCTTCTTCATCACTCATTTCCGGCTAGAGAAGAACACCATTGAAACATAACCATTCAAGCTTTCTCTCACTAGAAATCACTAGGAATTAGTCATATTTGGAACTTGCATTCTTCATGGAAGTTGTTCCAAATTGAAAGGAGATTAACATATGTTGGAATTGGCTATCAAGGAGCCATAGAGAGCAAACCGAGAGCCTCCAAAGTTTCGGCCAAAAGGAGAACACTACAATTGGTATATTTTCTAATTTCCAATTTCATATATGTTAATGTATGAATGATTTCAAGTATGTTGATATATGTTTTAAGCATTGAAACATATTAAATCACCATGAAGAGGGTTAGGCCGAGAGTGATCAATGGGATATTGAAATATGTCAATTTGATTTTAAGACATAAATGGATTAGTACACATGTATTAATGTTAATGGTACAATTAGAATTAATCAAATTGATTAATTAATACATGTAAATTGTTGGCAACCAAGGTGTTTGATAAAATGCCTAAATGAACTATAGGATGATTGGTAATGTTGCCTACCAAGTGTTTGTGAAAATGCCTAAGTGAAAATGGCTAGGAAATAGGCATGTATGGCATGCCATGGTGGAAACCGAGAATGGCTAAGCTCTCGGCCAAGGCATGTGGCCGAGAGGCCCAAATGGGCCAAACCCAATATTTTTAGGCCCAATAGGGTGTAATGGGCCTAAGACAAGCCCAATAAGAGTTGGTGGGCCCCACAAGCCCAATAGGCCCAACAAAAGTGAATAGTAAAATGAAAATGGACTTAAGGCCTAGTTAAGCCCATTAAGGATTTTTAAAGCCCATTAAGGGAAATTAAACTGTATTAATGTGTAATACAGTAGGAAAATGATAATTAACCTGAGGAATGGTTATTTACAGCTCCGGAGTTTACATCGAGAGCTGATCGGACTGCAGGATTTAGCAGCACCGAGGAAGCGAGGTCACTTGACGTGATCCGAGGTAGGGAACTTTTGCGAGTAGTTAGAGATACCTGCACGTATTTTCAACTGCTTCTGCATTCACTTAAAAACTCTGAGGGTCAGAGAAAGTGAATAATAATTATTGCGACCCGATAGTGGCAAATTACGATTTTGCCCCTAGTTAATAAAAAAGTCAACTTTTGTGAGAAGTTGCAAAAAGCATGGAAAATGCTATTGTGAGTGTTTAATTGTTATTAGCATGAAAATAAATAGATGGGCTAATGATTTTAAGGTTGATATGACTTAAGCACACTTTGAGTGCTGATTTTGATGTTTTATAAACAATCCCTTTTTAAATAGCCATCTATCATATTATGTGAGAATGAATCGTGCTAGAGCACAGCTCGCACTGGGATTCATGTGTTTTTCCACATAATATTAGTGCTGGATTTGATACGCACTAGATTTTCATGACATGCATGATAGAGTACTGGAGTTTTACTCGTACTCAGCTTTGAATGATATATGCATGACAGAGTGCTAGAGCGTGGCTCGTACTCGATTCTTCATGGTTTATACATGACATAGTACTGGGAGCGATTGCTCGTACTTGATTTTGATATTGTGCATAGCATAGTACTGGGAGCTATTGCTCGTACTTGATTTGATACATAAACTATGCATTGACCTAGTTGCTGGAGGTTTACTCGCACTAGAGTTGAATTTTATGATATGAAACAGTGTTGAGCGGAGTGACGACTGTGAGTCGCACTCAAGACGCACACTGTATGTGATATGTAATACATGTTGACACCCATGCTTGGATCTTTGCGTGACTGTGTGTCATAGCTAGAGAGGATATCCGCATGAGGTTGATATAGACGTGGTATACTTATTCCCATGGTTTCGAGGGCTAAAGACCCTGGCTATGAGGATTTCCATGGTTTCGAGGGCTAAAGACCCTGGCTGTGAGGGTCCACGGGTGTACTTTGTACCGTGCCCGGGGCACGAGGTGTACGCTGTACCGTGTGTTACGTAGCTGGCGGTTGACATTGGACTGACCATCCTCCCGTTACAGCAGTGAGGCCCCGCACATCTAGATCTATGTGGCTTGGGATCACTTTCTTTTCGGATATGATCATAATCCAGGATACTATTTGTATTTACCACAGAGTCTCACATGATATATCACATTGATTGACTGATTTAAACTGCGGATAGACCTGAGGGATGGGTCGGACTCCGATTTGTGTTGTGAATCATTTGATGCCATATTTATATGTGATTTAAATATACATGGCATGATTTACATAAAGGCATGATTTATATATAAATGCATTGTGTTGCACTACATGCCTACTTTTGAGAAATAAAGCATGATTTTGTACATGGGATTTATTCTGTACAAGTACATATATATTATATTTCAAGACATGCTTTTAAAGTGAGTTAAGGAAATAATGTTTTCAAGGCATAGCACTATTTTGAGTAGATAGTGTGGATATCTACTTGCTTGCCTGATTTCCTTACTGAGCGCGTTATGCTCACCCCCTTTTCTTTACATCTCTCTACAGAGCGTCAGTAGATCGAGAGTTATCGTGGGAGAGTGTCCCAGAGTCCACTGCTAGTTCCTATCGATTCATCAGGTATACTTATTATGTACAGTTGTGTATCTAAACATAGAAACAGCACAGTGATGTATACGTTATATATTATGGGGAATGTAATCGTATTAGATTTTATAAAATCTTACATGTATAATAAAAGCACCTACAGTCAGAATTAATATATTGACATATATGTATGAGAATGGATATTATGGTAAGTGAAGACTCTGACATCGAATCACAGCCCAACCAGTGAAGAGAGGAAAGGTAAGTTAAAATGCGAAAAATTTATTATGGTTTTTGGTTAAAGTCAAGGATTGAAACTGGGGTCCTGACAGGATGGTATCAGAGCAGAAGTTGGTCTGATGTGAGTCGGTGTTAGAAAAATAGGAAAGTGTACATCCCCATAGTACTGTGCTGTGTTTAGATATAACTGTGTCTACCAGATAGGAAATGGACTGATTCACTATTATGAATGCAGGGACTTTGCCTAAATGGCAAATACGCGTAGTGGTAGAGGTATGAGAGGTAGGGCTCGAGGCCGGGGAGAGAGACCCGAGGGACGAGCCGCTGCCAGGCCATTACCTACGCATGAGACTGCAGGTGCTACTGAGGCACCCGATTATGCAGAGACGCGTTTCACGAGATTAGAGCGTGGTCTCGAGACTATTATTGAGATACTGGCACAGACGATGCCAGGTAGGCAGAGACAGGAGGCAGGAGCTGCTACAGGAGAGGCAGTTGCCCCTGATACACCTACGCAGACAGCTGATGCACAGAGGACAGTAGATACTCCTACACCCCCACCAGTTTCGGGTGGCAGTGGATTAGGATATGGATGTGACTTGCATCGGTTGAGGGAGTTCCAGAAGTTCAGACCTCCATCATTTAGTGGGGTCAAGAACCCCGTAGCTGCGGAGGAGTGGTTGGCAGAGCTAGAGAAGCTCTATGGATACATCGAGTGTACGACCTCGGAGATGGTCGCGTTTGCTACGTTCCTACTGAAGGGAGCGGCAGAACATTGGTGGAAGTCCACCAGACCTATATTGAGATCCCGACATACGGATATCACTTGGGATATATTTCGGGAGGCCTTTAGGAGGCAGTTTATTCCTGATACCGCACAGCGGAAGTTACAGGCAGAGTTTTTGAGACTCAACCAGGGGAGTTTATCGGTGGACGAGTATGAGACTCGATTCCTATCCCTAGGGAGATACGACCCGGATACTATGTATAGTGAGACCAGGAAGGTCCACAGATTTATCGACGGGTTGAGACCGGTGCTACGGTCCAAGTTGGTCCCATTAGACATAGTGACCTATGAGGAGGCAGTGCGCAGGGCGCAACTATGTGAGCAGGACTACGAGAGGAATGCTTCTGAGTTTGGGAAGATTAGCCGTAGCCAAGACTTCCAGAAGAAGAGGCCGGCTAGAGATTTTAGTTATCGAGGGGGAAAGAGATCCTTCGGTAAGAGGTCACGGATAGAGGGGACACGAGATAGATATGCTAGATCTCCTGCTTATTCGACTGTAGCCCCAGCAAAGGGCATTGTCATAGGAGGACAGAGACCTGCTGCAGATCAGTGCAGAAGATGCGGTAGATCACATGGAGATAGACCGTGTTCACAGGGTGCTATGGTATGTTTCCGATGTGGGAAACAGGGGCATCTGGCTAGAGATTGCCCATTGCCGTATGCGACTGCACCACAGAGGGGCATGGAGTATGATAGAACCCCAGCTGGTACGTCTGCTCAGAGAGGTAGAGCGACGGCAGAGGAGGAGGGGAAACAAGTGATGGGTCAAGGGCGAGTACACGCTTTGGACCAGGGGACAGCTGATGCTTCATCGGATGTGATTCGAGGTAACATCCTGATTTATGATATTGAAGCATATATTTTAATTGATCCTGGTGCCACGCATTCTTTTGTATCGCCATCATTTGCATGTAAGTTAGCAAGACATGTAGAGCGTACACCATTATGTATGTTGATGTTGATAAGTACGCCTATGAATAGTAGTCAAGTTGTAGAATATGTATATAATGACTGCAAGTTGAGAGTAGGGGATAAGGAGATGACAGCCAATCTAATATTACTAAGTATGAGCGACTTTGATATAATATTAGGAATGGATTGGCTATCTGCAAACCATGCTGTTTTAGATTGTTACGCTAAGACAGTTATGTTTCCTAACCCTACAAGATATGTTGTAAAGTTTAATAAAGATAAATGAAAGGAGTAGATATGATTATTACATGACTTCTGATTTAGAAAACCTTCAACATATCAAGGTTTCATTGCGTACGTGGTAGATATGGATAAGGCACATCCGGAGTTGACAGATATCACTATGGTCAGTGAGTACCCTGATGTTTTCCCGGATGAATTGCCAGGGTTACCACCAGACAGAGAGATGGAGTTCTGTATAGATCTGGTACCTGGTACGGAGCCTATTTCGAGACCACCTTATCGCATGGCCTTAGTTGAGCTGGAGGAGCTCAAGAGACAGTTACAGGAGCTGTTGGATAGGGGCTTTGTACGACCGAGTGTTTCACCTTGGGGAGCACCGGTTTTGTTTGTGAGGAAGAAGGATGGGAGCCTCCGATTGTGTATAGACTACCGATTGTTGAATAAGGCCACCATCAAGAATAGGTACCCCCTTCCACGCATTGACGACTTGCTAGATCAGCTACAGGGAGCACAGGTCTTTTCCAAGATTGACCTAAGGTCTGGGTATCATCAGCTGAAGGTTCGGAGTGGAGATGTACCCAAGACAGCATTTCGTACCCGATATGGCCACTATGAGTTCTTGGTCATGCCATTCGGATTGACGAATGCTCCAGCTGCTTTCATGGCTTTGATGAACGATGTGTTCAAGCCATACTTGGACCAGTTTGTTATCGTCTTCATCGATGACATATTGGTGTATTCGAGATCCAAGGAGGAGCATGAGGAGCACCTCAGGATCGTGTTGCAGACGTTACGGGAGCATGAGTTATATGCTAAGCTCAGCAAGTGTGACTTTTGGTTGTCACAGATCTCGTTTTTGGGACATGTTATATCGAGAGATGGTGTATCAGTTGATCCATCTAAGATAGAGGCTGTAGTTCAGTGGGAACAGCCAAAGACAGTCACCGAGATCAGGAGTTTTCTGGGTTTAGCTGGATACTATCGGAGATTCGTTGAGGGATTTTCGAAGTTGGCTGCTCCATTGACACGTCTTACTCGGAAGAGTACACCGTTCATATGGAACGAGGATTGTGAGAAGAGTTTTGAGGAGTTGAAGCGTCGATTGACCACCGCTCCGATTCTCACTATCCCTACCAGCTCAGGAGGATTTGCAGTATATACCGATGCTTCGCATCAGGGACTGGGCTGCGTATTGATGCAGGACAGGAAGGTAGTTGCTTATGGATCCAGACAGCTGAAGGATCATGAGAAGAACTATCCGACCCATGATTTGGAACTAGCAGCAGTAGTGTTTGCGTTGAAGGTATGGCGCCACTACTTGTATGGTGAGAAGTTCCAGATATTTACCGACCACAAGAGCCTCAAGTATCTGTTCTCGCAGAAGGAGCTGAACATGAGACAGAGAAGATGGCTAGAGCTTCTGAAGGACTACGATTGTGAGATACTTTATCATCCGGGTAAGGCTAACGTTGTAGCCGATGCCTTGAGCAGGAAGAGCCTGGGGATGGTATCGTATATGATGGTTAGGGAGCATGATTTGCTAGAGCAGTTTGCTAGCCTCAGTTTGGGAGTCGTGCCTTCTGACATGGATACAGGCTATGTGATAGCTAGTCTATGCTTGGAGCCGGACCTGTTGGACAGGATCAGAGTGGCTCAGCAGACTGACCCATTTTGTATGGATGTTAGTAGTCAGATGCAGAAGGGCACTGTGACTGATTTTGAGTTGAGTTCTGATGGACTACTGAGGTTCAGAGGCAGATTGTGTGTTCCCGAGGATCCAGGACTCAGGAGATTGATATTGGCGAAAGCTCATTCATCGAGGTATACTTTACATCCGGGGAGTAACAAGATGTATCAGAACCTCCGAAAGGTATACTGGTGGTCAGGCATGAAGAGAGATGTAGCAGACTTCGTGGCAAAGTGTCTCGTATGTCAGCAGGTGAAGGTAGAGCATCAGAAACCTGCAGGATTGTTGCAGCCTCTACCTATACCGACATGGAAATGGGAGCATATCACCATGGATTTCGTGATGGGTTTACCGAGGACCCGCAGGAATCACGATGCTATATGGGTGATCGTTGATAGACTGACGAAGTCAGCCCACTTCCTAGCTATGAGAGCTACCGATACTCTGAGTTCATTAGCAGAACTGTATGTACGCGAGGTAGTGAGGTTACACGGTGTACCAGTGAGCATAGTCTCTGATAGGGATTCCCGCTTCACATCCCACTTTTGGGGACATTTTCAGGAAGCCATGGGAACCCAATTGAGTTTGAGCACCGCTTTCCATCCTCAGACAGATGGTCAGTCAGAGAGGACTATACAGACTCTGGAGGACATGTTGAGAGCATGTGTGCTAGACTATCGAGGCTCCTGGGATGACCACCTGCCACTAGCCGAGTTCGCCTACAACAACAGTCATCATTCGAGTATCGGGATGGCACCGTATGAGGCTTTGTATGGCCGTAGATGTCGTTCCCCTATTGGATGGGAAGAAGTGGGTGACCGTAAGATTTTTGCTCCTGACTTGGTTACGCAAGCATCTGAGGACGTCCACTTGATAGTAGAGAGACTGAGGACAGCTCAGAGCAGACAGAAGAGTTACGCTGACAGGAGACGTAGGCCACTAGAGTTTGCAGTTGGTGAATCCGTGTTTTTGAGAGTTTCTCCTTCCAAGGGAATAGCGAGATTTGGGAAGAGAGGGAAACTAAATCC
The DNA here is from genome assembly GCA_033439115.1 of Firmiana major. NCBI lineage: Eukaryota > Viridiplantae > Streptophyta > Magnoliopsida > Malvales > Malvaceae > Firmiana > Firmiana major. The sequence continues at coordinate 40,373,345 of CM065908.1, read as the reverse complement.
TCGCTATATTGGACCCTTTGAGATACTTGATCGATTGGGAGATAAGGCGTATAGGTTGGCATTGCCACCGGACTTATCAGGTGTCCACAACGTCTTCCACATATCGATGCTTCGGAAGTATCACCCGGATCCGTCACATGTGATTAGTTACGAGCCTTTGGAGCTCCGAGAGGACTTGTCATATGTAGAGAGACCGATTCGGATATTGGATAGGAAGGAGAAGGTATTGAGATCGAAGACCATCGGATTAGTGAAGATTCTCTGGCAGCATCATACTTCAGAGGAAGCTACTTGGGAGCTAGAGAGTCTGATGCGAGAGAAGTACCCTCACCTATTTGAGGACTGACTTGGTTCTAATTTGGAGGACCAAATTTTCTGAGTGGGGGAGGATTGTCAGACCCGGATTTTTTGTAGCTTATTTCCTTATGATTCCTATGTGTATGAACACTAAATAATTATGGTTGAATCATAAGAAGAGTATTTACTAGATTTAAAGTGTTAATGAAATGAATTAACACGCAAAAGCTACATAAAATGCCTAATGTGGATGATAAGTATCACAGACTAAACCGAGTCATTCTAAATCATTCTGACTGAAAATAAGAACTTAAAATAAGAGAGCGTAGAGAGCTCATGAAGGAAAGTCAACTTGATTTAGACCCGAACATACAAAACGAGAATAAAAGCTAAAAAGGGTAAAATGGACCTTTTCGGTGAGAAAAGGAGTTTCGGGTAAAATTATCCACCGAGAGCGGTTGGGATATAAAGACGAGAGTGTAAGACATGATATATAACACTTTCGAAAATTTAAGAAAAAGTCAACTTAGTCAATGGTTAAGGAAAAAGTCAACTATAGTTAAAAAAAGTGGACTTTTACCATAGTTGACTAATCAAGGTTTGAAATTAACCTAAGTGTGGAGAAAAATTTGGGGAAAAATATTCTTGGCCAGAATACAAGATAATCATCCCCGGAAGTAAGGAAAATTTATTCGGAAGGATTCCGGAATAAATTTAATGGTTAAAAACGTAATGGGCCTAAGGTGAAAATTTTAAAGCCCATTAAGGTATACTAAACGTATATCGAAATTCTAAGGTCCTTTGGACGGAATTGTTGGACCAATTGATCGGCCAAATTTTGAGACAATAAAAGGCCCGAGGTATAGTAAAAATTTCAGCCCGAAAGCCCATTAGGAAAGCCCAAACCGAGAAGCCCAATTGGAAAAAGCCCATGAGATAAATATCTAACTATAGTTAATGTTAACTATGACTCATAAGGTGACTCATAAGGTGACTCATGGTTCAGATTTGGAAAGTCAAGCATAGTGGCTGAAAAGTAAGGCTTAATGGCTAAGTAAGTGGCTTATAAATGCAGCCACACCATTGTCTTCTTCATCACTCATTTCCGGCTAGAGAAGAACACCATTGAAACATAACCATTCAAGCTTTCTCTCACTAGAAATCACTAGGAATTAGTCATATTTGGAACTTGCATTCTTCATGGAAGTTGTTCCAAATTGAAAGGAGATTAACATATGTTGGAATTGGCTATCAAGGAGCCATAGAGAGCAAACCGAGAGCCTCCAAAGTTTCGGCCAAAAGGAGAACACTACAATTGGTATATTTTCTAATTTCCAATTTCATATATGTTAATGTATGAATGATTTCAAGTATGTTGATATATGTTTTAAGCATTGAAACATATTAAATCACCATGAAGAGGGTTAGGCCGAGAGTGATCAATGGGATATTGAAATATGTCAATTTGATTTTAAGACATAAATGGATTAGTACACATGTATTAATGTTAATGGTACAATTAGAATTAATCAAATTGATTAATTAATACATGTAAATTGTTGGCAACCAAGGTGTTTGATAAAATGCCTAAATGAACTATAGGATGATTGGTAATGTTGCCTACCAAGTGTTTGTGAAAATGCCTAAGTGAAAATGGCTAGGAAATAGGCATGTATGGCATGCCATGGTGGAAACCGAGAATGGCTAAGCTCTCGGCCAAGGCATGTGGCCGAGAGGCCCAAATGGGCCAAACCCAATATTTTTAGGCCCAATAGGGTGTAATGGGCCTAAGACAAGCCCAATAAGAGTTGGTGGGCCCCACAAGCCCAATAGGCCCAACAAAAGTGAATAGTAAAATGAAAATGGACTTAAGGCCTAGTTAAGCCCATTAAGGATTTTTAAAGCCCATTAAGGGAAATTAAACTGTATTAATGTGTAATACATTAGGAAAATGATAATTAACCTGAGGAATGGTTATTTACAGCTCCGGAGTTTACATCGAGAGCTGATCGGACTGCAGGATTTAGCAGCACCGAGGAAGCGAGGTCACTTGACGTGATCCGAGGTAGGGAACTTTTGCGAGTAGTTAGAGATACCTGCACGTATTTTCAACTGCTTCTGCATTCACTTAAAAACTCTGAGGGTCAGAGAAAGTGAATAATAATTATTGCGACCCGATAGTGGCAAATTACGATTTTGCCCCTAGTTAATAAAAAAGTCAACTTTTGTGAGAAGTTGCAAAAAGCATGGAAAATGCTATTGTGAGTGTTTAATTGTTATTAGCATGAAAATAAATAGATGGGCTAATGATTTTAAGGTTGATATGACTTAAGCACACTTTGAGTGCTGATTTTGATGTTTTATAAACAATCCCTTTTTAAATAGCCATCTATCATATTATGTGAGAATGAATCGTGCTAGAGCACAGCTCGCACTGGGATTCATGTGTTTTTCCACATAATATTAGTGCTGGATTTGATACGCACTAGATTTTCATGACATGCATGATAGAGTACTGGAGTTTTACTCGTACTCAGCTTTGAATGATATATGCATGACAGAGTGCTAGAGCGTGGCTCGTACTCGATTCTTCATGGTTTATACATGACATAGTACTGGGAGCGATTGCTCGTACTTGATTTTGATATTGTGCATAGCATAGTACTGGGAGCTATTGCTCGTACTTGATTTGATACATAAACTATGCATTGACCTAGTTGCTGGAGGTTTACTCGCACTAGAGTTGAATTTTATGATATGAAACAGTGTTGAGCGGAGTGACGACTGTGAGTCGCACTCAAGACGCACACTGTATGTGATATGTAATACATGTTGACACCCATGCCTGGATCTTTGCGTGACTGTGTGTCATAGCTAGAGAGGATATCCGCATGAGGTTGATATAGACGTGGTATACTTATTCCCATGGTTTCGAGGGCTAAAGACCCTGGCTATGAGGATTTCCATGGTTTCGAGGGCTAAAGACCCTGGCTGTGAGGGTCCACGGGTGTACTTTGTACCGTGCCCGGGGCACGAGGTGTACGCTGTACCGTGTGTTACGTAGCTGGCGGTTGACATTGGACTGACCATCCTCCCGTTACAGCAGTGAGGCCCCGCACATCTAGATCTATGTGGCTTGGGATCACTTTCTTTTCGGATATGATCATAATCCAGGATACTATTTGTATTTACCACAGAGTCTCACATGATATATCACATTGATTGACTGATTTAAACTGCGGATAGACCTGAGGGATGGGTCGGACTCCGATTTGTGTTGTGAATCATTTGATGCCATATTTATATGTGATTTAAATATACATGGCATGATTTACATAAAGGCATGATTTATATATAAATGCATTGTGTTGCACTACATGCCTACTTTTGAGAAATAAAGCATGATTTTGTACATGGGATTTATTCTGTACAAGTACATATATATTATATTTCAAGACATGCTTTTAAAGTGAGTTAAGGAAATAATGTTTTCAAGGCATAGCACTATTTTGAGTAGATAGTGTGGATATCTACTTGCTTGCCTGATTTCCTTACTGAGCGCGTTATGCTCACCCCCTTTTCTTTACATCTCTCTACAGAGCGTCAGTAGATCGAGAGTTATCGTGGGAGAGTGTCCCAGAGTCCACTGCTAGTTCCTATCGATTCATCAGGTATACTTATTATGTACAGTTGTGTATCTAAACATAGAAACAGCACAGTGATGTATACGTTATATATTATGGGGAATGTAATCGTATTAGATTTTATAAAATCTTACATGTATAATAAAAGCACCTACAGTCAGAATTAATATATTGACATATATGTATGAGAATGGATATTATGGTAAGTGAAGACTCTGACATCGAATCACAGCCCAACCAGTGAAGAGAGGAAAGGTAAGTTAAAATGCGAAAAATTTATTGTGGTTTTTGGTTAAAGTCAAGGATTGAAACTGGGGTCCTGACAGAGCTGCTAAACCTACTGTGTACCTTTAGCGCCACCAAGGGGTGTAGTCATTAGAGGACCAAGGCCTACTGCCGATCAGTGTAGGAGATATGGTAGATTTCATGGTACTAGGCCTTATCCGAGGACCCTTGTTGTGTGTTACAAATGTGGGAAGCCAGGGCATATCACGAGGTATTGTCCAGAGATGATGGAGACTGCCCCACAAAAGGGCAAAGAGCTAGATAGAGCTCCGATTGAGACAACTGCTCTGAGGAGGAGAGCTACAGCTGAGTAGGTGAGACCCCATATATGTATAACCTTGTATATGTGTATATTGGATTACAAAATGAATACACGCAAGTTTTAATGTGTATAATGTATGAATGGATGCCATTTTCAAGTCTTAAAGGTAATTGGATGAGGATATGATTATGGCAGGAAATTAAGGATTTTTTGGTGTAAGTTTCTGTAGAAAACAGCAGTAAAATCTGGGAAATATGAATGTCAGATCGATCTCATATGATGAGAGATCGATCTAGAAGAGCCAAAATGCTCTTATTCAAGCAATGGAATAGGACAGATCGATCTCCAATAAGGCCAGATCAATCTGCTAAACATTCTATAATGAGAAGATCGATTTTAAGGCAAGCAGATCGATTTCCTTAGCTCTCAGGTTGGAGCAGATCGATCCCCCACCTAGCCAGATTGATCTCCTTAACTTTCTATCTGAGACTGATCAATCTCAAGCCCTCGACAGATCAATCTCATGCTTTCAAAATGTCGTGAAAAAGAGGGATTTAAGAGGACCATATCGATCTCCTTCCAACATAGATCGATCTCATCAAGCAATTTCTATAAATAGGGGCAGTTGAAATCTACATTTCACGGACAAAACCATTTCCTTTCCATTTTCAACCCAAAACCTAATTTTCTCTCTCTAAATCATCTCATTTTCAGTAAGATTTGAGGGAAGGCTATTAGATACAAAGTTGTTCACATCAATGAGAAGAACAACATAGCTTGGAGGTATTTCCCCATTTTTTGGATTTAAGAAACAAGGGACATTTCTATTTGGAGCAAGAATGAAACCCAAAGAGGTCAATTTCTAATGCACCAATCCAAGTACATTTGTTTAATTATTGATTTTGAAGATGATTTGGTGTGCATATTAGTGGTGAAACTACCTAGAATGCCATGAAACTATTATAATATAGAAATGGGTTAGTGTGAGAAAGTGAAATGTAGTGATATTAATGATGAATGTGATATTTTAAGGTGATAATGGTGTTGTGGGTATGATTCTAAGATGGTATTATGGAATGGATTATGCGATATACCCAAAAAGGGGTAAAATGTGTATTTAAGGTATTGGGCCAAACTTAACAAAATAGGCTCAAAGAAATACATTGATTTGTTGAAATTAAAATGTGAGTTAGCGACATTAACTCAAATGATTAGTGAATGATTTGTAGCTCTCGAGGATACACCCGAGCAAGTGAGCCAAAGCGCGAGAGGCTAAGAGGAAGAGAGTCGCACCCCGAGTAAATCGAGGTAAGGGAATTGTGTGGACTCTTAGAGATATCTGTGCGTAATTTGGATGCTTAATGTTTTGCTAGAGTGCATGTGATACTAGGAAAGGAAATTCGATGATTAAAGGGCAAAGAGCTGGGTTTTGAGAAATGTGCATGAAAAACAAAAGCATGATGCTTTGAAAACCTTGTTTTGTTGATTTTTAGCAAGTGATTAGTAGGTTGGCTAACATTTGAAATGATTTGATTTGGTTGATAACCATGTTTGGCAAATGATTGAGCCACCTACATGAATTTTATGAGAATGAAAGCGTGCTAGAGCATGACTCACATGAGATTAATGTGTTTTATACGCATAAGTGCTAGAACTTAGCTCACACTAGTTTTCACATGGATTTTTATGATGTTGTGCTAGACTTGAGCTCATAAAGACTTTATACTGGTTTTGGCATGGTGCTGGAGCATAGCTCACATTAGATGCCCATCATACTTGTTGTCGTGCTTGAGATTACTCGCACGTGAGTTTATGACATGATTGATAGCCGTGCTAGGAGCTTCGGGTAGACTGGATGTCGTACCGATTAAATAGGCTCGCACATGCATTTTGAGATGTGGCGTGATATGATGTGTTGATATGGGTCCACAGAGTATGTTGTACCATGCAGGTAGCATGGAGTATGTTGTACCGTGTTGAGATTGTGATATACCGTCTTCGGACGATGTTTAGATATGCTATGGACCGACGGGTTGGACTTGACCCACCTCCCATGTGGAAGCAGATAGTGGTGATACCCCGCACACCTTATCAATGTAGCTTGGGATCACAGGATATGGCCATAGTCCTAGAGGAGATTTCCCTGTTATATTACCTATCTCACATGTCTATTGTTTTATGAATAAATCCATGTTTGAAATGCTTGTGGGTCAAGACAGTCTGAGGGAGGGGCTTACTCTTGACAGGTGTTGATTTTATGAGATGAGAAAGTTTGATAATGGCTTTAAAGTGCACTGATGCATGATGATTTTCCATGCCTTATGAATTAAATATGCATGATGGTTTTCCATGCTTTGAATTTGATATGTGCACAAAATTGTATGGTTTTGAGCATGGCATCACGATCACGTAGATAGTGCAGTATCTACTTGTTCGCATGATTGCCTAACTGAGCGTGTTGTTTGATCACCCCCCTTATTTTCCCCTCTACAGAGCATTGTGTGTAGACTGAAGGTGACTGGAGGTTTCCTTTTTGGTATCTGCTGCTTCACATCGCTTAAGGTATATACACTGATGTAATTTTGTATCTAAACTTTCCATATCACAGTAGCATTTTGAATTTAATCATTGGGGATGTAAAGTAATGTAAATACATGTAAACAGCAAACTCTAATTTAATTATACAAGTGTTTACTTCTAAAATATAATGAAAATTAAATTGTTATGGTTGGATGAGGTAGACATTGACATACAGCCTAACTATTGAGAGTGTAGCTGATCACGATCGAGGTAAGGTAAGGACGCAAAATAAATAATGTATGAAAAGCAAAAAATTTGTGACGATTTTTAGTAAGTTGAGGGTCATGATAGAAGTTGGTATCAGAGCTAAGTTGGGGAGCGTCCCACATTGGGGAGCTCCGGTGCTATTTGTGAGGATGAAGGATGGGAGCCTCCGACTGTGCATAGATTACCGATTGTTGAATAAGGTCAACATTATGAACAAGTACCCCCTTCCAAGCATTGACGATTTGTTGGATCAGCTCCGGGGAGCACAGGTTTTTTCTAAGATAGATCTGCGATCTAGGTACCATCAGTTAAGGATACGGAGTGGAGATGTACCCAAGACAGCATTTCATACCCGTTATTGCCACAACGAGTTCCTGGTCCGCAACATTTATGGCCTTGATGAATGATATATTCAAGGTATACTTGGACCAGCTTGTGATAGTGCTCATTGACGATATTTTTGTTTGTTCCAAGTCTAGGGAAGATCATGAGCAGCTTTTGAGGATAGTTCTGTAGACCTTACGAGAGAAGGAATTATATGCCAAACTCAGTAAGTGCAACTTTTGGTTGGAGCAGATCTCATTTTTGGGCCATGTTGTATTGAGGGATGGGGTATCAGTGGATCCATCCAAGATTGAGGCAGTTGTACAGTTGGAACAGCCCAAGACAGTCACTAAGATCAGGAGTTTTTTGGGATTGGCCGAGTATTATCAGAGATTTGTTGAGGATTTCTCTAGACTAGCCGCTCCGTTGACACGTCTCATGCAGAAGGATGTTAAGTTTTTGTGGGATGAGGCATGTGAGAGGAGTTTTCAGGAGCTTAAACGTCGATTAACTACTGCCCCGATTCTCACCATTTCTACCTGCTCAGGAGGTTTCTCGGTGTTTACAGATGCATCACACCAGGGACTGGGTTGTGTACTTATGCAAGATAGGAAGGTAGTTGCCTATGGATCCAAATAGTTAAAGGATCATGAGAGCAACTATCCGACGTATGATTTAGAGTTAGCGACCGTAGTATTTGCCTTGAAGATATGGCGCCACTATCTCTATAGTGAGAAATTTCAGGTATATACGGATCACAAGAGCCTTAAGTATTTGTTTTCGAAGAAAGAGCTAAATATGAGACAGAGAAGATGACTCGAACTCCTGAAGGACTATGATTGTGAAATCATGTACCACTCGGGTAAGGCGACTGTAGTTATCGATGCTTTGAGTAGGAAAAGCCTCGGGTTGGTGTCTTATATGATGGTTCGGAACATGAGTTGTTGGAGCAATTTACGAACCTCAGTTTGGATGTAACCCCACCTGGTATAGAAAGAGTTGATGTTATGGCCAATTTGAGATTGGAGCCAGAACTGATTAGTCGTATTCGACAGGCTCAGCAGAGGGATGGACAGTGTATCGATTGGTTGAGTCAGGCATAGATTGGTGTGGGTATTGATTTTGAACTGAGTACAGATGGATTATTGAGGTTCAGTGGCAGAATATGTGTTCCTGATGATCCAGAGATCAAGAGATTGATTTTATCAAAGGCTCACTCATCGAGGTATAAGATACATCTAGGAAGTACCAAGATGTATCAGAACCATCGAAAAGCTTATTGGTGGTCTGCAAGGAAAAGAGACATTGCTGAATATGTCGCTAGATGTCTCATCTGTCAGCAAGTGAAGGTAAAGCATCAGAAGCCTGCAAGGTTATTGCAGCCTCTACCGATACCGACATGGAAATTGGAGCACGTCTCTATGGATTTTGTGATGGATTTATCGAGGAACCGTAAAGGTCATGATGCCATTTGGGTGATTGTGGATTGGTTGACGAAGTCAACCCATTTCTTAGCTGTGAGAGCTACAGATACTCTGAGTCTATTAGCAAACTTGTATGTTCAAGAGATAGTTCAGTTACATGGTCTTCCAGTGAGCGTTGTTTCTATTCGGGATGCCCACTTCACTTTCTATTTCTAGAAACATTTTCGGAAGCGATGCGGACCCAATTGAGTTTAAGCATCGCTTTTCATCCTCAGACAAATGGTCAGTCAGAGAGGACTATACAGACCCTGGAGGATATCTTGAGATCGCATGTGCTAGATTTTAGAGGCTCTTGGGATGATCACCTACCGTTAGCCGAGTTCGCCTATAATAACAGCTATTATGTGAGTATCGAGATGGCACCATATGAGGCACTGTATGGACCTAGATGCCGATCCCCTATTGGATAGGAAGAGGTTGGTGACAGACAGATTTTGCTCCCCATTTAGAACAGCAAGCCTCTGAGGATGTCCAATTGATATGTGAGAGATTACGGATAACTCAGAGCCGACAAAAGAGTTATGCTGACAGGAGACGGAGACCACTAGAATTTACTGTGGGTGAGTTTGTATTCTTGAGAGTTTCTCCCTCAAAATGGATTATGAGGTTTGGTAAGAAGGTAAAGTTGAGCCCTCGGTATATTAGACCCATTGAGATTCTGAAGAGAGTGGGAGATAAGGCTTATAGGTTGGCATTGCCGCCAGAGTTAGCAGGTGTTCATTACGTCTTACACTTCTTTATGCTTCGGAAATACCATCTGGACCCGACACATGTGATAAGATATGAGCCATTGGAGCTCAATGAGAGTATGACGTATGTTGAGAAGCTGATTTGGATATTGGATAGGAAGGAGAAGGTTCTTAGGTCGAAGACGATCCCCTTAGTGAAAGTTCGTTGGCAATATCACAATCTGGAGGAAGCTACATGGGAATTGGAGAGCATGAAACAAGAGAAGTACCCGGAGTTCTTCTCAGGTTAACTCGATTCTAATTTGGAGGACCAAATTTCTTGAAGGAGGGGAGGAATGTAAGACCCATAAAATTCGATGTAATCTTATGATTTCCATGATGTACAAACAAGTTAAATTATATATGAATCATAAGAATTGGATGTTTTTTAGTGTGAAGTGTGAATGAATTCCAAAATGGATACTAAAGTGATTCAATAGGAGTTTAACTTTGGAAAAATCGGGGAAAATGCAGTAGGAATGCCCCAGATGAAGGCCATATCGATCTCTCATCCAAGGCAAATCGATCACTTGTGAAAACAAAACAATTTCGAGTCAAACTACTAAGGCCAGATCGATCTCCCCATTGAGCAGATCGATCTCCCCAATGAACAGATCGATCTGTATTGCCTCTGCCTAGTTGAGATTGATCCCCTCCTAAACGCAGATCGATCTTCATTTACGTCTGTCAAGAGCAGATCGATCTCTCCCTATGAGTAAATCGATCTCCTCAAGCCTCTGCCAAGCAAAGATCGATCTCTCCCCAATGAGCATATTGATCTCCCCCTTTTAAAATCTAAGAATTCGATGGAAAAAATCAAGGAAAGATCGATCTCCTCACCCTAGCAGATCGACCTGATCACTCTCAATCTATAAAAACCCCACGATAAAGCCTCTTTCTTCAGCAAACCAACACACATCTTCCATTTTTAGCCAAAATACCAAGCTTTCTCTATCTAAAATACACCCATTTCCATAAAGATTTGAGAAAAAGCTATTAGATCAAAGTTGTTCATTGTGAGGAGAAGAACAATATAGCTTGGAATCCACATTTTATTTCTTGGAATGAAGGAGCAAAGGAGTCTTTAAATTTGGAAAAGAGGAAAGTCAAGCTAGATGAGTTTTCAATACACTAACTCAAAGTATATTTATCTAGTTATTGTTGTGATTAGATTGGTGTATGTATTGATGACTGAAACCACCTAGAATGTAATGGAATAAGCATAACCTAGAATGGGTTTAGTGTGAGAGAATATAATATGGTTGAGTTAATGATAAATGGATTACACTAAGGTGTTAGTGAGGTGATGTGCATGATTTTGAGATGATTGAATGAAGCTACATTGTGAGATTAGTCAAGTTATGAAAATAAGCATATGAGGTGTTTGATGATTGCTATAGTGAAGGAAATGATAAACTAGAGGCACTATTGACTTAATACTGATTTAGTGTGAATCAATAGGTCTAAATAGTTCAATAGACTCTTGAGAAATAAATAGAGCAATCAAAAATGAACTTAAGAGGAAATGGGGCCTTGTGAGTCTTAATGAAAACTATAAGTCAAATCGACTATAGTAAACACAAGAATTTTATTTCATTGGATTAAATTGATGTGATATGTAATTTCGTGCAATTTCGAAGATTTCGTTGGAGGCGAATCAAACTGCACAATCGAGCAGCTCTAAGGAAGCGGAATCACTCGACGCGATTCCAAGTAAGGGAATTTTGTAAGTACCTAGAGATAGCTGCACGTATTTTAAAGGTAATTATAGGGTATTGAAATTGTGCTGGTTGCCTATAAAAGAAAATAATAGTTAACGATTTGGAATATGAATAATTTCAATTTTGGAAATGAATCTTGCAAAAAGGGGTAGTAAGACTGATAACTGGATAAACATCATGTTTTGACGTTTCTATGAAACACATTGCTTTGGTTTAAGCAAATTGATGGGTAGGCTGGCTATTTAATTTCCATGATTTCATGAAAAAGCATGAGTCGGGTGTTGACTTTGATTGTTATGTGTTGTGTTGAAATGGTGCCACCTATCGGATTTATATGAGTTAAATCGTGTTGGAGCTTCACTCGCATTAGATTTTGATGTTTTAAAAATATCGAAAATGTGTTGGAGCTTATCTCGCACCATGTTTTGAGTTGATGATGTTTTACCAGCTGTACAGGAGCTTCTGCTTGTACGTGGATTTCCATTGATTTTTTTATGCATTTAACCGTACTGGAGCTACGCTCATACGTGATTTCCTCATTATTTATTATGCATAAAGCCGTACTAGAGCGTTGCTCATATGAGGGAATTTATTGATGATGCATGAATCGTGCTAGAGTTTAGCTCGCACTGGTTTTCACACTATGATATGTAATGAGTCATGTTGGATACCTTGTGTAGACTGTGTGTCACACTGATGAGATGCTCACACGTGCAATTGAGACTGAGTAGGTTATGCATGGCATGGGGTAGATAAGACCTACGGCAGGCACCCCCAACCATGATATGGGTCCACGGAGTACGTTGTACCATTTACATCACATGGAGTACATTGTACCATGAGGTTATGATGTTGATTTAAAAGTCTAGTGTAGGACTAACCCACCTTCATTCCAGCATGATGCCCCGCACACTGGGATCCATGTGGTCTGGGATAATCATGACATAGTTGACCAAAATAGTCCTCGATATATATGGTGACCACCTGTCTCACATTATATCACTTGGTTTTTGTATACTGAACGTGATTTGTGTTGTCCAGGGTGGACCCAAGGGAGGGGTCAAACCTTGTGGGATGTTTTGAGAGATGATGTTATGATGAACATGAAATTTATGACTTGAGAAGGATCTAATGAATTTTACTGAGTTTTGATTTGGTGTTAAATTCTAAGGAATGGTTTTATGATGAGTTTTATTATGATGAGCATGAGATGTTTTTTACATGAGATTTTTCCATGTTTACATGCCTATTTTCATGTTTTTCAATACATGATATATGTATACACATGTGGCATAGTTTTAATATTTCCTCATGCTCTGGATATTAATGATTTATATACATGACATTATAAGCATGTAGATAGTGTAGTTATCTACCATGCTTGCATTATTGCCTTACTGAGCTGTGGTTGCTCATCCCATTCACTTTTCCCCACTCTACAGAGTGTGCATAGTAGCCCAGTGAGGGGCTGAGGCGTTGTATTTGGATATCCGCTGCTCTTCATTGCCAAGAGGTATACACATAGGAATTCTTTTTGTATCTAAACATGTAATAGCACAGTATTCATTTGAATTGTAATATGGGGGATGTAAGTGTTAGAAAACACGTATAAGTATAGAACTTATTCTTTCAAATGTATGTGTTTGCTTTTGATTAATTGAAAAATGAATGGTAAGTGATGATTAATACTGACTCACAGCCCAACTGTTATTTGTGAGAGTTGTCATTCACGATCGGGTAAGGAAGTGAAAAACGAAAAATTTATGATGATTTTTAGATAGAAATGATGAAAAGGGGTCGTGACAATTACCACGGACCCGAAGAAATCATGATGCAATTTGGGTAATAGTTGACAGACTAACAAAGTCCGCCCACTTCCTACCTATAAAGTCCAGTGATACTTTGAGTGCTGTAGCGGATCTATATGTGAGGGAAATTGTAAGATTACATGGTGTACCAATGAGCATCATGTCTGATAGGGATTCCCAATTCACTTCGCACTTCTGAGAACATTTCTAAGAAGCCATGGGATCCCAACTGAATTTTGCCACAACTTTCTATCCTCAAAAGATGGTCAATTAGAGATAACTATTCAGACATTAGAGGACATGTTGAGAGCTTTGCACAAGATTTTAAAGACTTCTGGGATGACCATTTACCACTAGCGGAGTTTACAAACAATAACAGCTACAACTCAAGTATCGAAATGGTACCATATGAAGCGTTTTATGGTTGAAGGTGTCATTCGCCAATTGGATGGGAAGAAGTGGGTGAAAGAAGGATATTTGCTCCCGATCTGGTTAAGCAAGCTTCTGAGGATGTCTAATTGATTTACAAAAGGTTGAGGATAGCTCAGACCAGGTAAAAGAGTTATGTTGACCAAAGATGAAGACCCTTGAAATTTTCAGTAAGAGATTCGATGTTTCTGAAAGTTTCTCCATCCAAGGGCATAATGAGATTTAGGAAGAAAGGAAAGCTCAATCCCTATTATATTGGACCTTTCGAGATCATAGACCGAGTGGGAGACAAGGCATACAAATTGGTGTTACCACCAGAATTATCAAGTATTCATAATGTTTTCCATGTTTCGATGCTTCACAAGTACTATCCAGATCTGATGCATGTAATTAAGTATGAACCATTAAAGTTGAAAGAGGATATGATGTAAGTGGAGAAACTGATACGGATCTTGGATAGGAAAGAAAAGGCACTGAGGTCTAAGACGATTCTTCTGGTCAAGGTTTTGTGGCAATATCACACATCGAAGGAGGCCACATGGGAATTGGAAAGCCTAATGCGTGAGAAATACCCACAATTATTTGAGGATTGATGTACTTTTAAATTTGAGGACCAAATTTCCTAAGGTGGGGAGAATGTAAACCCCATGAAATTTTTCGATACTTGGTTTTAAATGAAACCGATTGGGAATAAATTATGCTTAAATGTGGTTAATTAAATTAAATTATATCTTAATCTTAGTATAAAAGACTTAGATGAAGTCAATTAATAAGTTATATATGTATATATATATATATATACATGATGAAGTATTAAAATAATTACATAAAATTGGATAATATATGAACAAATAAACAACTAAATGAATACATAAATAAAAATTTTATTTGAGTACATGGATGAGTATATATATATATATATATATATACAAAGGCACGTGAGAGCAGGAGTCTGAGGATCGGCTTCTAAAATGAAGCCAATCCCAAGAGATCCCAAGAGCTCCCTGCAACTTATGTAAGAGATACATGTATATATGCATATATTTATGGGGAATACATGGGAAATGAAATGACTTGGGAAAGGATGGCTAGTCGGTGGGGGAGAAAAGAAGAGAAGAAATGGAGCTGTTCCATGACTGTTGCTAGTAGACAAAGAATGGAAAGGATGTTGTTGAAGCAGACAACTTGAGCGAGGTGATTTTCTCTGAACATGCCAGGAAAGGGGAAGAACGCTAAAGCAGTTGAGGGGCTAAAACCAATGTGAAGAGGAGTAAGGACTAAACGGCAACTGGCAAAGGAAGTATGAAGTACAATTAAAAGAAATATATATTTATATATATGTAGAATATGGGAAAGGAAGTGAAGTTTTCAGAACAACTAAAGAGAAAGAAAGAAAATATTGAAGCTTAATATCCGAAGAGGCAACCCATGGGACCGAAGGATTAAAGGAAGACCTGTTGTGTCTGTGCTGATTTCAGGAAAAAATGGAAGAAAGAAAGACAACAGTGAAAACCAAAAACCGAAAGAAAGGGATAGGACAGGCCGGCTGGTAATCTGGTAGTGGTTGGAAATGGAATTGATCGAAGCCTGTGTGGGGGAGGATTGAAGTCAAAGGAAATGTACATGATAAATACATGCCGAGGCAGCAACAGAGGATAGGAAATCGAGAAAGAAGTGATGTGGTCTGACCTAAACAGAGGAGACGTGCAGCAGCAGGAAAAACAGGCGAAAGAATGGGGTAGCTGTATGGTTAGGTGCTCGGCTGACACAGGGTAAATAGCATGAAACAATGAAGCAGTAGAGAGAGCTACAGTAAGACTGGAATGAGATGACGAGAGGCAGAGAAACATAAAAGACACGAACAGAATCCAACCCTTATAATCTGTCTCACTCCTCCAACGTCGTTCCCTGTTTGACATTACCCTCGTACCTTTCCCCTATTCCACTCAGTCATTAAAAGTCCAACAGGTTTCATATCCATTTCTTTGCATCATCACGGTTCACCATCTTCACTGCTATTACTACTGCCCACTTCATTACCAAACGACATTACACTGCCTCATTACTCTCTGCACAACGTATACCCCTGCATAGTGCCACCATTGTCTCACCCCTATTGTGCATTTACTGTGCCATTGATATTGCCATCCATCGCCACACAATGTTACCTTCGCTACATCGCAGTTTGCTGTAGCAGTTTTGTACTATTTTACTGCAACTCTATTTTGGATAACAGCAAGAAGAAGGAAATAGATCGAGGTGTTAGAGCTAAAGCAGTACGGAGCATAAGGCGAAGCTGAAATGCAACAATAGGGGCAGGAACAAGAAGCAATGCAGCAGGTGTAAGAGGCTGCTGCTTGGAGTTATTAAGGTTAGAAGATTTATCTAACCGAAAACAAGAAGGGTGGTAGAAGCAATGAGTGTTAATGGGGGGTCTCATAAGAGAAAAAAAAAGCTAGATCGACGTGAGGTAACGAAACAGAAAAGATGGGCCATGAAACAAGGTAGGACTACGTACTGCTAAGGAAAGAGAGGCTTGTTGAATGCAACAGTGCTGACAAGGCGTTGCTGGTGCCAAGATGAAACAAGGACCTGCTTCATCTTCGGATCCGCCAAATTGAAGTGAACAAGTTGAATCCAACGTAAAGGAAAGGACTTAGACAGGTAGAAGGAAGATAGATTAAAAGGAAAAGAAATAAAAGCACTTAGTCGGTGAAGGCGAAAAGAAACAACTGAGAACAGTGAATAAACGATGAGTATATGGCATAATAAAAGTTAAGAGTAAAATGCTTAACTTAGTTAGTAGTAAAATGGCCTAACTAAATAAATCGAGTTCAATTTAAGTATAGGAGACTAAAGAAATTTTGAGCTTGCCATAACTAATGCAGTTGATTTACAATGTAACGCAACAACGAAGCGAGCGAATGAAACGGAACAGACTAATTCTCATACGGGCATATAAAGGAAACTACCGACATCCTCAGGAGGTAAGGAAAATTGTTGTGTTGTTAGTGATAATTACACGTATTTTTTGTTTATTCGTAGATATAAATTTTAGGAAAAATTTTACTGTAAGGAAAACTTCTGTGTGCTACTAGAGATAGATTCACATATTTTCATATGGAATTGTAGATATAAAATTCTAGGCCAAATTTTATAGTTACCGAAATTCTAGAAAACCCTAGGCCGATTTTACAGTTTTTGGAATTAGGGAAAACTTTAACCTCAGTGAATCGATGCATTTATTGATATAAATTTATTCAGTTTATTTAGATAAATATCACTGGAGTTTGTAAATATTGTTTTAAATCGAAAATCTTGAATTTAATTTCCATAGACTGTCTACTTGGATTTTTAACCGAAAAAGGGCAAAATAGCCTCTTTCTGAATGTGATATGTTTTCGAATCGAAATTACAGTTGATTTTAATGAAAAATGATTTGCTTATAAGTGACATTGAGGATATGTGCTTGAGCGCGTGCTGACTGTGTGTCACATGGTCCGACTCACACTGATTTTGAGACAATGGCGTTGATAAATCATGCTACACTATTGTCTGTTTCTGTTTCTGTGGTCCATGGAGTATGATGTACCATGCGACACTCACGTCAGTACGATGTACCGTGTATTATGGTCTTCGAACATTGTGTTCTATGAGCCATTATGGAAGCTGACCACTCCCATGGAGATTGACATCCAGGCACACCTGATCAGTGAGGTACTGAGTCATCGACATTAGCCAATTGTCATTTTGATTTTTTATATAGCATGTTCTATCTTGTCTCGTATATTTGATTTACTGGTTTGATTGTACGAATTGTATCGTTGTGTGAAAATTGATTATTTTACTGCTTAAAAGTTTTGAAATCTTGCATTCACTCTAGTAAACTGTTTATACTATCAGTATTAGTACTGTTTTCAAATTTTAATTCTGGTATTATCAATTTTTGCCTCTGATTTTACTGGTATTACTAGATTGCCAAATTATCTGTATATTTTCATGAGAATTTATATTTTGGCATATATATGTAGTGTATTTATCTACCTGCTGCATTTTTTTTACTGAGCACGTTGAGCTCACCCCTTACTTTCCCCTATAGAGCCTCGTCAGTAGCTAGGATCATTTTTATAAGTTGAATTATTTTGCACAGCCATACGTCAGCAAAGCATTCTAATGTGTTAAAGGTATACCCAGTATAGACATCTATTTTGTATCTAAATTTTGTAAGTACAATAATATCTATGGAAATGTGTATGGGGAATGAAAACATTGAATATTTTGTAAAAGAACAATTATGTTGATTAAATTGGAAAGTATTATCATTAGTTTGTTTAAATTTGTTACCAAGAAATCAAATTGAATATACGGATTTATTGTTCTGACCTATTATCGACTCGTAGCCCAACCATATAGTTCTATGAAATCGGGTCATTACAGCATAGATATTATCTCTGTAATCTCGTTTTAGCTGATGCTTAGTGTCTTGAATTTAAGTATAAATTACTTTACGTCTCGATTGTAACGTGACTTTCAAAAACATGATTTTTCAAACATTTATCACTATGGGCGTTCCAATTAAGTTATTTCCAATAGAGTATATAGAGACTTTCAGATTTGTGACCTAGGGTAACATCCTAGTCTCTGGGATAATTTCAGCTCACAGATAGCTACAATGAGAAAGTCCTTATTGGAATATAATTGCGGACGCTGCTTATATTCGTAAGATCAAATTATCAAACTCTACGAACGAGATATCGGGTTAGTAGTTCCCTTTTAGTATGCAAAGAAGCATCATATGAGATAATTTTGAACATAGAAAATTCTAAGTTAAATCCATAGGTGCAAGGCAGCATTATATGAACTATCTCGAACAGAAATTAGATAATGGTTGAGAATTATAAGTGTGAAAGATTACGTGATTGGAATATTGATAAGAATATAAAATGATTAGTGTTCATTGAGGTGTGAAGTAGCACCATGAAATACAAGCTAGTTTCATAGATGTGTGATAGCATTATATGGAATGAAATGAAATGAAATGAAATGAAATGAAATGAATCCTAAAACATAAATTGAAGAATGTTTCAAGGACATGGTGTAATTGGTATGAGTGATGGATAAGTGATCCTTGGGATACAAAGTAGCATCTTAAGATATAAATTAGTTTCCCTTAATGTGAGGAAGCATCATACTAATTATCGGGTCCTAGAATAAGAACTGAATGATGATCAATGATCCTAAATGTTACAAGTACGTGGAAACATGGGTTATAAGATTACCAAAAAGGATATGTTCTTATGTGAACCTTGTTTTACATTATAATTTGCATATTAATGTATATTATGATTTGGTAAGATTTAGAAAGTTTGCATTTATTTATATCTGCACTAAAGAAGTTTTAAAATCTCACTTACAACATGTTTTGAGAGTATGTGAGACATACATCTTTGTGTTTTGGATTTAAGCTAACTCTACTTTTATCCACACCATTATCAGCACGAATTTCAGAATGACAGGTAATCCATGTTTGGTTACCTACGAATTCGTGGCTTTTGTAAAATGTTTTGAAATGTAATTCGCTACGCGAAAATGAAAGTTTATGAAACGAGGTTTATGTATATGAAATAAATTAAAAGCATTGTTTCTACGAGTGAAGGGCTAATAAGTCCGAAAAAAAATTTAAAAAGTTTTGTTTTTAGACTAAAGCATTATAACATGCGAGCTAAGTTGAGCGAGGGTGAGTTGGTTCCCCTAGGCCTTCACAATGACATGTGTAATTCTATAAAACTGTCATGTCACCTTCATGGCGTTATTGTTTCCACCTACATAAAAATGCTATGTGTTCACCTATGTGGCGTTATATGTGCTACGTGTTCTCCTGTGTGGCATTGTATGTGCTATGTGTTCGCCTATGTGGCATTAGATGTGCTACGTGTTTGCCTGTGTGGCGTTGTATGTGCTACGTCTTTGCCTATGTGGCATTATATGTGATGTTGTACGACTCTGGCTCAATCAATAGCTCCTATTGTCACGACCCTCAACTTATCAAAATACGTACAAATTTTTCATATTTTCATGCATCATTTATTAATTATCCTCCATCGATCGTGAACAACCACACTCTCAACAGTTGGGTTGTATGTCAATGTCTATCTTATTCCACCATACCAATTAAATTTCCTTTTTAAAAAAAGATAAACACTTGTATAATTAAATCAGAGTGTTGTTTACATGTGTTTACTATTCCTTTACATCTCCAATAGTTACATACAAAATGCTACTGTGCTATGTTTAGTTTAGATACAAAACAATTCAAGTGTGTACACCTTACGCGATGGGATGCAGCGGATACCAAAAGGGAACGCCTCCAGTCACGCTCAATCTATACTTAAATCTCTGTAGAGAGGGGGAAAATAATGGGGGTGAGCAAACCACACGCTCAGTAAGGCAATCATGCGAACAGGTAGATACTGCACTATCTGCGTGATCGTGATGCCATGCTCAAAGCATGCAAATCATCATTTTCTCAAAATATGACTTCATACTGGTTTTAATGGTATGTAAAGCATTCATGCTATTAAAATCTAGTGCACAATTCAATTCAAAGCTTGGCATTATCCCTCATGCATATTTTATAAGTAAGGCATGGCATTAATCATCATGCATATTTCATAAGTAAACCATGGCATTAAACATCATGCGCACGTGCACTTTAAAACCATTAACAAACCGTTATCACAAAACAGTCCAACACTTGTCAAGACTCAGCCCCTCCCTCGGACTGACCTGACCCACAAATCATTTCAAACATGGATTTATTCACAAAGCAATAGACATGTGAGATAGGCAATTCAATAAGGGTAATAACCTCTAGGACTATGGTCATAACTTGTGATACCAGCTACACGGATCAGGTGTGCGGGATATCACCACTATCTGCTTTCGCACAGGAGGTGGGTCAAATCTAACCCTCCAGTCCATAGCAGATCTCGTCCGAAGATGGCATATCATAATTTCAACACGGTACAACATACTCCATGCTACATGCATGGTACAACGTACTCTATGGACCCACATCAGCACGTCATATCACGCCACATCTCAAAAACACATGTGTGAGCCTATTTAATCGATATGACTTCTTGTCTACCCGAAGCTCCTAACACGGCTATCAACATGTCAAATTCCCAAAACGCACGTGTGAGCCTATTTAATCAGTGCGACACCAAGTCTGCCCGTAGCTCCAAGCACGACAACAAATAAGGTGGGCATCTAGTACGAGCTATGCTCCAAGCATCATGCCAAAACCAGTATAAACTCGATGTGAAAACTAGTGCGAGCCAAGCTTCAACACTCATGCGTATAAAACACATCAAATCTCGTGTGAGTCATACTCTAGCACGCTTTCATTCTCATGAAAACAATGTAGGTGGCTTAATTCTTTGCAAAGTATGGTTAACAAACCAAAACAACTCATTTCTTTTGTAATTCATTTCAAATGTTAGCCAACATACCAATCACTTGCTACAAAGCAAGAAAACATGATTTTCCAAAGCGTTATGCTTTTCTTCTCATGCACATTTCTCAAGCACCCAAATTTTACCCTTCAATCACCCATTATCATTTCCTAATATCTCATGCATTCTAACAAAGCATTTAAACGCCCAAATTGCACATAGATATCTCTAAGAGTCCACAGAATTCCCTTACCTCGATTTACTTGAGTGCAACTCTCTTCCTCTTAGTTTCTTGCGCTATTGGCTCGCCTTGCTCCTATGTATCCTCAGGAACTGTGATTCATTCATCCAAACCACTTGAGTTAATATTGTTAACTCACATTTTGACCTCACTAGTCAATGTAACTCATTCATGCATTTTACAATGCCTAAATCCACATTTTACCCCTTTTTGGTAAACCTCACAATTTATTCACTAATAACTTCTTAAAATCATACTCATAACACTATTATCACTTCAAGATACCTCATTCATCATTAATCTTAATACATTTCCCTTTCTCACACTAGACCATTTCTAGGTCATGGTGGATTCATTCTACTCTAAATAGTTTCTACCATTTCTATGCATACCAAATCATTCTCCACATCAATATCCAAACAATGTACTCGAATATTTGCATTAGAAACTCACCTAGTTTGTTTCCTCTTTGCTCCAAATGAAAATGCACCTTGATTCTTCAATCTAACAAGTGGGGAAATGCCTCTAAACTATGTTGTTCTTCTCTTTGATGTGAACAACTTTGCCTCTAATAGCTTTCCCTCAAATCTTACTGAAAATGTGTGGATTTAGGAGTGAGAAGCTAGGTTTTAGGTTGGAAATGGAAAAGATTGGTTTTGTCTCGGAAACTTGTAGATCCAACTGCTCTATATTTATAGAATTCGCTTGATGAGAACGATCTGCGTTGGGTAGAGATCGATCTAGTCCTCTTAAAATCCTTTTTTCCATAACATTTTTAAGATAGGAGATCAATCTATCGAGGCTTGAGATCAATCTACTTCAAACAAAAGGTTAAGGAGATCGATCTGGTCTTGGGGAAGATCAATTTGCATTTTACAGAAGGTTCAGAAGATCGATCTGGTCTTAGGGGAGAACAATCTGTATTTTACAGAATGTTTAGGAGATCAGTCTGGCTCCATTGGAGATCGATCTGTCTTGTTCCATAGCTTATAATAAGAGCACTTTAGCTCTTCCAGATCGATCTCTCATCCTATTAGATCGATCTGGCCTTCATATTTCTAGATTTTATAGCAGTTTTCTGCAGCAACACATACTAAACTTCATACATTTTGTCCCCATGATCATTTTCTCATCCAATCATCTTCGAGACTTGAAAATGGCATCCATTCCTACTTTGTAACTATTAAAACTTGTGTGGAATCTTTGTATATCCAAGGTATATGATATAAACCGAATGGAAGTGCATAACTGATGCAATCTTCCTCCCATTTTACCACACTACTCATTTTCCATTCTACTCACATTCTTTTCATCTTTAAGTTCATTTTCTTCATATTCATATATAATGTAACTTGTACGTACAATCACAACTCTTATTACAAGTGTGTACATTAAACTTATGGATTTGCATTACATATACTTCACATTACAAGTATATCACCAAACTTATGAATTCATTTACATATATATATATATATATATACAAGGTTAAACTTATAGGGTCTCACATTTTCCCCCACTTAGATAATTTGGTCCTCTAAATTGGAACCAATCATTCTGTGAACAAATCGGGATACTTCTCCCGCATCAAACTCTCCAATTCCCATGTGGCCTCTTCCACCGTGTGATGTTACCAAATAACTTTCACCAAGGGAATTGTCTTTGTCCTCAACACTTTCTCTTTCCTATCCAATATCTGAACTGGCTTCTCAATGTATGTCACACCCTCATTGAGCTCCAAAGGTTCATACCTTATTACATGCGCTGGGCCCGGGTGATACTTCCTTAACATGGATACGTGGAAGACGTTATGCACACTTGCCAACTCTGGTGGCAATGCCAATCTATAAGCCTTATCTCCCGCCTTATCAAGTATCTCAAATGACCCTATATAACGAGGGCTCAACTTTCCCATCTTCCTGAATCTTATAATTCCTTTCGAAAGAGAAACCTTCAAAAACACTGACTCACCCACATTAAGCTCTAGTAGTCTCCGTCTCCTGTCAGCATAACTCTTTTGTCTGCTCTAAGCTATCTGTAACCTCTCACAAATCAATTAGACATCCTCAGAGGCTTGTCTAACTAAGTCCCTAGCAAAGATCTGTCTGTCACCAACCTCTTCCCATCCAATAGAGGAACAAATCTACGCCCATACAATGCCTCATATGGTGTTATCCCAATACTTGCATGAAAACTATTATTATAGGCGAACTCTGCGAGTGGCAAATGGTCATCCCAGGAGCCTCCAAAATACAATGCACACGCTCTCAACATATCCTCTAGGTCTGTATAGTCCTCTCTGGTGACCATCTGTCTGAGGATGAAACGCGGTGCTAAAACTCAACTGGGTCCATAACGCTTCCTGAAATCGTTCCCAGAAGTGGGAAGTGAAGCGGACATCCCTATCAGAAACAACGCTCACTAGAATTCCATGTAGCCTCACTATCTCACACACATACAAGTTCGCTAATTGGCACAGAGTATCGATAGCTCTCATAGATAGAAAATAGGTTGCTTTCATCAATCGATCCATAATCACCCATATGGCATCATGACCTCTTCGGGTCCTCAGGAATCCCATCACAAAATCCATGGTGACATGCTCCCACTTCCATGTCGGTATCGGTAGAAACTGCAATAACCCTGCAGGCTTCTGATGCTCTACCTTCACCTGCGACAAACAAGACACTTAGCGATATATTCAGCAATGTGTTTTTCAACCCAGACCACCAATAAACCTTTCGAAGGTTTTGATACATCTTGGTACTTCCTGGATGTATCGTATAACTCGTTGAGTGAGTTTCTGTCAAGATTAACGTTCTGATCTCTGCATCATCAGGAACACATATCCTACCTCTGAACCTCAACAATCCATCTGAACTCAACTCAAAATCCATCTCTGTACCCCTCTGTATCTGCCCGACAATATCACTGTACTGCTGATCAACTCGTTGAGCCTATCAGATTCGATCTACCAGATCCGGTTCCAACTGCGTCAAGCGGGGTCATATCCAAACTGAGGTTCGTGAACTGTTCCAATAGCTCGTGTTCCTTGACCATCATGAATGACACCAACCCGATATGTTTCCTACTCAGTGCATCAGCAACTACATTAGCTTTACCCAGGTGGTACAGGATTTCACAATCATAATCCTTTAAGAGCTCGAGTTATCTCATTTGTCTCATGTTTAACTCTTTCTGTGAGAACAGGTATTTAAGACTCTTATGGTCCGTAAACACTTGGAATTTCTCCCCATAAAGGTAGTGATGCCATATCTTCAGCGCAAACACCACCACTGCCAACTCCAAATCATGGGTCGGGTAGTTCCTCTCATGATCCTTCAGTTGTCTAGATCCATAGGCTACTACCTTCCCATCCTGCATTAGTACACAACCCAGTCTTTGGTGTGAAGCATCCACATACAGCGAGAAACCTCCTGAGCTGGTAGGAATGGTGAGGATCGGAGCTGTGCTTAATCTCCTTTTCAACTCCTCAAAGCTTTCCTCACACTTATTGTCCCACACATACTCCACATTCTTTCTTATGAGACATGTCAAAGGAGCAGCTAATCTCGAGAATCCCTCCACAAACCTTCGATAATACCCAACTAAACCCAAGAAACTTTTGATCTCTATCACTGTCTGGGGTCTCTGCCACTGAACCACAGCTTCAATCTTAGATGGATCCACTATCACTCCATCTTTGATACTATATGACCCAGAAAAGAGATCTGTTCTAACCAAAAGTCACACTTATTGAGTTTGGCGTACAACTTCTTCTCCCTGAGGGTCTGTAGCACTATCCTTAGATGCATTTCATGCTCCTCTCTAGACCTTGAGTACACCAGTATATCATCAATAAACACGATTACAAATCGATCCAAATACTGGTGGAATACCTCATTCATCAACGACATAAAATCTGCGGGAGCATTCGTCAACCCGAATGGCATGACCATAAATTCATAATGTCCATACCAGGTGCGAAAAGTTGTCTTGGGTACATCTCCACTCCGTATCTTCAATTGATGGTACCCAGATCTCATATCTATCTTGGAAAAGATCTGGGCTCCCTTAAGCTGATCTAACAAGTTATCGATGCGTGGAAGGGGATACTTATTCTTAATGGTGGTCTTATTCAACAACCGATAATCTATACACAGTCGGAGGCTTCCATCCTTCTTCCTTACAAACAGAACTGGTGCTCCACAAGGTGAGACGCTCGGCTTGATAAACCCCTTCTCCAATAACTCTTGCAGTTGTTTCCTTAATTCTTCCAACTCAACTTGAGCCATTCTGTACGGTGGCTTGGATATCGGCTCCGTACCAGGTGTCCAATCTATACAAAATTTCATCTCTCTATCTAGAGGTAACCCTGGTAATTCCTCCGGAAAGACATTGGGATATTCCCTAACCACTAGAATGTCTATCAACTTCGAACGTGCCTTATCTGTCTCAATCACATAAGCAATGAACCCTTCACATTATTCTTTCCACCGTTAGTAACACAATCATCACATACACAATATATAATTTGTAAATTAGATTCATCTCTAAATTATCATGTAACTAGATTATACTCTTCTCAATTGCAATAACATATTCTTTCATTTCATTTCACCAAATTTACAACAAGGTTGTCTATCTTTGGAAACATTAATGTTTTTGCATGACAATCCATAACAGCATGATTGGCAGCTAACCAATCTATTCCTAAGATCACATCAAAATCACTCATATTTAATAAGATCAAATCAGCTGCCCTTTCTTTACCTCCTATCCTCATCTTACAATTCTTATATGCATATTCGGTCAATTGGCTATCATTCATAGGGGTGGATATCATCAACATCTTATCTAAGAGTGTGGGTTGTACATGCTTCAACAATTTACATGCAAAGGATGACGATATAAAGGAATGCGTGGCACCAGGATCAAACAACATAAATGCTTCTAAATCAAAGATTTGGATGGTACCTTCAACCAAATCCGAAGATTGATTCGCAGTGTCCTGGTTCAGCGCGTGCACTCGCCCTCTACTCATACCCACTGCCTGCTTCCCCTTTTCCTTAGTTGTAGCCCTCCTCTTTGGAGCAGCTGTCCCTACTGGAGCTCTCTCTGGCTCTCTGTCTATAGTATGGTCGAGTACCATGGTACCTGCCACACTTGTCGCACTACTCTATCGTAGGTCGTGCCCCTCCAATCACAATTCCCTTAGCTAAAGCAATGGTCAAATACATGGGAGTATTAACTGTCTTCTCTCAGATCTCATCAATCCTCAACCTCTTTCTTGCAAACCTCTTGTTTCTTTTATAATTGAAGCATCTATCCGTCATTGGTCTCTTTTTATCTCTGTCCCTCATCTTACCAACCTTTCCAAACTCTGAGGCAATCCTATCAACATCTTGTTCACACAATTGCGCCCTATGCACTGCCTCGTCGTAGGTCTGTATATCCAGAGGAACCAATCTAGACCTGATGGTCGGTCTCAATCCATCCATAAATTTTTGGATCTTCTCAACCTCATTGCTCATTGTGTTGGGATCATATCTGCCCAGAGAGATAAAAGTCGTTTTATACTCATCCACAGTCCTACTTCCTTGGGTCAGTCCCAAAAATGCCATTTTTATCTTTCGTTGTGCGGTATCCGGAACGTACTATCTTCGAAAGTCCTCCAAAAACACATCCCAGTTGATCTTAGTATGTCAAGCTCTCGAAATAGGCCTGGTGGATTTCCACTAATGTTTTGTTAATCCCTTCAGCATAAAAGTGGTAAACGCTACCATCTCGGTAGTAGTGCACTCAAAGAACCCATAAAACTTCTCGATTTTATTTATCCAATCCTCAGCAGCTACTGGGTCTTTTACTCCACTAAAAAACGACGGTCCAAACTTCTAGAACTGTCGCAGTCTATCCAAATCACAACCGTAACCCAGTCTCTACTAGCCTGTGGTGTAGCAATAGGAGTAGGCATATCCTGTGCAGGCGGGGGTGTAGGTGTCTCTGTCGTCTGAGGTCTCTAGGCTAGCTGTACCGGTACCTCCAGAACTGCCGCTTTCTCAGCATCACCCTATGTAGCAGGACTCTGTCTGCCCCCAACTCCAGGCAATGATTGAGTGACCAACTCCAAGATCATCTCAATGCTCCTCTCAATCCTCGCAAAGCGAGCCTCAGTACTCTGGGTCTCTCCTCTAGACCCTGTGGAGCATGCTCTACCTCAGCCTCCACCTCAATCTCTTCCTGAGCCTCGTATGTCTCTGGCTCAACACGACCCCCAGGCCTACCTCTACGGCCTCTAACTTGCGCCCTCGCCACTCTACCGCGACTGGTATTAGGCACAATTGCTCAATTCCCTACATTCAAATCAAATTCTTAGCCAACCCATCGACACACACATAATTTGTATCTAAACAAGCACAGTAACATGGGGATGTAATTTTCCAACTTATTAAGTATTTTAGACATCGACACACGTCCAAACAACTCAGGTCCGATACCAACTTCTGTCATGATCCTCAACCTACCAAAAATGTACAATTTTTTTGCATTTTCATGCATCATTTATTAATCATCCTTCCTCGATCGTGAACAGCCACACTCTCAATAGTTGGGTTGTGTGTCAATGCCTATCTCATTCCACCATACCAATTAAATTTCCTTTTCAAAATAAGATAAACACTTGTATAATTAAATCAGAGTACTGTTTACATGTGTTTACTATTAATTTACATCCTCAATAGTTACATACAAAATGCTACTGTGCTATGTCTAGTTTAGATACAAAACAATTTAAGTGTGTATACCTTACGCGATGGGATGCAGCGGATACCAAAAGGGAACACCTCCAGTCTCGCTCAATCAATACTCAAATCTCTGTAGAGAGGGGGAAAATAAGGGGGGTGAGTAAACCACATGCTCAGTAAGGTAATCATGCGAACAGATAGATACTAAACTATCTACATGATCGTGATGGCATGCTAAAAGCATGCAAATCAACATTTTCTCAAAATATGAGTTCATGCTGGTATTAATGGTATGTAAAGTATTCATGCTATTAAAATCCAGTGGCAATTCAATTTAAAGCATGGCATTATCCCTCATGCATATTTTATAAGTAAGGCATGGCATTAATCATCATGTATATTTCATAAGAAAAGCATGGCATTAAACATCATGCATACGTGCACTTTAAAACCATTAACAAACCGTTATCACAAAATAGTCCAACACTTGTCAGGACTCAGCCCTCCTTCGGACTGTCCTGACCCACAAATCATTTCAAACATGGATTAATTCACAAAGTAATAGACATGTGAGATATGCAATTCAATAAGGGTAATAACCTCTATGACTATGGCCATAACCTGTGATACCGGCTACACGGATTAGGTGTGCGAGATATCACCACTATCTGCTTTCGCACGGGAGATGGGTCAAATCCAACCCGCCAGTCCATAGTAGATCTCATCCGAAGACGGCATATCACAATCTCAACATGGTACAACGTACTCTATGCTACATGCACGGTACAGCGTACTCCGTGGACCCATATCAACACATCATATCACGCCACATCTCAAAAACGCACGTGTGAGCCTATTTAATCGGTACGACTTCTTGCCTACCCGAAGCTCCTAACACGGCTATCAACATGTCAAATTCCCAAAACGCACGTGCGAGTCTATTTAATCGGTACGACACCAAGTCTGCCCGAAGCTCCAAGCACGACAACAAATAAAGTGGGCATCTAGTACGAGCTATGCTCCAAGCACCATGCCAAAACCAGTATGAAATCCATGTGAAAACTAGTGTGAGCTAAGCTTCAACACTCAAGTGTATAAAACACATTAAATCTCGTGCGGGTCATACTCTAGCACTTTGTCATTCTCACGAAAACAATACAGGTGGCTTAATTCTTTGCAAAGTATGGTTAACAAATCGAAACAACTCATTTCTTTTGTAATTCATTGCAAATGTTAGCCAACCAACCAATCACTTGCTACAAAGCAACAAAACATGATTTTTCAAAGCGTTATGCTTTTCTTTTCATGCACATTTCTCAAACACCCAATTTTTACCCTTCAATCACCCAATATCATTTCCTAATATTTCATGCATTCTAACAAAGAATTTGAACATCCAAATTGCACACAGATATCTCTAAGAGTCCACAGAATTCCCTTACCTCGATTTACTTGAGTGCGACTCTCTTCCTCTTAGTTTCTTACGCTTTTGGCTCATCTTGCTCTGGTGTATCCTTGGGAGTTGTGATTCATTCATCCAAACCACTTGAGTTAATATTGTTAACTCATGTTTTGACCTCACTAGTCAATGTAACTCATTCATGCATTTTACAATGCCTAAATCCACATTTTACCCCTTTTTGGTAAACCTCACAATTTATTCACTAACAACTTCTTAAAATCATACTCATAACACTATTATCACTTCAAGATACCCCATTCATCATTAATCGTAATACATTTCACTTTCTCACACTAGACCATTTCTAGGTCATGGTGGATTCATTCTACTCTAAGTAGTTTCTACCATTTCTATGCATACCAAATCATTCCCCATATCAATATCCAAACAATGTACTCGAATATTTGCATTAGAAACTAACCTAGTTTGTTTTCCTCTTTGCTCCAAATGAAAATGCACCTTGATTCTTCAATCCAACAAGTGGGGAAATGCCTCCAAACTATGTTGTTCTTCTCTTTGATGTGAACAACTTTGCCTCTAATAGCTTTCCCTCAAATCTTACTGAAAATGTGTGGATTTAGGAGTGAGAAGCTAGGTTTTAGGTTGGAAATGGAAAAGATTGGTTTTATCTCAAAAAATTACAGATCCAGCTGCTCCATATTTATAGAATTTGCTTGATTAGATCAATCTGCATTGGGTAGAGATCGATCTGGTCCTCTTAAAATCCCTCTTTTCCATGAAATTTTGAAAGAAGGTGTCAAACCTAGATTTTTTGTAGCATGTTCCTTATGATTCCTATGTGTATGAACAATTTATTACATAGTTGAATCATAAGAAGAGTATTTACTAACATGCAATCAACAATTTGAGAAATTTCAAAATGCATGTAAGCTACATAACGGCGAGATAAGGGTTAAGTTAATTCCCGAAAGAGTGCAGGGGTAAAACGGTCAAATGACTAAAATTCAGTATAATTTCGATAAGACAATTTCATTAAAAATATGAAATTGAGGAATCTTGATCAAAATCGAGGAAAATATTTAATTTTGAGCCCAATTGATCAAGATATAAATTTATTAGAATTTATCAAAATTTTTGCCTCGAAAAATAAGCCCAAAAATAGTGGAAAAATATACCGAAAAGGTAAAATCGGACTGATAAATTCATTTACGGATTAAATGAATTTAATATGATTTTTTGAGATATTTTTAGATACTTTTGGGATATTTATGGGATATTTATGGGATTTTTATTATTATTTTATAATAAAAAAATAATAAAAATATATTATAAGAAAAAAAAGGAGGGAAATCTGAAATTGGGACGCGGGGAGAGAGAAAAAATGGAGAGAAACTGCGTGGAAGCCGACCCGAGGAAGAAGATCACCGGACGGCCACCACCGGTGACCCCACGGCCAGGACAGAAGTCGAAAAAGGAAGAGGAGGACCGTACGCACCCATCGGCACCGGTCACGACCTCCACCGACGCCGAACGTCGACGAATCGAAGAGGAGAAGCCGTGGAGGAAAAGAAGAAATCCAGCGGCCATCGGCGGTGCTTGGTCCCGATCGAGCCCAGCCGAGTGTTGCCCAGGCTTAGGCGCACCGAACGGCGGTGGTTATGCACCGGGAACCGGTCGAAATACGCCGGCATGGCCAAAGGATGCCTGAACCGATCGGCAGTTCAGGGGAGAAGGTTCTGCGCTGAAACGGACTGGACCGGTTCAGCCAAGGAGAAAAGGGGAAAAAGAGGAAAAAGAAAGAAAAAGGAAAAGGAAAATTTTTGGGATTTCACCAGACTTCGGGTAAGTCGATACGAGGTCAAAAGTGACCGATTCAATTTTCGATGAATTTATTTAAATTATATTTAATCGAAAATTGACCCGGAGTTAAATATAATAAATTGTGCAGTTCGACGATAAATTCTGAACGGAAGCCCGATCGAACTTCGATTTGCGTACTATCGCATAATCTCGGGTAAGTAAAGCTCATTTAAGACAATTTATGTGATTTATGCGTATTTAAGATTTATTTTACGCATTTCGGATTAAATTCCGTATTTAGTGAATTATAATTGGAATTTTGAATTAACTGTCGTAAATGATATACGGGCTATCCAAAGAGCTTGGAATAAAGCCCAATGGGTATTGATAGGTCCAATGAGTCGATAGACCCTGATGAAGGGAAATAATAAGTGGAAAACGGGCTTAATACGGATTAAGGCCCATTAAAGATTATTAAGGCCCTTTAAGGGAAAATAGACTGTATTAATGTATAATACAGTAAGAAAAGTATAATTAACCTGAGGAATGGTTATTTACAGCTCTGGAGTTTACATTGAGAGCTGATCGGACTACGGGATTTAGCAGCACCGAGGAAGTGAGGTCACGTGACGTGATCCGAGGTAAGGGACTTTTGCGAGTAGTTAGAGATAACTGCACGTATTTTCGTCTGCTTTTACATTCACTTAAAAACTCTGAGGGTCAGAGAAAGTGAATAATAATTATTGCGACCCGATAGTGGCAAATTACGATTTTGTCCCTAGTTAGTTAAAAAGTCAACTTTTATGAAAAGTGCGAAAAGCATGGAAACAATTATTGTGAGTGTTTAACTGCTGTTTAGCATGAAAATAAATAGATGGGCTAATGATTTTAAGGTTGATGTGACTTAAGCACACTTTATAGTGCTGATTTTGATGTTTTATAAACAATCCCTTTTAAATAGCCATCTATAATATTATGTGAGAATGAATCGTGCTAGAGCACAGCTCACACTGGGATTCATATGTTTTCCACATACATTAGTGCTGGATTTTATACGCACTAGATTTCCATGACATGCATGATAGAGTACTGGAGTTTTACTCGTACTCAGTTTTATATGATATATGCATGACACATAATGCTGGAGCGATTAGCTCGTACTCGAGTTTTACATGAGATACATGACAGAGTATTGGAGCGTTGCTCGTACTCGATTCTTCATGGTTTATACATGACATAGTATTGGAGCTATTGCTCGTACTTGATTTGATATATGCATAGCATAGTACTGGGAGCTATTGCTCGTACTTGATTTAATACATGAACTATGCATTGACCTAGTTGCTAGAGATTGCTCGCACTAGAGTTGAGTTTGTGATGTGAAACAGTGTTCGAGCGCAGTGTCGACTGTGTGTCGCACTCGAGGACACACACTGTATGTGATATTATATACATGGTACCTATTCATGCCGCATTCTTGTGTGACTGAATGTCACATTTTGAGAGGATGGCTAGCATGAGGGTATTTGTGAATGTGGTATAAATATTTCCATAGTTACGAGGGCTAAGTCCTATGGGAGGCACCCTGGCTGTAAGGGTCCACGGGTGTACTTTGTACCGTGCCCGGGGCACGAGGTGTACTCTGTACTGTGTGTTACGCATAGCTGACGGCTGTAGTGGACTGACCATCCTCCCGTTGTAGCAGTGATGCCCCGCACACCGAGATCTGTGTTGCTTGGGATCACATTTCGGATATGATCATAGTCCAGGATACTATTTACACTTAACCACCAAGTCTTACATGATATATCACATTGATTGAATGATTTAAACTGCGGACAGACCTGAGGGATGGGTCAGACTCCGATTTTGTGTTGTGAATCATTTGATGCCATATTTATTATGATTTAAATATACATGGCACGATTTACATAAAGGCATGATTTATATACGATGCATTGTTTTGCACTACATGCCTACATTTGAGAAAGAAAGCATGATTTTCTGTACATGGGATTTATTCTGTACAAGTATATATATTATATTTCAAGACATGCTTTTAAAGCGAGTAAAGGAAATAATGTTTTCAAGGCATAGCATTATTTTGAGTAGATAGTGTTGATATCTACTTGCTTGCCTGATTTCCTTACTGAGCGCGTTGTATGCTCACCCCCCTTTCTTTACATCTCTCTACATAGCATCAGTAGAGCGAGAGCTATCGAGGGATAGTGTCCCAGAGTCCACTGCTAGTTCCTATCGATCACCAGGTATACCTATTATGTACAGTTGTGTATCTAAATATAGAAACAGCACAGTGATGTATACGTTATATATTTTGGGGAATGTATTTGTATTAGATTTTATATAATCTTACATGTATAATAAAAGCAGTTACAGTCAGTAATAATATATTGACATGTATGTATGAAATGGATGATGTGGTAAGTGAGGACTCTGACATCGAATCACAGCCCAACCATTGAAGAGCGGAAAGGTAAGTTAAAAATGCGAAAAATTTATAGTGATTTTTGGATAAAGTCATGGATTGAGAATGGGGTCCTGACAGAATGGTATCAGAGCAGAGGTTGGTTTGATGTGAGACGGTGTTAGAAAATAGGAAAGTGTACATCCCCATAGTACTGTGCTGTGTTTAGATATAACTGTGTATACCAGATAGGAGATGGACTAATTCATTATTATGAATGCAAGAACTTTGCCTATATGGCAAATACGCGTAGTGGTAGAGGTATGAGAGGTAGGGCTCGAGGCCGGGGAGATAGACCCGAGGGACGAGCCGCTGCCGGACCATTACCTACGCATGAGACTCCTGGTGCTACTGAGGTACCCGAGTGTGCAGAGATGCGCTTCACGAGATTAGAGCGTGGTCTCGAGACTATTATCGAGATACTGGCACAGACGATGCCAGGTAGGCAGAGACAGGAGGCAGGAGCTACTACAGGAGAGGCAGTTGCCCCTGATACACCTACGCAGACAGCTGATGCACAGAGGACTGTAGATACTCCTACACCCCCACTGGTTTCGGGTGGTAGTGGATTAGGATATGGATGTGATCTGCATCGGTTGCGAGAATTCCAGAAGTTTAGACCTCCATCATTTAGCGGGGTCAAAGACCCATTGGCTGCTGGGGAGTGGTTAGCAGAACTGGAGAAACTTTATGGATTCTTCGAGTGTACGACCTCGGAGATGGTCGCGTTTGCTGCGTTCCTACTGAAGGGAGCTACAGAGCATTGTGGAAGTCCACCCGACCTATATTGAGATCCCGACACACAGATATCAGTTGGGATATATTTCGGGAGGCCTTCAGGAGGCAGTTTATTCCCGACACCGCACAGCGGAAACTTCAAGTAGAGTTTTTGGGACTACACCAGGGGAGTTTATCTGTGGACGAGTATGAGACTCGATTCCTATCCCTAGGAAGATATGACCCGGATACCTTGTACAGTGAGACCAGGAAGGTCCACAGGTTTATTGACGGGTTGAGGCCGGTGCTACGGTCCAAGTTGGTCCCATTAGACATAATGACCTATGAGGAAGCAGTGCGCGTGCCGCAACTATGTGAGCAGGATTACGAGAGGAATGCTTTCGAGTTTGGGAAGTTTAGCCGTAGCCGAGATATACAGAAGAAGAGGCCGGCTAGAGATTTCAGTTATCGAGGAGGGAAGAAACTCTTCGGTAAGAGATCACGAGTAGAGGAGGCACGAGAGAGATATGCTAGACCTCCTGCTTATCCGACTGTAGCCCCAGCAAAGGGTATTGTCATAGGAGGACAGAGACCTGCTGCAGATCAGTACAGAAGATGCGGTAGATCACATGGAGATAGACCGTGTTCACAGGGTGCTATGGTATGTTTTCGATGTGGGAAACAGGGGCACATGGCTAGAGAGTGCCCAGCGCCATTTGTCACTGCACCACGGAGGGGCAGGGAGTTTGATAGAACCCCAGCTGGTACGTCTGCTCAGAGAGGTAGAGCGACGGCAGAGGAGAAGGGGAAACAAGTGATGGGTCAAGGGAGAGTACATGCTTTGGACCAGGGAACAGCTGATGCTTCATCGGATGTGATTCGAGGTAACATCCTGATTTATGATATTGAAGCAAATGTTTTAATTGATCCTGGTGCAATGCATTCTTTTGTATCGCCATCATTTGCATGTAAATTAGCAAGACATGTAGAGCGTACACATTTATGTATGATGATGTTGATTAGTAAGCCTATGAATAGTAGTCAAGTTGTAGAATATGTATATAATGACTGCAAGATGAGAGTAGGGGATAAGGAGATGACAGCCAATCTAATATTACTAAGTATGAGTGACTTTGATATAATATTAGGAATGGATTGGCTATCTTCAAACCATGCTGTTTTAGATTGTTATGCTAAGACAGTTATGTTTCCTCACCCTACTAGATATGTTGTAAAGTTTAATAAGAATAAATGAAAGGAGTAGTTATGATTATTACGTGATTACTGATTTAGAAAACCTTCAACATATCAAGGTTTCATTGCGTACGTGATAGATATGGATAAGGCATATCCGGAGTTGTCAGATATTACTGTGGTCAGTGAGTACCCAGATGTTTTCCCGGATGAATTGCCAGGGTTACCACCAGACAGAGAGATGGAGTTCTGCATAGATTTGGTACCTGGTACGGAGCCTATTTCGAGACCACCATATCGCATGGCCTTAGTTGAGCTAGAGGAGCTCAAGAGACAGTTACAGGAGCTGTTGGATAGGGGTTTTGTTCGACCGAGTGTTTCACCTTAGGGAGCACCGGTTCTATTTGTGAGGAAGAAGGATGGGAGCCTCCGATTGTGTATAGACTACCGATTGTTGAATAAGGCCACCATCAAGAATAGATACCCCCTTCCACGCATTGACGACTTGTTAGATCAGCTTCAGGGAGCACAGGTCTTTTCCAAGATTGACCTGAGGTCTGGGTATCATCGGCTGAAGGTTCGAGGTGGAGATGTACCCAAGATAGCATTTCGTACCCGATATGGCCATTATGAGTTCTTGGTCATGCCATTCGGATTGACGAATGCTCCAGCTGCTTTCATGGCTTTGTTGAACGATGTGTTCAAGCCATATTTGGACCAGTTTGTTATCGTCTTCATCTATGACATATTGGTGTATTCGAGATCTAAGGAGGAGCATGAGGAGCACCTCAGGATAGTGTTACAGACGCTACGGGAGCATGAGTTATGTGCTAAACTCAGTAAGTGTGACTTTTAGTTGTCACAGATCTCGTTTTTGGGACATGTTATATCGAGAGATGGTGTATCAGTTGATCCATCTAAGATAGAGGCTGTAGTTCAGTGGGAACAGCCAAGGACAGTCACAGAGATCAGGAGTTTTTTGGGTTTAGCGGGATACTATCGGAGATTCGTTGAGGGATTTTCGAAGTTGGCTGCTCCCTTGACACGTCTTACTCGTAAGAGTACACCGTTCATATGGAACGAGGATTGTGAGAAGAGTTTTGAGGAGTTGAAGCGTCGATTGACCACCGCTCCGATTCTCACTATCCCTACCAGCTCAACAGGATTTGCAGTGTATACCGATGCTTCGCATCAAGGACTGGGCTGCGTATTGATGCAGGATGGGAAGGTAGTTGCTTATGGATCCAGACAGTTGAAGGATCATGAGAAGAACTATCCGACCCATGATTTGGAGCTAGCAGCAGTAGTGTTTGCATTGAAGGTATGGCGCCACTACTTGTATGGCGAGAAGTTCCAGATATTTACTGACCACAAGAGCCTCAAGTATCTGTTCTCACAGAAGGAGCTGAACATGAGACAGAGAAGATGGCTAGAGCTTCTGAAGGACTACGATTGCGAGATACTTTATCATCCGGGTAAGGCTAACGTTGTAGCCGATGCCTTGAGCAGGAAGAGCCTGCGGATGGTATCGTACATGATGGTTAGGGAACATGATTTGCTAGAGCAGTTTGCTAGCCTCAGTTTGGAAGTCGTGCCTTCTAACATGGGTACAGGCTATGTGATAGCTAGTCTACGCTTGGAGCCGGATCTGTTGGACAAGATCAGAGTAGCTCAGCAAACTGATCCATTTTGTATGGATGTGAGTAGTCAGATGCAGAAGGGCACCGTGACTGATTTTGAGTTGAGTTCTGATGGACTACTGAGGTTCAGAGGCAGATTGTGTGTTCCCGAGGATCCAGGACTCAGGAGATTTATATTGGCGGAAGCTCATTCGTCGAGGTATACGTTACATCCGGGGAGTAACAAGATGTATCAGAACCTCGGGAAGGTATACTGGTGGTCGGGTATGAAGAAAGATGTAGCAGACTTCGTGGTAAAGTGTCTCATATGTCAGCAGGTGAAGGTAGAGCATCGGAAACCTGCAGGGTTATTGCAGCCTCTACCTATACCGACATGGAAATGGGAGCATATCACCATGGATTTCGTGATGGGTTTACCGAGGACCCGCAGGAATCACGATGCTATATGGGTGATCGTCGACTGACTGACTAAGTCAGCCCACTTTCTAGCTATGAGAGCGACCGATACTCTGAGTTCATTAGCGAAACTGTATGTACGCGAGGTAGTGAGGTTACACGGTGTACCAGTGAGCATAGTCTCTGATAGGGATTCCCGCTTCACATCCCACTTTTGGGGACATTTTCAGGAAGCTATGGGAACCCAGTTGAGTATGAGCACCGCTTTCCATCCTCAGACAGATGGTCAGTCAGAGAGGACCATACAAACTCTGGAGGACATGTTGAGAGCATGTGTGCTAGACTATCGAGGCTCCTGGGATAACCACCTACCACTAGCCGAGTTCGCCTACAACAACAGTTATCATTCGAGTATCGGGATGGCACCGTATGAGGCTTTGTATGGCCATAGATGTCGTTCCCCTATTGGATGGGAAGAAGTGGGTGACCGTAAGATTTTCGCTCCTGACATGGTTATGCAAGCATCTGAGGACGTTCGCTTGATAGTAGAGAGACAGAGGACAGCTCAGAGCAGACAGAAGAGTTACGCTGACAGGAGACGTAGGCCACTAGAGTTTGCAGTTGGGGAATCCGTGTTTTTGAGAGTTTCTCCTTCCAAGGGCATAGCGAGATTTAGGAAGAGAGGGAAACTAAATCCTCGCTATATTGGACCCTTTGAGATACTTTATCGAGTGGGAGATAAGGCGTATAGGTTGGCATTGCCACCGGACTTATCAGGTGTCCATAACGTCTTCCACATATCGATGCTTCGGAAGTATCACCCGGATCCGGCACATGTGATTAGTTACGAGCCTTTGGAGCTCTGAGAGGACATGACATATGTTGAGAGACCGATTCGGATATTGGATAGGAAGGAGAAGGCATTGAGATCGAAGACCATCGGGTTAGTGAAGATTCTCTGGCAGCATCATACTTCAGAGGAAGCTACTTGGGAGCTAGAGAGTCTGATGCGAGAGAAGTACCCTCACCTATTTGATGAGTGACTTGGTTCTAATTTGGAGGACCAAATTTTCTGAGTGGGGGAGGATTGTCAAACCCAGATTTTTTGCAGCATGTTCTTGATGATTCCTAGGTGTATGAACACTTTATTACATAGTTGAATCATAAGAAGAGTATTTACTAACATGCAATCAACAATTTGAGAAATTTAAAAATGCATGTAAGCTACATAACAGCGAGATAAGGGTTAAGTTAATTCCCGAACGAGTGCAAGGGTAAAACGGTCAAATGACTAAAATTCAGTATAATTTCGATAAGACAATTTCATTAAAAATATGAAATTGAGGAATCTTGATCAAAATCGAGGAAAATATTTAATTTTGAGCCCAATTGATCAAGATATAAATTTATTAGAATTTATCAAAATTTTTACCTCGAAAAATGAGCCCAAAAATAGTGGAAAAATATACCGAAAAGGTAAAATCGGACTGATAAATTCATTTACGGATTAAATGAATTTAATATGATTTTTTGAGATATTTTTAGATATTTTTGGGATATTTATGGGATATTTATGGGATTTTTATTATTATTTTATAATAAAATAATAATAAAAATATATTATAAGAAAAAAAAGGAGGGAAATCTGAAATTGGGACGTGAGGAGAGAGAAAAAATGGAGAGAAACCGCGTGGAAGCCGACCCGAGGGAGAAGATCACCGGACGGCCACCATCGGTGACCCCACGGCCAGGACAGAGGTCGAAAAAGGAATAGGAGGACCGTGCGCACCCATCGGCACCGGTCACGACCTCCACCGACGCCGGACGCCGACGAATCGAAGAGGAGAAGCCGCGGAGGAAAAGAAGAAATCTGGCGGCCAACGGCGGCGCTTAGTCCCGATCGAGCCCAGCCGAGTGTTGCCCAGGCTTAGGCGCGCTGAACGGCGGTGGTTATGCACCGGGAAGCCGGAATACGCCAGCACGGCCAAAGGATGCCTGAACCGGTCGGCGGTTCAGGGGAGAAGGTTCTGCGCTGAACCGGACCGGACCATTTCAGCCAAGGAGAAAAGGGGGAAAAGAGGAAAAAGAAAGAAAAAGGAAAAGGAAAATTTTTAGGATTTCACCGGACTTCGGGTAAGTCGATACGAGGTCAAAAGTGACCGATTTAATTTCCGATGAATTTATTTAAATTATATTTAATCGAAAATTGACCCGAAGTTAAATATAATAAATTGTGCAGTTCGATGATAAATTCCGAACGGAAGCCCGATCGAACTTCGATTTGCGTACTATCGCATAATCTCGGGTAAGTAAAGCTCATTTACGACAATTTATGTTATTTATGCGTATTTAAGATTTATTTTACGCATTTCGGATTAAATTTCGTATTTAGTGAATTATAATTGGAATTTTGAATTAACTGTCGTAAATGATATACGGGCTATCCAAAGAGCTTGGAATAAAGCCTAATGGGTATTGATAGGCCCAATGAGTCGATAGACCCTGATGAAGGGAAATAATAAGTGGAAAACGGGCTTAATACGGATTAAGGCCCATTAAAGATTATTAAGGCCCATTAAGGGAAAATAGACTATATTAATGTATAATACAGTAGGAAAAGTATAATTAACCCGAGGAATGGTTATTTACAGCTCCGAAGTTTACATTGTGAGCTGATCGGACTGCGGGATTTAGCAGCACCGAGGAAGTGAGGTCACGTGACGTGATCCGAGGTAAGGGACTTTTGCGAGTAGTTAGAGATAACTGCACGTATTTTCATCTGCTTTTACATTCACTTAAAAACTCTGAGGGTCAGAGAAAGTGAATAATAATTATTGCGACCCGATAGTGGCAAATTACGATTTTGCCCCTAGTTAGTCAAAAAGTCAACTTTTGTGAAAAGTTGCGAAAAGCATTGAAACAATTATTGTGAGTGTTTAACTACTGTTTAGCATGAAAATATATAGATGGGCTAATGATTTTAAGGTTGATGTGACTTAAGCACACTTTATAGTGCTGATTTTGATGTTTTATAAACAATCCCTTTTAAATAGTCATCTATCATATTATGTGAGAATGAATCGTGCTAGAGCACAGCTCGCACTGGGATTCATATGTTTTCCACATACATTAGTGCTGGATTTTTATACGCACTAGATTTCCATGACATGCATGAAAGAGTACTGGAGTTTTACTCGTACTCAGTTTTATATGATATATGCATGACACAGAGTGCTAGAGCGATTAGCTCGTACTCGAGTTTTACATGAGATACATGACAGAGTATTGGAGCGTTGCTCGTACTCGATTCTTCATGGTTTATACATGACATAGTACTGGAGCTATTGCTCGTACTTGATTTGATATATGCATAGCATAGTACTGGGAGCTATTGCTCGTACTTGATTTAATACATGAACTATGCATTGACCTAGTTGCTGGAGATTGCTCGCACTAGAGTTGAGTTTGTGATGTGAAACAGTGTTCGAGCGCAGTGTCGACTGTGCGTCGCACTCGAGGACGCACACTGTATGTGATATTATATACATGGTACCTATTCATGCCGCATTCTTGTGTGACTGAATGTCACATTTTGAGAGGATGGCCAGCATGGGGGTATTTGTGAATGTGGTATAAATATTTCCATAGTTACGAGGGCTAAGTCCTATGGGAGGCACCCTGGCTGTGAGGGTCCACGGGTGTACTTTGTACCGTGCCCGGGGCACGAGGTGTACGTTGTACCGTGTGTTACGCATAGCTGACGGCTGTAGTGGACTGACCATCCTCCCGTTGCAGCAGTGATGCCCCGCACACCGAGATCTGTGTTGCTTGGGATCACATTTCGGATATGATCATAGTCCAGGATACTATTTACACTTAACCACAGAGTCTTACATGATATATCACATTGATTGAATGATTTAAACTGCGGACAGACCTGAGGGATGGGTCGAACTCCGATTTTGTGTTGTGAATCATTTGATGCCATATTTATTGTGATTTAAATATACATGGCACGATTTACATAAAGGCATGATTTATATACGATGCATTGCTTTGCACTACATGCCTACATTTGAGAAAGAAAGCATGATTTTCTGTACATGGGATTTATTCTGTACAAGTATATATATTATATTTCAAGACATGCTTTTAAAACGAGTAAAGGAAATAATGTTTTCAAGGCATAGCATTATTTTGAGTAGATAGTGTTGATATCTACTTGCTTGCCTGATTTCCTTACTGAGCGCGTTGTATGCTCACCCCCCTTTCTTTACATCTCTCTACAGAGCGTTAGTAGAGCGAGAGCTATCGAGGGATAGTGTCCCAGAGTCCACTGCTAGTTCCTATCGATCGCCAGGTATACCTATTATGTACAGTTGTGTATCTAAACATAGAAATAGCACAGTGATGTATACGTTATATATTTTGGGGAATGTATTTGTATTAGATTTTATATAATCTTACATGTATAATAAAAGCAGTTACAGTCAGTAATAATATATTGACATGTATGTATGAAATGGATGATGTGGTAAGTGAGGACTCTGACATCGAATCACAGCCCAACCATTGAAGAGCGGAAAGGTAAGTTAAAAATGCGAAAAATTTATAGTGATTTTTGGATAAAGTCATGGATTGAGAATGGGGTCCTGACAGAAGGAGATCGATCTGTCGAGGCTTGAGATCGATCTGCTTCAAAACAGAAGGTAAAGGAGATTGATCTGGTCTTGGGAAAGATCAATCTGCATTTTGTAGAAGGTTCAAAAGATCGATCTGGTCTTAGGGGAGATCGATCTGTATTTTATAAAATGTTTAAGAGATCGATCTGGCTCCATTGGAGATCGATATGTCCTATTCCATAGCTTAGAATAAGAGCATTTTGGCTCTTCCAGATCGATCCTTATCCTATGAGATCGATCTGGCCTTCATATTTCCAGATTTTACTGCAGTTTTCTATAGCAACACATACTAAACTTCATACATTTTGTCGCCATGATCATTTTCTCATCCAATTATCTTTGAGACTTGAAAATGGCATCCATTCCTACTTTGTAACTATTAAAACTTGTGTAGAATCTTTGTATATCCAAGGTATACGATATAAACCAAATGAAAGTGCATAACTTATGCAATCTTCCTCCCATTTTACCACACTACTCATTTTCTATTCTACTCACATTCTTTTCATGTTTAAGTCCATTTTCTTCATATTCATATATAATATAACTTGTACGTACAATCACAACTCTTATTACAAGTGTGTACATTAAACTTATGGACTTGCATTACATATACTTCACATTACAAGTATATCACCATACTTATGAATTCATTTACATATATATATATATACAAGGTTAAACTTATACAGGGTCTCACACCCATGGCCATGGGTATTATGTTTCCTCTTCGGAGGATGCCCTCTTTTGAGGATGATACACGTATGGTTATTAACACAAGACAGTGATATTGATATGCCTAGTCTCCATGTTTTAGTATATGAATGATTTGAATTACGAAAGTAAGCTTTCTTAAAGTAAGCAACTACGTGAATTTGACTAAATACGTATGTATGTATGCTTTGTATTAAAGTAACTGAGCAAATATGGTTTTGCTACAATAACCGAGTATGATTATGTGATTTGAATAAAGTAAGTGTGAAAAAGTTTCAAAACCATGTAAATCCTTATTTTTAATATGTTTTCCCTATCACGGGTTACAATAGCAATTACATTAAATGTGTTTCAAATTTCAAGATATGCTTTGAAAAGTGTTTTGCCATATGAAAATGATTTGAAGTATGAAATATATATTTCAAAAAATGATTTATGAACATGAGCATGGTTCATAGAACATATCCTGACGATGAGAAATAAACATGTTGTTGCCTTTACTAACAGGGATGATAATAGTTAGTAATGGAGTTCCAACTATTAGAATATAATAGTCAATCGTGTCCCTGCTAATGGGTTAGAATAGTTAACAAAAGATAATGTGAAATACAATTGAAATTGTGGAATATTTTTTGAAATAAGAACTATGTTATTGAAATGTGAAAAGAATTCAGAAGATGAAATATGTTCCGATTATAAGGATTATATTTCGAATATGAATATGTTTCGGGTATGAGACCCCTTCTAAACAAGGAAAATGTTTCGACATAGACGATGTTCAAAATAAGACAAGTTTTGAAGTGTAATGAGTTTCAAATACAGGTTATATTTTAAATAAGAAATGTTTTTGATATATGAATATTTGATATGTGATATGATTCAGAATTAACTGATATGATTTGAAAATGGTTGTGTCTAAAGGATGAATGTGGATTGCAATAAGCTTTAGGTTCTGCTTTCAACTATGATTTGAATCTTAAACCCCTAAGGCTATATTTAGTTCGTGTGGTTAGGTTTGATGGCTAATTAAGGTATTTTAAA
This sequence comes from Firmiana major, assembly GCA_033439115.1. Classification (NCBI taxonomy): domain Eukaryota; kingdom Viridiplantae; phylum Streptophyta; class Magnoliopsida; order Malvales; family Malvaceae; genus Firmiana; species Firmiana major. The sequence continues at coordinate 40,329,043 of CM065908.1, read as the reverse complement.
ATACCTCCTTGCCTGAAAAACTTGACAGTGTTGATATAGTAGACCAACCCATAAACCCAAGAGAAGTACGACCTTCGATAAGTTTCGACTGCAAAGTATGTTTTGGAACAAGATATGTTTCGAAATGTTATAAGTCTTGAATTGTGATTCGGAATAGTGGTGAGAAAGAATAATCAAATGGAAATGTGTTAGACATGCATTAGAAATCCAGTATCATGTACATTATTTTCTCTGTGCTTGTGTGGTTTACTTACTGAGCTTTCCCAAAGCTCACTCCTCTAATTCCATCACAAGTTCAGTTCAGATGTGCATCGACATTAGTATCAATATCAGCTTGAAGTAAACGCTTCAAGATTTCATAACTCACATTGGTACAATTATTTCTACTGTTTAATTGTACTTTTTTAGATCGATTACTTTTCAGTGTATGTGTTGGGATGTGTAATAAATTATGAAATGACTATAAAGGTTAATGAGAAGCTAGACTGGGACCTTATGTTCATAAGCTTAAACTAAGCTAGGTAATTTAAGACCTAAAAATAGTTACGACTATACTCACATGACAAACAATGTATAGAAAGAAAAATTTTACAAAATTAAAAAAAAAAATTGAGCTCACTTTTTTACATTTTCGCAATAATTTTACTAAAAGTTTACAGTTTCGGGACGTTACAGTTAAGGACCCAGTTGAGGCAGAGGAGTGGCTAACAGAAATGGAGATGGCTTTTGAATATCTAGGCTACATTGATGCAGAAAAGGTTAGCATGGGTGCATATATGCTCAAGGGATAGGCCCAACACTGGTGGAAAGCCACCCAGAGACTACTAGCCACCCCGTAATTAGTTGGGATGCTTTCTAGTCACCTTTTCAAACCCAGTACATCCCTTGCATTGCCCAAAAGAAGATACAAGTAGATTTTTTGAATTTAGTCCAGGGCAATATGACAATCGATGAGTACAAGAACCGATTTACTACTTTAATGAGATACAATCCGGAGACTGTTAATGACAAAGAATGTTGTACATAGCGATTCTTATACGGATTGAAACCAGCTATCAGAGATAGATTATTGGGCTTTGTGTTATAGAATTTAAGGATACTTTTGGTCGTGCGCAGGAAATCGAGAGGGGACTAAATTTGACACAGTTCCAGTATGGGTTCAGAGTGAAAGCCAGAGATAAAGGTAACAGGCTTGAAGCATCTTAAGCAGGTTATAGGAGGGATCCGCCCAAGAGGCTAGGACCAAAGAGTCTAGGGCGAGGGTTGATAGGCCCAAGATTCTTTCCTGCACTTCGAAAACCACTCGACGCACCAGACAAGGTACTAAGATCTGTAAAGAATGTGGTCAACCGCACAAGGGTGTTTGCTACTGGGTGACAGGTGGATGTTTTAAGTATGGAGACATGGGTCACAGGGTTAAGGATTGTCCATAGCTTCAGACGCCACAGCCCCAGAGCCACGACAACAGCCTTAGAGACAAGCTCCTCAGAGACAGGCCACCATCGCTAAGAAGAGTAAGAAGCCTGTCGTAGAGGGATGTGTGTTCGTTATTGATAAAGAGAATGCAGACACTTTGTCAGAGGTTATCCGAGGTATACTTCTTGTCTGTAACTATAAAGCACATGTATTATTTTACCTCGGATCTACACATTCTTTTATTTCTCCATAATTTGCATATAAACTGCACTTAAAGCCTGAGCGTTTAGATCATATATTGCATTTGAGTCTCAAATGACCGATAAAGTATGTAGAAAGTGTGAAATTAAGGTAGGAGACATGGTAATGTTAACAGATCTAGTTTTGTTAAAATATGTATGGTTTTGATGTGATTCTAGGTATAGATTGGCTAGCTGCCAATCGCATAAGTCTAGATTGCTATACCAAGACTGTAACCTTCTCTCTATCTAAAAAATTTAGTATACATTTAGCTGATAAGAAGTAAACAGGTGAGGCTCAATATATGAAATCTTATGATATAATTATAATTTCTTGAAATTACTAATAAATTTGTTGATGTGAAGTTAATATCGCACTCATCTCCGATATCAGTCGGGAGCATCCGAGGATAGAAGAAATACCAATTGTGTGTCAATTTTTGGATGTATTTCCAGATGAGTTGTTAGGCTTACCACCAAAGAGAGAGCTGAAGTTTACTATCGATTTAGTGTCAGATACTCAGCCAATCTCTAAATCTCCATATAGGATGGCACAGGTTGAATTAGAAGAACTAAAGAAGAAGTTGCAATAGTTGCTTGATAAGGGTTTTATCAGACCTAGTATGTCACCATGGGGAGCTCCGGTTCTATTTGTCAAGAAAAAGGATGGTAGCCTTAGATTGTGTATAGATTACAAATTATTGAATAAGGTTACGGTGAAGAACAAATATCCTCTGCCAAGAATAGATGATTTATTTGATCAGCTAAGAGGGGCTTTAGTGTTTTCCAATATTGATTTGAGATCGGGCTAACACCAATTAAGGATCAGAAAAGAGGATGTTCCAAAAATGACCTTCAGAACTTGATACGGTCGTTATGAATTTTTAGTAATGCCCTTTAGTTTGACTAATGCCCCTGTTGCTTTTACGAATCCAATGAACGAGGTGTTTCGAGAGTATTTAGATCGATTTGTAATAGTTTTCAGTGACGACATTCTTATCTATTCTAAATCCCGGGAGGAACAAGTGCAACATTTACGGACTGTGCTCCAAAAGCTCTGAGATAAGAAATTGTATGGAAAGTTTAGTAAATGTGAATTTTGGCTAGATCAAATAGCTTTCCTTGGTTAAATCGTATCTAAAAATAGGGTGTCAGTTAATCCATCTGAGGTAGAGGTTATACTCAAGTGGGAGAGATCAAGGATAATTATAGAGATTCAGAGTTTTCTCGGACTAATAAGGTATTACAAGAGGTTTGTTGAGGGATGCTCTAAGATTACAGCTCTTTTGACTAAGCTTACACATAAAGACATTCCATTTGTATGGTCTGATCAGTGTAAGCAGAGTTTCTAAGAGCTTAAATGGAGATTGGCTATGGCACTCATTTTGACCATCCCAAGTGGATCCGATGGCTTTGCAGTGTACAGTGATGTTTCTCATCAAGGTCTGGGGTACATACTCATGCAGCATGGGAAAGTAGTCACTTATGGTTCATGCCAGCTTTTAAGAACCATGAGCGAAATTACCCCACGCATGATTTGGAATTAGTCGTTGTGGTGTTGCTTTGAAGATATGGCGGCATTACTTATATGGAGAAAGGTTCCAGATCTTCACTGACCACAGAGTCTGAAGTACATTTTTTATCAGAAGGAGTTTAATATGAGGCAAAAATGATGGATGGAGCTCTTTAAGGATTATGACTGTGTATCATCCAGGTAAGGGGAACATAGTTGTTGATGCCCTATGTTGGAAAAATATGGTTCTACTATGATGGTCAGAGAATTAGACTTATTGGAACAGGTCGCTGGACTCAGGATCAATGTTGAAGAAGCAGAGGTTAGATTTATGACTAGCCTACAGATAGAACCTAGTATCCTAGATCGGATCAGATTGGGGCAGAGGAATGACCAAAGGTTATTGGACATGGTTAGCCAAGCGAAACAGACCGTGCAGTCAGATTTTTTGGTCAGTGATTATGGGTTATTAAGGTTTAAGGGTCGCATTTATGTTCCAAGCGACGATACCCTGAAGCAGCAGATTTTGAGAGAGTCTCACTATTCCTGTTACCATGCACCCAAGCAGTACCAAGATGTACCATGACTTGTGCAAGGTGTATTGATGGATCGGTATGAAATGAGATGTGGCAGAATTTATGGCTAGATGTTTGGTGTGTCAACAGGTGAAAGTTGAGCACCAATGCCTACAGGACTACTAAAGTCTTTACTCGTGCCTACGTGAAAATGGGAGTATATAACAATGTATTTCATTATGGGTTTACCAATGACCCGGAGAGGTCATGATGCGATCTGGGTGATAGTTGACAAATTGATGAAGAGTGCCCACTTCCTAGCCATTAAGAGTACGGATTCTTTGAGTGCCTTGGTCGAGTTATATGTCAGGGAAGTAACTCATTTACATAGGGCTCTAGTGAGTATTACATCTTATCAGGATTCTAAGTTCACCTTCAGATTTTGGACTCATTTTCAGAAAGCCATGGGATCTCAACTGAATTTTAATATCGTCTATCATCCTCAAACTGACGGTCAGTCTAAGCGGACCATTTAGACCTTAGAGGATATGTTAAGGGAATGTACATTAGACTTTGAGGGATCATGGGATGATCATTTGCCCTTTGCAGAGTTTGCCTATAATAATAGTTATCATGCTAGCATCGGTATGGCACCTTATGACGCTCTAAATGGCAGAAGATGCAGATCCCCTGTAGCATGGTAAGAAGTGGGTGACAGGAAAATATTTGCTCCTGATCTGGTTGAGCAGGCAGCAAAGGGTGTTCACATTATTTCTGACAGACTTCAGGCTACTCAGAGTCGACAAAAGAGTTACGCTGATATGCGTAGACGACCACTTGAATTTCAGGTTGGGGACTTTGTATTTCTTAAGGTGTCTACGAGTAAGGGTATCATGCACTTCAGGAAAACAAAGGAAGTTAAGTGCGTGTTTCATTGGTCCGTTTGAGATATTAGAGAGAGTGGAAGATGTTGCCAACCAGTTAGCATTGCCCCCACAGCTTTCTGGGATACATAATGTCTTCCAAGTCTCCGTGTTGAGGAAATATAATCTGGATCCCTCTCATGCCACCACGTATGAAACCTTAGACATCCAGGGAGATATGAGTTATGTGGAAGAACCTATTCGAATCCTCAATCGGAAGGAAAAGGTACTTTGTACGAAGAGAATTCTATTAGTAAAGGTTCTCTGGCAGCACCATTCAGTACAAGAAGCAACTTGGGAGCTCGAGAGCCTTATGATAGAGAAGTACCCTCGTTTATTTGATCGACATAGCTGAATTGGGAGGACCAAATTCCTAAAATGTGTGGAGAAATGTGAAACCTAAGAAAATTTTCCTTTTATTATTAATTTGGAAATTAGAAAGTAATTAAGATTCTCAAAATAATATTATACAGACCCAAAATTATCGAAGCACTCGGGTTAGTGGCACGGAGCTTGAGGCATAAAAATCGAGGTAAGGTTTTAAATTCAATAAATTCTCAAAGATTGAATGTATAGGTATGTTTCCATGGTTAGAAAGTGAAACTAAAGTATTGGATGTGAAAAAGTTAGTGAAAACTCGGGTTAATACTAAACCGAGCAATTGGGCCTCGTGAGTGAAATAAATTCCATAAATTCATAAAAATTATTCTAAAGCCATAGGAAATTAGTATAAGGTATAATTGACTTAGGTAATTAAAACTGAGTGGAAATCTTAAGGTTTCGGTGATCAAATTAATTTTTAAAGTAAATTGAAAACCTTAAACAATTTCAATCGGTAATAACTAAATCGGGTAAAATGTGCTTAAACGGGACAATTTTCTTAAACAAGTGGGCTCAAAACGTTTTCTCAAACATACTAGGGACTTATTAGAACACATGAAAAGTAGAAATTTGGAAGAAACTATGGAAATATTTTTTATGGATTTTACAAAAATAGGGCTGCATGCTGCCTTGGCCCAGAAATTTGTTAACCCAGTAAGAATGCTAAATTGGAACACCCTCTAAAAAGTTTTTGAATGAGATTTTTTCTAGAATAAAATATCATTTCATGCTCTTTCTGAAAAAGGTAAAATAAGCCCGAATCGATTTAAACTCAGCAACTTATCCCCTACACAAGTTGCCATAGGCGTCTTCTCTAGGACAAGCTTGTACGAATTTTTTGGCCACCTTTCGGCCACTTTCAAAGTTTGGTAAAGGGTTAAATCTTCCTTCCTATATCATCTACAACACACAAAAAAATACAGCCTTAAACAAGCTTGTTTACTAGGTGAAAAGTTAGTAAGAAGAATAGGGGCGAAATCTACCCTATTTCTGGGTAAGAGAGAAACTTAAATTCATAAGTTCTTAACTGGTTTTTGAGCTTGTTTTTGATGATTCTAGGTTGTATACATGTTGATCTATAGCTAAGAATCATTACTGGAGCAAGAAGAAGTGGTCAAAATTGGTCAACCAAGGTGAGAATTTGATGGAAGATGATGATCTTGATGTATGTTGTTGTTGGTTGTTTTTGGATGATTTTTGCTTAAGTAGAATTTGAAGAAAAATTTTCTAGGACCATGTATAGGTTCGACCAGCGCTTGGTTGTTAGGGTAGGGATGAAATTTGGTTGAGTTTGATGTTATAGAATGTTAAATTAATACAAAAAAAGTTTGTTTAATAGCCCAATTCAGTGGAAAACTGAAAGGTGTGGGAATTGGAAATTTGAGATGTTATCTAATGTTAATTGGAGACATGAATAAGTGTTTAGGTGGTTAAGTTTATAAATTTGAAGTTAGAAGAACAAAAATTATCGAAAATAGATTAAACCGGCACTTTATTGATAAAATCGAGAAAGTATGCAAAAATGGTCGAAAAGGGGTCCAGTTGACCACTTTTAAGTTATAAATGTATGAGAACATAAAATAAGGGTGATTTGGATACTAAATAGGCTGTTTGTGGTAGCTCGAGGTATGAGCACGCAAAATGAGGTAAACTCGAGGCCCAATGATTTAGTGTTATCCTAGGTCGTTTATGTAAGGGATGCAATTTATTTTAGTACTGATATTCCTTACTTGAAAATACATATTTATGGCATGAAAAATCTTTTATAAAATAAGCACAAATTTTGAAAACAATCTGTAGCCCACATTTTATCTGTGAGTGCACGATTCTTGTACCATTTTATAAATTCAAATATTTATGGATGAATATATATTTATGTGATTTTTAAGGCATAATTTTTTTGAGCTTTGTACAAATAAATGTAAAAATATTTTAAGTATGATAACATTAAGTTTTGAGACTAAGGGCCCAAAAGCATACGAGTCAGGGTAAACCTAGGGGTCAATTTAAAGGGACTTAAGGGAATTCTAGCCGACAGCCTATGAACAGGCTGAGCCTTGACTGTAACATGCATAATTCTATGTATCTGTCATGTCGCCTTCGTGGCAGTATCTTTTTCCACATGTGTGGCGTTTATGTGATGTTGTACGACGCTGATCTAATCTACAACCCTACCATGGCCATAGGTATTTTGTTCCCTTTGTGGAGGATGCCTTCTTCTGAGGATGAAGTAGTGATTACCCTCATGACAGTAATAGTGAATGCCTAGTCTCCATATTTTGGTTTTGTACGATTCGTCTATCACCTATGCTTAGTTATGCAAACATTTGGTTTTTGAGATTTTAATTGAAGTAAGAAATATATATATATATATAAATGAATTATATTGTAGTATGAGAAAGGTATATGATTTGGATATGTAAACCTATATGATTTCTAACTGTTTGATACTGTTTGATTTGAAAATGGAACTTTGTCATTTAATATCATTATTTTATGAAATATATTGAATACTATTTTTATTTAAAAGTTCTCCTTACTAGGCTATCTGAAGCTCACCCCCTTTTTTCCTTTGTTCCAGATTATTTGTAGTAATCACTTCCTTGCCTGCTGCGTACCCGATATAGGCTGGTGGACGAGACTATCCCCAGGTTATAATACACACTTAAGGTATATTTCATTTGTATCCCGACATCCTGTATAATAAAAATACTTATATGTAAAGGAATATTTGGGATGTAATTACTTTTGTATATGTATGAGAATAAAAAAGTAGGTAATTCATGATGTTACAGTATGTAACAGTTTAAGAAATGAATGATAAGTTAGGAACTGGCACTGAACAGGAATACACCTTAAGTATAAGATTAAGTTTAAAGAAAAAATTTTAATCAGCACTAATTTTCGCATTTTCGGGGCCTTACACAAATATATATTTATATATATATATATATATATATATATATATATATATATATTAAGCTCAAAATCATTATATAAGTATCATGCATCTTGCTTGATCATTAATGACATATTGATATATGTTAGTGCTTGATAGAATTAAATTGAGCAAGTTCAAGGCTTCATCAATATATTTCTTTTAAACTTGTCTCACTTTCTTACACATAGGCTTGATTGATATATTTCATGTGCATATTACTCAAATTCCCATTGTGATAGAATTTCTTAATGTTGGAGTTAAATTATTTTAAAATTATCCTATGTTAAGGTGGAGATTTTTCAAAAATTTATCCTTATTTTTAGGGGGAGTTTATAGTTTAGCCATCATCCCATTTTTGCTATGACAAAAAGGGGGAGCCGATATAGTTTGAAAAATGGTTTGAAAAATTCTTTGAAAATCATGCTTGAATTAAAGGGGAATATTTGTAAAGGCAAATTTACCTTTAGTTTTGTTATATAAAAAGTGGGGAGATTGTTAACTTTAAATTGACTCATGTAGTTTGAAATAACAAAAACTTAAGCATATATGATGATATCTTATGTAAATTTGCTTATTTAATTCAAGATTTTCACTAAACATATCATGAGAATTTTATCATTATAAGACCACCTTTTATAAGAATATTTTAATTGATCTTAATATTTCGAGGGGTTAATGTATAATTTGGCCCTTCAACTATACCACTTTTATCACTTTGGTATTTAATGGACTTTTGTTATCACTTGCGTACTTAAACTTTTCTTGCATCACACAATTAACCTCAAAAGCTAACATCGTCTGAAAAAATGATGATATGGCAATTGTGACTAATCATATTTTGCCATTTGAACAATAAAACCACGTCAACTCTCATTAATACGCCATGTAAGATATTCCAAAAAAATATTTTTTAATAAACCAATTTACCAAATAAAGAATATAAACAAAAATAAAAAAGAAAATTTGTTATGTGAAATAGGATGTGATATAGGCAAAACCTTAATTGACAACAAGGTTAATTTTGATTTTGTATTAATTGAACTAAGAATTGTGGGAAATTTATGGTAGAGAAGAGTCGACGATAGAGAAAAGGGATTGTTGAGAAGAGTCGATGACTGATAAAAGGGATTGTTGAGAAGAAAATAGGAAATTTTACGATATAGGGATTTTGGGATTTCTTAAGTAGAAAATATGGAGTTCACAAAAACTAGTCTAGAATTGAGAGTGGATTTTGGGTTTTCAATCAAGCGAAATAGGGATTTGTTATTTTCATCGATTTAGATAAGGAAATCTAGATATTAGCTTCTCTAAAGTAAAACATATTTGATTAGGCTATTAAAAAATATTTTGGGTTTGAAGAACTTGACAAATTGCGATTGTGATTTAGATAGAAGACAGAAGACAAGTCAAAAAGAGGTTTATCGACAAATAGTGAAACATTTATTTTATATAAATATTGGTTTAGGGTTGTTTGACATAGGTTACTGTTATTTTTTTCTATTTCAATTTAGGAAATGTGTTGCTTTCCAGTATGTTTTATGTTTAGTTTATTTCTTGTCTGGTTTTAGGTCCCATTTCCAATATCTTTGTCGATTTTATTGCAGCAACATGACTTGTTTCAAAATTTATTTTTATTTTTTTATTGCAGTAACTTTATGGCTTCGTTAAAATATGACTTAATTATGCATATGGTGGGAATTTTTTAAGACATCCTAATTTAGAATATGTTGGTGGGGATTGAATTGAATGGTCTGTTATCCTAACTTTTTATCTTATGGAATGTTGAGTGATATGATTGAAGATGTTAGGTATGCAATAATAAATTTTTTTTTCTTTTCTTGAACTAGGATATGATTTAGAGAAAGGTATTAGGTTAATTAATGATAATGCATCATTTGTGTCTATGACAAATCATATCACAATGGTAGGATAGTTACATGCTTACTTAGAGCATGAAATACTTGTAGCTAATGTTATAGAGCTTGTCCTATTACTTCCAAATGTGCCAAATGAGTCTACAGAGCTTTTTGAGTCAAATATACCAAATGAGGTAAACGAGCCCAACTGGTTAAATTTGCTAAATAAATTTAATGAGCCCGATGGGTCAAATGTGTCAAATGAACTAAATGTGGTAGATGTCATAGGGGAAGGGTAGTAATGTTGAATTAAAAAGAGAAGGCGGTGCATCTAATGTAGTTGACCTAATTGGTCCAACAACAACTAATGCGGTTAGTAGGTCCAGTGTTGATGAGTCAGATAGCAGTGACGAGGAAGAGATTATGGAAGATAAGTAGGTGTTTGATAATAAGGATGAGGAAATGAGGGAAATAAGGCTTTTAGGGAAGTTTAGGCAGAAAAAGAAGAAAAAATCTTTTTGTCCGGGTGATGTCCCAATAGAAGTATATTTTTAGGAACTAGTAGATGAAAGGAGGAAGAAATCTAACAAGAGGGGTGATGGCCTTAGAAATGCAGATAATAAGGAAGGTGTTTACTCCAACAGAGGAGGTGAATGCTTAAAAAAGGGATGTGATTCTTGTGGAAATAAGACTAATTATGTGAGTTCTTCTGATATTGGTAGCTATGATAGTGGTGAGGATGGAGAAATGGTATATAGGAAAAGCAATACTAGGTACTTTAGTCCTTTTGATTTAGTGCCTAAATATGAACTAGGTATGATATTTACAGGTACAAAGCAATTAAAGTATGCTTTGGATTGGTATGTTGTGGCTAAAAGATTTGATTTTGTGTATCTTAGGAATGAGAAAGATAGGGCTAGAGCTAGTTGTAACGCATAGGGTAGTCCATTTTTTAAATATGCTAGTAAGGATATTAGTAGGAAAGCATTTTTTTGCTAAGTTGAGAGCAATTCCTTAGTTGAAGTTGGTTGAGATGAAAAGGTTTGCTAAGGAGGAGTTCAAAGTTGTTATCAATTTGACTATTTGTAGCAGAGCTAGAAAATGGGCTATGGAGAAGATAAATGGTAGAGTAATGTATGAGTTCAGTAGATTGTTTGACTATGCACATGCTTTAAGGATAGCAGATTAAGGCTCTCATATGGAACTTATGGTGGAAAGTGTGAGAACTGTAAATTTTATGTACCTAGCTATGAGATTTACAATGTGAGAATTTGTAATTTGGTGAATGTAATTATGATATGTTGATGTACACGCAAGTTTTAAATTTAATGAAGTATAAGGAGACGAAGTTTTTAAGTCTTAAAAGTGTATGGATTGAAATATGGCCTATGGAGTAGATTATGGTGAGTTTTGCATTGAGTTTCCAGCAATTGAAGCAATAGCAGTAGAATCTGTGAAGGCCAGATCGATCTCCAAGGATGAGAGATCAATCCCATAGCTCCAGAATGCAGAAAACGTGCAAAAGCAGACAGGCAGATCGATCTCATAAGGAAGAAGATCGATCTCCTATTGCCTCTACCTAGCAAAGATCGATATTGTCACAAGGGCAAATTGATCTCCTTAACTCTCGACCTGGAAGAGATCGATCTCTACCCTCTAGCAAATCGATCTCCACTTAGTCTTTTTATGAAGAGCATATCGATCTCCACCCTCGACCAGATCGATCTTGTAGTTGTTAAGGGAGAAGTTCGGAGCAGTTGAATAGAGCAGAGATCGATCTCCTTCAAATACCAGATCGATCTCATAGCCTCTGTCTATATAAGGACCACGATATTTTTACCTGAAATCGAGCTTTTCTCTCTCTAAAACATAACTTCACCATTTTCACCCAAACCAAGCTTTCTCTCTCTAAGATTCACCCTATTCTAGACTGAATTAGACAAAGGGGTAAAAAACAAAGTTGCTCATCTTGGCAAGGAGAACAACATACTAGAAAATCAAAGGATGGCTTGAACAAAAGGAAGAGACAAGCATTCTACAAGCTTGGTCAAGAGAGGAGACAAGCTAGGTAAGCTCACAAGACCTTTGTTCCAAAGCATTACCATTTTATATATGGGTGAATAAACATATATGTATATATATTTGGTTAGAAATGTTTAAGGCATGATGGAACCAACAAATGGGTTTGGTTAGGAAATTTAATGTGGATATCTTGTGATGGTTATGAGTTAACTAAAGTGTTGATAAAGATGTAGAAAGAGTTTTGAGATAATATTGAGTTAGAAATGAGTAAGAGAAAGAGATGAACAATGAGAACGATGTTTATTGATGATTTAAAGATGTGTGTGGACAGCTCAAAAATTCAGCACGGGAAATGAGGCTAATCCGAGAACCAAGGATATTGTACCACTCAATATGCAAGAGGTAAGGGAAATTAACCATTTGTGCTTATGAGTTTTCAAATGAATGAAAACGTTTTAATAGCATGAAAAAAGGTTTAATGAGATGAGCATGTTTATGAGAAATGAGATGAATTGATGTTTTGATGATGTATGAATGTTTTATCGGTTTGAGCACGATTTTTGATGTGATTTGTGTAATCGTGAACACATATGGTTTATAACCGAAATGCGTTTTGTGATAACCACTATGAGCTCTACGTGAAAGCAAAATGATTTTTATACAACAATGGGAATGTGAGAGTGTTTTACCGGTTTGAGCTTGATTTTTTATGTGATTTATGTAATTGTGAACACATATGGTTTATAACCGAAATGAGTTTTGTGATGACCACTATGAGCTCTACGCGAAGGCAAAACGATTTTTATACAACAATGGGAATGTGTGAGTGTTTTGCCGATTTGAGCTCGATTTTGATGAGTTTTGTGTAAATGTGAATACAATGTGTTATAACCGAAATGAGTTTTGTGATAACCACTAAGAGCTCTACGTGAAGGTAAAATGATTTTTACTTAGACTATGGCTTGTCAGGAGATGCACATCGGGTTTTTCTCTAGTAGCATGTAAGGTCGGGTCGTGCTCTAATAGCATGTAAAACCGACGCCTCCGTTCTGGTAACGTGAGATGACCCCACTCTAATAGCAATGGGTGGCCTTGCTTTGATAGCATGTAAGACCGGGTTGTGCTTTGATAGCATGTAAGATAGACGGCTGTATGACTCTAATCAAGTCTACAGCGAATCATGGCCATGTGTATTATTGTCGACGAAATCCCTCTCTTGGGGATGTCCGCCTAGGGACGAATTCAATTGATATGATGTGCCTATGACGTTGATTTCATATGAGTTTTATAAATGCCTAGTCTCGATTTATTTGATGATGATGTGATTTTACAACTGTGATTTATATCACGCATTGAGATTTGATGTAATGTGATTTATGATTTTTATCACGTGAAGTATGTTGATGTCATTTTTTTCTACTGTTATTTCTATAACGATTACATGCTCAAATATTTCCATCATATTGTGTTTGTGATGATGATTTAATAAACCTCCCTTATCCTCCTTACTGAGCATTTTGAGAGCTCACCCTTTTTTCCTCCTCCCTCCAGATTACTTGAAGTAAGCGAGATAGAGCATACCGCGTACGTGTAAAAGGCTGGTGGACAAGATCTCCCCAGGCTATCGCTTGTACACGCATAAGGTATAATTTAGTTCATTTTGTATCTAGACAATGATCTAATACAGACATTTGTGATGACTTTTGGGATGTAATTAGGACGATATGAATTAAACGAATTGGGATTTATGGTTGATCTTTTGGATATTATGTATTTAATTTCATTAAGTAAGAACTTTTGTGATCTTGGGAATATTGATTGTTTATAAATGTAAGTGACTAAATGACACTGCACAGAAATGCACCCAAAGTTGGTAGTTTTAATATAAGAAAAGATTTGAATTCGCTCTATTTTCTGCGCTTTTGGACTGTCACAGATTTTCTTGGTATCAGAGCAACGGGTGTCTAGTACTGTCAGTATCGGTCAATTGGAAGTAGATTACATCCTAAGTGTTTGTATTGTCTGGTAATGAATTGAATTTAATGAGTAAAATTATGATCGATGTTTAAGGAACACGTGCAGACACGTAAGAGATAAGATATGAGGGGGAGACGAGAACGTTCAGGGAGGCAGGCACAACCACCTCCACCATCTGAACCATAGCCGAAGAGTTCTAACTCTCTAAGGAATCGCCTAGAGCATGATGTACGTTAGGGATTCGAGCAAATGGCAGCGCTATTCGCGCAGCATTTTGGGGCTAATGCCTCAGGCACTACACCTGTGTCGACTCCTCCACCACTACAGGGACCACCCGCACCCCCATTACAGACTGACCAGTGCCTTTCGCCACACAACCTGCGGTATAGACCCAACTTGATGACAGAGATAAGGGTCGATTGAGGGACTTTCTAAAGATGAACCCATCGATTTTTATAGGGGTGAAAGATCCCGCAGAGGCTGAGGAGTGGCTAACAGAGTTGTGAGTCATTTTCAACTTCTTGGGATGTACCGATGCTGAGAGGGTCATTATGGGTTCTTATATGTTACAGGGACAAGCCCGAGATTGGTGGAGCACTACTCAGAATATATTGGCGACTAGCCATGAGGTGATTAACTGGAAAATATTTCAATTAGCATTTAGAACTCAGTATGTGCCAAGAGCTGCCCAGAGGAGGAAGCAAGCTGAATTCCTAAATTTGGCTCAGGGCAATATGACAGTTGATGTGTATGAGAGTCGATTCACCACTCTACTGAAGTATGATCCGGAGACCCTTAAGGATGAGGAGCTCCGTATAGAGCGATTTTTGTATGGATTGAGACCCGTCATTAGAGACTGATTGATAGGGCTCTATATCACTCAGTTTAAGGATGCCCTAAGATGAGCACAAGAAGTAGAAAAGGGATTAGAGTTGGTACAGTCCCAAACTGAGTCCCAGGTTTTGACCAAGGATAACAGTAAGCGACTCATGACCTCCCACACAGACTTTCAGAGAGGTCCTTTTAAGAGGAGACAGTTTAAGGGACCGAGGGGAAGAGTTGATAGACCCAAGATTCCTTCCATTATTATGGAGACCCTTCAAGGTGCCAGACCAGAGGTTAGAGTCTGCAGAGATTGTGACAGATCAAATGAGGGAAGCTATCGCAGAATCATACACGAATGTTTTAGATGCGGGGACATGGGTCATAGAGTGAGGTATTGCCCGCAGCCACAAAAGCCAAATTCTCAAGAGCCTCCTAAACAGCAGCCTCAAAGGGTGATTCCACAGAGACGGGCTACGGCTGCTGATAAAGGCAAGAAGCCAGTCACAGAGGGACGTGTGTTTGCTTTGGATAAGGAGATCGCAGACACTTCATCTAAGACCATACGAGGTACACTTCTTGTTTGTAATCATGAGGCTCATGTGTTATTTAATTGGGGACCCACTCATTCCTTTATTGATGTACATTTTGCATGTAAACTGAGTTTAGAGCATGAATCCTTAGATTATATTTTACATGTAAATACCCCTATGCGTGAGACCTAGAGGACTGATATGGTGTGTAGAAGGTGTGAAATCAAGGTGGGAGATAGGGTGATGTTAGCAGATCTAGTGTTGTTAAACATGTGTGGTTTCGATGTGATTTTCGGGATGGATTGGTTAGCGGCCAACTATATGAGTCTAAACTGCTACAATAAGATTGTGACCTTCTCCCTACCTGAAAAGTTTAGTGTACATTTGAATGATAAGGAATAAAGATGTATGAAGTTCATTGTGAGAAAATTTTAAGATATGGTTATATCACTGCTAAACACTGATTTAATTATTGATGTGAAGGTTACATCGCACTCATCTCTAATGTGAGTCGAGAACATCCGAGGATAGAGGACATATTGGTAGTATGTGAGTTTTTGGATATATTTCTCGATGAATTGTCTGGTTTACCACCAGAGAGAGAGCTGGAGTTCACTATCAATTTAGTGCCAGATACTCAGCTAATCTCTAAACCTCCCTATTGGATGGCGTTGGTCGAATTGGAAGAGTTAAAGAAACAGTTGCAAGAATTGCTTGACCAGGGTTTTATTAGGCCTAGTGTGTTGCCATGGGGAGCTTCATTGTTGTTCGTAAAGAAGAAGGATGGTAGCCTGAGACTATGCATAGATTATAGACTGCTGAACAAGGCAACAGTGAAGAACATGTATCACCTGCCAAGAATAGACGATTTGTTTGACCAGCTGAGCAGGGCTTCTATCTTTTTTAAGATTGACTTGAGATCGGGCTATCACCAATTAAGAATCAGGAAAGAGGATGTTTCGAAGACAGCCTTCAGAACTAGGTATAGCCATTATGAGTTCTTAGTGATGCCCTTTGGTTTGATGAACGCCCTTACTGCTTTTATGAGTTTAATGAATGAGGTATTTAGAGACTATTTAGATCAGTTTGTGATAGTCTTCATTGATGATATCCTTATGTATTCTCGGTCTCATGAGGAACACACACAACATTTGAGGATTGTTCTGCAAATACTCAGAGATAGGCAGCTTATGGGAAGATCAGTAAGAGCGACATTTGGCTAGATCAAATAGCTTTTCTTGGGCATATTGTATCTAAGAACAGAGTGTCAGTTGATCCGTCTAAGATAGAAGCTGTACTTAATTGGGAGAGACCGAGGACAGTTACAGAGATTTGAAGTTTTCTAGGACTTGCAGGGTATTATAGAAGGTTTGTTGAAGGATTTTCTAGGATTGTCTCTCCTTTGACTAAACTCACATGTAAAGAGACTCCTTTTGTATGGTCTGAGTAGTGTGAGCAAGGTTTTCAAGAATTGAAAAAGAGATTAACGACGACACTTGTGTTGACTATTCAATATGGACCTGGAAGCTTCGCAGTGTACAGTGATGCCTCTCAACAACAATTGGGGTGTGTGCTCATGCAACATGGGAGAGTAGTCGCTTATGGTTAGCGACAGCTGAAGGATCATGAGCGAAATTACCCCACACATGACTTGGAGTTAGCCGCAGTGGTGTTTGCACTAAAGATTTGGCGGCATTACTTATATGGGGAAAGGTTCCAGATATTTACTGACCATAAGAGCCTAAGATATATATTCGACCAAAAGGAGCCAAACATGAGACAAATGAGATGGATGGAACTCCTTAAAGACTATGATTGCGAGATACTCTATCATCTGGGAAGGCGAACGTAGTAGCTGATGCCTTGAGCAGGAAAAGTATGATATCTACTATGATGATCAAAGAATGAAGTTTGTTGGAACAGTTTGCCGGACTCAGGATCAGAGTTGAGGAAACAGAGGTTGGATTTTTGGCTAGTCTGCGGATAGAGCCCGATATTATGGATCAGATTAGAGCCGGGTAACGAAATGATCAAAGGCTATTAAATATGGTTAGCCAAGCTGAATAGACCTCGCAGTCGGATTTCATGGTCAGTGACATGGGTTATTGAGGTTTAAAGGTCGAATTTGTGTTCCGAATGATGATACCCTGAAGCAACAAATACTGAGAAAGTCTCACTGCTCGCGATACACCATGCACTCGGGAAGTACCAAGATGTATCAGTACTTGAGAAGGGTGTATTAGTGGAGTGGTATGAAGAGGGACGTGGCAGAATATGTGGCTAAATGTTTGGTATGCCAACAAGTGAAAGCTGAGCACCAGAAGCCCAAAGGATTGGTTAAACTTTTGCTTATGCCTACATGGAAATAGGAGCATATCACCATGGACTTTATCATAGGATTACCAAGGACCCGACGAGGTCATGATGTAATATGGGTGATAGTGGATAGATTAACGAAGAGTGCCCACTTCCTTACCATCAAGAGCACAGATACATTAAGTACATTAGCCGAGCTATATGTTAGAGAGATAACTAGACTACATGGGGCTTTAGTGAGTGTTACCTCTGATAGAGATTCCCGGTTCACCTCTAGGTTTTGGACTCATTTTCAAGAGGCCATGGGATCTCGATTGAGTTTTAGTACCACCTATCATCCTCAGACTGATGGTCAGTCTGAGCGGACTATACAGACCTTTGAGGACATGTTGAAGGCGTGTACAATAGATTTTAAGGGATCATGGGATGATCAGCTACCTCTTGTCGAGTTCGAATATAATAACAGCTATCATGCAAGTATTGGTATGGCACCTTATGAGGTTCTATATGGTAGGAGGTGTAGATCCCCTATAGCATGGGAAGAAGTGGGTGACAGGAAAGTAATTGCTCTCGAGCTTGTTGAACAGTCAGTTCAAAATGTGAAGATCATTTGTGATAGATTACGGGCTGCTCAGAGTCGACAGAAAAGTTACGCCGATGTGCGTAGATGGCCACTCGAGTTTCGAGTTGGAGATTCTGTGTTTCTTAAGATTTCTCCAAGTAAGGGTATCATGCGCTTCGGGAAGAAAGGGATATTAAGTCCATGATATATAGGACCGTTTGAGATTTTGGAGAGAGTGGGAGACGTCATCTATCGATTAGCTCTACCCCCATAGCTTTTCACGATTCACAATGTCTTTCACGTCTCCAAGTTGAAGAAATACAATCCAGACCCCACACATGTCCTTGAGTATGAGGCATTGGATATTCAGGAGGATATGAGTTATGTGGAAGAACTAATCCGAATACTTAACAGGAAGGAAAAGGTACTTCAGATGAAAATAATCCCATTGGTTAAAGTTCTCTGGAAACACCACTCAATGGAGGAAGCAACTTGGGAACTAGAGATCCTTATGAAGGAGAAGTACCCTCAACTGTTTAATGGGTCGAGTTGAATTTGAAGGACCAAATTCTCTGAAAGTGGGGAGGATGTGAGAACTGTAAATTTTATGAACCTAGCTATGAGATTTGCAATGTGAGAATTTGTAATTTGGTGAATGTAATTATGATATGTTGATGTACACATAAGTTTTAAATTTAATGAAGTATAAAGAGATGAAGTTTTTAAGTCTTAAATGTGTATGGATTGAAATATGGCCTATGGAGTAGATTATGGTGAGTTTACTATTGAGTTTCCAGCAATTGATGTAGCAGTAGTAGAATCTGTGAAGGCCAGATCGATCTCCAAGGATGAGAGATCCATCCTATAGCTCTAGAATGCAGAAAATGTGCAAAAGCAGACAGGCAGATCGATCTCATAAGGAAGAAGATTGATTTCCTATTGCATCTGCCTAGCAAAGACCGATCTTGTTACAAAGGTAGACCGATCTCTTTAACTCTCGGCTTGAAAGAGATCGATCTCTACCCTCTAGCAGATCGATCTCAACTTAGTATTTTTATGAAGAGCAGATCGATCTCCACGCTCGGTCAGATCGATCTTGTAGTTGTTAAGGGAGCAGTTTGGAGCAGTTGAATCGAGCAGAGATCGACCTCCTTCAAATACTAGATCGATCTTATAGCCACTGTCTATATAAGGACCACGGGATTTTCGCTTGAAATCGAACATTTCTCTCTCTGAAACCTAAACCTTCACCATTTTCACCCAAAACAAGCTTTTCTCTCTAAGATTCACCCTATTCTAGACTGAATTAGACATAGGGGTAAGAGACAAAGTTGTTCCTCTTGGCAAAGAGAACAACATACTAGAAAATCAAAGGTTGGCTTGAACAAAGGGAAGAAATAAGCATTCTACAAGCTTGGTCAAGAGAGGAGACAAGCTAGGTAACCTCACAAGACCTTTGTTCTTAAGCATTACCATTTTATATATGGCTGAATAAACATATATGTTTATATGTTTGGTTAGAAATGCTTAAGGCATGATGGAACCAACAAATGGGTTTGGCTAGGAGATTTAATGTGGATGTCTTGTGATGGTTATGAGTTAACTAAAGTGTTGATAAAGATGTTGAAAGAGTTTTGAGATAATGTTGAGTTAGAAATGAGTAAGAGAAAGAGATGGACAATGAGAATGATGTATATTGATGATTTAGTGATGTGTATGGACAACTCGAGAATCTGGCATGAGAAACGAGGCTAGTCCAAGAACCGAGGATATTATACCACTCAAGGTACAAGAGGTAAGGGAAATAACCATTTGTGCTTAAAAGTTTTCAAATGAATGAAAACGTTTTAATAGCATGAAAAAAGGTTTAATGAGATGAGCATGTTTGTGAGAAATGAGAGGAATTGATGTTTTGATGAATGTGTGAGTGTTTTACAGTTTTGAGCTCGATTTTTGATGTGATTTGTGTAATTGTGAACACATATGGTTTATAACTGAAATGAGTCTTGTGATGATCACTATGAGCTCTACGTGAAGGCAAAACGATTCTTATACAACAATGGGAATGTGTGAATGTTTTGTCGGTTTAAGCTCGATTTTTTATGTGATTTATGTAATTGTGAACACATATGGTTTATTACCGAAATGAGTTTTGTGATAACCACTATGAGCTCTACATGAAGGCAAAACGATTTTTACACAACAATGGGAATGTGTGAGTGTTTTACCGGTTTGAGCTCGATTTTGATGAGCTTTGTGTAAGTGTGAATACAATGTGTTATAACTGAAATGGGTTTTATGATAACCATTAAGAGCTCTACGTGAAGGCAAGACGATTTTAACTGAGACTATGGCTTGTCATGCGATGCACATCGGGCTTTGCTCTGGTAGCATGTAAGGTCGGGCCGTGCTCTAGTAGCATGTAAGATCGACGCCTCCGTTCTGGTAACATGAGATGACCCCGCTCTAATAGCAATGGGTGGTCTTGCTTTAATAGCATGTAAGACCGGGCTGTGCTTTGATAGCATGTAAGACAGACGGTTGTAAGACTCTGATCAAGTCTACAGCGAATCATGGCCATATGTATTATTGTCGACGAAATGCCTCTCTTGGGGATGTCCGCCTAGGGGACGAATTCAATTAATGTGATGTGCCTATGACGTTGATTTCATATGAGTTTTATAAATACCTAGTCTCGATTTATTTGATGATGATGTGATTTTACAACTGTGATTTATATCACGCATTGAGATTTGATGTAATGTGATTTACGATTTTTATCACGTGAAGTATGTTGATGCCATTGTTTTCTACTGTTATTTCTATAATGATTTCATGCTCAAATATTTCCATCATATTGTGTTTGTGATGATGATTTAATAAACCTCCCTTATCCTCCTTACTGAGCGTTTTGAGAGCTCACCCTTTTTCCTCCCCCCTCCAGATTACTTAGAGCCTACCGCGTACGTGTAATAGGTTGGTGGACAAGATCTCCCCAGGCTATTACTTGTACACGCATAAGGTATAATTCAGTTCATTTTGTATCCAGACAATGATCTAATACAGATATTTGGGATGTAATTAGGATGATATGAAGTAAACGAATTGGGATTTATGGTTGATCTTTTGGATATTATGTATTTAATTTCATTAAGTAAGAAATTTTGTGATCTTGGGAATATTGATTGTTTATGGACGTAAGTGACTAAATGACACTGCACATGAATGCACCCAGAGTTGGTAGTTTTAATTTAAGAAAAGATTTAAATTCGCCCTATTTTTCGTGCTTTCGGGCTGTCACAGAAAGGCATACTCCAATAAGAACCACTAAATTTAGAAGACTATATGTTTTCTTTGGTGCCCTTAAGGTTGGGTTTAAGGAGCTTCGTAGATTTATTGTGCACTTGGATGGGTGTTTTTGAGAGGACCTTTAAGGGTAAGCTTCTAGTACACCTCTGTCGCGACCCCCTTTCATCCAAAAATCACGATAAATTTTTCACTTTATACATTAACTCTCCCTATCGTGAACAGTTTCCAACACCAAATAGTTGAGCTATGATCCGGAGTTAGTTACTTCTTACCATAAACCATATCACTTAACATTTATATATAATAACATGTAAACACTTAAATTGCTTACATTGAACTTTATTAATTTGTACGTGTCTACAAATATTTACATCCCCCAAATTTAAATTCCAAAAGTATACTATGTTATACTTGTTTAGATACAAAACAATGTTAATGTGTATACCTCTCAGCGATGGGTAGCAGTGGACACTGGGAGTGCAAGTCTCTGCTCGCTCCCAACCACTACGAATGCTCTATAGAGATAGAAAGTGAAAGAGTGAGCACAACTCGCTCAGTAAGGAAATAATGCAAGTAGGTAGACAACTATATTATCTACGTGTTGATAATGACGTGATATAAAATCATTTACATCTGGAGCATGAGGTAGAATAAAACCATACCACATGAATATGTATAGAATATATAAGAACTCATAAAATCAGGCATGATAACACATGGAAAATCATCATGTAAAACATCTCATGCTCATCATAACAAAGCTCATCAGTTTCATCACAGATCATAGATTTCACCATAATTCATTTAAATCAAAGATAATCCCGCCCTTCGGGAATATCTTGTGCAAAAACCACATTTCTTTTAAAAAATAATCACGGGTGTCACCCCTCCTTCAGGTCTACCGGGGGTCTATCAACATAACATGATATCACGTAAGGCATGTAGGTTACATTACGGAGACAAATTGGGAACAATGGCCATATATAAATCCATATGATCCCAGGCTACGCGGATCCCAGCATGCTGGGCATCACAACTACAACGAGAGGTGAAGTCAGCAATAACTCAACCAACTAGTTATCAAGACTACACGGTACAGCGTACTCCATGTGACATACATGGTACAATGTACTCCATGGACCTACATGGTCTGGGGTGCCTGCCATAGGTCTTAGCCCACATCATTGTTTGGAGTGCCTGCCATAGGACTTAGCCCACATAACTGTCTGGGGTGCCTGCCATAGGACTTAGCCCACATCATGGTTCGAGGGTACCTGCCATAGGTCTTAGCCGCCCTATACGATGCCGGTAACCATCTCATGCCTCAAAATACGGGTGCGATATATCATCTCACTGTGACACACAGTCTACAGGAGGCTTCAGCACAGTTTATGCATGTCATGATATCTAACATCTCATGTAAGCAAAGCATCAGCACGGTTTTCTGTAAAGCATATAAAATCCTCGTATGAGCAACGCTTCAGTACGACTTTCATGCATAATAAATCCATATCAAATCACGTATGAGCAAGGCTCCAGTACGACTTTCATGCATGCTCTCAGTAAGAACTAGTGCGAGTAGGGCTCCAACACTATCAGCATGAGTCAAAACATCAAAATCTAGTGCGAGCTAGGCTCCAACACTATTTGTACTCACACAAATATGATAGGTTGCTCCAGTTTAAAATAAAGTATTTTCAAAAATACAACTTAGCACATAATCCATGCTATTTCATGCAACCACAGAAAGTTGTAGCCAACCTATCCTCATTTCATTCATATCAAAGCGTTTTATCATGATAAAAACATCAAAATCATGAAAATACATGCATTTTATGATCCTTACTACCCTTTTTCATAAATTTCTCTACCAAGGTAAAATTATCTTTTCTTTCCTTATTTTCGAACCTTTCTCAAAAATTCTTACTATATTATTAGATAGCTTAGACAAATTCACGCCCTATAAATCCCCTCAAAATACGTATAGTTATCTTTAGCCACTTACAAAATCCCCTTACCTCGAATCACGTCGAGTGTAGTACAAGTTCCACTGCTGAAAACTCGTCCAGTCTAATTTTTCCTTAATCCAGTCTCTGAAGCTGTAAACATTCATCAATCACTTCAGTCAACATTGATAACTCGTTTTACAACTTCATCATAATTGATATATCTTATTGTACCTTATTGCATCAAGCTTGGCTAGAAACTTAGTTATTTGTCAAGCACTTGGCATGTATGCTTAAACCTTAGTTTTCCACTCATTCATGCATTTCCACAAACACCTTATATGCACATTTCATAGCTTCACCAAATCCTATTAATTGATTCCATAAAACCATCTTAAACTCATGCATATAACATCACTATCACCTTAGTATAACCCATTCATCATTAAATCAACCATATCTCATTTTCTCACACTAAACCCATTTTTAGGTCATGGTTGATTCATCATGTTCTAGGTAGTTTCAACCAACAATACATACACCAATCAACTTATAACAATGTCTAGATAAACATACTTGGAGTTGGTGTATTGAAAACTCACCTAACTTATCTTTTCTCTTATCCAAAACTGGAAGATCCTTTTGCTCCTTCAATCCAAGGATTTGAACTCTGATTTCTAACTATGTTGTTCTCCTCCTCACATCAAAGCAACTTTTCTCAAATATTTTTGGAAAGGGATAGTATTCTAGAGTGAGAAAGCTTGTTCTTTTCGAGTAAAAATGGAGAGGTGTTTTGTTTTTTTGAGGAAGAAGTGTAAGACCCGATTTTATCATATTTCCTCATGATTCACACATTTTATGGAGATTATTATATGTTAATGGAATCATAAGACGGATGATTTTGATCATATAAATATGAATGAGGTAGTCGAACATACGTTAAATCCGAAAACGGACAATTAAGGAATTTCAAATTAAATTTATGAAATTTGAATTGTCCGGACAAAGATATGAATTTTAAATGAGAGATTTTAGTGAGTCCAAGAATGAAAGTCGGGCTAAATTGGTCCCGAATGTGTAGAAGGGTAAAACGATCAAAAGACCAAAATTCGGTGTAAAATCGAGAAGAAAATTTTATTTAAAAATAAGGATTTAGGATATCTTGATCAATAATGAGGAAATTATCAAATTTCGAGTCCAATTGATCAAGATCTGGAATTATTAAGATTTATCGAAAATTCACTCGAGAAAATATCTCAAAAATACGGAGAAAATATACTGAAAAAATGGTTAAAATAAAATATATCAATTAAATAAATTCAATAAATTAATTATTAATAAAATAAAGAATTTATTAGATATTTTGGATTTTTTTGAGTATTTTAATGATTATAATATTCATAAAATAAATTATAAATAATAATAATAATAATAAAAAGAAAGAGTGAAAATCGGGAAAAACCCGAAACTAAAAACCGACGAAAATGATAGCCGAGACCAAGACCCACCCACGGCCACCGGCGATCGACGGACCCAAACGAAGATCGGAGGAGAAAGAGGAGAGCCCGGCAAACACGTTGGCATCGGTGACACGAGCCGACGACGGATGTGTCCGGCGAACGAACGAAGAGAAAATCGCAAGGAAAATGGGCCTGATTCCGACGATCCACGGCAGCTGGGCGTGAACAAAAGACACCGACGTGATCGAGAGGAAGAGGTGGTCCTTTTGAGATCGGTAGTGGCCGACGAATCGGTCGGAACTGTCGGCGACGGCAAAGACCAGAAAACGGCACCGTTTGGCCAAAAGGAAAAGGAAGGAAAAACAGAAGGAAAGGAAAAGAAAAGAAAGAAAATGGAAAAAGGAAAGAAAAATTATCGAGGACGACTCGAGATTCGGGTAAGTTGACCGAGGGTCGAGATTGACCTACAGGTAAATTCCAAAAATTTATTTAATATTATATTTAATGGAAAATAACTCAGATTTACCTAATTGTGCAGTTTTACGACAGAGCCCGAACGAGAGCCGATTGAGCTTCAATTTTTGTACCCCGCATAGCATTGGGTAAGTACATTTTACTTACGACAATTAGCGTCCTTAATGTAGAGTTTAGATTATTTTACGGGTTTTACGGATTAATTTTGCATAAAAGGAATTTTATTCGAAATTTTAAAGTAATTGTCGTAAATGATATACGGGCTATCCAAAGAATTTGGAATGAAGCCCGATGATTAGTGGTAAGCCAAATAAGCCCAGTAAATCTAAAGAATGGATTTAATAAGTAGAAATGGGCTGAAAATGGGTCGAAGCCCATTAAGGTGCAATCGGGCCCAATAAAGTAAAACGGGCCCAATACTTTAGATTCGATCAGTAAGAGTGGAATACTGACAAATATATTAGAATTGACCCAACTATGTGGTTATATGCAGTTTCGTAGACTTAGTTGGAGCGAATTTGGATTGAGAGACCCGGAATCATCGAGACTGGATAAACTTGCGTGTGATTTCAGGTAAGGGAATTTTACGGACTGCTAGAGGTAACTTTATGCAATTTCAACTTCATTTACAGTCTCTTAAATTTTTCTGAAGGGTCTAGATTTAAGATAAAAATTTTCGTGCCCAGATGGGCAAATTACCAAAATACCCTTGTGAAGGGTAAAATTTTTAAATTTAGGAAAAATTGGGAGGAGCAAGAACAAGAGGTCCCTGCTTGTTCTTTAGGTGTTTTGACACGTTCATGAGTAGTTTGACTAACTTTTAAATAAAAATGCACAGCATTGCATATTTTCAACAATGTGATTCGATTGGAAATTGTTTTGAGATAACAGAGCCGCCTACATGATTTTATAGACATGTGACATGCTAGAGCTCAGCTCACACAAGTTTTTTATTTGTGTGATGCATGCATTAGTGCTGGAACGAGAGCTCGCACCAGATTTTCATATGATTTTCATGACAAGGTGCTAGAGTCTAACTCGCACCAGATTTTCACTTGATTGTTATGACAGAGTGCTGGAGCCTAGCTCGCACTAGTTTTTATATGATTTTGACAGAGTGCTGGAGCTCAGCTCGCACTAATCTTATGAGATTTTATGAAACACGTGCTGGAGCTTGGCTCGTATGAGATTTTTCTTGATTTTATGAGAGTGTTGGAGCATCGCTCGCACTGGTTTTATGAGAACATACGATGAGCCGTGCTTGGAATGTCGGGTAGACTGTGTGTCACGCCGATTAAATAGGCTCGCATGTGCGTTTTGAGACAGGGCATGAGTATGGATATGAGATATGGGTCCACGGAGTACGTTGTACCGTGCAAGTAGCATGGAGTACGCTATACCGTGCAAGTAGCATGGAGTACGATGTACTGTGCTGGGATTGATTATGTGGCATCTTCGGATGCGTGGCATCTTCGGATGCGAGTGATCGGGCAGGACCGACGGGATGGATTGACCCACCTCCCGGGGCGGTTCCCGATCGTGGTGAGACCCCGCACACTAGGATCCATGTAACAGTGGGATCATAAGGACATATGGCCATCGTCCTAGTTATTTGCCCGAGATATATAGATATATCTAACTGCCTAGTCTCGCATGTTGATGTTTTTTAGAAACATATTTTGTGGACTTTTGTGTGAGTCTGGATCACCCGAGGGAGGGGTTGGATCCTAACTGAGATATGATTTTTGATGATAATGAAACAGGATTTTTAAGCTAAATTTGCATGATGTTATTTCCATGCTATTTAAACCCATGAAGAATGTAAACTGGTTTTACATGACATTCATTGTATCGCATATTACTATTGCTTTGAAAAGTATTTGATTTCATGGTGTTGTGTGAGTCAGGAACACCCTAGGGATGGGTTGAGTCCTGGCTTTGTTGTGAAATCTTAATGAGAATGAAATGATTTAAAAGAGTTGCATGTTGAATTTTCCATGCTCTTTGAAATCCACATGCGAACTTTTTTTACATGACATCATGAATTATAGCATTTGTTTTGAAATGTGTGGAGGAAGGCTGGTTTATGCATGGCACCACGTTCATGTAGGTAGTATGGTTACCTACTTGTTCGTAGGATTGCCTTACTGAGCTTGATGTGCTCACCCCTTTTATTTTCCTACATAGATTCCCTCCAGTAGACTTTGCGGCGACTGAGTACTGCATTCTTGATATCCGTTGCTACCCATTATTTTGAGGTATATACACTTGTACATATTGTATCTAAATAAGAATAGCACAGTAACATGTTTGTAAGTAACTTTCGGGGATGTATAGATACTGTAAACACTTGTAAATGAATGGGATAGAATTAATGAAAAACTCACGTGTTTACCTTTCCTTTAATAAGGAATTAAGTTATATGATGAATGAATGGTGGGACTGGCATTGACGCACAGCCCGATTGTTAGTGGAGTGTGGTCACGATCAGATGACAGGTAAGTATGAAAGAAAAGAGAAAAATTTACTCTAATTTTGGGTAGTTTTGGGTCGTGACAAAAAGACTTAGTCGTCAGGTTTGTATAGAATAAGGGTGGTGAGATCGATCTTTTAGGGTAAGAGATCGATCTTCCTTTGGTTTGAACTGTCGAAGTATTCAAGTATGTAAGTGTGGGATCGATCTGCTCTTTGAGAAGAAATCGATCCTTTCTTGGCAGAATCAAGTGGAGATCGATCTGCTCATGGAGAGAGATCGATCTACTCTTTAGGAAGGGATCGATCCTTGCTAGGCAGGACCAAATAGAGATCGATCTGCTCATGGGGAGAGATCGATCTGCTCTTTGGGAAGGGATCGATCCTTTCTAGACAGAACCAAACTGAGATCGATCTGCTTTAACAAGATATCGATCTACTTGAATATGGGATCGATCTGCCTTAAATAAGGGATCGATCTGACCTTGATCTGCAAGTTCCCAACTGCAGTTTTTCCCAAAATATCAAAGAACAACTTACATTCAATTGCTTCACTATCCATTTTGCATTCTATTCACACTTAAAGTATGAAAAGATCTATTTCTTATGATTCACGTATTATGTAACTTGGATGTACATGATGGAATCATAAAAAGGTACATAGAATTCACTGACTTTGTATTATCAATTCATGTTTGAGTCCTTATATTAGACTGAAGGGTTTAAATTCCATTCATTTAATCGGTGGCCACTTAAATCCTTATTTAGCTATTACATGTATTCATAAGTATTCATGTATTCTCTTTGCAATCTCATTCACATTTATATGCTCAAAATCACCCTTCTTATGATTCCATTAATATATAATAAAGTTATACATACATGGGGTCTCACACTGTTGGTCGAGATGGTCATGACCAAATATATACTATTGCTTGGGCTATGGTATAAGTGGAGAACAAGTACACCTAGATATGGTTTCTTGAAAATCTTCCATTTGATCTTCAATTTGGGAGATGGTGATGGATTTACTCTAATGAGTCATAAGCAAAAGGTATACATAATGTACTTTTGATTTATTATTGTTTTATTGTTTTCCAACATTATTTCTATTTGCATTTATTATTTATAAAAAATTTGTTTTGTTTTTGTTTTAATGCAAGGTTTGAGAGATGAAATAACTTTTTTGTTACCAAAGATTGAGCATAGATTTTGTGCCCGACATTACTTTGCAAATTGAAAAAAAAAAAAAAAGAGAACTAAGGTAATGATTCGCACTTTTTTTGGGCATGTTGTAAGTCTACAAATGAGGCATACTTCAAGAGTAATGCCAAAGAACTTGGTGCTTTAAAAAATTCTGCTTTGGTAAGCGTTTTGAACAAAAACCTTAAACATTGGTCTAGGCGTTTCTTCTCTACTAGATGCCATTTTGATGTGGTAGATAACAATTTTACTAAAGCATTTATTACTGCTATTATAAGAGCTAGGCATATGTTTATTATTTCTATGTTTGAGGAAATTAGGCATTATGTCATCAATAGAATAGTCATTAACAAGAAAAAATGTTCAGCATGAAATTTTTTGTTTTGTCCAAAGATTTGTGAGAAGATATAAGAAAATAAAGAATTAAGTGCTTATTGTCATGTTAGATAGAATGGCTCAAAAGGATATCAAGTTTTTTGCAATGGATATAAATTTGTTGTTAATGTCAGTTGGGGTAAGTACACTTGTAGGTCACAGGATCTTACTGGCATTCCATGCCCACATGCAGTTAGTGTTATTTTGTTTAGGAAGAAAATGATTGAAGACTATGTGTTAGATGTTTACAAGAAAGAAAAGTATGAGAAGTTGTAATGTTGTGCACTGCCCTCGCTAGCAGGTGAAAGATTTTTGCCAGAGACAAATATAGGTCCTATTAATCCACCTATTCCTAGAAAAATGCTAGTGTAAGACCCACTTTTTAAGTATTTGTTGATGCATTTCCTTATGATTCATGTGATGTACACTTCCACATATTGATTGAATCATAAGAAGAGCTTTGACTGAATTAAATTTGCAAATGGAATGAAACGAAAAATCGGTGAATGTATGTAGTAGCTAAATAAAGGCCGAGATGGCCATAGGCCAACCAAAAGGGATCAAAATCAAGTTGACTGAAAATAAGAATTTAAAATAAGAAAAGATTGTGGGTTTATGAAGGAAAGTCGGTTCAATTTGGTCCCAAACACGTTGAAGGGTAAAACGGTCAAAAGACAGAAATTCGGTATAAATTCGATAAGAAAATTTCATTAAAAATATGTGTCACGACCCTCAACTTACCAAAATACGTACAAATTTTTCGCATTTTCGTGCATCGTTTATCATTCGTCCTTACCTCAATCGTGAACAGCAACTCTTCTCAATAGTTGGGCTGTGTATCGACGTCTAACTCACTCCACCATACCAATTCAATTTGCATATTATTCATAAGTAAACACTTATATAAATGTATATACATCAGAGTTGTTACATGTGTTTATATTGTTTTACATCCCCAATAGTTACATAAAAATGCTATTGTGCTATGACTAGTTTAGATACAAAATAATCCAAGTATGTACACCTTTAGCGATGGGGTGCAATGGATTGCCAAAAGGGACAAGCCTCCAGTCACGCTCACTCTATACTCAAATCTCTGTATAGAGGGGGAAAATAAGGGGGTGAGCAAACCACACGCTCAGTAAGGCAATCATGCGAACAGGTAGATATTGCACTATCTACGTGATCGTAATGCCATGCTCAAAAGCATTTAATTCATCATTTATCTCAAAACATGAGTGTATGATTGTGTTAATGGTATGTAAAGCATTCATGCTATTAAAATCCAGTGCACATTTCAGCTCAAAGCAAGGTATAAATCATCATGCATAATTCATAATTAAGCATGGCATTAACCATCATGCGTTTTCTCAAATAAGCATGGCATTAACCATCATGCATTTTCTCAAATAAGCATGGCATTAAATATCATGCGTCCGTGCACTTTAAAAACCATTAACAATCAATATCTCAAAACAATTCAACACTTATCAGGTTTCAGCCCATCCTTCGGACTGTCCTGACCCATAAATCATTTCAAACATGGATTTATTCTCAAAACAATAGACATGTGAGGTAGGCAATTCAATAATAGGTAATAACCTCAAGGTCTATGGCCATAACCTGTGATACCGGCTACACGGATTAGGTGTACGGGATATCACCACAATCTGCTTCCACACGGGAGGTGGGTCAAATCCTACCCGCCGATCTATAACAGATCTCGTCCGAAGACGGCACATCACAATCTCAACACGGTACAATGTACTCCATGCTACATGCACGGTACAACGTACTCCGTGGACCCAATCAACACATCATATCAAGCCACATCTCAAACGCACGTGTGAGCCTATTTAATCAGTACGACCTCTTGTCTACCCGAAGCTCCTAACATGGCTAATAAATCATGTCAAAACAATGCACGTGCGAGCCTATTTAATCGATGTGACATCCAGTTTACTCGAAGCTCCAAGCACGGTAACAAGCAAGGTGGGCATCTAGTGCGAGCTAAGCTCCAAGCACAATGTCAAAACAAATATGAAATCCATGTGAAAACTAGTGCCTCTAGCACTCATGTGTATAAAACACGTCAAATCTCGTGCGAGTCGTACTCTAGCACGCTTTCATTCTCACGAAAACAATGTAGGTGGCTCATTTCTTTGCAAAGTGTGGTTAACAAACCAAAAAAACTCATTTCTTTTGCAAATCATTTTAAATGCTAGCCAACCTACTAATCACTTACTAAAAAGCAATAAAACATGATTTTCAAAGCAATATGCTTTTGTTTTCATGCACATTTCTCAAACTCCCAACTCTTTGCCCTTCAATCACCCAATTTCATTTCCTAATTTCTCATGCATTCTAATAAAGCATTTAAGCGCCCAAATTGCGCACAGATATCTCCAAGAGTCCACACAATTCCCTTACCTCGATTTACTTGGTCTGACTCTTTTCCTCTTAGCTTCTCACGCTCTTGGCTGAACTCGCTCCGGCGTATCCTCGAAAGCTGCAATTAAATCATCCAACCCACTTGAGCTAAAGTTGTTAACACACATTTGACCTCATTAGTCAATATAACTTATCTTTGCATTTACCAATGCCTTAATCCACATTTTACCCCTTTTAGGTAAATCTCACAATTTATCCACTAACAACATCTTAAAATCATACCACAACACTATTATTAACTTCTACATATCTCATTTCTCATTAACCTCCAAACATTCCACTTTCTCACACTAGGTTCAATCAATTTTCTAGGTTACATTATTTTCTAACACAACCCAAGTGCTTCAAACCATCCATACTCATGCTAAACAATTCCAAAATCAATTAAATAGACAATGTACCATAGTTGGAGTGTTAGAATCTTACCAAATCTGATTTCTCTTCTTGCTTCAAATGACAATGCCCTTAGCTCCTTCAATACCAACAATGGGATTTTGGGTTTCAACTATGTTGTTCTCTTCCTTAAGATGAACAACTTAGTGTCTAATGGCCTCCCCTCAAATCTTACTGGAAATGACTGATTTTAGAGAGAGAAAGTTAGGTTTTTGGGTTGAAAATGGAAGGATGGTGTTTTTCCCGAAATTTTTAGATTTTCAACACTCCTTTTATAGAAATAGCTTGAGGAGATCGATCTGCACTAGGAGGAGATCGATCTAGTCCCCTTAAATCCCTCTTTTTCACGACATTTTAAGTATGAGATCGATCTGTCGAAGCTAGAGATCGATCTGCTCCAAACAGAGAACTAAGGAGATCGATCTGGGTGCTTGAGGATCGATCTTTTCATTACAGAATGTTTAGGAGATCGATCTGCCCTATTCCTTTCTCAAATAAGAGTTTTCTGGCTCTTCCAGATCGATCTCTCATCCTATGAGATCGATCTGTCATTCATATTTCCAGATTTTCTGCAGTTTTTATGCACTACACTTATACCAAAACATCCTTAATTTGGTGCCATAGTCATTTTCTCATCCAATCATCTTTGAGACTTGAAAATGGCCTCCATTCATACCTTATACCTATTGAAACTTATGTGGAATCTTTGTATAACCAAAGATACTTAATATTAACCAAATGGGAGTGCATACTCATGCAACTCTTCATTCCATTTACCACACTACTCATATTCCATTTTACTCACATTCTTCACATATTTAAGTCCATTTCTTCACATTCATACATAATGTAACTTGTATGTACAATCACAACTCTTATTGCAAGTGTGTACATTAACTTATGGACTTACATCATTTATACTTCACATTACAAACATATCACTATTTACATATATACAAAGTCGTGCTTATACATATATGGGGTCTCACAATATAGATTTAGAAAATCTTGATCAATAAAGGAGAAATTATTGAATTTCGAGTCCAATTGATCAAGATATGAATTTATTGAAATTAATTAAAATTTTCACCTTGAAAAAATATACCGGAAAGACAAAATAAGACTCATTTATTGATTAAATGAATAAAATAATATTTTTTGAGATATTTTGGGTTTTTCAATGTATTTTAATGGATTAAAATAATAATAAAATAAATTAATAAAAAAAAAGAAAAAAGAAACAGAAATCTGAAGAAATCACGAAAGAAAGAACAAAGAAGTTGAACCCGAGGATGACCCGAGAATCACTGAAGACCACCGACGATCGACGAGGCCAGGCAAGGGCCGGAGAAGAGAGAGGACAACCCGACGAACCTGCTGGTACTGGTGACGCGCTCCGACGATGCCTAATTCCGACGAATCAGCGAAAGGAAATCTGAGAGGAAACCGAGTCAATTTCCGACGATCCACGGCAGCTGGGTGTGATCGGAGGGTACCAGCGTGATCGAGAGGACGAGACGCTTCTTTTAGTACCGGTAGCGGCCGACGAAACGGTCGGGAACGCTGGTGATGGTGAGGAGAGCAAAACGGCACTATAGCTGAAAAAGGGAAGAAAAAAAAGAAAAATAAAAAGAAAAAGAAAAATAAAGAAAAAGAAAGAAAGGGGGGAAAAGGGGAGAAAAATCCCCAGGAATACCTCAAAAATTCGGGTAAGCCGATACGCGGTCAGATTGACCGAATTGATTTTCGAGAATTTAATTTAAAATTATATTTGATCGAAAATTAACCCAAAATTAAATATAAAATTGTGCAGTTCGAAGATAAATCGCGTACGTGAGCCCGATCGAACTTCGATTTATCCATTGCATAATTTCGGGTAAGTAAAGTTCATTTATGACAATAGTATGATTATTGCACAATTGGATTTTATTTTACGGATTTCGGATTAATTTCTGCATAAAATAAATTATATTTGAATTTTTGAATTAATTGTCGTAAATGATATACGGGTTATCCAAAGAGTTTGGAACGAAGCCCAATGGGTATTGGTAGGCCCAAAGAGCCAATAGACCCTAATGAAGGGAATTAATAAGTGGAAAACGAGCTTAAAATGGAGTAAGGCCCGTTATGAATTAAATGGGCCTAATTGAGTGTGAATGGGCCCAACACTGTAAATAAAGCCCAGTAAGATTTAAATACAATTGGAAATGGTAATTAACTAGACATTTGGTTATGTGCAGCTCCGCAGAGTTGACTGTAAGAGTATCGGATCGAGCGATACGATATTGTGGGATAAAAGATAAGCTTGCGAAGAGATTCCAAGTAAGGGAATTTTATAAGCATTTATAGGTAGTTGTACGTAGTTTCGAGGGAATTTACATTACGTTAAATTCATTAGGCTACCCGAAAACAGAATAATAATTTTTACGAAAAAATGTGGAAATCGTGGTAAATTACCATTTTGCCCCCAGTTAGGAAATTTTCAAAAAGGGTAGTAAGGCTATGAATTTCATGATTTTGATATTTTTATGATGACATTGCTTTAATTCAAGCAATTTATGGATAGGCTGGCCATTATTTTCATGTTTTAAGTGAAAAGGCACAGGTTATGTGCCAATTGGGGTTTATTTGACATGTTTTGATGAAATTGAGCCGCCTACCAGTTTTATATGAGTTTTAATCGTACTGGAGCACTGCTCGCACTGAATTTCATCTTTTAACTCATACACAGAGTGCTGGAACCTTGCTCGCACTATTTTACAGACTTATTTCACATGACTACAGTAGTGGAGTTTTTACTCGTACGAGGTTTTCACTGAGTTTTTATACATATCTGTACTAGAGCATTGCTCGTACGTGGATTTTAATTGAATTTATAATTATTTTAAGTCGTACTGGAGCGCTGCTCGTACGCAGATTTTATTGATTTCTATGAAACCGTGCTAAAACTTCGCTCGCATGAGGTTTTTAAATATCATGAATATGCATGGAGTCGTGCTAGAGCTTTACTCGCACAAGGACTGATATGACATGCATATAGTCGTGTTAGAGCCTCATGTAGACTGTGTGTCACCACACGTGCATACTGAGACATAATTGGTATGGGTGGATAAGACCCTGACTGAGATTGGGTTCATGGAGTACGTTGTACCGTGTATATCACATGGAGTACGCTGTACCGTGGGGATTATTGGAGTGGAGTGGCATTAGCCATGAGGTAGCAAGCTTTGCCCTCGCAATCCTGATATTATGCTATTCTGGCGAGTAGGACTGACCCACCTCCCGTTTTAGGTGTGATACCCCGCACACTAGGACCCGTGTAGCCAGCGATCACGAGGATATGGCCATAGTCTTGGATATTACTGATATAGTCACCTACATGTCTCACATGATATAACTTTTGATCTTGATAAACCAGGGTAAACCTGAGGGAGGGGTCAAGCTCGGAACTTCTTATGAATTTAATTGAGATTTAATTTTCTCGCAGAGGGATTTTAAGAAACTTTCATGACTGGTAACCCTGAGAGAATGGTGATTTTATAACGAAATTTTATAACAAGTTATTTTGTTGAATTGAATTAGATCCATTGAGTTTATCACATTTTAACCCAGATGGGGTGTTTTAAATTGATTGATTCAATTGAGCATGAGATGCTTTCACATGAGATGTTTTAAATTGACTGATATATCATTGTTTTTACCTCATGCTCACACATCCTGATTTTTCTATCAGCATGTAGATAGTATAGTTATCTATCCGTTTATATTATTGCCTTACTGAGCATGTGGAGCTCACCCTTTCATTTTCCACCCTCTTTCAGAGTTTCCACCTTAGAGATAGCGGGTGTAGAGAGTAGACGGCATAGCTGATTACCTGTGGTTCCCATCGACAGTCAGGTATTACACCATGTACAGAATTTTGTATTAGTATGCTTACAGCACATATTGTATATGAAGGAATATTTGGGGATGTAAATTTAAATAGATTAATTGTAAATGTATGAGAATCATATGATGTATAAAACATACCGACCACTCTATTATATGATAAATGATATCAGTATGCATATATACGTATGATATTTCTTAATGGTTAAAATGATATATCGATATTGATTCACAGCCCGACCTGGTCAGAGGGATCTGTCACAAGTAGGTAAGAAAAGATTTTTCAAAAGCGAAAAATTTGTACCGATTTATGGTAAGTATTAGGTCGTGACAGCTAGGTAGGTCAAAAAAAATAGATTCAAGGAGGAAGGTGAGGGCAATGGATACAAGTTATCAAGAAAATGGAGAAGGATGAAGTGTCAAAAATGCTTCCAAATATGGCATCGAATTGGCTAAAGGGAATAGATAAAAATTGACCTTAAATCATGTATAAATATATTTTAATGAATCTAGAAATCCATGGTGGAGTTTGGTATACCTTTGATCAATTTAATTTATGATTTACAACTTAAATCTTGTTTAAGTTGCTAGAGGGAGTAAGTAAGATTGTGGCTTGTTTTAAACCAATTATTTCTAGCCCATGATGTTCGAATCATAAATATTCACAATCTTTTAACTCTCAATTCATAACTCAACAAAATGAAATAATCAAGTCAATTGTATCTCAACTATTACATGCATACTTCTAAAAAAGCTAATGTAAAATACACAATTCATATTAATTGAAACATATAAAATAAACATGCAGCTTACCCATATCCGTTACTATAAGCATCGGCAATAAATCAAGAATTTTTCATAATTTCAAGCTTTAGAGGTTATATTATGCTTCTCTAAGCACTCACTTGTAGAACAAGTCAGTTTAAAATACTTTGCATACTCATATTTCAAGTAAAGGACTCTCTTCCTCTCATTTTCGTGGAAATCAAGATTTGTCCACAAAATGGACAAAAACTCGTAATGATTTAGTTTCTTTTCATGAATGACCAAGCAAATTAGATTGTTCACATGGAGATACACAACATTGATGTATTGCTTTAGCAAAAAAGCTCTCCCTGCTACTCATTTTCGTTGAAATCAAAATTTGTTTACAAAATGAAGAAATGTTCGTTCCTCGTAAGGATTTAGTTTGTTTTCACGATTGGTTAAGGCTGTACTCAGTTATGGAGCATTCTCTATCGTAGGCGGATGGCGTTGTCAATTGCATATTATGGGTTTCAATTGATGGTATCTTCGTTTCATCCGCCCAAGTCCATTATATTTAACTTAAACTTGGAAATGCAGTGGAGAAATAAAATTGTTGAATAGGAGCAATAGCTCTGCATAACCCGCTAAGTCTGTCTCTGGGCTGGAGATTATGATCAGGTGAAACGGCTTGAAAATGCTCATTCATCTTCCTCCAAGAAAAGCACAGCACAACCGTGGTGCTGGTCACTGGGCTTAAGGGATATACTGTAGACAAAATCTAGGTCAATTTTGCTATAATGAAATTATGGTTGCTACTGTTCTCTCTCTCTCTCTCTCTCTCTCTCTCTCTCTCTCTCCTTGGACCTCTGGTGCCTATGGAGTGTTTGCAAGAGCCCAGCGTTTCTGTACTCTGAGTGGTATTTCTAGTTTAACTCAAAATACACGGCTAACAAGCTCAAAAGATTGCAGAAAGAGATAGACTAACGGAAACCTTTATATATCGACAATAGGTACTTTGAAAGCACAACGACATCAAAGTTGGAAACCTGATCCAGATGTTGTGCATGGTTTATGCCTTCGGACATTTCATCAAATCAGCGTTCCTTTGTATTTCCCTTCGTTTATTAGCAATTGGGCATATGTCGAGGCATGGCTCTTTAAGGGCTTCATCACTCTCCGGCAATGGTGGGTGGACTCCAAATTTGAACTGTCATATAACAAAGTCAAAACAGCATTATCAAAACTTAGAACTGGCAAATGGTGACAGCGCTAAATATTTCTAAATCCGGTAACAATATAAACTGGCAATTGCAGAGACAACAAAAGGATAGTAATTTCATCGGAGGAGGTTGCTTTGTAGAGGAAAATCTAGCAACTTGTTCTGGAAATAATCTAGTTAGTTAATTGCGCTTCCAGTTCTTCACCAGAGAGGAGGCTGCATTGCTGATGGTAAAGAAATGAAAGTAGAGGGGACAACAAGGGTCAAATTAGACATCGGGTAGCTCAATCTGATTTTTCAGACAATCTTACAGAGTTTTGGGTGGTGAAATGCAATTCGGCAATCAAAATTTTAGGAACAAAGAGATGGGCCTTGTCCATGGAGTTACCTGACAGCTATAATCCCTGAAGTTGGGCTCCATCACCAAAGGAACACCCATATAGTCCTTGAAGAAATCCTGCAAAAATCAGAATTCAAGGAATTCTACCTAGATTGCAGTTGAGCTGAACATGACCATGACCATACAATGCATGCATATACTAACTTGTGTCGGAAGCTTGCAGGTATTGATACAAATCCCTACGCACTTACTTTCCTCCAGGTACTTGCATCTCTCCACAAAAACCTTAAAGAAATGAAGAATGGCATTATCATCTATCAATGAAAACGAAGCTCATTTTGATGACATTAGGGTTAGAAAATCAAAGTTTACCCCGCTATTGCAAGAGGTCCCATCAGGAAGATCCACAGAATTAACCGTGCAAGTGCCCATAAGCCATTGACAAGTAAGCATAGTCACCCTTGCTTAATAAAAGCAAAAGGACGAAGAAAATCATAGCCATTTAATATAATATCTATTAATCACATCTTTTAAAAATCAAGTGCTATTTGGAACTCTCGGATGAATATTCAACTCACCAACCATCACTGCAGCTACTTTCCCTCCATCTATAGGCGCTATAAGGATTTTGTACAGCTCTAACAAAAATGGTGGAAACAGTGACTTCAATATTCCGACCTGTCATGTCCAAAACAATAACAACCACTCATTAATAAGAAAAACAAAAGAAGAAATGTGAGGAGAAAAGCCTATAGATTTAAGAGTTTATCTAGCAACACCGAAGCATCCTTCGTATGATAATTGCTTCTGCTGTTCATCATAAGGGCTTTCACCAATTCAATCAATCCATCATATCCAGGCTTCTCCGAATCCCATCCAACCTCCTGTAATAGCCCTTAAGACAAAAACCCAGCAAATATTTCTTATTTTTCATATATAATAAAATATTACAACAAAAACGAATGGCTCAAATAATTTTCGCAAATATTAGGCCGAAATTTACCTTTACCAATTTGTCACGAAAATAATTCAAGAAAAAATCGTCCAAGATTCCTGGCTTGTACTGCGGTTTTAAACCTTTCTCTTCTACCTGAAAAATAAATACTATTAGATTGAAGTCTCAATTTTCAGAATAGATAGTGAGTAGAGCAGCAAGTACAGTAGTAGATGGATGGAATCGCACCGTTTTGGATGGAACAGAAAAGCAAAAGACACGGAAAAATCTTCGATTCTGCTGTAGCGATTTGGAGCTAGAGGGGCGCTGAAGGTAAATTGGAAACGAAGACACGATTGTTTGCGGAGGACCATGAAGAAGCAGAGCCATTGGCTTCATTTTCATTTGAGTCACCAAAAATTTTAACCATTATTTTCCTTTTTATCTTGGAGACTTTTCGGAGACGTAGGTACACTCCAAAAAGGCCACGTCTTGATAAGAAGCGAAGGTTGTTTTGAAAAATAAATAAGTAAATTCTATATATAACCTTAAGATTTTGTCTTAATTTAATTTTAATTTATTAATATTAAAAAACACTTCATTCTAAATTTTTTTTATTTTATAAAACAAATTAGTCATATGTTAGTTTTACCATTAGTTAACTATTATGTCAATCATTAAAAATTTAATTTTGAGATTATTTTATTTCTTAAATCATTTAGAGTGTTTTACTATTTAAGTCAATCAATAATAAATAAGAAAATACTAAGAGTTACTAAATTTTGAAAAACTAATTTTTATTTATTTATTTTTTATTTATTTATTATTTGTTGCTTGTTATTTTTATTTTTATTTATAATATTTATTATTTATTATTTTTATTTATTAGATATTGTACTAAGTAGCACATTGCTGTTATTTTTTATCCATAGGAATATTATTGGTTAGTGCCAGCAACCCGTTCACTTAATGGTTAAGAAAGAGTTGTGATATATTATAAAGTTTGAGTATCGAATCCAAGTAACATAACCTTCATCCCCAATTATTAGATATTTATCTTTTAATCAAAAGAAATATTATTGTTTAGTTAGTACAATGTACTACTTAGTACAGTATCTAATGAATAAAAATAATAAACAATAAATAATAAGTAAATAAATAAACAAAAAATAAATTAAAAAATAAAATTAATCTTACAAAGCCTAATAACTTTTAATATTTTTTTATCATTATTAATTGATTTGAGTATTTAAAACACTCCAAATAATTTAAGGGGTAAAATAGTTTTAAAATTAAGTTTTGCGTCATTAACTTAACGGTTGACTAACGAATGTCTATTTTTTATAATGCAGAAAAGTTTTTGACGGAATGTCCATTTTTTACACTAATAGACTAAAGTTAGATTGGAGTGAAACTTTAAGGACCTAGATAAAATTTTCTCAAAAAAATCTATATAAACCTCCTTTTAACCCCTTTGTTAATATATATGTCTAAATTCAAAAATTCGTTCACTATTTTTGTAAGTTTGAAGAAAAATATTAAACTGGTTAAATAAGTTTGAACTTAAAAATCGAGATCCATTTTAAAGAAAAAGGTCGAGCTTAGGTTGATCATTTTACTTCTAAGTTTTGTCTGTTATGGATCCATACTAGGCCACATCCCTTACTACTTTGCATGACGTTAGCATACCCAAAGCTTGCAACAATAAACCAACTACTTGATTAGTTCATTAAAAATAGCTCTGCAGTTTATCATTTTATTGTTGATAAGTGATTTAATTAAGAATAGGTCTCTATTAGTTACGATAAAGATATTTTCTAGATACTTAGAAGTGTATTTAAAGGCTGACTTGAGAGAATAAAGTTATCACTTTTTATCCAACATTTTCTTATTGCAATAGCAATTAAGCTTTCATCTTGCTTCTGTTAACTCAGGTCAAAATAGCTTGAAGCAAGTTTAGAACGCAAGGTTATGGTGCAAGCCGCAGAGTCCTTTTAACACCTAACAATTTGGTATCCGAACTAGCCATGTCCGAAGAACAAAACGACCAGCATTTCCTTTGACTTGAGTACTAAATAAAGACTATTAACATACAAATGACAGAAATGCTTCAAGCATTTTCAAACTAGGGATGAATTGTCTACAAATTATCCTCAGCCTCTTCCTAGAAACAATGACAGAGAGGGGTCAAGTAGGAGTATTGTGTCACGACCCATTTTATCCTTTTTAACCGAAAATCGCTACAAATTTTTCGCATTTTTCATTTCCTTACCCGGTCATGAACAAACTCGCCACTACACAGCTGGGCTGTGAGTCAATAATAAACATCACTCCATATTCATTCTCAATTAAATCAAAAGAAGTGTCATTCATTGAAAGTTAAGTTATACATGACATATTTTCTAACTTTTACATCCCCGCATTATGATACAAAATGACTACTGTGCTTTTACAATTGTTTAGATACAAAAAAAATCTTCATGTGTATACCTCTTAGCAATGGATGGTAATGGATGTCCAAAATACCACGCCTCAGTCCTCACTGGGCTGCTATGTACGCTTTGTAGAGAGGGGAAAGTGGGGAGGGATGAACAACCACACGCTCAGTAAGACAATAATGCAAGCATGATAGATAACTACTCTATCTACATGTTGATAGTATCATGTATAAATCGTTATAATCGGTGCATGAGGAAATAAAACTATGTCGTATGAGTATACGTATATCATGTATGGAAAATCATGTAAACAAGTATAAAACATGAAAATATCAACATGTGAAATCATCTCATGCTTAGTCTCATTTCAAAACTCATCACAAAAGGGACATTCATTTAAGAAACATCATTTTAAATCCATCTCTTACTCAATACATCTCATAAGAATTATCACTTTTCAAAACACATAAATCTCTTCACTAATCTCTTTTAAATCACAAATTCCTCAAGGCTCAACCCCTCCCTCGAGTCTACCCTAGACAAAATACAATCACACTCATGTATCAAAATCATGTGGTACTATGTAATATCAAAATCCATTGTCTCAAGTGCACGT
This sequence comes from Firmiana major, assembly GCA_033439115.1. Classification (NCBI taxonomy): domain Eukaryota; kingdom Viridiplantae; phylum Streptophyta; class Magnoliopsida; order Malvales; family Malvaceae; genus Firmiana; species Firmiana major. The sequence continues at coordinate 40,286,762 of CM065908.1, read as the reverse complement.
GGAGCTTTTCTGTATCAATGTAAGAGAGCCTCCCTGGAGAACAGAGCCTCCCTGCCAACTCTGGCTTGAGGATGTTGTGCTTGAGGGTCTTACCGTAAGAGAGCCTCCCCACCGAATAGAGCCTCCCCGTCCTCTCTGGCTTGAGGATGTAGGGCTTGAGGATCTTACCGTAAGAGAGCCTCCCCACCAAACAGAGCCTCTCCGCCCTCTCTAGCTTGAGGATGTAGGTCTTGAGAATCTTACCAACTTCCACAGCATCATACGTACCACAGTGTGAAAACTTATGCGAGCTAAGCTCTAGCACGGTTTATGCATCATAACTATACCACCTCGTACGAGCAACGCTCTAGTACGACATTTATGCATAAAATATGAGAAAAACCACGTATGAGCATAGCTCCAGTACGGTTATATGCATAAGGAAACCGCTCGAAATCCACGTACGAGCAGAAGCTCCAGTACGGTTTATAAAACATCATCATAGTTTCCAAATCATGGTGCGAGCTAAGCTCCAGCACGTTTCATACATATAAATGCATCAAAATCTAGCACGAGCGAGGCTCCAGCGCGATTTATGTCACACAATTACGATAGGCGGCTCATACACAATTAAAACAATCCCAAAACTGGGTTTAGCACCTCACAAGGGCTATTTCACGAAGTCATTCAAACACTAGCCAGCCTATCCATTTATTTGTTCAAAACCAAGTATTGTGTTATGTGAAAACATTTCAAACACATGATTTATGCATTTATTAGCCTTACTATCCCTTTATAAAAATCATTTCAAAACCAAATCTCCTACATACTCGTAGCTATTCGCATACACTATCAATCATTTTCTCAAACAGTCATGCATTTCATAAATGCCCTATATCCACCCATAAAATACGAGTAGCTACCTCTATATACTTACAAAATTTCCTTACTTGGAATCGTGTCGCGTGATTCCACTCCCTTAGAGCTGCTCACTCGTGCGGTCCGACTCGTCTCCAGCAAACTCTCCAGAACTACACAAAGTCGTATATCACATCGATTTAGTCCATATTACTCAACTCGGGTGTTCACTATAGTCAATTTACCCTATAGCCTCCATTAACACTTATAAGGCCTATTTTTAACGTTCTACTCGTATCTCGAGTCTATTGATTCTTTTAGGCCTATTTATTCATACCAAATCGATATTAAATCGGTATCAAGCTCATAGTGTTCATATCTCATCAATTTCTTCACTATGACATTTTATCAAACATCATACATACTCATTCCCATAAATCCTCTAAACTCACAATGTGGCTTCATTTAATCATCTAAAATCATTCACATTATCTCGTAAACACTTTAACATACCCATAAATCATCAACTCATTCAACCCATATCTTCTCACACTAGACCTATTCTAAGTTTTTTAGGTCATACCAATTCGATCACATTCCTAGATAATTTATCCATCAATACACATCCAACTCAACTCCAAAATCAACAAATAGACAAATGTACTTGGGTTGAAGTGTTAGAAACTTACCAAATCTAGTTTTTCCTCTTGCTCCAAATGACAATGCTCTTAACTCCTTCAATCCAACAAATGAGGTTTTGATTCCAAGGTATGTTGCTCTTCTCTCGGATAGGAACAACTTTGTATCTAATGATTTTTCCTCAAATTTTACTGAAAATGGGTGGATTTAGGAGTGAGAAAGTGAGGTTTTAGGTTGAAATGGAAGAGAGAGATTATTTCCCGAAATCTGTAGATTTCACTGCTCCTATTTATAGAAATTGCTTGATGAGATCGATCTGGTCTTCTTAAATCCCTCATTTTCATGCCAATTTAAATGTATGAGATCGATTTGTCGAAAGCTTGAGATCGATCTGTCTTAGGCAATAGCTTAAGGAGATCGATCTACTTCCAGGGGAGATCGATCTGCTCCAACCCGTGAGCTAAGAAAATCAATCTGTTTACATCAAAATCGATCTTCTCATTACAGAATGTTTAGCAGATCGATCTAGCTTCATTGGAGATCGATCTGGCATGTTTCATTTCTCAAATAAAAGCATTTTTGGCTCATCCAGATCGATCTCTCATCCCATGAGATTGATAGGGCCTTCATATTTTCCAGATTTTGCAGTAGTTTTCTGCAGTAACTTCAAACAAAACATCCTTAATTTGCTGCCATGGTCTTTTTCTCATCCAACCACCTTTAAGACTTGAAAATGACATCCATTCATACCTTATGCGCATTAAAACTTGCGTGCATAGATTGTATAGCCAAAGGTATCCCATACCAAACTAAATAGAAGTATAACTTCATTCCATTTTGCCACACTACTCATTTTGAATTCTAATCACATTCATCACTTATAAAAGCTCATTTCTTCATACTCATACATAATGAAACTTGTATGTATATTCCCAACTCATATTACAAGTATGTACATTGAATCCATGGACTTACATCACTTATGCTTTACATTGCAAATACATCACCATACTTATGATTTTATAAAGTTTACATCCAAAAATACGGGTCTTACATATTGTTTCCAAACTATCCAAGTTGGATTTTCCCCGATACAATGGCACAAAGGATCCTACGCTCTAGATTATCCAAGTAGAGTAGTTCTTCGACTTCCAAAACATGACATTGAGGATCAAATTCGATTAGCAGCTTATCACCTAAAGGGAGACGCTCAACTTTGGGTACAACGACAGAAAACCTTACAACCATACCTCACGTGGAAGCACTGAAGGAAGGATTAATAAAAAGGTTCGACATTTCTATTTATGAAAATTCTTTCGTTGACTTTTTTAAGCTTAAATAGACAGGTACCATACATGACTATCAAACGTAATTTGATCGGTTATTAGTCAGAGTTGGGGCATTAATAGATGAACAAAAGATTAGTACATTCATTAGTGCATTAAACAAGCACAAATACCTCTAAACTTGAATGAAGCAATTGGGTTAGCCAAAGTGTTTGAAAGCAGACTAGCAAAAAGCCAAGATCCATGAACAAGTTCAAGTTTTAAACGAACTAATGAGCCCAATCGAAAAGACTCACTATGTGGAATCATCCTGGAAGTTCATTTAGTAGCTCGCAGTCCGCAACCTTATCCACCACCATCTGCCGCTTCATGTTAACTGAGTTACAACAACGGCATAGGCGATTACTCTACTTCAACTGTGATGAACCTTACACGGCCACCCATGAATGTAAGAAGTTTTTTTTTTTAACTAAAACAAGGTCTTAATGAGGATAATGAGCCCCAACTTGAAGAGGTGATTGCTAGCGAACCCGAATCTCCTAAAATATCCCTCCATGCACTAGCTCGTGCCCTTACTCCTTAAGCCATGCGAGTCAAAGTCAATATATTAGGAATAACTATTCTCTGCTGTTGTCGACTCTATGTCTACTCATAATTTTCTACATGAACGAGTTGCAAAAGCAACGAGATTGCCAATTAAACCTGGCTCGACCATGAAGGTAACGATAGCTAGTGGGAAAAACTTAGCAATTTGGGTATTTGCATAAAGGCAAACCTTGTCCTTCTTAGCTCTCCTTTTCAAATTGACTTTTTGTTGTTACCACTAAAAGGTTGTGATGCTATATTAGGAGCACAGTGGCTCCAAACATTGGGACCGATCCTTTGAAATTTTAAGGACATGGAGATGAAGTTCAAAACTGGGACTAAAGTCACTTGAAGCCTATGAAGCTTAAGTAGTTTATGGAAAAGCCTTCCACCAATCCTTGAGATAGAACTAAGGCAAGGGAGCTCTCTTACAAATTTCACTAGTCCAAGATATCCCTCAGAAAGTTATTGAATCAGAAGATTGACAAAGTATTCAATAAGAGTTTTTAGAGGTTTTTCGCAAACTATAAGGCTTGCCACAAAGGTGAGCCCATGACCACCAGATTCCACTGTAAAAAGCAAGTTACCATTTAGATATCCTTATTTCCAAAAACAAGAAATTGAGAAATTAGTTTCTAAGATGCTTTAGATATCCTTATTTCCAGAAACAAAAATTAAGTTAGTTTCTAAGATGCTTATTCAAAGAATTATCCCACCAAGTAAGAGCCCTTTCTCATCTCCTGTGTTATTGGATAAAAAATTGATCGGCCATGATGATTCTGTATTGATTATCGAGCCCTCTACAAGCTCACTGTCAGAGACAAATTTCCAATTTTGGTAATTGAAGAGTTGTTAGATGTGTTAAATGGGCTAAAGTAGTTCACCAAGCTTGACCTGTGGTCGAGATATCATCAGATCCAATTGCATCCGAAAACTGCTTTTCGCACTCATCTTGGACACTACAAATTTATAGTAATGCCTTTTAGCCTTTCAAATGCACCATTTACTTTTCAAAGCCTTTATAAATGATGTTTTTCAAAAATATCTAACAAAGCTTATTTTAGTGTTTTTTTATGATAAAGTTGCGATCAACACTTAACCCATGTAAGAGTTGTGTTTTCCATTTTGAGGGACGATAAACTTATTGTAGAGAGAGAGAGAGAGAGAGAGAGAGAGAGAGAGAGAGAAGTTTTAGTTTACTTAAAAACAGGTTCACTATTTTAGGCACATCATCAGCAACAGAGGGTTAAGGCCGATCCAAAAAAAAAATTGAAGCAATGACAAGTTGTCCCAAGCTGAGGAATACCAAACATTTACGGGGATTCTTGGGATTGACAAGTACTACAGATGGTTTATAGCAGGCTATGGAGTGATAGCATAGCCTTTGACCAATATGCTAAAGAAGAATGCTTCTTTTTTTTTGGGGGGAGGGGGGAGAGAGAAGGCAATGACCCAGGTGTTGTGCACAAGCGGAAGCATAAAACATAACTATAACTACTAATTATTGAAGCAGGCAAAAACAAATGCTAAACAAATGATCAAATGCAAAGCGTAAAGGAAGAAAAGAGAAAAACACAAGATTTTACGTGGTTCGGTATAATTACCTACGTCCACGGGCGCTGCTGAAAACCTTCACTAATTCCAAAATGGAATTATTACAAAATCTGGACACAATTGCAAAATCCAGAAACTAATAGAAAAAGCCAAAATACAAATATATGGGCTATTTATATTTCTCTCAGAGATATCTAACTTATTAGCCCAGGCCTTAATTTATAAGCCAAAACTCTTTCTCTCCCTTTGTGATTTTCCAATGTGGGATTTCTCACTAGGCTAATAAGCCATTAATTTCAACAAATCTCCACCTTGACGAATTAGCCTTCAACAATGCCTTCAAATGTATCTCTCAGACTTTCAAAATATTAATCAAGTTCAAACAATGATTGAACTTGATTGCTGTCACCACTTTGGTCATCATATCTGCGGGATTGTCAGCAGTCCCAATTTTCTGTAAAAGAATCTATCCTTCAGTCAGAATTTCCCGCATGAAATGATATCGAACATCAATATGCTTAGTGCGAACATGGAATACTGGATTCTTTGCTAAATGAATGGCACTCTGACTATTCGAATGAATAGTGATATTCTTTTGTCTCATTCCCAATTCTTTCAGTAATCCTTGTAACCAAATTTCTTCCTTTACAGCCTCTGCTAACGCCATGTACTCTGCTTCTGTTGTAGACAAAGCAACTGTTGACTGTAACGTAGACTTCCAACTTACTGGAGCTTTTGCAAGAGTGAACACATATCCAGTAGTTGATCGACGCTTATCCAAATCACCAGCATAATCTGAATCAACGTATCTGATTGCCACCTGACCAAGTGATTCCTCATTCTGAAAGACCAAACCAATATCCACAGTTTCATTCTTTCGAAGAGACTGCATCTCTTCATCCATAGCATGCTTCCACTTATCTATTTCAGAACATTGGACTGCTTCTCTATAAGTGGAAGGAACTTCATCGTCTACAATTGGAAGTGCATAGGCCACCATATCAATAAAACGAGCAGGTTTGCAAATCTCCCGTCTTGGCCTATTCATTGCAATTGATTCTTGTTGCAGTAGAGGTTCTTGGGCGAAAACCTCTTCATTATCTTCAATAGTCTCCTTTTCAACAATTTTAACTGGATTAATTGTTGACTCAAACTCCACCTGTTTTCGAGTAGATTCCACCTGTTGTGAAATATCCTTAGCATTCTCATTTGTTTTCTTCCTCAACATAGGAGATTCATCAAAAGTAACATCCCTACTAAATATTATCTTCTTCGAATTTGGATATAACAGACGATATCCTTTTACCCCTGATGAAATCCCCACAAAAATAGCTTTCTTGGCTCTCGGATCCAAGTTAGATTCTTTTACATGATAATACGCAGTACACCCAAATACATGTAAAGAATCATAATCATTAACAGGTTTTCCATACTAAACCTCCAATGGAGTTCTACCATCAATTGCTGCTGATGGTAACCGATTAATGAGATGACACGCATAAGTTACTGCCTCAGCCCAAAACTCCTTGCCCAACCCAGCATTGGACAACATACACCAAACTTTCTCCAGTAACATTCGGTTCATGCGTTCTGCCACCCCATTCTGCTGCGGTGTGTTTTTGACTGTGAAATGACGTACAATGCCAGCATCTTGACAAATTCTCAGAAAAGGATCACTTCTATATTCACCTCCATTGTCTGTTCTGAGGTACTTAATCTTTCTTCCAGTCTGAGTTTCCACCATCTTTTTCCATTTAAGGAAAATCTCAAGTACGTCATCCTTCGTCTTCATCGTACACCTAAACTCTTCTGGAAAAGTCATCAACAAATGTGACAAAATAATGTTTACCCCCCATGGATGCTGTCCTGATAGGTCCCCAAACATCAGAATGGACATAATCTAAAATGCCTTTCGTATTATAAATTGCAGTCCTAAATTTCACTCTCGTCTGCTTTCCCAGAACACAATACTCACAAAAATCTAACTTGCAGGTCTTTGCTCCTTTCAACAAGCCTTGATTCACCAAACTGCTTAAGGCTTTCTCACCTGCATGTCCCAAGCGCATATGTCATAGCCTGATCGAATCTAAATCAACATCCTTCTCTAAAGCTGCTGCTGTTGATCCAGCAACTGTACAACCATTGTAGTAGTACAAGTTATTCTTCCTTGTACCTTTCATAGTCACCAAATCACCAGACACAACTTTCAAAACTCCATCTCGAATAATTACCCCATAGCCTTTAGATTCTAAGACTCCCAATGAGATGAGATTCTTCTTCAACTCTGGTACATATCGAACTTTAGTCAAAACTCTGGTTGATCCATCATCATTCTTTAACTGGATTGAACCTATCCCCAAAGTTTTACATGAGTTATCATTACCCATGAAAATAACTCCACCTTCTAGTGCTTCGAAGTTGAAGAACCACTCCTTATGTGGACACATATGGTAAGCACAACCCGTATCCAAAATCTACTAATTACTTCCAAATGTGGATGGTTGACTGACCAATGCAAAATCATCATTAACATGTTCGACTACATATGCATCAAAAGTAGCTTTGCCCTTACCCTTATCTTTCTTCTGCAGCTTCGGACAATCTTTCTTCCAATGCCCTTTCTTATGACAAAAGACACATTCATCTTTATCAAGTCTTTTCTTCGAACGTGATCCCCTACTTTTTTATCTTCTGCTTTGGCTTCTTCCCCTAACTACGAGCGCCTCTGCTGATTCATGCCTATTCTCTTTCCGATCTTTCTTTCGAATTTCATAATTAAGCAAAGCTGCACACACCTCTTCAAAGGATAATTTTTTCTTTCCATGAATAAGTGTAATGCACAAATGATCCAACTCATCAGGAAGAGATCCTATTAGCAGCATAGCTTTTTGCTCATCTTTGAAGGTTTCATCCAAATTCAACAAATCAGCTAACAAACGGTTGAATTCATCGATGTGATCATTGATATTCATACCCGATTTCAACTGAAGGCAATATAGCCTCTTCAATAAATAAAGTCGATTCTCGTTGCTTTTCTTCATATATTTATTCTCTAGCGCCTCCCACAATATTTTGGTAGAAGTTTCCTTCATGAATGGATACTTCTGTTCTCTGCAGAGACATGAACGAATCAACCCACATGCTTTCGCATTCAATCTCTCCCAATCTTTTTCTTTGACCTCATCGGGTTTCTTTTCTTCCAAAGTGATGTCTAAATCTTGTTGACACAGGACATCCTTAACTTCACTTTGCCATAAGCTGAAATTATTTCGACTATCAAATTTCTCCACATCAATTTTTGTTGATACTGCCATTTATGCTTCAAACTACTCTCCCAAATCTATACGTGAATACTAACCGTATACCAAAACAATGTGACACTCTAAATAGTATCGTATACTAGAATAGAGAACATAACTTACATGAACAGTACACCAGGTCAGCTCCCAGGAAAGAGAGGTGGGTCACAAGGACACACTTAAATACCAAGTCTTTCCTTAGCCAGAGCGTTCCTAGACGTGCACTACCACTTTATCTCAGTTCTGGCGTACACGGTATAAATAGAGTATAACAGAGTGCTCTTAATCAACAGCTCAGGAATAATTTTTCTTTTCTGATGTGGAGGATCAGACAACGCTGCAACCACAGAGCATACTACGACAACCAAGAGCTCTGATACCAATTGTTGTGCACAAGCAGAAGCATAAAACACAACTATAACTACTAATTATTGAAGCAGGCAAAAAAATGCTAAACAAATGATCAAATGCAAAGCGTAAAGGATGAAAAGAGAAAAACACAAGATTTTACGTGGTTCGGTATAATTACCTACGTCCATGGGCGCTGTTGAAAACCTTCACTAATTCCAAAATGGAATTATTACAAAATCTGGACACAATTGCAAAATCCAAAAACTAATAGAAAAAGCCAAAATACAAATATATGGGCTATTTATATTTCTCTTAGGGATATCTAACCTATTAGCCCAGGCCTCAATTTATAAGCCAAAACTCTTTCTCTCCCTTTGTGATTTTCCAATGTGGGATTCCTCACTAGGCTAATAAGCCATTAATTTCAACACTAGGCACTGGTATTGACCTTACTCAATTTTTCTTTTCCATTTGTAGTGGAGTGTGACGCTTCAAGAACATGAATTGGATTGGTCCTCATGCTAAACTAGCAACTAATAGCTTTTTTTAGCACAAGTCTCCAAGGTAAAAACTATTCTTTATCTACTCATGAAAAGAAACATTGGCTTTGGTACTTATAGTACAAAAATGGCGACCATAGCTGTTGGGTAGATGTTTTATTGTAAAAACGGATCAGAGAAGTCTCAAGTAGTTGTTAGAGTAAAGAATTGCCACTAAAGCTCACGTAATGTTAGCTAATTAAATTGCTCAAGTATAATTTTAACAGTGAGTATAGATAGAAGAATACCAATGCTGCAGTAGATGCTTTTTCATGAAAATACCCAGCTGAACTTCAGGATCTTTCATCACCTATACCCAATTGGTTGGAGCCCATTCTATAAGAATATTGCAAACACCCAGAACTATAACGCCTTCACCAATTACTGTAACAAAAGGGAAGCTATTGGCCCTTGGCAAGTGAAGTAGGGGGTCATTTTCTTTAAAGACAATTTATTTTCCTAAAAACACCTCTCTTATTTCGATTTTACTTGAAGAAATCTATGGCGGAAGCCATGAAGGGTATCATAAGACCTTAAACCATCTTAAAGGAACTTTCTATTAGAAGAAAATGAAAGACAAGAACCGCCAATTCATAAAGGAGTGCACTTGTCAGTGCCACAAAGTGGAGCTATAGAAACCTGCCAGATTACTCCATCGTCTACCCATCAATTCACAAGTTTGGGTAAATATTTCGATGGATTTCATTGATGGGGTTCCTCTTTCCAAAAGTAAAATCGCTCTCTTAGAGGTGGTAGACAGGCTCTCAAAGAATGCTCACTTCCTTTCTTTCTCACACCCCTACACCACCTCTAGTGTTCCTCTAGTATTTTTTTGACAACATCTTTAAACTATATGGCATGCCACAATCAATTGTGTGTGATAAAGATTCAGCGTTTACAAATGCTTTTTGGAAGGAGCTTTTCAATCTTCAAGGAACACGCTTCAACTTTAATTCCTCCTACCACCTTCAAACAGATGGGTAGACTGAGGTGGTAAATTGAACTCTTCAGATGTACCTTTGGTGTTTTATAAGTTCTAAACCAGTAGAGTGGACCAAGTGGATTTTTTTGGGTAGAATATTACTGCAACACTAGCTTTCATTCACCCACTCGAAGCACTCCTTTTGAGATTGTCTATGGACGACTTCCTTCAACACTTCTCTCGTATGTGCGAGGAACAACTAAAGTTCAAGCTATTGAAGATGCTCTCTTTGAGCGAGATAAAGTACTTAGCGAGCTTCGCCAATGTCTTTTTGAAGCTCAAAACAGAATGAAGCAAGTGTCTGAAAAAATAGAGCGAAGAAAGAGTTTGAGCTGGGAGAATGAGTCTATGTTAAGCTCCAGCCATATAAACAAGCATCAGTGACGAATCGGGCATTTCAGAAACTGGCACCCTAATTCTATGAACCCTTTAAAGTACTTACCAAAATTAGATGGGTTGCTTACAAGTTAAAGCTGCCACCTTCAAGTAAAATTCACCATGTTTTCCATGTCTTTGCATTAAAGAGAAAATTAAAGGACCATTCCCAAGTGTCCTCCTAGTTGCCACCAACGCTTGATAGTGATTCTAAAGCTCCAAAGTAACGTACACAATCTTGGTGTTCATGGGCTCGAAAGAAACAAGAATACTTAGTACAGTGGCTACACACTACCGATATAGATGTAAAACTGCTTTTGTTTAAGAATTTCCAAATTTTCCTATTCCTTGAGGACAAAGAGTGTGTTAAGGGGGGAACAATTACAGATTCATACCAGGCCACATCCATTACTTCTTTGCATGACATTGAAGTACCCAAAGTTTGCAGCAATAAACCTATCACTTGATTAGTTCCTTAAAAATAGCTCTACAGTTTATCATTTTATTGTTGATAAGTGTTTTAATTATTTTCCTTAAGAATAGGTCTCTTTCAATTAAGATAAAGATATTTTTTAGATTCCTTAGAAGTTAAAATTATCACTTTTTTATCCAACATGTTCCAACTGTTATTGCAATTAAGTTTTCATCTAGCTTCTGTTAAGCAAAATAGCTTGAGGAAGGTTTATAATGCAAGGTTATGGTGTAAGTCGTGGAGTCCCTTTAACAGCTAATGTCATCTGACTCCTTAATTATAATTTTTTTTATTTTTTATTTGTACAATTTAATTTAAATTTGTATTGTTTTTATATTTAAATTTAAATTCCATGTTTCCTATAATATTTTTGTAAAAATTTATTCAAACTTATTGTGTTATGCATATTAACTATTATGTGTTTTAATATTTTTAATATTTTATTATATTTTTTAAAAAAATAATAATATTTGGTCGAGTGATAATTCTATTTTAAATAGAATTATTTGTGCTTAATTTCTTAATTAATTATTTATATCTCCATATTATTTTATTGATTATCCCCTTAATTTAATTAAAATTCTTTAATGTGTATGTAAATTAAATCCAGATGAAATTCAGTCGTTTCAGTAAAAAATGGGCTAAAAATGGGCTAAAGGAGACTGGATCACTTTCAATTTACAGACTGAGTCACCAGTCGTCTGGACAAGTGGGATGTCGGGTGGTAGTATTTTATTCGCTCCAAAACGATAAGATCGACGGACACCGTGACAACCTTCTTGAAGACACACGCCGAGCCATATCGCACAGTTAAGTGTATTAGAAGACGAATGACGTGGAAATATCTACTCTGCAGTAAATTAAATGAAGACAAGTAGCCAAACAATGCCAACTCATCTAGGATGAAAAATTACCATTGTACCCCTATGTTTGTGTATAAATAGAACATGATAAGCAATTGAAAAATTATGTAGTCTAGGGAAAGAGTAGTGTTAGGGTAATTTTAGAATAGTTTTTAGGTTAAAAGTTTTCTTTCCTTTAGTTTTTTTTTTTTTTTTTGCTGTTCGTGACAACTTAAAATTTTCTTCAATGACACGTTCTGTTTCTCTTCTTCCAGTAGTTTATTTTTCATTTTTTTTATTGTTCATTTCAATGGATTCGGGGGCGTTTGAGCTGATGAACAGCAGCTATATAGTTCATCCCTTTGCTATATTCTCAAGCTTGGTGTCCCTCGTTTAATCCCTTTTACCCATCTTGTGTTATTTTCTTTTGAAATACACCATTCATCACGATCCGATTTATGTTATGGTTAAGTTAAATTTTTCTTTCTTTTTTTTCCATGGTAGACCCGAGGAGGTCACCCGACATAGTGATTCATTAGCGAATATCTACTGCATTTTCTAGTATTTGCTTGTGCTGTGTTTTTTTTTTACTTTCGTTAGCTTACATTGTTACTCACTGTTGCAGTACAAAGGATCACATATTCTGTTCTTTCTTGCTCTGTTTTATTGTTATTGTGCTGTTCGATTGTCTCGGTGATGCAGGAAGGGTGCTGGGCAATTGGTTGCTGTTGCTTCCATTCGGTGCAATACAGGAGCTGTCTCACGGTGCAGTGTTGTAGCAGTATCGGATAAGGATGATGATTTGCTAGGGTTAGCAGCAGCAGTAGCAAAGAACTTGCTATGTTCTACTTTGTTTAAAGAGTCACTTACTGTTCATCAGCCGCCTTGTCATTAGCTTTTGTTTTCAGCATGGTTTTAAATAGCGGCCGCTATCCGAGATAGCGGCCGCTATATTGCGGTAGCGGTCATTGCCGTTACCGTTATGCGTGAAATAACGGTCATCACATCCGCAATGACCTAATTGATCCGTTATTACCGTTATCGAGGATCGTTATTACCGTTATCGACTGTTATTACCGCTATCGAGGGTCGTTATTACCGCAATCGACCGTTATTGTCGCTATCGTCCGTTAAAAAAGTTATGCGATATTAAAAAAAATTCACGACCGCGATGACCGTTATGACCGCAATAATCTCCGTTATGTCCGAAACCGCAATAAACGCAACGCAACCGAAAACGTGACCGCAACCGCAATTTAAATCCCTGGTTTTCAGCATACCTTACATTTTTCTGTTTGCATTTACTGCGTTAATTCCTTAAGTAACAATTATGTATTAGTCTGGTTTAATATTTGTTTGTGTTGATTATCTAGCATGCTGCGAGTGCAGAAATGGTGGCATGACGAGGTGGTTTAGAGCAGAAACCCGAATGCTTCAGCACCTTGGTAGTGAGCAGTAAAACAGTGCAGAAGCAGATAGAATCGGGACCTGGACAGCAGCACAAATCAGAACCAGGACACGCCTGAAGCAGAATAGGATGAGGAAAGATACCAGGGGCAAGCAGTGCATGGCTGAAGCAGGACGTGGCGAGATGATGGCTGGGTTCGGTCGAAGCTTGAAGCAGAAGGTGGCGTGCGAGGTTGGCTGGGCTGGCGTGTTGGTCTGCTTGTAGAGCGTGGCTGTTTGCTGGATATGTAGGTTGCGAGCTGTTGTTGTGTGGAATGGAGCAGAGCAGGAATGGACATTCACCATCTGTTGAGTGCAGTCCACAATACCAGTGCACAGTCGGGGCAGTTGGCAGATTTCACATTTCGGCTAAAGCCATGTTTGGCATTCCATTTCTGCATATTTCCATTTTTCATGCATACCTATCATTATATTTTTATTAGTATTCCTTTTTATTTATTTGTTAGCTTAGATTATAGACTTAATTTAATTTGCATATTATTGTTCCTTGCTTGTTAGTTTATATTTAGTTTTAATTAGGAATTTAGAATTAAATTTAGTAGTAGAAATATTTTAGGTAATTTTAAGTAAGTTTGCACTTTAAATTGAAAAATCCAAAAATATTTCTCATGCATTATTTAGATTTTGTTTTACTGTTAGTAATTAGTTTGAGTTAGATTTAATTTAAGATCATTTTATAGATAGTTAATTTCTTAGTTTGATTTAAGAATTTCTTTAGGTTAATAGAAGTTTTATTTTATTAGACTTTAGGTTAGCTTAATTTGCATTTTTATTAAGTAGTTTAATTACATGCATATTTTATTTTTATTTTAAGCTTGTTTAATTTTAATCTAGTTAATTTTATTTCTTATTTTCATATTTTCATTTTTAATTGCGCTGATTAATTTTAACTGTTTTAATTATCTTTTGTAGGTATTTGTTTTTAATTTCTTGGAGCTTTGTAAGTAATTTTAGCTCTGTTTAATTTTCTTTATTTTATAGTTTTTATTATTTTCAGTATTTTTTAATTCTAGCATTGTAGATCACCCATTAAAAATTCATAATTTGCTAGGATATACTTAGGGTAAGATTAACCGGTACTTAATTAGGCAATTCAACTTATCTGTGGGACAATAATCCGAGACTCAAATCCCATTATTACTTGTATGACCCGTGCACTTGTAGATAATACGCCTAGGTCACTTAGAGTAGGCGTAGTTTGTATCAAGTTTTTGGCGCTGTTGCCGGGGAAGATAATTAGCCAGTAATTAATATCGGTGAAATTATGCATAGGTGTAATTCTAGCTTGTAAATACTTAGGTTGTAAATATTTAGAGCTTTAATCTAGATTAGTTAATTTTCTCTTTCATAAAAAATTAAAAAAAATTTGAAAAATTAAAAAAAAAAAACTTAAATTTTTTTTAAGGACTTTTAAATGTTTGCATGCGTAGAGCTAAGAGCTATGTTGACTTTTCTTTAGATCCTGAAATTCAAAGAACCTTTATAAAAATTCGAAAGGATTCTAAAAAATTAATAGCTCCGCTGCACAATACCATGGCAGAGAATAGAGAAATTAGGACCGTAGGAGATTATGCAGTGCCGATTATTGGAGGGTATTAAACCGGCATTAGGCCACTAGCTGTCCCTGCAAACAATTTCAAAATCAAGCCTGCAATCCTTCAGATGATCTAAACCTCGCTACAGTTCAGTGGGCTTCCTCATGACGACCCACATGCTCATCTAGGGCAATTCTTAGATCTGTGCAACACATTCAAGCACAATGGATTATCTGATGATGTGCTTAGGCTTAGATTATTTCCCTTCTCGCTTAGGGATAGGGCGCGACACTGGTTAACCTCCTTGCCTCCAGGATCCATTTTCACTTGGGACGAGTTAGCCCATAAATTTTTAGCTAAGTTTTTCTCTCCCTTTAAAATGGCCAAACTCCGTAGTGATATATTGCCCAATTCGATTCTGAATCTCTTTACGAAGCATTGGAACGATAGAAGGAGCTGTCACGACCCAAATTACTTAAAAATCAGAGTAAATTTTTCGCTTTTCATTTATTATTTAATTCTTACCTTTCTTTCATCTTGACCATCCTACAAACAGTTGGGCTATGATTCGGTGTTAGTCACCTCTAACCTATTTACCATTCCATTTCCATAATCACATTCACATATCATAGTTTACTATCTTTTGACTTTAACTAAATACATACACAATGGTATTTACATAACCTTACATCCCCGACATCATATACGTTTACAGTACTATGCATTACATATTTAGATACAATACTATACAAATGTGTATACCTGACTCTCGATGGGAAGCAACGGATACCAAGATTGCAAGTGCTTAGCCGCTCACAAATTACTGCGAGTGCTCTGAAAAGATTGGAAAATAAGGGGGGTGAGCAAACCACACGCTCAGTAAGGCAATTATGCAAGTAAGTAGATAGCTCCACTATCTACATGCTCATAATGCCATGCCCTTAAAATTCATTTCTTTTCATTAAAATCTCAAACACAAAACCATGCATACATGAATGACATAGTTTATCAAAACTATTTGTGCATATGGAAATCATGTAATTCATGCATCAAAGGCATTTTATGTAACATCATAATTCACATGAATTAAATCAAGATCATGCATTATTTCATGCCATGTAAAACAAATCTTGAGAAACAATTCTTTTCATGAATTTATCATTAACGCATGGAAAACTCATCATGCTACTGCATTTAAATCACTTTATTAAAGTTGCAGTATAAAATAACCCGAAGGGGTTAAGCATCTCATAAATCAATCTCATTAAAAATTCATTAAAAAAAATTCTGTTATAAAAGTCACCCTTCTTTTAGGGACACATGTCATAAAATCATCTGAAATCTAGCATCATAGTAGAAAATCATAAAATTGGGGGCTTGACCCCTCCCTCAGGTCTACCCTGGTCTATCGAGACCACAAGTTATATCATGTGAGACATGTAGTTGACTATATCAGTAACAACGAGGACTATGGCCATAACCTAGTGATCCCTGGCTACACGGTACCTTGTGTACGGGGTATCACACTTGGAACGAGAGGTGGGTCGGTCCTACCCGCCATAATAGCATAACATCAGGATTGCACGGGCAAGGCTTGCTGCCTCGTGGCTAATGCCACTCCACTCCAACAATCCCCACGGTACAGCGTACTCTGCGTGACATACACGGTACAACGTACTCTGTGAACCCAAGCTCAATCAGGGGTACCTGCAATAGGTCTTATCCACCCATACCATCCTGTCTCAGTATGCACGTGTGGACATATCATCTCACTGTGACACACAGTTTACAGGAGGTTCCAACACGGCTATATGCATGTCATATAAATCCCTGTGCAAGCGAAGCTCTAGCACGGCTCCATGCATATTCATGATATCTAAAAATCTCGTGCGAGCGAAGCTCTAGCACAGTTTCATAAAATCAGTAAAATCTGTGTACGAGTAACACTCCAGTACGACTTTAAAATGAGTTATAAATTAATCCATAGAAAATCACATGCGAGCAAGCTCTAGCACGTTTTATGTATAAAATCCATCAAAGCCTCGTGCGAGTTACACTTTAGCACGAATGAATGCTCAAGTAAATCAAAACTTCGTACGAGTAACGCTCCAGTACGGCTTTATGCATAAATACATCAAATCTCGTGCGAGGTACACTCCAGCACAGTTTTATGCAATTTCATATCAAAACAAGATGCGAGCTAAGCTCCAGCACCTCTCATGCATGTCAAATCATTAAAACTAGTGAGAGCAAGCGTTCCAGCACCTTTTTATGCATATCAAGTCAAAACAAGTCAAAACATTCAAAATAAAGTGCGAGCTAAACTGTAGCACCTCTCATGCATTTCACAATAGTAAAATCAGTGCGAGCAACCGCTCAAGCATGCTTTATGCACACTCACAAACTCAGATATAGTGCGAGCTATGCGCCAACACTATCTGTTTCCATTTAAACTTGATAGTTGGCCTATTTTCCCAACGAATTTTCATTTAAATCTTAATAACACTTACGTAGTGTTATCTTGTGAAATTTATACAATTACTGGCCAATCTACCGATTTGCTTTGCTTAAAAACCAAGAAAATTCCTTAAATCTTGATTTCATATATGTCATGCTTTCACCATCCTTAGGTGAATTCCCTCAATAGGGGTAAAATAGCATTTTTACTTATTTCGAGTTTTTAAAATCTTTAATTTATTTCTAGGACCTTTATACATATTCTGTGTATACATGCATATTCAATGTATACAAAAGCTATTAAAATACACGTAGCTACCTCTAGTGACTTACACAATTCTCTTACCTCATTTTTCTGTACAGTTTGACCTTTCCACTGATGACTTGTCATGCAGTCCGATTTTCTCTCAATCAAATCTCCGGAACTGTGTATAAATATACATCAGGTCAAATACAATACAATTAATTGTATTTCATATTTTTTGGGCTTAATTTAAATCATTGGGCCTGTTAACCCATATTGGGCCCGATTGCACCATAATGGGCATTAATCAGCCTTAAGCCCGTTTTCCATTTACTATTCATATTATCGAGGTTTATTGGGCTTATTGGACCCATCAGTATTTATTGAGTCTCATTCTTAATTCTTAGATAGCTTAATGAATTATTTACGACAATTTATCTATAATTCCAGAATTTAATTCATTTCATGCGAAATTTAAATTCGTAATTTATGCAGTAAATTTTTAACACGTATATCGATGTAATATTGTCATAAATAAGGGTTACTTACCCGAGATTCCATGATAGAGGCAAATCGAGCTGACTCGAGTCCTCGTTTGACGTCAATTGTCGAGCTACACAATTACATATTTTTTCTGGTAAACTTTCATTCGAATATTAATCGAATTAAATATTTCAAAATTTAAATCGATCAATTTTGACTGCTTACCGACTTACCCATAGCTCGATTGCATCACTGGGATTTTTCTCCAATTTTTCCTCTTTTTTTTCCTTTTTTTTCTTCTTTTTCCTTTTCTTTTTGGCTGAACCGATTTGGTCCGGTTCAATCCGATTCAGACCGATTCGATCTAGTCGATTCAGTCCAGTTCGACCGGTTCAGGGCTTCGTCGACCGGTTCTCCGTCAGCTTCCGTCGCCAGCAGCTCCGCAGGATCATTTGATGCACAGATCTGGTCTCGATTTCGCCCGAGGTGGTCGAAAAGTGGTCGGCTCGACCTGTTCTCTCCTTGCTGTCAGTGTCCTTTCTTCCCTTCGTTGTTTGCAGGTTTTTCAATGGCTGGGGGCGCGTGTTCCGGTGGATGGGGGTTCTCACGGGGTTAGGCTTCCCTCGACTATCGGTGGTCGGGCCTGAATTGGCGCCGATCACCAGATTTCCTTTTCTCCCTTTTCGGATTCTCTCGGTTCCTCTCTTTCACCGCCGATCGCCGCCTCCTTCGGCCTCCACCAATGTCGGTGATGGCTCGGATGTCGATGGCTTCAGCCACCACCATTAGTCCGTCGTCGGTCTCCAATCTTGAGGCAGAAGGGGCTCGGCCTCTGCTGGTTTTTCCCCAGAAATCGCGAAACGCGATTTCTTCTTTTTGTTTTTATAATTTATTTTTATTATTGTTTTATTCCATTAAAATATATTAAACATCAAAATATCCCAAAAAAAATTCTTATTTAATTCATTTAATCTATAAATGAATTTATCGGTCTTATTTCATCTTTCCAATATATTTTTCGATTATTTTCGAGATAATTTCCCGAGGTGAAAATTTCGATTTATTCCTATAAATTCATATCTTGATCAATTTAACCTGAAATTTAATTATTTCTTCGTTATTGATCAAGATTTCTCAATCCCATATTTTTAATTAAATTTTCTTATCACGATAAATATCGAATTTTGATCTTTCAACCGTTTTACCCTTGCACGTGTTCAGGACTACCATTTCAATCATTCATTTGATCTTTTCTCATTTCGTGTTTTAAATAAAATCGGGTCTTACAATCTCCCCCACTTAAGAAATTTGGTCCTCCAAATTAGAACCAAGTCAAATGGGTCCATAAACAACTCCGGGTACGTTTATCGCATCATACTCTTTAATTCTCATGTGACTTTTTCCGGAGTGTAATACTACCAAAGGACTTTGACTAGGGAGATCGTCTTAAACCTCAACACTTTCTCCTTCCATCTAATACCCGAATCGATTTTTTTTTTAACATATGTTATACTTTCATTGAGTTAAGCTGTTGGAGCTCATATCCGATCACATATGCTGGGTCCGGATAGTATTTTCGAAGCATCAAAAGATAGGACACATTGTGGATACCTGCTAATTCAGGTGGGAACGCCAACCTATAGGCCTTATCTCCCACTTGTCTAATCTCTCAAAGGATTCCATCTAACGAAACTCAATTTGCCTTCTTTCCGAATCTCGTTATGTCCTTATGCCCTTAGGATAAATAACTTCCGACAATACTGATTCACCATCGGTGAATTCCAATGGTTTCTGTCTCTTGTCAGTATAGTCTTTTTGTTTGCTCTGAGGTGTTCTTAATCTTTCACAATTTAATCTGAACATCCTCAAAGGTTTGTCTTACCAATTCAGGAACAATTCTCTATCTGTCACCCACTTCTTCTTATCTAAGTCAGGAACAACCCCTACGACCATACTATGCCTCATATAAAGTCATCCCGGTACTCGAGTGATAATAGTCATTATTGGCAAATTCTATTAGTAATAACTGATCATCCCAAAAGCTTATAAAATCAATGGCACACGCTCTCATCATATCCTCCAGAACCTGTACAGTCCTCTCTAACTGACCATCTGTCTGAGGACGGAAGCTGTGCTAACACTCAATCGGGTTCTCATAGCTTCCTGAGAAACGTTCCCAGAAGTGGGAAGTGAAGCGAGAATCCCTATATGATACCATGCTCACTGGAACGCTACATAATGTTCCACAATCTTCCTTACATATAACTCCATCTATGCACTTAGAGTATTTGGGGATTTTCATAACTTGAAGGTGGGTAGACTTAATCAATCTATCGACTATCACCCAGATAGCCTTGTGATCCATCCGGGTCCTCTGTAACCTATCACAATATTCATGGTAACTTGCTTCTATTTTCGTGTCAATATAGGTAGAGGCTGCAATAACCCTGCAATTTCTTTTTCTCTACCTTAATCTGCTGACATACGAGACACTTTTCCACAATTTCTACAATGTCTTTTTTTCATATCCAACCACCAATACCCTTTTCAAAGATTTCGATATATTTATTATTTCCCGGATGCACTATATATCCCGAAAAGTGAGCTTCTAACAATAACACTGTCTCAATAACTATGGTCCTGGGGAGTACTTATACTGTCTCTGAACCTCTGTAAGTTATCATCACTCACTGTGAACTATGTCACTATACCCTTCTGAATCTGACCCACACTATCGACAGCATGCCGATCATCACGCTAAGCCTGGCAAACCCGATCACTCAAATCCGGTTCTAACCTCAGACTAGTTGTCACAAAATCACTGTCATCATCAAAAGGGATCACATCACTACTAAAGCTCACAACTGCTCTAGCAACTCATGCTCCGTGACCATCATATGTGATACTATCCCGAGGCTCTTTCTGTTCAAGGCATCAACCATTACATTAGCCCTTCTTGGGTGGTACAATGTTCACAATCATAATCCTTAGAAGCTCTAACCCTCTTGATTATCTCATATTCTACTCTTTCTGTGAACACAGATACTCGGGGCTTTTTATGATCAGTGCATATCCGAAATTTCTCACCATATAAGTGGTGGCGCCATACTTTCAGTGTAAACGCTACAGCTGCTTACTCTAAATCATGTGTCGGATAGTTTCTCTCATAGTCCTTGAACTATCTGGATCCATAAATGACTATCTTCCCATTTTACATCAATACACCGCCTAATCCTTATTTTGAGGTATCCATACACACTGAAACCTCTTGAGCTGTTGGTTATGGTGAGAATAATTACTAGGTCAGTTTATTACTTCAATCTACCAAAACTCACGAAAGCCATTTTCATACTTCTCATCCCACTGGTATGCAATCTTTTTCCGAATAAGATGTGTCAACTAAGCAGCCCATTTTGAGAAACTCACAACACCTCGTCTGTAAGATAGTTTCCAATTGCTACTCATGCTCTTCCATGGACTTCGAATACATCAAAATATCATCGCTAAAGATGACAACCAATCGGTCCAAGTAAGATTTAAATACCTCATCGTAGTTGAGTTCCACTAAATATTTCAATCACCCATATCCTTGACCTATGTATGCATAAACGTATAATGTCATTTCGAAATCGCTTTCGTTCAAGATACTAACCCACGTCAATTCCTTTTTCTTATATTAACGGCTTTTATAAAATTTTAATTTTTAAAACTTCATGATTAATCAAATTCTATATTTCTTTATCGTACCAGTAAAGGTACCCAAATTTTAAATGTATATATACGACTGTCGATTTCAATTTATAGGTTATGTGTACTTCTAGAAGCTGTCAAGTCTCTAGGCAGGGAAGTATTTTGAAATACCTTTATTAACCCTCAGAGTTGACCATATAGACTGGTTATGGATATATCCTCCTCTTATCCTTGGCTGCAATTCATATTCACTACATATCGCTTAATCTAAATTACTTTACATATCATAGATATCCTTACCTTGCATACGCCTCTTATTCCAATATATCTCGTATTCAAGATCTATCACATCTCAAAGCTTATCTCCTTTCATATATCACTTATAACAAACTCTTTCATTACTTATTAAAACTTACAATACACTTCTCAGGGGTAAAAACATCACTATCTTAGGATAGCAATCTAAACAACATATTTTGCAGCCGAATCAATCTATTCTCAAATATTACTTCAAAATTATTCATATTCCATTGAATAAAATCGGTTGACATATCATTTTTCCCCTGTTTTCAATTTACAATCCCTATACCAATATTCAGTTAGTGAAAATCAGCAAACTATCGTCATCTTGCCTAAGGGTACAGGCTTCACATTTTTCCCTAGCTTATAAGCAACTGAAGGAGGTATGACTAAATGCATGGCACCAGGAGCAATTAAAATAATTAATTCATTATTAACAACCAGTGTGGTATCTTCCACCACATCAGATGAAACATCAGTAGTGTCCTAGTCCGAGCCATACACTCGCCCTCATCCAACATCTTATTTTTGTGGTATCTACCACACATCCTACACTGTTCCGTAGCAGGTCGAGGTCATCCAATCACAATACCCCTCAAAAGTATTGTATTTGGATACACTGGGGCCTTACCAATCATATTACCCCGTGACTTATTAGCTCTAATCTTTTACCAAACTACTTATTTTCCGTTCTGACATCTCTGTCATTCTCTTTTCTCTTTTTGTCTCAATTTCGGCCATTACTACCTTTCCCAATCTCAGAGATGTGCAACTCATGATCTTATTCACACAACTGTAGTCTGCGCACTGCCTCGGCATAGGTAGTGATATCTAATGGTCCAATCGGACTCTAATTGACAATTTGAGCCCTTCCATAAATTTTCAGACATTTCGACTCTCACTGTTCATATTGTCGGGTCATACCTGTCCAGGTATATAAACTGAGATTCATACTCGTCAATCGACCAGTTCTTCTAGGTCAGAGTAAAACATTTTATCTGTAATTTCATTTAAGCAGTGTCCGGGATATTCTGTCACCGAAATACATCTAGAATTATTTTCCAAGTCTATTTTGGATGTCTAACTCTTAAGATGGGTCGAGCGGACTTCCACCAATATTCTGACTCGCCCTCAATTCCCATGCATACTCTGAGCAATTAGCTCCTAAAATATTCTCCACACTCCGCTCCAACCTCGCGAAGCGTGTCTCAATACTGTCCGATCTCTCTGTCGGACTCTATCCGATCTCTTTGTCGGACTCTGTGGGGCATGCTCAACATCAGCCTCCACTTCAATCTCAATTTAAGTCTCATGTGGCGACTCAGTACAACGCTCAGGTTTACCTATACGGCCTCTAGCTCATGTACTCGTCTCTCTACTATAACGGCTATCAATTAATGAGTCTATATTCTTACATTCAAAACCAAATTCTTAGCTGCAATTCCATCTCGATATACACAATTGTATCTAAACAATGCACAGTACTTGGGGATATAAACTTTCTTAACCACTAACACCGACTCATATCAGGCCAACTTAGCTCTGATACCAAAAACTGTCATGACCCAAATTACCTAAAAATAAGAGTAAATTTTTCGCTTTTCATTTATTATTTAATTTTACCTTTCTCTTATCGTGACCATCCTACAAACAGTTGCGCTATGATTCGGTGTTGTCACCTCTCACCTATTTACCATTCTATTTCCATAATCACATTCACATATCAGAGTTTACTATCTTTTGACTTTAACTAAATACATGCACAATGGTATTTATATAACTTTACATCCCCGACATTATATACGTTTATAGTACTGTGCATTATATATTTAGATACAATACTATACAAATGTGTATACCTGACTCTCGATGGGAAGCAACGAATACCAAGATTACAAGTCCTTAGCCGCTCACTAACTACTGCGAGTGCTCTGAAAAGATGGAAAAATAAGGGGGTAAGCAAACC
Organism: Firmiana major; assembly: GCA_033439115.1. NCBI lineage: Eukaryota > Viridiplantae > Streptophyta > Magnoliopsida > Malvales > Malvaceae > Firmiana > Firmiana major. The sequence continues at coordinate 40,262,859 of CM065908.1, read as the reverse complement.
ACACGCTCAGTAAGGCAATTATGCAAGTAAGTAGATAGCTCCACTATCTACATGCTCATAATGCCATGCCCTTAAAATCCATTTCTTTTCATTAAAATCTCAAGCACAAAACCATACATACATCAATGACATAGTTTATAAAAACTATTTGTGCATATAGAAATCATGTAATTCATGCATCCAAGGCATTTTATGTAACATCATAATTCGCATGAATTAAATCAAGATCATGCATTATTTCATGCCATGTAAAACAAATCTTGAGAAACAATTCTTTTCATGAATTTATCATTAACGTATGGAAAACTCATCATGCTACTGCATTTAAATCACTTTATTAAAGCTGTAATATAAAATAACCCGGAGGGGTTAAACATCTCATAAATCAATCTCATTAAAAATTCATTAAAAAAATTATGTTATAAAAGTCACCCTTCTTTTAGGGACACATGTCATAAAATCATCTGAAATCTAGCATCACAGTAGAAAATCATAAAATCGGGGGCCTGACCCGTCCCTCGTGTCTACCCTGGTCTATTGAGACCACAGTTATATCATGTGAGACATGTAGTTGACTATATCAGTAACAATGAGGACTATGGCCATAACCTAGTGATCCCTGGCTACACGGTACCTAGTGTGCGGGGTATCACACCTGAAACGGGAGGTGAGTCGATCCTACCCGCCAGAACAGCATAACATCAGGATTGCGAGGGTAAGACTTGCTGCCTCGTAGCTAATGCCGCTCCACTCCAACAATCCCCATGGTACAGCGTACTCCGCGTGACATACACGGTACAACGTACTCCGTGAACCCAATCTCAGTCAAGGGTGCCTGCAATAGGTCTTATCCACCCATACCATCTCTGTCTCAGTATGCACGTGTGGACATATCATCTCACTGTGACACAGTCTACAGGAGGTTCCAACACTGCTACATGCATGTCATATAATTCACTGTGCAAGCGAAGCTCTAGCACGACTCCATGTATATTCAAGATATCTAAAAATCTCGTGCGAGCGAAGCTCTAGCACGGTTTCATAAAATCAGTAAAATCTGGGCACGAGTAGCACTCCAGTACGACTTTAAAATGAGTTATAAATTAATCCATAGAAAATCACGTGCGAATAAGCTCTAGCACATTTTATGTATAAAATCCATCAAAACCTCGTGCGAGTTACACTCTAGCACGAATGAATGCTCAAGTAAATCAAAACTTCATACGAGCAACGCTCCAGTATGGCTTTATGCATAAATACATCAAATCTCGTGCAAGGTACACTCCAGCACGGATTTATGCAATTTCATATCAAAATAGGATGCGAGCTAAGCTCCAGCGCCTCTCATGCATGTCAAATCATTAAAACTAGTGTGAGCAAGCGCTCCAGTACCTTTTTATGCATATCAAGTCAAAATATTCAAAACAGAGTGCGAGCTAAGCTCTAGCACCGCTCATGCATTTCACAATAGTAAAATCAGTGCGAGTAATCGCTCTAGCACATTTCATGCATATGATGTCACACAAGTCAATGCGACCAACCACTCAAGCACGTTTTATGCACACTCACAAACTTAGATATAGTGCGAGCTATGCGCCAGCACTATCTGTTTTCATTTAAACTTGATAGTTGGCCTATTTTCCCAAAGAAATTTCATTTAAATCTTAATAACACTTACGCAGTGTTATCTTGTGAAATTTATACAATCACTGGCCAATCTACCTATTTGCTTTGCTTAAAAACCAAGACAATTCCTTAAATCTAAAAATTCCTTAAATCATGCTTTTCATGCATGTCATGCTTTCACCATCCTTAAGTGAATTCCCTCAATAGGGTAAAATAGCATTATTGCCTATTTCGAGTCCTTAAAATCTTTAATTTATTTATAGGACCTTTATACATATTCTGTGTATACATACATATTCAGCGTATACAAAAGCTATTAAAATACGCCTAGCTACCTCTAGCTACTCACATAATTCCCTTACCTCATTTTTCTGTATAGTCTGACCTTTCCACTGATGACTCATCATATAGTCCGATTTACTCTCAATCAAATCTTCGAAACTGCGTATAAATATACATCAGTTCAAATACAATACAATTAATTGTATTTCATATTTTCTGGGCTTAATTTAAATCATTGGGCCTGTTTACCCACATTAGGCCCGATTACACCATAATGAGCCTTAATCGGCCTTAAGCTCGTTTTCCATTTAGTATTCACATTATCGAGGCCTATTGGGCTTATTGGGCCCATCAGTATTTATTGAGTCTCATTCTAAATTCTCAGATAGCTTAATGAATTATTTACAACAATTTATCTCTAATTCCAGAATTTAATTCATTTCGTGCGGAATTTAAATCTTTAATTTATGCGGTAAATTTCTAACACGCATATTGATGCAATATTGTCGTAAATAAAGGTTACTTACTCGAGATTCCATGATAGTATGCGAATCGAGCTGACTCGAGTCCTCATTTGACGTTAATTATCGAGCTACACAATTACATATTTTTTCGAGTAAACTTTCAGTCGAATATTAATCAAATTAAATATTTCAAAATTTAAATCAATCAATTTCGACCGCTTACCGAATTACCCGTAGCTCGATTGCATGACTGGGATTTTTTTCCAATTTTTCCTCTTTTTTCTTTTTCCTTTTTTTCTTTTTTTTCCTTTTCATTTTGGCTGAACCGGTTCGATCCGGTTCAATCCGGTTCAGACCGATTTAGTCTAGCCGATTCAGTCCAGTTCGACCAGTTCAGGGCTTCGTCGGTTTGTTCTCCGCTGGCTTCCATTGCCAGTAGCTCCGCGGTATCGTCTGATACACGAATCTGGTCTCGGTTTCGCCTAAGGTGGTTGGAAAGTGGCCGATCCGGCCTGTTCTCTCCACGTCGTCGATGCCTTTTTCTTTCCTTCACCGTTTGCGGGTTTTCCAGTGGCTGGGGGCATGTGTTTTGGTGGCTGGGGGTTCTCACGGGGTTAGGCTTCCCTCGACTGTCGGTGGTCGGGCCTAAATCGGCGCCGGTCACTGGATTTCCTTTTCTCCCTATTCGATTTCTCTCGGTTCCTCTCTTTCACCATCGATCGCCACCTCCTTCGGCCTCCACTAACATCGATGATGGCTCGGCTGTCGATGGCTTCAGCCACCACCCTGGGTCCATCGCTAGTCTCCGATCGTGAGGCAAAAGGGGCTCGGCCTCTGCTGGTTTTTCCCCAGAAATCGCGAAACACGATTTCTTCTTTTTTTATTTATAATTTATTTTTATTATTATTTTATTCCATTAAAATATATTAAAAATCAAAATATCCCCAAAAAATTATTTTTTAATTCATTTAATCTATAAATGAGTTTGTCGGTCTTATTTCATCTTTTCAATATATTTTTCGATTATTTTTGGGATAATTTCCCGAGGTAAAAATTTTGGTTTATTCCTATAAATTCATATCTTGATCAATTTAACCCAAAATTTAATTATTTCTTTGTTATTGATCAAGATTTCTTAATCTCATATTTTTAATTAAATTTTCTTGTCACGATAAATATCGAATTTTGATCTTTTGACCGTTTTACCCTTGTACGTGTTCGGGACTACTATTTCAATCCTTCATTTGATCTTTTCTCATTTCGTGTTTTAAATAAAATCGGGTCTTACAGGAGCTTCTTAGGAAGTGCCCTTATCATGGCCTGCCTTTATGGCTGCAAGTCCAGACCTTCTACAACGGACTTACAAGCCAAAATAGGATCATCGTTGACGCTGCTATGGGTGGAGCCCTAATGTGCGAAACAGAGGAGGAAGCTTACAAGTTATTAGACAAGATGGCTGCTAACAACTGTCAATGGTCTTGGGAGAGGCAACTGCTTAAGAAGTCGACGGGTATCTTTGAGCTCGACACGCCGTCTAGCTTGACCTCTCAAATAACTAACCTTACGAAAAAGGTAGAGTCGCTCAGTACCTAGCATAATCCTTCCACCAGTCCTAATCCTATGTATTCTGTCCAAAGTCCTTTTCTTTCCTGCAATCTGTGTGGTGGTACACACTTTGTAGATAGGTGTCCGCTTAATTTAGAATCGGTTTAGTATGTTACCCCTTCTCAGACGTAACAGAACAACCCCTTTTCAAACACCTACAATCCGGGATGGAGGAACCATCCTAATTTTTCCTGGAGCCAAAATCAAGGGCAAACTTCTAATTTCAGACCTGTAGGACCCCATGGTTTTTTAGCTCCACTAGTTCATCTACCACCACATTAACAATTTCCATATCATCCGCCTCATCAACCATCCCCACCTCAATTTCAGCATCATTCACCTCACTTCCATCAACCACCACCACCACCACAACCCCAGCACTTACCAGGAGTTTATATGAAGCCCTCGTTTGAGAAAATGTTCACAACGATCCTGCAAAATCAAGCTGCCTCAATCAAGAATTTAGAAGTTCAGGTTGGACAAATAACCAATGCTCTTAGCCAATGTCCACAAGGGACCCTTCCTAGTAACACTGAAGCTAATCTTGTCTGGTAAAGGGAGGGTAAGGAACATGTTAAATCCATCACCCTTAGGAGTGGCAGAGAGCTAGATGATCCATAAGTTAAGTCCAATCCTGTTGAGCCCACAGTGGTAGAATCCTTAGGGTCTAAAGAGGCAGCTCAGAAAGAACAGGAACATCAGGATCAGTCTGCAAAGGAATCCAAGCTAGGCGCTTCTTCTTCTACACCTTCTTCTACTTCACAGCATTCCTCGTCCTCTGATGCTATACATGTTTCCACTACATCCTCTCCAGTTAGACCACCATTACCTTTTCCTTAGAGGTTCTAAAATAAAAATCTGGATCAACAATTCGCTAAATTTCTTGAGGTTTTTAAGAAATTTCATATTAACATTCCTTTCACAGATGCTTTAGAGCAAATGCCAAGTTATGTGAAGTTTTTGAAGGATATCCTCTCTAGAAAAAGAAGATTGGAAGATTATGAGACGGTGGCCTTAATTGAGGAATCCAGTGCAATTATCCAGAGGAAATTACCCCCAAGCTTAAAGATCCCGGGAGTTTTACCATACAATGCACAATTGGAAATCTGTTCTTTGGTAGAGCCATGTGTGATTTAGGAGCCAGTATCAATCTGATGCCCTGGTCTATTTACCAAAAGTTAGGAATAGGGGATGTCAGGCCCACCATAGTGACCCTTCATCTAGCTGATCGATCCATTAAATATCCGAAGGGGTGATTGAGGACGTGCTGGTAAAAGTGGATAAATTTATTTTCCTTGCGGATTTTATCATGTTGGACATGGAAGAAGACAGGAAAGTCCCCATTATACTAGGCAGACCTTTCCTAGCAACTGGTAGAACTTTAATTGATGTACAAAATGGGGAGTTAACAATGAGTTCAGGATCAGGAAGTGAAGTTTAATGTTTTCAAACCTTTGAAACTCCCTATGACTCTCAAGAGTGTTTTAAGATGGAGGTTAAGGAAGATATAAGGCTTGAGCTTAAGTTATCTGATAGAAGGAGGGAAGTAGATAGAGCTAAGGAGGATTTAACTGTCAACACTCTGTCACCACTTTGGCTGACCCTCCTACTCTTCGCCCTGCTGCTGAGTGTTGTTCTCTTCAGCTACATTTGAAGTGGTTATGTTTTTCTTTTCACTTTTGGTATAGTTCTTTTTCTTTTTCTTTTTCGTTGTTTCTTTCTTTGTTTATTTTACAGATGGCTTTTCTAGTATTACGTTTTCAATCAAGCTTCGATTGTTCATCATCATCAGAAAGGGGAGTACTCTGTTCTTGAACTTAAATTCTTATATTATCTACACAGTAAGGACACTGTGCACTTTAAATTTGGGGGAGGGGATATCACTGGAGCATTTTTGAAAATTTTGGGCAAAATTGGAAAAATTTTCAAAATTGTTTTGAAAATCTGAGCTTATATTGTTTGATTTTGGGATGATTTAGTGCTTAGTATGTAGTTTTCCCATATTCCGATGATATGAACCCATGATTAAGTTTGACCTTGATTAAATAAGAAGCATGATTATAGCAAAAGCATGAATTTGAATTCTTGATTTTGTCTTGATTTTGATTGTGATTTCCTCATCTTATGCACATGTCATGTCATGAATCTGTATATTTATTTAGAGAAAGCTTATGTGGACATAGGATTGCATTTGTTCAATTGATTTTGAGCATCATATTCTAGAATTTGTTTGATCTGATCTCGAGGTGAAATATTAGATCACAGTTAATTAGGAAGATGATTTAGGCCATCTTTGGATCGTTTGAGCCTTTCTAGCCATCTTTGTACATATTTTATCCCTAGTCACCCATTTGAGCCAAATAAGCTTTTCTCTGTAAATACACCTGCATATTTTACCTTAGCTTAAACACTATGTTCTTATCCCTTATCCCAAAAGCATGAAAGTTCATTAAGATATATCTTGAGCTTTGTACATATGGGTATTAAGTGATAGTGAATGAGTTGTTGTCCTAAATGGAACACTATTGCAAGTGCACAGGCCAATTTTCGAGTATAGAGTAAATATGAGTATCGTCCCACAGAGAACTGTGTCTACCGCTAATCACTGTAATCAACAACATTGAGCTTTATCTAGAAAATCAATGAATGTTGGTTAAAATCCTATTTAACTATTCTAACTGTTAACTACGAAACAAATTAATTAAAGAAAATCACAATAATCACGAATGAAAATATCAATAGCAAAATATTCCTAGAAACCGATTTCACCTAACTAGGGTTCATGCAACTTTTTTGATCAAATTTTCTTTTGATTTTAAATTGTTTATAGCTGAAACTATTTCTTGTTTATCTCTCTTGAGTTTTAAACAATCATACCCAATTTACCTAATCCTAACCTCTCGATTCAGAATCAAATAATAGGGTTCATTAAGCAATAGTAATCTGTTTCTCTATGGCTCATAAGAATTGTCAACCTCTCGATCTAACAATGTCCTATGTTAATCTACCCTTGTGCATATAAACAATCTCCTCTCTCGAGTGCCGGATTCTTATACTAATTCATCTAATTGGTGGCCAATCAACTAGAGCATTAAGAACAAGTAGATTAAATAAACACAATTGAAATCATCCAAACAGCATCACAAAGTAATTGCAATATGCCTAAAGTTGGTTACATCGATTCTAGGAAAAAGAAGTTTAGTTCCTAGACATCATAATAAACGTCCAAGAAATCAAATCTAACATCCCAAAAACAAATATGGTGAAAAAGGTGAAAAAGATGAAGTTTCAATGGAGCTAAATTAATCTTGAAGTCTTGAGCAACAGCCTCTTCTGAAATTCTGATAAAAAGACTATTTATAAGGTTTCCAAATACTAAATCGTGAAAAGGTCACGTGGCAAAACAGTGTTGCCCAAATCAGACTGCTATGTTGCGGCAATGGTATTAATTCCTCAAATCTGCTCTGCACTGTCCAGTTTCTTCTATTGCTGCAGCATAAGTCACGATCAGCACTTTGTAACTTCAATTCTTCACGAAATCATCAAAACCAACTCCAAAAGCCTTGACTTTTCCAAATTGTTCTTTTTCCTGTACAAGTACACAAAACACATAAAACATACCTAATATTGCAAAGAACACATCAAATAACTAAGTAAAAAGGGTCCTAAATATATATAAAATTCAGTGCTAACAGGAGTACAAAAAAAGAAGAAGAAAAATACAAAAATAGAATAAAATGTTTAGCAAAAGAAATAAGTTTGGGGGAATAAATATGAGCTCTTACATTAAAGATCCTAGAAGTAATGCATGTTAAGGGGTAATTAAACCTAAATCGACTTTATCATACCTTAGCCCCAGCCTTACATTACAAGCTTAATGAAGTCCTATTGATCTTTAGTTAAGTGTGACTACATTAGTGGAGAGATAAGTGAAAAGCAAACTTATGGGAATGATCACATGTCATTGACTTTACATAATCCGATCTGGGTAATGTACTGAGTAGTGGCTTTGACATTTTGACACACACACGAGGGGTCAAATTTGGGTTAGGACTTATGATTGAATGATTCTAAATGTTGGACTTGTAATTGTGAGCCTTTAAGATCATAGTCTGTACTTTTTCTTTGAGGATAATATTGGGAAAATTATTATGTCGGTACTTGTCATTCTTGCATTTGTTTTGTTTTGCTTGAGGACAAGCAAAAGCTTAAGTTTGGGGGTGTGATAATTCTATTTTAAATAGAATTATTTGTGCTTAATTTCTTAATTAATTATTTAAATACTCATATTATTTTATTAATTATCCCCTTAATTTAATTAAAATTCTTTAATGTGCAGGTAAATTAAATCCAAATGAAACTCAGTCGTTTCATTAAAAAATGGGCTAAAAAGGGCTAAAAGAGACTGAATCACTTTCAATTTGCAGACCGAGTCACCAGTCGTCTAGACACGTGGGATGCCGGGTGTTAGTATTTTATTCGCTCTGAAATGATAAGATCGACGGACACCGTGCCAACCTTCTGGAAGACACACGTCGGGCCACATCACACAACTAAGTGTACTAGAAGATGGATGACATGGAAATATCTACTCTGCAGTAAATTAAATGAAGACAAGTGGCCAAACAATGCCAACTCATCTAGGATGAAAAATTACTATTATACCCCTATGTTTGTGTAAAAAAGAACATGATGAGCAATTGAAAAAATATGTAGTCTAGGGCAAGAGTAGTGCTAGGGTAATTTTAGAATAGTTTTTAGGTTAAAAGTTTTCTTTCCTTTAGGTTTTTTTTTTTTGCTATTCATGACAACTTAAAATTTTCTTCAATGACACGTTCTGTTTCTCTTCTTCCACTAGTTTATTTTTCATATTTTTTATTGTTCATTTCGATGGATTCGGGGGCGTTTAAGCTGATGAACAGCAGCTATATGGTTCATCCCTATGCTGTATTCTCAAGCTCAGTGTCCCTCGTTTAATCCCTTTTACCTAGCTTGTGTTATTTTCTTTTGAAATGCATCATTCATCACAGTCCGATTTATGTTATGGTTAAGTTAAATTTTCTTTTTTTTTTCCCTAGTAGACCCGAGGAGGTCACCCGACATAGTGATTCATTAGCGAATATCTATTGCCTTTTCTAGTCTTTCCTTGTGCTGTGTTTTTTTTTGCTTTCATTAGCTTACATTGTTACTCACGGTTGCAGTACAACGGATCACATATTCTATTCTTTCTTACTCTGTTTTATTGTTATTGTGCTATTCGATTGTCTCGGTGATGCAGGAAGGGTGCTGGGCAATTGGTTGTTGTTGCTTCCATTCGGTGCAATACAGGAGCTGTCTCACGGTGCAGTGCTGTACCAGTATCGGATGAGGATGATGATTTGCTAGGATCGGCAGCAGCAGTAGCAAAGAACTTGCTCTGTTCTACTCTGTTTAAAGAGTCACTTATTGTTTATCAGCTCCTTGTCATTGGCTTTTGTTTTCATCATACCTTACATTTTTCTGTTTGTCTTTACTGCGTTAATTCCTCAAGTAACAATTTATGTATTAGTCTGGTTTAATATTTGTTTGTGTTGATTATCTAGAATGCTGCGAGTGTAAGAATGATGGCATGACGAGGTGGTTTAGAGCAGAAACTCGAATGCTTCAGCACCATGGTAGTTAGCAGTAAAACAGTGCAGAAGTGGACAAAACTGAGACCGGACAGCAGCATAAATCAGAACCAGGACACTCCTGGAGCATTATAGGATGAGGAATGGTACCAGGAGCAAGCGGTGCATGGCTGAAGCAGGACGTGGCGAGATGATGGTTGGGTTCGGTTGAAGCTTGAAGCAGAAGGTGGAGTACGAGGTTGGCTGGGCTGGCGTGTTGGTATGCTTGTAGAGCGTGGCTATTTGCTGGACGTGTAGGCTGCAAGCTGTTGTTGTAGGGAATGGAGTAGAGCAGGAATGGACATTCACCATCTGCTGAGTGCAGTGCACAATACTAGTGCGCAGTTGGGGCAGTTGGCAGATTTCACATTTCGGCTAAGGCCATGTTTGGCATTCCATTTTTGCATATTTCCACTTTTCATGCATACCTATCGTTATATTTTTATTAGTATTCCGTTTTATTTATTTGTTAGCTTAGATTATAGACTTAATTTAATTTGCATATTATTGTTCCTTGCTTGTTAATTTATATTTAGTTTTAATTAGGAATTTAGAATTAAAATTAGTAGTAGAAGTATTTTAGGTAATTTTAAGTAAGTTTGCACTTTAAATTGAAAAATCTGAAAATATTTCTCATGCATTATTTAGATTTTGTTTTAGTGTTAGTAATTAGTTAGAGTTAGATTTAATTTAGGATCATTTTATAGGTAGTTAATTTCCTAGTTTGATTTAAGAATTTCTTTAGATTAATAGAAGTTTTATTTTATTATACTTTAGGATAGCTTAATTTGCATTTTTATTAAGTAGTTTAATTACATGCATATTTTATTTTTATTTTTATTTTAAGCTTGGTTAATTTTAATCTAGTTAATTTTGTGTGTTATTTTCATATTTACATTTTTAATTGCGTTGATTAATTTTAACTATTTTAATCATCTTTTGTAGGTATTTGTTTCTAATTTCTTAGAGTTCTGTAAGTAATTTTAGCTCTGTTTAATTTTCTTTATTTTATAGTTTTTATTATTCTCAGTACTTTTTAATTCTAGCCTTGTAGATCACCTATTAAAAATTCATAATTTGCTAGGATGTACTTAGGGTAAGATTAACCGGTACTTAATTAGGCAATTCAACTTCTCTGTGGGACAATAATCTAGGACTCAAATCTCATTATTACTTGTATGACCTGTGCACTTGCGGATAACACGTCTAGGTCATTTATAGTGGGAGTAGTTTGTATCAGCGAGTTTGAACAGGTTTGAGCTTATTAATTATATGTAAAAACGGGCCTCGGTAAAATATTAAATCTAAAAAAGTGGTTGAGCCCGGGTTAAGCTCATTCCCACTTCTTTAATACCTTACCTAAACTCGGTGCAAGCCAGCCTAACCCGACCCATGATCAAGTCTAGTTTGTATTTATTTTAATTTCATAAAGAATTTTTTTTACTTTTTAATATAACTTTAAATACTTAAATACCCTCTATTCTTTACTCTTTCTACATATCTTTGTTTTTCCAGAATTTAGTGATCGGCTTTCACATCCGCGATCGATCACCATCATCAACAAACTGATTTGTCTTTCAAACATATCAAAATCTTCTTTTGTCATCCTTTTCCTTATTGTGTAATTTTTTTATTTCATATAAGTACACAGAAAATCCTAAATTTAGTGTCAAAGTCTATGGTCCTTTCTTTTTTCAAGCATAAAAACTTTTGACATTTTTGAAAGAAACTAAGGATAAAAATAGAAAGAGGAGGAAAAATAATTTGATATATTTTTTAAAAGTATATTATAGTCTAATGGTGACCGACGACAATATGGAGGCTTCCACCAGTTGGCAATGATTTGTTTAATACAATATACTAAAGTTTTCGTTTTCTCCTACTCTTTTTATTTCTAACCTCAATTTTTTTAAAAAGGCCAAAAACTCGGTATATCTAAAAACAATTGCACATTTGACAATAGATGCAGGATTTTTTTTTGGGTATTTTTGTAAAAAAACTAATTAAATAGTACGGAAGAGGATGTCCAAAGAACTATTTTGGTTTTGGACACAAAATCGTCGTCGACGAGTAGTCATAGAAGGTGGTGACAGATTGTCGACCTAAAAGCTGATCATGGAATTTTGAAAGGAAAGAAAATGGGCATTATGAATAATTGGTATTTAAGGAATTTAAGTTATATTAAAAAGTCAAATATTTTATTATAAAATTTAAAATGAAAGATAAAGTGTAAATAGCTTAAAGGCTCAACATAGAATTTCTCATGTTTGAGTTGAACAGAATATGGCTTTCTAAAAATAATTTTTAAAGATGTTCATATTATTTAAAAAATAATTTTTTATTTATTTGGATAAGTGAAAGAGTTTGGATATTTTTTTAATTATACTTTTAGATAAAATTAACATAATTATTAAAACATTAAAAATTATTTTTCTAAAAAAAATTATGTCACAACTCGAAGATAAGGACAAATGCTTAACGCTTACATTTATTCAACTTGGTAAATTTATGAACTAAAGTTTTCTTCACTTTAAGATTTGTGTTCGGAGTCAGTGTTGTTACTAAACGATTTTAACTAATCTTTTCCTTGTTCTTCAGCTTTAATAACTTAAACATTAACTCAAGGGTGAATTTAACTAAATATCTAATGCAAGTAATAATCATTTTTAATCCTCAATATTTTCCTGAATAGAAAACAAATTGAAAATATCCCTATTAAAATAAGAGATTTCCCCAAATTACCTTACCTGTAAAATACACTCATTTAATTTGTTCCAATCTTAGCAATCATTCTTATCTCCTAGCCATCTGAACTTCCATGCTATCATTCACACTTTCTCCTTCTAATGCCTCAACTATATTAATCATTGTTGATTTGCGCTTAGAATTCACCCTGGAGTCATCGGTTTCTTTCCTTTTTTGGCAATTTTGAGAGTAACCAATTTCCAATTACTCCCTACTTCCCATCCTTTGGGAAACTTAACAACTTGTTTCTTTCTTTGTACTTGTTTGTATTGCCTCGTTAACACACCACATCGATATGCAATTCCAATATCATACTCCGTGGCTCAAGTTAATCAAAACCCATTTATTGTCGTATCACATTTACTCATATGAAGGATCTTACTTCCCCATAACATCAAAATGGAGTATTCTTTACAGCTGAATCCAAAATGTAAGGGTATTCATCGAAAAGATACTTAGGCATCTCATTTTCTCGGATCCTAACTCGTGAACTCTATGGAATCTAGAGTACCTTAGCATATATCGGTGCATTCATTAGAATCGACTTGAAACTATACATGTGCATATCAACTTGAATGATTACTCAATCAAACCATAGTCTCTCAAACACTTTCGTACTTTCAGACTACCTCTTATACCTTCAAGACATCCTACAAACCACATCATCAACCTTTGAGTAATCCACTTCACATTGTATACCAATAAAGCATGATTATACTTCTCAACTTATTCATTTTACTTTCATAACCTGTCATTCAAAACATAAACTTCCAAGCATAGCCTCTAAGGTATCAATCTAATCCCTAAAACACACTTTTCAAATCGAGACTTTAGAACGTGCATACAACCCTAGAACTCCTGAAATGCAGACCTTATAACTTAACTTTCCTACATGTTTATCAGATTAAATCCGAGAAATATAAGTTGTATAATACACTCTTATAATGTGGAAATTGTCTTACATACATTTAAAACATATTCATAATTTCTTAAAAAAAAATGCTTTTCAAGTCTTCCAATGCACTTACATACTTAAATCCCTCTGTATACTTCTAGAACAACTTATAGGGCACTTTTGAAACATACATTTACTTTCAAATTCATTTGCTTACTTTCAATACATAATTCTTAAAACATAATTTCCAATCGCATTTTTCAAAAGGTGGATATCATATCAGATCCAAGGCATATCCTTTACCTCATACATAAGGTACTAAACTGGTTTCTTGGCCATTGCGGATATCCATCCTTAAGCTACAACCTACTTGGCCTTCTCAACAGCCGTAGCTTTCCCTTGACCAGTAGGCTCCTGCACTTGTCCCTGAATAGTTGTCGATTGTAAACAGTCCCAAATTTTATGACCCACTTTTCCACAGAAAAAACATGTACCCGTAGCCCAATAGTAGGGTTTGGCACCATGCTTTTTGCCACAGGTCCTACAAACGTTGCGAGTACCATGAGTACTACTAGTGGTGGTAGTGGAAGCAACAGTAATAGGCCTAGTCACCTTCGATCAAGGCAATGTGAACCTTGGTTTTTTCTTAGAACCTCGTGTCAGGACCCCAGTTTCAATCCTTGACTTTAACCAAAAAGCACAATAAATTTTTTCGCATTTTAACTTACCTTTTCTCTCTTCACTGGTTGGGCTGTGATTCGATGTCAGAGTCTTCACTTACCATAATATCCATTCTCATACATACATGTCAATATATTAATTCTGACTGTAGTTGCTTTTATTATACATGTAAGATTTTTATAAAATCTAATACAAATACATTCCCCATAATATATAACGTATACATCACTGTGCTGTTTCTATGTTTAGATACACAACTGTACATAATAAGTATACCTGATGAATCGATAGGCACTAGCAGTGGACTCTGGGACACTCTCCCACGATAACTCTCGCTCTACTGACGCTCTGTAGAGAGATGTAAAGAAAAGGGGTGAGCATAACGCGCTCAGTAAGGAAATCAGGCAAGCAAGTAGATATCCACACTATCTACTCAAAATAGTGCTATGCCTTGAAAACATTATTTCCTTAACTCACTTTAAAAGCATGTCTTGAAATATAATATATATACTTGTACAGAATAAATCCCATGTACAGAAATCATGCTTTATTTCTCAAAAGTAGGCATGTAGTGCAACACAATGCATTTATATATAAATCATGCCTTTATGTAAATCATGCCATGTATATTTAAATCACATATAAATATGGCATCAAATGATTCACAACACAAATCGGAGTCCGACCCATCCCTCAGGTCTGTCCGCAGTTTAAATCAGTCAATCAATGTGATATATCATGTGAGACTCTGTGGTAAATACAAATAGTATCCTGGATTATGATCATATCCGAAAAGTGATCCCATGCGACACAGTACTCGGTGTGCGGCAATCACTGCTGTAACGGGAGGATGGTCAGTCCAATGTCAACCGCCAGCTACGTAACACACGGTACAGCGTACACCTCGTGCCCCGGGCACTGTACAAAGTACACCCGTGGACCCTCACAGCCAGGGTCTTTAGCCCTCGAAACCATGGAAATCCTCATAGCCAGGGTCTTTAGCCCTCGAAACCATGGAAATAAGTATACCACGTCTATATCAACCTCATGCGAATATCCTCTCTAGCTATGACACACAGTCACACCAGGAATCAGGCATGGGTTTCAACATGTATTACATATCACATACAGTGTGCGTCTTGAGTGCGACTCACAGTCGTCACTCCGCTCAACACTGTTTCACATCATAAAACTCAACTCTAGTGCGAGTAAACCTCCAGCAACTAGGTCAATGCATAGTTTATGTATCAAATCAAGTACGAGCAATAGCTCCCAGTACTATGCTATGCACAATATCAAAATCAAGTACGAGCAATCGCTCCCAGTACTATGTCATGTATAAACCATGAAGAATCGAGTACGAGCCACGCTCTAGCACTCTGTCATGCATATATCATTCAAAGCTGAGTACGAGTAAAACTCCAGTACTCTATCATGCATGTCATGAAAATATAGTGCGTATCAAATCCAGCACTAATGTTATGTGGAAAACATATGAATCCCAGTGCGAGCTGTGCTCTAGCACGATTCATTCTCACATAATATGATAGATGGCTATTTAAAAGGGATTGTTTACAAAATAGTAAAATCAGCACTAAAAGTGTGCTTAAGTCATATCAACCTTAAAATCATTAGCCCATCTATTTATTTTCATGCTAATAGCATTTAAACACTCACAATAGTATTTTCCATGCTTTTTTGCAACTTCTCACAAAAGTTGACTTTTTGACTAACTAGGGGCAAAATCGTAATTTGCCACTATCGGGTCGCAATAATTATTATTCACTTTCTCTGACCCTCAGAGTTTTTAAGTGAATGCAGAAGCAGTTGAAAATACGTGCAGGTATCTCTAACTACTCGTAAAAGTCCCTTACCTCGGATCACGTCTCGTGACCTCACTTCCTCGGTGCTGCTAAATCCCGCAGTCCGATCAGCTCTCGATGTAAACTCCGGAGCTGTAAATAACCATTCCTCAGGTTAATTATCATTTTCCTACTGTATTACACATTAATACAGTTTAATTTCCCTTAATGGGCCTTAAAAATCCTTAATGGGCTTAACTAGGCCTTAAGTCCATTTTCATTTTACTATTCACTTTTGTTGGGCCTATTGGGCTTGTGGGGCCCACCAACTCTTATTGGGCTTGTCTTAGGCCCATTACACCCTATTGGGCCTAAAAATATTGGGCTTGGCCCATTGGGCCTCTCGGCCACATGCCTTGGCCGAGAGCTTAGCCATTCTCGGTTTCCACCATGGCATGCCATACATGCCTATTTCCTAGCCATTTTCACTTAGGCATTTTCACAAACACTTGGTAGGCAACATTACCAATCATCCTATAGTTCATTTAGGCATTTTATCAAACACCTTGATTGCCAACAATTTACATGTATTAATTAATCAATTTGATTAATTCTAATTATACCATTAACATTAAGACATGTGTACTAATCCATTTATGTCTTAAAATCAAATTGACATATTTCAATATCCCATTGATCACTCTCGGCCTAACCCTCTTCATGGTGATTTAATATGTTTCAATGCTTAAAACATATATCAACATACTTGAAATCATTCATACATTAACATATATGAAATTGGAAATTAGAAAATATACCAATTGTAGTGTTCTCCTTTTGGCCAAATCTTTGGAGGCTCTCGGTTTGCACTCTATGGCTCCTTGATAGCCAATTCCAACATATGTTAATCTCCTTTCAATTTGGAACAACTTCCATGAAGAATGCAAGTTCCAAATATGACTAATTCCTAGTGATTTCTAGTGAGAGAAAGCTTGAATGGTTATGGTTTCAATGGTGTTCTTCTCTAGCCGGAATTGTGTGATGAAGATGACCAAGGTGTGGCTGCATTTATAAGCCACTTACTTAGCCATTAAGCCTTACTTTTCAGCCACTATGCTTGACTTTCCAAATCTGAACCATGAGTCACCTTATGAGTCACCTTATGAGTCATAGTTAACTTTAACTATAGTTAGATATTTATCTCATGGGCTTTTCCAATTGGGCTTCTCGGTTTGGGCTTTCCTAATGGGCTTTCGAGCTGAAATTTTTACTATACCTCGGGTCTTTTATTGTCTCAAAATTTGGCCGATCAATTGGTCCAACAATTCCGTCTAAAGGACCTTAGAATTTCGATATACGTTTAGTATACCTTAATGGGCTTTAAAATTTTCACCTTTGGCCCATTACGTTTTTAACCATTAAATTTATTCCGGAATCCTTCCGAATAAATTTTCCTTACTTCCGGGGATGATTATCTTGTATTCTGGCCAAGAATATTTTTCCCCAAATTTTTCTCCACACTTAGGTTAATTTCTAACCTTGATTAGTCAACTATGGTAAAAATCCACTTTTTTAACTATAGTTGACTTTTTCTTTAACCATTGACTAAGTTGACTTTTTCTTAAATTTTCGAAAGTGTTATATATCATGTCTTACACTCTCGTCTTTATATTCCAACCGCTCCCGGTGGATAATTTCACCCGAAACTCCTTTTCTCGCCGAAAAGGTCCATTTTACCCTTTTTAGCTTTTATTCTCGTTTTGTATGTTCGGGTCTAAATCAACCTGACTTTCCTTCATGAGCTCTCTACGCTCTCTTATTTTAAGTTCTTATTTTCAGTCAGAATGATTTAGAATGACTCGGTTTAGCCTGTGATACTCATCATCCACATTAGGCATTTTATGTAGCTTTTGCTTGTTAATTCATTTCATTAACACTTTAAATCTAGTAAATACTCTTCTTATGATTCAACCATAATTACATAGTGTTCATACACATAGGAATCATAAGGAAATAAGCTACAAAAAATCCGGGTCTGACAATCCTCCCCCACTCAGAAAATTTGGTCCTCCAAATTAGAACCAAGTCAGTCCTCAAATAGGTGAGGGTACTTCTCTCGCATCAGACTCTCTAGTTCCCAAGTAGCTTCCTCTGAAGTATGATGCTGCCAGAGAATCTTCACTAATCCGATGGTCTTCGATCTCAATACCTTCTCCTTCCTATCCAATATCCGAATCGGTCTCTCTACATATGACAAGTCCTCTCGGAGCTCCAAAGGCTCGTAACTAATCACATGTGACGGATCCGGGTGATACTTCCGAAGCATCGATATGTGGAAGACGTTGTGGACACCTGATAAGTCCGGTGGCAATGCCAACCTATACGCCTTATCTCCCACTCGATCAAGTATCTCAAAGGGTCCAATATAGCGAGGATTTAGTTTCCCTCTCTTCCCAAATCTCGCTATGCCCTTGGAAGGAGAAACTCTCAAAAACACGGATTCACCAACTGCAAACTCTAGTGGCCTACGTCTCCTGTCAGCGTAACTCTTCTGTCTGCTCTGAGCTGTCCTCAGTCTCTCTACTATCAAGCGGACGTCCTCAGATGCTTGCGTAACCAAGTCAGGAGCAAAAATCTTACGGTCACCCACTTCTTCCCATCCAATGGGGGAACGACATCTACGGCCATACAAAGCCTCATACGGTGCCATCCCGATACTCGAATGATGACTATTGTTGTAGGCGAACTCGGCTAGTGGCAGGTGGTCATCCCAGGAGCCTCGATAGTCTAGGACACATGCTCTCAACATGTCCTCCAGAGTCTGTATAGTCCTCTCTGACTGACCATCTGTCTGAGGATGGAAAGCGGTGCTCAAACTCAACTGGGTTCCCATGGCTTCCTGAAAATGTCCCCAAAAGTGGGATGTGAAGCGGGAATCCCTATCAGAGACTATGCTCACTGGTACACCGTGTAACCTCACTACCTCGCGTACATACAGTTCTGCTAATGAACTCAGAGTATCGGTAGCTCTCATAGCTAGGAAGTGGGCTGACTTCGTCAGTCTATCAACGATCACCCATATAGCATCGTGATTCCTGCGGGTCCTCGGTAAACCCATCACGAAATCCATGGTGATATGCTCCCATTTCCATGTCGGTATAGGTAGAGGCTGCAACAATCCTGCAGGTTTCTGATGCTCTACCTTCACCTGCTGACATACGAGACACTTTGCCACGAAGTCTGCTACATCTCTCTTCATACCTGACCACCAGTATACCTTCCGGAGGTTCTGATACATCTTGTTACTCCCCGGATGTAAAGTATACCTCGACGAATGAGCTTCCGCCAATATCAATCTCCTGAGTCCTGGATCCTCGGGAACACACAATCTGCCTCTGAACCTCAGTAGTCCATCAGAACTCAACTCAAAATCAGTCACGGTGCCCTTCTGTATCTGACTACTCACATCCATACAAAATGGATCAGTCTGCTGAGCCACTCTAATCCTGTCCAACAGGTCCGGCTCCAAGCGTAGACTAGCTATCACATAGCCTGTATCCATGTCAGAAGGCACGACTCCCAAACTGAGGCTAGCAAACTGCTCTAGCAAATCATGCTCCATAACCATCATATACGATACCATCCCCAGGCTCTTCCTGCTCAAGGCATCGGCTACAACGTTAGCCTTACCCGGATGATAAAGTATCTCACAATCGTAGTCCTTCAGAAGCTCTAGCCATCTTCTCTGTCTCATGTTTAGCTCCTTCTGCGAGAACAGATACTTGAGGCTCTTGTGGTCGGTAAATATCTGGAACTTCTCACCATACAAGTAGTGGCGCCATACCTTCAACGTAAACACTACCGCTGCTAGTTCCAAATCATGGGTCGGATAGTTCTTCTCATGATCCTTCAGCTGTCTGGATCCGTAAGCAACTACCTTCCCATCCTGCATCAATACGCAGCCCAGTCCCTGATGCGAAGCATCAGTATATACTGCAAATCCTCCTGAGCTGGTAGGGATAGTGAGAATCGGAGCGGTGGTCAATCGACGCTTCAACTCCTCAAAGCTCTTCTCACAATCCTCGTTCCATATGAACGGTGCACTCTTTCGAGTAAGACGTGTCAATGGAGCAGCCAACTTCGAAAATCCCTCAACGAATCTCCAATAGTATCTAGCTAAACCCAGAAAACTCCTGATCTCGGTGACTGTCTTTGGCTGTTCCCACTGAACTACAGCCTCTATCTTAGATGGATCAACTGATACACCATCTCTCGATATAACATGTCCCAAAAACGAGATTTGTGACAACCAAAAGTCACACTTGCTGAGCTTAGCATATAACTCATGCTCCCGTAACGTCTGCAACACGATCCTGAGGTGCTCCTCATGCTCCTCCTTGGATCTCGAATACACCAATATGTCATCGATGAAGACGATAACAAACTGGTCCAAGTATGGCTTGAACACATCGTTCATCAAAGCCATGAAAGCAGCTGGAGCATTCGTCAATCCGAATGGCATGACCAAGAACTCATAGTGGCCATATCGGGTACGAAATGCTGTCTTGGGTACATCTCCACTCCGAACCTTCAGCTGATGATACCCAGACCTTAGGTCAATCTTGGAAAAGACCTGTGCTCCCTGTAGCTGATCTAGCAAGTCGTCAATGCGTGGAAGGGGGTACCTATTCTTGATGGTGGCCTTGTTCAACAATCGGTAGTCTATACACAATCGGAGGCTCCCATCCTTCTTCCTCACAAACAAAACCGGTGCTCCCCAAGGTGAAACACTCGGTCGTACAAAACCCCTGTCCAACAGCTCCTGTAACTGTCTCTTGAGCTCCTCCAGCTCAGCTAAGGCCATGCGATAAGGTGGTCTCGAAATAGGCTCCGTACCAGGTACCAGATCTATACAGAACTCCATCTCTCTGTCTGGTGGTAACCCTGGCAATTCATCCGGGAAAACATCTGGGTACTCATTGACCACAGTGATATCTGCCAACTCCGGATGTGCCTTATCCATATCTACCACGTACGCAATGAAACCTTGATATGTTGAAGGTTTTCTAAATCAGAAGTCATGTAATAATCATATCTACTCCTTTCATTTATCTTTATTAAACTTTACAACATATCTAGTAGGGTTAGGAAACATAACTGTCTTAGCGTAACAGTCTAAAACAACATGGTTTGCAGATAGCCAATCCATTCCTAATATTATATCAAAGTCGCTCATACTTAGTAATATTAGATTGGCTGTCATCTCCTTATCCCCTACTCTCAACTTGCAGTCATTATATACATATTCTACAACTTGACTACTATTTATAGGCGTACTTATCAACATCAACATACATAATAGTGTACGCTCTACATGTCTTGCTAACTTACATGCAAATGATGGCGATACAAAAGAATGCGTGGCACCAGGATCAATTAAAATATATGCTTCAATATCATAAATCAGGATGTTACCTCGAATTACATCCGATGAAGCATCAGCTGTCCCCTGGTCCAAAGCATGTACTCGCCCTTGACCCATCACTTGTTTCCCTTTTTCCTCTGCCGTCGCTCTACCTCTCTGAGCAGACGTACCAGCTGGGGTTCTATCATACTCCATGCCCCTCTGTGGTGCAGTCACATATGGCGCTGAGCACTCTCTAGCCAGATGCCCCTGTTTCCCACATCGGAAACATACCATAGCACCCTGTGAACACGGTCTATCTCCATGTGATCTACCGCATCTTCTGCACTGATCTGCAGCAGGTCTCGGTCCTCCTATCATAATGCCCTTCGCTGGGGCTGTAGTCGGATAAGCAGGAGATCTAGCATATCTTTCTCGTGTCCCCTCTATCCGTGATCTCTTACCGAAGGATCTCTTTCCCCCTCGATAACTAAAATCTCTAGCGGGTCTCTTCTTCTGCAAGTCTAGGCTACGGCTAAACTTCCCAAACTCAGAAGCATTCCTCTCGTAGTCCTGCTCACATAGTTGCGCCCTGCGCACTGCCTCCTCATAGGTCACTATGTCCAGCGGAACCAACTTGGACCGTAGCACCGGTCTCAACCCGTCGATAAATCTGTGGACCATCCTGGTCTCACTATACATAGTATCCGGGTCGTATCTCCCTAGGGATAGGAATCGAGTCTCATACTCGTCCACCGATAAACTCCCCTGGTTGAGTCTCAAAAACTCTGCCTGTAACTTCCGCTGTGCGGTGTCAGGAATAAACTGCCTCCTAAAGGCCTCCCGAAATATATCCCAAGTGATATCTGTGTGTCGGGATCTCAATATAGGTCGGGTGGACTTCCACCAATGCTCTGCGGCTCCCTTCAGTAGGAACGCAGCAAACGCGACCATCTCCGAGGTCGTGCACTCGAAGAATCCATAGAGCTTCTCTAGCTCTGCCAACCACTCCTCCGCAGCTACGGGGTTCTTGACCCCACTAAATGATGGAGGTCTAAACTTCTGGAACTCCCTCAACCGATGCAAGTCACATCCATATCCTAATCCACTACCACCCGAAACCGGTGGGGGTGTAGGAGTATCTACTGTCCTCTGTGCATCAGCTGTCTGCGTAGGTGTATCAGGGGCAACTGCCTCTCCAGTAGCAGCTCCTGCCTCCTGTCTCTGCCTACCTGGCATCGTCTGTGCCAGTATCTCTATAATAGTCTCGAGACCACGCTCTAATCTCGTGAAGCGCGTCTCTGCACAATCGGGTGCCTCAGTAGCACCTGGAGTCTCATGCGTAGGTAATGGCCTGGCAGCGGCTCGTCCCTCGGGTCTCTCTCCCCGGCCTCGAGCCCTACCTCTCATACCTCTACCACTACGCGTATTTGCCATTTAGGCAAAGTTCCTGCATTCATAATAATGAATTAGTCCATCTCCTATCCGGTATACACAGTTATATCTAAACACAGCACAGTACTATGGGGATGTACACTTTCCTATTTTCTAACACCGACTCACATCAGACCAACCTCTGCTCTGATACCATCCTGTCAGGACCCCAGTTTCAATCCTTGACTTTAACCAAAA
The DNA here is from genome assembly GCA_033439115.1 of Firmiana major. NCBI lineage: Eukaryota > Viridiplantae > Streptophyta > Magnoliopsida > Malvales > Malvaceae > Firmiana > Firmiana major. Next base: position 40,240,075 of record CM065908.1, on the reverse strand, counting down.
ACCACAATAAATTTTTTCGCATTTTAACTTACCTTTTCTCTCTTCACTGGTTGGGCTGTGATTCGATGTCAGAGTCTTCACTTACCATAATATCCATTCTCATACATACATGTCAATATATTAATTCTGACTGTAGTTGCTTTTATTATACATGTAAGATTTTTATAAAATCTAATACAAATACATTCCCCATAATATATAACGTATACATCACTGTGCTGTTTCTATGTTTAGATACACAACTGTACATAATAAGTATACCTGATGAATCGATAGGCACTAGCAGTGGACTCTGGGACACTCTCCCACGATAACTCTCGCTCTACTGACGCTCTGTAGAGAGATGTAAAGAAAAGGGGTGAGCATAACGCGCTCAGTAAGGAAATCAGGCAAGCAAGTAGATATCCACACTATCTACTCAAAATAGTGCTATGCCTTGAAAACATTATTTCCTTAACTCACTTTAAAAGCATGTCTTGAAATATAATATATATACTTGTACAGAATAAATCCCATGTACAGAAATCATGCTTTATTTCTCAAAAGTAGGCATGTAGTGCAACACAATGCATTTATATATAAATCATGCCTTTATGTAAATCATGCCATGTATATTTAAATCACATATAAATATGGCATCAAATGATTCACAACACAAATCGGAGTCCGACCCATCCCTCAGGTCTGTCCGCAGTTTAAATCAGTCAATCAATGTGATATATCATGTGAGACTCTGTGGTAAATACAAATAGTATCCTGGATTATGATCATATCCGAAAAGCGATCCCATGCGACACAGTACTCGGTGTACGACAATCACTGCTGTAACGGGAGGATGGTCAGTCCAATGTCAACCGCCAGCTACGTAACACACGGTACAGCGTACACCTCGTGCCCCGGGCACGGTACAAAGTACACCCATGGACCCTCACAGCCAGGGTCTTTAGCCCTCGAAACCATGGAAATCCTCATAGCCAGGGTCTTTAGCCCTCGAAACCATGGAAATAAGTATACCACGTCTATATCAACCTCATGCGAATATCCTCTCTAGCTATGACACACAGTCACACCAGGAATCAGGCATGGGTTTCAACATGTATTACATATCACATACAGTGTGCGTCTTGAGTGCGACTCACAGTCGTCACTCCGCTCAACACTGTTTCACATCATAAAACTCAACTCTAGTGCGAGTAAACCTCCAGCAACTAGGTCAATGCATAGTTTATGTATCAAATCAAGTACGAGCAATAGCTCCCAGTACTATGCTATGCACAATATCAAAATCAAGTACGAGCAATCGCTCCCAGTACTATGTCATGTATAAACCATGAAGAATCGAGTACGAGCCACGCTCTAGCACTCTGTCATGCATATATCATTCAAAGCTGAGTACGAGTAAAACTCCAGTACTCTATCATGCATGTCATAAAAATCTAGTGCGTATCAAATCCAGCACTAATGTTATGTGGAAAACATATGAATCCCAGTGCGAGCTGTGCTCTAGCACGATTCATTCTCACATAATATGATAGATGGCTATTTAAAAGGGATTGTTTACAAAATAGTAAAATCAGCACTAAAAGTGTGCTTAAGTCATATCAACCTTAAAATCATTAGCCCATCTATTTATTTTCATGCTAATAGCATTTAAACACTCACAATAGTATTTTCCATGCTTTTTTGCAACTTCTCACAAAAGTTGACTTTTTGACTAACTAGGGGCAAAATCGTAATTTGCCACTATCGGGTCGCAATAATTATTATTCACTTTCTCTGACCCTCAGAGTTTTTAAGTGAATGCAGAAGCAGTTGAAAATACGTGCAGGTATCTCTAACTACTCGCAAAAGTCCCTTACCTCGGATCACGTCTCGTGACCTCACTTCCTCGGTGCTGCTAAATCCCGCAGTCCGATCAGCTCTCGATGTAAACTCCGGAGCTGTAAATAACCATTCCTCAGGTTAATTATCATTTTCCTACTGTATTACACATTAATACAGTTTAATTTCCCTTAATGGGCCTTAAAAATCCTTAATGGGCTTAACTAGGCCTTAAGTCCATTTTCATTTTACTATTCACTTTTGTTGGGCCTATTGGGCTTGTGGGGTCCACCAACTCTTATTGGGCTTGTCTTAGGCCCATTACACCCTATTGGGCCTAAAAATATTGGGCTTGGCCCATTGGGCCTCTCGGCCACATGCCTTGGCCGAGAGCTTAGCCATTCTCGGTTTCCACCATGGCATGCCATACATGCCTATTTCCTAGCCATTTTCACTTAGGCATTTTCACAAACACTTGGTAGGCAACATTACCAATCATCCTATAGTTCATTTAGGCATTTTATCAAACACCTTGATTGCCAACAATTTACATGTATTAATTAATCAATTTGATTAATTCTAATTATACCATTAACATTAAGACATGTGTACTAATCCATTTATGTCTTAAAATCAAATTGACATATTTCAATATCCCATTGATCACTCTCGGCCTAACCCTCTTCATGGTGATTTAATATGTTTCAATGCTTAAAACATATATCAACATACTTGAAATCATTCATACATTAACATATATGAAATTGGAAATTAGAAAATATACCAATTGTAGTGTTCTCCTTTTGGCCGAATCTTTGGAGGCTCTCGGTTTGCACTCTATGGCTCCTTGATAGCCAATTCCAACATATGTTAATCTCCTTTCAATTTGGAACAACTTCCATGAAGAATGCAAGTTCCAAATATGACTAATTCCTAGTGATTTCTAGTGAGAGAAAGCTTGAATGGTTATGGTTTCAATGGTGTTCTTCTCTAGCCGGAATTGTGTGATGAAGATGACCAAGGTGTGGCTGCATTTATAAGCCACTTACTTAGCCATTAAGCCTTACTTTTCAGCCACTATGCTTGACTTTCCAAATCTGAACCATGAGTCACCTTATGAGTCATAGTTAACTTTAACTATAGTTAGATATTTATCTCATGGGCTTTTCCAATTGGGCTTCTCGGTTTGGGCTTTCCTAATGGGCTTTCGAGCTGAAATTTTTACTATACCTCGGGTCTTTTATTGTCTCAAAATTTGGCCGATCAATTGGTCCAACAATTCCGTCTAAAGGACCTTAGAATTTCGATATACGTTTAGTATACCTTAATGGGCTTTAAAATTTTCACCTTAGGCCCATTACGTTTTTAACCATTAAATTTATTCCGGAATCCTTCCGAATAAATTTTCCTTACTTTCGGGGATGATTATCTTGTATTCTGGCCAAGAATATTTTTCCCCAAATTTTTCTCCACACTTAGGTTAATTTCTAACCTTGATTAGTCAACTATGGTAAAAGTCCACTTTTTTAACTATAGTTGACTTTTTCTTTAACCATTGACTAAGTTGACTTTTTCTTAAATTTTCGAAAGTGTTATATATCATGTCTTACACTCTCGTCTTTATATTCCAACCGCTCCCGGTGGATAATTTCACCCGAAACTCCTTTTCTCGCCGAAAAGGTCCATTTTACCCTTTTTAGCTTTTATTCTCGTTTTGTATGTTCGGGTCTAAATCAACCTGACTTTCCTTCATGAGCTCTCTACGCTCTCTTATTTTAAGTTCTTATTTTCAGTCAGAATGATTTAGAATGACTCGGTTTAGCCTGTGATACTCATCATCCACATTAGGCATTTTATGTAGCTTTTGCTTGTTAATTCATTTCATTAACACTTTAAATCTAGTAAATACTCTTCTTATGATTCAACCATAATTACATAGTGTTCATACACATAGGAATCATAAGGAAATAAGCTACAAAAAATCCGGGTCTGACACCTCGGGAGCCCTTCCCTTATGAGGATTCACCATCCACAGGCCACTTTCCTTTATCCTTTCCACTAGAACCATGGTTGGCCTGATATGTTCCAAACTCTTACCCCTTGATTGGGCTCTCTAGAAAGCTTTGTTACTCGTGGCAACATCCAGTGGAGTCAGCTCAACCCAAATAATTAGCTGAGATGCTGAGGGATGAACGACTTAGTGATTATCAGTATTTGGGGCAGTATTAATGCTGCTGGTATGTTGCGTCATTCTGGCTGTTAGGATAGTGGTCATACTATTAAACCCTTGTTCGATCCTGTGCTCGAGTCAAGCAATCCTTGTGTTGGCGCTCTCAAGCCATGGAGGAGGTATAGGTTGGGAAGCTCGTCTGTCTGATCTGCCTCGTCTGCCACTCATAATATTACATACCCTATACCGACCTTGCTCTAATTTAGTATAACTTTAAGTAGTTATACAAAGTTTATATTCAGACGAGCACAGACTGTAAGACCCGATTTTTATCGTAAGAGTAAAAGGGAATGAATAGAAATTTTCGAGTGCATTTAAAAATACAAAAGGATTGAAATGGGATTCCTAAACACGTGCAAGGGTAAAACGGTCAAAAGATCAAAATTCAGTATTAATCGGGACAAGAAAATTTAATGAAAAATATGAGATTGAGAAATCTTGATCAATAACGAAGAAATAATTAAATTTCGGGTTAAATTGATCAAGATATGAATTTATTGGAATAAACTATAATTTTCGTATCGAAAAAATAATCTCGAAAATAATCAAAAAATATACCGAAAAGGTAAAATCGGACTGATAAATTCATTTACAAAATAAATGAATAAAATAATAATTTTTTTAGATATTTTGGATTCTAATATTATTTTAATGATTAAAATAATATTAAAAATAAATTATAAACAAATAAACAAAGAAAAAAATGAAATCTGAAGAGAATTTCGGGGAGAGAGAAAATGAAGAAATTGAAAAAGGAGGAAACCAAGCCGCGAAGACCGATGGGGAAGAAGTACCACCGGGCGGCCACCTCCGGCGACTAGCGGCCAGGCACGTGACCGAAAAAGGAAGCCCGGCATCGTGCGACCTCCCTACCACCAGGACGCGCTCCACCGACGCCGAAATCCGACGATTCGAAGGGAGGAAGCCGCGGAGGAAAAGAGGGCATTCGACAGCCACCAGCGGGAGTTGGATCCGATCGAGGCCAGTTGAGAGGTCCCCTGCCCAAGACGCGTCGAACGGCGGTGGTGAGACACCGGGAACCGGTCGGATGACTCCGACACGACCAAAAAGGGACTGAACCGGTCGACGGTTCAGTGATAAAGTGACTATGCTGAACCGGACTGGACCAGTTCAGGTAAAAAAGAAAAGGAAAAAGAAAAAAAGGAAAAAGAAAAAAGAGGAAAAATTGGAGAAAATTTCAGTGATGCAATCGAGCTACGGGTAAGTCGGTAAGCGGTCGAATTGATCGATTTAAATTTTGGAATATTTAATTTGATAAATATTAGACTGGAAATTTACCTGAAAAAATATTTAATTGTGTAGCTCGACAATTGACGTCAGAAGAGAGCTCGAGACAGCATCGATTTGCGTATTATCATGGAATCTCAGGTAAGTAACCCTTATTGACGACAATTTGCATTGTTATGCGTGTTAAATGAATTACGGATTTAATTTTCGCGTTAAATGAATTATATTATGGAAATTGGGATAAATTGTCGTAAATATTTAATTGATCTATTCGAGAGTTTAGAATGAGGCTAAATAAACATTGATGGGCCCAATGAGCCCAATAAGCCTCGACGATGTGAATAGTAAGTGGAAAACAGGCTTAAGGTCGATTAAGGCCCATTATGGTGCAATCGGGCCCAATATGGGTAAACGGGCCCAATGATTTAAATGAAGCCCAGAAAATATAAAATACAATTAAATTGTATTGTATTTGACCTGATGAATGTGTATCCGCAGTTCTGGAGATTGGATTGGAAGCAAATCGGACTGCGTGACGAGTCATCAGTGGAAAGGTCAGAATGTACAGAAAAATGAGGTAAAGGAATTGTGTGAGTAGCTAGAGGTAGCTACGCGTATTTTAATAGCTTTTCTGTACACTGATTATGTATGTATACACGGTTATTGTATAATGATCCTAAAAGTGGTTTAAAGATTTTAAGGATCGAAATAGGAAAAGACTATTTTACCCCTATTGAGGGAAGTTCACCTAAGGATGGTGAAATCATGACATGCATGAAATGCATGATTTAAGGAATTTTATGATTAAGGAATTTTATTAGTTTTAATTAAAGTAAAGCGATAGATTGGCCAGAAATTGCATGAATTTCCCATGATAACACTACATAAGTGTTATTTATATTTAAATGGAAATTTCTTTGGAAAACGGCTAACTATCAAGTTTATATGGAAACAGATAGTGCTGGCATATAGTTCGCACTATAACTGCGTTTGTGAATGTGTATAAAATTTGCTTGAGCGGTTGCTCGCACCGATTTGTGTGACATCATATGCATGAAATGTGCTAGAGCGGTTGCTCGCACTGATTTTATGATTTGATATGCATGAGAGCTGCTGGAGCCTAGCTCGCACTCTATTTTGACATGTTTGACTCGTTTTGACTTGATATGCATAAAATGGTGCTGGAGCGATTACTCGCACTAATTTTACTGATTTGACATGCATGAGAGATGCTGGAGCTTAGCTCGCATCTAGTTTTGATATGATATTGCATGAAAGCCGTGCTAGAGTGTAACTCGCACGAGATTTGATTTAATTATGCATAAAGCCGTGCTGGAGTGTAACTCGCACGAGATTTGACTTACTTGAGCATTCATTTGTGCTGGAGCGTTGCTCGCACAAAGTTTTATATGGTTTTTGTAATTCATTTGAATGTCGTACTGGAGTTTTTCTCGTACGAGGTTTTCACTGAGTTTTTATACATATCCGTACTAGAGCATTGCTCGTACGTGGATTTTACTTGAATTTATAATCAGTTTAAGTCGTACTGGAGCACTGCTCGTACGCAGATTTTACTGATTTTTATGAATCCGTGCTAGAGCTTCGCTCGCACGAGGTTTTCTGATATCATGAATATGCATGGAGCCTTGCTTGAGCTTCGCTCGCTAAGGGATTTATATTACATGCATATAGCCGTGTTGGAGCCTCCTATAGACTGTGTGTCACAGTGAGATGATATGCTCACATGTGCATTTTGAGACAGAGATGATATGGGTGGATAAGACCTATTACAGGCACCCCTGACTGAGCTTGGGTTCACGGAGCACGTTGTACGTGCATGTCACGCGGAGTACACTGTACCGTGGGGATTGTTGGAGTGGAGTGGCATTAGCCATGAGGCAGCAAACCTTGCCCTCGCAATTCTGGTGTTATGCCGTTCTGGCGGGTAGGACGACCCACCTCCCGTTTCAGATGTGATACCCCGCACACTAGGTACCGTGTTGCCAGGGATCACGAGGTTATGGCCATAGTCCTCGATGTTACTGATATAATCACCTAATTGTCTCACATGATATAATTATTGGTCGATAGACCAGGGTAGACCCGAGGGAGGGGTCAGGCCCCCGATTTTATGATTTTTTACTATGCTAATATATGTTTTAGAGGATTTTATGATATGTGACCCTGAAAGAAGGGTGGTTTTATAACCGAAATTTTATAATGAATTTTAATGAATTGTTTTATGAGATGATTGACCCGGAAGGGTTAGTTTATACTGCAGTTTTAATAAAATGATTTAAATGCAGTAGCATGATGATGTTTTCCATGCTTTTAGTTCAAATTCATGATTTGTCTTACATGACATGAAAGAATGCATGATCTTGATTTACTTCATGCTCATTATGATTTAATGATGTCACATAAAATGCCTTTGATGCATGAATTATATGATTTCTATATGCACAAATAGTTTTGATAAACTATGGCATTGAAATATGCATGATTTTATGCGTGAAATTTTATAAGAAAAGAAATGGATTTAAGGGCATGGCATTATGAGCATGTAGATAATGGAGCTATCTACTTACTTACATAATTGCCTTACTGAGCGTATGGCTTGCTCATCCCCCTTATTTTCCCATCTTTTCAGAGCACTCACAGAAATTAGTAAGCGGCTGAGGACTTGCATTCTGGGTATCCGCTGCTTCCCATCGAGAGACAAGTATACACATTTGTATAGTTTTGTATTTGAACATGCAAATGCACAGTATTGTAAACGGATATGATGTCGGGGATGTAGAGTCATAAATACCATCGTGTATGTATTTAGACAAAGTCAAAAGATAGTAAACTCTTATATGTGAATGTGATAATGGAAATGGAATTGGTAATAGTGTAAGGTGACTAACACCGAATCATAGCCCAACTGTTTGTAGGATGGTCACGATGAGAGTAATGTAAGAATTAAATTAATAAATGAAAAAATGAAAAATTTACTCTGATTTTTAGGTAATTTGGGTCGTGACATAGACTACAGAATGTAACTCTAATTCTAACCTAACTACACTGATTCATACTAGATAACACATGCTCTGATACTAACTCTATAACGACTAGAAATTAATGAAAGTTGGACTAAAATTTTCTTTTATTTACTTATGTTTGCCTATGATCAATGTACTTTTAATCACTTTCGTTGATCTTACCTGATCAACTCGATTAATATTTTCTTTTAGTCCTGGTTTTATTCAAATGTGTCTGATGTGATTCACTAATTTACTCGAACATACATGCATACTATTCATCTATTTCAGTATGACCATGTATTATCCATCAATTGCACAACATAAAAACATGATTATACCTAAATAGTTTTATACATCACACTTTAACAATAGGACCTATTGCAACCTAATGTTATATCCCAAAGTAAATGTACATGGATTATTTGGCAATTGTCTGAAATATAAACTAACAGTATACCTTCACATATACCTTTTGGATAGATTAAACGAGCGACGAGAAGCACTCTCTGAGCCTGTTTAAAAGAGACACCCTTAGTGTCTAGTATAAGAAATTTATAGATGAGAGGAAATGGGTGAGCTTTACGTCCAGTAAGAGTACATGTAGAGGGGAGGATAAAAGAGCATGCATACTTTATTTAAAAACATAGTAAGCCAATCTTAGTTCAAAATCATACTTAATTCATAAAGAATAACACAATTATTCTTGCAAAAACATAGGCACTTTACAAATATTTAATTCAAAACATAACGTGTGAATCATATAAAACTTAGACATGTAAATAAATCATGCTCGGATGGATAGTTGCAAATCATAGCTTGAAACCATATGCTTACAAGTTATAGCTTAAAACCATTTGCTTAATAAATCCTTAAACATAAGTTAAAGACTAAGCATCTGTTCCAAGTGTGTCTTCTTACATCCCAAAATGGGAGCTCCTTAAAAGAGAAAGGTTAACTTATGGTTGTGGTTAAGGTTTTCTCAGCCTCACTGGATCGGTGAGTATGAAATGTTTTTAACTTGTTCAGGTCATATTGCCATAATCATAAATATAAAAACATAAGAATATGAGGCAAGATTGCCAACATAGCACAGATGGACATTAAATGCCCCATAAACACATTACAAATGTCTCATAAAACAATTCATAAAACATACATGACATGATTCTATAACTTAAGAAACATAAGCATAAGTTCCAAAACATAATACGTAGGTGAGTGGGATGGTTATCCCATGGGATTATCCTTTTCATAACTTAGACATAATGACCCTACTTCTAAACACATTAAATACATTTTAGATAAACCATTCTAATGCATTAGTTTGCTTTAAATGCCTAAACAAGTTTTATAATGCAATTTTCCAAAATGAAGTTCTTTAATACATTTTATGGGATCTTCATACTTAAATCGTAAAATCATCAACTTAATAAGCCATGCCTTTATCGACTTAAAATCGAAATCGGTCAATGCGCATGAAAAGGCTCTTTCAAGCATAAAATAAGGGAAAGGGATTGATCCTACCCCATAGGGGATCTGTCCCTCACCACTCGAATCAATGTTTCTTGAAATCTTATATGAGGGATCGATCCCTTGCCTTATTGGATTGATCCCGTAGTGATAAATATGACTTTTCATGAATTTTCTAAATCTTAAACTTATTTAAAACACATTTAAACTTACATGTATGCCTTAAAATCAAATAGAAACCATGATTCAACCTATATTCCTTACCTCATTGCAATTGCAGCACTTAACCTTGGTTTTTCTTTGGAACCAACTTAAGTTAGACAATGCATTTATATTGTCTACTCCTCCGAATAAACCTTTTGCTACAAAAGCCAATCATACCACTTTAGTTTCCATGCCTTTTAACTTACTCATCTATTGCCATAATTAATTTTACATACTTCTTATAATAAATTTCTAATATCATTTCATTCATTAATAATCACCTCTAAAACCTTTAAGTCACATAACCTCAAATTCATCAAAAGGTCCTAACCTTAAACATCATTCTATAATTTATTTCAAACATTTCCTTAAGCAAATCAATGAGTCATAACATCAATTACAACACATAGTTTTCTTAGGATTTTTTAGAAAATCAAACTATTTTTCCCTTTTAGAGAGAAAAACCCTAAAAATGATCTAAAGGTGTAAGATCCACAATTTTGTATATGTAACCTTCATGACTTGTGATGTGTATATGAGTCACAAATAATGAAAATCATGACGAATGTATATGTGAAGTTTGTAAATGTGTATGGAATAAATACATGCAAGTTTATAAGTATAGAACAAGTGTAAGAGGGATAATTCCATGAGTGAAATAGGAATATCTTGAGTTTTGAGTGGTTAAGTAAAATGGAATGAGTTTATACTTCCATTTGGCTTTATATTGTATACCTTTGACTATACAAAGAATACACACAAGTTTTAATGTGTATAAGGTATGAATGGAAGTCATTTTCAAGCCTTAAAGATGGATGGATGAGAAAATGACTATGGTAGCAAAATCTAGGAAGTTTGGTGTAAGTTACTATAGAAAACTGCAATAAAATTTGGAAAATATGAATGAGAGATCAATCTCATGGGATGTGTTACGGCCCTCAATCTTACCAAAATACGTACAAATTTTTCGCTTTTTAATTATAATGGTTTATTCATTCATTCCTTACTTCGATCGTGAACAGCTACCCTCTCCACAGTTGGGCTGTGTGTCAATGTCTACATCATCCATCCATAACAATTTAATTTGCAATATAATTTTAGAAGTAAACACTTTTATAAATATGTCAGAGTTACTGTTTACAAGTGTTTACATTACTTTACATCCCCAATGTTTACATACAAAATGCTACTGTGCTATGTCTAGTTTAGATACAAAATAATTCAAGTGTGTATACCTTTAGCGATGGGATGCAGCGGATACCAAAAGGGATAAGTCTCCAGTCACACTTAATCTCTACTCAAAGCCCTATAGAGAGAGGGAAAATAAGGGGGGTTAGCAAATCACATGCTCAGTAAGGCAATCATGCGAACAAGTAGATACTGCACTATCTACGTGATCGTGATGCCATGCTCAAAAGCATTTAGTTCATCATTTTATCTCAAAACATGAGTGTATGATTGTGTTAATGGTATGTAAAGCAATTCATGCTGTTTAAATTTAGTGCACAAATCAATTCAAAGCATGGCATTAACCATCATTCACATTTATAAGTAAGGCATGGCATTAATCATCATGCATATTTCATAAGTAAAGCATGGCATTAGACATCATGCATCAGTGCACTTTAAAAACCATTAACATACTGTCATCTCAAAACATTCCATCATTTGTCAGCTCTCAGCCCCTCCCTCGGACTGTTCTAACCCCCAAATCATTTCAATCATGGATTTATTCACAAAGCAATAGACATGTGAGATAGGCACGTGTGAGCATATTTAATCGGTATGACCTCTTGTCTACCCAAAGCTCCTAACACGACTATCAACATGTCAAAATATCACAAATATACGTGTGAGCCTATTTAATTGGTGCAACACCCAGTCTGCCCGAAGCTCTAAGCATGACAACAAATAAGGTGGCCATCTAGTGTGAGCTAAGCTCCAAGCACATGCCAAAACTAGTATGAAATCCAAGTGAAAACTAGTGCGAGCTAAGCTCCAGCACTCATGCGTATAAAACACATCAAATCTCGTGCGAGTCATACTCTAGCACACTTTCATTCTCACGAAAACCAAGTAGGTAGCTCAATTCTTTGCAAAGTATGGTTAACAAACCAAAACAACTCATTTCTTTTGCAAAACATTTCAATGTTAGCCAACCTAACAATCATTTGCTAAAAGCAATAAAACATGATTTTCAAAACATTATGCTTTTGTTTTCATGTACATTTCTCAAATACCCAACTTTTGCCCTTCAATCACCCAATTTCATTTCCTAACATCTCATGTATTCTAGCAAAGCATTTAAGCGCCAAAATTGCGTACAAATATCTCTAAGAGTCCACACAATTCCCTTACCTCGATTTACCGAGTGCGACTCTCTCTTCCTCTTAGCTTCTTGCGTTTTTGGCTCGCCTTGCTCCGGTGTATCCTCGGGAGCTGCGATTCATTCATCCAATCACTTGAGTTAATGTTGTTAACTCACATTTTGACCTCACTAGTCAATATAATTCATTTATGCATTTTACCAATGCCTTAATCCACATTTTATCCCTCTTAGGTAAATCTATCAATTTATTCACTAAAAACATCTTAAAATCATACTAATAACACTATTTTCACCTCAAGATATCCCATTCATCATTAGCCTCAATACACTCCACTTTCTCACACTAGACCATTTCTAGGTCATAATCATTCCAATGCATTTTAGATAGTTTTCTAACAATACTAAGTACCCCAATCAACCCCAAACATCAATAGCATAACAATGTACTTAAGTTGTTTCATTAGAAACTTACCTAGCTTGATTTCCTCTTTGCTCCAAATGGAAATGCACATTTTGTTCTCCAATCTAACAAATGGGGAAAATGCCTCCAAGCTATGTTGTTCTTCTCTTGATGTGAACAACTTGTCTCTAATAGCTTTCCCTCAAATCTTACTAAAAATGGCTGGATTTAGGAGTGAGAAAGCTAGGTTTTTGGGTTTGGAATGGAAGGAAATGGCTTTGTCCCGAAATCTACAGATCCAACTACTCCTGTTTATAGATTCAGCTTGATGAGATCGATCTGCCTTGAGTGGAGATCAATCTGATCCCCTTAAATTCCTCTTTTTCACGGCATTTTCAAGCATGAGATCGATCTGTCGAAGCTTGAGATCGATCTGCTCCCAAACAGAGAGCTAAGGAGATCGATCTGTTCCATTAAGGATCGATCTGCATTTTACAGAATGGTTAGGAGATCGATCTGGCTCCCTTAGAGATCGATCTACCCTATACCATTGCTCAAATAAGAGCATTCTGGCTCTTCCAAATCGATCTCTCATCCTATGAGATCGATCTGCCCTTCATATTTTCCAGATTTTCTGCAATTTCCTGCAGAAAACTTATTCCAAAACATCCTTAATTTACAGCCATAGTCATTTTCTTATTCGATTACCTTTAAGACTTGAAATTGGCATCCATTCATACTTCATACACTTTAAAACTTGTGTAAAATCTTTGTATACCCAAAGGTACATAATATAAACTAAATGAAAGTGCATACTCATGCAAATCTTCATTCCATTTACCACACAACTCATATTCCATTCCACCCATATTCTTCACATGTTTAAATCTATTTCTTCATATTTATATATAATGTAACTTGTACGTACAATCACTACTCTTATTATAAGTGTGTACATTAAACTTATGGACTTACATCACATATACTTCACATTACAAGTATATCACCCTACCTATGATTCTCATATACATTTCTATGTACCTATATACAATGATACATATACGGGTTCTCACATTCTCCCCCACTTAGAAAATTTGGTTCTTCAAATTATAACCAATTCAATCCGTGAATAACTCAGGATACTTCTCTTGTATCAAACTTTCCAATTCCCATGTGGCTTCTTCCATCGTGTGATGTTACCAAAGAACTTTTACCAAGGGAATTATCTTTGTCCTCAACACTTTATCTTTTCTATCCAGTATCTAAACCGACTTCTCAATATAGGTCATACCTTCATTGAGCTCCAAAGGCTCATACCTTATTACATGCGCTGGGTCCAGGTGGTACTTCCTCAACATGGATATGTGGAAGACATTGTGAACACTTGCCAATTCTGGTGGCAATGTCAACCTATAAGCCTTGTCTCCCACTCTCTCCAAAATCTCGAAGGATTCGATGTATCTAGGGCTCAGCTTGCCCTTCTTACCAAATCTCATAATTCCCTTCGAAGGAGAAACTTTCAAAAACACCGACTCACCCACATCAAACTCTAGTGGTCTCCATCTCTTGTTAGAATAACTCTTTTGTCGGCTCTGAGCTATCCGTAACCTCTCGTAAATTAACTGGACATCTTCATAGGCTTGTCTAACCAAGTTCGGAGTAAAAATCTGTCTGTCACCAACCTCTTCCCATCCAATAGGGGAACGACATCTACGTCCATACAATGCCTCATATGGCGCTATCCCGATACTGGCATGAAAACTGTTATTATAGGCGAACTCTGCGAGTGGCAAATGGTCATCCCAGGAGCCTCCAAAATCCAACGCACATGCTCTCAACATATCCTCCAGGGTCTGTATAGTCCTCTTTGACTGACCATCTCTCTGAGGATGAAACACGGTGCTAAAACTTGACTGGGTCCCCATCGCTTCCTGAAATTGTTCCCAGAAGTGGGAAGTGAAGCGAGCATCCCTATAAGAAACAACATTCATTGGAATTCCATGTAGCCTTACTATCTCGCACACATACAAGTTCGCTAACTGGCTTAGAGTATCGGTAGCTCTCATAGCTAGAAAATGGGCTGATTTCGTCAACCGATCCACAATCACCCATATAGCATCATGACCTCTGCGGGTCCTTGACAACCTCATCACAAAATCCATGATGACATGCTCCCAATTCCATGTCGATATCGGTAGAGGCTACATTAACCCTGCAGGCTTCTGATGCTCTACCTTCACTTGCTGACAAAGGAGACACTTAGCAACATATTCAGTAATATGTTTTTTCATCCCAGACCACCAATAAACCTTTCGAAGATTTTGATACATCTTAGTACTCCCTGGATGTATCGTATACTTCGATGAGTGAGCCTCTGTCAAGATCAACCTTTTGATCTCTGCATCATCAGGAACACATATCCTACCTCTAAACCTTAACAATCCATATGAACTCAACTCAAAGTCCATCTCTGTACCCCTCTGTATCTGCCTGACAATATCACTGTACTGTTGATCAACTCGCTGAGCCAATTGGATTCGATCTACCAGATCTGGTTCCAACTGCAGGCTAGCTATCATAAATCCACTATCAGCATCAGGCGGGGTCGCATCCAAACTGATGTTCGTGAACTATTCCAACAGCTCATGTTCCCTGATCATCATGAATGACACCAACCCGAGATGCTTTCTATTCAATGCATCAGCAACCACATTCCTAAACCCGGGTGGTATAAGATTTCACAGTTATAATGCTTTAACAGCTTGAGCCATCTCCTCTGTCTTATGTTCAACTTTTTCTGCGAGAACAGGTACTTAAGGCTCTTATGATCTGTGTAAACCTGAAATCTCTCTCCATAAAGATAGTGGTGCCATATTTTCAATGCGAACACTATAGCCGCCAACTCTAAATCATGGGTTGGGTAGTTTCTCTCATAATCCTTCAACTGCCTTGATCCATAGGCCACTACCCTCCTATCTTGTATCAACACACAACCCAGTCCTTGGTGTGAAGCATCTGCATACACCGAGAAACCTCCTGAGCTGGTAGGAATGGTGAGTATCGGAGCTATAGTTAACCTCCTCTTCAACTCCTCAAAACTTTCCTCCTCAAAACTTTCCTCATACTTATCGTCCCACACAAATTCAACATTCTTTCTCGTGAGACGTGTCAAAAGAGCAGCTAACCTAGAAAATCCCTCTATGAACCTTCGGTAATATCCAGCTCAACCCAAAAACCTTCTTATCTCTGTTACTGTCTAGGGTCTCTGCCACTATATCATTGCCTCAATCTTTGATGGATCCACTGACACTTTATCCTTCGACACTATATGACCCAGAAAAAAGATCTATTCTAACCAAAAATCGCACTTGAGGAGTTTAGCGTACAGCTTCTTCTCTCGAAGGGTCTGCAGCACTATCCTTAGATGTCGTTCATGCTCCTCTCTAGATCTTAAGTACACCAGTATATCATCAATAAACACGATAACAAATCGATCTAAATACTGGTGAAATACCTCATTCATCAATGACATAAAAGCTGTAGGAGCATTCGTCAACTCGAATAGCATAACCATAAATTCATAATATCTATACCGGGTGCGAAAAGTTATCTTGGGCACATCTCCACTCCGTATCTTCAACTGATGGTACCCAGATCTCATATCTATCTTGGAAAAGGCCTGCGCTCCCTTAAGCTAATCCAACAAATCATCGATGCGTGGAAGGGGATACTTATTCTTGATGGTGACCTTATTCAACAACCGGTAATCTATACACAGTCAGAGGCTTCCATCCTTCTTCCTTACAAACAAAACTGGTGCTCCCCAAGGTGAGACACTCGGCCTAATGAACCCCTTCTCCAGTAACTCTTGTAGCTATTTCCTTAGTTCTTCCAACTCAACTTGGGCCATTCTGAACGGTGGTTTGGATATCGACTCTATACCAGGTGTCAAATCTATACCAAATTCCATCTCTCTATCTGGAGGTAACCCTGGTAACTCATCCGAAAAGACATCTGGAAATTCTCTAACCACTGGAATGTCTCCCAATTCCGGACGTGCCTTATCCATCTCAATCGCATAAGCGACGAACGCTTCGTATTATTCCTTCCACCATTAGTAATCAAAAATCATCACATCAACATATATAATTTGTAAATTAGATTCATCTCTAAATTATCATGTAACTAGATTATACTCTTCTCATTTGCAATATCATATTTTTTCATTCATCAAATTTACAACAAGGTTGTCTATCATTGGAAACATTAAAGTTTTTGCATGACAATCCATAACAACATGATTGGCAGCCAACTAATCCATCCCTAGGATTACATCAAAATCACTCATTTAGTAAAATTAGATCGGCTGCCATTTCTTTTCCTTCTATCTTCAATTTACAACTCCTATATACATGCTCAGTCAATTGACTATCATTCATAGGGGTAGATATCATTAACATCTTATTTAACAGTGTGGGTTTTACATGCTTCAATAATTTACATGCAAAAGATGGCGATATAAAAGAGTGTGTGGCACCAAGATCAAATAATACAGATGCTTCTAAATCAAAGATTTGGATGATACCTTTAACCACATCCGAAGTGTCCTAGTCCAATACGTGCCCTCGCCCTCTGCTCTCACCCACTGCCTGCTTCCCCTTTTCCTCAGTTGTTGTCACGACCCAAACTACCCAAAAATCAGAGTTAATTTTTCGCGTTTTGTTATTTTTATTACTTAAACTCTTACCTGTCCTCGAATCGTGACCACACTCCATTAATAATTGGGCTGTGCGTCAATGCCAGTCCCACCATTCAATTACCATCTAACTTATTTCTTCTCTAATCATTTAATATTGTTTACATCATTTATACATCCCCTAAAGTTACTTACAAACATGTTACTGTGCTATGCTTATGTAGATACAATATGTACAAGTGTATATACCTTAAATGATGGGCAGTAGCGGATATCCGGAATGCAGTACTGAGTCGTCGCAACTTCAACTGGAGATTATCTGTGGGAGAAAATGAAAGGGGTGAGCACATCAAGCTCAGTAAGGCAATCCTACGAACAAGTAGGTAACCATACTACCTACATGAACGTGGTGCCATGCATAAACCACCCTTTCTCCACACATTTAAAACAGATGATATGAAAGTTATGATGTTATGTAATTCGAGTTAGCACAGAAAATTTGACATACAATTATTTCAAATCATTTCTTTCTCAATTAAAATTTTCACAATAAAGTCAGGACTCGACCCCTCCTTCGGGTGATCCTGACTCACACAAAACCATGAAAATTGGTATACATCACACATGGGTTTAAAAAGCATGGAAATAACCATCATGCACATTTAATTAAAAACCCAGTTTAAATCATCGAAGTCGTCGACATGTGAGACGAGGCAATATCTGTATAACGGCAATAACCAGGACTGGCCATATGTGTCCTCGTGAGTCCCTCTAGCTTCACGGATCCCAATGTGCGAGGTCTCACCCTGATCGGGAACTGCCCGAGAGGTGGGTCAATCCAACCCGTCAGTCTTATCCGATCTCACGCATCCGAAGATGCCGTATCCGAAGATACCCCGTATCACAAGATACGGTATCCGAAGATACCCCGTATCACAAAGATACCGTATCCGAAGATACCCCACGGTACATCGTACTCCATGCTACTTGCACTGTACATCGTACTCCATGGACCCATATCACTCTAGGTACTCCAGCCCAAATGGCCTGCTTCCCACAGAGAGGTTTTGTTTCTCAATACTCATGCCATGTCTCAAAACGCGCGTGCGAGCCTATTAAATCGGTGACACACAGTCTACCCGATGCTCCAAGCACGGCTCATCGCATGTTCTCATAAAATCAGTGCGAGCGATGCTCAGTACTCTCATCAAATCAAGTAAAATCGACAGAGCCCGCTTTACATCCCCACAAGGCCGCCAACCTCATCCCTCACTCTCACCCCCCACTTAAGAGGTCTTTTGAGCCTGTTGGGCCTTTTGGCTGACTCCAAGGGCAAACAGCGCTACTCTCAATAAATCCAGTAAAACTAGTGCGAGCTAGGCTCTAGCACTATATATATGAATCACATGAAAATCATATAAAATCTGGTGCGAGTTAAACTCCAGCACCCTGTCTCGAAAAAGCATGTGAAATCTGGTGCGAGTTATACTCTAGCACCTATGCATGTAAAACTCTAGTGCGAGCTCTCGCTCCAACACTAATGCATGCATCACCCAAATCAAAACATCGTGCGAGCCTGAGCTCCAGCACGTCCCATGTCAATAAAAACATGTAGGCGGCTCTGTTTCATCAAAACAGTTTTCAAAACAATTATATTGTTGAAGGTATGCAATGCTGTGCATTTTCTTTCAAGGTTAGCCAGCCTACTCATGCATGCATCAAAACACCTCCAGAATGAGCAGGAACCTCTTGTTCTTGCTCCTTCCAATTTTTCCTAAATTTATAAATTTTACCCTTAATAAGGGTATTTTGGTAATTTGCCCATTCGGGGCACTAAAATTATTATTTGACCTCTAGACCCTTCAGATAATTTTTAAAGACTGCATATGAACTTGAAATTGCGTAAAGTTTACCTCTAGCAGTCCGTAGAATTCCCTTACCTTATTTTCCTGTAGAGTCTGACCTTTTCTTTTCCACTGTTGTCTCGTCGCGCAGTCCGTTGTGCTCCCAATCAAATGCCCGGAACTGCGTATCAATATTTCTCAGGTCAGATATTATACAATTTAATTGTATTTCCTATTTTCTGGGCTTAATTTAAATCATTGGGCCCATTTACCCCTATTGGGCCCGATTGCATCTTAATGGGCCTTAATCGGCCTTAAGCCCGTTTTCCACTTAATTTTCGCTTTATCGAGGCCTATTGGGCTCATTGGGCCCACTAATAATTTATTGGGCCTCGTTCTAATTCTTGAATAACTAAATCGATTATTTATGACAATTTATCTAAATTTCCATAATTTAATTCAATTTATGCGAAATTTAAATTCATATCACGCATAACGATGTAAATTGTCGTAAATAAGGGTCACTTACCCGAGATTCCATGCTAGTACAAAATTTGAGGCTATCTCGAGCTCTCGGTGGATGCCAATCGTCGAGCTACATAATTTCATAATTTTTCGGGTAAGTTTTCAGTCCAAAATTAATTAAATAAAATATTCCAAAATTTAAATCGGTCAATTTGACCTCTTATCGACTTACCCGAAGCTCGATTGCATCACAGGAGTTTTCCCCAATTTTTTTCTCTTTCTTTTTCCCTTTTTTCCTCTCTTTTTGGCTGAACCGGTTCAGTCCGGTTCGGACCGGTTCAGACCCGCCGGTTCACCCCGGTTCACTCCGGTTCGGTCTGTTCACCGTCGGTTCACTGCCTTGCCGGTCGGTTCTCCGCCGGTTTCCGTCGCCAGTAGCTCCGCAAGGTCTCCGCATCACAGATCCGCCCTCGGTTTCGGTCGGGCTCGCCGGAATGCCGCCGGTTCGACCTCTTCTCCCCGGCCGTCGGACCCATTTTCTTCCCTTGGCCGTCGCCGACGATTCCCGCTGTCTCTTCGGCTGCTACTGGTCTCAAAAGCACCGCCGTCGCCTGGGCTTTCGGAATCTGGCCTCGGTTCCACCCGATTCGCCGCCGGTGACCCTTTCTTTCCCACGGCCTTCTCTTCCGTTTTCCGCCGGATTTCGGCGTCCTTGGCGCACGTCACCGGTGGCCTGAAGACCGTCGGCCTCTCCTCTTTCTTTTTCGGCCCTTGGCCTGGCCGTTGGCCGCCGGACGGCTCGCCGGTCTCCCTCGATCAGCTGCTTCCGTTTTTGGGTTTCTCTCTCCCCGATTTTCGTTTTCTGATTCTTTTTTTTTATTATTATTTTAATCATTCAAATACCTTAAAAATACCCAAATATCCCTTAAAATTATTATTTTATTCCAAATTAATTAATTTAATTTAATTTAATTTATTTATTATATTTTAATCCTTTTTCGGGTATAATTTCTTCGTATTTTCGGGATATTGTCCCGAATGACTTTTCAGTATATTTTTTGATTATTTTCAGGATTATTTTTCCGAACTAAAAATCCCGATTAATTCCCATAAATTAATATCTTGATCAATTTAACCCAAAATAAATTTATTTCACCTTTATTGACCAAGATTTCTCAAATCCATATTTTTAATTAAATTTCCTTATCGAAATTATATCGACTTTCGATCTTTTAACCATTTTGCCCTTACACGTGTTCGGGATTAATTTAACCCGACTTCCCTTCACGAATACTCATTCATTTTGTATTTTAATTAAATTCGGGTCTTACTGTTGTAGCCCTCCTCCTCGGAGCAGCTGTCCCAACTAGAGCTCTCTCTAGCTCCTTGCCCTTTTGTGGGGCTCTCTCTGTCATCTCTGGGTAATCTCGAATTATATGCCCTGGCTTCCCACATCTGAAGCATACTACCTGAGGCCCATAGCATGGTCGAGTTCCATAGTACTTACCACACTTGCCGCACTGCTCTGTCATAGGTCGTGGCCCTCCAATCACAATTCCCTTAGCTGGAACAATGACCGAATACATGGGAATATTAATGACATGCCCTAAATGTATTACCGCAAGTGCACAGGTCGTACAAGTAATAATGGGATTTGAGTCCCGAGTTATCGTCCCTCAAAGAAGTTGGTTAGCCTAATTAATTATCGGTTAATCTTACCCTATGGTATATCCTAGCAAATTATGAGATTAAGGTGGTGATCTACTAAGGCTAATTAAAAGTACTGAAAATAATAAAACTATAAAATAAACTAAATAAAACCGAGCAAAATTACTTACAGTGCTCCACGCAATTAAAATCAAAAGCCTACAAAAGAAATTAAAACAATTAAAACTAATTAACGCAAATAAAATGCAAATATGAAAATAACAAAGCAAGATTAATTAAACTAAAATTAACAAACCTAAAATGCAATAAGACTACTTAATCAAAATGCAATTTAAACTAACTTAAGATTTAATGAAATAAGTTTACCCCTAATTTAATTCTAAATGAACACTTAATTAACTATCAACCTAATTAAAACTAAGTTCTAAACCATTAAACAAGAATACTAATCATGCAATTTAATTAAAGACTCTAAACTAAGCTAACAAATTAAGTTGAATATAAACTAAACTAACAATGCATGAAAATGAATTAATTAACTACTATGCACTAGCCAAACAAAGCCTTAACAATTTTAAATCATCCCCATGTCCCTCCAAACATTGTTCATGTTTCATTTCATTTTCTGGTTTCCAGGTGTGGTCTGTCCAGGCGTTAACGGGTTGCTCCTGCACCATGCCTCTCGGTTCTGTGTTCTCAGTCTGCTATCTTGGTGCAATTAGGTGCTGCTTCAGACGTGGTCTTCAACACCAATCTTCCATGACATGCGTGGCCAGGTGCTGCTCCCGCTCCCGCTGGTATCTACTACAACCGACAACGACATACATTACTGTCCCGTTCCGCTTGTCATCCAGCTATACCACGAATCTGTTGATGGCTTCATTCCCGATCTTCCTTGGTCTTCAACCTACATCCAATCAACCTCAACCCGTGATAAGGAAAATGAAAATTGAAACTGAACAGTAAACAAAAGTTATAACAGGGGAGAACAGAGGAGAAACACACAACCTTTCACTGCAATATTCACGGTTAAGAGATGCCAATACTAAACATGAAGCAAAGCCAAATTGATGGTAATGTACCTTGGAAGATAGGCTACTAATAAGTGAAGAAAATAAAAAATTTAAACTGATAGAACAAATGATCCAAACTGAAGAACTAAATCTAAAAAAAAAAATGTTAATAGTAAGAAATGATGAAAAAGAGCATGAACTTTCAGATTAATCAAACAGTAGATCACGAACAGTGGATCACGGTGAAGAAGATTAATCAAACATCAACCGATTTCTTTCCAGTAGCCACGGTTTCTTTCCAGTAACCACAGTTTCTTTCCAGTGGCCACGGTTTCATTCTTTCCTCAACCAAACCGATATTGTTCCACCCTTCCAATATTACCAGTCGATACACGGAATTATCCTAACATGTTAGATCGGCAATAATGAATCAGAACATCATGATCGACATTGATGATTAAAGCTTTGCAAATGATGTGGATTATAACCAAAAAATAAATTAAACTTCTAGCAAGAAAATGATCTAAACGTGTAAAGTAAATTGGATTGGTAAAGAATAATTCTAAGCAACTGAGATATATAAATTTAAAAAGAAGAGATTTCCATAATCGATTCAATTGAATAGAACAGTAGCTAAAATATAGAAGCTAGAAGAAAAAGACTAATCGGCAGAATAATGAAAAACAAAGAAAATAAGACTTTTTAAAGTTAACCTAAAAAAAAAAACTATTCTACCCTACTTTTCCACACCCTTTTACAATTGCCATCATTTTCTATTTATATACACATTTAGGGGTACGATTGTAATTTTTCCATCCTAGATGAGTTGGCATTGTTTGGCCACTTGTCTTCACACTATTGGCTCCTTAAAAAATAATATTTTCATGTCATCTGTCTTTTTGTCCAATTGGATGTGCTAGGCTCGTGTTGTCCGTGTGGTCCAATCTCGATTTTAGCTCAATTTTGGTTCATTTTCTACCGAAATATTCAAAATTCATTCGGATTTAATTTATCTGCAAACATGAGAATTTTAATTAAATAAAGGTGATAATTAACAAAATAAATCGGGGATTTAAATAATTAATTAGGAAATTAAGCACAAATAATTCTAAAAATATAGAATTATCAATTAACTGTCCTCTCTCGGATCTCTTCGATCCTCGACCTCTTTCCAAAAAATCTTTTGCTTCCCTTATAACTGAAGCCTCTATCCATTACTGGTCTCTCCTTATCTCTGTCCCTCATCTTACTAACCTTTCCAAACTCTCAGGCGATCCTGTCGACATCTTGCTCACACAATTGCGCCCTGAGCACTGCCTCTTCATAGGTCGATATATCCAAAGGAGCTAACCTGGACCTGATGGTCGGTTTCAGTCCATCCATAAACTTCTGGATTTTCTCAGCCTCATTACTCATTGTATTGGGATCATACTTGCCCAAGGAGATAAAGGTCGTCTTATACTCATCCACTGTCCTACTCCCTTGGGTCAATCCCAGAAATGTCATTTTCATCTTCCGTTGAGTGATATCCGATACATACTGTCTCCGGAATGCCTCCAAAAATATATCCCAGCTGATCTCAGTATACTGGTTCTCAAAATAAGCATAGTGGATTTCCACCAATGTTCTGCTGATCCCTTCAGCATAAAAGCAGTAAACGCTACCATCTCGATAGTAGTGCACTCAAAGAACCCACATAGCTTCTCAATCTCATTTATCCAATCCTTCGCAGCCATTGGGTCCCTTACTCCACTCAAAGATGGTGGTCTGAACTTCTGAAACTGCCACAGTCTGTCCAAATCACAACCGTAACCTCAGCCTCTACTGGCCTATGGTGTAGCAACAGGTGTAGGAATATCGTGTGCAGGTGGGGTATCTATCGTCTGAGGTCTCTGGGCTTGCCTTGCCTGTGTCTTAGGAGCTGTCGCCTGCTCGACATCACCCTGTGTAGCAGGACTCTATCTACCACTAACTCTAGGTAAAGATTGGGTGACCAACTCCAATATCATCTCAATGCTCCACTCAATCCTCGCAAAGTGAGCCTCAGTACTCTCGGGCCACTCCTCTGAACGTTGTGGAGCGTGCTCAACCTTAGTCTCCACCTCAATCTCTTCCTGAGCCTCGTGTGTTTTTGGCTCAACACGACCCCCAGGCCAACCTTTACGGCCTCTAACTTGCCCTCACGCCCCTCTACCACGACTGGTATTAGGCATATTGTCTCACTTCCCTACATACACATAAATTTCTTAGTCAACCCATCGACACACACACAATTGTATCTAAACAAGCACAGTAATATGAGGATGTAATTTTCCAACTTATTAAGTATTTTAGACATGACACACGTCAGACCAACTCAATTCTGATAACAACTTCTGTCACAACCCTCAATCTTACCTAAATATGTACAAATTTTTCATTTTTTAATCATAATGGTTTATACATCCATTCCTTATTCCGATCGTGAACAGCTACCCTCTCCACAGTTGGGCTATGTGTCAATGTCTACCTCATCCATCCATAATAATTTAATTTGCAATATAATTTTAGAAGTAAACACTTTTATAAATACGTCAAAGTTACTATTTACAATTGTTTATATTGCTTTACATCCCCAATGTTTACATACAAAATGCTACTGTGCTATGTTTAGTTTAGATACAAAATAATTCAAGTGTATATACCTTTAGCGATGGGATGCAGCAGATACCAAAAGGGATAAGCCTCTAGTCACGCTCAATCTCTACTCAAAACTCTATAGAGAGGGGAAAATAAGGGGGTGAGCAAACCACACGCTCAGTAAGGCAATCATGCGAACAGGTAGATACTGCACTATCTACGTGATCGTGATGCCATGCTCAAAAGCATTTAGTTCATTATTTTATCTCAAAACATGAGTGTATGATTGTGTTAATGGTATGTAAAGCAATTCATGCTGTTCAAATTCAGTGCACAAATCAATTCAAAGCATGGAATTAACCATCATGTATATTTATAAGTAAGGCATGGCATTAATCATCATGCATATTTCATAAGTAAAGCATGGCATTAAACATCATGCATCAGTGCACTTTAAAAACCATTAACATACTGTCATCTCAAAACATTCCATCACTTGTCAGGTCTCAGCCCCTCCCTCTGACTGTCCTGACCCCCAAATCATTTCAAACATGGATTTATTCACAAAGCAATAGACATGTGATATAGGCAATTCAATAAGGGAAATAATCTCTAGGACTAATGCTTTTGTTTTCATGTACATTTCTCAAACACCCAAATTTTTCCCTTCAATCACCCAATTTCATTTCCTAACATCTCATGCATTCTAGCAAAGCATTTAAGCCCCCAAATTGCGCATAGATATCTATAAGAGTCCACACAATTCCCTTACCTCGATTTACTTGAGTGCGACTCTCTCTTCCTCTTAGCTTCTTACGCTCTTGGCTCGTCTTGCTTCGGTATATCCTCAGGAGCTGCGATTCATTCATCCAATCACTTGAGTTAATGTTGTTAACTCACATTTTGACCTCACTAGTCAATATAATTCATTTATGCATTTTACCAATGCCTTGATCCACATTTTACCCCTCTTAGGTAAATCTCTCAATTTATTCACTAACAACATCTTAAAATCATACTAATAACACTATTTTCACCTCAAGATATCTCATTCATCATTAGCCTCAATACATTCCACTTTCTCACACTAGACCATTTCTAGGTGATAATCATTCCAATGCATTTTAGATAGTTTTCTAACAATACTAAGCACCCCAATCAACCCCAAACATCAATAGTATAACAATGTACTTAAGTTGTTTCATTAGAAACTCACCTAGCTTGATTTCCTCTTTGCTCCAAATGGAAATACACCTTTTGTTCTCCAATCCAACAAATGGGAAAAATGCCTCCAAGCTATGTTGTTCTTCTCTTGATGTGAACAACTTGTCTCTAATAGCTTTCCCTCAAATCTTATTAAAAATTGTTGGATTTAGGAGTGAGAAAGCTAGGTTTTTGGGTTTGGAATGGAAGGAAATGGCATTGTCCCGAAATCTGCAGATCCAACTGCTCCTATTTATAGATTCAGCTTGATGAGATCGATCTACCTTGGGTGGAGATCGATCTGGTCCTTTAAATTTCTCTTTTTCATGGCATTTTCA
This sequence comes from Firmiana major, assembly GCA_033439115.1. Classification (NCBI taxonomy): domain Eukaryota; kingdom Viridiplantae; phylum Streptophyta; class Magnoliopsida; order Malvales; family Malvaceae; genus Firmiana; species Firmiana major. The sequence goes on along the minus strand of CM065908.1, from coordinate 40,213,501 downwards.
AGCATGAGATCGATCTGCTCCAAAACAGAGAGCTAAGGAGATAGATCTATTCTATTAAGGATCAATATGCATTTTATAGAATGTTTAAGAGATCGATCTGGCTCCCTTGGAGATCGATCTGCCCTATACCATTGCTCAAATAAGAGCATTCTAGCTCTTCCAGATCGATCTCTCATCCTATGGGATCGATCTACCCTTCATATTTTTTAGATTTTCTGCACTTTCCTACAGAAAACTTATACCAAAACATCCTTAATTCGCTGCCATAGTCATTTTCTCATTCGATTACCTTTAAGACTTGAAATTAGCATCCATTCATACTTCATACACTTTAAAACTTGTATAGAATCTTTGTATACCCAAAGGTACATAATATAAACTAAATGAAAGTGCATACTCATGCAAATCTTCATTCCATTTACCACACTACTCATATTCCATTCCACCCATATTCTTCACATGTTTAAGTCCATTTCTTCATATTCATATATAATGTAACTTGTATGTACAATCACTACTCTTATTACAAGTGTATACATTAAACTTATGGACTTACATCACATATACTTCACATATACTTCACATTACAAGTATATCACCCTACTTATGATTCTCATTTACATTTCTATGTACCTATATACAATTATACATATACGGGGTCTCAGAGGATGAGAGATCGATCTGGAAGAGCCAAAAATGCTCTTATTTAAGCGATGGAATAGGTCAAATTGATCTCCAATGATGCCAGATCAATCTGCTAAGCATTTTGTGAAGAATGAATCGATCTCTAGAGGGTCAGATTGATTTCCTTAAGCTATTAACTTGCAATAGATCGATCTCCTGCTATGAGCATATCGATCTCATTAAGTATGAAAGGTCGGCTTCAAGAGCAAAAATGCAGAGCAGATCAATCTCCTAGGGTAGCTGATCGATCTCATTAAGATAATTCTATAAATACTGGACTTCTGTATTTCAGTTTTCACGGGATTTACTATTTCATTCAATAACCAAAGTGTAACCTAGCCAAGAAACACTAGAAAATTTCAGTTTGTGATCAGTTTTGAGTGAGATACAGTTGAGCAAAGTTGTTCTTAGCAAGAAGAGAGCAACATACTTGGAAACAAAGGATTGAAATCAAGAGTTCAAGGAGCAAGGAGGCTTTTATCATTTTGGTGAAAAATGAAGGAAATTTCAGCTAGGTAAGATTTAAGGCACCAAATTTATATGTTCAACTAAGTGTATTGATGAGTAAATTGATATATGTTTGAAATGTTAGAAATGAAAGGATAATGAAAAATCACCATAACCTAGATATTGGTGAGAAAATGAGAAAGTGATGAGGAAATGGTATTAACATTGATTTAATGATGGAATATGCATGTAGGGAAGATTATAAGGTAATCTTATGAAATGCATAAATTAGAAATGAGGAGAAATCAAGATAGTTATGTGAAAATGTGATTTTATACCATATTTGGAGGAAGTGATGAAAGTTATGTATTGAATTGAGATTTGGCAAATGAAATAAGTATATAGTGATATACTAATGCTAATAATTATAACAGCTTTAGAAATTACCTTGGAAGCTGATCGGACTGCGAAAGTGAGTTGCACCGAGGAAGAGAGGTCACTTGACGTGATCCGAGGTAAGGAAATTTCGTGAGTAGCTAGAGATGGCTACACATAATTTATATAGAGTTTCAATTATTATACTCTATATGAATTCCCGAAAATAGACATGTTGTTGTGCTAAGGATTAATGAGATAAAGTGTGTTTTATCTAAAAATAGGATAAAAAGCCTTAGAAGCATGTTGTGACTCGTAATTCATGAGTTGCATGATAGAATGGCTAATGTTTTCATGTATATGCGAAAATAGCACATTTGAGTGCTTATTTGATTTACTTGTGTGAAATGTAATTTCAATAGCCATCTATTTGGTTTTGTCTGAAAACCATAAGAGCTAGAGAATACTCGTACTATATTTTGAGATATGCATCACATAGTACTGGAGGATATACTCGTGCTACATTTTAATGCGATTTTATGCATGTTAGAGTACTGGGAGCATAGCTCATGCTCAGTTTGTGATTAATGCGTATAGAGTATTGGGAGCTTTTCTCATATTTAGTTTTACATGATAGAGTACTGGGAGCATTGTTCGTACTCGACTTTTCATGATTTATACATGATATCGTACTACAACGATAGTTCGTACTTGATTTGAAAAGAAAACTATGCATTAACCTAGTGCTAGAGGTTACTCGCACTAGTGTTTGATATTTTGAGATTCATACACAGTGTTAAAGAGGTGGAGTGTTGATTATGAGTCACATTCAAGACGCACACTGTAGTTTTTATGTGATATATAAGACATGTTAAAGAAAAATCGTGACGATTTCCTCCATGTAGATTGAGTGTCACACTGTGGAGATGTTCGCATATGGATTTAGAGACGTCGCATTATTTCCATAGTATGAGGGCTAAGACTTATGGCAAGCACCCCGACTATGATGTATTTTCATGGTGTGAGGACTAAGACCTATGGCCGGCATCCCGACCATGAGGAGAGGGTCGTACGAATAGCATGGAGTACATTGTACTGTGTGTTGTGTGGATTTGTGGAGTTGAGGAGTTTATAGCTGGAGGTTGTGTTAGACTGACCCCCCTCCCGTTACAGTAGTGATAACCTGCACACCGAGATCTGTGTTGCCTGGGATTTCACCATGATAGGATATGAACATAGTCCATGAGAGTATTGCATTTAGCCACTGAGTCTCGCATGATATATCACTTGTTTTTATGATACGGTTAGACCTAAGAGAGATAGGTTGGAAACCGATTTGTGTTATGTTGTGAACTGCCATATTTACCGTGATTTATGTGTAAATGGCAATGATTTTCTATAAAGGCATTCCTAAAATTATAAATATACACTGTTTTGCATAAATGCCTACATTTGATAACTCAGCATGATTTTAAGTACATGAGATTTATTTTGTACTACTATTATATTAGTTTTGATTCATGCTATTGAGATGAGAGAAGGAAAGGCAAAGCCTTATTTTCAGTAGATAGTGCGATTGTCTACTTGCTTGCCTGTTTTCCTTACTGAGCGCTGCTCATCCCTCTTTATTTTCCACTCTCTATAGATCATCCGCAGTAGATTGAGTCCGACTGAGGTATAGCATTCATTGTATCTGCTGCCTATCCATCTTACGAGAGGTATACACACTCGAACATTTTGTACTGAACAATGTATAAGCACAGTTATGTAAACTATTGTACGGTCAGGATGTAAATGTACAAATACTGTATAAGAGTTTATATTGTCGGAAAGAATACTAAATTCTATGTGTATTGTGAATAAATGTGAGTGAGTGACTAATATCGAATCACAGCCCAACTGTTGAGGAGAGAAAGGTAAGTAAAGTAAAAAAGCGAAAAATTAGTAGTGGTTTTTGGTAAGTCACAGAATGAGGTCGTGACAAAAGGGATCTTCCACATTGTTTTGCTAAAAATTAGTCACATAATCAAGTTTAGAAACCTAAAAAATTCACATATTAATTTCACAAAGATCCCAAACTTTCTCTCTCTAGCTTACCTTTAATGGTTGAACTTCTCTTAAGGATTTCAAGCTCTAAACAACTTCTTTTAAACCCTAAATTGAGATAGACTAAAGAGGACGATGAAAGGAAATTTTGGTTAGAGTATTGTGAGCTATCTTTCTTTCTTTCTCTCTTTTTCCCTTTACTTTCTCTTCTTTTTCCTTTATTCTTTCTTTTCTTTCTTTTCCCATTGGGTTTCCTTTGTTATCTTTTCAGCTCCCATGTCTTTTAAAACCTATTTTAAGGCTTTCAAACCACTAGGTGTCTTTTAAAACCCATTTTAAGGCTTCAGACCATTAGGGGATCGATCTCAATATTTAGGGGATTGATCCCTTCCCTTAAAAATGCCTCAAAATCACAATATGGAATAAGGGGGTCGATCCCTTTTATGCTTTCCTACAAAATTTGGGCATTTTTCCTTCAAAGGCATCTATCTCTTAGCCTACGTGTCACACCCCGGAAGCGCGGAAAATAGGGCTAATTTAAAACTTTTTATTCATTAATTCACAATTAAGAGTGCATTCCTGTGCAGTGTCATACATCATCACCTATATTATACCTCAGGATCTCGTCATTGAATAGTATATATTATATCATATACATTACTTGATCTCAAGTTAATTAATCCTAATACATCCCATACAATGTTATACATCAAGTGTCTGCAATTATGATAATTGTCTGGGTACATGAAAAGATAAAAGATACCTCAAAATACAATATATATGGCCTGGAGCTCAAGTCCTCCACTAGCCACTACTCCGTACGTCGCAGCAAAACCCTTTTCACTTGAAGAAATCTGGGGGGAAAGAAAACAGGGTGAGCTTCTAAATCGCTCAGTAAAGGGGGTAAGGGACTCATTTCATAAACCAAAATGCACATCACAAAATATTTATTTGTATGTGAAACTCATTAATCTCATTTGAAAACCATAGCATGAAAGTACTCAAAACGACATTCTCATGTCTCAAATCATGTGAAAACATGAAGTAAAAAGGCTCAGTCTAGAGCAATAACAAAGCATGTGAAAATAATGCGATAATCGCTTTCTCAATAAACGTGATAAAATCACTGAAATAGTAATGCACGTGGCACAGCCACTAAACACACGTGGCATAGCCACTGATTTAAATGCACACGTGGCATAGCCACTAAACACACGTGGCATAGCCACTGATTTAAATTCACGGGTGGCACAGCCACAGAATAGGGTTTCTCACGTGGCAACGGCCACCAATTAGGGTTTCTCACGTGGCAACGGCCACCAAATAGGGTTCTCACATGGCAACGGCCACCAAATGGGGTACTCACGTGGCAACGGCCACCAAATAGGGTTTCTCACGTGGCAACGGCTACCAAATGGGGTACTCACGTGGCAACGGCCATCAAATAGGGTTTCTCAAGTGGCAACGGCCACCAAATAGGGTTTCTCACGTGGCAACGACCACCAAGTATACGTGGCATAGCCACAGAATGGGTTATTCTCACGTTACCAGAACGGAGAAGAATCGGGCTTACATGCTACCAGAGCAATGCCCGGTGTGTACTCAGAATTACACACCTAAGTCTTAATCACATAAGACTAGTTTACCTTCACGTAGAACTCATAGTGGTTTTTCTCTCATAAAACTCATTTGAAAACCGTTTTGTACTCAACACAAAACATAGTAAAATCGAGTTCCAACCAGCAAAGCACGCACACATTTCTCAAATCTCGATATTGCCTTAACGTAGAGCCCAGTTACAAACACATAAAAACATTGGGCTCCAACCGGCTATAAAAATCGTGTGCAATTGTATCACAACACAACACTCAACATGCTTGTTTTATAAATCACAATTCATGCTATAATAGTTTACAAATCACATACACAAATGGTTTAGTTTCCCTTACCTCTTTGCACCTCGTATAGTGCAATCGTTTTCCCCGTATCACGGACTAGCCTCGCATTCCACTCTGGAACTCCTGAGCTGTCCAAACGATGTTAAAACATCAATATTCAACTATCATATCAACCTCAATTCTCAAAATCGAGCATAATTGCTCATAACTCCTCAAATTTCTCAATTCTCATAACTCCACCACAAACCACAATCTCGCTCATAACACCTCAACATTCTATATTTCCTATGCCACAATATCTATGCTAATACACCACATTGTCTAAATCTCCATTTATAGCTCAAAATTCCTAAATTGCTAAATATCATTATCACTCAAACCACATTGTAATTTCATCAATCCCTAATCATTTCTCAGCTATTTCAACACAATGACAACAACCATTATTATCAAAATCATCTCAGATATCAAGATCGAGGTTTAGAAATTACCCAAAACTTGTGAAGAGCTTATCTCTTGCCTCGATTCGATCCGTCTTTCGATTTCCAAGTATGTTGTTCTCCCTTTGATGAGGAACAACTTTCCTTCTTGCCACAACTTCTGATTTGGATGGAAATGGGTGCTTTGGATGAGTGAGAAAGCTAGGTTTCGGAGAAAATGGGGGTTGGAAGAGAGAGAAAGTGAGATTGCAGGAGAAAAATAGGAGTTCCTTATATAGGCTGAGGGTAGGAGATTGATCTGGCTCTTGATGAGATCGATCTGCATTTGAATTTTTTGGGACGATTTGGGGCAATTTATGCCTAGGAGATCGATCTGTCGAGGGGTGAGATCGATCTCTTTATGGCTTTATGAGATCGATCTGCTCCTTGAGGAGATCGATCTTCTCCCAAACAGAATCATTTGGAGATCGATCTCTTCCTCATGAGATCAATCTTCTCTCAAACAGAATCATAAGGAGATCGATCCTCTTCCATTGGAGATCGATCTGCTCCTTAAATTCCTCCTTTCTTGTCATTTTTAACTCACTAGATCGATCTCTCCTTCTCCCAGATCGATCTGTCCTCATAGCTTCACACTTATTTTAAACACTTAACATATAAATCTCCAATTATCATTCCCACAATTCATTTAGCTCAATAAATTACACTTCAAATTCTTATTACATATTTAAAATATGTCCGAAATTCTTAGATCTCACACTACGAGATCAAGCTTACTCTTTTACTGCCTATTTTTAGCTTTTGCTAATTAGGGATCGGTCCTTCTAAGGTAGGGGATTGATCCCTTAGCCTGGAACACCATTCTTTTTTATGTTTAAACCCCAAAAATGCCTCAATTTCAACTCCTAACTTCCTTCAATCATTGAGTACCTCAAAAATCATTCCTAATACATCAATGTACATACATAAATCAACATTTCTACAACCGCAACATTTCATATGGTCTTAATCCTTTACTTAAACTTAAAACTTCATACATACATATAATTCTACAACATAATTCATTTTAACTTTGATATCATAAACCATTAATTCATATGTATGCTAGAATCTATTCCAATCAGTAATCAACCAATTTCACAATACAATACTCAATATAATCATTTATTCAACATAGTTTTAAGCTTATATAATGTGAATTCAGGGTTTTACAGGAGATATCACAGTTCACTTTTGGTACCTATTCTGGTAATGTATATGATTTTATTTCCAAACAATTTTTCTACTAGTACAAAATTCGGGATATGTATTAGGTTAAAGTATGATTATGTACGTCAAATGTTGAGTCTGGGGATGTACTAGTAGTCAACAATAGTTTAGAAGGTATTGAAATTCCACGCATGAAGTCGTACTCCACAAATAGTAAGCCACGTTGTTCTGAATCGATATTGAAAGTCTTCAAACCATTAATCAATTTAAACAAACCATTCCTTTAGCCAGGACCAGCTTAGATTCCTCATGGTAACTTGTAATGGTCTCGAAAGCTAAGAATTTTTGGCTACCTCTTTCCTTTACCTGTTATGTTTGTCACTCGCTCAATCTAGTTATTACCTAACTAGTAGATTACTACGTTATTACCTAACTAGTAGATTACTACTTATTTTAATTGTTTAAGACTAATCATCTAAGGTCATTTTTTAACTGCCTTGTAATGCATGCCAAAATCGGGGTTGAAACATTCTGCCCTTATATATGCCTATTTCTCATCCTCATATTGCATCACGATATAATTTCAACATGTGGCACACCAATAATCATAATAGACCATTCAAAATATTGCATTATCATTAATTTATCATATCCAGATATTTCTCATTACAAGGCACAATTTACCTATAATCTCGATACAAGCCTAGTAGTTACATACCAATATCTAATACACTGCATATACAAAAAGAATCGAAATGTCTAGGATATAAACAAAACGTAAAGAGGACTTATACCTCAATGCAAAAGCTAAAACTCTGTAGCACATATGCAAGCTCTCAGTGCACCACACACACACCCAAAACTATCTGAATTAATTTGTGGGGAGAAAGAAGGGCTGAGCTAAAGCCCAATAAAAATATATACGAAGATATTCTAGGCTTATATCGTGCAAATGCATGTATACCCATGCCTGAAAATCGAGGTTAAAACAATTTAATCTAAGCATTATACAATAATTATTCTAAACTAATATAGTCTTATGATAAAGGTCCTCGGGTTTGTACCTTTTAGCGAAATACATATACCATGCATAAAAAATTCAAGTACCAAACCTAGAGAGTATAATGCAATAGTTCACAACCCTTTAAAACGTTTTGTACGAGTGTTATTATAAATACCGTAAAATTTTCATGTACCCAGTTTAAATATTGAACAACTAATAGAGAAACTAGGAATAAGTTTATTGGTAGAAAATATGTATATATATATATATACATTATTGAGCAAGATTTAAGTATATGTATTCCGCCATGATTAGGTAAGTACCAATATTGGACTAAAATACCCTTCTTAATAATGTTTGATAAGTTATTAAGTGTATAAGTATATAAGTATACATATATATATATATATACATAGGAATGTCACGAGTTGGCCTCCAAAGTGATGCCAAACCCGAATGGTTCATTATATATATATATATATGAGAGTGAAACTGTTTCGAGGGGAAATAATAGTGATGAATGTCGTGCAACAAAGGGAATGAGTGATAATAAAAATGTGTTGTTCCATCAGTCATAACTATCCAATTGTTTAAGGGAAGGAGTAGTACTCAAAAAGGAGAAAACTAAGGAAATGTATATTTATATATATATATATAATATGGGGGTGGTTACAGTAAGAAAGGGAGTAATGAAACTACAGCAAGGACGGCAAAGAAAATAAAGAATGAAGCGAAATGATGGAGCTAGAAATGATAGAAACGTGCATGGAAGAAACCAATTTCAAAGTGGTAAACTACTGCTGCTAGCAGCGTTAAAGGGAAGGAAAATAATAAAAATAATGGCTAGAAACCGAAGAAAGATGTCAGAATGTGAAGGAAAGAGAGTGAAAACAAAGCAAGCATGAGGCTCTTAAACTGAATTGGAAATGATGGGAGACTGCAACATATCGTGTAGTGATGTTGAGGATGACCTGCCTGAGGGAAAGAAACACAAAAATATATACATATATATATAAACAAATGGTTGTTTGTTCTGGTGAAAGGAAGTGTGACTGATTGAAACAGAACAAGAGTTAGGAAGGAAACTGAATGAGGTGAAGACAAAAGGGACAAGACAAGTCTAGGTAGGAGTAGAACCTAAAATTAACATTGGGGTAGTAGAGGTGCCGACCGATGAGGAATGGAAACTGTTGAATAGCAGGCGATACAGAAAAGAGAATGAGTGGTTGGAGATAACCTGGAGTAGGGGTGTAAACGATACAGTGGTGCTCGCAAGCTACTCGGGCTCGACTCGAGTAAAACTCGAATTCGGCTCGATTTTAGTCGAGTCGAGCTCGAGCTCGAGCTATCGAGCGAGTCAAATTCGAGCACTTAGATACCCGGCTCGAGTAGCTCGCGAGCCTAATCGAGCCTCGAGTTTTTATATATTTTAATAATATAATAATATTTATATAATGATTCGAGCCTAATCGAGTCTAATCGAGCCTAATTGAGTTCGAGCAAAATATCAAACTTATATAATCGAGCCTAATCGAGCGAGCTCGAGTAGCTCAAATTCGATCTCGAGCCGAGCTCGAGCTAAGTATCGAGCACCGAGTTTCGAGTCGAGCTCGAGCTCGAGCACCTCACTATATCGGCTCGGCTTGACTCGATTACACCCCTAACCTGGCGCACGGAAGGAAAGGAATGTGGGGGCAGCAAAACTAAAGTAGAAGGAAGTGAATGGATAAAATATATATATGGTGGTCGAGTACTTTAAAAAGGGATGAGAGTTGGGCAAATGCAAGGACATACGCGACCTCCTTGGAGGTTGGTAAACCAGGCTAGAATAGAAGCAAGAGTAAGGGAAGATGATAGTTTCACACTTGAAAACAAAAAAGAAAGAACAAGGTAGAAGTAGGGGTAGCCTCGAGAGGGGAAGAGTGGCATGAAAAACTGTCAGGGAGCGATAGGAAGAATAATTTAAGAGATGAGAAAGAGAAAACTGGAAACAAAGAGTGAAATGAGAGAGTTGAATGGGATAGAAAAGAGAGAAAATTTGGAGGAACGTGAAGGAGTTCTGTTAGAAGGCAAAAGTTGGGGAAGAACTTCTCACCACCATCCTACTAGCCGCAAACCAGAAACGCCATTAGCCTCCATCACCACTAACGTGTGTTACTGTATCAATCATCGCAGTCTACAGATTTAATGCTACTCTATTTTAGTTAGCAGTAAATGAGTGCAGGATGAAGGAGGTGATTGCAACAATGAGAAATAAAGGAAAACATGGTTGTCGAAACCTCTTTCTGTGTCTAGGGGACTGGAAAGCCGAGAGTGGAGGTAAGGTCGACAGTTGGTTCGGTGATGGTTGAAGCCAAGGTGTTAAAAGGGGAGATTGTTGTGTAGCACCTGGAAGTAGGAGCAGAGGAGAGGCACCGAAGATTGATATTGCTGGAAAGAGGTTGGTCGAGATGTGAGGATGGTGATGAAGAAAGGATGGCAACATCGAGGGATGGTTGATGACGATGAACGAAGCCGAGGCAAACGAAACAATGAAGGAGAAAAAGAGAGGAAGAAAAAGAAAAGAAAAAGGAAAAAGGATGGGAAAGGAAAAAAGGATTCAAAAAAAAAGGGGGGAAAATATCTTTATGTATATATAACTATAATTATATATATGTATATATATATATATAATAGAAGAAAATTGAAAGAAAAAAGTGTGTACTGAAAATCTGGGAAAAGACTAAGGGAAAATAGTTCGAAAATATTAGTTCAAAATTTTTGGTGAAACAAATCGATTGGAGCGGGCTCGCTGACCCACACCACTGAGGCATCAAGGATTACGGGCAGACACCGAGGTAAGAAAAAATTCTCATCTTCTGCTAGAGATAAATATGTCATGACCCATTTTTACCAAAATCACTACAAAATTTTTGCTTTTTCAATTCCTTTCCCGGTCGTGAACATTCTCACTGATAGCAGTTGGGCTATGAGTTAATATTAGTCACCATTTACCATCAATCTTTTAATTAATCAAGAGCAAACACATACATTTGAAAATTTAAGTTCTATACTTATACATGTTTGCTAACATTTACGTCCCTCATATTACATTTCAAAATAATTACTATGCTATTACATGTTTAGATGCAAAACGATTCTTGTGTGTATACCTCTTGACGATGGAGCGCAACGGATATCTAGATACAACTCCTCAGTCCCTCACTAGACTACTGTGTGCGCTCTATAGATGGGGAAAATGAAGGGGATGAGCAACCACACGCTCAATAAGGCAATAATGCAAGTATGATAGATAACTACACTATCTACGTGCTTATAATGTCATGACATAAAATCATTTATATCTGGAGCATGAGGTAATGTTAAAACTATGCCACATATATATACTTTTATCATGTACTGAAAACATGAAAATAGGCATGTAAACATCAAAAATCATCATCTAAAACTTCTCATGCTCATCATAATAAACTCATCAGTTTCATCTCAAATCATAGATTTCATAATCATCATAAAACCATCCCTCAGGGTTTAACACCTTATCAAAACATAGTAAAACTCATCACAAAACAACATATCATCCTTTTAAAAACATCCCACAAGGCTCGACCCCTCCCTCGGGTCTACCCTGGATAACACACAATGTGTTTAGTATATAAAACCATGTGATATCATGTGAGACAGGTGGTCACTATATAGAATCGAGGACTCTGTTGGCCAACTATGTCACTGTCAACCCAGACCACACGGATCCCAGTGTGCGGGTTATCATGCTGTAACGAGAGGTGGGTTAATCCTACCCTCCAGTCTTTAAATCAAGATCATTACCACACGGTACAACATACTCCACCTGATATACACGGTACAACGTACTCTGTGGACCCATATCACTGTTGAGGGTGCCTGCCGTAGGTCTTATCTACCCCATACCATATATAATCGACTCAGTCTCAAATGCACGTGCAAGCATCTCATCTGTGTGCCTATCAGTCTACACAAGTCATCCAGCATAGCTCGTATGAGCATCTCATCCGTGTGACACACAGTCTACACGAGACATCTAGCACGAATCATTAAAAATCACAGTGTGAAAAGCCCAGTACGAGCAAAGCTCCAGCACGATTTCATGCATAATCAGTAAAATCCTCGTACGAGCAACACTCCAGTACAATTTTATGCAAACTAGACAATGATCAAATCATGTATGAGCATAGCTCCAGTACGGTTATATGCATAAGAAATAAATGTAAACCCACGTATGAGCAAAAGCTCCAATATAGCTTACATGCATCTCAATTCAAAATATGGTGCGAGCTAGGCTCCAAAACATTTCATGCATGTAAAAATATTGGAAACCCGTGCGAGCGAAGCTCTAGCATGATTAAACTCATATATATTTGATAGGCGGCTCTATTTCAATAAAACACGCTCTAAACCAAAGTTAGCATATGACTTGTGCTATTTCATGAAGTTTTGAAATCAAATAGCCAGCTTATCCGTCAATTTTGCTTAAATTGAAGCAATGTATTTCATAGAAACATTAAAATGTGATATTTATGCAATAATTAGCCCTACTACCCTTTTTGTAAGATTTATTTCTAAGACAAAATCATCCTTTTTATCTATATCTGAAATCATTCGCACAAATCATTATTTCTTTTCTAGATAGCCAAGCAATTATAATGCCCTGTAATTACCCTCAAAATATGTACAGCTACCTCTAGATACTCACAAATTCCCTTACTTGAAATTACGTCGAGTAATTCCACTTCCTTAGAGCTGCTCGATCGCGCAGTCCAATTCGCTCCCGATGAAATCTCCGGAGTTGCACGAAATTCCTCATCACATCAATTTAACCCAATGTAATACAATTCTTACGTTTTACTATAGTCGATTTGACTTATTGATTTTTCATTAACACTTATAAGGCCTCACTTTCCCTTAAGTCCATTTCGATTACACTATCACCATAGTATAATCTCAAAATCATGCATTTAACATCACTATCACCATAGTATAATCTATTCACGAATAAATCCACTATAGTTCACTTTCTCACACTAGACCATTTTTAGGTTAAAGAGGATTCATCATACTCTAAGTAGTTTCAACCAACAATACATACACCAAATAACCCATAACAATGCATAGATAAACATACTTGAAAGTTGGCGTACTGAAAACTTACTTAGCTTGACTTTCCTCTTGTCCAAAATTGGAAGCCTTTTTACTCCTTCAATCCAACAAGTTGAATGTTAATTCCAAACTATGTTGTTCTCCTCCTCACAATGAACAACTTTGCTCAAAAAGCTTTTTCTCAAATCTTTTTGGAAGGTAAGGATATCCTAGAGTGAGAAAACTAGGCTGTGTTGGGTAAAAAATGAAGAGTTTTTGGGATTTTTGGGGAAGAAGGCTCGACTGGCGACCCTTTTTATACAAATCACATTATGAGATCGATCTCCAAGGTAAGAGATCGATCTCCCCTTGCTTTGAACTCTCTCAACATTCAATTTGCAGGCTATAAGATCAATCTGCTCATGGGTTGGGATCGATCTTTGTCTGGCAGAAGGCTTTAGAGATCGATCTGGCTCTGGGAAGAGATTGATCTTTACTAGCCAAAAATAACTGCAGATCAATCTGCTCATAGAGAGAGATCGATCTGCTCTTTGCAGAATCAAGTGGGGATTGATATGTTCATTACAGAATCACATGGGGTCGATTTGCTTGAATGAGAGATCGATCTTCTTTGAATAAGAGATCGATCAGGCCTTCCTCTGCAGGTTCCTAATTACAGTTTTTCTAGAATTTCAAGGGAAAAACTTGCTTTTAATTGCTTCACTAGTCATTTTGTATCCTATTCACACTTAGAGCATGAAAAGATTCAGTTCTTATGATTCTCGTGTTAAGAAACTTGTGTGCACTTCTTGGAATCATGAAAGATACTTAGAATTCACGCTTCCTTGCATTATCACTTCGTGTTTTAAGTCCTTATATTCGGTCTGGATGTTTGAGTCTCATTTGTTTAGTTTGTGGTCACTTCAGCCCTTATTTTGCCATTATGTGAATTCATGAATATTTATTCATTCTCTTTGCAATTCCATTCACATTTACATGATCAAAACCATCCATCTTATGATTTCGTCAACATATAATAAGGTCATACATACATTGGGTCTCACAAATCTCTCCCTCTAAAGAAATTTGGTCCTCTAAATTAGAACCAAATCAGTCTAAGAAAAACTCCTGGTACTTCTCTTGCATCATACTCTCCAACTCCCATGTAGCTTCCTCAGGAGTGTGATATTGCCAAAGAACTTTCACTAAGGGGATCGTCTTCGATCTCAACACTTTATCTTTCCTATACAATATTTGAATCAGCTTCTCAACATACGACATGCTCTTGTTGAGCTCTAATGGCTTATATCTTATCACATGCGCCAGATCCCAGTGGTACTTCCAAAGCATAAAGACGTGGAAGACGTTATGAACGCCTGGTAGCTCGGGCAACAATGCTAGCTTGTAAGCCTTATCTCCCACTCTATCAAGTATCTCAAATGGCCTGATATACTGAGGGCTCAACTCCCCCTTCTTACCGAATCTCATAATCCCTTTCGAGGGAGAAACTCTCAAAAATACCGACTCACCCACAGCAAACTCCAGTGGTCTCTATCTCCTGTCAGCATAACTCTTTTGTCTACTCTGAGATGTCCGTAACCTTTCACAAATCAATTGGACATCCTCAAAGGCTTGTTACACTAAATCAGGAGAAAAAATTTATCTGTCACCAACCTCTTCCCATCTAATAAGGGAACGGCATCTGCGGCCATGCAGTACCTTATATGGTGCCATCCTGATACTCACATGATAACTCTTATTATAGGCGAATTCGGCTAGTGGTAAATGATCATCTCATGAGCCTCTAAAATCCAGTACACACGCTCTCAACATGTCCTCCAGAGTCTGTATAATCCTCTCTGACTGACCATTTGTTTGAGGATAGAAAGCGGTGCTAAAACTCAACTAGGTCCCCATCGTTTCCTGAAAGTGTCCCAAAAAGTGGAAAGGGGAACGAGCATCCCGATCTAAAACAATGCTCACTGGAACACCATGTAACCAAACTATCTCTTGAACATACAAGTTTGCCAACTGACTTAGAGAATCGATAGCTCCCATAGCTATGAAATGGGCTGACTTCATTAACCGATCAATAATTACCCAAATGGCATCATGACCTCTACGTGTCCTCTGTAAACTCATCACAAAATCCATGGTAACGTGCTCCCACTTCCGTGTCGGTATCAGTAGAGGTTGCAATAACCCTACAGGCTTCTGATGCTTTACCTTCACCTGCTGACAGATAAGACATCTAGCGACATACTCAACAATGTCTTTCTTCATTCCAAACCACCAATAAACCTTTTAAAGATTCTGATACATCTTGGTACTCCCCGAATGTATCGTATACCTCGATGAGTAAGCCTCTGTCAAGATCAACTTTCGGATCTCTAGATCATCGGGAACACATATCCTACCCCTGAACCTCAACAATCCATCTGAACTCAAATCAAAGTAAGTCTTTGTACCCCCTCTGTATCTACCTAATAACATCACTGCACTGCTGACCAATCCGCTGAGCCTGCCAGATATGATCCACCACATCCGGTTCCAACCACAGGCTAGCTACCATACAACCACTATCAGTATCAGGCGTGGTCACATCTAAACTGAGGCTCATGAACCGTTCCAACAGCTCGTGTTCCCTGACCATCATGTACGATATCAACTCGAGATGCTTCCTACTTAGTGCATCTGCTACTACATTCACCTTACCCGGGTGGTACAGGATTTCACAATCTTAATCCTTTAGGAGCTTGAGCCATCTACTCTGTCTCATATTCAGCTCATTCTATGAGAATAGATACTTCAGGCTCTTGTGATCCGTAAATACCTGAAATTTCTCACCATAGAGATAGTGGCGCCATATTTTCAATGTAAATACCACGGTTGCCAACTCTAAATCGTGAGTTGGGTAGTTCCTCTCATGATCCTTCAACTGTCTAGATCCATAGGCAACTACCTTCCCATCTTACATAAGTACACAGCCTAGTCCCTAGTGTGATACATCTGTATACACAAAGAAACCTCTTAAGCTGGTAGGAATGGTGAGAATTAGAGTAGTGGTTAACCAACGTTTAAGCTCCTGAAAACTCTTCTCACATGCCTCGTCCCACACAAACTCAACATCCTTCTGCGTGAGACGTGTCAACGGAGCAACTAGTGTGGAGAAACCCTTTACAAATCTCCGATAATAACCAGCCAATCCCAAAAAACTTCTGATCTCAGTGACTGTCTTGGGCTGTTCCCACTGAATAACTGTCTCAATCTTAGATTGATCCACTGATACCCATCCCTCGATACAACATGACCTAAAAATGAGATCTACTCCAACCAAAAGTTACACTTACTGAGTTTGGCATATAATTCCTTCTCTCAGAGGGTCTGCAGAACTATCCTCAAGTGCTGCTCATGATCTTCCCTGGACTTGGAATAAACCAATATATCATCAATAAACATAATCACAAACTAGTCCAGGTATGGCTTAAACACATCGTTCATCAATGCCATAAATGCTGCAAGGCCATTCGTCAATCTGAATGGCATAACCAAGAACTCGTAGTGGCCATAACGGGTATAAAATGCTGTCTTGGGTACATCTCCACTCTGTATCCTCAAATGATGGTACCCAGATCGCAGATCTATCGTAGAAAAGACATGGGCTCCCCGGATTTGATCCAAGAGATCATCTATGTGTGGAAGGGGGTACTTATTCTTGATGGTAGCCTTATTCAACAATCGGTAATCTATGCACAGTCAGATGCTCCCATCCTTCTTCCTCACAAACAGAACTGGAGCTCCTCAGGGTGAGACACTTGGTCTAATAAACCCCTTCTCTAATAATTCTTACAATTGATTCTTTCACTCTTTCAACTCAATCAGAGCCATTATGTACGGTGGTTTAGATATCGGCTCTGTACCATGTACCTACTCTATACAAAACTCCATCTCTCTGTCGGGTGATAACCCAGGTAAATCATCTGGGAAGACATCCGAAAACTTTGCAACCACTGGAATATCTCTCAATTTTGGACGTGCCTTATCTGTGTCAACTACGTATGCAATGAACCCTTCAAATTACCCTTTTTCACCGTCAGTAACGTACGTAATTGTAAGACCCCGTATATGTATAATGGTAATGTGAATAATTGGATCAAATAATATGTATGGACTTGTAATGTAAAGTATGATTGATGTAAGTCCATGGATTCAATGTATGTATGCGTAATATAAATTGTAACGTACATACAAGTTTCATTGAGTATGAATATGAAGAAATGAGATCTAGCAAGTGATGGATGTGATTGAGACTCAAGATGAGTAGTGTGGTAAAATGGAATGGAGTTAAGCTTCCATTCGGTTCTATGTAGCATACCTTGGGACATATAATGAATGCACACAAGTTTCAATGTGCATAAGGTATGAATGGATGCCATTTTCAAGTTATAGAGGTGGATGCATGAGAAAATGGCCATGGCAATAGATTAAGGATGTGTTGGTATGAGTTGCAGCAAAGAAACTGCAGGAAATCTGGAAAACATGAGGTCCAGATCGATCTCATAGGATGAGAGATCGATCTGGAAGAGCCAGAATGCTCTTTTTTGGGCGAAAGAATAGAGCAGATCGATCTCCAATGGAGCCAGATCGATCTGCCAAGCATTCTGTAAGTGAAAAGATCGATCCTCAAGCACCCAGATCGATCTCCTTCGATCTCCTTATGTGCATAAGGTATGAATGGATGCCATTTTCAAGTTATAGAGGTGGATGCATGAGAAAATGGCCATGGCAATAGATTAAGGATGTGTTGGTATGAGTTGCAGCAAAGAAACTGCAGGAAATCTGGAAAACATGAGGTCCAGATCGATCTCATAGGATGAGAGATCGATCTGGAAGAGCCAGAATGCTCTTATTTGGGCGAAAGAATAGAGCAGATCGATCTCCAATGGAGCCAGATCGATCTGCCAAGCATTCTGTAAGTGAAAAGATCGATCCTCAAGCACCCAGATCGATCTCCTTAGCTCTCTGTTTGGGACCAGATCGATCTCATACTTCGACAGATCGATCTCATGCTTCAACAGATCGATCTCACTGCTTTGACAGATCGATCTCAGGCTTAAAAATGCCGTGAAAAAGAGGGATTTTAAGGGACCAGATCGATCTCCTCTTGGACCAGATCGATCTCCTCAAGTCATTTCTATATAAGGAGAGCTGAAAATCTGGAAATCTCGGAAAAACACCAAACCTTACAATCTCAACCCCAAAAACCCAACTTTTCCTCTCAAAAATCAGCCATTTTCAGTGAGATTTGGAGAGAGATCATTAGAGGTAAAGTTGTTCCTATCAAAGAGAAGAACAACATAGTGAGAGGGCATTTTCCTATTCTTGGAATTGAAAGAGTTAAGGGCATTACCATTTGGAGCAAGAAGAGAAATCATATTGGTAAGATTCTAACACTCCAATCCAAATGCATTAGCTATTTAATTGATTTTGGAGTTGATTGATATGAGTATTGATGGATAAACTACCTAGGAATGTAGGGGAATTGGTGTGACCTAGAAATCTAAAATGGGTGTAAAGTGAGGATATGTGGGATTGAATGAGTTTATGATTTATGGCATGCCAAAGTTGTTATTGGGATAATATTTATGATTTTAAACGGTTAAATGAGATTACATAGTGAGTTTGGAGGAATTGTGGAAATGGGTATGCATATAATTGATAAATGCCATAGTGAGGGGATTCATGGAATATGAACGCTATGAGCTTTATGTCGATTTGATATCGATTTTGAATAAGTTAATAGGCCTCAAAAGATCCATAGACTCGAGTTATGGGTAAAGTAATGAAACGAGGCCGTATAAGCGTTAATAGAGGCTATAGGTTAAATTGACTATAGCAAGCGCAAGGGTTGCATTGTATGGATCGAATATAATGCGGGATATGATTTTGTGCAGTCCCCGAAGAGTTCGTTGAAGGCGAACCGAACCGTACGAGTAAGCAGCTTAAGGAAGTGGAATCACGCATCGCGATTCCAGGTAAGGGAATTTTGTGAGTATATAGAGGTAGCTGCTCGTACTTTGAACTTGTGGGTGAATATCGGGTGTTTTTATGAAATGCATGATTGCTCAAATAAATGTTGATGGTATTCGTGAAAGATGATGGGTATATGCATGGTTTTGGATTTGAAGTGGATGTTATGAAAAAGGGATAGTAAGGCTAATAATTGCATAAATCATGTGTTTTGAATGCTTTTACAAAACACAATGCTTTGATTTGAGCAAATAAAAGGATAGGCTGGCTAGTACTTGAATGATGTTGTGAAATAGCCCATACGAGGCACTAAGCATATTATGAGATACTTTGAATGCATGTAAGCCGCCTATCGCGTGTATGTGATATAATTCGCGTTAGAGCCTCGCTCGCGCGAGATTTCTATGTTTTCACTTGTGTGAAACGTGCTTGAGCTTAGCTCGCACTTTGAAATTGAATTGTGATGATGTTTATAAACCGTACTGGAGCTTCTGCTCGTACGTGGATTGTGAATGGTTATCTTATGAGTATAACCGTACTAGAGCTATGCTCGTACGCACCTCTTTATGAGAAGATGCATGATGCATGAGTCGTGCTAGAGCTTTGCTCGCACAAGCTTGTACAATGGGATTCGTATAGGGTTGTGAAAGTGGGTAAGATCCTTAAGCCTTACATCCTTAAGCTAACATCCTTAAGCCCGAGGAGGCAGGGAGGCTCTGTTAGGCGGGGAGGCTCTGTTTGGTGGGGAGGCTCTCTTACGGTGGGATCCTTAAGCCAACATCCTTAAGCCCAAAGAGGCGGGGAGGCTCTGTTAGGCAGGGAGGCTCTCCTACATAGGTACGGTAAAGGTAAGATCCTTAAGCCCTACATCCTTAAGCTAACATCCTTAAGCCAACATCCTTAAGCCCAAAGAGGCGGGGAGGCTCTGTTAGGCGGGGAGGCTCTATTAAGCGGGGAGGCTCTGTTCGGTGGGGAGGCTCTCTTACGGAAAGGATCCTTAAGCCCTTCATCCTTAAGCTAACATCCTTAAGCCCGAAGAGGCAGGGAGGCTCTGTTAGGCGGGGAGGCTCTGTTCGGCAGGGAGGCTCTCCTTCACGGAATATGGAAAACTCTTGGTATGGGGTAGATAAGACCTAGGAATGGCACCCCCGATCACGATATGAGTTGCGGAGTACGCTGTACCGTGTATATCACATGGAGTACGATGTACCGCATGATGGTTATGTGATAAGAAAGTCTGGCGAGGGATAATCCATCTTCATGCCAGCATGATACCCCGCACACCTGGATGCGTGTGGTCTGGGATGATTTATGATGTAATGGTTCATATAGGCACTTTTGATATAGTGACCTAGATTTATACACATGCGTGAATTGTGGAATGTAAATGTGGTTGTGATTGTGAGTTGATTTGGTGGTGTTATGTTGTTGGTTCAAAAAGGAGGTTTCTAAATGAATTGCCCTTTTATGAATTTAAATGAGATTGAGCATGAGATGTCTTATACATGATGTCTCTACCATGTTTTATATGCCAATGCACATGATTTGATGCATGATATATATGTATATTCACATGGCATAGTTTTATTCCTCATGCTTCTACTATAAACGATTTATGCATAACACTATCAGCATGTAGATAGAGTAGTTATCTACCATGCTTGCATTATTGCCTTACTGAGCGTGTGGTTGCTCATCCCACTCTATTTTTCCCCCCTACAGAGCGTGCATAGTAGCCCAGTGAGGACTGAGGCGTATTATTTTGGACTCCGCTGCATCTCCATCGCTAAGAGGTATACACACAGTGATTCTTTTTGTATCTAAACAATGTAAAAGCACAGTATTCTTTTGAGTTGTACTTATAGGGGATGTAGATGTCAGTAAAACATGTATTCGTATAAGTACACGAATAAATACACATGTATGACATCGTCTTAATTAATTGAGAATGAATGAGATGTGGTGTTTATTATTGACTCACAGCCCAACAGTATGTGGTGAGTTAGTTCATGACCGGATAAGGTAACAGTAAAACGCGAAAAATTTTCAGTGATTTTTGGTTAAAGAGAATGGAATTGGGTCGTGACAGAGATTGGTATCAGAGCTATGTTGGCCTGATGTGAGTCATTAATAAAATGTAGGAAAGTACATCCCCATAGTACTGTGCTTTTGTTTAGATATAACTGTGTATACTGTGATGGATTGAGCTTAATAAATTATTATAATACAGGGAGTTAGGCATTATGCCAGTTACACACAAAGGTAGAGGGGCGAGAGCACGTGCTAGAGGCCGTAGAGGTAGGCCTGAGAGCCGTGCGGAGCGACAGACTGAGCAGGCTCCACAGAACCCTGCTGAGAGAGCAGGTGATACTGAGGCTCTCTTCGCTAGATTAGAGCGGAGTATTGAGAGTCTGGTGGAGATAGTCACGCAGGCCTTAGGCGCCGGTGACAGACGAGGTCCCGCAGCACAGCCTACTACTGAACAGGCAGCTGCAGAGGCGGAGAGACCTCAGACTGCTGAGACAGTTACAGTTACACCACCTCCAGCCCAGGATACAGATTCTCCTATCGCTCCACAGCAGAGCGGTAGCGATGTGGGTTATGACTGCGACTTGAGCAGGTTGCGAGAGTTTCAAGCGCTGAAACCCCCAGTGTTTAGAGGGGTGAAGGACCCAGTGATTACGGAGGATTGGGTGTATGAGATGGAGAAACTGTATAGGTTTTTCAGATGCACTTCAAGTGAAAAGGTTGCCTTTGCCGTGTTTATGCTGAAAGGCGAGGCCGAGCATTGGTGGAGATCCACCGAGGTTATTTTGAGGGCCAGACACTCTGAGATCTCATGGGAGATATTTCTAGAGGCCTTCAGGAGACAATATGTCCCAGCTACCGCACAGAGGAGACTGCGGATGGAATTTATGAACTTGGTTCAGGGGAACCGTACTGTGGACGAGTATGAGTCCAAGTTTATGTCCTTGGGGAGATATGACCCGGACACGATGGGTAGTGAGACCCGAAAGATTCAGAAGTTCATGGATGGATTGAGATTGGCCATCCGGACTAAGCTAGCTCCCTTCGACATTGTGACTTATGAGGAGGCTGTACATAATGCTCAGTTGTGTGAGCAAGACTTTGAGCGAAATGCCTCCGAGCTTGGGAGAGTCAGTGTCAGAAAGGACAGAGATCGGAAGAGATCCGGGTTTGAAAGAGTGGCCAAGAGAGATGGCCAAAGATTTTTCGAGAAGAGGCCAAAGATTGAGGAGGTGCGGGAGAGAGCTGCTAGACCTCCCGTATGCCCAGCCTTGACTGCGCCAAGGGGCATGACTATTGGAGGACCACGGCCTACTACTGATCAGTGTAGGAGATGTGGGAGATTTCATGGGAATAGGCCCTGTCTGATGACCCCTATGGTGTGTTTTAGATGCGAGAGACCAGGACATATGGCTAAGTATTGTCCCGAGAAGATGGAGATTGCCCCACAGAAGGGTAAGGAGCCTGAGGGAGCTCCAATTGAGACAGCAGCCCCGAGGAGGAGGGCTACAGCTGAGGAAAAAGGGAAACAGGCTGCGGGTGTGAGCAGAGGAAGAGTACATGCACTGGATCAGGACACCGCAGATGCTTCGACGGATGTGATAAAAGGTACCATC
Organism: Firmiana major; assembly: GCA_033439115.1. Lineage (NCBI taxonomy): Eukaryota > Viridiplantae > Streptophyta > Magnoliopsida > Malvales > Malvaceae > Firmiana > Firmiana major. The sequence goes on along the minus strand of CM065908.1, from coordinate 40,190,610 downwards.
CGAATCTTTGATTTAGAAGCATTGGTATTATTTGATCCTGGTGCCACGCATTCTTTCATATCACCTTCCTTTGCACATAAATTGTTGAAATATGTGAAACCAACATTGTTGGATAAAATGTTGATGATTTCCACACCCATGAATGATAGTCAATTGACCGAGCATGTATGTAGGGATTGTAAATTAAAGATAGAGGGGAAGGAAATGATAGCCAATCTGATTTTATTAAATATGAATGATTTTGATGTAATTTTGGGAATGGATTGGTTGGCTACCAATCGTGTTGTGATGGATTGTCATGCCAAAACATTGATGTTTTCAGGATTAGACAATCTTGTTGAGTTAATGTATTTTGAAATGACAAAACAAGTTAATACAATAATGTTAAGATGGTATACAAACATGTTTAGAAGATATCAGGACCAGAACTTAGAGTTCTGCTGATGAGAGATCGATCTGGGGTATGAGAGATCGATCTCCTGGGTTTATACTTGATGAGAGATCGATCTCATAATGGAAGAGATCGATCTGACAAGCCTTAAAACGTTGTAAAGGGATTAAGGTAAAGAGAGATCGATCTGCAAGGGTTAAGAGATCGATCTGCTCTAAGTCAGAGAACTTAGAAGATCGATCTGGTAAGGAAGAGATCGATCTGCTCAAAGTCAGTAAGCTTAAGAGATCGATCTGGTTTATTGAGAGATCGATCTTGCCTCAAACAGAGAGGATAGGAGATCGATCTGCCTATTCGACAGATCGATCTGCCTCTGCCTATTCAACTAACAGATCGATCTGGTAATGTATGAGATCGATCTCCCTGTGTATTTGTGCTTTGTCATTGCAGGATTTAAAACTAGGAGATCGATCTGGCCAAGATAGGAGATCGATCTGTCTGACCACTGGAGGCTCCCAACGGCTATTTTCTTCAAATCTCAACGGGAAAAACTGCATTTAATGCTCCAACTACCCAACCTTCAGTATATAACCAAGCATTGAAGACAAAGCAGAAAGAGAGACTATCACTGCACATTCTCAATATTCTGAAGCTTTAATTCTTTCATTCCTTGTATCCCTATTGCTCATTAATTGAGATTTATTGTACAAGCTTAAGTACTACAAGCTTTGTTAGTCCTACCCACTGAAAAGCCTTATTCTGTATTCATCCTCACCTTAAAAGAAAAGAGGATTGTTCCTCAGTGAGTGTTATTGTAAAAGGGTGAATACATTTTCTGTATTGCTAAGGGTAGAGAGGTTATTCCTTAACCTGAAAAAGGAACTTTGTAAACTCTATTGAAAGAGAGAAAGAAACCACTTGACAAGAAGGTCAAGGAGAGAGGACGTAGGCAAGAGTTGGCCGAACCTCTATAAGTTGCTGTGTTTGTTTCTCTTTCCCTCTCTTTGCATTAAATTGTTATATTGCTCTGTTTTATTCATTATCATTTGTGTTTAAATTGCAATTAATTTAAAATCTGCCCTAAGTGTTAGAAAACCGATTCACCCCCCCCTCTCGGTAGAGCCAACAATTGGTATCAGAGCTAGGACTCTTTAATCACGTAGGAACAACTTCCTAAGAGTAAAAACGATCAAATGGCTCTTAACAATGTAACAACTAGTTTGATAGGAGAGGGGCACTCCACGGTTAGACCTCCCATGTTCAATGGTGAACATTATTCATATTGGAGGACTAGGATGATGCTATTCATTCAAGCAAATGACTATGAAGTATGGAGAATTATAGTTAAGGGACCTCAAATCCCTACAAAGAAAATAGAGGGAAGAGATATTCCCAAAGAAGAAGATGAATGGGACTCTAATGACATTAAATGTGCACAACTAAATGCTAAAGCTATGCACACATTATTTTGTGCTTTAGGTCCTAATGAATATAATAGAGTCTCCGGGTGTGATAATGCCAAGCAAATATGGGATAAATTGGCAATAACTCATGAGGGTACAACCCAAGTGAAGGAGACAAAAGTAGGTATGCTCACACATGATTATGAGCTCTTTAGAATGAAGGAAGAAGAATCCATTAGTGATATGTTCACTGGGTTTACAGATATAATTAATGGATTAAAATCTTTAGGAAAAATATATTCTAACATTGAAATGGTAAAGAAAATTTTAAATAGCTTACCTAAGTCATGGGAAGCTAAGGTAACAGCAATAGAGGAATGTAAGGATCCACACACATTATCCTTAGATGAATTAATAGGTTCCTTGCTAACTTATGAGATGAAGCTTAAAAGAAATGAAGAGCCACCCAAGAAAGTGGGTGTTGCTCTAAAATCCACTGCTGAAAAGGAAATTAAAAATGAGAGTGGCAGTGAGGAGGTTATTGAGATGGCAATGTTTTCCAAAAGATTTAATAAATTCATGAGGATGAGAACTAGCAATAGCAATAGGAGAAACAATAGGAGAGAACAAGAGGAATTAGGTAGAAAAGACTCTATTGTGTGTTATGAGTGTAAAAAACCTGGACACATAAAATTTAACTGCCCTCTCCTCAAAAGATCCAATGATAGGTTTCATAAAAAGAAGGCGATGGTAGCAACATGGAGTGACAGTGACTGCTCCGATGATGAATCAAATAAGGACATTGCCAACCTATGCTTCATGGCTATTGATGATGATGAAAAGGAGATTGAGCATAGCCACAAAGCTAAAACAAAAGAAGCTTGGTACTTAGATAGTGGATGCTCAAGGCACATGACGGGTGATAAAAGCCATTTCAATTCCTTCAAATCGAAAATTGGTGGAGAAGTCACTTTTGGGGACAACTCCAAAGGCCAAGTGGAAGGGAGTGGCTCAATAGGTAATGATCATTTCTCTTTAGAAAAAGTATTACTTGTTAGGGGTCTAAAGCATAACCTACTAAGCATTAGTCAACTTTGTGACAAAGGTTACAAAGTAATTTTTGATTGCATGAAATGCAATGTTATAGATCCTAAGTTAAACAAAGTGATTTTTCTAGGTCACAGGCAAGGTAACATATATATTGTCTATCTTAATGAACTCAAAAATGAAAACATATGCTTAATGGTAGACAACAAAAAGGAATCTTGGTTATGGCATAGAAGACTAGGCCATGCAAGCATGAGTGTGCTATCTAAGTTAGCTAGAAAGGATCTAGTTGTAGGCTTACCCAAAATACCCTTTGAGCATGAAGAAATATGTGAAGCTTGTGTTAAAGGAAAACACAAGAGGACAACCTTTAAGCCTAAGAATAGTGTATCCACCTCTAGGCCTCTTCAATTACTGCATTTAGACTTATTTGGACCAACTAGAACCACTAGCCTAGGTGGGAAACACTATGGTTTTGTAATAGTTGATGATTACACTAGGTACACTTGGGTGTTCTTTTTGAGAGTTAAAAATGAAGCCTTAGAGAAATTCATAACTTACTCAAAGGTGACTCAAAATGAAAAAGGATATACAATAACAAGCATTAGAAGTGATCATGGCAAAGAATTCGAAAATATAGGATTTGATGAGTATTGCAATGATCAAGGAATTAGTCATAATTTTTCAGCCCCTAGGACACCACAACAAAATGGTGTAGTTGAGAGAAGAAATAGGACTTTGGAAGAGATGGCTAGGACCATGTTATGTGAAAATAACTTGCCAAAGTACTTTTGGGCTGAAGCTATAAACACATCATGTTATATAATCAATAGAGCTATGATAAGACCCATGCTAAAGAAAACTCCTTATGAGCTCTACAAAGGTAAGAAGCCTAATATTAGTTACTTCCATCCTTTTGGCTGCAAATGCTTTGTTCTAAATAATGGAAAAGATAATTTAGGAAAATTTGATGCCAAAAGTGATGAGGGAATATTTCTAGGATATTCATTGAATTCAAAGGCTTATAGAGTTTATAACAAAAGAACATTAATGGTTGAAGAATCTATTCATGTTATATTTGATGAATCAAATAATATATCTAAAGATTCAACCAACAATGATGAAAATGTTGAGATATTTGATGAAGGCTTAGAAGATGACTTTCTAGAAAAGCTTGATTTGAATAAAGAAGATGAAGAAGAAATAGAAGTTTTAGAAAGAGAACCTAGAGCACCAAGAGAGTTAGGATATGTAAAAGATTGTGAAATAGTAGGAGATCCAACTCTTGGAGTTAGAACTAGGTCATCCTTAAGGAATATGTGCCAATATATAGCCTTTGTATCTCAAATAGAGCCTAGGAATGTCAATGAAGCCTTAGAGGATAATAATTGGTTCCTAGCAATGCAAGAAGAGTTAAATCAATTTGAGAGAAGCAAAGTATGGAAACTAGTTCCTAGGCCTAATGATCACTCAATAATTGGAACTAAATGGATATTCAAGAACAAAATGGATGAAAATAGTGTGATCATAAGGAATAAGGCTAGGCTAGTTGCTCAAGGCTATAGACAAGAGGAAGGCATAGACTATGATGAAACATATGCACCGGTAGCTAGATTAGAGGCAATAAGAATGTTACTTGCCTTTGCATGTTATAAAGATTTCAAGTTATATCAAATGGATGTAAAGAGTGCATTCTTGAATGGTTTCATTAGTGAAGAAGTCTATGTAGAGCAACCTCCCGGATTTGAAAATCATGAATTTCCTGAACATGTATTCAAATTGTCTAAGGCACTTTATGGGTTAAAACAAGCTCCTAGAGCTTGGTATGAAAGGTTGTCAAAGTTCTTAATAGAAAAAGGGTTCTCAAGAGGAAAGGTAGACACCACATTATTCATCAAAAATAAAAATAAGGACTTACTAGTTGTACAAGTATATGTAGATGATATTATTTTTGGTTCAACTAATGAGTCTTTATGTCAAGAGTTTGCTAAGATCATGCAAGGGGAATTTGAGATGAGCATGATGGGAGAACTCACATTCTTCTTGGGACTTCAAGTGAAGCAAACAAAGGATGGAACTTTCATCAATCAAGCAAAGTACACCAAGGACTTGCTCAAGCGTTTTGGAATGGAGAGTTGCAAACCTCAAGCCACTCCAATGGGCACCAACATCAAGCTTGACAAAGATGAAGGTGGTAAGTGTGTAGACACTAAACTCTATAGGTCTATGATTGGATCATTGCTTTATTTAACTGCTAGTAGACCAGATATATTGTTTAGTGTGTGCCTTTGTGCTAGATTTCAATCCTCTCCTAGGGAATCACATCTATTGGCAACTAAGAGAATTTTTAGATACCTCAAAGATACTCCCTCACTAGGACTTTGGTATCCCAAAGACTCCACTTTTGCCCTTCATGCATTTTCAGATGCTGATTTTGGAGGATGCAAAATAGATAGGAAAAGTACTTCAGGTACTTGCCAATTCTTAGGAAATAGGTTAATTTCTTGGTTCTCCAAGAAACAAAACAGTGTAGCTCAGTCCACAACTGAAGCTGAGTATATAGCAGCTGGTAGTTGTAGTGCTCAAGTGTTGTGGATTAAACAACAAATGAGAGATTATGGTATTGACATGAAACAAGTGTCTATTAAATGTGATAATACCAGTGCCATTAATCTGTCTAAGAATCCTATACAACACTCCAGAACCAAGCACATAGAAATTAGACATCACTTCCTTAGAGATCATGTACAAAAAGGGGATATAATCTTAGAGTATATTGATACTACACATCAAATAGCTGATATATTCACCAAACCCCTTGATAGAGATAGGTTCTGTATCCTTAGAGGGGAATTAGGACTCATGAATATGCCTTAGGATTTTTTGTGTTTCAAAAATCTTGGTTTCAAATTGATTTTAAATGAGTTCTTGCAAAAATTTTCTGGCAAAAAGGATGAGAGATCGATCCCCTTGAGATATAGATCGATCTCTATCCCTTAAACAAGCCTAAATTATCAAGGTTAAGCTAAGAAGATCGATCTTCTAACCATAAGATCGATCTCCTTACATCTCTGTTTAAAGGCAGATCGATCTGTCCACACGACAGATCGATCTCATCAAGCTTCCGCATTCTACAGATCGATCTATGCATGTACCAGATCGATCTCCTTAAGCCTCTGTTTGCGACCAGATCGATCTGTCCCTACGACAGATCGATCTCTCTTCGCTTCTGGGAGTACCAGATCGATCTGTCGCCTCGACAGATCGATCTCCTATGCCTTGGAGTATAAATAGCCGCGAAAAATCCCCAAATCTCCCAAAACCTAAAATTCAAAATTCTCCAATTCCCTCGCATCCTCTTCTTCAATTCCTCCTCAGATCGATCCTCGTACGGTCTTCCTTGCGTCTCGGTGTCAAATTCCGGTATAGTAACCTACATTTCTCACTGATTTTCTCAAAATCCTTCTTCGATTTGTGTTTGTTTTGCGTCTAGGGCAAACCTAGGTACTGTTTCATTGCCTTTCTTTTTGTTGAATTTAGTTATCGAATCTTTAAGGTCTAGAATAATGCCTAGGCTTAAGAGAGCAGGAACCAAACCACCTAGACCCAATGTAGAGGCAGGTTCTTCCTCCCAACCCACTCCACCTCCTATCGCTTCCTTCAATCGGTGTTTTAAAACACCCGCAAAAAGAAAGCGGTATGAGGAATATTTTTCAACTATGCCAATCAAGCATTGGCGCACCATTGATTTTTCCTTCCTCAATCATATAGACTTTCCATACCTATCAAAATTTGAGGAATTTGGTTGGGTGAAATTCTTGAGAATCAACACTCCTGTCCCTTCAAATCTCGTTCGTGCATTCTTTTCAAATGCCGAACTCGTCAATGACCCCGATGACACCTGCAAAATCCTTGCCTTCAAAACCTTCGTCATGGGTCAATCAATAATAATTGATTCTGAAGTTATAGCCAAAGTATTTGATATACGCGATGAAGGCTTAACTAATGAGGATGAGGAAGTCCCCTTTGCATTTGAACTCCCCGGGGACAAGGCGAGTAACCTTTCAATGCACCTTCGGTTACTCCACCTCATAATCTCGTGGAATCTCCGCCCTTACGGTACCCGTCACTCAACCGTTAGGCGTCTAGACCGTTTTTGGCTTCATCACATTCACACCACAAGCCAAAAGCCTAACCTCCCTCATTTCATATACGAAGACTAGCTGAAGATCGTGCGTGGACAAGCTACCACAATCGTTTTTCCACAACCGGTAGCCTATCTTCTCCGTCGCCTTGGCATCGACTGCAGCGGCGAAACTGGCGAACTTCCATCTCCTAAAAGCGAGCTTAACATTGGGACCCTACATCATATGGGGTACTACAAAGATTTTCGGGGAGAATGGACGAAAAAGCAAGAACAGCAACCTGCTGAGGCTGAGGATGACCACACTGCTGAACCAGCACGCCCACCTGCAGCACCCGCTCCAGAACCGTCGTCCTCCACGGCTGCGCCAACTGCACAAACATCGTCTCCTGCTGACTTGGAGCTGCTCGTGAAGATGATAAGCGACCTCAGTCAAAGGATCGATGAAGGACATACCACTCAGCGGCGTATGATCGAGGACTTAACTCAACGAGTGGATAGGATTCAAGACACTCAAAAGGCGATGTTCGATAAATTTCAAGAAACTCAAGAGGCAATGTTCGATGAACTTCAAGTGACGCGCACGCATGTTGAGGAGCTTTTGGATCGTGATCCTCCCTCACATTAGGCTTTAGGTGTATGGCTTAGTTCAGTTATATCATTTCGCACTGTCTTTGTACTGAATTTGCTTGAATGCAATATAAATTGATTGTTTATGAAAATGTGGCATTTTGTGAGTCAATATTGATTTTGAACTGCCATGGTTTTGACAATGTTGCATTTTGTGAGTTAATGACTATGTGTGATTGATCTGACAAAAAGGGGGAGAAGAAACATGTGTTAAATGTTTAAAAGAAGTTAGGATGATTTAATTGAGGGGGAGTTAAGATTTAACTAAGGATGAGTTAAATCTTTAACAAAGTCAAAAGCTCACAAAAAGGGGGAATTTTGCAAATTCACTAAACATGTTTATTGGATGAGTTTTGTCATATCAAAAAGGGGGAGATTGTTGAGTTAATGTATTTTGAAATGACAAAACAAGTTAATACAATAATGTTAAGATGGTATACAAACATGTTTAGAAGATATCAGGACCAGAACTTAGAGTTCTGCTGATGAGAGATCGATCTGGGGTATGAGAGATCGATCTCCTGGGTTTATACTTGATGAGAGATTGATCTCATAATGGAAGAGATCGATCTGACAAGCCTTAAAACGTTGTAAAGGGATTAAGGTAAAGAGAGATCGATCTGCAAGGGTTAAGAGATCGATCTGCTCTAAGTCAGAGAACTTAGAAGATCGATCTGGTAAGGAAGAGATCGATCTGCTCAAAGTCAGTAAGCTTAAGAGATCGATCTGGTTTATTGAGAGATCGATCTTGCCTCAAACAGAGAGGATAGGAGATCGATCTGCCTATTCGACAGATCGATCTGCCTCTGCCTATTCAACTAACAGATCGATCTGGTAATGTATGAGATCGATCTCCCTGTGTATTTGTGCTTTGTCATTGCAGGATTTAAAACTAGGAGATCGATCTGGCCAAGATAGGAGATCGATCTGTCTGACCACTGGAGGTTCCCAACGGCTATTTTCTTCAAATCTCAACGGGAAAAACTGCATTTAATGCTCCAACTACCCAACCTTCAGTATATAACCAAGCATTGAAGACAAAGCAGAAAGAGAGACTATCACTGCACATTCTCAATATTCTGAAGCTTTAATTCTTTCATTCCTTGTATCCCTATTGCTCATTAATTGAGATTTATTGTACAAGCTTAAGTACTACAAGCTTTGTTAGTCCTACCCACTGAAAAGCCTTATTCTGTATTCATCCTCACCTTAAAAGAAAAGAGGATTGTTCCTCAGTGAGTGTTATTGTAAAAGGGTGAATACATTTTCTGTATTGCTAAGGGTAGAGAGGTTATTCCTTAACCTGAAAAAGGAACTTTGTAAACTCTATTGAAAGAGAGAAAGAAACCACTTGACAAGAAGGTCAAGGAGAGAGGACGTAGGCAAGAGTTGGCCGAACCTCTATAAGTTGCCGTGTTTGTTTCTCTTTCCCTCTCTTTGCATTAAATTGTTATATTGCTCTGTTTTATTCATTATCATTTGTGTTTAAATTGCAATTAATTTAAAATCTGCCCTAAGTGTTAGAAAACCGATTCACCCCCCCCTCTCGGTAGAGCCAACAAATCTTATTGTAAATTTTGATGAAAAGAAATGATATGAAAACTTGTATACTTGTGGTAAATAAAGGAGTATGATTTTAAATGCATAATGCTTGAGAGATAAATCATTTATTTTGATAAATGTTGAATGTGGAGTGATGGGTTATGTTACTAACGATGGAGAGGATAATGTGAAGGGTTCATTGCCTATGTGGTCGATATAGATGAGGCACCCCCGGAATTGAGGGACATACCCGTAATTACAGACTACCCTGATGTCTTTCCGGATGAATTACCAGGACTACCACCTGAAAGGGAAATGGAATTTTGCATTGAGTTAGTGCCTGGTACAGAGCCGATATCGAAGCCACCCTATAGAATGGCTCCGATAGAGTTGGAAGAGCTGAAGAAACAGCTGCAAGAGTTGTTGGAGAAGGGGTTTATTAGACCGAGTGTCTCGCCTTGGGGAGCACCGGTTCTATTTGTAAGGAAGAAGGATGGAAGCCTCCGACTGTGTATAGATTACCGGTTGTTGAATAAGGCCACCATTAAGAACAAGTACCCCCTTCCAAGAATCGATGATTTGTTGGATCAGCTCCAGGGAGCCGAAGTATTTTCTAAGATAGATCTGCGGTCAGGGTACCATCAGTTGAGGATCAGGAGTGGAGATGTACCCAAGACAGCATTTCGTACCCGTTATGGCCACTACGAGTTTTTGGTGATGCCATTCGGATTGACGAATGCTCCCGCAACATTTATGGCATTGATGAATGATGCATTCAAGCCATACCTGGACAAGTTTGTGATTGTTTTCATAGATGACATTTTGGTGTGATTGTTTTCATAGATGACATTTTGGTGTATTCCAAGTCCAGGGAAGATCATGAGGAGCACTTGAGGATAGTTCTGCAGACCCTCCGAGAGAGAGAATTGTATGCCAAACTCAGCAAGTGTAACTTTTGGTTGGAACAGATCTCATTTCTGGGGCATGTTGTGTCTAAGGATGGGGTATCAGTGGATCCATCCAAGATAGAGGCAGTTGTGCAGTGGGAACAGCCCAAGACAGTAACTGAGATCAGAAGTTTCCTGGGATTGGCAGGATATTATCGGAGATTTGTAGAGGGTTTCTCCAGACTAGCTGCTCCGTTGACACGCCTCACGCGTAAAGATGTTAAGTTTACATGGGATGAGGCATGTGAGAGGAGTTTTGGGGAGCTTAAGCGTCGATTGACGACTGCTCCAGTTCTCACCATTCCTACCAGCTCAGGAGGATTCTCGGTGTATACGGATGCATCACACCAGGGACTGGGCTGTGTGCTTATGCAGGATGGGAAGGTAGTTGCCTATGGATCTAGACAGTTGAAAGATCATGAAAGGAACTACCCGACACATGATTTAGAGTTGGCGGCCGTAGTATTTGCTTTGAAAATATGGCGCCACTATCTCTATGGTGAGAAATTTCAGGTGTTCACAGATCATAAGAGCCTTAAGTACCTGTTCTCGCAGAAAGAGCTGAATATGAGACAGAGGAGATGGCTCGAACTCCTGAAAGACTATGATTGTGAAATCATGTACCATCCGGGTAAGGCAAATGTAGTTGTCGATGGTTTGAGTAGAAAGAACCTTGGGTTGGTGTCTTATATGATGGTACGGGAACATGAGTTGTTAGAACACTTTGCGAACCTCAGTGTGGATGTAACCCCACCTGGATCTGAGAGACTTGAGATCATGGCTAGTTTGAGACTAGAGCCAGAGTTGATTGGCCGTATTCGGCAAGCCCAGCAGAGCGATCGACGGTGTATCGATTGGTTGAGGCAGATACAGACAGGTGTGGGTAGTGATTTTGAGCAGGGTGCTGATGGCTTATTGAGGTTCAGAGGCAGAGTATGCGTTCCCAGGGATCCTGAGATCAGGAGAACGATTTTATCAGAGGCTCACTCATCGAAGTATACGATACATCCGGGAAGTACCAAGATGTATCAAAACCTTCGGAAGGTTTATTGGTGGTCTGGAATGAAGAGAGACATTGCTAAATATGTCGCTAAGTGTCTCGTTTATCAGCAAGTGAAGGTAGAGCATCAGAAGCCTGCAGGATTATTGCAGCCTCTACCGATACCGACATGGAAGTGGGAGCATGTCACCATGGATTTTGTGATGGGGTTGCCAAGGACCCGTAGAGGTCATGATGCCATATGGGTTATTGTGGACCGGTTGACTAAGTCCGCCCATTTCTTGGCTATGAGAGCTACCGATACACTGAGTCAGTTGGCGAACCTGTATATTCGAGAGATAGTACGGCTACATGGTGTACCAGTGAGCGTTGTTTCTGATAGGGATGCCCGCTTCACTTCCCATTTCTGGGAACACTTTCAGGAAGCGCTGGGGACCCGATTGAGTTTTAGCACCGCTTTTCATCCTCAGACAGATGGGCAGTCAGAGAGGACTATACAGACCCTCGAGGATATGTTGAGAGCGTGTGTGCTGGATTATAGAGGCTCCTGGGATGACCACCTGCAGTTAGCCGAGTTCGCTTATAATAATAGCTATCATGCTAGTATCGGGATGGCACCCTATGAGGCATTATACGGGCGTAGATGCCGTTCCCCCATTGGATGGGAAGAGGTTGGTGACAGACAGATTTTTGCTCCGGACTTAGTGCAGCAGGCATCTGAGGACGTCCAGTTGATATGTGAGAGATTACGGACAGCTCAGAGCCGGCAAAAGAGTTATGCTGACAAGAGACGAAGACCACTGGAGTTTGATGAGGGTGAGTCGGTGTTTCTGAGGGTATCACCATCGAAGGGTATTATGAGATTTGGTAAGAAGGGCAAGTTGAGCCCTAGGTATATCAGACCCTTCGAGATTTTGGAGAGAGTGGGAGATAAGGCGTATAGGTTGGCATTGCCACCGGACTTGGCAAATGTCCACAACATCTTCCACGTCTCGATGCTTCGGAAGTATCACCCGGACCCAGCACACGTGATAAAATATGAGCCGTTGGAGCTCCATGAGAGTATGACGTATGTTGAGAAGCCGGTTCGGATATTGGACAGGAAAGAGAAAGTGTTGCGAAATAAGACAATTCCCTTGGTGAAAGTGCTTTGGCAACACCACACGGCGGAAGAGACCACGTGGGAATTGGAGAACTTGATACGGGAGAAGTACCCCCAACTTTTTGAAGAGTGACTTGGTTCTAATTTGGAGGACCAAATTCCTTGAAGGAGGGGAGAATGTAAGACCCCGTATATGTATAATGGTAATGTGAATAATTGGATCAAATAATATGTATGGACTTGTAATGTAAAGTATGATTGATGTAAGTCCATGGATTCAATGTATGTATACGTAATATAAATTGTAACGTACATACAAGTTTCATTGAGTATGAATATGAAGAAATGAGATCTAGCAAGTGATGGATGTGATTGAGACTCAAGATGAGTAGCGTGGTAAAATGGAATGGAGTTAAGCTTCCATTCGGTTCTATGTAGCATACCTTGGGACATATAATGAATGCACACAAGTTTCAATGTGCATAAGGTATAAATGGATGCCATTTTCAAGTTATAGAGGTGGATGGATGAGAAAATGGCCATGGCAATAGATTAAGGATGTGTTGGTATGAGTTGCAGCAAAGAAATTGCAGGAAATCTGGAAAACATGAGGTCCAGATCGATCTCATAGGATGAGAGATCGATCTGGAAGAGCCAGAATGCTCTTATTTGGGCGAAAGAATAGAGCAGATCGATCTCCAATGGAGCCAGATCGATCTGCCAAGCATTCTGTAAGTGAAAAGATCGATCCTCAAGCACCCAGATCGATCTCCTTAGCTCTCTGTTTGGGACCAGATCGATCTCATACTTCGACAGATCGATCTCATGCTTCAACAGATCGATCTCACTGCTTCGACAGATCGATCTCAGGCTTAAAAATGCCGTGAAAAAGAGGGATTTTAAGGGACCAGATCGATCTCCTCTTGGACCAGATCGATCTCCTCAAGTCATTTCTATATAAGGAGAGCTGAAAATCTGGAAATCTCGAAAAAACACCAAACCTTACAATCTCAACCCCAAAAACCCAACTTTTCCTCTCAAAAATCAGCCATTTTCAGTGAGATTTGGAGAGAGATCATTAGAGGTAAAGTTGTTCCTATCAAAGAGAAGAACAACATAGTGAGAGGGCACTTTCCTGTTCTTGGAATTGAAAGAGTTAAGGGCATTACCATTTGGAGCAAGAAGAGAAATCATATTGGTAAGATTCTAACACTCCAATCCAAATGCATTAGCTATTTAATTGATTTTGGAGTTGATTGATATGAGTATTGATGGATAAACTACCTAGGAATGTAGGGGAATTGGTGTGACCTAGAAATCTAAAATGGGTGTAAAGTGAGGATATGTGGGATTGAATGAGTTTATGATTTATGGCATGCTAAAGTTGTTATTGGGATAATATTTATGATTTTAAACGGTTAAATGAGATTACATAGTGAGTTTGGAGGAATTGTGGAAATGGGTATGTATATAATTGATAAATGCCATAGTGAGGGGATTCATGGAATATGAACGCTATGAGCTTTATGTCGATTTGATATTGATTTTGAATAAGTTAATAGGCCTCAAAAGATCCATAGACTCGAGTTATGGGTAAAGTAATGAAACGAGGCCGTATAAGCGTTAATAGAGGCTATAGGTTAAATTGACTATAGCAAGCGCAAGGGTTGCATTGTATGGATCGAATATAATGCGGGATACGATTTTGTGCAGTCCCCGAAGAGTTCGTTGAAGGCGAACCGAACCGTACGAGTAAGCAGCTTAAGGAAGTGGAATCACGCATCGCGATTCCAGGTAAGGGAATTTTGTGAGTATATAGAGGTAGCTGCTCGTACTTTGAACTTGTGGGTGAATATCGGGTGTTTTTATGAAATGCATGATTGCTCAAATAAATGTTGATGGTATTCGTGAAAGATGATGGGTATATGCGTGGTTTTGGATTTGAAGTGGATGTTATGAAAAAGGGATAGTAAGGCTAATAATTGCATAAATCTTGTGTTTTGAATGCTTTTACAAAACACAATGCTTTGATTTGAGCAAATAAAAGCATAGGCTGGCTAGTACTTGAATGATGTTGTGAAATAGCCCATACGAGGCACTAAGCATATTATGAGATGCTTTGAATGCATGTAAGCCGCCTATCGCGTGTATGTGATATAATTCGCGTTAGAGCCTCGCTCGCGCGAGATTTCTATGTTTTCACTTGTGTGAAACGTGCTTGAGCTTAGCTCGCACTTTGAAATTGAATTGTGATGATGTTTATAAACCGTACTGGAGCTTCTGCTCGTACGTGGATTATGAATGGTTATCTTATGAGTATAACCGTACTAGAGCTATGCTCGTACGCGCCTCTTTATGAGAAGATGCATGATGCATGAGTCGTGCTAGAGCTTTGCTCGCACAAGCTTGTACAATGGGATTCGTATAGGGTTGTGAAAGTGGGTAAGATCCTTAAGCCTTACATCCTTAAGCCCGAGGAGGCAGGGAGGCTCTGTTAGGCGGGGAGGCTCTGTTTGGTGGGGAGGCTCTCTTACGGTGGGATCCTTAAGCCAACATCCTTAAGCCCAAAGAGGCGGGGAGGCTCTGTTAGGCAGGGAGGCTCTCCTACATAGGTACGGTAAAGGTAAGATCCTTAAGCCCTACATCCTTAAGCTAACATCCTTAAGCCAACATCCTTAAGCCCAAAGAGGCGGGGAGGCTCTGTTAGGCGGGGAGGCTCTGTTAAGCGGGGAGGCTCTGTTCGGTGGGGAGGCTTTCTTACGGAAAGGATCCTTAAGCCCTTCATCCTTAAGCTAACATCCTTAAGCCCGAGGAGGCAGGGAGGCTCTATTAGGCGGGGAGGCTCTGTTCGGCAGGGAGGCTCTCCTTCACGGAATATGGAAAACTCTTGGTATGGGGTAGATAAGACCTAGGAATGGCACCCCCGATCACGATATGAGTTGCGGAGTACGCTGTACCGTGTATATCACATGGAGTACGATGTACCGCATGATGGTTATGTGATAAGAAAGTCTGGCGAGGGATAATCCATCTTCGTGCCAGCATGATACCCCGCACACCTGGATGCGTGTGGTCTGGGATGATTTATGATGTAATGGTTCATATAGGCACTTTTGATATAGTGACCTAGATTTATACACATGTGTGAATTGTGGAATGTAAATGTGGTTGTGATTGTGAGTTGATTTGGTGGTGTTATGTTGTTGGTTCAAAAAGGAGGTTTCTAAATGAATTGCCCTTTTATGAATTTAAATGAGATTGAGCATGAGATGTCTTATACATGATGTCTCTACCATGTTTTATATGCCAATGCACATGATTTGATACATGATATATATGTATATTCACATGGCATAGTTTTATTCCTCATGCTCCTACTATAAACGATTTATGCATAACACTATCAGCATGTAGATAGAGTAGTTATCTACCATGCTTGCATTATTGCCTTACTGAGCGTGTGGTTGCTCATCCCACTCTATTTTTCCCCCCTACAGAGCGTGCATAGTAGCCCAGTGAGGACTGAGGCGTATTATTTCGGACTCCGCTGCATCTCCATCGCTAAGAGGTATACACACAGTGATTCTTTTTGTATCTAAACAATGTAAAAGCACAGTATTCTTTTGAGTTGTACTTATGGGGGATGTAGATGTCAGTAAAACATGTATTCGTATAAGTACACGAATAAATACACATGTATGACATCATCTTAATTAATTGAGAATGAATGAGATGTGGTGTTTATTATTGACTCACAGCCCAACAGTATGTGGTGAGTTAGTTCACGACCGGATAAGGTAACAGTAAAACGCGAAAAATTTTCAGTGATTTTCGGTTAAAGAGAATGGAATTGGGTCGTGACAGTAATCATATTAACATTTATGATCAACAAGCAAATTCATCTCTTAGGCATGATATATTAAAATTATACTCTTCCCATTTCAATAATCATATTCCTTCATTTCTTTTCAGCAATACTTACAGTACACTTTTTAGGAAAACTTACATTAAAGTTATCTATCCCTGAAAACATTAGTGTTTTAGCATAACAATCTAAAACAACATGGTTCGCAGACAACCAATCCATTCCTAAAATTACATCAAAATCACTTATATTCAATAGAATAAGATTGGCTGTCATATCTTTTCCCTTTATTTTCAGCCTACAATCCCTATATACATACTCAGTCAACTGACTATCATTCATATGTGTTGAAATCAACAACATTCTATCTAATGATGTAGGTGTTACATGCTTTGATAACTTACATGCAAATGAAGGCAATACAAAGGAATGTGTGGCACTAGGATCAAATAACATAAATGCTTCTAAATAAAAAATTAGGATAGTACCTTTAATTACTTCCGTTGAAGCGTCCGCGGTGTCCTGTTCTAGTGCATGTACTCGCCCTCTACCGACCACCTGTTTTCCTTTCTCCTCAGCTGCAGCTTTTCTCCTCAGAGCAGAAGTCTCAACAAGAGCTCTCTCTGATTTCTTGCCCTTCTGTGGGGCAGTCTCAATCATCTCTCGACAATACCTCACAATATACCCTAGCTTGTCACATCTGTAACACACTCCAGGAGTTATCGGATAAGGCCTGGGACCATGAAATCTACCACATCTTCTACACTGCTCAGTAGTCGATCGTGGTCCTCTAATGACTATACCCCTCGATGGAGCTAAAGCCCGGTACACAAGAGGTCTAGTAGCCCTCTCATGTATCTCCTCAATCCGAGGTCTTTTCCCAAACAGTCTCTGACCCCCTCTCCTGAAGTCTCTATCACCTCGAGATCTCTCCCGATCTCTCTCTCTCATGCAACTAACCTTCTCAAATTCAGAGGCATTCTACTCAAAGTCTTGTTCACATAATTGCGCCTTGTGCACTACCTTCTTATAAGTGAGTATGTCAAATGGAGCCAATCTAGATCTGATGGTTGGTCTCAGTTCGTCTATGAACTTTTGGACCTTCATAGTCTCACTGCTCAACGTATTCATGTCCTACCTTCCCAAGGATATGAACCTCGACTCATACTCATCAACAAAGCGGTTCCCCTGAACCAAATTCATAAACTCCATCTGTAGCTTCTGTTGCATAGTGGTCGAAATATACTATCTCTTAAATGCCTCCAAAAATATCTCTAATGTGATCTCTAGGTATCGTGCTCTCAGGGATAGATACTGTGGATCTCCACCAAAGCTCTGCCTCGCCCTTCAACATAAACACGGCAAAGGCAACCCTCTCAATCGTTGTACACCTTAAGAATCAATACAATTTCTCCATCTCATATACCCAATCCTCGGCAACAACATGGTCCTTCACTCTTGTAAAGACTGGAGGGTTCAACTCTTGGAACTGTCGCAACCTATCCAACTCACAGTCACAACCCAGATGACTACCACTCGCTGTATAGCGACAGGAAAAGCGGTATCCTGAACCGGTGGTGGTGTAACGGTCTCTATATTCTGAAGTCTCTCTGTAGCCGTCTGTCCAATAGCAGTAGGCTACCCGATTGGACCTCGTATATCACCAGCACCTAACGCCTACGTAACTATCTCCATAAGGCTCTTAATACTTCGTTCTATCCTAGCAAAGCGTGCCTAAGTATCCCCTAGTCTCTCAACAGGGTCATGTGGAGCCTGATCAGTTTGTGGCTCCGAACGGCTTTCAAGCCTACCCTTATGGCCTCTAGCACGTGAACTCGTCCCTCTACTATGGCGGGTGACTGGCATAATGCCTAATTTCCTGTATTCATACCATTTATTAGTATTATTCTATCCCAATATACACAGTTATATCTAACCAAAGCACAATAATATAGGGATGTAACTTTCCTACTTACTAATACTGACTCATATCAGGCAAACTCGGCTTTGATACTAATCTCTATTACGACCCAGTTTACCAAAATCACTACAAATTTTTCACCTTTTCAATTACTTTCCTGATCATAAACATTCTCACCGATAGCGATTGGGCTATGAGTTAGAATTAGTCACCCTTTTACCATCCATCTTTTAATTAATCAAAAGAAAACACATACATTTGAAAATTTAAGTTTTATACTTATACATGTTTGCTAACATTTACATCCATCATATTACATTTCAAAATGATTACTGTGTTATTACATGTTTAGATACAAAAAATTCTTGTGTGTATACCTCTTGGCGATAGAGAGCATCGAATATCCGGGTACAACTCCTCAGTCCCTCACTAGACTACTGTGTGCGCTCCGTAGATAGGGAAAATGAAGGGGATGAGCAACTACACGCTCAGTAAGACGATAATGCAAGCATGGTAGATAACTACACTATCCACATGCTTATAATGTCATGGAATAAAATCATTTATATCCAGAGCATGAGGTA
This sequence comes from Firmiana major, assembly GCA_033439115.1. NCBI lineage: Eukaryota > Viridiplantae > Streptophyta > Magnoliopsida > Malvales > Malvaceae > Firmiana > Firmiana major. The sequence goes on along the minus strand of CM065908.1, from coordinate 40,172,034 downwards.
ATGTTAAAACTATGCCACATGTATATACATATATCATGTACTGAAAACATGAAAATATGCATGTAAACAAGGAAAATCATCATGTAAAACTTCTCATGCTCATCATAATAAACTCATCGTTTTCATCTCAAATCATAGATTCCATGCTTATCATAAAACCATCCCTCGAGGTTTAACACCTTCTCAAAACATAGTAAAACTCATCACAAAACAACATATCATCCTTTTAAAAACTTCCCACAAGGCTCGACCCCTCCCTCTGGTCTGCCCTGGATAACACACAACGTGTTTAGTATATAAAACCATGTGATATCATGTGAGACAGGTGGTCACTGTATATAATCGAGGGCCTTGTTGGCCAACTATGTCACTATCACCTCAGACCCCATGGATCCCCGTGTGCGAGGCATCATGCTGTAACGGGAGGTGGGTTAATCCTACCTGCCAGCCTTTAAATCAAGATCATTACCACATGGTACAATGTACTCCATGTGATATACACAGTACAACATACTCCGTGGACCCATATCACGGTTGGGGGTGCCTGCCATAGGTCTTATCTACCTCATACCATATATAATCGACTCAATCTCAAGTGCACACATGAGCATCTCATCCGTGTGACTATTAGTCTACACGAGGCATCCAGCACGACTCGTGCAAGCATCTCATCTGTGTGACACATAGTCTACACGAGGCATCCAGCACGACTCATTACATATCACAGTGTGAAAAGTCCAGTGCGAGCAAAGCTCTAGCACAATTTCATGCATAATCGGTAAAATCCTTGTACGAGCAACGCTCCAGTATGGCTTTATGTAAAATAGATAATGATCAAATCACGTACGAGCATAGCTCTAGTACGGTTATATGCATAAGAAATAAATGTAAACCCACGTACGAGCAAAAGCTCCAGTATAGCTTGCATGCATCTCAATTCAAAATATGTTACGATCTAGGCTCCAGCATGTTTCATGCATGTAAAAATATTGGAAACCCATGCAAGCAAGCTCCAGCACGATTAAACTCATATATATCTGATATGTGGCTCTATTTCAACAAAACACACTCAAAACCAAAGTTAGAACCTGACTCATGCTATTTCATGAAGTTCTGAAATCAAATAGCCAGCCTATCCGTCAACTTAGCATAAATCGAAGAATGTATTTCAGAAAAACATCAAAACGTGATATTTATGCAATTATTAGCCTTACTAGCCTTTTCTAAGATTTATTTCTAAAACAAAATCATCATTTTCATATATATCTGAAATCGTTCGCACAAATCATTTTTTTCTAGATAGCCATGCAATTATAATTCCTTGTAATTACCCTCAAAATACATGCAGCTACCTCTAGATACTCACAAAATTCGCTTACCTAAAATTGCGTCGAGTAATTTCACTTCCTTAGAGCTGCTCAATCGCGCAGTCCAATTCGCTCCCGATGAAATCTCCGAAGCTGCACGAAATTACTCATCACATCAATTTAACCCAATGTAATATAATTCTTGCATTTTACTATAGTCGATTCGACTTGTTGGTTTTTCATTAACACTTATAAGGCCTCACTTTCCCTTAAATCCATTTCGATTGCACTATTTATTTTTCAAAAATCTATTGGTCTCATCAAGTCTAATGATTCATATTAGGCCACCCTTAAGCCTAAAATGCCTTAAGTTCATCACTCTTCTTTATTAAGGCATTTCATTATACACCTCTTATGCACATTTCATAACTCTATCAAACCCTATTAGTTGATTCCCCAAAATCATCTTAAAATCATGTATTTAACATCACTATCACCATAGTATAATCTATTCACTAATAAATCCACTATAGTTCACTTTCTCACACTAACCCATTTTTAGGTCATAGAGGATTCATCATACTCTAGGTAGTTTCAACCAACAATACATACACCAAATAACCCATAACAATGCATAGATAAACATCCTTGAAGTTGGTGTATTGAAAACTTACTTAGCTTGACTTTTCTCTTGTCCAAAATTGGAAGCCCCTTTGCTCATTCAATCCAACAAGTTGAATGTTGATTCCAAACTATGTTTTTCTCCTCCTCACAATGAACAACTTTGCTCAAATAGCTTTTTCTCAAATCTTTTTAGAAGGTAAGGATATCCTAGAGTGAGAAAACTAGGTTATTTTGGGTAAAAAAATGGAGAGTTTTTAGGATTTCTGAGGAAGAAGGCTGGATCGACGCCTCTTTTTATACAAATCGCATTATGAGATCAATCTCCGAGGTAAGAGATCAATCTCTCCTTGCTTTGAACTCTCTTGGCATTCAGTTTGCAGGCTACAGGATCGATCTGCTCATGGGTTGGGATCGATCTTTACCTGGGCAGAAGGCTTTAGAGATCGATCTGGCTCTGGGAAGAGATCGATCTGGGCTAGCCAGAAACAACTGGAGATCGATCTGCTCATGAGGAGAGATCGATCTTCTCTTTTTAGAATCAAGTGGGGATCGATCTGTTCCTTACAGAATCACATGAAGTCGATTTGCTTGAATGAGAGATCGATCTGCTTTGAATAAGAGATCGATCTGACCTTCCTCTGCAGGTTTCCAACTGCAGGTTTTTCAAAGTTTCAAGGGAAAAATTTACCTTTAATTGCTTCACTAGTCATTTTGCATCCTATTTACACTTAGAGCACGAAAAGATTCATTTCTTATGATTCTTGTGTTAAGGAACATGTGTGCACTTCTTGGAATCATAAAAGATACTTAAAAATCACGTTTCCTTGCATTATCACTTCGTGTTTTAAGTCCTTATATTCAATCTGGATGTTTGAGTCCCATTTGTTTAGTCTGTGGCCACTTCAACCCTTATTTTGCCACTACGTGAATTCATGAATATTTATTCATTCTCTTTGCAATTCCATTCACATTTGCATGATCAAAACCATCCATCTTATTATTTCATCAACATATAATAAGGTAATACATACAAAGGGTCTCACAAAATATACATAATTTCTCTTTATTTGTAGATATAAATTTTAGGGTAAATTTTCCTAGTTACCAGACTTATAAAAAACCTCAGGTCGATTTTACGCCTTAGAATTTAAGGAAAATTTTAAACTCCTTAGATCGACCCAGCTACCGATAAAGATTTACTTGATTTATTTAGGCCAAAATCCCTGTAAATATAATTATTGATTTTAGATCAAAAACCCCTAGATTTGATTACACTGTACCGAGTACTAAAATTTTTAATCGAAAAATGCCTAGTCAACCCCTTATGAATTGTTTTGTGAAACAAACTGAATTTATATGTGATTTAAGGAAAATGACCTGATTATAAAGAAATACTGATGTGATGTGCTTGAGCGCGTGCTGACTGTGTGTCGCATGGTCTGACTCGCACCGATCTTTGAGACATAGGCGATGATTAAATCATGCTGCACTTCTATATGTTCTGTTTCTGTGGTCCATGGAGTACGATGTACCGTACAGCATGCACGTGAGTACAGTGTACCGTGTTTCTGATTCTGGTCTTCGAACATTCTGATGTGTGAGCCGTTTGGGTAGCTAACCACTCCTATGACAATTAACAGCCTGACACACCTGATCAGTGATTGCCCAGAGTCACCGACATTAGCCAATAGTCATTTTGATCTCTGATATAGCATGTACTGCATTATCTCTTCTATTTTATTTTTTTTGAATTATCTGCATGGACTGTGTTATCTATAAATTGTTTATTCTGCTACTGAAAGTTTTGGGATTTCTGTATTTACCACAGAAAATTGATTACACTACCGAAGTTGGTTTTATTTCTTATATTTAATTTTGATATTTTTGGATTTGCCAAATTCTCTATATACCTTTATGAAAAATTTTTGGTTTTGGCAAATAAATATATTTTAGGTAGTGTATTTATCTACATGCTATGTGGTTTTTCTTACTGAGCATGTTGAGCTCACCCCTTACTCTCCTTCACATATTGACATCAGTAGAGGGATCGACTCTTTAAGTCGAAATATTTTACATAGCCACACATCCTCAAGCATTCATCTGCGCTAAAGGTACACCCAATATGGATAACTCTTTCGTTTCTAATTTTTTTTGTAAGTACAGCAATGTATACGAGCAGTGTCTGAGGAATGTGAACAAAATTATTTTGTATATGAACAAATGTGTTGATTAAATGGAAAGCATTATGATTGTTTTTGTTTTAAATTGTTACCAAGAAAATTAAATTAAATAAGCGGATTTATGGATTTTGATCTGTTATCGACTCGTAGCCCAACCAAATGTGTGGTCAAAAGGGTTGTTACAGAAGTTGGTATTAGAGCAAGGTTGGCCTGATGCGAGTCGATATTAGAAGTAAGAGAAAACTTGGAAAGTTCACATGCCAAACTTTACTATACATTGTTTAGATACAAACGGGTATACCTAACTGTGTTTTACTGAGAAATTGCGTCATTGAATGAAGGAAAACTAATAGATATGGCTGATAGGTATTACAACCATGCAAGTAGACGAGAGGGGAATCATTTCTCGAGGCCGTAGAAATAGGCCCAAGAGATAGAGTGAATCCCTTTCTGAATGTTCACCTCATAGTTTAACCGAAAATTTTGAAGTCTGCTTCATAAGATTTGAGCGGGGCATGGAGACAATGATGACATTGTTGGTCAAGTGATAGCAGCACAATAATAATAATGATGAATAAGGTATGACTGTGACTTAGAGAAAGACTGAGACAATTTTGGAAGATAGTACACTATTATTTATTGGGATAGGAATCCAATTATAATGGAACTGGATAAATGAGATGGAGAAGCTCTATGGATTTTATGGATTTTTGGAAGTAAGTCTACGAGAAAGTTGCTTTTGCAGCTACTGTGCTAAACAATTGGAGAAGTTATACGGATTTTAAGGAGTACTACTATTAATAAGGTAGTTGCTACAGCATTGATATTAAAATGGGAAGCCAAACCCTGGTGGAAGTTCCTCGATTTATTCTAAGGACCCAACATTAGAGGGTGGCGTGAGATATATTTCGGGATGACTTTAGTCTGCGATACACCTCAGACACGGCACAACGGTAATTACAGAATGGTTAAATTAGACATAAGGTAACAAGTCTGTGGATGAATATGAAACTAAATTGATAGTTTTGAAAGGAGTATAATCTGGATACGTGGAAATGTGAAGTGAAGGAAGTCCAGAAAATCCTAAGAGATACTAGGATCCTTAATCAAGCTAGGTTATCTATATTTGATGTTATTTTGAGGAAACAGTGCGCAAGACGCAACTGTGTGATTATGAGATGTATGTCTCTGAGATTACTAAGAAAAGGGAAAGGTAAGGAATGTCACAGAAAGATATCTACTGAAAAAAAAGGGTAATAGTGAAAGAGTAAAGTCATTGTAACTGAAAGAATGAATTACGGAATGAAATGTATAAATGAAACTTAAAGGTCTCATTGCTTACGTGATTGATAAGGCATGTTAGGAATAAAGAGACATTCCTATAGATAGAGAGGTTTTTTTACATATATCTAGATGATCTACTAGAGCTACTACTAGATAGAAAGATGAAGTTTGAATCGATCTAGTACTTGGTATCGGACTAATATTCAAGCCATTATATTGCATGGCTTCGAATGAATTAGAATAGCTGAAGAAATAAATGCAGGGATTATATCATAAGGCGATTATTAGACCGAGTGATCCACTTTAGAGTGTACTGGCATTAATTGTTAAGGGGATTCATGTGAGAACCCTGCTGCCCGCCCCTCACTAGGTCACAGGCTTACAGGAACTCATCACAAACCCGTATTGTCCTCTTTGGGCCCACTGGCCCTCAAGGTTTTGCTCCACTGGGGGGGCAAGCCCATCTCCCAGGAGACGCGTCCCAGGAGGCTCGAACTCGGGTTAACACCCTTGTTCTTGCACTCCTGTTGGCAATGAGCCAATTAATTAAATTTGTCACGACCCAAATTTCCTAAAATCACTACAAATTTTTCGCTTTTTCATTTCCTTACCCGTCGTGAACAGTTACACTACTAACCAGTTGGGCTATGATTCGGTGTTAGTCACCTCTCACCTATTTACCATTCAATTTTCATATTCTCATTTACATATCAATTTATTTAAACTAAATACATCCCGAACATTACATCCATATACAGTACTGTGCATCTATATGTTCAGATACAAAATTATACGAATGTGTATACCTGATCTTGATAAGAAGCAGCGGAAATGACTACTATCGTTCTCTTCTACTGAATATACCCTGTGGGGTGGAAAATGAAAGGGTGAGCGAAACGTGCTCAGTAAGGCAATAATGTAAGCAGGTAGATAACTATACTATCTACGTGCTGATAATGTCATGATGTAAAAATCATTTACTTTCGGAGCATGAGGTAAGATTAAAACAATGCCACATGTATGTATATATCATATACAAGAAATCATGAAATCGACATATCAAGCACACATGGAAAATCATCATGTATGACATCTCATGCTCGTCACATTAAAACTCATTTATTTCATCATAAACTCTTCACTTTAAAACTCATTTGTTTAATCACAAAACTCATCACTTTGAAACTCATTTGTTTCATCATAAATTCATCACATTTAAAACTCATTTGTTTCATTATAAAACAACTTCATCAAGGTCAAACCCATCTCTCGGGAATACCTTGATTCATCAAATCACATCTCTTTTAAAAACACAAATCGAGACTACCCCTCCATCGGGTTTGTCCTGGTCTATCCAGACCGTATGATATCATGTGAGGCATGTAGGTTACTGTATGAAAAATCGAGGACTATGGCCATACTATGTCCCTGTGATCCCAGGCTACACGGATCCCGGTGTGCGGGGCATCACAACTGCAACGGGAGGTGGGGTCAAGTCCTACCCGCCAGAATATCAAGTAACATCATAGAGTCATCATGACTGCACGGTACAGCGTACTCCGTGTGACATACACGGTACATCATACTCCGTGGACCCATATCATAGTCTGGGGGTGCCTGTCGTAGGTCTTATCCACCCCAATACTATGTCGATAACCAACCCATGTCTCAAAGTATATGTGCGAGCATCTCAACTCTCTGTGACACACAGTCTACAGGAGGCTTCCGCACGACTATATGCATGTCAACTCACGTCTAGTGCGAGTGAAGCTCCAGCACCACGCTATGCATATCATGATATCTAAAATCTCGTGCGAGCGAAGCTCCAGCACGATTTTGTGCACACACAAATTTCTCGTACGAGCAATGCTCCAGTACGGCTTTTCATGAGAATAAATCAGTAAACTTGAGTGCGAGTAAGACTCTAGCACTCTTTTTACTCGTGTAAATATGATAGGTGGCTTACTTTTAATAAAACATCTTTTAAAATAGTAACCGGTACAAACCGGTACTCTTTCGTATAATTCACGAAATCAACAGCCAACCTATATGTAAATTTGCTTAAACCCAAGCAATACATTCATATAAAATATCAAAGCATGAAAATCAAATAATTTATATGCCTTACCACCCTTTTTGTAAATTTTACTCTCAGGGGGCAAAATCGTCTTTTTTTCTTTATTTATCTAAGCCCCGGTTTTCGTAAAAATTATTATTTCGTTTACTAGATACTTAGATAAATTCTAAGCCCTGTAAATACCCTCAAAATATGTATAGGCATCTCTATGCACTTACAAAATTCCCTTACCTCGATTCTCGTCGAGTCTGACCTTTCCACTGATGTCACGTCGCGCAGTCCGATCTACTCTCAATCCAATGCCCGAAACTGCGTATCAATATTCCTCAGGTCAGATATTATACAATTTAATTGTATTTCCTATTTTCTGGGCTTAATTTAAATCATTGGGCCCATTTACCCCTATTGGGCCCGATTGCACCTTAATGGGCCTTAATCGGCCTTAAGCCCGTTTTCCACTTAATTTTTTTTTACACTATCGAGGCCTATTGGGCTTATTCAGCTTACCGATAATTATCGGGCTTCGTTCCAAACTCATTGGATAGCCCGTATACCATTTACGGTAATTACGTTGTAAATCCGATTAATATTCCTTTTATACAGAATTAATCCATAAATTTCGTAAAATAATCGAAACTCTGTATTAAAGGATTCTAATTGTCGAAATTAAAATGTACTTACCCAATATAATGCGGGATACGAAAATCGGAGCTCAATCGGCTCTCGTTCGGGCTTTGTCGTACAACTGCACAATTATATATTTAATCCCGGGTTACTTTCAGATTAAATATAATTTAAATAAATTTTTCGAAAGTCAAATTGGTCACTTTTGACCTCTTACCGACTTACCCGAAGTCTGGTGTATCCCCAAAAATTCTTTCCCTTTTTCTTTTTTTTCTCTTTTTCTCCCTATTTCCCTTCTTTCTTGGCTGAACCGGTTCAGTCCGATTCAGACCCGGTTCAACCCGGTCCGGTTCAGCCGGTTCAACCCAGTTCACCCCTTTGCTGAACCGGTCCGTACCGGTTCAGACCATTCCACCGCCGTTCACGGCGTTTCCGGTCGGTTCTCGGCTCGGTTCTCGCGCCATTCGACTCGTCTGCACTGGGGGAGTGTTCGGCTGGGGTCAGGGTTGGCCGAATCACGCCGGTGGCCGCCGGATTCATCTTCTCCCTCCGCGGCTTCTCTCCCTTGATCCGCCGGATTTCGGTGGTTTCGCCGGCCAATACCGGCCTCAAAAGGACCGGTTCCTCCTCCCGATCACACCGGTACCCGCCGTTCGAGCCCAGCTGCCGTGGATCGCCGGAACCGACGACGTTTTCCCTGCGGTCTTCTCCTCCTCCGTTCGGCGATCTCCGGCCTCCTGACGGCGCGTCACCGGTGCCCAAAGCTTCGCCGGCCTCTCCTCTTCCTCATCGGCTCGTCGTCGGCGGTCAAGGATCGCCGGTGGTGGCTCGTCGGTCGGCCACGCGCGGTCTCCCTCGGTTTCTCTCCTCTTTCTCTCTCCCCGATAGTTTAACAGATTTCACTTTTTTTTTCCAATTATTTTTATTTTTATTTATTATTATTTATAATTTAGTTTATTATTATTTTATTCATTAAAATAGTCAAAAATATTCAAAAATATCTACAAAATTAATATTTTATTCATTTAATCTATAAATTAATTTCTCGGTATTATTTCGACTTTTCGGTATAATTTTTGATTATTTTCGGGATTTATTTTTCGAAATAAAAATCTCGATTAATTTCGATTAATTCTGATAAATTTATATCTTGATCAATTTAACCCGAATTAAATTCATTTCACCTTTATCGATCAAGATTCTCAAATCCATTATTTTTAATAATTATTTCTCGTTAAATTTATACCGGCCTTCGGTCTTTTGACCATTTTGCCCTTGTACGTGTTCGGGATTAATTCAGTCAAACTTTCCTTCACGAACACTCATTCATTTTATGATTTGAATCCTTATTTTCAGTCTGAATCTCATTCCTTTAAATTTGTGAACATTTTTCTACCTCATAAAATTTACGATTTAATTTCGGGTCTTACAATTCAGAGTATTTTGGGTCACATTGTATCAAGAACGGGTGTCAATTGGGTTCTCCTAAAATAGAGGTTATACACGACCCAAAAATCAGAGTAAATTTTTCATTTTTCTTTCATACTTACCTGTCCTCTGATCGTGACCACACTCCACTAACGGTTGGGCTGTGCGTCAATGCCAGTCCCACCATTCATTCTCCATACAACTCAATTCCTTACTAAAAGAAATGTAAACACAGTAGTTTTTCACTAATTCTTTCCCATTCATCTACAAGTGTTTACAGTGTCTATACATCCTCTAAAGTTACTTACGAACATTTTACTGTGCTATTCTTATTCAGATACCATATGTACAAGTGTATATACCTCAAAATGATGTAGCAGCAGCAGATATCAGGAATGCAGTACTCAGTCGCCTCAAAGTCTACTAGAGGAAATCTGTGTAGGAAAATGAAAGGGGTAAGCACATCAAGCTCAGTAAGGTAATCCTACAAACACGTAGGTAACCATATAACCTACATGAATGTACTGCAATGCATAAAACCACCCTTTCTCCACACAATTTGAAAATATACGTTCACGCATACCCATATGCCACACAATGAATGTCATGTAAAACCAGTTTACATCATGCATGGGTTTAAATAGCATGTAAATAACATCATGCAAGTTTCATTTTAAATCCCAGTTTCATTCTCATCAAAATCACATCTCAGTCAGGATCCATCCCCTCCCTCGGGTGATCTAAAATCACAAAAGTCCATAAAACATGCTTCTCAAAAACATCAATTTATAACATACGAGACTAGGCAATATATATATATATATATATATATATATCTCAGGCAAATAACCAGGACTATGGCCATATCCTTGTGATCCCAGGCTTCACAGATCCTGTGTACAAGGTATCACCACTATCGGGAACCGTCACGGGAGGTGGGTCAAATCCAACCCGTCGATCCAACCCGATCACTCAACAATCACGTCCGTAGATGGCATATCATCAATCATAGCACGGTACAACGTACTCCATGCGACAAGCACGGTACATCGTACTCCGTGGACTCACATCTCATATCAATAATCGTGTCTGTCTTAAAACGTACATGCGAGCATATTTAATGTAAGACCCGAATTTAGTTAAAAATATAAAATGAGTATGTTCGTGAAAGGAATGATTAAAATGGTCCCAAATTAAACGAACGAGATTCGGACTAGAAATAAGGATCCAAAACACGAAATTAAAAATGCAAAAGGACTGAAATGGAATTCCCAAACACGTGTAGGGAAAAACGGTCAAAAGACCAAAAGTCAAAATAAATTCGATAAGAAAATTTAATTAAAAATAATGGATTTGAGAATCTTGATCAATAACGAATAAATAATTAAATTTCGGGTTAAATTAATCAAAATATGAAATTATTGGAATTAACCGAAAATTTCACATCGGGAAATAATCCCAAAAATAATCGAAAAATATACCGAAAAGCTGAAATAATATCGAGAAAATTATTTATTCATTAAATAAATTAAATAATAAATTATCTTAGATATTTTGGTAAAATAATAATATAATATTGAATAAAATAATAATAAAATTAAATAATAAATAAAAAAATTAAATTAATTGTAAAAAAAAAAAAAGAAAATGGGGCAAAACGCAGAATCGCGAAATCGCGATTCTGCCAGGGGAAAATCGAAACGGCCACCTACGAGCTAGAGGAGGGACCGGCGACGAAAGATGCAAGAGGCGGCCACAACCGAGCCACCGACGACCCTCCAGGCACCGAGACCACCGTAAACAACGTCGAAATCTGACGAAATCGAGAAAACAAAATCGAGAGAAGAAAATGAGGAATCCGGTGATCGACACCAATCTAGGCCTGACCACCGCCAGCCGAAGGAAGCCCGACCTCGGGAGACCCACCAGCCATCGGAATCCGCACCCTCAGCCACCGAAAAAGTCACAAACGGTGAAGGGAAGAAATGGGTACCGACGGTCGAGGGAGAACAGGCCGGACTGGCGACTTTTCGATGGCCTTGGACGAAACCGAGGGCAGATTCGAGCTGTGGACGATCTCGCGGAGCTACTGGTGGTGGAAACTGGTGGAGAACCGACCGGCAAGGTGATGAACCAACCGAACCAGACTGAATTGGTTGAACCGGACCGGTCTGAACCGGTTTGAACCAGACTGAACCGGTTCAGCCAAGAAAGAAGGGAAAAAAGGAGAAAAAGAGAAAAAGGGAAAAGGGAAAGATTTTCGGGGGTACACCAAACTTCGGGTAAGTCGGTAAGAGGTCAAAAGTGATCGATTTGAATTCTGGGAAATTTATTTAAATTATATTTAATCGGAAAGTAACCCGAAATTAAATATATAATTGTGCAGTTTTACGACAAAACCCGAACGAGAGCCGATTGAGCTCCGATTTTTGTACCCCGCATCATATTGGGTAAGTATATTTTAATTTCGACAATTAGAATCCTTTAATATAGAGTTTCGATTATTTTACAGAATTTACGGATTAATTCTGTATAAAAGGGATATTAATCAGATTTACAACGTAATTACCGTAAATAGTATACGGGCTATCCAATGAGTTTGGAACGAAGCCTGATAATTATTGGTAAGCTGAATGAGCCCAGTAAACCCGAAGAAGGGATTTAATAAGTAAAAATGGGCTGAAAATGAGTCGAGGCCCATTAAGTTGCGATTGGACCCAATAAAGTAAAACGGGCTCAGTACATTAGATTCGATCAGTAAATGTGATATACTGATAAAGATAAGTGAATTAACCCAAATTATGTGGTTATATGCAGTTTCGTGGACTTGGTTAACGTGCAGTTAGATTGAGAGATCGGGTATTATCAAGATGAGATAAGTTTGCACGTAAATCGAGGTAACGAAATTTTGTAGGTGCATAGAGATGCCTATACGTATTTATTGAGGGGATTTAAAGGGCCTAGAATTTCTTTAAGTATCTAGGAAATGAAATAATAATTTTTATGAAAATCGGGGCTTAGATGAATAAAGAAAAAAGATGATTTTGTCCCTGGGAGTAAAATTTATAAAAAAGGGTAGTAAGGCAGATAAATTGCATGATTATCCTGTTTTAATGATTTATATAAATGTATTGCTTTGATTTAAGAAAATATACACATAGGTTGGCTATTGATTTCATGAATTATACGAAAGGGTATCGGTTTGTACCGGTTACTATTTTAAAAGATGTTTTATCAAGATTGAGCCACCTATCGTATTTACATGAATAAAAAGAGTGCTAAAGTCTTTCTCGCACTCAAGTTTACAGATTTATTTCTCATGAAAAGCCGTACTAGAGCATTGCCCGTACAAGAAATTTATGTGTGCACAAAACCATGCTGGAGCTTCGCTTGCACGAGATTTTAGATATCGTGATATGCATAGCGTGATGATGGAGCTTCGCTCGCACTAGGCGTGAGTTGACATGCATATAGTCGTGCGGAAGCCTCCTGTAGACTATGTGTCACAGAGAGTTGAGATGCTCGTACGTATACTTTGAGACATGGGTTGGTTATCGACATAGTATTAGGGTGGATAAGACCTACGGCAGGCACCCCCAGACTATGATATGGGTCCACGGAGTACGATGTACCGTGTATGTCACACAGAGTACGCTGTACCGTGCAATCATGATGACTCAATGATGTTACTTGATATTCTGGTGGGTAGGACTTGACCCCACCTCCCGTTGCAGTTGTGATACCCCGCACACCGGGATCCGTGTAGCCTAGGATCACAGGGACAAAGTATGGCCATAGTCCTCAATTTTCATACAGTAACCTACGTGCCTCACATGATATCATACGGTCTGAATAGACCAGGACGAACTCGAGGGAGGGGTAATGTCTCGATTTATGTTTTTAAATGATATGTGTTTTAATGAATCAAGGTATTCCCGAGAGATGGGTTTGACCTTGATGAGGTTGTTTTATGATGAAACAAATAAGTTTTAAATGTGACGAGCATGAGATGACATACATGATGATTTTTCCATGGTTGTTTTATATGTCGATATCATGATTTATCTTATATGATATATACATACATGTGGCATCGTTTTAGTCATACCTTATGCTCCAAATGTAAACGATTTTATATCATGACATTATCAGCACGTAGATAGTATAGTTATCTACCTGCTTACATTATTGCCTTACTGAGCTGTTTATGCTCACCCTTTCATTTTCCACCCCACAGGGTATATTCAGTAGAAGAGAAAGACAGTAGTCATATCCGCTGCTTCTTATCAAGACCAGGTATACACATTTGTATAATTTTTGTATCTGAACATATAGAGGCACAGTACTGTACATGGATGTAATATTGGGGATGTATTTATTTAAAATAAATTGATATGTAAATGAAATATGAAAATGGAATGGTAAATAGGTGAGAGGTGACTAACACTGAATCATAGCCCAATTGTTTAGTAGTGTAACTGTTCACGACGGGTAAAGAAATGAAAAAGCAAAAAAAATTTATTCTGATTTTTAGGTAATTTGGGTTGTGACAGAAAAGATGGTATCAGAGTAGAGTTGGCTTTATATGAGTCGGTGTTAGTGGTTAAGTAAATTTACATCCCCATGTACTGTGCATTGCTTAGATACAATTGTGTATATCAAGATGGTACTGCAGCTAAGAATTTAGTTTCGAATGCAAGAATATAGTTTTTATAAATGATAGTCGCTATGGTAGAGGGGCGAGTACACATGCTCGAGGCCATAGAGATCGGCCTGAGAGTCGAATGAGTCGTCACATGAGACTCAAGATGAGAGTGAGGTGGAGGCTAATGATGAGCATACTCCACAGGGTCCTATAAAGAGACCAAATAGTATTGAGACACGCTCCGAGAGGATGGAGTGAAGTGTAGAAAATATTTCGGAGTTGTTTACTCAGTCTATGCTGGCAGTTGAGGATAGGCAGGGTAAAGCCTAAACAGATGTCTCAGACTATAGAGATTTTCACACCCCTCCGGTATATAACGAAGTAAAGAAACCAATAGTTGCTGAGGAGTGGGTGTATGAGATAGCGAAGTGCTATGGATTTTTCGGTGTATGTCGACCGAGAAGGTGACTTTTAAATATGTTTATGTTGGAGTCGAGGCGGAGCATTGGTGGAAGTCCGCTCGATCCATCTGAAGAGTTAGACGTCCAGAGCCGACATGAGAAATATTTTTGGATGTATTCCGCTGATAGAATATCCCGGACTCTACTTAAGGGAAATTACCATGTAAATTTCTTACACTGACCCAGAGGCACTGGTTGATTGACGAGTATAAAACTCATTTATATCTCTGGGCAGGTGTGAACTTGATACCATGGGCAGTAAGAGTCGGAAAAGCCCAAAAGTTCATGAAAGGGCTCATATTATCGATTAGAGTCCGATTAGCTCATTACCTATGTCGAGGCAGTGCGCAGAATACAGTTGCGTGAAGAAGATCATGTGTTGTACGCCTCTGAGATTGGGAAAGGTTGTAAGGGCCGAAATAGAGACAGAAGAGAATGGAGTATAACAAAGATGTCAGAGCGAAAAAGAGACCAGTTGGTAAGACATTAGAGTTGATGAATCACGGGGTAAGATGATTGATAAGGCCCCAGTATATCCAATTTAACACTTATGAGGGGTATTATGATTGGAGAACCCCGACCTGCTACGTAGCAATGTAAGCAGAATTAGCAGTGTAAGCAGTGTAGGATGTGTGGTAGATACCACGGAAGTAGGGCCTACACCTACACTTTATTGACTAAAATAGGCGTTAAGTGTGGTCAAATGGGCTAATTATTTAATGATTGCTCAGAGTTGGGTGAGACTGCCCTACAAAAGGGTAAAGAGACAGAAAAAATCTTGTTGATATCTCTGCACCAAAAAGGGAGGCCACAGCCGAAGAGAAAAGGGAAAGTAGGCTGTTGGACGAGGGCGAGTGTATGCCTTGGACCAAGACACTATTGATATTTCATATGATGTGGTGAAAGATACCACACTAGTTATGAATAGTGAAGTAATTATTTTAATTGATCCTGGTGCCACGTATATATTTATACCGCCTTCATTTGTATATAAGTTAGTAAAAGACATGAATGCCTACACTTTTGGGCACAATGCCGATAGTTAGTACCCCAATGAAGGAGGGTTAACTGATGGAATAATTATGAAGAGATTATAAGTTGAAAACGGGGGGCGAAGTATAAGTCAGCCGATGTTATTCAATGGACTGTGAATAAATTGAAGTAATATTGAGAATAAATCTCAATTGGTCGGCTGCAAATTATGATGTTTAGAGTTCTATTCTAAGACAGTGTTGTGTTACCCCTGGAAAGTATACGGTAAGTTTTGACAAGTAATAAAAGGGGTACAGCGATTGAAATTAAAAGAGTAAATGATTATATTCACGAAATGAGTAATGACAGAGTTTTTGTTATAAGTAATATACGAAAGGAGATAAGCTTTTAGATGCGATAGATCCTGAATACGAGATAGACTGGAATAAGAGGCGTATGCAAGGTAAGAATATCTATGATACGTGAAGTAATTTGGATTAAAGCCATTAGTAGCGAGTATGAATTGTGACCACATGGAATGATATGTAAAGTAATTGTGGTCAAGTCTGAGGGTTAATAAAGGTATTTCAAAATACCTCCCCGCCTAAAGACTTGACAGCGTCTAAAAGTATACACGTAACTTATAAATTAAAATCGATAGTCGTAATATATACATTAAAAATTAGGGTACCTTTACTGGTACAATAAGAAATATAGAATTCGATTAATCAGGAAAGTTTAAAATTTTAAAATTTTATAGAAGCCGTTAAAAAGGAAATGACGCAGGTTAGTAGCTTGAACAAAAGCGATTTTGAAAGACATTTTACGTTTATGCGTACATAGGTCAAGGAAATGGGTAATTGAAATATTCAGTGGAACTCAACCACGATGAGGTAATTAAACTTTACCTTGACCGATTTGTTATCATTCTTATTGATGATATTTTGGATGTATTTACAGTCCAGGGAAAATTATAAGCAACAATTGGAAATTGCTTTTATAGATGGTTTGTTGCGAGTTCTCAACATGGTCTACTTTATTGACACGTTTAACTTAGAAAAAGTTGTATTTGAATGGGATGATAGACGTAACAGGAGTTTTGGTGTATTGAAGTAATAAACTGACCACCACATTTATTCTCACCATACCCAACAGATTAAGAGGTTTCTCATCAGTCTATGGATACCTCAAAATAATGAATGGGCTGTGTATTGACGCAAAAGGGGAAGATAGTCGATTATGAATCCAGACAACTCAAGGATCATGAAAGGACTATCCGACCCATGATTTAAAGTTGACAGCGATAGTGGTATTGAGTATATGACAATACTATGTATACGGTGAGAAATTTCAGGTATGCACTGATCCTAAAAGCCCCAAGTATTTGATTTCACAGAAAGAGTTGGATATGAGAACAAAGAGAGTTAGAGCTTCTGAGGGATTATGATTGTGGAAATTGTATCACCCAGGAAAGGCTAATGTAATGGCTAATGCCTTGAGTAGAAAGAGCCTCGGGATGGTACCACATATGATGGTCAGGGAGCGTGAGCTGATAGAGCAGTTGTAAGCCTCAGTAGTGATGTGATTCCCTCTGATGATGACAGTGATTGTGTGACAGCTAGCCTAAGATTAGAACCGGATTTGAGTGACCGAATTTGATAGGCTTAGCGTGATGATCGGTAGGATGTCGATAGTGTGGGTCAGATTCAGATGGGTACAATGACAGGTTCACAAAGAGAGATAATGGCTTACTGAGGTTCAGAGACAGTATAAGTGCTCCCCAAGACCACAGTGATGAGATACTTATTGTCAGAAGCTCACTCTTCGAGATATATAGTGCATCCGAGAAGTAACAAATATATCAAATTCTTTAAAAAAGGTATTGGTGGTCAGATAAGAAAAGAGACATGATAGAGATTGTGGAAAAGTGTCTCGTATGTCAGCAGTGTAAGGTAGAGCAAAAGAAGTTGCAGGGTTATTGCAGTTTCTACCTATATTGACATGAAAATGGGAACAAGTTACCATAAATTTCGTGATGGGTTACAGAGGACCCCGATGAATCACGAGGCTATCTGGGTGATAGTCGATAAATTGACTAAGTCTACCCACCTTCTGGTTAGGAAAATCCCCAGATACTGAGTGTGTAGGCGGATTTATGTGTATGACAAAGTGTGAAACATCAAGTATCTTTCCAGTGAGCATTGTATCATTTAGGGATTCCCGCTTCACTTCTGAGAATATTTTTCAGGAAGCTATGGGAACCCGACTGAGTGTTAGCACAGCTTTCCATCCTCAGACAGATGGTCAATCAGAGAGGACTGTACAGGTTCTAGAGGATATGATGAGAGCGTGTGCCATTTATCTGATAAGCTCCTGGGATGATCAGTTGTTATTAATCAAATTCGCTAATAATATCAGTTGTCACTTGAGTATCGGGATGACTTCAGATGAGGCATTGTATGGTCGTAAGAGTTGTTTCCCCGATTTGGATAAGAAGAAGTGGATAACAGATATAGAGTTGTTCCCGAATTGGTAAGACAAACCTCTGAGCATGTTCAGTTAATGGTGAAGGATTAAGAACACCTCAGAGCAGATAGAAAAGCTATGCTGACAAGAGACAGAAATCATTGAAATTCACCGAGGGTGAATTAGTATTGTTAGAAGTTACATGCCTTTAAGACATAACATAAGGACATAACGAGATTCAGAAAGAGATTGGACAAAGTGGGAGATAAGACCTGTAGGTTGGAGTTACTACCTGAATTAGCAGGCATCCACAATGTGTCCTATCTTATGATGCTTCAAAAATATTATCCGGACCCCGTGTATGTGATCAGATATGAGCTTCAATAACTCAGCTCAATGAAAGTATAACGTATGATGGAAAACTTGATTCGGGTATAAAAACGGGAAGTAGAAAGTGTTGAGGTTTAAGATGATCTTCCTAATTAAAGTATGTTGGTAGTATTACACTCCGAAAAAAGTCACATAAGAGTTAGAGAGTATGATATGTGTGAAATATTTGAAGCGATTTACAGACTAACTTGGTTCTAATTTGGAGGACCAAATTTCTTAAGTCGGGGAGATTATGTAAGACCCGAATTTAGTTAAAAACATAAAATGAGTATGTTCGTGAAAGGAATGATTAAAATGGTCCCAAATTAAACGAACGGGATTCGGACTGGAAATAAGGATCCAAAACACAAATTAAAACTGCAAAAGGACTGAAATGGAATTCCCGAACACGTGAAGGGAAAAACGGTCAAAAGACCAAAAGTCAAAATAAATTCGATAAGAAAATTTAATCAAAAATAATGGATTTGAGAATCTTGATCAATAACGAAGAAATAATTAAATTTCGGGTTAAATTAATCAAGATATGAAATTATTGGAATTAACCGAAAATTTCACATCTGGAAATAATCCCAAAAATAATCGAAAAATATACCGTAAAGCTGAAATAATACCGAGAAAATTATTTATTCATTAAATAAATTAAATAATAATTTATCTTAGATATTTTGGCAAAATAATAATATAATATTGAATAAAATAATAATAAAATTAAATAATAAATAAAAAATTAAATTAATTGTTAAAAAAAAAAAGAAAATGGGGTAAAACGCAAAATCTCGAAATCGCGATTCTGCCAAGGGAAAATCGAAATGGCCATCGACGAGCTAGAGGAGGGATCGGCGACGAGCGATGCAAGAGACGACCACAACCAAGCCACCGGCGACCCTCCAGGCACCGAGACCACCATAAACAGCGCCGAAATCCGACGAAATCGAGAAAACAAAATCGAGAGAAGAAAATCAAGAATCCGGTGATCGGCGTCGATCTAGGCCTGACCACCGCCAGCCGAAGGAAGCCCGACCTCGGGAGAGCCACCAGCCACCGGAATCCTCGCCCCCAACCACCAGAAAAGTCGCAAACGGCGAAGGGAAGAAATGGGTACCGACGGCCGAGAGAGAACAGGCCGGATCGGCGACTTTCCGGCGGCCTTGGACGAAACCGAGGGCAGATTCGAGCTGTGGACAATCCCGCGAAGCTACTAGCGGCGAAAGCCGACGGAGAACCGGCTGGCAAGATGATGAACCAGTCGAACCGGACTGAACCGGCTGAACCTGACCGGTCTGAACCGGTTTGAACCGGACTGAATCGGTTCAGCCAAGAAAGAAGGGAAAAAAGGAGAAAAAGAGAAAAAGGAAAAAGGGAATGATTTTCGGGGGTACACCAAACTTCGGGTAAGTCGGTAAGAGGTCAAAAGTGACTGATTTGAATTCTGGGAAATTTATTCAAATTATATTTAATCAGAAAGTAACCCGGAATTAAATATATAATTGTGCAGTTTTACGACAAAGCCCAAAAGAGAGACGATTGAGCTCCGATTTTTGTACCCCGCATCATATTGGGTAAGTATATTTTAATTTCGACAATTAGAATCCTTTAATACAGAGTTTCGATTATTTTACGGAATTTACGGATTAATTTTGTATAAAAGGGATATTAATCGGATTTACAACGTAATTACCGTAAATAATATACGGGCTATCCAATGAGTTTGGAACGAAGTCCGATAATTATTGGTAAGCTGAATGAGCCCAGTAAACCCGAAGAAGGGATTTAATAAGTAAAAATGGGCTGAAAATGTGTCAAGGCCCATTAAGTTGCGATCGGGCCCAATAAAGTAAAACGGGCTCAGTACGTTAGATTCGATCAGTAAATGTGATATACTGATAAAGATAAGTGAATTAACCAAAAATATGTGGTTATATGCAGTTTCGTGGACTTGGTTGACGCGCAGTTGGATTGAGAGATCAGGTATTATCAAGATGAGATAAGTTTGCACGTAAATCGAGGTAAGAGAATTTTGTAGGTGCATAGAGATGCCTATACGTATTTATTGAAGGGATTTAAAGGGCCTAGAATTTCTTTAAGTATCTAGAAAATGAAATAATAATTTTTATGAAAACCGGGGCTTAGATGAATAAAGAAAAAAGATGATTTTGCCCCTGGGAGTAAAATTTATAAAAAGGGTAGTAAGGCAGATAAATTGCATGATTATCCTATTTTAATGTCTTATATAAATGTATTGCTTTGATTTAAGCAAATATACACATAGGTTGGCTATTGATTTCATGAATTATACGAAAGGGTACCGGTTTGTACTGGTTACTATTTTAAAAGATGTTTTATCAAGATTGAGCCACCTATCGTATTTACATGAATAAAAAGAATGCTAGAGTCTTTCTCGCACTCAAGTTTACTAATTTATTTCTCATGAAAAGCCGTACTGGAGCATTGCTCGTACAAGAAATTTGTGTGTGCACAAAACCATGCTGGAGCTTCGCTCGCACGAGATTTTAGATATCGTGATATGCATAACGTGGTGCTGGAGCTTTGCTCTCACTAGACGTGAGTTGACATGCATATAGTCGTGCGGAAGCCTCCTGTAGACTGTGTATCACAGAGAGTTGAGATGCTTGCACGTATACTTTAAGACATGGGTTGGTTATCGACATAGTATTGGGGTGGATAAGACCTACGGCAAGCACCCCCAGACTATGATATGGGTCCACGGAGTACGATGTACCGTGTATGTCACACGGAGTACGCTGTACCGTGTAGTCATGATGACTCGATGATGTTACTTGATATTCTGACGGGTAGGACTTGACCCCACCTCCCGTTGCAGTTGTGATACCCCGCACACCGGGATCCGTGTAGCCTGGGATCACAGGGACAAAGTATGGCCATAGTCCTCGATTTTCATACAGTAACCTACATGCCTCACATGATATCATACGGTCTGAATAGACCAGGACGAACCCGAGGGAGGGGTAATGTCCCGATTTATGTTTTTAAATGAGATGTTATTTAATGAATCAAGGTATTCCCGAGAGATGTGTTTGACCTTGATGAGGTTGTTTTATGATGAAACAAATAAGTTTTAAATGTGATGAGCATGAGATGACATACATGATGATTTTTCCATGGTTGTTTTATATGTCGATATCATGATTTATCTTATATGATATATACATACATGTGGCATCGTTTTAGTCATACCTTATGCTCCAAATGTAAACGATTTTATATCATGACATTATCAGCACGTAGATAGTATAGTTATCTACCTACTTACATTATTGCCTTACTGAGCTGTTTATGCTCACCCTTTCATTTTCCACCCCACAGGGTATATTCAGTAGAAGAGAACGACAGTAGCCATATCCGCTGCTTCTTATCAAGACCAGGTATACACATTTGTATAATTTTTGTATCTGAACATATAGAGGCACAGTACTGTACATGGATGTAATATTGGGGATGTATTTATTTAAAATAAATTGATATGTAAATGAAATAGGAAAATGGAATGGTAAATAGGTGAGAGGTGACTAACACCGAATCATAGCCCAACTGTTTAGTAGTGTAACTGTTCACGACGGGTAAGGAAATGAACAAGCGAAAAAAATTTACTCTGATTTTTAGGTAATTTGGGTCGTGACATTTAATCAGTGTGACACACAGTCTACCCGAAACTTCAAGTACGACCCATCGCATGTCTTAAATCAAAATGTGCGTGCGAGCCTATTTAATCAGTATAAAAATCTGTATACCCGAAGCTCCAAGCACGGCTGTAGTTCCATCATGAAAACCAATGCGAGCAATGCTCTAGCACTCTATCAAAATCTTGTGAAAATTTGGTGCGAGCTAGGCTCTAGCACCAATGCGTGTAAAATTCTAGTGCGAGCCCCTGCTCCGGCACTAATGCATGCATTACACAATAAAACTCATGCGAGCTGAGCTCTAGCACTCACATTTCTATAAAATCACGTAGGTGGCTCTGTTATCTCAAAACAATTTCCAAAAGAAATCACATTGTTCAAAATCATGAGATACTGTGAATTCTATTTAAAAGTTAGCCAACCTACCCATGCATGTATTAAACCACCTCAAAAACAGGCAAGAACCCCTAGTTCTTGCTTCTCGTAACTTTTCCTAAATTTGAAAATCTTACCCTTCACAAGGGTATTTTGGTCATTTACCCATCCGGGCACCAAAAATTTTTATCTGAAATCTAGACCCTTCAAACTGTTTAAGAGAATGTAAATGCAGTCGAAATTGCGTAAAGCTACATCTAAGAGTCCATAAAATTCCCTTACCTGGAATCTCTCCGTAAGCTTATCTTTTTTTTTCACCAATATTGTATTGCTCGATCCGATACTCTCACAGTCAACTCTACGGAGCTGTACATAACCAAATCTCGGGTTAATTACTGTGAGTTCAACTGTATTTCAATCTAATGGGGCTTTATTTACAGTATTGGGCCCATCACACTCAATTAGGCCCATTTAATTCTTAATGGGCCTTACTCCATTTTAAACCCGTTTTTCACTTATTAATTCCCTTCATCAGGGTCTATTGGCTCATTAGGCCTATCAATACCCATTGGGCTTTGTTTCAAACTCTTTTGATAGCCCATATATCATTTACGATAATTAATTCAAAAATCCAAATATAATTTCTTTTATGAAAAAATTAATCCGAAATTCGCAAAATAAATTTCAATTGCGTAATAATCATACTATTGTCATAAACGAGCTTTACTTACCCGAAATTATACAATGGTACGTAAATCGGAGTTCAATCCGGCTCACGTACTCGATTTATCGTCGAACTACACAATTTTATATTTAATTATGGGTTAATTTTCGATCAAATATAATTTTAAATAAATTTCTCAAAAATTAATTCAATCAATTTTGACCGCTTACCGAGTTACTCGAAATCTGAGGTATCCCCGAGAATTTTTCTCTCCTTTTTTCCCTTTTTTTTTCCTTTTTCTTTTCTTTTTTTTCTTTTTCTTTTTCTTTTTTTTTCCTTTTTTCTTTTCTTTTTCCTTTCTTTCCTTTTCCGACTACGGTGCTGTTTTGGCTCTCCTCACCGTCGCCGGCGTTCCCGACCGTTTCGTCAGCCGCTACTGGTACCAAAAGAAGCGCCTCGGCTAGGGGGTCACTCGGCTGGGATCGATTGGAGCTAAATCGTCGAGGATCGTCGGCAATCAGCTCGGTTTCCTCTCGATCTTCTCTCCCTCGGTTTGTCGAAATTCGACGTTGTTCGAGCGCGTGGCCGATACTAGCAGGCTCGCCCGGTGGTCCTCTCTCTTCTCCGACCCTCGTTTGGCCTCGTCGGTCATCGGTGCTTCGCCGGGCTTCTCGAACGCGCCAAGCTCGGCTTCTCTGTTTTCTTTTCCTTTTCTTTTGGTTTTTCTCTCTCTTCGAACCAGATTTCAGTTTTTTATATTATTATTTTAATCAATAAAATATTATTTCATCCCCAAAATATCTAAAAAAATCTTATTTAATTTATTTAATCAATAAATGAATTTATCTGTCTTATTTTGTCTTTCCGGTATATTTTTCCAATATTTTTGGGATAATTTTTCAAGGTGAAAATTCTGATTAATTCCAATAAATTCATATCTCGATTAAATTGGACTCGAAATTCAATATTTTTCTCGTTATTGATCAAGATTTCTCAATTCCATATTTTTTTAATGAAATTTTCTTATCAAATTTATACCAGATTTCGATCTTTTGACTGTTTTACCCTTACACGTGTTCGGGACCAAATTGAACCGACTCTCCTTCTTGAACCCACGATCTTTCCTTATCTTAAGTCCTTATCTTTGGTCAACACACTTCCAATCCCTTTCTTTCGGCTTGTGGCCATCTCGGCCCTTATTTTGCTATTACATACATTTCCATACACATTCATCTATTTCCTTTGCAATTTAAATCAGTAAAAACTCTTCTTATGATTAATTAATATGTGGAAAGTGTACATCACATGAATCATAAATAATATCATCCAAAACATCATCAAAAGTGGCACAAAAGTGGGGCTTACATAATCTCCCCCACTAAAAGAATTTGGTCCTCCAAATTAGAACCAAGTCAACGAGCAAGCAACTCCGGGTACTTCTCCCGTATCAAACTCTCTAGCTCCCATGTCGCTTCCTCCGAAGTGTGATGCTACCACAATACTTTCACCAGGGGAATCGTCTTCGACCTCAATACTTTCTCCTTCCTATCTAAAATTTGAATCGGTCTCTCCACATATGACATACTCTCACTAAGCTCCAGTGGCTCGTATCTGATCACATGTGATGGATCCGGCTAATACTTCCAAAGCATAGAGATATGGAAAACATTATGGACGCTCCTAGCTCAGGTGGCAACTCTAGCCTATAAGCTCTGTCTCCTACTCTCTCTAGTATCTCAAAGGGTCCAATAAAATGAGGACTCAGCATTCCTCTCTTTTCGAACCTCGTAATACCCTTGGAATGAGAAACTTTCAGAGACACAAACTCCCCTACCATAAACTCCAACGGTCTATGTCTCTTGTCAGCATAACTCTTCTATCGACTCTGAGCTGTCCTCAACCTCTTACAAATCAACTGGACATCCTCAGAGGCCTGACGTACCAAATCAGGAGCAAACATTTGTCTGTCACCAACTTCCTCCCATCCAATAGGTAATCGACATCTACGGCCACACAAAGCCTCATACGGTGCCGTCCCGATACTCGAATGATAACTGTAATTGTAAGAGAACTCTGCGAGTGGTAGGTGATCATCCCAGGAGCCTCTAAAATCTAGTACACAAGCTCTCAGCATATCCTTGAGGGTCTGTATAGTCCTCTCTGACTGCCCATCTGTCTAAGGATGGAAAACTGTGCTAAATCTCAACTGGGTTCCCATAACTTCCTGAAAATGTTCCCAAAAACGGGAATTGAAGCAGGAATCCCTATCTGATCCAACACTCACTGGGACACCATGTAGTCTCACAATCTTGCGCATATACAAATCCGCCAATCTACTTAGAGTATCGGTGGCTCTCATAGCCAAGAAATGGATGGACTTCATCAACCTGTCCATTATCACCCATATGGCATCATATCCTCTACAGGTCCTCGGCAAACCCATCACAAAATTCATGGTGACTTGCTCCCACTTCCAAGTCGATATAGGTAGAGGCTGCAATAATCCTGCATGCTTCTGATGCTCTACCTTCACCTGCTGACAGATGAGACATCTCGCAACAAACTCTACGACGTCCCTCTTCATCCGCGACCACCAGTATACCTTCCGGAGATTCTGATACATCTTTGTACTACCCGGATGCAAGATATACTTCGACGAATGAGCTTCCAATCTTCGGGAACACATATCTTGTCTTGAAACCTCAGTAATCTATCCGAAGTCAAATCAAAATCAGTCTCAATACCCCTTTGCATCTGCCTGACAATCTTAATGCAATGTTGATCATCACGTTGAGCCTATCGAATCCGATCTACCAAATTCGGATTCAACCGCAGGCTAGCAATCATACAACCACCATTAGCATCAGGTGGGGTCACATCCAAACTGAGGCTCGTAAACTGTTCTAATAACTCGTGTTCTCGTACCATCATATAAGAAATCAACCCGAGATGCTTCCTGCTCAACGCATTAGCCACTACATTCACCTTACCCGAGTGGTATAGGATCTCACAATCATAGTCCTTCAGAAGCTCAAGCCATCTTCTCTGTCTCATGTTCAGCTCCTTCTGCAAGAACAGATACTTGAGGGTTTTGTGATCGATAAATACCTGGAATTTTTCACCATAAAGATAGTGGCGCCATATCTTCAATGCAAACACAATAGCCGCCAACTCCAAATCATAGGTAGGATAGTTCTTCTCATGGTCCTTCAACTGCCTGGATCCATAAGTGACCACCTTCTCGTCCTACATCAGAACACAGCCCAGTCCTTGGTAAGAAGCATCTGTGTATACAGAAAAATCTGCTGAGCTAGTAGGAATTATGAGAATCGGAGCAGTGGTCAATTGACGTTTCAGCTCCTGAAAACTCTCCTCACATCTATCGTCCCACTCAAATGCAACACTCTTCCGAGTGAGACGTGTCAACGGAGCAGCCAACCTCAAAAATCCCTCTACAAACCGATGATAATATCCACCTAAACCCAGAAAGCTTCTGATCTCCGTAACTGTTTGAAGCCTCTACCACTAAACTACCGCCTCAATATTGGATAGGTCCACTGACACACCATCCCTTGACACAATATGTCCCAAAAAGAAGATCTGCTCAAGCCAAAAATCACACTTACTGAGTTTAGCATATAACTTATTCTCATGAAGGGTCTGCAATACAATCCTCAAGGGCTGCTCATGCTCCTCTCTAGACCTCGAATAAACCAAGATGTCATCGATGAAGATAATCACAAACCGATCCAAATACAAATGAAACACCTCATTCATCAATGACATAAAGGCTGCAGGAGTATTCGTCAACCTGAATGGCATAACCATAAACTCAAAGTGGCCATAACGGGTGCAAAAAGCTGTCTTGGGTACGTCTCCATCCTGAACTCTCAACTGATGGTACCCAGATCTCAAATCAATCTTAGAAAAAGCTTGTGCTCCCTGTAGCTGATCCAGCAAATCATCATTCCTCAGAAGGGGATACTTATTCTTGATGGTAGCCTTATTCAACAATCTGTAATCAATATATAATTGGAGGCTCCCATCCTTCTTCTTTACAAACAGAACCGGTGCTCCCTACGGCGACACACTCGGTCTGATAAACCCCTTCTCTAATAATTCCTGCAACTGCTTCTTTAGCTCCTCTAACTCAACTGGAGACATCCTGTACGGTGGTCTAGATATCGGCTTTGTACTAGGTGCCAGATCAATATTAAACTCTGTCTCTCTCATTGGCAGTAACCCTGGTAACTCATCCGGAAAGACATCTGGGAACTCTTTGACCACTGGAATGTCTTACAGTTCCAGACGTACCTCAACCGTATCTACCACGTACGCAATTTAACCTTTAAACATAATTCATCCAATTAGTACATCATTCATTCATACACTTACAAAATTCTTATTCTCGTTAACTTCGAGGAAATTGTACAATACATTTTTCTGAAGTATGAAATGTGACTGTCTTAGCAAAACAATCTAAAATAGCTCGATTAGCAGCCAACCAATCCATTCCTAGGATTACATCAAAATCTCTCATGTGCATCAAGATTAGATCGACTGTCATCACTCTTCCACCTATTCTCAACTCACAGTCCCTAAACACATACTCTACTAACTGACTGGTGTTCATGGGAGTGCTTATTAACAACTTACTTCCCAAAGGGGTGAGTTTCGCATACTTAAGGAATATATATGCAAATGAAGGCAATACAAATAAATGCGTAGAGTCAGGATCTATCAACACACATGCTCCTAACTCAAAGATCAGAATAGTACCTTTCACCACATTCGATGACTGATCTGCCATGTCCTAGTCTAGAGCATGTACTCGCCCTCTACCGACTACTTGCTTCCCCTTCTGTTTCGTCGTCGCCCTCCTCCTCGGAGTAGAAGTCTCACCGAAAGCCCTCTCTGAGCCCTTGCCCTTTTGAGGGGCATTCTCTATCATCTCTGGGCAATCCCTAACGATATGCCTGAGCTTCCCACATCTGAAACATACCATAGTGGTACCAAAACAAGGTCTATCACTGTGATATTTTCCACACCTACTGCATCTCTCAATCGTAGGTCGTGGCCCCCTATCACAATACCCTTCTGTGGAGCAGAAGTAATGGCCGAATACATGAGAGATCTAATTGGCCTCTCCTGAACCTCATCTATCCTCGGCCTCTTCCCCGATAATCATCTACCCCCTCTATAATTAGAACCTCTGTGCTCTACCGATCTCTTCCTATCCCTATCTCTAACTCTGCCAGCCTTCCCGAACTTTGAGGCACTCCTCTCAAAATCCTGCTCAATCAACTATGCCCTGTGCACTGCCTCATCATACGTCGGGATATCCAATGGGACTAACCTGGATCGAATCGCTGGTCTCAATCCATCTATAAATCTCCGGACCTTCCTGACCTCACTACTCATAGTGTCAAGGTCATATCTGCCCAGGGAAATAAACCTCATCTCATACTCATCCACAGACTTGCCCCCTGGGTCAAACTCAAAAACTCAGTCTACAGTTTTCACTACGCTATGTCTGGTCCGTACTGCTTATGAAAGGCCTCCAAAAATACTTCCCAGCTAATCTCTGTATGTCGAGCTCTCAGAATCGGTCTGGTGGACTTTCACCAGTGCTCCGCTGATCCCTTCAGCACAAACGCAGCAAATTCTACCATTTCAGAAGTAGTACACTCAAAGAACCCATATAGCTTCTCCATCTCACTCAACTAATCCTTAGCTACTACTGGGTCCTTCGCCCCGCTGAACGACAGTGGCCTAAACTTCTGGAACTGGCACAATCTATCCATATCACATCCATAACCCCATTCTCTAGTACTTTACCGTGGGGCACCAGGTAAAACTGTGTCCTGAACCGGTGGAGGTATAGGAGTATTTGTATCCTGAACTGGCTGTGCAGGCGTATCAGGAGCAGCTGCCTATCCAGCATCACCTTGTCCACCTCTATCTCCATGTAGAGACTGCGTAAATAACTCCAAAATCATCTCGAGGCTCCGCTCTATCCTAGCGAAACGCGCCTCGGTAGTCTCAGCAAGTCTCTCTACAGGACCCAATGAATCATGCTCAACCTCAATCTCCACCTCAACCTCTTCCTAGGTCTCATGGGTCGACTCAGCATGACTAGCAGGCTCAGGTCTACCTCTACGGCCTCTGCCTCATGCTCTACCTCCTCTACCGTGACTGGTGTTCGACATAATGCCTAAATCCTGCATTGTCAACCATTTCTTAGTTAAAACTTATCTCGATATACACTATTGTATCTAAATAAGTACAGTAACATTGGGGATATAACTTCCTAATTACTGACACTGACACATATCAGACCAACCTCGCTCTGATACCACCAATTGTCACAACCCAAAAATCAGAGTAAATTTTTCATTTTTCTTTCATACATACCTGTCCTCTAATCATGACCACACTCCACTAACGGTTGGGTTGTTCATCAATGTCAGTCCCACCATTCATTCTCCATACAACTCAATTCCTTATTAAAATAAAGGTAAACACAGGAGCTTTTCATTAATTCTTTCATATTCATCTACAAGTGTTTACAGTGTCTATACATCCTCGAAAGTTACTTACAAACATTTCACTGTGCTACTCTTATTCAGATACCATATGTACAAGTGTATATACCTCAAAATGATGGGCAGCAGCGAATATCAGGAATGTAGTACTTAGTCACCTCAAAGTTTACTGGAGAAAATCTGTGTAGGAAAATGAAAGCGGTGAGCACATCAAGCTCAGTAAGGTAATCATACGAACACGTAGGTAACCATACAACCTACACGAACGTGGTGCTATGCATAAAACCACCCTTTCTCCACACGATTTAAAAATATACGTTCACGCATATCCATATGTCACATAATGAATGTCGTGTAAAACCAGTTTACATCACGCATGGGTTTAAATAGCATGAAAATAATACCATGCAAGTTTCAGTCTAAATCCCAGTTTCATTCTCATCAAAACCACATCTCAGTCAGGATCCAACCCCTCCCTCGGGTGATCTAAACTCACAAAAGTCCACAAAACATGCTTCTCAAAACATTAATTTATAACATACGAGACTAGGCAATATATATATATATATCTCAAGCAAATAACTAGGACTATGGCCATATCCTTGTGATCCCAGGCTACATGGATCCTGTGTGCAAGGTATCACCACTATCGAGAACCGCCACAGGAGGTGGGTCAAATCCAACCCGTCAGTCCAACTCGATCACTCAACAATCACGTCCGTAGACGACATATCATCAATCATAGCACAGTACAACGTACTCCATGCGACAAGCACGGTACATCATACTCTGTGGATCCACATCTCATATCAATAATCATGCCTGTCTCAAAATGCACGTGCGAACAAATTTAATCGGCGTGACACGCAGTCTACCCGAAGCTCCAAGTACAGCTCATCGCATGTCTCAAATCAAAACGCATGTGTAAGCCTATTTAATCGGTGTAACACTTAGTATACCCGAAGCTCCAAGCACGACTGTAGTTCCATCATGAAAACTAGTGCGAGCAATGCTCTAGCACTCTATCAAAATCATGTGAAAATTGGGTGCGAGCTAGGCTCTAGTACTAATGCATGTAAAACTCTAGTACGAGCCCCTGCTCCTGCACTAATGCATGCATTACACAATTCAAAACTCGTGCAAGCTGAGCTCTAACATGTCACATTTCCATAAAATCACGTAGGTGGCTCTATTATCTCAAAACAATTTCCAAAAGAAATCACATTGTTGAAATCATGAGATGCTGTGAATTTTATTTAAAAGTTAGCCAGTCTACCCATGCATGTGTCAAACCACCGCAAAAACAGGCAAGAACACCTTGTTCTTGCTCCTCGTAACTGTTCCTAAATTTGGAAATCTTACCCTTCACAGGGGTATTTTGGTCATTTACCCATCCAGGCTGTTTAAGAGAATGTAAATGCAATCAAAATTGCGTAAAGCTACCTCTAAGAGTCCGTAAAATTCCCTTACCTGGAATCTCTCTACAAGCTTATCTTTTTTTCCACCAATAACGTATCGCTCGATCCGATACTCTCACAGTCAACTTTGCGGAGCTACACATAACCAAATCTCGGGTTAATTACTGTGAGTTCAACTGTATTTCAATCTTACTGGGTTTTATTTACAGTAATGGGCCCATTCACACTCAATTGGACCCATTTAATTCTTAATGGGCTTTACTCCATTTTATGTCGGTTTTCCACTTATTAATTCCCTTCATCAAGGTCTATTGGCTCATTAGGCCTATCAATACCCATTGGGTTTTTTTTCAAACTCTTTGGATAGCCCGTATATCATTTATGACAATTAATTCAAAAATCCAAATATAATTAATTTTATGCAGAAATTAATCCAAAATTCGTAAAATAAATTCCAATTGCGCAATAATCATACTATTGTCGTAAATGAGCTTTACTTACCCGAAATTATGCGATGGTGCCAAATCGAAGTTCGATCGGGCTCATGTACGTGATTTATCGCCGAACTGCACAATTTTATATTTAATTTCGGGTTAATTTTTGATCAAATATAATTTGAAATAAATTTCTCAAAAATCAATTCAGTCAATTTTGATCGCTTACCCGTAATCTGAGGTATCCTCGGGAATTTTCCTCTCTTTTTTTCCCATTTTTTCCTTTTTCTTTTCTTTTTCCTTTTTTCTTTTCTTTTTCCTTTCTTTCCTTTTTCGGCTATGGTGCCGTTTTAGCTCTCCTCACCGTCGCCGGTGTTCCCGACCGTTTCGCTGGCCGCTATCGGTACCAAAAGAAACGCCTCGGCTAGGGGGTCGATTGGAGGTAAATCGTTGTGGATCGTCATTAATCAGCTCGGTTTCCTCTCGATCTTCTCTCCCTCGATTTGTCAAAATTCGGCGTCGTTAGCGTGCGTGGCTGGTACCTGTAGGCTCGCCAGGTGGTCCTCTCTCTTCTCCGACCCTCGTTTGGCCTCGTTGATCGCCGGTGCTCTGTCGGGCTTCTCGGATGCACCTAGCTCGGCTTCTCTGTTTTCTTTTCCTTTTCTTTTGGTTTTTCTCTCTCTTTGAACCATATTTCAGTTTTTTTATATTATTATTTTAATCAATAAAATATTATTTCATCCCCAAAATATCTAAACAAAATCTTATTTAATTCATTTAATCAATAAATGAATTTATCTGTCTTATTTTGTCTTTTCGAAATATTTTTTCAATATTTTCGGGATAATTTTTCGAAGCGAAAATTTCGATTAATTCCAATAAATTCATATCTTGATTAAATTGGACTCGAAATTCAATATGTTCCTCGTTATTGATCAAGATTTTTCTGTTCCTTTTTTTTTAATGAAATTTTCTTATCGAATTTATACTGAAATTCGATCTTTTGACCGTTTTACCCTTGCACATGTTCGGGACCAAATTGAACTGACTCTCCTTCGTAAACCCACAATCTTTCCTTATCTTAAGTCCTTATCTTCAATCAGCACACTTCCAATCCTTTTCTTTCAGCCTATGGCCATCTTGGCCCTTATTTTGCTATTACATACATTTCCATACACATTCATCCATTTCCTTTGCAATTTAAATCAGTAAAAACTCTTCTTATGATTCATTAATATGTGGAAAATTGTACATCACATGAATCATAAGGTATATCATCCAAAACATCATCAAAAGTAGCATAAAAGTGGGGCTTACAAAAATTGAAAAGAAGAATCAGAGTTTTTAGGGTATAAGAGACTTTGGGATATGAATTATGTCTCAAATATGAGGATTGTAATTTGTATGTGCTTATGTTTCGAATGCGAGACTTAATTCGAATAAGGAAAAAAAAGGGGTTTCATTATAATTGATGTATGAAATAAGAAAAATTTTGAAGTGTGACAAATTTTGAATGCAATTTATATTTGGATCAAGAGATGTACACAATGTATGAATAATTCTGGCATGTGAAATGATTTAAATTAAGTGATATAAATTGTGTAAGACTCAGATTTTTATGTAGCTTATTCCTTATGATTTCTCAATGTAAAACATTCTATTATGTTATTTAAATCATAAGAAGAGTATTTACTAGAATGAAATTGTAAGTGAAGTGATTTAATGCATATAAGCTACGTGAAGGCCAAATAAGGGCTATAAGAGCCACAGGCTAAACTGAATGGATTTAAATTATTCTGACTGAAGATAAGAAGTTTATATGTGAAAATATGGAGGATTCATGAAGTAAAGTGGGTTTGATTTGGTCCCGAAAACATTGAAGTAGAGGAAAGACCAAAAAAGGGCTAAATGAGTTCAAAATGGTCTGTTTGAGGTGTTTTAGACATATTCGACTCTCGAAAACGGCCAAAACATAAAGATGAGAGTGTAAACCATGGAAAATGACACTTTCATATTTTGAGAAAAAGTCAAACGTGATCAATGGTCAAGAAAAGTCAAAGTTAGTTAAGAAATGTTGATTTTGACCATAGTTGACTAACCATGGTTCAAATTTAACCCAAGGAAGGTTAAAAAGTGGGGAAGAAATATTTTTGGCTAAAACACTCGATATTCATCCCCTAAAGTATGAAAAATTAATTTAATCAAAATTTGGATTAAATTAAATAGGTAAAACACGATGGGCTAACTATGGAATTTTTAAAGCCCATTAAGGAGCTATAAGTGTGGGCCGAATTTCGTAGGCCCATTGGGCTGAATTGTTGGGCCACTTTGTAGGCCCAAAATAATGTAGATTGAAGGCCCAATTGATATAAAATTTTCAACTCAAAAACCCAAATCGAAACCCAAAATCGAAAGCCCAAAGTTAGGACCATTAGTTAAATGGTTAAGGCCCAAAACTTAAGCCCAATTGGTATAAGCCCAAACCAATTGTTAGCCCAATTCAAGGGATGAAATTTGTGACTTAATGGGTAAGTGTGCTAAGTTAAAAATCAGCCAACACATCATCATCTTCTCCATAGCTCTCGGCCAAGCAAAGAAGAAACCATTAAAACCATAATTTCAAGCTTTATCTCTCTAGAAATCACTAACCTAGAGACATAATTGGAATAAGCAATCTTCATGGAAGTTGTTCCAAATTGAGAGAGGATTAACATATCTTGGAATTAGCCATCAATAAGCCATATTGAGAGATACAAAAATCAAGGAAGTTTCGGCCAAGAAGAGAAACTGAAGATAGGTATAATTTCAAGCTTTCAACCTCATATATGTTAATCTATGGATTATTCTAAGTTGATTGGTGTATGTTTTATGGATCAAAACACATGAAAAACACCATAAATCAATGATGGCCGAAAATGGGTATTTAAGTTTTCATGAAGAAGCATGTGATTTTAATGCATGGTTAGGTTGGTAAACATGTATACATGATTATGGCATGCTTAATTTTAATTGATTTGTTGAATTGGTTTATGAATTGAAGATGGCACATAAGGTGTTGGATAAAATCTCTTAATGAACATAAACTAAGGCTTAAGGCATGCATAAGTAGTGTTTGATGAAATGCCTAAGTGAATGGCTAGCAAGATGGCCAAGGTTGGCGTGGTTCTCGACCATGGAGCGGCATGCATGGCTCTCGGCCACATGCCATGGCCGAGAGGCCAAATAGGCCAAACCAATATGGTTTCGGCCCAATAGGAGTTCATGGGCCTCGAACCAAGCCCAATAAATTTTGGTGGGCCCCACATGCCCAATAGGTCCAGATGAAATGAATAGTAAAGTGAAATGGGCTTAAGACAGTGTTAGGCCCTTTAGGATCCAATTAGGCCCAATAAGAGTAAACGAGCCTATTAAGTGAAATAGACTGTGTTTAAAGTGAAATATAGTTGAAAAAGTGTAATTAACCTGATAAATGGTTATATGTATCTCCAGAGTTTATATTGTGAGTTAATCAGTCTGTGCGATCTAGTAGCATCGGGAAAGTGGAATCGCTTAACGTGATTTCAAGTAAGGGAGTTTTGTGAGTAGTTAGAGATATCTGCACTTAGTTTCGTCTACTTTTACATTCACTTAAAAAGTTTGAGGGTCAGAGAAAGTGAATAATATTTATAAAGACCCGACATGGGTAAATTACCATTTTACCCCTGTTAAGGGTAAAATTATGGAAATTAGGAAAAGTCCTAAAAGGCATGAAAAACTTATTTTTGAGTGTTTTTACTACTGTTTAGCAGAAGAATAGATAGATTGGCAAGTGATTTCATAAAATACACAAAATAACACAATTATGGTGCTGATTTTACTGATTTGAAATCATCCCATTTAAATAAGCCATCTATCAAGTTGTGTGAAAACAAATAATGCTGGAGCTCTGCTCGCACTTAATTTTATATGTTTTCTGCATGAGAAAGTATTGGAGTAGTTACTCGTACTTGATTTCCCATGATATGCATGGCATAGTACTGGAGCGTTGCTCGTATTTGATTTTAATGAGTTTTGTGGATGGCATAGTACTGGAGCGTTGCTCATACATGATTTGAAATGTGAATTATGTATGACCTAGTGCTAGAGTGTTACTCGCACTAGAGTTCGATTTTGTGATATGCGTAAAACAGTGATTGAGCGGGGTGTCGACTGCTAGTCGCACTCAAGGCTCACAATGTAACCTTAATGTGATATACATGACATGATTAAAAACCGTGTTGATTGCTTCGTGTAGACTGAGTGTCACACAAATGAGTTACTTTCACATGGATTTAGAGACATGGCATTAATTATCTATTGAGATAGGGTCCACGGGTGTACATTGTACCGTGCATGTGTCACGGAGTACGTTGTACTGTGTTGTGGAGGACGGATATGTGAAGTTGAGGAGTTGATAACTGGCGATTAAGATTTGACCCACCTTCCGTTGCAGCAGTGATTGCCCTGCACTAGGATCCGTGTAGCCGGAGATCACAGTATAGGATATGGCCATAGTCCAAGATATTATTGCATATAGCCACCTAGTCTCACATGATTATATCACATGATTTTATGATTTCGTGTAGAGCTAAGGGATGGGTCGAAACCTGATTGATATGTTTTACTTGTTGAATTGCCATATTTTACATATTTGAATTTAAATGGCATGATATACTTTAAAGGCATTACGAGTTTACGTAAAATGAAGTGTTTTGCATGAAATGCCTGTATTTATGAACTCAGCATGATTTCAGTATATGTGACTAAATATGTACAGACTATATCAGTTTTCCAATTCATGCTTTAAATGTGAAACTAAGGAAATAGTATTTCAAGGCATGACATTATTTTCAATAGATAGTGCAGTTATCTACTTGTTTTTCTGATTTACTTACTGAGCTAGTGAGCTCACCTTTTCATTTTCCACCTCTCTACAGAGCATCTGTAGTAGGTAGAGTACGGTTGAGGATTTGCATTCTTTTTTATCCGCTGAATTCCCATCGAGTGAAAGGTATACATATTACGTACAATTTTGTATCTGAACATATAAACAACACAATGATGTAAACGAATGTAATATTTGGGATGTATTTGCATATGAAAATATGTGAGCTCACTTATATGTTAAAAGTATTTACACTCAATAGATAGTTTATATTGACATGTACGTATGATAATGAATGAATGATAAGGTAATGTGGATGAGATAATACTAATATCGAATCATAGCCCAACTGATGTTTGAGAATTGACTGAGAAGGAAAGGTAAGAAAAATGAAAAATTTATAGTGATTTTTGGTAAAAGTCGATCGTGACAGAATGGTAACAGAGCGGAGTTGATCTGATGTGAGTTGGTATTAGTGCTTAGGATAGTTTACATCCTCATATTCATGTACTGTGTTTAGATACAAATGTGTATTCCGAGATGGGAATTGACTAAGTAATAGTTCTTAATGCAAGAATCGAGCCATTATGGCTATTACCAGCCGTGGTAGAGAGGCGAGATCGAGAGGTAGGCCTAGAGGCCATAGAGGTATGCCTGAGAGCCGAGACGAGTCTTTGCCTGACCATACATCATTGGGTCCTTCTAAGGTACCAGAGAATACCGAGGCACTATTTACAAGGTTAGAGCGTAGCCTAGAGACCATGATGGAGATGTTTACACAAGCTATGCATGGGAGGCAAGGTCTGAATGCGGGGACTGCTACTGGACAAGCAGTTGCTCCTGATATGCCTGCACAGACTGCACAGGCGCCACAACCTACAGATACTACTACACCTCCACCAGTTTAGGGTACGTCATCTCCTGTTGGCCCGCAGCAGGTTAGTAGTGGATTAGGGTATGGTTATGAGTTAGACTGTTTACGACAATTTCAGAAGTTCAGACCACCGTCATTCAGTGGGGTGAAGGACCCCGTGGTTGCAGAGGATTGGTTGGGAGAGATAGAGAAGTTGTACGGGTTCTTCTAGTGTACCACTTCTGAGATGGTCACGTTTATGCTAAAAGGAGCGACAAAGCATTGGTGGAAGTCCACCTGATCGATACTGAGAGCCCGACATATTGAGATTAGTTGGGATATTTTTTTGGATGCCTTCAGGAGGTAGTATGTTCCAAATACAGCGCAGCGAAAGCTGCAGATGGACTTTTTGGGGTTGAGCTAAAGGAGTTAGTCAGTGGATGAGTATGAGACAAGGTTTATGTCTTAGGGAATGTACGATCCCAATGCTATGATCAGTGAGACCAAGACGGTCCAAAGATTTATTGATGGATTGAGACCGGCACTACGGTCTAGATTGGTTCCACTTGATATTTCTACGTACTAAGAGGCAGTGTGGAGGGTGCAACTCTGTGAGCAGGATTATAAGAGGAATGCCTTTGAGTTTAAGAAGATTGGCAGAGTCAGAGATAGGATAGGAAGAGGCCGATGAGTGATAGAGGTTTCGGATATCGATGAGGGATGAGACTCTTCAATAAAATACCACAGATTGAGGAGATACGGGAGAAGACTGTTAGACCTCCTGTGCATCCGGTCATAGCTTCAACAAAAGGCATTGTTAATGGAGGACAGAGGCCTTCTACTGATTAGTGCAATAGATACGATAGATATCATGGCAGTAGACCTTGTCCAGTGACTACAGTAGATTGTTTCCGTTGGGGTAAGATGGGGCATGTTGTGAGGAATTGCCTGGAGATGGTTGAGACTGCCCCCACAGAAGGGCAGAGAGTCTGAGATAGTTACTGTTGATACCTCTACTTCGAGAAGGAAAGTGATAGCTGAGGAGAAGAGGAAGCATGTGATTGGTCGAGGGTGAGTAAATGCTTTGGACCAAGGCACAGCGGATGCTTCATCGAATGTGATTAAAGGTACCATCCTGACTTTTGATCTTGAATCATATTTTTTATTTGATACTGGTGTCACGCATTCATTTGTATCACCTTCATTTGCATGTAAGTTAACAAAGTATGTGGAGCGTAGGTTGTTAAGTAGAATGATGTTAATTAGTATGCCTATGAATAACAGTCAGTTAGTCGAGTATGTATTTAATGACTGCAAGCGAAGAGTAGGGGAAAAGGATATGACAGCTAATCTAATCTTGTTAAGTATGACCGATTTTGATGTAATCTTAGGAATGGATTGGTTAGCTGCAAACCATGCTATTTTAGATTACTATTCTAAGACGTTTATGTTTCCTACCCCTGAAAAATATGTTGTAAAATTTACTGAAAAGAAGTGAAAGATGTAGTTGTAGTATTTAGTGGACATTGTATTATGCTGACTAAGAAATCAATATGTTGAAGGTTTCATTGCGTACGTGGTTGATACGGATAATGCACATCCGGAGTTGGTTAATATCCCTATGGTTAGGGAGTTCCCAAATGTCTTTCCGGATGAACTGCCAAGGTTACCACCAGACAGAGAGATGGAGTTCAGTATAGATTTGTTGCCTAGTACCGAGCCTATTTCGAAACCACCGTACCGTATGGCCTTAATTGAGTTAGAAAAGTTCAAGAAGCTGTTGCAAAAACTGTTGGACAAGGGGTTTATCAGATCGAGTGTTTCGTCTTTGGGAGCACCGTTTTGTTTGTGAAGAAGAATGATGGAAGCCTCTGATTGTGTATTGATTGCAGATTGTTGAATAAGGCTACCATCAATAATAAGTATCCCCTTCCGCATGTAGATGACTTGTTGGATCAGTTTCAGGGAGCACATGTCTTTTCTATGATTGATCTGAGGTCTGGGTATCATCAGTTGAGAGTTCAGAGTGGAGATGTACCCAAGACAGCATTTCGGACCCGATATGGCCATTATGAGTTCTTGGTTATGCCATTCAGATTGACAAATGCTCCCGCAGCTTTTATGGCTTTGATGAATGACGTGTTCAAGCTATACTTCGACTAGTTTGTTATCGTCTTTATCGATGAATCTTGGTGTATTCAAAGTCTCGAGAAGAGCATAAGCAGCACTTGAAGATTATTCTGCAGACCCTCCGAGAGGAGTTGTATGCTAAACTCTGTACCT
Source organism: Firmiana major (assembly GCA_033439115.1). NCBI lineage: Eukaryota > Viridiplantae > Streptophyta > Magnoliopsida > Malvales > Malvaceae > Firmiana > Firmiana major. The sequence goes on along the minus strand of CM065908.1, from coordinate 40,132,442 downwards.
ATGACTTTTGGCTAGAATAGATTTCATTTCTAGGTCATGTTGTATCGAAGGATAGAGTGTCAGTAGATTCATCCAAGATAGAGGTTGTAGTTCAGTGGGAACAGCTGAGGATAGTCACAGAGATCAGGAGTTTTCTAGGTTTAGCTGGTTATTACCGAAGTTTTGTCAAGGGATTTTTGAAGCTAGCTGCTTCGTTGACCTGTCTCACTCGGAAGAATGTGCATTCGTGTGGGATGATGATTGTCAGAGGAGTTTTAGAAAATTGAAGCGTCGATTGACCACCGCTCCAATTCTCACTATTCATACCAGCTCATGAGGTTTTTCTATATATACCGATGCTTCGCATCAAGGACTGGGCTGTGTATTGATGTAGAACAGGAAAGTAGTTACTTATGGATCCAGACAGCTGAAGGACCATGAGAAAAACTATCTTACCCATGATTTGGAGTTAGCAACAGTAGTGTTTGCGTTGGAGATATGGCGCTACTACTTATACAGTGAAAAGTTTCAGATTTATACTGACCACAAGAGCATCAAGTATTTGTTCTCGCAGAATGAACTGCATATGAGACAGAGAAGATGGCTAGAGCTTCTGAAGGACTACGATTGTGAGATACTTTATCATCCAGGTAAGGCTAATGTTGTAGTTGATGCTTTGAGCAGGAAGAGCCTTGGGATGGTATCGTATATGATGGTTTGAGAACAAGAGCTGTTGGAGCAGTTTGTGTGACACCCCGGAAGCGCGGAAAATAGGGCTAATTTAAAACTTTTTACTCATTAATTCACAATTAAGGGTGCATTCCTGTGCAGTGTCATACATCATCATAATTATCATGCCTCAGGATCTCATCATAATATAGTATATATTGTATCATATACATTACTCAATTCCAAGTTAATTAATCCTAATACATCCCGTACATCATTATACAATAAGTGTCTGTGAATATAACTCTAGTCTGGGTACATGAATAGTAAATATCTACCTCAGTACACAAAATACGGCCTGGAGCTCAAGTCCTCCACTAGCCCCTAACCCGTACGTCGCAGGGAACTCACTTCACTTGAAGCGATCTGAGGGGAAGAGAAAACAGGGTGAGCTTCCAAATCGCTCAGTAAGGGGGGTAAGGGAACTCAGTTATATAAACCATATCACACATCACAAATATGTATTTGTTTATGAAGCTCATTTGAAATCGTAGCATGAAAAATTCTCAAAACATCATCATCTCATAACTCATAAATCATGTGAAAACATGAAGGTAAAAAGGCTCAATATCGAGCACTCACAAGCATGTGTAAATATATGCGATAATGGTTGTTCTCAAAATACGTGATAAAAATCACCTCAGTAAATAGCACGTGACAAGGTCACAAAACACAACTCATGTGTAAAACGAGACTAGGCAATAAAACTCAATTAAAACTCGTCATGGCACATCAAATGTGTAATCTCCTCTGGGTGCGCATCCCAGGCATCCTCGTATAGAGGGAACGTCGACAATATGGTCGTATGCATGGTATATTGGACTTATATGTTACCAGAACAAGGCCCGGCCTTACATGCTACCAGAGCAATGCCTCGCCTCATGCACACTATCACGTGGTCCCTGGGTCGGTTCCCAGGCGGCCCACTCTCTCGGTCTTACATGCTACCAAAGCAAGGCTACCCAGCGTTACCAGAACGGGGGTCATCTCACGTTACCAAAACAGAGGCATCTCTCGTTACCAAAACGGAGGCATCTCTCGTTACCAAAACGGAGGAATATCGGACTTACATGCTACCAGAGCAAGGCCTCCCAACGCTACCAAAGCGGAGGAATAATCGGACTTACATGTTACCAGAACAAGGCCTGTGGTCCCTGGGTCGGTTCCCAGGCGTCCCACTATATCGGTCTTACATGCTACCAGAGCAAGACCCGATGTGTATTCAACATGACACGCCTAAGTCTCAATCATTAGCCATTATCTTATAAAACGTTATGCCTTCACGTAGAACTCGTAATGGTTTTCTCTCATAAAACTCATTTAAAACATTTGTGTACTCAACACAGAACATATTAAAACCGAGTTCCAACCGGCAAAATACGCACACATTTTCTCAAATCTCAATATCGCCTTAACGTAGAACCCAATTTACTTTTCACGCAAACTCAAAGGTTTATAAAGCAATTTCACACTCAGCTTATAAACTCATAAAATAATGGGCTCCAACCGGCTATAAAAACCATGTGCAATTATATCACAACACAACACCAAACATGCTTGTATTCTCAAATCATGGTTCATGCTACAACAATTCATCAAAACACATACACAAATGGTTTAGTTTTCCCTTACCTCTTTGCACCTCGTATAGTGTAATCGTTTCCCCCGTATCACGGACTAGCCTCGCATTCCACTCTGGAACTCCCGAGCTGTCCAAACGATGTTAAAACATCAATACTCATTATCACATTAACCTCAATTCTCAAAATCGAGCATAATTGCTCACAACTCCTCAAATTTCTCAATTCTCATACCCAAATTACCTATGCTAATTCACCACATTGTCTAAATTTCTATTTATAGCTCAAAATTCCCAAAATCACTAAATATCATTATCACTCCAACTACATTGTAATTTCCTTAATCCCTAATCATTTTTCAGCTATTTCAACATAATTCCAACAACCATCATCACCGAAATCGTCTCAAATATAAGGATCGAAGTTTAGAAATTACCCAAAACTTGTGGAGAGCTTATCTCTTGCCTCGATTCAATTCGTCTTACGATTTTCAAGTATGTTGTTCTCCCTTGGGTGAGGAACAACTTTCCTTCTTGCCACAACTTCTGATTTGAACGGAAATGGGTGCTTTGGATGAGTGAGAAAGCTAGGGCTCGGTGAAAATGGGGGTTGGAAGAGAGAGAAAGTGAAATTGCAGGAGAAAAATAGGAGTTCCTTATATAGGCTGAGGGTAGGAGATCGATCTGGCTCTTGATGAGATCGATCTGCATTTGAATTTTTGGGACGATTTGGGGCAATTTATGCCTAGGAGATCGATCTGTCGAGGGGTAAGATCGATCTCTTTATAGCTTTATGAGATCGATCTGCTCCCTGAGGAGATCGATCTTCTCCCAAACAAAGACATTTGGAGATCGATCTCTTCCTCATGAGATCGATCTTCTCTCAAACAGAATCATAAGGAGATCGATCCTCTTCCATTGGAGATCGATCTGCTCCTTAAATTCCTCCTTCCTTGTCATTTTTAACTCACCAGATCGATCTCTCCTTCTCCGAGATCGATTTGTCCTCATAACTTCATACTTATTTTAAACACTTAACATATAAATCTCCAATTATCATTCCCCAATTCACTTAGCTCAATAAATTATACTTCAAGTTCATATTACATAATTAAAATATGTCTGAAATCCTCAGATCTCGCATCCTCCCCACCTTAAAAGAATTCGGTCCTCCAAATTCAACTCAACTAGTCAAAGAGATGGGGGTATTTCTCCTTCATGAGGTTCTCTAGTTCCCACGTTACCTCTTCCCTTGAGTGATGTTTCCACAAAACTTTCACTAATGGGATGCTCTTGGTTCTCAATACCTTCTCCTTCCTATCAAGAATTCGGACGGGTTCCTCAGTGTAGCTCATATCCTCTTGAATGTCATACTCTATGACATGAGAAGGGTCCGGGTGGTACTTCCTCAACATAGACACATGAAAGACGTTGTGTATTCCAGACATCTGTGGGGGTAATGCCAATCTGTAGGCTACCTCTCCCACTCTCTCAAGAATCCCGAATGGTCCTATGTATCGAGGACTCAATTTTCCTTTCTTCCCAAATCGCACGATACCCTTACTCGGTGATACTTTCAGAAATACTGCATCACCAACATCAAACTCGAGTGGCCGTCTACGCACATCCGCGTAGCTTTTCTGTCTATCCTGTGCAGCCCGTAGCCTCTCACATATGAGTTTCACACTCTGTACAGCTTGCTCAACAAGCTCGGGAGCATTTATCTTTCTGTCACCGACTTCTTCCCAAGCTACAGGGGATCTACACCTCCTACCATATAGAGCCTCAAAGGGTGCCATTCCAATACTTGCATGATAGCTGTTATTGTACGCAAACTCTGCTAGGGGCAGGTGATCATCCCATGATCCCTTAAAATCCATCGTACACGCCCTAAACATATCCTCCAGGGTCTGAATAGTCCTCTCTGACTGACCATCTGTCTGAGGATGATAGGTGGTACTAAAACTCAATCGAGATCCCATGGACTCCTGAAACTGGGTCCAAAATTTGAAAGTAAACCGAGAATCTCTATCAGAAGTAATACTCACTGGAGCCCCATGTAATCTAGCTATCTCGCTGACATACAGCTCAGCTAAGGCATCCACAGTATCTGTGCTCTTGATGGCAAGGAAGTGGGCACTCTTGGTTAGTCTATCCACTATAACCCATATAGCGTCACTACCTCTTCGGGTCATCGGTAAACCCATAATAAAGTCCATAGTGACATGCTCCCATTTCCATGTAGGTACAGGTAAGGGTTGTAGTAGTCCTCCGGGCTTCCGATGCTCAGCTTTCACTTGCTGGCATACTAAACACCTGGCCACATATTCTGCCACGTCTCGCTTCATACCACTCACCAATACACCTTTCTCAAGTCTCGGTACATCTTAGTACTCCCTAGGTGCATGGTGTATCACGAGCAGTGGGATTCTCTCAGTATCTGTCTCTTCAAGGTATCATCGTTCGGTACACAAATCCGTCCTCTGAATCTCAACAATCCATCCTCACTGATGGTGAGATCCGACTGCGAACTCTGCTCAGCTTGGCTAACCATATCTATCAATCTCTGATCACTGCGCTGCCCAGTTCTAATCTGATCCATGATCCTGGGCTCTATCCGCAAGCTAGCCAAAAATCCAGTCTCTACCTCTTTAACTCTGATCCGAAGTTCGGGGAACTGCTCTAACAAATCTCATTCCCTGATCATCATAGCAGATGTCATACTCTTCCTGCTCAGGGCATCAGCAACTACATTCGCCTTACCCGGATGGTATAGAATCTCGCAGTCATAATCCTTAAGGAGTTCCATCCATCTCCTTTGTCTCATGTTTAACTCTTTCTGATCAAAGAGATATCTTAAACTCTTGTGATCAGTGAAGATCTGGAATCTTTTCCCATATAAGTAGTGTCGCCAGATCTTCAAAGCAAATACCACAGCGGCTAACTCCAAATCATGCGTGGGGTAATTCCGCTCATGGTCTTTCAGCTGTCGCGATCCATATGCGACCACTCTTCCGTGCTGCATAAGCACACACCCCAATCCTTGATGAGATGCATCACTATACACCGAAAATCCTCCTGATCCCTCAGGAATAGTTAACACAGGTGCCGCTGTCAATCTCCTTTTTAACTCCTGAAAATTGAGCTCACATTGATCAGTCCATATGAACGGAGTCTCCTTACGCGTGAGTTTAGTCAAAGGAGCGGCAATCTTTGAAAATCCTTCCACAAATCTTCTGTAATACCCTGCCAAACCAAGGAAGCTTCGCACCTCAGTAACTGTCCTCGGTCTCTCCCAACTAAGCACAGCTGCTACTTTACTTGGATCCACTGATACTCCTTCCTCTGAGACTATATGACCAAGAAAAGCTATCCGGTTCAGCCAAAACTCACACTTACTAAGCTTTCCATATAATTGCTTATCTCGGAGTATCCGAAGTACTAACCACAAATGCTTTGCATGCTCCTCATACGACCGAGAGTATACCAGGATATCATCAATAAAGACTATCACAAATTTATCTAGATAGTCTCGAAACACTTCGTTCATCAACCTCATAAATGCAGCAGGGGCGTTCGTCAATCCAAAGGACATCACCAGAAATTCATAATAGCCATACCTTGTCCTGAATGCCGTCTTGGGAATATCTTCTTCCTTGATCCTCAATTGGTGATTGCCCGATCTCAAATCAATTTTAGAAAAGACTGAGGCCCCTCTTAGTTGATCAAGTAGATCATCAATCCTGGGCAGTGGATATTTATTCTTCACCGTGGCTTTATTCAACAGCCGGTAGTCTACGCATAATCTGAAACTACCATCTTTCTTCTTGACAAATAAAACCGGTGCTCCCCACGGTGAAACACTGGGTCTAATGAACCCTTGATCCAATAACTCCTGTAGTTATTTCTTCAATTCCTCAAGTTCCACTAATGCCATCCTGTAGGGAGGTTTAGAGATCGGCTAAGTATCTGGTACTAAATCAATGGTAAACTCCAGCTCTCTCTCTGGTGGCAAACCTGGCAGCTCATCTGGGAAAATATCCGAGAATTCACACACCACAGGTATATCCTCAATCCTCGGATGTTCCCGCTCATCGTCTGAGATGAGTGTTTCGTAACCTTCACATGAACAATCATATTTAATACTCTCAAAAACAATATTAAAATCCTCAAATTACTTACTTGAATTTCACATATTCATTTCCTCAATATCTCAACCGTATACTGTAAGGTTCAGGTAGGGAAAAAGTTACAATCTTAGTGTAGCAGTCTAAACTCACTCGATTGGTTGCCAACCAATCCATCCCCAGAATTACATCAAACCCGTGTATATTCAACATGATTAGATCTGCTAACATCACTCTATCTCCCACCTTTATTTCACATCCTCTACAGATTAACTCAGTTCTCTGGGATTCACGCATAGGGGTATTTACATGTAGTACATACTCTAGAGGTTCAAACTTCAAATTTAAACTACAAGCAAAATACTCTGAAATAAACGAATGCGTGGATCCTGGATCTACTGTGCGGTGAGGAATTATAGAATTTACTAATCATGAAAATTTTAGATAATAAATTTCACACAAGGAATTAAACATAAGAAAAGGAAATGGCTGGAGTTGGTGCATCGAGCAAAAGTAACCTCAATACGATGTTATATTTATGAAATGATCAAGAAATGCGAACTGTTGAAACGTTCTATGAACCTCAAATTGGATGCGGTTTTTTTGATACTGATGTTTACTGTATGGTAGTTAACATAAGATTTGAACACTAGACTTGATTGATCGAATCAAATAAACTCGACAAAATGATAAGCACCGTTATGATATAGCTAATCAGATCCAGATAGGTACTACAACAGATTTTGGTATTGATACTAATGGTTTATGAGATTCAAAGATAGAATAGGTGTAATCGATGATTCACAACTAAAGAAGAAAATTCTAAGAGAAGCTCATTCATCGAGATATATTCTATATCCGGAGAGTAGTAAGATGCATTAAAATCTTCAAAAGGTATATTGGTAATCAGATATGATAAGAGATATAACTGAATTTATGACTAAGTGTCTCATATGTCAGTAGGTTAAGGTAGAGTACCAGAAGCCTATGAGATTATTACAACATTACTTATGCCAATATGGAATTGAGAGCATGCACCCAGGATTTTAGAGGCTCCTGAAAGGACCATTTGCCATTAGTAGAGTTTGCATATAGTAACAGTTTCCACTCAAGCATCGGAATGACACCGTACGAAGCGTTGTATGGTCAAAAATATCGTTCTCCAATTTGGATAGGACAAAGACCTTTGGAATTCTCAGTAGGAGGATATGATGTACGAGGAGAAACCGATTCGAATTTTGGACAGGAAAGAAAAGACATTACGGTCTAAAACGATTCCTTTGGTCAAGGTTTTGCGACAGTATCACACTTCAAAAAAAGCCACGTGAAAATTAAAAAACTTAATGCAGAAGAAGTACCCACATTTAATTGTAAACTGATGTATTTTAAATTTGAGAATCAAATTTTCTAAGATGGGAAAAATATAAATACCGTAAAATTTTCATGTACCCATTTAGAACAACTAATCGAGAAACTAGGAATAAGTTTGTTGGTAGAAAATATGTATATATATAAATATATATACATTATTGAGCAAGATTTAAGTATACGTATTTCGCCATGATTAAGTACCGATATTGAACTAAAATGCCCTTTTAATAATGTTTGATAAGTTATTAAGTGTACAAGCATATAAGTATATATATATATAGAGATAGAGAGAGAGAGGAATGTCACGGGTTGGCCTCCAAAGTGACGTCAAACTCGAATGGTTCATCGGTTGCAAAAAAGAATAAAAAATACATATATATGTGAGAGTGAAAGTGTTTCAAGGGGAAATAATGGTGATGAATGTCGTGCAACAAAGAGAATGGAAGATAATAAAAATGTGTTGTTTCATCAATCATAAATATAATTGTTTAAGGGAAGGGATAGCACTCGGTAAAGAGAACATATGTATATATATATATATATATATATATATATATATATATCCTTGGTTTTCTTTTTACCGAGTACCACCCCTTTCCTTGAATAATTGGATATTTATGACTGATGAAACAACACAGTTTTCTCTTTAGTGAGTACTACTCCTTTCCTTTTATATATATATATATCCTTGGTTTTCTCTTAACCGAATACTACTCTTCCCTTGTACAATTGGATATTTATGATTGATGGAACAACACATTTATATATAAATATATATATATATTTCTGTGTTTCTTTCCCTCCGGCAGGTCATCCTCAGCATCACTGCACGATATGCTGCAATCTCCCATCATTTCCAATTCAGTTTCACTGCCCCATGCTTGCTTTGTTTTCACTCTCTTTCCTTCACATTCTGACATCTTTCTCTGGTTTCTAGCCATTTTTTTATTATTTTCCTTCCATTTAACTGCTGCTGACAGTAGTAGTTTATTATATATATATATATATATATATATATATATATATATATAAAATATGGGGTGGTTACGGCAGGAAAGGGAGTAATGAAACTACAGCAATGATGATAAAGATAATAAAGAATGAAGCGAAATGATGAGCTGAAAACGATAGGAACGTGAACGAAAGAAACCAATTTCAAGGTGGTAAACTACTACTGCCGATAGGAATAGAACCTGAAATTAACGTTGGGGCAGCAGGGGTGCAGACCGATAAGGAATGGAAATTGCTGAACAGCAGGAGATACAGAAAAGAGAGGGAGTGGTTGGAGATAACCTGGAGCACGGAATGAAAGGAATGATGGGGGCAGCAAAACTAAAGTAGAAGGAAGTGAATGGATAAATAAATATATATATATATATATATATATATATATATATATATATATGGTGGTCGGGTACTTTAAAAAGGGACTAGAACTGGGCAAATGCAGGGACATATGCGACCTCCTTGGAGGTTGGTAAACCAAGTGGAAGCGAGAACAGGGGAAAACGATAGTTTCAGACCTGGAAATAGAACAGAAAGAACAAGGCAGGAGCAGGAGCAGGAGCAGCCTCGAGAGGGAAAAAGTGGCCCGAAAAACTGTCAGGGAACAAGAGGAAGAATAATTTAAGAGATGAGAAAGAGAAAACTGGAAACAGAGAGTGAAATAAGAGAGTTGAATGGGATAGAAAAGAGAGAGTTCGGAGGAACGTGAAGGAGTTCTGTTAGAAGGCAAAAGTTGGGGAAGAACTTCTCACCACCATCCTGCTAGCCGCAACCCGAAAACGCCATTAGCCTCCATCACCACTAACGTGTGTTGCTGTGTCGATCATCGCAGTCTACAGATTTAATGCTACTCTATTTCGGTTGGAAGTAAAGGAGAGCAGGATGAAAGAGGTGATGGCAACAATGAGAAAGAGAGGAAAACATGGCTGCAGGAACCTCTTTCTACCTCTAGGGGACTGGAAAACTGAGAGTGGAAGTAAGGCCGACGGTTGGTTCGGTGATGGTTGAAGCCAAGGTGTTAACAGGGGAGATTGTTGTGCAGCACCTGGAAACATGAGCAGAGGAGAGGCACCGAAGATTGATAGTGCTGGAAAGAGGTTGGTCGAGGCTTGAGGATGATGATGAAGGAAGGATGGCGACGTCGAGGGATGGTTGATGACGATGAACGAAGCCGAGGCAAGCGAAACAAGAAAGGAGAAGAAGAGAGGAAGAAAAAGAAAAGAAAAAGGAAAAAGGGCGGGAAAGGAAAAAAAAGGAAAGAAAAAAAGGGGAGGGGGGGGGGGAACATCTTTATATATAAATGACGATCAACGAAGTCGAGGCAAGCGAAACAGGAAAGGAGAAGAAGAGAGGAAGAAAAAGAAAAAAGGGCGGGAAGGGAAAAAAAAGGATTCAAAAAAAAGGGAGGGGGGGGGGGGGGGGGTGTGGGGAACATCTTTATATATAAATATAAATATATATATATATATATAAATATATATATAACACTATAATTATATATACATATATATTAGAGAACAGAAGAAAATTAAAAAAAAAATTGTGTACTAAAAATTTGGGAAAAGATCGAGGAAAAATAGTCCGAAAATATTAGTTCAAAATTTTTGGAGAAATAAATCGATTGGAACGGACCTGCTGACCTGCACCACTGAAGCATCAAGGATTACGGATAAACACCGAGGTAAGGAAAAATTCTCGTGTGCTGCTAGGGATAAATATACATAATTTCTCTGTGTTTGTAAATATAAATTTTAAGGTAAATTTCCTAGTTACTAGAATTATAGAAAACCCTAAGCCGATTTTACGCCTTGGAATTTAAGAAAAATTTTAAACTCCGTAGATCGGCCCAGCTATTACTTGGTTTATTTAGAGAAAAATCCTGGTAAATATAATTATTGATTTTAGATCGAAAACCCCTAGATTTGATTGCTCTGTATCGAGTACTAAAATTTTTAACTGAAAAATAGTTAGTCAACCCCTTTTGAATTGTTTTGTGAAACAAACTGAATTTATATGTGATTTAAGGAAAATGATCTAATTATAAAGAAATACTAATGTGATGTGCTTAAGCGCATACTGACTGTGTGTCGCACGGTCCGACTGACACCGATTTTTGAGACATAGGCGATGATTAAATCATGTTGTACTTCTATCTATTCTGTTTCTGTGGTTCACGGAGTACAATGTACCGTGCAGTATGCACGCGAATACAATGTACCGTGTTTCTAATTCTGGTCTTCGGACATTCTAATGTGTGAGCCGTTTGGGTAGCTGATCACTCCCCCGACAATTGACATCCCGACACACCTAATCAGTAATTGCTCGAAGTCATTGACATTAGCTAACAGTCATTCTGATATTTGATATAGCATGTATTGTCTTGTCTCATCTATTTGATTTTTTCTAAATTATCTACATAGACTGTGTTATCTGGAAACTGTTTATTCTACTACTGAAAGTTTTGGGATTTCTATATTTACCACAGAAAATTGATTACACTACCGAAGTTGGTTCTATTTTCGATATCTAATTTTGATATTTTTGAATTTGCCAAATTATCTGTATACCTTTATGAAAATTTTTTGGTTTTGGCAAATATATATATGTATATTTTAGGTAGTGTATTTATCTACATGCTATGGGGTTTTTCTTACTAAGCATGTTAAGCTCACCCCTTACTCTCCTCCATAGATTCACATCAGTAGTGGGATCGACTCTTTAAGTCGAAATATTTTGCACAGTCACACATCTGCAAGCATTCATCTGCACTAAAGGTATACCCGTATGGATAACTGTTTCATATCTAAAATTTTTTTATAAGTACAGTAATGTATATGAGCTGCGTCTAGGGAAAGTGAACAAAATTATTTTGTATCTGAACAAATGTGCTGATTAAATGGAAAGCATTACCATTGTTTTTGTTTTAAATTGTTACCAAGAAAATTAAATTAAATATGTGAATTTATGAATTTTGATTTATTATCGACTCGTAGCCCAAACAAATGTGTGGTAAAAAGGGTTGTTACAGTTAATTCTAGAGCATAAACATATTTATGCATAGGTTGCCATTCAAATCACATATAAACCAAAAGTAGCAAGTATATGCATCATCTAAATGTATAAATATACAAAATAGTATAATAATTTTGAGAAATGGTTATAGACCCCAATAGGTAATATCAACAAGCTCCATGGTAGCTAATCATGGACACAACAAACTCCCATCGTAGTGACACTATATATGATCATAAATCTTTCCAATGCCACTGATAAGTTCGCTACTAGTGTAAAATATCTTGACCATTTATCAAACAAAATCCTTGCCTTTAAGCAATAACAAAATGCATATGTACTTAGGTCCAAGCCATACAAGTTGGCTCCAGTGACACGCCCTGAAGGTATTGTCCGCAAGTGCACGGGTCGTACAAGTAATAATGGGATTTGAGTCCCGGATTATCGTCCCACAGAGAAGTTGACTAGCTTAATTAACTACCGGTTAATCTTACCCTAAGTATATCCTAGCAAATTATGAAGTTTTGATTATGGGTGGTCTACTAAATTTGAAATTAAAAATACTGAAAATAATAAAAGCTATAAACTAAAGAAAATAAAACCGAGCTAAGATTTACTTACCGAGCTCCACGCAATTAAAGAAAATACCTGCAAAAGCTAACGCAATTAAAATAAAATGCAAATATGGAAATAAAGAAATAAAATTAAACTAAACTAAAATTAAAACAAACTTAAAATAAAAATGCATCTAATTAAACTAATAAAAATTGCAAATTAAACTAACCTCAAATCTAATAAAAATGAAAACTAAATTAAAAATGCATGCAACACTTTAATCTAAATTAACTCTAAATACAACTAATAAAATACTAAACTAAAATAAAGTCCTTAAATATATAATATAAAATTAATTATTAACTAAAAATTAACACTACAAATTAAATTGACATGCAAAGATATTAGAACTAACCCACCAATTAATAAAAAACTAACAACTAATTAAAGATTAAAACAACTAAAATATGAAATAACATTTGCAAAAGAATTGATTAGCCAAACGTGGCCTTAGCCAAATTTGGAATTCCAGAGATAGGCCACGAATTTCCACTGTTCATTATCTTTCCAATTTCATGCTTTTTTGCCAGACTTTCACGTTTTTGGCTCTTTCACTTTCTGCATGTTCAATGATTGTGAACCGGCATCCAATTGCTCTAGGTTCTATCCAGGGTTGCTGTCCAGTGTTGCTAGCATCAGTGCAAGACCAGGGAAAGTGCTCCTGCTCCATTTGCTGCCCGACTCTCTGCTGCACAGGTTCTCGGCAACTTTGCTCAGATGATGCTCCCAGCACTGTCCAGGTCGGCTTCAATGTTACAAGCGCAAGTTAGTTGGCCAGCAACTGGTATAAGCAACCTCAACCAGCAGCAGTCACAACCCGTCCAACCTTCAACCAGTCCAACTTTCGGCAGCAAAGTTATGAACAGTAAAATGCACTAAAACATAGCAGAACAGAGGGAACAGGAAGGCAGAAACAACAACATCATTCGTAATTCACAGCAGCTCGGAACACCACACTACTGCTTTGCTTCAGCACCGAATAGTAGCCACTACCCTTGTTTCACGCTGCCACAACAAAATGAAGAAGAAGCCTTCTGTCACCCAGCCTATCCTTTCTCCCCTGCACAGCAGCAGCCGGGCCATTGTCTTGAAATAGAAAAGAAAAGCATCTTACAGAAGCAAGCTGCAAAAGTAAAATAAGCTGGTGTAGATGAACTAAAGGAAGCTTAAAGGTAGTTGCTGCTTAAAACCGAGAACTAAAGAATCAATGAAAACTTTGAACAGTAATCATGAACTTGAAACAGAGTGTAACAGAGGTGGATTGTGGATTGCCCACTGCAACCATGGACTCCTTGTAACGCCCCAAACTTATTGATTCAATTTCGAAAGCAAACAATTTCGGGCCGATTTCGCGCTTTCACTTTTCTTATCGTTTGTATGTGTTTGTGGTAGACTACCTACACGTCAATCATTCCTTTCGACTCTTTACAAGTCCCCACTAAACTAAAAGTGATTTCCTAAATTTTGACATGTACCGTCAACTATCCTTTAATTTAAACAGCCTCAATAATCACCTGAAATCTACTTCACATACAGTTTATTTCCAATTATTTATACCTAAAATTCCACAAGTTTGAAAACTTTCATATCTCATTCATATTAAAATAAATTTCATCAGACGCAGTAATAATCATAAAGACTGTATATATTCAAGTTCAACAAAATTACAGTTCACAACATGTCTACATCCCAACCCTCTCACGAGTATACACCATGAAACTTTCATATTGTGTCAACATATAAATATATATATATATATATATCCAGTAATAATCATAAAGACTGTATATATATATATATATATATATATATATATATATATATATATATCAAGTTTAACAAAATTACAGTTCACAACATGTCTACATCCCAACCCTCTGACGAGTATACACCATGAAACTTTCATATTGTGTCAACATATAAATATATATATATATATATATATATATATATCCACCATACAAAATATACCTCGGTAGAAGCCCGGTTGTCTCAAAAGTCTGAAAAAAATCTCTGAAACTTGCACTGCCTTAATCTGGGAGAGGAAGGAGGGGGTGAGTTTTATGAAAAACCCAGTAAGCAAATATGCAACTACTGAAAACAAAAATTAGTTTCATACAGACCCTCATGCCTTACATTCAAAATCAAATCCAAACAGCCAAACATACAGCTTTTTATAAAACATAAGCTAAGTAAAACAATGTCATCAGAAAGGTAATTTCATTTGGAAAAAGTAATCATATCACAAAGTCAAAATCCAACATAGAAGTTGAGTGCAAATTTCAGATTTTCGGATACAGAAATCAAATTTCAAATAGATATCAATTATACATACATATATCGCAAAATCAAATACGAACACCGAAATTAGATACATATACAAAAGTTGTATACGGATGCTGAAGCGTAAATGCATTAGGTACAACCTTATCAAAAGACACTGTAGCTATCAGTGCAACGGACTCCCTATTTCTAGGGCGCTATCTATGATCATAGACCTGAGCCAGTCTCGTGGACCAGACGACACTAGCACCTATCGCCTCAGGATAGGCCAAACTGTTCCCGATTTCTTTTCAGTGGAACCTATACAGTAGGTGTACTATAATGATTTAATCTTACAATAAATACACGTGTAGCACTTAGTTCCTATCAGGGATTCTAGAGGTGGCTTCCACGATTTTTAAAACAAAATTTTAATCTACTTCCCTTAAATCGAATTTATTTGGCATGAGGTTTAATCTAAATACGAAGTTTTCGTACAAAAGAACTAAATATATATTTTTAAATATCTTAACAAAAAACTTATTGTATTATTTATTTACTTATTTATATATATATAAATATATATATATAAACAAACTTTTGAAAGATCAAACAGAATCTCATATTACTGCAAAACATTTCAGAACAAAATAGTTAATTAAATTTGTAGACTGTATATTTACTTACCGTTGTCCGCTAGACGCAACGACTATTCAGTATACTTCCTAAGCACGTACGTGTTCCACCAAGCTCAACCAGTACAGATAAATTCTCTACACAATTATAGAGCCCACATCAAAATTGTAATTAGTTAAATCTAATCACCACAATATTTTGAGATTATGAGGATATATTATCTGTTACCTTGCAACTCCTACATTACTTATGGACTCCTTCGACCTGGTATTTTTAAACCTGTTCAGGTCTCTCTAGAAATTTTCTAGTTCAACAATGGGATAACAGGTAAATGAGTACTATCTGTATTTGACTACTGTTGAGGTCGG
This sequence comes from Firmiana major, assembly GCA_033439115.1. Lineage (NCBI taxonomy): Eukaryota > Viridiplantae > Streptophyta > Magnoliopsida > Malvales > Malvaceae > Firmiana > Firmiana major. The sequence continues at coordinate 40,116,759 of CM065908.1, read as the reverse complement.
AGAGAACTTGGGGAAAACGTGAACCGGGAAAATGGAAGTGCAGGTGGCCACCAGAGCTAGCTGGTCGGAGAGACACCGGCGTTCGTCTTCTCCGGTTCGGTTGGCACGCAAACAAGGGGATTTTTTTTTGTCTCAGAATTTGATTGAAAGGAAGAGAGAATAGTGTTTTCGATGGAAAAGGGAACGACCGTCGGCCTGCTGGTGCGGTCTCGGGTCGCCGGCGATGAGGAACGGAGACTGGCAGAGGAAGAGAAAGCTGTTGGAGAAAAAAAAGCAGGGGAAGGGGAAGGGAAAGAAAGAAAAAGAAATGAGGGGAATTGGTGTCGCGCGACACTATTCCCACTTTGTTTTTGTTTTTTTATTATATTATTATTTTATTAAGAAAAGAAAAAAAAACTAAACGTTACATCCTCCTCACCTTATGAAATTTGGTCTTCCAAATTTGATTATAGTTCTGAAAAGAGATATGGGTGCTTGTCACACATCACATTCTCTAGCTCCCAAGTGGCTTCATCCTCTGAGTGTTGTTGCCACTGTACCTTGACCATTGGAATAGTTTTCGATCTTAAGACCCTTTCTTGCCTGTCCAAAATCTTAATTGGCTTTTCCACATATGTCATATCCTCCCGTAACTTCAATGTGTCATATCCGATGACATGAAAAGGATCTGGATTATATTTCCGAAGCATGGAAACATGGAATACATTATGCACACCAGCTAGCTGGGGAGGTAAAGCTAACCGATATGCCACAACTCCAATCCTCTCTAAAATTTCGAAAGGTATAATATATCTCGGGCTCAGCTTGCCTTTCTTGTCAAATCTCATGATGCCTTTCGACGGCGATACTTTTAGGAACACTGAATCACCAACCTCAAACTCCAATGGCCTCCGTCGATTATCTGCATAGGACTTTTTTCTATCCCTGGTAGCCTTTAGCTTATCGCATATCACCTTAACACTTTCGGAAGCTTTCTTGACTAACTTTGGAGCATATATCAATTTATCACCAACTTCCTCCCAAACAATCGGAGATCTACACTTCCTACCATAAAGGGCTTCGTACGGAGCCATTCCGATACTTGAATGATAACTATTGTTATAAGCGAACTCCGCTAGCGGCAAATGATCATCCCATAAGCTCTTATACTCAAATGCACAAGCCCTTAGCATGTCCTCGAGAGTTTGAATTGTTCTCTCAGACTGCCCATCAGTCTGAGGGTGAAAAGCAGTACTGAAGCTCAAATGAGATCCCATAGCCTCCTGAAATGTTTCCCAAAAATGGGATGTAAAGCGAGAATCTCGATCAGATACTATGCTCACTGGGGTACCATGAAGCCTGACTATCTCCTTAACAAATAATTCTGCCAGCGAAGTCAATGGGTCTGTAACCTTGATTGGTAGAAAGTGGGCTGACTTGGTAAGCCGATCGACAATAACCCAAATGGCATCATGCTTTCTCCGGGTTCTCGGGAGTCCCATAACGAAATCTATGGTAATATGCTCCCACTTCCACGTCGGTATAGTCAAAGGTTGGAGTAACCCTACAGGTTTCTGATGTTCTATCTTTACCTGCTGACAGATTAGACATCTTGCAACAAACTCGACGATGTCTTTCTTTATACCATTCCAATGATACAATACACGCAAATCTTGATACATCTTCGTGCTGCCAGGATGCATAGTATATTTTGAACTATGAGCTTCTTCTAAAATTAGTCTTTTCAGGTCATCATTATCCGGGATACACATCCGTCCCTTAAATCTCATGATACCATCATTACCCACTGAATAGTCTGAATGAACACTGTTATCCCCTTCATTTTCACAGATAATCTCTAAAATTCTGGGATCCTCTCTCTGTGCTCTTCTGATCTGATCAATTAACTCCGGTTCCACTCTTAGGCTGGCAACTAAACAACCCTCAATTGATTGGTCTTTATTCACTAAAATTCTCAAATTCATAAACTGCTCTAAAAGATCCCACTGCCTGATCATGAAATGGGAGACCATAGCTGTGTTCTTCCGACTAAGAGCATCCGCTACCACATTAGCTTTCCCAGGGTGATAGAGAATTTCACAATCATAGTCCTTAAGTAATTCTATCTAGCGACGCTGCCTCATATTCAATTCTTTCTGCGAGAAGAGGTATTTCAGACTTTTATGATCAGTGAAAATCTGAAACGTCTCTCCATAGAGATAATGTCGCCAGATCTTCAGGGCAAACACAATCGCAGCCAACTCCCATGCGTAGGGTAATTCTTCTCATGGTCCTTTAACTGTCTCGAACCATAAGCTACCACCTTCTCATGTTGCATTAAAACACAACCTATGCCTTGGTGTGAAGCATCAGTATAAACAGTAAACCCTTCGTAACCACTGGGAATTATAAGGATAGGTGCCATGGTTAACCGTCTCTTAAGTTCTTGGAAACTGTGCTCATAGGCCTCACTCCAAACAAAGTTCACCCCTTTTCGAGTGAGATGGGTCAACGGTGCTGCCAATTTAGAAAACCCTTCCACAAATCGTCTGTAATAATCCGCTAAACCCAAAAAACTACGAATCTCAGTAGGAGTCTTTGGTCTCTCCCAATTTAGGATGGCTTCTATCTTGGACGGATCGACAGACACCTCGTCTTTTGATATCACATGCCCTAGAAAACATATCCGATCCAACCAAAATTCACATTTACTAAACTTTGCATACAACTGTTTTTCTCTGAGTGTCTGAAGGACCGTGCGTAGGTGTTGTTCGTGTTCCTGATATGATGAGGAATACGCTAAGATGTCATCTATGAAGACAATCAAGAACTTATCCAGATACGGCCTAAAAACTTCATTCATCAAGCTCATAAAGGCCGCTGGTGCATTGGTTAACCCGAATGGCATCACTAGGAACTCATAATGCCTGTACCGAGTTCTAAAAGCTGTCTTCAAAATGTCTTCCCCTCGGATTCTCAATTGATGATAGCCGGATCTAAGGTTTATCTTGGAGAAGACTTGAGCACCTCTCAACTGATCAAAAAGATTGTCAATACGGGGAAGAAGGTATTTGTTCTTAATAATCACTTTGTTCAACTGTCGATAATCAATGCAGAGTCTCAAACTACCGTCCTTCTTTTTCACAAAAAGCATAGGAGCACCCCAGGGAGATACGCTCGGGCGTATGAACCCCTTATCAGACAGTTCTTGCAATTGAGTCTTCAATTCCTCCAATTCAGTGGGTGACATCCTATATAGGGGTTTAGAAATTGGTTGGATTCCCGGAATCAAGTCTATAGTAAACTCGACCTCTCTCTGCGGAGGTAAGCCCGGTAATTCTTCCGAAAAAACATCCTCATATTCCTTGACTACTGAAATGTCTCGAATACTGAGTGGAGCCTGGTCTACCATTTCAACAAAGGCTAAATATCCTTCAATCACAAAATAATCACGTCAACATATCAAGTCAACATCAAAATTTATAATTTCACCAAAATTTATGCACGAAAACTTCACTTACTTATTATTAACAAAGGTAATTACAATAGTTTCAGGCATAGCAAAAGTTACAGTCTTACTACGACAATCGACTGATGCATGATGCTGAGCTAACTAGTCCATCCTAAGTATAACATCAAAATCAGACATATGCAGTAGGATCAAATCGACAAACAACTCTCTATCCTCTACCCTTAGTTTGCATGCTCTATATACAACATCAGTAACTTGTATAGACTTAAAAGGTGTACTAACATGCAATAGAAAGTCCAAAGATGTAGGTTTTATTCCTAACTTATTTGCAAAATATGGTGCAACAAATGAGTGGGTAGAGCCTGGATCAATTAAAACATAAGCTTCAAAACCATTTACAAGAAGCTTACCCCGAATAACAGAATCAGTAGCCTGAGCACTAGTCTCATCCAAGGTAAACACTCGTCTCTGTGTCATCGGACGCTTACCCTTATCCACTGTAGAACGCTCGGCACCTTTGCTAGACTCCTTGAGGCTCGGGCAATCTCTGATCAAGTGGCCTCGCTTGCCACAGTGATAACAGGCTCCTATCTCTCGGTAACATGGCTTAGTGCCATGATGTCCTCCACATGTTGGACAAGTGGGGCCAGTATTAAATCCTGTAGTCTGAGCTTGGGAACTGGATGTCTTGGGCCTCGTCATACTGTTGCCTGCCCTTATCAGATCTCCTCTCACTGAATCTCATGTCTCTGCTTTTACCCTTGAATTTATGCCTGGACTCCTTCTGTGTCATAACTATCTCCAACTCCACCATCTGAGCCTGACGAAGAGCCTTGGCATAATCGTTAATATCAAATGCAGACAACTGACTCCGGATACTGTGCCTGAGGCCATCTATAAATTTCACAGTCTTCGCCAACTCATCCTTAGATACTAAAGGATCGTAGCGACAGAGGGCAGAGAATTGGGACTCGTACTCGTCCACTGTTATAGAGCCCTGAGTGAGATGAAGGAAATCTGCTTGTCTCTTCCTCCTGATTGGCTCTGGCATATACTGCTTATAGAACACCTCGAGAAAAGCCTCCCATGTTATCTCCGGTCTCTTGGCCCTCAATAACTTTTCTGCAGACTCCCACCATATCTCTGCCTTATCCCGGAACATAAATACTGCCAGAGCAACTCTTTCTGTAGAGCTGCAACCTATAAACATAAACAGTTTCTCTAATTGCTTCACCCATGCTTATGCTACATCAGGGTCCTTAACACCTCTGAAAGTCGGTGGGTTCATCTTCTGAAATTGTCGAAACCTCGACATATTGCGATCTACCAAATCTTCAGCTGGTGGTTGTGGAGCAACTGGCTGCTGGGGATGAGGTGGTACAACCTGTTGTGGTGGAGGAACTTCGGGTGGAGGTGGTTGTACATTAGGGGTTTGAGCTTGGATTCCAGCGTGTTGCTGCATCAAAAGATTGGTGAGCTGCTGCACTGCCTGCTGCAGCTGTCCAAGACTGTGCTCAACCTGCCCTATCTGGGAGTTCGGGCTAAGTGGTTGTGGAGGTGGCGACGCAGGAGCTTGTCTCGATCTCCCTCTACCTCGAGGTCGCCTGCCTCTCCACTCCATAATCCAAATCAAAATCCTATGTAGAAATATACCGATTAATACTGACAATAATAATTCAAACTTTACATATATATACGCTGACACTTCCATGGTGTACTGAGATGTAAATAATGACAAACAGCCTACACAAACACAAAAAACATAGGCTCTGATACCAAATCTGTAACACCCCAAACTTATTGATTCAATTTCGGAAGCAAAAAATTTCGGGCTGATTTCGCGCTTTCACTTTTCCTATTGTTTGTATGTGTTTGTGGTAGACTACCTACGCGTCAATCATTCCTTTCGACTCTTTACAAGTCTCCACTAAACTAAAAGTGATTTCCTAAATTTTGACATGTACAGTCAACTATCCTTTAATTTAAACAGTCTCAATAATCACCTGAAATCTACTTCACATACAGTTTATTTCCAATTATTTATACCTAAAATTCTACAAGTTTGAAAACTTTCATATCTCATTCATATTAAAATAAATTTCACCAGACGCAGTAATGATCATAAAGACTGTATATATATATATATCAACTTCAACAAAATTACAGTTCACAACATGTTTACATCCCAACCCTCTCACGAGTATACACCATGAAACTTTCATACTGTCAACATATAAATATATATATCCACCCACAAAATATACCTCGGTGGAAGCCCGGTTGTCTCAAAAGTCTGACAAAAATCTCTGAAACTCGCACTGTCTTAATCTGGGAGAGGAAGGAGGGGGTGAGTTTTATGGAAAACCCAGTAAGCAAATATGCAACTACTGAAAACAAAAATTAGTTTCATACAGACCCTCATGCCTTATATTCAAAATCAAATCCAAACAGCTAAACATACAGCCTTTTATAAAACATAAGCTAAGTAAAACAATGTCATCAGAAAGGTAATTTCATTTGAAAAAAGTAATCATATCACAAAGTCAAAATCCAACATAGAATTTGAGTGCAAATTTCAGATTTTTGGATACAGAAATCGAATTTCAAATAGATATCAATTATACATACATATATCGCAAAATCAAATACGAACACCGAAATTAGATACATATACAAAAGTTGTATACGGATGCTGAAGCGTAAATGCATTAGTACAACCTTATCAAAAGGCACTGTAGCTATCAGTGCAACGGACTTCCTATTTCTAGGGCGCTATCTATGATCATAGACCTGAGCCAGTCTCGTGGGCCAGACGACACTGACACCTATCGCCTCAGGATAGGCCAAACTGTTCCCGATTTCTTTTCAGGGGAACCCATACAGTAGGTGTACCATAATGATTTAATCTTACAATAAATACACGTGTAGCACTTAGTTCCCATCAGGGATTCTAGAGGTGGCTTCCACGATTTTTAAAATAAAATTTTAATCTACTTCCCTCAAATCAAATTTATTTGACATGAGGTTTAATCTAAATACGAAGTTTTCGTACAAAAAAACTAAATATATATTTTTAAATATCTCAACGAAAAACTTATTGTATTATTTATTTACTTATTTATATATATATATATATAAATATATATATATATATATATATATATATAAACAAAATTTTGAAAGATCAAACAAAATCTCATATCACTGCAAAACATTTCAGAACAAAATAGTTAATTAAATTTGTAGACTGTATATTTACTTACAGTTGCTTGCTAGACGCAACGACTAGTATACTTCCTAAGCACGTAGGTGTTCCACCAAGCTCAACCAGTACAGATAAATTCTGTACACAATTACAGAGCTCACATCAAAATTGTAATCAGTTAAATCTAATCACCACAATATTTTGAGATTATGAGGATATATTATCTGTTACCTTACAACTCCTACATTACTTATAGACTCCTTCGACCTGGTATTTCTAAACCTGTTCAGGTCTCTCTAAAAATTTTCTAGTTCAATAATGGGATAACAGGTAAATGGGTACTATCTGTATTTGGCTACTGTTGAGGTTGGAGAGAACTTGGGGAAAACGTGAACCGGGAAAATGGAAGTGCAGGTGGCCGCCGGAGCTAGCTGGTCGGAGAGACACCGACGTTCGTCTTCTCCGGTTCGGTTGGCACGCAAACAAGGGGAATTTTTTTTTGTCTCAGATTTTGGGTGAAAGGAAGAGAGAATAGTGTTTTCGATGGAAAGGGGAACGACCGTCGGCCTGCTAGTGCGGTCTCGGGTCGCCGACGGTGAGGAACGGAGACTGGCAAAGGAAGAGAAAGCTGTTGGAGAAAAAAAAAAGCAAGGGAAGGGGAAAGGAAAGAAAGAAAAAGAAGTGAGGGAATTGGTGTCGCGCGACACTATTCCCACTTTGTTTTTGTTTTTTGTTTTTATTATATTATTATTTTATTAAGAAAAGAAAAAAAAAACTAAACGTTACACTCCTACTGTTGCTCTGCACAGCACGACAGTAATCTTAAACTCGAAAGGGAATATGCAAAAGCAACAAATGAAAGTCATCAACGAGCTTCATCAATTTGAATAATCATCATCCTCGGGTTGTTCTCATTCCAACTCTTATTGCCATTGTTCCACATTACCATTGATGAGGATTGATGCCTAGCATCAGCCCACATCAAAGCACAAAAATCGGTAGGTAGATATGAAAAAGGAAGCTTGTCACCCGAATATAAAATGAGCAATTCTAGAGCTAAGAAAAATAAAAGTTACTTCAACAAAACAAAAACATAAGCAGTTTTAACAAAGCTGAGAGCTAGTAAAAGAGAAACAAATATTTTCCATTAAATTTCATTGAATCAAATTGAAATAAATAACCGTAAACTACCAAGTGAAATTAACAAAGGAATGAAACTCTTCATAAATTAAGAAAGTTACCGTGAATAGTAAAATAAAATTGTTTGTTAAAGAAACTATTCGAAAATATAAAACAAGAAAAGCTTAAAAATTAACCTAAAAATTATTCTACCCTAAAATTAAAACTACTCCTAAATTACTTCTATTCTAACCTAGGCTACTTCCTTTTTCAATTGACATCTTTTTCTATTTATACACACACTACGGGTACAATTATAATATTTCCATCTTAGATAAGTTGACATTATTTAGCCATTTGTCTTCACACCATTGACTCCTTGAAAAATAATATTTTCATGTCATCTGTCTTTTTGTCCAATTAGATGTGCTAGGCTCGTGTTGTTCGCGTGATCCAATCTCGATTTTAACCCAATTCTGATCCATTTTCTACCTAAATATTCGAAATTCATCCGGATTTAATTTATCTGCAAACATGAGAATTTTAATTAAATAAAGGAGATAATTAACAAAATAAATTGAGGATTTAAATAATTAATTAAGAAATTAAGCATAAATAATTCTAAAAATATAAAATTATCATCCAGCACATGCATATATATGAGTAAAATGCTATATCAGCATACGTAATCAGGGTACCATAGTTTCAAAACTAAACCTTTTATTCAGACAACCCTTTTCGACAACAAATGATCAAAACATAAATATTTCTAAATGTATGATCAACCAATAACAAAATGGGTGTGTGATTTTACAAATCCCATCAATGTATATCAACATTACAAAATCGAAGCTATCCAAAGTGATACAATGTCAAAAAGCATTAAAAGGATTCAACGCTATATTTATAAAGCAGTACCTGTCATAAGTTGTACATAAAGAAACAAGATGCATCAAATGCATACACGATGTATATCAGGTGAACTAATCATGCATACTTAGACTAAATCCAATAATAAGCCTAGTGTAATCGACCTTAATATTACTCCACAATACATATAATATCATCTTATATATTTTTTACATTATTGATTAAAGATATAAACATGACAAAACCTTCAGCATATAAATCTTACCAATAGTACCAAGACTTGGTTCTTAAACACTACAAGCGCACCCTTCTTAGCTTAGTAGTATTATTTCCACTTCCTTGTATTTCCTATATCACCAATGCACACAAAAAATTCACCATCATTATGTATTTCACCAAGGCATAATTAATCTAAATAAATATTGCTTCGTTTCCTACACTTCCATTTCCTTGTATTCTTCTTCAATATCTCTTATGTATATAAATATATAAATATTTTTAAACCAAAGGGCAGCTCACTCTTGATCACTTCTTGCCTTAGCCGAAACTTAGACATGTCGCCTCAGAATTTCCTCTAAAGAAGGCTATACCACCTACGCCAATTTATATACTCATTGGGCGAGTGTCAATTACATGCATATATATATATATATATATATATTTATATTACATATATGCAAGAATCTCATTACATAATTCATATATATACCCACATGTATATATATTTAACTCTTAATCCATGTCCGAGACACTTATCTTTTAATCTCGTGCATCAAGCCTATATCAAGCTTTCCATAATCTCCAATTTTGTAACTCTCCAAAACAGCCCCTATATGTCACATTTGCAATATACTATCATAATCCATCACCTTACCATAACCTTAATAAATATTGACACTTGATACAAGGCTTAAGGTTCTTACCCCCTGTTACACCCCAAACCGATCCTAGCTCACGATGGCTCCACTGAGTCACGGCAGCAGCTCTTCACGGGGTGTAGTCGCTGCCTCACGCCTTCGCATCAGTCAGCTTCCAAGTAACTAAGGGAAGCCCCTCTGTTCTGCACCTCAAAACAAATGGCTGAGAGCGAAGGAAAACAGAATCACTTACTGCTGTTTCATACAGGTCGAACGAGGGTGAAGTCGACCCTTGTTTCACCTCTATCTTACTTCAGCTTCTCTTCATTGTTTCAGTTCTACAACCCGAGGGAAACAACCCCTCATTAGCTTATTACTTCTCCTCTCTGTTTTCAGGTCACCAAGCCCTTCACTCTTTGTCTCTCGTCCCCCTCCACAGCTACCTTAACACAAAGAAAATGAGGAAATCTTGAGGCAGCACCCTTCACCGATTCCTTTTCTTCCTCTACCTTCGTTCTTTCCTTCTTGGTTCAGCCCCCAACTTCCTGGACTAACAATGGCAGCTGGAACAAAGCCTCGTTCCTTCTCTCCACTACTCACTCTCCTCTAGCTTCTCCCTCTCGCGGCTCCTTCGCAGCCTTAAACATTTTCAAACCATCATCCTCATCATCATTCTTCATCATCATCCCTTAAAACAGACCCGAAAGACAGCCCTCCTCTGCTTCTTTGTTCCGAATGGAAGATTCTGCTCTCACGCCTCAAGCTTCCTGTTTTCCAGCAGCAAGAAGGCTCAACAGTGGTTGCTTTCTTCAGACCTCACTTCTTCTTGCTGCTCGAAATGCCCAAAATAGCAGAGCAGTTCCTCGGTCTCGCATCTCACTCTCTTGTCACTTTTGCTTCAGTTTTCGTAAGAGAAAACTCCTGTTTCAGTCTTTTTCTTTTTCTTTTTTTGTTCATTTGTTTTGAAATTGATTTCCCTTGGTAGTGGGAATAGTATATTGCTGGTTGGCTTCCTTTGGAAGCCAATCGGCAATTCAGTTATTGTACATTATTTTATATATATATATATATATATATATATATATATATATATTAACATATATAACATATTCTATATGTAATGCTATATATTCCTAAGTTAAATTAAATCTTTATTTATTTATTTATTTATTGACTCTTTTACTCATATTATTTTATAATAATACATAATACTTATACATGAAACATATAATGTATATATATATATATATATATGCATGTAATAAATATATATTTTTGGGTGTGAAATATTTTATTTCTTTTGTTTATCCTTGTATGCCTATACTCATAATTAACTCAAATATATTTTTCCTAATTATAATTATAAGTCAGGGTATTTTAATTCTAATGCTCAAATTAATTTTTGAAATATTAATTCATTTGCGGACATCTACTTAACGAATTTAATTAAATTTTAAATCCAAATAAATTGTACGAGCACATAATAGGTGTCACGGGGTCGTTCTCTCCTATAGAACTTTTCTCAGTGATGGCCTAAGTTTCCCGCAACTTAGTACAGCCTATCTTCACACTAACCCAAATCCGGATCAATACGCAGCGATATAGCACTTGAGCAAGAAAATGACTCGACAAAGTATACCAATAAAGTAAAGAACACTCAAGCTTTAGAGAAAAGAGCCTTTCTATTAATCCGCAATAAAAAGGAATACAATATTTAGCCAAGAAGACCGCTCTTAGCTATCACTCTCTTTCTCCCTGAATGATTCTCTCACTGAATGATGAATGAATCCATTCTACCCCTCCCATGGGGTTTATATAGGCAAGTGAGGACATCCCCCTCACGTAGGTAACTGAGTTTGATTACAACAGAAACACTATAAGATTAATTCCTACTAAACTAAGGACTCTCCGTATGATCGCCACCTTAATGCTCTTCAGAGTTTATATCTGTGATAATCTCTAGTGATTCGGTCTACCAAGACTTCTCCGCTTATCCTGGCTTATGACCCGCATTTATCCTTATCCCGATTTTTAAGGATTCGCCTTAGCTTGCCACCCGCAAACTACGATCATCGTCCGTTAGCGTCTCCGTTTCATGCTTGGCAATCCGCCCAAGCCAAGTTCCTGTCTTGCCTGTTTCGGTACGCATCCCGTTGCGTCCCGTGCAAAGCTTTCCCGCGCTCCGCACTCGTCACAGCGCCCCTAGTCGAACCCTAGCGAGCTGGGCGCTTGGTCAAGTAGTTAGGGTCTAACAAACCCTCCCCCCGTCGGAGGAAGCCGATTGTCACACCCCACTTCTGGGAACCCTTCTATCCATACATTCTCTACTACGGTTGGGCTGTGAGAAGATGCAATTATTAAAATTCATTCATTTACAGCGGAAGATTTAAATCTTAATTCACACTCCCAGGTGTGTGTGTAGATATACAAAATCAATTGTATAAATACCATGTGCTTACATATCATCCCCATAATACTGTTTACAATTCCAAGATATAACTGTGCGATACGATAAATTAGATACAAAATACTCGTGTATACAAATCTTCTACCTTTACGGGATTGTGGGAGCTGTTCAACACAAAAGACCTAGAGACCACCGCTCTCTTACTTCTCAGTACTTGGAGGGGGAAAATAGTGGGATGAGCAAACCACAGCTCAGTAAGGAAATGTATGCTAGCAGGTAGATATCGTACTACCTACATAGCCCATGCATGCATAAACCAAAACCATGTTTTCGTTATAAATGGAAATATCATACGAAAAATGCATTTAAACATATATTTCTCAATAGCATTTTTGTGTAAATCGAATATCAAGCTTCCATTTAAAACATGCTCATAAATAGTGCCCTCACGGCACAATTGTGAAATCAGAGATTTATCAAAAACACAAAATCTCTTTCTTCCCTTAATTCACTTTTTCTGCAAATCTCTTTCTTTTATGAGATTATCTATGTTTCTCGAATCTCTGAGACAGACATGGAATTTTCGGCAATCAAATATCCACGACATATGGCCATAGTCAGTGATCCCGAGCCTCACTGATCAGGTGTGCACAGGGCATCACTTCGCCTGAAGGGGAATGGGTCAGTCCTGCCCTCCGGCTCATCTCGATCAACCACATCTCCTCATATACTCACGGTAAGAATACGCCGTGTGTCATCTACGCGATACTCGTACTCACGTGCACCCAGCACGGTACATAGTATACCAACGGATAACTACACTGTTCTACGTACGACCGTGGACCCAAGTCCATACTCCAACTCCGATGGACTTTTCATCCTAAACCATGTCTCATATACCAGGCGAGCAAGCAGCGTGACACACAGCCAATGCAAAGCTCCAGCGCGGTACGATCTATCGTTAAGGCCCAGCCCGTTCAAATGGCCGTCGGCTGGTATCCTCCTGGGTCCCAGACCCCCAGGTTTACCTCAACTCAACAAAACAGGTGCGAGCAAGGTTCCCGCAGTTTCTCAAAACCCTCGCGCGAGTTAAAACTCCAGCACGGTACATCAAGGCATTAAAACAGGTGTGAGCTAGCGCTTCAACACCAAATCTCATCTCAAAACTGATAGGTGGCTATTTTCTCTTTTTAAAACTCAAAACATGTTTATTCATACAGCATGCCTCTTCATGCTAAAACATGTAAAATTAGCCAACCTATCATCAACATTTCTCAATCATCAAGATCAATGTAAATTAGAGAAAAACATTGAAAACATGCATATCATGCTATTTCCTTACCCTATCCCATTTCTTAATACATATATACATCATAGTACTTTTCATGCTTCCATATCATTTCATAGAATTATAATATCGTACTAGTTCTAGCAATATATCTACGAAATTGCTGTAAAATACGCACGAACATCTCTATAGCTAACACACAGTCCCTTACCTCGCTTTACTTGTGTGCAACTATCCGCCTTTATGCTTCTCGCGTTCTCCTCTCGACTTGCTCCGACGTATCATCCGAAACTAAAATTCATCCATCAAACACTCGAGTTAACGTTTTTAACTCTTGTTCAACTAAGCATTTATCCAATGCCTTAAATATACATTTTACTCATTGTGGTAAATCTCACAATTTTATCCCAATATCTACATGCCCAAACCATGCCCACAACATAATCATCCTCTCAAGATATCTCATTCATCATTAACACTTTTACATTCCACTTTCTCACACTAGACCATTTCTAAACTATATTCATTTCATGCCATCCCAGGTAGTTCTACCCACAAGGTGCACACCCAATTAACTTCATAATCATTAACTAGACCAATGTACTTAGATTTGTGCACTAGAACTTACCTCATTGGATTTCCTCTTTGCTCCAATTAGAAATGCCCTTGTTGCTTAAATCCAACAAATGGAGAAAATGCCTCCCAACTATGTTGTTCTTCTCTTTGATGTGAACAACTTTGTCTCTAATAGCTTTTCCTCAAATCTTACTGAAAATGGCTGGATTTAGGAGTGAGAAAGCTAGGTTTTTGAGTTGAAGTGGAAAGAAATGATTTATCCCGAAAATCTACAGATCCAACTGCTCCTATTTATAGTTTTAACTTGATGAGATCGATCTTCCTTGGGTGGAGATCGATCTGGTCCTCTAAAAATCCCTCTTTTCTAAGACATTTTAAAGGCAGGAGATAGATCTGTCGAGGCTTGAGATCGATCTGCTGTCAAACAGAAGCTTAAGGAGATCGATCTGGTATGAGGGGAGATCGATCTGCTTCCAACCCGAGAGCTAAGGAGATCGATCTGCTCCATTCCATTACTCATCTAAGAGCATTCTGGCTCTTCCAGATCGATCTCTCATCCTATGAGATCGATCTGGCCTCCATATTTCCAGATTTTCTGCAGTTTTTCTATAACAACTTCATTCAAAACTTCCTCAATTTACCTCCATAGTCTTTTCCTCATTCATCCCTCCTTGAGACTTAAAAATGTCATCCAATCACACTTAGTACATATTAAAACTTGTGGGAAAATCTTGTATAACCAAATATACACGATATTACCTGAATGGAAATATACGCTTATGTAAATCTTTCCTTCCATTTTACCACACTACTCTTATTCTATTTCAATCACATTCTTCTCGTATTTAAGTTCATTTCTTCATACTCATTCATAATGCAACTTGTACGTATAATCACGATTCTTATTACAAGTGCGTACATAATCTTATGAACTTACACTGCGTATACTTCACATTACAAATGTATCATTATACTTATGATTTTATTTACATTCCCATGTTCCTATATACAGCTATACATATACGGGGTCTCACATTCTCCCCCACTTAGAGAATTTGGTCCTCCAAATTAGAACCAATTCAATCTGTGAATAACTTGGGATACTTTTCCCGCATCAAACTTTTCAGTTCCCATGTGGCCTCTTCCACAGTGTGATGTTGCCACAAAACCTTAACCAATGAAATCGTCTTGTTCCGCAACACCCTCTCTTTTCTGTCCAACACCCTGATCGGTCTCTCGATATACGACATATCCTCCTTGAGCTCCAACGGCTCATAGCTAATTACATGTGTCGGATCCGGGTAGTACTTTCGAAGCATAGAAACGTGAAAGACATTGTGGACTTCTGCTAGCTCAGGTGGCAAGGCTAGCCTATATGCTCCATCTCCCACTCTATCCAAAATCTCGAAGGGACCAATGTAACGAGGACTTAATTTTCCTTTCTTCCCAAACCTCGTTATCCCCTTAGAAGGAGATACTTTCAAAAATACAGACTCGCCAACATCAAACTCAAGTGGTCTCCGTCTCCTGTCAGCGTAGCTCTTTTGTCGACTTTGAGCTGTTCGCAGCCTCTCGCATATTATCTGAACATCCTCGGAGGCTTGCTTAACCAAATCGGGAGTGAGCAACTGTCTGTCACCAACTTCTTCCCAACCAATGGGCAATCGGCATCTACGACCTTATAGTGCCTCATAAGGGGCCATACTAATACTTGAGTGATGACTATTATTGTAGGCGAACTCAATCAATGGTAAGTGATCGTCCCATGAGACTCTAAAGTCCAGTACACACGCTCTCAACATATCCTCTAAGGTCTGTATAGTCCTCTCTGACTGACCATCTGTTTGAGGATGAAATGCGGTGCTAAAACTCAACTGGGTCCCCATCGCTTCCTGAAAATGTCCCCAAAAGTGGGAAGTGAAGCGGGCATCCCGATCAGAAACAACACTCACTGGGACTCCATGCAATCTCACTATTTTCCTCACATACAGGTTCGCTAGTGCACTCAATGTATCTGTAGATCTCATGGCTAAGAAATGTGCCGATTTCGTTAACCGATCTACTATCACCCATATCGCATCATGGTTCTTACGGGTTCTCGGTAACCCCATCACAAAATCCATGGTGACATGCTCCCACTTCCATTTTGGTATCGGTAGAGGTTGTAATAATCCTCCTGATTTCTGATGTTCGACTTTTACTTGCTGACAAATGAGACATCTAGCGACATACTCAGCTATGTCTCTCTTGATTCCAGACCACTAATATGCCTTTCGGAGATTTTGATACATCTTACTACTCCCCGGGTGTATCGTATATCTTGACGAGTGAGCCTCTGATAAGATCAGCTTCCTCAGCTCTAAATCCTTAGGAACACATATTCTATCTCCAAACCTTAGTATTCCATTTGAATTCAATATAAAATCGGCACCCTTCCCTTTCCGGATCTGGCTAATCATGTCAATACACCATTGATCAATTTGCTGAGCTTGTCGAATTTTCTCAATCAACTCCGGTTCTAATCTTAAGCTAGCAATAATCCCATAGTTGTCAATCTCAGGTAGGGTCATATCCAGACTAAGGTTGGTGAATTGTTCCAACAACTCGTGCTCTCTAACCATCATATGTGATACCAACCCGAGATTCTTCCCACTCAATGCATCGACAACCACATTTACCTTCCCCGGGTGGTATAAGATCTCACAATCATAGTCCTTGAGGAGTTCCAACCATCTCCTCTGTCTTATGTTTAACTCCTTCTGTGAGAATAGATATTTCAGACTCTTATGATCCGTAAAGATCTGAAATCTCTCACCATATAAGTAGTGGCGCCATATCTTCAACGCAAACACTACGGTCGCTAACTCCAAATCGTGAGTGGGGTAGTTCCTCTCATAATCTTTTAGCTGTCTAGATCCATAAGCTACCACCCTTCCATCTTGCATCAAAACACAGCCTAGTCCTTGATGCGAAGCATCTGTATACACCGAGTAATTCCCTGAACTGTTAGGGATGATAAGAACTGATGCGGTGGTTAATTTGCGCTTAAGTTCCTGAAAACTTCTCTCACAAGCTTCATCCCATGAAAACTCCACACTCTTCCTCGTAAGACGTGTCAATAGAGCAGCTAATCTAGAGAAACCCTCTACAAATCTCCTGTAGTAACCAACCAAACCCAGAAAGCTTCTGATCTCTGTGACTATCCTAGGTTGTTCCCACTGAACAACGGCCTCAATCTTGGACGGATCTACTGATACCCCATCCTTCGATATAACATGGCCTAGAAAAGAAATCTGTTCTAGCCAAAAGTCACATTTGTTAAGCTTGGCATATAACCTTCTCTCTCGGAGGGTCTGCAAAATAATCCTTAAGTGCTGCTCATGCTTTTCTCTGGACCTTGAATACACCAATATATCATCAATGAAAACAATTACGAACTGGTCCAGGTATGGCTTGAATACTTCGTTCATTAGAGTCATAAAAGCTGCCGGCGCATTGGTCAACCCAAAAGGCATCACTAAGAATTCGTAATGGCCATAGCGGGTACGAAATGCTGTCTTGGGCACATCCTCCTTTCGAATCTTCAATTGATGATACCCAGACCTCAAATCTATCTTGGAAAAGATCTGTGCTCCCCGAAGCTGATCCAATAAGTCGTCAATGTGTGGCAAGGGGTACTTATTCTTGATGGTAGCCTTGTTTAACATTCGATAGTTAATGCACAACCTGAGGCTCCCATCTCTCTTCTTCACAAATAATATCGGGGTTCCCTA
Organism: Firmiana major; assembly: GCA_033439115.1. NCBI lineage: Eukaryota > Viridiplantae > Streptophyta > Magnoliopsida > Malvales > Malvaceae > Firmiana > Firmiana major. The sequence goes on along the minus strand of CM065908.1, from coordinate 40,099,213 downwards.
CGGTGAGACGCTCGGTCTTATGAACCCCTTCTCTAGCAACTCTTGTAGTTGTTTCCTTAATTCCTCTAACTCAACTGGAGCCATCCTATATGGTGACTTAGATATTGGTTCGGTTCCAGGCGTCAAGTCTATACCAAATTTCGTTTCTCTATCAGGTGGCAATCCTGGTAGATCGTCTTGAAAGACATTAGGGAATTCTCTGACCACTGAGATGTCCTCCATATCCGGATGTACTTTGTTTAAATCCACCACATAAGCAATAAAACCTTTTAAACAACACTCCAGTCATTTATACCAAAGAACTTTACTTAACACAGAATTTAAGATTTCATTTCTTCTCTTAAAATCTTACAACACATTCTTCAGGTAGAGAAAACTTAATGGACTTAGAACGACAATCTATGACAGCATGATTAGTGGCTAACCAATCCATTCCCAAAATTACATCAATGTCATACATATTCAACAAAATCAAGTTGGCTGTCATGCACTTATCTCCCACCCTCACTTTACAATCTTTATACACTTGCTCAACTAATTGGCTAACTCTCATTGGAGTACTTATTAGTAAAGTCCTACTCAAGTATGTGGGTTCTACAAAACCTTTTAACTTAGATGTACATGCAGGTGATATGAAGGAATGCGTAGCACCAGAATCAAACAAAGCTATAACCTCCAAATTGAAAATCAAGATTGTACCTTTTATCACTTCAAAAGAGGTATCAGCCGATGCCTGGTCTATCGCATACACCCTGCTTTGACCCATAACTTGTTTTCCTTTTTCTTCAGTCGAGGCTTTCTTTCTTGCAGGAGGTGCAACTGTAGGAACCCTCTCTGGCTCCTTACCCCTCTGTGGAATTGCCTCAACTATCTCCAGGCACTCTCTGGCATAATGTCCAAATTTACCACACCTGAAGCATCGGGTACCCTGAAGATGACATGGCCTACCACCATGGTATCGACCGCATAGTCTACACTGATCTGTAGTCGGTCGGGGTCCACCAATCACTATACCCCTGGCTGGTGTCTGAGTCAGAGGCATAAAAGGTCTAGCAACCTTTTTCTAGAACTCATCTACCTCTCTCCGACGCTTACTCATGAATTTTCGACCAAATTTGGCACTCTTGCCATCTTCCAGCTTCCTCGGACCCTTGTCTTTACCCCAACTAAACTCAGAAGTCTGCAAGTCATAATCTTGCTCACATAACTGGGCCCGTCGCACAGCCTCTCTATATGTAGCGACATCAAATGGGGCCAACTTCGCTCGGATTGAAGGCCTCAGTCCATCTACAAATCTACGGACTCTGATAGCTTCACTCCTGATCGAGTCCGGATCATATCTACCCAGTGAAGTGAATCGTGACTCGTACTCATCAACTGTTCGATTCCCTTGAGTCAGATTCAGAAATTCCATCTGTAGCCTATGTCGAGCAGTATCTGGGATGTATTGCTCTCTGAAAACACCCAAGAACATATCCCAAGTGATAGTTATACCTTGAGCTCTCAACATCGGCCTGGTGGACTTCCACCAGTGCTCTGCTTCGCCTCTCAATACAAAGGCCGCAAGCGCTACTCTCTCCGTAGCTGAACATCTACAGAAATCGAATAACTTCTCCATCTGACTGATCCAGTCCTCAGCCATTGTCGGATCCTTTACCCCGCTAAACGAAGGAGGCTTAAAGTCCATAAAATGCCTCAATCTCTCCATATCACAGTCATATCCATACCCCAAATCATCATCATACTGCTGTGGGGCTACTGGAGGAGGTACGGGTCGAATATGAGGTTCCCGTGGCCTAACCGATTCAGCTTGCGCAGGTGCAACATTCTCAGGTTCAGGTGCAGCTGCTGGGGGATTCGGTGCAGCCTGTCCCACTGTACCTGGTGTACCCTCAAACCTAGCCATGATCTGACCCATCATGGTCATCATCGTGCGCATGTCTTCCTCCAATTGAGTTATTCGAGGATCAGAAGCCTCTATCTGTTCCTGGGGCTCATGACTAGAGGATGATCTACTGTGCCTCTCAGTCCTGTCATTTCGCCCTAGAGCTCTCGAGCTCTCTCCCCTCTTGCGGTGTCTCTCAGGCATAACTCACTAGCCTGATAACTTTTCTGCGTTATAACCAATATTTAATTCACTACCAGCTCTGTACACACATTTGTATCTAAATATCGCACAGTAACTTGGGGATGTATGTTTTCTTAGTCCTAAACATCAACTCACATCAGACCAACCATGCTCTGATACCAAATCTGTCACACCCCACTTCTGGGAACCCTTCTATCCATATATTCTCTACTACGGTTGGGCTGTGAGAAGATGCAATTACTAAAATTCATTCATTTACAGCGAAAGATTTAAATCTTAATTCACACTCCTAGGTGTGTGTGTAGATATACAAAATCAATTGTATAAATACCATGTGCTTACATATCATCCCCATAATATTGTTTACAATTCCAAGATATAACTGTGCGATACGATAAATTAGATACAAAATACTCGTGTATACAAATCTTATACCTTTACGGGATTATGGGAACTGTTCAACACAAAAGACCTAGAGACCACCGCTCTCTTACTTCTCAGAACCTGGAGGGGGAAAATAGTGGGATGAGCAAACCACAGCTCAGTAAGGAAATGTATGCTAGCAGGTAGATATCGTACTACCTACATAGCCCATGCATGCATAAACCAAAACCATGTTTTCGTTATAAATGGAAATATCATACGAAAAATGCATTTAAACATATATTTCTCAATAGCATTTTCGTGTAAATCGAATATCAAGTTTCCATTTAAAACATGCTCATAAATAGTGCCCTCACGGCACAATTGTGAAATCAGAGATTTATCAAAAACACAAAATCTCTTTCTTCCCTTAATTCACTTTTTCTGCAAATCTCTTTCTTTTATGAGATTATCTCTGTTTCTCGAATCTCTGAGATAGGCATGAAATTTTCGACAATCAAATATCCACGACATATGGCCATAGTCAGTGATCCCGAGCCTCACTGATCAGGTGTGCACAGGGCATCAATTCACCTGAAGGGGAATGGGTCAGTCCTGCCCTCCGGCTCATCTCGATCAACCACATCTCCTCATATACTCATGGTAAGAATACGCCGTGTGTCATCTACGCGATACTCGTACTCAAGTGCACCCAGCACGGTACATAGTATACCAACAGATAACTACACTGTTCTACGTACGACCGTGGACCCAAGTCCATACTCCAACTCCGATGGACTTTTCATCCTAAACCATGTCTCATATACCAGGCGAGCAAGCAGCGTGACACACAGTCAATGCAAAGCTCCAGCGCGGTACGATCTATCGTTAAGGCCCAACCCGTTCAAATGGCCGTCGGCTGGTATCCCCTTGGGTCCCAGACCCCCAGGTTTACCTCAACTCAACAAAACAGGTGCGAGCAAGGTTCCCGCACTTTCTCAAAACCCTCGCGCGAGTTAAAACTCCAGCACGGTACATCAAGGCAATAAAACGGGTGTGAGATAGCACTTCAACACCAAATCTCATCTCAAAACTGATAGGTGGCTATTTTCTCTTTTTAAAACTCAAAACATGTTTATTCATACAGCATGCCTCTTCATGCTAAAACATGTAAAATTAGCCAACCTATCATCAACATTTCTCAATCATCAAGATCAATGTAAATTAGAGAAAAACATTGAAAACATGCATATCATGCTATTTGACGAGCCCTAAGGGTATCTATCCGCAAGTGCACGGGTCGTTCAAGTAATAATGGGATTTGAGTCCCGAGATATCGTCCCACAGGGAAGTTGTTAGCTTAATTAACTACCGGTTACTATTATCCTAAGTATATCCTAGCAAATTTATGAATTTTCAAGGGTGATCAACTAATCTAGAATTGAAAATACCAAAAGCAATAAAATAATAAAACTATAAAATAAAGTAACTAAAACCGAGCTCAGAGTACTTACAAAACTCCAAGCAATTAAAATCGAAAACCTGCAAAAGAAATTAAAAACAGTTAACACGAATTAAAGCAATTAACACAAATAAAATAAAAATATGAAATAAAACAATAAAACTAATTAATCTAAAATTAAACAATCTTAAAATCAAGTTAATCTAACAACTAATGAATTAAAATTTACTCCTAGATAAATCTAAATGCTAATTTAACACTAACTAATGCATGAACATATTTTTAGTATTTTTATCTAAAACTAAAAATGCATCAAATGACTTAATCTAAATTAATGTTTAACAAATTCCTAATGCTAGATTAAAATTACTTAGAAAACTAATTAAATCTAAATTAACTAACTAAGCATGATTAACTACACCTATATGCATAATTAAAACTATTAACTAAACTAACTAAATCATCTAACTAATCTTAAAATTAATCTAACATTAACTATGTAGAAAAATGAGTTAATTCTGTAACTATCAACCAAACAAGGCCTTAGTATTTAAACAAATAAAATTTTCCCTCCAACACTGGTCATCATTCTCGGCAATTTTGGTTTTCCTTCCAGAAAGGGCTGCCCGAGTGCTCTGGTCTGCTTCAGTTTCGTGCCATCAGCAACACGTATTCTTCCTGCACAGGTCGCAAACGAACACAGCAGTAACTTCCAGTAGGTGCTTCACGATCCTGCTCGGCACCACGTCCTGCTCAGCTCCTCGGTGGCGCCTGTCAACGAGATCCGACTGTCTAAACTGGAGTGGCAACAATTAAAGGAAATCAAACATGCAAAAATTATCAAATGGTGAGTTTAAAACAATGAATGAAATGAGAAAACAATAAAACCAGCAATGAACATAGTAAATGACGATGAGCAGTAAAGAAAACTAAAAACAGGGGAGAACAGAGCTGTGTTCTTCAAGCTACTGTTGTTGCCGGCTTAGCAGTCCAACCTCCTATGATTCACTCCCTCGGCTCAGCAAATAACATCACCATCGTTTTCCTCGTTTCTAGCTTCTTAATGCACAGGTTTCACATTGCTGGAAGCAAATTCCAGTACCAAAACCATTTAGCATGAATACCGAAAGAAGCAGGAACCGAATCCCCCTTTTTGTGAGGTTAACCGAGAACAAAGCTTGTGTGATTTGTGAAAAATAAACAGAAAACCGAGAGCATGAAGATTAATGGAGGCGAAAACTGAGAGCTCCCTTTGATGAATTAACAAAATAAAATCAACACCGAGAACTTAAACAACAATGGTGCAACCGAGAGAAAGCAACTAAAAAAATAAGATTGATGAAAAATAATAATGAGAACTAAAAATTGGATTGAAAGGAATTGAATTAAAGTAAAACTTAAAAGAAAAATATTGAATGAACAGTAGCATGAATTGTAAAAGAAAAAGACTATGCCGAAAAGAAAAGCTGGAAGCAAAAACAATCGAACCCTACTGTGCCGCCTCCCAATATAAAAACAAGGAAAAAGATAAAAGCTCTTTAAATTAACCTAAAATAAAACTATTCTAACCTAATTTATCTACCCCCTTACAATTGTCATCATTCTCTATTTATATACATACTTAGGGGTACAATTGTAATATTTCTATCCTAAATGAATTGGCATTGTTTGGCCACTTGTCTTCACACCATTGACTCTTTGAAAAATAATATTTCCATGTCATTTTTCTTTTTGTCCAATTTGATGTGCTAGGCTCGTGTTGTCCGCGTGGTTCAATCTCGATTTAAGCCCAATTCGGGTCCATTTTCTACCGACATATTCAAAATTCATCTAGATTTAATTTATCTGCAAACATGAGAATTTTAATTAAATAAAGGGGATAATTAATAAAATAAATTGGGGATTTAAATAATTAATTAAGAAATTAAGCACAAATAATTCTAAAAATATCGAATTATCACTATTTCCTTACCCTATCCCATTTCTCAATACATATATACATCATAGTACTTTTCATGCTTCCATATCATTTCATAGAATTATAATATCGTACTAGTTCTAGCAATATATCTACGAAATTGCTGTAAAATACGCACGAACATCTCTATAGCTAACACACAGTCCCTTACCTCGCTTTACTTATGTGCAACTATCCGCCTTTATGCTTCTCGCGTTCTCCTCTCGACTTGCTCCGGCGTATCATCCGAAACTGAAATTCATCCATCAAACACTCGAGTTAACGTTTCTAACTCTTGTTCAACTAAGCATTTATCCAATGCCTTAAATATACATTTTACCCCTTGTGGTAAATCTCACAATTTTATCCCAATATCTACATGCCCAAACCATGCCCACAACATAATCATCCTCTCAAGATATCTCATTCATCATTAACACTTCTACATTCCACTTTCTCACACTAGACCATTTCTAAGCTATATTCATTTCATGCCATCCTAGGTAGTTCTACCCACAAGGTGCACACCCAATTAACTTCATAATCATTAACTAGACCAATGTACTTGGATTTGTGCACTAGAACTTACCTCATTGGATTTCCTCTTTGCTCCAATTAGAAATGCCCTTGTTGCTTAAATCCAACAAATGGAGAAAATGCCTCCCAACTATGTTGTTCTTCTATTTGATGTGAACAACTTTGTCTCTAATAGATTTTCCTCAAATCTTACTGAAAATGGCTGGATTTAGGAGTGAGAAAGCTAGGTTTTTGAGTTGAAGTGGAAAGAAATGGTTTATCCCGAAAATCTGCAGATCCAACTACACCTATTTATAGTTTTAACTTGATGAGATCGATCTTCCTTGGGTGGAGATCGATCTGGTCCTCTAAAAATCCCTCTTTTCTAAGACATTTTAAAGGCAGGAGATCGATCTGCTGTCAAACAGAAGCTTAAGGAGATCGATCTGGTCTGCGGGGAGATCGATCTGCTTCCAACTCGAGAGCTAAGGAGATCGATCTGATTCCCTTGGAGATCGATCTACTCCATTCCATTACTCACCTAAGAGCATTCTGGCTCTTCCAGATCGATCTCTCATCCTATGAGATCGATTTGGCCTCCATATTTCCAGATTTTCTGCAGTTTTTCTATAACAACTTTATTCAAAACTTCCTCAATTTACCTCCATAGTCCTTTCCTCATTCATCCCTCCTTGAGACTTAAAAATATCATCCAATCACACTTAGTACATATTAAAACTTGTGGGAAAATCTTGTATAACCAAATATACACGATATTACCTGAATGGAAATATACGCTTATGTAAGTCTTTCCTTCCATTTTACCACACTAATCTTATTCCATTTCAATCACATTCTTCTCGTATTTAAGTTCATTTCTTCATACTCATTCATAATGCAACTTGTATGTATAATCACGATTCTTATTACAAGTGCGTACATAATCTTATGAACTTACACTGCGTATACTTCACATTACAAATGTATCATTATACTTATGATTTTATTTACATTCCCATGTTCCTATATACAGCTATACATATACGGGGTCTCACACCGATGCCATCATCGGAATGAGCTCCAAATACGCCTTGATCTTATCCTCGAATTGCCACAAAGAAGTGCCTTTCTCCCAAGTAGCGTCTGCCTCATCTCCACCTTCCCACTGCACCAAGTAGTAGGTTCTCCGATTCTTCCTACTAGTTCCCTCAACCTTGCGGTCAAGTATCTTTGCCACCTTCTTCTCGAAATGGCTTCTCATAGTAGGTGGATCTTTCCTTACCTGTTGTCTCCCCGGATCAACATCTTCGTGGTAAGGCTTCAAAAAGCTCACGTGAAAAGTAGGATGCAACTTCATCCTCTCTGGCAGTTTCAGCTGATAAGCCACTGTGCCTACCCGCTTTATAACTTCAAAAGGGCCATCGTATTTTTGCACTAGACTTTTGTGATACCGCTTGTCTGTGACTTGTCTCCATATCTGAGGTGTCAGTTTGAGTAACACCTTGTCACCCACCTCAAATTCTAGTGCCCGCCTATGCTGATCCGTATATTTCACCATCCTCCTTTGTGCTTTCTCCAAGCTCTCCCTAGCCTGTTCCATCAACTCCTGACGGTCTCGCACAAATCTGTATGCCAATGGGCATTCCCATTGGGACTTAGTCTTTACTATCTCCAAAGGTGTAGTAGGTTGATGTCTAAATACTAACTCCGCTGGACTCATACCCGTGGAAGATGATCTATGCATATTATAGCAAAACTGTGCAGAATCGAGCAGGCTCACCCAATTCTTTTGGCTTGCGGTCACATAGTGCCTCAAATACTCTTCCAACAATGCATTAATCCGCTCCGTCTGGCCATTTGTCTGTGGATGATTAGCCGTTGAAAATTTTAATTCTGAACCTATTAACTTGAACAAGTACGTTCAGAATCTCCCAGTAAACCGAGTATCCCGATCGCTCACTATATCCTTGGATAATCCAAAGATCTTCACCACATGATTTAAAAATAACTCTGCAGCTTCATGTGCGGTACATGCATGTAGGGCTGCTATGAATACAGCATACTTAGAAAAATGATCTACCACCACCATTATAGATTTCATCTTGTTTTTCTCTGAAAATCCCGTAATGAAATCCATAGAAACTGATTCCCATATCCTCTCATGGATAGGCAGTGGTTGAAGCAAACCCGCTTGCTTCTTCCTCTCGATTTTGTCAATCTGGCATATGTGGCATGTACGGACATATAGTTCGATGTCTTCCTCCATCTTGTAATATGTCCTTGACAACAATGCCAACATCTTTTCTACTCCAGGATGTCCTGCCCACTGAGGGTCGTGGGTTTCTTTCAGCAACTCTTTCCTTAGTCCCCCACCAGATGGAACATAGAGTCGATTGCCTTTGGCATACATCAAATCCCCCTCGAGCCAATACCTACGAACTTTGCCCAATTTAACGTTCTCTCGGAGCTGTTCATAAGTCTTATCTGCTGATGCCTGCTGCTCCTGTCAATCAGGTTAGTCTCAATAGCGGATAATGAAGCAACATAAGACTGGACTATCTTACGACTCAGCGCGTTCGCCACCTGGTTCTCCTTTCCTGGTCTATGTACCCAGGTGAAATCGAACTCTACAAGGAATTCTTGCCATCGTGCCTGTTTTGGGCTCAGCTTCTTCTGTGTCTTGAAATAAGTGTTAGCCACATTGTCTGTCACCACCACAAATTTCGTTCCCAACAGATAATGCTTCCAAACCTCCAAACAATGCACAACCGCCGTCATCTCCTTCTCATGAGCTGAATATCGCATTTTCGCATCCTTCAGCTTGCGACTTTCATAAGCAATGGGGTGTCCTTCTTGGACCAGCACCCCTCCAATGGCTCGGTCTGAGGCATCCGTGTGAACTTCAAATGGTAGCTTAAAATCTGGCACTCTCAACAATGGCTCGGATGTCACTGCCTCCTTGATCTCTCGAAAAACCTGCTTACATTCATCATACCACACCCACTTCTTGTCCTTTTTCAAAAGATCAGTTAAAGGACTCACCATCTTGCTATATCCCTTGATGAACCGTCTGTAATAGTTGGCCAGTCCTAAGAAAGACCGCAGCTCCGGGACCTTCGCAGGGGCTTGCCATTCAACAATGGCTTGGATCTTCCTCTCATCCATCCGTATTTTGCCACTGCTAATTTTGTGACCTAGGAACATAATCTCCTGCTGGCAAAACTCACACTTCTCCTTTTTCACATAAAGAGAGTGCTTCCTCAAAGTCTCGAACACCACCTTGAGGTGCTCCACATGTTCTGCAAGCGTCTGGCTATACACCACAATATCGTCTAGGTATACCACCACAAAGTGATCTAGGTACTCATAAAGGACATCATTCATCAAGTTGCAAAATGTCACAGGTGCATTAGTTAAACCAAAAGGCATAACTAAAAATTTAAAAGAGCCATACCTCGTCACACAAGCTGTCTTAGCTTTATCTCCTTCGGCAATCCTTACTTGCCAATATCCTGATCTCAGGTCTAACTTGGTAAAATATGCCCCCTTCGACAACCGATCGAACAGATCAACGACATTTGAAACTGGATATTTATTCTTGACCGTTACCTTGTTCAGGGCTTCGTAATCCACACACATTCTCAGTGTGCCATCCTGCTTCCTCTGGAACAAAACTGGGGCTCCATATGGTGCCTTCGATGGTTGGATATATCCCGCATCTAACAACTCACCAAGTTGTTTCCTTAACTCGGCTAGCTCCAAAGGACTCATCCTGTAAGGTGCTCGTGCAGGTGGTCTAGTTCTCGGTTCCAACTTGATCTTATGATCAATGGCGCGTTTAGGTGGTAGCGCCTTGGGTAATTCTGGGGGCATTATATCCTTGTAATCATTCAGCACCGCCGCTACTTCATTCGGTACCTCGACAACCGTGTCTAGTTTCACCTCAACCAGGGCAGCAAGTATGGTTGTCTCCCCCTTCTTCAACCCGGTGTTTACTTGTGAAGTCGACTGCAGCAACGGCTTCTCAGCACCTTGTCCTCTCTTTGCAGGGACAAAGTTTGGACACGTCTCGTCAGATATCATCAATCCACCCAAATGTGGAATAGCAAATGCCTTTGCTTGCACAAAGAATTCAATGCCCATGATCTCATCAAAATCATCTATAGGTAAAGCCAAGAACTTACAATCCTGTTGCCAAGTCCCTATCTTCACCGATGCGGTAGCCGTTCCTTGGATACCTTGGGCCTTAGAATTGATTGCTTTCACCTGATTGTTACTCCTCGTGACTTTCAAGCCAAGATGCTCAACCGCGTTCAATGAAACGGAGTTGTTGGTCGCTCCTGTATCAAGCATTGCTCGAATCAGTCTCCCATTCACCTCTGCTTTAACATACATTAATCCCTTATGAGGAGCTTGTTGCTCAGTCCGAATAGCGTTGAGCAACTGCATCGGGGCAACTCTTGGACATTCGTCATCTGAATCCTCCTTACTCATGAGGGCCACCAACTTGGTCTGTTTAGGGCAATCTCGGGCCTTGTGATTCCCATTACACAAGAAACAACTCCAATCTCCCTTGCTTTGGGGTGGATCCGGTCCCCTCGGCTTAGAAGACTCAACCTTCTCCTTGTTTCTCTGGTGCTTCTTCCAGTCCTTCTTGCCTTTCCCCCTATTTCCATCAGGATGGTTCTTCTTCCTTTCCCCAATGTTCAAAGAAGAACCCAATTTGTAATCCGCCAAACTGTCTGCAGTCGTAATTGCCTGTGGCAGATCCTTCACGTTCTGCCTACGTAACTCAGCCTGAGCCCATGGCTGAAGTCCTGAGAAAAAGTTGAACAACTTATCCTCCTCTGACATATTCTTGACGTCCAACATCAAAGAGCTAAACTCCTTGACATAATCTCGCACAGAACCTGTGTACTTTAATTTCTTGAGTGCCTCTCTAGCGACCCATGCCGCGTTCAAGGGAAGGAATTGATCCCGTAACTCCTTCTTCAGTGCGTCCCATGTTTCAATCCTCGGACGACCAACACTATCATCATCTGCCAGTCTGCTTCGCCACCATAGCTTAGCATCACCTGAGAGGTACATGCTAGTGATTGTAACCTGGTCCTGCTCCGGTATTCGGGCAGTTTTGAAGTACTGCTCCATATCTCAAAGAAAATTCTCAAGCTCATTCGCATTGCGAACTCCTGCGAAGTCCTTAGGTTCAGGCACCTTGATCTTCTTCTGAAGATCGCTACTATCACCTCCCCTACTACTACTAGACGCCTCCCCATAGTCTGTAGCAGTCATTGCGCATTTCATCAGTAAAACGTCAGCCTTCAGGGAATTTAATTGCACCTTAAATTTATCCGATAGATTACGAACATGCTGCATGATGTTGGTGTAGCGATTAGCATGCTCCTTTTGCATGTCAAATGCCAGCTGTGTCAGCTCCTGGACACTGCCTGCCATGGCCTGAATCTGCTCAGCCATTGTACCCGCCTCCTCTTGCGGTACGTCCACCATTGCTTCAAGGACAACAACTCTGTTAGCCAACTCGTGTGCCATGATCCAGAACTCAGCTCTGATACCAAATTGTCACGGGGTCATTCTCTCCTATAGAACTTTTCCCAGTGATGGCCTAAGTTTCCTGCAACTTAGTACAGCCTATCTTCACACTAACCCAAATCCGGGTTAATACGCAGCGATATAGCACTTGAGCAAGAAAATGACTCGACAAAGTATACCAATAAAGTAAAGAACACTCAAGCTTTAGAGAAAAGAGCCTTTCTATTAATCCGCAATAAAAAGGAATACAATATTTAGCCAAGAAGACCGCTCTTAGCTATCAATCTCTTTCTCCCTGAATGATTCTCTCACTGAATGATGAATGAATCCATTCTACCCCTCCCCTGGGGTTTATATAGGCAAGTGAGGACATCCCCCTCACGTAGGCAACTGAGTTTGATTACAACAGAAACTCTATAGGATTAATTCCTACTAAACTAAGGACTCTCCAGATGATCGCCACCTTAATGCTCTTCAGAGTTTATATCTGTGATAATCTCCAGTGATTCGGTCTATCAAGACTTCTCCGCTTATCCTGGCTTATGACCCACATTTATCCTTATCCCGATTTTTAAGGATTCGCCTTAGCTTGCCACCCGCAAACTACGATTATCGTCCGTTAGCGTCTCCGTTTCATGCTTGGCAATCCGCCCAAGGCAAGTGCCTGTCTTGCCTGTTTCAGTGCGCGTCCCGTGCAAAGCTTTCCCCCGCTCCGCACTCGTCACAGCGCCCCCAGTCGAACCCTTGCGAGCTGGGCGCTTGGTTAAGTAGTTAGGGTCTAACAATAGGTTATTTCACTTATGTTCGAAATAGATACAGTTTTCAAATTTTGAAACGGATGTGATGTGCCGAAAGATCCGCATACTTAAATATCGCGCTAATTAAATAAATTAATGTTAAAAAGTTGGCGGTTGTCAGATAACCATTGTCTCCTTGTCTTCAAAGACAATTATAAATTGCCTACCCGAAATCTTCCTCACCGAGATTTCAAAAACACATTAACTTTTAAAATTTTCATGAAGAATATCAGCTTCATAAAATCCTCTGGAAGTGCCAAAGGATCATTTCTCCGGATTCTGGCTTATATCTTCCTCAACCGATCAAACTCAAGTTTTTAGAGCAGTTTTAAAGCCATATCATTTCTCACAAGAGAAAGCCATATCATTTCTCACAAGAGAAAGATCTTCCAATGGTGTTCATCAATCAAGACTTGATTAAAAGATCTCTTAAAAAAAAACCTTCATTAAACGTCATAGATGGTTTAGAAGTTCCCCTTGATACATCTTTCTATGATTCAAATTTCTTTCTGTCTGATTATCGACGTCCTGACCTTTCTCCAAAAGGACGATCTGACATTAAATTTAGCAAAGTTCACCCCAATCCGATTCTCCAGGATCCAAGTTCCGTTCAGATTCTCAATTACAGCTCTTGCATCATTCAATCTATCGAAGCCAACAAACCCATACTTCACCAGTCTAAGACTTCTTTTCTGCGGGATGAAAATGTCCATAATACTGCTAAAATGTTGAAAATTTTGGCGAAGCCACCTCCAGTTAACTCTCTAGGAATGTTGTTGACAGACACAAAAGACTCTTAATGAGTAGGATGGCATCCATTCTCTCCGTGACACATTTACCTGCGATCCTGACGCACACCACCTTTCCCAGCGATAACCATAAGCAATCTCTCAAAGACTAACTCTGAGAATTGTCAAGTGGGATTCCATTATTATTTCGTTTTAACAAAATTTTTAATAACCTTTTTTTTCAAAATATTTTTTTTCTGATTTTTGTTTGAATTATTTAGTTATTTTTATTGTTCTGTCTTTTTACAACTTTTTTTTGGTACTTCGTATAATTTTACAGTCAATATTGTAATTTTAATATCATTGAAATATTATGCTAGTTATGTTAATCATATTTAATCTTATTAATAGTTTCTATACAATTCTTATTATGTTAATCATATTGTTCTAAACAAAATAATTTTAAGTGTGTTAGTCGTGTTATGTTATGTATATCACATATAACAAATATGTTTTATTCATGTTTAAGATTTTGATATATTTAATAATTTATATCGTTTTTGTATTTTAATTATCTTTATTGTGTTTCTTTTTATATTTGAATAATTTATGTAGTGTTAATGTAATATCTAACCAAAAAGCCTACATAAATACATAAATCGAAACATCTACTCTAGCAGCAATTTATAAAGCTTACTAGTGCATCATTTGCTCATGATTTGAGCTGGTTATTTGAAATTTGTTATACTGTTTTCGAGTTAGCGGATGAATAAAAAAGGGGTAAAGAATGGCTAAAGATTTGCATAGATAGCAATATATATATATATATGTATATATATATATATATATGTATATATATATATATATATGTATATATATATATATATATATATATATATATATATATAGAACCTAGTATTCAACTGTATCATCTGTTACGCACGCATGTTGTATCACGTAAATCTAAGAAGTAAAGCAAAGTCACTGTTGATTCATGCTGGCTCCAACCAATAAAAAAGCACCAACATTTCTTGGCTTGATGGCATCATGAAGGGCTAACTTCCTCGAATTAGTGAGGGGAAAAAATGATCATTCGAGGCCCAAGGGAAAATTTGGACCTTGTATGATAGGATTTTGCTATTGTATTAATTCTTAACATTTATATTTCTCTTATTAAAGGTTTTTCAGTAAAAAGTTTGCCCAAGAAAATCTTATATTAATAGGGATATTAGATACGTGTTTGATAACTTTCAAATTAACTTTTAAATAATTTTTATTTTGGGTTACAAAGGGAAATATAAAGACTAAACTAATTTGAACCTCCTAGGATGTACAACCCCTTTAATATCTGAAAAAAATTGATACAAATAGTTATTGAATAAGTTTTTCACTATGTATATAACATGAAAGAGTTGTTTCTAGATTTTAGGAGATAGTGCCTATTATCACACTTTATGTTTGTGTAGTTAGTGTGTGAATATCATCCCGTGAAGTTAGAACATGGGGATGTGGCTTTCATTTTAGTTTAACTATTTATATTGTTATAAATTGAGTTTTTATAGGTGAAAAAAATCTTTTGAATTCTCTGCCAACTTTTTTCTTCTATTCTCATTTTTTTTGTCTACTCATATTTTGCTTTATTTTCTTTTGTTCTTGTCAAATTCACCATAAATCTTCAAAATCAACATTTTTTGGTATTCGAGCTTGGTTCAATTAAATTGGGTGTTATTCTGTTGTGGTGATCTTTTAAAAGTTGTAGCTTATAGTTTGTATTCATCATGTCTAATAGTATGAATACTTTGAATGTTTCTTAATCATTAGGGCGTATCTTCAATAGAGAAAATTGTGTTTTTTGGAGCATTAAAATGAAGACTTTTTTCATTTCTCAAGATTTGTTGGATCTTGTAGAAAATGGGTATACAGAATTTGACAAGGTAAAGAAGGCAATAGAGATGAAGAAGTTTTGGAAGAAGGACACAAAGGCGCTGCTCATATCGCAACAAGTAGTGACAAATTTAATTTTTCCTCGAATTTGCAATGTAGCAAAATCAAATAAAGCTTGGACTGTAAGACCCGTAATTTTGCATTGTACTACTTATGATTCATCATTGTAAACATTGAGATATGTTATTGGAATCATAAGAAAGATGGTATTACAATTCCAAGTTCAAGTGAAAGTAGAAAATGCTTTAAACGCATTAAAGTGTCAATGGTGAGTTAAAGTGAGCTCAGGCTAAATTGAAGGGATGCCGACCATTCTGACTAAAGATAAGAACTTAAAACATCCAAATAAGGATAGTTCAAGAAGGAAAGTTGGGTTGGTTTTGTCACGACTCTCAATCCACCGAAAATTCACTACAAATTTTTTTCAATTTTCATTTATTATTAAATCCATTTCTTATTGTTTGTTCTTTACCTTTACTTTACATGATTGTGAACAGCTACACCACCAACAGTTGGGCTATGTATCGGTGTCAATCTCATCCAATCAAGTCATTTCAATTTACAATTCATTTAAACGTAAACACTTGTATTTCTAAATCAGAGTTGCTGTTTACATGTGTTTATAATCCTTTACATCCCCAAAAGTTACATTCAAAATATTATTGTGCTTTGACATGTCTAGATGCAAAATCTATACAAATGTGTATACCTCGTGTGATGGAATACAGCGGACACCAAAATTCAATCCTCAGTCGCTCTCTCTATCTACTATAAGTGCTCTGTAGAAGGGGAAAATAAAGGGGGTGAGCAAACCATGCGCTCAGTAAGGTAATTATGCGAGAAGGTAGATAACTGTACTATTTACGTGATCGTGATGCCATGCATAAAACCAAGCATTTACTTTTCATACTCCAAAACATCAGTTCATGCTCGTGTTCATGATATGTAAAGCAATTCATGCTATTCAAATTAGTCCACAATTCTTAAACAAAGTACGAAAAATCGTCATGTGAAATTCATAAGTAAAGCATGGAAAACCATCATGCAAATGTGCACTTAAAAGCATTTCAAAACTCAACACAAATCGATACAAATCACCATTTGTCAGGCCTCAGCCCCTCCTATGGACTGTCTTGGCCCACAAACACATTTCAAAACGCGGATTTATCATAAATTAAGTGACATGTGAGATAAGGAATTAATAATAAGGGAAAATAACTAAGACTTTAGCCATATCCTCTGTGATCCTAGGCTACATGGATCCTAGTGTGTGGGGTATCACCTCTATCTGCTTTCGCACGGGATGTGGGTCACGGCCAACCCATCGGTCCATAACAGAATGTTCATCGTCCGAAGATGGTATATATATCGTATCCATACACAGTACAGCGTACTCCATGCTATTTGCACGGTAAAACATACTCTGTGGACCCATATCATCACATCATATCACACCACATCTTAATACGCATGTGCGAGCCTATTTAATTGGTGTGGCACATAACCTACCCGAAGCTCCTAGCACGACTCCAACATGTCATAAAATCACGTGCGAGTAATCTCTAGCACGACAATAAGTATAAAGTGGACATCTAGTGCGAGCAACGCTTTAGCACAATGTCAAAACCCATGTGAAAACTAGTGCGAGCTAAGCTCCAACACTCATGAATGTAAAACTCTAGTGCAAGCTATGCTATAGCACTATATCGTAAAATCCATGTGAAAACTAGTGGGAGTTAGGCTCCAGCACTCATGCATGTAAAAACATATCAAATCTCGTGCGAGCAACGCTCTAACACGCTTTATTTCCACAAAACTTATGTAAGTGGCTAATTTATTTGTAAAACATAGTTATTAAAACCAAATCAAACTATTTTCTTACAAAGCATTTAAATGCTAGCCAACCTACCAATCCACATGCTAAAAAGATTAGTAAAAGGATTAAAAACATCATGATTCTTGTTTTTCATGAACTTTTCCCAAATCCCAATCTTCTTTGCCTTTCAAACATTTAATTCCTTTCTTATAACTCACAAACAATCTAGAAAACCTTTATGCGCCCGAAAATGCATACAGATACCTCTAGGGGCCAACACAATTCCCTTACCTCAACTCTCTGAGAAACAACTCCTTCTTCCTTTCCCGCTTTTCGTGATCGGCTCAATTTGCTCCGAATATATCCTCGGTAGCTTCAAACATTCATCAATCATATGAGTCAATACTGATAACTCATGTTCTGACTTCAACTAGTCAGTATATCTTATCGAGCCTATTTCATCAAGTTCGGCCCATTATCACATTTAGCCATCATTATGCCATTTCTAGTCAATTTAGCTAGCAACTCACTTAGTTGCTTATCAAACACTTGGCATAAATGTTTGTCCATAATTTTCCATTCATTCATGCATTTTCACAAACACCTTATATGCACATGATATAACCTCATCCTATTTCATAAACGCATTTCATAAAGCCATCTCAAAATCGAGTATATAACCTTACTAACAACATGATATAATCCATTTATCATCTAATCAACCATATATATTATTTTCTCTCACTAAACCCATTCTGGGTCATGCTTGATTCATCACATTCTAGGTAGTTTGTGAGAACTGAGAATTTTGTATACCCCATTTATGAGAATTATAATTTTGTGTATGTAATTATGATATGTTTATGTACACACAAGTTTTAAATATGATGAAGTATAAGAAGATGAGGTTTTTAAGTCTTGAATATGTATGGATTGAATTATGAATATGGGGTAGATTTTGGGAAGTTTTACAATGAGTTTTCTGTAAATTGATGCAGCAGCAGTACAATCTGTAAAGGCCAGATCGATCTCCAAGGATGAGAGATCGATCTCATGGCTCTAGAATGCAGAAAATGTGCAAGAACTGATAGGCAGATCGATCTCATAGGCAAGAAGATCGATCTCATGAAGTATTCTATAAACAAAAGATCGATCTCCTCAAGGAGCATATCGATCTCATGAAGCATTTTGTAAACAGAAGATCGATCTCCTAAAAGGATCAGATCGATCTCATGAAACAATTAAGAGATCGATCTCACCCCATGATAGATCGATCTCCTAGGCATAAAATTACCCCAAAATGTTCCCAAATTCAAAAAGAGATCGATTTCATCAAGGGTTAGATCGATCTCCTATCTTCTGCCTATATAAGGGCCTTTTATTTTTTTGGAAATCGATCTCTCTCTCTCTCCAAGACACCATTTTTCAAAAACCTAGCTTTCTCTCTCCTTCAAATCATCCATTTTCGTTGGAATCAGGGGTTATGGCAAGAAGAAAAGTTGTTCCTCATCCAAATGAGAATAACATACTTGGAAATCGAAGGATGAATCAAATCGAGGTGTGAATAGAGCTCTCCATAAGTTTTGGGTAAATTTCAAAGCTTTAATCTTTGATATTAAGGTGATTTTGGTGATTGTGACTATGAGTATTGTGATAAAATAGCTAGAAAATAATTAGAGTTGATGAAATTGTGATTTTTTAGGGAGTGATGATGATATCATACAATTGTGGTGATTTTTGGGATTTTGGCTATAAATTGGAATCGAGGCAATGAGGTGATTTTGGCAAGGATATTATGCATGAAAAATGTAGGATTTGAAATGTAGTGGATGAGAATGTAGATTATGATAGGAATATGAGAAAAATGAGATTTGTAGTATTTAACGAGCATATGAACAAATATGTGCTCGATGATGTGATTGAGATGAATTATTGATGTTTTAGCATCGTTTGGACAGCCCGGGAGTTCCAGAGAGGAATGCATGGCTAGTCCATCGTTTGGGAAAACGATTGCACTATACGAGGTGCAACGAGGTGAGGGAAAACTTAAACTCATTTGTGTATGTGATTTTGTGATGATATTGTAGCATGAAATGTGATTTGAGAAAACAAGCATGTTTTTATGAGTTGAGAATGAGTCATTGCACACGGTTTTATAGCCGATTGGGGCCTAATTTTTATGAGTTGTAAACTAAATACGAAATTGTTTTACAACCGTTTTTAGTTTAAAAAGTGAAAAGTGATTGGGCTCTACGTTAAGACGTACTGAGATTTGAGAAATATGTGCATGGTTTTGCCAGTTTGAGCTTGGTTTTGACATGTTTTGTGTTGATTACAAAACGGTTTTGAGATGAGTTTTATGAGAAAAACCATTATGAGCGCTACATGAAGGCAAAACGGTTTTATTTGATAATGGCTATTACTGAGACTTAGGCGTGTCATGTTGAATACACATCGGGCTTTGCTCTTATAGCATGTAAGACCGGGCCGTGCTCTAACAGCACGTAAGACCGACTCCTTCGTTCTGGTAACGTAAGATGACCCCGTTTCATGACAGCGATGGGTGGCATTGCTCTGATAGCATGTAAGATCGGGCTGTGCTTTGATAGCATGTAAGATCGGGCTGTGCTTTGATAGCATGTAAGAACGACGGATGTATGACTCTGATCAAGTCTATAGGGAACCATGGACATAAGTGTATTATTGCCGACGAAATCCCTCGATTGGGGATGTCCGCTTAGGGGATGAATTCAATCGTTTTAATGTGCCATGACGAGTTTTTATATGAATTTTATTTGTCTAGTCTCGTTTTACACATGAGATTGTGTTTTGTGGCTGCGCCACGTGCATTACTATTGTGGTGATTTTTATCACGTTTTATGAGAAAAGCTATTATCGTATCCTGTTTTCTACATGCTTGTAACTATGGTTTTATATTAAACCAATTATTATCATGTTTCTACATGAGCCTTGAGAAATGAGTTGAGATGATGTTTTGATTATTCATGCTACATTTTTCTACTAAGTTTTATTGGATTTTCACCCACAAAACACAATGATTGTGCTGTGCAAATCATTATTTTATTAATGAGTCCCTTACCCCCTTACTGAGCGATTTAGAAACTCACCCCGTTTTATCTGCTTCCAGATTTCTTCAAGTGAGGAGAATTTCTTGCGACATACAAAGTAGTGGCTAGTGGAGGACTTGAGCTCCAGGCCATATATTGTACTTTGAGGTATAATTTATCATTTCATGTACCCAGACTAATATTGTATTTACAGACACTTGATGAACAGTGATGTATGGGATGTATTAATTCGAATATGAGGAATGTATATGATGTAATATATAGATGTTGAATGATGAGATCCTGAGATTAAAGTTTTATAACACACACACACACACATATATATATATATATATATATATATGATGCATGACACTGCACAGGAATGCACTTAGAATTGTGAAATGATGTAAAGAAATTTTAAATTTTACCCTATTTTTCGCGTTTCAAGGGCGTCACATAGTTCCAACCAACAATACATACACCAATCAACTTATAACAACATCTAGATAAACATACTTAAAGTTGGTGTATTGGAAACTCACCTAGCTTGACTTTCCTCTTTTCCCAAATAAGAAGACTCCTTTGCTCTTTCAATCCAACAATTTGAATATTGGCTCCAAGCTATGTTGTTCTCCTCCTCACAATGAACAACTGTGCTCTAATAGCTTTTTCTTAATTTTTTTTGGAAAGGGTGGCATTCTAGAGAGAGAAAGCTTGTTTTTTAGGTAAAAATGGAAGGGGATGGTTTGATTTGCTGAAGAATGAGGTTTGGCCGTCGGGTTTTTATAAAGTAGGAGTGATGAGATCGATTTGCTAGGGTAAAGAGATCGATCTTTCCTTGGTTTTAGCTATGCAATTTTCAGGTTTGTAATGGGAGAGATAGATATGCTCATTGGGGAGATATCGATATCCTCTTGGCTTGAACCTTCAAAATATTCAGTTTTGAAAGGGGGAGATCGGTCTACTCATTAGGGAGAGATCGATCTTTGCTAGGCAGAGGCAACAGGAGATAGATATGCTCATTGGGAGAGATCGATATGCTATTGACAGGATTAAATGGAGATCGATATGCACTTAGGAAGGGATCGATCTCTGCTAGGCAGAAGCAAATGCAGATCGACCTGCTCATTGAGGGAGATCGTTATGCTTTATGGGGGGATCGATCTGGCCTTGGCAGATTTAATTGAAATTATTATACTTGCACAAGGGATCGATCTGGCCTTCATCTGAAGCAGTTCTATTGCATTTTCTTAGATTTTTCAAGGGAAAAATTTGTGTTTGATTGCTTCACTAGTCATTTTGCAATCCATTCACACTTAGAGCATGGAAAGACTCATTCCTTATGATTTTCATGTTATGGAACTTATGTATACTTCTTGGAATCAGAAAGGATACACAAAATTCACAGTCCATGCATTATCATTTGTGTTTTAAATCCTTATCTTCAGCCTAAAGGGTTTTAATTCCATTTGTTTAATGAGTGGCCACTTCATCCATTATTTAACCTTTACATGCATTCATAATACTCATTCATTCTCTATACAACTTCATTTACATTTGTATGATCCACAAATCATCTGTCTTATAATTCCATTAACATATAATAAAGTCATACATACTGGGGTCTCACAATCTCCCCCACTAAGAAAATTTGGTCCTCCAAATTAGAACTAATCAGTCGGTGAACAACTCGGGGTACTTCCCCCGTATCAAACTCTCCAACTCCCATGTAGCTTCTTCTGCAGTGTGGTGCTGCCAAAGGACTTTTACTAAGGGAATCGTCTTCAATCTCAACACCTTTTCCTTCCTATCCAATATTCGAACCGGCTTCTCAACATACGACATGCTCTCATTGAGCTCCAATGGCTCATATCTAATTACATGGGCATGGTCCAGATGGTACTTTTGTAAAATAGAGATGTGGAAGACGTTGTGAACGCCCGCTAGCTCAGGTGGTAATGCTAGCCTATAGGCCTTATCTCCCACTCTACCAAGAATCTCAAAGGGTCCAATGTAACAAGGACTTAATTTCCCTTTCTTTTCAAACCTCGTTATACCCTTGGAAGGAGAAACTCACAAAAATACTGATTCACCCACTGTAAACTTCAATGGTCTCTGTCTCCTATCAGCATAACTCTTTTATCTACTTTGAGCTGTCCGTAACCTCTCACAAATCAATTGGACATCCTCAGAGGCTTATCTCACTAAGTTGAGAGAAAATATAAATCGGTCACCCACCTTTTCGCATCCAATAAGGGAATGACATTTTCGGCCATACAAAGTCTCATACAGTACCATCCCGATACTTGAATGATAACTGTTATTATAGGCGAACTCTGCGAGTGGTAAATGGTCATCCCAGGAGCCTCCAAAATCCAATGCACACGCTCTCAACATGTCCTCCAGGGTTTAAAAAGTCCTCTCTGACTGGCCATCTGTCTGAGGATGGAAAGCTATGCTAAAACTCAGTTGGGTCCCCATCACATCCTGAAAATGTTTTGTGAGAACTGAGAATTCTGTATACCCCATTTATGAGAATTGCAATTTGGTGTATGTAATTATGATATGTTAATGTACACACCAGTTTTAAATATGATAAAGTATAAGAAGATGAAGTTTTTAAGTCTTGAATGTGTATGGATTGAAATATGGACTATGGGGTAGATTTTGGGAAGTTTTACATTGAGTTTTCTGCAAATTGATGCAACAACAGTACAATCTGTGAAGGCCAGATCTATTTTCAAGGATGAGAGATTGATCTCATGGCTCCAGAATGTAGGAAGTGTGCAAGAACTGATAGGCAGATCGATCTCATAGGTAAGAAGATCGATCTCATGAAGTATTCTGTAAACAAAAGATTGATCTCGTCAAGGAACAGATCGATCCCATGAAGCAACTGAAAGATCGATCTCACCCTACGACAGATCGATCTCCTAGGCATAAAATTACCCCAAAACGTTCCCAAATTCAAAAAGAGATCAATCTCATTAAGGACCAGATCGATCTCCTACCCTCCGTCTATAAAAGGACCCTAACATTTTTCCTGCATCTCATATTTTCTCTTTCCAAAAACCCCATTTCAACCAAAACCCTAGCTTTCTCTCTTCTTCAAATTGCCCATTTTCGTTCGAATCAAGGGTTGTAGCAAGTAGAAAAGTTATTCCTCATCCAAAGAAGAGCAACATACTTGGAAATCGAAGGATGAATCAAATCAAGGTGTGAATAGAGCTCTCCATAAGTTTTGGGTAAATTTCTAAGCTTTAATCTTTGATATTGAGGTGATTTTGGTGATTGTGACTATGGGTGTTGTGATAAAATAGCTAGGAAATGATTAAAGTTGATGAAATTGTGATTTTTGTTGGAGTGATGATGATATTATATAATTTGTGGTAATTTTGGGATTTTGGGCTATAAATTGGAATCGAGGCAATGAGGTGATTTTGGCATGAATATTATACATGGAAAATGTAGGATTTGAAATGTAATGGATGAGAATGTAGATTAGGATAGGAATATGAAAAAAATGAGGGTTGTAGTATTTAACGAGAATATGAGCAAATATGTGCTTGATAATGTGATTGAGATGAATTATTGATGTTTTAACATCATTTGGACAACCCAGGAGTTTCAGAGAGGAATGCGTGGCTAGTCCGTCGTTTGGGGGAACGATTGCACTATACGAGGTGCAACGAGGTAAGAGAAAACTTAAACTCATTTGTGTATGTGATTTGAGAAAACAAACATGTTTTTATGAGTTGAGAATGAGTTATTCCACACGATTTTATAGCTGGTTGGGGCCCAATTTTTATGAGTTGTAAACTAAATGCGAAATTGTTTTACAACTGTTCTGAGTTTAAAAAGTGAAAAGTGATTTGGGCTCTACGTTAAGGCGTACTGAGATTTAGGAATGTGTGCGTGGTTTTGCCAGTTTGAGCTCGGTTTTGACATGTTTTGTGTTGAGTACAAAACGGTTTTGAGATGTGTTTTATGAGAAAAAAACCATTATGAGCGCTACATGAAGGCAAAACGGTTTTATTTGATAATAACTATTACTGAGACTTAAGCCTGTCATGTTGAATACACATCGGGCTTTGCTCTTGTAGCATGTAAGATCGGGTCGTGCTCTAGCAGTACGTAAGACCGACTCCTCCGTTCTGGTAACGAGAGATGACCCTACTCCGCGACATCGATGGGTGGCATTGCTCTGATAGTATATAAGACCGGGTCGTGTTTTGATAGCATGTAAGACCGACGGTTGTACGACTTTGATCAAGTCTACAGCGAACCATGGCCATGGGTGTATTATTGTTGATGAAATCCCTCGATTGGGGATGTCCGCCTAGGGGACGAGTTCAATCGTTTTGATGTGCCATGATGAGTTTTATATGAGTTTTATTTGCCTAGCCTCGTTTTACACATGAGATTGTGTTTTGTGGCTGCGCCACATGCATTACTATAGCGGTGATTTTTATCACTTTTTATGAGAAAAGCCATTATCACATTCTATGTTCTACATGCTTGTAACTGTGGTTTTATGTTAAACCAATTATTTTCATGTTTCTACATGAGCTTTGAGAAATGAGTTGAGATAATGTTTTGATTATTCATGCTACACTTTTCTATTGAGTTTTATTGGGTTTCCACCCATAAAATAAAATGATTGTGCTGTGCAAATCATTATTTTATAAATGAGTCCTTTAATCTCTTACTGAGCGATTTAGAAGCTCACCTTGTTTTATCTACCCCCCAGATTTCTTCAAGTGAAGAGAGTTTTCCTGCGACGTACGAAGTAGTGGCTAGCGAAGGACTTGAGCTCTAGGCCATATATTGTACTTTGAGGTATAATTTATAATTTCATGTACCCAGACTAACATTGTATTTACAGACACTTGATGGATAGTGATGTATAAGATGTATTAGGATTTATTAATTCGAATATGAAAAATGTATATGATGTAATATATAGATGTTGAATGATGAGATCCTGAGGTTAAAGTTTTATAACACAGATATATATATGATGATGAATGACACTGCACAAGAATGCACCTAGAATTATGAAATGATGTAAACAAATTTTAAATTTGCCCTGTTTTTCGCCCTTTCGGGGCGTCACAGAGTTTTCTTGGTATCAAAACTTAGGGTGTTTAGTACTGTCAGTGTCAGTCAAGTGAAATAGAATACATCCCAAGTGTTTGTATAAGTCTGGTCAAGAACTGAAATTGAGGATTGAGATTTCAATCGAATTTGATGTGTACGCGTAGGAAACGTGTTGAGATTGAGAATGAGTGGATGACGAGGTTGTTCGAGGAGGCAGGCAGAGCCACCTCCGCCACCTGCCCCACAACCAGAGAGTCCTAACTCTCGATTTAATTGGATTGAGCATGATGTGCGGCATGGTTTTGAGCAAATGGCAGCGCTATTCGAGCAACATTTTGGAGTTAATGCCTCGGGTACTATTCCTACACCACCACAAGGACCTCCCATGCCCCCGATACAGATGGACCTGGTGCCTCTCGTTACTCAGCCTGATGACAAAAGTATGGTCTGACTGAAAGACTTTTTGAAAATGAATCCGCCCGCATTCAAAGGGAGAAAGGATCCCGTAGAGGCTGAGGAGTGGCTGACTGAGTTGAGAGTCATATTTGACTATTTGGGATGCACTGATGCTGAGAGGGTTAGTATGGGCGCGTATATGTTAAAAGGGAGAGCTCGAGATTGGTGAGGTACTACCCAGGGTATTTTGATGTCCAGCCAGGATGTGATTGGTTGAAAAGAGTTTCAGACGACATTTAGAGCCTAATATGTACTACGAGCTGCTCAAAGAAGGAAGTAGGCAGAGTTTTTGAATATGGTACAAGGCGATATGTCTGTGGATGATTATGAGAGCTGATTTACCACTCTACTAAGATATGATCCAGAGACCTTAAAAAATGAAGAGCTTCGCACAGAGAGATTTATGTATGGATTGAAGCCCATCATCAGAGATCGATTGATAGGGCTATGTATTATTGAGTTTGGAGATGCTCTGAGATGAGCACAAGAGATTGAGAGGGGAATCAAAATTGTACAATCTCAGAATGAGTTCAGTGCAGTGACTCGGGATAAGGGCAAGAGGCCAGCGATTTTCCAGGCAGATGTTCAGAGAGGTTCCTTCAAAAGAGGAAGGATTGAGGTATAGAAGGGCAGATTGGAGAGACCCAGAGCTTATCCTATCACCAGGGAGACCCCTCGAGATGTCAGGCCTGAGATAAGAGTTTGCAGAAATTATGGCCGATCGCATGAGGGAAGTTGTACTAGGTTGATCCATGGATGTTTTAGATGTGGGGACATGGCCCACAGAGTAAAAGACTGCCTCAACCTCAGAGACCACATGCTTCGAAGCCTACTAGACAGCAGTCTCAGAGAGTGAATTCCCCAAGACGGGCCACTGCTGCAGAGAAAGGAAAGAAGCCCGTTACAGTAGGACGTGTGTTTGCTTTGGACAAGGAAACAACAGACACCTTAGCAGAAACTATAAGAGGTACACTCTCTGTCTGTAATCATAAGGCTCATGTGTTGATTGATTCAGGGTCCACGCATTCGTTTATTTCTGAGCATTTTACATATAGATTAATTTGAAGTTTGAACCTATAGAGTATGTACTACATGTAAATACCCCTATGCGTGAGTCCCAAAGAACTGATTTAATATGTAGAGGGTGTGAAATAAATGTGGGAGATAGAGTGATGTTAGCAGATCTAATGATGCTAAATATACATGGATTTGGTGTAATTTTAGGAATGGATTGGCTGGCAACCAATCGAGTGAGTTTAGACTGCTACACTAAGATTGTAACTTTCTCCCTACCTGAACCTTACAGTGTACGTTTGAAATATTAAGAAAATAAATGTGTGGAATTATGTAAGCAAATTGAAATTTTGATGTTGTTTTTGAGAGTACTAAATATGATTGTTAATGTAAAGGTTATGAAACACTCATCTGAGATGATAAGCGGGAACATCCGAGGATTGAGGATATACCTGTGGTGTGTGAATTTTCGGATGTCTTCCCAGATGAGTTGCCAGGTTTACCACCAGAGACGGAGCTGGAGTTTACCATTGATTTGGTACCAGATACTCAGCCTATCTTTAGACCTCCATATAGGATAGCATTAGTGGAACTTGAGGAATTGAAGAAACAACTACAAGAGTTATTGGATCAAGGATTTATTTGACCCGATGTATCACCGTGGGGAGCACCAATGTTATTCGTGAGGAAGAATGATGATAGTCTCAGGTTATGCATAGACTACCGACTATTGAAAAAAGCCACGGTGAAGGATAAATACCCATTGCCCAGGATTGATGACCTACTTGATCAGCTGAGAGGGGCCTAAGTCTTCTCTAAGATGGATTTAAGATCGGGCTATCACCAATTGAGGATTAATGAGGAAGATAATCTGAAGACGGCCTTCAGGACAAGGTATGGCCATTATGAATTTCTAGTGATGCCTTTTGGATTGACGAATGCCCTTGCAGCGTTTATGAGGTTAATGAATGAGGTGTTCAGAGACTACCTAGATAAGTTTGTTATAGTCTTTATTGATGAGATCTTGGTGTACTCTCGGTCTTATGAGGAGCACGTACAACACTTGTGGTTAGTACTTCAGATGCTCCGAGATAAGTAATTATATGGAAAGCTTGGTAAGTGTAAGTTTTGGCTGGATCAGATAGCTTTCCTTAGTCATATAGTTTCAGCGGAAGGAGTATCAGTGGATCCAATTAAAGTAGAGGCTATTCTTAACTGGGAAAGACCGAAGACAGTTACTGAGGTACGAAGTTTCCTTGGTTTGGTAGGGTATTACAGAAGATTTGTTGATGGATTTTCTAAGATTGTTGCTCCTTTGACTAAGCTCACGCGCAAGGAGACCCGTTCATATGGACTGATCAATGTGAGCTTAATTTTCAGGAATTAAAGAGGAGGTTAACAGCGACACTTGTGTTGACTATACCTAATGAATAAGGAAGATTTTCAGTGTATAGTGATGCTTCCCATCAAGTATTGGGGTGTGTGCTTATGTAGCACGAAAGAGTGGTCACTAATGGGTCGCGACAATTGAAAGATCATGAGCGGAATTACCCCACCCATGATTTGGAGTTAGCCGCTGTGGTGTTTGCATTGAAGATCTAGCGACACTACTTATATGGGGAAATATTTCAGATCTTCACTAATCACAAGAGTTTGAGGTATCTGTTTGATCAGAAGGAGTTAAATATGAGACAAAGGAGATGGATGAAACTCCTTAAGGATTATGACTGTGAGATTCTATACCATCCGGGAAAGACGTACGTGGTTGTTGATGCCCTGAGCAGGAAGAGTATGATATCTGCTATGATGGTCAGGGAATGCGATTTATTAGAGCAGTTCGTCGAACTCCGGATTAGAGTTAAAGAGGTAGAAATTGGATTTTTAGCTAGCCTGCGAATAGAGCCCAGGATCATAGATCAGATTAGAACTGGGCAGTGTGATGATCAGAGGTTGATCGATATGGTTAGCCAAGCTGAGTAAACTTCGCAGTCGGATCTCATAGTCAGTGAGGATGGATTGCTCAGATTCAGAGGATGAATTTGTGTACCGGACGATGATACCCTAAAGAGACAGATATTGAGAGAATCCAACTGCTCACGATACACTATGCACCCCAGGAGTACTAAAATGTACCGAGATTTGAGAAAGGTATATTGGTAGAGTGGTATGAAGCGAGACGTGGCCGATTTTGTGGCCAAATGTTTATTGTGCCAATAAGTGAAAGCTGAGTATCGGAAGCCCGGACGATTATTGCAGCCTTTACCTGTGCCTACATGGAAATGGGAGCACGTCACCATAGACTTTATTATGGATTTATCGAGGACCCGAAGGGGTCGTGATACGATATGGGTCATAGTAGATAGACTGAAAAAAATGCCTACTTCCTTGCCATCAAGAGCACAGATACTATGGATGCCTTAGCTGAGTTGTATGTCAGTGAGATAGCTAGATTACATAGGGCTCCAGTGAGTGTTACTTCTGACAGAGATTCTCAATTTACTTCTAGATTTTTGACCCAATTTCAGGAATCCATGGGATCTAGATTGAGTTTTAGTACCGCCTATCATCCTCAGATCGATGGTCAGTCAGAGAGGACTATTCAGACCTTGGAGGATATGTTGATGGCGTGTATGATGAATTTTAAGGGATCATGGGATGATCACCTGCCCCTAGCAGAGTTTGCGTACAATAATAGCTCTCATGCGAGTATTGGAATGACACCTTTTAAGGCTCTATATGGTAGGAGGTGTAGATCCCTCGTAGCGTGGGAAGAAGTGGGTGATAGAAAGATAAATGCTCCCGAGCTTGTTGAATAGGCTGTACAGAGTGTGAAACTCATATGTGAAAGATTATGGGCTGCACAAAGTAGACAAAAAAGCTACGCGGATGTGCGTAGACGGCCACTCGAGTTTGATGTAGGTGATGCAGTATTTCTGAAGATATCACCGAGTAAGGGTATCATAAGATTTGGAAAGAAAGGAAAATTGAGTCCTCGATACATCGGACCATTAGAGATTCTTGAGAGAATGAGAGAGGTAGCCTACAGGTTGGCATTACCCCCACAGATGTCCGAAAAATGTTCTGTGAGAACTAAGAATTCTGTATACCCCAGTTATGAGAATTGTAATTTGGTGTATGTAATTATGATATATTAATGTACACACCAGTTTTAAATATGATAAAGTATAAGAAGATGAAGTTTTTAAGTCTTGAATGTGTATGGATTGAAATATGGACTATGAGGTAGATTTTGGGAAGTTTTACATTGAGCTTTCTGTAAATTGATGCAGCAGCAGTACAATCTCTGAAGGCCAGATCGATCTCCAAGGATGAGAGATCGATCTCATGGCTCCAGAATGCAGGAAATGTGTAAGAACTGATAGGTAGATCGATCCCATAGGCAAGAAGATCAATCTCATGAAGTATTCTGTAAACAAAAGATCGATCTCCTCAAGGAACAGATCGATCCCATGAAGCAATTAAGAGATCGATCTCACCCCACGACAGATCGATCTCCTAGGCATAAAATTACCCTAAAACGTTCCCAAATTCAAAAAACGATCGATCTCCTACCCTCCATCTATAAAAGGACCCCTATGTTTTTTCTGCATCTCAAATTTTCTCTCTCCAAAAACCCCATTTCAATCGAAATCCTAGCTTTCTCTCTCCTCCAAATCGCCCATTTCAGTTCGAATCAGGGGTTGTAGCAAGAAGGAAAGTTTTTTTTCATCCAAAGGAGAGCAACATACTTGCAAATCGAAGGACGAATATAATCGAGGTGTGAATAGAGCTCTCCATAAGTTTTGGGTAGATTTCTAAGCTTTAATCTTTGATATTGAGGTGATTTTGGTGATTGTGACTATGGGTGTTGTGATAAAATAGATAGGAAATGATTAGAGTTGATGAAATTGTGATTTTTGTTGGAGTGATGATGATATTATACAATTTGTGGTAATTTTGAGATTTTGGGCTATAAATTGGAATCAAGGAAATGAGGTGATTTTGGCATGAATATTATACATGGAAAATGTAGGATTTGAAATGTAATGGATGAGAATGTGGATTAGGATAGGAATATGAGAAAAATAAAGGTTGTAGTATTTAACGAGAATATGAGCAAATATGTGCTCGATGATGTGATTGAGATGATTTATTGATGTTTTAACATCGTTTGGACAACCCGGGAGTTCCAGAGAGGAATGCATGGCTAGTCCGTCATTTGGGGGAACGATTGCACTATACGAGGTGCAACGAGGTAAGGGAAAACTTAAACTCATTTGTGTATGTGATTTTGTGATGATATTGTAGCATGAAATGTGATTTGAGAAAACAAGCATGTTTTTATGAGTTGAGAATGAGTTATTGCACACGATGCGAAATTGTTTTACGACCGTTTTGAGTTTAAAAAGTGAAAATTGATTTGGGCTCTACGTTAAGGCGTACTGAGATTTGAGAAATGTGTGCGTGGTTTTGCCAGTTTGAGCTCAATTTTGACATATTTTGTGTTGAGTAAAAAACGATTTTGAGATGTGTTTTATGAGAAAAAAAACCACTATGAGCGCTACGTGAAGGCAAAACTATTTTATTTGATAATGGCTATTACTGAGACTTAGGCGTGTCATGTTGAATACACATCGAGCTTTGCTCTTGTAGCATGTAAGATCGGGCCGTGCTCTAACAGCACGTAAGACCGACTCCTCCGTTCTGGTAACGTGAGATGACCCCGTTCCGCGGCAGCAATGGGTGGCATTGCTCTGATAGCATGTAAGATCGGGCCGTGCTTTGATAGCATGTAAGACCGACGACTGTACGACTCTGATAAAGTCTACAGTGAACCATGGCTATGGGTGTATTATTGTCGACGAAATCTCTCGATTGGGAATGTCCACTTAGGGGACGAGTTCAATCATTTTGATGTACCATGACGAGTTTTATATGAGTTTTATTTGCCTAGCCTCGTTTTACACATGAGATTGTGTTTTGTGGCTGCGCCACATGCATTACTATTGCGGTGATTTTTATTACGTTTTATGAGAAAAGCCATTATCACATTCTGTGTTCTACATTCTTGAAGCTGTGGTTTTATGTTAAACCAATTATTATCATGTTTCTACATGAGCTTTGAGAAATGAGTTGAGATGATGTTTTGATTATTCATGTTACACTTTTCTACTGAGTTTTATTGGGTTTCCACCCACAAAACAAAATGATTGTGTTGTGCAAATCATTATTTTATAAATGAGTCCTTTAACCCCTTACTGAGCGATTTAAAAGCTCACCATGTTTTATCTCCCCCCCAGATTTCTTCAAGTGAAGAGAGTTTTCCTACGACGTACGGAGTAGTGGCTAGTGGAGGACTTAAGCTCCAGGCCATATATTGTACTTTGAGGTATAATTTATCATTTCATGTACCCAGACTAACATTGTATTTACAAACACTTGATGAACAGTGATGTATGGGATGTATTAGGATTTATTAATTCGAATCTGAAGAATGTATATGATGTAATATATAGATGTTGAATGATGAGATCCTGAGGTTAAAGTTTTATAACATATATATATATATATGATGATGAATGACATTGCACAAGAATGCACCTAGAATTGTGAAATGATGTAAAGAAATTTTAAATTTGCCCTGTTTTTCACGCTTTCGGGGCGTCACATGTTCCCAGAAGTGGGAAGTGAAGCGAGCATCCCTATTAGAAATAAGGCCCACTGGAACACCATGCAACCTCACTATCTCGCGCACATATAGTTTCACCAGTGTACTCAGAGTATCAGTGGATCTCATAGTTAGGAAGTGTGCCGACTTCGTCAATTTGTCAACTATCACCCAAATCGTACCGTGATTCATATGAGTCCTAGGTAAAGCCATCACGAAGTCTATAGTGACATGCTCCCAATTCTAAGTCGGTATAGGTAGAGGTTGTAATAACCCTGCAGGCTTTTGATGCTCAACCTTCACCTGTTGACAGACGAGACACTTAGCCACATAGTCAGCTACATCTCTCTTCATTCCTTACTACTAATACACTCTCAAAATCAGTCTCTGTACCCCTCTGTATCTGCCCGATAATATCACTGTACTGCTGATAAATCTGCTGAGCTTGCCAGATATGATCTACCAGATCTGATTCCAATCGTAGGCTAGCTACCATAAAGCTACTATCAGTATCAGGCGGGGTCACATCCAAATAGAGGCTCGTAAAATGTTCCAATAGCTCGTGTTCCCTGATCATCATATATGATACCAAACCGAGATGCTTCCTACTCAGTGCATCAGCTACTACATTCGCCTTACCTGGGTGGTACAAGATCTCACAATCACAATCCTTCAGAAGCTTAAGCCACCTTTGTTGCCTCATGTTCAATTCTTTCTGTGAGAACAGATACTTAAGGCTTTTGTGGTCAGTAAATACTTGAAATTTCTCACCATAAAGATAATGGCGCCATATTTTCAAGACAAATACTACGACCACCAACTCTAGATCATGAGTTGGGTAGTTCCTTTCATGATCCTTCAACTGTCTCAATCCATAGGCGACTACCTTCCCATCCTGCATCAGTACACAGCCCAGTCCTTGGTACGAAGCATCTGTATATACAGAAAAACCTCATAAGCTAGTAGGAATGGTGAGAATCGGAGTTATGGTTAACCTATTCTTCAACTCCTGAAAACTTTTCTCACATTTATCGTCCCACACAAATTTAACATTCTTTCTCGTGAGACGTGTCAACAGAGCAGCTAACCTTGAGAATCCTTCCACAAATCGTCGATAATATCCAACTAAACCTAAGAAACTTGTGATCTCCGTAACTGTCTGGGGTCTCTGCCACTGAACCATTGTTTCAATCTTGGATGGGTCCACTGACACACTATCCTTCGATACAATATGATCTAGAAAAGAGATCTGCTCTAGCCAAAAATCACACTTCATGAGTTTAGCGTATAACGTTTTCTCCCAGAGGGTCTTTAGCACTATCCTTAGGTGCTGGTCATACTCCTCTCTAGATCTCGAATACACCAAAATATCATCGATGAATATGATAACGAACCGATCCAAATACTGGTGAAATAGCTTATTCATCAACGACATGAAAGATGCGGGAGCATTTATCAACCCGAATGGCATAACCATAAACTCAAAATGACTATACCAGATGCGGAAGGATGTCTTGGATACATCTCCATCCCGAATTCTCAACTAATGGTACCCAGATCTCAAATCTATCTTAGAAAAGACCTACGCTCCCTGACGCTAATCTAACAAGTCATCGTTTCGTGGAAGGGGTTACTTATTCTTGATGGTCGTGTTATTCAATAACATGTAGTCAATACACAATCAGAGGCTCCAATCCTTTTTCTTCACAAACAGAACCGGTGCTCCCCAAGGTGATACACTCGGTCTGATGAACCCCTTATCCAACAACTCTTGTAACTACTTCTTCAGTTCCTCTAACTCAATTAGAGCCATTCTATACGATGGCTTGGATATCGGCTCTGTACCAAGTGCCAAATCTATACAAAACTTCATCTCTCTATCTGGCGGTAACGCTGGTAAATCATTCGAAAAGATGTTTGGGAATTCCCTAACCATTGGGATGTCTCTCAATTCTGGATGTTCCTTATCCGTCTCAACCACGTACGTAATATAACCTTTCAAAAAATCAACCATTTAGTCAGCATAGAAATGCATCCATTTCACTTACAACAATTACAACTTTCATTACTTTTCAAGGGGATTTTACATTACATTGTTTGGGGAAACTTACAGTAACGCTATCTATCCCTGAAAAAGTTACTATCTTAGAAAAACAATCTACCATAGCATAGTTAGCAGCCAACTAATTCATTCCTAGGATTACATCAAAGTCTCTCATATACATCAAAATAAGGTCGGCTGGCATTTCCTTTTCCCTACTTTCAGCTTACAATCTCTATATACATGTTTAACTAACTGACTATTGTTTATAGGAGTGCTTATCAGCATTCTCCTACTTAACGGGGTAAGCTTCACATACTTAAACAATTTATATGAAAATACAGGCGATACAAATGAATGTGTGGCACCAGGATCTATCAAAACATAAGCTTTAAGATCAAAGATCAAGATGGTACCATTCACCACATCTGAAGACTGATCTGTAGCATCCTGGTCCAAGGCGTGTACTCGCCCTCTGCCAACTACCTGTTTCCCCTTCTCATTAGCTATCGCTGTCAGCTGGAGCTCTCTTCAGCTCTTTACCCTTTTGAGCGGCACTCTCAGTCATCTCTGGGTAATTTCAGATCACATGCCCTGGTTTCCCACATCGAAAACAAACTGCAGGAGATCCATAGCACGGTTGAGTACCATGGTACCTACCACACTTACTGTACAGTTCTGTTGTAGGTCGTGGCCCTCCAATCACTATACCCTTTGTTGGAGCTATGGCCAGATACACGGGAGGCCTAACTGGCCTCTCCCGGATCTCTTCAATCTTTGACCTCTTCCCAAAAAATCTCCTGATTTCTCGATAACTGAAGCCTCTATCCACTGTCGATCTCTTTCTATCTCTATCCCTCACTCTACCAACCTTTCTAAACTCTGAGGTAATTCACTTGATATCTTGTTCACACAATTGTGCCCTATGCAATGCCTCCTCACAGGTTGGTATATCAAAAGGAACCAATCGGGATCTGATGGCTGGTCTCAGTCCATCCACAAACTTTCGGACCTTTTTAACCTCACTGTCCATCGTATCAGGATCATGCCTACCCAATGAGATAAATTTCATCTCATACTCATCCACCGATCTGCTCCCTTGGTTCAATCCCAAAAATTCCATTTGCAGCTTTCACTGCGTAGTATCCGAAACATATTACCTCTGAAAGGCCTCCAAAAATACATCCCAGCTGATCTCTGTATGTCGGGCTCTCAGAACGAGTTTAGTGGACTTCCACCAATGCTCTACCGATCCCTTCAGCATGAATGCGGCAAAAACAACCATCTTCGTAGTAGTGCACTCGAAGAACCCATATAATTTCTCAATTTCATTCACCCAATCCTCTGCAGCTACTGGGTCTTTAATCTCACTGAAAGATGTCGGTTTAAATTTTTGAAACTGTCGTAACCTATCCAGGTCACATCCATAACCCCAATCTCTACTACCCTATAGTGGAGCAATAGTAGAAGGTGTATCTTGTACTGATGGGGGTGTGGGAGTATCTGTAGTCTAAGGTTTTTGGGCTGACTGCGCAGGCATCTCAGGATCAGCAGCTTGTTCAGCATCACCCTATGTAGCTGTACCTTACCTTCCCTCAGCTCTAAGTAATGAATGGGCAATCAACTCTAAAATTATCTCTAAGCTTCGCTCTATCCTCGTGAAGCGTGCCTCAGTACTCTCGGGTCTCTTTGTCGGACCCTGTGGAGCATGCTTAACATCAGCCTCCACCTCTACCTCCTCGTGAGTCTCATGTCGCAACGACTCAGCATGGCCCCCAGGCCAACCCCTACGACCTCTAGCTCATGCTCTCGCCCCTCTACCGCGACTGGTGTTATGCATTATGCTAAGATTCCTACATTCACAACCATTCCTTAGTCAAACCCATCTTGATATACACGGCTGTATCTAGACAAGCACAATAACATGAGGATATGATTTTCTTAAATTTTGCACAAGTACACATCAAACCAACTCAGCTCTGATACCACCTCTATCACGACCCTCAATGCATTGAAAATTCACTACAAATTTTTTTTTAGTTTTCATTTATTACTAAACTATTTCTTATTGTTTGTTCTTTACCTTTACTTTACTTGATCGTCAACAGCTACACCACCAATAGTTAGGCTGTGTATCAGTGTTAATCTCATCCAATCAAATCATTTCAATTTACAATTCATTTAAACGTAAACACTTGTATTTCTAAATCTGAGTTACTGTTTACATGTGTTTGCAATCCTTTACATCCCCAAAAGTTACATTCAAAATATTACTGTGTTTTGACATGTCTTGATACAAAATCTATACAAATGTGTATACCTCGTGTGATAGGATGCAACAGACACCAAAATCCAATCCTTAGTCGCTCTCTCTATCTACTGTAAGTGCTCCATAGAGGGGAAAAATACAGAGGGTGAGCAAACCACGCGCTCAGTAAGGCAATCATGCGAGCAGATAGATAACTGTACAATATACGAGATCATGATGCCATGCATAAAACCAAGTATTTACTTTTCATACTCCAAAACATCAGTTCATGTTCATGTTCATGATATGTAAAGCAATTTATGTTATTCAAATTAGTGCAAAATTCTTAAACAAAGGACGAAAAATTGTCATGCGAAATTCATAAATTGCTTTACATATCATTTCAAAACACAGATTTATCATAAATTAAGTGACATGTGAGATAGGCAATTAAAAATAAGGGAAAATAACTAGGACTATGGTCATATCCTCTGTGATCCTAGGCTACACAGATCCTAGTGTGTGGGGTATCACCTCTATCTGCATCCTCATGGGAGGTGGTTACGTCCAACCGTCAGTTCATAACAGAATATTCATCGTCCGAAGATGGTATATATATCGTATCCATACACGATATAATTTACTCCATGCTATTTACATGATACAACGTACTCTATGGACCCATATTATCACATCATATCACGCCACATCTCAATACGCACGTGCGGGCCTATTTAATCAGTGTGGCACACAGCCTGCCCGAAGCTCCTAGCACTGCTCCCAACATGTCATGAAATCACGTGCGAGTAATCTCTAGCATGATATTAAGTATAAAGTGGACATCTAGTGCGAGCAATGCTCCAACACAATGTCAAAACCCGTGTGAAAACTAGTGCGAGCTAAGCTCTAGCACTCATACATGTAAAACTCTAGTGCGAGCTATGCTTTTTAGCACTATATCGTAAAATCCATGTGAAAACTAGTGCGAGCTAGGTTCTAGCACTCATACATGTAAAAACATATCAAATATCGTTCGACCAGCTCTCAAACACGCTTTATTTCCACAAAACTCATGTAGGTGGCTAATTTATTTGTAAAACATGGTTATTAAAACCAAATCAAACTATTTTCTTACAAAGCATTTACATGCTAGACAACCTATCAATCCACATGCTAGAAAGATTAGGAAAAGGATTTAAAACATCATGATTCTTGTTTTTCATGAAATTTTCCCAAATCCCAAGCTTCTTTTCCCTTCAAACTTTTAATTCATTTCCTATGACTCACAAACATTCTAGAAAACCTTTATACGCCCGAAAACACGTACAGATACCTCTAGGGGCTAACACAATTCCCTTACCTCAACTCTCTGAGAAATAACCTCTTCTTCCTTTCTCGCTTTTTGTGATCGTTTAATTTGCTCCGAATATATCCTCGGTAGCTGTAAACATTCATCAATCATATGAGTCAATACCAATAACTCATGTTTTGACTTCAACTAGTCAGTCTATCTTATCGAGCCTATTTCATCAAGTTCGACTCATTATCACATTTGGCCATCATTATGCCATTTCTAGTCAATTTAGCTAGCAACTCACTTAGTTGCTTATCAAACACTTGGCATAAATGCTTGTCCATAATTTTTCATTCATTCATGCATTTTCACAAAAACCTTATATGCATATTATATAACCTCATCCTATTTCATAAACTCATTTCACAAAACCATCTCAAAATCATGCATATAACCTCACTAACAACTTGATATAATCCATTTATCATCTAATTAACCATATATATTATTTTCTCACACTAAACCCATTCTAGGTCATGCTTGATTCATCACATTCTAGGTAGTTTCAACTAACAATACATACACCAATTAACTCCTAACAACATCTAGATAAACATACTTAAAGTTGGTGTATTGAAAACTCACCTAGCTTGACTTTCCTTTTTTCCCAAATAAGAAGACTCCTTTGCTCCTTCAATCCAACAAGTTGAATATTAGCTCCAAGCTATGTTGTTCTCCTCCTCACAATGAACAACTTTGCTCTAATAGTTTTTTCTTAAATCTTTTTGGAAAGGGTGGTATTCTAGAGAGAGAAAGCTTACTTTTTGGGTAAAAATGGAGGGGGATGGTTTGATTTGCTGAAGAATGAGGTTTGGCCGTCAGGTCTTTATACAGCAGGAGTGATGAGATCGATATGCTAGGGTGAAGAGATCAATCTTTCCTTGGTTTTAGCTACGTAATTTTTAGGTTTGTAATGGGAGAGATCGATCTTCTCATTGGGGAGAGATCGATCTCCTCTTAGCTTGAACCCTCGAAATATTCAGTTTTGAAAAGGAGAGATCGATCTGCTCATTAGGGAGAGATTAATCTTTACTAGGCAGAGGCAATAAGAGATCGATCTGCTCATTGGGAAAGAAAGATCTGCTCTTGACAGGATTAAATGGAGATCGATATGCACTTAAGAAGGGATAGATCTCTGCTAGGCAGAAGCAAATGCAAATCGATCTGCTTATTAGGGGAGATCAATCTGCTCTATATGGAGGATCGATCTGGGCTTGGCAAATTCACTTGAAATTGTTCTACTTACACAAGGGATCGATCTTCCTTGAATAGGAGATTGATCTGGCCTTCATCTTGAGCATTTCTACTGCATTTTCCCAGATTTTTCAAGGGAAAAATTTGTGTTTGATTGCTTGACTAGTCATTTTACAATCCATTCACACTTAGAGCATGGAAAGGCTCATTCCTTATGATTTTTAAGTTATGGAACTTGTGTATATTGCTTGGAATTAGAAAAGATACATAGAATTCACAATCCATGCATTATCATTTGTATTTTAAATCCTTATCTTCAACCTAAAGGGTTTTAATTCCATTTGTTTAATGAGTGGCCACTTCATCCCTTATTTAACCTTTACATGCATTCATAATACTCATTCATTCTCTATACAACTTCATTGACATTTGTATGATTCATAAATCATCTGTCTTATAATTCCATTAACATATAATAAAGTCATACATACATGGGGTCTCACAGGTTTGGTCTTGATAAGGGTGAAGTAGTGAAAAGCACAAAAAGGACCCAAATGAGCTCAAAATCAATCATTTGAGTTGTTTTTAGCAGTTTCAGCTAGTAAAAGCACCCAAACCCCAAATATGAGTCATCCAACCATGGAAACTCACATAATGGGATCATTTGCTAAAAGTCAAACGTGGTCAAGGTAAAAAAAGTCAACAAAAGTCAGGCTGAAAATGTTGACTTTGACTATTAAACTAACTATGGTTAAAACTTAACCAAACCATGGTTAATGTATGAGAAATATTATTTTGGGCTAAAATACCTCATGATTTCTGTAAAACCCATTAAGAAATGAAACAATATGCAATGTACTAAAGAAATATGGGCTGAAATAAAGATTTCTAATTGGGCTAACCTAGTTAAATTATTAAAGCCTATTATGCATGGATTTAAGTGGGCCGAACATTGGGCCACTTTATGGGTTGGACATTAAGACCATTTGAAGGCCTAAATGCATATGAAAATCCAGCCCAATAACATTAAAAAGAAAGCCCAAATCAATAGGCCCATTAGAAAATTATTCGAGCCTAATTTAACTTGGTTTAAGCCCAATTACTAAGCCAAAGCCCAAATTCATTTAAGCCCACTTAATGGGCTGTTATTTTAAGAAGACATTGGCTGAATTTAGCCTAATGAAAAACCAAAAAATTTGCCACCCTTAACATCTTCACCAAACCAAGACCAAAAGCCACGATGGACATATTGTATAAGCTTTCTCTCTCTAGATTTCATCCCTCTACAAGCATAATTGGAACAAGTGTTCTTCATAAAATTTGTTCCATATTATGAGAGAATTAACATACCTATAACCCATCATCTAAAGAGTTGAATTGGAGCAGCCAAGTGCCTCCTTAAGTCTCGGCCAAAATAAGAACAATACGCTAGGTATGCTTTCTATGCACCGATCTTATATATGTTAATCTATGGATTTTATGGAGTTGATTGGTGTATGAGTTGTGTAGCAAAACAACCTAGGACATGGTGAATCATGCTTGGCCGAAAATGGGTTTCTATGTTTTGATGAATGCACATAATGTCTAATGGTATGTATAGCTTGCTTATGATGAGTAAATGGTGATGGTGTGATTTAGTGAAACCAATTTGTTGAATTGGATAAGTGTATGAAGCATGTGCATAAGGTGTTCGATGAAATGACTTAATGAAAGGCTTAAGGCAAGCACACCATGTATTTTCCAAAATGCCTAAGTGAGCTAGACAAGCATGGCAACATATAGTGATGGCCAATCGACCGTGGCTAGGTGTGATGGTGCTTGGCACACCATGCATGGCCGAGATGGTCAATGAGCCAAGCACGAGGTGCAATTGTCCCATTGAGCTAATGGGCTTTAAGGTCGGCCCAATAAGTGTTAATGGGCCTAAAATGCCAAATGGGCCAAAAGGAAAAGTTGAAATTGGCTTAAGATAAAGTTAGGCTCATTAAGGGACAACGAGTAATCAGGCCAAATACTTTAAATAGACCATAGAGAAAGTGAAAAGTGAATTATCAGAGTTGATTGATGTGACTGATAACTATCTGCAGCTCCAGATGATATATTCGGAGCCACATAGATTGATATACAGAAAATGGAAAAGGACAAAAGTGCATTCAACTAGACTCCAGGTAAGGGATCTATGCGAGCTCTTGAGACAGTTGTATGGATTTTTATCATCGTTTGCATGCACTTAAATTTCGTATAGACTATATATATGAATTATCTGGAGCTAAATATGGGGAAATTACTAAAATGCCACTAGGAATTGTGAAAAAATAAAAATGCATAAAATGCATGATTTCAGTGGCTTTTGTTTGGAAAAGTGGTTTTGCAAGTGTGAAATGATAGACTGACTCACACTTTTTACTGTATGAATTAAATTTCACATTTTTCAAAGATAAACATGCTTGAGTGAGAGAAATCCTATGAATAAATGATCATTCAGAAAAAGTTACCCCTCTTGCTTTGTTGTGCACAGTTTTGAGTGCTGAACTCGGTCGTGAGTACCTATGTCATTAGAATTAAGCCATCTGTCTATTTTTTGTGTGAAATAGTGTCGGAGCTGTAAGGTTAACTATGAGTACATAAATCTGCCCGCACTGGATTTTGATATTCTATGTGAACAAAATAATGCTTGAGCCCTTGTGTTGACTGTGTGTCACACTGACTTGGTCGCATTAGATTTTGAGATAGGCCATGGTTGATGATTTTCAGTTGGGGTGATGAGTTTTTGACTCAGGTAACCTACAACTGTGTGATAATGATTTCAGTTAGGGTGGTGAGTCCTTGACTCAGGAAACCTACAACAGTGTGATAATTACATTATGGTTCACGGAGTACGTTGTACCTTGTAGACAACATGGAGAACATTGTACCATGCCACCAGTCTTCAGACATGTGATGTGATGTGATGGTCTCCGGACTCGGGCATACTGTGTCTTGCTCTGATTTGTGGGTAGACTGATCCCCTCATCGGGCTTATAGACACCTTTGCACACCTAGCTAGTGATAGCTTGGGGTCTCTGACTTTGACCAAATGTCACCTGGATTGTGTGTAGATCCCTACCTAGTCTCATATATTTATTGATTTCGGTGATGAAACTAATTATGCTTTGAATGTGATTTGGATGCAAAGTTTTCGCATAAAATTATGAACTATTT
This sequence comes from Firmiana major, assembly GCA_033439115.1. Classification (NCBI taxonomy): domain Eukaryota; kingdom Viridiplantae; phylum Streptophyta; class Magnoliopsida; order Malvales; family Malvaceae; genus Firmiana; species Firmiana major. The sequence goes on along the minus strand of CM065908.1, from coordinate 40,056,644 downwards.
TATCCCGAATGAGTTTTTATACTCAGATTTGTGGCAAAGAATTGCTATGTGTTTTACTGTGACTGTTTTGAGAATGAAATTATTTTTAGGCATAAGTTACAACATTATAAGCATGTAGTTAGTATGGTTATCTACTGTTTACATATGTTCCTTACTGAGCATGTTAGCTCACCCTTTTCTCTACTCTCTCCACAAATCAGTTCCAGTAGTTTGAGAGCTCTGTGGTAGATCCTATATTTCCTTTTGACTGCAACTTCCATCACTTGAGCAAAGGTATACACTTTTGTAGTCTTTTGTATCTAAACATGATAGTTCACAGTGATGTATATATATGTTAGTACCGGGATGTAAACCAATGTAAACGAATGTGAATTATTGTAAATTAATATAAGTATAATTTCTTATTATGGATGTATAAGATGTGAATGGACTGAAGGATATGGGAATTGATCGATTGACATCAACTCATAGCCTAACCAAATATTGTGAGTGAAGTCATGAACTTTGATAAATAATGGTATAAATGTAGGGAAAAAGGGTCACGACATGGACCGTTCTATATAAAGAGTTCCATAGAGATAACAAGGTAGTTGTTGTGAAAACTCTAAACTCTTTGTAGAGATTTTGAGAATTTGTATATGAAAACTAGTGAGTCGATTCAAGATTATATTGGTAAAGTTTCTCTCATTATGAATCGAATGAGAACTTATGAAGAGAAAATTAAAGATCAAACAATTGTTGAAAAAGTTTTGAAGAGTTTAGCTCCTAAATTTGATCATGTCATTACTGCTGTTAAAGAATTAAAAGATCTTACTAAGTATTCTCTTAATGAGCTAATGGGTTTACTCTTAGAACATGACAAAATGATGAATAGGTCTACAGAGAAGAGTATGGAGTAAGTGTTTTAGACTAAGATAGAATCTCTAACAAGGAGAAAAATAATGACAATGGTTTTACATGTAGAGATAGAGGATGAGGTAGAGGTGGCTACCATAGTCATGGTAGAGCTCAAGGTAAATCAAAATCAAGCCTCCATGAAACTGAGAATGGAGATATAGACAATCATATGTAGAACCATAAGGACAAACATACTACTTTTGTAAGAAGAAGGGGCATATTAATGAGAATTGTTGGAAAAAGGCTAAGCAGTAAGCAAATTTCGTTGAAAAAGAGGAGGATGGTAACTTGTTTCTCACTTTTATGAATTCAAAGGAGAGTAACTGTGATATTTGATTTTTGGATAGTGGATATAGTAATCACATGACAGGTGTTAAAATTTTTTTTAGAGTCTAGATGAAACAGTAAAGTTGCAAGTTCGTCTTGGGAATGATAAATAAGTGCAAATTGAAGGTAAGGGAACAATAGCAGTAAGGACCAAGTCAGGTAATGAGAGGTTGATTTATGATGTTTGTTTCATTCCTAGCTTTGTACATAACTTACTCAGTGTGGGTCAATTTGTAAGAAAGGGGTATCCAGTTTTATTTCATGATGGTATGTGTGAAATTAAGGGTAAAAATTTTAGTATACCTCCTGTAAAAGTTCTCATGGCTAAAAATAAGATGTTTCCACTTGCGATTTCCAATTTGGATGATTGTGCACTTGTTGCTAGTTTTAAAGATGATTCGTTGTTGTGGTATTTGAGATATGGGCACTTACATTTTAATGGGTTGAAGTTATTGTATCAGAAAAACATGGTTCATGGTTTTCCTTGTTTGCATTTGCATGGAGAGCAAAGAAGCCATTGGAGTTGGTGTATACAAACATTTGTAGGTCAATGAATACATTATCCTTGAACAAGAGCAGATTTTTTTGTTGTTTACTGATGATTTTACTCATATGAGTTGGGATTTTTTCTTATTCAGAAATTGGAAGCACTTGAGAAGTTTTGAGAATTCAAGGCCTTTGCAGGAAAAGAAATGGTCATTAGTTAAGAATTCTTCGAACTGATAGGGGAGAAGAATTTTTGTTTGATGAGTTTACTTCGTTTTGCAAGCAAAATGGAATCAAGAGGTAGCTAACTGTGACACAAACACCGGAGCAGAATAGAGCTTCTGAATGAAAGAATCAAACAGTAATGGAGATTTCATGGAGTATGTTGAATGAGAAAAAGCTTACAAATGATTTTTAGGCTGAAGCAATGGCTACATCGGTTCACCTTCTCTATATTTCTCCAACGAAAGCTGTGTATGGTATGACACCTTGTGAAGCTTAGTGGAACTGCAAGTACAATGTAAGCGCCTTGAAGATTTTTGGTTGTGTTGCTTATGCCATGTTAGCTTCTAATGATTGTACGGAGATGGACAAGAAGATTAAGAAATGTATTTTCATTAGGTAAAGTGATAAGACAAATGGGTATAGGTTGTATAGTATTGTTACTAAGAAGCTAGTTCGTAGAGATGATATTTTTTATGAGAATAGCTGTTGGGAGTGGATTGTAAAAAAAACTCAACAACTTTCTTGTGAAGAAAATGAATCAGAAGATGAAGAGAATGAAGTGACTCAATAGGCTCTCTCTGCACCTAATTCTTCAAGGTTGTCACCACAATCTTCACCAACTCCTCAACCTTCAAGGATGATTACTAGAAGCATGTCTAGGGCCATTCCAAAAAAGATAAAACCTTGGGAAAAAGTTTATGACTCTAATATGTTTGCTCATTTATCAACAGAACCCATGAGTTTTGATGAAGCATGTGGAAAAGATGAATGGGAACATGCCATGAAGAAGGAGATTATTTCCATTGAGAAGCATAATACTTAGGAGCTAGTAGACAAGCCACTAGGAAAGGATACAATTGGTTTAAAGTCGGTTTACAAGGTGAAGTTTAATATAGATGGAAGTGTCCAAAAAGTTAAGGTAAGGTTGGTTGTAAAGAATATGTGTAAAAGTATGGTAAAGTTTTCTTTGAAACCTTTTCTCCTGTTGTTAGATTTGAAACTGTTAGATTTGTGTTGGCATTAATAGATAAAATGAAGTGAAAGGTTTATCAGTTTGATATCAAATCTGCTTTTTTGAATGGTTATTAGGATGAATATCTTTATGTTGAGCAGCTACAAAGAGTTGCTATTGAAGGCAAAGAAGACAAGGTGTATAAGCTCAAAAACACCTTTTATAGACTCAAACAAGCACCACGAGCTTGGTATGGTAGGCTTGACTCTTGTTTAAAAATGGTTTCCATCGTAGTAGTAGTAAGCCCACTTTGTTTGTGAAGGAAAAAGGTGATAATATTCTTATTGTTTGTATTTATATAGATGACATTATCTATACTAGTTCTTTTGAAGTTCTTACTACAGAATTTAAGAAGAGCATGACTGATGAATTTGATATGTCGGATTTAGGGTTATGGCATTATTTTCTTGGCTAAGAAATTTCTCAAACTGATTGTGGTATTTTTGTTTCATAAGAAAAATATGCTTTAGAACTATTGAAGAAGTTTAATATGTAAAATTGTAAGATGTTTTCTACTCTTATGAATATAAATGAGAAGTATTTCAGAAGTTTAATATGCAGAATTGAAGAAGTTTAATATGAACAATGAATGATGGAACACTAAGTGCAAATGAGAAGTATTTCAGAAGCTTAGTTGGTGGGTTAATGTATTTGACTCATACCCATTCAGATGTCTCAAGGTTTATTCATAATGCTTCCGTGCATCATCTTAAGTAGCAAAATGGATTCTTCACTATATTAGAGCTACAAGTAATTTTTAGATTTGGTATAACCCAGTTCCTAATTTTAAATTGCTTAGTTGTGCTGATAGTGATAGGGTAGGTTGTACAGATGATAGAAAAAGCACAAGTGGTTTTATTTTTATCTTTGGTTCGGGTGCTGTGTCATGGAGCTCAAAGAAGCAAGCAAGCACAACATTGTCGACTTTAAAAATTGAATACATTGCTGCTACATTAGCCGCTTGTCAAGCAATTTGGATGTGAAAAATCATGAAGGGTTTACACCAAGTTTTAGAAAAAGCAACTGGAATTTTTTGTGATAATAAAGCAACAATTTTAATGACCAAGAATCTAGTATTCCACGAAAGGACAAAACACATTAAGCTTCGTCATCACTTTATTCGAGATGTTGTTGTTGAAGGATTGATCGTGATAAAGTATTGTTCAACAAATGATCAAGTTGTTGATGGCTTTACTAAGGACTTAGTTATTTTAAGTTTCCAAAGTATGTTATCACTTGGAGTTGGAGATTTTGCATTAAGGGGGGATGTTAAATACTGATGCGAATAGTTATTGAATAAGTCTTCCATTATGTGTATAACATGGAAGAGTGGTTTCTAAATTTTAGGAGTTAGTGCCCATTATCTAACTTTATGTTTGTGTAGTTAGTGGGTGAATATCACCCTATGAAGTTATAACATGAGGGTATGACTTTCATTTTAGTTCAGCTATTTATATTGTTGCAAATTGAGTTTTTTATAGATGAAGAAAATGTATTGAATTCTCAACCAACGTTCTTTCTTTCTTATATTTTTGTTTACTCATACTTTGATTTATTGTCTTTTATTCTTGTCAAATTCACCTTTAATATTCAAAATCAAGAATATCAGCCATTAGAGGCTGCATCACACATATAGGTGAGTGTTAAAGTCGTTCATAGTCCTTATCTAATCTGCATGCAGACTTGGCCAAAGCTTCAGCTGAGAATTAGCCTCTCTTAAAACATGTTGGAATTTACAAGACCAAGTCTTGCCAATAAGTTCTCTGATATCTTCTATAATCCCTCTCAATGGATGAGTACCCATATCACCAAATTGAATCAAGTCCAACACAGCCTTTGCATCAAATTCATAATCTAGCTTTCTGAAACCTTCATTCCATGCCAGCAATGGACCAAACCTTAGTGGTTGTAGCTTAGTTACCATATTCAAGCATACCTCTAACGACGCCCTAAATCCCACAAGCCATTGCCCCAATTATGATCTTATAAGACCACTTAACCCTGACAGCCCAAGATTCCCCATTGAGGTACCATCCGTGTTTAAATTAACAAACTCATCCATTGGCGCTACTTTTAAATAAATTTATGTAACTTAAGTTCAGCTTAAAATATGAAAATTTGCTTTTACAAATACGAATTCAAACTTAGGCCAAAAATTGAAGTAATTGCTTATTAAACAATTGAAATAGTGGACGCATAAGCTTAAGTGATGTAAGTTTGTGGGCTTTGGCTCCGTGGGCATGTATTGTGGCACGTAGGTAACCCATGAAATATAATGCAACGCCGAAGATTGCCCTTTGTCCGTTGTCCAATTTTCAATTATTAATAAAAAATGAAAAGAAAAAAAAGGGTTTAATGGTGGTTATCTAAGAAAAGGATTAAGTTTAAAGTTTAAGTCATTTTTCTTCTCTTATATCTCTTTATGAACAAAAACGCAAATGTGCCTAAAGGTGGCAAATGACCTCGTTCAAGCAATTTCATTTTCGGGCTTTTTTAATTTGGTTCATTTCGGGTTAGGATATTTACAAATCCGAGTTTTTTAGATTTTGATAATTTCAAATTCAGTTTCGTTCAAATCGCATGAGTTTAGACAAGTTTAAATGATTTTTAAATTTTATAAACTTTACAATTTCTTATAATTTTGAATGTAATAATTAATTTACTTTTATATGATTAACAAATATTTTAAAAATTAATGAATATTATTATTTATATAAATATATATTTATGCATTTTGATATTTTTATTATTTAATATTAATGGTTATATGGTCATATTTTTTAAATTAGTACTATATTTGCTACTATATATGAATATAATTAATAATATATAAAATATATTTTTAAATCGAGCTAAAATTATTATATAGTGACACTATAGAAAAGTAAGAATCTGAAATCATCATTTACATGAAAAACAAAATCATTTCAAATAGATAAGTAACAAATAATAAATAAAACTCACTAAATATATATTTTATATAAATAGAGTAATTTGTATTGGAATCATACCAAAAAGAGAGTTTTTAGATACCACTTAAACTATTATTTGAAAATTATGTAATTAGTATAATAAACTAATTCTCATTAATTCGATTAACTCAAAATAGTTATTAGGATCAAAATTAACAATTGACTTATAAAAATGAAATTAAATATTATATTGGAAAGATATAAAAAAGGAAGACGAACAAGCAATATCAGTAAAAAAAACAAAAATTCCTATTTTCAATTTAAAATATTTAAAACTAACTTTTAAAATCAATTTCGAATCAAAATCAAATTTTTTCAAGAAATTATAACAAAAAAGAATTCAAAGGAGATATAAAGATTTTGATAAAAGAACTTATCACAAAAGTGAAAAATAAAACATTTTGATTAAATTTAGAATAAAAATAATTTATTTGATATTTGAGTGTATAATATAATCACATATCTTTTAAGAATTATTATATTTTAGTTCTTTATTGATGCCTTTTTTTTTTTATGATAATCCTAATATAACTTAACTCTTATATAAATAGTATTAAACTCTTAAATCAAAAAACCCTTAAACAATTGGAATTTTGGACACTTAACCATCTAGTTGGACAATTTTTATTTAATTTTTTCATGTTCAGTTTAATTCATTAGCCTTTAGTCATACATTATAATTTTTAATAAAATTTCAAAATTTCTTATATTTTTTTTATTTAGACATAAATTAAATTTAATTGCAGGACTAGTTGACTAAATGTTAAGTTAGAACGTTGAATAGTACTATAATATACTTTAAAAAAAGTATCAATAATTGGTTTAGCCTTAATTATCGATACTTAAAATTTTTAAAAAATCATGATATGTACAAAATAATAGACTATTCAACATTATACTATTACTTGATCTTATTCTAATACTTGTGAAACCCTAATTTTTTCTACTTTATTTCTTATTTAGAAAACTAAGAAGTAATTGAGAACTCTGAATAATCTTATGCAGGCCAGAAACCACTGAAGCACTCGGGTTAGTGGCGCGGGGCTCGACGGCACGAAAATTGGGGTAAGGCTCTAAGCCCGAGAATTACATAAGAATTATATATAAGCATGAGATGATATTTAGAAATGAAAACTAGGGTATTGAAAGTGAAAAAGTTAGTAAAACTCAGGTTTGGACTAAACTGAGAAAAATAACCTAGTAAGAGAATTAAATTCGGAATAAATTCTAGAAATTCTCAAACATTATTTCGAGACTATAGGTGTAAGACCCGAATTTAATTAAAATATGAAATGAATGAGTATTCGTGAAGGGAAGTCGGGTTAAATTAATCCCGAACACGTGTAAGGGTAAAATGGTCAAAAGATCGAAAGTCGGTATAATTCGATAAGAAAATTTAATTAAAAATATGGATTTGAGAAATCTTGGTCAATAAAGGTGAAATAAATTTATTTCGGGTTAAATTGATCAAGATATCAATTTATGAAAATTAATCGGGATTTTTAGTTCGGAAAAATAATTTCGAAAAATAATCAAAAATTATACCGGGAAGCCGAAATAATACCGAGAAATTAATTTATAGACTAAATGAATAGAATATAATTTTTTTAAAGACATTTTGAATATTTTAGACTAATTTAATCAACTAAATAATATTAAAATAAATAAAACAAAAAAAAAAGAAAAGAAAAAGAATCTGAAAAAAAAAAAGAGACAGAAACGCAAAATCGCGCGAAACGGAAAACGAAAAACGGAGCCGAAAAACCGATAAGCCCGACGAGCCACCGGCGGTCAGGGACCCCAGGCGAGGGCCGGCGAAGGAAGCCCGACGCCAGGCGATCTTGCTGCCACCGGTGACACGCGCCAAGGACGCCGGAGGACGCCGAAAAACGGAGGAGAAGGCCGCGGGAAAGAAAGGGTCACCGGCGGCGAACGACGGCGATTCGGGCGGATCCGAGGCCCGATTCCGAAAGCCCAGGTGACGGCGGTCCTTTCTGCACCGGTATCAGCCGACGAAACGGCGGGAAACGCCGGCGACGGCCAAGAGGAGGAAAATGGGTCTGAAAGCCGAGGGAGAAGAGCCGAACCGGCGACGTTCCGGCGAGCCCGACCGAAACCGAAGGCAGATTCGAGTTGCGGAAGACCCAACGGAGCTGCTGGCGGTGGAAGCCGACGGAGAACCGGCCGGCAAGGCAGTGAACCGGTGGTGAACCTGCCAAACCGGAGTGAACCGGCGGTCTGAACCGGTCCGAACCGGACTGAACCGGTTCAGCCAAAAAGAGAGGAAAAAAGGAGAAAAAAAGGGAAAAAGAAAAGAGAAAAAAATTGGGGAAAATTCCTGTGATGCAATCGAGCTTCGGGTAAGTCAGTAGTGGTCGAAATTGACCCGATTTAAATTTCGGAGTATTTAATTTAATTAATTTTGGGCTCAAAACTTACCCGAAAAATTATGGAATTGTGTAGCTCGACGATTGGCATCCACCGAGGGCTCGAGACAGCCTCGATTTATGTACTAGCATGGAATCTCGGGTAAGTGACCCCTATTTACGACAATTACCTCGTTATGCGTGATATTGATTTAATTTCCGCATATATTGAATAAAATTATGGAAATTTAGATAAATTGTCGTAAATGATGAATTTAGCTATTCGAGAGCTAGAACGAGGCTCAATAAATTATTGGTGGGCCCAATGAGCCCAATAGGCCTCGATAATGTGAGAATTAAGTGGAAAACGGGCTTAAGGCCCATTAAGGCCCTTTAAGGTGCAATCGGGCCCAATAGGGGTAAATGAGCCCAATGATTTAAATTAAACCCAGAAAATATTAAATACAATTAAATTGTATAATATCTGACCTAAGAAATATTAATACGCAGTTCCGGGCATTTGATTGGGAGCATATCGGACTGCGCGACGTGACATCAATGGAAAAGGTCAGACTCGACAGGAAAATAAGGTAAGGGAATTCTGCGGACTGCTAGAGGTAACTTTACGCAATTTTAAGTTCAATTGCAGTCTTTAAAATTTATCTGAAGGGTCTAGAGGTCGAATAATAATTTTAGTGCCCCGAATGGGCAAATTACTAAAATACCCTTGTTAAGGGTAAAATCTATAAATTTAGGAAAAATTGGGAGGAGCAAGAACAAAAGGTTCCTGCTCATTCTGGAGGTATTTTAATACATGCATGAGTAGGCTGGCTCACTTTTAAAGAAAAATGCATAGCATTGCATACCTTTAACGATGTAATTTCTGTGAAAACTATTTGGAGATAACCGAGCCTCCTACGTGTTTTTGTTTACATGTGACGTGCTAGAGCTCAGCTCGCACGATGTTTGATTTGTGTGATGCATGCATTAGTGCTGGAGCGAGAGCTCGCACTAGAGTTTTACATGCATAGGTGCTAGAGTATAACTCGCACCAGATTTCACATGCTTTTTCGTGACACGGTGCTAGAGTCTAACTCGCACCATATTTTTACATGATTTTCAAGACAGGGTGCTGGAGTTTAACTCGCACTAGATTTTATAAGATTTTCATATGGTTTATATACAGAGTGCTGAGCCTAACTCGCACTAGTTTTACTGGATTTGTGGAGTAGCGCTGTCTGCCCTTGGAGTCAGCCAAAAGGCCCAACAGGCTCAAAAGACCTCTTAAGTAGGGTGAGAGTGAGGGATGAGGTTGGCGGCCGTGTGGAGATGTAAAGCGGGCTCTGCCAATTTTACTTGATTTGATGAGAGTGCTGAGCATCGCTCGCACTAATTTTTATGAGAACATACGATGAGCCGTGCTTGGAGCATCGGGTAGACTGTGTGTCACCGATTTAATAGGCTCGCACGTGCGTTTTGAGACATGGCAATGAGTATTGAGAAACAAAACCTCTCTGTGGGAAGCAGGCCATTTGAGCTGGAGTACCTAGAGTGATATGGGTCCATGGAGTACGATGTACCGTGCAAGTAGCATGGAGTACGATGTACCATGTGGTATCTTCGGATACGGTATCTTTGTGATACGGGGTATCTTTGTGATACGGTATCTTTGTGATACGGGGTATCTTCGGATACGGCATCTTCGGATGCGTGAGATCGGATAAGACTGACGGGTTGGATTGACCCACCTCCCGGGCGGTTCTCGATCAGGGTGAGACCTCGCACACTGGGATCCGTGAAGCTAGAGGGACTCACGAGGACACATATTGGCCAGTCCTAGTTATTACCGATATACAGTTATTGCCTAGTCTCGTATCTTGTATATATATATATATACATATGTTTTCGAATATCGATGCTTTCGAGAAACTCAATTTTCATGATTTTGTGTGAGTCAGGATCACCCGAAGGAGGGGTCGAGTCCTGACTTTATTGTGAAATTTTTAAAAAGAAAGAAATGATTTAAAATAATTGCATGTTGAATTTTTCGTGCAAACTCGATTTACATAACATCATAAGCTCATGTCATTTGTTTTAAAATGTGTGGAGAAAGGGTGGTTTATGCATGGCACCATGTTCATGTAGGTAGTATGGTTACCTACTTGTTCGTAGGATTGCCTTACTGAGCTTGATGTGCTCACCCCTTTCATTTTCTCCCACAGATAATCTCCAGTTGAAGTTGAGGCGACTCAGTACTGCATTCTGGATATCCGCTGCTGCCTATCAACATAAGGTATATACACTTGTACATATTGTATCTACATAAGTATAGCAGAGTAACATGTTTGTAAGTAACTTTAGGGGATGTATAAATAATGTAAACAATTATAAATGACTGGAGAATAAATAAGTTAGATGGTAATGGTATGGTGGGACTGGCATTGACGCACAGCCCAATTTGTTAGTGGAGTGTGGTCACGATCAGAGGACAGGTAAGCAATGAAAGAAAATAATAAAACGCGAAAAATTAACTCTGATTTTTGGGTAGTTCGGGTCGTGACATGTTTGGTATCAGAGCAGCAATTGGTCTGATGTGTGTCAGTGTCAGTAATTAGAAAATTACATCCCCGTGTTACTGTGCTTGGTTAGATACAATAGTGTATATTGAGATGGGTTTTGACTAAGAAATGGTCGAGAATGCAGGAATGCCTAATATGAGTCGCGTTAGATGAGATAGTGCACGAGGCAGAGGTCGTAGAGGTAGACCTAAGCCTGCTAGTCGTGCTGAGTTGACTTATGAGAATCAGAATGAAATTGGAATAGAGGCGAATGTTGAGAATGCCTCACAGAATCCGATAGAGAGATCGGACAGTATTGAGACACGCTTCACGAGATTGAAGCGGAGCATGGGAATTATTTTGAGGAGCTAATTGCTCAGATTATGAATGAGATCAGAGGGCGCAGCGGAACATTGGTGGAAACCCGCTCGACCCATCTTAAGTGTTAAACATCCATAGCTAAGATGAGAAATCTTATTGGATGTATTCCGGTGACAGGATATCCCGGACATGATTTAAAGGAAAAATTTCTTACACTGCCCAGGAATACTAAATTGATTATGAGTATGAAACTTAGTTATATTCTTTGGTAGATATTACCTCGACACTATGAACAAGTGACAGTCGAGATGTTTAAAAGTCCACGAAATGGCTCGACTTTTCAATTAGAGCCCGATTGGCCCGTGAGATATTACCTATACCGAGGCAGTGTGCAGATTTACAGTTGGGTAAATAAGAATATGAATTGCACGCCTCTGAGATTGGGAAAGGTAGTGAGGGCTGAAATAGAGACAGAAAGAGAATCGAGAAATGACAAAGATGTTAAAAATGAGAAAATGGTAATTGGTTAAAGATTAATTTGACGAGTCATGGAGTAAGATAATTGGTAAGGCCCCAGTGCATCCAATTTTGGCACTGTTGAGGGGCATTGTGATTGGAGGACCCCGACCTGCTACGAAGCAGTGTAGCAGTGTAAGCAGTGTGAGATGTGTGGTGGATACCACAGAAGGAGGGTCTATACCTACACTGTATTGATGAAAATGGTCGTTAAGTGTGGTAAGACGGACCATTGATCTTGATTGCTTAGAGTTGAGCGAGATTACCCCGCAGGAAAGCAAAGAGACAGAGAAAAACTTCGTTGGTATAGCTGCAGCGAAGAGGGAGGCAATAGCCGAAAAGAAAAAAAAAAGGAAAGTAGGCTGTTGGACGAAGGCGAGAGGATGTCTTGGACCAGGACACTATTGATGTTTCATGGATGTGGTGTAAGATACCACACTTGTTATGAATAATGAAGTACATATGTTCATTGATCCTGGTGCCACACATTTATTCATACCGCCTTCATTCGTTTATAAGTAAGAAAAAAGCATGAATGCCTACATCATTGGGCACAATACTGATAAAGGAGTACCCCAATAGAGGAGGATTAATAAACGGAATATGGATATAGAGATTTTAAGTTGAAAATAGGGTGAAAACATCACTGAAAAGTATACTGTAAGTGTTGACAAGTGATAAAAAAGGGTGCAACAGTTGAAATTAAAGGAGTAAAGGATTGTACTCACGGAATGAATAATGAAAGAGTTTTGTCATGAGGGATTTACGAAAGGAGATAATCTTTAAGATAAGATAGATCCTAAATACAAGATGTATTGGAGTAAGAGGCATATGCTAGGTAAGAACATCTTTACGATATGAAGTCATTAGGATTAAAGCAATTAGTAGCGAATATAAATTGTAACCACATGGACTGGTATATAAAGTATATGTGGTTAAGTCTGAAGGTTAATAAAGGTATTTCAAAATACCTCCCCGCCTGAAGACTTGACAGCGTCTAAAAGTATATATATATATATATATATATATAACCTATAACGTGAAATCGATCGTCGTAATGAATACCTTTAGCATTAGGATACCTTTACTAAGACGATAAGAATATAAAAAAATTCGACAAAATCATAAAGGTTAACATAGTAAAATTTAATAAGAGCCGTTAAGATAAGAAAAGGAAATGACGCAGGTTAGTACCTGAAAACGTAAGCGATTTTGAAGGATCTTGTGCGCTTATGCGTAAATAAGTCAAGGATTGGACCGATTTGTAATCATCATTATCGATGACATGTTGGGTGTAGTCAAAGTCCAGGGCAAATTGTAAGCAATAATTGGAAATTGCTCTTACAATTGGATTGTTGTGAATTCTCAAAAAGGGTATACCTTGTGACACGTTTAACTATGGAAAACGTGGTCTTTGAATAAGATGATAAATAAGATGATAGATGTGACATGAATTTCGGTGTAATGAAGTATGAACTGACCACCGTGATTAAGTTCACCATACCCAACAGCTCAAGAGGTTCTCAGTGAGCATGGATACATCAAAATTATGAAGGAGCTGTGTATTGATGTATAATGGGAAGATAGTCAAGTATGGAGTCAGACAACTCCTTGATCATGAAATAAACTATCTGACCCATGATTTAAAGTTGGCAACAGTATTTGTACCGAGGATATGGTACTATTATGTACACGATGAGAAATTGTGGATATGCACTGATCATAAAGCCCGAGTATCTGTTTTTACAGAAAGAGGCGAATATGAGAATACATAGTGGGTTAGAGCTTCTAAGAGGTTTTGATTGTGAAAATTATGCCACCCAGGAAAGGCTAATGTGATGGCTGATGCCTCGAGTAAAAAGAGCCTCGGGATGGTATTACATATGATGGTCTGGGAGCGTGAGCTGCTAGAGCAGTCATGAATCTCAGTATTGATGTGATCCCTTCTGATGATGACAGTGATTATGTGACAGCTAGCATGAGACTAGAACCGGATGAGAGTGCCCGGATTTGATAGGCTTAGCGTGATGATCGGCACGAGGTCGATAGTTTGGGTCAGATTCAGAAGGGTACAGTGATAGAGTTCACAGTGAGTGATGATGAGTTACTGAGGATTCCGAGACAATATGAGTGCTCCCCAGGACCACAGTTGATAAGATAGTAATATTGTCAGAAGCTCACTCTTCGGGATATGCAGTGCATACGGAAAGTAATAAAAAATATATTGAAATCTCGAAAAGGGTATTGGTGGTCAGATGTGGAAAGAGATATGGTAAAGATTATGGAAAAGTGCCTAGTATGTTAGCAGAATAAGATAGAGTATTGAAAGTCTTAGAGTTATTGCAGCACCAACCTATATCGACACGGCATGAAAAATGAGGACAAGTCTTCATGAATTTTATGATGGGTTACAGAGAACCCAGGTGAATTACGAGGCTATTTGGATGATAGTCGATATAGTGATTAAGTCTACCCACCTTCTGGTTATGAGGTCCCCAGATACTCAGAGTGTATATGAAGATTTATGTGTAAGGAAGATTGTGAAACATTAAGTAGCTTTCCAGTGAGCATGGTATCATATAGGGATTCCCGCTTCACTTCTTACTTAAGGGAATATTTTTTTTGGAAGCTATGGGAACCCGACTGAGTATTAGCACAGCTTTTCGTCCTTAGACAGATGGTCAGTCAGAGAGGACTGTACAAGTTCTGGAGGATCCGATGAAAGCGTGTGCCCTTGATTTTATTAGCTCCTGGAATGATCAGTTGTCACAAATTGAAGTCGCCAATAACGACAGTTGGCAGTTGAGTATTGGGATAACAAGATATGAGGTAGTGTATGGCTGTAGGGGTTGTTCCCTAAATTGGATAAGAAAAAGTGGGTGACAGATAGAATCATTTTTGACTTTGGATAATAAGTCTCTGAGGATGTTTAGTTAAGAGTGAGAGATTAAGAACACCTCAGAGCAGATAGAAAAGTATTGGAATTCACCCTTGGTGAATTAGTAGGGTTGAAATGTTTCTTGTCCTAAGAGAATAAGGACAAAGCGAGCTTTTGGAAGAAGGTAAATTGAGTTGCGCTGGATTGAATATTTTGAGAGATTGGACAAGTGGGAGATAAGACCTGTAGGTTGGCGTTATCACTTGAATTAATAGGCACCCACAATGTGTCCCCTCTTTTAATGCTTCGAAAATACTATCCGGATCCAGCATAGGTGATCGAATATGAATTCCAAAAGTTCAGTTTAATGAAAATATAAGTATATTGATAAGTTGATTCGGGCATTAAACAGGAAAGAGAAAATATTGAGGTTTAAGATGATCTCCCTAATTAAAGTTCTTTGATAGTAATACACTCCGGAAAAAGGTCACATGAGAATTAAAGAAGTATGATACGATTGATGTACCCGGAGTAGTCTATAGACTCATATGAATTGGTTCTAATTTGGAGGACCAAATTCCTTAAGTGGGGGAGAGTTGTAAGACCCGAATTTAATTAAAATACGAAATGAATGAGTATTCGTGAAGGGAAGTCGGGTTAAATTAATCCCGAACACGTGTAAGGGCAAAATGGTCAAAAGATCGAAAGTCGGTATAATTCGATAAGGAAATTTAATTAAAAATATGGATTTGAGAAATCTTGGTCAATAAAGGTGAAATAAATTTATTTCGTGTTAAATTGATCAAGATATCAATTTATGGAAATTAATCGGGATTTTTAGTTCGGAAAAATAATTCCGAAAAATAATCAAAAATTATACCGGGAAGCCGAAATAATACCGAGAAATTAATTTATAGACTAAATGAATAGAATATAATTTTTTTAAAGACATTTTGAATATTTTAGACTAATTTAATCAACTAAATAATATTAAAATAAATAAAACAAAAAAAAAAGAAAAGAAAAAGAATCTGAAAAAAAAAGAGACAGAAACGCAAAATCGCGCGAAACGGAAAACGAAAAACGGAGCCGAAAAAACCGAGAAGCCCGACGAGCCACCAGCGGTCAGGGACCCCAGGCGAGGGCCGGCGAAGGAAGCCCGACGCCAGGCGATCTTGCTGCCACCGGTGACACGCGCCAAGGACGCCGGAGGACACTGGAAAACAGAGGAGAAGGCCGCGGGAAAGAAAGGGTCACCGGCGGCGAACGGCGGCGATTCGGGCGGATCTGAGGCCCGATTTCGAAAGCCCAAGCGACGGCGGTCCTTTCTGCACTGGTATCAGCCGACGAAACGGCGGGAAATGCCAGCGATGGCCAAGAGGAGGAAAATGGGTCCGACGGCCGAGGGAGAAGAGCCGAACCGGCGGCGTTCCGGCGAGCCCGACCAAAACTGAGGGCAGATTCGAGTTGCGGACGACCCAACGGAGCTGCTGGCTGTGGAAGCCGGCGGAGAACCGACCGGCAAGGTAGTGAACCGGCCAAACCGGAGTGAACCGACGGTCTGAACCGGTCCGAACCGGACTGAACCGGTTCAGCCAAAAAGAGAGGAAAAAAGGAGAAAAAAGGGAAAAAGAAAAGAGAAAAAAATTGGGGAAAATTCCTGTGATGCAATCGAGCTTCGGGTAAGTCAGTAGTGGTTGAAATTGACACGATTTAAATTTCGGAGTATTTAATTTAATTAATTTTGGGCTGAAAACTTACCCGAAAAATTATGGAATTGTGTAGCTCGACGATTGGCATCCACCGAGGGCTCGAGACAGCCTCGATTTACGTACTAGCATGGAATCTCAGGTAAGTGACCCCTATTTACGATAATTACCTCGTTATGCGTGATATTGATTTAATTTCCGCATATATTGAATAAAATTATGGAAATTTAGATAAATTGTCGTAAATAATGAATTTAGCTATTCGAGAGCTAGAACGAGGCCCAATAAATTATTGGTGGGCCCAATGAGCCCAATAGGCCTCGATAATGTGAGAATTAAGTGGAAAACGGGCTTAAGGGCCATTAAGGCCCATTAAGGTGCAATCGGGCCCAATAGGGGTAAATGGGCCCAATGATTTAAATTAAACCCAAAGAATATTAAATACAATTAAATTGTATAATATCTGACCTAAGAAATATTAATACGCAGTTCCGGGCATTTGATTGGGAGCATATCGGACTGCGCGACGTGACATCAATGGAAAAGGTCAGACTCGACAGGAAAATAAGGTAAGGGAATTCTGCGGACTGCTAGAGGTAACTTTACGCAATTTTAAGTTCAATTGCAGTCTTTAAAATTTATCTGAAGGGTCTAGAGGTCGAATAATAATTTTAGTGCCCCGAATGGGCAAATTACTAAAATACCCTTGTTAAGGGTAAAATCTATAAATTTAGGAAAAATTGGGAGGAGCAAGAACAAAAGGTTCCTGCTCATTCTGGAGGTATTTTAACACATGCATGAGTAGGCTGGCTCACTTTTAAAGAAAAATGCATAGCATTGCATACCTTTAACGATGTAATTTCTGTGAAAACTATTTGGAGATAACCGAGCCGCCTACGTGTTTTTGTTTACATGTGACGTGCTAGAGCTCAGCTCGCACGATGTTTGATTTGTGTGATGCATGCATTAGTGCTGGAGCGAGAGCTCGCACTAGAGTTTTACATGCATAGGTGCTAGAGTATAACTCGCACCAGATTTCACATGCTTTTTCGTGACACGGTGCTAGAGTCTAACTCGCACCATATTTTTACATGATTTTCAAGACAGGGTGCTGGAGTTTAACTCGCACCAGATTTTATAAGATTTTCATATGATTTATATACAGAGTGCTGAGCCTAACTCGCACTAGTTTTACTGTATTTGTGGAGTAGCGCTGTCTGCCCTTGGAGTCAGCCAAAAGGCCCAACAGGCTCAAAAGACCTCTTAAGTAGGGTGAGAGTGAGGGATGAGGTTGGCGGCCGTGTGGAGATGTAAAGCGGGCTCTGCCAATTTTACTTGATTTGATGAGAGTGCTGAGCATCGCTCGCACTGATTTTTATGAGAACATACGATGAGCCGTGCTTGGAACATCGGGTAGATTGTGTGTCACCGATTTAATAGGCTCGCACGTGCGTTTTGAGACATGGCAATGAGTATTGAGAAACAAAACCTCTCTGTGGGAAGCAGGCCATTTGGGCTGGAGTACCTAGAGTGATATGGGTCCATGGAGTACGATGTACCGTGCAAGTAGCATGGAGTACGATGTACCGTGGGGTATCTTCGGATACGGTATCTTTGTGATACGGGGTATCTTTGTGATACGGTATCTTTGTGATACGGGGTATCTTCGGATACGGCATCTTCGGATGCGTGAGATCGGATAAGACTGACGGGTTGGATTGACCCACCTCCCGGGCGGTTCCCGATCAGGGTGAGACCTCGCACACTGAGATCCGTGAAGCTAGAGGGACTCACGAGGACACATATTGGCCAGTCCTGGTTATTACCGATATACAGTTATTGCCTAGTCTCGTATCTTGTATATATATATATACATATGTTTTCAGATATCGATGCTTTCGAGAAACTCAATTTTCATGATTTTGTGTGAGTCAGGATCACCCGAAGGAGGGGTCGAGTCCTGACTTTATTGTGAAATTTTTAAAGAGAAAGAAATGATTTAAAATAATTGCATGTTGAATTTTCCGTGCAAACTCGATTTACATAACATCATAAGCTCATGTCATTTGTTTTAAAATGTGTGGAGAAAGGGTGGTTTATGCATGGCACCACGTTCATGTAGGTAGTATGGTTACCTACTTGTTCGTAGGATTGCCTTACTGAGCTTGATGTGCTCACCCCTTTCATTTTCTCCCACAGATAATCTCCAGTTGAAGTTGAGGTGACTCAGTACTGCATTCTGGATATCCGCTGCTGCCCATCAACATAAGGTATATACACTTGTACATATTGTATCTACATAAGTATAGCACAATAACATGTTTGTAAGTAACTTTAGGGGATGTATAAATAATGTAAACAATTATAAATGACTGGAGAATAAATAAGTTAGATGGTAATGGTATGGTGGGACTAGCATTGACGCACAGCCCAATTTGTTAGTGGAGTGTGGTCACGATCAGAGGACAGGTAAGCAATGAAAGAAAATAATAAAACGCGAAAAATTAACTCTGATTTTTGGGTAGTTCGGGTCGTGACAATAGGAATTAGTATAAGGCATATTTAACATGGGAAAATAAAATCAAGTGGAAATATGGAGGTTTCGGCGATCAAATTAATTTTTAAAGTGAACTGAAAACCTTAAGCTAATTTGTTTGGTATTGACCAAATTGTGCGAAATGAGCTCAATCGGGGGGCTTTTCTTAAACAAGTGGCTCCCAAATTCTTATGAGACATACTAGGGACAAATTATAACACTTGGGAAGTGAGAATTTGGAGGAAGTTGGACTAGAAATAATTTTTATGAATTTTCCAAAAAAGAACAAAAAATTCCCCTGCTCAGAAAACAGACCAACCGATAGAAATTGATCAATTTGAAGACCTTTTGGAAACCTTTTGACTCCCAAATTTTCCAGATCAAAACTCAACTTAATAAGCTTTCTGGATAAGAAAAAATAATCCCTAACCGACCTTGGATGACAGAGAAACTCTCCCCTCATTCTACAGCAGGCGTGAACTCTAGACTAGACTTGTACGATTTTTTCGGTGGCCTTCCGGCCACTTTCAGGCAATGGTGAAATGGAAGAAAGCTTACCCCTTCAGTCCTCTATAAAAAAATCCAGCCACAAAGAAGTCCATTTTCTAGGCGAAAAACTAGAAAGAAGAATAGGGGCAGAGTATGCCCAGTTCTGAGGTAAGAGAAAGTTGGATTTTTGGAAGATTTTGGTTGGTTTCTCTTGTAGTTTTTGATGATTCTAAGCTATATATATGTTGAATTATAGTTGAGGATCAATTTTGAGGATCAAAAGCGTGGTTAACCTTGGTCAAAGTTAAGGTAACCTTGATGAATGATGATGAACTTGAGATATGTTGTTATTTGGTGTTTTTGAATGATTTTTAGTTAAGTGGAATTAAAAGAATTAATTTCTATGGATGAGTATAGTTTCGACCAGCACAGGTTTAGAGTGATGGTGGTGAAATTTGGATGAATTTGCTGTTTTTAACGGTTAAAATTACACCGAAAAAGTATGGTTTATAACTTAGTGTAGTGAAAAATCGAAAAGTGTAAGAATTGGTATTTGGCATATTGACAATTATGATTTATAAACTTGAATGAATATTGAGGTAAATGAAGTAATGAATTTGAAGTTAAGAGAACCAAATTGGCCAATTTAGCTTAAACCGGCACTTAAATCGGTAAAATTGAGAAAATAAAAAAAGTTGACAAAAAGTCAAAATTGGTCAACATTTATGAAACTAAACATATGTTTGGATATGTTGAGATGTTATTAAGCATTATGTGATGATTTGGTATTGTTTTGGGCAGCTTGGGAAATCGACATGTAAATCGAGGCCATCTTGGGACCCGACGATTATGCGTTGCCCTAAGGTCTACGAGGTAAGGGATGTGTTTTAAAGTAGTATTGGTATCCCAATACCTTATTTGACAAATAAAAATGTTGAAGTTTGCTCCTATATACAAAAATGCATGTCCAAACCCAAAATGATACTATTCACATTAAACCGAAAAGCCCTTTTTCGAGCTCTTCAAATGTACTTTTTACTATCTATGAGATGTTTTAAAAAGGTGATTTACTGAGTGAAAATAAAAGTTTATGGAATAATGATTTGTTTACAAATGAAAGCTAAAATGTAGTTTCTACAAGTTTACGGGTTAATAGACCCGAAATATGACTTAAAAGTACTGTTTTGAGACTAAGGCCACTTATATTATACACGATTTGTCATGTGTGGCCTGTGTGGACTTTGGACCTCCATGGTGCGTGTCGTATGCCACTTGGTGTACGGTCAGTCTGTCACGACCAAAATTACCTAAAAATCAGAGTAAATTTTTCGCTTTTCATTTATTCTTTAATTCTTAGCTTTCTCTCATCGTGACCATCCTATAAACAGTTGGGCTATGATTCGGTGTTAGTCACCTCTCACCTATTTACCATTTCATTTCCATAATCACATTTATATATCAGGATTTACTATCCTTTGACTTTAACTAAATACATATACAATGGTATTACATCACCTTACATCCCTGACATCATATCCATTTACAGTACTGTGCATTACATATTTAGATATAAAAATATACAAATGTGTATACCTGTCTCTCGATGGGAAGCAGCGGATACCAAGATGCAAGTCCTCAGCCGCTCACTAACTATTGCGAGTGCTCTGAAAAGATGGAAAAATAAGGGGGTGAGCAAACCACACGCTCAGTAAGGCAATTATGCAAGTAAGTAGATAGCTCCACTATCTACATGCTCATAATGCCATGCCCTTAAAATTCATTTCTTTTCATTAAAATCTCAAGCACAAAATCATGCATACATCAATGACATAGTTTATCAAAACTATTTATGCATATAGAAAGGATGTAATTCATGTATCAAAGGCATTTTATGTGACATCATTAAATCATACTTAGCATGAGGTAAATCAAGATCATGCATTATTTCATGCCATGTAAAACAAATCATGAGAAACAATTCTTTGCATGAATCTTATCATTAACGCATGGAAAACTCATCATGCTACTGCATTTAAATCATTTCATTAAAATTGCAGTATAAAAATAACTCCCGTGGGTCAATCATCTCAAAACTCATAAAACAACTTGTTATAAAATTCTGTCATAAAATCACTATATCGGTCTTACATGCTACTAAAGCAAGGCCTCCCAACGCTACCAAAGTGGAGGAATAATCAGACTTATATGTTACCAGAACAAGGCCCGTGGTCCCTGGGTCGGTTCCCAGGCGTCCCACTATTTCGGTCTTACATGCTATTAAGCAAGGCCCGATGTGTGTTCAACATGACACGCCTAAGTCTCAATCATTAGCCATTATCTTATAAAACATTTTGCCTCCACGTAGAACTCATAATGGTTTTCTCTCATAAAACTCATTTAAAACATTCATGTACTAAACACAAAACATATTAAAACTGAGTTCCAACCGGCAAAACATGCACACATTTTCTCAAATCTCAATATTGCCTTAACGTAGAGCCCATGTTACTTTTCACGCAAACTCAATGGTTTATAAAGCAATTTTACACTTAGCTTATAAACTCATAAAACAATGGGCCCCAATCGGCCATAAAAACCGTGTTCTTATTACATAATTAAAATATGTCTAAAATTCTCAGATCTCACATCCTCCCCTCCTTAAAAAGAATTTGGTCCTCCAAATTCAACTCAACTCGTCAAATAGATGAGGGTATTTCTCCTTCATGAGACTTTTCAATTCCCACGTTGCTTCTTCCATTGAGTGATGTTTCCACAAAACTTTCACTAATGGGATGCTCTTGGTTCTAAGTACCTTCTCTTTTCTATCGAGAATCTAGACGGGTTCTTCAGTGTAGCTCATATCCTCTTGTATGTCCATCTCTTCATACTCTATGACATGAGAAGGGTCTGGGTGGTACTTCTTTAACATAGATACATGAAAGACATTGTGTATTCCGAACATCTGTGGGGGTAATGCCAATCTGTAGGCTACCTCTCCCACTCTTCCAAAGATCTCAAATGGTCCTATGTATCGAGGACTCAATTTTCCTTTCCTTCCAAATCTCATGATACCCTTACTCGGTGATATCTTCAGTAATACTGCATCAACAATATCAAACTTGAGTGGCCGTCTTTGCACATCCGCGTAACTTTTTTGTCTACTCTGTGCAGCCCGTAACCTCTCACATATGAGTTTCACACTCTGTATAGCTTGCTCAACAAGCTCGGAAGCATTTATCTTTATGTCACCGACTTCTTCCCAAGCTACAGGGGATCTACACCTCCTACCATATAGAGCCTCAAAAGGTGCCATTCCAATACTCGCATGATAGCTGTTATTGTATGCAAACTCTGCTAGGGGCAGGTGATCATCCCATGATCTCTTAAAATCCATCGTACACGCCCTCAACATATCCTCTAGGGTCTGAATAGTCCCCTCTGACTGACCATCTATCTGAGGATGATAGACGATACTAAAGCTCAATTGAGATCCCAAGGACTCCTGAAACTGGGTCCAAAATTTGGAAGTAAATCGGG
This sequence comes from Firmiana major, assembly GCA_033439115.1. Taxonomy (NCBI): domain Eukaryota; kingdom Viridiplantae; phylum Streptophyta; class Magnoliopsida; order Malvales; family Malvaceae; genus Firmiana; species Firmiana major. Next base: position 40,033,815 of record CM065908.1, on the reverse strand, counting down.
AATCTCTGTCAGAAGTAATACTCACTGGAGCCCCATGTAATCTAGCTATCTCGCTAACATACAACTCAGGTAAGGCATCCACAGAATCTGTGCTCTTGATGGCAAGGAAGTAGGCACTCTTGGTTAGTCTATCCACTATGACCCATATCGCAACACGACCTCTCTAGGTCCTCAGTAAACCCATAATAAAGTCCATGGTGACATGCTCCCATTTCTATGTAGGTACAGGTAAAGGCTGTAGTAGTCCTCCGGGCTTCTGATGCTCAGCTTTCACTTTCTAGCATACTAAACATCTGGCCACACACTCTACCACGTCTCACTTCATACCACTCCACCAGTACACCTTTCTCAAGTCTCGGTACATCTTAGTACTCCCTGGGTGTATGGTGTATCGCGAGCAGTGGGATTCTCTCAGTATCTGTCTCTTTAGGGTATCATCGTCCGGCACACAAATTCGTCCTCTGAACCTTAATAGTCCATCCTCTCTGATTGTGAGATCCGACTGCGAAGTCTGCTCAGCTTGGCTAACCATATCTATCAACATCTGATCACTGCGCTGCCAAGTTCTAATTTGATCTATGATTTTGGGCTCTATTCGCAGGCTAGCCAAAAATCCAATCTCTACCTCTTTAACTCTGATCCTAAGTTCGACGAACTGCTCCAGTAAATCCCATTCCCTGATCATCACAGTAGACATCATACTCTTCTTGCTCAGGGCATCAGCAAATACGTTCGCCTTACCCGGATGGTACAAAATCTTGCAATCATAATCCTTAAGGAGTTCCATCCATCTCTTTTGTCTCATATTTAACTCCTTCTGATCAAAGAGATACCTCAAACTCTTGTGATCAGTGAAGATCTGGAATCTTTCCCCATATAAGTAGTGTCGCCAGATCTTCAAGGTAAAAACCACAGCGGCTAACTCCAAATCATTTGTGGGGTAATTCCGCTCATGGTCTTTCAACTGTCGCGATCCATATGCGACCACTCTTCCGTGCTGCATAAGCACACACCCCAATCCTTGATGGGATGCATCACTATAAACTGAAAATCCTCCTGATCCCTCAGGAATAGTCAGCACAGGTGCCGCTGTCAATCTCCTCTTTAACTCCTAAAAATTGAGGTCACACTGATCAGTCCATATGAATGGAGTCTCCTTGCGCGTGAGCTTAGTCAAAGGAGCGGCAATCCTGGAAGATCCTTCCACAAATCTTCTATTATATCCTGCCAAACCAAGGAAGCTTCGTACTTCAGTAACTTTTCTTGATCTTTCCCAATTAAGCACAGCTTCTACTTTACTTGGATCCACTAATACTCCTTCCTCTGAGACTATATGACTAAGGAAAGCTATCCGATCCAGCCAAAACTCACACTTACTAAGCTTTCCATATAGTTATTTATCTCGGAGTATCTGAAGTACTAACCACAAATGCTGCGTATGCTCCTCATATGACCGAGAGTATACCAGGATATCATCAATAAGGACTATCACAAACTTATCTAGATAGTCTCTGAACACCTCGTTCATTAATCTCATAAATGCTGCAGGGGCGTTCGTCAATCCAAATGACATCACTAGAAATTCATAATGGTCATACCTTGTCTTGAAGGTCGTCTTCGGAATATCTTCCTTCTTAATCCTCAACTAGTGGTAGCCCGATCTTAAATCAATCTTAGAAAAGACTGAGGCTCCTCTCAGCTGATCAAGTAGATCATCAATCCTCGACAATGGATATTTATTCTTCACTGTGGCTTTATTCAACTGTCGGTAGTCTACGCATAATCTAAGACTACCATCATTCTTCTTAACAAATAAAACTGGTGCTCCCCACAGTGAAACACTAGGTCTGATAAACCCTTGATCCAATAACTCTTGTAGTTGTTTCTTCAATTCCTTAAGTTCCACTAATGCCATCCTATATGGAGGTCTAGAGATCGGCTGAGTATCTGGTACCAAATCAATGGTAAACTCTAGCTCTCTCTCTAGTGGTAAACCTGGTAACTCATCTGGAAAAACATCCGAAAATTCGCACACCACAAGTATATCCTCAATCCTCGGATGTTCCCGATCATCATCTGAGATGAGTGTTTCATAACCTTCACATAAACAATCTTATTTAGTACTCTCAAGAGCAGCATCAAAATTTCAATTTGCTTATAAAATTCCACATGTCTATTTACTCAATATTTTAGACGTACACTGTAAGGTTCAGGTAGGGAGAAAGTTACAATCTTAGTGTAGCAGTCTAAACTCACACGATTGGTTACCAGCTAATCCATTCCCAAAATTACATCAAACCCATGTATATTTAATATTATTAGATCTGCTAACATTACTCTATCTCCCACCTTTATTTCACATCTTCTACAGATCAAATTAGTTCTCTGGGATTCACGCATAGGGGTATTTACATGTAGTATATACTCTAGAGGTTCAAACTTTAAATTTAATCTACATGAAAAATGCTCAGAAATAAACGAATGCGTGGACCCTGATTCAATCAACACATGAGCCTTATGATTACCTACAGAGAGTGTACCTCTTATAGTTTCTGCAGAAGTGTCCGCAGTTTCCTTATCCAGGGAAAACACACATCCCTGTGTAACAGGCTTCTTCCCTTTCTCTGCAGCAGTGGCTCGTCTCTAGGGATTCACTCTCTGAGGCTGCTGCCTAGTAGGCTCCGAAGCACGTGGTATCTGAGGTTGAGGACAATTCTTCACTTTGTGACCCATGTCACCACATCTAGAACATCCACGGATCATCTTAGTACAGCTTCCCTCATGCGATCGGTCATAGTCTCTACAAACCCTTATCTCAGGCCTGACATATCGAGGGGTCTCCTTGATAGTAGGATAAGCTCTAGTTCTCTTCAATCTGCCCCTTCTGTACCTTAATCCTTCCTCTCCTGAAGGAACCTCTCCGAACATCTGCCTGGGACATCGCTGGCCTCTTGCCCTTGTCCTGCTCCAAACTCACTCTGAGATTGTACAATTTCAATTCCCCTCTCAATCTCATGTGCTCGTCTCAGAGCATCTCTAAACTCAGTACTACACAACCAATCAATCGATCTCTGATGATGGGCTTTAATCCATACACAAATCTCTCTGTGCGGAGCTCTTCATTCTTGAAGGTTTTTGGGTTATATCTTAGCAGAACAGTAAATCGGCTCTCATAATCATCCACAGACATGTCGCCCTGTACCAAACTTAAAAACTCTGCTTGCCTCCTTCTCTAGGCAGCTCGTGGTACGTATTGGGCTCTGAAGGCTGTCTAGAACTCTTCCCAACCAATCACATCTTGGTGGGACATCAGAATACCCGGGTAGTACTCCACCAATCTCGAGCTCTCCCCTTCAACATATAGGCACTCATACTAACCCTCTCAGCATCTGTGCACCATAGATAGTCAAATATAACTCTCAACTCCGTCAGCCACTCCTCAGCCTCTGTAGGATCCTTCTTTCCCCTAAATATGGGTGGATTCATTTTCAAAAAGTCCTTCAGTCGGACAATACTTCTGTCATCAGGCTAAGTGATGGGAGGCACTGGGTCCATCTGTACTGGGGGTACGGGAGGTCCTTGTGGTGGTGTAGGAGTAGTACCCAAGGCATTAACTCCAAAGTGTTGTGCGAATAGCGCTGCCATCTGCTCAAAACCTTGCCTCACATCGGTCTCAATCCAATTAAATCGAGAGTTAGGACTCTCTGGTTGTGGGGCAGGTGGAGGAGGTGGCTTTGCCTGCCTCCTCGAACGACCTCCTCGTTTACTCATTCTATATCTCAACTCGTCTCCTGCGCGTACATATCAAAATCGATAGAAATCTCAATCCTCAATTTTAGTCAATGACCAGACTTATACAAACACTTGGGATGTATTCTATTTCACTTAAACGACACTGACAGTACTAGACACCCTAAGCTCTAATACCAAGAAAACTCTGTGACGCCCCAAAAACGCAGAAAATAGGGCAAATTTAAAACTTTTTTCTCATCAAATCATAATTAAGGGTGCATTCTTGTGCAGTGTCATACATCATCATACTTATCATGCCTCAGGATCTCATCATAAATTAGTATATATCATATCATATACATTACTCAAATTCTGAGTTAATTAATCCTAATACATCCCATACATCATTGTACAACAAGTGTATGTAAATATAACTCTAGTCTGGATACATGAATATTAAATATATACCTTAATACAGAAAATACAGCCTGGAGCTCAAGTCCTCCACTAGCCTCTAATCCGTACATCGCAGGGAACTCATTTCACTTGAAGAAATCTAGGGGGAAGAGAAAACAGGGTGAGCTTCTAAATCGCTCAGTAAAGGGGGTAAGGGAACTCAATTATATAAACCATATCACACGTCATAAATATGTATTTTTCTATGAAACTCAGTATACTCATTTGAAATCGTAGCATGAAAGTTCTCAAAACATCATCATCTCATAGCTCATAAATCATGTGAAAACATAAAGTTAAAAAGGCTCAATATGAAGCATTCACAAGCATGTGTAAATATATGTGATAATGGCTTTTCTCGAAATACGTGATAAAATCACCTCAGAAATAGCACGTGACAAAGTCACAAAACACAACTCATGTGTAAAATGAGACTAGGCAATAAAACTCATATAAAACTCGTCATGGCACATCAAATATATAATCTCCTTTGGGTGCGCATCCCAGGCATCCTCGTAAGAGGGAACGTCGACAATATGGTCGTATGCATGGTATATTGGACTTATATGTTACCAGAACAAGGCCCAGCCTTACATGCTACTAGAGCAATGCCTTAGCTCATGCACACTATCACTTGGTCCCTGGGTCGATTCCCAGGCGACCCACTATCTCACGTGGTCCCTGGGTCTGTTCCCAGGCGGCCCACTATATCGGTCTTAACATGCTACCAAAGCAAGGCCTCCAAACGCTACCAAAGCAGAGGAATAATCGGACTTACATGTTACCAGAACAAGGCCATGGTCCCTGGGTCGGTTCCTAGGCGTCCCACTATTTCGGTCTTACATGCTATCAAGCAAGGCCCGATGTGTGTTCAACATGACACGCCTAAGTCTCAATCATTAGCCATTATCTTATAAAACGTTTTGCCTCCACGTAGAACTCATAATGGTTTTCTCTCATAAAACTCATTTAAAATATTCATGTACTCAACACAAAACATATTAAAACCGAGTTCCAACCTGTAAAACACGCACATATTTTCTCAAATCTCAATATTACCTTAACGTAAAGCCCAAGTTACTTTTCACGCAAACTCCACGGTTTATAAAGCTATTTTACACTTAGCTTATAAACTCATAAAACAATGGGCCCCAACCGGCCATAAAAATCGTGTGCACTCATATCACAACACAACGCTAAACATGCTTGTATTCTCAAATCATGATTCATGCTACAAACATTTCATCAAAACACATACACAAATGGTTTAGTTTTCCCTTACCTCTTTGCACCTCGTATAGTGCAATCATTCCCCCGTATCACGGACTAGCCTCGCATTCCACTTTGGAACTCCCGAGCTGTCCAAAAGATGTTAAAAACATCAACAACCCAACGCAATCACATTATTGGTCACACATTTGTTCATTTTCTCATTAATATCTCAATTAACTTAAATCTTCACAATTCTATCACAACTCACATTCTCATCCACTACATCTTAAAATTCTACATTTCTTGTACTATATTCCACGCTAAATTCATCACATTGTCTCAATTCCAATTTCTAGCCATAATTCCCAAAATTACCATAATTGCATAATAACATCTCTACTCCAACAAAATCATAGTTTCATTAATCCCTAATCGTTTCCCAACTATTTCATCACAATGCCCATGCTCACAATCACCAAAGATTACTTCAAAATCAAAGATCGAGGTTTAGAAAATTACCCAAACTTGTGGAGTGCTCAACTCACATCTCGATTCGATTCATCGTTCGATTTCCAAGTCTGATGTTCTCCTTTGGGTGAGCAACAACTTTCCTTCTTGCCGTAACTCTTGATTTAGATAGAAATGGGCGATCTGGAAGAGAGAGAAAGCTAGGGCTCGGCTAAAATGGAGGTTTCAAAGAGAGAGAAAAGATGAAATGCAGGAAAACACAGGGGTCCTTTTATAGACGGAGGGTAGAAGATCGATCTGGCTCTTGATGAGATCAATTTGCATTTGAATTTGGGGACGATTTGGGATAATTTTATGCCTAGGAGATCGATCTGTCGTGGGGTAAGATCGATCTCTCAATGGTTTTATAAGATCGATCTGCTCCAATTACGAGATCGATCTCTAGTTTACAGAATGCTTCATGAGATCGATCTGCTCCTTGAGGAGATCGATCCTCTCCCTAACAGAAACATTTTAAGATCGATTCCTTCCTCATGAGATCGATATTTTCATTACAGAATCATAAGGAGATCGATCCTCTTCCATTAGAGATCGATCTGCTCACTTAATCTCCTCATTCTTTGTCATTTTTAACTTACCAGATCGATCCTCTCTTCTCCAAGATCGATCTGGCCCCATAGTTTCACACTTTAACATATAAATCTCCATATGTCATTTCCACAATTCACTACTTTGATTATTTCTCATTCATTACTTATACATTTCACTCAGCTCAATAAATTATACTTCAAGTTCATATTACATAATTAAAATATGTCTAAAATTCTCAGATCTCACAACATATCATCTCATTGTGACACATAGTCTACAGGAGGTTCCAAAACGGCTATATGCATGTAATATAAATCCTTGTGCGAGCGAAGCTCTAGCACGGCTCCATGCATATTCATGATATCAGAAAATCTCGTGCGAACGAAGCTTTAGCACAGTTTCATTAAATCAGTAAAATCTGCGTACGAGTAGCACTCCAGTACGATTTTAAAATGAGTTATAAATCCATATAAAACTTCGTGCGAGCAAGCTCCAACACGGTGTTATGCATCAATAAATCAAATCTCGTGCGAGTTACAATCCAGCACAAATTTATGCAATTAAATCGATTAAATCATGTACGAGCAAGGCTCCAGTACGACTTTATGCAATTAAATAAATTAAATCAAGTACGAGCAAGGCTCCAGTACAGCTTTATGCAATTATCATTTCAAAACAGGATGCGAGCTAAGCTCCAGCATCTCTCATACATGTCAAATCATTAAAACTAGTGCGAGTAATCGGTCAAGCACCTTTTTATGCATATTCAGTCAAAACAAGACAAAACAGTCAAAACAGGGTACGAGCTAGGCTCCAGCATCTTTCATGCATTTCACAATAATAAAATCAGTGCGAGCAACCGCTCTAGCACATTTCATGCATATGATGTCACACAAGTCAATGCGAGAAACCGCTCTAGCACATTTTATGCACACTCACAAATGCAGATATAGTGCGAGCTATGTGCCAGCACTATCTGTTTCCATTTAAACTTGATAGTTGACCTATTTTCCTAAGAATTTTTATTTAAGTATAAATAACACTTACGTAGTGTTATTTGTGAAACTTATGCAATTATTGGACAATCTACCGATTTGCTTTGCTTAAAAACCAAGAAAATTCCTTAATTCGAAAAATTCCTTAAATCATGCATTTCATGCATGTCAGGCTTTCACCATCCTTAGGTGAACTTCCCTCAATAGGGGTAAAATAGTCTTTACCTATTTCGAGTCCTTAAAATCTTTAATTTATTTCTAGGACCTTTATACATATTCAATGTATATATACATATTCAGTGTATACAAAAACTATTAAAATACGCGTAGCTACCTCTAATCTTTAATTTATTTCTAGGACCTTTATACATATTCAGTGTATACATACATATTTAGTGTACACAAAAACTATTAAAATACGCGTAGCTACCTCTAGCTACTCACACAATTTCCTTACCTCATTTTTCTCTACAATCTGACCTTTTCACTGATGACTCGTCATGCAGTCCGATTTGCTCCCATCCAATCTCCGAAACTGCGGATAAATATTCATCAGATCAAATACAATATAATTAATTGTATTTCATATTTTCTGGGTTTAATTTAAATCATTGGGCTCGTTTACCCATATTGGGCCTGATTGTACCATAATGGGCCTTAATCGACCTTAAGCCCGTTTTTCACTTACTATTCACATTATCGAGGCCTATTGGGCTCATTGGGCCCATCAGTATTTATTGAGCCTTATTCTAAACTCTCGAATAACTTATTTAATTATTTACGAAAATTTATCTCAATTTCCAGAATATAGTTCATTTTATATGGAAATTAAATCCGTAATTTATCTAATACGCATAACGATGTAAATTATCGTAAATAAGGGCTACTTACCTGAGATTCCATGATAATACGCAAATCGAAGCTGTCTCGAGCTTTGGTTTGACGTCAATTGTCGAGCTACACAATTTAATATTTTTTCGGGTAAATTTCCAGTCGGATATTAATCAAATTAAATATTTCAAAATTTAAATTAGTCAATTTTGACCGCTTACAGACTTACTCGTAACTCGATTGCATCACTAGAATTTTTCCCATTTTTCCTCTTTTTTTTTTCTTTTTCCCTTTTTTCTTCTTTTTCCTTTTCATTTTGGCTGAACCAGTTTGGTCCGGTTCAACCTGGTTCAGACTGGTTCGGTCTTGTCGGTTCAGTTAGTTCGATTCGATTGGTTCAAGGCTTCGTCGGTCGGTTCTCCACCGACTTCCACCACCAGTAACTCCGTGGGGTCGTCCGATGCATGAATTTGGGGTCGATTTCGTCCGAGGTGGTCGAAAAGTGGCTGGTCCGGCTCTTCTCCTTTTCAGCGTCAGTGCCGATTTTTCCTTTCACCGTTTGCAGCTTTTTCGGTGGCTACGGGCGCGTGCTCCGATGGCTGGGGGCTCTCACGGGGTCGGGCTTCCCTCAGCTGTCGGTGGCTGAGCCTGAATCGGCGTCAGTCACTGAATTCTTTTTCTCCCTCTCTCGGCTCTCTTTCTCCTCTCTTTCACCGCCGATCGTCGCTTCCCTCTTCCGCCTACCAAAGCCGGTGAGGCTCGGCTGGGCTGCCTCTCGCCTGGGCTTGCCGTCGGCCGCCTCCGTCGCTGCCGCAGAAGGGAAGCATCGACTTTCGTTTTTCCTATTTCGCGATTTTCGTGATTTTTTATTTATTTATTTTATTTAGAATTTATTTTTGATATTATTTTAATCCATTATTTTATTATTAAAAATTCAAAAATATCTTCAAAATTCTTATTTAATTCATTTAATCCATAAATGAATTTATCGGTCTTGTTTCATCTTTTTGGTATATTTTTCAATTATTTTCGGGATAATTTTTCAATGTAAAAATTTCGATTAATTCATATAAATTCATATATTGATCAATTTAACCCAAAATTTAATTTTTTCTTCGTTATTGATCAAGATTTCTCATTCCTATAGTTTTAATAAAATTTTCTTCTCGAATTTATACCGACTTTCGATCTTTTGACCGTTTTACCCTTACACGTGTTCGGGAATACCATTTCAATCCTTCATTTGATCTTTTCTCATTTCATGTTTTAAATAAAATCGGGTCTTATAATCTCCCCCACTTAAGAAATTTGGTCATCCAAATTAGAACCAAGTCAAATGGGTCCATAAACAACTCTGAGTACGTCTATCGTATTATACTCTTTAATTCTCATGTGACTTTTTTCGGAGTGTACTACTACCAATGGACTTTGACTAGGGAGATCATCTTAAACCTCAACACCTTCTCCTTTCGTCTAAAACCCGAATCGATTTCATACGTTATACTTTAATTGAGCTAAGCTGTTGGAGCTCATATCCGATCACATATGCTGGGTCCGAATAGTATTTTTGAAACATTATAAGATAGGACGCATTGTGGATGGCAGCAAATTCAGGTGGTAACGCCAACCTATAAGCCTTATTTCCCACTTTGTCAAATCTCTCAAAGGATTCAATCTAACGAAACTCAATTTACCTTCTTTTCGAATCTCGTTATGTCTCTTCGGTGAATTTCAATGGTTTTTGTCTCTCGTCAGCATAGTCTTTCTGTCTGCTATGAGATGTTCTTAATCTATCACAATTTAACAGAACATCCTCAGAGGTTTGTCTTACCAATTCGAAAGCAATTCTCTATCTGTCACCCACTTCTTCCTATCCAAGTAGGGAAACAACCCCTACGACCATACTATGCCTCATCTAAAGTCATCCTGATACTCAAGTGATCACTGTTATTATTGGCGAATGCAATTAGTAACAACTGATCATCCCAAGAGCTTATAAAATCAATGACACACACTCTCATCACATCCTCCAAAACTTGTACAGTTGATAATTCTATATTTTTATAATTATTTGTGCTTAATTTCCTAATTAATTATTTAAATCTCCAATTTATTTTGTTAATTATCCCCTTTATTTAATTAAAAATCTCATGTTTGCAGATAAATTAAATCTAGATGAGTTTTGAATATTTCGGTAGAAAATGGACCGAAATTGGGCTAAAATCGAGATTGAGCCACGCGGACAACACGAGTCATGCCACCTAGCACATCCAATTGGACAAGAAGACCGATGACATGGAAATATCTCTTCAAGGAGCCAATGGTGTGAAGACAAGTGGCCAAAAAAATTGCCAACTCATCAAGGATGTGGAAATTACCATTTTACCCCTAGTGTGTTTATAAATAAGAAAGGATGACAATTGAAGAAGTTGTGTAATTTTAGGAGTAGGAGTAGTGTAATGTAATGTAGGTTAGGGTAGAATAGCTTGTAGATTAGGCATTGCTCCTCATCAATGGCTATGTGGAACCATGGCAGTAAGAGTGGGATTGAGATCAGTCCGATGAAGATGAATGTCCTTTTTATTATTATTCATGAAGGGTTGTCATTTGTTTTTACTTTCAGTTCTGGTTGCCTAGTTATTTCTCTTGGATGTTGTTTTTAAATGCTGCATTAACCTGTTGTTTGTTATCATTTTCTTGCGTTTATTTCAGTTCCTGTAGTTTATGATCATTTTCTTGCGTTTATTTCAGTTCCTGTAGTTTATGTTCCATGGTGTCTTATAGTTTCTGCATTTAGAGTTACTCTGCTATCCTCTGTTTCATTATCTACTGCTGTTCACCGATGGTGTTCTGCATTTAGTGGTTTGTTGGTTCATTGCTTCATGCTGTGATGCTCGGGTGAATGAAGAATGACAGCAGTGGTAATAGATGCACAGCAGCCTGGAGTAGCAGGACTTGTGCACTGAACCGAACCAGCACCTGGAACCGATAGCAGTTTCCTGGACCATGATCGGGACAGTATGTGCCGGATGTGCAGTAGAGAACAGCTGGAGATAGCAGTGCAGTAGAAGCAGAAGACTGAAGTGCAAACTGCATACGAAACCGAAGAAAAGTTGGTGAGAGTTGATGCAGTAGTGGACACGCCTAGCAACCAACCCGTGACCTGGAAACACCAGAAACAACCCGATGACACTACAGAACCGAGAGAAAGCATGGCAGATTGCCAAAATCATGAAAGCCTGATGTAGTGTGTAGTCAAATCAAAAGTAGAGTGCAACGGACCAGAGGACAACGAGCCCTTACATGAAATGAAAAGCAAAAATGACAAATGAATAGTAAAGGGAGGGAGAATTATATGGTTTAAAATGCTTAGGGCTTGTTTGGCATTCAACTTTAGTTAATTAACTTATTTTTATGCATTGTTAGTTTAGTTTAATTCTGTTGGCTCTACCGAGAGGGGGGGTGAATCGGTTTTCTAACAATTATGGCAAATTAAAAATTAATCACAATTTAATCACAAATGATAATGAGCAATATAGTGCAATATAACAATTTAATGCAAAGTAGGGAAGAGAGAAACAAACACAATCGTTTATAGAGGTTCGGCCAAACTCTTGCCTACGTCCTCTCTCCTTGACCTTCTTGTCAAGTGCTTTCTTTCTCTCTTTCAATAGAGCTTACAATGTTCCTTTTACAGGTTAAGGAAAAACCTCTCTACCCTTAGCAATACAGAAATGTATTCACCCTTTTACAATGTCTCTCACTGAGGAACAATCCTCTTTTCTTTTTGGGTATGGATGAATACAGAATAAGGCTTTACAATGGGTAGTGCTAACAAAGCTTGTTGCACTTAAGCTTGTACAATGAATTTCAATTAATGAGCAATAGGGACACAAAGAATGAATGAATTAAAGCTTGAGAATGTTTGGAATGTGCAGCAATAGTGTCTCTATTCTCTTTGTCTTCAATGCTTGGTTAAATACTGAAGGATTGGTAGTTGGAGCATTAAATGCTATTCTTCCCGTTGTGATTTGCAGAAACTAGCCGTTGGGTACCTCCAGTAGAGTGCCAGATCGATCTGCCTTCTTGGCCAGATCGATCTCTTAGTTATAAATCCTGCAAGATTGAAGCACAAATACACAAGGAGATCGATCTCATAGGTTAGAAGATCGATCTGTTAGTTTGAAAATAATGAGGCAGATCGATCTGTCGAATAGGAAGATCGATCTCCTAAACTCTCTGTTTGAAGCAAGATCGATCTCCAGATCGATCTGCCATGCAATCTCGTAGAGAGGAGATCGATCTCTCAACAACACAGATCGATCTCTTTAGCTCTCTGACTTTGAGGAGATCGATCTCTTCCTTACCAGATCGATCTCATAAGTTCTCTGTTTGAGTGTAGATCGATCTCTCAGATCGATCTATAGTCTTAAGCTCTTAAGGGAGATCGATCTCTTCCTAGACTAGATCGATCTCTCAACTCTAGCATTAGCCAGATCGATCTCTTAACCCTTGCAGATCGATCTCATTCTTCCTAAATACCTTTGTAAAGATTTAAGGCTTGCCAGATCGATCTCTTCCATTATGAGATCGACATCAGCCAGATCGATCTCTCATCAACAGAACTCTAAGTTCTGGTACTAATAACCTCTAAACATGTTTCTATATCAACTTAATGTTATAGAATTAACTTGTTTTGTCATTTCAAAATACATTAACTCAACAATCTCCCCCTTTTTGATATGACAAAACATAAAACAAACATGTTTAGTGAATTTTTGCAAAAGCTCCCCCTTTTTGTGAGCTCCCCCTTTCTTTTAGCTTTTTGGTTTTGTTACTTGCTTAACTCCCCCTCAATTTAATCATTCTTAGACACCTTTATGTATCTTAACACAATCACATGTGTCTTCTCCCCCTTTTTGTCATATCAAGAACACAAGAATAGAATACTCATCATTTCAAAATGAACTTTTTCATTAACACAACCAATGACATTTCATTAAACAAGTCAATCAACATTTCATTCAAGCAAATTCATCGCAGATAACATCAAGTAGCTTAAAATGTTGTAACTACACTAAATCAAAGCACCTAAGGCCTATGGTGAGGGAGGAGCACGATCCAAAAGATTCTCAACACGCGTGCGTGTTACTTGGAGCTCATCGAACATCGCCTCTTGAGTCTCTTGAATCTTATCCACTCTTTGGTTTAAAGATACAAATCCTTCATCGATTTTTTGAGTGAGGTCACTCAGCATCTTCATAATGATCTCCATTTCTCCCGATGGGGCTGCCGGTGCAGTGGGCGGAGCCGTTGAGGACGATGGTTCCGGAGCTGGTGCAGCAGATGGGGCCACTGGCTCATTGGAGGGGTCTTCCTCCATGGCTTCAGCTGGCTGCTGGTCCCTCTTTTTCTTCCAATCTCCCCGGAAGTCTTTGTAATATCCCATATGATGAAGGGTCCCAATGTTAAGCACGCTCTTGGGAGAGGGGAGTTCGCCAGTCTCGCTGCTGCAGTCGATACCAAGGCGGTGAAGAAGATAAGCTACCGGTTGTGGAAAAATGATCGTGGTAGCTTGTCCACGCACAATCTTCAGCCAATCTTCGTATATAAAGTGAGGGAGGTTAGGTTTTTGGCTTGTGGTGTGAATGTGATGGAGCCAAAAGCGATCTAAGCGCCTAACGGTAGAATGACGAGTACCGAAAGGGCGGAGGTTCCACGAAATTATGAGGTGGAGTAACCGAAGGTGCATCGGTAGGTCACTCGCCTTGTCTCCAGGGAGATTAAACTCTAAGGAGACTTCCTCATCCTCATTCGTCAAACCTTCATTTTTCATGTGAAAGGTTTGAGCTAAGATATCGGTATCGACAGGAATGGTTTTACCCATGACATATGTTTTGAAACCGACAATTTTGCAAGTGTCATTTGGGTCAAAAATGAGTTCGGCATTGGAAAAGAATGCACGAACTAGATTTGGAGGGACGGGAGTGTTGATTTTTAAAAAATTCATCCAACCAAATTCCTCAAACTTTGACACGTATGGAAAATCAATGCGTTGAGGAAGGAGAAATCTATAGTTCGCCAATGCTTAATTGGCATGGTTGAGAAATATTCCTCATATCACTTTCTTTTTGCTGGTGTTTTAAAACACCGATTGAAGGAAGCGATAGGAGGTGGAGGAATGGGTTGTGACGAGGAACCGGCCTCTACAGTGGTTCTAGGGGGTTTGTGTCCTACTGTCTTATGCCTAGGTATGATTCTAGACTCTAAAGATGCGCTAAATAGATTCAAGAACGAGAAAAGCAATGAAACAGTACTTAGGTTTGCCCTAGAATTAAAATGAACACAAATTGAAGAAAAATTTTGAGAAAATCAGTAAGGAATGTTGGTTACAATACCAGAATTTGACACCGAGACGCAAGGAGGACCGTACGGAGATCGATCTGAGGAGAAATCGACAGTGATGGTGCGAGGGAATTTGGGAATTTGAAAGTTAGGTTTTGTGAAATTTGAGAAATTTTCGCGAGTTTATATACTGCAGGACACATGAGATCGATCTGTCGAGGCGACAGATCGATCTGTCACTTCCAGAAGCCAAGGGAGATCGATCTGTCGTATGGACAGATCGATCTGTTCGCAAACAGAGGCTTAAGGAGATCGATCTGGTACATGCACAAATCGATCTGGAGTTTAACCGAGGCTTAGAGAGATCGATCTGCCAAATGCATGGATCGATCTTCAGAATGCGAAAGCTTTGAAGAGATCGATCTGTCATGGGGACAGATCGATCTGTATTTTAACAGAGATGGAAGGAGATCGATCTTATGGTTAGAAGATCGATCTGCTTAGCTTAACCTTGATGATTTAGGCTTGTTGGAAGTATAGAGATCGATCTATATTGCAAGGAGATCGATCTCTCATCCTCATTGCCAGAAAATCTTTGCAAAAACTCTTTTAAAATCAATTTGAAACCAAGATTTTTGAAACACAAGAGTCTTAAGAGATATTCATGAGTCCTAATTCACCTCTAAGGATACAAAACCTATCTCTATCAAGTGGTTTGGTGAATATATCTGCTATTTGATGTAAAGTATCAATGTACTCTAAGATTATATCCCCTTTTTGTATATGATCTCTAAGGAAGTGATGTCTAATTTCTATGTGCTTGGTTCTGGAGTGTTGAATAGGATTCTTAGACAGATTAATGGCACTGGTATTATCACATTTAATAGTGACTTGCTTCATGTCAATACCATAATCTCTCATTTGTTGTTTAATCCACAACACTTGAGCACTACAACTACCAGCTGCTATATATTCAGCTTCAGTTGTGGACTGAGCCACACTGTTTTGTTTCTTGGAGAACCAAGAAATTAACCTATTTCCTAAGAATTGGCAAGTACCTGAAGTACTTTTCCTATCTATTTTGCATCCTCCAAAATCAGCATCTGAAAATGCATGAAGGGCAAAAGTGGAGTCCTTGGGGTACCAAAGTCCTAATGAGGGAGTGTCTTTGAGGTATCTAAAGATCCTCTTAGTTGCCAATAAATGTGATTCCCTAGGAGATGATTGAAATCTAGCACAAAGGCATACACTAAACAAAATATCTGGTCTACTTGCAGTTAAATAAAGCAATGAGCCAATCATAGACCTATAAAGTTTAGTGTCTACACACTTACCACTTTCATCTTTATCAAGCTTGATGTTGGTGCCCATTGGAGTTGCTTGAGGTTTGCAATTATCCATTCCAAATCGCTTGAGCAATTCCTTAGTATACTTTGCTTGATTGATGAAGGTTCCATCTTTTGTTTGCTTCACTTGAAGTCCCAAGAAGAATGTGAGTTCTCCCATCATGCTCATCTCAAATTCTCCTTGCATGATCTTAGCAAACTCTTGGCATAAAGACTCATTAGTTGAACCAAAAATAATATCATCTACATATACTTGTACAACTAATAAATCCTTATTTTTATTCTTAATGAATAAGGTGGTATCCACTTTTCCTCTTGAAAATCCCTTTTCTATTAAGAATTTTGACAACCTTTCATACCAAGCTCTAGGAGCTTGTTTTAACCCATAAAGTGCCTTAGATAATTTAAAAACATGTTCAGGAAATTCATGATTTTCAAATCCGGGAGGTTGCTCAACATATACTTCTTCATTAATAAAACCATTTAAGAATGCACTCTTTACATCCATTTGATATAACTTGAAGTTTTTATAACATGCAAAGGCAAGTAACATTCTTATTGCCTCTAATCTAGCTACCGGTGCATATGTTTCATCATAGTCTATGCCTTCCTCTTGTCTATAGCCTTGAGCAACTAGCCTAGCCTTATTCCTTATGATCACACTATTTTCATCCATTTTGTTCTTGAATATCCATTTAGTTCCAATTATTGAGTGATCACTAGGCCTAGGAACTAGTTTCCATACTTTGCTTCTCTCAAATTGATTTAATTCTTCTTGCATTGCTAGGAACCAATTATTGTCTTCTAAGGCTTCATTGACATTCCTAGGCTCAATTTGAGATACAAAGGCTATATATTGGCACATATTCCTTAGGGATGATCTAGTTCTAACTCCAAGAGTTGGATCTCCTACTATTTCACAATCTTTTACATATCCTAACTCTCTTGGTGCTCTAGGTTCTCTTTCTAAAACCTCTATTTCTTCTTCATCTTCTTTATTCAAGTCAAGCTTTTCTAGAAAGTCATCTTCTAAGCCTTCATCAAATATTCCAACATTTTCATCATTGGTTGAATCTTTAGATATATTATTTGATTCATCAAATATAACATGAATAGACTCTTCAACCACTAATGTTCTTTTGTTATATATTCTAAAAGCCTTTGAATTCAATGAATATCCTAGAAATATTCCCTCATCACTCTTGGCATCAAATTTTCCTAAATTATCTTTTCCATTATTTAGAACAAAGCATTTGCAGCCAAAAGGATGGAAGTAACTAATGTTAGGCTTCTTACCTTTGTAGAGCTCATAGGGAGTTTTCTTTAGCATGGGTCTTATCATAGCTCTATTAATTATATAACATGATGTGTTTATAGCTTCAGCCCAAAAGTACTTTGGTAAGTTATTTTCACATAACATGGTCCTAGCCATCTCTTCCAAAGTTCTATTTCTTCTCTCAACTACACCATTTTGTTGTGGTGTCCTAGGGGCTGAAAAATTATGGCTAATTCCTTGATCATTGCAATACTCATCAAATCCTATATTTTCAAATTCTTTGCCATGATCACTTCTAATGCTTGTTATTGTATATCCTTTTTCATTTTGAGTCACCTTTGAGTAAGTTATGAATTTCTCTAAGGCTTCATTTTTTACTCTCAAAAAGAACACCCAAGTGTACCTAGTGTAATCATCAACTATTACAAATCCATAGTGTTTCCCACCTAGGCTAGTGGTTCTAGTTGGTCCAAATAAGTCTAAATGCAGTAATTGAAGAGGCCTAGTGGTGGATACACTATTCTTAGGCTTAAAAGTTGTCCTCTTGTGTTTCCCTTTAACACAAGCTTCACATATTTCTTCATGATCAAAGGATATTTTGGGTAAGCCTATGACTAGATCCTTTCTAGCTAACTTAGATAGTACATGCATGCTAGCATGACCTAGTCTTCTATGCCATAACCAAGATTCCTTTTTGTTGTCTACCATTAAGCATATGTTTTCATTTTTGAGTTCATTAAGATAGACTATATATATGTTACCTTGCCTATGACCTAGAAAAAGAATTTTATTTGACTTAGGATCTATAACATTACACTTCATGCAATCAAAAATTACTTTGTAACCTTTGTCATAAAGTTGACTAATGCTTAGTAAGTTATGCTTTAGACCCCTAACAAGTAATACTTTTTCTAAAGAGAAATGATCATTACCTATTGAGCCACTTCCTTCCACTTGGCCTTTGGAGTTGTCCCCAAAAGTGACTTCTCCACCTATTTTTGATTTGAAGGAATTGAAATGGCTTTTATCACCCGTCATGTGCCTTGAGCATCCACTATCTAAGTACCAAGCTTCTTTTGTTTTAGCTTTGTGGCTATGCTCAATCACCTACAAAAAACAAACTCAAGTCTTAGGTACCCAAATTTTCTTGGGTCCTTGGAGGTTAGTAAATGCAATTCTTGATCCCATTGGGATCCATTTTGCTAATGCATTACAGTCCTTGGAATGAATTACCTCTTTCGGAATCCATATCCTTTTCACAATTTTTCCTTTAAGATTCCTCATCTTTATATTGCAATAATGTGACTTATGTCCCTTTCTATTACAATATGAACAAGTAATTACAGGTTTATTCATGCTCTTCCTAGCAATAAAACTCTTAAGATGGGTCTCCCTACTTTGTGCATTATATCCTAAGCCATTTTTGTCAAAAAATGCCCTTTGGGTTTCTAGCATGCTATCTAGCTTTTGTTGCCCCATGTGAAATCTATTAAAGGAGTTATGTAGATTGCTATTTTTCTCCTTAAGGTCACAAATTTCTAGATTTGAAATCTCTAGTTTCTTTTCACATTCTAATTTATCTTTTAACATTATCTCATTTTCCTTTTTTAATTTAGATATTAACTTTTTATACTTCATGCTCATACATTCATACTCTAATGCTAGATCATCAAATGCATCTTGCAATTCATCAAAAGAGTATTCATTGAGATTAGAAGTTACCTTTTGATCATCATCAATAGCCATGAAGCATAAGTTGGCAATGTCCTCATTTGATTCATCATCGGAGCAATCACTGTCACTCCATGTTGCCACCATTGCCTTCTTTTTATGGAACCTATCATTTGACCTTTTAAGAAGAGGGCAGTTAAATTTTATGTGTCCAGGTTTTTTACATTCATAACACACAATAGAGTCTTTTCTACCTACTTCCTCTTGTTCTCTCCTATTGTTTCTCCTATTACTACTACTAGCTTTCATCCTCATGAACTTATTAAATCTTTTGGCAAACATTGCCATCTCAATATCCTCCTCACTGCCACTCTCATTTTTAATCTCCTCTTGAGCAGTGGATTTTAGAGCAACTCCCACTTTCTTGGGTAGCTCTTCATTTCTTTTAAGTTTCATCTCATAAGTGAGCAAGGATCCTATCAATTCATCTAGGCACAATGTGTGAGGATCCTTAGATTCCTCAATTGCCGTCACTTTAGCTTCCCATGATTTAGGTAAGCTATTTAAAATTTTCTTTACCATTTCAATATTAGAATATATTTTTCCTAAAGATTTTAATCCATTAATTACATCTGTGAATCTAGTGAACATATCACTAATTGATTCTCCTTCCTTCATCCTAAAAAGCTCATAGTCATGTGTGAGTATACCTACTTTTGTCTCCTTCACTTGGGTTGTACCCTCATGAGTTATTGCCAATTTATCCCATATTTGCTTGGCATTATCACACCCGGAGACTCTATTGTATTCATTAGGACCTAAAGCACAAAATAATGTGTGCATAGCTTTAGCATTTAGCTGTGCACATTTAATGTCATTAGAATCCCATTCATCTTCTTCTTTGGGGATATCTCTTCCCTCTATTCTCTTTGTAGGGATTTGAGGTCCCTTAACTATAATTCTCCACACTTCATAATCATTTGCTTGAATGAATAACATCATCCTAGTCCTCCAATACGAATAATGTTCACCATTGAAAATGGGAGGTCTAACCGTAGAGTGCCCCTCTCCTACCAAACTAGTTGCTACATTGTTAAGAGCCATTTGATCGTTTCTAACTCTTAGGAAGTTGTTCCTATGTGATTAAAGAGTCCTAGCTTTGATACCAATTGTTGGCTCTACCGAGAGGGGGGGTGAATCGATTTTCTAACAATTATGGCAAATTAAAAATTAATCACAATTTAATCACAAATGATAATGAGCAATATAGTGCAATATAACAATTTAATGCAAAGTAGGGAAGAGAGAAACAAACACAATCGTTTATAGAGGTTCGGCCAAACTCTTGCCTACGTCCTCTCTCCATGACCTTCTTGTCAAGTGCTTTCTTTCTCTCTTTCAATAGAGCTTACAATGTTCCTTTTACAGGTTAAGGAAAAACCTCTCTACCCTTAGCAATACAGAAATGTACTCACCCTTTTACAATGTCTCTCACTGAGGAACAATCCTCTTTTCTTTTTGGGTATGGATGAATACAGAATAAGGCTTTACAATGGGTAGTGCTAACAAAGCTTGTTGCACTTAAGCTTGTACAATGAATTTCAATTAATGAGCAATAGGGACACAAAGAATGAATGAATTAAAGCTTGAGAATGTTTGGAATGTGCAGCAATAGTGTCTCTATTCTCTTTGTCTTCAATGCTTGGTTAAATACTGAAGGATTGGTAGTTGGAGCATTAAATGCTATTCTTCCCGTTGTGATTTGCAGAAACTAGCCGTTGGGTACCTCCAGTAGAGTGCCAGATCGATCTGCCTTCTTGGCCAGATCGATCTCTTAGTTATAAATCCTGCAAGATTGAAGCACAAATACACAAGGAGATCGATCTCATAGGTTAGAAGATCGATCTGTTAGTTTGAAAATAATGAGGCAGATCGATCTGTCGAATAGGAAGATCGATCTCCTAAACTCTTTGTTTGAAGCAAGATCGATCTCCAGATCGATCTGCCATGCAATCTCGTAGAGAGGAGATCGATCTCTCAACAACACAGATCGATCTCTTTAGCTCTCTGACTTTGAGGAGATCGATCTCTTCCTTACCAGATCGATCTCATAAGTTCTCTGTTTGAGTGTAGATCGATCTCTCAGATCGATCTATAGTCTTAAGCTCTTAAGGGAGATCGATCTCTTCCTAGACCAGATCGATCTCTCAACTCTAGCATTAGCCAGATCGATCTCTTAACCCTTGCAGATCGATCTCATTCTTCCTAAATACCTTTGTAAAGATTTAAGGCTTGCCAGATCGATCTCTTCCATTATGAGATCGATCTCTCATCAAGTAAAAACCCAGGAGATCGATCTCTCATCAGCCAGATCGATCTCTCATCAACAGAACTCTAAGTTCTGGTACTAATAACCTCTAAACATGTTTCTATATCAACTTAATGTTATAGAATTAACTTGTTTTGTCATTTCAAAATACATTAACTCAACAAATTCCAATTTAATTTGTTAGCTTAGTTTAGAGTTTTTAATTAAATTGCATGTTAGTATTCTTGCATATTAGTATAAAACTTGGTTTTAATTAGGATGATAGTTAATTAAGTGTTCATTTAGAATTAGATTAGGGGTAAATTTATTTCATTAAGCTTTAGTTAGTTTAAATTGCATTTTAATTAAGTAGTTTAATTGCAATTTTAGGATAGTTAAATTTAGTTTAATTTATCTTGCTTTGTTATTTTCATAATTGAATTTTATTTTAATTAATTAGTTTTAACTATTTTAATTTCTTTTGTAGGTTTTTTATTTTAATTGCGTTGAGCATTGTAAGTAATTTTGCTCGATTTTATTTACTTTATTTTATAGTTTTATTATTTTATTGCTTTTGGTATTTTCAATTCTAGATTAGTAGATCACCCATCTTAATCTCATAATTTGCTAGAATATACTTAGGGTAAGATTAACCGATACTTAATTAGGCTAGTCAACTTCTCTGAGGGACGATAACTCGGGACTCAAAATTCCATTATTACTTTTATGACCTGTGCACTTGCGGACATATACCCTTAGGGCCCATCAAGTTTTTGGCGCCGTTGCCGGGGAAGTCTTAATTAGCCATTAGTTAATATCGGTGAAATTATGCTTAGGTGTAATTCTAGCTTGTGAATATTTAGGGTGTAAGTATTTAGAGCCTTAGCTTAGGTTAGTTAAATTTTCTCTTAATTAAAATAAAAAAAAATTGAAAAATTGAAAAACTTAAAAAAAAAATTTCTAAGGACTTTTCGATGATTGCAAGCGTAGAGCCAGAAGTTTTGATTGCTTTCCTCTAGATCCTAAAATCGAACACATTCTTAGAAAAATTTGAAAGGATTCTAGGAAATTTATAGCTCCGCTGCAAAGCACCATAACAGAAAATAGGGAAATTAAGACAGTCGGAGATTATGTAATGCCGACTATTGGAGGGTATTATTCCGACATTAGACCACCAGCTGTCCATGCAAATAATTTTAAAATTAAGCCCGCAATCCTCCAGATGATCGAAACTTCTCTACAGTTCAGTGGGCTTCCTCACGATGACCCACATTCTCACCTTGGGCAATTCTTGGACTTGTGCAACACCTTCAAACATAATGGATTATCTGATGATGCGCTTAAGCTTAGATTATTCCCCTTCTCACTTAGGGATAGGGCGAGACACTGGTTAACCTCCCTACCTCCATGATCCATTTCAACATGGGATGAGTTAGCCCATCAATTTCTATCTAAGTTTTTCCCTCCCTCTAAAATGGCCCAACTCCGTAGTAATATATCTTCCTTTGCCCAGTACGACTCTGAATCTCTTTATGAAGCATGGGAACGATATAAGGAGCTTCTTAGGAAGTGCCCTCACCATGGCCTACCTTTGTGGTTGCAAGTTCAGACCTTCTACAACGGACTTACAAGCCTAAATAGGACCATTGTTGATGCTACGGCGGGTGGAGCGCTAATGTGTAAAACAGATGAGGAAGCTTACGAGTTGTTAGAAAAGATGGCGGCTAACAACTATCTATGGTCCTCGAAGAGGCAATTTCCAAAGAAGTCGGCGGGTATTTATGAGCTCGACACACTGTCTACCTTGACCTCTCAAATCGCTAATCTTACGAAGAAGGTAGAGTCGCTCAGTACCCAACATAATCCTCCCATTAGTCCTAACCCTGTGTATTCTGTCCAAAGTCTTTTTCTTTCCTGCGAGCTGTGTAGTGGTACCCACTCTGTAGATGGGTGTCCGCTCAACTTAGAATCGGTTCAGTATGTTGCCCCTTCTCAAACGCAACAGAACAACCCTTTTTCAAACACCTATAATTCAGGGTAGAGGAACCATCCTAACTTCTCATGAAGGCAAAACCAATGGCAAACTTCTAATTCCATATCTGTAGGACCCCCTAGTTTACAAGCTCCACCGGTTCAGGTACCACCACAGCCACAATTTCCATACCACTCGCCTCATTATCCATCCTCACCTCAATTTCAATATTATCCATCACCACCACCACCACCACCACCACTACTTATGTAGCCCCAACTCTACCGTGCACCAGTAGCTGAGAAGAAGCCTACATTAGAGGAGATGTTCTCAACGATCCTGCAAAATCAAGCTGCTTCAATTAAGAACTTAGAGGTTTAGGTGGGACAAATAGCTAATGCTCTTAGCCAACGTCCTCAAGGGACCCTTCCTAGTAATACTGAAGTTAATCCTATTAAGCAAAGGGAGGGTAAGGATCATGTTAGATCTATCACCCTTAGGAGTGGCAGAGAGCTAGATGAGCCACAAGTCAAGTCCCAACCTGAACAGCACATAGTTGAAGAATCCTTAAGTTCTAACGAAGCAGCTCAGAAAGAGTAGGAACCTAAAGATCGGGCTGCTAAGGAAACAAAGCTAGGCGCTTCTTCATCAATACCTTCTTCTTATTCATTGCCTTCCTTGCCCTCTGATTCTACAAAGTTGACTATGAGAGTGCAAGATTAGGAAGTGAAGTTTAATGTTTTCAAACCTTTGAAGCTCCCTTATGACTCTCAAGAGTGTTTTAAGATGGAGATTAATGATGATATAAGGCTTGAGCACAAGAATTCTCAAAGAAGGAGGGAAGTAGCGAGAGCTCAGGAGGAGTTAACTGTCAACATTCGGTTACCACTATAGCTAATCCTTCTACTCTTTGCCTTGCTGCTGAGTGTTGTTTTCTTCAGCTGCATTTGAAGTGGTTGTGTTTTTCTTTTCACTTTGTATATAGTTCTTTTTCTTTTTCTTTTTTGTTGTTTCTTTCTTTGTATATTTTGCAGGTTTATTTTCTAGTTTGATGCTTTCAATCAAAGCTTCAGTTGTTCATCATCAGATAGGTGAGTACCCTGTTCCTGAACTTCAATTCTTATATTATCTGCACATTGAGGACACTGTGCACTTCAAGTTTGGGGGAGGGGATATCACTTGGGTATTTTTTAAAAATTTGAGCAAAATTGAAAATTTTTTCAAAATGTTTTCAAAAATCTGAGCTTAAACTGTTTGATTTTGGGATGATTTAGTGCTTAGCATGTAGTTTTCTCATATTCCAATGATATGACCCCATGATTTAGTCTGACTTTGATTAATTGAGAAGCATGATTATAGGAAAAGCATGAAGTTGAGTTCTTGAATTTGTCTTGATTCTGATTGCGATTTCCTCATTTTATGCACATGTCATGTCAAGAATCTGTATATTTATTTAGAGAAAGCTTATGTGGACCTAGAATTGCATTTGTTCAGTTGATTTTGTGTATCATATTCTAGAATTTGCTTGATCTGATCTCGAGGTGAAATATTAGATCGCACTTAATTAGGGAGATGATTTAGGCCATCTTTGGATCGTTTGAGCCTTTCGAGCCATCCCTGTACATATTTTACTCCTAGTCACCCATCTGGGCCAAATAAGCTTTTCTCTGTAAATACACCTGCGTTATTTTCCTTAGCCTAGAGTTTTCTTTTCCCTTACCCCGAAAGCATGGAAAGTCATTGGATATATTTGGAGCTTTGTACATATGAGTACCTGGTGATAGTGAAAATTCGAAAAAAAAATGATGAAAAAAAAAAGAAAAAGAAAAAAAAAGAAGAAAGAAGAAAAATTCAAAAAAAAAAAGTTTAGCAAAAGAAATAAGTTTGGGGGAAATAATTAGAGCTCTTACATTAAGATCCTAGAAGTAATGCATGTTAAGGGGTAATTAAACCTAAATCAACTTTATCATACCTTAGCCCTAGCCTTACATTACAAGACTAATGAAGTCCTAATGATCTTTAGTTAAGTGTGACTACATTAGTGGAGATAGAAGTGAAAAGCAAACTTATGGGAATGATCACATGTCATTAACTCTGCATTCACTGTGTTGCATAATCTGATCCGGATAATGTACTGTGAAGTGACTTAGACATCTTTCACACACTCACGAGGAGTCCAATTTGGGTTTGGACTTATGATTGAATAATTCTAAGTGCTGGACTTGTAATTGTGAGTCATTGATTTCATAGTCTATACTTTTTCTTTGAGGATGATATTGGGGAAATTATTGTGTTTTGTACTTGTCATTCCTACAATCATTTTGTTTTGCTTGAGGACAAGCAAAGGCTCAAGTTTGGGGGTGTGATAATTCTATATTTTTAGAATTATTTGTGCTTAATTTCTTAATTAATTATTTAAATCCCCAATTTATTTTGTTAATTATCCCCTATATTTAATTAAAATTCTCATGTTTGCAGATAAATTAAATCCGGATAAGTTTTGAATATTTCAGTAGAAAGTGGATCGGAATTGGGCTAAAATCGAGATTGAGCCACGCGGACAACACGAGTCATGCCACCTAGCACATCCAATTGGACAAGAAGACCAATGACATGGAAATATCTCTTCAAGGAGCCAATGGTGTGAAGACAAGTGGCCAAAAAAAATGCCAACTCATCAAGGATGTGGAAATTACCATTTTACCTCTAGTGTGTTTATAAATAGGAAAGGATGACAATTGAAGAAGTTGTGTAATTTTAGGAGTAGGAGTAGTGTAATGTAATGTAGGTTAGCGTAGAATAGCTTGTAGATTAATTTTAAAAGTTTTCCTTAGAATTTTCGCATTGTTTTTACAAGTTGTTTTACTATTCATGTTCTTCATTAATCTTTGTTAACTTTCATTTCAATGATAACTCATTTTCCTAGTTCATGTCTCAGTTTCTTTTATAAATGCATTACTTATGTTTTGTTTTCCTTATTTGTTAAACCATTACTTTACAAGCTCTAGGTTTCTTCTCCATTATATGCTCTCGGATTGCACTTTGTGTAATTGGTACCTTCATTTTTTCCTTCATCTTTGCCTTTCGGTTTTGGTGTGTTGATGAGGGTTGATGCTGGGCATTGCTCCTCATCAATGGCTATGTGGAACCATGGTAGTAAGAGTGGGATTGAGATCAATCTGATGAAGATGAATGTCCTTTTTATTAATATTCATGAAGGGTTGTCATTTGTTTTTACTTTCAGTTCTGGTTGCCTAGTTATTTCTCTTGGATGTTGTTTTTAAATGCTACATTAACCTGTTGTTTGTTATCATTTTCTTGCGTTTATTTCAGTTCCTGTAGTTTATGTTCCATGGTGTCTTATAGTTTCTGCATTTAGAGTTACTATGCTATCCTCTGTTTCATTGTCTACTGCTGTTCACCGATGGTGTTCTGGATTTAGTGGTTTGTTGGTTCATTGCTTCATGCTGTGATGCTCGGGTGAATGAAGAATGACAGCAGTGGTAATAGATGCACAGCAGCCTGGAGTAGCAAGACTTCTGCACTGAACCGAACTAGCACCTGGAACCAAGAGCAGTTTCCTGGACCATGATCGGGACAGTATGTGCCGGATGTGCAGTAGAGAACAGTTGGAGATAGCAGTGCAGCAGAAGCAGAAGACTGAAGTGCAAACTGCATACGGAACCGAAGAAAAGTTGGTGAGAGTTGATGCAGCAGTGGACACGCCTAGCAACCAAACCATGACCTGGAAACACCAGAAACAACCCGAGGACACTGCAGAACCGAGAGAAAGCATGGCAGATTGCCAAAACCGTGAAAGCCTGATGCAGTGTGTAGTCAAATCAAAAGCAGAGTGCAGCGGACCAGAGGACAATGAGCCCTTACTTGAAATGAAAAGCAAAAATGACAAATGAATAGTAAAGGGAGGGAGAATTATATGGTTTAAAATGCTTAGGGCTTGTTTGGCATTCAACTTTAGTTAATTAACTTATTTTTATGCATTGTTAGTTTAGTTTAATTCTAATTTGATTTGTTAGCTTAGTTTAGAGTTTTTAATTAAATTGCATGTTAGTATTCTTGCATATTAGTATAAAACTTAGTTTTAATTAAGATGATAGTTAATTAAGTGTTCATTTAGAATTAGATTAGGGGTAAATTTATTTCATTAAGCTTTAGTTAGTTTAAATTGCATTTTAATTAAGTAGCTTAATTGCTTTGTTATTTTCATAATTGAATTTTATTTTAATTAATTAGTTTTAACTGTTTTAATTTCTTTTGTAGGTTTTTTATTTTAATTGCGTTGAGCACTGTAAGTAATTTTGCTCGGTTTTATTTACTTTATTTTATAGTTTTATTATTTTATTGCTTTCGGTATTTTCAATTCTAGATTAGTAGATTACCCATCTTAATCTCATAATTTGCTAGAATATAATTAGGGTAAGATTAACCGGTACTTAATTAGGCTAGTCAACTTCTCTGAGGGACGATAACTCGGGACTCAAAATCCCATTAATACGTGTACGACCCGTGCACCTGCGGACATATACCCTTATGGCCCATCAACAGTCCTCTCTGACTGACTATCTATCTAAGGACGGAAGCTGTGCTAACACTCAATCGGGTTCCCATAGCTTCCTAAAAAAACGTTTCTCGAAGCAAGAAGTGCAGCGGGAATCCCTATCTGATATCATGCTCACAGGAGCGCTACATAATGTTCCACAATCTTACGTACACATAAATCCGCCTGCACACTCTGAGTATCTGGGGATTTCCATAGCCAGAAGGTGGGTAGACTTAGTCAATCTATCGACTATCACCCAAATAGCCTCATGATTCATCCGGATCCTTTGTAACCCATCACGATATCCATGGTAACTTGTTCCCATTTTCGTGTCGATATAGGTAGAGGCTGCAATAACCCTGTAGACTTCTAGTACTCTACCTTACTCTGCTGACATACGAGACACTTCTCCACAATCTCTACAATGTCTCTTGTCATATCTGACCACAAATACCCTTTTTAGAGATTCGGACATATTTAGTACTTCTCATATGCACTGTATATCTCGAAGAGTGAGCTTCTGACAATAACACTATCTCAGCAACTATGGTCCTGGAGAGCACTTATACTGTCTCTGAACCTCTGTAAGTTATCATCCCTCATTGTGAACTCTGTCATTATACCCTTCTGAATCTGACCCACACTATCGACACCATGCCAATCATCACGCTAAGCCTGGCAAATCCGGTCACTCAAATCCGGTTCTAACCTCAGGCTAGCTGTCACAAAATCACCGTCATCATCAGAAGGGATCACATCACTACTGAGGCTCACAACTGCTCTAGCAGCTCACGCTCCCTGACCATCATATGTAGTACCATCCCGAGGCTCTTTCTGTTCAAGGCATCGGCCATTACATTGGCCTTTCCTGGGTGGTACAAAGTTCACAATTATAATCCTTAGAAGCTCTAACCTTCTTGGTTATCTCATATTCTACTCTTTCTGTGAAAACAGATACTCGGGGCTTTTTATGATCAGTGCATACCCGAAATTTCTTACCATTTAAGTGGTGGCGCCATACTTTTAGTGTAAACGCTATGGCTGCCAACTCTAAATCATGGGTCGGATAATTTCTCTCATGGTCCTTGAACTATTTGGATCCATAAACGACTATCTTCCCATTTTACATCAATACACAGCCCAATCCTTATTTTGAGGTATCCATACACACTGAAACCTCTTGAGCTGTTGGTTATGGTAAGAATAATTACGATAGTCAGTTTATTACTTCAATATACCAAAATTCACCGAAGCTACTTTCATACTTATCATCCTACTGACATACAATCTTTTTCGAACAAGATGTGTCAACTGAGCAGTCCATTTCGAGAAACTCACAAAAGCTCGTCTGTAAAACAATTTCCAGTTGCTACTCATGCTCTTCCCTGGACTTCGAATACATCGAAATATCATCGGTCCAGGTAAGGTTTAAATACCTCATCGTAGTTGAGTTCCACTCAATATTTCAATCACCTACATTCTTGACCTATGTACGCATAAACGTCTAATGTCATTTTGAAATCGCTTTCGTTCAAGATACTAACCCACGTCATTTCCTTTTTCTTATATTAACGGCTTTTATAAATTTTTTGTTTTTAAACTTCATGATTATTCGAATTCTATATTTCTTTATCGTACCAATAAAGGTACCCAAATTTTAAATGTATATATTACGACTGTCGATTTCAATTTATAAGTTATTTGTACTTCTAGATGCCGTCAAGTCTTCAGGCGGGAAGGTATTTTGAAATACCTTTATTAGCCCTCAGACTTGACCACATAGACTGGTTATGGATATATCATCCTCTTATCCTTGGCCGCAATTCATATTCACTACATATCGCTTAATCCAAATTACTTTACATATCAAAGATATTCTTACCTTGCATACGCCTCTTATTCCAATATATCTCGTATTCAGGATCTATCACATCTCAAAGCTTATCTCCTTTCATATATCACTTATAACAAACTCTTTCATTACTTATTAAAACTTACAATACACTTTTCAGGGGTGAAAACATCACTATCTTAAGATAGCAATCTAAACAACATAGCTTACAGCCAAATCAATCTATTCTCAAATATTACTTCCAAATTATTCATATTCCATTGAATAAATCGGCTGACATATCATTTTTCCCCTGTTTTCAACTAACAATCCCTTTACCCATATTCAGTTAGTGAAAATCAGCTAACTATAATCATCTTGCCTAAGGGTACAGGCTTCACATCTTTCCTTATCTTATAAGCAACTGAAGGCGGTATGAATAAATGCGTGGCACCAGGATTAATTAAAATAATTACTTCATTATTCACAACCAGTGTGGTATCTTCCACCACATCAGATGAAACATCAGTAGTGTCCTGGTCCAAGGCATACACTCGCCCTCGTCCAACATCTTATTTCCGTGGTAACTACCACATATTCTACATTGTTTACACTGCTACGGAGCAGGTCGGGGTCCTCCAATCATAATACCCCTTAAAAGTACTGTATTTGGATACACTGGGGCCTTACCAATCATCTTACCCCGTGACTCAATAGCTCTAAGCTTTTACCAAACTACCTTTTTCCCATTCTGACATCTTTGTCATTCTCTATTCTCTTCAGTCTCTATTTCGACCCTTACTACCTTTCCCAATTTCAGAGGCGTACAACTCATGATCTTATTCACACAACTATAGTCTGCGCACTGGCTCGACATAGGTAGTAATATCTAACGGGGCCAATCGGACTCTAATTGACAATCTGAGCCCTTCCATGAACTTTCAGACTTTTCAACCCTCACTGTTCATAGTGTCGGAGTCATATCTGGATAGGTATATAAACTGAGATTCATACTCGTTAATCAACGAGTTCGTCTGGGTCAGAGTAAAGAATTTTTTCTGTAATTTCCTTTAAACAATATCCGAGATATTCTGTCAACGGAATACATCTAGAATTATTTTTCATGTCCATTCTGGATGTCTAACTCTTAAGATGGGTCGAGCGCACTTCCACCAATGCTCTGACTCACCCTCAAATACCATGTATACTCTAAGCAATTAGCTCGCAAAATATTCTCCACACTCCGCTCTAACCTCACGAAGTGTGTCTCAATACTGTCTGATCTCTTTTTCGGACTCTGTGGAGCATGCTCAACATCAGCCTCCACTTCAATCTCATCTTGAGTCTCATGTGGCGAATCAGTACAACTCTCAGGCCTATATCTATGGCCTCAAGCTCGTGTACTCGCCCCTCTACCATAGCGGCTATCAGTTAATGAGTCTATTCTTGCATTAGAAACCAAATTCTTAGCTACAATTCCATATCGATATACACAATTGTATCCAAACAATGCACAGTACATGGGGATGTAAACTTTCTTAACTACTAACATCGACTCATATCAGGCCAACTCAGCTATGATACCAAAAACTGTCACGACCTAAATTACCTAAAAATTAGAGTAAATTTTTCGCCTTTCATTTATTATTTAATTCTTAGCTTTCTCTCATTGTGACCATCCTACAAACAGTTGGGCTATGATTCTGTGTTAGTCACCTCTCACCTATTTATCATTCCATTTTCATAATCACATTCATATATCAGGATTTATTATCCTTTGACTTTAACTAAATACATATACAATGGTATTACATCACCTTACATCCCCGACATCATATCCATTTACAGTATTGTGCATTACATATTTAGATACAAAACTATACAAATGTGTATACCTGTCTCTCGATGGGAAGCGGCGGATACCAAGAAGCAAGTCCTCAGCCGCTCACTAACTATTGCGAGTGCTCTGAAAAGATGGAAAAATAAGGGGGTGAGCAAACCACACGCTCAATAAGGCAATTATGCAAGTAAGTAGATAGCTCCACTATCTACATGCTCATAATGCCATGCCTTAAAATCCATTTCCTTTCATTAAAATCTCAAGCACAAAATCATGCATACATCAATGACATAGTTTATCAAAACTATTTGTGCATATAGAAATCATGTAATTCATGCATCAAAGGCATTTTATGTGACATCATTAAATCATACTTAGCATGAGGTAAATTAAGATCATGCATCATTTCATGCCATGTAAAACAAATCATGAAAAACAATTCTTTTCATGAAGCTTATCATTAAAGTATGGAACACTCATCATGCTACTACATTTAAATCATTTCATTAAAACTGCAGTATAAAAATAACCCCTCTGGGTCAATCATCTCAAAACTCATAAAACAACTCG
The DNA here is from genome assembly GCA_033439115.1 of Firmiana major. Lineage (NCBI taxonomy): Eukaryota > Viridiplantae > Streptophyta > Magnoliopsida > Malvales > Malvaceae > Firmiana > Firmiana major. The sequence goes on along the minus strand of CM065908.1, from coordinate 40,001,810 downwards.
TTATAAAATTCTATCATAAAATCACCCTTCTTTTAGGATCACATGTCATAAGATCATTTGAAATCTACCATCACAGTAGAAAATCATAAAATTGGGGGCTTGACCCCTCCCTCGGGTCTACCCTGGTCTATTGAGACCACAAGTTATATCATGTGAGATAAGTAGGTGACTATATCAGTAACAATGAGGACTATGGCCATAACCTAATGATCCCTGGTAACACGGTACCTAGTGTGTGGGGTATCACACCTGAAAGAGAGGTGGGTCGGTCCTACCCGCTAGAACAGCATAACATCAGGATTGTGAGGGCAAGGCTTACTGCATCGTGGCTAATGCCACTTCACTCTAACAATCCCCACGGTACAACGTACTCCACGTGCCATACACGGTACAACGTACTCCGTGAACCCCAAGCTCAGTCAGGGGTGCCTGCAATAGGTCTTATCCACCCATACCATCTCTGTCTCAGTATGCACATGTTGACATATCATCTCACTATGACACACAGTCTACAAGAGGTTCCAACATGGCTATATGCATGTAATATAAATCCCTGTGCGAGCGAAGCTCTAGCACGGCTCCATGCATATTCATGATATCAAAAAATCTCGTGCGAGCGAAGCTCTAGAACAGTTTCATAAAATCAGTAAAATCTGCGTACGAGTAGCACTCCAGTACGACTTTAAAATGAGTTATAAATCCATATAAAACTTCATGCGAGCAAGCTCCAGCATGGTGTTATGCATCAATAAATCAAATCTCGTGCGAGTTACACTCCAACACGACTTTATGCAATTAAATCGATTAAATCATGTACGAGCAAGGCTCCAGTATGGCTTTATGCAATTAAATCGATTATATCACGTACGAGCAAGGCTCCAGTACAGCTTTATACAATTATCATTTCAAAACAAGATGCGAGCTAAGCTCTAGCACCTCCCATGCATGTCAAATCATTAAAACTAGTGCGAGCAATCGCTCTAACACCTTTTTATGCATATTCAGTCAAAACAAGACAAAACAAGGTGCGAGCTAGGCTCAAACACCTTTCATGCATTTCACAATAATAAAATCAGTGCGAGCAACCGCTCTAGCACATTTCATGCATATGATGTCACACAAGTCAGTGCGAGTGTCACGACCCAATTCCATTCTTTTTAACCGAAAATCACTGAAAATTTTTCGCGTTTTACTGTTACCTTACCCGATCGTGAACTAAACTCACCACACACTGTTGGGCTGTGAGTCAAAAATAAACACCACATCTCATTCATTCTCAATTAATTAAAACGATGTCATACATTTGCATTTAAATCTTGTACTTATACAAGAGTATGTTTACTGACATCTACATCCCCCATAATTACAACTCAAAAGAATACTGTGCTTTTACATTGTTTAGATACAAAAAGAATCACTGTGTATATACCTCTTAGCAATGGAGATGCAGCGGAGTCCAAAATACCACGCCTCAGTCCTTACTGGGCTACTATGCACGCTCTGTAGGGGGGAAAATAGAGTGGGATGAGCAACCACACGCTCAGTAAGGCAATAATGCAAGCATGGTAGATAACTACTCTATCTACATGCTGATAGTGTTATGCATAAATCATTTATGGTAGGAGCATGAGGAATAAAACTATGCCATGTGAATATACATATATATCATGTATCAAAATCATGTGCATTGGCATATAAAACATGGTAGAAACATCATGTGTAAATCATCTCATGCTCAATCTCATTTAAATTCATAAAAGGGCAATTCATTAAGAAACTTCCTTTTTAAACCAACATCATCAACCTCTTTCTCAACACATAATTACCACCAAATCAACTCACAATCACAACCACATTTTCGTTTCACAATTCACGCATGTTTATAAAAACTAGGTCACTATATCAAAAGTGCCTATGTGGACCACTACATCATAAATCATCCCAGACCATACGCATCCAGGTGTGCGGGGTATCATGCTGGCACGAAGATGGATTATCCCTCGCCAGACTTTCTCATCACATAACCATCATGCGGTACATCGTACTCCGTGTGATATACACAGTACAGCGTACTCCACAGACTCATATCGTGATTGGGGGTGCCATTCCTAGGTCTTACCTACCCCATACCAAGAGTTTTCCATATCCGTGAAGGAGAGCCTCCCTGCCGAACAGAGCCTCCCTGCCTCCTCGGGCTTAAGGATGTTAGCTTAAGGATGTAGGGCTTAAGGATCCTTCCGTAAGAGAGCCTCCCCACCGAACAGAGCCTCCCCGCCTAACAGAGCCTCCCCGCCTCTTTGGGCTTAAGGATGTTGGCTTAAGGATGTAGGGCTTAAGGATCTTACTGTACCCATGTAGGAGAGCCTCCCTGCCTAACAGAGCCTCCCCGCCCCTCCAGGGCCTAAGGATGTTGGCTTAAGGATCCCACCGTAAGAGAGCCTCCCCACCGAACAGAGCCTCCCCGCCTAACAGAGCCTCCCCGCCTCTTTGGGCTTAAGGATGTTGGCTTAAGGATGTAAGGCTTAAGGATCTTACCAACTTTCACAACCTTATACGTGTCACAATGTGAAAACTTGTGCGAGCAAAGCTCTAGCACGACTCAGGTATCCTCTCATACAGAGACGCGTACGAGCATAGCTCTAGTACGGTTATACTCATAAGACAACTACTCAAAATCCACGTACGAGCAGAAGCTCCAGTACGGTTTATAAACATCATCATAGTTTCCAAATCAAGGTGCGAGCTAAGCTCCAGCACGTTTCATACAAATGAAAACATAGAAATCCAGCGCGAGCGAGGCTCTAGCGCGATTTATGTCATACAAATACGATAGGCGGCTCATACACAATCAAACAATCCCGGCAATCGGGTTTAGCACTCACAAATGCTTTTCTACAACAACCATACAATACTAGCCGACCCATCTACTAGCTTGCTTAAAACCAAGCAATTTCGTTTTGAAAAGCATCAAAACATTAGATTTATGCAATTATTAGCCTTACTATCCCATTTCATAAAATCCACTTCAAATCCAAAACCTCGCATATACTCCTCATCATTCACGAATACCATCAATCATTTATTTGAGCAACCATGCGTTTCATAAAACACCCAATAATCACCCACAAGTTCAAAGTACGAGCAGCTACCTCTATATACTCACAAAATTCCCTTACCTGGAATCGCGATGCGTGATTCCACTTCCTTAAGCTGCTTACTCGTACGGTTCGATTCGCCTTCAACGAACTCTTCGTGACTGCACAAAATCGTATCTCGCATTATATTCGATCCATATAATATGACATCGTGCGTTCACTATAGTCAATTCGACCTATAGTTTTCTATTAATGCTTGTGAGGCCTCGTTTCATTACTTTATCCATAACTCGAGTCTATGGATCTTCTTAGGCCTATTAACTTATTCAAAATCGATATTAAATCGACATTAAGCTCATAGTGTTCATATTCCATGAATTCCCTCACTATGGCATTTATCAAGCATATACATACCCATTTTCACAATTCCTCCAAACTCACAATGTAATCTCATTTAACCATCTAAAATCATAAACATTACCTCAATAACAACTTTAGTAATGCCCATAAATCATAAACTTATTGAACCCATATATTCTCACATCATACCCATTCTAGGTTTTCTAGGTTACACCAATTCCACCACATCCCTAGATAATTTATCCATCAATAGTCATGCCAAACAACTCCAAAATCAATTAAATAGACAACGTATTTGGATTGGAGTGTTAGAATCTTACCAAATATGATTTTTCTTCTTGCTCCAAATGGCAATGCCCTTAACTCCTTCAATACCAACAATGGAAAAATGCCTTCACACTATGTTGTTCTTCTCTTTAATAGGAACAACTTTGCCTCTAATGGTCTCTCTTTAATTCTTGCTGGAAATGGCTGATTTTAGAGAGGGAAAGTTAGGTTTTTGGGTTGAAAGTGAAAAGTTAGTGTTTTTCCCGAGATTTCCTGATTTTCAGCTCTCCTTATATAGAAATGGCTTGAGGAGATCGATCTGGCCCAAGAGGAGATCGATCTGGTCCCTTAAAATCCCTCTTTTTCACGACATTTTTAAGCCTGAGATCGATCTGTCGAAGCATGAGATCGATCTGTCGAGGCATGAGATCGATCTGCTCCCAAACAGAGAGCTAAGGAGATCGATCTGGGTACTTGGGGATCGATCTTTTCGCTACAGAATGCTTGGGAGATCGATCTGGCTCCATTGGAGATCGATCTGCTCTATTCTTTCGCCCAAATAAGAGCATTCTGGCTCTTCCAGATCGATCTCTCATCCTATGAGATCTATCTGGCCCTCATGTTTTCCAGATTTCCTGTAGTTTCCTTGCTGCAACTCATACCAATACATCCTTAATCTATTTCCATGGCCATTTTCTCATCCATCCACCTTTATAACTTGAAAATGGCATCCATTCATACCTTATGCACATTGAAACTTGTGTGCATTCATTGTATGTCCAAAGGTATGCTACATGAAACCAAATGGAAGCATAACTCCATTCCATTTTACCACACTACTCATCTTGAGTTTCAATCACATCCATCACTTGCCAGAACTCATTTCTTCATATTCGTACTCAATGAAACTTGTATGTACGTTACAAATCATATTACACATACATACATTGAATCCATGGACTTACATCAATCATACTTTACATTACAAGTCCATTCATATTATTTGATCCAATTACACACATTACCATTATACATATGCAGGGTCTTACATTCTCCCCTCCTTCAAGGAATTTGGTCCTCCAAATTAGAACCAAGTCACTCTACAAAAAGTTGGGGGTACTTCTCCCGTATCAAGTTCTCCAATTCCCATGTGGCCTCTTCCGCCGTGTGGTGTTGCCAAAGACCTTTCACCAAGGGAATTGTCTTATTTCGCAACACTTTCTCTTTTCTGTCTAATATCCGAACCGACTTCTCAACATACGTCATACTCTCACGGAGCTCCAACGGCTCATATCTTATCACGTGTGTCGGGTCCGGGTGATACTTCCGAAGCATCGAGACGTGGAAGACGTTGTGGACATTTGCCAAGTCCGGTGGCAATGCCAACCTATACACCTTATCTCCCACTCTCTCCAAAATCTCGAAGGGTCCGATATATCTAGGGCTCAGCTTGCCCTTCTTACCAAATCTCATAATACCCTTCGATGGTGATACCCTCAGAAACACCGACTCACCCTCATCAAACTCCAGTGGTCTTCGTCTTTTATCAGCATAACTCTTTTGCCGGCTCTGACCTGTCCGTAATCTCTCACATATCAACTGGACGTCCTCAGATGCCTGCTGCACTAAGTCCGGAGCAAAAATCTGTCTGTCACCAACCTCTTCCCATCAAATAGGGGAATGGCATCTACGCCCGTACAATGCCTCATAGGGTGCCATCCCGATACTCGCATGATAGCTATTATTATAAGCGAACTCAGCTAACTGCAGGTGGTCATCCCAGGAGCCTCTAAAATCCAGCACACACGCTCTCAACATATCCTCGAGGGTCTGTATAGTCCTCTCTGGCTGCCCATCTGTCTGAGGATGAAAAGCGGTGCTAAAACTCAATTGGGACCCCAGCGCTTCCTGAAAATGTTCCCAAAAATAGGAAGTGAAGCGGGCATCCCTATCAGAAACAACACTCACTGGTACACCATGTAGCCGTACTATCTCTCGAATATATAGGTTCGCCAACTGACTCAGTGTATCGGTAGCTCTCATAGCCAAGAAATGGGCGGACTTAGTCAACCGGTCCACAATAACCCATATGGCATCATGACCTCTACGGGTCCTCGGCAACCCCATCACAGAATCCATGGTGACATGCTCCCACTTTCAGGTCGGTATCGGTAGAGGCTGCAATAATCCTGCAGGCTTCTGATGCTCTACCTTCACTTGCTGACAAACGAGACACTTAGCGACATATTCAGCAATGTCTCTCTTCATTCCAAACCTCCAATAAACCTTCCGAAGGTTTTGATACATCTTGGTACTTCCTGGATGTATCGTATACTTCGATGAGTGAGCCTCTGATAAAATCGTTCTCCTGATCTCAGGATCCCTGGGAACGCATACTCTGCCTCTGAACCTCAATAACCCATCAGCACTCTGCTCAAAATCAATACCCACACATGTCTGTACCTGCCTCAGCCAATCGATACACCGTCGATCGCTCTGCTGGGCTTGCCGAATACGGCCAATCAACTCTGGCTCTAGTCTCAAACTAGCCATGATCTCAAGTCTCTCAGATCCATGTGGGGTTACATCTAAACTGAGGTTCACAAAGTGTTCTAACAATTCATGTTCCCGTACCATCATATAAGACACCAACCCAAGGCTCTTTCTACTCAAAGCATCGGCCACTACATTTGCCTTACCTGGGTGGTACATGATTTCACAATCATAGTCTTTCAGGAGTTCGAGCCATCTCCTCTGTCTCATATTCAGCTCTTTCTGCGAGAACAGCTACTTAAGGCTCTTATGATCTGTGAACACCTGAAATTTCTCACCATAGAGATAGTGGTGCCATATTTTCAAAGCAAATACTACAGCCGCCAACTCCAAATCATGTGTTGGGTAGTTCCTCTCATGATCTTTCAACTGTCTAGATCCATAGGCAACTACCTTCCCATCCTGCATAAGCACACAGCCCAGTCCCTGGTGTGATGCATCCGTATACATCGAGAATCCTCCTGAGCTGGTAGGAATGGTGAGAACTGGAGCAGTCTTCAATCGACACTTAAGCTCCTCAAAACTCCTCTCACATGCCTCATCCGACACAAACTTAACATCTTTTTGCGTGAGGCGTGTCAACGGAGCAGCTAGTCTGGAGAAACCCTCTACAAATCTCCGATAATATCCTGCCAATCCCAGGAAACTTTGATCTCAGTTACTGTCTTGGGCTGTTCCCACTGTACAACTGCCTCTATCTTGGATGGATCCACCGATACCCCATCCTTTGACACAACATGCCCCAAAAATGAGATCTCTTCCAACCAAAAGTTACACTTGCTGAGTTTGGCATACAATTCTCTCTCTCGAAGGGTCTGCAGAACTATCCTCAAGTGCTCCTCATGATCTTCCCTGGACTTGGAATAAACCAAAATGTCATCGATAAACACTATCACAAACTTGTCCAGGTATGGCTTGAACACATCATTCATCAATGCCATAAATGCTACGGGAGCATTCGTCAATCCGAATGGCATCACCAAAAACTCGTAGTGGCCATAACGGGTACGAAATGCTGTCTTGGGTACATCTCCACTCCTAATCCTCAACTGATGATACCCTGACCGCAGATCTATCTTAGAAAATACTTCGGTTCCCTGGAGCAGATCCAACAAATCATCGATTCTTGGAAGGGGGTACTTGTTCTTAATGGTGGCCTTATTCAACAACCGGTAATCTATACACAGTCGGAGGCTTCCATCCTTCTTCCTTACAAATAGAATCGGTGCTCCTCAAGGTGAGACACTCGGTCTAATAAACCCCTTCTCCAGCAACTCTTGCAGCTGTTTCTTCAGCTCTTCCAACTCTATCGGAGCCATTCTATAGGGTGGTTTCGATATCGGCTCTGTACCAGGCACTAAATCAATGCAAAATTCCATTTCCCTTTCAGGTGGTAGTCCTGGTAATTCGTCCGGAAAGACATTAGGGTAATCCATAATTACGGGTATGTCCTTCAATTCCGGGTGTGCCTCATCTATATCGACCACATAGGCAATGAACCCTTCACATTATCCTTTCCATCGTTAGTAACATAAACCATCACTCCACATTCAATATTTATCAAAAACAAATAATTTATCTCTCAAGCAATATGCATTTAAAATTATACTCTTTTATTTACCACAATTATACAAGTTTCATATCATTTCTTTTCATCAAAATTTACAATAAGATTGTCTAATCCTGAAAACATCAATGTTTTGGCACGACAATCCATCACAACACGATTGGTAGCCAACCAATCCATTCCCAAAATTACATCAAAATCATTCATATTCAATAAAATCAGATTGGCTATCATTTCCTTCCCCTCTATCTTTAACTTACAATCCCTACATACATGCTCAGTCAATTGACTATCATTCATGGGTGTGGAAATCATCAACATTTTATCCAACAATGTTGGTTTCACATATTTCAACAATTTATGTGCAAAGGAAGGTGATATGAAAGAATGCGTGGCACCAGGATCAAATAATACCAATGCTTCTAAATCAAAGATTCTGATGGTACCTTTAATCATATCCGTCGATGCATCTGCAGTGTCCTGGTCCAGTGCATGTACTCTTCCTCTGCTCACACCCGCAGCCTGTTTCCCTTTTTCCTCAGCTGTAGCCCTCCTCCTCGGGGTTGCTGTTTCAACTGGAGCTCCCTCAGGCTCCTTGCCCTTCTGTGGGGCAATCTCCATCTTCTCGAGACAATACTTAGCTATATGTCCTGGTCTCTCGCATCTAAAACACACCATAGGGGTCATCAGACAGGGCCTATTCCCATGAAATCTCCCACATCTCCTACACTGATCAGTAGTAGGCCGTGGTCCTCCAATAGTCATGCCCCTTGGCGCAGTCAAGGCTGGGTATACGGGAGGTCTAGCAGCTCTCTCCCGCACCTCCTCAATCTTTGGCCTCTTCTCAAAAAATCTTTGGCCATCTCTCTTGGCCACTCTTCCAAACCCGGATCTCTTCTGGTCCCTGTCCTTTCTAACACTGACTCTCCCAAGCTCAGAGGCATTTCGCTCAAAGTCTTGCTCACATAACTGAGCCTTATGTACAGCCTCCTCATAGGTCAAGATGTCGAAGGGAGCTAGCTTAGTCCGGATGGCCAATCTCAATCCATCCATGAACTTCTGTATCTTTCGGGTCTCACTACCCATCGTGTCAGGGTCATATCTCCCCAATGACATAAACTTGGACTCATACTCGTCCACAGTCCGGTTCCCCTGAACCAAATTCATAAATTCCATCCGTAATTTCCTCTGTGCAGTAGCTGGAATATACTGTCTCCTGAAGGCCTCTAAAAATATCTCCCACGAGATCTCAGAGTGTCTGGCCCTCAAAATAACCTCGGTGGACCTCCACCAATGCTCGGCCTCGCCTTTCAACATAAACACGGCAAAGGCTACCTTTTCAACTGAAGTGCATCGAAAAAACCTATATAGTTTCTCCATCTCATACACCCAATCCTCCGTAATCTCTAGGTCCTTCACCCCTCTAAACACTGGGGGTTTCAGCGCTTGAAACTCTCACAACCTGCTCAAGTCGCAGTCATAACCCAAATCACTACCGCTCTGCTGTGGAGCGATAGGAGAATCTGTATCCTGGGCTGGAGGTGGTGTAACTGTAGCTGTCTCAGCAGCATGAGGTCTCTCCGCCTCTGCAGCTGCCTGTTCAGTAGTAGGCTGTGCTGCGGGACCTCGTCTATCACCGGCACGCAATGCCTGCGTGACTATCTCCACCAAATTCTCAATACTCCGCTCTAATCTAGCGAAGCGAGCCTCAGTATCCTCTGCTCTCCCAGCAGGGTTCTGTGGAGCCTGCTCAGTCTGTGGCTCCGCACGGCTCTCAGGCCTACCTCTACGGCCTCTAGCATGTGCTCTCGCCCCTCTACCTTGGCGTGTAACTGGCATAGTGCCTAACTTCTTGTATTATAATAATTCATTAAGCTCAATCCATCACGGTATACACAGTTATATCTAAACAAAAGCACAGTACTATGGGGATGTACTTTCCTACGTTTTATTAATGACTCACATCAGGCCAACACAGCTCTGATACCAATCTCTGTCACGACCCAATTCCATTCTCTTTAACCGAAAATCACTGAATATTTTTTACGTTTTACTGTTACCTTACCCGGTGAACTAAACTCACCACACACTGTTGGGCTGTGAGTAAAAAATAAACACCACATCTCATTCATTCTCAATTAATTAAAACGATGTCATACATTTGCATTTAAATCTTGTACTTATACAAGAGTATGTTTACTAACATCTACATCCCCCATAATTACAACTCAAAAGAATACTGTGCTTTTACATTGTTTAGATACAAAAAGAATCACTGTGTATATACCTCTTAGCAATGGAGATGCAGCAGAGTCCAAAATACCACGCCTCAGTCCTTACTGGGCTACTATGCACGCTCTGTAGGGGGAAAATAGGGTGGGATGAGCAACCACACGCTCAGTAAGGCAATAATGCAAGCATGGTAGATAACTACTCTATCTACATGCTGATAGTGTTATGCGTAAATCATTTATGGTAGGAGCATGAGGAATAAAACTATGCCATGTGAATATACATATATATCATGTATCAAAATCATATGCATTGGCATATAAAACATGGTAGAAACATCATGTGTAAATCATCTCATGCTCAATCTCATTTAAATTCATAAAAGGGCAATTCATTAAGAAACTTCCTTTTTAAACCAACATCATCAACCTCTTTCTCAACACATAATTACCAACAAATCAACTCACAATCACAACCACATTTTCGTTTCACAATTCACGCATGTGTATTAAAACTAGGTCACTATATCAAAAGTGCCTATGTGGACCACTACATCATAAATCATCCCAGACCACACGCATCCAGGTGTGCGGGGTATCATGTTGGCACGAAGATGGATTATCCCTCGCCAGACTTTCTCATCACATAACCATCATGCGGTACATCGTACTTCATGTGATATACACGGTACAGCGTACTCCACAGACTCATATCGTGATTGGGGGTGCCATTCCTAGGTCTTACTTACCCCATACCAAGAGTTTTCCATATCCGTGAAGGAGAGCCTCCCTGCCGAACAGAGCCTCCCCGCCTAACAGAGCCTCCCTGCCTCCTCGGGCTTAAGGATGTTAGCTTAAGGATGTAGGGCTTAAGGATCCTTCCGTAAGAGAGGCTCCCCACCGAACAGAGCCTCCCCGCCTAACAGAGCCTCCCCGCCTCTTTGGGCTTAAGGATGTTGGCTTAAGGATGTAGGGCTTAAGGATCTTACTGTACCCATGTAGGAGAGCCTCCCTGCCTAACAGAGCCTCCCCGCCCCTCCAGGGCTTAAGGATGTTGGCTTAAGGATCCCATCGTAAGAGAGCCTCCCCACCGAACAGAGCCTCCCCGCCTAACAGAGCCTCCCCGCCTCTTTGGGCTTAAGGATGTTGGCTTAAGGATGTAAGGCTTAAGGATCTTACCAACTTTCACAACCTTATACGTGTCACAATGTGCAAACTTGTGCGAGCAAAGCTCTAGCACGACTCAGGCATCCTCTCATACAGAGACGCGTACGAGCATAGCTCTAGTACGGTTATACTCATAAGACAACTACTCAAAATCCACGTACGAGCAGAAGCTCCAATACGGTTTATAAACATCATCATAGTTTCCAAATCAAGGTGCGAGCTAAGCTCCAGCACGTTTCATACAAATGAAAACATAGAAATCCAGCGCGAGCGAGGCTCTAGCGCGATTTATGTCAGACAAATACGATAGGCGGCTCATACACAATCAAACAATCCCGGCAATCGGGTTTAGCACTCACAAATGCTTTTCTACAACAACCATACAATACTAGCCGACCCATCTACTAGCTTGCTTAAAACCAAGCAATTTCGTTTTGAAAAGCATCAAAACATTAGATTTATGCAATTATTAGCCTTACTATCCCATTTCATAAAATCCACTTCAAATCCAAAACCTCGTATATACTCCTCATCATTCACGAATACCATCAATCATTTATTTGAGCAACCATGCGTTTCATAAAACACCTAATAATCACCCACAAGTTCAAAGTACGAGCAGCTACCTCTATATACTCACAAAATTCCCTTACCTGGAATCGCGATGCGTGATTCCACTTCCTTAAGCTGCTTACTCGTACGGTTCGATTCGCCTTCAACGAACTCTTCGGGACTGCACAAAATCGTATCCCGCATTATATTCGATCCATATAATATGACATCGTGCGTTCACTATAGTCAATTCGACCTATAGTTTTCTATTAATGCTTGTGAGGCCTCGTTTCATTACTTTATCCATAACTCGAGTCTATGGATCTTCTTAGGCCTATTAACTTATTCAAAATTGATATTAAATCGACATTAAGCTCATAGTGTTCATATTCCATGAATTCCCTCACTATGGCATTTATCAAGCATATACATACCCATTTTCACAATTCCTCCAAACTCACAATGTAATCTCATTTAACCATCTAAAATCATAAACATTACCTCAATAACAACTTTAGTAATGCCCATAAATCATAAACTTATTCAACCCATATATTCTCACATCATACCCATTCTAGGTTTTCAAGGTTACACCAATTCCACCACATCCCTAGATAATTTATCCATCAATAGTCATGCCAAACAACTCCAAAATCAATTAAATAGACAACGTATTTGGATTGGAGTGTTAGAATCTTACCAAATATGATTTTTCTTCTTGCTCCAAATGGCAATGCCCTTAACTCCTTCAATACCAACAATGGAAAAATGCCTTCACACTATATTGTTCTTCTCTTTAATAGGAACAACTTTGCCTCTAATGGTCTCCCTTTAATTCTTGCTGGAAATGGCTGATTTTAGAGAGGGAAAGTTAGGTTTTTGGGTTGAAAGTGAAAAGTTAGTGTTTTTCCCGAGATTTCCTGATTTTTAGCTCTCCTTATATAGAAATGGCTTGAGGAGATCGATCTGGTCCAAGAGGAGATCGATCTGGTCCCTTAAAATCCCTCTTTTTCACGACATTTTTAAGCCTGAGATCGATCTGTCGAAGCATGAGATCGATCTGTCGAGGCATGAGATCGATCTGCTCCCAAACAGAGAGCTAAGGAGATCGATCTGGGTACTTGGGGATCGATCTTTTCACTACAGAATGCTTGAGAGATCGATCTGGCTCCATTGGAGATCGATCTGCTCTATTCTTTCGCCCAAATAAGAGCATTCTGGCTCTTCCAGATCGATCTCTCATCCTATGAGATCGATCTAGCCCTCATGTTTTCCAGATTTCCTGTAGTTTCCTTGCTGCAACTCATACCAATACATCCTTAATCTATTTCCATGGCCATTTTCTCATCCATCCACCTTTATAACTTGAAAATGGCATCCATTCATACCTTATGCACATTGAAACTTGTGTGCATTCATTGTATGTCCAAAGGTATGCTACATGAAACCAAATGGAAGCATAACTCCATTCCATTTTACCACACTACTCATCTTGAGTTTCAATCACATCCATCACTTGCCAGAACTCATTTCTTCATATTCGTACTCAATGAAACTTGTATGTACGTTACAAATCATATTACACATACATACATTGAATCCATGGACTTACATCAATCATACTTTACATTACAAGTCCATTCATATTATTTGATCCAATTACACACATTACCATTATACATATACGGGGTCTTACAGCGAGCAACCACTCTAGCACATTTTATGCACACTCACAAATGCAAATATAGTGCGAGCTATGTGCCAGCACTATCTGTTTCCATATAAACTTGATAGTTGGCCCATTTTCCAAAGAATTTTCATTTAAATAGAAATAACACTTACGCAGTGTTATTTTGTGAAACTTATGTAATTATTGGCCAATCTACCGATTTGCTTTGCTTAAAAACCAAGAAAATTCCTTAATTCAAAAAATTCCTTAAATCATGCATGTCATGCTTTCACCATCCTTAGGTAAACTTCCCTCAATAGGGGTAAAATAGTCTTTACCTATTTCGAGTCCTTAAAATCTTTAATTTATTTCTAAGACCTTTATACATATTCAGTGTATACATACATATTCAGTGTATACAAAAACTATTAAAATACACATAGCTACCTCTAGCTATTCACACAATTCCCTTACCTCATTTTTCTGTATAGTCTGACCTTTCCAATGATTACTCGTCACGCAGTCCGATTTGCTCCCAATCCAATCTCCAGAACTGCGGATAAATATTCATTAGATCAAATACAATATAATTAATTGTATTTCATATTTTCTAGGCTTAATTTAAATCATTGGGCTCATTTACCCATATTGGGCCCGATTGTATCATAATGGACCTTAATCGGCTTTAAGCCCATTTTCCACTTACTATTCATATTATCGAGGCCCATTAGGCTCATTGGGCCCATCAGTATTTATTGAACCTCATTCTAAACTCTCGAATAACTTATTTAATTATTTACGATAATTTATTTTAATTTTCAAAATATAATTCATTTTATGCGAAAATTAAATCCGTAATTTATCTAACACATATAATGATACAAATTATCGTAAATAAGGGTTACTTACCCAAGATTCCATGAGAATACGTAAATCGAAACTGTCTCGATCTCTGATTTGACGTCAATTATCGAGCTACACAATTTAATATTTTTTTCGGGTAAATTTCCAGTCGGATATTAATCAAATTAAATATTCTAAAATTTAAATCGGTCAATTTCGACCGCTTATCGACCTACCCGTAACTTGATTGCATCACTGGAATTTTTCTCAATTTTTCCTCTTTTTTTCTTTTTCCCATTTTTCTTTTTTTTTCTTTTTCTTTTTGGTTGAACCAGTTCGGTCCGATTCAACCTGGTTCAGACCGATTCGGTCTAGCCGGTTCAGTCCAATTTGGTCGGTTCAGGGTTTCGCCGGCCAGTTGTCCGCCGAATTCCACTGCCAGTAGCTCCGCAAGGTCGTTCGATGCACAGATCTGGGGTTAGTTTTGTCCGAGGTGGTCGAAAAGTGGTCGTCTGACTCTTCTCCTTTTCGATGTCGGTGTCGATTTTTCCTTTCACCGTTTACGGGTTTTTCGGTGGTTGGGGGCACGTGTTCCAGTTGCTGGGGGCTCTCACGGGGTCAGGCTTCCCTCGACTATCGGTGGGCGGGCCTGAATCGACGCCGGTCACTAAATTCTTTTTCTCCCTCTCTCGGCTCTCTTTCACCGCCGATCGCCGCTTCCCTCTTCCGCCTACCAAAGCCGGCAAGGCTCGGCTGGCCTGCCTCTCGCCTGGGTTCGCTGTCGGCCGCCTCCGTCGGTGCCGCAAAAGGGAAGCATCAGCTTTCGTTTTTCCTATTTCACGATTTTTGTGATCTTTTGTTTATTTATTTATTTAATTTATTTATAATTTATTTATAATATTATTTTAATCCATTATTTTATTATTAAAAATCTAAAAATATTTTAAAAATTCTTATTTAATTCATTTAATCCATAAATGAATTTATCGGTCTTGTTTCATCTTTTCGGTATATTTTTTTATTATTTTCGGGATAATTTTACCGATGTAAAAATTTTGATTAATTCCTATAAATTCATATCTTGATCAATTTAACCCAAAATTTAATTATTTCTTCGTTATTGATTAAGATTTCTCATTCCTATGTTTTTAATAAAATTTTCTTCTCGAATTTATACCGGCTTTCGATCTTTTGACTATTTTACCCTTGCACGTGTTCAGGAATACCATTTCAATCTTTCATTTGATCTTTTCTCATTTTGTGTTTTAAATAAAATCGGATCTTACACAGTCCCTTGTGGTGTATGCAGAACTGCGTTGGGTATTTATGCCACTCGGTGCCCTATTTTCGCCATTTGTTTAAGTGGCGTGGGGCGATGTACAACCCTGATCCAGTTTACAGTTCCCTTACCATGGCCATAGGTATACTGTCTACGTGAACTATTTACGCGAAATTTCTACGTGAACTATCTACGCGAAAATGACTTTATTACTACGTGTCTCTGCCTAGTCTCCATGAAATTATTCAATATGATTTTAAAGAATAAGTATTAAGCTACGTGTTTCATATGTTACATGTTTTGATTTGATTTTTGAAATGAACTACGGGATACATGCTACGCGTTATATGCTATGTGACATTTGCTACGTGATTTATAAGCTATGTGATTTCTATACTATGTGATTTATATGCTACGTGGTTTATAAGATATTTGAAAACAAATAGGCTACGTGACTTTATATGTTACATGTTATAATGTTTTGCTTTTATATGTTTTATTGCTAAGACTGCTTTAAACGCATGTCTTACTGGGCTTGAAGAGCTCACACCTTCCTTTTTCCCTTCCAAATTATTTTAAGTGATTTGCTAGCTCTACCTGCAATATAGTGGTCCTGGACGAGTGGACATGACCCCCCTTTTTAGAGCTACTTTTGTACAAGCAAGGTATACTTTTACTTTATCTGCCAGACACCCTGTAAAACATAGATAGTTAGTGTACATGAGCTTTTGGGATGTAAACTAAGTAGATATGAATGTAAATAAAGTTGTAATTACGCCGTTTGCATAATATTGTACATTCCATGATGTTAAAGTGTGGAAATGAGCATAGATGCACTGTTGAGTAAGAAAAAGAAATTAAAATCAACTTGTTGCAATTATAAACTGCGTTTTGTACCTTGTAGGAGGGTTAGGTTAAAAATATGTCATTATGCTGACGAATTTTTTTATAAAATAAAAGGGTTAAGAAATCGACACTAATAGGAATACAACTTAAGTAAAGGACATAGAAAGTTAAAATTAGCCCATATTTCCATATTTTCGGGGTGTTACCTATTACTGGGTATCAGAGAAAAAGTTGTCTAAAACTGTCAGTGTCGACTAGAAAAGTTAGATTACATCCCAAATTATCTATGCTTGTCTGGTTATAAAGTAAGTATATATGTTAAGTTATTACTAAAATTTTGGTATACGTTCAGGTAAACGATCATTGAGCTATGAGTGGTAGACGGGGCCGTCCACGGAGATAGGCACAACCTCCTCCACCTCCTCTCCATCAGCCTGAGAGCCTTACTGCTAGAATAAGGAGGCTCGAAGAAGGCATGCAGAGTATGAAGGAAGGATTGAGTGCCCTTACTACCATGTTTGCCTAGCAGTTTGGGGTAAATACATCTGGTACCGGTGCTACCACCACACCTATACCTACTCCTCCTCCCTAGTATAGGACCCTCTGCAGCTACAATTCCTCAACCTACAGCCCTACAGCCTAGAAATAAAATAGATATACAGAGGCTGCGAGACTTTATGAGAATGCATCCCCCAGAGTTCACAGGGGTGAAAGATCCGATCAAGGCCGAGGAATGGTTACTAGATCTCGATACAATATTTCAGTATCTGAGGTATACAAATGCGAATAAAGTGACCATGGTCAGTTACATGATGATAGGTCAAGCCAAGTTTTGGTGGAGGGTCATGCAGACAGCCTTAGTTTAGAATCCTTCTAACATTACTTAGGATGTCTTCCTTGATGTATTACAGGCCTAATACATTCTGCCCACAGCACAGAAGAAGATGTAGGTGGAGTTTTTAAGTTTGGTTTAGGGGAGTTTGACCATAGATGAGTATGAGAATCAGTTTACTACCTTGTCAAGATATAACCCAGAAACTATTAGGGATCTCGCACGTCAGACTGAGTGATTCCTGGTAGGGCTAAGATCAATGATTCGGGACAAATTACTGGGATTTCAATTTACGAATTTTAAAGATGCCTTAGGACGGGCTCAAGAAGTTGAAAGAGGCTTGGATGTGACACAAGCCGAACATGGGTACAGAAGTAAGGGCAAAGACAAGGGAAAAAGAATATAGGCATCTCGGTTTGAACTGAGACGGGGTCAACCTAAGAGGCAGAGGACAGAGAAACCTCAGATTGGGGCTAGGAAGTCTAAGACCCCCATGGTTGGTGCCGACACTGCCCGAGGCCCTGGCACCGAGTTAAGCAAATGTAAGAACTATGGCAAGCTACATTATGGATCATGCCGCGTGACTATGGGTGCCTGTTACAGATGTGGTGAGGTAGGACACCTGATTAAGGATTGTCCGTTGATGAGACATTAGGAGCCTCGAGACAGCCAAGATAGACTGAGAGGTAGGTACAGATTACCTCGAGATAAGCCCTACAAAAGAAGGCTACAAATGTAGATAAGGGTAAGAAACCTGTCTCATAGGGACACGTGTATGCAATTGACAAGGAGATTGCTGATACTTCCTCCGATGCTATTAGAGGTATACTCCTTGTCTGTAATTATGAAGCATATGTATTATTTGACCCGGGTTCTACACACTCTTTTATCTCCCCATAATTTGCATGTAAATTGCATTTAGAACCTGAGTCCTTAGATTACATATTGCATATAAGTACACCCATACACGAATCACAAAGGACTGATATAATATCTAAAAATTGTGAAATCATGGTAGGAGGTAGGAAATTGTTAGCAGATCTAGTTTTATTGAATATGTATGAGTTTGATGTAATTTTGGACATGGATTGGGTAGCTGCCAATCGTGTAAGTCTAGATTGCTACACTAAGACCCTAACCTTCTCTTTACTCGAAAAGTTTGATGTATGTTTTATTAATAAGAAATAAAGTGCATGGTGTTAAATTTTATGAAGTTATCGAATATTGAATTAATTGGAAATTGCTAACAGTATAAATTTTTGTGAAAGTTTTATTGCTTTTATTTCTGACAATAGTCAGGAACCGCCAAATATTCAGGATGTTTCTGTTGTATGTGAGTTTTCTGATGTTTTTTCGAATGATTTGCCAGGTCTACCACCGGAGAGGGAAGTTGAGTTTGTAACTGACTTGGTGCCCGACACTCAGCCTATCTCCAAGCCACCTTATCGAATGACATTAGTTGAATTAGAGGAACTGAAAAAGCAGTTACAAGAATTACTTGATAAGGGATTTATTAGGTCGAGTGTGTCTCCATGGGGTACTTTGGTACTATTTGTCAGAAAGAAGGATGGCAGTTTCTATCTATGTATCGACTGTTGAACAAGGCAACAATAAAGAATAAGTATCCCCTACCAAGAATAGATGACTTGTTTGATCAGTGAAGAGGGGCTTCAGTGTTCTCCAAAATAGATCTGTTATAATCAGTTGAGAATTAAGGAGGCTGATGTATCGAAGACAGCTTTTCGGACCCGATACAGACACTATGAATTTTTGGTGATGCCCTTTAGACTGACTAACGCCCCTACTGCCTTAATGAATTTGATGAATGATATTTTTTGAGAGTTTTTAGATAGGATTGTGACTATCTTCATTGATGATATACTGATCTATTCTAAGTCCCAGGAAGAGCAAGAACATCATTTGAGGATTGTGCTCTAGACCCTCCATGAGAAGAAACTGTATGGAAAATTCAGTAAATGTACATTATGGTTGGAACAAATTGCCTTCTTCGGACACATTGTATCTAAGAATGATGTGTTTGTTGATCCGTCTAAGGTGAATGCAATGGTGAAATGGAAGAGACTGAGGACAGTGATGGAGGTTCGGAGTTTCCTATAATTGGTAGGTGTCACGCCCCGGAAACGCGAAAAATAGGGCAATTTTAAAACTTTTTACTCATCAATTCTCAATTAAGAGTGTATTCCTGTGCAGTGTCATACGTTATCATATTTATCGTACCTCAGGATCTCATCACTAGAAATTATATATCATATCAAATACATTAATCAATCTCAAGTTAAATAATCCTAATACATCCCATACAATGTTATACATCAAGTGTTTGCAATTATGATAATTGTCTGGGTACATGAAAAGATAAAAGATACCTCAAAATACAATATATGGCCTGGAGCTCAAGTCCTCCACTAGCCACTACTCCGTACGTCGCAGGAATACCCTTTTCACTTGAAGAGATCTGGAGGGAAAGAAAACAGGGTGAGCTTCTAAATCGCTCAGTAAAGGGGGTAAGGGACTCATTTCATAAACCAAAATGCACATCACAAAATATTTATTTGTATGTGAAACTCATTAATCTCATTTGAAAACCATAGCATAAAAGTACTCAAAACGACATTCTCATATCTCAAATCATGTGAAAACATGAATTAAAAAGGCTCAGTCTAGAGCAATAACAAAGCATGTGAAAATAATGCGATAAACGCTTTCTCAATTAACGTGATAAAATCACTGTAATAATAATGCACGTGGCACAGCCACTAAACACACGTGGCATAGCCACTGATTTAAATTCACACGTGGCATAGCCACTGATTTAAATTCACGCGTGGCACAGCCACAAAATAGGGTTTCTCACGTGGCAACGGCCAACAATTAGGGTTTCTCACGTGGCAACGGCCACCAAATGGGGTTCTCACGTGGCAACGGCCACCAAATGGGGTTTTCACGTGGCAACGGCCACCAAATAGGGTTTCTCACGTGGCAACGGCCACCAAATGGGGTTCTCAAGTGGCAACGGCCACCAAGTATACGTGGCATAGCCACAGAATGGGTTATTCTCACGTTATCAGAACGGAGAAGAATCGGGCTTACATGCTACCAGAGCAATGCCCGGTGTGTACTCAGAATTACACACCTAAGTCTTAATCACATAAGACTAGTTTGCCTTCACGTAGAACTCATAGAGGTTTTTCTCTCATAAAACTCATTTGAAAACCGTTTTGTACTCAACACAAAACATATTGAAACCGAGTCCCAACCGGTAAAACACGCACACATTTCTCAAATCTCAATATTGCCTTAACGTAGAGCCCAGTTATAAACTCATAAAAACATTGGGCTCCAACCGGCTATAAAAATCGTGTGCAATTGTATCACAACACAACACTCAACATGCTTGTTTTATAAATCACAATTCATGCTATAATAGTTCGCAAATCACATACACAAATGGTTTAGTTTCCCTTACCTCTTTGCACCTCGTATAGTGCAATCGTTTCCCCCGTATCACGGACTAGCCTCGCATTCCACTCTAGAACTCCCGAGCTGTCCAAACGATGTTAAAACATCAATATTCAACTATCACATCAACCTCAATTCTCAAAATCGAGCATAATTGCTCATAACTCCTCAATTTCTCAATTCTCATAACTCCACCACAACCAAAATCTCACTCACAGCACCTCAACATTCTATATTTCCTATGCCACAATATCTATGCTAATACACCACATTGTCTAAATCTCCATTTATAGCTCAAAATTCCTAAATTGCTAAATATCATTATCACTCCAACCACATTGTAATTTCATCAATCCCTAATCATTTCTCAGCTATTTCAACATAATGACAACAACCATTATTATCAAAATCATCTCAGATATCAAGATCGAGGTTTAGAAATTACCCAAAACTTGAGGAGAGCTTATCTCTTGCCTCGATTCTATCCGTCTTTCGATTTCCAAGTATGTTGTTCTCCCTTTGATGAGGAACAACTTTCCTTCTTGCCACAACTTTTGATTTGGACGGAAATGGGTGCTTTGGATGAGTGAGAAAGCTAGGTTTTGGTGAAAATGGGGGTTGGAAGAGAGAGAAAGTGAGATTGCAGGAGAAAAACAGGAGTTCCTTATATAGGCTGAGGGTAGGAGATCGATCTGGCTCTTGATGAGATCGATCTGCATTTGAATTTTTGGGACGATTTGGGGCAATTTATGCCTAGGAGATCGATCTGTCGAGGGGTGAGATCGATCTCTTTATGGCTTTATGAGATCGATCTGCTCCTTGAGGAGATCGATCTTCTCCCAAACAGAATCATTTGGAGATCGATCTCTTCCTCATGAGATCGATCTTCTCTCAAACAAAATCATAAGGAGATCGATCCTCTTCCATTGGAGATCGATCTGCTCCACAAATTCCTCCTTCCTTGTCGTTTTTAACTCACCAGATCGATCTCTCCTTCTCCCAGATCGATCTGTCCTCATAACTTCATACTTATTTTAAACACTTAACATATAAATCTCCAATTATCATTCCCCAATTCACTTAGCTCAATAAATTACACTTCAAGTTCATATTACATAATTCAAATATATCTAAAATTCTCAGATCTCACATCCTCCCCACCTTAAAAGAATTTGGTCCTCCAAATTCAACTCAACTAGTTAAAGAGATGGGGGTATTTCTCCTTCATGAGGTTCTCTAGTTCCCACGTTGCCTCTTCCATTGAGTGATGTTTCCACAAAACTTTCACTAATGGGATGCTCTTAGTTCTCAGTACCTTCTCTCTTCTATCGAGAATCTGGACGGGTTCCTCAGTGTAGCTCATATCCTCTTGAATGTCCATCTCGTCATACTCTATGACATGAGAAGGGTCCGGGTGGTACTTCCTCAACATAGACACATGAAAAACATTGTGTATTCTGGACATCTGTGGGGGTAATGCTAATCTGTAAGCTATCTCTCCCGCTCTCTCAAGAATCTCGAAAGGTCCTATGTATCGAGAACTCAATTTTCCTTTCTTCCCAAATCGCATGATACCCTTACTCGGTAATATTTTTAGAAATACTGCATCACTAACCTCAAACTCGAGTGGCCGTCTACGCTCATCCGCGTAGCTTTTCTGTCTACTTTGTGCAGCCCGTAACCTCTCACATATGAGTTTCACACTCTGTACAGCTTGCTCAACAAGCTCGGGAGCATTTATCTTTCTATCACCGACTTCTTCCCAAGCTACAGGGGATCTACACCTCTTACCATATAGAGCATCAAAATGTGCCATTCCAATACTCGCATGATAGCTGTTATTGTATGCAAACTCTGCTAGGGGCAGGTGATCATCCCATGATCCCTTAAAATCCATCGTACACTCCCTCAACATATCCTCCAGGGTCTGAATAGTCCTCTCTAACTGACTATCTGTCTGAGGATGATAGGCGGTACTGAAACTCAATCGAGATCCCATGGACTCCTGAAACTGGGTCCAAAATCTAGAAGTAAATCGGGAATCTCTATCAGAAGTAATACTCACTGGAGCCCCATGTAATCTAGCTATCTCGCTGACATACAGCTTAGCTAAGGCATCCACAGTATCTGTGCTCTTGATGGCAAGGAAGTGGGCACTCTTGGTCAGTCTATCCACTAAAACCCATATAGCGTCACGACCTCTTCGGGTCCTCGGTAAACCCATAATAAAGTCCATAGTGACATGCTCCCATTTCCATGTAGGTACAGGTAAGGGCTATAGTAGTCCTCCGGGCTTCCGATGCTCAGCTTTCACTTGCTGGCATACTAAACACCTGGCCACATACTCTGCCACGTCTCGCTTCATACCACTCCACCAATACACCTTTCTCAAGTCTCGGTACATCTTAGTACTCCCTGGGTGCATGGTGTATCGCGAGCAGTGGGATTCTCTCAGTATCTGTCTCTTCAGGGTATCATCGTCCGGTACACAAATTCGTCCTCTAAATCTCAACAATCCATCCTCACTGACTGTGAGATCCGACTGCGAACTCTGTTCAGCTTGGCTAATCATATTTATCAATCTCTGATCACTGCGCTGCCCAGTTCTAATCTGATCCATGATCCTGGGCTCTATTCGCAAGCTAGCCACAAATCCAGTCTCTATCTCTTTAACTCTGATCCGAAGTTCGGCGAACTGCTCCAGTAAATCCCATTCCCTAACCATCATAGCAAATATCATACTCTTCCTGCTCAGGGCATCAGCAACCACATTCGCCTTACCCGGATGATATAGAATCTCCAGTCATAATCCTTAAGGAGTTCCATCCATCTCCTTTGTCTCATGTTTAACTCTTTCTGATCAAAGCGATATCTCAAACTCTTGTGATCAGTGAAGATCTGGAATCTTTCCCCATATAAGTAGTGTCGCCAGATCTTCAAAGCAAATACCATAGCGGCTAACTCCAGATCATGCGTGGGGTAATTTCGCTCATGGTCTTTCAGCTGTCGCGATCCATATGCGACCACTCTTCTGTGCTGCATAAGCACACACCCTAATCCTTGATGAGATGCATCACTATACACCGAAAATCCTCCTGATCCCTCAGGAATAGTTAACACAGGTGCCGCTGTCAACCTCCTCTTTAATTCCTGAAAACTGAGCTCACACTGATCAGTACATATAAATGGAGTCTGTTTGCACGTGAGCTTAGTCAAAGGGGCGACAATCCGGGAAAATCCTTCCACAAATCTTCTGTAATACCCTGCCAAACCAAGGAAGCTTCGTACCTCAGTAACTGTCCTCGGTCTCTCCCAATTAAGCACAGCTTCCACCTTGCTTGGGTCCACTGATACTCCTTCCTCTGAGACTATATGACTAAGGAAAGCTATCCGATCCAGCCAAAACTCACACTTACTAAGCTTTCCATATAATTACTTATCTCGAAGTATCTGTAGTACTAACCACAAATGCTGTGCATGCTCCTCATACGACTGAGAGTATACGAGGATATCATCAATAAAGACTATCACAAATTTATCCAGATAGTCTCTGAACACCTCGTTCATCAATCTCATAAATGCTGCAGGGGCGTTCGTCAATCCAAAGGACATCACCAGAAATTCATAATGGCCATACCTCGTCCTGAAGGCCGTCTTTGGAATATCTTCTTCCTTGATCCTCAATTGGTGATAGCCCGATCTCAAATCAATCTTAGAAAAGACTGATGCCCCTCTCAGCTGATCAAGTAGATCATTAATCCTGGGCAATGGGTATTTATTCTTCATCGTGGCTTTATTCAACAACCGATAGTCTACGCATAATCTGAGACTACCATCCTTCTTCTTGACAAATAAAACCAGTGCTCCCCACGGTGAAACACTGGGCCTAATGAACCCTTGATCCAATAACTCCTGTAGTTGTTTCTTCAATTCCTCAAGTTCCACTAATGCCATCCTGTAGGGAGGTTTAGAGATCGGCTGAGTATCTGGTACCAAATCAATGGTAAACTCTAGCTCTCTCTCTGGTGGTAAACCTGGCAATTCATCTGGGAAAACATCCAAAAATTCACACACCACAGGTATATCCTCAATCCTCGGATGTTCCCACTCATCGTCTGAGATGAGTGTCTCATAACCTTCACATGAACAATCATATTTAATATTCTCCAAAATAATATCAAAATTCTCAAATTACTTACTAGAATTCCACATATTCATTTCCTCAATATCTTAATCGTACACTGTAAGGTTCAGGTAGGGAGAAAGTTACAATCTTAGTGTAGCAGTCTAATCTCGCTCGATTGGTTGCTAGCCAATCCATCCCCAAAATTACATCAAACCCATGTATATTCAACATGATTAGATCTGCTAACATCCCTCTATCTCCCACCTTTATCTCACATCCTCTACAGATTAACTCAGTTCTCTGGGATTCACGCATAGGGGTATTTACATGTAGTATATATTCTAGAGGTTCAAACTTCAAGTTTAATCTACATGCAAATGCTCAGAAATAAACGAATGCGTGGATCCTGAATCAATCATAACATGAGCCTTATGATTACAGACAGAGAGTGTACCTCTTATAGTTTCTGCAGAAGTGTCAGCGGTCTCCTTATCTAGGGCAAACACACGTCCCTGTGTAACAGGTCTCTTTCCTTTCTCTACAGCAGTGGCTCGTCTCGGGGGATTCACTCTCTAAGGCTGTTGTCTAGTGGGCTCCAAGACATGTGGTTTCTGAGGTTGAGGGCAATCCTTCACCATGTGACCCATGTCTCCACATCTAAAACATCCATGGATCGACCCCGTACAACTTCCCTCATGCATTCGGCCACAATTTCTGCAAAACCTTGTCTCAGGCCTGACATCTCGAGGGGTCTCTCTAATGTTAAGGTAACCTCTGGGTCTCTCTAATCTGCCCTTCTGTACCTCAATCCTTCCTCTTCTGAAGGAACCTCTCTGAGCCTCTGTTTGGAAAATCGCTGGCCTCTTGCCCTTATCTCTATTCACCGCTCTGAGCTCATTCTGGGATTGTACCATTTCAATTCCTCTTTCAATCTCTTGTGCTCGTCTCAGAGCATCTCCAAACTCAGTAATACATAGCCCTATCAATCTATCTCTGATGATGGGCTTCAATCCATACACAAATTTCTCTGTGCGGAGCTCTTCATTCTTAAAGGTTTCTGGGTCATATCTCAATAGCGCGGTGAATTGGCTCTCATAGTCATCCACAGACATGTCACCCTGTACCAAACTCAAAAACTCGGCCTGTTTCTTTCTCTGGGCGGCTCGTGGTACATATTGGGTCCTAAAGCTGTCTGAAACTCTTCCCAACCAATCACATCCTGGCGGGACATCAGAATACCCTGGGTAGTACCCCACCAATCTCGAGCTCTCCCTTTCAACATATAGATACTCATACTGACCCTCTCAGCATCGGTGCACCCCAGATAATCAAATATAATTCTCAACTCCGTCAGCCACTCCTCAGCCTCTGTAGGATCCTTCTTTCCCTTAAATGCGGGCGGATTCATCTTCAAAAAATTCTTCAGTCGGACCATACTTCTATCATCAGGCTGAGTGACGGGAGGTATTGGGGGTATGGGAGGTCCTTGTGGTGGTGTAGGAGTAGTACCCGAGGCATTAACTCCAAAGTGTTGCGCGAATAACGCTGCCATCTACTCAAAACCTTGCCTCACATCGGTCTCAATCTGATTAAATCGAGAGTTAAGACTCTCTGGTTGTGGGACAGGTGGCGGAGGGGACTCCGCCTGCCTCCTCGAACGACCAGGTCGTCCACTCATTCTCTATCTTAACTCGTCTCCTGCGCGTACATATCAGAATCGATTGAAATCTCAATCCTCAATTTCAGTTCATGACCAGACTATTACAGACACTTAGGATGTACTCTATTTCACTTAACCGACACTGACAGTACTAGACACACTAAGCTCTGATACCAAGAAAACTCTGTCACGCCCCGAAAACGCAGAAAATAGGGCAATTTTAAAACTTTTTACTCATCAATTCTCAATTAAGAGTGCATTCATGTGCAGTGTCATACGTTATCATATTTATCGTACCTCAAGATCTCATCACTAGAAATTATATATCATATCAAATACATTAATCAATCTCAAGTTAAATAATCCTAATACATCCCACACAATGTTATACATCAAGTGTCTGCAATTATGATAATTATCTGGGTACATGAAAAGATAAAAGATACCTCAAAATACAATATATGGCTTGGAGCTCAAGTCCTCCACTAGCCACTACTCCATACGTCGCAGGAATACCCTTTTCACTTGAAGAGATCTGGGGGGAAAGAAAACAGGGTGAGCTTCTAAATCGCTCAGTAAAGGGGGTAAGGGACTCATTTCATAAACCAAAATGCACATCACAAAATATTTATTTGTATGTGAAACTCATTAATCTCATTTGAAAACCATAGCATGAAAGTACTCAAAACGACATTCTCATATCTCAAATCATGTGAAAACATGAAGTAAAAAGGCTCAGTCTAGAGCAATAACAAAGCATGTGAAAATAATGCGATAAACGCTTTCTCAATTAATGTGATAAAATCACTATAATAATAATGCACGTGGCACAGCCACTAAACACACGTGGCATAGCCACTGATTTAAATTCACACGTGGCATAGCCACTAAACACACGTGGCATAGCCACTGATTTAAATTCACGCGTGGCACAGCCACCAAATGGGGTTCTCACGTGGCAACGACCACCAAATGGGGTTCTCACGTGGCAACGACCACCAAATGGGGTTCTCACATGGCAACGGCCACCAAATAGGGTTTCTCACGTGGCAACGGCCACCAAATAGGGTTTCTCACATGGCAACAGCCACCAAATGGGGTTCTCACGTGGCAACGGCCACCAAGTATACGTGGCATAGCCACAGAATGGGTTATTCTCATGTTATCAGAACGGAGAAGAATCGGGCTTACATGCTACCAGAGCAATGCCCGGTGTGTACTCAGAATTACACACCTAAGTCTTAATCACATAAGACTAGTTTGCCTTCACGTAGAACTCATAGTGGTTTTTCTCTCATAAAACTCATTTGAAAATCGTTTTGTACTCAACACAAAACATATTGAAACCGAGTCCCAACCGGCAAAACACGCACACATTTCCCAAATCTCAATATTGCCTTAACGTAGAGCCCAGTTATAAACTCATAAAAACATTGGGCTCCAACCGGCTATAAAAATCGTGTGCAATTGTATCACAACACAACACTCAACATGCTTGTTTTATAAATCACAATTCATGCTATAATAGTTTGCAAATCACATACACAAATGGTTTAGTTTCCCTTACCTCTTTGCACCTCGTATAGTGCAATCGTTTCCCCCGTATCACGGACTAGCCTCGTATTCCACTCTGGAACTCCCGAGCTGTCCAAACGATGTTAAAACATCAATATTCAACTATCACATCAACCTCAATTCTCAAAATTGAGCATAATTGCTCATAACTCCTCAATTTCTCAATTCTCATAACTCCACCACAACCAAAATCTCGCTCACAACACCTCAACATTCTATATTTCCTATACCACAATATCTATGCTAATACACCACATTGTCTAAATCTCCATTTATAGCTCAAAATTCCTAAATTGCTAAATATCATTATCACTCCAACCACATTGTAATTTCATCAATCCCTAATCATTTCTCAGCTATTTCAACACAATGACAACAACCATTATTATCAAAATCATCTCAGATATCAAGATCGAGGTTTAGAAATTACCCAAAACTTGAGGAGAGCTTATCTCTTGCCTCGATTCAATCCGTCTTTCGATTTTCAAGGATATTGTTCTCCCTTTGATGAGGAACAACTTTCCTTCTTGCCACAACTTCTGATTTGGACGGAAATGGGTGCTTTGGATGAGTGAGAAAGCTAGGTTTCGGTGAAAATGGGGGTTGGAAGAGAGAGAAAGTGAGATTGCAGGAGAAAAATAGGAGTTCCTTATATAGGCTGAGGGTAGGAGATCGATCTGGCTCTTGATGAGATCGATCTGCATTTGAATTTTTTGGACGATTTGGGGCAATTTATGCCTAGGAGATCGATCTGTCGAGGGGTGAGATCGATCTCTTTATGGCTTTATGAGATCGATCTGCTCCTTGAGGAGATCGATCTTCTCCCAAATAGAATCATTTGGAGATCGATCTCTTCCTCATGAGATCGATCTTCTCTCAAATAGAATCATAAGGAGATCGATCCTCTTCCATTGGAGATCGATCTGCTCCACAAATTCCTCCTTCCTTGTCGTTTTTAACTTACCAGATGATCTCTCCTTCTCCCAGATCGATCTGTCCTCATAACTTCATACTTATTTTAAACACTTAACATATAAATCTCCAATTATCATTCCCCAATTCACTTAGCTCAATAAATTACACTTCAAGTTCATATTACATAATTCAAATATATCTAAAATTCTCAGATCTCACATTACGGTACTACCAGAGATTTATGAAAGGATTTTCCTAAATTGCAGCTCCACTGACTAGACTGACCTGTAAGGATACCCCATTGGATTGGTTTGAGCAGTGTGAGCTGAGCTTCCAAGAGCTCAAATGCTGATTGACCATAACACTAGTTTTGACCATTACGAGTGGTTCAGGAAGATTTTCAATTTACAGTGATGTCTTCTACCAGGGTTTGGGCTGCGTGTTGATGCAGATTGGTAAAGTGGTTTCTTATGGTTCTGTCAGTTTAAAGACCATGAGCGTAACTATCCTACTCATGACTCAAAAAATATTTGCACAAAAGATATGGCGACATTATTTATATGGTGAGAGATTCCAGATTTTCACTGACTATAAGAGTCTCAAGTATATCATTGATCAGAAGGAGCTTAATATGAGACAGCGAAGGTGGATAGAGCTCCTGAAGGACTATGACCACGAGATTTAGTATCATCCAGGTAAGGTGAATGTGGTAGTAGATGCCCTTAGTAGAAAGGGTATGGTGTCCTACATGATAAAAGAATGGGATTTGTTAGGACAGTTTGTCGAGCTCAGAATCAGTGTTGATGAGGTTGAGGATGGGTTTATGGCTAGCCTATAGATTGAGTCCAGTATATTGGATCAGATCAGGGTAGGATGGAGGAATGATCAGAAGCTACTGGGCATGGCTAGCTAGGCTGAGGAGAGATCTCAGTCAGACTTCTCAGTCAGTGATGATGGGTTGTTGAGATTCTGGGGCTGTATTTGTGTGCCACATGATGATACCCTAAGACAGAGCATTCTGAAAGAGTCTTATTGTTCTCGATTCACCATGCACCCAAGTAGTACTAAGATGTACCACGATCTCTGCATGGTGTATTAGTAGATAGGGATGAAGAGAGATGTGGCAGACTTTGTGGCTAGATGTTTAGTCTGCCAACAGATTAAGGTTGAGCACTAGAAACTCGCAGGACTGCTTAAGTCATTATTGGTGCCTACCTAGAAATGAGAGCATATTATTATGGATTTTACTATGGGGCTACCAAGGACCTAGAAGGGTCATGATGCAATCTGGGTGATTGTGGACAGACTGACTAAGAGTGCCCACTTCCTTGCCATTACGAGCACTGATTCTCTGGATAAGCTAGCAGATTTGTATGTTAGAGAGGTGGCATGATTACATGGAGTTTTTATGAGAATTACTTTTGATAGAGATTCTCGATTCATTTCGAAGTTTTGGACTTGTTTTCAAGAAGCCATAGGATCTCAGCTGAATTTGAGCACTGCCTACCATCTTCAGACCGACGGTCAGTCCGAGCAGATTATTTAGACCTTAGAGGATATGTTAAGGGCATGTACATTGGACTTTAAGGGCTCATGGGAGGATCATTTCCCTCTCGTGGAATTTACCTATAATAACAGTTATCATGCTAGTATCGGAATGACTCCTTATGAAGCTCTATATGGCAGAAGGTGTAAATCTCCTATAGCGTGGGAAGAAGTGAGTGATAGAAAAATACTTGCTTTTGAACTGGTTGAACAGGCAGCGAGAGGTGTTTAACTAATCTGTGATAGATTGAGGATGACACAGAGTAGACAGAAGAGTTATGCAGATGTGCGAAGACGTCCTCTGGAATTTCAAGTTGAGGATTCTGTATTTGTAAACGTGTCTCTGATGAAAGGTGTCACGCGTTTTGGAAAGAAAAGGGAATCTTAGTCCTCGCTTCATTGGTCCATTTGAAATATTGGAGAAAATAAGAGACGTTGCCTACCGACTTGCACTACCTTCACAGCTATCGGGAATACATGATGTCTTCCTTGTTTCCATGTTGAGGAAGTATTATTCGGACACTTTTTATGTCATTGAGTATGAATCGTTGGAGATTCAGGAAGACATGAGTTATGTTGAACAACCAATCCGAATCCTCGACAGAAAAGAGAAGGTACTTCGATCTAAGATGATTCTGTTGGTAAATGTTCTCTGGCAACATCACTCGACATAAGAAGCTACGTGAGAGCTAGAGAGCTACATGAGAGAGAAGTACCTGCAGCTATTCGATGGACCAGTCTGAATTTGGAGGATCGAATTCCTAAAAGGTGGGGAGAAATGTGAAACCCAAATTTTTTCTACTTTATTTCTTATTTGGAAAACTAAAAAGTAATTGAGAACTCGAAATAATCTTATGCAGGCCTGAAACCACCGAAGCACTCGGGTTAGTGGTGCGGAACCCAGTAGCACAAAAATCGAGGTAAGGCTCTAAGCTTAAGAATTACTTAAGAATTACGTGTATAAGCATGAGATGATGTTTAGAAATAAGAAATATGGTATTGAAAGTGAAAAAGTTAGTAAAACTCGAGTTTACACTAAACCAAGAAAAAAGGCCTAGTAAGATAAATAAATTCGGAATAAATTCTAGAAATTCCCAAAAATTATTCTGAGACCATAGGAAATTAGTATAAGTAATATTTAACATGGGGAATGAAAATCAAGTGGAAATATGGAGGTTTCGGGGATCGAATAAATTTTTATAGTGAACCGAAAACGTTAAGCCATTTCGCTCTGTATTGACCAAATTGCGCAAAAGGAGCTCAATCGGAGAACGTTTCTTAAACAAGTAACCTCGAAATTTATATGAGACATACTAGGGACAAATTATAACACTTGGGAGTGAGAATTTGGAGGCAATTGAACTAGAAATAATTATTATGAATTTTTCAAAACAGAACATAAAATTCCCCTGCTTCAGAAAATAGACCATTAGAAATTGATCAATTTGAAGACCTTATGGAAAACTTTTGTCTCCCAAATTTTCCAAATTAAAATTCAACTTAATAATCTCTCTGGAGAAGCAAAAATCATCCCCAACCAACCTTGGATGAGAGAGAAACTCTCCTCTCATTCTGCCATAGGCATGAACTCTATACCAGAATTGTACAATTTTTTCGGTGGCCTTACGGCCACTTTCAGGCGACAGCCAAGAGGATGAAATCTTTCCCCTTCAGTTATCTATAACACATGATAAATACAGCCACAAAGGAGTCCATTTTCTAGGTGAAAAACTAGAAGAAGAACAGGGACAGAATCTGCCTTGTTCCGAGGTGAGAGAAAGTTAGATTTTTAAAAGATTTTGGTTGGTTTTTCTTGTAGTTTTTTATGATTCTAAACTATATATATATATATATATATATGTTTCATTATAGTTAAGGATCAATTTGGAGGATCAAAAACGTGGTCAATCTTGGTCAAGTTGAGGTAAACTTGATGAATGATGATGAACTTGAGATATGTTGTTATTTGTTATTTTTGAATGATTTTTAGTTAAGTGGAATTGAAAGAATTAATTTCTATGGATGAGTATAGTTTCGGACAACATAGGGTTAGAGTGATGGTGGTGAAATTTAGATGAATATTGTGTTTTTAACAATTAAAATTACACCGAAAAAATCCAGTTTAGAGTTTAGTTTCATGAAAAACCGAAAAGTGTAAGAATTGGAAATTTGGCATATTGACAAGTATCATTTATAAACTTGAATGAGTATTGAGGTAAATGAAGTAATGAATTTGAAGTTAAGAGAACCAAATTGGCCAATTTAGCTTAAATCGACAGTTAAATCGATAAAATCGAGAAAATAGAAAAAGTTGACAAAAAAATCAAAATTGGTCAACATTTATGAAACTAAACATATGTTTGGATATGTTGAGTTGCTATTAAGCATTATGTGATGATTTGGTATTGTTTTGTGCAGCTCGAGAAATCAACACCCAAATCGTGGCAATACTGAGACTCGACGATTGTGTGCTGCCCCAAGGTCTACGAGGTAAGGGATGTGTTTGAAAGTAGTATTAGTACCCCCAATATCTTATTTGACATATAAAAATGTTGAAGTTTGCTCGTATCTACGAAAATGCATGTCCAAACCCAAAAAAGTACTATTCACATTAAACCAAAAAGTCTTTTTTTGAGCTCTTCCAATGTACATTTTGCTATCTATGAGATGTTTTAAAAAGGTGATTTATTGTGTGAAAATAAAAGTTTATAGAATAATGATTTGTTTATGAAATGAAAACAAAAATGTAGTTTCTACGAATTTACGGGTTAATAGATGTGAATATGCTTTAAAAGTACTGTTTTGAGACTAAGGCCATATGTAGTCTATGCGATTTGTCATGTGTGGCCCGTATGGACTTTGAACCTCCGTGGTGCGTGCCGTATGCCACTTAGTGTACGTTCAGTCCCTTGTGGTGTATGCAGAACCGCATTGGGTATTTGTGCCACTCGGTGCCTTATTTTCGCCATTTGTTTAAGTGGCGTAGGGCACTGTACGACCATGATCTAATCTACTGTTCCCTTACCATGGCCATCGGTATATTGTCTACATGAACTATCTATGCAGAATTCCTACTTGAACTATCTACGTGAACATGACTTTTATTACCATGTGTCTCTGCCTAGTCTCCATGAAATTATTCAGTATGATTTTAAAGAATGGATATTAAGCTACTTGTTTCATATGTTACATGTTTTGATTTGATTTTTGAAATGAACTACGTTATACATGTTACGCGTTATATGCTACGTGATATTTGCTACGTGATTTTTATACTACGTGATTTATATGCTACGTGAACTGCATGTTACGTGGTTTATAAGATATTTGAAAACAAATAAGTTACGTGACTTTGTATGTTACATGTTACAATGTTTTGCTTTTATATGTTTTATTATTAAGACTGTTTCAAACGCATTTTCTTATTGGGCTTGAAGAGCTCACCCCTTCCTTTTTCTCTTCCAGATTATCTTAAGTGATTTATCGGCTCTACTTGCCGTATAGTGGTCGTGGACGAGTGGACCCGACCCCCCTTTTTTGGAGCTGCTTTTGTACAAGCAAAGTATACTTTTACTTTATCTGCTAGACACCCTGTAAAGCATTGACAGTTATTGTACTAGAACTTTTGGAATGTAAACTAAGTAGATATGAATGTAGATAAAGTTGCAATTACGCAGATTGCATAATATTGTACATTCCAAGATGTTAAAAGTGTGGAAATGAGCATAGATGCACTCTTGAGTAAGAAAAAGTAATTAAAATCAATTGGTTGCGATTATAAACTGTGTTTTATACATTGCAGGAGGGTTAGGTTAAAAATGCGTCGTTATGCTGACGAAATTTTTTACGAAATAACAAGGTTAAGAAATCGACACTGATAGGAATACAACATAAGTAAAGGACTTAGAAAGTTAAAATTAGCTCATATTTTCGGGGCGTCACAATACTTGACAATTTTTCCATTAGAATTAAATATAACTATTCATCAATTACCAAATGTTCAATTATAATTTCTAACAATAGACATTATTAAAATGAGTATCTATTATCATTTATAAAAAAATACTTAATATAAATAATTGGTCTATTAATCAGTTCAATTTTATTTATTTGAATTATTGTTATATGTTAATCAAAATTTAAATATGGAATAAGTATAATAAAATATTATAAATGACTATTTTATAATAAAATCAAATGTTAAATTAATAATATTTATTTTCATTTTTGTGTTTATAATCATAAATATAATAAAAATCATTTGATATTCACATTTACTGAGTTTCAAATATATTTTATTTAATAATTGATTTAAAGATTCAATACTAATTTTGTTGATAATATAGTATTGATAGAATGGTATAATAATTACAAATAATAATAATTTTAAAATATTAATTATGAAAAAATACCATTTATTCATTTAATTATTTTAAATTTTAATATAAAATCACATAATTATAGTTTAGTTTTTTTTTTTTTTTGAATTATAAACTCAATTTTCAGATTTGGATCACATTGATATCAAGTTAGGATTAGTATAGATTCGAATTATGATAGATTCAAATCATTTTGACTTTTTTTTTTTGGGTTTGAATTTTTTTACGGATTTGAATTGAATTGGGTTTGGATCTTTGATTTTTTTTAGCCAATTCGGGTCAAGTTAAGTTCAGTCACAGATCAACTTAGTTGGGTTATCAAATTGGGACCTTCTTTGCCAACTTCAAACGTGCCTAATAGCAATTACCATAAAAGAAATTATGAAAATTATTCTGTTCTAGATCTTGAAAGTAGGATTTATGCAATTAAGGTTGTTTTTTATGGTTAAGGAAATGCCTAACATAGGAGACCTTTGGCGGTTTGCTAATCCATCCTTCTCTATCAATATATGATATGTTCAAAAATTGATTGAGTTGAGAAGCACTGAGTTTCTTCAGCCAGGGCACACGGTTGGAAGTGTTGGATCCAGGTCCCCTGCAATCAGCCTCCGCATACATCAAATTTCCCCTGCAAACAAAGCCAGAGTTTCACTCTTACTTGCTATAGGAAAAAATGTAGAAAAGATTAATTTAAACTAGAGATAATTAAATGCCGTACTCATGATGGACATAGGTCCAAGCATCCCAACCGGAAGGAATAATTGAATCTGATAGCACTGAATTATATATGATTACTCTGGAATACGCCCCATAAGCTCTTCCAAGGAATGTTTTACCAGATCCTGTAAACACACAAGATTTAAATACGAAGCCGCTAGGATCATCTGATGCATTTCTTGCCTGTGCTGTTATGTAACCATTGGGATATTCTGGTGCATATTTTCCTACCGTAAGATTTATTTCGCATCTCTGCACATTACAATAACACATTTTCATTACTTTAAATTTAAATTAAGAATGAACTCAATTTCATCTTTTAACGATTACCAAAGAGTATTGTTGCACCTCGTAGATAGACTGGCCTGCGCCAAATATAAAATCAATAGCACCTTCAATATAGCAGTTGTAGAAGTAATGGCGGCCTTGTACGTCCCACAAGGTATCTTGCAGCCCAAGAAAAGCACAGTTATAGAAAGCAGATTTATCCCCATATATTCTAGCGGCTAGAGCTGGCTCCACCTTGTTATTCACATCAGGTCCTGGCGGTATATTATAGAAATTCTGTTCAGAGTGAAGATGCATAGCTTTCAGCACAACATTAGGTAGATTAACTGTAAAGTCTATTTGTAGCTGTAACAGGGAACTGAAACTGAATCCTGAGATTACTAATTAGGTATGGGGGTTTAAGTGGGGTGAGGGGAGAGTTGCATCAATTTGTAGCCCCATTATCAGGAAAATAAAATATGTATCATCAGGAAAACAGAAAAGTCCTTAATATCATACTTTGAAAGTTATGCCTTTTGCAACAATGTTATCAGGAGATGAAGTGAAAGTAGCACTGTCACAGGTATCCATATGATCTCCCCATTCAATACTGGTTAACTTGCTCCCAGCTCCTTCGAGAAAAATGCAAGGTTTGTTTGCAGGGATTTTAACTTTCTCCCTGGACCAAACCAACAACAAGAGATGAAAACAGAATATTTTCTAATCTTAATTTCTGCACATGAAACTATAAACTACAGTACCTGAAGTTTCCTGGAGAAATAAGGATATGTATCCACTTATTGTTGTCAGAAGGGACTGAATCAATAGCATTTTGAATGGATTTGAAGTCTCCCTTTCCAGACTGGTCAACCGTTATGGTTTCTGCGACCTTGAATTTATTGTTACTATCCAATTTACAC
This sequence comes from Firmiana major, assembly GCA_033439115.1. NCBI lineage: Eukaryota > Viridiplantae > Streptophyta > Magnoliopsida > Malvales > Malvaceae > Firmiana > Firmiana major. The sequence continues at coordinate 39,964,965 of CM065908.1, read as the reverse complement.
ACCACAGCTTCAGAGATAATGAAATAATGCAACAATAAAATAAAAATGGGTGCAAGTATATTGTGGAGCCACTGCATTTTCTGTGAATAATAGAACTATGCTAAGTAGCGTTTAATTTTCATGATAGAATGCTAAGAATCATTATTTTGAAGAACCAAATTTGATTATTTGGCAGCACACAAAACAAAGTATCCCACCACGATCAAAATTCTGGGTATCTGGCAAAGTTGTATTACTTCGTTGTATTTCCGTAAACGGATGATTATAGGAAATCCTATTTATTGAAATGAACTGTAGTATTTATTGTCATTTATTGTCAAACTTAGTTGGCTGTGGCCTGGCATGGAGCTCTGCTCACTAAATTAGGCATAATATGGCCAATGGAACGAACTCAATGAGACTTCTAAAAGTCCGAACTCCAATCCATGACATAACGGAAAAATGGTGAAGTTACCTTGGAAATTACACCTGTATATAGGCGGGATGATCCATTCAAGCCCGAAAACCTATTCAATTTTTGAGTGAGATTAGACAAAACTATTAATCCCATTAAACGTGTTTAGACTAGCCAATGAGGCCCGATAAAAAATTCGTTGCATTTGTGTCACGCCTCAAACCTGAGACGTGATAGACGCAATATGCCTCTAAGATAAAATCTTATAGACATGCAAAGCTTACATATGAGTAAGATCTATTCCTTTTAAACATCTAAATTGAGAGGTTTAAATTTGCAATTTTGCATTTCTACCCTTGAAATGAATATACCACAAAATGATCAAAAGGAGTTTACAAAATTCCAATTCATTGCTCCTTGAACAAAAATTAAAAGCATTCTCAATTACTCAATGTATAATCACCCTATAAGTCTTGAGATATGCCTTAAACTCCAAAACGTCACTCCTCATTAATCCCATGTTCATCATCAACATTAGAACCTAAAAAATGTTAGGAAATGAATGAGTACAACCACTCAGTAAGCAACTAATATTCCATCAGTTGGATTGAACATTCCATAAAACATTTAAATCACAATATCAAATATATCATTCAAAATCAAAATGGGATAATCTCATATTTATGCATATAGTTTCTTCCATTTCATAAACTCACGTTTTAGAACTAAACAAAGTTTTTTTTTTCTTTTTTTCTTTTTTTTTTAAACAAAACTAAACAGAAGTTTCATAAACCATAGATTTCAGGTCTCCTGTAACATGCCGTGACCATGCTTAACCATTGTGGCACATGCCAAAATTAAACAAAAGATCACAATTAACCCCGGTGGCTCGAGATAGAATCCAAACAGAAGCAACTAATAGTTGCACAAAAAATATATCAAAGACCCACTTTTCTCAACCGGTAGTACGATTAGAAACTGTGAAACCCGAAATTTTTTGTTTCACTATTTATTTGGAATCTAAAAAATAATTAAGATACTTGGAATAATATTATGTAGGTTCGGAACAACCGAAGCACTCAACTTAGTGGCACGGAGCTCGGGGCACGAAAATCGAGATAAGATTTTAAGTCCAAATATTTCTGAAGATTGCATGTATAAGTATGTTTTAGTGGTTAGGAGTTGAAACTAAGGTATTGGAAGTGAAAAAGTTAGTAGGAACTCGAGTTAGCACTAAACCGAGCAATTGGGCCTACCAAGTGAAATAAATTCGGAATAAATTCTATAAATTCATAAAAATTATTCCGAGGTCATAGAAAATTCAAGTGAGGTATATTTCACTTTTAGGAATGAATATTTAGTGAAAATAAAGAGGTTTCAGTGATCAAAAGAATTTATAAAGTAAACTAAAAGCCTTAAGCCAATTCAATCGGTAATGACCAAATCGCATAAAATGGGCTCAATCAGGGAACGTTTCTTAAAAAAGTGGGCCTCAACTTTTTATGAGACATACTAGAGACCTTTTTTAGAACACCTAAAAAGTGGAAATTTGGGAAGAAATGAGCTAGAAATAATTTTTATGGATTTTACAAAAACAGGGCTGCTGGTAGGCCCAGGCCCAACATTTGCTGGCCCGACAAAATGGCCCAATTTGAAGCCCATCCAGAAGGCTTTTAAGCCAGCCTTCTCTAGAATAAAAGAGCACTTCACGCTCTTTCTATAATGGTAGATAACTTCTCGAAATCAGTTGGAACCAGAGAGAACCAACCCTCCCAAGTTACCGGTGACGTCATCCATAGGCCAGACTTATGCGAATTTTTTGGCCACTTTTAGACTTTGGTCAAGAAGGATCAAATCTTCCTTCCTAATTCGTCTACAAATTCAGTCTTAAACAAGCTTGTTTGCTAGGTGAAAAACTAGAGAGAAGAACATGGGTAAAATCTGCCTTGTTTCTGGGTAAGGGGAAAACTTGAATTTATGAGTTTTTGATTGGTTTTTGAGCTTGTTTTTGATGATTCTAAGTAGTATACATGTTTATCTATAGCTAAGAATTATTTTTGGAGTAAGAATCTCGGGTCAAACTTGGTCAAACCAGAGGTAAAGTTGTTGGAAGATGATGAGTTTGATATATGTTAATGTTTGATGAATTTAAATGATTTTTCCTAAAGTAGAAATTGATGAAATAATTTCTAGTGAAAGCTATAGGTTCGGCCAGCCATGAATTGTTAAGAATATGGTGGAATTTGGTTGTGTTGGATGTTGTGGAATGGTTGTTTAATACCGAAAAGTTCGATTAATAGCTCAGTTTAGTGGAGAACTGTAAAAGTATGAAAGTTTGATAATTTGACAAGTTGTGGTATGTTGATTTTAGACTTGGATAAGTGTTTAGGTTGTTAAGTTTATAAGTTTGAAGTTAGAAGAAAAAAAACTATCGAAATTGTCTAAGCCGACCCTTTAATCGGTAAAATCGAAAAAATAGAAAAAATGGACAAAAGAGTCAAGTTTAGTGAAGTTTATGAAAGTGGATGTATGTTTAAGCATACCGAGATAGAATTGAGATTCATTTGATAATTTTGGAACTATTTTGGACAGCTCGAGGTACTGGCACGTAAAACGAGGTAAACCCAACAGTCGTTGATTTTGTGCTGTTCCAAGATTCGTTATGTAAGGGATGCAATTTAAAGTAGCATTAGTATTCCCAGTACCTCATTTCTAATATATAATCATTTTTGAAATGTGTTAGAAATTATGAAATGTATTTTCGATATTTGAAAAAATACTATTCATATTTAAACCGAAAAACTGAAGGAAAAGCCACCTTTCGAGTTCTCCGAGTGTATTTTTTGACATATGTGAAATGTTTTAGAAAATGTAAATTGTAATATGGAAATGGATTTTATGAGTTAGTTTATGTATACGAAATTCGACTATAAGCTCGATTTTGTTACTATGCGGGTTAATAAGCCCGAAAAGGAATTCATAAGTATCATTTTGAGACTAAGGCAACATGTAGACCATCATATTTGTCATACATGGCCTGTGTAGAGTTTGATCTTCGTGGTGCATGCCTTATGCTACATAGCGCACGCTTAGTCCTTTATGGTGCATGTTTAACAGCGTTGGGTATGTGTAGCCACTCAGTGCCTTATTGTCTGCCACTTCGTGCATTGTTTGTTTTGATCCTTAGTGGCGTAAGGCGCTGTACAACCCTGATCCAGTCTACGGGCTTCTTACCATGGCCATCGATACTCTGTTTGTTTGTCTCTCTCTCGGAGGTTGAGTTTATATGAACATGACTTATGTTTGCTATTTGTAATTGCCTAGTCTCCAATGTATGTTTTGTATGAGTTCGAAAGAAAAGTTATAAACTTTGTGAAAAGTGAATTATGTCATTCGAAATGTGTTCGACTTACTTTTTGTAAGATAAGTTTATTTTCGATAAATAAATAAATATATATATATATATGCTTACCAGTGTTTGTATAAAAGCATTCTGTTTTCGTACACTTTGATATTAAGACTGCCTTAAATGCATGTCTTACTAGGCTTGAGGAGCTCACCCCTTTCTCTACTCTTACAGACAATTTGAAGTTATCACTATTTATGCCTACCGTGTAATTGAAGTAGGTTGGTGGACTCGATACTCTCCCCAGGCTACCTCCAGTACATGATAAGGTATACTTTCACTTTTATTACCAGACATCCTGTATAGCATAGACAATTGATGTAAAAAATATTTTAAGATGTAATCTAGACAAGTATGTATGTAAAGTTGTAAACGTACAATTTATATAATAAATGTACTTTCAGGGGCATTACAGAAGTCACTATTAAATATGAAATAAAATTAAAAGCAACTATTGTGGGATATAAACTGTGTTTTAAACTTTGCAGAGAGGTAAGTTCATAAATAAGTCGTTTTGCCAGCGAAATTTCGTAAAATGAAAAGGTTAAGAATCAACACTGATGGGAATGCAACTTAATTAAGAACTTAAGAAAAACGAAAAATTAGCTCATATTTTTGTGTTTTCGGGGCGTGACAGTTTACGTGATATCAGAGTAAAAGTTGTCTAATATTGTCAGTGTCGACTAGTTGAAGTTAGATTACATCCCAATTGTCTATGCTTATCTGGTTATAAAGTGAGTATATCTGTCAAAGTTATGACTAAAACCGTGGTTTACAAGCAGGTAACTGATCACTAAAAGATGAGCCAGAGACGCGATCGTCCATGGAGGCAGGCACAACCTCCTTCACCATCTCCCCCTTTGCTTGAAAGCCCTAATACCAGAATGATGAGGCTCGAGCAAGGTATAAAAAGTATAAGAGAGGGACTAAGTGCACTTACCGCTATGTTTTCCCAGCAGTTCGGGGGAAATACTTCTGGTACCGGTGCTACTAAACCCGCATCTACTCCCCCACCTCCTCCACCACAGGCTCCTGCGGCAGCCCCAGTTCCTCCGCCTATAGGCCTACAGCCCAGAGATGACAGGGATACTCAGAGACTACAGGACTTTCTTCGGATGAACCCCCTAGTGTTTACAGGGGTTAAAGATCCAATTAAGATCGAGGGATGGTTATTGGATATTAAGACAGCTTTCTAGTATTTGGGGTGTACGACATAGAGAGAGTGTGGCTATGGCTAGCTACATGTTGAGGGGCTAGACCAAGTTTTGGTGGATGGCTACACAGACCGTTTAGCTGATAGTCAGTCAGATATTTCTTGGGGTACCTTTCTTGATGCCTTCAAGACCTAGTATATTCCACGCAATGCTCAGAAAAAGATGCAGATGAAATTTTTGAATCTAGTTCCGGGTAGCATGACAGTAGATGAATATGAGAACCAGTTCACTATCCTGATGAGGTACGACTGTAAGACCCGATTTTTATCGTAAGAGCAAAAGGGAATGAATAGAAATTTTCGAGTGCATTTAAAAATGCAAAAAGATTGAAATGGTATTCCCGAAAATGTGTAAGGGCAAAACGGTCAAAAGACCAAAATTCGATATTAATCGGGATAAGAAAATTTAATTAAAAATATGAGATTGAGAAATCTTGATTAATAACGAAGAAATATTTAAATTTCGGGTTAAATTGATCAAGATATGAATTTATTGGAATAAACTGAAATTTTCACTTCGAAAAATAATCCCGAAAATAATCAAAAAATATACCGAAAAGGTAAAATCGGACTGAGAAATTCATTTACAGATTAAATAAATAAAAAAGTTTTTTTTAGATATTTTGGCAATTTTAATATATTTTAATTGATTAAAATAATAATAAAAATAAAAAATAAAAAAATAAAATAATGATTTACAAAAAAAGGAAAATCGCAGAATCACGATTTTGAAGGAAAGAAGAAGGCCGATGCCTTCTGCGGCACCGACTGGGGGCACCGGCGACTGAGATCCACCAAGGGTGCCCAGCCGAGAGGCGGTCGACCCCGTGTGAGCAGCCGGCATCAAGAAAAATCGACGAACGGCAGCCGGTTAGAGGAGAAAGAGAAGCCGAAAGAGGAAAGGAGAATTCCCGAAGATCGACGTCGATTCGAGGTCGGCCACCACCAGCCGAGCATTCTCCAGGGGTCGGCGGTTCGATTGGTGGTAGCATTGGCCAGTAGAACGGCGGCCAGCATCGGAAACGGCGAGAAAGAGAGAAGTTACCGACGACGAAAAGTAGAAGGGCTGGACTGGCCACTTTTCAGCGACATTGGACGAAATCGAGATTAGATCCGTGCACCGGACGACCCCGCGGAGCCACTAGCGGCAAAAATCGGTGGAGAACTGGTCGACGAGCCACTGAACCGGTCGAATCGGACTGAACCAACGGTCTAAACCGGGTTGAACTGGATCGAATCGGTTCAGCCAAAAAAGAAAAGGAAAAAAAGAAGAAAAAAGGAAAAAGAAAAAGAGAAAAAATTGGAGAAAATTCCAGTGATGCAATCGAGCTATGGGTAAGTCGGTAAGCGGTTGAATTGACCGGTTTCAATTTTGAAATATTTAATTTGATAAATATCCGACTGAAAATTTACCTGAAAAAATATTTAAATGTGTAGCTCGACAATTAGCATCAAATGAGGACTCGAGTCAGCCTCGATTTACGTACTATCATGGAATCTCGAGTAACTAACCCTTATTTATGAAAATTTTGCATCATTATGCGTGATTGATATTTATCGCATAAATTACGGATTTAAATTCCGCATTAAATGGATTAAATTTTGAAAATTCAGATAAATTGTCGTAAATAATTAATTGAGGTATCTAAGAATTTAGAACGAGACTCAATAAATACTGATGGGCCCAATGAGCCCAATAGGCCTCGATAATGTGAATAAAGTGAGAAATGGGCTTAAGGCCGATTAAGGCCCATTATGGTTCAATCGGGCCCAATATGGGTAAACGGGCCCAATGATTTAAATTAAACCCAGAAAATTATGAAATACAATTAATTGTATTATATTTGACCTGATGAATATGTATCCGTAGTTTCGAAGATTGGATTGGAAGCAAATCGAACTGCGCGATGAGTCATCAGTGGAAAGGTCAGACCGTACATAAAATGAGGTAAGGGAATTGTGTGAGTTGTTAGAGGTAGCTACGCGTATTTTAATAGTTTTTGTATACATTGATTATGTATGTATACACTATTATTGTATAATGATCCTAAAAGTGGTTTAAATGATTTTAAGGATCAAAATAGGTGAAAAGACTATTTTACCCCTATTGAGGGAAGTTCACCTAAGGATGGTGAAAGCATGACATGCATGAAATGCATGATTTAAGGAATTTTCCGAATTAAGGAATTTTATTGGTTTTAATCAAAGCAAATCGATAGATTGGCCAATAATTGCTTAACTATCACAAAATAACACTACGTAAGTGTTATTGGTATTTAAATGAAATTCTTTGAAAAACGGGTCAACTATCAAACTTATATAGAAGCAGATAGTGCTGGTATATAGCTCGCACTATATCTGCGTTTGTGAATGTGCATAAATGTGCTTGAGCGGTTGCTCGCACCGACTTGTGTGACATCATATGCATGAAATGTGCCAGAGCGGTTGCTCGCACTGATTTTATTCTTGTGAAATGCATGAGAGGTGTTGAAGCCTAGCTCGCACCCTGTTTTAACTGTTTTGACGATTTTTATAGGTTTTGACTGTTTTGACGTGATATGCATAAAAAGGTGCTGGAGCGATTGCTCGCACTAGTTTTAATGATTTGACATGTATGAGAGGTGCTAGAGCTTAGCTCTCATCCTGTTTTGAAATGATATTGCATATAAGCCGTGCTGGAGTGTAACTCGCACGAGATTTGATTTACTTGAGCATTCATTTGTGTTGGAGCGTTGCTCGCACAAAGTTTTATATGGTTTTATAACTCATTTTAAAGTCGTACTGGAGTTTTTCTCGTATGAGGTTTTCACTGAGTTTTTATACATATATGTACTAGAGCATTGCTCATACGTGGATTTTACTTGAATTTATAATCATTTTAAGTCGTACTGGAGCGCTGCCCGTACGCAGATTTTATTGATTTTTATGAAACCGTGCTAGACCTTCGCTCGCACGAGGTTTTCAGATATCATGAATATGTATGGAGCCGTGCTAGAGCTTCGCTCGCACAGGGAGTTATATGACATGCATATAGCCGTGTTGGATCCTCCTGTAGATTGTGTGTCACAGTGAGAAGATATGCTCACACGTGCATACTGAGACAAAGATGATACGGGTGGATAAGACCTATTGCATGCACCTCTGACTGAGCTTGGGTTCACGGAGTACGTTGTACGGTGTATATTTCGCGGAGTACGTTGTATCGTGGGGATTGTTGGAGTGGAGTGGCATTAGCCACGAGGCAGCAAGCCTTGCCCTCGCAATCCTGGTGTTATGTTGTTCTGGTGGGTAGGACGACCCACCTCCCGTTTCAGGTGTGATACCCTGCACACTAGGTACCGTGTTGCCAGGGATCACTAGGATATGACCATAGTCCTCGATGTTACTGATATAATCACCTGCTTGTTTCACATGATATAACTATTGATCGATAGACCAGGGTAGACCTGAGGGAGGGGTCAGGCCCCCGATTTTATGATTTTGTACTATGATGATAGATTTTTCTGAGAATTTTATAACGAATTGTTTTATGAGATGATTGACCTGGAAGGGTTATTTTATACTGCGTTTTTAAATGAAATGATTTAAATGCAGTAGCATGATTAGTTTTCCATGCTTTAATGATAAATTCATGAAATGATTATATCTCACGATTTGTTTTATATCGCATGAAGTAATGCATGATTTTGATTTAATTCATGCTAAATATTGATTTGATGATGTCACATAAAATGCTATTGATGCATGAATTACATGCTTTTCTATATGCACAAATAGTTTTGGATAAACTATGTCATGATATATGCATGGTTTTGTGCTTGAGATTTTAATGAAAAGAAATGAATTTTAAGGGCATGGCATTATGAGCATGTAGATAGTGGAGCTATCTACTTACTTGCATAATTGCCTTACTGAGTGTGTAGTTTGTCCACCCCCCTTATTTTCCCATCTTTTCAGAGCACTCACAATAATTAGTAAGCGGCTGAGGACTTGCATGCTTGGTATCCGCTACTTCCCATCGAGAGACAGGTATACACATTTGTATAATTTTATATCTAAATATGTAATGCACAGTACTGTAAATGGATATGATGTCAGGGATGTAGAGTTATAAATACCATTGTGTATGTATTTATTTAAAGTCAAAAGATAGTAAACTCTGATATATGAATATGAATATGGAAATGGAATGGTAAATAAGTGAGAGGTGACTAACACCAAATCATAGCCCAACTGTTTGTAGGATGGTCATGATGAGAGAACGGTAAGAATTAAATGATAATGAAAAAGCAAAAAAATTACTCTGATTTTAGGTAATTTGGGTCGTGATAGGTTTAATGGTATCAAAGCTGAGTTGGCCTACTATGAGTCGGTGTTAGTGGTTAAGAAAGTTTACATCCCCATGTACTGTGCATTGTTTAGATGGCCATAGAGGTAGACCCGAGAGTCATACTAAGTCGTCACATGAGACTCAACATGAGATTGACGTGGAGGCTGTTATTGAGTATGCCCCACAGAGTCCGACAGAAAGATCGGACAGAGAGATCTGACAGTATTGAGACACGCTTCACGAGGTTGGAGCAGAGTGTGGAGAATATTTTATGAGCTAATTGCTCAGAGTATGTATGAGATTTGAGGACGAGTCGGAGCATTAGTGGAAGTCCGCTCGACCCATCTTAAGAGTTAGACATCCAAATTGGACATGAGAACATAATTCTAGATGTATTCCGATGACAAAATATCCCAGACACTACTTAAAGGAAATTATAGATGAAATCCCTTACTCTGACCCAGAGGAACTGAATTGATTGATGAGTCTGAAACTCAGTTTATATTCTTAGGCAGATATGACCCCGACACTATGAACAGTGAGGATTGAAAAGTCTTAAAGTTCATGGAAGGATTCAGATTGTCAATTAGAGTCCGATTAGCCCGTTAGATATCACTACCTAAGCCGAGACAGTGTGCAGAATACAGTTGTGTGAATAAGATCATGAGTTGCACGCCTCTGAGATTGGGAAAGGTAGTAAGGGTCGAAATAGAGACAAAAGAGAATAGAGAATGACAGAGATGTCAGAATGGGAAAAAAGGTAGTTTAGTAAAAGATTAAAGCTGATGAGTCACGGGGTAAGATGATTGGTAAGGCCCCAGTGTATCCAAATACAACACTTTTGAGGGGTATTGTGATTTGAAGACCCCGACCTGCTACGTAACAGTATAACAGAGTAGCAGTGTGAACAGTGTAAGATGTGTGGTAGTAACCACGGAAGTAAGATGTTGGACGAGGGCGAGTGTATGCCTTGGGCTACGACACTATTGATGTTTCATCGGATGTGGTGGAAGATACCACACTAGTTGTTAATAATGAATTAATTATTTTAATTGATCCTGGTGCCACGTATATATTCATATCGCCTTCAGTTGCTTATAAGCTAGTGAAAGATGTGAAGCCTGTACTATTAGGCAATGATGATAGTTATGGGTATAGAAATTGTAAGTTGAAAATAGGGGTGAAAACATCCCTGAAAAGAATATTGTAAGTTTTAACAAGTAATGAAAGAGGAGTAGCGATATGTAAAGTAATTAGGATTAAGCGATATGTAATGAATATGAATTGCGACCAATGATAAGAGGAGGATATATCAACACCCAGTCTATATGGTCAAGTCTGAGGGTTAATAAAGGTATTTCAAAATACTTTCCCGCCTGAAGACTTGACAGCGTCGATAAGCGCTCACATAACCTCTAAATTGAAATCGACAGTCGTAATTTATACATTTAAAATTTTGGTACCTTTACTGTACGATAAAGAAATATAGAAATTGATTAATCATGAAGGTTTAAAAATTAAAATTTTATAAAAACAGTTAATATAAGGAAAAGGAAATGACGTAGGTTAGTATCTTGAATGGAAGCGATTTCGAAATGACATTATACGTTTATGCGTACATAGGTCAAGGATATAGGTGATTGAAATATTGAGTGGAACTCAACTACGATGAAGTATTTAAAGCTTACCTGGACCGATTGATTGTCATCTTTATCGATAATATTTTGATGTATTCGAAGTTCAGGGAAGAGCATGAGTAGCAACAGGAAATTGTCTTACAGGCGAGGTGTAAGAGTTTCTTGAAATGGGCTGCTCAGTTGACACATCTTGTTTAGGAAAAAGATTGCATACGAGTGGGATGATAAGTATGAAAGTAGCTTTCATGAGTTTTGGTATATTGAAGTAATGAACTGACCACCAAAATTATTCTCACCATAACCAACAGCTCGAGAGGTTTTAGTGTGTATGGATACCTCAAAATAAGGATTGGGCTGTGTATTGATGCAAAATGGGAAGATAGTCATTTATGGATTTAGATAGTTCAAGGATCATGAGAGAAACTATCCGACCCATGATTTAGAGTTGGCAGCCATAGCGTTTACACTAAAAGTATGGCACCACCACTTAAATGGTAAGAAATTTCAGGTATGCATTGATCCTAAGAGCCCTGAGTATCTATTTTCACAGAAAGAGTAGAATATGAATTAACCAAGAGGGTTAGAGCTTCTGAGGATTATGATTGTGAACATTGTACCACCCAAGAAAGGCTAATGTAATGGTTGATGCCTTGGACAGAAAGAGCTTCGGGATGGTATCACATATCATCAGGGAGCGTGAGCTGCTAAAGCAGTTGTGAGCCTCAGTAGTGATGTGACCCCTTCTGATGATAACTGTGATTGTGTGACAACTAGCTTGAGGTTTGAACCGGATTTGAGTGATCGGATTTGCCAGACTTAGCGTGATGATCGGCATGGTGTCGATAGTGTGGGTCAGATTCAGATGGGTACAATGACAGTTCACAGTGAGTGATGATGACTTACAGAGGTTCAAAGATAGTATAAGTGCTCCCCAGGACCATAGTTGCTGAGATAGTGTTATTGTCAGAAGCTCACTCTTCGGGATATACAGTGCATCCGAGAAGTAATAAATATATCAAAATCTCTGAAAAAGGTATTGGTGGTCAGATATGAAAAGAGACATAGTAGAGATTGTGGAAAAGTGTCTGGTATGTCAGCAGATTTAGGTAGAGTACTAAACGTCTGCAGAGTTATTACAGCCTCTACCTATATTGACACGGAAAAGAGAACAAGTTACCATGGATATCGTGATGGGTTACAGAGGGCCCATATGAATCATGAGGCTATCTAGGTGATAGTCGATAGAGTGACTAAGTCTACCCACCTTCTGGCTATGGAAATCCCCAGATACTTTGAGTGTGTAGGCGGATTATATGTAAGGAAAATTGTGGAATATTATGTAGCGTTCCAGTGAGCATGATATCAGATAGGGATTCCCGCTTCACTTCCCACTTTTGGGAACGTTTTTTTTTTCAGGAAGCTATGGGACCCTGATTGAGAGTTAGCACAGCTTTTCGTCCTCAGACAGATGGTCAGTCAGAGAGGACTGTACAGGTTCTGGAGGATATGATGAGAGCGTGTGCCACTGATTTTATAAGCTCCTGGGATGATCAATTATTACCAATCGAATTTGCCAATGATGACAGTTGTCACTTAAGTATCGGGATAACATTTATATGAGGCATTGTATGGCCGTAGGGAGTTGTTCCCTGATTTGGATAAGAAGAAGTGGGTGACAGATATAGAATTGTTTCGGAATTGGTAAGACAAACCTCTAAGGATGTTCAGTTGATTTGTGAGAGATTAAGAACACCTCAGAGCATATAGAAAGACTATGCTGACAAGAGATAGAAAACCATTGAAATTCACCGAGGGTGAATTAGTATTGTTGGCAGTTAATTGTCATAAGGACATAACGAGATTCGGAAGGAAGGCAAATTGAGTTTAGTGGATAGAATCCTTTGAGATATTGGACAAGTAGGAGATAAGGCCTGTAGGTTGGCGTTACCACTTGAATTAATAGGCATCCACAATGTGTCCTATCTTTTGATGCTTAAGAAATATTATCCAGACCTGATATATGTGATCGAATATGAACTCCAACAGTTTAGCTCAATGAAAGTATAACGTATGATTGGAAAATTGATTCGGGTATTAGACGGAAGGAGAAACTGTTGAGGTTTAAGACGATCTCCCTAGTTAAGTATGTTGGTAGTATTACACTTCGGGAAAAAGTCACATGAGAATTAAAGAGTATGATGCGATAGACATACTCGGAGTGGTGTACAGACCCATTAGACTTGGTTCTAATTTGGAGGATCAAATTTCTTAAGTGGGGAGATTGTAAGACCCGATTTTTATCGTAAGAGCAAAAGGGAATGAATAGAAATTTTCGATTGCATTTAAAAATGCAAAAGGATTGAAATGGTATTCCCGAAAATGTGCAAGGGTAAAACGGTCAAAAGACCAAAATTCGATATTAATCTGGACAAGAAAATTTAATTAAAAATATGAGATTGAGAAATCTTGATCAATAACGAAGAAATAATTAAATTTTGGGTTAAATTGATCAAGATATGAATTTATTGGAATAAATCAAAATTTTCACTTCAAAAAATAATCCTGAAAATAATCGAAAAATATATCGAAAAGGAAAAATCGGACTGAGAAATTCATTTACAGATTAAATGAATAAAATAGTATTTTTTTAGATATTTTGACAATTTTAATATATTTTAATTGATTAAAATAATAATAAAAATAATAATAAAAAATAAAATAAAATAATGATTTAAAAAAAAAAAAGGAAAATCGCAGAATCACGATGTTGAAGGAAAGAAGAAGGCCGATGCCTTCTGCGGCACTGGCTGGGGGTACTGACGACTGGGATCCACCGAGGGAGCCTAGCCGAGAGGTGGCCGACCTCGTGTGAGCAACCGACATCAAGAAAAATCGACGAACAGTGGCCGACGAGAGGAGAAAGAGAAGCCGAAAGAGGAAAGGAGGATTCCCGGCAACCGACGCCGATTCGAGGCCAACCACCACCAGCCGAGCATTCCTCAGGCGTCGGCGGTTCGATTGGTGGCAGCCTTGGCCGGTAGAATGGCGGCCAGCGCCGAAAACGATGAGAAAGAGAGAAGTTGCTGACTGCGGAAAGTAGAAGGGCCGGACCGACCACTTTCTGGCGACGTTGGGCGAAATCGAGACCAGATCCGTGCATCAGACGACCCCGCAGAGCCACTGGCGGCGAAAACCAGCGGAGAACCGACCGACGAGCCACTGAACCAGCCGAACTGGACTGAACCGATGGTCTGAACGGGGTTGAACCGGACCGAACCGATTTAGCTAAAAAAGAAAAGGAAAAAAGGAAGAAAAAGGGAAAAAGAAAAAGAGAAAAAAAATTGGAGAAAATTTCAGTGATGCAATCGAGCTATGTGTAGGTCGAATTGACCGATTTAAATTTTGAAATATTTAATTTGATAAATATCCGATTGAAAATTTACCCGAAAAAATATTTAAATGTGTAGCTCGACAATTGGCATCAAACGAGGACTCGAGTCAGCCTCGATTTACGTACTATCATGAAATCTCGGGTAAGTAACCCTTATTTATGACAATTTTACATCGTTATGTGTGATTGATATTTATCGCATAAATTACGCATTTAAATTCCGCATTAAATGGATTAAATTTTGGAAATTCAGATAAATTGTCATAAATAATTAATTGAGTTATCTAAGAATTTAGAACGAGGCTCAATAAATACTGATGGGCCCAATGAGCCCCATAGGCCTTGATAATGTGAATAAAGTGGGAAAATGGGCTTAGGGCCGATTAAGGCCTATTATGGTGCAATCGGGCCCAATATGGGTAAACGGGCCCAATGATTTAAATTAAGTCCAGAAAATTATGAAATACAATTAATTGTATTGTATTTGACTTGATGAATATGTATCCGCAGTTTCAAAGATTGGATTGGAAGTAAATCAGACTGCGCGATGAGTCATCAGTGGAAAGGTTAGACTGTACAGAAAATGAGGTAAGGGAATTGTGTGAGTAGTTAGAGGTAGCTACGCGTATTTTAATAGTTTTTGTATACATTGATTATGTATGTATACACTGTTATTGTATAATGATCCTAAAAGTGGTTTAAATGATGTTAAGGATCGAAATAGGTGAAAAGACTATTTTATCCCTATTAAGGGAAGTTCACCTAAGGATGGTGAAAGCATGACATGCATGAAATACATGATTTAAGAAATTTTTCGAATTAAGGAATTTTCCGAATTAAGGAATTTTATTGGTTTTAATCAAAGCAAATTGATAGATTGGCTAATAATTGCTTAAATTTCACAAAATAAAATTACGTAAGTGTTATTGGTATTTAAATGAAATTCTTTGGAAAACGGGCCAACTATCAAGCTTATATAGAAACAGATAGTGCTGGCACATAGCTCGCACTATATCTGCGTTTGTGAATGTGCATAAATGTGCTTGAGCGGTTGCTCGCACCGACTTGTGTGACATCATATGCATGAAATGTGATAGAGCGGTTGCTCGCACTGATTTTATTCTTGTGAAATGCATGAGAGGTGCTCGAGCCTAGCTCGCACCCTGTTTTGACTGTTTTGACGATTTTTACAGGTTTTGACTGTTTTGACGTGATATGCATAAAAAGGTGCTGGAGTGATTGCTCGCACTAGTTTTAATGATTTGACATGCATGAGAGGTGCTAGAGCTTAACTCGCATCCTGTTTTGAAATGATATTGCATATAAGTCGTGCTGGAGTGTAACTCGCACGAGATTTGATTTAATTATGCATAACGCCGTGCTGGAGTGTAACTCGCACGAGATTTGATTTACTTGAGCATTCATTTGTGCTGGAGCGTTGCTCGCATGAAGTTTTATATGGTTTTATAACTCATTTTAAAGTCGTACTGGAGTTTTTCTCGTACGAGGTTTTCACTAAGTTTTTATACATATCTGTACTAGAGCATTGCTCATACGTGGATTTTACTTGAATTTATAATCATTTTAAGTCATATTGGAGCGCTGCTCATACGCAGATTTTACTGATTTTTATGAAACCGTGCTAGAGCTTCACTCGCACGAGATTTTCAAATATCATGAATATGCATGGAGCCGTGCTAGAGCTTCGCTAGCACAGGGATTTATATGACATGCATATAGCCGTGTTGGAGCCTCCTGTAGATTGTGTGTCACAGTGAGATGATATGCTCACACGTGCATACTGAGACAGAGATGATATGGGTGGATAAGACCTATTGCAGGCACCCTTGACTGAGCTTGGGTTCACGGAGTACGTTGTACCGTGTATATCACGCGGAGTACGCTGTATCGTGGGGATCGTTGGAGTGGAGTGGCATTAGCCACGAGGCAGCAAGCCTTGCCCTCGCAATCCTGGTGTTATGCTGTTCTGGCGGGTAGGACGACCCACCTCCCGTTTTAGGTGTGATACCCCGCACACTAGGTACCGTGTTGCCAGGGATCACTAGGATATGGCCATAGTCCTCGATGTTATTGATATAATCACCTACTTGTCTCACATGATATAACTATTGGTCGATAGACCAAGGTAGACCTAAGGAAGGGGTCAGGCCCTCGATTTTATGATTTTGAACTATGATGATAGATTTTTCTGAGAATTTTATAATGAATTGTTTTATGAGATGATTGACTCGGAAGGGTTATTTTATATTGCGTTTTTAAATGAAATTATTTAAATGCAGTAGCATGATAAGTTTTCCATGCTTTAATGATAAATTCATGAAATGATTATATCTCACGAATTGTTTTATATCGCATGAAGTAATGCATGATTTTGATTTAATTCATGCTGAATATTGATTTAATGATGTCACATAAAATTCTATTGATGCATGAATTACATGCTTTTCTATATGCACAAATAGTTTTGGATAAACGATGTCATGATATATGCATGGTTTTGTGCTTGAGATTTTAATGAAAAGTTATGGATTTTAAGGGCATGGCATTATGAGCATGTAGATAGTGGAGCTATCTACTTACTTGCATAATTGCCTTACTGAGCGTGTGATTTGCTCACCCCCTTTATTTTCCGATCTTTTCAGAGCACTCACAGTAATTAGTAAGCGGCTGAGGACTTGCATGCTTGGTATCCGCTACTTCCCATTGAGAAACAGGTATACACATTTGTATAATTTTGTATCTAAATATGTAATGCACAGTACTGTAAATGGATATGATGTTGGGGATGTAGAGTTATAAATACCATTGTGTATGTATTTATTTAAAGTCAAAATATAGTAAACTCTGATATATAAATGTGAATAAGAAAATGGAATGGTAAATAGGTGAGAGGTGACTAACACCGAATCATAGCCCAACTGTTTGTAGGATGGTCACAATGAGAGAAAGGTAAGAATTAAATGATAAATGAAAAAGCGAAAAATTTACTCTGATTTTAGGTAATTTGGGTCGTGACAATGACCCCGAGATTGTTAGGGACCCTGAGCATCGTACCGAGAGATTTTTGGCAAGCTTGAGATTAGGGATCTGTGATAGATTGCTGGGACTCTGGGTCACAGATTTCAAGGATGCCCTTGAACGGGCTCAAAAAATTGAGAGATGCTTGGATATGACTCAAGTAGAGTATGAGTTCAGAAGGAAGGGCAGTGATAAGGGAAAGAGAGCGAGGCATCACGATTTGAACCTAGGCGGGGTCAGCCCAATACACAGTGGATTGACGAGTCTAGAGTGAGGGTTGGTAAGCGCAAGACCCCTATTGTCCGTGCAGACACCACCTGAGGCCCCGAGATTGGATTTCAGCAGTGCAGGAACTGTGGTAGGCCACATGGTGGGCCTTACCATTGGGTCACGGGTGGATGTTTTAAATACAGAGTCGTGAGTCGTCGGATTAAGGACTGTCCCCAGATGAGACCCACCGAGCCTCGGGAGCAGCCAAGGCAAATTGAGGACAGGCACAAGTTTCTCAGAGACAGGCCCCACAGAGGAGGGCCACAGCCGCAGACAAGGGCAAGAAGCCTGTCTCGCAAGGACGTGTGTTTGCCATCAACAGGGAGACAACTGACACCTCCGTCGATACTATTAGAGGTATACTCCTTATCTGTAATCACGAGGCATATGTTTTGTTTGATGCAGGTTCCACACACTCCTTTATTTTCCCATAATTTGCACATAAATTGCATTTAGAACCTGAGCCTTTTTTAGATCACATGTTGCGCATAAGCACACCCTTGCATGAATCTCAGATGACTGATATGGTGTGTAAAAATTGTGAAATCAAGGTAGGAGATAGGATAATGTTAGCAGATCTAGTGTTACTAAATATGTATGGTTTGATGTGATTTTGAGTATGGATTGGCTAGCTGCTAACCGTGTAAGTCTAGACTACTACACTAAGACCCTAACTGATGGTGTCCTTCCTAGACGTGTATACTGCAAGTGCACGGGTCACACAAGTAGTAAAGGGAACTGAGTCACAGATTATCGTCCCACAGAGAAACATAGTCAGCCTAACTAAGTACCAGTTAATTTGACCCTAAATATATCTTAGCAAATTATGAATATTAATAGAGTGATCTACGAAGTTTAATTTGAAAATATTGGAATGCAAGGAAAATAATAAAAACACTAAAATAAAGCAAAATAGAGCAAAAATTACTCACAGAGCTCCAAGCAAAATAAGAGCGAGAATCTGCAAAAGAAAGAAAATATTAAAACTCGAATTAATTAGTGCAAACTGACTAAAGATGCAAATATAAGAAAATATGGATTAAAAATAAATAGATTAAAACTAGAAAATCCTAATATGAAATTAAAATTTGCATGATTCCAATAAAAATTAAAAAAAATCGCTAAGTATAACTTTAATCCTAAATACCTAAATTAATAATCCTAAATTATATTTAGCTCTAGATAATTACTAAATTAATAAAATGTCTAAATAAATAATCAAATCTATTCTAAATGATGCATGAGAAATAAAATATATTTAGG
The DNA here is from genome assembly GCA_033439115.1 of Firmiana major. Taxonomy (NCBI): domain Eukaryota; kingdom Viridiplantae; phylum Streptophyta; class Magnoliopsida; order Malvales; family Malvaceae; genus Firmiana; species Firmiana major. Next base: position 39,946,022 of record CM065908.1, on the reverse strand, counting down.
ATTTGAAGATTTAAAATGAAAGCGATCCTAAAGATGCATAAAATGATTCTACCCCTAAATTAACTCTAAATGCAATACATAAGCACTATACTAATATTTTGTTAACATTGAAATCATACTAGCATATACTCAAATCAATAAACAGTTTCCTAAAATGAAAATCAACTAAATCCTAATTGTATGCATGAAAATAATGAAATTAAAATAATTAAGAAAAGAAACTTCCCAAAAATTTCTAATTTCTAATTACTAATACAATGCCCCTAATTGAAACATAAATAAAAAATTTAATAACCAAATACCCTACACTAATTCTAGTTAAAGAAACCAGAAATTATATTTAAACTATTAAAATACTAAAACACTAAACTAATGAAACAGTAAAACTGAAGTATATTAATTACAAAAACCGTGGCCTTCAAAATGCGGCACCAACCCTCCTACCTAACCATCTCCTGCTTTGCTGTAATACCAGTTCTAGCTTACTTCTACAGTAGCCTCACTTTAGCAACAACACTCTAGATAGCAGTACCAATTGGCGCCATGCGTCTCTGTCTTCAGTACTAACACTCCTGCACATGCGTCCTGCAGCTGCTTCAGCACGAACCAGCTTTGCCACCTCCTATTTTTGATTCAACTGTTGGCCACATTCCCTGCAACAGACCTTCACCAACTGTTCTTGCTTCACATCCTACCATGCGTCTTTGTGACGCCCCGGAAGTGCAAAAAATAGGGTAAATTTAAAACTTTTTCACATCCATTCACAATTAAGGGTGTATTCCTGTGCAGTGTCATACATCATAATACATAAGTTACCAAACTTTCACCTCAGGATCTCATCATCTCATAGTTATATTTTATACCATAAACATTACTGAACTCAAGGTTAATTAATCCTAATACATCCCATACATCATTGTACATTAAGTGTCTGTAAATACAATATTAGTTTGGGTACAGGAACCGATAAATTATACCTTAAAGTACAATTATATGGCCTAGAGCTCAAGTCCTCCACTAGCCACTACTCCGTATGTCGCAGGAAATTCTCCTCACTCGAAGAAATCTGGGGGGGATAGAAAAACAGGGTGACCTTATAAATCACTCAGTAAAGGGGCAAGGGATTCATTAATAAGAAAATGATTTGCACAACACAATCATTTTGTTTTACATGTTAAACTCAATAAACTCAGTGAAAAATGTAGCATGAATAATTAAAACATCATCTCAACTTATTTCTCAAAGCTCATGTAGAAACATGATAATAAATGGCTCAAACCATGATAACAAGTAGTTACAAGCATGTTGGAAATCAGGATTTGATAATGGCTTTTCTCATAAAATGTGATGAAAATCACCGTAGTAGTAATGCACATGGCGCAGCCACCAAGCACAAACTCATGTGTTGTCACGACCCAATTCCATTCTCTTTAACCGAAATCACTGAAAATTTTTCGCGTTTTACTGTTACCTTACCCGGTCGTGAACTAAGCTCACCACACACTGTTGGGCTGTGAGTCAATAATAAATACCACATCTCATTCATTCTCAATTAATTAAAACGATATCATACATGTGCATTTAATCGTGTACTTATACGAGTACATGTTTTACTGACATATACATCCCCCATAAGTACAATTCAAAAGAATACTGTGCTTTTACATTGTTTAGATACAAAAAGAATCACTGTGTATATACCTCTTAGCGATGGAGATGCAGCGGAGTCCAAAATAATACGCCTCAGTCCTCACTGGGCTACTATGCACGCTCTGTAGGGGGGAAAATAGAGTGGGATGAGCAACCACACGCTCAGTAAGGCAATAATGCAAGCATGGTAGATAACTACTCTATCTACATGCTGATAGTGTTATGCATAAATCATTTATAGTAGGAGCATGAGGAATAAAACTATGCCATATGAGTATACATATATATCATGTATCAAAGTCATGTAAAATTGGAATATAAAACATGGTAAAACATCATGTATAAATCATCTCATGCTCGATCTCATTTAAATTCATAAAAGGGCAATTCGTTTAGAAACCTCCTTTTTGAACCAACAACATAACACCACCAAATCAACTCACAATCACAACCACATTTACGTTCCACAATTCACGCATGTGTATAAATCTAGGTCACTATATCAAAAGTGCCTATGTGAACCATTACATCATAAATCATCCCAGACCACACGCATCCAGGTGTGCGGGGTATCATGCTGGCACGAAGATGGATTATCCCTCGCCAGACTTTCTCATCACATAACCATCATGCGGTATATCGTACTCCATGTAATATACACGGTACAGCGTACTCCGCAACTCATATCGTGATCGGGGATGCCATTCCTAGGTCTTATCTACCCCATACCAAGAGTATTCCATATTTCGTGAAGGAGAGCCTCCCTGCCGAACAGAGCCTCCCCGCCTAACAGAGTCTCCTTGCCTCCTTGGGCTTAAGGATGTTAGCTTAAGGATGTAGGGCTTAAGGGTCCTTTCCGTAAGAGAGCCTCCCCACCGAATAGAGCCTCCCCGCCTAACAGAGCCTCCCTGCCTCTTCGGGCTTAAGGATGTTAGCTTAAGGATGTAGGGCTTAAGGATCTTACCTTTACCATACCCATGTAGGAGAGCCTCCCTGCCTAACAGAGCCTCCCCGCCTCTTTGGGCTTAAGGATGTTGGCTTAAGGATCCCACCGTAAGAGAGCCTCCCCACCAAACAGAGCCTCCCCGCCTAACAGAGCCTCCCCGCCTAACAGAGCCTCCCTGCCTCTTGGGCTTAAGGATGTTGGCTTAAGGATGTTAGCTTAAGGATGTAAGGCTTAAGGATCTTACCCACTTTCACAACCCTATACGAATCCCATTGTATAAGCTTGTGCTAGCAAAGCTCTAGCACGACTCATGCATCATGCATCTTCTCATAAAGAGGCGCGTACGAGCATAGCTCTAGTACGGTTATACTCATAAGATAACCATTCACAATCCACGTACGAGCAGAAGCTCCAGTACGGTTTATAAACATCATCACAATTCAATTTCAAAGTGCGAGCTAAGCTCAAGCACGTTTCACACAAGTGAAAACATAAAAATCTCGCGCGAGCGAGGCTCTAACGCGAATTATATCACATACACGCGATAGGCGGCTTACATGCATTCAAAACCTCTCATAATATGCTTAGTGCCTCGTATGGGCTATTTCACAACATCATTCAAGTACTAGCCAGCCTATCCTTTTATTTGCTCAAATCAAAGCATTGTGTTTTGTAAAAGCATTCAAAACACATGATTTATGCAATTATTAGCCTTACTATCCCTTTTTCATAACATCCACTTCAAATCCAAAACCACGCATATACCCATCATCTTTCACGAATACCATCAACATTTATTTGAGCAATCATGCATTTCATACAACACCCAATATTCACCCAGTTCAAAATACGAGCAGCTATCTCTATATACTCACAAAATTCCCTTACCTGGAATCGCGATGCGTGATTCCACTTCCTTAAGCTGCTTACTCGTACGATTCGGTTCGCCTTCAACAACTCTTCGGGACAGCACAAAATCGTATCCCGCATTATATTCGACCCATATATTGCAACCCTTGTGCTTGCTATAGTCAATTTAATCTATAGCCTCTATTAAAGCTTATTTGGCCTCGTTTCATTACTTTATCCATAACTGAGTCTATGGATTTTCTTAGGCCTATTAACTTATTCAAAATCGATATCAAATCGATGTAAAGCTCATAGCGTTCATATTCCATGAATCCCCTCACTATGGCATTTATTCATCACATACATATCCATTTCCACATTTCTTCCAACCCACCATGTAATTTCATCTAACCATCTAAATCATAACATTATCCCAATGACAACTTTAACATGCCATAAACCATAAGTTCATTCAATCCCACATATCCTCACATTATACCCATTTTAGATTTCTAGGTCACACCACTTCCACTACATTCTTAGGTAGTTTATCCATCAATACTCATACCAATCAACTCCAAAATCAATTAAATAGCTAATGCATTTGGATTGGAGTGCTAGAATCTTACCAATATGATTTCTCTTCTTGCTCCAATTGATAATGCCCTCAACTCCTTCAATTCCAAAAATGGGAAAATGCCCTCTCACTATGTTGTTCTCCTCTTTGATAGGAACAACTTTGCCTCTAATGATCTCTCTCTAAATCTCACTGAAAATGGCTGATTTTAGAGAGGGAAAGTTGGGTTTTTGGGTTGAAAAATGGGAGGTTCCGAGATTTCCAGATTTTCAGCTCTCTTTATATAGAAATGACTTGAGGAGATCGATCTGGTCCAAGAGGAGATCGATCTGGTCCCTTAAAATCCCTCTTTTTCACGGCATTTTTAAGCTTGAGATCGATCTGTCGAAGCAATGAGATCGATCTGTTGAAGCATGAGATCGATCTGTCGAAGCATGAGATCGATCTGGTCCTAAACAGAGAGCTAAGGAGATCGATCTGGGTGCTTGGGGATCGATCTTTTCACTTACAGAATGCTTGGCAGATCGATCTGTCTCCATTGGAGATCGATCTGCTCTATTCTTTCGCCCAAATAAGAGCATTCTGGCTCTTCCAGATCGATCTCTCATCCTAGGAGATCGATCTGGACCTCATGTTTTCCAGATTTCCTGTAGTTTCATTGCTGCAACTCATACCAACACACCCTCAATCTATTGCCATGGCCATTTCCTCATCCATCCACCTCTATAACTTGAAAATGGCATCCATTCATACCTTATGCACATTGAAACTTGTGTGCATTCATTGTATATTCAAAGGTATGCAACATAAAACCAAATGGAAGCATAACTCCATTCCATTTTACCACACTACTCATTTTGAGTTTCAATCACATCCATCACTTGCTAGAATTCATTTCTTCGTATTCATGCTCAATGAAACTTGTATGTACGTTACAATTTATATTACACATACATACATTGAATCCATGGACTTACATCAATCATACTTTACATTACAAGTCCATTCATATTATTTGATCCAATTATTCACATTACCATTATACATATACGGGGTCTTACATTCTCCCCTCCTTCAAGGAATTTGGTCCTCCAAATTAGAACCAAGTCACTCTTCAAACAGTTGGGGGTACTTCTCCCGTATCAAGTTCTCCAATTCCCACGTGGCCTCTTCCGCCGTGTGGTGTTGCCAAAGCACTTTCACCAAGGGAATTGTCTTATTTCGCAACACTTTCTCTTTCCTATCCAATATCCGAACCGGCTTCTCAACATACGTCATACTCTCATGGAGCTCCAACGGCTCATATCTTATCACGTGTGCCGGGTCCGGGTGATACTTCCGAAGCATCGAGACGTGGAAGACGTTGTGGACATTTGCCAAGTCCGGTGGCAATGCCAATCTATACGCCTTATCTCCCACTCTCTCCAAAATCTCGAAGGGTCCGATATATCTAGGGCTCAGCTTGCCCTTCTTACCGAATCTCATAATACCCTTCGATGGTGATACCCTCAGAAATACCGACTCACCCTCATCAAACTCCAGTGGTCTTCGCCTCTTGTCAGCATAACTCTTTTGCCGGCTCTGAGCTGTCCGTAATCTCTCACATATCAACTGGACGTCCTCAGATGCCTGCTGCACTAAGTCCGGAGTAAAAATCTGTCTGTCACCAACCTCTTCCCATCCAATGGGGGAATGGCATCTACGCCCGTATAATGCCTCATAGGGTGCCATCCCGATACTAGCATGATAGCTATTATTATAAGCGAACTCGGCTAACTGCAGGTGGTCATCCCAGGAGCCTCTATAATCCAGCACACACGCTCTCAACATATCCTCGAGGGTCTGTATAGTCCTCTCTGACTGCCCATCTGTCTGAGGATGAAAAGCGGTGCTAAAACTCAATCGGGTCCCCAGCGCTTCCTGAAAGTGTTCCCAGAAATGGAAAGTGAAGCGGGCATCCCTATCAGAAACAACGCTCACTGGTACACCATGTAGCCGTACTATCTCTCGAATATACAGGTTCGCCAACTGACTCAGTGTATCGGTAGCTCTCATAGCCAAGAAATGGGTGGACTTGTCAACCGGTCCACAATAACCCATATGGCATCATGACCTCTACGGGTCCTCGGCAACCCCATCACAAAATCCATGGTGACATGCTCCCATTTCCAAGTCGGTATCGGTAGAGGCTGCAATAATCCTGCAGGCTTCTGATGCTCTACCTTCACTTGCTGACAAACGAGACACTTAGCGACATATTCCGCAATGTCTCTTTTCATTTCAGACCACCAATAAACCTTCCGAAGGTTTTGATACATCTTGGTACTTCCCGGATGTATCGTATACTTCGATGAGTGAGCCTCTGATAAAATCGTTCTCCTGATCTCAGGATCCCTGGGAACGCATACTCTGCCTCTGAACCTCAATAAGCCATCAGCACTCTGCTCAAAATCACTACCCACACCTGTCTGTATCTGCCTCAGCCAATCGATACACCGTCGATCGCTCTGCTGGGCTTGCCGAATACGGCCAATCAACTCTGGCTCTAGTCTCAAACTAGCCATGATCTCAAGTCTCTCAGATCCAGGTGGGGTTACATCCAAACTGAGGTTCGCAAAGTGTTCTAACAACTCATGTTCCCGTACCATCATATAAGACACCAACCCAAGGTTCTTTCTACTCAAAGCATCGGCAACTACATTTGCCTTACTAGGGTGGTACATGATTTCACAATCATAGTCTTTCAGGAGTTCGAAGTATCTCCTCTGTCTCATATTCAGCTCTTTCTGCGAGAACAGGTACTTAAGGCTCTTATGATCTGTGAACACCTGAAATTTCTCACCATAGAGATAGTGGCGCCATATTTTCAAAGCAAATACTACGGCCGCCAACTCTAAATCATGTGTCGGGTAGTTCCTCTCATGATCTTTCAACTGTCTAGATCCATAGGCAACTACCTTCCCATCCTGCATAAGCACACAGCCCAGTCCCTGGTGTGATGCATCCGTATACACCGAGAATCCTCCTGAGCTGGTAGGAATGGTGAGAACTGGAGCAGTCGTCAATCGACGCTTGAGCTCCTCAAAACTCCTCTCACATGCCTCATCCCATGTAAACTTAACATCTTTACGCGTGAGGCGTGTCAACGGAGCAGCTAGTCTGGAGAAACCCTCTACAAATCTCCGATAATATCCTGCCAATCCCAGGAAACTCCTGATCTCATTACTGTCTTGGGCTGTTCCCACTGCACAACTGCCTCTATCTTGGATGGATCCACTGATACCCCATCCTTAGACACAACATGCCCCAGAAATGAGATCTGTTCCAACCAAAAGTTACACTTGCTGAGTTTGGCATACAATTCTCTCTCTCGGAGGGTCTGCAGAACTATCCTCAAGTGCTCCTCATAATCTTCCCTGGACTTAGAGTACACCAAAATGTCGTCTATGAAAACAATCACAAATTTGTCCAGGTATGGCTTGAATATATCATTCATCAATGCCATAAATGCTGCGGGAGCATTCGTCAATCCGAATGGCATCACCAAAAACTCGTAGTGGCCATAACGGGTACGAAATACTGTCTTGGGTACATCTCCACTCCTGATCCTCAACTGATGGTACCCTGACCGCAGATCTATCTTAGAAAATACTTCGGCTCCCTGGAGCTGATCCAACAAATCATCGATTCTTGGAAGGGGATACTTGTTCTTAATGGTGGCCTTATTCAACAACCGGTAATCTATACACAGTCGAAGGCTTCCATCCTTCTTCCTTACAAATAGAACCGGTGCTCCCCAAGGTGAGACACTCGGTCTAATAAACCCCTTCTCCAACAACTCTTGCAGCTGTTTCTTCAGCTCTTCCAATTCTATCGGAGCCATTCTATAGGGTGGCTTCGATATCGGCTCTGTACCAGGCACTAACTCAATGTAAAATTCCATTTCCCTTTCAGGTGGTAGTCCTGGTAATTCATCCGGAAAGACATCAGGGTAATCCGTAATTACGGGTATGTCTTTCAATTCCGGGTGTGCCTCATCTATATCGACCACGTATGCAATGAACCCTTCACATTATCCTCTCCGTCGTTAGTAACATAAACCATCACTCCACATTCATCATTTATCAAAAACAATAAATTTATCTCTCAAGGAATATGAATTTAAAATCATACTCCTTTTATTTACAACAACCATGCTAGTTCCATATCATTTCTTTTCATCAAAGTTTATAATAAGATTGTCTAATCCTGAAAACATCAATGTTTTGGCATGACAATCCATCACAACACGATTGGTAGCCAACCAATCCATTCCCAAAATTACATCAAAATCATTCATGTTTAATAAAATCAGATTGGCTATCATTTCCTTCCCCTCTATCTTTAATTTACAATCTCTACATACATGCTCGGTCAATTGACTATCATTCATGGGTGTGGAAATCATCAACATTTTATCCAACAATGTTGGTTTCACATATTTCAACAATTTATGTGCAAAGGAGGGTGATATGAAAGAATGCGTGGCACCAGGATCAAATAATACCAATGCTTCTAAATCAAAGATTCGGATGGTACCTTTTATCACATCCGTCGAAGCATCTGCGGTGTCCTGATCCAGTGCATGTACTCTTCCTCTACTCACACCCGTAGCCTGTTTCCCTTTTTCCTCAGCTGTAGCCCTCCTCCTCGGGGCTGCTGTCTCAACTGGAGCTCCCTCAGGCTCCTTGCCCTTCTGTGGGGCAATCTCCATCTTCTCGGGACAATACTTAGCCATATGTCCTGGTCTCTCGCATCTAAAACACACCATAGGGGTCATCGGACAGGGCCTATTCCCATGGAATCTCCCACATCTCCTACACTGATCAGTAGTAGGTCGTGGTCCCCCAATAGTCATGCCCCTCGACGCAGTCAAGGCTGGGTATACGGGAGGTCTAGCAGCTCTCTCCCGCACCTCCTCAATCTTTGGCCTCTTCTCGAAAAATCTTTGGCCATCTCTCTGGGCCACTCTTCCAAACCCGGATCTCTTCCGATCCTTGTCCTTTTTAACACTGACTCTCCCAAGCTCGGAGGCATTTCGCTCAAAGTCTTGTTCACATAACTGAGCCTTATGTACCGCCTCCTCACAAGTCACAATATCGAAGGGAGCTAGCTTAGTCCGGATGGCCAATCTCAATCCATCCATGAACTTCTGAATCTTTCGGGTCTCACTACCCATCGTGTCAGGGTCATATCTCCCCAATGACATAAACTTGGACTCATACTCGTCCACAGTTTGGTTCCCCTGAACCAAGTTCATAAATTCCATCTGCAATTTCCTCTGTGCGGTAGCTGGAATATACTGTCTCCTGAAGGCCTCTAGAAATATCTCCCACGAGATCTCAGAGTGTCTGGCCCTCAAAATAACCTCGGTGGACCTTCACCAATGCCCGGCCTCGCCTTTCAGCATAAACACGGCGAAGGCAACCTTCTCACTTGAAGTGCATCGGAAAAACCTATACAGTTTCTCCATCTCATACACCCAATCCTCCGTAATCACTGGGTCCTTCACCCCTCTAAACACTGGGGGTTTTAGCGCTTGAAACTCTCGTAACCTGCTCAGGTCGCAGTCATAACCCACATCACTACCGCTCTGCTGTGGAGCGATAGGAGAATCTGTATCCTGGGCTGGAGGTGGTGTAACTGTAGCTGTCTCAGCAGTCTGAGGTCTCTCCGCCTCTGCAGCTGCCTGTTCAGTAGTAGGCTGTGCCGCGGGACCTCGTCTGTCACCGGCGCCCAAGGCCTGCGTGACTATCTCCACCAGACTCTCAATACTCCGCTCTAATCTAGCGAAGCGAGCTCAGTATCACCTGCTCTCTCAGCAGGGTTCTGTGGAGCCTGTTCAGTCTGTGGCTCCGCACGGCTCTCAGGCCTACCTCTACGGCCTCTAGCACGTGCTCTCGCCCCTCTACCTTTGCGTGTAACTGGCATAGTGCCTAACTCCCTGTATTATAATAATTCATTAAGCTCAATCCATCACGGTATACACAGTTATATCTAAACAAAAGCACAGTACTATGGGGATGTACTTTCCTACATTTTATTAATGACTCACATCAGGCCATCACAGCTCTGATACCAATCTCTGTCACGACCCAATTCCATTCTCTTTAACTGAAATCACTGAAAATTTTTCGCGTTTTACTGTTACCTTACCCGGTCGTGAACTAAGCTCACCACACACTGTTGGGCTGTGAGTCAATAATAAATACCACATCTCATTCATTCTTAATTAATTAAAAAGATGTCATACATGTGCATTTAATCGTGTACTTATACGAGTACATGTTTTACTGACATCTACATCCCCCATAAGTACAACTCAAAAGAATACTGTGCTTTTACATTGTTTAGATACAAAAAGAATCACTGTGTATATACCTCTTAGCGATGGAGATGCAGCGGAGTCCAAAATAATACGCCTCAGTCCTCACTGGGCTACTATGCACGCTCTGTAGGGGGGAAAATAGAGTGGGATGAGCAACCACACGCTCAGTAAGGCAATAATGCAAGCATGGTAGATAACTACTCTATCTACATGCTGATAGTGTTATGCATAAATCATTTATAGTAGGAGCATGAGGAATAAAACTATGCCATATGAGTATACATATATATCATGTATCAAAGTCATGTAAAATTGGCATATAAAACATGGTAAAACATCATGTATAAATCATCTCATGCTCGATCTCATTTAAATTCATAAAAGGGCAATTCGTTTAGAAACCTCCTTTTTGAACCAACAACATAACACCACCAAATCAACTCACAATCATAACCACATTTACGTTCCACAATTCACGCATGTGTATAAATCTAGGTCACTATATCAAAAGTGCCTATGTGAACCATTACATCATAAATCATCCCAGACCACACGCATCCAGGTGTGCGGGGTATCATGCTGGCACGAAGATGGATTATCCCTCGCCAGACTTTCTCATCACATAACCATCATGCGGTACATCGTACTCCATGTAATATACACGGTACAGCGTACTCCGCAACTCATATCGTGATCGGGGATGCCATTCCTAGGTCTTATCTACCCCATACCAAGAGTATTCCATATTTCGTGAAGGAGAGCCTCCCTGCCGAACAGAGCCTCCCCGCCTAACAGAGCCTCCCTGCCTCCTTGGGCTTAAGGATGTTAGCTTAAGGATGTAGGGCTTAAGGGTCCTTTCCGTAAGAGAGCCTCCCCACCGAACAGAGCCTCCCCGCCTAACAGAGCCTCCTTGCCTCTTCGGGCTTAAGGATGTTAGCTTAAGGATGTAGGGCTTAAGGATCTTACCTTTACCATACCCATGTAGGAGAGCCTCCCTGCCTAACAGAGCCTCCCCGCCTCTTTGGGCTTAAGGATGTTGGCTTAAGGATCCCACCGTAAGAGAGCCTCCCCACCAAACAGAGCCTCCCCGCCTAACAGAGCCTCCCTGCCTCTTGGGCTTAAGGATGTTGGCTTAAGGATGTTAGCTTAAGGATGTAAGGCTTAAGGATCTTACCCACTTTCACAACCCTATACGAATCCCATTGTACAAGCTTGTGCGAGCAAAGCTCTAGCACGACTCATGCATCATGCATCTTCTCATAAAGAGGCGCATACGAGCATAGCTCTAGTACGGTTATACTCATAAGATAACCATTCACAATCCACGTACGAGCAGAAGCTCCAGTACGGTTTATAAACATCATCACAATTCAATTTCAAAGTGCGAGCTAAGCTCAAGCACGTTTCACACAAGTGAAAACATAGAAATCTCGCGTGAGCGAGGCTCTAACGCGAATTATATCACATACACGCGATAGGCGGCTTACATGCATTCAAAACCTCTCATAATATGCTTAGTGCCTCGTATGGGCTATTTCACAACATCATTCAAGTACTAGCCAGCCTATCCTTTTATTTGCTCAAATCAAAGCATTGTGTTTTGTAAAAGCATTCAAAACACATGATTTATGCAATTATTAGCCTTACTATCCCTTTTTCATAACATCCACTTCAAATCCAAAACCACGCATATACCCATCATCTTTCACGAATACCATTAACATTTATTTGAGCAATCATGCATTTCATACAACACCCAATATTCACCCAGTTCAAAATACGAGCAGCTATCTCTATATACTCACAAAATTCCCTTACCTGGAATCGCGATGCGTGATTCCACTTCCTTAAGCTGCTTACTCGTACGATTCGGTTCGCCTTCAACGAACTCTTTGGGACTGCACAAAATCGTATCCCGCATTATATTCGACCCATATATTGCAACCCTTGTGCTTGCTATAGTCAATTTAATCTATAGCCTCTATTAAAGCTTATTTGGCCTCGTTTCATTACTTTATCCATAACTCGAGTCTATGGATTTTCTTAGGCCTATTAACTTATTCAAAATCGATATCAAATCGATGTAAAGCTCATAGCGTTCATATTCTATGAATCCCCTCACTATGGCATTTATTCATCACATACATATCCATTTCCACATTTCTTCCAACCCACCATGTAATTTCATCTAACCATCTAAATCATAACATTATCCCAATGACAACTTTAACATGCCATAAACCATAAGTTCATTCAATCCCACATATCCTCACATTATACCCATTTTAGATTTCTAGGTCACACCACTTCCACTACATTCTTAGGTAGTTTATCCATCAATACTCATACCAATCAACTCCAAAATCAATTAAATATCTAATGCATTTGTATTGGAGTGTTAGAATCTTACCAATATGATTTCTCTTCTTGCTCCAATTGATAATGCCCTCAACTCCTTCAATTCCAAAAATGGGAAAATGCCCTCTCACTATGTTGTTCTCCTCTTTGATAGGAACAACTTTGCCTCTAATGATCTCTCTCTAAATCTCACTGAAAATGGCTGATTTTAGAGAGGGAAAGTTGGGTTTTTGGGTTGAAAAATGGGAGGTTCCGAGATTTCCAAATTTTCAGCTCTCCTTATATAGAAATGACTTGAGGAGATCGATCTGGTCCAAGAGGAGATCGATCTGGTCCCTTAAAATCCCTCTTTTTCACGGCATTTTTAAGCCTGAGATCGATCTGTCGAAGCAATGATATCGATCTGTCGAAGCATGAGATCGATCTGTCGAAGCATGAGATCGATCTGGTCCTAAACAGAGAGCTAAGGAGATCGATCTGGGTGCTTGGGGATCGATCTTTTCACTTACAGAATACTTGGCAGATCGATCTGTCTCCATTGGAGATCGATCTGCTCTATTCTTTCGCCCAAATAAGAGCATTCTGGCTCTTCCAGATCGATCTCTCATCCTAGGAGATCGATCTGGACCTCATGTTTTCCAGATTTCCTACAGTTTCATTGCTGCAACTCATACCAACACACCCTCAATCTATTGCCATGTCCATTTCCTCATCCATCCACCTCTATAACTTGAAAATGGCATCCATTCATACCTTATGCACATTGAAACTTGTGTGCATTCATTGTATATTCAAAGGTATGCAACATAAAACCAAATGGAAGCATAACTCCATTCCATTTTACCACACTACTCATTTTGAGTTTCAATCACATCCATCACTTGCTAGAATTCATTTCTTCGTATTCATGCTCAATGAAACTTGTATGTACGTTACAATTTATATTACACATACATACATTGAATCCATGGACTTACATCAATCATACTTTACATTACAAGTCCATTCATATTATTTGATCCAATTATTCACATTACCATTATACATATACGGGGTCTTACATGTGTAAAACGAGACTAGGCAAATAAAACTCATATAAAAACTCATCATGGCACATCAAAACGATTGAACTCATCCCCTAGGCGGACATCCCCAATCAAGGGATTTCGTCGACAATAATACACCCATGGCCTTGGTTCGTTGTAGACTTGATCGGAGTCGTATAGCCGTCGGTCTTACATGCTATCAAAGCACGACCCGATCTTACATGCTATTAGAGAAATGCCACCTAACGCTGTCGTGGAGCGGGGTCATCTCACGTTACCAGAATGGAGGAGTCGATCTTACGTGCTGCCAGAGCATGGCCCGATCTTACAAGCTACAAGAGCAAAGCCCGATGTGTATTCAACATGACACGCCTAAGTCTCAGTAATAGCCATTATCAAATAAAATCGTTTTGCCTTCACGTAGCGCTCTTAATGATTTTCTCATAAAACTCATCTCAAAACCGTTTTGTACTCAACACAAAACATGTTAAAACTGAGCTCAAACTAACAAAACCACGCACACATTTCTCAAATCTCAGTACGCCTTAACGTAGTGCCCAAATCATTTTTCACTTTTTAAACTCAAAATGGTTGTAAAACAATTTCACATTTAGTTTACAACTCAAAACAATTGGGCCCCAACCGACTATAAAATCGTGTGCAATAACTCATTCACAACTCATAAAAACATGCTTATTTTCTAAAATCACATTTCATGCTATAATATCATCACAAAATCACACACATAAATGAGTTTAAGTTTGCCCTTACCTCATTGCACCTCATATAGTGCAATCGTTCCCCCAAACGACGAACTAGCCATGCATTGCTCTCTGGAACTCTCGGGCTATCCAAACGATGTTAAAATATCAATAATTCATCTCAATCACATCATCGAGCACATATTTGCTCATATTCTTGTTAAATACTACAAACCTCATTTTTCTCATATTCCTATCCTAATCCACATTCTCATCCACTACATTTCAAATCCTACATTTTTCATGCATAATATCCATGCCAAAATCACGTCATTGCCTCAATTCTAATTTATAGCCAAAATCCCACAATTTATCACAAATTGTATAATATCATCATCACTCCAACAAAATCATAATTTCATCAACTCTAATCATTTCCTAGCTATTTTATCACAACACCCATAGTCACAATCACCAAATCACCTCAATATCAAATATCTAAGCTTAGCAATTTACCCAAAACTTATGGAGAGCTCTATTCGCACCTCGATTCGATTCGTGTTTTGATTTCCATGAATGTTGCTCTCCTTTGGATGAGGAACAACTTTCCTTCTTGCCACAACCTCTGATTCGAATGAAAATGGTTATTTAGAAGAGAGAGAAAGCTAGGGCTTCAGTTTCTTAGAGAGAGAGAAGATGAAATGCAGGAAAACGCAGGGATTCTTTTATAGACGGAGGGTAGGAGATCGATATCGATCTCTTTTTGAATTTGGGAACGTTTTGGGGCTATTTTATGCCTAGGAGATCGATCTGTCGTGGGGTGAGATTGATCTCTTAATTGCTTCATGAGATCAATCTGCTCCAATTATGAGATCGATCTTCAATTTACAGAATGCTTCATAAGATCGATCTGCTCCTTGAGGAGATCGATCTTCTTTTTTTAGAAATATTTTGAGATCGATCTGCCTATCAATTCTTGCACATTTCCTGCATTCTAGAGCCATGGGATCGATCTCTTATCCTTGGAGATCTATCTAGCCTTCACAGATTGTACTGCTGCTACATCAATTTACAGTAAACTCAATATAAAACTTCTCAAAATCTACCCCATAGTCCATAGTCCAATCCATACACATTTAAGACTTAAAAGCCTCATCTTCTTATACTTCATCATATTTAAATCTTGTGTGTACATTAACATGTCATAATTACATACACTAAATTACAATTCTAAAAAATGGGGTATATAAAATTCTCAGTTCTCAAAGTCTTCTTCTTCAGCAGCACCCGTCCCAGGTTTCCTTAATCAAGTTCTATGCAGCTATATCGTGTATTGCTCCAACTATCCAGCACACACTCCTATGCTTTAGCTAACAAGCATGCCAAGGCAGTTTTACAGGTTGCTACAGCAGCAGACGCAGGATAAGTTACAAAAGTGCAAACGACGACGATGTGAGACCCCGTACGGGTTTAACCTTATATATATACATGTAAATGAATTCATAAGTATGGTGGTATACTTGTAATGTGAATTACATGTAATGTAAGTCCATAAGTTTAGGTTACACACATGTAATGGAAGTTGTGATTGTACGTACAAGTTACCTTATATATGGATATGAAGAAATGGACTTAAACATGGGAAGAATGTGAGTGTAATAGAATATGAGTAGTGTGGTAAAATGGAAAGAAGATTTGCATAAGTTGTGCACTTCCATTTGGTTTATATTAAGCACCTTTGGTTATATAAAGGTTACACACAAGTTTTAATGTGTATAAGGTAGGAATGGATGTCATTTTCAAGTCTTAAGGATAATCGAATGAGAAAATGACTATTACAGCAAATTAAGGATGTTTTGGTATAAGTTTTCTGCAGAAAACTACAGTAAGATCTAGAAATATGAAGGCCAAATCGATCTCATAGGATGAGAGATCGATTTGGAAGAGCTAGAATGCTCTTATATGAGTAATGGAATAGAGCAGATCGATCTCCAAGGGAGTCAGATCGATCTCCTTAGGTCTCAGGTTAGAAGCAGATCGATCTCCCTTAAGACCATATCGATCTCCTTAAAACTTCTGTTTGACAGCAGATCGATCTCAAGCCTCGATAGACCGATCTCATATTCCAAAATGTCTTGGAAAAGATGGATTTTAAAAGGACCAAATCAATCTACACCCAAGGAAGATCGATCTCATCAAGCTGAATCTATAAATAGGAGCAGTTGGATCTGCAGATTTCGAGACAAAACCATTTCTTTTCATTTCAACTCAAAAACCTAGCATTGTCACTCCTAAATCCAACCATTTTTAGTAAGATTTGAGGGATAGCTATTAGAGATAAAGTTGTTCATATCAAAGAGAAGAACAACTAGTTGGGAGGCATTTTCCCCATTAGTTGGATTTAAGCAACAAGGTGTATTTCCATTGGAGCAAGGAGGAAGTTGAGCTACGTGAGTTTCTAATGCAAATACCCAAGTACATTTGTTTGGATATTGATGTGAAAAATGATTAGTATGCATAGAAATGATAGAAACTACCTAGAAAGTAAAGAACCCACCATAAACTAGAAATGGTCTAGTGTGAGAAAGTGGAATGTAGAAGCATTAATGATGAATGATTTATTTTTAACAGGATGATTGTGTTGTGGGTATGATTTGGATGTGCTGATATTGGAATAAATTATGAGATTTACCATAAGGGGTAAAATGTATATCTAAGGCATTGGCTAAATGCTTACTTGAATAAGAGTTAGAAACGTTAACTTCAGTGCTTGATGGATGAACTGTAGTTCTGATGATGCACCAAAACAATTCGAGATAAGGACGCGAGAAGCATAAAGGAGGACAGTTGCACACAAGTAAATCGAGGTAATGGACTGTGTGTTAGCTATAGAGATGTTCGTGCTTATTTTACAACAATTTCATATATATAATACTAGAATTAGTACGATACTACGATTATATGAAATGATATGGAAGCATCAAATGTACTATGATATATATGTATTGAGGAATGGGATAGGGTAAGGAAATAACATGATATGCATGTTTTCAATGTTTTTCTCAATTTTGTATTGATATTGGTGATTAAGAAATGATGATGATAGGTTGGCTAATTTTACATGTTT
This sequence comes from Firmiana major, assembly GCA_033439115.1. Lineage (NCBI taxonomy): Eukaryota > Viridiplantae > Streptophyta > Magnoliopsida > Malvales > Malvaceae > Firmiana > Firmiana major. Next base: position 39,928,401 of record CM065908.1, on the reverse strand, counting down.
TAGCATGAAGAGGCATGCTGTATAAATAAACATGTTTTGAGTTTTGAAAAGAGAAAATAGCCATCTATCGAATTTGAGATGAGATTGGTGTTGGAGCTCTAGCTCACACCCATTTTAATGACTTGACTATGTGCTGGGGTGTTAGCTCGCACATGTTTTTTTTGCTTTTGATGTGTCGTGCTGGAGTTTAACTTGTACGATGGTTTCGAGAAAAGTGCTGGAGCATTGTTCACACCTGTTTTTACTAAGTTGAGGTAAACCTGGGGGTCTGGGACCTAAGGGGGATGCCAGTGGACGGCCTTTGAACGGGCTGAGCCTTAACGATAGCTTGTACCGCGCTGTAGTTCTGTGATGACTGTGTGTCACGCTGCTTGCTCGCCTGGTATATGAGACATGGTACAGGATGAAAAGTCTATCGGAGTTGGAGTATAGGCTTGGGTCCACGGTCGTATGTAGTATTGTGTAGTTGTCCATTGGTATACTATGTACCGTGCTGGGTGCACGTGAGTACGAGTATCGCGTAGATGACACATAGCGTACCTTATACCGTGAGTATGTGAGGAGATGAGGTTGATTGAGATGAGCCAGAGGGTAGGACTGACCCATACCCCCTTCAGACGAAGTGATGCCCTGTGTACACCTAATCAGTGAGGCCTGGGATCACTGACTATGGCCATATGTCATGGATATTTGATTACCAAAAATTTCATGCTTGTCTCAGAGATTCGAGAAACAAAGACAATCTTAAAAAAGAAAGAGATTTGAGGAAAAGAAATGATTGAGAAAGTAAAGAGATTTTGTGTTTTGATAAATCTCTGATTTAAACACTTGTGTCGTGAGGGCAATGTTTTTATGAAACATGTTTTAAAAATGGAAGCATGACATATATGATTTACATGAAAATGCAAATGAGAGATGTATGTTTAAAAGCATTTTTCGACTATATTTCCATTTATAATGAAAGCATGGTTTCAGTTTATACATGCATGGGCTATGTAAGTAGTACGATATCTACCTACTAGCATTCATTTCCTTACTGAGCCGTGGTTTGCTTACCCCACTATTTTCCCCTCCAGGTACTGAGAAGTAGGAGAGCGGTGGTCTCTAGATTTATTTTTGAGTTGGACAGCTCCCGCCAGTTGTAAAGGTATAAGAATTGCATACACACGGGTATTTTGTATCTATCTTGATGTATCGCACAGTTATACCTTGGGATTATAAACAACTCTATGGGGATGATATGTAAATACACTATATTTATCCAATTGATTTTGTATATCTATACACACTTGGGAGTGTGATTAAGAGTTTTAAAATTTTTCGCTGTAAATGTATGAATTTTAGTAATTGCGTCGTCTCACAGCCCAACCGTAGCAAGTATGTATGGATAAAAATGGGACCCGAAAGCGGGGTGTGACAGATTTTGGTATCAGAGCATGGTTGGTCTAATGTGAGTCGATGTTTAGGACTAAGGAAACATACATCCCCAAGTTACTGTGCGATATTTAGATACAAATATGTATACGGAGCTGGTAGTGAATTAAACGTTTGTTATAAATGGAGGAGAGTTATCAGGCTGGTGAGATATGCCTCAGAGACACCGCAAGAGGGAAGAGAGCTAGAGAGCTCAAGGGCAGAATGAAAGGACTGAGAGGCACAGTAGATCGTCCTCTAGTCATGAGCCCCAGGAACAGATAGAGGCTTCTAATCCTCGAATAGCCCGATTAGAGGAAGACACGCGCACTATGATGACTATGATGGGTCAGATCATGGCTAGGTTTGAAGGTACACCTGGTACAACGGGACAGGCTGCATCGAATCCCCCAATAGCGACACCTGAACCTGAGAATGTTGGACCTGCATAACCTGAACTGGTTAGGCCACTAGATCCCCATATTTGACTAGTACCTCCTCCAGTAGCCCCACAACAATATGATGAGGATGATTTGGGGTATGGATACGACTGTGATATGGAGAGGTTGAGTCATTTCATGGATTTCAAGCCTTTTTCTTTTAGTAAGGTAAAGGATTCGGTAGTGGCTGAGGACTGGATCAGTCAGGTGGAGAAGCTGTTTGACTTCTGTAGATGTTTAGCAATGGAGAGAGTAGCGCTTGCGAGCTTTGTACTGAGAGGTGAAGCAGAGCACTGGTGGAAGTCCACCAGGCCTATGTTGAGAGCTCAGGGTATGGCTATCACGTGGGATATGTTTTTGGGCACTTTCAGAGAGCAATACATCCCAGATACTGCTCGACGTAGGTTACAGATGGAGTTCTTAAATCTGACTCAAGGGAATTGAACAGTTGATGAGTACGAGTCACGATTCACTTCACTAGGCAGATATGATCCGAATTCGATCAGGAGTGAGGCTATAAGGGTCCGTAGATTTGTGGATGGACTGAGGCCTTCAATTCAAGCGAAGTTAGCCCCGTTTGATGTCGCTACATACAGAGAGGCTGTGCGATGGGCCCAGTTATGTGAGCAGGATTATGACCTGCAGATTTCTGAGCTTAGTTGGGGTAAAGACAGGGGTCCGAGGATGCTGGGAGATGGCAAGAGTGCCAAATTTGGTTAAAAATTCATGAGTAAGCGTCAGAGAGAGGCAGATGAGTTTCAAAAAAAGGCTGCTAGACCTTTTATGCCTCTGCCTCAAACACCAGCTAGGGGCATAGTGATCAGTGGACTCCAACCAATTACGGATCAGTGTAGAGCATGTGGCTGATATCATGGTGGTAGGCCCTGTTACCTTCAGAGTACATGATGCTTCAGATGTGGCAAGTTTGGACATTATACAAAGGATTGTCCAGAGATAGTTAAGGTAGTCCCACAGAGGGGTAAGGAGCCAGAGAGAGTTCCTACAGTTACACCTCCTGCAAGAAAGAAAGCCTTGGCTGAAGAAAAGGGAAAACAAGTAATAGGTCAAGGCAGGGTGTATACGATAGACCAGGCATCAGTTGATACCTCTTCAAAAGTGATAAAAGGTACAATCTTGATTTTCAATTTAGAGGTTATAGCTTTGTTTGATTCTGGTGCTACGCACCCTTATATCACCTGCATGTGCATTAAAGTTAAAAGGTCTTGTAGAACCCACATACTTAAATAGGACTTTATTAATAAGTACTTCAATGAGAGTTAGCCAATTAGCCGAGCAAGTGTATAAAGATTGTGAAGTGAGGGTAGGAGATTAGTGTACGACAGCCAACCTAATTTTGTAAAATATGTATGACATTGATGTAATCTTTGGAATGGATTGGTTAGCTACCAATCATGCTGTCATAGACTGTCGTTCTAAGTCCATTAAGTTTTCTCTACCCGAAGAATATGTTGTAAGATTTTAAGAGAAGAAATGAAGTCGTGAATTTTGTGATAAGTAAAGTACATTGGTATAAATGACTCGATGTTGTTTTGAAGGTTTTATTACTTATGTGGTGGATTTAGACAAAACACATCCGGATATTGATGACATTCCAGTGGTCAAAGAATTCCCTGATATCTTTCCAGATGACCTCTCGAGATTGCCATCGGATAGAGAAATGGAGTTTGGTATAGATTTGATGTCTGGAACCGAGCCAATATCTAAGTCACCATATAGGATTGCTCCGGTTGAGCTAGAGGAGTTAAGGAAATAGTTGCAACTATGTTGGACAAGGGGTTTATAAGACTGAGCGTCTCACCATGGGGAGCTCCAGTATTGTTTGTGAAGAAAAGAGATGGGAGCCTTAGGTTGTGTATTGACTATAGGATGTCGAACAAGGCTACCATTAAGAATAAATATCCCTTGCCGTGCATCGATGACCTATTGGATTAGCTTTGGGGAGCGCAGATGTTTTCCCAAATAGATCTGAGGTCTGGGTATCATCAACTGAAGATTCGAAAGGAGGATGTGCCCAAGACAGCTTTTCGCACCCGCTATGGTCATTGATCAAACCCTAGGAGTATCTTTCCGCAAGTGCACGGGTCGTCCAAGTAATAATGGGATTTTGAGTCCCGAGATATCGTTCCACAGAGAAGTTGTTAGCCTAATTAACTACCGATTACTTTTACCCTAAGTATATCCTAGCAAATTATGAATTCAAGAGTGATTTACTAAGGCTAATTAAAAACAATGAAATAATAACTAAAAGAAATAAAAACAAAATTTTACTTACAGTATTTCGATCAATTAAAAGCAAATTACCTACAAAAGAAAAGTAAATAGTTAAAACAAATTAAATCAATTAAAATTAAATGCAAATATGGAAATAACAAAACATGATTAATTAAACTAAAATTAAACTAATCTAAAAATGCAATTGAACTACTTAATCAAATGCTATTTAAAATAACCTAAGACTTAATTAACTGAAATTACCCCTAATCTAAGTCTAAATGAACATTTAATTAACTATCATCCTAATTAAAACTAAGTTTTAATCTATTAAACTAAATACTAATCATGCAATTTAATTAACAAATCTAAACTAAGCTAACTAATTAAATGGGAAATAAACTAAAATGCATAAAAATGAGCTAATTCTATAACCTATCAACCAAACAAAGCCTTATCCATTTTAAACAAACAGTAACTTTTCCCTCTTTTTACTGTTTACTCAATCTGGCATTTTGATTCCCATTTCCAGGTCATGGCTCGGGTTGGCTGTCCAGCTGGTTTGCTACGGATTGTCCTGCTGTACTGCTCAGGTGCTGCACCAGCTTGCTAACGGTTTTGCCTCCTTTCACCAGTACAAGCCATTGACACCTCCCGATTCCAGCATCATCCTCGGCTTCTGCTCCTGCTGCCTGGTGCGATGTACTGCTGCTCTGCTTCCTTCACCAGATGATGTCCATGACTGCTGCCCTGCTGCATCCGAATGCTGCTTGCTACTGCTCTCGGCCTGTCCTGTGTTTTGCTCCTGCGGAATGACTGCTTCCAGCTGCTGGATTGCTCAGCTTGCAAGATGAACAGAAATCACAACGTCAAACAGGGGAGAACAGAGCAGGAATTGTTATGTCACACCCGAGCACTCATGGAGCTATACTGCCTCAAATGGTAACTGCTCACCAACAACAAATGAAAAGAAGGAACTGAACATACAAAGGAAAGCAATTGCAGCAAACCGAGAAAAATGAAATGCAGTAGCTGAACTATCTATCGAAACATGAACAAATGCAGAAAATAGAAAACTGAAGATCCACGGGCAGCTTCACTTCTCTCTCCAACCGGATTCCACTTTGTTAATGATGTAGAAAAATGCCTTGCATCCTCCCACATCATGGCAACAGAATCACAAAGGCTGTAGATTGCATGCAAATATAACCTGAATGCCCACTTGAAATATAACCGAGAACTACCTAAAGAAAGTTTACTGGTTTATCACTAAGAAGACAAAGAAATAATCATGTATGTGAGAAGAAACCGAGACCTGAATTTGAGACTAAGCTTTGAGATACAAAAATAAACTTAATAAAGGAAATCGGGAAGATAAAACAAACAATGAAGAAATCGAGATCTAGAAAACTATAAAGCAACCAAGAGTAAGAAAACTATGGAGAAACTGATGAATAACAACAGTGATGAAACCGAGACATGGAATGTAAGCTTATAAAATAATGGATTAATGAACAAAAACCAAACAAAGGAATAAACCGAGAGATGGAAAAAGAAAAATGGATTACTCTTGAAAAATAAGATTAAACAACTTGTAAATGAAGAACATGGATGAACAGTAAAATAACACTTAAACAATGCGGAAATTAAAGGAAACTCTATAAGCTATCTTACTCTAACCCTAGGCTACTCTACTTTTACCCTACCTACTCTACTTCAAAATTTCCAATAGCCATCATGTTCTATTTATACACAAAAATAGGGGTACAATGGTAAATTTCCATCCTAGATGAGTTGGCAATATTTGGCCACTTGTCTTCAATTGATTCGCTGCAGATGGATATTTCCACGTCACTTGTCGATTTATCCAGTTGGCTCTGCGCTGTGGCTCGGCGTGTGCCTTCCAGAATATTCGCTCGGTGTCTGTTGATCTTATCGTTTCAGAGCAAATAAAATATCGACACCTGGCATCACGCGTGTCCAGACGACTGGTGACTCGGTCTGCAAAATTTGTAGTGGCCCAATCTCTTTAAGCCCGTTTTCAGCCCAATTTCGTCTGAAACGACTGAGTTTCATCAGGATTTTAATTTATCTGCACAATAAGGAATTTTAATTAAATAAGGGGATTATTAATGAATTAATAAGGGGATTTAAGCAAATAATTATGAATTTAAGCACAAATAATTCTATAAAAAATAGAATTATCACACCCCCAAACTTGAGCTTTTGCTTGTCCTCAAGCAAAACAAAACAATAGTAGGACTGACAAGTACAAAGCATAATAGTTTCCCCAATATTATCCTCAAAGATAAAGTACAGACTATGATCTAAAAGAATCACAATTACAAGTCAAACACTCTGAATCATCCAATCATAAGTCCTAACCCAAATTGGACTCCTCGTGTGTGTGTGAAAAATGTCAGAACCACTTCAAAGTAGATTATTCGGATCAGATTATGCAAGCATAGTGAATGCAAACTCAATGACATGTGAACATTCCCATAAGTTTGCTTTTCACTAATATCTTCACTAATGTAGTCACACTTAATCAAAGATCAATAGGACTTCATTAAGCTTGTAATGTCAGGCTGGGGTTAAGGTATGATAAAGTCGATTTAGGTTCAGTTACCCCTTATCATGCATTTCCTTCTAGGATCTTTAGTGTAAGAGCTCTAATTATTTCCCCCAAACTTATTTTATTTCACTAGACATTTTATTCTATTTTTTGTATTTTCTTCTTTCTTCTTTTCTTTTTCTTTTTCTTCACATTTTTTTTGAATAAATACTCCTTCCCTATCGCTTAGTGCCCATATGTACAGAGCTCACAATATATCCCAATAAATTTCTATGCTTTCAGGGTAAGGGATAGGAAAATAATATTTTAGGCTAAGGAAAATAACGCAAGTGTATTTACAGAGAAAAGCTTATTTGGCCCAGATGGGTGACTAGGGATAAAATATGTACAAGGATAGCTAGAAAGGCTCAAACGATCCAAAGATGGCCTAAATCATCTCCCTAATTAAGTGTGATCTAATATTTCGCCTCGAGATCAGATCAAACAAATTCTAGAATATGATGCACAAAATCAATTGAACAAATGCAATCCTAAGTCACATAAGCTTTCTCTAAATAAATATACAGATTCATGACATGACATGTGCATAAGATGAGAAAATCGCAATCAGAATCTAGACAAATTCAAGAACTCATCTTCATGCTCTTCCTATAATCATGCTTCTAAGTCAATCAAAGTCATACTAAATCATGGGGTCATATCATCGGAATATGGGAAAACCACATGCTAAGTACTAAATCATTCCAAAATCAAATAGTTTAAGCTCAGATTTTCGAAAAATTTTGAAAAATTTTCAATTTTGCCCAAATTTTCGAAAAATGCTCAAGTAATATCCCCTCCCCCAAACTTGAAGTGCACAGTGTCCTCAGTGTGCAGATAATAAAAGAATTGAAGTTTAGGACAGAGTACTCCCCTTTCTAATGATGATTATGACCACTGAAACTTTTATTGAAAGCATAAAAACTAGAAAATAAACCTGCAAAATAAACAAAATCAGAAAAGAAAAGAACTGTACAAAAAGAAAAATGAAGCTAAGTAGCAGGATCAGAAATAGGAGGGTCAGCTAAAGTGGTCACAGAATGCTGACGATCAAATCCTGGAGGGTCAGCTAAAGTGGTCACAGAATGCTGACGATCAAATCCTCCCCCAAAATAGTGTTTAAGTCTGCCCCCATTAACCTTAAAGGGTTGATTTAGGGTCTCATCCTTAATTTCAATGATTCCATGAGGGAATACTTGTGTAATGGTAAAGGGCCCTGACCACCTAGACTTAAGCTTTCCTGGAAACAACTTCAAACGTGAATTAAATAGCAGAACCTGCTGGCCTGGCTCGAAGTGTCTTTCCTTAATTTTCTTATCATGCCATCGCTTAGTATTTTCCTTGTAGAGCTTGGCATTCTCATATGCCTGCAACCTGAATTCATCTAACTGATTAAGCTGTAGCAGCCTCTTCTCCCCTGCTGCCTCTAAATTGAAATTCAGGTTTTTAAGGGCCCAATAGGCCTTGTGCTCAAGCTCTACTGGTAGGTGACAGGCTTTTCCATACACAAGCTGATAAGGGGACATTCCTAAGGGTGTTTTGAAGGCTGTCCTATAGGCCTAAAGTGCATCCTCTAACCTAATGGACCAGTCCTTCCTATTCGGGTTCACTGTCTTCTCTAATATCCCCTTAATTTCCCTGTTGGATAACTTTACTTGGCCACTTGTCTGTGGGTGATAAGCAGTGGCTACCTTATGTTTGACCCCATATTTCTTTAACAGCCCATCAAAACTCCGATTGCAAAAATGGGATCCTCCATCACTAATGATAGCCCTAGGTGTGCCAAATCGTGTGAAAATATTCTTCTTTAAAAACCTTATCACTACCTTGGCATCATTAGTTGGTAAGGCCATTGCTTCAACCCATTTTGACACATAATCCACGGCTACTAGGATGTAGAGATTGCCATATGAAGGAACGAATGGTCCCATGAAATCAATGCCCCATACGTCAAAGAGTTCTACTTCTAAAATATTAGTCAGAGGCATCTCATTTCTTTTGGAAATATTACCTACCCTCTGACATCTATCACATTTCATTACAAAGTAGTGGGCATCCTTAAACAAAGTGGGCCAGTAATATCCAGATTGTAACACCTTGGCTGCTGTCCTTTCTCCTCCAAAATGCCCTCCATAATCAGATGAATGGCAATGTCTAAGTATATCCTCTATTTCCTCCATGGGAACACACCTTCTTAAAATCTGATCTTTGCACTGCTTGTATAGGAAGGGTTCATCCCAAACATAATACTTGACATCACTCAAAAACTTTTTCTTTTGTTGGGCAGTTAAATTAGGTGGCATCACATTGCTCACCAGATAGTTCACAAAATCAGCATACCAAGGCAATCTGGAGTGCCCGAAAGTAAACAGCTGCTCATCAGGAAAGGACTCATTAATAACTATACCATCTTCTTGAAGTCCACTCTCTAGTCTAGATAGATGGTCAGTAACTTGATTCTCCGTACCTTTCCTGTCCTTAATCTCCAAGTCAAACTCCTGTAGTAGGAGAATCCATCGAATCAACCTCGGCTTTGCATCCTTCTTGGAGACTAAGTACTTGATGGTAGCATGATCAGTGTATACTACTACCTTAGTGCCAATGAGATAGGAGCGAAATTTGTCAAAGGCGAATACCACAGCTAACAGCTCCTTTTCGGTAGTAGCATAGTTCATTTGGGCCTCAGTTAGTGTTTTGCTTGCATAATATATAGCATAAAAGACTCTTCCTTTTCTTTGTCCTAGTACAGCCCCGACAGCATAATCACTTGCATCACACATAAGCTCAAAAGGTAAACTCCAATCTGGAGCTATGATTACGGGAGCTGTAACTAATCTTTCCTTCAAAGTCTTAAATGCTTCTAAGCATTTCTCATCGAAGCAAAACACCGTGTCCTTCTCAAGGAGATTACATAAAAGTTTCGATAGCTGTGAAAAATCCTTATTGAACCTTCTGTAAAATCCTGCATGGCCCAGGAAACTTCTTATTCCTTTCACCGTGGTAGAGGGAGGTAACTTCTCAATAATTTCCACTTTGGCCTTATCTACTTCTATCCCCCTAGCTGAAATTTTGTGCCCCAGCACTATTCCTTCCTTTACCATGAAGTGGCACTTCTCCCAATTAAGCGCTAAATTCGTTTCCTCACACCTTCTTAGCACCAGTGCTAAATTCTGCAGACATAAATCAAAGCTATCCCCAAAGACTGAGAAATCATTGATGAAAACCTCAAGAAAATCCTCCACCATATCATGAAATATGGCCATCATGCAACGCTGGAATGTAGCAGGTGCATTGCATAGGCCAAAAGGCATTCTCCTAAAAGCAAAGGTCCCATAGGGACAGGTGAAGGTAGTCTTTTCTTAGTCTTCTGGGGCTATAGCTATCTGATTGTACCCGGAGTATCCATCCAGCAAACAGTAGAATTCATGACCAGCTAATCGATCTAACATTTGGTCAATGAAGGGTAAAGGGAAGTGGTCTTTCCTGGTGGCTTTGTTGAGTTTCCTATAATCCATACATACTCGCCAACAAGTGACAGTCCTAGTGGGGATGAGCTCATTATTTTCATTTTCGATTACTGTCATCCCTCCCTTTTTAGGGACACATTGAACTGGGCTCACCCAGGCACTGTCATAAATGGGATAGATAATCCCAACCACTTAATGATTTCCTTCTTGACAACTTCCTTCATTACAGGGTTCAATCGATGCTGGTGTTCTATGGATGACCTATACCCTTCCTCCAATAGTATCTTGTGCATACAGATAGAGGGACTAATACCCTTAAGGTCAGAGATAGACCAGCCTATAGCCTTCTGATGCTCTCTTAACACTTGTAGTAATTTGGCCTCCTGATCAATGGAGAGAGCAGCAGATACTATTACTGGTCTTGTGGAGGATTCACCTAAGTAAGCATACCTAAGGTGTGAGGGTAAAGGTTTGAGTTCTAATGCTGGAGGATCACCGGTGGATGGAAAAATCTTTGAAGCTGGAATAGATGAAGAGTCTAATGTCTCAAATTGGGCAATCTCCTCAGAAGGAGTGACCTCTAACAACTGTAAAGTCTCGTAGACCTCATCATCATCTTCACTATATTCTTTAAGAACCACAGATTTCACTAAGGAGGCTTCTAAAGGGTTTACAGGATGTGTCTTGGAAAACTCCTCAGTGATATCTTTATCCACTAGATCCATCCTAAAACAATCATGAGAGTCATCAGGAAACCTCAGAGATTTGAACACATTAAATTTAACTTCCTGATCCTGAACTCTCATTATTAACTCCCCCTTCTGTACATCTATTAAGGTTCTACCAGTTGCGAGGAATGGTCTGCCTAATATGATTGGGACTTCTCTATCTTCCTCCATATCCAACACAATAAAATCAGCAGGGAAGATAAACTTGTCCACTTTCACTAAGACATCCTCAATGACTCCCTTTGGATATTTAATTGATCTATCGGCCAACTGGAGGGTCACTGTGGTGGGTTTGGCATCCCCTATTCCTAACTTCTGATAGATGGACAATGGCATCAGGTTTATACTAGCTCCTAGGTCGCACAGAGCTCTACCAAAAAATAAATTCCCAATGGTGCATGGTATGGTAAAGCTTCCAGGATCCTTGAGCTTGGGGGGTAACCTTCTCTGGATGATGGCACTACACTCCTCACTTAGAGCCATCGTTTCGTAATCTTCCAATCGTCTTTTCCTAGAGAGAATATCTTTCATAAACTTCACATAGCTTGGCATTTGCTCTAAGGCATCTGCGAATGGAATATTAATGTGAAGTTTCTTAAAAACCTCAAGGAATTTTGCAAATTGCTGGTCCAGTTTTTTATTTTGAAATCTCTGTGGAAAAGGGACTGGTGGCCTAACAGGAGGAGATGTAGTGGGAACTTTTCATAGCATCAGAGGTTATCGAAGGTTGTGACAAGGAAACAGGTATATGTGAAGAATTGCCTGGCTTTGTTTCCTTTGCAGCTTGATCATTTTCTTTTTGCTCCTTCCGAGCTGCTTCAGTAGAACCTATGGGTTTTGCAACTGAGGGCCGGTCAGGTATGGACATAACAGGGGTAGCTACTAACTCTCTGCCACTCCTAAGGGTGATAGCTTTTACATGTTCCTTCCCCTCCCTCTGCCTAACAGGATTGGCTTCTGTGTTACTAGGGAGGGTTCCCTGAGGACGTTGACTAAGAGCGTTTGCTATCTGTCCTACCTGAACCTCTAGGTTCTTAATTGAAGCTGCTTGGTTTTGCAAGATTGTCATGAACATTTCCTCGAGAGAGGGTTTCTTATCTACTGCAGGTAAATGCTGGGGTTGAGGTGGTGGTGGTTGATAGAAATGGGATGGATGAGATTGATTCTGTGGATGATGTGGATATGGAGGTGGCGGGTGGTTAGGAAAGTGATGCTGTGGTGGTAACTGAACCTGTGGAGCTTGAAAACCTGAGGGTCCTACTGGTCTAGAATTTGAAGCTTGCCCCGGGTTTTGGCTCCAAGAGAAATTTGGATGGTTCCTCCACCCTGGATTGTAGGTGTTCGAATAAGGGTTGTTCTGTTGCTTAGGGGCAACGTACTGAACCGACTCGAGGTTAAGTGGACACCTATCCACAGTATGGGTACCACTGCACAGATCACAAGATAGAAATGGACTTTGGACAGAAAACATGGGATTAGGTTGGGTAGTGAGCGACTCCACCTTCTTTGTAAGATTGGCTATCTGAGAAGTCAAGATGGACAGCGTGTCAAGCTCATATATCCCCGTCGATTTCTTTGGCAGCTGCCTTTCCGAGGACCATTGGTAGTTGTTAGCTACCATCCTATCTAGTAGCTCATAGGCCTCTTCCTCCGTTTTACACATCAATGCTCCGCCCGAAGCAGCGTCCACTATCGTCCTATTCTGGCTTGTAAGCCCATTGTAGAAAGTTTAGACTTGCAGCCATAGAGGTAGGCCGTGGTGAGGACACTTCCTAAGAAGCTCCTTGTATCGCTCCCATGCCTCGTAGAGAGATTCAGAGTCGTATTGGGCAAAGGAGGATATATCGCTACGAAGTCGGGCCATCTTGGAGGGTGGAAAGAATTTGGCTAAAAATTGATGGGCTAACTCATCCCATGTGGAAATGGATCCTGGGGGCAGCGAGGTCAACCAGTGTCTAGCCTTGTCCCGGAGTGAGAATGGGAATAGTCTAAGCCGTAATGCATCGTCCGATAATCCATTGTGCTTGAAGGTATTGCATAAGTCCAAGAACTGCTCAAGATGAGCATGTGGGTCATCATGTGGAAGCCCACTGAACTGCAAAGATGTTTGGATCATTTGAAGGATGGACGGCTTAATTTCAAAGTTATTAGCTGGGACTGCTAGTGGCCTAATGCCAGTATAATATCCTCCGATCGTCGGCATCGCATAATCCCCAACTGTCCTGATTTCCCTATTTTCTGTCATTGTGTGTTGCAGCGGAGCTATAGATTTCCTAGAGTCCTTTCGTATTCTCCTAAGAGTTCGTTCGATTTCAGGATCTAGAGGAAGGCAATCAAAGCTCTGGGCTCTACGCATGCAGACATCAACAAGTCCTTAAATTGTTTTTTGAATTTTTTTGAATTTTTTTGATTTTTTTTTTTATTTTAATTAAGAGAAAATTTAACTAACCTAAGCTGAGACTCTAAATATTTACAACCTAAATATTTACAAGCTAGAATTACACCTAAGCATAATTTCACCGATATTAATTAACGACTAATTAAACTTCCCCGGCAACGGCGCCAAAAACTTGATCGAACCCTAGGAGTATCTTTTCGCAAGTGCACGGGTCGTCCAAGTAATAATGAGATTTTGAGTCCCGAGATATCGTCCCACAGAAAAGTTGTTAGCCTAATTAACTACCGGTTACTTTTACCCTAAGTATATCCTAGCAAATTATGAATTCAAGAGTGATTTACTAAGGCTAATTAAAAACAATGAAATAATAACTAAAAGAAATAAAAACAAAATTTTACTTACAGTATTTCGATCAATTAAAAGCAAATTACCTACAAAAGAAAAGTAAATAGTTAAAACAAATTAAATCAATTAAAATTAAATGAAAATATGAAAATAACAAAACATGATTAATTAAACTAAAATTAAACTAATCTAAAAATGCAATTGAACTACTTAATCAAATGCTATTTAAAATAACCTAAGACTTAATTAACTGAAATTACCCCTAATCTGAGTCTAAATGAACATTTAATTAACTATCATCCTAATTAAAACTAAGTTTTAATCTATTAAACTAAAATACTAATCATGCAATTTAATTAACAAATCTAAACTAAGCTAACTAATTAAATTGGAAATAAACTAAAATGCATAAAAATGAGCTAATTCTATAACCTATCAACCAAACAAAGCCTTATCCATTTTAAACAAACAGTAACTTTTCCCTCTTTTTACTGTTTACTCAATCTGGCATTTTGATTCCCATTTCCAGGTCATGGCTCGGGTTGGCTGTCCAGCTGGTTTGCTATGGATTGTCCTGCTGTACTGCTCAGGTGCTGCACCAGCTTGCTAACGGTTTTGCCTCCTTTCACCAGTACAAGCCATTGACACCTCCCGATTCCAGCATCATCCTCGGCTTCTGCTCCTGCTGCCTGGTGCGATGTACTGCTGCTCTGCTTCCTTCACCAGATGATGTCCATGACTGCTGCCCTGCTGCATCCGAATGCTGCTTGCTACTGCTCTCGGCCTGTCCTGTGTTTTGCTCCTGCGGAATGACTGCTTCCAGCTGCTGGATTGCTCAGCTTGCAAGATGAACAGAAATCACAACGTCAAACAGGGGAGAACAGAGCAGGAATTGTTATGTCACACCCGAGCACTCATGGAGCTATACTGCCTCAAATGGTAACTGCTCACCAACAACAAATGAAAAGAAGGAACTGAACATACAAAGGAAAGCAATTGCAGCAAACCGAGAAAAATGAAATGCAGTAGCTGAACTATCTAGCTGAACTATCTATCGAAACATGAACAAATGCAGAAAATAGAAAACTGAAGATCCACGGGCAGCTTCACTTCTCTCTCCAACCGGATTCCACTTTGCTAATGATGTAGAAAAATGCCTTGCATCCTCCCACATCATGGCAACAGAATCACAAAGGCTGTAGATTGCATGCAAATATAACCTGAATGCCCACTTGAAATATAACCGAGAACTACCTAAAGAAAGTTTACTGGTTTATCACTAAGAAGACAAAGAAATAATCATGTATGTGAGAAGAAACCGAGACCTGAATTTGAGACTAAGCTTTGAGATACAAAAATAAACTTAATAAAGGAAATCGGGAAGATAAAACAAACAATGAAGAAATCGAGATCTAGAAAACTATAAAGCAACCAAGAGTAAGAAAACTATGGAGAAACTGATGAATAACAACAGTGATGAAACCGAGACATGGAATTTAAGCTTATAAAATAATAGATTAATGAACAAAAACCAAACAAAGGAATAAACCGAGAGATGGAAAAAGAAAAATGGATTACTCTTGAAAAATAAGATTAAACAACTTGTAAATGAAGAACATGGATGAACAGTAAAATAACACTTAAACAATGCGGAAATTAAAGGAAACTCTATAAGCTATCTTACTCTAACCCTAGGCTACTCTACTTTTACCCTACCTACTCTACTTCAAAATTTCCAATAGCCATCATGTTCTATTTATACACAAAAATAGAGGTACAATGGTAAATTTCCATCCTAGATGAGTTGGCAATATTTGGCCACTTGTCTTCAATTGATTCGCTGCAGATGGATATTTCTACGTCACTTGTCAATTTATCCAGTTGGCTCTGCGCTGTGGCTCGGCGTGTGCCTTCCAGAATATTCGCTCGGTGTCTGTTGATCTTATCGTTTCAGAGCAAATAAAATATCGACACCTGGCATCACGCGTGTCCAGACGACTGGTGACTCGGTCTGCAAAATTTGTAGTGGCCCAATCTCTTTAAGCCCGTTTTCAGCCCAATTTCGTCTGAAACGACTGAGTTTCATCAGGATTTTAATTTATCTGCACAATAAGGAATTTTAATTAAATAAGGGTATTATTAATGAATTAATAAGGGGATTTAAGCAAATAATTATGAATTTAAGCACAAATAATTCTATAAAAAATAGAATTATCAGTCATTACGAATTCCTAGTGATGCCTTTCGGGTTGACTAATGAGCCAACAGGTTTTATGGCTCTAATGAATGAAGTATTCAAGCCATACCTAGACCAGTTCGTGATTGTTTTCAATGATGATATATTGGTGTACTCAAGGTCTAGAGAAGAGCATGAGCAGCACTTGAGGATTGTTTTGCAGACCCTCCGAGAGAGAAGGTTATATGCCAAGCTTAGTAAATGTGACTTTTGGCTAAAGTAGATTTCCTTTATGGGCCATGTTGTATCAAAGGATGGGGTGTCAATGGATCCATCCAAGATTGAGGCCGTTGTTCAGTGAGAACAGCACAGGACAGTCACAGAGATCAGAAACTTTTTGGGTTTGGCAGGTTACTACAAGAGATTTGTAGAGGGTTTCTCTAGATTAGCTGCTCTATTGACACACCTTATGAGGAAGAGTGTGGAGTTCATATGGGATGAAGCTTGTGAGAGGAGTTTTCAGGAAGTTATACGCAGATTAACCACTGCACAGATTCTTATCATCCCTAACAGCTCAGGGAACTACTCGGTGTATACAGATGCTTCACATCAAGGACTAGGCTGTGTCCTGATGCAGAATGGAAGGGTAGTTGCATATAGATCTAGACAGCTGAAAGATCATGAGAAGAACTACCCCACTCACGATTTAGAGTTAGCGGCCGTAGTGTTTGCATTGAAGATATGGTGCCACTACTTGTATAGTGAGAGATTTTAGATCCTTACGGATCACAAGAGTCTAAAGTATCTATTCTCGCAAAAGGAGTTAAATATGAGACAGAGAAGGTGGTTAAAACTCCTTAAGGACTATGATTGTGAGATCTTGTTTCACCTAGGGAAGGTAAATGTGGTTGCCGATGCATTAAGTAGAAAGAGTCTCGGGTTGGTATCACATATGATGGTTAGAGAGCACGAGTTGTTAGAACAATTCATGAACCTTAGTTTGGATATAACCCTACCTGAGATTTGCAGCTATGGGATTATTGCTAGCTTGAGATTAGAACCGGAGTTGATTGAGAGAATCCGACAAGCTCAGCAAATTGATCAATGGTGTATTGACATAATTAGCCAAATTCAGAAGGGGAAGGGTACAGATTTTGTATTGAATTCTAATGGAGTACTAAGGTTTGGAGATAGAATATGTGTTCCTAAGGATTCAGAGCTGAGGAAGATGATCTTATTAGAGGCTCACTCATCGAGATATACAGTACACCCGGGGAGTAGTAAAATGTATCAGAATCTCTGAAAGGTATATTGGTGGTCTGGAATGAAGAGAGACATAGCCGAGTATGTCGCTAAATGTCTCATTTGTCAGCAGGTAAATGTTGAGCATCGAAAACCAGGAGGATTGTTGCAACCTCTACCAATACCAACATGGAAGTGGGAGCACGTCACCATGGACTTTATAATGGCGTTACCGAGAACCCGTAAGAACCATGATGCTATATGGGTGATAGTAGATCGGTTAACAAAATTGGCAAACTTTTTAGCCATGAGATCTACAGATACATTGAGTGCACTGACAAACCTGTATGTGTGAGAAATAGTGAGATTGCATGGAGTCTTAGTGAGTGTTGTTTCTGATCGGGATGCTCGCTTCACTTCCCACTTTTGGGGACATTTTCAGGAAGCGATGGGGACCCAGTTGAGCTTTAGCACCGCTTTTCATCTTCAGACAGATTGTCAGTCAGAGAGGAGTATACAGACTCTGGAGGATATGTTGAGAGCGTGTGTGCTGGATTTTAGAGGCTCATGGGACGATCACTTGCCATTAATTGAGTTCGCCTACAAGAACAGTTATCACTCAAGTATTGTTATGGCCCCTTATGAGGCACTATACGGTTTTAATTGTTGATCGCCCATTGGTTGGGGAGAAATTTGTGACAGACAGTTGCTCTCTCCGATATGGTTAAACAAGCCTCCGAGGATGTTCAGATAATATGTGAGAGGCTACGAATAGCTCAGAGTCGACAAAAGAGCTACGCTGACAGAAGACGGAGACCACTTGAGTTTAATGTGGGTGAGTTCGTATTTTTTGAAAGTATCTCCTTCTAAGGGAATAACGGGTTCGGGAAGAAAGGAAAATTAAGTCCTCGTTATATTGGTCCCTTCGAGATTTTGGATAGAGTGGGAGATGGAGCATATAGGCTAGCCTTGCCACCTGAGCTAGCAGAAGTCACAATGTCTTCCATGTTTCTATGCTTCGAAACTACTACTCGGATCCAACACATGTAATTAGTTATGAGCCATTGGAGCTCAAGGAGGATATGTTGTATGTGGAGGAACCAATCTAAATATTGGACAGGAAAGAGAAGGTGTTGCGGAACAAGACGATTTCATTGGTTAAAATTTATGGCAACATCACACCATGGAAGAGGCCACATGGAAATTGAAGAATTTGATGCAAGAGAAGTACCCCGAATTATTCACAGAGTGATTGGTTCAAATTTAGAGGACCAAATTTTCTAAATGGGGGAGAATGTGAGACCCCGTATAGATTTAACCTTATATATATACATGTAAATGAATTCATAAGTATGGTGGTATACTTGTAATGTGAATTACATGTAATGTAAGTCTATAAGTTTAGGGTACACACATGTAATAGAAGTTGTGATTGTACGTACAAGTTACCTTATAAATAGATATGAAGAAATGGACTTAAACATGGGAAGAATGTGAGTGTAATGGAATATGAGTAGTGTGGTAAAATGGAAAGAAGATTTGCATAAGTTGTGCACTTCCATTCAGTTTATATTAAGCACCTTTGGTTATATAAAGATTACACACAAGTTTTAATGTATATAAGGCATGAATAGATGTCATTTTCAAGTCTTAAGGATAATCGAATGAGAAAATGACTATGACAGCAAATTAAGGATGTTTTGGTATAAATTTTCTATAGAAAACTGCAGTAAGATCTGGAAATATATAGGCCAGATCGATCTCATAGGACGAGACATCGATCTGGAAGTGCCAGAATGCTCTTATTTGAGTAATGGAATAGAGCATATCGATCTCCAAAGGAGTCAGATCGATCTCCTTAGCTCTTGGGTTGGAAGCAGATCGATCTCCTTAAAACTTCTGTTTGACAGCAGATGGATCTCAAGCCTCGATAGATCGATCTCCTACTCCAAAATGTCTTGGAAAAGAGGGATTTTAAGAGGACCAGATCGATCTCCACCCAAGGAAGATCGATCTCATTAAGCTGAATCTATAGATATGAGCAGTTGGATTTGTAGATTTCGGGACAAAACCATTTCTTTTCATTTCAACTCAAAAACCTAGCATTCTCACTCTTAAATCCAACCATTTTCAGTAAGATTTGAGGGAAAGCTATTAGAGATATAGTTGTTCATATAAAAGAGAAGAACAACATAGTTGGGAGGCATTTTCCCCATTAGTTGGATTTAAGCTACAAGGTGTATTTCCATTGGAGCAAGGAGGAAGTCAAGCTAGGTGAGTTTCTAATGCAAATACCCAAGTATATTTGTTTGGATATTGATATGGAAAATGATTAGTATGCATAGAAATGATAGAAACTACCTAGAAAGTAAAGAACCCACCATAACCTAGAAATGGTCTAGTGTGAGAAAGTGGAATGTAGAAGCATTAATGATGAATGAGTTATTTTAAGAGGATGATTGTGTTGTGGGTATGATTTGGATGTGTTGATATTGGAATAAATTGTGAGATTTACTATAAGGGGTAAAATGTATATCTAAGGCATTGGATAAATGCTTAGTTGAATAAGAGTTAGAAACGTTAACTTAAGTGCTTGATGGATGAACTGTAGTTTCCGATGATACACCGGAACAAGTCAAGATAAGGATGTGAGAAGCATAAAGGAGGACAGTTGCACATAAGTAAATCGAGGTAAGGGACTGTGTGTTAGCTATAGAGATGTTCGCGCGTATTTTACAACAATTTCATAGATATAATACTAGAATTAGTACGATACTTCGATTCTATGAAATGATATGGAAGCATTAAATGTACTATGATATATATGTATTGAGGAATGGGATAGGGTAAGGAAATAACATGATATACATGTTTTCAATGTTTTTCTCAATTTGTATTGATATTGGTGATTGAGAAATGATGATGATAGGTTGGCTAATTTTACATGTTTTAGCATAAAGAGGCATGCTGCATAAATAAACATGTTTTGAGTTTTGAAAAGAGAAAATAACCATCTATCGAATTTGAGATGAGATTGGTGTTGGAGCTCTAGCTCACACCCATTTTAATGACTTGACTATGTGCTGGGGTGTTAGCTCGCACATGTTTTTATGCTTTTGATGTGCCGTGCTGGAGTTTAACTCACACAATGGTTTTGAAAAAAGTGCTGGAACATTGCTCGCACCTGTTTTTACTGAGTTGAGGTAAACCTGGGGGTTTGGGACCCAAGGGGGATGCTAGCGTACGACCTTTGAACGGGCTGGGCCTTAACGATAGCTCGTACCGCGTCGAAATTTTGAGATGACTGTGTGTCAAGCTATTTGCTCGCCTGGTATATGAGACATGGTACAGGATGAAAAGTCCATCGGAGTTGGAGTATGGGCTTGGGTCCATGATCGTACATAGTACTGTGTAGTTGTCTGTTGGTATACTATTTACCATGCTGGGTGCACGTGAGTACGAGTATCACGTAGATGACACCTGACGTACCTTATACCGTGAGTATATGAGGAGATGTGGTTGATTGAGATGAGCCGGAGGGTAAGACTGACCCATCCCCCCTTCAGGCGAAGTGATGCCCTGTGCACACCTGATTAGTGAGGCCTGGGGTCATTGACTATGGCTATATGTCATGGATATTTGATTGCCAAAAATTCCATGCCTGTCTCAGAGATTTGAGAAATAGAGACAATCTCAGAAAAGAAAGAGATTTGAGGAAAAGAAATGATTGAGAAAGTAAAGAGATTTTGTGTTTTGATAAATCTTCTATTTAAACACTTGTACCGTGAGGGCATTATTTTTATGAAACATGTTTTAAAAATGGAAGCATGACACATGATTTACATGAAAATGAAAATGAGAGATGTATGTTTAAAAGTACTTTTCGATGATATTTCCATTTATAATGAAAACATGGTTTCGGTTTATACATGCATGGGCTATGTTGGTAGTACGATATCTACCTACTAGCATTTATTTCCTTACTGAGCCGTGGTTTGCTCACCCCACTATTTTCCCCCTCCAGGTACTGAGAAGTAGGAGAGCGGTGGTCTCTAGATTTCTTTTTGAGTTGGATAGCTCCCGCCAGTTGTAAAGGTATAAGAATTGCATACACACGGGTATTTTGTATCTATCTTGATATATCGCATAGTTATACCTTGGGATTGTAAACAGCTCTATGGGGATGATATGTAAATACACTATATTTATACAATTGATTTTGTATATCTACACACACCTGGGAGTGTGATTAAAAGTTTTAAAATTTTTCGCTGTAAATGTATAAATTTTAGTAATTGTGTCGTCTCACATCCCAACCGTAGCAATTATGCTGGATAAAAGGGGACCCGAAAGTGGGGTGTGATAGACCGAGATAAAAAACAGAGCAGTGTAGAATTTTAACTGACCAAAACAAGTGAAGTAAAGTAGAAATGTGAAGAAGGTAATGCAAACCACAATGAAGAAGTTTTAAGAACAATAAAGAAACAAAAGCAAAGCATGGAAAGAAGACAAGAAAACTATGAAATTATTGAATGCGAAAACCTTACTTCCAATATAAATATGATTGAACTATCAAAACTAATATGAACCCCAAACGGAATTTAATAAAAATATAACTCTAAAACATAAAAAAAAACGCAGTAAAACAATAAGGAAGATCTTTTGTTGCTGTCACCAGCCATTTTTCTCCCTTCAACAACACCACACAGCTCAACTCCTTCTCTTCACACACACAATAGCAGTGCACGACCCCAGCAAACATCAACCAGCAAGGACTCTACTCTGGTAGGAAGCTTGAAGAACAGTACATGAGACAAGAAATAGAGCATAACAGAGGAAGATAATGGCTGCAAGTATGAGACAAAGCCACGGTTCTATGCTATGTGCCTCTGGCTACAGTCGCGTCTCAAGCACTACCCATGCCAGATCCTGATTCCATCCAACCAGTCCAGCATTTTCTAGCAACAAAACAAATAAAGGCAAGCACGTCCCCTACTTCCAGTAACCTAACAAAAAAAAAAAAAAACTCCCACCAGAAATAGAACAATCGATAATACGTAGAAATCAATATAGAAAACTAAGAGGAACTATGCAGAATTGGTGCAATGAACCTACTGATCTACTTAAACTTATATTTAACCTATACCTATGCTAAGGAAGGATTTGAAACAAAGAAAAATAGAAACTTTTACCTAAATCCATGGATATAATGACAAACAAAAGAACAAGAAAATGCAAAAAAAAAAAAAAATACTAATGCGAAAAACTAAATGAAACAGGGCAGAAAAATGGAAATATAGGAAAGAGTTTAAGCTGCTATCACCAGCCATGCTTCCATGCCCCCGTATTCAATGCCATATGATTTACCAAAATATGTATAGATCAAGCTTAAGAACAACTAAAATATTTAGAAAAAAGAATAAAAAAATATTAAAAGGGCTGGGAAATGATCATAGATACCGAAACTAAAGAAAAGAAATAAAAATATGCATTAAAGAACTTAAATGTGCCAAATACAAGAAATGAAAACTTGCCAACCTTAGAACAATGGTGGCTCCTACCTTACGTGAGAACATTTTTAAAAAAACCTAAAAGAAATATAAAACCTCCCTACCAACATAAAACTAACTAAATAAAATAAAACTCTAGACTAAAAACTGCTCTAAAAGCTACTTATCTTTTTTCTTTTTATACACATCAAAATGGGGGTACAAAGGAAAATTTTAATCCTAGTTAAGTTGGCATTGTTTGGCCACTTGTCTTCACACAATTAGCTTCTAGAGAAGATATTTCCATGTCATTTGTGTTCTTGTCAACTTAGATGTGCAAGGTGTCATGGCTTGTGTCTTCCATGAGGTGGCCAAGGTGTCTTTTGATCTTATCCTTCAAAGGTGAATAAAATATGGACACTTGGCATCACATGTGTCAAGAAGAATGGTGGTTCATGCTATAAGATGAAATAGTATTGGTCCAATCTCCTTTTTAGCTCATTTTCAATCCATTTTCTACTGAAATGATTGAAATTCATCTGGATTTAATTCATCTACAAACATGAAAATTTTAATTAAAATGAGGGGATAATTAATAAAATAATATGGAGATTAAAATAGTTAATTAAGAAATTAAGTATAAATAACTCTATTTTCATAGGATTATCACTAACCTTCTCTCTACCTGAAAAAATTTGATGTATGCTTTGTTAATAAGAAATGAAGTGTGTGGTATTAAATTCTACGAAGTTATAAGATGTCAATATGTTGAAAACATCTGATGACATAAATGTTTGTGAAGGTTATATTGCATATATTTCTGATAATAGTCAGGAACTGCCAAGTATTCAAGACGTTTCAGTAGTTTACGAGTTTCTCGATGTTTTTTCGAATGAATTGCCAGGGTTATCACTGAAGAGAGAAATTGAGTTTCCATTGATTTGGTACCTAACACTCAGCCTATCTCTAAGCCACCTTATTGAATGACACTGGTCAAACTGGAGAAACTAAAAAAGCAGTTGTAAGAGTTGCTCAATAAGGGGTTCATTAGACCGAGTGTATCTCCTTGGGGTGCTCTGGTATTATTTGTTAGAAAAAAAGATGAGAGTCTCCATTTGTGTATAAACTATCGACTTTTAAATAAGGCGACAATAAAGAATAAGTATCCCCTACCAATGATAGATGATCTGTTTGATCAGTTAAGAGGGGCTTCAGTGTTTTCTAAGATACATTTGAGATCGGGCTATCACCAGTTGAGGATTAAGGAGGCTGATGTATTGAAGATAACTTTCAGGACCCGATACAGGCATTTTGAGTTTCTGGTGATGCCTTTTGGACTGACGAGTGCCCCTGTTGCTTTTATGAGTGTGATGAATGATGTCTTCTGGGAATATTTAGACAGATTTATTAGTCTTTATTAATGACATCTTAATCTATTCTAAGTCTCGAGAGGAGCATGAGCAACATTTGAGGATTGATTGTACTCTAGATCCTTCGTGAGAAGAAGTTGTATGAGAAATTTAGTAAGTGTGAATTTTTGGTGGATCAGATTGCTTTCCTTGGGCACATTGTATCTAAGGACAATCCGTCCATGATTGATGCAGTGTTGAAGTGGGAGACACCCAGGATAGTGACGAAGATTCTACGTTTCTTGGGATTGGCAGGGTACTACCGAAGATTTGTTGAGGGGTTTTCTCAGATTGCAGGTCTATTGACCAGATTGACACGTAAGGATGTTCCATTTGAATGGTCTGATCAATGTGAGCAGAGCTTCTAAGAGCTCAAGCATCGGTTGACTACTGCACCAGTCTTGACCATTCTGAGTGGATCGAGAGGGTTAGCAGTGTACATTGATGCCTCTCACCAAGGTTTAGGTTGTGTGCTGATGTAGAATGGTAGAGTGGTCACTTATGATTCTGGCCAACTTGAGGACCATGAGAAAAATTATCCAACTCATGATTTAGAATTAGCCGCAGTGATTTTTGCCCTGAAGATATGGCGACATTATCTATACGGTGAGAAATTTCAGATCCTCACTGACCATAAGGGTCTTAGGTATATTTTTGATCAGAAGGAGCTCAATATGAGACAGAGGAGATGGATAGAGTCCTAAAAGATTATGACTGCGAGATTTGATACCATCCGGGCAAAGTGAATATGGTAGCAGATGCCCTCAGTAGAAAAAGGGTATGGTGTCCTATATTGTGATTAAAGAATGAGATTTATTGGGACAGTTCACCGAGCTCAATATCAGTGTTGACAAAGTCGATGATGGATTTATGGCTAGCCTACAGAGTGAGCTCAGTATTTTAGATCAGATCAGGTCAGGGCAGATAAATGATCAGAGGTTGTTGGATATGGTTAACCAGGCTGAAGAGAGATCGTAGTTAGACTTCTCGGTCAATGATGATAGACTGCTAAGGTTTCGAGGTTGTAATTGTGTGCCACATGATAACACCCTGAGATAGAAAATTTTGAGAGAGTCTTACTGTTCTCGATTCACCATGCACCCAGAAAGTACTAAGATGTACCATGACCTACGTAAGGTGTATTGTTGAATTGGAATGAAGAGAGATGTAGCAGACTTTGTGGCTAGATGTTTAGTCTGCCAGCAGATTAAGGTTGAGCACCAGAAGCCAACAGGGCTGCTTAAGCCATTATCGATGTCTACATAGAAATGAGAGCATATTACTGTTAATTTTGTTATGGGATTACCGAAGACCCAGATGGGCCAAGACGTAGTCTGGGTGATTGTGGATAGAGTAACTAAGAGTGCCCACTTCCTCGCCATCAAGAGCATAGATACCCTTAATGCTTTGGCAAACTTGTATGTTCGAGAGATTTCATGATTACATGGGGCTTCCATGAGTATTACATCTGATAGGGATTCCAGGTTCACGTCAGGATTTTGGACTAATTTTTAGGAAGCTATGGGATCTCAGTTACATTTGAGCACTGCTTACCATCCTTAAACTGATGGTCAGTTCGTGCAAACTAATCAGACCCTAGAGGACATGTTAAGGGCATGTGTATTAGAATTTAAAGACTCATGGGATGATCAATTGCCTTTTACAGAGTTTGCCTACAATAATAGTTACCATGCCAGCATTGGACTGGCACCATACGAAGCTCTATATGGCAGAAGGTGTAAACCCTTAGTAGCATGGGAAGAAGTGGATGATAGGAAAATACTTGTTCTCAATCTTGTTGAACAAGCAGCTGAAGGTGTTTAGCAAATTTGTGATAGATTGAGGACAACATAGAGTAGACAGAAGAGTTATGCTGTTGTTTGAAGACGTCCTCTAGAATTTCAGGTTGGGGACTCTGTATTTGTTAAAGTGTCTCCAATGAAGGGTGTCATGCGCTTCGGAAAGAAAGGAAAGTTGAGTCCTCACTTTATTGGTCCATTTGAATTATTGGAAAAAGTGAGAGACTGTCACGACCCAAACTACCCAAAAATCAGAGTTAATTTTTCGCGTTTTTGTTTATTTTCTTACTTAATTCTTACCTGTCCTCGAATCGTGACCAACACTCCACTACTAATTGGGCTGTGCGTCAATGCCAGTCCCACCATACATCTACCCTAGTACTTATTTCTTCTCCAGTCATTTATAATTGTTATATTATTTATACATCCCCTAAAGTTACTTACAATCATGTTACTGTGCTATGCTTATGTAGATACAATAAGTACAAGTGTATATACCTTATGTTGATGGGCAGCAGCGGATATCCGGAATGCAGTACTGAGTCGCCTCAACTTCAACTGGAGATCATCTGTGGGAGAAAATGAAAGGGGTGAGCACATCAAGCTCAGTAAGGCAATCCTACGAACAAGTAGGTAACCATACTACCTACATGAACGTAGTGCCATGCATAAACCACCCTTTCTCCACACATTTTAAAACAATGCTATGCATTATGATGATATGTAAAATACATTTGCACGGAAAATCAACATGCAATTATCATAAATCATTTCTTTCTCAATTAAGATTTTGACAATAAAGTCAGGACTCGACCCCTCCTGCGGGTGATCCTGACTCACACAAAATCATGAAAACATTTACTTCACACGTGGGTTTTGAAAAGCATGGAAATACCATCATGCAATTTAGTTTTAAAACCCAGTTTAAATCATCATAGAAATCATCAACATGCGAGACTAGGCAACGTCTGTATATAGGTAAATAACTAGGACTATGGCCACATCTGTCCTCGTGAGTTCCTCAGCTACACGGATCCTAGTGTGCGGGTTCTCACCATGATCGGGAACCGCCCGGGAGGTGGGTCAGTCCATCCCGTCAGTCTTATCCGATCCCCGGCATCCGAAGATGCTGCATCCGGAGATGCCGTATCCGAAGATACAACACGGTACATCGTACTCCATGCTACTTGCACGGTACATCGTACTCCATGAACCCATGTAATATCTCTAGGTACTCCGGCCCAATTGGCCTGCTTCCCACAGAGGTTTGTTTCTCAATACTCATGCCATGTCTCAAAACGCACGTGCGAGCCTATTAAATCGGTGACACACAGTCTACCCGATGCTCCAAGCACGGCTCATCGCATGTTCTCATAAAATCTGTGTGAGCGATGCTCAGCACTCTCATCAAAACACGTCAACTGGCAGAGCCCGCTTACATCCCCACAAGGCCGCCAACCTCATCCCTCACTCTCACCCCACCTAAGAGGTCTCTTGAGCCTGTTGGGCCTTTTGGCTGACTCCAAGGGCAGACAGCGGTACTCCACAAATCCGGTAAAACTAGTGCGAGCTAAGCTCAGCACTCTGTATATTATAAATCACATGAAAATTTTATAAATACTGGTGCGGGTTAAACTCCAGCACTCTGTCTCGAAAATCATGTAAAAATATGGTGCGAGTCAGACTCTAGCACCGTGTCACGAAAGAGCATGTGAAATCTGGTGCGAGTTATACTCTAGCACCTATGCATGTAAAACTCTAGTGCGAGCTCTCGCTCCAGCACTAATGCATGCATCACACAAATCGAAATTACCGTGCGAGCTGAGCTCTAGCACGTCATATGTCAATAAAACACGTAGGCGGCTCTATTTACTCAAAACAGTTTTCAAATCAATTTCACGTTGAAAGTATGCAATGCGGTGCACTTTCTTTCAAGGCGAGCCAGCCTACTCATGCATGCGTTGAAATATCTCCAGAACGAGCAGGAACCTCTTGTCCTTGCTCCTCCCAATTTTTCCTAGATTTTTAGAATTTTACCCTTAACAAGGGTATTTTAGTAATTTGCCCATTCGGGGCACTAAAATTATTATTTGACCTCTAGACCCTTCAGGATATTTTAAAGGACTGCATATGAATTTAAAATTGCGTACTGTTACCTCTAGCAGTCCGCAGAATTCCCTTACCTCGATTCTCGTCGAGTCTGACCTTTTTCTTTTCCAATGTAGTCCCGTCGCGCAGTCCGATATGCTTCCAATCCAATGCCCGGAACTGCGTATTAATATTCCTCAGGTCAGATATTACACAATTTAATCGTATTTAATCTTTTCTGGGCTTAATTTAAATCATTGGGCCCGTTTACCCTTATTGGCCCGATTGCACCTTAATGGGCCTTAATCGGCCTTAAGCCGTTTTATATTTATTAATTTCCTTCTTCGGGTATACCGAGCTTATACAGCTTCCTAATAATTATCGGGCTTCATTCCAAATTTATTGGATAGCCCGTATGCCACTTACGGCAATTATATTACAATTTCGCATAATATTCCTTCCTACGCGAAATTAATCCATAATTCCATAAAATAATTAAACTCGGTATTTAAATAACTCTAATTGCCGAAATTAAATTGTACTTACCCGATATGATGCGAGGTACGAAAATCAGAGCTCGATCGGCTCTCGTTCGGTCTCCGTCGTAAAACTGCATAATTAGGTAAATCCGGATTATTTTCCATTAAAATAATATTAAATTAAATTTCCGGAATTCACCCGTTGGTCAATATCGACCCTCGGTCAACTTACCCGAACCTCGAGTCGTCCCCCGGTAAATTTTTCCCTTTTTCCTTCCTTTTCCTTCCTTTTCCTTTCTCTTTTCCTTTCTCTTTTCCTTCCTTTTCCTTCCCTTTCCTTCCAGCCAGCCAAACGGTGCCGTTTTGAAGCTCCTCACTGCCTCTTGCCGTCGCCGGCGATTCCGGCAGTCTCACCGGCCAAGACCGGTGCCAAAAGGACCGGCTTCCTCCCCTGAACACGCCGGTAGCTCCCTTTCCGGCCCAGACGCAGCGGTTCGTCGGGAATCAACCCGTTTTTCCGGCGATCTTCCTCGGCTCCGATCGGGCTGCTCCGGCCACCTGACGGCGTGAAACCGGTACCCACGTGTTCGCCGGACTCTCCTCTTGCCCCTGGAAGCTTTGTCGGACGTCGAACGGTCGCCGGTGGTGAGATTCGACGGTGATGGTTTTCGGGTCACTGTTCACGATTTTCGGTTTTCTCGGGTCTTCTCCCTTTTTTTTTTTTTCTTCAGTTGCCCCTTTTTTTTTTTTTTTTTTTTCTTATTTTATTTATTTTATTTTTATTTTGATTTATTTATATTGATTTACTATTCCATAAAATACTCTTAAAAACCCAAAATATCTTCACTTACCTTATTTTTTTTTCTACTTTTATTTATTCAATTAAAATTTAATTTATTAATTTTATTTTTCTCTAAATTTCGGTATTATTTCTTCACGTTTTTCGAGATATAGTCCCGATAATTTCTTCGATATTTTTAAAATTTTCGAATCTCGATCAATTGACCCAAAATTTATAATTTCCTTATTTTTGATCAAGATATCCAAATTCCTTATTTTTAATTAAAATTTTCTTATCGCTGAAATACCGGATTTTGGTATTTTTACCATTTTACCCTTGCTCTTGTTTCAGGATCCAATTTAGCTTAACCTCCCTTTATACACCCCCCATATTTTCTTATTTAATTTTTTGTATTTTAATTTAATTCGGGTCTTACAAATCTCCCCCACTTAAGAAATTTGGTCCTCCAAATTAGAACCAAGTCAGATGAGTCCATATACAACTCCGGGTACATTAATCGTATCATACTCTTAAAGTCTTATGTGACCTTCTCCGGAGTGTATTACTACCAAAAGAACTTTAATTAGGGAGATTATCTTAATCCTCAATACTTTCTCTTTCCTGTTTAATGCCCGAATCGACTTCTTCAATATACTCATATTTTCCTTAAACTGAACTTTTGGAGTTCATATTCGATCATCTATGCTGGATCTGGATAGTATTGTCGAAGAATCAAAATCTGAGACACATTGTGGGTGCCTGTTAATCCAAGTGATTAACAACAACCTACAGGTCTTATCTCCCACTTGTCCAATCTCTCAAGAATTCGATCCAGCTCAACTCAATTTACTTCTTCCAAAAGTTCCGCTATGTCCTTATCCTCTTAGGAAAAATAGCTTTCAATCATATTAATTCACCATCAGTGAATTCCAATACTTGTCTATCTGCTCTGAGGTGTTCTTAGTCTCTCAACCTTAACTAAACATCCTCAGAGACTTATTATCCAAAGTCAGAAATGATTCTATCTGTCATCCACTCTTTCTTATCCAATTTGGGGAACAGCCCCAACAGCCATACACGGTCAAATATCTTGTTATCCCAATACTCGATTGCCAATTGTCGTTATTGGCGTCTTCAATTAGAAATCAACTGATCATTCCAGGAGCTTATAAAATCAATGGCACACGCTTTCATCGGATCCTCCAGAACTTGTACAGTCCTCCCTGACTGACCATCTGTCTGAGGATGTAAAGCTGTGCTAATACTCAGTCGGGTTCCCATAGCTTCCTAAAAATATTCCCTGAGGTAGGAAGTGGAGCGGGAATCCCTATATGATACCATGCTCACTGGAACGCTACTTAATGTTCCACAATCTTTCTTATACCTGAATCCTCATACACACTCTGAGTATCTGGGGAGTTCATAGCCAGAAGGTGGGTGGACTTAGTCACTCTATCGACTACCATCCAACTAGTCTCCTGATTTATCCGGGTCTCCTATAACCCATCACGACATTCATGGAGACTTACTCTCGTTTTTCGTGCCGTGTCGATATAGGTAGGTGCTGCAATAACTCTGCAGACTTTTAATACTCTACCTTACTCTGCTGACACACTAGGCACTTTTCTACAATCTCCACCAATATCTCTTTTCACATCTGACCACCCATACCCCTTTTGAGATTTTAATATATATTATTATTACCTTCCGCATGCACTGTATATCCCGAAGAGTGAGCTTCTGACAATATCACTATCTCATCAACTGTGGTCCTGGGGAGCACTCATACTGTCTCTGAATCCTCAGTAACTCATTATCACCCACTGTGAACTCTATCACTGTACCCTTCTGAATCAGACCCAAACTATCGACATCCGGTCGATCATCACGCTAAGCCTGGCAAATCCGGGCACTCTCATCCGGTACTAGTCATCAGGCTAGCTGTCACACAATCACTGTCATCCTCAGAAGGGATCACATCAATACTGAGGTCCACAACTGCATCTAGCAGCTCACGCTCCCTGACCATCATATGTGGTACCATCCCGAGGCTCTTTCTGCTCAAGGCATCAGTCATCACATTCGCCTTTCTTGGGTGGTACAATTCTCATAAATCAAAATCTCTCAGAAGCTCTAACCCAATATGTATTTTCATATTCGCCCCTTTCTGTGAAAACAGATACTCGGGCTCTATGATCAGTGCATATCCATAATTCCTCACCCTGTACATAATAGTACCATATCCTCGGTACAAATACTGTTGCCAACTTTAAATCATGGGTCAGATAGTTTATTTCGTGATCGAAGAGTTGTCTGACTCCAAAATTGACTATCTTCCCATTATACATCAATACACAGCTCCATCATAACTTTGAGGCATTCATACTCACTGAAAAACCTCTTGAGCTGTTGGGCATGGTGAAATTAATCATGGTGGTCAGTTCATACTTCATCACGCCAAATTCACGTCACATCTATCATCTTATTTATCATCTTATTCCAAGATCACGTTTTCTTAGTTAAACGTGTCAACCAAGTATATCCATTTTAAATCTCGCAATAATCCATCTGTAAAAGCCATCTTCCAATTGTTGCTTATAAATCGCCCTAGGCTTTAACTACACCCAGCATATCATCGATAATGATGATTACAAGTCGATCTAATCCTTGACTTATTTACGCATAAGCGTATAAGATCCTTCTTAACCGCTTACGTTTTCAGGTGCTAACCTGCGTCATTTCCTTTTCTTTGCCTTAACCGCTCTTATTAAATTTTACTATGTTAACCTTCATGATTGTCGAATTTTTATATTCTTATCGTCTTAGTAATGGTATCCTAATGCTAAAGGTATTTATTACGATGATCGATTTCCCGTTATAGATTATATATATATATATATATATCTAGATGCTGTCAAGTCTTCAGGCGGGGAGGTATTTTGAAATACCTTTATTAGCCTTCAGACTTAACCACAACTACCGGTTATGGTTATACCCATCTTTGTCCTTGGTTATAATTTGTATTCGCTACTAATTGTTTAACCTCAATTACTTCGCATATTAAAGGTATTCCTTATCTAGCATATATCTCTACTCCAATACATCTTGTACTTAGGATCTATCTTATCTCGAAGATTTTCTCCTTTGCGTATCAATTATAATGAAACTCTTGTCTTTATTCATTCTGTGAGTACATCCTTTACTCCTGTAATTTCAACCGTTACACCCCTGTTTATCAACTTAAAATCTCTATATCTATATTCCGTTAATTCATCCTCCTCTATTGGGGTACTCATTTATCAGTATTGCCCAATGATGTAGGCATTCATGCCTTTTACTCACTTATATGCGAATGAAGGCGGTATGAATAAATATGTGGCACAGGATTAATGAACATATGTACTTCGTTATTCATAACAAGTGTGGTATCTTACACCACATCCATGAAACATCAATAGCATCCTGGTCCAAGACATCCACTCGCCTTCGTCCAATAGCCTACTTTCCTTTTTCTCTTCGGCTATGGCCTCCCTTTTCGTTTTCAGCTATAACAACGAAATTTTTCTCTGTCTCTTTACTTTTTTGTGGGGCGATTTCGCCCAACTCTGTGTAATCAAAATCAATGGTCCATCATACCACACTTAACGACCATTTTCATCAATACCGTGTAGGTATAGACGCTCCTTCTGTGGTATCCACCACACATTCCACAGTAATGACACTGCTACTCTGCTTCGTAGCAGGTCGGGGTCCTCCAATCACAATGCCCACAAGAGTGCCCAAAATTAGATGCACTAGGGCCTTACCAATTATCTTAGCCCATAACTCGTTACATCAGATCTTTTACCAATTACCAATTTTCCCATTTTTGACATCCTTGTCATTTCTCGCTTTTCTTTCTGTCTCTATCTCGGCCCTCACTACCTTTCCAAGTCTCAGAGGCGTGCAATTCATGTTCTTATTTACCCAACTGTAAATCTGTGCACTGCCTCGGTATAGGTAATATCTCACGGGCCAATCGGACTCTAATTGAAAATCTGAGCCCTTCCATAAACTTTTAGACATCTCGACTGTCACTTTTCATAGTGTCGAGGTAATATCTGCCCAGAATATAATCGAGTCTCCATACTCGTCAATAAATTAAATCCTCTGGGTCAGAGCAAGGACTTTAATCCAAAATTTCCTTTAAATCATGTCCAGGATATCCTGTCACCGGAATACATCCATAATCATTTCTCATATCAGCTCTTAAGATGGGTCGAGCGGGTTTTCACCAATGCTCCGCTGCGCCCTCTGATCTCGTACATAATCTGAGTAATTAGCTCCTCAAAATAATCTCCACACTCCGCTCCAATCTCGCGAAGCGTGTCTCAATACTGTCCGATCTCTCTGTCGGACTCTGTGAGGCATGCTCAACATTCGCCTCTATTTCAATCTCATACTGATTTTCATAGCCAAACTCAGCACGACTTAGCAGACTCAGGTCTACCTCTACGACCTCTGCCTCGTGCACTATCTCATTTAGCGCGACTCATATTAGGCATTCCTGCATTCTCAACCATTTCTTAGTCAAGCCCATCTCGATATACACTATTGTATCTAACTAAGCACAGTAACACGGGGATGTAATTTCTTAACTTCTGACACTGACACACATCAGACCAATTACGCTCTGATACCAAAATAATTGTCACGACCCAAACTACCCAAAAATCAGAGTTAATTTTTCGCGTTTTTGTTTATTTTCTTACTTAATTCTTACCTGTCCTCGAATCGTGACCAACACTCCACTACTAATTGGGCTGTGCGTCAATGCCAGTCCCACCATACATCTACCCTAGTACTTATTTCTTCTCCAGTCATTTATAATTGTTATATTATTTATACATCCCCTAAAGTTACTTACAATCATGTTACTGTGCTATGCTTATGTAGATACAATAAGTACAAGTGTATATACCTTATGTTGATGGGCAGCAGCGGATATCCGGAATGCAGTACTGAGTCGCCTCAACTTCAACTGGAGATCATCTGTGGGAGAAAATGAAAGGGGTGAGCACATCAAGCTTAGTAAGGCAATCCTACGAACAAGTAGGTAACCATACTACCTACATGAACGTAGTGCCATGCATAAACCACCCTTTCTCCACACATTTTAAAACAATGCTATGCATTATGATGATATGTAAAATACATTTGCACGGAAAATCAACATGCAATTATCATAAATCATTTCTTTCTCAATTAAGATTTTGACAATAAAGTCAGGACTCGACCCCTCCTGCGGGTGATCCTGACTCACACAAAATCATGAAAACATTTACTTCACACGTGGGTTTTGAAAAGCATGGAAATACCATCATGCAATTTAGTTTTAAAACCCAGTTTAAATCATCATAGAAATCATCAACATGCGAGACTAGGCAACGTCTGTATATAGGTAAATAACTAGGACTATGGCCACATCTGTCCTCGTGAGTTCCTCAGCTACACGGATCCTAGTGTGCGGGTTCTCACCATGATCGGGAACCGCCCGGGAGGTGGGTCAGTCCATCCCGTCAGTCTTATCCGATCCCCGGCATCCGAAGATGCTGCATCCGGAGATGCCGTATCCGAAGATACAACACGGTACATCGTACTCCATGCTACTTGCACGGTACATCGTACTCCATGAACCCATGTAATATCTCTAGGTACTCCGGCCCAATTGGCCTGCTTCCCACAGAGGTTTGTTTCTCAATACTCATGCCATGTCTCAAAACGCACGTGCGAGCCTATTAAATCGGTGACACACAGTCTACCCGATGCTCCAAGCACGGCTCATCGCATGTTCTCATAAAATCTGTGTGAGCGATGCTCAGCACTCTCATCAAAACACGTCAACTGGCAGAGCCCGCTTACATCCCCACAAGGCCGCCAACCTCATCCCTCACTCTCACCCCACCTAAGAGGTCTCTTGAGCCTGTTGGGCCTTTTGGCTGACTCCAAGGGCAGACAGCGGTACTCCACAAATCCGGTAAAACTAGTGCGAGCTAAGCTCAGCACTCTGTATATTATAAATCACATGAAAATTTTATAAATACTGGTGCGGGTTAAACTCCAGCACTCTGTCTCGAAAATCATGTAAAAATATGGTGCGAGTCAGACTCTAGCACCGTGTCACGAAAGAGCATGTGAAATCTGGTGCGAGTTATACTCTAGCACCTATGCATGTAAAACTCTAGTGCGAGCTCTCGCTCCAGCACTAATGCATGCATCACACAAATCGAAATTACCGTGCGAGCTGAGCTCTAGCACGTCATATGTCAATAAAACACGTAGGCGGCTCTATTTACTCAAAACAGTTTTCAAATCAATTTCACGTTGAAAGTATGCAATGCGGTGCACTTTCTTTCAAGGCGAGCCAGCCTACTCATGCATGCGTTGAAATATCTCCAGAACGAGCAGGAACCTCTTGTCCTTGCTCCTCCCAATTTTTCCTAGATTTTTAGAATTTTACCCTTAACAAGGGTATTTTAGTAATTTGCCCATTCGGGGCACTAAAATTATTATTTGACCTCTAGACCCTTCAGGATATTTTAAAGGACTGCATATGAATTTAAAATTGCGTACTGTTACCTCTAGCAGTCCGCAGAATTCCCTTACCTCGATTCTCGTCGAGTCTGACCTTTTTCTTTTCCAATGTAGTCCCGTCGCGCAGTCCGATATGCTTCCAATCCAATGCCCGGAACTGCGTATTAATATTCCTCAGGTCAGATATTACACAATTTAATCGTATTTAATCTTTTCTGGGCTTAATTTAAATCATTGGGCCCGTTTACCCTTATTGGCCCGATTGCACCTTAATGGGCCTTAATCGGCCTTAAGCCGTTTTATATTTATTAATTTCCTTCTTCGGGTATACCGAGCTTATACAGCTTCCTAATAATTATCGGGCTTCATTCCAAATTTATTGGATAGCCCGTATGCCACTTACGGCAATTATATTACAATTTCGCATAATATTCCTTCCTACGCGAAATTAATCCATAATTCCATAAAATAATTAAACTCGGTATTTAAATAACTCTAATTGCCGAAATTAAATTGTACTTACCCGATATGATGCGAGGTACGAAAATCAGAGCTCGATCGGCTCTCGTTCGGTCTCCGTCGTAAAACTGCATAATTAGGTAAATCCGGATTATTTTCCATTAAAATAATATTAAATTAAATTTCCGGAATTCACCCGTTGGTCAATATCGACCCTCGGTCAACTTACCCGAACCTCGAGTCGCCCCCCGGTAATTTTTTCCCTTTTTCCTTCCTTTTCCTTCCTTTTCCTTTCTCTTTTCCTTTCTCT
The DNA here is from genome assembly GCA_033439115.1 of Firmiana major. Taxonomy (NCBI): domain Eukaryota; kingdom Viridiplantae; phylum Streptophyta; class Magnoliopsida; order Malvales; family Malvaceae; genus Firmiana; species Firmiana major. Next base: position 39,891,959 of record CM065908.1, on the reverse strand, counting down.
TTTCCTTCCTTTTCCTTCCCTTTCCTTCCAGCCAGCCAAACGGTGCCGTTTTGAAGCTCCTCACTGCCTCTTGCCGTCGCCGGCGATTCCGGCAGTCTCACCGGCCAAGACCGGTGCCAAAAGGACCGGCTTCCTCCCCTGAACACGCCGGTAGCTCCCTTTCCGGCCCAGACGCAGCGGTTCGTCGGGAATCAACCCGTTTTTCCGGCGATCTTCCTCGGCTCCGATCGGGCTGCTCCGGCCACCTGACGGCGTGAAACCGGTACCCACGTGTTCGCCGGACTCTCCTCTTGCCCCTGGAAGCTTTGTCGGACGTCGAACGGTCGCCGGTGGTGAGATTCGACGGTGATGGTTTTCGGGTCACTGTTCACGATTTTCGGTTTTCTCGGGTCTTCTCCCTTTTTTTTTTTTTCTTCAGTTGCCCATTTTTTTTTTTTTTTTTCTTATTTTATTTATTTTATTTTTATTTTGATTTATTTATATTGATTTACTATTCCATAAAATACTCTTAAAAACCCAAAATATCTTCACTTACCTTATTTTTTTTTTCTACTTTTATTTATTCAATTAAAATTTAATTTATTAATTTTATTTTTCTCTAAATTTCGGTATTATTTCTTCACGTTTTTCGAGATATAGTCCCGATAATTTCTTCGATATTTTTAAAATTTTCGAATCTCGATCAATTGACCCAAAATTTATAATTTCCTTATTTTTGATCAAGATATCCAAATTCCTTATTTTTAATTAAAATTTTCTTATCGCTGAAATACCGAATTTTGGTATTTTTATCATTTTACCCTTGCTCTTGTTTCAGGATCCAATTTAGCTTAACCTCCCTTTATACACCCCCCATATTTTCTTATTTAATTTTTTGTATTTTAATTTAATTCGGGTCTTACAGAGACATTGCCTACGGACTTGCTTTACCCCCATAGCTTCTTGGGGTACATGATGTTTTCCATGTTTCTATGTTGAAGAAGTATCATCCGAACCCTTCTCATGTTATAGAGTATGAACCGTTGGACATACAAGAAGATATGAGCTATGTTGAGCAATCGGTCCAGATTCTCGATAGGAAAGAGAAGGTACCTTGATCTAAGACAATTCCTTTAGTGAAGGTTCTCTGGCAACACCACTCGATAGAGGAAGCTACTTGGGAGTTAGAGAGCCACATGAGATAGAAGTACCCTCAATTGTTCGATGGACCTATATGAATTTAGAGAATCGAATTCCTAGAAGGTGAGGAGAAATGTGAAACCCAAAATTTTTCATTTCACTATATATTTGGAATCTAGAAAACAATTAAGATACTCGAAATAATATTATGCAATCCCGAAACAACTGAAGCACTCAGGTTAATGCCATAGAGCTCGGGGCACGAAAATTGTGGTAAGGTTTAAGTTTAAATATTTCTCAAGATTGCATGTATAAGTATGTTTTGGTGATGTTTTGGTGGTTAGGAGATGAAATTAAGGTATTGGAACTGAAAAAGTTAGTAGGAACTCGAGTTAGAACTAAACCGAGCAATTGGGCCTAGCAAGTGAAATAAATTCAGAATAAATTCTATAAATTTATAAAAATTATTTTGAGGCCATAAGAAATTAAAGTAAGGTATATTTGACTTGAGGAATAAAGATTTAGTGGAAATAAGGAGGTTTCAGTGATCAAATGAATTTTTAAAGTTAACGAAAAACCTTAAGCCAATTCAATTGGTAATGTCCAAATCGCGCAAAATGAGCTCAATCGGGGAACTTTCTTAAACAAGTGGGCCTCAATTTTTTATGAGACATACCAGAGACCTTTTAGAACACCTGAAAAGTAGAAATTTGGGAAGAAATGGGCTGCAAATAATTTTTATTACAAAAACAAGGTTGCTGGTAGGCTCGAGCCCAACATCTGTTGGCCTAACAAAATGCCCCAATTTGAAGCCGGTCTAGAAGGCTTTTAAGTCCAACCTTCTCCAGAATAAAAGAGCACTTCATTCTCTTTCTAGAATGGTAGATAACTTCTCAAAATCAGCTGGAACCAGAGAGAACCAACCCTCCCAAGTTGTCGCTGACGTCATCCATAGGCCAGACTTGTACGAATTTTTTGGCCACCTTCTGGCCACTTTGACTTTGATCAAAAGGACCAAATCTTCCTTCCTAAGTTCTCTACAACATATAAAAAATTCAGCCTTAAACAAGCTTGTTTGCTAGGTGAAAAGCTAGAGAGAAGAGCGTTGGTAGAATTTACCCTGTTTCTGGGTTAATGGAAAACTTGAATTTATGAGTTTTTGATTGGTTTTGAGCTTGTTTTTTAAGATTCTAAGTAGTAGACATGTTTATCTACAGCCAACAAGCAAGAAAGTGGCATAGGGTAATGGACTGACCAGTCTCTATCATGTTGTCGCTATCGACGATTGAAGGATCAGTCTAAAGACTTTTGCAAAAAGAAGTTGAGAATCATTGTTAGAGGAAGAATCTCAGGTCAAACTTGGTCAAACCTGAGGTATAGTTATTGGAAGATGATGAGTTTGATATATGTTAATGTTTGATGAATTTAAATTATTTTTGCTAAAGTAGAAATTGATGAAATAATTTCTAGTGATAGCTATAGGTTTGGCCAGCCATGAATTATTAAGAATGTGGTGGAATTTGGTTGTGTTGGATGTTGTGGAATGATTATTTAATATCGAAAAGTTTGGTTTATAGCTCAATTTAGTGGAGAAATGTAAAAGTATGAAAGTTTAATAATTTGACAAGTTGTGGTATGATGATTTTAGACTTGGATAAATGTTTAGCTTGTTAAGATTATAAGTTTGAAGTTAGAAGAAAAGAAACTATCAAAATTGCCTAAACAGACCCTTTAATTGGTAAAACTGAGAAAATAGGAAAAGTGGACAAAACAGTTAAGTTTAATGAAGTTTGTGGAAGTGGATGTATGTTTAAGCATACTGAGATGGAATTGAGCATCATTTAATGATTTTGGAACTATTTTGGACAGCTCGAGGTATCGGCATGCAAAATGAGATAAACCCAGCACTCGACGATTTTTTGTTATTCTAAGATTCGTTATGTAAGGATGCAATTTAAAGTGGTATTAGTATTCTGTCGGACCCGTGTTTTCGATTTACGTATGAAGCTTGTACCTTATGATTCCTATGTGTACGAACACTTTATTTCATAGTGAGAGTATTTACTATCATGCAATCGACAATTTAAGAAATTAAAAATGCATATAAGCTACATAACAGGGAGATAGGGGTTAAGTTGATTCCCGAACGAGTGCAGGGGTAAAATGGTCAAATGACTGAAATTCGATATAATTTCGATAAGACAATTTCATTAAAAAGATGAAATTGAGGAATCTTGATCAAAATTGAGGAAAATATTTAATTTCGAGTCCAATTGATCAAGATATAAATTTATTAGAATTTATTGGAATTTTTACCTCGAAAAATGAGCCCAAAAATAGAAGAAAAATATACCGAAAAGGTAAAATCGGACTGATAAATTCATTTACGGACTAAATGAATTTAATATGATTTTTTTTATATTTTGAGAATTTTAATATTTTTTTAATGATTAAAATAATATTAAAATCATTTCTAAATATAAAAAAAAATCAAAAATTGGAATTGAAATCGGGGAGAGAGAAAAGAGGGAAAATGGAAGGAAACCGACACAGACCGAGGAGAAGAAGGAGAGACCGGATGGCCAGCATCCGGTGACCAGCGGCCTGAAAAGGGAGAGGAAGTCGGTGCGAACCACCACCAGCAAGGATGCATTCCACCGACGTCGGACACCGACGAATTGAAGAGGCGAAGGCTGCAGATGAAAAGAAGGAATTTGGTGACCACCAGCGATGATTGGTCTCGATCGTGGCCAGCCGAGAGGTACCTAGGCTGAGGCGCGTCGAACGACAGCAGTGGCACACCGAAAACTGACCGGACGACGTCGGCACGACCAAAGAAGCCCTGAACCGGTCGGCGGTTTAGTGAAGAAACTTCTGTGCTGAATCGAATCAGGCCGGTTCAGCCAAGGAGAAAAAGGGAAAAAGGAAGGACAGAGAAAAAGGAAAAAAAGGGAAAATTTTTGGGATTACACCGGACTTCGGGTAAGTCGATACGAGGTCAAAAGTGACTGATTTGATTTCTGAGAAATTTATTTAAATTATATTTGATCAGAAATTAACCCAAAAATTAAATATACAAATTGTGCAACTCGACGATAAATTCTGAACGTAAGCTCGATCGAACTTCGATTTACACACCATTGCCTAATCTCGGGTAAGTAAAGCTCATTTACAACAATTTATGTGATTATCGCATATTTAAGATTTATTTTACGAGTTACGGATTAAATTTCGTATTTAGTGTATTATATTCAAAATTTTGAATTAACTGTCGTAAATGATATACGGGCTATCCAAAGAGCTTGGAATAAAATCCGATGAGTATTGATAGGCCCAATGAGCCGATAGACCCTGATGAAGGGAATTAATAAGTGGAAAACCAAGCTTACGTTCGAGTTAGGCCCAATAACTGTAAACGGGACCATTTAAGTGAAATGAACTGTATTAAATGTGTAATACAGTAAGAAAATTATAATTAACCTAGTGAATGGTTAAATACAGCTCCAGAGTCATATTAAGAGTTGACCGGACTGCGAGATTTGAGCATCACAGAGGAAGAGAGGTCACTTGACTTGATCCGAGGTAAGGGACTTTTGCAAGTAGTTTGAGATATCTGTGCGTATTTTTGACTGCTTTTGCATTCACTGAAATTGTTTGAGGGTCAGAGAGAATCAATAATATTATAGGGACCCAATATGGGTAAATTACAATTTTACCCCTATTTAGACAAAAAGTCAAAATTTGGGAAAAGTTGTAAAAAGCCTGGAAATGATGTTTTTGAGTGTTTTTACTGCTGTGTAGCAGATGAGTACGTAGATTGGCTAATGTTTTAAGGTTGATGTAGATTAAGCACACTTTATAGTGCTGATTTTAATGATTTGAAATATCCCTATTTTTAAAGAGCCATCTACCGAATTATGTGGAAACAATCGTGCTGGAGCACAACTCGTACTTGATTTCAGATGTTTTTCACATACATCAGTGCTGGAGGTTTACTCGCACTACATTTATTTGACATGCATGATAGAGTACTGGAGCATTGCTCGTGCTCAATTTTATGTGATTTGTGCATGATAGAGTGCTGGAGCGATTAGCTCGTACTCGAGTTTTACATGAGATGCATGACAGAGTACTGAAGCATTACTCGTACTTGATTCTTCATGATTTGTACATGACATAGTACTTGAGTGATTTGCTCGTACTTGATTTGTTATGAGAACTATGCATGACCTAGTGTTGGAGGTTTACTCGCACTAGTGTTGGAATTTTGACATTCATATATAGTGTTTTTTAGGCGAAGCATTGACTGTGAGTCACACTCAAGATGCGCACTGTAGTTTTACGTGATATATAGAAATGTTAGAAAAAACGTGACGATTTTCTACTGTAGACTGAGTGTCACACTAGAGAGGTTCTCACGTGGATTTAGAGATGTGGCATTTATTCCATAGTATGAGGGCTAAGACCTATGGCAGGCACCCTAACTATGATGCATATTACATGGTTTGAGGGCTAAGACCTATGGCAGGCACCCCGACTGTGATGTAGGGTCCACAGAGTACTTTGTACCGTGTGAGTGGCATGGAGTACACTGTACCGTGTGGTGTTATGGAGTTAAGGAGTTGATAGCTGGTGGTTGTGATGGACTGACCCCCTCCCGTTGCAGCAGTGATACCCCGCACACTAGGATTCCGTGTAGCCTGAGATCACCATGTTATAATATGGCCATAGTCCGGAGATATTGCATTTAGCCACTGAGTCTCACATGGTATATCACATGTTTTTATGATACGGGTAGACCTGAGGGATGGGTCGAAACCCGGTTGTTGTGTTATGTTGTGTTGTGAAATGCCATACTTACTGAGTTTTGAATGAAAGTGGCATATTTTATATAAAGGCATTCCGAAATGATAAATATGCACTGTTTTGCATGAATGCCTCTGATTTATAACCTAGCATGTGTTTAGTACATGGGATTTTAAATCTGTACTATTATTATATATATTTTAAACATGCTTTTGAATTGAGAGAGGAAAGACAAAGCACTATTTTCAGTAGATAGTATGTATATGTGGATGAGGAGACTAATGCCTAATCACAGCCCAACTGTTGAGGAGAGAAAGGTAAGTAAAAAGTAAAAAAAATTGTTATGGTTTTTAGTAAGTCGCGTATGGGAGGAGGGCGTGACAGAGTGGCATCAGAGCGTAGTTGGTCTGATGTGAGTAGGTATTAGTAATTTGGAAAATGTACATCCCCATATCACTGTGTTTTGTTTAGTTACATTTGTTTATACAATATGGGAATCAGGCAAATTAATGTTTGTGAATGTTGGAATCAAGCCATTATGGCTAATACTAGCCATGGTAGAGGGGCAAGGTCGAGAGGTAGGGCCATAGGCCCTAGAGTTAGGCCTGAGAGCCGAGATGAGTCCTCATTTGACCTGGTGACGTTGAGGTACTATTATGGTACCAGATACCTACTGAGGCACGCTTCACGAGGATAGAGCGTAGCCTGGAGGCGATAGTAGGGCTGTTGGCACAGACTCTGCTAGGTAGACAGAGACAGGATTTAGAGACTACGACTAGGGAGGCAGTTGCACCTGATACACTTGCACAGCCTGCATAGATGCCATAGACAACAGATACTCTTAAACCCCCACTAGTTCAGGGCAGTAGTGGATTGGGATATGAGTGTGATCTTGACAGATTGCGACAGTTCCAAATGCTTGGACCTCCATCTTTTCAAGGGGTCAAGGACCCAGCCAGTGTTGAGAAATGGATTTGAGAGATGGAGAAGTTATACGATTTCTTTGATTGTACCACTTCACAAAGAGTTGCATTTGCTGCGTTCCTATTGAAGGGAACGACAGAGCATTGGTGGAATTCCACCAGACCGATATTGAGAGCCCGACATGCTGAAATCAGTTGGGAGATGTTTCTGGATGCCTTCAGGAGGTAGTTTATTCCTGATACGGTGCAGCGTAGACTACTGGCCGAGTTTTTGGGGTTGACCTAGGGGAGTCTCTCAGTGGATGAGTATGAGACTAGATTTTTGGCCTTGGGGAGATATGATCCCGATACCATGTACAGCGAGACCAGGAAGGTCTACAGATTTATCAATGGATTGAGACCGGTGTTACGGTCTAGATTGGTACCACTGGACATTGGTACGTATGATGAGGTAGTGTGCAGGACGCAACTTTGTGAGCAAGATTATAAGAGGCATTCCTCTGAGTTTGGGAATTTTAGTCAGAGCCGAGATAGAGAGAGGAAGAGGCTGGCTAGAGATAGAGGTTTCAGTTATCGAGAAGGGAAGAGACTCTTCAGTAAGGGACCACGGATAGAGGAGGTGCGTGAACGACCAGTTAGACCTCCTACATACCCGACCATAGCTCCGACGAAGGGCATTGTGATTAGAGGACAGAGGCATACTACTGATCAGTGCAGTAGATGTGGTAGACATCATGGCAGTAGACCTTGTTCGTTATGCCCTGTTGTGTGTTTTCGATGTGGGAAACATGGGCACATTGCTAGAGCTTGCCCAGAGACATTTGAGACTATCCCACAGAAGGGCAGGAAGCCTGATAGAGCTTCAATTGGTACGTCTGCTCAGAGGGGGAGAGCGACAGCAGAGGAGAAGGGGAAGCAGGTGATGGGTCGAGGGCGAGTACACGCCTTGGACCAGGACACAACTGATGCTTCTACGGATGTGATTTGAGGTTTCATTGCGTACGTGGTGATATGGATAAGGTACATCCAGAGTTGATAGATATTCCTGAAGTCAGTGAGTACCCAGATGTTTTCCCGGATGAGTTGCCAGGGTTACCACCAGACATATAGATGGAGTTCTGTATAGATTTAGTGCTTGATATTGAGCCTATTTAAAGAGCACTGTATCGCTTGGCCTTAGTTGAGTTGGAGGAGCTAAAGAGACAGTTGCAGGAGCTGTTGGATAAGGGTTTTATTTGACCAAGTGTTTCGTCATGGGCAACATCGATTTTGTTTGTGAGGAAGAAGGATGGAAGCCTTCGATTGTGTATAGACTATAGATTGTTGAATAAGGCTACCATCAAGAATAGATATCCCCTTCCACGCATTGATGACTTACTGGATCAGCTTTGGGGAGCACAGGTCTTTTCTAAGATTGATCTGAGGTCTGGGTATCATCAGTTGAGAGTCCGAAGTGGAGATGTACCCAAGACGACATTTAAGACCCGATATGGTCTCTATGAGTTCCTAGTTATGCCATTCGGACTGACGAATGCTCCCGCATCTTTCATGGCTTTGATGAACGATGTGTTCAATCCATATCTAGATCTGTTTGTTATCGTCTTCGTCGATGACATATTAGTGTATTCGAGATCCGAGGAGGAGCATGAACAGCACCTCAAGATAGTATTGCAGACTCTACGAGGGCAGCAGTTGTATGCTAAACTCAGTAAGTGTGATTTTTGGTTGACAGAGATCTTATTTTTGGGACATGTAGTGTCGAGGGATAGTGTATCAATAGATCCATCCAAGATTGAGGCTGTAGTTCAGTGGGAATAGCCAAAGACAGTTATCGAGATCAGGAGTTTTTTGGGTTTAGCAGGGTACTATCTTAGATTTGTTGAGGGATTTTTGAAGTTGGCTGCTTCGTTGACACGTCTCACTCGAAAGAGTGTTGCATTCGTGTGGGACGAGGATTGTGAGAAGAGTTTTCAGGATCTGAAGAGTCGATTGACCACTGCTCCGATTCTCATTATTCCTACCAGCTTAGGAGGATTTTCAGTATATACCGATGCTTTGCATCGGGGACTGGGCTGTGTGTTGATGCAGGATGGGAGGGTAGTTGCTTATGGATCTAGACAGTTGAAGGACCATGAGAAGAACTATTCGACCCACGATTTAGAGTTGGCAGCAGTAGTGTTTGCATTGAAGGTATGACTCCACTACTTGTATGTGAGAAGTTTTAGATATTTATCGACCACAAGAGCCTCAAGTACTTGTTCTCATAGAAGGAGCTAAACATGAGACAGAGAAGATGGCTAGAGCTTCTGAAGGATTATGATTATGAGATACTTTATCATCTGGGAAAGGCTAACGTTGTAGCAGATGCTTTGAGCAGGAAGAGCCTTGGGATAATATCATACATGATGGTCAGGGAACATGAGTTGCTAGAGCAGTTTGCTAGCCTCAGTTTGGGAGTTGTGCCTTTGGACATGGATGCAAATTGTATGATTGCGAGTCTAGGCTTAGAGCCAGATCTGTTGGACAGGATCAGACAGTCTCAGCAGACTGATCAGTATTGCATCGATGTGATTGGTCAGATGCAGAAGGGCACAATGATTGATTTTGAGTTGAGTTCTGATGGACTACTGAGGTTCAGAGGTAGATTGTGTGTTCCCAAGGACCCAGAGCTTAGGAGATTGATATTGTCGGAAGCACATTCATCGAGGTATATGTTGCATCCGGGGAGTGGCAAGATGTATCAGAACCTCCAGAAGGTGTACTAGTGGTTAGGTATGAAGAGAGAGTGGCGAATTTTGTATCGAGATGTCTTGTATGTCAGCAGGTGAAGGTAGAGCATCAGAGACCTGTAGGATTGTTGCAGCCTCTACCTATACCGACATGGAAATGAGAGCATATCACCATAGATTTCGTGATGGGTTTACCGAGGACCCAGAGGAATCACGAGGCTATATGGGTGATCATTGATAGAGTGACAAAGTCAGCCCACTTCCTAGCTATGAGAGCTACCGATACCTTGACTACGTTGGCAGGGTTGTATGTATTCGAGGTAGTGAGGTTATACGGTGTACCAGTGAGCATAGTATCGAATAGGGATTCCCGCTTCACTTCCCACTTTTGGGAACATTTTTAGGAAGCCATGGGAACCCAGTTGAGTTTGAGCACAGCTTTCCATCCTCAGACAGATGGTCAGTCAGAGAGGACGATACAGACTCTGGAGGATATTTTGAGAGCATCTGTGCTAGACTTTAGAGGCTCTTGGGATGATCATTTGCCACTAGCCGAGTTCGCCTACAACAACAGTTATCATTCGAGTATAGGGATGACACTGTATGAGGCCTTGTATGGCCGTAGATGTCGTTCCCCTATTGGATGGGAAGAAATGGGTGACCAAAAGATTTTTTCTCCTGATATGGTTACACAGGCTTTTGAGGATGTCCAGTTGATAGTTGAGAGATTGAGGACAACTCAGAGTTGACAGAAGAGTTATGCTGACAGGAGACGTAGGCCACCTGAGTTCGCAGTCGGTGAGTTCGTGTTTCTGAAGGTTTCTCCTTCCAAAGGTATAGCAAGGTTTGGGAAGAGGGGTAAGCTGAGTCCTCGCTACATTAGACCATTTGAGATACTTGATCGAGTGGGAGATAAGGCCTATAGGTTGGCATTGCCACCAGATTTGTCAGGTGTGCATAACGTCTTCCACATTTCGATACTTCAGAAGTATCACCCAGATCCGGCGGCGATTAGTTATGAGCTATTGAGCTCAGTGAGGACGTCATATGTTGAGAGGCCGATTCAGATACTGGATAGGAAGAAGAAGGTTTTGAGATCGAAGACTATCGGGTTAGTGAAGGTTTTATGGCAGCATCACACTTCTGAGGTGGCTACTTGGCAGTTAGAGAGCTTGATGCGAGAGAAGCACCCCCAGTTGTTTGAGGATTGATTTGTTCTAATTTGGAGGACCAAATTCTTTTAGTTGGGGAGGATTGTCAGACCCATGTTTTCGATTTACATATGTAGCTTGTACCTTATGATTCCTATGTGTACGAACACTTTATTTCATAGTTGAATCATAAGAAGAGTATTTACTATCATGCAATAGACAATTTAAGAAATTAAAAATGCATGGAAGCTACATAACAGCGAGATAAGGGTTAAGTTGATTCCCAAACGAGTGTAGGGGTAAAACGGTCAAATGACTGAAATTCGATATAATTTCGATAAGACAACTTCATTAAAAATATGAAATTGAGGAATCTTGATCAAGATCGAGGAAAATATTTAATTTCGAGTCCAATTGATCAAGATATAAATTTATTAGAATTTATCAAAATTTTTGCCTCAAAAAATGAGCCCAAAAATAGAAGAAAAATATATCGAAAAGGTAAAACCAGACTAATAAATTCATTTACTGATTAAATGAATTTAATATGATTTTTTTTTCATATTTTGAGAATTTTAATATTATTTTAATGATTAAAATAATATTAAAATCATTTATAAATATATAAAAAAATCAAAAATTGGAATTGAAATCGAGAGAGAGAAAAAAGGAAAAACGAAAGGAAATCGACGCAGACCAGAGGAGCAGAATGAGAGACCGGACAGCCACCATCCGGCGACCAGCAGCTAGGCCGGCGGATAGAAACGAGAAAGGAAGTCGGCGCGAACCACCAGTTGTAAGGACGCGCTCCACCGATGCCAGACGTCGACGAATCGAAGAGCGGAAGGCCGCAGAGGAAGAGAAGGAATTCGGCGGCCACCGGCGGTGATTGGTCCCCATCGAGGCCAGCCGAGAGGTCCCCAGGCTGAGCCGCGCCGAACGGTGGCAGTGGCATGCTGGGAACCGGCCAGACGATGCCAGCATGACCAAAGTAGCCCTGAACCAGTCTGCGGTTCAGTACAGAAGCTTCTGCACTAAACCGGACTGGACTGGTTCAGCCAAGGAGAAAAAGGGAAAAATGAGAAAAAGGAAGGAAAGTGAAAAAAGAAAAAATGGGAAAATTTTTGGGATTACACTAGACTTCGGGTAAGTCGATACGAGGTCAAAAGTGATCGATTTGATTTCTGAGAAATTTATTTAAATTATATTTGATCAAAAATTAACCCGAAAATTAAATATACAAATTGTGCAGTTCGATGATAAATTTCGAATGTGAGCCCGATCGAACTTCGATTTGCACACCATCGCATTATCTCAGGTAAGTAAAGCTCATTTACTACAATTTATGTGATTATCGCATATTTAAGATTTATTTTACGAGTTACGGATTAAATTCCGCATTACTGAATTATATTCGAAATTTTGAATTAATTGTCGTAAATGATATATGGGTTATCCAAAGAGCTTGGAATAAAACCCAAAGAGTATTGATAGGCCCAATGAGTCGATAGACTCGGATGAAGGGAATTAATAAGTGAAAAAATGATTTTAAGACCGAGTTAGGCCCAATTAAAGTATTGAGGCCCAATAACTGTAAACGGGCCCATTTAAGTGAAATGAATTGTATTAAATGTGTAATACAATTGAAAAATTATAATTAACCCAGTGAATTGTGAAATGCAGCTCCAGAGTCATATTGAGAGTTGATCGGACTGCGAGATTTGAGCAGCACAGAGGAAGAGAGGTCACTTGACGTGATCCGAGGTAAGGGACTTTTGCAAGTAGCTTGAGATATCTATGCGTATTGTTGACTGCTTTTGCATTCACCGAAACTGTTTGAGGGTCATAGAGAATCAATAATATTATAGGGACACGATATGGGTAAATTACGATTTTACCCCTATTTAGGCAAAAAGTTAAATTTTGGGAAAAGTTGTAAAAAGCTTGGAAATGATGTTTTTGAGTGTTTTTACTGCTGTGTAGCTGATGAGTACATAGATGGGCTAATGCTTTAAGGTTGATGTAGATTAAGCACACTTTATAGTGCCGATTTTAATGATTTGAAACATCCCTATTTTTAAAGAGCCATCTACCAAATTATGTGGAAACAATCATGCTGGAGCACAGCTCGTACTTGATTTCAGATGTTTTTCACATACATTAGTGCTAGAGGTTTACTCGCACTACATTTATTTAACATGCATGATAGAGTACTAGAGCATTGCTCGTACTCAGTTTTATGTGATTTGTGCATGATAGAGTGCTGGAGCGATTAGCTTGTACTTGAGTTTTACATGAGATGCATGGCAGAGTACTGGAGCGTTGCTCGTACTCGAATCTTCATGATTTGTACATGACATAGTACTTGAACGATTTGCTCGTACTTGATTTGTAATGAGAACTATGCATGACCTAGTGTTGGAGGTTTACTCGCACTAGTGTTGATATTTTGACATGCATATACAATGTTTTGAGGCGGAGTGTTGACTGTGAGTCACACTCAAGACTCGCACTGTAGTTTTACGTGATATATAGACATGTTAGAAAAACCGTGATAATTTTCTCATGTAGACTGAGTGTCACACTGGAGAGGTTCTCACATGGATTTAGAGACGTGGCATTTATTCCATAGTATGAGGGCTAAGACCTATGGCAGGCACCCCAACTATGATGTATATTTCGTGGTTTGAGGGCTAAGACCTATGGCAGGCATCCCGACTGTGATGTAGGGTCCACGGAGTACTATGTACCATGTTAGTGGTATGGAGTACACTGTACTGTGTGGTGTTATGGAGTTAAGGAGTTGATAGCTGGCGGTTGTGATGGACTGACCCCCCTCCCGTTGCAGCAGTGTTGCCCCGCACACTAGGATTCTATGTAGCATGGGATCACCATGTTAGGATATGGCCATAGTTTGGAGATATTGCATTTAGCCACTGAGTCTCACATGATATATCACATGTTTTTATGATACGGGTAGACCTGAGGGATGGGTCGAAACCCGGTTGTTGTGTTGTGTTGTGTTGTGAAATGCCATACTTACTGAGTTTTGAATGTAAATGACTTATTTTATATAAAGGCGTTCCGAAATGATAAATATGCACTATTTTGCATTAATGCCTCTGATTTATAACCTAGCATGTGTTTAGTACATGGGATTTTAAATCTGTACTATTATTATATATATTTTAAACATGCTTTTGAATTGAGAGAAGGAAAGGAAAAGTACTATTTTCAGTATATAGTATGGATGTCTACTTGCTTGCCTGATTTCCTTACTGAGCGTGTTGATAGCTCATCGCTTTCATCTTTCCCCTCTCTACAGATCATCGTCAGTAGATCGAGTCAGCTAGGGTATTGTATTCCTTTTAACTGCTGCTACTCACCATCTAGCGAATGGTATACACATGCGCACTCTTTTGTATCTGAACAATGTTTACACATAGTGATGTACATGTTTTAATATTGGGGATGTAATTATATTAAGTATATGAATTTACTTATGAGAAAGTGTACGTTCAGTCGATAAATATTTAGAATGACATGTATGTATGTGTGGATGAGGAGACTAATGCCTAATCACAGCCCAACTGTTGAGGAGAGAAAGGTAAGTAAAAAGCGAAATAATTTGTTGTGGTTTTTGGTAAGTCGCATGTGGAAGGAAGGCGCGACATATTCCCATTACCTCATTTTTAATATATAAACATGTTTGTAATGTGTTCGAAATTATAAAATGAATTTTTGATATTTGAAAAAGTACTATTCATATTAAAACCAAAAAATCGAAGGAAAAGACACTTTTTTTGAGCTTTTTTTTTTTACATATGTGAAATGTTTTGGAAAATGTAAATTATAATATAGAAATGGATTTTATGAGTTAGTTTTATGTATACGAAATTTGACTATAAGCTCGATTTTGTTACTATGGGGGTTAATAAGGCCTGGAAAGAATTCATAAGTGTCATTTTGAGACTAAGGCAACGTGTAGCCCATGATATCTGTCATGCATGGCCCGTGTGGATTTTGGACCTTCGTGGTGCATGCCTTATGCCACATAACACATGCTTAGTCCTTTGTGGCGCATGTTTAACCGCGTCGGGTATGTGTAGCCACTCGGTGCCTTATCGTCTGCCACTTCGTGCATTGTTTGTTTTGATCCTTAGTGGCGTAGGGCGTTGTACAACCGTGATCCAGTCTAAAGTCCCCTTACCATGGTCGTCGGTATTCTGTTTGTTTGTCTCCCTCTTTGGAGGTTGAGTTTATATGAACATGACTTATGTTTGCTATGTGTAATTACCTAGTCTCTAGTGTATGTTCGGTATGACTTCGAAAGAAAAGTGATAAACTTTGTGACAAGTGAATTATGTCATTCGAAATGTGTTTGACTTACTTGTTTTAAGATTAGTC
Source organism: Firmiana major (assembly GCA_033439115.1). NCBI lineage: Eukaryota > Viridiplantae > Streptophyta > Magnoliopsida > Malvales > Malvaceae > Firmiana > Firmiana major. Next base: position 39,876,824 of record CM065908.1, on the reverse strand, counting down.
TATTTTCAATAAATATATATATATATATGCTTACCAGTGTTTGTGTAAAAGCATCCCATTTTTGTATGTTTTGATATTAAGATTGCCTTAAACGCATGTCTTATTGGGCTTGAAGAGCTCACCCTTTTCTCTACTCTTACAGACTATTTGAAGTGATCATTATCTATGCCTGCTGCGTTATTGAAGTATGCTGGTGGACTCGATACTCTCCCCAGGTTATCTCTAGTACATGATAAGGTATAGTTTCACTTTTATTGCTAGACATCCTGCATAACATAGAAAATTGATGTAAAGAATATTTTAAGATGTAATCTAGGCAAGTATGTATATAAAGTTGTAAACGTAAATAGAATAAATGTACTTTCAGGGGTATTACAGAAGTCACTATTAATTATGAAATAAGATTAAAAGCAGCTACTATGGGATATAAACTGTGTTTTAAACTTTGCAAGGAGGTAAGTTCATAAATAAGTCGTTATGTCGGTGAAATTTCGTAAAATGAGAAGGTTAAGAATTGGCACTGCTGGGAATGCAACTTAATTAAGAAATTAAGAAAAAAGAAAAATTAGCCCATATTTCCACCTTCTCAGGGCGTGACAGAAACTAGTTTCTTATAACAAAATATATGTCAATATGGTCAATGTTTAACCCCCGTTGACAGGGTCAGAGCATAGCCATAGTAGGAGATAAAACAAAACATTTTCAAATTTCTCAAAATATACAAAGCAATATTTTTCTCATTTCTCATAACATACTTCATACAAAAAAATTTCGTCCATCATTCCAAAGCAATTTCATTCTCAAAATAAATGATATGAAAATATATTATGATGAAATCCAAGATCAAAATGATTAAAATCATATTTATGTACTTGAACAAGATCACATTTAAAGTTAATTCCAATAATCATATACACTTTTGCATGCTTAACCCAAATTTAGAATTCACATGGACAAAACGTTGTATTTGTATATATTATGTAAAATATAACTCGTATTGAGGTTGATTTAAATGTGTCAAAACATCAAAGAGATATTATGTCACTTACCTGAAGTCATTAACTGAACCAAAATTAGCCTGTAGAAACTCTGAAACCTATTATTTAAAAATATTCATTATTAGAAAAATACATTATGAATTTTATCTAAGTGACACTATCTGACAGAAGCCGAAAGTCTACTTCTTGGAGTTTATTAGCTAAGCATATTCATTATTAGAAAGATATGCTATGAATTTAACATATGCTATTTGATAGAAGCTGGCAAGTTATACTATGTTCGCTAAACGACTATAACTCGATAAACTATGAACTTAACGTGAGTTACGTTATTTGACAAAAGCTAAAAGCTACCCTTTTTTTAAAATCTAGATTTTTCTTAACTTTCAATGTCTTATTTTCCTCTATGCTCAATCTCTAACTACACAGTATAAACATAAAAATTAAGGAGGAAATTTTACTCCTCTTGGTTGTTCCTCCTTCCTTTTACGCTCACTAACAGTACCTCCAAATCTCCCCCTTTAGATTTCTTTTACTCCCCTTAGGCTTGGCAAAAAAAAAGAGCTAAAGATTTAGTCTTTTCTTTCCTTTATTTTTGGTGCAAGACTTCACACCATTTCTTTATCTTTTTAATGGCTCAACATCGCTACCCTTACTCAGTTTCTTTACCTTTTTATTTTTTTTCTTTGCTTCGGCGCTACAGACCTTTTTCACGCCACTGTTTGAAAACCCTACGCTAAGGCTTCATTCTATATTATGGGTTTTGGGCTTTTTTTTATTTGTTTTGGGTGGGTCCGTATATTACAATTGATAATTCTATATTTTTAGAATTATTTGTGCTTAATTTTCTAATTAATTATTTAAATCCCCAATTTATTTTGTTAATTATCCCCTTTATTTAATTAAAATTCTCATGTTTGCAGATAAATTAAATCCGGATGGATTTTTAATATTTCGGTAGAAAATGAACCGAAATTGAGGTAAAATCGAGATTGGACCATGCAGACAACACGAGCCTAGCACATCCAATTGGACAAAAAGACAGATGACATGGAAATATTATTTTTTAAGGAGCCAATGGTGTGAAGACAAGTGGCCAAACAATGCCAACTCATCTAGGATGGAAAATTACAATTGTACCCTTAAGTGTGTGTATAAATAGAATATGATGGCAATTGAAAAGGGGTAGCCTAGGTTAGAATAGAGGTAAATTAGGGTAGAATAGTTTTAGGTTAATTTTAAAGCTTTCTTTGTTTTTTCGAATAGTTTTTTTTCCTTCTTTCCGATAGATACCATTTTCTATTCAATGTTCATGTCAATTTTATTTGTGATATTTTATGAAGAGTTTCCTTCCTTTCCAATTTCTGTAGAACTTTACTGAATCAAAGCATTTCTTTTTCTTTTCTTTTCTTTTGTTAATGTTCTTTAACTAAAAGGGCTTCATTTTGGAGTATTATTTATTATTATTATTATTATTATTCGATTGTTGGCCTCTTCGGTTCTATTATTTGATTTAAGAAAGACAGTCGAGTAGTTGGATTGGTGTGTTTGTGCAAGAGGCTATTAGGCAATGTGACTAAGCTTGATGTAGTCTTGTTCTATTACTACCCAGTTCTTTGGTTTTTGCTGTCGGTATCATTTATCAGTTTCTTATTCAAGTAGCATGCTGTTGTTTCCATTTTTGTGTGATGCCGAGAGGCTTGCTCCTGCGTGTGGCTGCTGAAGCAAGGCGTGGCCACTAATGTTCTCTCACCTCTATAGTTTATGGTGGTGTGCTGTGTTCGGGTTAAGTACCAGCTGAGGGAGGTGTCGAGAGCATTAACAGGAGTTTTTCTTCTACTCTGTTCTCCTCTGTTTTATGTTTGATTTACTGTTTATGTTCCTTTTCCTGTTTTAGCTTTTAATTTCAGTCATGATAAGTTTATTGTTGTTTATTCACTGTCTTGAACTTACATATTACAATTTAATGCTTGAGTTTTATCTATTTCCAGATTTGTGTTACTGAGAATCGAAGAAATGTGCAATGATGCAGCCGAATGCTGTGACAAGCAACGCAGGACAGCAACCAAGCCGAGAGGAGTGGGAGCTGGATATTGCCAAGAGCAGGAGACATGCTGGTCAGACCTGGGCAAGCTGAGAACAGCAGGACCATGCATAACAGCCTGGAGCACCAGACAGTACCTGAGTAGAGTGACGAGGACCTGTGCAGTAATTGGACAGTAGCACTTAGAGACAATCGAGAGCACCTGGACTGACTGAGAGTGCAGGACCATTTTGTGGAGGAGGACGTTCCCTGCTAGCTGGACAGATCGGGAACAGAACAACACTAAATCGAGAGCCAGTACAACGGCAGAACTGGTTGCAGCACCTGAAGAGCAGGACAAAATCGAGAGAAAACAATTTCTGCTGGAGAAGAACGTATAGCTTAGTTATTTATCAATTTGCTTATTAGTTATATTTTCTTATTTTATTAGTTTAAGGCTTAGTTTAATTTCATTAATAGTTAATTTTCTTTTTACAATAGGAATTAAGGTTTTCCATTTAGAATTAATTTAGATTAATTATGTTTCATGCATTTTTAATTTAGCTATCATTTTTATTGGATTTTAGGTTATTTTAAGTCGCAATTTTCATTAGTTTAATTACATGCATTTTTATTTTAAGTTTTAGTTTAATTAATTTTATTTCTTCATTTTCATATTTACCTTTTATTTTAATTGCGTTAATTAATTTTAATTGTTTTAATTATTTTCGTAGGTATTTGCTTTTAATTGTGTGGAGCTCGGTAAGTAGAACTTAACTCAGTTTTATTTTCTTTATTTTTTAATGATTATTGTTTTCAGTACGTTTAATTAGCCTTAGTTGATCACCAACTTAAATTTCATAATTTGCTATAAGATTAACCGATAGTTAATTAGGCTAATCAACTTCTCTGTGGGACGATAACTCGGGACTTAAATCCTATTATTACTTGTACGATCCGTGCACTTGCGGTAATACCCTTAGGGCGTGTCAAGTTTTTGGCACCGTTGCCGAGGAAGTTTTAATTAGTCGTTAGTTAGTATCGGTGAAATTATGCTTAGGTGTAATTCTAGCTTGTAAATATTTTGGTTGTTAATATTTACAAGTTGAATCTAGATTAGTTAATTAAAAAAATTTAAAAAAAAACTTAAAAAAACTTTTCTAAGGACTTTATGATGTTTGCATGCGTAGAGCCAGAAGTTATGATTGCTTTCCTTTAGATCCTGAAATTGAACGAACACTTAGAAAAATTGGAAAGGATTCTAGGAAATTTATAGCTTCGCTGCAATTCACCATGACAGAAAATAGGAAAATTAGAACCGTTGGAGATTATGCAATGCCGACGATTGGAGGATATTATACTGGCATTAGGCCACCAGCTATTCCTGCTAATAACTTCGAAATTAAGCCTTCCATCCTCCAGACCTCTTTACAGTTTAGTGAGCTTCCACACGATGACCCACATGCTCACCTTGGGCAATTCCTGGACTTGTGCAACACGTTCAAACACAATGGGTTATCTGATGATGCGCTTAGGCTTAGATTATTCCCCTTCTCACTTAGGGATAGGGCGAGACACTGGTTAACCTCCCTGCCTCCAGGATCCATTTCTACATGGGACGAGTTAGCCCATCAATTTCTATCTAAGTTTTTCCCTCCCTCTAAAATGGCCCAACTCCGTAGTAATATATCTTCCTTTGCCCAGTACGACTCTGAATCTCTTTATGAAGCATGGGAATGATATACGGAGCTTCTTAGGAAGTGCCCTCATCATAGCCTACCTTTGTGATTGCAAGTCCAGACCTTCTACAACGGACTTACAAGCCAAAATAGGACCATTGTTGACGCTGTTGCGGGTGGAGCCCTGATGTGCAAAACAGAGGAGGAAGCTTTCGAGCTTTTAGACAAGATGGTGGCTAACAACTATTTATGGTCCTCGGAGAGGCAATTTCCAAAGAAGTGGACGAGTATTTATGAGCTCAACACACTGTCTACCTTGACCTCTCAAATCACTAACCTTACGAAGAAGGTAGAGTCGCTTAGTACCCAACATAATCCTCCCACTAGTCCTAACCCTGTGTATTCTGTCCAAAATCCTTTTCTTTCCTACGAGCTGTGTAGTGGTACCCACTCTGTAGATAGGTGTCCGCTCAACTTAGAATCGGTTCAGTATGTTGCTCCCCCTACGCAACAGAACAACCCTTTTTCAAACACCTATAATCCAGGGTGGAGGAACCATTCTAACTTCTCCTGGAGCCAAAACCAAGGGCAAACTTCTAACTCCATATCTGTAGGACCCCCTAGTTTTCAAGCTCCACCGGTTCAGATACCACCACAGTCGCAATTTCCATACCATCCACCACATCATCCATCCCCACCTCAATTTCAGCATCATCCACCTCACTTCCATCAACCACCACCACCACCACAACCCTTGCAGCCCCAACATTACCACGCACTAGCAGCTGAGAAGAAGCCCTCGCTTGAGGAAATGTTCACGACTATCCTGCAAAATCAAGCTGCCTTAATTAAGAACTTAGAAGTTCAAGTTGGACAAATAGCTAGTGCTCTTAGCCAACGTCCTCAAGGGACCCTTCCCAGTAACACTAAAGTTAATCCTATTAAGCAAAGGGCGGGTAAAGAACATGTTAGATCCATCACCCTTAGGAGTGGCAGAAAGCTAGATGAGCCACAAGTTAAGTCTAGACCTGAACAGCCCATAGTTGATAAACCCATAGGTTCTAATGAAGCAGCTCAGAAGGAGTAGGAACATCAGGATCGGGCTGCAAAGGAAACAAAGTTAGGTGTTTCTTCATCTATACCTTCTTCTTCTTCATTGCCTTCCTTGTCCTCTGATTCTACACAGGTTTCCACTACTTTGCCTCTAGTTAAACCACCAATACCTTTTCCTCAGAGGTTTCAAAATAAAAAACTAGAACAACAATTTGCTAAATATCTTGAGGTTTTTAAGAAGCTTCACATCAACATTCCTTTTACAGATGCCTTAGAGTAAATGCCAAGTTATGTGAAGTTTTTAAAGGATATCCTCTCGAGGAAGAGAAGATTGTAAGATTATGAGACTGTGACACCCTTGAAACGCGAAAAATAGGGCTAATTTAAAACTTTTTACTCATCAATTCATAATTAAGGGTGCATTCCTGTGCAATGTCATACATCATCATACTTATCATGCCTCAGGATCTTATCATAAGATAATATATATCGTATCATACACATTACTCAATTCCAAGTTAATTAATCCTAATACATCCCGTACATCATTGTACAATAAGTGTCTGTAAATATAACTCTAGTCTGGATACATGAATATTAAATATATACCTCAATACACAAAATACGGCCTGGAGCTCGAGTCCTCCACTAGCCTCTAACTCGTATGTCGCAGGGAACTCACTTCACTTGAAGCAATCTGGGGGAAGAGTAAACAGGGTGAGCTTCTAAATCGCTCAGTAAGGGGGGTAAGGGAATTCAGTTATATAAACCATATCATACATCAAAAATATGTATTTGTTTATGAAACTCATTTGAAATCGTAGCATGAAAGTTCTCGAAACATCATCATCTCATAGCTCACAAATCATGCGAAAACATGAAGTTAATAAAGCTCAATATCTAGCACTCACAAGCATGTGTAAATATATGCGATAATGGCTTTTCTCAAAATATGTGATAAAAATCACCTCAGTAAATAGCACGTGACAAGGTCACAAAACACAACTCATGTGTAAAACGAGACTAGGCAATAAAACTCAATTAAAACTCGTCATGGCACATCAAATATATAATCTCATCTGGGTGCGCATCCCAGGCATCCTCGTAAGAGGGAACGTCGACAATATGGTCTTATGCATGGTATATTGGACTTATATGTTACCAGAACAAGGCCCGGCCTTACATGCTACCAGAGCAATGCCTCGCCTCATGCACACTATCACGTGGTCCCTGGGTCGGTTCCCAGGTGGCCCACTCCCTCGGTCTTACATGCTACCAAAGCAAGGCCACCCAACATTACCAGAACGGGGGTCATCTCACGTTGCCAAAATGGAGTCATCTCTCGTTACCAAAACGAAAGAATATCGGACTTACATGCTACCAGAGCAAGGCCTCCCAACGCTACCAAAGCGGAGGAATAATCGGACTTACATGTTACCAGAACAAGGCTTGTGGTCCTAGGGTCGGTTCCCAGGCGTCCCACTATATCGATCTGACATGCTACCAAAGCAAGGCCCGATGTGTATTCAACATGACACGCCTAAGTCTCAATCATTAGCCATTATCTTATAAAACATTATGCCTTCACGTAGAACTCATAATGGTTTTCTCTCATAAAATTCATTTAAAATGTTCGTGTACTCACACAAAACATATTAAAATCGAGTTCCAACCGGCAAAACACGTACACATTTTCTCAAATCTTAATATTGCCTTAACGTAGAGCCCAATTTACTTTTCACGCAAACTCAACAGTTTATAAAGCAATTTCACACTCAGCTTATAAACTCATAAAATAATGGGCTCCAACCGATTATAAAAACCGTGTGCAATTATATCACAACACAACACTAAACATGCTTGTATTCTCAAATCATGGTTTATGCTACAACCAATTCATCAAAACATATACACAAATGGTTTAGTTTTCTTTTACCTCTTTGCACCTCGTATAGTGCAATTGTTTCCCCCGTATCACAGACTAGCCTCACATTCCACTTTGGAACTCCCGAGCTGTCCAAACGATATTAAAACATCAATACTAATCATCACAGTAATCCTCAATTCTCAAAACCAAGCATAATTGCTCATAACACCTCAAATTTCTCATTTCTCATAACTCTATCACAAACCACAATCTCATTCACAACCTCTGAACATCCTACACTTCCCATGCCACAATATCTATGCTAATTCACCACATTGTCTAAATTTCCATTTATAACTCAAAATTCCTAAAATTACCAAAATTGCTAAATATCATTATCACTCCAACTACATTGTAATTTCATCAATCTCTAATCATTTTCCAACTATTTCAACTCAATACCAACAACCATTATCACCAAAATCATCTCAAATATCAAGATCGAGGTTTAGAAATTACCTAAAACTTGTGGAGAGCTTATCTCTTGCCTCGATTCAATTCGTCTTCCGATTTCCAAGTATGTTGTTCTCCTTTTGATGAGGAACAACTTTCCTTCTTACCACAGCCTCTGATTTGGACGAAAATGGGTGCTTTGGATGAGTGAGAAAGTTAAGGCTCGGGTGAAAATGGGGTTTTGAAGAGAGAGAAAATGAAATTGCAGGAGAAAGTAGGGGTTCCTTATATAGACGGAAGGTAGGAGATCGATCTGGCTCTTGATGAGATCGATCTGTATTTGAATTTGGGGACGATTTTGGGTAATTTTATGCCTAGGAGATCGATCTGTCGAGGGGTGAGATCGATCTCTTTATGGCTTTATGAGATCGATTTGCTCCTTGAGGAGATCGATATTCTCCCAAACAGAAACATTTGAAGATCGATCCCTTCCTCATGAGATCGATCTTCTCTCAAACAGAATCATAAGGAGATCGATCCTCTTCCATTGGAGATCGATCTGCTCACTTACATCCTCCTTCCTTGTCATTTTTAACTCGCCAGATCGATCTCTCCTTCTCCAAGATCGATCTGACCTCTTTGTTTCATACTTATGTTAAACACTTACACATAAATCTCCAAATATAATTCCCACAATTCACTTAGCTCAATAAATTACACTTCAAGTTCTTATTACATAATTAAAATATGTCTAAAATCCTCAGATCTCATAGAGACTGTGGCCTTAACTGGGGAATGTAGTGCAATTATCCAGAGGAGATTACCCCCCAAGCTCAAAGATCCCGGGAGTTTTACCATACCCTGCACTATTGGAAATCTATTCTTTGGTAGAGCCCTGTGTGATTTAGGAGCTAGTATCAATCTAATGCCTTTGTCTATCTATCAAAAGTTAGGAATAGGGGATGTCAAGCCCACTACAGTGACCCTTCAGCTAGCAGATCGATCCATTAAATATCCAAAAAGGGTCATTGAGGATGTCTTAGTAAAGGTGGACAAATTTATTTTCCCTGCAGATTTTATTGTATTAGATATGGAGGAAGACAGGGAAGTCCTCATTATTTTAGGCAGACCTTTCCTAGCTACTGGTAGGACGATAATTGATGTGTAAAAGGGGGAGTTGACTATGAGAGTGCAAGATCAGGAAGTGAAGTTTAATGTTTTCAAACCTTTGAAGCTCCCTGATGACTCTCAAGAGTGTTTTAAGATGGAGATTAATGAGGATATAAGGCTTAAGCACATGAAATCTGAAAGAAGGAGGGAAGTAGATAGAGCTCAGGAGGATTTAACTGTTAACATTTTGTCAGCACTATGGCTGATCCTCCTACTCTTTGCCCTGCTGCTGAGTGTTGTTTTCATCAGCTGCATTTGAAGTGGTTGTGTTTTTTTTTTTCACCTTGTATATAGTTCTTTTTCTTTTTCTTTTTCTTTTCTGTTGTTTCTTTCTTTATTTGTTTTGCAGGTTTATTTTCTAAGTTTTACACTTTCAATAAAAATTTCAGTTGTTCATCAACATCAGATAGGGGAGTACTATGTTCTTGAGCTTAAATTCTTATATTATCTGCACACTGAGGATACTATGCGCTTCAAGTTTGGGGGAGGGGATATCACTTGAGTATTTTTTGAAAATTTGGGTAAAATTGAAATTTTTTAAAAAAAACGTTTTTCGCAAATCTGAGCTTAAATTGTTTGATTTTGGGATGATTTAGTGCTTAGCATGTAGTTTTCCCATATTCCGATGATATGACCCCATGATTTAGTATGACTTTGATTGAATGAGAAGCATGATTATAGGGAAAGCATGAAGTTGAGTTCTTGAATGGGTCTTGATTCTGATTGTGATTTCCTCATTTTATGCACATGTCATGTCATGAATCTGTATATTTATTTAGAGAAAGCTTATGTAGACATAGGATTGCATTTGTTCAGTTGATTTTGTGCATCATATTCTAAAATTTGTTTGATTTGATCTCGAGGTGAAATATTAGATCACATTTAATTTGAGAGATGATTTAGGCCATCTTTGGATCGTTTAAGCCTTTCTAGCCGACCCTGTACATATTTTACCCCTAGTCACCCATCTGGGCCAAATAAGCTTTTCTCTGTAAATACACATGCAAAATTTCCTTAGCTTAAATACTCTTTTCCTATCCCTTACCCCAAAAGCATGAAAGTCATTGAGATATATTGTGAGCTTTGTACATTTGGGTATCTAGTGATAGTGAAAATTTAAAAAACAAAATAGAAAAAGAAAAAGAAAAGAAAATGAAAGAAAAAGAAAAAGAAAAAGAAGAAAGAAGAAAAATACAAAAATAGAATAAAATGTTTAGTGAAATAAATAAGTTTGGGGGAATAAATTTGAGCTCTTACACTAAGATCCTAGAAGTAATGCATGTTAAGGGGTAATTAAACCTAAATCGACTTTATCATACCTTAGCCCCAGCCTTACATTACAAGCTTTATGAAGTCCTATTGATCTTTAATTAAGTGTGACTATATTAGTGGAAAGAGAAGTGAAAAGCAAACTTATGGGAATGATCACATGTCATTGATTTTGCATTTATTGTGTTTGCATAATCTAATCTGAATAATGTACAATGAAGTGACTTTAACATTTTGCACACATGCACAAGGAATCCAATTTGGGTTAGGATTTATGATTGAATGATTTTGAATGTTGGACTTGTAATTGTGAGTCTTTGAGATCATAGTCTGTACTTTTTCTTTAAGGATAATATTGGGGAAATTATTATGTTTTGTACGTGTCATTCCTACAATTATTTTGTTTTGCTTGAGGACAAGCAAAAGCTCAAGTTTGGGGGGTGTGATAATTCTATATTTTTAGAATTATTTGTGCTTAATTTCCTAATTAATTATTTAAATCCCCAATTTATTTTGTTAATTATCCCTTTTATTTAATTAAAATTCTCATGTTTGCAGATAAATTAAATACGGATGAATTTTGAATATTTCGGTAGAAAATGAACCGAAATTAAGCTAAAATCGAGATTGGACCATGCGGATAACACGAGCCTAGCACATCCAATTGGACAAAAAGACAGATGACGTGGAAATATTATTTTTTAAGGAGCCAATGGTATGAAGACAAGTGGCCAAACAGTGCGAACTCATCTAGGATGGAAAAATTACAATTGTACCCCTAAGTGTGTGTATAAATAGAATATGATGGCAATTGGAAAATGGGTAGCCTAGGTTAGAATAGAGGTAAATTAGGGTAGAATAGTTTTAGGCTAATTTTAAAGCTTTCTTTGTTTTTCCGAATAGTTTTTTTTTTTCTTCTTTCCGATAGATACCATTTTCTATTTATTGTTCATGTCAATTTTATTTGTGATATTTTATGAAGAGTTTCCTTCCTTTCCGATTTCTGTAGCAGTTTACTGAATCAAAGGATTTCTTTCTTTTTCTGTTAATGTTCTTTAACTAAAAGGGCTTCATTTTGGAGTATTATTTATTATTATTATTATTATTATTATTATTATTATTATTACTATTATTATTATTATTATTCGATTGCTGGCCTTCTTGGTTCTATTATTTGATTTAAGAAAGACAGTCGAGTAGTTGGATTAGTGTGTTTGTGCAAGAGGCTATTAGGCAATGTGACTAAGCTTGATGCATTCTTGTTCTATTACTACCCACTTCTTTTGTTTTTGCTGTCGGTATCATTTATCAGTTTCTTATTCAAGTAGCATGTTGTTCTTTCCATTTCCGTGTGATGCCGAGAGGCTTGCTCCTGCGTGTGGCTGCTGAAGCAAGGCGTAGCCACTGATGTTATCTCACCTCTATGGTTTACGGTGGTGTGCTGTGTTCGGGTTAAGTACCAGCTACGGGAGGTGCCGAGAGCAGTAACAGGAGTTTTTCTTCTACTCTGTTCTCCTCTGTTTTATGTTTGATTTACTGTTTATGTTCCTTTTCCTGTTTTAGCTTTTAATTTCAGTCATGATAAGTTTATTGTGGTTTATTCACTGTCTTAAACTTACATATTACAATTTAATGCTTGAGTTTTATCTATTTCCAGATTTGTGCTGCTGAGAATCGAAGAAATGTGCAATGATGCAGCCAAATGCTATGACAAGCAACGCAGGACAGCAACCAAGCCGAGAGGAGTGGGAGCTGGATATTGCCAAGAGCAGGAGGCATTCTGGTCAGACCTGGACAAGTCGAGAACAGCAGGACCATGCATAACAGCCTGAAGCAGCAGACAAGACCTGAGCAGAGTGCCGAGGACCTGTGCAGCAATTGGACAGCAGCACCTGGAGACAATCGAGAGCACCTGGACTGACCGAGAATGTAGGACCATTTCGTGGAGGATGACATTCCCTGCTAGCTGGACAGATCGGGAGCAGAACAGCACTAAACCAAGAGCCAGTGCAATGGCAGAACTGGTTGCAGCACCTGAAGAGTAGGACAAAATCGAGAGAAAACAATTTCTGCTGGAGAAGAACGTGTACAGTGTACACATGCACAATCGGGATAACTTGGTTTTGATGTTGTCTAAGGCCACGTTTGGCTAGTCCTTAATGATAGTCTCATGCAATTATTTTTATTTTGTTTAAGTGCTATTATGCCTTTTGTTACTTGTCGCTTAGTTATTTATCAATTTGCTTATTAGTTATATTTTCTTAGTTTATTAGTTTAAGGCTTAGTTTAATTTCATTAATAGTTAATTTTCTTTTTATAATAGGAATTAAGGTTTTCATTTAGAATTAATTTAGATTAATTATGTTTCATGCATTTTTAATTTAGCTATCATTTTTATTAGATTTTAGGTTATTTTAATTCGCAATTTTCATTAGTTTAATTACATGCATTTTTATTTTAAGTTTTAGTTTAATTAATTTTATTTCTTCATTTTCATATTTGCATTTTATTTTAATTGCGTTAATTAATTTTAACTGTTTTAATTATTTTCGTAGGTATTTGCTTTTTATTGCGTGGAGCTCGGGAAGTAGATCTTAGCTCAGTTTTATTTTCTTTATTTTTTAATGATTATTGTTTTCAGTACGTTTAATTAGCCTTAGTTGATCACTAGCTTAAATTTCATAATTTGCTAGGATATATTTAGGATAAGATTAACTGGTAGTTAATTAGACTGATCAACTTCTCTGTGGGACAATAACTCGGGACTCAAGTCCCATTATTACTTGTACGACCCGTGCACTTACGGTAATACCCTTAGGGCGTGTCAGTAATCTTCCTACCTTAAAAGAATTTGGTCTACAAATTCAAATACCCATGGACTCGAAATTTCAAAAGTTCTTTAGAAATGTCATATGTTTTTTCTTTTAAAGGATTTGTTCATGAAATATATGACTATAGAAAAAGTCTCATGATCGCTGTCTATTAGTCAATCAAACCAACATGAATTTCAATTCAAATCTACTAAATCGAATCTTAAATCCTTAACGAACATTTTAAAATGCAATTACGTACAATTTTCATAAACTCCAAATATAAAATACAATTCCTGAAACATAATCTGATAACCTAAATGTAATTCTTTTCATTCCTTTGACTCTTTACTAGCAAGAGCAGCCGTGTCATATTTTTATAATTTCGTAACTTATGCAAGTTCTCCAAGTTTCAAATATAAAGTTTCATACTCTGTATACTAATAATACATAAATAAGGCAAATTCAACAAATTGAAAATCAACCACTTTCTAAACTAAATAAAGTCTTAAACTTTGATCTTATGTCGATCATGCTTCCATTGCACACTTTGATATGCCATTCAATATAGCCACAAAACACCAATTTCACTCTAAACATCCTTTTACATAAAACATATCATATTTTCTTCTTGGCAAATCACATTTTTGTAACTAGATGGTAATTAACTCGATAAGACAATATGCAAACATTAAAACCATATATATTTATATATCAATCAAACTTCAACTAGTGCCAAACATATAAATTTTATCAGTTTAAATACTGCTTCAAATATAAGAACAACATCGGTTTCATTGAATATATTCATATATACCATGAGCGCAATTTAAAACAACTCAATAAATTAATAGTTTACAAAAAATCTAATATCAATAAATACCTTAGAATTTTAGATATCATTTCTTATCAACTAGCATATTTTACACTTTAAATCTCAATAAAAACGTAATAAATCAATGATCGTATATTTATTATGTACCCGTTAGAAACTTCAAAATCTCTCTAAGTTAAAATCTGATTTCAATACCATAAGACTTCCAAAAGATCAAAATTATTTCTACAATAACTCTTAAGGCTCGGAATATCTTACTCATCAAAATCAAACCTAGGCGTCTTCATTCCTAAACGTACAATTTCATGACAACTTTAATATTTCATAGTTTGACTCCAAGTATAATTAAAATCATAACAAAAGATTTATTGGAGATCCATAAGAAAAACTCAGAACAAAACCATTAACAATGGAAATGAAACATCAATTTTATAAATTCTTCAAGATTAGGATTATTCGCTATAATGAACATGAGATTAAGATTACCATCATATCAACACTCACACCATAATACCAATCACTTGCAACTTAGCAACTATATAAATTCATCTTAAGATGTATAAAAATTAAACACCTAAGATGAATTAGCATACGATATTTTCAAAAAATAAGAATCACACTATTTTTGAGAGAGGCATTATGTCCTTCCCACATTAAAAGGAGTTTAGTCATCTAAATTCTCACCTTGGTTCTCAAAAAGATGAGGATCCTTCTCCTTTATGTTTTTCTCCAGCTCCTAAGTAGCTTCTCATTCAGTGTGATTACTCTACCAAACCTTAACATACAAATCGTACGTCCACTTAGTACTTTCTCATTCCTATTTATAATATGTATAGGATATTCTTCACATGACGAATCTTTTCTAAGTCCCAAATAAGCTAACTCCACCACATGACTTGGATCCGAAACATACTTCAGCAACATTGAGACATGAAATACATTATGCACTCCAGATAATGCAAATGGAAGTGCCAATCTATAAGCCACATCTCCTACCTTATCAATAATTTCAAAAGGGCCCACATAGCGAGGGCTAAGCTTCCCACAGATTTTCTCCACTACCTGTTGAATCATATCTGGACCTAACAATTTTCTTTCACCAACATCATCCCAACAAATGGGAGATTTACATCTTCTGCCATATAAAGCTTCAAAAGGTGCCATCTGAACGCTTGATTGGTAACTATTATTATAAACAAACTTTGCCCATGATAAACGACTATCCCAAGAACCTTCAAAATCCATGACACAAGCTCTTAACATATCCTCTAAGATTTAGTTAGTTTTCTCTGGCTGACCATTTGTTTAAGGGTGAAAAGCAGTATTAAAACTAAGTCAGGTGCCTAAAACTTTATGAAAGCTCTCCTAAAATTTTACTACAAATTGAGAATCCCTATCAGATGTAATGGACACCGGTACACCATGAAGTTTCACAATTTGATCAACATACTCTACTAGCTTTTTCAAAGACATTCTTTTACGGATAGCCAAAAAGTGCACAGACTTTGTCAATCTATCAACAATCAACCAAAAACCATCGTTACCTTTTTAGGTTTTAAGTAAACTAGATACAAAGTCCATAGTAATGTGTTCCCACTTCCATTCCGGAATAAGGAGAGGTTTCAACAATCCCGCTAGCCTCTGGTGTTCATCTTTAACTTACTGACAAGTCAAATACTTAGCTATGAACTAGGCAATATCTTTTTCCATATTTTTCTCCCAAAAGGTGCCCTTCAAATCCCCATAACATCTTTGTACCTCTAGGATGGATCGTTTAGTTATTGAAATAAGCTTTTCCAAAATTTCTATTTTCAACTTTGAGTCATTTGGAACACAAACTCTATCACTAAACCTCAAAGAGCCATCTTTATGATGTCTAAAATCTAGTTTTGAACCAGAATCCACCCCAAGTCTAATGTTTTAGAGTCGGGGATCATAGCTTGAGCGTATTTAATTTTCTACACCAAGGTAGATTGAAACTTTAAGTTAGCCAAATAAGCTCCCGAACCTCGTACTCGTACATTAATATCCATCCTCCTAAGTTCCTTGAGAATCTATAAATAAGCTCCCTAACGTCGTACACGTACATTAATATCCATCCTCCTAAGGTCCTTAAAAATCTTTCAATGAGAAGTGCTAACTACAGCCAAATTCCCTATAGATTTTCTACTCAAAGTATCAGCTACCTTGTTTGCCTTTACATGATGGTAATTAATGGTCAAATCATAATCCTTTAACAACTCTAACCATCTCCTCTGCTTTCTATTTAATTCCTTTTAAGTGAAGAGATATTTTAAGCTCTTATGATCTGTAAAGATCTCACAAGACTCTCCATATAAATAGTTTCTCTAAATCTTTAATGTAAAGACTACTGCAGGTAACATTAAATCGTGAGTAAGGCGATTCTCCTCATAAGGTTTCAATTGCCTAGAAGCATAAGCAATCACCTTATTATTCTGCATCAAAACACAACCTAACCTTTTTCTTTAAAGCATCACTATAAATAATGAAACCTATTAATAATAGGTAAGGTAAGAATTGGGGCAGAAACCAATCTTTTCTTTAACTATTCAAAACTCTTCTCATAATTATTTAACCACTCAAGTCAAACTAACTTCTGAATCAACCAAGTCAAGGGCATAGCTATATGAGAAAAGTCCTCTACAAAATGCCTATAGTATCCAGCTAAGCCCAGAAAACTACGAATCTCAAACACGTTATTTGGTCTTTTCCATTCCACTATAACTTCAATCTTCCTTGGATCCATAGAAATTTCATCCTTAGATATCACGTGTCTAAGAAATGTATACTAAAGAGCCAAAACTCACACTTGTTCAGTTTGGCAAACAAGCGTTTCTACCTCAAAATCTCCAAAACAACTCTCAAAAGCTCTTCATGCTCTTTTACACTATGAAAGTACACCAATATGTCATTAATGAAGAAAACAACAAGTTTATCCAAATAAGGTTTAAAAACCTTATTCATCAGATCCGTAAAAGCAGCTAGAGCATTTGTCAAGCTAAACAACATCAAAGGAACTCATAATGCCCATATCTAGTTCGAAAGGTAGTTTTGGGCACATATTCCATTCTGACCTTTAGTTAGTAGTACCTAGATCAAGGATTTATTCTTAAAAATACTTGAGCACCATTTAATTGATTGAAAAAGGTTATTAATTCGAGGCAATGGATACCTATTCTTCATAGTTACCTTATTCAACTCGCGATAGTCAATAGACAACCTTATACTACTATCTTTCTTCTTTACAAACAATATCGGAGCTCCTCAAGGAGATACATTAGGTCTAATGAAACCTTTATTGAAAGCTCTTGTAACTAATCTTTAAGCTCTTTTAATTTTATGGAGCCATTCTATAAGGAGCTTTAAAAAAGACCTGTACTTGAAACCAAGTCAATAGGAAAATCAATTTCCTATTTAGGAGGCAATTCAGGAAGATTATCAAGAAAGACATCAGGAAATTCTTTCACAATAAGGATATCTTCCAACACCACTTCTTTAGTTTTAGTATCAGTTACCACTGTTAAATACCCCTTACAACCACTATTAATTAACCGTCAAGCTTGCAAAGCTGAAATAACCCGTAAAGGAGCATATGCACCACTACCACTAAAACTAAAGAGTATTTCTCTAGGAACTTCAAAATCCACTCTTTTATCCCGACAATCAACTTTAGCATAATAAGAAGATAACAAATGCATTCTTTATATCACATCAAAATCATGCATGTCCAAGACATGCAAATTGGCAAGCAAATCCCTATCCTAAATTCTTAATACAAACATTTTATAGATATAATTAGACACAAGTTGGAGTATTTATACATAAGTCATATTCCAAAGGCAAACTAGACAAACCAGACTTCTGGCAAAAGTAGATAAAATGAAAGAATGAGAAGCACCACTATTAAACAGGGCATGAGCATAAGCTGAGGAAACTGGCAGAATACCTTTGAAGCTTTTGCATCTTGTTGAGTTAAGGTATAAGCACGACCTTGAGTATTAGGTCTCTTCCCCTTTTGCAATCCAGTAAAGGGTGTATGTGTAATCTGAAGAGGCTGATTGGGTTGTGCCATTTTAACTACTGAAAGTTTAATTATTTGAAATTTATGAGGCTTCTGTACTGATTGAGATACTTCTGAATTCATAAGATAGTCAGCAATTTTATGCCCATACTTTTGAAATCTAAAACATGCACCAATGACATGTCTACATTCAGCAACTAAATGTCTTGCACCGCAAACTGAACACCTAGGCACATGTTGAGGTGTGTTACCACAATATGATTGAGTTCCCTGAGAAGGAATAAGCTTGAGACCTTTCAATGGCTTGGAATTTGAATGAACCACTAAAAGTCTGCTTACTTTGAAAATCAGAGTCTCTACTCCACTTCTTCGAAAAATCCTTTCGTGCCTTTTATGTCTCTCTCCAAACAGAATCAAGGGACTGTGCCCTACCAACCATTTCAGTGTAGCTAGTCAAGTGTAAAATGGGCGATCCTCTACGAATATGAGCATTTAAGCCATTCTCAAACCTCCTAGCTCTGCTCTCATCATCAGTAACGAGAGAATGGGTAAACTTGGACAACTAATCAAACTTATGCTCATAATTATCCACAGTCATCTTGCCTTAAACTAGATTAAGGAACTCCCTTTCACACTGTAATAACTTACTTTGAGGAAAATACTTCGTATAGAAAGCAATGCAAAAATTATCCCAAATGAAAAATTCATGATCATTCTCATGAGTTTGTGCTACTCCTTTCCACCAATTATGAGCACTTCCTTGTAATAAATAAGTAGCGAATCTAATCTTATCTTGCTTGGAAGTACGCATAGCATCAAAAGCGTTCTCCATCTCCTCAATCCATGAATCTTCATTATCAAGGTTTGTGGAGTCTTTAAAAGTTATTGGTGTTATCCTCTTAAATTTGCCTAGTGCTTTCTATTCCATAGAATTATCAATAAGTTTCACTATCACTAGAGGTTGGTGTTGTCGTTGCAGTGTAACGTAGCTCACTACTTCACTGATCTGCTCCATGACTATCATTAGTCCTAGTCTCAATGCTTTATGCTCCCACGACTCATCCATAAGGGGTTGGTTAATCCCAGTCATTCCATGAGCATTAGGTGCAACAAAAACGTTCTCATCATCATCTTGATTTTCAAAACTTTGTTGTTAAAAGTCTCTTGGACCATTACTCCTAAGATTTATAGCCATCTCAGCTAAACTAAGCTCTTGGTCATGACAAGGAGGCATACTGGGTCAAACAAAGTAACAATATATTATTAGAAGATTTTTTGAAAAGTTAACTCAAACTATTCTAATGAAAAGGAATAAGATAGAAGAAACGTCTCAACTTAAGTGTTCTACCCACTCTTGATTTTATAAATATCTATCTTATAATTCCAAACTATACAAATTTAAGATCGATAAACCTAAGCTCTGATGCCACTAAATCTATCACGCCCCAAACTCGAGATGTGACAGATGCCGTATACATGTAGGATAAAATCTTATAGACATGCAAGGCTTACATCCTCCTAAGATCTATTCCTTTTAAAAATCGAAATTGAAAGGTTTAAATTTGTACTTTTCATTTCTACACCTGAAATGAATGTACCACAAAATTTTTAAAAGAACTTTACAAAATTCCAACTCATTGCTCATTGAACAAAAAATAAAAGCATTTTCAGTCACTTAGTGTATAATCACCCTATAAGTCCTGAGGTGTAACGCCCTGGAAGCGTGCTAATTGAGGCTAACTTTTTTTGTGAATTTAATTTTTTACATAGGTTGTATCCATATACAGTGTTGGTTACTTACTTTCTTTTTTTGCTAAATCTGTTAATTCGCTTAAATTTCGGCAACATAACCTCTTATATTATAACCTACTTTCTTGCAATCAATACGATCACAATTTATAATTGCAAGCAGTTGTTTTTATTTTCCTAAACTTATCCTTTTTCGATTCAACATATTCCACAATGAAATCAGTAATATATGTACTTAACAAAATCAAAACATTTCATTTGTTTCCAAAACCACTTCCTTACTACTCCGTAAAATTAGATTACATCCCCAAAAGTTTTTACACACTAGTATCTATACAATATAAATGTCTAGAAATAAACATCAGATGATATACCTGAGCATGTACTAAAGATAGTCTGGGAGGCTTAAAATCCACCGATCTACTCAAGTATTCACAAATAGATGAGTAGTTTTACTGCAGGTAATTTGAAATGAAGAAAAAAGGGAATGAGCTTCTGAAAAGGCTCAGTAAGGAAGACATTTAAAATAATCCTGATAACCCAACAATATGATGAAAATCATGGTTAACATGTTTATTAAAAGCTCTCGTACTTTAATCAACTTACATAAGCTTACTTACTTATTGTAGCAAAACAATATTTACTTACTTACTTTAAAATAAAACATACATACATACTTACAAAATCAAATTTACATACGTTCTTAGTAAATGAAGCTTACTTACTTTCTTAATTCAAAATTTTCATACACTAAAACATGGAGACTAGGCTAAATCCGTATAACTATCATGCAGACAGAAATATCATCCTCCGTAGAAGGAATCAAATACCGATGGCCACGATAGGGGTTATAGACTGGATCAGGGTCGTATAGTAAAACATGCATAGTATCTGAATAACTAGCACACAACTAGAGCACGGGCACCAGTGCTACTCTACATGGGCTAAACGAAACAGGTACTACAAGTGGCGGAGTCGGGCACCACAAGTAGCAGACAAGATATGCACACAACATACACTATTGTGGTAGCCTTTAGTCTCGAAAAATCTTACTCTCTTACTTGTTTTCACACTTACTTAAAAATCATATAATTTTCATTATAAAATATTAATGTATCAAAGCTTATACACCATAGATAAAAATGTTTGGTTTCAGGATTAAATCGAGGTTTTGTTCCTTTCAAGGACTATATTGGAAAGTTTGAGTTTTCCCCCATAAATTCCTTATGCACTTATCCAATCATTTCATGAAATATAAATAGGTACAAGAATTCATCACTACTTTAAATTGCATTTCTTACCTAAACGGGGTTAGGGTAGGACTAAATCGTCGGGTATCAGGTTTATCTCGTTTTACATGCCAATACCTCGAGCTGCTAAAAACAATTTCAAAACCATCAAACGATGCTCAAAACCATCTTAACATACTTAAATATACTTTATCTTCCATAAACTTCATTAAATTTGGCCATTTCTGACAACTTCGTTATTAGCTCGATTTTATTGATAAATGTGTCGGTTTAAGCTATTTTGATAGTTTCTCTTCATTTAACTTTAATCTCACAAACCTAATAGCTTACACACTTATTCAAGCCCTTAGTTAACATACAACCATTCACCAAATCATCAATTTCGACACTTTTATAGTTTTCCACTAAACTAAGCTATAAACAGAGCTTTTCGGTATTAAACAAGCAGTCTACAACACCTAACTCAACCAAATTTCATCTCTACCCTAATAATTCAAGGCTGACAGAACCTACACATGTCTCTAGAAATTATTTCTTCAATTTTTACTTTAGCAAAAATCATTCAAATTTATCAAATAACAACATATATCATCATCTTCTTCTTCCAACAACTTCTCACCTAGTTTGAACAACTTTGACCACTTCTTCTTGCTCCAATAATGATTCTCAGCTATAGACATACATGTATACAACTTAGAATCATAAAAAAAACTTAAAAACCAGCCAGGAGTTCATTAATTTAAGTTTTCTCTCACTATAGAAACAATACAGATTCTGCCCCTGTTCTTCTCATTAGCGTTTCACCTAGCAAATAAGCTTTTTAAGGTCGGATTTTTTATATGTTGTAGAGGAATTAAGAAGGAATATTTTCTTCTTCTTGGTCGACTTCTAAAAATACCTGAAAGAGGGTCAAAAAAATTGTACAATTTGGACCAGCAAATGACGCCTGCGGCAGAAAGGGGAAGGGATAACTTTCGGGTGTTAGGTTGGTTTGGGGCATTCTTTGGCTTTCCGAAAAGAGCATGAAGTTCTCTTTAATTCTGGAAAAAATCTTGGTTAACGGCCTTTTGGAAGGACTTCAAATTTGGCATTTTTTGTTGGGATAGCATATTTCTTGGCCAGGGCAGCCTACAAACCTATTTCTATAAATTCCAAAAAAAAAAAAATATTTCTAGCTCAATTTCTTCCAAATTTTCACTTCTCATGTGTTATACTAAGTCCCTAGTATATACCATAAAATATTTGTCAAGACCCTTCCTTGACTTAACCAAAACCACTACAAATTTTTCGCATTTTAACTTACCTTTCCTTTCATAAATGGTTGGGCTGTAATTTGATGTTAGCTTCCTCGCTTACCATATCATTCATCCATTTTCATACATACAAGTCAATACACTATCTACTCACTGAAATTTCTTTTATAATAAATGTAAGATCATATAAAATCCAATATAAATACACTCCCCATAATATATATCGTATACATCACTATGATGTTTTTAGGTTTAGATACATAACCATACAAAATATGTATGCCTGTTGATCGATAGGAAATAGCAGCAGACAACAGGAATACTATCCCTCAAGCACACTCGCTCTACTGCTGATGCTCTGTAGAGAGGGAAAATAAAGGGGGATGAGCATAAAACGCGCTCAGTAAGAAAATCAGGCAAGCAAGTAAACATCTACACTATCTACTCAAAATAATGCTATGCCTTGAAAACATCATTTCCTTAACTCACTTTAAAAACATGTCTTTAAATATATATATACTTATACAGATTAAATCCCATGTACATAAATCATGCTTTTGTTCTCAAATGTAGGCATGTAGTGCAAAATAATGCATCTTTATAATATCACAATGCCTTTAGATAAATCATGCCATGTATATTTAAATCATAGTAAATATGGCATTTAAGTCATTCACAACACAAAATTGGATTCCGACCCATCCCTCAAGTCTATCCTATCATAAATAAATCAGTCAATCAGGTGATATATCATGTGAGACTCTTTGGTGAAATGCAATAATATCCAAGACTATGGCCATATCATATAATGGTGATCCCAAGCTACACTAAATCCTAGTGTGCGAGGCATCACTGCTGCAACGGGAGAGGGGTCAGTCCATCACAACCGCCAGCTATTAACTCCTCAACTCCACAACACCACACAGTACAGTGTACTCCATGCTAGTCGCACTGTGCAACGTATTCCGTGGACCTTACATCATAGTCGGGGTGCCTGCCATAGGTTGTAGCCCTCAAACCATGGAATATGCATACCACGTCTCTAAATCCACATGCGAACATCTCATAGTGTGACACTTAGTCTACATAAGGAAATTAAGCACGATTTTTCAACATGTCTTATATATCAAATAAAATACAATGCGCGCCTTTGAGCGTGACTCACAACTCCGCTCAAACACTGTTTCACATCATGAACTCAAACTCTAGTGCGAGTAAACCTCCAGCAACTAGGTAAATGCATAGTTCATGTTTCAAATCAACTACGAGCAATAGCTCCAGTACTATGCTATGCACAAAACTCAACAAATCAAGTACGAGCAATAGCTCAAGTACTATGTCATGTATAAATCATGAAGAATCGAGTACGAGTAATGCTCTAGCACTCTGTCATGTATCTCATGTAAAATTCGAGTACGAGCTAATCGCTCCAGCACTCTCTCATGCATAAATCATATAAAACTGAGTACGAGTAATAACTCCAGCTCTCTATCATGCATGTCATGGAAATCCAGTGCGAATCATACATTAGCACTAATATATGTGGAAGATATATGAAATCAAGTGTGAGCTGTGCTCTAACACGATTTATTCTCACATAATTCGGTAGATGGCTCTTTAAAAAGAGATGCTTTTCAAACTATCAAAATCAGCACTATAAAGTGTGCTTCATTCATATCAACCCTAAAATCATTAGGCAATCTACCTACATTGTTTCTAAACGATAGCAAAAATAGTTAAAATGGTGGTTTCCATGCTTTTTACAACTTTTCACAAAAGTTGACTTTTTTCCTAACTAAGGGTAAAATCGTAATTTGCCACTATCGGGTCACAATAATTATTATTCACTTTCTCTAACCCTCAGAGTTTTTAAGTGAATGTAAAAGGAGACAAAAATACGTGCAGGTATGTAAGACCCGAAATTTAATCGTAAATTTTACGAGGTAGAAAAATATTCACAAATTTAAAGGAATGAGACTCGGACTAAAAATAAGGATCGAAATTGCCATAGGCCAAACGGGAAGGGAAGAAAATAAAATTTATCGAAAATACAAAATTAAATAGGAAAATATGGTGGAAGTATGAAGGAAAGCTAGGTTAATTTAATCCCGAAATAAGTGTAGGGGTAAAACGGTCAAAAGACCGAAATTCGGGATAAATACGATAAGAGAAATTTAATTAAAAATAAGGAATTAGGATTTCTTGATCAATAATGAGGAATTATACAATTTCGAGTCAAATTGATCAAGATCCGAAATTTTTAGAAATACCGAAAATGTCACCCGGGACGATATTCCGAAAATACGGAAGAATTATACCGGAAAAAAATAATTTAAAAACTAAATAAATTTAATTTAATTTAATTAAATTAAATTGATGAATTAAATAAGATTTTTTGTTGATATTTTCAGAATTTTTGGAGTATTTTAATGATTAAATTAATAATAAAATGAATAGTTAAATAATAACAAAGATAAAAAAAAAAAAAAAAAAAAAGGCAGCTGAAAATCGAAAAACCCGAGACCCAGGAAAAAAAAAAAAAACGCAACCCGTTTCGCACCCGAGAAGAACCATCGTCGATCTCGACCACCGGCGACCGTTCGACGTCCGACGAAGCTTCCAGGAGCAAGAGCAGAGTCCGGCGAACCCATAGGCACCGGAACCGAGCCGCGAGGTGACCGGAGGAGCCCGATCCGAGCTCCGAAAATCCGAGGGAGAGAAGAGGTAATCGCCGGTGAACCACCGCACCTGGGCCGGAAAGAAGGGTACCGGTGTGTTCAGGGGAGGAAGCCGGTCATTTTGGTACCGGTCTTGGCCGGTAAGACCGCCGAAACTGCCGGCGACGGCAAGAGGCAGTGAGGGGGTCCAAAAACGGTGCCGTTTTGCTGGAAGGAAAGGGGAGGAAAGGGAAGGAAAAAGGAAGGAAAAGGGGAAGGAAAAGGAAAGAAAAGGAAAGAAAAGAAAGGAAAAGAAAGGAAAAAGAGAAAGAAAAAAATTACCGGGGGACGACTCGAGGTTCGGGTAAGTTGACCGAGGGTCGATATTGACCAACGGGTAAATTCCGGAAATTCAATTTAATATTATTTTAATGAAAAATAATCCGGATTTACCTAATTATGCAGTTTTACGACGGAGACCGGACGAGAGCCGATCGAGCTCTGATCTTCGTACCCCGCATCGTATCGGGTAAGTACGATTTAAATTCGGCATTAAGGTTTCTTTAAATATTGATTTTAAGTATTTTATGGAATTACGGATTAATATCACATAGGAAGGAATATTAATTCGTAATTGCAATAAATTGCCGTAAATGGTATACGGGCTATCCAATGAACTTGGATCGAAGCCCGATAATTATTAGTAAAACCGCATAAGCCCGGTATACCCGAAGAAGGGAATTAATAAATATAAAAGGGCTGAAATGGGCCGAGACCAAATAGGGTAAATAGGGCCCGATACTTTAAAGTTGGTCAGTAAATGCGATATACTGATCGAGATAAGTGAAATTAACCTCGATTACGTGGTTATATGCAGTGACGTATCTTTGATTGGCTCGCACTTGGACCGAGAGGTTCGATATCTTTGAGATAAGCTAAGTCTACGCGCGATTCCAGGTAAGGGAATTTTATGAGCACTTAGAGGTAGCTATACGTAATTTTAAGGGGATTTACAGTACGTTAAATTCATTAGGCTACCCAAAAACAGAATAATAATTTTTACGATAAAAGTTTGGAAATAGTGAAAAATGACTATTTTGCCCCCAGTTAGGAAAATTTCAAAAAGGGTAGTAAGGCTATGGAATTGCATGAATTTCATGATAATGTTGTATATGATTATATTGTTCTGATTTAAGCATATATGAACATAGGTTGGCTATTGATTTCGTGAACTATACGAAAGGGTACCGGTTTGTACCGGTTACCATTTTTAAAGATGTTTTGTCAAAACCTAGCCACCTATCGTATTTATACAAGTAAAAAGAGTGCTGGAGTCTTTCTCGCACTCAAGTTTACTGATTTGATTCTCATGAAAAGCCGTACTGGAGCATTGCTCGTACGAGAAATTTGTGTGTGCACAAAACCGTGCTGAAGCTTCGCTCGCACGAGATTTTAGATATCATGATATGCATAGCGTGGTGCTGTGATGAGATCCGTAAGCCTGTGACCTGGTGTGGGGCGGGCAGCAGGATGCTCACATATGCACTAGACGCGAGTTGACATGCATATAGTCGTGCGGAAGCCTCCTGTAGACTATGTGTCACAGAGAGTTGAGATGGTCGCACATATACTTTGAGACATGGGTTGGTTATCGACATAGTATTGGGCTGGCTAAGACCTACGGCAGGCACCCCCAGACTATGATATGGGTTCACGGAGTACGATGTACCGTGTATGTCACATGGAGTACGCTGTACCGTGCAGTCATGATGACTATTATGTTACTTGATATTCTGGCGGGTAGGACTTGACCCCACCTCCCGTTACAGTTGTGATACCCCGCACACCGGGATCCGTGTGCCTGGGATCACAGGGACAAAATATGGCCATAGTCCTCAATTTTTCATACAGTAACCTACATGCCTCACATGATATCATACGGTCTGGATAGACCAGGACAAACCCGATGGAGGGGTAGTCCCGATTTATGTTTTTAAAAGAGATTTGATTTGATGAATCAAGGTATTCCCGAGAGATGGGTTTGACCTTGATGAAGTTGTTTTATAATGAAACAAATGAGTTTTAAAGCGAGAGTTTATGATGAAATAAATGAGTTTTAAATGAGATGAATTTATGATGAAACAAATAAGTTTCAAAGTGATGAGTTTGTGATTAAACAAATGAGTTTTAATGTGACGAGCATGAGATGTCTACATGATGATTTTTCCATGTGTGCTTTATATGCCGATTTCATGATTTCTTGTATATGATATATACATACATGTGGCATTGTTTTAATCTTACCTCATGCTCCGAAAGTAAACGATTTTTACATCATGACATTATCAGCACGTAGATAGTATAGTTATCTACCTGCTTACATTATTGCCTTACTGAGCACGTTTCGCTCACCCTTTCATTTTCCACCCCACAGGGTATATTCAGCAGAAGAGAGCGACAATAGTTTCGCATCTCGGTTATCCGCTGCTTCTTATTAAGATCAGGTATACACATTTATATAATTTTTGTATCTGAACATATAGATGCACAGTACTGTATATGGATTTAATATTGGGGATGTATTTTGTTTAAATAAATTGATATGTGAATGTGAATATGAAAATGGAATGGTAAATAGATTAGAGGTTACTAACACCGAATCATAGCCCAACTGTTTAGAAGTGTAACTGTTCACGACTGGTGATGATTATAAAAAAAAAAAAAGCGAAAAATTTGTAGGGATTTTTAGGTAATTTGGGTCGTGACAAGGTATCTCTAACTACTCATAAAAGTCCCTTACCTGCAATCACTCAAGAAATTTTACTTTCTCAATGCTACTCGATCCAGCAGTCCAATTCGCTCCTCCAATAATCTCTGGAGCTGTATATAACCATTTATTAGGTTAATTATCTTTTTCCTACTTTATTTCACATTAAATACAGTCTATTTCCCTTAATGGGCTTTAATAAACCTTAATGGCCTAACTATGCCTTGAGTCCATTTCCATTTTACTATTCATTTTCGTTGGGCCTATTGGGCTTGTGGGCCCATCAACTCTTATTAGGTTTATCTGAGACCCATTACATCACATTGGGCGTAAAATAATTAGGCTTAGCCCATTGGACCTGTCGGCCACATGCCATGGCCGAGAGCATCCCATACCGTTGGTTACACCATGGCATATTGTCCATGTCCATTTGTTTAGCCAATTTCACTTAGGCATTTTCACAAACACTTGGCTGGAAATGTTCTTAAGCTTCACATAGTTCATTTAGGCATTTTATCAAACACCTTGATTGCCAACTAAATACATGTATCAATTAATCACATTGATTAATTCTAACTAAACCATAATCATTAACACATGTATATCATCTCATTTGTGCCTTAAAATCATATGTGCATTCATCAATATTTCACTACTCACTCTCGGCCTAACCATGATCACAGTGATTTCATATGTTTCAATGCTTAAAACATATACCATTATACTTAAAATAATTCGTACATTAACATATATGAATTTGAAAGCTTGAAAATATACCTAGTATTTGTGTTTACAATTGGCTGAAACTTTAGAGCCTCACGGTTTGCACATTATGGCTTATTGATAGCTAATTCCAACATATGTCATTGTCCTCTCAATTTGGAACAACTTTCATGAAGAATGCAAGTTCCAAATATGCCTAATTCCTAGTGATTTCTAGTGAGAGAAAGCTTGGATGAATTTATTTCAATGGTTTCTTCTTCTAGCAGAGAATGGTATGGTGAAGATGACAATGGTGTGGCTGATTTTATAAGCCATTAACTTAGCCATTAAGCCTTACTTTCCAGCTATTATAATTGACTTCATAAGGTTTAGTTATGAGTCACCTAATGAGTCATCTAATGAGTCATAATTAGCTTTAACTAAGGTTAGATATTTAATCCTAATGGGCCTTACAATTGGGCCTCTTGGTTTGGGCTTTCTTAATGGGCTTTCGGGCTGAAATGTTTACTATACCTCGGGCCTTTAATTGTCTAAATATTTGGCCTATCAATTGATCCAACAATTCGGTCTAAGGGACCTAAGAATTTCGATCTACGTTTAGTATACCTTAATGGGCTTTAAAATCTTCATTTCGGCCCATTACGTTTTTATCCATTAAATTTAATCCGGAATCCTTACGTATAAATTTTTCCTACTTTCGGGGATGATTATCTTGTATTCTAACCAAAAATATTTTTCCGCAAAATTTTCTCCATACTTAGGTTAATTTTTTAACCATGGTTAGTCAACTATGGTAAAAGTCCACTTTTCTTAACTATAGTTGAATTTTTCCTTAATCATTGACCACGTTGACTTTTTCTCAAAAATTTGAAAGTGTCATATCTTATGTTTTACACTCTCGTCTTTACGTTTTAACCGTTCCCGATAGGTAAATATGCCCACAATACCTTAACTCGCTAAAAAAGTCTGTTTTACCCTTTTTAGCTTTTACTCTTATTTTCTGTGTTCGGGACTAAATCAAACTGACTTTCCTTCATGAGTTCTCTATATTTTCTTATTTTAAGTTCTTCTCTTCAGTCAAAATGATTTAGATCCACTCGATTTAACCTGTGGCTCTTATAACTCACATTAGGCTTTTATGTAGCTTTTAAGTGTTAAAGCATTCCACTAACACTTAAATCTAGTATATACTCTTCTTATGATTTAAATAACTTAATACATGTCTGTACATATATAAATCATAAGGAACAAGCTACATAAAAATACGGGTTTGAAAATCCTCCCCAACAAAGAAAATTTGGTCCTCTAAATTAGAACTAAGTCAGTCATCAAATAGATAGGGGTGCTTTTATCGCATCAGACTCTTCAGCTCCCAAGTAGCCTCGTCTGAAGTATAATGCTGTCAGAGAACCTTCACTAATCTGATAGTCTTTGATCTCAATACCTTCTCCTTCCAATCCAATATTCGAATTGATCTCTCAACATATGACATGTCCTCTCAGAGTTCCAAAGGCTCATAACTAACCACATGTGCCGAATCCGGGTGATACTTCCAAAGCATCGAAATGTCGAAGACGTTATGCAAGCCTGACAAATCTGGTGGAAATGCTAACCTATAGGCCTTATCTCTCACTCGATCAAGTATCTCAAAAGGTCCAATATAATGAGGACTTAGCTTTCCTCTCTTCCCAAATCTCTATATGCCCTTGGAAGGAGAAACTTTCAGGAACACAGATTCACCAACTACAAACTCTAGTGGCCTTCGTATCTTGTCAGCGTAACTCTTCTGTCTACTTTGAGCTGTCCTCAATCTCTCTACAATCAAACAGACATCCTCAGATGCTTCTGTAACCAAGTCAGGAGTGAAGATCTTACGGTCTCCCACTTCTTCCTATCCAATAGGGGAATGACATCTACGGTTATATAAAGCCTCATACGATGCCATCTCGATACTCGAATGATAGCTGTTGTTGTAGGCGAACTCAGCTAGTGGCAAGTGATCATCCCAAAAGCCTCTAAAATCTAGCACACATGCTCTCAACATGTCCTCCAGAGTCTGTATAGTCCTCTCTAATTGACTGTCTGTCTGAGGATGGAAAGCTATGCTCAAACTCAACTGGGTTCCCATGACTTCCTGAAAATGTTCCTAAAAGTGGGAAGTGAAGCGGGAATCCCTATCAGAGACTATGCTCACTGGTATACCATGTAATCTCACTACCTCGTGTACATACAGCTCTGCCAATGAACTCAGAGTATCGGTACCTTTCATAGCTAGGAAGTGGGCTGACTTCGTCAGTCTGTCGACGATCACCCATATCGCATCGTGATTCTTGCGGGTCCTAGGTAAACCCATCACGTAATCTATGGTGATATGCTCCCATCTCCATGTCGGTATGGGTAGAGGCTGCAATAACCCTGTAGGTTTCTGATGCTCTACCTTCACTTGCTGACATACGAGACATTTTGTCACAAAATCTGCTACATCTCTCTTCATACTCGACCACCAGTACACCTTTCGGATGTTCTGATACATCTTGTTACTCCCCGGATGTAACGTATACCTCAACGAATGAGCTTCCACCAATATCAATCTCCTAAGTTTTGGATCGAGAACACACAATCTGCCTCTGAACCTCAGTAGTCCATCTGAACTCAACTCAAAATCAGTCACTGTGCCCCTTTGCATCTGACCACTCACATCCATGCAAAACGGATCAGTCTGCTGAGCCACTCTAATCCTATCCAACAGATCCGGCTCCAAGTGTAGACTAGCTATCACATAGCATGTATCCATGTCAGAAGGCACAACTCCCAAACTTAGGCTAGCAAACTGCTCTAGCAACTCATGTTCCCTAACCATCATATATGATACCATCCCTAAGCTCTTCCTACTCGGATGATGAAGTATATCACAATCGTAGTCCTTCAGAAGCTCTAGCCATTTTCTCTGTCTCATGTTCAATTCTTTCTGTGAGAACAGATACTTGAGGCTCTTATGGTCGGTAAATATCTGGAACTTCTCACCATACAAGTAGTGGCGCCATACCTTCAATGCAAACACTACTGGTGCTAACTCCAAATCATGGGTCGGATAGTTCTTCTCATGATCCTTCAGCTGTCTGGATCCATAAGCAACTACCCTCCCATCCTGCATTAATACACAGCCCAGTCCCTGATGCGAAGCATCGGTATATACTACAAATCCTCTTGAGCTGGTAGGGATAGTGAGAATCAGAGCGGTGGTCAATCGACTCTTCAACTCCTAAAAACTCTTCTCACAATCCTCGTTCCATACGAACGGTACACTCTTCCGAGTGAGACGTGTCAACAGAGCAGTTAACTTCAAAAATCGCTCAACGATTCTTTGATGGTATCCAGCTAAACCCAAAAACTCCTGATCTCGGTGACTGTCCTCGGCTGTTCCCACTGAACTACAGCCTCTATCTTGATTGGATCGACTGATACAACATCCTTCGATACAACATGTCCCAAAAATGAGATCTGTGACAACCAACAGTCACACTTACTGAGCTTAGCATATACCTTCTGCTCTCGTAGAGTCTGCAATACAATCCTGAGTGCTCCTCATGCTCCTCCTTGGATCTCAAATACACCAATATGTCATCGATGAAGACGATAACAAATTGATCCAACTATGGCTTGAACACATCATTCATCAAAGCCATGAAAGTCGCGGGAGCATTCATCAATCCAAACGGCATAACTAAGAACTCATAATGGCCATATCAGGTACGAAACGTTAAATTTGGTACATCTCCACTTCGAACTCTAAGCTGATGATACCCAGACCTCAGATCAATTTTGGAAAAGACTTGAGCTCCCTGAAGCTGATCCAATAAGTCGTCAATGCGTGGAAAGGGATACCTATTCTTGTTGGTGGCCTTATTTAACAATCGATAATCTATACACAATCAGAGGCTTCCATCCTTCTTCCTTACGAATTAAACTGGTGCTCCCCAAGGTGAAACACTTAGTCTAACAAAACCCCTATCCAATAGCTCATGCAACTGTCTCTTGAGCTCCTCTAGCTCAACTAAGGCCATGCGATATGGTGGTCTCAAAATAGGCTCTGTTCCAGGCACCAAGTCTATATAGAACTCCCTCTCTCTGTCTAGTGGTAATCTTGGCAACTCATCCGAAAAAACATCTGGGTACTCACTAACCACATGAATATTTAACAACTCCGGATGCGCCTTATCCGTATCTACCACGTACACAATTAAACCTTGATATGTTGAAGGTTTTCTAAGTCAGTAAATCATATCATGATCATAACTACTCCTTTCATTTATTTTCATTAAACTTTACAACATATCTAGTAGGGTTAGGAAACATAGCTGTTTTAGCATAACAATCTAAAACAACATGGTTTGTAGATAACTAATCCATTCCTAAGATTACATCAAAGTTGCTCATACTTAGCAATATTAGATTGGTTGTCATCTCCTTATTCCTTACTCTCAACTTGCAATCATTAAATACATACTCTACAATCTAACTACTATTCATACGCTCAGCATGTCTTGCTAATTTACATGCAAATGAAGGCGATACAAAAGAATGCGTGGCACCAGGATCAATTAAAACATATGCTTCAATATCATAAATCAGGATGTTACCTCGTATCACATCCGATGAAGTATCAGCTGTGCCCTGATCCAAAGCATCTACACGCCCTCGACCGATCACTTGCTTCCCTTTCTCTTCTGCTGTCGCTCTCCTCCTCGAAGCAGAAGGATAAATTGGAGCTCTCTCTGGCTCCCTGCCCTTCAGTTGAGCAATCTCAACCATCTCTGGATAAGCTCTAGCAGTATGCCCTAGTTTCTCGTATCGAAAGACACTATAGGAGTCAGAGGACAAGGTCAACCTCCATGCTTCTACCGCATCTACTGCACTAATCAGTAGTAGGTCTTTGTCCTCCAATGACAATACCCTTCGCTGGAGCAACGGTCGGATAAGTAGGAGGTCTAGCAAGTCTCTCTCTCGTGCCTCCTCAATCTGTGGTCTCTTACCAAAGAGTCTCATTCCTCCTTGATAATTGAAACCTCTATCTCTCGTCGACCTCTTCCTTTATATATCTCGACTTCGACTAAACTTCCCAAACTTGAAAGCATTCCTCTTATAATCCTGCTCGCACAGTTGCACCCTGCGCACTGCTTCCTTATATGTGGCTATATCAAATGGGACCAATCTGGACCACAGAACTGGTCTCAATCTATTGATGAACCTGTGGACCTTTCTGGCTTCACTATACATGGTACCTGGGTCATATCTTCCCAGGGATAGAAATATAATCTCATACTCATCCACGAACATACTCCCTTGGTTCAGTCCCAAAAACTCAGCCTGTAGTTTTTGCTGTGCAGTATTAGGAACAAATTACCTCCTAAAGGCATCCCGAAATATCTCACAACTAATATATGTATATTGGGCTCTCAATATGGGTCTGGTGGACTTCCACCAATGCTCTACAGCTCCCTTCAGTAGGAACACAACAAATGAGACCATCTCCGATGTCGTACACTCAAAGAATCCAAAAAGCTTCTCCATCTCACTAACCCACTCCTCAGCAGCTATTGGGTCTTTGACCCCACTAAAAGATGGAGGTCTAAACTTCTAGAACTATCGTAACTGATCCAGATCACATCCGTACCCTAATCCACTACTACCCGAAACTGGTAGGGGTGTAGGAGTATCTGCAGTCCTTGTTGCATGAGCTGGCTGTGTAGGTGTATCAGGAGCAACTGCCTCTCCTGTCGCAGCTCCTGCCTCCTGTCCCTGTCTACTTGGCATCGTCTATGCCAATATCTCTACTATCGTCTCTAGATTATGCTTTGATCTCATAAAGCGCACCTCAATACACTCTGGTGCCTTAGTAGCACTTGGAGTCTCATAGGTAGGTAATGTCTCACCAGCAACTCGCCTCTCAGGCCTATCTTCATGACCTCGAGCCCTACCTCTCGTCCCTCTACCACTATGAGCATTTTCCATATAGGCAAAGTTCCTGCATTCACAATCATGAATTAGTCCGTCTCCCATCTGGTATACACAGTTGTATCTAAACACAGCACTGTACTATGGGGATGTACACTTTCTTATTTTCTAACACCGACTCATATCAGACCAACCTCTGCTCTGATACCATTTCGTCAAGACCCTTCCTTGACTTAACCAAAACCACTACAAATTTTTCACATTTTAACTTACCTTTCCTTTCATAAATGGTTGGGCTGTGATTCGATGTTAGCTTCCTCGCTTACAATATCATTCATCCATTTTCATACATACAAGTCAATACACTATCTACTGACTAAAATTTATTTTATAATACATGTAAGATCATATAAAATCTAATACAAATACACTCCCTATAATATATATCGTATACATCACTGTGCTGTTTCTATGTTTAGATACATAACCGTATAAAATATGTATACCTGTCTATCGATAGGAAATAGCAACGAATAACAGGAATACTATCCCTCAAGCACACTCGTTCTACTGCTGATGCTATGTAGAGAGGAAAAATAAAGGGGGATGAGCATACAACGCGCTCAGTAAGGAAATCAGGTAAGTAAGTAGACATCTAAAATATCTACTCAAAATAATGCTATGCCTTGAAAACATCATTTCCTTAACTCACTTTAAAAGCATGTCTTTTAATATATATATATACATGTACAGATTAAATCCCATGTACAGAAATCATGCTTTTGTTCTCAAATGTAGGCATGTAGTGCAAAATAATACATTTTTATAATATCACAATGCCTTTAGATAAATCATGCCATGTATATTTAAACCACAGTAAATATGGCATTTAAATCATTCACAACACAAAATTGGATTTTGACCCATCCCTCAGGTCTATCCGTATCATAAATAAATCAGTCAATCAGGTGATATATCATGTGAGACTCTCTGGTGAAATGCAATAATATCCTGGACTATGGCCATATCCTATAATGCTGATCCCAGGCTACACGGAATCCTAGTGTGCAGGGCATCACTGCTGCAACGGGAAGGGGGTCAGTCTATCACAACCGCCAGCTATCAACTCCTCAACTCCACAACACCACACGATACAGTGTACTCCATGCCACTCGCACAGTACAACGTACTTCGTGGACCCTACATCACATTCAGGGTCCCTGCCATTGGTCTTAGCCCTCAAACCATGGAATATACACACCACGTCTCTAAATCCACATGCGGACATCTCATAGTGTGACACTCAGTCTACACGAGGAAATCAAGCACGATTTTTCAACATGTCTTATATCTCACATAAAATACAGTGCGCGCCTTTGAGTGTGACTCACAGTCGACACTCCGCTCAAACATTGTTTCATATCACAAACTTCAACTCTAGTGCGAGTAAACCTCCAGCAACTAGGTCAATACATAGTTCATGTTTCAAATCAAGTACAAGCAATAGCTCCAGTGCCATGCAATGCACAAAACTCATCAAATCAAGTATGAGCAATAGCTCAAGTACTATGTCATGTATAAATCATGAAGAATAGAGTACGAGCAACGCTCTAGCACTCTGTCATGTATCTCTTGTAAAATTTGAGTACGAGCTATCAGTCCAGCACTCTCTCAGGCATAAATCATATAAAACTGAGTA
Source organism: Firmiana major (assembly GCA_033439115.1). NCBI lineage: Eukaryota > Viridiplantae > Streptophyta > Magnoliopsida > Malvales > Malvaceae > Firmiana > Firmiana major. The sequence continues at coordinate 39,840,572 of CM065908.1, read as the reverse complement.
CGAGTAATAACTTCAGCACTCTATCATGCATGTCATGGAAATCCAGTGTGAATCATACATCAGCACTAATATATGTGGAAGATATATGAAATCAAGTGCGAGCTGTGCTCTAACACGATTTATTCTCACATAATTCGATAGATGGCTTTTTAAAAAGGGATGTTTTTCAAAATATCAAAATCAGCACTATAAAGTGTGCTTAATTCATATCAACCATAAAATCATTAGGCAATCTACCTACTCTGTTGCTAAACAATAGCAAAAATAGTCAAAATGGTGGTTTCCATGCTTTTTACAACTTTTCACAAAAGTTGACTTTTTTCCTAACTAAGGGTAAAATCGTAATTTGTCACTATCGGGTCACAATAATTATTATTCACTTTCTCTGACCCTCAAAGTTTTTAAGTGAATGTAAAAGGAGACAAAAATACGTGCAGGTATCTCTAACTACTCATAAAAGTCCCTTACCTGCAATCACTCGAGAAATTTTACTTTCTCAATGCTGCTCGATCTAGCAGTCCAATTCGCTCATCCAATAATCTCTGGAGCTGCGTATAACCATTTATCTTGTTAATTATCTTTTTCCTACTATATTTCACATTAAATACAGTCTATTTCCCTTAATGGGCTTTAATAAACCTTAACGGGCCTAACTATGCCTTAAGCCCATTTCCATTTTACTATTCATTTTCATTGCGCTTGTGGGGCCCATCAACTCTTGTTGGGTTTATCCGAGACCCATTACATCACATTGGGCGTAAAATAATTGGGCTTGGCCCATTGGACCTCTTGGCCACATGCCATGGCCGAGAGCATCCCATGCCATCGGTCACACCAAGGCATGCCGTCCATGTCCATTTGTTTAGCCACTTAGGCATTTTCACAAACACTTGGTTGGCACACGCCCTAAAGGTAATTGTCCACAAGTGCACGGGTCATACAAGTAATAATGAGATTTGAGTCCCGAGTTATCGTCCCACAGAGAAGTTGATCAGCCTAATTAACTACCGGTTAATCTTACCCTAAGTATATTCTAGCAAATTATAAAATTTAAGTTGGTGATCTACTAAGGCTAATTAAAAGTACTGAAAATAATAAAACTATAAGATAAACTAAATAAAACCGAGCAAAATTACTTACAGTGCTCCACGCAATTAAAATCAAAAGCCTACAAAGAAATTAAAATAGTTAAAACTAATTAACGCAAATAAAATGCAAATATGAAAATAACAAAGCAAGATTAATTAAACTAAAATTAACAATCCTAAAATGCAATAATACTACTTAATCAAAATGCAATTTAAACTAACTTAAGATTTAATGAAATAAATTTACCCTTAATTTAATTCTAAATGAACACTTAATTAACTATCAACCTAATTAAAACTAAGTACTAAACCATTAAACAAGAATACCAATCATGCAATTTAATCAAAGACTCTAAACTAAGCTAACAAATTAAATTGAAATTAAACTAAACTAACAATGCATGAAAATGGATTAAAGCTATAATGCAAATGTGCCAAACATGGCCTTAAGTAAATTTAAACCATTCCCTCCAAACACTGTTCATGTTCTTCATTTCATTTTCTGGTTTCCAGCATTCTCGGTTCCAGGCATGCTCGGTTTGTCCTCTGCTACTGGTGTCCTGCACTCTTAGTTCTGGCCAGTTCTCTGTTGCAAATGTCCTGCTGTTGCACTGGCTCTCGGTTTAGTGCTGTTCTGCTCCTGATTTTTCTAGCTAGCAGGGAATGTCATCCTCCACGAAATGGTTCTGCACTCTGTACCACTATCCTGCTTCAGTCCAGCAGCAAACCGCTTACAAACATCATCTGCCACACCACGTCGCTGCAACACCAGCACAAGGGCACAGGCCGACACGTACTTGTCCTGCACACACAGCCAACAATATTGCCAGTCGTCGGCAACTACTAAACCTTTCTCTGTTTGCTTCAGTAATGCCGAGCCGCTCATCTCTAAGCACCACCAACTGCGCAGCGCGTCGAGGTAGACAAGAAGCCCCCTGTTATGCAGTCATGCACCTACAAAAATTGAATGAAAAAAAATATATATATATATATATATAATGAAATGCAGTAATGAATAGTAATAGAAATAAGAAACAGGGCAGAACAGAGAAATGGATTCAAGTTAAAGATGAACTGAGCAAAGAATTAATTATGTACTGTTGGAGGAAATCAAAACTGAAACACATGAAGCAGAAAATAAAAACAGCAAGAAAGAAAAACAGATGGCTCAATCCCCTCTACCACGAGCCTCACAAATATAGAAAGGCAGCTGCAAGCTCTGCCTTCCTAACGCAGCCAAAAACGCAGAAGAAAGAAGCAGGCACAACAAGGTAGTGCAAAAATCGACAACTGCAGTATCCTTAATCCTTCAACCCGTGGCCAAACCAAGCAACATCTATCCACAAAGCATGCAACTGCAGCAACGCTGCCTTCGACCAGCGACCAAGAACAAGCAGTAAACGAAGATAATGCAGTGTAGAATTAAAGACCCAAAACAGTAAGTTACTAATCAGATTAAGGGGACACAATAAAAACGAAACCTCATTGAATTTAAATTCTGAAAGGAGACTGAATTCTATTGAAAACAAACTATAAACATAACAATAAACTGAAGAGCTAATTACAATCTAAATAAAACAGAAACTAAAAGCAAAGAATAATGGAGAATAACGCATCAAGAACAGGGGAGAAGCTTTGGCCGTTGTCGCCAGCCGAAGACTTCAAAGAAAACCTAAGGAAAAATAATAAAACCTAACAATAAAATTTTTAACCTAAAAAAAAAAAACTAAAGCTACTCCTAATTTAATTGCCATCTTTTTCTATTTATATACACTTAGGGGTACAATTGTAATTTTTCCATCCTAGATGAGTTGACATTGTTTGGCCACTTGTCTTCACACCATTGGCTCCTTGAAAAATAATATTTCCCTGTCATCTGTCTTTTTGTCCAATTGGATGTGCTAGGCTCGTGTTGTCCGCGTGGTCTAATCTCGATTTTAGCTCAATTTCGATCCATTTTCTATCGAAATATTCAAAATTCATCCGGATTTAATTTATCTGCAAACATGAGAATTTAAATTAAATAAAGGGGATAATTAACAAAATAAATTGGGGATTTAAATAATTAATTAGGAAATTAAGCACAAATAATTCTAAAAATATAGAATTATCAGGCATTTTCACAAACACTTGGTTGGCAATGTTCTTAAGCTTCACATAGTTCATTTAGGCATTTTATCAAACACCTTGGTTACCAACTAAATACATGAATCAATTAATCACATGGATTAATTCTAACTAAACCATAATCATTAACACATGTATATCATCTCATTTGTGCCTTAAAATCATATGTGCATTCATCAATATTTCACTACTCACTCTCGGCCTAACCATGATCATAGTGATTTCATATGTTTCAATGCTTAAAACATATACCAATATACTTAAAATCATTCATACATTAACATATATGAATTTGAAAGCTTGAAAATATACCTAGTATTTGTGTTCACACTTGGCCGAAACTTTGGAGCCTCACGGTTTGTACACTATGGCTTCTTGATAGCCAATTCCAACATATGTCACTCTCCTCTCAATTCGGAACAACTTTCATGCAGAATGCAAGTTCCAAATATGCCTAATTCCTAGTGATTTCTAGTGAGAGAAAGCTTGGATGAATTTATTTTAATGTTTTCTTCTTCTAGCCGAGAATGGTATGGTGAAGATGACAATGGTGTGGCTGATTTTATAAGCCATTAACTTATCCATTAAGCCTTACTTTCCAGCCATTATAATTAACTTCCTAAGGTTTAGTTATGAGTCACCTAATGAGTCATCTAATGAGTCATAGTTAGCTTTAACTAAGGTTAGATATTTAATCATAATGGGCCTTACAATTGGGCCTCTCGGTTTAGGCTTTCTTAATTTGCTTTCGGGTTGAAATTTTTACTATATCTCAAGCCTTTAATTGTCTAAATATTTGGCCTGTCAATTGATCCAACAATTCGGTCTAAGGGACCTAAGAATTTCGATCTACGTTTAGTATACCTTAATGGGCTTTAAAATCTTCATTTCAGCCCATTACGTTTTTATCCATTAAATTTAATCCGGAATCCTTCTGAATAAATTTTCCTTACTTTCAGGGATGATTATCTTGTATTCTGACTAAAAATATTTTTTCCCAAAATTTTCTCCATACTTGGGTTAATGTTTTAACCATGGTTAGTCAACTATGGTAAAATTCCACTTTTCTTAACTATAGTTGATTTTTTCTTTAATCATTGACTACGTTGACTTTTTCTCAAAAATTTGAACGTGTCATATCTTATGTTTTACACTCTCGTCTTTACATTTTAACCGTTCCTGGTAGGTGAATATGCCTGAAATACCTTAACTCGCTTAAAAAATATGTTTTACCCTTTTTAGCTTTTACTCTTGTTTTCTATGTTCGAGACTAAATCAAACTGACTTTCCTTCATGTGTTCTCTATATTTTCTCATTTTAAGTTCTTCTCTTCAGTTAGAATGATTCAGATCCACTCGGTTTAACCTGTGGCTCTTATAGCACACATTAGGCTTTTATGTAGCTTTTAAGTGTTAAAGCATTTCACTAACACTTAAATCTAGTAAATACTCTTCTATGATTTAAATAACATAATACATGTCTGTACATATATAAATCATAAGGAAAAAGCTACTTAAAAATACATGTCTGACAATATTTGTCCCACTTGTTTGAGAAAAGTTTCCCGTTTGAGCCCATTTTGTCTAATTTAGTCATTACCGATTAAAATTTCTAAAGGTTTTCGGTTTACTTTAAAAATTAATTTGATCACGGAAACCTCAAGATTTCCACTCAGTTTTAATGCCCCAAGTAGATTATGTCTTATACTAATTTCCCATGGTCTCAGAATAATTTTAATGAATATATGGAATTTATTCTAAATTTATTTCACTTACTAGGCCCAATTTCTCGGTTTAGTGTTATCTCGAGTTTTTACTAACTTTTTTACTTCCAATGCCTTAGTTTCACCTTCTAACCACTAAAGTATACTTATACATGAAATCTTTAAGAAATACTTAAATTTAAAACCTTACCCTAGTTTTTGTGCCCCTCGAGCGTCGTGCCACTATCCCGAGTGCTTCTGTCATTTCGGGCCTGCATAACATTATTTCAAGTATCTTAATTACTTTCTAGTTCCCAAATATATAATAAAATGAAAATTTTGGGTTTCACATTTCTCTTTACCTTTTAGGAATTTGGTCCTCCAAATTCAGGTTCGTTTATCGAATAGTTGAGGATACTTATCTCTCATGTGGCTCTCCAGCTCCCACGTAGCTTGTTCTATCGAATGGTGTTGCCAGAGAACCTTTACTAACAGGATTCTTTTGGACCGAAGTTCCTTTTCTCTTTTGTCAAGAATCTGAACCGATTGCTCAACATAACTCATATCTTCTTGTATGTAAAATGATCCATACTCAATAACATGAGAAGGATCCAGCTGATACTTCCTCAACATAAAAACATAAAAGACATCATGTACCCCAGACAACTGTGGTGGTAAGGCAAGTCTGTAGGCAACATCTTCCATTTTCACTAATATTTCAAATGGACTAATAAAGTGAGGACTAAGCTTCCCTCTCTTCCCGAATCTCAGGACACCCTTCATTAGTGATACCTTTATAAATACTGAGTCCCCAATCTGAAATTTCAGTGGTCGCCTACGCACATCAGTGTAGCTTTTTTGTCTACTTTGGACGGCTCTTAATTTATCACATATGGTACGTACGCCTTGAGTCGCATACTCTATAAGACCGGGAGCGAAGATTGTTTGGTCACCTACTTCTTCCCAAGCAATTGGGGAACTACATCTCCTACCATACAGAGCCTCATAAGGTGTCATACCGATGCTAAGATGGTAACTGTTATTGTAGGCAAACTCTGTAAAGGGCAAATGATCATCTCATGATCCTTTAAAATAAATTGTACACGCCCTTAACATATCCTCCAAGGTCTAAATGGTCTGCTTGGATTGACCGTCAGTCTGAGGATGATAGGCAGTGCTCAAATTAAGTTGAGATCCCATGGCTTTCTAAAAATGTGTCCTGAACTGAGAATCTCTATCAGAAGTAATGCTCACGAGAGCCCCATGCAACCGTGCCACCTTTTTGACATACAAGTTTGCCAAGTTATCTAGTGAATCAGTGCTCTTGATGGCAAGAAAATGGACACTCTTTGTTAATCTGTCTACTATAACCCAGATTGCATCCAGACCCTTCAGTCCTCGGTAAGTCCATAAAAAAATCTATTATAATATGCTCTCATTTCCATGTAGGCACAGGTTGTGACTTCTGAAATCCAGTTGGCTTCTGGTGCTCAATCTTAACCTACTGACAGATCAAACATCTGGCCACAAATTTTACTACATCTCGTTTCATACTAGTCCACCAATACACCTTACCTAGATCATGGTACATCTTGGTACTGCCTGGGTGCTTGGTGTAATGAGAATAATTGGATTTTCTCAAAATTTGCTACTTCAGGGCATCTTTGTTCGGGACACAGATACGACCTCTAAACCTTAATAACCCATCATCACTGATTGAAAAGTATGACTCCGAAGTCTGCTCTACCTGGCTAACCATATCCAATGATCTCTGATCATTTTTCTGCTTGGCTCTAATCTGATCCAAAATATCGGGTTCAATCTGTAGGCTACCATAAATCCAACATTTGCTTCCTCCACACTGATCCTAAGTTCGACGAACTATTCTAATAACTCTCATTCCCTAACCATCATATAAGACACCATACCCTTCCTGCTAAGAGTATCTGCAACCACGTTCGCCTTACTCTGATGATACAAAATCTTGCAGTCATAATCTTTGAGAAGCTCTATCCATCATCTTTATCTCATATTAAGCTTCTTTTGATCAAATATATACTTTAAACTCTTGTGGTCAGTGAAGAACTAAAATTTCTCACCATACAGATAGTGCCACCAAATCTTCAGAGCGAAAACCATTGCGGCTAACTCCAAATCATGGGTAGGATAATTTTGCTCACATTTCTTAAGTTGTCGGGAGCCATAAGCTATCAGTCGACCATTCTACATAAGCACACATCCTAGACCCTAATGGGAGGCATCACAGTATACTATAAATCCCCTTGATCCACTTGGAATAGTCAGGACAGGTGCTAAAGTCAATCTCTACTTGAGCTCTTGAAAACTCTACTCACATGATTGTGACCATACAAACAGAACAAATTTACGTGTAAGCTTAGTCAGTGGAGCTGCTATTTTATAGAAACCCTCTAGAAATCTCTGATAGTACCTTGCCAATCCCTAGAAACTCTGAATCTCTATCATAGTCCTCGGCCTCTCCCTCTTGAATACTGCCTCAACCTTGGATGGATCAACTGATATCCCGTCCGTGGATATAATATGATCGAGGAAGGCTGTCTGCTCTAGCCTGAATTCACACTTACTCAATTTCCCATGCAATTGTTTCTCTCAAAGAGTTTGAAGCACGGTGTGAGACTCCATATGGGTTTAACCTTATATATATACATGTAAATGAATTCATAAGTATGGTGGTATACTTGTAATGTGAATTACATGTAATGTAAGTCCATAAGTTTAGGCTACACATATGTAATAGAAGTTGTGATTGTACGTACAAGTTACCTTATATATGGATATGAAGAAATGCACTTAAACATGAGAAGAATGTGAGTGTAATGGAATATGAGTAGTGTGGTAAAATGGAAAGAAGATTTGCATTAGTTATGCACTTCCATTCGGTTTATATTAAGCACCTTTGGTTATATAATGATTACACACAAGTTTTAATATGTATAAGGCATGAATGGATGTCATTTTCAAGTCTTAAAGATAATTAAATGAGAAAATGACTATGGCAACAAATTAAGGATGTTTTGGTATAAGTTTTCTGTAGAAAACTGCAGTAAGATCTGGAAATATGAAGGTCAGATCGATCTCATAGGATGAGAGATCGATCTGGAAGAGCCAAAATACTCTTATTTGAGTAATGGAATAAAGCAAATCGATCTCTAAGGGAGTCAGATCGATCTGCTTAGCTCTCAGGTTGGAAGCAGATCGATCTCCCCTAAGACCAGATCGATCTCCTACTTCAAAATGTCTTGGAAAATAGGGATTTTAAGAGGACCAGATCAATCTCCACCCAAGGAAGATTGATCTCATCAAGCTGAATCTATAAGTAAGAGCAGTTGGATCTGTAGATTTCGGGATAAAACCATTTCTTTTCATTTTAACTCAAAAACCTAGCATTCTCACTCCTAAATCCAACCATTTTCAATAAGATTAGAGGGAAAGCTATTAGAGACAAAGTTGTTCACATCAAAGAGAAGAACAACATAGTTAAGAGGCATTTTCCCCATTAGTTAGATTTAAGGAACGAGGTGTATTTCCATTGGAGCAAGGAGGAAGTCAAGCTAGGTGAGTTTCTAATGCAAATACCCAAGTACATTTGTTTAGATATTAATATGGAAAATGATTAGTATGCATAGAAATGATAGAAACTACCTAGAAAGTAAAGAACCCACCATATCCTAAAAATGGTCTAGTGTGAGAAAGTGAAATGTAGAAGCATTAATGATGAATGAGTTATTTTAAGAGGATGATTGTGTTCTGGGTATGATTTCGATGTGCTGATATTAAAATAAATTGTGAGATTTACCATAAGAGGTAAAATGTATATCTAAGGCATTGGATAAATGCTTAGTTGAACAAGAGTTAGAAACGTTAACTTAAGTGCTTGATGGATGAACTACAGTTTTCGATGATACACCGGAACAAGTTGAGATAAGGACGCGAGAAGCATAAAGGAGGACAGTTGCATACAAGTAAATAGAGGTGAGGGACTGTGTGTTAGCTATAGAGATGTTCGTACGTATTTTACAATAATTTCGTAGATATAATACTAGAATTAGTATGATACTACGATTCTATGAAATGATATGGAAGCATTAAATGTACTATGATATATATATGTATTGAGAAATGGGATAGGGTAAGGAAAGAACATGATATGCATGTTTTTAATGTTTTTCTCAATTTTGTATTGATATTGGTGATTGAGAAATGATGATGATAGGTTGGCTAATTTTATATGTTTTAGTATGAAGAGGCATGCTGCATAAATAAACATGTTTTGAGTTTTGAAAAGAGAAAATAGCCATCTATCAGATTTGAGATGAGATTGGTGTTGGAGCTCTAGCTCACACCGGTTTTAGTGACTTGACTATGTGCTGGAGTTTAACTCACACGATGGTTTTGAGAAAAGTGCCGAAGCATTGCTCGCACCTGTTTTTACTAAGTTGAGGTAAACCTGGGGGTTTAGGACCCAAGGGGATGCCAACCGACGGCCTTTGAACGGGCTGGGCCTTAACTATAGCTCGTACCGTGCTGGAGTTTTACAATGACTGTGTGTCACGCTGCTTGGTCGCCTGGTATATGAGACATGGTATAGGATGAAAAGTCCATCGGAGGTAGAGTATGGGCTTGGGTCCATGGTCATACGTAGTACTGTGTAGTTGTTCGTTGGTACACTATGTAGAGTGCTGGGTGCACGTGAGTACGAGTATCGCGTAGATGACACATGACGTACCTTATACCGTGAGTATATGAGGAGATGAGGTTGATTGAGATGAGCCGGAGGGTAGGACTGACCCATCCCCTCTTCAGGCGAAGTGATGCCCTGTGTACACCTGATCAGTGAGGCTTGGGATCACTGACTATGGCCATATGTCATGGATATTTGATTGCCAAAAATTCCATATCTGTCTCAGAGATTCGAGAAACAGAGACAATCTCAGAAAAGAAAGAGATTTGAGGAAAAGAAATGATTGAGAACGTAAGGAGATTTTGTGTTTTGATAAATCTCTGATTTAAACACTTCTGTCGTGAAGGCATTATTTTTATGAAACATGTTTTAAAAATGGAAGCATGACACATATGATTTACATGAAAATGCAAATGAGAGATGTATGTTTAAAAGCATTTTCCAATGATATTTCCATTTATAATGAAAACATGGTTTTGGTTTATACATGCTTGGGTTATGTAGGTAGTACGATATCTACCTGCTAGCATTCATTTCCTTACTGAGCCGTGGTTTGCTCACCCCACTATTTTCCCCCTCCAGGTATTGAGAAGTAGGAGAGTGGTGGTCTCTAGATTTCTTTTTGAGTTGGACAGCTCTTGCCAGTTGTAAAGGTATAAGAATTGCATACACATGAGTATTTTGTATCTATCTTGGTGTATCACACAGTTATACCTTGGGATTGTAAACATCTTTTATGGGGATGATATCTAAATACACTATATTTATACAATTGATTTTGTATATCTACACATACGTGGGAGTGTGATTAAAAGTTTTAAAATTTTTTGATGTAAATGTATGAATTTTAGTAATTGCATCGTCTCACAGCCCAATCGTAGCAAGTATGTATGGATAAAAAAGGGACCCGAAAGCGGGGTGTGACAAATTTTGGTTTCAGAGCATGGTTGGTCGGATGTGAGTCGATGTTTAGGACTAAGGAAACATACATCCCCAAGTTACTGTGCAATATTTATATACAAATATGTATACAGAGCTGGTAGTGAATTAAATGTTTGTTATAAATGCAGGAAAGTTATCAAGCTGGTGAGATATGCCTGAATGACACCGCAAGAGGGGAGAGAGCTCGAGAGCTCAAGGGCGAAATGACAGGACTGAGAGGTACAGTAGAACATCCTCTAGTCATGAGCCCCAGGAACAGATAGAGGCTTTCGATCCTCAGATAGCCTGATTAGAAGAAGATATGCACATTATGATGACCATGATGGGTCAGATCATGGCTAGGTTTGAGGGTACACTTGGTACAATGAGACAAGCTGCACCGAATCCCCCAGCAGCGGTAGTTGAACCTGAGAATGTTGCACCTGCACAACCTGAACCGGTTAGGCCACAAGATCCCCATATTCGTCCAGTACCTCCTCTAGTAACCCCACAATAGTATGATGACGATGATTTGGGTACGGATACGACTGTGATATGGAGAGGTTAAGGCATTTCATGGATTTCAAGCCTCCTTCTTTTAGCGGGGTATAGGATACTGCAGTTGATAAGGAATGGATTAGTTAGATGGAGAAGTTGTTTGACTTCTGTAGATGTTCAGCAACGGAGAGAGTAGCGCTTACGACCTTTGTACTGAAAGGCGAAGCAGAGCACTGGTGGAAGTCCACCAGGCCTATGTTGAGAGGTCAGGGTATGGCTATCACGTGGGATATGTTTTTGGGCACTTTCAAAGAGCAATACATCCTAGATACCGTTCGACGTAGGTTACAGATGGAGTTTTTAAATCTGACTCAAGGGAATCAAACAGTTGATGAGTACGAGTCACGATTCACTTCACTAGGTAGATATAATCCGGATTCGATCAAGAGTGAGGCTATAAGGGTCTGTAGATTTGTGGATGGACTGATGCCTTCAATTCGAGCGAAGTTGGCCCCGTTTGATGTCGCTACATACAGAGAGGCTATGCGATGGGCCCAGTTATGTGAGTAGGATTATGACCTTCAAATTTCTGAGCTTAGTTGGGGTAAAGACAAGGGTCTGAGGAAGTTGGGAGATGGCAAGAGTGCCAAATTTGGTCAAAACTTCATGAGTAAGCGTCTGAGAGAGGCATATGAGTTTTAGAAAAAGGCTGTTAGACCTCTTATGCCTCCGACTCAGAAACCAGCTAGGGGCATAGTGATCAGTGGACCCTAACCAACTACGGATCAGTGTAAAGCATCTGGCCGATATCATGGTGGTAGGCCCTGTTACCTTCAGAGTACACGATGCTTCAGATGTGGCAAGTTTAGACGTTATGCAAAGGAATGTCTAGAGATAGTTGAGGTAGTCCCACAGAGGGGTAAAGAGCCAAAGAGAGTTCCTACAGTTACACATCTTGCAAGAGTGAAAGCCTCGATTGAAGAAAAGGGAAAACAAGTTGTGGGTCAAGGCAGGGTGTATGCGATAGACTAGGCATCAGCTAATACCTCTTCAAAAGTGATAAAAGGTACAATCTTGATTTTTAATTTGGAGGTTATAGCTTTGTTTGATTCTGGTGCTACGCATTCCTTTATATCACCTGCATGTGCATCAAAGTTAAAAGGTCTTGTAGAACCCACATACTTAAGTAGGACTTTATTAATAAGTACTCCAATGAGAGTTAGCCAATTAACCGAGCAAATGTATAAAGATTGTGAAGTGAGGGTAGGAGATAAGTGTGTGGCAACCAACCTGATTTTGTTAAATATGTATGACATTGATGTAATCTTGGGAATGGATTGGTTAGCTACCAATCATGCTATCATAGACTATCATTCTAAGTCCATTAAGTTTTCTCTACCCGAAGAATGTGTTGTAAGATTTTAAGAGAAGAAATGAAATCTTGAATTTTGTGATAAGTAAAGTACATTGGTATAAATGACTCGAATGTTGTTTTGAAGGTTTTATTGCTTATGTGGTGGATTTGGACAAAACACATCCGAATATGGATGACATTTCAGTGGTCAGAAAATTCCTTGATGTCTTTCTAGATAACCTATCGGGATTGCCACCAGATAGAGAAATAGAGTTTGGTATAGATTTTACACTTCGAACCGAGCCAATATCGAAGTCACCATATAGGATGGCTCCAGTTAAGCTAGAGGAGTTAAGGAAACAGTTGCAAGATATGTTAGACAAGGGGTTTATAAGACTGAGCTTCTCACCATGGGGAGCTCCGATATTGTTTGTGAAGAAGAGAGATAGGAGCCTTAGGTTGTGTATTGACTATAGGATGTTGAACAAGGCTATCATTAAGAATAAATATCCCTTGCCGCGCATCGATGACCTATTGGATCAGCTTCAGGGAGCGCAGTCCCAGATAGATCTGAGGTCTGGGTATCATCAACTGAAGATTCGGTAGGAGGATGTGCCCAAGACAGCTTTTCGCACCCGCTATGCTTATTACGAATTCCTAGTGATGCCTTTTGGGTTGACTAATGTGCTAGCAGCTTTTATAGCTCTAATGAATGAAGTATTCAAGCCATACCTGGACCAGTTCATGATTGTTTTCATTGATGATATATTGGTGTATTCAAGGTCCAGAGAAGAGCATGAGCAGCACTTGAGGATTGTTTTGCAAACCCTCCGAGAGAGAAGGTTATATGCCAAGCTTAGTAAATGTGACTTCTGGCTAGAGCAGATTCCTTTCTGGGCCAAGTTGTATTGATGGATGGGGTGTCAGTGGATCCATCCAAGATTGAGGCCGTTGTTCAGTGGGAACAGCCCAAGACAGTCTCAGAGATTAGAAGCTTTTTGGGTTTGGTAGGTTACTACAGGAGATTTGTAGAGGGTTTCTCTAGATTGGCTACTCCATTGACACGTCTTACGAGGAAAAGTGTGGAGTTCATATGGGACGAAGCTTGTGAGAGGAGTTTTCAAGAACTTAAGCGCAGATTAACCATCGCACCGATTCTTATCATCCCTAACAGCTCAAAGAACTACTCGGTGTATACAGATGCTTCACATCAAGGACTAGGCTATGTCTTGATGCAGAATGGAAGGGTAGTTACATATGGATCTAGACAGCTAAAAGATCATGAGAAGAACTACCCCACTCATGATTTGGAGTTGGCGACCATAGTGTTTGCATTGAAGATATGGAGCCACTACTTGTATGGTGAGAGATTTCAGATCTTTATGGATCACAAGAGTCGAAAGTATCTATTCTCACAAAAGGAGTTAAATATGAGACAGAGAAGGTGGTTAGAACTCCTCAAGGACTATGATTGTGAGATCTTGTACCACTCGGGGAAGGCAAATGTGATTACTGATGCATTGAGTAGAAAGAGTCTCAGGTTGGTATCACATATGATGGTTAGAGAGCACGAGTTGTTGGAACAATTCATGAACCTTAGTTTGGATATAACCCTACCTGAGATTGGCAGCTATGGGATTATTACTAGCTTGAGATTAGAATCGGAGTTGATTGAGAGAATCCGACAAGCTCAGCAAATTGATCAATGGTGTATTGACATGATTAGCCAAATTCGGAAGGGGAATGGTACAGATTTTGTATTGAATTCTGATGGAGTACTAAGGTTCGGAGATAGAATATGTGTTCGTAAGGATTCGGAGCTAAGGAAGATGATCTTATCAGAGGCTCACTGATCGAGATATACAGTACACCCAGGGAGTAGTAAAATGTATTAGAATCTTCGAGGTATATTGGTGGTCTGGAATGAAGAGAGACATAGCTGAGTATGTCGCTAGGTTTCTCATTTTTCAGCAGGTAAAGGTTGAGCATCAGAAACCAGGAGGATTGTTGCAACCTCTACCAATACCAACATAGAAGTGGGAGCACGTCACCATGGACTTTGTAATGGGGTTACCGAGAACCCGTAAGAACCATGATGCTATATGGGTGATAGTAGATCGGTTAACGAAATCGGCACACTTTTTAGCCATGAGATCTAATAATACATTGAGTGCACTGGTGAACCTGTATGTGTGAGAAATAGTGAGATTGCATGGAGTCTTAGTGAGTGTTGTTTCTAATCAAGATGCCCGCTTCACTTCCCACTTTTGGGGACATTTTTAGGAAGCGATGGGGACCCAGTTGAGCTTTAGCACCGGTTTTCATCCTCAGGCAGATGGTCAGTCAGAGAGGACTACAAAGACCCTGGAGGATATATTGAGAGCGTGTGTCCTAGATTTTAGAGGCTCATGGGACAATCACTTGCCATTGATTGATTTCGCCTATAATAACAGTTATCACTCAAGTATTGGTATGGCCCTTTATTGACACGCCCTAAGGGTATTGTCCGCAAGTGCATGGGTCATACAAGTAATAATGGGATTTGAGTCTCGGAATTATCGTCTCACAGAGAAGTTGATTAGCCTAATTAACTATCGGTTAATCTTACCCTAAGTATATCCTAGCAAATTATGAAGTTGCAATGGGTGGTCTACAAGGCTAAAATTAAAAGTACGAAAAACAATAATCATTAAAAAATAAAGAAAATAAAATTGAGCTAAGATCTACTTACCGGGCTCCACGCAATTAAAGTAAATACCTACGAAAATAATTAAAACAGTTAAAATTAAATAATGCAAATAAAATAAAATACAAATATGAAATTAGCAAAACAAGATTAATTAAACTACAATTAAACTAACCTCACATAAAATATAAAATAAAATCTAACTATATCTAATTACTTACATAAAAATAGAATCTAACTCATTCATGTAACAAATTTAATCTATCTTAATTCTAAAGGTAACTCATAAATAAATTAAATCCTAAAATATATAATATAAAATTAATTACTAACTACAAAATTAAAATTAAAAATTAAATTAACAACTAAGGCACTAGATTTAATCCTACAATTATAAACTAACAAATAACCTAAACTAACAACTAATCAAAGCAATGAAAATAATATGAATGCAATAACTGATAAAATAAAAAAAAAAGGATGTGGCCAAACATGGCCTTAGGCTAATTGCAAAAACACCAAAGTGGTCCCGACAAGCTAATGGTACTGTGCTTGTTTCTTCAACAATTTTCATTTCCAGGTATTGCTCTCGGGTTGCTTGGTTTGCTGTCTTGGCACTGCTGCGTTTTGTGCCTCTGCTCCTGTCATGCTCCAGGCCAGGGATTTAAAATGCGGTCGCGGCCTCGTTTTCGGTTGCGTTGCGTTTGTCGCGGTTACGGATATAACGGAGACCATCGCGGTCATAACGGCCATCGCGGTCGTGATTTTTTTTTTTTCGCACAACTTATCCCAAAATGCAATATTTGCAATTATAATCATAATTAGTCTTATTTTATAATTTTTAAAGTAATTTATGATATTTTAAATCTAATATTTTTGTGAACAATTTAGTCATAATTTTTTGATTAGAATAAAACATTATAATTTAATAAAATTACTTATAATAATTGAAAAATAACAAAAGTAGAAAATAGAGATCAATAATTACTAAATTAATTCTTATTAATATAACTATTTTTCATCTAAAATATTAAAGAATTCTTTCACCAAATTTTTGTCATTTTTTAATATAAATTAATTATATGAACATTTCTCTTTTTTTTTTCTCTTCTATATGAATTTCTACAAAAATTAATAATCAACATAATAAAAAATATATTAAATTCAATCCGTTATAAAAATTATATATATTTCAAATCTTACATATTACCACATAGTCGAATGACGAGGAAGATCATGTTCTCCCTCTTCACTTTCAGAGCCACGTTGATTTGGTCTTTGTGATCTCTGTTCCAAAGTCAAACCATATCCTTGTTCTTGATACATTTGCGAGGGTGGATACATTTGAGGTGGATACATTTGTTGAGGTGGATACATTTGTTGAGGTGGATACATTTGTGGCGGTGGATACATTTGAGGATAATAAGGCATAGGATAATTAGGAAATGGTTGAGGTGGATAATAACCTTGTGGTGGGGGATAATAACCGTAAGGAGGTTGAAAATGTAAAGATGGTCTCGATGGATAATGATCTTGAGTACCAAATGATTCATTAGTAGAACTTGACCTTCTAGACAAAGAGCCTCCAGAAGAATCATGTTGGTGCTTCTTGGCTTTTCCCTTTGATCGAGCTCTATCTTGACTTCCATCCCCACTAGATCTAAAAGATGGATTTACTCCATAATCTGACATATCAATGAATAATCCACCAGTTGCAGCAAGCCCATATTCTCCTCCAAGTGGACTGAAAGGTCTATTTTCTCTTGCACCACCACTATAATCAGCACTACTACCATGATCACCACCATCACCACCACTATCACTATCACCACCACCATCACCAGCATCAGATGGAGTTGAACCCTCGTCATCATCATTCTGAGTTGCTGTCGGATTTGTACTTGACTGATGTACGTTTTCTTCCGATTGATGTGACTGTTCATAGTTCATTTCATCATCAGAATTATCTGCAGGCAACCAATCGGAATTTTGACCATCTAACAAAGGTCTTTCTCTCTCTTGCAACCATTCTGAAAGTGGATCTTCGTCTTCAAATATATGATCAAGGCTAATATTATTGAAACTATCGTTTATCTCATCAGGACTCATTCTTTTTTGATGTCTCATCCTTAGCCTCATATTATAATAAGTATATACTAACTTCTGAAGTCTTTCATATTTCAATTTATTTCTGGCCTTAGTGTGTATATAGCTAAATGTGCTCCAATTTCTTTCACAATTTGATGCAGAAGTTGTTTGACTAAGCACTTTAATTGCCAATTTTTGTAATTCAGGAACACATGTGCCATATATCATCCACCATTCAGCTGTATAAAATTATTTAAAATAAATTTAACATCCAAAATAATTAAATAATATTAAATAAATTTTAATAAATTAACTGTTTACCTGGATTCATTTGCTTCCAAGCTCTTTGTGCCTGAGGTGTACCGAACGTCTCATTTTTTTGTCGAAATAATATCAACTATATTGATAAAAAATATAATTTATCAAATAAATAAATACAAAAAGTAATTCTATTTTTAATACACAAAGTAAATTTTAAAGTATAAAACAGTATTAAACACTAACCTGGTTAATCATCCTGATTTGAGTATCCATAGAAGGTTCTAATCTTTCTATTACTGCTTTTGTCCCTTGTAATGTTTCTCTTAACACACTTTCAGAATGCTCCACACCAAATTGAAATTGAGGATTAAGATAGTAACCTAAAAATAATTCAGAACAATATTATCTAAAAGTAATAAAAATAAATATATAACTAATTTAAACATAATGATAAAACATAAAAATGTTTTTAATTACCATCAACATTTTTAGTCTACTTACCAGCTGAATGCAAGTCAGAATGCATGAAGATCCATCTGTTGTCAATAATCTTTTCATAATCAGCAGAGTATCGACAATCTGCTTGAATTGCCCGTTTAGCTCTATCCACAGCCTCATAAATAAAGCCCATGGTTGGTTTTTCATCACTATCCACAAGCCGCAATACCTTTACCAAAGGCTCATAAACTTTTGTTATATCACGTGCTCTTCGCCAAAATTCTTTTCCTAAAACAATTTTTTTGGCTTCATAGGCAGGCCCCGACTTTTGTTGTCCCCATTTTGACTCTTTGAACTCCTATATATTCATGAATAAATTTTTAAAGTAATATAAATAAGATATCACAAAAAAAATTGTTAGATTTAAAAACTAAAAAACAATTACTAAGTACTAACCTTTGAACTGAACATTTCTCTTAAACCTTGTTTGTGTTTTATTATCTCCTGTAGTTGGATGAAATGGGTGGCAAATCGGGTAAGACCAGGACGGAGTATTTGTCTTCCTTGAGTATATTTTTTCATTAAATCAACCGTCCATAAGTGATTATATATGAAACACGTCACTTTCTTCGCCTCGTCCAAAACTTTTTCCGCACTTGACTTTTTGCCAATATCTTCAAGACATAAATCTAAGCAATGAGCTGAACAGGCCGTCCAGTACAGATGTTTCCTTTTTTCCATTAATTTTTTTCCAGCAGCCTTAAGTGCTGCCTCATTGTCAGTGACTATTTGGACAATGTATTCTTCTCCAATCTCTTCTACAGCATGATCCAATAGCTTGTAGTAAAATTTAGTATCTCTAGTACGAGCACTAGAGACATCCACAGATTTCCAAAAAATGGTCCCTTTACTACAATAAACGAGAAAATTAATTATATGCATTTGGTTCAAACTGTTTGTCCAACCATCACACATCAATGTAGCACCTAATTCACTCCAATGAACCTTTAATCCATTAACCCATTCTTTCACTTGTCTATACTCTGACTCCAAATACACATCAGAAACCTCATAAGGTGTTGGGAGTTTGACATGTTGCCCAATTTCTGCTGCTACAGAAACTAAATTGTGCAACCATGGAGAGTTTGCTAACTGAAAAGGGAGTCGATCATATATCAAAAATTTAGATACTGATTCACCTAATTTCTTTCTCAATGTCTTTAAAAAAGAATCATTTACTTTTGGTTGCTTTGCACTCTTGCTTCTAACCAATTCAGGTATGGCTCCCCTTAATGAAAATTCCGAGTCAGTTGGAATGGATTTCTTTATTTTTTTATCAAAATAGTCACTAACTGAACCGTGAGAGCTCCGTCCCTCTTCATAAGTATTACTGAAACCACCAGTTCTTTGCCTAAATTCTTGCCTCATATGCCATTCACGTTGTGATTGGACACTATCTCGCATAGCTTGTCTTGTAGCATTCTCTTCGTCCATGAACCCTTCATAATCATAATCCTCTCCTCTTAATTGTGATAAGAATTCATCTTTTCTCCTTTTGTTATCAAATTTCTTTGATTTACTTTGTTGAAGGAGTTTCATCATACTTTCTCTAACAGTGCCTATTAATAATATAGTTAAGAAAAATAAAAAATCAGTTGTACATGTTGATGTAACTTTATAATCTTAATTGAGAAATTAATAATAATATTTATAACTAACCGGTAACGTTGGGGCAAGGTGCGACATTGCCAGTCTTATGAGCAATATGCTCCTTGAAGCGTGTTATTCCTCCTTTTACAACTTTTCCACAAAGTTTACACGACACAATTCCTTTTGCATTTGGTACAGGTATTCCGAAATGCCAACCGATATCATCACTCGGCGCGCCTTCTACTCCTTTACTTGGAAACTCCTCACGTGGCGGCATGCTTGATTTTTTCTATAAAATAAGTAATTATAAACATGAATAAAAAAAAATTATATTCTTCATACATAAATAAAAACTAAATTCAATTTATCAAAAAATAATTGAATTTGAACCATTAATTTTTTATATTTTACTATAATATTGTATTACATTAAAAATTTAATATTAATTGCTCACTATCAAAATTCAATATAAGTATTATTTTTCTCTTAAGTTATAATAATATTTAGTGCTATATTTTTAAACATTAATAACTTAAATTTGACAATTAAAAAATCTACTGAAAAATTTATATTCACAATGTTAATTTTACCCAAATTGAGATAATTACTAAACATTTAATTAAGCTAATTACATAACATTTTGGTTAAAATTATTAAATATTTACTTAAAAATTTATTAATTAAAACTAACTCCTTAAAAATTTGTATTAATTATACTAATTAAAAAGTTAACTTCTAAAAAATTATACTAATTTAAGCTAATTAAAAAACATTTTGGTTATAATTATTAAATAATTACTTAAAAATTTATTAATTATAACTAACTCCTTAAAAATTTGTATTGCTTTATACTAATTAAAAAATTATACTAATTAAAAAATTAATTACTAAAAAACTATACTAATTTAAGCTAATTATTAAACATTTTTTAATTATTTATTAAATATTGACTTTAAAAATTATTAATTAATACTAATTATTTAAAAAATTGTATTAATTATACTAATTAAAAAATTATACTAATTAAAAAATTAACTACTAAAAAACTATACAAATTTAAGCTAATTATTAAACATTTTTTAATTAATTTTTAAATATAGACTTTAAAAATTGTTAATTAATACTAATTCTTTAAAAAATTTGTGTTAATTATATTAATTAAAAAATTAGACTAATTAAAAAGTGAACTGCTAAAAAATTATTGTAATTTAAGCTAATTACAAAACATTTTGGTTATAATTATTAAATATTTATTTAAAAATTTATTAATTATAACTAACTCCTTAAAAATTTGTATTACTTTATACTAATTAAAAAATTATACTAATTAAAAAATTAATTACTAAAAAACTATATACTTAAAAATTTATTAATTATAACTAACTCCTTAAAAATTTGTATTACTTTATACTAATTAAAAAATTATACTAATTAAAAAATTAATTACTAAAAAACTATACTAATTTAAGCTAATTATTAAATATTGACTTTAAAATTTATTAATTAATACTAATTCTTTACAAATTTGTATTAATTATACTAATTTAAAAATGATACTAATTAAAAAGTTAACTACTAACAAATTATACTAATTTAAACTAATTACTAAACATTTTTAAATAATTATTAAATATTTAATATAAAAATTATTAATTACAAATTATTTACTAAAAATTTATAATAATTAAAAAAATTTAAACCTAACTACCCAGTCACCTAACCCACCCCAGTCCCACCCCAGTCACCTTCTACCCCCTTCCTTCCAGAACTCTCGGTTATTCAGTCTCTGCCTCTGGTTTTCTTCTCTCTGTTTTCCCTCCCAGTTCCCAGACCCGGACCAGACCCAGTAGCCAGCACCAGCAGAACCCGCCTGAGCCAGGCTCCTGGCCACCCAACCGGCCGCCGGCCAACCCACCCCAACCCAGACAGCCTCAGATCCTGTCTTACTCAGGCTCACCCAACCCAAATCGATCGGCTCACTGCCTCACTCAACAGCGGCCCTCCCTCCCTTCATCCTTCGTCCTCTGTGTCACTGTCAGCAGCACCGACTCCCCACCGGCCTGTTTCTCGTCCCGTCCCCGACTCCCTGACCTGACCCACCGATCGTCCTCTCACAGTCTCACTCACCCTCACAGAGACACCAGACCAGACCAGAGCCCCTCTCGGCCCTCTCTCCCTCAGCACAGCACCGACCAGGCCAGAAAGCACCGCCGGCGCCGAACAACAGGGCCTCTTCAAAGCCCGGATCTGCTCCCCCCTCCCCTGTTTTCAACAGATCGGGTCTACCTAGATCCCGATCTGTCCTCTCCTCACTCCTCAGATTAGCCTAAAAATTTGTGTTAATTTATTTTCAGTTGTTAGATGTGGCGTTGTTTACCTCTGTTTGTTTGTTCTGTTGTACTGTGTGTGTGTGCCCGTGGTTTGTTGCCGTTGTTTGTTCCTGTCTGATTGCTGTGTTTGTGGTTTCTGTAGGTCTGTGTGGCTTTGTGTGGCTGGGGCTGGGGCAGTGGCAGTGGCAGTGGCAGTGGAATGGCTGTGTTTGGTAATTTTTTTTGTAAATTGGGTTGTGAAATTTGTTGTTGAGTTGAGTCTGTTTTTATAGAAACAGACTCAACAGAACGGGATTTGGTGGTAACGGAGGATAGCGGCGGTAACGGACCGTTACCGCCGCTATCCTCCGTTACCACCGTTTTCACGGTTTTTTCTGGCCGTTACGGGTGTGAATTGTTTTCACACCCGTTATATTTCAGATAACGGTGGCGGCCTCCGCCGCTACCGAGAAAAAGCGGCCGCGACGCCACGTCGCGGCCGCTATTTTAATCCCTGCTCCAGGCTCCTTGCTACGTTCTGTACTAACCCAAATCGCAACAGCCACCAGCAGCTGCATCTCTAGTTTTCTTTTCTGCTGCATTGCACTGCCTCCGTTACCTACACTATCTGATGTACTGCATCTCTATCTGCTGCTCCAGTCTGCTGTGCTCGACCTGCCCAGTTAGCAGGAAACGTCATTCTCCACGAAATGGTCCTGCACCGCCTCCTTCCATGTCTGCTGCTCCAATACACTATACTGTGCTGCCATACACAATTCAACATGAATACTGCGTCCTTGCTCTGCAACTCATTCCAGCCTTGTGCATATTCAACATTGTAGCGGCTTTGTCTGCTTCAATCAGCTATTTTCCTTCAGCAATCAACAATGACTGACCAGCAGTTGTAGCAGCAGTAACCTATTTCCTCGCTGGAATTTTGTTCTGCACAGCCAGCAGTCATCCTGCACTTCTTCAGTCCACAGCCAGCACCGATCAGCAACTAAGAAAGAAAAAGTTCTCAACGAAAAATGCAACAAGAACCCAAGCTCCCATGGAATAATGCTATCTAAGCTAGTATATGAAGGTGAACAGTACTGAGGAATGAAAGCAGAGCATAACAAAGACATAAATTTAAGTTGAGAAAGTATGGAGACTGTAGATAACTATGAAATGCTAAAAATAATGGATGCAAAAACACAAGTAGCAGAAAACAGAGCACGGTCCCTTGCCACCAACGTATATCCAGGTCTGCTCCGATCAGCTCTTCACACTGGAACCCAACAATAGCACGTCCAGCCGAGAGCAACAAAAAGATTTTGAGAACTCAAGTGCTGATAAAAAAAATCAAAGAACTAACTTGTCAAACCGAGAGCAACAACCATAAAAAAAAAATTAAGCTTTTCAGAATAACCCAAACATGAAATTAAAGAAATGGAAGCTTAACAAAACCGATAATAAGGAAAGGAAATTGATTGCCATGAACAGTAAAAAAATAGTTGTTGAAGAAACTATTCGAAAATTTAAAACAAGGAAAGCTTAAATTAATCTAAAAGCTACTCTACCCTAAATTAAAACTACTCCTAAATTACTCTACACTACTCCTATTCTACCCTAACTACGCTACTCCTACTACCTACTTGATTTTTCAATTGTCATCATGTTCTATTTATATACAAACATAGGGGTACAATGGTAAATTTTCATCCTAGATGAGTTGGCATTGTTTGGCCACTTGTCTTCATTTGATTTGCTGCAGAGTAGATATTTTCACATCATCAGTCTTTTTGTCCAATTAGATGTGCGATGTGGCCTGACGTGTGTCTTCCAGAGGGTTGACACGGTGTCCTTAACCTTATCGTTTCGGAGCAAATAAAATACGGACACCTGGCATCACGTGTGTCCAGACGACCGATGACTCGGTCTACAAATTGGAAGTGGTCCAGTCTCCTTTAGCTCGTTTTCAGCCCAATTTTGTCTGAAACGACTCAGTTTCATCCGGATTTAATTTATCTGCACATTAAAGAATTTTAATTAAATAAAATGGATTATTAATAAAATAATATGGGGATTAAATAAATAATTATAAATTTAAGCACAAATAATTCTATAAAAAATAGAATTATCACACCCCCAAACTTGAGCTTTCGCTTGTCCTCAAGCAAAACAAAATAATTGTAGGAATGATAAGTACAAAACATAATAATTTCCCCAACATTATCCTCAAAGAAAAAGTACAGACTATGATCTCAAAGACTCCCAATTACAAGTCAAACACTCAGAATCATTCAAACATAAGTTCCAACCCAAATTGGACTCCTCGTGTGTATGTGAAAAATGTCAAAGCCACTTCAAAGTGCATTATCCGGATCATATTCTGCAAACACAGTGAATGCAACGTCAATGACATGTGATCCTTCCCATAAGTTTGTTTTTCACTTATCTCTCCACTAATGTAGTCACACTCAATCAAAGATCAATAGGACTTTATTAAGCTTGTAATGTCAGGCAGGGGTTAAGGTATGATAAAGTCAATTTAGGTTTAATTACCCCTTAACATGCATTACTTCTAGGATCTTTATGTAAGAGCTCCAATTTATTTCCCTAAACTTATTTATTTCACTAAACATTTTATTCTATTTTTGTATTTTTCTTCTTTCTTCTTTTTTTTTCTTTTTTTTTCTTTCATTTTTTTTTGAATTTTCACTATCACCAGGTACCCATATGTACAAAGCTCACAATATATCCCAATAAACTTTCATGCTTTCGGGGTAAGGGATAGGAAAATAGTATTTAAGCTAAGGAAAATAACGCAGATGTATTTACAGAGAAAAGCTTATTTGGCCCAGATGGGTGACTAGGGTAAAGTATGCACAGGGATGGTTAGAAAGGCTCAAACGATCCAAAGATGGCCTAAATCATCTCCCTAATTAAGTGTGATATAATATTCCGCCTTGAGATCAGATCAAACAAATTCTATAATATGATGTACAAAATCAACTGAACAAATGCAATCCTAGGTCCACATAAGCTTTCTCTAAATAAATATACAGATTCATGAAATGACATGTGCATAAAATGAGGAAATCACAATCAGAATCACGACAAATTCAAGAATTCAACTTCATGCTTTTCCTATAATCATGCTTCTCAGTCAATCAAAATCATACTTAATCATGGGATCATATCATCGGAATAGGAAAACTACATACTAAGCACTAAATCGTCCCAAAATCAAACAGTTTAAGCTCAGATTTTCGAAAAACAATTTTGAAAATTTTTTCAATTTTGCTCAAATTTTTGAAAAATACTCAAGTGATATCCCCTCCCCCAAACATAAGGCGCACAGTGTCCTCATTGTGCAGATAATATAAACAGTGAAGTTCAAGAACAGAGTACTCCCCTTTCTGATGATGATGAACAACTGAAGCTTTGATTGAAAGCGTAAAACTAGAAAAGAAATATGCAAAATAAACAAAGAAAGAAACAGCAGAAAAGAAAAAGAACTATATACAAAGTGAAAAGGAAAACACAGCCACTTCAAATGCAGCTGAAGAAGATAACACTCAGCAGTAGGGTAAAGAGTAAGAGGGTCATCCAAAGTGGTGATAGGGTGCTGACAGTTAACTCCTCCAGAGCCCTATCTACTTTCTTCTTTCTCTCAGATATTATATGCTTAAGCCTTATATTCTCCTCAATCTCCATCTTAAAACACTCTTGAGAGTCATTAGAGAGCTTCAAAGGTTTGAAAACATTAAACTTTACTTCCTGATCTTGGACTCTCATCGTTAACTCCCCCATTTTGTACATCAATTACTGTTCTACCAGTAGCTAGGAAATGTCTGCCTAGTAATATGGGGACTTCCCTATCTTCCTCCATGTCCAAAACAATAAAATCTGCAGGGAAAATAAACTTGTCCACCTTTACTAAGACATCCTCAATGACCCCCTTCGAATATTTAATTGATCGATCAGCTAACTGGAGGGTCACTGTGGTGGGCTTGGCATCCCCTATTCCCAACTTCTAATAGATAGATAAAGGCATCAAATTTATACTAGCTCCTAAATCACACAGGGCTCTACCAAAGAATAAATTTTGAATAGTGCATGGTATGGTAAAACTCCCGGGATCCTTGAGCTTGGGGGTAATCTTCTCTGGATAATGCACTACATTTCTCAGTTAAGGACACCGTCTCATAATCTTCCAGTCTTCTCTTCCTCGAGAGGATATCCTTTAGAAACTTCACATAACTTGGCATTTTCTCTAAGGCATCTGTGAAAGGAATGTTGATGTGAAGCTTCTTAAAAACCTCAAGGAATTTAGCAAATTATCGTTTCAGCTTTTGATCTTAGAACCTTTGAGGAAAAGGTACTGGTGGTCTAACTAGAGGCAATGTAGTGGGAACCTGTGAAGAATCAAAGGGCGAGGAAGGCAATGAAGAAGAAGAAGGTATAGATGAAGAAGTGCCTAGCTTGGATTATTTTGTAGCTTGATCCTGATGTTCCTGCTCTTTCTGAGCTGCTTCTTTAGAATTTACGGATTCTTCAACTATGTGTTGTTCAGGTTGGGACTTAACTTGTGGCTCATCTAGCTCTTTGCCGCTCCTAAGGGTGATGGATCTTACATGTTCTTTACAATTCCTTTGCCTAACAGGATTAGCTTCAGTGTTACTAGGAAGGGTCCCTTGAGGAAGTTAGCTAAGAGCACTAGCTATTTGTCAAACCTGAACTTCTAAGTTCTTAATTGAGGCAGCTTGATTTTGTAGGATAGTTGTGAACATTTCCTCAAGCGAGGGCTTCTTCTCAATTGCTGGTGCTGGTGCAAGTATATGTTGTAGAAGTGGTGGTGGTGGTGGTTGATGGAAGTGAGGTGGATGCTGATGAAATTGAGGTGGGGATGGATGATGAGGTGGATGACATAGAATTTGTGACTGTGGTGGTACCTGAACCGGTGGAGCTTGAAAACTAGGGGGTCCTACAGATATGGAATTAGAAGTTTGCCCTTGGTTTTGGCTCCAGGAGAAGTTAGGATGGTTCCTCCACCCTGGATTATAGGTGTTTGAAAAAGGGTTACTCTGTTGCATTTGAGAAGGGGCAACATACTGAACCGATTCTAAGTTGAGCGGACACCTATCTACAGAGTGGGTACCACTACACAGCTCGCAGGAAAGAAAAGGACTTTGGACAGAATACACAAGGTTAGGACTAATGGGAGGATTATGTTGGGTACTAAGTGACTCTATCTTCTTTGTAAGGTTAGCGATTTGAGAGGTTAAGGTAGACAGTGTGTCGAGCTCATAAATACCCGTCGACTTCTTTGGCAATTGCCTCTCTGAGGGCCATAGATAGTTGTTAGCCGCCATCTTTTCTAACAACTCGTAAGCTTCCTCCTCTGTTTTACACATTAGCGCTCCGCCCGCCGCAGCGTCAACAATGGTCCTATTTGGGCTTATAAGTCCGTTGTAGAAGGTTTGGACTTGCAACCATAAAGGTAGGCCATGGTAAGGGCACTTCCTAAGAAGCTCCTTATATCGTTCCCATGCCTCGTAAAGAGATTCAGAGTTGTACTGGGCAAAGGAGGATATATCGCTACGGAGTCTGGCCATTTTAGAGGGAAGAAAAAACTTGGCTAGAAATTGGTGGGCTAACTCGTCCCATGGGGAAATGGATCCTGGAGGCAGGGAGGTCAACCAGTGTCTCGCCCTATCCCTAAGTGAGAAGGGGAATAGTCTAATTCTAAGCGCATCATCCGATAATCCATTGTGTTTGAACGTGTTGCACAAGTCCAAGAATTGCCCAAGATGAGTATGTGGGTCATCGTGTGGAAGCCCACTAACTGTAAAGAGGTATGGATCATCTGGAGGATGGAAGGCTTAATTTCAAAATTATTAGTAGAGATAGCTGGTGGCCTAATGCCGGTATAATATCCTTCAATCCTCGGCACCGCATAATCTCCAACGGTCCTACCTTCCCTATTTTCTGCCATCGTGTTTTGCTACGGAGCAATAAATTTCCTAGAATCCTTTCGAATTTTTCTAAGAATTCGTTCAATTTCAGGATCTAGAGGAAAGCAATCAAAACTCCTGGCTCTACGCATGCAAACAATAGAAAGTTCTTAACAAATTTGTTTTAAGTTTTTTAATTTTTCAATTTTTTTTCTTTTTTTTTTTAATTTTTTTATTAGAAAATTAACTAAACTAAACTAAGAATCTAAATATTCACAGCCTAAATATTTACAAGCTAGAATTACATCTAAGCATAATTTCACCGATATTAACTAATGGCTAATTAAGACTTCCCCGGCAACGGTACTAAAAACTTGACACGCCCTAATAGTCCGCAAGTGCACATGTCGTATAAGTAATAATGGGATTTGAGTCCTGGAATTATCGTCCCACAGAGAAGTTGATTAGCCTAATTAACTACTGGTTAATCTTACCCTAAGTATATCCTAGCAAATTATGAAGTTGCAATGGGTGGTCTACAAGGCTAAAATTAGAAGTACTGAAAACAATAATCATTAAAAAATAAAGAAAATAAAACTGAGCTAAGATCTACTTACCGTGCTCCACGCAATTAAAAGTAAATACCTACGAAAATAATTAAAACAGTTAAAATTAATTAATGCAAATAAAATAAAATGAAAATTTGAAATTAGCAAAACAAGATTAATTAAACTACAATTAAACTAACCTGACATAAAATATATAATAAAATCTAACTATATCTAATTACTCACATAAAAATAGAATCTAACTCATGCATGTAACAAATTTAATCTATCTTAATTCTAAAGGTAACTCATAAAATACTAAATTAAATCCTAAAATATATAATATAAAATTAATTACTAACTACAAAATTAAAATTAAAAATTAAATTAACAACTAAGGCACTAGATTTAATCCTACAATTATCAACGATCAACTAACCTAAACTAACAACTAATAAAAGCAATGAAAATAATATGAATGCAATAACTGAAAAAAAAAAAAAAAAGATGTGGCCAAACATGGCCTTAGGCTAATTGCAAAAACACCCAAGTGGTCCCGACAAGCTGATGGTACTGTGCTTGTTTCTTCAACAATTTTCATTTCCAGGTACTGCTCTTGGGTTGCTTGGTTTGCTGTCCTGGCATTGCTGTGTTTTATGCCTCTGCTCCTGTCGTGCTCCAGGCTCTTCGCTACGTTCTGCTCAGGTTCTGTACCAGCCCAAATCGCAACAACCACCAGCAGCTGCTGCTCCAATTTGCTTTTCTGCGGCATTGCACTGCCTCTGTTACCTGCACTATCTGCTGTACTGCATCTCTATCTACTGCTCCAGTCTACTGTGCTCGACCTGCCCAGTTAGCAGGAAACGTCATTCTCCACGAAAAGGTTTTGCACTACCTCTTTTCGTGTCTACTGCTCAAGTACACTATACTATGCTGCCATACATAATTCAGCATGAATACTACATCCTTGCTCTGCAACTCGTTCCAGCCTTATGCATATTCAACACTGCCGCAGCTTTGTCTGCTTCGATCAGCTATTTTCCTTCAGCAATCAACAATGACTGACCAGCAGTTGTAGCAGCAGCAACCTATTTCCTCGTTGGAATTTCGTTCTGCACAACCAGCAGTCGTCCTGCACTTCTTCAGTCCACAGCCAGCACCGATCAGCAACTAAGAAAGAAAAAGTTCTCAACAAAAAATGCAACAAGACCCAAGCTCCCATGGAATAATGCTATCTAAGCTAGTATATGAAGGTGAACAGTACTGAGGAATGAAAACAGAGCATAACAGAGACAGAAATTTAAGTTGAGAAAGTATGGAGACTGTAGATAACTATGAAATGATAAAAGAAATGGATGCAAAAACACAAGCACCAGAAAATAGAGCACGGTCCCTTACCACCAACGCATATCCAGGCCTGCTCCGATCAGCTTTTCACACTGGAACACAACAATAGCACTTCCAGCCGAGAGCAATAAAAAGATTTTGAGAACTCAAGTACTGATAAAAAAAAAATAAGAGAACTAACTTGTCAAACCGAGAGCAACAACCATAAAAAAAAATTAAGCTTTTCAGAATAACCCAAACATGAAATTAAAGAAATGGAAACTTAACAAAACCGACAATAAGAAAAGGAAATTGATTGCCATGAACAGTTAAAAAAAAAGTTGTTGAAGAAACTATTCGAAAATTTAAAACAAGGAAAGCTTAAATTAATCTAAAAGCTACTCTACCCTAAATTAAAACTACTCCTAAATTACTCTACACTACTCCTATACTACCCTAACTACACTACTCCTACTTCCTACTTGATTTTTCAATCGCCATCAAGTTCTATTTATACACAAACATAGGGGTACAATGGTTAATTTTCATCCTAGATGAGTTGGCATTGTTTGGCCACTTGTCTTCATTTGATTTGCTGTAGAGTAGATATTTTCACGTCATCAGTCTTTTTATCCAATTAGCTGTGCGATATGGCCCGACGTGTGTCTTCTAGAGGGTTGGCACGTTGTCCTTCGATCTTATCATTTTGGAGCAAATAAAATATGAACACCTGGCATCACGCGTGTCCAGACGACTGATGACTCGGTCTGCAAATTGGAAGTGGTCCAGTCTCGTTTAGCTTGTTTTCAGCCCAATTTCGTCTGAAACGACTGATTTTCATCCGGATTTAATTTATCTGCACATTAAAGAATTTTAATTAAATAAAGGAGATTAATAATAAAATAATATGGGGATTAAATAAATAATTAGGAATTTAAGCACAAATAATTCTATAAAAAATAGAATTATCACACCCCCAAACTTGAGCTTTTGCTTGTCCTCAAGAAAAACAAAATAATTGTAGGAATGATAAGTACAAAACATAATAATTTCCCTAACATTATCCTCAAAGAAAAAGTACAGACTATGATCTCAAAGACTCGCAATAACAAGTCAAACACTCAGAATCATTCAAACATAAGTCCTAACCCAAATTGGACTCCTCGTGTGTATGTGAAAAATGTCAAAGCCACTTCAAAGTACTTTATCCGGATCAGATTATGCAAACACAGTGAATGCAATGTCAATGACATGTGATCATTCCCATAAGTTTGCTTTTCACTTATCTCTGCACTAATGTAGTCACACTCAATCAAAGATTAATAGGACTTCATTAAGCTTGTAATGTCAGGCTGGGGTTAAGGTATGATAAAGTCACTTTAGGTTTAATTACCCCTTAACATGCATTACTTCTAGGATCTTTATGTAAGAGCTCCAATTTATTTCCCCCAAACTTATGTATTTCACTAAACATTTTATTCTATTTTTGTATTTTTCTTCTTTCTTCTTTTTTGTTTCTTTTTTTTTCTTTCATTTTTTTTTCAAATTTTACTCTAAGGCATCTGTGAAAGGAATGTTGATGTGAAGCTTCTTAAAAACCTCAAGGAATTTAGCAAATTATCGTTTTAGCTTTTGATCTTGGAACCTCTGTGGAAAAGGTACTGGTGGTTTAACTAGAGGCAATGTAGTGGGAACCTGTGTAGAATCAGAGGGCGAGGAAGGCAATGAAGAATAAGAAGGTATAGATGAAGAAGTGCCTAGCTTGGATTCTTTTGCAGCTTGACCCTGATGTTGCTGCTCTTTCTGAGCTACTTCTTTAGAACTTATGGATTCTTCAACTATGTGTTGTTCAGGTTGGGACTTAACTTGTGGCTCATCTAGCTCTTTGCCGCTCCTAAGGGTGATGGATCTTACATGTTCTTTACCCTCCCTTTGCCTAACAGGATTAGCTTCAGTGTTACTAGGAAGGGTCCCTTGAGGAAGTTGGCTAAGAGCACTAGCTATTTGTCCAACCTGAACTTCTAAGTTCTTAATTGAGGCAGCTTGATTTTGCAGGACAGTAGTGAACATTTCCTCAAGCGAGGGCTTCTTCTCAGCTGCTGGTGCTGGTGCAAGTATATGTTGTAGAAGTGGTGGTGGTGGTGGTTGATGGAAGTGAGGTGGATGCTGTTGAAATTGAGGTGGGGATGGATGATGAGGCGGATGACATGGAATTTTACGATTGTGGTGGTACCTGAACCGGTGGAGCTTGAAAACTAGGGGTCCTACAAATATGGAATTAGAAGTTTGCCCTTGGTTTTGGCTCCAGGAGAAGTTAGGATGGTTCCTCCATCCTGGATTATAGGTGTTTGAAAAAGGGTTGTTCTGTTGCGTTTGAGAAGAGGCAACATACTGAACCGATTCTAAGTTGAGCGGACACCTATCTACAGAGTGTGTACCACTACACAGCTCGCAGGAAAGAAAAAGGACTTTGGACAGAATACACAGGGTTAGGATTAGTGGGAGGATTTTGTTGGGTACTAAGTGAGTCTACTTTCTTCGTAAGGTTAGCGATTTGAGAGGTTAAGGTAGACAGTATGTCGAGCTCATAAATACCTGCCGACTTCTTTGGAAATTGTCTCTCCGACGACCATAGATAGTTGTTAGCTATCATTTTTTCTAATAACTCGTAAGCTTCCTCATCTGTTTTACACATTAGTGCTCCACTCGCCGCAGCGTCAACAATGGTCCTATTTGGGCTTGTATGTCCGTTGTAAAAGGTTTGGACTTGCAACCACAAAGGTAGGCCATCGTGAGGGCACTTCCTAAGAAGCTCCATATATCGTTCACATGCCTCGTAAAGAAATTCAGAGTCGTATTGGGCAAAGGAGGATATAATGCTACAGAGTCTGGCCATTTTAGAGGGAGAGAAAAACTTGTCTAGAAATTGGTGGGCTAACTCGTCCCATGTAGAAATGGATCCTAGAGGCAGGGAGTTAACCAGTGTCTCGCCCTATCCTTAAGTGAGAAGGGGAATAGTCTAATTCTAAGTGCATCATCCGATAATCCATTGTGTTTGAACGTGTTGCACAAGTCCAAGAATTACCCAAGATGAGCATGTGGGTCATCGTGCGGAAGCCCACTGAACTGCAAAGAGGTCTAGATCATCTGGAGGATGGAAGGCTTAATTTCGAAATTATTAGTAGAGACAGCTGGTGGCCTAATGTCGGTATAATATCCTTCAATCCTCGGCACCGCATAATCTCCAACGGTCCTACCTTCCCTATTTTCTGCCATCGTGTTTTGCTGTGGAGCTATAAATTTCCTAGAATCCTTTCGCATTTTTCTAAGAGTTCGTTCAATTTCAGGATCTAGAGGAAAGCAATCAAAACTCCTGGCTCTATGCACGCAAACATCAGAAAGTCCTTAAAAAAAATTTTTAAAGTTTTTTAATTTTTCAATTTTTTAAAAAATTTTTTTTTATAAGAAAATTAACTAAACTAAACTAAGAATCTAAATATTCACAACCTAAATATTTACAAGCTAAAATTACACATAAGCATAATTTCATCGATATTAACTAATGGCTAATTAAGACTTCCCCGGCAACGGCGCTAAAAACTTGACACGCCCTAAGTGTATTGTCCGCAAGTGCACGGGTCGTACAAGTTATAATGGGATTTGAGTCCCGAAATTATCGTCCCACAGAGAAGTTAATTAGCCTAATTAACTACCGATTAATCTTACCCTAAGTATATCCTTGCAAATTATGAAGTTGCAATGGGTGGTCTACAAGGCTAAAATTAAAAGTACTGAAAACAATAATCATTAAAAAATAAAGAAAATAAAACTGAGCTAAGATCTACTTACCGGGCTCCACGCAATTAAAAGTAAATACCTACGAAAATAATTAAAACAGTTCAAATTAATTAATGCAAATAAAATAAAATGAAAATATGAAATTAGCAAAACAAGATTAATTAAACTACAATTAAACTAACCTGACATAAAATATAAAATAAAATCTAACTATATCTAATTACTCACATAAAAATAGAATCTAACTCATGCATGTAACAAATTTAATCTATCTTAATTCTAAAGGTAACTCATAAAATACTAAATTAAATCTTAAAATATATAATATAAAATTAATTACTAACTACAAAATTAAAATTAAAAATTCAATTAACAACTAAGGCACTAGATTTAATCCTACAATTATAAACTAACAACTAACCTAAACTAACAACTAATAAAAGCAATGAAAATAATATGAATGCAATAACTGATAAAAAAAAAAAAAGATGTGGCCAAACATGGCCTTAGGCTAATTGCAAAAACACCAAAGTGGTCCCGACAAGCTGATGGTACTGTGCTTGTTTCTTCAACAATTTTCATTTCCAGGTACTGCTCTCGGGTTGCTTGGTTTGCTGTCCTGGAACAGCTGCATTTTGTGCCTCTGCTCCTGTCGTGCTCTAGGCTCCTTGCTACGTTCTGCTCAGGTTCTGTACCAACCCAAATCGCAACAGCCACCAGCAGCTGTTGCTCTAGTTTCCTTTTCTGTTGCATTACACTGCCTCCGTTACCTGCACTATCTGCTGTACTGCATCTCTGTCTGCTGCTCCAGTCTGTTGTACTCGACCTGCCCAGTTAGCAGGAAATGTCATTCTCCACGAAATGGTCCTGCACTGCCTCCTTCCGTGTATGCTGCTCTAGTACACTATATTGTGCTGCCATACACAATTCAACACGAATACTGCTTCCTTGCTCTGCAACTCGTTCTAGCCTTGTGCATATTCAACACTGTCGTGGCTTTGTCTGCTTCGATCAGCTATTTTCCTTCAGCAATCAACAATGACTGACCAGCAGTTGTAGCAGCAGCAACCTATTTCCTCGCTGGAAGATTATATAATATATATATATATATATATATGTATACATATATATATATATACATATATACTAGGCATTTAATTAAAAGGAAGTGTATATGTATATATATATATATATATATATATATATATATATACATGGGTATAATATATACATATACTAGACAATTTAAAATGGAAGAATGATGATATATATATATATATATATATATAGCAAATATATATATATATATATATATTGTAATGTATAATGTATAAGATATTTAAAGTAAAAAAAAATAATAATAATAATAATAATAAAATAATAATAATAGCAATAAGAATAACAATACTAATACATAAACAAAAAAATAATAATAAATAATACCTACATACTAATATAATATATATACATATACATATACTAAACTAATATATATATATATATATATATTATGGCATGTACGAAATTGGCTTAGAAAAGCCAATTCCGTCTGCCACTGTTGCAATTGGAAAGGAAATCAAACAAAAAACAGAGGAGGCTTGGGCGGGAAAAAGGAAGAGAGAAAGAGGAGAAGAGAAGGAGAAGAAAAGAGGGAGGAAAAAGGAAGTAGTCTGCCGAGGGAGAAGAAAAAGGAAAGGAAAGAAAGGAAAGGGAAGCAGTCCGCCGGGGAAGAAGAAAAAGGAAAGGAAAGAAGGAAGAAAGGAAGAAGAGGAGCAAGGTAGGAAAGAGGAAGAAGAAAAGAGAGAGGGAATCGGTCGGCTGGAAAGGAGAAGAGAGGAAGAGAAGAAAGGGGGACTGACCAAGAGTGAGAGGATTGGAAAGGAAGGAGAAGAGTGAGCAAAAATAGAAAAGGAATACCGGAGGAAAGGGGGAGTAGAAAACTAAAGGAAGCCGGTGTGTGGGCTGGAAACTGGGCAGGGAAAGGAGAGAAGGGAAGCTGGAATCGGGCAACACTGAGATTGAGCTAGACAGAAACGAAACAGGGGAGCTGAAGTTGGGAATCGAAGCAAAGACTGAGAGCCTCTGATTGAAGCAGCACCGAGAAGGAAGGAGATTGAGGTGAGGAACCGAGGCTGAAGGGGAGCTGAAAATAGAACCGAGAGGGAAGGGAATTAACCGAACTGAAGTAGTATAGTGAAGGCTGATCGGGAGGCGTGTACAGTGGATAAGAAGGGAGTTTTGGGTGCTGTGGAGAGTTGTTTTAGGGGGGTGATCGGTGGCTTTGAAGGGTGACTTGTGCCACAAAACAGAGTGGCAGATTGGTGTGATGAGAGGCAGTAACAGAGGCAGTAACGGTAGCTAAAGAAAAAAAATAGGACAGTGAACTTTAGCCGAGAAAAGAAGGAAAAAAAAGAAGGAAAAAAAAGAAAAGAGAAAAAGAAAGGAAGGTAAGATTTAAGTATATACATGCATATTTAATTTACATGTATATACATAGATTGAATTATAAGCATGATTAGTATAAATTTAAATGGTGTAAAAAAAAAAGGGGTAGTGATGAATGATGGATAAAGGGAGAGGTAGATGCATGTATGTATGTATGTATATATGTATATTTATGTGAGGGTGCGTATATGGAAACAAGTAAAAATGATATATGTATATATATACATATATCCATGTGGGTATGTATGAGTATACATATACATATATTGAGTATTTACTTAGGTGTACATATAAAGGAATGTATGAGAGATGTGTATATACTAGGAGGTATATACAAATGAAGGTATAAGGTAAGAATGTGTTTTAATATATGTACATACATGGGATGGATACATGTGATGAGGAAAGAAATGAAAACAAATAATGATGCATATATAGGAATATATATACATATATTCTCGCCAGTATATACATGTAGTTGTATATAATAATAGGTATACTGAGGTGTGTACGTACAAAAATAATATAGGGGAAGAAAATATATATATATATGTACATGAATAGCCTAGGTACGCACGATTAAATGTACACATAAGGAAGAACGAATAGGATACGATTTTAATGTATTTCGAGTGACTCGTATGAATAGGAAGCTAAGTAAACTACCTTCGATGTAGGTAAAACGTAGATGAATTAACGGAGGTGTTGGAAGGCGTCATTTCGCGAACGTGAGATATCCGATACATCGAGGTAAGGGGTACTATTTGACTATGTCCTGATAATGCATATTGTTTTTACCGATGAATGACTTTATGAAAAGAGCATGTGATTTCGAAATGATTTATAGATGCTTTTATACCTGTACAATGATTATGTAACACGTTTTAAATATGTTAAATGTCCCCCGAATACTTTACATGACATGAAATAAATTTGTCCAAGGGTATGAAGCGTATGGATGTTTTATATTTACTCATGATTTTTATATCCATATCGCTAAAGTTAACTTTTGACAATTTCAAAGAAAAGGGGGAAAAAGAAAATATGTTTTGAGACTTAGGCTTCATGCTTGGCTATTTCTCGTGGTGTTCCGGCACCACCACTTGAGGTGCCGGTACGTAGGACCCTGTAGCATTTGACTCTACCTGTGTGGTAGATGTCACGCTACTTGTGGTTTATGATGATGATGTTTTGGTAGTATCTCGTGCCCGCGCAGCACGCAATTATGTTGCCCACACGAAGAGTGCCATTGGTGCCCGTGTCCTAGCTATGTGCTAGTGAAAGTATGTAAGATGGATACTACCCATGTTTTACGAAAGAGCTGTACGACCCTGATCCAATCTACAGCCACTTACCATGGCCATAGGTAACATGTTTAGCTCTCTACGGAGAATGACACGTATCGCATGACTTAGTTATAGCCTGGTCTCCATGAATTAGTTATGAATGATAAATGTGGCAACGAATATGTGCCTTATGAATTTCAATGATTGGTTATGAACCAACACGTTTATGTAATGTTTACAAAGTAATTATGAAATGTTTCATGAAAGCTTTACAAAATGTTTATGGCATGTTTACGAAAGTAAAACGAGATGATTATGCAATGTATACGAAAAGCTTATGAAGGAATTTATAGCATGGTTGAGCATGATTCTTGCTTTGAACTTGCATGCGCTATGACTTTTACGATGAATTGCATGAATTGATGATTTAAGTTTTTCCTTTTACTTAAAGTATGGTCTTACAAATAATTTTTACATGCTTTTCATATATATATCGGGATTAATTTAAAGGTATTATCTTACTGGGCTTTTCCCCAAAAGCTCACCCCTCTACCTTCAGATCTTTTGCAGTGAATCTATAGGCGCCACCTGCCGCGTACACGACGTAGGTTGGTGGGAAGAGCTACCCTAGGCTACATTTTGTACACGCAAGAGGTATACATTTACATTCCTGTACCAGACATAATTGTATGCACAGATATGTGTCGAAGTTATCAGTTGGGATGTAATTTTGTAAGGATGATGTAAACATTATTTTTTTGGGATAATATTTGAGATGACTGGTATTAAATTGAAATAGATGTCTGAAGTGGTAAGGATGAATTGGAAAGTATGCTTGGTAGTTGTGGATATCTAGGATTGCCAAAAATAATTGACTTGCAGGTGGGTAGGCTCATATATAAGACGTTGTGCTGCCGAAATTTTCTATCGGCCTTATAATAAAAAAAAACGTGGAAATCAATTACTAATTACAAAAAATTGGGAAAAATGTTTTGACACTGTACAGAATACAACCTAAGTGAATAAGAGAATAAATGGGTAATGAAGTTTCAAAAAAAAAAAAATTCTTCGATTTTCAAGGGTCAAGGGTCGTTACAGATTCATATTGTGATTGGGGGTGCCATTCCTAGGTCTTACCTACCCCATAGCTAGAATTTTCCAAGTCCATGTAGGAGAGCCTCCTTGCCCCTTCAGGGCTTAAGGATGTTGGCTTAATAATCCTTCTGTACCCATGTAGGAGAGCCTCCCTGCCGAACAGAGCCTCCCCACCCCTCGAGGGCTTAAGTATGTTAGCTTAAGGATCCTTCCGTAAGAAAGCCTCCCCACCGAACAGAGCCTCCCCGCCTAACAGAGCCTCCCCACCTCCTCGAGCTTAAAGATGTCAGCTTAAGGATGTAGGGCTTAAAGATCTTACCATAAGAGAGCCTCATCACCGAACAGAGCCTCCTCGCCTAATAGAGCCTCCCTGCCTCCTTGGGCTTAAGGATGTAGGGCTTGAGGATCTTACCAATTTTCACGACCTCATATGTATCACAATGTACAAACTTGTGCGAGCAAAGCTCTAGCATGACTCATGCATCTTACCATAAAGAGACCACGTACGAGCATAGCTCTAGTACGGTTATACTCATAAGAAACACCACTCAAAAGCCACGTATGAGCAGAAGCTCCAGTATAGTTTATAAACATCATCATAGTTTCCAAATCAATGTGTGAGCTAAGCTCCAGCACGTTTCATACAAATGAAAACATCGAAATCTAGCGCGAGCGAGGCTCCAGTGCGAGTTAAATCACATACACATGATAGGCGGCTCAAATGCATTCAAAACACATCACAAACATGTTTAGCACTTCACATGTACTATTCAATAACATCAATAAAACACTAGCCAACCTATCCTTTTATTTTCTCCAATCAAATCATTATGTTTTGTGAAAAACATTCAAAACACGTGATTTATACAATTATTAGCCTTACTATTCCCTTTTCCAAAAACCATTTCGGAAACTAAATCTCATACCATTTCTCGCAGCTAATCATGCATATCAACAACTATTTACTTAAACATTCATGCATTTCATAAACGCCCTATATCCACCCATAAAATACGAGCAGCTACCTCTATATACTTACAGAATTCCCTTACCTGAAATCGTGACGCGTGATTCCATTTCCTTAGCGCTGCTCACTCGTGCGGTCCGATTCATCTTCAACGAACCCTTCGGGACTGCACACAATCATATTCCACATTATATTTGATCCATATAAGAGGACATCGTGTGTTCAGTATAGTTGATTCGACCTATAGTTTCTATTAACGCTCATAAGGCCTCGTTTCATTTCTCGAGTCTATGGATTCCTTTTAGGCCTATTAACTCATTCTAAATCGATATTAAATCGACGTTAAGCTCATAATGTTCATTTTTTATGAATTCCCTCACTATGGCATTTATCAAGCATTTACATACTCATTTTCACAATTTCCTCCAAACTCACAATGTGGTTTTAACCACTCCACATCATTCATATTGCTCCAATAGATACCTTAGCATACCCACAATTTGTCAACTCATTTGACTTTCACCTTCTCACATAAGGTTCAATCCATTTTCTAGGTTACATTAGTTTCTAACACAACCTAGGTGTTTCCAACCATCCATGCTCATGCCAAACAACTCCAAAATCAATTAAATAGACAATGTACTTAGGTTGAAGTATTAGAAGCTTACCAAATCTGATTTCTCTTCTTGCTCCAAATGACAATGCCCTTAGTTCCTTCAATACCAACAATGGGATTTTGGGTTCTAACTATGTTGTTCTCTTCCTCAAGATGAACGACTTAGTGTCTAATGGCCTCCCCTCAATTCTTACTGGAAATGGTTGATTTTAGAGAGAGAAAGTTAGGTTTTTGGGTTGAAAATGGAAGGATGGTGTTTTTCTCAAAATTTTTAGATTTTCAGCACTCTTTTTATAGAAATCACTTGAGGAGATCGATCTGCACCAAGAGGAGATCGATCTGGTCCCCTTAAATCCCTCTTTTTCACGGTAATTTAAGCATGAGATCGATCTGTTGAAGCTTGAGATCGGTCTGCTCCCAAACAGAGAGCTAAGGAGATCTATCTGTATGCTTGAGGATCGATGTTTTCATTACAGAATGGTTAAGAGATCGATCTGGCCCCATTAGAGATCGATCTGCTCTATTTCATTGCCCAAATAAGAGCATTCTGGCTCTTCCAGATCGATCTCTCATCCTATGAGATCGATCTAACCTTCATACTTTCCAGATTTTCTACAGTTTTCTTGCTGCAACTTACACCAAAACATCCTTAATCTGTTGCCATAGTCATTTTCTCATCCATCCACCTTTATGAATTGAAAATGGTATTCATTCATACCTTATACACATTGAAACCTGTGTACGTTCCTTGTATATCCGAAGGTATACTATATAAAACGAAATGGAAGCATTTATATTCATTCAACTTCTTTCCACTTACCACACTACTCATTTGGAGTTCCATTCACATTCATCACTTATAAGAACTCATTCCTTCATATTCATACTCAAGGAAACTTGAATGTACATTACAAATCATATTACACATATGTACATTGAATCCATGGACTTACATCAATTACAATTTACATTACAAGTCCATTAGCATTCATTGATCCAATTACACACATTACAACTATACATGTACGGGGTCTCACATCCACCCCTTACCCTTATTGTTCGGCTTCCCTCGGAATCCATATTGAGCCTGTATAATATTAAGACTCCTCTATATTTCTTGTGTGTGCTCGAGAGCGTCACAAAACTCTGAAATGCGAAAATCGAGTAATCTTTTCAGAATGACGGGTCTCAACCCAGATAGAAACCTCTCTGTACGGTGTTGTCCATCCTTGACGGTCTCAAGGTCATACCTTATTAGGGTAGAAAATGATAGCGACTACGCCCACTCTAAGTGACCTAGGCATTCTATCCATAAGTGCACGAATCATACAAGTAATAAAGGGATTTGAGTCCCGGATTATCGTCCCACAGAGAAGTTGAATTGCCTAATTAAGTACCGGTTAAACTTACCCTATGTATATTCTAGCAAATTATGAATTTTAAGGGAGTGATCTACAAGTCTGAAATTAAAAGTATTGAAAACAATAACAATTATAAAATAAAGAAAATAAAACCGAGCTAAAATTACTTACAATGCTCCAAGCAATTAAAGAAAATACCAATAAAAGATAATTAAAACAGTTAAAATTCATTAATGAAAATAAACTAAAATGCAAAATATGAAAATAAAGAGACAAAATTAATTCAACTAAAATTAAACAAACATTAAATAAAATATGTATGTAATTAAACTAATTAATAAAAATTGTAAATTAAACTGACCTAAAATCTAATAAAATAAAACTTCTACTAACTTAAAGAAATTCTTAAATCAAACTAAGAAATTATCTACTAATGAAATGATCCTAAATTAAATCTAACTCTAACTAATTACTAACAATAAAACAAAATCTAAATAATGCATGAGGAATATTTTTTTAATTTTAATTTTAAGATGAAGACTAAATAAAAAATGCATGAAACAAATTTAATCTAATTCTAAATCCAAGATAATAACACTTAATTAACTATCAACTTAATTAAAACTAAGCTATACTAATAAGCAAGGAACAATAATATGCAATTTAAATAAAGACTATTTTTACCTAAACTAGCCTAAGCTAAAAAAAATACAATTAAAAGGAATAATAAAATAATAAATGTGCATGAAAATGGAATTGTGGCTGATTTGCAAGGCTAAACATGGCCTTAAGCTAAAGTCCAGCTATGTGGTCCCGCCGTGCACTGGTACTGTGCACTGTTCATGCTCCATTTCCAGGTTTGCATCCAGGTGCTATCCGCTGCTTCTGCTTCAGTGCTCGGCTTGCACAGCTCTCTACCTGTATCGCTGCACGGACTATCCTCGTACTGCTAACTCGTTCTCGCACTCTAAGCTCAGTCTCTGCATGTCACTACTGAGCTGTATCTTCGATAGTACCCATGAGTTGATGACTGCAATAGGACACGCATACAGCAGCAGGTCCTTCCTAGCTAACGCTTGTATTCTGTAGTGCTGGGACAGGGACTAGATGCAGCATCCACATCTGCTTGCCTCACTTGCATTTCTAGCAACTGGCCCGACAAGCACCATCAATTACCAACTCTCCCAGTTCAGCATGGACAAACACTGCAATGATCCAAAGGAAACGAGATGAAGAAATTATTGACATATTAAAGGAAGCATGAAATAAAGAAGCGCAATAACAGGAATGGACGAGAGTCCAATTGTCAACTGGCCACGTTCGACGTCTTCTCCTTCTGTCCAGTGCACCCCAGCATGTAGCCACAACCTGTCCGTCGTCCTTAATGAGCCTAGCCTCCAGCAACAGGGGAGTAGCAAAGAATGAAGATAAGGTGACAAACCAGCAAGCAGCAGTAATGAAGCCTCCTCAGTTCAACCATCATAGCTTCTTTATACCAGCCCACGCCACGCAATTTCAACAGCAAACAATAAGATTACTAGAAAATAAAAACCAAAGCCAAGGTGAATAATAAATGTGATCAAGAACAGGGTAGAACAGAGGATGCTATTGTCTTCTACAGCAGCCACTACTGCTTCAGCAACCATGTCTACATCGCCAGGAGCTTAGCTTCAGTACCTTTCCATGCCACTGGCGCTGTACGTACTCCAAGAGGAAACACATAGCCTCTTTTCAGCGCTTGTCGTAGCTCTTAGCAATTAGAAGACAAGAAACAAAAACATGAAGCCAA
The DNA here is from genome assembly GCA_033439115.1 of Firmiana major. Classification (NCBI taxonomy): domain Eukaryota; kingdom Viridiplantae; phylum Streptophyta; class Magnoliopsida; order Malvales; family Malvaceae; genus Firmiana; species Firmiana major. The sequence goes on along the minus strand of CM065908.1, from coordinate 39,797,557 downwards.
CACAGCAAAATATTTAAACCGTGAAACAAAGTAATATGCAGAATAGAGAACAAAATAAATTGATACACAAAAAGGTATTAAGCAAAAAAGACTAGTACTTAAGTATTAAATCGAAACTTGAAGAAACTTGAGCATAAAAATATCAAACGGTACTAAGATAGTAAGCTAATACAGAATCAAAATTTTAAAGAATTTGCACAGTGAAATAATTGAAGGAGATGGCCACTGTCACTGCGTCTTCTTCCCCTATTTACTGTTCATCAACTCAAACTATAAAGTGTAAAAAAAAAATAAACATTATGGAGTGTTGTTTTGACAACCGAGCCTCCCCTCCATTCAACATTTCTCAACAGTGAAGAAAAATGAAAAATCAAGCTGAAGATGAATACCATTAACCGAAACAAGAATGTTCATAAAAGGAGCTTAAGTGTAAAAAAAATTTCCAAATGAGAACTTGTAAAAACTTATAACAATGGTGGCTGTTAACAAAAAAAAAAAAAAACTAACGTGAGAACTAAAAGGAAACAAGAAAATAAAACATAGCAATGGAAAATTTAAACTAAAATAAAACTATTCTAAAAAAAACCCTAAACTTTACTCTAAAAACTACTCCTAAATTACTCTACCCTAAAAACTACATTAGGCTACACTAAAAACTAACCTAAATTCTACATATTTTCAATTGCTCATCATGTTCTATTTATACACTCACTTAGGGGTACAATGGTAATTGTTCATCCTAGATGAATTGGTATTGTTTGACCACTTGTCTTCATTTTATTTGCTGCAGAGTAGATATTTCCAAGTCACCCGTCTTCTAGTACACTTGGCTGTGCGATGTGACTCAGCGTATGTCTTCCAGAAGGTTGGCACGGTGTCCATTGATCTTATCATTTTAGAGCGAATAAAATATGGACACTTGGCATCGCGCGTGTCTAGACAACTGGTGACTCGGTTTGTAAATTGGAAGTGGTCCAGTCGCTTTTAGCTCGTTTTTAGCCTAATTTTTAACTGAAACACTGAGTTTCATCCGGATTTAACTTACCTGCAAATTAAAGAATTTTAATTAAATACATGAGATAATTAATAAAATAATATGGGGATTTAAATAATTAATTAGGAAATTAAGCACAAATAATTCTATTAAAAATAGAATTATAACAAAACTTGTTCTCATATTCTTCTACCGTCTTGCTGCCCTGTACCAAATCCAGAAATTCAGCCTGCGATTTCTTCTGAGTAGATAACGAAACATACTGACTTCTGAAAGCAGATAAGAAAATTCCTTAACTAATCTCTGAATGCCAAGAAATCAATTGTGTTTTGGTGGCTCTCCACCACACATTGGTCTGTCTAGTAAGCTTATATGTAGCCGTAAGGACCCGCTTGGAATCAGTGCACCCCAGATATTCAAAAATCCTTTCTAAGTCAGTTAGCCACTCCTCAGCCTTTACTAGGTCCTTCACCCCCTTGAACTCTCGAGGGTGCATCTTATGAAAGTCCTTTTTTTCTACTCTATTTCTGTCATATATCCCAATCTGTACTGGAGGCTGAGTGACAAGAGGTGCCGAAAGAACTTTTGGAAGAGGTGGAGGTGGTGATGGAGTCTGTATCAGTGTGGTACCCGATGCCTTAGCCCTAAAATGCTGGGTAAATAACGCTACTATGTTCTCAAATCCCTCCCTCATGTTCTGCTCAATACGACTTATTTAAGAGTTAGGATTCTCTGATTGTCGGGGAGGTGGTGGTGGCGGCTGATTTTTTCCTCCTAGGGTGGTTCCGTCTACCACTCATGGTTAATGATATAATACTTGCGCCAGAACCAAGAGATTTCAGTTGCAGCTATAACAGGTATACACAATTTATAACCAGACAAGTACATATACTTGGGATGTAATCAAACTTTAACTATCCGACACTGACAGTACTAGATAACCTTTGCTCTGATAGCACGTAAACTGTAACGCCTCGGAAGCATCGTAATTGAGGCTAACTTCTTTTTTGAACCTAATTTCTTACTTAGGTTGTATTCCTTACAACGTTGGTTACTTAGTTTCTTCTTTTGCTAAATCTGTTAATTCACTTAAATTTCGGCAGCATAACTTCTTATATTTTAACCTACCTTCATGCAATTAATACAATCATAATTTATAATTGCAAGCAGTTGTTTTTATTTTCCTAAACTTATCCTTTTCTGATTTAACATATTCCAAAATTAAATCAGTGATATCCGTACTTAACAAAATCAATACATTTCATTTGTTTCCAAAACCACTTCTTTACAACTCCGTAAAATTAGATTACATCCCCAAAAGTATTTACACACTAGTATAAGTACAATATAAATGTCTAGAAGTAAACATCAGATGATATACCTGAGCGTGTACTAAAGTAGTCTAGGAGGCTTAAAATCCACCAGTCTACTCAAGTACTCTGCAAATAGCTGAGCAGTCTCACTGCAGGTAATCTGAAATGAAGAGAAAAGGGAATAAGTTTCTAAAAAAACTCAATAAGGAAGATATCTAAAATAATCCTGATAACCTAACAGTATAACAAAAATCATGGTTAACATGTTTATTAAAAGCTTTTGTACTTACTTTAATCAAATTACATAAGCTTACTTACTTATTGTAGCAAAACAAAATTTACTTACTTGAAAATAAAATAGACATACATACATACTTACGAAATCAAATTTACATTCGTACTTACTAAATAAAGCTTACTTACTTTCATAATTCAAAACTTTCATACACTTAAACAAAGAGACTAGGCTTAATCCATATAACTATCAAGCAGACAAAAATATCATCATCCGTAGGGGGAATCAAATACCGATGGCCATGGTAGGGGCTATAGAATGGATTAGGGTCGTACAGTAAAACAGACATAATATTTGAATAACTAGCACACAGTTAGAGTATGGGCACCAATGGCTCTCGCCTGCGGGCACGAGATACTACGAAACAGGCACCACGTGTAGTGAAAACAATCACCACAAAGGCGAAGACAAGTACTACACAGGCGAAATGAAACAGGCACTACAATTGGCAAAGCCGGGCACCACAAGTAGCGGGCATGATATGCACACAACATAACTATTATGGTAGCTTCTAGCCTCGAAAAAGCTTACTTTCATGTTTTCCTACTAGCTTAAAAGTCACATAATTTCCATTATAAAATATTAATGTATCAAAAATTAAACAACATAGATAAACATGTTTGGTTTCAGGATTAAATCGAGGTTTTGTTCCTTTCAGGGACTATACTGGAAAGTTCGGGTTTTTCCACATAAATTCCTTATGCACTCATCCAATCATTTCATGAAATATAAAGCAATACAGCAAGTCATTAATACTTTAAATTATATCCCTTACCTAAACGGAGCTGGGGCAACACTAAATCGTCGGTATCGAGTTTACCTCGTTTTACGTGCCAATACCTCGAGCTGCCCAAAACTATTTTAAAACCATCACATGATGCTCAAAACCATCTTAACATGCTTAAATATGCATTATCTTACACAAACTTCATTGAATTTTGCCATTTCTGACAACTTCGTTATTAGCTCGGTTTTACCGATAAATGTATCGGTTTAAGCTATTTCGATAGTTTCTGTCCATCTAACTTTAATCTCACAAACCTAATAGCTTACACACTTATTCAAGTCCTTAGTTAACATATAACCATTCACCAAATTGTCAATTTCGACAGTTTTACAGTTTTCCACAAAATCGAGCTATAAACTGAGCTTTTCGGCATTAAACAAGCATTCTACAACACCCAACTCAACCAAATTTCATCTCTACCCTAACAATTAAAGGTTGGCTGAACCTACACATGTCTCTAGAAATTATTTCTTAAATTTCTACTTTAGCAAAAATCATCCAAATTCATCAAATAATAACATATATCATCATCATTATCATCTTTCAACAAATTCTCACCTAGTTTGACCAACTTTAACCACTTCTTCTTGATCCAGAAATGATTCTCCACTATAGATATACATCTATAGTACATAGAATCATCAAAAACAAACTTAAAAACTAGCCAAGAGTTCATGAATTTAAGTTTTCTCTCACCTTAGAAATAGGGCAGATTCTGCCCTTGTTCTTCTCACTAACGTTTAACGTAGTAAATAAGCTTGGTTAAGGCTGTCTTTTTTATATGTTGTAGAGGACTTGGAAAGAAGATTTTCTCCTTCTTGGCCGACTTCTAAAAATTCTTGGAAGGGGGTCAAAAAAATTACACAATCTGGACCAGTAGAAGATGCCTACGGTCAAAAGGGGAAGGGATAGCTTTCGGGTTTTAAGACGGTTTGGGGCATTCTTTGGCTTTCTAGAAAGATCATGAAGTGCTCTTTAATTCTGGAAAAAATCCCGATCAAAAACCTTTTGAAAGTTTGTAACACCCAAAAATTTTCATTTTATTATTTATTTGGAGTTAAAAAAATAATTAAGATACTCAGAATAATATTATGTAGGCTCGGAATGATCAAAGTGCTTAGAATAGTGGCACGAAGCTCGGTGCATGAAAATTGAGGTAAGGTTTTAAATTTAAAAATTACTCGAAGATTGCATGTATAGGTATATTTTGTAGTTAAAAGGTGAAACTAAGGTATGGGAAGTGAAAAAGTTAGGGAAAACTCAGGTTAGCGCTAAACCGAGCAATTAGACCCAATAAGAGAAATAAATTCGGACTAAATTCTATAAATTCATAAAAATTATTCTGAAGCCATCGAAAATTAGTGTAAGGCATAATTGACTTGGGAAATGAAAATTGACTGGAAACCTTAAGGTCTCGACTGTTGAATTAATTCTTAAAGTAAACCAAAAACCTTAAGCTATTTTAAGCGGTAATGACTAAATCAGGCAAAATGGGCCCAAATAGGGAAATTTTCTTAAAAAAGTGGGGCCCAAATTTTATGGGACATACTAGAGACCTAGTATAACACATGAATGGTGGAAATTTGGAAGAACATGGGTTGGAAATATTTTTTATGGAATTTAGGAAAACAAGGCAGCAGGCTGCCCTCACCTAGAAATCTGCTGACCCTACAAAATGGTTAAATTTGATAACCTTCTAGAAATATTTTGACCCCCATCTTTTCCAAAAGAAAATTAGACCTTATGCCTTTTCTAGAAAGGTACAGACCAACCCCAACCGACATAAGACCAAAGAGAACCGCTTCCTCCTTTCTACCGTACATGTCTTCTTCAGGGGTTAATTGTGTAATTTTTTTGGCCACCTTCCAGGAACTTTTGTAGTTTCAAGATGGATAAACCTTCCTCCTTAAGTCCTCTACAACATATAAAAAATTCAGCCCCAAACAAGCTCATTTGCTAGGTGAAACATTAGTGAGAAGGACAGGGGCCGAATCTTTCCTATTTCTAGGTAGGAAGAAAACTTAAATTTATGAGTTTTGGGTTGGTTTCTGATGATTCTAAGTAGTATAAATGTTGATCTATAGCTGACGGTCATTGTTGAAGGCTGAATTTTGGGTCAAACTTGGTCAAGCCCGAGGTAAAGTTGTTGGAACTTGATGATTGCTAGATATGTTGATGTTTAATGAATTTTGATAGTTTTGCTTAAGTAGAATTGGAAGAAAACTTATCTAGGGGTGTGTATAGTTTTGGCCAACCTTGATAGGTTGAAGAAAAGATGAAGTTTGGTTGAGTTTGATGTTGTGGAATGTTAGATTTATATCGAAAAGTTAGGTTTATAGCTTGGTTTAGATGAAAACTGAGAAAGTGTGAAAATCAGATGATTTGTATGTTGTGAATTTATAATTAGAGCTTGGAATAAATGTGTAAGACACTAGGTCAACGAATTGAAATTAGAAGGAAAGAAACTATCAAAAATAGCTTAAACCAAAAAAGTAGGGAAAATCGGTAAAATGGCTGAATCTAGTGAGTTTTACGCAGGTTAAGGTATATTTAAGTATATTAAGATGAATTTGAATATCATTTGATGGAATTGAAATTATTTTTGGTAGCCCAAAACATTGGCATGCAAAATGAGGCACACCCGATACTTGGCGATTTAGTGTTGTCTCAGCCTCGGTCAGGTAAGGGATACAGTCTATTTTAGTAACGATATTCCTTACCTACAAATAGATATTTTTAGAATGGAAAACCTTTATTATAACAAGCACGAATTTTAAAATGACCTTAAGCCCGTGTTTATTTAACTCGAGTTCATGATTTTGTATAAATTGTAAGTTACGATTATTTGTGTGTTAAGCATGTGTATATATATGTAAATTTTTGAAATTACAACTCCTATAAGCTTTTGTACAAATAAATTTGAAAATAAATTCTGTAAATGATGATAATTTTGATTTTGAGCCTATAGGCTCAAAATGTGTGAGTCAAGGAAAACTTGGGGGTCGATAAAAGAGACCGAAGGGAATTCTAGCCAACAGCCTATAAACGAGTTGGGCCTTGACTATATCGTACATATTTCTATGTCTCTGTCATGTCACCTTCGTAGCAGTATGTGTTTCCCCCTGTGTGGCATTTTTGTGATGCCGTACGACCTTGATCCAGTTTACAGCCCTACTAAGGCAATAGGTATTCTATTCCCTCTTCAGAGGATGCCCTCTTTTGAGGATGAAGTAGTGATTACCCTTATGACAGTAATAGTGAATGCCTAGTCTCCATATTTCAATTTTGTTACTATCCATCTATTACTTATGCTTAACTATGTAAACATGAAATTTTTCAGATTTTGACGGAAGTAAGAAAGTATATGAATTATGTTTTGGTATGAAAAGGTATATGATTTTGAGTATGTGAACTTATATGATTTTTAACTGATCGATTTGAAAATGGTACTTTGTTAACTAGTATTATTATTTTTCTAAATGTTTTGCATATTATTATTATTTTAATGTACTCCTTACTGGACTAGTTGAAGCTCACTCCACTTTTTCCTCCTTTCTAGATTATTTACAGTAAGTACCTTCGTGCCTGCTGCGTATCCGATAAGGGTGTCTAGTACTGTCAGTGTTGGTTAGTCAGAGATAGATTACATCCCAAGTGTCTGTACTGGTCTGGTTATAAATTGAAAATATCTGCTAAACTTATGACCAAGTTTATTGTGTACGCACATGTACATTAAATATACACTATGACCGAGAGATGAGGTTGACCCCGGAGGTAGGTACAACCACCTCCACCACCTATCCCACAGCCAGAGAGTCTTAAGTCTTGTATAAATCAGTTGGAGCTGGATGTGAGGCAGGGATTTGACCAAATCGCAGCATTGTTCGCTCAATATTTCGGGGCTAATGCATTCGGTACAGTTCCTATTCTAGCTCCTACACCCATGCCACCACAGAATCCACCCCGATCTCCTCCACAGACTGTTCCAGTGTCTTTAGCCGCTTCGCCACCGGTATAAACCAGGCCTGAGGATAAGGACTTGGGCTGGTTAAGAGATTTTCTTAAGCTGAATCTATCGTCATTTAGGGGGTTAAGGACCTCGTCGAGGAAGAGAAGTGGCTATCAGTGATAGTGACAACTTTTGACTATTTAGGGTGTACTGATGCAGAAAAGGTTAGCATGGGTGTATATATTCTTAAGGGATAGGCTCGACATTGGCGGAAAGCCACCCAGAGACTATTGACTGCCAGCCACCTGGTAATTAGTTGGGATGCCTTTCAGTCAGCTTTTCAGACCCAGTACGTCCCTCGCACTGTCCAAAAGAATATGCAAGTAGATTTTTTGAATTTAGTCCAGGTAGTTTGATAGTCGATGAGTACGAGAAACAATTTATTATTTTAATGAGATATGATCCCAAGACTGTCAGGGACGAGGAGGGCCGTACAGAGCAATTTTGATATCGATTAAGGCCAGCCATTAAGGATAGATCACTGGGGCTCCGTGTTACAGAATTTAAGGACGCTCTGGGTCGCGCGTAGGAAATTGAGAGGGGATTAGATTTGACACAGTCTCAGTATGGGTCCCGGGTGAAGGCCAAAGATAAGGGTAAAAGGCCTGAGGCATCTCAAGTAGATTATAAGAGGGATCCGCCTAAGAGGCAAAGGATCCAGGAGCCTAGGGCAAGGGTTGATTGGCCTAAGATTCCTTCCAGTACTAAAGAGACCACTCAATGCCCTAGGCTAGGTGTTAGATCTATAAAGACTATGGTCGGCCACACGAGGGTGTTTGCTACCGGGTGACATGTAGATGTTTTAAGTGTGGAGACATAGGCCACAGGGTTAAAGGTTGCCCATTGCTTCAGACACCATAGCCCTAAGAGCCTCAACGACAATAGCCTCAGAGATAGACTCCCCAAAGACGGGTCTCCGTCGTTGAGAAGGGTAAGAATCCTATCTTAGAGAGACGTGTATTTGCTATTGATAAGGAGACTGCAGACACTTCATCTGAGGCTATTCGAGGTAGACTTCTTATCTGTGACTATGAAGCACATGTATTATTTGACCCTGGATCCACACATTCTTTTATTTTGCCATAATTTGCATATAAACTGCACTTAGAGCCTGAATCTTGAGATCATATAGTGCATGCAAATATACCTATGTGTGAGTCTCAAAGGATCGATAAAGTATGTAGAAAGTGTGAAATTAAGGTGGGAGATAAGGTAATGTTAGCAAATCTAGTTTTGTTAAATATGCATGGTTTTGATGTGATTCTAGGTTTGGATTGACTAGCTGCCAATCGCGTAAGTCTTGACTGCTATACTAAAACTGTAACCTTCTCCCTATCTAAAAAATTCAATGTACGTTTGGTTGATAAAAAGTAAACGAGTGAGGTTCAATGTCTGAAATCTTATGATATAATTATAATTTCCTGTAATTACTGATGAATTTGCTGATGTGAATGATATATCACACTCATATCAGATATCAATCAGGAAACTTAGAGGATAGAAGAAATACCAGTTGTGTGTGAATTTTTTGATGTATTTCTAGATGAGTTGCTAGGCTTACCACCAGAGAGAGAGCTGGAGTTTACTATTATTTTAGTAGTAGATACCCAGCCAATCTCTAAACCTCCTTATAGGATGGCACTGATTGAATTAGAAGAACTGAAGAAGCAGTTGCAAGAGTTGCTTGATAAGGGTTTTATTAGACCCAGTCTGTCACTATGGGGAGCTTCGATTTTATTTGTTAAGAAGAATAATGGTAGCCTTAGATTGTGTATAGATTACAGATTACTGAACAAGGCTATGGTGAAGAATAAATATCCCCTGCCAAGAATAGATGATTTATTTGATAAGCTGAGAGGGGTGTCAGTGTTTTCTAAGATTGATCTGAGGTTGGGCTATCACCAGTTGAGAATTCGAAGGGAGGATATGCCTAAGATAGTCTTCCGGACGAGATACGACCATTATCAGTTCTTAGTGATGCCGTTTGGCCTGACTAATGCCCATGTTACTTTTATGAATAAGATGAATGAGGTGTTTCGAGAGTATTTAGATCGATTTGTAATAGTCTTCATTGACGACAATCTCATCTATTCTAAGTCCCGGGAGGAACATGCGTAACTTTTACAGATTATGCTTCATAAGCTTCTAGAAAAGCAGTTGTATGAAAAGTTTAGTAAATGTGAGCTTTGGTTAGATCAGATAGCTTTCCTTGGTGATATTGTATCTAAAGATGGGATGCCAGTTGATCAGTCTAAGATAGAGGCTGTACTCAAGTAGGAGAGACCGAGGACAGTTATAGAGATTCGAAGCTTTCTGGGATTGGTAGGGTATTATAGGAGGTTTGTTGAGGGATTCTCTAGGATTGCAGCTCCTTTGACCACATAAAGACGTCTCATTTGTATGGTCTGAACAGTGTTAGCAAAGTTTCCAAGACCTTAAACAGAGATTGACTATAGCACCCATTCTGACCATTTCGAGTGGATCCAGAGGCTTCATAGTTTATAGTGATGCTTCTCGTCAGGGTCTGGGGTACGTACTCATGCAGCATGGGAGGGTAGTCTCTTAGGGTTCATGATAGCTTAAGGACCATGAGCAGAATTACCTTATGCATGATTTGGAATTAGACTTTGTGGTGCTGTCTTTGAAGATATGGCAACATTACTTATATGGAGAAAGGTTCCAGATCTTTACTGACCATAAGAGTGATGTTGAAGATATGGCACTCAACATCGGCTGTGTGGCTATCCACCAATGCTCGGCTTCTCCCTCTAGCACAGAAGCCGCAAATGTGACCTTCTCGGTGTCAGAGCAATGGAAAAATCGGTAAAGCTTCTCCATACCACGTATCAAATGCTCGACCAACACTGGGTTCTTCACCCCACTAAAAGAAGGTGCTCTAAACTTTTGAAATTCCCTCAGTCTACCCAGATCACAGTCATAAACTCCCTCCCCACCAACCTGTTGTGGAACTACATGATCATCAACTGGTAGGGGAATGTCCTGAACTGGGGGAGGTGCAGGTATCTCTACCTCTGGAACCTGAGGTCTCAGTACAGGCTGTACTGGTTCATCTCTCTCAGGTGCAGCTGCCTGACCAATAGGGTTTTCTTGTCTACCCTCCATTCTAGCTAGAGCCTGTGTAAACATTTCCATCACTGCGTCTACACTGCGCTGCAACTGCGCTATTCTGGCCTCAGCGGCCTCACTAAGCTCAGGTGGATCTCTACGAGAATTAGACCCACTACGCCTCCCGAGCTCATCTCTATACCCATTAGAGCGTGAACTCTCTCCTTTACGACCACGTCGTCTATCAGACATCCTGCATACTCAATAAAAAGTATCTTAGTCACAATTTCCTGCTTGGTATACACATTTGTATCCTAATAATACACAGTACTTTAGGGATGTATAATTTTTTAATTATGGATATGACTCACATTAGACCAACTTTGCTCTGTTACCATTATTTCTGTCACGACCCTCTTCCGCCGCCTTTTACCCTAACACATACCACTTACAGTTGGGCTGTGAGTCAAATCCAATCCATATCTTCTCATTTATAGTTTAATTAATGTAATTAAACAAATTGAAATAGAAACTGGACTTCTATAACATATGCGGAAACGTTTACATCAGTTTCTATTAACTATACATCCATTTTTGTACAACACATTACTAGACTGTGCATTAATTTATAGGATACAAAATTTCTCTTTCATATCATCACATAGTGTATACCTTTCTGTATGGCTGGATGACAAGAGAAAACCTTGGCAGGGACGAGTGCAGTACTCACTACTGAGTAGTATGTCTGGAGGAGGAAATAACCATGACTTAACCAAAACCACTACAAATTTTTCGTATTTTTTATTTACCTTTCCTCTCTTCAATGGTTGGGCTCTGATTCGATGTTAGAATCCTCGCTTACCATATCCATCATCCACTTTCAAACATACAAGTCAATACATTATCTATTGACTATAATTTCTTTTATAATACTTGTGAGATCATATAAAAGCTAATACCAATACATTCCCCATAATATATATCGTATACATCACTGGGCTATTTCTATGTTTAGATACATAATCGTACAAAATATGTATACCTGTCGATCGATAGGAAATAGCAGCGGACAACAGGAATACTATCCCTCAAAAGCTCTCACTCTATTGCTGATGCTTTGTAGAGAGATGTAAAGAAAGGGGCTGAGCATACAACGCACTCAGTAAGGAAATTAGGCAAGCAAGTAGATATCTACACTATCTACTCAAAATAATGCTATGCCTGAAAACGTTATTTCCTTAACTCATTTTCAAAGCATGTCTTTAAAATATATATATATATACACTTGTACAGATTTAAATCCCATGTACATAAATCATGCTTTTTTTCTCAAATGTAGGCCTGTAGTGCAAAACAATGCAGCTTTATAATATCACAATGCATTTAGATAAATCATGCCATGTATATTTAAATAACACTAAATATGGCATTTAAATCATTCACAACACAAAATCGGACTCCGACCCATCCCTCAGGTCTATCTGCCATTAAATTAGTCAATCAGGTGATATATCATGTAAGACTCTGTCGTGAAAATGCAAATATGCAATAGTATCCTGGACTATGATCATATCCGACAAAGGTGATCCCAGGCAACACAGTACTCGGTGTGCGGGGCATCACTGCTGCAACGGGAGGGGGGTCAGTCCATCATAGCCGCCAGCTATATCCTCCTCAACTCCACAACAACACACGGTACAGTGTACTCCATGCCACATGCACGGTACAACGTACACCCATGGACCCTACATCACAATCAGGTTGCCTGCCATAGGTCTTAGCCCTCAAAACCATGGAATATCATACCACGTCTCTAAATCCTCATGTGAACCTCTCAGAGTGTGACACTCAGTCTACACGAGGAAATCAAGCATGGTTTTCAACATGTATTATATATCACATAAAATACAGTGCGCGTCTTTGAGCGCGACTCACAGTCGACACTCCGCTCAAACACTATTTCACATCACAAACTCAAACTCTAGTGCGAGTAAACTTCCAGCAACTAGGTCAATGCATAGTTCATGTTTCAAATCAAGTACGAGCAACAGCTCCAGTACCATGCTATGCACAAAACTCATTAAATTAAGTAGAGCAATAGCTCTAGTACTATGTCATGTATAAATCATGAAGAATCGAGTACGAGCAACACTCTAGTACTCTGTCATGCATCTCATGTAAAACTCGACTACGAGCTAATCGCTCCAGCACTCTCTCATGCATAAATCACATAAAACTGAGTACGAGTAAAAATTCCAGCATTCTATCATGCATGTCATGGAAATCTAGTGCGAATCATAATCCCACACTAATATATGTGGAAAATATATGAAATCCAGTGCGAGTTGTGCTCCAACACGATTTATTCTCACATAATATGATAAATGGCTCTAAAAAAAGGGATGATTTTCAAAATATCAAAATCAGCACTATAAAGTGTGCTTAATTCATATCAACCTCAAAATCATTAGCCAATATATTTATTCTTCTGCTAAACAACAGTAAAACACTCAAAATGGTGGTTTCCATGCTTTTTACAACTTTTCACAAAAGTTGACTTTTTTCCTAACTAATGGTAAAATCGTAATTTACCACTATCAGGTCATAATAATTATTATTCACTTTCTGTGACCCTCAGAGTTTTTAAGTGAATGTTAAAGCAGACGAAAATACGTGCAGGTATCTCTAACTACTCACAAAAGTCCCTTACCTCAGATCACGTCAAGTGACCTCACTTCCTTAGTGCTACTCAATCTCGCAGTCCGATCAGCTCTCAATGTAAAATCCGAAGCTGTAAATAACCATTCATCAAGTTAATTATACTTTTCCTACTATATTACACATTAAATACAGTCTATTTCCCTTAATGGGCTTTAATAATCCTTAATAGGCCTAACTATGCCTTAAGCCCATTTCCATTTTACTATTCATTTTCATTGGGCCTATTAGGCTTGTGGGGCCCACCAACTCATATTGGGCTTGTCTTAGACCCATTACATCATATTGGGCCTAAAATAATTGGGCTTAGCCCATTAGACCTCTCGGCCACATGCCATGGCCGAGAGCACTCCATGCCGTCGGTCACACCTTGGCAAGTCGTCCATGTCCGTTTGTTTAGCCAAATTCACTTAGGCATTTTCACAAACACTTGGTTGGCATGTCTTAAGCCTTTCCTATAGTTCATGTTGGCATTTTATCAAACACCTTATGTGCCAATATCATACAACCATCCATATGAACAAATTGATTATAACTAATTATGTCATAATCATGTATACATGCATATCAACCTATACATGTCTTAAAATCTCATGGGTATTTATCAAAACTCATATACCAACGTTCTACCATCACATGTTCATAGTGTTTTTATGTGTTTCAATCCATAAAACATATACCAATATACTTAAAATCATTCATACATTAACATATATGAATTTGAAAGCTTGAAAATATACCTAGTATTTGTGTTCACACTTGGCCGAAACTTTGAAGCCTCACGGTTTGCACACTATGGCTCCTTGGTAGCCAATTCCAACATATGTCACTCTCCTCTCAATTTGGAACAACTTTCATGAAGATTGAAAGTTCCAAATATGCCTTTTTCTTAGTGATTTCTAGTGAGAGAAAGCTTAGAAGACTTTTCAGTTATGGTTTCATCACTTTGCCGAAAATGAAAGGATGAAGATGATTATGTGTTGGCTGGTATTTATAAGTCCATTAATTAGTCATTAAGCTAAAATCCAGCCACCTTAATTGACTTCCAAAAAGTTTAGGTAATGGTTATCATTTTAGACTTTGTTACCTTTCATTAATGGCTTTTAACTTATTCAAATGGGCTTTCAATTGGGCTTCTCGGTTTGGGCTTTTCCTTTGGGATTTTGGGCTGAAATTTTTACTACCTATTGGGCCTTAAATTGTCTCAATATTGGGCCCACAAATTGGCCCAACAATTCGGCCCATTGGGCTTTCCAAATTCGGCCCACACTTATGATACCTTAATGGGCTTTAAAATTTCCAACTTTGGCCCATTGCGTTTTTAACCATTAAATTTAATCTGAAATCCTTCCGAATAAATTTTTCTTACTTTCAGGGATGATGATCTTGTATTCTGACCAAGAATATTTTTCACCAATTGTTTTCTCCATACTTAGGTTAATTTTTAACCATTGTTAGTCAACTATATTAAAAGTCCACTTTTCTTAACTATAGTTGACTTTTTCCTTAATTATTGACCAAGTTGACTTTTTCTCAAAATTCCAAAAGTGTCATATCTTATGTCTTACACTCTCGTCTTTACGTTTCAGCCATTCCTGGTAGATAATTACACCCGAAACACCTTAACTTGCTAAAAAAGTTCGTTTTACCCTTTTTAGCTTTTACTCTCATTCTCTGTATTCGGAACTAAATCAAACTGACTTTCCTTCATGAGCCCTCTATATTTTCTCATTTTAAGTACTTATTTTCAGTAAGAATGAATCAAATCCACTTGGTTTAGCCTTTGACTCTTAGCTCACATTAGGCTTTTATGTAGCTTTTAAGTGTTAAAGCATTTCACTAGCACTTAAATCTAGTAATTGCTCTTCTTATGATTTAAATAACTCAATACATGTCTGTACATGTATAAATCATAAGGAGCAAGCTACATAAAAATACGGGTCTAACAATGCTCACTTACTCGGAAAATTTGGTCCTCCAAATTAGAACCAAGTCAGTCATCGAATAGATGAGGTTGTTTCTCTCGCTTCAAACTCTCTAGCTCCCTAATAGTCTCCTCTGAAGTATGATGCTACCAGAGAACCTTCACTAATCCGATAGTCTTCAATCTCAATACCTTTTCCTTCCTATACAATATCCGAATCGGTTACTCAACATATGACATGTCCTCTTGGAGCTCCAAAGGCTCGTAACTAATCACATGTGTCGGGTCCGGGTGATACTTCCGAAGCATCGATATGTGGAAGACGTTATGGACACCTGATAAGTTCGGTGGCAATGCCAACCTAAAAGCCTTATCTCCCACTCGATCAAGTATCTCAAAGGGTCCAATATAGCGAGGATTCAACTTTCCTCTCTTCCCAAATCTCGCTATGCACTTGGAAGGAGAAACTTTCAGGAACAAGGATTCACCAACTACAAACTCTAGTGGCCTTCGTCTCTTGTTAGCGTAACTCTTCTGTCTACTCTTAGCTATCCTCAATCTCTCTACAATCAAAGGATGTCGTCAGATGCTTGTGTAACCAAGTTAAGAGCAAAAATCTTACGGTCACCCACTTCTTCCCATCCAATAGGGGAACGACATCTTCAGCCATATAAAGCCTCATACGGTGCCATCCCGATACTCGAATGATAACTGTTGTTGTAGGAAAATTCAGCTAGTGGCAAGTGGTCATCCCAGGAGCCTCTAAAATCTAGCACACATGCTCTTAACATATCTTCCTGAGTCTGTATAGTCCTCTCTGACTGACCATCTGTCTGAGGATAGAAAGCGGTGCTCAACTCAACTGGGTTCCCATGGCTTCTTGAAATTGTCCCCAAAAGTGGGAAATGAAGCGGGAATCCCTATCAGAGACTATGCTCACTGGTACAGTGTAACCTCACTACCTCGCGTACATACAGCTCAGCTAATGTACTCAGAGTATCGGTCGCTCTCATAGCTAGGAAGTGGATTGACTTCATCAGTCTGTCGACGATCACCCATATAGCGTCGTGATTCCTGCGGGTTCTTGGTAAACCCATCACAAAATCCATGGTGATATGCTCCCATTTCCATGTCGGTATAGGTAGAGACTACAATAACCCTGTAGGTTTCTGATGCTCTACCTTCACCTGCTGACATAAGAGACACTTTGCCATAAAATCTGCTACATCTCTCTTCATACCCGACCACCAGTATACCTTTCAGAGGTTCTGATACATCTTGTTACTCCCCGGATGTAACGTATACCTCGACGAATAAGCTTCTGCCAATATCAATCTCCTGACTCCTGGATCCTCTGGAACACACAATCTGCCTCTGAACCTCAATAGTCTATTAGAACTCAACTCAAAATTAGTCACTGTGCCCTTCTGCATCTGACCACTCACATCCATACAAAATGGATCAGTCTGCTGAGCCACTCTGATCCTGTCCAACAGATCCGGTTCCAAGCGTAGACTAGCTATCACATAGCCTGTGTCCTTGCCAGAAGGCACAACTCCCAAACTGAGGCTAGCAAACTACACTAGCAACTCATGTTCCATAACCATCATATATAATACTATCCCAAGGCTCTTCCTACTCAAAACATCTGCTACAACGTTAGCATTACCCGGATGATAAAGCATCTCACAATCTTAGTCCTTCAGAAGCTCTAGCCATCTTCTATGTCTGGTGGTAATCCTGGCAACTCATCTAGAAAACATCTGGGTACTCATTGATCACAGGAATATCTAATAACTCCGGATGTGCCTTATCCATATCTACCACATACACAATAAAACCTTGATATGTTGAAGGTTTTCTAAGTAGGTAAATCATATCATAAACATAATTTCTCCTTTCATTTATTCTCATTAAACTTTACAACATATTTAGTAGGGTTAGGAAACATAGCTGTCTTAGCATAACAGTCTAAAACAACATGGTTTCCAGATAACCAATCTATTCCTAAGATTACATCAAAGTCACTCATACTTAGCAATATTAGATTGGCTTTCATATCCTTATTCCCTATTCTCAACCTGCTTCCCCTTCTCTTCTGCTGTTGTTCTCCTCCTCGAAACAGAAGGATCAACTGGAGCTCTCTCTGGCTCCCTGCCATTCAGTGAAGTAGTCTCAACCATCTGCGGGCAAGCTCTAGTAATATACCCTGGTTTCCCACATCGAAAACACACTATAGGAGTCAGCGGACACGGTCTACCTCCATGTGGCCTATTGTATTTTCTGCACTGATCATTAGTAGGTCTCTCCCGTGTCTCCTCAATCTGTGGTCTCTTACCGAAGAGTTTCCTCCCTCCTCGATAACTGAAACCTCTATCTCTAGCTGGCCTCTTATTCTATATATCTTGGCTCCGACTAAACTTCCCAAACTCGAAAGTATTCCACTCATAATCTTGTTCGCACAGTTGCTCCCTGCGTACTGCTTCCTCATAGGTGGTTATATCTAATGGGACTAACCTGGACCGCAGAACCGCTCTCAATCCATCGATGAACTGGTGGACCTTCCTGGCCTCACTATACATGGTATATGGGTCATATCTCCCCAGGGATAGGAATCGAGTCTCATACTCGTCCACTAACAAGCTCCCCTGTTTCAGTCCCAAAAATTCTGCCTGTAGTTTTTGCTGTGCGGTATCGAGAACAAACTGCCTCCTAAAGGCATCCCGAAAGATCTCCCAACTAATATCTGTGTTGAGCTCTCAATATGGGTTTGGTGGACTACCACCAATGCTCTACAGCTCCCTTCAGTAGGAACGCAACAAATGTGACCATCTCTGATGTCGTACACTCGAAAAATCCATAAAGCTTCTCCATCTCAGCAACCCACTCCTCAGTAGCTACAGGGTCCTTGACCCCACTAAAAGATGGAGGTCTAAACTTTTGGAATTCTCACAACCGATGCAGATCACATCCTGTGAGACCCCGTATATGTATAAGGGTATATATGTACATAGAAGTGTAAATAGAGTTGTACTATGAAGTATATGTGATGTAAGTCCACAAGTAATGTACACACTTGTAATGAGAGTGATAATTGTACATACAAGTTTCATTATATATGAATGTGTAGTAATGGACTTAAACATGTGGAGAATGTGTGTAGAATGGATTATGAGTAGTTTGGTAAAATGGAAGTAGAATTGCATAAGATGTGCACTTCCATTCTTGTTTATGTTAAGTACCATTGGTCATACAAAGATCCTACACAAGTTTTAATGTGTATGAAGTGAGGATAGATACCATTTTCAAGTCTCAAGAAGAATGAATGAGGAAATGATCATGGTAGCAAATTAAGGATATTTGGTAAGTGTTGTTGCAGAGGAAATCTGGAAATTTTGAAGGGCAGATCGATCTCAGGGGATGAGAGATCGATCTGGAAGAGCCAGAATGCTCTTATTTGGGCGAAAGAATAGAACAGATCGATCTCCAATGGACCAGATCGATCTCCTTAGCTCTCTGTTTGGGAGCAGATCGATCTCATGCTTCGACAGATCGATCTCATGCCTTGACAGATCGATCTCATGCTTCGACAAATCGATCTCAGGCTTAAAAATGCCGTGAAAAAGAGGGATTTTAAGGGACCAGATCGATCTCCTCTTGGACCAGATCGATCTCCTCAAGTTATTTCTATATAAGGAGTGCTGGAAATCAGAAAATTTCGGGAAAAACATAAACCTTTCACTTTCAACCCAAAAACCTAACATTCTCTCTCAAAAATCAGTCATTTTCAGTGAGGTTTGAAGAGAGACCATTAGAGACAAAGTTGTTCCTATCAAAGAGAAGAACAACATAGTTTGAAAGCAATTTCCCATTGTTGATATTGAAGGATTTAAGGGCATTGCCATTGGAGCAAGAAGAGAAATCAAATTTGGTAAGATTCTAACACTCCAACTATGGTACATTGTTTATTTAATTGATTTTGGAGTTGTTTGGCATGAGTATGGATGGTTAGAAACTATCTAAATACATTGGAATGATTTTGACCTAGAAATGGTCTAGAGTGAGAAAGTGGAATGTATGGAGATTAATGATGAATGAGATATGTAAAAGTTATTTATAGTGTTGTGGTATGATTTTAAGATGTGGTTAGTGGATAAATTGGGAGATTTACCTAAAAGAGGTAAAATGAGGGTTAAGGCATTTGTAAAATGCATAAGTAAATAATGTTGACTAGTGAGGTCAATTATGGGTTAAATACGTTAACTCAATCGATTTAATGAATGAATCGCAGCTTCCGAGGATACGCCGAGGCGAGTTGACCCAAGAGCGTGAGGAGCTAAGAGAAAAGGAGTCACACCAAGTAAATCGAGGTAAGGGAATTGTGTGGACTCTTAGAGATATTGTGCGCAATTTGGGCGCATAAATGTTTTGCTAGAATGCATGAGATTAGGAAATGTTGTTGTTGGGTGATTGAAGGGTAAAAGTTGGGAGTTTGAGAAATGTGCATGAAAACAAAAGCATATTGCTTTGAAAATCATGTTTTATTGCTTTTTAGCAAATGATTGGTAGGTTGGCTAACATTGAAATGATTTGCAAAAGAAATGAGTATGTTTTGGTTTTGATAACCACATTTTGCAAGTTTTGAGCCACCTACATGATTTCGTGAGTATGGAAGAGTGCAAGAGGCACTAGTTTTCACATGGATTTCATATTGTTTTGGCATTGTGCTTTGAGTTTGTCTCGCACTGGATGCCCATCTTGCATGTTGCCGTGTTTGGAGCTTCGAGTAGACTTGGTGTCACATCGATTAAATAGGCTCACACGTGCATTGTTTTGAGACATGGCATGTTAAAACAACCTGATGAGCCCGAACAAGGGATAAGGGTTGGAGATCCGCCTGATGAGCCCGAACGAGGGATAAGGGTTGGAGGAACAGCTGATGAGCCCGAACGAGGGATAAGGCTGGGGGTCCACGGAGTACGTTGTACCGTGCATGTAGCATGGAGTACATTGTACCGTGTTGTGATGTGATGTGCCGTCTTCGGACGAGATCTACTATGGACCGGCGGGTAGGATTTGACCCACCTCCCGTGTGGAAGCAGATGGTGGTGATATCCCGCACACCTGATCCGTGTAGCCGGTATCACAGGTTATGTACATAGACCTTGAGGTTATTACCTATTGTTGAAACTGCCTATCTCACATGTCTAATGCTATTTGAGAATAAATCCATGTTTGAAGTGATTGTGGTCAGGAAAGCCCGAGGGATGGGCTGGGACCTGACGTTGAATTGATTTGTTAATGGTTTTTAAAGTGCACGAATGCATGATGTTTAATGCCATGCCTTATTGTGAAAATGCATGATGTTTAATGCCATGCTTTTATTGTGAATTATGCATGATGATTTATACCATGCTTTGAGTTGAAATGTGCACTGAATTTTAATAGCATGAATGCTTTACATACCATTAACACAATCATACACTCATGTTTTGAGATAAACAATGAATAAAATGCTTTTGAGCATGGCATCACGATCACGTAGATAGTACAGTATCTACCTGTTCGCATGATTGCCTTACTGAGCGTGTGGTTTGCTCACCCCCCTTATTTTCCCCTCTCTACAGAGATTTGAGTATAGATTGGACGTGACTGGAGGCATTCCCTTTTTGGTAATCCGCTGCATCCCATCGCTAAAGGTATACACACTTGGATTATTTTGTATCTAAACTAGACATAGCACAGTAGCATTTTGTATGTAACTACTGGGGATGTAAAACAATGTAAAACAATGTAAACACATGTAACAACTCTGATATATATACATTTATACAAGTGTTTACTCATAAATAATGTTTCAAATTGAATTGGTATGGTGGAGTGAGTTAGACGTCGACACACAGCCCAACTGTTAAGCGTGTGGTTGTTCACGATCGAGGAAGGATGATTAAGGATTGATGCATGAAAATGCGAAAAATTTGTACGTATTTTGGTAAGTTAAGGGTCGTGACAGAAGTTGGTATCAGAGCTCGAGTTGGTCTGACGAGTGTCGTGTCTAAAATACATAATAAGTGAAAAAATTACATCCCCAAGTTACTGTGCTTGTTTAGATACAAATAGTGTATGTCGATGGGTTGACTAAGTATTTGGTTGTGAATGTAGGGAACTGAGTAAGTATGCCTAATACCAGTCGCGGTAGAGGGATGAGAGCACAGGCTCGAGGCCGTAGAGGTAGGCCTGGGGGTCGTGTTGAGCCGGAAACACACGAGGCTCAGGAGGATGTTGAGGTGGAGGTCGACGTTGAGCACGCTCCACAGGGTCCAGAGGAGAGGCCCGAGAATACTGAGGCTCGCTTCGCGAGGATTGAGCGGAGCATTGAGATGATTTTGGAATTGGTCACTCAATCTTTACCTGGAGTTGGCGGTAGACAGAGTCCCGCTACACAGGGTGATGCCGAGCAGGCAGCAGCTCCTGAGGCACGGGCAAGGCAAGCCCAAGGACCTCAGACGACAGATACCCCACCCCCACAGGATGTGCCTACGCCGGTTGCTACGCCAGGCAGTAGAGGTTGGGGATATGGATGTGATTTGGATAGACTGTGGTAATTCCAGAAGTTTGGACCGCCATCTTTCAGTGGAGTAAAGGACCCAGTAGCGGCTGAGGATTGGATCAATGAGATCGAGAAATTATATGGGTTCTTCGAGTGCACTACTACCGAGATGGTAGCATTTGCCGCTTTCATGCTGAAGGGATCAGCAGAACATTGGTGGAAATCCACCAGGCTTATTTTGAGAGCCCGGCATACTGAGATCAGCTGGGATGTGTTTCTAGAGGCCTTCCGGAGACAGTATGTCCCGGATACCGCCCAGCGGAAGCTAAAGATGGCATTTTTGGGACTGACCCAAGGGAGCAGGACTGTGGATGAGTATGAGACTGCTTTTATATCCCTGGGCAGATATGATCCCAACACGATGAGTAATGAGGTCGAGAAGATCCAGAAGTTTGTGGATGGATTGAGACCAACCATCAGGTCTAAATTGGTTCCCTTGGATATACCGACCTATGAAGAGGCAGTGCGCAGGGCGCAATTATGTGAACAGGATGTTGATAGAATCGCCTCGGAGTTTGGAAAGGTTAGTAAGATGAGGGACAGAGATAAGAAGAGACCTATGATGGATAGAGGCTTCAGCTATAAAGGAAGCAAGAGATTCTCTGGAAGGAGGCCAAGAATTGATGAAATCCGGGAGAGGACAGTTGATACTCCCATGTATCCGGCCATTGCTCCAGCTAAGGGAATCGTGATTGGAGGACCACGGCCTACTACAGAACAATGTGGCAAGTGTGGTAGGTACCATGGTACTCGACCATGTTATGGACCTCAGGTTGTATGCTTCAGATGTGGGAAGCCAGGGCACATAAGCAGAGATTGCCCCGAGATGATAGAGAGAGCCCCACAGAAGGGCAAGGAGCCAGAGAGAGCTCTAGTTGGTACAGCTGCTCCGAGGAGGAAGGCTACAGCTGAAGAAAAGGGGAAACAAGCAGTGGGTGTAAGCAGAGGACGAGTGCACGCACTGGATCAGGATACTGCAGATCAGTCTTCAGATGTGGTAAAAGGTACCATCCAAATCTTTGATTTAGAAGCTTATGTACTGTTTGATCCTGGTGCCACACACTCCTTTATTTCGCCATCCTTTGCATGTAAATTGTTGAAGCATGTAAAACCCATGCTGCTTGATAAGATGTTATTGATATCTACCCCTATGAATGATAGTCAGTTGACTGAGCATATATATAGGGATTGTAAAATGAAGATAGGAGGTAAAGAGATGGCAGCCGATTTAATTTTATTAAACATGAGTGATTTTGATGTGATCCTAGGAATGGATTGGTTGGCTGCCAATCATGTTGTTATGGATTGTCATGCGAAAACTTTGATGTTTCCGAAGATAGACAACCTTGTAGTTAATTCTGTGAAATGAAATTAAAGAACATGATTATTATAAGTGTGATGAGTACAATCTTGATACATGATGTATGAAAGATAAATTTGATTTCATTTATGTATGTGATGTGATGATTTATGATACTAATGGTGGAAGGAATAATGTGAAGGGGTTCATCAGGCCGAGCGTCTCACCTTGGGGAGCACCGGTCCTGTTTGTAAGGAAGAAGGATGGAAGCCTCCGACTGTGTATAGACTACCGGTTGTTGAATAAGGCCACCATCAAGAATAAGTATCCCCTCCCACGCATCGATGATTTGTTGGATCAGCTTAAGGGAGCGCAGGTCTTTTCCAAGATAGATCTGAGGTCAGGGTACCATCAGTTGAAGATACGAGATGGAGATGTACCCAAGACAGCTTTTCGCACCCGGTATGGACATTACGAGTTTATGGTTATGCCATTCGGGCTGACGAATGCTCCCGCAGCTTTTATGTCCTTGATGAATGAGGTATTCCACCAGTATTTGGATCGATTTGTTATTGTGTTTATTGATGATATACTGGTGTATTCAAGGTCTAGAGAGGAACATGAAAGGCATTTGAGGATAGTGCTACAAACCCTCCGAGAAAAGAAGTTGTACGCTAAACTCGGTAAGTGCGACTTTTGGTTGGAACAGATCTCTTTTCTAGGTCACATAGTATCAAAGGATGGAGTATCAGTGGATCCATCTAAGATTGAGGCCGTAGTTCAGTGGCAGAGACCCCAAACAGTGACAGAGATCAGAAGTTTCCTGGGTTTAGCTGGGTATTATCGAAGGTTTGTAGAGGGATTTTCGAGGTTAGCTGCTCCTTTGACACGTCTCACAAGGAAAAATGTAGAGTTTGTGTGGGACAAAAAGTGTGAAGACAGTTTTGAGGAGTTGAAAAGGAGATTAACTACAGCTCCAATACTCACCATTCCTACCAGCTCAGGAGGTTTCTCGGTGTATGCAGATGCTTCACACCTAGGACTGGGCTGTGTATTGATGCAGGATGGGAAGGTAGTAGCCTATGGATCAAGACAGTTAAAGGATCATGAGAGGAGCTACCCGACCCATGACTTGGAGTTGGCAGCGGTGGTGTTTGCGCTGAAGATATGACGCCACTACCTCTATGGTGAGAGATTTCAGATTTATACAGATCATAAGAGCCTTAAGTACCTGTTCTCACAGAAAGAGTTGAACATGAGACAGAGGAGATGGCTCGAGCTGTTAAAGGATTATGATTGTGAAATCCTATACCACCCGGGTAAAGCAAATGTGGTTGCTGATGCATTGAGTAGGAAGCATCTCGAGATGGTATCATTCATGATGATCAGGGAACACGAGCTGTTGGAACAGTTCATGAACCTCAGTTTGGATATGACCCCGCCTGACGCTGATAGTGGATTTATGATAGCTAGCCTGCAGTTGGAACCAGATCTGGTAGATCGAATCCGACAGGCTCAGCGAGTTGATCAGCAGTGTAGTGATATTGTCGGGCAGATACAGAGGGGTATAGAGACGGACTTTGGGTTGAGTTCGGATGGATTGTTGAGGTTCAGAGGTAGAATATGTGTTCCTGATGACGCAGAGATCAGAAGGTTGATCCTGACAGAGGCTCACTCATCGAAGTATACGATACATCCAGGGGGTACCAAAATGTATCAAAACCTTCGAAAGGTTTATTGGTGGTCGGGAATGAAAAAGCACATTACTGAATATTTTGCTAAGTGTCTCGTTTGTCAGCAGGTGAAGGTAGAGCATCAGAAGCCTGCAGGGTTATTGCAGCCTCTACCGATACCGACATGGAAGTGGGAGCATGTCACCATGGATTTTGTGATGGGATTGCCGAGGACCCGGAGAGGTTATGATGCCATATGGGTGATTGTGGATCGGTTGACGAAATCAGCCCATTTTCTAGCTATGAGAGCTACCGATACTCTGAGCCAGTTAGCGAACCTATATGTGCGCGAGATAGTGAGGCTACATGGAATTCCAGTGAGCGTTGTTTCTGATAGGGATGCCCGCTTCACTTCCCACTTTTGGGAACATTTTCAGGAAGCGATGGGGACCCAATTGAATTTTAGCACCGCGTTTCATCCTCAGACAGATGGTCAGTCAGAGAGGACTATACAGACCCTGGAGGACATGTTGAGAGCGTGTGCATTGGATTTTGGAGGCTCCTGGGATGACCATTTGCCACTCGCAGAGTTCGCATATAATAACAATTTTCATACGAGTATCGGGATGGCACCATATGAGGCATTGTATGGGCGTAGATGCCGTTCCCCTATTGGATGGGAAGAGGTTGGTGACAGACAGATCTTTGCTCCCGACTTGGTTAGACAAGCCTCTGAGGACGTCCAATTGATATGTGAGAGGTTACGGACAGCTCAGAGCAGGCAAAAGAGTTATGCTGACAAGAGACGGAGACCACTAGAGTTTGAGGTGGGTGAGTCAGTGTTTCTGAAAGTTTCCCCTTCGAAGGGAATTATGAGATTTGGGAAGAAGGGAAAGTTGAGCCCTCGATATATCGGGCCATTTGAGATACTTGATAAGGTGGGAGACAAGGCGTATAGATTGGCATTGCCACCAGAGTTGGCAAGTGTGCATAACGTCTTCCACGTATCCATGTTGAGGAAGTATCACCCGGACCCGACACATGTGATAAGATATGAGCCTTTGGAGCTCAATGAGGGTATGACCTATGTTGAGAAGCCAGTTCGGGTATTGGACAGAAAAGAGAAAGTGCTGAGGACAAAGACAATTCCCTTGGTGAAGATACTTTGGCAACATCACACTGTGGAAGAAGCCACATGGGAATTGGAGAATTTGATGCGGGAGAGGTATCCCGAGTTGTTCACAGAATAATTGGTTCCAATTTGGAGGACCAAATTTTCTAAGTGGGGGAGAATGTGAGACCCCGTATATGTATAAGGGTATATATGTACATAGAAGTGTAAATAGAGTTGTACTATGAAGTATATGTGATGTAAGTCCACAAGTAATGTACACACTTGTAATGAGAGTGATAATTGTACATACAAGTTTCATTATATATGAATGTGTAGTAATGGACTTAAACATGTGGAGAATGTGTGTAGAATGGATTATGAGTAGTTTGGTAAAATGGAAGTAGAATTGCATAAGATGTGCACTTCCATTCTTGTTTATGTTAAGTACCATTGGTCATACAAAGATCCTACACAAGTTTTAATGTGTATGAAGTGAGGATAGATACCATTTTCAAGTCTCAAGAAGAATGAATGAGGAAATGATCATGGTAGTATATTAAGGATATTTGGTAAGTGTTGTTGCAGAGGAAATCTGGAAATTTTGAAGGGCAGATCGATCTCAGGGGATGAGAGATCGATCTGGAAGAGCCAGAATGCTCTTATTTGGGCGAAAGAATAGAACAGATCGATCTCCAATGGACCAGATCGATCTCCTTAGCTCTCTGTTTGGGAGCAGATCGATCTCATGCTTCGACAGATCGATCTCATGCCTTGACAGATCGATCTCATGCTTCGACAAATCGATCTCAGGCTTAAAAATGCCGTGAAAAAGAGGGATTTTAAGGGACCAGATCGATCTCCTCTTGGACCAGATCGATCTCCTCAAGTTATTTCTATATAAGGAGTGCTGGAAATCAGAAAATTTCGGGAAAAACACAAACCTTTCACTTTCAACCCAAAAACCTAACATTCTCTCTCAAAAATCAGTCATTTTCAGTGAGGTTTGAAGAGAGACCATTAGAGACAAAGTTGTTCCTATCAAAGAGAAGAACAACATAGTTTGAAAGCAATTTCCCATTGTTGATATTGAAGGATTTAAGGGCATTGCCATTGGAGCAAGAAGAGAAATCAAATTTGGTAAGATTCTAACACTCCAACTATGGTACATTGTTTATTTAATTGATTTTGGAGTTGTTTGGCATGAGTATGGATGGTTAGAAACTATCTAAATACATTGGAATGATTTTGACCTAGAAATGGTCTAGAGTGAGAAAGTGGAATGTATGGAGATTAATGATGAATGAGATATGTAAAAGTTATTTATAGTGTTGTGGTATGATTTTAAGATGTGGTTAGTGGATAAATTGGGAGATTTACCTAAAAGAGGTAAAATGAGGGTTAAGGCATTTGTAAAATGCATAAGTAAATAATGTTGACTAGTGAGGTCAATTATGGGTTAAATACGTTAACTCAATCGATTTAATGAATGAATCGTAGCTTCCGAGGATACGCCGAGGCGAGTTGACCCAAGAGCGTGAGGAGCTAAGAGAAAAGGAGTCACACCAAGTAAATCGAGGTAAGGGAATTGTGTGGACTCTTAGAGATATTGTGCGCAATTTGGGCGCATAAATGTTTTGCTAGAATGCATGAGATTAGGAAATGTTG
This sequence comes from Firmiana major, assembly GCA_033439115.1. Taxonomy (NCBI): domain Eukaryota; kingdom Viridiplantae; phylum Streptophyta; class Magnoliopsida; order Malvales; family Malvaceae; genus Firmiana; species Firmiana major. Next base: position 39,770,089 of record CM065908.1, on the reverse strand, counting down.
TTGTTGGGTGATTGAAGGGTAAAAGTTGGGAGTTTGAGAAATGTGCATGAAAACAAAAGCATATTGCTTTGAAAATCATGTTTTATTGCTTTTTAGCAAATGATTGGTAGGTTGGCTAACATTGAAATGATTTGCAAAAGAAATGAGTATGTTTTGGTTTTGATAACCACATTTTGCAAGTTTTGAGCCACCTACATGATTTCGTGAGTATGGAAGAGTGCAAGAGGCACTAGTTTTCACATGGATTTCATATTGTTTTGGCATTGTGCTTTGAGTTTGTCTCGCACTGGATGCCTATCTTGCATGTTGCCGTGTTTGGAGCTTCAAGTAGACTTGGTGTCACATCGATTAAATAGGCTCACACGTGCATTGTTTTGAGACATGGCATGTTAAAACAACCTGATGAGCCCGAACGAGGGATAAGGGTTGGAGATCCGCCTGATGAGCCCGAACGAGGGATAAGGGTTGGAGGAACAGCTGATGAGCCCGAACGAGGGATAAGGCTGGGGGTCCACGGAGTACGTTGTACCGTGCATGTAACATGGAGTACATTATACCATGTTGTGATGTGATGTGCCGTCTTCGGACGAGATCTGCTATGGACCGGCGGGTAGGATTTGACCCACCTCCCGTATGGAAGCAGATGGTGGTGATATCCCGCACACCTGATCCGTGTAGCCGGTATCACAGGTTATGTACATAGACCTTGAGGTTATTACCTATTGTTGAAACTGCCTATCTCACATGTCTAATGCTATTTGAGAATAAATCCATGTTTGAAGTGATTGTGGTCAGGAAAGCCCGAGGGATGGGCTGGGACCTGACGTTGAATTGATTTGTTAATGGTTTTTAAAGTGCACGAATGCATGATGTTTAATGCCATGCCTTATTGTGAAAATGCATGATGTTTAATGCCATGCTTTTATTGTGAATTATGCATGATGATTTATACCATGCTTTGAGTTGAAATGTGCACTGAATTTTAATAGCATGAATGCTTTACATACCATTAACACAATCATACACTCATGTTTTGAGATAAACAATGAATAAAATGCTTTTGAGCATGGCATCACGATCACGTAGATAGTACAGTATCTACCTGTTCGCATGATTGCCTTACTGAGCATGTGGTTTGCTCACCCCCCTTATTTTCCCCTCTCTACAGAGATTTGAGTATAGATTGGACGTGACTGGAGGCATTCCCTTTTTGGTAATCCGCTGCATCCCATCGCTAAAGGTATACACACTTGGATTATTTTGTATCTAAACTAGACATAGCACAGTAGCATTTTGTATGTAACTACTGGGGATGTAAAACAATGTAAAACAATGTAAACACATGTAACAACTCTGATATATATACATTTATACAAGTGTTTACTCATAAATAATGTTTCAAATTGAATTGGTATGGTGGAGTGAGTTAGACGTCGACACACAGCCCAACTGTTAAGCGTGTGGTTGTTCACGATCGAGGAAGGATGATTAAGGATTGATGCATGAAAATGCGAAAAATTTGTACGTATTTTGGTAAGTTGAGGGTCGTGACACATCCATACCCTAATCCACTACTACCTAAAACTGGTGGGGGTGTAGGCGTATCTACAGTCCTCGGTGCATGTGCTGGCTGTGTAGGAGTATCAGGGGCAACTGCCTCTCCTGTCGCTGCTCTTACCTCCCGTCCCTGCCTACCTGGCATCGTCTATGCCAATATCTCTACTATCGTCTCTAGACTATGCTCTAATCTCGTAAAGTGCATCTCAGTACACTCTGGTGCCTCTGTAGCACTTAGAGTCTCATGGGTAGGTAATGGTTCGGCAGCAGCTCGTCTCTCAAGCCTACCCCCACGACCTCGAGCCCCACCTCTCATACCTCTTCCCCTACGAGTATTTGCCCTATAGGCAAAGTTCCTGCATTCACAATCATGAATTTGTCCGTCTCCCATATGGTATACACAGTTATATCTAAACACAGCACAATACTATGGGGATGTATGCTTTCCTATTTTTTAACACCGACTCACATCAGACCAACCTCTGGTTTGATACTATTTTGTCACGACCCTTCTTCCGTGACTTAACCAAAACCATTACAAATTTTTCACATTTTTTATTTACCTTTCCTCTCTTTAATGGTTGGGCTGTGATTCGATGTTAGAATCCTCGCTTACCATATCCATTATCCACTTTCATATATACAAGTCAATACATTATCTATTGACTATGATTTCTTTTATAATACTTGTGAGATCATATAAAAGCTAATACCAATACATTCCCCATAATATATATCGTATACATCACTGTGCTATTTCTATGTTTAGATACATAATTGTACAAAACATGTATACCTGTCGATCGATAGGAAATAGCAGCGAACAACAGGAATACTATCCCTCAAAAGCTCTCACTCTATTGCTGATGCTCAGTAGAGAGATGTAAAGAAAGGGGGTGAGCATACAACGCGCTCAGTAAGGAAATCAGGCAAGCAAGTAGATATCTACACTATCTACTTAAAATAATGCTATACCTCAAAACGTTATTTCCTTAACTCATTTTCAAAGCATGTCTTTCAAGTATATATATATATATACTTGTACAGATTTAAATCCCATGTATAGAAATCATGCTTTCTTTCTCAAATGTAGGCATGTAGTGCAAAATAATGCATCTTTATAATATCACAATGCCTTTAGATAAATCATGTCATGTATATTTAAATAACAGTAAATATGGCATTTAAATCATCCACAACATAAAATAGGAGATGTCATGTATATTTAAATAACAGTAAATATGGCATTTAAATCATCCACAACACAAAATAGGAGTCCGACCCATCCCTTAAGTCTATCCGCAATTAAATTAGTCAATCAGGTGATATATCATGTGACACTCTGTGGTGAAAATGCAAATATGCAATAGTATCCTGAACTATGATCATATCCGACAAAGGTGATCCCAGGCAACACAGTACTCGGTGTGCGGGGCATCACTGCTGCAATGGGAGGGGGGTCAGTCCATCACAATCACCAGCTATATCCTCCTCAACTCCACAACAACACACGGTACAGTGTACTCCATGCCACATGCACGGTACAACGTACACCCGTGGACCCTACATCACAGTCGGGGTGCCTGCCATAGGTCTTAACCCTCAAAACCATGGAATATCATACTACATCTCTAAATCCTCATGCGAACCTCGCATAGTGTGACACTCAGTCTACACGAGGAAATCAAGCATGGTTTTCAACATGTATTATATATCACATAAAATACAGTATGCGTCTTTGAGCGCTACTCACAGTCGACACTCCGCTCAAACACTGTTTCACATCACAAACTCAAACTCTATTGCGAGTAAACCTCCAGAAACTAGGTTAATGCATAATTCATGTGTTAAATCAAGTACGAGCAATAGCTCTAGTACCATGCTATGCACAAAACTCATCAAATCAAGTACGAGCAATAGCTCTAGTACTATGTCATGTATAAATCATGAAGAATCGAGTATGAGCAATGCTCCAGTATTCTGTCATGCATCTCATGTAAAACTCGAGTATGAGCTAATCGCTCTAGCACTCTTTCATGCTTAAATCACATAAAACTGAGTACGAGTAAAAACTCCAGCACTCTATCATGCTTGTCATGGAAATCTAGTGCGAATCATAATCCCGCACTAATATATGTGGAAAATATATGAAATCCACTACGATCTGTGCTCCAGCATGATTTATTCTCACATAATATGATAGATGGCTCTAAAAAAAGGGATGATTTTCAAAATATCAAAATCAGCACTATAAAGTGTGCTTAATTCATATCAATCTTAAAATCATTAGCCCATCTATTTATTCTTCTGCTAAACAGCAGTAAAACACTCAAATGGTGGTTTCCATGCTTTTTACAACTTTTCAGAAAAGTTGACTTTTTTCCTAACTAATGGCAAAATTGTAATTTACCACTATCGGGTCACAATAATTATTATTCACTTTATCTGACCCTCAGAGTTTTTAAGTGTATGTAAAAGCAGACAAAAATACATGCAGGTATCTCTAACTACTCACAAAAGTCCCTTACCTTGGATCACGTCAAGTGACCTCACTTCCTCGGTGCTGCTTAATCTCACAGTCCGATCAGCTCTCAATGTAAACTCCGGAGCTGTAAATAACCATTCATAAGGTTAATTACACTTTTCCTACTATATTACACATTAAATATAGTCTATTTCCCTTAATGGGCTTTAATAATCCTTAATGGGCATAACTATGCCTTAAGCCCATTTCCATTTTACTATTTATTTTCGTTGGGCCTATTGGGCTTGTGGGGCCCACCAACTCTTATTGGGCTTGTCCTAGACCCATTACATCATATTATGCCTAAAATAATTGGGCTTGGCCCATTGGACCTCTCGAGCACATGCCATGGCCGAGAGCACTCAGTCACACCATGGCATGCCGTCCATGTCCATTTGTTTAGCCAAATTCACTTAGGCATTTTCACAAACACTTGGTTGGCGTGTCTTAAGCCTTTCCTATAGTTCATGTTGGCATTTTATCAAACACCTTATGTGCCAATATCATACAACTATCCATATGAACAAATTGATTATAACTAACTATGTCATAATCATGTATACATGCATATTAACCTATACATGTCTTAAAATCACATGGGTATTTATCAAAACTCATATACCAACTTTCGACCATCACATGTTCATAGTGTTTTCATGTGTTTCAATCCATAAAACATATACAAATATACTTAAAATCATTCATACATTAAAATATATGAATTTGAAAGCTTGAAAATATACCTAGTATTTGTGTTCACACTTGGCCGAAACTTTGAAGCCTCATGGTTTGCACACTATGGATCCTTGATTGCCAATTCCAACATATGTCACTCTCCTCTCAATTTGGAACAACTTTCATGAAGATTGCAAGTTCCAAACATGCCTTTATCCTAGTGATTTCTAGTGAGAGAAAGCTTAGAAAACTTTTCGGTTATGGTTTCATCACTTTGCTGAAAATGAAAGGATGAAGATGATTATGTGTTGGCTGGTATTTAGAAGTCCATTACTTAGTCATTAAGCTAAAATCCAGCCACCTTAATTGACTTCCAAAAAGTTTAGGTAATGGTTATCATTTTAAACTTTGTTACCTTTCATTAATGGCTTTTAACTTATTCAAATGGGCTTTCAATTAGGCTTCTCGGTTTGGGCTTTTCCTTTGGGATTTTGGGCTGAAATTTTTACTATCTATTGGGCCTTAAATTGTCTCAATATTGGGCCCACAAATTGGCCCAACAATTCGGCCCATTGGGCTTTCCAAATTCGGCCCACACTTATGATACCTTAATAGGCTTTAAAATTTCCAACTTTGGCCCATTGCGTTTTTAACCATTAAATTTAATCTGAAATCCTTTCGAATAAATTTTTCTTACTTCCGGGGATGATGATATTATATTCTGACCAAGAATATTTTTCCCCAATTTTTTTCTCCATAATTAGGTTAATTTTTAACCATGGTTGTCAACTATGGTAAAAGTCCACTTTTCTTAACTATAGTTGACTTTTTCCTTAATCATTGACCTAGTTGACTTTTTCTTAAAATTACAAAAGTGTCATATCTTATGTCTTACACTCTCATCTTTATGTTTCAACCGTTCCCGGTAGATAATTACACCCGAAACACCTTAACTTGATAAAAGGTCCATTTTACCCTTTTTAGCTTTTACTCTCGTTCTCTGTATTCGGAACTAAATCAAACTGACTTTCCTTCATGAGCCCTCTATATTTTTTCATTTTAAGTACTTATTTTCAGTCAGAATGAATCAGATCCACTTGGTTTAACCTGTGGCTCTTATAGCTCACATTAGGCTTTTATGTAGCATTTAAGTGTTAAAGCATTTCACTAACACTTAAATCTAGTAATTACTCTTCTTATGATTTAAATAACTCAATACATGTCTGTACATGTATAAATCATAAGGAACAAGCTACATAAAAATACAGGTCTGACACGTGCTCAGTAAGGAAAATGTGCAAGCAGGTAGATAACTACACTATCTACATGCTAAAATACACACTCACATTTCCTTATAAGATAATCTGCATGTTCTTTAAATCAATTTCAATTGATGCGAAACCATAATTCACTAGATAGTTATGTGCATATTCACACAGTTTATCATACAAAACCACTGAGTTTAAAATTGCACACATTCACACTTGAAATCACTTTTCACTCAGTAAACACATAGCTTCACACAGATCATCTTTCGATACCACACAGATTTACATGACATACTCGATGCACACAGATCACATATAAACATACGTTATACTTTGTAAATCAGTTACACGTTAAGACGTAAATCATGGGTCATCCCATCCCCAGACACATAGCCAAGGAGGATGTCCGTCACCTCACACAGTAGAGACTATATCGTATCATACAGATACAGACTTGTGTAACTTTTTGTAGACTTATGGCTATAGTCGGATTCCAGGCTACACTGATCAAGTGTGCGGGAACCCCATGCTTAGGGAGGCGGATCAACCATCCCTTCAGCATCACACATATACCACACAGATTTCGAACAGTTATCACACAGATAGTCACGACACATCGTACCCCATGGCTAATGCTCACGGTACATCGTGCTCCCATGGATACTTATCACCCATTTCTATTGTCTCAAAATCACATGCGAGCTCTCGAGTGGAATACACAATATCCTTGAGGCATTAAGCACTCATTTACTTTCTCAAAATCCCTTTGAAAACAATGTGCGAGCAGGGCTGGTCAATCTACCCTTGCCTCTCATGCTCAGCACGACTCCACAAAGTAAAGAAATAGAACGACTTTTTTCACTAAGTATGAGTGAGAGGGTAACTCCCTTTGATCACTCTATCTACACATTTCATATTATTGGTTAAAACCGAAGCCTGTCTATTATTGTTCTTTTTTAAAACATTTGAAAAATCTCTTTTCACAACAATCACAGAAGTCATGCAACACATGCTTATCGACTTATTTTCATACGTAGTTTTCTCCTAAATATATCGATATCTATCTGTTATCTCATACAATTCACACAGCAGATAAGAAAACATACGTATAGCTATCTGTATAGCTATCTCTATAGCTTACATAAGTCCCTTACCTCGAATCACACTTAAATCTTTTTCTTTGATTCTAATCGCTTGTGATCTGGTAACATCAACTCCACCTTTATCTTCCATAGCTGAAATTGTGTATCACACACATCAGTACACTGTCATATACTTTATTTCACATGCATGATATTTAAATCAATGCATTTAGCCATTTACATCTCATTTTCCCTTTTTATGCCTTAGTGGACTTTATCCTCTTACAAGTCCATTTCGAGTCTATAACTCTTTTCTAAGAATTCCTTAGACTCCTCGAGTCAATCGATTCATCTTAAACCGGTATTACACTCTTAATACCTCAAGTAAATGATTTTCACTCCATTGTGGCCTTTCATCAAACACCACATATAGTCAATTTGAGCTACTTTTGTTTCTAGCACATGAACTTCATCAAATGATTTTATAAGCATCAACACATGCTTAATAACATCTAGGCATGCTTAAATCATCATCAAATCCATGCCTACTCAATAACTCTTCATTTTGGCTCATTTAGCAATTTTCTAGGTCATGGATAGTTTAGCACTTCTAAGATGTTTCAACCATTAATTTATATACCAATCTACTCACACAAGTCTATAAATTAACATATATGAGATTTGGATATTGAAATCTTACCAATCTCAGCTTTTCTCCGCTTAGCACACTTTGGGGGAAAACTCATTTTCTCCCTTAAATGGATCACCGTAACTTCTAGCTTCCAACTATGTTATTCTTCTCCATTCTATAAACAAATTTGATGAAATAAACTTGCCTTCAGCCTCTATGGAAAGTATTTATAGTCTAGAGGGGGATTTAGGTCACTTGGTGTCAAAATATGGAAAGGTTTTTGTTTTTCCCGTGAAATGCAGGTCAGCAGCTCCTCTTTTATAGAAATTACCTTGATGAGATCGAAATACTGCCCCAAGAGATCGATCTTCTCAGCATTTTTCCTCTTGAAACCGACCTTCCAAGCTTAATGTGATCGATTTACTCCTAACATAAGATCGATTTGTACAGCACAAAACCTTAGGAGATTGATATTCTCTTGCATGAGATCGATCTGTTGCAAGTCAGTATCTTAAGAAGATCGATATGGTTCAATTGGAGATCGATCTGCCCTGTTCCATTGCTCGAACAAAAGCAGTTTTGGCTCTTCCAGATCGATCTTTCCTCCTATGAGATCGATCTGGCATTCATAATTTCCAGATTTTACTGCACTTTTCTGCAGTAACTCACACCAAACATACTTGATTTTGCTGTCATATTCTTTTTCTCATTTAACCATCTTTAAGGCTTGAAAATGGCATCCATTTATCCTTTATGCATATTAAAACTTGTGTGCATTCATTGTATAACCAAAGGTATACAATATATATCAAATGGAAGTATAAAGCTTTATGCAACTCATGCAATTTCCTTCCATTTTACCACACTACTCATTTTGAGTTCTATTCACATTTATCATTGAGAAAAGTCCATTTCCTCACATTCATGCATAATGAAACTTGTGTGTACATCACAAACGTATATCACAAGTGTGTACATCAACTTATGGACTTATATCATTTATGTTTCACATAGTATGTACATGTATATACTTATGCATTTCATAAGGTTTATATACAAAATATGGGTCTTACAGTCAGTCATTGAACAATTCTGGATACTTTTCACGCATCAAGTTCTCTAATTCCCATGTGGCTTCCTTCAAAGTGTGGTACTGCCAGAGAACCTTTACCAGAGGAATTGTCTTAGACCGTAACACCTTTTCTTTCCTGTCTAGTATTTGAATCGGCTTCTCCACATATGACATATCCTCTTTGAGCTCCAATGGCTCATACTTAATCACATGTGCCGGATCCAGATGATACTTCCGAAGTATCGAAACATGGAAGACATTATGAATGCCTGCTAGCTCAAGTGGAAATGCTAGTCTATAGGCCTTATATCCCACTCGATCTAAGATGTCAAAAGGTCCAATATAACGAGGACTCAGTTTACCTTTCTTCCCGAACCTCATTATGCCCTTGGAGGGAGAAACTTTTAGAAACATTGATTCACCAATGGTGAATTCCAATGGCCTCTGTCTCATGTCAGCATAGCTTTTCTGTCTGCTCTGAGCTGTTCTCAATCTTTCACATATCAACTGAACATCCTCAAAGGCTCGCTTTACCAAAATAAGAGCAAATATCTTTCGATCATCCACTTCTTCTCATCCAATCGGAGAATGACACATACGACTATACAAAGTTTAATATGATGCCATTCCAATACTTGAGTGATAACTGTTATTACAGACGAATTCGGCTAATGTCAAATGATCATCCCAGGAGCCTTTAAAGTTCAGTGCACAAGCTCTCAACATATCCTCCAGTTTCTGTATGGTCCTCTTTGACTGACCATCGATTTGAGGATGGAAAGTTGTGCTAAATTTCAGTTACGTTCCCATGGCTTCCTGAAAATGTTCCTAAAAGTGGGAAGTGAAGCGGGAATCCTGGTCAGAAACAATGCTCACTGGAACACCATGTAGCCTCATAATCTCTCGAATATACAAATCCGCCAAAGCACTCAAAGTATCAGTGGATTTCATAGCCAAGAAGTAGGCTGACTTAGTCAATCTATCCACAATCACCCAAATGGCATCATGATTCCTACAAGTTCTCAACAAACCCATCACGAAGTCCATGGTGTCATGCTCCCATTTCCATGTCGGTATCGATAAAGGCTGCAATAACCCTACAGGTTTCTGATGCTCTGCCTTAATTTGCTGGCATACGAGACATTTAGCAACAAATTCATCAATATCTTTCTTCATAATTGACCACCAATATACTTTTCAGAGATTATGATACATCTTACTACTCTCCAAATGCAGTGTGTATCTCGAAGAATGAGCTTCTGAAAAATTAATCTTTTCAGCTGTGGATCATTGGGAACACAAATTCTACCTCTGAATCTCAGTAAACCATCATTGTTCTCCTTAAAATCTGTCACAGTGCCCATCTAAATCTGATTCGCCATATCAATATAGTACTGATCACTACGTTGAGCCTGTTTGATTCTATCAATCAGATCTTGTTCTAACCTTAGGATAGCTATCACACAGTTAATATCAGTATTAGAAGGGATCACATCTAAGTTGAGGGTTCCAAACTGTTCTAATAACTCGTGTTCCCAGATCATCATATACAATATCATCCTAAGGCTTTTCCTACTCAAAGCATCAGATACTATATTCGTCTTTCCCTGGTGGTAAAGTATCTTATAGTCATAATCTTTCAAAAGCTCTGACTATCTCCTTTGTTTCATATTCAATTCTTTTTTTGAAAACAAGTATTTGAGGCTTTTATGATTAGTAAAGATATGAAATTTCTCGCCATATAAGTAGTGACACCATATCTTCAATGCAAAAACCACGGTAGCCAACTCCAAGTCATGGGTCGGATAGTTTTTCTCATGGTCCTTAAGCTGTCGGGATCCATAAGAAACTACCTTCCCATTTTGCATCAGTACGCAGCCGAGTCATTGTCCAGAAGCATCAGTGTACACAGAGAAACCTCTTGAGGTGATAAGTATGGTGAGAATAGGTGCAGTGGTCAGTCAATGCTTAAGTTCTAGAAAACTCATTTCAAAAGCATCATCCCATACAAATGAAACATTCTTCTGAGTGAGCCGAGTCAGAGGAGCAGCCAATTTAGAGAAACCATCAACAAACCATCTATAGCATCCAGCCAAACCCAAAAACTTCGAATCTCGGTAACCGTCTTGTGCCTATCCCATTGAACTGCAGCTTCTATCTTAGACAGATCAATAGACACCCCATCCTTCGATACAGTGTGGCCCAAAAATGGTATCGATCTAACCAAAAATCACACTTATTTAGTTTAGCATACAAATTCTTCTCTCGGAGGGTTTGTAAAATAATCCTCAAATGCTGCTCATGTTCTTCCTTGGACTTGGAATATACCAAAATGTCATCAATGAACACTATAATAAATTAGTCTAGGTATGGCTTAAATACCTCATTCTTCAAAGCCATAAAAGTTACAGGAGCATTCGTTAACCTGAAAGGCATAACAAGAAACTCATAATGGCCATATCGGGTACAAAAAGCTATCTTGTGCATATTTTCACTTTAGATCTTCAACTAATGACACCCGGACCTTAGATCTATCTTACAAAAGATCTATGGAGGCTTCTATTCTTCTTCTTAACAAACAAGACTAGTGCTTCCCAAGGTGAGACGTTCGATCTAATGAACCCCTTATCCAATAACTCCTATAATTGTTTCTTTAGCTCTTCCAATTCAATCGGAGCCATTTGGTATGATAGTTTGGATATCGGCTCAATATCAAGCACCAAATCAATACAAAACTCCATCTCTCTATTTAGTGGCAACCCTGGTAGATCATCCGAAAACACATCGGGAAACTCCCTGACAACTGGGATGTATTCCAATTTCAGATGTGCCTTATCAATATCAACCACATGTGCAATGAAACCCTCACAATGTTATCCATACAGTTAGTGCCACAATTTATTCTTTCAGTTATAATAACTACATCATTTTATTACTTCCCAAAAAAATTATAACATACTTTTTGGGAATAAAAAATATTATTGTCTTAGAGTAACAATCTAAGACAATAAGGTTTGCAGTTAACCAATCCATTCCCAGTATTACATCGAGATCATGCATATTCAGCAGGATAAGGTCAGCTAATATACCTCTGCTCCTTACTCTCAGTTTATAGTTCTTATACACATATTCAGTTAGTTGACTATTTTTCATCGACGTGCTAATAAGTAACATTCTATCCAAAGGTATAGGCTTTACATATGGGGACAGTTTATTTGCAAATGAATGTGATATAAATGAGTGCGTGGCACCAAGATTAAATAAAACAAATGCTTCAAGATCAAAGACCAGATGGTACCTTTAATCACATCAAACGAACCATCTACAGTGTCACGATCCAAAGCATACACTCGACCTTTGCAACAACTTGTTTCCCCTTCTCTTCGGTTGTGGCCTTTCTCTTCTGGGTTGAAGGACTAGCAAGACCTTTGCGTGGCTCCTCTTGCCTCTGTGAGATAGGAACTAGAGGTTTAGGGCAGTCTCTAACTAAGTGACCAGTCTTTCCGCATCTATAGCATGCTCTAGAGGCCATAAAACAGGGCTTGTTACTGTGTTACCTACCATAAGTTCTACATTGCTTAGTAGTAGGTCGGGGTCCTCCAATCACAATACCTCTGGCTATAGGTAAGGCTGGGTAAACAGGTGGCTTAACAGTCCTACCTTGTATCTCCTCAATCCTCAGTTTCTTACCAAACGACCTCCTCCCTTCTCTAAAGCCTTTATCCTCCAATGATCTCTTTCTATCCCTGACTTTACCCCTGCTTGCAATACCAGACTTAGAGGCGTGTAGCTTATAAACTTGCTCATATAATTGTGCTCTGCGCATTGCCTCTTTGTAAGTAGTAATGTCCAAAAGGGCAAGTCGAGATCTGATAGATGGTCTCAGCCCATCCATAAACTTTCTGACCTTTCTAACTTCACAGCTCATGGTGTCATGATCATACCTACTAAGGGATGTGAATCTTGACTCGTACTCATCAACAAATCGATTCCCCTGGATCAGACTCATAAACTCCATCTGTAACTTCCTTTGAGCAGTGTCCAAAACATACTGTCTCCAGAAAGCCTCTAGAAAGATATCCCATGTAATGACAAAATATCAGGCCCTCAATAAAGGTCTGATGGACTTCTACTAGTGCTTTGCATCTCCTTTCAACATTAAAATGATAAAAGAAACTCTCTCAGTCGTCGTACACCAGAAGAACCCATATAATTTCTCTATCTCATTCACCCAATCCTCCATAATCGCTAGGTTCTTTACCCCACTAAATAACGGTGGTTTGAACTTCTGGAACTGCCTTAACCTATCAAACTACCAATTATACCCCAAATCATCACCAGAATGCTGTGGGGCCACTGGGGAAGGTGTAGGTTGAACTGATGGGGTCTATGGGAGGTCAGTAGGTGTAGGTGTAGACGGTTTTACTGTCGATGGCATAGGTGCAGGCTGTGTGTACGTGGGTGTCTCAAGTGCGGCTCTAGGCGTAGCTAGGGTACCTTGGCTAGTTGTGCCTTGCATACTGCCAAACCTCGCCATAGCCTGACTAACCAGTGCCATTATATTATCAGCACTCCATTCTAACCTTGGAACGAGTGCATCAGTAGTCTCTGTGGAACCATATGGGGCATGGTCAAATGAGGATTCAGACTGGCTCTCAGGCCTACCTCTATGACGTCGAGCACGTGAGCTCGTCCCTCGACCGCACTGTCTATCATTCATTATGACTATTACCTGCATTCACAACCATTCTTAGTATAATTGCAGCCCGGTATACACAATTGTATCTAAACAATGTACAATAATGTGGGGATATAGACATTCCTAACCACTAACACCGACTCATATCAGACTAACCCTGCTCTGATACCACCTCTATTGTGACCCGTTTTTCTCTAAAATCCCTGTAAATGTTTCATTTTTTTCATTACACATACAGTTTAAATGGTTGGGATATGAGTCGACATTAGTCCAGTCACTTTGCTTATCTTACTATCCATTTATATATGACGCTACCAATAAGATCAACATTCAGTAAACTTTATATATACATATCACATAGCTATATTCGCATACATTTACATCCCCAATATTACATTCATATACATTACTGTGCTTTTACATGTTTAGATACAAATGTTATATAAATGTGTATACCTTCGCGCATGATGGGAAGTTGCGAGCAATAGAAATGAAGGACTATTGCTGACTCTCTAACTATTATAAGTACTTTGTAGAGAGGGGGAAATGAAAGGGTGAGCACAACTAGCTCAGTAAGGCAAATATGTAAGCAAGTAGATAGCTACACTATCTACATGCACATAATACAATGCTGTAAAATAGTCACTTTCATTTAAAACAGTTGCAATAAATTCGACATGCAATCTATTTAATAGATAAAAATCTCGTTCAGTGACAACCATGCTCAGTTCGGTACAGTAAATCAGTTTAGTAAATAATTTCATTTCAGTTTCAGAAATACACAGTGCATTACAGTTCAGTTTCTTTCAGTCAATTAAACAGTAGATCAAAGTCGAGCTCGTTCCTAAGCTTACCTTTCACTCAATATAAATCATGTTCAGTAGAGACTAGGCAGGAAGCACAGTAAACAATATAGGACATATGACCACAGTCAGTGATCCCAGGCAGCACGGATCAGGTGTGCGAGGGTTTCCAATTGCCTAGGGATGGGGTCAATCCAACCCGTCGGTCAGTCAGTTTAGTTCAATACTCTGAGGTCTCATTTTAGTTCAGTAGTTCGAAGACTTAAGCTCAGTACAACATACTTCGTGTTATTTACACAGTATAATGTACTCTGTGGGCCCCAGTATTCAATCAATCAATGTCCAGTGCCTTTATCTCAAAATTTAGTGTGAGCAAGTTTACACGAGGGCTCCGTCATAGTTTCACTTATGAAAGTGATATGCGGCTTAATTCCATCGAAAACGGTACTCAAAACGGAGTTCAATACGTAAAACGGTGTAAAAATAAAGCAAGAGTGGAAACTTCTCGTTTGGTCAGCCATCCATGGAATTACTCTTACTCAAGCACGCTTAATTTTGAAATATGTGGAGTTTAATGCAGACAGTAAAATCTTGAGCTAGTCTATCATTATACAGTTATAAACAGTAGCAGACAACAAAACTTTCAAACTATGTAATTCATGTAGAGTTGCAGTGCAGGTATATTTACAGTGCAATTTAAACTTAATGGGTGATTTTTATCACTATGATTAAAATTCTGTCATTTCAATATTTACGTATTCTACGGTCTATTTTTAGTAAAATCACGTCAAATCGTTTACGTATAGTTATCTCTAGCTACTCATATAAATCCCTTACCTCTATATAGGTGATCGCGTTTATTTTCCAACGATGTTAATCGCCCAGTTCGTTTAGCTCCAATTACGTCATTCGGAGCTGCATAATATCATTAATCACATAAATTAAGCTTATACACTCGTATATAAGCTAATTACGGTAAAATTAACGTTTTGGGCCCAATTACTCTTGTTGGGCCGAATTGCCTCTTAATGGGCCCAACTCTATCTTAAGCCCAATTCAACCTTTCTATTCTTTCCATTAAAGTCCATTTAGCTTATTAAGCCCATTAACATAACTTAAGCCGTCCATGGCTTGTGTTCGGCCTATGGTGGCCCTCCATTACACTAGCTTGCTCATTGTGACAATTTTCCTGAGCACTTGGTGGCCACAGCCTTTAGGCACCATTCACACCAACTTAAGCCATTTCTAGCCATTTCTAGCTCATTTATGCATTTTTACAAGCACTTGGCATGCTTGTCTTAACCATTAACCTAGTTCATGAGGGCATTTTATCAAACACCTTATATGTATGCATGATAAATCCATCCATTCTTACAAATTGATTTCATCCATTTACACCATCATCATCTACATGTAATTTCCAACACATAACCATCATTAAACACATCACATATGAATCACTACACTACCATACCTAATTCAGCCAAAGCTAAATCTCTAGCTTATGGGTTGTTTTCCATTCCAATTTCTATACCAATCTACTCCATAAATTCACTAGACTAACATATATAAGATTGATGGAAAGATAAATCACCGAAATTATTTTTCCCAATTCGGTCAAAATTTGTGGGGTTGATTTGCTCATTCAATTCAACTTGTTGGATACTGGTTTTTGGATATTTTAATCCCCTTGTAATATGGAACAACTTTGATGAAGAAAGCTAGTTCCAATTATGCTTGTAGGTAGGTGTTTTCTAGATAGAGAAAGCTTAAACACTTAAACTAAAATGGTGGCTGTTTTGGTGATTAAGAAGACGTTGGCCAAGGCAGTAAGAAATTTAGAAATTTAAGCTTAATTTCCAGCCATTTAATCCCATAAAAATCAGCCCATAAGTTGGGCTTGAAATTTGTTTGGGCTTGACTTTTGGGCTTTAACTATTTCTATTACGCTTGATCTTTAAATCGAAAATGGGTTTTCAGCTTGGGCCTAAAAATTAGATTCATTGGGTTGGATTTTTCTCTCATTTGGACCTATATTTTATGCATTTAAATGGGCCCACATTCGGCCCAATTGCTAGGCCCAATTGCAGCCCATGTCTATTTCATGCATAATGGGCCTTTAAAATTTCACTAGTCAAGCCCATTAGCAATTATTCATTTCAGCCCATATTTAATTTAGTCTAATTTCTTTTAATCAAATTACTAAGTGAAATGTGCTGAATTTTATGTTTTCTAGCCCAAGATTATTTCTCCCATGCATTAACCATGATTGGGTTAAGTTTAACCATGGTTTGGTAACTTAGTCAAAGTCTACATTTCAATTCTGACTTTTTCCTTAACTTTGACCATTGACCACATTTGACTAATGTTGAATAACCAAAATATATGAATTTCAATGTTGACTAGTTCATCTTTGTGTTTGGCTGCCTTTGGTAGCTGAAAATGCTAAAAACAACTCAAACGATTGATTTTGAGCTCGTTTGACCCCTTTTTTGGCATTTCACCACTCCAGCATTATCGGAACCAAACCAAACCAGCTTCCCTTCTTGACATACCTATATTTTGATGTCCTTAGTCAATATATTTTTTTGGATTGGTCGGATTCCATTTGGTTTACCCCGAGCTCACAGTTGCTCATATTTTGCACTTTAAGGTATTTGGGGTTGTTACTTAGGTCAATTTGTTTTGGAATTGAAATAAAACTTGTCTTAGGATTCACAATAACATAATCGATGTTTAAAATGATGAATTCTTATGGAATAGACACCGAATTTTGGGTCTTACACTTCCACGTCTCTATGTTGAGGAAATATTATCTGGATCCTTCCTATGTCATCGAATATAGATCATTAGACATCTTGGGAGATGTGAATTATGTAAAAGAACCTGTCTGGATCCTTGACAAGAAAGAGAAGGTACATCATACGAAGAGAATTCCATTAATAAAAGTTCTTTGGTAGCACCATTCAGTAGAAGAAGAAACTTAGGAGCTCGATAGCCTTATGAGAGATAAGTACTCTTGCTTATTTGACGGAGCTAGCTGAATTTAGAGGACCAATTTCCTAAAAGGTGAGGAGAAATGTGACACCCAAAAATTTTCATTTTATTATTTATTTGGAAGTTAGAAAATAATTAAGGTACTTGGAATAATATTATGCAGGCCCGAAATAATGAAAGTGCTCGAAATAGTGGCATGAAGCTCGGGATACGAAAATTGAGGTAAGGTTTTAAATTTAAGAATTCCTCAAAGATTGCATGAATAGGTATATTTTGTAGTTAGAAGGTGAAACTAAGATATATGAAGTGAAAAAGTTAGGGAAAACACAGGTTAGCCCTAAATCGAGCAATTAGGCCCAATAAGTGAAATAAATTCAGAATAAATTCTATAAATTCACAAAAATTATTCTGAAACCATAGGAAAATAGTGTAAGGTGTATTTGACTTGGAAAATAAAAATTGAGTGGAAATATTGAGTTCTTGGTTGTTGATTTAATTTTTAAAGTAAACCGAAAACCTTAAGCTATTTCAATCAGTAATGACTAAACCATGCAAAATGGGCTCGGACAGGAAACTTTTCTTAAACAAGTCATGTCCAAATTCTTAGGGGGCATACTAGAGACCTATTATAACACGAGTGGTGGAAATTGGGAAGAAAATGGGCTGGAAATATTTTTTGTGGAATTTATGAAAACAGCGCAACAAGTTGTCATGACCCAGAATTTTGCTGACCAACAAAATGGTTAAATTTGATGACCTTCCAGAACCTCATATTTTCCAAATTAAAATAGACCTGCCCTTTCTGAAAAGGTATAGACCAATCCCAACCGACTTAAGACCTGAGAGAACCACTTCCCCCTTTCTATCGTATGCATATTCTTCAGAGGTTCATTGTGCAGTTTTTTCGACCACCTTTCGGCCACTTTTTGAGTTTAACCGAAAGGCTAAAACCTTACCCCTTAAGGATTCTACAACATATAAAAAATTCAGCCCCAATCAAGCTCATTTGGTAGGTAAACAATTAGTGAGAAGGACAAGGGCCAAAGCTTCCCTGTTTCTGGGTAAGAAGAAAAATTTATAAGTTTTTGGTTGGTTTTTGATATGTTTTTTACTGATTCTAAGTAGTATATATGTTGATCTACAGCTGAGGGTCATTTTTAAAGGCTGAATTTCAAGTCAAACCCGAGGTACAGTTGTTAAAAGTTGATGATGGATAGATATGTTGATGTTTGATGAATTTGGATAGTTTTTGCTTGTGTAGAATTGGAAGAAAACTTGTCTAGGGGTAAGTATAGTTTTGACCAGCCTTGATAGGTTTAAGAAAACATGAAGTTTTGTTGAGTTCGATGTTGTGGAATGTTAGATTTATACCGAAAAGTTTGGTTCATAGCTTAGTTTAGCTGAAAATTGAGAAAGTGTGAAAATAAGATGATTTGGTATGTTGTGAGTTGTTAATTAGAGCTTGTAATAAATTTGTAAGACATGAGGTTAATGAATTGAAATTAGAAGGAAAGAAACTATCGAAAATATCTTAAACCGAGACTTTATCGGTAAAACCAAGAAAATAGGGAAAATCGACAAAATAGCCGAATCTAGTGAGTTTTACTAGGTTAAGATATATTTAAGTATATTAAGATGAATTTGAATATCATTTGTTGGAATTAAAATTATTTTTGGCAGCTCGAAATGTTAGCACGCAAAACGAGGTACACTCGATACTTGGCGATTTAGTGTTGTCTTAGCCTCGGTCAGGTAAGGGATGCAATCTCTTTTAGTAACGATATTCCTTACCTACAAATAGATATTTTTAGCATGGAAAACCTTTATTATGACAAGCATGAATTTTGAAATGACATTAAGCCCATGTTTGTTTAGCTCAAGTGCATGATTTTCATATAAATCGAAAGCTATGATTATTTATGTGTTAAGCATGTGTAATATATGTAAATTTATGAAAATAAAACTCCTGCAAGCTTTTGTATAAATAAATTTGAAAATAAATTTTATAAATGATGATAAATTTGATTTCGAGACTATAGGCTCAAAATGTGCAAGTTAGGGTAAAATTAGGGGGTCGATAAAAGGGACCCAAGGTAATTCTAGTCGACGGCTTATGAACGGGCTGGGCCTTAACTATATCGTACATATTTCTATGTGTTTTGCCATGTCACCTTTGTGGCAGTATGTGTTTCTATGAGACCCTATATATGTATAACTTTGTATATATGTGTAAATGGAAGTATAATATGGATAACTTGGATTAAGTAATTATGGATTCATAAGTGATGTAAAGTCCATAAATTCAATGTACACACCTGTAATAAGAGTTGTGATGTACGTACAAGTTTCATTATGTATGAATATGAAGAAATGAACTTTCGTAAGTGATGAATGCAAGAGGAATGGAATATGAGTAGTGTAGTAAAAATGGAATGAAGTTGCATAAGAAGTGTGAATCTTTATGCTTCCATTTGATTTTTTATTGTATACCTTTGGTTATACAATGAATGCACATAAGTTTTAATGTGTATAAAGTATGAATGGATGCCATTTTCAAGTCTTAAAGGTAACCGAATGAGAAAATGACTATGACAGCAAAATGCATGAAGTTTGGTATGAGTTGCTGTAGAAAACTATAAAACAAATTTGGAAATATGAAGGCCAAATCGATCTCATATGATGAGAGATCGATCTTGAAGAGCCAAAATGCTCTTATTCGAGCAACAAGAACAGTGCAGACCGATCTCCAATGGAGCTAGATCAATCTGCTAAACATTCTGTAATGAGAGGATCGATTCTTGAGGCAGGCAGATCAATTTCCTTAGCTCTCGGGTTGGAGAAGATCGATCTCCTCAACTTTCTGCCTGAGACAGATCGATCTCAAGGTTTCGACAGATCGATCTCCTACCTTCAAATGTCATGAAAAATAGGGATTTTAAGAGGACCAGATCGATCTCCACCCAAGGTAGATCGATCTCATCAAGCTAAATCTATAAATAGGAGCAATTGGATCTGTAGATTTGGAGAAACACTCTCACTCTACCATTTTTAATCCAAAACCTAGCTTTCTCTCTCTGAATCCACCTATTTTCAAGAAGATTTGAGGGAAAGCTATTAGACACAAAGTTGTTCACATCAAGGAGAAGAACAACATAGCTTGGAGGCAGTACCCCGTTTGTGGGATAGAAGGAGCAAAGGTGCATTTCCCTTTGGATCAAGGGGGAAATCAATCTAGGTGAGTTTCTAATACACCGATCCAAGTACATTATCTATTTATTGACTTTGGAGTTGTTGGGTGTGAATATTAATAGTAAGAACTATCTAGAATGTAATGGAATGATTATAACCTAGAAATGGGTTAGTGTGAGAAAGTGAAATGTAGTGGAATAAATGATGAATAAGACATCTGAAGATGATAATGGTGATTGTGGGTATGAATTTAAGACGGTGTTGTGGAATGAATTGTGAGATTTACCCAAAAAGGGGTAAAATGAATATTTAAGGAATTGGGTTAAATGCATAGTTGAATGAGAGTTATCAACACTAACTCGAGCGTTTGATGAATGAATTGCAGCTTCTAAGGTTATATCGGAGCAAGTTGAGCTAAAAACGCAAGAAGCGAAAACGAAGAGAGTTGCACCCTTAGTAAATCGAGGTAAGGGAATTGTATGGATCTTAGAGATATCTGTGAGCAATTTAGGCGCTTAATGTTTTGCTAGAGTGCATGTGATACTAGGAAATGAAATTGGGTGATGGAAGGACAAAGAGTTGGGTTTTGAGAAATGTGCATGAAAACAAAAGCATGATGTTTTGAAAACCTTGTTTTGTTGCTTTTTAGCAAGTGATTGGTGGGTTGGCTAACATTTGAAATGATTTGCAAAAGAAATCATTTGATTTGGTTGATAACCATGTTTTGCAAAGAATTGAGCCACCTACATGGATTTCGTGAGAATAAAAGCGTGCTAGAGTATGACTCGCACAAGAATTGATGTGTTTTCATACGCATAGGTGCTAGAGCGTAGCTAGCACTAGTTTTCACATAGATTTCTATGATGTTGTTCTAGAGTTGAGCTCGTACAAACTTTACACTGGTTTTGGCATGGTGCTGGAGCATAGCTTGCATTAGATGCCCACCATACTTGTTGTCGTGCTAGGAGCTTCGGGTAGACTGGGTGTCTCACCGATTAAATAGGCTCGCCATGCATTTTTGAGAATTTAACACGTTAATAGTCATACTATGAGCTTCGGGTAGACTGGGTGTCGTACCGATTAAATAGGCTCATATGTGCATTTTGAGATGTGACGTGATATGAAGTGTTGATATGGGTCCACGGAGTATGCTGTACCATGTAGGTAGCATGGAGTACATTATACTGTGTTGAGATTGTGTTATACTGTCTTCGGACAATGTTGAGATCTGCTATGGACCGATGGGCTAGACTTGACCCACCTCCCGTGTGGAAGCAGATAGTGGTGATACCTCACACACCTAATCAGTGTAGCTTGGGAT
This sequence comes from Firmiana major, assembly GCA_033439115.1. Lineage (NCBI taxonomy): Eukaryota > Viridiplantae > Streptophyta > Magnoliopsida > Malvales > Malvaceae > Firmiana > Firmiana major. The sequence goes on along the minus strand of CM065908.1, from coordinate 39,748,271 downwards.
CACAGGATATGACCATAGTCCTAGAGGAGATTTCCCTTATTATATTGCCTATCTCACATGTCTATTATTTATGAATAAATCCATGTTTAGAATGTTTTGTGGGTCAGGACAGTCCGAGGGAGGGGCTGAGACCTGACGAGTGTTGATTTAATTGAGATGAGAAAGCATGATTTACTTGAGAAATGATGAAAATGGCTTTTAAAGTGCACTTACGCATGGTGATTTTTGCATGCCTTATTTATGAAATATGCATGATGATTTATGCCATGCTTTGAATTTGATTTATGCAATAACAAATAGCATGATTTGCTTTAGATGCCATTAACCCAGGCATGAACTAATGCTTTTGAGATGTGAATGAGAAACTGTATGGTTTTGAGCATGGCATCACGATCACGTAGATAGTGCAGTATCTACTTGTTCGCATGATTGCCTTACTGAGCGTGTGGTTTGCTCACCCCCTTATTTTCCCCCCTCTAAAGAGATTTGAGTATAGACTAAGAGCGACTGGAGGCTTTCCCTTTTGCTATCCGCTGTATCCCATTGCATAAGGTATACACACTGATGTAACTTTGTATCTAAACTTTCTATAGCACAGTAGCATTTTGAATGTAACCATTGGGGATGTAAAGCAATGTAAACACATGTAAACCGCACTCTGATTTATTTATACTAGTGTTTACTTTTAAATTATAATGCGAATTAGAATGCTATGGTTGGATGAGGTAGACATTGACAGCCCAACTGTTGAGAGGGTAGATGATCACAAATCGAGGTAAGGTAAGGCCAAAAAATAAATAATGCATGAAAATCAACAAATTTGTGATGATTTTCAGTAGGTTGAGGGTCGTGATAGAAGTTGGTAACAGAGCTGAGTTGGTCTGACATATGTCGGTGTCTAAAATACTTAATAAGTTGGAAAAATTACATCCCCATGTTACTGTGCTTCTTTAGATACAATTGTGTGTGTGTCGATGGGTTGACTAAGAAATTTATGTGTATTTAGGGAATTGAGCATTATGCCTAATACCAGTGACAGTAGAGGAACGATAGCGCAAGCTCGAGGTCGTAGAGGTCAGCCTGGGGGTAGTGATGAGCCAGAAACACACGAGGCTCAGGAAGAGACTGAGGTGGAGGCTGAGGTTGAGGATGCTCCATAGGGTCCAGAGGAGAGACCCGAGAGTACTGAGGTACGCTTCCCAAGGATTGAGCAGAGCATTGAGATGATCTTAGAGTTGGTCACTCAGTCATTACCTAGAGTTGGGGGCAAACAGAGTCCCGCTATCCAGGGTGATGCCGAGTAGGCAATAGTTCTTGAGGCACGGGCACGGCCAGCCCAAAGACCTCAGACGACAGATACATTTACACCCCCACCTGCACAAGATATGCCTACACCTGTTGATACACCACCGGGCAGTAGAGGCAAGGATACGATTGTGATTTGGATAGACTGCGATAGTTTTAAGAGTTTGGACTGCCATCTTTCAGTGGAGTTAAGGACCCGGTAGCTGCAGAAGATTGATCAATGAGATTAAGAAGTTATATCAGTTCTTCGAGTACACTACTATCGAGATGGTAGTATTTGCCGCATTCATGCTGAAGGGATCAACAGAACATTGGTGGAAATCCACTTGGCCTATTTTGAGAGCTTGACATATAGAGATCAGTTGAGATGTATTTTTGGAGGCTTTCTGGAGACAGTATGTTCCAGATACTGCAAAACAAAAGATGAAGATGGCATTTTTAGGACTGACCCAAGGGAGTAGGACGGCGGACAACTATGAGACGACCTTTATCTCCCTGGGCAGATATGATCCCAACACGATGAGTAATGAGGTCGAAAAGATCCAAAAGTTTGTGGATGGATTAAGACCGACCATCAGGTCCAGATTTGGTTCCCTTGAATATACCGACCTACGAGGAGGCTGTGCGCAGGGTGAAATTTTGTGAACAAGACATTGATAGAATTACCTCAGAGTTTGGAAGGTTGGTAAAGCGAGGGATAAAGATAAGAAGAGACCAGTACTGGATAGAGGCTTCAGTTATAAGGGAAGCAAAAGATTTTCTAGGAAGAGGCCGAGGATCAAGGAGATCAGGGAGAGGACAGTTAATCCTCCCATGTATTCGGCCATAGCTCCAACTAAAGGAATTATGATTGGAGGGCCACGGCCTACTATGGAGGAGTGCAGCAAGTGTGGTAGGTACCATGGTAGTATACCATGTTATGGACCTCCTGTAGTATGCTTCAGATGTGGTAAACAGGGGTACATAATCAGGGATTGGCCAGAGATGACAGAGAGAACCCCATAGAAGGGCAAGGAGCTAGAGAGAGCTTTAGCTAGGACAGCTGCTCTGAGGAGGAGGGCTACAGCTGAGGAAAAGGGGAAGTAGGCAGTGGGTGTGAACAGAGGACGAGTGCACGCACTGGACCAGGACACTACAGATCAGTCTTCCGATGTGTTTAAAGGTACCATCCAAATCTTTGATATAGAAGTATTTGTGTTGTTTGATCCTGGTGCCACGCATTCCTTTGTATCGCCATCCTTTGCATGTAAATTGTTGAAGCATGTAAAACCCACACTGCTAGATAAGATGTTGATGATATCTACCCCTATAAATGATGGTCATTTGACTGAGCATGTATGTAGAGATTGTAAGATGGAGATAGGAGGTAAAGAAATAGCAACCAAATTAATTTTATTAAATATGAATGATTTTGATGTAATCCTCGGTATGGATTAGCTGGCTGCGAACCAGGTTGTAATGGATTTTAGTGCTAAGACACTGACTTTTTCAGAGATAGAAAATCTTATTGTAGGTTTTGTGAAATGAAATGAAAGAAATGTTTGATATAAATAAAATAGTATGATCTTAATTCATAATACTTGAGAGATAAATCTGTTTATCAATTATGTACGTGTATGTGATGATTTGTGTTACTAATGGTGGAAAGGATAATATGAAGAGTTCATTTCTTATGTGATTGAGACGGATAAGGCACGTCCGGAGTTGATAGACATTGCAGTGGTCAGGGAATTGCCAGATGTCTTTCCGGATGATTTACCAAGGTTACCTCCAGATAGAGAGATGAAATTTGGTATAGACTTGGCACCTGGTACAGAGCGGATATCCAAGCCACCGTACAGAATGGCTCAAGTTGAATTGAAAGAATTAAGAAAGCAGTTACAAGAGTTACTGGAGAAGGGGTTCATCAGGCCAAGCGTCTCACCTTGGGGAGCACCGGTTTTGTTTGTAAGGAAGAAGGATGGAAGCCTCCAACTGTGTATAGATTATCGGTTGTTGAATAAGGCCACCATCAAGAATAAGCACCCCCTTCCACGCATCGATGACTTGTTGGATCAGCTTAAAGGAGTGCAAGTCTTCTCCAAAATATCTGAGATCTAGGTACCATCGGTTGAAGATACAGAGTGGAGACGTACCTAAGACGGGTTTCCTCACTCGGTATGGACATTTTGAGTTTATGGTTATGCCATTCAGGTTGACGAATGCTCCCGGAGCTTTTATGTCATTGATGAATGAGGTATTTCACCAGTATTAGGATCAATTTGTTATTGTGTTTATTGATGATATACTGGTATGCTCAAGATCTAGAGAGGACCATGAACAACATCTAAGGATAGTGCTACAGACCCTCCGAGAGAAGAAGTTGTACGTTAAACTCAGTAAGTGCAACTTTTGGTTGGAACAAATCTCTTTTCTAGGTTACATAGTATCAAAGGATGGTGTATCAGTGGATCCATTAAAGATTGAGGTAGTGATACAGTGGCAGAGACCCTAGACAGTGACAGAGATCAGAAGTTTCCTGGGTTTAGCTGGATATTATCGAAGGTTTATGGAGGGATTCTTAAGATTAGCTGCTCCATTGACACGTCTCGCTAGAAAGAATGTGGAGTTTCTGTGGGACGATAGATGTGAGGAAAGTTTTTAGGAGTTGAAAAGGATGTTAACCACAGCTCCGATTCTCTCCATTCCTACCAGCTCAGGAGGTTTCTTGGTGTATACGGATGCTTCACTGTCACGACCCAAACTACCCAAAAATCAGAGTTAATTTTTCGCGCTTTGTTTATTTACTTAAATTCTTACCTGTCCTCGAATCGTGACCACACTCCACTAACAAATTGGGCTGTGCGTCAATGCCAGTCCCACCATTCATTTACCATATAACTTAATTCTTCTCCAGTCATTTATAATTGTTTACATTAATTATACATCCCCTAAAGTTACTTACAAGCATGTTACTGTGCTATGCTTATGTAGATACAATATGTACAAGTGTATATACCTTATGTTGATGGGCAGCAGCGGATATCCAGAATGCAGTACTGAGTCGTCGCAACTTCAACTGGAGATTATCTGTGGGAGAAAATGAAAGGGGTGAGCACATCAAGCTCAGTAAGGCAATCCTACGAACAAGTAGGTAACCATACTACCTACATGAACGTGGTGCCGTGCATAAACCACCCTTTCTCCACACATTTAAAACAAATGATATGAAAGTTATGATGTTATGTAAATCGAGCTTACACAGAAAATTCAACATGCAATTATTTCAAATCATTTCTTTCTCAATTAAAATTTTCACAATAAAGTCAAGACTCGACCCCTCCTTCGGGTGATCCTGACTCACACAAAACCATGAAAATCGGTATACATCACACATGGGTTTAAAAAGTATGGAAATAACCATCATGCACATTTAATTAAAAACCCAGTTTAAATCATCGAAGTCGTCGACATGCGAGACGAGGCAATATCTGTATAACGGCAATAACCAAGACTGGCCATATGTGTCCTCGTGAGTCCCTCTAGCTTCACGGATCCCAGTGTGCGAGGTCTCACCCTGATCGGGAACCGCTCGGGAGGTGGGTCAATCCAACCCGTCAGTCTTATCCGATCTCACGCATCCGAAGATGCCGTATCCGAAGATACCCCGTATCACAAGATACCGTATCCGAAGATACCCCGTATCACAAAGATACCGTATCCGAAGATACCCCACGGTACATCGTACTCCATGCTACTTGCACGGTACATCGTACTCCATGGACCCATATCACTCTTGGTACTCCAGCCCAAATGGCCTGCTTCCCACAGAGAGGTTTTGTTTCTCAATACTCATGCCATGTCTCAAAACGCACGTGCGAGCCTATTAAATCGGTGACACACAGTCTACCCGATGCTCCAAGCACGGCTCATCGCATGTTCTCATAAAATCAGTGCGAGCGATGCTCAGCACTCTCATCAAATCAAGTAAAATCAGCAGAGCCCGCTTTACATCCCCACAAGGCCGCCAACCTCATCCCTCACTCTCACCCTACTTAAGAGGTCTTTTGAGCCTGTTGGGCCTTTTGGCTAACTCCAAGGGCAGACAACGCTACTCCACAAATCCAGTAAAACTAGTGCGAGCTAGGCTCTAGCACTCTATATATAAATCACCTGAAAATCTTATAAAATCTGGTGCGAGTTAAACTCCAGCACTCTGTCACGAAAATCATGTAAAATCTGGTGCGAGTTAGACTCTAGCACCGTGTCACGAAACAAGCATGTGAAATCTGGTGCGAGTTATACTCTAGCACCTATGCATGTAAAACTCTAGTGCGAGCTCTTGCTCCAGCACTAATGCATGCATCACACAAATCAAACATCGTGCGAGCTGAGCTCTAGCACGTCACATGTAAATAAAAACACGTAGGCGGCTCTGTTTCCTCAAAACAGTTTTCAAGATAATTTCATAGTTGAAAGTATGCAATGCTGTGCATTTTCTTTCAAGGTTAGCCAGCCTACTCATGCATGCATTAAAATGTCTCCAGAATGAGCAGAACCCTCTTGTTCTTGCTCCTCCCAATTTTTTCTAAATTTGTAAATTTTACCCTTAACAAGGGTATTTTAGTAATTTGCCCATTCGGGGCACTAAAATTATTAATTGACCTCTAGACCCTTCAGGTAATTTTTAAAGACTGCATATTAACTTGAAATTGCGTAAAGTTACCTCTAGCAGTCCGTAGAATTCCCTTACCTTATTTTCCTGTCGAGTCTGACCTTTTCTTTTCCACTGTTGTCTCGTCGCGCAGTCCGATATGCTCCCAATCAAATGCCCGGAACTGCGTATTAATATTCCTCAGGTCAGATATTATACAATTTAATTGTATTTAATATTTTCTGGGCTTAATTTAAATCATTGGGCCCGTTTACCCCTATTGGGCCCGATTGCACCTTAATAGGCCTTAATCGGCCTTAAGCCCGTTTTCCACTTAATTTTCACTTTATCAAGGCCTATTGGGCTCATTGGGCCCACTAATAATTTATTGGGCCTCGTTCTAGCTCTCGAATAGCTAAATTTAATATTTACGACAATTTATCTAAATTTCCATAATTTAATTCAATTTATGCGGAATTTAAATTCATATCACGCATAACGATGTAAACTGTCGTAAATAAGGGTCACTTACCCGAGATTCCATGTTAGTACGCAAATCGAGGCTATCTCGAGCTCTCGTTGGATGCCAATTGTCGAGCTACACAATTCCACAATTTTCCAGGTAAGGTTTCAGTCCAATAATAATTAAATAAAATATTCCAAAATTTAAATCGGTCAATTTGACCGCTTATCGACTTACCCGAAGCTCGATTGCATCGCTGAAATTTTCCCCAATTTTTTTCCCTTTTTCTTTTTCCCTTTTTCTTCCTTTTTTCCTCTCTTTTTGGCTGAACCGGTTCAGTCCGGTTCGGACCGGTTCAGACCGTCGGTTCGACCGGTTCACCGCCTTGCCGGCCGGTTCTCCGTCGGCTTCCACCGCCAGCACCTCCGCAAGGTCGTCCGTAGCACGAATCTACCCTCGATTTCGGTCGAGGTCGCCGGAACGCCGCCGGTTCGGCCTCTTCTCCCCGGCGTCGGAAACCCATTTCTTCCCTTAGTCGTCGTCGGTGATTCCCGCCGTTTCGTCGGCTAATATCGGTGCAGAAAGGACCGTCGTCGCCTGGGCTTTCAGAATTTGGCCTCGGTTTCGCCCGAATCGCCACCTTTCGCCGCCGGTGACCATTTCTTTCCCGCGGCTTTCTCCTCCGTTTTTCGGCGTTCTCCGGCGTCCTTGGCGCGCGTCTCCAATGGCAGCAAGATTGCCTGGCGTCGGGCTTCCTTCGCCGGCCCTCGCCTGGGCTCAACGGCCGCCGGTGGCTCGTCGGACTCCTCGGTCGGCTGCTTCATTTTCGTTTCTGCTTCTCTTTCTCTCTCCCCGATTTGTTTCAATCTGTTTCCTTTTTTTTTCTCTTTTTTTTAATTTTATTAATTATTTTTATTATTATTTTAATCATTAAAATACATTAAAAATACTCAAATATCCCTTAAAATATCCTTAAAATTATTATTTAATTCTAAATTCATTTATTTAATTTTATTTAATTTATTTAGTTTATTTTAACCCTTTTTCGGGTATTATTTCTCCGTATTTTTTGGATATTGTCCCGAATGACTTTTCGGTATATTTTTCGATTATTTTCGGGATTATTTTTCCGAACTAAAAATCTCGATTAATTCCGATTAATTCCCATAAATTAATATCTTGATCAATTTAACCCAAAATAAATTTATTTCACCTTTATTGACCAAGATTTCTCAAATCCATGTTTTTAATTAAATTTCCTTATCGAAATTATACCGACTTTCGATCTTTTGACCATTTTACCCTTACACGTGTTCGGAATTAATTTAACCCGACTTCCCTTCACGAATACTCATTCATTTCATATTTTAATTAAATTCGGGTCTTACATTCACACAAAGGACTGAGCTGTGTATTGATGCAAGATGGAAAGGTAGTAGCCTATGGATCAAGGCAGTTAAAGGATCATGAGAGGAACTACCCAACCCACGATTTATAGTTGGCGATCGTAATGTTTGCATTGAAAATATGGCACCACTACCTCTATGGTGAGAGACTTTAGGTTTACACAGATCATAAGAGCCTTAAGTACCAGTTCTCGCAGAAAGAGTTAAACATGAGACAGAGGAGATGGCTCAAACTTTTAAAGGATTATGATTGTGAGATCATGTACCACCTGGGTAAAGCGAATGTAGTTACTGATGCATTGAGAAGAAAGCATCTCGGGTTGGTGTCATTCATGATGGTCAGGGAACACGAGCTATTGAAACAGTTCACAAACCTCAGTTTGGATATGACCCTGCCTAACACTGATAGAGGATTTATGATAGCTAGCCTGCAGTTGGAATCGGATTTGGTAGATCAAATCTGACAGGCTCAAAGAATTGATCAACAGTATAGTGATATAGTCTGGCAGATACAGAGGGGTACAGAGACTGGTTTTGAATTAAGTTTAGATGAATTGTTGAGGTTTAGAGGCAGGATATGTGTTCCTGATGACTTAGAGATCAGAAAGTTGATCTTAATAGAGGCTCACTCATCGAGGTATACGATACATCCAAGGAGTACTAAGATGTATCAAAACCTTCGAAAAGTTTATTGGTGGTCTAGGATGAAGAAACACATTGCTGAATATGTCGCTAAGTGTCTCGTTTGTCAGGGGGTGAAGGTTGAGCATCATAAGCTTGCAGAGTTATTGTAGCCTCTATCGATACCGACTTGGAAGTGGGAGCATGTTACCAAGGATTTTGTGATAGGATTATCGAGGACCCGCAGAGGTTATGATGCTATATGGGTGATTATGGATTGATTGACGAAATCAACCCATTTTCTAACTATGAGAGCTGCCGATACTCTGAGTCAGTTAGCGAACTTGTATGTGCACGAGATAATGAGGCTACATGGAATTGCAGTGAGTGTTGTTTCTAATGGGGAAGCCCGCTTCACTTCCCATTTTTGGGAACCTTTTTAGGAAGTGATTGGGACCCAGTTAAGTTTTAGCACCGCATTGTATCCTTAGACAAATGGTCAGTTAGAGAGGACTATACAAACCTTGGAGGATATGTTGAGAGTGTGTGCATTGAATTTTAGAGGCTCTTGGGATGACCATTTGCCACTCGCAGAGTTCGCCTATAATAACAGTTTTCATGCGAGTATCGAGATGGCACCATATGAGGCATTGTATGGGTATAGATGTCGTTCCCCTATTGGATGGGAAGAGGTTGGTGACAAACAGATCTTTGCTCCTGACTTGGTTAGACAAGCCTCTAAGGATGTCCAGTTGATTTATGAGAGGTTACAGACAGCTCAGAGCAGACAAAAGAGTTATGCTGACAGGAGACGGAGACCACTAGAGTTTATGGTGGATGAGTCAGTGTTTTTGAAGGTTTCTCCTTCGAAGGGAATTATGAGGTTTGGTAAGAAGGGCAAGTTAAGCACCAAGTATATCGACCCTTTAAGATTTTGGAAAGAGTGGGAGATAAGGCATACAGGCTAGCATTGCCACCTGAACTGGCAAATGTACATAACATCTTCCACGTATCCATGTTATGGAAATACCACCCGGACTCGGCGCATGGGATAAGGAATGAGCCTTTGGAGCTCAATGAGAGCATGACGTACATTAAGAAGCTAGTTCAGATATTTGATAGAAAAGAGAAAGTGTTAAGGACAAAGACAATTCCCTTTGTGAAAGTCCTTTGGTAACATCACACGATGGAAGAGGACACATGGGAATTTGAGAGTTTGATGCTGGAGAGATATCTCGAGTTGTTCACGGAATGATTGGTTCCAATTTAAAGGACTAAATTTTCTATGTGGGGGAGAATGTGAGACCCCATATATGTATAACTTTGTATATATGTGTAAATGGAAGTATAATATGGATGACTTGGATTAAGTAATTATGGATTCATAAGTGATGTAAAGTCCATAAATTTAATGTACACACTTGTAATAAGAGTTGTGATGTACGTACAAGTGTCATTATGTATGAATATGATGAAATGAACTTTTGTATGTGATGAATGTGAGTGGAATGGAATATGAGTAGTGTGGTAAAAATGGCATGAACTTGCATAAGAGGTGTGAATCTTTATGTTTCCATTTGGTTTTGTATTGTATACCTTTGGTTATACAATGAATGCACACAAGTTTTAATGTGTATAAAGTATGAATGGATGTCGTTTTCAAGTCTTAAAGGTAATCGGATGAGAAAATGACTATGGCAGCAAAATGTATGAAGTTTGGTATGAGTTGATAACAGAAAACTACAGAAAAATTTAGAAATATGAAGGCCAGATCGATCTCATAGGATGAGAGATCAATCTGAAAGAGCTAAAATGCTCTTATTCGAGCAACAAGAACAGTGCAGATCAATCTCCAATGGAGCCAGATCGATCTGCTAAACATTCTGTAATGAGAGGATCATTCTTGAGGCAAGCAGATCGATCTCCTCCCTAGCCAGATGGATCTCCTCAACTTTCTGCCTGAGACAGATTGATCTCAAGGTTTCGATAGATCGATCTCCTACCTTCAAATGTCATGGAAAAGAGGGATTTTAAGAGGACCAGATCGATCTCTACCTAAGGCAGATCGATCTCATCAAGCAAAATCTATAAATAGGAGTAATTGGGTATACAGATTTTGGGAAACACTCTCACTCTAGCATTTTCAAACCAAAACCTAGCTTTCTCTCTCTAAATCCACCCATTTTCAAGAAGACTTGAGGGAAGGCTATTAGACACAAAGTTGTTCATATCAAGGAGAAGAACAACATAGCTTAGAGGCATTAACCCATTTGTGGGATTAAAGGAGCAAAGGTGCATTTCCCTTTGGAGCAAGGGGAAAATCAATCTAGGTGAGTTTCTAATGCACCGATCCAAGTACATTGTCTATTTATTAACTTTGGAGTTGTTGGGTGTTAATATTAATAGTAGGAACTATCTAGAATGCAATGGAATGATTATAACCTAGAAATGGGTTAGTGTGAGAAAGTGAAATGTAGAGGAATAAATGATGAATAGGACATCTTAAGATGATAATGGTGATTGTGGGTATGAATTTAAGATGGTGTTGTGGAATGAATTGTGAGACTTACCCCAAAAGGGGTAAATTGAATATTTAAGGCATTGGGTAAAATGCATAGTTGAATGAGAGTTAGCAACACTAACTCAAGCGTTTGATGAATGAATTGCAGCTCCCGAGATTACACCGGAGTAAGTTTAGCTAAAAACGTGAGAAGCGAAAAGGAAGAGAGTCACACCCCGAGTAAATCGAGGTAAGGAATTGTGTGGACTCTTAGAGATATCAGTGCGCAATTTAGGCACTTAATGTTTTGCTAAAGTGCATGTGATACTAGGGAATGAAATTGGGTGATGGAAGGGAAAAGAGTTGGGTTTTAAGAAATGTGCATGAAAACAAAATCATGATGTTTTGAAAACCTTATTTTGTTGTTTTTTAGCAAGTGATTAGTGGGTTGGCTAACATTTGAAATGATTTGCAAAAGAAATGATTTGATTTGGTTGATAACCATGTTTTGCAAAGAATTGAGCCACCTACATGGATTTCGTGAGAATGAAAGCGTGCTAAAGTATGACTCCCACGAGAATTGATGTGTTTTCATACGCATGAGTGCTAGAGCATAGCTTGCATTAGTTTTCACATGGATTTCTATGATGTTGTGCTAGAGTTGAGCTCGCACAGACTTTACACTGGTTTTGGCATGGTGCTGGAGCATAGCTCGCATTAGATGTCCACCATACTTGTTGTCGTGCTAGGAGCTTCGGGTAGACTGAGTGTCGAACTGAATAAATAGGCTCGCACATGCATTTTATAGAATTTGACATGTTGATAGCCGTGCTAGGAGCTTCAGGTAGACTAGGTGTCGTACCGATTAAATAGGCTCGCACGTACATTTTGAGATGTGGCATAATATGATGTGTTGATATAGGTCCATGGAGTACACTGTACCGTGCAGGTAGCATGGAGTATGTTGTACCGTGTTGAGATTGTGTTATGCCATCTTCGGACAATGTTGAGATCTACTATGGACTGACGAGCTGCACTTGACCCACCTTCCGTGTGGAAGCAGATAGTGGTGATACCCCGCACACCTGATCAGTGTAGCCTGGGATCACAGGATATGGCTATAGTCTTAGAGGAGATTTCTCTTATTATATTGCCTATCTCACATGTCTTTTATTTATGAATAAATCCATGTTTGAAATGTTTTATGGGTTAGGACAGTCTAAGGGAGGGGTTGAGACTTGACAAGTGTTGATTTAATTGAGATGAGAAAGCATGATTTGCTTAAGAAATGATGAAAATGGCTTTTAAAGTGCACTTATGCATGATGATTTCTCCATGCCTTATTTGTGAAATATGCATGATGATTTATGCCATGCTTTGAATTTGATTTGTGCACTAACAAATAGCATGATTTGCTTTACATGCCATTAACATAAGCATGAACTAATGCTTTGAGATGTGGATAAGAATCTGTATGGTTTTGAGCATGGCATCACGATCACGTAGATAGTGTGGTATCTACTTGTTCGCATGATTGCCTTACTGAGCGTGTGGTTTGTTCACCCCCCTTATTTTCCCCCTCTACAGAGATTTGAGTATAGAATGAGAGCGACTGGAGGCTTTTCCTTTTGGTATCCGTTGCATCCCATCGCGAAAGGTATACACAGTGATGTAACTTTGTATCTAAACTTTTTATAGCACAGTAGCATTTTGAATGTAACCATTGGGGATGCAAAGCAATGTAAACATATGTAAACTGCACTCTAATTTATTCATTCAAGTGTTTACTTTTAAATTATAAAGCAAATTAAAATGTTATGGTTGGATGAGGTAGACATTGAGACACAGCCCAACTGTTGAGAGGGTAGCTGATCACGATCGAGGTAAGGTAAGGACGAAAAATAAATAATGCATGAAAAGCAAAAAATTTATGATGATTTTCGGTAAGTTGAGGGTCGTGACCGTTTCCGCCTGTGTAGCATTTGTGTGATGTTGTACGACCTTGATCCAGTCTACAGCCCTGCCATGGCCATAGGTATTCTGTTCCCTCTTCGAAGGATGCCCTCTTTTAAGGATGGAGTAGTGATTACCCTCATGACAGTAATAGTGAATGCCTAGTCTTCATATTTCGATTTTGTTACAATCCATCTATTACCTATGCATAATTATGTAAACGTGAAATTTTCTGGATTTTGACGAAAGTAAGAAAAGTATATGAATTATGTTTTCATATGAAAAGGTATATGATTTTGAGTATGTGAACTTATATGATTTTTAACCATTCGATTTGAAAATTACACTTTGTTATGTAGTATTATTATTTTTCTAATTGTTTTGAATATTATAATTATTTTAATGAACTCTTTACTGGGCTAGTTGAAGCTCACTCCTTTTTTTCCTCATTTCCAGATTATTTACAGTAAGCACCTTTGTGCCTGCTGCGTACCCGATAGAGGCTGGTGGACGAGACTCTCCCCAGGCTATCTCTTATACACACTAAGGTATATTTCAGTTGTATCCAGAGATCTTGTATAGTACAAATACATATATGTAAATAAGCATTTGGGATGTAATTACTTTTATGTATATATGGAAATGGAAGAGTAGGTAATTTCATGAGATTACAATGTACGATAGTTTAAGAAATGAATGATAAGTCAGGAACTGGCATTGAATATGAATACACCTTAAGTAAAACATTAAGTTATAAAAAAAATTCGGCCCTAATTTTAGTATTTTCAGGGCATTACAAAAGTCTTCAAATTTAGCATTGTTGTTGGGCTGACAGATTTCTGGGCTAAGGCAACCTGCAACCCTGTTTTCATAAATTCCAAAAAAAAAAATATTTCTAGCTTAATTTCTTCCAAATTTCCACTCTTGATGTGTTATACTAAGTCCCTAGTATGTCCCATAAATTTTTTTGGCCCACTTGTCTAAGAAATGTTTCTCGTTTGAGTCCATTTTGTCCAATTTTGTCAAACCCAGAATTTATGTAGCTTATTCCTTATGATTCCTATGTGTATGAACACTATGTAATTATAGTTGAATCATAAGAAGAGTATTTAGTAGACTTAAAGTGTTAGTGAAATGATTTAACATGAAAAAGCTACATAAAGAGCCTAATGTGAACTATAAGTGTCACAGGCTAAACCGAGTAAATCTAAATCATTCTGACTGAAAATAAGAATTAAAATGAAAGAGTATAGAGAGCTCATGAAGGAAAGTCAGCTTGATTTAGTCCCGAACATAGAAAACAGGAGTAAAAGCTAAAAATGGTAAAATGGACCTTTTTGGTAAGATAAGGTGTTTCGGGTGAAATTATCCACCGGGAACGGTTGAAACATAAAGACGAGAGTGTAAGACATAAGATATGACACTTTCGAAATTTTAAGAAAAAGTCAACATGGTCAATGGTTAAGGAAAAAAGTCAACTATAGTTAAGAAAGTGGACTTTTACCATAGTTGACTAATCATGGTTAAAAACTAACCCAAGTGTGGAGAAAAAATTGGAGAAAAATATTCTTGGCCAGAATACAAGATAATCATCCCCAGAAGTAAAGAAAATTTATTCGGAAGGATTCCGGAATAAATTTAATGGTAAAAAACGTAATGGGCCTAAGGTGAAAATTTTAAAGCCCATTAAGGTATACTAAATGTATATCGAAATTCTTAGGTCCTTTAGACCGAATTGTTGGACCAATTGATTGGCTAAATTTTGAGACAATTAAAGGTCCGAGACATAGTAAAATTTCAGCCCAAAAGCCCATTAAGAAAGCCCAAACAGAGAAGCCCAAATGGAAAAGCCCATGAGATAAATATCTAACCATAGTTAAAGTTAACTATGACTCATAAGGTGACTCATTAGGTGACTCATGGCTAAGGCTTGGAAAGTCAAGCTTAATGGCTGAAAAGTAAAGCTTAATGGCTAAGTATGTGGCTTATAAATTCAGCCACACCATTGTTATCTTCATCACACCAAATTCGGCTAGAAGAAGAAACCATTGAAACATATTATCCAAGCTTTCTCTCACTAGAAATCACTAGGAATTAGGCATATTTGGAACTTGCATCCTGCATGGAAGTTGTTCCAAATTGAAAGGAGAGTGACATATGTTGGAATTAGCTATCAAGGAGCCATAGAGTGCAAACTGTGAGCCTCCAAAGTTTCGGCCAAAGGGTGAACACAACAATTGGTATATTTTCTAATTTCCAATTTCATATATGTTAATGTATGAATGATTTTAAGTATGTTGATATATGTTTTAAGCATTGAAACATATTAAATCACCATGAAGTTGGTTAGGCCGAGAGTGAGTAATGGGATATTGATTTATGTCAATATGATTTTAGGCATTAATGGATTAATCTACATGTGTTAATAATTATGGTGTAATTAGAATTAATCAATTTGATTAATTAATACATGTAAATTGTTGGCAATCAAGGTGTTTGATAAAATGCCTAAATGAACTATATGATGGTTGGTAATGTTGCCTACCAAGTGTTTGTGAAAATGCCTAAGTGAAATTGGCTAGATAATAGGCGTGGATGGCATGACATGGTAAAATCGAGGCATGGATAGCTCTCGGCGATGGCATGTGACCGATAGGCCCAATGGGCCAAGCCCAAATATTTGAGACCCAATAGGGTGTAATGGGCCTAGAACAAGCCCAATAAGAGTTGGTGGGCCCCACAAGCCCAATAGGCCTAACAAAAATGAATAGTAAAATGAAAATGGGCTTAAGGCATAGTTAGGCCCATTAAGGATATTAAAGCCCATTAAGGGAAAATAAACAGTATTAATGTGTAATACAGTAGGAAAAGTATAATTAACCTGAGGAATGGTTATTTACAGCTCCGGAGTTTACATTGAGAGCTGATCGGACTGTGAGATTTAGCAGCACCGAGGAAGTGAGGTCACTTGACGTGATCCGAGGTAAGGGACTTTTGCGAGTAGTTAGAGATACCTGCACGTATTTTCATCTGCTTTTACATTCACTTAAAAACTCTGAGGGTCAGAGAAAGTGAATAATAATTATTGCGACCCGATAGTGGCAAATTACGATTTTACCCCTATTTAGTCAAAAAGTCAACTTTTGTGAAAAGTCAACTTTTGTGAAAAGTTGCAAAAAAAGCATGGAAACTACTATTGTGAGTGTTTAACTGCTGTTTAGCATGAAAATAAATAGATTGGCTAATGATTTTAAGGTTGATGTGAATTAAGCACACTTTATTGTGCTGATTTTGATGTTTTGTAAACAATCCCTTTTTAAAGAGCTATCTATCATATTATGTGAGAATGAATCGTGCTAGAGCATAGCTCGCACTGGATTTCATATGTTTTCCACATACATTAGTGCTGGATTTTGATACGCACTAGATTTCCATGACATGCATGATAGAGTACTGGAGTTTTACTCGTACTCAGTTTTATATGATGTATGCATGACAGAGTGCTGGAGCGATTAGGTCGTACTCGAGTTTTACATGAGATACATGACAGAGTACTGGAGCGTTGCTCGTACTCGATTCTTCATGGTTTATACATGACATAGTACTGGAGCTATTGCTCGTACTTGATTTGATGATATTATGCATAGCATGGTACTGGAGCTATTGCTCGTACTTGATTTAATATATGAACTATGCATTGACCTAGTTGTTAGAGGTTTACTCGCACTAGAGTTGAGTTTGTGATGTGAAACAGTGTTCGAGTGTAGTGTCGACTGTGTGTCGCACTCAAGGGCGCGCACTGTATGTGATATTATTTACATGTTACCAACCCATGCCGCATTTTTGTGTGACTGAGTGTCACATCATGAGATGACGGCCAACATGAGGGTATTAGAGATGTGGTATGATATTCCATGGTTTGAGGGCTAAGACCTATAGCAGGCACCCTGACTGTGATGTAGGGTCCACAGGTGTACTTTGTAACGTGCCCCGGGGCACGAGGAGTACGCTGTACCATGTGTTACATATAGCTGATGGCTGTAGTGGACTGACCATCCTCCCGTTGCAGCAGTGATACCCCGCGCACCGAGTACTGTGTGGCCTGAGTTCACATATCGGATATGATCATAGTCCAGGATACTATTTGCATTACACCACAGAGTCTCACATGATATATCACATTGATTGACTGATTTAAATTGCAGACAAACCTGTGGGATGGGTCGGACTCCGATTTTGTGTTGTGAATTATTTAATGCCATATTTATTGTGATTTAAATATACATGGCATGATTTACATAAAGGCATGATTTATATACGATGCATTGTTTTGCACTACATGCTTACATTTGAGAAAGAAAGCATGATTTTTGTACATGAGATTTAATCTGTACAAGTATATATATTATATTTCAAGACATGCTTTTAAAGTGAGTAAAGCAAATAATGTTTTCAAGGCATAGCATTATTTTGAGTAGATATTGTGGATATCTACTTGCTTGCCTGATTTCCTTACTGAGCGCGTTGTATGCTCACCCCTCTTTCTTTACATCTCTACAGAGCGTCAGTAGAGCGAGAGCTATCGAGGGATAGTATTCCTGAGTCCACAGCTAGTTCCTATCGGTCGCCAGGTATACATATTTTGTACGGTTATATATCTAAACATAGAAACAGCACAGTGATGTATATGATATATATTATGGGGAATGTATTTGTATTAGATTTTATATAATCTTACATGTATAATAAAAGCAGTTACAGTCAGTAATAGTATATTGACATGTATGTATGATAATGGATGATGTGGTAAGCGAGGACTCTGACATCGAATCGCAGCCCAACCATTGAAGAGAGGAAAGGTAAGTCAAAAATACGAAAAATTAGTAGTGATTTTTGGTTAAGTCATGGATTGAGGGACGGGTCCTGACAAAATGGTAATAGAGCAGAGGTTGGTCTAATGTGAGTCGGTGTTAGAAAAATAGGAAAGTGTACATCCCCATAGTACTGTGCTGTGTTTAGATATAACTGTGTATACAAGATAGGAGACGGACTAATTCATTATTATGAAAGCAGGAACTTTGCCTAAATGGCAAATACGCGTAGTGGTAGAGTTACGAGAGGTAGGGCTCGAGGCCAGGGAGATAGACCCGAGGGACTAGCTGCTGTCGAACCATTACCTACGCATGAGACTCCAGGTGCTTGTGAGGCGCCTGAGTGTGCTGAGACGTGCTTCACGAGATTAGAGCGTAGTCTCGAGACTATTGTCGAGATATTGTCACAGACGATGCCAGGTAGGCAGAGGCAGGAGGCAGGAGCTGCGATAGGAGAGGCAGTTGCCCCTGATACACCTACGCAGACAGCTGATGCACAGAGGACTGTAGATAGTCCTACACCCCCATCGGTTTCAGGTGGTAGTGGATTAGGATATGGATGTGATCTGCATCGGTTGTGAGAATTCCAGAAGTTTAGACCTCCATCCTTTAGTCGGGTCAAGGAGCCCGTAACTGCTGAGGAGTGGTTAGCAGAGCTGGAGAAGCTCTATCGATTCTTTGAGTGTACGACCTCAGAGATGGTCGCGTTTGCTGCGTTCCTACTGAAGGGAGCTGCAGAGCATTGGTGGAAGTCCACCCGACCTATATTGAGATCCCGACACACAGACATCAATTGGGATATATTTCGGGAGGCCTTTAGGAGGCCGTTTGTTCCCGACACAGCACAGCAGAAACTACAGGCAGAGTTTTTGGGACTAAACCAGGGGAGTTTATCTGTGGACGAGTATGAGACTCGATTCTTATCCCTAGAAAGATATGACCCGGATACCATGTACAGCGAGACCAAGATGGTCCACAAGTTTATCGATGAGTTGAGGCCGGTGCTACGGTCCAGGTTGGTCCCATTAGACATAGTGACCTTTGAGGAAGTAGTACGCAGTGCGCAACTGTGTGAGTAAGATTACGAGAGGAATGCTTCCGAGTTTGGGAAGTTTAGCCGTAGCCGAGATATACAGAAGAAGAGGCCGGCTAGAGATTTCGATTATCGAGGAGGGAGGAGACTTTTCGATAAGAGATCACGGGTAGAGGAGGCACGAGAGAGATATGCTAGACCTCCTGCTTATCCGATTGCAGCCCCAGCGAAGGGAATTGTCATGGGAGGAAAGAGGCCTGCTGCCGATCAGTGCAGAAGATGCGGTAGATCACATGGAGATAGATCGTGTCCACGGAGTACTATGGTATATTTCCGATGTGGGAAACAGGGGCATATGGCTAAAGAGTGCTCGAAGAAATTTGTTACAGCACCACTGAGGGGCAGAGAGCCTGATAGAACTCCAGCTGGTACATCAGCTCAGAGAGGTAGAGCGACGGCAGAGGAGAAGGGGAATCAAGTGATGGGTCAAGGGCGAGTACATGCTTTGGACCAGGGGACAGCTGATGCTTCATCGGATGTGATTCGAGGTTTCATTGCGTACGTTGTAGATATCGATAAGGCACGTCCGGAGTTGTCAAATATTACTGTGGTCAGTGAGTACCTAGATGTTTTTTTGGTTGAATTGCCAGGGTTACCATCAGACAGAGCGATGGAGTTCTGCATAGATCTGGTACCTGGTACGGAGCCTATTTCGACACCACCATATCGCATGGCCTTAGTTGAGCTGGAGGATCTCAAGAGACAGTTACAGGAGCTGTTGGATAGGGGTTTTGTATGATCGAGTGTTTCACCTTGGGGAGCACTGGTTTTATTTGTGAGGAAAAAGGATGGGAGCCTCCGATTGTGTATAGACTACCGATTGTTGAATAAGGCCACCATCAAGAATAGATACCTACTTCCACGCATTGACGACTTGTTAGATCAGCTTCAGGGAGCACAGGTCTTTTCCAAGATTGACCTGAGGTCTGGGTATCATCAGCTGAAGGTTCAGAGTGGAGATGTACCCAAGACAACATTTTGTACCCGATATGGCCATTATGAGTTCTTGGTCATGCCATTCGGATTGACGAATGCTCTAGCTGCTTTCATGGCTTTGATGAACGATGTGTTAAAGCCATTTTGGACTATTTTGTTATCGTCTTTATCGATGACATATTAGTGTATTCGAGATCCAAGGTGGAGCATGAGGAGCACCTTAGGATCGTGTTGCAGACGTTACGAGAGCATGAGTTATATGCTAAGCTTAGTAAGTGTGACTTTTGGTTGTCACAGATCTCATTTTTGAGACATGTCGTATCGAGAGATGGTGTATCAGTTGATCCATCTAAGATAGAGGCTGCAGTTCAGTAGGAACAGTCGAGGACAGTCATCGAGATCAGGAGTTTTCTGGGTTTAGTTGGATACTATCGAAGATTCGTTGAGGGATTTTTAAAGTTGGCTGCTCCATTGACACGTCTTACTCGAAAGAGTGTACCGTTCATATGGAACAAGGATTGTGAGAAGAGTTTTAAGGAGTTGAAGCGTCGATTGACCACCGCTCTGATTCTCACTATCCCTACCAGGTCAGGAGGATTTGCAGTGTACACCGATGCTTCGTATCAGGGACTGGGCTGTGTGTTGATGCAGGATGGGAAGGTAGTTGCTTATGGATCTAGACAGCTGAAGGATCATGAGAAGAACTATCCTACCAATGATTTGGAGCTAGCAGCAGTAGTGTTTGCGTTGAAGGTATGGCGCCACTACTTGTATGGCGAGAAGTTCCAGATATTTACCAACCACAAGAGCCTTAAGTATCTGTTCTCTCAGAAAGAGCTGAACATGAGACAGAGAAGATGGCTAGAGCTTCTGAAGGACTACGATTGTGAGATACTTTATCATCCGGGTAAGGCAAACATTGTAGCTGATGCCTTGAGCAGGAAGAGCCTGGGGATGGTATCGTATATGATGGTTAGGGAATATGATTTGCTAGAGCAGTTTGCTAGCCTCAGTTTGGGAGTTGTACCTTCTGACATGGATACAGGCTATGTGATAGCTAGTCTACGCTTGGAGCCGGATCTGTTGGACAGAATCAGAGTGGCTCAGCAGACTGATTCATTTTTGTGTGGATGTGAGTAGTCAGATATAGAAGGGCACAGTGACTTACTTTGAGCGGAGTTCGGATGGATTACTGAGGTTCAAAGGCAGACTGTGTGTTCCCGAGGATCTAAGACTCAGGAGATTGATATTGGCGGAAGCTCATTCGTCGAGGTATACGTTACATCCGGGGAGTAACAAGATGTATCAGAACATCCGGAAGGTATACTGGTGGTCAGGTATGAAGAAAGATGTAGCAGACTTCGTGGCAAAGTGTCTCGTATGTCAGCAAGTGAAGGTAGAGCATCAGAAACCTGCAGGGTTATTGAAGCCTCTACCTATACCGACATGGAAATGGGAGCATATCACCATGGATTTCATGATGGGTTTACCGAGAACCCACAGGAATCACGATGCTATATAGGTGATCGTCCACAGACTGACGGAGTCAGCCCACTTCCTAGCTATGAGAGCGACCGATACTTTGAGTTCATTAGCAGAGCTGTATGTACGCGTGGTACTGAGGTTACACGGTGTACCAGTAAGCATAGCCTCTGATAAGGATTCCCGCTTTACTTCCCACTTTTAGGTATATTTTCAGGAAGCCATGGGAACCCAGTTGAGTTTGAGCACCGCTTTCCATCCTCAGACAGATGGTCAGTCAGAGAGGACTATATAGACTTTGGAGGATATGTTGAGAGCATGTGTGCTAGATTTTAGAGGCTCCTGGGATGACCACCTGCCACTAGCCGAGTTCGCCTACAACAACAGTTATCATTCGAGTATCGGGATGGCACCATATGAGGTTTTGTACGGCCGTAGATGTCGTTCCCCTATTGGATAGGAAGAAGTGGGTGACCGTAAGATTTTTGCTCCTGACATGGTTACACAGGCATCTGAGGACGTCCACTTGATTATAGAGAGACTGAGGATAGCTCAGAGCAGACAGAAGAGTTACGTTGACAGGAGACGTAGGCCACTAGAGTTTGCAGTTGGTGAATCAATGTTTTTGAGAGTTTCTCCTTCCAAGGGCATAACGAGATTTAGAAAAGGAGGGAAACTAAATCCTCACTACATAAGACCTTTTGAGATACTTGATCGAGTGGGAGATAAGGCATATAGGTTGGCATTGCCACCGGACTTATCAAGTGTCCATAACGTCTTCCACATATCGATGGATCGGAAGTATCACCCGGATCCGGCACATGTGATTTGTTATGAGCCTTTGGAGCTCCGACAGGACTTGTCATATGTAGAGAGACAGATTCGAATATTGGATAGGAAGGAGAAGGTATTGAGATCGAAGACCATCGGGTTAGTGAAGATTCTCTGGCAGCATCATACTTCAGAGGAAGCTATTTGGGAGCTAGAGAGTCTGATGCGAGAGAAGTACCCTCACCTATTCGATGACTGACTTGGTTCTAATTTAGAGGACCAAATTTTCTGAGTGGGGGAGGATTGTCAAATCCATAAATTTTGTAGCTTATTCCTTATGATTCCTATGTGTATGAACACTATGTAATTATAGTTGAATCATAAGAAGAGTATTTACTAGACTTAAAGTGTTAGTGAAATGATTTAACATGCAAAAGCTATATAAAGAGCCTAATGTGAACTATAAGTGTCACAGGCTAAACCGAGTAAATCTAAATCATTCTGACTGAAAATAAGAACTTAAAATGAAAGAGCATAGAGAGCTCATGAAGGAAAGTCAGCTTGATTTAGTCCCGAACATAGAAAACATGAGTAAAAGCTAAAAAGGGTAAAATGGACCTTTTTGGCAAGATAAGGTGTTTCGGGTGAAATTATCCATTGGGAACGGTTGAAACATAAAGACGAGAGTGTAAGACATAAGATATGACACTTTTGAAAATTTAAGAAAAAGTCAACATGGTCAATGGTTAAGGAAAAAAGTCAACTATAGTTAAGAGAGTGGACTTTTACCATAGTTGACTAATCATGGTTAAAAATTAACCTAAGTGTGGAGAAAAATTGGGGAAAAATATTCTTGGCCAGAATACAAGATAATCATCCCCATAAGTAAGGAAAATTTATTCGGAAGGATTCCGGAATAAATTTAATGGTAAAAAACGTAATGGGCCTAAGGTGAAAATTTTAAAGCCCATTAAGGTATACTAAACGTATATCGTAATTCTTAGGTCCTTTAGACCGAATTGTTGGACCAATTGATTGGCCAAATTTTGAGACAATTAAAGGCCCGAGACATAGTAAAAATTTCAGCTCGAAAGCCCATTAAGAAAGCCCAAACAGAGAAGCCCAAATGGAAAAGCCCATGAGATAAATATCTAACCATAGTTAAAGTTAACTATGACTCATAAGGTGACTCATTAGGTGACTCATGGCTAAGGCTTGGAAAGTCAAGCTTAATGGCTAAGTATGTTGCTTATAAATTCGGCCACACCATTGTCATCTTCATCACACCAAATTCGGCTAGAAGAAGAAACCATTGAAATATATTATCCAAGCTTTCTCTCACTAGAAATCACAAGGAATTATGCATATTTGGAACTTGCATCCTTCATGGAAGTTGTTCCAAATTGAAAGGAGAGTGACATATGTTGGAATTGGCTATCAAGGAGCCATAGAGTGCAAACCGTGAGCCTCCAAAGTTTTGACCAAAGGGTGAACACAACAATTGGTATATTTTCTAATTTCCAATTTCATATATGTTAATGTATGAATGATTTTAAGTATGTTGATATATGTTTTAAGCATTGAAACATATTAAATCACCATGAAGTTGGTTAGGCCGAGAGTGAGTAATGGGATATTGATTTATGTCAATATGATTTTAGGCATAAATGGATTTATGTACATGTGTTAATAATTATGGTGTAATTAGAATTAATCAATTTGATTAATTAATACATGTAAATTGTTGGCAATCAAGGTGTTTGATAAAATGCCTAAATGAACTATATGATGGTTGGTAATGTTGCCTACCAAGTGTTTGTGAAAATGCCTAAGTGAAATTGGCTAGATAATAGGCATGGATGGCATGACATGGTAAAACCGAGGCATGGATAGCTCTCGACCATGGCATGTGACCGATAGGCCCAATGGTCCAAGCCCAAATATTTTAGGCCCAATTGGGTGTAATGGTCCTAGAACAAGCCCAATAAGAGTTGGTGGGCCCCACAAGCCCAATAGGCCCAACAAAAATGAATAGTAAAATGAAAATGGGCTTAAAGCATAGTTAGGCCCATTAAGGATATTAAAGCCCATTAAGGGAAAATAAACTGTATTAATGTGTAATACAGTAGGAAAAGTATAATTAACCTGAGGAATGGTTATTTACAGCTCCGTAGTTTACTTTGAGAGCTGATCGGACTACGAGATTTAGCAGCACCGAGGAAGTGAGGTCAATTCACGTGATCCGAGGTAAGGGACTTTTGCGAGTAGTTAGAGATACCTGCACGTATTTTCGTCTACTTTTACATTAACTTAAAAACTCTGAGGGTCAGAGAAAGTGAATAATAATTATTGCGACACGATAGTGGCAAATTACGATTTTGCCCCTAGTTAGTCAAAAAGTCAACTTTTATGAAAAGTTACAAAAAAAGCACGAAAACTACAATTGTCAGTGTTTAACTGCTGTTTAGCATGAAAATAAATAGATTGGCTAATGATTTTAAGGTTGATGTGAATTAAGAACACTTTATTGTGCTGATTTTGATGTTTTGTAAACAATCCCTTTTTAAAGAGCCATCTATCATATTATGTGAGAATGAATTGTGCTAGAGCATAGCTCGCACTGGATTTCATATGTTTTCCACATACATTAGTGCTGGATCTTGATACGCACTAGATTTCCATGACATGCATGATAGAGTACTGGAGTTTTACTCGTACTCAGTTTTATATGATATATGCATGACAGAGTGCTGGAGCGATTAGCTCGTACTCGAGTTTTACATGAGATACATGACAGAGTACTGGAGCGTTGCTCGTACTCGATTCTTCATGGTTTATACATGACATAGTACTGGAGCTATTGCTCGTAATTGATTTGATGATATTATGCATAGCATGGTACTGGAGCTATTGCTCGTACTTGATTTAATACATGAACTATGCATTAACCTAGTTGTTGGAGGTTTACACACACTAGAGTTGAGTTTGTGATGTGAAACAGTGTTCGAGCGTAGTGTTGACTGTGTGTCGCACTCAAGGGCGCGCACTGTATGTGATATTATTTACATGTTACCAACCCATGCCGCATTCTTGTGTGACTAAGTGTCACATCAGGAGAGGATGGCCAACATGAGGGTATTAGAGATGTGGTATGATATTCCATGGTTTGAGGGCTAAGACCTATGGCAGGCAACCTGACTGTTACGTATAGCTGACGGCTGTTTTGGACTGACCATCCTCCCATTGCAGCAGTGATACCCCGCGCACCGAGTACTGTGTGGCTTGGGTTCACATATCGGATATGATCATAGTCCAGGATACTATTTGCATTTCACCACAGAGTGTCACATGATATATCACATTGATTGACTGATTTAAATTGCGGACAGACCTGTGGGATGGGTCGTACTTTGATTTTGTGTTGTGAATTACTTAATGCAATATTTATTGCGATTTAAATATACATGGCATGATTTACATAAAGGCATGATTTATATACGATGCATTGTTTTGCACTAAATGCCTACATTTGAGAAAGAAAGCATGATTTCTGTACATGGGATTTAATCTGTACAAGTATATATATTATATTTCAAGACATGCTTTTAAAGTGAGTAAAGAAAATAATGTTTTCAAGGCATAGCATTATTTTGAGTAAATAGTGTGGATATCTACTTGCTTGCCTGATTTCCTTACTGAGCGCATTGTATGCTCACCCCCCTTTCTTTACATCTCTACCGAGCGTCAGTAGAGCAAGAGCTATCGAAGGATAGTATTCCTGAGTCCATAGCTAGTTCCTATCGATCGCCAGGTATACATATTTTGTACGGTTATATATCTAAATATAGAAATAGCACAGTGATGTATACGATATATATTATGGGAAATGTATTTGTATTAGATTTTATATAATCTTACATGTATAATAAACGCAGTTACAGTCAGTAATAGTAGATTAACATGTATGTATGATAATGGATGATGTGGTAAGCGAGGACTCTGACATCGAATCACAGCCCAACCATTGAAGAGAGGAAAGGTAAGTCAAAAATGCGAAAAATTTGTAGTGATTTTTGGTTAAGTCATGGATTGAGGGACGAGTCCTGATAGAATGGTATCAGAGCAGAGGTTGGTCTAATGTGAGTCGGTGTTAGAAAAATAGGAAAGTGTACATCCCCATAGTACTGTGCTGTGTTTAGATATAACTGTGTATACCAGATAGGAGACGGACTAATTCATTATTATGAATGCAGGAACTTTGCCTAAATGGCAAATACGCGTAGTGGTAGAGTTACGAGAGGTAGGGCTCGAGGTCAAGGAGATAGACCCGAGGGACGAGCTGCTGCCGAACCATTACCAATGCATGAGACTCCAGGTGCTACTGACGCACCCGAGTGTGCTGAGACGCGTTTCACGAGATTAGAGCGTAATCTTGAGACTATTGTCGAGATATTGGCACAGACAATGCCAGGTAGGCAGAGACAGGAGGCAGGAGCTGCGACAGGAGAGGCAGTTACCCCTGATACACCTACGCAGACAGCTGATGCACAGAGGACTGTAGATACTCCTACACCCCCACCGGTTTCGAGTGGTAGTGGATTAGGATATGGATATGATCTGCATCGGTTGCGAGAATTCCAGAAGTTTAGACCTCCATCCTTTAGTGGGGTCAAGGAACCCGTAACTGCTGAGGAGTGGTTAGCGGAGCTGGAGAAGCTCTATGGATTCTTCGAGTGCATGACCTCGGAGATGGTCGCGTTTGCTACGTTCCTACTGAAGGGAGCTGCAGAGTATTGGTGGAACTCCACCCAACTTATATTGAGATCCCGACACACAGACATCAGTTGGGATATATTTCGGGAGGCCTTTAGGAGGCAGTTTGTTCCAGACATCGCACAGCGAAAACTGCAGGCAGAGTTTTTGGGACTAAACCAGGGGAGTTTATCTGTGGTCGAGTATGAGACTCAATTCCAATCCCTAGGAAGATATGACCCGGATACCATGTACAGTGAGACCAGGAAGGTCCATAGGTTTATCGACGGGTTGAGGCCGGTGCTATGGTCTAGGTTTGTCCCATTAGACATAGTGACCTATGAAGAAGCAGTGCGCAGGGCCCAACTGTGTGAGCAAGATTACGAGAGGAATGCTTTCGAGTTTGGGAAGTTTAGCCGTAGCCAAGATATACAGAAGAAGAGGTCGGCTAGAGATTTCAGTTATCGAGGAGGGAGGAGACTCTTCGGTAAGAGATCATGGGTAAAGGAGGCACGAAAGAGATATGCTAGACCACCTGCTTATCCGACTGCAGCCCCAGAGGCCTGCTGCCGATCAATGCAGAAGATTCGGTAGATCACATGGAGATAGATCGTGTCCACGGAGTACTATGGTATGTTTCCGATGTGGGAAACATGGGCATATGGCTAAAGAGTGCTCGAGACATTTGTTACTGCACCACTGAGGGGCAGAGAGCCTGATAGAACTCCAGCTGGTACGTCAGCTCAGAGAGGTAGAGCGACGGCAGAGGAGAAGGGGAAACAAGTGATGGGTTAAGGGCGAGTACATGCTTTGGACCAGGGGACAGCTGATGCTTCATCGGATGTGATTCGAGGTTTCATTGCGTACATGGGAAATATGGATAAGGCACGTCTGAAGTTGTCAGATATTACTGTGGTCAGTAAGTACCCAGATGTTTTTTCGGATGAATTGCCAAGGTTACCACCAGACAGAGAGATGGAGTTCTACATAGATCTGGTACCTGGTACGGAGCCTATTTTGAGACCACCATATCCTATGGCCTTAGTTAAGCTGGAGGAGCTCAAGAGACAGTTACAGGAGCTGTTGGATAGGGGTTTTGTACGACCGAGTGTTTCACCCTGGGCAGCATCGGTTTTGTTTGTGAGGAAGAAGGATGGGAGCCTCCGATTGTGTATAGACTACCGATTGTTGAATAAGGCCACCATCAAGAATAGATACCCCCTTCCACGCATTGACGACTTGTTAGATCAGCTTCAGGGAGCACAGGTCTTTTCCAAGATTGACCTGAGGTCTGGGTATCATCAGCTGAAGGTTCGGAGTGGAGATGTACCCAAGACAGCATTTCGTACCCAATATGGTCATTATGAGTTCTTGGTCATGCTATTCGAATTGACGAATGCTCTAGCTGCTTTCATGGCTTTGATGAACGAAGTGTTAAAGCCATAGTTGGACCAGTTTGTTATCGTCTTTATCGATGACATATTGGTGTATTCGAGATCCAAGGTGGAGCATGAGGAGTACCTCAGGATCGTGTTGCAAACGTTACGAGAGCACGAGTCATATGCTAAGATCTGTAAGTGTGACTTTTGGTTGTCTCAGATCTCATTTTTGGGACATGTTGTATCGATAGATGGTGTATCAGTTGATCCATCTAAGATAGAGGCTGTAGTTTAGTAGGAACAGAAAAAAGGACAGTCACCGAGATTAGGAGTTTTTTGGGTTTAGCTGGATACTATCGAAAATTCATTGAGGGATTTTTGAAGTTGGCTATTCCGTTGACACGTCTTACTCGAAAGAGTGTACCGTTCCTATGGAACAAGGATTGTGAGAAGAGTTTTGAGGAGTTGAAGCATCGATTGACCACCGCTCTAATTCTCACTATCCCTACCAGCTCAGGAGGATTTGCAGTGTACACCGATGCTTCGCATCAGGGACTCGGTTGTGTATTGATGCAGGATAGGAAGGTAGCTGCTTATGGATCTAGACAGCTGAAGGATCATGAGAAGAAGTATCCGACCTACGATTTTGAGCTAGTAGCAGTAGTGTTTGCGTTGAAGGTATGGCGCCACTACTTGTATGGCGAGAAGTTCTAGATATTTACCGACCACAAGAGCCTCAAGTATCTGTTCTCACAGAAAGAGCTGAACATGAGATAGAGAAGATGGCTAGAGCTTCTCAAGGACTACGATTGTGAGATACTTTATCATCCGGGTAAGGCTAACGTTGTAGCTGATGCCTTGAGCAGGAAGAGCTTGGGGATGGTATCGTATATGATGGTTAGGGAACAAGATTTGCTAGAGCCATTTTCTAGCCTCAGTTTGGGAGTTGTAGCTTTTGACATGGATACAGGCTATGTGATAGCTAGTATACGCTTGGAGCTGGATCTGTTGGATAGAATCAGAGTGGCTTAGCAGACTAATTCATTTTGTGTGGATGTGAGTAGTCAGATACAGAAGGGCACAGTGACTGACTTTAAGTTGAGTTCGGACGGACTACTGAGGTTTAGAGGCAGATTGTGGGTTCCCGAGGATCCAGGACTCAGGAGATTGATATTGGCGGAAGCTCATTCGTCGAGGTATACGTTACATCTGGGGAGTAACATGATGTATCAGAACATCCGGAAGGTATACTGGTGGCCGGGTATGAAGAAAGATGTAGCAGACTTCGTGGCAAAGTATCTCGTACGTCAGCAATTGAAGGTAGAGCATCAGAAACCTGCAGGGTTATTGTAGCCTCTACCTATACCGACATTGAAATGGGAGCATATCACCATGGATTTCGTGATGGGTTTATCAAGAACCCACAAGAATCACGATGCTATATAGGTGATCGTCGACAGACTGACGAAGTCAGCCCACTTCCTAGCTATGAGAGCGATCGATACTTTGAGTTCATTAGCAGAACTGTATGTACGCGAGGTAGTGAGGTTACACGGTGTACCAGTGAGCATAGTCTCCGATAGGGATTCCCGCTTTACTTCCCACTTTTGGGGACATTTTCAGGGAGCCATGGGAACCCAGTTAAGTTTGAGCATCGCTTTCCATCCTCAGACAGATGGTCAGTCAGAGAGGACTATAAAGACTCTGGAGGATATGTTGAGAGAATGTGTGCTAGATTTTAGAGGCTCCTGGGATGACCACCTGCCACTAGCCGAGTTCGCCTACAACAACAGTTATCATTCGAGTATCGGGATGGCACTTTATGAGGCTTTGTACGGCCGTAGATGTCGTTCCCCTATTGGATGGGAAGAAGTGGGTGACCATAAGATTTTCGCTCCTGACATGGTTACACAGGCATCTGAGGACGTCCACTTGATTGTAGAGAGACTGAGGACAGCTCAGAGCAGACAGAAAAGTTACGCTGACAGGAGACGTAGGCCACTAGAGTTTGCAGTTGGTGAATCAGTGTTTTTGAGAGTTTCTCCTTCCAAGGGCATAGCGAGATTTGGGAAGAGAGGGAAAGTAAATCCTCGCTACATAGGACCCTTTGAGATACTTGATCGAGTTGGAGATAAGGCGTATAGGTTGGCATTGCCACCAGACTTATCAGGTGTCCATAACGTCTTCCACATATCAATGCTTCGGAAGTATCACCCGAATCCGGCACATGTGATTAGTTACGAGCCTTTGGAGCTTCGAGAGGACTTGTCATATGTAGAGACCCCGATTCAGATATTGGATAGGAAGGAGAAGGTATTGAGATCAACGACCATCGGGTTAGTAAAGATTCTCTGGCAACATCATACTTCAGAGGAAGCTACTTGGGAGCTAGAGAGTCTGATGCGAGAGAAGTACCCTCACCTATTCGATGACTGACTTGGTTCTAATTTGGCGGACCAAATTTTCTGAGTGGGGGAGGATTGTGAAACCCAAAATTTTTGTAGCTTATTCCTTATGATTCCTATGTGTATGAACACTATGTAATTATAGTTGAATCATAAGAAGAGTATTTACTATACTTAAAGTGTTAGTGAAATGATTTAACATGCAAAAGCTACATAAAGAGCCTAATGTGAACTATAAGTGTCACAGGCTAAACCAAGTAAATCTAAATCATTTTGACTGAAAATAAGAACTTAAAATGAAAGAGCATAGAGAGCTCATGAAGGAAAGTCAGCTTGATTTAGTCCCGAACATAGAAAACAGGAGTAAAAGCTAAAAAGGGTAAAATGGACCTTTCTGGCAAGATAAGGTGTTTCGGGTGAAATTATCCCACTGGAACGGTTGAAACATAAAGACGAGAGTGTAAGACATAAGATATGAAACTTTCAGAATTTTAAGAAAAAGTCAACATGGTCAATGGTTAAGGAAAAAAGTCAACTATAGTTAAGAAAGTGGACTTTTACCATAGTTGACTAATCATGGTTAAAAATTAACCTAAGTGTGGAGAAAAAATTGGAGAAAAATATTCTTGGTCAGAATACAAGATAATCATCCCCAGAAGTCAGGAAAATTTATTTGGAAGGATTCCGGAATAAATTTAATGGTAAAAAACGTAATGGGCCTAAGGTGAAAATTTTAAAGCCCATTAAGGTATACTAAACGTATATCGAAATTCTTAGGTCCTTTAGACCGAATAATTGGGCCAATTGATTGGCCAAATTTTGAGACAATTAAAGGCCTGAGACATAGTAAAAATTTCAGCCCGAAAGCCCATTAAGAAACCCCAAACCGAGAAGCCCAAATGGAAAAGCCCATGAGATAAATATCTAACCATAGTTAAAGTTAACTTTGACTCATAAGGTGACTCATTAGGTGACTCATGGCTAAGGCTTGGAAAGTCAAGCTTAATGGCTGAAAAGTAAAACTTAATGGCTAAGTATGTGGCTTATAAACTCAGCCACACCATTGTCATCTTCATCACACCAAATTCGGCTAGAAGAAGAAACCATTGAAACATATTATCCAAGCTTTCTCTCACTAGAAATCACAAGGAATTAGGCATATTTGGAACTTGCATCCTGCATGGAACTTGTTCCAAATTGAAAGGAGAGTGACATATGTTGGAATTGGCTATCAAGGAGCCATAGAGTACAAACCGCGAGCCTCCAAAGTTTCGGCCAAAGGGTGAACACCACAATTGGTATATTTTCTAATTTCCAATTTCATATATGTTAATGTATGAATGATTTTAAGTATGTTGATATATGTTTTAAGCATTGAAACATATTAAATAACCATGAAGTTGGTTAGGCCGAGAGTGATTAATGGGATATTGATTTTTGTCAATATGATTTTAGGCATAAATGGATTAATGTACATGTGTTAATAATTATGGTGTAATTAGAATTAATCAATTTGATTAATTAATACATGTAAATTGTTGGCAATCAAGGTGTTTGATAAAATGCCTAAATGAACTATATGATGGTTGGTAATGTTGCCTACCAAGTGTTTGTGAAAATGCCTAAGTGAAATTGGCTAGATAATAGGCATGGATGGCATGACATGGTAAAACCGAGGCATGGATAGCTCTCGGCCATGGCATGTGACCGAGAGGCCCAATGGGCCAAGCCCAAATATTTTAGGCCCAATAAGGTGTAATGGGCCTAGAACAAGCCCAATAAGAGTTGGTGCGCCCCACAAGCCCAATAGGCCCAACAAAAATGAATAGTAAAATGAAAATGGGCTTAAGGCAAGTTGGGCGCATTAAGGATATTAAAGCCCATTAAGGGAAAATAAACTGTATTAATGTGTAATACAGTAGGAAAAGTATAATTAACCTGAGGAATGGTTATTTACAGCTTCGGAGTTTACATTGAGAGCTGATCGGACTGTGAGATTTAGCAACACCGAGGAAGTGAGGTCACTTGACGTGATCCGAGGTAAGGGACTTTTGCGAGTAGTTAGAGATACCTGCACTTATTTTCATCTGCTTTTACATTAACTTAAAAACTCTGAGGGTCAGAGAAAGTGAATAATAATTATTGCGACCCGATAGTGGCAAATTACAATTTTGCCCCTATTTAGTCAAAAAGTCAACTTTTGTGAAAAGTTGCAAAAAAAGCATGGAAACTACTATTGTGAGTGTTTAACTGCTGTTTAGCATGAAAATAAATAGATTGGCTAATGATTTTAAGGTTGATGTGAATTAAGCACACTTTATTGTGCTGATTTTGTTGTTTTGTAAACAATCCCTTTTGAAAGAGCCATCTATCATATTATGTGAGAATGAATCGTGCTAGAGCATAGCTCGCACTGGATTTCATATGTTTTCCACATACATTAGTGCTGGATTTTGATACGCACTAGATTTCCATAACATGCATGATAGAGTATTGGAGTTTTACTCGTACTCAGTTTTATATGATGTATGCATGACAGAGTGCTGGAGCGATTAGCTCATACTCGAGTTTTACATGAGATACATGACAGAGTACTGGAGCGTTGCTCGTACTCGATTCTTAATGGTTTATACATGACATAGTACTGAAGCTATTGCTCGTACTTGATTTGATGATATTATGCATAGCATGGTACTGGAGCTATTGCTCGTACTTGATTTAATACATGAACTATCTATTGACCTAGTTGCTGGAGGTTTACTCGCACTAGAGTTGAGTTTGTGATGTGAAACAGTGTTCGAGCGTAGTGTCGACTGTGTGTCGCACTCAAGGGCGCGCACTGTATGTGATATTATTTACATGTTACCAACCCATGCCGCATTCTTGTGTGACTGAGTGTCACATCATGAGAGGATGGCCAACATGAGGGCATTAGAGATGTAGTATAATATTCCATGGTTTGAGGGCTAAGACCTATGGCAGGCACCCTGACTATGATGTAGGGTCCACGGGTGTACTTTGTACCTTGCATAGGGGCACGAGGAGTACGCTGTACCGTGTGTTACGTATAGCTGACGACTGTAGTGGACTGACCATCCTCCCATTGCAGCAGTGATACCCCACGCACCGAGTACTGTGTGGCCTGGGTTCACATATCGGATATGATCATAGTCTAGGATACTATTACATTTCACCACAGAGTCTCACATGATATATCACATTGATTGACTGATTTAAATTGCGAACAGACCTGAGGGATGGGTCGGACTCCGATTTTGTGTTGTGAATTATTTAATGCCATATTTATTGTGATTTAAATATACATGGCATGATTTACATAAAGGCATGATTTATATACGATGCATTGTTTTGCACTACATGCCTACATTTGAGAAAGAAAGCATGATTTCTGTACATGGGATTTAATCTGTACAAGTATATATATTATATTTCAAGACATGCTTTTAAAGTGAGTAAAGGAAATAATGTTTTCAAGGCATAGCATTATTTTGAGTAGATAGTGTGGATATCTACTTGCTTGCCTGATTTCCTTACTAAGCGCGTTGTATGCTCACCCCCTTTCTTTACATCTCTACAGAGCGTCAGTAGAGCGAGAGCTATCGAGGGATAGTATTCCTGAGTCCACAGCTAGTTCCTATCGATCGCCAGGTATACATATTTTGTATGGTTATATATCTAAACATAGAACCTGCACAGTGATGTATACGATATATATTATGGGGAATGTATTTGTTTTAGATTTTATATAATCTTACATGTATAATAAAAGCACTTACAGTTAGTAATAGTATGTTAACATGTACGTATGATAATGGATGATGTGGTAAGCGAGGACTCTGACATCGAATCACAGCCCAACCATTGAATAGAGGAAAGGTAAGTCAAAAATGCGAAAAATTTGTAGTGATTTTTGGTTAAGTCATAGATTGAGGGACGAGTCCTGACAGAATGGTATCGGAGCAGAGGTTGGTCTGATGTGAGTCGGTGTTAGAAAAATAGGAAAGTGTACATCCCCATAGTACTATGCTGTGTTTAGATAAAACTATGTATACCAGATAGGAGACGGACTAATTCATTATTATGAATGCAGGAACTTTGCCTAAATGGCAAATACGCGTAGTGGTAGAGTTACGAGAGGTAGGGCTCGAGGTCGAGGAGATAGGCCCGAGGGATGAGCTACTGCTGAACTATTACCAACGCATGAGACTCTAAGTGCTACTGAGGCACCCGAGTGTGCTGAGACGCGCTTCACGAGATTAGAGCGTAATCTCGAGAGTATTGTCGAGATATTGGCATAGACGATGCCAGGTAGGCATAGACAGGAGAGGCAGTTGCCCCTGATACACCTACGCAGACAGCTGATGTACAGAGGACTGTAGATACTCCTACACCCCCACCGGTTTCGGGTGGTAGTGGATTAGGATATGGATGTGATCTGCATCGGTTGCGAGAATTCCAAAAGTTTAGACCTCCATCCTTTAGTGGGGTCAAGGACCCCGTAACTGCTGAGGAGTGGTTAGCAGAGCTGGAGAAGCTCTATGGATTCTTCGAGTGCACGACCTCGGAGATGGTCGCGTTTGCTACGTTCCTACTGGAGGGAGCTGTAGAGTATTGGTGGAACTCCACCCGACCTATATTGAGATCCCGACACACAGACATCAGTTGGGATATATTTCGGGAGGCCTTTAGGAGGCAGTTTGTTCCAGACACCGCATAGCAAAAACTACAGGCAGAGTTTTTGGGACTAAACCAGGGGAGTTTATCTGTGGACGAGTATGAGACTCGATTCCTATCCCTAGGGAGATATGACCCGGATACCATGTACAGTGAGACTAGGAAGGTCCACAGGTTTATATACGGGTTGAGGCCGGTGCTACGGTCCAGGTTGGTCCCATTAGACATAGTGACCTATGAGGAAGCAGTGCGCAGGGCCCAACTGTGTGAGCAAGATTACGAGTGGAATGCTTTCGAGTTTGGGAAGTTTAGCCGTAGCCGAGATATACAGAAGAAAAGGCCGGCTAGAGATTTCGATTATCGAGGAGGGAGGAGACTCTTCGATAAGAGATCACGGGTAGAGGAGGCACGAGAGAGATATGCTAGACCCCCTGCTTATCCGACTGCAGCCCCAGCTAAGGGCATTGTCATGGGAGGACAGAGGCCTGCTGCCGATCAGTGCAGAAGATTCGGTAGATGACATGGAGATAGATCATGTCCACGGAGTACTATGGTATGTTTCTGATGTGGGAAATAGGGGCATATGGCTAAAGAGTGCTCGGAGACATTTGTTACTGCACCACTGAGGGGCAGAGAGCCTGATAGAACTCCAGCTGGTACGTCAGCTCAGAGAGGTAGAGCGACGGCAGAGGAGAAGGGGAAACAAGTGATGGGTCAAGGGCGAGTACATGCTTTGGACCAGGGGATAACTGATGCTTCATCGGATGTGATTCGAGGTTTCATTGCATACGTGGTAGATATGGATAAGGCACGTCTGGAGTTGTCAGATATTACTGTGGTCAGTGAGTACCCAGATGTTTTTCCGGATGAATTGCCAGGGTTACCACCAGACAGAGAGATGGAGTTCTGCATAGATCTGGTACCTGATACGGAGCCTATTTCTAGACCACCAAATCGCATGGCCTTAGTTGAGCTGGATGAGCTCAAGAGACAGTTACAGGAGCTGTTGGATAGGGGTTTGTACGACCGAGTATTTCACCTTGGGGAGCATCGATTTTGTTTGTGAGGAAGAAGGATGGGAGCCTCCGATTGTGTATAGACTACCGATTGTTGAATAAGGCCACCATCAAGAATAGATACCCCCTTCCACGCATTGACGACTTGTTAGATCAGCTTCAGGGAGCACAGGTCGTTTCCAAGATTGACCTGAGGTCTGGGTATCATCAGCTGAAGGTTCGGAGTGGAGATGTACCCAAGACAGCATTTCGTACCCGATATGGCCATTATGAGTTCTTGGTCATGCCATTCGGATTGACGAATGCTTCAGCTGCTTTCATGGCTTTGATGAATGATGTGTTCAAGCCATATATGGACCAGTTTGTTATCTTCTTTATCGATGACATATTGGTGTATTCGAGATCCAAGGTGGAGGATGAGGAGCACCTCAGGATCGTGTTGCAGACGTTATGAGAGCATGAGTTATATGCTAAGCTCAGTAAGTGTGACTTTTGGTTGTCATAGATCTCGTTTTTGGGACATGTTGTATCGAGAGATGGTGTATCAGTTGATCCATCTAAGATAGAGGCTGTAGTTCAGTGGGAACAGCCGAGGACAGTCACCGAGATCAGGAGTTTTCTGGGTTTAGCTGGATACTATCGAAGATTCGTTGAGGGATTTTCGAAGTTGGCTGCTCCGTTGACACGTCTTACTCAAAAGAGTGTACCGTCCGTATGGAACAAGGATTGTGAGAAGAGTTTTAAGGAGTTGAAGCGTCGATTGACCACCGCTCAAATTCTCACTGTCCCTACCAGCTCAGGTGGATTTACAGTGTACACCAATGCTTTGCAACAGGGACTGGGCTGTGTATTGATGTAGGATGGGAAGGTAGTTGCTTATGGATCTAGACAGCTGAAGGATCATGAGAAGAACTATCCGACCCATGATTTAGAGCTAGCAGCAGTAGTGTTTGCGTTGAAGGTATGGCGCCACTACTTGTATGGCGAGAAGTTCCAGATATTTATCGACCACAAGAGCCTCAAGTATCTGTTCTCACAGAAAGAGTTGAACATGAGACAGAGAAGATGGCTAGAGCTTCTGAAGGACTACGATTGTGAGATACTTTATCATCCGGGTAAGGCTAACGTTGTAGCTGATGCCTTGAGCAGGAAGAGCCTGGGGATGGTATCGTATATGATGGTTAGGGAACATAATTTGCTAGAACAGTTTGCTAGCCTCGGTTTGGGAGTTGTACCTTCTGACATGGATACAGGCTATATGATAGCTAGTCTACGCTTGGAACCGGATCTGTTGGACAGAATCAGAGTGGCTCAGCAGACTGATTCATTTGGTGTGGATGTGAGTAGTCAGATACAGAAAGGCACAGGGACTGACTTTGAGTGAGTTCGGACGGACTACTGAGGTTCAGAGGCAGATTGTGTGTTCCCGAGGATCCAGGACTCAGGAGATTGATATTGGTGAAAGCTCATTCGTCGAGGTATACGTTACATCCGGGGAGTAACAAGATGTATCGAAACATCCGGAAGGTATATTGGTAGTTGGGTATGAAGAAAGATGTAGCAGACTTCATGGCAAAGTGTCTCTTATGTGAGCAAGTGAAGGTAGAGCACTAGAAACCTGCAGGGTTATTGCAGCCTCTACATATACCGACATGGAAATGGGAGCATATCACCATGGATTTCGTGATGGGTTTACCGAGAACCCACAGGAATCACGATGCTATATAGGTGATCGTCGACAGACTGACGAAGTCAGCCCACTTCCTAGCTATGAGAGCGACCGATACTTTGAGTTCATTAGCAGAACTGTATGTACGCGAGGTAGTGAGGTTACACGGTGTACCAGTGAGCTTAGTCTCTGATAAGGATTCCCGCTTTACTTCCTACTTTTGGGGACATTTTCAGGAAGCCATGGGAACCCAGTTGAGTTT
Source organism: Firmiana major (assembly GCA_033439115.1). Classification (NCBI taxonomy): domain Eukaryota; kingdom Viridiplantae; phylum Streptophyta; class Magnoliopsida; order Malvales; family Malvaceae; genus Firmiana; species Firmiana major. The sequence goes on along the minus strand of CM065908.1, from coordinate 39,710,059 downwards.
GAGCACCACTTTCCATCCTCAGACAGATGGTCAGTCAAAGAGGACTATACAGACTCTAGAGGATATGTTGAGAGCATGTGTACTAGATTTTAGAAGCTCCTGGGATGACCACCTGCCACTAGCCGAGTTCGCCTACAACAACAGTTATCATTCGAGTATCGGGATGGCACCGTATGAGGCTTTGTATGGCCATAGATGTAGTTCCCCTATTGGATGGGAAGAAGTGGGTGACCGTAAGATTTTCGCTCCTGACATGGTTACACAAGCATCTAAGGACATCCACTTGATTGTAGAGAGATTGAGGACACCTCAGAGTAGACAGAAGAGTTACGCTGACAGGAGATGTAGGCCACTAGAGTTTGCAGTTGGTGAATCAGTGTTTTTGAGAGTTTCTCCTTCCAAGGGCATAGCGAGATTTGGGAAGAGAGGGAAACTAAATCCTCGCTACATAGGACCCTTTGAGATACTTGATCGAGTCGGAGATAAGGCGTATAGGTTGGCATTGCCACCGGACTTATCAGGTGTCCATAGCGTCTTCCACATATCGATGCTTCGGAAGTATCACCCGGATCCGGCACATGTGATTAGTTACGAGCCTTTAGAGCTCCGAGAGGACTTGTCATATGTAGAGAGACCGATTCGAATATTGGATAGGAAGGAGAAGGTATTGAGATTGAAGACCATCGGGTTAGTGAAGAGTCTCTGGCAGCATCATACTTCAAAGGAAGCTACTTGGGAGCTAGAGAGTCTGATGCGAGAGAAGTACCCTCACCTATTCGATGACTGACTTGGTTCTAATTTGGAGGACCAAATTTTCTGAGTGGGGGAGGATTGTCAAACCCAAAATTTTTGTAGCTTATTCCTTATGATTCCTATGTGTATGAACACTATGTAATTATAGTTGAATCATAAGAAGAGTATTTACTATACTTAAAGTGTTAGTGAAATGATTTAACATGCAAAAGCTACATAACGAGCCTAATGTGAACTATAAGTGTCACAGGCTAAACCGAGTAAATCTAAATCATTCTGACTGAAAATAAGAACTTAAAATGAAAGAGCATAGAGAGCTCATGAAGGAAAGTCAGCTTGATTTAGTCCCGAACATAGAAAACAGGAGTAAAAGCTAAAAAGGGTAAAATGGACCTTTTTGGCAAGATAAGGTGTTTCGATTGAAATTATCCATCGGGAACGGTTGAAACATAAAGACGAGAGTGTAAGACATAAGATATGACACTTTTGAAATTTTAAGAAAAAGTCAACATGGTCAATGGTTAAGGAAAAAAGTGAACTATAGTTAAGAAAGTGGACTTTTACCATAGTTGACTAATCATGGTTAAAAATTAATCTAAGTGTGGAGAAAAAATTGGGGAAAAATATGCTTGGCCAGAATACAAGATAATCATTCCCAGAAGTAAGGAAAATTTATTCGGATGGATTCCAGAATAAATTTAATGGTAAAAAACGTAATGGGCCTAAGGTGAAAATTTTAAAGCCCATTAAGGTATACTAAACGTATATCGAAATTCTTAGGTCCTTTAAACCTAATTGTTGGACCAATTGATTGGCCAAAATTTTGAGACAATTAAAGGCTCGAGACATAGTAAAAATTTCAGCCCGAAAGCCCATTAAGAAAGCCCAAACCGAGAAGCCCAAATGGAAAAGCCCAAAGGATAAATATCTAACCATAGTTAAAGTTAACTATGACTCATAAGGTGACTCATTAGGTGACTCATGGCTAAGGCTTGGAAAGTCAAGCTTAATGGCTGAAAAGTAAAGCTTAATGGCCAAGTATGTGGCTTATAAATTCAGCCCCACCATTGTCATCTTCATCACACAAAATTCGGCTAGAAGAAGAAACCATTGAAACATATTATCCAAGCTTTCTCTCACTAGAAATCACTAGGAATTAGGCATATTTGGAACTTGCATCCTTCATGGAAGTTGTTCCAAATTGAAAGGAGAGTGACATATGTTGGAATTGGCTATCAAGGAGCCATAGAGTGCAAACCGTGAGCCTCCAAAGTTTCGGCCAAAGGGTGAACACAACAATTGGTATAGTTTCTAATTTCCAATTTCATATATGTTAATGTATGAATGATTTTAAGTATGTTAATATATGTTTTAAGCATTGAAACATATTAAATCACCATGAAGTTGGTTAGGCCGAGAGTGAGTAATGGGATATATATTTTTGTCAATATGATTTTAGGCATAAATGGATTAATGTAAATGTGTTAATAATTATGGTGTAATTAGAATTAATCAATTTGATTAATTAATACATGTAAATTGTTGGCAATCAAGGTGTTTGATAAAATGCCTAAATGAACTATATGATGGTTGGTAATGTTTCCTACCAAGTGTTTGTGAAAATGCCTAAGTGAAATTGGCTAGATAATTGGCATGGATGGCATGACATGGTAAAACCGAGGCATGGATAGCTCTCGGCCATGGCATGTGATTGAGAGGCCCAATGAGCCAAGCCCAAATATTTTAGGCCCAATAGGGTGTAATGGGACTAGAACAAGCCCAATAAGAGTTGGTGGGTCCCACAAGCCCAATAGGCCCAACAAAAATGAATAGTAAAATGAAAATGGGCTTAAGTCATAGTTAGGCCCATTAAGGATATTAAAGCCCATTAAGGGAAAATAAACTGTATTAATGTGTAATGCAGTAGGAAAAGTATAATTAACTTGAGGAATAGTTATTTACAGCTCCGGAGTTTACATTGAGAGTTGATCAGACTACGAGATTTAGCAGCACCGAGGAAGTGAGGTCACTTGACGTGATCCGAGGTAAGGGACTTTTGCGAGTAGTTAGAGATACCTGCACGTATTTTCATCTGCTTTTACATTCACTTAAAAACTCTGAGGATCAAAGAAAGTGAATAATAATTATTGCGACCCGATGTGGCAAATTACGATTTTACCCCTAATTAGTCAAAAAGTCAACTTTTGTGAAAAGTTGCAAAAAAAGCATGAAAACTACTATTGTGAGTGTTTAACTGCTGTTTAGCATGAAAATAAATAGATTGGCTAATGATTTTAAGGTTGATGTGAATTAAGCACACTTTATTGTGCTGATTTTGATGTTTTGTAAACAATCCCTTTTTAAAGAGCCATCTATCATATTATGTGAGAATGAATTGTGCTAGAGCATAGCTCGCACTGGATTTCATATGTTTTCCACATACATTAGTGCTAGATTTTGATACGCACTAGATTTCCATGACATGCATAATAGAGTACTGGAGTTTTACTCGTACTCAGTTTTATATGATATATGCATGACAGAGTGCTGGAGCGATTAGCTCGTACTTGAGTTTTACATGAGATACATGACAGAGTACTAAAGCATTGCCCGTACTCGATTCTTCATGGTTTATACATGACATAGTACTGGAGCTATTGCTCGTACTTGATTTGATGATATTATGCATAGCATGGTACTGGAGCTATTGCTCGTACTTGATTTAATACATGAACTATGCATTGACCTAGTTGCTGGAGGTTTACTTGCACTAGAGTTGAGTTTGTGATGTGAAACAGTGTTCGAGCGTAGTGTCGACTGTGTGTCGCACTCAAGGGTGCGCACTGTATGTGATATTATTTACATGTTACCAACCCATGCCGCATTCTTGTGTGACTGAGTGTCACATCATGAGAGGATGGCCAACATGAGGGTATTAGAGATGTGGTATGATATTCCATGGTTTGAGGGCTAAGACCTATGGCAGGCACCCTGACTGTGATGTAGGGTCCACGGGTGTACTTTGTACCGTGCTCGGGGGCACGAGGAGTACGCTGTACCGTGTGTTATAGCTGACTGCTATAGTGGACTGACCATCCTCCCGTTGCAGCAGTGATACCCCACGCATCGAGTACTGTGTGGCCTGGGTTCACATATCAGATATGATCATAGTCCCGGTTACTATTTGTATTTCACCACAAAGTCTCACATGATATATCACATTGGTTGACTGATTTAAAAATCGGACAGACCTGAGGGATGGGTCGGACTCCGATTTTGTGTTGTGAATTATTTAATGCCATATTTATTGTGATTTAAATATACATGCCATGAGTTACATAAAGGCATGATTTATATACGATGCATTGTTTTGCACAACATGCCTACATTTAAGAAAGCATGATTTTTGTACATGGGATTTAATCTGTACAAGTATATATATTATATTTCAAGACATGCTTTTAAAGTGAGTAAAGGAAATAATGTTTTCAAGGCATAGCTTTATTTTGAGTAGATAGTGTGGATATCTACTTGCTTGCCTGATTTCCTTACTGAGTGCGTTGTATGCTCACCCTCTTTCTTTACATCTCTACAGAGCGTCAGTAGAGCGAGAGCTATCGAGGGATAGTATTCCTGAGTTCACAGCTAGTTCCTATCGATCGCCAGTTATACATATTTTGTACGGTTATATATCTAAACATAGAAATAGCACAGTGATGTTTACGATATATATTATGGGGAATGTATTTGTATTAGATTTTATATAATCTTACATGTATAATAAAAGCACTTACAGTCAGTAATAGTATATTGACATGTATGTATGATAATGGATGATGTGGTAAGCGAGGACTCTGACATGGAATCACAGCCCAACCATTGAAGACAGGAAAGGTAAGTCAAAAATGCGAAAAATTTGTAGCGATTTTTGGTTAAGTCATGGATTGAGGGACGAGTCCTGACAAATTTAGTCATTACCGATTGAAATTTCTTAAGGTTTTCGGTTTACTTTAAAAATTAATTTGATCACTGAAACCTCAAGATTCCCATCGATTTCAATTCCCCAAGTCGATTATAACTTATACTAATTTCCTATGGCCTCAAAATATTTTTTATAAATTTCAAAAATTTATTCCAAATTTATTTCACTTACTAGGCCCAATTTCTTGATTTAGTGTTATATCGAGTTTTTACTAACTTTTTTGCTTCCAATGCCTTAATTTCACCTTCTAACCACCAAAGTATACTTATACATGAAATCTTTAAGAAATACTTAAATTGAAAACCTTACCTCAATTTTCATGCCCCTCGAGCTTCGTGCCACTATCCCAAGTGCTTCGATCATTCTAGGCCTGTATAATATTATTCTGAGTATCTCAATTGCTTTCTAGTTCCCAAATAAATAATAAAATGAAAATTTTGGGTTTCACATGAGACATGCCTTAAACTCTAAAACGTCACTCCCCATTAATCCCACGTTCATCATCAATATTTGGACTTGTAAAATGTTAGGAAAGGAATGCATACAATCACTCAGTAAGCAACTATATCCCATCAGTTGTAAATCCCATCAGTTGGATTAAGCATTCCATAAAACATTTAATTCACAATATCAAATATATCATTCAAAATAAAAATGGGGTAATCTCATATTTATGCGCATAGCTTCTTCCATTTCATAAACTCACGTTTCAAAACTAAACAAAGTTTTTTTTTTTCATATGATAAAACTAAACAAAAGTTTCCTAAATCACAGATTTCAGGTCTGTTGTAACATGCCATGGCCACACTTAACCCTTGTGGCACAAGTTAGAATTAAACAAAAGACCACAATTAACCCCCGTGGCTCGAGTAAGAATCCAAAATAGAAACAACTAATAGTTACATAAAAAATATATCAATGACCTATTATTTTTAACTAGTGGTACAGTTATAAACTAGTTTTTTATAACAAAATACATGTCGACCCAGTCAATGTTAAACCCCTATTGACAGGGTCATAGCATAGCCATACTATGAGACAAAACAAAACATTTTTAAATTTCCCCAAATATGCAAAGCAGTGTTATTCTCATTTCTTATAACATACTTCATACCAAAAAAAAAAAATTTCTTCTATCATTCCAAAGTAATTTCTTATTCTCAAAATAAATGATACAAAAATATATTATGACGAAATCTAAGATCACATGATTAAAATCATATTTAGGTACTTGAACAAGATCAGATTCAAAGTCAATTCTAATAATCATATAAACTTTTGCATGCTTAACTCAAATTTTGAAACCACAAGGACAAAGTATTGTATTTATATATATTATGCAAAATATAACATGTATTGAGGTTGATTTAAGGGTGTCAAAACACTGAAGGGATATTAAGTCACTTACTTATGCTTGCTAACTGAACCAAAGTTAACCTCTAGAAACTCTTGGAACATATTATTAAAAAATATTCATTATTAGAAAGAGACGCTATCAATTTTATATAAGTGACGCTATCTGACAGAAGCGAACGTCTACTTCTTGGAGTCTATTATCTAAACATATTCTTTATTAGAAGGATGCACTATCAATTTGACATGCTATTTGACAGAAGTTGACAACTTATACTATGTTCGCTAAATGACTATAACTCGATAAACTATGAACTTAACGTGAGTTATGTTATTTGATGAAAGCTAAAAATTTGCAATTTCTTTACAATATAGATTTTCCTTAACTTTAAGTGTCTTAGTCTTCTCCAAGCTCAATCTCTAACTGCATAATATAACCATAAAAATTAAGGAGAATATTTTACTCACCTTGGTTGATCGTCCTTCCTCTTACTCTCTCTAACACTAGCTCTAAATCTCCAATTGTAGATTTCTTTTACTCCCCTTAATCTTGGTAAAACAGTAGCTAAACCTCTATCTTTTCTTTCTCTTCTTTTCAGCACTAGACTTCACGTTATTCTTTCTCCTTTTTTTTTGGCTTAACAGCACTACCCTCTTTCAATTTCTTTCCGCCTTTCTTTTTTTTTCCTTGCTTCGGTGCGATAGACCTTTTTCACACTACTATTTGAAAACCCTACAATAAGGCTTCATTCTATACTATGGGTTTTGGGCTTCTTGTTTATTTGTTTTGGGTGGGCTCATATATTACAATTTACACTTATAAGTTAAAATCCAAGCTCAATCCGGTTCGACAATTATAATTTCTTAACATTCTTCTATATCGTTGTTAATACAATATTTTATTGAAATATTGCATTTTTAGGTTTTAAAAATATTTTTGAAAATATATCGAGCAAGAAAATTATTTGAAAATATACTAATACATTTTTAATTACTTGGATGTTTTTGTCCAATTATTTAGAGAATTTGTTACATTTTAGACTTTGATTTAAGATTTTAAATATCAAATTTTAAGGATAGTCTTTGTACTATCCCAAATTTAGAAATTTAGTGCTTATAATTTAATTTAAAGGAATTAAATATAGTTATTATTTTAGTTCTATAATCTTAGTTTAATCGTTAGAATAGTTTACTAGATTTTGTTAATATCACACACATGATTGTTTACCGTGTCTATTTGGCATTGATCGTGCTAACTTGGGATTGACCGTGCTGACGTGACATTTTAGTTAGGGTGAGAAAATGTCAAATTATATGGCTAGTCTTTGTCCGATTTTAAATTTTAAAATTTAGTCCCTATTATATATATATATATTATATTAAAAGAAAGTGAATCCTCTTACTATTTTAAGTTGATAATCTCTATCCAATCTTTAATTGAGTATGTTAGTCTTTGTTAATTTTGCACACTTAGCCATTAACCTTATTTATTGGCATTAACAATGTTGAAGTCGTATTTTGGTTGGATTGAGAAAATGGTTATCGTTGATGTGACATTTTTAATGCCATGCAACTTTTTTAGCTTGACATAAAATATCAAATAATTTACTTTTCATCATTTTGATCAACCCATTCTCTCTAACTTTATCCTATCAACCAGTTTCCACCTTTTTTTTTTTAGATTCCTCCCACTCAAGGTCATTGTGAGACCGCATGTATGTATAACTTTGTAATATATGTTAATGGCATTATAAGACAAATGATTTCGGATCATGTAAATGTGAATGAATTGCAATGGGATGAATAAGTGTCAAGATACTGGTAAAGGATAAATAAGGGCTGAAGTGGCCATAAAACTGAACAAATAGAACTTTAAGAATTTGAATTGAAGATAAGGAATGAAGACACAAATTTATAATGCAAGGACCATGAATTCTAAGTATTCTTTATCAACGTAAGCAATACACAAAAGTTCCATAACACGAAAACCATAGGAAATGAACCTTTCTAAGCTCGAAGTGTGAATAGATTACAAAATGAATAACGAAGCAATCAAATGCAAGTTCTCCGTTGGAAATTCTAGAAAAATTACAGCAAAAGGGCTGCAGATGAAGACCAGATCGATCTCCTATTCAAGGCAGATCGATCCCTTGTGCAAAATAGAGCCATTCCAAGTGAATCTGCCAAGCCCAGATCGATCCCCCCTAAAGTGCAAATAAATCTCCATTGTATTCTGTAAAGAGCATATCGATCTCTCCCCATAAGCAGATCGATCTCCTTAAGCTTCTACCAATCCAAGATCTATCAATCTCTCCCTAATGAGTAGATTGATCTCCCTTTTCTAAAACCAGAGAATTCAATGGTAAAAACCAAAGGAAGATCGATCACCTCACCCTAGCAGATCAATCTCATCAATCTCAATCTATAAATACCCCACGAAAAACACTTTTTATTCAACAAACCAACACACCTCTTCCATTTTCATCTAAAATATTAAGCTATCTCTATCTAGAATACACCATCTTCTAAAAAGAATTGGGAAAAAGCTATTAGAGCCAAAGTTGTTCATATTGAGGAAAAGAACATCATAGCTTGGAGCCAACATTCAACTCATTGGATTGAAAGAGCTAAGGAGTCTTCCAAACTTAAAAAAGAAGAAAGTCAAGATAGGTGAGTTTCCAATACACTAACTCTAAGTATATTTGTCTAATGGTTGTTGTGAGTAGATTGGTGTATGTATTTGTGACGCCCCGAAAACACGAAAAATAGGGCAATTTTAAAACTTTTTACTGATCAAATCCCAATTAATGGTGCATTCTTGTGCAGTGTCATACATCATCATACTTATCGTGCCTCAGGATCTCATCATAAAATAGTATATATCATATCACATACATTACTCAATTTCGAGTTAATTAATCCTAATACATCCCATACATCATTGTACAACAAGTGTCTGTAATTACAACTTTAGTCTGGGTACATGAAAGGATAAATTATACCTCAATACAATATATGGCCTGGAGCTCAAGTCCTCCACTAGCTACTACTCCGTACGTCGCAGGGAAAACTCTTTTCACTTGAAGAAATCTAGAGGGAAGAGAAAACAGGGTGAGCTTCTAAATCTCTCAGTAAGGGGGTAAGGGACTCATCAATAAAACAATGATTTACGCAGCACAATCATTTTAACTCATAGTTGAAAACTCGTTAGAAAATGTAGCATGACTTAATAAAACATCATCCTCATCTCATTCTCTAAAATCATATGAAAACATGAGAGTACATAACTCAGTATAAACCACAGTTACAAGCATGTGAAAATCATGATGCAATAATGGCTTTTCTCATTAAAACGTGATAAAAATCACCACAATAAAATGAACGTGGCACAAGCACAAAACACAACTCATGTGTATAAAAAGGAGACTAGGCAATAAAACTCATATAAAACTTGTCATGGCACATTAATAATATATCTCCTTTGCGTGTGCATCCCAGGCATCCTCATAAGAGGGAACGTCGACATATGGTCGTGTACATGGTATATTGGACTTACGCGTTACCAGAACAAGGCCCAGCCTTACATGCTACCAGAGCAATGCCTCTCCTCATGCACACTATCATGTGGTCCCTGGGTTGGTTCCCAGGTGGCCCACTCTATCAATCTTACATGCTACCAAAGCAAGGCCCAGACTTACATGCTACCAAAGCAAAGCCACCCAGCGTTACCAGAACGAGGGTCATCTCACGTTACCAAAATGGAGGCATCTCTCGTTACCAAAACAGAGGAATATCGGACTTAAATGCTACCAGAGCAAGGCCTCCTAACACTACCAAAGCGGAGGAATAATTGGACTTACATGTTACCAGAACAAGGCCGAGACTTACATGCTACCAAAGCATGGCCTGATGTGTATTCAACCTCACACGCCTAAGTCTCAATCATTAGCCATTATCATATAAAACGTTTTGCCTTCACGTAGAACTTATAATGGTTTTCTTTCATAAATCTCATTTTAAATATTTGTATACTCAACACAAAACATGTTAAAACCGAGTTCCAACCGGCAAAACCACGCACACATTTCTCAATCTCAATATGCCTTAACGTAGAGCCCAAATCTCTTTTTCACATTTTAAACACAAAACAGTTGTAAAACATTTTCACACATAGTTTACAACTCATAAAAATTGGGCCCCAATGGGCTATAAAATCATGTGCAATCTCTCATTCACAGTACATAAAACATGCTTGTTTTCTTAATCACAATTCATGCTACAACATTTCACAATTCACATACACAAACGAGTTTAAGTTTCCCTTACCTCCTTGCACCTCGTATAGTGCAATTGTTCCCCCGTATCACGGACTAGTCTCATATTCCTCTCTAGAACTCCTGAGCTGTCCAAACGATGTAAAAACATCAAAACTCATTATCACATAACCTCCAAATTTCTACATCAAACATATTACCCATATTCTCATTAAATACCTCAATTATCCCATTTCTCATGACTATATCAAATTCATAATCTCATCCACTACATTTCAACCTTCTACATTTCTCGTGCATAATACCCATGCTAAAATCACTTCATTGCCTAAATTTCCAATTTATAGACAAAAATCCCAATTTACCATAATTTACTTAATATCATCATCACTCCAACAAAATCACAATTTTTGTCAACTCTAATCCTTTCATAACTATTTCACCACAATGCCCATATTCACAATCACCAAAAATCACTTCAAAATCCAAGATTGAAGTTTAGAGATTACCCAAACTTGTGGAGTGCTCAACTCACACCTTGATTTGATTTGTCTTTCGATTTCCAAGTATGTTGTTCTCCTTTGGATGAGGAACAACTTTCTTTCTTGCCACAACTCTTGATTTGGACAAAAATAGGGACTTTGGAAGAGAAAGAAAGTTAGGGTTCGACTAAAATGGAGGTTTGGGAGAGAAAGAGATCCATTTCCAAGAAAAATAAAGGGGTCTTTCTATAGACTGAGGGTAGGAGATCGATCTGGCTCTTGATGAGATCGATCTGCATTTGAATTTAGGGATGATTTGAGGTAATTTTATGCCTAGGAAATCGATCTATCGTGGGGTAAGATCGATCTCTTAATGGCTTTATGAGATCGATCTCTAGTTTACAGAATGCTTTATGAGATCGATCTACTCTTTGGGGAGATCTATCCTCTTCCATTGGAGATCGATCTGGTCGCTTAAATTCCTCCTTCCTTGTTATTTTTTACCTACCAGATCGATTCTCTCTTCTCCAAGATCGATCTGGCCCCATAGCTTCACACTTTAACATAAAATCTCATTTATAACTCATTCATCACTTAAAATTTCATTCCATACCACCTCAATGTATGAGTACATCATATTTAGTTCAATTAATTACACTTCATGTTCTCATTACATAATTTGATATGTGTAAAATTCTCAGATCTCGTACCCTCCCCACCTTAAAAAGAATTTGGTCCCCCAAATTCAACTTAACTCGTCAAATAGATGGGGGTATTTCTCCTTCATGAGGATCTTTCATTCCCACGTTGCCTTTTCCATTGAGTGATGTTTCCTTAAAACTTTCACTAATGGGATGCTTTGGGTTTGAAGTACCTTCTTTTTCCTATCAAGAAACGGGACGGGTTCTTCAGTGTAGCTCATATCCTCTTGTATGTCCATCTCTTCATACACTATGACATGAGAAGGTCCGAGTGATACATCCTCAACATAGACACATGAAAGACGTTGTGTATTCCGGACATCTGTAGGGGTAATGCCAATCTGTAGGCTAGCTCTCACACTCTCTCAAGAATCTTGAATGGTCCTATGTATGAAGGACTCAATTTCCCTTTCTTCCCAAATCACATGATACCCTTACTTGGTGATATCTTCAAAAATGCTGCATCACCAACATCAAACTCGAGTGACCGTCTATGCACATCCGTGTAGCTTTTCTGTCTACTCTGTGTAGCCCGTAACCTCTCACATATGAGTTTCACACTCTGTACAGCTTGCTCAACAAGCTCGGGAGCCTTTATCTTTCTGTCATCGACTTCTTCCCAAGCTATAGGGGATCTACACCTCCTACTATATAGAGCCTCAAAAGGTGAAATTCTAATACTCGCATGATAGATGTTATTGTACGCAAACTCAGCTAGGGGCAGGTGATCATCCCATGATCCCTAAAAATCCATTGTACATGCCCTCAACATATCCTCCAGGGTCTGAATAGTCCTCTCTGACTAATCATCTGTCTGAGGATGATAGGTGGTACTAAAACTCAATTGAGATCCCATGGACTCCTGAAATTGGGTCCAAAATCTGGAAGTAAATCGAGAATCTCTGTCAGAAGTAATACTCACTGGAGCCCCATGTAGTCTAGCTATCTCGCTGACATACAACTCAGCTAAAGCATCCACAGTGTCTTTGCTCTTGATGGCAAGAAAATGGGCACTCTTGGTCAGTCAATCCACTATGACCAATATCGCATCATGACCCTTCGGGTCCTCAGTAAACCCATAATAAAGTCCATGGTGACATGCTCCCATTTCCACGTAGGTACAGGTAAAGGTTGTAGTACTCCTCTAGGCTTCTGATGCTCAGCTTTCACTTGCTGGCATACTAAACATTTGACCACATACTCTGCCACGTCTCGCTTCATACCACTATACCAATACACCTTTCTCAAATCTCGATACATCTTAGTACTCCCTGGGTGCATGGTGTATCGTGAGCAGTGGGATTCTCTCAGTATCTATCTCTTCAGGGTATCATCATCCAGTACACAAATTCATCCTCAGAACCTCAATAGTCCATCCTCACTGATTATGAGATCCGACTGTGAAGTTTGCTTAGCTTGGCTAACCATATCTATCAACCTCTGATCATTACGCTGCCCAGTTCTAACCTTATATGATCTTGGGCTCTATTCGCAGGCTAGCCAAAAATCCAATCTCTGTTTCTTTAACTCTGATCTGATGTTCAGTGAACTGTTCCAACAAATCCCATTCCTTGATCATCATAGCAGATATCATACTCTTCCTGCTCAGGGCATCAACAAATATATTCGCCTTACCCGGATGGTATAGAATCTTGCAGTCATAATCCTTAAGAAGTTTCATCCATCTCCTTTTTCCATGTTTAACTCCTTCTGATCAAAGAGATACTTTAAGCTCTTGTGATCAGTGAAGATCTGGAATCTTTCCCCATATAAGTAGTGTCGCCAGATCTTTAAGCCAAATACCACAACGGCTAACTCCAGATCATGCGTAGGGTAATTTCGCTCATGATGTTTCAATTTTCATGATCCATAAACGACCACTCTTCCATGCTGCATGAGCACATACCCCAATCCTTGATGAAAAACATCATTATACACCAAAAATCCTCCTGATCCCTTAAGGATAATCAACACAGGTGCCATTGTTAATCCCCTCTTTAACTCTTGAAAATTGAGCTCACATTGATCAGTCCATATAAATGGAGTCTCCTTGCGCGTGAGCTTATTTAAATGAGCGACAATCCTAGAAAATCCTTCCGCAAATCTTCTGGAATACCCTGCCAAGCCAAGGAAGCTTCGTACTTCTGTAACTGTCCTCGATCTTTCCCAATTAAGCACAACTTCTACTTTACTTGGATCCACCGATACTCTTTCCTCTGAGACTATATGACCAGGAAAAGCTATCTGATCCAGCCAAAACTCACACTTACTAAGCTTTCCATATAATTGTTTATCTCGGAGTATCTGAAGTACTAACCACAAATGCTGTGCATGCTCCTCATATGATTGAGAGTATACCAGGATATCATCAATAAAGACTATCATAAATGTATCTAGATAGTCTTTGAACACCTCGTTCATTAATCTCATAAAGGCTGTAGGGGCGTTCGTCAATCTAAAGGATATTACTAGAAATTCATAATGGTCATACCTTATCCTGAAGGCCGTCTTCGAAATATCTTCTTCTTTAATCCTTAATTGGTGATAGCCCGATCTCAAATCAATCTTAGAAAAGATTGAGGACCCTCTCAGCTGATCAAGTAGATCATCAATCCTGGGTAATAGGTATTTATTCTTCACCATGGCTTTATTCAACAGTCGGTAGTCTACGCATAATCTGAGACTACCATCCTTCTTTCTCACGAATAACACTGGTGCTCCCCACTGTGAATCACTGGGTTTAATAAACCCTTGATCCAATAACTCCTATAGTTGTTTCTTGAATTCCTCAAGTTCCACTAATGTCATCCTGTATAGAGGTCTAGAGATCGGCTGAGTATCTGGTACCAAATCAATGGTAAACTCTAGCTCTCTCTGTGGTGGTAAACTTGGTAACTTATCTGGGAAAACATCCAAAAATTCACACACCACAGGTATATCCTCAATCCTCGGATGTTCCCGATTATCATCTGAGATGAGTGTTTCATAACTTTCACATAAACAATCATATTTAGTACTCTCAAAAGTAACATCATAATTTCCATTTACTTACAAAGTTCCATATGTTTATTTACTCAAGATTTCAAACGTACACTACAGGGTTCAAGTAGTGAGAAAGTTACAATCTCAGTGTAGTAGTCTAAACTCACACGATTGGTTGCCAGCTAATCCATTCCCAAAAGTACATCAAACCCATGTATATTTAACATGATTAGATCTACTAACATCACTCTATCTCCCACCTTTATTTCACACCCTCTACAGATTAACTCAGTTCTCTAAAATTCACGCATAGGGGTATTTACATGTAGTATATACTCTAGGGGTTCAAACTTCAAGTTTAATCTACATGCAAAATGCTCAGAAATAAACGAATGCGCAGATCCTGGATCAATCAACATATGAGCCTTATGATTACAAACAGAGAGTGTACCTCTTATAGTTTCTACTGAAGTGTCTGTTGTTTCCTTGTCCAAAGCAAACACACGTCCTTATGTGACAGGTCTCTTTCCTTTCTCTACAGCAGTCGTCGATCTCTGGGGATTCACTCTCTGAGGCTGCTGTCTAGTAGGCTCTGGAGCATGTGGTATCTTAGGTTAAGGACAGTCCTTCACTCTGTAACCCATGTCACCACATCTAAAACATCCACGGATCAACCCAGTACAACTCCCCTCATGCAGTCAGCCATAATCTTTGCACACCCTCGTCTCAGGCCTAACATATCGAGGGGTCTCCTTGATAATAGGATAAGCTCTGGGTCTCTCCAATCTGCCCTTTTGTACCTCAATCCTTCCTCTCCTGAAGGAACCTCTCGAAACATCTGCCTCGGACATCGTTGGCCTCTTGCCTTTGTCCCTAGTCACTACGTCGAACTCATTTTGGGATTGTACAATTTTAATTCCCCTCTCAATCTCTTGTGCTCATCTTAGAGTATCTCCAAACTCAGTAATACATAGCCATATCAATTGATCTTTGATGATGGGCTTCAATCTATATACAAATCTCTTAGTACAGAGCTCTTCATTCTTGAAGGTCTTTGGTCATATCTCAGCAGAGCGGTAAATTGGCTCTATAATCATCCACAGACATGTTGCCTTATACCAAACTCAAAAACTCTACTTGCCTCCTTCTCTGGGCAGCTCATGGTATGTATTGGGCTCTGAAGGCTGTCTGAAACTCTTCCCAACCAATCACATCCTGGTAAGACATCAGAATACCCTGGGTAGTACCCCACCAATCTCGAGCTCTCCCTTTCAACATATAGGCACTCATACTGACTCTCTCAGCATCTGTGCACCCCAGATAGTCAAATATAACTCTCAACTCCGTCAGCCACTCCTCAGCTTTTGTAGTATCCTTCTTTCCCCTAAATACGAGTGGATTCATTTTTAAAAGTCCTTGAGTCAGATAATACTTCTTTCATTAGGTTGAGTGACGGGAGGCACTGGGTCCATCTGTAGTGGGGGTACGGGAGGTCCCTATGGTGGTGTAGGAGTAGTACCCAAGGCATTAACTCCAAAGTGTTGCGCGAATAGCGCTGCCATTTACTCAAATCTCTGCCTCAAATCGGTCTCGCTCTGATTAAATTGAGAGTTATGACTCTCAGGTTATGGGGCAGGTGGGGGAGGGGACTCTGCCTGTCTCCTCGAACGACCTCGTCGTCCACCCATTCTCAATTTCAACTCGTTTTCTGCGTTTACATATCAAAATCGATTGAAATCTCAATCCTTAATTTTAGTTCATGACCATACTTATATAGACATTTGGGATGATTCTAATTCACTTAACTGACACTGACAGTACTAAACACCCAAAGCTCTGATACCAAGAAAACTATTTGACGCGCTGCAAACGTAAAAAATATGGTAATTTTAAAACTTTTTACTCATCAAATTAAGGATACATTCATGTGCAGTGTCATGCATCATCATACTTATCATGCTTCAGGATCTCATCATAAAATAGTATATATCATATCATATACATTACTCAATTCTGAGTTAATTAATCCTAATACATCCTATACATCATTGTACAACAAGTGTTTGTAATTACAACTTTAGTCTGGGTACATGAAAAGATAAATTATACCTCAATACAATATATGGCCTGGAGCTCAAGTCCTCCACTAGCACTACTCCGTACGTCGCAGGGAAAACTCTCTTCACTTGAAGAATTCTGGGGGAAGAGAAAACAGGGTGAGCTTCTAAATCACTCAGTAAGGGGGTAAGGGACTCATCAATAAAACAATGATTTGCACAGCACAATCATTTTAACTTATAGTTGAAAACCCGTTTGAAAATGTAGCATGTCTTAATAAAACATCATTCTCATCTCATTCTCTAAAATCATGAGAAAACATGAGAGTGCATAACTCAGTATAAACCACAGTTACAAGCATGTGAAAATCATGATGCGATAATGGCTTTTCTGAATAAAACGTGATAAAAACCACCGCAATAAAATGCACGTGGCATATCCACAAAACATAACTCATGTGTATAAAAAGGAGACTAGGCAATAAAACTCATATAAAACTTGTCATGGCACATCAATAATATATTTCCTCCAGGTGCGTATCCCAGGCATCCTCATAAGAGGGAACATCGACATATGATCGTGTACATGGTATATTAGACTTACGCGTTACCAGAACAAGGCTCGGCCTTACATGCTACCAGAGTAATGCCTATCCTCATGCACACTATCATGTGGTCCCTAGGTCAGTTCCTAGGTGGCTCACTTTATCGATCTTATATGCTACCAAACCAAGGCCCGAACTTACATGCTACCAAAGCAAAGCTGCCAGTGTTACCAGAACGGGGATCATCTAACGTTACCAAAACGAAGGCATCTCTCGTTACCAAAACGGAGGAATATCAGACTTACATGCTACCAGAGTAATGCCCAGACTTACATGCTACCAGAGCAAAGCCTCCTAAGGCTACCAAAGTGGAGGAATAATCGAACTTACTTTTTACCAGAACAAGGCCCGAACTTACATGCTACCAAAGCAAGGCTTGATGTGTATTCAACATGACACGCCTAAGTCTCAATCATTAGCCATTATCATATAAAACGTTTTGCCTTCATGTAGAACTCATAATGGTTTTCTTTCATAAATCTCATTTTAAACATTTCTGTACTTAACATAAAACATGTTAAAATCGAGTTCCAACTGGCAAAACCACGCACACATTTCTTAATCTCAGTATGCCTTAACATAAAGCCTAAATCTCTTTTTCACGTTTTAAACACAAAATGATTGTAAAACATTTTCACACATAATTTACAACTCATAAAAATTGGGCCCCAACTGGCTATAAAATCATGTGCAATCTCTCATTCACAACACATAAAACATGCTTGTTTTCTCAATCACAATTCATGCTACAACATTTCACAATTCACCTACACAAACGAGTTTAAGTTTCCCTTACCTCTTTGCACCTCGTATAGTGCAATTGTTCCCTCGTATCATGCACTAGTCTCGTATTCCTCTTTGGAACTCTCGAGCTGTCCAAACAATGTAAAAACATCAAAACTCATTATCACATAACCTCTAAATCTCTAGAACGAGTATATTGCCCATATTCTCATTAAATACCTTAATTATCCCATTTCTCATGACTCTATCAAATTCATAATCTCATCCACTACATTTCAACCTTCTACATTTCTCATGCGTAATACCCATGCCAAAATCACTTCATTGCCTAAATTTCCAATTTATAGATAAAAATCCCAATTTACCACAATTTACTTAATATCATCATCACTCCAATAAAATCACAATTTTTGTCAACTCTAATCCTTTCCTAACTATTTCACCACAATGCCCATATTTGTAATTACCAAAAATCACTTTAAAATCCAAGATTGAAGTTTAGAGATTACCCAAACTTGTGGAGTGCTCAACTCACACCTCGATTCGATTCATCTTTCAATTTCCAAGTATGTTGTTCTCCTTTGGATGAGGAATAATTTTCCTTCTTGCTACAACCCTTGATTTGGATGAAAATAAGGACTTTGGAAGAGAGAGAAAGCTAGGGTTCGATTGAAATGGAGGTTTGGGAGAGAGAGAGAACCATTTCCAGGAAAAACAAAGGGGTCTTTATATAGACTGGGGGTAGGAGATCGATTTGGCTCTTGATGAGATCGATCTGCATTTGAATTTGGGGATGATTTGGGGTAATTTTATGCCTAGGAGATCGATCTGTTGTGGGGTTAGATCGATCTCTTAATAGCTTTATGAGATCGATCTGCTCTAATTATGAGATCGATTTCTAGTTTAAAGAATGCTTCATGAGATCGATCTGCTCCTTGGGGAGATCGATCTGCTCCTTGGGGAGATCGATCTCTTCATTACAGAATCATAAGGAGATCAATCCTCTTCCATTGGAGATCGATTTGCTCGCTTAAATTCCTTCTTCCTTGTCATTTTTGACCTACCAAATCGATCCTCTCTTATCTAAGATCGATTTGGCCCCATAGTTTCACACTTTAACATAAAATCTCATTTATAACTCATCCATCACTTAAAATTTCATTCCATACCACCTCAATATATGAGTACATCATATTTAGTTCAATCAATTACACTTCATGTTCTAATTACATAATTTGATATGTGTAAAATTCTTAGATCTCACAGTATTGATGAATGAAACTACCTAGAATGTAATGGAACAAGCATAACCTAGAATGAGTTTAGTGTGAGGAAGTGGAATGTGGTTTATTAGGTGATAAAAATGATTATATCAAGTTGTTAGGGAGGTAATGTGCATGATTTTGAGATGATTGGATGAAGCCACATTGTGAGATTAGTCAAGTGATAAAAATTTGTATAAATGGTGTTGTAGAGAATGCATAAATGATGTAAGATTATGGATAAACATTTATGCTAAGAGTTTGATAGCAACCAAGTGTGTTGCTAGTTAAATTACTAGAAATGGCATAATGATGGCCAAATGTGATAATGGGTCAACTTAATGAAATAGGCTCGATGAGATATATCGATTAGTTGAAGTCTGAATATGAGTTATCAGTATTGACTCATATAAATTATGAATGTGTTCAGCTCCCAAGGATACATCCGAAGAAAGTTGAGCCATATTGCGAAAAGCGGGAAAGGAAGGAAGAGTTACTTCCAAGAGAATCGAGGTAAGGGAATTGTGTTAGCCCTAGGGATATCGGTATGCCTTCCGGGCGCATGGGTAATTTTTAACGTATCTAAGAGTCATAAGATGAAATGGATGTTTGAAGGGTAAATAATTGGGTCTTTCAGAAATATGCATTAAAAGCAAGAGCATGATGCTTTGAAATCTTTTTATTGCTTTTTAGCATGTGATTGGTAGGTTGGCTAGCATTTGAAATGATTTACACAAAAAAGTAGCTTGATTTGGTTTCATAGCCATGCTTTACAAAGTATGAGCCACCTACATGAGTTTTATGGAAATAAAACGTGCTAGAGCACTGCTCGCAGGAGATTTGACGTGTTTTATACGTACATTAGTGCTGGAGCATTGCTCGAACTAGAGTTTTACATGCATGAGTGCTGGAGCTTAGCTCGCACTAGTTTTCACATGGATTTTATGACATGGTGCTGGAGCCTAGCTCGCACTAGTTTTAATACGAGTTTTGACATGGTGCTAGAGCATAGCTCCCACTAGATGTCTATTTTACTTGTTGTCGTGCTTGAGACTACTCGTACATGGTTTTATGACATGTTGGGAGCCATGCTGGGAGCTTCAGATAGGCTGTGTGCGACGTCGATTAAATAGGCTCTCACGTGCGTTTTGAGATGTGGCAAGATATTTTGTGATGACATAGGTCCATGAAATACGTTGTACCGTGCAAGTCGCATGGAGTACCTTATACCGTTTATGATATTTATGCCATCTTCGGACGATGGATTTTGCTATGGACCAGCGGTTTGGACGTGACCCACCACTCGGGCGGAAGTAGATAGTGGTGATATCCCACACACTAGGATCCGTGTAGCCTAAGATCACAGAGGATATGGTCAGTCCTAGTTATTACCTTTATTCATATTGTATGCCTATCTCACATGTCTATTGTTGAATGAGAAATTCATGTTTTGAAATGTTTTTTGTGGGTCAGGATAATCCATGGGAGAGGTTGAGTCCTGACAAGTGATGATTTTGTATTGGCTTGTGTTGTGAATTGGAAATGATTTTGAGTGCATCTTACATGATGATTTTCCTTGCTTTGATTTGATAACGCACAATGATTTTTTCATGATATGTTTTAAGAACTATGCACTAATTTATATAACATGATTTGCTTTCCATGACATAAACACAAGCATGAGCATACGTTTTGGTGTATGATAGATAATAGTGTGATTTAAGCATGGCATCACGATCACCTAGATAGTACAGTTATCTATTGCTCGCATGATTGCCTTACTAAGAGCGTGGTTCGCTCACCCCCTTATTTCCCCCCCTCTACAGAGCACTTACAGTAGATAGTGGGCGACTGAGGATTAGATTTTGGTGTCCGTCGCATCCCATCACACGAAGTATACACATTTGTATAGTTTTTGTATCTAGACATGTCAAAGCACAGTAATATCTTTAAATGTAATTTTATGGATGTAAAAGATTGTGAACACATGCAAACATTAACTTTGATTTGGTAATACAAGTGTTTACATTTTAATGAATTGTAATTTGAAATGGTATGATTGGATGAGATTGACACCAATACACAGCCCAACTGTTAGAAGTGTCGCTGTTCAAGATCAGGTAAAGGTAAAGAACAAACAATAGGAAATGGATTAAATCAAAAAATAATAAAAAATAAAAAATTTACAGTGGAGTTTTGGTGGATTGAGGGTCGTGATAGATTTGGTATCAGAGCCGGGTTGGTCTGATGTGTGTCGATGTCAAAATCTAAAATTTCATCCCCATGTTACTATGCTTGTCTAGATACCATTGTGTATATCGAGATGGGTTTGACTAAGAAATGATTCTGATTGTAGGAATCTTGGCATAATGCCTAATACCAGTCGCGATAGAGGGACGAGAGCACGAGCTAGAGGCCAGATGGGTAGGCCTGGGGGACGTGCTGAGTCGTTGCCATACGAGACTCACGAAGAGGTTGAGGTAGAGGCTGATGTTGAGAATGCTCCACAAGGTCCGACAAAGAGACCAGAGAGTATTGAGGTACGCTTCACGAGGATAGAGTAGAGTTTAGAAGTGATTTTGGAATTGATTGCCTAGTCATTGCCTGGAGATAGGAGTGGGCAAAAGCCAGCTGTATAGGATGATTATGATGATGAACCGACTGTTGCTCCTGGGATGCCTGCATAGCCAGTCCAAAAACCTCAAACTACAAATATTCCCACACCCGCACCGGTACGGGAAACACCTTCTACTGTTGCTCCACCATAGAGGAGTAGAGATTAGGGTTATGGATGTGACCTGGATAGGTTAAGACAATTTCAAAAATGTAACCCACTATCTTTCAGTGGAGTTAAGGACCTAGTATCTGCAGAGGACTGGGTGAATGAGATTGAGAAACTATATGGGTTCTTTGAGTGCACTACTACCGAGATGGTAGCGTTTACCGAATTCATGCTGAAGGGATCAGCAGAGCACTTGTGGAAGTCCACTCGACCCATTTGGAGAGCTCGACATGCTGAGATCAGCTGAGAGGTATTTTTGGAGGCCTTCCGGAGGTAATATGTTACGGATGAAGTTTTTGGATTTGACCCAGAGGAGCAGATCAATGGATGAGTATGAGACTAAATTTATCTCCCTGGGCAGATACAATCTGGATACGATGGACAGTGAGGTCAAGAAGGTCCAAAAATTTATGGACGAACTGAGACCATCCATCAGATCCTGATTGGTCCATTTTGACACACCGATCTACGAGGAGGTAGTGTACGTGGCATAGTTATGTGAGCAAGATATTGAGCGGGTTACCTCAGAGTTTGGAAAGGTTGGTAGAGTGAGAGACAGAGATGGAAAGAGATTGGTAGGGGATAGAGGCTTCAGTTATAGGGGAAGCAAGAGATTTTTTGGGAAGAGGTTGAGGATTGAGGAAATTTGGGAGAGAATAGTTAAGCCTCTCGTGTATCCGACCATAGCTCCAATAAAAGGAATAATGATTGGAGGGCCACGACCTACTACAGAACAATGTAATAAGTACAGTAGGTACCATGGGTCTCGGCCATGTTATGGATCTCCTGTAGTATGTTTTCGATGTGGGAAACCAGGACATATCATCAAAAACTGCCCAGAGATGACTGAGAGTGCCCCACAGAAGGGGAAGGAACTAGAGAGAGCTCCTGTTGGTACTCCTACTCCAAGACAGAGGGTGACAGCTAAAGAAAAGGGGAAGTAGGTGGTTGGTAGAGGGCAAGTACACGCCTTGGACCAGGATACTGCAGATCAATCGTCAGATGTGGTGAAAGGTACCATCTTAATCTTTGATCTTGAAGCTTATGTTTTGATAGATCCTGACACCACGCATTCATTTGTATCACTTGCATTTGCATGTAAATTGTTTAAGTATGTGAAGCTTGCCCCGTTGAGTAGGTGGATGCTGATGAGTACTCCCATGAATAATAGTCAGCTAGTGGAGTATGCATTTAGTGATTGTAAGTTGAAAGTAGGGGAAAGGGAAATGTCAGCCGACCTCATTTTAATGTATATGAGAGACTTTGATGTAATCCTCGGAATGGATTGGTTGGCTACAAACCGTACTATAGTAGATTGTTTTTCTAAGACGGTAACATTTCTAGGAGTAGATAGCGTTACCATAAGTTTCCCTGTGAAATGTAATGTAAAGTCCCCTTAAAAAGTAATAGAAGCAGTTGTGGTTGTAAGTGAATAGATAAATATTCTGTACTAATTTAATGGTTGATATTTTGAAAGGTTGATAATTCTATTTATAGAATTATTTGTGCTTAAATTCCTAATTATTTATTTAATCCCCATATTATTTTATTAATATTCCCCTTTATTTAATTAAAATTCTTTAATGTGCAGATAAATTAAATCCATATGAAACTTAGTCGTTTTAGTCAAAATTGGGCTGAAAACGAGCTAAAGGAGATTGGACCACTTCAAATTTTGCAGACCGAGTCACCAGTCGTCTAGACACGCGTGATGCCAAGTGTCCATATTTTATTTGCTCCGAAACGATAAGATCAACAGACACTAAGCGAATATTCTGGAAGGCACACAGTGGGCCACATCGCACAGCCAACTGGACAAAACGACAAGTGACGTGGAAATATCTATTCTGTAGCAAATCAATTGAAGACAAGTGGCCAAATAATGTCAACTTATCTAGGATGAAAAATTACCATTGTACCCCTATGTTTGTGTATAAATAGAACGTGATGGAATTGAAAATGTATGTAGGTTAGGGTAGAATAGCTTTTAGATTAATTTTAAAAGTTTTCTTTAAATTTTCGCAGAGTTTTTACAAGTTGTTTTACTATTCATTTCATGTTCTTGATTAATCTTTGATAAATTTCATTTTCAATGGAAAATCAATCTCTTTTTCATGCTCTCGATTTCTTTTCCATGAGTTCTCTATTTTTCAATTTGTATTTCCATAACTTGTTTTCCTAGTTCAGGTCTCGGTCTCTTTTCCAAAAGCACTCCTTATGTTTTCTTTTCTTTATTTGTTAAACCATCACTTTTGTAGCTTTCAGTTTTTCCCTGTTTGAGCAATCGGGTTTCAGGATATCTTCATTCCATCTTCTCCCATTTGATTTGTTGCCTTGATGGGGGATGATGCAAAGCATTTGTCCACATCAAGAGCTATGTGGAGTCACGGCTGGAGAAGGAAATGAAGCTACCCGAGGAGGATGATCATGAGTTCCCTGTTTACATTGCTGAAGCTCACGGATGATAAGTCAATGATGTTGTTGTTCACTTTCTTTCGGGTTTTTAATCATTTGCTGCTTTGTATCCTTGTTTTATTCTTTCCTTATTCCATCTCGTATTTGTATGATTTTCCCTTATTCGGTGCTTGCTTGTAGTTAGAGTATGATATTCATGTTTTTTGCATTTAGTTATGTTTCCTGCATATAGTTCATCTACTACATTCTACTTCATCTTCATTGTAGTTTGTTATTTGCTGGATTAGGAAATGATTGTGGTTGTTTTTCCAGTTTAAGATTAAAGAAGCAAATCATAGAAGCATAGTTTGAGACATGGCAGCAAGATAATGTCACATTGTTCCTCTGTTTAGCTCTGTTTCACGTTATCTCCACTGTTTGTTGTTGTTATTTTCCTGTCATTCATTATTGAGCTAATATTAGTTTCCTGTTCATGATCCCATTGTTGTGTTGTAGTCCTTCACCATCACTAATGCTGCTGAAGTAGATGTTAATAGGGTGCAGTTGAAGGGTGCAGAGTGTGGGCAACCAGGATCGGGTCCAACCCCTGTCTTCTTGTGCTATCTGCTGTTGACGAGAGTTTAGGTGTGTGCTGCTTTGTGATGATGTAGATTCTAGACAGCATAGATAGCTGCTGAATGTACAAGTATGATGTGATGCAAGAAGCATGTTGTGGCCAAGTCGAAAGCTACGAAATTCAATGTAGAGCAGCAAGTAATGGTGAATGATCCTGCTCGGGACAGTGTTACTGGAACTGTAGAAAAAGATTGAACCATGAGTGAGCTGGACACACGAGGAACAATGCAGCGACAGTGATAAAGGACAGTATACGGGTTAGTAGAAGCCATGGACGAATGTTGATGCAGCACCTGGAGACAGCCGACAGCAGTTGGAGCAGAAGCACAAAACCGAGAGAACAACAGCCTTAAGCAGCTCTTACAGTAGCAATACTAGGCTGGAAGCAGGAGCAAAACCAAAGTACCACCTGGACAGGAGTAGTAGCAGTCCGATGAATGTGCAACAAAAGCAGACTGGAGCATTACCTAGAGCAGAAGCGGACAAACCGAGGGCAGAACCAGCACAGCACTGAGTGAACCCGAGCATGCCTGGAATTGAAACTTTGGAAGATAATGAACAGTGCATAGTGACAAAAATCGGGACCACTTTGGTTTGGCAATTTTGCTAAGGCCACGTTTGGCTTGATCATTGTATTTGTTTACTTCATTTTACATGCATTATTAGATAGATTAATTTCAAGTTTATTAGTTAGCTTAGTTAGTTGATTTCTCAATTGAATGTTAGTTATATTTTATTTGTTTCATTAGTTTAACTTAGATTTAGTTAAATCAGTAATTAAGTTTTATTCTAGTATTAGGGGTTGTGCTTAATATTAATTTAGATAAACTCATTTTATGCATGTTTTTAAGTTTTCATTTTAATGTGAAAAATCCAAAAATAGTTTTATCATGCATTTTTTAGATTTTGTTTTTTTTTTAGAGTTAGATTTAATTTAGGATTAGTTTTTAGGTAGTTAATTTCTTAGTTAGATTTAAGAATTCCTTTAGGTTAATTTAAGTATAATTTTCATTAAATTTTAGTTTAGTTTAATTTGCAATTTTTATTAGTTTAATTACTTACATGCATTTTATTTTAATTGCGTTAATTAATTTTAACTGTTTTAATTTTCTTTTGTAGGTCATTTGCTTTTAATTGCTTGGAGCTTTGTAAGTAATCTTAGCTCTGTTTTATTTTCTTTATTTTATAGTTGTTATTATTTTCAGTACTGTAATTTTAGCCATGTAGACCACCCATTAGAATTTCATAATTTGCTAGGATATACTTAGAGTAAGATTAACCGGTAGTTAATTAGGCTGATCAACTTCTCTGAGGGATGATATCTCGGGACTCAAAATCCCATTATTACTTGTACGACCCGTGCACTTGAGGATAATACCCTTAGGGCGTGTCAAGTTTTTGGCACCGTTGCCGGGAAAGTTTTAATTAGTCAGTAATTAATATCGGTGAAATTATGCTTAGGTATAATTCTAGCTTGTAAATATTCATGTTGTAAATATTTAGAGCCTTAGCTTAGGTTAGTTAAATTTTCTCTTAATTAAAAAAAATTTTGAAAAATTGAAAAACTTAAAAAAAATTTCTAAGGACTTTTCGATGATTGCATGCATAGAGCCAGAAGTTTTGATTGCTTTCCTCTAGATTCTGAAATTAAACATACTCTTAGAAAAATTTGAAAGGATTCTAGGAAATTATTAGCTCCGCTGCAAAACATCATGGCAGAAAATAGGGAATTTAAAACCGTTGGAGATTATGCAATGCCGAGATTATGCAATGCCGACGATTGGAGGATATTATTCCAGCATTAGGCCACCAGCTGTCTATGCAAACAATTTTAAAATTAAGCCTTTCGTCCTCCAGATGATCCAGACTTATTGCAATTCAGTGGGCTTCCGCACGATGACCCACATGCTCACCTTGGGCAATTCCTGGACTTGTGCAACACATTTAAATATAATGGATTATCTGATGATGCTCTTAGGCTTAGATTATTCCCATTCTCACTTAGGGATAGGGCAAGACACTGGTTAACCTCCCTGCCTCTAGGATCCATTTCTACATGGGACGAGTTAGCCCATCAATTTCTATCTAAGTTTTTCCCTCCCTCTAAAATGGCCCAACTCCGTAGCAATATATCTTCCTTTGCCTAATACGACTCTGAATCTCTTTACGAAGCATAGGAACGATATAAGGAGCTTCTTAGGAAGTGCCCTCACCATGGCCTACCTTTGTGGTTGCAAGTCCAGACCTTCTATAACGGACTTACAAGCCCAAATAGGACCATTGTTGACGCTGCGGCGGGTGGAGCGCTAATGTGCAAAACAGAGGAGGAAGCTTATGAGCTTTTAGACAAGATGGTGGCTAACAACTGTTTATGGCCCTCAAAGAGGCAAATGCCAAAGAAGCCGGCGGGTATTTATGAGCTCAACACACTGTCCACCTTGACCTCTCAGATCGCCAATCTTACAAAGAAGGTGGAGTCGCTTAGTACCCAACCTAATCCCTCCAACAATCCTAACCCTGTGTTTTCTGTCCAAAGTCCTTTTCTATCTTGTGATCTGTGTAGTGGTACCCATGCTATAGATAGGTCTCCACTTAACCTAGAATCGGTTTAGTATGTTGCTCCACTTCAAAAGCAACAGAATAACCCCCTGTCAAACACCTATAACCCAGGGTGGAGGAACTATCATAACTTCTCCTGGAGCCAAAACCAAGGGCAAACTTCTAGCTCTAGACCTGTAGAACCCCCTAGTTTTTAAGCTCCACCGGTTCAGGTACCACCACAATCACAATTTCCATATCACCCGCCTCATCAACCATCCCCACCACAATTTCAGCATCATCCATCTCACTTCCATCAACCACCACCCCCACCACTTATGCAGCCCCAACTCTACCATGCACCAGCAGCTAAGAATAAGCCTACATTAGAGGAGATGTTCACGACTATCCTGCAAAATCAAGCTGCTTCAATTAAGAACTTAAAAGTTCAGGTTGGACAAATAGCTAGTGCTCTTAGCCAACATCCTCAAGGGACCCTTCCTAGTAATACTGAAGTTAATCATGTTAAGCAAAGGGAGGGTAAGGAACATGTTAGATCTATCACCCTTAGGAGTGGCAAAGAGCTAGAGGAGCCACAAGTTAAGTCCCAACCTGAACAGCATATAGTTGAAAAATCTGTAAGTTCTAAAGAAGTAGCTCAGAAAGAGCAGGAACATCAGGATCAGGCTACAAAAGAATCCAAGCTAGGCACTTCTTCATCTATACCTTCTTCTATTTCACAGCCTTCCTCGCCCTCTGATGTTATACATGTTTCCACTACATCCCATCAGTTAGACCACCAGTACCTTTTCCTCAGAGGTTTCAAAACCAAAAGCTTGACCAACAATTTCCCAAATTTCTTGAGGTTTTTAAGAAACTTCACATCAACATTCCTTTCGCATATGCCTTAGAGCCAATGCCAAGTTATGTGAAGTTTTTAAAGGATATCCTCTTGAGGAAGAGAAGACTGGAAGAATATGAGACGGTGGCTTTGACTGAGGAATGTAGTGCAATTATTCAGAGGAAATTACCCTCAAGCTCAAAGATCCCGGGAGTTTTACCATACCATGCACTATTAGAAATTTATTCTTTGGTAGAGCCCTGTGTGATTTAGGAGCTAGTATAAATTTAATGCCATTGTCTATCTATCAGAAGTTAGGAATAGGGGATGCCAAGCCTACCACAGTGACCCTTCAGTTGGCTGATCAATCAATTAAATATCCGAAGGGGATCATTAAGGATGTCTTAGTAAAGGTGGACAAGTTTATTTTCCCTGCAGATTTTATTATTTTGGACATGGAGGAAGACTGGGAAGTCCCCATTATACTAGGTAGACCTTTCCTAGCTACTGGTAGAACAGTAATTGATGTACAAAAGGGGGAATTAACGATGAGAGTCCAAGATCAGGAAGTAAAGTTTAATGTTTTCAAACCTTTAAAATTCCCTGATGACTCTCAAAACTGTTTTAGGATGGAGGATATAAGGCTAGAGCATAAGAAATCCGAAAGAATGAGGGAAGTAGATAGGGCTCAGGAGGATTTAATTGTCAACATTCTGTCACCATTCTGGATGACCCTCCTACTCTTCGCCCTGCTGCTGAGTGTTGTTTTCTTTAGCTGCATTTGAAGTGGTTGTGTTTTTCTTTTCACCTTGTATATAATTCTTTTTCTTTTTCTTTTATGTTGTTTCTTTCTTTGTTTATTTTGCAGGTTTATTTTTTTTAGTTTTACGCTTTCAATCAAAGCTTCAGTTGTTCATCATCATCAAAAAGGGGAGTACTCATTTCCTAAACTTCAATTCTTACATTATCTGCACACTGAGGACACTGTGCACTTCAAGTTTGGGGGAGGGGATATTACTTGAGCAGTTTTCAAAAATTTGGGCAAAATTGAAAATTTCTTCAAGATTTTTCAAAAATTCGAGCTTAAACTATTTGATTTTGGGATGATTTAGTGTTTAGCATGTAGTTTTCCCATATTTCAATGATATGACCCCATGATTAAGTATGATTTTGACTGACTTAAAAGCATGATTATAGGAAAAGTATGAAGTTGAGTTCTTGAATTTTTCTTGATTCTGATTGTGATTTTCTCATCTTACGCACATGTCATGTCATGAATTTGTATATTTATTTAGAGAAAGCTTATGTGGACATAGGGGTGCATTTGTTCAGTAGATTTTGTGTATCATATTCTAGAATTTGTTTGATCTTGTCTCGAGGTGAAATATTAGATCACACTTAATTAGGGAGATGATTTAGGCCATCTTTGGATCGTTTGAGCCTTTCGAGCCATCCCTGTACATACTTTATCCCTAGTCACCCATCTGGGCCAAATAAGTTTTTCTCTGTAAATACACATGCGTTATTTTCCTTAGCCTAAAGTATTCTTTTCCTATCCCTTACCTCGAAAGCATGGAAAGTCATTGGATATATTTTGAGCTTTGTACATATGGGTACCTGGTGATAGAGAAAATTTGAAAAAAAAGAAGAAAGAAGAAAAATACAAAAAATAGAATAAAATGTTTAGTGAAATAAATAAGTTTGGGGGAAATAAATTGGAGCTCTTACATAAAGATCCTAGAATGTAATGCATGTTAAGGGGTAATTAAACCTAAATCGACTTTATCATACCTTAACCCCAACCTGACATTACAAGCTTAATGAAGTCCTATTGATCTTTAGTTAAGTGTGACTACATTAGTGGAGAGATTAGTGAAAAGCAAACTTATGGGAATGATTACTTGTCATTGACTTTGCATTCACTGTGCTTGCATAATTTGATCCGAATAATGTACTTTGAAGTGGCTTTGACATTTTTTACACACACACGAGGAGTCCAATTTGGGTTAGGACTTATGATTGGATGATTCTGAGTGTTTGACTTGTAATTGTGAATCTTTGAGATTATTGTCAGTACTTTATCTTTGAGGATAATATTGAGGAAATTATTATGTTTTGTACTTGTCATTTCTACAATTGTTTTGTTTTGCTTGAGGACAAGCAAAAGCTCAAGTTTGGGGTGTGATAATTCTATTTTTTATATAATTATTTGTGCTTAAATTCCTAATTATTTATTTAATCCCCATATTATTTTATTAATAATCTCCTTTATTTAATTAAAATTCTTTAATGTGCATATAAATAAATCCAGATGAAACTCAGTCGTTTCAGTCGAAATTGGGCTGAAAATGGGCTGAAGGAGATTGGACCACTTTAAATTTTACAGACCGAGTCACCAATCATCTGGACACGCGTGATGCCAGGTGTCCATATTTTATTTGCTCCGAAACGATAAGATCAACAGACACCGAGCGAATATTATGGAAGGCACACGCAGGGCCACATCGCACATCCAACTAGACAAACCGACAAGTGACGTGGAAATATCTATTTTACAGCAAATCAATTGAAGACAAGTGGCCAAATAATGCCAACTCATCTAGGATGAAAAATTATCATTGTACCCCTATGTTTGTGTATAAATAGAAAATGATGGCAATTGAAAATGTATGTAGGTTAGGGTAGAATAGCTTTTAGATTAATTTTAAAAGTTTTCTTTAAATTTTTGCATAGTTTTTACAAGTTGTTTTACTTGTCATTTCATGTTCTTGATTTTAAAAGTTTTCTTTAAATTTCTGCATAGTTTTTACAAGTTGTTTTACTTATCATTTCATGTTCTTGATTAATCTTTGTTAAATTTCATTTTCAATGGAAAATCAATCTCTATTTGTCAAGTTGTATTTCCATAACTTGCTTTCCTAGTTCAGGTCTCGGTTTCTTTTCCAAAAGCACTCCTTATGTTTTCTTTTCTTTATTTGTTAAACCATCACTTTTATAGCTTTCGGTTTGTCCCTGTTTGAGCAATCGGGTTTCAGGATATCTTCATTCAATCTTCTCCCATTTGGTTCTGTTGCCTTGATGTGGGATGATGCAAAGCATTTGTCCACATCAAGAGCTATGTGGAGTCACGGCTGGAGAAGGAAATGAAGCTACCTGAGGAGGATGATCATCAGTTCCCTGTTTACATTGCTGAAGCTCACGGACTATGTGTCAATGATGTTGTTGTTCATTTTCTTTCGGGTTTTTAATCATTTGCTTCTTTGTATCTGTTGAGTTAATGTATTTTGAAATGACAAAACATGTTAAAACAATAATGTTAAGATGGTATACAAACATGTTTAGAGGATATCAGGACCAGAACTTAGAGTTCTGCTGATGAGAGATCGATCTGAGGTGTGAGAGATCGATCTCCTGGGTTTATACTTGATGAGAGATCGATCTCATAATGGAAGAGATCGATCTGGCAAGCCTTAAAACGTTGTAAAGGGATTAAGGTAAAGAGAGATCGATCTGCAAGGGTTAAGAGATCGATCTGCTCTAAGTCAGAGAACTTAGGAGATCGATCTGGTAAGGAAGAGATCGATCTGCTCAAAGTCAGAGAGCTTAAGAGATCGATCTGGTATATTGAGAGATCGATCTTGCCTCAAACAGAGAGGATAGGAGATCGATCTGCCTATTCGACAGATCGATCTGCCTCTGCCTATTTAAACTAACAGATCGATCTGGTAATGTATAAGATCGATCTCCCTGTGTATTTGTGCTTTGTCATTGCAGGATTTAAAACTAGGAGATCGATCTGGCCAAGATAGGAGATCGATCTGTCTGACCACTGGAGGTTCCCAACGGCTATTTTCTTCAAATCTCAACGGGAAAAACTGCATTTAATGCTCCAACTACTCAACCTTCAATATATAACCAAGCATTGAAGTCAAAGAAAAATGAGAGAGACTATCACTGAATATTCCAAACATTCTCAAGCTTTAATTCTTTCATTCATTGTATCTCTATTGCTCATTTATTGAGATTAATTGTACAAGCTTATGTACTACAAGCTTTGTTAGTCCTACCCACTAAAAAGGCCTTATTCTGTATTCATCCACACCTTAAAAGAAAAGAGGATTGTTCCTCAGTGAGTGTTATTGTAAAAGGGTGAATACATTTTCTGTATTGCTAAGGGTAGAGAGGTTATTCCTTAACCTGTAAAAGGAACTTTGTAAACTCTGTTGAAAGAGAGAAAGAAACCACTTGACAAGAAGGTCAAGGAGAGAGGGCGTAGGCAAGAGTTGGCCGAACCTCTATAAGTCGCTGTGTTTGTTTCTCTTTCCCTCTCTTTGCATTAAATTGTTATATTGCACTGTTTTATTCATTATCACTAGTGTTTAAATTGTGATTGTTTCAAAATCTCCCATAATTGTTAGAAAACCGATTCACCCCCCCTCTCGGTAGAGCCAACAATTGGTATCAGAGCTAGGACTCTCTAATCACATAGGAACAACTTCCTAAGAGTAGAAACGATCAAATGGCTCATAACAATGTAGCAACTAATTTGATAGGAGAGGGGCACTCCACTGTTAGACCTCCCATGTTCAATGGTGAACATTATTCTTATTGGAGGACTAGAATGATGCTATTCATTCAAGCAAATGACTATGAAGTCTGGAGAATTATAGTTAAGGGACCTCAAATCCCTACAAAGAAAATAGAGGGAAGAGATATTCCCAAAGAAGAAGATGAATGGGACTCTAATGACATTAAATGTGCACAACTAAATGCTAAAGCTATGCACACATTATTTTGTGCTTTAGGTCCTAATGAATATAATAGAGTATCCGGGTGTGATAATGCCAAGCAAATATGGGATAAATTGGCAATAACTCATGAGGGTACAACCCAAGTGAAGGAGACAAAAGTAGGTATGCTCACACATGATTATGAGCTCTTTAGGATGAAGGAAGAAGAATCCATTAGTGATATGTTCACTAGGTTTACCGATATAATTAATGGATTAAAATCTTTAGGAAAAATATATTCTAATATTGAAATGGTAAAGAAAATTCTAAATAGCTTACCTAAGTCATGGGAAGCTAAAGTGACAGCAATAGAGGAATCAAAGGACCCACACACACTGTCCTTAGATGAATTGATAGGTTCCTTGCTAACTTATGAGATGAAGCTTAAAAGAAGTGAAGAGCCACCCAAGAAAGTGGGTGTTGCTCTAAAATCCACTACTGAAAAGGAAATTAAAAATGAGAGTGGCAGTGAGAAGGATATTGAAATGGCAATGTTTGCCAAAAGATTCAATAAATTCATGAGGATGAGAGCTGGAAATAGCTATAGGAGAAACAATAGGAGAGAACAAGAGGAAGTAGGTAGAAAAGACTCTATTGTGTGTTTTGAATGTAAAAAACCTGGACACATAAAGTTTAACTGCCCTCTTCTCAAAAGATCTAATGATAGGTTTCATAAAAAGAAGGCGATGGTAGCAACATGGAGTGACAGTGATTGCTCCGATGATGAATCAAATGAAGACATTGCCAACCTATGCTTCATGGCAATTGATGAGGATGAAAAGGTAACATCTAATATCAATGAATACTCTTTTGATGAACTGCAAGATGCATTTGATGATTTAGCATTAGAGTATGAATCTATGAGCATGAAGTATAAAAAGTTAATATCTAAATTAAAAAGGGAAAATGAGATAATGTTAAAAGATAAATTGGAATGTGAGGAGAAACTAGAGATGGCAAATCTAGAAATTGGTGATCTTAAGGAGAAAAATAGCAATTTACATAACTCCTTTAATAGGTTTCACATGGGGCAACAAAAGCTAGATAGCATGTTAGAAACCCAAAGAGCATTTCTTGACAAAAATGGCTTAGGGTATAATGCACAAAGTAGGGAGACCCATCTTAAGAGTTTTATGGCTAGGAAGAGCATGAATAAACCTGAAATTACTTGTTCATATTGTAATAAGAAGGGACATAAGTCACATTATTGCACTAAAAAGATGAGGAATCTTAAAGGAAAAATTGTAAAAAGGATATGGATTCCAAAAGAGGTAATTCATTCCAAGGACTGCAATGCATTAGCAAAATGGATCCCAATGGGATCAAGAATTGCATTTACTAACCTTCAAGGACCCAAGAGAATTTGGGTACCTAAGACTTGAGTGTGCTTACTTTTGTTTGTTGTAGGTGATTGAGCATAACCACAAAGATAAAACAAAAGAAGCTTGGTACTTAGATAGTGGATGCTCAAGGCACATGACGGGTGATAAAAGCCATTTCAATTCCTTCAAATCGAAAATTGGTGGAGAAGTCACTTTTGGGGACAACTCCAAAGGCCAAGTGGAAGGGAGTGGCTCAATAGGTAATGATCATTTCTCCTTAGAAAAAGTATTACTTGTTAGGGGTCTAAAGCATAACTTGCTAAGCATTAGTCAACTTTGTGACAAAGGTTACAAAGTAATTTTTGATTGCATGAAATGTAATGTTATAGATCCTAAATCAAATAAAATTCTTCTTCTAGGTCATAGGCAAGGTAACATATATATAGTCTACCTTAATGAACTCAAAAATGAAAACATATGCTTAATGGTAGATAACAAAAAGGAATCTTGGTTATGGCATAGAAGACTAGGCCATGCAAGCATGAGTGTGCTATCTAAGTTAGCTAGAAAGGATCTAGTTGTAGGCTTACCCAAAATATCCTTTGATCATGAAGAAATATGTGAAGCTTGTGTTAAAGGAAAACACAAGAGAACAACCTTTAAGCCTAAGAATAGTGTATCCACTACTAGGCCTCTTCAATTACTGCATTTAGACTTATTTGGACCCACTAGAACCACTAGCCTAGGTGGAAAACACTATGGATTTGTAATAGTTGATGATTACACTAGGTATACTTGGGTGTACTTTTTGAGAGTAAAAAATGAAGCCTTAGAGAAATTCATAACTTACTCAAAGGTGACTCAAAATGAAAAAGGATATACAATAACAAGCATTAGAAGTGATCATGGCAAAGAATTCGAAAATATAGGATTTGATGAGTATTGCAATGATCAAGGAATTAGTCATAACTTTTCAGCCCCTAGGACACCACAACAAAATGGTGTAGTTGAGAGAAGAAATAGAACTTTGGAAGAGATGGCTAGGACCATGTTGTGTGAGAATAACCTACCAAAGTATTTTTGGGCTGAAGCAATAAACACATCATGTTATATAATCAATAGAGCTATGATAAGACCCATGCTAAAGAAAACTCCTTATGAGCTCTACAAAGGTAAGAAGCCTAATATTAGTTACTTCCATCCTTTTGGCTGCAAATGCTTCGTTCTAAATAATGAAAAAGATAATTTAGGAAAATTTGATGCCAAAAGTGATGAGGGAATATTTCTAGGATATTCATTGAATTCAAAGGCTTATAGAATTTATAACAAAAGAACATTAATGGTTGAAGAATCTATTCATGTTGTATTTGATGAATCAAATAATATATCTAAAGATTCAACCAACAATGATGAAAATGTTGAGATATTTGATGAAGGCTTAGAAGATGACTTTCTAGAAAAGCTTGATTTGAATAAAGAAGATGAAGAAGAAATAGAAGTTTTAGAAAGAGAACCTAGAGCACCAAGAGAGTTAGGATATGTAAAAGATTGTGAAATAGTAGGAGATCCAACTCTTGGAGTTAGAACTAGGTCATCCTTAAGGAATATGTGCCAATATATAGCCTTTGTATCTCAAATAGAGCCTAGGAATGTCAATGAAGCCTTAGAGGATAATAATTGGTTCCTAGCAATGCAAGAAGAGTTAAATCAATTTGAGAGAAGCAAAGTATGGAAACTAGTTCCAAGGCCTAGTGATCACTCTATAATTGGAACTAAATGGATATTCAAGAACAAAATGGATGAAAATAGTGTGATCATAAGGAATAAGGCTAGGCTAGTTGCTCAAGGCTATAGACAAGAGGAAGGCATAGACTATGATGAAACATATGCACCGGTAGCTAGATTAGAGGCAATAAGAATGTTACTTGCCTTTGCATGTTATAAAGATTTCAAGTTATATCAAATGGATGTAAAGAGTGCATTCTTAAATGGTTTCATTAATGAAGAAGTCTATGTAGAGCAACCTCCCAGATTTGAAAATCATGAATTTCCTGAACATGTCTTCAAATTGTCTAAGGCACTTTAAGGGTTAAAACAAGCTCCTAGAGCTTGGTATGAAAGGTTGTCAAAGTTCTTAATAGAAAAAGGATTCTCAAGAGGAAAGGTAGACACCACATTATTTATCAAAAATAAAAATAAGGACTTACTAGTTGTACAAGTATATGTAGATGATATTATTTTTGGTTCAACTAATGAGTCTTTGTGTCAAGAGTTTGCTAAGATCATGCAAGGGGAATTTGAGATGAGCATGATGGGAGAACTCACATTCTTCTTGGGACTTCAAGTGAAGCAAACAAAGGATGGAACATTCATCAATCAAGCAAAGTACACCAAGGACTTGCTCAAGAGATTTGGGATGGACAATTGCAAACCTCAAACCACTCCAATGGGCACCAACATCAAGCTTGACAAAGATGAAAGTGGTAAGTGTGTAGACACTAAACTCTATAGGTCTATGATTGGATCATTGCTTTACTTAACTGCAAGTAGACCAGATATATTGTTTAGTGTATGCCTTTGTGCTAGATTTCAATCATCTCCTAGGGAATCACATCTATTGGCAACTAAGAGAATTTTTAGATACCTCAAAGATACTCCCTCACTAGGACTTTGGTATCCCAAAGACTCCACTTTTGCCCTTCATGCATTTTCAGATGCTGATTTTGGAGGCTGCAAAATAGATAGGAAAAGTACTTCAGGTACTTGCCAATTCTTAGGAAATAGGTTAATTTCTTGGTTCTCCAAGAAGCAGAACAGTGTTGCTCAGTCCACAACTGAAGCTGAGTATATAGCAGCTGGTAGTTGTAGTGCTCAAGTGTTGTGGATTAAACAACAAATGAGAGATTATGGCATTGACATGAAACAAGTATCTATTAAATGTGATAATACCAGTGCCATTAATCTGTCTAAGAATCCTATACAGCACTCCAAAACCAAGCACATAGAAATTAGACATCACTTCCTTAGAGATCATGTACAAAAAGGGGATATAATCTTAGAGTATATTGATACTACACATCAAATAGCTGATATATTCACCAAACCCCTTGATAGAGATAGGTTCTGTATCCTTAGAGGTGAATTAGGACTCATGAGTATGCCTTAGGACTTTCATGTTGTAAAAAATCTTGATTTCAAGTTGATTTTTAAAGAGTTTTTGCAAAAATTTTCTGGCAAAAAGGATGAGAGATCGATCTCCTTGAGATATAGATCGATCTCTATCCCTTAAACAAGCCTAAACTATCAAGGTTAAGCTAAGAAGATCGATCTTCTAACCATAAGATCGATCTCCTTACGTCTCTGTTTAGAGGCAGATCGATCTG
This sequence comes from Firmiana major, assembly GCA_033439115.1. Classification (NCBI taxonomy): domain Eukaryota; kingdom Viridiplantae; phylum Streptophyta; class Magnoliopsida; order Malvales; family Malvaceae; genus Firmiana; species Firmiana major. Next base: position 39,672,178 of record CM065908.1, on the reverse strand, counting down.
TCCACACGACAGATCGATCTCATCAAGCTTCCGCATTCTACAGATCGATCTGTGCATGTAACAGATCGATCTCCTTAAGCCTCTGTTTGCGACCAGATCGATCTGTCCCTACGACAGATCGATCTCTCTTCGCTTCTGGGAGTACCAGATCGATCTGTCGCCTCGACAGATCGATCTCCTATGCCTTGGAGTATAAATACCCGCGAAAAATCCCCAAATCTCCCAAAACCTAAAATTCAAATTCTCCAATTCCCTCGCACCATCACCTTCGAATCCTTCTAAGATCGATCTTCGTACGGTCATTCCTGCATCCCAGTGTCGTATTCTGGTATTTTAACCCACATCTCTTACAAATTTCTCAAAAATTTTCTCTGAATTGCGTTGATTTTCATTCTAGGGCAACTTAGGTACTGTTTCATTGCTTCTCTCTTTGTTGAATTCATTTAGCAAATCTTTAAGGTCTAAGATAATGCCTAGGAAGTCAGTAGCAAACAAACCCCCTAGAACCACAGGAGAGGCAGGTTCCTCATCCCAACCCACTTCCATCGCTTCTTTCAATAGGTGTTTTAAAACACCTGCAAAAAGGAAGCGATACGAAGAGTTCTTCTCAACCATGCCAATTAAGCATTGACGGACTATAGATTTTTCCTTCCTCAATCACATAGACTTTCCATACCTAACAAAATTTGAGGAATTTGGTTGGGCGAAATTTTTGAAAATAAACACTCCCGTACCTCAAAATCTCGTTCGTGCATTTTTTTCCAATGCCGAACTCAATTACGATCCCATTGATTCCTGTCAAATACTTGGTTTCACAACGTTTGTCATGGGACGCTCAATTGCCATAACCCCTGAAATTTTAGCCCAAGCCTTCGACATACGTGACGAAGGTTTGACAAATGAAGATGAAGAGGTTCCCTTAGAGTTTGATATTCCCGGGGAAAAGGCAAGTGAACTTCCGATGCATCCCCGACTACTCCATCTCATCATCTCGTGGAACCTTCGTCCGTTTGGTACTCGACACTCAACTATTCGGAGGCTAGATAGGTTTTGGATTCATCATATCCATACCACCAGTCAAAAACCCAATCTAGTTCACTTCATCTTCCAAGACTGGTTAAAAATAGTCCGAGGACAAGCGACAACGATAGTGTTCCCTCAACCGTTGGCATACTTTCTTCAACGCCTCAAGATAGACAGCAGTTGCGAAACCGGAGAACTGCCCTCTCCCAAGAGCGTCCTCAACATCGGGACCCTCCATCACATGGGATACTACAAAGATATCCGAGGCAATTGGACGAAAAAGAGGGAACAGCAACCTGCTGAGGCTGAGGAGGACCTCACTGCTGAACCAGCACACCCATCTGCAGTACCAGCTCCTGAACCGTCATCTTCAACAGCTGCGCCAACTGCACAAACATCGTCTCCTGCTGACTTGGCGCTGATCGTGAAGATGATAAGCGACCTCAGTCAGAGGATCGATGAAGGACATACCACTCAGCAGCGTATGATTGCCGAATTGACTCAACGAGTGGATAGGATTCAAGACACTCAAAAGGCGATGTTCGATAGATTTCAAGAAACTCAAGAGGCAATGTTCGATGAACTTCAAGTGATGCGCACGCATGTTGAGGAGCTTTTGGATTGTGATCCTCCCTCACATTAGGCATTAGGTGCTTAGATTTAGTGTAGTTGCAACATTGTTAAGCTACTTAATGTTCTTTGTGAAAAATTTGCTTGAATGAACTGTTGATTGACTTGTGTTAATGAAATGTCATTCTTGTGTTAATGCAAAATATTATTTTGAAATGATGAGTATTCCATTCTTGTCTTATTGATATGACAAAAAGGGGGAGAAGTCACATAAGAAACAAACATGCATGTTGTTATGTTTGTGTTCATAGCTTACAAGAATGATTTAATTGAGGGGGAGTTAAGACATGTGTAAGGATGATAGGATGATTTAATTGAGGGGGAGTGAAGAGCTAGAGCTGACTAAGGGGGAGTTAAGATTTAACTAAGGATGAGTTAAATCTTTAACAAAGTCAAAAGCTCACAAAAAGGGGGAATTTTGAAAATTCACTAAACATGTTTATTGGATGAGTTTTGTCATATCAAAAAGGGGGAGATTGTTGAGTTAATGTATTTTGAAATGACAAAACATGTTAAAACAATAATGTTAAGATGGTATACAAACATGTTTAGAGGATATCAGGACCAGAACTTAGAGTTCTGCTGATGAGAGATCGATCTGAGGTGTGAGAGATCGATCTCCTGGGTTTATACTTGATGAGAGATCGATCTCATAATGGAAGAGATCGATCTGGCAAGCCTTAAAACGTTGTAAAGGGATTAAGGTAAAGAGAGATCGATCTACAAGGGTTAAGAGATCGATCTGCTCTAAGTCAGAGAACTTAGGAGATCGATCTGGCAAGGAAGAGATCGATCTGCTCAAAGTCAGAGAGCTTAAGAGATCGATCTGGTATATTGAGAGATCGATCTTGCCTCAAACAGAGAGGATAGGAGATCGATCTGCCTATTCGACAGATCGATCTGCCTCTGCCTATTTAAACTAACAGATCGATCTGGTAATGTATAAGATCGATCTCCCTGTGTATTTGTGCTTTGTCATTGCAGGATTTAAAACTAGGAGATCGATCTGGCCAAGATAGGAGATCGATCTGTCTGACCACTGGAGGTTCCCAACGGCTATTTTCTTCAAATCTCAACGGGAAAAACTGCATTTAATGCTCCAACTACTCAACCTTCAATATATAACCAAGCATTGAAGTCAAAGAAAAATGAGAGAGACTATCACTGAATATTCCAAACATTCTCAAGCTTTAATTCTTTCATTCATTGTATCTCTATTGCTCATTTATTGAGATTAATTGTACAAGCTTATGTACTACAAGCTTTGTTAGTCCTACCCACTAAAAAGGCCTTATTCTGTATTCATCCACACCTTAAAAGAAAAGAGGATTGTTCCTCAGTGAGTGTTATTGTAAAAGGGTGAATACATTTTCTGTATTGCTAAGGGTAGAGAGGTTATTCCTTAACCTGTAAAAGGAACTTTGTAAACTCTGTTGAAAGAGAGAAAGAAACCACTTGACAAGAAGGTCAAGGAGAGAGGACGTAGGCAAGAGTTGGCCGAACCTCTATAAGTCGCTGTGTTTGTTTCTCTTTCCCTCTCTTTGCATTAAATTGTTATATTGCACTATTTTATTCATTATCACTAGTGTTTAAATTGTGATTGTTTCAAAATCTCCCATAATTGTTAGAAAACCGATTCACCCCCCCTCTCGGTAGAGCCAACAGTATCCTTGTTTTATTCTTTCCTTATTCCATCTTGTATTTGTATGATTTTCCCTTATTCGGTGCTTGCTTGTAGTTAGAGTATGATATTCATGTTTTCTGCATTTAGTTATGTTTCCTGCATATAGTTCATCTACTGCATTCTTCTGCATCTTCATTGTAGTTTGTTATTTTCTGGATTAGGAAATGATTATGGTTGTTTGTTTGGTTTAAAGATTAAAGAAGCAAATCATAGGAGCATAGTTTGAGACATGGCAGTAAGATAATGTCACATTGTTCATCTGTTTAGCTCTGTTTCACATTATCTCCACTGTTCATTGTTGTTATTTTTCTGTCATTCATTATTGAGAGTTTCCTGTTCATGATCCCATTGCTGTGTTGTAGTCCTCCACCGTCACTAATGCTGCTGAAGTAGATGTTAATAGGGTGCAGTTGAAGGGTGCAGAGTGTGGGCAACCAGGATTGGGTCCAGCCCCTGTCTTCTTGTGTTGTCTGCTGTTGCCAAGAGTTTAGGTGTGTGCTGCTTTGTGATGATGCAGATTCTAGACAGCATAGATAGCTGCTGAATGTACAAGTATGATGTGATGCAAGAAGCATGTTGTGGCTAAGCCGAAAACTGCGAAATTCAATGCAGAGCAGCAAGTAATGGTGAATGATCCTGCTCGGGACAGTGTTACTGGAACTGCAGAAAAAGATTAAACCGTGAGTGAGCTAGGCACGAGAGGAACAATGCAGCGACAGTGATAAAGGACAGTATACGGGTTAGTAGAAGCCATGGACGAATGTTGATGCAGCACCTAGAGACTGCCGATAGCAGTTGGAGCAGAAGCACAAAACCGAGAGAACAGTAGCCTTGAGCGGCACTTGCAGTAGCAGTACGAGGTTGGAAGCAGGAGCAAAACCAGAGTACCACCTGGACATGTGCAGTAGCAGTCCGATGAATGTGCAGCAGAAGCAGACTGGAGCATTAGCTGGAGCAGAAGCAGACAAACCGGGGGCAGAACCAGCACAGCACTGAGTGAACCCGAGCATGCCTGGAATTGAAACTTTGGAAGATAATGAACAGTGCATAGTGATAAAAATCGGGACCACTTTGGTTTGGCAATTTTGCTAAGTCCACGTTTGGTTTGATCATTGTATTTGTTTACTTCATTTTACATGCATTATTAGATAGATTAATTTCAAGTTTATTAGTTAGCTTAGTTAGTTGATTTCTCAATTGCATGTTAGTTATATTTTCTTTGTTTCATTAGTTTAACTTAGATTTAGTTAAATCAGTAATTAATTTTTATTCTCGTATTAGGGGTTGTAATTAATATTAATTTAGATAAACCCATTTTATGCATGTTTTCAAGTTTTCATTTTAATGTAAAAAATCCAAAAATAGTTTTTATCATGCATTATTTAGATTTTGTTTTTTTTAGAGTTAGATTTAATTTAGGGTTAGTTTTTAGGTATTAATTTCTTAGTTAGATTTAAGAATTCCTTGAGGTTAATTTAAGTTTTATTTTCATTAAATTTTAGTTTAGTTTAATTTGCAATTTTTATTAGTTTAATTACATGCATTTTATTTTAATTGCGTTAATTAATTTTAACTGTTTTAATTTTCTTTTGTAGGTAATTTGCTTTTAATTGCTTGGAGCTTTGTAAGTAAATTTAGCTCTGTTTTATTTTCTTTATTTTATAGTTGTTATTATTTTCAGTACTGGAATTTTAGCCATTTAGACCACCCATCAGAATTTCATATTTTGCTAGGATATACTTAGGGTAAGATTAATCGGTAGTTAATTAGGCTGATCAACTTCTCTGAGGGACGATAACTCGAGACTCAAAATCCCATTATTACTTGTACGACCTGTGCACTTGCGGATAATACCCTTAGGGCGGGTCAAAGGTTATATTACGTACGTGGTTGAGGCGGATAAGGCATGCCCATAATTGCGAGACATCCAAGTGGTCAGGGAATTTCCAGATGTCTTTTCGGATGATTTACCAGGGTTACCACCAGATAGAGAGATGGAATTTTGTATAGATTTGGCACTTGGTACAAAGCCGATATCCAAGCCACCGTACAGAATGGCTCCGATTGAGTTGGAGGAATTGAATAAGTAGTTACAGGTGTTGCTGGATAAGAGGTTTATCGGACTAAGTGTATCACCTTGGGGAGCATCGGTACTATTTGTAAAGAAAAAGGATGGTAGCCTTCGACTATGTATTAACTACAGGTTGTTAAATAAGGTGACCATTAAGAATAAGTACCCCCTCCCATGCATCAACGACTTGTTGGATCAGCTTCGGGGAGCATAAGTCTTTTCTAAGATAAATTTGAGATCTGGGTACCACCAGTTGAGAATTTGGGATGGAGATGTACCTAAGATAGCTTTTTGTACTCGGTATGGTCATTTTGAGTTTATGGTTATGCCATTCGGGTTGACGAATGATCTCGCAGCTTTTATGTCATTGATCAATGAGGTGTTTTACCAGTATTTGGATAGATTTGTTATCCTGTTCATCGATGATATCCTGGTGTATTCAGGATCTAGAGAGGAGCATGAACAGTACCTAAGGATAGTGCTACAAACCCTTTGAGAGAAGAAGTTATATGCTAAACTCAGTAAGTGTGACTTTTGGCTAGAGCAGATCTCATTTTTGGGTCATATTGTGTCGAAGGATTGTGTGTCGGTGGACCCATTCAAGATTGAAGTAGTAGTTTAGTAGTAGAGACCCCAGACAGTCATAGAGATCAGGAGTTTCCTAGGTTTAGCTAGATATTATAAACGGTTTATGGAGGGATTTTCTAGATTGGCTGCTCCTTTGACAAGTCTCACGAGGAAGAATGTTGAATTTATGTGGGACGATAAATGTGAGAAGAGTTTTCAGGAGTTGAAGAAGAGATTAACTACAACGCCGATTCTCACCATTCCTACCAGCTCATGAGGTTTTTCTGTACATACAGATGCTTTATACCAAGGACTGGGTTGTGTACTGATGCAAGATGGGAAGGTAGCAGCCTATGGATCGAGACAGCTGAAGGATCATGAGAGGAACTGCCCGACCCATGATTTAGAGTTGGCAGCCGTGGTATTTGCTTTGAAAATATGGTGTCATTATCTTTACACTAAGAAATTCTAAGTATTTACAGATCACAAGAGCCTTAAGTACCTGTTCTCACAAAAAGAATTAAAGATGAGATAGAGAAGGCGACTTAAGCTTCTAAAGGACTATGATTGTGATATCTTGTACCACTTGGGTAAAGCAAATGTAATAGCTGATGCATTGAGTAGAAAACACCTTAGGTTGGTATCATACATGATGATCAGGAAACACGAGCTGTTGGAACGGAACAGTTCACGAGCCTCAGTTTGGATGTGACCCCACCTGATGTTGATAGTGGCTTTATGGTAGCTAGCCTACAGTTGGAATAGGATCTGGTAGATTGTGTCCAATAGGCTCAGAGGATTGATCAGCAGTGCAGTGATATTGTCGGGCAGATACAAAGGGGTACAGAATTGATTTTGAGTTGAGTTTAGATAGACTTCTGAGGTTTAGGGTAGGATATGTGTTCTCGATAATCCGAGGATCAGGAGGTTGATCTTGACAGAAGCCCACTTAAGATGTATCAGAATCTTCGGAGAGTGTATTGGTGGTCAGGGATGAAAAGAGATATAACTGAATTGTGGCAAAGTGTCTAGTCTGTCTGTAGGTGAAGGTAGAGCATCAGAAGCCTGCAGGGCTATTACAACCTCTACATATACCGACTTGGAAATGGGAGCATGTCACTATAGACTTCGTGATGGGTTTACCTAGGACCCGTAGGAATCACGATGCGATTTTGGTGACAGTGGATAGATTAATGAAGTCGACACATTTCCTAGATATGAGAGCCACTGATACTCTGAGTACACCGATCGAACTATATGTACGCGAGATAGTGAGATTGCATGGTGTTCCAGGGAGCGTTATATCTGATAGGGATGCCTGCTTCACTTCCCACTTCTGGGAACATTTTCAGGAAGCGATGAGGATCCAACTGAGTTTTGGCACAGTGTTTCATTCTCAGACAGATGGTTAGTCAGAGAGGACTATATAGACCTAGGAGGATATGTTGAGAGCTTATACGTTATATTTTGGAGGCTCCAGGGATGACCATTTTCCACTCGCAGAGTTCGCCTATTATAATAGTTATCATTTGAGTATCGGGATGGCACCGTATAAGGCTTTGTATGGTTGTAGATGTCGTTCCCCTGTTGGATGCGAAAGGGTTGGTGACCGACTGATATTTTCTCTCGACTTAGTAAGACATGCTTCTGAGGATGTCCAGTGAATTTCTGAGAGGTTACGGACAGCTCAAAGTAGACAAAAGAGTTATTCTGACAAGTGACGGAAACCGTTGGAATTCACAGTGGGTGAATCAGTGTTTTTGCGAGTCTCTCCTTCCAAGGGTATAACGAGGTTTAGAAAGAAAGGAATGTTATGTCCTCATTACATTGGACCCTTTGAGATATTGGATAGAGTGGGAGATAAGGCCTAGAGGCTAGCATTGCCACCGAAGCTAACAGGCGTTCATAATGTCTTCCACAACTCTATGTTACGAAAGTACCACCCGGATCCGGCACATGTGATAAGACATGAGTCATTGGAGCTCAACGAGAACATGACATATGTAGAGAACTCGATTCAGATATTAGATAGGAAGGAGAAGGTGTTGAGATCGAAGACAATCCCCTTAGTGAAAGTCCTTTGGCAGCACCACACTGCAGAAGAAGCTACATGGGAGTTAGAAAGTTTGATGCGGGAAAAGTATGCCAAGTTTTTCACAGATTGAATTGGTTCCAATTTGGAGGACAAAATTTCCTTAAGTGTGGGAGATTGTGAGACCTCATGTATGTATAACTTTGTAATATATGTTAATAGAATTATAAGACAAATGATTTTGGATCATGTAAATGTGAATGAATCGTAATAGGATGAATGAGTGTCAAGATACCGGTAAAGGATAAATAAGGGCTGAAGTGGTCATAAAACTAAACGAATAGAACTTTAAGAATTTGAATTGAAGATACGGAATGAAGACACGAATTAATAATGCATGGGCCATGAATTCTAAGTATTCTTTATGAACGTAAGCAATACACACAAGTTCCATAACATGAAAACCATAGGAAATGAACCTTTCCATGCTTGAAGTGTGAATAGATTGCAAAAAGACTAACGAAGCAATCGAATGCAAGTTCTCCCTTGGAAATTCTAGAAAAATTGTAGCAAAAGGGCTGCAGATGAAGGCCAGATCGATCTCTCATTCAAGGCAGATCGATCACTTGTGCAAAATAGAGGCATTCCAAGTGAATCTACCAAGCCCAAATCAATCCCCCCTTAAGTGCAAATCGATCTCCACTGTATTTTGTAAAGTGCATATCGATCTCTCCCCATGAGCATATCGATCTCCTTAAGCTTCTGCCAATCCAAGATCGATCTCTCCCCAATTAGCAGATTGATCTCCCTCTTCTAAAACCTGAGAATTTGATGGTAAAAACTAAAGGAAGATCTATCTCCTCACCCTAGCAGATCGATCTCATCACTCTCAATCTATAAATACCCCACGAAAAACACTCTTTCTTCAACAAACCAACACACCTCTTCCATTTTCATCTAAAATACCAAGCTTTCTCTCTCTAAAATACACCCTCTTCCAAAAAGAATTAGGAAAAAGCTATTAGAGCCAAAGTTGTTCATCTTGAGGAAAAGAACAACAAAGCTTGGAGCCAACATTCAAATCATTGGATTGAAAGAACTAAGGAGTCTTTCAAACATGGAAAAGAAGAAAGTCAAGCAAGGTGAGTTTCCAATACTCCAACTCTAAGTATATTTATCTAATGGTTGTTGTGAGTAGATTGGTGTATGTATTAATGAATGAAACTACCTAGAATGTAATGAAGCAAGCATAACCTAGAATGAGTTTAGTGTGAGAAAGTGGAATGTGGTTGATTAGGTGATAAAAAGGATTATATCAAGTTGTTAGAGAGGTAATGTGCATGATTTTGAGATGATTGGATGAAGCCACATTGTGAGATTAGTCAAGTGATAAAAATGTGCATAAATGGTGTTGTAGAGAATGCATAAATGATGTAAGATTATGGATAAACATTTATGCCAAGAGTTTGATAGTAATTAAGTGTGTTGCTAGTTAAATTGACTAGAAATGTCATAATGATAGCCAAATGTGATAATGGGTCAACTTAATGAAATGGGCTCGATGAGATATATTGATTAGTTGAAGTCTGAATATGAGTTATCAATATTGACTCATATGAATTACGAATGTGTGCAGCTCCCGAGGATACATCCGGAGCAAGTTGAGCCAAATTGCGAAAAGCGAGAAAGGAAGGAAGAGTTGCTTCCAAGAGAATCGAGGTAAGTGAATTGTGTTAGCCCTAGGGATATCTCTACGCCTTTCGGGCGCATGGGCAAGTTTTAACGTATCTAAGAGTCATAGGATAAAATGGATGTTTAAAGGGTAAATAATTAGGTTTTTGAGAATTATGCATTAAAAGCAAGAGCATGATGTTTTGAAATCTTTTTATTGCTTTTTAGCATGTGATTAATAGGTTGTCGAGCATTTGAAATGATTTGCACAAAAAGTAGCTTGATTTGGTTTCATAACCATGTGTCACGACCCTCAACATACCAAAAATCGTCACAAATGTTTCGCTTTTCATACATTATTTATTTTTCATCCTTACCATACCTCGATCGTGGTCAGTCACACTCTCAACCGTCTGTGTGTCATTGTCTACCTCATCCAACCATAACAATTTAATTTTCATTATAATTTAGAAGTAAACACTTGTATAAATAAATCAGAGTTGTTGTTTACATGTGTTTACATTTCTTTACATCCCCAATGGTTACATTCAAAATGCTACTGTACTATGGTAACTTTAGATACAAAATTAGATCAGTGTGTATACCTTACGCGAAGGGATGCAGCAGATACCAGAAAGGAAACCTCCAGTCGCCTTTAGTCTATACTCAATGCTCTATAAAGAGGGGTGATAATTCTATATTTTTAGAATTATTTGTGCTTAATTTCGTAATTAATTATTTAAATCTCCAATTTATTTTCTTAATTATCCCCTTTATTTAATTAAAATTCTCATGTTTGCAGATAAATTAAATACAGATGAATTTTGAATATTTCGGTAGAAAATGGATTGGAATTGAGCTAAAATTGAGATTTAACCACGGGGACAACACGAGCCTAGCACATCCAATTGGACAAAAAGACAGATGACGTGGAAATATTATTTTTCAAGGAGCCAATGCTGTGAAGACAAGTGGTCAAACAATGCCAACTCATCTAGGATGAAAAAATTATAATTGTACCCCTAAGTGTGTATATAAATAGAAAAAGATGGTAATTGAAAAGGGGGGTAGCTTCAGTTTTTTTTTAGGTTAAAATTTTATTGCTAGGTTTTATTATTTTTCCTTAGGTTTTCTTTTAAGTTTTTCGGCTAGTGACAGTGGCCAAAGATTCTCCCCTGTTCTTGATGCATTGCTTTCCATTGTTCTGTGATTTTAGTTTCTGTTTTATTTAGATTTTAATTAGCTCTTCAGTTTATTGTTACGTTTACAGTTCGGTTACAATAGAATTCAGTCTCCTTTTCAGAATTTAAATTCAATGAAGTTTCATTTTTATCGTTCCCCCTTGGTTTGATTAGTAACTTACTGTTCTGATATTTTCTTGCTTAGTTTCTCTATATCATGGTTTAAACTTACTGTTCTGGTTCGTTAATTCTACACTGCATTGTTTCTGTTTACTGCTTATTCTTTGTTTTTGCAACGTGTTGGTGCGTGAAAGCGGTTCACGACAAGGCTGGCCGAAGGCAGCGTTGCTGTAGTTGCATGCTGTGTGGATAGATGTTTCTTAGCTTGGCCACAGGTTGAAGGATTAAGGATACTAAAAAAGGCAGCAGCAAAGCGTCGGTATAATTACTGTTCATTTTCTATATTTTGTTTTTAGCTTTTAGTTTCAGTCCACTTAAGCTGTTATTTTTATTTACTGAAGTGCATATTACATCCTTTCTTTGCTAATGTTTTCTTTTGTTTTAAGGTTAGCATTGCTGAGAATTACAGGAAAACCGCGTGTGCATGTTCGGCAGGAGTAAGGTGACTTGTGATTGCAGTACCTAACTTTGCTGGACATCAAATTACCTGGGTTTGCACAGCATGAGCAGTTGCTAAACAAGGGAAACTCAGAATAGTTGAAGCAGGTGGGAGAACGAGAGCAGTTGCAGCAGCTGAAGCAGACCGCGACGTGCAGCAGGCTGGAGTAGAAGACAGGACTGTGAGCACCTGAAGCAAGCAGCGGGGACGTGCATTGTACTAGGTAGAACTAGTAGTTGATGCACGTCAGTCTAGAGCAGTAAGACACATGCAAAAGATGAGAGCAGTGTGTAGGACACCTGCAGCAGTGAGCAAGCCGAGAATGCCTGGAAATGAAAGTTGTGAAATTGAAGACGTGAACAGTGTTTGGAGGGACATTTGGATGATTTAAAATTGGTTAAGGCTTGTTTAGCTAATGCATAATGGTTAATTAATTCATTTTCATGCATTGTTAGTTTAATTTAATTCTAATTTAATTTGTTAGCTTAGTTTAGAGTCTTTAATTAAATTGCATGATTAGTATTCTTGCTTAATGGTTTAGAACTTAGTTTTAATTAGGATGATAGTTATTTAAGTGTTCATTTAGAATTAGATTAGGGATAAATTTATTTCATTAAATCTTAACTTAGTATAAATTGCATTTTGATTAAGTAGTTTAATTGCATTTTAGGTTAGTTTAATTGTAGTTTAATTAATCTTGCTTTGTTATTTTCATATTTGCATTTTATTAGCGTTAATTAGTTTTAACTGTTTTAATTTCTTTTGTAGGTTTTTTATTTTAATTGCTCGGAGTTTCGTACGCAAATCTTAGTTCAGTTTTATTTTCTTTATTTTTTAATGTTTATTGTTTTCAGTACGTTTAATTAGCCTTAGTAGATCACCAACTTAAATTTCATAATTTGCTAGGATATACTTAGGGTAAGATTAACCGGTAGTTAATTAGGCTAACCAACTTCTCTGAGGGATGATAACTCGAGACTTAAATCCCATTATTACTTGTATGACCCGTGCACTTGCGGAACATACCCTTAGGGCGTGTCAAGGGGAAAATAAGGGGGGTGAGCAAACAACATGCTCAGTAAGGAAATCATGCGAACAAGTAGATACTGCACTATCTACGTGATCGTGATGCCACGATCAAAACCATACAATTTCTCATTCTCATCTCAAAGCATTAGTTCATGCCTGTGTTAATGGCATGTAAATCAAATCATGCTAATTAAACTCAATGCACAATTCAAATTCAAAGCATGGAATAACCATCATGCATATTTCATAAATAAGGCATGGAAAACCATCATGCATAATTGCACTTTAAAGCCATTATCAAACTTTCTCATCTCATAAAATCAACACTTGTCAAGACTCTGCCCCTCCCCTGGACCGTCCTGACTCACAAAGCATTTCAAACATGGATTTAATCATAAAACAAAGACATGTGAGATAGGCACTATAACAGGGAAATATCCTCTAGGACTATGGCCATATCTTTTGATCCCAAGCTACACAGATCAGGTGTGCGGGGTATCACCACTATCTGGTTCCGCACGGGACGTGGGTCACGTCCAACCCACTGATCCAGAGCGATCCAGAGCAGAACTCAACATCGTCCGAAGATGGTAAACCACAATCTCAACACGATATAATGTACTCCATGCTACCTGCATGGTACAACGTACTCCGTGGACCCATATCAACACATCATATCATGCTACATTTTAAAATGCACGTGCTAGCCTATTTAATCGGTGTGACACCCAGTCTACCCAAAGCTCCTAGTACGGCTATCAACATGTCATAAAACCATGTGCGAGTAATCTCGAGCACGACAACACGTATGGTGGACATCTAATGCGTGCTATACTCCAGCACCATGTCAAAACCAGTAAAAAATCTATGCCAGTTAAACTCCAGCACAACATCACAGAAAGCCATGTAAAAATTAGTGCGAGCTAAGCTCCAGCACTCATGCGTATAAAAACACATCAAATTTCATGCGAGTCATGCTCTAGCATGCTTTCATTCTCACGAAATCAATGTAGGTTACCCAATTCTTTGCAAAGCATGGATTTTAAACCAAACCAAATCATTTCTTTTGCAATTCATTTTAAATGTTAGCCAACCTACCCATCACATGCTAAAAAGCTATAAAATAAGATTTTCAAAGCATCATGTGTTTTTGATTTCATGCACATTTCATCAAAACCCAACTCTTGCCCTCCAAACTCCCATTTCATTTCCTATTACCACATGCATTCTAGAAAAACATTATGCGCCCAAATTGTGCACAGGTATATCTAAGAGTCTATACAATTCCCTTACCTCGATTTACTCGGGGTGCGACTCTCTTCCTCTTAGCTTCTCACGCTTTTGGCTCAACTTGCTCCGATGTATCCTCGGGAGCTGTAATTCATTCATTAATCACTTGAGTTAATGTTGTTAACTCTCATTCAACTATGCATTTTACCAAATGCCTTAAATACACATTTCACCCTTTTTGGGTATGTCTCACAATTCGTTCCATAACACCATCTTACAATCACCCTCACAACACCATTATCACCTTAAGATATCCTATTCATCATTAATTCCAATACATTTCACTTTCTCACACTAACCCATTTCTAGATTGTAGTTATTCCATTGCATTCTAGATAGTTTCTACCATTAATATGCACACCAATCAACTCCAAAATCAATAACTAAACAAATAAACTTGGATTGGTGCTTTAGAAACTCACCTCTTTGGATCTCCTTCTTACTCAAAATGGAATTGTTCCTTGTTCCTTAAATCCAACAAATGGGAAAATGACTCCAAGCTATGTTGTTCTTGTAAGACCCGAAATTAAATCGTAAATTTTATGAGGTAGAAAAATGTTCACAAATTTAAAGGAATGGGATTCGGACTAAAAATAAGGATTCAAATCATAAAATGAATGAGTGTTCATGAAGGAAAGTTTGACTGAATTAATCCCGAACAAGTGTAGGGGTAAAACGGTCAAAAGATCGAAATTCGGGATAAATTCGATAAGAAAAATTTAATAAAAAAATAAGGATTTAGAATATCTTGATCAATAATAAGGAAATTATATAATTTTGAGTCAAATTGATCAAGATCTGGAATTTTTAGAAATATCGAAAAGTCACTTGGGACAATATCCCGAAAATACGGAGAAATTATACCCGAAAAATGGTTAAAAATATAATAAATAAAAATTAAATTAAGTTAAATTATTTGGAATAAAATATTAATTTTGTAGATATTTTCAGATTTTTTTAGACTATTTTAATGAATATTTTAATAATAAAATAAATTGTTAAATAAAATAATAATTGTAAAAAAAAAAAAAAGAAAATCTGAAACATGTATCGGGGAGAGAGAAAATGATTGAAAACGAGGAAGGAGATCGCGCGTGGCCGACCGACCCACGGCCACCGGCGATCAGCGGCTCCGATGAACAGCCGAGCAGGAAGAGGAGAGGCCGGCGAAGCTGTTGGCACCGGCGACGCGCGCCAAGGAGGCCGGAGATCGCCGAATGGAGGAAGAGAAGCCCGCGGGGAAAACGGAGTTGGTTCCAGCGATCCACGGCAGCTGGGCTCGAACGACGGGTACCGGTGTGATCGGGAGGAGGAGCCGGTTCTTTTGAGACCAGTATCGACCGGCGAAACCGCCGAAATCCGCCGGATCGAGAGGTGATAGCCGCGGGGGAGAAGGAAAGATTCGCCGGCGATGGCTGCGTTTCGACTCCAGCCGAGGCCTGATCTTGGATGCCCAGGTGTAGACGCGTCGAACGGCGGTGGTGAGGCGTCGGGAACCGGCCGGACGGCGTCAGAATGAGCAAATGGGGACTGAACCGGCTGAACTAGACTGAACCGACCAAGCTGAACCAAACCGGACCGAGCTGAACCGGCGGTCTGAACCGGTCTGAACCGGACTGAACCGGTTCAGCCAAAAAGAGAGGAAAAAAAGAGAAAAAAAGGGAAAAAGAAAAAGAGAAAAAAATTAAAGAAAATTCCAGTGATGCAATCGAGCTTCGGGTAAGTTTGTGAGCGGTCGAATTGACCCGATTTAAATTTTAGAGTATTTAATTTAATTAATTTTTGGACTGAAAACTTACCCGGAAAATTGTGGAAATTGTGTAGCTCGACAATCGGCATCCAACGAGAGCTCGAGACAGCCTCAAATTTCGTACTAGCATGGAATCTCGGGTAAGTGACCCTTATTTACGATAATTGCCTCGTTATGCGTGATATTGAGTTAATTTCCGCATAAATTGAATTAAATTATGGAAATTTAGATAAATTGTCGTCAATATTAAATTTAGCTATTCGAGAGTTAGAACGAGGCCCAATAAATTGTTGGTGGGCCTAATGAGCCCAATAGGCCTCGATAATGTGAAAATTAAGTGAAAAACGGGCTTAAGGCCGATTAAGGCCCATTAAGGTGAAATCGGGCCCAATAGGGATAAATGAGCCCAATGATTTAAATTAAGCCCAAAAAGTATTAAATACAATTAAATTGTATAATATCTGACCTGAGGAATATTTATACGCAGTTCTGGAGGTTTGATTGGGAGCATATCAGACTGCGCGACGAGACAACAGTGAAAAAAAGGAAAGGTCAGACTCTACAGAAAAATAAGGTAAGGGAATTTTGTAGGCGTATAGAGATTTCTATACGTATTTTGAGGGTATTTACAGGGTTTAGAAATTTCTTACAGCATCTAGAATTGAAATAATAATTTCTGTGAAAATCGGGGCTTAGGTGAATAAAGAAAAAGACGATTTTGCCCCTGAGAGTAAAATTTAAAAAAAGGGTAGTAAGGCATATAAATTACGTAATTTTCATGTTTTGATATTTTATATGAATGTATTGCTTGGGTTTAAGCAAATTTACATATAGGTTGGCTGTTGATTTTATGAATTATACGAAACGGTACCGGTTTGTACCGGTTACTATTTTAAAAGATGTTTCATTAAAAGTGAGCCACCTATCATATTTACACGAGTAAAAAGAGTGCTAGAGTCTTACTCGCACGCAAGTTTACTGATTTATTCTCATGAAAAGTCGTACTGGAGCATTGCTCGTACGAGAAATTTGTGTGTGCACAAAATCGTGCTGGAGCTTCGCTCGCACGAGATTTTAGATATCATGATATGCATAGCGTGGTGCTGGAGCTTCGCTCGCACTAGACGTGAGTTGACATGCATATAGTCGTGCGGAAGCCTCCTGTAGACTGTGTGTCACAGAGAGTTGAGATGCTCGCACGCATACTTTGAGACATGGGTTGGTTATCGACATAGTATTGGGATGGATAAGACCTACGGCAGGCACCCCCAAGCTATGATATGGGTCCACGGAGTACGATGTACCTTGTATGTCACACGGAGTACGCTGTACCGTGCAGTCATGATGACTATATGATGTTACTTGATATTCTGGCGGGTAGGACTTGACCCCACCTCCCGTTGCAGTTGTGATACCCCGCACACCGGGATCCGTGTAGCCTGGGATCACAGGGACATAGTATGGCCATAGTCCTCGATTTTTCATACAGTAACCTACATGCCTCACATGATATCATACGGTCTGGATAGACTAGGACAAACCCGATGGAGGGGTAGTCCCGATTAGTGTTTTTAAAAGAGATGTGATTTGATGAATTAAGGTATTCCCGAGAGATGGGTTTGACCTTGATGAAGTTGTTTTATAATGAAACAAATGAGTTTTAAATGTGATGAATTTATGATGAAACAAATAAGTTTCAAAGTGATGAGTTTTGTGATTAAACAAATGAGTTTTAAAGTGAAGAGTTTATGATGAAATAAATGAGTTTTAATGTGACGAGCATGAGATGTCATACATGATGATTTTCCATGTGTGCTTGATATGTCGATTTCATGATTTCTTGTATATGATATATACATACATGTTGCATTGTTTTAATCTTACCTCATGCTCCGAAAGTAAACGATTTTTACATCATGACATTATCAGCACGTAGATAGTATAGTTATCTACCTGCTTACATTATTGCCTTACTGAGCACGCTTCGCTCACCCTTTCATTTTCCACCCCACAGGGTATATTCAGTAGAAGAGAACGACAGTAGTCATTTCCGCTGCTTCTTATTAAGATCAGGTATACACATTTATATAATTTTTGTATCTGAACATATAGATGCACAGTACTGTATATGGATTTAATATTGGGGATGTATTTTGTTTAAATAAATTGATATGTGAATGTGAATATGAAAAAATGGAATGGTAAATAGGTGAGAGGTGACTAACACCGAATCATAGCCCAACTGTTTAGTAGTGCAACTGTTCACGACGGGTAAGGAAATGAAAAAGTGAAAAATTTGTAGGGATTTTTAGGTAATTTGGGTCGTGACAAATTTAATGGTATCAGAGCAGAGTTGGCCTGATATGAGTCGGTGTTAGTGGTTAAGTAAATTTACATCCCCATGTACTGTGTATTGTTTAGATACAATTGTGTATATCAAGATGGAATTGCAGCTAAGAATTTTGTTTTGAATGCAAGAATATAGTTTTTATAACTGATAGCCGCTATGGTAGAGTGGGAGTACATATGCTCGAGACCGTAGAGATCGGTCTGAGAATCCAATGAGTTGTCATATGAGACTCAAGATGAGCGTGAGGTGGAGGCTGATGTTGAGCATACTCCACAGGGTCCTATAAAGAGACTAAACAGTATTGAGACACGCTCCTAGTGGATGGAGTGGAGTGTAGAAAATATTTCAGACTTGTTTACTCAGTCTATTGCACGTAGTTGAGGATAGGCAGGGTGAAGCCTAAACAGATACCTCAGACTATAGAGATTTTCACATCCCTCCGATAAATAGCGAAGTAAAGAAACTTATAGTTGTTGAGGACTGGGTGTATGAGATAGCGAAGTGCTATGGATTTTTCGGTGTATGTCGACTGAGAAGGTGACTTTTAAAATACATTTATGTTAAAGAGTCGAGGCGAAATATTAGTGGAAGTCCGCTCGACCTATCTGAATAGTTAGACGTCCAGAGCCGACATGAAGAATAATTCTGGATGTATTCCGGTGACAGAATATCCCGGACACTATTTAACGAAAATTACAAGTGTTGGCTCTACCGAGAGGGGGGGTGAATCGGTTTTCTAACAATTATGGCAGATTTTAAATTAATCACAATTTAAACACAAATGATAATGAATAAAACAGTGCAATATGACAATTTAATGCAAAGAGAAGGAAAGAGAAACAAACACAGTCACTTATAGAGGTTCGGCCAAACTCTTGCCTACGTCCTCTCTCCTTGACCTTCTTGTCAAGTGCTTTCTTTCTCTCTTTCAATAGAGCTTACAAATTTCCTTTTAGAGGTTAAGGAATAACCTCACTACCCTTGGCAATACAGAAAAAGTATTCAGCCTCTTACAATATACTCTCACTGAGGAACAATCCTCTTCTCTTTTTAAGATAAGACTGAATACAATTTAATGCTTTAAAGTGGTAGGACAAATGTAGCTTTTTTTGCACTTAAGCTTTTACAATGATTCTCAATGAATGAGCAATAGGGACACAAAGAATGAAAGAATTAAAGCTTGAGAATGTTTGGAATATGCAGCAATAGTGTCTCCATTCTCTTTGTCTTCAATGCTTGGTTAAATACTGAAGGATGGGTAGTTGGAGCATTAAATGCTATTCTTCCCGTTGTGTTTTGCAGAAACTAGCCGTTGGGTGCCTCCAGTAGAGTGCCAGATCGATCTGCCTTCTTGGCCAGATCGATCTCTTAGTTATAAATCCTGCAAGATTGAAGCACAAATACACAAGGAGATCGATCTCATAGGTTAGCAGATCGATCTGTTAGTTTAAAAGTAATGAGGCAGATTGATCTGTCGAATAGGCAGATCGATCTCCTTAACTCTCTGTTTGAAGCAAGATCGATCTCCAGATCGATCTGCCATGCAATCTCGTAGAGAGGAGATCGATCTCTCAACACTACAGATCGATCTCTTTAGCTCTCTGACTTTGAGAAGATCGATCTCTTCCTTACCAGATCGATCTCATAAGTTCTCTGACTTTGAGTGTGGATCGATCTCTCAGATCCATCTATAGTCTTAAGCTCTTAAGGGAGATCGATCTCTTCATAGACCAGATCGATCTCTCAACTCTAGCTTTAGCCAGATCGATCTCTTAACCCTTGCAGATCGATCTCATTTTACCTTAATCTCTTTACAACGTTATAAGGCTAGGCAGATCGATCTCTTACTTCATGAGATCGATCTCTCATCAAGTAAAAGCCCAGGAGATCGATCTCTCATACCCCAGATCGATCTCTCATCAGCAGAACTCTAAGTTCTGGTACTAATAACATCTAAACATGTTTGTATATCATCTTAACATTATTGAATTAACTTGTTTTGTCATTTCAAAATACATTAACTCAACAATCTCCCCCTTTTTGATATGACAAAACTCATCAATTTAAACATGTTTAGTGATTTTGCAAAACTCCCCTTTTTGTGAACTTTTGATTTTGTTAATGACTTAACTCCCCCTCAGTTAAATCTTAACTCCCCCTCAGTTAAATCTTAACTCCCCCTCAATTTAAATCATAGCTCCCCCTCAATTAAATCATTCTTTTAAACATTTAACACAACCACAACACATGTTTCTTCTCCCCCTTTTTGTCATATCAATCACACACGAAAGAGAAGATTCATGGCATTTCAGAATCAACATTTTCATTAACTCACCAAATATCCAATCAAATCACATTTCATTCAAGCAAATTTTTCACAGATAACATCAAGTAGCTTAATAATGTTGTAACTACACTAAATCAAAGCACCTAATGCCTATTGTGAGGGAGGATCACGATCCAAAAGATTCTCAACATGCGTGCGGGTTACTTGGAGCTCATCGAACATCGCCTCTTGAGTCTCTTGAATCTTATCCACTCGTTGGGTTAAGTCCTCGATCATACGCCGCTGAGTGGCAAAGCCGTCATTTATCTGCTGACTGAGGTCATTCATCATCGTCATGAGCATCTCCAAGTCAGCAGGAGACGATGTTGGTGCAGTGGGCGGAGCCGATGGTTCCTGAGCTGGTGCAGCAGGTTGGTGTGCTGGTTCATCAGTGGGGTCCTCCTCAGCCTCAGCAGGTTGCTGTTCTTGCTTTTTCGTCCACTCTCCCCGGAAATTTTTGTAGTACCCCATATGATGTAGGGTCCCAATGTTAAGCACGCTTTTGGGAGATGGGAGTTCGCCAGTTTCGCCGCTGCAGTTGATACCAAGGCGGTGGAGAAGATAAGCCACTGGTTGTGGAAAAACTATTGTGGTAGCTTGGCCACGCACAATCTTCAGCCAATCTTCGTATATAAAGTGAGGGAGGTTAGGTTTTTGGCTTGGGGTGTGAATGTGATGGAGCCAAAAATGATCTAGACGCCTAACGGTAGAATGACGAGTACCGAAAGGGCGGAGGTTCCACGAGATTATGTGGTGGAGTAACCGAAGGTGCATTGGAAGGTTACTCGCCTTGTCCCCGGGGAGTTCAAACGCAAAGGGGACTTCCTCATCCTCATTTGTTAAGCCTTCCTCGCGTATATCAAACACTTTGGCTAGAACTTCAGAGTCAATTATAATGGATTGACCCATGACGAAGGTTTTGAAGGCAAGGATTTTGCAGTGTCATCGGGGTCATAAACGAGTTCGGCATTGGAAAAGAATGCGCGAACGAGATTTGGAGGGACAGGAGTGTTGATTTTCAAGAAGTTTGTCCAACCAAATTCCTCAAATTTTGACATGTATGGAAAGTCTATGTGATTGAGGAATGAAAAATCGATAGTGCGCCAATGCTTGATTGGCATGGTTGAAAAATATTCCTCATACCGCTTTCTTTTTGCTGGTGTTTTAAAACACCGATTGAAGGAAGCGATAGGAGGTGGAGGAATGGGTTGTGATGAGGAACCTGCCTCTCCTGTGGTTCTAGGGGGTTTGATTCCTACTTTCTTAAGTCTAGGCATTATTCGAGACTCTAGATTCGTCTAAACAAATTCAACAGTGAGAAAAGCAATGAAACAGTACCTAGGTTTGCCCTAGAATCAAAATGAACACCAATTGAAGACAGATTTTGAGAAAATCAGTAAGGAATGTTGGTTACAATACCGGATTTTGACACCGAGACGGAAGGAGGACCGTACAGAGATCGATCTGAGGAGGAATCGGAGGAAAAGATGCGAGGGAGATTTGGGAATTTGAAAATTGGGTTTCTGAAATTTGGGAATTGTACGCGGGTATTTATAGTCCAGGGCACAGGAGATCGATCTGTCGAGGCGACAGATCAATCTGTCATTTCCAGAAAACCAAGGAAGATCGATCTGTCGTAAGGCCAGATCGATCTGGTCGCAAACAGAGGCTTAAGGAGATCGATCTGTTACACACAGATCGATCTGTCGTTTAACAGAGGCTTAGGCAGATCGATCTGCCAAATGCAAAGATCGATCTGTAGAATGCGGAAGCTTGAAGAGATCGATCTGTCGTGTGGACAGATCGATCTGCCTTTAAACAGAGACGTAAGGAGATCGATCTTATGGTTAGAAGATCGATCTGCTTAGCTTAACCTTGATGATTTAGGCTTGTTGGAGGTATGGAGATCGATCTATATTGCAAGGAGATCGATCTCTCATCCTCATTGCCAGAAAATCTTTGCAAAAACTCATTTAAAATCAATTTGAAACCAAGATTTTTGAAACACAAAGGTCCTAAGGCATATCCATGAGTCCTACTTCACCTCTAAGGATACAAAACCTATCTCTATCAAGGGGTTTGGTGAATATATCAGCTATTTGATGTAGAGTGTCAATGTACTCTAAAATTATATCCCCTTTTTGTACATGGTCTCTAAGGAAGTGATGTCTAATTTCTATGTGCTTGGTTCTGGAGTGTTGAATAGGATTTTTAGACAGATTAATGGCACTGGTATTATCACATTTAATAGACACTTGTTTCATGTCAATACCATAATCTCTCATTTGTTGTTTAATCCACATCACTTGAGCACTACAACTACCAGTTGCTATATACTCAGCTTCAGTTGTGGACTGAGCTACACTGTTTTGCTTCTTGGAGAACCAAGAAATTAACCTATTTCCTAAGAATTGGCAAGTACCTGAAGTACTTTTCCTATCTATTTTGCAGCCTCCAAAATCAGCATCTGAAAATGCATGAAGGGCAAAAGTAGAGTCCTTGGGGTACCAAAGTCCTAGTGAGGGAGTGTCTTTGAGGTATCTAAAGATTCTCTTAGTTGCCAATAGATGTGATTCCCTAGGAGATGATTGAAATCTAGCACAAAGGCACACACTAAACAATATATCTGGTCTACTAGCAGTTAAATAAAGCAAAGAACCAATCATAGACCTATAGAGTTTAGTGTCTACACACTTACCACTTTCATCTTTGTCAAGCTTGATGTTGGTGCCCATTGGAGTGGTTTGAGGTTTACAATTGTCCATCCCAAATCTCTTGAGCAAGTCCTTGGTGTACTTTGCTTGATTGATGAATGTTCCATCCTTTGTTTGCTTCACTTGAAGTCCCAAGAAGAATGTGAGTTCTCCCATCATGCTCATCTCAAATTCTCCTTGCATGATCTTAGCAAATTCTTGGCATAAAGACTCATTAGTTGAACCAAAAATAATATCATCTACATATACTTGTATAACTAGTAAGTCCTTATTTTTATTTTTTATGAATAATGTGGTGTCTACCTTTCCTCTTGAGAACCCTTTTTCTATTAAGAACTTTGACAACCTTTCATACCAAGCTCTAGGAGCTTGTTTTAACCCATAAAGTGCCTTAGATAATTTGAAAACATGTTCAGGAAATTCATGATTTTCAAATCCGGGAGGTTGCTCTACATAGACTTCTTCATTAATGAAACCATTCAAGAATGCACTCTTTACATCCATTTGATATAACTTGAAATCTTTATAACATGCAAAGGCAAGTAACATTCTTATTGCCTCTAATCTAGCTACCGGTGCATATGTTTCATCATAGTCTATGCCTTCCTCTTGTCTATAGCCTTGAGCAACTAGCCTAGCCTTATTCCTTACGATCACACTATTTTCATCCATCTTGTTCTTGAATATCCATTTAGTTCCAATTATTGAGTGATCACTAGGCCTAGGAACCAGTTTCCATACTTTGCTTCTCTCAAATTGATTTAATTCTTCTTGCATTGCTAGGAACCAATTATTGTCTTCTAAGGCTTCATTGACATTCCTAGGCTCAATTTGAGATACAAAGGCTATATATTGGCACATATTCCTTAGGGATGATCTAGTTCTAACTCCAAGAGTTGGATCTCCTACTATTTCACAATCTTTTACATATCCTAACTCTCTTGGTGCTCTAGGCTCTCTTTCTAAAACCTCTATTTCTTCTTCATCTTCTTTATTCAAGTCAAGCTTTTCTAGAAAGTCATCTTCTAAGCCTTCATCAAATATTCCAACATTTTCATCATTGGTTGAATCTTTAGATATATTATTTGATTCATCAAATATAACATGAATAGACTCTTCAACCACTAATGTTCTTTTGTTATATATTCTAAAGGCCTTTGAATTCAATGAATATCCTAGAAATATTCCCTCATCACTCTTGGCATCAAATTTTCTAAGTTATCTTTTCCATTATTTAGAACAAAGCATTTGCAGCCAAAAGGATGGAAGTAACTAATGTTAGGCTTCTTGCCTTTGTAGAGCTCATAAGGAGTTTTCTTTAGCATGGGTCTTATCATAGCTCTATTAATTATATAACATGATATGTTTATAGCTTCAGCCCAAAAGTACTTTGGCAAGTTATTTTCACATAACATGGTCCTAGCCATCTCTTCCAAAGTTCTATTTCTTCTCTCAACTACACCATTTTGTTGTGGTGTCCTAGGGGCTGAAAAATTATGGCTAATTCCTTGATCATTGCAATACTCATCAAATCCTATATTTTCAAATTCTTTGCCATGATCACTTCTAATGCTTGTTATTGTATATCCTTTTTCATTTTGAGTCACCTTTGAGTAAGCTATAAATTTCTCTAAGGCTTCATTTTTTACTCTCAAAAGGAACACCCAAGTGTATCTAGTGTAATCATCAACTATTACAAAACCATAGTGTTTCCCACCTAGGCTAGTGGTTCTAGTTGGTCCAAACAAGTCTAAATGCAGTAATTGAAGAGGCCTAGTGGTTGATACACTATTCTTAGGCTTAAAAGTTGTTCTCTTGTGTTTTCCTTTAACACAAGCTTCACATATTTCTTCATGATCAAAGGATATTTTGGGTAAGCCTATAACTAGATCCTTTCTAGCTAATTTGGATAGCACATGCATGCTAGCATGACCTAGTCTTCTATGCCATAACCAAGATTCCTTTTTGTTATCTACCATTAAGCATATGTTTTCATTTTTGAGTTCATTAAGGTAGACTATATATATGTTACCTTGCCTATGACCTAGAAGAAGAATTTTATTTGACTTAGGATCTATAACATTACATTTCATGCAATCAAAAATTACTTTGTAACCTTTGTCACAAAGTTGACTAATGCTTAGTAAGTTATGCTTTAGACCCCTAACAAGTAATACTTTTTCTAAAGAGAAATGATCATCACCTATTGAGCCACTTCCTTCCACTTGGCCTTTGGAGTTGTCCCCAAAAGTGACTTCTCCACCAATTTTCGATTTGAAGGAATTGAAATGGCTTTTATCACCCGTCATGTGCCTTGAGCATCCACTATCTAAGTACCAAGCTTCCTTTGTTTTAGCTTTGTGGCTATGCTCAATCACCTACAACAAAAAAAATAAACACACTCAAGTCTTAGGTACCCAAATTCTCTTGGGTCCTTGGAGGTTAGTAAATGCAATTCTTGATCCCATTGGGATCCATTTTGCTAATGCATTGCAGTCCTTGGAATGAATTACCTCTTTTGGAATCCATATCCTTTTTACAATTTTTCTTTTAAGATTCCTCATCTTTATATTGCAATAATGTGACTTATGTCCCTTCTTATTACAATATGAACAAGTAATTGCAGGTTTATTCATGCTCTTCCTAGCAATAAAACTCTTAAGATGGGTCTCCCTACTTTGTGCATTATACCCTAAGCCATTTTTGTCAAAAAATGCCCTTTGGGTTTCTAACATGCTATCTAGCTTTTGTTGCCCCATGTGAAATCTATTAAAGGAGTTATGTAAATTGCTATTTTTCTCCTTAAGGTCACAAATTTCTAGATTTGCAATCTCTAGTTTCTTCTCACATTCCAATTTATCTTTTAACATTATCTCATTTTCCCTTTTTAATTTAGATATTAACTTTTTATACTTCATGCTCATAGATTCATACTCTAATGCAAGTTCATCAAATGCATCTTGCAATTCATCAAAAGAGTATTCATTGAGATTAGATGTTACCTTTTGATCATCATCAATAGCCATGAAGCATAGGTTGGCAATGTCCTCATTTGATTCATCATCGGAGCAGTCACTGTCACTCCATGTTGCTACCATTGCCTTCTTTTTATGAAACCTATCATTAGATCTTTTGAGAAGAGGGCAGTTAAACTTTATGTGTCCAGGTTTTTTACATTCATAACACACAATAGAGTCTTTTCTACCTACTTCCTCTTGTTCTCTCCTATTGTTTCTCCTATTATTACTACTAGCTTTCATTCTCATGAATTTGTTGAATCTTTTGGCAAACATTGCCATCTCAATATCCTCCTCACTCCCACTCTCATTTTTAATCTCCTCTTGAGCAGTGGATTTTAGAGCAACACCCACTTTCTTGGGTGGCTCTTCATTTCTTTTAAGTTTCATCTCATAAGTAAGCAAAGATCCTATCAATTCATCTAGACACAATGTGTGAGGATCCTTAGATTCCTCAATTGCCGTTACTTTAGCTTCCCATGACTTAGGTAAGCTATTTAAAATTTTCTTTACCATTTCAATGTTAGAATATATTTTTCCTAAGGATTTTAGTCCATTAATTACGTCTGTAAATCTAGTGAACATATCACTAATCGATTCTCCTTCCTTCATCCTAAAAAGCTCATAATCATGTGTGAGCATACCTACTTTTGTCTCTTTCACTTGGGTTGTACCCTCATGAGTTATTGCCAATTTATCCCATATTTGCTTGGCATTATCACACCCGGAGACTCTATTATATTCATTAGGACCTAAAGCACAAAATAATGTGTGCATAGCTTTAGCATTTAGTTGTGCACATTTAATGTCATTAGAATCCCATTCATCTTCTTCTTTGGGGATATCTCTTCCCTCTATTTTCTTTGTAGGGATTTGAGGTCCCTTAACTATAATTCTCCATACTTCATAGTCATTTGCTTGAATGAATAGCATCATCCTAGTCCTCCAATATGAATAATGTTCACCATTGAACATGGGAGGTCTAACCGTGGAGTGCCCCTCTCCTATCAAACTAGTTGCTACATTGTTAAGAGCCATTTGATCGTTTTCTAACTCTTAGGAAGTTGTTCCTACGTGATTAAAGAGTCCTAGCTTTGATACCAATTGTTGGCTCTACCGAGAGGGGGGGTGAATCGGTTTTCTAACAATTATGGCAGATTTTAAATTAATCACAATTTAAACACAAATGATAATGAATAAAACAGTGCAATATAACAATTTAATGCAAAGAGAAGGAAAGAGAAACAAACACAGTCACTTATAGAGGTTCGGCCAAACTCTTGCCTACGTCCTCTCTCCTTGACCTTCTTGTCAAGTGCTTTCTTTCTCTCTTTCAATAGAGCTTACAAATTTCCTTTTACAGGTTAAGGAATAACCTCACTACCCTTGGCAATACAGAAAAAGTATTCAGCCTCTTACAATATACTCTCACTGAGGAACAATCCTCTTCTCTTTTTAAGATAAGACTGAATACAATTTAATGCTTTAAAGTGGTAGGACAAATGTAGCTTTTTTTGCACTTAAGCTTTTACAATGATTCTCAATGAATGAGCAATAGGGACACAAAGAATGAAAGAATTAAAGCTTGAGAATGTTTGGAATATGCAGCAATAGTGTCTCCATTCTCTTTGTCTTCAATGCTTGGTTAAATACTGAAGGATGGGTAGTTGGAGCATTAAATGCTATTCTTCCCGTTGTGTTTTGCAGAAACTAGCCGTTGGGTGCCTCCAGTAGAGTGCCAGATCGATCTGCCTTCTTGGCCAGATCGATCTCTTAGTTATAAATCCT
Source organism: Firmiana major (assembly GCA_033439115.1). Taxonomy (NCBI): domain Eukaryota; kingdom Viridiplantae; phylum Streptophyta; class Magnoliopsida; order Malvales; family Malvaceae; genus Firmiana; species Firmiana major. The sequence goes on along the minus strand of CM065908.1, from coordinate 39,644,436 downwards.
ACAAGATTGAAGCACAAATACACAAGGAGATCGATCTCATAGGTTAGCAGATCGATCTGTTAGTTTAAAAGTAATGAGGCAGATCGATCTGTCGAATAGGCAGATCGATCTCCTTAACTCTCTGTTTGAAGCAAGATCGATCTCCAGATCGATCTGCCATGCAATCTCGTAGAGAGGAGATCGATCTCTCAACACTACAGATCGATCTCTTTAGCTCTCTGACTTTGAGAAGATCGATCTCTTCCTTACCAGATCGATCTCATAAGTTCTCTGACTTTGAGTGTGGATCGATCTCTCAGATCGATCTATAGTCTTAAGCTCTTAAGGGAGATCGATCTCTTCATAGACCAGATCGATCTCTCAACTCTAGCTTTAGCCAGATCGATCTCTTAACCCTTGCAGATCGATCTCATTTTACCTTAATCTCTTTACAATGTTATAAGGCTAGGCAGATCGATCTCTTACTTCATGAGATCGATCTCTCATCAAGTAAAAGCCCAGGAGATCGATCTCTCATACCCCAGATCGATCTCTCATCAGCAGAACTCTAAGTTCTGGTACTAATAACATCTAAACATGTTTGTATATCATCTTAACATTATTGAATTAACTTGTTTTGTCATTTCAAAATACATTAACTCAACAACAAGTAAAATTTTTTTTACACTGACCCAGAGGTATTGGTTGATTGATGAGTATGAATCTCAGATTATATCACTGGGCAAGTATGAACCCGATATTGTGGACAGTGAGTCGAAAAGCCCAAAATTTCATGGAAGGGTTCAAATTGTCGATTAGAGTCTGATTGGCTCACTACTTATGTCGAGGCAGTGCGCAGAATGCAGTTACATGAATAATATCATGTGTTGCACGCCTCTGAGATTGGGAAAGGTAGTAAGGGTCAAAATAGAGACAGAAGAGAATACAGAATGACAGAGATGTCAGAGCGGGAAAAAGATCAGTTGGCAAGAGATTAGAGTTGATGAGTCACGGGGTAAGATAATTGGTAAGGCCCCAAAATATCCAATTTAACACTTATAAGGGGTATTGTGATTTGAGAACCCCGACATGCTACGAAGCAGTGTAGCAGTGTGAGCACTGTAAGCAGTGTGGGATGTGTGGTGGATACCACGGAAGGAGGGTCTATACCTACACTGTATTGATGAAAATGGCCGTTAAGTGTGGTAAGACGGACCATTGATTTTGATTGCACAGAGTTGGGCGAGATCGCCTTACAGAAAAGTAAAGAGACAGAGAAAAACTTCGTTGGTATAGCTGCAACGAAAAGGAGGCCATAGCCGAAAAAAAAAAGAAAAAAGGAAAGTAGGCTGTTGGACGAAGGCGAGAGGATGTCTTGGACCAGGACACTATTGATGTTTCATGGATGTGGTGTAAGATACCACACTTGTTATGAATAATGAAGTACATATGTTCATTGATCCTGGTGCCACACATTTATTCATACCGCCTTCATTTGTATATAAGTGAGTAAAAGGCATGAATGCCTGCATCATTGGACACAATACTGATAAATGAGTACCCCAATAGAGGAGGATTAATAAACGGAATATGGATATAGAGATTTTAAGTTGAAAACAGGAGTGAAAACATCACTGAAAAGTATACTGTAAGTGTTGACAAGTGAAAAAAAAAAAAGGGGTGCAACAGTTGAAATTAAAGGAGTAAAGGATTGTACTCACGGAATGAATAATGAAAGAGTTTTGTCATGAGGGATATACGGAAGGAGATAATCTTTAAGATAAGATAGGTCCTGAATACAAGATGTATTGGAGTAAGAGGCGTATGCAAGGTAAGAATATATGTGATACGTGAAGTAAATTGGGATTAAAGCAATTAGTAGCGAATATATATTGTGACCACATGGACTGGTATATAAAGTAATTGTGGTTAAATCTGAAGGTTAATAAAGGTATTTCAAAATACCTCCCCGCCTGAAGACTTGACAGCGTCTAAAAATATATATATAACCTATAACGTGAAATCGATCGTCGTAATAAATACCTTTAGCATTAGGATACCTTTACTAAAACGATAAGAATATTAAAATTCGACAAATCATAAAGGTTAACATAGTAAAAATTTAATAAGAGCCGTTAAGATAAGAAAAGGAAATGACGCAGGTTAGTACCTGAAAACGTAAGTGATTTTGAAGGATCTTATACGCTTATGCGTAAATAAGTCAAGGATATGGACGATTGAAATAAGTAGTGGAGCTCGACTACGATGAAGTCTTTACTTGAACCGATTTGTAATCATCATTATTGATGATATGTTGGGTGTATTTAAAGTCTAGGGCAAATTGTAAGCAATAATTGAAAATGGCTTTTACAAATGGGTTGTTGCGAGTTCTCAATATGGTCTACTTGGTTGACACGTTTAACTAAGAAAACGTGATCTTTGAATGAGATGATAAATAAGATGATGATGTGACAGGAATTTCGATGTAGTAAAATATGAACTGACCACCGTGATTAATTTCACCATACCCAACAGCTCAAGAGGTTCTCAGTGAGTATGGATACCTCAAAATAATGAAGGAGCTGTGTATTGATGTATAATGGGAAGATAGTCAATTATGGAGTCAGACAACTCCTTGATCACGAAATAAACTATCTGACTCATGATTTTAAGTTGGCAACGGTAGTATTTGTACCGAGGATATGGTACTATTATGTACATGGTGAGGAATTGTGGATATGCACTGATCATAAAGCCCCGAGTATCTGTTTTTCACAGAAAGAGGAGAATATGAGAATACATAGTGGGTTAGAGCTTCTGAGAGATTTTGATTGTGAAAATTGTACCACCCAGGAAAGGCTAATGTAATTTTGCTGATGCCTTGAGTATAAAGAGCCTCGGGAAGGTACCCCATATGATGGTCAGGGAGCGTGAGCTGTTAGAGCAGTTGTGAGCCTCAATATTGATGTGACCCCTTCTGATGATGACAGTGATTGTGTGACAGCTAGCCTGAGACTAGAACCGGATGAGAGTGCCCGGATTTGACAGGCTTAGCGTGATGATCGGCATGATGTCGATAGTCTGGGGTCAGATTCAGAAGGGTACAGTGACAGAGTTCATGGAGTGTGTTGATGGTTTACAGAGAGGTTCAGAGACAGTATAAGTGCTCCCCAGGACCACAGTTGATGAGATAGTAATATTGTCAGAAGCTCACTCTTCGGGATATACAGTGCATACGGAAAGTAAAGAATATATGAAATCTTTGAAAAGGGTATTGGTGGTCAGATGTGAAAAGAGACATGGTAGAGATTGTGGAAAAGTGCCTAGTATGTTAACAGAATAAGGTAGAGTATTAAAAGTCTGCAGAGTTATGGCAGCACCTACCTATATCGACACGGCACGAAAAATGAGAGCAAGTCTCCATGAATGTCGTGATGGGTTACAGAGAACCCAGGTGAATTACGAGGCTATTTGGATGATAGTCGCTAAGTTGACTAAGTCTACCCACCTTTTGGTTATGAAATCCCCAAATACTCAGAGTGTATATGAGGATTTATGTATAAGGGAGATTGTGGAACATGATGTAGCGTTCCAGTGAGCATGATATCATATAGGGATTCCCGCTTCACTTCTTACTTCAGGGAATATTTTGCTCCTGGGATGATCAGTTATTACAAATCGAATTCACCAATAGTGACAGTTGCCACTTGAGTATCGAGATAACAAGATATAAGGCAGTGTATGGCTGTAGGGGTTGTTTCCCAAATTGGATAAGAAAAAGTGGGTGACAGATAGAATTATTTTCGACTTTGGATAATACGTCTCTGAGGATGTTTAGTTAAGGATGAGAGATTAAGAACACCTCAGAGTAGATAGAAAAGTATTGGAATTCACCGAGTGTGAATTAGTATGGTTGAAATGTTTCTTGTCCTAAGAGAATAAGGACATAGCGAACTTTTGGAAGAAGGTAAATTGAGTTTCGCTGGATAGAATCTTTTGAGAGATTGAACAAGTGGGAGATAAGACCTGTAGGTTGGTGTTATCACCTGAATTAACAGGCACCCACAATATGTCTCAGCTTTTGATGCTTCGGTAATACTATCCAGATCCAGCATAGGTGATCGAATATGAACTCCAAAAGTTCAGTTTAATGAAAATATAAGTATATTGATAAGTTGATTCGGGCATTAAACAGGAAAAAGGAAGTATTGAGGTTTAAGAGGATCTCCCTAATTAAAGCCCTTTGGTAGTAATACACTCCGAAGAAGTCACTTGAGGATGACAGTGTATGATACGATCGATGTACCCGGAGTTGTATATGGACTCATATGACTTGGTTCTAATTTGGAGGACCAAATGTTTTAAGTGGGGGAGATTTGTAAGACCCGAAATTAAATCGTAAATTTTATGAGGTAGAAAAATGTTCACAAATTTAAAGGAATGGGATTCGGACTGAAAATAAGGATTCAAATCATAAAATGAATGAGTGTTTGTGAAGGAAAGTTTGACTGAATTAATCCCGAACAAGTGTAGGGGTAAAACGGTCAAAAGATCGAAATTCGGGATAAATTCGATAAGAAAAATTTAATAAAAAAATAAGGATTTAGAATATCTTGATCAATAATAAGGAAATTATATAATTTTGAGTCAAATTGATCAAGATCTGGAATTTTTAGAAATATCAAAAAGTCACTTGGGACAATATCCCGAAAATACGGAGAAATTATACCCGAAAAATGGTTAAAAATATAATAAATAAATTAAATTAAATTAAGTTAAATTGTTTGGAATAAAATATTAATTTTGTAGATATTTTCAGATTTTTTTAGACTATTTTAATGAATATTTTAATAATAAAATAAATTGTAAAATAAAATAATAATTGCAAAAAAAAAAAGAGAAAATCTGAAACATGTATCGGGGAGAGAGAAAATGATTGAAAACGAGGAAGGAGATCGCGCGTGGCCGACCGACCCACGGCCACCGGCTATCAGCGGCTCCGATGAACAGCCGAGCAGGAAGAGGAGAGGCCGGCGAAGCTGTTGGCACCGGCAACGTGCGCCAAGGAGGCCGGAGATCGCCGAACGGAGGAAGAGAAGCCCGCGGGGAAAACGGAGTTGGTTCCGGCGATCCACGGCAGCTGGGCTCGAACGGCGGGTACCGGTGTGATCGAGAGGAGGAGCCGGTTCTTTTGAGACCAGTATCGACCGACGAAACCGTTGGAATTCGCCGGATCGAGAGGTGACAGTCGCGGGGGAGAAGGAAAGATTCGCCGGCGATGGCTGCGTTTCGACTCCAGCCGAGGCCTGATCTTGGATGCCCAGGTGTAGATGCGTCGAACGGCGGTGGTGAGGCGTCGGGAACCGGCCGGACGGTGCCGGAATGAGCAAATAGGGACTGAACCGGCTGAACCGGACTGAACCGGCCAAACTGAACCAAACCGGACCGAGCTGAACCGGCGGTCTGAACCGGTCTGAACCGGACTGAACTGGTTCAGCCAAAAAGAGAGGAAAAAAAGAGAAAAAAAGGGAAAAAGAAAAAGGGAAAAAAATTGGAGAAAATTCCAGTGATGCAATCGAGCTTCGGGTAAGTCAGTGAGCGGTCGAATTGACCCGATTTAAATTTTGGAGTATTTCATTTAATTAATTTTTGGACTGAAAACTTACCCGGAAAATTGTGGAAATTGTGTAGCTCGACAATCGGCATCCAACGAGAGCTCGAGACAGCCTCAAATTTCGTACTAGCATGGAATCTCGGGTAAGTGACCCTTATTTACGACAATTGCCTCATTATGCGTGATATTCAGTTAATTTCCGCATAAATTGAATTAAATTATGGAAATTTAGATAAATTGTCGTAAATATTAAATTTAGCTATTCGAGAGTTAGAACGAGGCCCAATAAATTGTTGGTGGGCCCAATGAGCCCAATAGGCCTCGATAATGTGAAAATTAAGTGGAAAACGGGCTTAAGGCCGATTAAGGCCCATTAAGGTGAAATCGGGCCCAATAGGGATAAATGAGCCCAATGATTTAAATTAAGCCCAGAAAGTATTAAATACAATTAAATTGTATAATATCTGACCTGAGAAATATTTATACGCAGTTCCGGAGGTTTGATTGGGAGCATATCGGACTGCGCGACGAGACAACAGTGAAAAAAAGGAAAGGTCAGACTCTACAGAAAAATAAGGTAAGGGAATTTTGTAGGCGTATAGAGATTTCTATACGTATTTTGAGGGTATTTACAGGGCTTAGAAATTTCTTACAGCATCTAGAATTGAAATAATAATTTCTGTGAAAATCGGGGCTTAGGTGAATAAAGAAAAAGATGATTTTGCCCCTGAGAGTAAAATTTACAAAAAGGGTAGTAAGGCATATAAATTACGTAATTTTCATGTTTTGATATTTTATATGAATGTATTGCTTGGGTTTAAGCAAATTTACATATAGGTTGGCTGTTGATTTTATGAATTATACGAAACGGTACCGGTTTGTACCGGTTACTATTTTAAAAGATGTTTCATTAAAAGTGAGCCACCTATCATATTTACACGAGTAAAAAGAGTGCTAGAGTCTTACTCGCACTCAAGTTTACTGATTTATTCTCATGAAAAGCCGTACTGGAGCATTGCTCGTACGAGAAATTTGTGTGTGCACAAAATCGTGCTGGAGCTTCGCTCGCACGAGATTTTAGATATCATGATATGCATAGCGTGGTGCTGGAGCTTCGCTCGCACTAGACGTGAGTTGACATGCATATAGTCGTGCGGAAGCCTCCTGTAGACTGTGTGTCACAGAGAGTTGAGATGCTCGCACGCATACTTTGAGACATGGGTTGGTTATCGACACAGTATTGGGATGGATAAGACCTACGGTAGGCACCCCTAAGCTATGATATGGGTCCACGGAGTACGATGTACCGTGTATGTCACACGGAGTACGCTGTACCGTGCAGTCATGATGACTCTATGATGTTACTTGATATTCTGGCGGGTAGGACTTGACCCCACCTCCCGTTGCAGTTGTGATACCTCGCACACCGGGATCCGTGTAGCCTGGGATCACAGGGACATAGTATGGCCATAGTCCTCGATTTTTCATACAGTAACCTACATGCCTCACATGATATCATACGGTCTGGATAGACCAGGACAAACCCGATGGAGGGGTAGTCCCGATTTGTGTTTTTAAAAGAGATGTGATTTGATGAATTAAGGTATTCCTGAGAGATGGGTTTGACCTTGATGAAGTTGTTTTATAATGAAACAAATGAGTTTTAAATGTGATGAATTTATGATGAAACAAATAAGTTTCAAAGTGATGAGTTTTGTGATTAAACAAATGAGTTTTAAAGTGAAGAGTTTATGATGAAATAAATGAGTTTTAATGTGACGAGCATGAGATGTCATACATGATGATTTTCCATGTGTGCTTGATATGTCGATTTCATGATTTCTTGTATATGATATATACATACATGTGGCATTGTTTTAATCTTGCCTCATGCTCCGAAAGTAAACGATTTTTACATCATGACATTATCAGCACGTAGATAGTATAGTTATCTACCTGCTTACATTATTGCCTTACTGAGCACGTTTCGCTCACCCTTTCATTTTCCACCCCACAGGGTATATTCAGTAGAAGAGAACGACAGTAGTCATTTCCGCTGCTTCTTATTAAGATCAGGTATACACATTTATATAATTTTTGTATCTGAACATATAGATGCACAGTACTGTATATGGATTTAATATTGGGGATGTATTTTGTTTAAATAAATTGATATGTGAATGTGAATATGAAAAAATGGAATGGTAAATAGGTGAGAGGTGACTAACACCGAATCATAGCCCAACTGTTTAGTAGTGCAACTGTTCACGACGGGTAAGGAAATGAAAAAGTGAAAAATTTGTAGGGATTTTTAGGTAATTTGGGTCGTGACAGTTCTCCTCTTTGATGTGAAGAACTTTGTATCTAATAGCCTTCTCTCAAATCTTTATGAAAATGGGCGGATTTAGGAGTGAGAAAGCTAGGTTTTGGGTTGAAAAATGGAGAGGAATGGTTTTGTCCCTAAATTTGCAAATCCAAGTGCTCCTATTTATAGAATTGTTTGATGAGATCGATCTATCGAGGCTTCGGATTGATCTGGTCCTCTTAAAATCCCTCATTTTCACGATATTTGAAGGCATGAGATCGATCTTTCAAGGGCCTGAGATCGATCTGCCTCAGGCAGAGAGTTAAGAAAATCGATCTGTCTAGGGAGGAGATCGATCTGCTCTAACCAAAGATCTAAGGAAATCAATCTGCTTGCATTGAGGATCGATCTCTTCATTTATAGAATGTTTATCAGATCGATCTGCCCTATCCCATTGGTTGAATAAGAGCATTTTTCGCTCTTCCAAATCGATCTCTCATCCAATGAGATCGATTTGTCATTCATATTTTCCAGATTTTACTGCAGTTTTCTATAGTAACTCACATAAAACAATCCTTAATTTGCTGCCATAGTCATTTTCTCATCCCACCACCTTTAAGACTTGAAAATGACATCCATTCATACTTCTTACACATTAAAACTTGTGTGCATTCATTGTATAACCAAAGGTATACATTTCATAACTAAATGGAAGCACAAAGATTTTACCACTTATGCAACTTCTTTCCATTTTTCCACACTATTCATATTCCATTCCACTCACATTCATCACATACAAAAGTTCACTTCTACATATTCATACATAATGAAACTTGTACGTACATCACCACTCTTATTACAAGTGTGTACATTAAATTTATGGACTTTACATCCTTTATGCTTCACATTGTAAGGTTAAACATATATGGGGTCTCACATTCTCCCCTACTTAGAAAATTTGGTCGTCCAAATTGGAACCAATCATTCCGTGAACAACTCGGGATACTTCTCTCGCATCAAACTCTCTAATTCCCATGTGGCCTCTTCCACTGTGTGATGTTGCCAAAGAACTTTAACCAAGGGAATTGTATTTGTCCTTAGCACTTTCTCTTTTCTATCTAATATCCAAACTGGCTTCTCAATGTATGTCATGCTTTCATTGAGTTCCAAAGGCTCATACCTTATAACATGCACCGGGTCCAGGTGATATTTCCGTAACATGGATATGTGGAATACCTTATGTACATTTGCTAGCTCAGGTGGTAATGCTAGCCTATATGCTTTATCTCCCACTTTATCAAGTATCTCAAATGGCCCTATATATCGCGGCTCAACTTCCCCTTCTTCTCGAATCTCAGAATCCCCTTTGAGGGAGAAACCTTGAAAAACACTGACTCACAAATCAGTGTCTGTCTCCTGTCAGCATAACTCTTTTGTCTTCTTTGAGCTTTCCGTAACCTTTCACAAATCAACTGGACATCTTCAGAGGCTTGTCTAACCAAGTCAGGAGCAAAGATCTGTCTGTCACCAACCTCTTCCCATCCAATAGGGGAACGACATCTATGCCCATACAATGCCTCATATGGTGCCATCCTAATACTCGCATGAAAACTGTTATTATAGGCGAACTCTGCGAGTGGCAAATGGTCATCCCCGGAGCCACCAAAATCCAATGCACAGGCTCTCAACATATCCTCCAGGGTTTGTATAGTCCTCTCTGATTGACCATCTATCTGAGGATGAAACGCAATGCTAAAACTCAACTGGGTCCCCATCGCTTCTTGAAAATGTTTCCATAAATGGAAAGTGAAACGGGCATCCCGATCAGAAACAACACTCATTGGAATTCCATGTAGCCTTAGTATCTCATGCACATACAAGTTCGCTAGCTGGCTAAGAGTACCGGTAGCTCTCATAGCTAGAAAATGGGTTATTTCGTCAACCGATCCATAATCACCCATATGGCATCATGACCATTGCGAGTCCTCGGTAATCCTATCACAAAATCCATGGTGACATGCTGCCACTTCCAAGTCGGTATCGGTAGAGGCTGTAATAACCCTGCAGGTTTCTGATGCTCTACCTTCACCCGTTGACAAACGAGATATTTAGAGACATATTCAACAATGTCTTTCTTCATCCCAGACCACAAATAAACTTTTCACCGGTTTTGATACATCTTAGTACTCCCTAGATGTATCGTATACCTAGATGAGTGAGAATCTGTCAAGATCAACTTCCTGATCTCTGGATCATCGGGAACACATATCCTACCACTGAACCTTAACAATCCATGTGAAATCAATTCAAAATCAGACTATGTACCCCTCTGTATCTGCTCGACAATATCACTGCACTACTGATCAGTCTGCTGAGCCTGTCGAATTCAATCTACCAGATCTGGTTCCAACTGCAGGCTAGCTATCACAAAACCACTATCAGTGTTAGGCGGAGTCACATCCAAACTGAGGTTCATGAACTGTTCTAACAGCTCGTGTTCCTTAATCATCATAAATGACACCAACCCGAGATGTTTCCTACTCAGTGCATCAACAACTACATTCGTTTTACCCGGGTGGTACAGAATCTCACAATCATAATCCTTTAAAAGTTCGAGCCATCTCCTCTATCCCATGTTTAACTCTTTTTACGAGAACAGGTACGTAAGGCTCTTATGATCTGTGTAAACCTGAAATCTCTCACCATAGAGATAGTGGTGCCATATTTTTAATGCAAACACTACGGCCGCCAACTCTAAATCGTGGGTCGAGTAGTTCCTCTCATGATCCTTCAACTGTCTTGATCCATAGGCTATTACCTTTCCATCCTTTATCAATACACAACCCAGTCCTTGGTGTGTTGCATCTGTATACACCGAGAAACCTCTTGAGCTAGTAGGAATGGTGAGAATGAGAGCTATAGTTAATCTCCTTTTCAATTCCTGAAAACTTTCCTCACACTTATCGTCCAACACGAATTCAACATTCTTTCTCGTGAGACGTATCAAGGGAGTTGCTAACACTAGGAAACTTCTGATCTCTGTTACTGTCTAGGGTCTCTGCCACTATATCACTACCTCAATCTTTGATGGATCCACTGACACTCCGTCCTTCGAAATTATATGACCCAAAAAAGAGATCTATTCCAACCAAGAGTCACACATACTGAGTTTAGCGTACAACTTCTTCTCTCGAAGGGTCTGTAGCACTATCCGTAGATGCTGTTCATGCTCCTCTCTAGATCTTGAGTACACCAGTATATCATCAATAAACATAATACCAAATTGATCCAAAATACTGGTGAAATACCTCATTCATCAACGACATAAAAGCTGCAGGAGCATTTGTCAACCCGAATGGCATAACCATAAACTCATAATGTCCATATTGGGTGTGAAAAGCTATCTTGGGTACATCTCCATCCTAAATTTTCAACTGATGTTACCCAGATCTCAGATCTATCTTGGAAAAGACCTATGCTCCCCTAAGCTGATCCAACAAGTCATCGATGCATGGAAGGGGGTACTTATTCTTGATGGTGGCCTTATTTAACAACTGGTAATCTATACACAGTTGGAGGCTTCCATCCTTCTTCCTTACTGGGGCTCCCTAAGGTGAGACGCTTGGCCTGATGAACCCTTTCTCCAGCAACTCCTATAACTGCTTCCTTAAATCTTTTAAATTAACTTGAGTCATTATGTATGGTGGCTTAGATATCGGCTCTGTACTAGGTGCCAAATCTATGTAAAATTCCATCTCTCTACTTGGAGGTAACCTTGGTAATTCATCTAAAAAGACATCTGAAAATTCCCTGACAACTAGGATGTCTATCAACTCTGGACGTGCTTTATCTGTCTCAATCACATAAGCAATAAACCATTCACATTATCGTTTCGACTGTTAGTAACATAAATCATCACATTAATTACATAATTGATAATCAGATTCATCTCTTGAGCATTATGAATTTAAATCATACTCTTCTCATTTATAAAGATCATGTCATTTCATTTCTTTTCATCAAAGTTTACAATAAGATTGTCTAATCCTGAAAAAATTAATATTTTAGCACGACAATCCATCACAACCCGATTTATAGGCAACCAATCCATTCCTAGGATTACATCAAAATCACTCACATTTAATAAAATTAGATTGGCTACCATTTATTTACCTCCTATCCTCATCTTACAATTTCTATATACATGCTCAGTCATTTGACTATCATTCACAGGGGTAGATATCATCAACATCTTATCTAGCAGTGTGGGTTTTACATTCTTCAACAATTTACATGCAAAAGATGGTGATATAAAGGAATGTGTGGCACCAGGATCAAACAATACAAATGATTCTAAATCAAAGATTTGGATGGCACCTTTAATCACATCCGAAGACTGATTCGCAGTATCCTGGTCTAGTGCGTGGACTCGTCCTCTGCTCACACTCACTATCCACTTCCCCTTTTCCTCAGCTGTATCCCTCCTCCTCAGAGCAGCTATACCAACTAAAGCTCTTTCTAGCTCCTTGCCCTTTTGTGGGACTCTCTCTATCATCTCGGGGTAATCCCGGATTATTTGCCCTGGTTTCCTACATCTGAAGCATACTACAGGAGGTCCATAACATGGTCGAGTACCATGGTACCTGCCACACTTGCCACGTTGTTCTATAGTAGGTCGTGGCCTTCAAATCATAAATCCCTTAGCTGGAGATATGGTCGGATACATGGGAGGATTAACCATCCTCTCTCGAATCTCCTCGATCCTTGGCCTCTTTCTAGAAAATCTCTTATTTACCTTATAACTGAAGCCTTTATCCAACACTGGTCTCTTCTTATCTCTATCCCTCACTTTACCAGCCTTTCAAAACTCTGAGGCGATCCTATCAATGTTTTGTTCACACATTTGGGCCCTGCGCACAGCCTCATCGTAGGTCGGTATATGCAAGGGAACCAATCTGGACCTGATGGTTGGTCTCACTCCATCCACAAACTTCTGGATCTTCTCGACCTCATTACCCATCGTATTAGGATCATATCTACCAAGGGAGATAAAAGTCGTCTCATACTCATCCATTGTCCTACTCCTTTGGGTCAGTCCCAAAAATGCCATCTTCATTTTTCGCTGTGCAGTATCCGAAACATACTGTCTCCAGAAAGCCTCTAAAAACACATACCAGTTGATCTCTGTATGCCAAGCTCTCAAAATAGGCCTGGTGGATTTTCACTAATGTTCTGCTGATCCCTTCAGCATGAAGGCAGCAAACGCTACCATCTCGATAGTAGTTCACTCAAAGAACCCATATAACTTCTCAATCTCAGTTATCCAATCCTCTACAGCTACAGGGTCCTTAACTCCACTAAAAGACGACGGTCCAAACTTTTGAAACTACCGCAGTCTATCCAAATCACAACCGTAACCCTAGCCTCTATTACCCTGTGCTATAGCAATAGGTGTAGGCATATCCTGTACGGGTGAGGGTGTGTAACCCCATAATAAAATCCATAGTAATATGCTCTTATTTCCAAGTAGGCATTGGTAGTGACCTAAGCAGTCCTGCTGGCTTTTGGTGCTCAGCTTTAATCTGTTGGCAAACTAAATATCTAGCCACAAAATCTGCCACATCTTTCTTCATTCCTTTCCACCAATACACTTTTCGGAGATCATGGTACATCTTAGTACTACCTGGGTGCATGGTGAATCGAGAACAAAGATTAGTGTTGTATTCCTATTAGTGTTGATTCCTTAATCTTTTGTTAATGTATAAAATGCAGTTTATAATCGCAAGCAGTCGAATTTTAATTTCCTTCCTCTACTTATCTATACATCTATTCTCATTCCCACACTTTACATATCCAGAATATACAGTAAGGTTTAAACTGCGTTACTACAACTTTATTACATTTATATTTCTTATCTTACATCCCAAAATATTATTACAACATTATCAATGCTTTACAAAAAGTCTGGTAGATAAATTAAAAATATACCTTACTAGTACTGAAGATAGCCTTGAGAGGGACTGAGTACACCTGTCCACGACTATTGTACGGCAGGTAGGGTGATAATTCACATAAGATAATCTGTGCGGTGAAAATAAAGGGGTGGGCTCTTCAAGCCTGTAAGACATGCATTTAAAGTAGTCTTACCAATAAAACATGCAAAAGTAAAATATTATGATTCAAGCTTTATAAAATATCATGCACGTGAATATAAACTGAAACATATTTAGTTTCGAAAGTCAAGTCAAAGCACTAGTGATATCATGACTAGTAGCATGTAATGAATAAACCATGCGACTTATAAATCACGTAGTATGTAAATCATGTAACAAATATCCTATAGGAATTCATTTCACATCTCATATACCACGTAGCTCATTTAAAGAGTAAATCAAGTCAGAGTACATGATATTTAAATCACGAAACTTAGTACTCTTTCTTTCAAATCATACAGAGTCATTTCATAGAGACTAGGCAGATTTACATAGCGATAAAAGTCATATTCATATATGCATTTCACATAGAAAATTCGCATAGATAATTAATTTAAACAGAGTATCGATGGCCATGGTTAGGGACTGTAGACTGGATCAGGGTCTTACAGATCCCTTCGCCACTAAACATATATATCCCATAACGGAGAGTGTGGAAACAATGCACCGAGTGGTTCAAATACCCAAAGCAATTCAACATGCACTACAAGGGACTAAACGTACATCAGGTGGTATGAGGTATGTTCCACGACGGTCCAGATCCCACACAGGCAATTGATGATAGATCACATAGCTTAAATATAGCCTCAGTCCCAAAACATTTCTTTTAAATCATTTCTCGGGTCCATTAACTCGTAAACTCGTAGAAATAATACTTTTAATCATTTCTCGGCTCCATTAACCCGTAAACTTGTAGAAATAATACTTTTAATCATTTCTCAAGTCCATTAACCCATAAACTTGTATAATACTATTTTTCATTTTCACATAGAAGATTTCATTTAAAAACATTTCACAGATATCAAAAGTACATTTTAAAGAGCTCGAAAATAGGGCTTTTCTTTCGGGTTTCTCGATTTTTAAGTGAATAGTAATTTTTCTGGGTTCAAAAATATTTTTCGTGAAAATGTATATACTCAAAACATTTATATGCTGAAGTAAGGTATTTGAATACTAATACTACTTTAAATCAAATCCTTTACCTTGTTTATCATGAGGCAGCATAAAATTGTCGGGTCTCGGGATTACCTCGATTTGCATAGCGAATTCCCAAGCTGCCCAAAATGATACCAAATCATCAAATATTACTCAATTTCATTTTTAACATACTCAATTTTGACTTTAATCTCATAAAGGTTTACCAATTTTGACTTTTCTATCGATTTAAGTGCCGATTTAAGCTATTTTGACCAATTTTATTATTCTAATTTCACATTCATCCTCTTAATAGCCTAAATACTTGTCATCTTCAAATTTCACTGATTCTTGCACTTTTTAGTTTTTCATTTAGCTAAGCTATGAACCCGCCTTTTTCGGTATAAATTTAACAATTAATAACACCAAATTCATCCAAATTCCACCAAGATCAACCCAAACCTGTGCTAGCAGAACATACTCAACCTCATAGAAATCAAATCAACCAATTCCACTTAACTAAAAATCCTTAGAAAACATCAAACATGAACATATCTCATGATCATCATCATTCCTAAAGTTTTTTTCACCTTTGACCAAGGTTGACCATATTTTAACTATCCCAATTGACCTTCAACTGTAATTTAACATTTATATATCTTAGAATCATCAAAAATACAAGAAAATCCAATGAAAGAATAAAAAATTCCAAGTTCTTCACTTACAAAAAACAAGGCAAATCTGACCTCTGTTTTCCTTTCGAGTTTTTCACCTAGGAAATGAACGTATTTGTGGCTGGATTTTATATATGTTATAGAGGAATTTAATGGGAAGATTTTATCCTTCTTTACCATCATCTGAAACTAGCCGGAAGGCCATTGAAAAAATTGTACTAGGAAGGGAAGAAGATGACGTCAGCGGCTAGATGGAGGGGTTGGTTCTCTTGGCCTGAAAGTCATTTGGGGTTGGTTTTGGTGCCTTCAAAAAGCTTGTTATGTTGAATATATATCTGGAAAATTTGGAAGTCAAAAAAAATTTAGGTCTTCAAATTTAATTTTTTTACTGCTTGGTCAGTTTCCTGAAGCAGAACAATTTTCTGTTCTATTTTGAAAAATGTAGGAAAATTAGTTTCAGTCCAATTTTCTCCAAATTCTCACTTTTAAAGTGTTATAATATGTCTCTAGTTTTGTCCATAAATATTTGGGGGTCACTTTTTTAAGAAATGTTTCCTGATTGAGCCCATTTTGCACGATTTGGTCAATACCGAGCAAAATGACGTAATGTTTTCGGTTGACTTTAAAATTTAATTCAATTCCTAAAACCTCCCTATTTCCACATGATTTTCATTTCTCAAGTCAATTTCACATTACATTAATTTTCTATGGTCTCAAAATAATTTTCAAGAATTTCTAGAATTTATTTCCTTTTTTAGGCCCATTTTTCTCGGTTATCGTAAACACGAGTTTTACTAACTTTTTCACTTCCAATATCCTTTTTTTCCAGTTCTACACATCATTTCATGCTCAAAGATGTAATTCTTATGTAATTCTCAGGCTTAGAGCCTTACGTCAGTTTGTGTGTCACCGGGCCCCACGGCACTAATGTCACGACCCTCAACTTACCAAAATACGTATAAATTTTTCGCATTTTCATGCATCAATCCTTAATCATCCTTCCTCGATCGTGAACAACCACACACTTAACAGTTGGGCTGTGTGTCGACGTCTAACTCACTCCACCATACCAATTCAATTTGAATCATTATTTATGAGTAAACACTTGTATAAATGTATATATATCAGAGTTGTTACATGTGTTTACATTGTTTTACATCCCCAGTAGTTACATACAAAATGCTACTGTGCTATGTCTAGTTTAGATACAAAATAATCAAGGTGTGTATACCTTTAGCGATGGGATGCAGCGGAATTACCAAAAAGGGACGCCTCCAGTCACGCTCTATCTATACTCAAATCTCTGTAGAGAGGGGAAAATAAGGGGGGTGAGCAAACCACACGCTCAGTAAGGCAATCATGCGAACAGGTAGATACTGTACTATCTACGTGATCGTGATGCCATGCTCAAAAGCATTTAATTCATTGTTTATCTCAAAACATGAGTGTATGATTGTGTTAATGGTATGTAAAGCATTCATGCTATTAAAATTCAGTGCACATTTCAACTCAAAGCATGGTATAAATCATCATGCATAATTCACAACAAAAGCATGGCATTAAACATCATGCATTTTCACAATAAGGCATGGCATTAAACACCATGCATCCGTGCACTTTTAAAAAAAAACCATTAACAAATCAATCCAACGTCAGGTCCCAGCCCATCCCTCGGGCTTTCCTGACCACAATCACTTCAAACATGGATTTATTCTCAAATAGCATTAGACATGTGAGATAGGCAGTTCAACAATAGGTAATAACCTCAAGGCCTATGTACATAACCTGTGATACCGGCTACACGGATCAGGTGTGCGGGATATCACCACCATCTGCTTCCACACGGGAGGTGGGTCAAATCCTACCCGCCGGTCCATAGCAGATCTCGTCCGAAGACGGCACATCACATCACAACACGGTACAATGTACTCCATGCTACATGCACGGTACAACGTACTCCGTGGACCCCCAGCCTTATCCCTCGTTCGGGCTCATCAGCTGTTCCTCCAACCCTTATCCCTCGTTCGGGCTCATCAGGTGGATCTCCAACCCTTATCCCTCATTCGGGCTCATCAGGTTGTTTTAACATGCCATGTCTCAAAACAATGCACGCGTGAGCCTATTTAATCGATGTGACACCAAGTCTACTCGAAGCTCCAAATACGGCAACATGCAAGGTGGGCATCCAGTGCGAGACAAACTCAAAGCACAATGCCAAAACAATATGAAATCCATGTGAAAACTAGTGCCTCATGCACTCTTTCATACTCATGAAATCATGTTGGTGGCTCAAAACTTGCAAAATATGGTTAACAAAACCAAAACGTACACATTTCTTTTGCAAATCATTTCAATGTTAGCCAACCTACCAATCATTTGCTAAAAAGCAATAAAACATGATTTCCAAAGAAATATGCTTTTGTTTTCATGCACATTTCTCAAACTCCCAACTTTTACCCTTCAATCACCCAACAACAACATTTCCTAATCTCATGCATTCTAGCAAAACATTTATGCGCCCAAATTGCGCACAATATCTCTAAGAGTCCACACAATTCCCTTACCTCGATTTACTTGGTGTGACTCCTTTCCTTTTAGCTTCTCACGCTCTTGGCTCAACTCGCCTCGGCGTATCCTCGGAAGCTGCGATTCATTCATTAAATCGATTGAGTTAACGTATTTAACCCATAATTGACCTCACTAGTCAACATTATTTACTTATGCATTTTACAAATGCCTTAACCCTCATTTTACCTCTTTTAGGTAAACCTCACAATTTATCCACTAACCAAATCTTAAAATCATACCACATCACTATTAATGATTTCTACATATCTCATTCATCATTAATCTCCATCAATTTCACTTTCTCACACTAAACCATTTCTAGGTCAAAATCATTCCAATGCATTCTAGATAGTTTCTAACCATCCATACTCATGCCAAACAAATCCAAAATCAAATAAATAAACAATGTACCATAATTGGAGTGTTAGAATCTTACCAAATTTGATTTCTCTTCTTGCTCCAATGGCAATGCCCTTAACTCCTCCAATACCAACAATGGGAAAATGCTTTCCAACTATGTTGTTCTTCTCTTTGATAGGAACAACTTTGTCTCTAATGATCTCTCTTCAAACCTCACTGAAAATGGCTGATTTTTGAGAGAGAAAGTTAGGTTTTTGGGTTGAAAGTGGAATGTTTGTGTTTTTTCCCGAATTTTCTGATTTCCAGCACTCCTTTTTTAGAAATAGCTTGAGGAGATCGATCTGGTCCAAGAGGAGATCGATCTGGTCCCTTAAAATCCCTCTTTTTCACGGCATTTTTAAGCCTGAGATCGATCTGTCGAAGAATGAGATCGATCTGTTGAGGCATGAGATCGATCTGTCGAAGCATGAGATCGATCTGCTCCCAAACAGAGAGCTAAGGAGATCGATCTGGTCCATTGGAGATCGATCTGTTCTATTCTCTCGCCCAAATAAGAGGATTCTGGCTCTTCCAGATCGATCTCTCATCCCATGAGATCGATCTGCCCTTCAAAATTTCTAGGTTTCCTCTGCAACAACACTTACCAAACATCCTAAATTTGCTACCATGATCATTTCCTCATTCATTCATCTTTGAGACTTGAAGATGGCATCCATCCTCACTTCATACACATTAAAACTTGTGTAGGATCTTTGTATGACCAATGGTACTTAATACAAACAAAAATGGAAGTGCACATCTTATGCAATTCTACTTCCATTTTACCAATCTATTCATAATCCATTCTACACACATTCTCCACATGTTTAAGTCCATTTCTACTCATTCATACATAATGAAACTTGTATGTACGATTATCACTCTCATTACAAGTGTGTACATTACTTGTGGACTTACATCACTTATACTTCACTCATGAATTCATAGTACAACTCTATTTACACTTCTATGTACATATATACCCTTATACATATACGGGGTCTCACATTCTCCCCCACTTAGAAAATTTGGTCCTCCAAATTGGAACCAATTATTCTGTGAACAACTCGGGATACCTCTCCCGCATCAAACTCTCCAATTCCCATGTGGCTTCTTCCACAGTGTGATGTTGCCAAAGTATCTTCACCAAGGGAATTGTCTTTGTCCTTAGCACTTTCTCTTTTCTATCCAATACCCGAACTAACTTCTCAACATAGGTCATACCCTCATTGAGCTCCAAAGGCTCATATCTTATCACATGTGTCGGGTCCGAGTGATACTTCCTCAACATGGATACGTGGAAGACGTTATGCACACTTGCCAACTCTGGTGGCAATGCCAACCTATACGCCTTGTCTCCCACCTTATCAAGTATCTCAAATGGCCCTATATATCGAGGGTTCAACTTTCCTTTCTTCCCAAATCTCATAATTCCCTTCGAAGGGGAAACTTTCAAAAACACTGACTCACCCACCTCAAACTCTAGTGGTCTCCGTCTCTTGTCAGCATAACTCTTTTGCCTGCTCTGAGCTGTCCGTAACCTCTCACATATCAATTGGACGTCCTCAGAGGCTTGTCTAACCAAGTCGGGAGCAAAGATCTATCTGTCACCAACCTCTTCCCATCCAATAGGGGAACGGCATCTACGCCCATACAATGCCTCATATGGTGCCATCCCGATACTCGCATGAAAACTGTTATTATACGCGAACTCTGCGAGTGGCAAATGGTCATCCCAGGAGCCTCCAAAATCCAATGCACACGCTCTCAACATGTCCTCCAGGGTCTGTATAGTCCTCTCTGACTGACCATCTGTCTGAGGATGAAACGCGGTGCTAAAATTCAACTGGGTCCCCATCGCTTCCTGAAAATGTTCCCAAAAGTGGGAAGTGAAGCGGGCATCCCTATCAGAAACAACGCTCACTGGAATTCCATGTAGCCTCACTATCTCGCGCACATATAGGTTCGCTAACTGGGTCAGAGTATCGGTAGCTCTCATAGCTAGAAAATGGGCTGACTTCGTCAACCGATCCACAATCACCCATATGGCATCATGACCTCTCCGGGTCCTCGGTAATCCCATCACAAAATCCATGGTGACATGCTCCACTTCCATGTCGGTATCGGTAGAGGCTGCAATAACCCTGCAGGCTTCTGATGCTCTACCTTTACCGGCTGACAGACGAGACACTTAGCAACATATTCAGCAATGTGCTTTTTCATTCTCGACCACCAATAAACCTTTCGAAGGTTTTGATACATTTTGGTACCCCCTGGATGTATCGTATACTTCGATGAGTGAGCCTCTGTCAGGATCAACCTTCTGATCTCTGCGTCATCAGGAACACATATCCTACCTCTGAACCTCAACAATCCATCCGAACTCAATCCAAAGTCCGTCTCTATACCCCTCTGTATCTGCCCGACAATATCACTACACTGCTGATCAACTCGCTGAGCCTGTCGGATTCGATCTACCAGATCCGGTTCCAACTGCAGGCTAGCTATCATAAATCCAGTATCAGCATCAGGCGGGGTCATATCCAAACTGAGGTTTGTGAACTGTTCCAACAGCTCGTGTTCCCTGATCATCATAAAGGATACCATCCCGAGATGCTTCCTACTCAATGCATCAGCAACCACATTTGCTTTACCCCGGTGGTATAGGATTTCACAATCATAATCCTTTAATAGCTCGAGCCATCTCCTCTGTCTCATGTTCAACTCTTTCTGTGAGAACAGGTACTTAAGGCTCTTATGCTCTGTATAAATCTGAAATCTCTCACCATAGAGGTAGTGGCGCCATATCTTCAGCGCAAACACCACCGCTGCCAACTCCAAGTCATGGGTCGGGTAGTTCCTCTCATGATCCTTTAACTGTCTTGATCCATAGGCTACTACCTTCCCATCCTGCATCAATACACAGCCCAGTCCTAGGTGTGAAGCATCTGCATACACCGAGAAACCTCCTGAGCTGGTAGGAATGGTGAGTATTGGAGCTGTAGTTAATCTCCTTTTCAACTCCTCAAAACTATCTTCACACTTTTTGTCCCACACAAACTCTACATTTTTCCTTGTGAGACGTGTCAATGGAGCAGCTAACCTCGAAAATCCCTCTACAAACCTTCGATAATACCCAGCTAAACCCAGGAAACTTCTGATCTCTGTCACTGTCTGGGGTCTCTGCCACTGAACTACGACCTCAATCTTAGATGGATCCACTGATACTCCATCCTTTGATACTATGTGACCCAGAAAAGAGATCTGTTTCAACCAAAAGTCGCACTTACTGAGTTTAGCGTACAACTTCTTCTCTCGAAGGGTTTGTAGCACTATCCTTAAATGCCTTTCATGTTCCTCTCTAGACCTTGAATACACCAGTATATCATCAATAAACACAATAACAAATCGATCCAAGTACTGGTGGAATACCTCATTCATCAAAGACATAAAAGCTGCGGGAGCATTCGTCAACCCGAATGGCATAACCATAAACTCATAATGTCCATACCGGGTGCGAAAAGCTGTCTTGGGTACATCTCCACCTCGTATCTTCAACTGATGGTACCCTGATCTCAGATCTATCTTGGAAAAGACCTGCGCTCCCTTAAGCTGATCCAACAAATCATCGATGCGTGGGAGGGGATACTTATTCTTGATGGTGGCCTTATTCAACAACCGGTAGTCTATACACAGTCGGAGGCTTCCATCCTTCTTCCTTACAAACAGAACCGGTGTTCCCCAAGGTGAGACGCTCGGCCTGATGAACCCCTTCTCCAGCAACTCTTGTAATTGTTTCCTTAACTCCTCTAACTCAACTTGAGCCATCCTGTATGGTGGCTTGGACATCGGCTCTGTACCAGGTGCCAAATCTATACCAAACTCCATCTCCCTATCTGGAGGTAACCCTGGTAACTCATCCGGAAAGACATCTGGAAATTCTCTAACCACGGGTATGTCTTCCAATTCCGGACGTGCCTTATCCATCTCAATCACAAAAGCGATGAATCCTTCACATTATTCTTTCCACCATTAGTATCATAAATCATCACATCACATACATAAATGAAATCAAATTTATCCTTCATACATCATGTATCAAGATTATACTCATCAAACTTATAAAAATCATGTTCTTTAATTTCATTTCACAAAATTAACTACAAGATTGTCTATCTTTGGAAACATCAAGGTTTTAGCATGACAATCCATAACAACATGATTGGCAGCCAACCAATCCATTCCTAGGATCACATCAAAATCACTCATGTTTAATAAAATTAAATCGGCTGCCATCTCTTTACCTCCTATCTTCATTTTACAATCCCTATATATATGCTCAGTCAACTGACTATCATTCATAGGGGTAGATATCAACAACATCTTATCAAGCAGCGTGGGTTTTACATGCTTCAACAATTTACATGCAAAGGATGGCGAAATAAAGGAATGCGTGGCACCAGGATCAAACAGTACATAAGCTTCTAAATCAAAGATTTGGATGGTACCTTTTACCATATCTGATGACTGATCTGCAGTATCCTGATCCAGTGCGTGCACTCATCCTCTGCTTACACCCACTACTTGCTTCCCCTTTTCCTCAGCTGTAGCCCTCCTCCTCGGAGCAGCAGTACCAACTGGAGCTCTCTCTGGTTCCTTGCCCTTCTGTGGGGCTCTCTCTATCATCTCTGGGCAATCTCTGATTACGTGCCCTGGCTTCCCACATCTGAAGCATACAACCTGAGGTCCGTAACATGGTCGAGTACCATGGTACCTACCACACTTGCCACATTGGTCTGTAGTAGGCCGTGGTCCTCCAATCACGATTCCCTTAGCTGGAGCAATGGCCGGATACATGGGAGTATCAACTGTCCTCTCTCGGATCTCATCAATTCTCGGCCTCTTTCCAGAGAATCTCTTGCTTCCTTTATAGCTGAAGCCTCTATCCATCATAGGTCTCTTCTTATCTCTGTCCCTCATCTTACCAACCTTCCTAAATTCCGAGGCAATTCTATCAACATCTTGTTCACATAATTGCGCCCTGCGTACTGCCTCCTCATAGGTCGGTATATCTAGGGGAACCAATCTAGACCTGACGGTTGGTCTCAATCCATCCACAAACTTCTGGATCTTCTCGACCTCATTACTCATCGTGTTGGGATCATATCTGCCCAGGGATATAAAAGCAGTCTCATACTCATCCACAGTCCTGCTCCCTTGGGTCAGTCCCAAAAATGCCATCTTTAGCTTTCGCTGGGCGGTATCCGGGACATACTGTCTCCGGAAGGCCTCTAGGAACACATCCCAGCTGATCTTAGTATGCCGGGCTCTCAAAATAGGCCTGGTGGATTTCCACCAATGTTCTGCTGATCCCTTCAGCATAAAAGCGGCAAATGCTACCATCTCGGTAGTAGTGCACTCAAAGAACCCATATAATTTCTCGATCTCATTGATCCAATCCTCAGCCGCTACTGGGTCCTTTACTCCACTGAAAGACGGCGGTCCAAACTTCTGGAACTGCCGCAGTCTATCCAAATCACATCCATATCCCCAACCTCTACTGCCTGGCATAGCAACCGGCGTAGGCACATCCTATGTGGGCGGGGTATCTGTCGTCTGAGGTCCTTGGGCTTGCCTCGCCCGTGCCTCGGGAGCTGCTGCCTGCTCGGCATCACCCTGTGTAGCGGGACTCTGTCTACCGCCAACTCCAGGTTAAGATTGAGTGACCAATTCCAAAATCATCTCAATACTCCGCTCAATCCTCACGAAGCGAGCCTCAGTACTCTCGGGCCTCTCCTCTGGACCCTGTGGAGCGTGCTCAACGTCGACCTCCACCTCAACATCCTCCTGAGCCTCGTGTGTTTTCGGCTCAACACGACCCCCAGGCCTACCTCTACGGCCTCGAGCTTGTGCTCTCATCCCTCTACCGCGACTGGTATTAGGCATACTTACTCAGTTCCCTACATTCACAACCAATTACTTAGTCAACCCATCGACATACACTATTTGTATCTAAACAAGCACAGTAACTTGGGGATGTAATTTTTTTCACTTATTAAGCATTTTAGACACGACACACGTCAGACCAACTCGAGCTCTGATACCAACTTCTGTCACGACCCTCAACTTACCAAAATACGTATAAATTTTTCGCATTTTCATGCATCAATCCTTAATCATCCTTCCTCGATCGTGAACAACCACACACTTAACAGTTGGGCTGTGTGTCGACGTCTAACTCACTCCACCATACCAATTCAATTTGAATCATTATTTATGAGTAAACACTTGTATAAATGTATATATATCAGAGTTGTTACATGTGTTTACATTGTTTTACATCCCCAGTAGTTACATACAAAATGCTACTATGCTATGTCTAGTTTAGATACAAAATAATCAAGGTGTGTATACCTTTAGCGATGGGATGCAGCGGAATTACCAAAAAGGGACGCCTCCAGTCACGCTCTATCTATACTCAAATCTCTGTAGAGGGGAAAATAAGGGGGGTGAGCAAACCACACGCTCAGTAAGGCAATCATGCGAACAGGTAGATACTGTACTATCTACGTGATCGTGATGCCATGCTCAAAAGCATTTAATTCATTGTTTATCTCAAAACATGAGTGTATGATTGTGTTAATGGTATGTAAAGCATTCATGCTATTAAAATTCAGTGCACATTTCAACTCAAAGCATGGTATAAATCATCATGCATAATTCACAACAAAAGCATGGCATTAAACATCATGCATTTTCACAATAAGGCATGGCATTAAACATCATGCATCCGTGCACTTTTAAAAAAAAACCATTAACAAATCAATCCAACTTCAGGTCCCAGCCCATCCCTCGGGCTTTCCTGACCACAATCACTTCAAACATGGATTTATTCTCAAATAGCATTAGACATGTGAGATAGGCAGTTCAACAATAGGTAATAACCTCAAGGCCTATGTACATAACCTGTGATACCGGCTACACGGATCAGGTGTGCGGGATATCACCACCATCTGCTTCCACACGGGAGGTGGGTCAAATCCTACCCGCCGGTCCATAGCAGATCTCGTCTGAAGACGGCACATCACATCACAACACGGTACAATGTACTCCATGCTACATGCACGGTACAACGTACTCCGTGGACCCCCAGCCTTATCCCTCGTTCAGGCTCATCAGCTGTTCCTCCAACCCTTATCCCTCGTTCGGGCTCATCAGGTGGATCTCCAACCCTTATCCCTCGTTCGGGCTCATCAGGTTGTTTTAACATGCCATGTCTCAAAACAATGCACGTGTGAGCCTATTTAATCGATGTGACACCAAGTCTACTCGAAGCTCCAAACACGGCAACATGCATGGTGGGCATCCAGTGCGAGACAAACTCAAAGCACAATGCCAAAACAATATGAAATCCATGTGACAACTAGTGCCTCATGTACTCTTTCATACTCACGAAATCATGTAGGTGGCTCAAAACTTGCAAAATATGGTTAACAAAACCAAAACATACTCATTTCTTTTGCAAATCATTTCAATGTTAGCCAACCTACCAATCATTTGCTAAAAAGCAATAAAACATAATTTCCAAAGAAATATGCTTTTGTTTTCATGCACATTTCTCAAACTCCCAACTTTTACCCTTCAATCACCCAACAACAACATTTCCTAATCTCATGCATTCTAGCAAAACATTTATGCGCCCAAATTGCGCACAATATCTCTAAGAGTCCACACAATTCCCTTACCTCGATTTACTTGGTGTGACTCCTTTCCTTTTAGCTTCTCACGCTCTTGGCTCAACTCGCCTCGGCGTATCCTCGGAAGCTGCGATTCATTCATTAAATCGATTGAGTTAACGTATTTAACCCATAATTGACCTCACTAGTCAACATTATTTACTTATGCATTTTACAAATGCCTTAACCCTCATTTTACCTCATTTAGGTAAACCTCACAATTTATCCACTAACCACATCTTAAAATCATACCACATCACTATTAATGATTTCTACATATCTCATTCATCATTAATCTCCATCAATTTCACTTTCTCACACTAAACCATTTCTAGGTCAAAATCATTCCAATGCATTCTAGATAGTTTCTAACCATCCATACTCATGCCAAACAACTCCAAAATCAATTAAATAAACAATGTACCATAGTTGGAGTGTTAGAATCTTACCAAATTTGATTTCTCTTCTTGCTCCAATGGCAATGCCCTTTAACTCCTCTAATACCAACAATGGGAAAATGCTTTCCAACTATGTTATTCTTCTCTTTGATAGGACAACTTTGTCTCTAATGATCTCTCTTCAAACCTCACTGAAAATGGCTGATTTTTGAGAGAGAAAGTTAGGTTTTTGGGTTGAAAGTGGAATGTTTGTGTTTTTTCCCGAATTTTTTGATTTCCAGCACTCCTTATATAGAAATAGCTTGAGGAGATCGATCTGGTCCAAGAGGAGATCGATCTGGTCCCTTAAAATTCCTCTTTTTCACGGCATTTTTAAGCCTGAGATCGATCTGTCGAAGCATGAGATCGATCTGTTGAGGCATGAGATCGATCTGTCGAAGCATGAGATCGATCTGCTCCCAAACAGAGAGCTAAGGAGATCGATCTGGTGCATTGGAGATCGATCTGTTCTATTCTCTCGCCCAAATAAGAGCATTCTGGCTCTTCCAGATCCATCTCTCATCCCATGAGATCGATCTGCCCTTCAAAATTTCCAGGTTTCCTCTGCAACAACACTTACCAAACATCCTAAATTTGCTACCATGATCATTTCCTCATTCATTCATCTTTGAGACTTGAAGATGGCATCCATCCTCACTTCATACACATTAAAACTTGTGTAGGATCTTTGTATGACCAATGGTACTTAATACAAACAAAAAAGGAAGTGCACATCTTATGCAATTCTACTTCCATTTTACCAATCTATTCATAATCCATTCTACACACATTCTCCACATGTTTAAGTCCATTTCTACTCATTCATACATAATGAAACTTGTATGTACGATTATCACTCTCATTACAAGTGTGTACATTACTTGTGGACTTACATCACATATACTTCACTCATGAATTCATAGTACAACTCTATTTACACTTCTATGTACATATATACCCTTATACATATACGGGGTCTCACAACTAACCCGAGTGATTCGTTGATTTCAGGCATGCACAACATTATTTCGAGTTCCCAATTACTTCTTAGTTTTCCAAATAAGAAATAAACTGGAGAAAATTTGGGTTTCACAGTGATAATGCAGAATAGAAAGGCAACTGCCTATGGATCTTGACAATTAAAAGATCATGAGAAGAACTACCTAACCCATGATTTTGGAATGGGAAACTGTAATATTTACATTGGAGTTAAGGCACCACTACTTGTGTGGAGAGGATTACAGATTTTATTGAGAATGAAAGTCTTAGATATTTATTTTCATAGAAGCAATTGAACATAAGACAAAGGAAATGACTAGGGTTAGTGCCTTGAGCTGAAGTGACTTCGAGATGGTGTTATATATATATATATTTGTAATGATTAGGAAATACGAACTATTGGAACGTTCTGTGAACCTCAAATTGGATGCGGTTCTTTTGATACTGATTTTTACTGTACGATAGTTAACCTAAGATTTGAACACTGGACTTGATTGATCGAATCAAATAGGCTCAGCGTAATGATAAGTACTGTATTGATGTAGCTAATCAGATCTAGATGGTTACTACAATTGATTTTTGTATTGGTACTAATGGTTTGTAAGATTCAGAGATAGAATATGTGTACCCGATGATTCAGAATTAAAGAAGAAGATTCTATGAGAAGCTTATTCATTAAGATATAGTCTATATCCGGATAGCACTAAGATACATCAAAATCTCTGAAAGGTATAATGAGATATGGAAAGAAAGGAAAGCAAAGTCCCCGATACATTGGACCTTTCCAGATCTTAGACCGAGTGGGAGAAAAAGTTTACAGATTGACGCTACCACCAAAATTATCAAGTATTCATAATGTCTTCCACGTTTCAATGCTACGCAAGTATCATCCAGATCCGGCGCATGTGATAAAATACGAACCACTAGAATTGAAAGAGGATATGACATATGTGGAGAAACCGATTCAGATCTTGGCAAGAAAGAAAAGGCATTGCGGTCTAAGACGATTCCTCTGGTCCAGGTTTTATGGTAGTACCATAATTCAGAAGATGTCACGTGGGAATTAGGAAGCTTAATGTGAGAATAATACCCACAGTTGTTGAAGACTAATATACTTTTAAATTTGGGGACCAAATTTCCTAAAGTGGGGAGAATGTAAATTCCATGAATTTTCTCGTATTCGGTTTAGCAAGGATTAGCAAGTAAATGAATGGAATTGAGAAAGACCACGTTGACCGAAAATTTAATTGGAATTAAAATTTAACATAAGAGATTTAGGTGGATTTAATTAAATAAAATATTATATCATGCAGTATTAATGAGTACAAAAATGACATGATACCAATTGAGGTATGATGCAATATTATACTACAATCGATTATACTATAGAAAATTATTATTAGTTTAATTTACAATTTTAAGAGCAAAGATTGGCTTCATCTTCTTAAGCCAACTCGAAGCCATTTTAAATTATTTGTTAGTGATGGTGATTCCACAGTAGAGAAACAAGAAAAGAAATGGAAATGAATAAATGAAATATAGGGAAAATGGAGAAAGTGCAGTGGTTGATGCATGGTCAAATCATACTTAATAGAAGCCATTTAGAAGAGGGAAAAGTTTGAATTGAGTAAGGTAGTGGACAAAAACCGATGTGATGGAGCAGTAAGGACATGAAAGTAGCTGGCAAAGGAAATTAAATGATATACAAATGGAATAATAGAATGATGTATCTGAAAACAAATGAAAGAGAAATTAAGTAACTGACAAGGATTAAATACAAAACAAGCAAATGAAGAGATTGAGGCAGTGGCCGAAAATGGAGAAGAGGAGTGCTGAAGATGGATAAAAACTGAAGAACAAAAGCATGGGATAAAGGCTTGTACCGAAGCAGGTAAGGCCTGTTAAAGGAAAATATAAACTTGTATAATTTTGAAATTTTAGTAGAAAAAAGACAAGAAAAAAAGGGATGGTAATGAGGCTGGAAACCCGAGTTGTATAGACTTGCAGGACATGGTGTAAACAGAAACGGGAGTGGGATGTGTGAAGGCTGGTGGTGAAAGGAAGCAAGGACTGCGAGTATCGAAGCTATATGCGTAGGTCTGTTGTAGACACAAAACCAAGCTCTCATACTCTGCCTTCTGGCTCTATCATTTTTCCCAGTCTAATTCCCTTCTTGCGATTCATTCTTGCTTCACTAAACTATTTACTGTTTGCTCACCCTTGAACTCATCCCATATCCCTTGTTCTGTACTATCAATTTTCATCATCTTCACCATTACTATTGTCCATTTCATCATCAGAGGGCGCAGGGATTTGTCCCTGCACGCGCACTCCGATTATTTAGTTAGAAAACTGAAGTTTTATATATATGAAGAAGGGAATTGTGTTCTTCAGAATCAAGAGAGTCTTCTTTTCCTTTTTTCTCCTTTTCAAGTACTCACCTGGGGTATTTATAGGTTTCTTCCGGGTCGGTTCAGGCTGAGGCCCAGGCGCGTGTCTGGGCTGCGACAGAGTCATTGAGCACTCTGTCTCGTTTCGGGCCTAGACAACTTGCGGGTGAGTCTGTCAGGCGGCAGAGTTCATGTGTGGACCTCTGCTGCGGTCTATGCGGTAGAGTTCTGTCGCAGTACTGGAGTAGAGATCTGTCGCAGAGCTGGCGGCATAGGTCTGTCGCAGGATATGCGGTAGAGGTCTATAGCAGAGTATGCGGTAGAGGTCTGTACCGACATATAGTGCCGCACGAGCCTACGCGACAGAGTCTCTATCGCCTCGAGACTCTATCGTATGTCAAGCTACTCTGTCGCGGTAACAGCCACGTGGCTTATCTTGTGTCTGACACGTGGCGGTCTCTGATTGGTCGATCTTTGTGCGCGTGGACTTTGATGATAGGACCACCATCAATTGCTCCCCACTCTTTGGTAGGAATTTTTCCTGCGAAAGAGGATCCGGGTCCAGATTTGCTTTTCCCGGGTCGGGGCGGATCCTTGCGCGGGTGTGGCGTAGCCGCACGCCTATATATACTGGGTCCTTGCTGTCACAATCGCTATTGAGTTCTCTCGCGAAGACCACTCTCCCGCAGATTCTCTCACACTCTGTCGCTACTCTCCCGTAACTCTGCCGCGTGAACGTTACTGTGTCGCAAGTCTGCCGCCACATCTTGAAACTCTGTCGCCGTTCTTTTGCTGTCTTCCTTTTAGGTATACTCTGTCGTCCATAATTATTTTTTGATTTCCCCCGAACTTCTAAAATGGCTGGCCATGGTGTAGGAAAACAAATAGACCTAGGAGTCAAGTCGACTTTGAAGGAAGCCGACGTCCGAGACCTAGTATCTAGGTTTCCTTTGCCCGAGGGATACTCCTATAGACTTCCCACCCCTCAAGGGAGTGACAAACGTCGTGTGTCCGACGGGGTAGTTATTTTTAGGGCAGCCTTAGAATTAGGACTCCGCTTCCCGTTGTCCGACTTTGGGGCTTCTTTCCTTAGGACTCATAGGGTTGCCCCCGGACAACTGCATCCTCACGCATGGATGCAGTTAATAGGGTTTACCGTGCATTGCCACCTAAGGGGCGTTTCTCCATCTCTTCCCCTTCTCGATGTCTTTTTCAGATTTCGAGGTAGCCCCGGTCTAGTCCCTTACTCACTTCAGCGGGTGTACCAGCCTGGCTTTGAGAACAGGTTATTCGAGAAACCCGCTAATAAGCTCCACGGTTTTGAATCGGAGTGGCTTGTTGTGGAGATGCCTGGGGGCCTGAATTTCCCTACTCGTTGGGAGACTAGGCGTGAAATCCCCAAGGGCCCCCGGATTGCTACTCTTAGGGAACAGTTGGCCTCAGACGTTGATAGGTTATTAGTCGATAGACCCGTTAATCTTGATAGCCTTTTATCAAACGAAAATTTGATATTAGCTGGCTGGGGTGTGGGTTCTATTCCTATTGTCGGCCCTTCTGTCCCTTCTTCGGATCCTCCACCTTCAGTTTCTCCCGAATTGAACCCCGAACCTCTTAGGCCACAGGAAGACATAGGGAGTACCAATGTAGAGTCTAGTTCTGGCAGCGAACCCTTAGCTGACCTGACCGGCTGGGAAGGGTTCATCTCAACTTTCATGGTGCTCCCTGATGACGATACGATAAATATAGAGTCCCTTCAGGAGCATTTTGATTCTCCTGATGGTAACTTTTTATTATTTTTTACTGCTTGCTGATTCTGATCATATTTTTGACCACTTATTTGTTCTCTTTCTTTTTTGCAGATATGAGTCACTTTCGACGATCCCTGGGGCGTCAAATTTCAGAGGCTGGTCCATCTAGCGATCCCACTAGAAAGAGGCCTCGTTTAGCTGATGATGTTCATAGCGAGGCGCCGGTCCCTCTTCAGTTGCCTCGGGCCCGAACCCCACTCGTTTCTAGGCAAGTGATGCCTCCTCCTCCTCCGAAACAAAGAGATCCCACCCGGGATAGAGGGAGAGTTCCTTCATCGTCACGGGGGGCTTCTGGTTCATCTGGACGGTCTCGTTCCGAAGAGCGCGCTGAATACAACATAATTCCGTCTCAGCGAAAGAATCGGAGGCACTTGTATAGCGAGGAGTCGATGGCGACTAGGCCAATTCTCCCGAGGGTAGGCCCCATTGATGAGAGGTCCTACCCTGTGGACGGTGGTTTTATCATGAGGGGGGCCGAGTTTCGGGTTTACCCGGGAGTTCGAGACAATGATACCTTGGACACTCCCGGGGTAGCTTCCTGACTGAGTTGGGCTACTATTCTCTCGAGGGACGAGGTTAGAATATTCAGGAATTATCCGGAGGGAGAAGACTTGGCTAATATGGAAGTGATAAGGGTAAGTTTCATATTCTTTTTCGTTTAACTTCTTTTTGCTGTGCTTTTGAATTTGACTTTTTGTATTTCTTTGCAGCTGGCTCAGAGGACCGTGGCCAATAACGCTCAACACCGGGCCTATGGGGAACGAGCTGATAAGGAAATTTGGGAGTTGAAGGACAAGGTCATGGAGCTATCGAACACTGTCAACAACTTGTCCAAACTTCCGGACGTGGTATGGAACTTAGAGGAACAGCTCTCGAAGGCACGGCAGGATTTGGACCAGGCCAAGGGTGATCTTACCGTCGAGGCGGCCCAATCAAGTAAATTTCATGAAGATCTCCAAGAGGCCCACGCCGAACTGGACCTTATGCAGTCCAACTACGGGTCTTTGCTTACTCGTAATCAGGAGCACGAACATTACGTCGCCAAGTTAGAAAGTCGGGCTACTCCTTCATTGACCCGAGTGGAGATTGATGACATCAGGGCGGAAGCCGTGAAGGAGTATCGCCTTTCTAAGGATTGCTTGAGGCGGAAGGAGGATTTTTCAAATCCATATGTGAAATACGGATTTTACCTCGCTCGATCATGGTTAGAGAAGCATAAGGAAGGCGAAGAATTCCCCGAGCTCCAGTATACGGACGAGGCGATACTGTTCGAGGCCCCTGACAGGACTAAGTACAAACCTGGGGCTGAACCTACGGACGAGCTTTTCAAGATGGCTGCCCAAGATGACCTCGCCAACCTCACCAATTCTTGGGAGCCCGCGGACCTGGACGGTGCTCCCGAGCCTATTGGTGCTCTTCTTGACTTAGACGGCGAGGAGGGTCAGCAGTCCTTAGGGAGCGAGGGTCCGTCTGTAGCTGATCCCCAGCCTCCTCCTGAAGATTAGATAGTTGTTTGTAGTTTTTGTTTTGATTTTTTACTTTTATCGGATGTACTTGTAAAGATCTACTAAAGATCTACTTGTAATGATTTTTGAATGAAATGAAATCCAGATTTTTGTTCACGCTTCATATCGCATTACTTCTCTATTTGTCATTTATCATCCCTTATCTGTTTATTTATTTTGCTTGTATATATTTGTGTATGCTCCCCAATTCTTGATAGAAAGATATATTTTTAGAAAGAATTTTTCGTATAAACATATCGTTTTCCGAGGCCTGATTACTATGACGTGAGTGCGTCTTCAGTTTTTACAGCCTTTATATTTTTGTTGCCTAGCCACAGTGACGCATAGCGCCTCAGGCTCTTACGGCTCGTTGGTTGTACGCCTGACCATAGTAACGCATAGCGCCTCAGGCTCTTACGGCTTTTCTGATTGTACACCTGGCCACAGTGACGCATAGCGCCTCAGGCTCTTACGGCTCTTCTGATTATACGCCTGGCCTCAGTGACGCATAGCGCCTCAGGCTCTTACGGCTCGTCTGAGTATACGCCTGGCCACAGTGACGCATAGCGCCTCAGGCTCTTACAGCTCTTCTGAATATACGCCTGGCCACAGTGACGCATAGCGCCTCAGGCTCATACGGCTCTTCTGAATATACGCCTGGCCACAGTGACGCATAGCGCCTTAGGCTCTTACAGCTCGTTTGAATATACGCCTGGCCACAGTGACGCATAGCCCCTTAGGCTCTTACGGCTCTTCTGAATATACGCCTGGCCACAGTGACGCATAGCGCCTCAGGCTCTTATGGCTCTTCTGAATATACGCCTGGCCATAGTGACGCATAGCGCCTCAGGCTCTTACGGCTCTTCTGAATATACGCCTGGCCAGAGTGACGCATAGCGCCTTAGGCTCTTACGGCTCGTCTGAATATACGCCTGGCCACAGTGACGCATAGCGCCTCAGGCTCTTACGGCTCTTCTGAATATACGCCTGGCCACAGTGACGCAGAGCGCCTCAAGCTCTTACGGCTCTTCTGAATATACGCCTGGCCACAGTGACGCATAGCGCCTCAGGCTCTTACGGCTCGTCTGTATCCTGTCACAGAATTTAGATATATAACAGCTGGAAACGTATGACAATAATAGTATCTTGTGATAGTATAAAAAATATGAGATTATAACGTTCAAGAAAGAAAATATAGCGATTAATTCAAATACAGTTTTAAGTGATTTGAATTCCACGTTTTTCCTATTTTCTTCCCTTGTAAAGTCTCCAGGATACAGGTGTTGGGCCCAATCTTATGTTTGATTCTGAATGGACCTTCCCAGTTAGCTCTGAATTTTCCATCTTCCTTCAAGGCATTCGTGATTTGCGACTTTCTGAGCACTAGATCTCCCTCAGACATTGGTCTGTCTCTCACCCGGCTATTATAGTAGTTGGCCACCCTTTGATGATAGGATGCCAATCGAATAGCCGCGGCTTCTCTATGTTCATCAAGTAGATCTAGGCTTTCCCTCAACGCTTGTGAATTCTCTTCCTCTACTAAGGGCACCATCCTGGGCGACAGTGCTCCGATTTCCACGGGGATCAATGCTTCAGTGCCATACACGAGGCTGAACGGCGTTTCTCCGATTGACACCCGACTAGTGGTACGATATGCCCACAAAACACTAGGTAATTCGTCCACCCATGCACCTTTAGCTTTGTCTAGCCTGGTCTTCAGCCCATGAAGAATAGTCCAATTACTGACTTTGGCCTGTCCATTGGCTTGAGGATATGACACCGAAGAGATCCTTAGTTGAATGTCGAGGCGTTTACAGAATTCGCGAAAGGCATTACAATCAAATTGCTTTCCATGGTCGGCATTTAAGATGCGTGGGATTCCGAATCGACAGATAATGTCTTTCCATACCATCGCCTCGACTTTCTTCTCTGTGATTGTAGCTAAAGGCTCTGCTTCAATCCACTTTGTGAAGTAGTCGATGGCGATTAATAGGAATTTTCGTTGACCCATGGCTAACAGAAAAGGCCCTAGAATATCCAACCCCCATTGTGCAAAAGGAATTGGCTGTATCGTACCTTGAGAAGGGGTCACTGGGGCTGTTGTGATAGGCGCAAACCTTTGGCATTTGTCACACCTACGGGTTTGGTCCGTTGCATCTTTCTTCAACGTCGGCCAGTAGAATACTGATCGCAGTATCTTGGCAGCAAGGGCTCTAGCTCCTAAGTGTTCGCCGCAAATCCCTTCGTGCACTTCAGCTAGGGCGTAATTTGCTTGCTCCGGTCCCAGACACTTTAACAAGGGTGACGAATATCCCCTTTTGTACAATTCCCCGTTGATTAGTGTGAACTTAGCCGCTCGTATTTTTAAGCGACGAGCCTCGTCCTTATCTTGGGGGAGTGTAGCCTCAGTGAGATACTGCTTGAATGGGGATCTCCAGTCATCTCCCGTTTCAATGTCACACACTTCGACCTCTTCGATACTAGGCCGTTCGAGCCTCTCCACCCTGACTATCCTTCCTCTTGTCTCATTGGAAGAGGCTAACTTGGACAATGAATCAGCATGTGTGTTTTCGGACCGGTTAATTTGTATCAGCTGAAAGCTTTTAAAAGCCTGTGCCAAAGATTGGAATTTCTTCAGACAAGGGGCCAACATCGGTTCTCGAACCTCATATTGTCCATTGAACTGGGTTACCACCAATTGAGAGTCACTACGTGCTACCAAGTGGTGAACCTGCAGTTTGTCGGCCAACCTCATCCCGGCTATCAAGGCCTCGTACTCCGCTATGTTGTTTGAGCTAGGGAACCTAAACCGTAAAGAGTATTCCAAGGATTTCCCTTCTGGCGATATCAATACTACACCTGCCCTGCTTCCGTTTGCACTTGATGCCCCGTCGACATACAGCAGCCATGGTTGAGTTTCCCTTTCGTCGCTGCCGCTCGGGCTAGTGCATTCTACTATAAAATCTACCAAAGCTTGACCCTTGATAGCCTGTCTGGGTTGGAACGTGATATCGTATCCTCCAAGTTCCACTGCCCATTTCACTAGTCTTCCTGAGTGTTCAGGCTTATGGAGGATTTGTCTTAACGGTTGATCCGTCAGGACAGTGATGGGGTGAGCCTGAAAATAAGGGCGCAACTTACGCGAGGCCATCACAAGGGC
Organism: Firmiana major; assembly: GCA_033439115.1. Taxonomy (NCBI): domain Eukaryota; kingdom Viridiplantae; phylum Streptophyta; class Magnoliopsida; order Malvales; family Malvaceae; genus Firmiana; species Firmiana major. Next base: position 39,607,735 of record CM065908.1, on the reverse strand, counting down.
TAACACTAGCTTTTCGGCCAGCGGATAGCGGGTTTTTGGGTCTAGCAGTACTTTGCTCACATAGTAGATGGGACAGTACACCATTTCATCCTTCTTTATTAGCACCGCACTGACGGCTAAATCACCGATTCCCAAGTACATATACAATTGTTCCCCTTCTAGGGGCCTTGTCAACAAAGGTAACTGCTTCAGATATTCTTTGAGGTCCTCGAAAGCCTTTTGACAATCTCCCGACCATTTAAAATTCTTTCCTCCCCGTAGAGTTTTGAAGAAAGGTAAGCTCCTTTCTGTTGACTTTGACAAAAAGCGATTCAGAGCTGCTATTCTGCCTTTCAATCTCTGGACGTCTCTTACCGTGGTTGGGGGTTTCATGTCAATGACTGCCTGCACCTTTTCGGGATTAGCCTCGATACCCCTATCAGTGATCATGAAGCCCAAGAACTTCCCTGATCGTACCCCAAACGAGCACTTTTCGGGGTTTAGCTTCAAATTGAATCTCCTCAGTACCTCGAATACCCGGGACATCTGATGAGCATGAGACTCTCCTGCTCGACTCTTGATGATCATATCGTCCACGTAGGCTTCCATGGTATTTCCCAGAAGATCTTTAAATACTTTGTTCACCATTCGTTGATATGTAGCTCCAGCGTTCTTTAAACCGAACGGCATTACCCGATAGCAATATGTTCCGTCGTCGGTTATAAAAGAAGTCTTCTCTTCATCTTCTGGGTGAAGCATCATTTGGTGGTATCCGAAAAAGGCGTCTAAGAAGCTGAGGAGTTCATATCCGGATGTTTCATCCACTAGTCTATCTATCCGGGGTAGGGGGTACGAATCTTTAGGGTAGGCTTTGTTCAGATCAGTGAAATCTACACACATTCGCCACTTCCTACTAGATTTCTTTACCATTACCACGTTGGCTAGCCATTCAGGGTAGTAGACTTCTCGGATGAATCCGGCGTCCAGGAGTTTATTTACTTCTTCAGTAATTGCTTTTTGTCTTTTCGGGGCAAAATTTCTCTTTTTCTGTTTGACAGGCCTGTGCTCGGGTAAAACATTGAGCTCGTGGCAGATCACTTTGGGATTAATCCCGGGCATGTCCGCTGGGGTTCGAGCGAAAACATCCGAGTTTTCTCTTAGGCATTCAACTATCTCACTCCTTGCTTGTTCGTTTAGCTAAGTCCCGATGAATGCCTTCTTCTCTCCATCTCCCCTTGTTAGCTCAATGGCTTCCGTTTCCTCTACGGGCTGAGGCTTGGGCGGATCCTCTATGCACAAAGTCTCCTTTCTTTGTGCTCCTTTGTTGGCGGTAGAAGCGTTATAACAAGTGCGGGCGCTCTTTTGATCTCCTCGCACTTGCCCGACTCCGTTGGGAGTGGGGAACTTTATTAACAGATAGCAAGAGGATATCACCGCCCTCATGTCGTTCAGTACAGGTCTACCCAGGATTATGTTGTAAGAAGCGGAGGTTGACCTTACTACCATGAATAATACTTGCCGGGTCACATCCTTTGGGTTTTCACAGAGAGTCACAGGCAACTCTATGGACCTAGCTACCTTCACCCTTTCGCCCGTAAATTCGTATAGTGGCGTCATGACAGGCCTTAACCTATCTTCGGATATGTTCATTTTTTCGAAGCAATACCTATAGATTAGGTTTACCGAACTCCCGTTATCAACCAGGATTCTACTCACCGGGTGTTTCGCCACTACCGCGGATATCACCATTGGGTCGTCATGGGGCATGACGATGTCACCCTTGTCAGCTGGGGTGAACATGATAGGCTCTTCATCCGCTCTCTCCTCCATTACAATATTAACTTGATATGCCTGCCTTGCGTAACTCTTAAGGGAAGTAGAGGAGCTTCCCGCCATCGATTCCCCTCCTGCAATAACATTTATTACCGGGGCAGTAGGTTCGTTGTTTGGCGGATTGGCACGGGGGACCGTAGGCCTAAATGCTTCATTCCTTGGCCTATTTCTTCCGTTATCATTATTTGTCCCAGTCCGCAGACGGTCATTCCTTTGGTCATGCGGAGGATAACGGGGTCTTTCACTTCTCCACAGGAAGCGGTTGATTTTCCCTTCTCTGGCTAGTCTCTCTAGCTGATCCATTAAATCTCTGCATCTCTCCGTCGGGTGGCCGTGAGCACAATGGAATTCACAGTAGGCATCCGAGTTTCGTCCTACATCTCCCATCTTCTTCTTGGGGAATTCCAACAATCCTGCCCCTTCGATAGCTGCCAGTACCTTGGTGCGAGGCTCGTTCAACCTGGTATAACCTTCATACCTGAGCCTAGGGGCTTTGTCTACTCTCACGGGTCTTGGAGAGCTTCTTTCGGGTGCATCTCTCTCTCTTCTTCCCTTCCTTTGCCTCTCTGGGCTGTATCATCTTCATCACCTCTTCTTGGGCCACATACTTATTGGCCCTTGCAAAGAGATCAGAGAGTGTCATCGGCTGATCAAGAGAGAGGGATTCTTGCAGCTTTTCGGAGCTCGTCCCTTGCAACATTGCAGCCATGGCTACCCCCACCGGTAGATCTTCCACCTCCAAGGTTGCATCTCGGAAGCGGTCTACGAAGCTCTTCAAGGATTCTTTATTCCCTTGTTTAAGAGTGAGTAGATAAGTAGCGTCCTTCTTCCTCTGACTGTGGATCATGAAGACTTTCAAAAATTCATTTCTCAATTGGTCGAAGGAGGAGATTGAACCTTCACTCAACCCATTGAACCACTTCAGAGCGTGCCCGGACAGTGTGAGAGAAAAGGCCTTGCACATAATTTCGTCCTCCCACCCATGCAGCAGCATGAGGGACTCGTAACTTTGTACGTGGTCATAGGGGTCTGCTTTATCGGTATAAGTGGTCATGGAAGGCATCTTGAACTTCTTCGGCAAAGGTTTGTTCATAATCTCCGGACTAAACGGAATCCTCCTTTTTTGACTATCGTCCGGAGACACTAGTTTTCTCTTTTCCAAGATCCTTTGGACGACTTTCTCCACATTTTCCGACCCTCGAACTGAGTACGGTCCCGTCCCTTCGGGTCTAGAAGAGTCTGACTGATAAGCACCTCTTCCAGCAGCTCCCATTCCAAGACTCGACATTTCGAGACCGTCTCGTGGGTTCGAACCCTTCTGTCTTCGTTGCTCCCCAGCTCTATATTCTTCTAACTCATGTTCCAACTCAACGGGAGAAAGGCTACGCCATGTGGGAGAACTCTGCCGCCTTTCTATTGCGGGTGAGTTCTGCCGAACAGGTGCTGCGGGTGAACTCTGCAGCCCTCGGTCCGCGGGTGAGCTCTGCGGTATGCCTGCTGCGGGAGATCTGTGCAGTCTACGGACCGCGGGCGCAAACTGTCGCCGATCTGCTGCGGGAGAGCTCTGCCGCCAGCGGTGTACGGGTGAGCTCTGCCGCCTATCTACTGCGGGAGAGCTCTGAAGTCTGCGGTCCGCGGGTGAGCTCTGCCGCCTATCTGCCGCTGGAGAGCTCTGAAGTCTGCGATCCGCGGGTGAGCTCTGCCGCCTATCTGCCGCGGGAGAGCTCTGACGCGTCGGGTCAACGGTAGTATTCACTTCCCGTAACCCTGCCACAGGGTGATTCCTTTGAAATGCGGTAGAGTTCGGGGCCAATCCCGTGGCATCATTTAGCGGTCCTGCCCCTTGTCCAACACTCACCAGGGTGGAGGGTTGACCTCTTTCATAGGTCTGCCTTGGGATGTTTTCCCCCACCAACTGCTGCACTTCATGGGGTAAGCTGAATTGGGGGAGAGCGTCTCTGAAAAAGCTTACCATAGCTTTCAACGTTGTCGTCGTCTCCTCATTTTTGCGTTTCAGAGTCTCAAATTCCTCTAGAGAAACCAAGGCTCCTCTGTCATCCCTTTCACTATGTCTTCGTCTTTGTTCTGCCCTGACAGGGGGACTCACAGAATTCTGCTCCCCTGTCACTTCTGCTGTAGAACATGTCCTCACCATTTTGATAGGGAATCTGACTTTTTGTTCTGATTCCCACAGACGGCGCCAATTGATGTTGCCTGGTAAAACGACAACGAGATTACAACTTCCACGTATTCAGATTGCGCTAACGACAAAAAGGTGACGTCGATGCGATTTCTTCCATGTGTTCCTCGTATATTTTGCAAAAACAAAAGGAATCAGAGGGCGCAGGGATTTGTCCCTGCACGCGCACTCTGATGATTAAGTTAGAAAACTGAAGTTTTATATATATGAAGAAGGGAATTGTGTTCTTCAGAATCAAGAGAATCTTCTTTTCCTTTTTTCTCCTTTTCAAGTACTCACCTGGGATATTTATAGGTTTCTTCCGGGTCGGTTCAGGCTGAGGCCCAGGCACGTGTCTGGGCTGCGACAGAGTCATTGAGCACTCTGTCGCGTTTCGGGGCTAGACAACTTGCGGGTGAGTCTGGCAGGCGGCAGAGTTCATGTGTGGACCTCTGCTGCGGTCTATGCGGTAGAGTTCTGTCGCAGTACTCGAGTAGAGATCTGTCGCAGAGCTGGCGGCATAGGTCTGTCGCAGGATATGCGGTAGAGGTCTATAGCAGAGTATGCGGTAGAGGTCTGTAGTGACATATAGTGCCGCACGAGCCTACGCGACAGAGTCTCTTTCGCCTCGAGACTCTGTCGCATGTCAAGCTACTCTATCACGGTAACAGCCACGTGGCTTATCTTGTGTCTGACACGTGGCGGTCTCTGATTGGTCGATATTTGTGCGCGTGGACTTTGATGATAGGACCACCATCAGCAATCATCATCACCATCACCTACAATTGATGAAATGTGTCGCCTTCACCCCACATCGTTGCTGTTTGCACGAGCCACCTCTGTCTTTTCTCTGCTCATCGCCGTCGCACAATGTCATAATCTTCGCATCACCCGAGCTCTGCCCAAGCTTGGCTGCCCCGTGGAAATCCTAAAATTTGCTTCTGTCGTTGTACGCTTGCACCAAAGTCACCTGCTGCACCACCTTGTCTAGGCGTTGCTGTCCTGCCACCATTGTTACTATGTCCAAGCTTCCACAACTGACACCATCCTCTCGAGTGCTTGCGTCACCATGTCATCACTGCTGTGTGTCTCTGCACATCCTCGCCACGCCTTTGTCTCGCCTCCTGTAGCACCTTGCTGCCTCACCCTGTCTGGCTACTGCTTCAACCTTGTCCAGCGCTCATTGTTGCTCGCGCCATCCCCTACCTTGGTGCCGCCTGATTTGGATTTGAAAGAGGGAAGAAAGGCCTTGCTGGTCCACTGTTTAAAGTGGGCACTCGGTTGCTGCCTTAAAATCAGAAGGAAGCTGCAAATATGGGTAGTGTCGAGAGGAAGAAGGCAGAAAATGAGTGAACAGTGATAGCGAGGAAGAAGAAAGAAAAGAAAAAGAAAAGAAAGAATGGGAGGAATTTAGCGTGAAACCGAAGAAAATTCAAAACAAAAGAGAGAGAAAAAAGTAGAATATATATATATTTATAATTATAATTATATATATATTAGAGAATAGAAGAACGAAATAGAAGAAAGAATAGAGTGTACTTAAAATTTGGGAAAAGCCGAGGGAAAATAGTATAGAAATATTAGTTCGAAATTTCTAGAGAAATAAATCGATTGGAGTGGACCAACTAACCCGTACCACTGAGGCATCGAGGACTACAGACAAATACAAAGGTAAGGAAAATTCTCGTGTACTGTTAGAGATAAATGAGTAATTTTTGTGTATTTGTAGATATAAAATTTTAGGCTGAATTCACAGTTACCGAAATTACAGAAAAATCTAGGCCGAATTTTATTACTCTTGTTGGCTCAACCAAGAGGGGGGTGAATCGGTTTTTCTAATCTATATGCTAAATTTAAACTCTCTTAGTTAGAATTGCAATTAAACAAATAAATGACAACAATAAGAAATAGAATAAAATGCTGTAAAACAAACGAGATAAGGAAGAAGAGTAGCAAACTCAGGAATTTATAGAGGTTTGGCCAAATCTCTTGCCTACGTCCTCTCTTCTTGACCTTCTTGTCAAGGATTCTCTTTTACTATCAATGTGATCAATACAACTTCCTTTTCAAAGTTAAGGAATAACATCTCAACCCCTTATACAAGTATTGCTATTCGACTCTTATACAATTCTCTCACAGAGAAACTCTCCCCTTTTCTTTTAGACAAAAAGATAATACAATTGAAAACTCTATTTAATGGGTAGGATGAATAGCTTAAACACAAGCTTTCAATGACAAATCAATGTATAAATGCTGAAGACAAAGGGAATGTTCTCTCAAGAATGTTCAGAATTTTTCTGCTATCTTTCTTTAATACCCAATGTCTTCAAGGATTTGTTTTTTTTATATAGCCAAATGGTAGGTGAAGCATTTAATGCAATTTCTACTGTTGAAAACTTGCAAAAGTATCAGTTGGAGTTCTACAGAAGAAGTCCAGATCGATCTCATTCTTCTATGAAGATCGATCTCTTAGTTCCTGAACCTGTAATACAAAGGCATGCTACAAAGGGAAGATCGATCTTATTTCATGATAGATCGATCTTCTCGTTAGTTTTCAAACTCATTAAAGACAAGGGAGATTGATCTCTTGTCAAAAAGGAGATCGATCTCTGCTTTGAAATAATGCTATCGCTTATAGCAGATCAATCTCTTAACCCCATGAGATTGATCTTATAAGGTCTCAGCCTTGAAGAGATCGATCTCACAATACCTTGAGATCGATCCTTCAAGTCCTCTGCCAAATTGAGATCAATCTCTTACTTCTTTGAGATCGATCTTGCAAGGCCTGCAAGACCTCTGTCAAATTGAGATCGATCTCATACTTCCTTGAAATCGATCTTGCAAGGCCTACAAGGCCTTTGCCAAATTGAGATCGATCTCATACATCCTTGAGATTGATCTTGCAAGGCCTGTAAAGGTTCTACCAAATTGAGATCGATCTCATACATCCTTGAGATCGATCCTGACACATCTCTTATGCAAATTTCATTTGATTTTCAGTTTCCCACCAAAGTTTAGCTTTAGAAGATTGACAATATTTCTAAGTGAACATTTATGAAATATGATTTCAGGATAATCACTTAGAACTAGTTTCTTACAAATGATTTAAATAAGTTCATTAATGTTTTGTCATTTCAAAATACATCAATCAAAGTTAACAATCTTCCCCTTTTTGATATGACAAAACTTAATTGAATCATTTAAGATTTTGGTTCCTAATACGTTAAATCATTTGTAACATTTGAATTTGCTCCCCCTTAATATATGCACTCTTTCTCCCCCTTTTTGTCATATCAAGAAGGCAAGCAATGAAATGAGAAGGATCACACATTAACGGATAAATAAGCAAACACAAACATAAGGCAACACAAGGCATTTCAAAATAATTATATTAATTCAATTACAACTAGATAAACAAATAAATCAAAGAACTTCTAAGATGGAGGAGGATAGCACTCCAAGAGCTAATCAACACGTGTACAGGTTAGTTGTAATTCATCAAAAATAGCTTACTGCGTGTCTTGAAGAATTACAAAATGCTCATCCATCTTCTGATTAAGGTTCATAATCATAGCTGCAAGAGAAAAGCAGTAGGTGCAGTGTCCTCAGCTGGAGGTGCTGAAGGCTCAGCTGGAGCATCTGTCTTTATCTCTTCATCATGCGTGGGAAGTGCAGTCTTCTTACGCCAAGTACCAGTGTCATCCTTATAATATCCAGCATGGTGAAGCATGCTAATGTTGATAACGCTCTTTGGTGAAGGTAGTTCACTGGCTTCACATATGCAGTCAATACCAAGGTGGTGAAGAAGAAAGGCAAGTGGTTGTGGATAGACAACAGTGTTGGCTTGCCCACTAATGATCTTAAGCCAATATTGGAAGATGAAGAGGATTAGGTTTGGCCTTCGACCGGAAGGAGAATGAATGTTGTATAGCCAAAAATGGTCGAGTGATGTGTGCCAAATGGGCAGAGGTTCCACGATACAATAAGATGAAGGAGGCGTGGTTACATAGGTAACTCACTAGCCCGATCATGGGCTATGGGAAAATCTAATGTTACCTCAAGATCTTTATTGATAAGACCCGAGTTGGGTGTACCAAAGACTTGCTCTAGAAGGTGTTTGTCAATATAAACTGACTTAGACATGACGAAAGTGTTAAAGCCTATGGTTTGACAAGGATCATTAGGTGCAGTGACAAGTTCAACATTTGAAAAGAAGGCACGGACGATATTTGGAAGCACTGGAGTATTGATTTTAAGAAAATGAAGCCATTGATATTCTTGGAATTTGGCAAGATAAGGAAAATCAATGTCATCCAAAAAGGAGAAATCAATTGGGTGCCAATGTTTAAAATAATGTGGAGAAATATTCATCAAAATGTTTTCGTTTGGTCAGGGTTTGAAAACATCGGCTAAACGTAGTGGGTGGTGTGTTTTGTCTGAGAGCTCGAGATGTGACAGTCTTAGTACGAGGCATTGTAACTAAACAGAGTATGGATTCACTAACACCTATAAAGCACACAGATTATGGATTCACTAACACCTAACAAGAGGCAAGATGGGTTCACTAAGAATCGTAAATAACAAAGTGACAGTAACAAGCAAAGTGAAGGGAACAAATCAATCTATGAACAAAACAAATTTTGAAAGACAACAAATGTCGTGTCACGACCTAATACTACTAAAATCAGTATAAATTTTTCGCTTTTGAAAAATCTTTCTTACCTCCTCGTGACAAATCCCTCTGAACAGGTCGGGCTGTGAATCAATATCGATATACCCTTTTTAACCATTAAAATATCACACGTATATATATATATATATATATACTGACATCATTCATATTATAATAGAGTGGTCAGTATGTTTTATACATTACATGATTCTATATTTACATCCCCAAATATTTCTTCATATAAAATATTATGCTGTAAGCATACTAATACAAAATTCTATACATGGTGTATACCTAAAAGTCGATGGGAATCACAGAAATCAGCTATGCCGTCTACTCTCTACACCCGCTATCTCTATGGTGGGAACATTGAAAGTAGGCAGAAAATGAAAGGGTGAGCTTCACATGCTCAATAAGGCAATAATACAAACGGGTAGACAGCTATACTTTCTACATGTTGATAAAAAATCAAGATATATGTGAGCATGAGGTAAAAACAATGATATGCCATATATATAATATCATATGTTCTAAAACAGGAAATCGGCATATAAAACATGAAATGATTCTCATGTGAAAACATCTCATGTTCAAAAGGACCAACATGTTTTAAAACACCCCATTTGGGTTAAATATGATATACTCAAGGAATTAAATCCATTTCAATAAAATAATTTATCTTAAAATTTTCGTGATAAAATCACCCTTCTCATAGGGTTACAAATCATGACAGTTTCATCAAAATTTCTCTATGGGAAAATCAAATCTAAATCAAATTCATAAGAAAATAGAGGCCTGACCCTCCCTCGGGTCTACCCTGATTTATCAAAACCAAATGATTTATCATGTGAGACATGTAAGCAACTATATCGGTAACATTTAAGACCATGGCCATAACCTCGTGATCCCTGGCACACGGATCCTAGTATGCGGGGTGTCACACCTGAAACGGGAGGTTAGTCGGTTCTACCCGCCAGAACAACATAACATTGGGATTGCGAGGGCAAGACTTGTTGTCTTGTGGCTAATGCCACTCCACTCCAACAATCCCCACAGTACAGCGTACTCCATGTGATATACATGGTACAACGTACTCCATGAACCTAAGCTCAATCAGGGGTGCCTGTAATAGGTCTTATCCACCCATGTTAAGTATGTCTCAGTATGCACGTGTGAGTATATCATCTCACTGTGACACAGTCTACAGGAGAAACTCAAACACGGCTCCATACATATACATGATATCTAAAAACCTCGTGCAAGCGAAGCTCTTGCACGGTTTCATAGAAATCAATGAAATCTGCGTACGAGCAACGCTCGAGTATGACTTAAACTAATTATAAATCAATTCAAATCCACGTACGAGCATTGCTCTAGTACGGATAGGTATTAAGACTCAGTGAAAACCTCGTACGAGAAAAACTCCAATACGGTAGTCATGTGAAATAAATCTGTAAAATAGTGCGAGCAAAGCTCTAGCACTCTGTCTATGAGTTAAAATATAAAATCCAGTGCGAGCAGTGCTCAAGCACGATTACAACTCATATAACACTGATAGGTGGCTCAATTTTATCAAAACATGTTAAATAAATATCAATTGGCACCTTACCTGTGCCTTTTCATTTAAAACATGAAAATAATAGCCAACTTATCCATAAATTGCTTGAATTAAAGCAATATCATCATGAAAACATTAAAATCATGAATTTCATGCAATTTTATAGCCTTACTACCCTTTTTGAAATTTTTCGAACTGGGGGCAAAATAGTTATTTGTCAGTATTTCCATATTTTTTCGTAAAAAAATATTATTCTGTTTTCGGGTAGCTTAATGAATTTAACGTAATGTAAATCCCCTCGAAACTACGTACAGCTACCTCTAAGTGCTCATAAAATTTTCTTACCTGGAATCACGCGCGAGCTTATCCCGACTCGACCGTACTAGGTCTCTCAGCCCAATTCGCTCGTCTACGGAGCTGCATATAACCACATATGGGTTCAGTTCAAATATACTAATTAGTATTTCACTCTTACTAATCGAATCTAAAGCTCTGGGCCCGTTTTACTCTATTGGGCCCGATTGCACTTTAATGGGCCTTGACCCGTTTTTCAGCCCGTTTTCACTTTTTAAATCCCTTCTTCGGGTTTACTTGGCTCATTTGGTTTATCAATAATCATTGGGCTTCGTTCCAAGCTCATTGGATAGCCCGGATACTATTTACGATAATTATGATGACATTCCGAATAAAATTCTCTTTATGCAGAATTAATCCGTAAATTCCGTAAAATAATCTGAACTCTGAATTTAAGGACTCATATTATCGTAATTAAAATGTACTTACCCAATATGATGCGGGGTACGAAAATCGAAGCTAGATCGGCTCTCGTTCAGACTCTGTAGTAACACTGCACAATTATATAAATCTGGGTCATTTTCCACTAAAATAATATTAAATTGAATTCCTGGGATTTATCCTCAGGTCAATCCCGACTCTCGGTCACTTACCCAAATTTTGAGTCATCCCCGGGTATACTTTCTTCCCTTTTTCCCTTTTCTTTCCTTTCTCTCTCTTTTTTTCTTTTTCTTTTTCTTTTTCTTTTTCTTCTTCTTCCTTCTCGGTTACGGTACTGTTTTGGCCCGTTTACCGTCGTCGGCAATCCCAGCTATCTCGTCGGCCGCCACTTGGCTCAAAAGGACTGCCTCGGCCAGAGGAGTGCTTGGTAGGGTTGAATCGGCGCTGGGATACCGTGGTTTGCCGAAACCGACGCGATTTCTCCCACGATTTTTCGTCCGTTGATTCACCGAAAACAGGGGCCGTCGGTGCGCGTTATCGGTACCATTAGGTTCGTCTGGCTTCGCTCTATCTTCTACGACCGTCAGCTGGACTCGTCGATCGTCGGTGGCTCGTCGAGTGTGTCGGGTTCTTCACTGGTTCGGCTATTGGTTTCTCAGGTTTTCTCTCTCCCCGATTCTAATTTTCGATTTCTCTTTTTTATTATTATTAATTTATTTATTATTATTTTAAATCAATTAAATATATTAAAAATACCCAAAATATCTCTTAAAATATCTTAAAAATTATTATCTAATTCATTTAATCAATAAATGAATTTATCAGTCTATTTTCATCTTTTCGATATATTTTTCGATTCTTTTAGGGATAATTTTTCGAATTAAAAATCTCGATTAGTTCCGAATTAATTTCGACTAATTCTCATAAATTCTAATAAATTATTATCTAGATCAATCAGACTCGAATTTAAATATTTTCCTCGTTATTAATCCAGATTTCGTAAATTTCATATTTTAATGAAAATTACTTATCGAATTTATATCGAATTTTAGTCTTTTGACCATTTTACCCTTGCACATGTTCGGGACCAAATTAAATCGACTTTCTTTCATAAATACACAATCTTTTCCCTATTTTCAAGTCTTTATTTTCAGTCAACTCGATTAAATTTCTTAAACGAACTTGTTGGGTCCCTGCTTTCCCGATTTATCCTTATTCGATTTTTACGTACCTTATTTCATTTCATCCACATTTATCATATCCGAATCAACCATCTTATGGATCCATTAACATATGATAATGTCATACAATATGGAAATCATAAGGAATATCATACAAAAAATGCAGATCTCACATTTCGGGTTGACAGAGCTGAAAAGATCAGAGATGAAATCGAACAACGAAAGCTTACAAAGAGAGTAATCCGAGGGCGAGAGACAGAGAGGAAAAGAGTCGTCTTGCGTTTATGGTTTTAGAGATTTGGGATTTGGGTTTCTGAAATTTGGAAATTTTGTGACGATTTATATAGCCTAGGGCTAATGAGATCGATCTGTCGAGGTACAAAATCGATCTCTCTTTCCTAGAAACTTAAGGAGATCGATCTGCCAGAGATAGAGATCGATCTCTATTTCCCAAAGACTTAAGGAGATCGATCTATTTGATTGTGAAGATCGATCTGAGTTATACAGAAGCTTAAGGAGATTGATCTCAAATGAATAGAAGATCGATCTTAGATATACAGAACCTTAAGGGGATCGATCTTAAAGATTAGAAGATCGATCTCCTAGTCATGACCCATTTTCTATAGGCTATTTAGAGTAAACCAGATCGATCTACAATGAACAAAGATCGATCGTCCTTACCAATTTGCCCAAAAACGTTTGAAAAACTTAGTGAAAAAGAATTTGATAAAGCAAACTTAAGTCAAATACATTAAGGAGCATTCATTAATCATAATTCACCTCTAAGAACAAAAAATCTTTCTTTGTCAAGGGGTTTAATGAAAATATCAGCTCATTGATGCATTGTATCGATATATTCTAGAATTATATCTCATTTTTGTACATGATCTCTAAGGAAGTGGTGTCTAATTTCTATATGTTCAGTTCTAGAATGTTGAATTAGATTTTTAGAGAGATTAATTGCACTGGTATTATCACATTTAATGGAAACTTGTTTCATGTCTATACCATAGTCTCTCATTTTTTGCTTAATCCACAATACTTGAGCACTACAACTACCAGCTGCTATGTATTCAACCTCAATTGTGGATTGTGCTACACTATTTTGTTTCTTTGAGAACCATGATATTAATCTATTCCATAAAAATTGGCAGGTTCCTGAAGTGCTTTTCCTATCTATTTTGCATCCTCCAAAATCTGCATCAGAAAAAGCATGAAGGGCAAAGGTAGAATCTCTAGGGTACCATAATCCTAGTAAAAGTATGTCTTTAAGATACCTAAAAATTCTTTTTGTAGCTAGTAAGTGAGATTCTCTAGGTGAGGATTGAAATCTAGCACATAAACACACACTAAACATAATATAAGGTCTACTTGTAGTAAGATAAAGTAGTGACCCAACCATAGACCTATATAGTTTTGTGTCTACATACTTACCATTTTCATCCTTGTCAAGCTTTATGCAAGTGCCCATTGGAGTTGCTTGAGGTTTGCAATTATCCATTCAAAATCTTTTGAGCAAATCATTGGTGTACTTAGCTTGATTGATGAAAATCCCATCTTTACTTTGCTTTACTTGAAGCCCTAAGAAGTATGTGAGTTCTCCCATCATGCTCATTTCAAATTCACCTTGCATGATCTTAGCAAACTCTTGACATGAAGATTCATTAGTTGATCCAAAAATAATATCATCTATGTAAACTTGAACTACTAATAAATCTTTATCCTTAGTTTTGATAAATAGAGTTATATCAACTTTCCCTCTTGAAAATCCTTTTTCAATTAAAAACTTAGAAAGTCTCTCATACCAAGCTCTAGGAGCTTGTTTCAAACCATATAGTGCCTTTGAGAGTTTGTAAACATGATTGGGATATTTAAGATTCTCAAAACTAGGAGGTTGTTCCACATAAACTTCTTCACTTATAAAACCATTCAAGAATGCACTTTTTACATACATTTGATATAATTCGAAGTTCTTATAACATCCAAAAGCAAGCAACATTCTAATAGCTTCTAGTCTAGCTACCAGAGCATAGGTTTCATCATAATATATACCTTTCTCTTGTTTATAACCTTGACCAACCAATCTAGCTTTGTTTCTAATAATAACACTGTTTTCATCCATCTTATTTTTAAATATCTATTTAGTTCCAATGATAGGGTAATCACTAGGTCTAGGAACTAAATTCCATACTTTACTCCTCTCAAATTGATTTAATTCTTCTTGCATAGCTAAAAACCAATTGTCATCATCTAAAGCTTCATTAACATTTTTTGGTTCAATTTGAGATACAAAAGCTATATATTGACATACATTTCTAAGTGAGGATCTTGTTTTAACTCCTAGATTTGGATCACTAACTATTTCACCATCTTTAACATACTTGAGTTCTCTTGAACATCTAGGTTCTCTCTCTACATTTTCTTGCCCAATTATCTCTTCTCTTTTGTCAATATCATGATCCTTTACACTATTGATATTATCTTCCATGCTTGAGGGTTCTTCTAAGACTTCATTAAATATTTCTACATCCTCATCATTACTAAGGTTTCTAGTTGTTGCATTTGACTCAACAAATATTACATGGATTGACTCTTCCACCATTAATGTCCTTTTGTTGTAAACTTTATATGCTTTAGAATTTAATGAATATCCTAAGAAAATTCCTTCATCAGTTTTAGCTTCAAAGTTTCCAAAATTATCTTTTCCATTATTTAAGACAAAGCATTTGCAATCAAAACGATGAAAATGTCACGACCCTCAACTTACCAAAAATCGTCACAAATTTTTCTCTTTTTAGACATTATTTATCATTCATGCTTACCTTCCTCCGATCGTGAATAGCTACACTCTCAACAGTTGGGCTGTGTGTCAATGCTTCCCTCATCCAACCATAATAATTTAATTTGCATTATAATTTAGAAGTAAACACTTGTATAAATAAATCAGAGTTGTTGTTTACATGTGTTTACATTGCTTTACATCCCTAATGGTTACATTCAAAATGCTACCATGCTATGGAAAGTTTAGATACAAAATTATATCAGTGTGTATACCTTACGCGATGAGATGTAGCGGATACCAAAAAGGGAAACCTCTAATCGCTCTCAGTCTATACTCAGTGCTCTGTAGAGAGGGGAAAATAAGGGGGGTGAGCAAACAACGCGCTTAGTAAGGTAATCATGCGAACAAGTAGATAGTGTGATCGTGATGTCGTGCTCAAAACCACACATTTCATCGTCACACCTCAAAAAAGTAATTCATGCTTGTGTTAATGGCATGTAAAGCAAATCATGCTATTTTGTTCAGTGCACAAATCAAAATTCAAAGCATGGAATAGCCATCATGCACATTTCATAAATAATGCATGGAAAACCATCACGTGTAAGTGCACTTTAAATCCATTATCATGCTTTCTCATCTCAATAAAATCAACACTTTTCAAGACTCAGCGCCTCCCTCGGACTGTCCCGACTCACAATACATTTCAAAACATGGATTCATTCATAAATAAGAGACATGTGAGATAGGCAATATAATAGGGAAATTATCCTCTAGGACTATGGCCATATCATCTATGATCCCAGGCTACACTGATCAGGTGTGCGAGGTATCACCTCTATCTGCTTCTGTATGGGAGGTGCGTCACATCTAACCCGCCGATCCATAGCAGCACTATACATCGTCCGAATGCAGCATATCACAATCTCAACACAGTACAACGTACTCCATGCTACATGTACGGTACAATGTACTCTGTGGACCCATATCATCACATCATATCACGTCACATCTTAATATGCACGTGCGAACCTATTTATCGGTACGACACCCAGTCTACCCGTAGCTCCTAGAATGACTATCAATCATGTCATAAAACCACGTGCGAGTAATCTCAAGCACGACAGTAAGTATGGTAGACATCTAATGCGAGCTATGTTCCAGCACCATATCAAAACCAATATAAAATCTGTGCGAGTTAAACTCCATCACAACATCACAAAAATCCATGTGAAAACTAGTACGAGCTAAGCTCCAGCACTCATGCATATAAAAACACATCAATTCTCGTGCGAGTCACACTCTAGAACTCTTTCATTCTCACCTCTAGGAAGCTCAATTCTTTGCAAAGCATGGTTATAAACCCAAATCAAGTCATATCTTATGCAAATCATTTCAAAATGTTAGCCACCCTACCAATCACTTTCTAAAAAGCAATAAAACAGGATTTTCAAAGCAACATGCTTTTGTTTTCATGCACATTTCTCAAAACCCAACTCTTTGCCCTTCAATCACCCATTTCATTTCTTATTACCACAAGCATTCTAGAAAAACATTATGTGCCCAAATTACGCATAAATATCTCTAAGAGTCCACACAATTCCCTTACCTCGATTTACTTGGGGTGCGACTCTCTTCCTCTTAGCTTCTCGCGCTTTGGCTCAACTTGCTCTGGTTGTATCCTCGGAAGCTACAAGTTCATTCACCAATCACTTGAGTTAATGTTGCTAACTCACATTTTGACTTCCACTAGTGAATATATTTCATTGAGCCTATTTCTTTAAGTTTGGACCATTTTTGCATTTGGCTATCATCAAGCCATTTCAAACCAATTTATCTAGTAACTCTCTTAGTTACTTGTTTAGGACTTGATGTGAAATACTCTACCCTTACTCTCTCATTCGTTTATGCATTTTACCCAATGCCTTAAATACACATTTTACCCTTTCTTGGGTAAGTCTTATAATTCATTCCATAACACCATCTAAAAAATCATACTCACAACACCATTATCACCTTAAGATATCCTATTCATCATTAATTCTAATACATTTCACTTTCTCACACTAGACTCATTCTAGGTCATAATTGTTCCTTTGCATTCTAGGTAGTTTCTACCATTAATATACATACCAATCTACTCAAAAACCAATATCTAAGCAAATGTACTTGGGTTGGTGCTTTAGAAACTCACCTAGCTTGATTTCCTTCTTACTCCAAATGAAGATACTCCTAGCTCCTTCAATACAACGAATGTAGCTTCGATTCCAAAGTATGTTTTTCTTCTGTTGGATATGAACAACTTAGTATCTAATGGCTTTCCCTCAAATCTGTATGAAAATGGGTGGATTTAGGAGTGAGAAAGCTAGATTTTTGAATTGAAAATGATAGAGTGAGGTTATTTCTAAAAATTTACAGATCCAACTGCTCCTATTTATAGAATTAGCTTGATGAGATTGATCTGCATAGGGTGGAGATCGATCTTGTCCTCTTAAATCCCTCATTTTCTCGACATTTTGAAGGTATGAGATCGATCTATCGAAGGCTTTAGATTGATCTGCTTCTCGGTAGAGAGTTAAGGAGATCGATCAGGCTAAGAGAGGAGATCGATCTGATTGCGTTAAGGATCGATCTCTTCATTGTAAAATGCTAAGCAGATCGATTTGGCCCCATTAGAGATCAATCTGCCCTGTTCTATTGCTCGAATAAGAGCATTTTTTGCTTTTCCAGATCGATCTTTCTGTCACGACCTAATTCCATTCTCTTTAACCGAAAATCACTAAAAATGTTTTACGTTTTACTGTTACCTTACCCGATCGTGAACTAACTCACCACACACTGTTGGGCTGTGAGTCAATAATAAACTCCACATCTCATTCATTCTCAATTAAATAAAACGATGTCATACATTTGCATTTAATCTTGTACTTATACAAAAGCATGTTTTACTGACATCTACATCCCCCATAATTACAACTCAAATGAATACTGTGCTTTTACATTGTTTAGATACAAAAAGAATCACTGTGTCTATACCTCTAAGCGATGGAGATGTAGCGGAGTCCAAAATACCACGCCTCAGTCCTCACTGGGCTACTATGCACGCTCTGTAGGGGGAAATAGAGAGGGATGAGCAACCACACGCTCAGTAAGGCAATAATCCAAGCATGGTAGATAACTACTCTATCTACATGCTGATAGTGTTATGCATAAATCGTTTATGGTAGGAGCATGAGGAAGTAAAACTATGCCATATGAGTATTCATATATATCATGTATCAAAATCATGTACATTGGCATATAAAACATGGTAAAAACATCATGTATAAATCATCTCATGCTCAATCTCCTTTAAATTCATAAAAAAAGCAATTCATTAAGAAACCTCATTTTTAAACCTACGTTATAAAACTCTTTCTCAAACACATACAATCTCATCACATCAATTCACAATCACAACTTCATTTTCATTTCATAAATCAATTCGACGAGGCTCGACCCCTCCTTCGGGTCTACCTTAAACAATCACAAATCACACTTAGAGATTTAAAATCATGTGGTAGTAAGTAAATCAAGCAAGGAGACAGGTTACTATATCTCAAGTGACTACGTTGGCCAATCGTCACATATCATCCCAGACCACACAGATCCCAGTGTGCGGGGTATCATGCTGGCACGAAGGTGGGTTAGTTCTCCGCCAGACTTTCACAAATCAAGTAACCACTACGCGGTACATTGTACTCCATGTGATATACACGGTACATCGTACTCCCCGGACCCATAACATAGTTGGGAGTGCCTGCCGTAGGTCTTATCTACCCCATACCAAGTGTAACCTTTATAGTCTCAAGAGCGCGTGGGAGTAACCTCAATACCAGGTCCTAGCCCCTCATGGCCTTGCTCGCCCCTATTGGGTTCCCTGATTCAGGTCCTAGCCCCTCACCCTCACCACACTCAAGAGGTCTGTTAGGCCTGTTGGGTTCCCTAAATGGATTATGTTAGGTCCTAGCCCCTCACCCTCACCCCACTCAAGAGGTCTGTCAGGCCTGTTGGGTTCCCTGAGTTAATCTATATCTCTCACCACGGCCTCATACATACCACAGTGTGAAAACTGACGCGAGCTATGCTCTAGCGCGAATTCATGCATCAAAACCAATCACTTCATACGAGCAACGCTCTAGTATGGCATTTATGCATAAAATATGAAGAAACCACGTATGAGCATAGCTCCAGTACGGTTATATGCATAAGCAAAACCACTCAAATCCAAGTACGAGCGTAAGCTCCAGTACGGTTTATAAAACATCATCACAATTCAAATCAAAGTGCGAGCTAAGCTCAAGCACGTATCACACAAGTGAAAACATAGAAATCTAGCGCGAGCGAGGCTCTAGCGCGATTTATATCATGCAAATACGATAGGCGTCTCATACACAATCAAACAATCCCGGCAATCGGGTTTAGCACTTCACAAATGCTTTTCCACAACATCAATAAAACACTAGCCGGCCCATCTACAAGCTTGCTTAAAACCAAGCAATTCCGTTATGAAAAACATCAAAACATTAGATTTATGCAATTATTAGCCTTACGATCCCATTTCTTTACAATACCATTTCAACCACCAAATCTCATACAATTATTCATAGTCACATCCATACATCTTCAAAACACATTTCTATAAATCCACGCACATTTCCAAAGCCCTATACACCCACAAAATACGAGCAGCTACCTCTATATACTTACAGAATTCCCTTACCTGGAATCATGATGCGTGATTCCACTTCCTTAAAGCTGCTACTCGTACCACTCGATTCGTTTCCAACGGACTCTTCGAGACTGCACAAAATCGTATCTCGCATTATATTCGATCCATATAATATGACATCGTGCGTTCACTATAGTCAATTCGACCTATAGTTTTCTATTAACGCTTATGAGGCCTCGTTTCATTACTTTACCAAAAACTCGAGTCTATGGATTCTTTTAGGCCTATTAACTCATTCCAAATTGATATTAAATCGATATCAAGCTCATAGTGTTCATATTTCATTGATTTCCTCACTATGGCATTTGTCAAGCATTTACATGCTCATTTTCATAATTCCACTTAAACTCACATTATAACTCCACATAACCATTCCAAATCATCCACATTACTCATTTAACTACTTTAGCATGCCTATAAACCACCAACTCCCCAAATCACACTCTCACACTAGAGGCATTCCATTTTCTAGGTCACATTAGTTCCTTACACAACCTAGGTGTTTCCATCCATACATACTCATGCCAAACAACTCCAAAATCAATTAAATAGGCAATGTACTTGGATTGGAGTGTTAGAATCTTACCAAATATGATTTTTCTTCTTGCTCCAAATGTCAATGCCCTTATCTCCTTCAATACCTACAATGGAATTTTGGGTTCCAACTATGTTGTTCTCTTCCTCAAGATGAACAACTTGATGTCTAATGGTCTCCCCTCAATTCTTGCTGGAAATGGCTGATTTTAGAGAGAGAAAGTTAGGTTTTTGGGTTAGAAATGGAAGATTAGTGTTTTTCCCAAAATTTTTAGATTTTCAGCTCTCTTTATATAGAAATAGCTTGAGGAGATAGATTTTCAGCAAAAATTTGTCTGTCACCAACCTCTTCCCATCCAATAGGGGAACGACATCTACGCCCGTATAATGCCTCATAGGTTGCCATCCCGATACTCGCATGATAGCTATTATTATAAGCGAACTCGGCTAACTGCAGGTTGTTATCCCAGGAGCCTCTAAAATCCAGCACACATGCTCTCAACATATCCTCGAGGGTCTGTATAGTCCTCTCTGACTGCCCATCTGTCTAAGGATGAAAAGCGGTGCTAAAACTCAGTCGGGTCCCCAACGCTTCCTGAAAATGTTCCCAAAAATGGGAAGTGAAGCGAGCATCCCTATCAGAAATAATGCTCACTGGTACACCATGTAGTCGTACTATCTCTCGAATATACAGGTTCGCCAACTGACTCAGTGTATCGGTAGCTCTCATAGCCAAGAAATGGGCGGACTTAGTCAACCGGTCCACAATAACCCATATGGCATCATGACCTCTACGGGTCCTCGACAACCCCATCACAAAATCCATGGTGACATGCTCCCACTTCCATGTCGGTATCGGTAGAGGCTGCAATAATCCTGCAGGCTTCTGATGCTCTACCTTCACTTGCTGACAAACGAGACACTTAGCGACATATTCAGCAATGTCTCTCTTCATTCCAGACCACCAATAAACCTTTCGAAGGATTTGATACATCTTGGTACTTCCCGGATGTATCGAATACTTCGATGAGTAAGCCTCTGATAAAATCGTTCTCCTGATCTTAGGATCCCTGGGAACGCATACTCTGCCTCTGAACCTCAATAACCCATCAGCACTCTGCTCAAAATCAATACCCACACCTGTCTGTATCTGCCTCAGCCAATCGATGCATCGTCGATCGCTCTGCTGGGCTCGCCGAATACGGCCAATCAACTCTGGCTCTAGTCTCAAACTAGCCATGATCTCAAGTCTCTCAGATCCAGGTGGGGTTACATCCAAACTGAGGTTCGCAAAGTGTTCTAACAATTCATGTTCCCGTACCATCATATATGACACCAACCCAAGGTTCTTTCTACTCAAAGCATCGGCAACTACATTTGCCTTACCCGGGTGGTACATGATTTCACAATCATAGTCCTTCAGGAGTTCGAGCCATCTCCTCTATCTCATATTCAGCTCTTTCTGCAAGAACATGTACTTAAGGCTCTTATGATCTGTGAACACCTGAAATTTCTCACCATATAGATAGTGGCGCCATATTTTTAAAGCAAATACTACACCCGCAGCCTGTTTCCCTTTCTCCTCAACCGTAGCCCTCCTCCTCGGGGCTGCTGTCTCAACAGGAGCTCCCTCAGGCTCCTTGCCCTTCTGTGGGGCAGTCTCAATCATCTCATTGCAGAACCTCGATATATGTCCTGGCCTCCCACACCTAAAACACGAAACATGGGGCATCTGACATGGCCTAGTCCCATGGTATCTCCCACATCTCCTACACTGATCCGTGGTAGGTCATGGTCCTCCAATAGTTATACCCCTCGGTGCAGTCAAGGCTGGGTATACGGGAGGTCTAGCAGCTCTCTCCTGCACCTCCTCGATCTTAGGTCTTTTCTCAAAATACCTTGGGCCTCCTTTCCTGGCCACTCTATCCTTCTCGGATCTCTTCCGGTCTCTGTCCTTTCTAACACTGATTCTCCCAAGCTCGGAGGCATTTCGCTCAAAGTCTTGCTCACACAACTGAGCCTTATGTACAGCCTCCTCATAAGTCATAATGTCGAAGGGAGCTAGCTTAGTCCGGATGGCCAATCTAAATCCATCCATGAACTTTTGTATCTTTTGGGTCTCACTACCCATCGTGTCAGGGTCATATCTCCCCAAGGACATAAACTTGGACTCATACTCGTCCACAGTATGGTTCCCCTGAACCAAATTCATAAATTCCATTTGCAGTTTCCTCTGTGTGATAGCTGGAATATACTATCTTCTGAAGGCCTCCAAGAATATCTCCCATGAAATTTCGGAGTGTCTAGCCCTCAAAATAGCTTCGGTGGATCTCCACCAGTGCTCTGCCTCACCTTTCAACATGAACACAGCAAAGGCTACCTTCTCAGCTGAAGTGCATCGGAAAAACCTATATAGTTTCTCCATTTCATACACCCAATCCTCCGTAACCACTGGGTCCTTCACCCCTCTAAACACTGGGGGTTTCAGCGCTTGAAATTCTCGCAACCTACTCAAGTCGCAGTCATAACCCAACTCACTACCGCTCTACTGTGGAGCGATAGGAGAATCTGTATCCTGTACTGGAGGTGGTGTAGTAGTAGCAGTCTCTGTAGTCTGAGGTCTCTCCACCTCTGCAGCTGTCTGTTCAGTAGTAGGCTGTGCCGCGGGACCTCGTCTATCACCGACACCCAATGCCTGCGTGACTATCTCCACCAAGTTCTCAATACTCCGCTCTAACCTAGCGAAGCGAGCCTCAGTATCCTCTGCTCTCTCAGCAGGGTTCTGTGGAGCCTGTTCAGTCTGTGGCTCCGCACGGCTCTCAGGCCTACCTCTATGGCCTCTAGCACGTGCTCTCGCCCCTCTACCTTTGCGTGTAACTGGCATAGTACCTAACTTCCTGTATTATAATAATTCATTAAGCTCAATCCATCACGGTATACACAGTTATATCTAAACAAAAGCACAGTACTATGGGGATGTACTTTCCTACGTTTTATTAATGACTCACATCAGGCCAACACAGCTTTGATACCAATCTCTGTCACGATCCAATTCCAATCTCTTTAACCGAAAATCACTAAAATTTTTTTGTGTTTTACTGTTACCTTACCCGGTCGTGAACTAACTCACCACACACTTGTTGGGCTGTGAGTCAATAATAAACTCCACATCTCATTCATTCACAATTAAATAAAACGATGTCATACATTTGCATTTAATCTTGTACTTATACAAAAGCATGTTTTACTGACATCTACATCCCCCATAATTACAACTCAAAAGAATACTGTGCTTTTACATTGTTTAGATACAAAAAGAATCACTGTGTATATACCTCTAAGCGATGGAGATGCAGCGGAGTCCAAAATACCACGCCTCAGTCCTCACTGGGCTACTATGCACGCTCTGTAGGGGGAAATAGAGAGGGATGAGCAACCACACGCTCAGTAAGGCAATAATGCAAGCATGGTAGATAACTACTCTATCTACATGCTGATAGTGTTATGCATAAATCGTTTATGGTAGGAGCATGAGGAAGTAAAACTATGCCATATGAGTATTCATATATATCATGTATCAAAATCATGTACATTGGCATATAAAACATGGTAAAAACATCATGTATAAATCATCTCATGCTCAATCTCCTTTAAATTCATAAAAAAAGCAATTCATTAAGAAACCTCATTTTTAAACCTACGTCATAAAACTCTTTCTCAAACACATACAATCTCATCACATCAATTCACAATCACAACTTCATTTTCATTTCATAAATCAATTCCACGAGGCTCGACCCCTCCTTCGGGTCTACCTTAAACAATCACAAATCACACTTAGAGATTTAAAATCATGTGGTAGTAAGTAAATCAAGCAAGGAGACAAGTTACTATATCTCAAGTGACTACATTGGCCAATCGTCACATATCATCCCAGACCACACAGATCCCAGTGTGCGGGGTATCATGCTGGCACGAAGGTGGGTTAGTTCTCCGCCAGACTTTCACAAATCAAGTAACCACTACGCGGTACATTGTACTCCATGTGATATACACGGTACATCGTACTCCCCGGACCCATAACATGGTTGGGGGTGCCTGCCGTAGGTCTTATCTACCCCATACCAAGTGTAACCTTTATAGTCTCAAGAGCGCGTGGGAGTAACCTCAATACCAGGTCCTAGCCCCTCATGGCCTTGCTCGCCCCTATTGGGTTCCCTGATTCAGGTCCTAGCCCCTCACCCTCACCCCACTCAAGAGGTCTGTTAGGCCTGTTGGGTTCCCTAAATGGATTATGTCAGGTCCTAGCCCCTCACCCTCACCCCACTCAAGAGGTCTGTCAGGCCTGTTGGGTTCCCTGAGTTAATCTATATCTCTCACCACGGCCTCATACATACCACAGTGTGAAAACCGACGCGAGCTATGCTCTAGCGTGAATTCATGCATAAAAACCAATCACTTCGTACGAGCAACGCTCTAGTATGGCATTTATGCATAAAATATGAAGAAACCACGTATGAACATAGCTCCAGTACGGTTATATGCATAAGCAAAACCACTCAAATCCAAGTACGAGCGTAAGCTCCAGTACGGTTTATAAAACATCATCACAATTCAAATCAAAGTGCGAGCTAAGCTCAAGCACGTATCACACAAGTGAAAACATAGAAATCCAGCGCGAGCAAGGCTCTAGCGCGATTTATATCATGCAAATACGATAGGCGTCTCATACACAATCAAACAATCCCGGCAATCGGGTTTAGCACTTCACAAATGCTTTTCCACAACATCAATAAAACACTAGCCGGCCCATCTACAAGCTTGCTTAAAACCAAGCTTCCGTTATGAAAAACATCAAAACATTAGATTTATGCAATTATTAGCCTTACGATCCCATTTCTTTACAATACCATTTCAACCACCAAATCTCATACAATTATTCATAGTCACATCCATACATCTTCAAAACACATTTCTATAAATCCATGCACATTTCCAAAGCCCTATACACCCACAAAATACGAGCAGCTACCTCTATATACTTACAGAATTCCCTTACCTGGAATCATGATGCGTGATTCCACTTCCTTAAAGCTGCTACTCGTACCACTCGATTCGTTTCCAACGAACTCTTCGAGACTGCACAAAATCGTATCCCGCATTATATTCGATCCATATAATATGACATCGTGCGTTCACTATAGTTAATTCGACCTATAGTTTTCTATTAATGCTTATGAGGCCTCGTTTCATTACTTTACCAAAAACTCGAGTCTATGGATTCTTTTAGGCCTATTAACTCATTCCAAATCGATATTAAATCGATATCATGCTCATAGTGTTCATATTTCATTGATTTCCTCACTATGGCATTTGTCAAGCATTTACATGCTCATTTTCATAATTCCACTTAAACTCACATTATAACTCCACATAACTATTCCAAATCATCCACATTACTCATTTAACTACTTTAGCATGCCTATAAACCACCAACTCCCCAAATCACACTCTCACACTAGAGGCATTCCATTTTCTATGTCACATTAGTTCCTTACACAACCTAGGTGTTTCCATCCATACATACTCATGCCAAACAACTCCAAAATCAATTAAATAGGCAATGTACTTGGATTGGAGTGTTAGAATCTTACCAAATATGATTTTTCTTCTTGCTCCAAATGTCAATGCCCTTATCTCCTTTAATACCCATAATGGAATTTTGGGTTCCAACTATGTTGTTCTCTTCCTCAAGATGAACAACTTGATGTCTAATGGTCTCCCCTCAATTCTTGCTGGAAATGGCTGATTTTAGAGAGAGAAAGTTAGGTTTTTGGGTTAGAAATGGAAGATTAGTGTTTTTCCTGAAATTTTTAGATTTTTAGCCCTCCTTATATAGAAATAGCTTGAAGAGATCGATCTGGTCCAAGAGGAGATTAATCTGGTCCCCTTAAATCTCTCATTTTCATGAAATTTTAAGCATGAGATCGATCTGTCGAAGCATGAGATCGATCTGGTCCCAAACAGAGAGCTAAGGAGATCTGGGTGCTTGAGAATCGATCTTTTCATCACAGAATGCTTAGGAGATCGATCTGGCCCTATTGGAGATCGATCTGCTCTATTCCATTGCCCAAATAAGAGCATTCTGGCTCTTCCCGATCCATCTCTCATCCTATGAGATCGATCTGGCCTTCATGTTTTCCAGATTTCCTACAGTTTTCTTTCTGCAACTCACACCAACACATCCTTAATCTGTTGCCATGGCTATTTTCTCAACCATCCACCTTTATAACTTGAAAATGGCATCCATTCATACCTTATGCACATTGAAACTTGTGTGCATTCATTGTATGTCCAAAGGTATGCTACATAAAACCAAATGGAAGCATAATTTCATTCCATTTTACCACACTACTCATTTTGAGTTTCAATCACATCCATCACTTATAGGAACTCATTTCTTCATATTCATACTCAATGGAACTTGTATGTACGTTACAAGTCATATTACACATACATACATTGAATCAATGGACTTACATCGATCATACTTTACATTACAAGTCCATTCACATTTATTACACATTACAACTTTACATATATGGGGTCTCACACTTTCATTCTATGAGATCGATCTGGCATTCATATTTTCCAGATTTTGCTACAGTTTTTTGCAGTAAGTTACACAAAACATCCTTAATTTTGCTGCCATAGTCATTTTCTCATCCAACCACCTTTAAGAATTGAAAATGACATCCATTCATACTTCATACACATTAAAACTTGTGTGCATTCATTGTATAACCAAAGATATACAATACAAAACTAAATGGAAGTACAAAGATTTACACAACTCATGCAACTTCATTCCATTTTACCACACCACTCAAAACTCAATATATTCATATTCCACTCATGGAAATATCCTTCTTACACTCGCTATACACTTTAAAATTTATGTGTATTCATTTGACAATCAAATATACACCTTACATAGTTAAATGGGAGTTTACAAAAATTAAGGGTATTACATGTGAGACCCCGTATATGTATAATGGTATATATGTACATAGAAATGTAAATAGAGTTGTACTATGAATTCATAAGTGAAGTATATGTGATATAAGTCCATAAGTTAATGTACACACTTGTAATATGAGTTGTGATTGTACATACAAGTTACATTATGTGTGAATGTAAAGAAATAGACTTAAACATGTGGAGAATGTGAGTGGAATTGATTATGAATAGTGTGGTAAAATGGAAGTAGAATTGCATAAGTTGTGCACTTCCATTTGGTTTATATCGTATACTTTTGTTTATACAAGGATTCCACACAAGTTTCAATAGGAATAAGGTATGTATGGATGTCATTGTCAAGCCTCAAAGATGAATGAATGAGAAAAGGATCATGGTAGCAAATTAAGAATGTTTGGTAAGTGTAGCTGCAGAAGAACTGCAGAAAATCTGGAAACTATGAAGGGCAGATCGATCTCATGGGATGAGAGATCGATTTGGAAGAGCCAGAATGCTCTTATTTGGGTAATGGAATAGAGCAGATCGATCTCCAATGGAGCCAGATCGATCTCCTAAGCATTCTGTAGTAAAAAGATCGATCCTCAAGCACCCAAATTAATCTCCTTAGCTCTCTGTTTGGGAGCAGATCGATCTCATGCTTCGACAGATCGATCTCATGCTTAAAATGCCATGAAAAAGAGGGATTTAAGGGGACCAGATCGATCTCCTCTTGGACCAGATCGATCTCCTCAAGCTATTTCTATATAAGGAGTGCTGAAAATCAGAAAATTTTGGGAAAAACACTAACCTTCCACTTTCAACCCAAAAACCTAACTTTCTCTCTCTAAAATTAGTCATTTTTAGTGAGGTTTGAAGAGAGACTATTAGAGGCAAAGTTGTTCCTATCAAAGAGAAGAACAACATAGTTGGAAGGCATTTTCCCATTGTTGGTATTGAAGGAGTTAAGGGCATTACCATTAGGAGCAAGAAGAGAAATCAAATTGGGTAAGATTCTAACACTCCAACTATGGTACATTATTTATATAATTGATTTTGGAGTTGTTTGGCATGAGTATGGATGGTTAGAAACTATCTAAAATACATTGGAATGATTATAACTTAGAAATGATTTAGTGTGAGAAAGTGGAATTGATGGCGATTAATGAGAAATGGGATGTCTAGAGGTGACAATAGTGTTATGGGCATGATTTTAAGATGTTGTTGGTGGATGAATTGTAAGATTTACCTAAAAGGGGTAAAATGTGGATTAAGGCATTGGTTAAATGCATAAGTGAATAATATTGACTGGTGAGGTCAATTATGGGTTAAAAACATTAACTCAATTGATTGAATGAATGAATCACAGCTTCCGAGGATACGCCGAGGCGAGTTGAGCCAAGAGCGTGAGGAGCTAAAAGGAAAGGAGTCACACCTGGTAAATCGAGGTAAGGGAATTGTGTAGACTCTTAGAGATATCTGTACGCAATTTGGGCACTTAAATGTTTTGCTAGAATACATGAGATTAGGAAATGATGTTGGGTGATTGAAGGGTAAAAGTTGGGAGTTTGAGAAATGTGCATGAAAACAAAAGCATATTGCTTTGAAAATCATGTTTTATTACTTTTTAGCAAATGATTGGTAGCTTGGCTGACATTGAAATGATTTGCAAAAGAAATGAGTGTGTTTTGGTTTTGTTAACCATACTTTGCAAAGTTTTGAGCCACCTACATGATTTCGTGAGTATGAAAGCGTGTTAGAGTATGACTCGCACGAGATTTGACGTGTTTTATACACATGAGTGCAAGAAGCACTAGTTTTCACATGGATTTCATAATTGTTTTGGGATTGTGTTTGGAGTTCATCTCGCACTGGATGCCCACCTTGCATGTTGCCGTGTTTGGAGCTTCGAGTAGACTGGGTGTCACATCGATTAAATAGGCTCACACATGCATTGTTTTGACATGATTAATTAGTCGTGTTAGGAGCTTCGGGTAGACAAGAGGTTATACCGATTAAATAAGCTCACACGTGCGTTTGAGATGTGGCGTGATATGATGTGTTGATTGGGTCCACGGAGTACATTGTACCGTGCATGTAGCATGGGGTACATTGTACTGTGTTGAGTTGTGATGTGCCGTCTTCAGACGAGATCTGCTATGGACCGACGGGTAGGATTTGACCCACCTCCCGTGTGGAAGCAGATAGTGGTGATATCCCGCACACCTGATCCGTGTAGCCGGTATCACAGGTTATGTACATAGGCCTTGAGGTTATTACCTGTTATTGAACTGCCTATCTCACATGTCTACTGCTATTTGAGAATAAATCCATGTTTGAAATGATTTGTGGGTCAGGAAGGTCCGAGGGATGGACTGAGACTTGACCAGTGTTGAATTGATTTGTTAATGGTTTTTAAAGTGCACGGATGCATGATGTTTAATGCCATGCTTTATTGTGAAAATGCATGATGTTTAATGCCATAATTTATTGTGAAAATGCATGATGATTAATGCCATGCTATTTGAGAAAATGCATGATGGGTAATGCCATGCTTTTATTGTGAATTATGCATGATGATTTATACCATGCTTTGAGTTGAAATGTCCACTGAATTTTAATAGCATGAATGCTTTACATACCATTAACACAATCATAAACTCATGTTTTGAGATAAATAATGAATTAAATGCGTTTGAGCATGGCATCATGATCACGTAGATAGTGCAGTATCTACCTGTTCGCATGATTGCCTTACTGAGCGTGTGG
This sequence comes from Firmiana major, assembly GCA_033439115.1. NCBI lineage: Eukaryota > Viridiplantae > Streptophyta > Magnoliopsida > Malvales > Malvaceae > Firmiana > Firmiana major. Next base: position 39,577,731 of record CM065908.1, on the reverse strand, counting down.
TTTGCTCACCCCCCTTATTTTCCCCCTCTCTACAGAGATTTGAGTATAGAGCGAGCGTGACTGGAGGCTTGTCCCTTTTGGTAATCCGCTGCATCCAATCGCTAAAGGTATACACACTGTTGAAATTTTGTATCTAAACTTAGGATAGCACAGTAGCATTTTGTATGTAACTATTGGGGATGTAAAACAATGTAAACACATGTAACAACTCTGATATATATACATTTATACAAGTGTTTACCTATGAATAATATACAAATTGAATTGGTATGGTAGAGTGAGTTAGACGTCGGCACACAGCCCAACTGTTAAGAGTGTGGTTGTTCACGATCGAGGAAGGATGATTAACAATTGATGCATGAAAATGTAAAAAATTTATACGTATTTTGGTAAGTTGAGGGTCGTGACAGAAGTTGGTATCAGAGCTCGAGTTGGTTTGACGTGTGTCGTGGCTAAAATACTTAATAAGTTGAAAATTTTCATCCCCAAGTTACTGTGCTTGTTTAGATACAAATTGTGTGTGTCGATGGGTTGACTAAGTAATTGGTTGTGAATGTAGGGAATTGAGTAAGTATGCCTAATACCAGTCGCGATAGAGGGATGAGAGCACAGGCTCGAGGCCGTAGAGGTAGGCCTGGGGGTCGTGTTGAGCCAGAAACACACGAGGCTCAGGATGATGTTGAGGTGGAGGCTGATGTTGAGCACGCTCCACAGGGTCCAGAGGAGAGGCCCGATAGTACTGAGGCTTACTTTGCGAGGATTGAGCTGAGCATTGAGATGATTGTGGAGTTGGTCACCCAATCTTTATCTGGAGTTGGCGGTAGATAGAGTCCTGCTACACAGGGTGATGCCGAGCAGGCGACAGCTCCCGAGGCACGGGCAAGGGAAGCCCAGAGGCCACAGATGACAGATACCCCACCCACACAGGATGTGCCTACGCCTGTTGCTACACCAGGCAGTAGAGGTTAGGGATATGGTTGTGATTTGGATAGATTGCAGCAGTTCCAGAAGTTTGGACCACCGTCTTTCAGTGGAGTAAAGGACCCAGTAGCGGCTGAGGATTGGATCAATGAGATCGAGAAATTATATGGGTTCTTTGAGTGCACTATTATCGAGATGGTAGCGTTTGCCGCTTTTATGCTAAAGGGGTCAGCAGAACATTGGTGGAAGTCCACCAGGCCTATTTTGAGAGCCCGACATACTGAGATCAGTTGGGATGTGTTTTTAAAGGCCTTCTGGAGACAGTATGTCCTGGATACCGCACAGCGAAAGCTAAAGATGGCATTTTTGGGACTGACCCAAGGGAGCAAGACTGTGGATGAGTATGAAACTGCTTTTATATCTCTGGGTAGATATGATCCTAACACCATGAGTAATGAGGTCAAAAAATCCAAAAGTTTGTGGATGGATTGAGACCGACCATCAGGTCCAGATTGGTTCCCCTGGATATACCGACCTATAAGGAGGCAGTGCGTAGGGCGCAATTGTGTGAACAGGATGTTGATAGAATCGCCTCAGAGTTTGGAAAGGTTAGTAAGATGAGGGACAGAGATAAGAAGAGACCTATGATGGATAGAGGCTTCAGCTATAAAGGAAGCAAGAGATTCTCTGGAAAGAGGCCGAGGATTGATGAGATCCGGGAGAGTACAGTTCATACTCCCATGTATCCGGCCATTGCTCCAGCTAAGGGAATCGTGATTGGAGGACCACAGCCTACTACGGAACAGTGTGGCAAGTGTGGTAGGTACCATGGTACTCAGCCATGCTATGGATCTCCTGTAGTATGCTTCAGATGTGGGAAGCCAGGGCACATAATCAGAGATTGCCCAGAGATGATAGAGAGAGCCCCACAGAAGGGCAAGGAGCCAGAGAGAGCTCCAGTTGGTACAGCTGCTCCGAGGAGGAGGGCTACAGTCGAGGATAAGGGGAAGCAAGCAGTGGGTGTAAGCAGAGGACGAGTGCACACATTGGACCAGGACACTGCAGATCAGTTATCGGATGTGGTAAAAGGTACCATCCAAATCTTTGATTTAGAAGCTTATGTACTGTTTGATCCTGGTGCCACGCATTCTTTTGTATCACCATCCTTTGCATGTAAATTGTTGAAGGATGTAAAACCCACACTGCTCGATAAGATGTTATTGATATCTATCCCTATGAATGATAGTCAGTTGACTGAGCATGTATAGGGATTGTAAGATGAGGATAGGAGGTAAAGAGATGGCAGCCGATTTAATTTTATTAAATATGAATGATTTTGATGTAATCCTAGGGATGGATTGGCTGGCTGCAAATCATGTTGTTATGGATTGTCATGCAAAAACTTTGATGTTTCCAAAGATAGACAATCTTGTAGTTAATTTTGTGAAATGAAATTAAAGAACATGATTATTATAAGTGTGATGAGTACAATCTTGATACATGATGTATGAAATATAAATTTGATTTCATTTATCTATGTGATGTGATGATTTATGATACTAATGGTGGAAAGAATAATGTGAAGGATTCATCACTTTTGTGATTGAGACGGATAAGGCACGTCCGGAATTGGAAGACATACCAGTGGTTAGGGAATTTCCAAATGTCTTTTCGGATGAGTTACCAGGGTTACCTCCAGATAGGGAGATGGAGTTTGGTATAGATTTTGCACCTGGTACAGAGCCAATGTCCAAGCCACCATACAGAATGGCTCAAGTTGAGTTGGAAGAATTAAGGAAACAGCTGCAAGAGTTGCTAGAGAAGGGGTTCATCAGACCGAGCGTCTCACCTTGGGGAGCACCGGTTCTATTTGTAAGGAAGAAGGATGGAAGCCTCCGACTGTGTATAGACTACCGATTGTTGAATAAGGCTACCACCAAGAATAAGTATCCCCTCCCACGCATCGACGATTTGTTGGATCAGCTTAAGGGAGCGCAGGTCTTTTCCAAGATAGATCTGAGATCAGGGTACCATCAGTTGAAGATACGAGATGGAGATGTACCCAAGATAGCTTTTCGCACCCGGTATGGACATTATGAGTTTATGGTTATGCCATTCGGGTTGACGAATGCTCCTACAGCTCTTATATCTTTGATGAATGAGGTATTCCACCAATATTTGGATCGGTTTGTTATTGTGTTTATTGATGATATACTGGTGTACTCAAGGTCTAGAGAGGAGCATGAAAGGCATTTAAGGATAGTGCTACAAATCCTCCGAGAGAAGAAGTTGTATGCTAAACTCAGCAAGTGCGACTTTTGGTTGCAACAGATCTCTTTTCTGGGTCACATAGTATCGAAGGATGGAGTATCAGTGGATCCATCTAAGATTGAGGCCGTAGTTCAGTGGCAGAGACCCCAGACAGTGACAGAGATCAGAAGTTTCCTGGGTTTAGCTGGGTATTATCGAAGGTTTGTAGAGGGATTTTTGAGGTTAGCTGCTCCTTTGACACGCCTCACAAGAAAGAATGTGGAGTTTGTGTGGGACGATAAGTGTGAAGAAAGTTTTGAGGAGCTGAAAAGGAGATTAACCACAGCTCCAATCCTCACCATTCCTACCAGCTCAGGAGGTTTCTCGGTGTATACGGATGCTTCACACCTAGGACTGGGCTGCGTGTTGATGCAGGATGGGAAGGTAGTAGCCTATGGATCAAGACAATTAAAGGATCATGAGAGGAACTACCCGACCCATGATTTGGAGTTGGCAGCGGTGGTGTTTGCGCTGAAGATATGGCGCCACTACCTCTGTGGTGAGAGATTTCATATTTATACAGATCATAAGAGCCTTAAGTACATGTTCTCACAAAAAGAGCTGAACATGAGACAGAGGAGATGGCTCGAGCTGTTAAAGGATTATGATTGTGAAATCCTATACCACCCGGGTAAAGCAAATGTGGTTGCTGATGCTTTGAGTAGGAAGCATCTCGGGATGGTATCATTTATGATGATCAGGGAACACAAGCTGTTGGAACAGTTCACGAACCTCAGTTTGGATATGACCCCGCCTGACGCTGATAGTCGATTTATGATAGCTAGCCTGCAATTGGAACCGGATCAGGTAAATCGAATCCGACAGGCTCAGCGAGTTGATCAGCAGTGCAGTGATATTGTCGGGCAGATACATAGGGGTACAGACACGGACTTTGGATTGAGTTCGGATGGATTGTTGAGGTTTAGAGGTAGGATATGTGTTCCTGATGATGCAGAGATCAAAAGGTTGATCTTAACAGAGGCTCACTCATCGAAGTATACGATACATCCAGGGGGTACTAAGATGTATCAAAACCTTCGAAAAGTTTATTGGTGGTCTGGAATGAAAAAGCACATTGCTGAATATGTTGCTAAGTGTCTCGTTTGTCAGCGGGTGAAGGTAGAGCATCAGAAGCTTGCAGGGTTATTGCAGCCTCTACCGATACCGACATGGAAGTGGGAGCATGTCACCATGGATTTTGTGATAGGATTGCTGAGGACCCGTAGAGGTCATGATGCCATATGGGTGATTGTGGATCGGTTGACAAAATCAGCCAATTTTCTAGCTATGAGAGCCACCGATACTCTGAGCCAGTTAGCAAACCTATATGTGCGCAAGATAGTGAGGCTACATGGAATTCCAGTGAGCATTGTTTCTGATAGGGATGCCAGCTTCACTTCCCACTTCTGGGAACGTTTTCAGGAAGCGATGGGGACCCAGTTGAGTTTTAACACCGTGTTTCATCCTCAGACAGATGGTCAGTCAGAGAGGACTATACAAACCCTGGAGGATATGTTGAGAGCGTGTGCATTGGATTTTGGAGGCTCCTGGGATGACCATTTGCCACTCGCAGAGTTCGCGTATAATAACATTTTTCATGCGAGTATCGGGATGGCACCATATGAGGCATTGTATGGGCGTAGATGTCGTTCCCCTATTGGATGGGAAGAGGTTGGTGACAGACAGATCTTTGCTCCCGACTTGGTTAGACAAGCCTCCGAGGATGTCCAATTGATATGTGAGAGGTTACGGACAGCTCAGAGCAGGCAAAAGAGTTATGCTGACAGGAGACGGAGACCACTAGAGTTTGATGTGGGTGAGTCAGTGTTTTTGAAAGTTTCCCCTTCGAAGGGAATTATGAGATTCGGGAAGAAGGGAAAGTTGAGCCCTCGATATATAGGGCCATTTGAGATACTTGATAGAGTGGGAGATAAGGCGTATAGGTTGGTATTACCACCAGAGTTGGCAAGTGTGCATAACATCTTCCACGTATCCATGTTGAGGAAGTATCACCCGGATCCAACACATGTGATAAGATATGAGCCATTGAGCTCAACGAGGGTATGACATATGTTGAGAAGCCAGTTCGGGTATTGGACAGAAAAGAGAAAGTGTTGAGGACAAAGACAATTCCCTTGGTGAAAATACTTTGGCAACATCACACTATGGAAGAAGCCACATGGGAATTGGAGAGTTTGATGCGAGAGAAGTATCCCGAGTTGTTCACAGAATAATTGGTTCTAATTTGGAGGACCAAATTTTCTAAGTGGGGGAGAATGTGAGACCCTGTATATGTATAATGGTATATATGTACATAGAAATGTAAATAGAGTTGTACTATGAATTCATAAGTGAAGTATATGTGATATAAGTCCATAAGTTAATGTACACACTTGTAATATGAGTTGTGATTGTACATACAAGTTACATTATGTGTGAATGTAAAGAAATGGACTTAAACATGTGGAGAATGTGAGTGGAATGGATTATGAATAGTGTGGTAAAATGGAAGTAGAATTGCATAAGTTGTGCACTTCCATTTGGTTTATATCGTATACTTTTGGTTATACAAGGATTCCACACAAGTTTCAATAGGAATAAGGTATGTATGGATGTCATTGTCAAGCCTCAAAGATGAATGAATGAGAAAAGGATCATGGTAGCAAATTAAGGATGTTTGGTAAGTGTAGCTGTAGAAGAACTGCAGAAAATCTGGAAACTATGAAGGGCAGATCGATCTCATGGGATGAGAGATCGAGCTGGAAGAGCCAGAATGCTCTTATTTGGGTAATGGAATAGAGCAGATCGATCTCCAATGGAGGCAGATCGATCTCCTAAGCATTCTGTAGTAAAAAGATCGATCCTCAAGCACCCAGATCGATCTCCTTAGATCTCTGTTTGGGAGCAGATTGATCTCATGCTTCGACAGATCGATCTCATACTTAAAATGCCGTGAAAAATAGGGATTTAAGGGGACCAGATCGATCTCCTCTTGGACCAGATCGATCTCCTCAAGCTATTTCTATATAAGGAGTGCTGAAAATCAGAAAATTTTGGGAAAAACACTAACCTTCCACTTTCAACCCCAAAACCTAACTTTCTCTCTCTAAAATTAGCCATTTTTAGTGAGGTTTGAAGAGAGACCATTAGAGGCAAAGTTGTTCCTATCAAAGAGAAGAACAACTTAGTTGGAAGGCATTTTCCCATTGTTGGTATTGAAGGAGTTAAGGGCATTGCCATTTGGAGCAAGAAGAGAAATCAAATTGGGTAAGATTCTAACACTCCAACTATGGTACATTGTTTATATAATTTATTTTGGAGTTGTTTGGCATGAGTATGGATGGTTAGAAACTATCTAAAATACATTGGAATGATTATAACCTAGAAATGATTTAGTGTGAGAAAGTGGAATTGATGGAGATTAATGAGAAATGGGATGTCTAGAGGTGACAATAGTGTTATGGGCATGATTTTAAGATGTTGTTGGTGGATGAATTGTAAGATTTACCTAAAAGGGGTAAAATGTGGATTAAGGCATTGGTTAAATGCATAAGTGAATAATATTGACTAGTGAGGTCAATTATGGGTTAAAAACATTAACTCAATTGATTGAATGAATGAATCGCAGCTTCCGAGGATACGCCGAGGCGAGTTGAGCCAAGAGCGTGAGAAGCTAAAAGGAAAGGAGTCACACCTGGTAAATCGAGGTAAGGGAATTGTGTGGACTCTTAAAGATATCTGTGCGCAATTTGGGCGCTTAAATGTTTTGCTAGAATGCATGAGATTAGGAAATGATGTTGGGTGATTGAAGGGTAAAAGTTGGGAGTTTGAGAAATGTGCATGAAACCAAAAGCATATTGCTTTGAAAATCATGTTTTATTGCTTTTCAGCAAATGATTGGTAGGTTGGCTGACATTGAAATGATTTGTAAAAGAAATGAGTGTGTTTTGGTTTTGTTAACCATACTTTGCAAAGTTTTGAGCCACCTACATGATTTCGTGAGTATGAAAGCGTGTTAGAGTATGACTCGCACGAGATTTGACGTGTTTTATACACATGAGTGCAAGAGGCACTAGTTTTCACATGGATTTCATAATTGTTTTGGCATTGCGCTTGGAGTTTGTCTCGCACTGGATGCCCACCTTGCATGTTGCCGTGTTTAGAGCTTCGAGTAGACTGGGTGTCACATCGATTAAATATGCTCACACGTGCATTGTTTTGACATGATTAATTAGCCGTGTTAGGAGCTTCGGGTGGATAAGAGGTCGTACCGATTAAATAGGCTCACACGTGCATTTGAGATGTGGCGTGATATGATGTGTTGATTGGGTCCATGGAGTACATTGTACCGTGCATGTAGCATGGGGTACATTGTACCGTGTTGAGTTGTGATGTGCCGTCTTCGGACGAGATCTGCTATGGACTGACGGGTAGGATTTGACCCACCTCCCGTGTGGAAGCAGATAGTGGTGATATCTCGCATACCTAATCCGTGTAGCCGGTATCACAGGTTATGTACATAGGCCTTGAGGTTATTACCTGTTGTTGAACTGCCTATCTCACATGTCTACTGCTATTTGAGAATAAATCCATGTTTGAAATGATTTGTGGGTCAGGAAGGTCCGAGGGATGGACTGAGACCTGACCAGTGTTGAATTGATTTGTTAATGGTTTTTAAAGTGCACGGATGCATGATGTTTAATGCCATGCTTTATTGTGAAAATGCATGATGTTTAATGCCATGCTTTATTGTGAAAATGCATGATGGTTAATGCCATGCTATTTGAGAAAATACATGATGGGTAATGCCATGCTTTTATTGTGAATTATGTATGATGATTTATATCATGCTTTGAGTTGATATGTGCACTGAATTTTAATAGCATGAATGCTTTACATACCATTAACACAATCATACACTCATTTTTGAGATAAATAATGAATTAAATGCTTTTGAGCATGGCATCACGATCACGTAGATAGTGCGGTATCTACCTGTTCGCATGATTGCCTTACTGAGCGTGTGGTTTGCTCACCCCCTTATTTTCCCCCTCTCTACAGAGATTTGAGTATAGAGTGAGCATGACTGGAGGCTTGTCCCTTTTGGTAATCCGCTGCATCTCATCGCTAAAGGTATACACACTGTTGAAATTTTGTATCTAAACTTACGATAGCATTTTGTATGTAACTATTGGGGATGTAAAACAATGTAAACACATGTAACAACTCTGATATATATACATTTATACAAGTGTTTACCTATGAATAATATACAAATTGAATTGGTATGGTGGAGTGAGTTAGACGTCGGCACACAGCGCAACTGTTAAGATTGTGGTTGTTCACGATTGAGGAAGGATGATTAACAATTGATGCATGAAAATGCGAAAAATTTGTACGTATTTTGGTAAGTTGAGGGTCGTGACATTACATTCTCCCCTTCTTAAAAAATTTAGTCCTCCAAATTAGAACCAATCATTCTATGAATAACTCGGGATACCTCTCCCGCATCAAACTCTCCTATTTTCATGTGGCCTCTTCCACCGTGTGATGTTGCTAAAGAACTTTCACCAAGGGAATTGTCTTTGTCCTCAACACTTTCTCTTTTCTATCCAATATCCAACCGACTTCTCAATGTACGTCATGCTTTTATTGAGCTCTAATGGTTCATACCTTATCACATGCGTCGGGTTCGGGTGGTACTTTTGTAACATGGATACGTGGAAGACGTTATGTACACTCGCTAGCTCAGGGGGTAATGCTAGCCTGTATGCCTTATCTCCCACTTTATCAAGTATCTCAAATGACCCAATATACTGAGGGCTCAACTTCACTTTCTTCCCGAATCTCATAATCCTCTCCGATGGAGAAACCTTCAAAAACACTGACTCACCCACATTAAACTCTAGTGGTATTCGTCTCCTGTGAGCATAACTCTTTTGTCTGCTCTGAGCTGTCCGTAACCTCTCACAAATCAACTAGACATCCTCAAAGGCTTGTCTAACCAAGTCAGGAGTAAATATCTGTCTATCAATAACCTCTTCCTATCCAATAGGGGAACGACATCTATGCCCATACAATGCCTCATATGGTGCCATCCTAATACTGGCATGAAAACTGTTATTATAAGCAAACTATGCGAGTGGTAAATGGTCATCCCAGGAGCCTCCAAAATCCAATGCACACACTCTCAACATATCCTAAAGGGTCTGTATAGTCCTCTCTAACTGACCATCTATCTGAGGATGAAACACGTTGCTAAAACTCAACTGGGTCCCCATCACTTCCTGAAAATATTCCCAGAAGTGGGAAGTGAAGCAGATATCCCTATCAGAAACAACGCTCAGTAGAATTCCATGTAGCCTCACTATCTCGTGCACATACAAGTTCGCTAACTGGCTCAGAGTATCGGTAGCTCTCATAGCTAGGAAGTGGGCTGACCTCGTCAACCGATCCACAATCACTCATATAGCATCATGACCTTTATGGATCCTCGGTAATGCCATCAAAAAATCCATGGTGACGTGCTCCCACTTCCAAGTCGGTATCGGTAGAGGATGAAATAACCTTGCAGGCTTCTGATGCTCTACCTTCACCCACTGACAAATGAGACATCTAGCGACATATTCAGCAATCTCTTTCTTTATCCAAAACCACCAATAAACTTTTTGAAGGTTTTGATACATCTTAGTACTCCCTGGATGTATCGTATACCTCGATGAGTGAGCCTCTGTTAAGATCAACTTCCTGATCTCTGGATCATTGGGAACACATATCCTACCTCTGAACCTTAGCAATTCATCGAAACTCAACTCAAAATCAATCTCTGTGCCACTCTGCATCTGCCCGACAATATCACTCCACTACTAATCAATTCGCTGAGCTTGTCAGATTCGATCTACCAAATCTGGTTCCAATCACAGGCTAGCTATCATAAAATCACTATGAGCATCAGGTGAGGTCACATCTAAACTGAGGTTCATGAACTGTTCCAACAGCTCATGTTCCCTAATCATCATGAATGATACCAACTCGAGATGCTTCCCACTTAGTGTATCAGCAACTGCATTCGCTTTACCTAGGTGGTACAGGATCTCACAATCATAATCCTTTAAAAGTTCGAGCCATCTCCTATGTCTCATGTTTAACTCTTTCTGCGAGAATAGGTACTTAAGGCTCTAGTGATTAGTGTAAGCCTAAAATTTCTCGCCATAGAGGTAGTGGCGTCATATTTTTAATGTAAACAATATGACTGCCAACTCTAAACCATGGGTCGGGTAGTTTCTCTCATGATCCTTTAATTGTCTTGATCCATAGGCTACTACCTTCCCATCCTGCATCAATACACAGCTCAGTCCTTGGTGTGAAGCATCTGTATACACCGAGAAACCTCTTGAGCTAGTAGGAATGGTGAGAATCGGAGCTGTGGTTAATCCTCTTTTCAACTCCTGAAAACTCTCCTCACATCTATCATCCCACATAAACTCAACATTCTTTCTCATGAGACGTGTCAACGAAGCAGCTAATCTTGAGAATCCCTCTATAAACTGTCGATAATATCAAGCTAAACGTAGGAAATTTTTGATCTCTGTTACTGTCTGGGGTCTCTGCCACTGCATCACTGCCTTACTCTTTGATGGTTCCACTGACACACCATCTTTCGATACTATATGACCCAGAAAAGAGATCTGTTCCAACCAAAAGTCATACTTACTGAGTTTAACGTATAACTTCTTCTCTCGGAGGGTCTGTAGCACTATCCTTAGATATTGTTCATGCTCCTCTCTAGATTTTGAATACACCAGTATATCATCAATAAACACAATAACAAATCGATCCAAATACTGGTGAAATGCCTCATTCATCAATGACATAAAAGTTACGAGAGCATTTGTCAACCCGAATGGCATAACCATAAACTCATAATGACCATGCTCGATGCGAAAGGCTGTCTTAGGTATATCTCCATCCTGAATTTTCAACTGATGATACCTAGATCTCAAATCTATCTTGGAGAAAACCTGCACTCCCCTAAGCTGATCCAACAAGTCATCAATGCGTGGAAGGGGGTACTTAATATTGATGGTGGCCTTATTCAATAACCGGTAATCTATATACAGTCGAAAGCTTCCATCCGTATTCCTTACAAACAGAACTGGTGCTCCCCAAGGTGTAAGATCCCGTATATGTATAATGGTAATGTGTATAATTGGATCAATAATATGAATGGACTTGTAATGTAAAGTATGATTGATGTAAGTCCATGGATTCAATGTATGTATGTGTAATATAAATTGTAACGTACGTACAAGTTTCATTGAGTATGAATACGAAGAAATGAGTTATGGCAAGTGATGGATGTGATTGAAACTCAAAATGAGTAGTGTGGTAAAATGGAATGGAGTTAAGCTTCCATTCGGTTGTATGTAGCATACCTTGGGACATACAATGAATGCACACAAGTTTCAATGTGCATAAGGTATGAATGGATGCCATTTTCAAGTTATAAAGGTGGATGGATGAGAAAATGGCCATGGCAATAGATTAAGGGTGTGTTGGTATGAGTTGCAGTAAGGAAACTGCAGGAAATCTGGAAAACATGAGGGCCAGATCGATCTCATAGGATGAGAGATCGATCTGGAAGAGCCAGAATGCTCTTATTTGGGCGAAAGAATAGAGCAGATCGATCTCCAATGGAGCCAGATCGATCTCCTTAGCTCTCTGTTTGGGACCAGATCGATCTCATGCTTAGACAGATCGATCTCATGCTTCAACAGATCGATCTGATGCTTCGACAGATCGATCTCAGGCTTAAAAATGCCGTGAAAAAGAGGAATTTTAAGGGACCAGATCGATCTCCTCTTGGACCAGATCGATCTCCTCAAGTCATTTCTATATAAGGAAAGCTGAAAATCTGGAAATCTCGGAAAAACACTTAACTTTACAATCTCAACCCCAAAAACCTAACTTTCCTCTCTAAAATCAGCCATTTTCAGTGAGATTTGGAGAGAGATCATTAGAGGCAAAGTTGTTCCTATCAAAGAGAAGAACAACATAGTGAGAGGGCATTTTCCCATTCTTGGAATTGAAGGAGTTAAGGGCATTACCATTTGGAGCAAGAAGAGAAATCATATTGGTAAGATTCTAACACTCCAATCCAAATGCATTAGCTATTTAATTGATTTTGGAGTTGATTGGTATGAGTATTGATGGGTAAACTACCTAGGAATGTAGTGGAATTGGTGTGACCTAGAAATCTAAAATGGGTATAATGTGAGGATATGTGGGATTGAATGAGCTTATGGTTTATGGCATGCTAAAGTTGTTATTGGGGTAATGTTTATGATTCTAGATGGTTAGATGGAATTACATGGTGAGTTGGAGGAATTGTGAAAATGGATATGTATATGATTGATAAATGCCATAGTGAGGGAATTCATGGAATATGAATACTATGAGCTTAAGGTCGATTTAACATCGATTTTGAATAAGATAATAGGCCTAAGAAGATCCATAGACTCGAGCTATGGGTAAAGTAATGAAACGAGGCCCAATAAGCTTTAATAGAGGCTATAGATTAAGTTGGATATAGCAAGCACAAGGGTTGCATTGTATGGATCGAATATAATGCGGGATACAATTTTTGTGCAGTCCCGAAGAGTTCGTTGAAGACGAACCGAACCGTACGAGTAAGCAGCTTAAGGAAGTGGAATCACGCATCGCGATTCCAGGTAAGGGAATTTTGTGAGTATATAGAGGTATCTGCTCGTACTTTGAACTTGTGGGTGAATATTGGGTGTTGTATGAAATGCATGAATTGCTCAAATAAATGATTGATGGTATTCGTGAATGATGATGAGTATATGCGTGGTTTTGGATTTGAAGTGGATTTTATGAAATGGGATAGTAAGGCTAATAATTGTATAAATCTAATGTTTTGATGTTTTTCCAAAACGAATTGCTTGGTTTTAAGCAAGCTTGTAGATAGGTCGGCTAGTATTGTATTGTTGTTGTGGAAAAGCATTTGTGAGTGCTAAACCCGAATTACCGGGATTGATAAATTGTATATGAGCCGCCTATCACATTTGTATGACATAAATCGCGCTAGAGCCTCGCTCACGCTGGATTTCTATGTTTTCATTTGTATGAAACGTGCTGGAGCCTAGCTCGCACCTTGATTTGGAAACTATAATGATAGTTATAAACCGTACTGGAGCTTCTGCTCGTACGTGGATTTTGAGTGGTTGTCTTATGAGTATAACCGTACTAGAGCTATGCTCGTACGCACCTCTTTATGAGAAGATGCATAAGTCGTGCTAGAGCTTTACTCGCACAAGTTTGCACAATGGGATACGTATAAGGTTGTGAAAGTGGGTAAGATCCTTAAGCCTTACATCCTTAAGCCAACATCCTTAAGCCCAAAGAGGCAGGGAGGCTCTGTTAGGCGGGAAGGCTATGTTCGGTGGGGAGGCTCTCTTACGGTGGGATCCTTAAGCCAACATCCTTAAGCCCTGGAGGGGCGGGGAGGCTCTGTTAGGCAGGGAGGCTCTCCTACATGGGTACGGTAAGATCCTTAAGCCCTACATCCTTAAGCCGACATCCTTAAGCCCAAAGAGGCGGGGAGGCTCTGTTAGGCGGGGAGGCTCTGTTCGGTGGGGAGGCTCTCTTACGGAAGGATCCTTAAGCCCTACATCCTTAAGCTAACATCCTTAAGCCCGAGGAGGCAGGGAGGCTCTGTTAAGCGGGGAGGCTCTGTACGGCAGGGAGGCTCTCCTTCACGGAATATGGAACACTCTTGGTATGGGGTAGATAAGACCTAGGAATGGCACCCCCAATCACGATATGAGTTTGCGGAGTACGTTGTACCGTGTATATCACATGGAGTATGATGTACCGCATGATGGTTATGTGATGAGAAAGTCTGGCGAGGGATAATCCATCTTCATGCCAGCATGATACCCCGCACACCTGGATGCGTGTGGTCTGGGATGATTTATGATGTAATGGATCACATAGGCACTTTTGATATAGTGACCTAGATTTATACACATGCGTGAATTGTGGAATGAAAATGTGTTGGTGATTGTGAGTTGATTTGGTGGTGTTTATGGTGTTGGTTTAAAAAGGAAGTTTCTCAAAGAATTGCCCTTTTTATGAATTTAAATGAGATTGAGCATGAGATGATTTATACATGATGTTTCTACCATGTTTTATATGCCAATGCACATGATTTTGATACATGATATATATGTATATTCACATGGCATAGTTTTATTCCTCATGCTCCTACCATAAATGATTTATGCATAACACTATCAGCATGTAGATAGAGTAGTTATCTACCATGCTTGCATTATTGCCTTACTGAGCGTGTGGTTGCTCATCCCACTCTATTTTCCCCCCTACAGAGCGTGCATAGTAGCCCAGTGAGGACTGAGGCGTATTATTTTGGACTCCGCTGCATCTCCATCGCTAAGAGGTATATACACAGTGATTCTTTTTGTATCTAAACAATGTAGAAGCACAGTATTCTTTTGAGGTGTACTTGTGGGGGATGTAGATGTTAGTAAAACATGTATTCGTATAAGTACACGATTAAATGCACATGTATGACATCGTTTTAATTAATTGAGAATGAATGAGATGTGGTATTTATTATTGACTCACAGCCCAACAGTGTGTGGTGAGTTTAGTTCACGACCGGGTAAGGTAACAGTAAAACGCGAAAAATTTTCAGTGATTTTCGGTTAAAGAGAATGGAATTGGGTCGTGACACAAGGTCAGACACTCGGCCTGATGAACCCCTTCTCCAGCAACTCTTGCAAATACTTCCTTAATTCTTCCAACTCAACTTGAGCCATTTTGTATGATGGCTTAGATATCGTCTCTGTACCAGGTTCCAACACTATACAAAATTCCATCTCTCTATCTGGAGGTAACCCTAGTAATTCATCCAGAAAGACATCTGGAAATTCCCTGACTACTGGGATGTCTATCAACTCCGGACGTGCCTTATCCATCTTGTTGAGTTAATATATTTTGAAATGACAAAACAAGTAAATTCAATAATATAAAGACGATATAAAAACATGTTTAGTAGCTATCAGTACCAGAAATTAAGTTCCTGGAGATGAGAGATCGATCTGGTGATATGAGAGATCGATCTCCTGGGTTTTCTAGGATGAGAGATTGATCTCATGAGGATATGAGATCGATCTGCTAAGGTTTGAACCTGTACAAAGGTATTGAGGAAGCTAAGATCGATTTATAAGGGTTATAAGATCGATCTGCCTACTACAGGATGTTGAGAAGATCGATCTGGTCTAGGAAGAGATCGATCTCCCCTAAAACAAAGGTAAAGGCAGTAGATCGATCTATAAGATCGATCTATACTTAAACAGAGAGCTCATGAGATCGATCTGGTATAGGAAGAGATCGATCTCCTCAAAGTCAGAGAGCTAAGGAGATCGATCTGGGTTAATGAGAGATCGATCTCCTCACTACGAGATTACCTGGCAGATCGATCTATAGATCGATCATGCCTCAAACAGAGAGATTAGAAGATCGATCTGCCTATTCGATAGATCGATCTTCTCTAATATTTTCAAATTATGAGATCGATCTGCTCATATATGAGATCGATCTCCTTGCTTCTTTTTGCCTTGATCTTGCAGGAATTATAACTAAGAGATCGATTTGGTCAAGATGGAAGATCGATCTGGCATTCTACCGGAGGTTCCCAACGGCTCTTTCTGTAAAATCTCAACGGGAAAAACAGCATTAAATGCTCCAACTACCAATCCTTCAGTATATAATCAAGCATTGAAGACACTGAAAAAAAAGACACCATTGCTGCACATTCTGTATATTCTCAAGAGTTTAATTCTTTCATTCCAATTGTCTTCAATCCTTATTTATTGAGTTTGTTGTATAAGCTTGTGTGCAAAAGCTATATTTGTCCTACCCACATAAAAAGCTTTATATTGTATTCATCCTTGCTTTAAGAGAGAAGAGGATTGTTCCTCAGTGAGATAATCTTTGTAAAAAGGGTGAATATATCTTTGTATAAAAAGGGTAGAGAGGTTATTCCTTAACCTGAAAAAGGGAGTGTGTAACTTTCGTTAAAAGTGAGAAAGAAAGCACTTGACAAGAAGGTCAAGGAGAGAGGACGTAGGCAAGAGATTGGCTGAACCTCTATAAACGACTGTGTTTGATATTCTCTTCCTTATCTTGCTTTAATTTGGTTCAATACATTATATTGCTTATTCATTATTTGTTAATTAAGTTCAAATTAGTTTAAATTTGCCATTAACATTAGAAAACCGGTTAACCCCCCTCTCGGTAGAGCCAACAATTGGTATCAGAGTTAGGACTCTTTGATCACATAGGAATAACTTCCTAAGAGTTAGAAACGATCTAATGGCTCACAACAATATAGCAACTAGCTTAGCAGGAGAGGGGCACTCTACGGTTAGGCCTCCTATGTTTAAAGGGGAACATTACTCTTATTGGAAGACTAGGATGATGTTATTCATTCAAGCAAATGATTATGAAGTATGGAGGATTATCACTAAAGGACCCCAAATTCCTACAAAAAGAATAGAGGGAAGAGATATCCCTAAAGAAGAAGATGAATGGGATTCAAATGATGTTAAATGTGCTCAGCTAAATGCTAAGGCCATGTACACCCTTTTTTGTGCTTTAGGGCCAAATGAATACAATAGAGTCTCCGGTTGTGACAATGCCAAACAAATTTGGGACAAATTGGCAATCACACATGAAGGTACAACCCAAGTAAAGGAGACTAAGGTAGGAATGCTCACATATGACTATGAGCTATTTAGGATGAAAGATGGAGAGTCAATCAGTGATATGTTCACTAGATTCACTGATGTAATTAATGGATTAAAATCACTAGGAAAAACTTACTCTAATATAGAAATGGTCAAGAAAATATTAAATAGCCTACCTAAATCATGGGAAGCTAAAGTGACTGCAATTAAGGAATTCAAGGACCCTCACACATTATCCTAGATGAATTAATAGGTTCACTACTCACTTATGAGATGAAATTAAGAAGAAATGAAGAGCCACCCAAGAAAGTGGGAGTTGCTCTAAAATCTACTGCTCAAGAGGAAAATAAAAATGAAAATGAGAGTGGTAGTGAAGAAGATCTCGAGATGGCAATGTTTGCCAAAAGATTTACAAGTTCATGAGAATAAGAGCTAGTGGTAGTAATAGGAGAAACCACAAGAGAGATCAAGAAGAGGTAGGAAGAAAAGATACAATTGTGTGTCATGAATGTAAAAAACCAGGACACATTAAGTTTAACTGCCTCTTATTAAAAGGTCCAATGATAGGTTCCACAAAAAGAAGGCAATGGTGGCTACATGGAGCGACAGTGACTGCTCCGATAATGACTCAAATGAGGACATTGCTAACTTGTGCTTCATGGCTATTGAGGATGAAAAGGTAAATTTAAACCTCAATGAATACTCTTTTGATGAACTGCAAGATGCCTTTGATGATCTTGCATTGGAATATGAATGCATGAGTATGAAATATAAGAAGATAATATCTAAATTGAAGAAAGAGAATGAGTTAATTCTAGAGGACAAATTAGAATGTGAAAAGAAACTAGAAATTACGAATCTTGAAATTTGTGACTTAAAAGAAAAAAATAGTAATCTACATAATTCCTTTAATAGATTTTATATGGGTAAGCAAAAGTTAGATAACATGTTAGAAACTCAAAGGGCATTCTTTGATAAAAATGGGTTAGGATATAATGCAAAAAGTAGAGAGACTCATCTCAAAAGCTTCATGGCTAGAAAGAGCATGAATAAACCTTCAACTACTTGTTCATATTGTAATAGGAAGGGACATGCATCAAATAATTGCAATATGAAGATGACCACTCTTAAAGGAAAAATAGTAAAAAGAATGTGGGTTCCAAAAGAAGTAATTAACTCAAAAGATTTTAATGCATTGGCAAAATGGATCCCAAAGGGATCAAGAATTGCATTCACTAACCTCAAAGGACCCAAGAGAATTCGGGTACCTAAGATATGAGTTTGATTTTTGATTGTAGGTAATTGAGCATTGCCACAAAGCTAAAACAAAAGAAGCTTGGTACTTGGACAGTGGATGCTCAAGGCACATGACGGGTGAAAAGAGCCACTTCAACTCATTTAAATCAAAGGTTGGTGGAGAAGTCACGTTTGGGGACAACTCCAAAGGCCAAGTTGAAGGGAGTGGCTCAATAGGTAATGACTATTTTTCATTAGAAAAGGTATTGCTTGTTAGGGGTCTAAAGTATAACTTACTAAGCATAAGTCAACTTTGTGACAAAGGTTATAAAGTAATTTTTGATTGCATGAAATGTCATGTTATAGATCCTAAGTCAAATAAAGTTCTTTTTCTAGGTCATAGGCAAGGTAATATATACATTGTCTATCTTAATGAACTCAAAAATGAAAACATATGCCTAATGGTAGACAATGAAAAAGAATCTTAGTTATGGCATAGAAGACTAGGTCATGATATCATGCATGTGTTATCTAAGTTAGCTAGAAAGGATCTAGTTATAGGATTACCCAAGTTGTCCTTTGACTACGAAAAAATATGTGAAGCTTGTGTTAAAGGAAAACATAAAAGGACAACATTTAAGCCTAACAATAGTGTATCCACCACTAGGCCTCTTCAATTACTCCACCTAGATTTATTTGGACCAACTAAAACAACAAGCCTTGGTGGGAAACACTATGGATTTGTAATATGATGATTACACTAGGTTCACTTGAGTGTTCTTTTTTAGAGTGAAAAATGAAGCTTTAGAAAAGTTCATAGCTTATACAAAAGTGACTCAAAATGAAAAAGGATATACAATAACTAGTATTAGAAGTGATCATGGCAAAGAGTTTGAAAATATAGGATTTGATGAGTATTGCAATGA
This sequence comes from Firmiana major, assembly GCA_033439115.1. Classification (NCBI taxonomy): domain Eukaryota; kingdom Viridiplantae; phylum Streptophyta; class Magnoliopsida; order Malvales; family Malvaceae; genus Firmiana; species Firmiana major. The sequence continues at coordinate 39,558,545 of CM065908.1, read as the reverse complement.
TCAAGGAATTAGCCATAATTTTTCAGCTCCTAGGACACCACAACAAAATGGAGTGGTTGAGAGAAGAAATAGAACATTGGAAGAAATGGCTAGAACCATGTTGTGTGAAAATAATTTACCAAAATATTTTTGGGCTGAAGCTATAAATACATCTTGCTATATCATTAATAGAGCCATGATTAGACCCATGCTAAAGAAAACTCCTTATGAGCTTTACAAAGGTAAGAAGCCTAACATTAGCTACTTCCATCCTTTTGGCTGCAAATGTTTTGTCTTAAATAATGGGAAAGATAATTTAGGAAAATTTGATGCCAAGAGTGATGAGGGAATCTTTCTAGGATATTCCTTAAATTCAAAGGCTTATAGGGTATATAACAAAAGAACATTGATGGTTGAAGAATCAATTCATGTAATATTTGATGAGTCAAATGATTTATCTAAAGATTCAACCAATGAAGAGGATGTAGGAATATTCGATGAAAACCTAGAGAAAATTCCAAACTTAGAAGAAGATCTATTAGAAAAACTTGACTTAAATAAAGAAGATTAAGAAGAAATAGAGATGTTAGAGAGAGAGAGAGTCTAGAGCACCAAGAGAATTAGGATATGTAAAAGATTGTGAAATAGTGGGAGATCCAACTCTTGGAGTTAGAACTAGATCATCTCTAAGGAATATGTGTCAATATATAGCCTTTGTGTCTCAAATAGAACCTAGAAATGTCAATGAAGCCTTAGATGACAATAATTGGTTCTTAGCAATGCAAGAAGAATTAAATCAATTTGAAAGAAGCAAAGTGTGGAAACTAGTTCCTAGGCCTAGTGATCACTCTATAATTGGAACTAAATAGATATTCAAGAACAAGATGGATGAAAATAGTGTGATCATAAGAAACAAGGCTAGATTAGTTGCACAAGGTTATAGACAAGAGGAAGGAATAGACTATGATGAAACTTATGCACCGATAGCCAGATTAGAAGCAATTAGAATGCTACTTGCCTTTGCGTGTTATAAAAACTTCAAGTTATATCAATGGATGTAAAGAGTGCATTTTTAAATGGTTTCATTAATGAAGAAGTGTATGTTGAACAACCTCCCAGCTTTGAAAATCATGAATTTCTTGAACATGTTTTCAAACTATCTAAGGCACTCTATGGTTTGAAACAAGCTCCTAGAGCATGGTATGAAAGGTTGTCAAAATTCTTAATAGAAAAAGGATTTTCAAGAGGAAAAGTAGATACCACTTTATTTATCAAAAATAAAAATAAAGATTTACTAGTTGTTCAAGTGTATGTAAATGATATTATTTTTGGATCAACTAATGAATCTTTATGCCAAGAGTTTGCTAAGATCATGCAAGGTGAATTTGAAATGAGCATGATGAGAGAGCTCACTTTCTTCTTGGGACTTCAACTGAAGCAAACAAAGGAAGGAACCTTCATCAATCAAGCAAAGTATACTAAGGATTTGCTCAAGCGATTTGGAATGGACAATTGCAAACCTCAAGCAACTCTAATGGGCACCAACATCAAGCTTGATAAAGATAAAAGTGGTAAGTGTGTAGACACTAAACTCTATAGATCTATGATTTGTTCATTGCTCTATTTAACTGCAAGTAGACCAGATATTTTATTTAGTGTATGCCTTTGTGCTAGATTTCAATCCTCTCCTAGGGAATCACACTTATTAGCAACCAAAAGGATCTTTAGATATCTTAAGGACACTCACTCTCTAGGACTTTGGTACCCCAAGGACTCCACTTTTACACTTCATGCATTTTCAGATGCAGACTTTGGGGGATGCAAAATAGATAGGAAAAGTACTTCAGGCACCTGTCAATTCTTAGGGAATAGATTAATCTCCTGGTTTTCTAAGAAACAAAATAGTGTGGCTCAGTCCACAACTGAAGCTGAATACATAGCAGTAGGTAGTTGTAGTGCTTAAGTGTTGTAGATTAAACAACAAATGAAAGACTATGGTATTGACATGAAACAAGTCTCTATTAAATGTGATAATACCAGTGCCATCAATCTATCTAAAAATCCTATTCAACACTCTAGAACTAAGCTCATTGAGATTAGACACCATTTCCTTAGAGACCATGTTCAAAAGGGAGATATAATTCTAGAGTATATTGACACTTTACATCAAATTGCTGATATATTTACCAAACCACTTGATAGAGATAGGTTTTGTGTCCTTAGAGGTGAATTAGGACTCATGAATGTCCCTTAAGATGTATATGCTTCAAAATCTTGATTTTAAGTTGTTGTTAAAAGAGTTTTTCAATGATTTTTCTGGGCAAAAAGTATGAGAGATCGATCTCCTATCAATTTAGATCGATCTCCATACTTCAAATGAGCCTAAAGCATAAAGGTTAAGCTAGGCAGATCGATCTTCTCACCCATAAGATTGATCTCCTTAAGCCTCTGTTAAATAGCAGATCGATCTCCTTAAGCCTCTATTAAACAACAGATCGATCTATGCATTTGGCAGATCGATCTCCTTAAGCCTCTCTACAGATCGATCTCCTGTGCCCTGGACTATAAAAACTGCTCAAAATTCCTAAATTTCAAAATTCCCAAATCTTCAAAATCCCTAAATTCTATCGCACCTCAGCCTTCGATTCGTCCTCCTAGATCGATCTCGGTACGGTCTTCATCACTTCTCCTCCTTGTTTACTGGTATAGTAACCTACATTGCTAAATTTTTCTCAAAAATTCTTAGTTTAGTGCCCAATTTCTCTCTAGGTCACATCTAGCTACTATTCCATTGGTTAGGTTTTAGAGAACTAGTTTTAAGAGTGTCAAGAGAGATTCCTGTGTCTAGTTGCAAGCTTAAATCATGCCTTGTATTAAGAGATTAGCCAATAGAGAATCTAGACCAACCTCCTCACAACCACCCTCTGCCCCTTCAATCACTACCTTTAACAGGTGTTTTAAAACACCTGCAAAAAGGAAGAGATGTGAAGAGTATTTTTCCACCATGCCAATTAAACATTGGCGAACAATTGATTTTCTCATTTTTAAACAGAATAGATTTTTCGTATCTCTCCAAAATGGAAGAAATTGGTTGGCTTCCATTCTTAAAAATCAATACTCCCGTACCTCCAAACATCATAAGGGCATTCTTTTCTAATGCCGAACTCACCTATGATCCTGCTGATACTTGCAAAATTCTCGGGTTTACAACGTATGTCATGGGTAAGTCAATTGCAATAGACCCTAATGTCTTAGCCCAAGCTTTCCACATAAGTAATGAAGGCTTGACTAATGAAGATGAGGAAGTCCCCTTAGAGTTTGACCTTCCCGGGGATAAGGTTAGTGACCTACCAATGCACCCACGGTTACTCCACCTCATTATCTCATGGAATCTTCGTCCTTTCGGTACCCGTCTTTCCACCGTTAGGAGGTTAGATCGTTTTTGGATCTACCACATCCACTCCACAAGTCAAAAACCCAACCTTGTCCATTTTATCTATGAAGATTGGTTGAAGATCGTACGCGGCCAAGCCACCACGATAGTTTTTTTGCAACCGTTGGCGTATTTTCTACAACGACTAGGAGTGGACTGTAGTTGTGAAATGGGTGAAGTGTCCTCCCCAAAGAGCGTCTTGAACATTGGGACACTTCACCACATGGGCTATTACAAGGACTTCCAAGGCGACTGGAAGAAGAAACGAGAACAACAGCCTGCTGCATCTATGGAGGAAGATCCATCAGATGAGCCTATTGCTCCACCTGCTGCACCTACTGAGGGTCCATCCACTTCCTCTGCTCAGCCCCCTGCACCTGCCTCATCACCCACTGGCATGGAGTCCATTGTGATGATGATAATGGAGCTGAACCGAAAGATAGATGAAGGTTTTGCAAACCTTCATGCCACCCAGCAGGCGATATATGATGAGCTACAGGTCACTCGCACTCATGTCAAGGAACTACTAGATCGCTTCCCTCATGCACCTTAGGCCTTAGTTGATAGAACTATTTTGGCTAATGTTTTGATATTATTAGTTGGTGTTTGAAAACCTCATTTGCTTGAATGAGTCTTTGATGGAATGACATGTTAGTTATTATTGAAATGTGCTATCATGAATTACTATTTTGAAATGAACAATGTGTTGAAAGTTAATTTGTTCTTTTTAAACCTTTCGTGCCATTGATATGACAAAAAGGGGGAGAAGAAAAGAGAACATGTGGGTTGGTTAAAAGATGTTTAAATGGCTTTAAGAAACATGTCTAAAGGTTTAAAGGAATGATTAAAATGAGGGGGAGTTAAGAAAGTAACGAGGTCAAAAGCTAAAAGAAAGGGGGAGCTTACAAAAAGGGGGAGTTTGTGCACAATGCAAATAGGTAACTAAACATGTTTATTGAATAAGTTTTGTCATATCAAAAAGGGGGAGATTATTGAGTTAATATATTTTGAAATGACAAAACAAGTAAAGTCAATAATATAAAGACGATATAAAAACATGTTTAGAAGCTATCAGTACTAGAAATTAAGTTCCTGGAGATGAGAGATCGATCTGGTGATATGAGGATAGATCTCCTGGGTTTTCTAGGATGAGAGATCGATCTCATGAGGATATGAGATTGATCTGCTAAGGTTTGAACCTGTACAAAGGTATTGAGGAAGTTAAGATCGATCTATAAGGGTTATAAGATCAATCTGCCTACTACAGGATGTTGAGAAGATCGATCTGGTCTAGGAAGAGATCGATCTCCCCTAAAACAAAGGTAAAGGCAGTAGATCGATCTATAAGATCGATCTATACTCAAACAGAGAGCTCATGATATCGATCTGGTATAGGAAGAGATCGATCTCCTCAAAGTCAGAGAGCTAAGGAGATCGATCTCGGTTAATGAGAGATCGATCTCCTCACTACGAGATTACCTGGCAGATCAATCTATAGATCGATCATGCCTCAAATAGAGAGATTGGAAGATCGATCTGCCTATTCGACAGATCGATCTTCTCTAATATTGTCAAATTATGAGATCGATCTGCTCATATATGAGATCGATCTCCTTGCTTCTTTTTGCCTTGATCTTGCAGGAATTATAACTAAGAGATCGATCTGGTCAAGATGGAAGATCGATCTGGCATTCTACTGGAGGTTCCCAACGGCTCTTTCTGCAAAATCTCAACGGGAAAAACAACATTAAATGCTCCAACTACCAACCCTTCAGTATATAATCAAGCATTGAAGACACTGAAAAAAAAAGACACCATTGCTGCACATTCTGTATATTCTCAAGAGTTTAATTCATTCATTCCAATTGTCTTCAATCCTTATTTATTGAGTTTGTTGTATAAGCTTGTGTGCAAAAGCTGTATTTGTCCTACCCACATAAAAAGCTTGATATTGTATTCATCCTTGCTTTAAGAGAGAAGAGGATTGTTCCTCAGTGAGATAATCTTTGTAAAAAGGGTGAATACATCTTTGTATAAAAAGGGTAGAGAGGTTATTCCTTAACCTGAAAAAGGGAGTGTGTAACTTTCATTGAAAGTGAGAAAGAAAGCACTTGACAAGAAGGTCAAGGAGAGAGGACGTAGGCAAGAGATTGGCCGAACCTCTATAAACGACTGTGTTTGATATTCTCTTCCTTATCTTGCTTTAATTTGGTTCAATACATTATATTGCTTATTCATTATTTGTTAATTAAGTTCAAATTAGTTTAAATTTGCCATTAACATTAGAAAACTGATACACCCCCCCTCTCGGTAGAGCCAACACATCTCAATCACATAAGTAATGAACCCTTCACATTATCCTTTCCACCGTTAGTAACACAAATCATCACATTATCATATATAGTTGATAAATAAATTTATCTCTTGAATATCATGTATTAAGATCATACTCTTTCATTTTTAGTAAACATGTTCTTTCACTTTATTTCACAAAGATTACAACAATATTTTCTATCTTGGGAAGCATCAATGCTTTAGCACGACAATCCATCACATGGTTTGCAGCCAGCCAATCCATTCTTTGGATTACATCAAATCACTCATATTAAATAAAATTAAATTGACTGCTATTTCTTTACCTCATATCCTCATCTTACAATTTCTATATACATGTTCAGTTAATTGATTATCATTCATAGGGGTAGATATCATCAACATCTTATCTAGTAGTGTGGGTTTTACATGCTTTAACAATTTATGTGCAAAGGATGGCGATATAAAGGAATGTGTGGCACCAGGATCAAACAATACAAATGCTTCTAAATCAAAGATTTGGATGGTACCTTTAACCACATCCGAAGACTGATCAACAATGTCCTGGTCCAGTGGGTGCACTCGTCCTCTACTCACAACCACTAAATGTTTCCCTTTTTCTTCAGCTTTAGCCCTCCTCCTCAGAGCAATTGTATGAACTAGAGCTCTCTCTGGCTCCTTGCCCTTCTGTGGGACTCCCTCTGTCATCTCTGGGCAATCCCAGATTATCTGCCCTGGTTTTCCACATCTGAAGCATACTACGGGAGGTTCATAGCATGGTCGAGTACCATGGTACCTACCACACTTGCTACTATTGTTCTGTAGTAGGTCGTGGCCCTCCAATCATAATTCCTTTTACTAGAGCTAGAGCCGAATACACGGGAGGATTAACTGTCCTCCCCCGGATCTCCTCAATCCTCAGCCTCTTTCCATAAAATCTCTTGTTTCCCTTATAACTGAAGCCTCTATCGAGCACTGGTCTCTTTATATCTCTATCCCTCGCTTTACCAACCTTTCCAAACTCTGAGGCAATCCTCTCAACATCTTGTTCACATAATTACGCCCTACGCACTACCTCTTCGTAGGCCGATATATCAAGGGAACCAATCTGGACCTGATGGTTAGTCTCAGTCCATCCAAAAACTTTTAGACCTTTTCAACCTCATTACTCATTATTTCAGGATTATATTTACTCAAGGAGATAAAGGTCATCTCATACTCATCCACCATCCTGCTCCCTTGGGTCAGTCCTAAAAATGCCATCTTTAGTTTCCACTGTACAGGATCCGAAACATACTGTCTTCGAAAAGCCTCCAAAAATACATCCTAGCTGATCTCTACGTATCGAGCTCTAAAAATAAGCTTGGAGGATTTCCACCAATGTTCTGCTGATCCTTTCAGCATGAATGTGGCAAACGCTACCATCTCGATAGTAGTGCACTCAAAGAACCCATATAACTTCTCAATCTCATTTATCCAATCCTCTGCAACTACTGGGTCCTTAACTCTACTGAAAGACGGTAATCTAAAAGTCTGGAACTGTCGCAGTCTACCCAAATCACATCCTTAACCCCAGCCTCTACTGCCATGTGGTATAGCAATAGGTGTAAGCATATCCTGTATGGGTGGGGGTATAGGTGTATCTGTCGTCTGAAGTCTCTGGGCTGGTCGTGCCTGTGCCTCAGGAACTGCCGCCTGCTCCGCATCACCATGTGTAATGGGACTCTGTCTTCCCCCAACTCTAGGTAAATATTGAGTGACCAACTCCAAGATCATCTCCATGCTCTGCTCAATCCTTGCGAAGCGTGTCTCAATACTCTAGGGTCTCTCCTCTAAACCTTGTGGAGAATGCTCAACCTCAGCCTCCACCTCAACCTCTTCCTGAGTCTCATGTCTTTCTGGCTCAACACTACACCCAAGCCTACCTCTACGGCCTCTAACTTGCCTTCTCACCCCTCTACCGCAACTGGTGTTAGGCATAATGCTCAATTCCCTATATTCACATCAATTTCTTAGTCAACCCATCAACACACACACAATTGTATCTAAACAAGCACAGTAACATGGGGATGTAATTTTCCAACTTATTAAGTGATTTAGACACTGACACACGTTAGACCAACTCAGGTCTAATACCCACTTCGGTTACAACCCTCGACTTACTAAAAATCGTTGTAAATTTTTCGCTTTTCAGACATTATTTATCATTCATTCTTACCTTACTCAGATTGTGAACAGCTACACTCTCAACAGTTAGGTTGTGTGCCGATGCTTACCTCATCCAATAATAACAATTTAATTTGCATTATAATTTAGAAGCAAACACTTATATAAATAAATCAGAGTTGTTGTTTACATGTGTTTACATTGATTTACGTCCCCAATGGTTTCATTCAAAATGCTACTATGCTATGAAAAGTTTAGATACAAAATTATATCAGTGTGTATACCTTACGCGATGGGATGCAGCGGATACCAAAAAGGGAAACTGTGAGACCCCGTATATGTATAGCTGTATATAGGAACATGGGAATGTAAATAGAATCATAAGTAAGATGACGTATTGTAATGTGAAGTGTATGCAATGTAAGTTCATAAGATTATGTACGCACTTGTAGTAAGAATTGTGATTATACGTACAAGTTGCATTATGAGTGAGTAGGAGGAAATGAACTTAAAACGAGAAGAATGTGATCGAAATGGAATATGAGAAGTATAGTAAAATGGAAGGAAAGATTTACATAAGTGTATATTTCCATTTGAGTAATATCGTATATATTTGGTCATACAAAGATTTTACACAAGTTTTAGTGTGTATGTAGTGAGGATGGATCCCATTTTCAAGTCTCAAAGATGAATGAATGAGGAAATGATCATGGTAGCAAATTAAGGGTGTTTGGTAAGGGTTATTGCAGAAAAACTGCAAGAAATCTAGAATTTGTGAAGGCCAGATCGATCTCATAGGATGAGAGATCGATCTGGGAGAGCCAGAATGCCCTTATGTGAGAAATGGAAGGGAACAGATCGATCTCCGAAGGAAGCAGATCGATCTCCTTAGCTCTCGGGTTGGAAGCAGATCGATCTCCCGTAAGACCAGATCGATCTCCTTAAGCTTCTGTTTGACAGCAGATCGATCTCTAGTCTCGACAGATCGATCTCCTACCTTTAAAACATCTCAAAAAAGAGGGATTTTTGAGGAACAGATCGATCTCCACCCAAGGAAGATCGATCTCATCAATTCAAAACTATAAATGGGAGCAGTTGGATCATCAAAATTTCGGGAAAACATTTCCATTTCACTTCAACTCAAAGAAATCTAGTTTCTCACTCCTAAATCCAGCCATTTTCAGTGAGATTTAAGGAGAGGCTATTAGAGACAAAGTTGTTCACATCAAAGAGAGGAACAACATAGTCTAGAGGCATTTTCCCATTTGAAGGATTGAAGAAATAGAGGGCAATCCTAATTGGAGCAAGAGGAAATCCAATGAGGTAAGTTCTAATGCACAAATCCAAGTACATTGGTTTAGTTAATGATTATAAAGATATTTGGGTGTGCATATTGTGGATAGAACTACCTAGAATGGTATGAAATGAATATAACTTAGAAATAGTCAAGTGTGAGAAAGTGGAATGTGGGAGTATTTTTGATGAATGGGATATCTTGAGTGGATGAGTATGTTGTGGAAATGGTTTGGAAATGTTGATATTAGGATAAATTGGGAGATTTACCACAAAGGGTAAAAATGTGTAATTAAGGCATTGGATAAATGCTTAGTTGAATAAGAGTTAGAAACATTAACTCAAATGTTGATGGATGAATTTCAGTTTCGGATGATACGCCGGAGCAAGTCAAGATGAGAACGCAAGAAGCATAAAGGCGGATAGTTGCACACAAGTAAAACGAGGTAAGGGACTGTGTGTTAGCTATAGAGATGTTCGTACGTAATTACAGCAATTTCGTAGATATATTGCTAGGACTAGTACGATATTATAAGTTTATGAAATGATGTGGAAGTATAAAAAGTACTATGATGTATATATATGTATTGAGAAATGGGATAGGGTAAGGAAATAGCATGATATACATGTTTTCAATGATGTTCTCAATTTTATATTGTTAATGATGATTGAGAAATGTTGATGGTAGGTTGGCTAATTTTTACATGTTTTAGCGTGAAGAGGCATGCTGTATGAATAAACGTGTTTTGAGTTTTAAAAGAGAAAATAGCCATCTATCAGTTTTGAGATGAGATTTGGTGTTGAAGCGTTAGCTCACACCCGGTTTAAAGCCTTGATGCACCGTGCGGGAGTTTTAACTCGCACGGAGGTTTTGAGAAAGTGCGAGAACTATGCTCGTACCTGTTTTGTTGAGTTAAGGTAAACTTGGGGGTCTGGGACCCAAGGGGATACCAGCCGACGGCCAATTGAACGGGCTGGGCCTTAACGATAGATCGTACCGCGCTGGAGCTTTGCGTTGACTGTGTGTCACGTTGCTTGCTCGCCTGGTATATGAGACATGGTTTAAGGATAAAAAGTCCATCGGAGTTGGAGTATGGACTTGGGTCCACGGTTGTACGTAGAACAGTGTTGTCACCCGTTGGTATACTATGTACCGTGCTGGGTGCACGTGAGTACGAGTATCGCGTAGATGACACACGACGTATCTTCACCGTGAGTATACGAGGAGATGAGGTAGATTGAAATGAGCCGGAGGGTAGGACTGACCCATCCCCCTTCAGGCGAAGTGATACCCTGTGCACACCCGATCAGTGAGGCCTGGGATCACTGACTGTGGCCATAAGTCGTGGATATTTGATTGCCTAAAAATTCCATGCCTGTCTCAGAGATTCGAGAAAACAGAGACAATCTCAGAAAAGAAAGAGATTTGCGAGAAAGAATGATTTGAGAAGTGAAAGAGATTTCGTGTTTTAATAAATCTCCGATTTCACATTCGTGCCATGAGGGCACTATTTATGAGCATGTTTTAAATGGAAGTTTGACATTTGATTTACACGAAAATGCTATTGAGAAACATGTGTTTAAATGCATTGTTCGTATGATATTTCCATTTATAACGAAAACATGGTTTTGGTTTATGCATGCATGGGCTATGTAGGTAGTACGATGTCTACCTGCTAGCATACATTTCCTTACTGAGCCGTGGTTTGCTCATCCCACTATTTTCCCCCTCCAGGTACTGAGAAGTAAGAGAGCGGTGGTCTCTAAGTCTTTTGTGTTGAACAGCTCCCACAATCCGCAAAGGTATAAGATTTGTATACACGAGTATTTTGTATCTAATATATTGTATCGTACAGTTATATCTTGGAATTGTAATCAGTATTATGGGGATGATATGTAAACACTTGGTATTTATACAATTAATTTTGTGTATTTACACACACACCTGGGAGTGTGAATTAAAGTTTTAAATATTCCGCTGTAAATAAATAAATTTTTAGTAATTGCATCTTTTCACAGCCGAACCGTAGTAGAGAATGTATGGATAGAAGGGTTCCCGAAAGCGGGGCATGACAGGCTTGGTATCAGAGCATGGTTGGTCTGATGTGAGATGATGCTTAGGACTAAGAAAACATACATCCCCAAGTTACTGTGCGATATTTAGATACAAATGTGTGTGCGGAGCTGGTAGTAAATTAAATGTTTGTTATAACGCAGGAAAGTTATCAGGCTAGTGAGTTATGCCTGAGAGACACCGCAAGAGGGGAGAGAGCTCGAGAGCTCGAGGGCAAAATGACAGGACTGAGAGGCACAGTAGATCATCCTCTAGTCATGAGCCCCAGGAACAAATAGAGGCTTCTGATCCTCGGATAACTCGATTGGAGGAAGACATGCGCACGATGATGACCATGATGGGTCAGATCATGGCTAGGTTTGAGGGTACACCTGGTACAGCAGGACAGGCTGCACCGAATCCCCCAGCAGCTGCACCTGAACCTGAGAATGTTGCACCTACGCAAGCTGAACGGGCTAGGCCACGGGAACCTCATATTCGACCGGTACCTCCTCCGGTAGCCCCACATCAGCATGATGATGAATTGGGGTATGGATACGATTGTGATATGGAGAGATTGAGGCACTTCATGGACTTTAAGCCTCCTTCGTTTAGCGGGGTAAAGGATCCGACGGTGGCTGAGGACTGGATCAGTCAAATGGAGAAGTTATTCGACTTCTGTAGATGTTCAGCTACGGAGAGAGTAGCACTTGCGGCCTTTGTATTGAGAGGCGAAGCAGAGCACTGGTGGAAGTCCGTCAGGCCGATGTTAAGAGCTCAAGGAATGGTTATCACGTGGGATATGTTCTTGGACGTTTTCAGAGAGCAATACATCCCAGATACTGCTCGACGGAGACTGCAGATGGAATTTCTGAATCTGACCCAAGGGAATCGAACAGTTGATGAGTACGAGTCACGATTCACTTCACTGGGTAGATATGATCCGGACTCGATCAGAAGTGAAGCTGTCAGAGTCCGTAGATTTGTAGATGGACTGAGGCCTTCGATCCGAGCAAAGTTGGCCCCATTTGATGTCGCTACATATAGAGAGGCTGTGCGACGGGCCCAGTTATGTGAGCAAGATCATGACTTGCAGATTTCTGAGTTTAGTTGGGGAAAGGACAAGGGACAGAGGAAGCTGGGAGATGGCAAGAGTGCCAAATTTGGTCGAAAATTAATGAGTAAACGTCGGAGAGAAGTAGATGAGTTCCAGAAGAAGGTTGTTAGACCTTTTATGCCTCCGACTCAGACGCCAGCCAGGGGTGTAGTGATTGGTGGACCCCGACCGACTACAGATCAGTGTAGGCTATGCGGTCGATACCATGGTGGTAGGCCATGTCATCTTCAGGGTACCCGATGTTTCAGATGTGGTAAATTTGGACATTATGCCAGAGAGTGCCCGGAGATAGTTGAGGCAGTTCCACAGAGGGGTAAAGAGCCAGAGAGGGTTCCTCCAGTTGCACCTCCTGCAAGGAAGAAAGCCTCGGCTGAAGAAAAGGGAAAACAAGTTGTGGGTCAAGGCAGGGTGTATGCGATAGACCAGGCATCGGCTGATACCTCTTCTGAAGTGATAAAAGGTACAATCTTGATTTTCAATCTAGAGGTTATAGCTTTGTTTGATTTTGGTGCTACGCATTCCTTCATATCACCTGCATGTGCATCTAAGTTAAAAGGTTTTGTAGAACCCACATACTTGAGTAGGACCTTACTGATAAGTACTCCAATGAGAGTTAGCCAATTAGTTGAACAAGTGTATAAAGATTGTAAAGTGAGGGTAGGAGATAAGTGCATGACAGCCAACTTGATTTTGTTGAATATGTACGACATTGATGTAATTTTGGGAATGGATTGGTTAGCCGCCAATCATGCTATCATAGACTGTCGTTCTAAGTCCATTAAGTTTTCTCGACCTGAAGAATGTGTTGTAAGATTTTAAGAGAAGAAATGAAATCTTAAATTTTGTATTAAGTAAAGTACTTTGGTATAAATGGCTTGAGTGTTGTTTTGAAGGTTTTGTTGCTTATGTGGTGGATTTGAACAAAGTACATCCGGATATGGAGGACATCTCAGTGGTCAGAGAATTCCCTGATGTCTTTCCAGACGATCTACCAGGATTGCCACCTGATAGAGAAACGGAATTCGGTATAGACTTGACGCCTGGAACCGAACCAATATCGAAGTCACCATATAGGATGGCCCCAGTTGAGTTAGAGGAATTAAGGAAACAGCTGCAAGAGTTGTTAGAGAAGGGGTTCATAAGACCGAGCGTCTCACCATGGGGAGCCCCGGTATTATTTGTGAAGAAGAGAGATGGGAGCCTCAGGTTGTGCATTGACTATCGGATGTTAAACAAGGCTACCATGAAGAATAAGTACCCCTTGCCACGCATTGACGATTTATTGGATCAGCTTCGGGGAGCACAGATCTTCTCCAAGATAGATCTGAGGTCTGGGTATCATCAATTGAAGATTCGGAAGGAGGATGTGCCCAAGACAGCATTTCATACCCGCTATGGCCATTACGAATTTTTAGTGATGCCTTTTGGGTTGACCAATGCGCCGGCAGCTTTTATTGCTCTAATGAATGAAGTTTTCAAGCCATACCTGGACCAATTCGTAATTATTTTCATTGATGACATATTGGTGTATTCAAGGTCCAGAGAAGAGCATGAGCAGCACTTAAGGATTATTTTGCAAACCCTCCGAGAGAAAAGATTATATGCCAAGCTTAACAAATGTGACTTTTGGCTAGAACAGATTTCTTTTCTAGGCCATGTTATATCGAAGGATGGGGTGTCAGTAGATCCATCCAAGATTGAGGCAGTCGTTCAATGGGAACAACCTAGGACAGTCACAGAGATCAGAAGTTTTTTGGGATTGGCTGGTTACTACAGAAGATTTGTAGAGGGTTTCTCTAGATTAGCTGCTCCATTGACACGTCTTACGAGGAAAAGTGTGGAGTTTTTATGGGATGAAGCTTGTGAGAGGAGTTTTCAGGAACTTAAGCGCAGATTAACCACCGCGCCAGTTCTTGTCATCCCTAACAGTTCAGGGAATTACTCGGTGTATACAGATGCTTCGCATCAAGGACTAGGCTGTGTTTTGATGCAAGATGGAAGGGTAGTAGCTTATGGATCTAGGCAGTTGAAAGATCATGAGAAGAACTACCCCACTCACGATTTGGAGTTAGCGGCCGTAGTGTTTGCGTTGAAGATATGGCGCCACTACTTATATGGTGAGAGATTTCAGATCTTTACGGATCATAAGAGTCTGAAATATCTATTCTCACAAAAGGAGTTAAACATGAGACAGAGGAGGTTGTTGGAACTCCTCAAGGACTATGATTGTGAGATCTTATACCACCCGGGGAAGGCAAATGTGGTTGCCGATGCGTTGAGTCGAAAGAGTCTCGGGTTGGTATCTCATATGATTGTTAGAGAGCACGAGTTGTTGGAACAATTCACGAACCTTAGTCTGGATATGACTCTACATGAGATTGGCAGCTATGGGATCATTGCTAGCTTGAGATTAGAACCGGAGTTGATTGAGAGAATCCGACAAGCTCAGCAAATCGATCAATGGTGTATTGTCATGATTAGCCAAATCCGGAAAGGGAAGGGTGCTGATTTTATATTGAGTCCAGATGGAATACTAAGGTTTAGAGATAGAATATGTGTTCCTAAGGATTTAGAGCTGAGAAAGCTGATCTTATCAGAGGCACACTCGTCGAGATACACGATACACCCGGGGAGTGGTAAGATGTATCAAAACCTCCGAAAAGCATATTGGTGGTCTGGAATGAAGAGAGACATAGCTGAGTATGTCGCTAGATGTCTCATTTGTCAGCAAGTAAAAGTCGAACATCAGAAACCAGGAGGATTATTACAACCTCTATCGATACCAACATGGAAGTGGGAGCATGTCACCATGGATTTTGTGATGGGGTTACCGAGAACCCGTAAGAACCATGATGCGATATGGGTGATAGTAGATCGGTTAACGAAATCGGCACATTTCTTAGCCATGAGATCTACAGATACATTGAGTGCACTGGCGAATCTGTATGTGCGAGAAATAGTGAGATTGCATGGAGTCCCAGTGAGTGTTGTTTCGGATAGGGATGCCCGCTTCACTTCCCACTTTTGGGGACATTTCCAGGAAGCGATGGGGACCCAGTTGAGTCTTAGCACCGCTTTTCATCCTCAGACAGATGGTCAGTCAGAGAGGACTATACAGACCCTGGAGGATATGTTGAGAGCGTGTGTGCTGGATTTTAGAGGCTCATGGGACGATCACTTGCCATTGATTGAGTTCGCCTACAATAACGTCATCACTCAAGTATTGGTATGGCCCCTTATGAGGCACTATACGGTCGTAGATGCCGATCGCCCATTGGTTGGGAAGAAGTTGGTGACAGACAATTGCTCGCTCCCGATTTGGTTAAGCAAGCCTCCGAGGATGTTCAGATAATATGCGAGAGGCTGCGAACAGCTCAAAGTCGACAAAAGAGCTACGCTGACAAGAGACGGAGACCACTTGAGTTTGATGTTGGCGAGTCCGTATTTTTGAAAGTATCTCCTTCTAAAGGAATAATGAGGTTTGGGAAGAAAGGAAAATTAAGTCCTCGTTACATTGGTCCCTTCGAGATTTTGGATAGAGTGGGAGAAGGAGCATATAGGCTAGCCTTACCACCTGAGCTAGCAGAAGTCCGCAATGTCTTCCACATTTCTATGCTTCGGAAGTACTACCCGGATCCGACACATGTAATTAGTTATGAGCCGTTGGAGCTCAAGAAAGATATGTCGTATGTCGAGAGACCGATCAGGGTGTTGGACAGGAAAGAGAAGGTGTTGCGGAACAAAACGATTTCATTGGTTAAGATTTTGTGGTAACATCACACTGTGGAAGAGGCCACATGGTAACTGGAAAGTTTGATGCGGGAAAAGTATCCCGAGTTATTCACAGATTGAATTGGTTCTAATTTGGAGGACCAAATTCTTTAAGTGGGGGAGAATGTGAGACCCCGTATATGTATAGCTGTATATAGGAACATGGGAATGTAAATAGAATCATAAGTAAGATGACGTATTGTAATGTGAAGTGTATGCAATGTAAGTTCATAAGATTATGTACGCACTTGTAGTAAGAATTGTGATTATACGTACAAGTTACATTATGAGTGAGTAGGAGGAAATGAACTTAAAACGAGAAGAATGTGATCGAAATGGAATATGAGAAGTATAGTAAAATGGAAGGAAAGATTTACATAAGTGTATATTTCCATTTGAGTAATATCGTATATATTTGGTCATACAAAGATTTTACACAAGTTTTAGTGTGTATGTAGTGAGGATGGATCCCATTTTCAAGTCTCAAAGATGAATGAATGAGGAAATGATCATGGTAGCAAATTAAGGGTGTTTGGTAAGGGTTATTGCAGAAAAACTGCAAGAAATCTGGAATTTGTGAAGGCCAGATCGATCTCATAGGATGAGAGATCGATCTGGGAGAGCCAGAATGCCCTTATGTGAGAAATGGAAGGGAACAGATCGATCTCCGAAGGAAGCAGATCGATCTCCTTAGCTCTCGGGTTGGAAGCAGATCGATCTCCCCTAAGACCAGATCGATCTCCTTAAGCTTCTGTTTGACAGCAGATCGATCTCTAGTCTCGACAGATCGATCTCATACCTTTAAAACGTCTCAGAAAAGAGGGATTTTTGAGGAACAGATCGATCTCCACCCAAGGAAGATCGATCTCATCAAGTCAAAACTATAAATGGGAGCAGTTGGATCATCAGAATTTCGGGAAAACATTTCCATTTCACTTCAACTCAAAGAAATCTAGTTTCTCACTCCTAAATCCAGCCATTTTCAGTGAGATTTAAGGAGAGGCTATTAGAGACAAAGTTGTTCACATCAAAGAGAGGAATAACATAGTCTAGAGGCATTTTCCCATTTGAAGGATTGAAGAAATAGAGGGCAATCCTAATTGGAGCAAGAGGAAATCCAATGAGGTAAGTTCTAATGCACAAATCCAAGTACATTGGTTTAGTTAATGATTATAAAGATATTTGGGTGTGCATATTGTGGATAGAACTACCTAGAATGGTATGAAATGAATATAACTTAGAAATAGTCAAGTGTGAGAAAGTGGAATGTGGGAGTATTTTTGATGAATGGGATATCTTGAGTGGATGAGTATGTTGTGGAAATGGTTTGGAAATGTTGATATTAGGATAAATTGGGAGATTTACCACAAAGGGTAAAAATGTGTAATTAAGGCATTGGATAAATGCTTAGTTGAATAAGAGTTAGAAACATTAACTCAAATGTTGATGGATGAATTTCAGTTTCGGATGATACGCCGGAGCAAGTCAAGATGAGAACGCAAGAAGCATAAAGGCGGATAGTTGCACACAAGTAAAACGAGGTAAGGGACTGTGTGTTAGCTATAGAGATGTTCGTACGTAATTACAGCAATTTCGTAGATATATTGCTAGGACTAGTACGATATTATAAGTTTATGAAATGATGTGGAAGTATAAAAAGTACTATGATGTATATATATGTATTGAGAAATGGGATAGGGTAAGGAAATAGCATGATATGCATGTTTTCAATGATGTTCTCAATTTTATATTGTTAATGATGATTGAGAAATGTTGATGGTAGGTTGGCTAATTTTTACATGTTTTAGCGTGAAGAGGCATGCTGTATGAATAAACGTGTTTTGAGTTTTAAAAGAGAAAATAGCCATCTATCAGTTTTGAGATGAGATTTGGTGTTGAAGCGTTAGCTCACACCCGGTTTAAAGCCTTGATGCACCGTGCGGGAGTTTTAACTCGCACGGAGGTTTTGAGAAAGTGCGAGAACTATGCTCGTACCTGTTTTGTTGAGTTAAGGTAAACCTGGGGGTCTGGGACCCAAGGGGATACCAGCCGACGGCCAATTGAACGGGCTGGGCCTTAACGATAGATCGTACCGCGCTGGAGCTTTGCGTTGACTGTGTGTCACGCTGCTTGCTCGCCTGGTATATGAGACATGGTTTAAGGATAAAAAGTCCATCGGAGTTGGAGTATGGACTTGGGTCCACGGTTGTACGTAGAACAGTGTTGTCACCCGTTGGTATACTATGTACTGTGCTGGGTGCACGTGAGTACGAGTATCGCGTAGATGACACACGACGTATCTTCACCGTGAGTATACGAGGAGATGAGGTGGATTGAAATGAGCCGGAGGGTAGGACTGACCCATCCCCCTTCAGGCGAAGTGATACCCTGTGCACACCCGATCAGTGAGGCCTGGGATCACTGACTGTGGCCATAAGTCGTGGATATTTGATTGCCTAAAAATTCCATGCCTGTCTCAGAGATTCGAGAAAACAGAGACAATCTCAGAAAAGAAAGAGATTTGCGAGAAAGAATGATTTGAGAAGTGAAAGAGATTTCGTGTTTTAATAAATCTCCGATTTCACATTCGTGCCATGAGGGCACTATTTATGAGCATGTTTTAAATGGAAGTTTGACATTTGATTTACACGAAAATGCTATTAAGAAACATGTGTTTAAATGCATTGTTCGTATGATATTTCCATTTATAACGAAAACATGGTTTTGGTTTATGCATGCATGGGCTATGTAGGTAGTACGATGTCTACCTGCTAGCATACATTTCCTTACTGAGCCGTGGTTTACTCATCCCACTATTTTCCCCCTCCAGGTACTGAGAAGTAAGAGAGCGGTGGTCTCTAAGTCTTTTGTGTTGAACAGCTCCCACAATCCGCAAAGGTATAAGATTTGTATACACGAGTATTTTGTATCTAATATATTGTATCGCACAGTTATATCTTGGAATTGTAATCAGTATTATGGGGATGATATGTAAACACTTGGTATTTATACAATTAATTTTGTGTATTTACACACACACCTGGGAGTGTGAATTAAAGTTTTAAATATTCCGCTGTAAATAAATAAATTTTTAGTAATTGCATCTTCTCACAGCCCAACCGTAGTAGAGAATGTATGGATAGAAGGGTTCCCGAAAGCGGGGCATGACAGAAACCTCCAGCGCTCTCACTCTATACTCAGTGCTTTGTAGAGAGGGAAAAATAAGGGGGTGAGTAAACAACATGCTCAGTAAGGAAATCATACGAACAAGTAGATACTGTAATATCTATCTGATCGTGATGTCATGCTCAAAACCACACATTTCATCATCACACCTCAAATCAATAACTCATGCTTGTGTTAATGGCATGTAAAGCAAATCATGTTATTTTGTTTAATGCATAAATCAAATTTCAAAGCATGGAATAACCATCATGCATATTTCATAAATAAGGCATGGAAAACCATCATGCGTAAGTGCACTTTAAAGCCATTTTCATGCTTTTGCATCTCAATAAAATCAACACTTGTCAGGACTCAGCCCCTCCCTCGAATTGTCCTAACTCACAATACATTTCAAAACATGGATTCATTCATAAATAAAAGACATGTGAGATAGGTAATATAACAGGGAAATATCCTCTAGGACTATGGCCATATCCTCTGTGATCCCAGACTACACTGAATAGATGTGCGGGGTATCACCTCTATCTGCTTTCGTACGGGAGGTGGGTCACATCCAACCCGCCGATCCATAGCAGAACTAAACATCGTCCGAAGACAACATATCACAATCTCAACACGGTACAACGTACTTCATGCTACATGTATGATATAACGTACTCCGTGAACCCATATCATCACATCATATCACGCTACATCTCAATATGTACGTGCGAGCCTATTTAATCGGTGCAACACCCAATCTACCTGAATCTCCTAACATGGCTATCAATCATGTCATAAAACCACATGCTAGTAATCTTAAGCATGGCAACAAGTATGGTGGACATCTAATGCGAGCTATGTTCCAGCACCATGTCAAAATCAGTATAAAATCTATGTAAGTTAAACTCCAACATAACATCACAAAAATCCATGTGAAAACTAGTGTGAGAAAAGCTCTAGCACTCATGCGTATAAAAACACATCAATTCTTGTGCGAGTCATACTCTAGCACGCTTTCATTCTCATGAAATCCCTGTAGGTGGCTCAATTCTTTGCAAAACATGGTTATAAAACAAAATCAAGTCATTTCTTATTCAAATCATTTCAAAATGTTAGCCATCCTACCAATCACTTGCTAAAAGCAATAAAACATGATTTTCAAAGCATCATGCTTTTGTTTTCATAGACATTTCTCAAAACCCAACTCTTTGCCCTTCAATCACCCATTTCATTTCTTATTACCACATGCATTCGAGAAAAACTTTATGCACCCAAATTACGCACAGATATCTCTAAGAGTCCACACAATTCCATTACCTCGATTTACTCGTGGTGTAACTCTCTTTCTCTTAGCTTCTCGTAATTTGGCTCAACTTGCTCCAGGTGTATCCTCTGAAGCCGCAAATTCATTCACCAATCACTTAAGTTAATGTTGCTAACTCACATTTTCACTTCCACTAGTGAATATATTTCATTGAGCCTATTTCGTTAAGTTTGGCCCATTTTTACATTCGGCTATCATCAAGCCATTTCCAACCAATTTATCTAGTAAATCACTTAGTTACTTGTTTAGGACTTGATGTGAAATACTCTACCCTTACTCTCTCATTCGTTTATGCATTTTACCCAATGCCTTAAATACATATTTTACCTTTTTTTAGGTAAGTCTCACAATTCATTCCATAACACCATCTAAAAAATCATACTCACAACACCATTATCACCTTAAGATATCCTATTCATTATTAATTCCAATACATTTCACTTTCTCACACCAGACTGATTCTAGGTCATAATTGTTCCTTTGCATTATAGGTAGTTTCTACCATTAATATACATACCAATCTACTCAAAAACCAATATCTAAGCAAATGTAGTTGGGTTGGTGCTTTAGAAACTCACCTAGCTTGATTTCCTTCTTGCTCCAAATGAAGATACTCCTAGCTCCTTCAATACAAAAAGTGTAGCTTTGATTCCAAAGTATGTTGTTCTTCTCTTGGATAAGAACAACTTTGTATCTAATGGCTTTCCCTCAAATCTTTATGAAAATGAGTGAATTTAGGAGTGAGAAAGCTAGATTTTTGGATTGAAAATGGTAGAGTGAGGTTATTTCCCAAAATTTGTAGATCCAACTGCTCCTATTTATAGAATTAGCTTGATGAGATTGATCTGGATAGCGTGGGGATCGATCTTGTCCTCTTAAATCCCTCATTTTCTCAACATTTTGAAGGCATAAGATCGATCTGTCGAAGGCTTTAGATTGATCTGCTTCCCGGTAGAGAGTTAAGGAGATCGATCTGGCTAAGGGAGGAGATCGATCTTCTCTAACCCGAGAGCTAAGGTATAATGACCCTTGACCCTTGAAAAATCGGAGGATTTTTTTTGAACTATATATATTTAATTTACCCACTTATTCCCTTATTCACTTAGGTTGTATTCCTGTTCAGTGTCAAATCACCTTTCCTAATTCTATATCCAAATTTATATTTAAACTTCGTACTTTGACTAATATGGTCGATAGAAATTTTGACAGCATAATGACTTATATATGAGCCTATCCACCTGTAATTTAATTGTTTTGACAATTCTAAATATCTACAACTACCAAGCATGGTTTTCAACAAACCTAGATATCCACAACTACCAAGCATACTTTCCATATCCACATTTCGATTTAATACCAATCATCTTAAAGTTTAATCCCAAAAATAATATTCTTTACATTGTTTTCCTTACAAATTACATTCCAACAAAGTGTTTTCAATATATGTCTGTGCATACAAATATGTCTGGTACAGGAATGTATTTGTATACCTTTTTACATGTACAAAATTAGCCTAGGGTAGCTCTTTCCCACCAACCTACGTCGTGTACGCTGCAGGTAATGCCTATAGATTCACTGCAAATGGTCTGAAGGTAGAGGAGTGAGCTTTTGGGGAAAAGCCCAGTAAGATAAGATATTTAAAGCAGTTCTGATATGTAAAAGCATGTGAAATTGTTCATAAAATCAAACTTTAACGAAATACATAAATTGTCATTTCATGCATAATCATCATAAAAATCATAAAGCATGCGTGTCTTTAAAACAGATAAACATGCTTAACCGTTTTACAACTTTTCATTGTTCATGAGTTCTTAAAACCATCGGGTTCATAAACATTTCGCAAACATTTCATAAACCTTTCGTAAACCTTTCATAAACACTTCATAACCATTTCATAATCATTTCATAAACATTTCATAATCATTTCATGAAGTATATCAGTCGTAACCAATTTTTGTATATATCATGAAAACACATATTCATTCATCATAGTTGATATTCATAATCAAATCGAGGAGACTAGGCTATAACTAAGTCATGCGATACGTGTCATTCTCCGTAGAGAGTCATCATACCTATGGCCACGGTAAGGGGCTGTAGACTGGATCAAGGTCGTACAGCACTTTCATAAAATATGGGTAGTATCTATCTTACTTACTTTCACTAGCACCTAGCTAGGACACGGGCACCAAAGGCACTCTCCGTGTGGGAAACATATTTGCGTGCTGCGCGGGCACGAGATACTACCGAAAACATCATCATAAACCACCAGTAGCATGACATCTTCCACACAGGTTGAGTCAAGTGCTAAAGGGGCCCTACGTACCGGCACCCAAGTGGTGGAGCCGGAACACCACAAGAAGTAACCATGCATGAAGCCTATAGTCTCAAAACATCTTTTCTTTTTTCCCCATTTTCCCTTTTTCTATGCTTTTGAAATTGTCAAAAGTTTCTTTAATGATATGGATATAAAATAATAAATAAATGTAAAACATCCATACGTTTCATACCTTAGGAAAATTCATTTCATATCATGGAAGGTACTCGAGGAATATTTCGACAAATTAAAACATTCTTCATAAACAGTTTCACAATATGAAAGCATTGATAAATCATTTCAAATCATATGCACCTTCATAAAATCTTTTATCAGTGAAACAAAAATGCATTATCAGAACTAAGTTAAATAGTACCCCTTACCTCGTTCACCTAATGGTAGCGAAATTTTATCGAGTCTCGAAAATGCCTTGATAAGCGTGTCGAGTTCTAGAGCTATTCAAAAACAACTTCAATCATCACGTATAGGTCATTATTACTCAAACATATTTCAAATATACATTTACTTTTCTAAAAATGACCATTTTTGACATTTTCGTCAACTTTGTTTCTTTTCTCGTTCCTACCGATTTAAGCTTCGGTTTAAGCCATTTTTACAAATTTATTATCCTATTTCCAAATCCATCATCAAAATAGCCTAAATATAGCTTCCACATATTCCATTCCTACTCATAAACATCCATATTATCGAAACTTACACTTTTCGATTTTACCGAGCTTTAAACCGGTCTCTTAATATTTTTCTCTAATATCTATTCATTTAAAACAATCTTCATACACCTTACTACCCATTACCCTTGCTGGCCGAATCCTTAAACAGCCCCAAAAATTCATTTCTTCATTTTCTTTTAACATCATCGTCATCCAAGGAAATTTCTAGCATTAACACTATTCATCATCTTCATCTTCCATAATTTTTTTTTTAATCCACTCAAAACATTCCAGCATTTCTTCTAATCTATTCCCAGCAGAAAAGCATCCATTATACAACTCACATTTGCCCTAAAACATATTAAAATCGAACCACATTACATCAAAATCTCAATGGATTCACTTACCCGAACAAGACTGTTTTCTGTCCAGGACTTCACTTCGACTTTTCTCTTAGCAAATGAGCTCTGTTTTTGCTTATTGTTTTATATGTTGTAGAGGGTTGAGTGGGGACGATTTTTTCCTCTAATGGCCATCTCCTAATTCTGCCTGGAAGGGCCCCGAAAAAATTTCACAATCTCGGTGAACAGTACCGCTTACGGGAATGAAGAAGAGGGGAAGAAGTGGTTGGTTCTCTCGGGCTGGTTGGGCAAATTGAGTGATTCCAGAGGCATTGGTTAGCTGAATTAATGATCTTATGATCTGGAGCAGATGGGAGGAGTTGGATGAGAGGAAGGTAATCAAATCCAAGGATTCTTATGAGTGGTCTGCTAACTTGGGCTGGGCAGATTCCATGCCCTGTTTTGTAAATTCTCAAAAAAATAATTCTAGTCCAATTTCTTTGAAAATTTCACCTCTACAATATTCTATCATGTCTCTAGTATCTCTCATGAAAATTTGGAGGTCACTTATTTAAGAAATGTTTCCAAAATCGAGCCCTTTTCCTTGATTCCATCAAAACCGAGCTAAACGGTTTGAGTTCACTATTTCACTTTAAAAATTCATTTAATTAACTAAACCTCCATATTTCCACTTGATTTATTTTTTTTTTCCAATTAACTTCACCTTATACTATCTTCCCATGATCTCAGAATAATTTTCTTGAATTTCTATAATTTATTTCAAATTTATTTCTTAACTAGGCCCACTTTTCTCGATTTATCGTAAACTCGAGTTTTATTAGTTTTTTCACTTCTATTACTTTAGTTTTCACTTCCTAACATTATTTTATGAACTTACATATATTCTTAAGCGAATTTTCAGGTTCAGAGCTTTACCTCAATTTTTGTACCATCGGGCCCCACGTTACTAATCGAGTGCTTTGATCGTCTTCGGGCCTGCATAACATTATTCCGAGTTTTTTAGTCACTTCTTAACATTCCAAATAACTAATATAGTGTGAAAATTTTGGGTTTCACATTTCTCCCCACCTTTTAAGAATTCGGTCCTCCGAATTCATCTTGGTCTTTCAGAATAGATGAGGATATTTCTCCTTCATGAGACTATCTAGCTCCCATGTAGCTTCTTCAACCGAATGGTATTGTCAGAGAACCTTTACTAGAGAAATAGTTTTTCGATCGGAATACCTTTTCCTTTCTGTCCAAAATCCAGATAGGTTGCTTAATGTAGCTCATATCCTCTTGAATGCTCAAGGGCTCGTACTCAATGATATATGAGGGATCCGGATTATACTTCCTTAACATCGAGACGTGGAAGACATTATGTACCCCAGAAAGCTGCGGGGGTAAGGCAAGTCGGTAGGTTACGTCTCCCACTCTCTCTAGAATCTCAAATGGACCAAATGAAGCGAGGACTCAGTTTCCCTTTCTTTCCATAGCTCATAATACCCTTGCTCGGGTATACTTTCAGAAATACGGAATCCCCCAATCTGAACTCAAGTGACCGCTTATGCTTATCCGCATAACTCTTCTACCTACTTTGTGTGGCCTTAAGTCTATCACAGAATATCTGAACACCTTCTGCTGCATGTTCCACCAAATCAGGAGTCAAAATGTTTCTATCACCTACTTTTTCCCATGCCATTGGAGACTTACATCTTCTATCATACAATGTCTCATATGGTGCCATCCCGATGCTAGCATAATAGTTGTTGTTATAAGCAAACTCTGCAAAATCCTGTTTCATTTTAGGCCATCAAAACACCCTTCGTCGATTTTTGGTATATTTTGGTACTACCAGGGTGTAGAATGTACTTACTATTATGGGCTTAAATCAAGATTAACCTCCATATTAATGATCAATCACTTGTCAAATTAACAATAATCCGAGAGTTGTAACTTAAATCCAATCACACTTCAATTGCTCCCTCTAATATGTCATTCGAATATAGTCGTGAAAACCTCAAAATTATCATTCATAACATTTTTCGAGATCAACATAATTCCTTGTTCACCAAATTTCTTAGGATAAAATTTCTAAATCATGTTAAGTAATTATAACCGCATAAAACTTTAAATCTGAATAATCATCTCGATAAATTTTTCAGTCACTTATAAACTATTGGATATTGATTCTCTTTTCGTTTTCACCGTATCAGAATATTTATCATCAGTTGACTATCATACACTACGATAAAGAGAAATCAATATAACAAGAATTTGTAATAGACATAAGTTTTTTACACCCAACAATTCAAACATAAATCTATGAGTATCCAACCCATCTCTAATCTCAATTATTAATGGCTTTCAAGTCCTATAGATCAATTATAGATGACGATGGAACTCTTCGCAGAGCTTATACTATCATAATCCAAAATTTTCTATTAGCCAAATACACTATTAACTTAAACTAAAAGTTAAGAGCTTAGGAACAATAGAAAGAAAATCAGTCGATAATTTCAATCATTATTACTCAAAACAATAAAATTTATATCAAGATCACAATTCCAGACACCAATCACATATATCACATAATCTCATTGATTCCTCAATCTTTGGAACCGTTATCACAATTTAATCACTTTTATCATTAACAAATTAATAGCACTCCATGTAGAAGTTTAGAGATTGTCCTGCAACGACTTGAATAATTTATTGATTCATATCCTCAAGTTGAGCTTTTCTCTTTCTTTTACTAACCAAAATCACTATAAATTAAGTAATTATCCTTTTTAAATGCAAGGTTGATTTCAGCCATTAGAAAATCTTACATTATACAATAATAAATTTTCTGTTGATGATCTCCAATTACTGCCTAAAATCTACGTTCCCACATAGCAATCCTTTGCACTTGATATTGAACAATTAATCCATATTCCATAGTTCATACGATTTCGTTAGAATGAAATTCATTTCTTCATCTTCACAAGTAATGGTATCTTAACTTCCAACACGAATATAACGACCGTCAATTTCAATTTATAGGTTATGGATTAGGGTACTTCTAGACGCTGCAAGTCTCTTAGGCAGGGAGGTATTTTGAATACCTTTGTTAGCCATCAGACTTGACCACACAAACTGGTTATGGATTTAAAGATTCAAGGTTTAGTCCAAATAGAAAGTAGGATACCATAACTTATCACAATTTCACATCTATCCTTTAGTCAGAACTTATTCTTAATTCATACCTCTTGGTTCCGAATCACTTCACATACAAAGATATTCTTACTTTGCATACACTTCTTATTCTAATGTAACTTCTATTCAAAATCTATCATATTTCAAACTTGTCTCATTTCGTACCTCAATTATATCAGAACTCTTTTCTTATTCCAATTAAGTCTTGCATTCGAAACATAAGCATTATCAATTTACAATCTTTATGCTCGATACGTAATTCATATTCCAAAGTGTCCCTATATCTCAAACTCTATATCATCTTTAAGAATTTTGGGTCTTCTCCACTGATCTATAATTTCTACTTCGGAAGAATCCAATTAACTCTCGTTCTTAACTTATCGTGACCAACAAGACTCCGGGTCTCCTTAACAATTAATGCTAGTACACATCAAAGTGAATCACATGGTCCGATAATCTCCTTTTCATGTAATCCTTATAATTGTTTCCTCAGCATTTTAATTCAATCCTGTAAGCATACTCTTAGTTATGTGATTCATCCTTTCAGTTACAGGGACTTTACTCTATCATTCTCACTGCTTCCTCAGTACATCACTTTTCGATCATTCTCTATACCTTGTCATTTTTTTAGTAATCTTGAGAGTATATATATCTCATATTCTCATAGTTACGCCTTACGCACTGCTGTCTCAAAATAACATCTAGTCGAGCTAACTTAGCTCGATTGAGGATCTCAGTACCTCCTATGAGTTTCCTGGACTTTCTCCGATTCACATCTCTACTTATCTAGATCATTCTTTTTCCAAAGCTATAAATTTAATTTCATAATCATCCATAGACTTGTTACTTCATGTTCGATTGCAATCATTTCATTCATAATTGCCACTTTATTTCATCCGAAATGTGCCGCCGCCTAAGGGCTTTCGAAATATATCCCATGTAACTTTTTGATGTCGGCTCTCAGATTAAGTCGGGGAACTTCCCTTCGAGTTTGACTTTCCAGCTCGATATTGATGCTGCAAGGGCTACTTTCTTTATAGTAGCACACTTTGAAAATTCGTGTAGCTTCTCTAATCCTTTAACACAAAAGTTGCAAAAGCAACTTTCTCGGTAGAGTTACTTCTAAAATCGTCAAGCCTGTCTCATTCATTCAACGCTCTGAATCGTTGAATTCTTAACCTTGTTGAAAAATGGAGGCTTAAACTCTTGAAACTGCCCCTTGTCTATTAAGCTCACAATCAGACTCTAAGAATCCATCCAAGTTTTTCAATTTAATTTTCCAGTTTTCCATTACAATTGAATTCTTGATTTCAGTATGTAATAGCATACTATCTTACGAAATTAGCTCGATCTCTATTCGTTAGTGAGCTTATAGACATTTCTTGACTTCACTGCCCATAACATTGAGTCATACATTTTTAGGGATATAAATCATAGTTCATACTCATAGGCAGATCAATTTCCTTGTGCCAGACCCATAAATTCCATTCATAGCGTCCTTAATCTCATTCGTACAGTTCTCTATAACTACTGGGTCTTTTATCCCATTTAACAATGGTGGTCTACACTTCTGAAATGCCTCATCTCGTGTAGCTCCTACTCCTAACCCAAGTCATCATCATTCCGTTGTGGGGCTATAGGAGCAAGCATATTTGTAGTTCTGAAACATCTCTACAGGTTGTGCGGGCGTATCGAAAGTAATATGCATGTCTATTCTTCCGTCTACCACATCACCTAACATAGCCTGTGTTAAAAAATTTTCATAATATGTTTAATACTCCACTCAGTCTTTGCAAAGTGTATCTCAATATCATCTGTCCTTTCCACAAGACCTGATGGAGCACGCTCAACATCAGTTTCAATCTCGGTATTATTTAAGAGTCTCATATGATGACTCTGCATGATTCTCAGGCCTATCTTTGCGGCCTCTAGCTCGTGATCTAATTCCTCACGTAAACCAAACATTAAGTCTTAACTTCATTAGGTATACTTAATCTACAACCAAACAAGCACAGACATTTGAGATGAAATTTTAGCCTTATTTCAACACTGACAGTACTAGACAACCTTTGCTCTGATACCATTTAATATAACGACCCCTTGACCCTTGAAAAATCGAGGGATTTTTTTAAATTTAATAATTTATTTCAAATTTATTTCTTAACTAGGCCCACTTTTCTCGATTTATCGTAAACTCGAGTTTAGTTAGTTTTTTCACTTCTATTACTTTAGTTTTCACTTTCTAACATTATTTTATGAACTTACATACATTCTTAAGCGAATTTTCAGGTTCAAAACTTTACCTCAATTTTCGTGCCATCGGCCCCACGTTACTAACCGAGTGCTTTGATCGTCTTCGGGCCTGCATAACATTATTCTGAGTTTTTTAGTCACTTCTTAACATTCCAAATAACTAACATAGTGTGAAAATTTTGGGTTTCACATAAGGAAATCGATATGCTTGCATTAAAGATCGATCTCTTCATTACAGAATGCTTAGCAGATCGATCTGCCCCATTGGAGATCGATCTACCCTATTCCATTGCTCGAATAAGAGCATTTTTTGTTCTTCTAGATCGATCTTTCATTCTATGAGATTGATGTGGCATTCATATTTTCCAAATTTTGCTGCAGTTTTCTGCAGTAACTCACATAAAACATCCTTAATTTTGCTGCCATAGTCATTTTCGCATCCAACCACCTTTAAGGCTTGAAAATGACATCCATTCATATTTTATAGATATTAAAACTTGTGTGCATTCATTGTATAACCAAAGGTATACAATACAAAACTAAATAGAAGTACAAAGATTTACACAACTCATGCAACTTCATTCCATTTTACCATACCACTCAAAACGCAATATATTCACATTCCACTTATGGAAATATCCTTCATACACTCGTTATACACTTTAAAATTTTGCATGTATTCATTTCACAATCGAATATACACTTTACATAGTTAAATGGGAGTTTACAAAAATTAAAGGTATTACAGAAAATAAATAATATTTGGTTTCTTTCCCTTGTAAAGTTCATATGGTGTTTTCTTTAAAATTGGTCTAACCATTGCTCTATTTATGATATGACATGAGGTATTAATAGCTTCAACCCAAAAATACTTAGGTAAGTTATTTTCACAAAGCATTATTTTAGCCATTTCCTCTAATATTCTATTTCTCCTCTCAACAACCCCATTTGGTTGTGGTGTCCTAGGAGCTGAAAAATTATGGCTAATCCCTTGATCATTGCAATATTCATCAAAACAAAGATTTTTAAATTCTTTCCTATGATCACTTCTAATGCTAATGATGGTATAACCTTTTTCATTTTGAGCTATCTTTGAGTAAGTGACAAATTTTTCTAAAGCTTCATTCTTCACACTTAAGAAAAATACCCACGTAAATCTAGTGAAATCATCTACAATTACAAATCCATAGTGCTTACCCCCAAGACTTATGGTTCTAGTTAGGCCAAAAAGATCTAAGTGAAGTAGTTGAAGTGGTCTAGAGGTTGACATATAATTTTTAGGTTTAAATGATATTCTTTTATGTTTTCGCTTGACTCAAGCTTCACAAATTTTATCATTTTCATAGGACAACTTAGGTAAACCTACAACAAGATCTCTTTTAGCTAGCTTAGACAATACATGCATGCTAGCATGACCTAGTCTCCTATGCCACAACTAAGGTTCATTTTCTTTACCAACCATAAAACATACATTTTCATTCCTAAGTTCATTCAAATATACAATATATATGTTACTTTGTCTATGTCCTAGGAAAAGAACTTTATTTGATTTAGCATCTATCACATGGCAATTTAAGCAATCAAAAATTACTTTGTAACCATTATCACAAAGTTGAGTAATGATAAGTAAATTGTGTTTTAGTCCTTTAAAAAGTAACACATTTTCTATAGAGAAAGAATCATTACCAATAGAGCCACTTCCTTCAATTTGGCCTATGAAGTTATCCCCAAAGTGACTTCTTGTCAGGACCCGTTCTCAATCCATGACTTAACCAAAAACCACTACAAATTTTTTCGCATTTTTAACTTACCTTTCCTCTCTTCAATGGTTGGGATGTGATTTGATGTCAGAGTCCTCACTTACCACATCATCCATTATCATACATACAAGTCAATATACTATTACTGACTGTAACTGCTTTTATCATACATGTAAGATTATATAAAATCTAATACAAATACATTCCTCATTATATATATCGTATACATCACTGTGCTGTTTCTATGTTTAGATATATAACCGTACAAAGTTTATATACCTGGAGATCGATAGGAACTAGCAGTGGACTCAGGAATACTATCCCTCGATAGCTCTCGCTCTACTGACGCTCTGTAGAGAGATGTAAAGAAAGGGGGTGAGCATACAACGCGCTCAGTAAGGAAATTAGGCAAGCAAGTAGATATCTACACTATCTACTCAAAATAATGCTATGCCTTGAAAACATTATTTCCTTAACTCACTTTAAAAGCATGTCTTGAAATATAATATATATACTTGTACAGATTAAATCCCATGTACAGAAATCATTATTTCTTTCTCAAATGTAGGCATGTAGTGCAAAACAATACATCGTATATAAATCATGCCTTTATGTAAATCATGCCATGTATATTTGAATCACAATAAATATGGCATTAAATAATTCACAACACAAAATCGGAGTCTGACCCATCCCTCAGGTCTGTCCGCAATTTAAATAAGTCAATCAATGTGATATATTATGTGAGACTCTGTGGTGAAATGCAAATAGTATCCTGGACTATGATCATATCCGAAATGTGAACCCAGGCCACACAGTACTCGGTGCGTGGGGTATCACTGCTGCAACGGGAGGATGGTCAGTCCATTACAGCCGTCAGCTATACAACATACGGTACAGCGTACTCCTCGTGCCCCTGGGCACGGTACAAAGTACACCCATGGACCCTACATCACAGTCAGGGTGCCTGTCATAGGTCTTAGCCCTCAAACCATGGAATATCATACCACATCTCTCATACCCTCATGCTGGCCATCCTCTCATGATGTGACACTCAATCACACAAGAATGCGGCATGGGTTGGTAACATGTAAATAATATCACATACAGTGCGCGTCCTTGAGTGCGACACACAGTCGACACTACTCTCGAACACTGTTTCACATCACAAACTTAACTCTAGTGCGAGTAAACCTCCAGCATCTAGGTTAATGCATAGTTCATGTATTAAATCAAGTACGACCAATAACTCTAGTACCATGTTATACACAATATCAACAAATCAAGTACGAGTAATAGCTCCAGTACTATGTCATGTATAAACCATGAAGAATCGAGCATGAGCAACGCTCTAGTGCTCTGTCATGCATCTCATGTAAAACTCGAGTACGAGCTAATCGCTCCAGCACTCTGTCATGCATATATCATATAAAACTGAGTACGAGTAAAACTCCAGTACTCTATCATGCATGTCATGGAAATCTAGTGCGTATCAAAATCCAGCACAAATGTATGTGAAAAATATATGAAATCCCGTGCGAGCGGAGCTCTAGCACGATTCATTCTCACATAATATGATAGATGGCTCAATAAAAATAGATGTTTTACAAATTATTAAAATCAGCACTATTATGTGTGCTTAATTCACATCAACTTTAAAATCATTAGCCTATCTATTTATTTTCATTCCAAACAGCAGTTAAACACTCACAATAATTGTTTCCATGCTTTTTGCAACTTTTAACAAAAGTTGACTTTTTGACTGACTAGGGGTAAAATCATAATTTGCCACTATCGGGTCGCAATGATTATTATTTTCTCTGACCCTCAGAGTTTTTAAGTGAATGTAAAAGCAGACGAAAATACGTGCAGGTATCTCTAACTACTCACAAAAGTCCCTTACCTCGGATCACGTCAAGTGACCTCACTTCCTCGGTGCTGCTAACTCTCGCAGTCCGATCAGCTCTCAATGTAAACTCTGAAGGTATAAATAACCATTACTCAGGTTAATTATAATTTTTCTACTGTATTACACATTAATACAGTCTGTTTCCCTTAATGGGCCTTAAAAATCCTTAATGGGCCTAACTATGCCTTAAGCCCATTTTTATTTTACTATTCACTTTTGTTGGGTCTATTGGGCTTGTGGGGCCCACCAACTCTTATTGGGCTTGTTCTAGGCCCATTACACCCTATTGGGCCTAAAATATTTGGGCTTGGCCCATTGGGCCTCTTGGCCACATGCCATGGCCGAGAGATATCCATGCCTCGGTTTCACCATGTCATGCCATCCATGCCTATTTGTCTAGCCAATTCACTTAGGCATTTTCACAAACACTTGGTAGGCAACATTACCAACCATCATATAGTTCATTTAGGCATTTTATCAAACACCTTGATTGCCAACTAATTACATGTATTAATTAATCAAATTGATTAATTCTAATTACACCATAATCATTAACACATGTACATTAATCCATTTATGCCTAAAAATCATATTGACATAAATCAATATCCCATTACTCACTCTCGGCCTAACCCACTTCATGGTGATTTAATATGTTTCAATGCTTAAAACATATATCAACATACTTAAAATCATTCATACATTAACATATATGAAATTGGAAATTAGAAAATATACCAATTGTTGTGTTCACCCTTTGCCCAAATCTTTGAAGGCTCTCGGTTTGCACTCTATGGCTCCTTGATAGCCAATTCCAACATATGTCACTCTCCTTTCAATTTGGAACAACTTCCATGAAGGATGCAAGTTCCAAATATGCCTAATTCCTAGTGATTTCTAGTGAGAGAAAGCTTGGAAAATATGTTTCAATGGTTTCTTCTTCTAGCCGAATTTGGTGTGATGAAGATGACAATGGTGTGGCTGAATTTATAAGCCACATACTTAGCCATTAAGCCTTACTTTTCAGCCATTATACTTGACTTTCCAAACCTTAGCCATGAGTCACCTTATGAGTCACCTTATGAGTCATAGTTAACTTTAACTATGGTTAGATATTTATCTCATGGGCTTTTCCATTTGGGCTTCTCGGTTTGGGCTTTCTTAATGGGCTTTCGGGCTGAAATTTTTAGTATGTCTCGAGCCTTTAATTGTCTCAAAATTTGGCCAATTAATTGGTCCAACAATTCGGTCTAAAGGACCTAAGAATTTCGATATACGTTTAGTATACCTTAATGGGCTTTAAAATTTTCACCTTAGGCCCATTACGTTTTTAACCATTAAATTTATTCTGAAATCCTTCCGAATAAATTTTCCTTACTTCTGGGGATGATTATCTTGTATTATGGCCAAGAATATTTTTTTTCAAATTTTCCTCCACAGTTAGGTTAATTTTTTAACCATGATTAGTCAACTATGGTAAAAGTCCACTTTCTTAACTATAGTTGACTTTTTCCTTAACCATTGACTAAGTTGACTTTTTTTCCAAATTTCAAAAGTGTCACATCTTATGTCTTACACTCTCGTCTTTATGTTTCAACCATTCCCGGTGGATAATTTCACCCGAAACACCTTATCTCGCTAAAAAGGTCCATTTTACCCTTTTTAGCTTTTACTCTCTTTTTCTATGTTCGAGACTAAATCAAGTTGACTTTCCTTCATGAGCTCTCTATGCTCTTTCATTTTAAGTTCTTATTTTCAGTCAAAATGATTTAGATTTACTCGGTTTAGCCTGTGACTCTTATCGTTCACATTAGTCTCTTTATGTAGCTTTTGCGTGGTAAATCATTTCACTAACACTTTATGTCTAGTAAATACTCTTCTTATGATTCAACTATAATTACAGAGTGTTCATACACATAGGAATCATAAGGTACAAGCTACAAAAATCTGGGTTTGACAATCCTCTCCTACTCAGAAAATTTGGTCCTCCAAATTAGAACTAAGTCAGTCATCAAATAGGTGAGGGTACTTCTCTCGCATCAGACTCGCTAGCTCCCAAGTAGCTTCCTCTGAAGTATGATGCTGCCAGAGAATCTTCACTAACCAGATGGTCTTCGATCTCAATACCTTCTCTTTCCTATCCAATATCTGAATCGGTCTCTCAACATATGACAAGTCCTCTCGGAGCTCTAAAGGCTCATAACTAATCACATGTGCCGGATCCGGGTGATACTTTCGAAGCATCGATAAGTGGAAGACGTTATGGACACCTGATAAGTCCGGTGGCAATGCCAACCTATACGCCTTATCTCCCACTCGATCAAGTATCTCAAAGGGTCCAATATAGCGAGGATTTAGTTTCCCTCTCTTTCCAAATCTTGCTATGCCCTTAGAAGGAGAAACTCTCAAAAACACGGATTCACCAACTACAAACTCTAGTGGCCTACGTCTCCTGTTAGCGTAACTCTTTTGTCTGCTCTGAGCTGTCCTCAGTCTCTCTACTATCAAGTGGACGTCCTCAGATGCCTATGTAACCATGTCAGGAGCGAAAATCTTACGGTCACCCACTTCTTCCCATCTAATAGGGGAACGACATCTACGGCCATATAAAGCCTCATACGGTGCCATCCCGATACTCGAATGATAACTGTTATTGTAGGCGAACTCGACTAGTGGCAGGTGATCATCCCAGGAGCCTCGATAATCTAGCACACATGCTCTCAACATATCCTCCAGAGTCTGTATAATCCTCTCTGACTGACCATCTGTCTGAGGATGGAAAACGGTGCTCAAAATCAACTGGGTTCCCATGACTTCCTGAAAATATCCCAAAAAGTGGGAAGTGAAGCGAGAATCCCTATCAGAGACTATGCTCACTGGTACACTGTGTAACCTTACTACCTCGCGTACATACAGTTCTGCTAATGAACTCAGAGTATCGGTCGTTCTCATAGCTAGGAAGTGGGCTAACTTCATCAGTTTGTCGACGATCACCCATATAGCATCGTGATTCCTACGGGTTCTCGGTAAACCCATCACGAAATCCATGGTAATATGCTCCCATTTCCATGTCGATATAGTAGAGGCTGTAATAACCCTGTAGGTTTCTGATGCTCTACCTTCACCTGCTGACATACGAGACACTTTGCCACGAAGTCTGCTACATCTCTCTTCATACCCGACCACCAGTATACCTTCCGGAGGTTCTGATACATCTTGTTACTCCCCGGATGTAACGTATACCTCAATGAATGAGCTTCCGCCAATATCAATCTCTTGAGTCCTGGATCCTCAGGAACACACAATCTGCCTCTGAACCTCAGTAGTCCATCAGAACTCAACTCAAAGTCAGTCACGGTGCTCTTCTGCATCTGACTACTCATATCCATACAAAATGGATCAGTCCGCTGGGCCACTCTGATCCTGTCCAACCGGTCCGGCTCCAAGCGTAGACTAGCTATCACATAGCCTGTATCCATGTCAGAAGGCACAACTCCCAAACTGAGGCTAGCAAACTGCTCTAGCAAATCATGACCCCTAACCATCATATACGATACCATCCCCAAGCTCTTCCTACTCAAGGCATCGGCAGCAACGTTAGCCTTACCCGGATGATAAAGTATCTCACAATCGTAGTCCTTAAAAAGCTCTAGCCATCTTCTCTGTCTCATGTTCAGCTCTTTCTGTGAGAACATATACTTG
This sequence comes from Firmiana major, assembly GCA_033439115.1. Taxonomy (NCBI): domain Eukaryota; kingdom Viridiplantae; phylum Streptophyta; class Magnoliopsida; order Malvales; family Malvaceae; genus Firmiana; species Firmiana major. Next base: position 39,521,777 of record CM065908.1, on the reverse strand, counting down.
AGGCTCTTGTGGTCGGTAAATATCTGGAACTTCTCGCCATACAAGTAGTGGCGCCATACCTTCAACGTAAACACTACTGCTGCTAGCTCCGAATAGTAGGTCGGATAGTTCTTCTCATGATCCTTCAGCTGTCTAGATCCATAAGCAACTACCTTCCCATCCTGCATCAATACACAGCCCAGTCCCTGATGCGAAGCATCGGTGTATACTGCAAATCCTCTTGAGCTGGTAGGGATAGTGAGAATCGAAGCGGTGGTCAATCGACGCTTCAACTCCTCAAAACTCTTCTCACAATCTTCGTTCTATACGAACGGTACACTCTTTCGGGTAAGACGTGTCAACGGAGCAGCCAACTTCGAAAATTCCTTAACGAATCTCTAATAGTATCCAGCTAAACCCAGAAAACTCCCGATCTCAGTGACTGTCCTCGGCTGTTCCCACTGAACTACAGCCTCTATCTTAGATAGATCAACTGATACACCATCTCTCGATACAACATGTTCCAAAAACGAGATCTGCAACAACCAAAAGTCACACTTACTGAGCTTAGCATATAACTCATGCTCCTGTAGCGTCTGCAACACGATCCTGAAGTGCTCTTCATGTTCCTCCTTGGATCTCGAATACACCAATATGTCATCGATCAAGATGATAACAAACTGGCCCAAATATGGCTTGAACACATCGTTCATCAAAACCATGAAAGCAGCTGGAGCATTCGTCAATCCGAATGGCATGACCAAGAACTCATAATGGCCATATCGGGTACGAAATGCTATCTTAGATACATCTCCGCTCTGAACCTTCAGCTGATGATACCCAGACCTTAGGTCAATCTTGAAAAAGACATATGCTCCCTGAAGCTGATCTAACAAGTCATCAATGCGTGGAAGGGGGTATCTATTCTTGATGGTGGCCTTATTCAACAATCGATAATCTATACACAATCGGAGGCTCCCATCCTTCTTCCTCACAAACAAAATCGGTGCTCCCCTAGGTGAAACACTCAGTTGTACAAAACCCCTATCCAACAGTTCCTGTAACTATCTCTTGAGCTCCTCCAGCTCAACTAAGGCCATGCGATATGGTGGTCTCAAAATAGGCTCCGTATCAGGTACCAAATCTATACAGAACTCCATCTCTCTGTTTAGTGGTAACCCTGGCAATTCATCCAGAAAAACATCTGGGTACTCACTGACCATAGTAATATTTGACAACTCCAGATGTGCCTTATCCATATCTACCACGTACGTAATGAAACCTTGATATGTTGAAGGTTTTCTAAATCAGTAATCATGTAATAATCATAACTACTCCTTTCATTTATTCTTTTTAAACTTTACAACATATCTAGTAGGGTTAGGAAACATAACTGTCTTATCATAACAATCTAAAACAGCATGGTCTGCAGATAGCCAATCCATTCCTAATATTATATCAAAGTCGCTCATACTTAGTAATATTAGATTAGCTGTCATCTCCTTATCCCCTACTCTTAACTTGTAGTCATTAAATACATATTCTACAACTTGACTACTATTCATAGGCGTACTAATCAACATCATCATTCATAAAGGTGTACGCTCTACGTGTCTTGCTAATTTACATGCAAATGAAGGTGATACAAAAGAATACGTGGCACCAGGATCAATTAAAACATATGCTTCAATATCATAAATCAGGATGTTACCTCGAATCACATCCGATGAAGCATCAGCTGTCCCCTGGTCCAAAGCATGTACTCGCCCTTGACCCATCACTTGTTTCCCTTTCTCCTCTGCCGTCGCTTTACATCTCTGAGCAGACGTACCAGCAGGAGTTCTATCAGGCTCCCTGCCCCTCAGTGGTACAGTAACAAATGTCTCCTGGCACTCTTTAGCCATATGCCCCTGTTTCCCACATCGAAAACATACCATAGTACTCCGTGGACACGGTTTATCTCCATGTTGTTTACCGCATCTTCTGCACTGATCATTAACAGGTCTCTGTCCTCCTATGACAATGCCCTTGGCTGGGGCTACAGTCGGATAAGCAGGAGGTCTAGCATATCTCTCTCGTGCCTCCTCTACCCGTGATCTCTTACCGAAGAGTCTCTTCCCTCCTCGATAACCGAAATCTCTAGCTGGCCTCTTCTTCTGTATATCTCGACTACGGCTAAACTTCTCGAACTCAAAAGCATTCCTCTCATAATCTTGCTCACACAGTTGCGCCTAGTGCACTGCTTCCTCATCGGTCACTATGTCTAATGGAACCAACCTGGACCGCAGAATCGGTCTCAACCCGTCGATAAACCGGTGAACCTTCCTGGTCTCACTGTACATGGTATCAGGGTCATATCTTCCTAGGGATAGGAATCGAGTCTCATACTCGTCCACAGATAAACTCCCCTAGTTTAGTCCCAAAAACTCTGCCTGTAGTTTCCGCTGTGCGGTGTCGGGAACAAACTGCCTCTTGAAGGCCTCCCGAAATATATCCCAACTAATATCTGTGTGTCAGGATCTCAACATAGGTCGGGTGGACTTCCACCAATGCTCTGCAGCTCCCTTCAATAGAAACGCAGCAAACGCGACCATCTCCGAGATCGTACACTCGAAGAATCCATAGAGCTTCTCCATCTCTGCTAACCACTCGTCAGCAGCTACAGGGTCCTTGACCCCACTAAAGGATGGAGGTCTAAACTTCTGGAATTCTTACAACCAATGCAGATCACATCCATATCCTAATCCACTACCACCCGAAATCGGTGGGGGTGTAGGAGTATCTAAAGTCCTCTGTGCATCAGTTGTCTGCGCAGGTGTATCAGGGGCAACTGCCTCTCCTGTCGCAGCTCCTGCCTCCTATCTCTGCCTACTTGGCATCGTCTGTGCCAATATCTTGACAATAGTCTCGAGACTACACTCTAATCTCGTGAAGCGCGTCTCAGCACACTCGAGTGCCTCAGTAGCACCTGGATTCTCATGCGTAGGTAATGGTCCGGCAGCAGCTCATCCCTCGGGTCGATCTCCCCGACCTCGAGCCCTACCTCTCGTAACTCTACCACTACGCGTATTTGTCATATAGGCTAGGTTCCTGCATTCATAATAATGAATTAGTCCGTCTCTTATCTGGTATACATAGTTATATCTAAACACAGCACAGTACTTATGGGGATGTACTCTTTCCTATTTTCTAACATCGACTCACATCAGACCAACCTCGGCTCTGATACTATTCTATCAAGACTCGTTCTGAATCCATGACTTAACCAAAAACCATTATAAATTTTTTCACATTTTTAACTTACCTTTCCTCTCTTCAATGGTTGGGCTGTGATTCGATGTCAGAGTCCTCACTTACCACATCATCCATTATCATACATATAAGTCAATATACTATTACTTAACTGCTTTTATCATACATGTAAGATTATATAAAATCTAATACAAATACATTCCCCCTTATATATATCATATACATCACTGTGCTGTTTCTATGTTTAGATATATAACCGTACAAAGTCTGTATACCTGGCGATCGATAGGAACTAGCAGTGGACTCAGGAATACTATCCCTCGATAGCTCTCTCTCTACTGACGCTCTGTAGAGAGATATAAAGAAAAAGGGTGAGCATACGCGCTCAGTAAGGAAATCAGGCAAGCAAGTAGATATCTGCACTATCTACTCAAAATAATGCTATGCCTTGAAAACATTATTTCCTTAACTCACTTTAAAAGCATGTCTTGAAATATAATTATATACTTGTACAGATTAAATCCCATGTACAGAAATCATGCTTTCTTTCTCAAATGTAGGCATGTAGTGCAAAACAATGCATCGTATATAAATCATGCCTTTATGTAAATCATGCCATGTATATTTAAATCACAATAAATATGGCATTAAATAATTCACAACACAAAATTGGAGTCTGACCCATCCCTCAGGTCTGTCCGCAATTTAAATCAGTCAATCAATGTGATATATCATGTGAGACTCTGTGGTGAAATGCAAATAGTATCCTGGACTATGATCATATCCGAAATGTGAACCCAGGCCACACAGTACTCGGTGCGCGGGGTATCACTGCTGTAACGGGAGGATGGTCAGTCCACTACAGCTGTCAGCTATATAACACACGGTACAACGTACTCCTCGTGCCCTCGGGCACGGTACAAAGTACACCCGTGGACCCTACATCACAGTCAGGGTGCCTGTCATAGGTCTTAGCCCTAAAACCATGGAATATCATACCACATCTCTAATACCCTCATGCTGGCCATCCTCTCATGATGTGACACTCAGTCACACAAGAATGCGGCATGGGTTGGTAACATGTAAATAATATCACATACAGTGCGCGTCCTTGAGTGCGACACACAGTCGACACTACGCTCGAACACTATTTCACATCACAAACTTAACTCTAGTGCGAGTAAACCTCCAGCATCTAGGTCAATGCATAGTTCATGTATTAAGTCAAGTACGAGCAATAGCTCTAGTACCATGCTATACACAATATCATCAAATCAAGTACGAGCAATAGCTGCAGTGCTATGTCATGTATAAACCATGAAGAATTGAGCACGAGCAACGCTCTAGTCCTCTTTCATGTATCTCATGTAAAACTCGAGTACGAGCTAATCGCTCCAGCACTCTGTCATGCATATATCATATAAAACTGAGTACGAGTAAAACTCTAGTACTCTATCACGCATGTCATGAAAATCTAGTGCGTATCAAAATCCAGCACTAATGTATGTGGAAAATATATGAAATCCCGTGCGAGCGGAGCTCTAGCACGATTCATTCTCACATAATATGATAGATGGCTCATTAAAAATGGATGTTTTACAAATTATTAAAATCAGCACTATTATGTGTGCTTAATTCACATCAACTTTAAAATCATTAGCCCATCTATTTATTTTCATGCTAAACATCAGTTAAACACTCACAATAATTGTTTCCATGCTTTTTGTAACTTTTAACAAAAGTTGACTTTTTGACTAACTAGGGGCAAAATCGTAATTTGCCACTATCGGGTCGCAATGATTATTATTCACTTTCTCTGACCCTCAAAGTTTTTAAGTGAATTTAAAAGTAGACGAAAATACGTGCAGGTATCTCTTACTACTCACAAAAGTCCCTTACCTCGGATCACATCAAGTGACCTCACTTCTTCGGTGCTGCTAACTCTCGCAGTCCGATCAGCTCTCAATGTAAACTCCGAAGCTGTAAATAACCATTCCTTAGGTTAATTATAATTTTCCTACTGTATTACACATTAATAGAGTCTGTTTCCCTTAATGGGCCTTAAAAATCCTTAATGGGCCTAACTATGCCTTAAACCCATTTTCATTTTACTATTCACTTTTGTTGGGTCTATTGGGCTTGTGGGGCCCACCAACTCTTATTGGGCTTGTTCTAGGCCCATTACACCCTATTAGGCCTAAAATATTTAGGCTTGGCCCATTGGGCCTCTTGGCCACATGCCATGGCCCAGAGCTATCCATGCCTCGGTTTCACCATGTCATGCCATCCATGCCTATTTGTCTAGCCAATTCACTTAGGCATTTTCACAAACACTTGGTAGGCAACGTTACCAACCATCATATAGTTCATTTAGGCATTTTATCAAACACCTTGATTGCCAACTAATTACATGTATTAATTAATCAAATTGATTAATTCTAATTACACCATAATCATTAACACATGTACATTAATCCATTTATGCCTAAAAATCATATTGACATAAATCAATATCCCATTACTCACTCTCGGCCTAAACCACTTCATGGTGATTTAATATGTTTCAATGCTTAAAACATATATCAACATACTTAAAATCATTCATACATTAACATGTATGAAATTGGAAATTAGAAAATATATCAATTGTTGTGTTCACCCTTTGGCCGAATCTTTGAAGGCTCTCGGTTTGCACTTTATCGCTCCTTGATAGCCAATTCCAACATATGTCACTCTCCTTTCAATTTGGAACAACTTCCATGAAGGATGCAAGTTCCAAATATGCCTAATTCCTAGTGAGGGAAAGCTTGGAAAATATGTTTCAATGGTTTCTTCTTCTAGCCGAATTTGGTGTGATGAAGATGACAATGGTGTGGCTGAATTTATAAGCCACATACTTAGCCATTAAGCCTTACTTTTCAGCCATTATACTTGACTTTCCAAACCTTAGCCATGAGTCACCTTATGAGTCATAGTTAACTTTAACTATGGTTAGCTATTTATCTCATAGGCTTTTCCATTTGGGCTTCTCGGTTTGGGCTTTCTTAATGGGCTTTCGGGCTGAAATTTTTACTATGTCTCGGGCCTTTAATTTTCTCAGAATTTGACCAATTAATTGGTCCAACAATTCGGTCTAAAGGACCTAAGAATTTCGATATACGTTTAGTATACCTTAATGGGCTTTAAAATTTTCACCTTAGGCCCATTACGTTTTTAGCCATTAAATTTATTCCGGAATCCTTCCGAATAAATTTTCCTTACTTTCGGGGATGATTATCTTGTATTCTGGCCAAGAATATTTTTTCCCAAATTTTCCTCCACACTTAGGTTAATTTTTTAGCCATGATTAGTCAACTATGGTAAAAGTCCACTTTCTTAACTATAGTTGACTTTTTCCTCCACCATTGACTAAGTTGACTTTTTCTCCAAATTACAAAAGTGTCACATCTTATGTCCTACACTCTCGTCTTTATGTTTCAAGCATTCCCGATGGATAATTTCACCCGAAACACCTTATCTCGCTAAAAAGGTCCATTTTACCCTTTTTAGCTTTTACTCTCTTTTTCTATGTTCGGGACTAAATCAAGCCGACTTTCCTTCATGAGCTCTCTATGCTCTTTCATTTTAAGTTATTATTTTTAGTCAGAATGATTTACATTTACTCGGTTTAGCCTGTGACACTTATCGTTCACATTAGGCTCTTTATGTAGCTTTTGCGTATTAAATCATTTCACTAACACTTTATGTCTAGTAAATACTCTTCTTATGATTCAACTATAATTACAGAGTGTTCATACACATAGGAATCATAAGGTACAAGCTACAAAAAATCTGGGTCTGACACTTCTCCACTAGCCTTTGATTTTAAGAAATTGAAATGGCTTCTATCACTGGTCATGTACCATGAGCATCTACTGTCCAAGTACTAAGCTTCCTTTGTATTTGCCTTGTAACAATGCTCAAGCTCCTACAAATATCATTTAAACTTTTATTTTAGGTACCCAAATTTTCTTGGGTCCTTTGGAGTTAGTAAGCAAAAGTTTTGATCCTTTTGGGATCCATTTAATTATTAAATCAATATTTTTCGAATTCACAACATTTTTTGGTACCCAAACCTTCCTAACTACATTTCCTTTAAGATTAGTTTTTCTAACCTTGCAATCTTTTGATAGATGTCCTATTTTGTTACATAGTGAGCAAGTATGAGATAGATTATGTTTCTTATGTTTACTCACTAAGAAGTTCTTTAAATGAGTTTCTTTAATCTTACCATTATATCCTAAACCATTTTTATCAAAGAAGGCTCTTTGTGTTTCTAACATATAATCTAATTTTTGTTGTCCCATATAGAATCTATAGAAAGAATTATGCAAGTTATAATTCTTTTCTTTTAAATCATTAATTTCTAGATTTGTACTTTTCCAAATTCTTTTCCCATTCTATTTTGTCATTTATTAACTTTTCATTTTCTCTCTTTAGTTTTTGATGTCATCTTTTTATATTTCAAGTTCATGCACTCATATTCCATAGCAAGATCATTAAATGCAACTTGTAACACATCAAAAGAGTATTCATTAGATGTAGATAATACCTTATCATCTTCTAGAGCCATGAAGCAAAGATTAGCTACTTCTTCTCCTCCATCATCATTGGAGTTGTCGCTATCACTCCATGTAGCCATCATTGCCTTCTTTTTTGGTTTTCGATCATTAGATTTCTTTAGTAAAGGACAATCAAATTTAATATGACCTGGTTTTTTACATTCATAACATACAATAGTATCTTTCCTACTTGTCTCTCCTCTATTTTGTTATTTCTTATGAGTTCTCCTAAAACCACCATTTCCTCTCATTCTCATAAATTTATTGAATCTTTTTACAAACATTGCCATTTCAAAATCCTCTTCATCACCACTCACATTTTTGTCATCTTTTTAATTCCTCTTGAGTGGTAGATTTTACAGTTACTCCTACTTTCTTAGGTGGCTCTTCATTTCTTTTCAACCTCATTTCATATGTGAGTAATAACCCTATCAATTCATCTAATGATAATGTGTGAGGGTCCTTAGACTCCTCAATAGCGGTTACCTTAGCTTCCCAAGATTTTGGTAAACTATTTAGGATTTTCTTCACCATCTCTATGTTGGAATAGGTTTTACCTAAAGATTTGAGTCTATTAATTATATCAGTGAATCTTGTAAACATGTCACTAATTGACTCATCTTGTTTCATTGTAAATAATTCATAGTCATGAGTAAGCATTCCTACTTTAGTCTCCTTGACTTGATTTGTGCCTTCATGTGTGATTGCTAACTTATCCCAAATTTGTTTGGCATTTTCACAAGTGGAGACTCTATTGTACTCATTAGGTCCTAATGCACAAAATAAGGTGTGCATGGCCTTTGCATTAAATTGGGCACATTTCATGTCATTGAAATCCCACTCATCTTCCTCTTTTGGAATATCTTTTCATTCAACTCTCTTAGTAGGAATTTGTGGGCGTTTGACAATAATCCTTCATACTTCATAATCATTAGCTTGAATAAATAGCATAATTCTAGTCTTCCAATAGGCATAGTTTTCACCATTAAACATGGGAGGTCTAACTATGGAGTGCCCTTCTCCTACTAGACTAGTTGCTACACTATTATGAGCCATCAGATTGTTCTAAACTCTTAGGAAATTACTCCTTTATAATTAAAGAGTCCAAGCTCTGATACCAATTGTTGGCTCAACCGAGAGGGGGTGAATCGATTTTTCTAATCTATATGCTAAATTTAAGCTCTCTTAGTTAGAATTGCAATTAAACAAATAAATGACAACAATAAGCAATAGAATAAAATGCAGTAAAACAAAGGAGATAAGGAAGAAGAGTAGCAAACTCAGGAATATATAGAGGTTCGGCCAAATTTCTTGCCTACGTCCTCTCTTCTTGACCTTCTTGTCAAAGATTCTCTTTTCACTATCAATGTGATCAATACAACTTCCTTTTCAAGGTTAAGGAATAACCTCTCTACCCCTTATCCAAGTATTGCTATTCAACTCTTATACAAATCTCTCACAGAGGAACTCTCCCCTTTTTTTTAGACAAAAAGTGAATACAATGGAAAACTCCATTTAATGGGCAGGATGAATAGCTAAAATATAAAATTTCAATGAAAAATCAAATGTATAAATGCTGAAGACAAAAGGAATGTTCTCTTAAGATTGTTCAAAATTTTCCTGCTATCTTTCATCAATACCCAATGTCTTGAAGGCTTGTTTTTTTTTATACAGCCAAATGGTAGGTGAAGCATTTAATGCATTTTCTCCGGTTGAAAACCTGTAAAAGTATCTGTTGGAGTTCTACAGAAGAAGTCCAGAGCGATCTCATTCTTCTGTGGAGATCGATCTCTTAGTTCCTGAACCTGTAATACAAAAGGCATTCTACAAAGGGAACATCAATCTTATTTCATGATAGATCGATCTTCTCGTTAGTTTTCAAACTCATTATAGACAAGGGAGATCGATCTCTTGTTAAAAAGGAGATCGATCTCTGCTTTGAAATAATGCTACCGCTTATAGCAGAATGATCTCTTAACCCCATGAGATCAATCTTATAAGGTCTCGACCTTGAGGAGATCGATCTCACAATACCTTGAGATCGATCCTTCAAGTCCTCTGCCAAATTTATATCGATCTCTTACTTCATTGAGATTGATCTTGCAAGGCTTGCAAGGCCTCTTCCAAATTGAGATCGATCTCATACATCCTTGAGATCGATCTTGCAAGGCCTGCAAGGCCTCTACCAAATTGAGATCGATCTCATACATCATTGAGATCGATCTTGCAAGGCCTGTAAGGCTTCTGCCAAATTGAGATCGGTCTCATACATCTTTGAGATCGATCTTGACACAACTATTAGGCAAATTTCATTTGATTTTCATTTTCCCGCCAAAGTTTAGCTTTCGAAGATTGATAATATTTTTAAGTGAACATTTATACAATATGATTTCAGGATAATTAGTTAGCACTAGTTTCTTACAAATGATTTAAATAAGTTTATTGATGTTTTGACATTTCAAAATACATCATTCAAAGTTAAAAACTCTGAAAATTATAGATTCTAGCCTAGTTGAATTTTACTAATTGAATTTAAAAGGTTTGCATAGATACTGTTATGGCTTGAATTCTATTTAAAATAAAAAATCCTGACTTTTTAAATTTTCATATACCTTTTTCTTAGATTTTATCCGAAAAAGGGCTACTTAGCCTATTTTGAACCATTTCGTGAAACAAACTGAATTTATATGTGATTTAAGGAAAAATGATCTGGTCATAAAGAAATATTGATGTGATGTGCTTCCACGTGTGCTGACTGCATGTTGCATGGTCTGACTCGCACTGATTTTAAGACAAAAGCGTTGGTGAGATTATGTTACACTATTAATGTTACCGTGTAATGATGTCACAGCAATCATTGTTTGTGGGCCCACATGGGTAGCCATGGCTGGTTGGGCTGGTCCGTTACATTAGTGATGATCTGTTTTTATTTCTGTGGTCCATAGAGTACGATGTATTATACAGTACGAATGCGAGTACAATGTACCGTGTTTTTCTAATTCTAGTCTTTAGATATTATGATCTGTGAGCCATTTGGGTAGCTGACTACTCCCATGATGATTGACATCCCGACACACCAGCCTGTGATTGCCTAGAGTCACCGAAATTGGCCAATAGTCATTCTGATATCTGATATAGTATGTACTGGCTTGTCTCATCAATTTGAATTTCTAAATTTGATTTTATGACTATGTTTTCATGAGGAACTGTATTCTTTATTTGCAAAAGGACTGTGGCGGCCACCTCTTGAATCCTGCGGGACCAAAGTGCCACACAGTCGTCAGTTTAAATGCTGTATAAAGTTTTAGAACCAGTTTTGATTACAGTTCCATCTTTATACTGAAATTGCTATGGATTTTCGACTCTAATTTTACGGAACTGTCAGTGGCTCTATGTTAATTGGAAATTGTTTAAATTACCGCTTAAAGTTTTTAATATTTCGTATCTAATGTGGTAAAATGTATATACTATCAATATTAGTTTCGTTTTCAATTTTCAGACCTTGTGTCACCACCATCAATTTACCGAAAATCACCACCAATTTTTCATTTTTCGTTTATTATTTAATCCATTATTCTTACCTTCCTCTAATTGTGAATAGCTTCAACACCAACAGTTGGGCTGTGCATCAGTGTAAATCTCATCCATCCATAACATTTTAATTTACATTTTATTTAAAGGTAAACACTAGCATTTCTTAAATGAGAGTTACAGTTTACAAGTATTTACAATTCTTTACATCCCTAAATGTTACATTCAAAGTATTACTATGCTATTGCATGTCTAGATACAAAACTGCACAAATGTTTATACCTTTATAAGATGGAATGCAGCGGACTCTGAAAATCAACTCCTCAGTCGCTCTCAGTCTACTGAAAGTGCTCTGTAGAGGGGGAAAATAAGGGGGTGAGCAAACCACACGCTCAGTAAGGCAATCATGCGAGCAGGTAGATAAATGTACTATCTACATGATCGTGATGTCATGCGTAAAACCACACAGTTACTTGTCATACCCAAAAGCATTAATTCATGCACGTGTTCATGATATATAAAGTAGTTCATGCTGTTCAAATCAGTGCACAAGTCATAAATAAAGCATGGAAAATCATCATGCACAAGTCGTAAATAATGCATGGAAAATCATCATGCGATGTGCACTTAAAAGCAGTTCACACTCAACACAAATCAGTACGATTCAGTATTCGTCAGGACTCAGCCTCTCCCTTGGACTGTTCTGACCCACAAAACAATTTAAAAACATGGATTCATCATAAATCAAGTGACATGTGAGATTAGGTAAATAATAATAATAAGGGTAATAACTAGAACTATGGCCATATCCTTTGTGATCTTAGGCTACACGGATACTAGTGTGTGGGGTATCACCTCTATCAGCTTCTGCACGGGAGGTTGGTTACGTCTAACCCGTCGGTCCATAGCAGATCTAACCTTCGTCCGAAGACAGTATATATACATATCTATACACGGTATAAGGTACTCTATGTTATATGCACGGTACAACGTACTCCGTGGACCCATATCATCACATCATATCGTGCCACATCTCAATACGCACGTACGAGTCTATTTAATCGGTGTGGCACACAGTCTACCTGAAGTTCCTAGCACGACTCCCAATATGTCATAAAAATCACGTATGAGTAATCTCTAGCACGGCTGCAAATGTTTAGTAGACATCTAGTGCGAGCAACGCTCTAACATCATGCCATAAAATCCATGTGAAAACTAGTGCAAGCTAAGCTTTAGCACTCATGCATGTAAAACTATAGTACGAGCACCGCTCCAGCACTAATGCATGTATAAACAAGTCAAATCTCGTATAAGGTACTCTCTAGCACACTTTATTTCCATAAAACTCATGTAGGTGGCTCATTTGTGTGCAATGAATGGTTATTAAATCAAATAAAGCTATTTTCTTGCAAACCATTTAAATGCTAGCCAGCCTACCAATTCACATGCTAAAAAGCAGTAAAATGACTCAATAACATCATGTTCTTGCTTTTCATGAACTTTTCCAAAATCCCACTTTTTGCCATTCCCAAAGAAAATGATAATTTTTCATTTCGAACCTCTTAAAATATTAATCCTTTTCGGTGATTCTCAAACATTTTAGAAACTGTAAATGAGCTCGAAAATGTGTACAGGTATCTCTAGGAGCCAATAAAATTCTCTTATCTCAATTCACTCGGAAGCAACTTCTTCTTCTTTTCTTGTTTTTCATGATTGGGCTCAATTTGCTCCGGATTTATCCTTGGGAGCTGTAAACATTCATCAATCACATGAGTCAATACTGATAACTCATATTTTGCCTTCATCCTAGTCATTATATCGTATTGAGCCTAATTTTCTCTTAAGTCAATTTTCACAGTTCTATTCGTTTCACATAGGCCCATTGGGCTCCTTAGGCTCATTATTTCTTGTTGAACCGAATTCTAGGCCCATTGACCTTATCGAGCCGATTGTATTAAGCTTGGTCCATGATTACATTCAGCCACAACATGGTGGCCGAACACCCATCCAGCCATTCCTAGCCAATTTTGGCTAGCAAACTCACTTATTTATTCACGAAGCACTTGGCATGCATGTTTTAACCTTAGTTTTACATTCATTCATCCATTTTCACAAACACCTTATATGAACATTTCATAACTTCATCCATTTTCATAGATTGATTTTGCTAAACCTACTCAAAATCATGCATATAACATTACTAAAACCTTAGTATAACCAATTTATCATTAAATCCACCCTAGCTCATTTTCTCACACTAAACCCATTTTTAGGTCATGGTTGATTCATCAGGTTCTAGGTAGTTTCAACCAACAATACATACACCAATCAACTCATAACAATGTCTAGATAAACATACTTGGAGCTGGTGTATTGAAAACTCGCCTAGCTTATCTTTTCTCTTGTCCGAAATTGAAAGAAACTTTTGCTCATTCTATCCAAGGATTTGAACGCTGATTCTAAACTATGTTGTTCTCCTCCTCACAATGAACCACTTTATTCAAAGTAACTTTTCTCAAATCCTTTTGGAAGGGGATGGTATTCTAGAGTGAGAAAGCTTGTTCTTTTTAGGTAAAAATGGAGAGGTGTTTAAGAAGAAGACTTGGCCGTCGGGTTTTTATAGAATAGGGGTGGTGAGATCGATCTCCTAGGATAAGAGATCGATCTTCCTTTGGTTTAAGCTATCAAAGTATTCAGGTATGCAAGTGTAGGATCGATCTGCTCTTTGGGAAGAGATCGATCCTTTCTTGGCAGAATCAAGTGCAGATCGATCTGTTCATAGGGAGAGATCGATCTGCTCTTTGGGAAAGGATCAATCCTTTCTAGATAGAACCAAACTGAGATCGATCTGGTTGAATAAGAGATCGATCTATTTTGAATAGTGGATCGATCTAGCCTTCATCTGCAGGTTTCCAACTGCAGATTTTTCTAAAATTTCAAAGGAAAACTTGCATTTGATTGCTGCACTAGTCATTTTGCATTCTATTCACTCTTAGAGCCCAAAAAGGTTCATTTCTTATGATGCACATACTATGTGACTTATGTGTACCACATGGAATCATAAAGGGTACCTAGAATTCATGTTCCTTGCATTATCATTTCGTGTTTTAAGTCCTTATATTCAGTCTGAATGTTTTGAGTTCCATTTGTTTACTCAGTGGCCATTTCTTCCCTTATTAAGCCATTACATGAATTCATGAATACTCATTCATTCCCTTTACAATTTCATTCAAGCCAAAAGCTCTTCTTATGATTCAATTAACATATGAAAATGTGTTACATCATATGAATCATAAGGAATACATCACCAAAAGTGGGTCTTACATAGTCTCTCCCACTAAGGAAATTTGGTCCTCCAAATTGGAACCAATCAGTAGGTGAATAACTCAGGGTACTTCCCCCGCATCAAACTCTCCAATTCCCATGTAGCTTCCTCCGCAGTGTGATACTGGCAAAGAATTTTCACTAGGAGAATCATCTTCGATCTCAACACCTTTTCCTTCTTATCTAATATCCGAACTGGCTTCTCAACAACGACATGTTCTTATTAAGCTCCAATAGCTCATATCTAATTACATGTGCTGGATCCGAGTGGCACTTTCGTAACATAGAGATGTGGAAGATGTTATGAACGCCCGCTAGCTCAGGTGACAATGCTAGCTTGTAGACCTTATCTTCCACTCTATCAAGTATTTCAAAGGGTCCAATGTAACAAGGACTTAAATTCCCTTTCTTTTCGAACCTCGTTATAACCTTAGAAGGAGAAACTCACAAAAATATTGATTCACCCACTGTAAACTCCAATGGTCTCTGTCTCCTGTCAGTATAAATGTTCCGTTTGCTTTGAGCTATCCATAACCTGTCACAAATCAACTGGACGTCCTCAGATGCTTGTCTCACTAAGTCGGGAGTAAAAATCTATCGGTCACCCACCTCTTCCCATCCAATAGGGGAACGACATCGACGACCATACAAAGCCTCATACGGTGCCATCCCGATACTCGAATGATAATTGTTATTATAGGCGAACTCTGCGAGTGGTAAATGGTCATCCCAAGAGCCTCCAAAGTCCAATGCATATGCTCTCAAAATGTCCTCCAGGGTCTGTATAGTCCTCTCTGATTGACCATTTGTCTGAGGATGGAATGCTATGCTAAACTTCAATTGGGTTCCTATAGCTTCTTGAAAATGTTCCCAGAAGTGGGGAGTGAAGTGAGAATCCATATATGTTAAGACCCTTTTTATCCTTTTTAACTGAAAACCAATATGAATTTTTCGCATTTTCCTTTCCTCACATGGTCTTGAACAAACTCACT
Organism: Firmiana major; assembly: GCA_033439115.1. NCBI lineage: Eukaryota > Viridiplantae > Streptophyta > Magnoliopsida > Malvales > Malvaceae > Firmiana > Firmiana major. The sequence continues at coordinate 39,506,098 of CM065908.1, read as the reverse complement.
GCTACACAGTTGGGCTGTGAGTCAATAATAATCATCACTTATCATTCATTCTCAAGTTAATCAAAAGAAGTGTCATTCATTTGAAAGTTAAGTTATACACTTATACATGACACGTTTTCTAACTTGTACATCCCCCACATTACAATACAAAATGACTACTGTGCCTTTACATGTTTAGATACAAAAAGAATCCTTGTGTGTATACCTTTTGGCGATGGAAACAATGGATGTCCAAAATACAACGCCTCAGTCCTCACTGGGCTGCTATGTACGGTCTGTAGAGAGGGAAACTAGAGAGGGATGAGCAACCACATGCTTAGTAAGGTAATAATGCAAGCATGGTAGATAACTACTCTATCTACATGCTGATAATGTTATGCATAAATCGTTTACAATCGGAGCATGAGGAAATAAAACTATGCCACATGTATATACATATATCATGTATTGAAAATCATGTAAATAGGCATAAAGCACAGAAATATCAACATGTAATACCATCTCATGCTCAGTCTCATTAGAACTCATCACAAAACGAAAATTCATTTAAGAAACATCCTTTTGAAATTCATCTCTTTCTCAAACCACGTTAAAATTCTATCACAATCATTTCTCTATCACAATATCATTATCATTTCTCAATCAAAATCCCACAAGGCTGGACCCCTCCCTCGGGTCTACCCTAGACAATCACAATCACAATCACGTATAAAAACCATGTGGTACTATGTAATATCAGATGAGACAGGTCACTATATCTCAAGACTATGTTGAGCAACTACGTCATAAATCATCCCAGACCACACGGATCTTGGGGTGCGGGGCACCATGCAGGAACGAAGGTGGGTTAGTTCTTCGTCAGACTTTTTCATTAGTAACTCAACCATGCGGTACAACGTACTCCATGTGATGCACACTGTACAACGTACTCCGTGGACCCATATCATGGTTGGGGGTGCCAGCCGTAGGTCTTATCTACCCTATACCACGTGCCATCGCATGTTTTCATAAAAATCAGTGCGAGCGATGCTCAGCACTCTCATCAAATCAAGTAAAACTAGTGCGAGCTAAGCTCTAGCACTCTTTATGCAAACCATGTGAAAAGCTGGTGCGAGCGAAGCTCCAACACCCTGTCTCAAAAATCATATAAAATATGGTAGGAGTTAGACTCTAGCACCCTGTCACGAAAATCATGTAAAAGCAGGTGCGAGTTAGACTCTAGCAGCAATGCATGTAAAACTCTAGTGCGAGCTCTCGCTCCAGCACTAATGCATGCATCACCTAAATCAAACCATCGTGCGAGCTGAGCTCTAGCACGTCACATGTCAATAAAACATGTAGGCGGCTCTATTTCCTCAAAACAGTTTTCAAAAACAATTTCATCGTTGAAACTATGAAATGCTGTGCATTTTTCTTTCAAGGTTAGCTAGCCTACTCATGCATGCATCAAAACACCTCCAGAACGAGCAGGAACCTCTTGTTCTTGCTTCTCCCATTTTTTCCTAAATTTGTAAAATTCTACCCTTAACAAGGGTATTTTGGTAATTTACCCATTCGGGGCACTAAAATTATTATTTGACCTCTAGACCCTTCAGATAATTTTTTAAAGGACTGCTAATGAACTTAAAATTTTGTAAAGTTACCTCTAGCAGTCCGCAGAATTCCCTTACCTTATTTTCCTGTCGAGTCTGACCTTTCCTTTGATGTCACGTCGCGCAGTCCGATCTGCTCCCAATCCAATGTCCGGAACTGCGTATAAATATTCCTCAGGTCAGATATCATACAATTTAATTGTATTTCCTATTTTCTGGGCTTAATTTAAATCAATTGGGCCCGTTTACCCCTATTGGGCCTGATTGCACCTTAATGGGCCTTAATCGCCTTAAGCCCGTTTTCCACTTAATTTTTACATTATCGAGGCCTATTGGGCTCATTGGACCCACCAACAATTTATTGAGCCTCGTTCTAACTCTCGAATAGATCAATTTATTATTTACGACAATTTATCTAAATTTCTAAAATCTAATTCAATTTATGCAGAATTTAAATTCATATTACGCGTAACGATGTAAATTGTCGTAAATAATGGTTACTTACCCGAGCTTCCATGCTAGTCCACAAATCAAGGCTATCTCGAGCTCTCGTTTGACATCGATTGTCGAGCTACACAATTTCATAAATTTTCAGGTAAATTTCCAGTCGATTATTTATCAAATTAAATATTTTTGAAATTTAAATCGGTCAATTCGACCGCTTACCGACTTACCCGAAACTCGATTGCATCGTCGGGATTTTTCCCCAATTTTTCCTCTTTTTCTTTTCCCCTTTTTCTCCTTTTTTTTCTCTTTCTTGGCTGAACCGGTTCGGTCTGGTTCAGCCCGGTTCAGACTGTCGGTTCACCCCGGTTCACTCTGGTTCACTCCGGTTCACCGCCTTGCCGGCCCGTTCTCCACCAGCTTCCACCGCCAGTGGCTCCGCTGAGTCGTCCGCATCTCAGATCTGCCCTCGGTTTCACCCAAGTCCGCCGAAAAGTCATCGGTCCGGCCTCCTCTCTCTCAGTCGTCGAAACCCATTTCGGGTTTTGGTCGTCGCCGGCGATTTCGGCCGTTTCGTCGGCTACTACCGGTCTCAAAATGACCGGCTCCTCCTCCTGAACTCGTCGGTGGCCTCCGTTGATGCCTAGCCACCGTGGATCGCCGGGACCAAGCCCTTCTCTCCCGTCGGTCTTTCTCTCCCCGATTCACATGATTCTGACGTCGGTGGGTCGTGCTGCCGGTACCAGGGAGATCGCCTGAAGCTCCTCTTCCTTTTTCCGGTGGTCGTGGCCCCTCACCCGGTGCCGATGGTGGCTCGCCGGTGATGGTTTCCTCGGTGGGTTTCCGTTTCCCTCTTCCTTCTCTCTCCCCGACATTTCAATCTGATTCCTTCTTTTTTTTTTTCAGATTCTTTTTTTAATTATTATTATTATTATAATTTATTTAATTATTACACTATTCATTAAAATAATCTACAATAATCCAAAATATATACAACTTATATTATTTTATTCTAATTTAATTTAATTAATTTAATTTAATTTATTAAATACATTTTTCTCCAATTTTCGATATTATTCCTTCGTATTTTCGAGGTATTGCTCCGGGTAATTTTTCGGTATTTCTAAAGATTCCGGATCTTGATCGATTGGACTCAAAATTATATAATTTCCTCATTATTGATCAAGATATTCTAAATCATTATTTTTAATTAAAATTTTCTTATCGAATTTATTCTGACTTTCGGTCTTTTGACCGTTTTCATCCCTCATAAAAATTTACGATTTAATTTCAGGTCTTACAACTCTCCCCCACTTAAGGAATTTGGTCCTCCAAATTAGAACCAAGTCATATGAGTCCATATACAACTCCAGATACATCGATCGTATCATATTCTTAAATTCTCATGTGACCTTTTCCGGAGTGTATTACTACCAAAGGACTTTAATTAAGGAGATCATCTTAAACCTCAATACTTTCTCTTTCCTATTTAATGCCCGAATCAACTTTTAATATACTTATATTTGCATTAAGCTGAACTGTTGGATCTCATATCCTATCATGTATGCTGGATCTGAATAGTATTTCTGAAGTATCAAAAGATGGGACACATTGTGGATGCCTGTTTATTCAGGTGTTAACGCCAACCTACAGGTCTTATCTTCCACTTGTCCAATCTCTCAAAAGATTCAATCCAGCGAAACTCAATTTACCTTCTTCCAAAAGTTCGCTATGTCCTTATTCTCTTAGGACAAGAAACATTTCAACCATACTAATTCACCCTCGGTGAATTCCAGTACTTTTCTATCTGCTCTGAGGTGTTCTTAATCTCTCATCCTTAACTAAACATCCTTAGAGACTTATTATCCAAAGTCGAAAATAATTCTATCTGTCACCCACTTTTTCTTATCCAATTTGGAGAACAACCCCTACAGCCATACACTGCCTCATATCTTGTTATCCCGATACTCAAGTGACAACTGTCACTATTGGCGAATTCGATTTGTAATAACTGATCATCCCAGGAGCATAAAAAAATCAAGGGCACACGCTTTCATCGGATCCTCCAGAACCTATATAGTCCTCTCTAACTGACCATCTGTCTGAGGATGGAAAGCTGTGCTAATACTCAGTCGGGTTCCCATAGCTTCCTAAAAATATCCTCAGAGGTGGGAAGTGAAGCAGAAATCCCTATATGATACCATGCTCACTGGAACTCTACTTAATGTTCCACAATCTTCCTTACACATAAATCCTCATATACACTCTGAGTATTTGGAGATTTCATAACCAGAAGGTGGGTAGACTTAGTCACTCTATCGACTATCATCTAAATAGCCTCGTAATTCACCTGGGTTCTCTGTAACCCATCACGACATTCATGGAGACTTGATCCCATTTTTGTGTCGTGTCGATATAGGTAGAGGCTGCAATAACCTTGAAGACTGTTAATACTCTACCTTATTCTGCTGACATACTAGGCACTTTTCCACAATCTATACCATGTCTCTTTTCATATCTGACCACCAATACCCTTTTCAGAGATTTCATATATATATTCATTACTTTTCGTATGCACTGTATATCCCGAAGAGTGAGCTTCTGACAATATTACTATCCCATCAACTGTGGTCCTGGGGAGCACTTATACTGTCTCTGAACCTGTCGGTAAATCATCGACACTCTCTGTGAACTCTGTCACTGTACCCTTCTGAATCTGACCCAAACTATCGACACCATGCCGATCATCATGCTAAGCCTGTCAAATCCGGGCACTCTCATCCGGTTCTAATCTCAGGCTAGCTGTCACACAATCACTATCATCATCAGAAGGGGTCACATCACTATTGAGGCTCACAACTGCTTTAGCAGCTCACGCTCCCTGACCATCATATGTAATACCATCCCAAGGCTCTTTCTGCTCAAAGCATCAGCCATCACATTAGCCTTTCCTGGGTGGTACAATTTTCACAATCAAAATCTCTCAGAAGCTCTAACCCACTTTATTATTTCTCATATTCGCCTATTTCTGTGAAAACAGATACTTGGGGCTTATGATCAGTGCATACCCAAAATTCCTCATCGTGTACTTAGTATTGCCATCTACTCAGTACAAATACTATCATTGCCCACTTTTAAATCGTGGATCAGATAGTTTATTTCATGATCCTTGAGTTGTTTGGATCCACAATCGACTATCTTCCCTTTTTGCATCAATACACAGTTCATTCATTATTTTGAGGTATCCATACTCACTGAGAACCTCTTGAGCTGTTGGGTATGGTGAAATTAATCACGGTGGTCAGTTCATACTTCACTACACCAAAATTCATGTCACATCTATCATCTTATTTATCATCTCATTCAAAGACCACGTTTTCATAGTTAAACGTGCCAACAAAGTATACCCTTTTTAGAACTCGCAACAACTATCTGTAAAAGCAATTTTCCAATTGTTGCTTATAATTTGCCCTGGACTTTAACTACACTCAACATATCATCAATAAGGATGATGACAAATCGGTCCAGATAAAGTTTAAATAACTCATTGTAGTTGAGCTCCACTACTTATTTCAATCGTCCATATCCTTGACTTATTTACGCATAAGCGTATAAGATCCTTCAAAATCGCTTACGTTTTTCAGGTACTAACCTGCGTCATTTCATTTTCTTATCTTAACGGCTCTTATTAAATTTTACTATGTTAACCTTTATGATTTGTCGAATTTTAATATTCTTATCGTCTTAGTAAAGGTATTCTAATGCTAAAGGTATTTATTACGACGATCGATTTCACGTTATAGGTTATATATATATATATATATATATACTTTTAGACGCTGTCAAGTCTTCAGGCGGGGAGGTATTTTGAAATACCTTTATTAACCTTCAGACTTAACCACATAGACTGGTTATGGTTATATCCATCTTTATCCTTGGTTATAATTTATATTCCCTACTTATCACTTAATCCCAATTACTTCGCATATTAAGGGTATTCCTTACCTAGAATATGTCTCTTACTCTAATATATCTTGTATTTAGGATCTATCTTATCTTAAAGATTATCTCCTTTCGTATATCCCTCATGACAAAACTCTTTCATTATTCATTCCGTGAGTACAATCCTTTACTCTTTTAATTTCAACTGTTGCACCCCTTTTTATCACTTGTCAACACTTACAGTATACTTTTCAGTGATGTTTTCACTCCTATTTTCAACTTAAAATCTCTATATCCATATTCCATTAATTAATCCTCCTATATTGGGGTACTCATTTATCAGTATTGTGCCCAATGATGTAGGCATTCATGCCTTTTACTCACTTATATGCGAATGAAGGCGGTATGAATAAATGTGTGGCACCAGGATCAATGAACATATGTACTTCATTATTCATAACAAGTGTGGTATCTTACACCACATCCATGAAACATCAATAGTGTCCTGGTCCAAAACATCCTCTCACCTTCGTCCAACAGCCTACTTTCCTTTTTCTTTTCGGCTATGGCCTCCCTTTTTGTTGCAGCTATACCAACGAAGTTTTTCTCTGTCTCTTTATTTTTCTGTGGGACGATCTCGCCCAACTTTGTACAATCAAAATCAATGGTCCGTCTTACAACACTTAACGTCCATTTTCATCAATACAGTGTAAGTATAGACCCTCCTTCCGTGGTATCTACCACACATCCCACACTGCTTACAGTGCTTACACTGCTACACTGCTTCGTAGCAGGTCGGGGTCCTCTAATTACAATGCCCCTCAAGAGTGCCAAAATTGGATGCACTGGGGCCTTACCAATTATCTTACTCCATAACTCATCAAATCTAATCTTTTACTAATTACCTTTTTCCCATTTAACATCTTTGTCATTTCTCGATTCTCTTTTCTGTCTCTATTTCAGCCCTCACTACCTTTCTCAATCTCAGAGGCGTGCAATTCACGTTCTTATATACCCAACTGTAAATCTGCGCATTGCCTCGGTATAAGTAATATCTCATGGGCCAATCGGACTCTAATTGAAAGATTGAGCCATTTCATGAACTTTTAGACATCTCAACTATCACTTGTTCATAGTGTCGAGGTAATATCTGCCCAAGAATATAATTGAGTTTCATACTCATAAGCATACTCATCAATAAATCAAATCCTCTAGGTCAGAGTAAGGACTTTTATCTATCATTTCTTTTAAACAATGTCCCGGATATCCTGTCACCGGAATATATCCATAAACATTTCTCATCTTAGCTATGGATGTTTAACACTTAAGATGGGTCGAACAGGTTTCCACCAATGCTCCGTCTCGCCCTCAAATCCCTTGCATACTCTGAGCAATTAGCTTCTCAAAATAATCTCCACACTCCGTTCCAACCTCGCGAAGCGTGTCTCAATATTGTCCGATCTCTCTGTCGGACTCAGTGGGGCATGCTCAACATTAGCCTTCATTTAATTTCATCCTGATTCTCACAGGTCAACTCAGCACGACTAGCAAACTCAGGTTTACCTCTACGACCTCTGCCTCGTGCACTATCTTCTCTATCGCGACTAATATTAGGCATTCATGCATTCTCAACCATTTCTTAGTCAAAACCCATCTCGATATACATTATTGTATCTAACCAAGCATAGTAACACGGGATGTAATTCCTAATTACTGACACTGACAAACATCAGACCAATTGCTGCTCCGATACCACCTTTGTATGTCACGACCAAAAACTACCCAAAAATCAGAGTAAATTTTTTGCATTTTGTTATTTTCCTTCATACTTACCTGTCCTCTGATCGTGACCACACTCCACTAACTAATTGGGCTGTGCATCAATGCCAGTCCCACCATTTATTTACCATATAACTTAATTTTTTCTCAGTCATTTATAAGTATTTACAATATTTATACATCCCTAAAGTTACTTACAAACATGTTACTGTGCTATGCTTATTTAGATACAATATGTACAAGTGTGTATACCTTAAATGATGGGCAGCAGCGGATATTCGGAATGCAGTACTCAGTCGCCTCAACATCTACTGGAGATTATCTGTGTGAGAAAGTGAAAGGGGTGAGCACATCAAGCTCAGTAAGGCAATCTTACGAACAAGTAGGTAACCATACTACCTACATGAACGTGGTGCCATGCATAAACCACCCTTTCTCCACACATTTAAAAATAAATGATATGAGTTATGATGTTATGTAAATCAATTCGCATGGCAAAATTCAACATGCAATTATTTCAAATCATTTCTTTCTCGTTTAAAACTTCACAACAAGGCCAGGACTCAACCCATCCCTCGGGTGGTCCTGACTCACATAAAACCATAAAAATTCGTTTACATCACACATGGGTTTAAAAAGCATGGAAATAACATCATGCAAATATAGTTTAAAACCCGGTTTTGATCTCATCAAAATCGTCAACATGTTAGACTAGGCAACATCTGTATATCGGTAATAACCAGGACTATGGCCATGTATCCTCGGGAGTTCCTCTGCTACACGGATCCTAGTGTGCGGGTTCTCACCATGATCGGGAACTGCTCGGGAGGTGGGTTACTCCATCTCGTCGATCTTCTCCGATCCCATGCATCCGAAGATACCGCATCTGAAGATGCCGTATCCGAAGATACCACACAGTACATCGTACTCCATGCTACTTGCACGGTACATCATACTCCGTGGACCCATATCGCTCTAGGTACTCCAGTCCAAATGGCCTGCTTCCCACAGAGAGGTTTTGTTTCCTATATCATATCTCAATACTCATGCCATGTCTCAAAACGCACGTGCGAGCCTATTTAATCGGTGACACACAGTCTACTCGATGCTCCAAGCACGGCTCATCGCATGTTTTCATAAAAATCAGTGCGAGCGATGCTCAGCACTCTCATCAAATCAAGTAAAACTAGTGCGAGCTAAGCTCTAGCACTTTGTATGCAAACCATGTGAAAAGCTGGTGCGAGCGAAGCTCCAACACCCTGTCTCAAAAATCATATAAAATATGGTGCGATTAGACTCTAGCACCCTATCACGAAAATCATGTAAAATCAGGTGCGAGTTAGACTCTAGCACCAATGCATGTAAAACTCTAGTGCGAGCTCTCGCTCCAGCACTAATGCATGCATCACCCAAATCAAAACATCGTGCGAGCTGAGCTCTAGCACGTCACATGTCAATAAAACACGTAGGCGGCTCTATTTCCTCAAAACAGTTTTCAAAAACAATTTCATCGTTGAAACTATGAAATGCTGTGCATTTTTCTTTCAAGGTTAGCCAGCCTACTCATGCATGCATCAAAACACCTCCAGAACGAGCAGGAACCTCTTGTTCTTGCTCCTCCCAATTTTTGCTAAATTTGTAAAATTCTACCCTTAACAAGGGTATTTTGGTAATTTGCCCATTCGGGGCACTAAAATTATTATTTGACCTCTAGACCCTTCAGATAATTTTTTAAAGGACTGCTAATGAACTTAAAATTTTGTAAAGTTACCTCTAGCAGTTCGCAGAATTCCCTTACCTTATTTTCCTGTCAAGTTTGACCTTTCCTTTAATGTCACGTCGCGCAGTCCGATCTGCTCCCAATCCAATGTCCGAAACTACGTATAAATATTCCTCAGGTCAGATATCATACAATTTAATCGTATTTCCTATTTTTTGGGCTTAATTTAAATCAATTGGGCCCGTTTACCCCTATTAGGCCCGATTGCACCTTAATGGACCTTAATCGGCCTTAAGCCCGTTTTCCACTTAATTTTTACATTATCGAGGCCTATTGGGCTCATTGGGCCCACCAACAATTTATTGGGCCTCGTTCTAACTCTCGAATAGCTCAATTTATTATTTACGACAATTTATCTAAATTTCCAAAATCTAATTCAATTTATGCGGAATTTAAATTCATATCACGCATAACGATGTAAATTGTCATAAATAATGGTTACTTACCCGAGATTCCATGCTAGTCCGTAAATCGAGGCTATCTCGAGCTCTCGTTTGATGTCGATTGTCGAGCTACACAATTTCTTAAATTTTCGGGGAAAATTTCCAGTCGATTATTTATCAAATTAAATATTTCTGAAATTTAAATCGATCAATTCGACCACTTACCGACTTACCCGAAACTCGATTGCATCGTCAGGATTTTTTCTCAATTTTCCTCTTTTTCTTTTCCCCTTTTTCTCCTTTTTTTTCTCTTTCTTGGCTGAACCGGTTCGGTCCGGTTCAGCCCGGTTCAGATCACCAGTTCACCCCGGTTCACTCTGGTTCACCGCCTTGCCGGTCGGTTCTCCACCGGCTTCCACCGCCAGTGGCTCCGTTGAGTCGTCCGCATCTCAGATCTACCCTCGGTTTCGCCCAAGTCCGCAGAAAAGTCACCGGTCCGGCCTCCTCTCTCTCGGTCGTCGAAACCCATTTCGGGTCTTGGTCGTCGCCGACGATTCCGGCCGTTTCGTCGACTACTACCGGTCTCAAAATGACCGGCTCCTCCTTCTAAACTCGTCGGTGGCCTCCGTTGATGCCTTGCCACCGTGGATCGCCGGGACTGAGCCCTTCTCTCCCGTCGGTCTTTGTCTCCCCGATTCGCCGGATTTCGGTGTCTGTGGGTCTTGCTGCCGGTACCAGGGAGATCGCCCGAAGCTCCTTTTCCTTTTTTCGGTGGTCGTGGCCCCTCACCAGGCGCCGATGGTGGCTCGTCGGTGATGGTTTCCTCGGTGGGTTTCCGTTTCCCTCTTCCTTCTCTCTCCCCGACATTTCAATCTGATTCCTTCTTTTTTTTTCCAGATTCTCTTTTTTATTATTATTATTATTATTTATTTAATTATTACACTATTCATTAAAATAATCTACAATAATCCAAAATATCTATAACTTATATTATTTTATTCTAATTTAATTTAATTTATTTAATTTAATTTATTAAATACATTTTTCTCCAATTTTCGATATTATTCCTTCGTATTTTCGAGGTATTGCTCCGGGTAATTTTTTGGTATTTCGAAAGATTCTGGATCTTGATCAATTGGACTCAAAATTATATAATTTCCTCATTATTGATCAAGATATTCTAAATCCTTATTTTTAATTAAAATTTTCTTATCGAATTTATTCCGACTTTCGGTCTTTTGACCGTTTTCATCCCTCATAAAAATTTACGATTTAATTTCGGGTCTTACAACTATATCTAAGAAAGAATGCCTACATTAATTTTTCACATTGTATATTTGTGTTCAAAATAGTTATTATTATGAAAACGTGATATTTGATCAATTGATATTGCTGTTATCAAAGTTACTTAATAAGATATGGTTAATGAACTTTGATTTTTACTGATTATTTTTAATATATATATTTTATTTTTACTTGTTATAATTTGTGTCATTAAATTATTTTTAATTATTGATACTAAAAAATAAAAAATAAAAACCACGCTTTTAAATAAAAAATACGTAGTCTAATTAACAAAAGAAATAACTACAGTTTTCGCATAAGCATAGTCTAATATCATATATTATAACACGACCTTAATCGTAGTCTAATATCATATATTATAGCATGATCTTCACCGTAGTCTAATATCATAGATTATACAACGATAATAAGTATAATATCTTAATTAGACTAAGTTATAAGAAACCGTAGTGTATGATTCATGATAAAAGACTATGCTAGGTTACGATAGGAATAACATAATCTTTTGTCATAGACTATGTTCTTTAAACATAATTTTGGAACTTTTTCTAGTATTGCTAATAGTGTTTAAGCATATCGAGTAATTATAGATTGAAGAAGTCTAATTAGTTGAAATAGTTAGGCTAGTTATTATTTTGTCTTCCATTTAGCCTAGTTACCAAATAGACTAATACTAAAAGTAATAGCAATGTAATTTGCCAATAGGTGTTCATAGGCTAAGTTGAGTCGAGTTTAAGTAGGATGTTATGGGATTAAAAGTCGACCGAGCTCAACTTGATCCAACTTTTTAAGTTTAAGTTTTTGCCCAGTCTCATTTTACATACAGCAAATAAGTCTAGGTTCACCCAAACTTGCCAAAACATTATCAAATTTTTGGAATAAAATATAAAAACAAAAAAAAAATTAAAATTAATAAATATAACAAAATAAGTTCAAATAAATTCTTACAAAAAATTACAAGAGCATTAAAATTGGTCAAATTATGTGGATAGTTCTTGTAATATCCTAAATTTTAAAATTTAGCCACTATAATATATTTTGAAGGAATGAGTCCCTTTTCTATTTTAATATGATAATCTTAATCACATCATTAGATGAGTATATTAGTCTTAGTTAATTTTGCATAAATGGTCATTTACCATATTGGCCTGACAATTTGGTTAGGGTGAAAAAATGTCAAATTATATGAATAGTTCCTGTATTATGTTTAATTTTGAAATTTAATCCATCTAATACATAATTTATGGAAATCAAATCCTCTTATTATTTTAATTTTATAATCTCAATCCAACCATTAGATGTGTTCATTAGTCTTCATAAATTTGCACATGTGACCATTAACCTTGTCACGTGGCATTGGTTACGCTAAAATGACATTTTGGTTGCGCTAAAAAACTAGTTATTGCTAACGTGGCATTTTCAATATTGACATAGCATTTTTATTGCTCATATGGTATTTTTTGTTTGACATAAAAAAAAACTATAAAAAATTAATTACATTATTTTCATCGATCCCTTCTCTTCCTAATTCAACATTTTCTCTCTTTAACTCTACCTATCAAATGATTACAACTCCTTTTTTAAATTCAAATGATCAAGTACTGTGTCAATCATCAGCTGAATATTCATGAACTTTTTTTTCTAGTTAGAATTCATTATTGTAAATTTGGTTAGAATTCTTGAAAGGAATGTTGAAAATGATTGTCACGACCATCAATCCACCGAAAATTTTTCATTTATTATTTTTTGATTTAATCCATTTCTTATTGTTTGTTCTTTACCTTTACCTGATCGTGAACAGCTACACCTCCAATAGTTGGGTTGTGTATCGGTGTCAATCTCATCCAATCATACCATTTCAAATTACAATTCATTAAAATGTAAACACTTGTGTTACTAAATCAGAGTTATTGTTTACATGTGTTCACAATCTTTTAAATCCCTAAAATTACATTTAAAGATATTACTGTGCTTTGACATGTCTAGATATAAAAATTATACAATTGTGTATACCTCGTGTTATGGGATGCAGCGGACACCAAAATCCAATCGTCAGTTGCCTACTATCTACTGTAAGTGCTCTGTAAAGGGCGAAAAACTAAAGGGGGTGAGCAAACCATGCGCTCAGTAAGGCAATCATGCGAACAGTAGATAACTGTACTATCTATGTGATCGTGATGCCATGCTTAAATCACACAATTATCTGTCATACACCAAAGCGTATGCTCATGCTTGTGTTTATGCCATGTAAAGCAAATCATGCTATATAAATCAATGCACAGTTCTCAAAACATAGCATGGAAAAAACATCATGCGTTATCAAATCAAAGCATGGAAAATCATGATGCAAGGTGCACTTAAAAGTATTTCCAATTCACAACACAAGCCAATACAAAATCATCACTTTTCAGTTTAGTGTTTTAGGGTTTAGGGTTTAGTGTTTAGGGTTTAGGGGACTATCCTGACCCACAAAACATATTTCAAAACATGAATTTCTCATTCAACAATAGACATGTGAGATAGGCATACAATATCAATAAAGGTAATAACTAGGACTATGGTCATATCCTCTGTGATCCCATGCCACACGGATCCTACTGTACGGGGTATCACCACTATCTGCTTCCACACGGGAGGTGGGTCACGTCCAACCCACAGGTCCATAACAAAATCCATTGTCCAAATATGGCATAAATATCACACACGGTACAACATACTCCACGCTACTTGCACTGTACAATGTACTCCGTGGACCCATGTCATCATAATATATCCTGCCACATCTCAATATGCACGTGCGAGCCTATTTAATCGACGTGGCACATAGCCTGCCCGAAGCTCCCAGCACAACTCCCAACATGTCACAAAACCACACGCGAGTAGTCTCAAACACGGCAATAAGTAAGAAGGACATCTAGTGAGAGCTATGTTCCAGCACCATGTCAAAACTCGTATGAAAACTAGTGCGAGCTAGGCTCCAACACCATGTCATAAAATCTATGTGAAAACTAGTGCAAGCTAAGCTCCAGCACTCATGCATGTAAAACTCTAGTGCGAGTATCGCTCCAGTACTAATGCACGTATAAAACACCTCAAATCTCGTGCGAGCAATGCTCCAGCATGTTTCATATCCACAAAACTCATGTAGGTGGCTCATTCTTTGCAAAGCATGGTGTGAGACCCCATATATGTTTAACCTTGCAATGTGAAGCATAAAGGATGTAATGTCCATAAATTCAATGTACACACTTGTAATAAGAATGGTGATGTACGTACGAGTTTCATTATGTATAAATACGAAGAAGTGGACTTTTGTATGTGATGAATGTGAGTGGAATGGAATATGAGTAGTGTGGTAAAATGGAAAGAAGTTGCATAAGTGGTAAAATCTTTATGCTTCCATTTAGTTATGAAATGTATACCTTTGGTTGTACAATGAATGCACCTAAGTTTTAATGTGTAAGAAGTATGAATGGATGTCATTTTCAAGTCTTAAAGGTGCTGGGATGAGAAAATGACTATGGCAGCAAATTAAGGATTGTTTTTTTGTGAGTTACTACAAAAAACTGCAGTAAAATCTGAAAAATATGAATGAAAAATTGATCTCATAGGATGAGAGATCGATCTGGAAGAGCTAAAAATCCTTTATTCAAGCAATGAAATATGACAGATTGATCCTCAATGCAAGTAGATCGATTTCCTTAGCTCTCAGGTTGGAGCAGATCGATCTCCTCCCTAGCTAGATCTATCACCTTAACTCTCTGCCTGAGACAGACAAATCTCAAGCCCTCGACAGATCGATCTCATGCCTTCAAATGTCATGAAAATGAGGGATTTTAAGAGGAACAGATCAATCTCAACCCTCGATAGATCGATCTCATCAAGCAATTCTATAAATAGGAGCAGTTAGATTTGCAAATTTAGGGACAAAACCATTCCTCTCAATTTTCAACCCAAAACCTAGCTTTCTCACTCCTAAATCCGCCTAGTTTCATAAAGATTTGAGGGAAGGCTATTAGATACAAAGTTCTTCACATCAAAGAGGAGAACAACATAACTTGGAGTCATTTCCCTATTTGTTGGATTTAAGGAACAAGGAGGATTTCCATTTGCTGCAAGAAGGAGATCCAAAGAGGTGAGTTTCAAAAGCACCAATCCAAGTTTATTTGTTTAGTTATTGATTTTGGAGTTGATTGGTGTGCATATTAATGGTAGAAACTATCTAGAATGTAATGGAATAACTACAACCTAGAAATGGGTTAGTGTGAGAAAGTGAAATGTATTGGAATTAATGATGAATAGGATATCTTAAGGTGATAATGGTGTTGTGAGTGTGATTTTAAGATGATGTTATGGAACGAATTATGAGACATACCCAAAAAGGGTGAGATGTGTATCTAAGGCACTGGGTAAAACGCATAGTTGAATGAGAGTTAGCAACATTAACTCAAGTGCTTGATGAATGAATTGCAGCTCCCAAAGATACACCGGAGCAAGTTTAGCCAAAAGCGTGAGAAGCTAAGAGGAAGAGAGTTACACCCCGAGTAAATCGAGGTAAGGGAATTGTGTGGACTCTTAGAGATACTTGTGCGCAATTTAAGCGCATAATGTTTTTCTAGAATGCATGTGGTAATAGGAAATGAAATGAGAGTTTGAAGGGCAAGAGTTGGGTTTTGATGCAATGTGCATGAAAACAAAAGCATGATGCTTTGAAAATCTTATTTTATTACGTTTTAGCATGTGATGGGTAGGTTGGCTAACATTTGAAATAAATTGCAAAAGAAATTATTTGATTTGGTTTAAAAAGCATGCCTTACAAAGAATTGGGTCACCTACATGGATTTCGTGAGAATGAAAGCGTGCTCTAGCATGACTCACACGAGATTTGATGTGTTTTTACATGCATGAGTGCTGGAGCTTAGCTCGCACTAGTTTTCGCATGGATTTCTGTGATGTTGTTCTGGAGTTTAACTTACATAGATTTTATACTGGTTTTAACACGGTGCTGGAGCATAACTCGCATTAGTTGTCCACCATACATGTTGCTGTGCTCGAGATTACTCGCATGCGATTTTATGACATGTTGATAGTCGTGCTAGGAGCTTCGAGTAGACTGGGTGTCCCTCCGATTAAATAGGCTCGCACATGCATTTTAAGATGTCACGTGATATGATATGTTAATATGGGTCCACGGAGTACGTTGTACCTTACAGGTAGCATGGAGTATGTTCTACCGAGTTGAGACTGTGGTATACCATCTTCGGATGATGTTGAGTTCTGCTATGCATTGGTGGGTTGGACGTGACCCACCTCCCATGCAGAAGCAGATAGTGGTGATATCCCGCACTCTTGATCCGTGTAGGCTGGGATCACAAGATATGGCCATAATCCTAAAGGATATTTCCCTGTTATATTGTCTATCTCACATGTCTTTGTTTTATGATTAAATCCATGTATGGAATGCTTTGTGAGTCAAGATAGTCCGAGGGAGGGGCTATGTCCTGATAAATGTTGATTTTATGAGATGAGAAATTTTGATAATGGCTTTAAAGTGCAGTTATGCATGATGGTTTTCCATACCTCTTTTATGAAATATGCATGATGGTTATTCCATGCTTTGAATTTGAATTGTGCACTGAGTTTAATTAGCATGATTTGCTTTACATGCCATTAACACAAGCATGAATTAATGCTTTGAGATGTGAATGAGAAATTATATGGTTTTGAGCATGGCATCACGATCACATAGATAGTGCAGTATCTACTTGTTCGCATGATTCCCTTACTGTGCGTGTTGTTTGCTCACCCCCTTATTTTCCCCTCTCTACAGAGCATTGAGTATAGACTGAGTGCGACTGGAGTTTTCCTCTTTTGTATCTGTTGCATCCCTTCGTGTAAGGTAAACACACTTATGTAATTTTGTATCTAAAGTTACCATAGCACAGTAGCATTTTGAATGTAACAATTGGGGATGTAAAGAAATGTAAACACATGTAAGCAACAACTCTGATTTATTTATACAAGTGTTTACTTCTAAATTATAATGCAAATTAAATTTTTATGGTTGGATGAGGTAGACATTGACACACAACCCAACTGTTGAGAGTGTAGCTAGCTGATAACGATCGAGGTAAGGTAAGGATGAAAAATAAATAATGTATGAAAAGCGAAAAATTTGTTACGATTTTTGGTAAGTTGATGGTCGTGACAGAAGTTGGTATCAGAGCTGAGTTGGTCTGACGTGTGTCGGTGTTTAAAATACTTAACAAGTTTGAAAATTACATCCCCATGTTACTGTGCTTCTTTAGATACAAATTGTGTGTGTGTTGATGGGTTGACTAAGAAATTGATGTGAATGTAGAGAATTGAGCATTATGCCTAACACCAGTCACGGTAGAGGGGCGAGAGCACAAGTGAGAGGCCTGAGGGTAGTGTTGAGCCAGAAACACACGAAACTCAGGAAGAGATTGAGGTGGAGGCTGAGGTTGAGCAAGTTGCACAAGGTCCAAATGAGAGACTCGAGAGTATTAAAGCACGCTTCGCGAGGATTAAACAGTGCATAGAGATGATCTTGTAGTTGGTCACTCAATCATTGCCTGGAGTTGGGGGCAGACAGAATCTCGCTACACAGGGTGATGTCGAGCAGGCGACAGCTCCTAAGGCACGAGCACGACCAGCCCAGAGACCTCAGACGACAGATACACCTCTCAGAGAGGTCATGATGCAGTCTGGGTGATTGTGGACAGACTGATAAAGAATGCCCACTTCCTTGCCATTAAGATCACTGATTCTCTTTATAAGCTAGTAGAATTGTATGTCTGAGAGGTGGCAGATTACATGGAGCCCCTGTGAGCATTACTTTTGATAGAGATTCTCAGTTCAGTTCAAGATTTTGGACTTGTTTTCAGGAAGTCATGGGATCTCGACTAAATTTGAGCACTGCCTATCATCGTCAGACAGACGATCAGTCCGAGTAGGCTGTTCAGGCCTTAGAGGATATGTTAAGGGTCTGTGCACTAGATTTTTAGGGCTTATGGGATGATCATTTGCCTCTCGCTGAATTTGCCTATAATAACAGTTATCATGCTAGCATTGGTATAGCTTCTTATGAAGTTCTATATTGCAGAAGATGTAGGTCCCTGATTGCATGGGAAGAAGTGGGTGATAGGAAAACACTTGCTCTTGAACTAGTCGAACAGGCAGGTAAAGGTGTTCAGCTAATTTGAGGACAACACAAAGTAGACAAAAGAGTTATACCGATGTACGAAGACGTCCTCTGGAATTTCAAGTAAGGGACTCTATATTTGTAAAGGTGTCTCTAATGAAAGGTGTCACACATTTTGGAAAGAAAAGGAAGCTCAGTCCTCGTTTCATTGGTCCACTTGAAATGTTAGAGAAAGTGGGAGACGTTTCCTATCGACTTACATTACCCCCATAGTTGTCGGGGATACATGATGTATTTCACGTTTCAATGTTAAAGAAGTATTATCCGGACCCTTCTCATGTGATAGAATACAAACCATTGGAGATTCAGGAAGACATGAGTTATATTGAACGATCGATCCGAATGATCGACAAAAAAGAGAAGGTACTTCGATCTGAGACGATTCTATTAGTAAAGGTTCTCTAGCGACACCAATCGATAGAAGAAGCTACGTGGGAACTAGAGAGCCACATCAGAGAGAGGTACCCGTAGTTATTCGATGGACCAGCTTGAATTCAGAGGACCAAATTCCTAAAAGGTGGGGAGAAATGTGAAACCTAAATTTTTCCCACTTTATTTCTTATTTGGAAAGCTAAAAAGTAATTGAGAACTCGGAATAATGTTGTGCAGGCCTGAAATCACCGAAGCACTCGGGTTAGTGGCGTTGGGCCTGGTTCTCAAATCGAGGTAAGACTCTAAGCTCAAGAATTGCTTAATAATTACATGTTTGAGCATGAAATGATGTGTAGAAGTGGAAAACTAGGGTATTTGAAGTGAAAAAGTTAGCGAAACTCGGATTTGCGATAAACCGAGAAAAATGTGCCTAAAAAAGGAAATAAATTTGGAATAAATTCTAGAAATTCAAAAAAAATATTTCGAGACCATAGAAAATTAATGTAAGTTTAAATGGATTTAGGAAATGAAAATCAAATGGAAAAATGGAGGTTTCAGGAATTGAATTAAATTTTAAAGTCAACCGAAAGCATTAAGCCATTTTGCTTAGTATTAACCTAATCGCGTAAAATGGGCTCAATCGGGGAACTTTTCTTAAACAAGTGACCCCAAAATTTTTATGCATAACACTAGAGACATAGTATAACACTTGGAAAGTGAGAATGTGGAGAACATTGGACTAAAACTAATTTTCCTACATTTTCCAAAA
The DNA here is from genome assembly GCA_033439115.1 of Firmiana major. Lineage (NCBI taxonomy): Eukaryota > Viridiplantae > Streptophyta > Magnoliopsida > Malvales > Malvaceae > Firmiana > Firmiana major. The sequence continues at coordinate 39,486,507 of CM065908.1, read as the reverse complement.
CAGAACAGAAAATTGTTCTGCTTCAGGAAACTGACCAACCCGTAAAAATAATTAAATTTGAAGACCTTCTAGATTTGTTTTCACTCCTAAATTTTCCAGATATATAGTCAACATAACAAACTTTTTGAAGGCACCAAAATCAGCCCAAAATGACTTTCAGGCTGAGAGAACCAACCCCTCCATCTAGTCGTTGATGTCATCTTCTTCCCTTCCTAGTGCGAATTTTTTGGTAGCCTTCTGGCTAGTTTTAGACACCAATTAAGAAGGATAAAATCTTCCCCTTCAAGTCCTCTATAACATATAAAAATCCAGCCATAAAGTCTTTAATTTGCTAGGTGAAAAACTCAAAAAACAAACAGATGTCAGATCTGCCCTGTTTTTGGTAAGTGAAGAACTTGGAATTTTTAATTCTTTGGTTTGATTTTCTTGTAGTTTTTGAGGATTCTAAGCTCTATACATGTTAAATTACAGTTGACGATCAATTGGGAGAATAAAAAACGTGGTTAACCTTGGTCAAAGGTGAGAAAAACTTGAGGAATGATGATGATCATGAGATATGTTCATGTTTGATGTTTTCTAAGGATTCTTAGTTAAGTGGAATTGGTTGATTTGATTTCTATGAGTTTGTGTGTGTTCTGCCAGCATAGGGTTGGGCTGATCTTGGTGGAATTTGGATGAATTTGGTGTTATTAATTGTTAAATTTATACCAAAAAAGTTCAGTTTATAGCTTAGCTAAGTGAAAAATTGAAAAGTGCAAGAATCGATGAAACTGGAAGATGACAAGTATGAATGGTGGTCATGAATGATCATTTAGGCTATTAAGAGGGTGAATATGAAATTAGAATAATAAAATTGGCCAAAATAGCTTAAACCGGCACTTAAATTGATAAAATCGAGAAAATAGGAAAGTTGATCGAAAAGTCAAATTTGGTCAACTTTTATGAGATTAGAGTCAAAATTGAGTATGTTAAAATGAAATTAAGTAATATTTGAAGATTTGGTATCGTTTTGGGTATCTCAGGAATTCAACATGCAAATCGAAGCAATCCCGAGACCTAGCAATTTTACGCTGCCCCACGATCTACGAGGTAAGGGATGTGATTTAAAGTAGTATTGGTATTGAAATGCCTTACTTCAGCTTATAAATTTGTTGAGTATATTTGTTTTCACGAAAAATATTTTTGAACCTAAAAAAGTTACTATTCACTCAAAAAATCGAGAAACCCGAAAGAAAAGCCCTATTTTTCGAGCTCTTCAAAATGTACTTTTGATATCTGTGAAATGTTTTTAAATGAAATTTTCTATGTGAAAATGAAAAGTAGTAATTAAACGAGTTTACCGGTTAATGGACCCGAGAAATGATTAAAAGTATTATTTCTACAAGTTTACGAGTTAATGGACCAGAGAAATTACTAAAAGTATTTTTTCTACGAGTTTACAGGTTAACGGACCTGAGAAATGATTTAAAAGAAATATTTTGAGACTGAGGCTATATGTAAGCTATGCGTGTGAGACCCCGTATATGTAAAGTTGTGATGTGTAATGAATGTGAATGGACTTGTAATGTAAAGTATGATTGATGTAAGTCCATGGATCCAATGTACGTATGTGTAATATGATTTGTAACGTACACACAAGTTTCATTGAGTATGAATATGAAGAAATGAGTTCTGGCAAGTGATGGATGTGATTGAAACTCAAAATGAGTAGTGTGGTAAAATGGAATGAAGTTATACTTCCATTTGGTTTTATGTAGCATACCTTTGGACATGCAATGAATGCACACAAGTTTCAATGTGCATAAGGTATGAATGGATGCCATTTTCAAGTTATAAAGGTGGATGGATGAGAAAATGGCCATGGCAACAGATTAAGGATGTGTTGGTATGAGTTGCAGCAAGAAAACTGCAGGAAATCTGGAAAACATGAAGGCCAGATCTATCTCATAGGATGAGAGATCGATCTAGAAGAGCCAGAATGCTCTTACTTGGGCAATAGAATAGAGCAGATCGATCTTCAATGGGGCCAGATCGATCTCCTAAGCATTCGGTGATGAAAAGATCGATCCTCAAGCACCCAGATCGATCTCCTTAGCTCTCTGTTTGGGACCAGATCGATCTCATGCTTCGACAGATCGATCTCATGCTTAAAATTTCGTGAAAATGATAGATTTAAGGGGAGCAGATCGATCTCCTCTTGGACCAGATCGATCTCCCCAAGCTATTTCTATATAAGGAGGGTTGAAAATCTAAAAATTTCGGGAAAAACACCAATCTTCCATTTCTAACCCAAAAACCTAACTTTCTCTGTCTAAAATCAGCCATTTCCAGCAAGAATTGAGGGGAGACCATTAGACATTAAGTTGTTCATCTTGAGGAAGAGAACAACATAGTTGAAACCCAAAATCCCATTGTGGGTATTGAAGAAGATAAGGGCATTGACATTTGAAGCAAGAAGAAAAATCATATTGGGTAAGATTCTAACACTCCAATCCAAGTACATTGTCTATTTAATTGATTTTGGAGTTGTTTGGCATGGGTATGTATGGATGGAAACACATAGGTTGTGTTAGAAACTAATGTAACCTAGAAAATGGAATGCCTCTAGTGTGAGAAAGTATAATTTGGGGAGTTGGTGGTTTATAGGTTATGATAAGTTGTTAGATGAGTAATGCGGATGATTTGGAATGGTTATGTGGAGTTATAATATGGGTTTAAGTGAAATTGTGAAAATGAGTATGTATATGCTTGATAAAATGCCATAGTGAGGGAATTCATGAAATATGAACACTATGAGCTTAATGTCGATTTAATATCGATTCGAAATAAGTTAATAGGCCTAAGAAGATCCATAGACTCGAGTTATGGGTAAAGTAATGAAACGAGGCCATATAAGCGTTAATGGAGGCTATAGATTAAATTGACTATAGCAAGCACAAGGGTTGCATTATATGGATCGAATATAATGTGGAATACAATTTTGTGCAGTCCCGAAGAGTTCGTTGAAGACGAATCGAATCGTACGAGTAAGCAGCTTAAGGAAGTGGAATCACGCATCGCAATTCCAGGTAAGGGAATTCTGTAAGTATATAGAGGTAGCTGCTCGTATTTTGTGGGTGTATAGGGCTTTGGAAATGTGTATGGATTTATAGAAATGTGTTTTGAAGATGTATGGATGTGACTACGAATAATTGTATGAGGATTTGGTGGCTGAAATGGTATTGTAAGGAAATGGGATAGTAAGGCTAATAATTGCATAAATCTAATGTTTTGATGTTTTTCAAAATGGAATTGCTTGGTTTTAAGCAAGTTTGTAGATGGGTCGGCTAGTGTTTTATTATTGTTGTGGAAAAGCATTAGTGAAGTGCTAAACCCGACTGCCGGGATTGTGTGATTGTGTATGAGCCGCCTATCGTATTTGTATGACATAAATCGCGCTAGAGCCTCGCTCGCGCTGGATTTCTATGTTTTCACTTGTGTGAAACGTGCTTGAGCTTAGCTCGCACTTTGATTTGAATTGTGATGATGTTTTATAAATCATACTGGAGCTTACGCTCGTACTTGGATTTGAGTGGTTTTTCTTATGCATATAACCGTACTGGAGCTATGCTCGTACATGGTTTCTTCATATTTTTATGCATAAATGCCGTACTAGAGCGTTGCTCGTACGAAGTGATTGGTTTAGATGCATGAATTCGCGCTAGAGCGTAGCTCGCGCTGGTTTTCACACTGTGGTATGTATGAGGCCGTGGTGAGAGATACGGATTAACTCAGGGAACCCAATAGGCCTGACAGACCTCTTGAGTGGGGTGAGGGTGAGGGGCTAGGACCTGACATAATCCATTCAGGGAACCCAACAGGCCTAACAGACCTCTTGAGTGGGGTGAGGGTGAGGGGCTAGGACCTGAATCAGGGAACCCAACAGGGGCGAGCAAGGCTATGAGGGGCTAGGACCTGGTATTGAGGTTACTCCCACGCGCTCTTGAGACTATAAAGGTTACACTTAGTATGGGGTAGATAAGACCTATGGCAGGCACCCCCAACCATGTTATGGGTCCGCGGAGTACGATGTACCGTGTATATCACATGGAGTACGATGTACCGTGTGGTGGTTACTTGATTTGAGAAAGTCTGGCGGAGAACTAACCCACCTTCGCGCCAGCATGATACCCCGCACACCGGGATCCGTGTGGTCTGGGATGATATGTGACGATTGGCCAACGTAGTCACTTGAGATATAGTAACCTGTCTCCTTGCTTGATTTACTTACTAACACATGATTTTTAAATCTCTAAGTGTGATTTGTGATTGTTTAAGGTAGACCCGAAGGAGGGGTCGAGCCTCGTGGATTTGATTTGTGAAATGAAAATGAGGTTGTGATTGTGAATTGATGTGATGTGATTGTACGTGTTGAGAAAGAGTTTTATGACGTGGGTTTAAAAAGGAGGTTTCTTAATGAATTGCCCTTTTATGAATTTAAATGAGATCGAGCATGAGATGATTTATACATGATGTTTTTACCATGTTTTATATGCCAATGTACATGATTTTGATACATGATATATATGTATACTCATATGGCATAGTTTTATTCCTCATGCTCCTACCATAAATGATTTGTGCATAACACTATCAGCATGTAGATAGAGTCGTTATCTACCATACTTGCATTATTGCCTTACTGAGCGTGTGGTTGCTCATCCCTCTCTATTTTCCCCCCTACAGAGCGTGCATAGTAGCCCAGTGAGGACTGAGGCGTGGTATTTTGGACTCCGCTGCATCTCCATCGCTTAGAGGTATATACACAGTGATTCTTTTTGTATCTAAACAATGTAAAAGCACAGTATTCTTTGAGTTGTAATTATGGGGGATATGTTAGTAAAACATGCTTTTGTATAAGTACAAGATTAAATGCAAATGTATGACATCGTTTTATTTAACTGAGAATGAATGAGATGTGGTGTTTATTATTGACTCACAGCCCAACAGCGTGTGGTGAGTTAGTTCACGACCGGGTAAGGTAACAGTAAAACGCGAAAAATTTTTAGTGATTTTCGATTAAAGAGAATGGAATTGGGTCGTGACAATGCGATCTATCATGAATTGCCCGTGTGGGATCTGGACCGTCGTGGAACATGCCTCATACCACCTGGTGTACATTTAGTCCCTTATGGTGCATGTTGAACAGCGTCAGGTACTTAAACCACTCGGTGCGTTGTTTCCGCCACTCTTCGTTACGGATATATATATTTAGTGGCGAGGGGCTCTGTAAGACCCTGATCTAGTCTACAGTCCCTTACCATGGCCATCGGTACTCGGTTTAAATGAATTATCTATCCGAATTTCCTATGTGAAATGTATACATGAATATGACTTTTATCGCTATGTAAATCTACCTAGTCTCCATGAAATGACTCAGTATGATTTGAAAGAAAGAGTACTAAGTTTCATGAATTAAATATTATGTACTCTGACTAGATTTGCTCTGTAAATGAGCTGCATGGTATATGCTATGTGAAATGAATTCCTACGAGATATTTGTTAAACGATTTACATGCTATGTGATTTATAAGTTGCATGGTTTACAAATTACATGCTACTAGTCATGATATCACAAGTGCTTTGACTTAACTTTCAAAAATAAATTTGTTTCAGTTTATATTCACGTGCATGATATTTTATAAAGCTTGAATCACAATATTTTGCTTTTACATGTTTTATTACTAAGACTCCTTTAAATGCATGTCTTACTGGGCTTGAAGAGCTCCCCCCTTTATTTTCAAATCACAGATTATCTTAAGTGAATTATCACCCTACCTACCGTACAATAGTCATGGAAAGGTGTACTTAGTCCCTCTCTAGGCTATCTTCAGTACTAGTAAGGTATATTTTTACTTTATCTACTAGACTTTTTGTAAAGCATCGATAATGTTGTAATAATATTTTGAGATGAAAAATAAGAAATATGAATGTAATAAAGTTGTAGTAACACAGTTTAAACCTTACTGTATATTTTGGATATGTAAAGTGTGGGAATGAGAATAGATGTACTCATAAGTAGAGGAAAGAACTTAAAATTCGACTGGTTGCGATTATAAACTGCATTTTATACATTAACGAAAGATTAAGGAATCAACACTAATAGGAATACAACTTAAGTAAAGGATAAAAAAAATTAGCCAATTTTTCTTCGTTTTCGGGGCGTCATAATCACGCAGCCTAGTCCTTGTCTCGAGGTATCTATATACAATTTTCTCTTGGGTTATGAATTAGGTTATTTCTAGACGCTGTCAAGTTTTTCAGGCAGAGAGGTATTTTGAAATACCTTTATTAGCCATCAAACCTAACCACATAAACCAATTATAGCCATAGGGTTTCATGATTCAGTCCTAATTGATAGTAGGATACCAAAATTTATCAAAATTTTCATTAATCCTTTAGACATAATTCATTCTCAGTTGACAACACTTGATTCTGAATCATGTAATATACCAGAAGTATTCATACATTGATTCATCACACTTCTAAACTTGTCTTGTTTCGTACATCAATTATAACGAAGCTCTTTCCTTACTCAAATTAAGTCTCGCATTCAAAACATGAACACATACAAATTACAATCCTTAAATTCGAAACGTATTTCATGCTCCAAAGTCTCTTTATACCCCAAAGTGAATCACTCGATCTAATAATTTCCTTATCATATATAATTCATGTAATTGCTTCATCAGCTCTTCTAATTCAATCGAAACCACTCAGTATAGTGGTTTGAATGTTAGTTCGGTACCCAATACGAATTCAATTAAAAATTCATCTTTCTATCTAGTTGTAACTCTGGTAGATCATCCGAATATATGTAAAAAAAAAAAAAACTCTCTGTCTACAGGGATGTCTCTTTACTCCAAACACGCCTTAACTTTGACAATCACGTAAGCAGTGAAACCTTCAAGTTTCATTTGTACAATTCATTATGTAATTCATTCCTCTAGTTACAATGACTTTACTCTTTCATTATCACTTTTTCTTCAGTAGATCTCTTTCTGTCGCGCTCTTTACCTTTCATTTTTCTTAGTAACCTCAAAAAATATGTATCTCACATTCTCACAATTGCACCTTACATACTGCTTCCTCATATGTAATTTCATTAAACGGAGCTAACCTAACTTAGTTGAGGATCCCAGTGTGAGACCCCATGTATGTATGACTTTATTATATGTTAATGAAATCATAAGAAGGGTGATTTTGATCATATAAATGTGAATGAGATTGGAAAGGGAATGCATGAATACTTATGAATACATGTAATGGCTAAATAAGGGCTGAAGTGGCCACCGATTAAATGAATGGAATTTAAACCCTTCAAACTAATATAAATACTCAAACACAAATTGATAATACAAGGCCAATAAGTTTTATGAACCTTTTATGATTCCATCATGTACACACAAGTTACATAATATGTGAATCATAAGAAATGGATCTTTTCATACTCTAAGTGTGAATAGAATGCAAAATGGATATTGAAGCAATTGAATGCAAGTTATTTTTTGAAATTTTGGGAAAACCTGCAGTTGAGAACCTGTATATGAAGGCCAGATCGATCCCATATTCAAGAAAATCGATCTCTTGTTAAAGCAGATTGATTTTAATTTGGTTCTATCTAGAAAGGATCAATCCCTTCCCAAAGAGCAGATCGATCTCTCCCTATGATCAGATCAATCTCCATTTGATTCTACTAAGAACAGATTGATCCCTTCCCTAGTGTAGATCGATCCTCATTTGATTCTACAAAGAGAAGATCGATCCCCTCACTAGAACAGATCGATCTCACTGCTTATTTATTGGAAAACTCATGTAGTTCAACCTAAGAAAGATCGATCTCACACCTAGGAGATCGATCTCACAATGCCAAATCTATAAAAGGCCCAATAGTCAACTTTTCTTCCCTAAAACATCAAACACCTCTCCATTTTCACAAACTAACCTAACTTTCTCACTCTAGAATATCATCACCTCCCTACCAAATTTGAAGAAACATTATTTGAGGAAAGTTGTTCATTATGATGAGGAGAACAACATAGTTTGGAATCAACATTCAAGTTGCTGAATTGAAGGAGCAAAGTCTTCGCTTAAGATTTCTCCAAGTGAGGAAGTATAAGCTAGGTAAGTTTTCAATACACCAACTTCAAGTATGTTCATTTAGACATTGTTATGGGTTATTTGGTGTGTGTATTGTTAGCTAAAACTACCTAGACCATAATGAATCAACCATGACATAGAAATGGGTTTAGTGTGAGAAAGTGAGCTAGGGTGGATTTAATGATAAATTGTTTATACTAAGGCGTTAGTAATGTTATATGTATGATTTTGAGATGGTTTAGTGAAATCAATTTATGGAATTGGATAAAGTTATGAAATGTGCATATAAGGTGCTTTTGAAAATGCATGAATGAATGGAAAACTATGTTTTAAGCATGCATGCCAAGTGCTTGCAATACGGTCCAATAAGATATATTGTGAGACCTCGTATATGTAAAGTTGTAATGTGTAATGAATATGAATGGACTTGTAATGTAAAGTATGATCGATGTAAGTCCATGGATTTAATGTGTAATATGATTTGTAACGTACATACAAGTTCCATTGAGTTTGAATATGAAGAAATAAGTCTTTATAAGTGATGGATGTGATTGAAACTCAAAATGGGTGGTGTGGTAAATGGAAGGAAGTTGCACGAAAATAAATGCTTCCATTTGGTTTTATGTAGCATACCTTTGGACATACAATGAATGGACACAAGTTTCAATGTGCATATGGTATGAATGTATGTCATTTTCAAGTTATAAAGGTGGATGGATGAAAAAATGGCCATGGCAATAGATCAAGGATGTGTTAGTATGAGTTGCAGCAAGGAAACTGCAGGAAATCTGGAAAACATGAAGGCCAGATCGATCAAATAAGATGAGAGATCGATCTGGAAGAGCCAGAATGCTCTTATTTGGGCAATGGAATAGAGCAAATCGATCTCCAATGGGGCCAGATTGATCTCCTAAGCATTCTGTGATGAAAAGATCGATCCTCAAGCACCCAGATCGATCTCCTTAGCTCTCTGTTTGGGACCAGATCGATCTCATGCTTTGACAGATCTTTCTCATGCTTAAAATTTCATGAAAATGAGAGATTTAAGGGGACCAGATCGATCTCCTCTTGGACCAGATCGATCTCCTAAAGCTATTTCTATATAAGGAGGGCTGAAAATCTGAAAACTTCGAGAAAAACACCAATATTCCATTTCTAACCCAAAAACCTAACTTTCTCTTTCTAAAATCAGCCATTTCCAGCAAGAATTGAGGGGAGACCATTAGCCATTAAGTTGTTCATCTTGAGGAAGAGAACAACATAGTTGGAACCCAAAATCCCATTGTGGGTATTGAAGGAGATAAGGGCATTGACATTTGGAGCAAGAAGAAAAATCATATTGGTAAGATTCTAACACTCCAATCCAAGTACATTGTCTATTTAATTGATTTTGGAGTTGTTTGGCATGAGTATGTATGGATGGAAACACCTAGGTTGTGTTCGAAACTAATGTGACCTAGAAAATGGAATGCCTCTAGTGTGAGAGTGTGCTTTGGGGAGTTGGTGGTTTATAGGCATGCTAAAGTAGTTAAATGAGTAATGTGGATGATTTGGAATGGTTATGTGGAGTTATAATGTGAGTTTAAGTGGAATTATGAAAATGAGTATGTAAATGCTTGATAAATGCCATGGTGAGGAAATCAATGAAATATGAACACTATGGGCTTGATATCGATTTAATATCGATTTGGAAAAAGTTAATAGGCCTAAAAGAATCCATAGACTCGAGTTATGGGTAAAGTAATGAAACGAGGCCTTAAGAGCGTCACTAGAAACTATAGGTCGAATTGACTATAGTGGACGCACGATGTCATATTATACGGATCGAATATATAATGCGGAATACGATTTTATGCAGTCTCGAAGAGTCCGTTGGAAACGAATCGAGTGGTACGAGTAGCAGCTTTAAGGAAGTGGAATCACGAATCGCGATTCCTGGTAAGGGAATTCTGTAAGTATATAGAGGTAGCTGCTCGTAATTTGCGGGATTGTAGGGTGTTTATGAAATGCATGAACGTTTGAGAAATTGGTTGTTTGGTATGCGAAAATAGTTGTGAATATTGGATGATTTGGTTTACATGGATGTATAAAAAGGGATAGTAAGGCTAATAATTGCATAAATCAAGTGTTTTGAATGCTTTCACAAAACATGTGTTTGGTTTTAAACGAATTGATAGATAGGATGGCTATTGTGGTTTGATGTTTGTGATAGCACATGTGAAATGCCAAGTATGTTTTAAGATAGCTTTAAAAGCTTATGAGCCGCCTATCATGTTTATGTGAATTAAACCGTGCTAGAGCCTAGCTTGCACCGGGTATTGATGTTTTCATTTGTATGAAACGTGCTGGAGCTTAGCTCGCACCTTGATTTGGAAACTATGATGATGTTTATAAACCATACTGGAGCTTCTGCTCGTACGTGGCTTTTGAGTGGTTTGTCTTATGAGTATAACCGTACTAGAGCTATGCTCGTACGCGTCTCTTTATGATAGGATGCATGAGTCGTGCTAGAGCTTTGCTCGCACAAGTTTGTACATTGTGATACGTATAATGTTGTGAAAGTTGGTAAGATCCTTAAGCCCTACATCCTTAAGCCAACATCCTTAAGCCCAAAGAGGCGGAGAGGCTCTGTTAGGCGGGGAGGCTCTGTTCGGTGGGGAGGCTCTTTTACGGTGGGATCCTTAAGCCAACATCCTTAAGCCCTGGAGGGGCGGGGAGGCTCTGTTAGGCAGGGAGGCTCTCCTACATGGGTACGGTAAGATCTTTAAGCCCTACATCCTTAAGCCAACATCCTTAAGCCCGAGGAGGCGGAGAGGCTCTGTTCGGTGGGGAGGCTCTCTTACGGAAGGATCCTTAAGCCCTACATCCTTAAGCTAACATCCTTAAGCCCGATGAGGCAGGGAGGCTCTGTTAGGCGGGGAGGCTCTGTTAGGCAGGGAGGCTCTCCTTCACGGATATGGAAAACTCTTGGTATGGGGTAAGTAAGACCTAGGAATGGCACCCCCAATCACGATATGAGTCTGTAGAGTACGCTGTACTGTGTATATCACATGGAGTACGATGTACCGCGTGATGGTTAAGTGATGAGAAAGTCTGGCGAGGGATAATTCGTCTTCGTGCCAGTATGATACCCTGCACACCTGGACGCGTGTGGTTTGGGATGATTTATGATGTAGTTGGTCCACATAGGCACTTTTGATATAGTGACTTAGTTTTTATACACATGCGTGAATTGTGAAATGAAAATGTGGTTGTGATTGTGAATTGATTTGGTGGTATTTATGTGTTGAGAAAGAGGTTTATGATGTTGGTTTAAAAAGGAGGTTTCTTAATGAATTGCCCTTTTTATGAATTTAAATGAGATTGAGCATGAGATGATTTATACATGATGTTCTTTTTACCATGTTTGATATGCCAATGTATATGATTTTGACACATGATATATATGTATACTCTTATGGCATAGTTTTATTCCTCATGCTCCTACCATAAATGATTTATGCATAACACTATCAGCATGTAGATAGAGTAGTTATCTACCATGCTTGCATTATTGCCTTACTGAGCGTGTGGTTGCTCATCCCTCTCTATTTCCCCCCTACAGAGCGTGCATAGTAGCCCAGTGAGGACTGAGGCATGGTATTTTGGACTTTGCTGCATCTCCATCGCTTAGAGGTATATACACATTGATTCTTTTTGTATCTAAACAATGTAAAAGCACAGTATTCCTTTGCGTTGTAATTATGGGGGATTTAGATGTCAGTAAAACATGCTTTTATATAAGTACAAGATTAAATGCAAATGTATGACATCGTTTTATTTAACTGAGAATGAATGAGATGTGGAGTTTATTATTGACTCACAGCCCAACAGTGTGTGGTGAGTTAGTTCACGACCGGGTAAGGTAACAGTAAAACACGAAAAAATTTTAGTGATTTTCGGTTAAAGAGAATGGAATTGGGTCGTGACAGAGATTGGTATCAGAGCTGTGTTGGCCTGATGTGAGTCATTAATAAAACGTAGGAAAGTACATCCCTATAGTACTGTGCTTTTGTTTAGATATAACTGTGTATACCGTGATGGATTGAGCTTAATGAATTATTATAATACAGGAAGTTAGGCACTATGCCAGTTACACGCAAGGGTAGAGGGGCAAGAGCACGTGCTAGAGGCCGTAGAGGTAGGCCTGAGAGCCGTGCGGAGCCACAGACTGAGCAGGCTCCACAGAACCCTGCTGAGAGAGCAGAGGGTACTGAGGCTCGCTTCGCTAGGTTAGAGCGGAGTATTGAGAATTTGGTGGAGATAGTCACGCAGGCCTTGGGCATCGGTGATAGACGAGGTCCCGCAGCACAGCCTACTACTGAACAGGCAGCTGCAGAGGTGGAGAGACCTCATGCTGCTGAGACAGCTACAGTTACACCACCTCCAGCCCAGGATACAGATTCTCCTATCGCTCCATAGCAGAGCGGTAGTGACTTGGGTTATGACTGCGACCTGAGCAGGTTGCGAGATTTTCAAGCGTTGAAACCCCCAGTGTTTAGAGGGGTGGAGGACCCAGTGGTTACGGAGGATTGGGTGTATGAGATGGAGAAACTATATAGGTTTTTCCGATGCACTTCAGCTGAAAAGGTAGCCTTTGCCGTGTTTATGTTGAAAGGCGAGGCCGAGCATTGGTGGAGGTCCACTGAGGTTATTTTGAGGGCCAGACACTCTGAGATCTCGTGGGAGATATTTCTAGAGGCCTTCAGATGACAGTATATTCCAGCTACCGCACAGAGGAAATTACTGATGGAATTTATGAACCTGGTTTAAGGGAACCAAACTGTGGACGAGTATGAGTCCAAGTTTATGTCCTTAGGGAGATATGACCCGGACACGATGGGTAGTGAGACCCAAAAGATTCAGAAGTTCATGGATGGATTGAGATTGGCCATTCGGACTAAGCTAGCTCCCTTTGACATCTTGACCTATAAGGAGGCTGTACATAAGGCTCAGTTATGTGAGCAAGACTTTGAGTGAAATGCCTCCGAGCTTGGGAGAGTCAGTGTTAGAAAGGACAGAGACCGGAAGAGATCTGGGTTTGGAAGAGTGGCCAAGAGAGGTGGCCAAAGATTTTTTGAGAAGAGGCCGAAGATTAAGGAGGTGCAGGAGAGAGCTGCTAGACCTCCCATATACCTAGCCTTGACTGCGCCGAGGGGTATGACTATTGGAGCACCACGCCCTACTACTGATCAGTGTAGGAGATGTGGGAGATTTCATGGGAATAGGCCCTGTCTGATGACCCTTATGGTGTGTTTTAGATGCGAGAGACCAGGACATATGGCTAAGCATTGTCCCGAGAAGATGGAGATTGCCCCACAGAAGGGCAAGGAGCCTGAGGGAGCTCCAGTTGAGACAGCAGCCCCGAGGAGGAGGGCTACAGCTGAGGGAAAAGGGAAACAGGCTGCGGGTGTGAGCAGAGGAAGGGTGCACGCACTGGACCAGGACACTACAGACGCATCGACGGATGTGATTAAGGGTACCATCCGAATCTTTGATTTAGAAGCATTGGTATTATTTGATCCTGGTGCCACGCATTCTTTCATATCACCTTCCTTTGCACATAAATTGTTGGAATATGTGAAGCCAACATTGTTGGATAAAATGTTGATGATTTCCACACCCATGAATGATAGTCAATTGACTGAGCATGTATGTAGAGATTGTAAGTTAAAGATAGAAGGGAAGGAAATGATAGCCAATTTGATTTTATTGAATATAAATGATTTTGATGTAATTTTGGGAATGGATTGGTTGGCTACCAATCGTGTTGTGATGGATTGTCATGCCAAAACATTGATGTTTTCAGGATTAGACAATCTTATTTTAAATTTTGATGAAAAGAAATGATATGAAAATAGCATGTTAGTTGTAAATAAAGGAGCGTGATTTTTAAATGCATATTGCTTAAGAGATAAATTATTGTTTATGATAAATGTTGAATGTGGAGTAATGGTTATGTTACTAACGATGGAGAGGATAATGTGAAGGGTTCATTGCATACGTGGTTGATATAGATGAGGCACACCCGGAATTGAGGGACATAGCCGTAATTACAGATTACCCTGATGTCTTTCCGGATGAATTACCAAGGCTACCACCTGTAAGGGAAATGGAATTTTGCATTGAGCTAGTGCCTGGTACAGAGCCGATATCGAAACCACCCTATAGAATGGCTCCGATAGAGTTAAAAGAGCTAAAGAAGCAGCTGCAAGAGTTGCTAGAGAAGGGGTTTATTAGACCAAGTGTCTCTCTTTAGGGAGCACCGGCTCTATTTGTAAGGAAGAAGGATGGAAGCTTCCGACTGTGTATAGATTACCGGTTGTTGAATAAGGCCACCATTAAGAACAAGTACCCCCTTCCAAGAATCGATGATTTGTTGGATCAGCTCCAGGGAGCCGAAGTATTTTCTAAGATAGATCTGCGGTCAGGGTATCATCAGTTGAGGATCAGGAGTGGAGATGTACCTAAGACAGCATTTCGTACCCGTTATGGCCACTACGAGTTTTTGGTGATGCCATTCGGATTGACGAATGCTCCCGCAGCATTTATGGCATTGATGAATGATATATTCAAGCCATACCTGGATAAGTTTGTAATAGTGTTCATTGATGACATTTTGGTGTATTCCAAGTCCAGGGAAGATCATGAGACTTGAGGATGGTTCTGCAGACCCTTCGAGAGAGAGAATTGTATTCCAAACTCAGCAAGTGTAACTTTTGGTTAGAACAGATCTCATTTTTGGGGCATGTTGTGTCAAAGGATGGGGTATCAGTGGATCCATCCAAGATAGAGGCAGTTATACAGTGGGAACAACCCAAAACAGTTACTGAGATCAGAAGTTCCTGGGATTGACAGGATATTATCGGAGATTTGTAGAGGGTTTCTCCAGACTAGCTGCTCCATTGACACGCCTCACGCGAAAAGATGTTAAGTTTGTATGGGATGAGGCATGTGAGAGGAGTTTTGAGGAGCTTAAGCGTCGGTTGACCACTGCTCCCGTTCTCACCATTCCTACCAGCTCAGGAGGATTCTCGGTGTATACGGATGCATCACACCAGGGACTGCGCTGTGTGCTTATGCAGGATAGGAAGGTAGTTGCCTATGGATCGAGACAGTTGAAAGATCATGAGAGGAACTACCCGACACATGATTTGGAGTTGGCGGCTATAGTATTTGCTTTGAAAATATGGCGCCACTATCTCTATGGTGAGAAATTTCAGGTGTTCACAGATCATAAGAGCCTTAAGTACCTGTTCTCGTAGAAAGAACTGAATATGAGAAAGAGGAGATGGCTCGAACTCCTGGAAGACTATGATTGTGAAATCATGTACCACCCGGGTAAGGCAAATGTAGTTACCGATGCTTTCAGTAGAAAGAACCTTGGGTTGGTGTCTTATATGATGGTATGGGAACATGAATTGTTAGAACACTTTGCGAACCTCAGTTTGGATGTAACCCCACCTGGATCTGAGAGACTTGAGATCATGGCTAGTTTGAGACTAGAGCCAGAGTTGATTGGCCGTATTCGACGAGCCCAGCAGAGCAATCGACGATGCATCGATTGGTTGAGGCAGATTCAGACAGGTGTGGGTATTGATTTTGAGCAGAGTGCTGATGGGTTATTGAGGTTCAGAGGCAGAGTATGCGTTCCCAGGGATCCTAAGATCAAGAGAACGATTTTATCAGTGACTCACTCATCGAAGTATATGATACATCCGGGAAGTACCAAGATGTATCAAAACCTTCGGAGGGTTTATTGGTGGTCTGGAATGAAGAGAGACATTGCTGAATATGTCGCTAAGTGTCTCGTTTGTCAGCAAGTGAAGGTAGAGCATCAGAAGCCTGCAGGATTATTGTAGCCACTACCGATACCGACATGGAAGTGGGAGCATGTCACCATGGATTTTGTGATGGGGTTACCGAGGACCCGTAGAGGTCATGATGCCATATGGGTTATTGTGGACCGGTTGACTAAGTCCGCCCATTTCTTGGATATGAGAGCTACCGATACACTGAGTCAATTGGCGAACCTGTATATTCGAGAGATAGTACTGCTACATGGTGTACCGGTGAGCGTTGTTTCTGATAGGGATGCCCGCTTCACTTCCCATTTTTGGGGACATTTTCAGGAAGCGCTGGGGACCCGACTGAGTTTTAGCATCGCTTTTCATCCTCAGACAGATGGGCAGTAAGAGAGGACTATACAGACCCTCGAGGATATGTTGAGAGCGTGTGTGCTGGATTTTAGAGGCTCCTGGGATGACCACCTGCAGTTAGTCGAGTTCGCTTATAATAATAGCTATCATACGAGTATCGGGATGGCACCCTATGAGGCATTATATGGACGTAGATGCCGTTCCCCCATTGGATGGGAAGAGGTTGGTGACAGA
Organism: Firmiana major; assembly: GCA_033439115.1. Lineage (NCBI taxonomy): Eukaryota > Viridiplantae > Streptophyta > Magnoliopsida > Malvales > Malvaceae > Firmiana > Firmiana major. The sequence continues at coordinate 39,469,936 of CM065908.1, read as the reverse complement.
CAGATTTTTGCTCCGAACATAGTGCAGCAGGCATTTGAGGACGTCCCGTTGATATGTGAGAGATTACGGACAGCTCAGAGCCGACAAAAGAGTTATGCTGACAAGAGACGAAGACCACTGGAGTTTGATGAGGGTGAGTCGGTGTTTCTGAGGGTATCACCATCGAAGGGTATTATGAGATTTGGTAAGAAGGGCAAGCTGAGCCCTAGATATATCGGACCCTCCGAGATTTTGGAGAGAGTGGGAGATAAGGCGTATAGGTTGGCATTGCCACCGGACTTGGCAAATGTCCACAACGTCTTTCACGTCTCAATACTTCGAAAGTATCACCCGGACCCGGTACACGTGATAAGATATGAGCCGTTGGAGCTCCATGAGAGTATGACGTATGTTGAGAAGCTGGTTCAGATATTGGACAGAAAAGAGAAAGTGTTGCGGAATAAGACAATTCCCTTGGTGAAAGTTCTTTGGCAACATCACACGGCGGAAGAGGCCACATGGGAATTGGAGAACTTGATACGGGAGAAGTACCCCCAACTTTTTGAAGAGTGACTTGGTTCTAATTTGGAGGACCAAATTCCTTGAAGGAGGGGAGAATGTGAGACCCCGTATATGTAAAGTTGTAATGTGTAATGAATGTGAATGGACTTGTAATGTAAAGTATGATCGATGTAAGTCCATGGATTCAATGTATGTTTGTGTAATATGATTTGTAATGTACATACAAGTTCCATTGAGTTTGAATATGAAGAAATGAGTCTTTATATGTGATGGATGTGATTAAAACTCAAAATGGGTGGTGTGGTAAATGGAAGGAAGTTGTACGAATATAAATGCTTCCATTTGGTTTTATGTAGAATACCTTTGGACATATAATGAATAGACACAAGTTTCAATGTGCATAAGGTATGAATGGATGCCATTTTCAAGTTATAAAGGTGGATGGATGAGAAAATGGCCATGGCAATAGATCAAGGATGTGTTAGTATGAGTTGCAGCAAGGAAACTGCATGAAATCTGGAAAACATGAAGTCCAGATCGATCTCATAAGATGAGAGATCGATCTGGAAGAGCCAGAATGATCTTATTTGGGCAATGGAATAGAGCAGATCGATCTCCAATGGGGCCAGATCGATCTCCTAAGCATTCTGTGATGAAAAGATCGATCCTCAAGCACCCAGATCGATCTCCTTAGCTCTCTATTTGGGACCAGATCGATCTCATGCTTCGACAGATCGATCTCATGCTTAAAATTTCATGAAAATGAGAGATTTAAGGGGACCAGATCGATCTCCTCTTGGACCAGATCGATCTCCTCAAGCTATTTCTATATAAGGAAGGCTGAAAATCTGAAAATTTTAGGAAAAACACCAATCTTCCATTTCTAACCGAAAAACCTAACTTTCTCTCTCTAAAATCAGCCATTTCCAGTAAGAATTGAGGGGAGACCATTAGACATTAAGTTGTTCATCTTGAGGAAGAGAACAACATAGTTGGAACCCAAAATCCCATTGTGGGTATTGAAGGAGATAAGGGCATTGACATTTCAAGCAAGAAGAAAAATCATATTTGGTAAGATTCTAACACTCCAATCCAAGTACATTGTCTATTTAATTGATTTTGGAGTTGTTTGACATGAGTATGTATGGATGGAAACACCTAGGTTGTGTTAGAAACTAATGTGACCTAGAAAATGGAATGCCTCTAGTGTGAGAGTGTGATTTGGAGAGTTGGTGGTTTATAGGCATGCTAAAGTAGTTAAATGAATAATGTGGATGATTTGGAATGGTTATGTGGAGTTATAATGTGAGTTTAAGTGGAATTATGAAAATGAGTAAGTAAATGCTTGATAAATGCCACAGTGAGGAAATCAATGAAATATGAACACTATGGGCTTGATATCGATTTAATATCGATTTGGAATAAGTTAATAGGCCTAAAAGAATCCATAGACTCGAGTTATGGGTAAAGTAATGAAACGAGGCCTTAAGAGCGTCACTAGAAACTATAGGTCGAATTGACTATAGTGAATGCACGATGTCATATTATACGGATCGAATATAATGCGAAATACGATTTTATGCAGTCTCGAAGAGTCCGTTGGAAACGAATCGAGTGGTACGAGTAGCAGCTTTAAGGAAGTGGAATCACGCATCGCGATTCTAGGTAAGGGAATTCTGTAGGTATATAGAGGTAGCTGCTCGTAATTTGCGGGATTATAGGGTCTTTATGAAATGCATGAACGTTTGAGAAATTGGTTGTTTGGTATGCGAAAATAGTTGTGAATATTGGATGATTTGGTTTACATGGATGTATAAAAAGGGATAGTAAGGCTAATAATTGCATAAATCAAGTGTTTTGAATGCTTTCACAAAACATGTGTTTGGTTTTAAACGAATTGATAGATAGGATGGCTATTGTGGTTTGATGTTTGTGATAGCACATGTGAAGTGCCAAGTATGTTTTAAGATAGCTTTAAAAACTTATGAGCTGCCTATCATGTTTATGTGAATTAAACCATGCTAGAGCCTAGCTCGCACCGGGTATTGATGTTTTCATTTGTATGAAACATGCTGGAGCTTAGCTCGCACCTTGATTTGAAAACTATGATGATGTTTATAAACCGTACTGGAGCTTCTGCTCGTACGTGGCTTTTGAGTGGTTTGTCTTATGAGTATAACCGTACTAGAGCTATGCTCGTACGCGTCTCTTTATGATAGGATGCATGAGTCGTGCTAGAGCTTTGCTCGCACAAGTTTGCACATTGTGATACGTATAATGTTGTGAAAGTTGGTAAGATCCTTAAACCCTACATCCTTAAGCCAACATCCTTAAGGCCAAAGAGGCAGGGAGGCTCTGTTAGGCGGGGAGGCTCTGTTTGGTAGGGAGGCTCTCTTACGGTAGGATCCTTAAGCCAACATCCTTAAGCCCTGGAGGGGCGGGGAGGCTCGTTAGGCAGGGAGGCTCTCCTACATCGGTATGGTAAGATCCTTAAGCCCTACATCCTTAAGCCAACATCCTTAAACCCGAGGAGGCGAGGAGGCTCTGTTAGGCGGGGAGGCTCTCTTACGGAAGGATCCTTTAGCCCTACATCCTTAAGCTAACATCTTTAAGCCCGAGGAGGCAGGGAGGCTCTGTTAGGCGGGGAGGCTCTGTTAGGCAGGGAGGCTCTCCTTCACGGATATGGAAAACTCTTGGTATGGGGTAGGTAAGACCTAGGAATGGCACCCCCAATCACGATATGAGTCTGTGAAGTACGCTGTACCGTGTATATCACATGGAGTACGATGTACCGCGTGATGGTTAAATGATGAAAAAGTCTGGCGAGGGATAATCCATCTTCGTGCCAGTATGATACCCCGCACACTTGGATGCCTGTGGTCTGGGATGATTTATGATGTAGTTGGTCCACATAGGCACTTTTGATATAGTGACCTAGTTTTTATACACATGCGTGAATTGTGAAATGAAAATGTGGTTGTGATTGTGAATTGATTTGGTGGTATTTATGTGTTGAGAAAGAGGTTTATGATGTTGGTTTAAAAAGGAGGTTTCTTAATGAATTGCCCTTTTTATGAATTTAAATGAGATTGAGCATGAGATGATTTATACATGATGTTCTTTTTACCATGTTTGATATGCCAATGTATATGATTTTGACACATGATATATATGTATACTCATATGGCATAGTTTTATTCCTCATGCTCCTACCATAAATGATTTATGCATAACACTATCAGCATGTAGATAGAGTAGTTATCTACCATGCTTGCATTATTGCCTTACTGAGCGTGTGGTTGCTCATCCCTCTCTATTTCCCCCCTACAGAGCGTGCATAGTAGCCCAGTGAGGACTGAGGCGTGGTATTTTGGACTCCGCTGCATCTCCATCGCTTAGAGGTATATACACAGTGATTCTTTTTGTATCTAAACAATGTAAAAGCACAGTATTCCTTTGCGTTGTAATTATAGGGGATGTAGATGTCAGTAAAACATGCTTTTGTATAAGTACAAGATTAAATGCAAATGTATGACATCGTTTTATTTAACTGAGAATGAATGAGATGTGGAGTTTATTATTGACTCACAGCCCAACAGTGTGAGGTGAGTTAGTTCACGACCGGGTAAGGTAACAGTAAAACACGAAAATTTTTTAGTGATTTTCGGTTAAAGAGAATGGAACTGGGTCGTGACATATATCGATTATGATGAAGTCATAAAACGAGTTATCAGCGTTGACTGAAGTGATTGATGAATGTTTATAGCTCTAGAGACTGGATTAAGGATAAATTAGACTGGACAAGCTTCTAGCGGTGGGACTTGTACTACGCTCGACGTGATTCGAGGTAAGGGGATTTTGTAAGTGCCTAGAGATAGCTATATGTATTTTGAGGGGATTTATAGGGCGTGAATTTCTCTAAGCTATCTAATAATACAATAAGAATTTTTTAGAAAGGTTTCGAAAATAAGGAATGAAAAGATGATTTTACCTTGGTAAAGAAATTTATGAAAAATGGTAGTAAGGATCCTAAAATTGCATGAATTTCATGATTTTGAAGTTTGTATCATGATTTTATGCTTTGATATGAATGAAATGAGGATAGGTTGGCTATTACTTTCTATGGTTGCATGGAATAACATGGATTATGTGCTAAGTTGTATTTTTGAAAACACTTATTTAAACTGGAGCCACCTATCATATTTGTGTGAGTACAAATAGTGCTGGAGCCTAGCTCGCACTAGATTTCGATGTTTTGACTCATGCTAATAGTGTTGGAGCCTTGCTAGCACTAGTTTTTACTGATAACATGCACGAAAGCCGTACTGGAGCCTTGCTCGTACGTGATTTTATATTGATTTACTATGCATGAAAGTCGGACTAGAGCCTTTGCTCTATGTGATTTGATATTGATTTACAATGCATGAAAGCTGTAATGGAGCCTTGCTTGTACGTGATTTGATATTGATTTACTATGCATGAAAGTCATACTAGAGCGTTGCTCGTACAAGGATTTTATATGCTTTACAAAAAATTGTGCAAATGTTTTACTTGCACGAGATGTTAGATATCATGACATGCATGAACCATACTGAAGCCTCTTATAGACTGTGTCACAGTGAGATGATATATCGCACACATATTTTGAGACATGATATGGCTGCCGGCATGGTCTAGGGCGGCTAAGACCTATGGAGGGCACCCCCGAACAATGTTGTGGTCTAAATCCTATGGCAGGCACCCCAGATAGTTATGTGGGCTATGTCCTATGGCAGGCACCCCATACAATGATGTGGGCTAAGACCTATCCACGGAGTACGTTGTACCCTGTAGTCTTGATGACTAGTTGGTTAAGTTATTGCACGAGTAGGGTTAACCTCATCTCTTGTTGCAGTTGTGATTCCCTGCACATCGAGATTTGCGTAGCTTGGGATCATAGGGATTTATATATACCTAATTTGTCTCCGTAATGTAACATACATGCCTCACGTGATATCATGTTATGTTGATAGACCCCGGGTAGACCCGAGGGAGTGGTGACACCGTGATTATGTTTTAAAAGAAATGTTGTTTTTGCACGAGATTTTTTTCGAAGGGCAGAATTAGCTTTGATTTAAATGATTTATGATGGAATCGATGATTTGTGATAAGTTTTGTTACGATGAGCGTGAAATGTTGTTTTACATGATGATTTTTCATGTGTTATCATGCTTGATTTTATGAGTTTCCATATATGCTATACATATTCATGTGACATGGTTTATTTTACCTCATGCTCCGGAAGTAAATGATTTTTATATCATGACATTATAAGCATGTAGAAAGTGTAGCTATCTACTTACTTACATTATTTCCTTACTGAGTAAGTTGTGCTCACCCTTTGGACTTTCTATCTCTACAAAGCATCTAGAGTAGTTGAGAGCGAGTAGAGACTTGCACTCCCAGTGTCCGCTGTTGCCCAACACTGAGAGGTATACACATTAATAACATTTTCTATCTAAACAAGTACAACACAGTAATACTTTTGGAATGTAAATCTATGGGATGTTAATATTTGTAGACACGTACGAAACAATAAAGTTACAGTGTAAATAGTTTAAGTGTTTACAATTACTTTATATAAATGATAAATGATATGGTATATGGTAAGAGGTAACTAACTTCGTGTCATAGCTCATCTAGTTGGTGTTAAAATTGTCACAACGAGGAAAGATAATGTATAAAGTGAAAATTTTGTAGTGATTTTTGGACGAAAGGGGGTCATGACAGAGGTGGTATCAGAGTTGAGTTGACCTGATATGAGTCGGAGTTAGTTATAAGAGAAAATACATCCCCATATTGTTGTGCTTTGTTTAGATATAAATGTGTATATCATATGGGTTAGACTAATGAATAATTATGGATGTAGGAATTTAGGCATTATGCCTATCACTTGTAGTGGTAGAGGGGCGAGTGCACGTACTAGGGGTCGTAGAGGGAGGCCTGAGAGTCGTGCAGAGCCACAAACTGGTCAGATCCCGTAGGAGCCTACTGAGAGGCCAAAGGATATTGAGGAGCACTTCGCTAGGTTGGAGCGGAGTATTGAGACTATTATGGAACTAAACGCTCAGTCTATACAGGGAGTTGCGGAGAGACAGGGCCCAGCTACCTAGGCTACTGATGCTGGACAGGCAATTGCTTTTGATACTCCTATGCAGCCAGCACAGATTCCTCAAGTTGTCAATACACCTACACCTCCACTAGTTCAGGATACAGCGTCACCTGTTGCTCCAAAGCAGTGTAGTAGAGTTTGGGGTTATGGTTGTGATTTGGACAAATTATGACAATTTCAAAAGTTTAGACTATCGTCATTCAGTGGGGTGAAGGACCTAGTAGTTGCTGAGGATTGGGTGAGTGAGATTGAGATGTTGTACGAGTTTTTCTAGTGTACAACTATAGAGATGGTCGCTTTTACTGCGTTCATACTGAAAGGAGTGGCAGAGATTTGGTGGAAGTCCACAGACCGATTTTGAGAGCCCGACACATTGAGATAACTTGGGAGGCATTTTGGAGGCTTTCTAGAGCCAGTATGTTCCTAACACTACTCAGAGGAAGTTACAAATGGAGTTTATAGGGTTGGCCCAAGGGAACAAATCTGTAGACGAGTATGAGTCGAGGCTTATATCCTAGCGGAGGTACGACCCGGATACTATGAGCAGTGACACGAAAAAAGATTAGGAAGTTCATTAACGGATTAAGACCGGTCATCAGATCTAGATTAGTTCCATTTGATCTCCCGACATATGTGGAGGCTGTACACAGGGCACAGTTATGTGCGTAGCACATTGAGCGGAATGCCTTTGAGTTTGGGAAGAATAGTAGAGGTAGAGACAGAGACTTGAAGAGATCCGGGGGTGATAAAGTGGTTAGGAGAGAAGGCCAGAGACTGTTTGATAAGAGATCTCAGATTGAAGAGGTACAAGAGAGGACGGTAAAGCCTCCAATATATCCAGCTTTAGTACCACCGAGGGATATAGTTATTAGAGGGACACGATCGACTACTGAGCAGTGTAAGAGAAGGGGCAGATATCATGGTAACAGGCCTTGTCCGATGTCTACGGTAGTGTGCTATCATTGTGGGAAGCTCAGGCATATCGTATGGGATTACCTCGAGATGATTGAGACTGCCCCACAGGAGGGCAAAGAGTCAGAGAGAGCTCTTGTCAAGACTTTTGCTCCGAAGAGGAGAGCCACAGCCACGGAGAAGGGGAAGCAGGTTATTGGCAAAGGGTGAGTACATGCACTGGATTAGGACATCGCAGACGCATCAACAAATGTGATTAAAGGTACCATCATAATTTTGTCTTTAGAAGAATTTGTGTTATTTGATCCTAGTGTCACACATTCCTTCATATCGCCTTCATTTGCATGTAAATTGTCGAAATATGTTGAGCCTACATCATTAAACAAAATGTTGTTGATTTCGATGCCCATGAATGACAGTCAGTTGATCGAATATGTATATAAGGATTCTAGACTAAAGATAGGAGGGAAAGATAGGGCGGCCGATCTTATTCTTTTAAATATGAGTGATTTTGATGTAATTTTAGGAATGGATTGGTTGGCTGAAAATCGTGCTATTTTAGATTATTTTTCTAAGACGGTAACATTTTTAGGGGTAGAGAGTGTTACCGTAAGTTTCCTCGAAAAATGTATTGTAAAGTTCTCTTGAAATGTAATAAAAGCAGTAGTTGTTGTAAGTGGAATGGATGAATTTCTATACTAACTAAATGAATAATGTGAAGGGTTCATAGCATACGCGGTTGACACAGATAAGGTCCGTCTGGAATTAAGAGACATTCTGGTGGTTGTTGAGTTTCCTGATGTCTTTCCAGATGATCTTCCAGGATTACCACTAGACCGAGAGATGGAGTTTTATATAGAGCTGGTACCTGGTATTGAATCGATATCTTGACCACTGTATAGGATGGCTCCGATTGAGTTAGAAGAGCTGAAGAACCGGTTTCAGAAGTTGCTAGAGAAGGGGTTTATTAGGCTGAGCGTCTTACCCTGGGGAGCTCCGGTTTCGTTTGTGAGGAAGAGGGATGAGAACCTTTGATTGTGCATAGATTACCGGTTGTTTAATAAGGCTACCATTAAGAACAAGTATCCCCTTCCACACATTGATGATTTGTTAGATCAGCTCCAAGGAACATAGGTCTTTTCTAAGATAGATCTGCGGTCTGGGTACCATCAGTTGAGGATACGAAGTGGCAATGTGCCCAAGATAGCATTTTATACCGTTATGGCCATTACGAGTTCTTGGTTATGCTATTCGGATTGACGAATGCCCTCGTAACATTTATGGCTTTGATGAATGATGTATTTAAGCCATACCTAGACCAGTTTGTGATTGTGTTTATTGATGATATGTTGGTTTATTCCAATTCTAGGGAAGATCCTGAGTAGCACTTGAAGATAGTTCGCAGACCCTCCGAGAGAAGGAGTTATATGCCAAACTCTGTAAGTACGATTTTTGGTTAGAGTAGATCTCATTTCTGGGCCATGTTGTATCGAGAGATGGGGTATCAGTAGATCCATCCAAGATTGATGCAGTTGTTCAATAGGAATAGCCCAGGACAGTTACTGAGATCAGAAGTTTTCTAGGGTTGGTAAGTTATTATCGGAGATTTGTAGAGGGTTTCTCCAGACTAGCTGCTCCGTTGACACGTCTCACGCGGAAGGATGTTGAGTTTGTGTGGGACGAGGCATGTGAGAAGAGTTTTTAGGAGCTTAAGCGTCGGTTACCATTGCTCCGATTCTCAGCATTCCTACCAGCTTAGGAGGTTTCTCTGTGTATACGGATGCATCACACTAAGGACTGGGCTGTGTACTTATGCAGGATGAGAGGGCAGTTGCCTATGAATCCAGAAAGTTGAAGGATCATGATAGGAACTATCCGATTTATAATTTGGAGTTGGCAACCGTAGTGTTTGCATTGAAGATATGGTGCCACTATCTCCATGGTGGGAAGTTTCAGGTATTTACGAATCACTAGAGCTTTAAGTATTTGTTCTCCTAGAAGGAGCTGAATATAAGAAAAAGAAGATGGCTCGAGCTCCTGAAGGATTACGATTGTGAAATCCTATACCACCCGGGTAAGGCCAATGTAGTAGCTGATGTACTAAGTAGGAAGCATCTCAAGTTGGTATCGTACATGATGATTAGGGAACATGAGCTGTTTGAACAATTCACGAGCCTCAGTTTAGATGTCACCCTGTCTGATACTGATAGTGGTTGTATGGTAGCTAGCCTGCGATTTTAACAGAATGTGGTGGATCGCATCCGGCAGGCTCACAAATTAATTAGCAATGCAGTGATGCTATCAAGCAGATACAGAGGGGTATAGAGACTGATTTTGATTTGAGTTCAGATGGATTGCTGATGTCACGACCCTTAATCCACCAAAAATCCACTATAAATTTTTTTGTTTTTCATTTATCGGTTATTATTTAATCCAATTATTATTGTTTGCTCTTTACCTTTACCTTACCTGATCGTGAACAGCTACACCTCCAACAATTGGGCTGTGTATCGATGTAAATTTCATCCAATACCATTTCAAATTACAATTCATTTAAATGTAGACATTTGTATTTCTAAATCAGAGTTATTGTTTACAATCTTTTACATCCCCAAAAATTACATTTAGAGATGTTACTGTGCTTTGACATGTCTAGACACAAAAACTATACAAATATGTATACCTTATGTAATGGGATGCAGCGAACACCAAAATCCAATCCTCTATCGACCACTAACTACTGTAAGTGCTCTGTAGAGGGGGAAAAATAAGGGGGTGAGCAAACCACATGCTCAGTAAGACAATCATGCGAGTAGGAAGATAACTGTACTATCTACGTGGTCGTGATGCCATGCTTAAATCACACATTTTTTTGTCATACTCTAAAACGTATACTTATGCTTGTGTTCATGACATGTAAAGCAATTCATGCTATTTAAATCAGTGCACAGTTCTCAAAACATAACATGGAAAATTATCATGCGTAGATCAAAATCAAGGCATGGTAAATCATCTGCAAAGTGCACTTATCAAGCATTTCAAATCTCAATAGAAACCTATACAAAATCATCACTTGTCAGGACTCAGCCCATTCCATGGGCTATCCTGACCCACAAACACATTTCAAAACATGGATTTCTCATTCAACAATAGACAAGTGACATAGGCATATAATATAATAAAGGTAATAACTAGGACTATGGCCATATCCTCTATGATCCCAGGATACACAGATCCTAGTGTACGGGGTATCACCTCTATCTGCTTCCGCACGGGAGATGGGTCACGTCTAACCCGACGGTCCATAGCAGAATCTGTCGTCCGAAGACGACATATATATAATATCACACACGGTACAACGTACTCCATGCTACTTGCACGGTACGACGTACTCTGTTGACCCATGTCATCACAATATATCCTGTCACATCTCAATACGCATGTGCGAGCCTACTTAATCAGCATGGCACACGACCTACTAGGAGCTCCCAACACAGCTCCCGACATGTCATAAAACCACGTACGAGTAGTCTCAAGCACGGCAACAAGTATAATGGACATATAGTGCAAGTTATCGTCCAGCACCATGTCAAAACTCGTATGAAAACTAGTACGAGCTAAGCTCCAGCACAATGTCATAAAATCCATGTAAAACTCTAGTACGAGCATCGCTCCAGCACTATTGCATGTATAAAACACGACAAATCTCGTACGAGCAGTGCTCTAGCACGTTTCATTTCCACAAAGCTCGTATAGGTGGCTCATTCTTTGTAAAACATGGTTATGAAACAAAATCAAGCTATTTTTGTGCAAATCATTTCAAATGCTAGCCAACCTACCAATCTCATGCTAAAAAGCAATAAAAAGATTCAAAAGCATCTTGCTCTTGCTTTTAATGCACATTTCTCAAAAACCCAATTCTTTGACCTTCCCACAAACATTTCATCCTAAGACGCTTATACGTTAAAAATTGCCCATGCGTTCGAAAGGCGTAAAGATATCCCTAGGGCTAACACAGTTCCCTTACCTCGATTCTCTTGGAAGAAACTCTTCCTTCTTCTTTTCTCGTTTTTCATAATTTGGCTCAACTTACTCCGGATATATCCTCGAGAGCTGCACACATTCATAAATCAAATGAGTCAATACCGATAACTCATATTCAGACTTCAACTAATCGATATATCTCATCGAGCTTATTTCATTAAGTTTGACCCATTATCACATTTGGCCATCATTATGCCATTTCTAGTCAATTTAACTAGCAACACGCTTGGTTACTTCTCAAACACTTGGCCTAAATGTTTATCCATGACCTTCCATCATTTATGCATTTTCTACAACATCATTTATGTACATTTTAATCACTCAACTAATCTCACAATGTGGCTTCATCTAATCATCTCAAAATCATGCACATTACCTCACTAACAATTTGATATAATCCTTTTTATTATCTAATCAACCACATTCTATTTTCTTACACTAAACTCATTCTAGGTTATGCTTGTTTCATTACATTCTAGGTAGTTTCATTCATCAATACATACACCAATCTACTCACAATAACTATTAGATAAATATACTTAGAGTTGGTGTATTGGAAACTCACCTAGCTTGACTTTCCTCTTGCTTCAAATAAGAAAACTCCTTAGCTCCTTCAATCCAACAAATGAAATGTTGACTCCAAGCTATGTTATTCTTCTCCTCACAATGAACAACTTTACTCTAATAGCTTTTCCTCAATTCATTTTGTAAGAGGGTGTATTCTAGAGAGAGAAAGCTTGGTATTTTGGGTAAAAATGGAAGAGGTGTGTTAGTTTGTTGAAGAAAAAGGTTTTACCATGGGGTTTTTATAAATTGAGAGTGATGAGATCAATCTACTAGGGTGAAGAGATCGATCTTCCTTTGGTTTTAGCCATCGAATTCTAAGGTTTGAAATAAGAGAGATCGATCTACTCATTAGGGAGAGAGCGATCTTGGCTTGACAGAAGCTTGAAGAGATTGATCTACTCATAGGGAGAGATCAATCTGCACTTAAGAGGGGATCGATTTGGGCTTGGCAGAGGTAAATGCAGATCGATCTGCTTCATTGGGGAGATCAATCTGGCCTTACCAGATTCAGTTGGAATTGTTCTGCTTGCACAAGGGATCGATCTGCCTTCGATAGGAGATCAATCTGGCTTTCATCTGGGGTATTTCCTGCTGCATTTGTCCAAATTTTCCATTGGAGAACTTGCATTCGATTGTCTCGGTAGTCATTTTGCAATCTATTCACACTTCGAGCATGGAAAGGTTCATTTCCTATGATTTTCGTGTTATGAACTTGTGTGTATTGTTTGGAAATTAGAATGGATACACAAAATTCGCAATCCATGCATTATCATTTCATGTTTTAAATCTTTATCTCTGACACGCCCAAAAGGTATATGTCCGCAAGTGCACGGGTCGTACAAGTAATAATAGGATTTGAGTCCCGAGTTATCGTCCCACAGAGAAGTTGACTAGCGTAATTAACTACCGGTTAATCTTACCCTAAGTATATTCTAGCGAATTATGAAATTGAAGTGGTGATCTACTAAGGCTAAGTCAAAGTACTGAAAATAATAAAACTATAAGATAAACTAAATAAAACCGAGCAAAATTACTTATAGTGCTCTAAGCAATTAAAAGCAAAAACCTACAAAAGAAATTAAAACAGTTAAAATGAATTAACGCAATTAAAATAAAATGCAAATATAAACCTCAAGCAATAAAACTAATTAAACTAAAATTAAACAAGCTTAAAATAAAATGTGCATGTAATTAAACTAACTAAGAGAATGCAATTTAAACTAACTTAAAGTCTAATGAAAATAAAGACTAAATTAAAAATGCATGCAAAACATTTAATCTAAATTAACTCTAAATGCCTCTAAACTAAACTAAATCCTAAAACATTTAATATAAAATTAATTACTATAAAAAATTAAGACTAAAAATTAAATTAACAAATTAAAACACTAGAACAAATCTAAATTGACAACTAATAACTATCCTAAACTAACAACTAATCAAACTATGCTAAAAATGCAAGAAAAATGGATTATTGTGCATATGGTAAATGCCAAACAAAGCTTTAACATTTTTAACCATTCCATCCCTTTACTGTTCATGTGGCATTTTTCATTTCCATTTGTAGGTGCTGCTGCTCTGGTTGCTGTGTTGGTTCTACCCCAGTTTGTCCGCTTCTGCTCCAAGTATGCTTTAGTCCAGCAACCGACTGCTGGACAGGTACCGTCTGTCCTACTGCCCCAGGCTGATGTGCATCCACCACCGGAGTTGTCCTAGCCTCGTACTGCTACTGCAAGTGCTGCTCAAGGATGCAGTTCTCTTCGGTTTTGTGCTTCTGACCCAACTGCTGTCGGCTATCTCCAAGTGCTGCATCAACATTAGTCCATGGCTTTTTGCATCACATTATACTTGTACATTCAGCAGTTGGCTATGCTGTCCAGAATCTACATCATCACAAAGCAGCACACATCCAAGCTCTCAGCAACAGCAGACAACACAAGAAGACAGGGGCTGGACCCGATCTTGGTTGCCCAAACTCTTCACCCTATGAACATCTACTTCAACAACATTAGTGATGGTGAAGGACGACAACACAACAATTGAATCATAAACAGGAAACTAATACCAACTGAATAATGAATGACAGAAAAATAACAACAATGAACAGTGGAGAAAACGTGAAACAGAGCTAAACAGAGGAACAAACTCCTGCTATCGTTGGTCATCACCGGCGCTGGCTCTTGCTTCAATTTGCAAATGAAATCTTAAAATGAAACTGAAAAGAACAATGAATTATGGAAACGCAAAATCCCTTGCTTCATGCCCGATTATCTTACTCAGTTTTGCTCTTCACCTTCTACCAGAATCATACTATCGAAACAATAAAAAAGAAATTTCGAACATAAGGAGACCAACTCGACACACCGGTTTACTAAAGAAGAAATAACATAAAATAAAAAAAATTAAATCAACAAAGGAGTAAAACAAAACCTGTGTAACCCGAGAGTAACTAAAGAATTCAAAGCTTTTTGTAAAAATACAAATGGTTCTAAACAGTGATTTAACAACGGTGGTGATCGAAAAAGGAAAAACTTAAAAACAATAGAGCAAAGCAATTACCAAACCGAGAGGAACATGGAAACAATCACAGTTTATTAAACCAATGCAAAGTTTTAATAAAACAATAGAAGAACAAAGACAAGAAACCGAATAAGAAGAACCCGAGAGCAAACAAAATAAAAATAATAACTGTAAATTAAAACTTAAACAGTAAAATAACAATGAATGGAAACTGAATAAATCCTAGAAGAAAATGGACAATGGTGGCTGCTGTCACCAACCGAAAACATCAAAGAAAGTCTAAGGAAAATAAAACCTAAAAAAAATGTTTAACCTAAAAAAAAAACTAAAAGCTACTAACCTAGGCTCCCCCTTTTTCAATTGACATATTTTTCTATTTATACACACACTTAGGGGTACAATTGTAATATTTCCATCTTAGATGAGTTGGCATTGTTTGGCCACTTGTCTTCACACCATTGGCTCCTTGAAAAATAATATTTCCATGTCATCTGTCTTTTTGTCCAATTGGATGTGCTAGGCTCGTGTTGGCCGCGTGGTCCAATCTCGATTTTAGCTCAATTTTGGTTCATTTTCTACCAAAATATTCAAAATTCATCCGGATTTAATTTATCTGCAAACATGAGAATTTTAATTAAATAATTGGGATAATTAACAAAATAAATTAGGGATTTAAATAATTAATTAAGAAATTAAGCACAAATAATTCTAAAAATATAGAATTATCACACCGCCAAACTTGAGCTTTTGCTTGTCCTCAAGCAAAACAAAATAATTGTAAGAATGACAAGTACTAAACACAATAACTTCCCCAATATTATCCTCAAAGAAAAAGTATAGACTATGAAATCAAAGAGTCACAATTATAAGTCCCACATTCAGAATCATTCAATCATAAGTCCTAACCCAAATTGGACTCCTTGCGAGTGTGTGAAAAATGTCAAAGTCACTTCACAGTACATTATCCAGATTAGATTATGCAAACACAGTGAATGTAAAGTCAATGACATGTGATCATTCCCATAAGTTTGCTTTTCACTTCTCTCTCCACTAATGTAGTGACACTTAACTAAAGATCAATAGGACTTCATTAAGCTTGTAATGTAAGGCTGGGGTTAAGGTATGATAAAGTCGATTTAGGTTTAATTACCCCTTAACATGCATTACTTTCAGGATCTTAATGTAAGAGTGTCACGACCCAAATTCCCTAAAAATCAGAGTAAATTTTTCACTTTTTCATTTCCTTACCCGTCGTGAACAGTTACACTACTAAACAGTTGGGCTATGATTCGGTGTTAGTCACCTCTCACCTATTTCCCATTCCATTTTCATATTTCATTTACATATCAATTTATTTAAACTAAATACATCCCCAATATTACATCTATATACAGTACTGTGCATCTATATGTTCAGATACAAAAATTATACAAATGTGCATACCTGGTCTTGATAAGAAGCAGCAGATATGACTATTGTCGTTCTCTTCTACTAAATGTACCCTGTGGGGTGGAAAATGAAAGGGTGAGTATAAACTGCTCAGTAAGGCAATAATGTAAGCAGGTAGATAACTATACTATCTACATGCTGATAATGTCGTGATATAAAATCCTTTATATTTTGAGCATGAGGAATGACTAAAACAATGCCACATGTATGTATATATCATATAAGAGAAATCATGAAATCGACATATGAACAAACAGGGAAAAATCATCATGTATGTCATCTCATGCTCGTCACATTTAAAACTTATTTGTTTCATCACAAACTCATCACTTTCAAACTTATTTGTTTAATCATAAACTCATCACATTAAAACTCATTTGTTTCATCATAAAACAACTTCATCAAGGTCAAACCCATCTCTCGGGAATACCTTGATTCATTAAATCACATCTCTTTTAAAAATATAAAATCGGGACATTACCCCTCCCTTGGGTTCGTCCTGGTCTATTCAGACCGTATGATATCATGTGAGGCATATAGGTTACTGTATGAAAATCGAGGACTATGGCCATACTTTGTCCCTGTGATCCCAGGCTACACGGATCCCGGTGTGCGGGGTATCACAACTGCAACGGGAGGTGGGGTCAAGTCCTACCCGCCTGAATATCAAGTAACATCATAGAGTCATCATGACTGCACAGTACAGCGTACTCCGTATGACATACACGGTACATCGTACTTCGTATGACATACACGGTACATCGTACTCCGTGGACCCATATCATAGTCTGGAGGTGCCTGCCGTAGGTCTTATCCACCCCAATACTATGTCGATAACCAACCCATGTCTCAAAGTATACGTGAGAGCATCTCAACTCTCTATGACACACAGTCTACAGGAGGCTTCCGCACGACTATATGCATGTCAACTCACGTCTAGTGTGAGCGAAGCTCCAGCACCACGCTATGCATATCACGATATCTAAAATCTCGTACGAGCGAAGCTCCAGCACGGTTTTGTGCACACACAAATTTCTCATACGAGCAATGCTCCAGTACGACTTTTCATGAATAATAAATCAGTAAACTTGAGTGCGAGAAAGACTCTAGCACTCTTTTTATTCATGTAAATACGATAGGTGGCTCAATCTTGGTAAAACATCTTTTTTAAAATCATAACCGATACAAACCGGTACCCTTTCGTAAAATTCACGAATTCAATAGCCAACTTATGTGCATATTTGCTTAAATCAAAGCAATACATTCATATAACACGTTAAAAACATGAAATCATGCATTTTACCTGCCTTACTACCCTTTTTGTAAATTTTACTCCTATGGGCAAAATCATCTTTTTTCTTTATTCATCTAAGCCCCGGTTTTCGTAAAAATTATTATTTCATTTTCTAGATACTTAAAAGAAATGCTAGGCCCTTTAAATCCCCTCAATAAATACGTATAGGCATCTCTATGCACCTACAAAATTCCCTTACATCGATTCTCGTCGAGCGCGTATCTAAATTCCACTGTCGGAGGCTCGTCCGATCCGATTTGATGCTAATCCAGTCTCTGGGGCTGCAGATAATTATTTATCACGTCAATTTAACCTAATAAATATAATTCTCGCATTTACTATAGTCGATTTAACTAATTGGGCCAATTTACTCTTAGTGGGCCCGCTCGCACGTTAATGGGCCTCGACCCATTTTCAGCCCATTTATACTGTTTAAATCCCTTCTTCGGGTTTACTGGGCTCATTCAGCTTACCAATAATTATCAGGCTTCGTTCCAAACTCATTGGATAGCCCGTATACCATTTATGGCAATTACATTACAATTCCGAAAAATATTCCTTTCTATACGAAATTAATCCATAATTCCGTAAAATATCGAAACTCTGTATTAAAGGACTCTAATTATCGGAATTAAAATGTACTTACCCAATATGATGCGGGATACAAAAATCAGAGCTCAATCGGCTCTCGTTCGGGCTTTGTCGTACAACTGCACAATTATTATATTTAATCTCGGGTTACTTTTCGATCAAATATAATTTAAATAAATTTCTCGAAAGTCAAATTGGTCACTTTTGACCTCTTACCGACTTACCCGACGTCCGATGTATCCCCAAAAATTCTTTCCCTTTTTCCTTTTTCTCTTTTTCTCCTTTTTTCCCTTCTTTCTTGGCTGAACCGGTTCAGTCCGGTTCAGACCCAGTTCAGACCCGACGGTTCACCCCGGTTCACTCCGGTTCGATCAGTTCAGGGCCTTGCCGGCCGGTTCTCCGCCGGTTCTCACAACCATTCGCTCCGCTGGGTCGTCCGCATCACAAATCTGGGCTTGGTTCACCTCAAGCTCGTCGAAAAATGGCCGGTCCGGCTTGTTCTCCTCCTGCCGTCAGGACCCATTTCCTTTTCCGTCGTCGCCAGCGATTCCCGCCATTTCGTTGGCTGCCAATGGGATCAAAAGAACCACCTCGGTACGGTGATCATTTGGCTAGGTCGAATCTGAGCTATGGTGCAGCCGTTCGCCGGAACCGACGCGATTTCCCCCTCGACTTTCCGTTCGTCGATTCGCCGAAAATCGTGGTCGTCGGCGCGCGTCGCTGGTACCTTTGGAACCGCTGGGCTTCGCTCTAGCTTCTCCGACTGTCAGCTGGGATCATCGGCCGCCGGTGGCTCGTCGGGCTTCCTCAGTCGGCTGCTTCATTTTTTCGTTTTCTTCTTCTCTCTCTCCCCGATTCGTTTTCAACTTCTGATTCTTTTTTTTTTCAATTTATTTAATTGTTACACTATTTATTAAAATAATCTACAATAATCCAAAATATCTACAACTTATATTATTTTATTCTAATTTAATTTAATTAATTTAATTTAATTTATTAAATACATTTTTCTCCAATTTTGATATTATTCCTTCGTATTTTCGAGGTATTGCTCCGGGAAATTTTTCGGTATTTCTAAAAATTTCGGATCTTAATCAATTGGACTCAGAATTATATAATTTCCTCATTATTGATCAAGATATTCTAAATCCTTATTTTTAATTAAAATTTTCTTATCGAATTTATTTCGACTTTTGGTATTTTGACCGTTTTGCCCTTACATGTGTTTGGGATTAATTTAACCAAACTTTCCTTCACGAATACTCACTCATTTCGTATTTTAAATCCTTATCTCCTATCCGAATCCCGTTTCATTTAATTTGGGACCATTTTCAATTCTTTATAAGGAATTATGATATAATTTTCGGGTCTTACAAAGAGCTCAAATTTATTCCCCCAAAGTTATTTATTTCACTAAACATTTTTTTTCTATTTTTGTATTTTTCTTCTTTCTTCTTTTTTTTTTCTTTCATTTTCTTTTTTTATTATTATTTTTTGAACATTCACTACCACCAGATACCCATATGTACAAAGCTTAAAATATATCCCAATGACTTTCATGTTTTCGGGGTAGGGGATAGGAACAAAGTATTTAAGCTAAGGAAAATTATAAGCAGGTGTATTTACTGAGAAAGTCTTATTTGGCCCAGATGGAAGACTAGGGATAAAGTATGTATAGGGATGGCTCGAAAGGCTCAAACGATCCAAAGATGGCCTAAATCATCTCCTTAATTACGTGTGATTTAATATTTCGCCTTGAAATTAGATCAAACAAATTCTAGAATATAATACACAAAATCAACTAAACAAATGCAATCCTAAGTCCACATAAGATTTCTCTAAATAAATATACAGATTCATGGCATGACATGTGCATAAGATGAGGCAATCACAATCAGAATTAAGATAAATTCAAAAATTCAACTTCATGCTTTTCTTATAATCATGCTTTTTAGTCAATCAAAATCAGACTTAATCATGGGGTCATATCATCAGAATATGGGAAAACTACATGCTGAGTACTAAATCATCCCAAAATCAAATAGTTTAAGTTCAGATTTTCGAAAAAAATTTGATAGTATTTTCAATTTTGCCCAACTTTTCGAAAAATGCTCAAGTAATATCCCCTCCCCCAAACTTAAAGTGCATAGTGTCCTCAATGTGCAGATAATATGAACAATTAAGCTCAATAACATTTTATCTTCCTTAACCTCTATCTTAAAACACTCTTGAGATATCCTGATCTAAGACTCTCATGGTTAATTCCCCTTTTTTATGTCAATTAATATCCTACCAGTAGCTAGGAAAGGTCTGCCTAGAATAATGGGGACTTCCCTGTCTTCCTCCATATCTAACACGATAAAATCTGCAGGGAAAATAAACTTGTCCACCTTAACTAGCACGTCCTCAATGATCCCCTTCAGATATTTAATTGATCTATCAGCTAATTGAAGGGTCACTGTGGTGGGTTTTGCATCTCCTATTCCTAGCTTCTGGTATATGGACCAAGGCATAAGGTTTATACTAGCTCCTAGATCACAAAGGGCTCTACCAAAGAACTGATCTCCTATGGTGCAAGGTATGGTAAAACTACCTGGATCTTTGAGCTTCGGGGGTAATTTCCTCTGAATAATGGCACTACACTCCTCAGTCAAGGCCACTGTCTCATAATCCTCTAATCTTCTCTTCCTCAAGAGGATATCCTTCATAAACTTCACATAACTAGGCATTTGTTCTAAAGCATCCGCGAAAGGAATGTAATGTGAAGCTTCTTAAAAACCTCAAGAAATTTAGAAAACTGTTGATCAAGCTTCTGGTTTTTGAACCTCTGAGGAAATGGTAATGGGGGTCTAACTGGAGGAAGTGTAGTGGTAACAACTGTAACATCAGATGAAGAGGAAGGTTGTGAAGAAGAAGAAGGTAAAGATGAAGAAGCGCCTGACTTAGATTCCTTTGCAGCTTGATCCTAATGTTCCTGCTCTTTTTGAGCTACTTCTTTGGGACCTATGAGTTCTTCAACTATGGGCTCAACAGGATTGGACTTAATTTGTGGCTCTTCTAGCTCTATGCCGCTTCTAAGGGTGATGAATTTAACATGTTCCTTACCCTCCCTTTGCCTAACAGGATTAGCTTCAGTGTTACTGGGGAGGGTCCTTTGAGGACGTTGACTAAGAGCGTTTGCAATTTGTCCTACATGAACCTCCAAGTTCTTGATTTTGCAGGATAGTCGTGAACATTTCCTCAAGCGAGGGCTTTTTCTTAGCTGTTGGTGCTGGTGCAATTATATGTTGTGGCTAGATAGGTGGTGGTGGTGATGGATGATGTGGGTATGGGTGATGAGAAGGCGGATGAAATGGAAATTACGGCTGTGGTGGTACCTGAACCGGTGGAGCTTGAAAACCAGGGAGTCCTACTGGTCTAGAGTTAGAAGTTTGCCCTTAGTTTTGGCTCCAGGAGAAGTTAGGATGGTTCCTCCACCCTAGATTATAGGTGTTTGGAAAAGGGTTGCTCTGTTGCATTTGAGAAGAGGCAACATACTGAACCGATTCTAAGTTGAGCGGACACCTATCTACAGAGTGGGTACCACTACACAGCTCGCAGGAAAGAAAGGGACTTTAGACAGAATAAATCGGATTAAGACTGGTGGGAGTATTATGCTGGGTACTGAGTGACTCTACCTTCTTTGTAAGATTAGCTATTTGAGAAGTTAAGGTAGACAGTGTGTCTAACTCATATATACCCATAGCTTTCTTAGGCAACTGCCTCTCCGACAAGCATAGATAATTGTTAGCTACCATTTTATCTAACTGACCATAAGCTTCCTCCTTCGTCTTACACAATAAAGCTCCTCTCGCAGCAGCATCTACTATGGTCCTATTCTGGCTAGAGAGCCCGTTGTAGAAGATTTGGACTTGAAGCCATAAGGGTAGGCCATGGTGGGGACACTTCCTAAGAAGGACTTTGTATCGTTCCCATGCTTCAAAGGGATTCAGAATCGAATTGAGCAAAGGAAGATATATCACTACGGAGTTTAGCCATTTTGGAGGGAGGAAAGAACTTAGCTAAAAATTGATGGGCTAACTCGTCCCAGGTGGAGATGGATCCCGGAGGTAAAGTGGTCAACCAGTGTCTTGCTCTATCCTTAAGAGAGAAGGGAAATAGTCTAAGCCTAAGTGTATCGTCCGAGAGTCCATTATGCTTACAAGTGTTGCACAGATCTAAAAATTGCCCTAAGTGAGCATGTGGGTCATCATGGGGAAGCCCATTGAATTGTATCGAACTTTGAATCATCTGGAGGTTCGAAGGCTTAATTTCAAAGTTATTTGTAGGGACAGCTAGTGGCCTAATGCCGGAATAATATCCTCCAATCATCGGCATTGTATAATCTCCAGCGGTTCTAATTTCCCTATTTTCTGTCATTGTGTTTTGCAGCGGATCTATAAATTTCCTAGAGTCCTTTCGAATTTTTCTAAGAGTACATTCAATTTCAGGATCTAGAGGAAAGCAATCAAAACTCTTGGCTCTACGCATGCAAACATCAGAAAGTCCTTAGAAAGTTTTTTTTGAATTTTATTTAATTAACTAATCTAGATTAAACTTCTAAATATTAACAACCTAAATATTTACAAACTAGAATTACACCTAAGCATAATTCACCGATATTAATTAACGACTAATTAAAACTTCCCCGGCAACGGCGCCAAAAACTTGACACACCTAAAAGGTATATGTTCTCAAGTACACGGGTTGTACAAGTAATAATGGGATTTGAGTCCCGAGTTATCGTCCCACAGAAAAGTTGACTAGCCTAATTAACTACCGGTTAATCTTACCCTAAGTATATTCTAGAGAATTATGAAATTGAAGTGGTGATTTACTAACACTAAGTCAAAGTACTGAAAATAATAAAACTATAAGATAAACTAAATAAAACCGAGCAAAATTACTTACAATGCTCTAAGCAATTAAAAGCAAAAACCTACAAAAGAAATTAAAACAGTTAAAACGAATTAACGCAATTAAAATAAAATGCAAATATAAACCTCAAGCAATAAAACTAATTAAACTAAAATTAAACAAGCTTAAAATAAAATGTGCATGTAATTAAACTAACTAAGAGAATGCAATTTAAACTAACTTAAAGTCTAATGAAAATAAAGACTAAATTAAAAATGCATGCAAAACATTTAATCTAATTAACTCTAAATGTGTCACGACCCAATTACATTCTCTTTAACCGAAAATCACTGAAAATTTTTCGCGTTTTACTGTTACCTTACCCGGTCGTGAACTAAACTCACCACACACTGTTGGGCTGTGAGTCAATAATAAACACCACATCTCATTCATTCTCAATTAATTAAAACGATGTCATACATTTGCATTTAAATCTTTTACTTATACAAGAGTATGTTTACTGACATCTACATCCCCCATAATTACAACTCAAAAGAATACTGTGCTTTTACATTGTTTAGATACAAAAAGAATCACTGTGTATATACCTCTTAGCAATGGAGATGCAGCGGAGTCCAAAATACCACGCCTCAGTCCTTACTGGGCTACTAGGCACGCTCTGTAGGGGGGAAAATAGAGTGGGATGAGCAACCACACGCTCAGTAAGGCAATAATGCAAGCATGATAGATAACTACTCTATCTACATGCTGATAGTGTTTTGCATAAATCATTTATGGTAGGAGCATGAGGAATAAAACTATGCCATGTGAATATACATATATATCATGTATCAAAATCATGTGCATTGGCATATAAAACATGGTAGAAACATCATGTATAAATCATCTCATGCTCAATCTCATTTAAATTCATAAAAAAGGGCAATTCATTAAGAAACCTCCTTTTTAAACCAACATCATAAACCTCTTTCTCAACACATAATTACCACCAAATCAACTCACAATCACAACCACATTTTCATTTCACAATTCACGCATGTGTATAAAAACTAGGTCACTGTATCAAAAGTGCCTATGTGGACCATTACATGATAAATCATCCCAGACCACACGCATCCAGGTGTGCGGGGTATCACGCTGGCACGAAGATGGATCATCCCTCGCCAGACTTTCTCACCACATAACCATCATGCGGTACATCGTACTCCATGTGATATACACGGTACAGCGTACTCCGCAGACTCATATCGTGATTGGGGGTGCCATTCCTAGGTCTTACCTACCCCATACCAAGAGTTTTTCCATATCCGTGAAGGAGAGCCTCCCTGCCAAACAGAGCCTCCCCGCCTAACAGAGCCTCCCTGCCTCCTCGGGCTTAAGGATGTTAGCTTAAGGATGTAGGGCTTCAGGATCCTTCCATAAGAGAGCCTCCCCACCGAACAGAGCCTCCCCGCCTAACAGAGCCTCCCCGCCTCGTTGGGCTTAAGGATGTTGGCTTAAGGATGTAGGGCTTAAGGATCTTACCGTACCCATGTAGGAGAGCCTCCCTGCCTAACAGAGCCTCCCCGCCCCTCCAGGGCTTAAGGATGTTGGCTTAAGGATCCCACCGTAAGAGAGCCTCCCCGCCTCTTTGGGCTTAAGGATGTTGGCTTAAGGATGTAAGGCTTAAGGATCTTACCAACTTTCACAACCATATACGTGTCACAATGTGTAAACTTGTGCGAGCAAAGCTCTAGCACGACTCAGGCATCCTCTCATACAGAGACGCGTACGAGCATAGCTCTAGTACGGTTATACTCATAAGACAACTACTCAAAATCCACGTACGAGCAGAAGCTCCACTACGGTTTATAAACATCATCATAGTTTCCAAATCAAGGTGCGAGCTAAGCTCCAGCACGTTTCATACAAATGAAAACATAGAAATCCAGCGCGAGCGAGGCTCTAGCGTGATTTATGTCATACAAATACGATAGGCGGCTCATACACAATCAAACAATCCCGAAAATCGGGTTTAGCACTCACAAATGCTTTTCCACAACAACCATACAATACTAGCCGA
The DNA here is from genome assembly GCA_033439115.1 of Firmiana major. Classification (NCBI taxonomy): domain Eukaryota; kingdom Viridiplantae; phylum Streptophyta; class Magnoliopsida; order Malvales; family Malvaceae; genus Firmiana; species Firmiana major. Next base: position 39,444,928 of record CM065908.1, on the reverse strand, counting down.
CCCATCTACTAGCTTGCTTAAAACCAAGCAATTTCGTTTTGAAAAGCATCAAAACATTAGATTTATGCAATTATTAGCCTTACTATCCCATTTCATAAAATCCACTTCAAATCCAAAACCACGCATATACTCCTCATCATTCACGAATACCATCAATCATTTATTTGAGCAACCATGCATTTCATAAAACACCTAATATTCACCCACAAGTTCAAAGTACGAGCAGCTACCTTCTCACAAAATTCCCTTACCTGGAATCGCGATGCGTGATTCCACTTCCTTAAGCTGCTTACTCGTACGGTTCGATTCGCCTTTAACGAACTCTTCGGGACTGCACAAAATCGTATCCCGCATTTTATTCGATCCATATAATATGACATCGTGCGTTCACTATAGTCAATTTGACCTATAGTTTTCTATTAACGCTTGTGAGGCCTCGTTCCATTACTTTATCCATAACTTGAGTATATGGATCTTCTTAGGCCTATTAACTTATTCAAAATCGATATTAAATCGACATTAAGCTCATAGTGTTCATATTTCATGAATTCGCTCACTATGGCATTTTATCAAGCATATACACACTCATTTCCACAATTCCTCCAAACTCACAATGTAATCTCATTTAACCATCTAAAATCATAAGCATTACCTCACTAACAACTTTAGCATGCCCATAAATCATAAACTCATTCAACCCATACATTCTCACATCATACCCATTCTAGGTTTTCTAGGTCACACCAATTCCACCACATCCCTAGATAATTTATCCATCAATAGTCATGCCAAACAACTCCAAAATCAATTAAATAGACAATGTATTTGGATTGGAGTGTTAAAATCTTACCAAATATGATTTTTCTTCTTGCTCCAAATGGCAATGCCCTTAACTCCTTCAATACCAACAATGGAAAAATACCTTCACACTATGTTGTTCTTCTCTTTAATAAGAACAACTTTGCCTCTAATGGTCTCTCTTTAATTCTTGCTGGAAATGGCTGATTTTAGAGAGGGAAAGTTAGGTTTTTGGGTTGAAAGTGAAAGGTTAGTGTTTTTCCCGAGATTTCCTAATTTTCAGCCCTCCTTATATAGAAATAGCTTGAGGAGATCGATCTGGTCCAAGAGGAGATCGATTTGGTCCCTTAAAATCCCTATTTTTCACAGCATTTTTAAGCCTGAGATCGATCTGTTGAAGCATGAGATCGATCTGTCGAGGCATGAGATCGATCTGCTCCCAAACAGAGAGCTAAGGAGATCGATCTGGGTGCTTGGGGATCGATCTTTTCACTACAGAATGCTTGGGAGATCGATCTGGCTCCATTGGAGATCGATCTGCTCTATTCTTTCGCCCAAATAAGAGCATTCTGGCTCTTCCAGATCGATCTCTCATCCTATGAGATCGATCTGGCCCTCATGTTTTCCAGATTTCCTGTAGTTTCCTTGCTGCAACTCATACCAATACATCCTTAATCTATTGCCATGGCCATTTTCTCATCCATCCACCTTTATAACTTGAAAATGGCATCCATTCATACCTTATGCACATTGAAACTTGTGTGCATTCATTGTATGTCCAAAGGTATGCTACATGAAACCAAATGGAAGCATAACTCCATTCCATTTTACCACACTACTCATCTTGAGTTTCAATCACATCCATCACTTGCCAGAACTCATTTCTTCATATTCGTACTCAATGAAACTTGTATGTACGTTACAATTCATATTACACATACATACATTGAATCCATGGACTTACATCAATCATACTTTACATTACAAGTCCATTCATATTATTTGATCCAATTACACACATTACTATTATACATATACGGGGTCTTACAAAATGTCTCTAAACTAAACTAAAATCCTAAAACCTTTAATATAAAATTAATTACTATAAAAAATTAAGACTAAAAATTAAATTAACAAATTAAACACTATAACTAATCTAAATTGACAACTAATAACTATCCTAAACTAACAACTAATCAAACTATACTAAAAATCCAAGAAATATGGATTATTGTGCATATGGTAAATGCCAAACAAAGCTTTAACATTTTAAACCATTCCCTCCCTTTACTGTTCATGTGGCATTTTTCATTTCCATTTCTAGGTGCTGCTGCTCTGGTTGTTGTGTTGGTTCTGCCCCAGTTTGTCCGCTTCTGCTCCAGGTATGCTTTAGTCCTACAACGGACTGCTGGAAGGTACCGTCTGTCCTACTACCCCAGGCTGATGTGCATCCACCACCGGAGTTGTCCTAGCCTCGTACTGCTACTGTAAGTGCTGCTCAAGGATGCAGTTCTCTTCAATTTTGTGCTTCTGCCCCAACTGCTGTCGGCTGTCTCCAAGTGCTGCATCAACATTAGTCCATGACTTCTTGCATCATATCATACTTGTACATTCAGCAGCTGGCTATGCTGTCCAGAATCTGCATCATCACAAAGCAGCACACATCCAAGCTCTCGGAAACAGCAGATAACACAAGAAGATAGGGGCTGGACCGGATCTTGGTTGCCCAAACTCTGCACCCTATGAACATCTACTTCAACAACATTAGTGATGGTGAAGGACGACAACATAGCAATGGAATCATAAACAGGAAACTAATACCAGCTCAATAATGAATGACAGAAAAATAACAACAATGAACAATGGAGAAAACGTGAAACAGACCTAAACAGAGGAACAAACTCTTGCTATTGTTGCTAATCACCGGCGCTGGCTCTTGCTTCAATTTGCAAATGAAATCTTAAATTGAAACTAAAAAGAACAATGCATTATGGAAACACAAAATCCCTTGCTTCATGCCCGATTATCTTACTCAGTTTTGCTCTTCACCTTCTATCGGAATCATACTACCGAAACAATAAAAAAGAAATTTTGAACATAAAGGAGACCAATTGGACACACCGGTTTACTAAAGAAGAAATAACATAAAATAAAAAAAATTAAATCAACAAAGGAGTAAAACAAAACCTGTGTAACCCGAGAGTAACTAAAGAATTCAAAGCTTTTTGTAAAAATACAAATGGTTCTAAACAGTGATTTAACAACGGTGGTGATCGGAAAAGGAAAAATTTAAAAACAATAGAGCAAAGCAATTACCAAACAGAGAGGAACATGGAAACAATCACAGTTTATTAAACCAATGCAAAGTTTTAATAAAACAATAGAAGAACAAAGATAGGAAACCGAATAGGAAGAACCCGAGAGCAAACAAAATAAAAATAATAACTGTAAATTAAAACTTAAACAGTAAAATAACAATGAATGGAAACTGAATAAATCCTAGAAGAAAATGGACAATGGTGGCTGCTGTCACCAGCCGAAAACATCAAAGAAAGTCTAAGGAAAATAAAACCTAAAAAAAAATTATTTAACCTAAAAAAAAAAACTAAAAGCTACTAACCTAGGCTCCCCCTTTTTCAATTGACATCTTTTTCTATTTATACACACACTTAGGGGTACAATTGTAATATTTCAATCCTAGATGAGTTAACATTGTTTGGCCACTTGTCTTCACTCCATTGGCTCCTTGAAAAATAATATTTCGATGTCATCTGTCTTTTTGTCCTATTGGATGTGCTAGGCTCGTGTTGTCCGCGTGGTCCAATCTCGATTTTAGCTCAATTTCGGTTCATTTTCTATCGAAATATTCAAAATTCATCCGGCTTTAATTTATCTACAAACATGGGAATTTTAATTAAATAAAGGGGATAATTAACAAAATAAATTAGGGATTTAAATAATTAATTAGGAAATTAAGCACAAATAATTCTAAAAATATACAATTATCAATCTCTAATCTGGATGCTTCAAGTTCTATTCGTTTAGTTTATGACCACTTCAGCCCTTATTTATCCTTTGCTTGTATCTTGACACTCATTTATCCCATTAGTAATTCATTCACATTTACATGATCCAAAAATCATATGTCTTATACTTTCATTAACAAATAACAAAGTTATACATACTTGGGGTCTCAGAGCTGAGGTTCAGGGGTAGGATATGTGTTCCCGATGATCCAAAGATCCAGAGGTTTATCTTGACAGAGGCTTACTCATCGAAGTATACGATACATCCGGGGGGTACCAAGATGTATCAGAACCTTCGAAAGGTTTATTAGTGGTTTGGAATGAAAAGAGACATTACTGATTATATCGCTAGATGTCCCATCTATCAGCAGGTGAAGGTAGAGCATCAGAAGCCTACAGGGTTATTGCAGCCTATACCGATACCGACATGGAAGTGGGAGCACGTCACTATGGATTTTGTGATGGGTTTATTAAGGACCCATATAGGTCATGATGCCTTCTGGATAATTATGGATCGGTTGACGAAGTTAGCCCATTTCTTAGCTATGAGAGCTGCGATACTCCGAGTCAGTTGGTGAACTTATATGTTTGAGAGATAGTTCGGTTACATGGTGTTCCAATGAGCATTATTTCAGATCGGGATGCCCGCTTCACTTTCCACTTTTGGGAACACTTTCAGGAATTGATGGGGACCTAGTTGAGTTTTAGCACCACTTTCCATCCTAAGATAGATGGTCAGTCAGAGAGGACTATATAGACCTTAGAGGATATGTTGAGATCATGTGTGCTAGATTTTAGAGGCTCATAGGATGACCATTTACCATTAGCTGAGTTCGTCTATAATAATAGCTATCATACGAGTATCGAGATGACACGATATGAGGCACTGTATGGATGTAGATGCTGATCCCCTATTGGATGGGAAGAGGTTGGTGACAGACAAATTTTTGCTCCTGACTTATTGAGATAGGCCTCTAACACATCCTGTTGATTTGAGAAAGGCTACAAATAGCTCAGAGCAGACAAAAGAATCATACTGACAGGAGACGGAGACCACTGGAGTTTACTATGGGTGAGTTTATATTTTTACAAGTTTTTCCCTCGAAAAGGATTATGAGGTTTGGAAAGAAGGGTAAGTTGAGCCCTCGGTATATCGGGCCTTTTGAGATTCTTGAGTGAGTGGGAGATAAGGCTTATAGGTTGGCATTGCCGTCAGAGTTAGCAGGTGTTCATAACGTCTTCCACATCTCTATGCTTCATAAATACCACCCGGGTTCGGCGCATGTGATTAGATACGAGCCATTAGAGCTCAATGAGAGCATGTCATATGTTTAGAAGCCGGTTCAGATATTGCATAGGAAAGGGAAGGAGTTGAGGTTGAAGACCATTCCCTTGGTGAAAGTTCTTTGGCAATATCACACTTCGGAGGAAGCTTCCTAGGAATTGGAGAGTATGATACAAGAAAAGTACCCGGAGTTGTTCTCAAACTAATTTGGTTCTAATTTGGAGGACCAAATTTCTTTAAAAGGGGGAGATTTGTGAGACCCCATGTATGTATGACTTTATTATATGTTAATGGAATCATAAGAAGGGTGATTTTGATCATATAAATGTGAATGAGATTGCAAAGAGAATGCATGAATACTTATGAATACAGGTAATGGCTAAATAAGGGCCGAAGTGGCCACCAATTAAATGAATGGAATTTAAACCCTTCAGATTAATATAAGGACTCAAACACGAAATGATAATACAAGGCCAGTGAGTTCCATGTACCTTTTATGATTCCATCATGTACACACAAGTTACATAATGTGTGAATCATAAGAAATGAATATTTTCATACTCCAAGTGTGAATAGAATGCAAAATGGATAGTGAAGCAATTGAATGCAAGTTTTCAAGGCAGATCAATCTCATATTCAAGTAGATCGATCTCTTGTTAAAGTAGATTGATCTCAGCTTGGTTTTGTCTAGAAAGGATCGATCCCTTCCCAAGGAGTAGATCGATCTCTCCCTATGAGTATATCGATCTCCATTTAATTCTGCCAAGAACAGATCGATCCCTTCCCTAGTGCAGATCGATCCCCATTTGATTCTGCAAAGAGTTAATCGATCCCTTCACTAAAACAAATTGATCTCTCTGCTTACTGGAAAAATCGTGTAGTTCAAGCCAAGAAAGATCGATCTCTCACCCTATGAGATCGATCTCACAATGCCAATTCTATAAAAAGGCCCAACAGTCGAGTCTTCTTCCCTAAAACAGCAAACACCTCTCCATTTTCACAAAGTAACCTAGCTTTCTCACTCTAGAATATCATCACCTCCCTACCAGATTTGAAGAAAAGTTATTTTAGCAAAGTTATTCATTATGATGAGGATAACAACATAGTTTGGAATCAACATTGAAGTTGCTCAATTAAAGGAGCAAAGTCTTCCCTTAAGATTTGGCCGAGTGAGGAAGTATAAGCTAGGTAAGTTTTCAATACACCAACTTCAAGTATGTTCATCTAGAGATTGTTATAGGTTATTTGCTATGTGTATTGTTGGCTGAAACTACCTAGAGCATGATGAATCAACCATGACCTAAAAATGGGTTTAGTGCGAGAAAGTGAGCTAGGGTGGATTTAATGATGAATTGGTTATACTAATGTGTTAGTAATGTTATACATGATTTTGAGACGGTTTAGTGAAATCAATTTATGGAATTGGATGAAGTTATGAAATGTGCATATAAGGTGCTTGTGAAAATGCATGAATGGCATGATGGGTGTTCGGGCACCACGCTATGGCTAAATGTAATCATTGGCCCAGCTTGATGTAATAAGGTCCAATAAGATATATCGATTATGATGAAGTCGTAAAATGAGTTATCAGCGTTGACTGAAGTGATTGATGAATGTTTGTAGCTCCAAAGACTGGATTAAGGATAAATTGGACTGGACGAGCTTTCAGCTGTGGAACTTGTACTACACTCGATGTTATTCAAGGTAAGGGGATTTTGTAAGTGCCTGCAGATAGCTATACGTATTTTGAGGGGATTTATAGGGTGTGAATTTCTTTAAGCTATCTAATAATACAATAAGAATTTTTTAGAAAGGTTTTGAAAATAAGGAAGGAAAAGATGATTTTAGCTTGGTACAGAAATTTATGAAAAAGGGTAGTAAGGATCCTAAAATTGCATGAATTTCATGATTTTGAAGTTTGTATCATGATTTAATGCTTTGATATGAAAGAAATAAGGATAGGTTAGCTGTTACTTTCTGTGGTTGCATGAAATAGCACAGATTATGTGCTAAGTTGTATTTTTTTAAAATACTTATTTAAATTGAAACCACCTATCATATTTGTGTGAGTACAAATTGTTCTGAAGCCTAGGTCACACTAGATTTCGATGTTTTGACTCATGTTGATAGTACTGAAGCCCTGCTCGCACTAGTTTTTACTGATAACATGCATGAAAGCTGCATTGGAGCCTTGCTCGTACGTGATTTGATATTGATTTACTATGTATGAAAGTCGTATTGGAGCCTTGCTCATACGTGATTTGATATTGATTTACTATGCATGAAAGCCATACTGGAGCATTGCTCGTACGAGGATTTTATATGCTTTACAGAAAACTATGCTAATGTTTTACTCGCACGAGATGTTAGATACCATGACATGCATAAACTGTGCTGAAGCCTCCTGTATATTGTGTGTCATAGTAAGATGATATATCGCACACGTATTTTGGGACATGAGATGGTTGTCGGCATGGTATAGGGCAGCTAAGACCTATGACAGGCACCCCCGAACCATGATGTGGGCTAAGTCCTATGGCATGCACCCCTAGACAGTTATGTTGGCTAAGTCCTATGGCAGGCACCCCAGACAATGATGTGGGCTAAGACCTGTGGCAGACAACCCAGACCATGTGGGTCCACAGAGTATATTGTATCACGTATGTCACACAGAGTATGCTGTACCGTGTAGTCTTGATGATTAGTTGGTTGAGTTATTGCAAGAGTAGGGTTGACCTCACCTCTCGTTGCAGTTGTGATGCCCCGCACGCTGGGATCCGCGTAGCTTGGGATCACATGGATTTATATATGGCCATTATTCTGAATTTTGTGTCCGTAATGTAACCTACATGCCTCACACGATATCATGTTATGTTGATATACCCCGAGTAGACCCGAAGGAGGGGCGACACTCGTGATTATGTTTTAAAATAAATGTGGTTTTTGCCCGAGATTTTTTTGAAGGGCGAAAGTTGCTTTGATTTAAATGATATATGGTGGAATCGATGATTTGTGATAAGTTTTGTTATGATGAGCATGAGATGTTTTACATGATGATTTTCCATGTGTTATCATGCCTGATTTTATAAGTTTTCATATATTCTATACATATTCATGTGGCATGGTTTATTTTACCTCATGCTCTGGATGTGAATGATTTTTATATCATGACATTATAAGCATGTAGAAAATGTAGCTATCTACCTGCTTACATTATTTCCTTATAGAGCAAGTTGTGCTCACCTTTTCACTTTCTATCTCTACAGAGCATCCATAGTGGTTGAGAGCGAGCAGAGACTTACACTCCCAGTGTCTATTGCTGCCCATCGTTGAGAGGTATACACATTAATAATGTTTTGTATCTAAACAAGTACAACATAGTAATACTTTTGGAATGTAAATATGGGGGATATTAATATTTGTAGACACGTACGAAATAATAAAGTTACAGTGTAAATAGTTTAGGTGTTTACAATTACTTTATATAAATGATAAATGATATAGTTTATGGTAAAAGGTAACTAACTCCGAGTCATAGCTCAACTAATTGGTGTTAAAATTGTCACGACGTGGAAAGATAATGTATAAAGCAAAGAATTTGTAGTGATTTTTGGACGAAAGGGGGTCGTGACATGCAGTATCTCTTATGAGTTTTCTGGACTTCCTTTATTTCATATCTCTACATATCTGGATTATACTTCTATAAACTTTGATGCATATTCATTCCCAAACTTATACCTTATGTCCAATTCAAATATTTCATTTAGTAATTACCATTGTGCCGTGTCCGAGGCGTATCGCCGTCTAAAGTCATCTAAGAATATATCCCATGTAACCCTCTAATGTCGGGTCCTCAGATTAGATAGAAGGAAACTTGTCTTAATGTTTGACTTCCCATTTGAATATCAATGCTGCAAAAGCTACCTTCTTAATAGTAGTACTGCTTACAATCCGTATATCTGATCCAATTCTTTAGCACAAAAGCTGCAAAAACAACTTTCTCAGTAGAGTTACTTTGAAAAATCATAGAGTTTTTCCATGTCATTTATCCAATCTTCTAAAATCACTGAATTCTTAACCTCACCGAAAATCAGAGGCTCAAACTTCTTAAATTGCCTCAATCTATTAAGTTCGCGGTCGTACCCTAAGAATCCACATAAGTTTTCCAATTCATTTATCTAGTTTTCGATTACAATTAGATTCTGGACTCCACTATATAATAGTGTACATCCTACTGAAATTGTCTCAGCCTTTCTCACAGTAATACCTCAATCATTATCATTATCATTATGCCACTATCACTTGACCTAACGATGTCATCATTGTCTCTATGTCTCGCTTAGATTTACGAAGCAGACTTCAGAATTTTCAGTTAAACCATATGGTGTACACTCAAATGGGGATTCACTATATCTCTCGGCCTACCTCTACGGCCTCGAGAAACAGTTCCCTTTTCGTCTACTAGTATGGATATAATACCGACCAGCCATATCTATCGGTTTTCCATCATTCAATGACACAATTTTCAATAAAACACAGCCATGTATACCCATTTGTATCTAAACAATATACAGTAATGTTGGGGATGTGAACTTTCTAAATTTTCTCTTACTCTTAATATTGACTCGTATCAAGCCAACCTTGCTCTGATATCAACTTCTGTAACGACCCAATTTACACTCATTTTGGTTGGGCTACGAGTCGATAATAAAATTGAAATAGTTAATTTTGTTTGTTTAAACACATTTCTTTGTGACAAATTTAAACATAAAACTGTTCCATTACAATGTTATCATGTTTACATCCCCAAACACATTCCCATATAAATTACTATACATATAAAAATTTTAGATACAAAAGAATTGCTTAAATCTGGATATACCTTCGACGCATAAAGATATTCTGTGGAACCATAGCTATGCGAATTGCCATACTAACAGAAGCGATCTAAGTTACTGATGGGGCTCTGTGGAGGAAAGTAAAGGGGATGAGATCAACATGCTCAGTAAGAAAAACCTCATAGTAGGTAGATAAATACACTACCTATATATGCATTTTCCAAATAGAGGCTTTCATGAAAGCACACAGATAATTTGGCAGTTCATAAATACCAAGGTGTGAAAATCGAAAACAGAACTAATATCGTTAGTATATACAGTTTACCGCATTAGATATAGAATATTAAAAACTTTAAACAGTAATTTAAACAATTTTGAATTAACACAGAGCCGCTGCTAGTTCCGTAAAATTAGAGTTGAAAATCCATAGCAATTTCAGTATAAACATGAAATTGTAATCAAAATCGGTTTTAAAACTTTATACAACTTTTAAAGTGACGACTATGTGGCACTATGGTCCCATAGGATTCAAGAGGTGGCCCCTACAGTCCTTATGCAAATAAAGAATACAATTCCATACGAAAACACAATCCTAAAATTAAATGTAGAATTTCAAATAGACGAGACAAGGCAGTACATGCTATATCAGATATCAGAATGACTATTGGCCAATGTCGGTGACGCAGGGTAATCACGGGCCAGGTGTGTCGAGATGTCAATCACCTTGGGAGTGGTCAGCTACCTAAATGGCTCACATATCAGAATGTTCGAAGACCATAATCAGAAACACGGTACATCATACTCTCGTGCGTGTTGAGCACTATATCGTACTTCGTGGACTACAAAAACAGAAATAGATCATCACTGATGTAACAGACCATCCCAGCCAGCCATGGCCAACCCTATGGGCCAATAAACAACAACTACTGTGACATCGTTACATGGTAACATTAAGAGTGTAGCATAATCTCACCAACGTGTTTATCTCAAAATCAGTGTGAGTAGGATCGTGCGACACACAGTCAACACGCTCTCAAGCACATCACATCAGTATTTCTTTATAATCAGATCATTTTTCCTTAAATCACATGTAAATTTAGTTTGTTTCACGAAACGGTTCAAAACAGGCTGACTAGCCCTTTTCGGATAGAATCCCAAAAAACAATCTATGAAAATTAAAAAATTTGAGATTTTCTATTTTAGACTGAATTCAATCCATAATAGTATCTATGCAAACCTTTTAAATTCAATCGGTAAAATTAGGCAGTTCAACTAGGCTAGAATCTATAATTTTTAAAGTAATAAGATTCGGCCTAGATTTTTTTGTAATTTCGGCAACTGCGAATTCATCCTAAAATTTTATATCTACAAATACACGAAAATTACGCATATTTATATCTAGCAGCACACAAGAATTTTTCTTACTTTTGTGTTTGTTCGTAATCCTTGATGCCTCAGTGGTGTGGGCCTGCGGGTTCGCTCCAATCAATTTATTTCTCCAGAAATTTTGAACTAATATTTTCGAATTCTTTTCCCTCGACTTTTCCTAAATTTTCAGTACGCTTTTTCTTTCTTCTATTTTTTTCTTCTATTCTCTAATATATATATACATATATATTCTACTTTCTTCTTTTTTCTTTTTTCTTGTTTTTTGAATTTCCTTTGGTTTCGCGCCAAATTCCACTTATTCTTTTTTTCCTTTCTTCTTCCTCACTATCACTGTTCACTCATTTTTTGCATTCTTCCTCTCAACACTGCCCCTATTCGCAACTTCCTTACTATTTTAAGGCAGTAACCAAGTTCCCACTTGAAACACTGGACCAACAAGGCCTTTCTTCACTCTCTGAAATCCAAATCAGGCGGTAGTATGGTAGGGGGTTAGCGTCAGCAACAACGAGCGTTGGATAAGGTTGAAGCAGTAGCCAGACAAGGTGGGGCAGCAAGGTGCTACAGTAGGTGAGACAAAGGTGTGGCAAGGATGTATAGAGACACACAGCAGCGGTGACGTAGCGACGCAAGCACTCGGGAGGATGGTGGTAGTGGTGGAAGCTTAGACGTAGCAACAATGGTGGCAGGACAGCAACGCCTGGATAAGGTGGTGCAGTAGATGACTTTGGTGCAAAGGTATAACGACAAAAGCAAATTCAGGGATTGCTATAGGGCAGCCAAGTTGGGGCAGAGCTCGGGCGATGCAAAGATGATGACGTTGTGCAGCGGCGGTGAGCAGAGAAAAGGAAAAGGTGGCTCGTGCAGGCAGCAACGGTGTGGGGTGATGGTAACCAGGGATTTAAATTACGGTCGAGACCTCGTTTTCGGTTGCGTTGCATTTGTCGCGGTTGCGGATATAACGGAGACCATTGCGGTCATTGCGATTATCGCGGTCGTGATTTTTTTTAATTCACACAACTTCACACAAAATATATTATTTGCAATTATAATCATAATTAATTTTATTTTATAATTTTAAAGTAATTTATGATAATTACTAAACATTTAAGATATTTACTGAACATTTTTTAAAATAATTAGTAAATATTTACTTACAAAATTATTAATTAATACTAACTTCTTAAAAAAATTATATTAATTATATTAATTAAAAATTATACTAATCACTACTAATTAAAAAATTAATTACAATTAACCACAAATAAATTATACTAATTAAAAAATTATATTAATTTTTTTATTAAATATTTTCTTAATCCCTAACCTTTCTAACCCAACCCCACCCCCCACCCCCCAAACGAACCCAATCACCCAGTTTCACTTTTTCCCACCCAGCCGACACCTTTCTCCACTTTTTCTGTTTTTTGCTTCGGTCTCCTTCTCCTTCCGCTTTCCCTTTCCAAGCCAGATCCGAGTCTGTTTCCTCTTCTGGCTCCCATTGTCGACTTCTGTTTCGGTGACCCTCAATCGTTCGGACCCTTACGGCCTCGCCTCAACAGCTTTTTGCCTTTCTCCTTCATCGTTCTCTCACTTGCAGTTTGCTTCTGTTTTTATTCTTATTTGTTTATGGACTCTGTATGTGGTTGTGTTGTGTGTTACTGTTGCTGTTAGCTTGGTATTAATCTTTTTTTATCCCGTTATGGGTGTGAAATTAGTTCACACCCGTTTTTTCATAAAAAAAGATGGCGACTGTCGCCGAAACTGCTAAATAGCGGCCGCGACCCCGTGTCGCCGCTGCTATTTTGAACCCTGATGGTAACACACTTCAGCAATTGTAAGCAATGGTGATGATGATTGGAATGAGGGTATAGGTCGGTGCAAGATTCAGTAACTTTGGGATATAGGAAATGCAGTGGTTTAAAGGTGTAACAGTGGCTTGTTTGAGAAGTAGTTTGATGATAAAATGGAAAACAATACTGATGAAGATGATGAAAACTGACAGTACACAACAAGGGTTATGGGATGAGTTTAAGGGTGAGTAAACAGTAGATAGTTTAGTAAAGCAAGAATGAATCGCAAGAAGGGAATTGGACTGGGAAAAATGATGGAGCCAAAGGAAGAGTATGAGAGCTCGATACTGTGTCTACAGCAGACCTACACATATGGCTTCGATACTCGTAGTCCTTGCTTCCTTTCACGACCAGCCTTCACAAGTCCCACTCTCGTTTCTGTTTACACCATGTCCTGCAAGTCTATTCTACTCAATTTTCCAGCCTCATTACCATCCATTCTTTTCCTGTCTTTTCTCTGCTTAAATTTCATAATTCTATAGGTTTTTGTTTTCCTTTAGCAGGCCTTACCTGTTTTGGTAAAAGCCTTTATCCCATGCTTTTGTTCTTCAATTTTTATCCATCTTCATCACTCCTCTTCTCCCTTTTTCGGTCACTACCTCAATCTCATCATTTGCTTGTTTTGTATTTAATCCTTGTCAGTTGCTTAGTTTCTAGTTCATTTGTTTTCAGATACATCATTCTGTTATTCCATTTGTATATCATTTAATTTCCTTTGGCAGCTACTTTCACGTCCTTACTACTCCATCACATCGATTTTTGTCCACTGCCTTATTCAATTCTAACATTTCCCTCTTCTAAACGGCTCCTATCAAGTATGATTTGACCATGCATCAACCACTGCACTTTCTCTATTTTCCCTATGTTTCATTTATTCATTTCTATTTCTTTTCTTATTTCTCTATCATGGAATCACTATCACTAACAAATAATTTAAAATGGCTTCGGGTTGGCTTAAGAAGATGAAGCCAATCTTTGTTCCTAAAATTGATAAATTGAACTAATAATAATATTCTATAATATAATTGATTGTAGTATAATATTGCATCATACCTCACTTGGTATCATGTCATTTTTTTACTCATTAATACTGCATGATATAATATTTTATTTAATTAAATCTACCTAAGTCTCTTATGTTAAATTCTAATTCCAATTAAATTTTCCACCAATGTGGTCTTTCTCAGTTTTATTCATTTACTTGTTAATCATTGCTAAACCAAATACAAGAAAATTCGTGGAATTTGCAAGAGCCTTTTGTCTGGATTTAGAAAGGAATTTGGTTTTGAAGCCAAGCTTGTCCTCAATTATTTTCCAAGTTATCCTGTGTTGGAGATCTCAAATTAATTTGTGAATATTTTGAAGTTCATTACAAATTTTTTATTACATAAACAAAAATACTTTCATGAGGCATTCGAGGTTTTCAATACAAGATGACCTGAAAGATAAGGAAGGTCAAGCTTGGGTTTATAAATCCAAATTCCTTTATAAATCCAGACAAAAGACCCTAAAAATGACATGGTAAATAAAACCAATTACAAACACATAAACAACATCCTAATATATAATACAGTGATATACAAGATATCTGGCCATTCGCAAGTTATGTTGGATAGTCACAATGGAGATGTGACATTTTATAGAAAAACCTATAATTCATAAAGAAATTATCAAAAGCCATTATGATGGAGTAAATAGTTTACCATACTTTAAAATTATCATAATTTCTCACAAAACATAGTATAGTGATATTTTTCGACAAATATGAAATAACAAATAATAAATTAGGAACCGAACTTTTTTCTCTATAGGAATCGGATGAAGAAGCAAATAAACAACTTTCTCCTTCAAATCTTTAAAATCAAGTGAAAAACGAAACAAAATTATATATAAGAATAAAATCCTATTGAAAATTAACATATAAAAAATTAAGTAAAAAAGAGTCGACAATAAACTCTAGAAATGGGGAAGTGGGTTTTCATCGAAAACAATGTTCTTTTTATTTACATCAAACCTAATTATGCAAGAACTAGATGAGATGAACAAACCTCTTTGGTAAGAACTAAAGAGAAATAGAAAAGTTCTCTGAGCTTAATGGAAGAAGACAAGTCGAGAAAGAAGGAAATTTGTTTTTACACTAGATGAGATAAGCTCAGGGATGAAAGGTGAGTTGAGATATAGGGAGCATTTTTTGAACCAAATGAGGTAAGATCATTGGAGAAAGGCAGGTCAATAAAGAAGAAGGGTTTTTTTATATCAAATGAGCTAAGCTCAAACATGAAAGGAAATATGAGAAAGAGGGTAAGAATAGGGTAAAAACAAGTGAGTGAATGAGACTCAAGTTCGAAAATATTGTTGAAATATATTCTAATTTCATAAAACAAAAAAAAAAACGACTGAAGTGAGCACTATAATTAAAATAATAAAATGGAAAATAGACACTATTTTTATTAAAAGAAATGTACTCTTAAATGGTCCTATTTATTTATAAAAAGAGAAAATATATAAAGACTGTTTCATTTTTTAGGTAAATAAACTATGCCTTTATAATGAAATCGTAGATTTTAATGTATTTAGACTATGCTTAAATGAAAGAAATGTAGTCTTGAATAGTACTATTTTTTTAAAAAGAAAAACTTGGAAATTACTTAACACTTTATTTAGTAAATTAACTACTAATTAATAACTAAATCTAAATGTAACATCCAAATTTACGGTACAATATGGTTGGGCTACGAGTTGATGATGGATCCATACAGTGAATTCGTCTATATACATATAAGTTTATGGTAACCAAATTTAAATAAAAGTCAATGGAACTATTTTCCAATTAGTCAACATAACGGTTTTTTCACAAAATTCTTATGTTAATATTCCCCAGACACATTTTTATATACATTAATGTACTTACAAAATTTATATACAAAATAAATGTCTGTACTAGGTATACCTTTAACTCGAAAGAATACTTTGCTGATGTATGGGTGTGCAAAATAATTCGATTTACAAAAGCGGTCTTGTCTACTGACGAGGCTCTATGGAGGAAAGTAAGGGGTGAGCTCAACGTGCTCAGTAAGAAAAATTACGTGGCAAGTAGATAAATACACTATCTATCTATGTAGGCTCACTGTGAAAATATCATTTTGTTGACAATTCAGTAAAATCAGAGTCAAAATCATTAACAATAACAATATTAATAATGTAAACATTGAAGTGCAATAATATAGTATTTAAAATTTTATACGATGACATAAATCCTTTTCATGCAATATTTCGGTTCATACAATCAGTTCAGTACTTCAAATAGACGAGACAAGGTAGAACATGTTATAAACATTAATCAGTATGACAATTGGCCAATTTCGGTGACTCCGGACATCACTGATCAGGTGTGCCGGGATGTCAATCGCCGTGGAAGTGGCCAGCTACCCAAACAGCTCACAGTACAGTATGTCCGAAGACTAATAACACAGTACAACGTACTCACATGCGTCTTGCACGATATATCGTACTCTGTGGACCACAGTAACAGTAACAGTTCAGTAACAATAACAGTGCAACATGACTAATCATTGCCTTTGTCTCAAAAATCAGTGCGAGTCAGATTGTGCGACACGCTATTAGCACGCGCTCAAGCACATTTATCAGTACTAATTTATAAGCAAATTATTTTCATAAAAACAATTCTAAAACTCAGTACAATGCATAAAGCAATTTAAAAGGAGTTGACTTGCCCTTTGTCGGCCAAAATCCCAGTAAACCATCTATAGTAATTAAATCAGGGACTTTCGATTCAAAATCATAATTCATGTTATATCAGTGTCTCTGCAAACAAATTAGATTTATAACAATAAGGTTAGACTGTTTAACTAAGGCCAAAAATCTATAATTTTCAGAGTTATGAAATCAGCAAAGTATTTTTATATACGGTTTAACAGGAACTACATGCAATTATCTCTAGCAACATATAGAATTTTCCTTACCTCGGTGTCTGCCAGTAATCCTCAATACTGAGAGTCAGTCAATTCGTTCCTTGATCGTTTATTTGCCTCAGAGACGTGATCTAATGTACCAAAAATAATTCCTTAAACTCTTCCTTAATATTTCCTCAATAATCTCTTCCTTAAACTTTTTTTTCTCCTTTTTCCTTCTTCTTCCTCTCTTATTCTCCTTCACTGTTTCACTCCCTCAACACAGCTCATTGTCATCAATAACCTCTCGGCACTGCCATTCCTTTCATCTCCCATATTGGCCATCGCCTTCATCATCCTCGTTCTGCCACCACCATCGTCAGCTTCCTTTCTCACCAGTCAGTCCCCTGCTCGATATGCTCTGCTCAATTTCAGTTGCTATTCCAACCCATTCCAGGTGCCGTCTTGGAGTTCTCAAGGGCTCTCGCACTACTCCTACAGATGAATTCTCTCGCTTGTCTTCTGGGCTGTCACTACTACTCTGCTTCTTAGTTCCCTGTCTTCCGTCAGGATTGTCTCGGTTCAGCAATGAGATAGGGGCAGAACTACCTCTACTTCACCATGCCTCTATCCTTTCTCCTGCTACTTTAGTTTCCTACCTTCTCAATTCTCCCTTTCTTGATTAGTTCCCTTCAACCATCAGGCAGTTCTTCAGCCTTGAGCTCGTTCTTTTCTCCTCCACTTTCCCTCTGTTTTGATGATAACTGAAGTTGTCACGACCCTCAACTTACCAAAATTCAACACAATTTTTTTCGTTTTTAATGCATTATTTATTATTCGTCCTTACCTTACCTCAATCATGATCAGTTACCCTCTCAACAGTTGGGCTATGTGTCACTCCTCCCCTAACCATAACATTTTTATTTGTATTATAATTTAGAAGTAAACACTTGTATAAATAAATCAGAGTGCGATTTACATATGTTTACATTGCTTTACATCTCTAATGGTTACATTCAAAATGCTACTGTGCTATACAGAGTTTAGATACAAAATTACATCAGTGTGTATACATTACGCTATGGGATGCAGCGGATACCAAAAGGGAAAGCCTCCAGTCATTCTCAATCTATACTCAAATCTCTGTAGAGAGGGGAAAATAAGGGGGTGAGCAAACCACATGCTCAGTAAGGCAATCATGCGAACAGGTAGATACTGCACTATCTACGGGATCATGATGTCATGCTAAAAAACCACACAATTCTTATTCACATCTAAAAACCATCATTTCGTGCTTGTGTTAATGGCATGTAAAGCAAATCATGCTATTTAGTTCAGTGCACAAATCAAATTCAAAGCATGGCATTAATCATCATGCCTATTTCACAAATAAGGCATGAAAAATCATCATGCATCAGTGCACTTTAAAACCATTTTCATCATTTCTCAAGCAAATCATGCTTTCTCATCTCAATTAAATCAATCAGTCGTCAGGTCTCAGCCCCTCCCTCGGATTATTTTGACCCACAAAACATTTCAAACATGGATTTATTCATAAATAGTAGACTTATGTGATAGGCAATATAATAAGGGAAATCTCCTCTAGGACTATGGCCATATCCTGTGATCCCAAGCTATACTGATCAGGTGTACAGGGTATCACTACTATCTGCTTCCACACGAGAGGCGGGTCACTTCTAGCCGGCCGATCCATAGCAAATCTAGCATCATCCGAAGACGGCATATCACAATTTCAACACGGTACAACGTACTCCATGCTACCTACACGGTACAGCGTACTCCGTGGACCTATATCAACACATCATATCATGCCACATCTAAGAAAAGGACATGCGAGCCTATTTAATCGGTACAACATCCAGTCTACCCGAAGCTCCTAGCACGGATATCAACATGTCAATTCTCAAAATGTAGGTGCGAGCCTATTTAATAAGTGCAACACATAGTCTACCCGAAGCTCCTAGCATGCTAACAAGTATGATGGGCATCTAATGCGAGCTATGCTCCAACACCATGTCAAAACCAGTGTAAAGTATGTGCGAGCTCAACTCTAGCACAACATCATAGAAATACAAGTGAAAGTTAGTGCGAGCTACGCTTTAGCACTCATGCATATAAAAACACATCAAATCATGTGCGAGTCACACTCCAGCACGCTTTCATTCTCACGAAATCCATGTAGGTGGCTCAATTCTTTGTAAAACATAGTTATCAACCAAATCAAATAATTTCTTTTGCAAATCATTTCAAATGTTAGCCAACCTACCAATCACTTGCTAAAAAGCAACAAAACAAGGTTTTCAAAGCATCATGCTTTTGTTTTCATGCATATGTCTCAAAACCTAACTCTTTGCCCTTCAATCGCCCATATCATTTCCTAGTATCACATGCACTCTAGCAAAACATTTAAGTGCCCAAATTATGCATAGATATCTTTAAGAGTCCACACAATTCCCTTACCTAGATTTACTCGAGGTGCGACTCTCTTCCTTTATGCTTCTAGCGCTTTTAGCTCAACTTGCTCCGATGTATCCTCGGGAGCTGCAATTCATTCATCAAATGCTCAAGTTAGTATTGCTAACTCTCATTCAACTATGCAATTTACCCAATGCCTTAAATATTCATTTTACCCCTTTTTGGGTAAGTCTCACAATTCATTCCATAGCACCATCTTAAATCTATACCCACAGCACCATTATCACCTTACAATATCCCATTCATCATTAATACCTCTAAATTTCACTTTCTCACACTAACCCATTTCTAGGTTATAATTGTTCCATTGGATTCTAGATAGTTCCTACAATTAATAAGCACACCATTCAACTCCAAAATTAATAACTTAAACAAATGTACTTGCGTTGGTGCTTTAAAAACTCACCTCTTTGGATTTCTTTCTCACTCCAAATGAAAATGCTCGTTATCCCCTAAATCCAACAAATGGGGGAATGCCTCCAAGCTATGTTGTTCTTCTCCTTGATGTGAATAACTTTACGTCTAATAGCCTTCCCTCAAATCTTCTTGAAAATAGATGGATTTAGAGAGAGAAAACTAGGTTTTTTGTTAAAAATGGTAGAGTGAGAGTGTTTCTCAAAATTTGCAGATCTAACTGCTCCTATTTATATATTTAGCTTAATGAGATCGATCTGCCTTGGGTGGAGATCGATCTGGTCCTCTTAAAATCCCTCTTTTCCACGACATTTGAAAGTATGAGATCGATCTGTCGAAACCTTGAGATCGATCTCTCTTAGGCAAAGAGTTGAGGAGATCGATTTGGCTAGGGAGGAGATCGATCTGCTCCAACCCGAGTGCTAAGGAAATCGATCTGCTTACCTTAAATTCGATCTTCTCCTTACAGAATGTTTAGCAGATCGATCTGGCTCCATTGAAGATCGATCTGGCTTGTTCCATTGCTCGAATAAGAGCATTTTAGCTCTTCAAGATCGATCTCTCATCCTATGAGATCGATCTGGCCTTCATATTTCTAGATTTTGCTGCAGTTTTCTGCAGAAACTTACACCAAAACATCCTTAATTTGCTGCCATAGTCTTTTCCTCATCCAGTTAACTTTAAGACTTGAAAATGTCATCCATTCATACTTTATACACATTAAAACTTATGTGGAATCTTTGTATAACCAAAGGTATATAATATAAACTAAATAGAAGTGCACAACTCATGAAATCTTCATTCCATTTTACCACACCACTCAAAATTCAATATCTTTACATTCCACTCATGGAAATATCCTTCTTACACTCACTATACATTTTGAAACTTGCGTGTATTCCTTACATATTCACTTGATCCTAAATCATTCATTTTACAACTCTATTCAGATATATTACAAAGTTATACATATATGGGGTCTTACATTCTCCCCCACTTAGAAAATTTGGTCCTCCAAATTGAAACCAAATCATACTGTGAATAACTCGAGATACTTCTCCTGCATCATACTTTCTAATTCCCATGTGGCCTCTTCCATTGTGTGATGTTGCTAACGAACTTTCACCAAGGGAATTATCTTTATCCTCAACACCTTTTCCTTTTTGTGCAATATCTGAACCGACTTCTCCATTTATGTCATGCTCTCGTTGAGCTCCAAAGGCTCATACCTTATCACATGCGTAGGGTCCGGGTGATACTTTCGTAACATGGATACACGGAAGACGTTATGTACGCTCGCTAGCTCAGGTGGTAGTGTTAGCCGGTATGCCTTATCTCCCACTCTATAAAGTTTCTCAAATGGCCCTATATACCGAGGGCTCAACATCACTCTCTTCCCGAATCTCATAATCCCTTTCATGGGAGAAACCTTCAAAAACACTGACTCACCCACCATAAACTCTAGTGGTCTCTATCTCTTGTCAGCATAACTATTTTGTCTGCTCTGAGCTGTCCGTAACCTCTCACAAATCAACTGGACATCCTTAGAGGCTTGTCTAACCAAGTCAGGAGCAAAGACCTGTCTATCACCAACCTCTTCCCATCCAATAGGGGAGCAACATCTATGCCTATACAATGCCTCATATGGTGCTATCCTGATACTTACGTGAAAACTGTTATTATAAGTGAACTCTGCGAGTGGCAAATGGTCATCCCAGGAGCATCCAAAATCCAACGCACATGCTCTCAACATATCCTTCAGGGTCTGTATAGTCCTCTCTAACTGACCATCTATTTGAGGATGAAACGCAGTGCTAAAACTCAACTCGGTCTCCATCGCTTCCTAAAAATGCCCTAAAAATGGGAAGTGAAGCAGGCATCCTTATTAGAAACAATGCTCACTGGAATTCCATATAGCCTCACTATCTCACGCATATACAAGTTCGCTAACTGTCATGAACTCTGCAGGTCCTTGGTAATCCCATCCCAAAATCCATGGTGATATGCTCCCACTTCCATGTCGGTATTGGTAGAGGCTGCAAATCCTGCAGGCTTCTGATGGTCTACCTTCACCTACTAAGAAACGAGACACATAACGACATATTCAGCATTGTCTTTCTTCATCCCAGACCACCTATAAACTTTTTACAGGTTTTGATACATCTTAGTACTTCCTGGATGTATCGTATACCTCGATGAGTGAGCCTCTGTCAAGATCAACTTCCTAATCTCTGGATTATGAGGAACACATATCCTACCTCTAAACCTCAACAATCCATCTAAACTCAAGTCAAAATCAGTCTTTGTACCCCTTTGTATCTGCCTGAGTATATCACTGCACTGCTGATCCATTCATTGAGCCTATCGGATTTGATCTACCAAATCCGGTTCCAACGGCAAGTTAGCTACCATAAATCCACTATCAACGTCAGGTGGGATCATATACAAACTGAGGTTCGTGAACTGTTCTAGCAGCTTGTGTTCCCTGATTATCATGAATGACACTATCTCGAGATGCTTCCTACTAAGTGCATCAGCCACTACGTTTGCCTTACACGAGTGGTACAAGATCTCAGAATCATAATCCTTAAAAAGTTTGAGCCATCTCCTCTGTTTCATGTTCAACTTTTTCTACGAGAACAAGTACTTAAGGCTCTTATGATCTGTGTAAATCTGAAATCTCTCACCATAGAGATAGTGGCGCCATATTTTCAAAGCAAACATACAGCCGCTAGCTCTAAATCGTGCATCGGGTAGTTCCTCTCATGATCCTTTAACTATCTCTATTCATAGGCTACTACCTTCCTATCCTGCATCAATACACAGCCCAGTCCTTGGTGTGAAGCATGCGTATACACCGAGAAACCTCCTGAGCTGGTAGGAATGGTGAGAATCGGAGCTGTGGTTAATCTCCTTTTCAAATCCTAAAAACTTTTGTCATACTTATCGTCCCACACAAATTCAATATTCTTCCTCATAAGACGTGTCAAAGGAGCAACTAACCTCGAGAATCCCTCCACAAACCTTCGATAATATCTTGCTAAACCCAGGAAACTTCTGATCTCTGTCACTGTCTGAGGTCTCTGCCACTGTATCACTACTTCAATATTTGATGGATCCACTTGCACTCCATCTTTTGATACCATATGACCTAGAAAAGAGATCTGTTCCAACCAAAAGTCCCTCTTACTAAGTTTAGGATACAACTTCTTCTTTTGGAGCTGTGGGAGCATTCTTCAACTCGAATGGCATAACCATAAACTCATAATGTCCATACCGGGTGCGAAAAGCTGTCTTGGGTACATCTCCACTCCATATCTTCAACTGATAGTACCCAGATCTCAAATCTATCTTGGAGAAGACCTACGCTCCCCTAAGCTGATCGAACAAGTCATCGATGCGTGAAAGGGGGGTACTTATTCTTGATGGTGGTCTTATTCAACAATCAGTAATCTATACACAGTCGGAGGCTTCCATCCTTCTTCCTTACAAATAGAATCGATGCTCCCCAAGGTGAAACGGTCGACCTGATGAACCCCTTCTCCAGTAACTCCTGTAACTGCTTCCATAATTCTTCCAACTCAACTTGAGCCATTCTGTACGGTGGCTTGGATATCTGCTCTGTACTAGGTGTCAAATCTATACCAAATTCCATCTCTTTATCTACTGAATGTAATTTCTTTTATAATAGATGTGAGCTCATATAAAATTTGATACAAATAAATTCCCCATAATATATATCGTATACATCACTATGTTGTTTATATGTTTAGATACAGAACCGTACAAAATATGTATACCTGGCGATCGATAGGAAATGGTAGCAGACAACAGGAATACTATCCCTCAAATGTTCTCACTCTACTGTTGATGCTCTGTAGGGAGATGTAAAAGAAAGTGGGGGTGAGCTCACAACTCAATAGGGAAATTAGGCAAGCAAGTAGACCTCTACACTATCTACTCAAAATAATGTTATGCCTCAAAATATCATTTCCTTAACTCACTTTCAAAGCATGTCTTTAAAATATATATATATATATATGTATATATATATATACTTGTACAGATTAAATCCCATGTACAGAAATCATGCTTTCGTTCTCAAATGTAGGCATGTAGTGCAAAATAATGCATCTTTATAATATCACAATGCCTTTAGATAAATCATGCCATTTATGTTCAAATCATAGTAAATATGGCATTTAAATCATTCACATCACAATAATCGGATTTCGACCAATCCCTTAGGTCTATCCGTATCATAAATAAATCAATCAGGTGATATATCATGCGAGACTTTGTGGTGAAATGCAATAATATCCTGTACTATGGTCATATCCTATAATGGTGATCCCAACCAACAAGGAATCCTAGTGTGCGGGGCATCATTGCTGCAACGGAAGGGGGGTCAGTTTATCACAACCGCTACCTATAACCTCCTCAACTCAACAACACCACATGGTACAGTGTACCCCATGCCACTGGCACCGTACAATGTACTTCGTGGACCCTACATCACAGTCGGGGTGCCTGCCATAGGTCTTAGCCCTCAAACCATGGAATATAAATACCACGTCTCTAAATCCACATACGAACATCTCACAGTGTGACACTCAGTCTACACAAGGAAATCAAGCACGATTTTTCAACATGTCTTATATATCACATAAAATACAGGGCGCGCCTTTGAGCGTGACTCACTGTCGACACTCAGCTCAAACACTGTTTCACATCACAAACTCAACTCTATTACAAGTAAACCTCCAGCACTAGGTCATGCATAGTTCATGTATCAAATCAAGTATGAGCAATCGCTCCAGTACCATGCTCTGAAAACAAAAAACTCATCAAATCAAGTATGAGCAATAGCTCAAGTACTATGTCATGTATAAATCACGAAGAATAGAGTACGAGCAATGCTTTAGTACTATGTCATGCATCTCATGAAAAATTCGAGCACGAGCTAATCGCTCTCATGCATAAATCATATAAAACTGACTACGAGTAATAACTCCAGCACTCTATCATGCATGTCATGGAAATCTAGTGCGAATCATACATCAGTACTAATATATGTGGAAAATATATTAAATCAAGTGTGAGCTGTGCTCTAGCACGATTTATTCTCACATAATTCGATATATGGCTCTTTAAAAAGGGATGATTTTTAAAAGATCAAAATCAACACTATAAGTGTGCTAAATTCACATCTACTTTAAAAACATTAGCCCATCTATTTACTCTTATGCTAAACAGTAGTAAAACACTCAAAATGGTGGTTTCCATGCTTTTTACAACTTTTCCCAAAAGTTGACTTTTTTCCTAACTAAGGGTAAAATCATAATTTGCCACTATCAAGTCACAGTAATTATTATTCACTTTCTTTGACCCTCAGAGTTTTTAAGTGAATGTAAAAACAGATGAAAATATGTGCAGGTATCTCTAACTACTCACAAAAGTCCCTTACCTGCAATCACTTGAGAAATTTTACTTTCTCAACGCTGCTCGATCTAGCAGTCCAATTCGCTCCTCCATTAATCTCTAGAGCTGTATATAACCATTTATCAGGTGAATTATATTTTTCCTACTGTATTTCACACTAAATACAGTCTATTTCACTTAATGGGCCTTAATAAACCTTAATGGGCCTAACTATGCCTTAACCCCATTTTCATTTTACTATTCATTTTCGTTGTGCCTATTAGGCTTATAGGGCCCACCAACTATTATTAGGCTTATCCAGGACCCATTACATCACATTGGGTCGAAACTAATTTGGCTTGGCCCATTGGACCTGTTGGCCACATGCCATGGTCGAGAGCATCCCATGTCGTCGGTCACACCATGGCATGCCGTCCATGTCCATTTATTTAGCCAATTCACTTAGGCATTTTCACAATCACTTGGTTGGCAATATTCATAAGCTTCACATAGTTCATTTAGGCATTTATCAAACACCTTGATTGCCAACCAAATTCATGAATAAATTAATCAAATTGATTAATTCTAACTATATCATAATCATGAACATATGTACATTAACTCATTTATGCCTTAAAATCATATGGGCATTCATCAATATATCACTACTCACTCTCGGCCTAACCATGTTCATAGTGATTTCATATGTTTCAATGTTTAAAACATATACCAATATACTTAAAATCATTCATACTTTAACATATATGAATTTAAAAGCTTGAAATTATACCTAGATTTCGTGTTCACACTTGGCCAAAACTTTGGAGCCTCACGATTTGCACACATGGCTTCTTTGTAGCCAATTCTAACATATGTCACTCTCCTCTCAATTTGGAACAACTTTCATGAAGAATGCAAGTTCCAAATATGCCTAAATCCTAGTGATTTCTAGTAAGAGAAAGCTTGGATAAATGTATTTCAATGGTTTCCTTGTGTAGCTGATAAGGGTATGGTGAAGAAGACTATGTGGTGGCTGATTTTATAAGCCATTTACTTAGCCATTAAGACTTACTTTCCAGCCATTATAATTGACTTCATAAAGTTTAGTTAATAGTCATCACATGAGTCATAGTTAACTTTACTAATGGGTTAGATATTTAATCCATTTGGGCCTTACAATTGGACCTCTCGGTTTGGATTTTACTATACATCGGGCCTTTAATTGTCTAAATATTTGACCTATCAATTAGTCCAACAATTTGGTCTAAGGGACCTAAGAAATTCGATATACGTTTAGTATACCTTAATGGGCTCTTAAAATCTTCATTTTGGCCCATTACGTTTTTAACCATTAAATTAAATCAGGAATCCATCCGAATAAATTTTCCTTACTTTCGGGGATGATTATCTTGTATTCTGACCAAAAATATTTTTCCCCAAATTTTCCTCCAAACTTAGGTTAATTTTAACCATGGTTAGTCAACCATGGAAAAGTCCACTTTTCTTAACTATAGTTGACTTTCTCCTTAATCATTGACCAAGTTGACCTTTTTTCAAAATTTCAAAAGTGTCATATCTTATGTTTTACACTCTCGTCTTTACGTTTTAGCCGTTTTTGGTAGTTAGATATGCCTTACATGCCTTAAATACCTTAAACCGTTAAAAAGGTCTGTTTTGCCCTTTTTAACTTTTACTCTTGTTCTTTGTTTTCGGGACTAAATCAAACTGACTTTCCTTCATGAGCTCTCTATATCTTCTCATTTTAAGTTCTTCTCTTTAGTCAGAATGATTCAGATCCACTTGGTTTAAAATGTGGCTCTTATAGCTCACATTAGGCTTTTATGTAGCTTTTAAGTGTTAAAGCATTTCACTAACAGTTAAATCTAGTAAATACTCTTCTTATGATTTAAATAACTTAATACATGTCTGTACATATATAAATCATAAGGAACAAGCTACATAAAAATACGGGTCTGACACTGATACATCTTGTTACTTCCCGGATGCAGTGTATACTTCGACAAACGAGCTCATGTCAGGATCAATCTCTTGATCTCTGGTTTATCGGGAACACATATCCTACCCCTGAACCTCAGCAATCCATCTGAACTCAACTCAAAATTAGTCTCCGTACGCCTTTGTATCTGCCTGATAATATCACTACACTGCTAATCAATCTGCTGAGCCTACCAGATATGATTTACCACATTCGGTTCCAATCGCAGGCTAGCTACCATACAACTATTATCAGTATCAGGCAAGGACACATCTAAATTGAGGTTCGTGAACTGTTCCAACCGCTCGTGTTCCCTGATCACCATGTATGATACCAACTCGAGATGCTTCCTACTCAGTGCATCAGATACTACATTCGCCTTACCTGGGTGGTACAAAATCTCACAATCATAGTCCTTTAGAAGCTCAATCCAGCTTCTCTATCTCATGTTCAACTATTTCTGTGAGAACAAATACTTAAGGCTCTTATGGTCAGTAAATACTTGAAATTTTTCACCGTATAGATAATGGCACCATATCTTCAAAGCGAATACTACGACGTCCAATTCTAGATCATAGGTCGGGTAGTTCCTCTCATGATCCTTCAGCTATCTGAATCCATAGGCGACTACCTTTCCATCTGCATCAGTACACAGTGCAGTCCTTAGTACAAAGCATCTATATATATAGAGAAACCTCCTCAGCTTATAGGAAGGGTGAGAATTAGAGCTATGGTTAATCGACGCTTCAGCTCTTGAAAACTCATCTCACATCTATCGTCCCACACGAATTCAACATTCTTCTTCATGAGACGTGTCAACGGAGTAACTAATCTCGAGAATCCCTCCACAAACCGATAATAATACCTAGCTAAACCCAGAAACTCCTGATCTCCATGACTGTCTGGCTTCTCTGCCACTAAACCACTGCCTCAATCTTGGATGGGTCCACTGACGCACCATCCCTCGATACAATATGGCCCAAAAAAGAGATCTGCTCTAGCCAAAAGTCACATTTACTGAATTTAACGTATAACTTCTTCTCTTGGAGCGTTTGTAGCACTATCCTTAGGTGTTGTTCATGCTCTTCTCTAGATCTCGAATACACCAAGATGTCATCGATGAACACGATAACAAAATGATTCCAAATACTGGTGAAACACGTCCTTCATCAATGACATAAAAGCTACGGGAGCATTTGTCAACTCGAATGGCATAACCATAAACTCATAATGACCATACCAAGTGTGGAAAGCTATTTTGGGTACATCTCCATCCCGAATTCTCAACTGATGGTACCCAGATCTCAAATCTATCTTAGAAAAGACCTGCGCTCCCCGAAGTGTTGATCTAACAAGTCATTGATACGTGGAAGGAGGTACTTATTCTTGATGGTCGCCTTATTTAACAACTTGTAGTCAATACACAGTCGGAGGCTCCCATCCTTCTTCTTTACAAACAAAACCGGTGTTCCCTAAGGCGATACACTTGGTCTGATGAACCTCTTATCCAATAACTCTTGGAACTACTTCTTCAGCTCCTCCAACTCAATCAGAGCCATTCTATATGGTGGCTTGGATATAGACACTGTACCAAGTGTCAAATCTATACAAAATGCCATCTCTCTATCTGGCGATAACCCTGGTAAATCATCCGAAAAGATATATGGAAATACCCGAACCATGAGGATGTCTCCCAATTCCGGACGTGCCTTATCCCCCTCAACGACATACGCAATATAACCTTTCAAAATATTAATTATTTAGTCAGCATAAAAATGCATCTATTTCACTTACAATCAACTACTACTTTCATTACTTTTCAAGGAAACTTTATGATACATTTTTCGGGGAAATTTACGGTAATGCTATCTATCCCTGAAAAGGTTACCATCTTAGAAAAACAATCTACCATAACACGGTTTGTAGCCAACCAATCTGTTCCTAGGATTACATCAAAGTCTCTCATATACATTAAAATGAGGTCGGCTGACCTTTCCTTTTCCACTACTTTCAACTTGCAATCCTTATATACATATTCGACTAGCTGACTATTATTCATGGGAGTGCTTATCAGCATTCTCCTACTTAACGGGGTAAGTTACACATATTTGAACAACTTATATGCAAATGAAGGCAATACAAATGAATACGTGGCACCAGGATCTATCAAAACATAAGCTTCAAGATCAAAGATCAAGATAGTACCTTTCAGCACATCTGAAGATTGATCTGCAGTATCCTGGTCTAGTGTGTTTACTCACCCTTTGCCAACTACTTGTTTCCCTTTCTCTTCAACTATCGCCCTTCGCCTCAGAGTAGGAGTACCAGCAAAAGCTCTCTCTAGCTCTTTGCCCTTCTATGGGGAACTCTCAATTATCTCTCAGTAGTTTCAGATTTTATGCATTGACTTCCCTTATCGAAAACAAATTGTAGGAGGTCCATAATGCAGTCGAGTTTCTTGGTACCTACCACACTCACTACACTGTTCTGTAGTAGGCCGTGGCCCTCCAATCACTATACCCTTTGCTGGAGCTATGGCAAGATACACGAGAGGCTTAACTGTCCTCTCCCAGATCTCTTCAATCTTCGGCCTCTTCCCAGATAATCTCATACTTCCTCTATAACTGAAAACTCTATCCACTGCCTATCTCTTCCCATCTCTATCCCTCACTCTATCAACCTTCCCAAACTCTAAGGAATTTTGCTAAATATCCTGTTCAGACAACTACACCTTGTGCACTACCTGCTCATAGGTCGGTATATCAAAAGGAACCAATCGAGATCTGGTGGCTGGTCTCAGTCTATCAACAAACTTTTGGACCTTCTTGACCTCACTATCCATCATGTCAGGATCATACCTACCTATGGAGATAAATTTTATCTTATACTCATCCACTGATTTGCTCCCCTGGGTTAATCCCAAGAACTCCATTTACAGCTTCTGCTACATAGTATCCGGAATATACTGCTTCCGAAAGGCCTCTAAAAATATATCCTAACTGATCTCTATATGCCGGGCTCTCAGAATGGCTCTAGTGGATTTTCACCAATGCTCTGCCAATCCTTTCAGTATGAATGTGGTAAAAGCAACCATCTATGTAGTAATGCACTCAAAAAATCCATATAACTTCTCAATCTCATTCACCTAGTCCTCTGCAGCTACTGGGTCCTTAATCCCATTGAAAGACGTTGGTATAAATTTTTGGAACTGCCATAATCTATACAGGTCACATCCATGACCCCAACCTCTACTGCCCTATGGTGGAGCAACAGTAGAAGGCGTATCCATTATTCTTACATTCCTCTGATCGTGAACAGATTCATTACCAACATTTGGGTTGTGCATCGGTGTAAATCTCATCCATCCATACCATTTCAATTTACATTTTATTTAAAGGTAAACACAAGCATTTCTTAAATCAGAGTTGCGGTTTACAAGTGTTTACAATTCTTTACATCCGTAAATGTTACATTCAAGATATTACTGTGCTGTTGCATGTCTAGATACAAAATTGTACAAATGTGTATACCTTTATATGATGGGATGCAAAGGACTCCAAAAATCAACTCCTCAGTTGCTCTCAGTCTACGTAAAGTGCTCTGTAGAGGGGGGAAATAAGGGGATTAGCAAACCACACGCTCAGTAAGGCAATCATGCTAGCAGGTAGATAACTGTTCTATCTACATGATCGTGATGCCATGCGTAAAACCATACAGTTACTCCTCATACCCAAAACCATCAGCTCATGCACGTGTTCATGATATATAAAGCAGTTCATGCTATTCAAATCAGTGCACAAGTCATAAATAAAGCATGGAAAATCATCATGCACAAGTCGTAAATAAATCATGAAAAATCGTCACACGAGGTGCACTTAAAAGCAGTTCATACTCAACACAAATCAATACAATTCAGCATTCGTCAAGACTCAGCCTCTGCATTGGACTGTCTTGACCCACAAAACAATTTAAAAACATGGATTCATCATAAACCAAGTGACATGTGAGATTAGGTAAATAATAATAATAGTGGTAATAACTAGGACTATGACCATATCATCTATGATCCCAGGCTACACGGATCCTAGTGTGCGGGATATCACCACTATCTGCTTTCGCATGGAAGGTGGGTCATGTCCAACCCAACGGTCCATAGCAGATCTAACCTTCATCCGAAGATGGTATATATAAATATATATGCATACACGATACAACGTACTCCGTAGACCCATATCATCACATCATATCGTGCCATATCTCAATACGCACGTGCGAGCCTATTTAATCGGTGTGACACACAGTTTACCCGAAGCTCCTAGCGTGGCTCCCAACATGTAATAAAAATCAAGTGCGGGTAATCTCTAGCACGACTGTAAATGTATAGTAGACATCTAGTGCAAGCAACACTCCAGCACCAAGCCATAAAATCCATGTGAAAACTAGTGCGAGCTAAGCTCTAACACTCATGCATGTAAAACTCTAGTGCGAGCACCGCTGGAGCACTAATGCATGTATAAACACATCAAATCTCATGCAAGCAACGCTCTAACATGCTTTATTTCCACACAACTCATGTAGGTAGCTCATTTGTGCGCAATAAATGGTTATTAAATCAAATCAAGCTATTTTCTTACAATAAATGCTAGCTAGCCTACCAATTCACATGCTAAAAAGCAGTAAAAGACTCAAGAACATCATGTTTTTTCTTTTCATAAACTTTTCAAAAATCCCACTTTTTTGCATTCCGAGAGAAAATGATAATTTATCATTTCGAACCCTTTAAAATATTAATCATTGTCGGTGATTCTCAAACATTTTAGAAACTTTAAATGCGCCCAAAAACGCGTACAGGTATCTTTAGGAGCCAACAAAATTCCCTTACCTCAATTCACTCGGAAGCAACTTCTTCTTCCTTTCCCACTTTTCTTGATTGGGCTCAATTTTCTCCCGATATATCCTCGGGAGCTGCAAACATTCATCAATCACATGAGTCAATACTGATAACTCACATTCTGCCTTTATCCTAGTCATTATATGTTATTAAGCCTAATTTTCTCTTAAGTCGATTTTGACTGTTCTATTCATTTCACCCAAGCCCATTAGGCTCCTTAGGCTCATTATTTCTCGTTGGATCGAATTCTAGGCCCATTGACCTTATCGAGCTGATTGCGTTAAGTTTGGTCCATGATTACATTCAGCCACAACACAGTGGTCGAGCACCCATCCAGCCATTTGTAACCAAATTTGGTTAGCAAATTCACTTAATTATTCATCAAGCACTTAGCATGCTTGTTTTAACCTTAGTTTTACATTCATTCATGCATTTTCACAAACACTTTATATACACATTTCATAACATCATCAAATTTCATAGATTGATTTCGCTAAACCAATTCAAAATCATGCATATAACATTACTAACACCTTAGTATAACCAATTCATCATTAAATCCACCTTAGCTCATTTTCTCACACTAAACCCATTTTTAGGTCATGGTTGATTCATCAGGTTCTAGGTAGTTTCAACCAATAATACATACACCAATCAACTCATAACAATGTGTAGATAGACATACTTATAGTTGGTGTATTGAAAACTCACCTAGCCTATTTTTTCTCTTGTCTGAAATTGGAAGACCCTTTTGCTCATTCTATCCAAGGATTTGAATGCTGATTCTAAACTATGTTCTTCTCCTCCTCACAATGAACAACTTTGCTTAAAGTAACTTTTCTCAAATCTTTTTTGAAGGGCATGGTATTCTAGAGTGAGAAAACTTTTTTCTTTTTGGGTAAGAATGGATAGGTGTTTTTTTTTTTTCTACGGAAGAAACTTGGTCGTCGAGTTTTTATATAATAGGGGTGGTGAGATCGATCTCCTAGGGTAAGCGATCGATCTTCCTTTAGTTAGAACTATCGAAGTATTCAGGTATGTAAGTGTGGGATCGATATGCTACTTGGGAAGAGATCGATCCTTTCTTGGCAGAATCCAGTGGAGATCGATCTCCTCATGGCGAGAGATCGATCTGCTCCTTGGGAAGGGATCAATCCTTGCTAGGCAGGAGCAAATCGAGATCGATCTACTCATGGGGAGAGATCAATCTGCTCCTTGGGAAAGGATCTATCCTCTCTATACAAAACTAAACTGAGATCGATCTGCTTAAACAAGAGATCAATTTGCTTTGAATAAGGGATCGATCTGGACTTCATCTATAGGTTTCCAACTGTAGATTTTTCAAGAATTTCAAAGGCCTTTGATTTCTTCACTAGTCTTTCTACATTCTATTCACTCTTAGAGGCCAAAAAGGTTCATTTCTTATGATTCACATACTATGTGACTTGTGTGTACCGCATGGAATCATAAAGGGTACCTAGAATTCACGTTTGAGTCATTATATTCAGTTTGAAGGGTTTTAATTCCATTCATTTAATCAGTGGCCACTTTAGCCCTTATTTAGCCATTGCGTTTATTCATGAATATTCATTCATTCTCTATGCAACTTTATTCAAGCAAAAGCTCTTCTAATGATTTAATCAACATGTGAAAATGTATTACATCATATGAATTATAAGGAATTTATTACCAAACGTGGGTTTTACATAATCTCCCCCACTAAGGAAACTTGGTCCTCCAAATTGGAATCAAATCAGTTGGTGAATAAATCTAGGTACTTCCTCCCATCAAACACTCCAATTCCCAAGTAGCTTCATCAGCAATGTGATACTGCTAAAGAATTTTCACGAAGGGAAACTTCTTGGACCTCAACACCTTTTCTTTCGTATCCAATATTTGAATTGGCTTCTCAACATGCGTCATGTTCTCATTGAGCTCCAATGGCTCATATCTAATCACATGCACCGAATCCGGGTGGTACTTCCATAACATAGAGATGTGGAAGACGTTATGAACGCCCGCTAGCTCAGGTGGCAATACTAGCCTGTAGGCCTTATCTCTCACTCTATCGAGTATTTCAAAGGGTCCAATGTAACGAGGACTTAACTTTCCTTTCTATCTGAACCTCATTATTACCTTAGAAGGAGAAACTCGAAAAATTATAGACTCACCCACTGTAAACTCCAATGGTCTCTGTCTCCTATTAGCATAGCTCTTCTGTTCACTCTGAACTGTCTGTAACCTCTCACAAATCAACTAGACGTCCTTAGAGAGTTGTCTCACTAACTCAAGAGCAAATATCTATCAGTCACCCACCTCTTCCCATCCAATAGGGGAATGGCATCTACGGCCACACAAAGCCTCATAGGATGTCATCCTGATACTCGAATGATAACTGTTATTATAGGCGAACTCTGCGAGTGGTAACTGGTCATCCCAAGAGCCTCAAAAGTCCAGTGTGCACGCTCTCAACATGTCCTTCAGGGTTTGTATAGTCCTTTCTGACTAACCATTTGTCTGAGGATGGAAAGCTGTTCTAAAACTCAGTTGGGTTCCCATAGCTTCCTGAAAATGTTCCTAAAAGTGGGAAGTGAAGCGGGAATCCCTATCTGACACTACGTTCAGTGGAATACCATGCAACCTCACTATCTCGTGCACAAAAAATTTCGCCTGAGTACTTTGAGTATCGGTGGCTCTCATAGCTAGGAAGTGTGCCAACTTCTTCAATCTGTCCACTATTACCCAAATTGCATCGTGATTCCTGTGGGTCCTGGGTAAACCCATGACGAAGTCCATAGTGACATAGTCCTATTTTCAAGTCAGTTTAGGTAAAGGTTGCAATAACACTGCATGATGTTTTTTATGCTCTACCTTCACATGCTAACAGATAAGACACTTCGCCACATACTCCACTACATCTCTTTTCATCTTTGACCACCAATACACTCTCTGAAGCTTCTGATACATCTTGTTACTTCTCGGATGCAGTGTATACTTCGACGAATAAGCTTCTGTCAAGATCAATCTCCTAATCTCTAGTTCATCAGGAATATATATCCTACCCCTAAACCTCAGCAATCCATTTGAACTCAACTCAAAATCAGTCTTCGTACCCCTCTGTATCTGCCCCATAATATCACTGTATTGCTGATCAATCTGTTCAGCTTGTCGGATACTATCTACCATGTCTGATTCCAATCGTAGGCTAGCTACCATACACTCACTATTTGTATCAAGTAGGGTCACATCTAAACTGAGGTTCATAAACTATTCTAACAGCTCGTGTTCCATGATCATCTTATACGATACCAACCGGAGATGCTTCCTACTCAGTGCATCAGCTACTACATTTGCCTTACCTGGGTGGTACAAAATCTCACAATCATAGTCTTTCAGAAGCTCAAGCCACCTTCTCTGTCTCATGTTCAACTCATTTTGTGAGGACAGATACCTAAGGCTCTTATGGTCAGCAAATACCTAAAATTTCTCACTGCATAGATAATGGCGCCATATCTTCAAAGCGAATACTACGATCGCCAATTCTAGATTGTGGGTCGGGTAGTTCTTCTCTTAATCCTTCAGCTGTCTGAATTCATAGGCGACTACGTTCCCATTCTATATTAGTATACAACCCAATCCTTGGTACGAAGTATCTGTATATACAGAGAAACCTCCTGAGCTGGTAGGAATGGTGAGAATCGAAGCTGTGGTCAATCGATGCTTTACATCTTGAAAACTCTTCTCACATCTATCGTCCCCCACGAATTCAACATTCTTCCTCGTGAGATGATACACTTTAAAGGTAATGTTCGCAAGTGCACGGGTCGTACAAGTAATAATGGGATTTGAGTCCCGAGTTATTGTCCCACAGAGAAGTTGACTTGCCTAATTAACTATCGGTTAATCTTACCCTAAGTATATTCTAGCAAATTACAAAATTGAGGTGGGTGATCTACTTAGCTAGAATTAAAAATACTGAAAGCAATAAAATAATAAAAGCTATAAAATAAAGAAGTTAAAACCGAGCAAAATTACTTACAGTGCTCCATGCAATTAAAATCAAAAACCTACAAAAGAAATTAAAACAGTTAAAACTAATTAACACAATTAAAATAAAATGCAATTATGAAAATAAAGCAATAAAATTAAACTACAATTAAACTAACCTAAAATGCAATTTTAAACTACTTAATCAAAATGCAATTTAAACTAAACTAAAACTTAATGAAAATCAAGACTAAATTAAAAATGCATGAAACACATTTAATCTAAATTAACTCTAAGTGCATCTAAACTAAAATAAAATCCTAAAACATTTAATATAAAACTAACTACTAACTTAAAATTAACACTACAAATTAACATGCAAAAATAATAAAACTAACCTACCATTATAATTGACTAAACTAACTAACTAACAACTAACAAATGCATGAAAATGGATTAATTGCTACAATACACTAGCCAAACAAACCTTAACCAATTTAAATCAACCAATCCCTCCATTCACTGTTCACGCGTCTTTCTTTGTTTATTTTCCATTTCCAGGCTGTGCTCGGTTTGTCCTCTGCTCCAAGCTTTTGCCTGCTGTTCGGCCTCCATTCTCGGTTTGTCATGCAATACTGAGACTGCACTTGCTCCAGGCTACTCTAGGTCTGCTTGGCTGCTAACGATACTATCCCACGGCTGCTCCAGGCGGCCTGTAACCTCTGCATTAGTCGTTGTCCTACTGCATTCTGCTTCTGCTGTTTCTGCCCTGGTGTGTCTCGGTTCCAGGTAGTCACGGGTTTTCCTCTGCCCAGCTACTACATACAGCCTGCACAAGTCCACTTGCTGTCCTGCATCTGCCATGCTTTCTCTTGGATCCATTGCCCAGGCGTGCCCAGCTTGCTGTCTGCAACTCTCACCAACTTTGCCTCGGTTCTGTGTGCTCCTTCCTGCAACAAGCTTAGCACATCTCCAACTGCTTCAGCTTCATCAGCCTACTGCATTTGCGTTTATCTGGCTCCTAGACTGCACGCGACCTGTTGTACCCACGGTACCAGCTTGCTTCTTACTCCCGATTCTGTACAGCACATTGGCTTTAGAACAGAGCAGAGCAGAGACGGATGATGATCCTCGTCTACTGTAGCAATGCAACCCAGCCAGCTTCTGTTCTGCTCAGCTACCTTCCTATTATTCCTCCTGTAAAGTCTTGTAATAATAAATAGCTTAAACAGACTAAACCGAATCAACTAATTATTGCTAAACTGAGGAATGAGGGAGCAACATGGGCTATACCTTGCTTCATTTTCTGCTTAGCCTACCGTTCCACTGTGCGAGTAATGCAAGAACAGAATCTGATGTTGAACTTGCACCACTGCCCCAGAACAAGGTAAGATGAGAACAACGTGCTTAAGCTAGGCAGCCCTCAAATGTTTCTCACCAAATTAAGCTAAAACAAACATAAAAAAAAAGAAACAATTA
Source organism: Firmiana major (assembly GCA_033439115.1). Classification (NCBI taxonomy): domain Eukaryota; kingdom Viridiplantae; phylum Streptophyta; class Magnoliopsida; order Malvales; family Malvaceae; genus Firmiana; species Firmiana major. The sequence continues at coordinate 39,407,147 of CM065908.1, read as the reverse complement.
CCAACAGCATGTAAAAGGATGAAGAGGGAGTCATAAAACAAAGAAAAATAGTGAATAAAACTAGTAACCCGAGAATGAAACCAACCAAGAAAGCAAAACCGAGAACTAGAAGTAATAAAAGCTTGCTTTTCATAAAGAAAATGTAAATTCCATGAACAATAACTAGAACAAACTTTAAAAATGCTAACCGAGAAAAATACTTGGAAAATTAAACTAAAAACAAACTTAAAAACTAAAGCTACTTTAGAATTACAACTACTTCTAATTTACTCTACACTACTCCTAACTACCCTACATTACATATTCCTAAAATTGCATCATCTTTCAATTGTCATCCTTTCCTATTTATAAACACAATAGGGGTAAAATTGTAATTTCTACATCCTTGATAAGTTGGCATTTTTTTGGCCATTTGTCTTTACACCATTGGCTCCTTGAAAAGATATTTCCATGTCATCGGTCTTATTATCCAATTGGATGTGCTAGGTGGCATGACTCATGTTGTCCGCGTGGCTCAATCTTGATTTTAGCCCAATTTCGATCCATTTTCTACCGAAATATTCAAAATTCATCCGGATTTAATTTATCTGCAAACATGAGAATTTTAATTAAATAAAGGGGATAATTAACAAAATAAATTGGGGATTTAAATAATTAATTAGGAAATTGAGCATAAATAATTCTAAAAATATAGAATTCTCATGAGACGTGTTAATGGAGCAACTAATCTAAAGAATTCTTCCACAAACCGTCAATAATATCCAGCTAAACCCAAGAAACTCTTGATCTCCATGACTTTCTGAGATCTCTGCCACTAAATCACTGCGTCAATCTTAGATGGATCCACTGACACACCATCCCTCGATACAATATGGCCCAAAAAAGAGATTTGCTCTAGCCAAAAGTCACACTTACTGAATTTAGCATATAACTTCTCTCGGAGGGTCTGTAGCACTATCCTCAGGTGCTGCTCATGCTTTTTCCTAAATCTCGAATACACCAAGATGTCATCGATGAATAGGATAACAAACCGATTCCAAATACTAGTGAAACACCTCATTTATCAACAACATAAAAGCTACGGGAGCATTCGTCAACCCAAATGGCATAACCATAACCTCATAATGACCATACCGGGTGCCAAAAGCTATTTTGGGTACATCTCCATCCCGAATTCTCAACTGATGGTACCCAGATCTCATATCTATCTTCGAAAAAACCTACGCTCCCCGAAGTTGATCTAACAAGTAGTCAATGCGTGGAAGGGGGTACATATTCTTTATGGTCGTCTTATTCAACAACCTATAGTTAATACACAATTTGAGACTCCTATCCTTTCTTTTTACAAATAGAACCGGTGTTCCCCCAAGGTGATACACTCGGTCTGATGAACCCTTTATCCAATAACTCTTGTAACTTCTTCTTCAGTTCCTCCAACTCAATCAGATCCATTCTGTACGGTGGCTTGGATATCGGCTTTATACCAAGTGTCAAATCTATACAAAAATCGATCTCTCTATTTGGCGGTAACCATGGTAAATCATCCAGAAAGACATCTAGAAATTCTCTGACCACAGAGATTTCTCGTAATTCTGGACGTGCCTTATCCGCCTCAACCATATACGAAATATAACCTGTAAAAATATTAATCATTTAGTCAGCAGAAAAATGGATTTATTTCGCTTACAATCAACTACTACGTTCATTACTTTTCAAGGGAACTTTACAATACATTTTTCGGGGAAATTTACGAAATGCTATCTATCCCTGAAAAGGTTATCGTCTTAGAAAAACAATCTACCATAACATGGTTTGCATCCAACCAATCCATTCCTAGGATTACATCAAGGTCTCTCATATACATTAAAATGAGGTCGGCTAACATTTCCTTTTACCCTACTTTTAATTTGTAATCCCTAAATACATAATCTACTAGCTGACTATTCTTCATGGGAGTACTTATCAGCATCCTCCTACTTAATGGGGTAAGCTTCACATATTTAAACAACTTATATACAAATGAAGGTAGTACAAATGAATGCATGGAACCAAGATCTATCAAAACATAAGCTTCATGATCAAAGATCAAGATGGTACCTTTCACCACATCTGAAGACTGATCCGCAGTATCTTGGTCCACTGCGTGTACTCGTCCTCTGCCAACTACTTGCTTCGCCTTCTTTTTAGCTATCGCCCTTCGCCTCGAACTAGGAGTATCAACAACTGCTCTCTCCAGGTCTTTGGCCTTCTGTGGGGTACTCTCAGTTATCTCTGGGCAATTTTAGATTATATGCCCAGGCTTCCCACATCGAAAACACACTTCAGGGGGTCCATAACACGGTCGAGTTCCATGGTACCTACCACACTTACTGCATTGTTCTATAATAGGCCCTCCAATCACTATACCCTTTGCTAGAGCTATGGTTAGATACACGGCAGGATTAACTGTCCTCTCCCAAATAATCTCCTGCTTCCTCTATAACTGAAACCTCTATCCACTGCCAGTCTCTTCCCATCTCTGTCCCTCACTCTACCAACCTTCCCAAACTTTGAGGCATTTCACTCAATATCCTTTTCACACAACTGTACCCTATGCACTTCCTCCTCATAGGTCGGTATATCAAAAGGAACCAATCGAGATTTGATGGCTGGTCTCAGTCTATCAACAAACTTTTGGACCTTCTTGACCTCAATATCCATCGTGTCAGGATCATACCTGTCAAGGGATATAAATTTTGTCTCAAACTCCATTTGCAGCTTTCGCTTCGCAGTATCCGGAGCATACTGCCTTCGAAAGGCCTCCAAAAATATATCCCAGCTGATCTCTATATGTCGAGCCCTCAGAATAGGTATGGTGGATTTCCACCAATGCTTTGTTGATCCTTTCAGCATGAATGCGGTAAAATCAACCATCTCTATGGTAGTGCACTCAAAGAATCCATATAACTTCTCAATCTCATTCAACGAGTCCTCTGTAGCTACTGTCTTTAATCCCACTGAAAGAGGGTGGCTTACATTTTTAGAACTGTTGTAATATATCCAGGTCACATCCATAGCCTTAACGTCTAGTACCCTATGGTGAAGTAACAGTAGAAGGCGTATCTCGTACTGGTGGGAGTGTGGGAGTATCTATGGTCTGAGGTCTCTGGGCTAGTTGTAGAGGCATCTCAAGAGCAGCCGCCTGTTCAGCCTCACCTTGTGCAGCTAGACCTTGCCCGCCCTCAGCTTCAGGTATCGACTGGAGAATCAACTCCAAAATTGTCTCTAAGCTCTAATCTATCCTCGTAAAGTGTGACTTAGTACTCTCGAGTATCTCTGCCAGACCCTGTGGGGCATGCTCGACTTCAACCTCCACCTCTATCTTCTCCTAAGTCTCATGTAGTAATGACTCAGCACGGCTCTCAAGCCTACCCCTACACCTCTAGCTCGTGCTCTTGCCTCTCTACCGCGACTGGTATTAGGCATAATGCCAAGATTCCTACATTCACAATCATTTCTTAGTCAAACCCATCTCGATATACATTGTTGTATCTAGACAAGCACAGTAACATGGGGATGTAATTTTCCTAATTATTAACACCGACACATATCAGACCAACTTTGTTCTGATACCAATTAAATCTGTCACGACCCTTAATTTATTGAAAATCACTGCCAATTTTTCATTTTTCGTTTATTATTTAATATATTATTCTTACCTTCCTCTGATAGTGAACAGCTTCACAACCAATCAGTGTAAATCTCATTCATCCATACCATTTCAATTTACATTTTATTTAAAGGTAAAAACTAGTATTTCTTAAATCAAAGTTACGGTTTACAAGTGTTTACAATTCTTTACATCCCCAAATGTTACATTCAAAATATTATTGTGCCATTGCATGTCTAGAGACAAAACTATATAAATGTGTATACCTTTATATGATGGGATGCAGTGAACTCTAAAAATCAACTCCTTAGTTGCTTTAAGTCTACTAAAAGTGCTCTGTAGAGGGGGGAAATAAGGGGGTGAGCAAACCACACGCTCAGTAAGGCAATCATTGGAGTAGGTAGATAACTGTACTATCCACATGATTGTGGTGCAATGCGTAAAACCACGCAATTACTCGTCATACCCAAAAACATCATTTCATGCACGTGTTTATGATATATAATGCAGTTCATGCTATTCAACTCAGTGAACAAGTCGTAAATAAAGCACGAAAAATCATGCGTAAGTCGTAAATAAAGCATGGAAAATCATCTTGCGATATGCACTTAAAAGCAGTTCATACTTAACATAATTCACTATAATTCAAAATTCGTCAGGACTCAGCCTCTCTATTGGACTGTCCTAACCCATAAAACAATTTAAAAACATGGATTCACCATAAACCAACTGACATGTGAGATTAGGCAAAAATAATAATAACTGTAATAAGTAGGACTATGGCCATATCCTCTGTGATCCCAACCTACATGGATCCTAGTGTGCGGGGTATCGCATTTATCTGTTTTCGCACTGCAGGTGGGTCACGTCTAACCCGCCAGTCCATAGCAGATCTAACATTCGTCCGAAGACGGCATATATATATATATCTATACACGGTACAACGTACTCCATGCTATATGCATGGTACAACGTACTCTGTGGACCCATATCATCACATCATATTGTGCTACATCTCAATACGAACGTACGGGCCTATTTAATCTGTGTGACACATAGTCTACCCAAAGCTCCTAGCACGACTCCCAACATGTCATAAAGATCATGTGCGAGTAATCTCTAGCACGGCTATAAATGTGTAGTAGACATTTAGTGCGAGCAACACTCTAGCACCATGCCATAAAATTTATGTGAAAACTAGCGCAAGCTAAGCTCCAACACTCATGCATGTAAAACTCTAGTACGAGCACCGCTCCAGCACTAATGCATGTATAAACACGTCAAAACTCGTGCAAGCAATGCTCTAGCACACTTTATTTCCATAAAACTCATATAGGTGACTCATTTGTGTGCAATGAATGGTTATGAAATCAAATCAAGCTATTTTGTTGCAAACCATTTAAATGGTAGCTAGCCTACCAATTCACATGCTAAAAAGCTGTCAAAAGACTCAAGAACATCATGTTCTTGCTTTTCATGAACTTTTCCAAAATCCCATTTTTTCCCCTTCCTAGAGAAATGATAATTTATCATTTCGAACCTCTTACAATATTATTCCATTTTGGTGATTCTCAAACATTTTAGAAACTGTAAATGCGCTCGAAAATGTGTACAGGTATCTCTAGGAGCCAACAAAATTCCCTTACCTCAGTTCACTTAGAAGAAACTTCTTCTTTGTTTCTTGCTTTTCGTGATTGGGCTCAATTTGCTCCGAATATATCCTCGGGAGCTGCAAACATTCATCAATCACATGAGTCAATACTGATAACTCATATTCTGCCTTCATCCTAGTCATTATATCTTATTGAGTCTAATTTTCTCTTAAGTCAATTTCGACTGTTCTATTTGTTTCAACTAGGCCCATTGGGCTCCTTAAGCTCATTATTTCTCGTTTGACTAAATTCTAGGCCCATTGACCTTATCGAGCCGATTGCATTAAATTTGGTCCATGATTACATTTAGCCACAACATGGTGGTCGAACAACCATCAAGCCGTTCCTAGCCAAATTTGGCTAGCAAATTCACTTAATTATTCATCAAGCACTTGGCATGCATGTTTTAAACATAGTTTTACATTCATTCATGCATTTTCACAAACACCTTATATGCACATTGCATAACTTAATCCAATTTCATAGATTGTTTTCGCTAAACCAACTCAAAATCATGCATATAACATTACTAACACCTTAGTATAACCAATTCATCATTAAATCCACCTTAGATCAGTTTCTCACACTAAACCCATTTTTAGGTCAGGGTTGATTCATCAAGTTCAAGGTAGTTTTAACCAACAATACATACACCAATCAACTCATAACAATGTCTAGATAAACATACTTAGAGTTGGTGTATTGAAAACTCACCTAGCTTGTCTTTTTTCTTGCCCCAAATTGGAAGACCCTTTTGCTCCTTCTATCCAAGGATTTGAACGCTGATTCTAAACTATGTTGTTCTCCTCCACACAATGAACAACTTTGCTCAAAGCAACTTTTTTCAAATCTTTTTGGAATGGGATGGTATTATAGAGTGAGAAAGCTTGTTCTTTTTCGGTAAAAATGGATAGGTGTTTTGTTTTACTCAGGAAGAAGACTTAGCCGTCAAGTTTTTATAGAACAAGGGTGGTGAGATCAATCTCATAGGGTAAGAGATCGATCTTCCTTTGGTTTGAACTATCGAAGTATTCAGGCATGTAAGTGTGGGATCGATCTGCTATTTGGGAAGAGATCAATCCTTTTTTGGCAGAATCAAGTGGAGATCGATATGCTCCTCGGGAAGAGATCGATCCTTGGTAGGCATGAGCAATTAGAGATCGATCTGCTCATGGGGAGAGATCAATCTGCTCTTTGGGAAAGGATCAATCCTTTCTAGATAGAACCAAACTAAGATCGATCCGCTTGAACAAGAGATCAATCTGCTTTGAATAGGGGATCGATCTGGCCTTCATCCGTAGGTTTCCAACTCTAGATTTTTCTAGAATTTCAAGTGCCTTTGATTGCATCACTAGTCATTTTGCATTCTATTCACTCTTAGAGCCCAAAAAGGTTTATTTATTATGATTCACATACTATACGACTTGTGTGTACCGCATGGTATCATAAAAGGGTACCTAGAATTCACGTTTGAGTCCTTATATTCAGTCTGAAGGGTTTTAATTCCATTCATTTAATCAGTGGCCACTCTAGCCCTTATTTGGCCATTACGTATATTAATGAATATTCATTCATTCTCTATGCAACTTTATTAAGCAAAAGCTCTTCTTATGATTCAATCAACATGTGAAAATGTGTTACATCATATGAATGATAAAGAATACATTACCAAAAGTCGGTCTTACATAATCTCCCCCACTAAGGACATTTGGTCCTCGAAATTGGAATCAAATTAGTTGGTGAATAAATTTGGGTACTTCCCTCGCATCAAACTCTCCAATTCCTAAGTAGCTTCCTCTGCAGTGTGATGCTGCCAAACAATTTTCCCAAAGAGAATCGTCTACAACCACGACACCTTTTCTTTCGTATCCAATATCTGAACTGGCTTCTCAACATGCGACATGTTCTCGTTGAGCTCCAATGGCTCATATCTAATCACATGCGTCAGATCCGGGTGGTACTTACATAACATAGAGATGTGGAAGACGTTATGAACGCCCGCTAGCTCAAGTGCCAATGCTAGCCTGTATGCCTTATCTTCCTCTCTATCAAGTATTTTAAAGGGTCTAATGTAACGAGGACTTTGCTTTCCTTTCTTTCCAAACCTCGTAATACCATTGGAAGGAGAAACTCATAAAAATGCAGACTCACCCACTGTAAACTCCAACGGTCTATGTCTCCTGTCAGCATAGCTCTTCTGTCTGATCTGAGCTGTTCGTAACCTCTCACAAATGAACTGGACATCCTCAGAGGCTTATCTCACTAAGTCGGGAGTAAATATCTGTCGGTTACCCACTCCTTCCCATCCAATGGGGGAAAGGCATCTACAGTCATGCAAAGCCTTATACGGTGCCATCCGATACTCGAATGATAACTGTTATTATAGGCGAACTCTGCTAGTGGTAAATGGTCATCCCAAGAGCCTCCAAAGTCTAGCACACAGACATGCACTGAAGGTAATGTCCGCAAGTACACAAGTCATACAAGTAATAATGGGATTTGAGTCCCAAGTTATCGTCCGATAGAGAAGTTGACTAGCCTAATTAACTACCGGTTAATCTTACCCTAAGTATATTCCAGCAAATTATGAAATTGAAGGTAGGTGATCTACAAAGCTAATAGTACTGAAAATAATAAAACTATAAAACAAAGAAAATAAAATCGAGCTAAGATTTACTTACCGAGCTCCATGCAATTAAAAGCAAATACCTACGAAAGTAATTAAAACAGTTAAAATCAATTAACGCAATTAAAATAAAAAGCAAAAATGAAAATAAAGAAACAAGATTAATTAAACTACAATTAAACTAACCTAAAATGCGATTAAACTACTTAATCAAAATGCAATTTAAACTAAGTTAAGATTTAATGAAATAAATTTACCCTAATCTAATTCTAAATTAACACTTAATTAACTACCAACCTAATTAAAACTAAGTTTTATACCACTAACCAAGAATACTAACATGCAATTTAATTAAAGACTCTAAACTAAGCTAACAAATTAAATTGAAATTAAACTATACTAACAATGCATGAAAATGAATTAATTAACTACTATGCACTAGCCAAACAAAGCCTTAACAAATTTAAACCAGCCCCATGTCCCTCCATTCACTGTTCATGTCTTCATATTTTCATTTTCTGGTTTGGTCTCGGGTTGGTTGTCTCCAGGCGTACTGCTGTTTCCTACTCTACAATCTCACCAACTCTGCTCGGTTTCGTGTGCTGCACCATTCCTTCTCTACACAGCATCTCACGTTGCCAACTGCCCCAACACCAGCTCCATGCATAAACTGTGCACGTTTCCTTCTTCAGGAGTTGTCTTGCCCACTGCTGCACGCCCTCAGCTCTCTGTCTGGCCACGTAAAGGCTCTTGATTTCAGGTTACGATTTCTACTCCTGCATTTGCTTCCAACTCCAGTTGCTGTCCAGGTCCTGCTTCTACCAACTCCAGCTGTCGTCCATGTCTGCTCTCTCTTCCACCCTTGCTGCTGGTGTGCGCAACCTCTGCCCAGCTAGCAGGAAACGTTATCCTCCACGAACTGGTGTTGCATTGCCTCCCTTTGTTCCTGCTGCTCTCGATCTTGTGTAAATAGCTTCTGCTTTGATCTCTTCCACCAGCAACAACAAACAAGAGATTAATGCAAAATTACAGCAACATAATGATGAACAGTAGAAGGATTTAAAAGCAGAGCAGAACAGAGGAAGACTCTCGGGTTCCTGGTCTGCTGCCTTGCTCTCGGGTCTGTTTCCAAATAATAATCCAAGTAGCGCTATATCTCCTACACTTCTGCTACTATTTAATGCTCGGTAGTGAGCAAGTTTCAACATTATCCAGCAATGACTTTAGCTAACTCATGGCTTCACAAACCCGAATGGAGAGTGGGAGAATAAAAGATGAAATCCAACAAGAAGGCTAAACCGAGAACTAAAAGAAATTTGAGAACTCAAGTGCTAAAAGAAATCAAAGAACTAAGATTACCAAACTAAGAGCAACTCAACTAGGAAATAAGCTATGTAAATAAAACTGAAAAGTAAAGGAAATGAAGTTAACAAAACCGAGAGCTCAATTAACCATGGTGACTACCAAGAGAATGAAAAAACTACATTGAAAAGCTTGTAAAAATAACAATGGACATTGATGTGAATAGTAAATGGTAGCTAAACGGGAAAGAGAAGCTTGAAAACAAGGAAAAAATTAAAACTATTCTAACACTACTCCTAACTTACTCCTACTCCTAAATTACATACTCATAATTTACATAGTTTTTTCAATTGCCATCCATGTCTTATTTATACACAAACTAAGGGTACAATTGTAATTTTTCCATCCTAGATGAGTTGGCATTTTTTTGGGCCACTTGTCTTCACACCATTGGTTCCTTGAAAAGATATTTCCATGTCATCGGTCTTCTTGTCCAATTGGATGTGCTAAGTGGCATGGCTCGTGTTGTCCGCGTGGTCCAATCTCAATTTTAGCCCAATTTCGGTCCATTTTCTACCGAAATATTAAAAATTCATCCGGATTTAATTTATCTGCAAACATGAGAATTTTAATTAAATATAGGGGATAATTAACAAAATAAATTGGGGATTTAAATAGTTACTTAGGAAATTCAGCACAAATAATTCTAAAAATATAGAATTATCACACCCCCAAACTTGAGCTTTTGCTTGTCCTCAAGCAAAACAAAATAATTGTAGGAATGACAAGTGCAAAACATAATAATTCCCCCACTATCATCCTCAAAGAAAAAGTACAGACTATGATCTCAAAGACTCATAATTACAAGTCCAACACTCATAATCATTCAATCATAAGTCCTAACCCAAATTGGACTCCTCTTGAGTATGTGAAAAATGTCTAAGTCACTTCACAGTACATTACCCGGATCAGATTATGCAAACACAGTGAATGCAAAGTTAATGACATGTGCTCATTCCCATAAGTTTGCTTTTCACTTCTCTCTCCGCTAATGTAGTCACACTTAATTAAAGATCAATAGGACTTCATTAAGCTTGTAATGTAAGACTGGGGCTAAGGTATGATAAAGTCGATTTAGGTTTAATTACCCCTTAACATGCATTACTTCTAGGATCTTCAAAGTAAGAGCTCAAATTATTTCCCCCAAATTTATTTCTTTCACTAAACGTTTTGTTCTATTTTTGTATTTTTCTTCTTTCTTCTTTTCTTTTTCTTTTTCTCTTTCAATTTTTTTTTTACATACTCCTTCACTATCACTTAATACCCATATAACTCACAGTATATCCTAATGACTTTTCATGCTTTTGGGGTAAGGGATAGGAACAGAGTATTTAAGCTAAGGAAAAAAAATAAGCTGGTGTATTTACAGAGAAAAGCTTATTTGGCCCAGATGGGTGACTAGGGGTAGAATATGTACAAGGATAGCTAGAATGGCTCAAATGATCCAAAGATGGCCTAAATCATCTCTCTAATTAAGTGTAATCTTATATTTCACCTCGAGATTAGATCAGACAAATTCTAGAATATGATACACCAAAGCAATTGAACAAATGCAATCCTATGTACACATAAGCTTTCTCTAAATGAATATATCGATTCATGACATGACATGTGCATAAGGTGAGGCAATCAAAATCAACATTAAGACAAATTCAAGAATTCAACTTCATGCTTTTCCTATAATCATACTTCTCAGGCAATTAAAGTCAGACTAAATCATAGGGTCATATCATCAGAATATGTGAAAACTACATGCTAAGCATTAAATCATCCCAAAATCAAGTAATTTAAGCTCATATTATCGAAAAAATTTTGAAAATTCTTTCTCAGATTTTCAAAAAAACTTTGAAATTTTTTTCAATTTTTCACAAAATTGGTCAAGTGATATCCCCTCCCCCAAACTTAAAGTGCACAGTGTCCTCAGTGTGCAGATAATATAAGAATTTAAGCTCAAGAACAGAGTACTCCCCTTTCTGATGATGATGATGAATAATTGAAGCTTGATTGAAAACATAAAACTAGAAAAGAAACTTGCAAAATAAACAAAGAAAGAAACAACGAAAAAGAAAAAGAAAAAGAACTATATACAAAGTGAAAATAAAAACACAGCCACTTCAAATGAAGCTGAAGAAAACAACACTCAGCAGCAGGGCGAAGAGTAGAAGGGTCATCCAGAGTGGTGACAGAATGTTGACAGTTAACTCCTCCTTAGCTCTATCTACTTCCTTCTTTCTCTCAGATTTCTTATGCTCAATCAAGCCTTATATCCTCTATCCTAAAACAGTTTTTAGAGTTATCAAGGAACTTTAAAGGTTTGAAAACATGAAATATCACCTCCTGATCTAGGACTCTCATAGTTAACTCCCCCTTTTGTACATCAATTAATGTTCTACCAGTCGCTAGGAAAGGTCTGCCTAGTATAATGAGGACTTCCCTATCTTCCTCCACGTCTAAAACAATAAAATTCACAGGGAAAATAACTTGTCCACCTTTACTAAAACATCCTCAATGACCCCCTTTGGATACTTAATGGATCGATCTGCTAGCTGAAGGGTCACTACAGTGGGCTTGACATCCCCTATTCATAACTTCTGATAGATAGAAAAAGGCATTAGATTGATACTAGTTCCTAAGTCACACAAGGCTCTACCAAAGAATAGATTTTCAATAGTGCAGGGTATGGTAAAACTCCCAGGATCCTTGAGCTTGGGGGGTAATTTTCTCTGGATAATGGCACTACATTCCTCAATTAAGGCCACCATCTTATAATCTTCTAGTCTTCTCTTCCTCGAGAGGATATCCTTTAGAAACTTCACATAACTTGGCATTTGCTCTAAGGCATCTACGAAAGGAATGTTGATGTGAAGTTTTTTAAAAACCTCAAGAAATTTAGCGAATTGTTAATAGAGTTTTTTATTCTAGAACCTCTGAGGAAAAGGTACCGGTGGTCTAACTAGAAGGGATGTAGTGGTAACATTGTAGCATCAGAGGACTTTGAAGGTTGTGAAGTAAAAGAAGGTATAGATGAAGAAACACCTATCTTTGTTTCCTTTGCAGCCTGATCTTTAAGTTCTTACTCCTTCTGAGCTGCTTCTTTGGGACTTATGAGTTCTTCAACTATGGGCTCAACAGGATCGAACTTAACATGTGGCTCCTCTAGCTCTTTGTCGCTCCTAAGGATGATGAATTTTACATGTTCTTTACCCTCCCTTTACCTAATAGGATTAGCTTCAGTGTTACTGGGAAGGGTCCCTTGAGGACGTTGGTTAAGAGCATTTGCTATTTGTCCCACCTAAACATCTAAGTTCTTAATTGAAGCAGCTTAATTTTGTAGGATCGTTGAGAACATCTACTCTAATGTAGGCTTCTTCTCAGCTGCTAGTGTGTGGTAATGTTGGGGCTACATAGGTTGTGGTGGTGGTTGATGGAAGTGAGGTGGATGATGCTGAAATTATGGTAGGGATGGTTGATGAGGCGGGTGATATGGAAATTACGGCTATGGTGGTACATCAACCGGTGGAGCTTGAAAACTAGGGGTTCTACAGGTCTAAAACTAAAAGTTTGCCTTTAGTTTTGGCTCCAGGAAAAGTTAGGATGGTTCTTCTAGCTTGGGTTGTAGGTGTTTGATAAGGGTTGTTCTGTTGTTTCTGAAGCGGAGCAACATACTGAACCGATTCTAAGTTGAGCGGACACCTATCTACAGAGTGGGTACCACTACACAGCTCGCATGAAAGAAAAGGACTTTAGACAGAAAACACAGGGTTAGCATTGGTGGAAGGATTATGTTGGGTACTGAGCGACTCTACATTCTTCGTAAGATTAACGATTTGAGAGGTCAAGGTAGACAGCATGTCGAGCTCATAAATACCCGCCGACTTCTTTGGCAATTGCCTCTCCAAAGACCATAGATAGTTGTTAGCAGCCATCTTGTCTAAGAGCTCGTAAGCTTCCTTCTCTATTTTACACATTAGCACTCCACCTGCAGCAGCGTCAACAATGGTCCTATTTTGGCTTGTAAGTCCGTTGTAGAAGGTCTGGACTTGCAGCCACAGAGGTAAACCATGATGAGGGTACTTCCTAAGAAGCTCCTTATATCATTCCCATGCTTCATAAAGAGATTCTGAGTCGAACTGGGCAAAGGAAGATATATCATTACGGAGTCTGGCCATTTTATATGAGGGAAAAACTTAGCTAGAAATTGATGGGCTAACTCGTCCCATGTAGAAATGGATCCTGGAGGCAAGAAGGTTAACCAATGTCTCGCCCTATCCCTAAGTGAGAAGGGGAATAATCTAAGCCTAAATGCATCATCAGATAATCCATTGTGCTTGAACTTGTTGCACAAGTCCAGGAATTGCCCAAGGTGAGCAGGTGGGTCATTGTGCGGAAGCCCACTGAACTGTAAAGAAGTCTGGATCATCTAAAGGATTGCAGGCTTAATTTCGAAATTGTTCGCAAGGACAGCTGGTGGCCTAATGCCGGAATAAAATCCTCCAATCGTCGGCATTGCATAATCTCCAACGGTTCTAATTTCCCTATTTTCTGCCATGGTGAATTGCAGCGGAGCTATAAATTTCCTAGAATCCTTTTGAATTTTCCTAAGGGTTCTTTTAATTTCAGGATCTAGAGGAAAGCTATCATAACTCCCGGCTTTACGCATGCAAACATCTAAAAGTCCTTAGAAATTCTTTTTAAAGTTTTTTAATTTGTTAATTTTTTAATTTTAATTTTTCAATTCACTAATCTAGATTAAAATTCTAAATATTTACACCCTAAATATTTACAAGCTAGAATTACACCTAAGCATAATTTCACCGATATTAATTAACGACTAATTAAAACGTCCTCGACAATGGTGCCAAAAACTTGACATGCCCTGAAGGTAATGTCCGCAAGTGCACGGGTCGTACAAGTAATAATGGGATTTGAGTCTCAAGTTATCGTCCCACAGAGAAGTTGATTAGCCCAATTCAGGTCCATTTTCTACCGAAATATTCAAAATTCATACAGATTTAATTTATCTGCAAACATGAGAATTTTAATTAAATAAAGGGGATAATTAACAAAATAAATTGGGGATTTAAACAATTAATTAGGAAATTAAGCACAAATAATTCTAAAACTATAGAATTATCATGCACATGCTCTCAACATGTCCTCCAAGGTCTGCATAGTCCTCTCTGACTGACCATCTGTTTAAGGATGGAAAGCTGTGCCCAAACTCAGTAGGGTTCCCATAGCTTCCTGAAAATTTTCCCAGAAGTGGGAAGTGAACCAGGAATCCCTATCTAACACTATTCTCATCGGAATACCATACAACCTCACTATCTCACGAACATATAATTCTACCAGAGTACTCAGAGTATCGGTGGCTCTCATACCTAGGAAGTGTGCCGACTTCGTCAATCTGTCCACTATTACCCAAATTGAATCGTGTTTCCAGCGGGTCCTAGGTAAACCCATCACAAAGTCCATAGTGAGATGCTCCCATTTCCAAGCCTATATAGGTAGAGGTTACAATAACCCTACAGGTTTCTGATACCCTACCTTCACCTGCTGACAAACGAGACACTCCGCCACATACTCCGCTACCTCTCTTTTCATCCCTGACCACCAATACACTGTCTGGAGGTTCTGATACATCTTGTTACTTCCCAGATGCAGTGTATACTTTGACGAATGACCTTCTGTCAAGATCTATCTCTTGATCTCTGGTTCATCAGCCACACATATCCTAACCCTGAACCTCAGCAATCCATCTGAACTCAACTCAAAATCAATCTTCGTACCCCTTTATATCTGCCCGATAATATCACTGCACTACTGATCAATTTGCTGAGCCTACTAGATATGATCTACAACGTTCGGTTCCAATCGCAGGCTAGCTACCATGCAACTACTACCAGTATCAGGTAGGGTCACATCAAAACTGAGGTTCAAGAACTGTTCCAACAATTCGTGTTCCCTGATCATCATGTATGATACCAACCTGAGATGCTTCCTACTCAGTATATCAGCAACTACATTTGCCTTATGTGACGCCCCGAAAGCGGGAAAAATAGGGCTAATTTTAAACTTTTTACTCATTAATTCACAATTAAGGGTGCATTCCTGTGCAGTGTCATACATCATCATAATTATTATGCCTCAGGATCTCATCATGATATAGTGTATATTGTATCAGATACGTTACTCAATTCCAAGTTAATTAATCCTAATACATCCCATACATCATGGTACATTAAGTGTCTGTGAATATAACTCTAGTCTGGGTACATGAATATTAAATATCTACCTCAATACACAAAATACGGCCTGGAGCTCAAATCCTCCACTAGCCTCTAGCCCGTACGCCGCAGGGAGCTCACTTCACTTGAAGCGATCTGGGGGGAGAAGAAAACAGGGTGAGCTTCCAAATCGCTCAGTAAGGGGGGTGAGGATACTCAGTTATATAAACCATTTCACACATCACAAATATGTATTTGTTTATAAAGCTCATTTGAAATCATAGCATGAAAGTTCTCAAAACATCATCATCTCATAACTCATTAAATCATGTGAAAACATGAAGATAAAAGGCTCAATATCGAGCACTCACAAGCATGTGTAAATATATGCAATAATGGCTGTTCTCAAAATACGTGATAAAAATCACCTCAGTAAATCGCACGTGACAAGGTCACAAAACACAACTCATGTGTAAAACAAGACTAGGCAATAAAACTCAATTAAAACTCGTCATGGCACATCAAATATGTAATCTCCTCTGGGTGCGCATCCCAGGCATCCTCGTATAGAGGGAACGTCGACAATAGGGTCGTATGCATGGTATATTGGACTTATATGTTACCAGAACAAGGCCCGGCCTTACATGCTACCAGAGCAATGCCTCGCCTCATGCACACTATCACGTGGTCCCTGGGTCGGTTCCCAGACGGCCCACTCTCTAGGTCTTACATGCTACCAAAGCAAGGCCACCCAGCGTTACCAGAACGGGGGTCATCTCACGTTACCAAAACGGAGGAATATCGGACTTACATGCTACCAGAGCAAGGCCTCCCAACGCTACCAGAGCGGAGGAATAATCAGACTTACATGTTACCAGAACAAGGCCTGTGGTCCCTAGGTCGGTTCCCAGGCGTCCCACTATATCGGTCTTACATGCTACCAGAGCAAGGCCAAATGTGTATTCAACATGACACGCCTAAGTCTCAATCATTAGCCATTATCTTATAAAACGTTATGCCTTCACGTAGAACTCATAATGGTTTTCTCTCATAAAACTCATTTAAAACATTTGTGTACTCAACACAAAACATATTAAAACCGAGTTCCAACCGGCAAAACACGCACACATTTTCTCAAATCTCAATATCGCCTTAACGTAGAGCCCAATTTACTTTTCACGCAAACTCAAAGGTTTATAAAGTAATTTCACACTCAGCTTATAAACTCATAAAATAATGGGCTCCAACCGGCTATAAAAACCGTGTGCAATTATATCACTAAACAACACCAAACATGCTTGTATTCTCAAATCATGGTTCATGCTAACAATTCATCAAAATACATACACAAATGGTTTAGTTTTCCCTTACCTCTTTGCACCTCGTATAGTGCAATCGTTTCCCCCGTATCACGGACTAGCCTCGCATTCCACTCTGGAACTCCCGAGCTGTCCAAACGATGTTAAAACATCAATACTCAACTATCACATAAACCTCAATTCTCAAAATCGAGCATAATTGCTCATAACACCTCAAATCTCTCGATTCTCGTAACTCTACCCTAAACTACAACCTCATTCACAATATCTCAACATCCTACATTTCTCATGCCAATTATCTATGCTAATTCATCACATTGTCTAAATCTCCATTTATAGCTCAAAATTCCCAAAATTACCAAAATCGCTAAATATCATTATCACTCCAACCACATTGCAAATCCATCAATCCCTAATCATTTCTCAGCGATTTCAACGCAATGGCAACCACCAATATCATCAAAATCATCTCAAATATCAAGATCGAGGTTTAGAAATTACCCAAAGCTTGTGAGACGCACAACCCACGCCTCGATCCGATTCGTCCTTCGATTTCCAAGTATGTTGTTCTCCCTTTGATGAGGAACAACTTTCCTTCTTGCCACAACTCTTGATTTGGCCGGAAATGGGTGTTTTGGATGAGTGAGAAAGCTAGGTTTTCGGTGAAAATGGGGTTAGAAGAGAGAGAAAGTGAGTTTGCAGGAGAAAAACAGGGGTTCCTTATATAGACTGGGGGTAGGAGATCGATCTGCCTCTTGATGAGATCGATCTGCGTTTGAATTTTTGGGACGATTTGGGGCAATTTATGCCTAGGAGATCGATCTGTCGAGGGGTGAGATCGATCTCTTTATGGCTTTATAAGATCGATCTGCTCCTTGAGGAGATCGATCTTCTCCCAAACAGAATCATTTGGAGATCGATCTCTTCTTCATGAGATCGATCTTCTCTCAAACAGATTCATAAGGAGATCGATCCTCTTCCATTGGAGATCGATCTACTCCTTAAATTCCTCCCTCCTTGTCATTTTTAACTCACCAGATCGATCTCTCCTTCTCCCAGATCGATCTGCTCCTCATAGTTTCACATTTATTTTAACACTTAACACATAAATCTCCAATTATCATTCCCACAATTCACTTAGCTCAATAAATTACACTTCAAATTATTATTACATCAATAAAATATGTCTGAAATTCTCAGACACATCCTCTCCACCTTAAAAGAATTTGGTCCTCCAAATTCAACTCAACTAATTAAATAGATGGGGGTATTTTTCCTTCAAGAGACTCTCTAGTTCCCACGTTGCCTCTTCCATTGAGTGATGTTTCCACAAAACTTTCACTAATGGGATGCTCTTAGTTCTCAGTACCTTCTCTCTTCTATCAAGAATCTGGACGGGTTCCTCAGTGTAGCTCATATCCTCTTGAATGTCCATCTCGTCATACTCTATGACATGAGAAGGGTCCGGGTGGTACTTTCTCATCATAGACACATGAAAAACATTGTGTATTCCGGACATCTGTGGGGGTAATGCCAATCTGTAGGCTACCTCTCCCACTCTCTCAAGAATCTCGAATGGTCCCACGTATCGAGGACTCAATTTCCCTTTCTTCCCAAATCGCATGATACCCTTGCTCGGTGATATTCCCAGAAATACTGCATCACCAACGTCAAACTCGAGTGGCCATCTACGCACATCCGCGTAGCTTTTCTGTCTACTTTGTGCAGCCCGTAATCTCTCACATATGAGTTTCACACTCTGTACGGCTTGCTCAACAAGCTCGGGGGCATTTATCTTTCTGTCACCGACTTCTTCCCAAGCTACAGGGGATCTACACCTACCATATAGAGCCTCAAAAGGTGCCATTCCAATACTCGCATGATAGCTGTTATTGTATGCAAACTCTACTAGGGGCAGGTGATCATCCCATGATCCCTTAAAATCCATCGTACACGCCCTCAACATATCCTCCAGGGTCTAAATAGTCCTCTCTGACTGACCATCTGTCTGAGGATGATAGGCGGTACTAAAACTAATCGAGATCCCATGGACTCCTGAAACTGGGTCCAGAATCTGGAAGTAAATCGGGAATCTCTATCAGAAGTAATACTCACTGGAGCCCCATGTAATCTAGCTATCTCACTGACATACAGCTCAGCTAAGGCATCCACAGTATCTGTGCTCTTGATGGCAAGAAAGTGGGCACTCTTGGTCAATCTATCCACTATAACCCATATAGCGTCATGACCTCTTCGGGTCCTCGGTAAACCCATAATAAAGTCCATAGTGACATGCTCCCATTTCCATGTAGGTACAGGTAAGGGCTGTAGTAGTCCTCCGGGCTTCCGATGCTCAGCTTTCACTTGCTGGCATACTAAACACCTGGCCACGTACTCTGCCACGTCTCGCTTCATACCACTCCACCAATACACCCTTCTCAAGTCTCGGTACATCTTAGTACTCCCTGGGTGCATGGTGTATCGCGAGCAGTGGGATTCTCTCAATATCTGTCTCTTTAGGGTATCATCGTCCGGTACACAAATCCGTCCTCTGAATCTCAACAATCCATTCTCAGTGATGGTGAGATCCGACTGCGAACTCTGCTCAGCTTGGCTAACCATATCTATCAATCTCGGATCACTGCGCTGCCCAATTCTAATCTGATCCATGATCCTGGGCTCTATCCGCAGGCTAGCCAAAAATCCAGTCTCTACCTCTTTAACTCTGATCCGAAGTTCGGCGAACTGCTCTAACAAATCCCATTCCCTGATCATCATAGCAGATATCATACTCTTCCTGCTCAGGGCATCAGCAACTACATTCGCCTTACCCGGATGATAAAGAATCTCACAGTCATAATCCTTAAGGAGTTCCATCCATCTCCTTTGTCTCATATTTAACTCTTTCTGATCAAAGAGATATCTCAAACTCTTGTGATCAGTGAAGATCTGGAATCTTTCCCCATATAAGTAGTGTCGCCAGATCTTCAAAGCAAATACCACAGCGGCTAACTCCAAATCATGCGTGGGGTAATTCCGCTCATGGTCTTTCAGCTGTCGCGATCCATATGCGACCACTCTTCCATGCTGCATAAGCACACACCCCAATCCTTGATGAGATGCATCACTATACACCAAAAACCCTCCTGATCTCTCAGGAATAGTTAACATAGGCGCCGCTGTCAACCTCCTCTTTAATTCCTGAAAACTGAGCTCACATTGATCAGTCCATATAAATGGAGTCTCTTTGCGCGTGAGCTTAGTCAAAGGAGCGGCAATCCTTGAAAATCCTTCCATAAATCTTCTGTAATACCCTGCCAAACCAAGGAAGCTTCGAACCTCAGTAACTGTCCTCGGTCTCTCCCAATTAAGCACAGCCTCCACCTTGCTTGGGTCCACTGATACTCCTTCCTCTGAGACTATATGACCAAGGAAAGCTATCTGGTTCAGCCAAAACTCACACTTACTAAGCTTTCCGTACAATTACTTATCTCGGAGTATCTGAAGTACTAACCACAAATGCTGTGCATGCTCCTCATACGACCGAGAGTACACCAGGATATCATCAATAAAGACTATCACAAACTTATCCAGATAGTCTCTGAACACCTCGTTCATCAATCTCATGAATGCTGCAGGGGCGTTCGTCAATCCAAAGGACATCACCAGAAATTCGTAATGGCCATACCTTGTCCTGAAAGCCGTCTTTAGAATATCTTCTTCCTTGATCCTCAATTGGTGATAGCCCGATCTCAAATCAATCTTAGAAAAGACTGATGCCCCTCTCAGCTGATCAAGTAGATCATCAATCCTGGGTAGTGGGTATTTGTTCTTCACCGTGGCTTTATTCAACAACCGGTAGTCTACACATAATCTGAGACTACCATCCTTCTTCTTAACAAATAGTACTGGCGCTCCCCACGGTGAAACACTGGGCCTAATGAACCCTTGATCCAATAACTCCTGTAGTTGTTTCTTCAATTCCTCAAGTTCCACTAATGCCATCCTGTAAGGAGGTTTAGAGATCGGCTGAGTATCTGGTACCAAATCAATGGTAAACTCCAGCTCTCTCTCTGGTGGTAAACCTGGTAATTCATCTGGGAAAACATCCAGAAATTCACACACCACAGGTATATCCTCAATCCTCGGATGTTCCCGCTCATCGTCTGAGATGAGTGTCTCATAACCTTCACATGAATAATCATATTTAATATTCTCCAAAATAATATTAAAATTCTCAATTCACTTACTAGAAATCCACATAATCATTTCCTCAATATCTCAACCGTACACTGTAAGGTTCAGGTAGGGAGAAAGTTACAATCTTAGTGTAGCAGTCTAAACTCACTCGATTGGTCGCCAACCAATCCATTCCCAGAATTACATCAAACCCATGTATATTCAACATGATTAGATCTGCTAACATCACTCTATCTCCCACCTTTATCTCACATCCTCTACAGATTAACTCAGTTCTCTGGGATTCATGCATACGGGTATTTACATGTAGTATATATTCTAGAGGTTCAAACTTCAAGTTTAATCTAGATGCAAAATGCTCAGAAATAAATGAATGCGTGGATCCTGAATCAATCAACACATGGGCCTCATAATTACAGACAGAGAGTGTACCTCTTATAGTTTCTGCCGAAGTGTCTGCGGTCTCCTTATCCAGGGCAAACACATGTCCCTGTGCCACATGTTTCTTCCCTTTCTCTGGCGCAGTGGCCCGTCTCCGGGGATCCACTCTCTGAGGCTGTTGTCTAGTGGGCTCCGGAGCATGTGGTATCTGAGGTTGGAGACAGTCCTTCACTCTGTGACCCATGTCACCACATCTAAAACATCACGGATCGACCCAGTACAACTTCCCTTATGCGATCGGCCACAGTCTCTACAAACCCTTATCTCTGGCCTGACATATCGAGGGGTCTCCTTGATAATAGGATAGGCTCTGGGTCTCTCCAATCTGTCCTTCTGTACCTCAATCCTTCCTCTTCTGAAGGAACCTCTCCGAGCCTCTGTTTGGAAAAGTGCTGGCCTCTTGCCCTTATCTCTATTCACCGCTCTGATCTCATTCTGGGATTGTACCATCTCAATTCCTCTTTCAATCTCTTGTGCTCGTCTCAGAGCATCTCCAAACTCAGTAATACATAGCCCTATCAATCTATCTCTGATGACGGGCTTCAACCCATACACAAACTTCTCTGTGCGGAGCTCTTCACTCTTGAAGGTCTCTGGGTCATATCTCAGCAGAGCAGTAAATCGGCTCTCATAATCATCTACAGACATGTCACCCTGTACCAAACTCAAAAACTCTGCTTGCCTCCTTCTCTGGGCAGCTCGTGGTACATATTGGGTCCTAAAGGCTGTCTGGAACTCTTCCCAACCAATCACATCATGGTGGGACATCAAAATACCCTGGGTAGTACCCCACCAATCTGGAGCTCTCCCCTTCAGCATATAGGCACTCATACTGACCCTCTCAGCATCGGTGCACCCCAAGAAATCAAATATAATTCTTAATTCCGTCAACCACTCCTCAGCCTCTGTAGGATCCTTCTTTCCCTTAAATGCGGGTGGATTCATCTTCAGAAAATCCCTTAGTCGGAACCATACTTCTATCCTCAGGCTGAGTGACGGGAGGTACTGGGGGTATGGGAGGTCCTTGTGGTGGTGTAGGGGTAGTATCGGAGGCATTAACTCCAAAGTGCTACGCGAATAACGCTGCCATCTGCTCGAAACCTTACCTCCCATCGATCTCAATCCGATTAAATCGAGAGTTAGGACTCTCTGGTTATGGGAGAGGTGGCGGAGGGGACTCTGCCTGCCTCCTCGAACGACCTCGTCGTTTACTCATTCTCTATCTCAACTCGTCTCCTGCGCGTACATATCAAAATCGATTGAATTCTCAATCCTCAGATTCAGTTCATGACCAGACTATTACAGACACTTGGGATGTATTCTATTTCACTTAACCGACACTGACAGTACTAGACACCCTAAGCTCTGATACCAAGAAAACTCTGTGACGCCCCGAAAGCGCAGAAAATAGGGCTAATTTTAAACTTTTTACTCATTAATTCACAATTAAGGGTGCATTCCTGTGCAGTGTCATACATCATCATAATTATTATGCCTCAGGATCTCATCATGATATAGTGTATATTGTATCAGATACGTTACTCAATTCCAAGTTAATTAATCCTAATACATCCCGTACATCATGGTACATTAAGTGTCTGTGAATATAACTCTAGTCTGGGTACATGAATATTAAATATCTACCTCAATACACAAAATACGGCCTGGAGCTCAAATCCTCCACTAGCCTCTAGCCCGTACGCCGCAGGGAGCTCACTTCACTTGAAGCTATCTAGGGGGAGAAGAAAACAGGGTGAGCTTCCAAATCGCTCAGTAAGGGGGGTGAGGAAACTCAGTTATATAAACCATTTCACACATCACAAATATGTATTTGTTTATAAAGCTCATTTGAAATCGTAGCATGAAAGTTCTCAAAACATCATCATCTCATAACTCATTAAATCATGTGAAAACATGAAGATAAAAGGCTCAATATCGAGCACTCACAAGCATGTGTAAATATATGCAATAATGGCTGTTCTCAAAATACGTGATAAAAATCACCTCAGTAAATCGCACGTGACAAGGTCACAAAAGACAACTCATGTGTAAAACGAGACTAGGCAATAAAACTCAATTAAAACTCGTCATGGCACATCAAATATGTAATCTCCTCTGGGTGCGCATCCCAGGCATCCTCGTATAGAGGGAACGTCGACAATAGGGTCGTATGCATGGTATATTGGACTTATATGTTACCAGAACAAGGCCCGGCCTTACATGCTACCAGAGCAATGCCTCGCCTCATGCACACTATCACGTGGTCCCTGGGTCGGTTCCCAGGCGGCCCACTCTCTCGGTCTTACATGCTACCAAAGCAAGGCCACCCAGCATTACCAGAACGGGGGTCATCTCACGTTACCAAAACGGAGGAATATCGGACTTACATGCTACCAGAGCAAGGCCTCCCAACGCTACCAGAGCGGAGGAATAATCGGACTTACATGTTACTAGAACAAGGTCTGTGGTCCCTGGGTCGGTTCCTAGGCGTCCCACTATATCGGTCTTACATGCTACCAGAGCAAGGCTAGATGTGTATTCAACATGACACGCCTAAGTCTCAATCATTAGCCATTATCTTATAAAACGTTATGCCTTCACGTAGAACTCATAATGGTTTTCTCTCATAAAACTCATTTAAAACATTTGTGTACTCAACACAAAACATATTAAAACCGAGTTCCAACCGGCAAAACACGCACACATTTTCTCAAATCTCAATATCGCCTTAACGTAGAGCCCAATTTACTTTTCACGCAAACTCAAAGGTTTATAAAGCAATTTCACACTCAGCTTATAAACTCATAAAATAATGGGCTCCAACCGGCTATAAAAACCGTGTGCAATTATATCACTACACAACACCAAACATGTTTGTATTCTCAAATCATGGTTCATGCTAACAATTCATCAAAATACATACACAAATGGTTTAGTTTCCCTTACCTCTTTGCACCTCGTATAGTGCAATCGTTTCCCCCGTATCACGGACTAGCCTCGCATTCCACTCTGGAACTCCCGAGCTGTCCAAACGATGTTAAAACATCAATACTCAACTATCACATAAACCTCAATTCTCAAAATCGAGCATAATTGCTCATAACACCTCAAATCTCTCGATTCTCGTAACTCTACCCTAAACTACAACCTCATTCACAATATCTCAACGTCCTACATTTCTCATGCCAATTATCTATGCTAATTCATCACATTGTCTAAATCTCCATTTATAGCTCAAAATTCCCAAAATTACCAAAATCGCTAAATATCATTATCACTCCAACCACATTGCAAATCCATCAATCCCTAATCATTTCTCAGCTATTTCAACGCAATGGCAACCACCAAGATCATCAAAATCATCTCAAATATCAAGATCGAGGTTTAGAAATTACCCAAAGCTTGTGAGACGCACAACCCACGCCTCGATCCGATTCGTCCTTCGATTTCCAAGTATGTTGTTCTCCCTTTGATGAGGAACAACTTTCCTTCTTGCCACAACTCTTGATTTGGCCGGAAATGGGTGTTTTGGATGAGTGAGAAAGCTAGGTTTTCGGTGAAAATGGGGTTGGAAGAGAGAGAAAGTGAGTTTGCAGGAGAAAAACAGGGGTTCCTTATATAGACTGGGGGTAGGAGATCGATCTGCCTCTTGATGAGATCGATCTGCGTTTGAATTTTTGGGACGATTTGGGGCAATTTATGCCTAGGAGATCGATCTGTCGAGGGGTGAGATCGATCTCTTTATGGCTTTATGAGATCGATCTGCTCCTTGAGGAGATCGATCTTCTCCCAAACAGAATCATTTGGAGATCGATCTCTTCCTCATGAGATCGATCTTCTCTCAAACAGATTCATAAGGAGATCGATCCTCTTCCATTGGAGATCGATCTGCTCCTTAAATTCCTCCTTCCTTGTCATTTTTAACTCACCAGATCGATCTCGCCTTCTACCAGATCGATCTGCTCCTCATAGTTTCACATTTATTTTAACACTTAACACATAAATCTCCAATTATCATTCCCACAATTCACTTAGCTCAATAAATTACACTTCAAATTATTATTACATCAATAAAATATGTCTGAAATTCTCAGATCTCACACCTTACCCAAGTGGTACAAAATCCTGTAATCATAGTCCTTCAGAAGCTTAAACCACCTTCTCTATCTCATGTTCAACTCCTTCTGTTATGAACAGATACTTAAGGCTCTTATGGTCAGTAGATACCTAAAATTTCTCACCTTAGGGATAATGGCGCCATATCTTCAAAGTGAATACTATGAACGCCAATTCTAGATCATGGTTCGGGTAGTTCCTCTCATGATCCTTCAGCAGTTTGAAACCATAGGTGACTACATTCCCATTCTGCATTAATACATAGCCTAGTCCTTGGTATAAAGCATCTGTATATACAGATAAACCTCCTAAGCTTGTAAGAATGGTGAGAATCGCAGCTGTGGTCAATCCACGCTTCAGCTCTTGAAAACTCTTCTCACATCTATCGTCCCACACAAATTCAACATTCTTCTTCGTGAGACATGTCAACGGAGCAGTTAATCTCGAGAATCCCTCTAGAAATCGTCGATAATACCCAGCTAAACCTAAGAAACTCCTAATCTCCATTACTGTCTGGGGTCTTTACCACTGAACAACTGCCTCAATCTTAGATTGGTCAATTGACACACTATCCCTCGGTACAAAATGGCCTAGAAAAGAGATCTGCTCTAGCCAAAAGTCAAACTTACTAAGTTTAACATATAACTTCTTCTCTCGGAGGGTCTGTAGCACTATCCTCAGGTGCTGCTCATGCTCTTCCCTAGATCTCGAATACACCAGGATGTCATCGATGAACACGAGAAAAAATCAATTCCAAAAACTGGTGAAACACCTCATTCATCAATGACATAAAAGTTGTGAGAGCATTCGTCAACCCAAATGGCATAACCATAAACTCATAATGACCACCGGGTGCAAAAAGTTGTTTTGGGTACATCTACATCCCGAATTCTCAAAGATGGCACCCAGATCTCATATCTATCTTAAAAAAGACTTGCACTCCCCGAAGCTGTTATAACAAGTCATCGATGCATGGAAGGGGGTATTTATTCTTGA
The DNA here is from genome assembly GCA_033439115.1 of Firmiana major. Classification (NCBI taxonomy): domain Eukaryota; kingdom Viridiplantae; phylum Streptophyta; class Magnoliopsida; order Malvales; family Malvaceae; genus Firmiana; species Firmiana major. The sequence goes on along the minus strand of CM065908.1, from coordinate 39,380,559 downwards.
TGGTCGCCTTATTCAAGAACCTATAGCTAATACAAATTTGAAGGCTCCCATCCTTTTTCTTTACAAACAGAACTGATGCTCCCCAAGGGGATATACTTAGTCTGATGAACCCCTTATCCAAGAACTCCTATAATTTCTTCTTCAGTTCTTCCAACTCAATCAGAGCCATTTTGTACAGTGGCTTGGGTATCAGCTTTGTACCAGGTGTTAAATTTATACAAAACTCCATCTCTCTATCTGGCAGTAACCCTGGTAAATCATCCAGAAAAATATTTGGAGATTCTCTGACCACAGGGAATTTTTTGCAATTCCGGACGTTCTTTATCCGACTCAACCACGTATGCAATATAACTTTTCAAAATATTAATCATTTAGTCAGCATAAAAAATGCATCTATTTTGCTTACAATCTACTACTACTTTCATTACTTTTCAAGGAACTTTACAAAACATTTTTCGGGGAAATTTACGGCAATGTTATCTATCCCTGAAAAAGTTACCGTCTTAGAAAAATAATATACCATAGCACAGTTTGCAGCCAACCAATCCATTCCTAGGATTACATCAAAGTCTCTCATATACATTAAAATGAGGTCAATTGACATTTCCTTTTCCCCTACTTTTAACTTGTAAACCCTAAATGCATATTCGACTAGCTGACTATTGTTCATGGGAGTGCTTATCAGTATCCTCCTACTTAACGGGGTAAGCTTCACATATTTGAACAAGTTATATGCAAATGAAGGCGATACAAATGAATGTGTGGCACCAGGATCTATCAAAACATAAGCTTCAAGATCAAAGTTTAAGATGGTACCTTTCACCACATCTGAAGACTGATCCGCAGTATCCTGGTCCAGTGCATGTACTCACCCTCTGCCAACTACTTGATTCCCCTTCTCTTCAGCTGTCGCCCTTCGCCTCGGAGGAGAAGTATCAGTAATAGCTCTCTCCGACTCTTTGCCCTTCTGTGGGGCACTATCAGTTATCTCTGGGCAGTTTTAGATTATATTCCCTGGCTTCCCACATCAAAAACACACTGCAATAGGTCTATAAGATGGTCGGGTTCCATGGTACCTACCACACTTACTGCACTATTCTGTAGTAGGTCGTAGCCCTCCAATCACTATACCCTTTGCTGGAGTTATGATCGGATACGCGAGAGGCTTAATTGCCCTCTCCCAGATCTCCTCAATCTCTCGCCTCTTCCCAGATAATCTCCTGCTTCCTTTATAACTGAAACCACTACCCACTGCTTGTCTCTTCCAATCTTTGTCCCTCACTCTACCAACCTTCCCAGACTCTAAGGCATTTCGCTCAATATCCTATTCACACAACTGCGCCCTATGCACTGCCTCATCATGGGTCAGTATATCAAAAGGAACTAATTGAGATCTGATGGTTGGTCTCAGTCTATCCATAAACTTTCAAACCTTCTCGACCTCATTATCCATCGTTTCAGGATCATACCTGCCTAGGGAGATAAATTTTGTCTCACACTCGTCCATCGATCTGCTCCCCTAGGTCAATCCCAAGAACTGCTTTTGCAACTTTCACTGCTCAGTATCCGAAACATATTACCTCCGAAAGGCCTTCAAAAATATATCTTAGCTGATCTCTATATGTCGAGCTCTCAGAATGGGTTTGGTGGATTTCCACCAAAGCTCTGTCGATCCTTTCAGTATGAATGCGGCAAAAGCATCCATCTCTGTAGTAGTGCACTAGAAAATTCCATATAACTTCTCAATCTCATTCACCCAGTCCTCTGTAGCTACTAGGTCCTTAATCCCATTGAAAGATAGCGATGTAAATTTTTGGAACTAGCGTAATCTATCAAGGTCACATCCATAACCCCAACCTCTACTACCCTGTGGTGGAGCAACAATAGAATGCATATCCTGTATTGGTAGGGGTGTGGGAGTATCTGTAATCTGAGGACTCTGGGCTAGTTGTGTAGGCATCTCAGGAGCAGCCACCTGTTTAGCATCACCTTATGCAGCTGGACCTTACCCACCCCAGCTCCAGGTATCGACTAGGCAATCAACTCTAAAATCGTCTCTAAGCTCCGCTCTATCCTCACAAAACGTGCCTCAGTACTCTCGGGTATCTCTACCGGACCATTTAGGGCATGGTCGACTTCAGCGTCCACCTCTATCTCCTCCTAAGACTCATGTGGTAACGACTCAGCATGGCTCTCAGGCCTACCCCTATGGCCTTTAGCTCGTGCTCTCGCCTATCTACCGTAATTGGTATTAGGCATAATGCCAAGATTCCTGTATTCACAACCATTTCTTAATCAAACCCATCTTGATATACACTGTTGTATCTAGACAAGTACAGTAACATGAGGATGTAATTTTCCTAATTATTAACAGTGACACACATCAGACCAACTCTGCTTTGATACCAATTAAATCTGTCACGACCCTTAATTTATCGAACATCACTACCAATTTTTCATTTTTCGTTTATTATTTAATCCATTATTCTTACCTTCCTCTGATCGTGAACAACTTCACCACTGGGAGTTGGGTTGTGCATCGATGTAAATCTCATTCATCCAAACCATTTCAATTTACATTTTATTTAAAGGTAAACACTAGCATTTCTTAAATTAGAGTTACGGTTTACAAGTGTTTACAATTCTTTACATCCCCAAATGTTAAATTCAAAATATTACTGTGCCATTGTATGTCTAGATACAAAACTGTACAAATGTATATACCTTTATATGATGAGATGCAGCGGACTCCAAAAATCAACTCTTCAGTCACTCTCAAACTACTGAAAGTGCTCTGTATAGGAGAAAATAAGGGGGTGAGCAAACCACACGCTCAGTAAGGAAATCATATGACTCGGTATATAATTGTACTATTTACATGATCGTGATGCCATGCGTAAAACAACACAGTTACTCATCAAACCAAAAAAATCAATTCATGCATGTGTTCATGATATATAAAGCAGTTCATGCTATTCAAATCAGTGCACAAGTCGTAAATAAAGCATGGAAAATCATCATGCACAAGTCGTAAATAAAACATGGAAAATAATCATGTGAGGTGCACTTAAAAGTAGTTCATACTCAACACAAATCAGTACAATTAAACCTTCGTCAGGACTCAGCCTCTACCTTTGACTGTCCTGACCCACAAAACAATTTAAAAACATGGATTCATCATAAACCAAGTGACATGTGAGATTACTCAAATAATAATAATAAGGGTAATAACTAGGACTATGGCATATCCTCTGTGATCCCAGGCTACATGAATCCTAGTGTGCGGGGTATCACCTCTATCTACTTTCGCACAGCAGGTGGGTAACGTCCAACCCTCTGGTCTATCGCAGATCTAACCTTCATATGAAGACAGTATATATATATATATCCATACACGGTACAACGTACTCCATGCTATATACACAGTACAACATACTCCGTGGACCCATATCATCACATCATATCGTGTCACATCTCAATATGCACGTGCGAGCCTTTTTAATCGGTGTGACACATAGTCTACTCGAAGCTCTTAGCACGACTCCCAACAAGTCATAAAAATCACATGCGAGTAATCTCTAGCATGACTGTAAATGTATGGTAGACATCTAGTGCGAGCAATGCTCCAGCACCATGCCATAAAATCCATGTGAAAACTAGTACGAGCTAAGCTCCAGCACTCATTCATGTAAAACTCTAGTGCGAGCACTGCTCCAACACTAATGCATGTATAAACACATCAAATCTTGTGTAAGCCACGGTCTAGCGTGCTTTATTTCCATAAACTTATGTATGTGGCTCATTTATGTGTAATGAATGGTTATTAAATCAAATCAAGCTATTTTCTTGCAAACCATTTAAATGCTAGCCAGTCTACCAATTTACATGCTAAAAAATAGTAAAAAGACTTAAGAACATCATGTTCTTGCTTTTCATGAACTTTTCCAAAATCTCATTTTTCCCCTTCCCATAGAAAATGATAATTTATCATTTCGAACCTCTTAAAATATTAATCATTTTTTATGGTTCTCAAACATTTTAAAAACTGTAAATGCGCCTGAAAACGTGTACAGGTATCTCTAGGAGCCAACAAAATTCCACTACCTCAATTCACTCAGAAGCAACTTCTTCTTCCTTTCCCGCTTTTCGTGATTAGGATCAATTTGCTCTGGACATATCCTCGGGAGTTGCAAATATTCATTAATCACATGAGTCAATACTGATAACTCATATTCCACTTTCTCTTAAGTTAATTTTGACTTTCTATTCATTTCACCTAGGCCCATTGGGTCCTTAGGCTTATTATTTCTCATAGGACTGAATTCTAGGCCCATTGAATTTATCGAGCCGATTGCATTAAGCTTGGTCTATGATTACAGTCAGCCACAGCATGGTGACCGAACAACCATCCAGCCATTCCTAAACAAATTTGGCTAGCAAACTCACTTAATTTTTCATCAAGCACTTGGCATGCATGTTTTAACCTTAGTTTTACATTCATTCATGCATTTTCACAAACACCATATATGCACATTTCATATCTTCATCCAATTTCATAACTTCATCCAATTTCATAGATTGATTTCGCTAAACCATCTCAAAATCATACATATAACATTACTAACACCTTAGTATAACTAATTCATCAATAAATCCACCATAGCTCATTTTCTCACACTAAACTCATTTTTAGGTCATGGTTGATTCATCAGGTTCTAGGTAGTTTTAGCCAACAATACATACACCAATCAACTCATAACAATGTCTAGATAAACATACTGGGAGTTGGTGTATTAGAAACTCACCTAGCTTGTCTATTCTCTTGTCCAAAATTAAAAGACCCTTTCGCTCCTTTTATCGAAGGATTTGAACGCTGATTCTAAACTATGTTGTTCTCCTCCTCACTGTAAGACCTGATTTTATTTAAAACACGAAATGAGAAAAGATCAAATGAAGGATTGAAATGGTAGTCCCGAACACGTGTAAAGCGATGCTAGATAAGTAACCAGTGCTACCAGAGTAGGAGAAAATATGTTAGACTTACATACTACAAAAGTAATGCCTGACGTGTATTCAACATGACACGCCTAAGTCCAAATTAATAGCTATTATCATAAAAATCGTTTTGCCTTCACGTAGAACTCATAACAGTTTTCTGTCATAATTTACTTTTAAAACATTTGTGTACTCAACACAAAACATGTTAAAACTGAGTTCCAACCGGCAAAACCACGTACACATTTCTCAATCTCAGTACACCTAAACGTAGAGCCCAAATCTCTTTCTACGTTTTAAACACAAAATGGTTGTAAAACAATTTTCCTATTTAGTTTACAACTCATACAATTGCGCCCCAATCAGCTATAAAATTGTGGGCAAGAACTCATAAAAACATGCTTGTTTGGTCAAATCTCATTTCATGCTACAATATCATCACAAAAGCACATACACAAATAGGTTTAAGTTTTCCCTTACATCTTTACACCTCGTATAGTACAATCATTCCCTCGTATCACGGACTAGTCTCGCATTCCTCTCTGGAACCCCCTAGCTGTCCAAACGATGTAAAAACATCAATAACTCATCATCACATAACCTCCAAATCTCTACATAGAGCATATTGCCCATATTATCATTAAATACCTCAATTATCCCATTTCTTATGACTCTATCACAATTCATAATCTCATCCACTACATCTCAACATTCTACATTTCTCATGCATAATACCCATGCCAAAATCACCTAATTGCCTCAATTTCCAATTTATAGACAAAAATCCCAATTTACCACAATTTACTTAATATCATCATCACTCTAATAAAATCACAATTTTTGTCAACTCTAATCCTTTCCTAACTATTTTATCACAATGCCCATATTCACAATCACCAAAAATCACTTCAAAATCTAAGATTGAAGTTTAAAGATTACCCAAACTTGTGGAGTGCTCAACTCACACCTTGATTCGATTCGTCTTTCGATTTCCAAGTATGTTGTTCTCCTTTGGATGAGGAACAACTTTCCTTCTTGCCACAACCATTGATTTGGACAAAAATGAGTGTTTTGGAGGGGAGAGAAAACTAGGGTTAAAGAAAAGCGATTTGGGAGAGAGAGAGAGAGATGGATTTCTAGGAAAACAAAGGGGTCTTTATATAGGCCGAGGGTAGGAGATCGATCTAGCTCTTAATTAGATCGATCTGCAGTTGAATTTGGGGTAATTTTATGCCTAGGAGATCGATCTGTCATGGGGTAATGAGAACAAAAGTGTAATTGATTGAACTAAATATGATGTACTCATATATTGAGGTGGTATGGAATGAAATTTTTAGTGATAAATGAGAATTTATGTTAATGTGTGAAACTATGGGGCCAGATCGATCTTGGAGAAGAGAGGATCGACCTGGTAGGTCAAAAATGATAAGGAAGGAGAAACTGCTGAGCTTTAAGATGATCTCCCTAGTCAAGTCCGTTGGTAGTATTACACTCTGGAAAAACTTACATGAGAATTAAAGAGTACGATGTGATAGACGTACCCGGAGTTGTTTATGGACCCATTTGACTGGGTTCTAATTTGGAGGACCAAATTTCTTAAGTGGGGGAGATTGTAAGATCCGATTTTATTTAAAACACAAAATGAGAAAAGATCAAATGAAGGATTGAAATGGTAGTCCTGAACATGTGCAAGGGTAAAACGGTCAAAAGATGGAAATTCGATATTAATCGTGACAAGAAAATTTCATTAAAAATAATGGATTTTAGAATCTTGATCAATAACGAAGAAATAATTAAATTTTCAGTTAAATTGATCAAGATATGAATTTACTGGAATTAATCAAAATTTTCACTTCGACAAATTACCCTGAAAATAATCGAAAAATATACCAAAAATATGAAATAATACTGATAAATTCATTTATTGATTAAATGAATTAAATAAGAATTTTTTTGGGATATTTTCATTTTTAATATATTTTAATGTATTAAAATAATATTAAAAATAAATTATAAATAAATAAAATAATAAATAAATAAATAAAAGAGGCAGAAAATCGCAAAACGTAATTTTTGCAGAAACCAAGGCAACCGAGGGTGCCTCAACGATCACCGGCGACCGGCCCAGGCAAGCGGCTAAAGGAGGAACCCCACGCTCATGCTGACCCCAGGCGATATTTGGCGAGGTAACAATCGACGACGAGAGAGAGAAAAACCGAGGAAGCCCAGCCGAGAGGAGAAAGGGAGATTCCGGCGATCGGAGCCAATTTGGCCATGGCCACCGCCAACCGAAGGAAGCCTGCGCGAAGATCGACCAATCAGCGGCTGAATCAGCCGGTGGGATGGTGGCTAGCACCGAAAAATGGTGAGAAAAGAAAAGGCACCGACGTCGGAAGGGAGAAGAGCCGGACCGGCCACTTTTCAACCACCTCGGACCAAACCGATTGCAGATTCGAGCTTCGGACGATCCCGCGGAGCTGCTGGCGATAAAAGTCGGTGGAGAACCGGTCGACGAAGCCCTAAACCAGCTGAACTAGATTGAACCAGCTGAACCGAACCGGTCTGAACTGCGTTGAACCAGACCGAACTGGTTCAGCCAGAAAAGAAGGAAAAGAAAGAGAAAAAGGGAAAAAGAAAAAGAGAAAATTGGGAAAAAGTTCCAGTGATGCAATCGAGCTACTGGTAAGTCGGTAAGCAGCCAAAATTGATCAATTTAAATTTTGAAATATTTCATTTGATTAATATCCGACTGAAAATTGAACCGAAAAAATATTTAATTCTGTAGCTCGATAATTGACGTCAAACGAGAGCTCGAGACAGCCTCGATTTGCATACTATCATGGAATCTCGGGTAAGTAACCCTTATTTAGTACAATATTACATCGTTATACGTGTTAGATATTTATCGCATAAATTACGGATTTAAATTCCGCATGAAATGAATTATATTTTGGAATCAGAGATAAATTGTCGTAAATAATTAATTAAGCTATCCAAAAATTTAGAATGAGGCTCAATAAATACTGATGGGCCCAATGAGCCCAATAGGACTCGATGATATGAATAGTAAGTGGAAAACGGGCTTAAGGCCGATTAATTCCCATTATGGTACAATAGGGCCCAATATGGGTAAACAGGCCTAATGACTTAAATTAAGCCCAGAAAATATGAAATGCAATTAAATATATTGTATTTTACTTGATGATAATTTATCTGCAGTTCTAGAGATTGGATTGGGAGCAAATCAGACTGCGTGATGAGACATCAGTGGAAAAGGTCAGACTGTACAGAGAAATGAGGTAAGGGAATTGTGTGAGTAGCTAGAGGTAGCTATGCGTATTTTAATAGCTTTTGTATACACTGAATATGTATGTATATACAGAATATGTATAAAGGTCCTAGAAATAAATTAAAGATTTTAAGGACTCAAAATAGGTAAAAATGCTATTTTACCCCTATTGAGGGAATTCACCTAAGGATGGTGAAAGCATGACATGCATGAAATGCATGATTTAAGGAATTTTTAGATTTAAGGAATTTCCTTGGTTTTAATCAAAGCAAATTGATAGATTGACTAGTAACTGCATAAATTTCACAATATAACACTACGTAAGTGTTATTAAGATTTAAATGAAAATTCTTTGGAAAACGGGTCAACTATCAAGTTTATATGGAAACAGATAGTGCTGGCACATAGCTCGCACTATATCTGCATTTATGAGTGTGCATAAAAATGTGCTTGAGTGGTTGCTCGCACCGATTTGTGTGACATCATGAGCATAAAATGTGCTAGAGCTGTTGCTCGCACTGATTTTTACTATTGTGAAATGCATGGAGGTGCTAGAGCCTAGCTCGCACTCTGTCTTTGACTATTTTGACTTGTTTTAATTTGATATGCATAAAGAGGTGTTGGAGCGATTGCTCGCACTAGTTTTAATGATTTGACATGCATGTGAGGTGCTGCAGCTTAGCTCGCATCCTGGTTTGATATGATAATTGTATAAAAGCCGTGCTCTAGTGTAACTCGCACGAGGTTTGATTTATTTATGCATGAAACCGTGCTAAAGTGTAACTCGCACGAGATTTGATTTACTTGAGCATACATTCATGCTGGAGTGTTGCTCGCAAGAAGTTTTATATTTATTTATTACTCATTTTAAAGTCGTACTGTAGTGCTACTCATACGCAGATTTTACTGATCTTTATGAAACCATGCTAGAGCTTCGCTCGCACAAGATTTTTTGATATCATGAATATGCATGGAGTCGTGCTAGAGCTTCGCTCGCACAGGGATTTATATGACATGCATATAGCCATGTTTAAGCCTCTTGTAGATTGTGTGTCACAGTGAGATGATATGCCCATACGTGCATACTGAGACAGAGATGGTATGGGTTGATAAAACCTATTGTAGGTACCCCTGACTGAGCTTGGGTTCACAGAGTACGTTGTACCATGTATGTCACGTGGAGTACGCTGTACCGTGGGGATTGTTGGAGTGGAGTGGCATTAGCCACGAGGTAACAAGCCTTGCCTTCGCAATCCTGATGTTATGTTGTTCTGGCGGGTAGGACCGACCCCCTCCCGTTTCAGGTGTGATACCCCACACACTAGGTACCGTATAGCCAGGGATCACTAAGTTATGGCCATAGTCCTCGTTGTTACTGATATAGTCACCTACATGTCTCACATGATATGACTTGTGGTTTCGATAGACCAGGGTAGACCCGAGGGAGGGGTCAGGCCCCCGATTTTATGATTTTCCACTATGATGCTAAATTTTTCAGAGCATTTTATGAAATGTGTCCCTAACAGAAGGGTGACTTTTATAACATAATTTTTTTATGATATTTTAATGAGCTTGATTTATGAGATGCTTAACCCTTTCGGGTTATTTTATACTGCAGCTTTAATGAAGTGATTTAAATGCAGTTGCATGATGAGTTTTCCATGCTTTAATGATAAATTCATGAATGAATTATTTCTCATGATTGGTTTTACATGGCATGAACTAATATATGATATGGATTTAATTCATGCTAATTATGATTTTATGATTTTTCATAAAATGCCATTAAGACATAAGTTACATGATTTCTATATGCACAGATAGTTTTATAAACTATATCATTGATAAAATGCATGATTTTGTGTGTGAGATTTTAATGAAAAGAAATGGATTTAATGGCATGGCATTATGAGCATGTAGATAGTGGAGCTATCTACTTACTTGCATAATTGCCTTACTGAGCGTGTTGTTTGCTCACCCCTTCTATTTTCCCATCTTTTCAAATTACTTGCAGTAGTTAGTGAGCGGTTGAGAACTTGCATTTTTGGTATCCGCTGCTTCCCATCGAGAGACAAATATACACATTTGTATAGTTTTGTATCTAAATATGTAATGCACAGTACTGTAAATGGATATGATGTCGGGGATGTAAGGTTATGTAATTTCCCTTATGTAATTTCCCTTGAGTATGTATTTAGTTAAAGTCAAAGGATAGAAATTCTTGATATGTGAATGTGATTATGGATATGGAATGGTAAATATGTGAGAGGTGACTAACACCGAATCATAGCCCAACTGTTAGTAGGATGGTCACGATGAGAGAAAGGTAAGAATTAAATAATAAATAAAAAAATGAAAAAATTTACTCTGATTTGTAGGTAATTTGGGTCGTGACACTCACAATGAACAACTTTGCTTAAAGCAACTTTTCTCAGATCTTTTTAGAAGGGGATGGTATTGTAGAGTGAGAAAGCTTTTTTTTTTTTTAGGTAAAAATGGAGAGGTGTCTTGTTTTTCTGAGGAAGAAGACTTGGCCATCGGGTTTTTATAGAATAGAGGTGCTGAGATCGATCTCCTAGGGTAAGAGATCGATCTTCCTTTGGATTGAACTATTGAAGTATTCAGGTATGTCAGTGTGGGATCCATCTGCTCTTTGGGAAGAGATCGATCCTTTCTTGGCAGAATCAAGTTGAGATCGATCTGCTTATGGGGAGAGATCGATCTACTCCTTAGGTAGGGATCGATCCTTGCTAGGCAGGAGCAAATGGAGATCGATCTGCTCATGGGGAGAGATCGATCTGCTCTTTGGGAAAGGATCGATCCGTTCTAGACGAAACCAAACTGAGATGGATCTTCTTGAACAAGAGATCGATCTGCTTTGAATAGGGGATCGATCTAGCCTTCATATGCAGGTTTCCAACTACAGATTTTTCAAGAATTTCAAAGGAAAACTTGCCTTTGATTGCATCACAAGTCATATTGCATTCTACTCACTCTTAGAGCCCAAAAAGATTCATTTCTTATAATTCATATACTATGTGACTGTTGTGTACCGTATGGAATCATAAAGGGTACCTAGAATTCATGTTTGAGTCCTTATATTCAGTTTGAAGGGTTTTAATTCATTCATTTAGCCATTACGTGTATTCATGAATATTCATTCATTCTCTATGCAACTTTATTCAAGCAAAAGCTCTTTTAATGATTCAATCAACATGTGAAAATGTGTTACATCATATGAATCATAAGGAATACATTACCAAAAGTGGGTCTTACACTCTCCCTAGAAAGTAATCTGATATAAGTTCAGCTAACCCAATTAGATTGGAAGAAATTCGGAGGATCGAATTTTTTTGAGGAGGGTGGGATGTGATAATCTGAAATTTTCCCACCTTGGAAAAATTTATCTCGAAAATATTGAAAAATATTTCCAGGAAAATAAAAATATATAATAATATCTATATATATATATATATATATATATAAAGATATTTATGTACAATTTATAATATATTAAAATAATATGTTATATTATATATGTAGATTTTTATATGTAAAATATTATATTATATTATATTATATTATATTATATTATATTATATTATATTTGTAGATTTATATATTTATATATAACATTATAGTAATATATATATACATATATTGTTAAAAAAAAAAGAGAAAGTATAAGGGAAGCCTGATCCCTCTCTTTATTCTCCTCTGAAAACAGAAGAGAAGAAAACGGAGAAGACAAAGCGAAGGTGAACGGCACAAAAGATGGCAACCGAAGAGGAAGGGCACTGACAGAAGGAAGATCGGCACCGACGGAGTGCCCTCACGTCGCCACGCACCTTGGTTCGTTGGAAAACGTCAGGATCAGAGAGGGAAAGCCGCGAGAGAGAAAAGGAGAAAATCGCAGAAATACCGTCTATCTACACTAGGCGAAGCCAACCGAAGCTTCCGCTGCACTGCGCAACGTTACTTGCGAAAAATAGCATCGAGAATCGGTTGGAAAAGCCTTCGAAAGGCGAGATGGCCCCTGAACCGGTTCAGATCGGTTCAGTACAAAGAGGGGTTGAACAGGTCTGAATCGGTTCAGCCAGAAAGAAAAAAAAGGAGAAAAATTCGGTGATGCCTTGGGTTAAGGATAAGTCGGTAAGTGGTCGGGTGTCACGCCCCGAAAATGCGGAAAATAGGGCTAATTTAAAACTTTTTCTCATTAATTCACAATTAAAGGTGCATTCCTGTGCAGTGTCATACATCATCATAATTATCATGCCTCAGGATCTCATCACAACATAGTGTATATTGAATCATATACATTACTCAATTCCAAGTTAATTAATCCTAATACATCCCATATAATGATATACATCAAGTGTCTGTAATCACATTAATAGTCTGGGTACATGAAAAGATAAAATATACCTCAAATACAATAGATAGGGCCTGGAGCTCAAGTCCTCCACTAGCCACTACTCCGTACGCCGCAGGGAGATCCTCTTTCACTTGAAGAACTCTGGGGGGGAAGGAAAACAGGGTGAGCTTCTAAATCGCTCAGTAAGGGGGGTAAGGGACTCAGTTATATAAACCATTTCACACTTCACAAATATGTATTTGTTTATAAAGCTCATTGAAATCGTAGCATGAAAGTTCTCAAAACATTATCTCATAACTCGTTAAATCATGTGAAAACATGAAGATAAAAGGCTCAACACCGAGCACTCACAAGCATGTGTAAATATATGCAATAATGGCTGTTCTCAAATACGTGATAAAAATCACCTCAGTAAATCACACGTGACAAGGTCACAAAACACAACTCATGTGTAAAACGAGACTAGGCAATAAAACTCAATTAAAATTCGTCATGGCACATCAAATATATATATAAGCTCCTCTGGGTGCGCATCCCAGGCATCCTCGTATAGAGGGAACGTCGACAATATGGTCGTGTGCAAAGTATATTGGACTTATATGTTACCAGAACAAGGCCCGGCCTTACTTGCTACCAGAGCAATGCCTCGCCTAATGCACACTGACACGTGGTCCCTGGGTCGGTTCCCAGGCGGCCCACTCTCTCGGTCTTACATGCTACCAGAGCAATGCCTCCCAACGCTACCAGAGCAGAGGAATAATCGGACTTACATGTTACCAGAACAAGGCCTGTGGTCCCTGGGTCGGTTCCCAGGCGGCCCACTCTCTGGGTCTTACATGCTACCAGAGCAATGCCTCCCAACGCTACCAGAGCGGAGGAATAATCGGACTTACATGTTACCAGAACAAGGCCTGTGGTCCCTGGGTCGGTTCCCAGGCGTCCCACTATATCGGTCTTATATGCTACCAGAGCAATGCCCGATGTGTATTCAACATGACACGCCTAAGTCTCACTCATTAGCCATTATCTTATAAAACGTTATGCCTTCACGTAGAACTCATAATGGTTTTCTCTTAAAAACTCATTTAAAACAATTGTGTACTCAACACAAAACATATTAAAACCGAGTTCCAACCGGCAAAACACGCACACATTTTCTCAAATCTCAATATCGCCTTAACGTAGAGCCCAATTTACTTTTCACGCAACTCAAAGGTTTATAAAGCAATTTCACACTTAACTTATAAACTCATAAAATAATGGGCTCCAACCGGCTATAAAAACCGTGTGCAATTTCATCACAACACAAAACATGCTTGTATTCTCAAATCATGGTTCATGCTAACAATTCATCAAAATACATACACAAAATGGTTTAGTTTTCAATTACCTCTTTGTACCTCGTATAGTGCAATCGTTTCCCCCGTATCACGGACTAGCCTCACATTCCACTCTGGAACTCCCGAGCTGTCCAAACGATGTTAAAACGTCAATACTCTATATCACATAACTCTCAATTCTCAAAATCGAGCATAATTGCTCACAACACCTCTAATCTCTTGATTTCTCGTAACTCAACCCTAAACTACAACCTCATTCCCAATATCCCAATGTTCGATATCTCTAATACCAATGATCTATGCTAATTCACCACATTGTCCATATTTCCATTTATAACACAATTTCTCAAAATCACCAAAATCACCAAATATCATTATCACTCTATCCACATTGAAATTCATCAGTCCCTAATCATTTCTCAACTATTTCAACACAATTACAACCATTAATAACATCAAAATCAGCTCAAATATCAAGATCGAGGTTTAGAAATTACCCAAAGCTTGTGAGACGCACAACTCACGCCTCGATCCGATTCGTCCTTCGATTTCCAAGTATGTTGTTCTCCCTTTGACGAGGAACAACTTCCCTTCTTACCACAATAGCTGATTCGGCCAAAAATGGGGGATTTGGAGGAGTGAGAAACTAGGTTTTCGGAAAAATGGAGGTTTGGAAGAGAGAGAAAGTGAAATTTCAGGAGAAAACACGGGTTCCTTATATAGACTGGAGGTAGGAGATCGATCTGCCTCTTGCTGAGATCGATCTGTGCTTGAAATTTGGGGACGATCTGGGTAATTTTATGCCTAAGAGATCGATCTGTCGAGGGGTGAGATCGATCTCTTTATGGCTTTATGAGATCGATCTGCTCCTAAGGAGATCGATCTTCTCCCCAAACAGAAGCATTTGGAGATCGATCTCCTCCTCATGAGATCGATCTTCTCTCAAACAGATTCATTTGGAGATCGATCTCTTCCTCATGAGATCGATCCCTTCTCAAACAGATTCATAAGGAGATCGATCTCTTCCATTGGAGATCGATCTGCTCCTCAAATTTCCCCTTCCTCGTCATTTTTAACTCACCAGATCGATCTCTCCTTCTCCCAGATCGATCTGTCCTCATGCTTCATGCTCATTTTACACACTTAACATATAAATCTCCAATTATAATTTCTCCAATTCACTTAGCTCAATAAATTACACTTCAATTTATTATTACATCATTAAATATGTCTGAAATTCTCAGATCTCACATCCTCCCCACCTTAAAAGAATTTGGTCCTCCAAATTCAACTCAACTAATCAAAATAGATGGGGGTATTTCTCCTTCATGAGGCTCTCTAGTTCCCACGTTGCCTCTTCCATTGAGTGATGTTTCCACAAAACTTTCACTAATGGGATGCTCTTGGTTCTCAGTACCTTCTCCTTTCTATCGAGAATCCGGACGGGTTCCTCAGTGTAGCTCATGTCCTCCTGTATGTCCATCTCATCATACTCTATAACATGAGAAGGGTCCGGGTGGTACTTCCTCAACATAGATACATGAAAAACATTGTGTATTCCGGACATCTGTGGGGGTAATGCCAATCTGTAGGCTACCTCTCCCACTCTCTCAAGAATCTCGAATGGTCCTATGTATCGAGGACTCAATTTCCCTTTCTTCCCAAATCGCATGATACCCTTGCTCGGTGATACTCTCAGAAATACTGCATCACCAACATGAAACTCGAGTGGCCGTCTACGCACATCTGCGTAGCTTTTCTGTCTACTCTGTGCAGCCCGCAACCTCTCACATATGAGTTTCACACTCTGTACGGCTTGCTCAACAAGCTCGGGAGCATTTATCTTTCTGTCACCGACTTCTTCCCAAGCTACAGGGGATCTACACCTCCTACCATATAGAGCCTCAAAAGGTCCCATTCCAATACTCGCATGATAGCTGTTATTGTACGCAAACTCTGCTAGGGGCAGGTGATCATCCCATGATCCCTTAAAATCCATCGTACACGCCCTCAACATATCCTCCAGGGTCTGAATAGTCCTCTCTGACTGACCATCTGTCTGAGGATGATAGGCGGTACTAAAACTCAATCGAGATCCCATGGACTCCTGAAACTGGGTCCAGAATCTGGAAGTAAATCGGGAATCTCTATCAGAAGTAATACTCACTGGAGCCCCATGTAATCTAGCTATCTCGCTGACATATAGCTCAGCTAAGGCATCCACAGTATCTGTGCTCTTGATGGCAAGGAAGTGGGCACTCTTGGTCAATCTATCCACAATGACCCATATCGCGTCACGACCTCTTCGGGTCCTCGGTAAACCCATAATAAAGTCCATAGTGACATGCTCCCATTTCCATGTAGGTACAGGTAAGGGCTGTAGTAGTCCTCCGGGCTTCCGATGCTCAGCTTTCACTTGCTGGCATACTAAACACCTGGCCACATACTCTGCCACATCTCGCTTCATACCACTCCACCAATACACCTTTCTCAAGTCTCGGTACATCTTAGTACTCCCTGGGTGCATGGTGTATCGCGAGCAGTGGGATTCTCTCAATATCTGTCTCTTCAGGGTATCATCGTCCGGTACACAAATCCGTCCTCTGAATCTCAACAATCCATCCTCACTGATGGTGAGATCCGACTGCGAACTCTGCTCAGCTTGGCTAACCATATCTATCAATCTCTGATCACTGCGCTGCCCAGTTCTAATCTGATCCATGATCCTGGGCTCTATCTGCAGGCTAGCCAAAAATCCAGTCTCTACTCTTTAACTCTGATCCGAAGTTCGGCGAACTGCTCTAACAAATCCCATTCCCTGATCATCATAGCAGATATCATACTCTTCCTGCTCAGGGCATCAGCAACCACATTCGCCTTACCCGGATGATAAAGAATCTCGCAGTCATAATCCTTAAGGAGTTCCATCCATCTCCTTTGTCTCATGTTTAACTCTTTCTGATCAAAGAGATATCTCAAACTCTTGTGATCAGTGAAGATCTGGAATCTTTCCCCATATAAGTAATGTCGCCAGATCTTCAAAGCAAATACCACAGCGGCTAACTCCAAATCATGCGTGGGATAATTCCGCTCATGGTCTTTCAGCTGTCGCGATCCATATGCGACCACTCTTCCGTGCTGCATCAGCACACACCCCAATCCTTGGTGAGATGCATCACTATACACCGAGAATCCTCCTGATCCCTCGGGAATAGTTAACACAGGTGCCGCTGTCAATCTCCTCTTCAACTCTTGAAAACTGAGCTCACATTGATCAGTCCATATGAACGGAGTCTCCTTACGCGTGAGCTTAGTCAAAGGAGCGGCAATCCTCGAGAATCCTTCCACAAATCTACTGTAATACCCTGCCAAACCAAGGAAGCTTCGTATCTCAGTCACTGTTCTCGGTCTTTCCCAATTAAGCACAGCTGCTATTTTACTCGGATCCACTGATACTCCTTCTTCTAAGACTACATGCCCAAGGAAAGCTATCCGGTTCAGCCAAAACTCACACTTACTAAGCTTTCCGTATAATTGCTTATCTCGGAGTATCTGAAGTACTAACCACAAATGCTGTGCATGCTCCTCATACGACCGAGAGTACACCAGGATATCATCGATAAAGACTATCACAAACTTATCCAGATAGTCTCTGAACACCTCGTTCATCAATCTCATAAATGCTACAGGGGCGTTCGTCAATCCAAAGGACATCACCAGAAATTCGTAATGGCCATACCTTGTCCTGAAGGCCGTCTTTGGAATATCTTCTTCCTTAATCCTCAATTGGTGATAGCCCGATCTCAAATCAATCTTAGAAAAGACTGATGCCCCTCTCAGCTGATCAAGTAGATCGTCAATCCTGGGCAGCGGATATTTATTCTTCACCGTGGCTTTATTCAATAGCCGGTAGTCCACACATAATCTGAGACTACCATCCTTCTTCTTAACAAACAGTACTGGCGCTCCCCACGGCGAAACACTGGGTCTAATAAACCCTTGATCCAATAACTCCTGTAGTTGTTTCTTCAATTCCTCAAGTTCCACTAATGCCATCCTGTAGGGAGGTTTAGAGATCGGCTGAGTATCTGGTACCAAATCAATGGTAAACTCCAGCTCTCTCTCTGGTGGTAAACCTGGCAATTCATCTGGGAAAACATCCAGAAATTCACAAACCACAGGTATATCCTCAATCCTCGGGTGTTCCCGCTCATCGTCTGAGATGAGTGTCTCATAACCTTCACATGAATAATCACATTTAATATTCTCCAAAATAATGTTAAGATTCTCAAATTACTCACTAGAAATCCACATAATCATTTCCTCAATATCTCAATTGTACACTGTAAGGCTCAAGTAGGGAGAAAGTTACAATCTTAGTGTAGCAGTCTAAACTCACTCGATTGGTTGCCAACCAATCCATTCCTAGAATTACATCAAATCCATGTATATTCAACAGGATTAGATCTGCTAGCATTACTCTATCTCCCACCTTTATCTCACACCCTCTATAGATTAACTCAGTTCTCTGGGATTCACGCATAGGGGTATTTACATGTAGTATATAGTCTAGAGGTTCAAACTTCAAGTTTAATCTACATGCAAAATGCTCAGAAATAAACGAATGCGTGGATCCTGAGTCAATCAACACATGAGCCTCATAATTACAGACAGAGAGTGTACCTCTTATAGTTTTCGCTGATGCGTCTGCGGTCTCCTTATCCAGGGCAAACACACGTCCCTGTGCCACAGGTTTCTTCCCTTTCTCTGCCGCAGTGGCCCGTCTCCGGGGATCCACTCTCTGAGGCTGTTGTCTAGCGGGCTCCGGAGCATGTGGTATCTGAGGTTGGGGACAGTCTTTCACTCTGTGACCCATGTCACCACATCTAAAACACCCACGGATCGACCCAGTACAACTTCCCTCATGCGATCGGCCACAGTCTCTACAAAACCTTGTCTCAGGCCTGACATATCGAGGGGTCTCCTTGATAATAGGATAGGCTCTGGGTCTCTCCAATCTGTCCTTCTGTACCTCAATCCTTCCTCTCCTGAAGGAACCTCTTCGAGCCTCTGTTTGGAAAATCGCTGGCCTCTTGCCCTTATCTTTATGCACTGCTCTGAGCTCATGCTGGGATTGTACCATTTCGATTCCTCTTTCAACCTCTTGTGCTCGTCTCAGAGCATCTCCAAACACAGTAATACATAGCCCCATCAATCTATCTCTAATGACGGGCTTCAACCCATACACAAACTTCTCTGTGCGGAGCTCTTCACTCTTGAAGGTCTCTGGGTCATATCTCAGTAGTGCGGTGAACTGGCTCTCATAGTCATCCACCGACATGTCACCCTGTACCAAACTCAAAATTCGGCCTGTTTCCTTCTCTGGGCGGCTCGTGGTACATATTGGGTTCTAAAAGCTGTCTGGAACTCTTCCCAACCAATCACATCCTGGCGGGACATCAAGATACCCTGGGTAGTACTCCACCAATCTCGAGCTCTCCCCTTCAGCATATAGGCACTCATACTGACTCTCTCAGCATCGGTGCACCCCAGTAAATCAAATATAACTCTCAACTCCGTCAACCACTCCTCAGCCTCTGTAGGATCCTTCTTTCCTTTAAATGCGGGTGGATTCATCTTCAGAAATTCCTTTAGTTGGACCTTACTTCTGTCCTCAGGCTGAGTGACGGGAGGCGCTGGGGGTATGGGAGGTCCTGGAGTTGGTGTAGGGGTAGTATCCGAGGCATTAACTCCAAAGTGTTGCGTGAATAGCGTTGCCATCTGCTCAAAATCTTGCCTCACATCGGTCTCAATCCGATTAAATCGAGAGTTAGGACTCTCTGGTGGTGGGACAGGTGGTGGAGGGGACTCTGCCTGCCTCCTCGAACGACCTCGTCGTTTACTCATTCTCAATCTCAACTCGTCTCCTGCGCGTACATATCACAATCGATTGAAATCTCAATCCTCAATTTCAGTTCATGACCAGACTATTACAGACACTTGGGATGTATTCTAGTTCACTTAATCGACACTGACAGTACTAGACACCCTAAGCTATGATACCAAGAAAACTCTGTCACGCCCCGAAAATGCGGAAAATAGGGCTAATTTAAAACTTTTTCTCATTAATTCACAATTAAAGGTGCATTCCTGTGCAGTGTCATACATCATCATAATTATCATGCCTCAGGATCTCATCACAACATAGTGTATATTGAATCATATACATTACTCAATTCCAAGTTAATTAATCCTAATACATCCCATATAATGATATACATCAAGTGTCTGTAATCACATTAATAGTCTGGGTACATGAAAAGATAAAATATACCTCAAATACAATAGATAGGGCCTGGAGCTCAAGTCCTCCACTAGCCACTACTCCGTACGCCGCAGGGAGATCCTCTTTCACTTGAAGAACTCTGGGGGGAAGGAAAACAGGGTGAGCTTCTAAATCGCTCAGTAAGGGGGGCAAGGGACTCAGTTATATAAACCATTTCACACATCACAAATATGTATTTGTTTATAAAGCTCATTGAAATCGTAGCATGAAAGTTCTCAAAACATTATCTCATAACTCGTTAAATCATGTGAAAACATGAAGATAAAAGGCTCAACACCGAGCACTCACAAGCATGTGTAAATATATGCAATAATGGCTGTTCTCAAATACGTGATAAAAATCACCTCAGTAAATCACACGTGACAAGGTCACAAAACACAACTCATGTGTAAAACGAGACTAGGCAATAAAACTCAATTAAAATTCGTCATGGCACATCAAATATATATATAAGCTCCTCTGGGTGCGCATCCCAGGCATCCTCGTATAGAGGGAACGTCGACAATATGGTCGTGTGCAAAGTATATTGGACTTATATGTTACCAGAACAAGGCCCGGCCTTACTTGCTACCAGAGCAATGCCTCGCCTAATGCACACTGACACGTGGTCCCTGGGTCGGTTCCCAGGCGGCCCACTCTCTCGGTCTTACATGCTACCAGAGCAATGCCTCCCAACGCTACCAGAGCGGAGGAATAATCGGACTTACATGTTACCAGAACAAGGCCTGTGGTCCCTGGGTCGGTTCCCAGGCGGCCCACTCTCTCGGTCTTACATGCTACCAGAGCAATGCCTCCCAACGCTACCAGAGCGGAGGAATAATCGGACTTACATGTTACCAGAACAAGGCCTGTGGTCCCTGGGTCGGTTCCCAGGCGTCCCACTATATCGGTCTTATATGCTACCAGAGCAATGCCCGATGTGTATTCAACATGACACGCCTAAGTCTCACTCATTAGCCATTATCTTATAAAACGTTATGCCTTCACGTAGAACTCATAATAGTTTTCTCTTAAAAACTCATTTAAAACAATTGTGTACTCAACACAAAACATATTAAAACCGAGTTCCAACCGGCAAAACACGCACACATTTTCTCAAATCTCAATATCGCCTTAACGTAGAGCCCAATTTACTTTTCACGCAACTCAAAGGTTTATAAAGCAATTTCACACTTAGCTTATAAACTCATAAAATAATGGGCTCCAACCGGCTATAAAAACCGTATGCAATTTCATCACAACACAAAACATGCTTGTATTCTCAAATCATGGTTCATGCTAACAATTCATCAAAATACATACACAAAATGGTTTAGTTTTCCCTTACCTCTTTGCACCTCGTATAGTGCAATCATTTCCCCCGTATCACGGTCTAGCCTCGCATTCCACTCTGGAACTCCCGAGCTGTCCAAACGATGTTAAAACATCAATACTCTATATCACATAACTCTCAATTCTCAAAATCGAGCGTAATTGCTCACAACACCTCTAATCTCTTGATTTCTCGTAACTCAACCCTAAACTACAACCTCATTCCCAATATCCCAATGTTCGATATCTCTAATAGCAATTATCTATGCTAATTCACCACATTGTCCATATTTCCATTTATAGCACAATTTCTCAAAATCACCAAAATCACCAAATATCATTATCACTCTATCCACATTGAAATTCATCAGTCCCTAATCATTTCTCAACTATTTCAACACAATTACAACCACCAATAACATCAAAATCAGTTTAAATATCAAGATCGAGGTTTAGAAATTACCCAAAGCTTGTGAGACGCACAACTCACGCCTCGATCCGATTCGTCCTTCGATTTCCAAGTATGTTGTTCTCCCTTTGACGAGGAACAACTTCCCTTCTTACCACAATAGCTGATTCGGCCGGAAATGGGGGATTTGGAGGAGTGAGAAACTAGGTTTTCGAAAAAATGAAGGTTTGGAAGAGAGAGAAAGTGAAATTTCAGGAGAAAACACGGGTTCCTTATATAGACTGGAGGTAGGAGATCGATCTGCCTCTTGCTGAGATCGATCTGTGTTTGAAATTTGGGGACGATCTGGGTAATTTTATGCCTAGGAGATCGATCTGTCGAGGGGTGAGATCGATCTCTTTATGGCTTTATGAGATCGATCTGCTCCTAAGGAGATCGATCTTCTCCCCAAACAGAAGCATTTGGAGATCGATCTCCTCCTCATGAGATCGATCTTCTCTCAAACAGATTCATTTGGAGATCGATCTCTTCCTCATGAGATCGATCCCTTCTCAAACAGATTCATAAGGAGATCGATCTCTTCCATTGGAGATCGATCTGCTCCTCAAATTTCCCCTTCCTCGTCATTTTTAACTCACCAGATCGATCTCTCCTTCTCCCAGATCGATCTGTCCTCATGCTTCATGCTCATTTTACACACTTAACATATAAATCTCCAATTATAATTCCTCCAATTCACTTAGCTCAATAAATTACACTTCAATTTATTATTACGTCATTAAATATGTCTGAAATTCTCATATCTCACATCGGGTTTGATCGTTTCAATTCTTAAAAATTTATTTAAATTTATATTTGACCGAATTTGACCTTGTTTAAATATATAAATGTGTAGCGTGACAATAAACAATGAACAAAACTTCGATTCAGCCTCTATTTACGTGCCAACATCGAATCTATGGTAAGTGAACCCCATTTGCTACCACCTGTATTATTATACTGGTTAAATTAAATTGCCTAAGTTGCAAAATTATCCGTTTAAATTATTTTACATTTTGGATTTGAAAACCGGCTATCGTAAATAATTGTACAAACTATCTGAAGACGTACGTGGACCTTAGAATTTATTTAAAATAGGAAATGAAATTAATTGACTGGATTGAGGAAATATAAATTGTTTTCTACTTTACAAGCTGGGTAATGAGCAATTGTTACTCGGTCTTATCGAAGAAATTTTGTAAATTGTTAGTATCTCGGATTAAGACTTTTATGCTATCGAAAATGCAATTTTGACTCATTTTGATATGATTTCGGACCTCGCGATGATTTCAGGACATTAAAATCATTGCACGAGAATTCATGAAAAATTTAAAAGTCAGCACAGATATTATCTATATAATCTCGTTTTAGCTGATGCTTAGTGTCTTGAATTTAAGCACAAATTGCTTTACGTCTCTATTGTAACGTGACTTTCAGAAATGTGATTTTTTGAATGTTTATCGCTATAGGCACTCTAGTTAAGTTATTTCTGATATAGTATATAGAGACTTTCAAATCTGTGTCCCAGGATAACACCTTAGTCTTTAGGATAATTTCGACTCACAGATATCTACAATGAGAAAGTCCTTATCAAAATATAATTGTGGATGTCACGTATATTCGTAAGATCGAATTATCAAACTCTGTGAACGAGATATTAGGTTAGTAGTTCCCTTTTAGGATGCAAAGAAGCATCATATGGGATAATTGGGAACTTACAAAATTCTAAGTTAAATCCATAGCTGTAAGGCATCATTATGTGAACTAAATTTGAGTTCTCGAGCATAAATTAGATAATGGTTGAGAATTATAAGTGTTAAAGAATATGTGATTAGAATACTGATAAGAATATAAAATTGATCAGTATTTATTTAGGTACGAGTAGCACCATGAAGTACAAGCTAATTCCGTAGATGCATGATAACATTATATGGAATGAAATGAGTCCTAAAACATAAATTGAAGAATGTTTTAAGGACTAGGTGTAATTGATATGAGTGATGGATAAGTGATCATTGGGATACAAAGTAGCATCTTAAGGTAAAAATTACTTTCCCTTGATGTGAGGAAGCATCGTACTGATTATCTGGTCCTAAAGTAAGAACCAAATGATGTTCAAGGATCCTAAATGTTACAAGTATGTGGAAACATCAAAAATAAGATTATCAAAAAGGATATGTTCTTATGTGAACCTTATTTTACATTACAATTTGCATCTTAATGTTTATTATGATTTTGTGAGATTTAGAAAGTTTGCATTGATTTATATCTACACTAAAGAAGCTTTAAAATCTCACTTACAACATGTTTTGCGAGTATGTGAGGCATACGTCTCTGTGTTTGGATTTAAGCTAACTCTGCTTTTATCCACACCATGATTAGCACGAATTTCAGAATGATAGGTAGCCCATGTTTGGTTATCTACGAATTCGTAGCTTTTGTAAAATATTTTGAAATGTAGTTTGTATGCGAAAATGAAAGTTTATGAAACGTGGTTTATGTATAAGAAATAAATTAAAAGTATTGTTTCTATGAATGTACGGGGAAATAAGTCCCGAAAAAGCGTATAAAAGTTTTGTTTTGAGACTAAGGCATTATAGCATGTCAAACCCTCAAACCAACGAAAATCCATTACAAATTTTAGCCATTTTTAGATTTGATGTTTGACCCGTTATTTATTAATTGATATTTACCTTTACTTTACCTGATCGTGAACAGCTACTCCACCAACAGTTGGGTTGTGTATCGATGTCAATCTCATCCAACCAAATCATTTAAAATTTCAATTCATTTAAATGTAAACACTTGTATTTCTTAATAAGAGTTGTCATTTACAGGTGTTTACAAACTCTTTACATCCCTAAAATTACATTTAAAGATTTCATTGTGCTTGTACATATCTAGATACAAAAACTATACAAATGTGTATACCTCGTGTGATGGGATGCAGCGGACACCAAAATCCAGTCCTCAGTCGCCCATTATCTATTGTAAGTGCTCTGTAGAGGGGAAAAATAAGGGAGTGAGTAAATCACGAGCTCAGTAAGGTAATCGTGCGAACAGGTAGATAACTGCATTATCTACGTGATCGTGATGTCATGCTTAAACCACATATTTATTGTCATACTTCATGTGCTCATGCTTGTGTCTATTCCATGTAAAGTAAATCATGCTGTATAAATCAGTGCATAATTATTAAAGCATCGCACGAAAAAATCATCACGTGTACTCAAAAATCAAAGCATGGAAAAATCATCATGCACAGTGCACTAAAAAGCATTTCCAATTCTTAACACAAGCTAATACAAAATCATTAACCTATCAAGACTCAGCCCTTCCCACGGACTATCCTGACCCACAAAACATATTTCAAAAACATGGATTTATCATTCATCAATAGACATGTGAGATAGGCATACAATATAATAAGGGAAATATACTGTAGGACTATGGCCATATCCTCTGTGATCTTAGGCTACACAGATCCTAGTGTGAGATCCATATTTTTGTATGATGTTCCTTATGATTTTCATATTGTATGACATTATTATATGTTAATGGATTCATAAGATGGTTGATTCGGATTTGATAAATGTGGATGAAACGAAATAAATTACGTAAAATCGAATATGGATAAATCGGGAAAATAAAGAAGCAACAAGCTCGTCTTAAATCGAGGTGACTGAAAATAAGGAATTGGAAATAGGGAAAAGATTGTGGATTTATGAAGAAAGTCGATTTAATTTAGTTCCGAACACGTACAAGGGTAAAATGGTCAAAAGATCAAAATTCGATATAAATTCCATAAGAAATTTTCATTAAAATATGTAATTTATGAAATCTGGATCAATACCGATGAAATATTTAAATTCGAGTTCGATTGATCTAGATATTAATTTATGGAAATTAATCAGAATTAATCGAGATTTTTAATTCAAAAAATTATCCTAAAAATAATCAAAAAATATACCGGGAAAGATGAAAATAGATCGATAAATTCATTTAGTGATTAAATGGATAAATTAATATTTTTTAAAGATATTTTTAAGGATATTTAATTATTTTAATAGATTTTAATGTATTAAAATAATAATAAATGAATTAATAAATAATTAAAAAACAAAAATTAGAAAATCGAAAATCAGATTTTAGGGAGAGAGAAACCCGAAAAAAATGAACCCGAGAAACCCGTGAAGAACCCGTGACCCCCGACGATCCAATGGCGTCCGATGAGGCCAGCTACCGGTCGAAAAAGGAAGAGTGCAGCCCGGCGGTTCCATTGGTACCAGTAACGCGCGCCGATGGCAGCTATTTCCGACGAAACGACCGACGAAAAATCGTTGGAGAAATCGCCTCTGTCCAAGCGAACGACGGTGTCTTAGTGCCAATTCAACCCCGTAGAGCCTTCCCCAGGTTGAGGCAGTTCTGTTGAGCACACTGGCGGCAGGCGAGATGGTCAGAATCACCAACGACGGCAAACAGACCAAAACGGCACCGTAGCCAGGAAAGGGAGAAAAAAAAAGAATAAGAAAAAAGAAAAAAAAGAAAAGAAAGAAAAGGAAAAAAGGGAGAAAGTGTACCCCGGGACGATTCAAAAATTTGGGTAAGTGACCGAGGGTCGGGATTGACCTGTGGATAAATCTCGAGAATTCAATTTAATATTAAATTATTGGAAAATGACCCGAAATTGCATAATTGTGCAATGTCACTACAGAGCCCGAACGAGAGACAATTTAGCTCCAATTTTGTACCCCGCACCATATTGGGTAAGTACATTTTAATTACGATAGTATGAGTCTTTAAATGCAGAGTTAAGATTATTTTACGGAATTTACGGATTAATTCTGCATAAAAGGAATTTTATTCGAAATTTCAAAGTAATTATTGTAAATAGTATTCGAGCTATCCAATGAGTTTAGAATGAAGCCTAATGATTATTGATAAATCAAATGAGTCCAGTAAACCCGAAAAAGGGATTTTAAAAGTGGAAATGGTCTGAAAAAGGGGTTCGAGGCCCATTAAAGTGCAATCAGGCCCAATAAAGTAAAACGGGTCCAGAGCTTTAGATTCGATCAATAAGAGTGAAATACTGATCAGTATATTTGAACTAAACCCATATGTGGTTATATGCAGATCCCTAGACGAGCGAATTGGACTTAGTGACCTAGTACGACCGAGTCGGGATAAGCTCGCACGTGATTCCAGGTAAGGGAATTTTATGACCACTTAGAGGTAGCTGTACGTATTTTCGAGAGGATTTACATTACGTTCAATTCAATAGGCTACCCGAAAACAGAATAATAATTTTTACGAAAATATACGAAAATAGTGCCAAATTACTATTTTACCCCTAGTTGGGAAAATTTCAAAAAGGATAGTAAGGTTATGAAATTGCATGAATTTCATGATTTTAATGTTTTCATGATGATATTGCTTTTAATTCAAGCAATTTATGGATAGGTTGGCTATTATTTTCATGTTTTAAGTGAAAAGGCACAGATTAGGTGCCAATTAATATTTATTTAACATGTTTTGATAAAATTGAGACACCTATCAGTGTTATATGACTTGTAACCGTGCTTGAGCGCTGCTCCCACTGGATTTTATATTTTAACTCATACACAAAGTGCTGGAGCCTTGCTCGCACTATTTTACAGATTTATTTCATATAGCTACCGTACTGGAGTTTTTCTCGTACGAGCTTTTCACTGAGTTTCAATACTTATTTGTACTAAAGTATTGCTCATACGTGGATTTGAATTAAATTTATAATCAGTTTAAGTCGTACTGGAGCGCTACTCGTACGCAGATTTTTATTGATTTCTTTGAAATCGTGCTAGAGCTTCGCTCGCACAAAGTATTCAAATATCATGAATATGCATGGAGCCATGCTAGAGCTTCGATCGCATAGGAATTTATATGACATGCATATAGCCGTGTTGGAGACTCCTGTTGACTGTGTGTCATAGTGAGATGATATGCTCACACGTGCATACTGAGACATACTTGACATGGGTGGATAAGACCTATTACAGGCACCCCTGATTGAGCTTAGGTTCACGGAGTACGTTGTACCGCGTATGTCACGCGGAGTACGCTGTGCCGTGGGGATTGTTGGAGTGGAGTGGCATTTGTAAGACCCAACTTTTTCGTAAGAGTAAATGGAATGAATAGAAATTTACGAGTGCATTTAAAAATGCAAAAGGATTGAAATGGCATTCCCGAATACGTGCAAGGGCAAAACGATCAAAAGACCAAAATTTGATTTTAATCGGGACAAGAAAATTTAATTAAAAATATGGCATTAAGAAATCTTGATCAATAACGAAGAAATAATTAAATTTCGGATTAAATTGATTAAGATATGAATTTATTGGAATAAATCAGAATTTTCGTATCGAAAAATAATCCCAAAAATAATCAAAAAATATACTGAAAAGGAAAAATCGGACTGATAAATTCATTTATGGAATAAATAAATAAAATAATATTTTTTTAGATATTTTTGGATTTTAATAATATTTAATTGATTAAAATATTATTAAAAATAAAATAATAATAATAAAAATAAAAATAAATAAAAAATAAGTAAATGAAAAAAAAAGGAATCTGAATCGCGAAATCGTGAAACAGAAGGAAAGAATGGAAGCCGAGACCGAGAAAGAAGAGATCGTCGGCTCCGACGCAACCACCGGTGGACGACGCGAGGAGGTGACCGTCGAAGGTCGATCGGCACCCGAGGAAGCCGACCCGCACACCTATGCACCCCGAAGTTGCCGAAAAATGCCAAAAACAGGGAGGAGAAGCCGCGGGAGAGAAACTCGATTCACCGGCGATGGCACCGTTTTGACTCCAGTCGAGGCTCAATTTTGGAAGCCCAGGCCATGGCTCACCGATTGGTGCTGGAATCACGTCGGGAACCGGCCGGACGGCACCGAAATGACTAAATGGTGACTGAACCGGCTGAACCGGACTGAACCGACCGAACCGGACTGAACCGGCCGAACCGAACCAGACCGAACCGACGGTCTGAACCGGGTTGAACCGGACCAGACCGGTTCAGCCAAAAAGAAAAGGAAAAAAAAAAGAAGAAAAAGGGAAAAAGAAAGGGAGGAAAAATTAGAGAATATTTCAGTGATGCAATCGAGCTTCGGGTAAGTCAATAAGCGGTCGAGTTGACCGATTTAATTTTTGAAATATTTAATTTGATAAATAATCGACTGAAAGTTTACCCGGAAATATATTTAATTGTGTAGCTCGACAATTGGCATCAACCGAGAGCTCGAGACAGCCTCGATTTGTGTACAATCATGGAATCTCGGGTAAATAACCCCTATTTATGAAAATTTTACATCGTTATGCGTGATTGATAATTAACGCATAAATTACGGATTTAATTTTCGCATGAAATGAATTAAATTCTCGAAATTGAGATAAATTATCGTAAATAATTAATTGAGATATCTGAGAATTTAGGACGAGGCTAAATAAATACTGATAGGCCCAATGAGCCCAATAGGCCTCGATATAGTGTAGTAAACGGGCTTAAGGCCGATTAAGGCCCATTAAGGTGCAATCGGGCCCAATATGGGTAAACGGGCCCAATGATTTAAAATTAAGCCCAAAAAATTATGAAATACAATTAATTGTATTGTATTTGACCTGATGAACATTTATCCGCAGTGCCGCAGATTTGATTTGGATTCAGAGCAAATCAGACTGCGTGACGAGTCATCAGTGGAAAGGTCAGGCTGTACAGAAAAATGAGGTAAGGGAATTGTGTGAGTAGCTAGAGGTAGCTACGCGTATTTTAATAGTTTTTTTGTACACTGAATATGTATGTATACCCTGATTATGTATAAAGGTCCTAAAAATGGTTTTAAGATTTTAAGGAGTCGAAATAGGTAAAAGTCTATTTTACCCCTTTTGAGGGAAGTTCACCTAAGGATGGTGAAAGCATGACATGCATGAAATGCATGATTTAAGGAAATTTTGGAATTAAGAATTTTATTTGTTTTAATCAAAGCAAATGGATGGATTGGCCAGTAATTGCATGAATTTCACATGATAACACTACGTAAGTGTTATTTATATTTAAATGGAAATTTCTTTGGAAAATAGGCCAACTATTAAGTTTATATGGAAACAGATAGCGCTGACACGTAGTTCGCACTATATCTGCGTTTGTGAATGTGCATAAATGTGCTTGAGCGGTTACTCGCACAGACTTGTGTGACATGATATGCATGAAATGTGCTAGAGCATGGTGCTCGCACTGATTTTTATTATTGTGAAATGAGAGCTGCTGGAGCCTAGCTCGCACTCTGTTTTGACATGTTTTAAATTGTTTTGACGTGGTATGCAGAAATGGTGCTGGAGCGATTGCTCGCACTAGTTTTTATGATTGACGTGCATGAGAGGTGTTGGAGCCTAGCTCGCATCCATTTTTGATATAATAATTGCATAAAAGCCGTGCTGTAGTGTAACTCGCACGAAATTTGATTTAATTATGCATAAAGCCGTGCTGGAGTGTAACTCGCACGAGATTTGATTTACTTAAGCTTCAGTTGTGCTGGAGCGTTGCTCGCATAAAGTTTTATATGGTTTTCATAATTCATTTAAAGTCGTACTGGACTTTTTCTCGTACGAGGTTTTCTATGAGTTTTTATACATATCCGTACTAGAGCATTGCTCGTACGTGGATTTTACTTGAATTTATAATTGGTTTAATTTCTACTAGAGTGCTGCTCGTACGCAGATTTTACTGATTTTTATGAAACCGTGCTAGAGATTCGCTCACACGAGATTTTCTGATATCATGGATATGCATGGAGCCGTGCTAGAGCTTCGCTCACAAAGGGATTTATATGACTTGCATATAGCCGTGTTGGAGCCTTTAGTAGACTGTGTGTCACAGTGAGATGATATGCCCACACGTGCATTCTGAGACAGAGATGATATGGGTGGATAAGACCTATTACAGGAACCCCTGATTGAGCTTGAGTTCACGGAGTACGTTGTACAATGTATGTCACGCGGAGTATGCTATACCTTGGGGATTGTTGGAGTGGAGTGGCATTAGCCACGAGGCAGCAAGCCTTGCCCTCGCAATCTTGGTGTTATGCTGTTCTGGCGGGTAGGACGACCCACCTCCCGTTTCAGGTGTGATACCCCACACACTAGGTACCTTGTTGCCAGGGATCACAAGGATATGGCCATAGTCCTCGATGTTACTGATAATTACCTACTTGTCTCACATGATATAACTTGTGGTCTGTTAGACCAGGGTAGACCCGAAGGAGGGGTTAGGCCCCTGATTTGACGATTTTATGATTTCATGATTTTATGATATGTGACCCTGAAAGAATGGTGGTTTTATAACCGAAGTTTTATAAATTTTAACGAATTGTTTTATGAGTTTGAAATGGAATTATGAGATTGTTTTATGAGTTGATTAACCCGGAAGGGTTAGTTTTTACTGCAGTTTTAATGAATTGATTTAAATGCAGTAGCATGTGAAGTTTTCCATGCTTTCATTTGAATTCCATGATTTGTCTTACATGACATGAAAGACTGCATGATCTTGATTAAATTCAAGCTTATTATGATTTAATGATGTCACATAAAATGCATTGATGCATAAGTAGTATGATTTATATATGCACGAACAGTTTTATAAACTAAATCATCAATGTTTACATGACTTTGTGCATGAAATTTTATATGAAAAGAAATGGATTTAAGGGCATGGCATTATGAGCATGTAGATAGTGGAGCTATCTACTTACTGCATAATTACCTTACTGAGCGTGTAGTTTGCTCACCCCCCTTATTTTCCCATCTTTTCAGAGCACTCGCAATAGTTAATAGCAGCTGAGGACTTGCAGGCTTGGTATTCGTTGCTTCCTATCGAGAGACAGGTATACACATTTGTATAGTTTTGTATCTAAATATGTAATGCACAGTACTGTAAATGGAAATGATGTCGGGGATGTAGTGTTATAAATACCATTGGGTATGTATTTAATTAAAGTCAAAAGATAATAAACTCTGATATGTGAAATTGAATATGGAAATGGAATGGTAAATAGGTGAGAGGTGACTAACACCGAATCATAGCCCAACTGTGTTGTAGGATGGTCACGATGAGAGAAAGGTAAGAATTAAATAATAAATGAAAAAGCGAAAAATTTACTCTTATTTTTAGGTAATTTGGGTCGTGACAGTTGTATTGTATTTGACCTGATGAACATTTATCCGCAGTGCCGGAGATTTGATTTGGATTCGAAGCAAATTGGACTGCGTGACGAGTCATCAGTGGAAAGGTCAGACTGTACAGAAAAATGAGGTAAGGGAATTGTGTGAGTAGCTAGAGGTAGCTACCCTTATTTTAATAGTTTTTCTGTACACTGAATATGTATGTATACCCTGATCATGTATAAAGGTCCTAAAAATGGTTTTAAGATTTTAAGGACTCGAAATAGGTAAAAGTCTATTTTACCCCTATTCAGGGAAGTTCACCTAAGGATGGTGAAAGCATGACACGCATGAAATGCATGATTTAAGGAAATTTCGGAATTAAGAATTTTATTGGTTTTAATCAAAGCAAATCGATGGATTGGCCAGTAATTGCATGAATTTCACATGATAACACTACGTAAGTGTTATTTATATTTAAATGGAAATTTCTTTGGAAAATCGGCCAACTATCAAGTTTATATGGAAACAGATAGTGCCAACACGTAGTTCGCACTATATTTGCGTTTGTGAATGTGCATAAATGTGCTTGAGCGGTTGCTTGCACCGACTTGTGCGACATGATATGCATGAAATGTGCTAGAGCATGGTGCTCGTACAGATTTTTATTATTGTGAAATGAGAGCTGCTGGAGCCTAGCTCGCACTCTGTTTTGACATGTTTTAATTTGTTTTGACGTGGTATGCATGAAATGGTGCTGGAGCGATTGCTCGCACTAGTTTTTATGATTGACGTGCATGAGAGGTGCTGGAGCCTAGCTCGCATCCATTTTTGATATAATAATTGCATAAAAGCCGTGCTGGAGTGTAACTCGCACGAGATTTGATTTAATTATGCATAAAGCCGTGCTGAAGTGTAACTCGCACGAGATTTGATTTACTTAAGCATTCATTTGTGCTGGAACGTTGCCCGCACACAGTTTTATATGGTTTTCATAATTCATTTAAAGTCGTACTGGAGTTTTTCTTGTACGAGGTTTTCACTGAGTTTTATACATATCCGTACTAGAGCATTGCTCGTACATGGATTTTACTTGAATTTATAATCAGTTTAAGTCGAACTAGAGAGCTGCTCGTACACAGATTTTACTGATTTTTATGAAATTGTGCTAGAGCTTCGCTCGTATAGGGATTTATATGACATGCATATATCCGTGTTGGAGCCTCCTATAGACTGTGTGTCTCAGTGAGATGATATGCTGACACTTGCATTCTGAGACAGAGATGATATGGGTGGATAAGACCTATTACAGGCACCCCTGATTGAGTTTGGGTTCACAGAGTACGTTGTATCGTGTATGTCACGCGGAGTACGCTGTACCGTGGGGATTGTTGGAGTGGAGTGGCATTAGCCACGAGGTAGCAAGCCTTGCCCTCGCAATCCTGGTGTTATGCTATTCTGGAGTGTAAGACGACCCACCTCCCGTTTCAGGTGTGATACCCCGCACACTAGATACCGTGCTGCCAGGGATCACTAGGATATGGCCATAGTCCTCGATGATACTGATAATTACCTACTTGTCTCACATGATATAACTTGTGGTCTATTAGACCAGGGTAGACCCGAAGGAGGGGTCAGGCCCCCGATTTGACGATTTTATGATTTCATGATTTTATGATATGTGACCCTGAAAGAAGGGTGGTTTTATAACTGAAGTTTTATAAATTTTAACGAATTGTTTTATCAGTTTAAAATGGAATTATGAGATTGTTTTATGAGTTGATTGACCCGAAAGGGTTAGTTTTTACTGCAGTTTTAATGAATTGATTTAAATGCAGTAGCATGTGAAGTTTTCCATGCTTTCATTTGAAATCCATGATTTATCTTACATGACATGAAAGACTGCATGATCTTGATTAAATTCATGCTTATTATGATTTAATGGTATCACATAAAATGCTTTGATACATAAGTAGTATGATTTATATATGCACGAACAGTTTTATAAACTAAGTCATCGATGTTTGTATGACTTTGTGCCTGAAATTTTAAATGAAAAGAAATGGATTTAAGGGCATGGCATTATGAGCATGTAGATAGTGGAGCTATCTACTTACTGTATAATTACCTTACTGAGCGTGTGGTTTGCTCAGCCCCTTATTTTTCCATCTTTCAGAGCACTCGCAATAGTTATTAGCGGCTAAGGACTTGCAGGCTTGGTATTCGCTGCTTCCCATCGAGAGACAGGTATACACATTTGTATAGTTTTGTATCTAAATATGTAATGCACAGTACTGTAAACGGAAATGATGTCGGGGATGTAGTGTTATAAATACCATTGGGTATGTATTTAATTAAAGTCAAAAGATAATAAACTCTGATATGTGAAATTGAATATGGAAATGGAATGGTAAATAGGTGAGAGGTGACTAACACCGAATCATAGCCACTGTGTTGTAGGATGGTCACGATGAGAGAAAGGTAAGAATTAAATAATAAATGAAAAAGAAAAAAAATTACTCTGATTTTTAGGTAATTTGGGTCGTGACAGTTTATGGTATCAGAGTTTGAGTTGGTCTGATATGAGTCAGTGTTAGTGGTTAAGAAAGTTTACATCTCCATGTACTGTGCATTATTATATACAATTATGTATATCGAGATGGAAGTGCAGCTAAGAATTTGATTTTTAAATGCAAAAATAGACTCATTAACTGATAGCCGATATGGTAAAAGGGCGAGTACACTAGCTTGAGGCCGTAGAGATAGGCCTGAGAGTTGTACTGAGTCACCACATGAGACTAAAGATGAGATTGACGTGGAGGCTAATGTTGAGCATGCCCCACAGAGTCCGACAGAGAGATCGGACAGAGTCTGATAGAGAGATCAGACAGTATTGAGACACGCTTCGCGAGGTTGGAGCGGAGTGTGGAGAATATTTTGCGAGCTAATTGCTCAGAGTATGCATGGTATTTCAGGGCGAGTTGGAGTATTAATTGATGTTCGCTCGACCCATCTTAAAAGTTAGACGTCCATAATGGACATGGAAAATAATCCTAGATGTATTCCAGTGACAGAATATCCCGGACATTGTTAAAGGAAATTACAGTTGTTTACCGATTGTTTTGGTTCTAATCGGTGGTGTCTTAGCATCGATTCAACCCCGTAGAGCCTTCCCCAGGCTTAGGCGATTCTGTTGAGCCCACTGGCGGCCGACGAGATGGTCGGAATCACCAGCGACGGCAAACGGGCCAAAACAGCACTATAGCCAGGAAAGGGAGAAAAGAAAAAAGAAAAAGAAAAAAAGAAAAAAAAAGAAAAAGAAAAGAAAGAAAAGGGAAAAAGGAAGAAAGTGTACCAGAGGATGACTCAAAAATTTGGGTAAGTGACCGAGGGTCGGGAATAACCTGCGGATAAATCTCGAGAATTCAATTTAATATTAAATTATTGGAAAATGACTTGAAATTGCATAATTGTGCAGTGTCACTACAGAGCCCGAACGAGAGCCGATTTAGCTCTGATTTTCGTACCCATACCATATTGGGTAAGTACATTTTAATTACGATAGTATGAGTCTTTAAATGCAGAGTTAAGATTATTTTACGAAATTTACGGATTAATTCTGCATAAAAGGAATTTTATTCGAAATTTCAAAGTAATTATCGTAAATAGTATCCGGGCTATCCAATGAGTTTGGAACGAAGCCCGATGATTATTGCTAAATTAAATGAGCCCAGTAAACTCGAAAAAGGGATTTTAAAAGTGAAAACGGTCTGAAAAAGGGGTTCGAGGCCCATTAAAGTGCAATCGGGCCCAATAGAGTAAAACGGGCCCAGAGCTTTAGATTCGATCAGTAAGAGTGAAATACTGATCAGTATATTTGAACTGAACCCATATGTGGTTATATGCAGCTCCCTAGACGAGCGAATTGGACTTAAAGACCTAGTACGGCCGAGTTGGGATAAGCTCGCGCGTGATTCCAGGTAAGGGAATTTTATGAGCACTTAGAGGTAGTACATAGTTTCGAGGGGATTTACCTTACGTTAAATTCATAGACTACCCGAAAACATAATAATAATTTTTGCGAAAATATACGAAAATAGTGCCAAATCACTATTTTTCCCCTAGTTAGAAAAATTTCAAAAAGGGTAGTAAGGTTATGAAATTGCATGTATTTCATGATTTTAATGTTTTCATGATGATATTGCTTTAATTCAAGCAATTTATGGATAGGTTGGCTATTATTTTCATGTTTTAAGTGAAAAGGCACAGGTTAGGTGCCAATTGATATTTATTTAACATGTTTTGATAAAATTGAGCCACCTATCAGTGTTATATGAGTTGCAACCGTGCTTGAGCACTGCTCACACTTGATTTTATATTTTAACTCATACACAGAGTGCTAGATCCTTGCTCGCACTATTTTACAGATTTATTTCATATAACTATTGTACTGGAGTTTTTCTCGTACGAGCTTTTTACTGAGTTTTAATACATATCCGTACTAGAGCATTGCTCGTACGTGGATTTGAATTAAATTTATAATCAGTTTAAGTCGTACTGGAGCGCTGCTCGTACGCAGATTTTTATTGATTTCTATGAAATCGTGCTAGAGCTTCGCTGGCACGAAGTTTTCAGATATCATGAATATGCATGGAGCAGTGCTAGAGCTTCACTCGCACAGGAATTTATATGACATGCATATAGCAATGTTAGAGCGTCATGTTGACTGTGTGTCACAGTGAGATGATATGCTCACACGTGCATACTGAGACATACTTGACATGGGTGGATAAGACCTATTACAAGCACCCCTGATTGAGCTTGGGTTCACAGAGTACGTTGTACCGTGTATGTCACGCAGAGTACGCTGTACCGTGGGGATTGTTGGAGTGGAGTGGCATTAGCAACGAGACAACAAGTCTTACCATCGCAATCTTGATATTATGTTATTCTGACGGGTAGGATCGACCCACCTCCCGTTTCAGGTGTGACACCCCGTACACTATGATCCGTGTGCCAGGGATCACGAGGCTACGGCCATAGTCCTGGATATTACTGATATAGTCGCTTATATGTCTCACATGATATAACTATTGGTGTTGATAGAATAGGGTAGACCCGAGGGAGGGGTCAGGCCCCGATTTTCTTATGATTTCAATTGAGATTTGATTATTCCCATAGAGGGATTTTATGAAACTTTCATTGATTTGTAACCCTGTGAGAAGGGTGATTTTATAACGGAGGTTTGAAAATAAAAAAATTTTGTTGAAATGGATTTTGATTTGTGAGTGTATCATATTTTAACCTAGACGGGGTATTTTATAACATGTTGATTCATTGAGCATGAGATGTTTTCACCTGAGAATTATTCCATGTTTTTAATATTCCGATTTCCTGTTTTAGAATAGATGATATTATATATATGGCATATCATTGTTTTTACCTCATGCTCACATATATCCTGATTTCTTATCAGCATGTAGATAGTATAGCTATCTACCCGTTTGTATTATTGTCTTACTGAGCATGTGGAGCTCACCTTTTCATTTTCCACCCACTTTCAGTGTTTCCACCATAGAGATAGCGGGTGTAGAGAGTAGACGGCATAGCTGATATCTTTGTTTCCCATCGACTGTCAGGTATACACCACGTACAGAATTTTGTATTAGTATGCTTGCAGCACAATATTGTATATGAAAGAATTTTTGGGGATTTACATATAGAATCATGTGATGTATAAAACATACCGACCACTCTATTATAATATGATTGATGTAATTATATATATTACGTGTGATATTTTAAAGGTTAGAAATGGAATATCAATATTGATTCACAGCCCGACCTGTTAAGAGGAATATGTCACGAGGAGGTAAGAAAGATTTTTCAAAAGCAACAAATTTGTACTGATTTTAGTAGTATTGGGTCGTGACATCTAGTGTGTGGCGTATCACCTCTATCTGCTTCCACACGAGATGTGGGTCACGTCCAACCCGTCGGTCCATAGCAAAATCCATCATCTGAAGATGTCATATATAATATCACACATGGTACAGTGTGCCTTATGCTACTTGCACGGTACAACATACTCCGTGGACCCATATCATCACAATATATCCTGCCACATCTCAATACACACGTGCGAGCCTATTTAATTAGTGTGGTCCACAGCCTACCCGAAGCTCCCAGCGCCACCCCCAACATCTCATAAAACTACGTGCGAGTAGTCTCAAGCATGAAAACGAGTATGGTGGACATCCAGTGCGAGCTTTGCTCCAACACCAAGTCCAAGACTAGAATAAAAATCTATACAAGCTAGGCTCCAGTACAATGTCATAAAATCCATGTAAAACTCTAGTGCTAGCCTCGCTCCAACACCAATGCATGTATTAACATACAAATCTCGTGCGAGCAATGCTCTAGCACATTTTATTTCAACAAACTCATGTACATGGCTCATTCTTTGCAAAACATGGTTATAAAAACCAAATCAAGTTATTTATCGTACAAATTTATTTCAAATGCTAACCAACCTACCACTTTCTTGCTAAAAATTGATAAAAGGGTTTTCAAAGCATCATACTCTTATTTTCATGCACATTTCTCAAATGCCCAATTCTTTACCCTTTAAACACTCATTTCATTCCCATTACCACACATATTCTAGAAAACCATAATGTACCAAAAATACGCACAGATATCTTTAAGACTCCACATAATTCCCTTACTTCCATTTACTTGGAAGCGACTCTCTTCCTTTCCCGTCTCTCGCGATTAGGCTCAACTAGCTCCGAACATGTCTGTGGGAGCTGCATTCATTTACCAATCACTTGAGTTAATGTTTCTCACTCATATTTTGACTTCAACTGGTTAACATATCTCATTAAGTCTCTTTTGTTAAGGTTGGCCCATTAACGTATTTGGCCATTGT
Source organism: Firmiana major (assembly GCA_033439115.1). NCBI lineage: Eukaryota > Viridiplantae > Streptophyta > Magnoliopsida > Malvales > Malvaceae > Firmiana > Firmiana major. The sequence goes on along the minus strand of CM065908.1, from coordinate 39,341,327 downwards.
TATGCCATTTCTAGCCAATTTATCTAGTAACTCCCTTAGTTACTTATTAGGCACTTGGGAGTGTATATTCTACCATTAATTCCCTCATTCATTCATACATTTCACCAATGCCATATATGTACATTTTACCATTTAGTCAATCTCACAATTCATTTCACACCACCATCTTAAAATCATACTCACAACACCATTACCACCTTAAGATATCCAATTCATCATCAACTCCACCATATTTCATTTCTCACACCATCCTATTTCTAGGTTATTATTGGTTCATTATATCCTAGGTAGTTTCAACCACTGAAATGTACACCAATCTACCCATAACATCATTTAGGTAAACACATTTGAAGTTGGTGTATTGGAAACTTACCTAGATTGACTTTATTCTCTTCCAAGTTTGGAAGACTCCTTAGATCCTTCAATCCAATGAGTTGGATGTTGACTTTAAGATATGTTATTCTCCTCCCCAAGCTGAACAACTTTGCTCTAATGTCTTTTTCTCAAATCTTTATGGAAAAAGGTGGGTATCCTAGAGAGAGAAAGCTTAGTATTTGGGTGAAAATGGAAAGAGATAAAGTTTCCTGAAGATTGAAGCTTTTTACCATTGGGTTTACATAGAAAAATGGTGAAGAGATCGATCTGGTTTGGTAGGGAATCGATTTGCTTTTGGTTTTTTCTTTTGAAATGTTTAGGTATTACAGGGTGAGATCGATTTGTTCAATGGGGAAGAGATCGATCTCTTTTTGGCAGAAGCTTAAGGAGATCGATCTGCTTATGAGGGAGATCGATCTACTCCTTACATAATACAATGGAGATCGATCTACACCTAAGGGAGGATAGATCTGGGCTTAGCAGAGGCAAATGCAAATCGATCTGGTCATTAGGGAGATCAATCTGCTTGATAGGGAGATTGATCTTGCCTTGGCTATTTCACATGAAATTGCCCTGTTTTGCACAAGGGATTGATCGTACTTAATGGGAGTCCAATCTGGCCTCCCATTTGCAGCCATTTTGCTACATTTTTGCAAATTTTCCAAGGGTGAATTCCTATTCCATTGCTCCCATACCCATTTTGCATTTTAATCCCACTTAGAGCATGGAAAGACTTATTTCCTATGATTTTTGTGTTATGCAACTTGTGCGTATTGCTTGGAAATCATAATGGATACCCAATTTCACAATCTATGCTTTATCATTCCCTGTTTTAAGTCCTTATCTCTAGTTCGGCTGCTTTAAGTTCTATTCGTTTAGTTTATGGCCACTTCAGCCCTTATTCAACCTATAAATGCATCCATGATACTCATTTATTCTCATTTGCAATTCATTTACATTTGCATGATTTAAAATCATTTCTCTTACAATTCCACTTACACATATTACAAAGTCATACACATATGGGGTCTCACATTCTCCCTCACTTAGAAAATTTAGTCCTCCAAATTTAAACCAAATCAGTCCGTGAATAACTTGGGATACTTTTCCCGCATCAAACTCTCTAACTCCCATCTAGCTTCTTTTGCAGTGTGGTGCTGCTAAAGAACTTTCACTAGGGGAATCATCTTAGATCTCAATACCTTTTCCTTCCTATCCAATATCCGAATCGGCTTTTCAACATATGTCATGTTCTCATGGAGCTCCACTAGCTCATATCTTATCACATGTGTCGAATCCGGGTGGTACTTCCGTAACATAGAGATGTTGAAGACGCTATGAATGCCTGTTAGCTCAGGTGGCAATGCTAGGCCTTATCTCCCACTCTATATAATATTTCGAAGGGTCCAGTGTAACGAGGACTTAACTTTCCTTTCTTATCAAACCTCGTTATACCATTGGAAGGAGAAACTCATAAAAACACCGATTCACCCACTATGAATTCCAATGGTCTCCGTCTCTTATCAGCATAGTTTTTTTGTCTGCTCTGAGCTATCCGTAATCTCTGATAAATCATATGGACATCCTCAGAGGCTTGTCTCACTAAGTCGGGAGCAAATATTAATCGGTCACCAATCTCTTCCCATCCAATGGGGGAACAACATCTACGATAATACAAAGCCTCAAACGGTGCCATCTCGATACTCGAATGAAAATTTTTATTATAGGCGAACTCTGCGAGTGGAAAATGGTCATCCCAAGAGCCTCCAAAATCCAATGCACATGCCCTCAACATATCCTCTAGGGTCTGTGTAGTCCTCTTTGACTTACCATCTGTCTAAGGATGAAACATGGTGCTAAAGCTTAGTTGGGTCCCCATCATTTCCTAAAAGTGTTCCTAAAAGTGGGACGTGAAGCGAGCATCCCTATCTGACACAACGCTCACTGGAATACCGTGCAATCCCACTATCTCGTGCACATATAGTTCTGCCAATTTACTCAGAGTATCAATAGCTCTTATAGCTAGGAAGTGTGCCAACTTCGTCAATCTGTCCACTATCACCCAAATCGCATCGTGATTCCTGCGAGTCCTAGGTAAACCCATCATGAAATCCATAGTGACATGCTCCCATTTCTAAGTCGGTATAGGTAGGGGATGCAATAGCCCTGCAGGCTTATAATGCTCTACCTTCACTTGCTGATAGACGAGACACTTTACCACAAATTTAGCTACCTCTTTTTTCATCCGAGACCACCAATACATTTTCCAGAGATTTTGATACATCTTGTTACTTTCCAGATGTAGTGTATACTTCGTCGAGTGAGCTTCTGTCAAGATCAACCTCTTGATCTCTGGATCATCGGGAACATATATCCTACCCCTGAACCTCAGCAAACCATCTGAAGTCAACTCAAATTCAATATTCGTACCCCTCTGTATCTGCCCAACAATATTGCTGCACTGTAAATCAATTCGCTGAGCCTGTCAGATACGATCTATCATATCGGGTTCAAATCGTAGGTTAGCTATCGTAAAGCCACTATCAGTAACAGGCGGGGTCATATCCATATTAAGGTTTGTGAACTGTTTCAATGGCTCGTGTTCCCTGATTATCATATATGATACCATCCTGATGTACTTCCTACTCAATGCATTAGCTACCACATTTACTTTACCTGGGTGGTATAAGATCTCGTAATCATAGTCCTTTAGAAGCTCAAGCCATCTCCTCTGTCTTATGTTCATCTCTTTCTGTGAGAACATATACTTAAGGCTTTTGTGGTCTGTAAACACTTGGAACTTCTCACCACAAAGATAATTGCGCCATATTTTCAAGGCAAATACCATGGCCGTCAACTCTAGATCGTGGGTCGGGTAGTTCCTCTCATGATCCTTCAACTGTCTCGATCCTAGGATACTACCTTCCCATCTTGCATCAATATACAGCCCGATCCTTGGTATGAAGCATATGTATATATAGAAAAACCTTCAGAGCTGGTAGGAATGGTGAGAATCGGAGCTGTGGTCAATCTCATCTTCAACTCCTAAAAGCTCCTCTCAAATTTATCGTCCCACACAAATTTAACATTCTATCTCGTGAGTTGCGTCAATGGAGCAGCTAATCTCGAGAATCCCTCCACAAACTGTCGATAATATCCTGCTAAACCCAAGAAGCGTCTGATCTCTGTAATTGTCTGGGGTCTCTGCCACTGAACTATTGCTTCAATCTTAAATGGGTCCACAGACACACCATCCTTTGATACTATATGACCCAGAAAAGTGATCTGTTCTAACCAAAAGTCACATTTACTTCGCGTAGAACTTCTTCTATCGGAGGGTCTGTAGCACTATCCTTAGGTGCTACTCATGCTCCTCTCTAGATCCCGAATACACCAGAATATCGTTGATGAAGATGATAACAAATCTATCCAAGTACTGGTGAAACACCTCATTCATCAGTGACATAAAAGCTATGGGGGCAATCATCAACCCAAATGCCATAACCATAAACTCAAAGTGACCATACCGGGTGCGAAAAGCTGTCTTGGGTACATCTTCATCTCGAATTCTTAACTGATGGTACCTAGATCTTAGATCTATCTTAGAAAAGACCTGCGCTCCTTGAAGCTGATCCAACAAGTCATCGATGCGTGGAAGGGTGTACTTATTCTTGATGGTCACCTTATTCAACAACCGATAGTCGACACACAATCGAAAGCTCCCATCCTTCTTCTTTACAAACAGAACCGACGCTTCCCAAGGTGACACACTCGGTCTAATGAACTCCTTATCCAATAACTCCTGTAACTGGTTTTTTAGTTCCTTCAATTCCATCAGAGCCATTTTGTACAATGGCTTAGATATCGGCTCTATACCAGGTGCCAAATCTATACAAAATTCCATCTCTCTATCTGGCAATAACCCTGGTAAATCATCCGAAAAGACTTCGAGAAATTCCCTGACCACTGGGATGTCTCGCAATTTTGGGCATGCCTTATCCGTCTCAACTACGTACACAATATAACCTTTCAAAACCTTAATTGTTTTATCAGTACAAAAATTCATATATTTCACTCACAACCACAACTGCTTTCATTACTTTACAAGGAGATTTACATTACATTTCTCGGAGAAACTTACGGTAACAATATCTACCCTTGAAAATGTTACCGTCTTAGAAAAATAATCTACTACAGCCCGATTGACAGCCAACCAACCCATTCATAGGATTACATCAAAGTCTCTCATATACATTAAAATGAGGTCGGCTGACATTTCCTTTTCCCCTACTTTCAACTTTCATTCTCTAAATACGTATTCCACAAACTGACTATTATTCATGGGGGTGCTTATCAGCATCCTCCAACTCAACGAGGCAAGCTTCACATACTTAAACAATTTACATGCAAATGCAGGTGATACAAATGAATGTGTGCCACTAGGATCTATCAAAACATAAACTTCAAGATCTAAGATTAAGATGGTACCTTTCACCACATCTGACAACTGATCTGCAGTATCCTAGTCCAAGGCATGTACTCGCCCTCTACCAACCACATGTTTTCCTTTCTCTTTGGCGGTCGCCCTCCGTCTCGGAGTGGGAGTGCCAATAGGAGCTCTCTCTGGCTCCTTGCCCTTCTGTAGGGCCCCTCAGTCATTTCCAGGTAATTTTTGATCATATGCCCTAGTTTTCCACATCAGAAACATACTGTAGGAGATCCATAACATGGTTGAATCCCATGGTACCTACCGTACTTATTGTACTATTTCGTAATAGGTTGTGGCCCTCTAATCACTAATCCCTTTGCTGGAGCTATGGCTGGATACACAAGAGGCTTAATTGTCCTCTCTCGGATTTCCTCAATCCTCGACCTCTTCCCAGAAAATCTCTTACTTCCATTATAACTGAAGCCTCTATCCACTGTAGGCATCTTTTTGTCTCTGTCCCTTACTTTACCAACCTTTCCTACTCTGAGGCAACCTGCTCAATATCTTGTTCGTACAAGTGTGCCCTGTCCACTGCCTCATCGTATGTCGATATGTCAAACAGGACCAATCGAGATCTAATGGCAGGTCTCAGTCTATCCATAAACTTCTAGACCTTCTTGACCTCACTGTCCATTGTGTCAGGATCATACCTGCCTAGAGAGATGAATTTAGTCTTATACTCATCCATTGATCTGCTCCCTTGGGTCAAATCTAAAAATTCCATTTGTAGTTTCCTCTACGCAGTATCCGAAACATATTACCTCAGGAAGGCCTCTAAAAATACATCCCAACTAATGTTTGTATGTCGGGCCCTCAAAATGGGTCAGGTGGACTTCTACTAGTGCTCTGCTGATCCCTTTAGCATGAATACGACAAATGTTACTATCTCGGTAGTAGTGCACTCAAATAGCCCATATAGTTTCTCAATCTCATTTACCCAGTCCTCTGCAACTACTGGGTCCTTAACTCTACTGAAGGATGGTGGGTTTTAAACTTTTGAAACTGTCGTAGTCTATCCAAATCACATCCATAACCCCAATCTCTACTCCTTTATGGTGGAGCAACAGCAGTTGGTGTGTCCTGTATTGGTGGGGGTATAGGAATATTTATAGTCTGAGGTTCTTGGGCTGGCTGTGTAGGTATATAAGGAGTAACAGTTGGTTCATAATTAGCACCCTATGCAGCTGGCTCTTACCCACCCTTAGCTCCAAGCAACATCTGGGCAATCAATCCTAATATCATCTCTAAGCTCCTCTCAATCTTCGTGAAGCGTGCCTCAGTACTCTCTGGTCTTTCTGTCGGACCCTATGGAGCATGCTCAACATCAGCCTCCACCTCAACCTCCTCGTGAGCCTCATGTGGTAACGACTCAGTACGACCCTTAGGCCTACCTCTCTGGCCTCTAGCTTGCACTCTCGCCCCTCTACCGCGACTGGTATTAGGTATTTTCCCAAGATTCCTATATTCACACATAATTCTTAGTCAAGCCCATCTTGATATACACAATTATATCTAGACAAGCACAGTAACAAGGGAATGAAATATTCCTAAATTTTGACATCGACACACATCATACCAACTCGGCTCTGATGCCAATCTCTATCACGACCCTTAAACCAACAAATATCCGCTACAAATTTTAGCCATTTTTAGATTTGATGTTTGCCCGTTATTTATTAATTGATATTTACCTTTACTTTACCTGATCGTGAACGGCTGCACCACCAACAGTTGGGTTGTGTATTGATGTCAATCTCATTCAACCAAATCACTTCAAATTTCAATTTATTTAAATGTAAACACTTGTATTTCTTAATCAGAGTTATCATTTATTGGTGTTTACAAACTCTCTACATCCCCAAAATTACATTTAAAGATTTCACTGTGCTTGTACATATCTAGATACAAAAACTATACAAATGTGTATACTTCGTTTGATGGGATGCAGCAGACACCAAAATCCAGTCCTCAATCGCCCACTATCTACTGTAAGTGCTTTGCAGAGGGGGAAAATAAAGGGGTGAGCAAACCACGCACTCAGTAAGGAAATCGTACGAACAGGTAGATAACTGCACTATCTACGTGATCGTGATGCCATGCTTAAACCACATATTTATTGTCATACTTCAAAACGTGTGCTCATCCTTGTGTCTATGCCATGTAAAGTAAATCATGCTATATAAATTAGTGCACAATTATTAAAGCATAGCATGGAAAAATCATCATGCGTACTCAAAATCAAAGCATGGAAAAATAATCATGCATAGTGCAATTAAAAGCATTTATAATTCTTAACACAAGCTGTTACAAAATCATTAACTCGTCAAGACTTAGACCTTCCCTTGGACTATCCTGACCCACAAAACATATTTTAAAAACATGGATTTATCATTCATCAATAGACATGAGAGATATGTATACAATATAATAAGGGAAATATCCACTAGGACTATGGCCATATCCTCTATGATCCCATGCTACACAGATCCTAATTTGCAGGGTATCACCTCTATTTGCTTCCACACGGGAGGTGGGTCATGACCAACCCGTCGGTCCATAGCAGAATCCATCGTCCAAAGACGGCATATATAATATCACACACGGTACAACATACCCCATGCTACTTGCACTGTACAACGTACTCCGTGGACCTATATCATCACAATATATCCTGCCACATCTCAATACGTACGTGCGAGCCTATTTAATCGGCGTGGCACACAGCCTACCCAAGGCTCCCAGTACGACCCCCAAGATGTCATAAAATCATGTGCGAGTAGCCTCAAGCATGGAAACGAGTATATTGAACATCCACTGCGATCTATGCTTCAGCACCAAGTCCAAGACTAGTATAAAAATCTGTGCGAGCTAGGCTCCCGCACAATTTCATAAAATCCATGTAAAACTCTAGTGCGAGCATCTCTCCAGCACCAATGCATGTATAAATTTGTCAAATCTCATGCGAGCAACGTTCTAGCACGTTTCATTTCCATAAACTCATGTAAGCGGCTCATTCTTTGTAAAACATGGTTATAAAAACCAAATTAAGTTATTTCTCGTGCAAATTTATTTCAAATGCTAGCCAACGTACCACTCTCTTGCTAAAAATCGATAAAAGGCTTTTCAAAGCATCATGCTCCTCTTTCATGCACATTTTTCAAATACCTAATTCTTTACCTTTTAAACACTCATTTCATTCCTATTACCACACATATTCTAGAAAACCATAATGCGCCTAAAATGCGCACAGATATCTCTTACAGTCCACATAATTCCCTTACCTCAATTTTCTTAGAAGTGGCTCTCTTCCTTTCCCGTCTCTCGCGATTTGACTCAGCTCATTTCGGACATGTCTTCAGGAGCTGCATTCATTTACTAATCACTTGAGTTAATATTGCTCAACCATATTCTGACTTCAACTAGTTAGCATATTTCATTGAGTCTCTTTTGTTAAGGTTGGCCCATTATCGCATATGGCCATTATAATGCCATTTCTAGCCAATTTATCTAGTAACTCCCTCAGTTACTTATTAGGCACTTGGGAGTGCATATTCTACCCTTAATTCTCTCATTCATTCATACATTTCACCAATGCCATATATGTACATTTTACCATTTAGTCAATCTCACAATTCATTTCACACCACCATCTTAAAATCATACTCACAACACCATTACCACCTTAAGATATCACATTCATCATTAACTCCACCATATTTCATTTCTCACACCATCCTATTTCTAGGTCATTGTTGGTTCATTATATCATAGGTAGTTTCAACCATTGAAATGTACACCAATCTACCCATAACATCATTTAGGTAAACACATTTGAAGTTGGTGTATTGGAAACTTACCTAGCTTGACTTTCTTCTCTTCCAAGTTTGGAAGACTCCCTAGATCCTTCAATCCAATGAGTTGGATGTTGACTTTAAGATATGTTGTTCTCCTCCCCGAGGTGAACAACTTTGCTCTAATGTCTTTATGGAAAAAGGTAGGTATCCTAGAGAGAGAAAGCTTAGTATTTGGGTGAAATGGAGAGAGATAAAGTTTCCTAAAGATTGAAGCTTTTTATCATCGGGTTTATATAAAAAAAAGGTGAGGAGACCGATCTGGTTAGGTACAAAATCGATCTGCTTTTGGTTTTTGCTTTTGAAATGTTCAGGCATTATAAGGTGAGATCGATCTGTTCAATGGGGAAGAGATCGATCTCTCTTTGGCAGAAGCTTAAGGAGATCGATCTGCTCATGAGGGAGATCGATCTGCTCCTTACATAATACAATGGAGATCGATTTACACTTAAGGGAGGATCGATTTGGGCTTGGCAAAGGCAAATGCAGATCGATCTGGTCATTGGGGAGATCGATCTGCTTGATAAGGAGATCGATCTTGCCTTGGCAATTTCACATGAAATTGCCCTGTTTTGCATAAGGGATCGATCTGCACTTAATGGGAGATCGATCTGGCCTCCCATCTACAGCCCATTTGCTACATTTTTACTGCTTTTCCAAGGGTCAATGCCCATTCCATTGCTCTCATATGCATTTTGTATTTTAATCCCACTTGGAGCATGGAAAGACTTATTTCCTATGATTTTTGTATTATGGAACTTATGCGTATTGCTTGGAAATCAGAATGCACTCAACATCGGTTGTGTGGCCATCCACCAATGCTCCGCCTTATCTTTTAACACAAAAGTCGCAAAGGTGAACTTCTCTGTGTCAGAGCAATGAAAAAATTGATAGAGCTTCCCCATACTGCGTACCCAATACTCAGTTGACAGTGGGTTCTTCACCCCATTAAACAAAGGTTGTCCGAACATTCAGAATTCTCTCAGTCTACCCAGATCACAATCATAAATTCTCTCTCCACTAGCCTATTGTGGGACTACAGGATCCTGAACCGGTGGGGGAATGTCCTGAATTGGGGGAGGTGCAGGTATTTTCTCCTCTGCAACCCGAGGTCTCGATGCAGGCTGTGTTGGCTCATCTCTCTCAGGTGTAGCAACCTGACCAATAGGGTTTTCCTGTCTACCCTCCATTCTGGCCATTTCCTGTGTAAACATCTCTACCACTGTGTTTACACTGCACTGTAATTGCGCTATACAGGCCTCAGCGACCTCACTAAGCCCTCGTGGATCTATCCTAAAACTACACCTACTATGCCTCTCGGGCTAATCTTTATTCCCTTGAGAGCGTGAACTCTCTCCTCTACGAGTACGCCGTCTATCAAACATCCTCCATACTCAAAATAAGTGTCTCAGTCACATTTTTTAGCTTGGTACACACAATCGTATCCTAATAATCCACTGTACTTTCGGGATGTATAATTTCCTAATCATGGATATGACTCACATCAGGTCAACTCAGCTTTGATACCATTCATTCTGTCACGACCCTCTTCTCGTGAACTTACATTACCACTTACCACTAATAGTTGGACTGTGAGTCAACATCCAATCCATACCTCATCCATTTATAGTTTAATAATTTTAATAAAACAAATTTAAATTAGAAACTGGACTTTTATAAATATGCGGAAGTGTTTACATCAGTTTCTATTAACTATACATCCCTTTCGTACAAAATATCACTAGACTGTCCATTAACTTCAGGGGATAAAATTTTTCTTTTCATCAGAAGTGTATACCTCTCTATACTGCTGGAGAACTGGAGAACACCTTAGCAGGGACGACTGCAGCACTCACTACTATGTAGTATCTGTAGAGGAGGAAATAAGCGAGTGAGCATAACACGCTTAGTAAGGAAAATATAAAAGCAGGTAGATAACTACACTATCTACATGCTAAAATACATATTTCCTTATAAAACAATATGCATGTTCTTTAAAACAACTTCAATCAATGTGAAACCATTAATTCGCTAGATGGGTATATGTATATTCACATAGTATCACAAAGCATAATCTATTTACACAGTTCACATATATAAAATGCTTCATACTTTGTAAATCAATAGAGGTTGAGACATAAATCATGGGTTATCATATCCCCAGACACAAAGCAAGGGAAGATATTTGTCACCTCACACAGTAGTGACAATGTCGTATCACTCAGATACATAATGACTTATGGCTATAGTTGGATTTCAGGCTAAATTCATCAGGTGTGCGGTAACCCTACACTTGGGGAGGTGGATCAACGATGCCTTCAGCTCATACTCAAATCACGGCATATCGTACCCCATGGCTAACGCTCACGGTACATCATGCTCCCATGGATCCTTATCACCTATTTCCGTTGTCTCAAAATCTCGTGCGAGTAGGTCAGTGTCAGACACATAGCAGTACACGACGGCTCTAGCATGGTTTTACTCAGCACACAACATAATAATGAAAACCTCATGTGAGTAACTCAACGTAAGACACACAGCATAACTGAGGCATCGAGCACGGTATAATAGGAATTCACATGTGAGCATAGTCAGAGCAAGACACACAGCAGTACTCGAGGCTCTATCATGATTCCTAAAATCTAGTATGAGCATCTCGAGTGGAACACATAGCATCACCCGAGGCATCGAGCATTCTTTCATTTTCTCAAAAATCCCTTTGAAAATAACGTACGAGCAAGGCTAGTTAATCTACTGTTACCTCTCATGCTCCAGCACGATTTCACACAGAAAAGAAATAGAAGGGGCTCCATGTATACTCATGAGTGAGAGGGTAAATCTCCCTACAATGACTCTCTAAAAGCATTTCATGCAATTCATCAAAATCGAGAGCCCATCTATTATTATTGCTTCTCAAGACGTTTGCAAAAGCTCTTTTCACAATAATCATAGAAGTCATGCAACTCATACTATGTACTTATTCTCATACGTAGTTTTCTACTTAGATATATCCATATCTATATATTTATCGCATACATTCGCACACAACAGGCAAGAAAACATACGTATAGCTATCTATATAGCTCGCATAAGTACCTTACCTTGAATCATGATTGAATCATTTTCCTTGATTCCAATCACTGGTGATCCAGTCTTGTCAACTCTACTTTTATCTTCTAGAGCTGAAATGGTGTATTTGACACATCAGTGTATTGTCGTATACTTCATTTCACATGCATAATATTCAAATCAATGCATTTGGCCTCTTTATGCCTTTATTAGACTTTATTCTCTCGTAAGTCAATTTCAATTGTTGCATTTGTTTTCTCGAGAGTCCATTAGACTCCTCGAGTCCATTGATTCCATATTGAGCCAACATTTAGCTCCCCATCCCATTAGTTCATCATTTCATTTCATTGAGGCATTTTATCGAACACCTCATATACTAAATTTCCACCATTATCTATTCTAGCTTATGGATTTCAGCAAACCATTTTATAAGCATATAAATATGCTTAATAACATCTATTCATGCTCAAAATCAGCTTTAAACCCACACCTACTCATCATTTCCTCATTTTGGCACATTTAACCATTTTATAGGTCATTGATATTAAGCATGTTCTAAAATGTTTCAATCATCAATCTATATACCAATCTACTCACACAATTATATCGATTAACATATATGACATTGGGGTATTGAAATCTTACCAATCTCAACTTTTCTCTACTTTGCACAATTTGGGGGAAAACTCCTTTGCTCATTCAATGGCTCAACTCAGCTTCTAATTTCCAACTATGTTATTCTCTTCCTCTATAGGAACAACTTCACCCAAATGAGTTTTTCTCAAATCTCTATGGAAACGGTTGAGAGTCTTTAGAGAAATCTTAGGTTACTTTGATTCAAAACGGAAGAGAAAGGTTGTTTTTCATGAAATACTGCTTAACAGATCTGTTTTTATAGAAATTGCTAGATAAGATTGATCTCCATGAATGAAGGGTCGATCTTCCCCTGTCTTAAGCCTTTTCGAATGCCAATTTAAGCATATGAGATCGATCTATCGAGGCATGAGATCGATCTACTCATTGCTATGAGATTAATCTGCTCTAAGTGATGAGATCAATCTTCTCCAGGCAGAGGGATAAACAGATCGATCTGGCACAAGGATGGGATCAATCTACTCTTAGCCGAGAGCTAAGGAAATCGATCTGCTTGAGCATAAATCGATCTGCTCTTTATATAGGATCGATTCCTTCTACACAGAATGCTTAGCAAATCGATCTGGCCCCATTGGAGATCGATCTGCCCTGTTCCATTGCTCAAATAAGAGCATTTTTTTCTCTTCATAGATCGATTTTTCCTTCAATGAGATTGATCTGGCATTCATATTTTCTAAATTTTACGGTAATTTTCTGCAATAACTCACACAAAACATCCTTAATTTTGCTGTCGTAGTCATTTTCTCATCCAACCACCTTTAAAACTTGAAAATGACATCCATTCATACTTTATATAGATTAAAACCTGTGGGCATTCATTATATAACTAAAGGTATACAATACAAAACCAAATGGAAGTATAAAGATTTATGCAACTCATGCAACTTCGTTCCATCTTACCACACTACTCATTTTTCATTCCACTCTCATTCATCACATACAAAAGTTCATTTCTTCATAGTCATACATAATGAAACTTGTGTGTACATCACAAACTCTTATTACAAATGTGCACTACTTTACATCACTTATGCTTTACATTACATGTACATCACCATACTTATGAATTCTTAAGGTTTACTTCTAAGAATACGGGTCTTACATTCCTCCCCTGCTTAAAAGAATTTGGTCCTCCAAATTAGAACAAAGTTACTCTTCATAAAGTTGGGGGTACTTCTCCCGGAACAGGTTCTCTAACTCCCAGGTAGCTTCCTCTGAGTTATGGTGCTGCTAGAGAACCTTAACAAGTAGAATCCTCTTGTTCCGTAACACTTTCTCTTTCATATCCAGTATACAGATCAGTTTCTCTACATATGTCAAATCATCTTTGAGCTCTAATGGCTCATATCGAATCACAGAGGTCGGATCTGGATGGTACTTCTGGAGCATCGATACATGGAAGACGTTATGAATGCTTGCCAACTCCGGTGGTAACGTAATTATGTAGGCCTTATCTCCTACTCGTCCAAGTATCTCAAATGGTCCGATATATCGAGGGCTCAACTTACCCCTCTTACCGAACCTCATAATCCCTTTCGAGGGAGAAACTTTCAAAAAAACTGAGTCACCCACAGTGAACTCTAGCGGCCTTCGTCTTATGTCAGTGTAACTTTTTTGCCTGCTCTAAGATGTTTTCAATCTATCACATATTAGTTGAACAACCTCAGAGGCTTGCTATACCAAATCAGGAGCAAAAATTTCCTCCCACCCACTTCTTCCCAACCAATTGAGGATTGACACGTTCTACCGTACAAGGCCTCATATAATGCCATCCCGATACTTGAGTGGTAACTATTGTTGTATACAAATTCGGCTAACGGTAGGTGATCATCCCAGGAGCATTTAAAATCCATAACACTTGCTCTCAACATATAATCTAACGTCTGGATGGTTCTCTCTGATTGACCACCAGTCTGAGGATGGAAAGCAGTACTGAAACTCAGTCGGGTCCTCACAACTTCTTGGAATTATTCCCAAATGTGAGAAGTTAAGCGGGAATCCTTATCTGATATGATGCTCAATAGAACACCATGTAGCCTCACTATCTCTCGTACATACAACTATGCCAAACTACTCAAGGTGTCTATAACTTTCATGGATAGAAAGTGGGCGAATTTCGTCAGTCTATCAACCACTACCCAGATAGCATCATGGTTCCTCTTTGACCTCAACAATCCCATGATGAAATCCATGGTGACATGCTCCCATTTCCAAGTCGGTACTAGTGGAGGCTGTAATAACCCTACAGGCTTTTGATGTTCTACCTTCACTTGCTAACATATCAGACATCTTGCCATAAACTTTGCTATATCCTTTTTCATCCCTGACTACCAATACACTTTCTAGAGGTTTTGGTACATCTTGTTACCTCCCAGATGTAATGTGTATCTCGATGTATGAGCTTATGTCAAAATCAATCTCGTTAATTTTGGGTCATTGGGAACGCAAATCCTACCTTTAAACCTCAGTAGGCCATCATCACTCATAAAGAAATCGGCCACATCACCCCTCTGAATCTGACTCGTACGATCCTCACAGAGTAGATCGGCATGCTGAGCCTGGCGTATCCGATCAATCAAATTTGGTTCCACTCGTAGGCTAACTATCACACAATCTCTATCAATATCAAGAGGGTCTATATCCAACCTGAGGTGAGCAAACTGCTCGAGCAGCTCATATTCCCTGACCATCATATACGATACCATTCCGAGGCTCTTTCTACTCAGGGCATCAGTCACAACATTAGCCTTTCCTTGATGGTACAATATCTCACACTCATAATCTTTTAGAAGCTCTATCCATCGTCTTTGCCTCATATTCAACTCTTTATGTGAAAATAGATTTCTTAGGCTCTTATGATCTGTATACACCTGAAATTTCTCACCGTATAAGTAGTGGTGCTATATTTTCAATGCAAATACCACGGCTGACAACTCTAAATCATGGGTCAGGTAGTTCCTCTCATGGTCCTTAAGCTGTCTGGATCCATAGGCTACTACTACCTTCTCGTCCTGCATCACCACACAGCCCAGCCCCTATCCTGAGGCATATGTATACACTGTATAACCTCCTAAGCTGGTGGGTATGGTGAGAATAGGTGCAGGGGTCAGTTTGTACTTTAATTCACAGAAACATTTCTCACACGTATCATCCCACTCGAATGCCACATTCTTTCGAGTAAGACGTGTCAATGGAGCAGCTAGCTTAGAGAATCCATCGACAAATCATCGGTAATAACCTACTAAACCTAGGAAAATATGAATCTTTGTAACCATCTTAGGTCTTTCCCATTATATCACTAACTCTTTCTTAGACGGATCCACTGATACATCATCTGTCGAGACTACATGACCCAAAAATGATATCTCACTTAACCAGAAATCACACTTGTTGAGTTTAGCATACAACTCCTTATCTCGGAAGGTCTGCAATACTGTTCTCAAATGCTGCTCATACTCTTCCCAGGACTTCAAGTACACCAAAATGTCATCTATAAGGACTATCACGAATCTGTCTAGGTATGGCTTGAATACCTTATTCATTATAGCCATAAACGCTGCAGGAGAATTTGTTAACCCAAATGGCATAACCAAAAACTCATAATGGCCATAACAGGTTTGAAATGTTGTCTTGGGTACATCTTCACTCCAAATTATCAATTCATGATATCCGAACCTCAGATCAATCTTCGAAAAGATATGTGCTCCCTACAACTGATACAATAAATCATCGATCCGTGGAAGAGGGTATTTATTCTTGATGGTAGCCTTGTTCAACAACCGATAGTCTATACACAGTCAGAGACTCCTATCTTTCTTCCTTACAAATAGAATCGATGCTCTCCAAAGTGATACACTCGGTTTGATAAATCCTTTGTCCAACAACTCTTGCAATTGCTTCTTTAGCTCTTCCAATTCAATTGGAGCCATTCTATATGGTGGTTTGGATATTGGTTTTGTTCCAGGCAACAAATTAATATAGAATTCCATATCTCTGTCTAGTGGTAACCCTGGTAATTCTTTCGGAAAGACATCGGGGAATTCTCTAACCACTGGGATGTCAACCATATCTGGATACACCTTATCCAAATCAACCACATAGGCTATAAAACCTTCAACATATCACAATCACATTTGATTAGTAAAATCATCTGTCCTTACAGATAATTTACTACTTCTTTCATTACTTTGCCAAGCTTACAACATGTTTTTCAGGGGTAGGATACATTACTATCTTAGCATAACAGTCTAAGATGGCTTGGTTTGCAGCTAACCAATCCATCCCTAATATTACATCAAAGTCTTTCACGTTTAATAGAATGAGATTGGCTAACATCTCCTTTTCCCCTACTTTTAGCTTACAACCATTACAGACATACTCTATCATTACATTCTCTCTAGGTGGAGTGCTTGTAAGCAAAGTCTTACCTAGAGGTACAGGTGTTACATGTTCAATCCATTAACATGCAAAAGTAGGCGATATGAATTAATGCGTGGCACCAAGATCATTCAATTCTAATGCTTTAAAATCAAATACTAGGATGGTACCTTTTATCACATCCTTAGAAGTCTCTGCAGAAGCTTGGTCCAAAGAAAACACTCGCCCATGACCTACAGCTTGTTTCCCTTTCTCTTCACCAGTGGCCTTCCTCTTAGGTGTAGGTGTCTCAACTGTAGCCTTCTTTGGCTCTTTACCCTTCTGTGGGGCTGTATCAATCAACTCTTGGTATTCAAGAGCTATGTTCCATGGTTTACCACACCTATAACATATTCTCACTGATAATGGGCATGGTCTAGCCCATGGTATCTACCACATGTCCTGCACTACTCTGTGATAGGTCGAGGTCCACCAATAACTATGCCCCTCGATGCTAGATGAAATTAAGGCTTCCCTGGCTTCTCTTGTGTCTCCTTAACCTTAGGCCCCTTACTGAATAACCTTTAGCCTTTTTGGAACCCTCTGTCATCAACCAACCTTTTTCGGTCTCTATCTCTGCCCTTACCATTCTTACTCAATTTCGAGGCATACAACTCATAATCTTGCTCACATAGGTGAGCTTTGCGTACTACATCATCATAAGTGGTAATATCCAACGGAGTTAATCAAGCTCTGATGGAAGGTCTCAGTCCCTCAGGAAAATTCTGAACCTTTCTGTCCTCAAGGCTCATGGTCACTGTATCATACCTACCCAGGGATGTGAATCTAGACTCATACTCATCCACTGTCTTGTTCCCCTGAGTCAATGTCATGAATTCCAACTGCATCTTTCTCTAAGCAGTAGCTGGAATGTATTACCTTCTGAAGGCATCCAAAAATATGTCCCATGTCACAACCGGGTGTCGTACACATAACATCGGTTGTGTGGCCATCCACCAATGCTCCGCCTCATCCTCTAACACAAAAGTTACAAAGGTGACCTTCTCTGTGTCGAAGCAGTGGAAAAATCGGATGAGCTTCTCCATACTGCGTACTCGATGCTCAGTTGACACTGGGTTCTTCACTCTATTAAACGAAGGTGGTCCGAACTTTCTGAATTCTCTCAGTCTACCCAGATCACAATCATAAATTCCCTCTCCACCAACTTGTTGTGGGACTACCGGATCCTGAACTGGTAGAGGAATGTCCTAAATTGGGAGAGGTGCAGGTATTTTCGCCTCTGCAGCCTGAGGTCTCGGTGCAGACTGTGCTGGCTCATCTCTCTCAGGTGCAGCAGCTTAACTAATAGGGTTTTCCTATCTACCATCCATTCTGCCCATTGCCTGTGTAAACATCTCCATCACTGTGTCTACACTGCGTTGTAATTGCACTATACGAGCCTCAGAGACCTCACTAAGCTTTGGTGGATCTCTCCTAGAACTAGACCCACTACGCCTCTCGAGCTCATCTCTATGCCCTTGAGAGCGCGAACTCTCTCCTGTACGAGTACATCATCTATCAGACATCCTGCATACTCAAAATAAGTGTCTCAGTCACATTTTTCAGCTTGGTATACACAATTGTATCCTAATAATGCACAGTACTTTGGGAATGTATAATTTCCTAATCATGGATATGACTCACATCAGACCAACTCAGCTCTAATACCATTCATTCTGTCATGACCCTCTTCACGTGAACTTACATTACCACTTACCACAAATAGTTGGGCTATGAGTCAACATCCAATCCATACCTCATCCATTTATAGTTTAATAATTTTAATTAAACAAATTTAAATTAGAAACTGAACTTTTATAAATATGTGAAAGCGTTTACATCAGTTTCTATTAACTATAAATCCCTTTCGTAAAAAATATCACTAGACTGTGCATTAATTTGCAGGATACAAAATTTTTCTTTTCATCACAAGTGTATACCTCTCTATATTGCTGGAGAACTAGAGAATACCTTAGCAGGGATGACTGCAGTACTCACTACTGCATAGTATCTGTGGAGGAGGAAATAAGGGGGTGAGCAAAACACGCTCAGTAAGGAAAATATGAAAGCAGGTAGATAATTACACTATCTACATGCTAAAATATATAATCATATTTCCTTATAAAACAATAAGCATGTTCTTTAAAACAACTTCCATCAATGCGAAACCATTAACTCGCTAGATGAGTATATGCATATTCATATAGTATCACACAGCATAATCTATTTGTACAGTTCACATATAGAAAATGCTTCATACTTTGTAAATCAATACAGGTTGAGACATAAATTATGGGTTACCATATCCCCAGACACATTGTAAGAGAAGACATATGTCACCTGACACAGTAGTGACAACGCCGTCTCACTCAGATACATAAAGACTTATGGTCATAGTCGGATCCCAGGCTACACTGATCGGGTGTATGGGAACCCTACGCTTAGGGAGGCGATCAACCATCCCTTCAGCTCATACTCAAATCACGGCACATCGTACCCCATGGCTAACGCTCATGGTACATCATGCTCTCGTGGATCCTTATCACCCATTTTCGTTATCTCAAAATCTCGTGCGAGCAGGTAAGTGTCAGACACACAGTAGTACACGACAGCTCTAGCACGGTTTTACTCAACACACAGCACAATAATGAAAACCTCGTGTGAGTAACTCAGTGTAAGACACATAACATACATGAGACATCGAGCACGGTATAATAGGAATTCACATGCGAGCATAGTTAGAGCAAGACACACAACAGTACTCGAGGCTCTAGCATGATTCCCAAAATCTAGTGCAAGCATCTCGAGTGGAACAGACAGCATCAGCCGAGGCATCGAGCACTTTTTTGTTTTCTCAAAAATCCCTTTGAAAATAACTTGCAAGCAGGGCTAGTCAATCTACCATTGCCTCTCATGCTCTAGCACGATTTCACATAGAAAAGAAATAGAAAGGGCCCCATGTATAGTCAGGAGTGAGAGGGCAAATCTCCCTTCAATCACTCTCTAAAAGCATTTCAAGCAATTCATCAAAACTGAGAGCTCGTCTATTGTTATTCTTTCTCAAGACGTTTACAATACCTCTTTTCACAATAATTGTCGAAGTCATACAACACATACTATAGACTTATTCTCATACGTAGTGTTATACTTAGATATATCCATATCTATGTATTTATCGCATACATTCGCACACAACAGGTAAGAAAACATACGTATAGCTATCTCTATAGCTCGTATAAGTCCCTTACCTTGAATCACGCTTGAATCATTTTTCTTGATTCTAATGGCTGGTGATCTGGTCTTGTCAACTCCACCTTTATCTTCTGGAGCTAAAATGGTGTATTTTACACATCAGTGTATTGTCATATACTGCATTTCACAGGCATTATATTCAAATCAATGCATTTGGCCTCTTTATGCCTTTATTGGACTTTATTCTTTCATAAGTCAATTTCAATCCTTTCATTTGTTTTCTCGAGAGTCCATTAGACTCCTCAAGTCCATTGATTCCATATTGAACTGGCATTTAGCTCCTCATGCCATTAGTTTATCATTTCATTTCATTGAGGCATTTCATCAAACAACTCATATTCTAAATTTCCACCATTATCCATTCTAGCTTATGGATTTCAGCAAACCATTTTATAAGCATATAAACATGCTCAATAACATCTATTCATGCTCAAATAAGCTTTAAACCCACGCCTACTCATCATCTCCTTATTTTGGCACATTTAACCATTTTATAGGTCATTAATATTAAGCATGTTTTACGATGTTTCAATCCTCAATCTATATACCAATCTACTCACACAAGTATATAGATTAACATATATGAGATTGGGATATTGAAATCTTACTAATCGCAACTTTTCTCCACTTTGTACAATTTGGGGGAAACCTCTTTTGCTCCTTCAATGGCTTAACTCAACTTCTAGTTTCTGACTATGTTGTTCTCTTCCTCTATAGGATCAACTTCACTCAAATGAGTTTTTCTCAAATCTCTATGGAAAGGGTTGAGAATCTTTAGAGAAATCTTAGGTTATTTGATTCAAAATGAAAGAGAATGGTTGTTTTTCGTGAAATGCTGCTGAGTAGCTCTATTTGTATAGAAATTGCTTGATGAGATCGATCTCCATGAATGAAGGATCGATCTTCCCATATTTTGAGCCTTTTCGAATGCTAATTTAAGCCCATGAGATTGATCTGTCGAGGCATGAGATAGATATACTCATTGCTATGAGATCGATCTACTCTAAGTGATGAGATCGATCTTCTCCAAGTAGAGGGCTAAACATATCGATCTGGCACAAGGATGGGATCGATCTACTCTTGGTCGAGAGCTAAGAAAATCGATCTGCTTGAGGATAAATCAATCTGCTCTTCATAGGGGATTGATCTGCTCTTCATAAATCGATATGCTCTTCATAGGGGATCGATCGAGCCCCATTGGAGATCGATCTGCCCTATTTTATTGCTCAAATAAAAGCATTTTTGGCTCTTCCAGATCGATCTTTCCTTCAATAAGATCAATGTGGCATTTATATTTTCTAGATTTTGCTGTAATTTTTTGCAGTAACTCACACAAAACATCCTTAATTTTGCTGCCATAGTCATTTTCTCATCCAACCACCTTTAAGACTTAAAAATGACATCCATTCATACTTTATATACATTAAAACTTATGTGCATTCATTGTATAACCAAAGGTATACAATACAAAACCAAATAGAAGTACAAAGATTTATGCAACTCATGCAACTTCATTCCATTTTACCACACTACTAATTTTTCATTCCACTCACATTCATCACATACAAAAGTCCATTTCTTCATATTCATACATAATGAAACTTATACGTACATCACAAACTCTTATTATAAGTGTGTACATTGAATTTATGGACTTTACATCACTTATGTTTCACATTACATGTACATCACCATACTTATGTATTCATAAGGTCTACATCTAAAAATGCTAATCTTACATGTCGCCTTCGCTACATTATTGTTTCCACCTACGTGACACTGCTACGTGTTTGCCTATGTAGCATTATATGTGCTACGGGTTCGCCTATGTGGCTTATATGTGCTATGTGTACACTTGAGTGGCATTTTATGTGCTACGTGTTCACCTATGTGTCATTATATGTGATGCAGTACGACACTTTCCTAATCAATAGCTCCCATGGCCATGGTTATTATGTTCCCTCTTCGGAGGATGTCTTCTTTTGAGGATGCAACGAGTATGGTTATTACCTCATGACAGTGATGTCAATATGCCTAGTCTCTATGCAATTATTCAGTATGATTTTAAAGAATGAGTATTAAGCTATGTGTTTCATACGTTACATATTTTGACTTGAGTTTTGAAAATGCAATATATGCTACGTGAAATGTAAACCAACGTGATAGTTGCTACATGATTTATAAGCTATGTGATTTATAAGCTACGTGATTTCTATACTTGTCAGACCCAGATTTTTGTTGCTTATTCCTTATGATTCCTATGTGTATGAACACTATATTGTTATAGTTGAATCATAAGAAGAGTATTTACTAGACATAAAGTGTTAGTAAAATGATTTAACACGTAAAAGCTACATAAAAAGCCTAATGTGAACTATAAGAGTCACAGGCTAAACCGAGTGGATCTGAATCATCCTGACTGAAATAAGGACTTAAAATGAGAAAGTATAGAGAGCTAATATAGGAAAGTTAGCTTGATTTAGTCTCGAACACAGAAAACGAAAGTAAAACCTAAAAAGGGTAAAATGGACCTTTTTGGCAAGTTAAGGTATTTAAGGTGTTTCGGGTGAAATTATCCACCGGGAACGGTTGAAACATAAAGAAGAGAGTGTAAGACATAAGATATGACACTTTCAAAATTTTGAGAAAAAGTCAACTTAGCCAATGGCTAAGGAAAAAGTCAACTCTAGTTAAGAAAGTGGCCTTTTACCATAGTTGACTAATCAGGGTTAAAAATTAACCTAAGTGTGGAGAAAAAATTGGGGAAAAATATTCTTGGCCAAAATACAAGATAATCATCCTCAGAAGTAAGGAAAATTTATTCAGAAGGATTCCGGATTAAATTTAATGGTTAAAAACGTAATAGGCCTAAGGTGAAAATTTTAAAGCCCATTGAGGTATACTTGTCACGACCTAATTCCATTCTCTTTAACCGAAAATCACTGAAAATTTTTCGCGTTTTACTGTTACCTTACCCGGTCGTGAACTAAACTCACCACACACTGTTGGGCTGTGAGCCAATAATAAACACCACATCTCATTCATTCTCAATTAATTAAAACGATGTCATACATGTGCATTTAATCGTGTACTTATGCGAATACATGTTTTACTGACATCTACATCCCCCATAACTACAACTCAAAAGAATACTGTGCTTTTACATTGTTTAGATACAAAAAGAATCACTGTGTATATACCTCTTAGCGATGGAGATGCAGCGGAGTCCAAAATAATACGCCTCAGTCCTCACTGGGTTACTATGCACGCTCTGTAGGGGGGAAAATAGAGTGGGATGAGCAACCACACGCTCAGTAAGGCAATAATGCAAGCATGGTAGATAACTACTCTATCTACATGCTGATAGTATTATGCATAAATCGTTTATAGTAGGAGCATGAGGAATAAAACTATGCCATGTGAATATACATATATATCCTGTATCAAAATCATGTGCATTGGCATATAAAACATGGTAGAGACATCATGTATAAATCATCTCATGCTCAATCTCATTTAAATTCATTAAAGGGCAATTCTTTAAGAAACTTCCTTTTTTAAACCAACAACATAACACCACCAAATCAACTCACAAACCACAACCACATTTACATTCCACAATTCACGCATGTGTATAAATCTAGGTCACTTTATCAAAAGTGCCTATGTGAATAATTACATCATAAATCATCCCAGACCACACGCATCCAGGTGTGCGGGGTATCATGCTGGCACGAAGATCGATTATCCCTCGCCAGACTTTCTCATCACATAACCATCATGCGGTACATCGTACTCCATGTGATATACACGGTACAGCGTACTCCGCAACTCATATCGTGATTGGGGGTGCCATTCCTAGGTCTTATCTACCCCATACCAAGAGTTTTCCATATTCCGTGAAGGAGAGCCTCCCTGCCGAACAGAGCCTCCCCGCCTAACAGAGCCTCCCTGCCTCCTCGGGCTTAAGGATGTTAGCTTAAGGATGTAGGGCTTAAGGATCCTTTCCGTAAGATAGCCTCCCCACCGAACAGAGCCTCCCCGCCTAACAGAGCCTCCCCGCCTCTTTGGGCTTAAGGATGTTACCGTACCCATGTAGGAGAGCCTCCCCGCCTAACAGAGCCTCCCCGCCTCTTTGGGCTTAAGGATGTTGGCTTAAGGGTCCCACCGTAAGAGAGCCTCCCTGCCAAACAGAGCCTCCCCGCCTAGCAGAGCCTCCCTGCCTCCTCGGGCTTAAGGATGTTAGCTTAAGGATGTAAGGCTTAAGGGTCTTACCCACTTTCACCACCCTATACGAATCCCATTGTACAAGCTTGTGCGAGCAAAGCTCTAGCACGACTCATGCATCATGCATCTTCTCATAAAGAGGCGCGTACGAGCATAGCTCTAGTACGGTTATACTCATAAGATAACCACTCAAAATCCACGTACGAGCAGAACCTCCAGTACGGTTTATAAATATCATTATAGATTCCAAATCAAGGTGCGAGCTAGGCTCCAGCACGTTTCATACAAATGAAAACATAGAAATCCAGCGCGAGCGAGGCTCTAGCGCGATTTATGTCATACAAGTTTGATAGGCGGCTCATATACAATTCATCAATCCCGGCAATTCGGGTTTAGCACTCACAAATGCTTTTCTACAACAACAATACAATACTAGTCGTCCTATCTACGAGCTTGCTTAAAACCAAGCAATTCGTTTTGGAAAAACATCAAAACATTAGATTTATGCAATTATTAGCCTTACTATCCCATTTCATAAAATCCACTTCAAATCCAAAACCACGCATATACTCGTCATCATTCACGAATACCATCCATCATTTATTTGAGCAATTCATGCATTTCATACAACACCCAATATTCACCCACAAGTTCAAAGTACGAGCAGCTACCTCTATATACTCACAAAATTCCCTTACCTGGAATCGCGATGCGTGATTCCACTTCCTTAAGCTGCTTACTCGTACGGTTCGGTTCGTCTTCAACGAACTCTTCGGGGACTGTACAAAATCGTATCCCGCATTATATTCGATCCATACAATGCAACCCTTGCGCTTGCTATAGTCAATTTAACCTATAGCCTCTATTAACGCTTATATGGCCTCGTTTCATTACTTTACCCATAACTCGAGTCTATGGATCTTCTTAGGCCTATTAACTTATTCAAAATCGATGTTAAATCGACATTAAGCTCATAGTGTTCATATTCCATGAATTCCCTCACTATGGCATTTATCAATCATATACATACCCATTTCCACAATTCCTCCTACTCACCAAGTAATTCCATCTAACCCTCTAAAATCATAACATCACCCCAATAACAACTTTAGCATGCCATAAACCATAAGCTCATTCAATCCCACATATCCTCACATTATACCCATTTTAGATTTCTAGGTCACACCAATTCCACTACATTCCTAGGTAGTTTATACATCAATACTCATATCAATCAACTCCAAAATCAATTAAATAGCTAATGCATTTGGATTGGAGTGTTAGAATCTTACCAATATGATTTCTCTTCTTGCTCCAATTGGTAATGCCCTTAACTCCTTCAATTCTAAGAATGGGAAAATGCCCTCTCACTATGTTGTTCTTCTCCTTGATAGGAACAACTTTGCTTCTAATGATCTCTCTCCAAATCTCACTGAAAATGGCTGATTTTAGAGAGGGAAAGTTAGGTTTTTGGGTTGAAAATGGGAGTTTAATATGTTTTTCTGAGATTTCCAGATTTTCAGCTCTCCTTATATAGAAATGGCTTGAGGAGATCGATCTGGTCCAAGAGGAGATCGATCTGGTCCCTTAAAATCCCTCTTTTTCACGGTATTTTAAGCCTGAGATCGATCTGTTGAAGCAATGAGATCGATCTGTCGAAGCATGAGATCGATCTGGTCCCAAACAGAGAGCTAACGAGATCGATCTGGGTGCTTGAGGATCGATCTTTTCACTTACAGAATGCTTGGCAGATCGATCTGGCTCCATTGGAGATCGATCTGCTCTATTCTTTCGCCCAAATCAGAGCATTCTGGCTCTTCCAGATCGATCTCTCATCCTATGAGATCGATCTGGACCTCATGTTTTTCCAGATTTCCTGCAGTTTCTTTGCTGCAACTCATACCAACACATCCTTAATCTATTGCCATGGCCATTTTCTCATCCATCCACCTTTATAACTTGAAAATGGCATCCATTCATACCTTATGCACATTGAAACTTGTGTGCATTCATTGTATGTTCAAAGGCATGCTACATAAAACCAAATGGAAGCATAACTCCATTCCATTTTACCACACTACTCATCTTGAGTCTCAATCACATCCATCACTTGCTAGAACTCATTTCTTCGTATTCATGCTCAATGAAACTTGTATGTACGTTACAATTTATATTACACATACATACATTGAATCCATGGACTTACATCAATCATACTTTACATTACAAGTCCATTCATATTATTTGATCCAAGTACACACATTACCCTTATACATATACGGGGTCTTACAATACTAAACGTATATCGAAATTCTTAGGTCCTTTAGATCGAATTGTTGGACCAATTAATTGTCCAAATATTGAGACAATTAAAGGCCCAAGGTATAGTAAAAATTTTAGCCCGAAAGCCCAATAAGAAAGCCCAAACCGAGAAGCCCAAATGGAAAGCCCATGAGATAAATATCTAACCATAGTTAAAGCTAACCATGACTCATAAGGTGACTCATTAGGTGACTCATGGCTAAGGCTTAGAAAGTCAAGCTTAATGGCTGGAAAGTAAAGCTTAATGGCTAAGTAAGTGGCTTATAAAATCAGCCACACCATTGTCATCTTCATCACACCAAATTCGGCTAGAAGAAGAAACCATTGAAACAAATTATCCAAGCTTTCTCTCACTAGAAATCACTAGGAATTAGGCATATTTGGAACTTGCATTCTTCATAGAAGTTGTTCCAAATTGAAAGGAAAGTGGCATATGTTGGAGTGGGCTATCAAGAAGCCATAGAGTGCAAACCATGAGCCTCCAAAGTATTTGGCCAAGTGTGAACACAACAATTGGTATATTTTCAAGTTTTTAATTTCATACATGTTAATGTATGAATGATTTTAAGTATATTGGTATATGTTTTAAGCATTGAAACATATTAAATCACTATAATGTTGGTTAGGCCGAGAGTGAGTAGTGAGATATTGATTTATGTCCATATGATTTTAAGGCATAAATGGATTAATGTACATGTGTTAATGATTATGGTGTAATTGGAATTAATCAATTTGATTAATTAATACATGTAATTAGTTGGCAATCAAGGTGTTTGATAAAATGCCTAAATGAACTATATGATGTTTCGGAATGTTGCCAACCAAGTGTTTATGAAAATGACTAAGTGAATTGGCTAAGAAAGAGACATGGTCGGCATGGCATGGTGTAACTGATGGCATGGGTAGCTCTCGGCCATGGCATGTGGCCGAGAGGCCCAATGGGCCAAGCCCAAATATTTTTGGCCTAATATGATGTAATGGGTCTAGGACAAGCCCAATAAGAGTTGGTGAGCCCCACAAGCCTAATAAGTCCAACAAAAATGAATAGTAAAATGAAAATGGGCTTAAGGCATATTTAGGCCCATTAAGGATTTTTAAAGTCCATTAAGGGAAATAAACTGTATTTAATGTGAAATAAAATAGGAAAAGTGTAATTAACCTGATAAATGGTTATATGCAACTCCAAAGATTATTGGAGGAGCAAATCGGACTGCTGAAACGAGCAGCACAGAGAAAGTGAAATTTCTCGAGTGATTGCAGGTAAGAGACTTTTGTGAGTAGTTAGAGATACCTGCACGTATTTTCATTTGCTTTTACATTCACTTAAAAACTCTGAGGGTCAGAGAAAGTGAATAATAATTAATGTGACCCAATAGTGGTAAATTACGATTTTACCCCTAGTTAGTCAAAAAGTCAACTTTTGTGAAAAGTTATAAAAAGCATGGAAACCACTATTTTGATTGTTTAACTGCTGTTTAGCAGGAGAATAAATAGATGGACTAATGATTTTAAGGTTGATGTGAAATAAGCACACTTTATAGTACTGATTTTGATATTTTATAAATCATCCATTTTTAAAGAGTCATCTATCATATTATGTGAGAATGAATCATGCTGGAGCACAGCTCACGCTGGATTTCATATAGTTTCCACATATATTAGTGCTGGATTATGATTCGCACTAGATTTCCATGACATGCATGATAGAGTACTGGAGTTCTTATTCGTACTCAGTTTTATATAATTTATACATGAGAGAGTGCTGGAGCGATTAGCTCGTACTCGACTTTTTCATGAGATGCATGACAGAGTACTGGAGCATTGCTCGTACTCGATTCTTCATGATTTATACATGACATAGTACTGGAGCTTTTGCTCGTACTTGATTTGATGATATTGTGCATAGCATGGTACTGAAGCTATTGCTCGTACTTGATTTAATACATGAACTATGCATAGACCTAGCTGCTAGAGGTTTACTCGCACTAGAGTTGAGTTTTGTGATGTGAAACAGTGTTTGAGCGGAGTGTCGACTGTGAGTCGCACTCAAAGGTGCGCACTGTATGTGATATATAATACATGTTAAAACCCATGCTTGAGTCCTTGTGTAACTGAGTGTCACATTTTGTGAGAGGATATCCGCATGAGGGTACTAGAGACGTGGTATGATATTCCATGGTTTGAGGGCTAAGACCTATGGCAGGCACCCCGACTGTGACGTAGGGTCCATGGAGTACGTTGTACCGTGCGAGTGGCATGGAGTACACTGTACCATGTGGTGTTGTGGAGTTGAGAAGGATATAGCTGGCGGTTGTGATGGACTCATCCCCCTCCCGTTACAGCAGTGATGCCCCACACACTAGGATTTCGTGTAGCTTGGGATCACATGTCGGATATGATCATAGTCTAGGATACTATTTACATTTCACCACAGAGTCTCACTTGATTGACTGATTTAAATTGCGGACAGACTTGAGGGATGGGTTGGACTCCAATTTTGTGATGTGAATGATTTAAATGTCATATTTATTGTGATTTAAATATACATGGCATGATTTATCTAAATGCATGATTTATATAAAGATGAATTGTTTTTGCACTACATGCCTACATTTGAGAAAGAAAGCATGATTTCTGTACATGTGATTTAATCTGTACAAGTATATATATATATATATTTAAAGACATGCTTTTAAAGTGAGTTAAGGAAATAATGTTTTCAAGGCATAGCATTATTTTGAGTAGATAGTGTAGATATCTACTTGCTTGCTTGATTTCCTTACTGAGCGCGTTGTATGCTCACCCCTCTTTCTTTACATCTCTCTACAGAGCATTAGCAGTAGAGCGAGAGCTATTGAAAGATAGTATTCCTGAGTCCACTGCTAGTTCCTATCGACCGCCAGGTATACAGATTTTGTACGGTTATATATCTAAACATAGAAACAGCACAGTGATGTATACGATATATATTATGGGGAATGTATTTGTATTAGCTTTTATATAATCTCACATGTATTATAAGAGCAGTTACAGTCAGTAACAGTATATTGACATGTATGTATGATAATGGATAATGTGGTAAGCGAGGATTCTGACATCGAATCACAGCCCAACCATTGAAGAGAGGAAATGTAAGTTAAAAATGCGAAAAATTTGTAGTGATTTTTTTGGTTAAAGTCATGGATTGAGAACGGGTCCTGACAATACTATGTGATTTACATGCTACGTGAATTTGACTAAATACATATGTATGTATGCTTTGTATTAAAGTAACTAAGCAAATATGGCTTTGCTACAATAACCGAGTACGGTTACGTGATTTGAATAAAGTAAGTGTGAAAAAGTTTTGAAAGTATGTAAATCCTAATTTTCAATATGTTTTCCCGATCACGGGTTACAATAGCAAGTACATGAAATGTGTTTCGAATTTCAGGATAAGCTTTGAAAAGTGTTTTGCCATGTGAAAATGTTTTGAAGTATGAAATATATACTTTTGAAAATGATTTATGAACATGAGCATGGTTCACAAAACATATCCTAACGATGAGAAATAAACATGTTATTGCCCTTACTTACGGGGATGATAATAGTTAGTAATGGAGTTCCAATTGGAAGAGTATAATAGTCAGAAGTGTCCCTGCTAAAGGGTTAGAATAGTTAGCAAAAGATAATGTGAAATACACTTGAAGTTGTGAAATATTTTTTGAAATAAAAACTATGTTATCGAAATGTAAAAAGAATTCGAATATGAAATATGTTCCGATTATAAGGATTATATTTCGAATATGAATATGTTTCAGGTGTTAGATCCCTTCTAAACAAGGAAAATGACTGGATATAGATGATGTTTAAATAAGATAAGTTTTGAAGTGTAAAAAGCTTCGAATACAAATTATATTTTGAATAAGAAATGTTTTCGATATATGAATATTTGATGTGATATGATTTGAGAATGGTTTTGTCCGAAGGATGAATATGAATTGCAATAAGTTTTGGGTTCTGCTTTCAACTATGATTTGAATCTTGAACCCCTATGGCTATATTTAGTTTGCGTGGTCAGGTTTGATGGCTAATTAAGGTATTTCAAAATACCTCCCTGCCTGAAAAATTGAACAGCATTGAGATAGTGGATTAACCCATAAACCCAATAGAAGTGTGACCTTCGATAAGTTTTGACAATAAAGTATGTTTTGGAACAAGAGATGTTTCAAAATGTGATTAGTCTTGAATTGTGATTCGAAACAGTGGTAAGAAAGAATAATCAAATGAAAATGTGTTAGACATGCATTAGTAATCCAGTATCATGTAAATAATTTTCTCTGTGCTTGTGTGGTTTACTTATTAAGCTTTCCCAAAGCTCACTCCTCTAATTCCATCACAGGTTCAAATCAGATGTGTATCGGCATCAGTACCAGTATCGGCTTTGAAGTAAACGCTTTGAGATCAAGCAGATCTTATCAGTATAATTATTCTTGTTGTTTAATTGTACTTTATCAGACTGTTACTTTTCAGTGTATGTGTCGAGATGTGTATTAAAGTAAGAATTGATTATAAAAGTAAATAAGAAGTTAAGCTAGGACCTTATGTTTATAACCTTAAACCAATCTAGGTAATTGAGACATAGAAATATGTAGGACTCTACTCACATGACAAACATGTACGGAAAGACAAATTTGAAAAATTTAGCTCACATTTTTATACTTCCGCAATAAATTTGCTAAAAGTATACAGTTTCAGGTCGTTACAATGATGTTCCCTCTTCGAAGGATGCCCTTTTTAGAGGATGAATTATGTTTGCATGATAACTATTTGGATGTAGCCTAGTCTCCATGTTTCAGTATATGAGTGATTTGAGTTACGAAAGTAAGTACGCTATGTTAAAGTAAGTAAGTATGTATACGTTGATAAAGGAAATATGTATATTTTATTTCAAAGTAAGTAAGTTTGTAAGTTTGCTTTAAATATGTATGTACGAATGTTTCATATCAAAATACATAAATAAATATTGTTTTTATGTTTTGCTTCGATAAGCAAGTAGTTTCAAATTTCAAACTATGTTTTGAAAAGTGCTTTGAAATATAAAAAGTATTTTGAAACGTGAAGAATGTTTTAAAGTATGAAGTACATTTTCGAAAATATTTGTATGAACATAAGCATGGTTTACGGAACATATCCTAACGATGTGAAATAAATATGTTGTTGCCTCCACTAATAGGGAAGAAATAGTTAGTAATGGAGTCCCAATTGAAGGAATATAATGGTCAGTGGTGTCACTACTAACGGGTTAAAATAGTTAGTAAAAGATAGTACGAGATACACTTCGAATTTCGATATATGTTTCAAAATAAGAACTACATTTCGAGAACGAAGAGAGTTTGGAATATGAAAGATGTTTCGAATATAAGGATCATATTTCGACTGAGAATGTGTTTTGGATGTAAGACCAATCCCAAATAAGGTAAATATTTCGATATAGATGATGATGTGAACTAAGAGAAGTTTAAAGTATGATAAGCTTCGAATACGAGTGATGTATGAGTAAGTGATGTTTCGAAGTACGATTATTTTTGGTATATGAATATTCTTGATGTATGATATAATTTCAAGAACGGTTGTGTCTGAAGGATGAATGAAGATGACAATAAATTTTGGTTTCTGCTTTTGACTATGGTTTCAAATTTTGAATTCTTACGATTATGATAGTACGAGTGGTCAGGTTTGATGGCTAATTAAGGTATTTCAAAATACATCCTCGCCTGAAAAACTTGATAGCGTCTAGAATATACATTAGTCTATAAACCCAAGAGAAGTATGACCTTCGATAAATTTCGATTGAAATGTATGGTTTGGGACAAGATATATTTCGAAATGTGATAAGTTTGAAAAAGTGATAAGAAAGAATGATAGAATGAAATAAGATAGACATGCATTAGAATATCTGGTGTCATGTAAGTTATTACCTCTGGACTCGTGTGGTTTGCTTACTAAGTTTTCCAAAGCTTACCTATTCCTTCATTCCTTCATAGGTACACACTAGAGTTGCATCGGCATCAGTATCAGTATCAGCTTCAAAGTGAGCGCTTCGAGATTTGATAGCTGACATCGATACAGTTATTTATACTATTTAATTGTACTTTTCGAACAAATTATCTTTCAGTGTCTATGTCGGGACGTGTATTAAATTTAGAAATGACTACAAAAATTAATAAGAAATTAGGTTGGGACTTTAGGTTTATAATCTTAAACTAAACTAGGTAATTTGAGACCTATAAATAGTTACGACTGTACTCACATGACAAACATGTATGAAAATAAAAATTGAAAAATTTATCCCAAAATTTTCATACTTCCGTAATAAATTACTTAAAATAAGTAGTTTCAGGTCGTTACAGAGTTGGGGGTATCAAAGCAAGTTTCTCTTATTGAGTCGATCAAGAAAGGTCTAAGGAGTTAATTACATCTTAATCACATCCCATGCACTGTAATTGTCTGATTTTGAGCTGTGATTTAATGATATTGTTCTAATGCATGTAATTTTATATGTATGAAAATAGTGAATCAGACAGAAAGATAAGGATGTGTAAGCAGCCCCGAGGAAGATTGACATTAGTGTTGTCATTTCTTCGCCTCCTCAATAGTTAATTAAATTCGATATTGTGAACTTTCGAAAGGATTTGAGTGAGTAAAAGTACTCAGATGACATCACTCTCCCTAGAAAGTAATTTGATATAAGTTTAACTAACCCATTTAGATTTTGAAGAAATTCGAATGTCACGACCCAAAGATTAGAGTAAATGTTTTGTTTTTCTTTTATACTTACCTGTCCTCTGATCGTGACCACATTTCACTAACAATTGGGCTGTGCATTAATGTCAGTCCCATCATTCATTCATCATATAACTAAATTCCTTGTTAAAGGAAAGGTAAACACATGAATTTTTCACTAATTCTTTCCCATTCATTTACAAGTGTTTACAATGTTTATTCATCCCCAAAAGTTACTTACAAACATGTTACTGTGCTATTCTTATTTGATACAATATGTACAAGTGTATATACCACAAGTGATGGGCGGCAGAGGATATCAGGAATGTAGTACTCAGTCGCCTCAAAGTCTACTGAAAGAAATCTGTGAAGGAAAATGAAAGGGGTGAGCACATCAAGCTCAGTAAGGCAATCTTACGAACAAGTAGGTAACCATACAACCTACACGAACGTGGTGCCATGCATAAACCACCCTTTCTCCACACAATTTTTAAAACAGATGCTACAATTCATGATGTCATGTAAAACAAGTTCACATATGGATTTCAAAGAGCATGGAAAACTCAACATGCAAATACATTTAAATCATTTCATTCTCGTTAAAATTTCACAACACAGCCAGGACTCAACCCCTCCCTCGGGTGTTCTTGACTCACAGAAAACCATAAAATCAAATGCTTTTCAAAGCAATAGTACCATGCGCGAGTTTAAATCCCAGTTTCATTCTCATCAAAATCATATCTCAGTCAGGATCCAACCCCTCCCTCGGGTGATCCAGACTCACACAAAAGTCCACAAAACATGATTTTCAAAACATTAAGTAATAACATGCGAGACTAGGCAATATATATATCTCAGGCAAATAACCAGGACTATGGCCATATCCTCGTGATCCCACTGCTACACGGATCCTGTGTGTGGGGTCTCACCACTATCAGGAATCACCCCGAGAGGTGGGTCAGTCTATCCCATCGGTCCTGCCCGATCACTCACATCCGAAGATACCACTCGCATCCGAAGATGCCACATAATCAATCCCAGCATGGTACAGCATACTCCATGTGACTTGCATGGTACAACGTACTTCGTGGACCCACATCTCATATGAATAATCGTGCCTGCCTCAAAATGCACGTGCGAGCATATTTAATCGACGTGACACACAGTCTACCTGAAGCTCCAAGCACGGCTCATCACATGTCTCATAAAATCAGTGCGAGCGATGCTCCAGTACTCTCATAAAACCAAGGAAAATCTCGTGTGAGCAAAGTTTCAGCACGCGTTTCATAAAATCTCATAAGATCTAGTGCGAGATAAGCTCCATCATTGTCAAAATCATGTAAAACTAGTGCGAGGTAGGCTCGAGCACTGGGTCATAAAAATCAAGTGAAAATCTAGTGCGAGTTAGACACCAGCACCCTGTCATGAAAATCATATGAATATCTGGTGCGAGTTAGACTCCAGCACCTATGCATGTAGAACTATAGTGCGAGCCCTTGCTCCAGCACTATTGCATGCATCACACAAATCAAAACTCGTGCGAGTTGAGCTCTAGCATGTCACACTTTCATAAAATCATGTAGGCGGCTCTGTTATCTCAAAACAATTTCCGAAAGAAATCACATTGTTGAAAATATGCATTGTTGTGCATTTTTATTTAAAAGATAGCCAGCCTACCCTATGCATGTGTAAAAACACCTAAAAAACAAGCAGGGACCTCTTGTTCCTGCTCCTCCCAACTTTCCTAATTTTGAAAATTTTACCATTCATAGGGGTATTTTGGTCATTTACCCATTCGAGCACCAAAATTCTTATTTTAAATCTAGACCCTTCAGACAAATTTAGGGAATGTAAATGAGGTCAAAATTGCATAAAGTTACCTCTAGCAGTCCGTAAAATTCCCTTACCTAGAATCGTGCGCAAGCTTATCCTGTCTCGACCGTACCAGGTCTCTCCGTCAAATTCGCTCCAAACCAAGTCTACGGAGTAGTACATAACCACGTATTAGGTCAATTCTAATATATTTACCAGTATTTCACTCTTACTGATCGAATCTAAGGCACTGAGCCCGTTTTACTTTATTGGGCCCAATTGCACCTTAATGGGCCTCGACCCCTTTTTCAGCTGTTTCAACTTATTAATTCCCTTCATCTGTGTCTATTGGGCTCATTTGGCTTACCAATACTCATCGGGCTTCGTTTCAAACTCATTAGATAGCCCATATATCATTTATGACAATTAATTCAAAAATTCGAATATAATTTATTTTATGCAAAAATTAATTCGAAATTCACAAATTAAATTTCAATTGCACAATAATCATGCTGTTGTTGTAAATGAGCTTTACTTACTCGAAATTATGCAATGGTGCACAAATCGGAGTTTGATCGAGCTCACGTACACGATTTATCGTCGAACTACATAATTTTATATTTAATTCCGGGTAAATTTTCAATCAAATATAATTTAAATAAATTTCTCAGAAATCAAATCGGTCACTTTTGACCTCTTACCGACTTACCCGAAGTCCAGTATATCCCCGAAAATCTTCCCCTTTTTTCCTTTTTCTCTTTTTCTTTCTTTTTCTCCCTTTTTCCTCTGTTTCTTGGCTGAACCGATCTGGTCTGGTTCAGCATAGTGCACTCTCATTGAACCGCTTCGTACAGGTTCAGGCTTCCCGGTCGCTATTCTCCTCTTTTT
Organism: Firmiana major; assembly: GCA_033439115.1. Classification (NCBI taxonomy): domain Eukaryota; kingdom Viridiplantae; phylum Streptophyta; class Magnoliopsida; order Malvales; family Malvaceae; genus Firmiana; species Firmiana major. The sequence continues at coordinate 39,305,207 of CM065908.1, read as the reverse complement.
CGATCAATTCTCGGGCCGTTTTGGGCGCCAATCGGTGCACCTGGAGCAGGGGAACGTTCGGCTACGGTCGCCTGGGGTCAATCATCGGTGGAATCGTCGGAATCTTCTTCTCTGCCTCGCGGCTTCCTCTCATCGATCCGATGGTATCCGGCGTCAGTGCAGCGCATCGCGGCTGCTGGTGGGATGCGCGTTCATCTTCTCTCTTCGTCGGCACTCGTTTGGTTTCGTCGGTCGTCGGGCTTCTCCTTCGGCTTGTTCGCCTGTCTTCGCTTCGTTTCCTCTTTCGCGATTTCGCGAATCTTCAGATTTCCAAATATTTTATTTATTTATTTATTTATAATTTTTTTATTATTTTAATCATTAAAATATTATAAAAATCCCAAAATATCAACAAAAAATCTTATTTTATTCATTTAATCAATAAATGAATTTATCTGTATATTTCGTCTTTCCGATATGTTTTTTCAATATTTTCGAGATAATTTTTTTATGTGAAAATTCTGATTAATTCCAATAAATTCATATCTTGATCAATTGGACTCGAAATTAAATATTTTCCTCGTTATTGATCAAGATTTCTCAATTTCGTATTTTTTAATGAAATTTTCTTATCGAATTTATACCGAATTTTGATCTTTTGACCATTTTACCCTTCTTCACGTTCGGGACCAATTTAGGCCGACCTTCCTTCTTGGACCTACTATAATTTCTCATTTAAAATTCGTTTATCTGTTCGGACAATTCAAATATCATAAATTTGATTTGAAATTTCTTAACTGTCCGTTTTCGGATTTTACTTACGATCGACTACTTCATTCATATTTATATGATCAAAATCATTCGTCTTATGATTCTATTAACATATAACAATATCCATACAATGTGTGAATCAGAAGGAAATATGATAAAATCGGGTCTTACATAATCTCTCCCACATAAGAAATTTGGTCCTCCAAATTAGAACTAAGTTAGTCTATAAACCACTACGGATACTTCACACATATCATACTCTTACTCTCCAGCTCCTATTTAAATTCCTCCGAAGTGTAATACTATCGAAAAACTTTAATTAGGGAGATCATCTTAAACCTCAACACCTTCTCCTTCCTGTTTAATACTGAATCTCATTATACCTTTAGAAAGAGAAACTTATAAACACACTGATTCACACTCGATGAATCCTTACAATCTCCATCTCTTGTCAGCATAGCTTTTCTATTTGTTCCAAGGTGTTCTCATTCTCTCACAATCAGCTGAACACCCTCGGAGGCTTATTATACTAGATCGAGAGCAATTTTCTATCTATCACTCACTTTTTTCTATCCATTCAGAAAAGCAACCCTTACAGCCAAACAATGCTTCACACAATGTTATATCGATACTCGAGTGATAACTATCATTGTGGGCAATTTAGCTAAGAACAAATGATCATTCCAGGAGCTTCTAACATCAATTGCACACGTTCTTATCATATCCTCCAAAACCTGTACAGTCCTCTCTGACTGACCATCTGTCTGAGGACGGAACACTGTGCTCACACTCAACTGGGTTTCCATGGCTTCTTGAAACATGTTCCCAGAAGTGGGAAGTTAAGAGGGAATCCCTATCTGATACAATACTCCCTGGAATGCTACCTATTGTTCCACAATCTTCTTACTTATATAAATCTGCTCACGCACTCACAGTATCTATGGCTTTCATAACCAGAAAGTGGGTAGACTCAATCAATCTATCGACCATCACTCAAATAGCCTCGTGACTCCTACGGTCCTCTATAACCTGTCACAAAATTCATGGTAACTTGTTGCCACTTCCATGTCAAAATTGGTAGAGGCTGCAATAATCCTGCAGATTTCTAGTGCTCTACCTTAATCTACTGACATACTAGACACTTCGCCACAACTCTCCGATGTCTCTCTCATGCGTGACCACTAATACCTTATTTCAAAAATTTTGATATATTTTATTGCTCAACGAATGCACTGTATATCCCAAATAGTGAGCTTCTGTCATTAACAATCTCAACAGTTGTGGTCTTTGGGAGCCATTATTCTATTTCTAAACCTCAATAAGTCATCATCACTCACTGTGAACTCTGTCACGGTACCCATCTGAATCTGACTAACACTACCAACACCCTGTCGATCATCACGCTAAGCCTGTCAAATCCGATCAACCAAATCCAGTTCTAACATCAGGCTACCTGTCACATAATCACTGTCATAATCAAAAGGGATCACATCACTACTGAGGCCCACAAATTGCTTTACAGCTCATGCTCCCTGACCATTACCATCTCGTGGCTCTTTCTGCTCAAAGCATCATCCACTATATTAGCTATTTCCTGGGTGGTATAATATCTCACAATCATAATCATTTAGAAGCTCAAACCCTCTTTGTTATTTCATTTCATTTCTTTTTATGAAAACAGATACTTGGGACTTTTATAATCAGTGAATACCTAAAATTTCTCACCATAAAAGTAGTGGCGCCATACCCTTAGTGCATTACTATGACTACCAACTTTAAATCATGAGCCGGATAGTCCTTTCATGGTCCTTGAACTGTCTGGATCCATACGTGATTATCATCTCATTTTGCTTCAACACACAGCCCAATCTTGGTTTCAAGACATCCATATACCCTGAGAAACCTCTTAATCTGTTGGATATGGTGAGAATAAATGCGGTGGTCAGTTCATAGTTCAATACACCAAAACTCCTGTGACGTCTATTATCCCATTCAAATACAACTTTTTCTAAGCTATACGTGTCAACAAAGTAGTCAATTTCGAGAACTCTCAACAAATCATCTGTAAAAAACAATTTCCAATTATTGCTTATGATTTTCCCTGGACTTTAAATACACCAAAAATATCATCAATAAGGATGATAACAAATCGGTCTAGGTAAAGTTTAAGTACCTTATTCATCAATGCCCTAACGAGTATAAAGAATTTTATTGGGCAGTCCACATTCTAAATTCTCAACGGATAAAACCCAGACTTCTAATCGATCTAAAAAAAATTGTGCTCTTTACATCTAACCCAATGGATCATCAATAGTATAACGAAATACTTATTCTTACGTTGATCCTGTTCGATTCGATAATTCAAGTCTAGTTTTCAAATTTTAGGCTCACTACCACAGAACAAATGTCAGTATGAGAAAAGAACCTCATCGTATTTGAGTTCCACTAAATATTTCAATCAGCCATTTCCTTGACCTATGTACGCATAAACGTATAATGTCATTTCGAAATCGCATCTGTTTAAGATAGTAACTCTCGTCATTTCCTTTTTCTTATATTAACAATTTTTATAAAATTTTAATTGTTAAACCTTCATGATTAATCAAATTCTATATTTCCTTATTGTACAAGTAAAGGTATCATAATTTTAAATGTATATTTTACGACTGTCGATTTCAATTTATAGGTTATGTGTAGTTCTAGACGCTGTCAAATCTTCAGGCGGAGAGGTATTTTGAAATACCATTAGTAACCCTCAGACTTGACTACATAGACTGGTTATGGATATATCGACCCCTGATCCTTGGTCGCAATTCATATTTACTACATATTGCTTAATCCAAATTACTTCACATATCAGAGATATTCTTACCTTGCATACGCCTCTTATTCCAATATATCTTGTATTCAATATCAATCACATCTCAAAGCTTATCTCATTTCGTATATCAACTATAACAAAACTCTTTCATTACTTGTTAAAACTTACTGTACACTTTTTTAGGGTGAAACATCGCTATCTTAGAATAGCAATTTCAACAACATAGTTTGCAGCCAATCAATTTATTCCCCATATTTCATCAAAACACTCATATTTCATAGAATGAGATTGGTCTGCATGTTCCTTTTCCCCACTTTTAACTTATAATCTCTACCGACATATTCAATTAGCAGACTATCCTTCATTTGGGTACTAACTATCAGCATTTCGCCTAATGATATAGGCTTCACATATTTCACTAACTTATATGCAAATGACGACGATATGAATAAATGTGTAGTACTAGGATCAATTAAAATAATTGCTTCAATATTAACAATCAAGATGGTACCTTACACCACATCAAATGAAGCATCAATAGTGTCCTGGTCTAAGGATACACTCGCCCTCATTCAACCTCCTATTTTCGTGGTAATTACCACACATCTAACACTGCCCATTAGCAGGTCGGGGTCCTCCAATCACAATATTCATGTAAGCGCTGAAACTGGATACACTGGGGCTTACCAATAATCTTACCCCATAACTTACTAACTCTAAATTTTCTATCAAACCGGCTCTTTCCCGCTTTGACATCTCTGTTATCCATTATTTCTTTTTTGTCTCTATTTTGGCCCTTATTGCCCTTCTCAAACTCAGAGGCATGCAATTCCTAATCTTATTCACGCATTGTGATCTGCGCACTGCGTCATCATAAATAGTGATATCTAGCAGGCCAATCAAACTCTTATAGATGGTCTGATTCTTTCTATGAATTTTGGACCTTTCGATTCTCACTATTCATAATGTCGAATTATACCTGCCCAGGGATGTAAATTGAGATTCATACTCGTCGATTGACCTGTTCCTCTGGGTCAGAGTAAGGAACTCTATCAGTAAATTCCTCTGAACAATGTCCGAAAATATATTGTCTTTGTGCATCCAGAATTATCTCTCATATCACTCCTGGATGTCTAACTCTTAAAATAGGTCAAGCGAATTTCTACTAATGCTCCACCTCGCCTTCCAACATAAACGTATTTAAAAGTTACTTTCTCGGTCGACATACACCGAAAGAATCCATACAACTTCGCTATCTCATTCACCTAGTCCTCAATGAATATTGGTTTCTTTACATCGCTAAATACCGGAGGGGTGTGGAAATCTCTATAGTCTGAGGAATCTGTTCAGGCTTTACCCTGCCTATTCTCAACTACCTGCATAGACTGAGTAAACAACTCCAAAATATTTTTTACACTCCACTCCATCCTCGTGAAGCGTGTCTCAATACTGTTTGGTCTCTTTATAGGACCATGTGGAGTATGCTCGACATCAGACTCCACCTCAACCTCCTCATGGGTCTCATGGGTTGACTTAGCACGACTAGCAGGCTCAGGCCTACCTCTACAGCCTCTGCCTCGTGCTCTACCGCGTCTGGTAACAGGCATAATTCCTATATTACTACATTCTCAACATTTCTTAGTTAAAACCCATCTCAATTTACATGATTGTATCTAACCAAGTACAGTAACACAGGGATGTAATTTCTTAATTACTGACACTCACACACATCAGACCAATTTCGCTCTGATACCACCATTTGTCACGACCCAAAAATCAGAGTAAAGCTTTCGTTTTTCTTTCTTAATTACCTGTCCTCTGATCGTGACCATATTCCACTAACAATTGGGCTGTGCGTCAAAGCCAGTCCCACCATTCATTCACCATATAACTAAATTCATTATTAAAGGAAAGGTAAACACATGAATTTTTCACTAATTCTTTCCCATTCATTTACAAGTGTTTACAGTGTCTATACATCCCCGAAAGTTACTTACAAACATGTTACTATGTTATTCTTATTTAGATACAATATGTACAAGTATATATACCTCAAGTGATGGGTAGCAGCGGATATCAGGAATGTAGTACTCAGTCGCCTCAAAGTCTACTGAAAGAAATCCGTGTAGGAAAACGAAAGGGGTGAGCACATCAAGCTTAGTAAGGTAATCCTACGAACAAATAGGTAACTATACAACCTACATGAACGTGGTGCCATGCATAAACCACCCTTTCTCCACACAATTTTTAAAACAGATACTATAATTCATGATGTCATGTAAAACAAGTTCACATATGGATTTCAAAGAGCATGGAAAACTCAACATGCAAATCCATTTAAATCATTTCATTCTCGTTAAAATTTCAAAACAAAACCAGGACTCAACCCCACCCTCGGGTGTTCCGGACTCGCACAAAACCATGAAATCAAATGCTTTTCAAAGCAATAATAACATGCACGAGTTTAAATCCCAGTTTCATTCTCATCAAAATCACATCTCAGTCAGCATCCAACCCCTCCCTCGAGTGATCCAGACTCATACAAAAGTCCACAGAACATGATTTTCAAAACATTAAGTAATAACATGCGAGACTAGGCAATATATATATCTCAGGCAAATAACCCTCATGATCCCACTACTACATGGATCCTGTGTGCGGGGTCACACAACTATCGGGAATCGCCCCAGGAGGTGGGTCAGTCCATCCCGTCGGTCCTTCCTGATCACTCACATCCGAAGATGCCACTTGCATCCGAAGATGCCACATAATCAATCTCAGCACAGTACAGTGTACTGCATGCGACTTGCACGGTACAATGTACTCCGTGGACCCATATCTCATAAGAATAATCGTGCCTGTCTCAAAACGCACGTGCGAGCATATTTAATAGGCGTGACACACAATCTACCTGAAGCTCCAAGCACAACTCATCAGATGTCTCATAAAATCAGTGCGAGCAAAGCTCCAACATCTGTTTCATAAAATCTCATAAGATTTAGTGCAAGCTAAGCTCTAGCACTGTCAAAATCATGTAAAACTAGTGCGAGCTAGGCTCCAGCACTGTGTCATAAAAATTAAGTGAAAATCTGGTGCGAGTTAGACTCCAGTACCTATACATGTAAAACTCTAGTGCGAGCCCCTTGCTCTAGCACTACTGCATGCATCACACAAATCAAAACTCGTGCAAGCTGAGCTCTAGCACATCACACTTTTATAAAATCACGTAGGCGGCTCTGTTATCTCAAAACAATTTTCGAAAGAAATCACATTGTTGAAAATATGCAATGCTATGCATTTTTATTTAAAAGATAGCCAGCCTACCCATGCACGTGTCAAAACACTTAAAAAACAATCAGGAACCTCTTGTTCTTGCTCCTCCCAAATGTTTCTAATTTTGAAAATTTTACCCTTCACAGGGGTATTTTGGTCATTTGTCTATCCGGGCACCAAAATTCTTATTTTAAATCTAGACCCTTCAAACAATTTTAGGGAATGTAAATGAGGTCAAAATTGCATAAAATTACCTCTAGCAGTCCGAAATATTCCCTTACCTGGAATCACGCGTAAGCTTAACCCGTCTCGATCGTACTAGGTCTCTCCGTCAAATTCGCTCTAGACCAAGTCTACGGAGCTGTATATAACCATGTATTGGGTCAGTTCTAATATATTTATCAGTATTTCACTCTTACTGATCAAATCAAAAGCACTGGGCCCGTTTTACTTTATTGGGCCCGATTGCACCTTAATGGGCCTCGACCCCTTTTTCAGCATGTTTCCACTTATTAATTCCCTTCATCAGGGTCTATTGGGCTCATTTGGCTCACCAATACTCATCGGGCTTCGTTCCAAACTCATTGGATAGCTCGTATATCTTTTACAACAATTAATTCAAAAATTCGAATATAATTTATTTTATGCATAAATTAATCCGAAATTTGCAAATTAAATTTCAATTGCACAATAATCATGTCATTGTCGTAAATGAGCTTTACATACCCAAAATTATGCGATGGTGCGAAAATCGAAGTTCGATCGGGCTCACGTACATGATTTATCGTCAAACTGTACAATTTTATATTTAATTATGGGTAAATTTTTGATCAAATATAATTTACATAAATTTCTTGAAAATTAAATCGGTCACTTTTGACCTATTACCGACTTACCCGAAGTCCGGTATATCCCTTAAAATCTCCCTCTTTTTTCCTTTTTCTCTTTTTCTTTCTTTTTCTCCCTTTTTCCTCTCTTTCTTGGCTGAACCGGTCCGGTCTAGTTCAGGAAAGTGCACTCTCACTAAACCGGTTCGTACCGGTTTAGGCTTTCGCATCACCGTTCAGCTCTTTTTTGGTCGGTTCCCAAGCCGTTTCTGGCTCTAATCAGTGCGCCTGGAGCAGGGGAACGTTCGGCTAAGGTTGGCTGGGGTCAATCGCCAGTGGAATCGCCGGAATCTTCCTCTCTCCCTCACGGCTTCCTCTCCTCGATCCACTGGAATCCAGCGTCAGTCCAGCGCGTCGCAGCTGCTGGTGGGTCGCATGGTCATCCTCTCTCTTTGTTGGCCCTCGTCTGGCCTCGCCGGTGGTCGTCGGGCTTCTCCCTCGGCTTGTTCGCCTGTGTTTGCTTGGTTTCCTCTTTCGCGATTTCGTGAATCTTCAGATTTCCATTATTTATTTATTTATAATTTATTTTTATTATTATTTTAATCATTAAAATATTATAAAAATACCAAAATATCAATAAAAAATCTTATTTTATTCATTTAATCAATAAATGAATTTATCTGTCCTATTTCGTCTTTCTGATATATTTTTGTAATATTTTTTAGATAATTTTCTAATGTGAAAATTCTGATTAATTCCAATAAATTCATATCTTGATCAATTGGACTCGAAATTAAATATCTTCCTCGTTATTGATCAAGATTTCTCAATTCCATATTTTTTAATGAAATTTTCTAATCGAATTTATACCGAATTTTAGTCTTTTGACCGTTTTACCCTTCTACACGTTCGGGACCAATTTAGGTCGACTTTCCTTCTTGGACCCACTGTAATTTCTCATTTAAAATTCATATCTCTATCCGGACAATTCAAATCTCATAAATTTAATTTGAAATTTCTTAACTGTCCATTTTCGAATTTTACATACGTTCGACTACTTCATTCATATTTATATGATCAAAATCATCCGTCTTATGATTCCATTAACATATAATAATATCCATACAATGTGTGAATCATAAGGAAATACAATAAAATCGGGTCTTACATCAAATGACCAAATTTTTTTAAGAAGATGAGATGTGATAACCTGTAATTTTCCCACATTTAGAAATTATCTCGAAAAAAAATATAAAAACAAATAAATAAATACCAGATAATATTTTTAGAAAAATAAATATGTGTGTCTAAATATATTTTTAAAGTTATATAAATTTGTAAAAAATAAATTGAATAATATATTACATTAATATCTATATTAATATATTATATTATGTATAAAATAAAATATATATTAATATAATATATATTATATATAAAATAAAATAAAAACAAAAATAAATATATAGATAATTGATTTAAATATATATATATATGTACGTAGATATTTTAATATAAAATATTATAATAATATATTATATTTAAATATACTTTATTATATGATATTTTATATTAAAATATATATAATATATAATATATATATATATTATATACATAGAAAAAAAAGAAAGCAAATGCAAAAAAGATGAAGCATAAACGAAAACAGAAGTCTATGGGATATTTCCACCGATGATTGAAAAAGAAAGGAAACGAAGGGGAGACGAGCGGCCGACAGGGGGGAGGAGAGACGCTGGCCTAGGAAGAACTCACTGTCGCCGGTCAGTATATGACGTCAGAGGAGCTGACGACGTGGAGAATGGTGCTGATTGGCGAGAAAGAGAGAGAGCAGTGATGCCGGGGAAAGAAAGAGGCGAAATCGACTTCATCGCCGCCAGCCCAGACTTGCCCGTCACCAAATCCATTTGTCGTGCGACCAGACGAACCTATTGGAAGTGGAAGCCAGTGAAGAAACGATCGAAAAAGTCACCGAACGACGAGATTGTGCTGAACTGATTCAGCAAAAGAAAAGGGGTTGAACCAGTCCAAACCGGTTCAACCAGAAAAGAGAAAAAAAAGGGAGAAAATTTGGTGATGCCCCGGGTTTAAGGAGAAGCCATAAGCAGTCAAATTTGACAGTTTGAAATTTTGAAAAAAAATTATTTGAATTTATAATTGACCAAAATTGACCAGTTTCATTATATAAATGTGTAGCGCAACAATGGCGACGAACGAGAGTACGATCAAGTCTCGATTTGTGTGTCAGCACGAAAACTCGAGTAAGTGAACCCCACTTGCTACCACTTGTATTATTATACTGGTTAGATTTAATAGTATAAGTTACGATTTAATTTTGTATAAATTGCATTATGCTTTGGAATTAAATAATTGCTATCGTAAATAATTATTTGAACTTCTCGAAGACATATGTGAACCGTCTAATCGATTTGAAAGATGTAAAGTGATGAATCAACTGGATTAGGAATACAAATTACTTTCTGCTTTGCAGGCTAGGTAATGAGAAAATGATACCCAGTCTTATTGCAGAAATTTAGCAATTTTGTAAATTATCGGTATCCTGAGTTGGAACCTCTGGACTATTGAAAATGCTATTTTAGACCGTTTTGACTTGTTTTCAAAGCACATGATGATTTTCGAACATTAAAATCATTACCTGGAATTTCATGAAAAATTTAGAAGATTGTACATATTTTGTCTGTATAATCTCATTTAATTGAGTTTTAGATTAAATGGAGCATCTAGCTTGTTAGTTTTGGATGATATATTTTGAAATGACAAAATATTAATTTAAATGTGTTTATTTTAAACCTTCAAATTATTTGTGAGGTATTATTTTTGAGTAATTGTCTAAGAGAATATATTACCAATTGTAATAAAAATTACTTAGAAAACTTGTGAAGATCTAAACTTAGAAACCTTTGTAAACTAAATTTTTGCTAGTAAAACTGATACTTAAGCCAAGAGATCGATTTCCTAGTGTTGCGAGATCGATCTCCTTTCGGCAGAATCATTGTGAGATCGATCTCTTAGGGTTGTGAGATCAATCTCCTTTTGACAGAATGATTGTGAGATCGATCTCCTATTGGAAGAATCATATCAGAACTTTATGAAAAGAAGAGATCAATCCCTCTGTATGATGAGATTGATCTTCTTTCCTGGAGTACCTTTGTTATTGCAGGTTCTGAAACTAAATGATCGATCCTCTCGTGTAAGGAGATCGATTTGGCATTCGTTTGCAGGACTCCAACTGTCATGACCCCCTTTCTAACAAAAATCACTACAAATTTTTCGCTTTATTCCTTAATTTTCCTTGTCGTGAACAGTTTCTAACACCAACTAGTTGAGTTATGACCCGGTGTTAGTTACCTCTTACCATATACCACATCATTCAATATTTATATAAAATAGTTGTAACCTATAAGCTACTTAAACTATAATTTTATTATTTCGTACGTGTCTACAAATATTCACATCCCCCAAATTACATTCCAAAAGTATTATTGTGTTGTACTTGTTTAGATACAAAGCGATACTAATATGTATACCTCTCAGCGATGGGCAACAGCGGACATCGGGAGTGCAAGTCTCCACTTGCTCTCAACCGATGTGGATGCTCTGTAGATATGGAAAGTGAAAGGGTGATCACAACTTACTCAGTAAGGAAAGAATGTAAGCAGGTAGATAGCTACACTATCTACATGCTTATAATGCCATGATATAAAAATCATTTACATTGGGAGCATGAAATAAAATAAAACTATGCCACATGAATATGTATATAATACATGAAAAACTCATAAAATCAGGCATGATAATATATGGAAAACCATAATGTAAAACATCTCATGCTCATCATATCAAAACTCATGAATTTCATCACAAAACTGACTGAATCAAGCCTAACATGCCCTTCAAAATTACCCTGATATATATAAAACCACATTTCTTTAAAAATATAAATATGGGTATAACCCCTCCTTTGGGTCTACCCTGGTCTACGAATATAGTATGATATCACGTGAGGCATGTAGGTTACTTTATGGAAACAAATTGGGAACTATAGCCATAAATAAATCCCTATGATCCCAGGCTACATGGATCCCGATGTGCAGGGCATCACAATTGGAATGGGAGACGAGGTCAATCCTACCCGTGCAAATAACAACTCAGCTAGCTAGTCATCAAGACTACACGGTACAGCTTACTCCATGTGATGTACACGGTACAATGTACTCTGTGGACCCACATGGTCTGGGGTGCCTACCATAAGTCTCATGCACCCTATATCATGTCGGTAACCAACCCATGTCTCAAAATACGCATGCTGGTATATCATCTCAATATGACAAACAATCTACAAGAGGCTACAACACGACTTATGCATGTAATAATATCTAACATTTCATGCGAGCAAAGCTTCAGCACGTTTTTCTGTAAAACAAATAAAACCCTCGTAGGGACAACGCTCCAGTACGGATTTCATGCATATTTAATCAATGAAAAATCACGTACGAGCAAGGCACTAGTAGGCTTTCAAGCATATCATTAGAAAGATTTAGTGTAAGCAGGGCTCTAGCACTATCTATATGATTCAAAACATCAAAATTCAGTGCGAGTGAGGCTCTAGCACTATCTGTACTCATAAAATACGATAGCTGGCTCTATTTTAAATAAATTATCTCAAAAATAATTCTTAGCACCTAATCTGTGTCGTTTCATGCAATAATAAAAAGCAAAAGCCAGCCTATCCTCATTTTATTCACCTCCAGACATTAAATCATGATAAAAACATCAAAATCATGAAATTCATGCATTTTAGGATCCTTACTACAATTTTTATAAATTTCCATACCAGGGGTAAAATCGTCATTTATCCTTATTTTTAAAATTTTTCTCAAAGAATTATTATTTTATTTCTAGATAGCATAGAGAATTTCAGGCCATGTAAATCCCCTCGAAAATACGTATAGCTACCTCTAAGCACTTACAAAATCCCCTTACCTCAAATCACATCGAGCGTAGTATAAGTTTCACCTCTGGAAGTTCGTCCAGTCCTATTTGCTCCTCATCCAATCTCTAGAGCTGCATTTAACCATTATCAGGTTATTTATTGTACTTTTATCTCAATGAACTTAAATAAAAATATTTTGCTCAATTATTTTATAACAATCTTTATAAAGTTGTCGAGCCCCTTTTCATTCGAATTTTTCTTCCTCGAAGTCTATCGGGCTTATCGGGTCTGTTGTACTGAGTTCTTAAACTTCTTAATGGGCTTTCTACACTGAGCTTAGGCCCATTGAACCATTCGGCCATGGCATGGTGGCCGAATGCCATCCAAGCCAACCATGGCCGAATGCCATGGCAATTCACGCCAACATGCCTAGTTTCCTAGCCAACCTTTTTTTCATGCATTTTATCAAACACTTAGCATACTTAATTTCGCTTAGTTTTATCCTTCACTCACACATTTCATCGAACACCTTGCTACCCTAACTCAATTCATCCACCAATTCATCAATTTGATTGAAATAAACCATATTAACATCGTGTACACATGTTACCTAACCTATCCATCTATTTTAACCATACATGTGTGAATCATCAAATACCCATTTTCGACCATGATAAATTCATCATGAAATCAGCTATTTCAGCCCTTAATTAATATACCAATCATCTTAGAAAAATCCCTAGATACATATACTAGAAGTAGGAAGCTTGTAAACATGCCTAGTTTACTTACCTTCCAAAATCGTGACTTTGCCCTATTTTTGGGAGGTCCAAATCAGATCATCAGGTGGTTAATTTTGGATATTGTGTTCCTCATTCAATTTGGATCAACTTTACTGAAGATCATTTGTTCTAATTTTGCCTCTAGGGTAGTGATTTTTCTAGAGAGAGAAAACTTGCTCAAGTTGGCCTTTAATGGAGTCACTCTTGGTTTGGTGAAGATAATAGTGTCCAGCCGATTTTTCCTTAGTCTATAAGGCTTATAGTTGACTAATTTAACTTTAAATGTTCAGCCAATAAAATGGGTTAATGGGTTTGGCTCATGATCCATGGGTTTTGGGCTTGGTTTACCTAAATGGGCTTAAGACATCACTTGAAATGGGCTTGTCTTATGGGCTCTCTCTTTGGGCCTTCCCTTGGATTTCTTGGGCTGTAATTTTCAGTACACTTAGGGTCTTAAGATTACATCAGATTGGACTCATAAAATGGCCCACTCATTTGGCCAAATGGGCCTACACAATTCAGCCCAATTCCACTTACCCGAAATGGACTTTAAATTTCATCTCTTGGCCCATTATGGTTTTCTCCTTGATTTCAGCCTTTTAAACCCTACCAAATAATTTGTATTAGTCCCTTAGGCATATATTGACCTAAAACCCAAACATCAATGTCCCAATTGGTCATTTTCCAAGCTCGATCCATCAATTATTCACTTTACCTGATTTAATGCTTAACTTTCAAGGTAATTTTCCTATCTTTATTTTTCCTTGAACTTGCCTTCTTATTTTTGTCCATTTTTCATATCTTACTCATTTAAATAAGTTCTCATTGTTGAATCACTTATCTCTAGGGTTTTGGTACACTTTCTAACCCCTAAAGCACTACAATCGCTCAACCATTAAAATAGGGCTCATTTGGGCCTTTTTGGCATTTTACACTACAACAATGAGTTCGGGACAAAATCAAACCGACTTCCCTTCTTGAACCCTCTATATTTTCTTATTTTAAGTTCTTATCTTTAGTCAAAATGACTTAATCACCTTTAGTTCAATGTCTGGTCCCTTTATTCCCTATTTACCCTTTACGTGATTTTACGTAAGTATAACTATCTCATTCTCATTTTCATGATCCAAAATCGTCCATCTTATGATTCCATTAACATATAATAATGTCATACAATGAGTGAACCATAAGGAATGTCATGTATACATGGGGTCTCACACCAACGGCTAGTTTTTTTAGGGTTTCAACGGGAAGAATTGCATTAAATGTTTCACCAACTAATTGGGTGTATAAATACAATTCATAAAGACATTGGAGAAAAATAGAGGTGCTCTGAGTATTGTTGCAAAAAACATTCTCTGTGTCTTTAGTTAAAAATGTACTTAATTTTCATTGAAAGCTTTCGTTAAGCTATTCATTTTCATCACCTACCCATCAAGAAAGCCTTGATTGTATTCATTCTTCATTTTAAAACAAAAAGGAGAGTTCCTCTATGAGAGAGATGCTATAAAAGAGTTTGAATAGCAATATTTACTAAGTGGATAGAGAGTTTATTCTTTAACCTTGAAAAGGAAGTTGTAAAGTTCATATTGATAGTGGAAGTGACTCCTTGACAAGAAGGTCAAGAAGAGAGGATGTCAACAAAGGATTTGGCCGAACCTCTATAACTCATTCTGTTTGCGACTTCTTTCCCTTATCTCCTTATTTACTGCACATTTGTTCCTAATCTTATAGTAGTTATAAATTTATTTGTGTGCAATATTAGCTAAGTATGTTTTAAATTTGGTAAATTGATAAAAAACCGATTCAACCCCTTCTCGGTTGGGCCAACAATTGGTATCAGAATTTGGGTTTTTTGGTTGAAAAAGAGTAAAATACTAAGAGGTTATAACGATCCTATGGCTCAAAATAGTGTAGCAACTAGCATGGTAGGAGAAGGGCACTCCACTGTTAGACCTCCCTTGTTCAATGGCAAAAATTATGCTTATTAGAAGACTAGGATGATGCTATTCATTCAAGCGAATGATTATGAATTGTGGAGAGTTATTATCAAAGGCCCATAAACCCCCACAAAGAAAGTTGAAGGAAACGAAATTCCTAAGGAAGAAAATGAATGAGATGCCAATGACATAAAATGTCAAGACCCTTCCTGACTTAACCAAAACCACTACAAATTTTTTCGCATTTTAACTTACCTTTCCTTCATCAATGGTTGGGCTATGATTCGATGTTAGCTTCCTCGCATACCATATCATCCATTATCATACATACATGTCAATATACTGTTACTGACTGTAACTTCTTTTATAATACATGTGAGATCATAAAAAATCTAATACAATTACATTCCCCATAACATATATCGTATACATCACTGTGCTGTTTCTATGTTTAGATACATAACCGTACAAAATATGTATACTTGTCGATCGATAGGAAATAGCAGTGGACAACAGGAATACTATCCCTCAAACACACTCGCTCTATTGTTGATGCTTTGTAGAGAGATGTAAAATAAAGGGGGATGAGCATACAACATGCTCAGTAAGGAAATCAGGCAAGCAAGTAGACATCTACACTATCTACTCGAAATAATGCTATGCCTTGAAAACATCATTTCCTTAACTCACTTTAAAAGCATGTCTTTAAATATATATATATATATAATTGTACAGATTAAATCCCATGTACAGAAATCGTGCTTGCTTTCTTAAATGTAGGCATGTAGTGCAAAATAATGCATCTTTATAATATCATAATGCCTTTAGATAAATCATGCCATGTATATTTTAAATCACAATAAATATGGCATTTAAATCATTCACAGCACAATAATTGGATTCTGACCCATCCCTCAGATCTATCTGTATCATAAATAAATCAGTCAATCAAGTGATATATCATGTGAGACTTTATGGTGAAATGCAATAATATCTTGGACTATGGCCATATCTTATAATTGTGATCCCAAGCTACACGGAATCCTAGTGTGCGGGGAATCACTGCTGCAACGGGAGAGGGGTCAGTCCATCACAACAGCCAGCTATCAACTCCTCAACTACACAACACCACACGGTACAGTGTACTCCATGCCAGTCGCATGGTACAATGTACTCTATTGACCCTACATCATAGTCGGGGTGCCTGCCATAGGTCTTAGTCCTCAAACCATGGAATATCATACCACGTCTCTAAATCCACATAGGAACCTCTCATAGTGTGACACTCAGTCTACACGAGGAAATCAAGCATGGTTTTCAACATGTATTATATATCACATAAATTACAGTGCGCACCTTTGAGCGCGACTCACAGTCGACACTCCGCTCAAACACTGTTTCACATCACAAACTTAACTCTAGTGCGAGTAAACCTCCAGCAACTAGGTCAATGCGTAGTTCATGTTTCAAATCAAGTACAAGCAATAGCTCAAATACCATCCTATGCACAAAATCATGAAATCAAGTACGAGTATGAGCTAATCCAGTACTCTCTCATGCATATACTATATAAAACTGAGTACGAGTAATAACTCCAGCACTCTATCATGCATGTCATGGAAATCTAGTGTGAATCATAATCCAACACTAATATATATGAAAAATATATGAAATCAAGTGCGAGCTGTGCTCTAGCATGATTTATTCTCACATAATTCGATAGATGGCTCTTTAAAAATGAATAATTTTCAAAACAACAAAATTAGCACTATAAAGTGTTCTTAATTCACATCAACCTTAAAATCATTAGCCTATCTATTTATTCTTGTCAGACCCAGATTTTATGTAGCTTATTCCTTATGATACCTATGTGTATGAACACTCTGTTATTATAGTTGAATCATAAGAAGAGTATTTACTAGACATAAAGTGTTAGTGAAATGATTTAACATGCAAAAGCTACATTAAGAGCCTAATGTGAACTATAAGTGTCACAGGCTAAACCGAGTAAATCTAAATCATTCTAACTGAAAATAAGAACTTAAAATGAGAGAGCATAGAGAGCTCATGAAGGAAAGTCAGCTTGATTTAGTCCCGAACATAGAAAACGAGAGTAAAAGCTAAAAAGGGTAAAATGGACCTTTTTGGAGAGATAAGGTGTTTCGGGTGAAATTATTCATCGAGAACGGTTGAAACATAAAGACGAGAGTGTAAGATATAAGATATGACACTTTCAAAATTTTAAGAAAAAGTTAACTTGGTCAATGGTTAAGGAAAATGTCAACTATAGTTAAGAAAGTGGACTTTTACCATAGTTGACTAATCATGGTTAAAAAATTAACCTAAGTGTGGAGAAAAAATTGGGGAAAAATACTCTTGGCTAAAATACAAGATAATCATCCTCAGAAGTAAGAAAAATTTATTCGAAAGGATTCCAGATTAAATTTAATGGTTAAAAATGCAATGGGCCTAAGGTGAAAATTTTAAAGCCCATTAAGATATACTAAGCGTATATCGAAATTCTTAGGTCCTTTAGACCGAATTGTTGGACCAATTGATTGGCCAAATATTTAGACAATTAAAGGCCCAAGACATAGTAAAAATTTCAGCCCAAAAGCCTATTAAGAAAGCCCAAACCGAGAAGCCCGAATGGAAAGCCCATGAGATAAATATCTAACCATAGTTAAAGCTAACCATGACTCATAAGGTGACTCATTAGGTGACTCATGGCTAAGGCTTGGAAAGTCAAGCTTAATGGTTGGAAAGTAAAGCTTAATGGCTAAGTAAGTGGCTTATAAATTCAGCCACACCATTGTCATCTTCAACACACCAAATTCGGCTAGAAGAAGAAACCATTGAAACATATTATCCAAGCTTTCTCTCACTAGAAATCACTAGGAATTAGGCATAATTGGAACTTGCATCCTTCATAGAAGTTGTTCCAAATTGAAAGGAGAGTGACATATGTTGGAATTGGCTATCAAGGAGCCATAGAGTGCAAACCGAGAGCCTTCAAAGATTCGGCCAAAGGGTGAACACAACAATTGGTATATTTTCTAATTTTCAATTTTATATATGTTAATGTATGAATGATTTTAAGC
Source organism: Firmiana major (assembly GCA_033439115.1). Taxonomy (NCBI): domain Eukaryota; kingdom Viridiplantae; phylum Streptophyta; class Magnoliopsida; order Malvales; family Malvaceae; genus Firmiana; species Firmiana major. Next base: position 39,286,744 of record CM065908.1, on the reverse strand, counting down.
ATTGAAACATATTAAATCACTATGATGTTGGTTAGGCCGAGAGTGAGTGGTGAGACATTGATTTATGTCTATATGATTTTAAGGCATAAAAGGATTAATGTACATGTGTTAATGATTATGGTGTAATTAGAATTAATCAATTGGATTAATTAATACATGTAATTAGTTGGCAATCAAGGTGTTTGATAAAATGCCTAAATAAACTATATGATGTTTAGGAATGTTGCCAACCAAGTGTTTGTGAAAATACCTAAGTGAATTGGCTAAGAAATAGGCATGGATGGCATGCCATGTTATAACCGATGGCATGGATAGCTCTCGGCCATGGCATGTGGCCGAGAGGTCCAATTGGTCAAGCCCAAATATTTTAGGCCCAATATGATGTAATGGGTCTAGGACAAGCCCAATAAGTGTTGGTGGGCCCCACAAGCCCAATAGGCCCAACGAAAATGAATAGTAAAATGAAAATGGGCTTAAGGCATAGTTAGGCCCATTAGGGATTTTTAAAGCCCATTAAGGGAAATAGACTGTATTTAATGTGAAATACAGTAGGAAAAGTGTAAATAACCTGATAAATGGTTATATGCAGCTCCAGAGAGTATTGGAGAAGCAAATCGGACTGCTGAGCAGCGCAGAGAAAGTGAAATTTCTCGAGTGATTACAGGTAAAGGACTTTTGTGAGTAGTTAGAGATACCTGCACGTATTTTCGTCTGCTTTTACATTCAGTTAAAAACTCTGAGGGTCAGAGAAAGTGAATAATAATTATTGCGACCTGATAGTGGCAAATTACAATTTTACCCCTAGTTAGTCAAAAAGTTAACTTTTGTGAAAAGTTGTAAAAAGCATGGAAACCATTATTTTAAGTGTTTAACTGCTGTTTAGCAGGAGAATAAATAGATGAGCTAATGATTTTAAGGTTGATGTGAATTAAGCACACTTTATAGTGCTGATTTTGATGTTTTGTAAATCATCCTTTTTTAAAGAGCCATCTATCATATTGTGAATGAATCGTGCTAGATCACAGCTCGCACTGGATTTCATAAATATTCCACATACATTAGTGCTGGATTTTGATTCGCCATAGATTTCCATGACATGCATGATAGAGTACTGTAGTTATTACTCGTACTCAGTTTTATATGATATATGCATGACAGAGTGCTGGAGTAATCAGCTCGTACTCGAGTTTTTCATGAGATACATAACAAAGTGCTGGAGCGTTGCTTGTACTCGATTCTTCATGATTTACACATGACATAGTACTGAAGCTATTGCTCGTACTTTATTTGATGATATTGTGCATAGCATGGTACTGGAGCTATTGCTCGTACTTGATTTAATACATGAACTATGCTTTGACCTAGTTGCTAGAGGTTTACTCGCACTAGAGTTGAGTTTGTGATGTGAAACAGTGTTTGAGCAGAGTGTCGACTGTGAGTCACACTCAAAGGCGTGCACTGTATGTGATATATAAAACATGTTACAAACCCATGCCCGCATCCTCGTGTGACTGAGTGTCACATTAAGTGAGAGGATAGCCGCATGAGGGTATTAGAGATTTGTATGATATTCCATGGTTTGAGGGCTAAGACCTATGGCAGGCACCCCGATTGTGATGTAGGGTCCATGGGTGTACTTTATACCATGCATGTGTCATAGGAGTACACTTTACCGTGTGTTGTTGTGGAGTTGAGGAGGATATAGCTGGCGGTTGTGATGGACTGACCCCCTCCTATTGCAGCAGTGATGCCCCGCACTCCGAGATCTGTGTTGCTTGGGATCACATGTCGAATATGATCATAGTCTAGGATACTATTTACATTTCACCACAGAGTGTCACATGATATATCACCTTGATTGACTGATTTAAATTGCGGACAGACCTGAGGGATGGGTTGAACTCCGATTTTGTGATGTGAATGATTTAAATGCCATATTTATTGTGATTTAAATATACATGGCATGATTTACATAAAGGCATGATTTATATAAGGATGCATTGTTTTACACTACATGCCTACATTTGAGAAAGAAAGCATGATTTTCTGTACATGGGATTTAATCTGTACAAGTATACATATTTATATATATTTAAAGACATGCTTTTAAAGTGAGTTAAGGAAATAATGTTTTCAAGGCATAGCATTATTTTGAGTAGATAGTGTAGATATCTACTTGCTTGCCTGATTTCCTTACTGAGCGCGTTGTATGCTCACTCCCCTTTCTTTACATCTCTCTACAGAGCATCAACAGTAGAGTGAGAGTTATCGTGGGATAGTGTTCCTGAGTCCACTGCTAGTTCTTATCGATCGCTAGGTATACAGACTTTGTACAGTTATATATCTAAACATAGAAACAGCACAGTGATGTATACGATATATATATGGGGAATGTATTTGTGTTAGATTTTATAAGATCTTTCATGTATAATAAAAGCAGTTACAGTCAGTAATAGTATATTGACATGTATGTATGATAATGAAAAATGTGGTAAGCGAGGACATTGACATCGAATCATAGCCCAACCATTGATGAGAGGAAAGGTAAGGTAAAAATGCGAAACATTTGTAGTGATTTTGGATAAAGTCATGGATTGAGAACGGGTCCTAACAATTCTTCTGCTAAACAACAGTAAAATACTAAAAATGGTGGTTTCCCTGCTTTTTACAACTTTTCACAAAAGTTGACTTTTTTTCCTCGGTAAGAGTAAAATCGTAATTTGCCACTATCGGGTGGCAATAATTATTATTCACTTTCTTTGACCCTCAGAGTTTTTAAGTGAATGTAAAAGCATATGAAAATACATGCAAGTATCTCTAACTACTCACAAAAGTCCCTTACCTGCAATCACTCGAGAAATTCTACTTTCTCAACGCTGCTCGATCCAGCAGTCCAATTCGCTCCTCCAATAATCTCTCGAGCTTCATATAACCATTTATCAGGTTAATTATATTTTTCCTACTGTATTTCACATTAAATATAGTCTATTTCCCTTATAGGCTTAAAAAAAACCTTAATGGGCCTAACTATACCTTAAGCCCATTTCCATTTTACTATTCATTTTCATTGGGCCTATTGGGCTTGTGGGGCCCACCAACTCTTATTGGGCTTATCCTATATCCATTACATCTCATTGGGCCTAAAATAATTGGGCTTTTCCCATTGGACCTCTCGGCCATATGCCATGGACGAGAGCACTCCATGCCGTCGGTCACACAATGGCATGCCGTCCATGTCCATTTCCTTAACAAATTCACTTAGGCATTTTCACAAACACTTAGTTGGCAATGTTCTTAGGCATCACATAGTTGATTTAGGAATTTTATCAAACACCTTGATTGCTAACTTAATACATGTATTAATTAATCAAATTGATTAATTCTAACTATACCATAATCATTAACACATGAACATTAACCCATTTATGCCTTAAAATCATATGAGCATTCATCAATATTTCACTACTCACTCTCGGCATAACCATGATCATAGTGATTTCATATGTTTGAATGCTTAAAACATATACCAATATACTTAAAATCATTCATACATTAACATATATGAATTTGAAAGCTTGAAAATATACCTAGTATTTGTGTTCACACTTGGCCCAAACTTTGGAGCCTTAAGGTTTGCACACTATGGCTTCATTGATAGCAAATTCCAACATATCTCACTCTCCTCTCAATTTGGAACAACTTTCATGAAGAATGCAAGTTCCAAATATGCCTAAATCCTAGTGATTTTTAGTGAGAGAAAGCTTGGATAAATGTATTTCAATGGTTTCCTTGTGTAGTCGAGAATGGTATGGTGAACATGACAATGATGTGGCTGATTTTATAAGCCATTTACTTATCCATTAAGCCTTACTTTTCAGTCATTAAAATTGACTTCCTAAGGTTTAGTTATGAGTCACCTAATGAGTCATCTAATGAGTCATAGTTAGCTTTAACTATGGTTAGATACTTAATCCTAATGGGCTTTACAATTGGGCCTCTCAATTTGGGCTTTCTTAATGGGATTTTGGGCTGAAAATTTTACTATACATCGAGCCTTTTATTGTCTCAATATTTGGCCTATCAATAGGTCCAAGAATTTGATCTAAGGGACCTAAGAATTTCGATCTACGTTTAGTACACCTTAAAGGGCTTTAAAATCTTCATTTCGGCCCATTACGTTTTTATCCATTAATTTTCATCTGGAATCCTTCCGAAAAAGTTTTCCTTACTTTTGGGGATGATTATCTTGTATTCTGACCAAAAATATTTTTCCCTAAATTTTTCTCCATACTTGCGTCCATTTTTAACCATGGTTAGTCAATTATGGTAAAAGTCCACTTTTCTTAATTATAGTTGACTTTTTCTTTAATCATGACCAAGTTGACTTTTTCTCAAAATTTTGAAAGTGTCATATCTTATGTCTTACACTCTTGTCTTTACGTTTTAGCCGTTTTCGGTAGGTAAATACACCCGAAATACCTTAAATACGCTAAAAAGGTCCATTTTACCCTTTTTAGCTTTTATTCTCGTTCTCTATGTTCGGAACTAAATCAAACTGACTTTCCTTCATAAGCTTTTTATATTTTCTCATTTTAAGTTGTTTTCTTCAGTCAAAATGATTCAAATCCACTCAGTTTAGCTTGTGACTCTTATAGCTCACATTAGGCTTTTATGTAGCTTATGAGTGCTAAATCATTGCACATACATTTTAAATCTAGTAAATACTCTTCTTATGATTCAACTATAATAATAAAGTGTTCATACACATAGGAATCATAAGGAACAATCTACATAAAATACAGGTATGACAATCCTCCCTTACTAAGAAAATGTAGTCCTCTAAATTAGAACCAAGTCAGTCACCAAATAGATGGGGTGCTTCTCTCGCATCAGACTCTCCAGCTCCCAAGTAGCCTCCTTTGAAGTATGATGCTGCCAGTGAACCTTCACTAATCCGATAGTCTTTGATCTCAATACCTTCTCCTTCCTATCCAGTATCCGAATCAGTCTCTCAACATATGACATGTCCTCTCAGAGCTCCAATGGCTCATAACTAATCACATGTGCCGGATCCGGGTGATACTTCTGAAGTATCGATATGTGGAAGATGTTATGGACACCTGATAAGTCTGGTGGCAATGGCAACCTATACGCCTTATCTCTCACTTGATCAAGTATCTCAGAGGGTCCAATATAGCGAGGATTCAGCTTTCCTTTCTTCCCAAATCTCGCTATGCCCTTGGAACAAGAAACTTTCAAAAACACTGCTTCACCAACTGCAAACTCTAGTGGCCTTCGTCTCATGTCAGCGTAACTCTTCTGTCTACTCTAAGCTATCCTCAATCTCTCTATAATCAAATGGACATCCTCAGATGCTTGTGTAACCATGTCAGGAGTGAAAATCATACGGTCACTCACTTCTTCCCATCCAATAGGGGAACGACATCTACGGCCATATAAAGCCTAATAGGGTGCCATCTCGATACTCGAATGATAACTGTTGTTGTAGGCGAACTTGGCTGGTGGTAAGTGGTCATCCCAAGAGCCTCTAAAATCTAGCACACATGCACTCAACATATGCTTCAGAGTTTGTATAGTCCTCTCTGACTGACCATTTGTCTGAGGATGGAAAGCGGTGCTCAAACTCAACTGGGTTCCCATGGCTTCCTAAAAATGTTCCCAAAAGTGGGAAGTGAAGCGGGAATCCCTATTAGAGACTATGCTCACTGGTACACCATGTAACCTCACTACCTCGCGTATGTACAGCTCTGCCAATGAACTTAGAGTATCGGTAGCTCTCATAGCTAGGAAGTGGGCTGACTTTGTCAGTCTATCAATGATCACCCATATAGCATCGTGATTCCTGTGGGTTCTCGGTAATCCCATCACGAAATTCATGGTGACATGCTCCCATTTTCATGTTGGTATAGGTAGAGGCTACAATATCCCAGCCGATTTCTGATGCTCTACCTTCACTTGCTGACATACGAGAGATTTTGCCATAAAATCTACTACATCTCTCTCCATACCCGACCACCAGTATACCTTCCGGAGGTTTTGATACATCTTGTTACTCCCCGGATGTAACGTATACCTCGATGAATGAGCTTCTGCCAATATCAATCTCCTGAGTCCTGGATCCTCGAGAACACACAATCTACCTTTGAACCTCAGTAGCCCATCAGAACTGAACTCAAAATCAGTCACTATGTCCTTCTGTATTTGACCACTCACATCCATACAAAACGGATCAGTTTGCTGAGCCACTCTGATCCTGTCCAACAGATCCAGCTCCAAGTGTAGACTAGCTATCACATAGCCTGTATCCATGTCAGAAGGCACAACTCCCAGCCTGAGGCTAGCAAACTGCTTAAGCAAATCATGTTCCCTAACCATCATATACAATACCATCCTTAGGCTCTTCCTGCTCAAAGCATCAGCTACAACGTTAGCCTTACCCGGATGATAAAGTATCTCGCAATTGTAGTTTCTTCAGAAGCTCTAGCCATCTTCTCTATCTCATGTTCAGTTCCTTCTATGAGAACAGATACTTGAGGCTCTTGTGGTCGGTAAATATCTAAAACTTCTCACCATATAAGTAGTGGCACCATACTTTCAACGCAAACACTACTGTTGCTAACTCTAAATCATGGGTCAGATAGTTCTTCTCATGATCCTTCAGCTGTCTGGATCCATAAACAACTACCCTCCCATCCTGCATCAATACACAACCCAATCCCTGATGCGAAGCATTGGTATACACTGCAAATCCTCCTGAGCTGGTAGGGATAATGAGAATTGAAGCGGTGGTCAATTGATGCTTCAACTCCTGAAAACTCTTCTTACAATCCTTGTTCCATACAAACGGTACACTCTTTCGAGTAAGACGTGTCAATGGAGCAGTCAACTTCAAAAATCCCTCAACGAATCTCCCATAATATCCAGCTAAACCCAAAAAACTCCTAATCTCATTAATCGTCCTCGACTGTTCCCACTGAACTACAGCCTCTATCTTGGATGGATCTACTGATACACCATCTCTCGATACAACATGTCCCAAAAACGAGATCTGTGACAACCAAAAGTCACACTTACTGAGCTTAGCATATAACTTTTGTTCTCGTAGAGTCTGCAATACAATCTTAAGGTGCTCCTTATGCTCCTCCTCGGATCTCGAGTACACCAATATGTCATCGATGAAGACGATAACAAACTGGTCCAAATATGGCTTGAACACATTGTTCATCAAAGCCATGAATGCAGCTGGAGCATTCGTCAATCTTAATGGTATGACCAATATCTCATAATGGCCATATTGGGCACGAAACGCTATCTTGTGTACATCTCCACTCCGAACTCTCACCTGATGATACCCAGACCTCAGATCAATCTTGGAAAAGACTTGTGCTCCTGAAGCTGATCTAATAAGTCGCTAATGCGTGGAAGGGGATACCTATTCTTGTGGTGGCTTTATTTAACAATCAGTAATCTATACATAATCGGAGGCTCCCATTCTTCTTCCTTACGAATAAAATCGATGCACCCCAAGGTGAAACACTCGGTCTAATGAAACCTTTATCCAACAGCTCCTGCAACTGTCTCTTGAGCTCCTCCAGCTCAACTAAGGCCATGCGATATGGTGGTCCCAAAATAGGCTCCATACCAGGCACTAAGTCTATACAGAACTCCATCTCTCTGTCTAGTGGTAACCCTAGCAACTCATCCGAAAAAACATCTGGGTACTCACTACCATAGTAATATCTAACAACTCCGGATGTGCCTTATCCATATCTACCACGTACGCAATGAAACCTTGATTGGTTGAAGGTTTTCTAAGTCAGTATATCATATTATAATCATAACTACTTCTTTCATTTATTTTTATTAAACATTACAACATATCTAGTAGGGTTAGGAAACATAACTGTCTTAGCATAACAATCTAAAATAGCATGGTTTACTGATAACCAATCCATTCCTAAGATTATATCAAAGTCACTCATACTTAGTAATATTAGATTGGCTGTCATCTCCTTGTCCACTACTCTTAACTTGCAGTCATTAAATACGTACTCTATAACTTGACTACTATTCATAGGCATACTAATCAACATCAACATACATAACGGTGTACGCTTTACAGGTCTTGCTAATTTACATGCAAAAGAAGGCGATACAAAAGAATGCATGGCACCAGGATGAATTAAAACATATGCTTCAATATCATAAATCAGGATGTTACCTCGCATCACATCCAATGAAGCATCAGCTATACTCTAGTCCAAAGCATGTACGTGCCCTCGATCAATCACTTGCTTCCCTTTTTCTTCTGCTGTCGCTCTCCTCCTCGAAGCAGAAGGATCAACTAGAGCTCTCTCTGGCTCCCTGCCCTTCAGTGGAGCAGTCTCAACCATCTCTAGGCAAGCTCTAGCAATATGCCCCTATTTCCCGCATCGAAAACACACTATAGGAGTCAGTGGACACGATCTACCTCCATGTTGTCTACCGCATCTTCTGCACTGATCGGTAGTAGGTCTCTGTCCTCTTATGACAACACCCTTTGCTGGAGCTACGGCTAGATAAGTAGGAGGTCTGGCAGATCTCTCTCGTGCCTCCTCAACCCGTGGTCTCTTACCGAAGAGTTTCCTCCCTCCTCGATAACTAATGGGACCAACCTGGACCGCAGAACCTGTCTCAATCTATTGATGAACTTGTGGACCTTCGTGGCCTCACTATACATGGTATCTGGGTCATATCTCCCCAAGGATAGGAATCGAGTCTCATACTCGTCCATCGAAAAACTCCCTTGGTTCAGTCCTAAAACCTCAGCCTATAGTTTTCGCTGTGCGGTATCTGGAACAAACTACCTCCTAAAGGCATCCCAAAATGTCTCCCAACTAATATCTGTATGTTGGGCTCTCAATATGGGTCTAGTGGACTTCCATCGATGCTGTGTAGCTCCCTTCAGTAGGAACAGCAAAAACGACCATCTCTGATGTAGTACACTCGAAGAATCCATAAAGCTTCTCCATCTCCGTAACCCCCTCCTCGGCAGCTATAGGGTCCTTGACCGCACTGAAAGATGGAGTTCTAAATTTTTGGAACTGTCGCAACCAATCCAGATCACATTAGTACCCTAATCCACTACTACTTGAAACTATGGGGTGTAGGAGTATCTACGGTCCTTGGTGCATGAGTTGGTTGTGTAGGTGTATCAGGGGCAACTGCCTCTCCTGTCGCAGCTCCTGCCTCCTACCCCTGCCTACCTGGCATCATCTGTGCCAATATCTCTACTATCCTTTCTAGACTACGCTCTAATCTCATAAAGCGCATCTCAGCGCACTCTATGGCCTTAGTAGCACCTGGAGTCTCATGGGTAGGTAATGATTCGGTAGTAGCTCGTCTCTCAGGCATATCTCCATGGCCTCGAGCCCTACCTCTCATCCCTATACCACTACGAGTATTTGCCATATAGGCAAAGTTCCTGCATTCACAATCATGAATTAGTCTGTCTCCCATCTTGTATACACAGTTGTATCTAAACACAACACAATACTATAGGGATGTACACTTTCCTATTTTCTAACACTGACTCACATCAGACTAACCTCTGCTCTGATACCATTCTGTCAAGACCCTTCCTGACTTAACCAAAACCACTACAAATTTTTCGCATTTGGTTAGGCTGTGATTCGATGGTAGCTTCCTCGCATACCATATCATCCATTATCATACATACATGTCAATATACTGTTACTGACTGTAACTTCTTTTATAATACATGTGAGATCATATTAAATCTAATACAATTACATTCCCTATAACATATATCATATACATCACTGTGCTATTTCTATGTTTAGATACATAACCGTACAAAATATGTATACCTGTCGATCGATAGGAAATAGCAGCGGACAACAGGAATACTGTCCCTCAAACACACTCGCTCTACTACTGATGCTCTGTAGAGAGATATAAAATAAAGGGGGATGAGCATACAACGCGCTCAGTAAGAAAATCAGGCAAACAAGTAGACATCTACACTATCTACTCAAAATAATGCTATGCCTCGAAAACATCATTTCCTTAACTCACTTTAAAAGCATGTCTTTAAATATATATATATATAATTGTACAGATTAAATCCCATGTACAGAAATCATGCTTGCTTTCTCAAATGTAGGCATGTAGTGTAAAATAATACATCTTTATAATAACACAATGCCTTTAGATAAATTATGCCATGTATATTTTAAATCACAGTAAGTATGGCATTTAAATCATTCACAGCACAACAATCGGATTCCGACCCATCCCTCAGGTCTCTCCGTATCATAAATAAATCAATCAATCAAGTGATATATCATGTGAGACTCTGTGGTGAAATGTAATAATATCCTGGGCTATGGCCATATCCTATAATGGTGATCCCAAGCTACACGAAATCCTAGTGTGTGGGGCATCAGTGCTGCAACAGGATGGGGGTCAGTCCATCACAACGTCCAGCTATCAACTCCTCAATTCCACAATACCACACGGTACAGTGTACTCCATGCCACTCGCACGGTACAATGTACTCTGTAGACCCTACATCACAGTCGGGGTGCCTGCCATAGGTCTTAGCCCTCAAACCATGGAATATCATACCACGTCTCTAAATCCACATGCGAACCTCTCATAGAGTGACACTCAGTCTACACGAGAAAATCAAGCATTGTTTTTAACATGTATTATATATCACATAAATTACAGTGCGCGCCTTTGAGCGCGACTCACAGTCGACACTCAGCTCAAACACTGTTTCACAACACAAACTCAACTCTAGTGCGAGTAAACCTCTAGCAACTTGGTCAATGCATAGTTCATGTTTCAAATCAAGTACGAGCAATAGCTCAAGTGCCATGTTTTGCACAAAATCATCAAATCAAGTACGAGAAATAACTCAAGTACTATGTCATGTATAAATCATGAAGAATTGAGTACGAGCAATGCTCTAGCACTCTGTCATGTATCTCATGCAAAATTGGAGTACGAGTTAATCGCTCTAGCACTCTCTCATGCATATACCATGAAAAACTGAGTACGAGTAATAACTCCAGCACTCTATCATGCATGTCATAGAAATATAGTGCGAATCATAATCCAGTACTAATATATGTGAAAAATATATGAAATCAAGTGTGAGGTGTGCTCTAGCATGATTTATTCTCACATAATTCGATAGATGGCTCTTTAAAAAGGGATTATTTTCAAAACATCAAAATCAGCACTACAAAGTGTGCTTAATTCACATCAACCTTAAAATCATTAGCCCATCTATTTATTCTTCTGCTAAACAGCAGTAAAACACTAGAAATGGTGGTTTCCATACTTTTTACAACCTTTCACAAAAGTTGACTTTTTTCCTAATTAAGGGCAAAATCGTAATTTGCCACCATCGGGTCATAATAATTATTATTCACTTTCTCTGACCCTCAGAGTTTTTAAGTGAATGTAACGAAAATACGCCCAGGTATCTCTAACTACTCACAAAAGTCCCTTACCTACAATTACTCGAGAAATTTTAATTTCTCAATGCTGCTCGATCCAACAGTCTAATTCGCTCCTCCAATAATCTCTGGAGCTGTATATAACCATTTATCAGGTTAAGTATATTTTTCCTACTGTATTTCACATTAAATATAATCTATTTCCCTTAATTGGCTTTAAAAAAACCTTAATGGGCCTAACTATACATTAAGCCCATTTCCATTTTACTATTCATTTTCGTCGGGGCTATTAGGTTTGTGGGGTCCACCAACTCTTATTGGGCTTATCCTAGACCCATTACATCTCATTGGGTCTAAAATAATTGGGCTTGGCCCATTAGACCTCTCGGCCATATGCTATGGCCGAGAGCACCCCATGCCGTCGGTCACACCATGGCATGCCGTCCATGTCCATTTCCTTAGCCAATTCACTTAGGCATTTTCACAAACAGTTGGTTGGCGATGTTCTTAGGCATCACATAGTTCATTTAAGCATTTTATCAAACACCTTAATTGCCAAATTAATGCATGTATTAATTAATCAAATTAATTAATTCTAACTATACCATAATCATTAACACATGTACATTAACCCATTTATGCCTTGAAATCATATGGGCATTCATCAATATTTCACTACTCACTCTCAACCTAACCATGATCATAGTGATTTCATATGTTTGAATGCTTAAAACATATACCAATATACTTAAAATCATTCATACATTAAGATATATGAATTTGAAAGCTTGAAAATATACCTAGTATTTGTGTTCAGACTTGGCTGAAACTTTGGAGCCTTACAATTTGGACACTATGGCTTCTTGATAGCCAATTTCAACATATGTTACTCTCCTCTCAATTTGGAACAAGTTTCATGCAGAATGCAAGTTCCAAATATGCCTAAATCCTAGTGATTTCTAGTGAGAGAAAGCTTGGATAAATGTATTTCAATGGTTTCCTTTTGCAGCCGAGAATGGTATGGTGAAGATGATAATGGTGTGGCTGATTTTATAAGCCATTTACTTAGCTATTAAGCCTTACTTTTCAGCCATTAAAATTGACTTCCTAAGGTTTAGTTATGAGTCACCTAATGAGTCATCTAATGAGTCATAGTTAGCTTTAACTATGGTTAGATATTTAATCCTAATGAGCTTTACAATTGGGCCTCTCGGTTTGGGATTTCTTAATGGGCTTTCTGGCTAAACATTTTACTATACCTCAGGCCTTTTATTGTCTCAATATTTGGCCTATCAATCGGTCCAACAATTTGGTCTAAGGGACCTAAGAATTTTGATCTACGTTTAGTATACCTTAATGGGCTTTAAAATCTTCATTTCGGCCCATTACGTTTTTCTCCATTAATTTTAATCCGGAATCCATACAAATAAATTTTCCTTACTTCTAGGGATGATTATCTTGTATTCTGACCAAAAATATTTTTTTCCAAATTTTTCTCCATAGGTTAATTTTTAACCATGGTTAGTCAACTATGGTAAAAGTCTACTTTTCTTAACTATGTTGACTTTTTCCTTAATCATGACCAAGTTGACTTTTTCTCAAAATTTCAAAAGTGTCATATCTTATGTCTTACACTCTCGTCTTTATGTTTTAGCCGTTTTCAGTAGGTAAATACACCCGAAATACCTTAAATACCTTAACTCGCTAAAAAGGTCCATTTTACCATTTTTAGCTTTTATTCTCGTTCTTGTGTTCGGAACTAAATCAAACTGACTTTCCTTCATAAGCTCTTTATATTTTCTCATTTTAAGTTCTTATCTTCAGTCAGAATGATTCAAATCCACTCGGTTTAGCCTATTACTCTTATACCTGACATTAGGGTTTTATGTATCTTATGAGTGCTAAATCATTGCACATACATTTTAAATCTAGTAAATACTCTTCTTATGATTTAACTATAATAATAGAGTGTTCATACACATAGGAATCATAAGGAGCAAGCTACATAAAATACGGGTCTGACATAAAATTTGCTCAATTGAATGCTAAGGTAATGCACACTTTGTTTTGTGCTTTAGGTTCTAATGAATATAATAGAGTCTTCACACGTGAGAATGCAAAACAAATTTGGGATAAGTTGGTAATTACCCATGAAGGTACAACTCAAGTTACGTAGACAAAAGTAGGATGCTCACACATGATTATGAGTTGTTTAGAATAAAACAAGATGAATATATTAGTGACATGTTTACTAGGTTTACCGATATAATAAATGGACTTAAATCTCTTGGCAAAACATATTCCAACATAGAGATGGTAAAGAAAATTCTAAATAGCCTACCAAAATCTTAGGAAGCTAAAGTGACTGTTATTAAAGAATCTAAGGATCCTCACTCATTATCACTAGATAAACTAATGGGGTCATTACTTATGAGATGAAGCTAAAAAGAAATGAAGAGCTTCCTAAGAAATTAGGAATAACACTAAAGTCTACTACTCATGAAGAACTAAACGATGATAAAAATGAGCGTTGTGATGAGAAGGATATTGAGATGGCAATGTTTGCCAAAAGATTTAACAAATTTATGAGAATGAGAGGTAATGGTAGTGCTAGAAGAATCCATATGAGAGAACAAAATAAAGGAGAGTCAAGTAGAAAAGATAAGGATTCTATTATGTGCTATGAATGTAAAAAACTTGGTCATATTAAATTTGATTATCCACTACTAAAGAAAACAAATGATAGGAAACCAAAGAAGAACACAATGATGGTAACTTTGAGTGATAATGACAGCTTCGATGATGACAATGAAGAAGAAGAAGTTGCCAATCTTTGTTTCATGGCATTAGAAGATGAAAAGGTAAAATCTATTTCTAATGATTATTCTTTTGATAAGTTACAAGATGTTTTTGATGATCTTGCTATGGAATTTGAGTATATGAATTTGAAATACAAGAAGATGATCTCTAAATTAAAGAAAGAAAATGAAGTGCACTTAAATGCTAAGATAGAATGGGAAAAGAAATTGGAAAATGCAACTCTAGAAATTCATAATTTAAAAGAAAAAAATAATAATTTTCATAATTCATTTTCTAGATTCTACATGGGTCAACAAAAGCTAGATCATATGTTAGAGACTCAAAGAGCTTTCTTTGATAGAAATGGATTAGGATATAATGACAAAAATAAAGAAACTCATCTCAAGAACTTCTTGGTTAGTAAACATAATATACATGATCTATCTCTTATTTGCTCACTATGTAATAAAATAGGACATCCATCACATGAATGCAATGTTAGAAAAACCACTTTTAGAGGGAAAGTAGTTTGAAAAATTTGGGTGCCTAAGAATGCTATAAATTCAAAAGACATTGAATTGATAATGAAATGGATCCCTAAAGAATCAAAACTTATGTCTATTAACTCTAAAGGACCCAAGAAAATTTGGGTACCGAAAACAAAGGTTTAATGATGATTGTAGAAATTTGAGCATTGTTTCAAAGCAAAGTCAAAGGAAGCTTGGTACGTGGATAGTGGATGCTCAAGACACATGACCGACGATAAGAGTCATTTCAACACCTTAAAATCAAAGATTGGTGGAGAAGTCATTTTTAAGGATAACTCCAAAGGCCAAATTGAAGGAGCGGGTCTATTGGTAATCACTCCTTTTCTATAGATAATGTGTTACTTGTTAGAGGATTAAAACACAATTTACTTAGCAGTAGTCAACTTTGTGATAAGGGATATAAAGTAGTTTTTGATTGCTTAAATTGTCATGTAATTGATGTTAAAACAAATAAAGTTTTTTTCTTAGGATATAGATAAGGTAACATATATATTGTACATTTGAATGAACTTAGTGTGAGACATGAGAATTTCATACACATCTAATTTTGTAATGTGAACATGAAGTGTAATTGATTAAGCTAAATGTGATATACTTGTATATTGAGGTGATAAGGAATGAAATTTATAAGTTATGAATGAGTATTGAATGAGAAATAATTAATGGAGCAAACTATGGCAATTATATATGGAGATTTTATGCCAAGTGTACAGCCATAGTGTGAAACTGTAAGGTCATATCGATATGGGAGAAGAGGGGATCGATCTGGTAGGCCAAAATGACAGGAAATGAAAAGTCTAGATGAGCAAATCGATCTCCAAGGAAAGCATATTGATCTCCTTATGGTTTTGTCTCAAAGGGATCGATCTCCTATATGAGCATATCGATCTCTAAATGTTTCTGTAAAATGTAGATCGAGCTCCTCACAAGGAGCAGATCTATCTCCTCAAGATTATGAGATCGATCTTGCCCCTATGACAGAACGATCTGGTAGGCATAAAAAGTGCCCAAAATGTTCCCAAATTCAAAGGCAGATCGATCTCCTACAGGATCAGATCGATCTCCTACACTCTACCTATATAAAGACCCCTACATTTTTGCTGGAAATCTCCTCTCTCTCTAGAAAATCGAATTCCCTAGCTTTCTTTCTCCTCTAAAAAGCCCATTTTTGTTCGAATAAAAGGTTGTGGCAAGAAGAAAAGTTATTCCTCATCAAAAGGAGAACAACATACGTGGAAATCGAAGAAAGATTTGAGCTGAGGTGTGAATTGAGCACTCCATAAGTTTTGCGTAAATTTCTAAACTTTATTCCTTGATTTTGAAGTAGATTTCTGCAATTGTAGTGGTAGATTTATGATGAGTAGGCTGAAAATGGTTAGGGTTGTTAGAATCATTGAGATATTGAGAAAGTATGAGAATGTGAGCAATTATGCTCGATGTTGAGATTTAGAGACAGTGTGATGATGTGTTGATGATGTTTTTACATCGTTTGGATAGCTTGGGAATTTCGGAGAGGAATGCGAGGCTAGTCCGTCGTTAGGGGGAAACAATTGCACTATATGAGGTGCAACGAGGTAAGGGAAAACTTAAAACTCATTGTGTATGTGATTTTGTGATGATAATTCTAGCATGAAGCATTTTGAGAAACAAACATGTTTTACGAGTTGTGATTGATTTATTGCACACGGTTTTATAGTCGGTTAGAGCCCAATTTTTATGAGTTGTAAACAATGTGTGTGTGAGACCCCGTATATGTAATGTTGTAATGTGTAATGAATATGATTGGACTTATAATGTAAAGTGTGATTAATGTAAGTCCATGTCAATGTACGTATGTGTAATATGAATTGTAATGTACATACAAGTTTCATTGAGTACGAATATGAAGAAATGAGTTCTGGCAAGTGATGGATGTGATTGAAACTCAAGATGAGTAGTGTGGTAAAATGGAATGGAGTTATGCTTCCATTTGGTTTCATGTAGCATACCTTTGGACATACAATGAATGCACACAAGTTTCAATGTGCATAAGGTATGAATGGATGCCATTTTCAAGTTATAAAGGTGGATGGATGAGAAAATGGCCATGGCAATAGATTAAGGATGTGTTGGTATGAGTTGCAGCAAGGAAACTGCAGGAAATCTGGAAAACATGAGGGCCAGATCGATCTCATAGGATGAGAGATCGATCTGAAAGAGCCAGAATGCTCTTATTTGGGTAAAAGAATAGGGCAGATCGATCTCTAATGGAGCCAGATCGATCTCCCAAGCATTCTGTAGTGAAAAGATCGATCCCCAAGCACCCAGATCGATCTCCTTAGCTCTCTGTTTGGGAGCAGATTGATCTCATGCTTCGACAGATCGACCTCATGCCTAGACAGATCGATCTCATGCTTCGACAGATCGATCTCAGGCTTAAAAATACCGTGAAAAAGAGGGATTTTAAGGGACCAGATCGATCTCCTCTTGGACCAGATCGATCTCCTCAAGCTAATTCTATATATAGAGGGCTGAAAATCAGGAAATCTCGGGAAAAACACTAACCTTTCACTTTCAACCCAAAAACCTAACTTTCCCTCTCTAAAATCAGCCATTTCCAGCAAGAATTAAGGAGAGACCATTAGAGGCAAAGTTGTTTCTATTAAAGAGAAGAACAACATAGTATGAAGGCATTTTCCCATTGTTGGTATTGAAGGAGTTAAGGGCATTGCCATTTGGAGCAAGAAGAAAAATCATATTTGGTAAGATTCTAACACTCCAATCCAAATACATTGTCCATTTAATTGATTTTGGAGTTTTTGGCATGACTATTGATGGATAAATTATCTAGGGATGTGGTGGAATTGGTGTAACCTAGAAAACCTAGAATGGGTATGATGTGAGAATATATGGGTTGAATAAGTTTATGATTTATGGGCATGCTAAAGTTGTTAGTGAGGTAATGCTTATGATTTTAGATGGTTAAATGAGATTACATTGTGAGTTTGGAGGAATTGTGAAAATGGGTAAGTATATGCTTGATAAATGCCATAGTGAGGGAATTCATGGAATATGAACACTGTGAGCTTAATGTCGATTTAATATCGATTTTGAATAAGTTAATAGGCCTAAGAAAATCCATAGACTCGAGTTATGGATAAAGTAAGGGAACGAGGCCTCACAAGCACTAATAGAAAACTATAGGTCGAATTGACTATAGTGAACGCACGATGTCATATTATATGGATCGAATATAATGCGGGATACGATTTTGTGCAGTCCCGAAGAGTTCGTTGGAGACGAATCAAACCGTACGAGTAAGCAGCTTAAGGAAGTGGAATCACGCATCGCGATTCCAGGTAAGGGAATTTTGTGAGTATATAGAGGTAGCTGCTCGTACTTTGAACTTGTGGGTGAATATTGGGTGTTTTATGAAATGCATGGTTGCTCAAATAAATGATTGATGGTATTCGTGAATGATAATGAGTATATGCGTGATTTTGGTTTTGAAGTGGATTTTATGAAATGGGATAGTAAGGCTAATAATTGCATAAATCTAATGTTTTGATGCTTTTCATAACGAAATTGCTTGGTTTTAAGCAAGCTATTAGATGGGTCGGCTAGTATTGTATGGTTGTTGTGGAAAAGCATTTGTGAGTGCTAAACCCGATTGCCGAGATTGTTGATTGTGTATGAGCCGCCTATCGTATTTGTATGACATAAATCGCGCTAGAGCCTCGCTCGCGCTGGATTTCTATGTTTTCATTTGTATGAAACGTGCTGGAGCTTAGCTCGCACCTTGGTTTGGAAACTATGATGATATTTATAAACCGTACTGGAGCTTCTGCTCGTACGTGGATTTTGAGTGGTTGTCTTATGAGTATAACCGTACTAGAGCTATGCTCGTACGCGTCTCTGTATGAGAGGATGCCTGAGTCATGCTAGAGCTTTGCTCGCACAAGTTTGCACATTGTGACACGTATAAGGTTGTGAAAGTTGGTAAGAACCTTAAGCCTTACATCCTTAAGCCAACATCCTTAAGACCAAAGAGGCGGGGAGGCTCTGTTAGGCGGGGAGGCTCTGTTTGGTGGGGAAGCTCTCTTACGGTGGGATCCTTAAGCCAACATCCTTAAGCCCAAAGAGGCGGGGAGGCTCTGTTAGGCGGGGAGGCTCTCCTACATGGTTATAGTAAGATCCTTAAGCCCTACATCCTTAAGCTAACATCCTTAAGCCCGAGGAGGCAGGGAGGCTCTGTTAGGCAGGGAGGCTCTGTTCGGCAGGGAGGCTCTCCTTCACGGATATGGAAAAACTCTTGGTATGGGGTAGGTAAGACCTAGGAATGGCACCCCCAATCATGATATGAGTCCTCGGAGTACGCTGTACCGTGTATATCACATGGAGTACGATGTACCGCATGATGGGTATTTGATGAGGAAGTCTGGCGAGGGATAATCCATCTTCGTGCCAGCATGATACCCCGCACACCTAGATGCGTGTGGTCTGGGATGATTTATGATGTAGTTGGTCCACATAGGCACTTTTGATATAGTGACCTAGTTTTTATACATATGTGTGAATTGTGAAATGAAAATGTGGTTGTGATTGTGAATTGATTTAGTGGTAATTATGTGTTGAGAAAGAGGTTTATGATGTTGGTTTAAAAAGGAGGTTTCTTAATGAATTGCCCTTTTTATGAATTTAAACGAGATTGAGCATGAGATGATTTATACATGATGTTTCTACCATGTTTGATATGCCAATGCACATGATTTTGATACATGATATATATGTATATTCACATGGCATAGTTTTATTCCTCATTCTCCTACTATAAATGATTTATGCATAACACTATCAGCATGTAGATAGAGTAGTTATCTACCATGCTTGCATTATTGCCTTACTGAGCGTGTGGTTGCTCATCCCACTCTATTTTCCCCTTACAGAGCGTGCATAGTAGCCCAGTGAGGACTGAGGCGTGGTATTTTGGACTCCGCTGCATCTCCATTGCTAAGAGGTATATACATAGTGATTCTTTTTGTATCTAAACAATGTAAAAGCACAGTATTCTTTTGAGTTGTAATTATGGGGGATGTAGATGTCAGTAAAACATGTATTCGTATAAGTACACGATTAAATGCAAATGTATGACATCGTTTTAATTAATTGAGAATGAATGAGATGTGGTGTTTATTATTGACTCACAGCCCAACAGTGTGTGGTGAGTTTAGTTCACGACCGGGTAAGGTAACAGTAAAATGCGAAAAATTTTCAGTGATTTTTGGTTAAAGAGAATGGAATTGGGTCGTGACAGAGATTGGTATCAGAGCTGTGTTGGCCTGATGTGAGTCATTAATAAAACGTAGGAAAGTACATCCCCATAGTACTGTGCTTTTGTTTAGATATAACTGTGTATACCGTGATGGATTGAGCTTAATGAATTATTATAATACAGGAAGTTAGGCACTATGCCAGTTACACGCAAAGGTAGAGGGGCGTGAGCACGTGCTAGAGGCCGTAGAGGTAGGCCTGAGAGCCGTGCGGAGCCACAGACTGAACAGGCTCCACAGAACCCTGCTGAGAGAGCAGATGATACTGAGGCTCGCTTCGCTAGGTTAGAGCGGAGTATTGAGAGTTTGGTGGAGATAGTCACGCAGGCCTTGGGCGCCGGTGATAGACGAGGTCCCGCAGCACAGCCTACTACGAAACAGGCAGCTGCAGAGGCGGAGAGACCTCAGACTGCTGAGACAGCTACAGCTACACCACCTCCAGCCCAGGATATAGCTTCTCCTATCGCTCCGCAGCAGAGCGGTAGTGATTTGGGTTATGACTGCGACTTGAGCAGGTTGCGAGAGTTTCAAGCGCTGAAACCCCCAGTGTTTAGAGGGGTGAAGGACCCAGTGATTATGGAGGATTGGGTGTATGAGATGGAGAAACTATATAGGTTTTTTCGATGCACTTCAGCTGAAAAGGTAGCCTTTGCCGTGTTTATGTTGAAAGGCGAGGCCGAGCATTGGTGGAGGTCCACCGAGATTATTTTGAGGGCTAGACACTCTGAGATCTCGTGGGAGATATTTCTAGAGGCCTTCAGGAGACAGTATATTCCAGCTACCGCACAGAGGAAATTGCGGATGGAATTTATGAATTTGGTTCAGGGGAACCGGACTGTGGACGAGTATGAGTCCAAGTTTATGTCATTGGGGAGATATGACCCTGACACGATGGGTAGTGAGACCCGAAAGATACAGAAGTTCATGGATGGATTGAGATTGGCCATCCGGACTAAGCTAGCTCCCTTTGACATCTTAACCTATGAGGAGGCTGTACATAAGGCTCAGTTATGTGAGTAAGACTTTGAGCGAAATGCCTCCGAGCTTGGGAGAGTCAGTGTTAGAAAGGACAGGGACCGGAAGAGATCCGGGTTTGGAAGAGTGGCCAAGAGAGATGGCCAAAGATTTTACGAGAAAAGGCCAAAGATTGAGGAGGTGCGGGAGAGACCTGCTAGACCTCCCATATACCCAGCCTTGACTGCGCCGAGGGGTATGACTATTGGAGGACCACGGCCTACTACTGATCAGTGTAGGAGATGTGGGAGATTTCATGGGAATAGGCCTTGTCTGATGACCCCTATGGTGTGTTTTAGATGCGAGAGACCAGGACATATAGCTAAGTATTATCTCGAGAAGATGGAGATTGCCCCACAGAAGGGCAAGGAGCCTGAGGGAGCTCCAGTTGAGACAGCAGCCCTGAGGAGGAGGGCTACAGCTGAGGAAAAAGGGAAACAGGCTGTGGGTGTAAGCAGAGGAAGAGTACATGCACTGGACCAGGACGCTGCAGATGCATCGACGGATGTGATTAAAGGTACCATCCGAATCTTTGATTTAGAAGCATTGGTATTATTTGATCCTGGTGCCACGCATTCTTTCATATCACCTTCCTTTGCACATAAATTGTTGAAATATGTGAAACCAACATTGTTGGATAAAATGTTGATTTCCACACCCATGAATGATAGTCAATTGACTGAGCATGTATGTAGGGATTGTAAGTTAAAGATAGAGGGGAAGGAAATGATAGCCAATCTGATTTTATTGAATATGAATGATTTTGATGTAATTTTGGGAATGGATTGGTTGGCTACCAATCGTGTTGTGATGGATTGTCATGCCAAAACATTGATGTTTTCAGGATTAGACAATCTTATTTTAAATTTTGATGAAAAGAAATGATATGAAACTTGTATGATTGTGGTAAATAAAAGAGTATAATTTTAAATGCATATTGCTTGAGAGATAAATTATTTGTTTTTGATAAATATTGAATGTGGAGTGATGGTTTATGTTACTAACGATGGAGAGGATAATGTGAAGGGTTCATTGCCTATGTGGTCGATATAGATGAGGCACACCCGGAATTGAAGGACATACCCGTAATTACGGACTACCCTGATGTCTTTTCGGATGAATTACCAGGACTACCACCTGAAAGGGAAATGGAATTTTGCATTGAGCTAGTGCCTGGTACAGAGCCGATATCGAAACCACCCTATAGAATGGCTCCGATAGAGTTGGAAGAGCTGAAGAAACAGCTGCAAGAGTTGCTGAAGAAGGGGTTTATTAGACCGAGTGTCTCACCTTGGGGAGCACCGGTTCTATTTGTAAGGAAGAAGGATGGAAGCCTCCGACTGTGTATAGATTACCGGTTGTTGAATAAGGCCACCATTAAGAACAAGTACCCCCTTCCAAGAATCGATGATTTGTTGGATCAGCTCCAGGGAACCGAAGTATTTTCTAAGATAGATCTGCGGTCAGGGTATCATCAATTGAGGATCAGGAGTGGAGATGTACCCAAGACAGCATTTGGTACCCGTTATGGCCACTACGAGTTTTTGGTGATGCCATTCGGATTGACGAATGCTCCCGCAGCATTTATGGCATTGATGAATGATATATTCAAGCCATACCTGGACAAGTTTGTAATAGTGTTCATTGATGATATTTTGGTGTATTCCAAGTCCAGGGAAGATCATGAGGAGCACTTGAGGATAGTTCTGCAGACCCTCCGAGAGAAAGAGTTGTATGCCAAACTCAGCAAGTGTAACTTTTGGTTGGAACAGATCTCATTTATGGGGCATGTTGTGTCAAAGGATGGGGTATCAGTGGATCCATCCAAGATAGAGGCAGTTGTACAGTGGGAACAGCCCAAGACAGTAACTGAGATCAGGAGTTTTCTAGGATTGGCAGGATATTATCGGAGATTTTTAGAGGGTTTCTCCAGACTAGCTGCTCCGTTGACACGCCTCACGCGTAAGGATGTTAAGTTTACATGGGATGAGGCATGTGAGAGGAGTTTTAAGGAGCTTAAGCGTCGATTGACGACTGCTCCAGTTCTCACCTTTCCTACCAGCTCAGGAGGATTCTCGGTGTATACGGATGCATCACACCAGGGACTGGGCTGTGTGCTTATGCAGGATGGGAAGGTAGTTGCCTATGGATCTAGACAGTTGAAAGATCATGAGAGGAACTACCCGACACATGATTTGGAGTTGGCGGCTGTAGTATTTGCTTTGAAAATATGGCGCCACTATCTCTATGGTGAGAAATTTCAAGTGTTCACAGATCATAAGAGCCTTAAGTACCTGTTCTCGCAGAAAGAGCTGAATATGAGACAGAGGAGATGGCTCGAACTCCTGGAGGACTATGATTATGAAATCATGTACCACCCAGGTAAGGCAAATGTAGTTGCCGATGCTTTGAGTAGAAAGAGCCTTGGGTTGGTGTCTTATATGATGATACGGGAACATGAATTGTTAGAACACTTTGCAAACCTCAGTTTAGATGTAACCCCACCTGGATCTGAGAGACTTGAGATCATGGCTAGTTTGAGACTAGAGCCAGAGTTGATTGGCCGTATTTTGCAAGCCCAGCAGAGCGATCGACGGTGTATCGATTGGCTGAGGCAGATATAGACAGGTGTGGGTATTGATTTTGAGCAGAGTGCTGATGGCTTATTGAGGTTCAGAGGCAGAGTATGCGTTCCCAGGGATCCTGAGATCAAGAGAACAATTTTATCAGAGGCTCACTCATCGAAGTATACGATACATCCGGGAAGTACCGAGATGTATCAAAACCTTCGAAAGGTTTATTGGTGGTCTGGAATGAAGAGAGACATCGCTAAATATGTCGCTAAGTGTCTCGTTTGTCAGCAAGTGAAGGTAGAGCATCAGAAGCCTGTAAGATTATTGCAGCCTTTACCGATACCGACATGGAAGTGGGAGCATGTCACCATGGATTTTGTGATGGGGTTGCCGAGGACCCATAGAGGTCATGATGCCATATGGGTTATTGTGGACCGGTTGACTAAGTCCGCCCATTTCTTGGCTATGAGAGCTACCGATACACTGAGTCAGTTGGCGAACCTATTTATTCGAGAGATAGTACGGCTACATGGTGTACCAGTGAGCGTTGTTTCTGATAGGGATGCCCGCTTCACTTCCCATTTCTGGGAACATTTTTAGGAAGCGCTGGGGACCCGATTGAGTTTTAGCACCGCTTTTCATCCTCAGACAGATGGGCAGTCAGAGAGGACTATACAGACCCTCGAGGATATGTTGAGAGCGTGTGTGTGCTGGATTTTAGAGGCTCCTGGGATGACCACCTGCAGTTAGCCGAGTTCTCTTATAATAATAGCTATCATGCGAGTATCGGGATGGCACCCTATGAGGCATTATACGGGCGTAGATGCCGTTCCCCTATTGGATGGGAAGAGGTTGGTGACAGACAGATTTTTGCTTCGGACTTGGTGCAGTAGGCATCTGAGGACGTCCAGTTGATATGTGAGAGATTACGGACAGCTCAGAGCCGACAAAAGAGTTATGCTGATAAGAGACGAAGACCACTGGAGTTTGATGAGGGTGAGTCGGTGTTTCTGAGGGTATCACCATCGAAGGGTATTATGAGATTTGGTAAGAAGGGCAAGCTGAGCCCTAGATATATCGGACCCTTCGAGATTTTGGAGAGAGTGGGAGATAAGGCGTATAGGTTGGCATTGCCACCGGACTTGGCAAATGTCCACAACGTCTTCCACGTCTCGATGCTTCGAAAGTATCACCAGGACCCGGCACACGTGATAAGATATGAGCCGTTGGAGCTCCATGAGAGTATGACGTATGTTGAGAAGCCGGTTCAGATATTGGACTGAAAAGAGAAAGTGTTGCGGAATAAAACAATTCCCTTAGTGAAAGTTCTTTGGCAACATCACACGGCGGAAGAGGCCACATGGGAATTGGAGAACTTAATACGGGAGAAGTACCCCCAACTTTTTGAAGAGTGACTTGGTTCTAATTTGGAGGACCAAATTCCTTGAAGGAGGGGAGAATGTGAGACCCCGTATATGTAATGTTGTAATGTGTAATGAATATGATTGGACTTGTAATGTAAAATGTGATTAATGTAAGTCCATGGATTCAATGTACGTATGTGTAATATGAATTGTAACGTACATACAAGTTTCATTGAGTACGAATATGAAGAAATGAGTTCTGGCAAGTGATGGATGTGATTGAAACTCAAGATGAGTAGTGTGGTAAAATGGAATGGAGTTATACTTCCATTTGGTTTCATGTAGCATACCTTTGGACATACAATGAATGCACACAAGTTTCAATGTGCATAAGGTATGAATGGATGCCATTTTCAAGTTATAAAGGTGGATGGATGAGAAAATGGCCATGGCAATAGATTAAGGATGTGTTGGTATGAGTTGCAGCAAGGAAACTGCAGGAAATCTGGAAAATATGAGGGCCAGATCGATCTCATAGGATGAAAGATCGATCTGGAAGAGCCAGAATGCTCTTATTTGGGCAAAAGAATAGAGCAGATTGATCTCCAATGGAGCCAGATCTCCCAAGCATTCTGTAGTGAAAAGATCGATCCCCAAGCACCCAAATCGATCTCCTTAGCTCTCTGTTTGGGAGTAGATCGATCTCATGCTTTGACAGATCGATCTCATGCCTAGACAGATCGATCTCATGCTTCGACAGATCGATCTCAGGCTTAAAAATGCCGTGAAAAAGAGGGCTTTAAGGGACCAGATCGATCTCCTCTTGGACCAGATCGATCTCCTCAAGCTAATTCTATATATAGAGGGCTGAAAATCAGGAAATCTCGGGAAAAACACTAACCTTTCACTTTCAACCCAAAAACCTAACTTTTCCTCTCTAAAATCAGCCATTTCCAGCAAGAATTAAGGAGAGACCATTAGAGGCAAAGTTGTTCCTATTAAAGAGAAGAACAACATAGTATGAAGGCATTTTCCCATTGTTGGTATTGATTGAGTTAAGGGCATTGCCATTTGGAGCAAGAAGAAAAATCATATTTGGTAAGATTCTAACACTCCAATCCAAATACATTGTCCATTTAATTGATTTTGGAGTTGTTTGGCATGACTATTGATGGATAAATTATCTAGGGATGTGGTGGAATTGGTGTAACCTAGAAAACCTAGAATGGGTATGATGTGAGAATATATGGGTTGAATAAGTTTATGATTTATGGGCATGCTAAAGTTGTTAGTGAGGTAATGCTTATGATTTTAGATGGTTAAATGAGATTACATTGTGAGTTTGGAGGAATTGTGAAAATGGGTAAGTATATGCTTGATAAATGCCATAGTGAGGGAATTCATGGAATATGAACACTATGAGCTTAATGTCGATTTAATATCGATTTTGAATCAGTTAATAGGCCTAAGAAAATCCATAGACTCGAGTTATGGATAAAGTAAGGGAACAAGGCCTCACAAGCACTAATAGAAAACTATAGGTCGAATTGACTATAGTGAACGCACGATGTCATATTATATGGATCGAATATAATGCGGGATACGATTTTGTGCAGTCCCGAAGAGTTCGTTGGAGACGAATCAAACCGTACGAGTAAGCAGCTTAAGGAAGTGGAATCACGCATCGCGATTCCAGGTAAGGGAATTTTGTGAGTATATAGAGGTAGCTGCTCGTACTTTGAACTTGTGGGTGAATATTGGGTGTTTTATGAAATGCATGGTTGCTCAAATAAATGATTGATGGTATTCGTGAATGATGATGAGTATATGCGTGATTTTGGTTTTGAAGTGGATTTTATGAAATGGGATAGTAAGGCTAATAATTGCATAAATCTAATGTTTTGATGCTTTTCAAAACGAAATTGCTTGGTTTTAAGCAAGCTAGTAGATGGGTCGGCTAGTATTGTATGGTTGTTGTGGAAAAGCATTTGTGAGTGCTAAACCCGATTGCCGGGATTGTTGATTGTGTATGAGCCGCCTATCGTATTTGTATGACATAAATCGCGCTAGAGCCTCGCTCGCGCTGGATTTCTATGTTTTCATTTGTATGAAACGTGCTGGAACTTAGCTCGCACCTTGGTTTGGAAACTATGATGATGTTTATAAACCGTACTGGAGCTTCTGCTCGTACGTGGATTTTGAGTGGTTATCTTATGAGTATAACCGTACTAGAGCTATGCTCGTACGCG
This sequence comes from Firmiana major, assembly GCA_033439115.1. NCBI lineage: Eukaryota > Viridiplantae > Streptophyta > Magnoliopsida > Malvales > Malvaceae > Firmiana > Firmiana major. The sequence continues at coordinate 39,259,396 of CM065908.1, read as the reverse complement.
TCTCTGTATGAGAGGATGCCTGAGTCGTGCTAGAGCTTTGCTGGCACAAGTTTGCACATTGTGACACGTATAAGGTTGTGAAAGTTGGTAAGATCCTTAAGCCTTACATCCTTAAGCCAACATCCTTAAGCCCAAAGAGGCGGGGAGGCTCTGTTAGGCGGGGAGGCTTTGTTTGGTGGGGAAGCTCTCTTACGGTGGGATCCTTAAGCCAACATCCTTAAGCCCAAAGAGGCGGGGAGGCTCTGTTAGGCGGGGAGGCTCTCTTACATGGTTATAGTAAGATCCTTAAGCCCTACATCCTTAAGCTAACATCCTTAAGCCCAAGGAGGCAGGGAGGCTCTGTTCGGCAGGGAGGCTCTCCTTCACGGATATGGAAAAACTCTTGGTATGGGGTAGGTAAGACCTAGGAATGGCACCCCCAATCATGATATGAGTCCGTGGAGTACGCTGTACCGTGTATATCAGATGGAGTACGACGTACCGCGTGATGGGTATTTGATGAGGAAGTCTGGCGAGGGATAATCCATCTTCGTGCCAGCATGATACCCCGCACACCTGGATGCGTGTGGTCTGGGATGATTTATGATGTAGTTGGTCCACATAGGCACTTTTGATATAGTGACCTAGTTTTTATACATATGTGTGAATTGTGAAATGAAAATGTGGTTGTGATTGTGAATTGATTTGGTGGTAATTATGTGTTGAGAAAGAGGTTTATGATGTTGGTTTAAAAAGGAGGTTTCTTAATGAATTGCCCTTTTTATGAATTTAAACGAGATTGAGCATGAGATGATTTATACATGATGTTTCTACCATGTTTGATATGCCAATGCACATGATTTTGATACATGATATATATGTATATTCACATGGCATAGTTTTATTCCTCATGCTCCTACCATAAATGATTTATGCATAACACTATCAGCATGTAGATAGAGTAGTTATCTACCATGCTTGCATTATTGCCTTACTGAGCGTGTGGTTCCTCATCCCACTCTATTTTCCCCCCTACAGAGCGTGCATAGTAGCCCAGTGAGGACTGAGGCGTGGTATTTTGGACTCCGCTGCATCTCCATTGCTAAGAGGTATATACACAGTGATTCTTTTTGTATCTAAACAATGTAAAAGCACAGTATTCTTTTGAGTTGTAATTATGGGGGATGTAGATGTCAGTAAAACATGTATTCGTATAAGTACACGATTAAATGCAAATGTATGACATCGTTTTAATTAATTGAGAATGAATGAGATGTGGTGTTTATTATTGACTCACAGCCCAACAGTGTGTGGTGAGTTTAGTTCACGACCGGGTAAGGTAACAGTAAAACGCGAAAAATTTTCAGTGATTTTCGGTTAAAGAGAATGGAATTAGGTCGTGACAGTGTGAAATTGTTTTACAAACCGTTTGAGTTTAAAAAGGTGAAACGGGATTTGGGCTCTACGTTAAGGCGTACTAAGATTTGAGAAATGTGTGCGTGGTTTTGTCGGTTTGAGCTCGATTTTGACATGTTTGTAATAAGTACAAAAAGGTTTTTAGATGAGTTTTTAAGAGAAACCATTATAAGCTTTACGTGAAGGCAAAATAGTTTTATATGGTAATGGCTATCACTGAGACTTGGGCGTGTCATGTGAAAACACATCGGGCCTTGCTCTGGTAGCATGTAAGTCCGATATTCCTCTACTTTGGCAGCGAGAGATGCCTCTGTTCTGGTAACGTGAGATGACCCTCGCTCTGGTAGCGTTGGGTGGCCTAGCTTTGGTAGCATGTAAGTCTGGGCCTTGCTTTGGTAGCATGTACGATTGATAGTGTGCATGATGAGAGGCCTTGCTCTCATAGCATGTAAGTTCGGGCCTTGTTCTGGTAACACGTAAGACCAATACACCATGTACACGACCATATTATCAACATTCCCTCTTTTGAGGATGCATGTGATGCGCACCCAGAGGAGATTGTTTTAATGTGCCATGACGAATGTTTTTATCTGAGTTTTTATTTTCCTAGTCTCCATTTTACACATGAAATTGTGTTTTGTGGCTGTGCCACGTGCATTATTTCTGAGGTGATTTCTATCACGTTTTTATGAGAAAAGCCATTATCGCATCCTTATTTCCATACACTTGTAACTATGGTTTTTATTCCGAACCATTACTCTCATGTTTCTGCATGATCTTAGAGAAGTGAAATGCTGATGATGTTTTAATGGTTTCATGCTACGTTTTCTACTGAGCTTATTGAATTTCACTTACAAAACAGATGGATTGTGCTGTGTAATTAATCATTTTTGTTAATGAGTCCCTTACCCCCTTTACTGAGTGATTTAGGAGCTCACCTTATTTTTATATCCCCCAGATTTCTTCAAGTAAAGAGAATTTCCTGCGACGTACGGAGTAGTGGCTAGTGGAGGACTTGAGCTTCAGGCCATATATTGTATTTTGAGGTATATTTTAACATTTCATGTACCCAGACTAAAGTTGTATTTACAGACACTTGATGAACAATGATGTATGGGATGTATTAGGATTAATTAACTTTGAAATTGAGGATTGTATGTGGTATGATATATGAGATTAGATGATGAGATCATAAGGTGAAAGTTTTATACTGTATGTATGATGATGCATGACACTGCACAGGAATGCACCAAGAAATGTGCATTGATGTAAATAAGTTAAAAATTTGCCCTATTTTTCACGTTTCCGAGATGTCACAATTAGAGATGAAAATGTGTGTTTTATGGTTGCTAAAGAAAATAAACCTTGGTTATGGCATAGAAGACTAGGGCATGCTAGTATGCATGTATTATCTAAACTAGCTAAAAGAGATCTTATTGTAGGACTACCTAAGTTATCATATGAAAATGAAAAATATGTGAAGCATATGTGAAAGGAAAACATAAAAGAATATCATTTGAACCAAAGAATTGTGTGTCAACATCTAGGCCACTATAACTACTTTAGTTAGATCTCTTTGGTCTAACTAGAACCATAAGTATAGGAGGTATGCACTATGAATTTCTGATTGTAGATAAATATACTAGATTTACATGGGTATTATTCTTAAATGTAAAGAATGAAGTTTTAGAAAAATTCATTACATATTCGAAAAGAGCTCAGAATGAAAAAGGTTATACTATAACTAGTATTAGAAGTGATCATGGCAAAGAGTTCAAAAATCTTGGTTTTGATGAATATTACAATGGTCAAGGGATTAGCCATAATTTTTCAGCTCCTAGGACACCACAACAAAATGGGGTTGTTAAGAGGAGAAATAGAACTTTAGAGGAAATGGCTAGAACAATGCTTTGTGAAAATAATTTACCTAAGTATTTTTGGGCTGAAGCTATCAATACTTCATGTTATATTATAAATAGAGCAATGGTTAGACTGTGACGCCCTTCCCCCACACGCGACCTACCTTATTCACCACATTTTTTTTCGCATTTCACTTACCTCTTCTTCTGTCATCTCTCACATCAACTGTTAGGTTTTGATTCGATATTAGTCACCCATTCACATTCATTCATAACATATATAGAATTTAATATTCTTTTCTAGAATACAAACTCTTGTACATTAATACATTTATTTGTACATATACATCCCGATCGTACTTAGTTTACATAGTTGTGCTTATACAATGTTCAGTACAAAATACCAAGTGTGTATACCTCAACAAGATGGATCTGCAGTGGATATCTATCAGTCCTCAGCCGTGTCCACCTACTGTGGATGCTCTAAAAAGATGGAATTAATAAGGGGGTGAGCTCACAGCTCAGTAAGGAAATCAGGCAAGCAAGTAGATAATTGCACTATCTACAAAATACAATGCTTATGCCTTGAAATCGTTTCCTTACCCTATCTGTATCTATAGCATGCATCTCTCTCAAATCATTATGAAATATATATATATATATAGATACAAAACATCAGTTATAAAACTGGAAATATGCTGGTTTAGCAACCTCAGCATCATATGCATAAATACTACATTTCTCATGTTATTTTATATAAATGACATTTATCATGCCATGCATTTTAATCAAAATCATATGGCATTGATCATGTTTTCAAAAACATGGAAAACTGGGCCTCACCCATCCGTCGGGTTACCCTTTTCACAATTCACAAACTCACATATTTATATCATAAAACCATGTGGTATTTCATTCAAGAAATTCAATTAGCAAGAAAGGAGATAGGCAACTACATGTTCAGAGTGTATGATCATAACTCATTTTTCGTGATCCCAAGCTACACAGTACTCGGTGTGCGAGGTCTCATAATTGCTGTAACGGGAGGTGGGTCAAATCCTAGCCGTCAACTCATAATTTATTCTCATCGTGTACTCACAGTACAACGTACTCCATGTGACATACATGGTACACAGTACTCCATGGACCCTATCTCAAGGTAGGATCCTCGCCATGGGTCTTAGTCCTCACACCTTGGATATGCCTCGTAGTCAGGATGCTCGCTAAGAGTCTTAGTCCACATACTACGGGTCTACCTCATAGTTAGGATGCTCGCTATGAGTCTTAGTCATCACACTTATACGTTATTTTGATATCCCTCTGCCATATCTCAAAATAATGCACGTGTAAGCATATATATATATCCGTGCAACAAACAGTTAGCACAGGCTCCCAACACAGTTGTTTCATGCTCTTTTCAAAACTGGTACATGTGAGTAAAACTCCCAACACGACCATATCACAATATCACAATCTCTACTGTGAGCAATGCTCCCAACTCTAGGTGAAGTAAAAACATGAGTATGAGCAAATCTCCCAATACTCTATAATGTATAATATGTGAAAACTGCGTATGAGCTAAGCTCCTAGTACTCCATCCCAATACTCTATAATGCATCAATCACAATCTGAGTATGAGCAATGCTTCCAGTACTCTAACATGCATAAATCTCATTAAAATCTAGTATGAGTAAGCACTCAAGTACTATGTGATGCATATTTCAAATTATAGTGCGAGCAATCTCTATCACTTATGGTTTTCACACAAAACCAGATAGATGGCATATTCAAATCAAATGAGCACTCAAATGTGCATTTTTTTGTATGTAAATGAAAACAATTGCCATTCTATCTTGCAACTCATGAATTTTGGCCACAACATGCTTCTAAGGTATTTTTACCCTTGATTTGGATAAAACACAACTTATCCTCTTTAATTTCTATCACATCATCATGGCTATTCATGGGAATTCATATATCATATAATATCAAAATGCTATTTAAAATATGTGGAGCCATCTCTAGCCACTCACGAAATTCCCTTACCTCAGACCACGTCAAGTGACCTCTCTTCCTCGGTTCTACTCACTCTTGCAGTCCGATCAGCTTCCAATGTGATTCTTCGAATCTGTTATAGTTATTCGCATTAGTACATCGTAATATACTAATTTCATTTTTCAAATCTCAACTTAGCACATCATTTTCATGATTTTCATCCCAATATGGTATCACACCACATTTTCCATATAGCTATATTTATTTCTCCTTATTTCCAATATATGCATTTCATAAGATTACCCTATAATCTTCTATACATGCATATTCCACCATCAAATCCATGTTAACAACATTTCCTCATCATTTTCTCATTTTCACACCAATAGCTAGGTCATGCTAATTTTTCATGATTCTTTCATTTCCAACAACTCATATATATACCAATAAACTTATCAACACACCTAGTTTAACATATATAAACTTGGTGCATTAAATCTTACCTATATGAGATTTCCTTCCTTTTTCTCCACATTGGTACAAATCCTCCTTGCTCTTGAAATCCTTGATTTCAATCTCTTGCTTCTGCGTATGTTGTTCTCCTCTTTGCCAGGAACAACTTTGCTCAATTATATCTCACTCAAAACTGATCCTAAACTAAAGTTTTCTAGTGTTTATGAGTTAGGTTGCACTTTTGGTTTTGAATGAAATAGTTTCTCTTGTGCAAACAGAAGTGCAGAGTCTAGTATTTATAGAATTGTTTCTATGAGATCGATATGCTCTTCAATGAGATCGATCTGCCCTGCACTTTTTCCTCTCGAACTGACCTTTCTAACTTAATGAGATCGATCTTCTCCCAAGCATGAGATTGATTTGAACAATACAGAGCCTTAACGAGATCAATCTGCTCTCCAAATGAGATCGATCTTCTCTAAGTCAGTAGCTTAAGGAAATCGATCTGGCCCTCTAGGGATTGATTCCTTCTTCACAAAATGCATAGCAGATAGATCTGGCCCCATTGGAGATCGATCTGTCCCTGTTCCATTGCTCGAATAAGAGCATTTTTGGCTCTTCCAGATCGATCTCTCATCCCCTGAGATCGATCCCTCATTTATATTTTCCAAATTTTACTGTAGTTTTTTATAGTAACTTACACCAAACTTCATACATTTTGCTGCCATAGTCACTTTCTCACCCAATCACCTTTAAGGCTTGAAAATGACATCCATTCATACTTGATATTCATTAAAACTTGTGTGTATTCATTTTACAATCCATATACACCTTACATGCTTAAATGGAAGTTTACAAAAGTAAGGGTATCACATATGAATTTAAGTGTCTTACAATCCTCCCCTCCTTAAAAGAATTCGGTCCTCTAAATTAGAACCAAGTTACTCTACAAACAAATGGGGATATTTCTCTCGTATCAACCTCTCTAGCTCCCAAGTAGCTTCCTCCGAAGTGTAATGCTGCCAGAGAATCTTCATTAACCCGATAGTCTTATTCCTCAAGACTTTCTCCTTTCTATCCAATATCCATATCGGTTTCTCTACATATGTCAAATCATCTTTGAGCTCTAATGGCTCATACCAAATCACATGACTTGGATCTGGATAATACTTCCTCAACATCGAAATGTGGAAGAGATTGTGCACTCCCAATAATTTTTGTGGCAATGTCAATCTATATGCCTTATCTCCCACTCTGTTCTATATCTTAAAGGGTCCAATGTAGCGAGGACTGAACTTACCTTTCTTCCCAAATCTCTTTATACCTTTGGAAGGAGAAACCTTCAGAAATATTAATTTACCAACTACAAATTCAAGTCGTATCCGTCTCTTATCAAAATAGCTTGTCTATCTACTCTGAGCTGTCTTCAATCTCTCAACTATCAACTGGACATCCTCAGAGGCTTGTGTAACCAAATCAAGAGTAAAAATCTTTCTGTCACCCACTTCTTCCCTACCGATAGGGGAATGACTTCTACGACCATACAAAGCCTCTTACGATGCCATCCCGATACTCGCATGATAATTGTTGTTGTAGGCGAATTCAGCTAGTGGAAAATGATCATCTTAGGAGCCTCTAAAATCCAGCACACATGCTCTTAACATATCCTCCAGAGTCTGTACAGTCCTCTCTGACTGACCATCTATTTGAGGATGATAAGTGATGCTAAATTTCAACTGGGTTCCCATGGCTTCCTGAAAATGTTCCCAAAAGTGGGAAGTGAAGCCGAATCCCTATTCGAAACATTGCTCACTGAAATACCATGTAAACTCAATACCTCACGTACATACAGTTCTGCCAATGCACTCAGAGTATTGGTAGCTTTCATAGCTAGAAAGTGGGCTGAATTCGTCAATCTATCAACTATCACCTATATTGCATCGTGATTCCTCCGGGTCCTAGGTAAACCCATAACAAAATCCATGGTGATATGATCCCATTTCCATGTTGGTATAGGTAGAGGTTGCAATAACCCTGCAGGTTTCTGATGCTCTCCCTCCACTTACTGACATACGAGACATCTTACCACGAAATCCGCTACATGTCTCTTAATACCTGACCACCAGTAGACTTCCCGAAGATTTTGGTACATCTTATTACTCCCCGGATGTAGCATGTACCTCGATGAATAGGCTTTTGTCAATATCAATCTCCTGAGCTTTGGGTCCTTAGGAACACACAATGTGCCTTTAAACCTCAGACGTCCATCTGAACTTATCTCAAAGTCAGTCTCTGTGCTCTTCTATATCTGACCTCTTATGTCAATGCAATACAGATCAGTCTACTGAGCTTGTTAGATCCTCTCCAATAGATTTGGCTCCAAGCGTAAACTAGAAATCACACAGTCTGTATCCATGTCAGAAGGCACAACTACCAAAATAAGGCTAGTAAACTGCTCTAGCAACTCATGTTCCCTGACCATCATATACGATACCATCCCTAGGCTCTTCCTACTCAATGCATCCGCTACAACATTAGCCTTACCCGGATGATAGAGTATCTCACAATCATAATCCTTTAGAGGCTCTATCCATCTTTCTCTGTCACATGTTCAATTCTTTCTATGAGCATAGATACTTAAGGCTCTTGTGGTCGGTAAATATCTGGAATTTCTCTCTATACAAGTAGTGGCGCCATACCTTCAACGCAAACACTACTGCTGCTAACTACAAATCATGGGTCAGATAGTTCTTCTCATGGTCCTTCAGTTGTCTGGATCCATAAGCAACTACCTTCCCATCCTGCATCAATACACAGCGTAGTCCCTGATGCGAAACATCGGTATACACTGAAAATCCTCTTGAGCTGTTAAGGATATAGTGAGAATCGGAGCAGTACTCAATCGACTCTTTAACTCCTGAAAACTCTCCTCACAATCCTCATTCCACACAAAAGCTACACCCTTCCGAGTGAGATGTGTCAACAGAGCAGCTAACTTCGAGAATCCTTCTACGAATCTTCGATAATATCCTGCTAAACCTAAGAAACTCTTAATCTCGGTGACTATCCTCGACTATTCCCACTGAACTACAACCTCAATCTTGGATGGATCCACTGATACACCATCCTTCGACACAATATGTCCCAAAAACGAGATATGTGTCAACCAAAAATCACACTTATTGAGTTTAGCATATAGCTTATGCTCTCGTAAAGTCTACAATACAATCCTCAGGTGCCTCTCATACTCTTCCTCGGATTTAGAATATATTAAGGTGTGATCTATGAAGACGATAACAAATTGATCCAAATATGGCTTAAACACATCGCTCATCAAAGCCATGAAAGCTCCGAGAGCATTCGTCAATCCGAATGGTATAACCAAAAACTCATAATGGCCATATCGAGTCCTAAATGCTGTCTTGGGCACATCTCTACTCCAAACTCTCAGCTGATGATACCCAGACCTCAGATAAATCTTAGAAAAGACTTGCGCTCCCCGAAGTTGATCTAATAAATCATCAATGCGTGGAAGGGGATATCTATTCTTAATGGTTGCCTTATTCAACAATCTGTAATCTATACATAATCGGAAGCTTCAATCCTTCTTCTTTACAAACAAAATCGATACTCCTCACGGTGAAACACTCGGTCTGATAAAACCCTTATCCAACAGCTCCAGTAACTATTTCTTGAGCTCCTCTAGCTCATCAAGGCAATGCGATACAGTGGTTTCGATATAGGTTCAATACAAAGCACCAAGTCTATACAGAATTCCATCTCTTTGTCTGGTGACAACCTTGGCAATTCATCTGAAAAAACATCTGGGAATTCACTAACCACAGGAATATCTTCTAACTCTGGACGTACCTTATTCGTATCAAGTACGTATGCTATAAAACCTTCAACATATTCATTTCTCAGTCAGCAGAGTACATTATCAAACACAATCATAACTACTACTTTTATTTCTTTTCATCAAGCTTTACAACATACCTTTCATGGTTAGGAAACATAACTGTCTTAGTGTAACAATCTAAAACAACATGGTTTGATGATAACCAATCCATTCCTAAGATTACATCAAAATCACTCATGTTTAACAACATTAGAATGGTTGTCATGTCCTTTTCCCCTACTTTTAACTTACAATCATTTAACATATACTCTACCAGCTGACTATTCTACAAGGGCGTACTAATCAACATCATCCTACTCAAAGGTGTACGCTCTACATGCTTTTCTATTTTACATGCAAATGAAGGCGATACAAATGAATGTGTGGCACTAGGATCAATTAAAACATGTGCTTTTAAATCATAAATTAGGATGTTACATCTAATCACATCCGATGAAGCATCTGTTGTTCCCTGGTCCAAGGCATGCACTTGCCTTTGTCACATAACTTTCTTCCCTTTCTCTCCTAGTGTCGCTCTCCTTCTCGGAGCAGACGTATCAGTTAGAGATCTCTTAGGCTCCTTACCATTCTGTGGGGCAATATCAAATACCTCTTGGCACACTCTAGCCATATGGCCTGCCTTCCCGCATCTGTAGCACAAGCCACTAGGAACAGGGTAAGGTCTACCTCCATGAAATCTACCACATCGAATGCACTGCTCATTGGTAGGCCTCTGTCCTCCAATCACAACTCCTCTAGCTGGAGAGATAGCCAGGTATATAGGAAATCTCATAATCTTTTCATATACCTCCTCAATCATTAGTTTCTTACCGAAGAGTCTTCTCCCTCCTCGATAATCGAAACCTCAAGTACCATCACTCACCAGCCTCTTTCTGTCTCTATCTCTACCTTTTCTTACTGTTTTGAACTTTGAGACATTCCTATCATAATCTTGTTCATAGAGTTGTGCCTTGCGCACCACCTCATTGTAGGTAGATATATCAAATGGAACTAGTTTAGACCATAATACTGGTCTTAATCCATTGATAAACCTACGGGCCTTCCTAGTCTCGCTACTCATGGTGTCATATCTTCCCAAAGATAAAAATTTGGTCTCATACTTATCCACTAAATGACTCCTCTGACTCAATCCCAAAAATTCAGCATGCAGCCTCCGCTGAGCTGTATCTAGAATAAATTGCCACCTGAAGGCATCCAAAAATATCTCCCAACTGATCTCTGCATGTCGGGCTCTCAATATGGGTCGGGTGGACTTCCACCAATGCTCTGCATCCCCTTCAATAGGAACGCAGCAAATGCGACCATCTTTGAAGTCGTACACTAAAAGAATCCAAACAACTTCTCCATTTCTCCCATCCATTCCTCTTCCAAAACTGGGTCCTTAATCCCATGAAAAGTTAAAGGTCTAAGTTTCTAGAATTGTCGAAGTCTGTCCCAATCACATTCATACCCCAAAACATTATTGCCCTATCGTGTCGTAACCTGTGCCAACATATCTTGAACTGGTGGGGGTATAGGTGTATCAGGTGTAGCTGCCTCTCCAGGCGTAGTCTCTTCATCCTGTCCCTATCCTCCTGGCATCGTCCATGCCAATATCTCCACGCTGGTCTCTAGGCGATGTTCTAATCTCTGAAAACGTGCCTCAGTACTCTCAAGTACATCAGTAGGACCAATAGTGTGAGATCTGAGAATTTTAGATATATTTTAATGATGTAATAAGAACTTGAAGTGTAATTTATTGAGCTAAGTGAATTGTGGAAATTATATTTTGAGATTTATGTGTAAGTGTTTAACATAAGTGTGAAATTAAGAGGTCAGATCGATCTTGGGGAAGGAGAGATCGATCGGGTGAGTTAAAAATGACAAGGAATGAGGAATTTAAGGAGCAGATCGATCTCCAATGGAAGAGGATCGATCTCCTTAAGATTCTGTTTGAGAGAAGATCGATCTCATGAGGAAGGGATCGATCTCTAAATGTTTCTGTTTGGGAGAAGATCGATCTCCTCAAGGAGCAGATCGATCTCATAAAGCCATAAAGAGATCGATCTAACCCCTCGACAGATCAATCTCCTAGGCATAAAATTATCCCAAATCGTCTTAAAGTTTAAATGCAGATCGATCTCCTACCCTCAGTCTATATAAGGAACACCTGCTTTCTCATATAATTTCATTTTCTCTCTCTTCTAAACCCCATTTTCACCGAACCCTAGCTTTCTTACTCATCCAAAGCACCAATTTTCATCCAAATCAGAGCTGTGGTAAGAATGAAAGTTGTTCCTCATCAAAGGGAGAACAACATACTTGGAAATCGTAAGACGGAATGAATCGAGGCAAGATATAAGTTCTCCACAAGTTTTGGGTAATTTTTAAACCTCGATCTTGATATTTGAGATGATTTTGGTAATGATAGTTATTGGCATTATGTTGAAGTAGCTGGAAAATGATTAGGGATTGATGAAATTATAATGTAGTTGGAGTGATAATGATTTTTAGCAATTTTGGGAATTTGAGCTATAAATGGAAATTTAGACAATATGGTGAATTAGCATAGATAATTTGGCATGAGAAATGTAGGATGTTAAGATGTTGTGAATGAGATTGTAGTTTGGGGTAGAGTTACGAGAATCAAGAGATCTGAGGTTATGAGCAATTATGCTCGATTTTGAGAATTGAGGTTACTGTGCTGATGAATATTGATGTTTTAACATCGTTTGGACAGCTCGAGAGTTCCAGAGTGGAATGCGAGACTAGTTCGTGACAAGGGGGAAACGATTGCACTATACGAGGTGCAAAGAGGTAAGGGAAAATAAACCAATTGTGTATATGATTTTGAACTATTATAGCATGATTTGTGAGTTATAAAACAAGCATGTTTGATGTGTTGTGTTTTGATGAGAATGCACACGATTTTTATAGCCGGTTGGAGCCCAATGTTTTTATGAGTTTATAATTGGGCTCTACGTTAAGGCAATATCGAGATTTGAGAAATGTGTGCGTGCTTTACCGGTTGGAACTCGGTTTTAATATGTTTTGTGTTGAGCACAAAATGGTTTTCAAATGAGTTTTACGAGAGGAAAACCACTATGAGTTCTACGTGAAGACGAACCAGTCTTATGTGATAAAGACCTAGGTGTGTGATTTTGAGTACACACCGGGCATTGCTCTGGTAGCATGTAAGCTCGATTATTCTCCATTCTGGTAACATGAGATTCCCCATTCTGTGGCTATGCCACATATAATTGGTGGCCGTTGCCACGTGAGATCCCCCATTCTGTGGCTATGCCACGTATATTTGGTGGCCGTTGCCACGTGAGAACCCTATTTGGTGGCCGTTGCCACGTGAGAACCCTAATTGGTGGTCGTTGCCACGGGGGATTCCCCATTCAGTGGGTATGCCACATATTTAGTGGCCGTTGCCACGTGAAACCCTATCCTGTGGCTGTGCCACATGTGGATTTAAATCAGTGGCTATGCCACGTATATTTGGTGGCCGTTGCCACGTGAAACCCTATCTTGTAGCTGTGCCGCGTGTGAATTTAAATCAATGGCTATGCCACGCATATTTGGTGGTCGTTGCCACGTGAAACCCTATCCTGTGGCTGTGCCACGTGTGAATTTAAATCAGTGGCTATGCCACGTATATTTGGTGGTCATTGCCACGTGAAACCCTATCCCGTGGCTGTGCCACGTGTGAATTTAAATCAGTGGCTATGCCACGTGTGTTTAGTGGCTGTGCCACGTGCATTATTATTACAGTGATTTTATCACGTTTATTGAGATAGCGATTATCGCACTGTTTTCACACGCTTGTTATTGCTCTAGACTGAGCCTTTTTACTTCATGTTTTCACATGATTTGAGATATGAGAATGTCGTTTTGAGTACTTTCATGCTCTGGTTTTCAAATGAGTATAATGAGTTTCATATACAAATAAATATTTTATGATGTGCATTATGGTTTATATAACAAGTCCCTTACCCCCTTACTGAGCAATTTAGAAGCTCACCCTGTTTTCTTTCCCCCCAGATTTCTTCAAGTGAAAAAGGGTTTCCCTGTGACGTACGGAGAGTGGCTAGTGGAGGACTTGAGCTCCAGGCCATATTTTGTGTTTTGAGGTACCATTTATCTTTTCATGTACCCAGACAATTATTGTAGTTACAGACACTTGATGCATAACATTGTATGGGATGTATTAGGATTAATTAACTTGAGATTGAGTAATGTATATGATATGGTATATACTATTTAATGACGAGATCCTGAGATATGATAAGTGTGATGATGTATGACACTGCACAGGAATGCACTCTTAATTGTGAATCGATGAGTAAAAGTTTTTGAATTTGCCCTATTTTTCACGTTTTCGAGGCGTGACGGAGCTTTCTTGGTATCAGAGCTTAGGGTGTCTAAAACTATCAGTGTCAGTTAAGTGAAATAGAATACATCCCAAGTGTCTGTAATAGTCTGGTCATGAACTGAATCTGAGGATTGAGATTTCAATCGATTTTGATATGTACGCGCAGGAGACGAGTTAAGATAGAGAATGAGTGGACGACGAGGTCGTTCAAGGATGTAGGTAGGTAGAGTCCCCTCCGCCACCTGCCCCCCAAACAGAGAGTCCTAACTCTAGATTTAATCGGATTGAGACTGATGTGAGGCAAGGTTTTGAGCAGATGGCAGCATTATTCGCGTAACACTTTGGAGTTAATGCCTCGGGTACTACTCCTACACCACTACAAGGACCTTCCGTACCCCCAGTACCGATGGACCCAGTGCCTCCCATCACTCAGCCTGAGGACAGAAGTATGGTCCGACTGAAGGATTTTTTGAAGATGAATCCACCCGCATTTAGGGGAAAGAAGGATCCTATAGAGGCTGAGGAGTGGTTGACGGAGTTGAGAATTATATTTGATTATTTGGGGTGCACCGATGTTGAGAGGGTCAGTATGAGTATCTATATGTTGAAGGGGAGAGCTCGAGATTGGTGGGGTACTACCCAGGGTATTCTGATGTCCCGCCAGGATGTGATTGGTTGGGAAGAGTTTCAGACAGCCTTTAGGACCCAATATGTACCACGAGCCGCCCAGAGAAAGAAATAGGTCAAATTTTTGAGTTTGGTACAAGGTGATATGTCTGTGGATGACTATAAGAGCCAATTTACCGTGCTATTGAGGTATGACCCAGAGACCTTCAAGAACGAAGAGCTCCACACAGAGAAGTTTGTGTATGGATTAAAGCCCATCATCAGAAATAGATTGATAGGGCTATGTATTACCAAGTTTGGAGATGCTCTGAGACGAGCACAAGAGATTGAGAGGGGAATTGAAATGGTACAATCCCAGAACGAGCTCAGAGCGGTGAATAGAGATAAGGGCAAGAGGCCAGCGATTTTTCAAACAGAGGCTCGAAAAGGCTCCTTCAAAAGAGGAAGGATTAAGGTGCAGAAGGGTAGATTAGAGAGACCCAGAGTTTACCCTAACATTAGGGAGACCCCTCGACATATCAGGCATAAGATAAGGTTTTGCAAAAATTGTGGTCGAATGGATGAGGAAAGTTGTACTGGGTCGATCCATAGATGTTTTAGATGTGGAGACATGGGTCACATGGTGAAGGATTGCCCTTAACCTCAAAGACCACATATTCCAGAGCCCGCTAGACAACAGCCTCAGCGACTGAATCCCCAGAGATGGGCCACTGCTGCAGAGAAAGGAAAGAGACCTGTTACACAGGGACGTGTGTTTACCCTAGATAAGGAGACCGCAGACACTTCTGCAGAAACTATAAGAGGTACACTCTCTGTCTGTAATCATAAGGCTCATGTGTTGATTGATCCAGGATCCACACATTCGTTCATTTCTGAGCATTTTGCATGTAGATTAAATTTGAAGTTTGAACCCCTAGAATATATATTACATGTAAATACCCCTATGCATGAATCTGAAAGGACTGAGTTAATCTGTAGAGGATGTGAAATAAAGGTGGGAGATGGAGTGATGTTAGCAGATCTAATCATGTTAAATATGCATGGGTTTGATGTAATTTTGGGAATGGATTGGTTGGCAACCAATCGAGTGAGTTTAGACTGCTACACTAAGATTGTAACTTTCTCCCTACCTGAACCCTACAGTGTACGTTTGAACTATTGAGTAAATAAACGTATGAAATTTTAATGTTGCTTTTGAGAGTCCTAAATAAGATTGTTCATGTGAAGGTTATGAAACACTCATCTCAGATGATGAGCGAGAACATCCGAGGATGGAAGATATACCTATGGTGTGTGAATTTCGGGATGTTTTCCCAGATAAGTTACCAGGTTTACCACCAGAGAGAGAGCTGGAGTTTGCCATCGATTTGGTACCAAATACTCAGCCGATCTCTAAACCTCCCTACAGGATGGCATTAGTGGAACTTGAAGAATTGAAGAAACAACTACAGGAGTTATTGGATCAAGGGTTCATTAGACCCAGTGTTTCACCGTGGGGAGCACCAGTATTATTTGTTAAGAAGAAGGATGGTAGTCTCAGATTATACGTAGACTACCGGTTGTTGAATAAAGCCACGGTGAAGAATAAATATCCATTGCCCAGGATTGATGATCTACTTGATCAGCTGAGAGGGGCATCAGTCTTTCTAAGATTGATTTGAGATCGGGCTATCACCAATAGAGGATCAAGGAGGAAGATATTCTAAAGACGGTCTTCAGGACAAGGTATGGCCATTATGAATTTCTGGTGATGTCCTTTGGATTGACGAACGCCCCTGCAGCATTTATGAGATTGATGAACGAGGTGTTCAGAGACTATCTAGATAAATTTGTGATAGTCTTTATTGATGATATCTTGGTATACTCTCAGTCGTATGAGGAGCATGCACAGCATTTGTGGTTAGTACTTCAGATACTCCGAGATAAACAATTATATGGAAAGCTTAGTAAGTGTGAATTTTGGCTGGATCGGATAGCTTTCCTTGGTCATATAGTCTCAGAGGAAGGAGTATCAGTAGATCCAAGTAAAGTGGAGGTTGTGCTTAATTGGGAGAGACCGAGGACAGTTATTGAGGTATGAAGCTTCCTTGGTTTGGCAGGGTATTACAGAAGATTTGTGGAAGGATTTTCCAGGATTGCCGCCCCTTTGACTAAACTCACATGCAAGGAGACTCCGTTCATATGGACTTATCAATGTGAGCTCAGTTTTCAGGAGTTAAAGAGGAGATTGATAGTGGCACCTGTGTTAGCTATCCCTAAGGGATCAGGAGGATTTTCGGTGTATAGTGATGCATCTCATCAAGGATTGGGGTGTGTGCTTATGCAACATGGAAGAGTGGTCGCATATGGATAGCGACAGTTGAAAGACCATGAGCAGAATTACCCCACTTATGATTTGGAGTTAGCCGCTACGGTATTTGCCTTGAAGATCTGGCGACACTACTTATATGGGGAAAGATTCCAGATCTTCACTGACCACAAGAGTTTGAGATATCTCTTTGATCAGAAAGAGTTAAACATGAGACAAAGGAGATGGATGGAACTCCGTAAGGATTATGACTGCGAGATTCTATATCATTCGGGTAAGGCGAATGTAGTTGCTGATGCCCTGAGTAGGAAGAGTATGATATCTGCTA
Source organism: Firmiana major (assembly GCA_033439115.1). Lineage (NCBI taxonomy): Eukaryota > Viridiplantae > Streptophyta > Magnoliopsida > Malvales > Malvaceae > Firmiana > Firmiana major. Next base: position 39,242,155 of record CM065908.1, on the reverse strand, counting down.
TGATGATCAGGGAATGGGATTTACTGGAGCAGTTTACCGAACTCCGGATCAGGGTTAAAGAGATAGAGACTGGATTTTTGGCTAGCTTACGAATAGAGCCCAAGATCATGGATCAGATGAGAAATGGGCAGCGCAGTGATCAGAGATTGATAGATATGGTTAGCCAAGCTGAACAGAGTTCGCAGTCGGATCTCACCATCAGTGAGGATGGATTGTCGAGATTCAGAGGACGGATTTGTGTACCGAACAATGATACCCTATAGAGACAGATACTGAGAGAATCTCACTGCTCGCGATACACCATGAACCCAGGGAGTACTAAGATGTACCGAGACTTGAGAAAGGTGCACTGGTGGAGTGGTATAAAGCGAGACGTGGCAGAGTATGTGGCCAGGTGTTTAGTATGCCAGCAAGTGAAAGCTGAGCATCGGAAGCCCGGAGGTCTACTACAGCCCTTACCTGTACCTACATGGAAATATGAGCATGTCACTATGGACTTTATTATGGGTTTACCGAGGACCCGAAGAGGTCGTGATGCGATATGGGTCATAGTGGTTAGACTGACCAAGAGTGCCCACTTCCTTGCCATCAAGAGCACAGATACTGTGGATGCCTTAGTCGAGCTGTATGTCAGCGAGATAGCTAGATTACATGGGGCTCCAGTGAGTATTACTTCTGATGGAGATTCTCGATTTACTTCTAAATTTTGGACCCAGTTTCAGAAGTCTATGGGATCTCGATTGAGTTTCAGTACCGCCTATCATCCTCGAACAGATGGTCAGTCAGAGAGGACTATTCAGACCCTGGAGGATATGTTAAGGGCGTGTACGATGGATTTTAAGGGATCATGGGATGATCACCTGCCCCTATCAGAGTTTGCGTACAATAATAGCTATCATGCGAGTATTGGAATGGCACCTTTTGAGGCTCTATATGGTAGGAGGTGTAGATCCCCTGTAGCTTGGGAAGAAGTCGGTGACAGAAAGATAAATGCTCCCGAGCTTGTTGAGCAAGCTGTACAGAGTGTGAAACTCATATGTGAGAGGTTACGGGCTACACAGAGTAGACAAAAAAGCTACGCAGATATGCGTAGACGGCCACTCGAGTTTGATGTTGGTGATGCAGTATTTCTGAAAATATCACCGAGTAAGGGTATCATGCGATTTGGAAAGAAAGGGAAATTGAGTCCTCGGTACATAGGACCATTCGAGATTCTTGAGAGAGTGGGAGAGGTAGCTTACAGATTTGCATTACCCCCACAGATGTCCGGAATACACAATGTTTTTCATGTGTCTATGTTGAGGAAGTACCACCCGGACCCTTCTCATGTCATAGGGTATGACGAGATGGATATTCAAGAGGATATGAGTTATACTGAGGAACCGGTCCGGATTCTCGATAGAAAAGAGAAGGTACTTAGAACCAAGAGCATCCCATTAGTGAAAGTTCTGTGGAAACATCACTCAATAGAAGAGTCAACGTAGGAACTAGAGAATCTCATGAAGGAGAAATACCCCCATCTATTTGACTAGTTGAGTTGAATTTGGAGGACCAAATTCTTTTAAGGTGGGGAGGATGTGAGATCTGAGAATTTTAGATATATTTTAATGATGTAATAAGAACTTGAAGTGTAATTTATTGAGCTAAGTGAATTGTGGAAATTATATTTTGAGATTTATGTGTAAGTTTTTAACATAAGTGTGAAACTAAGAGGTCAGATCGATCTTGGGGAAGGAGAGATCGATCTGGTGAGTTAAAAATGACAAGGAAGGAGGAATTTAAGGAGCAGATCGATCTCCAATGGAAGAGGATCGATCTCCTTAAGATTCTGTTTGAGAGAAGATCGATCTCATGAGGAAGGGATCGATCTCTAAACGTTTCTGTTTGGGAGAAGATCGATCTCCTCAAGGAGCAGATCAATCTCATAAAGCCATAAAGAGATTGATCTCATCCCTCGACAGATCGATCTCCTAGGCATAAAATTATCCCAAATCGTCCCCAAATTCAAATGCAGATCAATCTCATCAAGGGCCAGATCGATCTCCTACCCTCCGTCTATATAAGGAACCCCTGTTTTCTCCTGCAATTTCATTTTCTCTCTCTTCTAAACCCCATTTTCATCGAATCCTAGCTTTCTCACTCATCCAAAGCACCCATTTCCGTCCAAATCAGAGGCTGTGGCAAGAATGAAAGTTGTTCCTCATCAAAGGGAGAACAACATACTTGGAAATCGTAAGACGGAATGAATCGAGGCAAGAGATAAGCTCTCCACAAGTTTTGGGTAATTTCTAAACCTCGATCTTGATATTTGAGATGATTTTGGTAATGATAGTTGTTGACATTGTGTTGAAGTAGCTGGGAAATTATTAGGGATTGATGAAATTACAATGTAGTTGGAGTGATAATGATATTTAGCAATTTTGGGAATTTGAGCTATAAATGGAAATTTAGACAATGTGGTGAATTAGCATAGATAATTTGGCATGAGAAATGTAGGACGTTGAGATGTTGTGAATGAGATTGTAGTTTGGGGTAGAGTTACGAGAATCAAGAGATTTGAGGTGTTATGAGTAATTATGCTCGATTTTGAGAATTAAGGTTACTGTGATGATGAATATTGATGTTTCAACATCGTTTGGACAGCTCGGGAGTTCCAGAGTGCAATGCGAGACTAGTTCGTGACAAGGGGGAAACGATTGCACTATACGAGGTACAAAGAGGTAAGGGAAACTAAACCAATTGTGTATGTGATTTTGAACTATTATAGCATGATTTGTGAGTTATAAAACAAGTATGTTTTATGTGTTGTGTTTTGATGAGAATGCACACGATTTTTATAGCCGGTTGGAGCACAATGTTTTTATGAGTTTATAATTGGGCTCTACGTTAAGGCAATATCGAGATTTGAGAAATGTGTGCGTGCTTTGCCAGTTGGAACTTGATTTTAATATGTTTTGTGTTGAGTACACAACGGTTTTCAAATGAGTTTTATGAAAGAAAAACCACTATGAGTTCTACGTGAAGGCGAACCAGTCATATGTGATAAAGACTTAGGTGTGTAATTTTGAGTACACGCCGGGCATTGCTCTGGTAGCATGTAAGCCCGATTCTTCTCCGTTCTGGAAACGTGAGATTCCCCATTCTGTGGCTATGCCATGTATAATTGGTGGCTGTTGCCACATGAGAACCCTAATTGGTGGCCGTTGCCACGTGAGATCCCCCATTCTGTGGCTATGGCACGTATATTTGGTGGCCATTGCCACGTGAGAACCCTAATTGGTAGCCGTTGCCACCTGAGATTCCCCATTCTGTGGCGTTGCCACGTATATTTGGTGGCCGTTGCCACGTGAAACCCTATCATGTGGCTGTGCCACGTGTGAATTTAAATCAGTGGCTATACCACGTATATTTTGTGGCCGTTGCCACGTGAAACCCTATTTTGTGGCTGTGCCACGTGTGAATTTAAACCAGTGGCTATGCCACGTATATTTGGTGGCCGTTGCCACGTGAAACCCTATCCTGTGGCTGTGCCACGTGTGTATTTAAATCAGTGGCTATGCCACATATATTTGGTGGCCGTTGCCACGTGAAACCCTATCCTGTGGCTGTGCCACGTGTGAATTTAAATCAGTGGCTATGCCACGTGTGTTTAGTGGTTGTGCCACGTGCATTATTATTTCAGTGATTTTAGCACGTTTATTGAGATAGCGATTATCGTATTGTTTTCACACGCTTGTTATTGCTCTAAACTGAGCCTTTTTTCTTCATGTTTTCACATGATTTGAGATATGAGAATGTCGTTTTGAGTACTTTCATGCTATGGTTTTCAAATGAGTATAATGAGTTTCACATACAAATAAATATTTTATGATGTGCATTATGGTTTATATAACGAGTCCCTTACCCCCTTACTGAGCGATTTAGAAGCTCACCCTATTTTCTTTCCCCCCAGATTTCTTCAAGTGAAAAAGGGTTTCCCTGCTACGTACGGAGTAGTGGCTAGTGGAGGACTTGAGCTCCAGGTCATATATTGTGTTTTGAGGTATCATTTATCTTTTCATGTACCTAGACAATTATTGTAGTTACAGACACTTGATGTATAACATTGTATGGGATGTATTAGGATTAATTAACTTGAGATCGAGTAATGTATATGATATGGTATATAATATTTAATTACGAGATCCTGAGTTATGATAAGTGTGATGATGTATGACACTGCACAGGAATGCACTCTTAATTGTGAGTCGATGAGTAAAAGTTTTTAAATTTGCCCTATTTTTCGCGTTTCTGGGGCGTGATAAATAGCCTCATCTCGGGTCTCTGGCCTACCTCTACGGCCTCTAGCCCTTTCTCTCATCCCTCTACCACGGTGAGTATTAACCATAATGGCTAAATACCTGCATTTATAATCATTAATTAGTCTGATACCCATCTCATTTACACAATTGTAACTGAACAAAGCACAGTACTACGGGGATGTATATTTTCTTAATTACTAATATCGATTCACATCAGACCAATACTGTTCTAATACCATTCTGTCACAGCCTTCCCCCACACGCGACCTACCTTATTCACTACATTTTTTTTCGCATTTCACTTACCTATTCTTCTGTCATCTCTCAAATCAACCGTTGGGCTGTGATTCGATATTAGTCACCCATTCACATTCATTCATAACATATATGGAATTTAATATTCTTTTCTATTACAAACTCTTGTACATTAATACATTTATCTGTACATATACATCCCGACCGTACTTAATTTACATAGCTGTGCTTATACAATGTTCAATACAAAAAACCAAGTGTGTATACCTCAAATAAGATGGATCTGTAGCGGATATTAGGGAATATCAGTTCTCAATCGTGTCCACCTACTGTGGATGCTCTGAAAAGAGGGAAGTAATAAGGGGGTGAGCTCACAACTCAGTAAGGAAATCAGGTAAACAAGTAGATAACGCACTATTTACAAAATACAATGCTTATGCCTTGAAATCTTTTCCTTACCCTATCTGTATCTATAGCATGCATCTCTCTCAAATCGTTATGCAATATATATATATATAGCTATAAAACATCAGTTATAAAATTGGAAATATGCTGGTTTAGCAGCCTCAGCATCATATGAATAAATACTACATTTCTCATGTTATTTTATATAAATCACATTTATCATGCCATGCATTTTAATCAGAATCATATGGAATTCATCATGTTTTCAGAAACATGGAAAACTAGGCCTTACCCATCCCTCGGGTTATCCTTTTCACAATTCACAAACTCAAATGTTTATATCATAAAACTATTTGGTAATTTATTCAAGAAATTAAATTAGCAAGAAAGGAGATAGGCAACTACATGTTCCGAGTGTATGATCATAACTCATTTTTCGTGATCCCAGGCTACACAGTACTCGGCGTGAGGGGTCTCATAATTGCTGTAACGGGAGGTGGGTCAAACCATAGCCATCAGCTCATAATTTATTCTCATCGTGTACTTACAGTACAACGTACTCCATGTGACATACATGGTACACAGTACTCCATGGACCCTATCTCAAGGTAGGATGTTCGCCATGAGTCTTAATCCTCACATCATAGATATGCCTCATTGTCAGGATGCTCACCATGAGTCTTAGTCCACATACTACGGGTCTACCTCATAGTTAGGATGCTCGCCTTGAGTCTTATTCCGCACACCTATGGGTTATTTTGATAGCCCTCTACCATATCTCAAAATAATGCACATGTGAACATATATATATCAATGCGACATACAGTCAGCACAGGCTTCAAACACGGCTGTTTCATGCTCTTTTCAAAACTGGTACGCATGAGTAAAACTCCCAACACGACCATATCATAATATCACAATCTTTAGTGTGAGCAATGCTCCCAACACTAGGTTATGTAAAAACATGAATATGAGCAAAGCTCCCAATACTCTATAATGTATAATATGTGAAAATTGAGTACGAACTAAGCTCCCAGTACTCTATCATGTAAAACTGAGTATGAGCATAGCTCTAAATTTTCTATAATGCATCAATCACAATCTGAGTACGAGCAATGCTTCTAGTACTCTAACATGCATAAATCGTATTAAAATCTAGTACGAGTAAGCACTCAAGTACTATGTGATGCATATTTCAAATTATAGTGCGAGCAATCTCTATCACTTATGGTTTTCAGACAAAACCAAATAGATGGCATATTCAAATCAAATGAGAAGTCAAATGTGCATGTTTTCGTATATAAATGAAAACAATTTCCATTCTATCTTGCAACTGATGAATTTTGGCCACAACATGCTTCTAAAGTATTTTTACCCTAGTTTTGGATAAAACACAACTTATCCTCTTTAATTTCTATCACATCATCATGCCTATTCATGAAAATTCATATAACATATAATATCAAAATGTTATTCAAAATACGTGGAGCCATCTCTAGCTACTCACGAAATTCCCTTACCTCGGATCACGTCTAGTGACCTCTCTTCCTCGGTTCTACTCACTCTTGTAGTCCAATCAGTTTCCAATTTGATTCTCTAAAGCTGTTATAGTTATTCGCGTTAGTACATCGTAATATACTAATTTCATTTGTCAAATCTCAACTAGCACATCATTTTCATGATTTTCATCCCAATATGGTATTACACCATAATTTCCATATAGGTATATTTATTTCTCCTTATTTCCAATATAAACATTTCATAAGATTACCTTATAATCTTCTATACATGCATATTCCACCACTAAATCCATGTTAACAACATTTCCTCATCATTTTCTCATTTTCTCCCCAATAGCTAGGTCATGCTAATTTTTCATGATTCTTTAATTTCCAGTAACTCATACATATACCAATAAACTCATTAACACACCTAGTTTAACATATATCAACTTGGTGCATTAAATCTTACCTATATGAGATTTCCTTCCTTTTTCTCCAAATTGGTACAAATCCTCCTTGCTCTTGAAATCCTTGATTTCAATCTCTTGTTTCCAAGTATGTTGTTCTCCTCTTTGCCAAGAACAACTCTGTTTAATTATATCTCACTCAAAATTGATCACAAACTGATGTTTTCTACTATTTATGAGTTAGGTTACACTTTTGGTTTTGAATGGAATAGTTTCTCTCGTGCAAACTGAAGTGCAGAAGTCTAGTATTTATAGAATTGTCTCTATGAGATCGATCTGTTCTTCAATGAGATCAATCTTCCCTCCACTTTTTCCTCTCAAAACTGACCTTTCTGACTTAATGAGATCGATCTTCTCCCAAGCATGAGATTGATCTGAACAACACAGAACCTTAAAGAGATCGATCTTCTCCAAGTTAGTAGCTTAAGGAAATTGATCTAGCCCTCTAGGGATCGATTCCTTCTTCATAAAATGCTTAGCAGATTGATCTGGCCCTATTGGAGATCGATCTACCCCTATTCCATTGCTCGAAGAAGAGTATTTTTGGCTCTTCCAGATCGATCTCTCATCCCCTGAGATTGATCCCTCATTCATATTTTCCAGATTTTACTACAGTTTTCTACAGTAACTTACACTAAACTTTATACATTTTGCTGTCATAGTCACTTTCTCACCCAATCACCTTTAAGGCTTAAAAATGACATCCATTCATACTTGATATTCATTAAAACTTGTGTGTATTCATTTCACAATCCATATACACCTTACATGCTTAATGGAAGTTTACAAAAGTAAGGGTATCACATATGAATTTAAGGGTCTTACATAGACCAATTCTAAAGAAAACTTCATATAAGCTCTACAAGGGAAAGAAACCAAACATTAGTTATTTTCATCCTTTTGGTTACAAGTGCTTTGTCTTAAATAATGGAAAAGATACTTTAGGAATATTTGATACTAAAAGTGATGAAGGTATTTTCTTAGGTTATTCCTTAAATTCTAAAGCCTATAGAGTCTTCAACAAAAGAACATTAATAGTGGAAGAGTCCATCCATGTAATATTTGATGAATCAAATTTCACACCTAGAATCCATAGTAAAGATGAAGAGATAGAAATATTTGATAGAAGAATCCTCAAATATGAAAGATAATAATAACTTAGAGCATCTTGACATTAGCAACAAGGAAGGGTCAATTGAACAAGAAATTGTAGAAAGAGAACCTAGATGCTCAAGAGAGCTTAAATATGTTAAAGATTGTGAAATAGTTGGTGATCCAAATCTTCGAGTTAAAACGAGGTCTTCACTTAGAAATGTATGCCAATATATAGCTTTCGTATCACAAATTGAACCTAAAAATGTTAATGAAGCCTTAAAAGATGACAATTGGATCTTAGCTATGCAAGAAGAACTAAATCAATTTGAAAGGAGTAAAGTATGGAATTTAGTTCCTAGACCTAGTGATTACCCAATCATTGGAACTAAATGGATATTTAAAAATAAGATGGATGAAAATAGTGTTATCATTAGAAACAAAGCTACATTGGTTGCTCAAGGATATAAACAAGAAGAAGGCATAGATTATGATGAGGCTTATGCTCCAGTAGCTAGACTAGAAGCCATTAGAATGTTACTTGCTTTTGCATGTTTTAAGAATTTCAAACTATATCAAATGGATGTGAAAAGTGCATTCTTGGATGGTTTTATAAATGAGGAAGTATATATTGAACAACCTCCTGGTTTTGAAGATCCTAATTATCCTAATCATGTTTACAAACTTTCAAAGGCATTGTATGGTTTGAAACAAGATCCTAGAGCTTGGTATGAGAGACTTTCAAAGTTTTTAATTGAAAAAAGGTTTTTCAAGTGGGAAAGTTGACACAACATTGTTTATCAAAACTATGAATAAAAATTTACTAGTTGTTCAAGTCTATGTAGATGATATTACATTTGGATCAACTAATGAATCATTGTGCCAAGAGTTTGCTAAGACTATGCAAGGTGAATTTGAAATGAGCATGATGACAAAACTCACATCCTTCTTGGGGCTTCAAGTAAAGTAAACTAAAGATGGCATCTTCATCAATCAAGCTAAATACACCAAAAGCTTGCTCAAAAGATTTGAAATGGATAAATGCAAACCTCAAATAACTCCAATGGGCACTTCAACAAAGCTTGATAAGGATGAAAGTGGTAAGTGTGTAGACATTAAACTCTATAGGTCTATGATTGGTTCATTACTTTATCTCACTGTAAGTAGACCTGATATTATGTTTTGTGTTTGTTTGTGTGTAAGATTTCAATCCTCACCTAAAGAATCACACTTATTAGCTACAAAAAGAATCTTTAGGTATCTCAAAGATACTGTAAGACCCCGTATATCTATAAGGGTAATGTATGTAATTGGATCAAATAATATGAATGGACTGTAATGTAAAGCATGATTGATGTAAGACCATGGATTCAATGTATGTATGTGTAATATAAATTGTAACGTACATACAAGTTTCATTGAGTATGAATACGAAGAAATGAGTTCTAGCAAGTGATGGATGTGATTGAGACTCAAGATGAGTAGTGTGGTAAAATGGAATGGAGTTATGCTTCCATTTGGTTTTATGTAGCATACCTTTGAACATACAATGAATGCACACAAGTTCCAATGTGCATAAGGTATGAATGGATGCCATTTTCAAGTTATAAAGGTGGATGGATGAGAAAATGGCCATGGAAATAGATTAAGGATGTGTTGGTATGAGTTGCAGTAAAGAAACTGCAGGAAATCTGGAAAACATGAGGTCCAGATCGATCTCATAGGATGAGAGATCGATCTGGAAGAGCCAGAATGCTCTTATTTGGGCGAAAGAATAGAGCAGATCGATCTCCAATGGAGCCAGATCGATCTGCCAAGCATTCTGTAGTGAAAAGATCGATCCTCAAGCACCCAGATCGATCTCCTTAGCTCTCTGTTTGGGACCAGATCGATCTCATGCTTCGACAGATCGATTTCATGCTTCAACAGATCGATCTCATTGCTTCGACAGATCGATCTCAGGCTTAAAAATGCCGTGAAAAAGAGGGATTTTAAGGGACCAGATCGATCTCCTCTTGGACCAGATCGATCTCCTCAAGTCATTTCTATATAAGGAGAGCTGAAAATCTGGAAATCTCGGAAAAACATTTAACCTTACAATCTCAACCCAAAAACCTAACTTTCCCTCTCTAAAATCAGCCATTTTCAGTGAGATTTGGAGAGAGATCATTAGAGGCAAAGTTGTTCCTATCAAAGAGAAGAACAACATAGTGAGAGGGCATTTTCCCATCTTTGGAATTGAAGGAGTTAAGGGCATTACCATTTGGAGCAAGAAGAGAAATCATATTGGTAAGATTCTAACACTCCAATCCAAATGCATTAGCTATTTAATTGATTTTGGAGTTGATTGATATGAGTATTGATGGATAAACTACCTAGGAATGTAGTGGAATTGGTGTGACCTAGAAATCTAAAATGGGTATAATGTGAGGATATGTGGGATTGAATGAGCCTATGATTTATGGCATGCTAAAGTTGTTATTGGGGTAATATTTATGATCTTAAATGGTTAAATGAGATTACATTGTGAGTTTGGAGGAATTGTGGAAATGGGTATGTATATGATTGATAAATGCCATAGTGAGGGGATTCATGGAATATGAACGCTATGAGCTTTATGTCGATTTGATATCGACTTTGAATAAGTTAATAGGCCTAAGAAGGTCCATGGACTCGAGCTATGGGTAAAGTAATGAAACGAGGCCAAATAAGCTTTAATAGAGGCTATAGATTAAATTGACTATAGCAAGCACAAGGGTTGCAATATATGGATCGAATATAATGCGGGATATGATTTTGTGCAGTCCCGAAGAGTTCGTTGAAGGTGAACCGAACCGTACAAGTAAGCAGCTTAAGGAAGTGGAATCACGCATCGCGATTCCAGGTAAGGGAATTTTGTAAGTATATAGAGGTAGCTGCTCGTATTTTGAACTCGTGGGTATATATAGGGTTTTGGAAATGTGCATGGACTTATAGAAATGTGTTTTGATGGTGTATGAGTATTTGTATGAGATTTGGTTGTTTGAAATGGTTATTGAAAAAGGGATAGTAAGGCTAATAATTGCATAAATCATGTGTTTTGAATGCTTTTACAAAACACAATGCTTTGATTTGAGCAAATAAAAGGATAGGCTGGCTAGTACTTGAATGATGTTGTGAAATAGCCCATATGAGGCACTAAGCATATTATGAGATGTTTTGAATGCATGTAAGCCGCCTATCGCGTGTATGTGATTCAATTCGCGCTAGAGCCTCGCTCGCGCTGGATTTCTATGTTTTCACTTGTGTGAAACGTGCTCGAGCTTAGCTCGCACTTTGAATTTGAATTGTGATGATGTTTATAAACCGTACTGGAGCTTACGCTCGTACGTGGATTTGAGTGGTTTTTCTTATGCATATAACTGTACTGGAGCTATGCTCGTACATGGTTTCTTCATATTTTATGCATAAATGCCGTACCAGAGCGTTGCTCGTACGAAGTGATTGGTTTGATGCATGAATTCGCGCTAGAGCGTAGCTCGCGCTGGTTTTCACACTGTGGTATGTATGAGGCCGTGGCTAGAGATACGGATTAACTCAGGGAACCCAACAGGCCTGACAGACCTCTTAGCTGGGGTGAGGATGAGGGGCTAGGACCTGGATCAGGGAACCCAACAGGGGCGAGCAAGGCCATGAGGGGCTAGGACCTGGTATTGAGGTTACTCCCACGCGCTCTTGAGACTATAAAGGTTACACTTGGTATGGGGTAGATAAGACCTATGGCAGGCACCCCCAACCATGTTATGGGTCCGCGGAGTACGATGTACCGTGTATATCACATGGAGTACGATGTACCGCGTGGTGGTTACTTGATTTGAGAAAGTCTGGCGGAGAACTAACCCACCTTCGTGCCAGCATGATACCCCGCACATCGAAATCCGTGTGGTATGGGATGATATGTGACGATTGGCCAACGTAGTCACTTGAGATATAGTAACCTGTCTCCTTGCTTGATTTACTTACTACCACATGATTTTAAATCTCTAAGTGTGATTGTGATTGTTTAAGGTAGACCCGAAGGAGGGGTCGAGCCTCGTGGATTTGAATTGTGAAATGAAAATGAGGTTGTGATTGTGAATTGATGTGATGTGATTGTATGTGATGAGAAAGAGTTTTATGACGTGGGTTTAAAAAGGAGGTTTCTTAATGAATTGCCCTTTTTATGAATTTAAATGAGATTGAGCATGAGATGATTTATACATGATGTTTTACCATGTTTTATATGCCAATTTTACATGACTTTGATACATGATATATATGTATACTCATATGGCATAGTTTTATTCCTCATGCTCCTACCATAAATGATTTATGCATAACACTATCAGCATGTAGATAGAGTAGTTATCTACCATGCTTGCATTATTGCCTTACTGAGCGTGTGGTTGCTCATCCCACTCTATTTTTCCCCCTACAGAGCGTGCATAGTAGCCCAGTGAGGACTGAGGCGTATTATTTTGGACTCCACTGCATCTCCATCACTAAGAGGTATATACACAGTGATTCTTTTTGTTTCTAAACAATGTAAAAGCACAGTATTCTTTTGAGTTGTACTTATGGGGGATGTAGATGTCAGTAAAACATGTATTCGTATAAGTACACGATTAAATGCACATGTATGACATCGTTTTAATTAATTGAGAATGAATGAGATGTGGTGTTTATTATTGACTCACAGCCCAACAGTGTGTGGTGAGTTTAGTTCACGACCGGGTAAGGTAACAGTAAAACGCGAAAAATTTTCAGTGATTTTCGGTTAAAGAGAATGGAATTGGGTCGTGACAGAGATTGGTATCAGAGTTGTGTTGGCCTGATGTGAGTCATTAATAAAATGTAGGAAAGTACATCCCCATAGTGCTGTGCTTTTGTTTAGATATAACTGTGTATACTGTGATGGATTGAGCTTAATAAATTACTATAATACAGGAAGTTAGGCACTATGCCAGTTAAACTCAAAGGTAGAGGGGCGAGAGCACGTGCTAGAGGCTGTAGAGGTAGGCCTGAGAGCCGTGTGGAGCCACAAACTGAGCAGGCTCCACAGAACCCTACTGAGAGAGCAGGTGATACTGAGGCTCGCTTCGCTAGGTTAGAACAGAGTATTGAGAGTTTGGTGGAGATAGTCACGCAGGCATTGGGTGCCGGTGATAGACGAGGTCCCGCAGCACAGCCTACTACTGAACAGGCAGCTGCAGAGGCGGAGAGACCTCATGCCGCTGAGACAGCTACAGTTACACCACCTCCAGCCCAGGATATAGCTTCTCCTATCGCTCCACAGCAGAGCGGTAGTGATTTGGGTTATGACTGCGACTTGAGCAGGTTGCAAGAGTTTCAAGCGCTGAAACCCCCAATGTTTAGAGGGGTGAAGGACCCAGTGATTACGGAGGATTGGGTGTATGAGATGGAGAAACTATATAGGTTTTTCCGATGCACTTCAGCTGAAAAGGTAGCCTTTGCCGTATTTATGTTGAAAGGCGAGGCCGAGCATTGGTGGAGGTCCACCGAGGTTATTTTGAGGGCCAGACACTCTGAGATCTCGTGGGAGATATTCCTAGAGGCATTCAGGAGACAGTATATTCCAGCTACCGCACAGAGGAAATTGCGGATGGAATTTATGAATTTGGTTCAAGGGAACCGGACTGTGGACGAGTATGAGTCCAAGTTTATGTCATTGGGGAGATATGACCCTGACACGATGGGTAGTGAGACCCGAAAGATTCAGAAGTTCATGGATGGATTGAGATTGGCCATCCGGACTAAGCTAGCTCCCTTCGACATTGTGACTTATGAGGAGGCTGTACATAAGGCTCAGTTATGTGAGCAAGACTTTGAGCGAAATGCCTCCGAGCTTGGAAGGATCAGTGTCAGGAAGGACAGAGATCGGAAGAGATCCGGGTTTGGAAGAGTGGCCAAGAGAGGTGGCCAAAGGTTTTTCGAGAAGAGGCCTAAGATCGAGGAGGTGCAGGAGAGAGCTGCCAGACCTCCCGTATACCCAGCCTTGACAGCGCCGAGGGGTATAATTATTGGAGGACCACGACCTACCACGGATCAGTGTAGGAGATGTGGGAGATACCATGGGACTAGGCCATGTCAGGCGCCCCCCGTTTCGTGTTTTAGGTGTGGGAGGCCAGGGCATATATCGAGGTACTGCACTGAGATGATTGAGGTTGCCCCACAGAAGGGCAAGGAGCCTGAGGGAGCTCCAGTTGAGACAGCAGCCCCGAGGAGGAGGGCTACAGCGGAGGAAAAAGGGAAACAGGCTGCGGGTGTGAGCAGAGGAAGAGTACATGCACTGGACCAGGACACTGCAGACGCATCGACGGATGTGATTAAAGGTACCATCCGAATCTTTGATTTAGAAGCATTGGTATTATTTGATCCTGGTGCCACGCATTCTTTCATATCACCTTCCTTTGCACATAAATTGTTGAAATATGTGAAACCAACATTGTTGGATAAAATGTTGATGATTTCCACACCAATGAATGATAGTCAATTGACTGAGCATGTATGTAGAGATTGTAAGTTAAAGATAGAGGGGAAGGAAATGATAGCCAATCTGATTTTATTAAATATGAATGATTTTGATGTAATTTTGGGAATGGATTGGTTGGCTACCAATCGTGTTGTGATGGATTGTCATGCCAAAACATTGATGTTTTCAGGATTAGACAATCTTATTGTAAATTTTGATGAAAAGAAATGATATGAAACTAACATGTTTGTTGTAATGAAGAGGCATGATTTTAAATGCATATTGCTTGAGAGACAAATTATTCGTTCATGATAAATATTGAATGTGGAGTGATGGTTTATGTTACTAACGATGGAGAGGATATTGTGAAGGGTTCATTGCCTATGTGGTCGATATAGATGAGGCACACCCGGAATTGAAGGACATACCCGTAATTACGGATTACCCTGATGTCTTTTCGGATGAATTACCAGGACTACCACCTGTAAGGGAAATGGAATTTTGCATTGAGTTAGTGCCTGGTACAGAGCCGATATCGAAACCACCCTATAGAATGGCTCCGATAGAATTGGAAGAGCTGAAGAAACAGCTGCAAGAGTTGTTGGAGAAGGGGTTTATTAGACCGAGTGTCTCACCTTGGGGAGCACTGGTTCTATTTGTAAGGAAGAAGGATGGAAGCCTCCGACTGTGTATAGATTACCGGTTGTTGAACAAGGCCACCATTAAGAACAAGTACCCCCTTCCAAGAATCGATGATTTGTTGGATCAGCTCTAGGGAGCCGAAGTATTTTCTAAGATAGATCTGCGGTCAGGGTATCATCAATTGAGGATCAGGATTGGAGATATACCCAAGACAGCATTTCGTACCCGTTATGGCCACTACAAGTTTTTGGTGATGCCATTCGGATTGACGAATGCTCCCGCAGCATTTATGGCATTGATGAATGATATATTCAAGCCATACCTGGACAAGTTTGTGATTGTTTTCATAGATGATATTTTGGTGTATTCCAAGTCCAGGGAAGATCATGATGAGCACTTGAGGATAGTTCTGCAGACCCTCCGAGAGAGAGAATTGTATGCCAAACTCAGCAAGTGTAACTTTTGGTTGGAACAGATCTCATTTCTGGGGCATGTCGTGTCAAAGGATGGGGTATCAGTGGATCCATCCAAGATAGAGGCAGTTGTGCAGTGGGAACAGCCCAAGATAGTAACTGAGATCAGGAGTTTCCTGGGATTGGCAGGATATTATCGAAGATTTGTAGAGGGTTTCTCCAGACTAGCTGCTCCGTTGACACGCCTCACGCGTAAGGATGTTAAGTTTACATGGGATGAGGCATGTGAGAAGAGTTTTGAGGAGCTTAAGCGTCGATTGACGACTGCTCCAGTTCTCACCATTCCTACCAGCTCAGGAGGATTCTCGGTGTATACGGATGCATCACACCAGGGACTGGGCTGTGTACTTATGCAGGATGCGAAGGTAGTTGCCTATGGATCTAGACAGTTGAAAGATCATGAGAGGAACTACCCGACACATGA
The DNA here is from genome assembly GCA_033439115.1 of Firmiana major. Classification (NCBI taxonomy): domain Eukaryota; kingdom Viridiplantae; phylum Streptophyta; class Magnoliopsida; order Malvales; family Malvaceae; genus Firmiana; species Firmiana major. The sequence goes on along the minus strand of CM065908.1, from coordinate 39,226,083 downwards.
TTTGGAGTTGGCGGCTGTAGTATTTGCTTTGAAAATATGGCGCCACTATCTCTATGGTGAGAAATTTTAGGTGTTCACAGATCATAAGAGCCTTAAGTACCTGTTCTCGCAGAAAGAGCTGAATATGAGACAGAGGAGATGGCTCGAACTCCTGAAAGACTATGATTGTGAAATCATGTACCACCCGGGTAAGGCAAATGTAGTTGCCGATGCTTTGAGTAGAAAGAACCTTGGGTTGGTGTCTTATATGATGGTACGGGAACATGAATTGTTAGAACACTTTGCGAACCTCAGTTTGGATGTAACCCCACCTGGATCTGAGAGACTTGAGATCATGGCTAGTTTGAGACTAGAGCCGGAGTTGATTGGCCATATTCGGCAAGCCCAGCAGAGCGATCGACGGTGTATCGATTGGCTGAAGCAGATACAGACAGGTGTGGGTATTGATTTTGAGCAGAGTGCTGATGGCTTATTAAGGTTCAGAGGCAGAATATGCGTTCCCAGGGATCCTGAGATCAGGAGAACGATTTTATCAGAGGCTCACTCATCGAAGTATACGATACATCCGGAAAGTACCAAGATGTATCAAAACCTTCGGAAGGTTTATTGGTGGTCTGGAATGAAGAGAGACATTGCTAAATATGTCGCTAAGTGTCTAGTTTGTCAGCAAGTGAAGGTAGAGCATCAGAAGCCTGCAGGATTATTGCAGCCTCTACCGATACCGACATGGAAGTGGGAGCATGTCACCATGGATTTTGTGATGGGGTTGCCGAGGACCCGTAGAGGTCATGATGCCATATGGGTTATTGTGGACCGGTTGACTAAGTCTGCCCATTTCTTGGCTATGAGAGCTACCGATACACTAAGTTAGTTTGCGAACCTGTATATTCGAGAGATAGTACGGCTACATGGTGTACCAGTGAACGTTGTTTCTGATAGGGATGCCCGCTTCACTTCCCATTTTTGGGAACATTTTCAGGAAGCACTGGGGACCCGACTGAGTTTTAGCACCGCTTTCCATCCTCAGACAGATGAGCAGTCAGAGAGGACTATACAGACCCTCGAGGATATGTTGAGAGCGTGTGTGCTGGATTTTAGAGGCTCCTGGGATGACCACCTGCAGTTAGCCGAGTTCGCTTATAATAATAGCTATCATGCTAGTATCGGGATGGCACCCTATGAGGCATTATACGGGCGTAGATGCCGTTCCCCCATTGGATGGGAAGAGGTTGGTGACAGACAGATTTTCACTCCGGACTTAGTGCAGCAGGCATCTGAGGACGTCCAGTTGATATGTGAGAGATTACGGACAGCTCAGAGCCGGCAAAAGAGTTATGCTGACAAGAGACGAAGACCACTGGAGTTTGATGAGGGTGAGTCGGTGTTTCTGAGGGTATCACCATCGAAGGGTATTATGAGATTTGGTAAGAAGGGCAAGCTGAGCCCTAGATATATCGGACCCTTCGAGATTTTGGACAGAGTGGGAGATAAGGCGTATAGATTGGCATTGCCACCGGACTTGGCAAATGTCCACAACGTCTTCCACGTCTCGATGCTTCGGAAGTATCACCCGGACCCGGCACACGTGATAAGATATGAGCCGTTGGAGCTCCATGAGAGTATGACGTATGTTGAGAAACCGGTTCGGATATTGGACAGGAAAGAGAAAGTGTTGCGGAATAAGACAATTCCCCTGGTGAAAGTGCTTTGGCAACACCACACGGCGGAAGAGGCCACGTGGGAATTGGAGAACTTGATACGGGAGAAGTACCCCCAACTTTTTGAAGAGTGACTTGGTTCTAATTTGGAGGACCAAATTCCTTGAAGGAGGGGAGAATGTAAGACCCCGTATATCTATAAGGGTAATGTGTGTAATTGGATCAAATAATATGAATGGACTGTAATGTAAAGCATGATTGATGTAAGTCCATGGATTCAATGTATGTATGTGTAATATAAATTGTAACGTACATACAAGTTTCATTAAGTATGAATACGAAGAAATGAGTTCTAGCAAGTGATGGATGTGATTGAGACTCAAGATGAGTAGTGTGGTAAAATGGAATGGAGTTATGCTTCCATTTGGTTTTATGTAGCATACCTTTGAACATACAATGAATGCACACAAGTTCCAATTTGCATAAGGTATGAATGGATGCCATTTTCAAGTTATAAAGGTGGATGGATGAGAAAATGGCCATGGCAATAGATTAAGGATGTGTTGGTATGAGTTGCAGCAAAGAAACTGCAGGAAATCTGGAAAACATGAGGTCCAGATCGATCTCATAGGATGAGAGATCGATCTGGAAGAGCCAGAATGCTCTTATTTGGGCGAAAGAATAGAGCAGATCGATCTCCAATGGAGCCAGATCGATCTGCCAAGCATTCTGTAGTGAAAAGATCGATCCTCAAGCACCCAGATCGATCTCCTTAGCTCTCTGTTTGGGACCAGATCGATCTCATGCTTCGACAGATCGATCTCATGCTTCAACAGATCGATCTCATTGCTTCGACAGATCGATCTCAGGCTTAAAAATACCGTGAAAATGCTTAAAAATACCGTGAAAAAGAGGGATTTTAAGGGACCAGATCGATCTCCTCTTGGACCAGATCGATCTCCTCAAGTCATTTCTATATAAGGAGAGCTGAAAATCTGGAAATCTCGGAAAAACATTTAACCTTACAATCTCAACCCAAAAACCTAACTTTCCCTCTCTAAAATCAGCCATTTTCAGTGAGATTTGGAGAGAGATCATTAGAGGCAAAGTTGTTCCTATCAAAGAGAAGAACAACATAGTGAGAGGGCATTTTCCCATCTTTGGAATTGAAGGAGTTAAGGGCATTACCATTTGGAGCAAGAAGAGAAATCATATTGGTAAGATTCTAACACTCCAATCCAAATGCATTAGCTATTTAATTGATTTTGGAGTTGATTGATATGAGTATTGATGGATAAACTACCTAGGAATGTAGTGGAATTGGTGTGACCTAGAAATCTAAAATGGGTATAATGTGAGGATATGTGGGATTGAATGAGCCTATGATTTATGGCATGCTAAAGTTGTTATTGGGGTAATATTTATGATCTTAAATGGTTAAATGAGATTACATTGAGTTTGGAGGAATTATGGAAATGGGTATGTATATGATTGATAAATGCCATAGTGAGGGGATTCATGGAATATGAACGCTATGAGCTTTATGTCGATTTGATATTGACTTTGAATAAGTTAATAGGCCTAAGAAGGTCCATAGACTCGAGCTATGGGTAAAGTAATGAAACGAGGCCAAATAAGCTTTAATAGAGGCTATAGATTAAATTGACTATAGCAAGCACAAGGGTTGCAATATATGGATCGAATATAATGCGGGATACGATTTTGTGCAGTCCCGAAGAGTTCGTTGAAGGCAAACCGAACCGTACGAGTAAGCAGCTTAAGGAAGTGGAATCACGCATCGCGATTCCAGGTAAGGGAATTTTGTAAGTATATAGAGGTAGCTGCTCGTATTTTGAACTCGTGGGTATATATAAGGCTTTGGAAATGTGCATGGACTTATAGAAATGTGTTTTGATGGTGTATGAGTATTTGTATGAGATTTGGTTGTTTGAAATGGTTATTGAAAAAGGGATAGTAAGGCTAATAATTGCATAAATCATGTGTTTTGAATGCTTTTACAAAACACAATGCTTTGATTTGAGCAAATAAAAGGATAGGCTGGCTAGTACTTGAATGATGTTGTGAAATAGCCCATATGAGGCACTAAGCATATTATGAGATGTTTTGAATGCATGTAAGCCGCCTATCGCGTGTATGTGATTCAATTCGCGCTAGAGCCTCGCTCGCGCTGGATTTCTATGTTTTCACTTGTGTGAAACGTGCTCGAGCTTAGCTCGCACTTTGAATTTGAATTGTGATGATGTTTATAAACCGTACTGGAGCTTACGCTCGTACGTGGATTTGAGTGGTTTTTCTTATGCATATAACTGTACTGGAGCTATGCTCGTACATGGTTTCTTCATATTTTATGCATAAATGCCGTACCAGAGCGTTGCTCGTACGAAGTGATTGGTTTGATGCATGAATTCGCGCTAGAGCGTAGCTCGCGCTGGTTTTCACACTGTGGTATGTATGAGGCCGTGGCGAGAGATACGGATTAACTCAGGGAACCCAACAGGCCTGACAGACCTCTTAGGTGGGGTGAGGGTGAGGGGCTAGGACCTGACATAATCCATCCAGGGAACCCAACAGGCCTGACAGACCTCTTAGGTGGGGTGAGGGTGAGGGGCTAGGACCTGGATCGGGAACCCAACAGGGGCGAGCAAGGCCATGAGGGGCTAGGACCTGGTATTGAGGTTACTCCCACGCGCTCTTGAGACTATAAAGGTTACACTTGGTATGGGGTAGATAAGACCTATGGCCGGCACCCCCAACCATGTTATGGGTCCGCGGAGTACGATGTACCGTGTATATCACATGGAGTACGATGTACCGCGTGGTGGTTACTTGATTTGAGAAAGTCTGGCGGAGAACTAACCCACCTTCGTGCCAGCATGATACCCCGCACACCGGAATCCGTGTGGTCTGGGATGATATGTGACTATTGGCCAACGTAGTCACTTGAGATATAGTAACCTGTCTCCTTGCTTGATTTACTTACTACCACATGATTTTAAATCTCTAAGTGTGATTGTGATTGTTTAAGGTAGACTCGAATGAGGGGTCGAGCCTCGTGGATTTGAATTGTGAAATGAAAATGAGGTTGTGATTGTGAATTGATGTGATGTGATTGTATGTGATGAGAAAGAGTTTTATGACGTGGGTTTAAAAAGGAGGTTTCTTAATGAATTGCCCTTTTTATGAATTTAAATGAGATCGAGCATGAGATGATTTATACATGATGTTTTACCATGTTTTATATGCCAATTTTACATGACTTTGATACATGATATATATGTATACTCATATGGCATAGTTTTATTCCTCATGCTCCTACCGTAAATGATTTATGCATAACACTATCAGCATGTAGATAGAGTAGTTATCTACCATGCTTGCATTATTGCCTTACTGAGCGTGTGGTTGCTCATCCCACTCTATTTTTCCCCCTACAGAGCGTGCATAGTAGCCCAGTGAGGACTGAGGCGTATTTTTTTGGACTCCGCTGCATCTCCATCGCTAAGAGGTATATACACAGTGATTCTTTTTGTATCTAAACAATGTAAAAGCACAGTATTCTTTTGAGTTGTACTTATGGGGGATGTAGATGTCAGTAAAACATGTATTCGTATAAGTACACGATTAAATGCACATGTATGACATCGTTTTAATTAATTGAGAATGAATGAGATGTGGTGTTTATTATTGACTCACAGCCCAACAGTGTGTGGTGAGTTTAGTTCACGACCGGGTAAGGTAACAGTAAAACGCGAAAAATTTTCAGTGATTTTCGGTTAAAGAGAATGGAATTGGGTCGTGACAGATACACCATCACTAGGCTTATGGTACCTCAGAGATTCTACCTTTGCGCTTCATGCCTATTCCGATGCAGATTTAGGAGGATGTAAGATAGATAGGAAAAACACTTCAGGTATATGTCAATTTTTAAGGAATAGATTAATATCATGGTTCTCAAAGAAACAAAATAATGTAGTTCAATCCACAACCGAAGTAGAATACATTGCAGCCGGTAGTTGTAGTGCTCAATTGTTATGGATTAAACAACAAATGAGAGACTATAGCATATATATGAAACAAATTCCCATACAATGCGATAATACAAGTGCAATTAATCTAACTAAAAATACAATTCAACACTCTAGAACTAAACATATTGAAATTAGACATCACTTTATTAGAGATCATGTGCAAAAATGGGATATAATTCTAAAATATGTTGATACAATGCATCAAGTGGCTGATACTTTCACCAAACCTCTTGACAAGGAAAGATTTTGTGCTCTTAGAGGTGAATTAGGGCTAATGAATGGACCTTGATATGCTTGATGTATGAAGAAAATCTAAGTTTGATTCTATATCAAATGTGTATAAATTCGTTAAGTGTGACTAACAATGTAGCATACACATTTTGATTTATATCTTACAATGTACATAATGTATTTTGTTAAAAGTCATGAATATCTCTTTATCTTCCTTATATACATACTTAATAATGTTGAGTTAATATATTTTGAAATGATAAAACAAGAAAATTCAATAATATAAAGACGATATAAAAACATGTTTAGAAGCTATCAGTACTAGAAATTAAGTTCCTGGAGATGAGAGATCGATCTGGTGATATGAGAGATCGATCTCCTGGGTTTTCTTGGATGAGAGATCGATCTCATAAGGATATGAGATCGATCTGCTAAGGTTTGAACCAGTACAAAGGTATTGAGGAAGCTAAGATCGATCTATAAGGGTTATAAGATCAATCTGCCTACTATAGGATGTTGAGAAGATCGATTTGGTCTAGGAAGAGATCGATCTCCCATAAAACAAAGGTAAAGGCAGTAGATCGATCTATAAGATCGATCTATACTCAAACAGAGAGCTCATGAGATCGATCTGGTATAGGAAGAGATCGATCTCCTCAAAGTTAGAGAGCTAAGGAGATCGATCTGGGTTAATGAGAGATCGATCTCCTCACTATGAGATTACCTGGCAGATCGATCTATAGATCGATCATGCCTCAAACAGAGAGATTGGAAGATCGATCTGCCTATTCGACAGATCGATCTTCTCTAATATTTTCAAATTATGAGATCGATCTGCTCATATATGAGATCGATCTCCTTGCTTTTTTTTTGCCTTGATCTTGCAGGAATTATAACTAAGAGATCGATCTGGTCAAGATGGCAGATCGATCTGGCATTCTATTGGAGGTTCCCAACGGCTCTTTCTGCAAAATATCAACGGGAAAAACAGCATTAAATCTCCAACTACCAATCCTTCAGTATATAATCAAGCATTGAAGACACTGAGAAAGAAGACACCATTGCTGTACATTCTATATATTCTCAAGAGTTTAATTCTTTCATTCCAACTGTCTTCAATCCTCATTTATTGAGTTTGTTGTATAAGCTTGTGTACAAAAGCTGTATTTGTTCTACCCACATAAAAAGCTTGATATTGTATTCATCCTTGCTTTAAGAGAGAAGAGGATCGTTCCTTAGTGAGATACTCTTTGTAAAAAAGGTGAATAGATCTTTGTATAAAAAGGGTAGAGAGGTTATTCCTTAACCTGAAAAAGGGAGTGTGTAACTTTCGTTGAAAGTAAGAAAGAAAGCACTTGACAAGAAGGTCAAGGAGAGAGGACGTAGGCAAGAGATTGGTCGAACCTCTATAAACGACTGTGTTTGATATTCTCTTCCTTATCTTGCTTTAATTTGGTTCAATACATTATATTGCTTATTCATTATTTGTTAATGAAGTTCAAATTAGTTTAAATTTGCCATTAACATTAGAAAACGATTCACCCCCCTCTCGGTAGAGCCAACAATTGGTGTCAGAGCTAGGACTCTTTGATCACATAGGAATAACTTCCTAAGAGTTAGAAATGATCTAATGGCTCACAACAATATAGCAACTAGCTTAGTAGGAGAGGGGCACTCTACGGTTAGGCCTCCTATGTTTAATGGGGAACATTACGCTTATTGGAAGACTAGGATGATGTTATTCATTCAAGCAAATGATTATGAAGTATGGAGGATTATCACTAAAGGACCCCAAATCCCTACAAAAAGAATAGAGGGAAGAGATATCCCTAAAGAAGAAGATGAATGGGATTCAAATGATGTTAAATGTGCTCAGCTAAATGCTAAGGCCATGCACACCCTTTTTTGTGCTTTAGGGCCAAATGAATACAATAGAGTCTCCGGTTGTGACAATGCTAAACAAATTTGGGACAAATTGGCAATCACACATGAAGGTACAACCCAAGTAAAGGAGACTAAGGTAGGAATGCTCACACATGACTATGAGCTATTTAGGATGAAAGATGGAGAGTCAATCAGTGATATGTTCACTAGATTCACTGATGTAATTAATGGATTAAAATCATTAGGAAAAACTTACTCTAATATAGAAATGGTCAAGAAAATATTAAATAGCCTACCTAAATCATGGGAAGCTAAAGTGACTGTAATTGAGGAATCCAAGGACCCTCACACATTGTCAATAGATGAATTAATAGGTTCATTACTCACTTATGAGATGAAATTAAGAAGAAATGAAGAGCCACCCAAGAAAGTGGGAGTTGCTCTAAAATCTACTACTCAAGAGGAAAATAAAAATGAAAATGAGAGTGGTAGTGAAGAAGATCTTGAGATGGCAATGTTTGCCAAAAGATTTAACAAGTTCATGAGAATGAGAGCTAGTGGTAGTAATAGGAGAAACCACAAGAGAGATCAAGAAGAGGTAGGAAGAAAAGATACAATTGTGTGTAATGAATGTAAAAAACCAGGACACATTAAGTTTAACTGCCCTCTTCTTAAAAGGTCCAATGATAGGTTCCACAAAAAGAAGGCAATGGTGGCTACATGGAGCGACAGTGACTGCTCCGATGATGACTCAAATGAGGACATTGCTAACTTGTGCTTCATGGCTATTGAGGATGAAAAGGTAACTTCAAGCCTCAATGAATACTCTTTTGATGAACTGCAAGATGCCTTTGATGATCTTGCATTTGAATATGAATGCATGAGTATGAAATATAAGAAGATAATATCTAAATTGAAGAAAGAGAATGAGTTAATTCTAGAGGACAAATTAGAATGTGAAAAGAAACTAGAAATTACGAATCATGAAATTTGTGACTTAAAAGAAAAAAATAGTAATCTACATAATTCCTTTAATAGATTTTATATGGGTCAGCAAAAGTTAGATAACATGTTAGAAACTCAAAGGGCATTCTTTGATAAAAATGGGTTAGGATATAATGCAAAAAGTAGAGAGACTCATCTCAAAAGCTTCATTGCTAGAAAGAGCATAAATAAACCTTCAACTACTTATTCATATTGTAATAGGAAAGGACATGCATCACATAATTGCAATATGAAGATGACCACTCTTAAAGGAAAAATAGTAAAAAGAATGTGGGTTCCAAAAGAAGTAATTAACTCAAAAGATTTTAATGCATTGGCAAAATGGATCCCAAAGGGATCAAGAATTGCATTCACTAACCTCAAAGGACCCAAGAGAATTTGGGTACCTAAGATATGAGTTTGATTTTTATTGTAGGTAATTGAGCATTGCCACAAAGCTAAAACAAAAGAAGCTTGGTACTTGGACAGTGGATGCTCAAGGCACATGATGGGTGAGAAGAGCCACTTCAACTCATTTAAATCAAAGGTTGGTGGAGAAGTCACGTTTGGGGACAACTCCAAAGGCCAAGTTGAAGGGAGTGGCTCAATAGGTAATGACTATTTTTCATTAGAAAAGGTATTGCTTGTTAGGGGTCTAAAGCATAACTTACTAAGCATAAGTCAACTTTGTGACAAAGGTTACAAAGTAATTTTTGATTGCATGAAATGTCGTGTTATAGATCCTAAGTCAAATAAAGTTTTTTTTCTAGGTCATAGGCAAGGTAATATATACATTGTTTATCTTAATGAACTCAAAAATGAAAATATATGCCTAATGGTAGACAATGAAACAGAATCTTGGTTATGGCATAGAAGACTAGGTCATGCTAGCATGCATGTGTTATCTAAGTTAGCTAGAAAGGATCTAGTTATAGGATTACCTAAGTTGTCCTTTGACTATGAAAAAATATGTGAAGCTTGTGTTAAAGGAAAACATAAAAGGACAACATTTAAGCCTAAGAATAGTGTATCCACCACTTGGCCTCTTCAATTACTCCACCTAGATTTATTTAGACCAACTAGAACAACAAGCCTTGGTGGGAAACACTATGGATTTGTAATAGTTGATGATTACACTAGGTTCACTTGGGTGTTCTTTTTTAGAGTGAAAAATGAAGCTTTAGAAAAGTTCATAGCTTATACAAAAGTGACTCAAAATGAAAAAGGATATACAATAACTAGTATTAGAAGTGATCATGGCAAAGAGTTTGAAAATATAGGATTTGATGAGTATTGCAATGATCAAGGAATTAGCCATAATTTTTCAGCCCCTAGGACACCACAACAAAATGGAGTGGTTGAGAGAAGAAATAGAACATTGGAAGAAATGGCTAGAACCATGTTGTGTGAAAATAATTTACCAAAATATTTTTGGGCTGAAGCTATAAATACATCTTGCTATATCATTAATAGAGACACGATTAGACCCATGCTAAAGAAAACTCCTTATGAGCTTTACAAAGGTAGAAGCCTAACATTAGCTACTTCCATCCTTTTGGCTGCAAATGTTTTGTCTTAAATAATGGGAAAGATAATTTAGGAAAATTTGATGCCAAGAGTGATGAGGGAATCGTTCTAGGATATTCCTTAAATTCAAAGGCTTATAGGGTATATAACAAAAGAACATTGATGGTTGAAGAATCAATTCATGTAATATTTGATGAGTCAAATGATTTATCTAAAGATTCAACCAATGAAGAGGATGTAGTAATATTCGATGAAAACCTAGAGGAAATTCCAAACTTAGAAGAAGATCTATTAGAAAAACTTGACTTAAATCAAGAAGATGAAGAAGAAATAGAGATGTTAGAGAGAGAGTCTAGAGCACCAAGAGAATTAGGATATGTAAAAGATTGTAAAATAGTGGGAGATCCAACTCTTTGAGTTAGAACTAGATCATCTCTAAGGAATATGTGTCAATATATAGCCTTTGTGTCTCAAATAGAACCTAGAAATGTCAATGAAGCCTTAGATGACAATAATTGGTTCTTAGCAATGCAAGAAGAATTAAATCAATTTGAAAGAAGCAAAGTGTGGAAACTAGTCCCTAGGCCTAGTGATCACTCTATAATTGGAACTAAATGGATATTCAAGAACAAGATGGATGAAAATAGTGTGATCATAAGAAACAAGGCTAGATTAGTTGTACAAGGTTATAGACAAGATGAAGGAATAGACTATGATGAAACTTATGCACCGGTAGCTAGATTAGAAGCAATTAGAATGCTACTTGCCTTTGAATGTTATAAAAACTTCAAGTAATATCAAATGGATTTAAAGAGTGCATTTTTAAATGGTTTCATTAATGAAGAAGTGTATGTTGAACAACCTCCCGGCTTTGAAAATCATGAATTTCCTGAACATTTTTTCAAACTATCTAAGGCACTCTATGGTTTGAAACAAGCTCCTAGAGCATGGTATGAAAGGTTGTCAAAATTCTTAATAGAAAAAGGATTTTCAAGAGGAAAAGTAGATACCACTTTATTTATCAAAAATAAAAATAAAGATTTACTAGTTGTTGAAGTGTATGTAGATGATATTATTTTTGGATCAACTAATGAATCTTTATGCCAAGAGTTTGCTAAGATCATGTAAGGTGAATTTGAAATGAGCATGATAGGAGAGCTCACTTTCTTCTTGGGACTTCAAGTGAAGCAAACAAAGGAAGGAACCTTCATCAATTAAGCAAAGTATACTAAGGATTTGCTCAAGCGATTTGGAATGGACAATTGCAAACCTCAAGCAACTCCAATGGGCACCAACATCAAGCTTGATAAAGATGAAAGTGGTAAGTGTGTAGACACTAAACTCTATAGATCTATGATTAGTTCATTGCTCTATTTAACTGCAAGTAGACCAGATATTTTATTTAGTGTATGCCTTTGTGCTAGATTTCAATCCTCTCCTAGGGAATCACACTTATTAGCAACCAAAAAGATCTTTAGATGTCTTAAGGACACTCCCTCTCTAGGACTTTGGTACCCCAAGGACTCCACTTTTACACTTCATGCATTTTCAGATGCAAACTTTGGGGGATGCAAAATAGATAGGAAAAGTACTTCAGGTACCTGTCAATTCTTAGGGAATAGATTAATCTCCTGGTTCTCTAAGAAATAAAATAGTGTGGCTCAGTCACAACTGAAGCTGAATACATAGCAGCAGGTAGTTGTAGTGCTCAAGTGTTGTGGATTAAACAACAAATGAAAGACTATGGTATTGACATGAAATAAGTCTCTATTAAATGTGATAATACTAGTGCCATCAATCTATCTAAAAATCCTATTCAACACTCTAGAACTAAGCACATTGAGATTAGACACCATTTCCTTAAAGACCATGTTCAAAAGGGAGATATAATTCTAGAGTATATTGACACTTTACATCAAATTGCTGATATATTCACCAAACCACTTGATAGAGATAGGTTTTGTGTTCTTAGAGGTGAATTAGGACTCATGAATGTCCCTTAAGATGTATATGCTTCAAAATCTTGATTTTAAGTTGTTTTTAAAAGAGTTTTTCAATGATTTTCCTGGGCAAAAAGTATGAGAGATCGATCTCCTATCAATATAGATCGATCTCCATACTTCAAATGAGCCTAAAGCATAAAGGTTAAGCTAGGTAGATCGATCTTCTCACCCATAAGATCGATCTCCTTAAGCCTCTGTTAAACAACAGATCGATCTATGCATTTGGCAGATCGATCTCCTTAAGCCTCTGTTAAACAGCAGATCGATCTGGGCCCTTGACAGATCGATCTCTTTAAGCTTCTGTATTCTGAGGATCGATCTTGTGGAACAACAGATCGATCTCTTGTGCCCTGGACTATAAAAACTGCTCAAAATTCCCAAATTTCAAAATTCCCAAATCTTTAAAATCCCTAAATTCTGTCACACCTCAGGCTTCGATTCGTCCTCCCAAATCGATCTCAGTACGGTCTTCATCACTTCTCCTCCTCGTTTACTGGTATAGTAACCCACATTGCTAAATTTTTCTAAAAAATTCTTAGTTTAGTGCCCAATTTCTCTCTAGGTCACATCTAGCTACTGTTCTATTGGTTAGGTTTTAGAGAACTAGTTTTAAGAGTGTCTAGAGAGATTCCTGTGTCTAGTTGCAAGCTTAAATCATGCCTCGTATTAAGAGATTAGCCAATATAGAATCTAGACCAACCTCCTCACAACCACCCTCTGCCCCTTTAGTCACTACCTTTAACAAGTGTTTTAAAACACCTGCAAAAAGGAAGAGATATGAAGAGTAGTTTTCCACCATGCTAATTAAACATTGGCGAACCATTGATTTCTCATTTTTAAACAGAATAGATTTTTTGTATCTCTCCAAAATGGAAGAATTTGGTTGGCTTCCATTCTTAAAAATCAATACTCCCGTACCCCCAAACATCATCAAGGCATTCTTTTCTAATGTCGAACTCACCTATGATCCTACTGATACTTGCAAAATTCTTGGGTTTACAACGTATGTCATGGGTAAGTCAATTGCAATAAACCCTGATGTCTTATCCCAAGCTTTCCACATAAGCAATGAATGCTTGACCAATGAAGATGAGGAAGTCCCCTTAGAGTTTGACCTTCCCGGGGATAAGGCGAGTGACCTACCAATGCACCCACGGTTACTCCACCTCATTATCTCATGGAATCTTCGTCCTTTCGGTACCCGTCATTCCACCGTTAGGAGGTTAGATCATTTTTGGATCCACCACATCCACTCCACAAGTCAAAAACCCAACCTTGTCCATTTTATCTATAAAGATTGGTTGAAGATCGTACGAGGCCAAGCCACCACGATAGTTTTTCCGCAACCGTTGGCGTATTTTCTACAATGACTTGGAGTGGACTGCAGTTGTGAAATGGATGAAGTGCCATCCCCAAAGAGCGTCTTGAACATTGGGACACTTCACCAGATGGGCTATTACAAGGACTTTCGAGGTGACTAGAAGAAGAAACAAGAACAACAGCTTGCTGCAGCTATGGAGGAAGATTCATCAAATCAGCCTATTGCTCCACCTGCTGCACCTACTGAGGGTCCATCCTCTTCCTCTGCTCAGCCCCCTGCACCTGCCTCATCACCCGCTGCATGGAGTCCTTTGTGAGGATGATAATGGAGCTGAACCGAAAGATAGATGACGGTTTTGCAATCCTTCATGCCACCCAGCAGGCGATGTATGATGAGCTACAGGTCACTCGTACTCACGTCGAGGAACTACTGGATCGCTTCCCTCGTGCACCTTAGGCCTTAATTGATAGAGCTATTTTGGCTAATGTTTTGATATTATTACTTGGTGTTTGAAAACCTCATTTGCTTGAATGAGTCTTTGATGGAATGACATGTTAGTTATTATTGAAATGTGTTATCATGAATTACTATTTTGAAATGAACAATGTGTTGAAAGTTAAATTGTTCTTTTTAAACCTTTCGTGCTATTGATATGACAAAAAGGGGGAGAAGAAAAGAGAACATGTGGGTTGGTTAAAAGATGTTTAAATGGCTTTAAGAAACATGTCTAAAGGTTTAAAGGAATGATTAAAATGAGGGGGAGTTAAGAAAGTAACGAGGTCAAAAGCTAAAAGAAAGGGGGAGCTTACAAAAAGGGGGAGTTTATGCACAATGCAAATAGGTAACTAAACATGTTTATTGAATAGGTTTTGTCATATCAAAAAGGGGGAGATTGTTGAGTTAATATATTTTGAAATGACAAAACAAGTAAATTCAATAATATAAAGACGATATAAGAACATGTTTAGAAGCTATCAGTACCAAAAATTAAGTTCCTGGAGATGAGAGATCGATCTGGTGATATGAGAAATTGATCTCCTGGGTTTTCTAGGATGAGAGATCGATCTCATGAGGATATGAGATCAATCTGCTAAGGTTTGAACTTGTACAAAAGTATTGAGGAAGCTAAGATCGATCTATAAGGGTTATAAGATCGATCTGCTTACTACAAGATGTTAAGAAGATCGATCTGGTCTATGAAGAGATCGATCTCCCCTAAAACAAAGGTAAAGGCAGTAGATCGATCTATAAGATCGATCTATACTCAAACAGAGAGTTCATGAGATCGATTTGGTATAGGAAGAGATCGATCTCCTCAAAGTCAAAGAGCTAAGGAGATCAATCTGGGTTAATGAGAGATCGATCTCCTCACTACGAGATTACTTGGCAGATCAATCTATAGATTGATCATGCCTCAAACAGAGAGATTGGAAGATCGATCTGCCTATTCGATAGATCGATCTTCTCTAATATTTTCAAATTATGAGATCGATCTGCTCATATATGAGATCGATCTCCTTGCTTCTTTTTGCCTTGATCTTACAGGAATTATAACTAAGAGATCGATCTGGTCAAGATGGCAGATCGATCTGGCATTCTACTGGAGGTTCCCAACAGCTCTTTCTGTAAAATCTCACCGGGAAAAACATCATTAAATGCTCCAACTACCAATCCTTCAGTATATAATCAAGCATTGAAGACAATGAGAAGGAAGACACCATTGCTGCACATTCTGTATATTCTCAAGAGTTTAATTCTTTCATTCCAATTGTCTTCAATCCTCATTTATTGAGTTTGTTGTATAAGCTTGTGTGAAAAAGCTGTATTTGGCGTACCCACATAAAAAGCTTTATATTATATTCATCCTTGCTTTAAGAGAGAAGAGGATTGTTCCTCAGTGAGATAATCTTTGTAAAAAGGGTGAATACATCTTTGTATAAAAAGGACAGAGAGGTTATTCCTTAATTTGAAAAGGGAGTGTGTAACTATCGTTGAAAGTAAGAAAGAAAGCACTTGACAAGAAGGTCAAGGAGAGAGGACGTAGGTAAGAGATTAGCCGAACCTCTATAAATGACTGTGTTTGATATTCTCTTCCTTATCTTGCTTTAATTTGGTTCAATACATTATATTGCTTATTCATTATTTGTTAATTAAGTTGAAATTAGTTTAAATTTGCCATTAACATTAGAAAACCGATACACCCCCCTCTCGGTAGAGCCAACAAATAAAACACATTTTTAAACCATTTTTTTTGCCAAAATGTTAAGAAAAGATCAATCTTTGTTCATTATAAATCGATCTTGTTTACTCAGAATAGCCTATAGCAATCGAGTCATGACTAAGAGATCGATCTGCTATTAAAAGAGATCGATCTTCTTATCTATGTCGTGTTTTTCAAATGCATTCTGGGTAATTGAGATCGAACTCTACCCCCTAGTAGATCGATCTCCTTAGGTTCTGAGCACTTAGAACGTTGTAAAAATAACATCTTTTTTTCAAAAGAACAAAACCCTCCTCTCTCATTGCATCTTCCTCTCTCGCCCTCGAAATCAAGTCTTTGGTAAGTTTTCACCATTTATCTTTAATTTCTCTCAATATTTTCTACCCAACATCTTCTGTTTTTTGTTTGACCTTTTTTATTCTTCATTTTTTTTGGATAGGTCGATCTAGTGATCTAATTGTTCATATTTTTGTTGTGTCTTGATAGCTGTAGTGAACCCATAGTTCCTTAATCTAGTAGGCTGAATTGAATTGGCTGTTATCTCTTTTTGCAGGATTGGAAATTCCCAAATCCTACACTTACCATTGCCACATTTCCTTAAACTCTGCCGATCAAGTGTTTGTTGAAATTCCTCATAGGCTAAAGACACTATGCCACATCCTACAAAATCAGTAGCATCTAAACCTTACTCCTCCAGACCATCTCGCGCATCCTCTTCTAGACCATCCACCTCATAACCTTCAGTTGACAATCCAACTCCTTCCACAACATTTAGTCGATGTTTTCAAACCCTAGCTAAGCGTAAAAGGTTTGATGAACATTTTTCCACTATGACCATTGAGCATTGGTGAACCAAAGAGTTTACCTTTCTTGAGTGTATCAAGTTTCCATATCTCTCAAAATTTCAAGAGTAGTAGTGGCTTCCATTTTTTAAAATCAATACTCCCGTTCCTCTTAACATAATTCGCGCATTCTTTTCCAAGGCTGAAATCATCACTTCACCTAATGATCCATGCCGAACTATAGGTTTTAAAACTTTTGTCATGGCTAAATCATTATACATTGACACAGAGATTCTAGCAAGAGTTTTTGGTATATCCAATTCGGGTCGTACCTATGAAGAAGTAGAGGTACCACTAGAGGTTTATATTACAAATGACTGAGCTAGTGATTTACCTATACATCCACGCTTACTTCATCTAATTATTTCTTAGAATATCTGTCCTTTTAGTACTCGACACTCAATAGTTAGGAAACTTGATCATTTTTTGCTTCAGAACATCAATTCTCCTTATGGTCAAAAACCAAACTTAATTCACTTCATTTTTTAAGATTGGCTTAAAATTATTTGGGCTCAGCTACTACCATTGCTTTTCCTCAACCACTTGCCTTCCTCCTTCAAAGACTTGATGTTGATTGTTCTTGTGAAGGTGGTGAACTGCCTTCACAAAAGAATGTTATAAACATAAGGTCTCTTTACTGTGCTGGGTACTATAAAGATGATGATGGCAATTGGCGCAAAAAGGATGGACCTCCTTCTCAAGATGCAGATATGGAGACCGATGCCCCCATTGAGGCCCCAACACCCCCTGCTTCTTCATCCGCTGTCACATTGGACTAACTTGCTACCACGATTTTGGATTTTTGTCAGCATCTTGATCAACGTTTAGATGACGTTGTGGCAAGGTAAGCCAATCTTAAATCTCAAGTTGCAACACTTCAGGAAACTCAACAGACTATGTTTGACGAGTTGTAAACAACTCGTGTCTGTATCGATGAACTTTTTGATCATTTTCCTCCCTCATCTTAGGTTTCATTAGACACATCCATGTTATCTATACTCCTTTTATAGATGTTTGTTTGAAATACACATCGATATTTTGAAATGACATTTTCTATAAGTTCCTTAATTATCTAGTCATTTCGTATGCTATTTCCTCTTTGACTGGTGATTTGGAATGCTAATATTTGCTTTCTTTATATGACAGAAAGGGGGAGAAGATAAATGATATGCATATATTAAGGAAGAGCAAATCATAAACATTATGCATATATTAAGGTGGAGCAAATCATAAACATTATTCATATTACGAGGGAGCAAATTTTTAAAATACAAATGATTTGGAAACCAATCATATATTAAGGACCAAAATCTTAAAATATTGAACTAAGTTTTGTCATATCAAAAAGGGGGAGATTGTTAGTTTTGGATGATAGATTTTGAAATTACAAAACATTAATTTAAATGTGCTTATTTTAAACCTTCAAATCATTTGTGAGGTATTATTTCTGAGTAATTGTCTTAGAGAATATATTGCCAATTGTACTAAAAATTACTTAGAAAACTTGTGAAGATCTAAACTTAGAAACCTTTGTAAACTAAATTTTTACTGGGAAAACTGATACTTAAGCCAAGAGATCGATTTCTTAAGGTTGTGAGATCGATCTCCTTTTGGCAAAATCATTGTGAGTTTGATCCCTTTTTAGCAGAATCATTATGAGATCAATCTCCTTTTGGCAAAACCATATCAGAACTCAATGAGAAGATGAGATCGATCCCTCTGTATGATGAGATCGATCTCTTTTACTGAAGTACCTTTGTGATTGCAGGTTCTGGAACTAAATGATCGATCCTCTCGGGTAAGGAGATCGATCTGGCATTCTTCTACAGAACTCCAACGGCTAGTTTTTTAGGGTTTCAACGGGAAGAATTACATTAAATGCTTCACCAACCAATTGGCTGTATAAATACAAGTCATAAAGACATTGAAGAAAAAAAGAGAAGCTCAGAGTATTCTTGCAGAAAACATTCTTTATGTCTTTAGCTAAAAGTGTGCTTAATTGTCATAGAAAGCTTTAGTTAAGCTATTCATTTTCATCACCTACCCATTAAGAAAGCCTTGATTGTATTTGTTCTTCATCTTAAAGCAGAAGGGAGAGTTCCTCTATGATAGAGCTGTTATAAAAGAGTTTGAATAACAATATTTGCTAAATGGATAGAGAGGTTATTCCTTAACCATGAAAAGGAAGTTGTAAAGTTCATCTTGATAGTGGAAGTGACTCATTGTCAATAAGATCAAGAAGAGATGACGTAGGCAAAGGATTTAGTCGAACCTCTATAACTCATTGTGTTTACTACTTCTTTCCCTTATCTCCTTATTTACTGCACATTTGTTCTGAATCTTATAGTAGTTATAAATTTATTTGTGTGCAATATTAGCTAAGTAAGCTTTAAATTTGGTAAATTGATAGAAAACCGATTCACCCCCACTCGGTTGAGCCAACATAGCTTATTTAGCTTATGCTCAGTATTTTCGATTTAAGCATCCATTGCTTTTCTATCTCGATCGTGATATGGATTTTGGAAACACGATTGTTGGATGTTTTTCATTTATAGACGTTTTAGTTAAGTTAATTCTTATAGAGTATATATAGACCTTCGGATCTGTAATCAAAGATAATACCCTAGTCACGGGGTAATTTCAACTCACTAATAGTTACAATAGGAAGCCTTTATCGAAATATAATTATGGACGTCACTTAGATTTGTATAATTTAATCATCTAATTTTGTGAATAAGATATCGATGATATGATTTTAGAAATCGCTTTTGAATGTATGAAGGTGACATGAATTAAGCTCTTTGAGATGAGATGGCATCGAATGGAATTAATCGAGTCCTAGGATAAGGAATGAATGATGTCTAAGAATATTAAGAGACATAAGTATGTAAGAATATTGACAATAAGATTATCAGAATGATATGTTCTTATACAGACCTATTTTGAAATAAATATTTTTTCTCGAAGCAAATTATAATTTTATGAGATGTAAGAAGCTTACATGATTTTTGTATGATTTTATAAATTTGATAATTTAGATCAAGCATGTATATATGTGTTTTTGGAAATACAATTTTCGTAAGCTTTTGTACAAAAACATTTGAAAATGATTTAAGTGTGATAAGGAAGCAAGATTTTTTAAGACGACAGGCTACCATTAGTGTATGTTGAGTGCATAATCATGCCCGCTACTTGTGTTGTTCGGCTCCCTCACTTGTTGTGATCGTTCAGATTCACTTGTGTAGTGTCTATTTTCGCCTGTGTGGTGTCTGATTTCGCTACATGCGGTGTCTATTTTGTAGTTTTCATGCTTGCGCAGCATGCACGTACGTCACCAGCACGGTGAGTGCCAGTGGTGCCCGCGCCCTAGCTGTGTGTTAGTCAAATGATCAGATACTATGTTAGAATTGTTGTATGACTCGGGCCCAGTCTACAGTCCCCATGGCCAGGGGTATGATGTTCCTTCTTTAGAGGATGCCTTCTTTTGAGGATGAAGTATGTTTGCATGATAACTATTCAGATGTAGTGTAGTCTCCATGTTTCAGTATATGAGTGATTTGAGTTGTGAAAGTAAGTAAGCTATGTTAAAGTAAGTAAGTAAGTATGTATACGTTGATGAAGGAAATATGTATATTTTATTTCAAAGTAAGTAAGTATGTAAGTTTGATTTAAGTACGTATGTACCAATGTTTCATATCAAAATACATAAATAAATATTGTTTTTATGTTTTTCTTCGATAAGCAAGTAACATGATGAAAGATGTTTCAAATTTTGAACTATGTTTTGAAAAGTGCTTTGAAATATGAAAAGTAATTTGAAACGTGAAGAATGTTTTGAAGTAGGAAGTACATTTTCAAAAATATTTTATGAACATAAACATGGTTATGTGAAATAAGTATGTTGTTGCCTCCACTAACCGGGAAGAAATGGTTTGTAATGGAGTCCCAATTGAAGGAATATAATGGTCAGTGGTGTCACTACTAACGGGTTAAAATAGTTAGCAAAAGATAGTAAGTGATACGCTTCGAATTTCGATATATGTTTCAAAATAAGAACTACGTTTCCAGAACAAAAAGAGTTTGGAATACGAAAGATGTTTCAAATATAAGGATCATATTTTGAATGGGAATATGTTTTTGATGTAAGACTAATCCCAAATAAGGTAAATGTTTCGATATAGAAGATGATGTGAAATAAGATAAGTTTAAAGTACGATAAGCTTAGAATACGAATGATGTATGAGTAAGTGATGTTTCGAAGTACAATTATTTTCGGTATATGAATATTCTTGATGTATGATATAATTTCAAGAACGGTTGTGTCTGAAGGATGAATGAGGATGGCAATAAATTTTGGTTTCTGCTTTCGACTATGGTTTGAAATTTTGAATTCTTATGATTATGTTAGTACGAGTGGTCAGGTTTGATAGCTAATTAAGATATTTCAAGATACCTCCCCACCTGAAAAACTTGACAGCGTCTAGAATATACGCTAGTCTATAAACCCAAGAGAAGTATGACCTTTGATAAGTTTCGATTGAAAGGTATGGCTTGGAACAAGATATGTTTTGAAATGTGATAAGTTAAAAAAAAAGTGATAAGAAAGAATGATAGAATGGAATAAGTTATACATGCATTAGAAATTCAGTGTCAAATAAGTTATTACCTCTGTACTCGTGTGGTTTGCTTACTGAGCTTTCCAAAGCTCACCCCTTCCTTCATTCCCTCACAGGTACACACTAGAGTTGCATCAGCATCAGTATCAATATCCGCTTCGAAGTGAACACTTCGAGATTTGACAGCTCACATCGGTACAATTATTTATACTATTTAATTGTACATGTCAGACAAATTACCTTTAAGTGTATATGTTGGGATATGTATTAAATTTAGAAATGACTACAAGAGTTAAAAAGAAGTTAGGTTAGGACCTTAGGTTCATAACCTTAAACTAAACTAGGTAATTTGAGACCTAGAAATAGTTATGACTGCACTCACATGACAAACATTTATGGAAAGAAAAATTGAAAAATTTAGCCAAAATGTTTCATACTTCCGTAATAAATTACTTAAAATAAGTAGTTTCGGGTCGTTTACACTAAGATGGATCAAATGGTACCAAAGTGATAAGGCTTAGGTACTTAAGGGTCCCAAGTTCAAACTGCGATGGGGACGCGAATTGTGGAGAGGCAAACCCTAGGCTAACTTGATCCTGGCTCACCCACGATTAAACCGTTCGGGTCAGTGGACCCAAAGCAGATAGTATAGATGAGTAACGATGTCACAGCATTCGATGTTGTGGGACTAAAATGGGTGGCCATGGCTGGCTGGGTTGGGCCGTTACATTATCTATAATTTTATACTACTGAGGTTTTGGTGATTAATTATTGACTTTGGAAATCATGTATGTATATAAGATTGTGGTCATAAGTAGTTGGTGATAGATGACCGGGTTATTATGTTTTTCGTACTTGATTGATTTAGTGATCTCATGTGTTAATATGCAATTGTGTTACCTTATCTTTATGATGTAATTGAAAATTGGTGTTATTGGAGTTATGTGTGCATTTGCATTATGTTACATTATTTCGGATCTCGAGTTGCATGTTTTGAACGAAATTGCATATAATGGGTTTTATATGTGTAATGTCCTGATTCAATAGAAGTATGGACTAACTTTTTATTTTTTTCCTATTAGTTGCCTACGTTCAGTGTAAGGCGCGATCGACTTATTAACTAATCCTTTATTGTTTTATAATTATTATTTCTTAGTTCGTGGTTCCAGTTCAAACATCGAGTGATGTAAACTAATGATTAAATAACCTTACTAAAACATCCACAAGAACATCGTATCCAGTTACAACTATAAATTATACAAAAAGAATCAAACTATATCCTTCCAATACATCACCCTAAAAAAAGCTATAATCGATGCCTAATCTAGCCTAATTGACAACATTAGACATTCATTGTAGCCTATCATTACATCTAATATTTAACATGTAAAGTAAACACATCGCTTAGTCTGTGCATCGGTTGTCTAGAAAACAAAAAGAGGTATATACCTTGAAAATACAAAAGATGAGCCGAGAGAGTCTTCGAATCTAACCACCTACAAAAGCAGTGCTCCTCAAATCACTGCAAAATCAGTCTAAAAAGTGAAGAAGGTAAGCTACGCGCTTAGCAAGAAACACAATTACAAGCACAACGCATCAAAACATTGATGCAAAATCAAATGCAAAACATGCGGATTTAGAGCAAAATAATACTTTTCAAAACGTGTTTATCGAAATCGATTATCTAGCATAGGTATAATTTGTCAGACCCAGATTTTTGTAGCTTATTCCTTATGATTCCTATGTGTATGAACACTATGTTATTATAGTTGAATCATAAGAAGAGTATTTACTAGACTTAAAGTGTTAGTGAAATGATTTAATACGCAAAAGCTACATAAAATGCCTAATGTGAGCGATAAGTGTCACAGGCTAAACCGAGTAAATCTAAATCATTCTGACTGAAAATAAGAACTTAAAATAAGAGAGCATAGAGAGCTCATGAAGGAAAGTCACCTTGATTTAGTCCCGAACATAGAAAACGAGAGTAAAAGTTAAAAAGGGTAAAATGGACCTTTTTGGCGAGAAAATGTGTTTCGGGTGAAATTATCCATCGAGAACGGCTGAAACATAAAGACGAGAGTGTAAGACATAAGATATGACACTTTTGAAATTTGGAGAAAAAGTCAACTTGGTCAATGGTTAAGGAAAAAGTCAACTATAGTTAAGAAAGTGGACTTTTACCATAGTTGACTAATCATGGTTAAAAATTAACCCAAGTGTGGAGAAAAAATTGAGGAAAAATATTCTTGGCCAGAATACAAGATAATCATCCCCAAAAGTAAGAAAAATTTATTCGGAAGGATTCCGAATTTATTTTAATGGTTAAAACGCAATGGGCCAAAGTTGGAAATTTTAAAGCCCATTAAGGTATCATAAGTGTGGGCCGAAATTGGAAAGCCCAATGGGCCAAATTGTTGGGCCAATTTATGGGCCAAATATTGAGACAATTAAAGTCCCAATAGGTAGAAAAAATTTCAGCTCAAAAGCCCAAAGGAAAAGCCCAAACCGAGAAGCCCAATTGAAAGCCCATGTGAATAAGTTAAAAGCCATTAATGAAAGGTAACAAAGTTTAAAATGATAACCATTATCTAAACTTTTTGGAAGTCAATTAAGGTGGCTGGATTTTTAGCTTAATGACTAAGCAATGGACTTATAAATACCAGCCAACACATAATCATCTTCATCCTTTCATTTTCGGCAAAGTGAAGAAACCATAACCGAAAAGTTTTCTAAGCTTTCTCTCACTAGAAATCACTATGAAAAAGGCATATTTGGAACTTTCAATCTTCATGAAAGTTGTTCCAAATTGAGAGGAGAGTGACATATTGGAATTGGCATATAATCTATGAGTTATATGGAGTTGATTGGTATATGTTTTATGGATTGAAACACATGAAAAGACTTTGAACATGTGATGACCGAAAGTTGGTATATGAGTTTTGATAAATACCCATGTGATTTTAAGACATGTATAGGTTGATATGCATGTAAACATGATTAAGGCATAGTTAGGTCCATTAAGGATTATTAAAGCCCATTAAGGGAAAATAGACTATATTAATGTGTAATTCAGTAGGAAAATTATAATTAACCTGAGGAATAGTTATTTACAGCTCCGGAGTTTACATTGAGAGCTGATCGGACTGCGAGATTGAACAGCACCGAGGAAGTGAGGTCACTTGACGTGATCCGAGGTAAGGGACTTTTGTAAGTAGTTAGAGATACCTGCACGTATTTTCGTCTGCTTTTACATTCACTTAAAAACTCTAAGGGTCAGAGAGCGTGAATAATAATTATTAAGACCCGATAATGGAAAATTACGATTTTGCCCCTAGTTAGTCAAAAAGTCAACTTTTGTGAAAAGTTACAAAAAGCATGGAAACTATTATTGTGAGTGTTTAACTACTGTTTAGCATGAAAATAAATAGATAGGCTAATGATTTTAAGGTTGATGTGAATTAAGCACACTTTATAGTGTTGATTTTGATGTTTTGTAAATCATCCTTTTTAAAGAGCCATCTATCATATTATGTGAGAATGAATCGTGCTAGAGCACAGCTTGCACTGGATTTCATATATTTTCCACATACATTAGTGCTGGATGTTGATTCGCACTAGATTTTCATGACATGCATGATAGAGTACTGGAGTTTTACTCGTACTCAGTTTTATATGATATATGCATGACAGAGTGCTGGAGCGATTAGCTTGTACTCGAGTTTTACATGAGATACATGACAGAGTACTGGAGCGTTCCTCGTACTCGATTCTTCATGGTTTATACATGACATAGTACTGGAGATATTGCTCGTACTTGATTTGATGATATTATGCATATCATGGTACTGGATCTATTGCTCGTGCTTGATTTAATACATGAACTATGCATTGACCTAGTTGCTGGAGGTTTACTCGCACTAGAGTCGAGTTTGTGATGTGAAACAGTGTTTGAGCGAAGTGTCGACTGTGAGTCGCACTCAAGACGCACACTGTATGTGATATATAATACATGTTAAAACCTATGCTCGAGTCCTTGTGTGACTGTGTGTCACATCTTGTGAGAGGATATCCGCATGAGGGTAATATAGACGTGGTATGATATTCCATGGTTTGAGGGCTAAGACCTATGGCAGGCACCCTGACTGTGATGTAGGGTCCATGGGTGTACTTTGTACCGTGCCCGGGGTACGAGGAGTACGCTGTACCGTGTGTTACGTATAGCTGATGGCTGTAGTGGACTGACCATCCTCCCGTTGCAGCAGTGGTACTCCGCGCACCGAGATCTTTGTGGCCTGGGTTCACATTTCGGATATGATCATAGTCCAGGATACTATTTGCATTTCACCACAGAGTCTCACATGATATATCACATTGATTGACTGATTTAAATTGCGGACAGACCTGAGGGATGGGTCGGACTCCGATTTTGTGTTGTGAATTATTTAATGTCATATTTATTGTGATTTAAATATACATGGCATGATTTACATAAAGGCATGATTTATATAAAGATGCATTGTTTTGCACTACATGCCTACATTTGAGAAAGAAAGCATGATTTCTATACATGGGATTTAATCTGTACAAGTATATATATTATATATCAAGACATGCTTTTAAAGTGAGTTAAGGAAATAATGTTTTCAAGGCATAGCATTATTTTGAGTAGATAGTGTAGATATCTACTTGCTTGCCTGATTTCCTTACTGAGCGCGTTCTATGCTCACCCCCTTTCTTTACATCTCTCTACAGAGCGTCAGCAGTAAAGCGAGAGCTATCGAGGGATAGTATTCTTGAGTCTACTGCTAGTTCCTATCGATCGCCAGGTATACATATTTTGTACAGTTGTGTATCTAAACATAGAAATAGCACAGTGATGTATACGACATATATATTATGGGGAATGTATTTGTGTTAGACTTTATATAATCTCACATGTATTATAAAGCAGTTACAGTCAGTAACAATATATTGACATGTATGTATGATAATGGATGATGTGGTAAGCGAGGACTCTGACATCGAATCACAGCCCAACCATTGAAGAGAGGAAAGGTAAGTTAAAAATGCAAAAAAATTTGTAGTGATTTTGGATAAAGTCATGGATTGAGAATGGGGTCCTAACATAATTAAAATTGAAACGTATCAAAATCATTCTTATTAAATATAATACACATCAGAAGTGTACTTATGAAACCAAAACTTATCAAATCGGATTAAATAGTTAAGACTAGGCTGTGTCCCTATAGTAGTCATTCAATATATAAATATGAATCTCTAACCTCGAGAGAATCATAAGAAAAGTAACCTATGGCCATGGTCAGAGTCCCCAGTATCTTATGATAAATGAGTATCGAGGAGCAATAGATGTGTCCAAGTCTAACAACCGCGAAAAGTGCAATTTGGTACACAAAGAGTACCACTCGGTACGTGCGTGTATGGATCCTTCGTGGCTCGCGACATGACACGATTACCACTTGGTACTCTCATGCATGGATTGTGAGACCCCGTATATGTATAAGGGTATATATGTACATAGAAATGTAAATAGAGTTGTACTATGAATTCATAAGTGAAGTATATGTGATGTAAGTCCATAAGTAATGTACACACTTGTAATGAGAGTGGTAATTGTACACACAAGTTACATTATGTATGAATGTGAAGAAATGGACTTAAAACATGTGGAGAATGTGTGTAGAATGGATTATGAGTAGTTTGGTAAAATGGAAGTAGAATTGCATAAGATGTGCACTTCCATTTTTGTTTATATTAAGTACCATTGGTCATACAAAGATCCTACACAAGTTTTAATGTGTATGAAGTGAGGATGGATGCCATTTTCAAGTCTCAAAGATGAATGAATGAGGAAATGATCATGGTAGCAAATTAAGGATGTTTGGTAAGTGTTGTTACAGAGGAACTGCAGAAAATCTGGAAATTTTGAAAGGCAGATCGATCTCATGGGATGAGAGATCGATCTAGAAGAGCCAGAATGCTCTTATTTGGGCAAAAGAATAGAGCAGATCGATCTCCAATGGAGCCAGATCGATCTCCTTAGCTCTCTGTTTGGGAGCAGATCGATCTCATGCTTCGACAGATCGATCTCATGCCTCGACAGATCGAT
This sequence comes from Firmiana major, assembly GCA_033439115.1. Classification (NCBI taxonomy): domain Eukaryota; kingdom Viridiplantae; phylum Streptophyta; class Magnoliopsida; order Malvales; family Malvaceae; genus Firmiana; species Firmiana major. Next base: position 39,198,617 of record CM065908.1, on the reverse strand, counting down.
CTCATGCTTCGACAGATCGATCTCAGGCTTAAAAATGCCGTGAAAAAGAGGGATTTTAAGGGACCAGATCGATCTCCTCTTGGACCAGATCGATCTCCTCAAGCTAATTCTATATAAGGAGTGCTGGAAATCAGAAAATTTCGGGAAAAACACAAACCTTCCACTTTCAACCCAAAAACCTAACATTCTCTCTCAAAAATCAGCCATTTTCAGTGAGGTTTAAAGAGAGACCATTAGAGACAAAGTTGTTCCTATCAAAGAGAAGAACAACATAGTTGGAAAACCATTTTCCCATTGATGGTATTGAAGGAGTTAAGGGCATTGCCATTTGGAACAAGAAGAGAACTCAAATTGGGTAAGATTCTAACACTCCAACCATGGTACATTGTTTATATAATTGATTTTGGAGTTGTTTGGCATGAGTATGGATGGTTAGAAACTATCTAGAATGCATTGGAATGATTTTGACCTAGAAATGGTCTAGTGTGAGAAAGTGGAATGTATGGAGATTAATGATGAATGAGATATGTAAAAGTTATTCATAGTGTTGTGGTATGATTTTTAAGATGTGGTTAGTGGATAAATTGTGAGATTTACCTAAAAGAGGTAAAATGTGGATTAAGGCATTTGTAAAATGCATAAGTGAATAATATTGACTAGTGATGTCAATTATGGGTTAAATACATTAACTCAATCGATTTAATGAATGAATCGTAGCTTCCGAGGACACGCCGAGGCGAGTTGAGCCAAGAGCGTGAGAAGCTAAAAGGAAAGGAGTCACACCAAGTAAATCGAGGTAAGGGAATTGTGTGGACTCTTAGAGATATCTGTGCGCAATTTGGGTGCTTGAACGTTTTGCTAGAATGCATGAGATTAGGAAATGTTGTTGGGTGATTGAAGGGTAAAAGTTGGGAGTTTGAGAAATGTGCATGAAAACAAAAGCATATTGCTTTGAAAATCATGTTTTATTGCTTTTTAGCAAGTAATTGGTAGGTTGGCTAACATTAAAATGATTTGCAAAAGAAATGAGTGTGTTTTGGTTTTGTTAACCACATTTTGCAAGTTTTGAGCCACCTACATGATTCCGTGAGTATGAAAGAGTGCAAGAGGCACTAGTTTTCACATGGATTTCATAATTGTTTTGGCATTGTGCTCGAGTTTGTCTCGCATTGGATGCCCACCTTGTATGTTGCCGTGTTTGGAGCTTCGAGTAGACTGGGTGTCACATCGATTAAATAGGCTCACACGTACATTGTGTTGACATGATTAATTAGCCGTGTTAGGAGCTTCAGATAGACAAGAGGTCGCCCCGATTAAATAGGCTCACACGTGCGTTTGAGATGTGGCGTGATATGATGTGTTGATTGGGTCCACGGAGTACGTCGTACCGTGCATGTAGCATGGAGTACACTGTACCGTGTTGAGTTATGAGGTGTCGTCTTCGGACGAGATCTGCTATGGACCGGCGGGTAGGATTTGACCCACCTCCCGTATGGAAGCAGATAGTGGTGATATCCCGCACACCTGATCCGTGTAGCCGGTATCACAGGTTATGTACATAGGCCTTGAGGTTATTACCTATTGTTGAACTGCCTATCTCACATGTCTACTGCTATTTGAGATTAAATCCATGTTTGAAATGATTGTGGGTCAGGAAAGCCCGAGGGATGGGCTGAGACCTGACCAGTGATGAATTGATTTGTTAATGGTTTTTAAAGTGCACGGATGCATGGTGTTTAATGCCATGCTTTATTGTGAAAATGCATGATGGGTAATGCCATGCTTTTATTGTGAATTATGCATGATGATTTATACCATGCTTTGAGTTGACATGTGCACTTGATTTCTATAGCATGAATGCTTTACATACCATTAACACAATCATACACTCATGTTTTGAGATAAACAATGAATTAAATGCTTTTGAGCATGGCATCACGATCACGTAGATAGTACAGTATCTACCTGTTCGCATGATTGCCTTACTGAGCGTGTGGTTTGCTCACCCCCCTTATTTCCCCCTCTCTACAGAGATTTGTGTATAGATTGGACGTGACTGGAGGCGTTCCCTTTTTGGTAATTCCGCTGCATCCCATCGCTAAAGGTATACACACCTTGATTATTTTGTATCTAAACTAGACATAGCACAGTAGCATTTTGTATGTAACCACTGGGGATGTAAAACAAGGTAAACACATGTAACAACTCTGATATATATACATTTATACAAGTGTTTACTCATAAATAATGTTTCAAATTGAATTGGTATGGTGGAGTGAGTTAGACGTCGACACACAGCCCAACTGTTAAGTGTGTGGTTGTTCACGATCGAGGAAGGATGATTAAGGATTGATGCATGAAAATGCAAAAAATTTGTACGTATTTTGGTAAGTTGAGGGTCGTGACATGGATACCACTCGACTCTCAACATGAGACCCAAGTTATACACTGATGGTGCTTGTCATCCCAAAAAGTTGTTTTTAAAAGCATATCTTGAGCCACTCGGTCCTACGTCAAATAGACCATTAAAAATGACCCACGTTTTAATATCATAATGAATATTATAGCCTTTAGATCCATAAAACATTCACAAATGCATTTTAAATCACTTGGGAAGTTAATAAGTCATTTTGTTACTTTAAAATATGATTGAATTCAAAATCTGAAAAGGAAGATTGATCATTTGGTCAAAACAGATCGATCCCAAGTTGGCAAAATGCTTTTATGCTGGTAAAAAGGTAGAGGGGATCGATCTTTGCCTTTGAGGCGATTAATCCCTCATATCTAGAAACCAAAGTTTTTGGAAGAACTTGAAAAGGGATTGATCCCTCATCTTGAGGGATCATTCCCTAAAGCTCAAAAATGCAGTTTTTTATTGAGTTTAAACCTCTAGCAAATATAAAACATTTCAAAACATCATATGCTTTCATGAAAAACCCTTTTTCTGATAAAACTTTCATGATATGCTTGCAAAAACTATCATGCATTAAAACCTTTTAAGAATAAGGGAGTTTGAACCTAAGTTTCCAATACCTGTCTAAAATACACTATTTTGATGTTTTATAAGTTTCATTAAATTAAACATGCCCATTTAGACACCATCATAGTTGCTAACTTATCCCTTACCTCTTGAATGAAGCACTTGTCACCAATGAGATCTAACCGCCCTTCTTTGGCTTAATACCACTACCCACAATCCTTTGCTGCATTCTACAACAACTCTCATTCTTTACAAACTCATCAACATAAGTTCTTATTCATTATTAAGGACTATTTATGGGCAAACCCTAAAGTAACAATTCTATATTTTTCCTTAAAAATTTCCTTAGGCAAAACATAGATCACAGTCTAAATATCAACCTATATGAATTCCATAATTTTTTAAAAGCTTTACCTCAATCTTATTATTAGGTTTAAACTGTAAGACCCGTAAATTTCTATTTAATGTTTATGATTATTGAATGTATGGGCAAGTTACATTACATATGAATTGCAAGAAATAGATGTTTATAAGTTCTAAGTGTGAATAAATCGTAAAATGAGTAGAAAATCAATTGGATGGAAGTTTAACTTAGAAAATTTGGGAAAATTACAACTAGAATGCTGCAGGAAGTAGGGCATATCGATCTCATGTGAGGAGAGATCGATCTTATAGCCTGGAGAACACAATGCCAAGCATTCTGCAAGAGGGAGATCAATCCTTCATTCAAGCAGATCGATCTCAAGTCATCTCGGGTTGAACTAGATCGATGTCCTTCCATAGGCAGATCGATCTCCAATGGTCTTTAGATAGGCGAGATTGATCTCCTCTTAAGGCTAGATCGATCTCATTACCTTGAGCAGATCGATCTCATGCATTTCAACAAATCGATCCCCTGCCTACAATTCTAAAGGATTCAAGCAAGGGTAGATCAAACTCTCCCCTATGCAGATTGATCTCCTAAGACATTTCCTATAAAAACTAGGCAGTTAGATCGGCATTTCACATGAACAAATTCATTTCCTCCATTTTTAACATTAACCTAGCTTTCTCACTCTAAAAACTATCACATTTCCATAAAGATTTGAGACAAAGCTATTAGAGCAAAGTTGTTCATTGTGAAGAGAAGAGCAACATAGCTTGGAATCTACTCTTTATTGGTTGGATTTAAGGAGCAAAGGAGTCTTCAAATTTTGAAAAGAGGAAAGTCAAGCTAGGTGAGTTTCTAATGCACAAACTCAAAGTATATTTATCTAGTTATTGTTGTTAGTAGATTGTGTATGTATTGATTATTGAAACTACCTAGAATGTGATGGAACAAGCATAACCTAGAATGAGCTAGTGTGAGAAAATGTGATATGGTTGAGTTGATGATAAATGGCTTATACTAAGGTGTTAGTGAGGTGATATGCATGATTTTGAGATGATTGAATAAAGCTACATTGTGAGATTATTCAAGTTATGAAAATAAGCATATGTGGTGTTTGATAAATTGTCATACTGAAGTAAATGATGAACTAGAAGCACTATGAGCTTAAAACCGGTTTAGTGTGTATCAATAGGCTTAAAGAGTTCAATAGACTCTCGAGAAATAAATAGAGCGATCAAAATGGACTTAAGGGGAAATGGGGTTGTATAAGTGTTAAAGAAAACTATAAGTTGAATCGACTATAGTAAACAAAAGAAATTTAATTTCATTGGATTAAATTGATGTGATACGTAATTTTGTGCAGTCCCGGAGACTTCATTGGAGACGAATCAAACTGCACAATCGAGCAGCTCTAAGGAAGCAGAATCACTCGACGCGATTCCAAGTAAGGGAATTTTGTAAGTACTTAGAGATAGTTGCACGTATTCTGTTGGTGTATTTAGGGCTTTGCAAATGCTTGGTTATTGTGTGAACGACTATGAATATATATGATTTTGTTTTGAATTGAATCTTACAAAAAGGGATAGTAAGGCTAATAATTGCATAATTATCATGTTTTGACATTTTTATGAAATACATTGCTTTGGTTTAAGCAAAATGATTTCTTAATTTCATGTAATGGCACGAGTCAGTAGCAAATTGTGATTTTGAATGTGTTTTGTTGAAGTGGAACCACCTATCAGATTTGTATGAGTTAAATCATGTTGGAGCTTCGCTCGCACTATATTTTGATGTCTCTATTACGTATGAAATGTGCTGGAGGTTAGCTCGCACCCCGTTTTTTAGTTATGTCAGGACCTGTTCTCAATCCATGACTTTAACCAAAATCACTACAAATTTTTCGCTTTTTGACTTACCTTTCCTCTCTTCAATGGTTGGGCTGTGATTCGATGTCAGAGTCCTCACTTACCACATCATCCAATATCATACATACATGTCAACATACTATTACTTGCTTTTATCATACATGTAAGATTATATAAAATCTAATACAAATACATTCCCCATAATATATATCGTATACATCACTGTGTTGTTTCTATGTTTAGATACACAACTGTACAAAATCTGTATACCTAGCGGTCGATAGGAACTAGCTGTGGACTCAGGAATACTATCCCTCGATAGCTCTCGCTCTACTGGCGCTCTGTAGAGAGATGTAAAGAAAAGGGGGTGAGCATACAACGCGCTCAGTAAGAAAATCAGGCAAGCAAGTAGATATCTACACTATCTACTCAAAATAATGCTATGCCTTGAAAACATTATTTCCTTAACTCATTTCAAAAGCATGTCTTGAAATATAATATATATATATATACTTGTACAGATTAAATCCTATGTACAGAAATCATGCTTTCTTTCTCAAATGTAGGCATGTAGTGCAAAACAATGCATCGTATATAAATCATGCATTTATGGAAATCATGCCATGTATATTTAAATCATAATAAATATGGCATTAAATAATTCACATCATAAAATCGGAGTCCGACCCATCCCTCAGGTCTGTCCGCAATTTAAATCAGTCAATCAAAGTGATATATCAAGTGAGACTCTGTGGTTAAATGCAAATAGTATCCTAGACTATGATCATATCCGAAATGTGATCCCAAACAACACAGTACTCGGTGTGCGGGGCATCACTGCTGCAACGGGAGGATGGTCATCCACTACAGCCGTCAGCTATACGTAACACACGGTACAGCGTACTCCTCGCGCCCTCAGGCACGGTACAAAGTACACCTGTGGACCCTACATCACAGCCAGGGTGCTTGCCATAGGTCTTAGCCCTCGTACCTGTGGAATATCATACCACGTCTATATTAACCTCATGTGGATATCCTCTCACAAGATGTGACACACAGTCACACAAGGACTCGGGCATGGGTTTTAACATGTACTATATATCACATATAGTGTGCGTCTTGAGTGTGACCCACAGTCGACACTCCGCTCAAACACTGTTTCACATCACAAACTCAACTCTAGTGCGAGTAAACCTCCAGCAACTAGGTCAATGCATAGTTCATGTATTAAATCAAGTACGAGCAATAGCTCCAGTACCATGCTATGCACAATATCAAATCAAGTATGAGCAATAGCTCCAGTACTATGTCATGTATAAACCATGAAGAATCGAGTACGAGCAACGCTCTAGTACTCTGTCATGTATCTCATGTAAAACACGAGTACAAGCTAATCGCTCCCGTATCTGTCATGCATATATCATTTAAAGCTGAGTACGAATAAAACTCCAGTACTCTATCATGCATGTCATGGAAATCTAGTACGTATCAAAATCCAGCACTAATGTATGTGGAAAACATATGAAATCCAGTGCGAGCTGTGCTCTAGCACGGTTCATTCTCACATAATATGATAGATGGCTCTTTAAAAGGGATTGTTTACAATATATTAAAATCAGCACTACAAAGTGTGCTTAAGTCACATCAACCTTAAAATCATTAGCCCATCTATTTATTTTCATGCTAAACAGCAGTTAAACACTCATAATAATAGTTTCCATGCTTTTTGCAACTTTTCACAAAAGTTGACTTTTTGACTAAATAGGGGTAAAATTGTAATTTGCCACTATTGGGTCTCAATAATTATTATTCACTTTCTTTGACCCTCAGAGTTTTTAAATGAATGTAAAAGCATACGAAAATACGTGCAGGTATCTCTAACTACTCGTAAAAGTCCCTTACCTCGGATCACGTCAAGTGATCTCACTTCCTCGGTGCTGCTCAATCTCGCAGTCCGATCAGCTCTCAATGTAAACTCCGAAGCTGTAAATAACCATTCCTCAGGTTAATTATAATTTTCCTACTGTATTACACATTAATACAGTCTATTTTCCCTTAATGGGCCTTAATAATCCTTAATGGGCTTAACTATACCTTAAGCCCATTTTTATTTTACTATTCATTTTCGTTGGGCCTATTGGACTTGTGGGGCCCACCAACTCTTATTGGGCTTGTTCTAGGCCCATTACACCCTATTGTGCCTAAAATATTTGGGCTTGGCCCATTGGGACTCTCGGCCACATGCCATGGCCGAGAGCTATCCATGCCTCGGTCTCACCATGGCATGCCATCCATGTCTATTATCTAGCCAATTTCACTTAGGCATTTTCACAAACACTTGGTAGGCAACATTACCAATCATCATATAGTTCATTTAGGCATTTTATCAAACACCTTGATTGCCAACAAATTACATGTATTAATTAATCAATTTGATTAATTCTAATTACACCATTAACATTAATACATGTACACTAATCCATTTATGTCTTAAAATCATATTGACATAATTCAATATCCCATTACTCACTCTCGGCCTAACCCACTTCATGGTGATTTAATATGTTTCAATGCTTAAAACATATATCAACATACTTAAAATCATTCATACATTAACATATATGAAATTGGAAATTAGAAAATATACCAATTGTTGTGTTCACCCTTTGGCCGAAACTTTGGAGGCTCACGGTTTGCACTCTATGGCTCCTTGATAGCCAATTCCAACATATGTCACTCTCCTTTCAATTTGGAACAACTTCATTGAAGGATGCAAGTTCCAATTATGCCTAATTCCTAGTGATTTCTAGTGAGAGAAAGCTTGGAAAATATTTTTCAATGGTTTCTTCTTCTAGCCGAATTTGGTGTGATGAAGATGACAATGGTGTGGCTGAATTTATAAGCCACATACTTAGCCATTAAGCTTTACTTTTCAGCCATTTAACTTGACTTTCCAAGCCTTAGCCATGAGTCACCTTATGAGTCACCTTATGAGTCATAGTTAACTTTAACTATGGTTAGATATTTATCTCATGGGCTTTTCCATTTGGGCTTCTCGGTTTGGGCTTTCTTAATGGGCTTTCTGGCTGAAATTTTTACTATGTCTCGGGCCTTTAATTGTCTCAAAATTTGGCTAATCAATTGGTCCAACAATTCGGTCTAAAGGACCTAAGAATTTCGATATACGTTTAGTATACCTTAATGGGCTTTAAAATTTTCACCTTAGGCCCATTGCGTTTTTAACCATTAAATTTATTCTGGAATCCTTTCGAATAAATTTTCCTTACTTCTAGGGATGATTATCTTATATTCGGGCCAAGAATATTTTTCCCCCAAATTTTCCTCCACACTTAGGTTAATTTTTTTAACCATGATTAGTCAACTATGGTAAAAGTCCACTTTCTTAGCTATAGTTGACTTTTTCCTTAACCATTGACTAAGTTGATTTTTTCTCCAAATTTTGAAAGTGTCATATCTTATGTCTTACACTCTCGTCTTTATGTTTCAACCATTCCCGGTGGATAATTTCACCCGAAACACATTTTCTCACCAAAAAGGTCCATTTTACCCTTTTTAGCTTTTACTCTCGTTTTCTATGTTCGGGACTAAATCAAGCTGACTTTCCTTTATGAGCTCTCTATGCTCTCTTATTTTAAGTTCTTATTTTCAGTCAGAATGATTTAGATTTACTCGGTTTAGCCTGTGACACTTATAGTTCACATTAGGCTCTTTATGTAGCTTTTGCGTGTTAAATCATTTCACTAACACTTTAAGTCTAGTAAATACTCTTCTTATGATTCAACTATAATTACATAGTGTTCATACACATAGGAATCATAAGGTACAAGCTACAAAAATATGGGTCTGACAAGTTACGATGTTTTACAAACCATATTGGATCTTTTACTCGTACGTGGTTTTCTATCGATTTTCTTATCCATATAACGTACTGGAGCTATGCTCATCTGTGATTTTCTCATTATTTATTATGCATGAAGCCGTACTAGAGTGTTACTTGTACGAGGGAATTTATTGATGATGCATGAATCGTGCAAGAGCTTAGCTCGCACTGATTTTCACACTGTGATAGGTAATGCATCGTGCTGAATGCCTCGTGTAGACTGTGTGTCACATGGATGAGAAGCTCGCAAGAGCCGTGTTGGATGCCTCATGTAAACTGCTAGTCACACGGATGAGATGCTCGTACGCGCACTTGAGACTGAGTAGGTTATGCATGGCACGGGGTAAATAAGACCTATGGCGGACACCCTCAACCATGAGATGGGTCCACGGAGTACTTTTTACCGTGTCTATCACATGGAGTACGCTATACCATGAGGTTATGATGTTGATTTGAAAGTCTAGCGTAGGACAAACCCACTTTCGTTCCAGCATGATACCCCGCACACCGAGATACGTGTGGTCTGGGATGATAAAGACATAGTTGGTCAACATAGTCCTCGATATATATAGTGACCACCTTTCTCACATGATATCACATGGTTTTACATACTGAGTATAATTTGCATTATCTAGGGTAGACCTAAGGGAGGGGTTGAGCCTTGTGGGATTGTGTTTAAAGAGATTGTATCATTATTTGTGATGAACTTTGTTATGTTTTGAGAAAGTGTTGAATCATGTGGGATGTTTTTAAGATATTGTGATGAATTTTACAAATGTTTGGATGATATGTTATCTTTTAAGATGGAACTATGAGTTTTATTACGATGAGCATGAGAAGTTTTACATGATGGTTTTTTCCATGTTAACATGCCTCTTTCCATGTTTTTCAGTACATGATATATGTATATACATGTGGCATAGCTTTAATAATTCCTCATGCTCTGGATGTTAATGATATTTATGTATGACATTATATGCATGTAGATAGTGTAGTTATCTACCATGCTTGCATTATTGCCTTATTGAGCGTGTGGTTGCTCATCCCTATAAGACCACCAAAATTCTATGTAATCTTGCGATTTCCACGATGTACAAACAAGTTAAATTATATATGAATCATAAGAGTTGGATGTTTTTGAGTGTTAAGTGTGAATGAAACGCAAAAAGGATATTGAATGGATTGAATGGAAGTTTAACTTAGAAAATTTGGGAAAATTACAGCTAGAATGCTGCAGGAAGCAAGGTAGATCGATCTCATACTAGAAAAGATCAATTTTATGGCCTGGAGAACACAATGTTAAGCATTCTGTAAGAGGGAGATCGATCCCTCACACAAGCATATCGATCTCAAGTTGTGTGAGGTTGGACTAGATCGATCTCTTCAGATAGGCAGATCGATCTACATTGGTCTCTGGATAGGCCAGATCGATAACCTCTTAAGGCCAAATCGATCTCTAAATCCATATGCCAGAAACAGATCGATCTCATTACCTTAAGTAGATCGATCTCATGCATTTCAACTGATTGATCCCCTACCTGCAAATTATCAAAATTTTGAAGGATTCAAGCCAGGCCAGATCGATCTCCACCCTATGCAGATGATCTCCTAAGGCATTTCCTAAACAAACTGTGTAGTTGGATCTGTATTTCATGATAGCAACCACATTTCCTCCATTTTTAACATTAACCTAGCTTTCTCACTCTAAAAACCATCACATTTCGATAAAGATTTGAGAAAAAGCTATTAGAGCAAGGTTGTTCATTGTGAAGAAAAGAACAACATAGCTTGGAATCAACATTTCCTTTGTTGGATTGAAGGAACAAAGGAGTCTTCAAACTTGGAAAAGAAGAAAGTCAAGCTAGGTGAGTTTCCAATACACCAACTCAAAGTATATTTATCTAGTTGTTGTTTTGAGTAGATTGGTGTATGGATTGATGATTGAAACTACCTAGAATGTAATGAAACAAGGATAACCTAGAATAAGTTAGTGTGAAAAAATGTGATATGATTGAGTTGATGATAAATGGCTTATATTAAGGTTTTAGTGAGGTGATATGTATGATTTTGAGATGATTGAATGAAGCTACATTGTGAGATTAGTCAAGTTATGAAAATAAGCATATGAGGTGCTTTATAAATTACCATAGTGAAGTAAATGATGAACTAGAGGAACTCTAAGCTTAATACCAGTTTAGTGTGAATCAATAGGCCTAAAGAGTTTAATAGACTCTCGAGAAATAAGTAGAGCAAATTATAAGTCGAATCGATTATGGTAAACGCAAGAATTTTATTTCATTAGATTAAATTGATGTGATACGTAATTTCGTGCAATCCCGAAGATTTTATTGGAGGCGAATTAAACTGCATAAACTAACAACTCTAAGGAAGTGAAATCATTCGACGTGATTCCTGGTAAGGGAATTTTATAAGTACTTAGAGATAGTTGCACGTATTTTATCGGTGTATATAGGGCTTTGAAATTGCTTTGTTATCTAAAAAGAATAAATGGTTTGTGTGAACGACTATGAATACAAATGATTTGGTTTTGAAGTGAATCTTACAAAAAGGGATAGTAAGGTTAATAATTGCATAAATATCATGTTTTGACATTTTTATGAAATACATTGCTTTGGTTTAAGCAGAATTGCAGATAGGCTGGTTATGTGATTTCCATGATTTCACGAAATAGCACGAGATAGGTGTAAATTGTGATTTTAAATGTGTTTTGATGAAGTGGAGCCGCCTACCAGATTTGTATGAGTTAAATCATGCTGGAGCTTCGCTCGTACTAGCTTTTGATGTTTTGATATGTATGAAATTTGTTGGACCTTAGCTCATACCATGTTTTGAGCTATGACGTTTTATAAACTGTAATGGAGCTTTTGCTTGTACGTGGATTTCAATTGATTTTCTTATGCATATAACTGTACTGGAGCTATGCTCGTACATGATTTCCTTATTAATGTTTATGCATAAAGTCGTACTAAAGCGTTGCTCATACGAGGGAATTTAATAATGATGCATGAATCTTGCTGAAGCTTAGCTTGCATTGGTTTTCACACTGTGATATGCAATGAGTCGTGCTAGATGACTCGGTAGACTGTGTGTCACACGGATGAGATGCTTGCATGAGCCGTGTTGGATGCCTCATGTAGACTATTAGTCACACGGATGAGATGCTCGCACGTGCACTTGAGACTGAGTAGGTTATACGTAGCATGAGGTAGATAAGACCTACGGTAAGCACTCCCAACCATGATATGGGTCCACGGAGTATTTTGTATCGTTTACATCACACGGAGTATGTTGTACCGTGAGGTTATGATGATTGATTTGAAAGTCTGACGAAGGACTAACCCACCTCCGTTCCAGCATGATGCCCCACATATCGAGATTCGTGTGGTCTGGAATGATAATGACATAGTTGGCTAACATAGTCTTTAATATATATAGGGACAACCTGTATCACATGATATCACATGGTTTTGTATATTGAGTATGATTGTGTTGTCCAGGGTAGACCTGAGGGAGGGGTCGAGCCATGTGGGATGTTTTTGGTACTTGCTGTTTGTGATTAGATTCGATATGTTTTGAGAAAGTGCTAATCTTGAGGGATAGTTTTGTGATGAGTTTTCTGTTTTATCATGAGTATTATTATGATGAGCATGAGAGGTTTTACATGATGATTTTTCCATGTTTACATGCCTGTTTTTTATGTTTTCAGTACATGATATATGTATATACATGTGGCATAGCTTTAATATTTCCTCATGCTTTGTATATTAACAATTTTATGCATGTCACTATAAGCATGTAGATAGTGTAGTTATCTATCATGCTTGCATTATTACCTTACTGAGCGTGTGGCTGCTCATCCCATTCACTTTCCCCCTCTATAGTACGCGCATAGTAGCCTACTGAAGGACTGAGGTGTTGTATTTGGATATCCGCTGCTTTCCATCACCAAGAGGTATACACACATGAATTCTTTTAGTATTGAAACATGTAATAGCACAGTAATCATTTTGAATTGTAATATGGGGGATGTAAATGTTAGCAAACATGTCATATATAAGTACATGACTTAAACTTGCAAATGTATGCGTTGTTTTTTGATTAATTGAAAGAGGTATGGTAAATGATGATTAATAATGACTCACAACCCAACTGTGTTTGGGAGAGTTGTTCACGACCGGGTAAGTTAACGAATAAAGTGAAAAAATTTATGGTGATTTTTAGATGAAATGGATGAAAAGGGTCGTGACAATCCCATTCACTTTCCCTTTCTACAGAGCGTGTATAGTAGCCCAGTGAGGGACTGAGGCATTGTATTTGGATATCCGCTACTCTCCATCACCAAGTGGTATACACAAAAGAGTTCTTTTTGCATCTAAACATGTAGTAGCACAGTATTCATTTTGAATTGTAATATGGGGGATGTAAATGTTAGCAAACATGTATAAGTATTAAAGTTAAACTTTCAAATGTATGTGTTTTCTTTTGATTAATTGAAAGATGAATGGTAAGTGATGATTAATACTGACTCACAGCCCAACTGTTAGTATTGAGAGTTGTTCACGACTGGGTAAGTTAACGAATAAAAGGAAAAAGTGAAAAAAATTAGGGTGATTTTTAGATGAAATGGATGAAAGGGGTCGTGACAGAGATTGGTATCAGAGCTGAGTTGACCTGATGTGAGTCGATATTAATAAGTAAGAATGTTACATCCCCATATTACTGTACTTTTGTTTAGATATAACTGTGTATACCGAGATAGAATATGACTAATAAATGGTTTTGGATACAGCAAATTAGGCATTATGCCTGTCACACACCGAGGTTGAGGGGCGAGTGCACATACTAGAGGTCGTAGAGGTAGGCTTGAGAGCCGTGTAGGGCCATAGACTAATCGGGCTCCGTAGGACCCTGTTGAGAGACTAGGGGATACTGAGGCACGCTTCGCTAGGATAGAGCGTAGAATTGAGAGCCTTATTGAGATAGTCACGTAGGCATTAGGTGTTGGCGATAGACAAGGTCCAGTCGTGCAGCCTACTACTACTAGACAGGCAGCTGCAGAGGCAGAGAGACCTTAGACTACGGCGACTACTACACCACCTCCAGTACAGGATACAACTTCTCCCATCGCTCCACAGTCGAGGGAGAGTGACCTGGGTTATGACTACGAGTTGAGTAGATTAACGTAGTTCCAGGAGTTGAAACCTTCAGTATTTAGAGGAGTGAAGGACCCGGTTGTTACTGAGGATTAGGTTTATGAAATGGAGAAATTGTATGGGTTCTTCATATGCACATTGATTGAGAAGGTGGCCTTTACAGTATTTATGCTGAAAGGAAAGACAGAGCACTGGTGGAGATCCACCGTATCTATTCTGAGGGCTCGACACTCCTAGATCACATGTGAGATATTCTTGGAGGCTTTCAGAAGGTAGTGCATTCTAGCCACTGCATGGAGGAAGTTACCGATGGAATTTATGAACTTGGTTCAAGGGAATCGCTCTGTTGACGAATATGAGTCCCAGTTCATATCCTTACGAAGGTATGACCCTGACACGTTGAGCAGTGAGGCTATGAAAGTCCAGAAGTTCATGGATGGACTGAGGCCAGCCATTAGATCTAGATTAGCTCCATTCGACATTCTCACTTATGAAGAGGCTGTGCGCGGGGCGCAGTTATGTGAACACGACTTTAAGCAAAATGCCTCCGAGTTTGGGAAGGTTAGTGGCAGGAGAGACAAACATTGGAAGAGATCTAGGATTGATAGAGTGGTCAGGAGAGGAGGCTAGAGACTGTTTGAGAAGAAGCCCAAGATTGAGGAGGTGCAGGAGAGAGCGGATAAACCTCCTGTGTACCCAGCTTTAGTTCCACCGAGGTATGTAGTCATTGGAGGACCACGGCCTACTACCGATCAGTGTAGGAGATGTGGTAAATTTCATGGTACCAGGCCTTATCCGACGATCCCTGTTGTGTGTTACCGATGTGGGAAGCCCGAACATATAGCGAGGTATTGTCCAAAGATGATGGAGACTACCCCACAGAAGGGCAAAGAGCCAAAGACAGCTCCGGTTAAGACAGCTGCTTCGAGGAGGAGAGCTACAGCTGAGGAGAAAGGGAAACAGGCAGTAGAAAAAGTACAGGTACATGCACTGGACCAGGATACCATAGACACTTCAACGGATGTTATTAAAGGTACCATCCTAATTTTTGACTTAGAAACATTTGTATTGTTTGATCCTGGTGCCACGCATTCCTTTATATCGCTTTTATTTGCCCATAAGATATTGAAGCATGTAAAACCCACATTGTTAGATAGGATGTTGATGATTTCCACACCTATTAATGTAGTCAATTGATTAAGTACGTATATAGGAATTGTAAGTTAAGGATAGGGGAAAAGATATGGCAATCGATTTAATTTTATTGAATATGAGTGATTTTGATGTAATTTTAGGAATGGATTAGTTGGCTGCAAATCGTGTTGTTATGGATTATCATGCTAAGACATTGATGTTTTCAGAGATAGATAATCTTATTGTAAGCTTTGTTTAAAATAAATAAAAGAACGTGATTATTGTAAATGAAAATAGCATAATTTTAATTCATCATATTTGAGAGATGAATTTATTTATTAATTATGAATGTTAATGTGATGACTTATGTGGCTAACAGTGGAAAGGATAATGTGAAGGGTTCATTGCATACATGGTTGACACAAATAAGGCACACCTGGAATTGAGAGACATTTGAGTAGCTGCAGAATTTCTTGATCTCTTTTCGGATGATTTTCCAGGACTACCAGTAAGCCTCTGATGTTGTTCAGCTGATATGTGAGAGATTGAGAATAGCTCAGAGTAGGCAAAAAAGTTACATTAACATGAGACGGATGCCACTAGAGTTCACTGTGGGTGACTCAACATTTTTGAAAGTTTCTCCCTCGAAAGGGATTATGAGGTTCTGTAAGAAGGGTAAGTTGAGCCCTCGGTATATCGGACTGTTTGAGATACTGGAGCGTGTGAGAGATAAAACCTACAGGCTAGCAGGTATTTATAGCGTCTTCCAGGTATCGTTGCTTTGAAAGTACTATCCAGATCCAACTCATGTGATTCAGTATGAGCCATTGGAGCTCAAGAATGATTTGTCATATGTAGAGAAACCGATTCGATATTGGATAGGAAGGAAAAGGTGTTACGGCTCTGGCAGCACCATACTTCAAAGGAAGCTACTTGGAGTTGGAGAACTCTATATGGGAAAAGTACCCTCGACTTTTTGAGGAATAACTTAGTTCTAATTTGGAGGACCAAATTTCTTGAAAGAGGGGAGGAATGTAAGGCTCGTATTTTCATATGTATCCTTATGATTCCCTAAGTATACACATGTTCATGTAAAATGAATCATAAGAGATGTAAGGTCCGTAAATTTGATATACACACTTGTTATGTGAGTTCGAGATGTACACACAAGTTTCATTAAGTTTGAATTATAAGAAATGGACCCTTTTAAGTGATAAATGTGGAATGAATGCAAAATGAGTAGTGAAGTAAATTATATGAAGTTATGCCTTGAAATTTG
The DNA here is from genome assembly GCA_033439115.1 of Firmiana major. Taxonomy (NCBI): domain Eukaryota; kingdom Viridiplantae; phylum Streptophyta; class Magnoliopsida; order Malvales; family Malvaceae; genus Firmiana; species Firmiana major. Next base: position 39,181,914 of record CM065908.1, on the reverse strand, counting down.
GGAAAAACTTCAGCTAAGTATGCTGCAGAGCAAGGGGAGATCGATCCTCCTTCAAGCCAGATCGATCTCAATAAACTTCTGCCAAGTAAACATCGATCTCATCCTCGAGCAGATTGATCTCATTATGTCTCGACCAGAAGCAGATCGATCTCATCCCTCTGACAGATTAATCTCTGAAGCTCTCTATCTGGCTATGATCGATCTTACCCTTCAAAACAGATCGATCCCTAATGCTTGAAAACAAAATGCTAAGAGACTTAAAGCAAGAGAAGATCGATCCCTCACTTATGAAGATCGATCTCATTAAGCCATTTCTATAAAAACGGGGTAGCTGAACTGCATTTCATGAAAACAACTCAAAATCTTCCATTTTTTAAGCAAAGTAACCTAGTTTTTCTCTCTAAACTCTCAACACTTTCCTTAGAGATTGGAGAGAAGTTCATTTCAGCAAAGTTGTTCCTAGGGAGGAGGAGAACAACATATTTTAATACGGGAGGTCGAATCATTGGATTGAAAGTGGAAAAGAGCTTTCCCCCAATTTTGGTGAGAAATGGGAAAAGCTGAGATAAGTGAGATTTTAATGTAATAATCTCATGTATGTTGATCTATACACTTGTATGAGTTGATTGGTATATAGATTGATGGTTGAAACATCTTAGTTCATGCCTAATCTTCCAATACCTATAAATGGCTTGATGTGCCTACACGAGAGAAGGATTAGTAGGCATGGATTCAATGACTGATTAAGTGTGCATTGATGTTATTAAGCATATATATATATATATATATATGCTTGTATAATAGTTTAGTGAAATCCATGTGTTAGAAACAATAATGGTTAAAAATAAGCATATGAGGTATTTGATGAAATGCCAAAATGAAATGAAATGATGAACTAAAGGCATTGTAAGCTTAATGTCGGTTCAATATGAATCAACAGACTCAAGGAGTCTAAGAGATTCTTGAAAAATAAGTTATATACTCGAAATGGACTCAAGAAAGAGTAAGGTCTGATGATTATGTAACCAAGCCAAATGCGATAGAAATGGCCCAATGCATTGATTTGAATATCATGCAAGTGAAATGAAGTATATGAAAGTATATTAATGTGTGTAGTACACAATTTCAGCTCCAGAAGATAAAGTGGGAGCCGATAAGAAGGAATCACGAGAAGTGGAAATCGAACGAAACTGATTCGAGTGTGATTTGAGGTAAGGGATTTATGCGAGCTATTAGAAATATCTATATGTATGTTTTCCTACCTGCTGTGTGCAAATATATGTGATAAGTATGTAGATATTGATATATCTAGGTAAAAGCTACGTATAAGAAGAAGATTATATGCATCAATTGCATGACTTATATGCCTTATTGTGAAAAGAGGTTTTTTTTTCAAGTGTTTTGAGAAAGAGTAATAATAAATGGGCTCCCAGTTTAGTAATTTGCATGAAAAGCTTTTAACGAGTGATTGAAGGGAAATTTCCCTCTCACTCATACCAATAAATGGAGCCTTGTATTTCTTTTCTGTGTGAAATTGTGCTAAAGCCTAAGTGGCAATGGTAGATTGACCAGCCCTGCTCGTACATTATTGAAATGGGGATTTTAAGAAAAAATAAAAAGGGTGCTTGATGCCTCGGGTGGTGCTGTATGTTCCATTAGAGAGCTTGCACCAGATTTGTGGGAATCATGTTGGAGCCTTCGAGTATTACTGTGTGTTTTGCTCTGACTATGCTCGCTTGTAATTTGCTAGTAAAACTATGCTAGATGCCTTAGGTATGCTGTGTGCTCTTACGTTGAGTTACTTGCATGAGGTTTTTATGAATATGTTGTGTGTTGAGTAAAACTGTGTTGGAGCTGTCGTGTATTGTTGTGTGTCCTGCATGTACTTGCTCGCACGTGGTTTATGGATGTGATGTAATGATTGTGAAATCGTGCTGGAGCCATCGTGTATTGTTGTGTGTCTTGTATAGACCTGCTCGCACGAGATTTTGAGATAATGGAAATGGTTGATAAGGATCCACGGGAGCACGATGTACCGTGAGCGTTAGCCATGGAGTACGATGTGCCGTGATTTTTATCTGAGCTGAAGGGATGTTGATCCACTTCCCCAAGCATAGGATTCCCACACACCTTATCATTGTTGCCTGGAATCCGACTATGGCCATAAGTCCTATATTTATCTGAGTGATATAACATGGTCACTACCGTCTGTGGTAACGTATGTTTCCCTTGCTGTGTATCTGGGGATATGATAACCCATGATTATGTCTCATGTACATTGGTTTCCTGAGTACAAAGTGATATCCAAATGTGTATTGTTTGATTTTAAAGATGAGCCATGTGAAAAGAGTATGTTGTGTGAATATGCATATACCCATCTAGTGAATTAAAGATTTCGGATCGATGGAAGTTATTTTAAAAAATGCATATGTTTTATAAGGAAATGAATATATATTTTTGGCATGTAGATAGTGTAGTTATCTACCTGCTTTCATATTTTCCTTACTAAGTGTGTTAGCTCACCCCTTTATTTCTCCTTCACATATTCTACACAGTAGTGAGTATATTGCAATCGTCACTGCTAGCGTGTTGCTTCGGTTATCCAGCAGTGTAGAGGTATACACTTGAGATGAAAAATTTTGTATCTTGTAAATTAATGCACAGTAAAGTTTATCTTTTGTATTTTGTGGGATGTATATAAATAGAAACCGGTGTAAACGCTTCCACACACATATATAAAAGTCCAATTTCTATTCTACTTTATTTAAATGAATTTATCAAATTATAAATGGATGAGATATGGATTGGATGTTGACTCACAACCCAACTGTTGAGAGTAAGGTAAAAGTCACGAGAGAGGGAGAGGGTCGTGACAATTTGAGAAAAAGCTATTAAAGCAAAGTTGTTCATTGTGAAGAGAAGAACAACATAGATTGGAATCAACATTTCATTTCTTGGATTGAAGGAACAAAGAACTCTTCAAACTTGGAAAAGAGGAAAGTCAAGCTAGGTGAGTTTCCAATACACTAACTCAAAGTATATTTATCTAGTTGTTGTTGTTTGTAGATTGGTGTATGTATTGATGATTGAAACTACCTAGAATGTAATGGAACAAGCAAAACCTAGAATGAGTTAGTGTGAGAAAATGTGATATGATTGAGTTGATGATAAATGGCTTATATTAAGGTGTTAGTGAGGTGATATGTATGATTTTTAGATGATTGAATGAAGCTACATTGTGAAATTAGTCAAGTTATGAAAATAAGCATATGAGGTGCTTTATAAATTACCATAGTGAAGTAAATGATGAACTAGAGGCACTATGAGCTTAATACCAGTTTAGTGTGAATCAATAGGACTAAAGAGTTCAATAGACTCTCGAGAAATAAGTAAAGCAATCAAAATGGGGCCTTATAAGTGTTAATGAAAACTATAAGTCAAATCGACTATGGTAAACACAAGAATTTTATTTCATTGGATTAAATTGATATGATACGTAATTTTGTGCAGTCTCAGAGATTTTGTTGGAGGCGAATCAAACCGCAGAAACGAGCAACTCTAAGGAAGTGGAATCATTCAACGCGATTCCAGGTAAGGGAATTTTGTAAGTACTTACAGATAGCTGCACATATTTTGTGGGTGTATATAGGGCTTTGAAATTCCTTGGTTATCTAGAAAAGAATAAATGGTTTGTGTGAACGACTACGAATATAGATGATTTGGTTTTGAAGTGAATCTTACCAAAAGGGATAGTAAGGTTAATAATTGCATAAATATCATGTTTTGACATTTTTATGAAATACATTGCTTTGGTTTAAGTGAACTTACGGATAGGTTGGCTATGTGATTTCCATGATTTCATGAAATAGCACGGGTCAGGTGCAAATTATGATTTTGAATATGTTTTGATGAAGTGGAGCCGCCTATCATATTTGAATAAGTTAAATCGTGTTGGAGCCTCGCTCGTACTGGATTTTGATGTTTTGCTATGTATGATGTACTAGAGCTTAGCTCATACCATGTTTTGAGTTATGAAGTTTTATAAACCGTATTGGAGCTTTGCTCATACGTGAATTTCAATTGATTTTCTTATGCATATAACCATACTGAAGCTATGCTCGTACGTGATTTTCTCATTAAGATTTATGCATAAAGTCGTACTAGAGTGTTGCTCGTACGAGGGAATTTATTAATGATGCATGAATCGTGTTTTACCTTAGCTCACACTGGTTTTCACATTGTGATATGTAATGAGTCCTGTTGGATGCCTCGTGTAGACTGTTAGTCACACAGATGAGATGCTCGCACGTGCACTTGAGACTGAGTAGGTTATACATGGCATGAGGTAGATAAGACCTACAACAAGCACCCTTAACCATGATATGGGTCCATGGAGTACGTTGTACCGTGTACATCACACGGGGTACGCTGTACCGTGAGGTTATGATGATTTATTTGAAAGCTGGCGAAGGACTAACCCACCTCTGTTCCAGCATGATGCACTGTACACCGAGATCCATGTGGTTTGAAATGATAATGACATAGTTGGCCAACATAGTCCTTGATATATTTAGTGACCACCTGTCTCACATGATATCACATGGTTTTATATATTGAGTATGACTGTGTTGTCCAAGGTAAACCCGAAAGAGGGGTCGAGCCTTGTGGGATGTTTTTAAGGAGATAATACTTATTGTTTGTGATGAGATTCGATATGTTCTGATAAAGTGCTAATCCTGAGGGACGGTTTGTGATGAGTTTATCGTTTTATCATGATTATTATTATGATAAGCATGAGAGGTTTTACATGATGATTTTTCCATGTTTACATGCTTGTTTTTCATGTTTTCAGTATATGATATGTTGGCTCTACCGAGAGGGGGGTGAATCGGTTTTCTAATGTTAATGGAAAATTTAAACTAATTTGAACTTAATTAACAAATAATGAATAAGCAATATAATGTAATGAAACAAATTAAAGCAAGATAAGGAAGAGAATATCAAACACAATAGTTTATAGAGGTTCGGCCAATCTCTTGCCTACGTCCTCTCTCCTTGACCTTCTTGTCAAGAGCTTTCTTTCTCACTTTCAATGAAAGTTACACACTTCCTTTTTTTCAGGTTAAGGAATAACCTCTCTACCCTTTTTATACAAAGATGTATTCACCCTTTTACAAAGTTTATCTCACTGAGGAACAATTCTCTTCTCTCTTAAAGCAAGGATGAATACAATATCAAGCTTTTTATGTGGGTAGGACAAATACAGCTTTTGCACACAAGCTTATACAACAAACTCAAGAAATGAGGATTGAAGACAAATGGAATGTAGGAATTAAACTCTTGAGAATGTACATAATGTGCAGCAATAGTGTCTCTGTTCTCAGTGTCTCCAATGCTTGATTATATACTGAAGGATTGGTAGTTGGAGCATTTAATGTTGTTTTTCCCGTTTAGATTTTTACAGAAATAGTCATTGGGTACCTCCAATAGAATGCCAGATCGATATGCCATCTTGACCAGATCGATCTCTTAGTTATAATTCCTGCAAAATCAAGGCAAATTGAAGCAAGGAGATCGATCTCATATATGAGCAGATCCATCTCACAATTTGAAAATGTTAGAGCAGATCGATCTGTCGAATAGGCAGATCGATCTTCCAATCTCTCTGTTTGAGGCAGGATCGTTCTGTAAGTCGATCTACCAGGTATTCTCGTAGTGAGGAGATCGATCTCTTATCAACCCAGATCGATCTCCTTAGCTCTCTGACTTTGAGGAGATCGATCTCTTCATATACCTGATCGATCTCATGAACTCTCTGTTTGCGTACAGATCGATCTTACAGATCGATCTACTGCCTTTACCTTTTGTTTTAGGGGAGATCGATCTCTTCCTATAATAGATCGATCTCATCAACATCCTGTATTTATACAGATCGATCTTATAACCCTTATAGATCGATCTTAGCTTCCTCAATACCTTTGTACAGGTTCAAACCTTAGCAGATAGATCTCATATCCTCATGAGATCGATCTCTCATCCTAGAAAACCCAGGAGATCGATCTCTCATATCACCAGATCGATCTCTCATCTCCAGGAACTTAATTTCTGGTACTGGTAACCTCTAAACATGTTTTTATATCATCTTTATATTATTGAATTTACTTGTTTTGTCATTTCAAAATATATTAACTCAATAATCTCCCCCTTTTTGATATGACAAAACCTATTCAATAAACATGTTTAGTTACCTATTTGCATTGTGCACAAACTCCCCCTTTTTGTAAGCTCCCCCTTACTTTTGGCTTTTGAACTCTTAACTTTCTTAGCTCCCCCTCATTTTAATCATTCCTTTAAACCTTTAGACATGTTTCTTTAACGTATTTGAAGACATTTAAACATGTTTTAAATAACCCATGTTCTCTTAACATTCTTCTCCCCCTTTTTGTCATATCAATGGCATGAAGGATATCAAGGCAGTTAATTTTCTCAACAACTTGTCATGGCATTTCAAAATTATAACACATTATAAACCATTATAATTAACCTCTCAACAACTGTCATTTCATAAAAGACTCATTCAAGCAAATGTCATTTCAAACAACAAGGAGTAAACATGAAAACTAACTAAACTTTTCCTTATATTCATGTCCTACGGCGGAGGAGGAAATCGATCCATAAGTTCCTCAAAGTGAGTAGGAGTGACCTGCAGATCATCAAACATCGCCTGCTATATGGCATGAAGGTTTGCAAAACCTTCATCTATCTTCCGGTTCAGCTCCATGATCATCGTCACAATCGACTCCATGCCAGCGGGTGATGGGGCAGGTGCAGTGGGCTGAGCAGTTGAAGAAGATGGACCCTCAGTAGGTGCAGCAGGTGGATCCATGGGCTCATCTGATGGGTCTTCTTCCATGGCTGCTGTCCTCGTTTCTTCTTCCAATCCCCTTGAAAGTCTTTGTAATACCCCATATGGTGAAGTGTCCCAATGTTTAAGACGCTCTTTGGGGAGGGCACTTCACCCGTTTCACAACTACAATCGACTCCAAGTCATTGTAGAAGATACGCCAACGGTTGCGAAAAAACTATCGTGGTGGCTTGGCCGTGTACGTTCTTCAACCAATCTTCATAGATGAAGTAGAGAAGATTGGGTTTTTGACTTGTACAGTGGATGTGGTGGAGCTAGAAGCGATCTAACCGCATAACTGTGGAATGACGGGTACCGAATGGACAAAGATTCCATGAGATAATAAGGTGGAGTAACCTTGCATGCATCAGTAGGTCACTCCCCTTATCCCCGGGAAGATCGAATTCTAAAGGGACTTCACTTTCTTCCTCGGTCAACCCCTCATCCCTTATCTCAAATATGCGGGCTAGAATGGTTGTGTTTATTGACAAGGTTTTAGACATGGCAAATGTTTTAAAACCGAGGATTTTACAGGTATTATGAGGATCGTAGATGAGTTCGGCATTAGAAAAGAATGCCCTGATGATGTTTGGGGGTACGGGGGTATTGATTTTGAGGAAAGGAAGCCACCCAAATTCTTCAAATTTGGATAGATAAGGAAAATCAATACGGTTGAGGAATAAAAAATCAATGGTTCGCCAATGTTTAATTGACATTGTTGAAAAATACTCTTCATATCGCTTCCTTTTTGCAGGTGTTTGAAAACACCTGTTAAAGGTAGTGACTGAAGAGGGAGGGTTTGATTGAGAGGAGGACCCTTGATCTAAACTTGGTCTAGGAGGTTTTTAGCCTACTCTCTTAAGTCTTGACATTGTTCTAGACACTGGAAATGCTCTAGATAATCTTAAAACTAGTTCACTAAAAACCTAACCAATGGAACAGTAGCTAGATTTGACCTAGTGAGAAATTTAGCTCAAAACTAAGAATTTTTTAGAAAAATTTAGCAATGTGGGTTACTAGAACATTAAACGAAGAAAAGATTTGACAAAAGCCTTACCGAGATTGATCTAGAAGTAAGAATCGAGGGCTGAGGTGCGACAGGGGTTAGGGATTTGAAGATTTGGGATTTTTGAAAATTGGGGATTTTGAGCAGTTTTTATAGTCCAGGGCACAGGAGATCGATCTGCTGAGGCGACAGATCGATCTTGTCATTTCTAGAAGCTTGAAGAGATCGATCTGTTATACCACAAGATCGATCCTCAGAATACAGAAGCTTAATGAGATCGATCTGTTGTTTGACATAGGCTTAAAAAGATCGATCTTCCAAATGCATAGATCGACCTACTGTTTGACCGAGGCTTAAGGAGATCGATCTACCAAATGCACAGATCGATCTGCTGTTTAATAGAGGCTTAAGGAGATCGATCTTATAGGTGAGAAGATCGATCTGCCTAGCTTAACCTTTGTGCTTTAGGCTCATTTGAAGTATGGAGATCGATCTATATTGATAGGAGATCGATCTCTCATACTTTTTGCCCAAAAACATCATTGAAAAACTCATTTAAAAATATCTTGAAATCAAGGTTTTGAGACAGATAACTCTTAAGGAACATTCATGAGTCCTAATTAACCTGTAAGGACACAAAACCTATCTCTATCAAGAGGTTTGGTGAATATATCAGCTATTTGACGTAAGGTGTCAATGTACTCTAGAATTATATCTCCCTTTTTAACATGGTCTCTAAAGAAATGGTGCCTAATCTCAATGTGCTTAGTTCTAGAGTGTTGAATAGGATTTTTAGATAGATTGATGGCACTGATATTATCACATTTAATCGAGACTTGTTTCATGTCAATACCATAGTCTTTCATTTGTTGTTTAATCCACAACTCTTGAGCACTACAACTACCTACTACTATGTATTCAGCTTTAGTTGTGGACTGAGCCACACTATTTTGTTTCTTAGAGAACCATGAGATTAATCTATTCCCTAAGAATTGACATGTACCTGAAGTGCTTTTCCTATCTATTTTACATCCCCCAAAGTCTGCATCAGAAAATACATGAAGTGTAAAAGTGGAGTCCTTGGGGTACCAAAGTCCTAGAGAGGGAGTGACTTTAAGGTATCTAAAGATCCTTTTAGTTGCTAATAAGTGTGATTCCCTATGAAAGGATAGAAATCTAGCACAGAGGCATACACTAAACAGAATATCCGGTCTACTTGCAGTTAAATAGAGCAATGAACCAATCATAGACCTATAGAGTTTAGTGTCAACACACTTACCTCTTTCATCTTTATCAAGCTTGACGTTGGTGCCCATTGGAGTTGCTTGAGGTTTGCAATTATCCATTCCAAAATGTTTGAGCAATTCCTTAGTATACTTTGCTTGATTGATGAAGGTTCCATCCTTTGTTTGCTTTACTTAAAGTCCCAAAAAGAAAGTGAGCTCTCCCATCATGCTCATTTCAAATTCACCTTGCATGATCTTAGCAAACTCTTGGCATAAAGATTTATTAGTTGATCCAAAAATAATATCATCTACATACACTTGAACAACTAGTAAATCCTTATTTTTATTTTTGATAAATAAAGTGGTATCTACTTTTCCTCTTGAAAATCTTTTCTATTAAGAATTTTGACAACCTTTCATACCATGCTCTAGGAGCTTGTGTCAAACCATAGAGTGCCTTAGATGGTTTGAAAACATGTTCAGGAAATTCATGATTTTCAAAGCTGGGAGGTTGCTCTACATACACTTCTTCATTAATGAAACCATTCAAGAATGCACTCTTTACATCCATTTGATATAATTTGAAGTTTTTATAACATGCAAAGGCAAGTAGCATTCTAATTGCTTCTAATCTAGCTACCGGTGCATAAGTTTCATCATAGTCTATTCCTTCTTCTTGTCTATAGCCTTGTTCAACTAACCTATCCTTGTTTCTTATGATCACGCTATTTTCATCCATCTTGTTCTTGAATATCCATTTAGTTCCAATTATAGAGTGATCACTAGGCCTAGGAACTAGTTTCCACACTTTGCTTCTCTCAAATTGATTTAATTCTTCTTGCATTGCTAAGAACCAATTATTTTCATCTAAGGCTTCATTGACATTTCTAAGTTCTATTTGAGATACAAAGGCTATATATTGACACACATTCATTAGAGATGATCTAGTTCTAACTCCAAGAGTTGGATCTTCTACTATTTCACAATCTTTTACATATCCTAATTCTCTTGGTGCTCTAGACTCTCTCTCTCTAATATCTTTATTTCTTCTTCATCTTCTTTATTTATGTCAAGTTTTTCTAATAGATCATTTTCTAAGTTTGGAATTTCCCCAAATTTTCATCAAATATCCCAACATCCTCATCATTGGTTGAATCTTTAGATAAATCATTTGACTCATCAAATATTACATGAATTGATTCTTCAACCATCAATGTTCTTTTGTTATATACTCTATAAGCTTTTGAATTTGAAGAATATCCTAGAAAAATTCCCTCATCACTCTTGGCATCAAATTTTCCTAAATTGTCTTTCCCATTATTTAAGACAAAACATTTGCAGCCAAAGGGATGAAAGCAGCTAATGTTAGGCTTCTTACCCTTGCAAAGCTCATAAGGAGTTTTCTTTAAAATTGGTCTAATCATGGCTCTATTAATGATATTGTCACGACCCAAACTACCCAAAAATCAGAGTTAATTTTTCGCGTTTTGTTTATTTACTTAAATTCTTACCTGTCCTCGAATCGTGACCACACTCCACTAATAATTGGGCTGTGCGTCAATGCCAGTCCCACCATTCAATTACCATCTAACTTATTTCTTCTCCAGTCATTTATAATTGTTTACATTATTTATACATCCCCTAAAGTTACTTACAAACATGTTACTGTGCTATGCTTATGTAGATACAATATGTACAAGTGTATATACCTTATGTTGATGGGCAGCAGCGGATATCTGGAATGCAGTACTGAGTCGCCTCAACGTCTACTGGAGATTATCTGTGGGAGAAAATGAAAGGGGTGAGCACATCAAGCTCAGTAAGGCAATCCTACGAACAAGTAGGTAACCATACTACCAACATGAACGTGGTGCCATGCATAAACCACCCCTTCTCCACACATTTAAAACAGATGATATGAAAGTTATGATGTTATGTAAATCGAGTTTGCACAGAAAATTCAACATGCAATTATTTCAAATCATTTCTTTCTCAATTAAAATTTTCACAATAAAGTCAGGACTCGACCCTTCCTTCGGGTGATCCTGACTCACACAAAACCATGAAAATCGGTATACATCACACCTGGGTTTAAAAAGCATGGAAATAACCATCATGCACCTTTAATTAAAAACCCAGTTTAAATCATCGAAAATCATCGACATGCGAGACGAGGCAATATCTGTATAATGGCAATACCCAGGACTGGCCATATGTGTCCTCGTGAGTCCCTCTAGCTTCACGGATCCCAGTGTACGAGGTCTCACCCTGATCGGGAACCACCCGGGAGGTGGGTCAATCCAACCCGTCAATCTTATCCGATCTCACGCATCTGAAGATGCCGTATCTGAAGATACCCTGTATCACAAGATATCGTATCCGAAGATACCCCGTATCACAAAGATACCGTATCCGAAGATACCCCATGGTACATCATACTCCATGCTACTTGCACGGTACATCGTACTCCATGGACCCATATCACTCTAGGTACTCCAGCCCAAATGGCCTGCTTCCCATAGAGAGGTTTTGTTTCTCAATACTCATGCCATGTCTCAAAACGCACGTGCGAGCCTATTAAATCGGTGACACACAGTCTACCCGATGCTCCAAGCACGGCTCATCGCATGTTCTCATAAAATCAGTGCGAGCGATGCTCAGCACTCTTATCAAATCAAGTAAAATCGGCAGAGCCCGCTTTACATCCCCACAAGGCCGCCAACCTCATCCCTCACTCTCACCCCCCACTTAAGAGGTCTTTTGAGCCTATTGGGCCTATTGGCTGACTCCAAGGGCAGACAGCGCTACTCTCAATAAATCCAGTAAAACTAGTGCGAGCTAGGCTCTAGCACTCTATATATAAATCACCTGAAAATCTTATAAAATCTGGTGCGAGTTAAACTCCAGCACCCTGTCACGAAAATCATGTAAAATCTGGTGCGAGTTAGACTCTAGCACCGTGTCATGAAAAAGCAGATGAAATCTGGTGCGAGTTATACTCTAGCACCTATGCATGTAAAACTCTAGTGCGAGCTCTCGCTCCAGCACTAATGCATGCATCACACAAATCAAACATCGTGCGAGCTGAGCTCTAGCACGTCACATGTAAATAAAAACACGTAGGCGGCTCGGTTATCTCCAAATAGTTTTCACAGAAATTACATCGTTTAAGGTATGCAATGCTATGCATTTTTCTTTAAAAGTAAGCCAGCCTACTCATGCATGTGTTAAAATACCTCCAGAACGAGCAGGAACCTCTTGTCCTTGCTCCTCCCAATTTTTTCTAAATTTGTAAACATTTACCCTTAACAAGGGTATTTCAGTAATTTTGCCCATACGGGGCACTAAAATTATTATTTGACCTCTAGACCCTTCAGGTAATTTTTAAAGACTGCAAATGAACTTAAAATTGCGTAAAGTTACCTCTAGCAGTCCGTAGAATTCCCTTACCTTATTTTCCTGTCGAGTCTGACCTTTTCTTTTCCACTGTTGTCTCGTCGCGCAGTCCGATATGCTCCCAATCAAATGCCCGGAACTGCGTATTAATATTCCTCAGGTCAGATATTATACAATTTAATTGTATTTAATATTTTCTGGGCTTAATTTAAATCATTGGGCCCGTTTACCCCTATTGGGCCCGATTGCACCTTAATAGGCCTTAATCGGCCTTAAGCCTGTTTTTCACTTAATTTTCACATTATCGAGGCCTATTGGGCTCATTGGGCCCACCAATAATTTATTGGGCCTCGTTCTAACTCTCGAATAGCTAAATTTAATATTTACGACAATTTATCTAAATTTTCCATAATTTAATTCAATTTATGCGGAATTTAAATTTGAAACACGCATAACGATATAAATTATCATAAATAAGGGTCACTTACCCGAGATTCCATGCTAATACGTAAATCGAGGCTATCTCGAGCTCTCGGTGGATACCAATCGTCGAGCTACATAATTTCATAATTTTTCGGGTAAGTTTTCAGTCCAAAATTAATTAAATTAAATACTCCGAAATTTAAATCGGGTCAATTTCGACCACTTATCGACTTACTCGAAGTCGATTGCATCACTGGAATTTTTCCCAATTTTTCCTCTTTTTCTTTTTCCCTTTTTCTTCCTTTTTTCCTCTCTTTTTGGCTGAACCGGTACGGTCCGGTTCGGACCGGTTCAGACCGCCGGTTCACTCCGGTTCGGCCGGTTCACCGCCGGTTCAAGGCCTTGCCTGCCGGTTCTCTGTCGGCTTCCACTGCCAGCAGCTCCGTGAGGTTGTCTGCATCTCGAATCTGGCCTCGGCTTCCTCCAAGGCCGCCGGAAAGTCGCCAGTCCGGCTGTTCTCTTTTCTGCCGTAGAAACCCATTTTTTCTTCGGCTGTTTCTGACGTTTTTCGGCAGCTTCGCCTGTCGTGGCCACCACCAACAAGCTCGCATGCGCCTGGGGAAGCTTCGGCTGGGGTCGGTGGGGCCTAAATCGCGCCGATCGCCGGTGATTCTCTCTCCCCCTCTCGATTTCGACTTTCCTCGTTTTCGCCGTCGTTTTGCCGCCGTTCGGGCCTCTATAGGGCCGGTGGTGGCTCGGCCCTCGTCGGGCTTCCCTTCGCCGGCCTTGCCTGGTCGCCACCGGTCGCCGATCGTGACGCTCCTCGGTCGGCTGGTTTCCATTTCTCTCCTTTCGCTTTTTTTTTTTCAGATTCTTTTTTTTTGTTTTATTATTATTATTATTATTATTACAATTTATTTACACTATTCATTAAAATACTCCATAAAATCCAAAATATCTACACTTATATTATTTTTATTCTAATTTAATTTATTTATTATATTTTAATCCTTTTTCGGGTATAATTTCTTCGTATTTTCGGGATACTATCCCGAATGACTTTTCAGTATATTTTTCGATTATTTTCGGGATTATTTTTTCGAACTAAAAATCTCGATTAATTCCCATAAATTAATATCTTGATCAATTTAACCCAAAATAAATTTATTTCACCTTTATTGACCAAGATTTCTCAAATCCATATTTTTAATTAAATTTCCTTATCGAAATTATACCGACTTTCGATCTTTTGACCATTTTGCCCTTACACGTGTTCGGGATTAATTTAACCCGACTTCCCTTCACGAATACTCATTCATTTCGTATTTTAATTAAATTCGGGTCTTACAGATATAGCATGATGTATTTATAGCTTCAACCCAAAAATATTTAGGTAAATTATTCTCACACAACATGGTTCTAGCTATTTCTTCCAATGTTCTATTTCTTCTCTCAACTACTCCATTTTGTTGTGGTGTCCTAGGGGCTGAAAAATTATGGCTAATTCCTTGATCATTGCAATACTCATCAAATCCTATATTTTCAAACTCCTTACCATGATCACTTCTAATACTAGTTATTGTGTATCCTTTTTCATTTTGAGTCATTTTTGTATAAGCTATGAATTTTTCTAAAGCTTCATTTTTCACTCTCAAAAAGAACACCCAAGTGAACCTAGTGTAATCATCAACTATTACAAATCCATAATGTTTCCCACCTAGGGTTGTTGTTCTAGTTAGTCTAAATAGATCTAGGTGGAGTAATTGAAGAGGCCTAATGGTGGATACACTATTCTTAGGCTTAAATGTTGTCCTTTTATGTTTTCCTTTAACACAAGCTTCACATATTTTGTCATAGTCAAAGGACAACTTGGGTAATCCTACAACTAGATCTTTTCTAGCTAACTTAGATAACACATGCATGCTAGCATGACCTAGTCTTCTATGCCACAACCAAGGTTCTTTTTCTTTGTCTACCATTAAGCATATGTTTTCATTTTTAAGTTCATTAAGATAGACAATGTATATATTACCTTACCTCTGACCTAGGAAGAGAACTTTATTTGACTTAGGATCTATAACATGACATTTCAAGCAATCAAAAATTACTTTGTAACCTTTGTCACAAAGTTGACTAATGCTTAGTAAGTTATGTTTTAGACCCCTAACAAGCAATACTTTTTCTAATGAAAAGTAGTCATTACCTATTGAACCACTTCCTTCAACTTGGCCTTTAGAGTTATCCCCAAATGTGACTTCTCCACCAACTTTCAATTTAAATGAGTTGAAGTGGCTTCTATCTCCAGTCATGTGCCTTGAGCATCCACTGTCCAAGTACCAAGCTTCCTTTGTTTGAGCTTTGTGGCAATGCTCAATCACCTTCAATCAAAATTCAAACTTATGTCTTAGGTACCCAAATTCTCTTAGGTCCTTTGAGGTTGGTGAATGCAATTCTTGATCCCTTTGGGATCCATTTTACTAAAGCATTAATATCTTTTGAGTTAATTACTTCTTTTGGAACCCAAATTCTTTTTATTATTTTTCCCTTAAGAGTGGTCTTCTTCATATTGCAATTATGTGATGCATGTCCCCTTCTATTACAATATGAAAAAATAGTTGATGGTTTATTCATGCTCTTTCTAGCACTGAAGCTTTTGAGATGAGTCTCTCTACTTTTTGCATTATATCCTAACCCATTTTTATCAAAGAATGCCCTTTGAGTTTCTAGCATGTTATCTAACTTTTGTTGACCCATATAGAACCTATTAAAAGAATTATGTAAGTTACTATTTTTTTCTTTTAGGTCACAAATTTCAAGATTTGTAATTTCTAGTTTCTTTTCACATTCTAATTTGTCCTCTAGCATTAACTCATTTTCTTTCTTCAATTTAGATATTATCTTTTTATATTTCATACTCATGCATTCATATTCCAATGCAAGATCATCAAAGGCATCTTGCAATTTATCAAAAGAGTATTCATTGAGGTTTGAAGTTACCTTTTCATCCTCAATAGCCATGAAGCACAAGTTGGCATTGTCCTCATTTGAATCATCATCAGAGCAGTCACTGTCGCTCCATGTTGCCACTATTGCCTTCTTTTTGTGGAACCTATCATTGGACCTTTTAAGAAGAGTGCAGTTAAACTTAATGTGTCCTAGTTTTTTACATTTATAACACAATTGTATCTTTTCTACCTACCTCTTCTTGATCTTTCTTGTGGTTTCTCCTATTACTACCACTTGCTCTCATTCTCATGAATTTGTTAAATATTTTAACAAACATTGCCATCTCAAGATCTTCTTCACTACCACTCTCATTTTTATTTTCCTCTTGAGTAGTAATTTTAGAGCAACTCCCACTTTCTTGGGTGGCTCTTCATTTCTTCTCAACTTCATCTCATATGTGAGTTGTGATCCTATTAATTCATCTAGTGACAATGTGTGAGGGTCCTTGGATTCCTCAATTGTAGTCACTTTAGCTTGCCATAATTTAGGTAGACTATTTAATATTTTCTTGACCATTTCTATATTAGAGTATATTTTTCCTAACGATTTTAATCCATTAATTACATCAGTGAATCTAGTGAACATATCACTGATTGACTCTCCATCTTTCATCCTAAATAGCTCATAGTCATGTGTGAGCATTCCTACCTTAGTCTCCTTTACTTGGGTTGTACCTTCATGAGTTATTGTCAATTTGTCCCAAATCTGTTTGGCATTGTCACAACCGGAGACTATTGTATTCATTTAGCCCTAAAGCACAAAATAGGGTGTGCATGGCCTTAGCATTTAGCTGAGCACATTTAACATCATTTAAATCCCATTCATCTTCTTCCTTAGGGATATCTCTTCCCTCTATTCTTTTTGTAGGGATTTGAGGTCCTTTAGTGATAATCCTCCATACCTCATAATCATATGCTTGAATGAATAACATCATCCTAGTTCTCCAATAAGCATAATGTTCCCCATTGAACATAGGAGGCCTAACCGCAGAATGCCCCTCTCCTACTAAACTAGTTGCTACATTGTTGTGAGCCATTAGATCGTTTCTAACTCTTAGGAAGTTATTCCTATGTGATCAAAGAGTCTTAGCTCTGATACCAATTGTTAGCTCTACCGAGAGGGGGGTGAATCGATTTTCTAATGTTAATGGCAAATTTAAACTAATTTGAACTTAATTAACAAATAATGAATAAGCAATATAATGTAATGAAACAAATTAAAGCAAGATAAGGAAGAGAATATCAAACACAGTAGCTTATAGAGGTTCGACCAATCTCTTGCCTACGTCCTCTCTCCTTGACCTTCTTGTCAAGAGCTTTCTTTCTCACTTTCAATGAAAGTTACACACTTCCTTTTTTTCAGGTTAAGGAATAACCTCTCTACCCTTTTTATACAAAGATGTATTCACCCTTTTACAAAGTTTATCTCATTGAGGAACAATCCTCTTCTCTCTTAAAGCAAGGATGAATACAATATCAAGCTTTTTATGTGGGTAGGACAAATACAGCTTTTGCACACAAGCTTATACAACAAACTCAATAAATGAGGATTGAAGACAAATGGAATGTAGGAATTAAACTCTTTAGAATGTACAGAATGTACAGAATGTGCAGAAATAGTGTCTCTGTTCTCAGAGTCTTCAATGCTTGATTATATACTGAAGGATTGGTAGTTGGAGCATTTAATGCTGTTTTTCCCATTGAGATTTTTGCAGAAATAGCCGTTGGGTACCTCCAGTAGAATGCCAGATCGATCTGCCATCTTGACCAGATCGATCTCTTAGTTATAATTCTTACAAAATCAAGGCAAATTGAAGCAAGGAGATCGATCTCATATACGAGCAGATCGATCTCACAATTTGAAAATGTTAGAGCAGATCAATCTGTGGAATAGGCAGATCGGTTCGTTTGAGATACTAGAGAGAGTGGGAGAAGTTTCTTACCGGCTAGCCTTAACTTCATAGCTTTTTGAGATACATAACGTTTTTCACGTCTCAATACTGAGGAAATATAATCTGGATCCCTCCCATGTCATTGAACACAAAGCCTTGGACATTCAGGGAGATATGAGCTATGCAAAAGAACCTATCCGGATTCTTGATAGGAAGGAAAAGGTACTTCAGATGAAGAAGTTTCCATTGGTAAAGGTTTTCTGGTAGCATCACTCCATAGAGGAAGCAACGTGGGAAATAGAAAGCCTCATGAGGGAAAAATACCCTCGATTATTTGACAGACCGAGCTGAATTTGGAGGACCAAATTCTTAAAAGGTGTGGAGGAATGTGAGACCCAAAATTTTTCCATGCTATGGTTTATTTTGAGATAAGTGGAGAAGCTTAAGCTTATTTGAATGTTCATGTAGGGCCTAGAGGACCGAGATGCCGGAATAGTAGCACGAAGCTTGAGGCACGTATTTTGAGGTATGATCCCAAATTTAAGTACTTCTTAGGAAAGTATGATTTTGAGCTTGTTATGATGAATGGAAAGTGAAACTAAGGAAATTTTGAAGTGAAAAAGTTAGTAAAACTCGGGTTTCCACTAAACCGAGCAAATAAGCCCAATAAGAGAAATAAATTCGAAATAAATTCTAAAAATTCATGAAAATTATTTTGAGGCCATACAAAAATAGTATAATGTATAATTTACATGTGGAATGAATATTGAGTGGAAATAAGGAGGTTACGGTGATCGAAGGAATTCTTAAATTAAATCGAAAACTTTAAGTTACATTGTTCGGTAATGACCAAGTCGTACAAAATTGGGCCAAACGGAAAATGTTTCTTAAACAAGTGAGTGCCAAATTTTTATGAGAGCTAATAGAGACATAGTAGAACACTTGAGAAGTGGAAATTTGGAAGAAAATGGGCCAGAACTATTTTTCATGGATTTTTTAAAACTGATCAGTGGGTTGTCTTGACCTAGTGAACTGGACATCCATTAGGAAAAGCCTAATTCGACCCACTTACATACTGGATTTAGGTTGGCTTTTTGGCCCATGAAACTAGACGTAAATACATTTCAGAGGGCCTCACCACCCTCCATAAATTTCCATACGCATCATTCCCTTGAGAAGAAGACGTGATTTTTTCGACCACTTTCCATCCATTTTCATGTGATGGTCAAGAAGGATGAAATATTCCCCTACAAGTCATATACAATATACAAAAACTTTAGCCCTAAAGTAGTTCTTTACTAGGTGAAATCTTAAAGAAAATAACAGGGGGCAAAATCTGTCCATTATGAGGTGAGAGAAAGTTTCAATCTTGGAAGTTTTTGGTTGATTTTCTTATAGTTTTTGATGAATCTAGGTTGTATACATGTTTATCTACAGTTGAAGAGTATCAAAAGCTTGATCAACCTTGGTCAAAGTTGAGGTAAACTTGACGAATGATGATGAACTTGAGATATGTGCTTATTTGATGTTGTTGGATGATATTTAGTTAAGTGGAAATTGATGAAATAATTTTTAGATAGGGGAAAGATTTCAGTTAGCCTAGGGTTATAAGAAAAACATAAAGTTTGGTGATGTTTGAGGTTATAAATTGTTAAATTAATAATGAGAAAGTCAAGTTTAATGCTAGGTTTAGTCAGAAAACTGAAAAGTGTAGAAATTGAGAAATTGGAAAGTTGATAAGCTTGAATCATGGACTTAAGTGAGTATTTAATTTATTGAGGTAATGGATATAAAGTTAAAACAATAAAATTGTCGAAATTGGCTTAAATCGATACTTAAATCGATAAAACCGAAAAAGTAGAAAAAGTTGACTAAAAAGTCAAAATCGATCAAACTTTAAGAAGATAAAAACTTATACTGGATATGTTCAGATGAAATTTAGTAATATTTGATGAGTTAATGTTGTTTTGGGCAGCTGGGGAGACTGGCACGTTTAACGAGGTAATGTTAGACCTTGGTGAAATAATGCCACTTTAGCTCAGTATAGGTAAAGGGTGTAATTTAGCATAGTTCTGACCATCTATGCCTATTTATGACTTGTAGAATGATTTATGAAGTATATTTATGTTCATAAAATGATTTATGAAGTATGAAGAACTTTCAAAAAGAATAAATAATGATAAATCGAGTTTTTAGCCATTATACACCAGTTTTAACACATGGATGTTTTGTAGTTATCTATACGACTTTATATTTATGTTTTAAAGAACTTTTTGATGATTTTGAAAGTGAGTAAGTAAGAAAAAAAAGGAGATTTTTGAGTCTAAAAGGCTATCTAATTAGCATGCCTACTGCTTGTAGCGCTCCGGCTTCGACACTCATGGTGCCCTATATGTTGGACTCAGGTAGTGCTTGTCTTCACTTGTGTAGTGGTTGCCTTCGCTACTCGTGGTTTATGTTTCTCGTAGTATCTCGTGCCCGCACAACACACATGTATGTCTCCCGCATAGCATGTGCCTTTGGTACACGTGCCCTAGCTGTGTGCTAGTGATTAAGTTAAGTTGTTTAGATACTACAAATGATTATGTTTGATGTACGATCATTATCCAGTCTACAGCCCCCCACCATGGCCATCGGTATGATATGCCCTCTATGGAGGATGACGTATAATGCATGTTTACTACTCAGTGATAGTCCAGTCTCCATGTTTTGATGTATGATGATTTAATGAAAGAAAGTATAATTGATAGTTTCACATGAAAGAATATGTATGATGATTTAATGAAAGAAAGTATATTTGATGTTTTCATATGAAAGAATATGTATGATCATTAAATGAAAGAAAAGATGTTTGATGTTTTCTTATGAAAAGATATGTATGATGATTTCAATGAAGGAAGTATGTTTGATATTTTCTTAGGAAAAGATATATCTATGTATATATGATGTTTACATGTATGGATGTTTTACGTATGAAATAAAGTATATGTGTATGTTTAAATGTTATGTTTCAAAGTAAACATATGAATCGTTTTTCACAAGTATGAATGTACGAAAGTGTATTTACATGACTTCCCATTTGTTTTAAATAGTTAGAACTATTTTAAATACATTTCTTACTGAGCTTTATCAGAAGCTCACCCCCTCTTTCTCTCTATTTTAGAATACCTTCAGTAAGATCTCTCAGCTGTCACAGAGTACATAAGGAGCTGGTGGATTTAGTGCCTCCCAACCTACTTTTAGTACAAGCTCAGGTATATCATTGGACATTTATTTCTAGACATGTATTTTGTATAGATACTGGATGTATAATTACTTTTGGGATGTAATCAATGTTTTATTGATAGTATGTGATTATTTTGAGATGTATGGAACTAGGAAGTGAAATAAGTTAAGGAAATTAAATCAACTACCTTACGATTATATATAAACTACGTTTACTTGCAGGAGGATAGGGCATAATATAAGAGGTTGTGCTACTAAAATTTCTGGCAAAAATTAAATGGTTGATCAAGCTTTTGATACTCTTCAACTGTAGATAAACATGTATAGAACCTAGATTCATCAAAAACTACAAGAAAATCAACCAAAAACTTCCAAGATTGAAACTTTCTCTCACCTCATAATGGACAGATTTTGCCCCCTGTTCTTCTCTTTAAGATTTCACCTAGTAAAGAACTCCTTTAGGGCTAAAGTTTTTGTATATTGTATAGGACTTGTAGGGGAATATTTCATCCCTCTTGACCATCACATGAAAATGGATGGAAAGTGGTCGAAAAAATCACGTCTTCTTCTCAAGGGAATGACGCGTATGGAAATTTATGGATGGTGGTGAGGCCCTCTGAAATGTATTTACGTCTAGTTTCATGGGCCAAAAAGCCAGCCTAAATCCAGTATGTAAGTGGGTCGAATTAGGCTTTTCCTAATGGATGTCCAGTTCACTAGGTCAAGACAACCCACTGATCAGTTTTAAAAAATCCATGAAAAATAGTTCTGGCCCATTTTCTTCCAAATTTCCACTTCTCAAGTGTTCTACTATGTCTCTATTAGCTCTCATAAAAATTTGGCACCCACTTGTTTAAGAAACATTTTCCGTTTGGGCCAATTTTGTACGACTTGGTCATTACCGAACAATGTAACTTAAAGTTTTCGATTTAATTTAAGAATTCCTTCGATCACCGTAACCTCCTTATTTCCACTCAATATTCATTCCACATGTAAATTATACATTATACTATTTTTTGTATGGCCTCAAAATAATTTTCATGAATTTTTAGAATTTATTTCGAATTTATTTCTCTTATTGGGCTTATTTGCTCGATTTAGTGGAAACCCGAGTTTTACTAACTTTTTCACTTCAAAATTTCCTTAGTTTCACTTTCCATTCATCATAACAAGCTCAAAATCATACTTTCCTAAGAAGTACTTAAATTTGGGATCATACCTCAAAATACGTGCCTCAAGCTTCGTGCTACTATTCAGGCATCTCGGTCCTCTAGGCCCTACATGAACATTCAAATAAGCTTAAGCTTCTCGACTTATCTCAAAATAAACCATAGCATGGAAAAATTTTGGGTCTCACATTCCTCCACACCTTTTAAGAATTTGGTCCTCCAAATTCAGCTCGGTCTGTCAAATAATCGAGGGTATTTTTCCCTCATGAGGCTCTCTATTTCCCACGTTGCTTCCTCTATGGAGTGGTGCTACCAGAAAACCTTTACCAATGGAAACTTCTTCATCTTAAGTACCTTTTCCTTCCTATCAAGAATCTGGATAGGTTCTTTTGCATAGCTCATATCTCCCTGAATGTCCAAGGCTTTGTGTTCAATGACATGGGAGGGATCCAGATTATATTTCCTCAGTATTGAGACGTGAAAAACGTTATGTATCTCAAAAAGCTATGAAGTTAAGGCTAGCTGGTAAGAAACTTCTCCCACTCTCTCTAGTATCTCAATTGCCTAAGACCAAAAGCTATTACTCGTCCATTCTAAATATGTAAACATCCCAAACCCTGGTGAGAAGCATCATAGTATACCGTAAATGTCACGACCCACTTCTCACTAAAAACCACTACAAAATTTTCATTTTTCGTTTAATATTTAATTCTTACATTCCTCTCCTCTTGACCATTCTACCAACAGTTAGGCCGGTGTTAGTCCCCTTAAACTATTTACCATTCCATTTTCATATAACATTTACATGTCAGGATTCAATATTCTTTGACTTTAACTAAATACATTCATAAATGTATTTACATAACTTTACATCCCTGATATCATACGTATGTACAGTACTGTGCATTTACATGTTCAGATACATAAACTATACACGTGTGTATACCTTTTCCTCGATTGGAAACATCGGACAACAGGAATGCAAGACCACTACCGCTCTCGTTCTACTGAAAGTACTCTGTAGAGGGGGGAAATGAAAGGGTGAGTAACCACACGCTCAGTAAGGCAATTATACAAGCAAGTAGATAACTACACTATCTACATGAACATAATGTCATGCCTTAAATTACTATTTCCTTAATTTCACATTAAAAGTATGAATTGAAAAACCGATATACTATGTACATATTTAATCACGTGTATTGAAATCATACTGAGTTCATAAATACAGGCATTTCATGCAAAACATTGCATCTTTGTAAACTCATAATGCCTTTAAGGTAAATCATGCCATTTAAATTTAAACATGTAAAATATGGCATTCAATAATTAAAACATGTCAATCAGGTTCCGACCCATTCCTTAGGTCTTCCTGAAATCATAAAAACATGTGATATAATCATGTGAGACTTGATGGCTAAATACAAAATTAACCTGGACTATGGCCATATCCTATACTGTGATCCCAGGCTACACGGTACCTAATGTGCAGGGATCACAACTCCATAGACCCACATGGTCTAGGGTTCCTGCAATAGGTCATATCCCTCATCACGGTCCAGGTTTGCTTGCCATAGGTCTTATCCACCCTATGTCTGTGTGAGAACTATGAATTTTATGAGATTTGCTAAGTGAGAATTGTAAATTGGTGAATGTAATTATGATATATAGATGTACGTATAAGTTTCGTTATGTATAAAGTTCGAATGGATGTCATTTTCAAGTCTTAAAGGTGGTTGGATGAGAAAATAACTATGGCAGCAAATTAAGGATGTTTTGTGTGAGTTATTGTAGAAAACTACAGTAAAATCTAGAAAATATGAATGCCAGATCGATTTCATTGAAGGAAAGATCGATCTGAAAGAGCAAAAAATGCTTTTATTTGAGTAATGGACTAAGGCAGATCGATCTCCAATGGGGCCAGATCGATCTGCCAAGCGTTCTGTAAATGAAGAGATCGATCCTTAATGCAAGCAAATCGATTTTCTTAGCTCTCGAATCAGACCAGATCGATCTCCTCCCTTAGCCAGATCGATCTCCTTAACTCTTAGCTTGGAATAAATCAATCCCTAATTCAATGCCAGATCGATCGCCACTTAGAAGAAAAGATCATCTCCTCCCTTGACCAAATCGATCTTGCAGTTTGTTGAGGGAGCAGTCTGGAGCAGTTGAATCGAGCAGAGATCGATCCCTTTCAAGTACCAGATCGATCTCATAAGCCCTGTCTATATAAGGACCTCAAGATTTTCACCTGGAAACTGAGCCCTGTCATTTCCAAACCTAAATCTTCACCATTTTCACCCAAACCAAGCTTTCTCTATCTAAGATTCACCCTACCAAGCTTTCTCTCTCTAAGATTCACCCTGTTCTAGACTGAATTAGACAAAAAGGTAAAAGACAAAGTTGTTCCTCTTGGCAAGGAGAACAACATACTAGTAAATCAAGGTTGGCTTGAACAAAGGGAAGAGACAAACATTCTACAAGCTTGGTCAAGAAATGAGACAAGCTAGGTAAGCTCGCAAGACCGTTGTTCTTGAGCATTATCATTTTATATATGGGTGGATAAACACATATGTTGGTAAATGGATATATGTGTATATATAGGTGTATTTGGTTGAAAATGTCTAAGTTATGAGGGAAACAATTAATGGGTATAGTTAAGAAATGAAATATGAATATCTTGTGATGATTATGAGCTAGCTAAAGTAATGATAGAGATGTAGGAGAAGTTTTAAGACAATGTGGGTATTTAGTAGTGGCAATTCGGATATAGTATAAATAAGGCCGTGACGTTGATTTCATATGAGTTTTATAAATGCCTAGTCTCGATTTCTATGATGATAATGTGATTTTACAACTGCGATTTATATCACGCATTGAGATTTAATGTGACGTGATTTGTGAATTTATCAGGTGAAGTATGTTGATGCCATTGTTTTCCTACTGTTATTTCTATAACGATTGCATGCTCATTATTTCCATCATATTGTGTTTGTGATGATGATTTTATAACTTCCCTTATCCTCCTTACTGACCGTTTTGAGAGCTCACCCTTTTTCTTGCCCCCTCCAAATTACTTGAAGTACGAGAGATAGAGCATGCCGAGTACGTGATATATGCCGGTGGACAAGATCTCCCCAAGCTATCGCTTGTACATGCATAAGGTATAATTCAGTTCATTTTGTATCCAGACAATGTTGTAATATAGACACTTGTAATGAGTATTTTTGGATGTAATTAGGATGATATGAAAGAAATGATTTGAGATTTATGGGTTGATTCTTTTTGGGATCTTATGTAATTGATTTCATTAAGTATGAGTTGTATAATCTTGAGTATAATGACTAGTGTTAAAAAATAAGTGAGCACATGACACTGTACAGGAATACACCCAGAGTTATTAGTTTTGTTTTAAGAAAAAATTTAAATTAGCCATATTTTTCGCGGTTCCAGGCTGTCACAGTCTGGGGTGCCTACCATAGGTCTTATCTCACATAATGGTCCGGGGGTGCTTGCTATAGGTCTTATCCACCTTATACCACATCAGTAACTAACCCATGTCTCAAAATTCACGTGTAAACATCTCATCCATGTGACACTCAGTCTACATGAGGCAATCAACATGCTTTTAAATCATGTCATGTATATCACATTAAAACTACAGTATGCGTCTTGAGTGCGACACACAGTCAGCACCCTGCTCAAACACTATCTTATGCATATCACAAAATCAATCTCTAGTGCAGGTAAAACTCCAGCACTATGTCATGCATAGTTTATATTTCAAATCAAGTACGAGCAATTGCTTTAGTACCATGCTATATATAAAATTCATTAAATCAAATACAAGCAAATGCTCCAGTACTATGTCATGTATAAACCTTGTAAAACTGAGTACTAGTAACGCTCCAGCACTCTATCATGCATATGATGGAAATCTAGTGCAAGTCAAAATCTAGCACTAATTTATGTAGAAAACATATGAAATCAAGTGTGAGCAGTGCTCCAGCACGATTTATTTTCACATAACTCGATAGATGGCTCTTTTAAAAGGGATGATTTTAAATCACTAAAATCAGCACCATAGTTGTGCTATTTTTCATCAATCCTAAAAAACATTGGCCAATCTATCTATTCGTCCGCTAAATAGCAGTAAAAACACTAAAAAACATGTTTTCCATGCTTTATTTACCCTTTTCTAATTTTCTAAAATTCACCCTTAATACGGGTAAAATGGTAATTTACCCATATCGGGTCTCTATAAATTTTATTTCTTTTCTAGAACCCTCAGATTTTTTAAGTCCCTTTAAATACCATAAAAAATGCATGTAGGTATCTCTAACTAGTCACAAAATTCCCTTACCTCAAATCATTCTGATCACTCTGCCTTCTCCATAGCTACCGATCATCCGATCCATTTAGCTCCCAGTATGTTCTCTGGAGCTGTAGATAATCATATATCTGGTTAAACACAGTACATTTTTCTTGTATTTCACTTTTACTGAGCTTATTTTACAACATTGCGTCTGTTTACTCTTATTGGGCCCGATTGCACCTTAATGGGCCTTAATCAATCTTAAGCCCATTTCCCACTTACTATTCCCTTCATCAAGGTCTATTCGGCTCATTGGGCCCATCAACACTTTTTGGGCCTCGATCTTTTTGAATAGCTCATACAATTATTTACGATAATCGATTTCCAATTCCAAAACATAATTCATTTTATACGAAAATAAATCTGTAACTTATGAGATGAATTTCTAACGTACATAACTATGCAAATTGTCGTAAATGAGATATACTTACTCGAGATTCTGTTATAGCGCATGAATCAAGGCTAACCCAAACTCTCGTAAGCCAATTGTCTCGCTACACGTTTGTATAATTAAATCGGGTCAATTTCAGTCAATTAAAATTTCAAATAAATTTCTCAAAATTTAAATCGGTCAATTTTGACCGCTTACCGACTTACCCTTAGTCTGATTTCATCACCGAATTTTTCTCCCCATTGTTTCCTCTTTTTTTCATTTTCTTTCATGGTTGAACCGGTTCGAATCGATTCAGTCTGGTTCAGTACCATCCTTGTCGTTTGGAGCTACGCCGACCGGTTCTTCACCAACTTCCACTTCTAGCAAATCGGTGAGACTTTACGAAGCATGAATCCGATGCTAGCTAAGTCCAAGCTGGACGAAAAGTGACCGGTTCGTCCCTTTCCCTTTTTGGCTTTGCTATCGTTTTCTCCCTCTTCGTCGTTGACGGCGCTACCAGCCATTTCACTGGCCGATTCAACCACCAATTGATTGGTCTTCGCCTAGGGAACGTTCAGTTGGCGGTGGTTATAGACAAATCAGTGTCGTTGCCGATGAATCCTCTTTTCCCTCTTTCAATTTCTCCCTCAGTGTTTTCTCCATTCCTGATGAGAAAGGTGTGCGTGACGGCTAGTGGAGGCTCCCTAGGTGTTGGTCTTGCTTTGCTAGTCTTCTCTCCCCCCGTCCCCCCATGTTGTCGTCCTTTGCCGAGAACCAGGGGATCGGTTCGTCCGATCCCTGTTTCTGTTTGGGTCGCACGACCTATTCTCTCGATCCAATTTTCTTTATATATATAATAGTATATTATATTAAAATATAATACAATATATTATATAACAAATATCTTCACCCAAATATCCCAATTATATATATTTAAATCAATTAAATATATATATATATCTTATTTTTCCCATATTTTCAAAAAAATTTCTCATTGTGAAAATTCAGGTAATCACAATATATTTCTATTTTGATCAATTGGACTTGAAAATTAATTATTTCTTCTTTATTGATCAAGATTTCCTAAATCCATGTTTAAAATAACGATTTCTTAAGGAATTTACATCGAATTTTGGGTCTTACACTAAATCCTCCCGAACCACTTGGAAGAGTTTGGAATGGGTGCGGTAGTTAATCTCCGTTTGAGCTCTTAAAAACTTTGCTCACAAACTTCCGACCATACAAAAGGAGTTCCTTTTCATGTGAGCTTCGTCAGTAGAGCTGCTATTTTGGAAAATCCTTCTACAAATCTCTGGTAGTACCTTACCAGCCCCAGAAAACTACGAATCTCAGTTATAGTCCTCAGCCTTTCCCATTCGAGTATTGTCTCCACCTTGGATGGATCCACTAACACTTCGTTCTTGGATATAATGTGACCGAGGAAAGCTATCTTCTCCAGCCAAAATTCACACTTACTCAGTTTCTCATATAGCTATTTCTCCTAAAGCGTCTAGAGCATTATCCTCAAATGCTGCTCATGTTCCTCCCGAGACTTAGAATAAACCAAGATATCATTAATAAAGACAATCAAAAATTGATTTAGGTAATCCCAGAATACTTCATTTGTTAGACCCATAAAAGCAGCATGGATATTAGTCAAGCCAAAAGGCATCACCAAAAACTCATGCTATCCATATCTAGTCTTAAACGTTGTCTTAGCCACATCTTCTTTCTTGATCCTCAACTGGTGATAGCCAAACCTCAAGTCAATCTTTGAAAAAATAGAAGCCCCTCTCAACTGATCAAATAAATCATATATTCTAGGTAGGGGTACTTGTTCTTTATAGTTGCATTATTCAACAACCTGTAATCTATGCATAATCTGAGGCTACCATCCTTATTCCAGACAAATAAAACCGGAGCTCCCTAAGGTGACACACTAGGTCTGATAAAAACCTTGTTCAACAATTCTTACAACTGTTTCTTCAGCTATCCCAATTCCACTGATGCCATTCTATAAAGAGTCTTAGAGATTGGCCAGGTATTTGGCACTAAATTAATAGTAAACTCCAACTCTCTCTCTGGTGGTAACCCCGGTAATTCCTCAGGAAACACATTTGGAAGCTCACATACTACTGGTATGTCTTTAATATTCAGATGTTTCAAACTGGTATCCAATACAGAAGCTATATAACCTTCATCATTAGTAAAACATCAAAAGGTTCACACCAAATCATATTTTAAAACATTATATATTTCATTTCATTTCTTAGTGACAAAACATACTTCGAATTTATCAGGTAAAGAGAAGGTTATAGTGTTGGTATAGCAGTCTAAACTTACCCTATTGGTGGCTAACCAATCCATTCCTAAAATTACATTGAAGCCGTACATGGTTAGTAAGATTAGATCTGCTATCATTACCCATCTGCCACCTTAATTTCAAAATTTCCACACACTATATCAGTTATTTGTGTCTCATGCAGGGGAGTACTGATATGACATACATAATCTAGAGGTTCAGATTTGACATGCAAGTACTTTACAAACTGAGGTGAAATGAATGAGTGTGTGGATCCAGGGTCAAACAAAACATTAGCTCTATGATTATAGATAAGAAGATTACCTCTGATAACATCGGATGAGGCATCTGGTGTCTCTTGATCAATTGTGAAGACTTGCCCTCGGGTGACAGGCCTCTTACCCTTTTCTTTTATATAGCTCGTCTCTGAGGGGTTTGCCTCTGAACTTCTCTTGGCTGTCTTTCAAACGGTTTCTCAAGTGGTTGGGGAGGCTAATCTCGTGGTTGTAGAGTCTGCTGTTGTGGATAATCTCTCATCAAATGTCATTTCTTACCACATCTAAAACATACACCAGACCTCAAGAGGCAAGGACTAATATGCATCTTACAGCACTCCGGACAATTCTTTCTGGTCGTCAATTGCCCTTAGGTGGCTATAGGGGTAATAGCGGGAGTCACTGTGACGCCCCGGAAACACGGAAAATAGGGCTAATTTAAAACGTTTTACTCCTGTGCATTCCTGTGCAGTGTCATACATCATCGTACTTATCATGCCTCAGGATCTCATCATAAGATAGTATATATCGTATCATATACATTACTCAATTCCAAGTTAATTAATCCTAATACATCCCGTACATCACTGTACAATAAGTGTCTATAAATATAACTCTAGTCTGGATACATGAATATTAAATATATACCTCAATACACAAAATACGGCCTGGAGCTCAAGTCCTCCACTAGCCTCTAACTCGTACTTCGCAGGGAAACTCACTTCACTTGAAGCAATCTAGGGGAAGAGAAAATGGGAACTCAGTTATATAAACCATATCACACATAACAAATATGTATTTATTTATGAAACTCATTTGAAATCGTAGCATGAAAGTTCTCGAAACATCATCATCTCATAGCGCACAAATCACGTGAAAACATGAAGTTAAAAAGGCTCAATATCGAGCACTCACAAGCATGTGTAAATATATGCGATAATGGCTTTTCTCAAAATATGTGATAAAAATCACCTTAGTAAATATCACGTGACAAAGTCACAAAACACAACCCATGTGTAAAAACGAGACTAGGCAATAAAACTCAATTAAAACTCGTCATGGCACATCAAATACATATAATCTCCTCTGGGTGCGCATCCTAGGCATCCTCGTAAGAGGGAACGTCGACAATATGGTCGTATGCATGGTATTTTGGACTTATATGTTACCAGAACAAGGCCCGGCCTTACATGCTACCAGAGTAATGCCTCGCCTCATGCACACTATCACGTGGTCCCTGGGTCGATTCCCAGGCGGCCCACTCTCTCGGTCTTACATGCTACCAAAGCAAGGCCACCCAGCGTTACCAGAACGGGAGTCATGTCACGTTACCAAAATGGAGGCATCTCTCGTTACCAAAACGGAGGAATAATCGGACTTACATGCTACCAGAGCAAGGCCTCCCAACGCTACCAAAGCGGAATAATCGGACTTACATGTTACCAGAACAAGGCCTGTGGTCCCTGGGTCGATTCCTAGGCGTCCCACTATATCGATCTTACATGCTACCAAAGCAAGGCCCGATGTGTATTCAACATGACACGCCTAAGTCTCAATCACTAGCCATTATCTTATAAAATGTTATGCCTTCATGTAGAACTCATTATGGTTTTCTCTCATAAAACTCATTTAATACATTTGCGTGCTGAACACAAAACATATTAAAACCGAGTTCCAACTGGCAAAACACACACACATTTTCTCAAATCTCAATATTGCGTTAACGTAGAGCCGAATTTACTTTTCACGCAAACTCAACGGTTTGTAAAGCAATTTCACACTCAGCTTATAAACTCATAAAATAATGGGCTCCAATCGACTATAAAAACCGTGTGCAATTATATCACAGCACAACACTAAACATGCTTGTATTCTCAAATCATGGTTCATGCTACAAACAATTCATCAAAACACATACACAAATGGTTTAGTTTTCCCTTACCTCTTTGCACCTCGTACAGTGCAATTGTTTCCCCCGTACCACGGACTAGCCTCACATTCCACTCTGGAACTCCCGAGCTGTCCAAACGATGTTAAAACATTAATACTCATCATCATATTAACCTCAATTCTCAAAATCGAGCATAATTGCTCATAACACCTCAAATTTCTCAATTCTCATAACTTTATCACAAATCACAATCTCGCTCACAACACCTCAACATTATACATTTCCCATGCCACGATACCTATGCTAATTCACCACTTATCTAAATTTCCATTTATAGCTCAAAATTCCCAAAATTACCAAAATTGCTAAATATCATTATCACTCCAACTACATTGTAATTTCATCAATCCCTAATCATTTTTCAGCTATTTCAACACAATGCCAACAACCATTATCACCAAAATCATCTTAAATATCAAGATCGAGGTTTAGAAATTACCCAAACTTGTGGAGAGCTTATCTCTTGCCTCGATTCAATCCGTTTTTCGATTTCTAAGTATGTTGTTCTCCCTTTGATGAGGAACAACTTTCCTTCTTGCCACAACCTCTGATTTGGACGAAAATGGGTGTTTTAGATGAGTGAGAAAGCTAGGGCTCGGGTGAAAATGGGGTTTAAAAGAGAGAGAAAATGAAATTACAGGAGAAAGCAGGGGTTCCTTATATAGACAGAGCGTAGGAGATCGATCTAGCTCTTGATGAGATCGATCTGCATTTGAATTTGGGGACGATTTGGGGCAATTTTATGCTTAGGAGATCGATCTGTCGAGGGGTGAGATCGATCTCTTAATGGCTTTATGAGATCGATCTGCTCCTTGAGGAGATTGATCTCTCGTTTACAGACTGCTTCAGCAGATCGATCTTCTCCCAAACAGAAACATTTGGAGATCGATTCCCTCCTCATGAGATCGATCTTCTCTCAAATAGAATCATAAGGAGATCGATCCTCTTCCATTGGAGATCGATCTGCTCACTTGCTTCCCTCCTTCCTTGTCATTTCTAGCTTACCAGATCAATCTTTCTTCCTTAAGATCGATTTGACCTCATAGCTTCCAACTTGGTTAAGCACTTAACATATAAATCCCCAATTATAATTTCCACAATTCACTTAGCTTAATAAATTACACTTCAAGTTCTTATTACATAATTAAAATATGTCTAAAATTCTCAGATCTCACATCCTCCCCACCTAAAAAGAATTTGGTCCTCCAAATTCAACTCAACTAGTCAAATAGATAGGGGTATTTCCCCTTCATGAGATTCTCTAGTTCCCACGTTGCCTCTTCCATTGAGTGATGTTTCCACAAAACTTTCACTAATGGGATGCTCTTAGTTCTAAGTACCTTCTCCTTTCTATCGAGAATCCGAACGGGTTCCTGAGTGTAGCTCATGTCCTCTTGTATGTCCATCTCGTCATACTCTATGACATGAGATGGGTTCGAGTGGTACTTCCTTAACATAGACACATGAAAAATGTTGTGTATTTCAGACATCTGTGGGGGTAATGCCAATCTGTAGGCTACCTCTCCCACTCTCTCAAGAATCTCGAATGGTCCTACGTATCGAGGACTCAATTTCCCTTTCTTCCCAAATCGCATGATACCCTTACTCGGTGATATTTTTAGCAATACTGCATCACCAACATCAAACTCAAGTGGCCGTCTATGCACATCTGCGTAGCTTTTCTGTCTACTTTGTGCAGCCCATAATCTCTCACATATGAGTTTGACACTCTGTACAGCTTGCTCAACAAGCTCGGGAGCATTTATCTTTCTGTCACCGACTTCTTCCTAAGCTACAGGGGATCTACACCTCCTACCATATAGAGCCTCAAAAGGTGCCATTCTAACACTCGCATGATAGCTGTTATTATACGCAAACTCTGCTAGAGGCAGGTGATCATCCCATGATCCCTTAAAATCCATCGTACACGCCCTCAACATATCCTCCAGGGTCTGAATAGTCCTCTCTGACTGACCATCTGTCTAAGGATGATAGGCGGTACTGAAACTCAATCGAGATCCCATGGACTCCTGAAATTGGGTCCAAAATCTGGAAGTAAACTGGGAATCTCTATCAGAAGTAATACTCACTGGAGCCTCATGTAATCTAGCTATCTCGCTGACATACAGTTCAGCTAAGGCATCCACAGTATCTGTGCTCTTAATGGCAAGGAAGTGGGCACTCTTGGTCAATCTATCCACTATAACCCATATAGCATCACGACCTCTTCGGGTCCTCGATAAACCCATAATAAAGTCCATAGTGACATGCTCCCATTTTCATGTAGGTACAGGTAAAGGCTGTAGTAGTCCTTCGGGCTTCCGATGCTCAGCTTTCACTTGCTGGCATACTAAACATCTGGCCACATACTCGGCCACGTCTCGCTTCATACCTCTCCACCAGTACACCTTTCTCAAATCTCGGTACATCTTAGTACTCCCTGGGTGTATGGTGTATCGCGAGCAGTGGGATTCTCTCAGTATCTATCTCTTCAGGGTATCATCGTCCGGTACACAAATCTGTCCTCTGAATCTCAACAATCCATCCTCACTGACTGTGAGATTCGACTGCGAACTCTGTTCAACTTGGCTAACCATATTTATCAACCTCTGATCACTGCGTTGCCCAGTTCTAATCTAATCCATGATCCTGGGCTCTATCCGCAAGCTAGCAAAAAATCCAGTCTCTACCTCTTTAACTCTGACCCGGAGCTCGACGAATTACTCTAACAAATCCCATTCCCTGATCATCATAGCAGACATCATACTCTTCCTGCTAAGGGTATCAGCAACTACATTCACCTTACCCGGATGATATAGAATCTCGCAGTCATAATCCTTAAGGAGTTCCATCCATCTCCTTTGTCTCATGTTTAACTCTTTCTGATCAAAGAGATATCTTAAACTCTTGTCATCAGTGAAGATCTGGAATCTTTCCCCATATAAGTAGTGTCGCCAGATCTTTAAGGCAAATACCACAGCGGCTAACTCTAGATCATGCGTGGGGTAATTCCGCTCATGGTCTTTCAACTGTCGCGATCCATATGGGACAACTCTTACGTGCTGCATAAGCACACACCCCAATCCTTGATGGGATGCATCACTGTATACGGAAAATCCTCCTGATCCCTCAAGAATAGTTAACACAGGTGCCGCTGTTAATCTCCTTTTTAACTCTTGAAAACTAAGCTCACAGTGATCAGTCCATATAAACGGAGTCTCTTTACGCGTGAGTTTAGTCAAAGGAGCGGCAATCCTAGAAAATCCTTCCACAAATCTTCTGTAATACCCTGCCAAACCAAGGAAGCTTCGTATGTCCTCGGTCTTTCCCAGTTACGCACAGCCTCTATTTTACTTGGATCCACTGATACTCCTTCCTCTGAGACTATATGACCAAGGAAATCTATTCGATCTAGCCAAAACTCACACTTACTAAGCTTTCCAAATAATTGTTTATCTCGGAGTATCTGAAGTACTGACCACAAATGCTGTGCATGCTCCTCATATGACCGAGAGTATACCAGGATATCATCAATAAAGACTATCACAAATTTGTCTGGATAGTCTTTGAACACCTCGTTCATCAATCTCATAAATGCTGCAGGGGCGTTCGTTAATCCAAAGGACATTACCAGAAATTCATAATGGCCATACCTCGTCCTAAAGGCCGTCTTTGGAATATCTTCTTCCTTGATCCTCAATTAGTGATAGCCTGATCTCAAATTAATCTTAGAAGAGACTGAAGCCCCTCTTAGTTGATCAAGTAGATCATCAATCCTCGACAGTGGGTATTTATTCTTCACCGTGGCTTTATTCAACAGCCGATAGTCTACGCATAATCTGATACTACCATCCTTCTTCTTAACAAATAAAACCAGTGCTCCCCACTATGAAACAGTGGGTCTAATGAACCCTTGATCCAATAACTCATGTAGTTGTTTCTTCAATTCCTCAAGTTCCACAAATGCCATCCTGTAGGGAGGTTTAAAGATCGGCCGAGTATCTGGTACCAAATCAATGGTAAACTCCAGCTCTCTCTTTGGTGGCAAACCTGGCAACTCATCTGGGAAAACATCCAAAAATTCACAAATCACAGGTATATCCTCAATCCTCGGATGTTCCCGCTCATCGTCTGAGATGAGTGTCTCATAACCTTCACATGAACAATCATATTTAATACTCTAAAGAATAATATTAAAATTCTCATATTGCTTACAAAATTCCATACGTCTATTTACTCAATATTTCAAACGTACACTGTAAGGTTCAGGTAGGGAGAAAGTTACAATCTTAGTGTAGCAGTCTAAACTCACTCGATTGGTTTCCAACCAATCCATCCCCAGAATTACATCAAACCCATGTATATTCAACATGATTAGACCTGCTAACATCACTCTATCTCCCACCTTTATTTCACATCCTCTACAGATTAATTCAGTTCTCTGGGATTCACGCATAGGGGTATTTACATGTAGTATATACTGTAGAGGTTCAAACTTCAAATTTAAACTACATACAAAATGCTCTGAAATAAACGAATACGTGGATCCTGGATCTATCAACACATGAGCCTTATGATTACAGACAGAGAGTGTACCTCTTATAGTTTCTACTGAAGTGTCCACAGTTTCCTTATCCAGGGTAAACACACGTCCCTGTGCCATAAGTTTCTTCCCTTTCTCTACAACAGTGGCTCGTCTCTAGGGGTTCACTCTTTGAGGTTGCTATCTAGTAGACTCCGGAGCATGTGGTATCTGAAGTTGAGGACAGTCCTTCACTCTGTGACCAATGTCACTACATCTAAAACATCCACGGATTGACCCAGTACAACTTCCCCCATATGATCGGTCGCAATCTCTACAAACCCTTATCTCTGGCCTGCCATATCGAGGGGTCTCCTTGATAATAGGATAACCTCTAGGTCTCTCCAATTTGCCCTTATGTACCTCAATCCTTCCTTTCTTGAAGGAACCTCTCCGAACATCAGCTTGAGACACCGCTGGCCTCTTACCCTCATCCCTAATCACTGCTACGAACTCATTCTGAGACTGTACAATTTCAATTCCCCTCTCAATCTCTTGTGCTCGTCTCAGAGCATCTCCAAACTCAGTAATACATAACCCAATCAATCGATCTCTAATGATGGGCTTCAATCCATACACAAATCTCTCTGTGCAGAGCTTTTCATTCTTGAAAGTCTCTGGATCATATCTCAGCAGAGTGGTAAATCGGCTCTCATAATCATCCACAGACATGTCACCCTGTACCAAACTCAAAAACTCTGCTTGCCTCCTTCTCTGGGCAGCTCGTGGTACATATTGGGCTCTAAAGGCTGTCTGGAACTCTTCCCAACCAATCACATTCTGGTGGGACATCAAAATACCCTGGGTAGTACCCCACCAATCTCGAGCTCTCCCTTTCAACATATAGGCACTCATACTGACCCTCTCAGTATATGTGAACCCCAGATAATCAAATATAATTCTCAACTCTGTCAACCACTCCTCAGCCTCTGTAGGATCCTTCTTTCCCTTAAATGCGGGTGGATTCATTTCAAAAAGTCCTTCAGTTGGACCATACTTCTGTGATCAGGCTGAGTGACGGGAGGCACTGGGGTATGGGAGGTCTTGGTGGTGGTGTAGGAGTAGTACCGGAGGCATTAACTCCAAAGTATTGCGCGAATAGCGCTGCCATCTGCTCAAAACCTTGTCTCACATCGATCTCAATCCGATTAAATCGAGAGTTAGGACTCTCTGGTTATGGGGCAAGTGGCAGAGGGGACTCTGCCTTCCTCCTCGAACGACCTCGTCGTTTACTCATTCTCTATCTCAACTCATCTCATGCGCGTACATACCAAAATCGATTGAAATCTCAATCCTCAATTTCAATTCATGACCAGACTTATACAGACACTTGGGATGTATTCTATTTCACTTAACCGACACTGACAGTAATAGGCACCCTATGCTCTGATACCAAGAAAACTCTGTGACGCCCCGAAAATGTGAAAAATACGGCTAATTTAAAACTTTTTACTCATCAATTCACAATTAAGGGTGCATTCATGTGCAGTGTCATACATCATCATACTTATCATGCCTCAAGATTTCATCATAAGATAGTATATATCGTATCATATACATTACTCAATTTCAAGTTAATTAGTCCTAATACATCCCATACATCAATGTACAATAAGTGTCTATAAATATAACTCTAGTCTGGATACATGAATATTAAATATATACCTCAATACACAAAATACGCCCTGGAGCTCAAGTCCTCCACTAGCCTCTAACTCGTACGTCACAAGGAAACTCACTTCACTTGAAGCAATCTGGGGGAAGAGAAAACAGGGTGAGCTTCTAAATAGCTCAGTAAGGGGGGTAAGGGAACTCAGTTATATAAACCATATCACACATCACAAATATGTATTTGTTTATGAAACTCATTTGAAATCGTATCATGAAAGTTCTTGAAACATCATCATCTCATAGCGCACAAATCACGTGAAAACATGAAGTTAAAAAGGCTCAATATTGAGCACTCACAAGCATGTGTAAATATATGCGATAATGGTTTTTCTCAAAATATGTGATAAAAATCACCTCAGTAAATAGCACGTGACAAAGTCACAAAACACAACCCATGTGTAAAAATGAGACTAGGCAATAAAACTCAATTAAAACTCGTCATGGCACATCAAATACATATAATCTCCTCTGGGTGCGTATCCCAGGCATCCTCGTAAGAGGGAACGTCGACAATATGGTCGTATGCATGGTGTATTGGACTTATATGTTACCAGAACAAGGCTCGGCCTTACATGCTACCAAAGCAATGCCTCGCCTCATGCACACTATCGCGTGGTCCCTGGGTCGGTTCCCAGGCGACCCACTCTCTAGGTCTTACATGCTACCAAAGCAAGGCCACCCAGCGTTACCAGAATAGGGGTCATCTCACGTTACCAAAACGGAGGCATCTCTCGTTACCAAAACGGAGGAATAATTGGACTTACATGCTACCAGAGCGGAGGAATAATTGGACTTACATGTTACCAGAACAAGTTCTGTGGTCCTTGGGTCGGTTCCTAGGCGTCCCACTATATCGGTCTTACATGCTACCAAAGCAAGGCCCGATGTGTATTCAACATGACACGCCTAAGTCTCAAGCACTAGCCATTATCTTATAAAACGTTATGCCTTCACGTAGAACTCATTATGGTTTTCTCTCATAAAACTCATTTAATACATTTGCGTACTAAACACAAAACATATTAAAACTGAGTTCCAACCTGCAAAACACACACACATTTTCTCAAATCTCAATATTGCCTTAACGTAGAGTCCAATTTACTTTTCATGCAAACTCAACGGTTTATAAAGCAATTTCACACTCAGCTTATAAACTCATAAAATAATGGGCTCCAATCGGCTATAAAAACCGTGTGCAATTATATCACAGCACAACATTAAACATGCTTGTATTTCAAATCATGGTTCATGCTCAAATAATTCATCAAAACACATACACAAATGGTTTAGTTTTCCCTTACCTCTTTGCACCTCATATAGTGCAATTGTTTCCCCTGTACCACGGACTAGCCTCGCATTCCACTCTGGAACTCCCGAGCTGTCCAAACGATGTTAAAACATCAATACTCATCATCACAGTAACCTCAATTCTCAAAATCGAGCATTATTGCTCATAACACCTCAAATTTCTCAATTCTCATAACTCTATCAAAAATCACAATCTCGCTCACAACACCTCAACATTCTATATTTCCCATGCCACGATATCTATGCTAATTCACCACTTGTCTAAATTTCCATTTACAGCTTAAAATTCCCAAAATTACCAAAATTGCTAAATATCATCATCACTCCAACTACATTGTAATTTCATCAATCCCTAATCATTTTTTAGCTATTTCAACACAATGCCAACAACAATTATCACCAAAATCATCTCAAATATCAAGATCGAGGTTTAAAAATTACCCAAAACTTGTGGAGAGCTTATCTCTTGCCTCGATTCAATCCGTCTTCCGATTTCTAAGTATGTTGTTCTCCCTTTGATGAGGAACAACTTTCCTTCTTGCCATAACCTCTGATTTGGACGAAAATGGGTGCTTTGGATGGGTGAGAAAGCTAGGGCTTAGGTGAAAATAGGGTTTGGAAGAGAGAGAAAATGAAATTGCAGGAGAAAGCAGGGGTTCCTTATATAGACGGAGCTAGGAGATCGATCTGGCTCTTGATGAGATCGATTTGCATTTGAATTTAGGGATGATTTGGCGTAATTTTATGCTTAGGAGATCGATCTGTCTAGGGGTGAGATCGATCTCTTAATGGCTTTATGAGATCGATCTGCTCCTTGAGGAGATTAGTCTCTCATTTACAGAATGCTTCATGAGATCGATCTGCTCCTTAAGGAGATCGATCTTCTCCCAAGGAGAAACATTTGGAGATCGATTCCCTCCCCATGAGATCGATCTTCTCTCAAACAGAATCACAAGGAGATCGATCCTCTTCCATTGGAGATCGATCTGCTCACTTGCTTTCCTTCTTCCTTGTCATTTCTAGCTTACCAGATCGATCTTTCTTCCCTAAGATCGATCTGACCTCCTAGCTTCCCACTTGGTTAAGCACTTAACATAGAAATCTCTAATTATAATTTCAACAATTCACTTAGCTCAATAAATTACACTTCAAGTTCTTATTACATAATTAAAATATGTCTAAAATTCTCAGATCTCACAGTCATGGGCCTATCAGCTCTCACTGGAGCCTCACCAAGTTTTAGTCTTTTTGGTTGACTCATCAGCAGTTCAGTTCTAGAGATCTTCATTCTCCTACCCTTGCCTTTTAATTTCCCCCTAAATCTATATTAAGCCTGAGTGATGTCAAGACCTCTTTCAACATCTTGAGCTCGCTCCAATCCATCACTGAATTCAGTAATATGGAGACTAAGTAGTATGACCCTAATGGCGGGTCTCAATTTGTAATGAAATCTTCGTGCTCAGCGCTGCTCATCTCTAACGCTTGCGGGTCATATCATATAAGTGTAGTAAACTTATTCTCATACTCATCCACAGTCATACTACCCTACTCATCTTCTGTTGGGCAGCAAGTGGTATATACTGACCCCTAAAAGGAGCTAGAAAAGTCTCTCAAGAAATCTTTGGATGCTAAGACATCAAATGCGTTCTGGTGGCTCTCCCTCATACACTGACCTGTCTAATCAACATATAGGTTGCCATTATGACATTCTCTACCTCGATACACTCTAAATACTAAAATATTCGTTCCAAGTCCATTAATCATTCCTCAATCTGTACCAGTTCCTTCACACCATTGAACTCTGAAGGGTGCATTTTTAAAAAATCTTTCATTCTACCTTTATCCCTATTATCTG
Organism: Firmiana major; assembly: GCA_033439115.1. NCBI lineage: Eukaryota > Viridiplantae > Streptophyta > Magnoliopsida > Malvales > Malvaceae > Firmiana > Firmiana major. The sequence goes on along the minus strand of CM065908.1, from coordinate 39,140,976 downwards.
TCTCAACTTGTACTGGAGGCTGAGCTATCGGAGGTGCCTAAGGGGCCTATGGAGGAGGAGGAGGTGCAGGTGTAGTAGCACCGGAATCTGAAACATGTTCCCTAAATTGCTGGGCAAACATAGTGGCAAGGGCATTAAGCCCTTCCATCATACTTTGTATTCCTTGCTCTAATCTCCTCATCTGGGTATCAGGGATCTCTGGATGAGGAAGAGGGGGTGTAGGTGGTTGGTTCTACCTCCGTGGGTGACCTCTTTTACCACTCATGGTAGCAAATATAAATTACCTGCACTGATACCAATAAAGTTTAGCTACAGCTATCACAGGTATATACAATTTATAATTAGACAGGTACAGATAGTTGGGATGTAATCATACTTTAACTACCTCACACTGGCAATACTAGACAACCTTTAATCTGATACCACGTTTACTGTCACGCCCCGAAAGCACGGAAATAGAGGCTAACTTTTTCCTTGATCTTATTTCCTACATAAGTTGCACTCTTGTTCTGTGTAGGTTACTTCGTTACTTCTTTTTCTTATTCTTTTCAACTGCTTAATTTTTGCTAGAAATTTTGGCAACACAGCCTCTTATATTATGCCCTATCCTCCTGCAAGTAAACGTTGTTTGTATATAATCACAAGGCAGTTGATTTAATTTCCTTAACTTAATTCACTTCCCAGGTCCATACATCCCAAAATATTCACATACTATCCATAAAACATTGATTACATCCCAAAAGTAATTATACATCCAATATCTACACAAAATACTTGTTCGAAAATAAACGTCCGGTGATATACGTGAGCTTGTACTAAAAGTAGCCTGGGAGGCACAAATCCACCAGCTACTTATGTACTCTGTGACAGCTGAGATATCTTACTGTAGGTACTCTAAAATAAAGAGAAAGGGGGGTGAGCTTCTGATAAAGCTTAGTAAGAAATGTATTTAAAGTAATTCTAACTATTTAAAACAAATGGGAAATCATGTAAATACATTTTCGTACATTCATACTTGTGAAAAACGATTCATATGTTTACTTTGAAACATAAGATTTAAACATATACATATACTTTATTTCTACGTAAAACATCAATACCTAGAAGCATCATATATACATAGATATATTTTTTCTTAAGAAAACATCAAACATACTCCTTCATTGAAATATCATACATATCGTTTCATAAGAAAACATCAAACATACTTTCTTTCATTAAATCATCATACATATTCCTTCATATGAAAACATCAAACATACTTTCTTTCATTAAATCATCATACATATTGTATCTTGTGAAACTATCAAATATGTTTTCTTTTGTTAAATCATCATACATCAAAGCATGGAGACTAGGCTATGACTGAGTAGCTGACATGCATTATATGTCATCCTCTACAGAGGGCATATATGTAAGGCCCGTAAATTTCTATGTATTGTTTATGATTCTAGAATGTACAGATAAGTTACATTATATATGAATCATAAGAAATTGATGTTTTTAAGTTCTAAGTGCGAATGAAATGCAAAATGAGTGTAGAAGCAATTGAATGTGAGTTTAACTTTGGAAATCTGGGAAAATTGTAGCTGAAATGTTGCAGATGTAGGGTAGATCGATCTCATTACAAGGGAGCTCGATCTCATTGCCTTAAAATACGATGCCAAGCATTCTGCAATAGGTGGATCGATCCCTCATTCAAAGCAGATCGATCTCAAGTTGATTCTACTTGGACAAGATCGATCTCCTCCCATAAGGCAGATCGATCTCTAGTTGCCTCTGGTTAACCAATATCAATTTCCTTTTAATGCCATATCGATCTCTAAAGTCCTCTGCCTGACCAAGATCGATCTCATCCCATGAGCAAGGATCAACCTCACTTCTTGAGCAGATCGATCTCATCAAAGGAGGCAGATCGATCTCCTGGTTGCATTGTCGAATTCAAAAAGAGTTCAAGCAAGGGCAAATCGATCTCCCACCCTTGGAAATCGATCTCATAATGTGTTTCCTATAAAAACTCAACAGCTGAAACTTCATTTCATAAGACAGCCCAAATTTCCTCCATTTTTAACAATAACCTAGCTTTCTCACTCTAAAATCATCACCTTCCAATCAGATTTGAGAGAGGTTCCTTTGAGCAAAGTGGTTCCTAACGAGGAAGAGAACAACATAGTCAAAGATTGGAAGCTGAAACTTTGGATTGAAGGAGAAAATAGATTTTTTTCTAATTTAGCAAAAAGAGGAAAAGGTCAAACTAGGTAAGATTTCAATATACCATCTTCTAGTATGTTAATCTAGAAATTTTTATGAGTTGATTAGTGTATATAATGTTGGCTGAAATGTTCATTTACATGCTTAAACAACCATGACATAGAATGGGCTTAGTGAGAGAAAGTTTTAATGGCATGGAGTTAATGATGATTTAAGCATGTAGACATGTTCGTAAGCATGTATAGATGATTCTAAGATAAGTTTGTTAAATACATAGGTTGAAATAGATGATGATTGAAAATGGGCATGTGAGGTATATGATGAAATGCCATAGAAAAGGTATATGATGAACTTAAGGCATTGTGAGAATAATGTCAGTTCAGTATGAATCAGTAGACCTGATTAGTCTAATGGATTCTCGAGAAAGCGAATAGAGCAATCGAAATGGACTTAAGAGAATATAAAGTCCAATAAGATGTAACAAGGCCATATTGAGGTAAAATGGCCCAATGCATTGAATAGAACTTCATGCAAATGAGAATTGAGTAAATTAAAGTATACTAACATGGGTAGTAAATGCTTGTATCTCCTGGAGATAAAATTTAAGTCGATAAGACCGGATCACAAGCTTCGAAAATCAAGCAAAGTGATTTGATCATGATTCGAGGTAAGTGTCATGACCCTCCATGACTTAACCAAAACCACTACAAATTTTTCACATTTTTGCTTACTTTTCTTTTCATCAATGGTTGGGCTGTGATTCGATGTTAGTATCTGTAAGACCTGATTTTATCGTAAGGGCAAAAAGGGAATAAATAGAAATTTTCGAGTGCATTTAAAAAATCAAAGGGATTGAAATGGTATTTCTGAACCCGTGCAAGGGTAAAACGGTCAAAAGACCAAAATTCGGTATTAATCGGGACAAGAAAATTTAATTAAAAATATGGGATTTGAGAATCTGGATCAATAACAAAGAAATAATTAAATTTCGGATTAAATTGATTGAGATATGAAATTGTTGGAATAAACCGAAATTTTCGTATCGAAAAATAATCTCGAAAATAATCGAAAAATATACCGAAAAGGTAAAATTGGACCGATAAATTCATTTAGTGATTAAATGAATAAAATATAAATTTTTAAAGATATTTGTGGATTTTTATATTATTTTAATGAATAAAATAATATTCAAAATAAATAAAATAAAGTTAAAAAATAATAATTGAAAAAAAAAATCTGAATTGCGAAAATCGCGAAACAGAAAGCAAAAGGCGAAAATGGAGAAGAGAACCGAGGGAGTCGGTTTCCCTCCAGCCGACGGCCATCGGCGGCCAGGAACCCCAAGCGAGGGCTGGCGAAGAAGGCCTGAAACCTCCGCAACCCACAGGCGGTCGTGACGCGCGGCGAGGTGGTTGAAAAACGCCAGAAATGAAAGGAGAGGCTGCGGGAGAGAGGCTTCGATTGGCGGCCAATTTGCATCAATTCGAGCTACACCGAGGCTCGATTTAGGAAGCCCATTCGATGGCGAGTCGAACGGCGGTGGAATCGGCTGGAGAACCGACCGGATGACGCCAGAATGACCAAATGGTGACTAAATCGGTCGAACCAGACTGAATCGATCGAAACGAACCAGACTGAACCGACGGTCTGAACCGAGTTGAATCGGACCGGACCGGTTCAGCCAAAAGGAAAGGAAAAAAAGAGAAAATGGGGAAAAAGAAAAAGAGAAAAAAATTGAGGAAAATTCCAGTGATGCAATCGAGCTTCGGGTAAGTCGGTAAGCGGTCGAATTGACCATTTTAAATTTCAAAATATTTAATTTGATTAATATCCGACTGAAAATTTACTCGAAAAAATATTTAAATTGTGTAGCTCGACAATTGGCATCCACCGAGAGCTCGAGACAGCCTCGATTTTTGTACTATCATGGAATCTCAGGTAAGTAATCCTTATTTAATATAATTTTTGCATCGTTATGCATGTTGATGAATTACGAATTTAATTTTCGCATTAAATGAATTAAATTTTGGAAATTGAGATAAATTGTCATAAATAATTCATAAGCTGTCTGAGAGTTTAGAACGAGGTTAAATAAATACTGCTGGGCCCAATGAGCCTAATAGGCCTCGATAAAGTGAGAAAACGGGCTTAAGGCCGATTAAGGCCCATTATGGTGCAATCGGGCCCAATATGGGTAAACGGGCCCAATGATTTAAATTAAGCCCAGAGAAGATGAAATACAATTAAATTGTATTGTATTTGACCTGATGAATGTGTATCCGCAGTTCCGAAGATTGGATTTGGAGCAAATCGGACTGCGTGACGAGTCATCAGTGGAAAAGTCAGACTGTACAGAAAAATGAGGTAAGGGAATTGTGTGAGTAGCTAAAGGTAGCTACGCGTATTTTAATAGTTTTTGTATACATTAATTATGTATGTATACACTGTTATTGTATAATGATCCTAAAAGTGGTTTAAATGATTTTAAGGATCGAAATAGGTGAAAAGACTATTTTACCCCTATTGAGGGAAGTTCACCTAAGGATGGTGAAAGCATGACATGCATGAAATGCATGATTTAAGGAAATTTATGGTTTAAGGATTTTATTGGTTTTAATCAAAACAAATCAAAAGATTGGCCAGTAATTGCATGAATTTCATATGATAACACTACGTAAGTGTTATTTGTATTTAAATGGAAATTTCTTTGGAAAATAGGCCAACTATCAAGTTTATATGGAAACAGATAGTGCTAACACGTAGTTCGCACTATATCTACGTTTGTGAATGTGCATAAATGTGCTTGAGCGGTTGCTCGCACTGACTTGTGTGACATCATATGCATGAAATGTGCTAGAGCGGTTGCTCGCACTGATTTTATTATTGTGAATTGCATAAGAGTTGCTGGAGCTTAGCTCTCACTCTGTTTTGACATGTTTTGACTTGTTTTGACGTGATATGCATAAAATGGTGCTGGAGCGATTGCTCGCACTAGTTTTAATGATTTGACATGCATGAGAGATGCTGGAGCTTAGCTCGCATCCTGTTTTGATTTGATATTGCATAAAGCTGTGCTGGAGTGTAAATCGCACGAGATTTGATTTAATTATGCATAAAGCCGTGCTGGAGTGTAACTCGCATGAGATTTGATTTACTTGAGCATTCATTTGTGCTGGAGCATTGCTCGCACAAAGTTTTATATGGTTTTCATAATTCATTTGAATGTCGTACTGGAGTTTTTCTCGTACGAGGTTTTCACTGAGTTTTTATACGTATCCGTACTAGAGCATTGCTCGTACATGGATTTTACTTGAATTTATAATCAGTTTAAGTCGTACTAGAGCGTTGCTCATACGCAGATTTTACTGATTTCTATGAAACCGAGCTAGAGCTTCGCTCGCACAAGGTTTTCTGATATCATGAATATGCATAGAGCCGTGCTTGAGCTTCGCTCGCACAGGGATTTATATTACATGCATATAGCCGTGTTGGAGCCTCATGTAGACTGTGTGTCACAGTGAGATGATATGCTCACACGTGCATACTGAGACAGAGATGATATGGGTGGATAAAACCTATTGCAGGCACCCCTGATTGAGCTTGGGTTCATAGAGTACGTTGTACCGTGTATATCACGCGGAGTACGCTGTACCGTGGGGATTGTTGGAGTGGAGTGGTATTAGCCACGAGGCAGCAAGCCTTGCCCTTGCAATCCTGGTGTTATGCTGTTCTGGTGGGTAGGACGACCCACCTCCCGTTTCAGATGTGATACCTCGCACACTAGGTACTGTGTTGCCAAGGATCACTAGGATATGGCCATAGTCCTCGATGTTACTGATATAATCAGCTGCTTGTCTCACATGATATAATTATAGGTCGATAGACCAGGGTAGACCCGAGGAAGGGGTCAGGCCTCTGATTTTATGATTTTATGATATGTGACCCTGAAAGAAGGGTGGTTTTATAACCGAGTTTTATAATGAATTTTAATGAGTTATTTTATGAGATTATTATCCTGAAAGGGTTAGTTTATACTGCAGTTTTAATAAATTGATTTAAATGCAGAAGCATGATGATGTTTTCCATTCTTTTATTCAAATTCATGATTTGTCTTACATGACATGACAGAATGCATGATCTTGTTTTAATTCATGCTAAGTATGATTTAATGATGTCACATAAAATGCTATGAATGCATCAATTACATGATTTATATATGCACAAATAGTTTTGGATAAACTATGGCATTGAATATGCATGACTTTGTGCGTGAAATTTTAAATGAAAAGAAATGGATTTAAGGGCATGGCATTATGAGCATGTAGATAGTGGAGCTATCTACTTACTTGCATAATTGCCTTACTGAGCGTGTGGTTTGCTCACCTCCTTATTTTCCCATCTTTTCAGAGCACTTGCAATAGTTATTGAGCAGCTGAGGACTTGTATTCTGGGTATTTGCTGCTTCCCATCGAGAGACAGGTATACACATTTGTAAGGTTTTGTATCTAAATATGTAAGGCACAGTACTATAAACGAATATGATGTCGGGGATGTAGGGTTAAAAATACCATTGTGTATGTATTTTTTTAAAGTCAAGGAATAGTAAACTCTGATATATGAATGTGAATATGGAAATGGAATGGTAAATAGTTTAAGGTGACTATCACTATAACATAACCCAATTGTGTTGTAGGATGGTCACGATGAGAGAACGGTAAAAATTAAATAATAAATGAAAAAACGAAAATAATTTACTCTGATTTTTAGGTAATTTGGGTCGTGACAGTATCCTCGCTTACCACATCATTCATCCATTTTCATTCATACAAGTCAAGACACTATCTACTGACTGTAATTTCTTTTATAATATATGTGAGCTCATATAAAATCTACTACAAATACAATCCCCATAATATATATCGTATATATCACTGTCTTGTTTATATGTTTAGACACAAAATCGTACAAAATATGTATACCTATCGATCGATAGGAAATGGCAGCGGACAACAGGAATCCTATCCCTCAAACGCTCTCACTCTACTGCTGATGCTCTGTAGAGAGATGTAAAAGAAAAGGGGGTGCGCTCACAGCTCAGTAAGGAATTCAGGCAAGCAAGTAGACATCTACACTATCTATTCAAAATAATGCTATGCCTAAAAATATCATTTCCTTAACTCACTTTCAAATCATGTCTTTACAATATATATATACTTGTACATATTAAATCCCATGTACAGAAATCCTGCTTTCGTTCTCAAATATAGGCATGTAGTGCAAAATAATGCATCTTTATAATATCACAATGCCTTTAGATAAATCATGCCATTTATGTTCAAATCACAGTAAATATGGCATTTAAATCATTCACAACACAATAATCGAATTTCGACCCATCCCTCAAGTCTATCTGTATCATAAATAAATCAGTCAGGTGATATATCATGTGAGACTCGGTGGTGAAATGCAATAATATTCTGAACTATGGCCATATCCTATAATAGTGATCCCAGGCAACACAGAATCCTAGTGTGTGGGGCATCACTGCTGCAACGGGAGGGGGGTCAGTCCATCACAATCGCCAGCTATAACCTCCTCAACTCCACAACACCACACGGTACAATGTACCCCATGCCACTAGCAAGGTACAACATACTCCATGGACCCTACATCACAGTCAGAGTGCCTGCCATAGGTCTTAGCCCTCAAACCATGGAATATAAATACCACGTCTCTAAATCCACATGTGAACATCTCTACAGTGCGACACTCAGTCTACATGAGGAAATCAAGCATATTTTTCAACATGTCTTATATATCACATAAAATACAGTGCGCGCCTTTGAGCACGACTCACAGTCGACACTCCACTGAAACACTGTTTCACATCACAAACTCAAACTCTAGTGAGAGTAAACCTCCAGCAACTAGGTCAATGCATAGTTCATGTTTCAAATCAAGTACGAGCAATAGCTCCAGTACCATGCTATGCACGAAACTCATCAAATCAAGTACGAGCAATAGCTCAAGTACTATGTCATGTCTAATTCATGAAGAATCGAGTACGAGCAATGCTCTAGTACTCTGTCATGCATCTCATGTAAATTTTGAGTACGAGTAATAACTCCAACACTCTATCATGCATAAATCATATAAAAACGAGTACGAGTAATAACTCCAGCACTCTGTCATGCATGTCATGGAAATCTAGTACAAATCATACATCAGCACTAATATATGTAAAAAATATATGAAATCAAGTGCGAGCTGTGCTCTAGCACGATTTATTCTCACATAATTTGATAGATGGCTCTTTAAAAAGGGATGATTTCAAAAATATCAAAATCAGCACTATAAAGTGTGCTTAATTCACATCAACCTTAAAAACTTTAGCCCATCTATTTACTCTTTTGCTAAACAGTAGTAAAACACTCAAAATGTTGGATTCCATGCTTTTTACAACTTTTCCCAAAAGTTAACTTTTTTCCTAACTAAGGGCAAAATCATAATTTGCCACTATCGGGTCACAATAATCATTATTCACTTTATCCGACCCTCAGAGTTTTTAAGTGAATGTAAAAGAAAATGAAAATATGTGCAGGTATCTCTAACTACTCACAAAAGTCCCTTACCTGCAATCACTCGAAAAATTTTACTTTCTCAATGCTGCTCGATCAAACAGTCCAATTCGCTCCTCCACTAATCTCTGGAGCTACATATAACCATTTATCAGGTTAATTATATTTTTCCTACTTTATTTCACATTAAATACAGTCTATTTCACATAATGGGCTTTAATAAACCTTAATGGGCCTAACTATGCCTTAAGCCCATTTCCATTTTACTATTCTTTTTCGTTGGACCTATTGGGTTTATGGGGCCCACCAACTCTTATTGGGCTTAACCGGGACCCATTACATCACATTGGGTCGAAACCAATTGCGCTTGGCCCATTGGACCTCTCAGCTACATGCCATGGCCGAGAGCATCCCATGCCGTTGGTCACACCATGGCATGCCGTCCATGTCCATTTGTTTAGCAAATTCACTTAGGCATTTTATCAAACACCTTGATTGCCAACTAAATTCCTGAATAAATTAATCAAATTGATTAATTTTAACTATACCATAATCATGAACATATTTACATTAACTCATTTATGCCTTAAAACCATACGGGCATTCATCAATATATCACTACTCACTCTCGACCTAACCATGTTCATAGTGATTTCATATGTTTCAATGCTTAAAACATATACCAATATACTTAAAATCATTTATACATTAACATATATGAATTTAATAGCTTGTAATTATACCTAGAATTTGTATTCACACTTGACCAAAACTTTGAAGCCTCACGGTTTGCACACTATGGCTTCTTGATAGCCAATTCCAACATATGTCACTCTCCTCTCAATTTGGAACAACATTCCTGAAGAATGAAAGTTCCAAATATGCCTAAATCCTAGTGATTTCTAGTGAGAGAAAGCTTGGATAAATGTATTTCAATCGTTTCCTTGTGTAGCCGAGAATGGCATGGTGAAGAAGACAATGTGGTGGCTAATTTTATAAGCCATTTACTTAGCCATTAAGCCTTACTTTCCAGCCATTATAATTGACTTCATAAATTTTAGTTAATAGTCATCTCATGAGTCATAGTTAACTTTAACTAAAGGTTAGATATTTAATCCATTTTGGCCTTACAATTAGGCGTCTCGGTTTAGGCCTTCCTAATGGGCTTTCAAGTTAAAATGTTTACTATACCTCGGGACTTTAATTGTCTAAATATGTGACCTATCAATCGGTCCAACAATTTGGTCTAAGGACCTAAGAAATTCGATCTACATTTAGTATACCTTAATAGGCTTTAAAAATCTTTACTTTAGCCCATTACGTTTTTAACCATTAAATTTAATCCGGAATCCTTCCGAATAAATTTTTCTTACTTTTGACGATGATTATCTTGTATTCTGACCAAAAATATTTTCCCAAAATTTTTCTCCATACTTGGGTAAATGTTCAACCATGGTAGTCAACTATGGCAAAAGTCCACTTTTCTTAACTATAGTGGACTTTTTTCCTTAATCATTGACCAAGTTGACTTTTTCTCAAAATTTTGAAAGTGTCATATCTTATGTTTTACACTCTCATCTTTACGTTTTAGCCCTTTTTCTGTAGGTAGATATGCCTTAAATACCTTAAATACCTTAAACCGTTAAAAACGTATGTTTTACCCTTTTTAGCGTTTACTCTTGTTCTTTGTTTTCGGTACTAAATCAAACTGACTTTCCTTCATGAGCTCTCTATATTTTCTCATTTTAAGTTATTCTCTTCAGTTAAAATGATTTAAATCCACTTGGTTTAACCTATGGCTCTCATAGCTCACATTAGGCTTTTTATGTAGCTTTTAAGTGTTAAATCATTTCACTCACACTTAAATCTAGTAAATACTCTTCTTATGATTTAAATAACTTAATACATGTCTGTACATATATAAATCATAAGGAACAAGCTACATAAAAATACGAGTCTGACTATCCTCCCTAACTAAAAAAATATGGTCTTCAAAATTAGAGCCAAGTCAGTCATCAAACAGATGGGGGTGCTTCTCTCGTATCAGACTCTCCAGCTCCCAAGTAGCCTCCTCTGAAGTATGTTGCTGCCAGAAAACTTTCACTAATCCGATAGTCTTCAATCTCCAGACCTTCTCCTTCCTATCCAGTATCTAAATTGGTCTCTCAACATATGACATGTCCTCTTTGAGCTCCAACGGCTCATAACTAATCACATGTGTCGAATCTAGGTGATACTTCCGAAGCATCGATATGTGGAAGACGTTGTGGACACCTGATAAGTCTGGTGGCAATACCAACCTATATGCCTTATCTCCCACTCGATCAAGTATCTCAAAGGGTCCAATATAGTGAGGACTCACCTTCCTTCTCTTTCTAAATTTCGCTATGCCCTTGGAAGGAGAAACTTTCAGAAACACAGATTCATCAACTGCAAACTCTAGTGGCATTCATTTCTTGTCAGCGTTACTCTTCTATCTACTCTAAGCTGTCCTCAGTCTCTCTACAATCAAACAGACATTCTCAAATGCTTGTGTAACTAGGTTAGGAGCGAAAATCTTATGGTCACCCACTTCTTCCCATCTAATAGGGGAACGACATCTACGACTATATAAAGCCTCATATGGTGCCATCCCAATAGTCGAATGATAGCTGCTGTTGTAGGCAAACTCGGCTAATGGCAAGTGATCATCCCAAGAGCCTCTAAAATCTAGCACACATGCTCTCAATACGTCCTCCAGAGTCTGTATAGTCCTTTCTGGCTGACCATCTGTCATAGTATGGAAAGCGGTGCTCAAACACAACTAGGTTCGCATGGCTTCCTATAAATGTTCCCAAAAGTGGGAAGTGAAGCGAGAATCCCTATCAGAGACTATGCTCACTGGTACACCATGTAACCTCACTACCTCGCGTACATACTACTCTGCCAATAAACTCAGAGTATCGGTAGCTCTCATAGGTAGGAAGTGGGTTGACTTCGTCAGCCTGTCGATGATCACCCATATAGCATCGTGATTCCAGCAGGTTATCGGTAAACCCATCACGAAATTCATGGTGATATGCTCCCATTTCCAGGTCAATATAGTTAGAGGCTGCAATAACCCTGCAGGCTTCTGATGCTCTACCTTCACCTGTTGACATACGAGACATTTCGCCACAAAATCAGCTACATCTCTCTTCATACCCGACCACCAGTACACCTTCCAAAGATTCTGATACATCTTGTTACTTCTCGGATGTAACATGTTCCTCGACAAATGAGCTTCCGTCAATATCAATTTCCTGAGTCCTAGATCATTGGGAACACACAATATGCCTCTGAACCTCAGCACTCCATTAGAACTCAACTTAAAATCAGTCACTGTGCCCTTTTGCGTCTGACAACTCACATCAATGCAAATCGGATCAGTCTGCTGAGCCACTCTGTTCCTGTCCAACAGATCTGACTCCAAGCGTAGGCTATCTATCACATAGCCTGTATCCATGTCAGAAGGCACAACTCCCAGACTGAGGTTAGCAAACTGCTCTAGTAACTCATGTTCCCTAACCATCATTATTATGCCATCCCTAGGCTTTTCCAACTCAAAGCATCCGCTACAATGTTAGCCTTACTCGAATGATAAAGTATCTTGCAATCATAGTCCTTTAGAAGCTCTAGCCATCTTCTCTGTCCATGTTCAATTCTTTCTGTGAGAACAGATACTTGAGGCTCTTGTGGTCGGTAAATATCTGAAATTTCTCACTAAACAAGTAGTGGCACCATACCTTCAACGCAAACACTACTGCTGCTAACTCCAAATCATGGGTCAGATAGTTCTTCTCATGATCCTTCAGTTATCTGGATCCATAAGCAACTACCCTCCCATCCTACATCAATACATAGCCCAGTCCCTAATGCGAAGCATCAGTATACACTGCAAATTCTCTTGAGCTGGTAGGGATAGTGAGAATCGGAGCAATGGTCAATCGACTCTTCTGCTCCTGAAAAGTCTTCTCACAATCCTCGTTCCATACGAATGGTAGACTCTTTCGAGTGAGACGTGTCAACGGAGCAGCTAACTTTGAAAATCCCTTAACGAATCTTCGATAGTATCCTCTTAAACACACGAAACTCATAATCTCGGTGACTGTTCTTGGTTGTTCCCATTGAACTATAGCCTCGATCTTGGATGGATCAATCGATACACCATCCCTCGATACAACATGTCCCAAAAATGAGATCTGTGACAACCAAAAGTCACACTTACTGAGTTTAGCATATAACTTATGCTCTCGTAGAGTCTGCAATAAAATGCTGAGGTGCTCCTCATGCTCTTCCTTGGATCTCAAATACACCAATAAGTCATCGATAAAGATAATAACAAACTAATCCAAATATGGCTTGAACACATTGTTCATCAAAGCCATGAAAGCCGCGGGTGCATTCGTCAATCCGAATGGCATAACCAAGAACTCATAATGGCCATATCGGGTACGAAACGCTGTCTTGGGTACATCTCCACTCCTAACTCTTAGCTGATGCTACGCAGACCTCAGATCAATCTTGGAAAAGACCTGTGCTCCCCGAAGCTGATCCACCAAGTCGTCAATGAGTGGAAGGGGATACCGTTTCTTGATGGTGGCCTTATTCAACAATCGATAATCTATACACAATCAGAGGCTCCCATCCTTCTTCCTTACTATTAGAACGGGCGCTCCCTAAGGTGAAACACTCGGTCTAATGAAACCCCTATCCAACAGCTCCTGCAACTATCTCTTGTGCTCTTCCAGCTCAACTAAGGCCATGCGATAAGGTAGTCTCGAAATAGGCTCCGTACCAGACACCAAGTCTATACAGAACTCCATCTCTCTATCTTGTGGTAATCTTGGCAACTCATCCGAAAAAACATTTGGGTACTCACTGACCACAGGAATATCTAATAACTCCGGATGCGCCTTATCCATATCTACCATGTACGCAATGAAAACTTCAACATATTCGTTTCTCAGTCAACAGAGTATATCACTATTGTAATCGTAACTACTGCATTCATTTCTTTTCATTAAACTTTACAACATATCTAGTAGGGTTAGGAAACATAACTATCTTAGCATAACAATCTAAAACAACATGGTTTGGAGATAACCAATGCATTCCTAAGATTACATCAAAGTCGCTCATACTTAGCAATATTAGATTGGCTGTCATATCCTTGTTTCCTACGCTCAACTTGCAATCATTAAATACATACTCTATAAGCTGACCACTATTCATAAGCGTACTAATCAACATCATCATACATAACAGTGTACGCTCTACATGTCTTGTTAATTTACATGCAAATGAAAGTGATGCAAATGAATACATGGCACTAGGATCCATTAAAACATATGCTTCAATATCATAAATCAGGATGTTACCTCGTATCACATCCGATGTAGCATCAGTTGTGCCCTAGTCCAAAGCATGTACGCGCCATCGACCGATCACTTGTTTCCCCTTCTCTTCTGCTGTCGCTCTCCTCTTTGAAGCAGAATGATCAACTAGAGCTCTCTTTGGCTCCTTGCCCTTTAGTGGAGCAGTCTCAACCATCTCCGGGCAAGCTCTAGCAATATGCCCTGGTTTCCCACATCGAAAACACACTATAGGAGTCAGCAGACAAGGTCTACCTCCATGATGTCTACTACATCTACTGCACTAATCGGTAGTAGGTCTCTGTCCTCCAATGGCAATACCCTTCACTGAAGCTACAGCCGGATAAGTAGGAGGTCTAGTAGGTCTCTCTCGTGCCTCCTCAATCCGTGGTCTCTTACCGAAGAGTCTCCTCCCTCCTCGATAACTGAAACCTCTATCTCTAGTCGGTCTCTTCCTCTCTTTATCACAGCTTTGACTAAACTTCCCGAACTCGAAAGCATTCCTCTCATAATCTTACTCGCAAGTTGCGCCCTGCGCACTGCTTCCTCATATGTGGCTATATCAAATGGGACCAATCTAGATCGTAAAATCGATCTCAGTCCATCAATGAACCTATGGACCTTCCTGGTCTCACTATACATTGTGTCTGGGTTATATCTTGTAAGATCCAATTTTTATCGTAAGAGCAAATGGAATGAATAGAAATTTTTGAGTGCATTTAAAAATGCAAAAGGATTGAAATGGTATTTTCGAACACGTGTAAGGGCAAAACGGTCAAAACATCGAAAGCCAGTATAAATTCGACAAAAAAACTAATTAAAAATAATGGCTTGAAAAATCTTGATCAATAACAAAGAAATAATTAAATTTCGAGTTAAATTGATCAAGAAATGAATTTATTGGAGTAAACTAAAATTTTCGCATCGAAAAATAATCTCGAAAATAATCAAAAAATATACTAAAAAGGTAAAATTGGACTGATAAATTCATTTACGGAATAAATGAATAAAATAATAATTTTTTTAGACATTTTGGGATTTTAATATTATTTTAATGATTAAAATAATATTAAACATAAATAATAAAATAAAGTAAAAAAGGAAAATTTTACGTAAATTGAGAAATAGGAATACAAAAGCAGATGCTTCCCTTTGCCATCACGATCAGAGGCCGACGGTGAGAACCAGAGGAAGCCATTGACAGCCGAGCCACTGCCGACATGGGCGGAGGCCAAAGGAGGCGTTGAATGACGGCGAACAGTGAGAAAATCGAGAGAGAAAATGAGAGAGAGAACCGAGGGAGTTTCCCATCGATCGGCGACGATTCGAGCCCGACCACCACCAGCCGAGTGTCCCCCAGGCGCAGGTGGCTCAATTTGTGGCAGTACCGACGGGTAGAACAACGACCAGCATCGAAAACGAAGGAAGAAAAGAGAAAGCCACCGACGGTGAGGAGAGAAGAGCCGGACTAGCCACTTTACAACGACCTCGGGGAAAACTGAGACCAGATTCGTGCATTGGACGACCCAACAGAGCCACTAGCGGTGAAAAACGGTGGAGAACCGATCGGTGAGCCATTAAACCAATCGAACTGGACTGAACCGGTGGTCTGAACCTGGTTGAATAGGATCGAACCGGTTCAGCGAAAAAGAAAAGAAAAGAAAAGAAAGAGAAAAAGGGGAAAAAGAAAAGAGAAAAAATTGGGAAAAATTCCAGTGATGTAATCGATCTACGAGTAAGTTGGTAAGCGGTCAAATTGACCGATTTAAATTTTAAAATATTTAATTTGATAAATAATCGAATGAAAGTTTACCCGAAAAAATATTAAATTTTGTAGCTCAACGATTGACGTCAACCGAGAGCTCAAGACAGCCTCGATTTGCATACTATCATGGAATCCCGGGTAAGTAACCCTTATTTACAACAATTGTGCATGTAAGACCCCGTATATGTATAAGGGTAATGTGTGTACTTGGATCAAATAATATGAATGGACTTATGATGTAAAATATGATTGATGTAAGTCCATGGATTCAATGTATGTATGTGTAATATAAGTTGTAACGTACATACAAGTTTCATTGAGTATGAATACGGAGAAATGTGTTCTAGCAAGTGATGGATGTGATTGAGACTCAAAATGAGTAGTGTGGTAAAATGGAATGGAGTTATGCTTCCATTTGGTTTTATGTTGCATACCTTTGAATATACAATGAATGTACACAAGTTTCAATGTGCATAAGGTATGAATGGATGCCATTTTCAAGTTATAGATGTGGATGGATGAGGAAATGGCCATGGCAATAGATTGAGGGTGTGTTGGTATGAGTTGCAGCAATGAAACTGCAGGAAATCTGGAAAAACATGAGGTCCAGATCGATCTCATAGGATGAGAGATCGATCTGGAAGAGCCAGAATGCTCTTATTTGGGCGAAAGAATTGAGCAGATCGATCTCCAATGGAGCCAGATCGATCTCTCAAGCATTCTGTGGTGGAAAGATCGATCCCCAAGCACCCAGATCGATCTCCTTAGCTCTCTGTTTGGGACCAGATCGATCTCATGCTTCGACAGATCGATCTCATGCCTCAACAGATCGATCTCATGCTTCGACAGATCGATCTCAGGCTTAAAAATGCCGTGAAAAAGAGGGATTTTAAGGGACCAGATCGATCTCCTCTTGGACCAGATCGATCTCCTCAAGTCATTTCTATATAAGGAGAGCTGAAAAATCTTGAAATCTCGGAAAACACTTAACCCTACAACTTCAACCCCAAAAACCTAACTTTCCCTCTCTAAAAATCAACCATTTTCAGTGAGATTTGAAGAGGGATCATTAGAGGCAAAGTTGTTCCTATCAAAGAGGAGAACAACATAGTGAGAGGGCATTTTCCCATTTTTGGAATTGAAGGAGTTGAGGGCATTACCAATTGGAGCAAGAAGAGAAATCATATTGGTAAGATTCTAACACTCCAATCTAAATGCATTAGCTATTTAATTGATTTTGGGGTTGATTGGTATGAGTATTGATGGATAAACTACCTAAGAATGTAGTGGAAGTGGTGTGACCTAGAAATCTAAAATTGGTATAATGTGAGGATATGTGGGATTGAATGAGTTTATGATTTGTGGCACGCTAAAGTTGTTATTGGGGTATTGTTTATGATTTTAGATGGTTAAATGAGATTACATTGTGAGTTTGGAGGAATTGTGGAAATGGGTATGAATATGCTTGATAAATGCCATAGTGAGGGAATTCATGAAGTATGAACACTATGAGCTTAATGTCGATTTGATATCGACTTTGAATGAGTTAATAGGCCTAATAAAATCCATAGACTCGAGTTATGGATAAAGTAATGAAACGAGGCCAAATAAGCTTTAATAGAGGCTATAGATTAAATTGACTATAGCAAGCACAAGGGTTGCAATATATGGGTCGAATATAATGCGGGATACGATTTTGTGCAGTCCCGAAGAGTTCGTTGAAGGCGAACCAAATTGTACGAATAAGCAGCTTAAGGAAGTGGAATCACGCATTGCAATTCCAGGTAAGGGAATTTTGTGAGTATATAGAGATAGCTGCTCGTATTTTGAACTGGGTGAATATTGGGTGTTGTATGAAATGCATGAATTGCTCAAATAAATGTTGATGGTATTTGTGAAAGATGATGGGTATATGCGTGGTTTTGGTTTTGAAGTGGGTGTTATGAAAAAGGGATAGTAAGGCTAATAATTACATAAATCATGTGTTTTGAATGCTTTTACAAAACACAATGCTTTGATTTGAGCAAATAAAAGGATAGGCTGGCTAGTACTTGAATGATGTTGTGAGATAGCCCATATGAGGCACTAAGCATATTATGTGATGTTTTGAATGCACGTAAGCCGCCTATCGCGTGTATGTGATATAATTCGCGTTAGAGCCTCGCTCGCGCGAGATTTCTATGTTTTCACTTGTGTGAAACGTGCTTAAGCTTAGCTCGCACTTTGAAATTGAATTGTGATGATGTTTATAAACCGTACTGGAGCTTCTGCCCGTACGTGGATTGTGAATGGCTATCTTATGAGTATAACCGTACTAGAGCTATGCTCGTACGCGCCTCTTTATGAGAAGATGCATGATGCATGAGTCGTGCTAGAGCTTTGCTCGCACAAGCTTGTACAATGGGATTCGTATAGGGTTGTGAAAGTGGGTAAGATCCTTAAGCCTTACATCCTTAAGCTAACATCCTTAAGCCCGAGGAGGCAGGGAGGCTCTGTTAGGCGGGGAGGCTCTGTTTGGTGGGGAGGCTCTCTTACGGTGGGATCCTTAAGCCAACATCCTTAAGCCCAAAGAGGCGGGGAGGCTCTGTTAGGCATGGAGGCTCTCCTACATGGGTATGGTAAAGGTAAGATCCTTAAGCCTTACATCCTTAAGCTAACATCCTTAAGCCCGAGGAGGCAGGGAGGCTCTGTTAGGCGGGGAGGCTTTGTTTGGTGGGGAGGCTCTCTTACGGTGGGATCCTTAAGCCAACATCCTTAAGCCCAAAGAGGCGGGGAGGCTCTGTTAGGCAGGGAGGCTCTCCTACATGGGTATGGTAAAGGTAAGATCCTTAAGCCCTACATCCTTAAGCTGACATCCTTAAGCCCGAAGAGGCAGGGAGGCTCTGTTAGGCGGGGGAGGCTCTGTTCGGTGGGGAGGCTCTCTTACGGAAAGGACCCTTAAGCCCTACATCCTTAAGCTAACATCCTTAAGCCCGAGGAGGCAGGGAGGCTCTGTTAGGCGGAGAGGCTCTGTTCGGCAGGAAGGCTCTCCTTCACGGAATATGGAAAACTCTTGGTATGGGGTAGGTAAGACCTAGGAATGGCAACCCCAATCACGATATAAGTTGCGGAGTACGATGTACCGTGTATATCACATGGAGTACGATGTACCGCATGATGGTTATGTGATGAGAAAGTCTGGCGAGGGATAATTCATCTTCGTGCCAGCATGATACCCCGCACACCTGGATGCGTGTGGTCTGGGATGATTTATGATGTAATGATTCACATAGGCACTTTTGATATAGTGACCTAGATTTATACACATGCGTGAATTGTGGAATGTAAATGTGGTTGTGGTTTGTGAGTGGATTTGGTGGTGTTATGTTGTTGGTTCAAAAAGGAAGTTTCTAAATGAATTGCCCTTTTACGAATTTAAATGAGATTGAGCATGAGATGTTTTATACATGATGTCTCTACCATGTTTTATATGCCAATGCACATGATTTGATACATGATATATATGTATATTCACATGGCATAGTTTTATTCCTCATGCTCCTACTATAAACGATTTATGCATAACACTATCAGCATGTAGATAGAGTAGTTATCTACCATGCTTGCATTATTGCCTTACTGAGCGTGTGGTTGCTCATCCCACTCTATTTTCCCCCCTACAGAGCATGCATAGTAGCCCAGTGAGGACTGAGGCGTATTATTTTGGACTCCGCTGCATCTCCATCGCTAAGAGGTATATACACAGTGATTCTTTTTGTATCTAAACAATGTAAAAGCACAGTATTCTTTTGAGTTGTACTTATGGGGGATGTAGATGTCAGTAAAACATGTATTCGTATAAGTACACGATTAAATGCACATGTATGACATCGTTTTAATTAATTGAGAATGAATGAGATGTGGTGTTTATTATTGACTCACAGCCCAACAGTGTGTGGTGAGCTTAGTTCACGACTGGGTAAGGTAACAGTAAAACGCGAAAAATTTTCAGTGATTTCGGTTAAAGAGAATGGAATTGGGTTGTGACAGTGCATCCTTATGCGTGTTAGAAATTACCGCATCAATTATGAATTTAATTTTCGCATTTAATGAATTAAATTCTGGAAAATTGGATAAATCGTCGTAAATAATTAATTGAGATATCCGAGAGTTTAGAACGAGGCTCAATAAATACTGATGGGCCCTGTGAGCCTAATAGGCCTTGATAATGTGAATAGTCAGTGGGAAACGGGCTTAAGGCGGATTAAGGCCCATTATGGTGCAATCGGGCCCAATATGGGTAAACGAGCCCAATGATTTAAATTAAGCCCAAAAAAATGAAATACAATTACATATATTTTATTTGACCTAATGAATATTTATCCGTAGTGTCGGAGATTTAATTTGGATTGAGAACAAATCAGACTACATGACGAGTCATCAGTGGAAAGGTCAGACCGTATAGAAAAATGAGATAAGGGAATTGTGTGAGTAGCTAGAGGTAGCTACGCGTATTTTAATAGCTTTTGTATACATTGAATATGTATGTATACACTGATATTGTACAAAGGTCCTAAAAATGGTTTAAAGATTTTAAGGACTCGAAATAGGTAAAGACTATTTTACCCCTATTGACGGATGTTCACCTAAGGATGGTGAAAGCATGACATGCATGATTTAATAATTTTCTGATTTAAGCAAAGCAAATAGATAGATTGGCTAGTAACTGCATAAATTTCACTGTATAACACTACGTAAGTGTTATTAAGATTTAAATGAAATTTCTTTGGAAAATGGGCCAACTATCAAGTTTATATGGAAACAGAGAGTGCTGGCATATAGCTCGCACTATATCTGCATTTGTGAATGTACATAAATGTGCTTGAGCAGTTGCTCGCACCGTTTTGTGTGACATCATATGCATAAAATGTGTTAGAGCAGTTGCTCGCACTGACTTTATGATTTGATATGCATGAGAGCTGCTGGAGCCAAGCTCGCACTCTGTTTTGACTATTTTGATGGTTTTGAATGGTTTTGACTTGATATGCATAAAAAGGTGTTGGAGCCTAGCTCGCATCCTGTTTTGATATTAAATTGCATAAAGCTGTACTGGAGCCTTGCTCGTACGTGATTTAATCGATTTAATTGCATAAAGCCGTACTGGAGTGTAACTCGCATGAGATTTGATTTATTTGAGCATTCATTCATGCTGGAGCATTGCTCGCACATGATTTTATATGGATTTATAACTCATTCATTTTTAAGTCGTACTGGAGTGTTTCTCGCATGTAGATTTTACTGATTTTTATGACACCGTGCTAGAGCTTCGCTTGCATGAGATTTTCTGATATCATGAATTTGTATGGAGCCGTGCTAGAGCTTCGCTCGTACAGGGATTTATATTACATGCATATAGCCGTGTTGGAGCCTCCTGTAGACTGTGTGTCACAGTGATTTGATATGCTCACACGTGCATACTGAAACAGAGATGATATGGGTGGATAAGACCTATTGCAGGCACCCCTGACTAAGCTTGGGTTCATGGAGTACGTTGTACCGTGTATGTCGCACGGAGTACGCTGTACCATAGGGATTGTTGGAGTGGAGTGGTATTAGCCACGAGGCAGTAAGCCTTGCCCTCGCAATCCTGGTGTTATGCTGTTCTAGCGAGTAGGATGACCCACCTCCCGTTTCAGGTGTGATACCCCACACACTAGGTACCGTGTTGCCATAGATCACGAGGTTATGGCCATAGTCCTTATTGTTACTGATAATCACCTACTTGTCTCACATGATATAACTATTGGTCGATATACCAGGGTAGACCCGAGGGAGGGGTCAAGCCCCCGATTTTATGATTTTGTACTAGGATGATAGATTTTTTTGAAAATTTTATAACGAATTGTTTTATGAGATGATTGACCCGAAAGGGTTATTTTATATTGCGTTTTAAATGAAATGATTTGAATGTAGTAGCATGATGATGTTTTCCATGCTTTCATTTCAAATTCATGATTTGTCTTACATGAGATGAAAGAATGCATGATCTTGTTTTACTTCATGCTAAGTATGATTTAATGATGTCACATAAAATGCTATTGATGCATAAGTAGTATGATTTATATATGCACGAACAGTTTTATAAACTAAGTCATGATGAAATACATGATTTTTTGCTTGAGAATTTAATGAAAAGAAATGGATTTTTAAGGGCATGGCATTATGAGCATGTAGATAGTGGAGGTATTTACTTACTTGCATAGTTGTGAGCGGCTGAGGACTTGCAATCTTGGTATCCGCTGCTTCACATCGAGAAACAGGTATACACATTTGTATAGTTTTGTATCTAAATATGTAATGCACAGTACTGTAAACTGATATGATGTCGGGGATGTAAGGTTATGTAAATACCATTATGTATGTATTTAGTTAAAGTCAAAAGATAGTAAACTCTGATATGTGAATGTGATTATGGAAATGGAATGGTAAATAGGTGAGAGGTGACTAACACCAAATCATAGCCCAACTGTTTGTAGGATGATCACGATGAGAGAAAGGTAAGAATTAAATAATAAATGAAAAAGCGAAAAATTTACTCTGATTTTTAGGTAATTTGGGTCGTGACATATGTCCCCAAGGATAAGAATCTAGTCTCATACTCGTCCACGGACAACTCCCCTGGTTCAGTCCCAAATACTCAACATGTAGTTTTTGTTATGCGGTATCGGGAACAAATTGCCTCCTAAAGGCATCCCAGAATATCTCCCAACTAATATCTGTTTGTCGGGCTCTCAATATGGGTTTGGTGGACTTCCACCAATGCTTTGCAGCTCCCTTTAGTAGGAACGCAGCAAATACGACCATCGTCGATATCGTACACTCGAAGAATCCATAGAGCTTCTCCATCTCACCAACCCACTCCTCAGCAGCAACCCCACTAAAAGATGGAGGTCTAAACTTTTGAAACTATCGGAATTGATCCAGATCACATCTATAACCTAATCCACTACTACCCGAAACTGGTGGGGGTGTACGAGAATCTGTAGTCTATGGTGCATGAGCTGTCTGCGTAGGTGTATCGAGGGTAACTACCTCTCCTATCGTAGTTCCTGCCTCCATCCCTGCCTACCTGGCATCGTCTGTGTCAATATCTCCATTATCGTCTCTAGGCTATGCTCTAATCTCGTGAAGCGCACCTCAGCACTCTCTGGTACCTCAATAGCACCTAGAGTCTCATGGGTAGGTAATGGCTCAGTAGCAGCTCGTCTCTCAAGCCTATCTCTACGGCCTAGAGCCCTACCTCTCATCCCTCTACCACTACAAGTATTCGCCATATAGGCTAAGTTCCTGCATTCACAATCATGAATTAGTCTGTTTCCCATCTGGTATACACAGTTATATCTAAACACAACACAGTACTATAGGGATGTACACTTTCTTATTTTCTAACACCGATTCACATCAGACCAACCTCTGCTCTGATACCATTCTGTCATGACCCTCCACTTAACCAAAACCACTACAAATTTTTCGTATTTTTACTTACCTTTCTTTTCATCAATGGTTGGCTGTGATTCGATGTCAATATCCTTACTTACCATATTATTCATTCATTTTCATTCATACAAGTCAATACACTATCTACTTACTGTAATTTCTTTTATAATATATGTGAGCTCATATAAAATCTACTACAAATACATTCCCCATAATATTTATCATATACATCACTGTACTGTTTCTATGTTTAGATACAGAACAGTACAAAATATTTATACCTGTCAATCGATAGGAAATGCAGGGGACAACAGGAATCCTATCCCTCAAAAGCTCTCACTCTATTGCTGATTCTCTATAGAGAAATGTAAAAGAAAAGGGGGTGAGCTCACAGCTCAGTAAGCAAATCAAGCAAGCAAGTAGATATCTACACTATCTACTCAAAATAATGCAATTTCCTTAACTCACTTTCAAAGCATGTCTTTAATATATATATATACTTGTATAGATTAAATCCCATGTACAGAAATCACGCTTTCGTTCTCAAATATAGGCATGTAGTGCAAAATAATGCATCTTTATAATATCTCAATGCCTTTAGATAAATCATGCCATTTATGTTCAAATCACAGTAAATATGGTATTTAAATCATTCACAACACAATAATCGGATTTCGACCCATCCCTCAGGTCTATCTGTATCATAAATAAATCAATCAAGTGATATATTATATGAGACTCTGTGGTGAAATGCAATAATATTCTGGACTATGGCAATATCCTATAATGGTGATCCCAAGCAGCACAGAATCCTAGTGTACGGGGCATCACTGTTGCAATGGGAGAAGGGTCAGTCCATCATAACCGCCAGCTATAACCTCCTCAACTCCACAACACCACACGGTACAGTGTACCCCATGCCACTCGCACGGTACAACGTACTACGTGATCCTACATCACAGTTAGGGTGCCTGCCATTGGTCTTAGCCCTCAAACCATGGAATATAAATACCATGTCTCTAAATCCATAAGCGAACATCTTTACAGTGCGACACTCAGTCCAGACGAGGAAATCAAGCATGGTTTTCAACATGTATTATATATCACATAAAATATAGTACGAACCTTTGAGCGCGACTCACAGTCTACACTCTGGTTAAACATTGTTTCACATCACAAACTCAAACTCTAGTGCGAGTAAACCTCCAGCAACTAGGGCATAGTTCATGTTTCAAATCAAGTACGAGCAATAGCTCCAGTACGATGTCATGTATAAATCATGAAGAATCAAGTACGAGCAACGCTTTAGTACTTTGTCATGCATCTCATGTAAATTTCGAGTACGAGTAATAACTTCAGCACTCTATCATGCATAAATCATATAAAATTTAGTACGAGTAATAACTTCAGCATTCTATAATGCATGTCATGGAAATCTAGTGCAAATCATACATCAGGATTAATATATGTGGAAAATATATGAAATCAAGTGCGAGCTGAGCTCTAGCACGATTTATTCTCACATAATTCGATAAATGGTTCTTTGAAAAGGGATGATTTTAAAAATATCAAAATCAGCACTGTAAAGTGTGCTTAATTCACATCAACCTTAAAAACATTAGCCCATCTATTTACTCTTCTGCTAAACATCTTCTGCTAAACAGTAGTAAAACACTGAAAATGGTGGTCTCCATGGTTTTTACAACTTTTCCCAAAAGTTGACTTTTTTCCTAACTAAGGGTAAAATCATAATTTTCCACTATCGGGTCACAATAATCATTATTCACCTTCTCTGACCCTCAGAGTTTTTAAGTGAATGTAAAAGAAGATGAAAATACGTGCAGGTATCTCTAACTATTCACAAAAGTCCCTTACCTGCAATCACTCGAGAAATTTTACGTTCTCAATGTTGCTCGATCCAACAGTCCAATTCGATCCTCCACTAATCTCTGGAGCTGCATATAACCATTTATCAGGTTAATTATATTTTTCCTACTGTATTTCACATTAAATACAGTCTATTTCACTTAATGGGCTTTAATAAACCTTAATGGGTCTAACTATGCCTTAAGCCCATTTCCATTTTACTATTCATTTTCGTTGGGCCTATTAGGCTTATGGAGCCCACCAAATCTTATTAGACTAATTCGAGACCCATTACATCACATTGGGCAGCAACCAATTGGGCTTGGCCCATTGGACCTCTTGGTCACATGCCATGGCCGAGAGCATCCCATGTCGTCGGTCACACCATGGCATGCCGTCCATGTCTATTTGTTTAGCCAATTCACTTAGGCATTTTCACAAACACTTGGTTGGAAATGTTCTTAAACTTCACATAGTTCATTTAGGCATTTTATAAAAAGCCTTTATTGCCAACTAAATTCATGAATAAATTAATCAAATTGATTAATTCTAACAATACCATAATCATGAACATATGTACATTAACCCATTTATGCCGTAAAATCATATGGGCATTCATCAATATATCACTACTCACTCTTGGCCTAACCATGTTCATAGTTATTTCATATGTTCCAATGCTTAAAACATATACCAATATACTTAAAATCATTCATACATTAACATATATGAATTTAAAAGCTTGTAATTATACCTAGAATTTGTGTTCACACTTGGCCAAAACTTTGAAGCCTCACGGTTTGCACACTATGGCTTCTTGATAGCCAATTCCAACATATGTCACTCTCCTCTCAATTTGGAACAATATTCATGAAGAATGCAAGTTCCAAATATGCCTAAATCCTAGTGATTTCTAGTGAGAGAAAGATTGATAAATGTATTTCAATGGTTTCCATGTGTAGCCGAGAATGGTATGGTGAAGAAGACAATGTGGTGGCTGATTTTATAAGCCATTTACTTAGCCATTAAGCCTTACTTTCCAGCCATTATAATAGACTTCATAAAGTTTAGTTAATAGTCATCACATGAGACATAGTTAACTTTAACTAAAAGTTAGATATTTATTCCATTTGGGCCTTACAATTGGGCCTCTCGGTTTGGGCCTTCCTAATGGGCTTTTGGGTTCAAATTTTTACTATAACTCGGTCCTTTAATTGTCTAAATATTTGACCTATCAATCGGTCCAACAATTCGATCTAAGGACCTAAGAAATTCGATCTACACTTAGTATACCTTAATGGGCTTTAAAAATCTTTACTTTGGCCCATTACGTTTTTAACCATGAAATTTAATTTGGAATCCTTCTGAATAAATTTTTGCTTACTTTCGAAGAAGATTATCTTATATTCTGACCAAAAATAGTTTTCCCCAATATTTTCTCCATACTTAGGTAAATATTTAACCATGGTTAGTCAACTATGGCAAAAGTCCACTTTTCTTAACTATAGTTGACTTTTTTCCTTAATCATTAACCAAGTTGACTTTTTCTCAAAATTTTGAAAGTGTCATATCTTATGTTTTACACTCTCATCTTTATGTTTTAGCAGTTTCTGGTAGATAGATATGCCTTAAATACCTTAAACCGTTAAAAAAATTTGTTTTACCCTTTTTAGTGTTTACTCTTGTTCTTTGTTTTCGGGACTAAATCAAACTGACTTTCCTTCATGAGCTCTCTATATTTTCTCATTTTATGCTCTTATCTTCAATTAGAATGATTTAAATCCACTCGGTTTAACCTGTGGCTCTCATCGCTCACATTAGGCTTTTATGTAGCTTTTAAGTGTTAAAGCATTTCACTCACACTTAAATCTAGTAAATGCTCTTCTTATGATTTAAATAACTTAATACATGTCTGTACATATATAAATCATAACGAACAAGCTACATAAAAATGCAGGTCCGACAATCCTCCCTAACTAAGAAAATTTGGTCCTCCAAATTAGAACCAAGTCAGTCATCAAACAGATGGGGGTGCTTCTCTGGCATCAGACTCTCCAGCTCCCAAGTTACCTCCTCTGAAGTATGATGCTGCCAAAGAACTTTCACTAATCTGATAGTCTTCGATCTTAAGACCTTCTCCTTCCTATCCAGTATTCGAATCGGTCTCTCAACATATGACATGTCCTCTCTGAGCTCCAACAGCTCATAACTAATCACATGTGCGGGATCCGGTTGATACTTCCAAAGCATCGATACGTGGAAGACGTTATGGACACCTGATAAGTTCGGTGGCAATACAAACCTTTACGTCTTATCTCCCACTCGATCAAGTATTTCAAAGGGTCCAACATAGCGAGGACTCAGCTTCCCTCTCTTTCCAAATCTCGCTATGCCCTTGGAAGGAGAAACTTCCAGAAACATTGATCAACCAACTACAAACTCTAGTGGCCTTCATCTCTTGTTAGCGTATCTCTTGTGTCTACTCTGAGCTATCCTCAATCTCTCTACAATCAAACGAAAATCCTCAAATGCTTGTGTAACTAGGTCAAGAGCGAAAATCTTATGCTCACCCACTTCTTCCCATCTAATAGGGGAACGACATCTATGACAATATAAGGCCTCATATGGTGCCATCTCGATACTCGAATGATAGCTGTTGTTGTAGGCGAACTCAGCTAGTGGCAAGTGATCATCCCAAGAGCCTCTAAATTCTAGCACAGATGCTCTCAACATGTCCTCCAGATTCTGTATAGTCCTCTCTGGCTGACCATCTGTCTGAGTATGGAAAGCGGTGCTCAAACTCAACTGGGTTTGCATGGCTTCCTGTAAATGTTTCCAAAAGTGGGAATTGAAGCGAGAATCCCTATTAGAGACTATGTTCACTGGTACACCATGTAACCTCACTACCTCGCGTACGTATAGCTCTGCCAATGAACTCAGAGTATCGGTAGCTGTCACAGGTAGGAAGTGGGCTGACTTCGTTAGTCTGTTGATGATCACCCATATAGCATCGTGGTTCCTACAGGTTCTTAGTAAACCCATCACAAAATTCATGGTGATATGCTCCAATTTCCATGTCGGTATAGGAAGAGGCTACAATAACCTTACTAGATTCTGATGCTCTACCTTCACCTGCTGACATACGAGACATTTCGTCATAAAATTTGCTATATCTCTCTTCATTCTCGACCACTAGTACACCTTCCGAAGATTCTGATACATCTTGTTACTTCCCGGATGTAACGTGTACCTAGATGAATGAGCTTTCGTTAATATCAATCTCTTACATCCTAGATCCTCGAGAACACACAATTTACCTCTGAACTGTAGCAGTCCATCAGAACTCAACTCAAAATCAGTCACTGTGCCCTACTGCATCTGATCACTCACATCAATATAAAACGGATCAGTCTGCAGAGCCACTCTAATCTTGTCTAACAGATTCGGCTCCAAGAGTAGACTACCTATCACATAGCCTGTATCCATGTCAGAAGGCACAACTCCCAAACTGAGGTTAGCAAACTGCTCTAGCAACTCATGTTCCCTAACCATCATGTACGATGCCATCCCTAGGCTCTTCCTACTCAAAGCATCCGCTACAACGTTAGCCTTACTTGGATGATAAATTATCTCACAATCGTAGTCCTTCAGAAGCTGTAGCCATCTTCTCTGTCTTATGTTCAATTCTTTCTTTGAGAACCGATACTTGAGGCTCTTGTGGCTGGTAAATATCATGAACTTCTCACCATAGAAGTAGTGGTGTCATACCTTTAACGTAAACACTACTGCTACTAACTCCAAATCATGGGTCGGATAGTTCTTCTCATGATCCTTTAGCTGTCTGGATCCATAAGCAACTACCCTCCCATCCTCCATCAATACACATCCCATTCCCTGATGCGAAGTACTAGTATACACTGTAAATCCTCCTGAGCTCGTAGGGATAGTGAGAATTAGAGCGGTGGTCAATCGACTCTTCAGCTCCTAAACTTTTCTCAAAGACTGCATATGTTTTATAAGGAAAATAACTGTTTATATTTTAAGCATGTAGATAGTGTAGTTATCTACCTGCTTTCATATTTTTCTTACTGAGTGTGTTAGCTAACCCCCTTTATTTCCTCCTCCACAGATTCTACGCAGTCGTGAGTTACTACAGTTGTCCCTACTACGGTGTTCTCCAGTTCTGTAGCAGTACAGAGGTATACATTTTCGAGAAAAAATTTATATCCTGTAAATTAATGCACAGTATAGTTATCTTTTGTATGAAAGGGATGTATATAATAGAAACTAATGTAAACGTTTACGCATATTTGTAAAAGAATAGTTTCTATTTCATTAAATGAATTTTAAATTATGAATGGATGAGATGTGGATATAGATGTTGATGTATAGCCCAACTGTAATAGTAAGAATAGTCACAAGAAGAGGGTCATGACAAAGATTTGGTATCAGATATGAGTTGGTCCAATGTGAGTCAATATCCACTGTTAGGAAAATATACATCCCTAAAGTACTGTGTATTATTTGGATACAATTGTGTATACCAAGCTAGAAATGTAACTGAGACACTTGTTATTGAGTATGCAGGATGTCAGATAGATGACGTACTCATAGAGGAGAGAGTTCACGCTCTTAGGGGCAAAGAGGTGAGCCCAATAGGTGTAGTAGCTCCAGTCTAGTAGAGATCCACCTGGTTTTAGTGATGTTGTTGAGGCACGTATAGCGCAATTATAATGCAGTGTAGACACAATCATGGAGATGTTTACACAGGCGATGGCTAGATTTGAGGGTAGACAAGAGAACCCTACTGGTCAAGCTACTGCACTTGAGAGATATGAGCCTGCACAGCCTACACCGAGACCTCGGGCTGCAGAGGCACAGATTCCTGCACCCCCTCCAGTTTAAGATATTCCCCCACTAGTTTAAGACCCTGTAGCTCCACAACAAGTTGGTGGTGAACGAGTTTATGATTGTGACCTGGGCAGATTGGGACAGTTTAGGAAGTTTAGACCACATTCATTTAGTGGGGTGAAAGATCTAGAGTTTGCGAAGCATTAGATTCGCAGTATGGAGAAACTCTACAGAATTTTCCATTGCTCTACCACAGAGAAGGTCACATTTGTGACTTTTTTATTAGAGGGTGAGCCCGAGCATTGGTGGATGGCCACACAGTCGATTTTGAGTGCACGTCACCCGGTTGTGAGTTGGGATATATTTTTGGATACCTTTAGGAGACAATATATTCCAACCATACTTAGAGGAAGATACAGATGGAATTTCTGACCTTGACTCAGGGGAACTGTATAGTTGATGAGTATGAGTCTGGATTTACATCCTTGAGCAGATATGACACAGTCACCATGAGCTGTTAGGAAATGAAGGTCTAGAAATTCATAGAAGGATTGAGGCCTTCGATCAAAGCTCGGTTTACCCCATTTGACAGTACCACCTATTACGAGGTAGTACGCAGAGCTCAGCTAGGTGAGCAGGATTACAAGTTACATGCTTTGGACTCAAGTAAGAGTCGTAAGGGTAGAGATAAAGATCAGAAGAGGTTAGTCAAGGATAAGGAATTTAAAAAGGGCCAGAGATTATTTGGTAAAGGGCCAAAGATTGAAGAGGTACGAGAGAGGCCTGCGAAGCCTCTAGTGTATCTAGCTTTACCTCTAACTTCGAGGGCCATAGTTATTGGCGGACCCTGACCTACCACCGAGTAGTGCAGGATGTGTGGTAGATATAATGGGAGTAGACCATGTCATTTGATAAGGTCCTGTTATAGATATAGTAAACCAGGGCACATAGCTCGTGAATGCCCGAAGTTGGTTAATTTCGCCCCACAGAAGGGTAAAGAGGCAGAGAAGGCTACATTTGAGACAACTACTCCTAAGAGGAAGGCCACAACTGAAGAGAAAGGAAAACAAGCTGTTGATCGAAGGTGAGTGTTTGCTTTGGACGAGGCACCTGCAGAAGCTTCTACGGATGTGATTAAAGGTACCATCCTAGTCTTTGATTTTAAAGCATTAGCATTAACTGATCTTGTTGCACGCATTCATTTATATCGTCTCTAATTGCATGTAAATTATTTGAACATGTAAAACCCATACCTCTAAGTAAGAAATTGCTTATAAGTACTCCAGTGAGATATAATGTAGTAACTGAGTATGTATGTAATGGTCATAAGTTAAAATTAGGGGAAAAGGATATGTTGGCCAATCTTATTTTGGTAAACATGAAGGATTTTGATGTAATACTAGGAATGGATTGGTTGACTGCAGACCATGCTGTTATGCTAAGACAGCAATGTTTCCCACCCCTAAAAAGTATGTTGTAAGATTTGAAATGTAATGAAAGAAGTAGTAAATTGTTTCCAATGATGGATAATTTTACTAACAAATGTGATCATAATATGTTGAAGGTTTTATCGCATATGTGATTGATTTGGATAAGGCACACCTAGAATTAGTTGACATCCCAGTGGTTAGAGAATTCCCTAATGTCTTTTCGAAAGAATTACCAGGGTTGCCACCAGACAGAGAGATGGAGTTCTGTATTGATTTGGTGCCTTATACGGAACCAATATCCAAACCACCGTATATAATGGCTCTAATGGAATTGGAGGAGCTAAAGAAATAGTTGCAAGAGTTGTTACATAAGGGGTTTATCAGACAGAGTGTATCACCTTGGGGAGCACCGGTTCTGTTTGTAAAGAAGAAAAATAGGAGTCTCTAACTTTTTATAGATTACCAATTGTTGAAGAAGGCTACCATCAAGAATAAGTATCCCCTTCCACAGATTGATGATTTATTGGATTAGTTACAGGGAGCATAGCTCTTTTCAAAGATTGATCTAAGGTCTGGGTATCACCAGTTAAGGATTCAGAGTTGCGATGTACCCAAGACAGCATTTTAGACCCGTTCTGGACATTATGAGTTTTTGGTGATGCCATTTGGGTTAACGAATGCTCATGTAATGTTTATGGCATTAATGAATGATATATTTAAGCCATACCTGGACAACTTCATGGTTGTCTTTATAGATGACATATTGGTGTCCTCGAAGTCCAGGGAAGAGCATGAGCACCACTTGGGAACAGTGTTACAAACCCTTCGAGATCAGGAGTTTTATGCTAAACTTAACAAATGTGATTTTTCGCTGAGTGAGATCATGTAGTCTCAAGAGATGGGGTATCAGTGGATCCGTCTAAGATAGAGGCTGTGATATAGTGGGAAAGACTCAAGACAAGTACAGATATACACAGTTTCCTAGGTTTAGCAGGTTATTATTGACGGTTTGTCGAGGGATTCTCTAAACTGGCTGCTCCGTTGACACGTCTCACTCGAAAGAATATGGCATTTGAGTGGGATGATAAATGTGAAAGTAGTTTCTATGAGCTAAAGCACAAACTGACCACCGCAGCTAATCTCACCATTCCCACCAGCTCAGGAGGTTACTTAGTGTATACAGATGCCTCGGGGAAAAGACTGGGCTGTGTGTTGATGCAAAACGGAAAGGTAGTAGCCTATGGATCCAGACAGCTTAAGGACCATGAGAGGAACTACCCGACCCATGATTTAAAGTTGGCAGTCATGGTTTTGCATTAAAGATTTGGCGCTACTAATTGTATGGTGAGAAATTTCAGGTGTTCACAGATCATAAGAGCCTCAAATATTTGTTTTCAAAGAAAGAGTTGAATATGAGGCTGAGACGATGGATAAAGCTTCTGAAGGATTATGATTATGAGATATTATACCATTCGGGAAAGGCTAATGTTGTGGCTAATACCCTGAGTAGAAAGAGCCTTAGAATGGTATCGTATATGATGGTCAGGGAACATGAGTTACTCGAGCAGTTTGCCCACCTCAGATTGGATATAGACCCTTTTAATGTTGACAGTGACTATGTGATAGCTAGCCTATGAGTGGAACTGAATTTGATTGACCGGATACAATAGACTCAACATGCCAATCAACTGTGTGAGGATCATGCAAGTCTGATTCAGAGGGGTGATGTGGTTGATTTCTTAGTGAGTGCTGATGGCCTACTGAGGTTTAGAGGAAGGATCTACATTCCCAATGACCAAGAACTAAAGAGATTGGTATTGATAGAAGCTCATTCATCGAGATATAAATTGTATCCGAGGAGTAACAATATGTATCAGAATCTTCGAAAAGTGTATTGGTGATCAGGGATGAAAGGAGATATCGCAGAGTTTGTTGCAGAGTGGCATGTATGTTAGCAAGTGAAGGTAAAGCATCAAAAGACTGCAGGATTATTGCAGCCTCTACCTATACCGATATAGAAATGGGAGCATGTCCCATGGATTTCATCATTAGATTATGGAGAATTAAGAGGAACCATGATACTATCTCGATAGTGGTAGATAGATTGATGAAATTTGCCCACTTTCTAGCCATGAAATCCACAAATACTATGAGTACTTTTACAGAGTTGTACGTACGGGAGATAGTAAGGCTACATGGTGTTCTAGTGAGCATCGTATCAGATAGGGATTCTCTCTTAACTTTCCACTTTTGAGAACATTTTCGAGAAGCTATGGGAACCTAGTTAAGTTTCAGTATCGCTTTCCACCCTCAAACTAATAGTTAGTCAAAGAGAACCATCCAGACGTTGGAGGATATGTTGAGAGCGAGTGATATGGATTTTAAAGGCTCCTGGGATGATCACCTACCATTAGCCAAATTTGCTTATAACAACAGTTATCACTAGAGTATCGGGATGGCACCGTATGAGGCGTTGTATGGTAGAATGTGTCTTTCCCCCATTGGTTAGGAAGAAGTGGGTGATAGAAAGACTTTTGCTCCTGATTTAGTACATCAAGCCTCTGAGGTCGTTCAACTGATATGTGAGACATTAAGAACAGCTCAGAGTAGGCAGAAAAGTTAGGCAGACATGAGACGGAGGCCATTAGAGTTCACGATAGGTGACTCATAATTTTTGAAAATTTCTCCCTCGAAAGGGATTTGAGGTTCAGTAAGAAGGTTAAGTTGAGCCCTCGGTATATCAGACCATTTGAGATATTAGAGTGTGTGGGAGATAAGGCCTACAGACTAGCGTTACCACCAAAGCTAGCAGGTATTCATAGTGTCTTCCATGTATCGATGCTTCGGAAGTACCATCCAGATCTAACTCATGTGATTCGATATGAGCCATTGGAGCTCAAGGATGATTTGACATATATAGAGAGACCAATCTGGATACTGGATAGGAAAGAAAATGTGTTAAGGAATAAGACAATTCCACTTGTTAAGGTTCTCTGGCAGCACCACAATTTAGAGGAAGCTACTTGGGAGTTAGAGAACCTGATAAGGGAAAAGTACCCCTGACTTTTTAAGGAGTAACTTAGTTCTAATTTGGAGGACTAAATTTCTTGAAGGAGGGGAGGAATGTAAGGCCTGTAAATTTCTATGTATTGTTTATGATTCAAGAATGTACAAACAAGTTACATTATATATGAATCATAAGAAAATGATGTTATTAAGTTCTTAGTGTGAATGAAATGCAAAATGAGTATAGAAGCAATTGAATGTGAGTTTAACTTTTGAAATCTGGAAAAATTGGTGCTGAAATGCTACAGATGCAGGGCAAATCGATCTCATTGCAAGGGGAGATCGATCTCATTGCCTTGAAATAGGATGCCAAGCATTTTGCAAAAGGGAGATTGATCCCTCATTTAAAGCAGATCGATCTCAAGTTGCTTCTGCTTGGGCAAGATTGATCTCCTCCCATAAGGTAGATCGATCTCTAATTGCCTCTGGTTAGCCAAGATCGATCTCTTCTTAAGTCCAGATCCATCTCTAAAGTCCTTTGCCTGACCAAGATCGATCTCATCCCATGAGCATGGATCAACATCATTTCTTGAGCAGATCAATCTCATCCAAGGAGGTAGATCGATCTCCTTCCTGTATTGTCGAATTCAAAAGGAGTTGTAGCAAGGGCAGATCGATCTCCCACCCATGACCTAGAATGGGCTTAGTGAGAGAAAGTTGAAATGGCATGGAGTTAATGATGATTTAAGCATGTAGAGATGTTAGTAAACATGTATAGATGATTCTAAGATAATTTTGTGACATACATAGGTTGGAATAGATGATGATTGAAAATGGGCATGTGAGGTATATGATGAAATGCCATTGAGAAAGGATATGATGAACTTAAGGCATTGTGAGAGTAATGCAGGTTCAATATGAATCAGTAGACTCGATGAGTCTAATGGATTCTCCAGAAAATGAATAAAGCAACTGAAATGGACTTAAGAGAATATAAAGTCTAATAAGATGTAACGAGGCCATATTGAGGTAAAATGGCCCAATGCATTAAATAGAACTTCATGGAAATGAGAATTGAGTATATTAAAGTATATTAGTATGAGTAGCTAATGCTTGCAGCTCCTGGAGATAAAATTGGAGTCGGTAAGACAGGATCACGAGCATTGGAAATCAAGGAATGTGATTTGAGCGTGATTCGAGGTAAAGGATTTATGCGAGCTATTAGTGATAGCTATACATATGTTTCTTACCTGTTGTGTGCAAATGAATATGATAAAGTATAGAGATATTGGAACATCTACGTGATAGCTAAGTGTAAGAAGAAGCTTATAAGCATGGATTGCATCACTTCAATGTACTTGTTGTGAAAAGATGTTTTACAAGTGTTTTGAGAAAGAGCAGTAATAGATTGGCTCTTGATTTAATTATTATCATAAAATGCATGATTTATGAAGTGAAAAGTTGTTATCGAGTGATTCATGGGAGATTGCCCTCTCACTCATATTTAGTGAATAGGAATCATGTTAGAGCCATCGAGTATTGCTAAGTGATCTTGCTTTGACTATGCTCGCATGTAACCCCCTCAATTTAAAGTGATGAGTCAAAATCATGCTTGATACCTCAGGTATGCTGAGTGATCTTATGTTGAGTTACTCGCACATGGTTTTATGGACTTTACCGTGTGATAAGCAAAATTATGCTCGATGCCTTAGGTATGTTGTTTGATCTTACGCTGAGTTGCTTGCACGTGGTTTTATATGCTTTCTGTGTGATGGGACAAAATCGTGCTCAATCCCATACTATATCTTATGTAAATTGAGTTACTAAGTAATTTGCTATGTGCAAAGAGATTTATAAGTGTGTACTATGTTAAATGAAAAAAACAAAAAGCCGTGTGGTTTTTTAAAGATTAAGCTGTGTGATTCTGTGTTTTTTGAGAAAGAAATGTGCATCTACCCATCTAGTGAATTAATGATTTTGCAATTGATAGAAAATATTTTCAAAGAATGCAAATGTCTTATAACGAAAATAAATGTTTATATTTTAAGCATGTAGATAGTGTAGTTATCTACCTGCTTTCATATTTTCCTTACTGAGCGTGTTAGCTCACCCCCCTTATTTCCTCCTCCACAGATTCTACACAGTAGTGAGTTACTGCAGTTGTTCCTGCTACAGTGTTCTCCAGTTCTCCAGCAGTACAAATGTATACATTTATGAGAAAAATTTTATATCTTGTAAATTAAAGCACAGTATAGTTATCTTTTGTACGAAAGGGATGTATATAATAGAAACTGATGTAAACGTTTTCACATATTTTAAAAAAAACAGTTTCTATTTCATTAAAAGAATTGTAAATTATGAATGGATGAGAAGTGGATATGGATGTGGACTCACAGCCCAACTGTAATAGTAAGAATAGTCACGGGAAGAGGGTCGTGACAATATCATACTGATAGCCATGGCGGGGGGTCGTGGACTAGATCAGGGTTGTATAACAAACATAAACGTGTGTAGTATCTGAACAACTTAACTTAATCACTAGCACACAGCTAAGGCACGGCCACCAAAGGCACTCGCCGTGTGGGAAACATACATGTGTCCTACTCAGGCACGAGATACTACGACAAACATATACAACGATTAGCAAAGCCTACCACCACACAGGTGAAGACAAGCACTACCTAGGTCCCATGTATTGAGCACCATTAGTGGCGGAGCCGAAGCACCACAAGCAGTGGGCATGCTAATTGGATAGCCTTCTAGTCTCAAAAATCTCTTTTTTTTCTTACTTACTTTCAAAATTATCAAAAATTCCTTTGAAACATAAACATAAAGTTGTATAGATAACTACGAAACATTTATTTGTTAAAACTGGTGTATAATGGCTAAAAACTCGATTTATCATTATTTATTTTCTTTGTGAGAGTTCTTTATACTTCATAAATCATTTTATGAACATAAATATACTTCATAAATCATTTTACAAATCATAAATATGTATAGATGCTCAGAACTATGCTAAATTACACCCTTTACCTTTATTGGGCTAAAGCAGCGTTATTTCACTAGGGTTCGATATTGCCTCGTTAAATGTGTCGATTTCTCGAGCTACCTAAAACAACATCAACTCATCAAATATTACTCAATTTCATCTCAACATATCCAAATATGTATTTATCTTCTCAAACGATGCTCGATTCTGACTTTTTAGTCAACTTTTTCTACTTTTTCAGTTTTACCGATTTAAGTATTGGTTTAAGCTAATTTTCCAATTTTACTATTTCAAATTTATATTCATTACCTCAATAACTTAAATACTCACTTAATTTTATGATTCAAGCTTATCAACTTTTCGATTTCTCAATTTCTACACTTTTCGGTGTTTCAACTAAACCTAGCTTTAAACCAGACTTTCTCATATTAATTTAACAATTTATAACCTCAAACATCACCAAACTTCATTCTTTTCCTATAACCCTAGGCTGACCGAAATCATTCCCCATCTTAAAAATTATTTCATCAATTTCCACTTAACTTAAAATCATCCAACAACATCAAATAATCATATATCTCAAGTTCATCATCAATTATCAAGTTTACCTCAACTTTAACCAAGGTTGACATGCTTTTGATCCTCCAAACTGCTCTTTAGCTGTAGATCAACATGTATATAGCTTAGATTCATAAAAAACTATAATAAAAATCAACCAAAAACTTCCAAGACTGAAACTTTCTCTCACCTCGTAATGGACAGATTTTGCCCCTGTTCTTCTCTCTAATATTTTCCTAGTAAATGAACTCATTTAGGGCTAAATTTTACATATGTTATAGAGGACATGAAGGGGAAGATTTTTTCCTTCTTGACTATCACCTGAAAATGGATGGAAGGTGGCCAAAAAAATCACGTCTTCTTCTGTAGGGAATGACGCATATGAAAATTTTTGGAGGGAGGTGAGGGCATATGGGAGCTTCTTTCGAGATGACTTCAGATCCATCTAAAATTTATTTACATCTAGTTTCATGAGACAAAAGGCCAGCCTAAATCTGGTATTTAGATGGGCTGAATTAGGATTTTCCTGATGGGTGTCCAGTTCACTAGGTGAGGATAACCCAGTGATCAGTTTTAGAAAATCCATGAAAAATAGTTCTTGGCCATTTTCTTCCAAACTCCCACATCTCAAGTGTTCTACTGTCACGACCCTCTTCTTGTGATCTTACATTACCACTTACCACTAATAGTTGGGCTATGAGTCAACATCCAATCCATACCTCACCTAATTATAGTTTAATAATTGTACTTAAACAAATTTTTGATAGAAATTGGACTTTTACAAATATGCGAAAGCGTTTACATCAGTTTCTATTAACTATACATCTTTTTCGTGCAAAATATCACTAGACTGTGAATTAATTTACAGGATACAAATTTTTTTTGTTTCATCACAAGTGTATCCCTCTCTATACTACTGGAGAACTAGAGAACACCTTAGCAGCGACGACTGCAGTACTCACTACTGCGTAGTATCTGTAGAGGAGGAAATAAGGGGGTGAGCTGATAATTCTATTTTTAATAGAATTATTTGTGCTTAATTTCAAAATTAATTATTCAAATCCCCAATTTATTTTATTAATTATCCCCTTATTTAATTAAAATTCTTTAATGTGCAGATAAATTAAATCTTGATGAAACTCAGTCGTTTTAGTCAAAATTGGGCTGGAAATGGACTAAAGGAGACTGGACCACTTCCAATTTGCAGACCGAGTCACCAGTCATCTGGACACGCGTGATGCTAGGTATCCGTATTTTATTTACTCCAAAACAATAAGATTGACAGACACCGTGCCAACATTCTGGAAGACACACGTCGGGCCACATCACACAGCCAACTAGACAAACTGACAAGTGACGTGGAAATATTTGCTTTGCAGCAAATCAAATAAAGACAAGTGACCAAACAATGCCAACTCATCTAGGATAGAAAATTACCATTGTACCCCTAAGTGTGTATATAATAGAAAATGATGGCAATTGGAAACAACATGTAATTTAGGGTAGAATAGTTTCTAGGGTATCTTTAGATTATTATTTTTCCTTCAAGGCTTTTACGAATAGTAATTTTTAGCAAGCATTTTCTTATTTCACTGTTCATGGCAACTTTCTTAATGTTTTTATGAAGTTTTTCATTTCCTTGCTCGTTTATTTGTATTTCACATTATCAAAGATTCTTTCCTTTGCATTTGATTCAATGAAAGTTAATGGAAAGTAATTGCCCCTCTTTTTCTAACTCTCGGTTTTCCTAAACTGTTTATGTTTTTGTTTTGATCAATCTTTATTTTTTTTTTCTTGCTCTCAGTTTACTCTCTTGGATAATTTAGGTAACAACTTCTTTCTTCATTTATGCCTTTTGGTTTTGATGCTTTGATGTGGGTTGATGCTTAGCATTTATCCACATCAATGACAATGTGGAACCTTAGTTGGAGGAAGGAATGAAGTAACCGGAGCTACTGGTTTCACGTTAATTTGCTGTACAAATTTTGATAATCTTATTTTAATGTTCTGTTGTTAATGTTGCTTCTCTCTTTTCGATTTTATGCTTATATCCTTGCAATGTTTTGTTCTTGTTTCATTGTCTGCTCTAAACAAATGCTAATCCTTATTGCATGTTAATACTAGCTTCCGTTATTTTCTATTGCATTTTTTTCACTTTTCTTCGTTTTGCATTTACTTATCTTTACATTTTCTGTTTCTTCTTTTCTTTTGCTTGTTGATGAGGGCTAGTTTGCTACCGTGTAGACATAGCATATGATGAGTGAACAATTACAATTTACATGGGTTATATATTTGTCCTCTGTTTAGCTCTGTTTCACGTTGAGTGCAGTGTTCCTTGTTTTTATTTTGTTGTTGTTCAATTTTAAGCTTGTATCAGTTTCCTGTTCAAGATTGCAGTGCGGTGCTGTAGTCCTTCACCATCATTAAGCTGCTGAAAAAGATATTGATAGGTTGCCGCTGAAGGATGCAGAGGTTGTGTAACCAAGCTCGGGTCTAGCCCGTGCCTCCATTTTCTGTGCAGAATAGTGCTTGTTGATGATGCTCATTCATGCTGACCTGCTCGCGACACAGGAGCTGGCTACCTAAGTTGGCGAGGCAGCAGTAGTATGGCCATGCATACGGCACACAAGAAGGATCTCGAGGTTGCTGGCTAGTACATTTTTTCTATATGCCGTGATAATTCTATATTTTTAGAATTATTTGTGCTTAATTTCCCAATTAATTATTTAAATCCCCAATTTATTTTGTTAATTATCCCCTTTATTTAATTTTCTCATGTTTGCAGATAAATTAAATCCGGATTGATTTTAAATATCTCGGTAGAAAATGGACTGAAATTTAGCTAAAATCGAGATTGGACCACGCGGACAACACGAGCCTAGCACATCCAATTGCACAAAAAGATAGATGACATGGAAATATTATTTTTCAAGGAGCCAATGGTGTGAAGACAAGTGGCCAAACAATGCCAACTCATCTAGGATGGAAAAATTACAATTATACCCCTAAGTGTGTATATAAATAGAAAAAGATGGCAACTGAAAAAGGGGTAGTTTTAGTTTTCTTTAGATTAAAATTTTATTGCTAGGTTTTATTTTTTTTGCTTAGGTTTTCTTTGAAGTTTTCAGCAGGTGACAGTGGCCAAAGCTTCTCCTCTGTTCTTGATGCGTTGTTTTCCATTGTTCTGTGCTTTTAGTTTCTGTTTTATTTAGATTTTAATTAGCTCTTCAGTTTATTATTACATTTACAGTTCAGTTACAATAGAATTTAGTCTCCTTTTCAGAATTTAAATTCAATGAAGTTTCATTTTTATCGACTCCCCTTGATTTGATTAGTAACTTACTGTTCTGGGTCTTTAATTCTACACTGCATTGTTTCCGTTTACTGCTTGTTTTTGGTCTCTGCAACGTGTTGGTGCGTGAAAGCGGTTCATGACAAGGCTGGTCGAAGGCAGCGTTGCTGCAGTTGCATGCTCGGTTCACTGCTATTTCTTGGCTTGGCTACGGATTGAAGGATTAAGGATACTGTAAAAGGCAGCAGCTAGCGTCGGTATAAGTGGAACGCGTTGTTGCAGCCGATAAAGAACCACGTTTCTCCTCTATTCTCCCCTATTATAACTTTTTTTTACTGTTCAATTTCAATTTTCATTTTCCTTATCACGGGTTGAGGTTGATTGGATATAGGTTGAAGACCAAGGAAGATCGGGAATGAAGCCATCAACAGATTCGTGGTATAGCTGGATGACAAGCGGAACGAGATAGTAATGTATGTTGTTGTCTGTTGCAGTAGATACCAGCGGGAGCGGGAGCAACACCAGGCCACGCATGTCATGGAAGATTGGTGATGAAGACCACGTCTGAAGCAGCACCTAATTGCACCAAGATAGCAGACTGAGAACACAGAACCGAGAGGCATGGTGCAGAAGCAACCTGTTACAGCCTGAAACCGAGACCACACTGGAAACCAGAAAATGAAATGAAGCATGAACAGTGTTTGGAGGGATTTATTGGTTGATTTAAATCTAAGGCTTTGTTTGGCATA
Source organism: Firmiana major (assembly GCA_033439115.1). NCBI lineage: Eukaryota > Viridiplantae > Streptophyta > Magnoliopsida > Malvales > Malvaceae > Firmiana > Firmiana major. The sequence continues at coordinate 39,098,809 of CM065908.1, read as the reverse complement.
CAACTCTTGCATTAATCCATTTTTCTTGCATTTTTAGTATAGTTTAATTTGTTGTTGGTTTATGATAGTTGTTAGTTGTCAATTTAGATTAGTTCTAATTTTTTTATTTGTTAATTTACTTTTTAGTCTTAATTTTTAGTTAATAGTTAATTTTATATTTTATGTTTTAGGATTTAATTTTAGTTTAGCATTTTACAAGTTACCTTTAGATTTAATCTAGATTAAATGTGTTTCATGCATTTTTAATTTAGTCTTGATTTTCATTAAGTTTTAGTTTAGTTTAAATTGCATTTTGATTAAGTAGTTTAATTGCATTTTAGTTTAGTTTAATTTTAGTTTAATTAATCTCGCTTTGTTATTTTCATATTTGCATTTTTTTTTAATTGCGTTAATTAATTTTAACTATTTTAATTATTTTCGTAGGTATTTGCTTTTAATTGCGTGGAGCTCGGTAAGTAGATCTTAGCTCAGTTTTATTTTCTTTATTTTTTAATGATTATTGTTTTCAGTACTTTTAATTTTAGCCTTGTAGACCATCGATTAAGAATTCATAATTTGTTAGGATATACTTAGGGTAAGATTAACCGGTAGTTAATTAGGCTGATCAACTTCTCTATGAGATGATAACTTGGGACTCAAATCTCATTATTACTTGTACAACTCATGCACTTGCGGACTATACCTTCAGGGTGTGTAAAGTTTTTGGCGCCGTTGCTAGGAAGTTTTAATTAGTCATTAATTGATATCAGTAAAATTATGCTTAGGTGTAATTCTAGCTTGTAAATATTTAGATCCTTAGTTTAGTTTAGTTAATTTTCTTATAATTAATTAAAATAAAAAAATAAATTTTAAGGACTTTTTGACATTTGCATGCGTAGAGCCAGGAGTTTTGATTGCTTTCCTCTAGATCCTGAAATTGAATGAACTCTTAGGAAAAATCGAAAGGATTCTAGGAAATTTATAGCTCCGCAGCAAAACACGGTGGCAGAAAATCAGGAACGTAGGACTGTTGCAAATTATGTGATGCCGATGATTGAACGATATTATACCAGCATTAGGCCACCAGCTGTCCCTTCTAACAATTTCGAAATTAAGCCTTCCATCCTTCAGATGATCTAAACTTCTTTACAATTTAGTGGGCTTCCACACGATGACCCACATGCTCACATTGGGCAATTCTTGGACTTGTGCAACACGTTCAAACACAATGGATTATCTGATGATGCGCTTAGACTCATACTATTCCCCTTCTCACTTAGGGATAGGGCAAGACACTGGTTGACCTCCCTACCTCCAGGATTGATTTCTACATGGGACGAGTTAGCCCACCAATTTCTATCCAAAATTTTCCCTCCCTCTAAAATGGCCAAACTCCGTAGCGATATATCCTCCTTTGCCCAGTACGACTCTGAATCCCTTTACGAGGCATGGGAATGATATAAGGAGCTTCTTAGGAAGTGCCCTCACCATGACCTACCTCTATGGCTGCAAGTCTAGACCTTCTACAATGGACTTACAAGCTAAAATAGGACCACAGTAGACGCTGCTTCGGGTGGAGCCTTAATGTGCAAAATAGAGGAGGAGGCTTATGAGCTGCTAGATAAGATGGCAGCTAACAACTATCAATGGTCCTCGAAAAGGCAATTGCTAAAGAAATCGGAGGGTATATATGAGCTTGACACTCTGTCCACCTTGACATCTCAAATTGCTAATCTTATAAAGAAGGTGGAGTCGCTCAGTACCCAATCTAATCCTTCCAACAATCCTAACCCTGTGTTTTCTGTCCAAAGTCCTTTTCTCTCTTGTGATCTGTGTAGTGGTACCCATGCTGTAGATAGGTGTCCACTCAACTTAGAATCGGTTCAGTATGTTGCCCTCAAGCAACAGAACAACCCATTTTCAAACACCTATAATCCAGGGCGGAGGAACCATCCTAACTTTTCTTAGAGCCAAAACCAATGGCAAGCTTCTAACTCTAGACCAGTAGGACCCCCGATTTTCAAGCTCCACCGGTTCAGGTACCACCAAAGCATCAATTTCCTCACCACCCATCACCACAGTATCCACATCATCCACCTAACCATTCCCATCCATCCCACGTCCATCAACCACCACCACAACCCCAGCACTTACCAGCAGCTGATAAGAAACCCTCGCTTGAGGAAATGTTCACAACAATCTTGCAAAATCAAGCAGATTCAATTAAGAACCTAGAGGTCCAGGTGGGACAAATAGCAAACGCTCTTAGTCAACGTCCTCAAGGGACCCTTCCTAGTAACACTGAAGCCAATCCTGTTAGGCATAGGGAAAGGAAGGAACATGTGAAAGCCATCACCCTTAGAAGTGGCAGAGAGCTAGTAACTCCCCCTGTTAAGTCCAGACCTGACCAGCCCATAGTTGAAAAACCCATAGGTTCTAGTGAATCAGCTCAGAAGGAGCAAGAATCAAAAGATCAATCTGCAAAGGAAACAAAGCTAGGCAATTCTTCACCTTTACTTGTTTCTTTGTCACAACCTTCTTTATCCTCTGATGCTACAAAAGTCTCCACTACATCTCCTCCTATTAGACCACCAGTCCCTTTTCCTCAGAGATTTCAAAATTAAAAACTGGACCAACAATTTCCAAAATTCCTTGAGGTTTTTAATAAACTTCACATCAACATTCCATTTGCAGATGCCTTAGAGCAAATGCCAAGCTATGTGAAGTTTATGAAGGACATCCTCTATAGGAAAAGAAGATTGGAAGATTACGAGATGGTGGCCTTAACTGAGGAATGTAGTGTCATTATCCAGAGAAGGTTACCCTCCAAGCTCAAGGATCCCAAGAGCTTTACGATACTATGCGCAATTGGAAATTTATTCTTTGGTAGAGCCCTGTGCGATTTAGGAGATAGTATAAATTTGATGTCATTGTCTATCTATCATAAGTTAGGAATAGGGGATGCCAAGCCCACCATAGTGACCCTCCAATTGGCCGATCGATCGATTAAATATCCGAAGGGGGTCATTGAGGATGTCTTAGTAAAAGTGGACAAGTTCATTTTCCCTGCGGATTTTATCGTGTTGGACATGGAGGAGACAGGGAAGTCCCAATTATACTAGGCAAGCCATTCCTAGCAACTGGTAGAACTTTAATAGATGTACAAAAGGGGGAGTTAAGAATTAGAGTTCAAGATCAGGAAGTCAAGTTTAATGTGTTCAAATCTCTAAGGTTTCCTGATGACTCTCACGATTATTTTAGGATGGATTTAGTGGATAAGGACATCACTGAGGAGTTTTGCAAGACACATCTTTTAAACCCTTTAGAAGCCTCCTTAGTGAAATCTGTTGATCTTAGAGAGTATAGTGAAGATGATGATGAGGTCTATGAGACTTTACAGTTATTAGAGGTCACTCCTTTTGAGGAAATTACCTAATTTGAGACACTAGACTCTTCATCTATTCCAGTTTCAAATATCTTTCCATCCGCCAGTGATCCTCCAGCATTAAAACTCAAACCTTGACCCTTAAACCTTAGGTATGCTTACTTAGGTGAATCCTCGACACGACCGATAATAGTATCTGGTGCTCTCTCCAATGATCAGGAAGCAAAATTACTACAAGTGTTAAGAGAGCATCAGAAGGCAATAGGTAGTCTATCTCTGACCTTAAGGGTATTAGTCCCTCTATCTGTATGCATAAGATACTATTGGAGAGGGGTATAGGTCATCCATAGAGCACCAGCGTCGATTGAACCTTATAATGAAAGAAGTTGTCAAGAAGGAGATCATTAAGTGGTTAGATGCAGGGATTCTCTATCCAATTTCTGACAATGCCTGGGTGAGCCCAGTACAATGTGTCCCTAAGAAGAGAGGGATGACAGTGATCGAAAATGAAAATAATGAGCTTATCCCCACTAGGACTGTCACTGGTTGGCGAGTATGTATGGATTATAGGAAACTCAACAAGGCCACTAGGAAAGACCACTTCCCTTTACCCTTCATTGAACAAATGTTGGATCGATTAGCTGGTCACGAATTCTACTGTTTGCTGGACGAATACTCTGGGTACAATCAAATAGCTATAGCCTCGAAAGACCAAGAAAAGACTACCTTCACCTGTCCCTTTGGGACCTTTGCTTTTAGAAGAATGCCTTTTAGCCTATACAATGCACCCGCTACATTCCAGCGTTTCATGATGGCCATATTCCATGATATGGTGGAGGATTTTCTTAAGGTTTTCATGAACGATTTCTCAGTATTTGGGGATAACTTTGATTTATGTTTGCAGAATTTAGCAGTAGTGCTGAGAAGGTATGAAGAAACAAACTTAATGCTTAATTGAGAGAAATGCCACTTTATGGTGAAAGAAGGCATAGTGCTAGGGCACAAGATCTCTGCTGGAGGGATAGAAGTGGATAAGGCTAAGGTAGATATTATTGAGAAGTTACCTCCCCCTACAACTGTAAAAGGAATTCGAAGTTTCCTAGGCCATGCGGGATTTTACAGAATGTTCATTAAGGATTTTTCTCAGATATCTAAGCCTTTATGTAATCTCCTTGAGAAAGACATTGTGTTTTGCTTTGATGAGAAATGCTTAGAAGCATTTAAGACTTTGAAGGAAAAATTAGTTACAGCCCCTGTAATCATAACTCCAGATTGGAGTTTACCTTTTGAGCTTATGTGTGATGCAAGTGATTATGCTGTCGAGGCTGTACTAGGACAAAGAAAAGGAAGAGTCTTTTATGCTATTTACTACACAAGCAAAACACTTAATGAGGCCCAGATGAACTATGCTACTGTCAGGACCCCATTCTCAATCCATTACTTAACCAAAAACCACTACAATTTTTTTTTTCATTTTTAACTTACCTTTCCTCTCTTCAATGGTTGGGCTGTGATTCGATGTCAAAGTCCTTGCTTACCACATCATCCATTATCTTACATACATGTCAATATATTATTACTAACTGTAACTGCTTTATAATACATGTGAGATTTATATCAAGTCTAATACAAATACATTCCCCATAATATATATCGTATACATCACTGTGCTGTTTCTATGTTTAGATACACAACTGTACATAATAGGTATACCTGGCGATCGATAGGAACTAGCAGTGGACTCAGGAATACTATCCCTCGATAGCTCTCGCTCTACTGGCGCTCTGTAGAGAGATGTAAAGAAAAGGGGGGTGAGCATACAACGCGCTCAGTAAGGAAATCAGGCAAGCAAGTAGATATCAACACTATCTACTCAAAATAATGCTATGCCTTGAAAACATTATTTCCTTAACTTACTTTAAAAGCATGTCTTGAAATATAATATATATACTTGTACAGATTAAATCCCATGTACAGAAATCATGCTTTCTTTCTCAAATGTAGGCATGTAGTGCAAAACAATGCATCGTATATAAATCATGCCTTTATGGAAATCATGCCATGTATATTTAAATCATAATAAATATGGCATTAAATAATTCACATCATAAAATTGGAGTCCGACCCATCCCTCAGGTCTGTCCGCAATTTAAATCAGTCAATCAATGTGATATATCATGTGAGACTCAGTGGTTAAATGCAAATAGTATCCTGGACTATGATCATATCCGAAATGTGATCCCAAGCAACACAGATCTCGGTGTGCGGGGCATCACTGCTGCAATGGGAGGATGGTCAGTCCACTATAGCCGTCAGCTATGCGTAACACACGGTACAGCGTACTCCTCGCGCCCCCAGGCACGGTACAAAGTACACCCGTGGACCCTACATCACGGCCAGGGTGCCTGCCATAGGTCTTAGCCCTCGCACCCGAGGAATATCAACATCACAGTCAGGGTGCCTGCCATAGGTCTTAGCCCTCGCACCTGTGGAATATCATACCACATCTCTAATACCCTCATGCTGGCCATCCTTTCAAAATGTGACACTCAGTCACACGAGAATGCGGCATGAGTGGGTAACATGTAAATAATATCACATACAGTGTGCGCCCTTGAGTGCGACACACAGTCGACACTACGCTCGAACACTGTTTCACATCACAAACTCAACTCTAGTGCGAGTAAACCTCCAGCAACTAGGTCAATGCATAGTTCATGTATTAAATCAAGTACGAGCAATAGCTCCAGTACTATGTCATGTATAAACCATGAAGAATCGAGTAGAGCAACGCTCCAGTACTCTGTCATGTATCTCATGTAAAACTCGAGTACGAGCTAATCGCTCCAGCACTCTGTGTCATGCATATATCAAATAAAACTGAGTACGAGTAAAACTCCAGTACTCTATCATGCATGTCATGAAAATCTAGTGTGTATCAAAAATCCAGCACTAATGTATGTGGAAAACATATGAAATCCAGTGCGAGCTGTGCTCTAGCACGATTCATTCTCACATAATATGATAGATGGCTCTTTAAAAAGGGATAGTTTACAAAATAATAAAATCAGCACTATAAAGTGTGCTTAAGTCACGTCAACCTTAAAATCATTAGCCCATCTATTTATTTTCATGCTAAACAGCAGTTAAACACTCACAATAGTAGTTTCCATGCTTTTTACAACTTTTCACAAAAGTTGACTTTTTGACTAACTAGGGGCAAAATCGTAATTTGTCACTATCGGGTCGCAATAATTATTATTCACTTTCTCTGACCCTCAGAGTTTTTAAGTGAATGTAAAAGTAGATGAAAATATATGCAGGTATCTCTAACTACTCGTAAAAGTCTCTTACCTCGGATCACGTCAAGTAACCTCACTTCCTCGGTGTTGCTCAATCTCGCAGTCCGATCAGCTCTCAATGTAAACTCCGGAGCTGTAAATAACCATTCCTCAGGTTAATTATAATTTTCCTACTGTATTACATATTAATACAGTCTATTTTCCCTTAATTGGCCTTAATAATCCTTAATGGGCCTAACTATTCCTAAGCCCATTTTCATTTTACAATTCATTTTCGTTGGGCCTATTGGGCTTGTGGGACCCACCAACTCTAATTGGGCTTGTTCTAGGCCCATTACACTTTTTTGGGCCTAAAATATTTGGGCTTGGCCCATTGGGCCTCTTGGCCACATGCCATGGCCGAGAGCTATCCATGCCTCGGTTTCACCATGGCATGCCATCCATGCCTATTATTTAGCCAATTTCACTTAGGCATTTTCACAAACACTTGGTAGGCAACATTACCAATCATCATATAGTTCATTTAGGCATTTTATCAAACACCTTGATTGCAAACAAATTACATGTATTAATTAATCAATTTGATTAATTTTAATTACACCATTAACATTAATACATGTACACTAATCCATTTATGTCTTAAAATCATATTGACATAAATCAATATCCCATTACTCACTCTCGGCCTAGCCCACTTCATGGTGATTTAATATGTTTCAATGCTTAAAACATATATCAACATACTTAAAATCATTCATACATTAACATATATGAAATTGGAAATTAGAAAATATACCAATTGTTGTGTTCAGCCTTTGGCCAAAACTTTGGAGGCTCTCGGTTTGCACTCTATGACTCCTTGATAGCCAATTCCAACATATGTCACTCTCCTTTCAATTTGGAACAACTTCCACGAAGGATGCAAGTTCCAATTATGCCTAATTCCTAGTGATTTCTAGTGAGAGAAAGCTTGGAAAAATATGTTTCAATGGTTTCTTCTTCTAGCCGAATTTGGTGTGATGAAGATGACAATGGTGTGGCTGAATTTATAAGCCACATACTTAGCCATTAAGCTTTACTTTTCAGCCATTTAACTTGACTTTTCAAACCTTAGCCATGAGTCACCTTATGAGTAACCTTATGAGTCATAGTTAACTTTAACTATGGTTAGATATTTGTCTCATGGGCTTTTCCATTTGGGCTTCTCGGTTTGGGCTTTCTTAATGGGCTTTCGGGCTGAAATTTTTACTATGTCTCGGGCCTTTAATTGTCTCAAAATTTGGCCAATCAATTGGTCCAACAATTCGGTCTTAAGGACCTAAAAATTTCGATATACGTTTAGTATACCTTAATGGGCTTTAAAATTTTCACCTTAGGCCCATTACGTTTTTAACCATTTAATTTATACTGGAATCCTTCCGAATAAATTTTTCTTACTTTTGGGGATGATTATCTTGTATTCTGGCGAAGAATATTTTTCCCCAAATTTTCCTCCACACTTAGGTAAATTTTTAACCATGCTTAGTCAACTATGGTAAAAGTCTACTTTCTTAACTATAGGTGACTTTTTCCTTAACCATTGACCAAGTTGACTTTTTCTCCAAATTTCAAAAGTGTCATATCTTATGTCTTACACTCTCGTCTTTATGTTTCAACCGTTCTCGGTGGATAATTTCACCCGAAACACCTTTTCTCGCCAAAAAGGTCCATTTTACCCTTTTTAGCTTTTACTCTCGTTTTCTATGTTTGTGACTAAATCAAGCTGACTTTCCTTCATGAGCTCTCTATGCTCTCTTATTTAAGTTCTTATTTTCAGTCGGAATGATTTAGATTTACTCGGTTTAGCCTGTGACACTTATCGCTCACATTAGGCATTTTATGTAGCTTTTGCGTGTTAAATCATTTCACTAACACTTTAAGTCTAGTAAATACTCTTCTTATGATTCAACTATAATTACATAGTGTTCATACACATAGGAATCATAAGGTACAAGCTACAAAAATCTGGGTCTGACAACTACTACCGAGAAGGAACTGTTAGCTGTAGTATTTGCTTTTGATAATTTCTCTCCTATATCATAGGTACTAAGGTAGTAGTATATACTGATCATGCTGCCATTAAGTACTTAGTCTCCAAGAAGGATACAAAGCCGAGGCTGATTCGATGGATCCTCCTACTACAGGAGTTTGACTTGGAGATTAGGGACAGAAAAGGTACGAAGAATCAGGTTGCTGACCATTTATCTAGATTAGAGAGTTAGCATAAAGAAGATGGTACAGCTATTAATGTCCTTTCCTGATGAGCAGCTATTTACTTTCGGGCACTCCAGATTGCCTTAGTACGCTGATTTTGTAAAATATCTGGTGAGCAATGTGATGTCACCTAATATGACTGCCAAGTAAAGGAAAACGTTTTTGAATGATGTCAAGTATTATGTTTGGGATGAACCCTTCCTATGCAAGCAATGTAAAGATCATATTTTGAGAAGGTGTGTTCCCATGGAAGAAGTATAGGATATACTTAGACATTGCCATTCTTCTGATTATGGAGGGCATTTTGGAGGAGAGAGGATAACAGCCAAGGTTTTGTAATCTGGATATTACTGGCCCACGTTATTTAAGGATGCCCACTACTTTGTGATGAAATGTGATAGATGTCAGAGGGTAGGAAATATTCCAAAAGGAACGAGATTCCTCTAACTAATATTTTAGAAGTAGAACTCTTTGATGTCTAGGCCATTGATTTCATGGGACCATTTGTTCCTTCATATGGCAATCCCTATATTCTAGTGGTTGTAGACTATGTATCGAAATGGGTTGAAGCGATGGCTTTACCGACTAATAATGCCAAGGTGGTAGAAAGGTTTTTAAAGAAGAATATTTTCACACGATTTGGCACACCTAGGGCTATCATTAGTGATAGAGGATCCCACTTTTGCAATCGAAGTTTTGATTCGCTGTTAAAGAAATATGGGGTTAAACATAAGGTAGCCACTGCTTATCACCCACAGACAAGTGGCCAAGTAGAGTTATCCAATCGGGAAATTAAGGGGATATTGGAGAAAATAATGAACCCAAGTAGGAAGGACTGGTCCATTAGGTTAGAAGATGCACTTTGGGCCTATAGGACAGCCTTCAAAACACCTTTAGGAATGTCCCCTTATCAGCTTGTTTATGGTAAAGCCTGTCATCTACCAGTAGAGCTAGAACACAAGGCCTATTGGGCCCTTAAGAACCTGAATTTCAATTTTGAGGCAACAAGGGAGAAGAGGCAACAAGGGAGAAGAGGCTGCTACAGCTTAATCAGTTAGATGAGTTCAGGTTGCAGGCATATGAGAATGCCAAGCTCTACAAGGAAAAGACTAAGCGATGGCATGTTAAGAAAATTAAGGAGAGACACTTCGAGCCAGGCCAGCAGGTTCTGTTGTTTAATTCATGCTTGAAGCTATTTCCAAGAAAGCTTAAGTCTAGGTGGTCAGGTCCTTTTACCATTACGCAAGTATTCCCTCATGGAGCCATTGAAATTATGGATGAGACCCTAAATCGACCCTTTAAGGTTAATGGGGGCAGACTGAAACACTATTTTGGGGGAGGGTTTGATCATCAACATTCTGTGACCACTTTAGTTTACCCTCTTACTTCTGATCCTGCTACTTAGCTTCATTTTTCTTTGTCACTTTTTGTACAGTTCTTTTCCTTTCTGTTGTTACTTTCTTTTTTTTATTTAGCAAATGCCTTTTCTAGAATTACCTTTTCAATCAAGTTTCAATTGTTCATCATCATCAGAAAGGGGAGTACTCTGTTTATGAACTTCAATTCTTATATTATCTGCACACTGAGGACACTGTGCACTTTAAGTTTGGGGGAGGGGATATCACTTGAGCATTTTTCAAAAATTTGGGCAAAATTGAAAATTTTTTCAAATTTTTTTTTTTGAAAATCTGAGCTTAAACTGTTTGATTTTGGGATGATTTAGTACTTAGCATGTAGTTTTCCCATATTCCGATGATATGACCCCATGATTAAGTCTGATTTTGATTGACTAAGAAGCATGATTATAGGAAAAGCATGAAGTTGAATTCTTGAATTTGTCTTGATTCTGATTGTGATTTCTTCATCTTAAGCACATGTCATGTCATGAATCTGTATATTTCTTTAGAGAAAGCTTATGTGGACTTAGGATTGCATTTGTTTAGTTGATTTTGTGTATCATATTCTAGAATTTGTTTGATCTAATCTCGAGGCGAAATATTAGATCACACTTAATTAGGGGATGCTTTAGGTCATCTTTGGATCGTTTGAGCCTTTCGAGCCATCCCTGTACATACTTTATCCCTAGTCACCTATCTAGGCCAAATAAGCAGTTCTCTGTAAATACACCTGCTTATAATTTTCCTTAGCTTAAATACTTTGTTCATATCCCCTACCCCGAAAGCATGAAAGTCATTGGGATATATTTTGAGCTTTGTACATATGGGTATCTGGTGATAGTGAATGTTCAAAAAAATTGAAAAAAAAAAAGAAAAAGAAGAAAGAAGAAAAATACAAAAATAGAATAAAATGTTTAGTGAAATAAATAAGTTTGGGGGAATAAATTTGAGCTCTTACATTAAGATCCTGAAAGTAATGCATGTTAAGGGGTAATTAAACCTAAATCGACTTTATCATACCTTAGCCCCAGCCTTATATTACAAGCTTAATGAAGTCCTATTGATCTTTGATTAAGTGTGACTACATTAGTGGAGAGGAAAGTGAAAAGCAAACTTATGGGAATGATCACATGTCATTAACTTTTCATTCACTGTGTTTGCATAATCTAATCCGGATAATGTACTGTGAAGTGACTTTGACATTTTTCACACACTCACGAGGAATCCAATTTTGGTTAGGACTTATGATTGAATAATTTTGAATGTTGGACTTGTAATTGTGAATCTTTAAGTTAAGATCATTGTCTGTATTTTTTCTTTGAGGATAATATTGGGGAAATTATTGTGTTTAGTACTTGTCATTCCTACAATTATTTTGTTTTGCTTGAGGACAAGCAAAAGTTCATGGTTGGGGGTGTGATAACTCTATATTTTTAGAATTATTTGTGCTTAATTTCCTAATTAATTATTTAAATCCCCAATTTATTTTGTTAATTATCCCCTTTATTTAGTTAAAATTCTCATGTTTGTAGATAAATTAAATTTGGATGACTTTTGAATATTTCGGTAGAAAATGGACTAGAATTGAGCTAAAATCGAGATTGGACCACGCGGACAACACGAGCCTATCACATCCAATTAGAAAAAAAGACAGATGACATGGAAATATTATTTTTCAAGGAGCCAATGGTGTGAAGACAAGTGGCAAACAATGCCAACTTATCTAGGATGAAAAAATTACAATTGTACCCCTAAGTGTGTATATAAATAGAAAAAGATGGCAATTGAAAAAGGGGGTAGTTTTAGTTTTTTTAGGTTAAAATTTTATTGCTAGGTTTTATTTTATTTTTCCTTAGGTTTTCTTTGAAGCTTTCGGCAGGTGACAGTGGCCAAAGCTTCTCCTCTGTTCTTGATGTGTTGTTTTCCATTATTCTGTGCTTTTAGTTTATGTTTTATTTAGATTTTAATTAGCTCTTCAGTTTATTGTTACGTTTACGGTTTAGTTACAATAGAATTCAGTCTCCCTTTTAGAATTTAAATTCAATGAAGTTTCTTTTTTATCGTTTCCCCTTGATTTGATTAGTAACTTACTGTTCTGGGTCTTTAATTCTACACTGCATTGTTTTCGTTTACTGCTTGTTTTTGGTCTCTGTAACGTGTTAGTGCTGAAAGCGTTCATGACAAGGCTGGTTGAAGGCAGCGTTGCTGCAGCTGCATGCTAGGTTCACTACTGTTGCTTAGCTTAGCCACGGATTGAAGGATTAAGGATACTGCAAAAGGCAGCAACAAGCATCGGTATAAGTGGAACGTGTTGTTGCAGCCGATAGAGAACCACGTTTCTCCTCTGTTCTCCCTTGTTATAACTTTTGTTTACTATTCAGTTTCAATTTTCATTTTCCTTGTCACGGGTTGAGGTTGATTGGATGTAGGTTGAAGACCAAGGAAGATCGAGAATGAACCCATCAACAGATTCGTGGTACAACTGGATGACAAGCGGAACGGGACAGTAATATATGTTGTTGTCGGTTGCAGTAGATACCAGCGGGAGCGAGAGCAGCACCAGGCTACGCATGTCATGGAAGATTGGTGATGAAGACCACATCTGGAGCAACGCCTAATTACACTGGATAGCAGACTGAGAACACAGAACCGAGAGGCATGGTGCAGAAGCAACCCGTTACAGCCTGAAACCGAGACCACACCTGGAAACCAGAAAATGAAATGAAGCATGAACAGTGTTTGGAGGGATTTATTGGTTGATTTAAATCTAAGGCTTTGTTTGGCATTCAACTCTTGCATTAATCCATTTTTCTTGCATTTTTAGTATAGTTTAATTAGTTGTTAGTTTAGGATAGTTGTTAGTTGTCAATTTAGATTAGTTCTAATTTTTTTTATTTGTTAATTTAATTTTTAGTCTTAATTTTTAGTTAATAGTTAATTTTATATTTTATGTTTTAGGATTTAATTTTAGTTTAGCATTTTACAAGTTACCTTTAGATTTAATCTAGATTAAATGTGTTTCATGCATTTTTAATTTATTCTTGATTTTCATTAAGTTTTAGTTTAGTTTAAATTGCATTTTGATTAAGTAGTTTAATTGCATTTTAGGTTAGTTTAATTTTAGTTTAATTAATCTTGCTTTGTTATTTTCATATTTGCATTTTATTTTAATTGCGTTAATTAATTTTAACTGTTTTAATTATTTTCGTAGGTATTTGCTTTTAATTGCGTGGAGCTCGGTAAGTAGATCTTAGCTCAGTTTTATTTTATTTATTTTTTAATGATAATTGTTTTCAGTACTTTTAATTTTAGCCTTGTAGACCATCCATTAAGAATTCCTAATTTGCTAGGATATACTTAGGGTAAGATTAACTGGTACTTAATTAGGCTGATCAACTTCTCTGTGGGACGATAACTCGGGACTCAAATCCCATTATTACTTGTACGACCCGTGCACTTGTAGACTATACCTTCAGGGCGTGTCATGCTGCTGTTTGTAGGAATTGATGCTGGCAGGTGCAGTGCATAAATGTTTTAGCAGCAACAGATTGTTGGGCTGAAGGTAGTGTCCGATATGAGCAAAGCAGGAGCTAGTATAGCCGAGGACGTGCAGCTTACACCACTTGAATCACAGGACAAAACCGAGAGTAGCGTGGAGAAAATAAATTCTGCTGAAGAAGACATGTACAGTGCAATGTGTTGGGACCACTTGGTTGTTGAGTTGTTCTAAGGCCACATTTGGCTAATCCATTCCTTTGCAAATGTTATTAAATATTTTAGTTGTTTTAATCCTTAATTAGTTGTTAGTTTTTATTAATTGGTAGGCTAGTTTTAATATCTTTGCATGTTAATTTAATTTGTATTGTTAATTTTTAGTTAATAATTAATTTTATATTATATGTTTTAGGATTTAATTTTAGTTTAGTATTTTATGGGTTACATTTAGAATTAATTTAGATTAAATTTGTTACATGCATTAGTTAGATTCTATTGTTAAGTTAGTAATTACATATAGTTAGGATTAGTTTAGAGTAAATATTTTAGACTTTTAGATTGTAGTTAATTCCTTAAATTTTTCTAGGATTTTATTTGATCAAATCTTAATTTAGCTTAATTTGCTTTTTGATTAAGTAGTTTAATTGCATTTTAGGTTTGTTCAATTTTAGCTTAAGTAATTTTGTTTCCTTATTTTAGCATTTTATTTTTATTGCATTAATGATTTTTTAATTGTTTTAATTATCTTTTGTAGGTTTGTTGCTTTTAATTGCTCGGAGCTCTATAAGTAATTGTTATCTCAGTTTTATTTTCTTCAGTTTATAATTGTTATTATTTTTAGTACTTTTAATTTTAAACCTTAATAGATCACTATTTGAATTTTCCTAATTTGCTAGGATATACTTAGGGTAAAATTAACCGGTAGTTGATTTAGGCTAGTCAACTTCTTTGTGGGACGATAACTCGGGACACAAATCCCATTATTACTTGTACGACCCTTGCACTTGCAGATAATACGTTTACCTCGTACCAAGTTTTTGGCGTCGTTGCCAGGGAAGTTTTAATTAGTCGTTAATTAATATCGGTGAATTTATGCTTAGGTGTAATTCTAGGTTGTTAATACTTAGAGCTTTAATCTAGATTAGTTAATTTTCTCGTTCATAATTAATTAATTGAAAAAAAATCTAAGGACTTTGTGATGTTTGCATGCTAGAGCCAGGAGTGTTAATTACTTTCCTCTAGATCCTGAAATCGAACGAACTCTTAGGAAAATTCGAAAGGACTCTAGAAAATTTATAGCTCCGCTGCAAAACACTATGGCAGAAAATAGGGAAATCAAGACCATTGGAGATTATGCTGTGCCGACAATTGGAGGATATTATACCAGCATTAGGCCACCAGCTATCCTTGCTAATAATTTCGAAATTAAGCCTTCCATCCTCCTGATGATCTAGACCTCTTTACAGTTTAGTGGGCTTCCGCATGATGGCCCACATGCTTACATTGGGCAACTCTTGGACTTGTGCAACACATTCAAACACAATGGATTATTTGATGATGAGCTTAGGCTTAGATTATTCCCCTTCTCACTTAGGGATAGGGCAAGACACTGGTTAACCTCCTTGCCTCCAAGATCCATTTCTACATGGGACGAGTTAGCCCACCAATTTTTAGCCAAGTATTTCCCTCCCTCTAAAATGGCCAGACTTCGTAGTGATATATCATCCTTTACCCAGTACGACTCTGAATCTCTTTACGAAGCATGGGAATGATATAAGGAGCTTCTTAGAAAGTGCCTTCAGCATGGCCTACCTTTATGGCTGCAAGTCCATACCTTCTACAATGGACTTACAAGCCAAAATAGGACCATAGTGGACGCTGCTGCGGGTGGAGCCTTGATGTGCAAAATAGAAGAGGAAGCCTATGAGCTATTAGACAAGATGGCTGCTAACAACTATCAATGGTCCTTGGAAAGGTAATTGTCAAAGAAGTCGGTGGGTATTTATGAGCTCGACACGCTGTCTACCTTGACCTCTCAAATCGCCAATCTTACAAAGAAGGTAGAGTCGCTCAGTACCCAACATAATCCTTCGACCAATCCTAACTCTGTGTTTTCTATCCAAAGTCCTTTTATCTCTTGTGATCTATGTAGTGGTACTCACTCTCTAGATAGGTGTCCACTTAACTTAGAATCGGTTCAGTACGTTGCCCCCCCTAAGCAACAGAACAACCCTTTTTCAAACACCTATAATCCAGGGTGGAGGAACCATCCTAACTTTTCTTGGAGCCAAAACCAAGGGCAAACTTCTAATTCTAGACCAGTAGGACCCCCTGGTTTTCAAGTTCCACCTGTTTAGGTACCACCACAGCATTAATTTCCTCACCACCCACCATCTCAGTATCCACATCATCCACCTAATCATTCTCATCCATCCCACTTCCATCAACTACCACCACCACCACAACCCCAGCACTTACCAGCAGCTGATAAGAAGCCCTCGCTTGAGGAAATGTTCACAACGATCCTACAAAATCAAGCAGCTTCAATTAAGAACCTAGAGGTTCAGGTGGGACAAATAATAAACGCTCTTAGTCAACGACCTCAAGAGACCCCTCCTAGTAACATTGAAACCAATCCTGTTAAGCAAAGGGAAGGGAAGGAACATGTGAAAGCCATCACCCTTAGGAGTGGCAGAGAGCTAGTAACTCCACCAGTTAAGTCTAGACTTGACCAACCCATAGTTGAAAAACCCATAGGTTCTAATGAAGCAGCTCGAAAGGAGCAGGAATCAACAGATCAAGCTGTAAAGGAAACAAAGCCAGCATTTCTTCACCTTTACCTGTTTCTGTGTCACAGCCTTCCTTGTCCTCCGATGCTAAAAATGTTTCCACTACATCTCCTCTAGTTAGACCACTAGTCTCTTTTCCTCAGAGGTTCCAAAATCAAAAACTGGACTAACAATTTGTAAATTCCTTGAGGTTTTTAAGAAACTTCACATCAACATTCCCTTCGTAGATGCCTTAGAGCAAATGCCAAACTATGTGAAGTTCATGAAGGACATCCTCTCTAGGAAAAGAAGATTGAAAGATTATGGGATGGTGGCCTTAACGGAGGAATGTAGCACCATTATCTAGAGGAGATTACCCCCCAAGCTCAAGGATCCCGAGAGTTTTACCATACCATGCACTATTGGAAATTTATTCTTTGGTAGAGCCCTATGCGATTTAAGAGCTAGTATAAATCTAATGCCTTGGTCTATCTATCAGAAGTTAGGAATAGGGGATGCAAAGCCCACTATAGTAACCCTCCAGCTGGCTGATCGATCAATTAAATATCCGAAGGGGGTCATCGAGGATGTCTTAGTAAAGGTGGACAAGTTTATTTTCCTAGTAGATTTTATCGTATTGGACATGGAGGAAGACAAGGAAGTCCCCATTCTACTAGGCAGACCATTCCTAGCCACTGGTAGAAGTTTAATAGATGTACAAGAGGGGGAATTAATAATGAGAGTTCAAGATCAGGAAGTCAAGTTTAATGTGTTCAAATCCCTAAGGTTCCCTGATGACTCTCACGATTGTTTTAGGATGGATTTAGTGGATAAGGACATCACTAAGGAGTTTATCAAGACACATCCTTTAAACCCTTTAGAAGCCTCCTTAGTGAAATCTATTGATCTTAGAGAATACAGTGAAGATGATGATGAGGTCTACGAGACTTTACAATTATTAGAGGTCACTCCTTTTGAGAAAATTGCCCAATTTGAGACACTAGACCCTTCATCTATTCCAGCTTCAAATATCTTTCCATCCACTAGTGATCCTTCAGAATTAGAGCTCAAACCTTTACCCTTAAACCTTAGGTATGCTTACTTAGGTGAATTCTCCACACGATCGGTAATAGTATTTGCTGCTCTCTCCAGTGATCAGGAAGTAAAATTACTACAAGTGTTAAGAGAGCATCAAAAGGCTATAGGCTAGTCTATCTCTGACCTTAAGGGTATTAGTCCCTCTATCTGTATGCATAAGATACTATTAGAGAGGGGTAGAGGTCATCTATAGAGTACCAGCATCAATTGAACCCTGTAATGAAAGAAGTTATCAAGAAGGAGATTATTAAGTAGTTAGATATAAGGATCATCTATCCCATTTCTGACAGTGCCTGGGTAAACCCAATACAACGTATCCCTAAAAAATGCAGGATAACAGTGATCGAGATTGAAAATAATGAGCTCATCCCCACTAGGACTGTCACTGGTTTGCGGGTATGCATAGATTATAGAAAACTCAACAAGGCCACCAGGAAAGACCACTTCCCTTTACCCTTCATTGACCAAATGTTAGATCGATTAGCTGGCTATGAATTTTATTACTTGCTGGATGGATATTCTAGGTACAATCAGATAGCCATAGCCCCAGAAGACCAAGAAAAAACTACCTTTACTTGTCCTTGTGGGACCTTTACTTTTAGAAGAATGCCTTTTGGTCTATGCAATGCACCTGCTACATTCCAGCGTTGCATGATGGCCATATTTCATGATATGGTGGAGGATTTCCTTAAGGTTTTCATGGACGATTTCTCAGTATTTGGGGATAGCTTTGATTTATGTTTGCATAATTTGGCACTAGTACTTAGGAGATGTGAAGAAACTAACTTAGTGCTTAATTGGGAGAAATGCCACTTTATGGTGAAAGAAGGTATAGTGCTTGGGCATAAAATCTTTGCAGGGGATAGAAGTGGATAAAGCTAAGGTGGAAATTATTAATAAGTTACCTCCTCTTACCACTATAAAAGGAATTCAAAGTTTACTGGGCCATGCGAGATTTTATAGAAGGTTCATTAAGGATTTTTCTCAAATATCTAAGCCTTTATGTAATCTCCTTGAGAAAGACACCGTGTTTTGCTTTGATGAGAGATGCTTAGAAGCATTTAAGACTTTGAAGGAAAAATTAGTTACAGCCCCTGTAATCATGGCTTAGGATTGGAGTTTATGATTTGAGCTTATGTGTGATGTAAGTGATTATGCTATCGGGGCTATACTAGGATAAAGAAAAGGAAGAATCTTTTATGCTATCTACTACGCAAGCAAAACCATGAATGAGGCCCAGATGAACTATGCTACTACTGAGAAAGAGCTGTTAGCTGTAGTATTTGTTTTTGATAAGTTTCGCTCTTATCTCATTGGTACTAAGGTAGTAGTATATACTGATCATGCTACCATTAAATACTTAGTCTCCAAGAAGAATGCGAAGTCGAGGCTGATTAGATGGATTCTCCTACTACAAGTGTTTGACTTGGAGATTAGGGACAGGAAAGGTACAGAGAATCAATTTGTTGACCATCTATCTAGATTAGAAAGTGGACTTAAAGAAGATGGTACAGCTATTAATGAGTCCTTTCCTGATAAGCAGCTGTTTACTTTTTGGCACTCCAGATTGCCCTGGTACGCTGATTTTATGAATTATCTGGTGAGCAACGTGATGCCACCTGATTTGAATGTCCATCAAAAGAAAACGTTTTTTAGTGATGTCAAGTATTATGTTTGGGATGAACCCTTCCTGTACAAGCAATATAAAGATTAAAATTTGAGAAGGTACGTTCCCATGGAAGAAGTAGAGGATATACTTAGACATTGCCATTTTCTGATTATGGAGGGCACTTTGGAGGAGAGAGGACAGCAGCCAAGGTTTTGCAATCTAGATATTACTGGCCCACGTTATTTAAGGATTCCCACTACTTTGTGCTAAAATGTGATAGATGTCAGAGGGTAGGTAATATTTCCAAAAGAAATGAGATGCCTCTGACTAATATTTTAGAAGTAGAACTCTTTGATGTCTGGTGTATTGATTTCATGGGACCATTTGTTCCTTCATATGGCAATCTCTATATTCTAGTGGCTGTGGACTATGTGTCGAAATGGGTTGAAGCGATGGCTTTACCAACTAATGATGCCAATGTAGTGGTAAGGTTTTAAAAAAGAATATTTTCACACGATTTGGCATGCCTAGGGCTATCATTAGTGATGGAGGATCCCACTTTTACAATCGAAGTTTTGATGGGCTGTTAAAGAAATATGGGGTCAAACATAAGGTAGCCACTGCTTATCACCCACAGACGAGTGGCCAAGTAGAGTTGTCCAAAAGGGAAATTAAGGGGATATTAGAGAAGACAGTGAACCCAAGTAGGAATGACTGGTCCATTAGGTTAGATTATGCACTTTGGGCCTATGAGACAACCTTCAAAACACCTTTAGGAATGTCCCTTTATCAGCTTGTTTATGGTAAAGCCAGTCATCTACAAGTAAAGCTTGAGCACAAGGCCTACTGGGCCCTTAAAAACTTGAATTTCAACTTAGAGGCAACAGGAGGGAAGAGGCTGCTACAGCTTAATCAGTTAGATGAGTTCAGGTTGTAGGCATATGAGAATGCCAAGCTCTACAAGGAAAAAAGTAAGCGATGGCATGATAAGAAAATTAAGGAGAGACACTTCGAGCCAAGCCAACAAGTTCTGTTGTTTAATTCACGCTTGAAGTTGTTTTCAGGAAAGCTTAAGTCTAGGTGGTCAAGTCCCTTTACCATTGCACAAGTATTCCCTCATGGAGCCATTGAAATTATGGATGAGACCCTGAAGCAACCCTTTAAGGTTATTGGAGGCAGACTGAAACATTATTTTGGAGGAGGGTTTGATCGTCAGCATTCTGTGACCACTTTAGCTTACCCTCCTACTTCTGATCCTGCTACTTAGCTTTATTTTTCTTTTTCACTTTTTGTACAGTTCTTTTCTTTTCTGTTGTTACTTTCTTTATTTATTTTGCAGATTTCTTTTCTAAGAATTACCTTTTCAATTAAGCTTCAGTTGTTCGTCATCATCATCAGAAAGGGGAGTACTCTGTTCTTGAGCTTAAATGTTTATATTATCTGCACACTGAGGACATTATGCACTTTAAGTTTAGGGGAGGGGATATCATTTGAGCATTTTTTGAAAATTTGGGCAAAATTAAAATTTTTTTCGAAAATATAAGCTTAAATTGTTTGATTTTTTGGATGATTTAGTGCTTAGGATGTAGTTTTCCCATATTCCGATGATATGACCCCATGAATAAGTTTGATTTTAATTGAATGAGAAGCATGGTTATAGGAAAAACATGAAGTTGAATTCTTGAATTTATCTTGATTCTGATTGTGATTTCCTCATTTTATGCACATGTCATGTCATGAATCTGTATATTTATTTAGAGAAAGCTTATGTGGACATAGGATTGCAATTGTTCAGTTGATTTTGTGCATCATATTCTAGAATTTTCTTGATCTGATCTCGATGCGAAATATTTGATCGCACTTAATTAGGGAGATAATTTAGACCATCTTTGGATCGTTTGAGCCTTTCTAGCCATCCTTGTACATATTTTATCCCTAGTCACCCATCTGGGCCAAATAAGTTTTTCTCTGTAAATACACCTGCGTTATTTTCCTTAGTTTAAATACTCTTTCCCTATCCCTTACCCCGAAAGCATGAAAATTTATTGGGATACATTGTGAGCTTTGTACATATGGGTATTAAGTGATAGTGAAGGAGTATTTATTCAAAAAAAATATTTTGACCATCTTTGGATCGTTTGAGCCTTTCTAGCCATCCTTGTACATATTTTATCCCTAGTCACCCATCTGGGCCAAATAAGTTTTTCTCTGTAAATACACCTGCGTTATTTTCCTTAGTTTAAATACTCTTTCCCTATCCCTTACCCCGAAAGCATGAAAATTTATTGGGATACATTGTGAGCTTTGTACATATGGGTATTAAGTGATAGTGAAGGAGTATTTATTCAAAAAAAATATTTTGAAAGAAAAAGAAAAAAGAAATAAAGAAAAAGAAGAAGAAGAAAAATACAAAAATAGAATAAAATGTTTAGCAAAAGAAGAAAGTTTGGGGGAAATAAATATGAGCTCTTACATTAAGATCCTAGAAAGTAATGCATGTTGAGGGGTAATTAAATCTAAATCAACTTTATCATACCTTAGCCCCAGCCTTACATTACAAGCTTAATGAAGTCTTATTGGTCTTTGATTAAGTGTGACTACATTAGTGGAGAGAGAAGTGAAAAGTAAACTTATGGGAATGATCAATGTCATTGACTTTGCATTCACTTTGTTTGCATAATCTGATCCGGGTAATGTACTCTGAAGTGGCTTTGACATTATCACACACACACGAGTAGTCCAATTTGGGTTAGGACTTATGATTGAATGATTCTGAATGTTGGACTTGTAATTGTGAGTCTTTGATATCATAGTCTGTACTTTTGCTTTGAGGATAATATTGAGGAAATTATTATGTTGATACTTGTCATTCCTATATCTATTTTGTTTTGATTGAAGACAAGCAAAAACTTAAGTTTGGGGGTGTGATAATTCTATTTTTAATAGAATTATTTGTGCTTAATTTCCTAATTAATTATTTAAATCCCTAATTTATTTTATTAATTATCCCCTTATTTAATTAAAATTCTTTAATGTGCAGATAAATTAAATCCTAATGAACCTCAGTCATTTTGTCAAAATTGGGCTGAAAATAGACTAAAGGAGACTGGACCACTTCCAATTTGCAGACTGAGTCACCAGTCGTCTGGACACGTGTGATGCTAGGTGTCCATATTTTATTTGCTCTGAAATGATAAGATCGACGGACATCGTGCGAACATTTTGGAAGGCACACGTCAGGCCATATCACACAGCCAACTGGACAAACTAACAGGTGACGTGAAAATATCTGCTCTGCAGTAAATCAAATGAAGACAAGTGGCCAAACAATGCCAACTCATCTAGGATGGAAAATTACCATTGTACCCCTAAGTGTGTATATAAATAGAAAATGATGGCAATTGGAAAAAACATGTAATTTAGGGTAGAATAGTTTCTAGGGTATCTTTAGATTATTATTTTTCCTTTAAGGCTTTTCCGAATAGTAATTTTTAGCAAGCATTTTCTTATTTCACTGTTCATGGCAACTTTCTTAATGTTGTTATGAAGTTTTTCATTTCCTTTCTCTTTTATTTGTATTTCACATTATCAAAGATTATTTCCATTGCATTTGATTCAATGAAAGTTAATGGAAAGTAATTGCCTCTCTTTTTCTAACTTTCGGTTTTCCTAAACTATTTATGTTTTTGTTTTGATCAATCTTTATTTTTTTTCTTGTTGTCAGTTTACTCTCTTGGTGCATTCGGGTAACAACTTCTTCCTTCATTTATGCCCTTTGGTTTTGATGCTTTAATGTGGGTTGATACTTAGCATTTATCCACATCAATGGCAATGTGGAACCTTGGTTGGAGGAAGGAATGAAGCAACCCGAGCTACTGGTTTCACGTTAATTTGCTATACAAATCTTGATAATCTTCTTTTAATGTTCTGTTGTTAATGTTCCTTCTTTCTTTTCGGTTTTATGCTTATATCCTTGCAATGTTTTTTTCTTGTTTCATTGTCTGGTCTAAACAAATGCTAATCCTTACTGCATGTTAATACTAGCTTCCGTTATTTTCTACTGCATTTTATTCACTCTTCTCCGTTTTGCATTTACTTATCTTTGCATTTTCTGTTTCTTCTTTTCTTTTGCTTGTTGATGAGGGCTAGTTTGCTACCGTGTAGACATAGCATAGGATGAGTGAACAATTACAATTTACATTGGTTATATGTTTGTCCTCTGTTTAGCTCTGTTTCACGTTGAGTGCACTGTTCCTTATTTTTATTTTGTTGTTATTCGGTTTAAAGCTTGTATCAGTTTCCTGTTCAAGATTGTAGTGCTGTGCTGTAGTCCTTCACCATCACTAAGCTGCTGAAGAAGATATTGATAGGTTGCAGCTGAAGGATGCAGAGGTTATGTAACCAAGCTCGGATCCAGCCCGTGCCTCCATTTTCTGTGCAGAATGGTGCCTGTTGATAATGCTCATTCACGCTGACCTGCTCGCGACTTAGGAGCTGGCTACCTTAGTTGGCGAGGCAACAGTTGTATGGTCATGCATACGACACAAAAGAAGGATATCGAGGCTGCTTGCTAGTACATTTTTTTCCTGTATGCTGCTGTTTGTAGGAATTGATGCTGGCAAGTGCAGTGCATAAATGTTTCAGCAGTAACAGATTGCTGGGCTGAAGGTAGTGCATGACATGAGCAAAGCAGGAGCTAGTATAGCCGAGGATGTGTAGCAAAGCAGGAGCAGAACCAATTGCAACACCTGAAGCACAGGACAAAATCGAGAGTAGTGTGGAGAAAACAAATTATGCTGAAGAAGACATGTACAGTGCAATGTGTCGGGACCACTTCGTTATTGAGTTGTTCTAAGACCGCGTTTGGCTAATCAATTCCTTTGCAAATGTTATTTCATATTTTAGTTGTTTTAATATTTAATTAGTTTTTAGTTTTTATTAATTGGTAGGTTAGTTTTAATATCTTTGCATGTTAATTTAATTTGTAGTGTTAATTTTTAGTTAATAATTAATTTTATATTATATGTTTTAGGATTTAATTTTAGTTTGGTATTTTATGAGTTACATTTAGAATTAATTTAGATTAAATTTGTTACATGCATTAGTTAGATTCTATTGTTAAGTTAGTAATTTGATATAGTTAGGATTAGTTTAGAGTAAATATTTTAGACTTTTAGATTGTAGTTAATTCCTTAAATTTTTATAGGATTTTATTTCATTAAATCTTGATTTAGCTTAATTTACATGTTGATTAAGTATTTTAATTGCATTTTAGGTTTGTTCAATTTTAGCTTAAGTAATTTTGTTTCCTTATATTAGCATTTTATTTTGATTGCGTTAATGATTTTTTAATTGTTTTAATTATCTTTTGTAGGTTTGTTGCTTTTAATTGCTCGGAGTTCTGTAAGTAATTTTTAGCCCAGTTTTATTTTCTTTAGTTTATAATTGTTATTATTTTCAGTACTTTTAATTTTAAACCTTAATATATCACCATCAGAATTTTCATAATTTGCTAGGATATACTTAGGGTAAAATTAATCGATAGTTAATTTAGGCTAGTCTACTTCTCTGTGAGACGATAACTCGGGACTCAAATCCCATTATTACTTGTACGACCAGTGCACTTGTAGATAATACGTTTACCTCGTACCATGAGCATAACAAGCTCAGTAAGGAAAATGTGCAAACAGGTAGATAACTACCCTATCTACGTGGAAAAATACATATAGGTTCATTTTCCTTATAAAACAATATGCATGTTCTTTAAAACAACTTCCATCAATGTGAAACCATTAATTCGCTAGATGGGAATATGCATATTCACACAACATCACACAGCAGATCTATTTCACATAGATCATCTTTCAAAACCACACAGGTTCACATAGCATAATCTATTCACACAGTCATATATAGAAAATGCTCTATTTTAAACCACACTGGTCCATTTATAAATCTCTTTGTACACAGCAAATCAATGTTCATATGAGACATAATGATGGGTTATCACATTCCCCAGACACACAGTAAGGGAAGATATTTGTCACCTCACATAGTAGTGACAATATCATATCACACAGATATAGAAGACTTATGGCCATAGTCGGATTCCAGGCTACACTGATCAAGTGTGCGGGAACCCTACGCTTGGGGAGGCAGATCAACCATCTCTTAAGAATCACACAGACATCACACAGATAATCATGTAACATTGTATCCCATGGCTAACATTCACGGTACACCGTGCTCCTGTGTATCCTTATCACCCATATCCATTGTCTCAAAATCTCGTATGAGCAGGTCAGTGCTAGACACACGCAGTACAAAATGGCTCTAGCACGATTTTACTCATCACACAAAAGTTCAGGAGACTACGTGCGAGCAACTCAGAGTAGAGCACATAACATATCTGAGGCATCAAGCACGGTGCGAGCTCTCGAATAGAACGCACAGTATCATCGAGGCATCAAGCACAATTATCCCATCACTTTAAATCAAGAGGGTCACATACGAGCATACTCAGAGCAAGATCCCTAAAAAGTACTCTATGGCTCTAACATGATTCCCAAAATCTAGTGCGAGCAGCTCGAGTGGAACACACAATATCACCCGAGGCATCGAGTACTCTTTTACTTTCTCAAAACCCCTTTGAAAAATGATGTGCGAGCAGGGCTGGTCAAACTACCGTTATGTCTCATGCTCTAGCATGATTTCACACAGAAAACAAATAGAAGGGCTCCATGTATAGTTATGAGTGAGAGGAAAAATCTCCCTTCAATCAATCTTTATAAACATTTCCTGCAATTGATTAAACTGTGAGCCATTCTAATATCATTCTTTCTCAAACCATTTGCAAAAACCTCCTTTCACAGCAATCATAAAAGTCTTGCAAATTCAGACTATCAACTCATTCTCATACGTAGTTTTCTATCTAGCCATATCAATATCTATGTATTTATCGCATACAAGTGCATTCAGCAGGCACGAAAACATACGTATAGCTATCTCTATAGCTCATATAAGTCCCTTACCTCGAATCACGCTTGAATCATTTTCCTTGATTCCAATAGCTTCTGATCCGATTTTGTCAACTCCACCTTTATCTTTAGGAGCTGAAATAGTGTATGTTACACATCAGTATATTGTTGTATACTTCATTCCACTTGCATAAGGCTCTTATGATCAATATACACCTGAAATTTCTCACCGTATAAGTAGTGGCGCTATATTTTCAATGCAAATACCACAGCTGCCAACTCTAAATCATGGGTTGGGTAGTTCCTCTCATAGTCCTTAAGCTGTCTGGATCCATAGGTTACACCTTCCCATCCTGTATCAACACACATCCCAGTCCTTGTCTCGAGGTATCTGTATACACTGTATAACTTCCTGAGCTAGTAGGTATGGTGAGAATAGGTGCAGTGGTTAGTCTGTGCTTTAATTCACAGAAAATTTTCTCACATTTATCATCCCACTCGAATGCTACATTCTTTTGTGTAAGACCAGTTAACGATGCAGCCATCTTAGAGAACCCCTCGACAAATCATGGGGTAATAACCTGTTAAACGCAAGAAATTACGAATCTCTGTAATCGTCTTGGGTCTATCCCACTGTACCATAGCCTCTATATTGGACGGATCCACTAATACACAGTCTCTGGAGACTACATGACCCAAAAACGATATCTCACTCAGCCAGAAATCACACCTTATTTAGTTTAGCATACAACTCCTTATTTCTAATGGTATGTAACACTGTTCTCAAGTGCTGCTCATGCTCTTCCCTGGACTTCGAGTACACTAGTATGTCATCTATATAGACAATCACGAATCTATCTAGATATGGCTTGAATACATAATTCATTAGAGCCATAAACGCTGCAGGAGCATTCGTCAATCCAAATGGAATAACAAAAAATTCATAATGGCCATAATGGGTCCTGAACGTTGTCTTAGGTACATCTTCACTCTGAATTCTTAATTGATGATACCCAGACCTCATATCTATCTTTGGAAAGATATGTACTCCCTGCAACTGATCCAATAGATCATTAATCTGTGGAAGAGGATACTTATTCTTGAAGGTAGTCTTATTCAACAACCGGTAGTCTATACACAGTTGGAGACTCCCATCTTTCTTCCTTACAAACAGACCCGGTGCTCGCTATGTTGATACACTCGGTCTGATAAACCCCTTATCCATCAACTCTTGCAATTATTTCTTTAGCTCCTCTAATTCCACTGGAGCCATTCGATATGGTGGTTTGGATATCGATTCACTTTCAGGCACCAAATCAATACAAAATTCCATCTCTCTATCTGGTGGCAATCCTGGTAATTCTTTCAAAAAGACATCGAAGAATTCTCTAACCATAGGGATGTCAACCATATCCGGATACACCTTATCCAAATCAACCACATAGGCTATAAAACCTTCAACATATCACAATAACATTTGATTAGTAAAATCATCCGTCTTTGGACATAATTTACTACTTCTTTCATTACTTTACAAAGCTTACAACATGTTTTTCAGGGGTAGGAAACATTATTGTCTTAGCATAACAGTCTAAGACGGCTTAGTTTGTAGCTAACCAATCCATCCCTAATATTACATCAAAGTCTTTCATGTTTAATAGAGTGTGGTTAGCTAACATCTCCTTTTCCCCTACTTTTAGCTTACAACTATTACAGACATACTCTATCATTACATTCTCTCTAAGTGGAGTGCTTATAAAAAAAATCCTACCTAGGGGTACAGGTATTACATGTTCAATCAATTTACATGCAAAGGTAGGCAATATGAATGAATGAGTGGCACCAGGATCAATCAATGCTAATGCTTCTACATCAAAAACAAGGATGGTACCTTTAATCACATCGAAAGAAGTCCTTGCATATGCCTGGTCCAGTGCAAACACTCGCCAATGACCTACAGCTTGTTTCCCTTTCTCTTCAGTTGTGGCTTTCCTCTTAAGTGTAAGTGTTTCAACCGTAGCCTTCTTTGGCTCTTTACCTTTTTGTGGGGTTGTATCAATCAACTTTGGGCACTGTCAAGCTATGTGCTCGGATTTACCACTCCTATAATAAGATCTCATCGATAATGGGCATGGTCTACCCCCACGATATCTACCACATGACCTGCACTACTCTGTGGTAGGTCGAGGTCTACCAATAACTATGCCTCTCGATGCTGGAAGAACTGGAGGCTTCACAGGCCTCTCTCGTGTCTCCTCAATCTCAGGCCCCTTACCGAATAACCTTCGACCTTTTCAGAACCCTTTGTCATCAACCGAACTCTTACGGTCTCTATCTCTAACCTTACCACTCCTACTCAACATTAAGGCGTGCAGCTCATAATCTTGCTCACATAGCTGAGCTCTGCGTACTACCTCATCATAGGTAGTAATGTCCAATAGAGCTAGTCGAGCTCTAATGGAAGGTCTCAATCCCTTTAGGAATTTTTGAACCTTTCTGTCCTCAAGGCTCATGGTGACTCTATCATATCTGCCCAGGGAGGTGAATCCAGATTCATACTCATCCACTGTCTGGTTCCCTTTGTCAAAGTCATACATTCCAACTGCATCTTTCTCTGAGCAGTAGCTGGAATGTATTGCCTTTTGAAGGGATCTAAAAATATGTCTCATGTCACAACCGGGTGTCATGCACTCAACATCGGTTGTGTGGCCATCCACCAATGCTTGACCTTATCCTCTAACATAAAAGCTACAAAGGTGACCTTCTCTATGTCAAAGTAATGGAAGAATCAGTAGAGCTTCTCCATACTATGTATCCAATGCTCAACTGACACTGGGTTCTTCACCCCATTAAACGAAGGTGGTTCGAACTTTCAAAATTCTCTCAGTCTACCCAGATCACAATCATAAATTCCCTATCCACCAACCTATTGTGGAACTACAGGATCCTGAACTGATAGGGGAATCTCCTGAACTGGGGGAGGTGCAGGTATTTTCACCTCTACAACTTGAGGTCTCGGTCCAGGCTGTGCTGGCTCATCTCTCTCAAGTGCAACAACTTGACTAATAGGGTTTTTCTGTCTACTCTTCATTCTAGCCATTGCCTATGTAAACCTCTCCATCACTGTGTGTACACTGCCCTGTAATTACGCTACATGGGCCTCAGTAGCCTCACTCAAATCTGGTGGATCTCTACGAGAACTAGACCCACTACGTCTCTCGAGGTCATCTCTCTGCCTTTGAGAGCGTGATCTCTCTCCTCTACGAGTACGTCATTTATCAGACATCCTGCATACTCAAAATAGTGTCTTAGTCACAATTTCCAGCTAGGTATACACATTTGTATCATAATAATGCACAGTACTTTAGGGATGTATAATTTCCTAATTATGGATATGACTCACGTCAGACCAACTCTGCTCTGATACCATTATTTCTGTCACCACCCTCTTCTCGTGAACTTACATTACCACTTACCACTAATAGTTAGGCTGTGAGTCAGCATCCAATCCATACCTCATCCAATTATAGTTTAATAATTGTAATTAAATAAATTTTAATAGAAACTAGACTTTTATAAATATACAAAAGCGTTTACATCAGTTTCTATTAACTATACATCCCTTTCGTACAAAATATTACTAGACTATTCATTAATTTACAAGATACAAAATTTTTGTCTTCCATCACAAGTGTATACCTCTCTATAATGCTGGAGAATTGGAGAACACCTTAGTAGGGACGACTGTAGTACTCACTACTGCGTAGTATCTGTGAGGGAGAAAATAAGGGGGTGAGCATAACACACTCAGTAAGGAAAATGTGCAAGCAGGTAGATAACTACACTATCTACGTGCTAAAATACATATAAGTTCATTTTCCTTATAAAACAATATGCATGTTCTTTAAAACAACTTCCATAAATGTGAAACCATT
This sequence comes from Firmiana major, assembly GCA_033439115.1. Classification (NCBI taxonomy): domain Eukaryota; kingdom Viridiplantae; phylum Streptophyta; class Magnoliopsida; order Malvales; family Malvaceae; genus Firmiana; species Firmiana major. The sequence goes on along the minus strand of CM065908.1, from coordinate 39,068,611 downwards.
AATTTACTAGATGGGTATATGTATATTCACACAGCATCACACAACAGATCTTTTTCACACATATCATCTTTCAAAACCACACAGGTTCACATACCATAATCTATTCACACAGTCATATATAGAAAATGCTCTATTTTAAACCACACCGGTTCATTTATAAATCTCTTTGCACACAGCAAATCAATGTTCATATGAGACATAATAATGGGTTATTACATTCCCCAGACACATAACAATGGAAGATATCTGCCACCTCACACAGTAGTGACAATATCATATCACACAGATATAGAAGACTTATGGCCATAGTCGGATTCCAGGCTACACTGATCAGGTGTGCGGGAACCCTACGCTTAGGTAGATCAACCATCCCTTCAGCATCACAAAGATATCACACAGATAGTCACAGTACATCGTACCCCATGGCTAACGCTCACGATAAATCGTGCTCTTGTGTATCCTTATCACCCATATCCATTGTCTCAAAATCTCGTGTGAGCAGGTCAGTACCAGACACACAGCAGTACACAATGGCTCTAGCATGGTTTTACTCATCACACAAAAGTTCAGGAGACTACGTGTGAGCAACTCAGAGTAGAGCACATAACATATCTGAGGCATCAAGCACGGTGTGAGCTCTCGAATATAACACACAGTATCATCGAGGCATCAAGCACAATTATCCCATAACTTTAAATCAAGAGGGTCACATGTGAGCATACTCAGAGCAAGATCCCTAAAAAGTACTCTATGGCTCCAACATGATTCCCAAAATCTAGTGCGAGCAGCTCGAGTGGAATACACAATATCACCCGAGGCATCGAGCACTCTTTTACTTTCTCAAAATCCCTTTAAAAAATGATATGTGAGTAGGGCTGGTCAAACTATCATTGCCTCTCATGCTCTAGTACGATTTCACACAGAAAATAAATAGAAGGGCTCCATGTATAGTTATGAGTGAGAGGAAAAATATCCCTTCAAACACTCTTTATAAACATTTCCTGCAATTGATTAAATTGGGAGCCATTCTAATATCATTCTTTCTCAAACCGTTTGTAAAAACCACTTTTCACAGTAATCATAGAAGTCTTGCAAATTCATACTATCAACTTATTCTCATACGTAGTTTTCTATCTAGCCATATCAATATCTATGTATTTATCGCATACAAGTGTATTCAGCAGGTAAGAAAACATACGCATAGCTATCCATATAGCTCATATAAGTCCCTTATCTCGAACCACGCTTGAATCATTTTCCTTGATTCCAATAGCTTGTGATTCGATGTTGTCAACTCCATATTTATCTTTTGGAGCTGAAATGGTATATTTTACACATCAATATATTGTCGTATACTTCATTCCACTTGCATGATATTTAAATCAATGCATTTGGCCTCTTTATGCCTTTCTTGGACTTTATTCTTTCATAAGTCCATTTCACTTGTTTTATTTATTTCTCGGGAATCCATTAGACTCCTCGAGTCTATGGATTCCATTAGACTCCTCGAGTCCATGGATTCCATATTGAGCCGGTATTTAGCTCCCCATGCCATTAGTTCATCATTTCATTTCATTAAGGCATTACATCGAACACCTTATATACTCCAATTTTAACCTTTATCCATTCTAACTTATGGATTTCACCAAACCATTATACAAGCATCGATACATGCTTAATAACATCTATGCATGCTTAAATCATCTTCAAATCCATGCCTACTCAACAAATCCTCATTTTGGCACATTTAACCATTTTATAGGTCATGGAGAGTTTAGCATGTTCTAAGATGTTTCAATCATAAATCTATATAACAATCTACTCACACAAGTTTGTAGATTAACATATATGAGATTGGAGTGAAATCTTACCAATCTCAACATTTCTCCACTTTGCACAATTTGGGAGAAAACTCCTTTTCTCCTTTAATGGCTCAACTCAACTTCTAGCTTCCAACTATGTTGTTATTCTCTACTCTATGAACAACTTTGATGAAATGAACTTCTTCCAAATCTTTAAGGAAAGTATGGATGATTTAAAGAGGAAGTTAGGTCACTTGGCTTAAAAAATGGAAAGGTTTATGTTTCTCTCGTGAAATGAAGTTCATCAAGCCCTGTTTTATAGAAATTGCCTTGATGAGATCGATCTGTCTAGGTTAAGGATCGATCTTCTCCTGTTTTTAGCATTTCATAATGCCATTTTAAGCCTATGAGATTGTCAGACCCATATTTTTATGTAGCTTGTTCCTTATGATTTATACATGTACAGACATGTATTGAGTTATTTAAATCATAAGAAGAATACATGTATAGACATTTATTGAGGGCTACAGGTTAAACCGAATGGATCTAAATTATTTTGACTGATGAGAAGAACTTATGATGTGAAAATATAGAAAGTTCGTGAAGGAAAGTCGGTTTGATTTGGTCTCGAACACATAAAGGTAGAGTAAATGCCAAAAAATGGGCAAAACAGACCTTTTAAGCCGTTCGAGGTGTTTTAGGTATATTCACTTCCCGAAAATGGCCAAAACGTAAAGACGAGACTGTAAGACATAAGATATGACACTTTCAAAATTTTGAGAAAAAGTCAACTTGGTCAATGGTTAAGGAAAAAGTCAACTATAGTTAAGAAAAGTGAACTTTTACCATAGTTGACTAACCATGGTTAAAAATTAACCTAAGTATAGAGGAAAAATTGGAGAAAAATATTTTTGGTCAGAATACATGATAATCATCCCAAGAAGTAAGGAAAATTTATTCGAAAGGATTCCGAATTTAATTTAATGGATAAAAAAGCAATGGACCAAAGTTGAAAAATTTAAAGCCCATTAAGGTATCATAAGTGTGGGCCGAATTTGGGAAGCCCAATGGGCCAAATTGTTGGGCCAATTTATGGACCCAATATTGAGACAATTGAAGGCCTAATATGTAGTAAAAATTTCAACCCAAAAGCCTAAAGGAAAAGCCCAAACCGAGAAGCCCAATTGAAAGCCCATTTGAATAAGTTAAAAGCCATTAATGAAAGGTAACAAAGTCTAAAATGATAACCATTACCAAAACTTTTTGGAAGTCAATTAAGGTGGCTGGATTTTAGCTTAATGACTAAGTAATGGACTTATAAATACCAGCCAAAACATATTCATCTTCATCCTTTCATTTTCGGCAAAGTGAAGAGACCATAATTGAAAAGTTTTCTAAGCTTTCTCTCACTAGAAATCACTAGGAAAAAGGCATATTTGGAACTTGCAATCTTCATGAAAGTTATTCCAAATTGAGAGGAGAGTGACATATGTTGGAATTGACTATCAAGGAGCCATAGAGTGCAATCCGTGAGCCTCCAAAGTTTTGGCCAAGTGTGAACACAAATACTAGGTATATTTTCAAGCTTTCAAATTCATATATGTTCATGTATGGATGATTTTAAGTACATTGGTATATGTTTTATGGATTGAAACACATGAAAACACTATGAACATGTGATGGCCGAAAGTTGGTATATGAGTTTTGATAAATACCCATGTGATTTTAAAACATGTATAGGTGGATATACATGTATACATGATTATGACATGGTTATTTATGATCAATTTGTTCATAGGGATGGTTGTATGATATGGCACATAAGGTGTTTGATAAAATGCCAACATGAACTATAGGAAAGGCTTAAGACATGCCAACCAAGATTTTGTAAAAATGCCTAAGTGAATTTGGCTAAACAAATAGACATGGATGGCATGCCATGGTGTGACCGATGGCATGGGATGCCCTCAGCCATGGCATGTGGCCGAGAGGTCCAATGGGGCAAGCCCAATTATTTTAAGCCTAATGTGATGTTATGGGTCTCAAATAAGCCCAATAAGAGTTGGTGGGGCCTACAAGCCCAATAGGCCCAACGAAAATGAATAGTAAAATAGATATGGGCTTAAGGCATAGTTAGGCCCATTAAGGTTTATTAAAGCCCATTAAGGGAAATAGACTGTATTTAATGTGAAATACAGTAGGAAAAATATAATTAACTTGATAAATGGTTATATGCAGCTCCATAGATTATTGGAGAAGCAAATCGGACGGCTGGATCGAGCAGCGTTAAGAAAGTGAAATTTCTCGAGTGATTGCAGGTAAGGGACTTTTGTGAGTTGTTAGAGATACCTGCACGTATTTTTGTCTGATTTTACATCCACTTAAGAACTCTGAGGGTCAGAGAAAATGAATAATTATTATTGTGACTTGATAATGGCAAATTATGATTTTACCCTTAGTTAGGAAAAAAGTTAACTTTTGTGAAAAGTTGTAAAAAGCATGGAAATCACCATTTTTTATGTTTTTGCTATTGCTTAGCAGAAGAATAAATAGATGGGCTAATGTTTTTAAAGTTGATATGAATTAAGCACACTTTATAGTGCTGATTTTGATGTTTTGAAAAATCATCCCTTTTTAAAGAGCCATCTATCATATTGTGTAAGAATAAATCATGCTGGAGCACAGCTCGCACTTGATTTCATATATTTTTCACATATATTAGTGCTGGATTGTGATTCACACTAGATTTCCATGACATGCATGATAGAGTGCTAGAGTTTTTACTTGTACTCAGTTTTATGTGATTTATGCATGAGAGAGTACTGGAGCGATTAGCTCGTACTCGTGTTTTACATGAGATGCATGAAAGAGTACTGGAGCGTTACCCATACTCGATTCTTCATGATTTATACATGACATAGTACTGGAGCTATTGCTCATACTTGATTTGATGAGTTTTGTGCATAGCATGGTACTGGAACTATTGCTCGTACTTGATTTGAAACATGAACTATGCATTGACCTAGTTGCTAGAGGTTTTCTCGCATTAGAGTTGAGTTTGTGATGTGAAACAATGTTTGAACGGAGTGTCGACTGTGAGTCACACTCAAAGCCGCGCACTATATTTTGTGTGATATATGATAAATGTTGAAAAACCATGCTTAATTTTCTTGTGTAGATTGAGTGTCACACTATGAGAGGTTCGCATGAGGATTTAGAGATGTGGTATGACATTCCATGGTTTTGAGGGCTAAGACCTATAGCAGGCACTCCGACTATGAAGTAGGGTCCACAGAGTACGTTGTACCGTGCATGTGGCATGGAGTACACTGTATCGTGTGGTGTTGTGGAGTTGAGGAGGATATAGCTTACGGTTGTGATGGCCTGACCCCCCTCCTATTGCAGCAGTGATGCCCCACACACCGAGTACTGTGTTGCCTGGGATCACATTGTCGGATGTGATCACAATCCAGCATACTATTTACATTTTCACCACAGAGTCTCACATGATATATCACCTGATTGACTAATTTAATTGCGGATAGGCCTGATGGATGGGTCGGACTCCGATTTTGTGTTGTGAATGATTTAAATGCCATACTTACTGTGATTTAAATATACATGGCATGATTTATATAAAAGGCACTGTGATATTATAAAGATTGCATTGATTTGCACTACATGCCTACATTTGAGAAAGAAAGCATGATTTCTGTACATGGGATTTAATCTGTACAAGTATATATATATATATATATTTAAAGACATGCTTTGAAAATGAGTTAAGGAAATAACGTTTTGAGGCATAGCATTATTTTGAGTAGATAGTGTAGATATCTACTTGCTTGCCTGATTTTCTTACTGAGCGCGTTGCATGCTCACCCCCTTTCTTTACATCTCTCTACAGAGCATCAATAGTAGAGTGAGAGCTTTTGAGGGATAGTATTCATATTGTCTATTGCTATTTCCTATCGATCGAAAGGTATACATATTTTGTACGGTTATGTATCTAAACATAGAAATAGCACAGTGATTAAGCAAGCTAGTAGATGGGTCGGCTAGTATTGTATGGTTGTTGTGGAAAAGCATTTGTGAGTGCTAAACCCGATTGCCGGGATTGTTTGATTGTGTATGAGCCGCCTATCGTATTTGTATGACATAAATCACGCTAGAGTCTCGCTCGCGCTGGATTTCTATGTTTTCATTTGTATGAAACGTGCTGGAGCTTAGCTCGCACCTTGATTTGGAAACTATGACGATGTTTATAAACCGTACTGGAGTTTCTGCTCGTACGTGGATTTTGAGTAGTTGTCTTATGAGTATAACCGTACTAGAGCTATGCTCGTACGCGTCTCTGTATGAGAGGATGCCTGAGTCGTGCTAGAGCTTTGCTCGCACAAGTTTGCACATTGTGACACGTATAAGGTTGTGAAAGTTGGTAAGATCCTTAAGCCTTACATCCTTAAGCCAACATCCTTAAGCCCAAAGAGGCAGGGAGGCTCTGTTAGGCGGGGAGGCTCTGTTCGGTGGGGGGGCTCTCTTACGGTGGGATCCTTAAGCCAACATCCTTAAGCCCTGGAGGGGCGGGGAGGCTCTGTTAGGCAGGGAGGCTCTCCTACATGGGTACGGTAAGATCCTTAAGCCCTACATCCTTAAGCCAACATCCTTAAGCCCAAAGAGGCGGGGAGGCTCTGTTAGGCGGGGAGGCTCTGTTCGGTGGGGAGGCTCTCTTACGGAAGGATCCTTAAGCCCTACATCCTTAAGCTAACATCCTTAAGCCCGAGGAGGCAGGGAGGCTCTGTTAGGCGGGGAGGCTCTGTTTGGCAGGGACGCTCTCCTTCACGGATATGGAAAACTCTTGGTATGGGGTAGGTAAGACCTAGGAATGGCACCCCCAATCACGATATGAGTCTGCGGAGTACGCTGTAACATGTATATCACATGGGGTACGATGTACCGCATGATGGTTATGTGGTGAGAAAGTCTGTCGAGGGATAATCCATCTTCGTGCCAGCGTGATACCCCGCACACCTGGATGCGTGTGGTCTGGGATGATTTATGATGTAATGGTTCACATAGGCACTTTTGATATAGTGACCTAGTTTTTATACACATGCGTGAATTGTGAAACGAAAATGTGGTTGTGATTGTGAGTTGATTAGTGGTAATTATGTGTTGAGAAAGAGGTTTATGATGTTGGTTTAAAAAGGAGGTTTCTTAATGAATTGCCCTTTTTATGAATTTAAATGAGATTGAGCATGAGATGATTTAGACATGATGTTTCTACCATGTTTTATATGCCAATGCACATGATTTTGATACATGATATATATGTATATTCACATGGCATAGTTTTATTCCTCATGCTCCTACCATAAATGATTTATGCATAACACTATCAGCATGTAGATAGAGTAGTTATCTACCATGCTTGCATTATTGCCTTACTGAGTGTGTGGTTGCTCATCCCACTCTATTTTCCCCCCTACAAAGCGTGCATAGTAGCCCAGTAAGGACTGAGGCGTGGTATTTTAGACTCCGCTGCATCTCCATTGCTAAGAGGTATATACACAGTGATTCTTTTTGTATCTAAACAATGTAAAAGCACAGTATTCCTTTGAGTTGTAATTATGGGGGATGTAGATGTCAGTAAACATACTCTTGTATAAGTACAAGATTTAAATGCAAATGTATGACATCGTTTTAATTAATTGAGAATGAATGAGATATGGTGTTTATTATTGACTCACAGCCCAACAGTGTGTGGTGAGTTTAGTTCACGACCGGGCAAGGTAACAGTAAAACGCAAAAAATTTTCTGTGATTTTCGATTAAAGAGAATGGAATTGGGTCGTGACAGGTTCTGCGGTCCAAGTTGGTCCCATTAGATATAACCACCTATGAGGAAGCAGTGCGCAGGGCGCAATTATACAAACAAGATTATGAGAGGAATGCTTCCGAGTTTGGGAAGTTTAGCCGAAGCTGAGATATATAGAATAAGAGGCCAGCTAGAGATAGAGGTTTCAGTTACCGAGGAGGGAGGAAGCTCTTCGGTAAGAGACCGTAGATTGAGGAGGCACGAAAGAGACCTACTACTGATCAGTGCAGAAATTGCGGTAGGCTACATAGAGGTAGACTGTGTCCGCTGACTCCTATAGTGTGTTTTCGATGTGGGAAACCAAGGCATATTGCTAGAGCTTACCCAGAGATGGTTGAGACTGCTTCACTGAAGGGCAGGGAGCCAGAGAGAGCTCCAGTTGATCCTTCTGCTTCGAGGAGGAGAGCGACAGCAGAAGAGAAGGGGAAAAAAGTTTAGAGTAGGGAATAAGGATATGAAAGCCAATCTAATATTGCTAAGTATGAGCGACTTTGATGTAATCTTAGGAATAGATTGGTTATCTGCAACCATGCTGTTTTAGATTGTTATCTAAGACAATTATGTTTCTTAACCCTACTAGATATGTTATAAAGTTTAAGGAGAATAAATGAAAGGAGAAGTTATGATTATGATATGATTTACTGACTCAGAACACCTTCAACATATCAAGGTTTTATTACGTACGTGGTAGATATGGATAAGGCACATCCGGAGTTGTTAGATATTCCTATGGTCAGTGAGTACCCAGATGTTTTTCGGATGAGTTGCCAGGATTTCCACCAGACAGAGAAGATGGCTAGAGCTTTTGAAGGACTAAGATTACGAGATACTTTATCATTCGGGTAAGGCTAACATTGTAGCTGATGCTTTGAGTAGGAAGAGCCTAAGGATGGTATCGTATCTGATGGTTAGGGAGCATGATTTGCTAGAGCAGTTTGCTAGTCTCAGTTTGGGTGTTGTGCCTTTGACATGGATACAGGCTATGTGATAGCTAGTCTACGCTTGGAGCCAGATCTATTGGACAGGATCAGAGTGGCTCAGCAGATCGATCCATTTTGTATGAATATGAGTAGTCAGATGTAGAAGGGCATAGTGACTGAGTTTGAGTTATGTTCTGATGGACTATTAAGGTTTAGAGGTGAATTGTGTGTTCCCAAGGATCCAGGACTCAGGAGAATGATATTGGTTGAAGCTCATTCATCGAGGTATACGTTACATCCGGGGAGTAACAAGATGTATCAGAACCTCCGAAAGGTATACTGGTGGTCGGGTATGAAGAGAGATGTAGCAGACTTTATGGTAAAGTGTCTTGTATGTCAGCAGGTGAAGGTAGAGCATCAGAAACTTGTAGGGTTATTGCAGTCTCTACCTATACCGAGATGGAAATGGAAGCATATCACCATCGATTTCATGATGGGTTTACTGAGAACCCGTAGGAATCACGATGTTATATGGGTGATCGTCGATAGACTGACGAAGTCAGCCCACTTCCTAGCTATGAGAGCGACCGATACTCTGAGTTCATTAGCAGAACTGTATGTACGTGAGGTAGTGAGGTTACATGGTGTACCAGTGAGCATAAACTCTGATAGGGATTCCCGCTTCACTTGCCACTTTTGGGAACATTTTCAAGAAGCCATGGGAACCCAGTTGAGTTTGACCACTGCTTTCCATCCTCAGACAGATGGTCAGTCAAAGAGGACTATACAGACTCTAGAGGATATGTTGAGAGCATGTGTGCTAGATTTTAGAGGCTCCTGGGATGACCACTTGCCACTACCCGAGTTCGCCTACAACAACAGTTATCATTCGAGTATCAGGATTGCACCGTTTGAGGCTTTATATGGTCGTAGATGTCGTTCCCCTATTGGATGGGAAGAAGTGGGTGACCATAGGATTTTCGCTCCTGATATGGTTACACAAGCATCTGAGGACAGCTCAGAGTAGACAAAAGAGTTACGCTGACAGGAGACGTAGGCCACTAGAGTTTGCAGTTGGAGAATCCGTGATTTTGAAAGTTTCTCCTTCCAAGGGCATTGCGAGATTTGGGAAGAGAGGGAAGCTAAATCCTCACTATATTGGACCCTTTGAGATACTTTATCGAGTGGGAGATAAGGTTTATAGGTTGGCATTGCCGCCAGACTTATCAGGTGTCCATAACGTCTTCCACATATCGATGCTTCGGAAGTATCACCCGGATCCGGCACATGTGATTAGTTATGAGCCTTTGGAGCTCCAAGAGGACATGTCATATGTTGAGCGACCGATTCAGATATTGGATAGGAAGGAGAAGGTATTGAGATCGAAAACTATCGGATTAGTGAAGGTTCTCTTGCAGCATCATACTTTAGAGGAGGCTACTTGGGAGCTGGAAAGTCTGATGCAAGAGAAGCAATCCCAGCTATTTGAAGACTAATTTGGTTCTAATTTGGAGGACCAAATTTTCTGAGTAGGGGAGGATTGTCAGACCCATATTTTTATGTAGCTTGTTCCTTATGATTTATACATGTAGAGACATGTATTGAGTTATTTAAATCATAAGAAGAGTATTTACTATATTTCAGTGTTAGTGAAATGCTTTAACACTTAAAAGCTACATAAAAGCCTAATGTGAGCTATGAGGGCTACAGGTTAAACCGAATGGATCGAAATCATTCTGACTGAAGAGAAAAACTTATGATGTGAAAATATAGAAAGTTCGTGAAAGAAAGTCAGTTTGATTTGGTCTCGAACACATAAAGGTAGAGTAAATGCCAAAAAAGGGGTAAAACATACCTTTTAAGCCGTTCGAGGTGTTTCTGGTATATTCACTTCCTGAAAATGGCCAAAACGTAAAGACAAGAGTGTAAGACATAAAATATGACACTTTCGAAATTTTGAAAAAAAATCAACTTGGTCAATGGTTAAGGAAAAGGTCAACTATAGTTAAGAAAAGTTGACATTTACCATAGTTGACTAACCATGGTTAAAAATTAACCTAAGTATGGAGGAAAAATTGGAGAAAATATTCTTGGTCAGAATATAAGATAATCATCCCAGGATGTAAGGAAAATTTATTCGGAAGGATTTCAGATTTAATTTAATGGATAAAAACGCAATGGGCCAAAGTTGGAAATTTTAAAGCCCATTAAGGTATCATAAGTGTGGGCCGAATTTGGGAAGCCCAATGGGCCGAATTGTTGGGCCAATTTGTGGGCCCAATATTGAGACAATTGAAGGCCCAATAGGAAGTAAAAATTTCAGCCCAAAAGCAAAAAGAAAAAGCCCAAACCGAGAAGCCCAATTGAAAGCCCATTTGAATAAGTTAAAAGCCATTAATGAAAGGTAACAAAGTCTAAAATGATAACCATTACCTAAACTTTTTGGAAGTCAATTAAGGTAGCTGAATTTTAGCTTAATGACTAAGAAATGGACTTATAATATCAGCCAACACATAATCATCTTCATCCTTTCATTTTTGGCAAAGTGAAGAAACCATAATCGAAAAGTTTTCTAAGCTTTCTCTCACTAAAAATCACTAGGAAAAAGGCATATTTGGAACTTGTAATCTTCATGAAAGTTGTTCCAAATTGAGAAGAGAGTAACATATGTTGGAATTGGCTATCAAGGAGCCATAGAGTGCAATCCGTGAGCCTCCAAAGTTTCAGCCAAGTGTGAACACAAATACTAGGTATATTTTCAAGCTTTCAAATTCATATATGTTAATGTATGAATGATTTTAAGTATATTGGTATATGTTTTATGGATTGAAACACATGAAAACACTATGACCATGTGATGGTCAAAAGTTGGTATATGAGTTTTGATAAATACCCATGTGATTTTAAGACATGTATAGGTGGATATGCATGTATACATGATTATGACATGGTTAGTTATGATCAATTTGCTCATATGGATGGTGGTATGATATGGCAGATAAGGTGTTTGATAAAATGCCAACATGAACTATAGGAAAGGCTTAAGACATGCGAACCAAGTGTTTGTGAAAATGCCTAAGTGAATTTGGCTCAACAAATGGACATGGACGGCATGCTATGGTGTGACCAACGGCATGGGATGCTCTCGGCCATGGCATGTGGCCGAGAGGTCCAATGGGGCAAGCCCAATGTGATGTTATGGGTCTCAAATAAGCCCAAGAAGAGTTGGTAGGGCCCACTAGCCCAATAGGCCCAACAAAAATGAATAGTAAAATGCAAATGGGCTTAAGGCATAGTTAGGCCCATTAAGGTTTATTAAAGCCCATTAAGGGAAATAGATTGTATTTAATGTGAAATACAGTAGGAAAAATATAATTAACTTGATAAATGGTTATATGCAGCTCCAGAGATTATTGGAGAAGCAAATCGGACTGCTGGATCAAGCAGCGTTGAGAAAGTGAAATTTCTCAAGTGATTGCAGGTAAGGGACTTTTGTGAGTAGTTAGAGATACCTGCACGTATTTTTGTCTGCTTTTACATTCACTTAAAAACTCTGAGGGTCAGAGAAAGTGAATAATTATTATTGTGACCCGATAGTGGCAAATTACTATTTTACCCTTAGTTAGAAAAAAAGTCAACTTTTTTGAAAAGTTGTAAAAAGCATGGAAATCACCATTTTTAATGTTTTTGCTATTGCTTAGCAGAAGAGTAAATAGATGGGCTAATGTTTTAAAAGTTGATATGAATTAAGCACACTTTATAGAACTGATTTTGATGTTTTGAAAAATCATCCCTTTTAAAGAGCCATCTATCATATTATGTGAGAATAAATCTGCTGGAGCACAGCTTGCACTTGATTTCATATATTTTCCAATATATTAGTGCTGGATTGTGATTCACACTAGATTTCCATGACATGTATGATAGAGTGCTGGAGTTTTTACTCGTACTCAGTTTTATGTGATTTATGCATGAGAGAGTGCTAGAGCGATTAGCTCGTACTCGAGTTTTAGATGAGATGCATGACAGAGTACTGGAGCATTGCTCATACTCGATTGTTCATGATTTATACATGACATAGTATTGGAGCTATTGCTCGTAATTGATTTGATGAGTTTTGGGCATAGCATGGTGCTGGAGCTATTGCTCGTACTTGATTTGAAACATGAACTATGCATTGACCTAGTTACTGGAGGTTTACTTGCACTAGAGTTGAGTTTGTGATGTGAAACAGTATTTGAGCGGAGTGTCGACTGTGAGTCATGCTCAAAGGCGCGCACTGTAATTTGTGTGATATATGATACATGTTGAAAAACCATGCTTAATTTCCTCATGTAGATTGAGTGTCAAACTATGAGAGGTTGGCAAGAGGATTTAGAGACGTGGTATGATATTCCATGGTTTTGAGGGCTAAGACCTATAGTAGGCACCTCAATTGTGAAGTAAGGTCCACGGAGTACATTGTACCGTGCATGTGGCATGGAGTACACTGTACCGTGTGGTGTTGTGGAGTTGAGGAGGATATAGCTGACGGTTGTGATGGACTGACCCCCCTCCTGTTGGAGCAGTGATGCCCCACACACCGAGTACTGTGTTGTCTGGGATCACATTGTCAGATATGATCATAGTCCAGCATACTATTTACATTTTCACCACAGAGTCTCACATGATATATCACCTGATTGACTAATTTAATTGCGGATAGACCTGAGGGATGGGTCGGACTCCGATTTTGTGTTGTGAATGATTTAAATGCCATATTTACTGTGATTTAAATATACATGGCATGATTTATATAAAGGCATTGTGATATTATTAAGATTGCATTGTTTTGCACTACATGCCTACATTTGAGAAAGAAAGCATGATTTCTGTACATGGGATTTAATCTGTACAAGTATATATATATATATATATATATATATATTTAAAGACATGCTTTGAAAATGAGTTAAGGAAATAACGTTTTGAGGCATAGCATTATTTTGAGTAGATAGTGTAGATATCTACTTGCTTGCCTGATTTCCTTACTGAGCGTGTTGTATGCTCACCCGCTTTCTTTACATCTCTCTACAGAGCATCAACAGTAGAGTGAGAGCTTTTGAGGGATAGTATTCCTGTTGTCCGCTGCTATTTCTTATCGATCGAAAGGTATACATATTTTGTACGGTTATGTATCTAAACATAGAAACAGCATAGTGATGTATACGATATATATATTATAGGGAATGTATTGGTATTGGCTTTTATATGATCTCACAAGTATTATAAAAGAAATTACAGTCAATAGATAATGTATTGACTTGTATGTATGAAAGTGGATGATGGATATGGTAAGCGAGGATTCTAACATTGAATCACAGCCCAACCATTGAAGAGAGGAAAGGTAAGTTAAAAATGCAAAAAAAATTTAGTGGTTTTTTGTTAAGTCACAGGTTGAGGTCGTGACAGAGATCGATCTGTCGAGGCATGAGATCGATCTATTCCAGGCAGTAGCTTAAGGAGATCGATCTACTCAAAGGGTGAGATCGATCTAATCCAAGTCAGTAGCATTTGGAGATGATCTGGCCCTTCGGGGGATCGATTCTTTCTACACAGAATGTTTAGTAGATCAATCTGGCTCCATTGGAGATCGATCTGCCTTGTTCCATTGCTCAAATAAGAGCATTTTTGTCTCTTCTAGATTGATCTTTCCTTCTATCAGATCGATCTGTCATTCATATTTTCCCAATTTTGCTGCAGTTTTCTGTAGTAACTCACACAAAACATCCTTAAATTTGCTGTCATAGTCATTTTCTCATCCAACCACCTTTAAGACATGAAAATGACATCCATTCATACTTTATATACATTAAAACTTGTTTGCATTCATTGTATAACCAAAGGTATACAATACAAAACCAAATAGAAGTACAAAAATTTACGCAACTCATGCAACTTCATTCCATTTTACCACACTACTCATTTTTTTTTCATTCCACTCACATTCATCACATTGAAAAGTCCATTTCTTCATATTCATACAAAATGAAACTTGTACGTACATCATAAACTCTTATTACAAGTGTGTACATTGAATTTATGGACTTTACATCACTTATGCTTCACATTACTTGTACATCACCATAATTATGATTCATAAGGCTTACATATGAAAATACGGGTCTTACATCTACTATGTCTCTATTATCTCTCATTAAAATTTGGCGCCCACTTGTTTATGAAAATTTTTCTGTTTGGGCCTATTTTGCACGACTTGGTCATTACTGAACAATGTAAGTTAAAGTTTTCGATTTACTTTAAAAATTCATTTGGTCATCGTAACCTCCTTATTTCCACTCAATATTCAGTCCTCATATAAATTATACTTGTACTAATTTCCCATGGCCTCGAATGTTTTTGAATTTCTAGAATTTATTCCGAATTTATTTCTCTTATTGGGCCTATTTGCTTAATTTAGTGGAAACCCGAGTTTTACTAACTTTTTCGCTTCTTATTTCCTTAGTTTCGATTTCTATTCATTATAACAAGCTTAAAATCATACTTTCCTAAGATGTACTTAAATTTGGGATCATACCTCAAAATACGCACCTCGAGCTTCATGCCACTATTCTGGCATCTCGATCCTCTGAGCTATACATAAACATTCAAATAAGTCTTAAGCTTTTTGACTTATCTCAAAATAAACCATAGCATGGGAAAAGTTTGGGTCTCACAGTCTGCAGGCTACATCTCTAACTCTCTAAAATATCTCGAATGGATTGATGAACTAGGGACTCAATTTCCTCTTCTTCCCAAATCGCATGTGCTTTTACTAGAATACACTTTCGAAAACACCGAATCACTAAGTTGATACTCGAGGTGTCTCCTGTGTACATCAGCATAGCTTTTTCACTAGCATTGAGTTGTTCGCAGTCTCTCGTAAATGATCTTAACACCTTCAGAAGCCTACTTAACTAGTTAGGGAGTAAAAATTTTCTTTCACCTACTTCTTCCCAAGTTACAGGAGATTGGCATCTCCTTCCATAAAGGGTCTCATATGTCACGACCCAATTCCATTCTCTTTAATCGAAAATCACTGAAAATTTTTCGCGTTTTACTGTTACCTTACCCGGTCGTGAACTAAACTCAGCTCACACTGTTGGGCTGTGAGTCAATAATAAACACCACATCTCATTCATTCTCAATTAATTAAAACGATGTCATACATTTGCATTTAAATCTTGTACTTATACAAGAGCATGTTTACTGACATCTACATCCCCCATAATTACAACTCAAAAGAATACTGTGCTTCTACATTGTTTAGATACAAAAAGAATCACTGTGTATATACCTCTTAGCAATGGACATGCAGCGGAGTCCAAAATACCACGCCTCAGTCCTTACTGGGCTACTATGCACGCTCTGTAGGGGGGAAAATAGAGTGGGATGAGCAACCACATGCTCAGTAAGGCAATAATGCAAGCATGGTAGATAACTACTCTATCTACATGCTGATAGTGTTATGCATAAATCATTTATGGTAGGAGCATGAGGAATAAAACTATGCCATGTGAATATACATATATATCATGTATCAAAATCATGTGCATTGGCATATCAAACATGGTAGAAATATCATGTATAAATCATCTCATGCTCAATGTCATTTAAATTCATAAAAAAGGCAATTCATTAAGAAACCTCCTTTTTAAACCAACATTATAAACCTCTTTCTCAACACATAATTACCACCAAATCAACTCACAATCACAACCACATTTTCATTTCACAATTCACGCATGTGTATAAAAACTAGGTCACTATATCAAAAGTGCCTATGTGGACCATTACATCATAAATCATCCCAGACCACACGCATCCAGGTGTGCGGGGTATCACGCTGGCACGAAGATGGATTATCCCTCGCCAGACTTTCTCACCACATAACCATCATGCGTTACATCGTACTCCATGTGATATACACGGTACAGCGTACTCCGCAGACTCATATCGTGATTGGGGGTGCCATTCCTAGGTCTTACCTACCCCATACCAAGAGTTTTCCATATCCGTGAAGGAGAGCCTCCCTGCCGAACAGAGCCTCTCCGCTTAACAGAGCCTCCCTGCCTCCTCGGGCTTAAGGATGTTAGCTTAAGGATGTAGGGCTTAAGGATCTTTCCGTAAGAGAGCCTCCCCACCGAACAGAGCCTCCCCGCCTAACAGAGCCTCCCCGCCTCTTTGGGCTTAAGGATGTCGGCTTAAGGATGTAGGGTTTAAGGATCTTACCGTACCCATGTAGGAGAGCCTCCCTGCCTAACAGAGCCTCCCCGCCCCTCCAGGGCTTAAGGATGTTGGCTTAAAGATCCCACCGTAAGAGAGCCTCCCCACCGAACAGAGCCTCCCCGCCTAACAGAGCCTCCCCGCCTCTTTGGGCTTAAGGATGTTAGCTTAAGGATGTAGGGCTTAAGGATCTTACCAACTTTCACAACCTTATACGTATTACAATGTGTAAACTTGTGCGAGCAAAGCTCTAGCACGACTCATGCATCCTCTCATAAAGATAGCTCTAGTACGGTTATACTCATGGGACAACCACTCAAAAGCCACGTACGAGCAGAAGCTCCAGTACGGTTTATAAACATCACCATAGTTTCCAAATCAAGGTGCGAGCTAAGCTCCAGCACGTTTCATACAAGTGAAAACATCAATACCCGGTGCGAGCTAGGCTCTAGCACGGTTTAATTCACATAAACATGATAGGCGGCTCATAAGCTTTTAAAGCTATCTCAAAACATATTTGGCACTTCACATGTGCTATCACAAACATCAAACCACAATAGCCATCCTATCTATCAATTCGTTTAAAAATGAAATACATGTTTTGTGAAAGTATTCAAAACACTTGATTTATGCAATTATTAGCCTTACTATCCCATTTCATAAAATCCACTTCAAAACCAAAATCACACATATACTCATTCTCATTAATGAATACCATCAATCATTTACTTTAGCAACCATGCACTTCGTAAAACACCCAATATTCACCCACAAATTTAAAGTACGAGCAGCTACCTCTATATACTCACAAAATTCCCTTACCTGGAATCGCGATGCGTGATTCCACTTCCTTAAGCTGCTTACTCGTACGGTTCGATTCGTCTTCAACGAACTCTTCGGGACTGCACAAAATCGTATCCCGCATTATATTCGATCCATATAATGCAACCCTTGTGCTTGCTATAGTCAATTTAATCTATAGCCTCTATTAACGCTTATATGGCCTCGTTTCATTACTTTACCCATAACTCGAGTCTATGGATCTTGTTAAGCCTATTAACTTATTCAAATTCGATATTAAATCGACATTAAGCTCATAGTGTTCATATTCCATGAATTCCCTCACTATGGCATTTATCAAGCATATACATACCCATTTTCACATTTCCTCCAAACTCACAATGTAATCTCCTTTAACCATCTAAAATCATAAACATTACCTCAATAACAACTTTAGCAATGCCCATAAATCATAAACTCATTCAACCCATAAATTCTCACATCATACCCATTCTAGGTTTTCTAGGTTACACCAATTCCACCACATCCCTAGATAATTTATCCATCAATAGTCATGCCAAACAACTCCAAAATCAATTAAATAGACAATGTATTTGGATTGGAGTGTTAGAATCTTACCAAATATGATTTTTTCTTCTTGGTCCAAATGGCAATGCCCTTAACTCCTTCAATACCAACAATGGAAAAATGCCTTCACACTATGTTGTTCTTCTCTTTGATAGGAACAACTTTGCCTCTAATGGTCTCTCTTCAAATCTCACTGAAAATGGTTGATTTTAGAGAGGAAAAGTTAGGTTTTTGGGTTGAAAGTGAAAGGTTAGTGTTTTTCCCGAGATTTCCTGATTTTCAGCTCTCCTTATATAGAAATGGCTTGAGGAGATCGATCTGGTCCAAGAGGAGATCGATCTGGTCCCTTAAAATCCCTCTTTTTCACGGCATTTTTAAGCCTGAGATCGATCTGTCGAAGCATGAGATCGATCTGTCGAGGCATGAGATCGATCTGCTCCCAAACAGAGAGCTAAGGAGATCGATCTGGGTGCTTGGGGATCGATCTTTTCACTACAGAATGCTTGGGAGATCGATCTGGCTCCATTGGAGATCGATCTGCTCTATTCTTTTGCCCAAATAAGAGCATTCTGGCTCTTCCAGATCGATCTCTCATCCTATGAGATCGATCTGGCCCTCATGTTTTCCAGATTTCCTGCAGTTTCCTTGCTGCAACTCATACCAACACATCCTTAATCTATTGCCATGGCCATTTTCTCATCCATCCACCTTTATAACTTGAAAATGGCATCCATTCATACCTTACGCACATTGAAACTTGTGTGCATTCATGGTATGTCTAAAGGTATGCTACATAAAACCAAATGGAAGCATAACTCCCTTCCATTTTACCACACTACTCATCTTGAGTTTCAATCACATCCATCACTTGTCAGAACTCATTTCTTCATATTCGTACTCAATGAAATTTGTATGTACGTTATAATTCATATTACACATACATGCATTGAATCCATGGACTTACATCAATCATACTTTACATTACAAGTCCATTCATATTATTTGATCCAATTACACACATTATCATTATACATATACGGGGTCTTACATTCTCCCCTCCTTCAAGGAATTTGGTCCTCCAAATTAGAACCAAGTCACTCTTCAAAAAGTTGGGGGTACTTCTCCCGTATTAAGTTCTCCAATTCCCACGTGGCCTCTTCCGCCGTGTGATGTTGCCAAAGAACTTTCACCAAGGGAATTGTCTTATTTCGTAACACTTTCTCTTTTCTGTCCATTATCCGAACCGGCTTCTCAACATACGTCATACTCTCGTGGAGCTCCAACGGCTCATATCTTATCACGTGTGCCGGGTCCGGGTGATACTTCCGAAGCATCGAGACGTGGAAGACGTTGTGGACATTTGCCAAGTCCGGTGGCAATGCCAACCATTACGCCTTATCTCCCACTCTCTCCAAAATCTCGAAGGGTCCGATATATCTAGGGCTCAGCTTGCCCTTCTTACCAAATCTCATAATACCCTTCGATGGTGATACCCTCAGAAACACCGACTCACCCTCATCAAACTCCAGTGGTCTTCGTCTCTTGTCAGCATAACTCTTTTGTCGGCTCTGAGCTGTCCGTAATCTCTCACATATCAACTGGACGTCCTCAGATGCCTGCTGCACTAAGTCCGGAGCAAAAATCTGTCTGTCACCAACCTCTTCCCATCCAATGGGGGAACGGCATCTACGCCCGTACAATGCCTCATAGGGTGCCATCCCGATACTCGCATGATAGCTATTATTATAAGCGAACTCGGCTAACTGCAGGTGGTCATCCCAGGAGCCTCTAAAATCCAGCACACACGCTCTCAACATATCCTCGAGGGTCTGTATAGTCCTCTCTGACTGCCCATCTGTCTGAGGATGAAAAGCGGTGCTAAAACTCAATTGGGTCCCCAGCGCTTCCTGAAAATGTTCCCAAAAATGGGAAGTGAAGCGGGCATCCCTATCAGAAACAACGCTCACTGGTACACCATGTAGTCGTACTATCTCTCGAATATACATGTTCGCCAACTGACTCAGTGTATCGGTAGCTCTCATAGACAAGAAATGGGCGGACTTAGTCAACCGGTCCACAATAACCCATATGGCATCATGACCTCTACGGGTCCTCGGTAACCCCATCACAAAATCCATGGTGACATGCTCCCACTTCCAGGTCGGTATCGGTAGAGGCTGCAATAATCCTGCAGGCTTCTGATGCTCTACCTTCACTTGCTGACAAACGAGACACTTAGCGACATATTCCGCAATGTCTCTTTTCATTCCAGACCACCAATAAACCTTCCGAAGGTTTTGATACATCTTGGTACTTCCTGGATGTGTCGTATACTTTGATGAGTGAGCCTCTGATAAAATCATTCTCCTGATCTCAGGATCCCTGGGAACGCATACTCTGCCTCTGAACCTCAATAACCCATCAGCACTCTGCTCAAAATCAATACCCACACCTATCTGTACCTGCCTCAGCCAATCGATACACCGTCGATCGCTCTGCTGGGCTTGCCGAATACGGCCAATCAACTCTGGCTCTAGTCTCAAACTAGCCATGATCTCAAGTCTCTCAGATCCAGGTGGGGTTACATCTAAACTGAGGTTCGCAAAGTACTCTAACAATTCATGTTCCCGTATCATCATATAAGACACCAACCCAAGGCTCTTTCTACTCAAAGCATCGGCAACTACATTTGCCTTACCTGGGTGGTACATGATTTCACAATCATAGTCTTTCCGGAGTTCGAGCCATCTCCTCTGTCTCATATTCAGCTCTTTCTGCGAGAACAGGTACTTAAGGCTCTTATGATCTGTGAACACCTGAAATTTCTCACCATAGAGATAGTGGTGCCATATTTTCAAAGCAAATACTACAGCCGCCAACTCCAAATCATGTGTCGGGTAGTTCCTCTCATGATCTTTCAACTGTCTAGATCCATAGGCAACTACCCTCCCATCCTGCATTAGCACACAGCCCAGTCCCTGGTATGATGCAACCGTATACACCGAGAATCCTCCTGAGCTGGTAGGAATGGTGAGCACTGGAGCAGTCGTCAATCGATGCTTAAGCTCCTCAAAACTCCTCTCACATGCCTCATCCCATGTAAACTTAACATCTTTTCGCGTGAGGCGTGTCAATGGAGCAGCTAGTCTGGAGAAACCCTCTACAAATCTCCGATAATATCCTGCCAATCCCAGGAAACTTCTGATCTCAGTTACTGTCTTGGGCTGTTCCCACTGTACAACTGCCTCTATCTTGGATGGATCCACCGATACCCCATCCTTTGACACAACATGCCCCAGAAATGAGATCTGTTCCAACCAAAAGTTACACTTGCTGAGTTTGGCATAGAATTCTCTCTCTCGGAGGGTCTGCAGAACTATCCTCAAGTGCTCCTCATGATCTTCCCTGGACTTAGAATACACCAGAATGTCATCTATGAAAACAATCACAAACTTGTCCAGGTATGGCTTGAATATATCTTCATCAATGCCATAAATGCTGCGGGAGCATTCGTCAATCCGAATGGCATCACCAAAAACTCGTAGTGGCCATAACGGGTACGAAATGCTGTCTTAGGTACATATCCACTCCTGATCCTCAACTGATGATACCCTGACCGCAGATCTATCTTAGAAAATACTTCGGCTCCCTGGAGCTGATCCAACAAATCATCGATTCTTGGAAGGGGGTACTTGTTCTTAATGGTGGCCTTATTCAACAACCGGTAATCTATACACAGTCGGAGGCTTCCATCCTTCTTCCTTACAAATAGAACCGGTGCTCCCCAAGGTGAGACACTCGGTCTAATAAACCCCTTCTCCAGCAACTCTTGCAGCTGCTTCTTCAGCTCTTCTAACTCTATCGGAGCCATTCTATAGGGTGGTTTCGATATCGGCTCTGTACCAGGCACTAGCTCAATGCAAAATTCCATTTCCCTTTCAGGTGGTAGTCCTGGTAATTCATCCGGAAAGGCATCAGGGTAGTCCGTAATTACGGGTATGTCCTTCAATTCCGGGTGTGCCTCATCTATATCGACCACATAGGTAATGAACCCTTCACATTATCCTCTCCATCGTTAGTAACATAAACCATCACTCCACATTCAACATTTATCATAAACAATAAATTTATATCTCAAGCATTATGCATTTAAAAATCATACACTTTTATTTACCACAATTATACAAGTCCCATATCATTTCTTTTCATCAAAATTTACAATAAGATTGTCTAATCCTAAAAACATCAATGTCTTGGCATGACAATCCATAACAACCCGATTGGTAGCCAACCAATCCATTCCCAATATTACATCAAAATCATTCATATTCAATAAAATCAGATTGGCTATCATTTCCTTCCCCTTTATCTTTAACTTACAATCTCTACATACATGCTCAGTCAATTGACTATCATTGATGGGTGTGGAAATCATCAACATTTTATCCAACAATGTTGGTTTCACATATTTCAACAATTTATGTGCAAAGGAAGGTGATATGAAAGAATGCGTGGCACCAGGATCAAATAATACCAATGCTTCTAAATCAAAGATTCGGATGGTACCTTTAATCACACCCGTCGATGCGTCTGCAGTGTCCTGGTCCAGTGCATGTACTCTTCCTCTGCTCACACCCGCAGCCTGTTTCCCTTTTTCCTCAGCTGTAGCCCTCCTCCTAGGGGCTGCTGTCTCAACTGGAGCTCCCTCAGGCTCCTTGCCCTTCTGTGGGGCAATCTCCATCTTCTCGGGACAATACTTAGCTATATGTCATGGTCTCTCACATCTATAACACACCATAGGGGTCATCAGACAGGGCCTATTCCCATGAAATCTCCCACATCTCCTACACTGATCGGTAGTAGGCCGTGGTCCTTCAATAGTCATGCCCCTCGGCGCAGTCAAGGCTGGGTATACGGGAGGTCTAGTAGCTCTCTCCCAGCTAATCTCTGTATGTCGAGCCCTCAAAATGGGTCAGGTGGACTTCCATCAATGCTCCACCGATCCCTTCAGCACGAATGTGGCAAATGCTACCATCTCGGTAATAATGCACTTAAAGAACCCATATAGTTTCTCAATCTCATTCACCTAGTCCTCTGCAGGTACTGGGTCCTTAACTCCACTGAATGATGGTGGGTTAAATTTTTGAAACTGCTGCAACCTATCAAGGTCACATCCATAACCCCAATCTCTACTTCTCTGTTGTGGAGAAATAGTAGAAGGTGTTTCCTATACTGGTGGGGGTGTGGGAGTATCTGTAGTCCGACGTTCTTGGGTTGGTCATGCAGCCATCTCAAGTGCAGTAGCCTATTCCTCATCATCACCCTGCACAGCTAGCTCTTACCTGTCCCCAACTCTAGGCAATGTCTAGGCAATCAATTCCAAAATTACCTCTAAGCTCCGCTCTATCCTTGCAAAGCGTGCCTCAAAACTCTTCGGTCTCTCAACCAGACCCTATGGAGCATGCTCAACATCAGCCTCCACCTCTACCTCCTCGTGAGACTCATATGGCAACGACTCAGCACGGCCCCTTACCTACCCCTCTAGCCTCGAGCCTCGAGCTTGTGCTCTCGCCCCTCTATAGCGACTGATGTTAGGCATAATGCAAAGATTCCTACATTCATAACCATTTCTTAGTCAAACCCATATCGATATACACAGTTGTATCTAGACAAGCATAGTAACATGAGGATGTAATTTTCTTAATTTTTGACATCGACACACATCAGACTAACTCTACTTTGATACCAATCTCTATCACGACCCTCAATCCACTAAAAATCCACAACAAAGTTTTCACTTTTTGTTTATCGATTATTATTTAATTTCAATTCTTATTGTTTGTTCTTTACCTTTACCTGATCGTGAACAGCTACACCTCCAACAGTTGGGCTGTGTATCGATGTCAATTCATCCAATCATACCATTTCGAATTTACAATTCATTAAAGTGTAAACACTTTTATTACTAAATCAGAGTTACTATTTACATGTATTCACAATCTTTTACATCCTCAAAATTACATTTAAAGATATTACTGTGCTTTGACATGTCTAGATACAAAACTAAACAAATGTGTATACCTCGAGTGATGGGATGCAGCGGACACCAAAATCTAATCCTCAGTCGCCCACTATCTATTGTAAGTGCTCTGTAGATGGGGAAAATAGGGGGTGAGCAAACCACGCGCTCAGTAAGGTAATCATGCGAGTAAGTAGATACCTGTACTATCTACGTGGTCGTGATACCATGTTTAAATCACATATTTATTAGTCATACTCCAAAACATATGTTCATGCTTGTGTTATGACATGTAAAGCAATTCATGCTGTTTAAATTACTGCATAATTCTCAATCATGGCAAGGAAAATCATCATGCATAAATCAAAATCAAGGCACAGTAAAATCATCATGCACAATGCACTTAACAAGCATTTCAAATCTCATCACAAACCAATACGAAATCATCACTTGTCAGGACTCAGCCCCTCTCATGGACTATCCTGACCCACAAACACATTTCAAAAACATGGATTTACCATTCAACAGTAGACATGTGAGATAGGCATACAATATCACTAAGGTTAATAACTAGGACTATGGCCATATCCCCTTGATCCCAGGCTACACGGATCCTAGTGTGCGGGGTATCACTACTATCTGCTTTCGCATGGGAGGTGGGTCATGTCCAATCCGTCGGTCCATAGTAGTATCCATCGTCCGAAAATGACATATAAATAATATCACACACGGTACAACGTACTCCATGCTACTTGCACGGTATAACGTACCCCGTGGACCCATATCATCACATCATACTGCCACATCTCAATACACACGTGCGAGCCTATTTAATCGGCGTGGCATACAGCCTACCCGAAGCTCCCAGCACGGCTCCCAACATGTCATAATACCACGTGCGAGTAGTCTTAAGCATGGCAACAAGTATAATGGACATCTAATGCGAGCTATGCTCCAGCACCATGTTAGAACTCGTATGAAAACTTGTGTGAGCTAGGCTCTAGCGCAATGTCATAAAATCCATCTAAAAACTAGTACGAGATAAGCTCCAACACTCATGCATGTAAAACTCTAGTGTGAGCATCGCTCCAGCACTAATGCACGTATAAAACAAGTCAAATCTCATGCAAGCAGTGCTCTAGCACATTTCATTTCCACAAAACTCATGTAGGTCACTCATTATTTGTAAAGCATGGTTATAAAACCAAATTAAGCCATTTTTGTGCAAATCATTTCAAATGCTAGCCAACCAACCAATTACATGCTAAAAACCAATAAAAAATATTTCAAAGCATTGTGCTTTTGCTTTTAATGCACATTTTTCAAAAACCCAATTCTTTGCCCTTTAAACATCATTTCTCCTATGAATCTTAGATGCTTTAAAATCGCCCATGTGCCCGAAAGGCATATAGATATCCCTAGGGCTAACACAATTCCCTTACCTCGATCCTCTTAGAGGCAACTCTTCCTTCCTTTCCCGTTTTTCACGATTTGGCTCAACTTGATTCGGATGTATCCTCGGGAGCTGTACATATTCATTAATCGTATGAGTCAATACCGATAACTCATATTCAAACATCAACTAGTCTATATAACTCGTTGAGCCTATTTCATTAAGTTTGACCCATTATCACATTTGGCCATCATTATGCCATTTCTAGTTAATTTAACTAGCAACACACTTGGTTACTTATCAAATACTTTGTATAAATGTTTATCCATAATCTTTCATCATTTATGCATTCTCTACAACATCATTTATGCACATTTTCATCACTTGACTAATCTCACAATGTGGCTTCATCCAATCATCTCAAAATCATCTATATCACTTTACTAACAACTTGACATAATCCTTTTTGTCATCTATTCAACCACATTCTATTTTCTCACACTAAACTCTTTCTAGGTTATGCTTGTTTCATACATTCTAGGTAGTTTCATTCATCAATACATACACCAATCTACTTACAACAACCACTAGACAAATATACTTATAGTTGGCGTATTGGAAACTCACCTAGCTTGACTTTCTTCTTTTCCAAGTTTGGAACACTCTTTAGTTCCTTCAATCCAATGAGTTGAATGTTAGCTCCAAGCTATGTTGCTCTCCTCCTCAAAATGAATAACTTTGGCTCTAATAGCTTTTTCCCAACTCTTTTTGGAAGAGGGTGTATTCTAGAGAGAGAAAGCTTGGTATTTTGGTTAAAAATAGAAGAGGTGTGTTGGTTTGTTGAAGAAAAGGGTTTTTTCGTGGGGTATTTATAGATTGAGAGTGATGAGATCGATCTGCTAGGGTGAGGAGATCGATCTTCCTTTGGTTTTTGCCATCGAATTCTTAGGTTTAAAAGGGGGAGATCAATTTGGTCATTGAGGTAAGATCGATCTTAGCTTGGCAGAAGCTTAAGGAGATCGACATTCTTATGGGGAGAGATCGATCTGCTCTTTATAGAATCCAATGGAGATCGATCTATAGTTAAGAGGGGATCGATCTGAGCTTCCCATAGGCTAATGCAGATCGATCTACTCATTGTGGAGATCGATTTGCCTGGTGGGGAGATTGATCTGCCTTGGCAGATTCACTTGGAATGGCTTTGTTCGGCACAAGGGATCGATCTGCCTTGGATGGGAGATCGATCTGGCCTTTATCTGCTGCCCTTTTGCTGCAATGTTCCAGATTTTTCAAGGGTAAATTCCTATTTCATTACCCCAATACTCATTTTGCATTTTAATCCCACTTAGAGCATGGAAAGACTCATTTCCTATGATTCGGATACAATATGAATTGTGTGTATTGCTTGAATTCATAAAGAATACTTAGAATTCATTATCCATGCCTTACCATTTTATGCTTTCATTCCTTATCTTAAATCCAAATGCAAGTTCATTTCGTTTAGTTTGTGGCCACTTCGGCCCTTATTTATCCTTTACTTGCATCCTAACACTCATTCATCCCATTTCCATTCATTCACATTTACATGATCCGAAATCATTTGTCTTATACTTCCATTAACGTATAACAAAGTTATACATACTCGGGGTCTCACATAAGCTATATGGAGAAACCGATTTAAATTTTAGATAGAAGGAAAAAGTCCTAAGATCTAAGTCTATTTTCTAGTTAAGTTACACTGTCAGCATCACACTTCCAAGGAAGCTACATGGGAGCTAGTGTGTCAATAGTAAGAACAAATCATAAAAATATAGGAAAATACATGCTAGAAACCATAGCCTACTAGTCAATAGTAAGTTAAACTATAACCTCAGTAATATTATACCTAGCATTAACAACAAAGGATGACATTTGGTGAGGTTATGCATGCAAAGTCACACTTGTATAGTGACTCACTCGCCTTAGCTGAAACATGTAGAGGTAATATCTCTTTTTTCTCTTCATTTGCAAAGGAAATTGTAGCAAAAATACAACAAAAAAGTAGAGAGGAAGTGAGAGTTACAGATGCCATGAAAGAAAAAGGAAAGGGAAATTTCAAGGAAAAAAAAGGGAAAGGTGAGGGAGAAAAATTCGTTCAACTATAGGTAGTTTACATGCTAACTCTATAGAGTTTTCTCAATATAGAGAGGCTTAGAAGGTTTGGTCAAAGTTAGAACAAGTTGGAGTTGTGTTGCATGTTGAGAAATCTTAAAGAAAAAAGGGAGCAGGTTCGGCAATCTTTTGTGTAAGGGTAAGATTTTAGGATCTTGCTTTAATATCTTTATATATGTGTTATGGCGTAAATTTTAGGTGGATTTAATGTTTAAAATGTAGGAAAATTCATGTAATAACCAAGAATTTTACCCACTTTTGTAAAATTAATCAATATGTCATGATAAATATTTTAAATTATAAGAACTAAGAAATCATGAGAGTATAATGGATAATTTTTATTAGAAATTTTAATGATTATAATTGATGAGAATTTAAAGGATTTGATTTCCTACATGGAATACCTAGGCAAGGAAAGCATATGACCAATAGAAATTGTTTTAATTGTTATTTTTAATCAGAGAATCCAAATAATATATTGTCAAATTCATCAAAAAGCTAACTTAAATACGCTTTCAACCATTCAAGTTTATATTTTAATTTCTTAAGAATCAAATTAGTGAATTTTGGAAGTTACCTTATGTGCGAGGATTTCAAAAAATGAACAATCATAAAGAGTCATGCATAATTTTTTATAGAGAACTCCAATTGACGTGATTAAAAATCTATTGGAAAGCTAACTCGAATACCTTTTCGACCATATATTGCCCATATTTTTATTCATTATGGATTAACCTCGGTGAATTTTTGAAATTGGGATATAAGTGTAGTAAAATCAATTTGAAAAATGGATTAAGTTAGGAAAGAAAAAAGAATTGACAATTTATCAAGGAAACACATTAGAGGATTATTGGATTAATCAAGTAAGTTGGAGTTTTTGAAAAGGTTATATGGGGCAAGTTAGTTAAATTAGTGTTAAGAAATAATAAGTTGATTTAGAAAATGAATCAATCCCCAAATTAAAAATGGATCATGTTATAATACATATTTTAGAAGGATTTTGGTGAATTAATGAAGCTAGGAAATAAGCAAATAAAATATAATGAGGCTTCCTAAAGAAGCCAAGACATGCTAATCTAACCCTACTATTATGGGTACTATTCTTGGCTGAAAATAAGAAAAGGAAGAGGTCTCTCCCATGTTTGGAAGTAACAAAAAAGCTTAAAGCAGAAAAGTGTTGGAAAGGACTTAAAGCTACTAGTTCTTTCAAGGAAATTAGAGAGCTGAAATATAGAAGAAAAATGATAAAGAAACTAAGGGTAGCAAGGGTGTTATTTTCACAACCAAGAGGACGTAATTTGACTTAAACTTCACTACAGAAGTATAAAATTTTGGACTAAATTTTTTTCATCATTTTCCTTAACATTAGTTTGTGTTGTGGTCTATCAAGTACAATATAATCCAATTGATATCTACTTCCCATAATTTAAGATAAAATACCAATGGTCCGAGTCCAATAAAACACCTACTGGCTTATGGCTTTTATCTATTTTCTTTACCAAAAATCATTCATTTACATCTGGAACTTAAAGCTTAAATCGATTATAATCCTATTTAACATGCTACTCATCTCGATTCATGTACTGAAAGTAAACTATCTGAATTGAACTCATACCAATCTGCAATGTGATATCTTTGAAGCATTAACTCTAAAGTCGGATATTGGTGTCGATGCCAATGCCTCTCTTATCTGAGCCTATAATTGAAAGTAAGTGGGATAAGCTTTTAGGGAAACCTCAGTAAGTAGCCAACACAAGTACCAAAATAAAACATACAGATATTGAATCCTAATTCATGTCTAACGCATTCTCATTTAATCAATTTCCTTATTATTTATTCAATTCACCTTCCGAAACATATTGAAGTTTCCATTTGTCTTGGATTAACAAATTAGAATAGTATCTAGACATTGTTAAGTCTATCAAGTAGAGATGGATTTTGAAATACCTCGATTAGCCATCAAACCTGACTACCCTAAAACGTTCAATAACTCACATATATCAATTTGATGCGAATTTCGATATCCAATCTTACATCACTTTTTGATATTCGACAACTCTTCACTTCCAAAGATCGATAACTTTTCACTGAATCTTCGATACTAGTACTTGGTGACACTATAAAGTCTTTCAGGCAAAAATGTGTTTTAAAATACCTCAATTGGTCATCAATCCTAACATCACAGCTATAAAATCCATCAAGTCCCTAACACAAAGTTCGATGCAATAAATAATGCAATGTGTCTCTTAACAAAATGATGCATTTTGTGATAAATCATGTTCGATGCAATTACATGGTTAGAAAATCCATGTTAGACACAAAACACATGTTTAATAAAACACTTTTGATTTCAATAAATAAAGTTCGATAACACTTTTAGTTTGATGAACAGTTTTCGATAAACATTGAAAACTATTTGATAAATAATGTTTGAAAAACACTTTTACATGACTATTTGCTAACAATTATAATCCCCGCTAACAAGGGCCAACACTAACTATTAAAGCCCATCAGCAAGACCTTCACTGACTATTAAGGCTCGTCAAGAGGAGCTTTACTGACTTTTATAGCCGTCAGTAGGCATAATCACTTACTATTATAGCCATCAACGGGCACAATCACTAACTATTATAGCCATCAATGGGTACAATCACTAACTATTATAATCCTCGTTAGTAAGGGCTAATACTGACTATTAAAACCCGTTTGCAAGACCGATCAATTATTGACATTTATGGCCCGTTAACCTGGCTAAATGGTTATGGGAAATTATTATTGCTTGTCAGCTAATGAAAACGGTTTGTTTGCCTTTTTTGAAATCACTCTAAATCACAATGTGTATGAAAGCAGAATTAGCTCAAATCCAAAACAATAGGGATTATACTAAATAGGCATAATCCACGATCTTTCAAAACCTGCTGAAGTGAGAATTAAAAGCCTTTTTTCATGCAGTAAAATCGATGCACGCTTTGAAAATCTCACAGTTTACCATGATATGCAAACGATGCAGTAAAGTATGAAGCATGGTTCGCTAAATTACTTAAGTTGATAGAAAACA
Organism: Firmiana major; assembly: GCA_033439115.1. Classification (NCBI taxonomy): domain Eukaryota; kingdom Viridiplantae; phylum Streptophyta; class Magnoliopsida; order Malvales; family Malvaceae; genus Firmiana; species Firmiana major. The sequence continues at coordinate 39,037,758 of CM065908.1, read as the reverse complement.
TGAGGAATACACGACATACTTTCCTATCTTTATAACTTAAACACTTTCTTTATTCTAGGAATCATTTGTACCTATCAAACTTTAGTCCTTAAATATTAATCATCTTATGCTTTAGGATGCGATTTACTCTCTAGGATACTATCTTGCATCCATAGATTTCACTATCTTTTATGATGTTGCCTTGCATCATAGTTGGTAATTTACCAATCCGATTCTTTTATTCATAATAGTTATATGTTGGTCTTACTACCTTCGATTCGAGAGTTACACACTTTAAAGTTTAGCGATGCATTAATTGTAATTTACTTATTTGAACTATTGATATAGCCTTCAAAGACTTCCAAACACTAAGGGATTGATCCTGTACTTCATGAGGATCGATTCCTTTCCTCAAAACCCATAAAGTCAAGCCAAATTACTATAGTGATTGATCCTATATTGAGAGGGATCGGTCCCTTTATCAATTCTATAAAGCCCTTATGACTCACTAATAAATTGGGATCGATCATCTGTAGGGAAGGGAACTAGTCCTCTTCACTTCTTTTCTTAACACAATCACTTATTTTAGTTTCAATCATTCAATCTTTCACTTATAATACTTATGGTCCTTAAACGTTATTCAATTCTTGATCTAGGACCCTATTTATCTCGTACGATGCTATCTCACATCTATATACCGTAAGATACTATTTTGGCATCCCAAAGGTTACTTATCCGTACGATATTCTTCTTATGGTTTTTACCTCAATCAATCTCCAATACTTCAATCATTTAGGTTGATTACATGTAAAATCAACTTAATATAGGTATAAGGAATCTACATTATTGGATATTAACGTAATTCCTTTCGATATTCACACAACCTTATTTAATTTGGAATTAACCCTTAAATCAATATGATAACAATGTGATGCTTCCTTGCACCACAAAGGATCAATTTTGCTTCAATAGTCTTATACGTTATTCACTTACAAATTAACACTTAAACCAATACGGTATGATGCTAACTTTTTGCATCATGTAGTTGTTCACTAATCCTATAGGATGCTAGATTGCATCTTCAATCACTTATCCAATCGTTATTCTTATCTATAATCAACCACCTGTTCTTTGTTCAATAGCATAGACAATTTACGAAATTTCTACAATAAGACTGGGTAACAATTGCTTATTACATAGCTTGCAAAGCAAAAACAGTTTGTAATCTCAAGGCAGTTTATTTATCCATAATTACATATTGTTCTTATTTATTATTCGATTGTGGTCTTATTACATAGCACAATAATCCACAATCGAATCACATTTACTTAGGCAATAGTAGGTTACTGCTTTCACACCGAAATTCATTATTTATGGATTTAAATAGTAGCTTATGTAGGTTTGTTTTCCTAACATGCATCTAGTTACAGTGTCAAGCATAAATTCAATTATCTATATGATACCATTCGGTATCGAGTGCAAGTCATTTACCTGTATCACTGAGTAAGCATGTGCTTCGAGGTTAAGCTAAATGTCGCTACATGCCACACTTGGTTTCCACAACTTACAATTTCACGCCAATCATTAAAAAATTACTCCACTTAGTCTTCTAGTACATTTATTGTATACTTTTAACAGACTTTGCCATAAGCCCACACTAGTAATAAAGTGACAAAGGTCACAATTTATTACTTTTCAATCATTTCAATCATACTAAAGACATTTACATGTATATTGCAGTGGTTCAATAACAATTTACATTGATGAGGCAAAATTACCATTATTGCCCCTTAATTAACTTAAGGCATAACTTTATACATACATATGCTATGACCCATTTTCATTCCACAATTTCACTTATTTCCTATCTCTTTACATGCATTTAAGTCATAACACGACAATCCTTTAGAATTCTACTACTTCTTTTGTAAAACTCTTAAGGACCAATTTTCATTAAACATGATAAATGGATATTTACTTCAACTTAATGCCATAAATCATTTCTACCAATCCTCTATATTCACTTATATCAATTTAGAGCATTAAAACCAAATCAAAACCAAGCTTACACTTTTTCGGACCCAATTTGGCTAATTCTGGAAGACAAGCTTGGAAGTTGTTTTGCTCCAATCTAAAGGTATAGATATTCTCCATCTTAATCCTTATATAACCTATACAAGAACCATGGATTGATAGAAAGTCAATCTCCACAAATCTGAGAGAAATCGAAACTTACCCATTTTTGCTTCCATAAGGCTTTTCTCGCTCATTTCTCTAAATCAAATAGAGAAAGTGGAGTAGAGCAAGTTTGCAAAGGACTCGAAAGCAAAATATGGCTAGAATGGTGGAAACATACGAAAATTTGAAGAAAAAAATAAGGAGGTAGATTTTATTTTTTTCTCTCAATTTTCAAAATTTTTGCGGCCTATTTATAAATGTTGGCCTAAGGGGATCGATCCCTTGGCTTAGAGGATCGATCCCTCTATACATTTTGGTGATAAAATCATATTATGCTTAGAGGGGATCGATCTTTTCACTTAGGGGATTGATCATTTAAGTCGGTTAAGCAAAAATGGACTTTTTACCACTAGGGATCAATGCCAATTCATAGAGGATTGATCCTTAGGCTCCTTAAGTCCAAAACTAAGTTAATTTCTTCACAAAATTGAGATCGAATTAAAGGGAATCGATCTCTATGGGTGCCTTTTCCTTGATTTACCGAATACCTCCTTTTTAAGCAACATTCGAGATTTATCACTTATCCAAAACTTATCTTATATCAAACATTTCATTAATCTTTACACGTCCAATGTGTAAAATTTCAGGTTCTTGTATCCTCCGCACCTTAAGGAATTTAGTCCTCCAAATTTTTCCATTCAATTCTGTCAAATTGATCTTATTTTCAATAACTTTTTTATGAGATCAGTGTTATTTAAGGCCCTTTTCTTATTCAATATATTTGACCATTCACAATTTCGAAATCACTTAACTATTAAGAAGGTGTAAGAGTGACTCTACTTATGTCAATCTCCCACTGGATTACCAGTATATCCTTTCCACGATTTTAATTTCACAATTCTTATACATAGCACTTTACATGCATTATAATAGTATCGAAAAAATTGCAACTCAATTTCAGACAGACACAATGCACGAGATATGCTTGGGATGTAAATGACTCTGATGACCTATCTAGACTAACTTACAAAACAAACTTTCACTTTGATACCCTTAAATCTATCACGACTCAGAGGACGCGACTTTACTTAAACTTCACTACAGAAATACGAAATTTGGGATCAAAATTTTTACCTTCATTCTTTAACATTAGTTTGTGTTTTAGTCAATGAAGTACAGTGAAATCCAATCGATATCTACTTCACACAATTTAAGGTAAACTACCTATGGTCCTAATCCATTACAACACCTATTGGCTTATGCCAATTATTTTGTTTTCTTTAGCAAAAATCATTCATTTACATCCTGAATTTAAAACATATATCAATTACAATCCTATTTAACACGCTACGTATCCCTATTCATGTACTAAAAATAAACTATTTAAATTGAACTCATACCAATGTGTGCTTATGAGATCTCTGAAGCCTCAACTCAGAAGTCAGATAACGATGTCAATGCCATTGCCTTTCTTATCTGAACCTGTGATTGAATGTAAGTGGGGTGAGCTTTAGGAAAAACTCAGTAAGCAACTAACACAAGTGCCAAAATAACAGATACAGATATTGAATCCTAAAGCATGTCTAACGCATTTTCATTTATATTTCCTTTTTATTTATTTGATTCACCTCTTGAAACTTATCAAAGGTTCCATTTATCTTAGGTTAATGAACTAGAATAATATCTAGACGCTGTCACGTCTTTTAAGTAGAGAGGTATTTTGAAATACCTCGATTGGCCATCAAACCTGACTACCATAAAATGATCATTAACTCTCTTATATCAATTCGATATGAATTTCGATTACCAATCTTACATCACTTTTCAATATTCGATAAATCTTCACTTCCTAAGATCGATAACTTTTCACTGAATCTCTGATACTAATACTTAGTGACACTATCAATCTTTCAGGCATAGAGGTGTTTTGAAATACCTCAATTGACCATCAAATCTAACATCACAGCTATGCAGTCCTATCAATTCCATATCACAATATTCGATGCAATAAACAATGCAATTTGTCTCTTGACAAAATTATGCATTTTTTCATATTTTATACAATTACATGGTTTGGAAATCCATGTTAGGCACCAAACACATGTTTGATAAAACACTTTTCATTTTAATAAACAATGTTTGATAGCACTTTTATTTCGATAAAAAACATTTTGGTAAACATTGAAAACTATTCGATAAACAAGGTTCGAAAAACACTTTTACCTGATAAATTGCTAGTAATTATAATCCCCATTAACAGGGTCAATACTGACTATTAAAGTCACGACCCAATTCCATTCTCTTTAACCGAAAATCACTAAAACTTTTTCGCTTTTTATTGTTACCTTACCCGTTCGTGAACTAACTCACCACACACTGTTGGGCTGTGAGTCAATAATAAACATCACATCTCATTCATTCTCAGTTAAATAAAACGATGTCATACATTTGCATTTAATCTTGTACTTATACAAAAGCATGTTTTAATGACATCTACATCCCCCATGATCACAATTCAAAAGAATACTGTGCTTTTACATTGTTTAGATACAAAAAGAATCACTGTGTATATACCTCTAAGCGATGGAGATGCAGCGGAGTCCAAAATACCACGCCTCAGTCCTCACTGGGCTACTATGCACGCTTTGTAGGGGGAAATAGAGAGGGATGAGCAACCACACGCTCAGTAAGGCAATAATGCAAGCATGGTAGATAACTACTCTATCTACATGCTAATAGTGTTATGCATAAATCATTTATGGTAGGAGCATGAGGAAGTAAAACTATGCCATATGAGTATACATATATATCATGTATCAAAATCATGTACCTTGGCATATAAAACATGGTAAAAACATCATGTATAAATCATCTCATGCTCAATCTCATTTAAATTCATAAAAAATGGCAATTCATTAAGAAACCTCCTTTTTAACCCACGTCATAAAACTCTTTCTCAACACATATAATCACATCACATCAATTCACAATCACAACCTCATTTTAATTTCACAAATCAAATCCCCGAGGCTCGACCCCTCCTTCGGGTCTACCTTAAACAATCACAAATCACACTTAGAGATTTAAAATCATGTGGTAGTAAGTAAATCAAGCAAGGAGACAGGTTACTATATCTCAAGTGACTACGTTGGCCAATCGTCACATATCATCCCAGACCACACGGATCCCGGTGTGCGGGGTATCATGCTGGCACGAAGGTGGGTTAGTTCTCCGCCAGACTTTCTCAAATCAAGTAACCACCACGCGGTACATCGTACTCCATGTGATATACACGGTACATCGTACTCCGCGGACCCATAACATGGTTGGGGGTGCCTGCCGTAGGTCTTATCTACCCCGTACCAAGTGTAACCTTTATAGTCTCAAGAGCGCGTGGGAGTAACCTCAATATCAGGTCCTAGCCCCTCATGGCCTTGCTCGCCCCTGTTGGGTTCCCTGATTCAGGTCCTAGCCCCTCACCCTCACCCCACTCAAGAGGTCTGTTAGGCCTGTTGGGTTCCCTGAATGGATTATGTCAGGTCCTAGCCCATCACCCTCACCCCACTCAAGAGGTCTGTCAGGCCTATTGGGTTCCCTGAGTTAATACGTATCTCTCACCACGGCCTCATACATACCACAGTGTGAAAATCGGAGCGAGCTATGCTCTAGCGCGAATTCATGTATCAAAACCAATCACTTCGTACGAGCAACGCTCTAGTACTGCATTTATGCATAAAATATGAAGAAACCACGTACGAGCATAGCTCCAATACGGTTATATGCATAAGAAAAACCACTCAAATCCAAGTACGAGCGTAAGCTCCAGTACGGTTTATAAAACATCATCACAATTCAAATCAAAGTGCGAGCTAAGCTCAAGCACGTATCACACAAGTGAAAACATAGAAATCCAGTGCGAGCGAAGCTCTAGCACGATTTATATCATGCAAATACGATAGGCGGCTCATACACAATCAAACAATCCCGGCAATCGGGTTTAGCACTTCACAAATGCTTTTCCACAACATCAATAAAACACTAGCCGGCCCATCTACAAGCTTGCTTAAAACTAAGCAATTCCGTTTAGAAAAACATCAAAACATTAGATTTATGCAATTATTAGCCTTACTATCCCATTTCTTTACAATACCATTTCGGTCACGACCCAATTCCATTCTCTTTAACCAAAAGTCACTGAAAATTTTTCGCTTTTTACTGTTACCTTACCCGGTCGTGAACTAAACTCACCACACACTGTTGGGTTGTGAGTCAATAATAAACACCACATCTCATTCATCCTCAATTAATTAAAACGATGTCATACATTTGCATTTAAATCTTGTACTTATACAAGAGCATGTTTACTGACATTTACATCCCCCATAATTACAACTCAAAAGAATACTGTGCTTTTACATTGTTTAGATACAAAAAGAATCACTGTGTATATACCTCTTAGCAATGGAGATGCAGCGGAGTCCAAAATACCACGCCTCAGTCCTTACTGGGCTACTATGCACGCTCTGTAGAGGGGAAAATAGAGTGGGATGAGCAACCACACGCTCAGTAAGGCAATAATGCAAGCATGGTAGATAACTACTCTATCTACATGCTGATAGTGTTATGCATAAATCATTTATGGTAGGAGCATGAGGAATAAAACTATGCCATGTGAATATACATATATATCATGTATCAAAATCATGTGCATTGGCATATAAAACATGGTAGAAACATCATGTATAAATCATCTCATGCTCAATCTCATTTAAATTCATAAAAAGGGCAATTCATTAAGAAACCTCCTTTTTAAACCAACATCATAAACCTCTTTCTCAACACATAATTACCACCAAAATCAACTCACAATCACAACCACGTTTTCATTTCACAATTCATGCATGTATATAAAACTAGGTCACTATATCAAAAGTGCCTATGTGGACCATTACATCATAAATCATCCCAGACCACACGCATCCAGGTGTGCGGGGTATCACGCTGGCACGAAGATGGATTATCCCTCGCCAGACTTTCTCATCACATAACCATCATGCGGTACATCGTACTCCATGCGATATACACGGTACAGCGTACTCCGCAACTCATATCGTGATTGGGGTGCCATTCCTAGGTCTTATCTACCCCATACCAAGAGTTTTCCATATTCGTGAAGGAGAGCCTCCCTGCCGAACAGAACCTCCCCGCCTAACAGAGCCTCCCTGCCTCCTCGAGCTTAAGGATGTTAGCTTAAGGATGTAGGACTTAAGGATCCTTCCGTAAGAGAGCCTCCCCACCGAACAGAGCCTCCCCGCCTCTTTGGGCTTAAGGATGTTGGCTTAAGGATGTAGGGCTTAAGGATCTTGCCGTACCCATGTAGGAGAGCCTCCCTGCCTAACAAAGCCTCCCCGCCCCTCCAGGGCTTAAGGATGTTGGCCTAAGGATCCCACCGTAAGAGAGCCTCCCCACCGAACAGAGCCTCCCCGCCTAACAGAGCCTCCCCGCCTCTTTGGGCTTAAGGATGCTGGCTTAAGGACGTAAGGCTTAAGGATCTTATCGTACCCATGTAGGAGAGCCTCCCTGCCTAACAGAGCCTCCCCGCCCCTCCAGGGCTTAAGGATGTTGGCTTAAGGATCCCATCGTAAGAGACCCTCCCCACCGAACAGAGCCTCCCCGCCTAACAGAGCATCCCCACCTCTTTGGGCTTAAGGATGTTAGCTTAAGGATGTAAGGCTTAAGGATCTTACCATCTTTCACAACCTTATACGTATCACAATGTGCAAACTTGTGCGAGCAAAGCTCTAGCACGACTCATGCATCCTCTCATACAGAGACGCATACGAGCGTAGCTCTAGTACGGTTATACTCATAAGACAACCCACTCAAAAGCCTCGTACGAGCAGAAGCTCCAGTACGGTTTATAAACGTCATCATGGTTTCCAAATCAAGGTGCGAGCTAAGCTCCAGCATGTTTCATACAAATGAAAACATAGAAATCCAGCGCGAGCGAGGCTCTAGCGCGATTTATGTCATACAAATGTGATAGGCGGCTCATATACAATTTATCAATCCCGGCAATCGGGTTTAGCACTCACAAATGCTTTTCCACAACAACAATACAATACTAGCCGACCTATCTACAAGCTTGCTTAAAACCAAGCAATTTCGTTTTGAAAAGCATCAAAACAATAGATTTATGTAATTATTAGCCTTACTATCCCATTTCATAAAATCCACTTCAAAACCAAAATCACGCATATACTCATCATCATTCACGAATACCATCAATCATTTATTTGAGCAACCATGCATTTCATACAACACCCAATATTCACCCACAAGTTCAAAGTATGAGCAGCTACCTCTATATACTCACAAAATTCCCTTACTTGGAATCGCGATGCGTGATTCCACTTCCTTAAGCTGCTTACTCGTACGGTTCGATTCGTCTTCAACGAACTCTTCGGGACTGCACAAAATCGTATCCCGCATTATCTTCGATCCATATAATATGACATTGTGCGTTCACTATAGTCAATTCGACCTATAGTTTTCTATTGATGCTTGTGAGGCCTCGTTTCATCACTTTATCCATAACTCGAGTCTATGGATCTTCTTAGGTCTATTAACTTATTCAAAATCGATATTAAATTGACATTAAGCTCATAGTGTTCATATTCCATGAATTCCCTCACTATGGCATTTATCAAGCATACACATACCCATTTCCACAATCCCTCCAACTCACAATGTAATCTCATTTAACCATCTAAAATCATAAACATTACCTCAATAACAACTTTAGCAATGCCCATAAATCATAAACTCATTCAACCCATATATTCTCACATCATACCCATTCTAGGTTACACCAATTCCACCACATCCCTAGATAATTTATCCATCAATAGTCATGCCAAACAACTCCAAAATCAATTAAATAGACAATGTATTTGGATTGGAGTGTTAGAATCTTACCAAATATGATTTTTCTTCTTGCTCCAAATGGCAATGCCCTTAACTCCTTCAATACCAACAATGGAAAAATGCCTTCACACTATGTTGTTCTTCTCTTTAATAGGAACAACTTTGCCTCTAATGGTCTCTCTTTAATTCTTGCTGGAAATGGCTGATTTTAGAGAGGGAAAGTTAGGTTTTTGGGTTAGAATTGGAATATAAGTGTTTTTCCCGAGGTTTCCTGATTTTCAGCTCTCCTTATATAGAAATGGCTTGAGGAGATCGATCTGGTCCAAGAGGAGATCGATCTGGTCCCTTAAAATCCCTCTTTTTTCACAGCATTTTTAAGCCTGAGATCGATCTGTCGAAGCATGAGATCGATCTGTCGAGGCATGAGATCGATCTGTCCCTTAAAATCCATCTTTTCTCTGCTCCCAAACAGAGAGCTAAGGAGATCGATCTGGGTGCTTGGGGATCGATCTTTTCACTACAGAATGCTTGGGAGATCGATCTGGCTCCATTGGAGATCGATCTGCTCTATTCTTTCGCCCAAATAAGAGCATTCTGGCTCTTCCAGATCGATCTCTCATCCTATGAGATCGATCTGGCCCTCATGTTTTCCAGATTTCCTGCAGTTTCCTTGCTGCAACTCATACCAACACATCCTTAATCTATTGCCATGGCCATTTTCTCATCCATCCACCTTTATAACTTGAAAATGGCACCCATTCATACCTTATGCACATTGAAACTTGTGTGCATTCATTGTATGTTCAAAGGTATGCTACATAAAACCAAAAGGAAGCATAACTCCATTCCATTTTACCACACTACTCATTTTGAGTTTCAATCACATCCATCACCTGCCAGAACTCATTTCTTCATATTCATACTCAATGAAACTTGTATGTACGTTACAATTCATATTACACATACGTACATTGAATCCATGGACTTACATTAATCACACTTTACATTACAAGTCCAATCATATTCATTACACATTACAACTTTACATATACGGGGTCTCACAATTTCAACCACCAAATCTCATACAATTATTCATAGTCACATCCATACATCTTCAAAACACATTTCTATAAATCCATGCACATATCCAAAGCCCTATACACCCACAAAATACGAGCAGCTACCTCTATATACTTATAGAATTCCCTTACCTGGAATCGCGATGCGTGATTCCACTTCCTTAAGCTGCTTACTCATACGGTTCGATTCGTCTTCAACGAACTCTTTGGGACTGCACAAAATCGTATCCCGCATTATATTCGATCCATATAATATGACATCGTGCGTTCACTATAGTCAATTCGACCTATAGTTTTCTATTAATGCTTATGAGGCCTCGTTTCATTACTTTACCCAAAACTCGAGTCTATGGATTCTTTTAGGCCTATTAACTCATTCCAAATCGATATTAAATCGATATCAAGCTCATAGTGTTCATATTTCATTGATTTCCTCACTATGGCATTTGTCAAGCATTTACATGCTCATTTTCATAATTTCACTCAAACCCACATTATAACTCCACATAACCATTCCAAATCACCCACATTACTCATTTAACAACTTATCATAACCCATAAACCACCAATTCCCCAATTCATACTTTCTCACACTAGAGGCATTCCATTTTCTAGGTTACATTAGTTTCCAACACAACCTAGGTGTTTCCATCCATACATACTCATGCCAAACAACTCCAAAATCAATTAAATAGACAATGTACTTGGATTGGAGTGTTAGAATCTTACCAAATATGATTTTTCTTCTTGCTCCAAATGTCAATGCCCTTATCTCCTTCAATGCCCACAATGGGATTTTGGGTTCCAACTATGCTATTCTCTTCCTCAAGATGAACAACTTAATGTCTAATGGTCTCTCCTCAATTCTTGCTGCAAATGGCTGATTTTAGAGAGAGAAAGTTAGGTTTTTGGGTTAAAAATGGAAGATTGGTGTTTTTCCCGAAATTTTTAGATTTTCAGCCCTCCTTATATAGAAATAGCTTGAGGAGATCGATCTGGTCCAAGAGGAGATCGATCTGGTCCCCTTAAATCTCTCATTTTCACAGCATTTTAAGCATGAGATCGATCTGTCGAAGCATGAGATCGATCTGGTCCCAAACAGAGAGCTAAGGAGATCGATCTGGGTGCTTGAGGATCGATCTTTTCATTACAGAATGCTTAGGAGATCGATCTGGCCCCATTGGAGATCGATCTGCTCTATTCCATTGCCCAAATAAGAGCATTCTAGCTCTTCCAGATCGATCTCTCATCTTATGAGATCGATCTGGCCTTCATACTTTCCAGATTTCCTGCAGTTTCCTTGCTGCAACTCACACCAACACATCCTTAATCTGCTGTCATGGCCATTTTCTCATCTATCCACCTTTATAACTTAAAAATGGCATCCATTCATACCTTATGCACATTGAAACTTGTGTGCATTCATTGTATGTCCAAAGGTATACTATATATAACTAAATGGAAGCATTTATATTCATGCAGCTTCCATCCATTTACCACACTACCCATTTTGAGTTTCAATCACATCCATCACTTATAGGAACTCATTTCTTCATATTCATACTCAATGGAACTTGTATGTACGTTACAAATCATATTACACATACATACATTGAATCCATGGACTTACATCGATCATACTTTACATTACAAGTCCATTCACATTCATTACACATTACAACTTTACATATACGGGGTCTCACAATTAAAGCCAATCAGTAGGACCTTCACTGACTATTAAAGCCCATTAGCAAGACCTTCACTAACTATTAATGCTCTTTAGTAAGACTATTACTGACTATTATAACCATTAACAAGCAAATCACTGACTATTAGAGCCACAGTGGGCATAATTGCTGATTATTATAACCGTCAACAGGGACAATCACTAACTATTATAATCCCCGTTAATAGGGCCAATTTTGACTATTAGAGCCCATCACAGGACTAAGCAATTGCTAACATTTATGGCCCAATAATAGGGCTAAATGGTCATGGCAAACTATTATCGCCTATTAGTTAAGGTAAAATAGTAAGGCAATGAAACCTGTTTGTTTGCCTATTTTGAAATCACTCCAAATCACAATGTGGATGAAAGCTGAGTTAGCTTAAATCCAAGATAATAAAGATATGCAAAATAAACATAATCCACAAGTTTTCAAAACATGCCTGAAATAAGATTTAAAAGCCAATCACTATGCAATAAAGTCGATGCACGCTTTGACAATCTCACAGTTTACCATGCTATGCAAAAGATGAAGTAAAATACAAAGTGTTGTTTGCTAAATCACTTAAACACTTTTTTTTATTCCAGCAATCATTTGTACCTATCACACTTTAGTCCTTAATCTTTAATCATCTTATGTTTCAGGACTCGATTTACTCCATAGGATACTATCTTGGATCCATAGAATTCACTATCTTTTATGATGTTACCTTGCATAATAGTTAGTAATTTACTACTCTAATTTTTTTATTCACAGTCATTATATGTTGGCCTTACTATCTTAGGTATGGGAGTTACACATTTTAGAGGATAATGAAGAATTAATTGTAGTTGGCTTCCTTGAACTATTGATATAGCATTCAAAGACTTCCAAACACTAGAGGATCGATCCTATACTTCATGAAGATCAAGTCCTTTCTCCAAACACGTAAAGCCAAGCCAAATTACTATAGAGATTGATCTTATACTAAAGGGGATCAGTCCCTCTATCAATTTTACAAACCCTTATGGTTCACTGCCAGATGGGGATCGATCATCTGTGGGGAAGGGAACCGATCCTCTACACTTCTTTTCTCAATATAGTCACTTATTTCAATCTCGATCATTCAATCTTACACGTATAATATTTATAGTCCTTAAACGTTATTTAATTCTTGTTCTAGGACCTCATTTTTCTCGTACGATGTTATCTCGCATCTATAGAATCACTTATACCTTAAGATACTACTTTGCATCCTAAAGGTCGCTTATCTGTTCGATAGTCCTATCACGGTTCTTACCTCAATCAATCTCCCATATTCTATCACTTTTGTTCGCTACATGTAAAATCAACTTAATATAGCTTTAATGAACCTACATTATTTGGATACTAGCGTGTATCTTTTCAATATACTTACAACCTTATTCAATTGAGATTTAACCCTTAAATCGATATGATAACAATGTTGTTGAGTTAATACATTTTGAAATGACAAAACAAGTTAATTCAATAATATACAAATGATTTAAAACATGTTTAGAGGCTATAAGTACCAGAAACTAAGTATTTAAGGAAGGGAGATCGATCTAGTGAGATGAGAGATCGATCTCCTGGGTTTTTCAGTATGAGAGATCGATCTCATGAGAATAAGAGATCGATCTGCTAAAAGATTGAAATCTCAGAGAAACTGTATAGGATGTTGAGGAAGCAGAGATCGATCTATAAGGGTTATAAGATCGATCTGATTATTACAGAATACCTGTGAGATCGATCTGTTCTAGGAAGAGATCGATCTCCAAAGGGTGAAGGTAGTAGATCGATCTGTAGATTGATCTATGCTCAAATAGAGAGTTTATAAGATCGATCTCATAAGGATAGAGATCGATCTCCTCAAAGTCAGAGAGTTAAGGAGATCGATCTAGGGTGTTTAGATATCGATCTCCTCTCTACGAGAATACTTGCTAGATCGATCTGGAGATCGATCTCGTCTCAAACAGAGAGATTGGAAGATCGATCTGTTGGTTCGACAGATCGATCTTCACTAACATTTTCAAATTGTAAGATCGATCTCTACAAATATGAGATCGATCTCCATGCTTTAAGTTGCTTTGTAATCGCAAGAAATTAAACTAAGAGATCGATCTGGTCATAATGGGAGATCAATCTGGCACTCTACTAGAGGTTTCCAACGGCTCTTTCTGTAAAATCCTCAACGGGGAAAACAGCATTAAATGCTCCAACTACCAATCCTGTTGTATAAAATCAAGCATTGAAGACACTGGAAAGAGACACACTATTGCTGTAAATTCTGTATATTCTCAAGAATTTCATTCCAACATTCTCTTTGTCTTCAAACATCATTTATTGATATTGTTGTAAATCTCTTTGTGTAAAAGGCACTTTGTATTCATCCTCAAAAGAAAGCTTTACTTTGTATTCATCCTAAAATTAAGAGAGAAGAGGAGAGTTCCTCTGTGAGTCAACTTTGTAAAGGGTGAATATTTCTCTGTGTAAAAAAGGTAGAGAGGTTATTCCTTAACCTGTAAAAGGGAGTGTGTAACATCCATTGATAGAGTGAAAGAAAGCTCTTGACAAGGAGGTCAAGAAGAGAGGACGTAGGCAAGAGATTGGCCGAACCTCTACAAACTACTGAGTTTGCTATTTCCTTCCCTTATCTTCTTTCAATTTATTGCATTACATTATTTTGATTATTCGTTATTTTCAATTAGTTCTAATTAAGTCTAAATTAGCCATTAACCTTAAAAAATCGATTCACCCCCCTTTCGGTAGAGCCAATAATTGGTATCAGAGTAAGGACTTTTTTATCATAGAGGAATAACTTCCTAAGAGTTAAAAACGATCTAATGGCTCACAACAATGTAGCAACCAACCTAGTAGGAGAGGGGCATTCTACAGTTAGGCCTCCTATGTTCAATAGTGAACATTATGCTTATTGGAAAACTAGGATGATGCTTTTCATTCAAGCAAATGATTATGAGGTATGGAGGATTATAACTAAAGGACCTCAAATCCCAACTAAAAGAATAGAGGGAAGAGATATCCCTAAAGAAGAAGATGAGTGGGATTCAAATGATGTAAAATGTACTCAGCTAAATGCTAAGGCCATGCATACCCTATTTTGTGATTTAGGGCCAAATGAATATAATAGAGTCTCCGGTTGTGACAATGCCAAACAAATGTGGGACAAATTGGCAGTAACTCATGAAAGCATAACTCAAGTAAAGGAGACTAAGGTAGGAATGCTCACACATGATTATGAGCTATTTAGGATGAAAGAAGGAGAGTCGATTAGTGACATGTTCACTAGATTCACTAATGTAATAAATGGGTTAAAATCCTTAGGAAAATTTTATTCAAATATAGAAATGGTTAAGAAAATATTGAATAGCCTATAAAAATCATGGGAAGCTAAAGTAACTACAATTGAGGAGTCTAAAGATCCCCACACATTGTCACTAGATGAATTAATAGGATCACTACTCACTTATGAAATGAAGTTAAGAAGAAATGAAGAGCCACCCAAGAAAGTGGGAGTAGCTCTGAAATCTACTACTCAAGAGGAGAATAAAAATGAGAGTGGTAGTGAAGAAGATCTTGAAATGGCAATGTTTGCCAAAAGATTTAACAAATTCATGAGAATGAGAGCAAGTGGTAGTGGTAGGAGAAACCATAAGAAAGATCAAGAAGAGTTAGGTAGAAAAGATACTATTGTATGTTATGAATGTAAAAAACCTGGACATATTAAATTTAATTGTCCACTTCTTAAAAGATCAAATGATAAGTTCAACAAAAAGAAGGCAGTGATGGCAACATGGAGCGACAGTAATAGCTCCGATGATGACTCAAATGAGGATACTACCAATCTTTGTTTCATGGCAATTGAAGATGAAAAAGTAACTTCAAATCTCAATGAATATTCCTTTGATGAACTGCAAGATGCATTTGATGATCTTGCATTAGAATATGAATTCATGAGTATAAAGTACAAAAAATTAATATCTAAATTAAGGAAAGAAAATGAGATATTGTTAACGGATAAGATAGAATGTGAAAGAAACTAGAAAATACAAATCTAGAAATTCGTGACCTAAAAGAAAAAAATAGTAACTTACATAATTCTTTTACTAGATTTTACATGGGTCAACAAAAATTAGATAACATGCTAGAAACTCAAAGGGCCTTCTTTGATAAGAATGGATTAGGATATAATGGAAAAAGTAGAGAGACTCACCTCAAAGGTTTCATAGCTAGAAAGAGCATGCATAAATCTTCAACTATTTGTTCATATTGCAATAAAAAGGGGCATGCACCATATAGTTGTAATGTGAAGATGACCACATTTAGAGGAAAAATTGTGAAAAGAATTTGGGTTCCAAAAGATATAGTTAATTCAAAAGATATTAATACTATAGTAAAATGGATCCTAAAGGGATCAAGAATTGTATTCACTAACTCCAAAGGACCCAAGAAAATTTGGGTACCGAAGACATGAATTTAAATTCTGATTATAGGTGATTGAGCATTGCCACAAAGCTAAAGCAAAGGAAGCTTGGTACTTAGACAGTGGATGCTCAAGACACATGACCGGTGATAAAAGCCACTTCAACTCATTTAAATCAAAAGTTGGTGGAGAAGTCACATTTGGGGACAACTCCAAAGGCCAAGTTGAAGGAAGTGGTTCAATAGGTAATGACTACTTTTCATTAGAAAATGTGTTGCTTGTTAGGGGTCTAAAACATAATTTACTAAGTATTAGTCAACTTTGTGACAAAGGATACAAAGTAATTTTTGATTGCTTGAAATGTCATGTTATAGATCCCAAATCTAATAAAGTTCTTTTTCTAGGTCATAGGCAAGGTAATATTTACATTGTTTATCTAAATGAACTTAAAAATGAGAATATATGTCGTATGGTAGACAAAGAAAAAGAACCTTGGTTGTGGCATAGAAGACTAGGTCATGCTAGCATGCATGTGTTATCTAAGCTAGTTAGAAAAGATCTTGTTATAGGATTACCTAAGCTGTCCTTTGACTATGACAAAATATGTGAAGCTTGTGTTAAAGGAAAACATAAAAGGACAACATTTAAACCTAAACATAGTGTATCTACCACTAGGCCTCTCTAATTACTACATCTAGATCTATTTGGACCAACTAGAACAACAAGCCTAGGTGAGAAACATTATGGGTTTTTAATTGTAGACGATTACACTAGGTTCACTTGGGTGTTCTTTTTTAGAGTAAAAAATGAAGCCTTAGAAAAATTCATTGTCTATACAAAAGTGGCTCAAAATGAAAAAGGTTACACTATAACTAGTATTAGAAGTGATCATAGCAAGGAGTTTGAAAATATTGGATTTAATGAATATTGCAATGATCAAGGAATTAGTCATAATTTTTTAGCCCCTAGGACACCACAACAAAATGGGGTAGTTGAGAGAAGAAATAGAACATTGGAAGAAATGGCTAGAACCATGTTGTGTGAAAATAACTTACCTAAATACTTTTGGGCTGACGTTATAAATACTTCTTGCTATATCATTAATAGAGCTATGATTAGACCAATCTTAAAGAAAACCCTTTATGAGCTTTACAAGGGAAAGAAGCCTAATATTAGCTATTTTCACCCCTTTGGTTGTAAATGCTTTGTCTTAAATAATGAAAAAGACAATTTAGGAAAATTTGATACAAAAAGTGATGAGGGAATCTTTTTAGGCTATTCTTTGAATTCAAATGCATATAAAGTATATAACAAAAGAACATTGATGGTTGAAGTATCAATTCATGTAATATTTGATGAGTCAAATGATTTATCTAAAAGTTCAACCAATGATGAGGATATTGAAATATTTAATGAGAACTTAAAAGAAACCTCAAACTTAGAGAATGATCTATTAGAGAAACTTGACATTAATAAAGAGGATGAAGATGAACTAGAAATATTAGAAAGAGAGTCTAGAGCACCAAGAGAATTAGGATATGTAAATGATTGTGAAATAGTAGGATATCCAACTCTTGGAGTTAGAACTAGATCATCTCTAAGGAATGTGTGTCAATATATAGCGTTTGTATCTCAAATTGAACCTAGAAATGTCAATGAAGCCTTAGATGATAATAATTGGTTTTTAGCCATGCAAGAAGAATTAAATCAATTTGAGAGAAGCAAAGTATGGAAACTAGTTCCTAGACCTATTGATCACTCTATAATTGGAACTAAATGGATCTTCAAGAACAAAATGGATGAAAATAGTATGATCATAAGAAACAAAGTTAGGCTAGTTGCATAAGGCTATAGGCAAGAAGAAGGAATAGACTATGATGAAACTTATACACCAATAGCTAGATTAGAAGCAATAAGAATGCTACTTGCCTTTGCATGCTATAAAAACTTCAAATTGTATCAAATGGATGTGAAGAGTGCATTTTTAAATGGTTTCATTAATGAAGAAGTTTATGTTGAGCAACCTCCCGATTTTGAGAGTCATGAATTTCCTGAACATGTCTTCAAACTATCTAAGGCACTTTATGGTTTGAAACAAGCTCCTAGAGCATGGTATGAAAGACTGTCAAAGTTCTTAATAGAAAAAGGATTTTCAAGAGGAAAAGTAGATACTACTTTGTTTATCAAAATTAAAAATGAAGATTTACTAGTTGTTCAAGTGTATGTAGATGACATTAGTTTTGGATCAACTAATGAATCTCTATGCCAAGAGTTTGCTAAGATCATGCAAGGTGAATTTGAAATGAGCATGATGAGAGAGCTCACCTACTTCTTGGGACTTCAAGTGAAGCAAACTAAATGTGGAACCTTCATCAATCAAGCAAAATATACTAAGGATTTGCTCAAACGATTTGGAATGGACAACTACAAACCACAAGCAACTCCAATGGGCACAACATCAAGCTTGATAAAGATGAAAGTGGTAAGTGTGTAGACACTAAACTATATAGGTCTATGATTGGTTCATTGCTCTATCTTACTGCAAGTAAACCAGATATTTTGTTTAGTGTATGCTTATGTGCTAGATTTCAATCCTCTCCTAGGGAGTCCCACTTATTAGCCACTAAAAGGATCTTTAGATATCTTAAAGACACTCCCTCTCTAGACTGTGGTACCCTAAGGACTCCACCTTTGCTCTTCATGCTTTTTTTTTATGCAGATTTTGGGGACTGTAAAATAGATAGAAAGAGCACTTCAGGTACATGTCAATTCTTAGGGAATAGATTAATCTCATGGTTCTCTAAGAAATAAAATAGTGTAGCACAATCCACAATAGAGGCTGAATATATAGCAGCAGGTAGTTGTAGTGCTCAAGTATTATGGATTAAACACAAATAAAAGACTATGGTATTGACATGAAGCAAGTCTCAATCAAATGTGATAATACCAGTGCCATTAATCTATATAAGAATCCTATTCAACACTCTAGAACTAAGCATATTGAGATTAGGCACCATTTTCTTAGAGATCATGTACAAAAAGGAGATATAATTCTAGAGTATATTGATACCTTACATCAAATAGCTGATATCTTCACCAAACCTCTTGATAGAGATAGATTTTATGTTCTTAGAGGTGAATTAGGACTCATGAATGTTCCCTGAGATTTATCCCCTTCAAAACCTTGATTTCAAAGTGTTTTTTAACTGATTTTTCAATGTTTTTCTGGGCAAAAAGTATGAGAGATTGATCTTCAATCACTATAGATCGATCTTCATGCTCCAATTGGCCTAAAGCAGAAAGGTTAAGTTAGGCCGATTGATCTTCTTTACTATAAGATCGATCTCCTTAAGCCTCTGTAAAACAGCAGATCGATCTATGCATTTGGCAAGTCGATCTCCTTAAGCCTCTATAAAACAGCAGTTCGATCTATGCATTTGGAAAATCGATCTCCTTAAGCCTCTCTAAAACAGCAGATCGATCTATGCATTTGGCAAATCGATCTCCTTGAGCTTCTGCATTCTGAAGATCGATCCTTTGAAACAGCAGATCGATCTCTTCAAGGTTTTGGAAATATGAGATCGATCTGGTACCTCGACAGATCGATCTCCTTAGTCCTAGACTATAAAAATTGCTTCAAAATCCCCAAATTTCAAAAACCCAAATTTTTAAATCCCTAACCCTCTGTCGCGCCTCACCTTTCGATTCTCCCTCCAAGATCGATCTCGGTAAGTTTTTTGCCAAATCTTTTCATCATTTAGTGTTCTAGTAACCTACATTGCTGAATTTTCTTCAAAAATTTCTTGTTTTTGTGCTGAAATCTCCATTAGGGCAATTCTAGCACTGTTTCATTGGCTAGGTTTTAGAGAACTCCTCAAACAAGTGCTTAGGTGTCTTTAGAACAATCCTTATGGGTATCTAGGTTACCTCTTAGTAATACAACCATGCCTCGTCTTAAGAGAGCAACCAACAGAGAACCTAGACCATCTTCTTCACAACTACCCATTGCCTCTTCTGTCACTACCTTTAACAGGTGTTTTCAAACACCTGTAAAAAGGAAATGATATGAAGAGTATTTTTCCACTATGCCAATTAAACATTGGCGAACAATTGACTTCTCATTTTTAAATCGTATTGACTTTCCTTACCTATCTCAAATGGAAGAATTTGGTTGGCTTCCATTTCTTAAAATTAATACCCCGGCACCTCCAAACATAATCAGGGCCTTCTTTTCTAAATGCTTAACTCATCTACGACCCTTATGATACCTGCAAAATACTAGGGTTCAAAACGTTTGTCATGTCTAAAACAAAATCTATAGACACATCCATATTAGCCCGAGTGTTTGACATAAAAGATGAGGGGTTGACTGATGAAGAGGAAGAAGTTCCTCTAGAATTTGACCTTCCCGGGGATAAGGCGAGTGACCTACCGATGCACCTGAGGTTACTCCACCTTATCATCTTATGGAATCTTAGACCCTTTGGTACCCGTCACTCCACAGTTAGGAGACTAGATCGATTTTGGCTCCACCACCTCCACTCTTCCCAAAATCAAAAACCCAATCTGGTCCACTTCATATAAGAAGATTGGCTGAAGATCGTATGCGGCCAAGCCTCCACGATAGTTTTTCCACAACCGTTGGCGTACTTGCTTCAACGACTCGGGGTCGATTGCTCTTGTGAGACTGGTGAAGTGCCTTCCCCAAAGAGCGTATTAAACATTAGCACACTTCACCACATGGGGTACTATAAGGACTTTCAAGGGGAATGGAGGACGAAGCGAGAACAGCAGTCTGAGGCAGCCATGGAAGAAGACCCATCAGCTGAGCCTACTGCACCACCAACTGAACCTACTGAGGTTTCGTCTTCATCGACTGCTCAGCCCACTACACCTACATCATCATCAGACGGGCTAGAATCGATTGTGGGAATGATTATAGAGCTTAACCGAAAGATGGATGAAGGATTTGCAAACCTTCATGCCACACAGCAGGCTATGTTCAATGAGCTGCAGGTTACTCGGACTCGAGTCGAGGAACTCATGGAGCGCTTTCCTCCTCAGCCTTAGGACATGATTGTTAGGAATATTTTAGATACTTATGTTTACTGTTTGTTGTTTGAAACATCATTTGCTTGAATGCTTACTTTGTGAAATGACAGTTCATTTTGAAATGTGTTATAATGCGTTACCATTTTTGAAATGACATATCTTTTAAAAGTTAATTGCTTTTATACCTTTATTGTCATTGATATGACAAAAAGGGGGAGAAGAATACGCTAACACTAAGAAAACATGTTTAAATGTTTTAAAAGAAAACCTAAGTTAAGGGGGAGTTAATGGGCTAAAATTAAGGGGGAATTAAGGGAAGCTTACATTAAGAAGGAGTTTTTGAAAGAAAAATAAATTGTGTGCTTAAAGCAAATAGGGTAACTAAACATGTTATTAAATAAGTTTTGTCATATCAAAAAGGGGGAGATTGTTGAGTTATTACATTTTGAAATGACAAAACAAGTTAATTCAATAATATAGAAATGATTTAAAATATGTTTAGAGGCTATAAGTACTAGAAACTAAGTATTTAAGGATGAGAGATTGATCTAGTGAGATGAGAGATCGATCTCTTGGGTTTTTCAGTATGAGAGATCGATCTCATGAGAACAAGAGATCGATCTGCTAAAAGATTGAAATCTCAGAGAAACTGTATAGGATGTTGAGGAAGCAGAGATCGATCTGTAAGGGTTATAAGATCGATCTGATTATTACAGAATACCTGTGAGATCGATCTGGTCTAGGAAGAGATCGATCTCCAAAGGGTGAAAGTAGTAGATCGATCTGTAGATCGATCTATTCTCAAACAGAGAGTTTATAAGATCGATCTCATAAAGATAGAGATCGATCTCCTCAAAGTCAGAGAGTTAAGGAGATTGATCAAGGGTGTTTAAAGAACGATCTCCTCTCTACGAGAATACTTGCTAGATCGATCTGGAGATCGATCTTGTCTCAAATAGAGAGATTGGAAGATCGATCTGCTGGTTCGACAAATTGATCTTCACTAACATTTTCAAACTGTAAGATCGATCTCTACAAATATGAGATCGATCTCCATGCTTTACGTTGCTTTGTAATCGCAGCAAATTAAACTAAGAGATCGATCTGGTCATAATGGGAGATAGATCTGGCACTCTACTGGAGGTTTTCAACGGCTCTGTCTGCAAAATCCTCAACGAGAAAAATAGCATTAAATGCTCCAACTACCAATCCTGCTGTATAAAATCTAGCATTTAAGACACTGGAAAAAGACACACCATTGCAGTAAATTCTGTATATTCTCAAGAATTTCATTCCAACATTCTCTTTGTCTTCAAACATCATTTATTGATATTGTTGTAAATCTCTTTGTGTAAAAGCTACATTTATCCTACCCTCAAAAGAAAGCTTTACTTTGTATTCATCCTAAAATTAAGAGAGAAGAGGAGAGTTCCTCTGTGAGTTGATAATTCATTTTTTTTATAGAATTATTTATGCTTAAATTCCTAATTATTTATTTAATCCCCATATTATTTTATTAATAATCCCCTTTATTTAATTAAAATTCTTTAATGTGCAGATAAATTAAATCCGGATGAAACTCAGTCGTTTCAGATGAAATTGGGCTGAAAACGAGCTAAAGGAGACTGGACCACTTCCAATTTGCAGATCGAGTCATCAGTCGTCTGGACACGCGTGATGCCAGGTGTCCGTATTTTATTTGCTGCGAAACGATAAGATCGAAAGACACCATGGCAACCCTTTGGAAGACACACGCCGGGCCACATCATATAGCTAATTGGACAAAAAGACTGATGACGTGGAAATATCTACTCTGCAGCAAATCAAATGAAGACAAGTGGCCAAACAATACCAACTCATCTAGGATAAAAATTTACCATTGTACCCTTATGTTTGTGTATAAATAGAACATGATGGCAATTGAAAAAAAGGAGTAGAGAAGTAGAAGTAGGGTAAGTAGCCTAGGGTAGGAGTAGTGTAGAGTAATTTATGAGTAATTTTAATTTAGGATTAAGTAATTTTTAGAATAGTCTTCTTTTTCCGTTAGCTACCATTGATTTTATTTTGTTGAGCTACTGTTCATAGCAACTTTTAATTTTATTTTCATTGTTTCGAATTCGTTTGTCTTTCACATTAACTTACATTCACCATTTTTATTTCCTTCTCGGTTTTATAAAACCTTCAAATTTCTTTATTAGCTCCATGTTCCTATTCGGGTTTCTTTTGTTTATGTTCTTGTTATGAACGGTTTACTCAGACTTGGTGCTTGGTTAACCTCTTTGATCATTATATCTTCTGCATTAAAATTTACTGTTTTGAGAATCTTGAGTTGCAGTGCGGGGCTGTTTCGAGATATGGCTACTGTGTTGCGGGCTCGGTGAAGCATTATTTGCTGAGCCAAGAAGGTTGCGTGACAGAGTGAAGCATCGTTGCACGGCTACGGCATTTTTCGAGTTCTTTTTCTTTAGCATCAGTGTTACCTCAATTTTTTGTTCATTTTTTAGTCTCTAGTTAAAAGATTAAGCTCTGCATTAATTTTTTTTCTTTCTTTTCTTTCTTCGGTAAGTAGAGTTTCCCATTTTGTACTTACAATATCAGCCTGTATTTTAATTTTTCTGGTGGTTTTGTTCGCAATTTTGATGGGCACTATCATAACGGCAAATGATGATCGGGCTCAAGGAAGAAGGAGCATGACAGAATTGGAAATGCTGAGTTAACCAGCGGAGGCTACACTGAATCAGGATTACTGTCGAGTGATGCTGTATAGCAGCAGTGGCTGGAGTTTTCTTCTACTCTGTTCTCCTCTGTTCCACGATTTTTCACTATTGTTCACTCTTAATTTGCCTTGGCTTTGCATTAATGCTTTAATGTTGTTGCAGTTGAGTGGCTCGGGTTAAGGTTAAGCTGCTAAGTGCTGCACTGAAGCAGGAGGAGGCTTGGAGTTCGCTGAAGTAGCTGCTGTGTTGTTACCATTTGGTTATAACAGCACATAAACCGTGTTGCAGGAATTGCACCATGGATATAGTCTGCTGGCAGGGCTGTGTTGCAAGGCATGTAGCTGAACCAGGACAATGATACACAACAGAACCGAGAGCAGAATAGCAGAACATGTCTGCTGTAATTTAGGTGCATGAAGAAGCTGATGCTAGCTGAGCAGGATGTGGTCGCTGGTACACCAATAGTCGGACAGATCGGGAGCAAAATTAGACCAGTGCATGGAGCAGAAGGTTGGTGCCGAAAGCAATACCTGGATCGTGTTGGAGAGAGAGCAGGACAGCAAACCTGGACAGCAACTGATGCAGAGGTCGCGGACAGACTGGAGATAGCACGAACCAGCAGCTGGAGGACCTGGA
This sequence comes from Firmiana major, assembly GCA_033439115.1. Lineage (NCBI taxonomy): Eukaryota > Viridiplantae > Streptophyta > Magnoliopsida > Malvales > Malvaceae > Firmiana > Firmiana major. The sequence continues at coordinate 39,013,022 of CM065908.1, read as the reverse complement.
CAGCAAACCTGGAGAAGAACCATGCACAGTATTGTTTACGGGACCACCAGCTGGATGAGAAGTTAGCTTAAGGCCATGTTTGACATTTCATTTCTGCACATATCCAATTTTTCATGCATGCCTATTTCTATATTTTTATTAATTCTTTTAATTTTAGTTGTTAGCTTAGATTAGAGTTTTTAATTAAATTGCTTGTTAGTATTATTGCTTAGTGGTATAAAACTTAGTTTTAATTAGTTTAATAGTTAATTAAGTGTTCATTTAGAATTAGATTAGGGGTAGATTTATTTCATGCAATTTTAAATTTGTGTTCATTCTAAATTTAATCCAAATGTATTTCTCATGCATTAGTTAGATTTTATTGTTAAGTTAGTAATTAGATATAATTAGGATTAATTTAGAATTAATATTTTAGACATTTAGACTTGTAGTTATTTTCTTAATTTTTTTAGGATTTTATTTCATTAGATTTTAGGTTAGTTTAATTTGCAATTTTTGTTAATTAATTTAATTGCTTGCATATTTTATTTTTTAGGATGGTTTAATTTTAGTTTAATTAATTTCGTTTCTTATTTTCATATTTGCATTTTATTGCGTTAATTTAACGGTTTTAATTTTCTTTTGTAGGTTGTTGTTTTTAATTGCTTGGAGTATTGTAAGTACTTTTAGCTCGGTTTTATTTTATTTAGTTTTTATTATTTTACTGTTTTCCAATGATTTTAATTTTAGACTTTGTAGATCACCCACTTTAATTTCATAATTTGCTAGGATATACTTAGGGTAAGATTAACCGGTACTTAATTAGGCTAATCAACTTCTCTGTGGGACGATAACTCGGGACTCAAATCCCATTATTACTTGTACGATCTGTGCACTTGCGGATAATACCCTTAGGCCGTGTCAAGTTTTTGGCACCGTTGCTGGGAAAGTTTTAATTAGTCGTTAATTAATATCGGTGAAATTATGCTTAGGTGTAATTCTAGTTTGTGGATATTTAGGTTGTAAATATTTAGATCCTTAGATTAGTTTAGTTAATTTTTCCATAATTAATTAAAATAAAATAAATTTAAAAATTTTAAAAAAAAAACTTAAAAAAAATTTCTAAGGACTTTTTGATGATTGCATGCGTAGAGCCAGGAGTTATGATTGCTTTCCTTTAAATCCTGAAATTGAACACTGAGAAAAATTTGAAGGGATTCTAGGAAATTATTAGCTCCGCTGCAAAACATCATGGCAGAAAATAGGGAATTTAGAACTGTTGGAGATTATGCAATGCCGACGATTGGAGGTTATTATACTGGCATTAGGCCACTAGCTGTCCATGCAAATAACTTTGAAATTAAGCCCGCAATCCTTCAGATGATTCAGACTTCATTGCAGTTCAGTGGGCTCTCTCATGACAACCCACATGCTCACCTTGGGCAATTCCTGGACTTATGCAACACGTTCGAATATAATGGATTATCTAATGATGCGCTTAGGCTTAGATTATTCCCCTTCTCACTTAGGGATAGGGCGAGACACTGGTTAACCTCCTTGCCTCCAGGATCCATTTCTACATGGGACGAGTTAGCCCATCAATTTCTATCTAAGTTTTTCCCTCCCTCTAAAATGGCCAAACTCTGTAGTAATATATCTTCCTTTGCCCAGTACGACTCTGAATCTCTTTACGAAGCATGGGAACGATATAAGGAGCTTCTTAGGAAGTGCCCTCACCATGGCCTACCTTTGTGGTTGCAAGTCCAGACCTTCTACAACAGACTTACAAGCCCAAATAAGACCATTGTTGACGTTGCGGCGGGTGGAGCGCTAATGTGTAAAACAGAGGAGGAAGCTTATGAGTTGTTAGAAAAGATGCCGGCTAACAACTATCTATGGTTCTCGGAGAGGTAATTGCCAAAGAAGTCAGCGGGTATTTATGAGCTCGGCATACTGTCTACCTTAACCTCTCAAATCGCTAACCTTACAAAGAAGTTAGAGTCGCTCAGTACCCAACATAATCCTCCCACTAGTCCTAACCCTGTGTATTCTATCCAAAGTCCTTTTCTTTCATGCGAGCTGTGTAGTGGTACCCACTCTGTAGATAGGTGTCTGCTCAACTTAGAATCGGTTCAGTATGTTGCTCCCCCTACGCAACAGAACAACCTTTTTTCAAACACCTATAATTCAGAGTGGAGGAACCATCCTAACTTTTCTAGCTCTAGACCTGCAGGACTCCCTACTTTTCGAGCTCCACCGATTTAGGTACCACCACGATCGTAATTTCCATATCACCCGCCTCATCAACCATCCCCACCACAATTTCAGCATCATCCATCTCACTTCCATCAACCACCACCACTACCACTTATGCAGCCCCAACTCTACCATGCACCAGCAGCTAGAAGAAGCCTATATTAGAGGAGATGTTCTCAACGATCCTGCAAAATCAAGCTACTTCAATTAAGAACTTAGAGGTTCAGGTGGGACAAATAGCTAGTGCTCTTAGCCAACGACCTAAAGGGACCCTTCCTAGTAATACTGAAGTTAATCCTGTTAAGCAAAGGGAGGGTAAGGAACATGTTAGATCTATCACCCTTAGGAGTGGCAGAGAGCTAGAGGAGCCACAAGTTAAGTCCCAACCTGAACAACACATAGTTGAAGAATTCGTAAGTTCTAAAGAAGCAGCTCAAAAAGAGCAGGAACCTAAAGATCGGGCTGCAAAAGAATCCAAGTTAGGCACTTCTTCATCTATACCTTCTTCTTCTTCATTGCCTTCCTCGCCCTCTGATTCTACACAGGTTCCCACTACATTGCCTCTAGTTAGACCACCAGTACCTTTTTCTCAGAGGTTCCAAGATCAAAAGCTGAAACGACAATTTGCTAAATTTCTTGAGGTTTTTAAGAAACTTCACATCAACATTCCTTTCGCAGATGCCTTAGAGCAAATGCCAAGTTATGTGAAGTTTCTAAAGGATATCCTCTCGAGGAAGAAAAGACTGGAAGATTATGAGATAGTGGCCTTAACTGAGGAATGTAGTGCCATAATCCAGAGGAAATTACCCCCCAAGCTCAAGGATCTCGGGAGTTTTACCATACCATGCACTATAGGAAATTTATTCTTTGGTAGAGCCCTGTGTGATTTAAGAGCTAGTATCAATCTAATGCCTTTGTCTATCTATCAGAAGTTAGGAATAGTGGATGTCAAGCACACTACAGTGACCCTTCAGCTAGCAGATCGATCTATTAAATGTCCAAAGGGGGTCATTGAGGATGTCTTAGTAAAGGTGGACAAGTTTATTTTCCCTGCAGATTTTATTGTACTAGATATGGAGGAAGACAGGGAAGTCCCCATTATTTTAGGCAGACCTTTCCTAGCTACTGGTAGGACGATAATTAATATGCAAAATGGGGAGTTGACTATGAGAGTGCAAGATCAGGAAGTGAAGTTTAATGTTTTCAAACCTTTGAAGCTCCCTGATGACTCTCAAGAGTGTTTTAAAATGGAGATTAATGAGGATATAAGGCTTAAGCACATGAAATTTGAAAGAAGGGGGGAAGTAGATAGAGTTCAAGAGGATTTAACTGTTAACATTTTATCACCATTATGGTTGATCCTCCTACTCTTCGCCCTGGTGCTGAGTGTTGTGTTTTTTAGCTACATTTGAAGTGGCTGTGTTTTCCTTTTCACCATGTATACAGTTCTTTTTCTTTTTATTTTTTGTTGTTTCTTTCTTTGTTTATTTTACAGGTTTATTTTCTAGTTTTACGCTTTCAATCAAAGCTTCAGTTGTTCATCATCATCAGAAAGGGGAGTACTCTATTTCTGATCTTTTAATTCTTATATTATCTGTACACTGAGGACACTGTGCACTTCAAGTTTGGGGGAGGGGATATCACTTGAGTATTTTTCAAAAATTTGAGCAAAATTGAAAAAATTTTAAAAAATTTTTCGAAAAGTTGAGCTTAAATTGTTTGATTTGGGATGATTTAGTGCTTAGCATGTAGTTTTCCCATATTCCGATGATATGACCCCATGATTTAGTCTGACTTTGATTGACTGAGAAGCATGATTATAGGAAAAGCATGAAATGGAGTTCTTGAATTTGTCTTGATTCTGATTGTGATTTCCTCATTTTATCCACATATCATGTCATGAATCTGTATATTTATTTATAGAAAGCTTATGTGGACCTAGGATTGCATTTGTTCAGTTGATTTTGTGTATCATATTCTAGAATTTCTTTGATCTAATCTCGAGGTGAAATATTATATCACAATTAATTAGGGAGATGATTTAGGCTATCTTTGGATCGTTTGAGCCTTTCTAGCCATCCTTGTACATATTTTACCCCTAGTCACCCATCTGGGCCAAATAAGTTTTTCTCTGTAAATACACCTACATAAATTTCCTTAGCTTAAATACTTTGTTCCTATCCCTTACCCCGAAAGCATGAAAAGTCATTTGATATATTGTGAGCTTTGTACATATGAGTATCTGGTGATAGTGAAAGTTCGAAAAAAAATTGCAAAAGAAAGAAAAAGAAAAAGAAAAGAAGAAAGAAGAAAAATACAAAAATAGAATAAAATGTCTAGTGAAATTAATAAGTTTGGGGGAAATAATTAGAGCTCTTACATTAAAGATCCTAGAAGTAATGCATGTTAAGGGGTAATTAAACATAAATCAACTTTATCATACCCTAACCCCAGCCTTACATTACAAGCTTAATGAAGTCCTATTGATCTTTGATTAAGTATGACTACATTAGTGGAGAGATTAGTGAAAAGCAAACTTATGGGAATGATTACTTGTCATTGACTTTGTATTCACTATGTTTGCATAAACTGATCTGGATAATGTACTTTGAAGTGGCTCTGACATTTTTCACACACACACGAGGAGTCCAATTTGGGTTAGGACTTATGATGGAATAATTCCAAGTGTTGGACTTATAATTGTGATTCTTTGATTTCATAGTCTGTACTTTTTCTTTGAGGATAATGTTGGGGAAATTATTATGTTTTGTACTTATCATTCCTACAATTATTTTGTTTTGCTTGAGGACAAGCAAAAACTCAAGTTTAGGAGTGTGATAATTCTATTTTTTTATAGAATTATTTTTGCTTAAATTCATAATTATTTATTTAATCCCCATATTATTTTATTAATAATCCCCTTTATTTAATTAAAATTCTTTAATGTGCAGATAAATTAAATCCGGATGAAACTCAGTCGTTTCAGACGAAATTAGCTGAAAACGAGTTAAAGAAGACTAGACCACTTCCAATTTGCAGACCGAGTCATCAGTCGTCTGGACACACGTGATGCCAGGTGTCCGTATTTTATTTGCTCCGAAACGAGAAGATCGAAGGACACCGTGCCAACACTCTGGAAGACACACGTCGGGCCACATCAAACAGCTAATTGGACAAAAATATTGATAATGTAGAAATATCTACTCTACAGCAAATCAAATGAAGACAAGTGGCCAAACAATGCCAACTCATCTAGGATGAAAATTTACCATTGTACCCCTATGTTTGTGTATAAATAGAACATGATGGCAATTGAAAAAAAAAAAAGGAGTAGAGAAGTAGAAGTAGGGTAAGTAGCCTAGGGTAGGAGTAGTGTAGAGTAATTTAAAAGTAATTTTATTTTAGGATTAAGTAATTTTTAGAATAGTCTTCTTTTTTCGTTAGCTACCATTAATTTTATTTTGTTGAGTTACTGTTCATAGCAACTTTTAATTTTATTTTCATTGTTTCGAATTCGTTTGTCTTTCACATTAACTTACATTCACCATTTTTATTTCTGATATTACCTTTTAACGACAACGGGGTGGTTCTTTCCACGTGTTGGTGTTGCGCTAAACGACAAAGAGATGAAGTTGATGCAATTTCTTCCACGTGTGCCTTAAATCTTCTGCAACTGCAAAAACAAGGGAAATCAGAGAGAGGCAGGGATTTGTCCCTGCACGCGCACTCCGATGATTAAGTTAGAAAACTGAGTATCTGTATATCGGAGAAAGGGAATTTGTATTGCAGAGAAATAGATTGAAATTGTTTCGTTCCCCTCCTTTCCGAATCCTTACCTGGGGTATTTATAGGTTTCTCCCGGGTCGGATTGGGCATCACGTCCTATCCGGGTTTGGGGCCTAGGCGCATGTCTGGGCTGTGACAGAGTCATTAGGCACTCTGTCGCGGTTTGGAACTGGACGACTTGCGGGTGAGTTCGACATGCGGCAGAGTACCCGTGAACCTCTACTGCGGCATATGCGACAGAGCTTTGTCGCAGTACATGCGGTAGTGCTCTGTCTCGATCTGTGCGGTAGAGGTCTATCGCGACATACAGTGTCGCACAGAGACTCTACGCAGAGTCTCTATCGCCTAGAGACTCTGTTGCCTACCAAAGCAACTGTGTCGCGTGGAGACTCTATCGCCTAGAGACTCTGTCGCTATAACAGCCACGTAGCTTATATTGTGCTTGACACGTGGCGGTCTCTGGTTGGTTGATCCTCGTACACGTGGACTTTGATGATAGGACCACCATCAATTGCTCCCCACTCTTTGGTAGGAATTTTTCCTGCGAAAGAGTATCTTGGATTCGCAGTTCTCGGGCCACTCGCGGTTCCTGGGCCGGTTCGGATCCCCACACGTGTGTTGACGCAGCTGCGCCTCTATATATACTAGGTCCCTGTTGTCACAGTCGCTACTGAGTTCTCTCGCTAAGACCACTCTGCCGCAGATTCTCTCAACACTCTGTCGCATCTTTGTTGAATCTCTGTCGCAACTCTCTCGCATCTGTTTGCAACTCTCTCGCTCAAAACATCACTATGTCGCAAGTTTGCTGCGTGGTCGAAAACTCTGTCGCCCTGCGCATTTTGCCATTCTTCTGTTTCTCTGTTAGGTAAAACTCTGCCGCCAATAGTTGTTCCTTGATTTTTCTCGAACTTTCAAAAAATGGCTGGCCACGGTATAGGGAAACAAATAGATCTAGGAGTCAAGTCGACTTTGAAGGAAGCCGACATCCAAGACCTTGTATCTAGGTTTCCTTTGCCCGAAGGATACTCCTATAGGCTTCCAAACCCTCAAGAAAGCGACATACGTCACGTGTCCGACGGGATAGTTATTTTTAAGGCATCCTTAGAATTAGGACTTCGTTTTCCGTTATCCGACTTTGCGGCTTCTTTCCTTAGGACGCATAGGATTGCCCCCGGACAACTGCATCCTCACGCATGGATGCAACTAGTAGGGTTTACCGTACACTGCTGCCTAAGGGGCGTTTCTCCGTCTCTTCCCCTTCTTGATGTATTCTTTAGATTTCGAGGCAGCCCGGGCTTAGTGCCTTATTCACTTCAGCGGGTGTATATGCCTGGATTTGAAAATAGGTTATTTGAGAAACCCGCTAACAAGCTTCACGATTTTGAATCGGAGTGGCTTGTTATGGAAACGCTTGGGGGCTTGGATTTCCCCACTCGTTGGGAGACTAGGCACGAAATCCCCAAGGGTCCCAGGATTTCTACACTTAGAGATCAGTTATCGTCGGACGTCAATAGGTTACTAGTTGATCGTCCCATTAGCCTTGACAGCCTTATATCAAATGAAAATTTTATATCAGCTGGCTGGGGTGTGGGTCCCGTCCCTATTGTCAGCCTTTCTGTTCCTTCCTTGGATCCTCCATCTTCAATTCCCCCTGAGTTGAACCTTGAACCACTAAGGCCGCAGGAAGATATAGGGAGCACAAATGTAGAATCTAGCTCTGATAACGAACCCTTAGCTGACCTGAGTGGCTCGGAAGGGTTTGGTTCAACTTTCATGGTTCTTCCTGACGACGATACAATAAATATAGAGTCCCTTCAGGAGCATTTTGATTCTCCTGATGGTAACTTTTTATGCTTTTTTAGTGCTTGCTGATTTTGATTATGTTTTTGACCGCTTATTTGTTCTCTTTCTTTTTTGCAGAAATGAGCCACTTTCGACGATCTCTAGCGCGTCAAGTCACGGAGGCTGGTCCGTCTAGTGACCCCACTAGAAAGAGACCTCGTTTAGCTGACGATGTTCGTAGCGAGGCATCGGTCCCGTCTCAGTTGCCTCGGGCTCGGACCCCACCCATTTCCAGGCCAACGATGCCTCCTCCACCTCCGAAACAAAGGGATCCCTCTCGGGATAGGGGGAAAGTTCCTTCTTCTTCAGGGGGGGCTTCCGGTTCATCTGGACGATCTCGTTCTGAAGAGCGCGCTGAATGCAACATTATTCCATCCCAGCGAAAGAATCGAAGGCGCTTGTATGTCGAGTCGTCAATGGGGACTAGGCCAATTCTCCCGAGGATAGGCTCTATTGATGGGAGGTCCTACCCTGTGGACGGTGGTTATATCATGAGGGGGGCCGAGTTTTGGGTTTACTTGGGAGTTCGCGACAACGATACCTTGGACACTTCGGGGGTGGCTTCTCGACTGAGTTGGGCCACTATTCTCCCGAAGGACGAGGCTAGAATATTCAGGAATTATCCGGAGGGAGAAGACTTGGCTGATATGGAAGTGATAAGGGTAATTTTCATATTCTTATTCGTTTAACTTCTTTTTTCTATACTTTTGAGTTTGACTTTTTGTATTTCTTTCCAGCTCGCTCAGAGGACCGCGGCCAACAATGCTCAACACCGAGCCTATCGGGAGCGAACTGACAAGGAAATTCGAGAGTTGAAGGACAAGGTCATGGAACTGTCGAATACTGTCAACAACTTGTCCAAACTTCCAGATGTGGTACGAAACTTGGAAGAGCAGCTCTCGAAGGCGCGCCAAGATTTGGACCAGGCCAAAGGGGATCTTACCGTCGAGGCGGCTCGGTCGAGTAAGTTCTATGAAGATCTTCAGGAGGCCCAAGCCGAACTGGACCGTATACAGTCCAATTACGGGTCCTTACTTAATCGTAATCAAGAGCTCGAGCATTATGTCGCCGAGTTAGAAAGTCGGGCTGCTCCTTCGCTAACTCGAGTGGAGATTGATAGCATCAGGGCAGAGGCCGTGAAGGAGTACTGCCTTTCTAGGGATTGCTTGAGGCGGAAGGAGGATTTTTTGAATCCCTATGTGAAATACGGATTTTACCTTGCTCGATCCTGGTTGGAGAAGCATAGGGAAGGCGAGGAATTCCCCGAACTCCAATATACAGATGAGGCGATGCTGTTCGAGGCCCCTGATTGGACCAAGTACGAGCCCGGGGCTGAACCTGCGGACGAGCTTTTTAAGAGGACTGCCCAGGATGATCTTGTAAACCTCACCGGTCCTTGGGAGCCGGTGAACCTGGACGATGCTCCCGAGCCTATTGACGCTCTCCTCGACTTGGAAGGGGAGGATGGTCAATAGTCTTTAGGGAGCGAGGGTCTGTCGACAGTTGATCCCCAGCCTCCTTCTGAAGATTGAATTGTTGTTTTTGTTTTTTTTTTTGTTTTTCTTTTCGAGTATTCTGTCGTTTTGTTTTGATTTTTTACTTTTGTTGGATGTACTCGTAAAGATGTACTTGTAATTTTCTTGAATGAAATGGAATTCAAATTTTGTTCATGCTTCGTATCGTATTACTTTTCGATTTATCCTTTATTCATCCTTTGTCTGTTTGTTTGTTTTACTTGTGTGTATTTGTTTTGTTCATTCGTATATGCTCCCCAATTCTTAATAGAAAGATATATTTTCAGAAAGAATTTTCCATATAAACATATCGTTTTCTGAGGCCTGATTACCACGACGCGAGTGCGTCTTCAGTTTTTATGGCCTTTATGTTTCCATTGTCTGGCCACAGTGACGCATAGCGCCTCAGGCTCTTACGGCTCGTCTGAGTATACGCCTGGCCACAGTGACGCATAGCGCCTCAGGCTCTTACGGCTCGTCTGAGTATACGCCTGGCCACAGTGACGCATAGCGCCTCAGGCTCTTACGGCTCGTCTGAGTATACGCCTGGCCACAGTGACGCATAGCGCCTCAGGCTCTTACGGCTCTTCTGAGTAAACGCCTGGCCACAGTGACGCATAGCGCCTCAGGCTCTTACGGCTCGTCTGAGTATACGCCTGGCCACAGTGACGCATAGCGCCTCAGGCTCTTACGGCTCTTCTGAGTATACGCCTGGCCACAGTGACGCATAGCGCCTCAGGCTCTTACGGCTCGTCTGAGTATACGCCTGGCCACAGTGACGCATAGCGCCTCAGGCTCTTACGGCTCTTCTGAGTATACGCCTGGCCACAGTGACGCATAGCGCCTCAGGCTCTTACGGCTCTTTTGAGTATACGCCTGGCCACAGTGACGCATAGAGCCTCAGGCTCTTACGGCTCGTCTGAGTCCTGTCACAAGATTTAGATATATAAAAGCTTGAGATATATAACAAAAGAACAATCTGCAGAATTATTGGATAATAGTATCTTGTGACAGTGTAAATAAATAATAACGTGAGAATATAACGTTCGAGAAAGAAAATATAACGATTAGTTCAAATACGATTTTAGGTGATTTGAATTCAATGTTTTCCCTATTTTCTTTCCTTGCAGAGTTTCTAGGATACAGGTGTTGGGCCCAATTTTATGTTTGATTCTGAATAGACCTTCCCAATTGGCTCTGAATTTTCCATCTTCCTTTAAGGCATTTGTGATATGCGACTTTCTGAGCACCAAATCTCCTTCGAACATTGGTCTAGCTCTCACCCGGCTATTATAATAGTTGACCACCCTCTGATGATAGGATGCTAACCGAATAGCTGCGGCTTCTCTATGCTCATCAAGCATATCTAGGCTTTCCCTTAGTGCTTGTGAATTCTCTTCTTCTACTAAGGGCACCATCCTGGGTGACAACACTCCAATTTCCACTGGGATCAATGCTTCAGCGCCGTACACAAGGCTGAATGGCGTTTCTCCTGTCGATACCCGACTGGTGGTACGATATGCCCATAAGACACTAGGCAATTCATCCGCCCATGCCCCCTTAGCTTTGTCTAATCTGGTCTTCAACCCATGAAGAATTGTTCGATTACTGACTTCGGCCTGTCCATTGGCTTAAGGATATGACACAGAAGAAATCCTTAGCTAAATGTCGAGGCGCTTACAGAATTCACGAAAGGCATTACAGTCAAATTGCTTTCCGTGGTTAGCATTTAAGATGCGTGGGATTCCGAACCGACAGATAATGTCTTTCCACACCATCGCCTCCACTTTTTTCTCTGTGATTGTAGCTAAAGGCTCCGCTTCGATCCACTTTGTAAAGTAATCGGTGGCAACCAATAGGAACTTTCTTTGGCCTGTGGCTAATGGGAAAGGCCCTAGAATGTCCAACCCCCATTGTGCGAAAGGAATTGGCTGTATCACGCCCTGGGAGGGAGTCACTGGGGCTGTCGTTATTAGTGCAAACCTTTGGCATTTGTCACACCCGCGGGCTTTGTCCATTGCATCTTTTTTCAATGACGGCCAGTAGAATCCCGATTGCAGTATCTTAGCAGCAAGGGCTCTAGCTCCTAAGTGTTCACCATAAATTCCTTCGTGCACTTCGGCTAGGACATAATCTGCTTGCTCTGGCCCCAGACACTTTAATAAGGGTGATGAATATCCCCTTTTGTACAGTTCCCCGTTGATTAGTGTGAACTTCGCCCCTTGTATTCTTAAGCGACGGGCATCGTCCTTATCCTGGGGGAGTGTACCCTCAGTGAGATACTGTTTGAATGGGGATCTCCAATCATTTCCCATTTCAATATCATACACCTCGACCTCTTCAATACTAGGTCGTTCGAGTCTCTCCACTTTCACTATCCTTCCTCCTTTCTTACTGGAAGAGGCTAACTTGGACAATGAATCCGCGTGCGTGTTTTCAGACCGATTGATTTGTATTAGCTGGAAGTTCTTAAAAGTCTGAGCCAGAGATTGGACTTTCTTCAGGTAAGGGGCCAGCATTGGTTCTCGAACCTCATATTGCCCGTTGAATTGGTTTACCACCAATTGAGAGTCACTATGTGCTACTAAGTGGTGAACCTACAGCTTTTCTGCCAACCTCATCCCGGCTATCAAAGCCTCATACTCCGCTATGTTGTTCGAACTGGGGAACCCAAACTGTAAGGAGTATTCCAGGGATTTCCCTTCTGGCGTTACCAAGACTACACCCGCTCCGCTTCCGTTGGCACTTGATGCCCCGTCGACATACAGTAACCATGGTTGAGTTTCCCTTCCACCGCTGTCACTCGGGCTAGTGCATTCTACTATAAAGTCTGCCAGAGCTTGACCTTTGATAGCCTGCCGGGGTTGGAACGTGATATCATATCCTTCAAGTTCCACTGCCCATTTCACTAGTCTCCCTGAGTGTTCAGGCTGCTGAAGGATTTGTCTTAACGGTTGATCCGTCAAGACAGTGATGGGGTGTGCCTGAAAATAAGGGTGCAACTTACGCGAGGCCATCACAAGGGCCAACACTAGTTTCTCGGCCAGCGGATAATGGGTCTCTGGGTCTAACAGTACCTTGCTCACATAGTAGATGGGGCGGTACACTATTTCATCCTTCTTCAGTAGTACCGCACTGACGGCGAAATCGCCGACTCCCAAGTACATATACAGTTGTTCCCCTTCCAAAGGTCTTGTCAATAAAGGTAGCTGCTTCAAATACTCTTTGAGGTCTTCAAAGGCTTTTTGACAATCTCCTATCCATTCGAAGTTTTTTCCTCCCCGCAGAGTTTTGAAGAATGGCAAGCTCCTTTCTGCTGACTTTGACAAAAAGCGATTCAGAGCTGCTATTCTGCCTGTCAATCTCTGGACATCTCTTACAGTGGTTGGGGGTTTCATGTCGATGACTGCCTGTACCTTTTTGAGATTTGCCTCAATACCCCTGTCAGTGATCATGAAGCCCAAGAACTTCCCTGATCTCACCCCGAATGAGCACTTCTCGGGATTTAGCTTCAAATTGAATCTCCTCAGTACCTCAAATACCCGGGACATCTGATGAGCGTGAGACTCTCCTACTCGGCTCTTGATGATCATATCGTCCACTTAGGCTTCCATGGTATTTCCCAGAAGATCTTTGAATACTTTGTTCACCATTCGCTGATATGTGGCTCCAGCATTCTTTAAACCGAATGGCATTACCCGATAGCAATATGTTTCGTCATCGGTTATAAAAGAGGTTTTCTCTTCATCTTCTGGGTGAAGCATGATTTGGTGATACCCGGAGAAGGTGTCTAAGAAGCTGAGGAGTTCATATTCGGATGTCTCATCCACAAGTCTATCTATCCGGGGTAAGGGGTATGAATCTTTAGGGCAGGCTTTATTCAGATCAGTGAAATCTACACACATTCGCCACTTCCCACTAGATTTCTTTACCATTACCACGTTGGCTAGCCACTCAGGGTAGTAGACCTCTCGAATGAATCCGGCGTCTAGGAGTTTATTCACTTCTTCAGTGATTGCTTTTTGTCTTTCCGGGGTAAAATTCCTCTTTTTCTGCTTGACAGATCTGTGCCCGGGTAAGATGTTAAGCTCATAGCAGATCACTTCGGGTTTAATTTCGGGCATGTCTGTCGGGGTCCGAGCGAAAACATCCGAGTTTCTCCTCAGGCATTCAACTATCTCCCTCCTTGCTTGTTCGTTCAGCTGAGTCCCGATGAAAGCCTTCTTCTCTACATCCCCCCTGATTAGCTCAATGGCCTCTATTTCCTCTACAGGCTGAGGCTTGGGCGGATCATCTATGCACAAAGTCTCCTTTCTCTGTGCTCCTATGTTAGAGGTAGAAGCGATATAACAAGTACGGGCACTCCTTTGATCTCCTCGCACTTGCCCGACTCCGTGGGGAGTGGGGAACTTCATTAACAGATAATAAGAGGATATCACCACCCTCATGTCGTTCAGTACGGGTCTACCCAGGATCATGTTGTAAGCAGCAGAGGTTGACCTTACTACCATGAACAATACTTACTGAGTCACATCCTTCGGGTTTTCTCTGAGAGTCACAGGCAACTCTATGGACCCGGCCACCCTCACCCTTTCGCCCGTAAATCCGTACAGTGGCGTCATAACAGGCCTCAACCTATCTTCGGATATGCTCATTTTTTCGAAGCAATTCCAATATATTAGGTTCACCGAACTCCCGTTATCGACCAGGATTCTGCTCACTGGATGTTTTGCCACTACTGCGGATATTACCATGGGGTCATCATGGGGCATGACAATGTCACCTTTGTCAGCCGGAGTGAACATGATGGGTTCTTTGTCCGCTTTCTCCTCCATTACAACATTAACCTGATACGCTTGCCTTGCGTAGCTCTTACGGGAAGCAGAGGAGCTTCCCGCCATCGATTCCCCTCCTGCAATAACATTTATTGCCGGGGCGGTAGGTTCGTTGTTTGGCTGATTGCCCCGGGGAATGGGCCTAAATGCTTCATTCCTTGGCCTATTTCCTTCGTTATCATTATTTGGCACATTTCGCGGACGGTTATTCCTTCGATCACGCGGAGGATAACGGGGTCGCTCACTTCTCCACAGGAAGCGGTTGATTTTCCCCTCTCTAGCTAGTCTTTCTAGCTGATCCATCAGGTCTCTGCATCTCTCCATGGGGTGACCGTGAGCGCAATGGAATTCGCAGTAGGCATCAGAGTTTCGTCCTACATCTCTAATCTTCTTCTTGGGGAATTTCAACAATCCTGCCCCTTCGATAGCTGCTAGTATCGCGGTGCGATGCTCATTTAATCTGGTATAACCTTCATACCTGAGCTTAGGGGCCTTGTCTGCTCTAACGGGTCTTGGAGAGCTTCTCTCAGGTACATCCCTCTCTCTCTTTTTTCCTTCCCTTGTCTCCAGGGGAGGTATCATCTTCATCACTTCTTCCTGAGCCACATATTTGTTGGCTCTGGTAAACAGGTCGGGAAGTGTCGCCGGCTGGTCGAGGGAGAGGGATTCTTGCAACTTTTCAGACCTCGTCCCTTGCAACATTGCAGCCATGGCTACTCCTACCGGTAGATCGTCAACCTCCAAGGTTGCATCTCAGAAACGATCTACGTAGCTCTTCAAGGATGCTTTATTCCCTTACT
Organism: Firmiana major; assembly: GCA_033439115.1. Taxonomy (NCBI): domain Eukaryota; kingdom Viridiplantae; phylum Streptophyta; class Magnoliopsida; order Malvales; family Malvaceae; genus Firmiana; species Firmiana major. The sequence goes on along the minus strand of CM065908.1, from coordinate 38,998,010 downwards.
TCAGAGTGAGTAGGAAAGTAGCGTCCTTCTTTCTCTGGCTATTAATCATGAAGACTTGCAAAAATTCATTTCGCAATTGGTCGAAGGATGAGACGGAACCTTGGCGCAACCCATTGAACCACTTCAGAGCATGCTCGGACAATGTGAGTGAAAAAGCCCTGCACATAATTTCGTCCTCCCATCCATGCAGCAACATGAGGGACTCATAACTCTGTATGTGGTCATATGGGTCTGCTTTGCCTGTGTAAGTGGCCATAGAAGGCATCTTGAACTTCTTCGGCAAAGGTTTGTTCATGATCTCTGGACTGAACTGAATCCTCCTTTTTTTACGATCATCCGGATACTCCAGTTTCCTTTTTTCCAAAATCCTTTCGACCACTTTCTCCACATTTTTTGACCCTTGGACTGAGTATGCTCCCCTTACTTCGGGACTTGAAGAGTCCCACTGGTAAGCACCCCTTCCGGCACCTCCCATTCCGGGATGCGACCTCATACCTTCGAAACAATCTCGGAGGTCAGGACTCTTCTATCTTTGTCGCTTCCCGGACCTATGTTCTTCCAACTCATGCTCCAGCCCCCTTGGAGAAGTACTGCGCAATGCGGGAGAACTCTGCCGCATATGTGCCGCGGGAGAACTCTGCCGCCAGTCCGGCACGGGTGAGCACTGATGCCTGCAATCTGCGAGAGAGCTCTGCTGCCTAACTGCCGCAGATGAGCTCTGTCGCCTGAGATCCACGGGTGAGTTCTGCCGCCTGAGATCCGCGGGTGAGCTCTGTCGCTTGTCTGCTGCGGGTGAGCTCTGCCGCATGTGATCCGCGGGTGAGCTCTACGACCTACCTGCTGCGGGAGAACTCTACCTCCTATCCGGCGTGGGTGAGCTCTGCCGCATAAGTGCTGCAGGTGGATTCTGCCGCCTGCCCGGCGCGGGTGAGCTCTGACGCCTGCAATCCGTGAGAGAACTCTGTCTTGTTGGGTCTGCGGTAGTATCCACCTCCCGTGACGCTTCCACAGGGTGACTTCTTTGAAATGCGATAGAGTTTGGGATCAGTCAAGTGGTATTATTTTGCGCTCTTTCCCCTTGTCCATCATTCACTATGGTGGAGGGTTGACCTCTCTCGTAGGTCTGCTTTGGGATGTTTTCCCCCACCATCTGCTGCACTTCAGGGGGTAAGCTAAACTGTGGGAGAGCATCTCTGAAAAAGTTCACCATAGCCTTCAACGCTGTCATCGTCTCCTCATTCTGACGTTTCAGAGCCTCAAATTCCTCTAAAGAAACCAAGGCTTCTCTGCCATCCCTTTCACTCTGTCTTCGTCCTTGCTCTGACCTGACAGGGGGACTCACAGAATTCTTCTCTCCTGTCCCCCCAGCTGTAGAATGTGTCCTCACCATTTTAATAAGGAATCTGACTTTTCGTTCTGATTTCCCACAGACGGCACCAATTGATATTACCTTTTAACGACAACGGGGTGGTTCTTTCCACGTGTTGGTGTTGTGCTAAACGACAAAGAGATGAAGTTGATGCAATTTCTTCCACGTGTGCCTTAAATCTTCTGTAATTACAAGAACAAGGGAAATCAGAGAGAGGCAGGGATTTGTCCCTGCACGCGCACTCTGATGATTAAGTTAGAAAACTGAGTATCTGTATATCGGAGAAAGGGAATTTGTATTGCAGAGAAATAGATTGAAATTGTTTCGCTCCCCTCCTTTCCGAATCCTTACCTGGGGTATTTATAGGTTTCTCCTGGGTCGGATCGGGCATCACGTCCTATCCGGGTTTGGGGCCCAGACGCGTGTCTGGGCTACGACAGAGTCATTAGGCACTCTATCGCGGTTTGGAACTGGACGACTTGCGGGTGAGTTCGACATGCGGCAGAGTACCCGTGAACCTCTGCTGCGGCATATGCGACAGAGCTTTGTCGTAGTACATGCAGTAGAGCTCTGTCGCGATCTGTGCGGTAGAGGTCTATCGCGACATACAGTGTCGCACAGAGACTCTACGCAGAGTCTCTATCGCCTAGAGACTCTGTCGCCTACCAAAGCAACTGTGTCGCATGGAGACTCTATCGCCTAGAGACTCTGTCGCTATAACAGCCACGTGGCTTATATTGTGCTTGACACGTGGCGATCTCTGGTTGGTCGATCCTTGTACACATGGACTTTGATGATAGGACCACCATCAATTTCCTTCTCGGTTTTATGAAAAGTTCAAATTTCTTTATTAGCTCCATGTTCCTATTCGGGTTTCTTTTGTTTATGTTCTTGTTATGAACGGTTTACTCAGACTTGGTGCTTGGTTAACCTCTTTGATCATTATATTTTCTGCATTAAAATTTACTGTTTTAAGAATCTTGAGTTGCAGTGCGAGGATGTTTCGGGATATGGCTACTGTGTTGTAGGCTCGGTGAAGCATTATTTGCTGAGCCAATAAGGTTGCGTGACACAGTGAAGCATCGTTGCACGGCTACTGCATTTTTCTAGTTCTTTTTCTTTAGCTTCAGTGTTACCTCAATTTTTTGTTCATTTTTCAGTCTCTAGTTAAAAGATTAAGCTCTGCATTAAGTTTTTTTCTTTCTTTTCTTTCTTCGGTAAGTAGAGTTTCCCATTCTGTACTTACAATATCAGCCTGTATTTTAATTTTTCTGGTGGTTTTGTTCGCAATTTTGATGGCCACTAGCATAACGGCAAATGATGATCGGGCTCAAGGAAGAAGGAGCATGACAGAACTTGAAATGCTGAGTTAACCAGCGGAGGCTACACTGAAGTAGGATTACTGTCGAGTGGTGTCGTATAGCAGCAGTGGCTGGAGTTTTCTTCTACTCTGTTCTCCTCTGTTCCACGATTTTTCACTATTGTTCACTCTTAATTTGCCTTGGCTTTGCATTAATCCTTTAATGTTGTTGCAGTTGAGTGGCTCGGGTTAAGGTTAAGCTGCTGAGTGCTGGACTGAAGCAGAAGGAGGCTTGGAGTTCGCTAAAGTAGCTGCTGTGTTGTTCCCATTTTGTTATAACAGCACATAAACTGTGTTACAGGAATTGCACCATGGATATAGTCTGCTGGCAGGGCCGTGTTGCAAGGCATGGAGCTGAACCAGGACAACGATACACAACAGAACTGAGAGCAGAATAGTAGAACATGTCTGCTGTAATTTAGGTGCATGAAGAAGCTGATGCTAGCTGAGCAGGATGTGGTCACTGGTACACCAGTAGTCGGACAGATCGGGAGCAAAATTAGGCCAGCGCATGGAGCAGAAGGTTGGTGCCGAAAGCAATACCTGGATCGTGCTGGAGTGAGAGCAGGACAGCAAACCTGGACAGCAGCTGATGCAGAGGTCGCGGACAGACTGGAGATAGCATGAACCAGTACCTGGAGCACCTGGACAGCAAACCTGGAGAAGAACCATGCACAGTACTATTTACGGGACCACCAGCTGGATGAGAAGTTAGCTTAAGGCCATGTTTGGCATTTCATTTCTGCACATATCCAATTTTTCATGCATGCCTATTTCTATATTTTTATTAATCCTTTTAATTTTAGTTGTTACCTTAGATTAGAGTCTTTCATTAAATTATATATTAGTATTGTTGCTTAGTGGTATAAAACTTAGTTTTAATTAGGTTAATAGTTAATTAAGTGTTCATTTAGAATTAGATTAGGGGTAGATTTATTTCATGCAATTTTAAATTTGTGTTCATTCTAAATTTAATCCAAATGTATTTCTCATGCATTAGTTAGATTTTATTGTTAAGTTAGTAATTAGATATAATTAAGATTAATTTAGAATGAATATTTTAGACATTTAGACTTGTAGTGACTTTTTTAATGTTTCTAGGATTTTATTTCATTAGATTTTAGGTTAGTTTAATTTGTAATTTTTGTTAATTAATTTAATTGCTTGCATATTTTATTTTTTAGGATGGTTTAATTTTAGTTTAATTAATTTCGTTTCTTATTTTCATATTTGCATTTTATTGCATTAATTTTAACGGTTTTAATTTTCTTTTGTAGGTTGTTGTTTTTAATTGCTTGGAGTATTGTAAGTACTTTTAGCTCGATTTTATTTTATTTAGTTTTTATTATTTTACTGTTTTCCAGTGATTTTAATTTTAGACTTTGTAGATCACCCACTTTAATTTCATAATTTGCTAAGATATACTTAGGGTAAGATTAACAGGTACTTAATTAGGCTAGTCAACTTCTCTGTGGGACGATAACTCAGGACTCAAATCCCATTATTACTTGTACGACTCGTGCACTTGCGGATAATACCCTTAGGGCGTGTCATGAGTCAAATTTGTAAAGGGTGAATATTTCTCTGTGTAAAAAGGGTAAAGAGGTTATTCCTTAACCTGTAAAAGGGAGTGTGTAACATCCATTGATAGAGTGAAAGAAAGCTCTTGACAAGGAGATCAAGAAAAGAGGACGTAGGCAAGAGATTGGCCGAACCTCTATAAACTACTAAGTTTGCTATTTTCTTCCCTTATCTTCTTTCAATTTATTGCATTACATTATTTTGATTATTCGTTATTTGCAACTAGTTCTAATTAAGTCTAAATTAGCCATTAGCCTTAGAAAACCGATTCACCCCCCCCCTCCCGGCTCGGTAGAGCAACAAATGTGTTGCTTCCTTACAGTATGAAGGATAAATTTTGCTCTAACAGTCTTATACATTATTCACTTACAATTTAACACTTAAACTAATATAGTATGATACGAACTTTCCATCATGTAACCTTCCACTTATCCTATAGGATGCTAGATTGCATTTTCAATCACTTATCCAATTGTTATTCTTATCTATAGCCAACCACCCATTCTTAGTTCGATAACATAGACAATTTATGAAATTTCTACAATAAGATCGGGTAACAATTGCTTATTACCCATCCTGCAAAACAAAAACAACTTGTAATGATAAGGCAGTTGATTTATCCATAATTACTTATTGTTCTTATTCGTTATTCGATTGTGGTCTTATCGCAAGGCATAATGATCCACAATCGAATCACATTTACTTAGGGGATGGTTGGTTACTGCTTTCGCACCCAAATTTATTATTTATAAATTTAATTACTAACTTATACAGGTTTGTTTTCGTAACATGCATCTAGTTACAGTGTCAAGCTTAAATTTAATTATCTATATTGAGTGCAAGCCACTTACCTTTATCACTGAGTAGGCATGTGCTTTAAGACTAAGTTAGAAGCCATTACACGTTACACTTGGTTTTCATAACCTACAATTCCATGTCAATCATTTAGAAATCTCTTCACTCAGTCTCCTAATACACTTATGTATACTTTGAACAAACTTTGCCTTAAGCCTACACTAGTAATAAAGTGAAAAAGGTCACAATTTATTACTTATCAATCATTTCATTTACACTGAACACACTTACATGTGCATTGCACTGGTTCAATAACAATTTACACAAATATGGTAAAATTACCTATTTTACCCCTCACTTGACTTAAGGCATAACTCTATACATACATATGCTACGACCATTTTCATTCCATAGTTTCACTTATTTCCTATCTTTTCACATGTTTTCGAAGTTAAAACACAACAATCCCTTAGAATGTTACTACTTCCTTTATAAAACTAAGGACCGATTTTCATTAAACATGATGTATGGACATTTACTTCAACTTAACTATCATTTCTAACAATCCTACATATTCACTTATATCAATTTGGAGCATTAAAATCAAATCAAAACCAAGCTTACCCCTTTTTTGACCCAATTTAGCCAATTGTAGAAGATAAACTTTAAGGCCATTTTGCTCCGATCTGAAAGCATAGATATGCTCCATCTTAGTCCTTGTAAAACATATATAAGAACCAAGGATTGATAAAAACTCCATCTCTACATATTTAAGAGAAATTTAAACTTCCCTAGGTGTCAGACCCGTGTTTTCGATTATGTATGTAGCTAGTACCTTATGATTCCCATGTGTATGAACATTTTACTTTCATGGTTGAATCCTAAGAAGAGTATTTACTATCATGCAATCGACAAGTAAAAAATAAAAATGCATGTAAGCTACATAATAGCCAAATAAGAAATTAAAATAAGAAAAGATAGTTGGTTTATGAAGGAAAGCCGGTTCAATTTGGTCCCGAACACGTTGAAGGGTAAAACGGTCAAAAGATCAAAATTCAGTATAAATTCAACAAGAAAATTGAATTTAAAATATAGAATTGAGAAATCTTGATAAAAAATGAGGAAAATATTAAATTTCGAGTCCTATTGATCAAGATATGAATTTATTTAAAATTATCAGAATTTTCACCTCGGAAAACTATCCCGAAAATATTAAAAAAATATACCTAAAAGATAAAATTAGACTGATAAATTTATTTATGGATTAAATAAATTACATATGATTTTTTGAGATATTTTGGAATTTTTATAATATTATATTGATAAAATAATAATAAAATAAATTATAAATAAAAAGAAAAAAATACAGAAATTGAAATATGGAAAAAATGCGAAGAGAGAGAAAGAAACTGAAAGAGAAACGAACCGAAGTTAGGTGACTGAGGAAAACCCTCTGCACCGATGAGCATCGACGACCAGGAACCCCAGGCGAGGGCCGACGAAGAGCGAGGACGACAGGGAGACCCTCTTGCCACCGAGACCTGCCCGACTGATGCCAAAATTCGACGGATTGAAGAAAGGAAGGCCGTGAAGGAGAAGAGAGGAACGACGGCCACCGGTGGGGTTTCGACCCGATCCAAGGCTAGCCGAATACTCCCCTTCCCGATACGAGCCGAACGGCGACAGCGGCTCACCGAGAACCGATCAGACGATGTCGAAATGGAAAAAGGGACTGAACCGATCGGCCGGTTCAGTGAGAGTGCACTGTGTTGAATTGGACCGGACCAGTTGTGAGATCTGAGGATTTTAGACATATTTTAATTATGTAATATGAACTTGAAGTATAATTTTTTGAGCTAAGTGAATTGGGGAATGATAATTGGAGATTTATATGTTAAGTGTTTAAATAAGTATGAAGTTATGAGGACAGATCGATCTGGGAGAAGGAGAGATCGATTTGGTGAGTTAAAAATGACAAGGAAGGAGGAATTTAAGGTGCAGATCGATCTCTAATGGAAGAGGATCGATCTCCTTATGATTCTGTTTGAGAGAAGATTGATCTCATGAGGAAGAGATCGATCTCCAAATGTTTCTGTTTGGGATAAGATCGATCTCCTCAAGGAGCAGATCGATCTCATAAAGCCATAAAGAGATCGATCTCACCCCTCGACAGATCGATCTCCTAGGCATAAATTACCCCAAATCGTCCCCAAATTCAAATGCTGATCGATCTCATCAAGAGCCAGATCGATCTCCTACTCTCAGTCTATATAAGGAATCCCTGCTTTCTCCTACAATTTCACTTTCTCTCTTTTCCAACCCCCATTTTTCACCGAGCCCTAGCTTTCTCACTCATCCAAAGCACCCATTTCTGTCCAAATCAAAAGTTGTGGCAAGAAGGAAAGTTGTTCCTCACCCAAGGGAGAACAACATACTTGGAAATCGAAAGACGGATCGAATCGAGGCAAGAGATAAGCTCTCCACAAGTTTTGGGTAATTTCTAAACTTCGATCCTTATATTTGAGATAATTTTTATGATGATAGTTGTTGGCATTGTGTTGAAATAGCTGAAAAATGATTAGGGATTGATGAAATTACAATGTAGTTGGAGTGATGATGATATTTAGCAACTTTGGTAAATTTACGAATTTTGAGCTATAAATGGAGATTTAGACAATGTCGTGTATTAGCATAGATATTGTGGCATAGGAAATATAGAATGTTGAGGTGTTGGGAGCGAGATTGTGGTTTGTGATGGAGTTATGAGAATTGAGAAATTTGAGGAGTTATGAGCAATTATGCTCGATTTTGAGAATTGAGGTTGATGTGATAATGAGTATTGATGTTTTAACATCGTTTGACAGCTCGGGAGTTCCAGAGTGGAATGCGAGGCTAGTCCGTGATACGGGAGAAACGATTGCACTATACGAGGTGCAAAGAGGTAAGGGAAAACTAAACCATTTGTGTATGTGTTTTGATTAATTGTTGTAGCATGAACCATGATTTGAGAATACAAGCATGTTTGGTGTTGTGTTGTGATATAATTGCACACGGTTTTTATAGCCAGTTGGAGCCCATTATTTTGTGAGTTTATAAGCTGAGTGTGAAATTGCATTATAAACCTTTGAGTTGCGTGAAAAGTAAATTAGGCTCTACATTAAGGCGATATTGAGATTTGAGAAAATGTGTGCGTGTTTTGCCAGTTGGAACTCGGTTTTAATATGTTTTGTGTTGAGTACACAAATGTTTTAAATGAGTTTTACGAGAGAAAACCATTATGTGTTCTACGTGAAGGCATAACGTTTTATAAGATAATGGCTAATGATTGAGACTTAGGCATGTCATGTTGAATACACATCGGGCCTTGCTCTGGTAGCATGTAAGACCGATATAGTGGGACACCTGGGAACCAACCTAGGGACCACAGGCCTTGTTCTGGTAACATGCAAGTCCGATTGTTCCTTCGCTTTGGTAGCGTTGGGAGGCCTTGCTCAGGTAGCATGTAAGTCCGATATTCCTCCGTTTTGGTAACGAGAGATGCCTCCGTTTTGGTAAGGAGAGATGCCTCCGTTTTGGTAACGTGAGATGACCCCCGTTCTGGTAACGCTGGGTGGCCTTGCTTTGGTAGCATGTAAGACCGAGAGAGTGGGCCGCTTGGGAACCGACCCAGGGACCACGTGATAGTGTGCGTGAGGCGAGGCATTGCTCTGGTAGCATGTAAGGTCGGGCCTTGTTCTGGTAACATATAAGTCCAATATACCATGCATACGACCATATTGTCGACGTTCCCTCTATGCGAGGATGCCTAGGATGCGCACCCAGAGGAGATTACATATTTGATGTGCCATGACGAGTTTTAATTAAGTTTTATTGCCTAGTCTCGTTTTACACATGAGTTGTGTTTTGTGACCTTGTCACGTGCTATTTACTGAGGTGATTTTTATCACGTATTTTGAGAACAGCCATTATCGCATATATTTACACATGCTTGTGAGTGCTCGATATTGAGCCTTTTTACCTTCATGTTTTCACATGATTTATGAGTCATGAGATGATGATGTTTTGAGAATCTTCATGCTACGATTTCAAATGAGCTTCATAAACAAATACATATTTGTGATGTGTGATATGGTTTATATAACTGAGTTCCCTTACCCCCTTACTGAGCGATTTGAAAGCTCACCCTGTTTTCTCTTCCCCCCAGATCGCTTCAAGTGAAGTGAGTTCCCTGCGACGTACGGGTTAGAGGCTAGTGGAGGACTTGAGCTCCAGGCCGTATTTTGTGTATTGAGGTAGATATTTAATATTCATGTACCCAGACTAGAGTTATATTTACAGACATTCATTGTATAATGATGTACGGGATGTATTAGGATTAATTAACTTGGAATTGAGTAATGTATATAATACAATATATACTATATTATGATGGGATCCTGAGGCATGATAATTATGATGATGTATGACACTGCACAGGAATGCACCCTTAATTGTGAATTAATGAGTAAAAAGTTTTAAATTAGCCCTATTTTTCGCGCTTACGGGGCGTCACAGAGTTTTCTTGGTATCAGAGCTTAGGGTGTTTAGTACTGTCAGTGTCGGTTAAGTGAAATAGAATACATCCCAAGTGTCTATAATAGTCTGGTCATGAACAGAATCTGAGGATTGAGATTTCAATCGACTTTGATATGTACGCGCAGGAGACGAATTGAGATAGAGAATGAGTAAACGACGAGGTCGTTCGAGGAGGCAGGCAGAGTCCCCTCCGCCACCTGTCCCACAACCAGAGAGTCCTAACTCTCGATTTAATCGGATTGAGACCGATGTGAGGCAAGGTTTTGAGCAGATGGCAGCGTTATTCGCGCAACACTTTGGAGTTAATGCCTCGGGTACTACTCCTACACCACCACAAGGACCTCCCATACCCCCAATCTCTCCCGTCACTCAGCCTGATGATAGAAGTATGGTCCGATTGAAGGACTTTTTGAAAATGAATCCACCTGCATTTAGGGGAAAGAAGGATCCTACAGAGGCTGAGGAGTGGTTGACAGAGTTGAGAGTTATATTCGACTATTTGGGGTGCACCGATGCTGAGAGGGTCAGTATGAGTGCCTATATGTTGAAAGGGAGAGCTCGAGATTGGTGGGGTACTACCCAGGGTATTTTGATGTCCCACCAGGATGTGATTAGTTGGGAAGAGTTCCAGACAGCCTTGAGAGCCCAATATGTACCACGAGCTGCCCATAGAAGGAGGCAAGCAGAGTTTTTGAGTTTGGTACAGGGTGACATGTCTGTAGATGATTACGAGAGTCGATTTACCGCTCTGCTGAGATATGATCCAGAGACTTTCAAGAATAAAGAGCTCCGCACATAGAGATTTATGTATGGATTGAAGCTCATCATCAGAGATCGATTGATTGGGTTGTGTATTACTAAGTTTGTAGATGCTCTGAGATGAGCACAAGATTGAGAGGGGAATTGAAATTGTACAGTCCCAGAATGAGTTTGGAGCAGTGATTAGGGACAAAGGCAAGAGGCCAGCAATGTCTCAAGCAGATGTTCGGAGAGGTTCCTTCAGGAGAGGAAGGATTGAGGTACAGAAGGGCAGATTAGAGAGACCCAGAGCTTATCCTATTATCAAGGAGACCCCTCGATATGGCAGGCCGGAGATAAGGGTTTGTAGAGACTGTGGCCGATCGCATGAGGGAAGTTGTACTGGGTCTATCCGTGGATGTTTTAGATGTGGTGACATGGATCACAGATTGAAGGACTGTCCTCAACCTCAGATACCACATGCTTCGGAGCCTACTAGACAGCAGCCTCAGAAAGTGAATCCCTAGAGACGGGCCACTGTTGCACAGAAAGGGAAGAAACCTGTGACACAGGGACGTGTGTTTGCCCTGGATAAGGAAACTGCGGACACTTCAGCAGAAACTATAAGAGGTACACTTTCTGTCTGTAATCATAAGGCTCATGTGTTGATAGACCCAGGATCCACGCATTCGTTTATTTCAGAGAATTTTGCATGTAGTTTAAATTTGAAGTTTGAACCTCTAGAGTATGTACTACATGTAAATACCCCTATGCGTGAATCCCAGAGAACTGATTTAATCTGTAGAGGATGTGAAATAAAGGTGGGAGATAGAGTGATCTTAGCAGATCTAATCATGTTGAATATACATGGGTTTGATGTAATTCTGGGGACGGATTGGTTGGCAACCAATCGAGTGAGTTTAGACTGCTACACTAAGATTGTAACTTTCTCCCTACCTGAACCTTACAGTGTACGATTGAGATATTGAGGAAATGAATATGTGGAATTCTAGTAAGTAATTTGAGAATTTTAATATTATTTTTGAGAGTATTAAATATGATTGTTCATGTGAAGGTTACGAAACACTCATCTCAGACGATGAGCGGGAACATCCGAGGATTGAGGATATACCAGTGGTGTGTGAATTCCCGGATGTTTTCCCAGATGAGCTGCCAGGTTTGCCACCAGAGAGAGAGCTGGAGTTTACCATTAATTTAGTACCAGATACTCAGCCGATCTCTAAACCTCCCTACAGGATGGCATTAGTGGAACTTGAGGAATTGAAGAAACAACTACAAGAGTTATTGGATCAAGGGTTCATTAGGCCCAGTGTTTCACCGTGGGGAGCATCGGTTTTATTTGTCAAGAAGAAGGATGGTAGTCTCAGATTATGCGTAGACTACCGACTGTTGAATAAAGCCACGGTGAAGAATAAATACCCACTGCCCAGGATTGATGATCTACTTGATCAACTAAGAGGGGCCTCAGTCTTTTCTAAGATTGATTTGAGATCAGGCTATCACCAATTGAGGATCAAGGAAGAAGATATTCCCAAGACGGCCTTCAGGACAAGGTATGGCCATTATAAATTTCTGGTGATGTCCTTTGGATTGACGAACGCCCCTGCTGCATTTATGAGGTTGATGAATGAAGTGTTCCGAGACTATCTAGATAAATTTGTGATAGTCTTTATTGATGATATCCTGGTATACTCTCGGTCGTATGAGGAGCATGCACAGCATTTGTGGTTAGTACTTCAGATACTCCGAGATAAGCAATTATATGGAAAGCTTAGTAAGTGTGAGTTTTGGCTGAACCGGATAGCTTTCCTTGGTCATATAGTCTCAGAGGAAGGAGTATCAGTGGATCCAAGTAAAGTAGTAGTTGTGCTTAGTTGGGAGAGACCGAAGACAGTTACTGAGGTGCGAAGCTTCCTTGGTTTGGCAGGGTATTACAGAAGATTTGTGGAAGGATTTTCAAGGATTGCCGCTCCTTTGACTAAACTCACGTGTAAGGAGACTCCGTTCATATGGACTGATCAATGTGAGCTCAGTTTTCAGGAGTTAAAAAGGAGATTGACAGCGGCACCTGTGTTAACTATTCCTGAGGCATCAAGAGGATTTTCGGTGTATAGTGATGCATCTCATCAAGGATTAGGGTGTGTGCTTATGCAGCACGGAAGAGTGGTCGCATATGGATCGCGACAGTTGAAAGACCATGAGCGGAATTACCCCACGCATGATTTGGCGTTAGCCGCTGTGGTATTTGCTTTGAAGATCTGGCGACACTACTTATATGGGGAAAGATTCCAGATCTTCACTGATCACAAGAGTTTAAGATATCTCTTTGATCAGAAAGAGTTAAACATGAGACAAAGGAGATGGATGGAACTCCTTAAGGATTATGACTGCGAGATTCTATATCATCCGGGTAAGGCGAATGTAGTTGCTGATGCCCTGAGCAGGAAGAGTATAATATCTGCTATGATGATCAGGGAATGGGATTTGTTAGAGCAGTTCATCGAACTTTGGATCAGAGTTAAAGAGGTAGAGACTGGATTTTTAGCTAGCTTACGGATAGAGCCCAAGATCATGGATCAGATTAGAACTGGGCAGCGTAGTGATCAGAGGTTGATAGATATGGTTAGCCAAGCTGAACAGAGTTCGCAGTCGGATCTCACAGTCAGTGAGGATGGATTGTTGAGATTCAGAAGACGAATTTGTGTATCGGACGATGATACCCTGAAGAGACAGATACTGCGAGAATCCCACTGCTCGCGATACACCATGCACCCAGGGAGTACTAAGATGTACCGAGACTTGAGAAAGGTGTACTGGTGGAGTGGTATGAAGCGAGGCGTGGCAGAGTATGTGGCCAGGTGTTTAATATTCCAGCAAGTGAAAGCTGAGCATCGGAAGCCTGGAGGGTTACTACAGCCCTTACCTATACCTACATGGAAATGGGAGCATGTCACCATGGATTTTATTATGGGTTTACCGAGGACCCGAAGAGGTTGTGATGCGATATGGGTCATTGTGGATAGATTGACCAAGAGTGCCCACTTCCTTGCCATCAAGAGCACAGATACTGTGGATGCCTTAGCTGAGCTGTATGTCAGCGAGATAGCTAGATTACATGGGGCTCCACTGAGTATTACTTCTGATAGAGATTCTCGGTTTACTTCCAGATTTGGGACCCAGTTTCAGGAGTCCATGGGATCTCGATTGAGTTTTAGTATCGCCTATCATCCTCAGATAGATGGTCAGTCAGAGAAGACTATTCAGACCCTGGAGGATATGTTGAGGGCATGTACGATGGATTTTAAGGGATCATGGGATGATCACCTGCCCCTAGCAGAGTTTGCGTACAAGAATAGCTATCATGCAAGTATTGGAATGGCACCCTTTGAGGCTCTATATGGTAGGAGGTGTAGATCCCCTGTAGCTTGGGAAGAAGTCGGTGACAGAAAGATAAATGCTCCCGAGCTTGTTGAGCAAGCTGTACAGAGTGTGAAACTCATATGTGAGAGGCTGCGGACTGCATAGGATAGACAGAAAAGCTACGCGGATGTGCGTAGACGACCACTCGAGTTTGATGTTAGTGACGCAGTATTTCTGAAAATATCACCGAGTAAGGGTATCATCCGATTTGGGAAGAAAGGAAAATTGAGTCCTCGATACATAGGACCATTCGAGATTCTTGAGAGAGTGGGAGAGGTAGCTTACAGATTAGCATTACCCCCACAGATGTTCGGAATACACAACGTCTTTCATGTGTCTATGTTGAGGAAGTACCACTCGGACCCTTCTCATGTTATAGAGTATGACGAGATGGACATACAGGAGGACATGAGCTACACTGAGGAACCCGTCCGGATTCTCGATAGAAAGGAGAAGGTACTGAGAACCAAGAGCATCCCATTAGTGAAAGTTTTGTGGAAACATCACTCAAAGGAAGAGGCAACGTGGGAACTAGAGAACCTCATGAAGGAGAAATACCCCCATCTCTTTGACTAGTTGAGTTGAATTTGGAGGACCAAATTCTTTTATGGTGGGGAGAATGTGAGATCTGAGGATTTCAGACATATTTTAATTATGTAATATGAACTTGAAGTATAATTTATTGAGCTAAGAGAATTGGGGAATGATAATTGGAGATTTATATGTTAAGTGTTTAAAATAAGTATGAAGTTATGAGGACAGATCGATCTGGGAGAAGGAGAGATCGATCTGGTGAGTTAAAAATGACAAGGAATGAGGAATTTAAGGCGCAGATCGATCTCCAATGGAAGAGGATCGATCTCCTTATGATTCTGTTTGAGAGAAGATCGATCTTTTGAGGAAGAGATCGATCTCCAAATGTTTCTGTTTGGGAGAAGATCGATCTCCTCAAGGAGCAGATCGATCTCATAAAGCCATAAAGAGATCGATCTCACCGCTCGACAGATCGATCTCCTAGGCATAAATTGCCCCAAATCGTCCCCAAATTCAAATACAGATCGATCTCATCAAGAGCCAGATCGATCTCCTACCCTCAGTCTATATAAGGAATCCCTGCTTTCTCCTGCAATTTCACTTTCTCTCTCTTCCAACCCCCATTTTTCACCGAGCCCTAGCTTTCTCACTCATCCAAAGCACCCATTTCCATCCAAATCAGGAGTTGTGGCAAGAAGGAAAGTTGTTCCTCTCCCAAAGGAGAACAACATACTTGGAAATCGAAAGACGGATCGAATCGAGGCAAGAGATAAGCTCTCCATAAGTTTTGGTAATTTCTAAACTTAGATCCTTATATTTGAGATGATTTTGGTGATGATAGTTGTTGGCATTGTGTTGAAATAGCTGAAAATGATTAGGGATTGATGAAATTACAATGTAGTTGGAGTGATGATGATATTTAGCAACTTTGGTAAATTTAGGAATTTTGAGCTATAAATGGAGATTTAGACAATGTGGTGTATTAGCATAGATATTGTGGCATAGGAAATATAGAATGTTAAGGTGTTGGGAGCGAGATTGTGGTTTGTGATGGAGTTATGAGAATTGAGAAATTTGAGGAGTTATGCTCGATTTTGAGAATTAAGGTTGATGTGATAATGAGTATTGATGTTTTAACATCGTTTGGACAGCTCAGGAGTTCCAGAGTGGAATGCGAGGCTAGTCCGTGATACGGGGGAAACGATTGCACTATACGAGGTGCAAAGAGGTAAGGGAAAACTAAACCATTTGTGTATGTGTTTTGATGAATTGTTGTAGCATGAACCATGATTTGAGAATACAATCATGTTTGGTGTTGTGTTGAGATATAATTGCACACGATTTTTATAGCCGGTTGGAGCCCATTATTTTGTGAGTTTATAAGCTGAGTGTGAAATTGCTTTATAAACCTTTGAGTTGCGTGAAAAGTAAATTGGGCTCTACGTTAAGGCGATATTGAGATTTGAGAAAATGTGTGCGTGTTTTACCGGTTGGAACTCGGTTTTAATATGTTTTGTGTTGAGTACACAAATGTTTTAAATGAGTTTTACGAGAGAAAAGCATTATGAGTTCTACGTGAAGGCATAACGTTTTATAAGATAATGGCTAATGATTGAGACTTAGGCGTGTCATGTTGAATACACATCGGGCCTTGCTCTGGTAGCATGTAAGACTGATATAGTGGAACGCCTGGTAACCGACCCAGTGACCACAGGCCTTGTTCTGGTAACATGTAAGTCTGATTATTCCTCCGCTTTGGCAGCGTTGGGAGGCCTTGCTCTGGTCTCATGTAAGTCCGATATTCCTCCGTTTTGGTAATGAGAGATGCCTCCGTTTTGGTAACGAGAGATGCCTCCGTTTTGGTAACGTGAGATGACCCCCGTTCTGGTAACGCTGGGTGGCCTTGCTTTGGTAGCATGTAAGACCAAGAGAGTAGGCCGCTTGGGAACCGACCCAGGGACCACGTGATAGTGTGTATGAGGCGAGGCATTGCTCGGTAGCATGTAAGGCCGGGCCTTGTTCTGGTAACATATAAGTCTAATATACCATGCATACGACCATATTGTTGACGTTCCCTCTATGCGAGGATGCCTGGGATGCGCACCCAGAGGAGATTACATGTAAGACCCCGTATATGTATAAGGGTAATGTGTGTACTTGGATTAAATAATATGAATGGACTTGTGATGTAAAGTATGATTGATGTAAGTCCATGGATTCAATGTATGTATGTGTAATATAAATTGTAACGTACATACAAGTTTCATTAAGTATGAATACGGAGAAATGTATTCTAGCAAGTGATAGATGTGATTGAGACTCAAGAGGAGTAGTGTGGTAAAATGGAATGGAGTTATGCTTCCATTTGGTTGTATGTAGCATACCTTTGAACATACAATGAATGCACACAAGTTTCAATGTGCATAAGGTATGAATGGATGCCATCTACAAGTTATAGAAGTGGATGGATGAGGAAATGGCCATGGCAATAGATTGAGGGTGTGTTGGTATGAGTTGCAGCAATGAAACTGCAGGAAATCTGGAAAACATGAGGTCCAGATCGATCTCATAGGATGAGAGATCGATCTGGAAGAGCCAGAATGCTCTTATTTGGGTGAACGAATGGAGCAGATCGATCTCCAATGGAGCCAGATCGATCTGCCAAGCGTTCTGTAAGGGAAAAGATCGATCCTCAAGCACCCAGATCGATCTCCTTAGCTCTCTGTTTGGGACCAGATCGATCTCATGCTTCGACAGATCGATCTCATGCCTCAACAGATCGATCTCATTGCTTCGACAGATCGATCTCAGGCTTAAAAATACCGTGAAAAAGAGGGATTTTAAGGGACCAGATCGATCTCCTCTTGGACCAGATCGATCTCCTCAAGTCATTTCTATATAAGGAGAGCTGAAAAATCTGGAAATCTCGGAAAACACTTAACCCTACAACTTCAACCCCAAAAACCTAATTTTCCCTCTCTAAAAATCAACCATTTTCAGTGAGATTTGAAGAGAGATCATTAGAGGCAAAGTTGTTCCTATCAAAGAGGAGAACAACATAGTGAGAGGGCATTTTCCCATTTTTGGAATTGAAGGAGTTGAGGGCATTACCAATTGGAGCAAGAAGAGAAATCATATTGGTAAGATTCTAACACTCCAATCTAAATGCATTAGCTATTTAATTGATTTTGGAGTTGATTGGTATGAGTATTGATGGATAAACTACCTAAGAATGTAGTGGAAGTGGTGTGACCTAGAAATCTAAAATGGGTATAATGTGATGATATGTGGGATTGAATGAGCCTATGATTTATGGCATGCTAAAGTTGTTATTGGGGCAATGTTTATGATTTTAAATGGTTAAATGAGATTACATTGTGAGTTTGGAGGAATTGTAGAAATGGGTATAAATATGCTTGATTAATGCCATAGTGAGGGGATTCATGAAGTATGAACACTATGAGCTTAATATCGATTTGATATCGATTTTGAGTAAGTTAATGGGCCTAAGAAGATCCATAGACTCGAGCTATGGGTAAAGTAATGAAACGAGGCCAAATAAGCTTAATAGAGGCTATAGGTTAAATTGACTATAGCAAGCACAAGGGTTGCATAATATGGATCGAATATAATGCGGGATACGATTTTGTGCAGTCCCGAAGAGTTCGTTGAAGACGAATCGATCCGTACGAGTAAGCAGCTTAAGGAAGTGGAATCACGCATCGCGATTCCAGGTAAGGGAATTTTGTGAGTACATAGAGATAGCTGCTCGTACTTTGAGCTGTGGGTGAATATTGGGTGTTGTATGAAATGCATGAATTGCCCAAATAAATGATGGATGGTATTTGTGAATGATGATGAGTATGTGTGTGGTTTTGGATTTGAAGTGGATTTTATGAAATGGGATAGTAAGGCTAATAATTGCATAAACCTAACGTTTTGATGTTTTTCCAAAACGAATTGCTTGGTTTTAAGCAAGCTTGTAGATAGGTCGGCTAGTATTGTATTGTTGTTGTGAAAAGCATTTGTGAGTGCTAAACCCGAATTGCCGGGATTGATAAATTGTGATTAAGCCGCCTATCACATTGGTATGACATAAATCGCGCTAGAGCCTCGCTCGCGCTGGATTTCTATGTCTTCATTTGTATGAAACGTGCTAGAGCCTAGCTCGCACCTTGATCTGAAAACTATAGTGATAGTTATAACCGTACTGGAACTTCGGCTCGTACATGGATTTTGAGTGGTAGTCTCACGAGTATAACCGTACTAGAGCTATGCTCGTACGCGCCTCTTTATGAGAAGATGCATGATGCATGAGTCGTGCTAGAGCTTTGCTCGCACAAGTATGTACAATGGGATTCGTATAGGGTTGTGAAAGTGGGTAAGATCCTTAAGCCTTACATCCTTAAGCCAACATCCTTAAGCCCGAGGAGGCAGGGAGGCTCTGTTAGGCGGTGAGGCTCTGTTTGGTGGGGAGGCTCTCTTACGGTGGGATCCTTAAGCCAACATCCTTAAGCCCAAAGAGGCGGGGAGGCTCTGTTAGGCAGGGAGGCTCTCCTACATGGGTATGGTAAAGGTGGGATCCTTAAGCCAACATCCTTAAGCCCAAAGAGGCGGGGAGGCTCTGTTAGGCAGGGAGGCTCTCCTACATGGGTATGGTAAAGGTGGGATCCTTAAGCCAACATCCTTAAGCCCAAAGAGGCGGGGAGGCTCTGTTAGGCAGGGAGGCTCTCCTACATGGGTATGGTAAAGGTAAGATCCTTAAGCCCTACATCCTTAAGCTAACATCCTTAAGCCCGAAGAGGCAGGGAGGCTCTATTAGGCGGGGAGGCTCTGTTCGGTGGGGAGGCTCTCTTACGGAAAGGACCCTTAAGCCCTACATCCTTAAGCTAACATCCTTAATCCCGAAGAGGCAGGGAGGCTCTGTTAGGCGGGGAGGCTCTGTTCGGCGGGGAGGCTCTCTTACGGAAAGGACCCTTAAGCCCTACATCCTTAAGCTAACATCCTTAAGCCCGAAGAGGCAGGGAGGCTCTGTTAGGCGGGGAGGCTCTGTTCAGTGGGGAGGCTCTCTTACGAAAAGGACCCTTAAGCCCTACATCCTTAAGCTAACATCCTTAAGCCCGAGGAGGCAGGGAGGCTCTGTTAGGCGGGGAGGCTCTGTTCGGCAGGAAGGCTCTCCTTCACGGAATATGGAAAACTCTTGGTATGGGGTAGATAAGACCTAGGAATGGTACCCCCAATCATGATATGAGTTGCGGAGTACGATGTACCGTGTATATCACATGGAGTACGATGTACCGCATGATGGTTATGTGATGAGAAAGTCTGGCGAGGGATAATTCATCTTCGTGCCAGCATGATACCCCGCACACCTGGATGCGTGTGGTCTGGGATGATTTATGATGTAATGATTCACATAGGCACTTTTGATATAGTGACCTAGATTTATACACATGCGTGAATTGTGGAATGTAAATGTGGTTGTGGTTTATGAGTGGATTTGGTGGTGTTATGTTGTTGGTTCAAAAAGGAAGTTTCTAAATGAATTGCCCTTTTTATGAATTTAAATGAGATCGAGCATGAGATGATTTATACATGATGTTTTACCATGTTTTATATGCCAATTTTACATGACTTTGATACATGATATATATGTATACTCATACGGCATAGTTTTATTCCTCATGCTCCTACCATAAATGATTTACGCATAACACTATCAGCATGTAGATAGAGTAGTTATCTACCATGCTTGCATTATTGCCTTACTGAGCGTGTGGTTGCTCATCCCACTCTATTTTCCCCCCTACAGAGCGTGCATAGTAGCCCAGTGAGGACTGAGGCGTATTATTTTGGACTCCGCTGCATCTCCATCGCTAAGAGGTATATACACAGTGATTCTTTTTGTATCTAAACAATGTAAAAGCACAGTATTCTTTTGAGTTGTACTTATGGGGGATGTAGATGTCAGTAAAACATGTATTCGTATAAGTACACGATTAAATGCACATGTATGACATCGTTTTAATTTATTGAAAATGAATGAGATGTGGTGATTATTATTGGCTCACAGCCCAACAGTGTGTGATGAGTTTAGTTCGCGACCGGGTAAGGTAACAGTAAAAACGCGAAAAATTTTCAGTGATTTCGGTTAAAGAGAATGGAAATTGGGTCGTGACAGAGATTGGTATCAGAGCTGTGTTGGCCTGATGTGAGTCATTAATAAAATGTAGGAAAGTACATCCCTATAGTACTGTGCTTTTGTTTAGATATAACTGTGTATACCGTGATGGATTGAGCTTAATGAATTATTATAATACAGGGAGTTAGGCACTATGCCAGTTACACGCAAAGGTAGAGGGGTGAGAGCACGTGCTAGAGGCCGTAGAGGTAGGCCTGAGAGCCGTGCGGAGCCACAGACTGAGCAGGCTCCACAGAACCCTGCTGAGAGAGCAGGTGATACTGAGGCTCGCTTCGCTAGATTAGAGCGGAGTATTGAGAGTCTGGTGGAGATAGTCACGCAGGCCTTGGGCGCCGGTGACAGACGAGGTCCCGCGGCACAACCTACTACTGAACAGGCAGCTGCAGAGGCGGAGAGACCTCAGACTGCTGAGACAGTTACAGTTACACCACCTCCAGCCCAGGATACAGATTCTCCTATCGCTCCACAGCAGAGCGGTAGTGATGTGGGTTATGACTGCGACTTGAGCAGGTTGCGAGAGTTTCAAGCGCTGAAACCCCCAGTGTTTAGAGGGGTGAAGGACCCAGTGATTACGGAGGATTGGGTGTATGAGATGGAGAAACTGTATAGGTTTTTTCGATGCACTTCAAGTGAGAAGGTTGCCTTTGCCGTGTTTATGCTGAAAGGCGAGGCCGAGCATTGGTGGAGGTCCACCGAGACTATTTTGAGGGCCAGACACTCTGAGATCTCATGGGAGATATTTCTAGAGGCCTTCAGGAGACAATATATTCCAGCTACCGCACAGAGGAGACTGCGGATGGAATTTATGAATTTGGTTCAGGGGAACCGTACTGTGGACGAGTATGAGTCCAAGTTTATGTCCTTGGGGAGATATGACCCGGACACGATGGGTAGTGAGACCCAAAAGATTCAGAAGTTCATGGATGGATTGAGATTTGCCATCCGGACTAAGCTAGCTCCCTTCGATATCGTGACTTATGAGGAGGCGGTACATAAGGCTCAGTTATGTGAACAAGACTTTGAGCGAAATGCCTCCGAGTTTGGGAGAGTCAGTGTTAAAAAGGACAAGGATCGGAAGAGATCCGGGTTTGGAAGAGTGGCCAAGAGAGATGGCCAAAGATTTTTCGAGAAGAGGCCAAAGATTGAGGAGGTGCGGGAGAGAGCTGCTAGACCTCCCGTATACCCAGCCTTGACTGCGCCGAGGGGCATGAATATTGGGGGACCACGACCTACTACTGATCAGTGTAGGAGATGTGGGAGATTCCATGGGAATAGGCCCTGTCCAATGACCCCTATGGTGTGTTTTAGATGCGAGAGACCAGGACATATGGCTAAGTATTGTCCCGAGAAGATGGAGATTGCCCCACAGAAGGGCAAGGAGCCTGAGGGAGCTCCAGTTGAGACAGCAGCCCCGAGGAGGAGGGCTACAGCTGAGGAAAAAGGGAAACAGGCTGCGGGTGTGAGCAGAGGAAGAGTACATGCACTGGATCAGGACACCGCAGATGCTTCGACGGATGTGATAAAAGGTACCATCCGAATCTTTGATTTAGAAGCATTGGTATTATTTGATCCTGGTGCCACACATTCTTTCATATCACCTTCCTTTGCACATAAATTGTTGAAATATGTGAAACCAACATTGTTGGATAAAATGTTGATGATTTCCACACCCATGAATGATAGTCAATTGACTGAGCATGTATGTAGGGATTGTAAATTAAAGATAGAGGGGAAGGAAATGATAGCCAATCTGATTTTATTAAATATGAATGATTTTGATGTAATTTTGGGAATGGATTGGTTGGCTACCAATCGTGTTGTGATGGATTGTCATGCCAAAACATTAATGTTTTCAGGATTAGACAATCTTATTGTAAACTTTGATGAAAAGAAATGATATGAAAACTTGTATACTTGTGGTAAATAAAGGAGTATGATTTTAAATGCATAATGCTTGAGAGATAAATCATTTATTGTGATAAATGTTGAATGTGGAGTGATGGGTTATGTTACTAACGATGGAGAGGATAATGTGAAGGGTTCATTGCCTATGTGGTCGATATAGATGAGGCACCCCCGGGATTGAGGGGCATACCCGTAATTGCGGATTACCCCGATGTCTTTCCGGATGAATTACCGGGACTACCACCTGAAAGAGAAATGGAATTTTACATTGAATTAGTGCCTGGTACAGAGCCGATATCGAAGCCACCCTATAGAATGGCTCTGATAGAGTTGGAAGAGCTGAAGAAACAACTGCAAGAGTTGTTGGAGAAGGGGTTTATTAGACCGAGTGTCTCACCTTGGGGAGCACCGGTTCTATTGTAAGGAAGAAGGATGGAAGCCTCCGACTGTGTATAGATTACCGGTTGTTGAATAAGGCCACCATTAAGAACAAGTACCCCCTTCCAAGAATCGATGATTTGTTGGATCAGCTCCAGAGAGCCGAGGTATTTTCTAAGATAGATCTGCGGTCAGGGTATCATCAGTTGAGGATCAGGAGTGGAGATGTACCCAAGACAGCATTTCGTACCCGTTATGGTCACTATGAGTTTTTGGTGATGCCATTCGGATTGACGAATGCTCCCGCAGCATTTATGGCATTGATGAATGATATATTCAAGCCATACCTGGACAAGTTTGTGATTGTTTTCATAGATGACATTTTGGTGTATTCTAAGTCCAGGGAAGATCATGAGGAGCACTTGAGGATAGTTCTGCAGACCCTCCGAGAGAGAGAATTGTATGCCAAACTCAGCAAGTGTAACTTCTGGTTGGAACAGATCTCATTTCTGGGGCATGTTGTGTCTAAGGATGGGGTATCAGTGGATCCATCCAAGATAGAAGCAGTTGTGCAGTGGGAACAGCCCAAAACAGTAACTGAGATCAGAAGTTTTCTGGGATTGGCAGGATATTATCGGAGATTTGTAGAGGGTTTCTCCAGACTAGCTGCTCCGTTGACACGCCTCACGCGTAAAGATGTTAAGTTTACATGGGATGAGGCATGTGAGAGGAGTTTTGAGGAGCTTAAGCGTCGATTGACGACTGCTCCAGTTCTCACCCTTCCTACCAGCTCAGGAGGATTCTCGGTGTATACGGATGCATCACACCAGGGACTGGGCTGTGTGCTTATGCAGGATGGAAAGGTAGTTGCCTATGGATCTAGACAGTTGAAAGATCATGAGAGGAACTACCCGACACATGATTTAGAGTTGGCGGCCATAGTATTTGCTTTGAAAATATGGCGCCACTATCTCTATGGTGAGAAATTTCAGGTGTTCACAGATCATAAGAGCCTTAAGTACCTGTTCTCGCAGAAAGAGCTGAATATGAGACAGAGGAGATGGCTCGAACTCCTGAAAGACTATGATTGTGAAATCATGTACCACCCGGGTAAGGCAAATGTAGTTGCCGATGCTTTGAGTAGAAAGAACCTTGGGTTGGTGTCTTATATGATGGTACGGGAACATGAGTTGTTAGAACACTTTGCGAACCTCAGTTTGGATGTAACCCCACCTGGATCTGAGAGATTTGAGATCATGGCTAGTTTGAGACTGGAGCCAGAGTTGATTGGCCGTATTCGGCAAGCCCAGCAGAGCGATCGACGGTGTATCGATTGGCTGAGGCAGATACAGATAGGTGTGGGTATTGATTTTGAGCAGAGTGCTGATGGCTTATTGAGGTTCAGAGGCAGAGTATGCGTTCCCAGGGATCCTGAGATCAGGAGAACGATTTTATCAGAGGCTCACTCATCGAAATATACGATACATCCGGGAAGTACCAAGATGTATCAAAACTTTCGGAAGGTTTATTGGTGGTCTGGAATGAAAAGAGACATCGCGGAATATGTCGCTAAGTGTCTCGTTTGTCAGCAAGTAAAGGTAGAGCATCAGAAGCCTGCAGGATTATTGCAGCCTCTACCGATACCAACATGGAAGTGGGAGCATGTCACCATGGATTTTGTGATGGGGTTGCCGAGGACCCGTAGAGGTCATGATGCCATATGGGTTATTGTGGACCGGTTGACTAAGTCCGCCCATTTCTTGGCTATGAGAGCTACCGATACACTGAGTCAGTTGGCGAACCTGTATATCCGAGAGATAGTACGGCTACACGGTGTACCAGTGAGCGTTGTTTCTGATAGGGATGCCCGCTTCACTTCCCATTTCTGGGAACATTTTCAGGAAGCGCTGGGGACCCGACTGAGTTTTAGCACCGCTTTTCATCCTCAGACAGATGGGCAGTCAGAGAGGACTATACAGACCCTCGAGGATATGTTGAGAACGTGTGTGCTGGATTATAGAGGCTCCTGGGATGACCACCTGCAGTTAGCCGAGTTCGCTTATAATAATAGCTATCATGCTAGTATCGGGATGGCACCCTATGAGGCATTATACGGGCGTAGATGCCGTTCCCCCATTGGATGGGAAGAGGTTGGTGACAGACAGATTTTTGCTCCGGACTTAGTGCGGCAGGCATCTGAGGACGTCCAGTTGATATGTGAGAGATTACGGATAGCTCAGAGCCGGCAAAAGAGTTATGCTGACAAGAGACGAAGACCACTGGAGTTTGATGAGGGTGAGTCGGTGTTTCTGAGGGTATCACCATCGAAGGGTATTATGAGATTCGGTAAGAAGGGCAAGCTGAGCCCTAGGTATATCGGACCCTTCGAGATTTTAGAGAGAGTGGGAGAAAAGGCGTATAGATTGGCATTGCCACCGGACTTGGCGAATGTCCACAGCGTCTTCCATGTCTCGATGCTTCGGAAGTATCACCCGGACCCGGCACACGTGATAAAATATGAGCCGTTGGAGCTCCATGAGAGTATGACGTATGTTGAGAAGCCGGTTCGGATATTGGACAGAAAAGAGAAAGTGTTGCGGAATAAGACAATTCCCTTGGTGAAAGTGCTTTGGCAACACCACACGGCGGAAGAGGCCACGTGGGAATTGGAGAACTTAATACGGGAGAAGTACCCCCAACTTTTTGAAGAGTGACTTGGTTCTAATTTGGAGGACCAAATTCCTTGAAGGAGGGGAGAATGTAAGACCCCGTATATGTATAAGGGTAATGTGTGTACTTGGATTAAATAATATGAATGGACTTGTGATGTAAAGTATGATTGATGTAAGTCCATGGATTCAATGTATGTATGTGTAATATAAATTGTAACGTACATACAAGTTTCATTAAGTATGAATACGGAGAAATGTATTCTAGCAAGTGATAGATGTGATTGAGACTCAAGAGGAGTAGTGTGGTAAAATGGAATGGAGTTATGCTTCCATTTGGTTGTATGTAGCATACCTTTGAACATACAATGAATGCACACAAGTTTCAATGTGCATAAGGTATGAATGGATGCCATCTACAAGTTATAGAAGTGGATGGATGAGGAAATGGCCATGGCAATAGATTGAGGGTGTGTTGGTATGAGTTGCAGCAATGAAACTGTAGGAAATCTGGAAAACATGAGGTCCAGATCGATCTCATAGGATGAGAGATCGATCTGGAAGAGCCAGAATGCTCTTATTTGGGTGAACGAATGGAGCAGATCGATCTCCAATGGAGCCAGATCGATCTGCCAAGCGTTCTGTAAGGGAAAAGATCGATCCTCAAGCACCCAGATCGATCTCCTTAGCTCTCTGTTTGGGACCAGATCGATCTCATGCTTCGACAGATCGATCTCATGCCTCAACAGATCGATCTCATTGCTTCGACAGATCGATCTCAGGCTTAAAAATGCCGTGAAAAAGAGGGATTTTAAGGGACCAGATCGATCTCCTCTTGGACCAGATCGATCTCCTCAAGTCATTTCTATATAAGGAGAGCTGAAAAATCTGGAAATCTTGGAAAACACTTAACCCTACAACTTCAACCCCAAAAACCTAATTTTCCCTCTCTAAAAATCAACCATTTTCAGTGAGATTTGAAGAGAGATCATTAGAGGCAAAGTTGTTCCTATCAAAAAGGAGAACAACATAGTGAGAGGGCATTTTCCCATTTTTGGAATTGAAGGAGTTGAGGGCATTACCAATTGGAGCAAGAAGAGAAATCATATTGGTAAGATTCTAACACTCCAATCTAAATGCATTAGCTATTTAATTGATTTTGGAGTTGATTGGTATGAGTATTGATGGATAAACTACCTAAGAATGTAGTGGAAGTGGTGTGACCTAGAAATCTAAAATGGGTATAATGTGATGATATGTGGGATTGAATGAGCCTATGATTTATGGCATGCTAAAGTTGTTATTGGGGCAATGTTTAGATTTTAAATGGTTAAATGAGATTACATTGTGAGTTTGGAGGAATTGTAGAAATGGGTATAAATATGCTTGATTAATGCCATAGTGAGGGGATTCATGAAGTATGAACACTATGAGCTTAATATCGATTTGATATCGATTTTGAGTAAGTTAATGGGCCTAAGAAGATCCATAGACTCGAGCTATGGGTAAAGTAATGAAACGAGGCCAAATAAGCTTAATAGAGGCTATAGGTTAAATTGACTATAGCAAGCACAAGGGTTGCATAATATGGATCGAATATAATGCGGGATACGATTTTGTGCAGTCCCGAAGAGTTCGTTGAAGACGAATCGATCCGTACGAGTAAGCAGCTTAAGGAAGTGGAATCACGCATCGCGATTCCAGGTAAGGGAATTTTGTGAGTACATAGAGATAGCTGCTCGTACTTTGAGCTGTGGGTGAATATTGGGTGTTGTATGAAATGCATGAATTGCCCAAATAAATGATGGATGGTATTTGTGAATGATGATGAGTATGTGTGTGGTTTTGGATTTGAAGTGGATTTTATGAAATGGGATAGTAAGGCTAATAATTGCATAAACCTAACGTTTTGATGTTTTTCCAAAACGAATTGCTTGGTTTTAAGCAAGCTTGTAGATAGGTCAGCTAGTATTGTATTGTTGTTGTGAAAAGCATTTGTGAGTGCTAAACCCGAATTGCCGGGATTGATAAATTGTGATTAAGCCGCCTATCACATTGGTATGACATAAATCGCGCTAGAGCCTCGCTCGCGCTGGATTTCTATGTCTTCATTTGTATGAAACGTGCTAGAGCCTAGCTCGCACCTTGATCTGAAAACTATAGTGATAGTTATAACCGTACTGGAACTTCGGCTCGTACATGGATTTTGAGTGGTAGTCTCACGAGTATAACCGTACTAGAGCTATGCTCGTACGCGCCTCTTTATGAGAAGATGCATGATGCATGAGTCGTGCTAGAGCTTTGCTCGCACAAGTATGTACAATGGGATTCGTATAGGGTTGTGAAAGTGGGTAAGATCCTTAAGCCTTACATCCTTAAGCCAACATCCTTAAGCCCGAGGAGGCAGGGAAGCTCTGTTAGGCGGTGAGGCTCTGTTTGGTGGGGAGGCTCTCTTACGGTGGGATCCTTAAGCCAACATCCTTAAGCCCAAAGAGGCGGGGAGGCTCTGTTAGGCAGGGAGGCTCTCCTACATGGGTATGGTAAAGGTGGGATCCTTAAGCCAACATCCTTAAGCCCAAAGAGGCGGGGAGGCTCTGTTAGGCAGGGAGGCTCTCCTACATGGGTATGGTAAAGGTGGGATCCTTAAGCCAACATCCTTAAGCCCAAAGAGGCGGGGAGGCTCTGTTAGGCAGGGAGGCTCTCCTACATGGGTATGGTAAAGGTAAGATCCTTAAGCCCTACATCCTTAAGCTAACATCCTTAAGCCCGAAGAGGCAGGGAGGCTCTGTTAGGCGGGGAGGCTCTGTTCGGTGGGGAGGCTCTCTTACGGAAAGGACCCTTAAGCCCTACATCCTTAAGCTAACATCCTTAAGCCCGAAGAGGCAGGGAGGCTCTGTTAGGCGGGGAGGCTCTGTTCGGTGGGGAGGCTCTCTTACGGAAAGGACCCTTAAGCCCTACATCCTTAAGCTAACATCCTTAAGCCCGAAGAGGCAGGGAGGCTCTGTTAGGCGGGGAGGCTCTGTTCGGTGGGGAGGCTCTCTTACGGAAAGGACCCTTAAGCCCTACATCCTTAAGCTAACATCCTTAAGCCCGAGGAGGCAGGGAGGCTCTGTTAGGCGGGGAGGCTCTGTTCGGCAGGAAGGCTCTCCTTCACGGATATGGAAAACTCTTGGTATGGGGTAGATAAGACCTAGGAATGGCACCCCCAATCATGATATGAGTTGCGGAGTACGATGTACCGTGTATATCACATGGAGTACGATGTACCGCATGATGGTTATGTGATGAGAAAGTCTGGCGAGGGATAATTCATCTTCGTGCCAGCATGATACCCCGCACACCTGGATGCGTGTGGTCTGGGATGATTTATGATGTAATGATTCACATAGGCACTTTTGATATAGTGACCTAGATTTATACACATGCGTGAATTGTGGAATGTAAATGTGGTTGTGGTTTATGAGTGGATTTGGTGGTGTTATGTTGTTGGTTCAAAAAGGAAGTTTCTAAATGAATTGCCCTTTTTATGAATTTAAATGAGATCGAGCATGAGATGATTTATACATGATGTTTTACCATGTTTTATATGCCAATTTTACATGACTTTGATACATGATATATATGTATACTCATACGGCATAGTTTTATTCCTCATGCTCCTACCATAAATGATTTACGCATAACACTATCAGCATGTAGATAGAGTAGTTATCTACCATGCTTGCATTATTGCCTTACTGAGCGTGTGGTTGCTCATCCCACTCTATTTTCCCCCCTACAGAGCGTGCATAGTAGCCCAGTGAGGACTGAGGCGTATTATTTTGGACTCCGCTGCATCTCCATCGCTAAGAGGTATATACACAGTGATTCTTTTTGTATCTAAACAATGTAAAAGCACAGTATTCTTTTGAGTTGTACTTATGGGGGATGTAGATGTCAGTAAAACATGTATTCGTATAAGTACACGATTAAATGCACATGTATGACATCGTTTTAATTTATTGAAAATGAATGAGATGTGGTGATTATTATTGGCTCACAGCCCAACAGTGTGTGATGACTTTAGTTCGCGACCGGGTAAGGTAACAGTAAAAACGCGAAAAATTTTCAGTGATTTCGGTTAAAGAGAATGGAAATTGGGTCGTGACATTACATATTTGATGTGCCATGACGAGTTTTAATTGAGTTTTATTGCCTAGTCTTGTTTTACACATGAGTTGTGTTTTGTGACCTTGTCACATGCTATTTACTGAGGTGATTTTTATCATGTATTTTGAGAACAGCCATTATCGCATATATTTACACATGCTTGTGAGTGCTCGATATTGAGCCTTTTTACCTTCATGTTTTCACATGATTTATGAGTCATGAGATGATGATGTTTTGAGAATCTTTCATGCTACGATTTCAAATGAGCTTCATAAACAAATACATATTTGTGATGTGTGATATGGTTTATATAACTGAGTTCCCTTACCCCCTTACTGAGCGATTTGGAAGCTCACCCTGTTTTCTCTTCCCCCCAGATCGCTTCAAGTGAAGTGAGTTCCCTGCGACGTACGGGTTAGAGGCTAGTGGAGGATTTGAGCTCTAGGCCGTATTTTGTGTATTGAGGTAGATATTTAATATTCATGTACCCAGACTAGAGTTATATTTACAGACATTCATTGTATAATGATGTACGGGATGTATTAGGATTAATTAACTTGGAGTTGAGTAATGTATATAATACAATATATACTATATTATGATGAGAGCCTGAGGCATGATAATTATGATAATGTACGACACTGCACAAGAATGCACCCTTAATTGTGAATTAATGTGTAAAAAGTTTTAAATTAGCCCTATTTTCCGCGCTTCCGGGGCGTCACACCAGTTCAGCCAAGAAAGAGAGGAAAAAGGGAGAAAAAGAAAGAAAAAGAGAAAAACGAAAAAGGGAAAGATTTTCGAGGATACACCGGACTTCGGGTAAGTCGGTAAGAGGTCAAAAGTGACCGATTTGATTTCTGAGAAATTTATTTAAATTATATTCTATCGAAAATTAACCCAGAATTTAATATAAAAATTGAGCAGTTTGACGATAACTTTTTAATGTGAGTTGATCGAACTCCAATTTACGCACCATCGCATAATTTCAGGTAAGTAAAGCTTATTTATGACAATTTATGTAAGTATCGCGTATTAAAGATTTATTTTACGAATTGCGAATTAAATTACGCATTTAGTGGATTATATCCGAATTTTTGAATTAACTGTTGTAAATGATATACGGGCTATCCAAAGAGTTTGGAACAAAGCTCAATGGGTATTGATAGGCCCAATGAGCCAATAGACTCTGATGAAGGAAATTAATAAGTGAAAAACGGGCTTAAGATAAAGTTAGGCCTAATTAAAGTGTTTAAGGCCCAATAAGAGTAAACGAGCCCATTTAAGTGAAATAGACTGTATTAA
This sequence comes from Firmiana major, assembly GCA_033439115.1. Taxonomy (NCBI): domain Eukaryota; kingdom Viridiplantae; phylum Streptophyta; class Magnoliopsida; order Malvales; family Malvaceae; genus Firmiana; species Firmiana major. The sequence continues at coordinate 38,967,009 of CM065908.1, read as the reverse complement.
ATGTGTAATACAGTAGGAAAAGTATAATTAACCCAGTGAATGGTTAAATGCAGCACTGGAGTCATATTGAGAGTTGACCGAACTCTGAGATTTGAGCAGCACAGAGGAAGTGAGGTCACGCGACGTGATCCGAGGTAAGGGACTTTTGCAAGTAGTTAGAGATATCAGTGCATATTTTGGTCAGCTTTCACATTCACTAAAATTGACTGAGGCTCAAAGAAAATCAATAATATTTATAGGGACCTGCTATGGGTAAATTACGATTTTACCCCTAGTTAGGCAAAAAGTCAGCTTTTGGGAAAAGTTGTAAAAAGCATGGAAACAATGTTTTTAAGTGTTTTTACTGCTGTGTAGTAGAAGAGTACGTAGATGAGCTAATGTTTTAAGGTTGATGTAAACTAAGCACACTTTATAGTGCTGATTTTCATGTTTTGAAACATCCCTATTTTTAAAGAGCCATCTATCGAACTATGTGAAAACAATCTTGCTGGAGCACAGCTCGCACTTGATTTAAGATGTTTTTGACATACATTAGTGCTAGAGTGAGACTCGGACTACATTTATTTGACATGCATGATAGAGTACTGAAGTATTGCTCGTACTCAGTTTTATGTGATTTGTGCATGATAGAGTGCTGGAGCGATTAGCTCGTACTCGAGTTTTACATGAGATGCATGACAGAGTGCTGGAGTATTGCTCATACTCGATTCTTCATGATTCATACATGACATAGTACTTGAGTGATTTGCTTGTACTTGATTTAAATGAGAACTATGCATGACCTAGTGCTAGAGGTTTACTCACACTAGTGTTTGATGTTTTGACATGCATATACAGTGCTTAGAGGTGGAGCGTTGACTGTGAGTCACTCTCAAAACGCGCACTGTAGTTTTTACGTGATATATAGACATGTTAGAAAAATCATGACGATTTCCTCATGTAGACTGAGTGTCACACTGGAGATGTTCGCACGTGGATTTAGAGACGTGGCATTGATTATTTCGCGGTATGAGGGCTAAGACCTATGGCAGGTACCACGACCATGAGCCAAGGTCCATGGGTGTACGATTTATCGTGTGTGTGGCATGGACTACATTGTACCTTGTGTTGTTGTGGAGTTGTGGAGGAGAGTTGTTGATAGTAGGTGGTTGTGATGGACTGACCCCCCTCCCGTTACAGCAGTAATAACCCGAACACTGAGTACTGTGTTGCCTGGGATTTCACCATATTAGGATATGGCCATAGTCCAGGAGATATTGCATTTAGCCGCTGAGTCTCGCAGGCATTTATGATACGGGTAGACCTGAGGGATGGGTCGAAACTCGGTTGTTGTGTTGCATTGTGAAATGCCATATTTACTGTGTTTTGAATGTAAATGACATATTTTATATAAAGGCATTCCGAAATGATAAATATGCACTGTTTTGCATGAATGCCTATGATTTATAACTCAACATGTGTTTAGTATATGGGATTTTAAATATGTACTATTATTATATATATATATATATTTTTTGAAACATGCGTTTGAATTGAGAGAATGAAAGGCAAAGCAATATTTTTAGGAGATAGTATGGATGTCTACTTGCTTACGTGATTTCCTTACTGAGTCAGATAGCTCACCCCTTTCATTTTCCCCCCTCTCTACAGATCATCGTCAGTAGATTGAGTTTGCTGAGGTATAGCATTCCTTTTTACCGCTGTCATTCCCCATCAAGCGAAAGTAATACATGATGCGTACTCTTTTGTATCTAAATAATGTATAAACACAGTGATGTACACGTTTTAATATTGGGAATATAATTATATTTAATTATATGAATTTACTTATAAGAAAAAGTGTGCGTACAATTAATAAATATTTATAATGACATGTATATGTGATACGAAAAAGAATGGTAAGGTATGTGTGGATGAGAAGACTAATGCCTAATCACAGCCCAACTGTTGAGGAGAGAAAGGTAAGGAAAAAAATGAAAAAATTTATTGTGGTTTTTGGTAAGTCACAAAAGGAGGTCGTGACAGAATGGTATCAGAGCGTAAGTTGGTTTGATGTGAGTAGGTGTTAGTAATTAGGAAAGTGTACATCCTCATATTACTGTGTTTTGTTCAGTTACAATTGTGTATACAAGATGGGAATCGAATAAATTAATGTTTGTGAATGCAGGAATTGAGCCATTATGGTAATTACCCGCCGTGGTAGAGGGGCGAGAGGTAGGGTTAGAGGCCGTAGAGGTAGGTCGGATAGTCGAGGTGAGTCTTCGATTGCCCATACACCACTAGCTACTACTGAGGTACCAGAGACTATTGAGGTACTATTCACGAGGATAGAGCGTAGCCTGGAAGCAATAGTAGAGTTATTGGCACAGACTGTCAGGTAGATGAGGAAGGATGCAGAGATTGCAACTGGGGAGGCAGTTGCACCTAATACACCTGCACAGCCTGCATAGATGCCACAGACTACTGATACTCTTGCACCCCCACCAGTTCAGGGTAGTAGTGGATTGGGATATGGGTGTAATTTGGATCGACTGCGACAGTTCCAGAAGGTTGGACCTCCATCTTTTCGAGTGGTTAAGGACCCAGCCAATGCTGAGGATTGGATTGAAGAGATAGAGAAGTTGTATGACTTCTTCGATTGTACAACTTCGGAGAGAGTCGCATTTGCTGCGTTCCTACTAAAGGGAATGAAGTGCATTGGTGGAAGTCCACCAGACCAATATTGAGAGCCTGAGACACAGAGATTAGTTGGGAGAAGTTTTTAGAGGCCTTCAGAGGTAGTTTATTCTTGATACGGCACAGCACAGACTGCAAACTGAGTTTTTGGGATTGAGCCAGTGGAGTCTCTTAGTGGACGAGTATGAGACTAGATTTTTGGCCCTAGGGAGGTATGATCTCGATACCATGTACAGCGAGACTAGGAAGGTCGACAGATTTATCGATGGATTGAGACGGGTGTTACGGTCTAGGTTATTACCATTTGATATTGGTACGTATGATGAGGCAGTGCGCAGAGCGTAACTTTGTGAGCAGGACTATGAGAGGAATGCTTATGAGTTTGGGAAGTTTAGTCGGAGCCGAGATAGAGAGAGGAAGAGGTTGACTAGAGACAGAGGTTTCAGTTATCGAGGAGGGAGGAGACTCTTTGATAAGGGACCACAGATAGAGGAGGTACGAGAGTGACCAGTTAGACCTCCTACATACTCGGCCATAGCTCCGACAAAGGGCATTGTGATTGGAGGACAGAGGCCTACTACTGATCAGTGCAATAGATGTGGTAGACATCATGGCAGTAGACCTTATCCGTTGAGCCCTATTGTGTGTTTTCAATATGGGAAGCAGGGGTACATTACTAGAGCTTGCCCAGAGACATTTGATACTACCCCACAGAAGGGTAGGGAGCCTGATAGAGCTCCAACTGGTACATCTTCTCAGAGGGGGAGAGCGACGGCAGATGAGAAGGGGAAGTAAGTGATTGGTCGAGGGCGAGTACATGCCTTGGACCAGGACATAGCTGATACTTCTACGGATGTGATTAGAGGTAACATCCTGATTTATGATTTAAAAGCATATGTTTTAACTGATCCTGGTGCCACGCATTCATTTGTATCACCTTCATTTGCATGTAAGTTAGCAAAGCATGTAGAGCGTACTCCTTTAAAGATGATGATGTTGATTAGTACACCTATGGATTCTAGTCAGCTAGTTGAATATGTGTATAATGATTGCAAGTGAAGAGTAGGGGAAAAGGATATGATAGCCAATCTAATCTTGTTAAGTATGAGCGACTTTGATGTAATTTTAGGAATGGATTGGTTATTTGCAAACCATGCTGTTTTAGATTGTTATGCTAAGACAGTTATGTTTCCTAACCCTACGAACTATGTTGTAAAGTTTGATGGGAATAAATAAAAGAAATAGAAATTTTGTTAATAAATAAAATATTATGCTGACTAAGAAATCAATATCTTGAAGGTTTCATTGCGTACAGGGTGGATACAGATAAGGTACATCCAGAGTTGGTAGATATTCCTGTGGTCAGTAGAACCCAGATGTTTTCCCGGATGAGGTGCCAGGGCTACCACCAAACAAAGATATGGAGTTCTGTATAGATTTGGTGCCTGGTACTGAGCTTATTTCGAGACTACCGTATCGCATGGCCTTAGTTGAGCTGAAAGAGCTCAAGAGACAGTTGCAAGAGCGTTGGATAGGGGGTTCATCAGACTGAGTGTTTCACCGTGGGGAGCACCTATTTTGTTCATGAGGAAGAAGGATGAAAGCCTCCGATTATGTATAGACCATAGATTGTTGAATAAGGCTACCATCAAGAATAGGTATCCCCTTCCACGCATTGACGACTTACTAGATCAGCTTTAGGGAAAGTAGGTCTTTTCTAAGATTGATCTGAGGTCTAGGTATCATCAGTTGAGAGTCCGGAGTGGAGATGTACCCAATACGGCATTTAGAACCAAATATGGCCATTATGAGTTTTTGGTTATTCCATTTGGACTGACGAATGCTCCCACAGCTTTCATGGCTCTGATGAACAATGTGTTCAAGCCATATTTGGATCAGTTTGTTATCGTCTTTATCGTTGACATATTGGTATATTCGAGATCCGAGGAGGAGCATGAGCAGCATCTCAAGATCGTATTACAAACTCTACGAGAGCAGCAGTTGTATGCTAAACTCAGCAAGTGTGACTTTTGGTAGACAGAGATCTCATTTTTGGGACACGTAGTTTTGAGGGATGGTGTATCAGTAGATCCATCCAAGATCAAGGCTGTAGTTCAATGGGAACAGCCAAGGACAGTTACTGAGATTAGGAGTTTTTTTAGGTTTAGCAGGGTACTATCGGAGATTCGTTGAGGGATTTTCGAAGTTGGCTGCTCCGTTGACGCGTCTCATTAAGAAGAGTGCTGCATTCGTGTGGGACGAGGATTGTGAAATGAGTTTTTAGGAGCTGAAGAGTCGATTGACCACCGCTCTGATTCTCACTATTCCTACTAGCTTAGGAGGATTTTCAGTATATACCGATGCTTCGCATCAGGGACTGGGTTGTGTGTTGATGCAAGATGGGAAGGTAGTTGCTTATGGACCCAGACAGCTGAAGGAGCATGAGAAGAACTATCTGACCCATGATTTAGAGTTGGCAGCAGTAGTGTTTGCGTTGAAGGTATGGCGCCACTACTTTATGGTGAGAAGTTTCAAATATTTACCGACCACAAGAGCCTCAAGTACCTATTCTCATAGAAAGAGCTGAACATGAGACAGAGAAGATGGCTAGAGCTTCTGAAGGACTATGATTGTAAGATACTTTATCATCCGGGTAAGGTTATTGTTGTAGCAGATGCTTTGAGTAGGAAGAGCCTGGGGATGGTATCGTATATGATGGTTAGGGAGCACAAGTTGCTAGAGCAGTTTGCGAGCCTCAGTTTGGGAGTTGTGCCTTCGGACATGGATGCAGATTGTATGATTGCGAGTCTACGCTTAGAGCCAGATCTGTTGAATAGGATCAGACCGGCTCAGCAGATTGATCCGTATTGCATCGATGTGATGGGTCAGATGCAGAGGGCCACAGTGACAGATTTTGAGTTGAGTTCTGATGGACTACTGAGGTTTAGAGGTAGATTGTGTGTTCCTGATGACCCAGAACTCAGGAGATTGATATTGTCAGAAGCTCATTCATCGAGGTACACATTGCATCCGGGGAGTGACAAGATGTATCAGAACCTCCGAAAGGTGTATTGGTGGTCAGGTATGAAGAAAGATGTAGCGTATTTTATGGCGAGATGTCTTGTATGTCAGTAGGTGAAAGTAGAGCATCAGAGACCTATAGGGTTATTGCAGCCTCTCCCTATACCGACATGGAAATGGGAGTAAATCACCATGGATTTCATGATGGGTTTACCGAGGACCCAGAGGAATCACGATGCTATATGGGTGATCATTGATTGACTAACGAAGTCAGCCCACTTCCTAGCTATGAGAGCTACCGATACTTTGAGTACGTTGGCAGGGTTATGTGTACGCGAGGTAGTGAGGTTACACAGTGTACCAGTGAGCATAGTCTCTGATAAGGATTCCCGCTTCACTTCCCACTTTTAGGAACATTTTCAGTAAGCCATGGGAACCCAGTTGAGTTTGAGCACCGCTTTCCATCCTCAGATAGATGGCCAGTCAGAGAGGACTATACAGACTCTGGAGGATATGTTGAGAGCATGTGTGCTAGATTTTAGAGGCTCCTGGGATGATCACTTGCCACTAGCCGAGTTCGCCTGCAATAACAGTTATCATTCGAGTATCGGGATGGCACCGTATGAGGCCTTGTATAGTCATAGATGTCATTCCCCTATTGGATGGAAAGAAGTGGGTGACCAAAAACTTTTTGCTCCTGATTTGGTTACACAGGCTTCTGAGGATGTCCGATTGATAGTTGAGAGATTAAGGACAACTCAGAGTCGACAGAAAAGTTATGTTGACAGGAGACGTAGGCCACTGGAGTTCACAATCTGTGAGTCCCTGTTTCTGAAGGTTTCTCTTTCCAAGGGTATAGCGAGGTTTGGGAAGAGGGGTAAGCTGAGTCCTCGCTACATTAGACCCTTTGAGATACTTGATCGAGTGGGATATAAGACCTATAGGTTGGCATTGCCACCAGATTTGTCAAGCGTGCATAATGTCTTCACATTTCGATGCTTCGGAAGTATCACTCGGATCCGACACATATGATTAGTTATGAGCCGTTGGAGCTCAGTGAGGACATGTCATATGTTGAGAGGTCGATTCGGATACTGGAGAGGAAGGAGAAGGTTTTGAGGTCAAAATCTATCAGGTTAGTGAAGGTTTTATGGCAGCATCTCTTTTCTAAGGAGGTTACTTAGGACTTAGAGAGCTTGATGCGAGAGAAGCACGCCCAGTTGTTTGATGATTGATTTGGTTCTAATTTGGAGGACAAAATTCTTTTAGTTGGGGAGGATTGCCAGACCCGTGTTTTCGATTATGTATGTATCTTGTACCTTATTATTCCTATGTGTATGAACATTTTACTTTTATGGTTGAATCATAAGAAGAGTATTTACCATCATGCAATCGACAAGTAAAGAATAAAAATGCATGTAAGCTACATAATAGCCAAATAAGAAATTAAAATAAGAAAAGATAGTGGGTTTATGAAGGAAAGTCGGTTCAATTTGGTCCTGAACACGTTGAAGGGTAAAACGATCAAAATACCGAAATCCGGAATAAATTCAATAAGAAAATTGAATTTAAAATATGGAATTGAGAAATCTTGATCAAAAATGAGGAAAATATTGAATTTCAAGTCCAATTGATCAAGATATGAATTTATTTAAGATTATCAAAATTTTCACCTCGAAAAAATACCCCGAAAATATTTAAAAAATATACCGAAAAGATAAAATAAGACTGATAAATTCATTTATGAATTAAATATGATTTTTTGAGATATTTTTAGAATTTTTATAATATTTTAGTGATTAAAATAATAATAAAATAAATTATAAATAAAAAGAAAAAAATACAGAAACTGAAATCTAGAAAAAACGTGAAGAGAGAGCAAGAAACTGAAAGAGAAACGAACCGAAGCTAGGAGACCGAGGAAGACCCTCTGCACGGGCGAGCACTGACGACCAGGAACCCCAGGCGAGGGCCGAAGAAGAGCGCGGACGACCGGGCGACCCTCCTGCCAACAGGACGCACCCCATAGACGCCGGAATCTGGTGGATTGAAGAGAGGAAGGGCGTGAGGGAGAAGAGATGAACGGCGGCCACCGACGAGGTTTCGACCCGATCCAAGGCTAGCCGAATACTCCCCTGCCCGAGATGAGCCGAACGACGGCAGCGACGCACCGAGAACCGACCGGACGACGTCGAAACGACAAAAAGGGACTGAACCGGTCGACCTGTTCAGTGAGAGTTCACTGTGCTGATCCAGACCGGACCAGTTTAGCCAAGAAAGAGAGGAAAAAGGGAGAAAAAGAAAGAAAAAGGGGAAGATTTTTGGGGATACACCAGAGTTCGGGTAAGTCGGTAAGAGGTTAAAAGTGACCGATTTTATTTTCGAAAAATTTATTTAAATTATATTGGATCGAAAATTAACCCAAAATTAATATAAAAATTATGCAGTTCAACGATAACTTCCGAATGTGAGCCAATCGAACTCCGATTTACGCACCATCGCATAATTTTGGGTAAGTAAAGCTCATTTACGACAATTTATGTAAATATCGCGTGTTAAAGATTTATTTTACGAATTACGAATTAAATTAAGCATTTAGTGGATTATATCCGAATTCTTGAAATAACTGTCGTAAATGATATACGGGCTATCCAAAGAATTTTGAATAAAGCTCAATGGGTATTGATAGGCCCAATGAGCCAATAGACCCTAATGAAGGGAATTAATAAGTGGAAAACGGGCTTAAGACAGAGTTCGACCCAATTAAAGTGTTTAAGGCCCAATAAGAGTAAACGAGCATAGACTGTATTAAATGTGTAATATAGTAGGAAAAGCATAATTAACCTAGTGAATGGTTAAATGCAGCTTTGGAGTCATATTGAGAGTTGACCGGACTGCAAGATTTGAGCAGCACAGAGGAAGTGAGGTGATGCGACGTGATCCAAGGTAAGAGACTTTTGCAAGTAGTTAGAGATATCTATACGTATTTTAGTCTGCTTTTACATTCACTAAAATTGTTTGAGGGTCAGAGAAAATCAATAATATTTATAGGGACCCACTATGGGTAAATTACGATTTTACCCCTAGTTAGGTAAAAAGTCAAATTTTGGAAAAAGTTGTAAAAAGCATGGAAACAATGTTTTTGAGTGTTTTTACTGCTGTGTAGCAGAAGAGTACGTAGATGAGCTAATGTTTTAAGGTTGATGTAGACTAAGCACACTTTATAGTGCTGATTTTCATGTTTTGAAACATCCCTATTTTTAAAGAGCCATCTACCGAACTATGTGAAACAATCGTGCTGGAGCACAACTCGCACTTGATTTCAGATGTTTTTCACATACATTAGTGCTAGAGTGAGACTCGCACTACATTTATTTGACATTCATGATAGAGTACTGGAGCATTGCTCGTACTCAATGTTATGTGATTTGTGCATGATAGAGTGCTGGAGTGATTAGCTCGTACTCGAGTTTTACATGAGATGCATGACAGAGTGCTGGATCATTGTTCGTACTCGATTCTTCATGATTTATACATGACATAGTACTTGAGCGATTTGCTCGTACTTGATTTAAATTAGAACTATGCATGACCTAGTGCTGGAGGTTTACTCGCACTAGTGTTTAATGTTTTGACATGCATATATAGTGTTTAAAGGCGAAGCGGCGACTGTGAGTCACACTCAAGATGCGCACTATTGTTTTTACCTGATATATAGACATGTTAGAAAAACCGTGATAATTTACTTGTGTAGACTGAGTGTCACACTGGAGATGTTCGCACGTGGATTTAGAGACGTGGCATTCATTATTCTGTGATATGAGAGTTAAGACCTATGGCAGGCACTCCGACCATGAGGCTGGGTCCACGGGTGTACGTTGTACCAAGTGTGTGGCATGGAGTACACTGTTCCGTGTGTTGTTGTGGAGTTCTGGAGTAGAGTTGTTGATAGCTGGCGATTGTGATGGACTGACCCCCTTCCAGTTACAGCAGTGATAACCCGCACACCGAGTACTTTGTTGCCTGGGATTTCACCATGTTAGGATATGGCCATAGTCCATGAGATTTTGCATTTAGCCACTGAGTCTCGCATGATATACCACATGTATTTATGATACGAGTAAACCTGAGGGATGGGTCAGAACCCAGTTGTTGTGTTGTGTTGTGAAATGCCATATTTACTGTGTTTTGAATGTAAATGGCATATTTTATATAAAGGCATTCTGAAATGATAAATATGCACTGTTTTGCATGAATGCCTATGATTTATAACTCAGCATGTGTTTAGTACATGAGATTTTAAATCTGTACTATTATTATATATATTCTGAAACATGCTTTTGATTTGAGAGAAGGAAAGGCAAAGCAATATTTTCAGTAGATAGTATGGATGTCTACTTGCTTGCCTGATTTCCTTATTGAGCCAGATAGCTCACCCCTCTCATTTTCCCCCTGATAATTCTATTTTTAATAGAATTATTTGTGCTTAATTTCCTAACTAATTATTTAAATCCCCAATTTACTTTATTAACTATCCCTTATTTAATTAAAATTCTCTTGTGTGCAGATAAATAAATTCGGATGAAACTCGGTCGTTTCAGTCGAAATTGGGCTGAAAACGGGCTAAAAGAGACCGGACCACTTCCAATTTGCAGACCGAGTCACCAGTCGTATGGACACGCGTGATGCTAGGTGTCCGTATTTTATTCACTTCGAAACGATAAGATTGACGGACACCGTGTCATCCTTCTGGAAGACACACGCCGGGCCACATCGCACAACCAATTGGACAAAAAGACGAGTGACGTGGAAATATCTAGTCTGCAGCAAAACAAATTAAGACAAGTGGCCAAACAATGCCAACTCATCTAGGATGGAAAAATTACCATTGTACTCCTAAGTGTGTGTATAAATAGAACATGGTGGCAATTGAAAAAAAAAAGTAGGAGTAGGGTAAGTAGAGGTAGTTTAGGGTAGGAGTAGTGTAGAGTAATTTAGGAGTAGTTTTAGTTTTAATTTTTCTTTTAAGTGTTTTCGATCAGTCTTTTTTTTCACCAATTGTTATTTTATTCTTGTTTAGCTACTGTTCATGTTAATTTCCAATTGCTTTATTTTATGAATAGTTTCATGGTTCCAATTTTCTTAGTTTTAGCATTAATTTTTATTCACCATGTTTTGCATTCTCGGTTTGCTCCTTTAATTTTTAAGGCTTTTTTTTTTTTTTTGATTCTGTATATCTCATGTTGTGAGGAGGAGAGGCTGGTGACAGCAGCTATTCTTCTTCATCTCTATTTTCTTTTACAAATTGTTACAGTAGCTCATCATTTAAATGTATTCATGCTTCTTTTCATTTTTCTGTTTCGATTTAAGTTGTTTATTAGTTGAACTTTTTCAGTTTTTTTGTATTTCACCTTCTTGTCTCGACTTCTGCATGTAATTCGTGATTGAGGCTGCTCGATTTTGATCAACGCAGAAGTCGATTGCTACAGAGGACAAGGACAAGGACTGTAGTTGTGAGGCACGGACTGTGGCAATTTTGAATGTTGTAAGCAGTGTTAGGACGACACCATGGTAGCAATAGGGATCAATGCTCTGTTCAGCCCTGTTTTTATTTTAAGTTATTGTTTCGTGTCTTTTGGTTATGCAAATGTTGAAATCCTTACTGCTTACTTCTTGTTATTGTGTTAGATGGTGTAGCGGTGAATTAAAGAAAACAAGTGATAGCAGTCATGCCTTTCCATTATGTTGCAAGTGCTTTAGTTATTCATGATTTCTTAAGATTGTGACCATTTTAAGTGCTAAAATCTTTCCTTATTGTTTATGTTTCTTGCCATGAAGTTATAGGTGTAGTCAGAAATCATAGTAGCTGTGTTTAAATATTCCTTGCATCACTTATCTTCATCTGTATTCAGTTTTACTTGTATTATTTTTGAACCGTATTGGGCTGCCTACGTTTTTCATTGCCACTGCAGTTATTAATTCACGGCTGCTGCTGGAGCTAGCGGCGTGGGTTGTAGGCAGAAGCAACGTAAGGACGTTGTGACTGCAACAGCTCGAGAGGACGTGTGCAGGTCTGGCGCTGCTCCCAGTTGCTGGACCATACAGGTGCACTCCACTCTACTGCATGAATATAAATACTGGCCACTGCATGAAGGAGAATGTCAGGTTATTTGTTGTTGTACGTACTGGAAGGAATGGATGCACTACAATGTTGTTGCAAGGAATGAACAGCTGGGCAAGCCGAGGATAGTGCAGCAAACAGCAGTGCAGGACAGAACAGGGAGTAGGAAAGGACAGCACCTAGAGACAACCAAAACCGAGAGCAGCAGGACACACCTGGAGGCAGAACCAAAACTGAAGAAGATGAGTACAGTGCCTGGACAGTTTCGGGACCACTTGGTTGTAAAACTGGATAAGGCCATGTTTGGCTATAATTGCTTTTTACCATTTAATGTTTAATGCAATTTTATTTGATTGTTTTCATTAGTTGTTAATTTAGGATAGTTGTTAATTGATAATTGTAAGTTAAGTCTAATGTTTTAGTTTGTCAATTTAATCTTTAGTTTTAATTTTTAGTTAATAGTTAATTTTATATTATATGTGTTAGGATTTAATTTTTAGTTTAGTATTTTATGAGTTACATTTAGAATTAATTTAGATTAAATTTGTTACTTGCATTAGTTAGATTCTATTGTTAAGTTAGTAATTAGTGATAATTAGGATTAATTTAGATTTAATATTTTAGACATTTAGACTTATAGTTATTTTCTTAATTTTTTCTAGATTTTATTTCATTAGATTTTAGGTTACTTTAATTCGCATTTTTATTAAGTAGTTTAATTGCATGCATATTTTATTTTAGGTTTGTTTAATTTTAGTTTAATTAATTTTGTTTCTTTATTTATTTTAATATTTGTATTTTATTTTAATTGCGTTAATTAATTTTAACTGTTTTAATTATCTTTTGTACGTTGTTGTTTTTAATTGCTTAGAGCATTATAAGTACTTTTAGCTCGGTTTTATTTTCTTTAGTTTATAGCTTTTATTATTTTCAGTATTTTTTATTTGAAACTTAGTAGATCACCCATCTTCAATTCATCATTTGCTAGGATATACTTAGGGTAAGATTAACCGGTAGTTAATTAGGCTGGTCAACTTTTCTGTGGGACGATAATTCGGGACTTAAATCCCATTATTACTTATACGACTTGTGCACTTGCAGTAATACGTTTAGATCGTACCACCCCCTCTCTACAGATCATCGTCAGTAGATTGAGTCGGCTGAGGTATAGCATTCCTTTTGACCGCTGCCATTCCCTATCTAGCAAAAGGTATACACGATGTGTACTCTTTTATATCTAAACAATGTATTAACACAGTGATGTACACGTTTTAATATTAGGGATGTAATTTTATTAAAGTATATGAATTTACTTATAAGAAAAGTGTACGTACAGTCAATAAATATTTATAATGACATGTATCTGTGATACGAAAAAGAATGGTAAGGTATGTGTCGATGAGATGACTAATGCCTAATCACAGCCCAACTGTTGAGGAGAGAAAGGTAAGAAAAAAACAAAAAATTTACTGTGGTTTTTGGTAAGTCACGAAAGGAGGTCGTGACACTAGGGTTTTTCTCATTCTTTTCTCTGAATCCGACTTCTAGTTTCTAGTATATTGTAAAGGAGGTGGAGCTGAGTAAGTTTATAGGAGGACACAAAAGTAAAAGATGGATAGAAATAGTGGAAATATACGAAAAATAGAAGAGGAAAAATAAAATGAGGATTTTATCTTTTTCTCTCGATTTTTAAAATTTTCATAGCCTATTTATAGAAGTTAGCCTGAAGAGATTGATCCTTTAGCTTAGGATATCAATCCCTCTGTACATTTTGATGAGAAAATCACATTCTGCTTAAAAGGAATCAATCTTTTCGCTGAAGGGATTGATCATTTAAGTCGATTAAGCAAAAACTGACTTTCTACCAAGTATGGATCATTGCCAATTCATAGGGGATCGATCTTTAAGCTCCCTACGGCCAAAATTGAGTTTATTTCTTCTCAAAATCAAGACCGAATCAAACTGAATCAATCTCTATGGGTGCCTTTACCTTGATAGCTCCTCTTTAAGCCATGTTCGGGACTTATCACACATCCAAAACTTATCTTATTTCACACTTTTCATCTATCTTTACTTGTTTAATGTGTAAAATTTCATGTTCTCACAGTTATGTCAGCAAAAGAAGGAAGGCTTTCAACTATCACAACCTAAACCAAATAAGGAAGGCTGAAAAAGTTGAGTTTCAAGGCTAAAGTAAAGAAGTAAAGGCGTGAAAAGGTGAACAAAGAGAAAAAAAAATAGAAAGGAATGATAATTCTATCAAAATAGAATTATTTATATTTAATTTCTTAATTAACTATTTTAATTCCCATATTATTTTATTAATTATCTCCTCATTTTAATTAAAATTCTCATGTTTACAGATAAATTAAATCTAGATGAATTTTAGTCATTTCAGTAGAAAATAGACTGAAAATGAGCTAAAAAAGGAGATTGAACCACTACCATTTCGTCGTGTAGCATGAGTCACCATTCTTCTTGTCACATGTGACGCCAAGTGTCGATATTTTATTCACCTTTAAAGGATAAGATCAAATGACACATTGGCCACCTCATGGAAGACGCAAGTCATGCCACCTTGCACATCTAAGAGGACAAGAAGACAAATGGCATGAAAATATCTTCTCTAGAAGCCAATGGTGTGAAGACAAGTGGCCAAATAATGCCAACTCATCTAGGATTAAAATTTCCCTTTGTACCCCCATTTTGATGTGTATAAAAAGAAAAAGATGAGACAATTTTCCCAAGTAGTTTTTTAGGGATTTTAGGTTAAAGTTTTTTTTTTTTTTTATGTTGGCTGCTAGGTTTTAGGTTAGTTATATATTTTCTTTAGTATTTTTTTGGTTCTTCACGTTGGCTGAGGTAGCCACCATTGTTTAGGATTAGCAAGTTTTCATTTTTGGTTTTTGGCACATTTTAAGCTTTTTTAAATGAAAAGTCTTTATTTTCATTTTTACTAGCTTCATTTACTACTTTATTTGTTTTTTCATCTCCTTTACTGTTCAATCAAAATGTTGGAGACTGGTGACAGGGGTTTTTCTTCTTCATTGTTATTTTCCTTCATCGGCTTGGCTACAATTTTCTTTATTGTTTTCTATAGCGTAGGAGTAGTTTAGAATATTTTTATTCTCAGCCTTAGCCAAGAATAAGTGTGGAGACAAGGGGCTGGTGACAACAACCATCATCGTCAACCTCATTTTCATCTACCCAAACTGTTGCTAGAATTTTTTTTTCTTTAATGTTTTCTTAGCTTTGGCAATATATTAACAATTATTTTATAGCTTTAGAATTAGATTTAAAAGGAAGAAAAGAGGCTGGTGACAGCAGCTAAAGTCCATTCTTACTGCATATTCTCTTTCATGTTCTTACATTCGATTTGCTTCATAGATTTTGTTTGGGTTTCATAGTAGTTTTAATTCAATAAATTTATAGATTAATAGCTTTCTTTCCATTGGCTTGTTTTAGTTTACTTACTATTTTGAAATTATCTTCACTAATTTCTTCTCTATTTCCTCTCGTTTTAGTTCTAATTCCTCTGTTCTGAATAAAAAAAAATGTTGCAATACTTTGTTATTTTTCTTCTTCTACATTAACGTGTGTTTCTGGATTAAATGTATTGTGACTACCTATTTTTTTTAAGTTAAAATTAGTGTTACTACCTTTAATGCATTTCTATGTTGCTGGTATTTTGCTGCCTTGAAGCTTGTTGCTTGGTTACAGGGACGCACGCTACTTTGCTTGTAAACAGGAGCTGGTTCGTGTTGAGTTGGAGCAGCAAGGTACTGGCAACTATTCCTGGACACGTTCGGTGTCCTGCGAGAGGAGGCTTGCTATGTTGATAGTGCAGGAGGAGGCGTGACTGCTATTTTCGCTGCTACTGTAGAGAACGACACAGCGAGGTTTGCTGTAGGCAGAGGTGTACAGTATGAAACCGTGACTTGGCCATTAGCTGCCTCTATTCTGCTTTGTTTCTTATTAAGTTTACTGTTTTTATTTTCTTTAGTTATTTCCCACTTCTGTTTCCAGTGTTATTATTCTTTCAGGTGGTACACACTGCCTTTGGTGGATAGGGGCTAAGTGACACAGCCAACTCTTCCCAAGTTCTTTAGTTTACTTTATATGTGCTCAATCTCTTTTAATGCCTTTTCAATTCTCGACTTTAAACAGCAAAATTTCTTCAAGCTTTATTTGATTTCTCTGTATTGTTTTACATTTTTTCTACTCGTCACTTATGTTCGATTCTTTTCTTTTCTATTCAGGTTTGCTTTTGGTTCAAAGGATAGTGGCTGATGCTCGTGTTTCCTGGATACCGCTGCTGCATTGTACGGGAGGAAGTTGTTATGCTGCTTTGCTGTCCGTGGTGGCTTCGTGCAGTTTGTGGGCCGTGAAACAGGCAAGACGTGGCGTTGCTGGGTATGAGTTGCATCATTTGTCTTTGATTGTCACAACTAACGTGAGGAAGCTTGCTGGTTTTTAGCTGGTGTATGGCAGGGGAGCAAACACATGGCAGGATGTGAACGTTTTCAGCAGCTGGTTCAAGTATGTTCGGGGAATGTAGCAACAGCTGACTCAGAAGCAGGTGGGAGTACAGTACCAGAATGTTGGTATTGAAGGCAAAGACGTGTTGGCTGGGACAAACACGTGAGGCTAGGCGTGAGATGAAGAAGGCAAATATGAATTTTTAGTTTTACTGCACTGTTCATAGCTTTGTTTATTGTTCATGCATTTAAATACAATTAGTTGAAAGTTTTTAGAAATTTAAGAATAGATTATTTTTAGTTATTATATGTTATATTAGTTTAAGTTTAAATTAGTTATGAGTTATTTCTTTAGTTTATTATTCTACTAGATTTTATTATTACTTTGTCAATTTAGAGAATTATGTCAAAGTCATAAATATTTTAAAATAAACCCAAAAATATTTTATTTCTCATGGATTAATTAGAGTAGATTTTATTTTTTAATTTAGGCATTTTATTAAGTTAGTAATTATTTATAGCTTTATATAATTTCGGTTACTAATTTAGACATTTAGGGTTAAAGTTGTTCTTAGAGAGTTTAGAATTTTTATTAAAATTGTATTTCATTATGTCTTAGGTTAGATTACTTTGCATTTTTATTTCTATTAATTAATTAGATTAAACATATGTAATTTTTATATTAGGATTTTCTAGTTTTAATCTATTTGTTTTTATTTCTTTATTTTCTTATATTTGCCTCTTTAGTCCATTTACACTAATTAATTCTAGTTTCAGTATTTTTCTTTTGCAGATTATCGATTTTATTTGCTTGGAGCTCTGTAAGTAATTTTTGCTCTATTTTATTTATTCTATAGTTTTCATATTTTTATTGTCTTCCAGTATTTTCAAAATAAACCTTACAGGTCACCCTTTTTAATCTCATAATTTGCTAGGATATATTTAGGGTAAAATTAACTGGTACTTAGTTAGACTAACTGTATTTCTCTATGGGACGATAATCTGGGACTCAATTCCCGTTATTACTTGTGCGACCTGTACACTTGCGGTTTATAGGTCTAGCGAGGACGCGATCAAGTTTTTGGCATCGTTGCCAAGGACTCATGCTTAGCCATTGACTAATATCGGTGAAATTATGCTCATGTATAATTCTAGTTTTGTACATACTTAGGTTGTAAATATTTAGAGCCTTAATTTAGATTAGTTAATTTTCTCTCTCTCTAAAAAAAATCAATCATTCCTTAGAACTTCTGAATGTCTGAATGCATAGAGCCAAGAGCTTTGACTGCTTTCCTTTAGATCCTGAAATAAAAAGAACACATAGAAAAATTAGGAAGGACTCTAGGAAAATAGTATCTCCACTGTAAGACAAGATGGTTGAAAACAGAGAGATTAGGATAGTAGAATACTATGTTGTCCCGACCATAGGAGGTTACTACACTGGCATTAAGCAACCAGCTGTCCCAGCAAACAACTTTGAGATTAAGCCTTCAATCCTCCAAATGATCCAAACTTTGCTTCAGTTCAATGGGCTTCCCCATGATGACCCACATGCTCAGTTAGGGCAATTTCTATATCTGTGCAACACATTCAAGCATAATGGACTCTTGAACGATGCACTTAGGCTTAGGCTATTTCCTTTCTCTCTTAAAGATAGAGCTAGACACTGGTTGACCTCTTTACCTCCTTGTGAGACCTCATATAGGTTTAACCTTGTATATATATGTAAATGAATTCATAAGTATGGTGATATACTTGTAATGTGAAGTATATGTAATGTAAGTCTATAAGTTTAATGTACACACATGTAATAAGAGTTGTGATTGTACGTATAAGGTACATTATGTATGAATATGAAGAAATGGACTTAAACGTGTGAAGAATGAGAGTAGAATGGAAAATGAGTAGTGTGGTAAAATGGAAGGAGGATTGCATAAGTTATGCACTTCCATTTGGTCTATATTAAGTATCTTTGGTTATACAAAGATTTCACACAAGTTTTAGTAGGTATAAAGTATGAATGGATGCCATTTTCAAGTCTCAAAGATGATTGGATGAGAAAATGACCATGGTAACAAAATCTATGAAGCTTGGTATGAGTTGCTGCAAAAAAACTGCAAAAAATCTAGAAATATGAATGATAGATCGATCTCATAGGATGAGAGATCGATCTGGAAGAGCCAAAATGCTATTATCTTGAGCCATGGAATAGGACAGATCGATCTCCAATGGAGCCAAGTCAATCTCTTAAACATTCTATAAAATGCAAAACGATCCTTAATGAAATAGATCGATTTCCTTAGCTCTCGGGTTGAAGCAAGATCGATCTCCCCTAAGACCAGATCGATCTCCTTAAGCTACTGTCTGAGACAGATCAATCTCAAGGTTTTGACAGATCGATCTCCTGCCTTCAAAATGTTGTGGAAAAGAAGGATTTTAAGAGGATCGGATCAATCTCCACCAAAGGCATATCGATCTCATCAAGCAAAATCTATAAACAGGAGCAGTTGGATCTGCAGATTTTGGGAAAACACTCTCACTCTACCATTTTCAATCCAAAACCTAGCTTTCTCACTCCTAAATCTAGCCATTTTCAAAAAGATTTGAGGGAAAGCTATTAGAGACAAAATTGTTCACATCAAAGAGAAGAACAACATAGCTTGGAGGCATTTCCCCATTTGTTGGATTGAAGGACAAAGGTGCATTTCCATTTAGAGCAAAGAGAAAATCAAGCTAGGTGAGTTTCTAATGAAACAACTCAAGTACATTGTTTGGATATTAATTTTGGAGTTGTTTAATGTACGTATGGATGATAGGAACAACATAGAAAGTAAAGAATCCACCATAACCTAGAAATGGTCTAGTGGGAGAAAGTGAAATGTAGAAGTATTAATGATGAATGAGTTATCTTAAGATGATGATTGTGTTATGGGTATGATTTGGAGGTGTTGATTTTGGGATAAATTGTGAGATTTACCTAAAAGGGGAAAAATGTGGATTAAGGCATTGGTAAAATGCATAAATGAATTATATTGACTAGTGAAGTCAAAATGTGAGTTAACAACATTAACTCAAGTGATTTGGATGAATGAATCGCAGCTTCCGAGGATACACCGGAGCAAGACGAGCCAAGAGCGCAAGAAGCTAAGAGAAAGAGAGAGTCGCACTCAAGTGAATTGAGGTAAGGGAATTCTATGGAGTCTTAGAGATATCTGTGTGTAATTTGGGTGCTTAAATGTTTTGCTAGAGTGCATGCGATACTAGGAATTGATATTGGGTGATTGAAGGGTAAAGAGTTAGGTTTTGAGAAATGTGCATGAAAACAAAGGCATAATGCTTTGGAAAATCATGTTTTATTGCTTTATTGCTTTTTAGCAAGTGATTGGTAGGTTGGCTAACATTTGAAATGAATTGCAAAAGAAATGACTTGTTTTGGTTTGTTAACCATACTTTGCAAAGAATTGAGCCACCTACATGGTTTTCGTGAGAATGGAAGCGTGCTAGAGTGTGTCTCGCACGAGTTTTGATGTGTTTTATATGCATGAGTGCTGAAGCTTAGCTCGTACTAGTTTTCACATGGATTTCATATTGGTTTTGGCATGGTGTTGGAGCTTAGCTCGCATTAGATGCCCACCTTATTTGTTACCATGCTTGGAGCTTCGGGTAGACTGGGTGTCGCACCGATTAAATAGGCTCGCACGTGGAGTTGTGATATTTTGACATGTTGATAGCCATGTTAGGAGCTTTGAGTAGATAAGAAGTCGTACTGATTAAATAGGCTCACACGTGCGTTTTGAGATGTGGCGTGATATGATGTGTTGATATGGGTCCACGAAGTACGTTGTACCGTACATGTAGCATGGAGTAAATTGTACCGTGTTGAGATTTTGATATGCCGTCTTCGAACGAGATCTGCTATGGACCGACGGGTTGGACTTGACCCACCTCCCGTGTGGAAGCCGATAGTGGTGATAACCCGTACACCTGATCCGTGTAGCCGGTATCACAGGATATGGCCATAGTCCTAGAGGTTATTTCCCCTATTGAATTGTCTATCACACATGTCTATTGCTTTGTGAATAAATCCATGTTTGAAATGATTTTGTGGGTCAGGACAGTCCGAGGGAGGGGCTGAGACCTGAAAAGTGTTGGATTGTTTTGTGATGATCGTTTGTTAATGGTTTTAAAGTGCACGTACGCATGATGTGTTTTCCATGCCCTATTTGTGAAATATGCATAATGGATATTCCATGCTTTGAATTAAATTATGCACTGGATTTTAATAGCTTGAATGCTTTACATACCATTAACATAAGCATGAACTCATATTTTGAGAAAATGATGAAATGTATGTTTTGAGCATGGCATCACGATCACATAGATAGTGCAATATCTACCTATTCACATGATTGCCTTACTGAGTGTGTGGTTTGCTCACCCCCTTATTATTCCCTCTCTACAGAGCTTTAAGTATATATTAAGCGTGACTGGAGGCTTTCCCTTTTGGTATTCGCTGCATCCCATCGCGTAAGGTATACACACTTGAATTATTTTGTCTCTGAACTAGACATAGCATAGTAGCATTTTGTATGTAAACATTGGGGATATAAAGCAATGTAAACACTTGTAAATAGTAACTCTGATGTATTTATAAAAGTGGTTACCTTTGAAATTATGTTACAAATCAAATTGTTATGGATGGATGAGGTTGACATTGGCACATAGCCCAACTATTAAGTGTGTAGTTGATCACAATTGAGGTAAGGATGATTAATAAACAACGCATGAAAATGTGAAAAATATATGCTGATTTTGGTAAGTTGAGGGTCGTGACAGAAGTTGGTATCAGAGCTGAGTTAGTCTAATGTGTGTCGTGTCTAAAATACTTAATAAGTTGGAAAAATTACATCCCCATGTTGCTGTTGTTGTTTAGATACAAATTGTGAGTGTGTCGATGGGTTGACCAAGAATTTGATGCGAATGTGGGGAATTGAGCAATTATGCCTAATACTAGTCGCAGTAGAGGGGCGAGGGCACAAGTTAGAGGCCATAGAGGTAGGCCTGCGGGTCGTGTTGAACCAGAAACACACAAGGCTCAAGAAGAGATTGAGGTTGAGCATGCTCCACAGGGTCCAGAGGAGAGACCCGAGAGAACTGAGGCTCGCTTCGTGAGGATTGAACGAAGCATTGAGATGATCTTGGAGTTGGTCACTCAATCATTGCCTGGAGTTGGGGGCAGACAGAGTCCCACTACACAAGGTGATACTGAGCAGGCGGCAGTTCCTAAGGCACGAGCATGGCCAGAGCCAGTCTGGAGACCTCAGACCTCAAGAGACAGAGACACCTCACCCCCACCTGCACAAGATATGCCTATGCATGTTGCTACACCACATGCTAGTAGAGGCTAGGGTTAAGGTTGTGATTTGTACAAACTACGGCAGTTCCAGAAGCTTGGACCTTCATCTTTCAGTGGAGTAAAGGACCCAGTGGTTACGGAGGATTGGATAAATGAGATCGAGAAGTTGTATGGGTTCTTCGAGTGCACTACTAACGAGATGGTAGTGTTCATCGCTTTTATGCTAAAGGGATTAGCAAAACATTGGTGGAAATCCACCAGGCCTATTTTGAGAGCCCGACATACTGAGATTAGCTGGGATATATTTTTGGAGGCATTCCGGAGACAGTATGTACCGAATACCACACTGCGAAAGATGAAGATGGCAACCCAAGGGAGCAGGACTATGGATGAGTATGAGACGACTTTTATTTTCCTTGGCAGATATGATTCCAACACGATGGGTAATGAGGTCGAGAAGATCTAGAAGTTTGTGGATGGATTGAGACTGACCATCAGGTCTAGATTGGTTCCTCTGGATATACCGACCTATGAGTAGGCAGTGTGCAGGGCGCAATTGTGCAAGCAAGATGTCGATAGGATTGCCTGAGAGTTTGGGAAGGTGGTAAGATGAGGGATAGAGATAAGAAGAGACCAGTGATGGATAAAGGCTTCAGTTATAGGGGAAGCAAGAGGTTTGCTGGAAAGAGGTCGAGGATCGAGGAGATCTGGGAGAGGACAGTTAATACTCCCATGTACCCGACCATAGCTCCAGCTAAGTAAATTATGATTGGAGGGCCACGGCCTACTACTGAGTAGTGCAGCTGTAAGACCCGATTTTATTGTAAGAGAAAAAGGGAATGAATAGAAATTTACGAGTGCATTTAAAAATGCAAAAAGATTGAAATGGAATTCTCAAACACGTGCAAGGGCAAAATGGTTAAAAGACCGAAAGTCGATATAAATTCGATGAGAAAAATTTATTAAAAATAATGGATTTGAGAATCTTGATCAATAACGAAGAAATAATTAAATTTCGGGTTAAATCGATCAAGATATGAATTTACTGGAATTAATCAAAATTTTCGCTCGGGACAATATCCCAAAAATACAGAAAAAATATACCGAAAATGGTTAAATTAAATTAAATTAAATAAATGAATTTAGAATAAAATAAGAAATTTGTAGATATTTGTAGAATATTTGTGAATATTTTAATGATTAAAATATTAATAAAATAAATAATAAAGAAATAAATTAATTAGTTAAAAAAAACAGAGAAGAATTGAAAAAAAAAGATCGAAATCGCGAAAAGAAGTGAAAACGGAAGCCAAAAATGAGGAAGATCGGTCGGCCACCGTCCGGCGACCAACGGCCAGGCGAAGGGCCGAAAATGGAAGAGGAGAGGCCAACGACCTCCCTGGTACCGACGACATGCCCCACCGACGCCGGAGAACGCCGGATTGAGGGAGAGAAGCCGCGGAGAGAGAAAGCAAAATCAGCGACCACCGGCACAAATTTGACCCTGACCACTGCCAACAGAAGTTTCCCCACTTAATGCCGATCCGATTGATGCTAAAAACGACCGGCGAAACTGTCGGCAAACGTCGAAAACGGCGAAAAGATGAAGTAGGTACCGACGGTGGAGAGAACAGGCCGGACCGACAACTTTTCGACGACCTCGATCGAAGCCGACCCCAGATCTGAGATACGACGACCCAGCGGAGCCACTGGCTGCGGAAGCCGACAAAGAACCGGTCGGCAAGGCACCGAACTGGTCGAACAAGAGTGAACCGGCGGTTCGAACCGGGTCTGAACCGGACCGAACCGATTCAGCCAAGAAAGAAAGGAAAAAAGGAGAAAAAGGGAAAAAGAAAAAGAGGAAAAATTGGAGAAAAATCCCGGCGATGTAATTGAGCTACGGGTAAGTCAATAGCGATCGAAATTGACCGATTTAAATTTTGGAATATTTTATTTAATTAATTTTCGACTGGAAATTTACCAGAAAATTTATGAAATTGTGTAGCTCGATAATCGACGTCAAACGAGAGCTCGAGATAGTCTCGATTTGAGTATTAGCATGGAATCTCGGGTAAGTAACACTTATTTACTACAATTTACATCGTTATGCGTGCTTCAGATTTAATTATCGCATAAAATAAATTAAATTATGGAAATTTAGATAAATTATCGTAAATAATAAATTGAGCTATTCGAGAGTTAGAACGAGGTCCAATAAATTTTTGGTGGGCCTAATGAGCCCAATAGACCTCGATAATGTGAAAATTAAGTGGAAAACGGGCTTAAGGCCGATTAAGACCCATTAAGGTGCAATCGGGCCCAATAGGAGTAAATGGGCCCAATGATTTAAATTAAGCCCAAAAAATAGAAAATACAATTAAATTGTATAATATCTGACCTGAGGAATATTTATACGCAGTTTCGAACAATGGATTGGGAACAAATCGGACTGCGTGACGAGACAGCAGTGGAAAAGGAAAGGTTAGACTCTACAGAAAAATAAGGTAAGGGAATTCTACGGACTGCTAGAGGTAAACTTTACGAAATTTCATAGACATATGCAGTCTTTTAAATTATCTGAAGGGTCTAGAAGTAAGTTAATAATTTTAGTGCCCCGAAAAGGTAAATTACCAAAATACCCTTGTTAAGGGTAAAATTTACAATTTTAGGAAAAAAATTGGGAGGAGCAAGAACAAGAGGTTCCGCTCGTTCTAGAGGTGCTTTGATGCATGCATGAGTAGGCTAGCTAACCTTAAAAGAAAAATGCACAACATTTCATAGTTTCAACGATGAAATTGTTTTGAAAACTGTTTTGAGGAAACAGAGCCACTTACGTGTTTTTATTGACATGTGACGTGCTAGAGCTCAGTTCGCACGATATTTTAAGTTGTGTGATGCATGCATTAGTGTTGGAGCGAGAGCTCGCACCAGAATTTTACATGCATTGGTACTGGAGTCCAACTCGCACCAGATTTTATATATATATATATATGATTTTCGTGACACGGTGCTAGAGTCTAACTCGCACCAGATTTTACATGATTTTCGTGACAGGGTGCTAGAGTGTAACTCGCAACAGATTTTCCACATGATTTGATAAGAGTGCTAGAGCTTAGCTCGCACTAGTTTCACTTGAATTGACGAGAGTGTTGGAGCATCGCTCGAACCCCCTACTGATTTTTATGAGAACATGCGATAAGCCATGCTTGGAGCATCGGGTAGACTGTGTGTCACCGATTAAATAGGCTCGCACGTGCATTTTGAGACATGGCATGAGTATAGAGATATGATATGGGTCCACGGAGTACGATGTACCGTGCAAGTAGCATGGAGTACGATGTACCGTGTGGTATCTTAGGATACGGGGTATCTTCGGATACGGTATCTTCGGATACGACATCTTCGGATGCGTGGGATCGGATAAGACTGACGGGTTGGATTGACCCACCTCCCAGGTGGTTCCCGATCAGGGTGAGACCCCGTAAACTAGGATCCGTGTAGCAGAGGGGCTCACGAAGACACACGGCCATAGTCCTGGTTATTACCGATATACAGATGTTGCCTAGTCTTGCATGTTGATGATCTTGACGATGATTGAAACTGGGTTTTAAACTAAATTTGCATGATGCTATTTCCGTGCTTTTTAAACCCATGTGAGATGTAAACTGATTTTCATGGTTTTGTGTGAGTCAGGACCACCCGAGGGATGGGTTGAGTCCTAGATTTGTTGTGAAATTTTAAATGGGAAAGAAATGATTTGAAATAGTTACATGTTGAATTTTCCATGCGACCGTGTTTTACATGACATCATGAATCATAGTATCAGTTTTAAAATGTGTGGAGAAATGGTGGTTTATGCATGGCACCACGTTCATGTAGGTAGTATGGTTACCTACTTGTTCGTAGGATTGCCTTACTGAGCTTGATGTGCTCACCCCTTTCATTTTCTCACACAGATAATCTCCAGTAGATGTTGAGGCGACTGAGTACTGCATTCCGGATATCCGCTGCTGCCCATCATTTAAGGTATATACACTTGTACATATTGTATCTAAATAAGCATAGCACAGTAACATGTTTGTAAGTGACTTTAGGGGATGTATAAATATTGTAAACAGTTATAAATGACTGAAAAAGAATTAAGTTATATGGTAAATGAATGGTGGGACTGGCATTGACGCACAGCCCAATTTGTTAGTAGAGTGTGGTCACGATCAGAGGACAGGTAAGCATGAAAGAAAATAACAAAACGCGAAAAATTCACTCTGATTTTTTGGTAGTTTTAGGTCGTGACATATAAAAGTGGTATCAGAGCCGAAATTGGTCTGATGTGTGTCAGTGTCAGTAATTAGGAAAATTACATCCTCGTGTTACTGTGCTTGGTTAGATACAATAGTGTATATTGAGATGGGTTTTAACTAAGAAATGGTTGAGAATGCAGGAATGCCTAATATTAGTCACGGAAGAGGAAGTAGAGCACGAGGCAGAGGCCGTAGAGGTTGGCTTGAGCCTGCTAATTGTGCTGAGTTGACCTATGAGAATCAGTATGAGATTGAAATGGAGGCTAATGTTGAGCATGCCTCACAGAGTCCGACAGAGTGATGAGATAGTATTGAGACACGCTTCGCGAGGTTGGAGCGGAGTGTGAAGAATATTTTGGGAGCAAATTGCTCAGAGTATGCATGGGATTTGAGGGCGAGTCGGAGCATTGATTGAAGTCCGCTTGACCCATCTTAAGAGTTGACATGAAAAATATTTTGGATGTATTCCGGTGATAGAATATCCCGGACACTGTTTAAATGGAATGATAGATAAAATCCTTACTCTGACCCAGAGGAATTGATTTATTGATGAGTATGAATTATGAGTATGAAACTCGGTTATATTCTTGGGCAGATATTACCTCGACACTATGAACAATGACAGTCGAGATGTCTAAAAGTTTATGGAAGGGCTCAGATTGTCGATTAGAGTCTGATTGGCTCGTGAGATATTACCTATGTCGAGGCAGTGCGTAAACTACAGTGGTGTGAATAAGATAGAGTGTTGCACGCCTCTGAGATTGGGAAATGTAGTAATGGCCGAAATAGAGACAAAAAGAGAATCAAGAATGATAGAGATGGCAGAACGAGAAAAATGGGTAGTTTGGTAAAAGGTTTGATTTGATGAGTTATGGGCTAAGATGATTGGTAAAGCCACAGTTATCCGATTGTAGCACTTTTGAGGGGTATTGTGATTGGAGAACCCCGATCTGCTACGGATCACTGTAGAATGTGTGGTAAATACCACGGAAGTAGGACCTACACCTACACATTATTGATGAAAATGGCTGTTAAGTGTGGTGAGACGGACCATTTATTATGATTGCTCAGAGTTGGGCGAGATTGCCCCACAGAAAGGTAAAGAGATAGAGAAAACCCTGTTGAGATAGCTGCATCGAAAAGGGAGGCTACAGCCGAAGAGAAAAGGAAAGTAGGCTGTTGGACGAAGGCGAGTGTATGTCTTGGACCAGGACATTACTAATGTTTCACAGGATGTGGTGAAAGATACCACACTGCTTATGAATAAAGAAGTAATTGTGCTAATTGATCCTGGTACCACGTATTTCTTCATACCGCATTCATTCGCATGTAAGTGAGTAAAAGACATGAATGTCTACACTCTTGGGCACAATGCTGATAAATGAGTTCCCCAATAGAAGAAGGTTAACTAACGGAATAATTACGAAGAGATTTTAAGTTGAAAACGGGGGAAGAAGTATAAGTCAGCCGATTTTATTTAATGGACTATGAATAATTTAAAGTAATATTTGAGAATAAAGTAGTCGGCTACATATTATGATATTCGGATTTCTATCCTAAGATAGTAATATGGTTACCCCTGGAAAAGTATACTGTAAGTTTTGATAAGTACTAAAAAGGGGTGCAACGGTTGAAATTAAAGGAGCAAATGATGGTACTCACGAAATGAATAATGACAGACTTTCGTTATAATTGATATACAAAGGAGATACTCTTCAAGATATGCTTGATCCTAAATACAAGATGTATTGGAATAAGATGAGTATGTTAGGTAAGAATATCTATGATACGTGAAGTAATTTGGATTAAAGCGAATAGTAGCGAATATGAATTGTGACCACAGGGACTGATATGTAAAGTAATTGTGGTCAAGTCTAAGGGTTAATAAAGGTATTTCAAAATACCTCCCCGCCTGAAGACTTGACAGCGTCTAGAAATATATATATAATCTATAACTTGAAATCGACCGTGGTAAGATATAAATTTAAAATTTGGATACTTTTACTAGTACGATAAAGAACTATAAAATTCGATTAATTATGAAGGTTAAAATATTAAAATTTAATAAAAGCCGTTAATATAAAAATAGGAAATGACGCGGGTTAGTACCTTGAACGGGAGCAATTTTGAAGTGATATTATACGCGTATGTGTACATAGGTCAAGGATATGGACGATTGAAATATGTAGTGGAGCTCAACTACAATGAGTTATTTAAACTTTACCTGGACCGATTTGTCATCATCCTTATTGATGATATGTTGGGTGTGGTTAAAGTCCAGCAAAAATTATAAGGAACAATTTGAAATTTGCTTTTACAGATGGTTGCTACGAATTCTAAAAAGGGTATACTTTGTTGACATGTTTGACTAAGAAGCGTGGTATTTGAATGTGATGATAGACGTGATAGGAATTTCGGTGTAATGAAGTATGAACTGACCACCATGATTATTTTCGCTATACCCAACAGCTCAAGAGGTTCTCCGTGTGAATGAATGACTCAAAATAATGAATGAGCTGTGTATTGATGCAAAATGGGAAGATAGTCGATTGTGGATCCAGACGACTCAGGGATCATGAAATAAACTATCTGACCCATGATTTAATGTTGGCAACGGTAGTACTTGTACTGAGGATATAGTACTATTACGTATATGGTGAGAAATTTTGGGTATGCACTGATCATAAAGCCCAAAGTATCTGTTTTCACAGAAAGAGACGAATATGAGAATACATAGTAGGTTAAAGCTTCTGAGAGATTTGGATTGTGGAAAATTGTACCACCCAGGAAAGGCTAATGTGATGGCTGATGCCTTGAGCAGAAAGAGCCTCGGGATGGTATTACATATGATGGTCAGGGAGCGTGAGCTGCTAGAGCAGTTGTGAGCCTCAGTAGTGATGTGATCCTTTCTGATCATGACAGTGATTGTGTGACAGCTAGCCTGAGACTAGAACCGGATGAGAGTGCCCAGATTTGACAGGCTTAGCGAGATGATCGGCATTGTGTCGACAGTTTAGGTCAGATTCAGAAGGGTACAGTGACAGAGTTCACAAAGAGTGTCGATGATTTACAGAGAGGTTCAGAGACAGTATAAGTGCTCCTTAGGACCACTGTTGATGAGATAGTAATATTGTCAGAAGCTTACTCTTCGGGATATACAGTGCATACGGAAAGTAACGATTGCATATATGAAATCTCTGAAAAGGGTATTGGTGGTCAGATGTGAAAAGAGATATGGTAGAGATTGTGGAAAAGTGCCTAGTATGTCAGCAGGATAAGGTAGAGTATTAAAAGTCTGCAGAGTTATTGCATCCTCTACCTATATTGACACGGCATGAAAATGGGAGCAAGTCTCCATGAATTTCGTGATGGGTTATAGAGGACTCAGATGAGTCTCGAGGCTATTTAGATGATAGCCACTAAGTTGACTAAGTCTACCCACCTTCTGGTTATGAAATTCCCAGATACTCAGAGTGTGTGCCGTTAATTTTATAAGCTCCTGGAATGATCAGTTGTTACAAATTGGATCCGCCAATAACGATAGTTGGCACTTAAGTATCGGGATAACGATTATAGGGTAGTGTATGGCCGTAGGGGCTGTTTCCCCGACTCAGACAAGAAAAAGTGGGTGACAGATAGAAATTTCTTCCGAATTAGTATAATAAGTCTCTGAGGATGTTAAGTTGAGTGAGAGATTAAGAACACCTCAGAGTAGACAAAAAGCATTGGAATTCACCGAGGGTGAGTCTGTATTGTTGAAGTTATTTGTCCTAAGGAATAAGGACATAACGAGACTCGGGAAGAAGGCAAATTGAGTTTTGCTGAATGAAATTTTTGAGAGATTGGACAAGTGGGAGATAAGACCTGTAGGTTGGCGTTATCACCTGAATAAACAGGCATCCACAACGTGTTTCATCTTTTGATACTTCGGCAATACTATCCAGATCTAGCATAGGTGATCAGATATGAACTCTAACAGTTCAGCTCAATGCAAATATAAGTATATTGAAAAAGTTGATTCGGGCATTAAACAGGAAAGAGAAAGTATTGAGGTTTAAGACGATCTCCCTAGTTAAAGTTCTTGAGAAGAAATACACTCCGAAAAGGTCACAGAAGAATTTAAGAGTATGATATGAGAAAACGTACCCGGAGTTATATATGGACCCATATGACTTGGTTCTAATTTGGAGGACCAAATTCCTTAAGTGGGGGAGATTATGTAAGACCCGATTTTATTATAAGAGAAAAAGGGAATGAATAGAAATTTACGAGTGCATTTAAAAATGCAAAAGGATTGAAATGGAATTCTCAAACACGTGCAATGGCAAAATGGTCAAAAGATCGAAAGCCGATATAAATTCGGTGAGAAAAATTTATTAAAAATAATGGATTTGAGAATCTTGATCAATAACGAAGAAATAATTAAATTTCGGGTTAAATCGATCAAGATATGAATTTACTTGAATTAATCGAAATTTTCGCTTGGGACAATATCCCTAAAATACGGAGAAAATATACCGAAAATGGTTAAAATAAATTAAATAAATTAAATTAAATTAAATAAATTAATTTAGAATAAAATAAGAAATTTGTAGATATTTGTAGAATATTTGTGAATATTTTAATGATTAAAATATTAATAAAATAAATAATAAAGAAATAAATTAATTAGTTTAAAAAAAAGAGAAGAATTGAAAAAAAAAGATCAAAATCGCGAAAAGAAGTGAAAATGGAAGCCGAAAACGAGGAAGATCGGTCGGCCACCGTCCGACGACTAACGGCCAGGCGAAGGGCCGAAAATGGAAGAGGAGAGGCAGGCCGAACCGGCCGAACCGGTGGTCCGAACCGGACCGAATCGGTTCAGCCAAGAAAGAAAGGAAAAAAAAAAGGAGAAAAAGGGAAAAAGAAAAAGAGGAAAAATTGGAAAAAAATCTCGACGATGTAATCGAGCTACGGGTAAGTCAGTAGCGGTCAAAATTGACCGATTTAAATTTTGGAATATTTTATTTAATTAATTTTCGACTGGAAATTTATCAGAAAATTTATGAAATTGTGTAGCTCGACAATCGACGTCAAACGAGAGCTCGAGATAGCCTCGATTTGCATACTAGCATGGAATCTCGGGTAAGTAACCCTTATTTATGACAATTTACATCGTTATGCGTGCTTCAGATTTAATTACTGCATAAAATAAATTAAATTATGAAAATTTAGATAAATTGTCGTAAATAATAAATTGAGCTATTCGAGAGTTAGAACGAGGCCCAATAAATTGTTGGTCGGCCCAATGAGCCCAATAGACCTCGATAATGTGAAAATTAAGTGGAAAACGGGCTTAAGGCCGATTAAGGCCTATTAAGGTGCAATCGGGCCCAATAGGGGTAAATGGGCCCAATGATTTAAATTAAGCCCAGAAAATAGAAAATATGATTAAATTGTATAATATCTGACCTGAGGAATATTTATACGCAGTTTCGGACAATGGATTGGGAACAGATTGGACTGCGTGGCGAGACAGCAGTGGAAAAGGAAAGGTCAGACTCTACAGAAAAATAAGGTAGGGGAATTCTACGGACTGCTAGAGGTAAACTTTACGAAATTTCAAAGTCATATGCAGTCTTTTAAATTATCTGAAGGGTCTAAAAGTAAGTTAATAATTTTAGTGCCCCGAAAGGGTAAATTACCAAAATACCCTTGTTAAGGGTAAAATTTACAATTTTAGGAAAAATATTGGGAGGAGCAGGAACAAGAGGTTCCTGCTCGTTCTGGAGGTGTTTTGATGCATGCATGAGTAGGCTGGCTAACCTTGAAAGAAAAATGCACAGCATTTCATAGTTTCAACGATGAAATTGTTTTGAAAACTGTTTTGAGGAAACAGAGCCACCTACGTGTTTTTATTGACATGTGACGTGCTAGAGCTCAGCTCGCACTATATTTTGAGTTGTGTGATGCATGCATTAGTGCTGGAGCGAGAGCTCGCACTAGAGTTTTATATGCATTGGTGCTGGAGTCCAACTCGCACCAGATTTTATATATATATATATATATGATTTTCGTGACACGGTGCTAGAGTCTAACTCGCACCAGATTTTACATGATTTTCGTGACAGGGTGCTAGAGTGTAACTCGCACCAGATTTTCCACATGATTTGATGAGAGTGCTAGAGCTTAGCTCGCACTAGTTTCACTTGAATTGACGAGAGTGCTGGAGCATCGCTCGCACCCCCCACTGATTTTTATGAGAACATGCGATGAGCCGTGCTTGGAGCATCGGGTAGACTGTGTGTCACCGATTAAATAGGCTCGCACGTGCGTTTTGAGACATGGCATGAGTATAGAGATATGATATGGGTCCACAGAGTACGATGTACCGTGCAAGTAGCATGGAGTACGATGTACCGTGTGGTATCTTCGGATATGGGGTATCTTCGAATATGAGGTATCTTCGGATACGAAAACTTCGGATGCGTGGGATCGGATAAGACTGACAGGTTGGATTCACCCACCTCCCGGGCGGTTTCTGATCAGGGTGAGACCCCGCACACTAGGATCCGTGTAGCAGAGGGGCTCACGAGGACACACAGCCATAGTCCTGGTTATTACCGATATACAGATGTTGCCTAGTCTCGCATGTTAATGATCTTGATGATGATTGAAACTGGGTTTTAAACTAAATTTTGATGATGCTATTTCCATGCTTTTTAAACCCATGTGAGATGTAAACTGATTTTCATGGTTTTGTGTGAGTCAGGACCACCCGAGGGATGGGTTGAGTCCTGGATTTGTTGTGAAATTTTAAATGAGAAAGAAATGATTTGAAATAGTTGCATGTTGAATTTTCCATGCGAACGTGTTTTACATGACATCATGAATCATAGTATCAGTTTTAAAATTTGTGGAGAAAGGGTGGTTTATGCATGGCACCACGTTCATGTAGGTGGTATGGTTACCTACTTGTTCGTAGGATTGCCTTACTGAGCTTGATGTGCTCACTCCTTTCATTTTCTCACACAGATAATCTCCAATAGATGTTGAGGCGACTGAGTACTACATTCCGGATATCCGCTGCTGCCCATCATTTAAGGTATATACACTTGTACATATTGTATCTAAATAAGCATAGCACAGTAACATGTTTGTAAGTGACTTTAGGGGATGTATAAATATTGTAAACACTTATAAATGACTGAAAAAGAATTAAGTTATATGGTGAATGAATGGTGGGACTGGCATTGATGCACAGCCCAATTTGTTAGTGGAGTGTGGTCACGATCAGAGGATAGGTAAGCATGAAAGAAAATAACAAAACGCGAAAAATTCACTCTGATTTTTGGGTA
Source organism: Firmiana major (assembly GCA_033439115.1). Lineage (NCBI taxonomy): Eukaryota > Viridiplantae > Streptophyta > Magnoliopsida > Malvales > Malvaceae > Firmiana > Firmiana major. The sequence goes on along the minus strand of CM065908.1, from coordinate 38,933,719 downwards.
GTTTTGGGTCGTGACAGCAGCAAGTATAGCAGGTACCATGGTACTCGTCCATGCTATGGACATCCTGCAGTATGCTTTAGATGTGGGAAATCAGGGCACATGATCAGGGATTGCCTAGAGATGACAGAGAGAGCCCCACGAAAGGACAGGGAGCCAGAGAGAGCTCTTGTTGGGACAACTGCTCCGAGGAGGAGGGCTACTGCTAAGGAAAAGGGGAAGCAGGCAGTGGGTGTGAGCAGAGGACGAGTGCACGTACTGGACCAGGACACTGCAGATCAATCTTCGGATGTGGTTAAAGGTACCATCCAAATCCTTGATGTAGAAGCATTTATACTGTTTGATCCTGGTGCCACGCATTCTTTTATATCGCCATCCTTTGCATGTAAATTGCTGAAGCATGTAAAACCCACACTACTAGATAAAATGTTGATGATATCTATCCCTATGAATGATAGTCAGTTGACTGAGCATGTATACAGATATTGTAAGATGAGGATATGAGGTAAAGAAATGCTAGTCGATTTAATTTTATTAAATATGAGTGGTTTTGATGTGATCCTAGGAATGGATTGGTGGCTGCCAATCATGTTGTTATAGATTTTAATGCAAAAACTTAAATGTTTCCAAAGATAGATAACCTTGTTGTAAATTTGGTGAAAGGAAATGAGAGAATATGTTATTGCAATTGAGAAGAGTATAATCTAGTTACATGATAATTTAGAGATGAATCTAATTTACAAATTATATATGTTGATGTGATGATTTATGATTACTAATGGTGGAAAGAATAATGTGAAGGATACATTGCTTATGTGGTTGAGACGGATACGGCACGTCAGAGTTGATAGACATCCTAGTAGTCAGGGAATATCCAGATGTCTTTCTGGAGGAATTACTAGGGTTACCTCCAGATAGGGAGAGGGAATTTGGTATAGATTTGGCACCTGGTACAGAGCAGATATCCAAGCCATCGTACAGAATGGCTCAAGTTGAGTTGGAAGAATTAAGAAAGGAGTTGCAAGAGTTGCTAGAGAAGGGGTTCATCAGGCCAAGCATCTCACCAGTTCTGTTTGTAAGGAAGACGGATGGAAGCCTCAGACTGTGTATAGATTATCGATTGTTGAATAAGGCCACCATCAAGAATAAGTATCCCCTTCCACGTATCGATGACTTATTGGATCAGCTTAAGGGAGCACAAGTCTTTTCCAAGATAGATCTGAGATATAGGTACCATCAGTTGAAGATACGGAGTGGAGATGTACCCAAGAAAGCTTTTCGCACCCGGTATGGACATTATGAGTTTATGGTTATGCCATTCTGGTTGACGAATGATCCCACAGCTTTTATGTCATTAATGAATGAGGTATTCCACCAATATTTTGGATCAATTTGTAATCGTGTTTATTGATGATATACTGGTGTACTCATGGTCTAGAGAGGAGCATGAACGACACCCAAGGATAGTGCTGCAAACCCTCCGAGAGAAGAAGTTGTATGCTAAACTCAGTAAGTGCGACTTTTGATTGGAACAAATCTCTTTTCTGGGTCATATAGTATTAAAAGATGGAGTGTCAATGGATCTATCTAAGATTGAAGCTGTGGTTCAGTGGCAGAGACCCCAAACAGTAACAGAGATCAAAAGTTCCCTGGGTTTAGTTGGATAGTATCAAAGGTTTATGGAGGGATTCTCGAGGTTATCTGCTCCTTTGACATGTCTCACGAGAAAGAATGTTGAATTTTTATATGACGATAAGTGTGAGGAAAGTTTTGAGGAGTTGAAGAGGAGGTTAACTACAGCTCCGATACTCACCATTCCTACTAGCTCAGGAGATTTTTCGGTGTATACAGATGCTTCACACCAAGGACTGGGCTGTGTATTAATGTAAGATGGGAAGGTAGTTTCATATGGATGAAGATAGTTAAAGGATTATGAGAGAAACTACCTAACCCACGATTTAGAGTTGGCGGCTGTAGTGTTTGCATTGAAAATATGGTGCCACTACTTCTATGGTAAGAGATTTCATGTTTACACTGATCATAAAAGCCTTAAGTACTTGTTCTCGCTGAAAGAGTTAAACATAAGACAGAGGAGATGGCTTGAGCTGTTAAAGGATTATGATTGTGAGATCCTGTACCACCCGGGTCAAGCAAATGTAGTTGCTGATACATTGAGTAGGAAACATCTCGGGTTGGTGTCATTCATGATGGTCAGGGAACACGAGCTGTTGGAATAGTTCACGAACCTCAGTTTAGATATGACCCCGCCTAACACTGATAGTGGATTTATGATAGCTAGCCTGCAGTTGGAACCGAATCTGGTAGATCGAATCTGACAGGCTCAGCGAGTTGATCAGCAGTGCAGTGATATTGTCGGGCAGATATAGAGGGGCACAGAGATAGACTTTGAGTTGAGTTCAGATGGGTTGTTGAGTTTCAGAGGTAGGATATGTGTTGTTGATGATGCAGAGATCAGAAGATTGATCTTGACAGAAGCTCACTCATCGAAGGATACGATACATCCAGGAAGTACCAGATGTATCAAAACCTTCAAAAGGTTTATTGGTGGTCTGGAATGAAAAAACACATTGCCGAATATGTTGCTAAGTATCTCGTTTATCAGCAAGTGAAGGTAAAACTTCAAAAGCCTGCAGGGTTACTGCAGCCTCTACCGATACCGACTTGGAAGTGGTAGCAGGTCACCATGGATTTTATGATGGGATTGTCGAGGACCCGCAGAGGTCATGATGCCATATGGGTAATTGTGGATCGATTGACGAAATCAACCCATTTTCTAGCTATGAGAGCTACAGATACTCTAAGCCAGTTAGTGAACTTGTATGTGTGCGAGATAGTTAGGCTACATGGAATTCTAGTTAGCGTAATTTCTGATTGGGATGTCAACTTTACTTCTCATTTCTGGGAACATTTTCAGGAAGCGATGGGGACCCAGTTGACTTTTAGCACAGCATTTCATCCTCAGATAGATGGTCAGTCAGAGAGGACTATACAGACCCTAGAGGATATGTTGAGAGCGTGTGCATTGGATTTTGGAGGCTCTTGGGATGACCATTTGCCACTCATAGAGTTTGCCTATAATAACAGTTTTCATGCGAGTATCGAGATAGCACCATATGAGGCATTGTATAGGCGTAGATGTCGTTCTCCTATTAGATGGGAAGAGGTTGGTGATAGACAGATCTTTGATCTCGACTTGGTTAGAGAAGCCTCTGAGGATGTCCAGTTGATTTGTAAGAGGTTACGAATAGCTCAGAGCAGACAAAAGAGTTATGCTGACAGGAGACAGAGACCACTGGAGTTTGAGGTAGGTGAGTTAGTGTTTTTGAAGGTTTCTCCTTTGAAGGGAGTTATGAGATTTGGAAAGAAGGGAAAGTTGAGCCCTCGATATATAAGGCTATTTGAGATACTTATAAGGTGGGAGATAAGGCTTATAGGTTAGAATTGCAACTAGAGTTGGCAAATGTACATAACATCTTCCACATATCCATGTTAAGGAAGTATCACCCAGACTCGACACATGTGATAAGGTACGAGCCTTTGGAGCTCAATGAAAGAATGACGTACATTGAGAGGCCGATTCAGATATTGGATAGAAAAGAGAAAGTGTTGAGGACAAAGACAATTCCCTTGGTGAAAGTTATTTGGCAACATCACACGATGGAAGTGGCCACAAGGGAATTGGAGAGTTTGATGTGGGAGAAGTACCCCGGGATATTCACGGATTCACTTGGTTCTAATTTGGAGGACCAAATTTTCTAAGTGGGGGAGAATGTGAGACCCCGTATAGGTTCAACCTTGCATATATATGTAAATGAATACATAAGTATGGTGATATACTTGTAATGTGAAGTATATGTAATGTAAGTCCATAAGTTTAATGTACACACATGTAATAAGAGTTGTAATTGTACGTATAAGTTGCATTATATATGAATATGAGGAAATTGACTTGAACATGTGAAGAATAGGAGTATAATGGAAAATGAGTAGTGTGGTAAAATGGAAGGAGGATTGCATAAGTTATGCACTTCCATTTGGTCTATATTAAGTACCTTTGGTTATACAAAGATTTCCCACAAGTTTTAATAGGTATAAAGTATGAATGGATGCCATTTTCAAGTTTCAAAGATGATTGGATGAGAAAATGACCATAGCAACAAAATGTATGAAGTTGGGTGTGAGTTGCTGCAAAAAACCTACAGAAAATCTAGAAATATGAATGACAGATCGATCCATAGGATGGGAGATCGATCAGAAAGAGCCAAAATGCTCTTATCTTGAGCTATGGAACAAGACAGATCAATCTCTAATGGAGCTAGATCGATCTCCTAAACATTCTGTAAAATGCAGATCGATCCTTAATGAAACAGATCGATCTCCCGTAAGACCAAATCAATCTCCTTAAGCTACTGGAAAATCATGGAAAAGAGGGATTTTAAGAGGATCGAATCGATCTCCACCCAAGGCAGATCGATCTCATCAAGCAAAATATATAAATAGGAGCAGTTGGATATGCAGATTTTGGGAAAACACTCTCACTCTACCATTTTCAATCCAAAACCTAGCTTTCTCACTCCTAAATCCAGCCATTTTCAATAAGATTTAAGGGAAAGCTATTAGAGACAAAGTTGTTCACATCAAAGAGAAAAACAATATAGCTTGGAGGCATTTCCCCATTTGTTGGATTGAAGGACAAAGGTGCATTTCCATTTGGAGCAGAGAGGAAATCAAGCTAGGTGAGTCTCTAATCAAACAACTCAAGTACATTGTTTGGATATTGATTTTGGAGTTGTTTAATGTACATATGAATGATAGGAACAACATAGAAAGTAAAGAATCCACCATAACCTAGAAATGGTCTAGTGTGAGAAAGTGAAATGTAGAAGTATTAATGATGAATGAGTTATCTTAAGATGATGATTGTGTTGTGGGTATGATTTGGAGGTGTTAATTTTGGGATAAATTCTAAGATTTACCTAAAAGGGGTAAAATGTGGATTAAGGCATTGGTAAAATGCATAAATGAATTATATTGACTAGTGAAGTCAAAATGTGAGTTAACAACATTAACTCAAGTGATTTGGATGAATGAATCGCAGCTCCCGAGGATACATCGGAGCAAGGGGAGCCAAGAGCGCAATAAGCTAAGAGGAAGAGAGAGTCGCACTCAAGTAAATTGAGGTAAGGGAATTCTGTGGACTCTTAGAGATATCTGTGCACAATTTGGGCGCTTAAAAGTTTTGCTAAAGTGCATGTGATACTAGGAAATGATATCGGGTGATTGAAGGGTAGAGAGTTAGGTTTTGAGAAATCTGCATGAAAATAAAGGCATAATGCCTTGGAAAATCATGTTTTATTGCTTTTTAGCAAGTGATTCGTAGGTTGGCTAACATTTGAAATGAATTGCAAAAGAAATGAGTTGTTTTGGTTTGTTAACCATACTTTGCAAAGAATTGAGCCACCTACATGGTTTTCATGAGAATGGAAGCATGCTAGAGTGTGCCTCGCACGAGTTTTGATGTATTTTATACGCATGAGTGCTAGAGCTTAGCTCATACTAGTTTTCACATGGATTTTATATCGGTTTTTGCATGGTGTTGGAGCTTAGCTCGCATTAGATGCCCACCTTATTTGTTGCGTGCTTGGAGCTTCGGGTAGACTGGGTGTCGCACCGATTAAATAGGCTCGCACATGCATTTGTGATATTTTGACATGTTGATAGCCGTGTTAGGAGCTTCGGGTAGATAAGAAGTCGTACCGATTAAATAGGCTCACATGCGCGTTTTGAGATGTGACGTGATATGATGTGTTGATATGGGTCCACGGAGTACATTGTACTGTGCATGTAGCTTGGAGTACGTTATAATGTGTTGAGATTATGATATGTCATCTTCGGACGAGATCTGCTATGGACCGGTAGATTGGACTTGACCCACCTCCCGTGTGGAAGCAGATAGTGGTGATAACCCATACACCTGATCCGTGTAGTTGGTATCACAGGATATGGCCATAGTCTTAGAGGTTTTTTCCCTTATTGAATTGCATATCTCACATGTTTATTGCTTTGTGAATAAATCCATGTTTGAAATGATTTTGTGGGTCAGGACAGTTCGAGGGAGGGTCTGAGACTTGACAAGTGTTGGATTGTTTTAAGATGACGGTTTGTTAATGGTTTTAAAGTGCACGTACACATGATGTGTTTTCATGGCCTATTTGAATTGAATTGTGCACTGGATTTTAATAGCATGAATGCTTTACATACTATTAACACAAGCATGAACTCATATTTTGAGAAAATGATGAAATGTATGCTTTGAGCATGGCATCATAATCACGTAGATAGTGCAGTACCTACCTGTTTGCATGATTGCCTTACTGAGTGTGTGGTTTGCTCACCCCCTTATTTTCCCCTCTCTACAGAGCTTTGAGTATATATTGAGCGTGACTGGAGGCTTTCCCTTTTGGTATCCGCTGCATCCCATCGCGTAAGGTATTCACACTTGAATTATTTTGTATCTAAACTAGACATAGCACAGTAGCATTTTGTATGTAAACATCGGGGATGTAAACCAATGTAAACACTTGTAAACAGTAACTCTGATGTATTTATAAAAGTGTTTACTTTTGAAATTATGTTGCAAATTAAATTATTATGGATGGATGAGGTAGACATTGGCACACAGCCCAACTGTTGAGTGTGTAGCTGATCACGATCGAGGTAAGCATGATTAATAAACGACGATGAAAATGCGAAAAATATGCGCTGATTTTGGTCAGTTGAGGGTCGTGACACTCCTAGATCCATATTCACATGGGATGAGTTAGCCCATTAGTTCTTAGCCAAGCTCTTCCCTCCTTCCAAAATGGCTAAACTACGTAGTAATATATCTTCATTTTCTCAATTTGACTTTGAATCCCTTTATGAGGCATGGGAACGATACAAAGACCTTCTTAGGAAGTGTCCCCATCATGGCTTGCCCTTATGGCTTTAAGTCTAAAGCTTCTATAACGGACTCACTAGCCAAAATAGGACCATAGTCGATACTGCTGCGGGAGGAGCTTTGATGTTTAAGACGGAGGAGGAAGCTTACAGTTTGTTGGATAAGGTGGCAGCTAACAATTATCAGTGGTCATGAAAGAGGCTGTTACCTAAGAAAGTTGCAAGTATTTATGAGTTGGACACACTTTCTACCTTAACTTCTCTAATTGCCAATCTCACAAAGAAGGTAGAGTCTCTTAGTACCCAGAATAGTTTGGCCAACAGTGCAAATCCTATTTTAGCTGTCCAAAGTCCTTTCATCTCATGCACTTTGTGTGGTGGTACACACTCAATTGATAGGTGCCCATTAAACTTAGAGTCTGTTTAGTACATTGCACCACCTCAAAGGCAACAAAACAAATCCATTTTTGAGCACCTACAACCCAGGGTGGAGGAATCACCCTAATCTTTCTTGGATCTAAAATTAGGGGCAGTCTTCTAATCCCAGACTTATAGGACCCCCTGATTTTCAAGTTCCATAAGTTCATGTACCACCACCTCAACAGCTTCCACATTATCAGTCTAATCATTCCCATCACCCACCTCAGTTTTAACATCATCCACCACCACCGCCACTTATGTACCCCTAGCACTTACCTACACCAGTAGCTGTAACTGAGAAGAAGCTTTCACTTGAGGAGATGTTCATGACTATCCTACAGAATTAAGTTGCCTCTATTAAGAACCTGGACGTCCAGGTTAGACAGATAGCTATTGCTCTCAGCCAGCATCCACAAGGGACCCTCCCCAGTAATACCGAAGCTAACCTTATCAGACAAAGGGAGGGTAAAGAGCATGTTAAGGCAATAACCCCTAAGAACGATAGAGAGTTAGATGATCCACATGATAGGTCCAGTCCTATTAAGCCCACAGTAGCAGAGCCCCTATGTTCTAAAGAGGCAGCTCAAAAAGAGCAGAAACAAGATGATCAGGCTGCAAAGAAAACTAAGTCAGGCACTTCTTCATCTTCATCTTCTTCTTCACAGCCTTCCTCTTCATCTGATACTAAACCTGCTACCACTATACTTCCTACAGTTAGACCTCCATTACCTTTTCCTCAGAGGTTCCAAAACAAGAAGCTTGATCAGCAATTTGCTAAATTTCATGAGGTGTTTAAGAAGCTTCACTTTAACATTCCTTTTACGGATGCTTTAGAGCAAATGCCCAGTAACATGAAGTTCATGAAGGATATCCTCTCGAGGAAGAGAAGACTAGAGGATTATGAGACAGTGGCACTTATCGAGGAGTGTAGTGCCATCATCCAGAGGATATTACCCCCTAAGCTCAAAGATCCAAGTAGTTTTACCATACCTTGCACCATAAGAGATCAGTTCTTTGGTAGAGCCCTATGTGATCTAGGAGCTAGTATTAATCTCATGCCTTGGTCCATATACCAGAAGTTAGGAGTAAGAGATGCAAAACCTACCACAGTGACCTTTCAGTTAGCTGACAGATCCATTTACTATCCAAAGGGAATCATTGAGGATGTTCTAGTTAAGGTGGACAAGTTCATTTTCCCTACAGACTTTATTGTATTGGATATGGAGGAAGACAAGGAAGTCCCCATCATTCTAAGCAGACCCTTCTTAGTTACTAGTAGGACATTGATTGATGTGCAGAAGGGGGAATTGACCATGAGAGTTCAAGATCAGGAGGTGACATTTAATATATTCAAATCTTTGAGATTTCCTGATGACTCTCAAGATTGTTTTAGGATGGACGTTGTAGATAGAGACATCACCGAGGAGTTCTCTAAGACACACCCATTTAACCCTTTAAAAGCTTCCTTGGTGAAATCAATTAATCTTAAGGATTACAATGAGGATGATGATGATGTTTATAAGGCTTTACAGTTGTTAGAGGTTACTCACCTTGTGGAGATTACCAGTTTGAAACTTTAGACACTTCATCTACTCTAGCTTTAGATGTCTCTCGATCCACCAGTGATCCTCCAGCTTTAGAGCTTAAGCCCTTACCCTCACACCTTAGATATGCTTATCTAGGTGAGTCCTCCACTAGGCCAGTGATAGTGTCTACTGCTCTCTCTATTGATCAAGAGCAGAATTACTACAGGTTTTGAGAGAACACCAAAAAGCTATAGGCTGGTCTATTTCTTATCTCAAGGGTATTAGTCCCTTAATATGTATACACAAGATACTGTTGGAAGAAGGGTATAGGTCATCAGTTGAGCACCAGCATAGGTTGAATCCTGTGATGAAAGAAGTGGTCAAAAAGGAGATAATTAAGTGGTTGGATGCTGGGATCATATATCCCATTTTTTATAGTGCCTAGGTGAGCCCAGTTCAATATGTCCCTAAGAAAGGAAGGATGACTGTGATTGAGAATGAGAACAATGAGCTCATACCTACTTAGAATGTCACTGGTTGGCGAGTATGTATAGACTATAGGAAACTTAACAAGGCCACTAGAAAAGACTAATTCTTTCTACCCTTTATTGAGCATATACTAGATAGATTGGCTGGTCATGAGTTCTACTGCCTTCTAGATGGGAACTCTGGGTACAATCAGATAGCTATAGCCTCAGAGGACCAAGAAAAGACCACCTTCACCTGTCCCTACGGGACGTTTGCTTTTAGGAGAATGCCTTTTGCCCTATGCATTGCACTACTTTCTAAGATTGCATGATGGCCATATTTCATGATATGGTGGAGGATTTTCTAGAGGTCTTCATGGATGATTGTTTTGTATTTGGGGATAGCTTTGATCTTTGTCTACACAACTTGGTACTTGTTCTGAAGAGATGTGAAGAAACAAATTTAGTGCTTAACTGGGAGAAGTGCAACTTTATGGTTAAGGAAGGTATTGTGAGATCTGAGAATTTTACACTTATCAAATTATGTAATGAGAAAATGAAGTGTAATTGATTGAACTAAATATGATGTATGCATATATTGAGGCGGTATGGAATGAAATTTTAAGTGATGAATAAGTTATAAATGAGATTTTATGTAAAAGTGTGAAACTATGGTGCCAGATCGATCTTGGAGAAGAGAGGATCGATCTGGTAAGTTAAAAATGACAAGGAAGGAGGAAATTAAGTGAGTAGATCGATCTCCAATGGAAGAGGATCGATCTCCTTATGATTTTGTAATGAAGAGATCGATCTCATGAGGAAGGAATCGATCTCAAAATATTTCTGTAAAGGAGAAGATCAATCTCCTCAAGGAGCAGATCGATCTCATAAAGCATTCTGCAAACTAGAGATCGATCTCATTATTGGAGTAGATCGATCTCATAAAGCCATTAAGAGATCGATCTCACCCCTCGACAGATCGATCTCCTAGGCATAAAATTATCCCAAATTATCCCTAAATTCAAATGCAGATCGATCTCATCAAGAATCGGATCGATCTCCTACCCTCCGTCTATAAAAGGACCATGTTTTTTCCTGTATTTCATCTTTCTCTCTCTTTCAAACCTCCATTTCAATCGAACCCTAGCTTTCTCTCTCTTCCAAATCGCCCATTTTTGTCCAAATCAAGAGTCGAGGCAAAAAAGAAAGTTGTTGCTCGCCCAAAGGAGAACAACATACTTGGAAATCGAAAGACGAATCGAATTGAGGTGTGAGTTAAGTACTCCACAAGTTTGGGTAATCTCTAAACTTCAATCTTGGATTTTAAAGTGATTTTTGGTGATTGTGAACATGGGCATTGTGATGAAATAGCTAGGAGATGGTTAGAGATTGATGAAATTGTGATTTTATTGGAGTGATGATGATATTAAGTAAATTGTGGTAAATTGGGATTTTTATATATAAATTGGAAATTTAGGCAATGAGGTGATTTTGGTATGGGTATTATGCATGAGAAGTGTAGAATGTTGAGATGTAGTGGATGAGATGACGTATTGTGATAGTCATGAGAAATGGGATAATTTAGAGATTTAGGTGTTAGTGAGAAATATGAGCAAATGTATGCTCAATAATGCGATTGAGTTGAGATATTGATGTTTTTAACATCGTTTGGACAGCTCTGGAGTTCCAGAGTGGAATGCGAGGCTAGTCCGTGATACGGGGGAATGATTGCACTATACGAGGTGCAAAGAGGTAACGAAAAACTAAACTCATTTGTGTATGTGTTTTGTGATAATATTGTAGCATGATTTTCGATTGAGAAAACAAACATGTATTATGTGTTGTGAATGAGAATTGCACACGATTTTATAGCCGGTTGGAGCCCAACTTTTTTGAGTTGTAAACTATACGTGAAAACGTTTTATAACGATTTTGTGTTAAAATGTGAAACATGTTTTGGCCCTACGTTAAGGTGTACTAAGATTTGAGAAATGTGTGCGGGGTTTTACCGGTTGAAGCTCGGTTTTAACATGTTTTGTGTTGAGTACAAAACGGTTTGAAATGAGTTTCATGAGAGAAAACCATTATGAGCTTTACGTGAAGGCAAAATGATTTTTGTGATAATGGCTAATGATTGAGACTTAGGTGTGTCATTTTGAATACACACCGGGCATTACTCTAGTAGCATGTAAGTCTGATATTCCTCCATTCTGGTAACGTGATATGACCCCTACCCTGGTAGCGTTGGTTACCTACCACGTGTGAATCCTAATCAGTGGCTGTGCCACGTGTATTTGGTGGCTTTGCCACGTGTGAATCCTAATCAGTGGCTGTGCCACATGTATTTGGTGGCTGTGCCACATGTGAATCCTAATCAGTGGCTATGCCACGTGTATTTGGTGGTTGTGCCACGTGCGAGTCCAAATCAGTGGATGTGCCACATGTAGATTTTATTTAGTGGTCGTGCCACGTGCATTACTATTGCAGTGATTTTTATCACGTTTTAAAGAGAAAAGCCATTATCGCATCTTGATTCCTACATGCTTGTAACCTTGAATTAAGCCATTTATTATCATGTTTTTACATGGGCTTTGAGATGATGTTTTAACTATTCATGCTACCTTTTCCACTGAATTTATTGAGTTTATCATGTAATACAAAATGATTGTGCGGTGCAAATCATTTTCTTATTAATGAATCCCTTATCCTCTTACTGAGCGATTTAGAAGCTCACCCTGTTTTATCCTTCCCCCAGATTTCTTCAAGTGAAAAAGGATTTCCCTGCGACGTACGGAGCAGTGGCTAGTGGAGGACTTGAGCTTAGGCTATATATTGTATTTTGAGGTATCATTTATATTTTCATGTACCCAGACAATTATTGTAATTACAAACACTTGATGTATAACATTGTATGGGATGTATTAGGATTAATTAACTTGGGATATGATATATATATTATTTAATGATGAGATCCTGAGGCATGATATGTATGATGATGTTTGACACTGCATAGGAATGCACCCTTAATTGCAATTTGAATTTAAAAAGTTTTAAATTTGCCCTATTTTGCGCTCTTCTAGGGCGTGATTGTCACGACCCAAATTACCTAAAAAATCCCTACAAATTTTTTGCTTTTTTTTTTTTTTCATTTTCTCACCCGTCGTGAACAGTTACACTACTAAACAGTTGGGCTATGATTCGGTGTTAGTAACCTCTCACCTATTTACCATTCCATTTTCATATTCACATTCACATATCAATTTATTTAAACAAAATACATCCCCAATATTAAATCCATATACAGTACTGTGCATCTATATGTTCAGATACAAAAATTATATAAATGTGTATACCTGATCTTAATAAGAAGCAGCGGAAATGACTACTGTCGTTCTCTTCTACTGAATATACCCTGTGGGGTGAAAAATGAAAGGGTGAGCGAAACGTGCTCAGTAAGGCAATAATGTAAGCAGGTAGATAACTATACTATCTACGTGCTGATAATGTCATGATGTAAAAATCGTTTACTTTCGGAGCATGAGGTAAGATTAAAACAATGCCACATGTATGTATATATCATATACAAGAAATCATGAAATCGACATATCAAGCACACATGAAAAATCATCATGTATGACATCTCATGCTCATCACATTAAAACTCAGTTATTTCATCATAAACTCTTCACTTTAAAACTCATTTGTTTAATCACAAAACTCATCACTTTGAAACTTATTTGTTTCATCATAAATTCATCACATTTAAAACTCATTTGTTTCATTATAAAACAACTTCATCAAGGTCAAACCCATCTCTCGGGAATACCTTGATTCATCAAATCACATCTCTTTTAAAAACACAAATCGGGACTACCCCTCCATCGGGTTTGTCCTGATCTATCCAGACCGTATAATATCATGTGAGGCATGTAGGTTACTGTCTGAAAAATCGAGTACTATGGCCATACTATGTCCTTGTGATCCCAGGCTACATGGATCCCGGTGTGCGGGGCATCACAACTGCAACGGGAGGTGGGGTCAAGTCCTACCCGCCAGAATATCAAGTAACATCAGAGAGTCATCATGACTGCACGGTACAGCGTACTCCGTGTGACATACACGATACATCGTACTCCGTGGACCCATATCATAGTCTGGGGGTGCCTGCCGTAGGTCTTATCCACCCCAATACTATGTCGATAACCAACCCATGTCTCAAAGTATGCGTGCGAGCATCTCAACTCTCTGTGACACACAGTCTACAGGAGGCTTCCGCACGACTATATGCATGTCAACTCAAGTCTAGTGCGAGCGAAGCTCCAGCACCACGCTATGCATATCATGATATCTAAAATCTCGTGCGAGCGAAGCTCCAGCACGATTTTGTGCACACACAAATTTCTCGTACGAGCAACGCTCCAGTACGACTTTTCATGAGAAGTAAATCAATAAACTTGAGTGCGAGAAAGACTCTAGCACTCTTTTTATTCATGTAAATACGATAGGTGGCTCAATCTTGATAAAATATCTTTTAAAATCATAACCGGTACAAACCGGTACCCTTTCGTAAAATTCATGAAATCAACAGCCAACCTATGTGCATATTTGCTTAAATCAAAGCAATATATTCATATAACACGTTAAAAATACGAAATCATGCAATTTACCTGCCTTACTACCCTTTTTGTAAATTTTACTCCTAGGGGCAAAATTGTCTTTTTCCTTTACTCACCTATGCCCCGATTTTCGCAAAATTATTATCTCGTTTCTAGATAGTTTAATAAATTCTAGACCCTGTAAATCCCCTCAAAAATACGTATAGGTGTCTCTATATACCTACAAAATTCCCTTACCTCGATTTTCCTGTCGAATCTGACCTTTTCTCTGATGTTACGTCGCGCAGTCCGATCTGCTCTCAATCCAATGTCCGGAACTGCGTATAAATGTTTCTCAGGTCAGATATTATACAATTTAATTGTATTTAATACTTTCTGGGCTTAATTTAAATCATTGGACCCATTTACCCCTATTGGGCCCGATTGCACCTTAATGAGCCTTACTCGGCCTTAAGCCCGTTTCCCACTTAATTTTCACATTATCGAGCCCTATTGGGCCCATTGGGCCCACCAACAATTTATTGGGCCTCTTTCTAACCCTCGAATAGCTAAGTTTATTATTTACGACAATTTATCTAATTTTCCATAATTTAATTCAATTTATGCGGAATTTAACTTCATATCACGCATAACGATGTAAATTGTCGTAAATAAGGGTCACTTACCCGAGATTCCATGCTAGTACGTAAATCGAGGCTGTCTCGAGCTCTCGGTGGATGCCAATCGTCGAGCTACATAATTTTCATAATTTTTCGGGTAAGTCTTCAGCCCAAAATTAATTAAATTAAATACTCCGAAATTTAAATCGAGTCAATTTCGACCACTACTGACTTACCCGTAGCTCGATTACATCGCCGAGATTTTTTTTCCAATTTTTCCTCTTTTTCTTTTTCCCTTTTTCTCCCTTTTTCCTCTTTTTCCCCTTTTTCTCCTTGGGTGAACCTGTTCAGACCGGTCCGGTTCAGCCCGGTCGAACCGTCGGTTCACTCCAGTTCGGCAGGTTCGCCGCCTTGCCGGCCGGTTCTTCGTCGACTTCCACCGCCAGCAGCTCCGCGAGGTTGTCCGCAGCTCGAATCTGGCCTCAGCTTCACCCAAGACCGCCGGAAGGTCGCCGGTCCGGCCGTTCTCTTTTCTACCGTCGAAACCCATTTTTTCTTTCGCTGTTTCCGGCGTTTTTCGACAGCTTCACCGGTCGTGGCTGCCACCAATCAGCTCGTCTGCACCTCGGGAAGCCTCGGCTGGGGTCGGTCGGGCCTGGATCGCACCGATCACCGACGAATCTTTCCTTCTCCCCCCGCGGCTGTCACCTCTTGATCTGGTGGATTCCGACGATTTCGCCAGTCGATATTGGTCTCAAAAGAACCGATTCCTCTTCCCGATCACGCCGGTGCCCGCCGTTCGAGCCTAGCTGCCGTGGATCGCCGGAACCAACTCCGTTTTCCCCGCTGGCTTCTCTTCCTCCGTTCGGCGATCTCCGGCATCCTTGGTGCGCATCGCCGGCTCCAATAGCTTCGCCGGCCGCTCTTCTTCCTGTCCGCCTATTCGTCGGGGCCGTCGGTGCCCGGTGGCCGTCGATCGGACGAGCCACGTGCGGCAGCTTCCTCGGTTTCTCTGTTTCTTCTCTCTCCCCGATAACATTTCCAGATTTCACTTTTTTTTTTACAATTATTATTTTATTTAACAATTTATTTTATTATTAAAATATTCATTAAAATAGTCTAAAAAAATCTGAAAATATCTACAAAATTAATATTTTATTCCAAACTGATGTTGCCTACCTGACAGCAACAGTGCTTTGTCTTACACGTGATCGGATTGCACTGTTGACGGTTAATTCAATCGTCACAGTTTGCTCCACGTGTTCTTCGTATATCCTGCAAAAACAACAGGAATCAGAGGGGGCATGGATAATTCCCTGCACGCGCACTCCGACGATCAAGTTAGTGATCGGAGTTGTGTATGTAAGAAAAGGGAAATTTATTGCTTAAATCAGAGTGTTTAAGTGCTTCTCCCTGTTTTTCTCTTTTTTGGATCGGATCTCTGGATCTGGTCCCCGGATCTGATCTCCCCTTTTTCAGAGAGCTCACCTAGTATTTATAGGTTCCTGAGGCGGTTCGGGCTGAGACCCAGGCGCGTGTCTGGGCCGCGACAGAGTGGTAGAGCACTCTGTCGCGCTTCTGTGCGAGAGACTCTGGGGACTCTAGGTACTCTGCCCCAGGCCATGCGAGAGACTCTGGGGACTCTGCCCCAGGCCGTGCGAGAGACTCTGGGGACTCTGGGGACTCTGCCCCAGGCCGTGCGGGAGACTCTGGCTGTGCGGGGGACTTTGCCCCAGGCTGTGCGAGAGACTCTGGGGACTCTGGGTACTCTGCCCTAGGTCATGCGGGAGACTCTGGGGACTCTGGGTACTCTGCCCCAGGCCATGCGGGAGACTCTGGGGACTCTGCCCCAGGCCGTGCGAGAGACTCTGGGGACTCTGGGTACTCTGCCCCAGGCCATGCGGGAGACTCTGGGGACTCTGCCCCAGGCCGTGCGAGAGACTCTGGGGACTCTGGGTACTCTGCCCCAGGTCATGCGGGAGACTCTGGGGACTCTGGGTACTCTGCCCCAGGCCATGCGGGAGACTCTGGCTGTGCGGGGGACTCTGCCCCAGGCTGTGCGAGAGACTCTGGGGACTCTGGGTACTCTGCCCCAGGTCATGCGGGAGACTCTGGGGACTCTGGGTACTCTGCCCCAGGCCATGCGGGAGACTCTGGGGACTCTGCCCCAGGCCGTGCGAGAGACTCTGGGGACTCTGCCCCAGGCCATGCGGGAGACTCTGGGGACTCTGGGTACTCTGCCCCAGGCCATGCGGGAGACTCTGGGGACTCTGCCCCAGGCCGTGCGAGAGACTCTGGGGACTCTGGGTACTCTGCCCCAGGTCATGCGGGAGACTCTGGGGACTCTGGGTACTCTGCCCCAGGCCATGCAGGAGACTCTGGCTGTGCGGGGGACTCTGCCCCAGGCTGTGCGAGAGACTCTGGTTGGCGGTCAGTTGTACGCTTGGGTCCTGGTGACACGACCACCATCAATTGCTCCCCACTCTTTGGTAGGAATATTTCCTGCGAAAGAGGATTCTTTCTCAGGCCTGACTATCACGACGCGAGCGCGTCTTTAGTTCTTCCGACCTTAGTATTTTGATTACCTGACCACGGTGACGCGTAGCGTCTTAGGCCTTTATGGTTAATTGAATGCTTTATGCCTGGCCTTAGTGACGCATTGCGTCTCGGGCTCTTACGGCTCTTTTGAGTATACGCCTGGCTAAAGTGACGCAAAGCGTCTCAGGCTTTTACGACTTTAGTGCTAGCCCGTTGGTAGCCTGCGTTCGCAGGGCCCGAACCAACTACGCCCGGCCACAGTGACGCAAAGCGTCTCAGGCTCTTACGGCTTTAGGCTTAGCCTGTCGGTAGCCTGCGTTCGCAGGGCCCGAACCAACTACGCTTGGCCATAATGACACAAAGCATCCTAGGCCTTTAAGGCTTTGGGTCTAGTCCGCTGGTAGCCTGCGTTCGCAGGGCCCGAACCAAGGGTAGTGTTCTTTGTGAGTCTGCCCCGTTGGTAGCCTGCGTTCGCAGGGCCCGAACCAAGGGTAGCGCTCATGTGTTTTATTAACATATGCCTAGCCACAGTGACGCATAGCGTCTCAGGCTCTTACGGCTGGGGTGAATGCATACCTGGCCACAGTGACGCATAGCGTCTCAGGCTCTTACGGTTTCAGAATCCTGTCACGAGATTTTGTCTTACATCTGGTGACAGTGTTAGTAAAACAATAGTGTTTGGGAAGGAAGATGTAGTGGTTATCTCAAATACAACTTCAAGTGATTTGAGTTCCACGTTTTCCCTATCTTCTTCCCTTGTAGAGTTTCCAGAGCGCAGGTGTTAGGTCCGATCTTGCGTCTGATTCTGTAGGGACCTTCCCAGTTGGCTCTGAACTTCCCGTCCTCCTTTAGGGCGTTCGTGATCTGCGACTTTCTGAGCACTAGATCTCCCTTAGACATTGGCCTATCTCTTACCCGGCTATTGTAGTAGTTGGTTACCCTCTGTTGATAGGATGCCAATCGAATAGCCGCGGTTTCTCTGTGTTCATCGATTAGGTCCAAGTCTTCCCTTAGAGCTTGAGAGTTTTCTTCCTCTACCAAGGGTACCACCCTTGGTGATATGGCTCCAAGTTCCACGGGGATCAGTGCTTCTGCGCCGTATACAAGACTGAACGGCGTTTCATTAGTCGACACACGGCTGGTGGTACGATATGCCCATAAGACACTAGGCAATTCGTCCACCCAGGCTCCTTTTGCTCTGTCTAGCCTGGTCTTCAGCCCATGGAGGATAATCCGATTACTGACCTCGGCTTGTCCATTAGCTTGAGGATATGACACTGAAGAGATCCTTAGCTGGATGTTGAGGTCTTTACAGAATTCACGGAAGGCGTTTCAATCGAATTGCTTCCCGTGGTCGGCATTTAAGATGCGGGGAATTCCGAATCGACAGATAATGTCCTTCCACACCATTGCCTCCACGTTCTTTTCCGTGATTGTGGCTAAAGGCTGTGCTTCAATCCACTTGGTGAAGTAATCGGTGGCCACTAACAGGAACTTTCTTTGTCCCGTGGCTAAGGGGAAGGGTCCAAGAATATCCAATCCCCATTGTGCAAAAGGAATTGGCTGTACTGCGCCTTGAGAGGGAGTTACTGGGGCTGTTGTGATAGGCGCAAACCTCTGGCATTTATTGCATCTGCGGGTTTGGTCCATTGCATCTTTTTTCAGCGTTGGCCAGTAGAATCCCGATCGCAGTACTTTGGCGGCAAGAGCTCTTGCTCCTAAGTGTTCGCCGCAGATTCCTTCATGCACTTCCGCTAGGGCATATCTAGCTTGTTCCGGTCCCAGACATTTTAGCAGTGGCGATGAGTATCCCCTTTTGTACAGTTCTCCATTGATGAGTGTGAACTTCGCCCCTTGTATTTTCAAGCGACGAGCCTCGTCTTTATTTTGGGGGAATGTACCATCAGTGAGATACTGTTTAAATGGGGATCTCCAATCGTCTCCAACTGCAATGTCACACACTTCGACCTCTTCAATACTTGGTCGTTCAAGCCTCTCCACCTTTACAGTCCTTCCTTGTGTTTCTGTGGAGGAGGCTAGCTTAGACAGTGAATCAGCATGTGTGTTTTCGGACCGGTTAATTTGCATCAGCTGAAAGCTTTTGAAAGTCTTGGCCAAGAGTTGGACTTTCATTAAGTAAGGAACCAGTATCGGTTCTCGTACCTCATACTTTCCGCTGAATTGGTTCACCACCAGTTGGGAATCACTGTGTGCTACCAAGTGGTGAACCTGTAGTTTCTCCGCTAGTGCCATCCCTGCTATCAAAGCTTCATACTCCGCTATGTTGTTCGAACTAGGGAATCCGAATCGTAGGGAGTATTCGAGGGATTTTCCTTCTGGTGACACCAGGACTATACCCGCTCCACTTCCGTTGGCACTTGATGACCCATCGACATGCAGTAACCATGGGTGAGCCTCCCCTTCACTGCTGTCGTTCGGGATAGTGCATTCCACGATGAAGTCAGCCAGAGCTTGACCTTTGATAGCCTGTCTCGCTTGGAAAGTGATGTCGTATCCCCCAAGCTCCACCGCCCATTTCACTAACCTCCCTAAATGTTCAGGTTTCTGGAGGATCTGTCTTAATGGTTGGTCTGTTAAGACAGTAATGGGATGTGCTTGGAAATACGGACGCAGCTTTCGCGAGGCCATCAAGAGGGCTAATGCTAGCTTTTCGGCCAGTGGATAGCGGGTCTCTAGATCTAATAACACTTTGCTCACATAGTAGATGGGGCAGTGTACCATTTCGTCTTTCTTTAGTAGCACCGCGCTAACGGCGAAATCACCGACTCCCAAATACATATAGAGCTGCTCTGCTTCCAGGGGCCTTGTTAATAGAGGCATCGCTTCAAGTATTCCTTGAGATCTTCAAAGGCTTTTTGACAATCTTCCGTCCATTCGAAGTTCTTTCCCCCCCGTAGAGTTTTGAAGAAAGGCAAGCTCTTTTCGGCTGATTTCGACAAGAAGCGATTCAGAGCCGCTATTCTGCCTGTCAATCTTTGGACCTCTCTTACGGTGGTTGGGGGTTTCATGTCAATGACAGCCTGTATCTTTTCAGGATTTGCCTCGATACCCCTGTTAGTGATCATGAAGCCTAGGAATTTTCCTGACCTTACCCCGAAAGAGCACTTTTCGGGGTTTAGCTTCATGTTAAATTTCCTCAATACTTCAAATACCCTGGACATTTGGTCAGCATGAGATTCTCCTACGCGGCTCTTGACTATCATGTCATCCACGTAGGCTTCCATGGTATTTCCCAGAAGATCTTTGAACACTTTGCTCACCATTCGTTGGTAGGTGGCACCCGCGTTCTTTAAACCGAACGGCATTACCCGATAGCAATAGGTTCCGTCATCGGTTATAAAAGAAGTCTTTTCTTCGTCTTCTGGGTGAAGCATGATTTAGTGATACCCGGAGAATGCATCTAAGAAACTGAGGAGTTCGTAGCCGGATGTATCATCTACGAGTCTGTCTATCCGAGGTAGGGGGTATGAATCTTTGGGGCAGGCTTTGTTCAGGTCTGTGAAATCAACACACATTCGCCATTTCCCGCTAGATTTCTTTACCATCACTACATTGGCTAACCACTCAGGGTAATAGACTTCTCGGATGAATCCGGCGCCTAGGAGTTTAGTCACTTCTTCAGTGATTGCTTTTTGTCGCTCCGGGGCGAAACTCCTCTTCTTCTGTTTGACGGGCCTATGTCCGGGTATGATGTTAAGTTCATGGCATATGACTTCGGGACTGATCCCGGGCATGTCGGCTGGGCTCCAGGCGAAGATATCCGAGTTTCTTCTCAGACACTCGACTATCTCCTTTTTCTGTTGCTCGCCCAACTGAGTCCCGATGAATGCCCTTTTTCTGCTATCCCCTTCAGTTAGCGCAATGGCTTCTGTTTCCTCTACAGGTTGGGGCTTAGGCGGATCGTCAATGCATAAGGTTTCTTTCCTCTGTGCTACCTTGTTGGCAGTGGAAGCGAGATAACAAGTACGGGCGCTCTTTTGGTTTCCTCGTACTTGCCCGACTCCGTTGGGAGTGGGAAATTTCATCAACAGATAGCAAGAGGATATTACCGCCCTCATGTCATTCAGCACCGGCCTGCCCAAGATCATGTTGTAGGCGGCGGAGGTGGATCTGACCACCATGAACAACACTTATCGGGTCACATCTTTCGGGTGCTCGCCGAGGGTCACTGGCAACTCTATGGATCCAGCGACCTTCACTCGCTCACCCGTGAATCCGTACAGCGGTGTCATAACGGGTTTCAACCTATCTTCGGAAATGCTCATTTTCTCAAAGCAATTCCAATAGATCAGATTCACTGAGCTCCCGTTATCAACCAGGACTCTACTTACCGGGTGTTTGGCCACGACAGTGGATATCACCATAGGGTCATCATGGGGCATGGCGATATCTCCTTTGTCAGCCGGAGTGAACATGATGGGCTCTTCGTCCGCCTGTTCTTCCATAACAACGTTCACCTGATACGCCTGCCTGGCGTAGCTCTTGCGGGATGAAGAAGAGCTTCCCGCGCTTGATTCCCCACCTGCGATGACATTAATCGCGGGGGCTGTAGGCTCGCTGTTTGGCGGATTGGCACGGGGAATTGCAGGCCTGACCGCTTCGTTTCTTGGCCTATCCCGTCTATTGTTGTTATTTGCCCCGGTCCGCGGACAGTCATTCCTTTGGTCACGCGGAGGATAACGGGGTCTCTTGCTTCTCCATAAGAAGCGGTTAATCTTGCCCTCTCTGGCCAGTCTTTCTAACTGGTCCATCAAGTCTTTATACCTCTCTGTCGGGTGTCCGTGAGCACAATGGAATTCACAGTAGGGTTCAGAATTTCGGCCTACATCTCCCATCTTCCTCTTGGGGAATTCTAGTAGTCCCGCCCCCTCAATTGCTGCCAGTATTGCAGTACGAGGCTCGCTCAGTCGGGTGTAGCCTTCGTACCTGAGCTTGGGGGTTTTGTCTACTCTCACGGGTCTTTGGGAGCTTCTCTCGGGCGCATCTCTCTCTCTCTTCTTTCCCTCTTTAGCCTCCCTGGGCTGTATCATTTTCATGACTTCTTCTTGAGCCACGTATTTATTAGCCCTGGCAAAGAGATCGGAGATCATTATAGGTTGATCGAGAGAGAGAGATTCTTGCAGCTTCTCCGAGCTTGTCCCTTGCAGCATCGCAGCCAAGGCTACCCCCACTGGTAGATCTTCCACCTCCAAGGTCGCATCTCGGAAGCGATCTACATAACTCTTCAAGGATTCTCGGTTTCCTTGTTTAAGCGTGAGTAGGTAGGTAGCGTATTTCTTCCTTTGGCTATGGATCATGAACACTTTGAGGAACTCATTTCTCAACTCGTCAAAAGAGGAGATTGAAGCTTCACTCAACCCGTTGAACCATTTCAGAGCGTGCCCGGACAATGTGAGAGAAAAGGCTCTACACATGATTTTGTCCTCCCAACCATGAAGCAGCATGAGGGATTCATAACTCTGAATATGGTCGTAGGGATCCGCTTTGCCGGTGTAAGTAGCCATAGAAGGCATTTTAAACTTTTTCGGCAAGGGTTTGTTCATGATCTCCGGACTGAATGGGATCCTCCTCCTTTGTCCATCATCCGGAGACACTAGCTTTTTCTTTTCGAGGATCCTTTGGATGACCTTTTCCACGTCCTCCGACCCTCGAGCTGAGTAAGGTCCTGTCCCTTCCGGTCTAGAAGAGTCCGATTGGTAAATACCTCTTCCAGTACCTCTGACTACGGGACTTGATATCTCGGGACCTTCTTGCGGATAAAAATCTCCTTGTCTCCTTCGCTCCCCAGCTCCACACGCCCTCACGTCATGTTCCAACACAGGGGATGAGCTGCGACAGGTATGGAAACTCTGTCGTCTACGGGCTGCGAGTGAGCTCTGTCGCCTGGCAGCCAGAGGGGAAGTCTGCCGCACATTGGGCAGAGGTGAGCTCTGCCGCCTACGGGGCGCGGGAGAACTATGTCGCCTGGCGGCCAGAGGGGAAATCTGCCGCACATTGGGCAGAGGTGAACTCTGCCGCCTATAAGCGGTATGTGTGCACCGTCTCGTATGTGATGCAGGATACCTCTGCCGCATGTTGTCCGCGGGAGAGTTCTGTCGACGTTGAGCTACGGGGGAACTTCGCCGCAGAATTGATGAACTCTGCCGATCATAGGACAGAGGAGATGTCTGACGCATGGGAGATGCGGTTGAGCTGTGCCGCCTTTGAGCTCCTGGCGAACTCTGTCGCCGAGGTGCGCCAGGTGGACTCTGTCTCGCTGGATCGACAGTGACGTTGTATGGCGTTCCTGCCTCTTGTCCAGCGTTTACCAGGCTGGAGGGCTGACCTCTCTCGTAGGTCTGTCTAGGGGTGCATTCCCCCACTAACTGCTGTACTTCTTGGGGTAAGCTGAACTGGGGGAGAGCCTCTCTGAAGAAGCTCACCATGGCTCTCAGGGCTGTCGTAGCCTCTTCATTTTTGCGCTTCAGAGCGTCGAATTCTTCCAGGGAGACTAAGGGTTCTACTTGAACCCTTTCACTTTGTCTCTTCCTTCGTTCCGATCTGGCAGGGGGACTTACAGAATTCCGTCCTCCTGTCAACTCTGCTGCGGAACGCGTCCTCACCATTTCAATAGAGAACCTGACTTTTTGTCAAGTTTCCCACAGACGGCGCCAATTGATGTTGCCTACCTGACAGCAACAGTGCTTTGTCTTACACGTGATCGGATTGCACTGTTGACGGTTAATTCAATCGTCACAGTTTGCTCCACGTGTTCTTCGTATATCCTGCAAAAACAACAGGAATCAGAGGGGGCAGGGATAATTCCCTGCACGCGCACTCCGACGATCAAGTTAGTGATCGGAGTTGTGTATGTAAGAAAAGGGGAATTTATTGCTTAAATCAGAGTGTTTAAGTGCTTCTCCCTGTTTTTCTCTTTTTTGGATCGGATCTCTGGATCTGGTCCCCGGATCTGATCTCCCCTTTTTCAGAGAGCTCACCTAGTATTTATAGGTTCTTGAGGCGGTTCGGGCTGAGACCCAGGCGCGTGTCTGGGCCGCGACAGAGTGGTAGAGCACTCTGTCGCGCTTCTGTGCGAGAGACTCTGGGGACTCTGGGTACTCTGCCCCAGGCCATGCGAGAGACTCTGGGGACTCTGCCCCAGGCCGTGCGAGAGACTCTGGGGACTCTGGGGACTCTGCCCCAGGCCGTGTGGGAGACTCTGGCTGTGCGGGGGACTCTGCCCCAGGCTGTGCGAGAGACTCTGGGGACTCTGGGTACTCTGCCCCAGGTCATGCGGGAGACTCTGGGGACTCTGGGTACTCTGCCCCAGGCCATGCGGGAGACTCTGGGGACTCTGCCCCAGGCCGTGCGAGAGACTCTGGGGACTCTGGGTACTCTGCCCCAGGTCATGCGGGAGACTCTGGGGACTCTGGGTACTCTGCCCCAGGCCATGCGGGAGACTCTGGCTGTGCGGGGGACTCTGCCCCAGGCTGTGCGAGAGACTCTGGTTGGCGGTCAGTTGTACGCTTGGGTCCTGGTGACACGACCACCATCACAAACAATTTAACTTAATTTAATTTATTTTATTTATTATATTTTTAACCATTTTTCGGGTATAATTTCTCCGTATTTTCGGGATATTATCCCGAATGACTTTTCGATATATTTTTTGATTATTTTTGGGATTATTTTTTGGAACTAAAAATCCCGGTTAATTCCGATTAATTCCCATAAATTAATATCTTGATCAATTTAATCCAATATAAATTTATTTCACCTTTATTGACCAAGATTTCTCAATCCGTTATTTTTAATTAAATTTCCTCATCGAAATTATACCGACTTTCGGTCTTTTGACTATTTTCCCTTATACGTGTTCGGGATTAATTCAGTCAAACTTTCCTTCACGAACACTCATTCATTTTATGATTTGAATCCTTATTTTCAGTCCGAATCCCATTCCTTTAAATTTGTGAACATTTTTCTACCTCATAAAATTTACGATTTAATTTCGGGTCTTACAAATCTCCCCCACTTAAGAAATTTGGTCCTCCAAATTAGAACCAAGTCATATGAGTCCATATACAACTCCGGGTACATCGATCGTATCATACACTGTCATCCTCAAGTGACTTTTTCGGAGTGTATTACTACTAAAGGGCTTTAATTGGGGAGATCCTCTTAAACCTCAATACTTCCTTTTTCCTGTTTAATGCCCGAATCAACTTATCAATATACTTATATTTTCATTAAACTGAACTTTTGGAGTTCATATTCGATCACCTATGCTGGATCTGGATAGTATTGCCGAAGCATCAAAAGCTGAAACATATTGTGGGTGCCTGTTAATTCAGGTGATAACACCAACTTATAGGTCTTATCTCCCACTTGTCCAATCTCTCAAAAGATTCAATCCAGCGAAACTCAACTTACCTTCTTCCAGAAGCTCGCTATGTCCTTATTCTTTTAGGACAAGAAACATTTCAACCATACTAATTCACCAAGGGTGAATTCCGATACTTGTCTATCTGCTCTGAGGTGTTCTTAATCTCTCATCCTTAACTAACATCCTCAGAGACTTATTCTCCAAAGTCGAAAATAATTCTATCTGTCACCCACCTATTTTATCCAATTTGGGGAAACAACCCCTACGACCATACACTGTCTCATATTTGTTATCCCGATACTCAAGTGGCAACTGTCACTATTGGCGAATTCGATTTGTAATAACTGATCATCCCAGGAGCATAAAAATCAAGGGCACACGCTTTCATCGGATCCTCCAAAACTTGTACAGTCCTCTCTGACTGACCATCTGTCTGAGGACGGAAAGTTGTGCTAATACTCAGTCGGGTTCCCATAGCTTCCTGAAAAATATTCCCTGAAGTAGAAAGTGAAGCGGGAATCCCTATATAATACAATGCTCACTGGAACGCTACATAATGTTCCACAATCTTCCTTATACATAAATCCTCATATACACTCTGAGTATTTGGGGATTTCATAACCAAAAGGTGGGTAGACTTAGTCAACTTAGCGACTATCATCCAAATAGCCTCGTAATTCACTTGGGTTCTCTGTAACCCATCATAAAATTCATGGAGACTTGCTCCCATTTTCGTGCCGTGTCGATATAGGTAGAGGCTACAATAACCCTGCAGACTTTTAATACTCTACCTTATTCTGCTGACATACTAGGCACTTTTCCACAATCTCTACCATATCTATTTTCCACATCTGACCACCAATACCCTTTTCGAGATTTCAATATATTTTTATTACTTTCCGTATGCACTGTATATCCCGAAGAGTGAGCTTCTGACAATATTACTATCTCATCAACTGTGGTCCTGGGGAGCACTCATACTGTCTCGGAATCCTCAGTAACTCATCATCACCCACTGTGAACTCTATCACTGTACCCTTCTGAATCTGACCCACACTATCGACATCATGTCGATCATCATGCTAAGCCTGTCAAATCCGGGTACTCTCATCCGATTCTAGTCTCAGGCTAGCTGTCGCACAATCACTGTCATCATCAGAAGGGATCACATCAATACTGAGGTTCACAACTGCTCTAGCAGCTCACGCTCCCTAACCATCATATGTAATACCATCCCGAGGCTCTTTCTGCTCAAAGCATCAGCCATTACATTAGCCTTTCCTGGGTGGTACAATTTTCACAAATCAAAATCTCTCAGAAGCTCTAACCCACTATGTATTCTCATATTCTCCTCTTTCTGTGAAAACAGATACTCGGGCTTTATGATAGTGCATATCCACAATTTCTCACTCTATACATAATAGTACCATATCCTCGGTACAAATACTGTTGCCAACTTTAAATCATGGGTCATATAGTTTATTTCATGATCAAGGAGTTGTCTGACTCCATAATTGACCATCTTCCCATTAGACATCAATACACAGCTCCTTCATAATTTTGAGGTATCCATACTCACTGAGAACCTCTTGAGCTGTTGGGTATGGTGAAATTAATCACGGGGGTCAGTTCATACTTCACTACACCGAAATTCATGTCACATCTATCATGTTATTTATCATCTCATTCAAAGAGCATGTTTTCTTAGTTAAATGTGTCAACCAAGTAGACCATATTGAGAACTCGCAACAACCCATTTGTAAAAGTCATTTTCAATTGTTGCTTACAATTTGCCCTGGACTTTGACTGCACCAAACATATCATCAATAATGATGATTACAAATCGGTCCAGGTCAAGTTTAAATAACTCATCGTAATTGAGCTCCACTGCATAATTCAATCGCCTATATCCTTGACTTATGTACGCATAAGCGTATAAGATCCTTCAAAATCGCTTACGTTTTCAGGTACTAGCCTGCTTCATTTCCTTTTCTTATCTTAACGGCTCTTATTAAATTTTTACTATGATAACCTTTATGATTTATCGAATTTCAATATTCTTATCGTCTTAGTAAAGGTATCCTAATGCTAAAGGTATTTATTACGACGATCGATTTCACGTTATAGGTTATATATATACTTTTAGACGCTGTCAAGTCTTCAGGCGGGGAGGTATTTTGAAATACCTTTATTAACCCTCAGACTTGACCACAATTACTTTACATATCAGTCCATGTGGTCACAATTCATATTCGCTACTAATTGCTTTAATCCCAATTTACTTCACGTATCACATATATTCTTACCTTGCATACGCCTCTTACTCCAATACATCTTGTATTCAGGATCTATCTTATCTTAAAGATTATCTCCTTCCGTATATCCCTCATGACAAAACTCTTTCATTATTCATTCCGTGAGTACAATCCTTTACTCCTTTAATTTCAACTGTTGCACCCCTTTTTTTTTCACTTGTCAACACTTACAGTATACTTTTCAGTGATGTTTTCACTCCTGTTTTCAACTTAAAATCTCTATATCCATATTCCGTTTATTAATCCTCCTCTATTGGGGTACTCATTTATCAGTATTGTGCCCAATGATGTAGACATTCATGCCTTTTACTCACTTATATGCAAATGAAGGCGGTATGAATAAATGTATGGCACCAGGATCAATGAACATATGTACTTCATTATTCATAACAAGTGTGGTATCTTACACCACATCCATGAAACATCAATAGTGTCCTGGTCCAAGACATCCTCTCGCCTTCGTCCAACAGCCTACTTTCCTTTTTCTTTTCGGCTATGGCCTCCCTTTTCGTTGCAGTTATACCAACGAAGTTTTTCTCTGTCTCTTTACTTTTCTGTAAGGCGATCTCGCCCAACTCTGTGCAATCAAAATCAATGGTCCGTCTTACCACACTTAACGGCCATTTTCATCAATACAGTGTAGGTATAGACCCTCCTTGTGTGGTATCTACCACACATCCTACACTGCTACACTGCTTCGTAGTAGGTCGAGGTCATCCAATCACAATGCCCTTCAAGAGTGCCAAAATTGGTTGCACTGGGGCCTTACCAATTATTTTACTCCAGGACTCATCAAATTAAATCTTTTACCAATTACCTTTTTCCCATTTTAACATCTTTGTCATTTCTCGATTCTCTTTTCTGTCTCTATTTCAGCCCTTACTACCTTTCCCAATCTCAGAGGCGTGCAACACATGATATTATTGCAACTGTATTCTGCGTACTGCCTCGACATAGGTAGTGAGCCAATCGGACTCTAATCGACAATTTGAGCATTCCATGAACTTTTGGGCATTTCGACTCTCACTGCCCATAATATCGAGTTCATACTTGCCCAGTGATATAATCTGAGATTCATACTCATCAATCAACCAATACCTCTGGGTCAGTGTAAAAAAAAATTTTACTTGTAATTTTCCTTAAATAGTGTCCGGGATATTCTGTCACCGGAATACATCCAGAATTATTCTTCATGTCGGCTCTGGACGTCTAACTATTCAGATAGGTCGAGCGGACTTCCACCAATATTTCGCCTCGACTCTTTAACATAAATGTATTTTAAAAGTCACCTTCTCAGTCGACATACACCGAAAGAATCCGTAGCACTTCGCTATCTCATACACTCAGTCCTCAACAACTATAGGTTTCTTTACTTCGCTATATATCGAGGGGTGTGAAAATCTCTATAGCCTGAGGCATCTGTTTAGGCTTTACCCTGCCTATCCTCAACTACCTGCATAGACTGAGTAAATAACTCTGAAATATTTCTACACTTCACTCCATCCTCTCGGAGTGTATCTCAATACTGTTTGGTCTCTTTCTAAGACCCTGTGGAGTATGCTCAACATCAGCCTCCACCTCACTCTCATTTTGAGTCTCATGTGACGACTCATTCGACTCTCAGGCCGATCTCTATGGCCTCGAGCATGTGTACTCGCTCCTCTACTATAGCGGCTATCAATTATAAAACTAGATTCTTGCATTCGAAACTAAAATCTTAGCTGCTGTTCCATCTTGATATATACAATTGTATCTAAACAATGCACAGTACATGGGGATGTAAATTTACTTAACTACTAACACCGACTCATATCAGGCCAACTCTGCTCTGATACCATTAAATTTGTCACGACCCAAATTACCTAAAAAATCCCTACAAATTTTTCGCTTTTTTTTTTCATTTCCTCACCCGTCGTGAACAGTTACACTACTAAACAGTTGGGCTATGATTCAGTGTTAGTAACCTCTCACCTATTTACCATTCCATTTTCATATTCACATTCACATATCAATTTATTTAAACAAAATACATCCCCAATATTAAATCCATATACAGTACTGTGCATCTATATGTTCAGATACAAAAATTATATAAATGTGTATACCTGATCTTAATAAGAAGCAGCGGAAATGACTACTGTCGTTCTCTTCTACTGAATATACCCTGTGGGGTGGAAAATGAAAGGGTGAGCGAAACGTGCTCAGTAAGGCAATAATGTAAGCAGGTAGATAACTATACTATCTACGTGCTGATAATGTCATGATGTAAAAATCGTTTACTTTCGGAGCATGAGGTAAGATTAAAACAATGCCACATGTATGTATATATCATATACAAGAAATCATGAAATCGACATATCAAGCACACATGGAAAATCATCATGTATGACATCTCATGCTCGTCACATTAAAACTCATTTATTTCATCATAAACTCTTCACTTTAAAACTCATTTGTTTAATCACAAAACTCATCACTTTGAAACTTATTTGTTTCATCATAAATTCATCACATTTAAAACTCATTTGTTTCATTATAAAACAACTTCATCAAGGTCAAACCCATCTCTCGGGAATACCTTGATTCATCAAATCACATCTCTTTTAAAAACACAAATCGGGACTACCCCTCCATCGGGTTTGTCCTGGTCTATCCAGATCGTATGATATCATGTGAGGCATGTAGGTTACTGTATGAAAAATTGAGGACTATGGCCATACTATGTCCCTGTGATCCCAGGCTACACGGATCCCGGTGTGCGGGGCATCACAACTGCAACGGGAGGTGGGGTCAAGTCCTACCCGCAAAAATATCAAGTAACATCAGAGAGTCATCATGACTGCATGGTACAGCGTACTCCGTGTGACATACACGGTACATCGTACTCCGTGGACCCATATCATAGTCTGGGGGTGCCTGCCGTAGGTCTTATCCACCCCAATACTATGTCGATAACCAACCCATGTCTCAAAGTATGCGTGCGAGCATCTTAACTCTCTGTGACACACAGTCTACAGGAGGCTTCCGCACGACTATATGCATGTCAACTCACGTCTAGTGCGAGCGAAGCTCCAGCACAACGCTATGCATATCATGATATGTCACGACCCTCAACTTACCAAAATACGTACAAATTTTTCGCATTTCCATGCACCAATCCTTAATCATCCTTCCTCGATCGTGAACAACCACACGCTTAACAGTTGGGCTGTGTGTCGACGTCTAACTCACTCCACCATACCAATTCAATTTGAAACATTATTTATGAGTAAACACTTGTATAAATGTATATATATATCAGAGTTGTTACATGTATTTACATTGTTTTACATCCCCAGTAGTTACATACAAAATACTACTGTGCTATGTCTAGTTTAGATACAAAATAATCCAAGTGTGTATACCTTTAGCGATGGGATGCAGCGGATTACCAAAAAGGGAACGCCTCCAGTCACGCTTACTCTATACTCAAATCTCTGTAGAGAGGGGGAAAATAAGGGGGGTGAGCAAACCACACGCTCAGTAAGGCAATCATGCGAACAGGTAGATACTGTACTATCTACGTGATCGTGATGCCATGCTCAAAAGCATTTAATTCATTGTTTATCTCAAAACATGAGTGTATGATTGTGTTAATGGTATGTAAAGCATTCATGCTATTAAAATTCAGTGCACATTTCAACTCAAAGCATGGTATAAATCATCATGCATAATTCACAATAAAAGCATGGCATTAAACATCATGCATTTTCACAATAAGGCATGACATTAAACATCATGCATCCGTGCACTTTAAAAACCATTAACAAATCAATCCAACGTCAGGTCCCAGCCCATCCCTCGGGCTTTCCTGACCACAATCACTTCAAACATGGATTTATTCTCAAATAGCATTAGACATGTGAGATAGGCAGTTCAACAATAGGTAATAACCTCAAGGCCTATGTACATAACCTGTGATACCGGCTACACGGATCAGGTGTGCGGGATATCACCACCATCTGCTTCCACACGGGAGGTGGGTCAAATCCTACCCGCCGGTCCATAGCAGATCTCGTCCGAAGACGGCACATCACATCACAACACGGTACAATGTACTCCATGCTACATGCACGGTACAACGTACTCCGTGGACCCCCAGCCTTATCCCTCGTTCGGGCTCATCAGCTGTTCCTCCAACCCTTATCCCTCGTTCGGGCTCATCAGGTGGATCTCCAACCCTTATCCCTCGTTCGGGCTCATCAGGTTGTTTTAACATGCCATGTCTCAAAACAATGCACGTGTGAGCCTATTTAATCGATATGACACCAAGTCTACTCGAAGCTCCAAACACGGCAACATGCAAGGTGGGCATCCAGTGCGAGACAAACTCAAAGCACAATGCCAAAACAATATGAAATCCATGTGAAAACTAGTGCCTCTTGCACTCTTTCATACTCACGAAATCATGTAGGTGGCTCAAAACTTGCAAAATATGGTTAACAAAACCAAAACATACTCATTTCTTTTGCAAATCATTTCAATGTTAGCCAACCTACCAATCATTTGCTAAAAAGCAATAAAACATGAATTTCAAAGCAATATGCTTTTGTTTTCATGCACATTTCTCAAACTCCCAACTTTTACCCTTCAATCACCCAACAACATTTCCTAGTCTCATGCATTCTAGGAAAACATTTAAGCGCCCAAATTGCGCACAGATATCTCTAAGAGTCCACACAATTCCCTTACCTCGGTTTACTTGGTGTGACTCCTTTCCTTTTAGCTTCTCACGCTCTTGGCTCAACTCGCCTCGGCGTATCCTCGGAAGCTGCGATTCATTCATTAAATCGATTGAGTTAACGTATTTAACCCATAATTGACCTCACTAGTCAACATTATTTACTTATGCATTTTACAAATGCCTTAACCCTCATTTTACCTCTTTTAGGTAAACCTCACAATTTATCCACTAACCACATCTTAAAATCATACCACAATCACTATTAATGATTTCTACATATCTCATTCATCATTAATCTCCATCAATTTCACTTTCTCACACTAAACCATTTCTAAGTCAAAATCATTCCAATGCATTCTAGATAGTTTCTAACCATCCATACTCATGCCAAACAACTCCAAAATCAATTAAATAAACAATGTACCATAGTTGGAGTGTTAGAATCTTACCAAATTTGATTTCTCTTCTTGCTCCAATGGCAATGCCCTTAACTCCTCCAATACCAACAATGGGAAAATGCTTTCCAACTATGTTGTTCTTCTCTTTGATAGGAACAACTTTGTCTCTAATGGTCTCTCTTCAAACCTCACTGAAAATGGCTGATTTTTGAGAGAGAATGTTAGGTTTTTGGGTTGAAAGTGGAAAGTTTGTGTTTTTCCCGAAATTTTCTGATTTCCAGCACTCCTAATATAGAAATAGCTTGAGGAGATCGATCTGGTCCAAGAGGAGATCGATCTGGTCTCTTAAAATCCCTCTTTTTCACGGCATTTTTAAGCCTGAGATCGATCTGTTGAAGCATGAGATCGATCTGTCGAGGCATGAGATCGATCTGTCGAAGCATGAGATCGATCTGCTCCCAAACAGAGAGCTAAGGAGATCGATCTGGTCCATTGGAGATCGATCTGTTCTATTCTTTCGCCCAAATAAGAGCATTCTGGCTCTTCCAGATCGATCTCTCATCCCATGAGATCGATCTGCCCTTCAAAATTTCCAGATTTCCTCTGCAACAACACTTACCAAACATCCTTAATTTGCTACCATGATCATTCCTTCATTCATTCATCTTTGAGACTTGAAAATGGCATCCATCCTCACTTCATACACATTAAAACTTGTGTAGGATCTTTGTATGACCAATGGTACTTAATATAAACTAAAATGGAAGTGCACATCTTAGGCAATTATACTTCCATTTTACCAAGCTATTCAAAATCCATTCTTCACACATTCTCCACATGTTTAAGTCCATTACTACACATTCATATATAATGAAACTTATATGTACGATTATCACTCTCATTACAAGTGTGTACATTACTTGTGGACTTACATCACATATACTTCACTCATGAATTCATAGTACAACTCTATTTACACTTCTATGTACATATATACCCTTATACATATACGGGGTCTCACATGATATCTAAAATCTCGTGCGAGCGAAGCTCCAACACGATTTTGTGCACACACAAATTTCTCGTACGAGCAATGCTCCAGTACGGCTTTTCATGAGAAGTAAATCAGTAAACTTGAGTGCGAGAAAGACTCTAGCACTCTTTTTATTCATGTAAATACGATAGGTGGCTCAATCTTGATAAAATATCTTTTAAAATCATAACCGGTACAAACCGGTACCCTTTCGTAAAATTCATGAAATCAACAGCCAACCTATGTGCATATTTGCTTAAATCAAAGCAATACATTCATATAACACGTTAAAAATATGAAATCATGCAATTTACCTGCCTTACTACCCTTTTGTAAATTTTACTCCTAGGGGCAAAATCGTCTTTTTCCTTTACTCACATATGCCTCGATTTTCGTAAAATTATTATCTCGTTTCTAGATAGTTTAATAAATTCTAGACCCTGTAAATCCCCTCAAAAATACGTATAGGTATCTCTATATACCTACAAAATTCCCTTACCTCGATTTTCCTGTCGAATCTGACCTTTTCTCTGATGTCACGTCGCGCAGTCCGATCTGCTCTCAATCCAATGTCCGGAACTGCGTATAAATGTTTCTCAGGTCAGATATTATACAATTTAATTGTATTTAATACTTTCTGGGCTTAATTTAAATCATTGGACCCATTTACCCCTATTGGGCCCGATTGCACCTTAATGAGCCTTACTCGGCCTTAAGCCCGTTTCCCACTTAATTTTCACATTATCGAGGCCTATTGGGCTCATTGGGCCCACCAAAAATTTATTGGGCCTCTTTCTAACCCTCGAATAGCTAAGTTTATTATTTACGACAATTTATCTAATTTTCCATAATTTAATTCAATTTATGCGGAATTTAAATTCATATCACGCATAACGATGTAAATTGTCGTAAATAAGGGTCACTTACCCGAGATTCCATGCTAGTATGTAAATCGAGGCTGTCTCGAGCTCTCGGTGGATGCCAATCGTCGAGCTACACAATTTTCATAATTTTTCGGGTAAGTCTTCAGCCCAAAATTAATTAAATTAAATACTCCGAAATTTAAATCGAGTCAATTTCGACCACTACTGACTTACCCGTAGCTCGATTACATCGCCGAGATTTTTTTTCCAATTTTTCCTCTTTTTCTTTTTCCATTTTTCTCCCTTTTTCCTCTTTTTCCCCTTTTTCTCCTTGGCTGAACCGGTTCAGACCGGTCCGGTTCAGCCCGGTCGAACAGCCGGTTCACTCCAGTTCGGCCGGTTCGCCGCCTTGGCGGCCGGTTCTTCGTCGGCTTCCACCGCCAGCAGCTCCGCGAGGTTGTCCGCAGCTCGAATCTGGCCTCGGCTTCACCCAAGACCGCCGGAAGGTCGCCGGTCCGGCCGTTCTCTTTTCTGCCGTCGAAACCCATTTTTTCTTCCGCTGTTTTCGACGTTTTCCGGCAGCTTCGCCGGTCGTGGCTGCCACCAATCAGCTCGTCTGCACCTCGGGAAGCCTCGGCTGGGGTCGGTCGGGCCTGAATCGCGCCGATCGTAGACGAATCTTTCCTTCTCCCCCCGCGGCTGTCACTTCTTGATCCGGTGGATTCCGACGATTTCGCCGGCCGATATTGGTCTCAAAAGAACCGGTTCCTCTTCCCGATCACGCCGGTGCCCGCCGTTCGAGCCCAGCTGCCGTGGATCACCGGAACCAACTCCGTTTTCCCAACGGGCTTCTCTTCCTCCGTTCGGCGATCTCCGGCCTCCTTGGCGCGCGTCGCCGGCTCCAATAGCTTCGTCGGCCGCTCTTCTTCCTGTCCGGCTGTTCGTCGGGGCCGTCGGTGCCCGGTGGCCGTCAGTCGGACGAGCCACGCGCGGCAGCTTCCTCGGTTTCTCTGTTTCTTCTCTCTCCCCGATAACATTTCCAGATTTCTCTTTTTTTTTTTTTACAATTATTATTTTATTTAACAATTTATTTTATTATTAAAATATTCATTAAAATAGTCTAAAAAAATCTGAAAATATCTACAAAATTAATATTTTATTCCAAACAATTTAACTTAATTTAATTTATTTTATTGATTATATTTTTAACCATTTTTCGGGTATAATTTCTCTGTATTTTCGGGATATTGTCCCAAATGACTTTTCGATATATTTTTCGATTATTTTCGGGATTATTTTTTCGAACTAAAAATCCCGATTAATTCCGATTATGTCAGGACCCCAGTTTCAATCCTTGACTTTAACCAAAAACCACAATAAATTTTTCGTATTTTTAACTTACCTTTCCTCTCTTCATTGGTTGGGCTATGATTCGATGTCAGAGTCTTCACTTACCATAATATCCATTCTCATACATACATGTCAATATATTAATTCTGACTGTAGTTGCTTTTATTATACATGTAAGATTTTATAAAATCTAATACGATTACATTCCCCAAAATATATAACGTATACATCACTGTGCTGTTTCTATGTTTAGATACACAACTGTACATAATAAGTATACCTGATGAATCGATAGGAACTAGCAGTGGACTCTGGGACACTCTCCCACGATAACTCTCGCTCTACTGACGCTCTGTAGAGAGATGTAAAGAAAAAGGGGTGAGCATAACGCGCTCAGTAAGGAAATCAGGCAAGCAAGTAGATATCCACACTATCTACTCAAAATAGTGCTATGCCTTGAAAACATTATTTCCTTAACTCACTTTAAAAGCATGTCTTGAAATATAATATATATGTACTTGTACAGAATAAATCCCATGTACAGAAATCATGCTTTATTTCTCAAAAGTAGGCATGTAGTGCAACACAATGCATTTATATATAAATCATGCCTTTATGTAAATCATGCCATGTATATTTAAATCACATATAAATATGGCATCAAATGATTCACAACACAAATCGGAGTCCGACCCATCCCTCAGGTCTGTCCGCAGTTTAAAGAAGTTAATCAATGTGATATAACATGTGAGACTCTGTGGTTTATGCAAATAGTATCCTGGATTATGATCATATCCGAAAAGAAAGTGATCCCAAGCCACATAGATCTAGATGTGCGGGGCCTCACTGCTGTAACGGGAGGATGGTCAGTCCAATGTCAACCGCCAGCTACGTAACACACGGTACAGCGTACCTCGTGCCACTCAGACACGATACAAAGTACAGCCGTGGACCCGTTCTCACGGCCAGAGTGCCTACCATAGGACTTAGCTCTCACTCCCGTGGAACTCATCAACATCACAGTCAGGGTGCCTAACATAGGTCTTAGCCCTCGTGCCTGTGGAAATATCATACCACGTCTATACCAACCTCATGCGAATATCCTCTCTAGCTATGACACACAGTCACGCAAGGTCTCAAGCATGGGTTTCAACATGTATTACATATCACATACAGTGTGCGTCTTGAGTGCGACTCACAGTCGTCACTCCGCTCAACACTGTTTCACATCATAAAATTCGACTCTAGTGCGAGCACTCTCTAGCAACTAGGTCAATGCATAGTTTATGTATTAAATCAAGTACGAGCAATAGCTCCCAGTACTATGCTATGCACAATATCAAAATCAAGTACGAGCAATAGCTCCCAGTACTATGTCATGTATAAACCATGAAGAATCGAGTACGAGCCACGCTCTAGCACTCTGTCATGCATATATTATTCAAAGCTGAGTACGAGTAAAACTCCAGTACTCTATCATGCATGTCATGAAAATCTAGTGCGTATCAATCTAGCACTAATATTATGTGGAAAAACACATGAATCCCAGTGCGAGCTGTGCTCTAGCACGATTCATTCTCACATAATATGATAGATGGCTATTTAAAAAGGGATTGTTTATAAAACATCAAAATCAGCACTCAAAGTGTGCTTAAGTCATATCAACCTTAAAATCATTAGCCCATCTATTTATTTTCATGCTAATAACAATTAAACACTCACAATAGCATTTTCCATGCTTTTTGCAACTTCTCACAAAAGTTGACTTTTTGACTAACTAGGGGCAAAATCGTAATTTACCACTATCGGGTCGCAATAATTATTATTCACTTTCTCTGACCCTCAGAGTTTTTAAGTGAATGCAGAAGCAGTTGAAAATACGTGCAGGTATCTCTAACTACTCGCAAAAGTCCCTTACCTCGGATCACGTCAAGTGACCTCACTCCCTCGGTGCTGCTCAATCCCGCAGTCCGATCAGTTCTCGATGTAAACTCCGGAGCTGTAAATAACCATTCCTCAGGTTAATTATCATTTTCCTACTGTATTACACATTAATACAGTTTAATTTTCCCTTAATGGGCCTTAAAATCCTTAATGGGCCTTAACTAGGCCTTAAGTCCATTTTCATTTTACTATTCACTTTTGTTGGGCCTATTGGGCTTGTGGGGCCCACCAACTCTTATTGGGCTTGTCTTAGGCCCATTACACCCTATTGGGCCTAAAAATATTGGGCTTGGCCCATTGAGCCTCTCGGCCACATGCCTTGGCCGAGAGCTTAGCCATTCTCGGTTTCCACCATGGCATGCCATACATGCCTATTTTCTAGCCATTTCCACTTAGGCATTTTCACAAACACTTGGTAGGCAATATTACCAATTATCCTATTGTTCATTTAGGCATTTTATCAAACACCTTGGTTGCCAACAATTTACATGTATTAATTAATCAATTTGATTAATTCTAATTATACCATTAACATTAATACATGTGTACTAATCCATTTATGTCTTAAAATCAAATTGACATATTTCAATATCCCATTGATCACTCTCGGCCTAACCCTCTTAATGGTGATTTAATATGTTTCAATGCTTAAAACATATATCAACATACTTGAAATCATTCATACATTAACATATATGAAATTGGAAATTAGAAAATATACCAATTGTAGTGTTCTCCTTTTGGCCGAATCTTTGGAGGCTCTCGGTTTGCACTCTATGGCTCCTTGATAGCCAATTCCAACATATGTTAATCTCCTTTCAATTTGGAACAACTTCCATGAAGAATGCAAGTTCCAAATATGACTAATTCCTAGTGATTTCTAGTGAGAGAAAGCTTGAATGGTTATGTTTCAATGGTGTTATTCTCTAGCCGTAAATGTGTGATGAAGAAGACAATGGTGTGGCTGCATTTATAAGCCACTTACTTAGCCATTAAGCCTTACTTTTCAGCCACTATGCTTGACTTTCCAATTCTGAACCATGAGTCACCTTATGAGTCACCTTATGAGTCATAGTTAACTTTAACTATAGTTAGATATTTATCTCATGGGCTTTTCCAATTGGGCTTCTCGGTTTGGGCTTTCCTAATGGGCTTTCGGGCTGAAATTTTTACTATACCTCGGGCCTTTTGTTGTCTCAAAATTTGGCCGATCAATTGGTCCAACAATTCCGTCTAAAGGACCTAACATTTTCGATATACATTTAGTATACCTTAATGGGCTTTAAAATTTTCACCTTAGACCCATTACGTTTTTAACCATTAAATTTATTCCGGAATCCTTCCGAATAAATTTTCCTTACTTCCGGGGATGATTATCTTGTATTCTGGCCAAGAATATTTTTCCCCAAATTTTTCTCCACACTTAGGTTAATTTCTAACCTTGATTAGTCAACTATGGTAAAAGTCCACTTTTTTTTTTAACTATAGTTGACTTTTTCCTTAACCATTGACTAAGTTGACTTTTTCTTTAATTTTCGAAAGTGTTTTATATCATGTCTTACACTCTCTTCTTTATATTCCAACCGCTCTCGGTGGATAATTTCACCCGAAACTCCTTTTCTCACCGAAAAGGTCCATTTTACCCTTTTTAGCTTTTATTCTCGTTTTGTATGTTCGGGTCTAAATCAAGCTAACTTTCCTTCATGAGCTCTCTACGCTCTCTTATTTTAAGTTCTTATTTTCAGTCAGAATGATTTAGAATGACTCGGTTTAGCCTGTGATACTCATTGCTCACATTAGGCTTTTTATGTAGCTTTAGCGTGTTAATTCATTTCAATAACACTTTAAGTCTAATAAATACTCTTCTTATGATTCAACCATAATTACATAGTGTTCATACACTTAGGAATCATAAGGAAATAAGCTACAAAAATTCGGGTCTGACAGATTAATTCCCATAAATTAATATCTTGATCAATTTAACCCAATATAAATTTATTTCACCTTTATTGACCAAGATTTCTCAATCTGTTATTTTTAATTAAATTTCCTCATCGAAATTATACCGACTTTCGGTCTTTTGACCATTTGCCCTTATACGTGTTCGGGATTAATTCAGTCAAACTTTCCTTCACGAACACTCATTCATTTTATGATTTGAATCCTTATTTTCAGTCCGAATCCCATTCCTTTAAATTTGTGAACATTTTTCTACCTCATAAAATTTACGATTTAATTTCGAGTCTTACAGTGATAGGTATAGTGCTTGGGCACAAGATATCTGCTAGAGGAATAGAAGTAGATAGAGCTAAGGTGGAAATCCTTGAGAAGTTACCTCCCCCTACCTCTGTTAAAGGAATTAGGAGTTTTCTAGGCCATGCAGGATTTTACAGAAGGTTCATAAAGGACTTTTCCCAAATCTCAAAGCCTTTGTGTAATCTTCTAGAAAAAGATACTGCATTATGTTTTGATGAGCGTTGCTTAGAAGCATTTAAGACTTTGATGAAGAAGCTAGTTATAGCCCCTGTAATCATAGCTCCGAATTGGAGTTTACCTTTTGAGTTGATGTGTGATGCATGTGATTATGTAGTTGAGGCTGTACTTGGACAAAGAAAAGGAAAATTCTTTTATGTTATCTATTATGCAAGTAAGACTCTGAATGAAGCCCAGTTAAACTATGCTACTATCACGACCCTCAATCCACCGAAAATCCACTACAAATTTTTCATTTTTCATTCCATTATTTATCATGAACAGTTACACCACTAACAATTGGGCTGTGTATCAATGTCAATCTCATCCAACCAAACCATTTTAAATTACAATTCATTTAAACGTAAACACTTGTATTTCTTAATTAGAGTTGTTGTTTACATGTGTTTACAATTCCTTACATCCCCAAAAGGTACATTCAAAATATTACTGTGCTTTGGCATGTCTAGATATAGAAACTATACAAATGTGTATACCTTATGTGATGGGATGCAGCGGATACCAAAAATCCAATCCTCAGTCCCTCTCTATCTACTGAAAGTACTTTGTAGAGGGGGAAAATAAGGGGGTGAGCAAACTACGCGCTCAGTAAGGCTATCATGCGAGCAGGTAGATAACTGTACTATCTACATGATCGTGGTGCCATGCATAAAACCAAGCATTTATTTGACATACTCTAAAACATCAGTTCATACTCGTGATCATGATATATAAAGCAATTTATGCTAATCAAATCAGTGCACAATTCTTAGTCAAAGCATGGAAAATCATCATGCACGAGTCTTTTATAACGCATGGAAAATCATCATGCACAAGTCATAATTAAAGCATGGAAAAATCATCATGCGAGGTGCACTTAAAAGCATTTCATACTCAACACGAAATCACCATTCGTTAAGACTCAGCCCCTCCCTTGGACTGTCCTGACCCACAAAACAATTTAAAAACATGGATTTATCATAAATCAAGTGACATGTGAAATAGGCAATTAATAATAAGGGCAATAACTAGGAATATGGGCATATCCTCTATGATTCCAAGCTACACGGATCCTAGTGTGCGGGGTATCACCTCTATCTGCTTCCGCACAGGAGGTGGGTCACGTCCAACCTTCCAGTCCATAGTAGTTTATCCATCGTCCGAAGATGGTATATATATAATATCCATACATGGTACAACGTACTCCATGCTATATGCACAATACAACGTACTCCGTGGACCGATATCATCACATCATATCCTGCCACAAGGTATTCCACGAACAAAACATATGTAGTAAAAGAAGAAGAAGAAGAAGAAGAAGAAGAAGAAGAAGAAGAAGAAGAAAAATGAGAAAAATACAAAAATAGAATAAAAATGGTTAGCAAAATATATAAGTTTGGGGGGATAAATATGAGCTCTTACATCAAAGATCCTAGAATGTAATGCATGTTGAGGGGTAATTAAACCTAAATCGACTTTATGATACCTTAGCACTGGCCTTACATTAAAGCTGAATGAAGTCCTATTGATCTTTGGTTAAGTGCGACTACATTAGTGGAGAGAAAAGTGAAAAGAAAACTTATGGGAATGATCACTTGTCATTGACTTTGCATTTACCGTGTTTTCATAATCTAATCCGGGTAATGTACTGTGAAGTTGTCAGACCCAGATTTTTGTAGCTTGTACCTTATGATTCCTATGTGTATGAACACTCTATTATTATAGTTGAATCATAAGAAGAGTATTTACTAGACTTAAAGTGTGAGTGAAATGATTTAACACGCAAAAGCTACATAAAAAGCCTAATGTGAGCTATAAGTGTCACAGGC
Organism: Firmiana major; assembly: GCA_033439115.1. Classification (NCBI taxonomy): domain Eukaryota; kingdom Viridiplantae; phylum Streptophyta; class Magnoliopsida; order Malvales; family Malvaceae; genus Firmiana; species Firmiana major. The sequence continues at coordinate 38,891,280 of CM065908.1, read as the reverse complement.
TAAACCGAGTAAATCTAAATCATTTTGACTGAAAATAAGAACTTAAAATGAGAAAACATAGCGAGCTCATGAAGGAAAGTCAGCTTGATTTAGTCCCGAACATAGAAAAAAGAGTAAAAGCTAAAAAGAGTAAATTGGACCTTTTTGGCGAGATAAGGTGTTTCGAGTGAAATTATCCACCGGGAACGGTTAAAACATAAAGACGAGAGTGTAAGACATAAGATATGAAACTTTCAAAATTTTAAAAAAAAGTCAACTTGGTCAATGGTTAAGGAAAAAGTCAACTATAGTTAAGAAAGTGGACTTTTACCATAGTTGACTAATCATGGTTAAAAATTAACCTGAGTGTGGAGAAAAAATTGAGGAAAAATATTCTTGGCCAAAATACAAGATAATCATCCCCGAAAGTAAGGAAAATTTTTTTCCGAAGGATTCCGGATTTAATTTAATGGTTAAAAACGTAATGGGCCTAAGGTGAAAATTTTAAAGCCCATTAAGGTATACTAAACGTATATCGAAATTCTTAGGTCCCTTAGACCGAATTGTTGGACCAATTGATTGGCCAAATATTTAGACAATTAAAGGCCTGAGATATAGTAAAAATTTCAGCCCGAAAACCCATTAAGAAGGCCCAAACCGAGAAGCCCAAATGAAAAGCCCATGAATTAAATATCTAACCATAGTTAAAGCTAACCATGACTCATAAGGTGACTCACTAGGTGACTCATGGCTAAGGCTTGGAAAGTCAAGCTTAATGGCTGGAAAGTAAAGCTTAATGGCTAAGTAAGTGGCTTATAAATTCAGCCACACCATTGTCATCTTCATCACACCAAATTCGGGTAGAAGAAGAAGCCATTGAAACATATTATCCAAGCTTTCTCTCACTAGAAATCACTAGGAATTAAGCATAATTGGAACCTGCATCCTTCATGGAAGTTTTTCTAAATTGAAAGGAGAGTGACATAGGTTGGAATTGGTTATCAAGGAGCCATAGAGTGCAAACCGTGAGCCTCCAAAGTTTCGGCCAAGGGTGAACACAACAATTGGTATATTTTTAAGTTTTCAATTTCATATATGTTAATGTATGAATGATTTTAAGTATATTGATATATGTTTTAAGCATTGAAACATATTAAATCACTATGATGTTGGTTAGGCCGAGAGTGAGTGGTGAGATATTGATTTATGTCCATATGATTTTAAGGCATAAATGGATTAATGTACATGTGTTAATGATTATGGTGTAATTAGAATTAATCAATTTGATTAATTAGTACATGTAATTAGTTGGCAATCAAGGTGTTTGATAAAATGTCTAAATGAACTATATGATGTTTAGGAATTTTTCCAACCAAGTGTTTGTGAAAATGCCTAAGTGAATTGGCTAAGAAAGAGACATGGTCGGCATGCCATGGTGTAACCGATGGCATGGGTAGCTCTCGACCATGGCATGTGGCTGAGAGGCCCAATGGGCCAAGCCCAAATATTTTAGACCCAATGTGAGGTAATGGGTCTATGACAAGCCTAATAAGAGTTGGTGGGCCCTACAAGCCCATTAGGCCTAACGAAAATGAATAGTAAAATGAAAATGAGCTTAAGGCATAGTTAGGCCCATTAAGGATTTTTATAGCCCATTAAGGGAAATAGACTGTATTTAATGTGGAATACAGTAGGAAAAGTGTAATTAACCTGATAAATGGTTATATGCAGCTCCAGAGAGTATTGGAGAAGCAAATCGGACTGCTGAAACGAGCACCGCAGAGAAAGTGAAATTTCTCGAGTGATTACAGGTAAGGGACTTTTGTGAGTAGTTAGAGATACCTGCACGTATTTTCGTCTGCTTTTACATTCACTTAAAAACTCTGAGGGTCAGAGAAAGTGAATAATAATTATTGCGACCCGATTGTGGCAAATTACGATTTTACCCCTAGTTAGTCAAAAAGTCAACTTTTGTGAAAAGTTGTAAAAAGCATGGAAACCATCATTTTGAGTGTTTAACTGCTGTTTAGCAGGAGAATAAATAGATGGGCTAATGATTTAAGGTTGATGTGAATTAAGCACACTTTATAGTGCTGATTTTGATATTTTGTAAATTATCCCTTTTTAAAGAGCCATCTATCATATTATGTGAGAATGAATTGTGCTGGAGCACAGCTCGCACTGGATTTCATATATTTTCCACATACGTTAGTGCTGGATTTTGATTCGCACTAGATTTCCATGACATGCATGATAGAGTAATGAAGTTATTACTCGTACTCAGTTTTTTATGATATATGCATGAGAGAGTGCTGGAGCGATTAGCTCGTACTCGAGTTTTTCATGAGATACATGACAGAGTGCTGGAGCGTTACTCGTATTCGATTCTTCATGATTTATACATGACATAGTACTGTAGCTATTGCTCGTACTTGATTTGATGATATTGTGCATAGCATGGTACTGGAGCTATTGCTCGTACTTGATTTAATACATGAACTATGCATTGACCTAGTTACTGGAGGTTTACTCGAACTAGAGTTGAGTTTGTAATGTGAAATAGTGTTTGAGCGGAGTGTCGACTGTGAGTCACGCTCAAAGGCGCGCACTGTATGTGATATATAATACATGTTACAAACCCATGCCTGAATCCTTGTGTGACTGAGTGTCACATTATGTGAGAGAATATCCGCATGAGGGTATTATAGATGTGGTATGATATTCCATGGTTTGATGGCTAAGACCTATGGCAGGCACCCCGACTGTGATGTAGGGTCCACGGAGTACGTTGTACCTTACGAGTGGCATGGAGTACCTTGTCGTACCGTGCACGTAGCAAGGGAGTACACTGTACCGTGTGGTGTTGTGGAGTTGAGGAGGATATAGTTGACGGTTGTGATGGACTGACCCCCCTCCCGTTTCAGCAGTGATGCCCCACACACTAGGATTCCGTGTAGCTTGGGATTACATGTCGGATATGATCATAATCCAGGATACTATTTACATTTTCACCACTGAGTCTCACATGATATATCACTTGATTGACTGATTTAAATTGCGGACAGACCTGAGGGATGGGTCGGACTCTGATTTTGTGATGTGAATGATTTAAATGCCATATTTATTGTGATTTAAATATACATGGCATGATTTATCTAAAGGCATGATTTATATAAAGATGCATTATTTTGCACTACATGCCTACATTTGAGAAAGAAAGCATGATTTCTTTACATGGGATTTAATCTGTACAAGTATACATATATATATATATATATATATATATATTTAAAGACATGCTTTTAAAGTGAGTTAAGGAAATAATGTTTTCTAGGCATAGCATTATTTTAAGCAGATAGTGTAGATATCTACTTGCTTACCTGATTTCCTTACTGAGCGCGTTGTATGCTCACCCCCCTTTTTTTACATCTCTCTACAGAGCATCAACAGTAGAGCGAGAGCTGTTGAGGGATAGTATTCCTGAGTCCACCGCTATTTCCTATCGATCGCCAGGTATATAGATTTTATACGGTTATGTATCTAAACATAAAAACAGCACAGTGATGTATACGATGTATATTATGGGGAATGGATTTGTATTAGCTTTTATATAATCTCACATGAATTATAAAAGCAGTTACAATCAGTAATAGTATATTGACATGTATTTATGATAATGGATAATGTGGTAAGCGAGGACTCTGACATCGAATCACAGCCCAACCATTTAAGAGAGGAAAGGTAAGCTAAAAATGCAAAAAATTTGTAGTGATTTTTGGTTAAGTCATGGATTGAGAAAGTGTCCTGACAAAAGTGGTTTTGACATTTTCACACACACACACACACGAGGAGTTTAATTTGGGTTAAGACTTATGATTGAATGATTCTCAGTGTTAAACTTATAATTGTGAATCTTTGATATCAGAGTTTGTACTTTTTCTTTGACGATACTATTGGAGAAATCAATATGTTTGGTATTTGTCAGTTCCTACATATGTTTTGTTTTGCTTGAGGACAAGCAAAAGCCCATGTTTGGGGGTGTGATAATTCTATTAAAATAGAATTATTTATACTTAATTTCTGAATTAATTAATTTAATCCCTATATTTTATTTTATTAATTATCCCCTAAATTTAATTAAAATTCTCATGTTTGTAAATAAATTAAATCGGGATGAACTTCAGTCATTTCGGTAGAAAATGGATTGAAAATGGGCTTAAAAGGACACATTGGCCACCACATGCCACATCGCACATCCAAGTGGACAAGAAGACAAATGACATGGAAATATCTTCTCTAAACCGAATGGAGTGAAGACAAGTGGCCAATCAATGCCAACTCATCTAGGATTGAAAATTACCTTTGTACCCCTAATTTTGTGTATAAATAGAACATGATGAGACAATTGGAAAGAGTTTTTTTTAGGTTAAAGTTTTTTTTAGTTGGCTGCTAGGTTTTCTTTTGAAGCTCTTTTTTTTTTTAATTTCTCTTATGTTTTAGGAAAAGCTCTTCACGTTGGCTAGTGGCAGCCATCATTATCGAGAGTTAGTAAGCTTTCATTTTTTTTCTTTGGCACATTTTAACCTTCTTAAATGAAAAGATTCATTTTCGTTGTTATTAATTTCTTTACTATTACGTTTGTTTTCATTTTCCTTTATTGTTCAATCAGAAAGCTTGAGCTTGGTGACAATAGCCATCATCTTCAACGTCATTTTCCTCTGTTCAAAATTGTTGCTGCTATGTTTACTTGAATGTTTTCTTAAGCTTAGGATGTAGGTTAATAATTATTTAATTGCTTTATGTTAGATTAACAAGAAGGAAGTTAGTTGCGTGACACAGCTTTAAAATCTCTCAATTTTCTTTCGATTTCAATAGGTTTTAACTATAGATTCTATTTTATCTTTTCTAGTTCAATTGTAAGTCTCTGTTTTGAGTTTTGGTTGTCTGCAAATTAGCGTCAGTTGTCTACATTTTCTGTTTTTGGAATTTTTATTCTTCTCTGCTACATTTTTTTGCTAGTTTCCTATTTCTTGCAATTTCTTTCTGCTATGATCTGTTATGTTGTTACTGGCTTGATTGGTGCATCCAGTGCTGCAGTCCTTGCTTCAGTGTTAGCTTGCTGTGTTGTTAGTGCAGGAGGAAGTGTGTCTGCTATTTTCACTGCTGGTGAAGAGGATTGGGCTGTTGAAGCTGGCGTGAGATGCTGAACCGGGCAGAAAGTACTTGGCTGGTCTGTTAGGCTTGGAGGTGACAGTGGCAAAACTTCATATTCTGCTTTACTCTATTTTATGGTTTCATCTATCGTTCATTTTTTTCTTTTCTTTAGCTCTTAGTTTAATTCCATGATACATTTTTTGTTTTATATTTACTGCTTTAAACTTATAAGTTAACAACTTCTGCTTTTGTTTTATTTGATTTCTTGTTCTGTAGTGTTCAAATTTTGCCTCGGTTTCTGCTGCTTGGCTGTTGCTTTGTTTACTTTTTCTTCGCCTTCTTCGCTTCTTTCAAGACTGTTGAGGACGTGCTTGGAGGAGGTTGCTGGGAAACAAGACGTGGCTGTTGCATTTCAATTTTGTCCTCGCACTGCAGGACACGATTTCTAGCTAGTATTAGAGTTGAAGCATGAAAGCAAAGTTAGAAGACGCATGACTGGCGATAGAGCTGGTTTGTGCTGAGCAGGAATGTTGGCAGTAGGAATGGTGTTGCTTGAAGCAGCGCTGAGCTACGCTGGGCAGAAGCAGGAGGCTGCTCTGAAGCAAAAAGCATAAGAGCACAAGGAAAGAATGTTGTGTAGTGTAGGAAAGATGACAGCATATAATACTAGCATGTCTGTGTTCAGCTACTGCTTGGTGTTGTCGTAGCTGGGACGTGAATCTCGCTAGAGCAGGTGTGATTGCAGAGACAGTGCAGGGTAGCTTAGTGGGAGGAAGGTGTTGCCTGCAGTGCATGGGTGCTGTGTTGCAAGGGACATGTGAAGCAGAAAGTGGTACAGGCAGTAGTGTGGTACAAGCACAAAAATGCAGCTAGTTGTATGAAGCATGTGTCACATAGCAGTCAGGGAGATGTGTATTGTTAGACTTCAATAGTTAATTCCTTTATTTTAGCTTATAATGTTTTATTAGTTATTAGTTTATATATGTTAATTTGTTAGTTTATATTATATTAGCTTATTTTAGTTATTCAATTTATCAATTTGTTAGTTTTAACTTAGTGATTTATTTTTTGTTTTAATTAATATAATTAAAGATTTAGCTATAATATTTTTAATTTGTATCCTAGGTTAGTTTAGATTAAATTTAGTAGGTTAAGTTGTAAATTTTTAAGGTAATTAAATTGTAGTTTTCGTATAAAAAAATATAAAAAAAATATTTCATTTCTCATGCATCATTTAGAATATATTTTATTGTTTATTTACGCATTTTATTAATTTAGTATTTACCTAGAAGTATATATAATTTTGGGTCATTAATTTAGATATTTAGGGTTAAAGTTATACTTAGGAATTTTTAGAATTTTTATTAGAATTTCATTCCATTAGGCCTTAAGTTAGATTATTTTGCATTTTTATTTTCTTAATTAGATTACACGCCAGTAATTTTTATTTTCATATTAGGATTTTCTAGTTTTAATCTATTTATTTTTATTTCTTTATTTTCTTAAATTTGCTTCTTTACTCAATTCGCACTAATTAATTCTAGTTTCAGTATTTTTCTTTTGCAGATTATCACTTTTATTTTGCTTGAAGCTCTGTGAGTAATTTTTGCTCTATTTTGCTTATTTTATTTATTTTACTGTTTCTCTTATTCCCCTTACTTTCCAGTATTTTAAATTTTAAACCTTGTACATCACCCTTTTAATATTCATAATTTGCTAAGATATGCGTAGGGTAAAATTAACTGGTACTTAGTTAAGTTAACTTTGTTTCTCTGTAGGACGATAATTTGGTACTCAATTCCCGTTATTACTTGCGTGACTCATGTACTTACAGTTTACACGTCTAGGTAGCTAGGACGCGAACCGAGTTTTTGGCGCCGTTGTCGGGAATCACGATTAGCCATTGACACACCCGCAAACTTGAGCTTTTGCTTGTCCTCAAGCAAAACAAAACATATGTAGGAACTGACAAATACCAAACATATTGATTTCCCCAATAGTATCCTCAAAGAAAAAGTACAAACTCTGATATCAAAAATTCACAATTATAAGTCCAACACACAGAATCATTCAATCATAAGTCTTAACCCAAATTGAACTCCTCGTGTGTGTGTGTGAAAATGTCAAAGCCACTTCACAGTACATTACCCAAATCAGATTATGCAAACACAGTAAATGTAAAGTCAATGACAAGTGATCACTCCCATAAGTTTGCTTTTCACTTCTCTCTCCAATAATATAATCACACTTAACCAAAGATCAATAGGACTTCATTCTACTTGTAATGTAAGGCCAGAGCTAATGTATGATAAAGTCGATTTAGGTTTAATTACCCCTTAACATGCATTACTTTTAGGATCTTTGATGGAAGAGCTCATATTTATTCCCCCAAACTTATTTATTTTGCTAAACATTTTTATTCTATTTTTGTATTTTTTTTTTTGTATTCACCTATAACCCATATGGACATAGCTCAAAATATATCCTAGTGAATTTACGTGCTTTCATGGTAAGGGATAGGAAAATAGTGTTTAAGCTAAGGAAAAAAATAATATGCAAGTGTATTTACAAAGAAAAGCTTATTTGGCCCATATGGGTGACTAGGGGTAGAATTTGTACAAGGACGGCTGGAAAGGCTCAAACGATCCAAAGATGGCCTAAATCATTTCCCTTATTAAGTATGATCTAATATTTCACCTCAAGATAAATTAAGCAAATTCTAGAATATGATGCACAAAAATCAGCTGAACAAATGCAATCTCATGTCCACATAAGCTTTCTATAATTAAGTATACAGATTCATGACATGACATGTGCATAAAATGAGGAAATCACAATCAGAATCAAGACAAATTCAAGAATTCAACTTCATGCTTTTCCTACAATCATGCTTCTTATTCAATCAAAATCATACTAAATCATGGGGTTATATCATCGGAGTATGGGAAAAACCACATGGTAAGTACTAAATCATCCCAAAATCTAACAATGTAAGCTCTTATTTTCATAAACTTTTGCAATTCTGCCCAAAAATTTTAAAAAATGCTCAAGTGAATCCCTACACCCCCAAACTTAAAGTGCACAGTGTCCTCAGTGTGCAGATAATATAAGAATTAAAGCTTAAGAATAGAATAATCCCTTATCGGATGATGAAGAACAATTAAAGCTTGATGAGAGAGTGTTGCTGCAAAGGCTATCTACACAAGAAACAAAGAAAGAAATTACAGAGAAAAGAAAAGAATTGTACAAAAAGTAAAAAGAGAGATAAAGCACATCAAATGCAGCTGGAGAAAATGATGCTCAGTAGAAAGGTTAGAAGTAGGAGGTTCAGCCAAAGTGGTGATAGAATGCTGACGGTCAAATCCTATTTAGCTCTATCTACTTCCATCCTTCTAGCAGATATCCTGTGCCCAAGCATTATATCTTCCTTAACCTCTATCCTAAAACAATCTTGAGAGTCATCAAGGAACCTCAAAGATCTAAAAACATTAAATGTCACCTCTTGATTTAGGACTCTCATGGTCAATTCCCCCTTCTGCACATCAATCAATGTCCTACCAGTAGCTAAGAATGGTCTGCCTAGAATGATGGGGACTTCCCTGTCTTCCTCCCATATCCAACACAATAAAGTCTGCAGGGAAAATGAACTTTTCCACCTTAACAAGAACATCCTCAATGATCCCCTTCGGACACTTAATAGATCTGTCAGCTACTGAAGGGTCACCGTGGTAGGCTTTTCATCTCCTACTCCTAACGTCTGGTATATGGACCAAGGCATAAGATTAATACTAGCTCCTAGATCACATAAGGCTCTACCAAAGAACTGATCTCCTATGGTGCAAAGTATGGTAAAACTACCTGGATCTTTGAGCTTATGGGGTAATCTCCTTTGAATGATGACACTACACTCCTCAGTAAGTGCCACTGTCTCATAATCCTCTAATCTTCTCTTTCTCAAGAGGATATCCTTCATTAACTTCACATACCTGGGCATTTGCTCTAAAGCATCTGCAAAAGGAATGCTAATGTGAAGCTTCTTAAACACCTCAAGAAATTTAGCAAATTGTTGATCAAGCTTCTGGTTTTGGAACCTTTGAGGAAAAGGTAATGGGGGTCTAGTTGGAGGAAGTGTAGTTGTAGTAGGTGTAATACCAGATGAAGAAGAAGGCTGTGAAGAAGAAGATGAAGATGAAGAAGCGCCTAACTTAGTTTTCGTTGCAGCCTGATCATCTTGTTCCTGCTCTTTTTGAGCTGCCTCTTTAGAACCTAGGGTCTCTATCACTATGGGCTTTACAAGATTGGACTTAACATGTGGTTCATCTAACTCTCTACCACTCCTAAGAGTTATGGCCTTAACATGCTCCTTACCCTCCCTCTGTCTGATAGGGTTAGCTTCGGTATTACTAGGGAGGGTCCCTTGTGGACGCTGGCTGAGAGCACTAGCTATCTGTCCAACATGGACTTCTAGATTCTTAATAAAGGTAGCTTGATTCTGCAGGATAGTCATGAACATCTCCTCAAGTGAAGGCTTCTTCTCAACTGCAGCTGCTGGTGCAGGTAAATATTGGGTCTGCATAGGTGGCGGTGGTGGTGGATGATGTTGAAAATGATGTGGCTAATAGGAATGGTTCGAATGATAATGTGGAAGCTGTTGAGGTGGTGGTACATGAATAGGTGGAGCCTGAAAACTAGGGGGTCCCATAGGTCTAGAATGTCACGACCCTCTTCCGTGACCTTTTTACCTTAACACTTACCACTTACGGTTGGGCTGTGAGCCAAATCCAATCCATATCTTACTCATTTGTGGAAACGTTTACATCAGTTCCTATTACCTATACATCCCCTTTTGGACAACACATTACTAGACTATGCATTAATTTACAGGATACAAAATTTCTCTTTCATATTATCACATAGTGTATACCTCTATGTACTACTGGATGACTAGAGAATATTGTAGCATGGATGACTGTAGTTGTAAGACCCAAAAAATTAAGCATAAAATTTTATGAGGTATGAAAATAGTCACAAATTTAAACGACTGGGATTTGGACTGGAAATAAGGATTTAAAATACGAAATGAATGAGTATTCGTGAAGGGAAGTCGGGTTAAATTAATCCCGAACACGTACAAGGGTAAAACGGTTAAAAGACCAAAAGTCGGTATAATTCGACAGGAAAAATTTAATTAAAAATAATACATTTGAGAATCTTGTTCAATAACGAAGAAATAATTAAATTTCGAGTTAAATTGATCAAGATATGAATTTTTGAGAATTAATCGAAATTAAGCGGGATTTTCACTTCGAAAAATAAACTCGAAAATAATCGAAAAATATACCAGAAAGTCGAAATAATACCGAGAAAATTATTTATTCATTAAATAAATTAAATAATAATTTATCTTAGATATTTTGGCAAAATAATAATATAATATTGAATAAAATAACAATAAAATTATATAATAAATAAAATTAAATTAATTCAAAAAAAAAAGAGAATTCAGAAAATTTATCGGGGAGAGAGAAAAATAAAGGAAAATGAAAATGGAGACCGCATGTGGCCGACCGACCCATGGCCACCGGCGATCGACGGCCCCGACGAAGAGCCGAGGAGAAAGAGGGGAGGCCGGTGAAGCTATTGGCACCGGAGACGCGTCGCCAGGAGGCCAAAAAACGCCGAACGGAGGAAGAGAAGCCCGCGAGGAAAACGGGGTAGATTCCGACGATCCACGATAACTGGGCTCGAACGGCGGGCACCGACGTGATCGGGAAGAGGATGCGGTTCTTTTGAGACCAGTATCGGCCGGCGAAACTGCCAAAATTTGTCGGATCGAGAGGTGACTGTCGCGGGGGAGAAGGGAAGATTCACCGGCGATGGTGCCGTTTCAACCTACACCGAGGCCCGATTTTGAACTCCCAGGTGATGGCGCATCGAATGGAGCCAAAATCATGCTGGGAATCGATCGGAAACGCCGTGAACCACAGCAGAAAGGTCTGAACCGGTACGGATCGGTTCAGCAAAGAGGTGAACCAGACTGAACCGACTGAACCGGACCGGTCTGAACCGGGTTTGAACCGGACTGAATCGGTTCAGCCAAGAAAGAAGGGAAAAAGGGAGAAAAAGAGAAAAAGGAAAAAGGGAAAGAATTTTTGGGGATACACCGGACTTCGGATAAGTCAGTCAGAGGTCAAAAGTGACCGATTTGACTTTCAAAAAAATTATTTAAATTATATTTAATCGAAAAGTAACCCGGGATTAAATATATAATTGTGCAGTTTTACGATAGAACTCGAGCGAGAGCCGATTGAGCTCTGATTTTTGTACCCCGCATCACATTGGGTAAGTATATTTTAATTCCTACAATTAGAGTCCTTTAATACAGAGTTTTGATTTTTTTACGGAATTTACGGATAAATTCTGTATAAAAAGGAATATTAATCGGAATTGCAACGTAATTACTGTAAATAATATACGGGCTATCCAATGAGTTTGGAATGAAGCCCGATGATTATTGATAAGCTGAATGAACCCAGTAAACCCGAAGAAAGGTTTAAATAAGTAAAAACGGGCTGAAAATGGGTGAGGCCCATTAAGGTGCGATTAGGCCTAATAAGAGTAAATTGGCCCAATTAGTTAAATTGACTATAGCAAACAGGAGAATTATATTTATTGGGTTAAATTGACATGATAAATAATTATCTGCAGCCTCAGAGACTGGATTAGCAGCAAATCAGATCGCACGAGCCTCTGATAGTGGAATTTAGATACGCGCTCGACGAGAATCAAGGTAAGGGAATTTTGTAGGTGTATAGATATTTATATACGTATTTATTGAGGGGATTTACAGGGTTTAGAATTCCTTAAAGTATCTAGAAAAGAAATAATAATTTGTACAAAAATCGGGGCTTAGGTGAATAAAGAAAAAGATGATTTTACCCCTGAGTGTAAAATTTACAAAAAGGGTAGTAAGGTAGATAAATTGCAAGATTTCATGTCTTTAATGTTTTATATGAATGTATTGCTTTGATTTAAGCAAATATGCACATAGGTTGGCTGTTGATTTCGTGAATTATACGAAAGGGTATCGGTTTGTACCGGTTACTATTTTAAAAGATGTTTTATCAAGATTGAGCCACCTATCGTATTTACATGAATAAAAAGAGTGCTAGAGTCTTACTCGCACTAAATTTTACTGATTTATTTCTCATGAAAAGTCGTACTGGAGCATTGCTCATACGAGAAATTTGTGTGTGCACAAAATCGTGCTGGAGCTTCGCTCGCACGAGATTTTAGATATCATGATATGTATAGCATGGTGCTAGAGCTTCGCTCGCACTAGACGTGAGTTGACATGCATATAGTCGTGCAGAAGCCTCCTGTAGACTGTGTGTCACAGAGAGTTGAGATGCTCGCACGTATACTTTGAGACATGGGTTGGTTATCGACATAGTATTGGGGTGGATAAGACCTACGGCAGGCACCCCTAGACTATGATATGGGTCCACAGAGTACGATGTACCGTGCAGTCATGATGACTCGATGATGTTACTAGATATTTTAGGTGGGTAGGATTTGACCCCACCTCCCGTTGCAGTTGTGATGCCCCGCACACCGGGATCCGTGTAGCCTGGGATCACAGGGTCAAAGTATAGCCATAGTCCTCGATTTTCATATAGTAACCTACATGCCTCACATGATATCATACGGCCTGGATAGACCAGGACAAACCCAAAGGATGGGTAACGTCCCGATTTATGTTTTTAAACGAGATGCGATTTAATGAATCAAGGTATTCCCGAGAGATGGGTTTAGCCTTGATGTGATTGTTTTATGATAAAACAAAGAAGTTTTAACGTGAAGAGTTTGTAATTAAACAGATAAGTTTTTGAGTGTTGAGTTTATGATAAAACAAATAAGTTTTAATGTGACGAGCATGAGATGTCATACATGATGATTTTTCCATGTTTGATTTATATGTTGATTTCATGACTTCTCTTATATGATATATACATACATGTGGCATCGTTTTAGTCATACCTCATGCTCTAAATATAAACGATTTTATATCATGACATTATCAGCATGTAGATAGTATAGTTATCTAACTGCTTACATTATTGCCTTACTGAGCTGTTTATGCTCACTCTTTAATTTTCCACCTCACATGGTATATTCAGTAGAAGAGAACGACAGTAGTCATATCCGCTGTTTTTTTATCAAGACTAGGTATACACATTTGTATAATTTTTGTATCTGAACATATAGAGGCACAGTACTGTACATGGATGTAATATTAGGGATGTATTTATTTAAAATAAATTGATATGTAAATGAAATATGAAAATGGAATGGTAAATAGGTGAGAGGTGACTAACACCGAATCATAGCCCAACTGTTTAGTAGTGTAACTGTTCACAACGGGTAAGGAAATTAAAAAGCAAAAAATTTACTCTGATTTTTAGATAATTTGGGTCGTGACAGAAAAGATGGTATCAGAGCAGAGTTGGCCTGATATGAGTCGGTGTTAGTGGTTAAGTAAATTTACATCCCCATGTACTGTGCATTGTTTAGATACAATTGTGTATATCAAGGTGGAACAGTAGCTAAGAATTTAGTTTCGAATGCGATAATATAGTTTTTTTTATATACTGATAACCGCTATGGTAGAGAGACGAGTACATATGCTCGAGGCCATAGAGATCGGCCTGAGAGTTAAATGAGTCGTCACATGAGACTCAAGATGAGAGTGAAGTGGAGGCTGATGTTGAGCATACTTCACAGGGTCTTATAAAGAGACCAAATAGTATTGCGACACGCTCCGAGAGGATGGAGTGGAGTGTAAAAAAATATTTTGGAGTTCTTTACTCAGTCTATACAGGTAGTTGAGTATAGGCAGGTAAAGCCTAAACAGATGCCTCAGACTATAGAGATTTTCACACCCCTCCAATATATAGCGAAGTAAAGAAGCCAATAGTTACTGACGACTGGGTGAATGACATAGCGAAGTGCTATGGATTCTTTCGGTGTATGTCGACTGAGAAAGTGACTTTTAAAATACGTTTATGTTGGAGGCGAGGCGGAGCTTTGGTGGAAGTCCGCTCAACCCATCTGAAGAGTTAGACGTCTAAAGTCGACATGAGAAATATTTTTGGATTTATTCCGCTGGCAGAATATTTCGGACACTACTTAAGGAAAATTACAGGTAAAATTTCTTACATTGACCCAAAGACACTGGTTGATTGATGATTATGAAACTCAATTTATATCTCTAGGCAGGTGTGAACCTGACACTATGGGCAGTGAGAGTCAGAAAGCCCAAAAGTTCATAGAATGCTCAAATTGTCGATTAGAGTCCGATTGGCTCACTACATATGTCGAGGCAGTGTGCAGAATACAGTTGCGTGAATAATATCATGTGTTGCATGCCTCTGAGATTGGGAAAGGTAGTAAGGGTCGAAATAGAGACAAAAGAGAATAGAAAATGACAGAGATGTCAGAGCCGGAAAGAGACCAGTTGGTAAGAGATTAGAGTTGATGAGTCACGTGTTAAGATAATTGGTAAGGCCCCAATATATCCAATTTAACACTTATGAGGGGTATTGTGATTAGAGAACCCCGACCTGCTACGAAGCAGTGTAGCAGTGTAAGCAGAGTAAGCAGTGTAGGATGTGTGGTAGATACCACGGAAGTAAGGCCTACACCTACACTTTATTAACTAAAATAGGCATTAAGTGTGGTAAGACATGCCAATTATTTAATGATTGCTCAGAGTTGGGTAAGACTGCCTTACAGAAGGGTAAAGAGATAAAGAAAACTCTGTTGATATCTCTGCACCGAAAAAGTGAGGCCACAACCGAAGAGAAAGGGAAAATAGGCTGTTGGATGAGGGCGAGTGTATGCCTTGGACTAGGATACTACTGATGTTTCATATGATGTGGTGAAAGATACCACACTTGTTATGAATAGTGAAGCAATTATTTTAATTGATCCTGGTGCCACGTATTTAGTCATATCGCCTTCATTTGTATATAAGTTAATAAAAGACGTGAATGCCTACACCCATGGGCACAATGCCGATAGTTAATACCCAATGAAGGAGGGTTAACTGACTGAATAATTATGAAGAGATTATAAGTTGAAAACGGAGGAAGAAGTATAAGTCAACCGATTTTATTCAATGAACTATGAATAATTTGAAGTAATATTTAAGAATAAATTAGTTGGCTGCAAATTATGATGTTTAGAGTAAATTAGATTGGCTGCAAATTATGATGTTCAAAGTTTTATTCTAAGACAGTGTTGTTTTACCCCTAGAAAGTATACTGTAAGTTTTGACAACTAATAAAAAGGGGGTAGTGATTGAAATTAAAGGAGCAAATGATTGTACTCACGAAATGAGTAATGACAGAGTTTTGTTATAAGTGATATACGAAAAGAGATAGACTGAAATAAGAGGCATATGCAAGGTACGAATATCTATGATAAGTGAAGCAATTAGTAGCGAATATGAATTGTGACCACATGGACTAATATGTAAAGTAATTGTGGTCAAGTCTGAGGGTTAATAAAGGTATTTCAAAATACCTCCCCGCTTGAAGACTTGATAGCGTCTAAAAGTATACACGTAACTTAAAATTGAAATCGATAGTCGTAATATATACATTAAAAATTAGGGTACCTTTACTGGTACAATAAGAAATATAGAATTCGATTAATCAGGAAGGTTTAAAAATTTAAAATTTTATAAAAATTCGTTAATATAAGAAAAAGGAAATGACGCGGGTTAGTAGCTTCAACGGAAGCGATTTTGGAAGGATATTATACGTTATGCGCACATAGGTCGAAGATATGAGTGATTGAAATATTCAGTGGAAGTTAACTACGACAAGTTATTTAAATTTACCTGGACCGATTTGTTATCATCCATATTGATGATATTTTGGGTGTATTTAAAGTCCAAGGAAATTATAAGCAACAATTGGAGATTGTTTTTACAAATGATTTGTTGAGAGTTCTCGGAATGGACTACATTATTGACACGTTTAACTTAGGAAAAGTTGTATTTGAATGAGATGATAGACGTGAAAGGAGTTTTGGTGTACTAAAGTAATAAACTGACCACCTCATTTATTCTTACCATACCCAACAGATTAAGAGGTTCTCATGAGTCTATGGATACCTCAAAATAATGAATGAGCTGTGTATTGATACAAAAGGGGAAGACAGTCGATTATGGATCCAGACAGCTCAAGGATCATGAAAGGACTATCAGATCCATGATTTAGACAGCGATAGTGATTGTACTGAGTATATGACACTACTATGTATACAGTGAGAAATTTCAGGTATGCACTGATCATAAAAGCTCGAGTATCTGTTTTCCCAGAAAGAGTCGGATATGAGATAACAAAGTGTGTTAGAGCTTCTGAGGGATTATAATTATGGAAAATTTACCACCCAGGAAAGGCTAATGTAATGGCTAATGCCTTGAGCAGAAAGAGCCTCGGAATGGTATTACATGTAATGGTCAGGGAGCGTTAGCTGCTAGAGCAGTTGTGAGCCTCAGTCGTTATGTGATCCCTTCTGATGATGACAGTGATTGTGTGACAGCTAGCCTGAGAGTTAAACCGAATTTGAGTGACCGGATTTGACAGGCTTAGCGTGATGATCAACATGGTGTCGATAGTATGGGTCAGATTCAGAGGGGTACAGTGATAGAATTCACAGAGAGTGATGATGGCTTACTGAGGTTCAGAGACAGTATAAGTGCTCCCCAAGACCACAACGATGAGGTAGAGTTATTGCCAGGAGCTCACTCTTCGGGAGATACAGTACATCCAAGAAGTAATAAATATATATATCGAAATCTTTAAAAAGGGAACTGGTGGTCAGATATGAAAAGAGACATGGTAGAGATTGTGGAGAAGTGTCTCGTATGTCAGCAGAGTAAGGTAGAACAAAAGAAGTTGCAGGGTTATTGTAGTTTCTGCCTATATCGACACGAAAATGGGAATAAGTTACCATGAATTTCGTGATAGGTTACAGAGGACCCCGATGAATCACAACGCTATCTGGGTGATAGTCGATAGATTGACTAAATCTACCCACCTTCTGGTTAGGAAATCCCTAGATACTCTGAGTGTGAAGGCGGATTTATGTGTAAGGAAGATTGTGGAACAGCAAGTATCTTTCCAGTGAGCATTGTATTATATAGGGATTCCCGCTTCACTTCCCACTTCTAGGAATATTTTTCAGGAAGCTATGGGAACCCGACTGAGTGTTAGCACAGCTTTTCGTCCTCAGACAGATGGTCAGTCAGAGAGGACTGTACAGGTTCTGGAGGATATGATGAGAGCATGTGTCATTTATCTGATAAGCTCCTGGGATGATTAGTTGTTACTAATCAAATTCGCTAATAATATCAGTTGTCACTTGAGTATCGGGATGACTTCAGATGAGGTATAGTATGGCCGTAGGGATTGTTTCCCCGATCTGGATAAGAAGAGGTGGGTAACAGATATAGAGTTGTTCCCGTATTGATAAGACAAATCTCTGATGATGTTCAGTTAATTGTGAAGGATTAAGAACACTTTAGAGCAGATAGAAAAGCTATGCTGACAAGAGACAAAAAACCATTGAAATTCACCGAGGGTGAATTAGTATTATTGGAAGTTACATGCCCTTAGGACATAGCATAAGGACGTAACGAGATCCGGAGAGAGATTGGACAAAGTGGGAGATAAGGCCTGTAGGTTGGCATTACTACCTAAATAAACAGGCATCCACAATGTGTCCTATCTTATGATGCTTCGAAAATACTGTCCGGATCCAACGTATGTGATCAGGTACGAGCTTCAACAGTTTAGCTCAATGAAAGTATAACGTATGATTGGAAAACTTGATTCGGGTATTAAAACGGGAAGTAGAAAGCGTTGAGGTTTAAGATGATCTCCCTAATTAAAGTATGTTGGTAGTATTACACTCCGGAAAAAATCACATGGGAATTAAAGGATATGATACAATAAACGTACTCGAAGTTGTTTATGGATCCAACTAAGTTGGTTCTAATTTAGAGGACCAAATTTCTTAAGTGGGGGAGATTTTGTAAGACCCGAAAAATTAATCGTAATTTTTTATGAGGGATGAAAATGGTCACAAATTTAAACGACTGGGATTTGGACTGGAAATAAGGATTTAAAATACGAAATGAATGAGTATTCGTGAAAGGAAGTCGGGTTAAATTAATCCCGAACACGTACAAGGGCAAAACGGTCAAAAAACCGAAAGTCGGTACAATTCGACAGGAAAAATTTAATTAAAAATAATGCATTTGACAATCTTGATCAATAACGAAGAAATAATTAAATTTCGGGATAAATTGATCAAGATATGAATTTTTGAGAATTAACCAAAATTAAGCGGGATTTTCACTTCGGAAAATAAACCCGAAAATAATCAAAAAATCTACCGAAAAGTCGAAATAATGCCGAGAAAATTATTTATTCATTAAATAAATTAAATAATAATTTATCTTAGATATTTTGGCAAAATAATAATATAATATTGAATAAAATAATAATAAAATTAAATAATAAATTAAATTAAATTAATTCAAAAAAGAAGAAGAGAATTCAGAAAATTTATCAAGGAGAGAGAAAAACAAAGGAAACCGAAAATGGAGACCGTGCGTGGCCGACCGACCCATGGCCACCGGCGACCGACGGCCCCGACGAAGAGCCGAGGAGAAAGTGGGGAGGCCGACGAAGCTATTGGCACCGGAGACGCGTCGCTAGGAGGTCGAAAAACACCGAACGGAGGAAGAGAAGCCCGCGAGGAAAACGGGGTAGATTCCGGTGATCCACGACAACTGGGCTCGAACGGCGAACACCGACATGATCTGGAAGAGGATGCGGTTCTTTTGAGACCAGTATCGGCCGACAAAATCGCCGGAATCCACCGGATCGAGAGGTGACTGCCGTGGGGGAGAAGGGAAGATTCGCCTGCGATGGTGCCGTTCCAACCCACTCCGAGGCCCGATTTTGAACTCCCAGGTGATGGCACGTCGAATGGAGCCAAAATCATACCGGGAACCGGCTGGGAACGCCGTGGATGACGGCTGGAAGGTCTGAACCGGTACGGACCGGTTCAGCAAAGAGGTGAACCGATTGAACCGGCTGAACCGAATCGATCTGAACCGGGTTTGAACCGGACTGAACCGGTTCAGCCAAGAAAGAAGGGAAAAAAGGGAGAAAAAGAGAAAAAGGAAAAAGGAAAAAAAAATTTGAGGATACACCGAACTTCGTGTAAGTCGGTAAGAGGTCAAAAGTGATCGATTTGACTTTCGAAAAATTTATTTAAATTATATTTAATCGAAAAGTAACCCGGGATTAAATATATAATTGTGCAGTTTTAAGACAGAACCCGAGTGAGAGCCGATTGAGCCTCGATTTTTGTACCCTGCATCACATTGGGTAACTATATTTTAATTTCGACAATTAGAGTCCTTTAATACAGAGTTTTGATTTTTTTACGGAATTTACGGATAAATTCTGCATAAAAAGGGAATATTAATCGGAATTGCAACGTAATTACTGTAAATAATATACGGGCTATCCAATGAGTTTAGAACGAAGCCCGATGATTATTGATAAGCTGAATGAGCCCAGAAAACCCGAAGAAAGGATTTAAATAAGTAAAAACGGGCTGAAAATGGGTCGAGGCGCATTAAGGTGTGATTGAGCCCAATAAGAGTAAATTGGCCCAATTAGTTAAATTGACTATAGTAAACAGGAGAATTATATTTTATTGGGTTAAATTGACATGATAAATAATTATCTGCAGCCCCAGAGACTGGATTAGCAGCAAATCGGATCGGACGAGCCTCCAATAGTGGAATTTAGATACGCGCTCGACGAGAATCGAGGTAAGGGAATTTTGTAGGTGTATAGAGATTTCTATACGTATTTATTAAGGGGATTTACAGGGTTTAGAATTCCTTAAAGTATCTAGAAAAGAAATAATAATTTTTACGAAAATCGGGGCTTAGGTGAATAAAGAAAAAGACAATTTTACCCTTGAGAGTAAAATTTACAAAAAGGGTAGTAAGGCAGATAAATTGCATGATTTCATGTTTTTAATGTTTTATATGAATGTATTGCTTTGATTTAAGCAAATATGCACATAGGTTGGCTGTTGATTTCGTGAATTATACGAAAGGGTACCGGTTTTTACCGGTTACGATTTTAAAAGATGTTTTATCAAGATTGAGCCACCTATCGTATTTACATGAATTAAAAGAGTGCTAGAGTCTTACTCGCACTAAATTTTACTGATTTATTTCTCATGAAAAGCCGTACTAGAGCATTGCTCGTATGAGAAATTTGTGTGTGCACAAAACCGTGCTGGAGCTTCGCTCGCACGAGATTTTAGATATCATGATATGCATAGCGTGGTGCTGGAGCTTCGCTCGTACTAGACGTGAGTTGACATGCATATAGTCGTGCGGAAGCCTCCTGTAGACTGTGTGTCATAGAGAGTTGAGATGCTCGCACGTATACTTGGAGACATGGGTTGGTTACCGACATAGTATTGGGTTGGATAAGACCTACGGCAGGCACCCCCAAACTATGATATGGGTCCACGGAGTACGATGTACCGTGTATGTCACACGGAGTATGATGCACCGTGCAGTCATGATGACTCGATGATGTTACTTGATATTCTGGCGGGTAGGATTTTACCCCACCTCCCGTTGCAGTTGTGATGCCCTGCACACCGGGATCCGTGTAGCCTGGGATCACAGGGACAAAGTATGGCCATAGTCCTCGATTTTCATATAGTAACCTACATGCCTCACATGATATCATACGGTCTGGATAGACCAGGACAAACCCGAAGGATGGGTAACGTCCCGATTTATGTTTTTAAACGAGATGCGATTTAATAAATCAAGGTATTTCCGAGATATTGGTTTAGCGTTGATGTGATTGTTTTATGATAAAACAAATAAGTTTTAACGTGAAGAGTTTGTAATGAAATAGATAAGTTTTTGAGTGTTGAGTTTATGATGAAACAAATAAGTTTTAATGTGACGAGCATGAGATGTCATACATGATGATTTTTCCATGTTTGATTTATATGTTGATTTCATGACTTCTCTTATATGATATATACATACATGTGGCATCGTTTTAGTCATACCTCATGCTCTAAATATAAACGATTTTATATCACGACATTATCAGCATGTAGATAGTATAGTTATCTACCTGCTTACATTATTGCCTTACTGAGTTGTTTATGCTCACCCTTTCATTTTCCACCTTACAGGGTATATTCAGTAGAAGAGAACGACAGTAGTCATATCTGCTGTTTTTTTTATCAAGACCAGGTATACATATTTGTATAATTTTTGTATCTGAACATATAGAGGCACAGTACTGTACATGGATGTAATATTAGGAATGTATTTATTTAAAATAAATTGATATGTAAATGAAATATGAAAATGGAATGGTAAATAGGTGAGAGGTGACTAACACCAAATCATAGCCCAACTGTTTAGTAGTGTAATTGTTCATGACGGGTAAGGAAATTAAAAAGCGAAAAATTTACTCTAATTTTTAGGTAATTTGGGTCGTGATAGTAGTACTCACTACTGCGTAGTATCTATGGAGGATGAAATAAGGGGGTGAGCATAACGCGCTCAGTAAGGAAAATGTGCAAGCAGATAGATAACTACACTATCTACACGCTAAAGTAAATATTCACATTTCCTTATAAAATAATATGCATGTTCTTTATATCAATTTCCATTAATAGGAAACTGTTAATTCGCTAGATGGATTATGTGCATATTCACATAGTTTATCATACAAAACCTCTGAGTTTAAAACTGCACATACTTCACACTTGAAAACACTTTTGACACAATAAACACATAGCTTCACGCATATCATCTTTCAATACCACACAGGTTTACACAACATACTCGATTCACACAGATCACATATAGAAAATACTTTATACTTTGTAAATTAGTACACGTTGAGACGTAAATCATGAGTCATCCCATCCCCAGACACATAGCAAAGGAGGATGTCCATCACCTCACACAGTAGTGACAATATCGTATCACACAAATACAGACTTATGCAACTTTTATAGACTTATGGCCATAGTCGGATTCCAGGCTACACTGATCAGGTGTGAGGGAACCCCATGCTTAGGGAGGTGGATCAACATCCCTTCAGCATCACACAGATATCACACAGATCTCACACAGTTATCACACAGATAGTCATGACACATTGTACCCCATGGCTAACGCTCACGGTACATCGTGCTCCCATTGATCCTTATCACCCATTTCTATTGTCTCAAAATCACGTGCGAGCTCTCAAGTGAAACACACAATATCCTCAAAGCATCAAACACTTATTTACTTTCTCAAAATCCCTTTGAAAACAATGTGCGAGCAGGGCTAGTCAATCTACCTTTGCCTCTCATGCTCAACACGACTCCACACAGTAAAGAAATAGAATAGCTCCTTTCACTAAGCATGAGTGAGAGGGTAACTCCCTTCGATCACTCTGTCTACGCATTTCATACAATTGGTTAAAATCGAAGCCTGTCTATTATTGTTCTTTTTCAAAACGTTTGAAAAATCTCTTTTCACTACAATCACTGAAGTCATGCAATACATGCTTATCGACTTATTTTCATACATAGTTTTCTTCTAGATATATCGGTATCTATCTATTATTACATACAATCCACACAGCAGATAAGAAAACATACGTATAGCTATCTCTATAGCTTACATAAGTCCCTTACCTCGAATCACGCTTAAATCTTTTTCTTCGATTCTACTCGCTTGTGATCCGGTCACATCAACTCCACCTTTATCTTTCGTAGCTGAAATTGTGTATCACACACATTAGTACACTGTCATATACTTTATTTCACATGCATGATACTCAAATCAATGCATTTAGCCATTTACATCTTATTTGCCCTTATTATGCCTTAGTGGACTTTATCCTCCTACAAGTCCATTTCGAGTCTATAACTCTTTTCCAAGAATCCCTTAGACTCCTCGAGTCTATTGATTTGTATTAAACCGGTATTACACTCTTAATACCTCAAGTTCATGATTTTCACTTCATTCTGGCATTTCATCAAACACTACATATAGTCAATTCGAGCTACTTTTGTTTCTAGCACATGAATTTCACCAATTCATTTTATAAGCATCTATATATATGCTTAATAACCTCTCGGCATGCTTAAATAATCATCAAATCTATGCTTAATCAATAACTCTTCACTTTGGCTCATTTAGCCATTTTCTAGGTCATGGATAGTTTAGCACTTCTAAGACGTTTTAACCATTAATTTATATACCAATCTACTCACACAAGTATATAAATTAACATATATGAGATTGGGATATTGAAATCTTACCAAATCTTAGCTTTTCTCCACTTAGCACACTTAGGGGGAAAAACTCCTTCTCTCCCATAAATGGATTACCTCAACTTCTAGCTTCTAACTATGTTCTTCTGCTCCACTCTATGAACAACTTTGATGAAACAAACTTGCCTCCAACCTCTATGGAAAGTGTTTATAGTTTAGAGGGGGATTTAGGTCACTTGGTGTCAAGATATGGAAAGGTTTTGGTTTATTCCAGTGAATGCAGGTCAGCAAGTCCTATTTCATAGAAATTGCCTTGATGAGATCGATCTACTACCCCAAGAGATCGATCTTCTCAGCATTTTTCCTCTTGAAATAGACCTTCCAGGCTTAATGAGATTGATCTGCTCCTAGCATGAGATTGATCTGCACAACATAGAACCTTAAGGAGATCGATCTTTTCTTGCATGAGATCAATCTGTTACAAGTCAGTAGCTTAAGGAGATCGATCTGGTTCCATTGGAGATCGATCTACCATGTTCCATTGCTCGAACAGAAGCAGTTTTGGCTCTTCTAGATCGATCTTTCCTCCAATGAGATCGATCTGGCATTAATATTTTCTTTATTTTACTACACTTTTCAGTAGTAACTCACATCAAACATACTTGATTTTGTTGCCATAGTCATTTTATCATCCAACCATCTTTAAGGCTTGAAAATGACATTCATTTATCCTTTATGCATATTAAAACTTGTGTGCATTCATTGTATAACCAAAGGTATACAATATATTTATCAAATGGAAGTATAAGGCTTTATGCAACTCATGCAACTTACTTCCATTTTACCACACTACTCATTTTGAGTTCTATTCACATTCATCATTGAGAAAAGTCCATTTCTTCATTTTCATACATAATGAAACTTGTGTGTACATCACAAGCTTATATCACAAGTGTGTACACCAACTTATGGACTTATATCATTTATGCTTCACATAGCATGTACATGTATATACTTATGCATTTCATAAGGTTTATATACAAAAATACGGGTCTTACATTCCTCCCCTCCTTAAAAGAATTTGGTCCTCCAAATTAGAACCAAGCTAATCTTTAAAAAGTTAGGGGTACTTCTCCCGTATTAAGTTCTCTTACTCCCAAGTTACTTCTTTCAAATTATAGTGTTGCCAGAGAACTTTAACAAGCGGAATCGTCTTGTTCCGCAACACTTTCTCTTTCCCATCCAGTATCTAGATCGGTCTCTTAATATAGGTCAAATATCTTTGAGCTCCAATGGCTCATATCGAATCACATGACTTGGATCTGGATGGTACTTTCGAAGCATCGATACGTGGAAGACATTATGAATGCTTCCCAATTTCGGTGGCAGCACAATTCTATAAGCCTTATCTCCCACATGCTCTAATATCTCAAACGGTCTGATATACTGAGGGCTCAACTTACCCTTCTTACTCAACCTCATAATCCCTTTTGGGGGAGACACTTTCAAGAACACAGAGTCACCAACTGTGAACTCTAACGGCCTGCGTCTTATGTCAGTGTAGCTTTTCTTCCTGCTCTGAGTTGTTCTTAATCTCTCACATAGTAACTGAACAACTTCAGAGGCTTGATATACCAAGTCAGGAGCAAACATTTTCCTCTCACCCACTTCTTCCCAACCAATTGGGGAACGACACCTTCTACCTTATAAGGCTTTATATGGTGCCATCCCAATGCTTGAGTGATAACTATTGTTGTATGCAAATTCAGCTAATGGTAGGTGATTATCCCAAGAGCCTTTAAAATCAATAACACTTGCTCTTAGCATATCCTCTAACGTATGGATGGTTCTCTTTGATTGACCATCGATTTGAGGATGAAAAGCAGTACTAAAACTCAATCGGGTTCCCATAGCTTCTTGGAATTGTTCCCAAAAGGAAGAAGTGAAACGGGAATCCCTATCCGATACAATGCTCACTGGAACACCATGTAGCCTCACTATCTCTCGTACATACAACTCTATCAAACTACTCAAGATATCTGTAGATTTCATTGCTAGAAAGTGGGCTGATTTCGTCAATCTGTCAACCACTACCCAGATATCATCATGGTTCCTCTCATGGTTCCTCTAAGTCCTTGGCAATACCATGATGAAATCTATGGTGACATGCTCTCATTTCCTTGTCGGTACAGGTAGAGGCTGTAATAACCCTACAGGTTTTTGATGCTCTACCTTTACTTGCTAACATACTAGACATCTTGCCACAAACTCTGCTATATCTCTTTTCATTCCTGACGACCAATACACTTTTCCGAGGTTTTGGTACATCTTATTACCTCCCGGATGCAATGTGTATCTCGATGAATGAGCTTTTGTCAATATCAATCTTTTTAATTTTGGGTAATTGGGAATGTAAATCCTGCCTCTAAACCTCAATAGGCCATCATCACTCACAAAGAAATCGACCACATCACCCTTCTGAATCTGCCTCGTACGATTCTCACACAATAGATCGGCATGTTGAG
This sequence comes from Firmiana major, assembly GCA_033439115.1. NCBI lineage: Eukaryota > Viridiplantae > Streptophyta > Magnoliopsida > Malvales > Malvaceae > Firmiana > Firmiana major. The sequence goes on along the minus strand of CM065908.1, from coordinate 38,865,202 downwards.
CCTGGCGTATCCGGTCAATCAAATTCGGTTCCACTCAGAGGCTAGCTATCACACAGCCATTGTCAACATCAAGAGGGTCTATATCCAACCTGAGGTGAGCAAACTGCTCGAGCAGCTCATATTTCCTGACCATCATGTGCGATACCCTTCCAAAGCTCTTTCTACTCAGGGTATCAGCCACAACATTAGCCTTTCTTGGATAGTACAATATCTCGTAATCATAATCTTTCAGAAGATCTATCATCATCTCTGCCTCATATTTAACTCTTTCTGTGAAAATAGATATTTGAGGCTCTTATTGTCACGACCCTTTTTCAATCTCTTTAACCAAAAATCACTGAAATTTTTTTGCGTTTTACTGTTACCTTACCTGATCGTGAACTAACTTACCACCACACTGTTGGGCTGTGAGTCAATAATAAACATCACATCACATTCATTCTCAATTAAATAAAGCGATGTCATACATTTAATAGTTAATCATTAACTTACACAGGTTATGTTCACTGACATCTACGTCCCCCATAATTACAACTAAATCGTTAATATGCCATTACATTGTTTAGATACAAAAGAATCCTGTGTATATACCTTTCGGCGATGGAAGCAGCGAATGTCTAAAAACACAATGCCTCAGTCCTCACTGGGCTACTACGCACGCTCTGTAGGAGGGGGAAAATAGAGAGGGATGAGCAACCACACGCTCAGTAAGGCAATAATGCAAGCATGGTAGATAACTACTCTATCTACATGCTGATAGTGTTATGCATAAATCGTTTATGGTAGGAGTATGAGGAAGTAAAACTATGCCATATGAGTATACATATATATCATGTATCAAAATCATGTACATTGGCATATAAAACATGGTAAAAACATCATGTATAAATCATCTCATGCTCAATCTCATTTAAATTCATAAAAAAAGGTAATTCATTAAGAAGCCTCCTTTTTAAACCCACATCATAAAGCTCTTTCTCAAACACATACAATCCCATCACAAACCATTTTCTCAATCACACACATCAATACCAATTCACAAATCAAACCCCACGAGGCTCGACCCCTCCCTCGGGTCTACCTTGGACAATCACAATCACAATCACACATATGAAATAAAACCAGGTCACTATATCAAAAGTGCCTATGTGGACCAACTACATCATAAATCATCCCAGACCACACGCATCCAGGTGTGCGGGGTATCGTGCTGGCACGGAGGTGGATTATCCCTCGCCAAACTTTCTCATCACATAACTATCACGCGGTACATCGTACTCCATGTGATATACACGTACAGCGTACTCCGTGAACTCATATCGTGATTGGGGGTGCCATTCCTAGGTCTTACCTACCCCATACCAAGAGTTTTCCATATCCATGTAGGAGAGACTCCTTGCCGAAGAAAGCCTCCCCGCCCCTCCAGGGCTTAAGGATCCTTCTGTACCCATGTAGGGGAGCCTCCCTGCCGAACAGAGCCTCCCCGCCCCTCCAGGGCTTAAGGATGTTGGCTTAAGGATCCTACCGTAAGAGAGCCTCCCCACCGAACAGAACCTCCCCACCTAACAGAGCCTCCTCGCCTCCTTGGGCTTAAGGATGTTAGCTTAAGGATATAGGGCTTAAGGATCTTACCGTAAGAGAGCCTCCCCACCGAACAGAGCCTTCTTGCCTAATAGAGCCTCCCCGCTTCCTCGGGTTTAAGGATGTTGGCTTAAGGATGTAGGGCTTGAGGATCTTACCAACTTTCACGGCCTCATACGTATCCCAATGTGCAAACTTGTGCGAGCAAAGCTCTACCACGACCCATGCATCCTATCATAAAGAAACCACGTACGAGCATAGCTCTAGTACGGTTATTCGCATAAGAAGAACCACTCAAAAGCAACGTACGAGCAGAAGCTCCAGTACGGTTTATAAACATCATCATAGTTTCCAAATCAAGGTGCGAGCTAAGCTCAAGCACGTTTCACGTAAATCAAAGCATCAAAATCTAGCCTGAACGAGACTCCAGCGCGATTTAATTCAAATAGCTCGATAGGCGGCTCATATGCATTCAAAACACATCAAAAACACATTTAGCACCTCACATGTGCGATTCAATAACATAAATCAAACACTAGCCAGCCTATCCTTTTATTTGCTCAAATTAAAGCATTGTGTTTTGTGAAAAACATTTAAAACACGTGATTTATGTAATTTTTAGCATTACTATCCCTTTTCTTTACAATACTATTTCAACCACCAAATCTCATACAATTACTCATAGTCACATCCATACATCGTCAAAATACATTTCTACAAATCCATGCACATTTCCAAAGCTCTATATACCCACGAGTTAAAAATACGAGCAGCTACCTCTATATACTTTCAAAATTCCCTTACCTGGAATCGCGACGCGTGATTCCACTTCCTTAGAGCTGCTTACTCGTACGATTCGATTCGTCTCCATCAGACTCTTCAAAACTGCGCATAATCATATTTCACATTACATTCGATCCATATAACAGGACCTCGTGTGTTCACTATAGTCGATTCGACCTATGGTTTCTATTAACGCTCATAAGGCATTGTTTCATTTCTCTAGTCTATGGATTCCTTTTAGGCCTATCAACTCATTCCAAATCGATATTAAATCGATACTAAGTCCATAGTGTTCATATTTCATTGACTTCTTCACTATGGCATTTACCAAGCATTTACATACACATTTTCCATAAATTCTCTAAACTCGCAATGTGGCTTCATTTACCCATCTCAACTCATCAACATTCCTCCAATAACAACTTATCAACATCCATAAACCACCAACTCACCCAATCTACACTTTCTCACACTAGGTTCAATCCATTTTCTAGGTTACATTAGTTTCTTACACAACCTAGGTGTTTCCAACCATCCATACTCATGCCAAACCACTCCAAAATCATTTAAATAGACAATGTACCAGAGTTGGAGTGTTAGAATCTTACCAAATCCAATTTCTCTTCTTGCGCCAAATGTCAATGCCCTTAACTCCTTCAATACCAACAATGGGATTTTGGGTTCCAACTATGTTATTCTCTTCCTCAAGATGAACAACTTAGTGTCTAATGGCATCCCCTCAAATCTTACTAGAAATGGCTGATTTTAGAGAGAGAAAGTTAGGTTTTTGGGTTGAAAATGGAAGGATGGTGTTTTTCGTAAAATTTTCAGATTTTTAGCACTTATTTTATAGAATTCACTTGAGGAGATCGATCTGGTCCCCTTATATCCCTCTTTTTCATGGCAATTTAAGCATGAGATCGATCTGTCGAAGCTTGAGATCGATCTGCTCCCAAACAGAGAGCTAAGGAGATCGATCTGTATGCTTGAGGATCGATCTTTTCATTATAGAATAGTTAGGAGATCGATCTGGCCCCATTGGAGATCGATCTGCTCTATTCCATTGCCAAAATAAGAGCATTCTGGCTCTTCCAGATCGATCTCTCATCCTATGAGATCGATCTGGCCTTCATACTTTCCAGATTTTCTGCAGTTTTCCTGCTGTAACTCACACCCAAATGTCCTTAATTTGCTACCATAGCCATTTTCTCATCCATCCACCTTTATGACTTGAAAATGGCATCCATTCATACCTTATGCACATTGAAACTTGTGTGCATTCATTGTATATCCAAAGGTATACTATATAAAACCAAATGGAAGCATTTATATTCATGCAACTTTCTTCCATTTACTACACTACTCATTTTGAGTTCCAATCACATTCCTTACTTATAAAAGTCCATTTCCTCATATTCATATAAAATGGAACCTGTGTGTACATTACAAAATCATACTACCATTATGTACATTAAATCCATGGACTTACATCAAACATACTTCACATTACAAGTCCATTCACATTTATTTGATCCAATTACACACATTACAACTATACATGTATGGGGTCTCACATTCTCCCCCCTTCAAGAAATTTGGTCCTCCAAATTAGAACCAAGTCACTCTTCAAAAAGTTGGGGTATTTCTCTTGTATCAAGTTCTCCAATTCCCATGTGGCCTCTTCCACCGTGTGATGTTGCCAAAGAACTTTCACTAAGGAAATTGTCTTATTCCTCAACACTTTCTATTTTCTGTCCAATATCGGGACCGACTTCTCTACATATGTCATACTCTCATTGAGCTCCAACGGCTCATATCTTATCACATGTGCCGGGTCCGGGTGATACTTCCGAAGCATTGAGACGTGGAATACGTTATGAATATTTACCAAGTCTGATGGCAACGCCAACCGATACGCCTTATCTCCTACTCTCTCCAAAATCTCGAAGGGTCTGATATATCTAGGGCTCAGCTTACCCTTCTTACCAAATCTCATAATACCCTTCGATGGTGAAACTTTCAGAAGTATTGACTCACCCTCATCAAACTCTAGTGGTCTCCGTCTCTTGTCAGCAACTCTTTTGTCGGCTCTGAGCTGTCTGTAATCTCTCACATATCAATCGGATGTCCTCAGATGCCTGCTGCACTAAGTCAGGAGCAAAAATCTGTCTGTCACCAACCTCTTCCTATCCAATGGGGGATCGACATCTGCGCCCATACAGTGCCTCATAGGGTGCCATCCTGATACTCGCATGATAGCTATTATTATAGGTGAACTCAGCTAACTGCAGGTGGTCATCCCAAGAGCCTCTAAAATCCAGCACACACACTCTCAACATATCCTCGAGGGTCTGTATAGTCCTCTCTGACTGCCCATCTGTCTGAGGATGAAAAGCGGTGATAAAACTCAATTGGAGCCCCAGCGCTTCCTGATAATGTTTCCATAAATGGGAAGTGAAGCAGGCATCCTTATCAGAAACAACGCTCACTGGTACACCATGTAGTCGTACTATCTCACGAATACAAGCTCCCCAACTGACTCAGTGTATTAGTAGCTCTCATAGCCAAGAAATGGGCAGACTTAGTCAATCGGTCCACAATAACCCATATAGCATCATGACCTCTACGGTTCCTCGGCAACCCCATCACAAAATCCATTGTGACGTGCTCCCACTTCCATGTTGATATCGGTAGAGGCTGTAATAATCCTGTAGGTTTCTGATGCTCTACCTTTACTTGCTGACAAACGAGACACTTAGCGACATGTTCAGTAATGTCTCTTTTCATTCCCAACCACCAATAAACCTTTCGAAGGTTTTGATACATCTTGGTACTTCCCGAATGTATCATATACTTCGATGAGTGAGCCTCTGATAAAATCATTCTCCTGATCTCAGGATCCTTGGGAACGTATACTTTGCATCTGAACCTCAATAAGCCATCTGTACTCAGCTCAAAATCACTACCCACACCTATCTGTATCTGCCTCAGCCCATCGATGCACCGTCGATCGCTCTGCTGGGCTTGCCGAATACGGCCAATCAATTTTGGCTCCAATCTCAAACTAGCCATGATCTCAAGTCTCTCAGATCCAGGTGGGGTTACATCCAAACTGAGGTTCGCAAAGTGTTCCAACAATTCATGCCCAAGGTTCTTTCTGCTCAGAGCATTGGCAACTACATTTGCCTTACCCGAGTGGTACATGATTTCACAATCATAGTCCTTTAAAAGTTCAAGCCATCTCCTCTGTCTCATATTCAGCTCTTTTTGTGAGAACAGGTACTTAAGGCTCTTATGATCTGTGAACACATGAAATTTCTCACCATAGAGATAGTGGCGCCATATTTTCAAAGCAAATACCATGACCGCCAACTCTAAATCATGTGTCGGGTAGTTCCTCTCATGATCTTTCAACTGTCTAGATCCATAAGCAACTACCTTCCCATCCTGCATAAGCACACAGCCCAGTCCCTGGTGTGATGCATCTGTATACACCGAGAAACCTCCTGAGCTAGTATGAATGGTGCGAACTGGAGCAGTGGTCAATCGACGCTTAAGCTCCTCAAAACTCCTCTCACATGCCTCATCCCATACAAACTTAACATCCTTACGTGTGAGGCGTGTCAATGGAGAAGCTAGTCTGGAGAAACCCTCTACAAATCTCTGATAATATCCTGCCAATCCCAGAAAACTTCTGATCTCAATTACTGTCTTGGGCTGTTCCCACTGTACAACTGCCTCTATCTTGGATGGATCCACCGATACCACATCCTTCGACACAACATGTCTCAGAAATGAGATCTGTTCCAACCAAAAGTTACACTTGCTGAGTTTGGCATACAACTCTTTCTCTCGGAGGGTCTGTAGAACTATCCTTAAGTGGTCCTTATGATTTTCCCTGGGCTTGGAATATACCAATATGTCATCAATGAACACTATCACAAACTTGTCTAGGTATGGCTTAAACACATAATTCATCAATGCCATAAATGTTGCAGGAGCATTCGTCAATCTGAATGGCATCAGGAAAAACTCGTAGTGGCCATAACGGGTACGAAATGCTGTCTTGGGTACATCTCTACCCCTGATCCTCAACTGATGATACCCTGACCGCAGATTTATCTTAAAAAATACTTGGGCTCCCTTGAGCTGATCTAACAAATCATCAATTCTTAGAAGGGGTATTTGTTCTTAATGGTGACCTTATTCAACAACCGATAATCTATAAACAGTCAGAGGCTTCCATCCTTCTTCCTTACAAATAGTACCGGTGCTCCCTAAGGTGAGACACTCAGTCTAATGTACCCTTTCTCCCGCAACTCTTGCAACTGCTTCTTTAGCTCTTCTAACTCAATCGGTGCCATTCTATATGGTGGTTTCAATATCGGCTCGGTACCAGGCACTAACTCTATGCAAAATTCCATTTCCCTTTCAAGTGGTAGTCTTGGTAATTCATCCGGAAAGACATCGAAATAATCTGCAATCACGGGGATGTCCCTCAATTCCGGGTGTGCCTCATCTATATCAATCACGTAGGCAATGAACCCTTCATATTATTCTTTCCACCATTAGTATCACAAGTCATCACATTTACATTCAAAGTAAACATATAAATTTATCTCTCAAGTAGACTAAATAAAATCATACTCTTTTCATATCATTTCTTTTCATTAAAGTTTACAATAAGATTGTCTAATCCTGAAAACATCAAGGTTTTAGCATGACAATCCATAACAACCCGATTGGTAGCCAACCAATCTATTCCCAATATTACCTCAAAATCATTCATGTTCAATAAAATCAAATTGGCTATCATTCATAGGTGTGGAAAGCATCAACATTTTATCCATCAATGTAGGTTTCACATACTTCAACAATTTATGTGCAAAGGAAGGTGATATGAAAGAATGCGTGGCACCAGGATCAAATAATATCAATACTTCTAAATCAAAGATTTGGATGGTACCTTTAATCACATACGTCGATGCGTCTGCAGTGTCCTGGTCCAATGCGCACACCCTTCCTCTGCTCACACCCGCTGCCTGCTTCCCTTTCTCCTCAGCTGTAGCCCTCCTCCTTGGGGCAACTGCCTCAACTGGAGCTCTCTCTAGCTCCTTACCCTTCTGTGCGGCAATCTCCATCTTCTCGGGATAATACTTAGTTATATGTCCTGGTCTCTCGCATCTAAAACACACCATAGGGGTCATCAGACAGGGCCTAGTCCCATGAAATCTCCCACATCTCCTACACTAATCAGTGGTAGGTCATGGTCCTCTAATAACCATGCCCCTCGGCGCAGTCAAGGCCGGGTATACGGGAGGTCTAGCTGATAGGCCCTAAGGGTATTACCGCAAGTGCACGGGTCGTACAAGTAATAATGGGATTTGAGTCCCGAGTTATCATCCCACAGAGAAGTTGACTAGCCTAATTAACTACCGGTTAATCTTACCCAAAGTATATCCTAGCGAATTATGAATTTTTTATTATCAGTGGTCTACTAAGTTTGAAATTAAAAATACTGAAAATAATAAAACTATAAAGAAAATAAAATCGAGCTAAGATTTACTTACCGAGCTCCACGCAATTAAAAGCAAATACCTACGAAAATAATTAAAACAGTTAAAGCTAATTAACACAATTAAAATAAAATACAAATATGAAAATAACAAAGCAAGATTAATTAAACTACAATTAAACTAACCAAAATGCAATTAAACTACTTAATCAAAATGCAATTAAAACTAAACTAAAACTTAATGAAAATAACATCCTAGGAAATTAAGAAAATAACTATAAAACAACATGTCTAAAATATTAACTCTAAACAAATCCTAACTATATCTAATTACTAATTTAACAATAAAATTTAACTAATGCATGTAACAAATTTAATCTAACTTAACTAATGCATGATAAAAATAAAAATGAGCTAAGGATATAATTAAATCTACTTCATGAACTAATCAAGCAAAATGGGTTATTGTGCATAAGGTAAATGCCAAACAAGCCTTAAGCAAATTTAAACCATCAAAATATCCCTCCAAACGTTGTTCACGTGTCTTTCTTTGTTTATTTCCAGACTTTCACATTTTTTGCAATTGTTCCGCTGCACTCTGCTTGCTCTCGGGTTTGACCGTGCTGTTGTTCCAGGCAAGGTCCATTTCTGCTGCTCCAGGCTTTCTCGGTCTGCTGTGTCAAATTGGCATGCTACACTCTACTTCTCGATTCTACAATCTGCCATGCTTTCTCTTGGTTCCATTGCTGCCAGGCGTGTCCAGCATCCCTCTGCTCCAGCAATGTTCGGCACCTGCTCCTTCTTCTTTTCCTGCTACACAGCTCGTGTCTCTGCACAACTAGCATCGGTTTTAGCTGCACCCAACGTTCCTACTGGTGCTGCCATTATTCGGCTCCAATGCACAGCTCTGTCCTACTGCTGGTTATGCTCAATGACTAAACGTTCTGTTGTAAGGAAGGCAGCGTGATGGAGCAACAGTAAGGCAGGAGCATGGACCAACAACTGCTGCAACCGAGTCTTCAATAGCAGCTACTCCACTTCCTACTAACCGAATGAAAATCTGGAAAATGACAATGAACAGTAAATGACAAATGAAACAGGGGAGAGCAGAGAGTGATTAGTGGATCTCGGTTATGGCTACTTCTACTGCTCTCCATTCGTTTCTTTTCTTGGCTCATGAGATCAAAACTCACCACAACTTTGAGTAATGATGACAACTAACGAAAAGAAAATAAAACTACATGGGAAGTAAACCGAGAATCATTTAACAAAAACAAAGCAAAATAAAACTACAAATGGGAAGTAAAAACCGAGAGATACCACTAGGAAAAATATGCTATGAAAATGAAACTTGAAAAATAAAAGGGCTAATTTTTAACAGAACCGAGAAGCTTGGAATGATGAATTGATTGCAATGAATTAGAAAATGTCCAAGAGAATAACATCAAAATGAAATGAACAGTGAAAAATAAGGAAAATTCTAACATTCGGGAAAGTTTAAAACAATCAAAATAAAACTAGAAAACTATTCTACCTACACTAATCTAACACTACTTCTACACTAACACTACTCCTAACTTACATTTTACTTCTACTCCTAAAATTACATACTCTTTCAATTGTCATCTTTTTCCTATTTATAAACACACTAGGGGTAAAATTGTAATTTTTTCATCCTAGATGAGTTAGCATTGTTTGGCCACTTGTCTTCACACCATTGGCTCCTTAATAAATAATATTTTCATGTCATCTATCTCTTGTCCAATTGGATGTGCTAGGCTCGTGTTGTTCGCGTGGTCTAATCTCAATTTTAGCTCAATTCCAGTCCATTTTCTACAAACATGAGAATTTTAATTAAATAAAGGGGATAATTAACAAAATAAATTGGGGATTTAAATAATTAATTAGGAAATTAAGCACAAATAATTCTAAAAATATAGAATTATCACACCCCCAAACTTGAGCTTTTTCTTGTCCTCAAGCAAAACAAAATAATTGTAGGAATGACACGTACAAAGCACAATAATTTCCCTAATATTTTCCTCAAAGAAAAAGTACAGACTATGAAATCAAAGATTCACAATTACAAGTCCAGCACTTAGAATTATTCAATCATAAGTCCTAACCCAAATAGGACTCCTCGTGAGTGTGTGAAAAATGTCTAAGTCAATTCACAGTACATTATCCGGATCAGATTATGCAATACAGTGAATGCAAAGTTAATGACATGTGATCATTCCCATAAGTTTGCTTTTCACTTCTCTCTCCACTAATGTAGTCACACTTAACCAAAGATCAATAGGACTTCATTAAGCTTATAATGTAAGGTTGGGGCTAAGATATGATAAAGTCGATTTAGGTTTAATTACACCTTAACATGCATTACTTCTAGGATCTATAATGTAAGAGCTCTAATTATTTCCCCCAAACTTATTTCTTTTGCTAAACATTTTTTTTTTTAATTTTTCTTCTTTCTTCTTTTCTTTTTCTTTTTCTTTCTTTTTCATCATTTTTTTTATACATACTCTTTCACTATCACTTAATACCCATATAGCTCACAATATATCCCAATGACTTTTCATGCTTTTGGGGTAAGGGATAGGAACAAAGTATTTAAGCTAAAGAAAATTTTACAGGAATATTTACAGAGAAAAGCTTATTTGGCCTAGATGGGTGACTAGGGGTAGCATATGTACAAGGAAGGCTAGAAAGGCTCAAATGATCCAAAGATGGCCTAAATCATCTCCCTAATCAAGTGTGATCTAATATTTCACCTCAAGATTAGATCAAACAAATTCTAAGATATGATGCACAAAATCAATTGAACAAATGCAATCCTATGTCCACATAAGCTTTCTCTAAATAAATATACAGATTCATGACATGACATGTGCAAAAAAAAAAGGAAATCACAATCAGAATCAAGACAAATTCAAGAACTCAGCTTCATGTTTTTCCTATAATCATGCTTCTTAGTCAATCAAAATCAGACTTAATCATGGGGTCATATCATCGAAATATGGGAAAACTACATGCTAAGCACTAAATCATCCCAAAATCAAACAATTTTAAGCTCATATTTTTTAAAAACATTTCAAAAAAATTTTCAATTTTGCCCAAATTTTTGAAAAATGCTCAAGTGATATCCCTTCCCCCAAACTTAAAGTGCACAGTGTCCTTAGTGTGCAGATAATATAAGAACTTAAGCTCAAGAACATAGTACTCCCCTTTCTGATGATGATGAACAATCAAAGCTTGATTGAAAACATAAAACGAGAAAAGAAACCTGCAAAATAAACAAGGAAAGAAACAACAGAAAAGAAAAAGAAAAACGAACTATATACAAAGTGAAAAGGAAAACACAGCCACTTCAAATGCAGCTAAAGAAAACAACACTCAGCAGCAGGGCGAAGAATAAGAGGATTAGCCAGAATGGTGATAGAATATTAAAAGTTAAATCCTCCTGAGCCCTATTTACTTCCTTCTTTCTCTCAGATTTCTTATGTTCAAACATTTTATCTTCCTTAACCTCTATATTAAAATACTTTTGAGTCATCAAGGAGCTTCAAAGGTTTGAAAACATTAAACTTTACTTCCTGATCTTGGACTCTCATCGTTAACTCCCCCTGTTGCACATCAATTATCGTCCTACCAGTAGCTAGGAAAGGTCTGCCTAAAATAATAGGGACTTCCCTGTCTTCCTCCGTATCTAGTACAATAAAATCTGCAGGGAAAATAAACTTATCCACCTTTACTAAGACATCCTCAATGACCCCCTTCGGATATTTAATGGATGGATCCGCTAGCTAAAGGGTCACTATGGTAGGCTTGGCATCCCCTATTCCTAACTTATGATAGACAGACAATGGCATTAAATTTATACTAGCTCCTAAATCACATAGGGCTCTACCAAAGAATAAATTTCCAATAGTGCAGGGTATGGTAAAACTCTCGGGATCTTTGAGCTTGGGGGGTAATCTCCTCTGGATAATTGCACTACATTTCTCAGTTAAGGCCACCATCTCATATTCTTCCAATCTTCTCTTCCTCAAGAGGATAACCTTCAGGAACTTCACATAACTTGGCATTTGCTCTAAGGCATCTGCGAAAGGAATGTTGATCTGAAGTTTCTTAAAAACCTCAAGAAATTTAGCAAATTGTCGTTCCAGCTTTTGATCTTAGAATCTCTGAGGAAAAGGTACTAGTGGTCTAACTAGAGGCAATGTAGTGGGAACCTGTGTAGAATCAGAGGACGAGGAAGGCAATGAAGAAGAAGAAGAAGGTATAGATGAAGAAGCGTCTGGCTTTGATTCTTTTGCAGCTTGATCCTGATGTTCTTGTTCTTTCGGAGCTGCTTCATTAAAACTTAAGGATTTTTCAACTATGTGCTGTTCAGGTTGGGACTTAACTTATGGATCATCATCAAGCTCTATGCCGCTCCTAAGGGTAATGGCTTGCACATGTTCCTTACCCTCCCTTTACCTAACAGGATTGGCTTTGGTGTTACTAGAAAGGGTTCCTTGAGGACGCTGACTAAGAGCATTTGCTATTTGTCCTACCTGAACCTCTAAGTTCTTAATTGAAGCTCCTTGATTTTGCAGGATAATTGTAAACATTTCCTCAAGCGAGGGCTTCTTTTCAGCTGCTGGTAAGTGCTGAGGTTGTGGTGGTGGTGGTGGTTGGTGGAAGTGAGGTGGATGATGATGAAATTGAGGTGGGGATGGTTGATGAGTCGGATGAAATGGAAATTGCGGCTGTGTTGGTACATGAACCGGTGGAGCTTAAAAAACAGGGGGTTCTACAGGTCTAGAACTAAAAGTTTGCCCTTGGTTTTGGCTCCAGGAGAAGTTAGGATGGTTCCTCCACCCTGGATTATAGGTGTTTGAAAAAGGGTTGTTCTGTTGCTTCTGAAGTTGAGCAACATACTGAACCGATTCTAGGTTGAGCGGGCACCTATCTACAGAATGGGTACCACTACACAGCTCGCAAGAAAAAAAGGACTTTGGACAGAATACACAGGGTTAGGACTAGTGGGAGGATTATGTTGGGTACTGAGCGACTCTACCTTCTTCGTAAGATTAGCGATTTGAGAGGTTAAGGTAGACCGTGTGTCAAGCTCATAAATACCCGTCGGCTTCTTTGGCATTTAGCTCTCCGAGGACCATAAATAGTTGTTAGCCGCCATCTTGTCTAAAAGCTCGTAAGCTTCCTCCTCTGTTTTGCATATCAGGGCTCCACCCATAGCAGCGTCAACAATGGTCCTATTTTGGCTTGTAAGTCCATTGTAGAAGGTTTGGACTTGCACCCACAAAGGTAGACCATGATGAGGGCACTTCCTAAGAAGCTCCTTATATCGTTCCCATGCTTCGTTAAGAGATTCAGAGTCGTACTGGGCAAAGGAAGATTTATTACTACGGAGTTAGGCTATTTTAGAGGGAGGGAAAAACTTAGCTAGAAATTGGTGGGCTAACTCATCCCATGTAGAAATGGATCCTGGGGGCAAGGAGGTTAACCAGTGTCGTGCCCTGTCCCTAACCGAGAAGGGGAATAATCTAGGCCTAAGCACATCATCAGATAATCCATTGTGTTTAAATGTGTTGCACAAGTCCAAGAATTGCCCAAGGTGAGCATGTGGGTCATCGTTTGGAAGCCCACTGAACTGTAGAGAAGTTTGGATCATCTGGAGGATTGCGAGCTTAATTTCGAAGTTATTTGTAGGGATAGCTAGTGGCCTAATGCCGAAATAATATCCTCCAATTGTCAACATCTCATAATCTCCAACAGTTCTAATTTCCCTATTTTTTGCCATGGTGAATTACAGTGGAGCTAATAATTTCCTATAGTCCTTTCGAATTTTTCTAAGAGTGTGTTCTATTTCAGGATCTAGAGGAAAGCAATCAAAACTTCTGGCTCTATGCAATCATCGAAAAGTCCTTAGAATTTTTTTTTAAAATTTTTAAAATTTTCAATTTTTTTTTTCATTTTTTCAATTAACTAATCTAGATTAAACATTTACAACCTAAATATTTACAAGCTAGAATTACACCTAAGCATAATTTCATCGATATTAATTAACGACTAACTAAAATTTCCTCGGTAACGACGCCAAAAACTTGATAGGCCCTAAGGGTATTACCACAAGTGCATGTGTCGTACAAGTAATAATGGGATTTGAGTCCCGAGTTATCGTCCCACAGAGAAGTTGACTAGCCTAATTAACTACCGGTTAATCTTACCCTAAGTATATCCTAGCGAATTATGAATTTTTTATTATCAGTGGTCTACTAAGTTTGAAATTAAAAATACTGAAAATAATAAAACTATAAAGAAAATAAAATCGAGCTAAGATTTACTTACCGAGCTCCGCACAATTTAAAGCAAATACCTACCAAAATAATTAAAACAGTTAAAGCTAATTAACGCAATTAAAATAAAATGCAAATATGAAAATAACAAAGCAAGATTAATTAAACTACAATTAAACTAACCTAAAATGCAGTTAAACTACTTAATCAAAATGCAATTAAAACTAAACTAAAACTTAATGAAAATAACATCCTAGGAAATTAAGAAAATAACTATAAAACTACATTTCTAAAATATTAACTCTAAACTAATCCTAACTATATCTAATTACTAATTTAACAATAAAATTTAACTAATGCTTGTAACAAATTTAATCTAACTTAACTAATGCATGATAAAAATAAAAATGAGCTAAGGACATAATTAAATCTACTTCATGAACTAATCAAGCAAAATGGGTTATTGTGCATATGGTAAATGCCAAACAAGCCTTAAGCAAAATTAAACCATCAAAATATCCTTCCAAACACTATTCATGTGTCTTTCTTTGTTTATTTCCAGACTTTCACATTTTTTGCAACTGTTTCGCTGCACTCTCCTTGCTCTCGGGTCTGACCGTGCTGCTGTTCCAAGCAAGGTCCATTTCTGCTGCTCCAGGCTTTCTTGGTCTGCTGTGTCAAATCGGCATGCTACACTTTGCTTCTCGGTTCTGCAATCTGCCATGCTTTCTCTTGGTTCCATTGCTGCCAGGCGTGTCCAGCATCCCTCTGCTCCAACAATGTTCGGCACCTGCTCCTTCTTCTTTTCCTGCTACACAGCTCATGTCTCTGCACAACTAGCATCAGTTTCAGCTGCACCCAACGTTCCTACTGGTGCTGCCATTATTCGGCTCAACTATACAACTCTGTCCTGCTGCTGGTTATGCTCAATGACTAGACGTTCTGTTGCAAGGAAGGCAACATGATGGAGCAGCAGCAAGGCAGGAGCATGGACCAGCAACTGTAGAAACCGAGTCTTCAACAGCAGCTACTCCACTTCCTGTTAACCGAATGAAAATCTGGAAAATGACAATGAACAGTAAATGACAAATGAAACAGGAGAGAGCAGAGAGTGATTAGTGGATCTCGGTTATGGCTACTTCTACTGCTCTCCATTCGTTTCTTTTCTTGGCTCATGAGATCAAAACTCACCATAACTTTGAGTAACGATGACAACTAACGAAAAGAAAAAAATAAAACTACATGGAAGCAAACCGAGAATCATTGAACAAAAACAAAGCAAAATAAAACTACAAATGGGAAGTAAAAACCGAGAGATACCACTAGGAAAAATATGCTATGAAAATGAAACTTGAAAAATAAAAGGGCTAATTTTTAACAGAACTGAGAAGCTTGGAATGATGAATTGATTGCAATGAATTAGAAAATATCCAAGAGAAGAACATCAAAATGAAATGAACAGTGAAAAATAAGGAAAATGCTAACATTCGGGAAAGTTTAAAACAATCAAAATAAAACTAGAAAACTATTCTACCTACACTAATCTAACACTACTTCTACACTAAAACTACTCCTAACTTACATTTTACTTCTACTCCTAAAATTACATACTCTTTCAATTGTCATCCTTTCCTATTTATAAACACACTAGGGGTAAAATTGTAATTTTTCCATCCTAGATGAGTTGGCATTGTTTGGCCACTTGTCTTCACACCATTGGCTCCTTGAAAAATAATATTTCCATACCATCTGTGTTCTTGTCCAATTGGATGTGCTAGGTTCGTGTTGTCCGGGTGGTCTAATCTCAATTTTAGCTCAATTTCGATCCATTTTCTACCGAAATATTCAAAATTCATCTAGATTTAATTTATCTACAAACATGAGAATTTTAATTAAATAAAGGGGATAATTAGCAAAATAAATTGGGGATTTAAATAATTAATTAGGAAATTAAGCACAAATAATTCTAAAAATATAGAATTATCACTAGCAGCTCTCTCTTACACCTCCTCAATCTTAGGACTCTTCTTGAAAAACCTTTGGTCTCCTCTCTTAGCCACTCTATCTGTGAGACCCCGTACATGTATAGCTGTATATAGGAACATGGGAATGTAAATAAAATCATAAGTAAGATGATATATTGTAATGTAAAGTATATGCAATGTAAGTTTATATGATTATGTACGCACTTGTAGTAAGAATTGTGATTATACGTACAAGTTGCATTATGAATGAGTAGGAAGAAATGAACTTAAAACGAGAGGAATGTGATCGAAATGGAATATGAGTAGTATAGTAAAATGGAAGGAAAGATTTACATAAGTGTATATTTCCATTCGAGTAATATCGTATATATTTGGTCATACAAAGATTCTACACAAGTTTTAATGTGTATGTAGTGAGGATGGATCCCATTTTCAAGTCTCAAAGATGAATGAATGAGGAAATGATCATGGTAGCAAATTAAGGGTGTTTGGTAAGGGTTGTTGCAGAGGAACTGCAAGAAATCTGGAAATTGTGAAGGCCAGATCGATCTCATAGGATGAGAGATCGATCTGGGAGAGCCAGAATGCTCTTATGTGAGAAATGGAAGGGAACAGATCGATCTCTAAAGGAAGCAGATCGATCTCTTTAGCTCTCGGGTTGGAAGCAGATCAATCTCCCCTAAGACCAGATCGATCTCCTTAAGCTTCTGTTTGACATCAGATCGATCTCTAGCCTCGACAGATCGATCTCCTGCCTTTAAAATGTCTTAGAAAAGAGGGATTTTAGAGGAACAGATCGATCTCCACCCAAGGAAGATCGATCTCATCAAGTCAAAACTATAAATGGGAGCAGTTGGATCATCAGAATTCCGGGATAAACCATTTCCTCTCACTTCAACTCAAAGAAAACTAGCTTTCTCACTCCTAAATCCAGCCATTTTCAGTGAGATTTAAGGAGAGTCTATTAGAGACAAAGTTGTTCACAACAAAAAGAAGAACAACATAGTCTAGAGGCATTTCC
Source organism: Firmiana major (assembly GCA_033439115.1). Lineage (NCBI taxonomy): Eukaryota > Viridiplantae > Streptophyta > Magnoliopsida > Malvales > Malvaceae > Firmiana > Firmiana major. The sequence goes on along the minus strand of CM065908.1, from coordinate 38,848,012 downwards.
CCATTTGATGGATTGAAGAAATAGAGGGCAATCCTAATTGGAGCAAGAGGAAATCCAATGAGGTAAGTTCTAATGCACAAATCCAAGTACATTGGTTTAGTTAATGATTATAAAGATATTTGGGTGTGCATATTGTGGATAGAACTACCTAGAATGGTATGAAATGAATATTACTTAGAAATCGTCAAGTGTGAGAAAGTGGAGTGTGGAAGTGTTTATGATAAATGAGATATCTTGAGTGGATGATTATGTTGTGGGAATGGTTTGGACATGTTGATATTGGGATAAAATTGTGAGATTTACCACAAAGGGTAAAATATGTATTTAAGGCATTGGATAAATGGTTAGTCGAGCAAGAGTTAGAAACGTTAACTCGAGTGTTTGATGGATGAATTTCAGTTTCGGATGATACGCCGGAGCAAGTCGAGATGAGAACGCAAGAAGCATAAAGGCGGATAGTTGCACACAAGTAAAACGAGGTAAGGGACTGTGTGTTAGCTATAGAGATGTTCGTACGTATTTTACGACAATTTCGTAGATATATTGCTAGAACTAGTACGGTATTATAATCCTATGAAATGATGTGGAAGTATGAAAAGTACTATGATGTATATATGTATTGAGAAATGGGATAGGGTAAGGAAATAGCATGATATGCATGTTTTCAATGATGTTCTCAATTTTTATATTGTTATTGATGATTGAGAAATGTTGATGATAGGTTGGCTAATTTTACATGTTTTAGCATGCAGAGGCATGCTGTATGAATAAACGTGTTTTGAGTTTTAAAAGAGAAAGTAGCCATCTATCAGTTTTGAGATGAGATTTGGTGTTGAAGCGCTAGCTCACACCCGTTTTAATGCCTTGATGTACCGTGCGGGAGTCTTAACTCGCACGAGGGTTTTGAGAAAGTGCGGGAACTTTGCTCGCACCCGTTTTGTTGAGTTAAGGTAAACCTGGGGGTCTGGGACCCAAGGGGATACCAGCCGACGGCCATTTGAACGGGCTGGGCCTTAACGATAGATCGTACCGCGCTGGAGCTTTGCGTTGACTGTGTGTCACGCTACTTGCTCGCCTGGTATATGAGACATGGTTTAGGATAAAAAGTCCATCGGAGTTGGAGTATGGACTTGGGTCCACGGTCGTACGTAGAATAGTGTAGTCACCCGTTGGCATACTATGTACCGTGCTGGATGCACGTGAGTACGAGTATCGCGTAGATGACACACGACGTATCTTCACCGTGAGTATACGAGGAGATGAGGTGGATTGAGATGAGCTGGAGGGTAGGACTGACCCATCCCCCTTCAGGCGAAGTGATACCCTATGCACACTTGAACAGTGAGGCCTGGGATCACTGACTGTGGCCATAAGTCGTGGATATTTGATTGCCGAAAATTCCATGCCTGTCTCAGAGATTCGAGAAACAGAGATAATCTCAGAAAAGAAAGAGATTTGCAGAAAAAGAGTGATTTGAGAAAAGAAAGAGATTTCGTGTTTTTGATAAATCTCTGATTTTACATTTATGCCAGAGGGCACTATTTATGAGCATGTTTTAAATGGAAGTTTGACATTTGATTTACACGAAAATGCTATTGAGAAATATGTGTTTAAATGCATTGTTCGTATGATATTTCCATTTATAACGAAAACATGGTTTTGGTTTATGCATGCATGGGCTATGTAGGTAGTACGATATCTACCTGCTAGCATACATTTCCTTACTGAGCCGTGGTTTGCTCATCCCACTATTTTCCCCCTCCAGGTACTGAGAAGTAAGAGAGCGGTGATCTCTAGATCTTTTGTGTTAAACAGCTCCCACAATCCGCAAACGTATAAGATTCGTATACACGAGTATTTTGTATCTAATATATTGTATCGCACAGTTATATCTTGGAATTGTAAACAGTATTATGGGGATGATATGTAAGCACATGGTATTTATACAATTAATTTTGTGTATTTACACACACACCTGGGAGTGTGAATTAAAGTTTTAAATATTTCGCTGTAAATGAATGAAATTTTAGTAATTGCATCTTCTCACAGCCCAACCGTAGTAGAGAATGTATGGATAGAAGGGTTCCCAAAAGCGGGGCATGACAGTTTGGTATCAGAGCCTGGTTGGTCTGATGTGAGTTGATGGTTAGGACTAAGAAAACATACATCCCCAAGTTACTGTGCGATATTTAGATACAAATGTGTGTACGGAGCTGGTAGTGAATTAAATGTTTGTTATAATGCAGGAAAGTTATCAGGCTAGTGAGTTATGCTTGAGAGACACCGCAAGAGGGGAGAGAGCTCGAGAGCTCGAGGGCAAAATGACAGGACTGAGAGGCACAGTAGATCATCCTCTAGTCATGAGCCCCAGGAACAGATAAAGGCTTCTGATCCTCGAATAACTCGATTGGAGGAAGACATTCGCACGATGATGACCATGATGGGTCAGATCATGGCAAGGTTTGAGGGTACACCTGGTACAGCGGAACAAGCTGCATCGAATCCCCCAGCAGCTGCACCTGAACCTGAGAATGTTGCACCTGCGCAAGCTGAACCGGCTAGGCCACGGGAACCTCATATTCGACCGGTACCTCCTCCGGTAGCCCCACATCAGCATGATGATGATTTGGGGTTTGGATATGATTGTGACATGGAAAGATTGAGGCATTTTATGGACTTTAAGCCTCCTTCGTTTAGCGGGGTAAAGGATCCGACAGTGGCTGAGGACTGGATCTGTCAAATGGAGAAGTTATTCGACTTCTGTAGATGTTCAGCTACGGAGAGAGTAGCGCTTGCGGCCTTTGTATTGAGAGGCGAAGCAGAGCACTGGTGGAAGTCCACTAGGCCGATGTTGAGAGCTCAAGGAATGGTTATTACTTGGGATATGTTCTTAGGCATTTTCAGAGAGCAATACATCCCAGATACTGCTCGACGGAGACTACAGATGGAATTTCTGAATCTAACCCAAGGGAATCGAACAGTTGATGAGTACGAGTCACGATTCACTTCACTGGGTAGATACGATCCGGACTCGATCAGGAGCGAGGCTATTAGAGTCCGTAGATTTATAGATAGACTGAGGCCTTCGATCTGAGCGAAGTTGGCCCCATTTGATGTCGCTACATATAGAGAGGTTGTGCAACGGGCCCAGTTATGTGAGTAAGATCATGACTTGCAGATTTTCGAGTTTAATTGGGGTAAGGACAAGGGACCGAGGAAGCTGGGAGATGGCAAGAGTGCCAAATTTGGTCGAAAATTCATGAGTAAACGTCGGAGAGAGGTAGATGAGTTCCAGAAAAAGGTTGTTAGACCTTTTATGTCTCCGACTCAGACACCAGCCAGGGGTATAGTGATTGGTGGACCCCGACCGACTACAGATCAGTGTAGGTTATGCGGTCGATACCATGGTGGTAAGCCATGTCATCTTCAGGGTACCCGATGCTTCAGATGTGGTAAATTTGGACATTATGCCAGAGAGTGCCCGGAGATAGTTGAGGCAATTCCACCGAGGGGTAAAGAGCCAGAGAGGGTTCCTACAGTTGCACCTCCTGCAAGAAAGAAAGCCTCGGCTGAAGAAAAAGGAAAACAAGTTTTGGGTCAAGGCAGGGTGTATGCGATAGACCAGGCATCGGCTGATACCTCTTCTGAAGTGATAAAAGGTACAATCTTGATTTTCAATCTAGAGGTTATAGCTTTGTTTGATTCTGGTGCTACGCATTCCTTCATATCACCTGCATGTGCATCTAAGTTAAAAGGTTTTGTAGAACCCACATACTTGAGTAGGACTTTACTAATAAGTACTCCAATGAGAGTTAGCCAATTAGTTGAACAAGTGTATAAAGATTGTAAAGTGAGGGTGGGAGATAAGTGCATGACAGCCAACTTGATTTTGTTGAATATGTATGACATTGATGTAATTTTGGGAATGGATTGGTTAGCCGCCAATCATGCTGTCATAGACTGTCGTTCTAAGTCCATTAAGTTTTCTCTACCTGAAGAATGTGTTGTAAGATTTTAAGAGAAGAAATGAAATCTTAAATTTTGTATTAAGTAAAGTACTTTGGTATAAATGGCTTGAGTGTTGTTTTGAAGGTTTTGATGCTTATGTGGTGGATTTAAACAAAGTACATCCGGATATGGAGGACATCTCAGTGGTCAGAGAATTCCCTGATGTCTTTCCAGACGATCTACCAGGATTGCCACCTGATAGAGAAACGGAATTCGGTATAGACTTGACGCCTGGAACCGAACCAATATCAAAGTCACCAATAGGATGGCTCCAGTTGAGTTAGAGGAATTAAGGAAACAGCTGCAAGAGTTGTTAGAGAAGGGGTTCATAAGACTTAGCGTCTCACCATGGGGAGCCCCGGTATTGTTTGTGAAGAAGAGAGATGGGAGCCTCAGGTTGTGCATTGAATATCAGATGTTAAACAAGGCTACCATCAAGAATAAGTACCCCTTGCCACGCATTGACGATTTATTGGATCAGCTTCGAGGAGCACAGATCTTCTCCAAGATAGATCTGAGGTCTGGGTATCATCAATTGAAGATTCGAAAGGAGGATGTGCCCAAGACAGCATTTCGTACCCGCTATGGCCATTACGAATTCTTAGTGATGCCTTTTGGGTTGGCCAATGCGCCGGCAACTTTTATGGTTCTAATGAACGAAGTATTCAAGCCATACCTGGACCAATTCGTAATTATTTTCATTGATGATATATTGGTGTATTCAAGGTCCAGAGAAGAGCATGAGCAGCACTTAAGGATTATTTTGCAGACCCTCCGAGAGAAAAGGTTATATGCCAAGCTTAACAAATGTGACTTTTGGCTAGAGTAGGTTTCTTTTCTAGGCCATGTTATATCGAAGGATGGGGTGTCAGTAGATCCATCCAAGATTGAGGCAGTTGTTCAGTGGGAACAACCTAGGATAGTCACAGAGATCAGAAGTTTTCTGGGTTTGGCTGGTTACTACAGGAGATTTGTAGAAGGTTTCTCTAGATTAGCTGCTCCATTGACACGTCTTACGAAGAAAAGTGTGGAGTTTTCATGGGATGAAGCTTGTGAGAGAAGTTTTCAGGAACTTAAGCGAAGATTAACTACCGCGCCAGTTCTTGTCATCCCTAACAGTTCAGGGAATTACTCGGTGTATACAGATGCTTCGCATCAAGGACTAGGCTGTGGTTTGATGCAAGATGGAAGGGTAGTAGCTTATGGATCTAGGCAGTTGAAAGATCATGAGAAGAACTACCCCACTCACGATTTGGAGTTAGCGGCCATAGTGTTTGCGTTGAAGATATGGCGCCACTACTTATATGGTGAGAGATTTCAGATCTTTACGGATCATAAGAGTCTGAAATATCTATTCTCACAAAAGGAGTTAAACATGAGACAGAGGAGGTGGTTGGAACTCCTCAAGGACTATGATTGTGAGATCTTGTACCACCCGGGGAAGGCAAATGTGGTTGCTGATGCATTGAGTCGGAAGAGTCTCGGGTTGGTGTCTCACATGATGGTTAGAGAGCACGAGTTGTTGGAACAATTCACGAACCTTAGTCTGGATATGACCCTACCTGAGATTGGCAGCTATGGGATTATTGCTAGCTTGAGATTAGAACCGGAGTTGATTGAGAGAATCCGACAAGCTCAGCAAATTGATCAATGGTGTATTGTCATGATTAGCCAAATCCGGAAAGGGAAGGGTGCTGATTTTATATTGAGTCCAGATGGAATACTAAGGTTTATAGATAGAATATGTGTTCCTAAGGATTTAGAGCTGAGAAAGCTGATCTTATCAGAGGCACACTCGTCGAGATACACTATACACCCGGGGAGTAGTAAGATGTATCAAAATCTCCGAAAAGCATATTGGTGGTCTGGAATGAAGAGAGACATAGCTGAGTATGTCGCTAGATGTCTCATTTGTCAGCAAGGAAAAGTCGAACATCAGAAACCAGGAGGATTATTACAACCTCTATCGATACCAACATGGAAGTGGGAGCATGTCACCATGGATTTTGTGATGCGGTTACCGAGAACCCGTAAGAACCATGATGCGATATGGGTGATAGTAGATCGGTTAACGAAATCGACACATTTCTTAGCCATGAGATCTACTGATACATTGAGTGCACTGGCGAACCTATATGTGCGAGAAATAGTGAGATTGCATGGAGTCCTAGTGAGTGTTGTTTCTGATCGGGATGCCCGCTTCACTTCCCACTTTTGAGGACATTTCCAGGAAGCGATGGGGACCCAATTGAGTTTTAGCACCGCTTTTCATCCTCAGACAAATGGTCAGTCAGAGAGGACTATACAGACCCTGGAGGATATGTTGAGAGCGTGTGTGTTGGATTTTAGAGGCTCATGGGACGATCACTTGCCTTTGATTGAGTTCGCCTACAATAACAGTCATCACTCAAGTATTGGTATGGCCCCTTATGAGGCACTATACGGTCGTAGATGCCGATCGCCCATTGGTTGGGAAGAAGTTGGTGATAGACAATTGCTCGCTCCCGATTTGGTTAAGCAAGCCTCCGGGGATGTTCAGATAATATGCGAGAGGCTGCGAACAGCTCAAAGTCGACAAAAGAGCTATGCTGACAGGAGACGGAGACCACTTGAGTTTGATGTTGGCGAGTCTGCATTTTTGAAAGTATCTCCTTCTAAGGGAATAACGAGGTTTGGGAAGAAAGGAAAATTAAGTCCTCGTTACATTGGTCCCTTCGAGATTTTGGATAGAGTGGGAGAAGGAGCATATAGGCTAGCCTTACCACCTGAGCTAGCAGAAGTCCACAATGTCTTCCACGTTTCTATGCTTCGAAAGTACTACCCGGATCCGACACATGTAATTAGTTATGAGCCGTTGGAGCTCAAGAAAGATATGTCGTATGTCGAGAGACCGATCAGGGTGTTGGACAGGAAAGAGAAGGTGTTGCGGAACAAGACGATTTCATTGGTTAAGGTTTTGTGGTAACATCACACTGTGGAAGAGGCCACATGGGAACTGGAAAGTTTGATGCGGGAAAAGTATCCCGAGTTATTTACGGATTGAATTGGTTCTAATTTGGAGGACCAAATTCTCTAAGTGGGGGAGAATGTGAGACCCCGTACATGTAAAGCTGTATATAGGAACATGGGAATGTAAATAAAATCATAAGTAAGATGATATATTGTAATGTAAAGTATATGCAATGTAAGTTTATAAGATTATGTACGCACTTGTAGTAAGAATTGTGATTATACGTACAAGTTGCATTATGAATGAGTAGGAAGAAATGAACTTAAAACGAGAGGAATGTGATCGAAATGGAATATGAGTAGTATAGTAAAATGGAAGGAAAGATTTACATAAGTGTATATTTCCATTCGAGTAATATCGTATATATTTGGTCATACAAAGATTCTACACAAGTTTTAATGTGTATGTAGTGAGGATGGATCCCATTTTCAAGTCTCAAAGATGAATGAATGAGGAAATGATCATGGTAGCAAATTAAGGGTGTTTGGTAAGGGTTGTTGCAGAGGAACTGCAAGAAATCTGGAAATTGTGAAGGCCAGATCGATCTCATAGGATGAGAGATCGATCTGGGAGAGCCAGAATACTCTTATGTGAGAAATGGAAGGGAACAGATCGATCTCTTTAGCTCTCGGGTTGGAAGCAGATCGATCTCCCCTAAGACCAGATCAATCTGCTTAAGCTTTTGTTTGACATCAGATCGATCTCTAGCCTCGACAGATCGATCTCCTGCCTTTAAAATGTCTTAGAAAAGAGGGATTTTAGAGGAACAGATCGATCTCCACCCAAGGAAGATCGATCTCATCAAGTCAAAACTATAAATGGGAGCAGTTGGATCATCAGAATTCCGGGATAAACCATTTCCTCTCACTTCAACTCAAAGAAAACTAGCTTTCTCACTCCTAAATCCAGCCATTTTCAGTGAGATTTAAGGAGAGTCTATTAGAGACAAAGTTGTTCACAACAAAAAGAAGAACAACATAGTCTAGAGGCATTTCCCCATTTGATGGATTGAAGAAATAGAGGGCAATCCTAATTGGAGCAAGAGGAAATCCAATGAGGTAAGTTCTAATGCACAAATCCAAGTACATTGGTTTAGTTAATGATTATAAAGATATTTGGGTGTGCATATTGTGGATAGAACTACCTAGAATGGTATGAAATGAATATTACTTAGAAATCGTCAAGTGTGAGAAAGTGGAGTGTGGAAGTGTTTATGATAAATGAGATATCTTGAGTGGATGATTATGTTGTGGGAATGGTTTGGACATGTTGATATTGGGATAAAATTGTGAGATTTACCACAAAGGGTAAAATATGTATTTAAGGCATTGGATAAATGGTTAGTCGAGCAAGAGTTAGAAACGTTAACTCGAGTGTTTGATGGATGAATTTCAGTTTCGGATGATACGCCGGAGCAAGTCGAGATGAGAACGCAAGAAGCATAAAGGCGGATAGTTGCACACAAGTAAAATGAGGTAAGGGACTATGTGTTAGCTATAGAGATGTTCGTACGTATTTTATGGTAATTTCGTAGATATATTGCTAGAACTAGTACGGTATTATAATCCTATGAAATGATGTGGAAGTATGAAAAGTACTATGATGTATATATGTATTGAGAAATGTGATAGGGTAAGGAAATAGCATGATATGCATGTTTTCAATGATGTTCTCAATTTTTATATTGTTATTGATGATTGAGAAATGTTGATGATAGGTTGGCTAATTTTACATGTTTTAGCATGAAGAGGCATGCTATATGAATAAACGTGTTTTGAGTTTTAAAAGAGAAAGTAGCCATCTATCAGTTTTGAGATGAGATTTGGTGTTGAAGCGCTAGCTCACACCCGTTTTAATGCCTTGATGTACCGTGCGGGAGTTTTAACTCGCACGAGGGTTTTGAGAAAGTGCGTGAACTTTGCTCGCACCTGTTTTGTTGAGTTAAGGTAAACCTGGGGGTCTGGGATCTAAGGGGATACCAGCCGACGGCCATTTGAACGGGCTGGGCCTTAACGATAGATCGTACCGCGCTGGAGCTTTGCGTTGACTGTGTGTCACGCTGCTTGCTCGCCTGGTATATGAGACATGGTTTAGGATAAAAAGTCCATCGGAGTTGGAGTATGGACTTGGGTCCACGGTCGTACGTAGAATAGTGTAGTCACCCGTTGGCATACTATGTACCGTGCTGGGTGCACGTGAGTACGAGTATCGCGTAGATGACACACGACGTATCTTCACCGTGAGTATACGAGAAGATGAGGTGGATTGAGATGAGCCGGAGGGTAGGACTGACCCATCCCCCTTCAGGCGAAGTGATACCCTATGCACACTTGATCAGTGAGGCCTGGGATCACTGACTGTGGCCATAAGTCGTGGATATTTGATTGCCGAAAATTCCATGCCTGTCTCAGAGATTCAAGAAACAGAAATAATCTCAGAAAAGAAAGAGATTTGCAGAAAAAGAGTGATTTGAGAAAAGAAAGAGATTTCGTGTTTTTGATAAATCTCTGATTTTACATTTATGCCAGAGGGCACTATTTATGAGCATGTTTTAAATGGAAGTTTGACATTTGATTTACACGAAAATGCTATTGAGAAATATGTGTTTAAATGCATTGTTCGTATGATATTTCCATTTATAATGAAAACATTGTTTTGGTTTATGCATGCATGGGCTATGTAGGTAGTACGATATCTACCTGCTAGCATACATTTCCTTACTGAGCCGTGGTTTGCTCATCCCACTATTTTCCCCCTCCAGGTACTGAGAAGTAAGAGAGCGGTGATCTCTAGATCTTTTGTGTTAAACAGCTCCCACAATCCGCAAAGGTATAAGATTCGTATACACGAGTATTTTGTATCTAATATATTGTATCGCACAGTTATATCTTGGAATTGTAAACAGTATTATGGGGATGATATGTAAGCACATGGTATTTATACAATTAATTTTGTGTATTTACACACACACCTGGGAGTGTGAATTAAAGTTTTAAATATTCCGCTGTAAATGAATGAAATTTTAGTAATTGCATCTTCTCACAGCCCAACCGTAGTAGAGAATGTATGGATAGAAGGGTTCCCAAAAGCGGGGCATGACACTATCAAACCCGGATCTCTTCCGATCTCTGTCCTTCCTGACACTAATCCTCCCAAGCTCAGAGGCATTTCGCTCAAAGTCTTGCTCACATAACTGAGCCTTATGTACTGCTTCCTCATAAGTCTGAATATCAAATGGGGCTAGCTTAGTTTGGATGGCCAATCTCAGTCCATCCATGAGCTTTTGAATCTTTCGGGTCTCACTACCTATCGTGTCAGGGTCATATCTCCCCAATGACATAAATTTGGACTCATACTCGTCCACAGTACGGTTCCTCTGAACCAGTTTCATGAAATCCATCCGCAATTTCCTCTGTACGGTGGCTGGAATGTATTGTCTCCTGCAGGACTCCAAGAATATCTCCCATGAAATCTCGAAGTGTCTAGCCCTCAAAATAGCTTCGGTGGATATCCACTAGTGCTCTGCCTCGCCTTTCAGCATAAACACGAGAAAGGCAACCTTCTCTGCTGAAGTGCATCAAAAAAACCTATACAATTTCTCCATCTCATACACTCAGTCCTCCGTAACAATCAGGTCCTTCACCCCTCTGAACACTAGGGGTTTCAATGTTTAGAACTCTCGCAGTCTGCTCAAGTCGCAGTCATACCCCAAATCACTACCGCTATGCTGTGGAGCGATAGGAGAATATCTGATACTGGAGGTGTCATCGTCTCAGTAACCTAAGGTCTCTCCACCTCTGAAGTTGCCTGTCTAGTCGTAGGCTGTGCTGCGGGACCCCGTCTATCACCGGCACCCAAGGCTTGCGTGACTATCTCCACTAGGTTCTCAATACTCCGCTCTAACCTAGCGAAGCGAGCCTCAGTATCTTCTGCTCTCTCAGCAGGGTTCTATGGAGCCTGCTTAGTCTGTGGCTTCGTAGGGCTCTCAGGCCCACCTCTACGGCCTCTAGCACGTGCCCTCGCCCCTCTACCTTTGCGTGTAACAGGCATAATGCCTAACTTCCTGTATTATAATAATTTATTAAGCTCAATCCATCATGGTATACATAGTTATATCTAAACAAAAGCACAGTAATATGGGGATGTACTTTCCTACGTTTTATTACTGACTCATATCAGGCGAACACAGCTCTGATACAAATCTCTGTCACGACCCTTTTTCAATCTCTTTAACCGAAAATCACTGAAAATTTTTAGCGTTTTACTGTTACCTTACCCGATCGTGAACTAACTTACCACCACACTGTTGGGCTGTGAGTCAATAATAAACATCACATCTCATTCATTCTCAGTTAAATAAAGTGATGTCATACATTTAATAGTTAATCATTAACTTACACAGGTTATGTTCATTGACATCTACATCCCCCATAATTACAACTCAATCATTACTGTGCCATTACATTGTTTAGATACAAATGAATCCTATGTATATACCTTTCGGCGATGGAAGCAGCGGATGTCCAAAAACACAATGCCTCAGTCCTCATTGGGCTACTACGCACGCTCTGTAGGAGGGGGAAAATAGAGAGGGATGAGCAACCACACGCTCAGTAAGGTAATAATGTAAGCATGGTAGATAACTACTCTATCTACATGCTGATAATGTTATGCATAAATCGTTTATGGTAGGAGCATGAGGAAGTAAAACTATGCCATATGAGTATACATATATATCATGTATCAAAATCATGTACATTGGCATATAAAACATGGTAAAAACATCATGTAGAAATCATCTCATGCTCAATCTCATTTAAATTCATAAAAAGGGTAATTCATTAAGAAACCTCCTTTTTAAACCCACATCATAAAGCTATTTCTCAAACACATACAATCCTATCACAAACCATTTTCTCAATCACACACATCAATACCAATTCACAAATCAAACCCCACGAGGCTCGACCCCTCCCTCGGGCCTACTTTGGACAATCACAATCACACATATGAAATAAAACCAGGTCACTATATCAAAAGTGCCTATGTGGACCAACTACATCATAAATCATCCCAGACCACACGTATCCAGGTGTGCGGGGTATCTGCTGGCACCGAGGTGGATTATCCCTCGCCAGACTTTCTCATCACATAACCATCGCGTGGTATATCATACTCCAAGTGATATACATGGTATAGCGTACTCTGCGGACTCATATCTTGATTGGGGGTGTCATTCCTAGGTCTTACCTACCCCATACCAAGAGTTTTCCATATCCATGTAGCAGAGCCTCCTTGCCGAACAGAGCCTCCCCGCCCCTCCAATGCTTAAAGATGTTGTCTTAAGGATCCTTCTGTACCCATGTAAGAGAGCCTCCATGCCGAACAGAGCCTCCCCGCCCCTCTAGAGCTTAAGGATGTTGGCTTAAGGATCCTACCGTAAGAGAGCCTCCCCATCGAATAGAGCCTCCCTGCCTAACAGAGCCTCCCCGCCTCCTCAGGCTTAAGGATGTTAGCTTAAGGATGTAGGGCTTAAGGATCTTATCGTAAGAGAGCCTCCCCACAGAACAGAGCCTCCCCGCCTAACAGAGCCTCCCCGCTTCCTCGGGCTGAAGGAAGTAGGTGTCACGCCCCGAAAGTGAGAAAAATATGGCTAATTTAAAACTTTTTATTCATTAATTCACAATTAAGAGTGCATTCCTGTGCAGTGTCATACATCATCACCTATATTATACCTCAGGATCTCGTCATTGAAAAGTATATATTATATCATATACATTACTTGGTCTCAAGTTAATTAATCCTAATACATCCCATAAAATGTTATACATCAAGTGTCTGCAATTACAGTAATTGTCTGGGTACATGAAAAGATAAAAGATACCTCAAAATACAATATATGGCCTGGAGCTCAAGTCATCCACTAGCCACTACTCCGTACGTCGCAGGAAAACCCTTTTCACTTGAAGAAATCTGGGGGGAAAGAAAACAGGGTGAGCTTCTAAATCGCTCAGTAAAGGGGGTAAGGGACTCATTTCATAAACCAAAATGCACATCACAAAATATTTATTTGTATGTGAAACTCATTAATCTCATTTGAAAACCATAGCATGAAAGTACTCAAAACGACATTCTCATGTCTCAAATCATGTGAAAACATGAAGTAAAAAGGCTCAGTCTAGAGCAATAACAAGGCATGTGAAAATAATGCGATAAACGCTTTCTCAATTAACGTGATAAAATCACTGTAATAATAATGCACGTGGCACAGCCACTAAACACACGTGGCATAGCCACTGATTTAAATTCACGTGTGGCATAGCCACAGAATAGGGTTTCTCACGTGGCAACGGCCACTAATTAGGGTTTCTCACGTGGCAACGGCTACCAAATAGGGTTTCTCACGTGGCAACGGCCACCAAATGGGGTTCTCACGTGGCAACGGCCACCAAATGGGTTTTTCACGTGGCAACGGCCACCAAATAGGGTTTCTCACGTGGCAACGGCCACCAAGTATACGTGGCATAGCCACAGAATGGGTTATTCTCACGTTACCAGAACGGAGAAGAATCGGGCTTACATGCTACCAGAGCAATGCCCGGTGTGTACTCAGAATTACACACCTAAGTCTTAATCACATAAGACTAGTTTGCCTTCACGTAGAACTCATAGTGGTTTTTCTCTCATAAAACTCATTTGAAAACCGTTTTATACTCAACACAAAACATAATAAAACCGAGTTCCAACCGGCAAAGTACGCACACATTTCTCAACTCTCGATATTGCCTTAACGTAGAGCCCAATTCATTACTCACACAAAAATTTAACGGTTTATAAAGCAATTTCACACTCAGCTCATAAACTCATAAAATAATGGGCTCCAACCGGCTATAAAAATCGTGTGCAATTGTATCACAACACAACACTCAACATGCTTGTTTTATAAATCACAAATCATGCTATAGTAATTCACAAATCACATACACAAATGGTTTAGTTTCCCTTACCTCTTTGCACCTCGTATAGTGCAATCGTTTCCCCCGTATCATGGACTAGCCTCGCATTCCACTCTGGAACTCCCGAGCTGTCCAAACGATGTTAAAACATCAATATTCAACTATCACATCAACCTCAATTCTCAAAATTGAGCATAATTGCTCATAACTCCTCAAATCTCTTGATTCTCGTAACTCTACCCCAAACTACACTCTCATCCACAACATCTCAATGTTCTACATTTCTCATGCCAATTATCTATGCTAATTCACCACATTGTCTAAATTTCTATTTATAGCTCAAATTCCCAAAATTGCTAAATATCATTATCACTCCAACCACATTGCAATTTCATCAATCCCTAATCATTTTTCAGCTATTTGAACACAATGACAACAACCATTATCATCAAAATCATCTCAGATATCAAGATCGAGGTTTAGAAATTACCCAAAACTTGTGGAGAGCTTATCTCTTGCCTCGATTCGATCCGTCTTTCGATTTCCAAGTATGTTTTTCTCCCTTTGATGAGGAACAACTTTCCTTCTTCCCACAACTTCTGATTTGGACGAAAATGGGTGCTTTGGATGAGTGAGAAAGCTAGGTTTCGGTGAAAATGGGGGTTGGAAGAGAGAGAAAGTGAGATTGCAGGAGAAAAATAGGGGTTCCTTATATAAGCTGAGGGTAGGAGATCGATCTGGCTCTTGATGAGATCGATTTGCATTTGAATTTTGGGGACGATTTAGGCAATTTTATGCCTAGGAGATCGATCTGTCGAGGGGTGAGATCGATCTCTTTATGGCTTTATGAGATCGATCTGCTCCTTGAGGAGATCAATCTTCTCCCAAACAGAATCATTTGGAGATCGATCTCTTCCTCATGAGATCGATCTTCTCTCAAACAAAATCATAAGGTGATCGATCCTCTTCCATTGGAGATCGATCTGCTCCTCAAATTCCTCATTCCTTGTCATTTTTAACTCACCAGATCGATCTCTCCTTCTCCCAGATCGATCTGTCCTAATAACTTCACACTTATTTTAAACACTTAACATATAAATCTCCAATTATCATTCCCCAATTCACTTAGCTCAATAAATTACACTTCAAGTTCATATTACATCATTCAAATATATCTAAAAATTCTCAGATCTCACATCCTCCCCACCTTAAAAAGAATTTGGTCCTCCAAATTCAACTCAACTAGTCAAATAGATGGGGGTAGTTCTCCTTCATGAGATTCTCTAGTTCCCACGTTGCCTCTTCCATTGAGTGATGTTTCCACAAAACTTTCACTAATGGGATGCTCTTAGTTCTCAATACCTTCTCTCTTCTATCGAGAATCTAGACGGGTTCCTCAGTGTAGCTCATGTCCTCTTGAATGTCCATCTCGTCATACTCTATGACATGAGAAGGGTCCGGGTGGTACTTCCTCAACATAGACACATGAAAAACATTGTGTATTCCGGACATCTGTGGGGGTAATGCTAATCTGTAAGCTACCTCTCCCACTCTCTCAAGAATCTCGAATGGTCCTACGTATCGAGGACTCAATTTCCCTTTCTTCCCAAATCGTATGATACCCTTACTCGGTGATATTTTCAGAAATACTGCATCACCAACCTCAAACTCGAGTGGCCGTCTACGCACATCCGCGTAGCTTTTCTGTCTACTTTGTGCAGCCCGTAACCTCTCACATATGAGTTTCACACTCTGTATGGCTTGCTCAACAAGCTCGGGAGCATTTATCTTTCTGTCACCGACTTCTTCCCAAGCTACAAGGGATCTACACCTCCTACCATATAGAGCCTCAAAAGGTGCCATTCCAATACTCGCATGATAGCTATTATTGTATGCAAACTCTGCTAGGGGCAGGTGATCATCCCATGATCCCTTAAAATCCATTGTACACGCCCTCAACATATCCTCCAGGGTCTGAATAGTCCTCTCTGACTGACCATCTGTCTGAGGATGATAGGCGGTACTGAAACTCAATCGAGATCCCATGGACTCCTGAAATTGGGTCCAAAATCTAGAAGTAAATCAGGAATCTCTATCAGAAGTAATACTCACTGGAGCCCCATGTAATCTAGCTATCTCGCTGACATACAGCTCAGCTAAGGCATCCACAGTATCGGTGCTCTAGATGGCAAGGAAGTTGGCACTCTTGGTCAATCTATCCACTATAACCCATATAGCGTCACGACCTCTTCGGGTACTCGGTAAACCCATAATAAAGTCCATAGTGACATGCTCCCATTTCCATGTAGGTATAGGTAAAGGCTGTAGTAGTCCTCCGGGCTTCCAATGCTCAGCTTTCACTTGCTGGCATACTAAACACCTGGCCACATACTCTGCCACGTCTCGCTTCATACCACTCCACCAATACACCTTTCTCAAGTCTCGGTACATCTTAGTACTCCCTGGGTGCATGGTGTATCGTGAGCAGTGGGATTCTCTTAGTATCTGTCTCTTCAGGGTATCATCGTCCGGTACACAAATCCATCCTCGGAATCTCAACAATCCATCCTCACTGACTGTGAGATCTGACTGCGAACTCTGTTCAGCTTGGCTAATCATATCTATCAATCTCTGATCACTGCGCTGCCCAGTTCTAATCTGATCCATGATCCTGGGCTCTATTCACAAGCTAGCCACAAATCCAGTCTCTATCTCTTTAACTCTGATCCGAAGTTCGACAAACTGCTCTAGTAAATCCCATTCCCTACTCTTCCTGCTCAGGGCATCAGCAACCACATTCGCCTTGCCCGGATGATATAGAATCTCGCAGTCATAATCCTTAAAGAGTTCCATCCATCTCCTTTGTCTCATGTTTAACTCTTTCTGATCAAAGAGATATCTCAAACTCTTGTGATCAGTGAATATCTGGAATCTTTCTCCATATAAGTAGTGTCGCCAGATCTTCAAAGCAAACACCACAGCGGCTAACTCCAAATCATGCGTGGGGTAATTTCGCTCATGGTCTTTCAGCTGTCGCGATCCATATGCGACCACTCTTCCGTGCTGCATAAGCACACACCCCAATCCTTGATAAGATGCATCACTATACACCGAGAATCCTCCTGATCCCTCAGGAATAGTTAACACAGGTGCCGTTGTCAACCTCCTCTTTAATTCCTGAAAACTGAGCTCACATTGATCAGTCTATATAAATGGAGTCTCTTTGCACGTGAGCTTAGTCAAAGGGGCGGCAATCTGGGAAAATCCTTCCACAAATCTTCTGTAATACCCTGCCAAACCAAGGAAGCTTCGTACCTCAGTAACTTTCGTCGGCCTCTCCCAATTAAGCACAGCCTCCACATTGCTTGGGTCCACTGATACTCCTTCCTCTGAGACTATATGACCAAGGAAAGCTATCCGGTTCAGCCAAAACTCACACTTACTAAGCTTTCCATATAATTTCTTATCTCGGAGTATCTGAAGTACTAACTACAAATGCTGTGCATGCTCCTCATACGACTGAGAGTACACCAGGATATCATCAATAAAGACTATCACAAATTTATCCAAATAGTCTTTGAACACCTCGTTCATCAATCTCATAAATACTGCAGGGGCGTTCGTCAATCCAAAGGACATCACCAGAAATTCATAATAGCCATACCTCGTCCTGAAGGCCGTCTTTGGAATATCTTCTTCCTTGATCCTCAATTGGTGATAGCCCGATCTCAAATCAATCTTAGAAAAGATTGATGCCCCTCTTAGCTGATCAAGTAGATCATCAATCCTGGGCAATGGGTATTTATTCTTCACCGTGGCTTTATTCAACAACCGATAGTCTACGCATAATCTGAGACTACCATCCTTCTTCTTGACAAATAAAACCGGTGCTCCCCACGGTGAAACACTGGGCCTAATGAACCCTTGATCCAATAACTCCTGTAGTTGTTTCTTCAATTCCTCAAGTTCCACTAATGCCATCCTGTAGGGAGGTTTAGAGATCGACTGAGTATCTGGTACCAAATCAATGGTAAACTCCAGCTCTCTCTCTGGTGGTAAACCAGGTAACTCATCTGGGAAAACATTCGAAAATTCGTAAACCACAGGTATATCCTCAATCCTCGGATGTTCCCGCTCATCGTCTGAGATGAGTGTCTCATAACCTTCACATGAACAATCATATTTAATATTCTCCAAAATAATATTAAAATTCTCAAATTACTTACTAGAATTCCACATATTCATTTCCTCAATATCTCAATCGTACACTGTAAGGTTCAGGTAGGAAGAAAGTTACAACCTTAGTGTAGCAATCTAAGCTCACTCGATTGGCTGCCAACCAATCCATTCCCAAAATTACATCAAATCTATGTATATTCAACACGATTAGATCTGTTAACATCCCTCTATCTCCCACCTTTATCTCACATCCTCTACAGATTAACTCAGTTCTCTGGGATTCACGCATAGGGGTATTTACATGTTGTATATATTCTAGAGGTTCAAACTTCAAGTTTAATCTACATGCAAAATGCTCAGAAATAAACGAATGCATGGATCCTGAATCAATCAACACATGAGCCTTATGATTACAGACAGAGAGTGTACCTCTTATAGTTTCTGCAGAAGTGTCAGCAGTCTCCTTATCTAAGGCAAACACACGTCCCTGGGTAACAGGTCTCTTTCCTTTCTCTGCAGCAGTGGCCCGTCTCGGGGGATTCACTCTCTGAGGCTGTTGTCTAGTGGGCTCCAATACATGTGGTTTCTGAGGTTGGGGGCAATCCTTCACCATGTGACCCATGTCTCCACATCTAAAACATCCATGGATCAACCCAGTACAACTTTCCTCATGCATTCGGCCACAATTTCTGCAAAACCTTGTCTCTGGCCTGACATCTCGAGAGGTCTCTCTAATGTTAGGGTACCATTTGGGTCTCTCTAATCTGCCCTTCTGTACCTCAATCCTTCCTCTTCTGAAGGAACCTCTCCAAGCCTCTGTTTGGAAAATCGCTGGCCTCTTGCCCTTATCTCTATTCACCACTCTGAGCTCATTCTGGGATTGTACCATTTCAATTCCTCTTTCAATCTCTTGTACTCGTCTCAGAGCATCTCCAAACTCAGTAATACATAGCCCTATAAATCTATCTCTGATGATGGGCTTTAATCCATACACAAATTTCTCTGTGCGGAGCTCTTCATTCTTAAAGCGCGGTGAATTGGCTCTCATAGTCATCCACAGACATGTCACCCTGTACCAAACTCAAAAACTCAGCCTGTTTCTTTCTCTGGGCGGCTCGTGGTACATATTGGGTCCTAAAGGCTGTCTGGAACTCTTCCCAACCAATCACATCCTAGCGGGACATCAGAATACCCTGGGTAGTACCCCACCAATCTCGAGCTCTCCCTTTCAACATATAGATACTCATACTGACCCTCTCAACATCGGTGCACCCCAGATAATCAAATATAATTCTCAACTCCGTCAGCCACTCCTCAGCCTCTGTAGGATCCTTCTTTCCCCTAAACACGGGTGGATTCATCTTCAAAAAATCCTTCAGTCGAACCATACTTCTATCATCAGGCTGAGTGGCGGGAGGTATTGGGGATATGGGAGGTCCTTGTGGTGGTGTAGGAGTAGTACCCGAGGCATTAACTCCAAAGTGTTGCGCGAATAACGCTGCCATCTGCTAAAAACCTTACCTCACATCGGTCTCAATCCGATTAAATCGAGAGTTAAGACTCTCTGGTTGTGGGACAGGTGGCGGAGGGGACTCTGCCTGCCTCCTCGAACAACCTCGTCGTCTACTCATTCTCTATCTTAACTCGTCTCCTGCGCGTACAAATCAGAATCGATTGAAATCTCAATCCTCAATTTCAGTTCATGACCAGATATTACAGACACTCGGGATGTATTCTATTTCACTTAACCGACACTGACAGTACTAGACACCCTAAGCTCTGATACCAAGAAAACTCTGTCACGCCCCGAAAGTGCGAAAAATAGGGCTAATTTAAAACTTTTTATTCATTAATTCACAATTAAGAGTGCATTCCTGTGCAGTGTCATACATCATCACCTATATTATACCTCAAGATCTCGTCATTGAATAGTATATATTATATCATATACATTACTTGGTCTCAAGTTAATTAATCCTAATACATCCTATACAATGTTATACATCAAGTGTCTGCAATTACAGTAATTGTCTGTGTACATGAAAAGATAAAAGATACCTCAAAATACAATATATGGCCTGGAGCTCAAGTCCTCCACTAGCCACTACTCCGTACGTCGCAGGAAAACCCTTTTCACTTGAAGAAATCTGAGGGGAAAGAAAACAGGGTGAGCTTCTAAATCGCTCAGTAAAGGGGGTAAGGGACTCATTTCATAAACCAAAATGCACATCACAAAATATTTATTTGTATGTGAAACTCATTAATCTCATTTGAAAACCATAGCACGAAAGTACTCAAAACGACATTCTCATGTCTCAAATCATGTGAAAACATGAAGTAAAAAGGCTTAGTCTAGAGCAATAACAAGGCATGTGAAAATAATGCGATAAACGCTTTCTCAATTAACGTGATAAAATCACTGTAATAATAATGCACGTGGCACAGCCACAAAACACACGTGGCATAGCCACTGATTTAAATTCACGTGTGGCACAGCCACAGAATAGGGTTTCTCACGTGGCAACGGCCACTAATTAGGGTTTCTCACGTGGCAACGGCCACCAAATAGGGTTTCTCACGTGGCAACGGCCACCAAATGGGGTTCTCACGTGGCAACGGCCACCAAATGGGGTTTTCATGTGGCAACGGCCACCAAATAGGGTTTCTCACGTGGCAACGGCCACCACGTATACGTGGCATAGCCACAGAATGGGTTATTCTCACGTTACCAGAACGGAGAAGAATCGGGCTTACATGCTACCAGAGAAATGCCCGGTGTGTACTCAGAATTACACACCTAAGTCTTAATCACATAAGACTAGTTTGCCTTCACGTAGAACTCATAATGGTTTTTCTCTCATAAAACTCATTCGAAAACCGTTTTGTACTCAACACAAAACATAATAAAACCGAGTTCCAACCGGCAAAGCACGCACACATTTCTCAAATCTCGATATTGCCTTAACGTAGAGCCCAATTCATTACTCACACAAAAATTCAACGGTTTATAAAGCAATTTCACACTCAGCTCATAAACTCATAAAATAATGGGCTCCAACCGGCTATAAAAATCGTGTGCAATTGTATCACAACACAACACTCAACATGCTTGTTTTATAAATCACAAATCATGCTATAGTAGTTCGCAAATCACATACACAAATGGTTTAGTTTCCCTTACCTCTTTGCACCTCGTATAGTGCAATTGTTTCCCCCGTATCACGGACTAGCCTCGCATTCCACTCTGGAACTCCCGAGCTGTCCAAACGATGTTAAAACATCAATATTCAACTATCACATCAACCTCAATTCTCAAAATCGAGCATAATTGCTCATAACTCCTCAAATCTCTTGATTCTCGTAACTCTACCCCAAACTACACTCTCATCCACAACATCTCAACGTTCTACATTTCTCATGCCAATTATCTATGCTAATTCACCACATTGTCTAAATTTCTATTTATAGCTCAAATTCCCAAAATTGCTAAATATCATTATCACTCCAACCACATTGCAATTTCATCAATCCCTAATCATTTTTCAGCTATTTGAACACAATGACAACAACCATTATCATCAAAATCATCTCAGATATCAAGATCGAGGTTTAGAAATTACCCAAAACTTGTGGAGAGCTTATCTCTTGCCTCGATTCGATCCGTCTTTCGATTTCCAAGTATGTTGTTCTCCCTTTGATGAGGAACAACTTTCCTTCTTGCCACAACTTCTTATTTGGACGAAAATGGGTGCTTTGGATGAGTGAGAAAGCTAGGTTTCGGTGAAAATGGGGGTTGGAAGAGAGAGAAAGTGAGATTACAGGAGAAAAACAGGGGTTCCTTATATAGGTTGAGGGTAGGAGATCGATCTAGCTCTTGATGAGATCGATCTGCATTTGAATTTTGGGGACGATTTGGGCAATTTTATGCCTAGGAGATCGATCTGTCGAGGGGTGAGATCGATCTCTTTATGGCTTTATGAGATCGATCTGCTCCTTGAGGAGATCGATCTTCTCCCAAACAGAATCATTTGGAGATCGATCTCTTCCTTATGAGATTGATCTTCTCTTAAACAGAATCATAAGGAGATCGATCCTCTTCCATTGGAGATCGATCTGCTCCTCAAATTCCTCATTCCTTGTCATTTTTAAATCACCATATCGATCTCTCCTTCTCCCAAATCGATCTGTCCTCATAACTTCACACTTATTTTAAACACTTAACATATAAATCTCCAATTATCATTCCCCAATTCACTTAGCTCAATAAATTACACTTCAAGTTCATATTACATCATTCAAATATATCTAAAAATTCTCAGATCTCACAGTAGGACTTGAGGATCTTACCAACTTTCACGGCCTCATACGTATCCCAATGTGCAAACTTGTGTGAGCAAAGCTCTAGCACGACTCATGCATCCTATCATAAAGAAACCACGTACGAGCATAGCTCTAGTACGGTTAAACGCATAAGAATAACCACTTAAAAGCCACGTACGAGCAGAAGCTCCAGTACGGTTTATAAACATCATCATAGTTTTCAAATCAAGATGCGAGCTAAGCTCCAGGACGTTTCACGCAAATCAAAGCATCAAAATCTAGCGCGATCGAGCCTCCAGCGCGATTTAATTCACATAGCTCGATAGGCGGCTCATATGCATTCAAAACACATCACAAACACATTTAGCACCTCACATGTGCTATTCAATAACAAAAATCAAACACTAGCCAGCCTATCCTTTTATTTGCTCAAATTAAAGCAATGTGTTTTGTAAAAAACATTTAAAACACGTGATTTATGCAATTATTAGCCTTACTATCCCTTTTCTTTACAATACAATTTCAACCACCAAATCTCATACAATTACTCATAGTCACATCCATACATCATCAAAATACATTTTTATAAATCCATGCACATTTCCAAAGCCCTATATACCCACGAGTTAAAAATATGAGCAGCTACCTCTATATACTTACAAAATTCCCTTACCTCGAATCGTGACGCGTGATTCCACTTCCTTAAAGCTACTTAATCATACGATTCAATTCGTCTCCACCGGACTCTTCGAAACTGCGCATAATCATATTTCACATTACTTTCGATCCATATAACAGGACCTCGTGTGTTCACTATAGTCGATTCGACCTATAGTTTCTATTAATGATCATAAGGTATTGTTTCATTTCTCTACTCTATGGATTCCTTTTAGGCCTATCAACTCATTCCAAATTGATATTAAATCGATACTAAGTCCATAGTGTTCATATTTCATTGACTTCTTCACTATGGCATTTACCAAGCATTTACATACTCATTTTCCATAAATTCTCTAAACTAACAATGTGGCTTCATTTACCCATCTCAACTTATCAACATTACTCCAATAACAACATATCAACATCCATAAACCACTAACTCACCCAATCTACACTTTCTCACACTAGGTTTAATCCATTTTCTAGGTTACATTAGTTTCTAACAGAACCTAGGTGTTTCCAACCATCCATACCCATGCCAAACCACTCCAAAATCATTTAAGTAGACAATGTACCAGAGTTAGAGTGTTAGAATCTTACCAAATCTAATTTCTCTTCTTACTCCAAATGTCAATGCCCTTAGCTCCTTCAATACCAATAATGGGATTTTAGTTTCCAACTATGTTGTTCTCTTCCTCAAGATGAACAACTTAGTGTCTAATGGCCTCCCCTCAAATCTTAATGGAAATGGCTGATTTTAGAGAGAGAAAGTTCAGTTTTTGGGTTGAAAATTGTCAGACCTGAATTTTTGTAGCTTGTACCTTATGATTCCTATGTGTATGAACACTCTGTTATTATAGTTGAATCATAAGAAGAGTATTTACTAGACTTAAAGTGTTAGTGAAATGATTTAACACGCAAAAGCTACATAAAAGGCGTAATATGAGCTATAAGTGTCACAGGATAAACCAAGTGAATCTAAATCATTCTGACTAAAAATAAGAACTTAAAGGGAGAAAGCATAGAAAGCTCATGAAGGAAAGTCAGCTTGATTTAGTCCCGAACATAGAAAATGAGAGTAAAAGCTAAAAAAGGTAAAATGGACCTTTTAGCGAGATAAGGTGTTTCTGGTGAAATTATCCACCAGGAACGGTTGAAACATAAAGACAAGAGTGTAAGACATAAGATATGACACTTTTGAAATTTTCAGAAAAAGTCAACTTGGTCAATGGTTAAGGAAAAAGTCAACTATAGTTAAGAAAGTGGACTTTTACCATAGTTGACTAATCATGGTTAAAAATTAATCTAAGTGTGGAGAAAAATTTTGGGGAAAAATATTCTCGGCTAGAATACAAGATAATCATCCCCGAAAGTAAGGAAAATTTATTTGGAAGGGTTCCGGATTAGATTTAATGGTTAAAAATGTAATGGGGCTAAGGTGAAGATTTTAAAGCCCATTAAGGTATACTAAACGTATATCGAAATTCTTAGGTCCTTTAGACCGAATTGTTGGACCAATTGATTGGCCAAATATTTAGAAAATTAAAGGCTTGAGACATAGTAAAAATTTTAGCCCAAAAGCCCATTAAGAAAGCCCAAACCGAGAAGCCCAAATGGAAAGCCCATGAGATAAATATCTAACCATAGTTAAAGCTAACCATGACTCATAAGGTGACTCATTAGGTGACTCATGGCTAAGGCTTGGAAAGTCAAGCTTAATGGCTGGAAAGTAAAACTTAATGGCTAAGTAAGTGGCTTATAAATTCAGCCACACCATTGTCATCTTCATCACACCAAATTCGGCTAGAAGAAGAAACCATTGAAACGTATTATCCAAGCTTTCTCTCACTAGAAATCACTAGGAATTAGGCAATTTGGAACATGCATTCTTCATAGAAGTTGTTCCAAATTGAAAGGAGAGTGACATATGTTGGAATTGGCTATCAACGAGCCATAGAATGCAAACCGAGAGCCTTCAAAGATTCGGCTAAAGGGTGAACACAACAATTGGTATATTTTCTAATTTTCAATTTCATATATGTTAATGTATGAATGATTTTAAGTATATTGATATATGTTTTAAGCATTGAAACATATTAAATCACTATGATGTTGGTTAGGCCAAGAGTGAGGGGTGAGACATTGATTTATGTCCATATGATTTTAAGGTATAAATGGATTAATGTACATGTGTTAATGATTATGGTGTAATTAGAATTAATCAATTGGATTAATTAATACATGTAATTAGTTGGCAATCAAGGTGTTTGATAAAATGCCTAAATGAACTATATGATGTTTAGGAATGTTACCAACTAAGTGTTTGTGAAAATGCCTAAGTGAATTGGCTAAGAAATAGGCATGGATGGCATGCCATGGTGTAACCGATGGTATGGGTAGCTCTCGGCCATGGCATGTGGCCGAGAGGCCCAATGGGCCAAGCCCAAATATTTTAGGCCCAATATGATGTAATGGGTCTAGGACGAGCCTAATAAGAGTTGGTGGGCCCACAAGCCCAATAGGCCCAACGAAAATGAATAGTAAAATGAAAATGGGCTTAAGACATAGTTAGACCCATTAAGAATTATTAAAGCCCATTAAGGGAAATAGACTTTATTTAATGTGAAATACAGTAGGAAAAGTGTAATTAACCTGATAAATAGTTATATGCAGCTCCAGAGAGTATTGGAGGAACAAATCGGACTGCTGAAACGAGCAGCGCCGAGAAAGTGAAATTTCTCGAGTAATTGCAGGTAAGGGACTTTTGTGAGTAGTTAGAGATACCTGCATGTATTTTCATCTGCTTTTACATTCACTTAAAAACTCTGAGGGTCAAAGAAAGTGAATAATAATTATTGAAACCCGATAGTGGCAAATTACGATTTTACCCCTAGTTAGTCAAAAAGTCAACTTTTGTGAAAAGTTATAAAAAGCATGGAAACCATCATTTTGAGTGTTTAACTGCTGTTTAGCTAGAGAATGAATAGATGGGATAATGATTTTAAGGTTGATGTGAATTAAGCACACTTTATAGTGCTGATTTTGATGTTTTGTACATCATTCCTTTTTAAAAGAGCTATCTAACATATTTTGTGAGAATGAATCGTGCTGGAGCACAGCTCGCACTGGATTTCATATATTTTCCACATGAATTAGTGCTGGATTTTGATTTCGTACTAGATTTCCATGACATACATGATAGAGTACTAGAGTTATTACTCGTACTCAGTTTTATATGATATATGCATGACAGAGTGCTGAAGCGATTAGCTCGTACTCAAGTTTTTCATGAGATACATGACAGAGTGCTGGAGCGTTGCTCGTACTCGATTCTTCATGATTTATACATGACAATACTGGAGCTATTGCTCGTACTTGATTTGATGATATTATGCATAGCATGGTACTGGAGCTATTGCTCGTGCTTGATTTAATACATGAACTATGCATTGACCTAGTTGCTAGAGTTTTACTCGCACTAGAGTTGAGTTTGTGATGTGAAATAATGTTTAAGCGGAGTGTCCACTGTGAGTCGTACTCAAAGGCGCGCACTGTATGTGATATATAATACATGTTACAAGCCCATGCCTGCATCCTTGTGTGATTGAGTGTCACATTATGTGAGAGGATAGCCGCATGAGGGTATTAGAGATGTGGTATGATATTCCATGGTTTGAGGGCTAAGACCTATGGCAGGCACCCCGACTGTGATGTAGGGTCCATGGGTATACTTTGTACCGTGCATGTGGCATGGGAGTACACTATACCGTGTGTTGTTGTGGAGTTAAGGAGGATATAGCTGACGGTTGTGATGGACTGACCCCCCTCCTGTTGCAGCAGTGATGCCCCGCACACTGAGATTTATGTTACTTGGGATCACATGTCGGATATGATCATAGTCCAGGATACTATTTGCATTTCACCACAAAGTCTCACATGATATATCACATTGATTGACTTATTTAAATTGCGGGCAGACCTGAGGGATGGGTCGGACTCCGATTTTATGATGTGAATGATTTAAATGCCATATTTATTATGATTTAAATATACATGGCACGATTTACATAAAGGCATGATTTATATAAAGATGCATTGTTTTGCACTACATGCCTACATTTGAGAAAGAAAGCATGATTTCTGTACATGAGATTTAATCTGTACAAGTATACATATATATATATATATGAAGACATGCTTTCAAAGTGAGTTAAGGAAATAATGTTTTCAAGGCATAGCCTTATTTTGAGTGGATAGAGTAGATATCTACTTGCTTGCCTGATTTCCTTACTAAGCGTGTTGTATACACACCCCCCCTTCTTTACATCTCTCTACAGAGCATCAGCAGTAAAGCGAGAGTTATCGAGGGATAGTATTTCCTGAGTCCACTGCTAGTTCCTATCGATCGCCAGGTATACAGACTTTGGACGGTTATATATCTAAACATAGAAACAGCATAGTAATGTATACGATATATATTTTGGGGAATGTCTTTGTGTTAGCTTTTTTAATAATCTCACGTGTATTATAAAAGCAGTTACAGTCAGTAATAGTATATTGACATGTATGTATAAAAATGGATGATGTGGTAAGCGAGGACTCTGACATCGAATCACAGCCCAACCATTTAAGATAGGAAAGGTAAGTTAAAAATGCAAAAAATTTGTAGTGGTTTTTGGTTAAGTCATGTATTTGAGAACGGGTCCTAACAGAATGGTACCAGAGCAGAGGTTGGTCTGATGTAAGTCGGTGTTAGGAAATAGGAAAGTATACATCCTCATAGTATTGTGCTGTGTTTAGATATAACTGTGTATACCAGATAGGAAACGGACAAATTCATAATTATTAATGCAGGAACTTTACTTATATGGCAAATACGCGTAGTGGTAGAGTTACGAGAGGTAGGGCTCGAGGCCGGGGAGATAGACATGAGGGACGAGCTACTGCCAAACCATTAACTACGCTTGAGATTCCAGGTGCTACTGAGGCACCCGAGTGTGCTAAGATGCGCTTTACAAGATTAGAGCGTAGTCTTCAGACGATTGTCAAGATGTTGGCACAAACGATGCTAGGTAGGCAAGGACAGGAGGCAGAAGCTGCGACAAGAGAGGCAGTTGCCCCTGACACTCCTACACAGACGACTCAAGCACCGAGGACAGTAGATACTCCAACACCCCCATCGATTTCGGGTGGAAGTGGACTAGGGTACGGATGTGATCTACATCAGTTGCGAGAATTCCAGAAGTTTAGAGCTCCATCTTTTAGTGGGGTCAAGGACCTTGTAGCTGCTAAGGAGTGGTTAGCGGAGATAGAGAAGCTTTATAGATTCTTCGAGTGTATGACCTCGGAGATAGTCACATTTGTTGCGTTCCTACTGAAGGGAGCTGCAGAGCATTGGTGGAAGTCCACCTGACCTATATTAAGAGCCCGACACACAGATATTAGTTGGGAGATATTTCGGGAGGCCTTTAGGAGGAAGTTTGTTCCCGATACCACACAGCGGAAACTACAGGCAGAGTTTTTTGGGACATGTATCGAGAGATGGTGTATCAGTTGATCCATCTAAGATAGAGGCTGTAGTTCAGTGGGAACAGTCGAGGACAGTCACTGAGATTAAGAGTTTTCTAGGTTTAGCTGGATACTATCGAAGATTCGTTGAGGGATTTTTTAAGTTAGCTGCTCCGTTGACACGTCTTACTCGAAAGAGTGTACCATTCATATGGAACAAGGATTGCGAGAGGAGTTTTGAGGAGTTGAAGCGTCGATTGACCACCGCTCCGATTCTCACTATCCCTACCAGCTTAAGAGGATTTACAGTGTATACCGGTGCTTCGCATCAGGGATTGGGCTGTGTATTGATGTAGGATGGGAAGGTAGTTGCTTATGGACCCAGACAGCTGAAGGATCATGAGAAGAACTATCCGACCCATGATTTGGAGCTAGCAGTAGTAGTGTTTGCGTTGAAGGTATAGCGCCACTACTTGTCTGGAGAGAAGTTCTAGATATTTACCGACCACAAGAGCCTCAAGTATTTGTTCTCATAGAAAGAGCTGAACATGAGATAGAGAAGATGGCTAGAGCTTCTGAAGGACTACGATTGTGAGATACTTTATCATCCGGGTAAGGCTAACATTGTAGCCGATGCCTTGAGTAGGAAGAGCCTAAGGATGGTATCGTACATGATGGTTAGGGAACATGATTTGCTAGAGCAGTTTGCTAGCCTCAGTTTGGGAGTCGTGCCTTCTGACATGGATACAGGCTATGTGATAGCTAGTCTACACTTGGAGCCGGACCCGTTGGACAGGATCAGAGTGGCTCAGCAGACTGATCCATTTTGTATGGATATGAGTAGTCAGATGCAGAAGGGTACCGTGAC
Source organism: Firmiana major (assembly GCA_033439115.1). NCBI lineage: Eukaryota > Viridiplantae > Streptophyta > Magnoliopsida > Malvales > Malvaceae > Firmiana > Firmiana major. Next base: position 38,818,503 of record CM065908.1, on the reverse strand, counting down.
TGACTTTGAGTTGAGTTCTGATGGACTACTGAGGTTCAGAGGCAGATTGTGTGTTATTGAGGATCCAGGAATCAGGAGATTGATATTGGCGGAAGCTCATTCGTCGAGGTATACGTTACATCCGGGGAGTAACAAGATGTATCAGAACCTTCGGAAGGTGTACTGGTGGTCGGGTATGAAGAGAGATGTAGCACACTTTGTGGCAAAGTGTCTCATATTTCAGCAGGTGAAGGTAGAGCATCAAAAACCTATAGGGTTGTTGCAGCCTCTACCTATCCCGACATGGAAATTGGAGCATATCACCATGAATTTCGTGATGGGCTTATCGAGAACCCGCAGGAATCACGATGCTATATGGGTGATCGTCGACAGACTGACAAAGTCAGCCGACTTCCTAGCTATGAGAGCGACCGATACTCTAAGTTCATTAACAAAACTGTATGAACGCGAGGTAGTGAGGTTACACGGTGTACCAGTGAGCATAGTCTTTGATAGGGATTCCCGCTTCACTTCCCACTTTTGGGGACATTTTCAGGAAGCCATGGGAACCTAGCTGAGTTTGAGCACCGCTTTCCATCCTCAGATAGATGGCCAGTCAGAGAGGACTATACAGACTCTGGAGGATATGTTGAGAGTATGTGTGCTAGATTTTAGAGGCTCCTAGGATGACCACCTGTCACTAGCTGAGTTCGCCTACAACAACAGTTATCATTCGAGTATCGGAATGGCACCGTATGAGGCCTTGTATGGTCGTAGATGTTGTTCCCCTATTGGATGGGAAGAAGTGGATGACCGTAAGATTTCACTCCCGACATGGTTACGCAAGCATCTGAGGATGTCCACATGATTGAAGAGAGACTGAGGATAGCTCAGAGTAGACAGAAGAGTTACGCTGACAGGAGACGTAGGCCACTAGAGTTTGCAGTTGATGAATCCGTGTTTTTGAGAGTTTCTCCTTCCAAGGGCATAGCGAGATTTGGGAAGAGAGGAAAACTAAATCCTTGCTATATTGGACCCTTTGAGATACTTGATCGAGTGGGAGATAAGGCTTATAGGTTGACATTGCCACCGAACTTATCAGGTGTCCATAACGTCTTCCACATATCGATGCTTCGGAAGTATCATCCGGATCCAGCACATGTGATTAGTTACGAGCCTTTGGAGCTCCAAGAGGACTTGTCATATGTTGAGAGACTGATTCAGATATTGGATAGGAAAGAGAAGGTATTGAGATCGAAGACCATCGGGTTAGTGAATATTCTCTGGCAGCATCATACTTTAGAGGAAGCTACTTGGGAGTTAGAGAGTCTGATGCGAGAGAAGTACCCTCACTTATTTGATGACTGACTTGGTTCTAATTTGGAGGACTAAATTTTCTGAGTGGGAGAGGATTGTCAGACCTGGATTTTTGTAGTTTGTACCTTATGATTCCTATGTGTATGAACACTCTGTTATCATAGTTGAATCATAAGAAGAGTATTTACTAGACTTAAAGTGTCAGTGAAATGATTAAACACGCAAAAGCTACATAAAAAGCCTAATGTGAGCTATAAGTGTCACAGGCTAAATGGAGTGAATCTAAATCATTCTAAATGAAAACAAGAACTTAAAATGAGAAAGCATAGAAAGCTCATGAAGGAAAGTCAGCTTGATTTAGTACCGAACATAGAAAACGATAGTAAAAGCTAAAAAAGGTAAAATGGACCTTTTAAAGAGATAAGGTGTTTCGGGTGAAATTATCCAACAGGAATGGCTGAAACATAAAGATGAGAGTGTAAGACATAAGATATGACACTTTTGAAATTATGAGAAAAAGTCAACTTGGTCAATGGTTAAAGAAAAAGTCAACTATAGTTAAGAAAGTGGACTTTTACCATAGTTGACTAATCATGGTTAAAAATTAACCTAAGTGTGGAGAAAAAATTAGGGAAAAATATTCTTGGCCAGAATACAAGATAATCATCCCCAAAAGTAATGAAAATTTATTCTGAAGGATTCCGGATTAGATTTAATGGTTAAAAACGTAATGGGCCTAAGGTGAAGATTTTAAAGCCCATTAAGGTATACTAAACGTATATCGAAATTCTTAGGTCCTTTAGACCGAATTGTTGGACCAATAGATTGGCCAAATATTTAGACAATTAAAGGCTCGAGACATAGTAAAAATTTCAGCCCAAATGCCCATTAAGAAAGCCCAAACCGAGAAGCCCAAATGGAAAGCCCATGAGATAAATATCTAACCATAGTTAAAGCTAACCATGACTCATAAGGTGACTCATTAGGTGACTCATGGCTAAGGCTTGGAAATTCAAGCTTAATGGCTGGAAAGTAAAACTTAATGGCTAAGTAAGTGGCTTATAAATTCAGCCACACCATTGTCATCTTCATCACACCAAATTCGGCTAGAAGAAGAAACCATTGAAACCTATTATCCAAGCTTTCTCTCACTAGAAATCACTAGGAATTAGGCATATTTGGAACTTACATTCTTCATAGAAGTTGTTCCAAATTGAAAGGAGAGTGACATATATTGGAATTGGCTATCAATGAGCCATAGAGTACAAACTGAGAGCCTTCAAAGATTAGGCCAAAGGGTGAACACAACAAGTGGTATATTTTCTAATTTTCAATTTCATATATGTTAATGTATGAATGATTTTAAGTATATTGATATATGTTTTAAGCATTGAAACATATTAAATCACTATGATGTTGGTTAGGCCGAGAGTGAGGGGTGAGACATTGATTTATGTCCATATGATTTTAAGGCATAAATGGATTAATGTACATGTGTTAATGATTATGGTGTAATTAGAATTAATCAATTGGATTAATTAATACATGTAATTAGTTGGCGATCAAGGTGTTTGATAAAATGCCTAAATGAACTATATGATGTTTAGGAATGTTGTCAACTAAGTGTTTGTGAAAATGCCTAAGTGAATTGGCTAAGAAATAGGCATGGATGGCATGCCATGGTGTAACCGATGGTATGGGTAGCTCTCGGCCATGGCATGTGGCCGAGAGGCCCAATGGGCCAAGCCCAAATATTTTAGGTCCAATATGATGTAATGGGTCTAGGACAAGCCCAATAAGAGTTGGTGGGCCCCACAAGCCCAATAGGCCCAACGAAAATGAATAGTAAAATGAAAATGGGCTTAAGGCATAATTAGGCCCATTAAGGGAAATAGACTGTATTTAATGTGAAATAAAGTAGGAAAAGTGTAATTAACCTGATAAATGGTTATATGCAGCTCTAGAGAGTATTGGAGGAGCAAATCGGACTGCTGAAACGAACAGCGCAAAAAAAGTGAAATTTCTCGAGTAATTGCAGGTAAGGGACTTTTGTGAGTAGTTAGAGATACCTGCACATATTTTCATCTGCTTTTACATTCCTTAAAAACTTTGAGGGTCAGAGAGTGAATAATAATTATTGCGACCCGATAGTGGCAAATTACGATTTTGCCCCTAGTTAGTCAAAAAGTCAACTTTTGTGAAAAGTTGTAAAAAGCATGGAAACCATCATTTGGAGTGTTTAACTGCTGTTTAGCAGGAGAATGAATAGATGGGCTAATGATTTTAAGGTTGATGTGAATTAAGCACACTTTATAGTGCTGATTTTGATGTTTTGTAAATCATCCCTTTTTAAAGAGCCATCTATCATATTTTGTGAGAATGAATCGTGCTGGAGCACAGCTCGCACTGGATTTCATATATTTTGCACACACATTAGTGCTGGATTTTGATTTCGCACTAGATTTCCATGACATGAATGATAGAGTACTGGAGTTATTACTCGTACTCAATTTTATATGATATATGCATGACAGAGTGCTGGAGCGATTAGCTTGTACTCGAGTTTTTCATGAGATACATGACAGAGTGCTGGAGCGTTGCTCGTACTCAATTCTTCATGATTTATACATGACATAGTACTGGAGCTATTGCTCGTACTTGATTTGATTATATTATGCATAGCATGGTACTGGAGCTATTGCTCGTGCTTGATTTAATACATGAACTATGCATTGACCTAGTTGCTAGAGGTTTACTCGCACTAGAGTTGAGTTTGTGATTTGAAACAGTGTTTGAGCGGAGTGTCGACTGTGAGTCGCACTCAAAGGCGCGCACTGTATGTGATATAATACATGTTACAAACCCATGCCCGCATCCTTGTGTGACTGAGTGTCACATTATGTGAGAGGATAGCCGCATAAGGGTATTAGAGATGTGGTATGATATTCCATGGTTTAAGGGCTAAGACCTATGGCAGGCACCCCGACTCTGATGTAGGGTCCACGGGTGTACTTTGTACCGTGCATGTGGAATGGGAGTACACTGTACCGTGTGTTGTTGTGGAGTTGAGGAGGATATAGCTGACGTTTGTGATGGACTGACCCCCCTCCCGTTGCAGCAGTGATGCCCCGCACACCGAGATCTGTGTTGCTTGAGATCACATGTTGGATATGATCATAGTCCAGGATACTATTTGCATTTCACCACAGAGTCTCACATGATATATCACATTGATTGACTGATTTAAATTGTGAACAGACCCGAGGGATGGGTCGGACTCCGATTTTGTGATGTGAATGATTTAAATGCCATATTTATTGTGATTTAAATATACATGGCATGATTTACATAAAGGCATGATTTATATAAAGATGCATTGTTTTGCACTACATGCCTACATTTGAGAAAGAAAGCATGATTTTTGTACATGGGATTTAATCTGTACAAGTATACATATATATATTTAAAGACATGCTTTTAAAGTGAGTTAAAGAAATAATGTTTTCAAGGCATAGCATTATTTTGAGTAGATAGTGTAGATATCTACTTGCTTGCCTGATTTCCTTATTGAGCGCGTTGTATGCTCACCCCCCTTTCTTTACATCTCTCTACAGAGCATCAGCAGTAAAGCGAGAGTTATTGAGGGATAGTATTTCCTGAGTCCACTGCTAGTTCCTATCGATCGCTAGGTATACAGACTTTGGACGGTTATATATCTAAACATAGAAACAGCACAGTGATGTATACGATATATATTATGGGGAATGTATTTGTGTTAGCTTTTATATAATCTCACGTGTATTATAAAAGCAGTTACAGTCAGTAACAGTATATTGACATGTATGTATAAAAATGGATGATGTGGTAAGCGAGGACTCTGACATCGAATCACAGCCCAACCATTTAAGAGAGGAAAGGTAAGTTAAAAATGCGAAAAATTTGTAGTGGTTTTTGGTTAAGTCATGGATTTGAGAACAGGTCCTGAAAAAAATGGAAGGATGGTGTTTTTCCCGAAATTTTCAGATTTTCAGCACTCCTTTTATAGAATAAACTTGAAGAGATCGATCTGCACCAAGAGGAGATCGATCTGGTCCCCTTAAATCCCTTTTTTTCATGGCAATTTAAGCATGAGATCAATCTGTCGAAGCTTGAGATCGGTCTGCTCCCAAACAGAGAGATAAGGAGATCGATCTATATGTTTGAGGATCGATCTTTTCATTACAGAATGGTTAGGAGATCGATCTGGCCCCATTGGAGATCGATTTGCTCTATTTCATTGCCCAAATAAGAGCATTCTGGCTCTTCCAGATCGACCTCTCATCCAATGAGATCGATGTGGCCTTTATACTTTCTAGATTTTCTACAGTTTTCCTGCTGTAACTCACACCCAAATGTCCTTAATTTGCTACCATAGCCATTTTCCTCATCCATCCACCTTTATGACTTGAAAATGGCATCCATTCATACCTTATGCACATTGAAACTTGTGTGCATTCATTGTATATCCAAAGGTATACTATATAAAACCAAATGGAAGCATTTATATTCATACAACTTTCTTCCATTTACCACACTACTCATTTTGAGTTCCAATCACATTCCTTACTTATAAAAGTCCATTTCCTCATATTCATATAAAATGGAACCTGTGTGTACATTACAAAATCATACTACCATTATGTACATTGAATCCATGGACTTACATCAAACATACTTCACATTACAAGTCCATTCACATTTATTTGATCCAATTACACACATTACAACTATACATGTACGGGGTCTCACATTCTCCCCCTTCAAGAAATTTGGTCATCCAAATTAGTACCAAATCACTCTTCAAAAAGTTGGGGGTATTTCTCCCATATCAAGTTCTCCAATTCCCATGTGGCCTCTTCCATCGTGTGATGTTGCCAAAGAACTTTCACTAAAGGAATTGTCTTATTCCTCAACACTTTCTCTTTTCTGTCCAATATCCGGACCGACTTCTCTACATATGTCATACTTTCATTGAGCTCCAACGGCTCATATCTTATCACATGTGCCGGGTCCGAGTGATACTTCTGAAGCATTGAGACGTGGAAGACGTTATGAACATTTGCCAAGTCTGGAGGCAACGCCAACCGATACACCTTATCTCCCACTCTCTCCAAAATCTCAAAGGGTCTGATATATCTAGGGCTCAGCTTGCCCTTCTTACCAAATCTCATAATACCCTTGGATGGTGAAACTTTCAGAAATACTGACTCACCCTCATCAAACTCTAGTGGTCTCCATCTCTTTTCAGCATAACTCTTTTATCAGCTCTGAGCTGTCTGTAATCTATCACATATCAATCGGACGTCCTCAGATGCCTCATGCACTAAGTCAGGAGCAAAAATCTGTCTGTCACCAACCTCTTCTCATCCAATAGGGGATCGACATCTGCGCCCATACAGTGCCTCATAGGGTGTCATCCCGATACTCGTATGATAGCTATTATTATAGGCGAACTCGACTAACTGCAGGTGGTCATCCCAAGAGCCTCTGAAATCTAGTACACATGCTCTCAACATATCCCTGAGGGTCTGTATAGTTCTCTCTGACTGCCCATCTGTCTGAGGATGAAAAGGGGTGCTAAAACTCAGTCGGGTCCCCAGCGCTTCCTGAAAATATCTAGCAAAATAAATAAGTTTGGGGGAAAATAAATTGAGCTCTTATGTTAAAGATCCTAGAAAGTAATACATGTTAAGGGTATTTAAACCTAAATCGACTTTATCAAACCTTAGCCCCATCCTTACATTACAAGCTTAATGAAGTCCTATTGATCTTTAGTTAAGTGTGACTACATTAGTGGAGAGAGAAGTGAAAAGTAAACTTATGGGAATGATCACATGTCATTGACTTTTCATTCACTGTGTTTGCATAATCTAATCTGGATAATGTACTGTGAAGTGACTTTGACATTTTTCACACACTCATGAGGAGTCCAATTTGGGTTCCGACTTATGATTGAATGATTCTTAATGTTGGACTTGTAATTGTGAGTCTTTGAGATCATAGTCTGTACTTTATCTTTGAGGATAATATTGGAGAAATTATTATGTTTTGTACTTGTCATTCCTACGATTATTTTGTTTTGCTTAAGGACAAGCAAAAGCTCAAGTTTGGGGGTGTGATAATTCTATATTTTTAGAATTATTTGTGTTTAATTTCTTAATTAATTATATAAATCCCCAATTTATTTTGTTAATTATCCCATTTATTTAATTAAAATTCTCATGTTTGCAGATAAATTAAATCCAGATGAATTTTGAATATTTCGGTAGAAAATGAATCGAAATTGAGCTAAAATCGAGATTGGACCACGCGGACAACACGAGCCTAGCACATCCAATTGGACAAAAAGACAGATGACATGGAAATATCTTTTCAAGGAACCAATGGTGTGAAGACAAGTGGCCAATCAATGCCAACTCATCTAGGATTGAAAAATTACAATTGTATCCCCAAATTTGTGTATAAATAGAATATGATGGCAATTAAAAAAAGGGTAGCCTAGGTTAGAATAGAGGTAAATTGGGGTAGAATAGTTTTAGGTTAATTTTAAAGCTTTCTTTGTTTTTACGAATAGTTTTTTTTCTTCTTTCTGATAGCCACCATTGATATAGAATCTTTCAAGCTTCCATGTTATTTTCTTTAAATGAAAAAGTTTAATTCTAGTTGCTAGTAATATCTTCTACTGCATTTATTTTTATTTTCTTTTCTTAGTAGTTTGTTCGGGTTGCTTGTTTTTTTTTTCTGTTTGGTTGTTATCTTTCTACTGCCCACGCATATATAGGGGGAACCATTCGGTCATGCCTCAGTCGGTACTGCCTATGTATCGTTTTGGGTAGTATGAGTCGGGTGTGAGGAGCCATGAACCACCGCAAATTAGCTCATCTCGACGCCACTGTTTAGTGTTCAATTCCTGCCGATTTGTTATTACATTTTTCTGTTTGTATGCTTGATTATTTTGCTTTCTTTTGTTCACTGCATTGAGTACTAGAAAGCTGGTGACAGCAGCTATTTTCCTCTACTCCTTTTGTGTTTTTAATTTCAGTCGGCTATCTATTTGCATTTTCAGTTTTCATTAATTGTTGTAGTTTCCATTAGATGCATGACTTACTCTCTTTAATAATTATGGGGATTAGTTTCATTTTCTTTTTAGCAGCTGTTAGCTTCTCTGTTATGCTCTGTTTTGAGAATTTGATATTGTTCATTCTCTTTTCATGACTGCATTCTACATTCATCTAAGTGTGATGGCTGCAAATTGACAGGATATGTACTGACCGATGCTTGCAAGGTTGAAATTACTGTTACCTGGAGAGATGAAAGCTTGGATGGACATGTTTGGTTAAGCCTCGGTAACTTACGGTTGCTACAAGAAATAGAAAAAAAATATGTTCGGGGCATCAGGAGCAGTAGTTATAATTGGTATAAGGACGCTGTTTGGTAAATGGTAGCTGAATCAGATGCCATTTCCTATCAGCTGCTAGTCATCTTAGATCATTCATTTTGTTATGTTAAATTCCAGCTCTTCCATTTTCATGCTCTGGTTTTATTTATTTGAGTTATTGCTTTATTATCTTTAGTTTAATTATTTGTTTTACTGATTGGTTATCTTACTTTACTTGTGAGAATGTGTAGTATCTGACTAACCGAACAGCAGAGATGCAACAGGTGCTGTACACGTTGAATGTGGCAGCTAAAGCTGGAAATGGTGTAGAGTGTTGGACCCGTGCAGAGCAGCAATGCCTGCAACAGTATATGACAAAATCGGGAGCAGCACCAGGCCACGCATGTCATGGAAGATTGGTGATGAAGACCACGTCTGAAGCAACGCCTAATTGTACCAGGATAGCAGACTGAGAACACAGAACCGAGAGGCATGGTGCAGAAGCAACCCATTACAGCCTGAAACCGAGAACACGCCTGGGCAGAAAAGAATGGAGAAGAACGTGTACAGTGTCACATATCGGGACCACTTTAGTGTTTGCAATTCACTTAAGGCCATGTTTGGCACATTGCATTGTAGCTTTAATCCATTTTCATGCATTTTTAGAATAGTTAATTCCAATTTAATTTGTTAGCATAAGAAGTTATGATTTTAATTTTATTTGCAAGATTAGTTATAGTTCAATTTATTGATTAGTCTAGAACTTAGATTTAATTATGTCATTAGTTAATTTTTATCTTTATTAGAATTAATTTAGATTAAACTCAATTCATGCATTTTTATTTTAAGTTTGTTTAAAGTTTAGTTTAATTAAATTTTATTGCTTTATTTTCATATTTGCATTTTATTTTAGTTGCCTTAATTCATTTTAACTGTTTTAATTTTCTTTTATAGGTTATTTGCTTTTAATTGTTCGAAGTACTGTAAGTAAATTTTGTTCAGTTTTATTTTCTTTAGTTCTGATTATTTTATTTCTTTCCAGTTTTTTTAATTAGCCTTATTAGATCACCCACTTTAATTTCATAATTTGCTAGAATATACTTAGGGTAAGATTAACCGATAGTTAATTAGGCTAATCAACTTCTCTGTGGGACGATAATTTCGGGACTCAAATCCCATTAGTACTTGTACGACTCGTGCACTTGCGGACAATACCCTTAGGGTGTATCAGTCTGGATTATCAAATTTTATTTATTGGAGACAAGGAAGTTTGTTCTGAAATGAAGTCAATACAGCGGAGGTTTGATGCATCTATTTTTCAGGGAGGATCAAAAGTTTCCTTCCTCCTTTCAGATTATTAACTATTTTTGCAGAGAGCAGATGTTCATTTCTGTATATCATTGTTCGACAAAACCATTTTCCCTATATTTTTTGTAAAAAAGACATCAATTGCAGCTCCTGGTGAAATGATCACTACATGCAAGGGCAAGAGAAGAAGTGATTTTGCTGAGAGGTTGCTAAAAGTATTATGACTGGGTTATGGGTAATAGTGTCAACTCAAAACCTGCTCGCTAGATTAGCAACTGTTGCTATCTTCTTTGGGAGTTCTACCTTGTCAACACCTAAATCTTTCTCGGAACTTCCTCGTAGAATTCGAAGGACCTTTGCAGAATATAAAGTCCTAGTGTTCTTGACCTTCATAGCAACCAATTGCAAGGGAAAATCTCATTTCTTCCATAATATGCCACCTATCTGGATTACTCGAACAACGATTTCAGCTCTGTTTTGCCAGTTGTCATCGGTGCCTACCTCAATTTTGCTTATTTCTTCTCTCTCTCGGGTAATACATTTCAAGGGAGCATCCTCAAGTCGATATGCAACAATACATATCTCCAAGTACTTGATCTGTCTAATAATTCCCTGAGTGGGTCAATTCCTAAATGACTAACTCAATAGAGTTTATCCTTTGGGGTGTTGAATTTAAGGATAAGCAATCTGGATGGTGTTATTCCTGATACATTACCGCAAGAATATGGGTTACAAACTCTAGATCTCAACCGAAACTTACAATAAACAAAGGGCTTGAAGCAAAAAATACGCGAGGTAAGCCATAGAGAAAATGTGCAAAGGCTTGAAGCGAAAAATGCGCGAGGTAAGCCACGAAGACAAAGTGCAAGGGCTTGAAGCGAAAAATGCGCGAGGTAAGCCACAAAGACAAATGTGCGAGAGCTTGAAGTGAAAAGTGCGCGATGTAAGCTAAGCACTCAATCAAGGGCTTGAAGTGAAAAATGCGCGAGGTAAGCCACGAAGACAATGTGCGAGAGCTTGAAGCAAAAAATGCATGATGTAAGCTAAGCACTCAATCAAGGGCTTGACGCGAAAAATGCGCGAGGTAAGCCACAAAGACAATGTGCGAGAGCTTGAAGCGAAAAGTGCGCGATGTAAGCTAAGCACTTAATCAAGGGCTTGAAGCGAAAAATGCGCGAGGTAAGCCACGAAGACAATGTACGAGAGCTTGAAGCAAAAAATACGCGAGATAAGCCACAAAGAGAATGTGCGAGAGCTTGAAGCGAAAAGTACGCGATGTAAGCTAAGCACTCAACCAAGGGCTTGAAGCGAAAAATGCGCAAGGTAAGCCATGAAGACAATGTGCGAGAGCTTGAAGCGAAAAGTGTGCGATGTAAGCTAAGCACTCAATCAAGGGCTTGAAGCAAAAAATGCGCGAGGTAAGCCAAAAGACACTCTGCGAGAGCTTGAAGCAAAAAATGTGCGAGGTAAGCCATGAAGATAAATGTGCGAGAGCTTGAAGCGAAAAATGCACGATGTAAGCTAAGCACTCAATCAAGGACTTGAAGCGAAAAATGCACAAGGTAAGCCACGAAGACAATGTGCGAGAGCTTGAAGCGAAAAGTGCACGATGTAAGCTAAGCACTCAATCAAGGGCTTGAAGTGAAAAATGCGCGAGGTAAGCCACGAAGACAATGTGCGAGAGCTTGAAGTGAAAAGTACGTGATGTAAGCTAAGCACTCAATCAAGGGCTTGAAGCGAAAAATGCGCGATGTAAGCTAAGCATTCAATCAAGGGCTTGAAGCGAAAAATGCGCGAGGTAAGCCACGAAGACAATGTGTGAGAGCTTGAAGTGAAAAGTGCGTAAGCTAAGCACTCAATCAAGGGCTTGAAGTGAAAAATGCGCGAGGTAAGCCACGAAGACAATGTGCGAGAGCTTGAAGTGAAAAGTGCGCGATGTAAGCTAAGCACTCAATCAAGGGCTTGAAGCGAAAAATGTGTGAGGTAAGCCACGAAGATAATATGTGAGAGCTTGAAGTGAAACGTGCGCGATGTAAGCTAAGCACTCAATCAAAGGCTTGAAGCGAAAAATGCGCGAGGTAAGCTACGAAGACAATGTGCGAGAGCTTGAAGTGAAAAATGCGCGATATAAGCTAAGCACTCAATCAAGGGCTTGAAGCGAAAAATGTGCGAGGTAAGCCACGAAGACAATGTGCGAGAGCCTGAAGCAAAAAGTGTGCGATGTAAGCTAAGCACTCAATCAAAGGCTTGAAGCGAAAAATGCGCGAGGTAAGCTACGTACCCAAATAAAGGGCTTGAATTGAAAAATGCGCGAAGTAAGCGACGAAAAAAAGTGCAAGAGCTTGAAGCGAAAAGTGCGCGAGGTAAGCTATGCACTCAAAGTAAGGGCTTGATGCGCGAGATAAGCCACGCACCCAAATAAAGGGCTTGAAGCGAAAAATGAGCGAAGTAAGCCACGAAAAAAAAGTGCAAGAGCTTGAAGCGAAAAGTGCGCGAGGTAAGCTATGCACTTAAAGTAAGGGCTTGATGCGCGAGATAAGCCACGCACTCAAACAAGGGCTTGAGAATTTGGTGTCAGACTCTAGCTTGAGAATTCAACTTCAGAGTCTAACGTGAGGACTTGACCTGAGGCTACGATGTGAATAGATGTACTCTTCCGCAAGATTATACCTAGCGAAAGAGTGGGGAGCAATTATTGTGACGGATAATAATAATAAATAAAAAGTGGCAAAAAAGAGTAATTAGCATTTGATTCAAACTCAACCTCATCTACATGGTTGTAACATTATCAGGGTAAAAATCAAAATATATATAGCTAAAGAAAGAGAGTTTCAATCAGATACAAACTCATATCTTTAAAAGCACAATGACCATCAACAAGCAGGGGGAGAGGTATGATACGTGAAACTAAATCTTTATTTTATTTACAGAAACTCTGTCAAATTCTCTGGCTAACTTAAGCATCGGAGTCCTTACACAGGGAACAACCCCTGCGTCCCTCTGATCATTATTTTTCTTGCAGAGCTTTCGGTAGCACGTGTCATAAAAATCAAGGCGATGGCGTAAGCAATTCGTAATTGTTGTAACCGAGCAACAACTGAGTATATAACTCTTTTCTAAGAATCCCTTAGACTCCTCGAGTCTATTGATTCGTATTAAATAGGTATATTACACTCTTAATACCTCAAGTTCATGATTTTCACTTCATTCTGGCATTTCATCAAACACCACATATAGTCAATTTGAGCTACTTTTGTTTCTAGCACATGAACTTTATCAATTTATTTTATAAGCATCTATATATATGCTTAATAACCTCTCGACATGCTTAAATCATCATCAAATCCATGCCTACTCAATAACTCTTCACTTTGGCTTATTTAGCCATTTTCTAGGTCATGGATAGTTTAGCACTTCTAAGACGTTTCAACCATTAATTTATATACCAATCTACTCAGACAACTATATAAATTAACATATATGAGATTGGGATATTGGAATCTTACCAAATCTCAGCTTTTCTCCACTTAGCACACTTTGGGGGAAAAACTTCTTCTCTCCCTTAAATGGATCACCTCAACTTCTCGCTTCTAACTATGTTGTTCTTCTCCACTCTATGAACAACTTTGATGGAACAAACTTGCCTCCAACCTCTATGGAAACTGTTTATACTTTAGAGGGGGATTTAGGTCACTTGGTGTCAAAATATGGAAAGGTTTTGGTTTATTCTCGTGAATGCAGGTCAGTAGGTCCTGTTTTATAGAAATTGCCTTGATGAGATCGATCTACTACCCCAAGAGATTAATCTTCTCATCATTTTTCCTCTTGAAACCGACCTTCCAGGCTTAATGAGATCGATTTGCTCCTAGCATGAAATCGATTAGCACAACACATAACCTTAAGGAGATCGATCTTCTCTTGCATGAGATCGATCTGTTGCAAGTCAGTAGCTTAAGGAGATCGATCTGGTTCCATTGGAGATCGATCTGCCCTGTTCCATTGCTCGAACGGAAGCAGTTTTGGCTCTTCCAGATCGATCTTTCCTCCAATGAGATCGATCTGGCATTCATATTTTCCAGATTTTACAGCACTTTTCAGCAGTAACTCACACCAAACATACTTGATTTTTCTGCCATAGTCATTTTATCTTCCAACCATCTTTAAGGCTTGAAAATGGCATCCATTTATCCTTTATGCATATTAAAACTTATGTGCATTCATTGTATAAAAGTCCATTTCTTCACATTCATACGTAATGAAACTTGTGTGTACATCACAAGCTTATATCACAAGTGTGTACACCAACTTATAGACTTATATCATTTATGCTTCACATAGCATGTACATGTATATACTTATACATTTCATAAGGTTTATATACAAAAATATGGGTCTTACATAGAATTAGAAGATTGCCCCTGATTTTGGTTCCAAGAAAAGTTAGGGTGATTCCTCCACCCTGAATTGTAGGTGTTCGAGAATGGATTGTTCTGTTGCCTTCGAGATGGGGCAACGTGCTGAACAGACTCTAAATTTAGTGGGCACCTGTCTACAAAGTGTGTACCACCACACAAGGTACATGAAATGAAAGGACTTTGGATAGCTAGAACAGGACTAGGATTATTGGTAGAATTGTGCTGGGTACTGAGTGCCTCTACCTTTTCGTGAGATTGGCTATTTAAGAAGTCAAGGTAGACAATGTGTCTAACTCATAAATACCCGCAGCTTTCTTAGGTATATGCCTCTCCGATAACCACTGATAATTGTTAGCTGTCATCTTATCCAACAGATTGTAAGCTTTCTCCTATCTTACACATCAAAGCTCCTCCCGCAGTAGCATCGACTATGGTCCTATTCTGGCTCGTGAGTCCTTTATAGAAGGTTTGAACTTGAATCCATAAGGGCAGGCCATGATGGGGACACTCCCTAATAAGGTCTTTATATCGTTATCATGCCTCATAAAGGGACTCGGAGTCGAATTAGGAAAATGAAGATATATCACTGCGTAATTTAGCCATTTTGGAAGGAGGAAAGAACTTGGCTAAGAACTGATGGGCTAACTTATCCCAGGTGGAGATGTATCCAGGAGGTAAAGAGGTCAACCAATGTCTAGCTTTATCTCTAAGAGAGAAAGGAAATATCCTAAGCTTAAGTGCATTGTTTGAGAGTCCATTCTGCTTGAAGGTGTTACACAATTCTGGAAATTACCCTAGATGAGCATGTGAGTCATCATGGGGCAGCCCACTGAACTGAAGTGAAGTTTGGATCATTTGGAGGATCGAATGCTTAATTTTAAAGTTGTTTGCTGGGACAGCTGGTGGCCTAATGCCAGTGTAGTAACCTCCTATGGTCGGGACAGGATAATCTCCTACAGTCTTAATCTTTATGTTTTCAGCTATCTTGTCTTGCAGCGGAGCTACTATTTTCCTAGAGTCCTTTCTGATTTTTCTAAGTGTTCTTTCTATTTCAGGATCTAAAGGAAAGCAATCAAAGCTCTTGGTGCTACGCATACAGAAATTCAGAAGTCCTATGGAATGATAATTTTTAAATTTTAAATTTTTTAGAGAGAGAAAATTAACTAATCTAAATTATGGCTCTAAATATTTACAACCTAAGTATGTACAAAACTAGAAGTATACATAAGCATAATTTCGCCGATATTAGTCAATGGCTAATCGTGATCCTCGGCAACGGCGCCAAAAACTTGATTCGCGACGTCCTAGCTTCCTAGATGTGTAAACCGCAAGTGCACAGGTCGCGCAAGTAATAACAAGAATTGAGTCCCAAATTATCATGCCACAGAGAAACAAAGTTAGCCTAACGAAGTACCAGTTAATTTTACCCTAAGTATATCCTAGAAAATTATTAATATTAAAAAGGTGATCTACAAGGTTTAAAATTTAAAATACTGGAAAGTAAGGGAAATAAGAGAAATAGTAAAATAAATAAAATAAGAAAAATAGAGCAAAAATTACTCACAAAGCTCCAAGCAAAATAAAAGCGATAATCTGCAAAAGAAAAATATTGAAACTAGAATTAATTAGTGCAAATTGACTAAAGATGCAAATTTAAGAAAATAAAGAAATAAAAATAAATAGATTAAAACTAGAAAATTCTAATATGAAAATAAAAATTGCATGCGTATAATCTAATTAATTAAAAAAATGCAAAATAATCTAACCTAAGGCATAATGGAATGAAATTCTAATAAAAATTCTAAAACTTTCTAAGTATAACTTTAAACCTAAATACCTAAATGCCTAAATTGGTGACCCTAAATTATATATACTTCTAGGTAATTACTAAATTAATAAAATGCCTAAATAAATAATAAAATCTATTCTAAATGATGCATGAGAAATGAATTTTTTTTTTTTGTGATATGAAAACTAGAATTTAATTACCTTAAAAATTTATAACTTAACCTACTGAATTTAATCTAAACTAAACTAGGATGCAAATTAAAAATATTATAGCTAAATCTTTAATTATATTAATTAAAACAAAAAATAAATCACTAAGCTAAAACTAACAAATTGATAAATTGAATAACTAAAATAAGCTAGTATAATATAAACTAACATATTAACATATATAAATTAATAACTAATAAAACATTATAAGCTAAAATAAAGGAATTAACTGTTGAAGTCTAACAATGCACATCTCTCTGCACTGTTATACGACACCTGCTTCAGATAGCCAGCCGCATTTTTGTGCTTATACCACATGTTGAGTTAATATATTTTGAAATGACAAAACAAGTAAATTCAATAATATAGAAATGATTTAAACATGTTTAGAGGTTATCAGTACCAGAAACTAAGTATTTAAGGTTGAGAGATCGATCTAGTGAGATGAGAGATCGATCTCCTAGGTTTTCTAGTATGAGAGATCAATCTTATGAGAATATGAGATCGATCTGCTAAAAGATTGAAAACTCAAAGAAACTGTATAAGATGTCGAGGAAGCAGAGATCGATCTGTAGGGGTTATGAGATCGATCTGTAAATTACTGGATGTCTGAAAGATCGATCTGGTCTAGGAAGAGATCGATCTCCTCTAAGACAAAGGCTAAAGATAGTAGATCGATCTATGCTCAAACAGAGAGTTTATGAGATCGATCTCCTCAAAGTCAGAGAGCTAAGGAGATCGATCTAGGGTGATTAGAGATCGATCTCCTCTCTACAATAATACTTGCTAGATCGATCTGTAGATCGATCTTGACTCAAACAAAGAGATTGGAAGATCGATCTGCTGGTTCGACAGATCGATCTTCATTAACATTTTTAAGTTGTAAGATCGATCTCTACAAATATGAGATCGATCTCCATGCTTCAAGTTGCTTTGTAATTGCTGGAAATTAAACTAAGAGATCGATCTGGCACTCTACTGGAGGTTCCCAATGGCTCTTTCTGCAAAATCTTCAAAGGGAAAAACAACATTAAATGCTCCAACTACCAATCCTGGTGTATAAAATCAAGCATTGAAGACACTGGAAAAGAAGACACTATTGCTGTAAATTCTGTATATCCTCAAGAAATCTTTTCCAACATTCTCTTTGTCTTCAAACATCATTTATTGATATTGTTGTAAAAATCTTTATGTAGAAGCTATTCTATCCTACCCACAAAAGAAAGTTTTACCTTGTATTCATCATTAATTCAAGAGAGAAGAGGAGAGTTCCTCTGTGAGATAATTTTGTAAAAGGGTGAATATTTGTCTATGTAAAAAGGGTAGAGAGGTTATTCCTTAACCTGTAAAAGGGAGTCTGTAATAGCCATTGATAGAGTGAAAGAAAGCCCTTGACAAGGAGGTCAAGAAAAGATGACGTAGGCAAGAGATTGGCCGAACCTCTATAAACTACTGAGTTTGTTATTTCCTTCCTTTATCTTCTTTCAATTTATTGCATTACATTATATTGATTATTCTTTACTTGCAATTAGATTCAATTAAGTTTAAATTTACCATTAACTTTAGAAAATCGATTCACCCCCCTTTCGGTAGAGCCAACAATTGGTATCAGAGCTAGGACTCTTTGATCATAAAGGAATAACTTCCTAAGAGTTAAAAACGATCTAATAGCTCACAACAATGTAGCAACCAATCTAGTAGGAGAGGGGCATTCTACAGTTAGGCCTCATATGTTCAATGGTGAACATTATGCTTATTGGAAAACTAGGATGATACTTCTCATTCAAGCAAATGATTATGAGGTATGAAGGATTATAACTAAAGGTTCTCAAATCCCAACTAAAAGAATAGAGGGAAGAGATATCCCTAAAGAAGAAGATGAGTGGGATTCAAATGATGTAAAATGTGCTCAGCTAAATGCAAAGGTCATGCACACCCTATTTTGTGCTTTAGGGCCAAATGAATATAATAGAGTCTCCGGCTGTGACAATGCCAAACAAATTTGGGACAAATTGATAATTACTCATGAAGGCACAACTCAAGTAAAGGAGACTAAGGTAGAAATGCTCACACATGATTATGAGCTATTTAGGATGAAAGAAGGAGAGTCAATTAGTGACATGTTCACTAGATTTACTGTTGTAATAAATGGGCTGAAGTCCTTAGGGAAAATCCATTCAAATATAGAAATGGTTAAGAAAATATTGAATAGCCTCTACCAAAATCATGGGAAGCTAAAGTAACTGCAATTGAGGAGTCTAAAGATCCCCACACACTATCACTAGATGAATTAATAGGGTCACTACTCACATATGAAATGAAGTTAAGAAGAAATGAAGAGCCACCTAAGAAAGTGGGAGTAGCTCTAAAATCCACTACTCAAGAAGAGAATAAAAATGAGAGTGGTAGTGAAGAAGATCTTGAAATGGCAATGTTTGTCAAAAGATTTAACAAATTTATGAGAATGAGAGCAAGTGGTAGTGGTAGTGGTAGGAGAAACCACAAGAAAGATCAAGAAGAGTTAGGTAGAAAAGATACTATTATATGTTATGAATGTAAAAAACCTGGACATATTAAATTTAACTGCCCTCTTCTTAAAAGATCAAATGATAGGTTTCACAAAAGAAGGCAATGATGGCAACATGGAGCGACAATGATAGCTCCGATGATGATTCAAATGAGGACACTGCCAATCTATGTTTCATGGCAATTGAAGATGAAAAGGTAACTTTAGAACTTAATGAATATTCCTTTGATGAACTGCAAGATGCATTTGATGATCTTGCATTAGAATATGAATGCATGAGTATGAAGTACAAAAAATTAATATCTAAACTAAAGAAAGAAAATGAGTTATTGCTAAAGGATAAGATAGAATGTGAAAAGAAATTAGAGAATACAAATCTTGAAATTTGTGACCTAAAAGAAAAAATAGTAACTTACATAATTCTTTTACTAGATTTTACATGGGTCAACAAAAATTAGATAACATGCTAGAAACTCAAAGGGCCTTCTTTGATTAGAATGGATTAGGATATGATGGAAAAAGTGGGGAGACTCACCTTAAGAGTTTCATAGCTAGTAGGATTATGCATAAACCCTCAATTACTTGTTCACATTGTAATAAAAAGAGGCATGCATCATATAATTGTAATGTGAAGATGACCACATTTAGAGGAAAATTAGTAAAAAGAATTTGGGTTCCAAAAGTGGTAGTTAATTTCAAAAACATTGATGCAATAGTAAAATGGATCCCTAAGGGATCAAGAATTATATTCACTAACTCCAAAGGACCCAAGAAAATTTGGGTACCTAAGATAAAAGTTTGAATGTTGATTATAGGTAATTGAGCATTGCCACAAAGCAAAAATAAAGGAAGCTTGGTACTTGGACAGTGGATGCTCAAGACACATGACCGGTGATTGAAGGCACTTCAACTCCTTTAAATCAAAAGTTGGTGGAGAAGTTACATTTGGGGACAACTCCAGAGGCCAAGTTGAAGGAAGTGGTTCAATAGGTAATGACTACTTCTCACTAGAAAAGGTCTTACTTGTTAGGGGTCTAAAACATAATTTGCTAAGTATTAGTCAACTTTGTGACAAAGGTTACAAAGTAATTTTTGATTGCTTGAAATGTCATGTTATAGATCCTAAATCTAATAAAGTTCTTTTTCTAGGCCATAGACAAGGTAACATTTACATTGTTTATCTAAATGAACTTAAAAATGAAAATATGTGCCTTATGGTAGACAAAGAAAAAGAACCTTAGTTGTGGCATAGAAGACTAGGTCGTGCTAGCATGCATGTGTTATCTAAGTTAGCTAGAAAAGACCTTGTTATAGGATTACCTAAGTTATCCTTTGACTATGACAAAATATGTGAAGCTTGTGTTAAAGGAAAATATAAAAGGACAACATTTAAACCTAAACATAGTGTATCAACCACTAGGCCTCTTCAATTACTTCACCTAGATCTATTTGGACCAACTAGAACTACAAGCCTAGGTGGTAAGCATTATGGGTTTATGATTGTAGATGATTACACTAGGTTCACTTGGGTATTCTTCTTAAGAGTAAAGAATGAAGCCTTAGAAAAATTCATTGTCTATACAAAAGTGGTCGAAAATGAAAAAGGTTGCACTATAACTAGTATTAGAAGTGATCATGGCAAGGAGTTTGAAAATATTGGATTTGATTAATATTGCAATGACCAAGGAATTAGTCATAATTTTTCAGCCCCTAGGACACCACAACAAAATGGGGTAGTTGAGAGAAGAAATAGAACATTGAAAGAAATGGCTAGAACCATGTTGTGTAAAAATAACTTACCTAAATATTTTTGGGCTGAAGCTATAAATACATCTTGCTATATCATTAATAGAGCTATGATTAGACTAATTTTAAAGAAAACCCCTTATGAGCTTTACAAGGGAAAGAAGCCTAATATTACCTATTTTCACCCCTTTGGTTGTAAATGCTTTGTCTTAAATAATGGAAAAGACAATTTAGGAAAATTTGATGCCAAGAGTGATGAGGGAATCTTTTTAGGTTATTCTTTGAATTTAAAGGCATATAGAGTATATAACAAAAGAACATTGATGGTTGAAGAATCAATACATGTAATATTTGATGAGTCAAATGATATATCTAAAAGTTCAACCAATGATGAGGATATTGAAATATTTGATGAAAACTTGAAAGAAACCTCAAACATAGAGAATGATCTATTAGAAAATCTTGACATTAATAAAGAGGATGAAGAAGAACTAGAAATATTAGAAAGAGAGTCTAGAGCAACAAGAGAATTAGGATATGTCAAAGATTGTGAAATAGTAGGAGATCCAACTCTTGGAGTTAAAACTAGATCATCTCTAAGGAATGTGTGTCAATATATAGCCTTTGTATCTAAAATTGAACCTAGAAATGTCAATGAAGCTTTAGATGATAATAATTGATTTTTAGCTATGCAAGAAGAACTAAATCAATTTGAAAGAAGCAAAGTATGAAAACTAGTTCCTAGACTTAGTGATCACTCTATAATTAGAACTAAATGGATCTTCAAGAACAAGATGGATGAAAATAGTGTGATCATAAGAAACAAAGCTAGGCTAGTTGCACAAGGCTATAGGCAAGAAGAAGGAATAGACTACGATGAAATTTATGCATCGGTAGCTAGATTAGAAGCAATAAGAATGCTACTTACCTTTGCATGCTATAAAAACTTCAAGTTATACCAAATGGATGTAAAAAGTGTATTTTTGAATGGCTTTATCAATGAAGAAGTTTATCTTGAGCAACCTCCCGGTTTTGAAAGTCATGAATTTCCTAAACATGTATTCAAACTATCCAAGGCACTTTATGGTTTGAAACAAGCTCCTAGAGCATGGTATGAAAGACTATCAAAGTTTCGAATAGAAAAAAGATTTTCAAGAGGAAAAGTAGATACTACTTTGTTTATCAAAAATAAAAATAAAGATTTACTAGTTGTTCAAGTGTATGTAGATGATATTATTTTTGGATCAACTACTGAATCTCTATGCCAAGAGTTTGCTAAGATAATGCAAGGAGAATTTGAAATGAGCATGATGGGAGAACTTACCTACTTCTTGGGACTTCAAGTGAAGCAAACTAAAGATGGAACCTTCATCAATCAAGCTAAATATACTAAGGATTTGCTCAAACGATTTGGAATGGATAACTGCAAACCTCAAGTAACTCCAATGGGCACCAACATCTAGCTTGATAAAGATAAAAGTGGTAAGTGTGTAACACTAAACTATATAGGTCTATGACTGGTTCATTGCTTTATCTTACTGCAAGTAGACCAGATATTTTGCTTAGTGTATGCCTATGTGCTAGATTTCAATATTCTTTTAGGGAGTCACATTTACTAGCCACTAAAAGGATCTTTAGGTATCTTAAAGACACTCCTTCACTAGAACTTTGGTACCCTAAGGACTCTACCATTGCTCTTCATGCTTTTTCTGATGCAGATTTTAGGGGTTGTAAAATAGATAGAAAGAGCACTTCAGGAACATGCCAATTCTTAGGAAATAGATTAATCTCATGGTTCTCTAAGAAACAAAATAGTGTAGCACAATCCACAACAGAAGCAGAATATATAGCAGCTTGTAGTTGTAGTGCTCAACTGTTATGGATTAAACAACAAATGAAAGACTATGGTATTGACATGAAGCAAGTCTCAATCAAATGTGATAATACCAGTGTCATTAATCTCTCCAAAAATCCTATTCAACACTCTAGAACTAAGCATATTGAGATTAGGCATCATTTTCTTAGAGATCATGTACAAAAAGGAGATATCATTCTAGAATATATTGATACTCTACATTAAATAGCTGATATCTTCACCAAACCACTTGATAGAGATAGGTTTTGTGTTCTTAGAGGTGAATTAGGACTCATGAATGTTCCTTGAGATTTATCCCCTTCAAAACCTTGATTTCAAAGTGATTTTCAACTGATTTTTCAATGTTTTTTCTAGGCAAAAAGTTTGAGAGATCGATCTTCAATCACTATAGATCGATCTTCATGCTCCAAATTGGCCTAAAGCAGAAAGGTTCAGCTAAGCAGATCGATCTTCTTTACCATAAGATCGATCTCCTTAAGACTCTGTAAAATAGCAGATCGATCTATGCATTTGGCAGATCGATCTTCTTCAGCCTTTGTAAAATAGCAGATCGATCTATGCATTTGGCAGATCAATCTTCTTAAGCTTCTGTAACATAGCAGATCGATCTCTGTATTTGGCAGATCGATCTCCTTGAGCTTCTGTATTTTGAAGATCGATCATTTGAAACATCAGATCGATCTCCTCAAGTTTTTGGAAATATCAGATCCATCTAGTACCTCAACAGATCGATCTCCTTAGCCCTGGACTATAAAAACTGCTTCAAAATCCCCAAATTTCAAAAACCCATTTCTTCAAATCCTTAACCCTCTGTCGCACCTCATCCTTTGATTCTCACTACCAGATTGATCTCGGTAAGGTTTTTGTCAAATGTTGTCATCAATCTGTGTTCTACTAACCTACATTGTTGAATTTTCTTTAAAAATTTCTTTATTTTTTTGTTGAAATCTTCATTAGGGCAATTCTAGCACTATTTCATTGCCTAGGTTTTTAGAGAACTCTTCAAACTAGTGTTTAGGTGTGTTTAGAACAATCCTTGAGTGTGTCTTGGTCGTTTCTTAGTATACAATTATGCCTCGTCTTAAGAGAGCGGCCAACAGAGAGACTAGACCCTCTTCCTCACAACCACCCATTGTCTCTTCTGTCACTACCTTTAACAGGTGTTTTCAAACACCAGCAAAAAGGAAACGATATGAAGAGTATTTCTCCACTATGCCAATTAAACATTGGCGAACAATTGACTTCTCTTTTTTTAAATCGTATTAACTTTCCTTATCTGTCAAAAATGGAAGATTTTGGTTAGCTTCCATTTCTTAAAATTAACACCCCGGCACCTCCAAACATCATCAGGGCCTTCTTTTCTAACACTGAACTCATCTACGACCCTGATGATACCTGCAAAATACTAGGATTTAAAACGTTTGTCATGTCTAAAATAATATATATAGACACATCCATACTAGCCCAAGTGTTTGACATAAAAGATGAGGGGCTGACCGATGAAGAGGATGAGGTACCTCTAGAATTTAACCTCCCCGGGGATAAGGCGAGTGATCTACCGATGCACCCGAGGTTACTCCACCTTATCATCTCGTGGAATCTTAGACCCTTTAGTACCCGCCACTCCACGGTCAGGAGACTAGATCGATTTGGCTCCATCACCTTCATTCTTCACAAAATCAAAAATCCAATCTAGTCTATTTCATTTATGAAGACTGGCTAAAAATCGTACGCGGCTAAGCCTTCATGATAGTCTTTCCACAACCGCTTACGTACTTGCTTCAACGACTCGGGGTCAATTGTTCCTGTGAGACCGGTGAAGTGCCTTCTCCAAAGAGCGTATTAAACATTAGCACACTTCACCACATGGGATACTACAAGGACTTTCAAGGGCAATGGAGGAAGAAGCGAGAACACCAGTCTGAGGCAGCCATGGAAGAAGACCCATCAACAGAGCCTATTACCCCACCAGCTGAACCTACTGAGGTTCCTTTTTCATCGACTGCTCAGCCCACTGCACCTGCATCATCATTCGACGGGCTGGAATCGATTGTGGCGATGATTATGGAGCTCAACCGAAAGATGGATGAAGGATTTGCAAACCTTCATGCCACACAACAGGCTATGTTCGATGAGCTGCAGGTTACTCGCACTCGATTTGAGGAACTGATGGAGCGATTTCCTCCTCAGCCTTAGGACATGATTGTTAAGAATGTTTTAGATATTTATTCATGTTTACTGTTTGTTGTTTGAAACATCATTTACTGGAATGCTTATTTTGTAAGATGACATGATAGTTCATTTTGAAATGTGTTATGCTTAGTTATCATTTTAAAGTGACATATCTTTTGGAAGTTAACTAACTTTATGCCTTTATTGCCATTGATATGATAAAAAGGGGGAGAAGAATATGCTAAGAAAACATGTTTAATGTTTTAAAGGAAGCTTAATTTAAGGGGGAGTTAAGGGGAGCTTACATTAAGGAAGAGTTTTTGAAAGCAAAACAAATTTTGTGCATAATGCAAATGGGGTAACTAAACATGTTTATTACATAAGTTTTGTCATATCAAAAAGGGGGAGATTGTTGAGTTAATATATTTTGAAATGACAAAAGAAGTAAATTCAATAATATAGAAATGATTTAAACATGTTTAAAGGTTATCAGTACCAGAAACTAAGTATTTAAGGTTGAGAGATCGATCTGGTGAGATGAGAGATCGATCTCCTGGGTTTTCTAGTATGAGAGATCGATCTCATGAGAATATGAGATCGATCTGCTAAAAGATTAAAAACTCAAAGAAACTGTATAAGATGTTGAGGAAGCAGAGATCGATCTGTAGGGGTTATGAGATCGATCCGTAAATTACATGATGTCTGAAAGATCGATCTGGTCTAGGAAGAGATCGATCTCCTCTAAGACAAAGGCTAAAGATAGTAGATCGATCTGAAGATCGATCTATACTCAAACAGAGAGTTTATGAGATCAATCTCCTATGGATAGAGATCGATCTCCTCAAAGTCAGAGAGCTAAGGAGATCGATCTAGGGTGATTAGAGATCGATCTGTAGATCGATCTTGCCTCAAACAGAGAGATTGGAAGATCGATCTACTGGTTCGACAGATCGATCTTCATTAACATTTTCAAATTGTAAGATCGATCTCTACAAATATGAGATCGATCTCCATGCTTCAAGTTGCTTTGTAATTGCACGAAATTAAACTAAGAGATCGATCTGGTCATAATGGGAGATCGATCTGGCACTCTACTGGAGGTTCTCAATGGCTCTTTCTGTAAAATCTTCAACGAGAAAAACAGCATTAAATGCTCCAACTACCAATCTTGCTGTATAAAATCAAGCATTGAAAACACTGAAAAAGAAGACACTATTGTTATAAATTCTGTATATCCTCAAGAAATCTTTTCAAACATTCTCTTTGTCTTCAAACATCATTTACTGATATTGTTGTAAGAATCTTTGTGTAGAAGCTATTCTATCCTACCCACAAAAGAAAGCTTTACCTTGTATTCATCCTTAATTCAAGTGAGAAGAGGAGAGTTCCTCTGTGAGATAATTTTGTAAAAGGGTGAATATTTGTCTGTGTAAAAAGGGTAGAGAGGTTATTCCTTAACCTGTAAAAGGGAGTCTGTAACAGGCATTGATAGAGTGAAAGAAAGCTCTTGACAAGGAGGTCAATAAGGAGGACGTAGGCAAGAGATTGGTCGAACCTCTATAAACTACTGAGTTTGTTGTTTCCTTCCCTTATCTTCTTTCAATTTATTGCATTACATTATATTGATTATTCTTTACTTGCAATTAGATTCAATTAAGTTTAAATTTACCATTAACTTTAGAAAACTGATTCCCCCCCTCTTGGTAGAGCCAACACACACTACTGCCTGTACCACTTTATGTTTCACACGTCCCCTGCAACACAGCACCCATGCACTGCAGCCAACACCTTCCTCCCACTAAGCTGCCCTGCACTGTCTCTGCAATCATAGCTGCTCCAGTGAGATTCCCATCCAAGCTACGACAACACCAAACAGTAGCTGAACATAGACATGCTAGCATTCTCTGTTGTCAACTTTCCTGAACTGCACCACATTCTGTCCTTACATTCTTATGCTTTCTGCTTCAACGAACTCCATGCAGCCTTTCGCTTCTGTCAAGCGCAGCTCAGCACTGCTTCATGCACCACCATTCCTGCTGCCAACATTCCTCCTCAACACAGACCAGCTCTGTCACAAGTCATGCACCTTCTAACTCTTCTTTCATGCTTCAACTCTAATACTAGGCAGAATTTGTGTCCTGCAGTGTCAGGACAGAAATGAAACGCAGCAGCCATGACTTGTGTCCTAGCAGCCTCCTCCAAGCACGTCCTCAACAATCTTGAAAGAAGCGAAGAAGGCGAAGAAAAAGTAAACAAAGCAGCAACCAAGCAGTAGAACTGAGGTAAAATTTTAACACTGCAGAATAGGAAATCAAATAAAACAAAAGCAGAAGTTGTTAGCTTATAAGTTGAAAGCAGTAAATATAAAACAGAAAATGTAAAATGGAATGAAACCAAGAGCTAAAGAAAAGAAAAAAAATGAACAGTATATGAATGTAACGACCTGATTTTCCTACTCTTACCTTAGTTGGGCTATGAGTCGATGATTATTTCCCATAGTAAATTATCATTCTTATGTATTTTATGGTAACAAATTGAATATAAAATCTAAGTAATTTTTTTTTTGGTAATTAAACAGAATAAGAGTTTATTACACATGATTAAGTTCACCTATTTCCCCAGACTCAGATACAATACTGCATTACTGTACGTACAAAATTATACACCAATTACATGTCTAAACAGGGTATACCTTTGTGCGTATAAGGGTGTCCCTCTGACGTATGACCGCAAATTAAAAACTACCCATCAACCTTTTTTTCTGAGGGAACTCTGTGGATGTAAAATAAGGGATGAGCTTAACATGCTCAGTAAGAAAAATCAAGCGGCAGGTAGATGAATACACTATCTACAAAATATGGGCTTTAAGTAATACTATACAGTTCAGTGTAGTATAGTGAAAATTACCAGTTTCTCACAATATCAGTATCACAAAATTACCATTTTCCCATAGTATTGGTATCACAGAAAACATTATTGCAAAATATCATTTAAATCAAATGCAGTAAAATAAAACTCATTTCATATCAGAAATTCACATAATCAAAACTCAGTGCAGATAAATCAAATAAGTGAGGCATGGCGGAATATTCATCATCAATAATTAATCAAACAATACGATAATTGGCCAATGTCAGTGACTCCGGATAATCACGGGCCAACTGTGCCAGGATGTCAAGTGTCGTAGGAGTGATCAGCTACCCAATCGACTTACTCATTTCTCTATTTCTCAATAATACTGTACATTGTACTTACGTTCAGACAGCACGGTTCCATAGATCGGACATCATTCTCAATTCACATTTCTATATAATTTCATTTCCAGTCACACAGTACATCGTACCTACGTGCACACAGCACGGTACATCGTACTCCATGGACTTCGACATCATTCACATTTCCATTTCGTCATTCACATTTCCATGTAATTCATCATCGCCCTATTTGCCTCTAATCACGTGCGAACAGATACGTGCAAGATCACAGAGCAATACACGTATGTCAGGCATGATTTTATCCAATCACTTAAAATCACGTGCGAACGGGTCCGTACAAAATCACACAGCAATACACGACCGGGTGACACGGTTTTATCAAAATCTCTTAAAATCACGTGTGAGCGGGTCCATGCAAGATCACACAACAATACACGTCTGGCTGGCACGATTTTATCAAATCACTGAAAATCACGTGCGAGCGAGTCCATGCAAGAGCACACAGCCATACACGTCCGACTGGCACGGGTTTATCCTTAAAACATCTCAAAATCCCGTGCAGAAAGCTCAGTGCAAGATCACACAACAATACACATTTGACTGTCACAGGTTTTATTTTTAAAATACATAAATTTCGTTTTAGTGAGTAAAATAGATTAAAAAGGGCTGGTCTTGCCTTTTTCAGCTAAAAATTCATAAAACATAGTCTCGTATATTTATTGTGTATCGTGGAAATTTTCGAGGTTCCTCAAAAATTATTTCTAAATCTCGGGCAGTAAAATTTACCAAGGATCTTCTACATTCAGCATATTAAAATTTTATCCTAAGGTTCACAGTCTGTAAATACACAGTAAATATATGCAGTATAATTTTGACAGTTCACAGGTATTTTTTTCTACAGTATAAATAAATATATATTTCCTAAATTCATATCTAACAAAAATCATCGAAAAATATGTGCATTCATCTCTATAGCACACTGTAATTTTTCTTACCTCAGTGTCTGCACGTACTCCTAGATGTTTCTCGTCTGGGTCCGGCTTCCTCGGTTAATTTTTCTCCTCAGAGCTTTTTTACCAGCTTTTCTGATTTTTCCTTGTACCCTTTTTTTCTATTTCCAAATATATATATAACTATCCAAGATGGCTTTGATACCAACGTGCCCCAGGGATCATCTGTAAGGAGTTGGAAGATCGAAAATGAAAATTGAAAATAAAATTGAAAATAAAATCGTTTGTAATAAAAGTTTCAAAATCGTTTTGGAATCGTTTGTATCAAAGATTAAAACAGAGAACAGAGAATGCTAAAAATTTTGGAATAAAATCTTTTTCATTTCCCCAAGGATTGGTTTACAACGAAAATTGGGAGATACAAAGTTTCAAAGAATGCCCCCCATAGAGATTGAGAATCCTTTATAATGGGAGGATTCTTTTTACAATTATTAAGACAAGTTTTGATCCACAAGTACAATCACGTTTGAAGGTCTATCAGATAGAATCTTCTTGTAGCTTCACGAGTTCCCTGTTGAGTCACGTTTACTTGTTTTGTCTGGAGACGTGTCAGATGGAATCTCCACTGTTTATCCACGTGTTTCCTGTAGAGTCACGTTTGCTTTTTCTGTTTTGTTGCTTTAGCTTGTAATGAAAGCAGAACCCTAAGGCAATCATCCTCGTTGTCTTGTGCCAGGTCAATGGATAGGAGAGATCCTGTGCTCTCTAGGCTGTCGCTACTCTGGTCATCACTCTCATTATCAGAGTCGACTGTTTGGAGAATTTGCTGTATCAATTGCTTGTATTATTTTTTGGTCTTAGCTTGTTCTAGCAAAGCATTGGCATGAGATTTGGCTTGGAGGAACTGTGTTATTCCTGATGTTTGTGCTGATTTGCATTTGGACGAATGGCTTTGGAACCACTCTTTAACAATTTGTTTGGTACATTTTAAACAATCGAATTTTTTCCACCATTTTGTTTTGAATCTCCTGCTGATCTGTTTGTTGTTGGATATCGGATCATCCATGAACTCATAATGCCAAGAGGTTATCCAAGAGAGGCTAAAGGTAGAACAAAACATTAGAGATTTTTGAAAACCTTCTTGTCCCTGTTCTGGTTGAAAATGTTCAGTGAAGAGTTCATATGGCTCCCATATTTGAAGGGACAAAATTTCATGATTCGAACCATACCATTACCACCAGTGGGTAAACCATATTGGGAATTGGTAACGAGTTCCTCTTTTGAAATAGATGAGCTAAGAATGGCGGTTGTGATGGTTTTGGAAGGCAAAGGTATTGAACCAGGCTTGTTGATAGTCCCAATAGTTAAATGTGGAACTGTGTTGGAGTCTGGTATTGAAATGAACTAGAAATTTTTTGAAGCTGTTTAGGTTATTTCCCCAGTCAATTGGTCTTAGGCCTTTGAGGATTTGGGTGGTTGAATGGGTAATATAATCTGGGTTGTCTTTTGTGGCATAATGTTTGATGGCTAGTGATCCTGTTTTGATCAAAATATTTTCATAAAACCTTTGAGGTTTTTGTTGATCTCAAGATTTGTAATTGAAGCCATTAAAAATCCTTTTGATAATATCATTTGGATTATCATGAAAATATTCAGGCTCAACAAGAACCATAAATTGAAAAGTCCTTTTTGCAAAATATTTTTTATCAGACTTGGGTTGTGGGTAAGAAATCACTACGTTTTGTTTTGAAAAAATAGTTTATAGAGGTTGGGTTTTTGAAATCACAAGCCCTTTTTCTTTTGAAATAGTTTGAATTGCTGAAGAAGTTTGTAGCAATGACTCTGAAAATTTTTGAATCATTTCCAGTTGGGGTTATCCAAGATTGCACCTTGAGGAAGACGATTCTTATCTTTGGTGTTCCTGATCAAAGATTTGCTGCCATGTTGGTAATGTGGATGGGGAGATGATTGATTTGGTTGGGGAACTGGTTTGCTTTTGTTTTCCTTTATCTTTCTTCTCTCTTTCTTTTTTCTCTCTAGAAGACATGTTGAAGAATTTTAAAGAAATTCTCTTGTGAGGAAATCTGGAAGAGAGTTTGAGTCTCCTTTTATAAACTGAATTTCAAAATCAAAAATTGATAAAATGGCTTGCTATCGTGCAAAAATTTGTTTAGATGCAATTTTTTCACGTCTTTCTGTAAAACCTCTTTTGCAGATTTGCAATCAATTCTAAGAAGAAATTTTTTATTTAACAGGTCACTTTGGAATTTTGTGATACACAAAACAATTGATAAGATTTCTTTTTTGATTGTGGAATAATTTTGTTGAGTATTATTCCAATGTTTGGAAGTATACTCGACTATTCTTTCTTTTTCACTTTCTAACTGTTTGAGAATACCACTGTATCCTATGTCTGACGCGTCTGTTTCTACTATCTTTGGGGCTGTTGGGTTTGCTAAGTGTAGACATGGTAACTCTTTGATTTGGGCCTTAACTTTCTGAAGTATTTAGGTATGAGTTTGGGTCCATGTTGGGGGGTTTTTCTTAAGTCTATCATGGAGATGCTTAAGGATCATATTGAGATTAGGGTAAAAGTCTAAAACATAGTTGAGGCTTCCTAAGAACCTCTGAAGTTGTGTTTTATCTAAAATTTGGTCCGAAAATTTATCAGCAAATTGGATTGATCTTTCGATTGGAGTAATGGTTCCTTGACAAATATAATGTCCTAAAAATCTAACTCTTGTTTGGAATAAACTGATTTTGGATTGAGAGATGATTAACCCATTCTGTTTAATTGCTTTGATAAACATTGATAAATGTTTAAAATGTTGGTTAATACTTGTTGAAAAGATTAACACATCATCAACGTAAATAATCATGAATTGGGAAAATTGATTAAAAATTTCTGTTGAGTTAATATATTTTGAAATGACAAAACAAGTAAATTCAATAAATAAAAATGATATAAAAATATGTTTAGAGGTTATCAGTATCAGAACTTAAAGTTCTGTAGATGAGAGATCGATATGGGTTATGAGAGATCGATCTTCTGGGTTTTTCTTGGATGAGAGATCGATTTCAAGAAGACATGAGATCGATCTGCCAAGCCTTGAACTTGTTCATAGATATTAAGGAAGAATGAGATCGATCTGTAAGGGTTATAAGATCGATCTGCCTAATACAGGATGCTGGTGAGATCGATCTGGTATATCAAGAGATCGATCTGTAAGACCCCGTATATGTATAAGGGTAATGTGTGTACTTGGATCAAATAATATGAATGGACTTGTAATGTAAAGTATGATTGATGTAAGTCCATGGATTCAATGTATGTATGTGTAATATAAATTGTAACGTACATACAAGTTTCATTGAGCATGAATACGAAGAAATGAGTTCTAGCAAGTGATGGATGTGATTGAGACTCAAGATGAGTAGTGTGGTAAAATGGAATGGAGTTATGCTTCCATTTGGTTTTATGTAGCATGCCTTTGAACATACAATGGATGCACACAAGTTTCAATGTGCATAAGGTATGAATGGATGCCATTTTCAAGTTATAAAGGTGGATGGATGAGAAAATGGCCATGGCAATAGATTAAGGATGTGTTGGTATGAGTTGCAGCAAAGAAACTGCAGGAAATCTGGAAAACATGAGGTCCAGATCGATCTCATAGGATGAGAGATCGATCTGGAAGAGCCAGAATGCTCTTATTTGGGCGAAAGAATAGAGCAGATCGATCTCCAATGGAGCCAGATCGATCTGCCAAGCATTCTGTAAGTGAAAAGATCGATCCTCAAGCACCCAGATCGATCTCCTTAGCTCTCTGTTTGGGACCAGATCGATCTCATGCTTCGACAGATCGATCTCATGCTTCAACAGATCGATCTCATTGCTTCAACAGATCGATCTCAGGCTTAAAAATGCCGTGAAAAAGAGGGATTTTAAGGGACCAGATCGATCTCCTCTTGGACCAGATCGATCTCCTCAAGCCATTTCTATATAAGGAGAGCTGAAAATCTGGAAATCTCGGAAAAACATATTAACCTCCCATTTTCAACCCAAAAACCTAACTTTCCCTCTCTAAAATCAGCCATTTTCAGTGAGATTTGGAGAGAGATCATTAGAAGCAAAGTTGTTCCTATTAAGGAGAAGAACAACATAGTGAGAGGGCATTTTCCCATTCTTGGAATTGAAGGAGTTAAGGGCATTACCAATTGGAGCAAGAAGAGAAATCATATTGGTAAGATTCTAACACTCCAATCCAAATGCATTAGCTATTTAATTGATTTTGGAGTTGATTGATATGAGTATTGAGGTATAAACTACCTAGGAATGTAGTGGAATTGGTGTGACCTAGAAATCTAAAATGGGTATAATGTGAGGATATGTGGGATTGAATGAGCTTATGGTTTATGGCATGCTAAAGTCGTTATTGGGGTAATGTTATGATTTTAGAGGGTTAGATGGAATTACTTGGTGAGTAGGAGGAATTGTGGAAATGGGTATGTATATGATTGATAAATGCCATAGTGAGGGAATTCATGGAATATGAACACTATGAGCTTAATGTCGATTTAACATCGATTTTGAATAAGTTAATAGGCCTAAGAAGATCCATAGACTCGAGTTATGGGTAAAGTAATGAAACGAGGCCATATTTAGAGGCTATAGGTTAAATTGACTATAGCAAGCGCAAGGGTTGCATTGTATGGATCGAATATAATGCGGGATACGATTTTGTGCAGTCCCCGAAGAGTTCGTTGAAGGCGAACCGAACCGTACGAGTAAGCAGCTTAAGGAAGTGGAATCACGCATCGCGATTCCAGGTAAGGTAATTTTGTGAGTATATAGAGGTAGCTGCTTGTACTTTGAACTTGTGGGTGAATATTGGGTGTTGTATGAAATGCATGAATTGCTCAAATAAATGATGGATGGTATTCGTGAATGATGACGAGTATATGCGTGGTTTTGGATTTGAAGTGGATTTTATGAAATGGGATAGTAAGGCTAATAATTGCATAAATCTAATGTTTTGATGTTTTTCCAAAACGAATTGCTTGGTTTTAAGCAAGCTCGTAGATAGGACGGCTAGTATTGTATTGTTGTTGTAGAAAAGTATTTGTGAGTGCTAAACCCGAATTGCCGGGATTGATGAATTGTATATGAGCCGCCTATCACACTTGTATGACATAAATCGCGCTAGAGCCTCGCTCGCGCTGGATTTCTATGTTTTCATTTGTATAAAACGTGTTGGAGCCTAGCTCGCACCTTGATTTGGAATCTATAATGATATTTATAAACCGTACTGGAGCTTCTGCTCGTACGTGGATTTTGAGTGGTTGTCTTATGAGTATAACCGTACTAGAGCTATGCTCGTACACGCCTCTTTATGAGAAGATGCATGATGCATGAGTCGTGCTAGAGCTTTGCTCGCACAAGCTTGTACAATGGGATTCGTATAGGGTGGTGAAAGTGGGTAAGACCCTTAAGCCTTATATCCTTAAGCTAACATCCTTAAGCCCGAGGAGGCAGGGAGGCTCTGTTAGGCGGGGAGGCTCTGTTTGGCAGGGAGGCTCTCTTACGGTGGGACCCTTAAGCCAACATCCTTAAGCCCAAAGAGGCGGGGAGGCTCTGTTAGGCGGGGAGGCTCTCCTACATGGGTACGGTAAGATCCTTAAGCCCTACATCCTTAAGCTAACATCCTTAAGCCCGAGGAGGCAGGGAGGCTCTGTTAGGCGGGGAGGCTCTGTTCGGTGGGGAGGCTCTCTTACGGAAAGGATCCTTAAGCCCTACATCCTTAATCTAACATCCTTAAGCCCGAGGAGGCAGGGAGGCTCTGTTAGGCGGGGAGGCTCTGTTCGGCAGGGAGGCTCTCCTTCACGGAATATGGAAAACTCTTGGTATGGGGTAGATAAGACCTAGGAATGGCACCCCCGATCACGATATGAGTTGCGGAGTACGTTGTACCGTGTATATCACATGGAGTACGATGTACCGCATGATGGTTATGTGATGAGAAAGTCTGGCGAGGGATAATCCATCTTCGTGCCAGCATGATACCCCGCACACCTGGATGCGTGTGGTCTGGGATGATTTATGATGTAATGATTCACATAGGCACTTTTGATATAGTGACCTAGATTTATACACATGCGTGAATTGTGGAATGTAAATGTGGTTGTGGTTTGTGAGTTGATTTGGTGGTGTTATGGTGTTGGTTTAAAAAGGAAGTTTCTTAAAGAATTGCCCTTTAATGAATTTAAATGAGATTGAGCATGAGATGATTTATACATGATGTCTCTACCATGTTTTATATGTCAATGCACATGATTTTGATACAGGATATATATGTATATTCACATGGCATAGTTTTATTCCTCATGCTCCTACTATAAATGATTTATGCATAACACTATCAGCATGTAGATAGAGTAGTTATCTACCATGCTTGCATTATTGCCTTACTGAGTGTGTGGTTGCTCATCCCACTCTATTTTCCCCCTACAGAGCGTGCATAGTAGCCCAGTGAGGACTGAGGCGTATTATTTTGGACTCCGCTGCATCTCCACCGCTAAGAGGTATATACACAGTGATTCTTTTTGTATCTAAACAATGTAAAAACACAGTATTCTTTTGAGTTGTACTTATGGGGGATGTAGATGTCAGTAAAACATGTATTCGTATAAGTACACGATTAAATGCACATGTATGACATCGTTTTAATTAATTGAGAATGAATGAGATGTGGTGTTTATTATTGGCTCACAGCCCAACAGTGTGTGGTGAGTTTAGTTCACGACCGGGTAAGGTAACAGTAAAACGCGAAAAATTTTCGGTTAAAGAGAATGGAATTGGGTCGTGACACGATCTCCCCTAAAACAAAAGGTAAAGGTAGAAGATCAATCTGTAAGATCGATCTATATGCAAACAGAGAGTTTGTGAGATCGATCTGGTATAGGAAGAGATCGATCTCCTCAAAGTCAGAGAGCTAAGGAGATCGATCTAGGTTGATAAAAGATCGATCTCCTCATTAAGACATTACCTGGAAGATCGATCTATAGATCGATCATGCCTCAAATAGAGAGGTTGGAAGATCGATCTGCCTGTTCGACAGATCGATCTCCTCTAACATTTCAAATTGTGAGATCGATCTGCTCAGATAGGAGATCGATCTCCTGGCTTCATTTTGCCTTGATTTTACAGGAACTATAACTAAGAGATCGATCTGGCCAAGATGGCAGATTGATCTGGCATTCTACTGGAGGTACCCAACGGCTATTTCTGTAAAAATCTCAACGGGAAAAATTGTATTTAATGCTCCAACCACCAATCCTTCAGTATATAATCAAGCATTGAAGACACTGAGAAAAAAGAGATAATTACTGCACTTTCTGTATATTCTCAAGATTTTAATTCTCTCATTCCTTTTGTCTTCAATTCTCATTCTTTGAATTTGTTATATAAGCTTGTGTGCAAAAGCTGTATTTGTCCTACCCACATTAAAAGCTTGGTATTGTATTCATCCTATCCTTAAGAGAGAAGAGGATTGTTCCTCAGTGAGATAAATTCTGTAAAAGGGTGAATACACCGTTGTTTAAACAAGGTAGAGAGGTTATTCCTTAACCTGAAAAAGGATATTGTAACTTCTGTTGAAAGTGAGAAAGAAAGCACTTGACAAGAAGGTCAAGGAGAGAGGACGTAGGCAAGAGATTAGTCGAACCTCTATAAACGATTGTGTTTGTTACTCTCTTCCCTATCTTGCTTTAATTTAATTCATTTCATTATATTGTTCATTTATTAATTGATAATTAAAGTTGAATTAATTTAAATCTGCCATTATTATTAGAAAACCGATTCACCCCCCTCTCGGTAGAGCCAACAATTGGTATCAGAGCTAGGACTCTTTAATCACATAGGAACAACTTCCTAAGAGTTAGAAACGATCAAATGGCTCACAACAATATAGCAACTAGTTTGGTAGGAGAGGGGCATTCTACGGTTAGGCCTCCTATGTTCAATGGGGAACATTATGCCTATTGGAAGACTAGGATGATGTTATTTATTTAAGCAAATGATTATGAGGTGTGGAGGATTATAACTAAAGGACCTCAAATCCCCACAAAAAGAATAGAGGGAAGAGATATCCCTAAGGAAGAAGAAGAATGGGACTCAAATGATGTTAAATGTGCCCAATTAAATGCTAAGGCCATGCACACTCTCTTTTGTGCTTTAGGGCCAAATGAATACAATAGAGTCTCCGGATGTGACAATGCCAAACAAATTTGGGACAAATTGGGTAATAACTCATGAGGGTACAACCCAAATAAAGGAGACTAAGGTAGGAATGCTCACACATGATTATGAGCTATTTAGGATAAGGAAGGAGAATCAATTAGTGATATGTTCACTAGATTCACTGATGTAATTAATGGATTAAAGTCCTTAGGAAAAATATACTCTAATATTGAAATGGTCAAGAAAATATTAAATAGCTTACCTAAATCATGGGAAGCTAAAGTGACTGCAATTGAGGAATCTAAGGATCCTCACACATTGTCTTTAGATGAATTAATAGGATCACTACTCACTTATGAGATGAAGTTGAGAAGAAATGAAGAGCCACCCAAGAAAGTGGGAGTTGCTCTAAAATCTACTGCTCAAGAGGAGATTAAGAATGAGAGTGGTAGTGAAGAGGATCTTGAGATGGCAATGTTTGCCAAAAGATTTAACAAATTCATGAGAATGAGAGCTAGTGGTAGTAATAGGAGAAACTACAAGAGAGATCAGGAAGAGGTAGGTAGAAAAGATACAATTGTGTGTTATGAATGTAAAAAACCAGGACACATAAAGTTTAACTGCCCTCTTCTTAAAAGGTCCAATGATAGGTTCCACAAAAAGAAGGCAATGGTGGCAACATGGAGCGACAGTGACTGCTCCGATGATGACTCAAAAGAGAACATTGCCAACTTGTGCTTCATGGCTATTGAGGATGAAAAGGTAACTTCAAACCTCAATGAATATTCTTTTGATGAATTGCAAGATGCATTTGATGATCTTGCATTGGAATATGAATGCATGAGTATGAAATATAAGAAAATAATATCTAAATTGAAGAAAGAAAATGAGTTAATTCTAGAGGACAAATTAGAATGTGAAAAGAAACTAGAAATTACTAATCTTGAAATTTGTGATATAAAAGAGAAAGATAGTAATTTACATAATTCCTTTAATAGATTTTATATGGGACAACAAAAGCTAGATAACATGCTAGAAACTCAAAGAGCATTCTTTGATAAAAATGGGTTAGGATATAATGGAGAAAGTAGAGAGACTCATCTCAAAAGCTTCTTTGCTAGAAAGAGCTTGCATAAACCTTCAACTATTTGTTCATATTGTGATAGAAAGGGACATACATCACATAATTGCAATAAGAAGTTGACCACTCTTAAAGGAAAAATAGTAAAAAGGATATGGGTTCCAAAAGAATTAATTAACTCAAAGGATGTTAATGCATTAGCAAAATGGATCCCAAAGGGATCAAGAATTGCATTCACTAACCTCAAAGGACCCAAGAAAATTTGGGTACCTAAGACTTGAGTTTGAATCTTTTTGTAGATGATTGAGCAGTGCCACAAAGCTAAGATAAAGGAAGCTTGGTACTTAGATAGTGGATGCTCAAGGCACATGACGGGTGATAGAAGCCACTTCAATTCATTTAAATCAAAGGTTGGTGGAGAAGTCACATTTGGGGACAACTCCAAAGGCCAAGTTGAAGGGAGTGGCTCAATAGGTAATGACTACTTTTCTTTAGAAAAAGTATTGTTAGTTAGGGGCCTAAAGCATAACTTACTAAGCATAAGTCAACTTTGTGACAAAGGTTACAAAGTAATTTTTGATTGTATGAAATGTCATGTTATAGATCCTAAGTCAAATAAAGTTCTTTTCTTAGGCCATAGACAAGGTAATATATACATTGTCTATCTTAATGAACTTAAGAATGAAAACATATGCCTAATGGTAGACAAAGAAAAAGAATCTTGGTTATGACATAGAAGACTAGGTCATGCTAGCATGCATGTACTTTCTAAGTTAGCTAGAAAGGATCTAGTTATAGGATTGCCTAAGATGTCCTTTGATTATGAAAAAATATGTGAAGCTTGTGTTAAAGGAAAACATAAAAGGACAACATTTAAGCCTAAGAATAGTGTATCCACCTCTAGGCCTCTTCAATTACTCCACCTAGATTTATTTGGACTAACTAGAACAACAAGCTTTGGTGGGAAACACTATGGATTTGTAATAGTTGATGATTACACCAGGTACACTTGGGTGTTCTTTTTGGGAGTAAAAAATGAAGCCTTAGAAAAATTCATAGCTTATACAAAAGTGACTCAAAATGAAAAAGGATACACAATAACTAGTATTAGAAGTGATCATGGCAAGGAATTTGAAAATATAGGATTTGATGAGTATTGCAATGATCAAGGAATTAGCCATAATTTTTCAGCCCCTAGGACACCACAACAAAATGGAGTAGTTGAGAGAAGAAATAGAACATTAGAAGAAATGGCTAGAACCATGTTGTGTGAAAATAAATTACCAAAATATTTTTGGGCTGAAGCTATAAACACATCTTGCTATAGAGCTATGATTAGACCCATGCTAAAGAAAACCCTTTATGAGCTATACAAAGGTAAAAAGCCTAACATTAGCTACTTCCATCCTTTTGGCTGCAAATGTTTTGTCTTAAATAATGGTAAAGATAATTTAGGAAAATTTGATGCCAAGAGTGATGAGGGAATTTTTCTGGGATATTCCTTGAATTCAAAGGCTTATAGAGTCTGTAACAAAAGAACATTGATGGTTGAAGAATCAATTCATGTAATATTTGATGAGTCAAATGATGTATCTAAAGATTCAACCAATGATGAGGATGTTGAAATATTTGATGAAAACTTGGAGGAAATTCCAAACTTAGAAGATGATTTATTAGAAAAACTTGACTTGAATAAAGAATATGAAGAAGAAATAGAGATATTAGAGAGAGAGTCTAGAGCACTAAGAGAGTTAGGATATGTAAAGGATTCTGAAATAGTAGGAGATCCAACTCTTGGAGTTAGAACTAGATCATCTCTAAGGAATATGTGTCAATATATAGCCTTTGTACCTCAAATAGAACCTAGAAATGTCAATGAAGCCTTACATGACAATAATTGGTTCCTAGCAATGCAAAAAGAATTAAATCAATTTAAGAGAAGCAAAGTATGGAAACTAGTTCCTAGGCCTAGTGATCACTCTATAATTGGAACTAAATGGATATTCAAGAACAAGATGGATGAAAATAGTGTGATCATAAGAAACAAGGCTAGGTTAGTTGCACAAGGCTATAGACAAGAAGAAGGTATAGATTATGATGAAACCTATGCACCGGTAGCTAGACTAGAGGCAATAAGAATGTTACTTGCCTTTGCATGTTATAAAAACTTCAAATTATATCAAATGGATGTAAAGAGTGCATTCTTAAATGGTTTCATTAATGAAGAAGTCTATGTTGAGCAACCTCACGGCTTTGAAAATCATGAATTTCCTGAACATGTTTTCAAACTATCTAAGGCACTCTATGGTTTGAAACAAGCTCCTAGAGCATGGTATGAAAGGTTGTCAAAATTCTTAATAGAAAAGGGATTTTCAAGAGGAAAAGTGGATACCACTTTATTCATCAAAAATAAAAATAAGGATTTACTAGTTGTACAAGTGTATGTAGATGATATTATTTTTGGATCAACTAATGAATCTTTATGCCAAGAATTTGCTAAGATCATGCATGGTGAATTTGAAATGAGCATGATGGGAGAACTCACTTTCTTCTTGGGACTTCAAGTGAAGCAAACAAAGGATGGAACCTTCATCAATCAAGCAAAATATACTAAGGATTTGCTCAAGCGATTTGGAATGGACAATTGCAAACCTCAAGCAACTCCAATGGGCACCAACATTAAGCTTGATAAAGATGAAAGTGGTAAGTGTGTAAACACTAAACTCTATAGGTCTATGATTGGCTCATTGCTCTATTTAACTGCAAGTAGACCAGATATTTTATTTAGTGTATGCCTTTGTGCTAGATTTCAATCCTCTCCTAGGGAATCACACTTATTAGGAACTAAAAGGATCTTTAGATACCTTAAGGACACTCCCTCTCTAGGACTTTGGTACCCCAAGGACTCCACCTTTACACTTCATGCATTTTCAGATGCAGATTTTGGGGGATGCAAAATAGATAGGAAAAGTACCTCAGGTACTTGCCAATTCTTAGGGAATAGATTAGTCTCCTGGTTCTCTAAGAAACAAAATAGTGTGGCTCAGTCCACAACTGAAGCTGAATACATAGCAGCAGGTAGTTGTAGTGCTCAAGTGTTGTGGATTAAACAACAAATGAAAGATTATGGTATTGACATGAAACAAGTCTCTATTAAATGTGATAATACCAGTGCTATCAATCTATCTAAAAATCCTATTCAACACTCTAGAACTAAGCACATTGAGATTAGGCACCATTTTCTTAGAGACCATGTTCAAAAGGGGGATCTAATTCTAGAGTATATTGACACTCTACATCAAATAGCTGATATATTCACCAAACCCCTTGATAGAGATAGGTTTTGTGTTCTTAGAGGTGAATTAGGGCTCATGAATGTTCCCTAAGATGTTTGTGCTTCAAAATCTTGATTTCAAATTGGTCTTAAAAGTGTTTTTCAATGATTTTTCTGGGCAACAAGTATGAGAGATCGATCTTCCATCAATATAGATCGATCTCCTTACTTCAAATAAGCCTAAAACGTTAAGGTTAAGCTAGGCAGATCGATCTTCTCACCCATAAGATCGATCTTCCTAAGCCTCTGTTACACGATAGATCGATCTATGCATTGGGCAGATCGATCTTCTTCAGCCTCTGTTAAACGACAGATCGATCTATGCATTTGGAAGATCGATCTCCTTATGCCTCTGTTTTACAGCAGATCGATCTGGGTCCTTACCAAATCGATCTTATTGAGCTTCTGCATTCTGCGGATCGATCTCGTGGTACCACAGATCGATCTCCCCAAGCTTCTGGAAATGACAAATCGATCTGTCGTCTCGACAGATCGATCTCCTGTGCCCTGGACTATAAAATCTGGCGAAAAATCCCAAAATTTCAAAACTCCAAAATCTCAAATCGCTAACCTCCTGTCTCACCTCCTCTCTCAATTCTCATCCCAGATCGATCTTTGGTAAGAATTCTGACGTATTTTCTCTTCGATTCTTGTTCTAGTAACCTACATTGCAAATTTGTTTTACAAAATTCTTAGATAAGTGCTCAATTTCTCTCTAGGGCAAATCTAGTTACTGTTCCATTGATTTTGTTTTGTGAACCAGTTTTAGAGTAATTCCCATGTCTAGAACCATGCCTAGACTTAAGAGAGCAGGCCAAAAACATCCTCGATCTAGTGTAGAACCAGGGTCCTCGTCTCAATCCATTCCTCCCTCTTCTGTCACTACCTTCAACATGTGTTTTAAAACACCTGCCAAAAGGAAGAGATATGAAGAATATTTTTCCACCATGCCAATTAAACATTGGCGAACTCTTCATTTTTCCTTCTTAAATCGAATTGACTTTCTGTATCTAACCAAATTTGAAGAATTTGGTTGGATTCCATTTCTCAAAATTAACACTCTCGTACCCCCAAACATTGTCCGGGCATTCTTTTCTAATGTCGAACTCACCTATGACCCGACTGATACCTGCAAAATTCTCGGGTTTACAACCTATGTCATGGGTAAGTCAATTGCAATAGACCCTGATGTCTTAGCCAAAGCTTTCCACATAAGCAATGAAGGCTTAACTAATGAAGATGAGGAAGTCCCCTTGGAGTTTGACCTTCCCGGGGATAAGGCGAGTAACCTCCCAATGCACCCACGGTTACTCCACCTCATTATTTCATGGAATCTTCGTCCTTTCGGTACCCATCATTCCACCGTTAGGAGGCTAGATCACTTTTGGATACACCACATACACTCCACCAGTCAAAAACCCAACCTTGTCCACTTTATCTATCCAGACTGGTTGAAGATTATCTGCGGCCAAGCCACAACGATAGTGTTTTCGCAACCATTGGCGTATTTTCTCCAACGACTTGGAGTGGACAGTAGTTGCGAAACATGTGAAGTGCCCTCTCCAAAGAGCGTCCTCAACATCGGGACACTCCACCACATGGGCTACTACAAGGACTTCCGAGGCGA
Source organism: Firmiana major (assembly GCA_033439115.1). Taxonomy (NCBI): domain Eukaryota; kingdom Viridiplantae; phylum Streptophyta; class Magnoliopsida; order Malvales; family Malvaceae; genus Firmiana; species Firmiana major. The sequence continues at coordinate 38,775,302 of CM065908.1, read as the reverse complement.
CTGGAAGAAGAAGCGGGAACAGCAATCTGCAGCAGCTATGGAGGAAGATCCCTCTGATGAGCCTATGGATCCACCTACTGCACCGACTGCGGGTCCATCGTCCTTGACTCCTCAGCCCACTGCACCTGCTCCCTCACCAGCTGGCATGGAGCTCATTGTGACGATGATGAGTGAGCTGAACCGGAAGATAGATGAAGGTTTTGCAAACCTTCATGCCACCCAGCAGCGGATGATCGAGGAGCTGAACCGCAAAGTCGATGAAGGCTTTGCAAACCTTCATGATACTCAGCAGGTGATGTATGATGAACTTCAAGTCACTCACACTCACGTTGAGGATCTCATGGATCGATTTCCTCCTCCACCATAGGACTTATTTGATAGCTCTAGTTTTGTTATATGTTCTAATTACTCGTTGTTGTTTAAACTGAATTTGCTTGAATGAGTTGCCATTTGTGTTCTTGTTGAATGAGTTTTAATGAAATGCTATTTTGAAATGACAGGAGTATTGTTTAGATTTTTTTTTCTTGCCATTGATATGACAAAAAGGGGGAGAAGAAATTATGTTAAGAACACATGCGTTGGTTAAAACATGTTGAAATGACTTTAAGAAACATATCTAATGGTTTAAAGGAATGATTAAAATGAGGGGGAGTTAAGAAAGTTTTGAGATCAAAAGCCAAAAGTAAGGGGGAGTTTACAAAAGGGAGGAGTTTGTGCAAAATGCAAATAGGTAACTAAACATGTTGATTGATTAGGTTTTGTCATATCAAAAAGGGGGAGATTGTTGAGTTAATATATTTTGAAATGACAAAATAAGTAAATTCAATAAATAAATATGATATAAAAACATGTTTAGAGGTTATCAGTACCAGAACTTAAAGTTCTGTAGATGAGAGATCGATCTAGGTTATGAGAGATCGATCTCTTGGGTTTTTCTTGGATGAGAGATCGATCTCAGGAAGACATGAGATCGATCTGCCAAGCCTTGAACTTGTTCATAGATATTAAGGAAGAATGAGATCGATCTGTAAGGGTTATAAGATCGATCTGCCTAATACAGAATGCTGGTGAGATCGATCTAGTATACCAAGAGATCGATCTTCCCTAAAACAAAAGGTAAAGGTAGAAGATCGATCTGTAAGATCGATCTGTATGCAAACAGAGAGTTTGTGAGATCGATCTGGTATAGGAAGAGATCGATCTCCTCAAAGTCAGAGAGCTAAGGAGATCAATCTAGGTTGATAAGAGATCGATCTCCTCATTAAGACATTACCTGGAAGATCGATCTATAGATCGATCATGCCTCAAACAGAGAGGTTGGAAGATCGATCTGCCTGTTCGACAGATCGATCTCCTCTAACATTTCAAATTGTGAGATCGATCTGCTCAGATAGGAGATCGATCTCCTAGCTTCATTTTGCCTTGATTTTGCAGGAACTATAACTAAGAGATCGATCTGGTCAAGATGGCAGATCGATCTGGCATTCTACTGGAGGTACCCAACGGCTATTTCTACAAAAATCTCAACGGAAAAAATTGCATTTAATGCTCCAACCACCAATCCTTCAGTATATAATCAAGCATTGAAGACACTGAGAAAAAATAGACAATTACTGCACTTTCTGTATATTCTCAAGAGTTTAATTCCCTCATTCCTTTTGTCTTCAATTCTTATTCTTTGAATTTATTGTATAAGCTTGTGTGCAAAAGCTGTATTTTTCCTACCCACATTAAAAGCTTGGTATTGTATTCATCCTATCCTTAAGAGAGAAGAGGATTGTTCCTCAGTGAGATAAATTCTGTAAAAGGGTGAATACACCATTGTTTAAACAAGGTAGAGAGGTTATTCCTTAACCTGAAAAAGGATATTGTAACTTCTGTTGAAAGAGAGAAAGAAAGCACTTAACAAGAAGGTCAAGGAGAGAGGACGTAGGCAAGAGATTTGCTGAACCTCTATAAACGATTGTGTTTGTTACTCTCTTCCCTATCTTGCTTTAATTTAATTCATTTCATTATATTGTTCATTTATTAATTGATAATTAAAGTTGAATTAATTTAAATCTGCCATTATTATTAGAAAATCGATTCACCCCCCTCTCGATAGAGCCAACAATTTCATTCATTATTCATTGGAATTCGAACGGGACATTTTTTAATCCAAAAGGCATTACGTTCCATTCGTATTGTCCAAATGGTACTGTAAATGCTATTTTATATCTCTCTTTTTATGCAATTTGAACTTGCCAAAATCTCGATTTCATATCAAATTTTGAGAATATTTGGGCATTGTAGAGTTTTTTTATTAAGTCTTTCTTATTTGGTATTGGATATCTGATCCATTTTAATGCTTTATTTAAAGGTTTGTAATTTATTACAAGTCTAGGTGTTCCTCTTTCTAATTCTGAATTTTTATTTACATAGAAAGCTGCACAGCTCCATGGAGATTTACTTTTCCTTATTAGGTTTTTGTTTAATAGTTCTTGAATCTCTTTTTTACAATAATGTTCCATTTCTTGATTCATCTGGATTGGTCTGGCTTTAGTTGGAATTTGTTTTTCATCAAAATCATTTTCATACGATAATTCCACCACATGTTTCTTTCTTTGCCAAAAGGCTGTTGGTAACTCAGAACAAATAGTTTCTTCAATTTCCTTATGTAATATATGTAGTTTCTTTTGTATGTGAGAATCTTTTAATTGTTGTTGGATCCTTTTGAAATGAATTTCTTCTTTAAGATAGGAGATTTGATTCTGTTTATCTTTAATTATTATATTGATTTGTTGGGTTTTGATTGTTTTTTACTTTAATAAATTTATATTTCTAATCTTGGGTTTTTTTTGTGAATTTCCAGATTAATTTTGATCCAAGGATTTTGTAGATACTCCATCACTTGTTACCTTGTATGGTTTAATTAGGGATATAAATGGTAATCCTAATATAATATTTTGATTGATATTTTTAATTATTAGAAATGGTGTCTTAAATTTTATTTGGCCTTTGCATACTTCTGCTTTAGTTAATTTATATTGGATCTGGAGTCTTTCATTATTTGCTGCTTTTAAACTTTCAAAAGTCTTCTCACAATATTTTGTAGGAATTAGTCCTTCTTTATGCAGTTTTGGTTGGCTCATGTTTCAAACAGAGCTATTGTTTCAATTAAGAATTCATTGTTAACAAAGATTGATACTTTTATTAGGTATTTTTGGATTGTTATCTCAGTCAAGACATTTAAAAATTCTTGCGATATTTCGTCATTGTGTTCATGTTCTTGGTCACTTTCTTCAGAAGAATCACTTGTAATTTTAATTTTTGTGTTTGTTAAGTCTTTTATTAGTTGGGCATATTCTTTCTGATGTTGTTTGAGCATTTTTACTTCTATTTTAAGATTGTTAACCTCACGTTAAAGATCTTGGATAGTTATTTCCTTGTTAGATACTTCAAATTTTTTAAGAATTATATCCTTTAGATTATATAGTTTTGGGGGTGACGAGGTCAAGATGGGTCTAGATATTGATTTTTTTTAATTGTTCTAAATAGTCTTTTTTAATCTGGGAGTCTTGAATCTTATCGATTATTTCTATCGTTAATTTTTGGTCTTTAGTTAAGACATTAATTGTATTCTCTTTTAAAGATGTTTCTATTTCATCTGTTTGACCAATTTGCTCTTCTGACAAAGATTGTGATTCAGTATCTGAAGTCGTGTATGTCAAAAGTTCACATAATTTTTGGTTTGTTTCTTCATCAATTTGTAACTCATTTATTCTTCTTTTTATCTTGCAATATTTAGAGATATGTCCAGTTTTGCCACACCTAAAACACTTTATATTTGGGTTTCTCCATTTCTGTTTTGTTTTAGTTTTAGGAGGAATTACTTTGCTCTTGTTGGCTTTATTTTGAAATCATCTTGATTTTTGGTAATATTGATCTGTAAATTTAAAATTCTTGGTTTTACAACATTTTTGTGTTGAACATTTTGGATTATGATTTATGTCAAATTGTTTACAGAATGTGCCTAATTCTTTTCTAGACTGTTTTTGTTCTCTTCTTAATTGTTTTTGTAATTTTATGTCATGGCATATTTTTAGTCCTTCCTTTTGAGTGTAACTAATTAGTTCACCATAGGTCAATTTTTCGTATGGAATTATTCCTTTGAAATCTTTTCTTATTTTGTTTCTAACCTTTTCTCCTAAGAGGTTTGGTAACCTTGCTAAAAAATTTTCTTTCCAAAAGAGTTGGTTATTATCTATTCTTTGCATTACTCGGGTAATAAAATTGTCTTTATACCACTTGAAGTCACCTAATTTTTTGCATTTTAAATTTGATAAAATTTCTGCATTTTTGTCTCTAAGGTGTGATGGATCTCCTATAAAATGTTTAGTGATTGCATATATTAGTGTTGCAACTGCATCTTGTAGTTCTTGATTTTCTTCATTTAATATTGGTTTATTATCATTGTCAAGTTTTATTGCAGTTAAAATTTCCTTTTGTTGTTTAGGAGTGAGGTAATTATCCCACCATCCTTTGAGTTGTCCTGAAAATCCTGATACTAAAAGATCAGCTCTTGCCCAGTCAGATGTCCCCTTTTGAGTTTTATAAATGTTCGAGACCATTGTCATTTGTTGTAAGAGATTGAGAATGTTATATTCTGACATCCATCTATATTCCATTCATAAACAGTGTTTGCATTATATTTATTTTGAGTCAAGGGTTTTTCTTCTAGAACTAGGTCAGGTGCAAATGTTTTTGGGTAATATAATTTTTTGGGTTCTTTCCAATGGATTTTTTGTATAAGTTGATTCTCCGATTGGTCTGAGGTAGTACTTTGTATAGTTTCAGAATCAGAGTCTTTTAATGTATTAATTGATCTCTAGTGCGTTTGTTCCGACGTTTCTGGTATGTATTTGTCATTAAAATTTTCACAAGTTATTTCTGATTTTGATGTATTCAATCTCTTTTGTATTTCATTCCTAAAATCCTTTTGTGTATTTGATGAAATTTCATGTGGTTTGAATAAAGGTAATTTTGAAGTCTTAGTTTTCTGTTTTTCTTCCTTTTTTATTTATTTGAATTGCTGAATTATCTATCTTTGTTTCAATTCTCTCTAATTGTTGTCCTATTGTGTGCAGGTGTAAATTTGAATAGTTGCCTTGTTCAATTAAGGGTTTTAGATCTTTGTTCAAGACTGGTGAATTTTCTCTTTCAACTTTTGGAATTTTTAATAGGGATGCTTTGAGGCCAACACCTTTATGTTCATATTGGATTTCGATTAATGGCGGATGCTGAGATTCTATTTGATTTCTGCTTGTTTGCCAAGTATTTGTAATATTGTTGGTATTGATACAATTACCGTAATATTCTTCATACCACTTGAAAAATGTTATTTGGATTTTGTGAGTATTCATGAAATCATAGTATTCTTCTTGGACTTCTTGTTTGTTTTCTTTATGTTTTTGTAGGAATATTTCTCGTTTGGCTTTATTCTTTTCAGAATAAAATTCTTTTCTTGCCTTTTCTTTGTTAATTACAAATTCCTTTTGTATGACATTAAGTTCTGGATGGTTTGTCATTGATGAATATGTTGGTGATATTTGTTGGTCTTCATCACTTTCAGATTTATTTTGGGGATGCAAAGGTTCTTTATTCTTTTGATAGATTTGTTTAGGAATGCTTGTAGATGTATTGACTGATTGGAGATTAGTTCTCATTGATTGGAAGTCTTGTAATGTTGAAGGGATTGAGGATGTAGAGTGCCTAGTAGTTTGAAAACTTTCGTCTGATCTAAAACTCTTGTATGGTAAATGAATTGGAATGTGTGATGGATGTCCTAGGTTTGCTTGACTATTTCTGTTAAAAGAAATCCTAACATCTCCATTTTTCGATTGAGAAATAATCTTTAATTCAGTTGCTTCTTGTGTTACGGGTTGAACTGCTCTTTCTAAAACCCACTCTTCAGGAAGAGATACATCATGCCATTTAATAGGTTTGGGGATATTAATCCTAGATTTTGTTATGTTTGTTTGAAAAAGAAGTGTTTCTCCTTTCGGACTATGGATTAAGGCATCTGATCCTAAGGCAGAGGTCATAGCTTTATAATAAATTCTATATACTAAGGCTAGAGGTACTAATCCTGGTTGCATTTTATAGTTGTGGGTCTTTATTTGGAGGGTCGAAACATCTAAAATGTTTTTATCTCTTAGAGATATAGTATAGTTTGGAAAACAGTTGAAATAGATTGGGCTATTACATAGGCTAGATTCAATAGTTCCTAATAGGGAATCGTTAAAGTCTAAAAACCTATTATCTCTTAATGTCATGAAAAATGAAGTATTTAATCCTTCTTTTGAAAGTGGTTTTACACCTACTTGGATTAATCCTAAATGGATATACTTGTATTTTCGTTGAATATGTTTGCAGATTGATTCTTTTTTCTAGTAGTTGTATTGATTCATAAGAATTTTTTATAGGGAGATCTTTTTCTTTCATTTGGATAGTATAATTTGTTTTGGTTAAATGTCTTAACAAAGATTTATTTTGTCTATAAATTTCGTTTAAATGGATTTTAGGGATTTCCCAGTTATCTATGTCTTGGAATATGTTTGTCATGTCAATTTCTTCTTCGTTGTCATCAGGTTCGTTTGGTCTTAGGCTACTAGAAGCAGAAGAATATGATCTAAAGAAAGGATTTATTTTGAAAGTACTTTCCTAACTATCTAAGTTTAATGCTGCCTACAGGGGGAGAAAAGCTAATTGAATACCTACGAAAGGGGAGATCATTTCCTAATGCCTATCCCATGGCTGAATGGAACTATCTCTAAGCTCAGTATTCAAATGCTCTAAAACTCAGCAACACAAAACCACAATAATTAAGAGGATACTAATTATAATAAATCCTATATTTAATACAATTAATGTCTTAACTAAAGACCAATAATTAATGATAGAAATAATCGATAAGATTCAAGACCCCAGATTAAAAAATACTATTTAGAATAATTAAAAAAATCAATGTCTAGACCTATCTTGACCTCGTCACCCCCAAAACTGTATAATCTAAAGATATAATTCTTGAAAAATTTGAAGTATCCAATAAGGAAATAACTATTCAAGATCTTCAACGTCAGGTTAACAATCTTAAAATAGAAGTAAAAATGCTCAAACAACATCAGCAAGAATATGCCCAACTAATATAGGCATCAAAGATTGCGTTTTTACTTCTATATTTACCTCTTTTTTAATCCTATGTATATATATATATATATATATATATATATATATATATATATATATATATATATATATATATATATATACATACAAACTCTCTTCTTCTTCTTCTTCTTCTTATTTTTTTCTCGGTTGGGTTTGAACTTCCTGCCATTTCCTTCTTTTCTTTTCCTTTCTTCTTACTTCTTCCTCCTTCTCCCTCTCGGCATCACCTTCCTCACCATCTCTCGGCAACTCCATTCTCATCACCACCGGTCTGCTCCGGCCACCAGCACCATCATCATCACTTTCGTTCCTTGCTCGGGCCTCCATCATCATCATCGTCGTTACTCTTCCTCTTCTCGGTTTCTTCCTCCCACCTCCTCGGCACCTTCATCTTTTCCATCTTCTGGGCACCACCATCTCCAGCCTTGGTCTCGACATCATCATCTTCACCATCAACCGAACACCTCTCCAATCTCTCTCTCCCTTCCCCTGCTCTTCTCTGTTTTCCTTTTCTAAATATTTTCTCTTTGGTTTTTATATCTCGGTTTTTGGCAGGGACTGGAGGGGTGCAGGCCAGTACGAATCCTCTTCCACTGGTCACCAGCACCATCATCATCACTTTCGTTCCTTGCTCGGGCCTCCATCATCATCATCGTCGTTACTCTTCCTCTTCTCGGTTTCTTCCTCCCACCTCCTCGGCACCTTCATCTTTTCCATCTTCTGGGCACCACCATCTCCAGCCTTGGTCTCGACATCATCATCTTCACCATCAACCGAACACCTCTCCAATCTCTCTCTCCCTTCCCCTGCTCTTCTCTGTTTTCCTTTTCTAAATATTTTCTCTTTGGTTTTTATATCTCGGTTTTTGGCAGGGACTGGAGGGGTGCAGGCCAGTACGAATCCTCTTCCACTGGTCACTCGAGGAGGCTGCTCACCACCTCCTTGCTAGCCTCTGTTCTCCCCTGTTTTAGCTTCCCTCTACTGTTCAGTCACCCATCTCTTCCTTCTCTCTCGTTTCTTGGTTCGACTCGTGGTTTTCCTACCTCCCCTAGCTATCCTCTCGGCTTCCTCCTCTCTTCAAGCCATTAGTGGCAAGTTACGCATATATATATATATATATATATATATATATATATATATATATATATATATATATATATATATATATATATATATATATGCATGGGCGGTGGCGTGCTGGCAGGCGCGTAAGGGTGCAGTGTCAGGTGCAGGACCAGTGCAGGCTGGGCGCAGGTACAGGTTGCAGGGCGCGAGCACAGGTGCAGGCCTGGGCGCCTGGGGTGCCCAGAGAGCAGACTGGGGCGCGGTGCAGGGCGCCTGGTGCCTGAGGCGCGAGGTTCGGCAGGACGCAGGGCGTGCGCAGCGCTGGACGCAGGACGTGCGCAGCGTTGGGCACAGGTCCTGTGCCCAGTGCTAAACGCACCGTTTCCAGTTTTTTTTTTTTAATTGTAATATATATATATATATTTAATTTAATACAAAATCAAACATTTATATACTTTTATATACAGACATTTATATTTATAAAATCAAAATATATTTGTATACATTTATCAAAATAAATTTATAAATGCATCTATATATATATATATATTTATAGAATCAAAATATATTCCTTATATACACATTTATATATACTTATATATATATACATCAAAATAATTGTATATTTACACATTTATGTATACATTTATATTTTCAAATAAATATATATACATTTATATATATATACTTTTATAAAATCAATGTATCAAAATAAAATCGAAGTATTTTTATATATACATTTTTATCAAAATAAATGTATATTTATGTATTCTTATTGTCTACCATCTCACTATTATTATTATTATTATTATTATTATTATTATTATTAGTAGTTTATTTTCATAAATCGAATTTTAATGGAATTTTCGGTCTAACTTAATCTCTCTTTTCTGACATAATTAATTTAATTATCCGCACATAAATTGTGAATTATTTAAATCGAATAACGCTCGAGTCGAATTCCGAAAAAAAAAAATCGGGGGTTTACATTCTCCCTACCTTAGGAAATTTGGTTCCTAAATTTAAGAGTACATCAGTGTAAGACCCAATTTTTATCGTAAGAGCAAATGGAATGAATAGAAATTTTCGACTGCATTGAAAAATGCAAAAGGATTGAAATGGTATTCCCGAACGCGTGCAAGGGTAAAACAGTCAAAAGACTGAAATTCAATATTAATCGAGACAAGAAAATTTAATAAAAAATAATGGCTTGAGAAATCTTGATCAATAACGAAGAAATAATTAAATTTCGGGTTAAATTGATCAAGATATGAATTTTTGGGAATAAACCGAAATTTTCGTATCGAAAAATAATCCCGAAAATAATCGAAAAATATATCAAAAGGTAAAATCGGACTGATAAATTCATTTACGGAATAAATGAATAAAATAATACATTTTTTTAGATATTTTGAGATTTTAATATTATTTTAATGATTAAAATAATATTAAAAATAAATAATAAAATAAAATAAAAAAGGAAATTTTCGCAAAAATTACGAAATAGGAAAACAAAAGCCGATGCTTCCCTCTGCCATCACGATCGGAGGCCGGCGGCGAGAACCAGAGGAAGCCATCGACAGCCGAGCCACTGCCGACGTGGGTGGAGGCTGAAGGAGGCGGTGAACGGCGGCGAATGGCGAGAAAATCGAGAGAGAAAACAAGAGAGAACCGAGGGAGTTTCCTGGTGACCAACGCCAATTCGAGCCCGGCCACCACCAGCCAAGCGTCCCCCAGCCGCAAGCGGCTCGATTTGTGGCAATACCGACAGGTAGAACGACGGCCAGCGCCGGAAATGGAGGAAGAAAAGAGAAAGCCACCGACGACGAGGAAAGAATAGCCGGACCCGTCACTTTTCGACGACCTTGGGGAAAATTAAGACCAGATCCGTGCATCGGACGGCCCACCGGAGCCACTGGCGGTGAAAACCGACGGAGAACCGATCGATGAGCCACTGAACCGGTCGAACCGGACTGAATCGACTGTCTGAACCGAGTTAAACCAGACTGAACCAGTTCAGCCAAAAAAAAAAAAGAAAAGGAAAAGGAAGAAAAAGGGAAAAAGAAAAAAAATTTGAAAAAAATTTCAGTGATACAATCGAGCTACGGGTAAGTCGGTAAGCAGTCGAATTGACCGATTTAAATTTCAAAATATTTAATTTAATTAATATCCGACTGGAAATTTACCCGAAAAATATTAAATTGTGTAGCTCGACAATAGGCGTCAACCGAGAGCTTGAGACAGCCTCATTTTGTGTACTATCATGGAATCTCGGGTAAGTAACTTTTATTAACGACAATTTCCATCGTTATGCGTGTTAGAATATACCGCATAAATTACGCATTTAATTTCTGTATTTAATGAATTAAATTCTGGAAATTGAGATATATTGTCGTAAAAAATTCATTAAGCTATCCGGGAGTTTAGAACGAGGTTCAATAAATATTGATGGGCCCAATGAGCCCAATAGGCCTCGATAATGTGAATAGTAAGTGAGAAAACGGGCTTAAGGCCGATTAAGGCCCATTAAAGTGCAATCGGGCCCAATATGAGTAAACGGGCCCAATGATTTAAATTAAGCCCAGAAAATATGAAATACAATTAATTGTATTGTATTTGACTTGATGTATATTTATACGCAGTTCCGGAGATTGGATTTGGAGCAAATCGGACTGCGTGACGAAACATCAGTGGAAAGGTCAGACTATACAGAAAATGAGGTAAGAGAATTATGTGAGTAGCTAGAGGTAGCTACGCGTACTTTAAATAGTTTTTGTATACATTTAATATGTATGTATACACTGATATTGTATAAAAGGTCCTAAAAGTGGTTTAAATGATTTTAAGGATTGAAATAGGTAAAAAGACTATTTTATCCCTATTGAGGGAAGTTCACCTAAGGATGGTGAAAGCATGACATGCATGAAATGCATGATTTAAGGAATTTTTTGAATTAAAGAATTTGATTGTTTTAATCAAAGCAAATCGGTAGATTGGCCAGTAATTGTATAAATTTCACAAGATAACACTACGTAGGTGTTATTCATATTTAAATGAAATTTCTTTGGAAAACGGGCCAACTATCAAGTTTATATGGAAACAGATAGTGCTAGCACATAGCTCGCACTATATCTGCGTTTGTGAGTGTGCATAAATGTGCTTGAGCGGTTGCTCGCACCGACTTGTGTGACATTATATGCATGAAATGTGCTAGAGCAGGGTGCTCGCACTTATTTTTATTATTGTGAAATAAGAGATGTTGGAGCCTAGCTCGCACTCTGTTTTGACATGTAATGACTTGTTTTAACTTGGTATGCATAAAAAGGTGCTGGAGCGATTGCTCGCACTAGTTTTTATGATATGACATGCATGAGAGATGCTGGAGCTTAGCTCGCATCCTGTTTTGATATTATATTGCATATAAACTGTGCTGGAGTGTAACTCGCACGAGATTTGATGCATTTATGCATAAGCCGTACTAGAGCGTTGCTCGTACGAAGTTTTGATTTACTTGAGCATTCATTCGTGCTAGAGCATTGCTCGCATGTGATTTTATGTGGATTTATAACTCATTCATTTTAAGTCGTACTGGAGTGCTACTTGTACGCAGATTTTACTGATTTTTATGACACCGTGCTAGAGCTTCGCTCGCACAGGGATTTATATTACATGCATATAGCCGTGTTGGAGCCTTCTGTAGACTGTGTGTCATAGTGAGATGATATGCTCACACGTGCATACTGAGACAGAGATGATATGGGTGGATAAGACCTATTGCAGGCACCCCTAACTGAGCTTGGGTTCACGGAGTACGTTGTACCGTGTATGTCACGCGGAGTACGCTGTACCGTGGGGATTGTTGGAGTGGAGTGGCATTAGCCACGAGGCAGCATGCCTTGCCTTCGCAATGCTGATGTTATGCTGTTCTGGCGGGTAGGACCGACCCACCTCCCGTTTCAGGTGTGATACCCCGCACACTAGGTACCGTGTTGCCAGGGATCATGAGGTTATGGCCATAGCCCTATGTTGTTACCGATAGTCACCTACTTGTTGATAGGCCCTAAGGGTATTACCGCAAGTGCACGGGTTGTACAAGTAATAATGGGATTTGAGTCCCGAGTTATCGTCCCACAAAGAAGTTGACTAGCCTAATTAACTACCGATTAATCTTACCCTAAGTATATCCTAGCAAATTATGAATTTTTGATTACGGTGATCTACTAAGTTTGAAATTAAAAATACTGAAAATAATAAAACTGTAAAATAAAGAAAATAAAATCGAGCTGAAATTTACTTACCAAGCTTCACGCAATTAAAAACCAATACCTACGAAAATAATTAAAACAGTTAAAATTGATTAACGCAATTAAAATAAAATGCAATTATGAAAATAACAAAGCAAGATTAATTAAACAAAAATTAAACTAACATAAAATGCAATTAAACTACTTAATCAAAATGCAATTTGAACTAAACTAAAACTTAATGAAAATAGAATCATAGGAATTAAGAAAATAACTATAAAATTACCGGTCTAAAATATTAACTCTAAACTAATCCTAACTATATCTACTTACTAATTTAACAATAAAATTTAACTAATGCATGTAACAAATCTAATCTAACTTAACTAATGCATGATAAAAATAAAAATGAGCTAAGGACATAATTAAATCTATTTCATGAACTAATTAAGAAAAATGGATTATTGTGCTCTTGGTAAATGCCAAACAAGCCTTAAGCAAATTTAAACAATATAATTATCCCTCCAACCACTGCTCACGTGTCTTTCTAATTTCATGCTTATTCCAGGCTTTCACGATTTTGGCAACTGTCCCGCTGCACTCTGCTTCTACTGTTGCTAGTGTCTCGGTTCCAGGTCACAGTCCATTTCTGCTGCTCCAGGCTTTCTCGGTCTGCCCTGCTGTTCCAGCCTGCTGCTGCATGTCCGTGACCTCTGCGCTGCTTCTGTTGTTTCTGCCCTGGTGTGTCTCGGTTCCAAGGGCTCTCAGGTTCAGTTACCAGCTACTCTCATTTTGCTTCTCAATTCTGCAATATGCTGCTGCTCCACACATGTCTCGGTTCCAGGTGCTCTCGATAATCTGCTACAACACTGCTGCTCCACATTCTCGGCTCTGGGTCTGGACACTCACTACTCTCGGTCCTGCATCTGCTCCAAGCGTTATCTATTCTGTTCCAAGTTGCTGTCGGTTCTGTCTTGCTCCATGCTGCTTTGCTCTGCACTTCTACAGCCCCGAAAATCACTCTTGCTTTCCTACCTCAATGCAGCAACGTGCAGCACTAAGATGCACCAGCTTCAGTTGGTGGGATCCAAGGAACAGAGCATAACAGAGTATGATTTGCTAATCCCTTATTATTGCCATGGTACACTCAGCCCATGCTCCACGATGCATGATGACAATACGGGACAATAAGCAAGCTGAAACTGAATAAACTGATAACTAAAAGAAAAACAGGAAATGTAGAGAAGATAAATGCAAAACCGAGAGGTATGAATAAAATGCAGTGGAAGACAATAGAAGCTAGTGTTAATGTGCAGTAAAGGGCATAATCGGAGCAAAGCAAATAACGAAAAATGAAAAGAAATTTAAATAACAATGCATTGCTAGTTAAAAGCTTATAAACTAAAAGAACAAAGTGATGATCAACACTGAAAAATTAACCAAAGCTACCCTTAAATCATATGATAGGAAACCATCATCCTCGGTTTGCTTCATTCCATCTTTTTAATGCCATGGTTCCACATTACTTAAATGTGAACTCATGCCTAGCATTTGCCCACATTCAAGCACCAAAACCAAACAGCAAAGATGACCAAAGAGCCAAGGTACCGAATGCACCAAGAAGGATGCAAAACCGATAACAACTAAATCTACTAGTGTTTCAAATGAAGAAGAAAAGAAAAAAAAAAAGTAAGGTTTCTATGTAAAACCGAAACATACACTAAAAAAAAAGTTATGGAAATAGAAATTGACAAATAAAAAAAACTCATAGTTACCAAACCGAGAGCATGAAATGAAAGTGATTTTCATTGAAATGAAATTTTACAAAGACTAATGAAGAACATGAAAATGAATAGTAAAACATTGAGAAAATTCACTAATGGGAAAGGAGAAACTTAAGAACAAAATAAAACCTAAGAATACCTTAAAACTATTCTACCCTAAAAATTATATCTACTCTTACTCCTAAATTACATTTACTTCTACTCCTAAAATTACTTTCTCTTTCAATTGTCATCCTTTCCTATTTATAAACACACTAGGGGTAAAATTATAATTTCTACATTCTTGATGAGTTGGCATTTTTTTTAGCCACTTTTCTTCACACCATTGGCTCCTTGAAAAGATATTTCCATGTCATCGGTCTTCTTGTCCAATTGGATGTGCTAGGTGGCATGACTCGTGTTGTCCGCGTGGCTCAATTTCGATTTTAGCCCAATTTCGATCCATTTTCCACCAAAATATTCAAAATTCATCCGGATTTAATTTATCTGCAAACATGAGAATTTTAATTAAATACAAGGGATAATTAACAAAATAAATTGAGGATTTAAATAATTAATTAGAAAATTAAGCACAAATAATTCTAAAAATATAGAATTATCACTTGTCTCACATGATATAACTATTGGTCGATAGACCAGGGTAGACCCGAGGGAGGGGTCAGGCCCCCGATTTTATGATTTTATAATATGTTACCCTGAAAGAAGGGTGGTTTTATAACCGAAGTTTTATAATGAATTTTAATGAATTGTTTCATGAGATGATTGACCCGAAAGTGTTAGTTTATACTGCAGTTTTAATGAAATGATTTAAATGTAGTAGCATGATGATTTTTCCATGCTGTAATGATAAATTCATGAAATGATTGTATCTCATGATTTGTTTTATATCGCATGAAATAATGCATTATTTTGATTTAATTCATGCTAAGTATGATTTACTGATGTCACATAAAATGCATTGATGCATAAGTAGCATGATTTCTATATGCACGTACAGTTTTATAAATTAAGTCATGATGAAATACATGATTTTGTGCTTGAGATTTAATGAAAAGAAATGGATTTTAAGGGCATGGCATTATGAGCATGTAGATAGTGGAGCTATCTACTTACTTGCATAATTGCCTTACTGAGCGTGTGGTTTGCTCACCCCCCTTATTTTTCCATCTTTTCAGAGCACTCGCAATAGTTAGTGAGCGGCTGAAGACTTGCAATCTTGGTATCCGCTGCTTCCCATCGAGAAACAGGTATACACATTTGTATAGTTTTGTATCTAAATATGTAATGCACAGTACTGTAAACGTATATGATGTCGGGGATGTAAGGTTATGTAACACCATTGTATATGTATTTAGTTAAAGTCAAAAGATTGTAAACTCTGATATATGAATGTGATTATGGAAATGGAATGGTAAATAGGTGAGAGGTGACTAACACTGAATCATAGCCTAACTGTTAGTAGGATGGTCACAATGAGAGAAATGTAAGAATTAAATAATAATCGAAAAGCGAAAAATTTACTCTGATTTTTAGGTAATTTGGGTCGTGACAGGTAAAAATGGTATCAGAGGTTAAGTTGGCCTGATATGAGTCGGTGTTAGTGGTTAAGGAGGTTTACATCCCCGTGTATTGTACATTGTTTAGATATAATTGTGTATATCGAGATGGAATTACAGCTAAGAATTTGGTTTTTGATGCAAGAATATAAACTCATTAACTGATAGGCGCTATAATAGAGAGGCGAGTACATGAACTGAAGGCCGTAGAGGTAGGCCCAAGAGTCGTACTGAGTCGCCACATGAAACTCGAGATGAGATTGACGTGGAGGCTTGTATTGAGTATGCCCCACAGAGTCCGATAGAAAGATAGGACATAGTCTGACAGAGAGACTGAACAGTATTGAGACACGCTTTGTGAAGTTGGAGCGGAGTGTGAAAAATATTATGTGAGCTAATTGCTCAGAGTATGAATGAGATTTGAGGGCGAGTCGGAGCATTGGTGGAAGTCTGCTCGACCCATCTTAAGAGTTAGATATCCAAAATAGACGTGGAAAAGTAATTCTAGATGTATTCCGGTGACAGAATATCCCAGACATTGTTTAAAAGAAACAACAGATAATGGTCTTTACTCTAACCCAGAGGAACTGATGGATTGATAAGTAAGAAACTCAGTTTATATTCCTAGGTAGATATGACTCCGACACTATGAACAGTGAGAGTCAGGATGTCTGAAAGTTCATGAAAAGGCTCAGACTGTCAATTATAGTCCGATTGGGCTGTTTGATATTACTACCTATGTCGAGGCAGTGCGGAGACTACAGTTGTGTGAATAAGATCATGAGTTGCACGCCTCTGAGATTGAGAAAGGTAGTAAGGAATGAAATTGAGACAAAAAGAGAATAGAGAATGATAGAGATGTCAGAACGGGAAAAGGTAGTTTGGTAAAAGCTTAGAGCTGATGAGTTACAGGGTAAGATGATTGGTAACCCTAGTGTATCCAATTTCAAAACTTTTGAGGGGTATTGTGATTTGAGTACCCCGACCTGCTCCGTAGTAGTGAGAGTAGTGTAACAGTGTGAACAGTGTGAACAGTGTAGGATTTGTGGTAGATACCACAGAAATAAGATGTTGGACGAGGGTGAGTGTATGCCTTGGACCAGGACAATGTTGATGTTTCATCTAATATGGTTGAAGATACCACACTGGTTATGAATAATGAAGTAATTATTTTAAGTAATCCTAGTGCCACGCATTTATTCATACCACCTTCAGTTGCTTATAAGCGAGTGAAAGATGTGAAGCTTGTATCCTTAGGCAAGATGATAATGGTTAGCTGATTTTCACTAACTGAATATAGGTATAGGGATTGTAAGTTGAAAATAGGGGTGAAAACATCATTGAAAAGTGTACAGTAAGTTTAGTACGTAATGAAAGAGTTGTTATAAGTGATATATGAAGGCGATAAGTTTTGAGATGTGATAGACCCTGAATACGAGATATATTGGAATAAGAGGCGTATGTAAGGTAAGAATATCTTTGATACGTAGTGAATATGGATTGCGACTAAGTATAAGAGGAGGATATATCCATAACCAGTCTATGTGGTCAAGTCTGAGGGTTAATAAAGGTATTTCAAAATACTTCCCCGCCTAAAGACTTGACAGCGTCTAGAAGCACACACATAACCTATAAATTGAAATCGACAGTCGTAATACATTTAAAATTTTGGTACCTTTACTGGTAGAATTCGATTAATCATGAAGGTTTAAAAAAATAAAATAAAATAAAATAAAATTTTATAAAAGCCGTTAATATAAGAATAAGGAAATGACGTGAGTCAGTATCTTAAACGGAAGCGATTCGAAATAACATTTTACGTTTATGCGTACATAGGACAAGGATATGGGTGATTGAAATATTTGGTGGAACTCAACTACGACCAGGTATTTAAACCTTACCTGGACCGATTGGTTGTCATCTTTAGCGATGATATTTTGTTGTATTCGAAGTCCAGGGAAGAGCATGAGTAGCAACAGGAAACTGTCTTACAGACGAGGTGTTGAGAGTTTCTCGAAATTGGCTACTCAGTTGACACATCTTGTTCGGAAAAGATTGTATGTCAGTAGGATGATAAGTATGAAAATGGTTTCCGTGAGTTTTGGCATATTGAAGTAATAAACTGACCACTGTAATTATTCTCACCATAACCAACAGCTCAAGAGGTTTCAGTGTGTATGGATACCTCAAAATAAGGATTGGGCTGTGTATTGATGTAAAATGGGAAGATAGTCGTTTATGGATCAAGATAGTTTAAGGACCATGAGAGAAACTATCCGACCTATGATTTAGAGTTGGCAGCCATAGCGTTTACACTAAAAGTATGGTGCCACCACTTAAATGGTAAGAAATTTCGGGTATGCACTAATCGTAAAAGCCCCGAGTATCTGTTTTCACAGAAATAGTAGAATATGAGATAACCAAAAGGGTTAGAGCTTCTAAGGATTATGATTGTGAACATTGTACCACTCAGGAAAGACTAATGTAATGGCTGATGCCTTGAATAGAAAGAGCCTCGGGATGGTATCACATATGATAGTCAGGGAGCGTAAGCTGCTAGAGCAGTTGTGAGCCTCAGTAGTGATATGATCACTTCTGATGATGACGGTGATTTTGTGACAACTAGCCTGAGGTTAGAATCAGATTTGAGTGACCGAATTTGCCAGGCTTAGCGTGATGATCGGCATGGTGTCGATAGTGTGGGTCAGATTCAGAAGGGTATAGTGACAGAGTTCACAATGAGTGATGATGACTTCTAGAGGTTCAGAGATAGTATAAGTGCTCCCCAGGACCACAGTTGATGAGAAAGTGTTATTGTCAGAAGCTCACTCTTTGGGATATAGAGTGCATCCGAGAAGTAATAAATATATCGAAATCTCTGAAAGAGGGTATTGGTAGTCAGGTATGAAAAGAGACATTGTAGAGGTTGTGGAAAAGTGTCTCGTATGTCAGCAAAGTAAGGTAGAGCAAAAGAAGTTGCAAGGTTATTGCAGCCTCTACCTATATTGACACGGAAATGGGAACAAGTTATCATGAATTTTGTGATGGGTTACAGAGGACCCGAATAAATCACGAGGCTATCTGGTGATAGTTGATAGATTGATTTAGTCTACCCACCTTCTGGCTATGAAAATCCCCAAATACTCTGAGTGTGTAGGCGGATTTATATGTAGGAAGATTGTGAAATATTATATAGCGTTCCAGGAAGCATGATATCAGATAGGGATTCCCGCTTCACTTCCCACTTCTGTGAACGTTTTTCAGGAAGCTATGGGAACCTGACTAAGTGTTAGCACAGTTTTTTGTCCTCAGACAGATGGTCAGTCAGAGAGGACTGTACAAGTTCTGGAGGATGGGATGAGAATGTGTGCAATTGATGTGATAAGCTCCTGGGATGATCAGTTGTTACTAATTGAATTCGCCAATAATGATAGTTGTCACTTGAGTATCAGGATAACATGATATGAGGCTTAGTATGGCCGTAGGGATTGTTACCCGACTTGGATAAGAAGAAGTGGGTGATAGATAGAGAATTGTTTCAGAATTGGTAAGATAAACCTTTGAGGATGTTCAGTTAATTTGTGAGAGATTAAGAACACCTCAGAGCAGACAGAAAAGACTATGCTGACAAGAGATAAAAACCATTGGAATTCACCGAGGGTGAATCAATATTGAGTTTCGTTAGATTGAATCCTTTGAGATTGGACAAAAGTGGAAGGTAAGACCTGTAGATTGGCGTTACCACTTGAATTAGTAGGCATCCACTATGTGTCCCATCTTTTGATGCTTTAGAAATACTATCCGGATCCAGCATAGGTGATCAGAGATGAGCTCCAACAGCTTAGCTCAATTAAAGTATAATGTATGATTGGAAAAATTGATACGGGTTTTAGACAGAAAGAGAAAGTGTTGAGGTTTAAGATGATCTCCCCAGTTAAGTATGTTGGTAGTATTACTGTCACGACCCAAATTACCTCAAAATCAGAGTAAATTTTTCTTTTTTTCATTTATTATTTAATTCTTACATTTCTCTCATCGTGACCATCCTACAAACAGTTGAGCTATGATTCGATGTTAGTCACCTCACACTATTACCAATTCCATTTCCATAATCACATTTATATATTAGAGTTTACTATCCTTTGACTTTAATTAAATATATACACAATGGTATTTATAACTTTACATCCTCGACATGATTAATGTTTACAGTACTATGCATTACATATTTAGATACAAAACCATACAAATGTGTATATCTGTCTCTCGATGGGAAGCAGCGGATACCAAGCATGCAAGTCCTCAGCCGCTTACTAATTTCTGTGAATGCTCTGAAAAGCTCGGAAAATAAGGGGGTGAGCAAACCACATGCTCAGTAAGGCAATTATGCAAGTAAGTAGATAGCTCCACTATCTACATGCTCATAATGCCATGCCCTTAAATCCATTTCTTTTCATTTAAAATTTCATGCACAAAATCATGCATATTTCAATGCCATAGTTTATCAAAACTATTTGTGCATATAGAAACCATATAATTCATCCATCAAAGGCAGTTTATGTGACATCATTAAATCATAATGAGCATGAAACAAATCTAGATCATGCATTCTTTCATTTCATGTAAGACAAATCATGAATTTGAAATAAAAGTATGGAAAACAACATCATGCTACTGCATTTAAATCATTTCATTAAAACTGCAGTATAAACTAACCTTTCCGGGTCAATCGTCTCATAAAACAATTCATTATAAAACTTCGGTTATAAAACCACCCTTCTTTCAGGGTCACATGTCATAAAATCCTTTAAAACATAAATTAGCATAGTAAAAATCATAAAATCGGGGGCCTGACCCCTCCCTCGGGTCTAATCTGGTCTATCGACCCATAGTTATATCATGTGAGACAAGCAGCTAATTATATCAGAAACATCGAGGACTATGGCCATATCCTAGTGATCCCTGGCAACACGGTACCTAGTGTGCGGGGTATCACACCTGAAACGGGAGGTGGGTCGTCCTACCCGCCAGAACAGCATAACACCAGGATTGCGAGGGCAAGGCTTGCTGCCTCATGGCTAATGCCACTCGACTCCAACAATCCCCACGGTACAGCGTACTCCGCGTGACATACACGGTACAACATACTCCGTGAACCCAAGCTCAATCAGGGGTGCTTGCAATAAGACTTATCCACCCATATCATCTTTGTCTCAGAGTGCACGTGTGAGCATATCATCTTACTGTGACACACAGTCTACAGGAGGCTCCAACACGGCTATATGCATGTCATATAAATCCCTGTGCGAGCGAAGCTCAAGCACGGCTCCATGCATATTCATGATATCAGAAAATCTAGTGTGAGCGAAGCTCTAGCACTATGTCATAAAAATCAGTAAAACCTATGTACGAGTAGCACTCCAGTATGACTTTAAAATGAGTTATAAATTCATATAAAATCACGTGCGAGCAATGCTCCAGCTCGAATGAATGCTCAAGTAAATCAAATCTCGTGCGAGTTACAATCCAGCACGGCTTTATGCATAATTAAATCAAATCTCGTGCGAGTTGCACTCCAACACGGCTTTATACAAATTTCACATCAAAACAGGATACAAGTTAAGCTCCAGCACCTCTCATGCATGTCAAATCATTAAAACTAGTGCGAGCAATCGATCCAGCACCTTTTTATGTATATCAGATCAAAACAAGTTAAAACATGTCAAAACAGTCAACACAGAGTGCGAGCTAGGCTCCAGCACTTCTCATGCATTTCACAAGAATAAAAATCAGTGCGAGCAACCGCTCTAGCGCATTTCATGCATATGATGTCACACAAGTCGGTGCGAGCAACCGCTCAAGCACATTTATGCACTCTCACAAACGCAGATATAGTGCGAGCTATGCGCCAGCACTATCTGTTTCCATATAAACTTGATAGTTGGCCGTTTTCCAAAGAAATTTCATTTAAATATAAATAACACTTACGTAGTGTTATGTTGTGAAATTTATACAATTACTGGCCAATCTACCGATTTGCTTTGATTAAAACCAATAAAATTCCTTAATTCAAAAAATTCCTTAAATCATGCATTTCATGTATTCATCTGGTCAAATACAATACAATTAATTGTATTTCACAATTTTCTGGGCTAAATTTAAATCATTGGGCCCGTTTAGCCATATTGGGCCCGATTGCACCATAATGGGTCTTAATCGGTCTTAAGCCCATTTTTCACACTTTATCGAGGCCTATTGGGCTCATTGGGCCCATCAGTATTTATTTAGCCTCGTTCTAAATTCTCGGATATCTCAATTTAGTATTTATGACAATTTATTCAAATTTCCAGAATTTAATTCATTTATGCGGAAATTAAATCCGTAATTTATGTGGTAAATTTTAACACGCATAACTATGCAAAATTGTCGTAAATAAGGGTTACTTACCCGAGATTCTATGATAGTACGCAAATCGAGGCTGTCTCGAGCTCTCGTTTGACGTCAATTATCGAGCTACACATTTAAATATTTTTTCGGGTAAATTTCAGTCGGATATTAATCAAATTAAATATTCTGAAATTTAAATCGGTCAATTCGACCACTTACCGACTTACCCGTAACTTGATTGCATCACTAAAATTTTTTCCAATTTTTCCTCTATTTCTTTCCTTTTTTTTCTCTTTCTTTTCTTTTCTTTTTGGCTGAACCGGTCCAGTCTGGTTCAGCAAAATGTCATTGCGCTGAACCGGCCGTAACGGTTCAGGCCTCATTTACTCGTTTTGGCATCGTCCAACCGATTCTCGACGCGATTTTGGTGTCGTTCGGCTCGGCTGCGCCTGGCCCTCCTTCGTCGACCCTCAGGGTAGAGCGATTCGGCGCTGATGGCCGCCAATCGCCTCTTCTCCCTTTCGGCCTCCCTCTGTCGATCTCCTCTCTTTCGGCGTCTCCACGGCGCGTCGTCGCCTCTGGTGGGTCGCCCGATATCGGGTTGCCTTCGTCAACCCTCGTCAGCCCCTCAGTCCTGCCGGTGGTGTCGGATCGGAGGGAAATCTCCTCGGTTCGCCATTTTCACGTTTCTTCTCTGTTTCTCGATTCAGACTTTCGCGATTTTCTTTTTTTTTTTCAGTTTTAAGTTTTTTTATTTTATTTTATTTTATTTATTATTTATTATTTATTTTTATTATTATTTTAATCAATATTTTATTATTATTTTACCAAAATATCTGAAAAATTATTATTTTTAATTCATTTAATCCGTAAATGAATTTATCAGTCCGATTTTGCCTTTTCGATATATTTTTCGATTATTTTCGGGATTATTTTTCGATACGAAAATTTCAGTTTATTCCAATAAATTCATATCTTGATCAATTTAATCTGAAATTTAATTATTTCATCATTATTGATCAAGATTTCTCAATCTTATATTTTTAATTAAATTTTCTTCTCGAATTTATACCGGCTTTCGATCTTTTGACCATTTTGCCCTTGCATGTTTTCAGGAATACCATTTCAATCCTTTTGCGTTTTTAAATGCACTTGAAAATTTCTATTCATTCCCTTTTGCTCTTACGATAAAATCGGGCCTTACAATCTCCCACACTTAAGAAATTTGGTCCTCCAAATTAGAACCAAGTCAAATAAGTTCATAAATAACTCCGGGTACATCTATCGTATCATATACTGTAATCTTCAAGTGACTTTCTCCGGAGTGTAATACTACCATCATACTTAACTAGGGAGATCATCTTAAACCTCAACACTTTCTCATTCCTTCTAATTCCCAAATCGATTTTCCAATCATACGTTATACTTTCATTGAGCTAAACTGTTGGAGCTCATATTCGTTCACATATGCTGGGTCCGGATAGTATTTTCGAAACATCATAAGATAGGACACATTGTGGATGCCTGCTAATTCAGGTGGTAAAGCCAACTTGTAGGCCTTATCTCCCACTTTAGTCCAATCTCCAAAGATTCAATCTAACGAAACTCAATTTGCCTTCTTCCGAATCTCGTTATGTCCTTATGACAAATAACTGCCAACAATACTAATTCACCCTCGATGAATTCCAATGGTTTTCTGTCTCTTATCAGCATAGTCTTTTCTGTTTGCTTTGAGGTGTTCTTAATCTCTCACAAATCAACTGAACATCCTCAGAGGTTTGTCTTATCAATTCGGGAACCATTCTCTATCTATCACCCACTTCTTCTTATCCAAGTCGAGAAACAACTCCTTACGGCCATACAATGCCACATATAAATTCATCCTGATACTCAAGTGATAACTGTCATTATTGGCAAATTCGATTAGTAACAACTGATCATCCCATGAGCTTATAAGATCAATGGCACACGCTCTCATCACATCCTCTAGAACTTGTACATTCCTCTCTGACTGACCATCTGTCTGAGGATGGAAGCTGTGCTAAAACACAATCGGGTTCCCATAGCTTCCTGAAAAATATTCCCAGAAGTGGGAAGTGAAGCTGGAATCCCTAACTAATACCATGCTCACTGGAACGTTACATCATGTATCACAATTTTCCATACACATAAATCCGCCTACACTCTCAGAGTATCTGGGGATTTCATAACCAGAATGTGGGTAGACTTAATCAATCTATCGACTATCACCCAGATAGTCTCATGATTCATTCGGGTCCTCTATAACCCATCACGAAATTCATGGTAACTTGTTCCCATTTCCGTGTCAATATAGGTAAAGGCTGCAATAACCCTGCAACTTCTTTTGCTCTACCTTAATCTGCTGACATACGAGACACTTTTTCACAATCTCTCTTTTCATATTTGACCATCAATACCCTTTTCAGAGATTCCAATATATTTATTATTTCTCGGATGCACTGTATATCTCGAAGAGTGAGCTTCTGACAATAACACTATCTCATCAACTATGGTCCTGGGGAGTACTTATACTGTCTCTGAACCTCTGTAAGTCATCATCACTCACTGTGAACTCTGTCACTATACCCTTCTGAATCTGACCCACACTATCGACACCATGCTGATCATCACCTAAGCCTGGCAAATCTGGTCACTCAATTTCGGTTCTAACATCAGGCTAGCTGTCATAAAATCACCATCATCATTAGAAGGGATCACATCACTACTGAGGCTCACACTTGCTCTAGCAGCTCATGCTCCCTGACCATCATATGTAATACCATCCCGAGGCTCTTTCTTTTCAAGGCATCAGCCATTACATTAGCCTTTCCTGGGTGGTGCGATGTTCACAATCATAATCCTTAGAAGCTCTAACCCTTTTGGTTATCTTATATCCGACTCTTTCTATTAAAACAGATACTCGGGGCTTTTATGATCAGTGCATACCCAAAATTTCTTACCATTTAAGTGGTGGCGCCGTACTTTCTGTGTAAACGCTACGGCTGCCAACTCTAAATCATGGGTTGGATAGTTTCTCTCATGGTCCTTGAACTAACTAGATTCATAAACGACTATCTTCCCATTTTACATCAATACACAGCCCAATCCTTATTTTGAGTATCCATACACACTGAAACCTCTTGAGTTG
Source organism: Firmiana major (assembly GCA_033439115.1). Classification (NCBI taxonomy): domain Eukaryota; kingdom Viridiplantae; phylum Streptophyta; class Magnoliopsida; order Malvales; family Malvaceae; genus Firmiana; species Firmiana major. The sequence goes on along the minus strand of CM065908.1, from coordinate 38,749,888 downwards.
TTACTTATGGTGAGAATAATTACGGTGGTCAGTTTATTACTTCAATATACCAAAACTCACTGAAGCCATTTACATACTTATCATACCAGTCGTATGAAATCTTTTTCCAAACGAAACATGTCAACTAAGTAGGCCATTGAGAAACTCATAACACCTCGTCTATAAAACAATTTTCATTTGCTACTCATGTTCTTTCCTGGACTTCGAATACAACAAAATATCATCGCACAAGATGACAACCACTCGGTCCAGGTAAGGTTTAAATACCTCATCGTAGTTGAGTTCTACTCAATATTTCAATCACCCATATCCTTAACCTATGTACGCATAAACGTAAAACGTCATTTCGCAATTGTTTCCGTTCAAGATACTAACCCACGTCATTTCCTTATATTAATGGCTTTTATAAAATTTTAAAATTGTAAACCTTCATGATTAACTCGAATTCTATATTCCTTTATCGTACCAGTAAAGGTACCTAAATTTTAAGTGTATATATATTACGACTGTTGATTTCAATTTATAGGTTATGTGTGCGCTTCTAGATGCTGCTAAGTCTTCAGGTGGGGAGTATTTTGAAATACCTTTATTAACCCTCAGACTTGACCACATGGACTGGGTGTAGATATATCCACCTCTTATCCTTGGTCGCAATTCATAGTCACTACATATCGCTTAATCCAAATTACTTTAGATATCAAAGATATCCTTACCTTGCATACACATCTTATTCCAATATATCTCGTATTCAGGATCTATTACATTTCGAAGCTTATCTCATTTCATATATCACTTATAACAAACCCTTTCATTACGTGTCAAACTTACAATATACTTTTTCAGTGATGTTTTCACCCCTATTTTCAATTTACAATCCCTATACCCATATTCAGTTAGTGATAATCATCTAACCATCATCATCTTGCTTAAGGGTACAGTCTTCACATCTTTCACTAGCTTTTAAGCAATTGAAGGCGGTATGAATAAATGCGTGGCACCAGGATCAATTAAAATAATTATTTCATTATTCACAACCAGTGTGTTATCTTCCACCACATCCGATGAAACATCAATAGTGTCCTGGTCTAAGGCATACACTCGCCCTCGTCCAACATCTTATTTCCGTGGTAACTACCACATATTCTACACTGTTTATACTGTTACACTACTTACAATGCTACACTGCTTACACTGCTTCGTAGCATGTCAGGGTCCTCCAATCATAATACCCCTCAAAAGTATTGAAATTAGATACACTGAGACCTTACCAATCATTTTACCCCGTGACTCATAAACTCTAATCTTTTATCAAACTCCCTTTTTCCCGTTCTGACATCTCTGTCATTCTTTATTCTCTTTTGTCTCTATTTCAGCCCTTACTACCTTTTTCAATCACAGAGGCGTGCAACTCATGATCTTATTCATACAACTGTAGTCTACGCACTGGCTCAGCATAGGTAGTGTTATCTAACGGCCCAATCGGACTCAAATCGACAATCTGAGCCCTTCCTTGAATTTTCAAACATCTCGACTCTTACTGTTCATCGTGTCCGAGTCATATCTGCCCAGGAATATAAATTGAGATTCATACTCATTAATCAACCAATTCCTCTGGGTCAGAGTAAAGAATTTTATCTGTAATTTCTTTTAAACAGTGTCTGGGATATTCTGTCACCGGAATACATCTAGAATTATTTTTTCATATCCATTATGGATGTCTAACTCTTAAGGTGGGTCGAGCAGACTTCCACCAATGCTCCGACTCACCCTCAAATCTCATACATACTCTGAGTAATTAGCTCACAAAATATTCTCCACACTCCACTCCAACCTCGTGAAGCATGTCTAAATATTGTCCGGTCTCTCTGTCGGACTCTGTCCGATCTCTCTATCACACTTTGTGGGGCATGCTCAACATCAGCCTCTACGTCAATCACATCTTGAGTCTCATCTGGTGACTCAGTACGACTCTGGGGCCTACCTCTACTGCCTCGAGCTCATGTACTCGCCTCTCAACCATAGCGGCTATGAGTTAATGAGTCTATTCTAGCAATTTAAACCAAATTCTTAGCTGCACTTCCATCTCGATATACATAATTGTATCTAGTAAGGCAAAGTACATGGGGATGTAAACTTCCTTAACCACTAACACCGACTCATATCAGGCCAACTCAGCTCTGATACCAAAAATTGTCATGACCCAAATTACCTCAAAATCAGAGTAATTTTTTCTCTTTTTCATTTATTATTTAATTCTTACATTTCTCTCATCGTGACCATCCTACAAACAGTTGGGCTATGATTCGGTGTTAGTCACCTCACACTATTACCAATTCGATTTTCATAATCACATTTATATATCAGAGTTTACTATCCTTTGACTTCAATTAAATATATACACAATGGTATTTATAACTCTACATCCCCGACATGATTTATGTTTACAGTACTGTGCATTACATATTTAGATACAAAACCATACAAATGTGTGTACCTGTCTCTCGATCGGAAGCAGCGGATACCAAGCATGCAAGTCCTCAGCCGCTTACTAATTTCTGTGAGTGCTCTGAAAAGATGGGAAAATAAGGGGGGGTGAGCAAACCACATGCTCAGTAAGGCAATTATGCAAGTAAGTAGATAGCTCCACTATCTACACGCTCATAATGCCATGCCCTTAAATACATTTATTTTCATTTAAAATTTCACGCATAAAATCATGCATATTTCAATGCCATAGTTTATCAAAACTATTTGTGCATATAGAAACCATATAATTCATGCATCAAAGGCATTTTATGTGACATCATTAAATCATAATGAGCATGAAACAAATCCAGATCATGCATTCTTTTATGTCATGTAAGAAAAATCATGAATTTGAAATAAAAGCATGGAAAACAACATCATGCTACTGCATTTAAATCATTTCATTAAAACTGCAGTATAAACTAACCCTTCCGGGTCAATCGTCTCATAAAACAATTCATTATAAAACTTCAGTTATAAAACCACCCTTCTTTCAGGGTTACATGTCATAAAATCCTTTAAAACATAAATTAGCATAGTAAAAATCATAAAATCGGGGGCCTGACCCCTCCCTCCTGTCTACCCTAGTCTATCGACCAATAGTTATATCATGTGAGACAAGCAGCTGATTATATCAGTAACATCGAGGACTATGGCCATATCCTAGTGATCCCTGGCAACACGGTACCTAGTGTGCAGGGTATCATACCTGAAACAGGAGGTGGGTCATCCTACCCGCCAGAACAGCATAACACCAGGATTGCGAGGGCAAGGCTTGCTGCCTCGTGGCTAATGCCACTCCACTCCAACAATCCCCATGGTACAGCGTACTCCGCGTGACATACATGGTACAACGTACTCCGTGAACCCAAGCTCAATCAGGGGTGCCTGCAATAGGACTGATCCACCCATATCATCTCTGTCTCAGTATGCACGTGTGAGCATATCATCTCACTGTGACACACAGTCTACAAGAGGCTCCAACATGGCTATATGCATGTCATATAAATCCCTGTGCGAGCGAAGCTCAAGCACGGCTCCATGCATATTCATGATATCAAAAAATCTCGTGCAAGCGAAGCTCTAGCACGGTGTCATAAAAATCAGTAAAACCTGCGTACGTGTAGCACTCCAGTACGACTTTAAAATGAGTTATAAATTCATATAAAATCACGTGCGAGCAATGCTCCAGCAGTAATGAATGCTCAAGTAAATCATATCTCGTGCGAGTTACACTCCAGCACGGTTTTATGCATAATTAAATCAAATCTCATGCGAGTTACACTCCAGCACGGCTTTATTCAAATTTCATATCAAAATAGGATGTGAGCTAAGTCCAGCACCTCTCATGCATGTCAAATCATTAAAACTAGTGCGAGCAATCTCTCTAGCACCTTTTTATGCATATCAGATCAAAACAAGTTAAAACATGTCAAAACAGTCAAAATAGAGTGCGAGCTAGGCTCCAGCACTTCTCATGCATTTCACAAGAATAAAAATCAGTGCGAGCAACCGCTCTAGCATATTTCATGCATATGATGTCACACAAGTCGGTGCGAGCAACCGCTCAAGCACATTTATGCACACTCACAGCAGATATAGTGCGAGCTATGCGCCAGCACTATTTGTTTCCATATAAACTTGATAGTTGGTCGTTTTTCAAAGAAATTTCATTTAAATATAAATAACACTTACGTAGTGTTATCTTGTGAAATTTATACAATTACTGGCCAATCTACCGATTTGCTTTGATTAAAACCAATAAAATTCCTTAATTCGAAAAATTCCTTAAATCATGCATTTCATATATGTCATGCTTTCACCATCCTTAGGTGAACTTCCCTCAATAGGGGTAAAATAGTGTTTTTACCTATTTCGATCCTTAAAATCATTAAACCATTTTTAGGACCTTTATACATAATCAAGGTATATATACATATTCAGTGTACAAAAAAGCTATTAAAATAAGCGTAGCTACCTCTAGCTACTCACACAATTCCCTTACCTCATTTTCTGTATAGTCTGACCTTTCCACTGATGACTCATCGCGCAATTCGATTTACTCCCAATCCAATCTCCAGAACTGCGGATACACATTCATCAGGTCAAATACAATACAATTAATTGTATTTCACAATTTTTTGGGCTAAATTTAAATCATTGGGCCCGTTTACCCATATTGGGCTCGATTGCACCATAATGGGCCTTAATCGGCGTTAAGCCCGTTTTCCACCAAAATATCTTGAACATAAAATATTATTATTTTATTTTTATTTCTCCGAAAATATTTTTATTTATTATTATTTTTTGAAAATATTTTTTCATATTTCCAAGATAAATTCCCGATGTGAAAAAATTTCGATTTTCACAATAATTTTGTATCTTAATCAATTGGACTTGGAATTCAATTTTTCTTCTTTATTGATCAAAATTACATGAATCCATGTTTGTAATGATAACTTCTTAAAAAATGACACCGAATTTCGGGTCTTACATTAGAGTACATAGAAGTGTGGGGTGTCACAGTTTTAAAGAAAATTAATATTGTTATACTTAGGAATTTAATACATATTGGCTTGAGGTAAGTAATGTATTGATGATGTTGGTTAATTATTATATTGTTTAATTGAGGAATTATTGATGGTGTTATGAATTGTAGAAGTGTGAATTTATTGTGTAAAACGTATACATATATGTTAGATTGGAATTATTTTTAGCTTGTAGCATGATTAAACCATATAATTAAAGTATAAGGTGATTAAGTTGTTGTAAAGATTTATTGCGATTGTACAATTAATGATGTTTTAAAGAAAGGATATGTAAGTAAAACATATAATAGTTGTTAGTGTAATAGTGCTTAATTGATAAATTATGGAAGTAATTATTATGATAGCATGATGAATATGAATCTTGAAATCAATAAGGTGATAGTGCAAATGACTTATTTAAGTATAATGAGTGACATATGGTTTAAGATAAATAAAATATTTGTTGATTATGATGAAATGTGATTATATTTTTGGAGTATTTAATAGAGGATAATGTTATAAGAATTATATGGTTTAAATGGAGAACCTTAAATGACTGAAGGATTGATGTTGATATATGATGACTATTACATTATAAATTTTAAGGCATGGAATGACGATGTATAAGAGAATGCATTTAGTACAAGGTTTATGATGAATGAAGAATGTGAAGAATTACTATTGAGGAAGTTATTATGTATAGCGAATTATTACTAATGTAGTATCTAAATATTCTCGAGATGCTAAGAGGACCCATTGATGGTGGAGGTTTTAGTATCAACACTAAGACATAGAAATGACTTATATAAATTGGAAACAATGTAGAATGATAATGATTGGTGGACGATCATCTTGTGGATTTATGAACAATTGAACTAAATACTTGATGATTTATGCCTAATATGGTGACTTGTGTCTTTATATCTGAGTGTCCATTCATGCACAACATGTTATTTTTGATATATAAGATTAACATGTAATTTTGAATCATGGCATTATTTTTTAAATAAAACATTGAAAATCGTTTCAATAAGTATGTTTATTAAATGCTTTGACTACTAGGAATCAAATATGATTTGTTTATGTTTTGAATATAATTCATAAAAATGATTCATGTTGAACATGTGGCTCTTAGCTTTGCATTAACTCGATTTGTTGGTAATGCATTTGGTACGATTTAAAAGTGGTTTTGTTACTATCTGTCGTGTTTTAAAGATGTTGTTTTAAGGCTATTGGCACCCTATGTTCAATCTATATATGGCATTTAGTTATATAAATGTGTCATGAACTCCACCTGCATGGCAATGGATATCGATATATGTATATCATTATCTAGCTTATATATGTCATGGACTCAACCTGTGGGAAAATGGGTATTAGTATATATCTGACTAGGTTGCACATATATACGTATGACATAGACTCTATCTATGGGGAAAACATGTATCGGTACATATATGACGATGTATTACCCGGTGTGGCAAAGTTATTTTTTGACAAACTAGTCAACACATTTACACCAGTGGCCAGTTAATTAGTGGCACTGGAAAGATCTATGATGATAGATAGTGTGCCCTTTGTAAAGAGAGTTAGACCTTGGTTCACAACCATGGGTGCTTTATTAAAGCTTTAATGGTTATATTTCCCATTATATAGGGATACATGCCTAGTCTCCAAAGGAAATGAACAATATTTTTTTTAATTAAATGGTTGTGTATGAATGTTTAATAAGCAATATCAGATAACTATGTGTTTTGAGAATAAAGACTATGCATGATGATTTGCACTTCGATTTATACTACTACATAATGTTTTGTATTGTCAAATATTTTATGCAGGCTATTTACACTTCAACTCTTCAAATTGGGATTTGATATCACGATTTATATATGTAGTTCATGTATGTCATGTACATGTATGGATCTAAAGCTAAGTTATATTTCTATTTTATGGAATGTTAAGGGTGACTAAGCTTAGATTTGGACAATCAGAGCAAAATTAAGATGGCATAACAAGATGTATAGTGCATTCTTATTCTAAGTAAATTGGATTGTTATGCCTTTGCATATTTGTCTAAGTAGATCAGGTACCTAACTAGCATGTATGTTGGTACGAGCTAAACGTATTACTGCAAGTGCATGGGTCATACAAGCAATAAAGGGATTTGAGTCCCGGAATATCGTCCCACATAGAAGTTGATTAGCCTAATTAACTACCGGTTTATCTTACCCAAAGTATATCTTAGCAAATTATGAAGTTTTGATGATGGGTGATCTACTAGGCTAATTAAAATTACTAGAAAACAATAGAATAATAAAAACTATAAACTAAATAATAAAACTGAGCTAAAAATACTTACAGTGCTCCAAGCAATTAAAAACAACAAGCTACTAAAGATAATTAAAACAATTAAAATTAATTAACGCAATTAAACTAAAATGCAACTATGAAAATAAGAAACATAATTAATTAAACTAAAATTAAACAATCCTAGAAATAAAATATGCATGTAATTAAACTACTTAATAAAAACGCAAATTAAGCTAATCTAAAATTTAATGAAATAAAATCCTAGAAAAATTAAGAAAATAACTACCAGTCTAAATGTCTAAATAGTAATTCTGAATTAATCCTAGTTATATCTAATTACTAATTTAACAATAAAATCTAACTAATGGATGATAAATAAATATTTTTGGACTTTTACATTTAAAATAAAAACTAACTTAAAATTGCTTGAAATAAATCTACCCCTAATTTTAATCCTAAATGCAATACATAAACTCTACCCAAAAAAATTAAATCTTAAATTCTATAACCATCCAAATTGAAATATGATTAAAATTAAAGTTTAAACTAAAAGCACATAAAATTAAGCTACCATTACCTAATCTAACAAATATTAACTAAAGGAAAATTAACATCTAACAAATGGAAAAACACTATAAGTTAAATTGCAAAGATAAAACATAAAAGTTAAACTTTAGCTTTGTAGTGCTCTCAACAGTGTGTAGCTAGTGTACTGTACTATAATCTGTATTGTACTGCTATGTGCACAAGTCATCTACTCTGCAAATCGTTGGGCGCCTGACTCCTGCAGATTCCCTGGCATGTCCTGCCTGCGTCAGAGCATACATCCATTCTCTACCCAGCTACTAGGCAACGTCTTCCTCTACTAACTTGTCCTGTAATGCCTCTGCTATTACCTTCAATGTTGGTGCGGCTTGGTTGTCATCTGCTTCATGCGCCACTTCGATCTGGTAGTAAGCAGCATCTCTACATCACCTTTGCACCTACAACGACATCAGCTGCAACCTGCCAAAGTTCTACATAGCAGCTCAGTGTTAGTGTAGGAGCACAACCATGAACCTGCATACAGCCAATCACGGTATTAGATCAGAATAACCGCAACATAGAGACGATGAACAGTGCAAAATCACTTGAAATAGGGCAGAACAAAGAAGACAAAATGATCCCTATTCACCACATAAATGTATTCAGCCTCTGTTTTGTACCACACGGCAGTAGTCTGGCCAACATTATCAGCAATGAAATGAAAAAGGCTTCTGTCTAATCGAAATAGAAGATAATAGACCGAAACAAAAAGTGCACATGCAGTAGTTGAAATATCCTTTAACGTGAACAGTGAAAACTGGAAAATGTAAAGATCCTAACACCATGAAATACTTGCTCCTCTAAGCAGTCATCATCGTTCTACTGTACCAACGACTCGAAGGCAAAACCCGACATCCAACTCTCATCAAAATACCAGAATAAGACAAAAGCAGTAAAAATTGAAGAATCCAAAGTGATTGTGGCTACATACGACTAAGCAATATGAAAACAAAGAAAGAAAACTGAAAATTAAATGGAGCTAGTGAGACTTGGGTTAGGCAACAAGTCAAGCTGCAACAGAACTCAAATCGCAATCAAAGGAAAATGTAAAGAAAAGCATGGAAATATAAAATGCTCATCTACTGTCACCAACCCTTCCATCAAACAGAATGAACAACAAATGGAAAATGAAAAACAAATGTGATAAAAGATAATACTAACTACTAGAATAAGACTTTTTCATTTCAATAGAATAAAAATGAAAGCTTGTAAAATTTTAACAATGGTGGAAAAAAAACTAACGAGAAATGCTTGAAGAAAACTAAGGAAAATAAAACTTTTCTAAAAACTACTTTAAATCTACATAGAATTACAACTACTCCTAATTTACTTCTAAAAACTACTCCTAGATTACTCTACACTACTCCTACCCTAGACTACTTGATTCTTTCAATTGCCATCATATTCTACTTATATACACATTTAGGGGTACAATGGTAATTTTTCCATCCTAGATGAGTTGGCATTGTTTGGCCACTTGTCTTCATTTGATTTGCTGCAGAGTAGATATTTCCACGTCAACCGTCTTTTTGCCTAATTGGCTGTGCGATGTGGCCCAACGTGTGTCTTCCAAAAGGTTGGCATGGTGTCCGTCGATCTTATCATTTCGGAGCGAATAAAATACGGACACCTGGCATCACGCGTGTCCAGACGACTGGTGACTCGATCTACAATTTTGACGTGGTCCAATCTCCTTTAGCCCATTTTCAGCCCATTTTTGACTGAAACAACTGAGTTTCATCTTGATTTAATTTATCTGCACATAAGAGAATTTTAATTAAATAAAGTGCATAATTAATAAAATAATATGGAGATTAAATAAATAATTAGGAAATTAAGCACAAATAATTCTATTAAAAATAGAATTATCATATGTATTGTAAGACCCACTTTTGGTGATGAATACCTTATGATTTATGTGATGTAACACATTTCTTTATGTAATTGAATCATAAGGAGAACTTTTGACTTGAATGAAGTTGTATAAAGAATGAATGAGTATCATAAATGCATGTAAAGGTTAAATAAGGGCTGAAGTGGCCACTCATTAAACAAATGGAATTAAAACCCTTTAGGCTGAAGATAAGGATTTAAAACACAAAATGATAATGCATAGACTATGAATTCTGTGTATCCTTTCTGATTCCAAGTAGTATACGCAAGTTCCATACCAGAAAACTCATAAGAAATGAACCTTTCCATGATCTAAGTGGGATTAGAATGCAAAATGAGTATTGGAGTAATGAAATAGGAGTTTACCTTTGAAAAATCTGGGAAAATGCAGTAGAAATGCTCCAGATGAAGGCCAGATCGATATCCTATTCAAGGTAGATCGATCCGTTATGCAAGCAGAACAATTTCAAGTTAATCTGCCAAGGCCAGATCGATCCCCCCATTGAGCAGATCGATCTCCCCAAATGAGCAGATCGATCTGCATTTCCTTCTGCCTAGCAGAGATCGATCCCTTCCAAAGTGTAAATCGATCTCCATTTAATCCTGTCAAGAGGAGATCGATCTCTCCCAATGAGTAGATCGATCTCTCCCCAATGAGCAGATCAATCCCTCCCTTTCAAATTTTAATATTTTGAGGGTTCAAGCCAAGAGGAGATCAATCTCTCCCCAATTAGCATATCGATCTCTCCCATTACAAACTTGAAAATTGGATAGCTAAACCCAAAAGACCAAGCTTTCTCACTCTAGAATACACCCCATTCCAAAAAGATTTGAGAAAAAAGTTATTAGAGCAAAGTTGTTCATTGTGAGGAGAAAAACAATATAGCTTAGAGCCAATATTCAGCTTGTTGGATTAAAGGAGCAAAGGAGTCTTCTTATTTGGGAAAGGAGGAAAGTCAAGCTAGGTGAGTTTCCAATACACCAACTTTAAGTATGTTTATCTAGATGTTGTTAGGAGTTGATTGTTGTATGTATTTTAGTTGGAACTACCTAGAATATGATGAATCAAGCATGACCTAGAATGGGTTTAGTGTGAGAAAATAATATATATGGTTGATTAGATGATAAATGGATTATATCAAGTTGTTAGTGAGGTGATATGCATGATTTTGAGATTATTGGATGAAATCACATTGTGAGATTAGTCAAGTGATAAAATGTGCATAAATGATGTTGTAGAAATGCATAAATGAATGAGAAATTATGGATAAACATCTATGCCAAGTGTTTGACAAGTTACTAAGTGAGTTACTAGCTAAATCGACTAGGAATGACATAATGATGGCCAAATGTGATAAGGGGTCAAACTTGATGAAATAGGCTCGATAAGATATACTAACTAGTTGAAGTCAGAACATGAGCTATCGATATTGACTCATATACTTGATGAATGTTGCAACTCCTGAGGATATATCCGAAGAAAGTTGAGCCCAATCATGAAAAGCGGGAAAGAAAGAAAGAGTTGCATCTCAAAGAGTTGAGGTAAGGGAATAGTGTTAGCCATAGAGGTATCTGTATGCATTTTCAGGGGCATGGGTGAATTCTTAAAGTGTCTAAGGGTTTTAGAATGAAATGAATGATTGAAGGGCAACAAAAAATAGGATTTGAGAAAAGTTCATAAAAAGTAAGAACATGGGGTTCTTGAATCTTTTATTGCTTTTAGCATGTAAAATTAGTAGGCTGGCTAGCATTTAAATGATTTACATGAAAATAACTTGATTTGGTTTTTATAACCATGCTTGCAAAGGATGAGCCACCTACATGAGTTTTATGGAAATGAAACATGCTAGAACTGTAACGACCTTTGACACTTGAAAATCGAAGAAATTTTTTTTTGAATTTAATTTACCCACTTAATCTCTTATTCACTTAGGTTGTATTCCTATACAGTGTCAAAACATTTTTCCTAGTTCTTTTCTCGAAATTTGTAATTGATTTCCATATTTTAAATTATAGGGCCGATATAAATTTCGGCAACACAACGACTTATATATGAGCCTACCCACCTGCAATTTAGTTATTTCCAACAATCTTAGATATCCACAACTACCAAGCATGCTTTCCAACAATCCTAGATATCTACAACTACCAAGCATACTTTCTCAATCCACTTTTACAACTTAATATATCGATATCGATTTATACAATCATCTTACAACCTAATCCCAAGAATCATATTTTTTTACATCATTTCCTTACAAATTACATCCCAACAAATTATTTCTGTTATATGTGTCTGTGAGTACAGATATGTCTGGTACAGGAATGTAAATGTATACCTTTCTGCGTGTACAAGAAAGTAACCTATGGTAGCTCTTCCCACAAGCCTACGTCGTGTACGCGGTAGGAAACGTCTATAGATACACTGCAAATGATCTGAAGGTAGAGGGCTGAGCTTTTGGGGAAAAGCCCAGTAAGATAGTACTATTAAAACAGTTCTGACATATAAAAGTATTTGAAATTGTTCATGGAACGAAACTTAATGTAATACAAAAATTTCCATTTCATGCATAAACATCATAAAGCATGTGTGTCAATAAAACCATTAACATGCTTAACCCTTTTTCAACTTTTCATAAACATTTCGTAAATCATATCGTAAACATTTCATACATATTTCATAATCATTTCGTAAACATTTCATGCATATTTAATAATCGTTTCGTAAACATTTCATGCATATTTCATAATCGTTTCGTAAACATTTCATGCATATTTCATAATCATTTCGTAAACATTTCATGAATATTTCATAGTCGTTTCGTAAACATTTCATGCATATTTCATAATCGTTTCGTAAACATTTCATGCATATTTCATAATCGTTTCGTAAACATTTCATGCATATTTCATAATCATTTCGTAAACATTTCATGATTATTTCGTAATCATGAAAACACATATTCATTCATCATAGTCGATTTTTCATATTCAAATCGAGGAGACTAGGCTATAACTAAGTCATGTGATATGTGTCATTCTTCGTTGGAGAGTCATCATACCTATGGCCATGGTAAGGGGGGGCTGTAGAATGGATCAGATTCGTACAACAATAATAATTATAAATAGGAGTAGTATCTTCTTATTTCTTATCATATACTAGCACATAGCTAAGGCACGGGCACCTGTGGCACTCACCGTGCGGGGAACATTCATCCGTGCTGCGCGGGCACAAGATACTACCAAACATCATCGTAAACCACTAGTAGCACGACATCTTCCACACAGGTTGAGTCAAGTGCTAAAGGGGCCAACGTACCGGCAACCCAAGTGCTGCAGTCGGAACACTACAAGTAGTAACCATGCATGAAGCCTATAGTCTCAAAATAGAGTTTCAAATCTTTCTTGGGTTTTATAATGTAAGACCCCGTATATGTATAAGGGTAATGTGTGTACTTGGATTAAATAATATGAATGGACTTGTGATGTAAAGTATGATTGATGTAAGTCCATGGATTTAATGTATGTATGTGTAATATAAATTGTAACGTACATACAAGTTTCGTTGAGTATGAATACGGAGAAATGTGTTCTAGCAAGTGATGGATGTGATTGAGACTCAAAATGAGTAGTGTGGTAAAATGGAATGGAGTTATGCTTCCATTTGGTTTTATGTTGCATACCTTTGAATATACAATGAATGCACACAAGTTTCAATGTGCATAAGGTATGAATGGATGCCATTTTCAAGTTATAGAGGTGGATGGATGAGGAAATGGCCATGGCAATAGATTGAGGGTGTGTTGGTATGAGTTGCAGCAATGAAACTGTAGGAAATTTGGAAAACATGAGGTCCAGATCGATCTCATAGGATGAGATATCGATCTGGAAGAGCCAGAATGCTCTTATTTGGGTGAACGAATAGAGCAGATCGATCTCCAATGGAGCCAGATCGATCTGCCAAGCATTCTGTAAGTGAAAAGATCGATCCTCAAGGAGCCAGATCGATCTCCTTAGCTCTCTGTTTGGGACCAGATCGATCTCATGCTTCGACAGATCGATCTCATGCCTCAACAGATCGATCTCACTGCTTCGACAGATCGATCTCAGGCTTAAAAATGCCGTGAAAAAGAGGGATTTTAAGGGACCAGATCGATCTTCTCTTGGACCAGATCGATCTCCTCAAGTCATTTCTATATAAGGAGAGCTGAGAAATCTGGAAATCTCGGAAAACACTTAACCTTACAATTTCAACCCCAAAAACCTAATTTTCCCTCTCTAAAAATCAACCATTTTCAGTGAGATTTGGAGAGAGATCATTAGAGGCAAAGTTGTTCCTATCAAAGAGGAGAACAACATAGTGAGAGGGCATTTTCCCATTTTTGGAATTGAAGGAGTTGAGGGCATTACCAATTGGAGCAAGAAGAGAAATCATATTGGTAAGATTCTAACACTCCAATCTAAATGCATTAGCTATTTAATTGATTTTGGAGTTGATTGGTATGAGTATTGATGGATAAACTACCTAAGAATGTAGTGGAAGTGGTGTGACCTAGAAATCTAAAATGGGTATAATGTGAGGATATGTGGGATTGAATGAACTTATGGTTCATGGCATGTTAAAGTTGTCATTGGGATAATGTTATGATTTAGATGGTTAGATGAAATTATATGGTGGGTTGGAAGAAATGTGGAAATGGATATGTATGTGATGAATAAATGCCATAGTGAGGGGATTCATGGAATATGAACGCTATGAGCTTTACATCGATTTGATATCGATTTTGAATGAGTTAATAGGCCTAAGAAAATCCATAGACTCGAGTTATGGATAAAGTAATGAAACGAGGCCAAATAAGCTTTAATAGAGGCTATAGATTAAAGTGACTATAGCAAGCACAAGGGTTGCAATATATGGGTCGAATATAATGCGGGATACAATTTTGTGCAGTCCCGAAGAGTTCGTTGAAGGCGAACCGAATCGTACGAGTAAGCAGCTTAAGGAAGTGGAATCACGCATCGCCATTCCAGGTAAGGGAATTTTGTGAGTATATAGAGATAGCTGCTCGTATTTTGAACTGGGTGAATATTGGGTGTTGTATGAAATGCATGAATTGCTCAAATAAATGTTGATGGTATTTGTGAAAGATGATGGGTATATGCGTGGTTTTGGTTTTGAAGTGGGTGTTATGAAAAAGGGATAGTAAGGCTAATAATTGCATAAATCATGTGTTTTGAATGCTTTTACAAAACACAATGCTTTGATTTGAGCAAATAAAAGGATAGGCTGGCTAGTACTTGAATGATGTTGTGAAATAGCCCATACGAGGCACTAAGCATATTATGAGATGTTTTGAATGCATGTAAGCCGCCTATCGCGTGAATGTGATATAATTCGCGTTAGAGCCTCGCTCGCGCGAGATTTCTATGTTTTCACTTGTGTGAAACGTGCTTGAGCTTAGCTCGCACTTTGAAATTGAATTGTGATGATGTTTATAAACCGTACTGGAGCTTCTGCTCGTACGTGGATTGTGAATGGTTATCTTATGAGTATAACCGTACTAGAGCTATGCTCGTACACGCCTCTTTATGAGAAGATGCATGATGCATGAGTCGTGCTAGAGCTTTGCTCGCACAAGCTTGTACAATGGGATTCGTATAGGGTTGTGAAAGTGGGTAAGACCCTTAAGCCTTACATCCTTAAGCTAACATCCTTAAGCCCGAGGAGGCAGGGAGGCTCTGTTAGGCGGGGAGGCTCTGTTTGGTGGGGAGGCTCTCTTACGGTGGGATCCTTAAGCCAACATCCTTAAGCCCAAAGAGGCGGGGAGGCTCTGTTAGGCAGGGAGGCTCTCCTACATGGGTATGGTAAAGGTGGGATCCTTAAGCCAACATCCTTAAGCCCAAAGAGGCGGGGAGGCTCTGTTAGGCAGGGAGGCTCTCCTACATGGGTATGGTAAAGGTGGGATCCTTAAGCCAACATCCTTAAGCCCAAAGAGGCGGAGAGGCTCTGTTAGGTAGGGAGGCTCTCCTACATGGGTATGGTAAAGGTGGGATCCTTAAGCCAACATCCTTAAGCCCAAAGAGGCGGGGAGGCTCTGTTAGGCAGGGAGGCTCTCCTACATGGGTATGGTAAAGGTAAGATCCTTAAGCCCTACATCCTTAAGCTAACATCCTTAAGCCCGAAGAGGCAGGGAGGCTCTGTTAGGCGGAGAGGCTCTGTTCGGTGGGGAGGCTCTCTTACGGAAAGGACCCTTAAGCCCTACATCCTTAAGCTAACATCCTTAAGCCCGAGGAGGCAGGGAGGCTCTGTTAGGCGGGGAGGCTCTGTTCGGCAGGAAGGCTCTCCTTCTCAGAATATGGAAAACTCTTGGTATGGGGTAGATAAGACCTAGGAATGGCACCCCCAATCATGATATGAGTTGCGGAGTACGATGTACCGTGTATATCACATGGAGTACGATGTACCGCATGATGGTTATGTGATGAGAAAGTCTGGCGAGGGATAATTCATCTTCGTGCCAGCATGATACCCCGCACACCTGGATGCGTGTGGTCTGGGATGATTTATGATATAATGATTCACATAGGCACTTTTGATATAGTGACCTAGATTTATACACATGCGTGAATTGTGGAATGTAAATATGGTTGTGATTGTGAGTTGATTTGGTGGTGTTATGTTGTTGGTTCAAAAAGGAAGTTTCTAAATGAATTGCCCTTTTATGAATTTAAATGAGATTGAGCATGAGATGTTTTATACATGATGTCTCTACCATGTTTTATATGCCAATGCACATGATTTGATACATGATATATATGTATATTCACATGGCATAGTTTTATTCCTCATGCTCCTACTATAAACGATTTATGCATAACACTATCAGCATATAGATAGAGTAGTTATCTACCATGCTTGCATTATTGCCTTACTGAGCGTGTGGTTGCTCATCCCACTCTATTTTCCCCCTACAGAGCGTGCATAGTAGCCCAGTGAGGACTGAGGCGTATTATTTTGGACTCCGCTGCATCTCCATCGCTAAGAGGTATATACACAGTGATTCTTTTTGTATCTAAACAATGTAAAAGCACAGTATACTTTTGAGTTGTACTTATGGGGGATGTAGATGTCAGTAAAACATGTATTCGTATAAATACACGATTAAATGCACATGTATGACATCGTTTTAATTAATTGAGAATGAATGAGATGTGGTGATTATTATTGGCTCACAGCCCAACAGTGTGTGGTGAGTTTAGTTTCACGACTGGGTAAGGTAACAGTAAAACGCGAAAAATTTTCAGTGATTTTCGGTTAAAGAGAATGGAATTGGGTCGTGACAGAGATTGGTATCAGAGCTGTATTGGCCTGATGTGAGTCATTAATAAAATGTAGGAAAGTACATCCCCATAGTACTGTGCTTTTGTTTAGATATAACTGTGTATACTGTGATGGATTGAGCTTAATAAATTATTATAATACAGGGAGTTAGGCACTATGCCAGTTACACGCAAAGGTAGAGGGGTGAGAGCACGTGCTAGAGGCCGTAGAGGTAGGCCTGAGAGCCGTGCGGAGCCACAGACTGAGCAGGCTCCACAGAACCCTGCGGAGAGAGCAGGTGATACTGAGGCTCGCTTCGCTAGGTTAGAGCGGAGTATTGAGAGTCTGGTGGAGATAGTCACGCAGGCCTTGGGCGCCGGTGACAGACGAGGTCCCGCGGCATAGCCTACTACTGAACAGGCAGCTGCAGAGGCGGAGAGACCTCAGACTGCTGAGACAGTTACAGTTACACCACCTCCAGCCCAGGATACAGATTCTCCTATCGCTCCACAGCAGAGCGGTAGTGATGTGGGTTATGACTGCGACTTGAGCAGGCTGCGAGAGTTTCAAGTGCTGAAACCCCCAGTGTTTAGAGGGGTGAAGGACCCAGTGATTACGGAGGATTGGGTGTATGAGATGGAGAAACTGTATAGGTTTTTCCGATGCACTTCAAGTGAGAAGGTTGCCTTTGCCGTATTTATGCTGAAAGGCGAGGCCGAGCATTGGTGGAGGTCCACCGAGACTATTTTGAGGGCCAGACATTCTGAGATCTCGTGGGAGATATTTCTAGAGGCCTTCAGGAGGCAATATATTCCAGCTACCGCACAGAGGAGACTGCGGATGGAATTTATGAATTTGGTTCAGGGGAACCGTACTGTGGACGAGTATGAGTCCAAGTTTATGTCCTTGGGGAGATATGACCCGGACACGATGGGTAGTGAGACCCGAAAGATTCAGAAGTTCATGGATGGATTGAGATTGGCCATCCGGACTAAGCTAGCTCCCTTCGATATTGTGACTTATGAGGAGGCGGTACATAAGGCTCAGTTATGTGAACAAGACTTTGAGCGAAATGCCTCCGAGCTTGGGAGAGTCAGTGTTAAAAAGGACAAGGATCGGAAGAGATCCGGGTTTGGAAGAGTGGCCAAGAGAGATGGCCAAAGATTTTTAAAGAAGAGGCCAAAGATTGAGGAGGTGTGGGAGAGAGCTGCTAGACCTCCCGTATATCCAGCCTTGACTGCGCCGAGGGGCATGAATATTGGGGGACCACGACCTACTACTGATCAGTGTAGGAGATGTGGGAGATTCCATGGGAATAGACCCTGTCCGATGACCCCTATGGTGTGTTTTAGATGCGAGAGACCAGGACATATGGCTAAGTATTGTCCCGAGAAAATGGAGATTGCCCCCCAGAAGGGCAAGGAGCCTGAGGGAGCTCCAGTTGAGACAGCAGCCCCGAGGAGGAGGGCTACGGCTGAGGAAAAAGGGAAACAGGCTGCGGGTGTGAGCAGAGGAAGAGTACATGCACTGGATCAGGACACCGCAGATGCTTCGACGGATGTGATAAAAGGTACCATCCGAATCTTTGATTTAGAAGCATTGGTATTATTTGATCCTGGTGCCACACATTCTTTCATATCACCTTCCTTTGCACATAGATTGTTGAAATATGTGAAACCAACATTGTTGGATAAAATGTTGATGATTTCCACACCCATGAATGATAGTCAATTGACCGAGCATGTATGTAGGGATTGTAAATTAAAGATAGAGGGGAAGGAAATGATAGCCAATCTGATTTTATTAAATATGAATGATTTTGATGTAATTTTGGGAATGGATTGGTTGGCTACCAATCGTGTTGTGATGGATTGTCATGCCAAAACATTAATGTTTTCAGGACTAGACAATCTTATTGTAAATTTTGATGAAAAGAGATGATATGAAAACTTGTATACTTGTGGTAAATAAAGGAGTATGATTTTAAATGCATAATGCTTGAGAGATAAATCATTTATTGTGATAAATGTTGAATGTGGAGTGATGGGTTATGTTACTAACGATGGAGAGGATAATGTGAAGGGTTCATTGCCTATGTGGTCGATATAGATGAGGCACCCCCGGAATTGAGGGACATACCCGTAATTGCGGATTACCCCGATGTCTTTTCGGAAATGGAATTTTACATTGAATTAGTGCCTGGTACAGAGCCGATATCGAAGCCACCCTATAGAATGGCTCTGATAGAGTTGGAAGAGCTGAAGAAACAACTGCAAGAGTTGTTGGAGAAGGGGTTTATTAGACCGAGTGTCTCACCTTGGGGAGCACCGGTTCTATTTGTAAGGAAGAAGGATGGAAGCCTCCGACTGTGTATAGATTACCGGTTGTTGAATAAGGCCACCATTAAGAACAAGTACCCCCTTCCAAGAATCGATGATTTGTTGGATCAGCTCCAGGGAGCCGAGGTATTTTCTAAGATAGATCTGCGGTCAGGGTACCATCAGTTGAGGATCAGGAGTGGAGATGTACCCAAGACAGCATTTCGTACCCGTTATGGTCACTATGAGTTTTTGGTGATGCCATTCGGATTGACGAATGCTCCCGCAGCATTTATGGCATTGATGAATGATATATTCAAGCCATACCTGGACAAGTTTGTGATTGTTTTCATAGATGACATTTTGGTGTATTCCAAGTCCAGGGAAGATCATGAGGAGCACTTGAGGATAGTTCTGCAGACCCTTCGAGAGAGAGAATTGTATGCCAAACTCAGCAAGTGTAACTTTTGGTTGGAACAGATCTCATTTCTGGGGCATGTTGTGTCTAAGGATGGGGTATCAGTGGATCCATCCAAGATAGAGGCAGTTGTGCAGTGGGAACAGCCCAAGACAGTAACTGAGATCAGAAGTTTTCTGGGATTGGCAGGATATTATCGGAGATTTGTAGAGAGTTTCTCCAGACTAGCTGCTCCGTTGACACGCCTCACGCGTAAAGATGTTAAGTTTACATGGGATGAGGCATGTGAGAGGAGTTTTGAGGAGCTTAAGCGTCGACTGACGACTGCTCCAGTTCTCACCATTCCTACCAGCTCAGGAGGATTCTCGGTGTACACGGATGCATCACACCAGGGACTGGGCTGTGTGCTTATGCAGGATGGGAAGGTAGTTGCCTATGGATCTAGACAGTTGAAAGATCATGAGAGGAACTACCTGACACATGATTTGGAGTTGGCGGCCGTAGTATTTGCTTTGAAAATATGGCGCCACTATCTCTATGGTGAGAAATTTCAGGTGTTCACAGATCATAAGAGCCTTAAATACCTGTTCTCGCAGAAAGAGCTGAATATGAGACAGAGGAGATGGCTCGAACTCCTGAAAGACTATGATTGTGAAATCATGTACCACCCGGGTAAGGCAAATGTAGTTGCCGATGCTCTGAGTAGAAAGAACCTTGGGTTGGTGTCTTATATGATGGTACGGGAACATGAGTTGTTAGAACACTTTGCGAACCTCAGTCTGGATGTAACCCCACCTGGATCTGAGAGACTTGAGATCATGGCTAGTTTGAGACTAGAGCCAGAGTTGATTGGCCGTATTCGGCAAGCCCAGCAGAGCGATCGACGGTGTATCGATTGGCTGAGGCAGATACAGACAGGTGTGGGTATTGATTTTGAGCAGAGTACTGATGGCTTATTGAGGTTCAGAGGCAGAGTATGCGTTCCCAGGGATCCTGAGATCAGGAGAACAATTTTATCAGAGGCTCACTCATCGAAATATATGATACATCCGGGAAGTACCAAGATGTATCAAAACCTTCGGAAGGTTTATTGGTGGTCTGGAATGAAAAGAGACATTGCGGAATATGTCGCTAAGTGTCTCGTTTGTCAGCAAGTGAAGGTAGAGCATCAGAAGCCTGCAGGATTATTGCAGCCTCTACCGATACCGACATGGAAGTGGGAGCATGTCACCATGGACTTTGTGATGGGGTTGCCGAGGACCCATAGAGGTCATGATGCCATATGGGTTATTGTGGACCGGTTGACTAAGTCCGCCCATTTCTTGGCTATGAGAGCTACCGATACACTGAGTCAGTTGGCGAACCTGTATATCCGAGAGATAGTACGGCTACATGGTGTACCAGTGAGCGTTGTTTCTGATAGGGATGCCCGCTTCACTTCCCATTTCTGGGAACACTTTCAGGAAGCGCTGGGGACCCGATTGAGTTTTAGCACCGCTTTTCATCCTCAGACAGATGGGCAGTCAGAGAGGACTATACAGACCCTCGAGGATATGTTGAGAGCGTGTGTGCTGGATTATAGAGGCTCCTGGGATGACCACCTGCAGTTAGCCGAGTTTGCTTATAATAATAGCTATCATGCTAGTATCGGGATGGCACCCTATGAGGCATTATACGGGCGTAGATGCCGTTCCCCCATTGGATGGGAAGAGGTTGGTGACAGACAGATTTTTGCTCCGGACTTAGTGCAGCAGGCATCTGAGGACGTCCAGTTGATATGTGAGAGATTACGGACAGCTCAGAGCCGGCAAAAGAGTTATGCTGACAAGAGACGAAGACCACTGGAGTTTGATGAGGGTGAGTTGGTGTTTCTGAGGGTATCACCATCGAAGGGTATTATGAGATTTGGTAAGAAGGGCAAGCTGAGCCCTAGGTATATCGGACCCTTCGAGATTTTAGAGAGAGTGGGAGAAAAGGCGTATAGGTTGGCATTGCCACCGGACTTGGCAAATGTCCACAACGTCTTCCACGTCTCGATGCTTCCTAAGTATCACCCGGACCCGGCACACGTGATAAAATATGAGCCGTTGGAGCTCCATGAGAGTATGACGTATGTTGAGAAGCCGGTTCGGATATTGGACAGAAAGGAGAAAGTGTTGCGGAATAAGACAATTCCCTTGGTGAAAGTGCTTTGGCAACACCACACGGCGGAAGAGGCCACGTGGGAATTGGAAAACTTGATACGGGAGAAGTACCCCCAACTTTTTGAAGAGTGACTTGGTTCTAATTTGGAGGACCAAATTCCTTGAAGGAGGGGAGAATGTAAGACCCCGTATATGTATAAGGGTAATGTGTGTACTTGGATTAAATAATATGAATGGACTTGTGATGTAAAGTATGATTGATGTAAGTCCATGGATTTAATGTATGTATGTGTAATATAAATTGTAACGTACATACAAGTTTCGTTGAGTATGAATACGGAGAAATGTGTTCTAGCAAGTGATGGATGTGATTGAGACTCAAAATGAGTAGTGTGGTAAAATGGAATGGAGTTATGCTTCCATTTGGTTTTATGTTGCATACCTTTGAATATACAATGAATGCACACAAGTTTCAATGTGCATAAGGTATGAATGGATGCCATTTTCAAGTTATAGAGGTGGATGGATGAGGAAATGGCCATGGCAATAGATTGAGGGTGTGTTGGTATGAGTTGCAGCAATGAAACTGTAGGAAATCTGGAAAACATGAGGTCCAGATCGATCTCATAGGATGAGAGATCGATCTGGAAGAGCCAGAATGCTCTTATTTGGGTGAACGAATAGAGCAGATCGATCTCCAATGGAGCCAGATCGATCTGCCAAGCATTCTGTAAGTGAAAAGATCGATCCTCAAGGAGCCAGATCGATCTCCTTAGCTCTCTGTTTGGGACCAGATCGATCTCATGCTTCGACAGATCGATCTCATGCCTCAACAGATCGATCTCACTGCTTCGACAGATCGATCTCAGGCTTAAAAATGCCGTGAAAAAGAGAGATTTTAAGGGACCAGATCGATCTTCTCTTGGACCAGATCGATCTCCTCAAGTCATTTCTATATAAGGAGAGCTGAGAAATCTGGAAATCTCGGAAAACACTTAACCTTACAATTTCAACCCCAAAAACCTAATTTTCCCTCTCTAAAAATCAACCATTTTCAGTGAGATTTGGAGAGAGATCATTAGAGGCAAAGTTGTTCCTATCAAAGAGGAGAACAACATAGTGAGAGGGCATTTTCCCATTTTTGGAATTGAAGGAGTTGAGGGCATTACCAATTGGAGCAAGAAGAGAAATCATATTGGTAAGATTCTAACACTCCAATCTAAATGCATTAGCTATTTAATTGATTTTGGAGTTGATTGGTATGAGTATTGATGGATAAACTACCTAAGAATGTAGTGGAAGTGGTGTGACCTAGAAATCTAAAATGGGTATAATGTGAGGATATGTGGGATTGAATGAACTTATGGTTCATGGCATGTTAAAGTTGTCATTGGGATAATGTTATGATTTAGATGGTTAGATGAAATTATATGGTGGGTTGGAAGAAATGTGGAAATGGATATGTATGTGATGAATAAATGCCATAGTGAGGGGATTCATGGAATATGAACGCTATGAGCTTTACATCGATTTGATATCGATTTTGAATGAGTTAATAGGCCTAAGAAAATCCATAGACTCGAGTTATGGATAAAGTAATGAAACGAGGCCAAATAAGCTTTAATAGAGGCTATAGATTAAAGTGACTATAGCAAGCACAAGGGTTGCAATATATGGGTCGAATATAATGCGGGATACAATTTTGTGCAGTCCCGAAGAGTTCGTTGAAGGCGAACCGAATCGTACGAGTAAGCAGCTTAAGGAAGTGGAATCACTCATCGCCATTCCAGGTAAGGGAATTTTGTGAGTATATAGAGATAGCTGCTCGTATTTTGAACTGGGTGAATATTGGGTGTTGTATGAAATGCATGAATTGCTCAAATAAATGTTGATGGTATTTGTGAAAGATGATGGGTATATGCGTGGTTTTGGTTTTGAAGTGGGTGTTATGAAAAAGGGATAGTAAGGCTAATAATTGCATAAATCATGTGTTTTGAATGCTTTTACAAAACACAATGCTTTGATTTGAGCAAATAAAAGGATAGGCTGGCTAGTACTTGAATGATGTTGTGAAATAGCCCATACGAGGCACTAAGCATATTATGAGATGTTTTGAATGCATGTAAGCCGCCTATCGCGTGAATGTGATATAATTCGCGTTAGAGCCTCGCTCGCGCGAGATTTCTATGTTTTCACTTGTGTGAAACGTGCTTGAGCTTAGCTCGCACTTTGAAATTGAATTGTGATGATGTTTATAAACCGTACTGGAGCTTCTGCTCGTACGTGGATTGTGAATGGTTATCTTATGAGTATAACCGTACTAGAGCTATGCTCGTACACGCCTCTTTATGAGAAGATGCATGATGCATGAGTCGTGCTAGAGCTTTGCTCGCACAAGCTTGTACAATGGGATTCGTATAGGGTTGTGAAAGTGGGTAAGACCCTTAAGCCTTACATCCTTAAGCTAACATCCTTAAGCCCGAGGAGGCAGGGAGGCTCTGTTAGGCGGGGAGGCTCTGTTTGGTGGGGAGGCTCTCTTACGGTGGGATCCTTAAGCCAACATCCTTAAGCCCAAAGAGGCGGGGAGGCTCTGTTAGGCAGGGAGGCTCTCCTACATGGGTATGGTAAAGGTGGGATCCTTAAGCCAACATCCTTAAGCCCAAAGAGGCGGGGAGGCTCTGTTAGGCAGGGAGGCTCTCCTACATGGGTATGGTAAAGGTGGGATCCTTAAGCCAACATCCTTAAGCCCAAAGAGGCGGGGAGGCTCTGTTAGGCAGGGAGGCTCTCCTACATGGGTATGGTAAAGGTGGGATCCTTAAGCCAACATCCTTAAGCCCAAAGAGGTGGGGAGGCTCTGTTAGGCAGGGAGGCTCTCCTACATGGGTATGGTAAAGGTAAGATCCTTAAGCCTTACATCCTTAAGCTAACATCCTTAAGCCCGAAGAGGCAGGGAGGCTCTGTTAGGCGAAGAGGCTCTGTTCAGTGGGGAGGCTCTCTTACGGAAAGGACCCTTAAGCCCTACATCCTTAAGCTAACATCCTTAAGCCCGAGGAGGCAGGGAGGCTCTGTTAGGCGGGGAGGCTCTGTTCGGCAGGAAGGCTCTCCTTCTCGGAATATGGAAAACTCTTGGTATGGGGTAGATAAGACCTAGGAATGGCACCCCCAATCATGATATGAGTTGCGGAGTACGATGTACCGTGTATATCACATGGAGTACGATGTACCGCATGATGGTTATGTGATGAGAAAGTCTGGCGAGGGATAATTCATCTTCGTGCCAGCATGATACCCCGCACACCTGGATGCGTGTGGTCTGGGATGATTTATGATATAATGATTCACATAGGCACTTTTGATATAGTGACCTAGATTTATACACATGCGTGAATTGTGGAATGTAAATATGGTTGTGATTGTGAGTTGATTTGGTGGTGTTATGTTGTTGGTTCAAAAAGGAAGTTTCTAAATGAATTGCCCTTTTATGAATTTAAATGAGATTGAGCATGAGATGTTTTATACATGATGTCTCTACCATGTTTTATATGCCAATGCACATGATTTGATACATGATATATATGTATATTCACATGGCATAGTTTTATTCCTCATGCTCCTACTATAAACGATTTATGCATAACACTATCAGCATGTAGATAGAGTAGTTATCTATCATGCTTGCATTATTGCCTTACTGAGCGTGTGGTTGCTCATCCCACTCTATTTTCCCCCTACAGAGCGTGCATAGTAGCCCAGTGAGGACTGGGGCGTATTATTTTGGACTCCGCTGCATCTCCATCGCTAAGAGGTATATACACAGTGATTCTTTTTGTATCTAAACAATGTAAAAGCACAGTATACTTTTGAGTTGTACTTATGGGGGATGTAGATGTCAGTAAAACATGTATTCGTATAAATACACGATTAAATGCACATGTATGACATCGTTTTAATTAATTGAGAATGAATGAGATGTGGTGATTATTATTGGCTCACAGCCCAACAGTGTGTGGTGAGTTTAGTTTCATGACCGGGTAAGGTAACAGTAAAACGCGAAAAATTTTCAGTGATTTTCGGTTAAAGAGAATGGAATTGGGTCGTGACATATAACCCATAAACTCGTCGAGTAATAACATCGAATTTCCTTGAAGTTTGAAAACTCTTTCATAAAATCGAAAGATTGTGTGGCACTTTGTTCCCGTAGGACTCAAGAGGTGGCCCCCATAATCCCCTTTCGAAAACAATTTCTTTTCTTAAATACTTTTGAAATTGTCGAAGTTTCTTTAACAGTATGGATATAAAAATATAAATAAATGTAAAACATCCATACACTTCATACCTTAGAAAATTCATTTCACAACATGGAAAGTACTCGGGAAATATTTCGATAAATTAAAACATGCATCGTAAATAGTTTCACAAGTATAAAAGCATTGATAAATCACTTCAAACCATATGCTCTTTCATAACATCATTTATAAGTGAAACAATGATGCATTATCAGAACTAAGTTAAATAATACCCCTTACCTCGATTTATCGGATATCCCAAATTCGAACGGTGACGTCTCCTAGTACCTCCTTTAATCCTTTCTACAACCACCTACATCGAAATTGTAGACTTAGCACCCTTTTCATGCGAATTGCGTTAAAATCGTAATTTATCGTTGCTACTGCGTGTATACGTATTATTGTATATCCGTAAGCCAATACGCACGTTTATATATTTCTGCACTATTTATATATTTTGCTCCTACAAGTATTAACATATACCTTTATTATATACATCCACATGTATACACGCATAAATATATATATATATATATACACTTCTATATGTATATATATATATATATATAGATATATACTTTTATTGTTTTCATATTTCCCTATCTCATATATATATACATTCTTTGTATATACATATACTAAAACACACATTTATTTTATACACTCATTAGTGTGTACACCCAAGTATATACACATTTTTCATATACTCCTATATGTATATACACCTAAGTATATACACATATTTATTTTATCCTTGGCTTTCCTTATTCATTATCAAATATATGTACATATACTAACATACCCTTTCATTATACACACCTATATGTATATACCCAAATATATATATATATATTCACATAAATAATATATATATATATATATTATCACTTGTTTCCATTATTCAATATCACAACTATATATTTTTGCCTACTTCTCATCTTTCCATTGTTTTTTTTTGTCTAATTTAATCTATAACTAACATGCTATATCCATACAATACATATATATACATGTACATCAATATACATATATACATACATGTATTTTACCTTTTCTTTCTTCCTTTTCTTTTTTTTTTCTTTCTTTTCTTCCTTTTTCCTTTCTTCCCTCTCGGTTAGCCCAGCTACTCACTATCCCGATTGCTCTTCTTCTTCCTCTCTTTCTCCCTCGGTTCCAGCCCTTTCTCCCTCACGGTTTCTCCTGTTTGCTCTCGGTTACAGCCTCCATTTCCAGCCCCTGTTCTGCTTCTCTTCACTCTCCTCTGCCTCGATTCCAGCTGTTGTTTCTCTTTACCCCTCTCGGTTCCCTGCTGGTTTCTTCCTCTGTCTGACCCCCTTGTCCCTAGCTTCAATCCTCGATTTCTGCCTTCTTGCTCCTGTTGCTTCTGCTTCGATCTATTCTATTCTATTTTCTGCTCTGGTTCCCAACAACTTCCTACCCAGTCACGCACCCCTGTTTTGCTTCTGATGGTGGTCGTGTCACCAGAATCCACGTGTACAACTATCCGCCAACCATTGACTGCCACGTGTCAGAACAAGAATAAGCCATGTGGCTGATTCGCGACACAGTTGCTTGTTGAACGACAGAGTGTTCGGGGCGATAGGCACTCTGTCTCCTGGGATGTGTGCCGCACAGTAGACGCGACAGACCTCCATCGCCTCTATTGCTTCATAGGTCTCCCGCATTGCCCTCGAGGCAAAGGTCTCCCGCATAGCCGCGGTAGGGGTCTCCCGCACAGCCTGCGGCATAGGTCTCCCGCACAGCCTGTGGCAAAGGTCCATGGGTACTCTGTCGCCTACCGACTCCCCCGCAAGCTACTCCACCCGAAGCGCGACAGAGTGCTCTATGACTCTGTCGCGGCCCAGACACGCGCCTGGGCCTCTGCTCGAACCGACTTAGAAGAAACCTATAAATATGCCGAGGAGCTCTCAGAAAAGAGGACGAAAACCAAAGAACAAAAAACCAGGGAGAAATATTTCAACCCTTTGAATTAAGAAACACATTCTCTTCCTCTTACTTACACAACTCCCGATTACTTACTTAATCATCGGAGTGCGCGTGCAGGGACAAATCCCTGCCCCCTCTGATTCCTGTTGTTTTTGCAGATTATACAAAGAACACGTGGAACAAATCGCACGGACGTCACATTTTTGTCGTTAGTGCAATCAGAATACGTGGAATGTAAATTCCTGTTGCTGTTCATTGAGGCAACATCAATTGGCGCCGTCTGTGGGAACTCTGACAAAAAGTCAGGTTCTTTATCAAAATGGTGAGAACACGCTCTACAACAGAGTTGACAGGAGGGCAGAATTCTGTGAGTCCCCCTGTCAGACCAGAGCAGAGACGAAGACGTAGTGAAAGGGGTGACGGAGAAGCCTTGGTTTCTCTAGAAGAATTTGAGACCCTGAAACGCAAGAATGAAGAGACTACGACAGCATTAAAAGCTATGGTGAGCTTCTTCAGAGAGGCTCTCCCCCAATTCAGCTTGCCCCATGAAGTGCAGCAGTTAGTGGGGGAAAGCACGCCTAGGCACACCTACGAGAGAGGTCAGCCCTCCACCCTGGTAAATGCTGGACAAAAGGCAGGAACACAAAATAATGCCACTGCAGATCCAGCGAGACTGAGTTCACCCACAGCACCTGTGCGGCAGAACTCACCTGCAGACCTCTCGCGGCAGAGGTCTCACCAAGAAGATAGACCACGGAGCTCACCCGCGGCTCAACGGCGATAGAGTTCGCCAAATGTGCGGCAGAGCTCACCCGCGGTACATCGGCGGCAGAACTCACCCGCAGACTTCAGGCGACAGTGTTCTCTTGCGGAGTCGGTGCGGCAAAGCCCTCCAGGGACTACATGCGGCAGAGCTATCCCGCAACACATACGCGACGGTGCTCTCCCGCCGCTGATAGGCGGCAGAGTTCTCCTCTGCCCGGCAGGCGGCAGACTTCTCCTCTAGCCGATAGGCGGCAGAGTTCCCCCACATGCCGCAGCTCATCTCCCGTGGAGTTGGAACATGGTTTAAGAGAATATAGGGCTGGGGAGCGACGAAGACAGGGAGGCCAAGACCCACGAGAAGGTCTCGAAATCTCGAGTCCCGGAATGGGAGGTGCTGGAAGGGGTGCTTATCAGTCGGACTCTTCCAGACCCGAAGGGACATGGCCACACTCAATTCGAGGGTCGGAGAACGTAGAGAAGGTCGTCCAACGGATCCTTGAGAAGGAAAAACTGGTGTCTCCTGATGATGGCCAAAGGAGGAGGATTCCATTCAGTCTGGAGATCATGAACAAACCTTTGCCGAAGAAGTTTAAAATGCCTTCTATGGCTACTTACACAGGCAAAGCAGACCCCTATGATCACATACAGAGTTATGAATCCCTCATGCTGCTGCATGGATGAAAGGACGAAATTATGTGCAGAGCTTTTTCTCTCACATTGTCTGGGCACGCTCTGAAGTGGTTCAACGGGTTGAATGAAGGTTCCATCTCTTCTTTCGATCAATTGAGGAATGAATTCCTCAAAGTCTTCATGATCCACAGCCAGAGAAAGAAAGACGCTACTTACCTACTCACGCTTAAGCAAGGGAATAGAGAATCCTTGAAGAGCTTTGTAGACCGCTTCCGATATGCAACCTTGGAAGTGGAAGATCTGCCGGTAGGGGTAGCCATGGCTGCAATGCTACAAGGGACAAGCTCTGAAAAGCTACAAGAATCCCTCTCTCTTGATCAACCGATGACAATCTCCGATCTCTTTGCTAGGGCTAATAAGTATGTGGCCCAAGAAGAGGTGATGAAGATGATACAGCCCAGGGAGGTAAAAGAAGGAAAGAAGAGAGAGAGAGATGCGCTCGAGAAAAGCTCTCCAAGACCCGTGAGAGTAGACAAAGCCCCTAGGCTCAGGTATGAGGGTTATACCAGGTTGAACGAGCCTCGCACTGCGATACTGGCAGCAATCGAAGGGGCGGGACTGTTGGAATTCCCCAAGAAGAAAATTGGAGACGTAGGACGAAACTCTGAAGCCTACTGTGAATTCCATAGTGCTCACGGCCACTCAACGGAGAGATGCAGAGATTTAATGGATCAGTTGGAAAGACTGGCTAGAGAGGGGAAGATCAACCGCTTCCTGTGTAGGAGCGAGAGACCCCGTTATCCTCCGCGTGACCAAAGGAATGACCGTCTGCGGACTGGACCAAATGATGATATCAGAAGGAATAGGCCAAGAAACGAAGCATTCAGGCCTACCATCCCCCGAGCCAATCCGCCAAACAACGAACCTACAGCCCCCGTAATAAATGTTATTGCAGGCGGGGAATCAATGGCGAGAAGCTCCTCTACTTCCCGCAAAAGCTACGCAAGGCAAGCGTATCAGGTTAACGTTGTGATGGAAGAACAAGCGGATGAAGAACCCATATGTTCACTTCGGCTGACAAAGGTGATATTGTCACGCCTCATGACGACCCCATGGTGATATCCACGGTAGTGGCCAAACACCCGGTGAGCAGAGTCCTGGTCGATAACGGGACCTCAGTGAACCTAATCTATTGGAACTGCTTCGAAAAGATGAGCATATCCGAAGATAGGTTGAAACCCGTTATGATGCCACTATACGGATTCACGGGCGAGCGAGTGAAGGTGGCAGGGTCCATAGAGTTGCCTGTGACTCTCGGAGAGCACCCGAAGGATGTGACCCGGCAAGTATTGTTCATGGTAGTCAGGTCAACCTCCGCTGCCTACAACATGATCTTGGGTAGACCTGTGCTGAACGATATGTGGGTGGTGATATCCTCTTGCTATCTATTAATGAAGTTCCCCACTCCCAACGGAGTCGGGCAAGTACGAGGAAACCAAAGGAGTGCCCGTACTTGGTATCTCGCTTCCACCACCAACAAGATAGCACAGAGGAAAGAAACCTTATGTATAGATGATCCGCCCAAGCCTCAGCCTGTAGAAGAAACAGAGGCCATTGAGCTAACAAAAGGGGATGAGGGAAAAAAGGCATTCATAGGGACTCAACTGGGCGAACAACTAAAGAATGAGATAGTCGAGTGCCTGAGAAGAAACTCGGATGTCTTTGCCTGGAGTCCGGCGGACATGCCCGAAATCAGTCCTGAAGTGATCTGCCATGAGCTTAATGTCATACCCAGGCATAGACCTGTCAAACAGAAGAAGAGGAGTTTCGCCCCGGAACGACAAAAAGCAATCACTGAAGAAGTGAGTAAACTCCTGGGCGCCGGATTCATCCGAGAGGTATACTACCCTGAGTGGTTGGCAAACGTAGTGATGGTAAAGAAATCTAGCGGGAAGTGGCGAATGTGTATGGATTTCACTGATCTGAACAAAGCCTGCCCTAAAGATTCATACCCCCTACCTCGGATAGACAGACTGGTAGACGAGACATCCGGTTACGAATTCCTCAGTTTCTTAGATGCTTTCTCCGGATATCACCAAATCATGCTTCACCCAGAAGACGAAGAAAAGACTTCCTTTATAACCGACAACAGAACCTATTGCTACTGGGTAATGTCGTTCGGTTTAAAGAACGCGGGAGCCACCTATCAACGAATGGTGAGCAAAGTGTTCAAAGATCTTCTGGGAAATACCATGGAAGCCTACGTGGACGATATGATCATTAAGAGCCGCGTAGGAGAGTCTCACGCTGATCAAATGTCCAGGGTATTCGAAGTATTGAGGAGATTCAACATGAAGCTAAACCCCGAAAAGTGCTCATTCGGGGTAAGATCAGGGAAGTTTTTAGGCTTCATGATCACTAACAGGGGCATTGAGGCAAATCTCGAAAAGGTACAGGCGGTCATTGACATGAAACCCCCAACTACCGTAAGAGAGGTCCAGAGATTGACAGGCAGAATAGCAGCTCTGAATCGCTTCTTGTCAAAATCAGCAGAAAGGAGCTTGCCGTTCTTCAAAACTCTACGGGGGGGAAGAACTTCGAGTGGATGGGAGACTGTCAAAAGGCCTTCGAGGACCTCAAGGAATACTTGAAATAGTTGCCTTTATTAACAAGGCCCCTGGAAGGAGAACAACTCTATATGTATTTGGGAGTCGGTGATTTCGTCGTCAGTGCGGTGCTACTGAAGAAAGATGAAATGGTGCACCGTCCCATCTACTACGTGAGCAAAGTGCTATTGGAGCCAGAGACCCGCTATCCGCTAGCCGAAAAGCTAACATTAGCCCTTGTGATGGCCTCGCGAAAGCTGCGCCCTTATTTCCAAGCGCACCCTATCACCGTCTTAACAGATAAACCGTGGAGACAAATCCTTCAGAAACCTGAACACTCAGGCAGGTTAGTAAAATGGGCAGTGGAACTTGGAGGATACGATATCACGTTCCAACCGAGACAGGCCATCAAGGGTCAAGCTTTGGCGGATTTTATAGTGGAGTGCACTAGCCCGAGCGACTGCGATGAAAGGGATGTCCAACCATGGTCGCTATATGTCGACGGGGCGTCAAGTGCAAACGGAAGCGGGGCAGGTGTAGTCCTGATATCACCAGAAGGGAAACCCCTGGAATACTCCTTACGGTTTGGGTTCCCTAGCTCAAACAACGTAGCGGAGTACGAGGCTTTGATAGCCGGGATGAGGCTGGCTGAAGTGCTGCAGGTTCACCACTTGGTAGCACATAGTGACTCTCAATTGGTGGTGAACCAGTTCAACGGACAATAAGAGGTACGGGAATCGATGCTGGTCCCTTACTTGAAGAAAGTCCAACTTCTGGCCCAGACTTTCAAAAGCTTTCAGCTGACACAAATTAACCGGTCCGAAAACACACATGCTGATTCACTGTCTAGGTTAGCCTCCTCCAATGAGACACTAGGAAGGATAGTGAAGGTAGAGAGGCTCGAACGACCTAGTATTGAAGAGGTCGAAGTGTGTGACATTCAAGTTGGAGACGACTGGAGATCCCCATTCAAACAGTATCTCACCGAAGGTACACTCCCCCAAGATAAAGACGAGGCTCGTTGCTTGAAAGTACAAGGGACGAAGTTCACACTCATCAACGGAGAACTATACAAAAGGGGATATTCGTCACCATTATTGAAATGTCTGGGACCAGAACAAGCAAGCTATGCCCTAGCAGAAGTGCATGAAGGAATTTGTGGTGAACACTTAGGAGCAAGAGCCCTTGCTGCTAAAGTACTGCGATCGGGATTTTACTGGCCAACGTTGAAGAAAGATGCGATGGACCAAACCCGCAGATGTGACAAATGTCAGAGGTTTGCGCCTATCACAACAGCCCCAGTGACTCCCTCTCAAGGCACAGTACAGCCAATTCCTTTTGCACAGTGGGGATTGGACATCCTTGGACCTTTCCCCTTAGCAACGGGCCAAAGAAAGTTCCTGCTAGTGGCTACCGATTACTTTACAAAATGGATCGAAGCAGAGCCCTTAGCTACGATAATAGAAAAGAAGGTCGAGGCGATGGTATGGAAAGACATTATCTGTCGATTCGGAATCCCACGCATATTAAATGTCGACCATGGAAAGCAATTCGATTGTAATGCTTTCCGCGAATTCTGTAAGAACCTCAACATTCAGCTAAGGATCTCTTCAGTGTCATATCCTCAAGCCAATGGACAGGCCGAGGTCAGTAATCGGACTATTCTTCATGGGCTGAAGACCAGGCTAGACAAAGCAAAAGGGGCATGGGTGGACGAATTGCCTAGTGTTCTATGGGCATATCGTACCACCAGTCGTGTGTCAACCAGAGAAACGCCATTCAGCCTCGTATACGGCGCAGAAGCACTGATCCCCATGGAAATTGGAGTGTTATCACCAAGAGTGGTACCCTTAGTAGAGGAAGAAAACTCACAAGCTCTAAGGGAAGGCTTGGACCTACTCGATGAACATAGAGAAACCGCAGCTATTCGATTGGCATCCTATCATCAGAGGGTGGCCAACTACTATAATAGCCGGGTGAGAGATAGGCCAATGTTTGAGGGAGATCTAGTGCTCAGAAAGTCGCAGATCACGAATGCCCTGAAGGAGGATGGGAAATTCAGAGCCAATTGGGAAGGTCCATACAGAATCAGATACAAGATTGGACCTAACACCTGTGTTCTGGAAACTCTACAAGGGAAAAAGTTAGGGAAAACATGGAATTCAAATCACCTAAAGCTGTATTTGAATTAATCGCTATATTTTCTTTCCCAAACAGTATTATCATTTGTTTATACCATCACAAGATATTGTTATCAAATCATCACGCAGAATGTCATTTTAATATACATCTGCAACTTCTATGCATCTAAATCTTGTGACAGGTATTCAGAAGAGCCGTAAGAGCCTGAGGCGCTATGCGTCACTGTGGCTAGGCGTGTATTCAGAAGAGCCGTAAGAGCCTGAGGCGCTATGCGTCACTGTGGCCAGGCGTGTATTCAGAAGAGCCGTAAGAGCCTGAGGCGCTATGCGTCACTGTGGCCAGGCGTCTATTCAGAAGAGCCGTAAGAGCCTGAGGCGCTATGCGTCACTGTGGCCAGGTGTGCATTCAAAAGAGCCGTAAGAGCCTGAGGCGCTATGCGTCACTGTGGCCAGGCGTGCATTCAGAAGAGCCGTAAGAGCCTGAGGCGTTATGCGTCACTGTGGCCAGGCGTGCATTCAGAAGAGCCGTAAGAGCCTGAGGCGCTATGCGTCACTGTGGCCAGGCGTGTATTCAGAAGAGCCGTAAGAGCCTGAGGTGCTATGCGTCACTGTGGCCAGGCGTGTATTCAGAAGAGCCGTAAGAGCCTGAGGCGCTATGCGTCACTGTGGCCAGGCGTGTATTCAGAAGAGCCGTAAGAGCCTGAGGCGCTATGCGTCACTGTGGCCAGGCGTGTATTCAGAAGAGCCGTAAGAGCCTTAGGCGCTATGCGTCACTGTGGCCAGGCGTGTATTCAAAAGAGCCGTAAGAGCCTGAGGCGCTATGCGTCACTGTGGCCAGGCGTGTATTCAGAAGAGCCGTAAGAGCCTGAGGCGCTATGCGTCACTGTGGCCAGGCGTATATTCAGCCGAGCCGTAAGAGCCTGAGGCGCTATGCGTCACTGTGGCCAGGCGTACACTCTGCCGAGCCGTAAGAGCCTGAGGTACTATGCGTCACTGTGGCCAGGCGTACACTCTGCCGAGCCCTAAGATCCTGAGGCGCTATGCGTCACTGTGGCCAGGCGTACACTCTGCCGAGCCGTAAGAGCCTGAGGCGCTATGCATCACTGTGGCCAGGCAATAAGAACATCAAGGCTATAAAAACTAAAGACGTATTCACGTCATAGTAATCAAGCCTTAAACAGTTATAAGTTTACGCAAAAAATTCTTTCTGAAAGTATACATTCAAAGCGAATATATACAAGCAAAATAAACAAACAGACGAAGAATGATAAATGATAAATAGAGAAGTAATGCGATATGAAGCATGAACAAAAATCTCGATTTCATTTCATTCAAAAGCTATTACAAATAGATCTTTAGTAGATCTTTACAATTACATTCAACAAAAAGGACAATAAAGTACTTGAAAAGAAAAACAAAAAACAGAAATAGCTATCTAATCTTCGGGAGAAAGCTGGGGATCAGCTACAGACGGACCTTCACTACCCAGGGATTGCTGCTGACCCTCCTCACCGTCCAAATTAAGAAGAGCGTTAATAGGCTCGGGAGCACCGCCCAAATCCGCGGGCTCCCAAGGACCGGTGAGGTTGGCGAGGTCATCCTGCGGGGTCCTCTCGAATAGTTCGTCCGCGGGTTCAGCCCCAGGTTCATACTTGGTCCAGTCGGGGGCTCGAATAGCATTGCCTCATTCGTATATTGAAGCTCGAGGAATTCCTCGCCATCCCTATGCTTCTCTAACCATGATCAGGCAAGATAGAACCCGTACTTTACATAGGGATTCGAGAAATCCTCCTTCCGCCTCAAGCAGTCTTTGGAAAGGAGGTACTCCTTTACGGCTTCCGCCCGGATGCTATCGATCTCTACTCGGGTTAAAGTAGGAGCTTGACTTTCTAAATCGGCAACGCGTTGCTCAAGCTCCTGATTCTGAGTGAGTAAGGACCCGTAGCTGGACTGCATACGATCCAGCTCGGCTGGGCCTCTTGAAGATCCTCGTGGAATTTGCCAGATCGGGCTGTCTCAACAGTGAGATCCCCCTTTGCCTGATTCAGGTCCTGGTGAATTTTCGTGAGCTGCTCCTCCAAGCTTCGAACCAAATCCGGAAGTTTGGACAAGTTATTGACAGTGTTGGATAACTCCATAACCTTGTCCTTCAGCTCCCGAATTTCTTTATCGGCCCGCTCCCGATAGGCCCGGTGCTGGGCATTGTTGGCCACGGTTCTCTGAGCCAGCTGCAAAGAAATGCAAAAAGTTAGATTCAAAGAATGTAGCAAAAAGGAGTCAAACGAAGAGGAGTATGAAACTTACCCTCAATGCCTCCATGTCGGCTAAGTCCTCCCCCTCCGGGTAATTCTGGAATATCCTCGCCTCGTCCCGAGGAAGGATGGAAGACTAACTAATCCAGGAAGCCACCTCGGGAGTGTCCAAAGTATCGTTATCGCGGACCCCGAGGTAAACTCGAAATTCGTCCCCTCTCATAATAAACCCCCCGTCCACGGGGTAGGACCTCTCGTCAGCAGGGCCTATCCTCGGTAGTATTGGCCTGCTTCCCATCGAACCCTCGATGTATAAGCGCCTTCGATTCTTCCGCTGCGACAGAATGATATTGCATTCCCTCTGCTCCGAAGGAGGGGGAGGCATCGCCTGCCTAGAAACAGGGGGTCCGAGCATGAGGTAGCTGAGAGGGGACCGGTGCCTCGCTTGGGACATCGTCGGCTAAACGACGCCTCTTCCTGGTAGGAGCACTGGAAGGACCAGCCTCCGAGACCTGATGACCCAACGATTGCCGAAAGTGACTCATTTCTGCAAAAAAGGAAAAGAAAATAAATCAGTGGTCAAAAACTGATCAAAAATAGCAAGTAGTAAAAAGAATTAAAAGTTACCGTCAGGAGAATCGAGATGCTCCTGAAGGGACTCTATATTTATTGCGTCGTCATCAGGGAGCACCATGAAAGTGGAGCCGAACCCTTCCCAGCCAGTCAGGTCAGCTAAGGGTTCGCTGCCAGAACTAGACTCCACGTTGGTACTCCCTATATCCTCCTGTGGCCTTACAGGTTCAGGATTCAACTCGGGGGAAGTCGAAGGCGGAGGATCGGATGAAGGAACAGAGGGTCCGGCAACAGGGATCGGACCCACACCCCAGCCAGCTGATATCAAATTTTCATTTGATAAAAGGCTGTCAAGGCTAATGGGATGACGGACTAGCAGTTTGTTGACATCCAAAGATAACTGCTCCCTAAGCATGGAAATCCTGGGACCCTTGGGGATTTCTCGCCTATTCTCCCAACGGGTGGGGAAATCCAGGCCCTCGGGCACTTCTACAACAAGCCACTCCGTCTCAAAACCATGAAGCTTGTTAGCAGGTTTCTCGAACAACCTGTTCTTAAAACCGGGCTGATACACCTGCTGAAGCGAGTAAGGAACTAAGCCGGGGCTCCCTCAAAACCTGAAAAATACATCTAAGAGAGGAAGGGATGGAGGGACGCCCCTCGAATGGCAGTGCACGGTGAACACTACTAATTGCATCCATGCATGAGGATGCAACTGTCCCGGGGATACCCCGTGCGTCCTAAGGAAGGAAGCCCCGAAGTCGGACAATGGGAAGCGGAGTCCTAACTCTAATGCTGCCCTAAAAACGACTACCCCGTTGGACACACGACGTATGTCACTCTCCTGTGGGGTTGGAAGTCTATAGGCGTATCCCTCGGGTAAGGGAAACCTAGATACTAGATCTCGGATGTCGGCTTCCTTCAAAGTCGACTTTACTCCTAGGTCTATTTGTTTTCCTACACCATGGCCAGCCATTTTTAGGGGCTCGGGAGCTAAAAAGTGGAACCACGTACTATAAAATTACCTAAAATGAAGAAGAGAAGAACTCGCGACAGAGTCTCAAGAAGGCGTGACAGACCTGCGACACAGTGTTGTATGCGCGGCAGAGTTGCGATGGAGTTGCAGTAGAGTGGCGAGAGAGTAGCGACAGAGTCTGCAGAGGAAAATACGGTAGAGTATTTTTGCGAGAGAACTGAGTAGAGACGAGGACCGCAGGGGCCCAGTATATATAGCGGCTCGCCTGCGTCGCCACACGCACGGAGATTCGACCCGACCCGAGAAAAATCCAGACCCAGACACTCTTTCGTAGGAAAAATTCCTACCAAAGAGTGGGGAGCAATTGATGGTGGTCGTGTCACCAGAATCCACGTGTACAACTATCCGCCAACCATTGACTGCCACGTGTCAGAACAAGAATAAGCCACGTGGCTGATTTCGCGACACAGTTGCTTGTTGAACGACAGAGTGTTCGGGGCGATAGGCACTCTGTCGCCTGGGATGTGTGCCGCACAGTAGACGCGACAGACCTCCATCGCCTCTATTGCGACATAGGTCTCCCGCATTGCCCTCGCGGCAAAGGTCTCCCGCATAGCCGCGGTAGGGGTCTCCCGCACAGCCTGCGGCATAGGTCTCCCGCACAGCCTGCGGCAGAGGTCCATGGGTACTCTGCCGCCTACCGACTCCCCCGCAAGCTACTCCACCCGAAGCGCGACAGAGTGCTCTATGTGTCTCTGCTCGAACCGACTTAGAAGAAACCTATAAATATGCCGAGGAACTCTCAGAAAAGAGGACGAAAACCAAAGAACAAAAAACCAGGGAGAAATATTTCAACCCTTTGAATTAAGAAACACATTCTCTTCCTCTTACTTACACAACTCCCGATTACTTACTTAATCATCGGAGTGCGCGTGGAGGGACAAATCCCTGCCCCCTCTGATTCCTGTTGTTTTTGCAGATTATACGAAGAACACGTGGAACAAATCGCACGGACGTCACATTTTTGTCGTTAGTGCAATCAGAATACGTGGAAGGTAAATTCCTGTTGCTGTTCATTGAGGCAACATCAGCTTCAGTTTTTCTTTTCCAGAAAATGCCGACCTCCCACCTTTCTCAGCCACACTTCAGCCAAACTCAGACCTTAAGAAAACTCCTGATCAGCTAGCATCGTACCCTGCTTCAGCATTATCTATTACCATTCTTAGCTCCCTCCTCCAGTATTTTTCTTTCACTCTATCCTTCTCTGTCTGGGGCTGTTACAATCACCAAACCTATCTTCGGACCTCTGTTTCGACCTGCATTAAGTGCCCAAAGTCAGCCCCAAAACACCCTTACTCAGCCCTCCAATGCCACCTTCCAGCCTTGCTCCACATCCCTCTCTTGACTCTTAACTCTCCTCTTTTTCACCCTACTTTCGCCAGCCGTATCCCATTCTTGACTTCAGCTCCTTTACACTTCTCTTCTTCTAACTCGTTTCTCTCTTCCTTCACCGACCTTTGCTTTAATCCCTTTCAAATATTCCTTTTTTTTTCTGCGGTTTGCTCTGCTTCTCGGTCAGCTGCTGTTTCCCAGCCCTCTCCTCTTCGGTTCTCAGTTTTTCCAACTCCAATCCTCCTGGTTTGGTCCTGCAGCAACTCCTTTGGCCTTCTTCTTCTTTTCTCTCTTTTCCTTCTTCCTCCCTTTCCTTCTTCTTCCTCGGTTGGACAGCTTCCCTTTTTCTTTCTTCCCTTTCTCTTCCGGCCGATAGTCTCCTCTCTTTCCCATTTCATTCTTCTTCCTTCCTCTTCTTTCCTGGTTTCCCGCTCCCCTGTTTTCTTTGAATTTGTCTTCCAATTTCTCTTCATTTCCACTTATGTATGTCTCTACACATATATTTTCTTGTATAATTTATCCAAAGACATAATATCATGCCTTCCATGAGATTTTCCTTATTTCGAAAATAAAATAAAATAGCATCGGGATTCCATCATTCTTTATAAATTCTCGATACAAGTGTTTACATCAACCATTTTTCATTTAACAAATTAAAATTCTCTAATCCCTCCATACTTGCATTCGCCTTTTTACTCTTTGTAACCTCGAGTTCTCGGTCCTTCACGGGTTTCTCGGTTCCTATAGTCCTCGAGTCCTACAACGAATATTCACACTTTTGTTAATATATGTTATTTCCATTTTTATATAATTAAATTAACGAAGGAAATTTATGGGGTTTACAAGAGCGTTGCTCGTACGAGATTTGATGTGGTTACACATACATTAGTGCTAGAGCTTAGCTTGCACTAGTTTTTACATGGATTTCACTATATAGTGCTGAAGCATAGCTCACACTAGAATTTTACATGCATGAGTGCTGGAGCCTAGCTCGCACTAGTTTTCACGTGGATTTTTATGACATTGTGTTGGAGCCTAGCTCGCACTGATTTTCATATTGGTTTTGACATTGTGCTGGAGCGTTGCTCGCACTAGATGTCCACTATACTTGTTGTCGTGCTTTAGACTATTTGCATGAGGTTTTATGACATGTTGGTAGTCGTGCTAGGAGCTTCGAGTAGGTTGTGTGCCACGTCGATTAAATAGGCTCACACGTGTGTATTGAGATGTGGCAGTGTATGATGTGATGATATGGGTCCACGAAGTACATTGTACCTTGCATATAGCATGGAGTAGATTGTATTGTGCATATAGCATGGAGTACGTTGTACCATGTATAGATATTATATATACAACATCTTCAGACAATGGATACTCGTCTATGGACCGACGGGTTGGACGTGACCCATCTCTCATGCGAAACAGATAGAGGTGATACCCCGAACACTAGGATCCATATAACCTGGATCACAGAAGATATGGCCATAGTCCTAGTTATTTCCCCTAATTATTATTATTAGCCTATCTCACATGTCTATTGTTTCATGAAGAATCCATGTTTTGAAATGTGTTTGTGGGTCAGGACAGTCCATGGGAGGGGCTGAGTCCTGACAAATGGTGATTTGTATCGATTTATGCTGAGTTTTTGAATACTTTGAAGTGCATCTTGCATAATGATTTACCATGCTTTGATTTCAATTTACACATGATGATTTTCCATGCTTTGCTTAAGAATTGTGCACTGATTTAAATAGCATGAACTATTTTACATATCATGAACACGAGCATGAACCATTATATTTTTGGTATGATAAGTAACTATGTGGTTTAAGCATGACATCATGATCACGTAGATAGTGCAGTTATCTACCTGCTCGTATGATTACCTTACTGAGCGCGTGGTTTACTCACCCCCTTATTTTTCCCCTTTACAGAGCACTTTCAGTAGATAGAGAGCGACTGAGGGTTGGATTTTGGTGTCCGCTACATTCCATCACATAAGGTATACACATTTGTATAGTTTTTTTATCTAGACATGTCAAAGCACATGTCAAAGCACAGTAATATCTTTGAATGTAATTTTTTGGGATATAAAGGATTGTAAACACATGTAAATAATAACTTTGATTTAGAAATACAAGTATTTATGTTTAAATGAATTGTAAATTAAAATGATTTGATTGGATGAGATTGACACCGATACATAGCCCAACTATTAGTGGTGTAGCTGTTCACGATCAAGTAAAGTAAATGTAAAGAACAAATAATAAGAAATGGATTAAATAATAAATGAAAACTTTGTAGTGGATTTTTGGTGGATTGAGGGTCGTGACAATTTATTTGGTATCAGAGCCTAGTTGGTCTGATGTGTGTCGGTGTAAAAAATTTAGGAAAATTACATCCCCATGTTACTGTGCTTGTCTAGATACAATTGTGTATATCGAGATGGGTTTGACTAAGAAATGATTGTGAATGTAGGAATCTTGGCATTATGCCTAACACCAGTCGCAGTAGAGGGGCGAGAGCACGAGCTAGAGGCCGTAGGGGTAGGCCTGGGGGCCGTGATGAATCGTTGTCACATGTTCCATAGGGTCCGATAGAAAGACCCGAGAGTACTAAGATGCGCTTCACAAGGATAGAGCGGGGCTTAGAGGTAATTTTGGAGTTGATTGCCCAGTTGTTGCCTGGAGCTGGGGGTGGGCAAGGGCCAACTGCACATATTGATGCTGAACGGGCGGCTGCTCCTGAGATGCCTGCACAGCTAGCCCAAGAACCTCAAACTACAGATACTCCTACACCCCCACCAGTACAGGATACAACTTCTACTGTTGCTCCACCACAAGGTAGTAGAGATTGGGGTTATGGATGTGACCTTGATAGGCTACGACAGTTTCAAAAATTTAAGCCACCATCTTTCAGTGGAGTTAAGGACCCAATAGCTGCAGAGGACTGGGTGAATGAGATTGAGAAATTATATGTGTTTTTCAAGTGCACTACTACCGAGATGGTAGCGTTTGCCATATTCATGCTGAAGGGATTAGCAGAGCATTGGTGAAAGTCCACCAGACCCATTCTGAGAGCTCAGCATGCAGAGATCACTTGGGATATATTTTTAGAAGCCTTCCGGAGGTAATATGTTTCGGATACTACGCAGCGAAGGCTACAGATGGAATTCTTGGAATTGACCCAATGGAGCAAATCAGTGGAAGAGTATGAGACGAAATTTATCTCCCTGGGCAGGTATGATCCTGATACGATGAACAGTGAGGTAAAAAAGGTCTGAAAGTGTATGGATGGACTAAGACCAGCCATCAAGTCCCAATTGGTTCCCTTTGACCTACCGACCTACGAGGAGGCAGTGCACAGGCACAGTTGTGTGAACAAGATATTGATTGAGTTACCTCAGAGTTTGGAAAGGTTTGTAGAGTGAGGGACAAAGATAGAAAGAGACAAGCAGTGGATAGAAGCTTCAATCACAGAGGAAGTAGGAGATTTTTTGGGAAGAGGTCGAAGATTAAGGAGATCCGGGAAAGGACAGTTAAGCCTCTCGTGTATCTGGCCATAGCTCCAGCAAAGGGTATAGTGATTAGAGGGCCATGGCCTACGACAAAACAGTATAGTAAGTGTGGTAGGTACCCTGGTACTCGGTCATGTTATGGATCTCCTGCAGTATGTTTCAGATGTGGGAAACCAGGAGACATGATCCGAAATTACTCAGAGATGACTAAGAGTGCCCCTCAAAAGGGCAAGGAGCCGAAAAGAGCTCCAGCTGACACTTCTACTCCGAGACGAAGAGTGACAACTAAAGAGAAGGGGAAACAGGTAGTTGGCAGAGGGCAAGTGCACGCACTGGACCAGGATACTGCAAATCAGTCTTCAAATGTGGTGAAAGGTACAATATTGATCTTTGATCTTGAAGCTTATGTTTTGATAGATCCTGGTGCCACGCATTCATTTGCATTGCATGTATTTGCATATAAATTGTTTAAGTATGTGAAGCTTACCCTATTAAGTAGGAGGATGGTGATAAGCACTCCCATGAACAATAGTCATCTAGTCGAATATATTTTTAGGGATTATAAGTTGAAAGTAGGGGAAAAGGAAATGTCAGTCGACCTCATTTTGATGTATATGAGAGATTTTATCGTAATCCTAGGAATGAATTGGTTGGCTGTAAACCGTGTTATGATAGATTGTTTTTCTAAGACGGTAACTTTTTCAAGGATAGATAGCGTTACTATAAGTTTCCCCAAGCAATGTAATGTAAATTCCCTTAAAATTTAATGAAAGCAGAAGTTGTTGTAAGTGAAATAGATGCATTTCTATGCTGACTAAATGACTAATGTTTTGAAAGGTTATATTGCATACGTGGTTGAGACGGATAAGGCACGTCCGGAGTTGAGAGACATCCCAGTGGTTAGGGAATTCCCAAACGTCTTTCCGGATGATTTACCAAGGTTACCGCTGGATAGAGAGATGGAGTTTTGTATAGATTTGGCACTGGTACAGAGTCGATATCCAAGCCACTGTACATAATGGCTCGATTAAGTTGGAGGAACTGAAGAAGCAGTTACATGAGTTGTTGGATAAGGGGTTCATCAGACCGAGTGTATCGCCTTGGGGAGCACCGGTACTGTTTGTAAAGAAGAAGGATAGGAGCCTCTAATTATGTATTGACTATCGGTTATTGAATAAGGTAACCCTCAAGAAAAAGTACCCCCTTCCACGCATTGATGATCTGTTAGATCAGCTTTGGGGAACGTAGGTATTTTCTAAGATAGATTTGAGATCTAGGTACCATCAGTTGAGAATTAGGGATGGAGATGTACCCAAGACAACTTTTTGCAACTGGTATGGTCATTATGAGTTCAGATGGTTTACTGAAGTTCAGGGCTAGGATATGTGTTCCCAATGATCCAGAGGTCAAGAGGTTAATCTTAATAGAAGCTTATTCGACGAAGTATACACTACATCCAGGAAATAACAAGATGTATCAAAACCTCCAGATAGTGTATTGGTGGTTAAGAATGGAGAGAGATGTAGCTGAATATATGGCTTAGTGTCTCGTCTGTTAGCAGGTGAAGGTAGAGCATCAGAAGCCTGCAGGGCTATTACAACCTCTACTTATACCAACGTGGAAATGGGAGCATGTCATTATGGACTTCATGATAGGCTTACCCAGGACCCGTAAGAATCACGATGATATTTGGGTGATAGTAGACGGATTGACAAAGCTGAAACACTTCCTAGCTATGAGAGCCACTGATACTCTGAGTACACTGGCGAACTATATATGCGTGAGATAGTCAGGTTGCATGGTGTTCCAGTGAGCCTTTGTTTCTGATAGAGATACCCGTTTCACTTTCCACT
Source organism: Firmiana major (assembly GCA_033439115.1). NCBI lineage: Eukaryota > Viridiplantae > Streptophyta > Magnoliopsida > Malvales > Malvaceae > Firmiana > Firmiana major. Next base: position 38,704,907 of record CM065908.1, on the reverse strand, counting down.
TCTAGGAACATTTTCAGGAAGCGATGGGGACCCAACTGAGTTTTAGCACAGCGTTCCATCCTCAGACAGATGGTCAGTTAGAGAGGACTATACAGGCCCTGAAGGATATGTTAAAAGCGTGTGTATTGGATTTTTGAGGCTCTTGGGATGACCATTTACCACTTACAGAGTTCGCTTATGATAATTCTATTTTTAATAGAATTATTTGTGTTTAAATTCTTAATTATTTATTTAATCCCCATATTATTTTATTAAAAATCCTCTTTATTTAGTTAAAATTCTTTAATGTGCAGATAAATTAAATCCTGATGAAACTTAGTCGTTTCAATCAAAATTGGGTTGAAATCGGGCTAAAGGAGATGGGACTACTTCAAAATTATAGACCAAGTCATCAGTCGTCTGAACACGCATGATGCCAGGTGTCCAATTTTTATTTGCTTCGAAACGATAAGATCGAAGGACACTGCGCCAACCTCCTGGAGGACACATGCCGGGCCACATCGCACAATAATTTGTTCAAAAAGACTGATAACATGGAAATATCTACTCTGCAGCAAATCAAATGAAGACAAGTGGCCAAACAATGCCAACTCATCTAGGATGAAAATTTACCATTGTACCCCTATATTTGTGTATAAATAGAACATGATGGCAATTGAAAAATCAAGTAGAAGTAGGAGTAGGGTAAGCTAGAGTAGTGTAGTTTTAGGGTAGGAGTAGTGTAGATTAATTTAGGAGTAGTTTTTAGTGTAATCTAGGGTAGAGTAGTTTTTAATAGTCTTTCTTATTTTCTTTAAAAGCAATTTTCTTTAGTTTATTTTTCTTTGGCTACCATTGTTGAAATTCTACAAGCTTTCACTTTTTTTTTTTTTTTTATGAAAATCCCATACTAATAGTTAGCATAGTCCTTTATCATACTTGTTTTTTCTTTTTATGTATGTTTCGTTCTTGTTTTATACTTGTTGACTCTCGGTTTTAATTTTTTTTCTTACTGGTCATATAAGATTGATTAGCATGGATACAACTATTTACCATTTCTTCACCTATTGTGCATGAAGACAGTGGAGCTAAGTTACGTGGTTGTTGTTTGTGCACTGTTCATGGTCCTCATCCATGGGGTGAGGTGAATGTGCCATAATAGTGTTAACCCGAGACTCAAGTCACAGTCATTTTCTTGCGTAACCGAGCTTCCTTTGAGCATTCTCCAGATTTATCTCCTCTTATCACCAATGCAATTTTCTGTCAGCTCTTTATACTCTAGTTAGGACTTACTTTCAGCATTAGAGGTTATATTTTTTTTGAGCTCATTATTTACTGTTTCCGGCAATCCTGGTTTCCAACTGCTTATGTTACTTCTGCTGATTTTTGTTACATGATTCTGGCTGCTCCGGACTGTATGTAACCGCATTTAAGGTTGCTACAAAAAGTAGCTTAGCAGTGAACTGGATGAAGGTGCTGAATGGTGGTATATGGGTTGAGAGCTAGTGGTGACAGTAGCAAAAAATCGTATCCTCTGTTCTGCCCTGTTTCTTGTTTCTGTTAATGTTAATTACTGCATTTCATTATTTTTTAATTGCTGCAGGTGCATGACAGGGGGCTTCTTATCTGTCTCGACGTGCTGCGCAGTTGCTAGTGCTTGGAGGCGAGCAACTCGGCATTACTGAAGCAAACAGAGCTGGAAGGTTCAGTGGAGGCCGCAGCGATTGGCAATTTTTTGGTTGTGTGCAGGAGAGGTGTGTAGCCGGTCTGTGTCCTTGTACTGCTATTGTAACGACGTGGTGAGGCAGATGATGTTTACAAGCGGTTTGTTGCTGGACTGAAGCAGGATGCTGGTACAGAGGACTGGCCAGAACCGAAGGAGCAGAACACGCCTGGGCAGAAAAGATTGGAAGAAGACAAGTGCACAGTACACATGCACAATCGGGACCACCTGGTGTTTTACAATTCGGTTAAGGCCTTGTTTGGCCACCTCTATTTTGCTCAGTTTAATCTTTTATGGCATTTTTTTTTATTTTGATTGTTTCATTAGTTGTTAGTTTAGTGTAGTTGTTAGTTGATAATTGTAGGATGAATTTAATGTTTTAAGTTGTTAATTTAATCTTAGTTTTAAGTCTTAGTTAATAGTTAATTTTAGATTATATGTGTTAGGATTTAATTTTTAGTTTAGTATTTTATGAGTATTATTTTTGAATTAATTTAGATTAAATTTGTTTCATGCATTTTTTATTTTAAGTTTAGTTTAATTAAATTTTATTGCTTTATTCTCATATTTTCATTTTATTTTAGTTGCGTTAATTCATTTTAACTGTTTTAATTTTCTTTTGTAGGTATTTTCTTTAATTGCTCGAAGTTCGGTAAGCAAATCTTAGTTCAGTTTTATTTTCTTTATTTTTTAATGTTTTTTTTATGTTTATTGTTTTCAGTACGTTTAATTAGCCTTAGTAGATCACCAACTTAAATTTCATAATTTGCTAGGATATACTTAGGGTAAGATTAACCGGTAGTTAATTAGGCTAAACAACTTCTCTGTGGGATGATAACTCGGGACTCAAATCTCATTATTACTTGTACGACCCGTACACTTGTGGATAATACCTTTAGGGCGTGTCAGCTTATAATAACAGTTATCATTTGAGTATCAGGATGTCACCATATGAGGCTTTGTAAGGTCGAAGATGTCTTTCCCCTATTGGATGGGAAGAGGTTGGTGACCGACTGATATTTGCTCCCGACTCAGTGAGACAAGCTTTTGAGGATGTCCAATTGATTTGTGAGAGATTACGTACAGCTCAGAGCAGACAAAAGAGTTATGCTAAAAAGAGATGGAGACCATTGGAGTTTACAGTGAGTGAATCGGTATTTTTACAAGTTTTTTCTTCCAAGGGTATAACGAGATTCGAAAAGAAAGGGAAATTAAGTCCTCGTTACATTGGACCCTTTGAGATATTTGATAGAGTGAGAGATAAGGCCTACAGGCTAACGTTGCCACCTAAACTAGCGAGCGTTCATAACGTCTTCCTCATCTCTATGTTACGGAAGTACCACCCAGACCGGCACATGTAATTAGATATGAGCCATTGGAGCTCAACGAGAGCATGTCGTATGTTGAGAAGTCGGTTCGGATATTGGATATGAAGGAGAAGGTGTTAAGATCAAAGACGATTCCTTGAGTGAAAGTCCTTTGGCAGAATCACACTACAGAAGAAGCTACATGGGAGTTGGAGAGTTTGATGTAGGGGAAGTACCCCGAGTTATTCACCAACTGATTGGTTCGAATTTGGAGGACTAAATTTTCTTAGTGTGGGAGATTATGTCAAAACCCATTTTTGGTGATGACTACCTTATGATTTATGTGATGTAACACATTTCTATATGTAATTGAATCGTAAGAACTTTTACCTTGAATGAAGTTGTATAGAGAATGAATGAGTATCATGAATGCATGTAAAGGTTAAATAAAGGTTGAAGTGGCCACTCATTAAACAAATGGAATTAAAACCCTCTAGGCTGAAGATAAGGATTGAAAACATAAAATGATAATGCATGGACTGTGAATTCTATGTATCCTTTCTAATTCCAAGCAGTATACACAAGTTTCATACCAGAAAACTCATAAGAAATGAACATTTCCATGATTTAAGTGGGATTAGAATGCAAAATGAGTTTTGGAGTAATGAAATAGGAGTTTACCATTGAAAAATCTGAGAAAATGCCGCAAAAATGCTCCAGATGAAGGCTAGATCGATCTCCTATTCAAGGCAGATCGATCCCTTGAGTAAGTAGAACAATTTCACGTGAATCTACCAAGGCCAGATCGATCCCCCATTGAGCAGATCGATCTCCCCTAATGAGCATATTGATCTGCATTTGCTTCTGCTTAGAAGAGATCGATCCCTTCCTATGGGCAGATCGATCTCCATTTAATCTTGTCAAGAGCAAATCGATCTCTCCCAAAGAACAGATCGATCTCCTATTGCCTCTGCCTAGAAAAGATCGATCTCTCCCCAATGAACAAATCGATCTCTCCCTTTCAAAACTGAATATTTCGAGGGTTTAAGCCAAGGGGAGATCGATCTCTCTTATTACAAACCTAAAAATTGGATAGCTAAAACCAAGGAAAGATCGATCTCTTCACCCTAGTAGATAGATCTTATCACTCCTGCTCTATAAAAACCAAACGGCCAAACATCTTTCTTCAGCAAATCAACACATTCCTCTATTTTTACCCAAAAGACTAAGCATTCTCACTCTAAAATACACCCCCTTCCAAAAAGATTTGAGAAAAAAGCTATTAGAGCAAATTTATTTATTGTATGGAGAAAAACAACATAGCTTGGAGCCAATACTCAACTTGTTGGATTGAGAAAAACAAAGAAGTCTTCTTATTTGGGAAAAGAGGAAAGTCAAGCTAGGTGAGTTTTCAATACTGTGAGACCTCATATATGTATAAGCACGACTTTGTATATATGTAAATAGTGATTTATTTGTAATGTGAAGTATAAATGATGTAAGTCCATAAGTTAATGTACACACTTGCAATTAGAGTTGTGATTGTACATACAAGTTACATTATGTATGAATAAGAGGAAATGGACTTAAACATGTGAGGAATGTGAGTAGAATGGATTATGAGTAGTGTTGTAAAATGGAAGTAGAATTGCATAAGTTGTGCACTTCCATTTAGTGTATATCGTATACTTTTGGTTATACAAGAATTCCACACAAGTTTCAATAGATATAAGGTATGAATGGATGTCATTTTCAAGTCTCAAAGATGATTGGATGAGACAATGACTATGGCACCAAATTAAGGATGTTTTGGTATAAGTTTCTGCAGAAAACTGCAGTAAAATATGAGAATTATGCGGGGCAGATCGATCTCATAGGATGAGAGATCGATCTGAAAGAGCCAGAATGCTCTTATTTGGGCAATGGAATAGAGTAGATCGATCTCCAATGGAGCCAGATCCATCTCCTAAGCATTCTGTAATGAAAAATCGATCCTCAAGCACCCAGATCGATCTCCTTAGCTCTCTGTTTGGGAGCAGATCTATCATGCCCCGCTTTCGGGAACCCTTCTATCCATACATTCTCTACTACGGTTGGGCTGTGAGAAGATGCAATTACTAAAAATTTAATTATTTACAGCGAAATATTTAAAACTTTAATTCACACTCCCAGGTGTGTGTGTAAATACACAAAATTAATTGTATAAATACCATGTGCTTACATATCATCCCCATAATACTGTTTACAATTCCAAGATATAACTGTGCGATACGATATATTAGATACAAAATACTCGTGTATACAAATCTTATACCTTTGCGGATTGTGGGAGCTGTTCAACACAAAAGACTTAGAGATCACCGCTCTCTTACTTCTCAGTACCTGGAGGGGGAAAAATAGTGGGATGAGCAAACCACGGCTCAGTAAGGAAATGTATGCTAACAGGTAGATATCGTACTACCTACATAGCCCATGCATGCATAAACCAAAACCATGTTTTCGTTATAAATGGAAATATCATACGAACAATGCATTTAAATACATATTTCTCAAGAGCATTTTCGTGTAAATCAAATGTCAAACTTCCATTTAAAACATGCTCATAAATAGTGCCCTCATGGCACGAATGTGAAATCGGAGACTTATTAAAACACGAAATCTCTTTCACTTCTCAAATCATTCTTTCTCGCAAATCTCTTTCTTTTCTGAGATTGTCTCTGTTTCTCGATTCTCTGAGATAGGCATGGAATTTTAGGCAATCAAATATCCACGACTTATGGCCACAGTCAGTGATCCCAGGCCTCACTGATCGGGTGTGCACAGGGTATCACTTCGCCTGAAGGGGGATGGGTCAGTCCTACCTCCGGCTCATCTCAATCCACCTCATCTCCTCGTATACTCACGGTGAAGATACGTCGTGTGTCATCTACGCGATACTCGTACTCACGTGCACCCAGCACGGTACATAGTATACCAACGGGTGACTACACTACTCTACGTACAACCGTGGACCCAAGTCCATACTCCAACTCCGATGGACTTTTTATCCTTAAACCATGTCTCATATACCAGGCGAGCAAGCAGCGTGACACACAGTCAACGCAAAGCTCCAGCGCGGTACGATCTATCGTTAAGGCCCAGCCCGTTCAATTGGCCGTCGGCTGGTATCCCCTTGGGTCCCAGACCCCCAGGTTTACCTTAACTCAACAAAACAGGTACGAGCATAGTTCTCGCACTTTCTCAAAACCTCCGTGCGAGTTAAACTCCCGCACGGTACATCAAGGCTTTAAACCGGGTGTGAGCTAACGCCTCAACACCAAATCTCATCTCAAAACTGATAGATGGCTATTTTCTCTTTTTAAAACTCAAAACACGTTTATTCACATAGCATGCTTTTTCATGCCAAAACATGTAAAATTAGCCAAACTATCAACATTTCTCAATCAATAATAACAATATAAAATTGAGAAAATCATTGAAAACATGCATATCATGCTATTTCCTTACCTTATCCCATTTCTCAATACATATATATACATCATAGTACTTTTCATACTTCCACATCATTTCATAAACTTATAATATCGTACTAGTCCTAGCAATATATCTACGAAATTGCTGTAATTACGTACGAACATCTCTATAGCTAACACACAGTCCCTTACCTCGTTTTACTTGTGTGCAACTATCCGCCTTTATGCTTCTCGCGTTCTCATCTCGATTGCTCCGACGTATCATCCGAAACTGAAATTCATCCATCAACATTTGAGTTAATGTTTCTAACTCTTATTCAACTAAGCATTTATCCAATGCCTTAAATACACATTTTTTTACCCTTTGTGGTAAATCTCACAATTTTATCCCAATATCAACATGTCCAAATCATTTCCACAACATACTCATCCACTCAAAATATCTCATTCATAAAAAAATACTCCCACATTCCACTTTCTCACACTTGACTATTTCTAAGCTATATGCATTTCATACCATCCTAGGTAGTTCCATCCACAATATGCACACCCAAATATCTTTATAAGCATTAACTAAACCAATGTACTTGGATTTGTGCATTAGAACTTACCTCATTGGATTTCCTCTTGCTCAAATTAGGATTGCCCTCTATTTCTTCAATCCTTCAAATGGGAAAATGCCTCTAGACTATGTTGTTCTTCTCTTTGATGTGAACAACTTTGTCTCTAATAGCTTCTCCTTAAATCTCACTGAAAATGGCTGGATTTAGGAGTGAGAAACTAGATTTCTTTGAGTTGAAGTGAAATGGAAATGTTTGTCCCGAAATTCTGATGATCCAACTGCTCCCATTTATAGGTTTGACTTGATGAGATCGATCTTCCTTGGGTGGAGATCGATCTGTTCCTCAAAAATCCCTCTTTTCTGAGACGTTTTAAAGGTAGGAGATCGATCTGTCGAGGCTGGAGATCGATCTGCTGTCAAACAGAAGCTTAAGGAGATCGATCTGGTCTTATGGGAGATCGATCTGCTTCCAACCCGAGAGCTAAGGAGATCGATCTGCTTCCTTCGGAGATCGATCTGTTCCCTTCCAATTCTCACATAAGGGCATTCTGGCTCTCCCAGATCGATCTCTCATCCTATGAGATCGATCTGACCTTCACAAATTCAAGATTTCTTGCAGTTTTTCTGCAATAACCCTTACCAAACACCCTTAATTTGCTACCATGATCATTTCCTCATTCATTCATCTTTGAGACTTGAAAATGGGATCCATCCTCACTACATACACATTAAAACTTGTGTAAAAATCTTTGTATGACCAAATATATACGATATTACTCGAATGGAAATATACACTTATGTAAATCTTTCCTTCTATTTTACTATACTTCTCATATTCCATTTCGATCACATTCTTCTCGTTTTAAGTTCATTTCCTCCTACTCACTCATAATGCAACTTGTACGTATAATCACAATTCTTACTACAAGTGCGTACATAATCTTATGAACTTACATTGCATACACTTCACATTACAATACGTCATCTTACTTATGATTCTATTTACATTCCCATGTTCCTATATACAGCTATACATATACGGGGTCTCACATTCTCCCTCACTTAAAGAATTTGGTCCTCCAAATTAGAACCAATTCAATCTGTGAATAACTCGGGATACTTTTCCCGCATCAAACTTTCCAGTTCCCATGTGGCCTCTTCCACAGTGTGATGTTGCCACAAAATCTTAACCAATGAAATCGTTTTGTTCCGCAACACCTTCTCTTTCCTGTCCAACACCCTGATCGGTCTCTCGACATACGACATATCTTTCTTGAGCTCCAACGGCTCATAGCTAATTACATGTGTCGGATCCGGGTAGTACTTCCGAAGCATAGAAACGTGGAAGACATTGTGGACTTCTGCTAGCTCAGGTGGTAAGGCTAGCCTATATGCTCCTTCTCCCACTCTATCCAAAATCTCGAAGGGACCAATGTAACGAGGACTTAATTTTCCTTTCTTTTCAAACCTCATTATTCCCTTAGAAGGAGATACTTTCAAAAATACGGACTCGCCAACATCAAACTCAAGTGGTCTCCGTTTCTTGTCAGCATAGCTCTTTTGTCGACTTTGAGCTATTCGCAGCCTCTCGCATATTATCTGAACATCCTCGGAGGCTTGCTTAACCAAATCGGGGGCGAGCAATTGTCTGTCACCAACTTCTTCCCAACCAATGGGCGATCGGCATCTACGACCGTATAGTGCCTCATAAGGGGCCATACCAATACTTGAGTGATGACTGTTATTGTAGGCGAACTCAATCAATGGCAAGTGATCGTCCCATGAGCCTCTAAAATCCAGCACACACGCTCTCAACATATCCTCCAGGGTCTGTATAGTCCTCTCTGACTGACCATCTGTCTGAGGATGAAAAGCGGTGCTAAAACTCAACTGGGTCCCCATCGCTTCATGGAAATGTCCCCAAAAGTGGGAAGTGAAGCGGGCATCCCTATCCGAAACAACACTCACTGGGACTCCATGAAATCTCACTATTTCTCGCACATACAGATTCGCCAGTGCACTCAATGTATCTGTAGATCTCATGGCTAAGAAATGTGCCGATTTCGTTAACCGATCTACTATCACCCATATCGCATCATGGTTCTTACGGGTTCTCGGTAACCCCATCACAAAATCCATGGTGACATGCTCCCACTTCCATGTTGGTATCGATAGAGGTTGTAATAGTCCTCCTGGTTTCTGATGTTCGACTTTTACTTGCTGACAAGTGAGACATCTAGCGACATACTCAGCTATGTCTCTCTTCATTCCAGACCACCAATATACTTTTCGGAGGTTTTGATACATCTTACCACTCCCCGGGTTTATCGTGTATCTCGACGAGTGTGCCTCTGATAAGATCAGCTTTCTCAGCTCTAAATCCTTAGGAACACATATTCTATCTCCAAACCTTAGTATTCCATCTGGACTCAATATAAAATCAGCACCCTTCCCTTTCCGGATTTGGCTAATCATGACAATACACCATTGATCGATTTGTTGAGCTTGTCGGATTCTCTCAATCAACTCCGGTTCTAATCTCAAGCTAGCAATGATCCCATAGCTGCCAATCTCAGGTAGGGTCATATCCAGACTAAGGTTCGTGAATTGTTCCAACAACTCGTGCTCTCTAACCATCATATGTGATACCAACCCGAGACTCTTCCGACTCAATGCATCGGCAACCACATTTGCCTTCCCCGGGTGGTACAAGATCTCACAATCGTAGTCCTTGAGGAGTTCCAACCACCTCCTCTGTCTCATGTTTAACTCCTTTTGCGAGAATAGATATTTCAGACTCTTATGATCCGTAAAGATCTGAAATCTCTCACCATATAAGTAGTGGCGCCATATCTTCAACGTAAACACTACGGCCGCTAACTCCAAATCGTGAGTGGGGTAGTTCTTCTCATGATCTTTCAGCTGTCTAGATCCATAAGCTACTACCCTTCCATCTTGCATCAAAACACAGCCTAGTCCTTGATGCGAAGCATCTGCATACACCGAGTAATTCCCTGAACTGTTAGGGATGACAAGAACTGGCGCGGTAGTTAATCTGCGCTTAAGTTCCTAAAAACTCCTCTCACAAGCTTCATCCCATGAAAACTCCACACTCTTCCTCGTAAGACGTGTCAATGGAGCAGCTAATCTAGAGAAACCTTCTACAAATCTCCTGTAGTAACCAGCCAAACCCAGAAAACTTCTGATCTCTGTGACTGTCCTAGGTTGTTCCCACTGAACAACTGCCTCAATCTTGGATGGATCTACTGACACCCTATCCTTCGATATAACATGGCTTAGAAAAGAAATCTGTTCTAGCCAAAAGTCACATTTGTTAAGCTTGGCATATAACCTTTTCTCTCGAAGGGTCTGCAAAATAATTCTTAAGTGCTGCTCATGCTCTTCTCTGGACCTTGAATACACCAATATGTCATCAATGAAAATAATTACGAATTGGTCCAGGTATGGTTTGAAAACTTCATTCATTAGAGCCATAAAAGCTGCCGGCGCATTGGTCAATCCAAAAGGCATCACTAAAAATTCGTAATGGCCATAGCGAGTACGAAATGCTGTCTTGGGCACATCCTCCTTCCGAATTTTCAATTGATGATACCCAGACCTCAGATCTATTTTGGAGAAGATCTGCGCTCCCCGAAGCTGATCCAATAAATCGTCAATGCGTGGCAAGGGGTACTTGTTCTTGATGGTAGCCTTGTTTAACATCCGATAGTCAATGCACAACCTGAGGCTCCCATCTCTCTTCTTCACAAATAATACCGGGGCTCCCCATGGTGAGACGCTCGGTCTTATGAACCCCTTCTCTAACAACTCTTGCAGCTGTTTCCTTAATTCCTCTAACTCAACTGGGGCCATCCTATATGGTGACTTCGATATTGGTTCGGTTCCAGGCGTCAAGTCTATACCGAATTCCGTTTCTCTATCAGGTGGCAATCCTGGTAGATCATCTGGAAAGACATCAGGGAATTCTCTGACCACTGAGATGTCCTCCATATCCGGATATACTTTGTTCAAATCCACCACATAAGCAACAAAACCTTCAAAACAACACTTAAGCCATTTATACCAAAGTACTTTACTTAATACAAAATTTAAGATTTCAATCCTTCTCTTAAAATCTTACAACACATTCTTCAGGTAGAGAAAACTTAATGGACTTAGAACGACAGTCTATGACAGCATGATTGGCGGCTAACCAATCCATTCCAAAAATTACATCAATGTCATACATATTCAACAAAATCAAGTTGGCTGTCATGCACTTATCTCCTACCCTCACTTTACAATCTTTATACACTTGTTCAACTAATTGGCCAACTCTCATGGGAGTACTTATCAGTAAGGTCCTACTCAAGTATGTGGGTTCTACAAAACCTTTTAACTTAGATGCACATGCAGGTGATATGAAGGAATGCGTAGAACCAGAATCAAACAAAGCTATAACCTCTAGATTGAAAATCAAGATTGTACCTTTTATCACTTCAGAAGAGGTATCAGCCGATGCCTGGTCTATCGCATACACCCTGCCTTGACCCACAACTTGTTTTCCTTTTTCTTCAGCGAGGCTTTCTTTCTTGCAGGAGGTGCAACTGGAGGAACCCTCTCTGGCTCTTTACCCCTCTGTGGAACTGCCTCAACTATCTCCGGGCACTCTCTGGCATAATGTCCAAATTTACCACATCTGAAGCATCGGGTACCCTGAAGATGACATGGCCTACCACCATGGTATCGACCGCATAGCCTACACTGATCTGTAGTCGGTCGGGGTCCACCAATCACTATACCCCTAGCTGGTGTCTGAGTCGGAGGCATAAAAGGTCTAACAACCTTTTTCTGGAACTCATCTACCTCTCTCCGACGTTTACTCATGAATTTTTGACCAAATTTGGCACTCTTGCCATCTCCCAGCTTCCTCTGTCCCTTGTCCTTTCCCCAACTAAACTCAGAAATCTGCAAGTCATGATCCTGCTCACATAACTGGGCCCGTCGCACAGCCTCTCTATATGTAGCGACATCAAATGGGGCCAACTTCGCTCGGATCGAAGGCCTCAGTCCATCTACAAATCTACGGACTCTGACAGCTTCACTCCTGATCGAGTCCGGATCATATCGACCCAGTGAAGTGAATCGTGACTCGTACTCATCAACTGTTCGATTCCCTTGAGTCAGATTCAGAAATTCCATCTGTAGTCTCCGTCGAGCAGTATCTGGGATGTATTGCTCTCTGAAAACGTCCAAGAACATATCCCACGTGATAACCATTCCTTGAGCTCTTAACATCGGCCTGACGGACTTCCACCAGTGCTCTGCTTCGCCTCTCAATACAAAGGCCGCAAGCGCTACTCTCTCCGTAGCTGAACATCTACAGAAGTCGAATAACTTCTCCATTTGACTGATCCAGTCCTCAGCCACCGTTGGATCCTTTACCCCGCTAAACGAAGGAGGCTTAAAGTCCATAAAGTGCCTCAATCTTTCCATATCACAATCATATCCATACCCCAAATCATCATCATGCTGATGTGGGGCTACTGGAGGAGGTACCGGTCGAATATGAGGTTCCCGTGGCCTAGCCGGTTCAGCTTGCGCAGGTGCAACATTCTCAGGTTCAGGTGCAGCTGCTGGGGGATTCGGTGCAGCCTGTCCCGCTGTACCAGGTGTACCTTCAAACCTAGCCATGATCTGACCCATCATGGTCATCATCGTGCGCATGTCTTCCTCCAATCGGGTTATTCGAGGATCAGAAGCCTCTATCTGTTCCTGGGGCTCATGACTAGAGGATGATCTACTGTGCCTCTCAGTCCTGTCATTTTGCCCTCGAGCCCTCGAGCTCTCTCCCCTCTTGCGGTGTCTCTCAGGCATAACTCACTAGCCTGCTAACTTTCCTGCGTTATAACAACATTTAATTTACTACCAGCTCCGTATACACATTTGTATCTAAATATCGCACAGTAACTTGGGGATGTATGTTTTCTTAGTCCTAAGCATCAACTCACATCAGACCAACCAAGCTCTGATACCAAGCCTGTCATGCCCCGCTTTCGGGAACCCTTCTATCCATACATTCTCTACTACGGTTGGGCTGTGAGAAGATGCAATTACTAAAAATTTAATTATTTACAGCGGAATATTTAAAACTTTAATTCACACTCCCAGGTGTGTGTGTAAATACACAAAATTAATTGTATAAATACCATGTGCTTACATATCATCCCCATAATACTGTTTACAATTCCAAGATATAACTGTGCGATACGATATATTAGATACAAAATACTCGTGTATACAAATCTTATACCTTTGCGGATTGTGGGAGCTGTTCAACACAAAAGACTTAGAGATCACCGCTCTCTTACTTCTCAGTACCTGGAGGGGGAAAAATAGTGGGATGAGCAAACCACGGCTCAGTAAGGAAATGTATGCTAACAGGTAGATATCGTACTACCTACATAGCCCATGCATGCATAAACCAAAACCATGTTTTCGTTATAAATGGAAATATCATACGAACAATGCATTTAAATACATATTTCTCAAGAGCATTTTCGTGTAAATCAAATGTCAAACTTCCATTTAAAACATGCTCATAAATAGTGCCCTCATGGCACGAATGTGAAATCGGAGATTTATTAAAACACGAAATCTCTTTCACTTCTCAAATCATTCTTTCTCGCAAATCTCTTTCTTTTCTGAGATTGTCTCTGTTTCTCGATTCTCTGAGACAGGCATGGAATTTTAGGCAATCAAATATCCACGACTTATGGCCACAGTCAGTGATCCCAGGCCTCACTGATCGGGTGTGCACAGGGTATCACTTTGCCTGAAGGGGGATGGGTCAGTCCTACCTCCGGCTCATCTCAATCCACCTCATCTCCTCGTATACTCACAGTGAAGATACGTCGTGTGTCATCTACGCGATACTCGTACTCACGTGCACCCAGCACGGTACATAGTATACCAACGGGTGACTACACTACTCTACGTACAACCGTGGACCCAAGTCCATACTCCAACTCCGATGGACTTTTTATCCTTAAACCATGTCTCATATACCAGGCGAGCAAGCAGCGTGACACACAGTCAACGCAAAGCTCCAGCGCGGTACGATCTATCGTTAAGGCCCAGCCCGTTCAATTGGCCGTCGGCTGGTATCCCCTTGGGTCCCAGACCCCCAGGTTTACCTTAACTCAACAAAACAGGTACGAGCATAGTTCTCGCACTTTCTCAAAACCTCCGTGCGAGTTAAACTCCCGCACGGTACATCAAGGCTTTAAACCGGGTGTGAGCTAACGCCTCAACACCAAATCTCATCTCAAAACTGATAGATGGCTATTTTCTCTTTTTAAAACTCAAAACACGTTTATTCACATAGCATGCTTTTTCATGCCAAAACATGTAAAATTAGCCAAACTATCAACATTTCTCAATCAATAATAACAATATAAAATTGAGAAAATCATTGAAAACATGCATATCATGCTATTTCCTTACCCTATCCCATTTCTCAATACATATATATACATCATAGTACTTTTCATACTTCCACATCATTTCATAAACTTATAATATCGTACTAGTCCTAGCAATATATCTACGAAATTGCTGTAATTACGTACGAACATCTCTATAGCTAACACACAGTCCCTTACCTCGTTTTACTTGTGTGCAACTATCCGCCTTTATGCTTCTCGCGTTCTCATCTCGATTGCTCCGACGTATCATCCGAAACTGAAATTCATCCATCAACATTTGAGTTAATGTTTCTAACTCTTATTCAACTAAGCATTTATCCAATGCCTTAAATACACATTTTTTTACCCTTTGTGGTAAATCTCACAATTTTATCCCAATATCAACATGTCCAAATCATTTCCACAACATACTCATCCACTCAAAATATCTCATTCATAAAAAAATACTCCCACATTCCACTTTCTCACACTTGACTATTTCTAAGCTATATGCATTTCATACCATCCTAGGTAGTTCCATCCACAATATGCACACCCAAATATCTTTATAAGCATTAACTAAACCAATGTACTTGGATTTGTGCATTAGAACTTACCTCATTGGATTTTCTCTTGCTCAAATTAGGATTGCCCTCTATTTCTTCAATCCTTGAAATGGGAAAATGCCTCTAGACTATGTTGTTCTTCTCTTTGATGTGAACAACTTTGTCTCTAATAGCTTCTCCTTAAATCTCACTGAAAATGGCTGGATTTAGGAGTGAGAAACTAGATTTCTTTGAGTTGAAGTGAAATGGAAATGTTTGTCCCGAAATTCTGATGATCCAACTGCTCCCATTTATAGGTTTGACTTGATGAGATCGATCTTCCTTGGGTGGAGATCGATCTGTTCCTCAAAAATCCCTCTTTTCTGAGACGTTTTAAAGGTAGGAGATCGATCTGTCGAGGCTGGAGATCGATCTGCTGTCAAACAGAAGCTTAAGGAGATCGATCTGGTCTTATGGGAGATCGATCTGCTTCCAACCCGAGAGCTAAGGAGATCGATCTGCTTCCTTCGGAGATCGATCTGTTCCCTTCCAATTCTCACATAAGGGCATTCTGGCTCTCCCAGATCGATCTCTCATCCTATGAGATCGATCTGGCCTTCACAAATTCAAGATTTCTTGCAGTTTTTCTGCAATAACCCTTACCAAACACCCTTAATTTGCTACCATGATCATTTCCTCATTCATTCATCTTTGAGACTTGAAAATGGGATCCATCCTCACTACATACACATTAAAACTTGTGTAAAAATCTTTGTATGACCAAATATATACGATATTACTCGAATGGAAATATACACTTATGTAAATCTTTCCTTCTATTTTACTATACTTCTCATATTCCATTTCGATCACATTCTTCTCGTTTTAAGTTCATTTCCTCCTACTCACTCATAATGCAACTTGTACGTATAATCACAATTCTTACTACAAGTGCGTACATAATCTTATGAACTTACATTGCATACACTTCACATTACAATACGTCATCTTACTTATGATTCTATTTACATTCCCATGTTCCTATATACAGCTATACATATACGGGGTCTCACAAGATCGATCTCAAGTTTCGACAGATCGATCTCATGCTTAAAATGCTATGAAAAAGAGGGATTTAACGGGAACAGATCGATCTCCTCCTAGTGCAGATCGATCTCCTCAAGCTATTTTTATAAAAGGAGGTTTGAAAATGTGAGACCCCGTATAGGTATAGCTGTATATAGGAACATGGGAATGTAAATAAAATCATAAGTATAATGATACATTTGTAATGTAAAGTATATGTAGTGTAAGTTCATAAGATTATGTACGCACTTGTAATAAGAATCGTGATTATACGTACAAGTTGCATTATGAATGAGTAGGAAGAAATGAACTTAAACACGAGAAGAAGGTGATTGGAATGGTATATGAGTAGTGTACTAAAATGGAAGGAAAGATTTTGTTAAGTTGTATACTTCCATTCGGGAAATATCGTGAAAATTTGGTTGTAAAAAGATTTCCCACAAGTTTTAATATATACTAAGTGTGATTGGATAACATTTTTAAGTCTCAAGGAGCGATGAATGAGGAAAGGACTATGGAGGTAAATTGAGGAAGTTTTTAATGAAGTTGTTGCAGAAAAACTGCAGAAAATCTGGAAATATGGAGGCCAGATTGATCTCATAGGATGAGAGATCGATCTGGGAGAGCCAGAATACTCTCATGTGAGTAATGGAAGGGAACAGATCGATCTCCAAAGGGATCAGATCGATCTCCTTAGCTCTCGGGTTGGAAGCAGATCGATCTCCCTTAAGACCAGATCGATCTCCTTAAGCTTCTGTTCGACAGCAGATCGATCTCAAGCCTCGACAGATCGATCTCCTGCCCTTAAAACATCTTAGTAAAAAAGAGATTTTTAGAGGACCAGATCGATCTCCACCCAAGGAAGATCGATCTCATCAAGTCAAAACTATAAATAGGAGCAGTTGGATCTGTAGATTTTCGGGGATAAACCATTTCTTTCCACTTCAACTCAAAAACCTAGCTTTCTCACTCCTAAATCCAGCCATTTTCAGTAAGATTTGAGGAAAAGCTATTAGAGACAAAGTCGTTCACGTCAAAGAGAAGAACAACATAGTCTAAAGGCATTTCCCCATTGTCGAATTTAAGGAATAAAGGGCATTTCTAATTGGAGCAAAGAGGAAATCCAATGAGGTAAGTTCTAGTGCACAAATCCAAGTACATTGGTTTAGTTAATGATTGTGAAGTTAATTGGGTGTGCACCTTGTGGGTAGAACTACCTAGAATGGCATGAAATGAATATAACTTAGATATGGTCTAGTGTGAGAAAGTGGAATGTAGAAGTGTTAATGATGAATGAGATATCTGGAGAGGATGATTATGTTGTGAGCATGGTTTGGGCATGTTGATATTGGGATAAAGATTATGAGATTTACCACAAGGGGTAAAATGTGTATTTAAGGCATTGGATAAATGCTTAGTTGAACAAGAGCTAGAAACGTTAACTCGAATGTTTGATGGATGAATTTCAGTTTCGGATGATACGCCGGAGCAAATCGAGAGGAGAACGCGAGAAGCATAAAGGTGGACAGTTGCACACAGGTAAAGTGAGGTAAGGGACTGTGTGTTAGCTATAGAGATGTTCGTGCATATTTGACAGCAATTTCGTAGATATATTGCTAGAACTAGTACGATATTATAATTCTAGGAAATGATATGGAAGCATGAAAAGTACTATGATGTATATATGTATTGAGAAATGGGATAGGGCAAGGAAATAGCATGATATGCATGTTTTCAATGTTTTTCTCTAATTTACATTGATCTTGATGATTGAGAAATGTTGATGATAGGTTGGCTAATTTGACATGTTTTAGCATGAAGAGACATGCTGTATGAATAAACATGTTTTGAGTTTTAAAAAGAGAAAATAGCCACCTATCGGTTTTGAGATGCGATTTGGTGTTGAAGCGCTAGCTCACACCCGTTTTAATGCCTTGATGTACCGTGCTGGAGTTTTAACTCGCACGAGGGTTTTGAGAAAGTGCGGGAACTTTGCTCGCACCTGTTTTGTTGAGTTGAGGTAAACCTGGGGGTCTGGGACCCAAGGGGATACCAGCAGACGACCATTTGAGGGCTGGGCCTTAACGATAGATCATACCGCGCTGGAGCTTTGCGTTGACTGTGTGTCACGCTGCTTGCTCGCCTGGTATATGAGACATGGTTTAGGATGAAAATTCCATCGGAGTTAGAGTATGGACTTGGGTCCACGGTCGTACGTAGAACAGTGTAGTTATCCGTTGGTATACTATGTACCGTGCTGGGTGCACGTGAGTACGAGTATCGCGTAGATGACACACGACGTATCTTCACCGTGAGTATACGAGGAGATGAGGTGGATTGAGATGAGCCGGAGGGCAGGACTGACCCATTCCCCTTCAGGCGAGGTGATGCCCTGTGCACACCTGATTAGTGAGGCCTGGGATCACTGACTATGGCCATATGTCGTGGATATTTGATTGCCGAAAATTCTATGCCAGTCTCAGAGATTCGAGAAACAGAGATAATCTCAGAAAAGAAAGAGATTTGCAGAAAAAAAGTGAATTAAGAAAAGAAAGAGATTTTGTGTTTTTGATAAACCTCTAATTTCACATTCGTGCCGTGATGGCACTATTTATGAGCATGTTTTAAATGGAAGCTTGATATTCGATTTACACAAAAATGCTATTGAGAAATATATGTTTAAATGCATCTTTCGTATGATATTTCCATTTATAACGAAAACATGGTTTTGGTTTATGCATGCATGGGCTATGTAGGTAGTACGATATCTACCTGCTAGCATACATTTCCTTACTGAGCTATGATTTGCTCATCCCACTATTTTCCCCCTCCAAGTACTGAGAAGTAAGAGAGCGGTGGTCTCTAGGTCTGTTGTGTTGAACAGCTCCCACAATTCCATAAAGGTATAAGATTTGTATACATGAGTATTTTGTATCTAATTTATCGTATCGCACAGTTATATCTTAGAATTGTAAACAGTATTATGGGGATGATATGTAAGCACATGGTATTTATACAATTGATTTTGTATATCTACACACACGCCTGGGAGTGTGAATTAAGATTTAAATCTTTCGCTGTAAATGAATGAATTTTAGTAATTGCATCTTCTCATAGCCCAACCGTAGTAGAGAATGTATGGATAGAAGGGTTCTCAGAAGTGGGGTGTGACAGGTTTGGTATCAGAGCATGGTTGGTCTGATGTAAGTTGATGTTTAGGACTAAGAAAACATACATCCCCAAGTTACTGTGCGGTATTTAGATACAAATGTGTGTACGGAGCTGGTAGTGAATTAAATGTTTGTTATAACGCAGGAAAGTTAACAGGCTAGTGAGTTATGCCTGAGAGACACCGCAAGAGGGGAGAGAGCTCGAGAGCTCTAGGGTGAAATGACAGGACTGGGAGGCACAGTAGATCATCCTCTAGTCATGAGCCCCAGGAACAGATAGAGGCTTCTAATCCTCGAATAACTCGATTGGAGGAAGACATGCGCACGATGATGACCATGATGGGACAGATCATGGCTAGGTTTGAGGGTACACCTGGTACAGCGGGATAGGCTGCACCAAATCCCCCAGCAGCTGCACCTGAACCTGAGAATGTTGCACTCACGCAAGCTGAACCGATTAGGCCACGAGAACCTCATATTCGACCCGTACCTCCTACAGTAGCCTCACAGCAGTATGATGATGATTTGGGGTATGGATATGACTGTGATATGGAGAGATTGAGGCATTTTATGGACTTTAAGCCTCATTCGTTTAGTGGGGTAAAGGATCCGACGGTGGCTGAGGACTGGATCAGTCAGATGGAGAAGTTATTCGACTTCTGTAGATGTTCAGCTACGGAGAGAGTAGCGCTTGCGACCTTTGTATTGAGAGGCGAAGCAGAGCACTGGTGGAAGTCCACCAGGCCGATGTTGAGAGCTCAAGGTATGACTATCACGTGGGATATGTTCTTGGGTGTTTTCAGAGAGCAATACATCCCAGATACTGCTCGACGAAGACTACAGATGGAATTTCTGAATCTGACTCAAGGGAATCGAACAGTTGATGAGTACGAGTCACGATTCACTTCACTAGGTCGATATGATCCGGACTCGATCAGGAGTGAAGCTATCAGAGTCCGTAGATTTGTAGATGGACTAAGGCCTTCAATCCAAGCGAAGTTGGCCCCATTTGATGTCTCTACATATAGAGAGGCTGTGCGACGAGCCCAGTTATGTGAGCAAGATTATGACTTGCAGACTTCTGAGTTTAGTTGGGGTAAAGACAAGGGTCTGAGGAAGCTGGGAGATGGCAAGAGTACCAAATTTGGTCGAAAATTCATGAGTAAGCGTCGGAGGGAGGTAGATGAGTTCCAGAAAAAGGTTGCTAGACCTTTTATGCCTCCGACTCAGACACCAGCCAGGGGTATAGTGATTGGTGGACCCCGATCGACTATAGATCAGTGTAGACTTTGCCGTCGATACCATGGTGGTAGGCCATGTCATCTTCAGGGTACCCGATGCTTCAGATGTGGTAAATTTGGACATTATGCCAGAGTGCCCGGAGATAGTTGAGGCAATTCCACAGAGGGGTAAGGAGCCAGAGAGGAGTCCTACAGTTGCACCTCCTGTAAGAAAGAAAGCCTCGGCTGAAGAAAAAGGAAAACAAGTTGTGGGTCAAGGCAGGGTGTATGCGATAGACCAGGCATCGGCTGATACCTCTTCTGAAGTGATAAAAGGTACAATCTTGATTTTCAATCTAGAGGTTATAGCTTTGTTTGATTCTGGTGCTACGCATTCCTTCATATCACCTGCATGTGCATCTAAGTTAAAAGGTTTTGTAGAACCCACATACTTGAGTAGGACTTTACTAATAAGCACTCCAATGAGAGTTAGCCAATTAGTTGAGCAAGTGTATAAAGATTGTAAAGTGAGGGTGGGAGATAAGTGCATGACAGCCAACTTGATTTTATTGAATATGTATGACATTGATCTAATTTTGGGAATGGATTGGTTAGCCACCAATCATGCTGTCATAGACTGTCATTCTAAGTCCATTAAGATTTCTCTACCTGAAGAATGTGTTGTAAGATTTTAAGAGAGGAAATGAAATCTTAAATTTTGTGTTAAGTAAAGTACTTTGGTATAAATGACTGGAGTGTTGTTTTGAAGGTTTTGTTGCTTATGTGGTGGATTTGAACAAAGTACATCCGGATATGGAGGACGTCCCAGTGGTCAGAGAATTCCCTGATGTCTTTCCAGACGATCTACCAGGATTGCCACCTGATAGAGAAACAGAATTCGGTATAGACTTGACGCTTGGAACCGAACCAATATCCAAGTCACCATATAGGATGGCTCCAGTTGAGTTAGAGGAATTAAGGAAACAGCTCCAAGAGTTGTTAGAGAAGGGGTTCATAAGACCGAGCATCTCACCATGGGGAGCCCCGGTATTATTTGTGAAGAAGAGAGATGGGAGCCTCAGGTTGTGCGTCGACTATCGGATGTTGAACAAGGCTACCATCAAGAATAAGTACCCCTTGCCACGCATTGACGATTTATTGGATCAGCTTCGAGGAGCACATATCTTTTCTAAGATAGATTTGAGGTCTGGGTATCATCAATTAAAGATTCGGAACGAGGATGTGCCCAAGACAGCATTTCATACCCGCTATGGCCATTACGAATTCTTAGTGATGCCTTTTGGGTTGACCAATGCCCCGACAGCTTTTATGGCTATAATGAACGAAGTATTCAAGCCATACCTGGACCAGTTCGTAATTGTTTTCATTGATGATATATTGGTGTATTCAAGGTCCAGAGAAGAGCATGAGCAGCACTTAAGGATTATTTTGCAGACCTTCCGAGAGAGAAGGTTATATGCCAAGCTTAACAAATGTGACTTTTGGCTAGAACATATTTCTTTTCAAGGCCATTTTATATCGAAGGATGGGGTGTCAGTAGATCCGTCCAAGATTGAGGCCGTTATTCAGTGGGAACAACCTAGGATAGTCACAGAGATCAGAAGTTTTTTGGGTTTGGCTGGTTACTACAGGAGATTTGTAGAGGGTTTCTCTAGATTAGCTGCTCCATTGACATGTCTTACGAGGAAGAGTGTGGATTTTTCATGGGATAAAGCTTGTGAAAGAAGTTTTCAGGAACTTAAGCGCAGATTAACCACCGCGCCAGTTCTTATCATCCCTAACAGTTCAGGGAATTACTCGGTGTATACAGATGCTTCGCATCAAGGACTAGGCTGTGTTTTGATGCAAGATAGAAGGGTAGTAGCTTATGGGTCTAGACAACTAAAAGATCATGAGAAGAACTACCCCACTCATGATTTGGAGTTAGCGGCCGTAGTGTTTGCGTTGAAGATATGGCGCCACTACTTATATGGTGAGAGATTTCAGATCTTTACGGATCATAAGAGCCTTAAGTACCTATTCTCACAGAAAGAGTTGAACATGAGACAGAGGAGGTGGCTGGAACTCCTCAAGGACTATGATTGTGAGATCTTATACCACCCGGGGAAGGCAAATGTGGTTGCCAATGCATTGAGTCGGAAGAGTCTCGGGTTGGTATCACATATGATGGTTAGAGAGCATGAGTTGTTGGAACAATTCACAAACCTTAGTCTGGATATGACCCTACCTGAGATTGACAACTATAGGATTATTGCTAGCTTGAGATTAGAACCGGAGTTGATTGAGAAAATCCGACAAGCTCAGCAAATTGATCAATGGTGTATTGACATGATTAGCCAAATCCGAAAAGGGAAGGGTGCCGATTTTATATTGAGTTCAGATGGAATACTAAGGTTTGGAGATAGAATATGTATTCCTAAGGATTTAGAGTTGAGGAATCTGATCTTATCAGAGGCTCACTCGTCCAGATATACGATACACCCGGGGAGTAGTCAGATGTATCAAAATCTCCGAAAGGCATATTGGTGGTCTGGAATGAAAAGAGACATAGCTGAGTATGTCGCTAGATGTCTCATTTATCAGCAAGTAAAAGTCGAACATCAAAAACCAAGAGGATTATTACAACCTCTATCGATACCAACATGGAAGTGGGAGCATGTCACCATGGATTTTGTGATGCGGTTACCGAGAACCCGTAAGAACCATGATGCGATATGGGTGATAGTAGATCGGTTAACGAAATCGGCCCATTTCTTAGCCATGAGATCTACAGATACATTGAGTGCACTGGCGAACCTGTATGTGCGAGAAATAGTGAGATTGCATGGAGTCCCAGTGAGTGTTGTTTCTGATCGGGATGCCCGCTTCACTTCCCACATTTGGGGACATTTTCAGGAAGCGATGGGGACCCAATTGAGTTTTAGCACCGCTTTTCATCCTCAAACAGATGGTCAGTCAGAAAGGACTATATAGACCCTGGAGGATATGTTGAGAGCGTGTGTGCTGGATTTTAGAGGCTCATGGGACGATCACTTACCATTGATTGAATTTGCCTACAATAACAGTCATCACTCAAGTATTGGTATGGCCCCTTATGAGGCACTATATGGTCGTAGATGCCGATCGCCTATTGGTTGGGAAGAAGTTGGTGACAGACAGTTGCTCGCTCCCATTTTGGTTAAGCAAGCCTCCGAGGATGTTCAGATAATATGCGAGAGGCTGCGAACAACTCAAAGTCGACAAAAGAGCTACGCTGACAGGAGACGGAGATCCCTTGAGTTTGATGTTGGCGAGTCTGTATTTTTGAAAGTATCTCCTTCTAAGGGAATAATGAGGTTTGGGAAGAAAGGAAAATTAAGTCCTCGTTACATTGGTCCCTTCGAGATTTTGGATAGAGTGGGAGATGGAGCATATAGGCTAGCCTTACCACCTGAGCTAGCAGAAGTCCACAATGTCTTCCACGTTTCTATGCTTCGAAAGTACTACCTGGATCCGACACATGTAATTAGCTATGAGCCGTTGGAGCTCAAGGAGGACATGTCGTATGTCGAGAGACCGATCAGGGTGTTGGACAGAAAAGAGAAGGTGTTGCGGAACAAGACGATTTCATTGGTTAAGGCTTTGTGGCAACATCACACTGTGGAAGAGGCCACATGGGAACTGGAAAGTTTGATGTGGGAAAAGTATCCCGAGTTATTCACAGATTGAATTGGTTCAAATTTGGAGGACCAAATTCTCTAAGTGGGGGAGAATGTGAGACCCCGTATATGTATAGCTGTATATAGGAACATGGGAATGTAAATAAAATCATTAGTATAATGATACATTTGTAATGTGAAGTATATGCAGTGTAAGTTCATAAGATTATGTACGCACTTGTAATAAGAATCGTGATTATACGTACAAGTTGCATTATGAATGAGTAGGAAGAAATGAACTTAAACATGAGAAGAAGGTGATTAGAATGGTATATGAGTAGTGTAGTAAAATGGAAGGAAAGATTTTGTTAAGTTGTATACTTCCATTCGGGAAATATCGTGAAAATTTGGTTGTACAAAGATTTCCCACAAGTTTTAATATATACTAAGTGTGATTGGATAACATTTTTAAGTCTCAAGAAGCGATGAATGAGTTAAGGACTATGGAGGTAAATTGAGGAAGTTTTTAATGAAGTTGTTACAGAAAAACTGCAGAAAATCTGGAAATATGGAGGCCAGATTGATCTCATAGGATGAGAGATCGATCTGAGAGAGCCAGAATGCTCTTATGTGAGTAATGGAAGGGAACAGATCGATCTCCTTAGCTCTCGGGTTGGAAGCAGATCGATCTCCCTTAAGACCAGATCGATCTCCTTAAGCTTCTGTTCGAAAGCAGATCGATCTCAAGCCTCGACAGATCGATCTCCTGCCTTTAAAACGTCTTAGAGAAAAAAGGGATTTTTAGAGGACCAGATCGATCTCCACCCAAGGAAGATCGATCTCATCAAGTCAAAACTATAAATAGGAGCAGTTGGATCTGTAGATTTTCGGGGATAAACCATTTCTTTCCACTTCAACTCAAAAACCTAGCTTTCTCACTCTTAAATCCAGCCATTTTCAGTAAGATTTGAGGAAAAGCTATTAGAGACAAAGTCGTTCACGTCAAAGAGAAGAACAACATAGTCTAAAGGCATTTCCCCATTGTCGGATTTAAGGAATAAAGGGCATTTCTAATTGGAGCAAAGAGGAAATCTAATGAGGTAAGTTCTAGTGCACAAATCCAAGTACATTGGTTTAGTTAATGATTGTGAAGTTAATTGGTTGTGCACCTTGTGGGTAGAACTACCTAGAATGGCATGAAATGAATATAACTTAGATATGGTCTAGTGTGAGAAAGTGGAATGTAGAAGTGTTAATGATGAATGAGATATCTGGAGAGGATGATTATGTTGTGAGCATGGTTTGGGCATGTTGATATTGGGATAAAGATTATGAGATTTACCACAAAGGGTAAAATGTGTATTTAAGGCATTGGATAAATGCTTAGTTGAACAAGAGTTAGAAACGTTAACTCGAATGTTTGATGGATGAATTTCAGTTTCGGATGATACGCCGGAGCAAATCGAGAGGAGAACGCGAGAAGCATAAAGGTGGACAGTTGCACACAGGTAAAGTGAGGTAAGGGACTGTGTGTTAGCTATAGAGAAGTTCGTGCGTATTTGACAGCAATTTCGTAGATATATTGCTAGAACTAGTACGATATTATAATTCTATGAAATGATATGGAAGCATGAAAAGTACTATGATGTATTTATGTATTGAGAAATGGGATAGGGTAAGGAAATAGCATGATATGCATGTTTTCAATGTTTTTCTCTGATTTACATTGATCTTGATGATAGGTTGGCTAATTTGACATGTTTTAGCATGAAGAGACATGCTGTACGAATAAACATGTTTTGAGTTTTAAAAAGAGAAAATAGCCACCTATCAGTTTTGAGATGAGATTTGGTGTTGAAGCGCTAGCTCACTCCCGTTTTAATGCCTTGATGTACCGTGCTGGAGTTTTAACTCGCGCGAGGGTTTTGAGAAAGTGCGGGAACTTTGCTCGCACTTGTTTTGTTGAGTTGAGGTAAACCTGGGGGTCTGGGACCCAAAGGGATACCAGCCGACGGCCATTTGAACGGGCTGGGCCTTAACGATAGATCGTACCGCGTTGGAGCTTTGCGTTGACTGTGTGTCACGCTGCTTGCTCGCCTGGTATATGAGACATGGTTTAGGATGAAAAGTCCATCGGAGTTGGAGTATGGACTTGGGTCCACAGTCGTACGTAGAACAGTGTAGTTATCCGTTGGTATACTATGTACCGTGCTGGGTGCACGTGAGTACGAGTATCACGTAGATGACACACGACGTATCTTCACCGTGAGTATACGAGGAGATGAGGTGGATTGAGATGAGCCGGAGGGCAGGACTGACCCATTCCCCTTCAGGCGAGGTGATGCCCTATGCACACCTAATTAGTGAGGCCTGGGATCACTGACTATGGCCATATGTCGTGGATATTTGATTGCCAAAAATTCCATGCCAGTCTCAGAGATTCGAGAAACAGAGATAATCTCAGAAAAGAAAGAGATTTGCAGAAAAAAAGTGAATTAAGAAAAGAAAGAGATTTTGTGTTTTTGATAAATCTCTAATTTCACATTCGTGCCGTGAGGGCACTATTTATGAGCATGTTTTAAATGGAAGCTTGATATTCGATTTACACAAAAATGCTATTGAGAAATATATGCTTAAATGCATCTTTCGTATGATATTTCCATTTATAACGAAAACATGGTTTTGGTTTATGCATGCATGGGCTATGTAGGTAGTTCGATATCTACCTGCTAGCATACATTTCCTTACTGAGCTGTGGTTTGCTCATCCCACTATTTTCCCCCTCTAGGTACTGAGATGTAAGAGAGCGGTGGTCTCTAGGTCTTTTGTGTTGAACAGCTCCCACAATTCCGTAATGGTATAAGATTTGTATACACGAGTATTTTGTATCTAATTTATCGTATCGCACAGTTATATCTTAGAATTGTAAACAGTATTATGGGGATGATATGTAAGTACATGGTATTTATACAATTGATTTTGTATATCTACACACACACCTGGGAGTGTGAATCAAGATTTAAATCTTCCGCTGTAAATGAATGAATTTTAGTAATTGCATCTTCTCACAGCCCAACCGTAGTAGAGAATGTATGGATAGAAGGGTTCTCAGAAGTGGGGTGTGACAGAAAATCTGAAAATTTTGGGAAAAACCATTTCCTTCCATTTTCAACCCAAAAACCTAACTTTCTCTCTCTAAAATCAGCCATTTCCAGTAAGATTTGAGGGCAGGCCATTAGACACTAAGTTGTTCATCTTGAGGAAGAGAACAACATAGTTTGAACCCAAAATCCCATTGCTGGTATTGAAGGAGCTAAGGGAATTGTCATTTGGAGCAAAAAGAGAAATCAGATTTGGTAAGATTCTAACACTCCAACTATGGTACATTGTCTATTTAATTAATTTTGGAGTTGTTTGGCATAAGTATGGATGGTTAGAAACTATCTAAAATGCATTGGAATGATTATGACCTAGAAAATGGATTGAACCTAGTGTGAGAAAGTGGAATGTTTGGAGGTTAATGAGAAATGTGATATGTAGAAGTTAATAATAGTGTTGGGGTATGATTTTAAGATGTTGTTAGTGGATAAATTGTGAGATTTACCTAAAAGGGGTAAAATGTGGATTAAGGCATTGGTAAATGCAAAGATGAGTTATATTGACTAATGAGGTCAAATGTGAGTTAACAACTTTAACTCGAGTGGTTTGGGATGATTGAATTGCAGCTTTCGAGGATACATCGGAACGAGTTCAGCCAAAAGCGTGAGAAGCTAAGAGGAAAAGAGTCACACCAAGTAAATCGAGGTAAGGGAATTGTGTGGACTTTTAGAGATATCTGTGCGCAATTTGGGCGCTTAAATGCTTTGCTAGATTGCACGAGATATTAGGAAATGATGTTGGGTGATCGAAGGGTGAAAGTTGGGAGTTTGATAAATTTGCATGAAAACAAAGGCATAATGTTTTGAAAATCATGTTTTATTACTTTTTAGCAAGTGATTGGTAGGTTGGCTAGCATTTGAAATGAATTGCAAAAGAAATGAGTTGTTTTGGTTTGTTAACCACACTTTGCAAAGAAATGAGCCACCTACATTGTTTTCGTGAGAATGAAAGCATGCTAGAGTACGACTCGCACGAGATTTGACGTGTTTTATACTCATGAGTGCTAGAGGCACTAGTTTTCACATGGATTTCATATTTGTTTTGGCCTTGTGCTTGGAGTTTGTCTCGCACTAGATGCCCACTTTGCTTGTTGCCGTGCTTAGAGCTTCGAGTAGACCTTGAGGTTATTACCTATTATTGAATTGCCTATCTCACATGTCTATTGTTTGAGAATAAATCCATGTTTAAAATGATTTGTGGGTCAGGACAATTCGAGGGATGGGCTGGGACCTTACAAGTGTTGAATTGTTTTGAGATATTAATTGTTAATGGTTTTTAAAGTGCATGGATGCATGATGTTTAATGCCATGCTTATTTGAGAAAATGCATGATGGTTAATGCCATGCTTATTTGAGAAAACGCATGATGGTTAATGCCATGCTTTATTATGAATTATGCATGATGATTTATACCATGCTTTGAGTTGAAATGTGCACTGGATTTTAATAGCATGAATGCTTTACATACCATTAACAAAATCATACACTCATGTTTTGAGATAAACGATGAACTAAATGTTTTTGAGCATGGCATCACGATCACGTAAATAGTGCAATAACTACCTGTTCACATGATTGCCTTACTGAGCGTGTGGTTTGTTCACCCCCCTTATTTTCCCCCTCTCTACAGAGATTTGAGTATAGAGTGAGCGTGACTGGAGGCTTGTCCCTTTTGGAAATCCGCTGCATCCCATTGCTAAAGGTATACACACTTGGATTATTTTGTATCTAAACTAGACATAGTACAGTAGCATTTTGTATGTAACTATTGGGGATGTAAAACAATGTAAACACATGTAACAATTCTGATATATATACATTTATACAAGTGTTTACTTATGAATAATATGCAAATTGAATTGGTATGGTGGAGTTAGTTAGACGTCGACACACAACCCAACTATTGAGGAGAGTTGCTGTTCACGATTGAGGTAAGGACGAATGATAAACGATGCACAAAAATACGAAAAATTTGTACGTATTTTGGTAAGTTGAGGGTCGTGACAAATACACCAACTTTAAGTATGTTTATCTAGATGTTGTTAGGAGTTGATTGGTGTATGTATTGTTGATTGGAACTACCTAGAGTGTCATGAATCAAGCATGACCTAAAATGGGTTTAGTGTGAGAAAATAATATATATGGTTGATTAGAGGATAAATGGATTATATCAAGTTGTTAGTGAGGTGATATGTATGATTTTGAGATGATTGGATGAAATCACATTGTGAGATTAGTCAAGTGATAAAATGTGCATAAATGATGTTGTAGAAATGCATGAATGAATGAGACAATATGGATAAACATCCATGCCAAGTGTTTGATAAGTTACTAAGTGAGTTACTAGCTAAATCGACTAGGAATGGCATAATAATGGCCAAATGTGATAAGGGGCCAAACTTGTTGAAATAGGCTCGATAAGATATACTGACTAGTTAAAGTCTAAACATGAGCTATCGGTATTGACTCATATAATTGATGAATGTTGTAGCTCTCGAGGATATATCCGAAGAAAGTTGAGCCCAATCGTGAAAAACGGGAAAGGAAGAAAGAGTTGCTTCTAAGAGAGTTGAGGTAAGGAAATTGTGTTAGCCTTAGAGGTATCTGTATGCATTTTCGGTCTCATGGGTGAATTCTTAAAGTGTCTAAGGGTCTTAGAATGAAATGAATGATTGAAGGGCAATAAATAATGGGATTTGAGAAAAGCTCATGAAAAGCAAGAACATGTGGTTCTTGAATCTTTTACTGCTTTTCACATGTAAAATTAGTTGGCTGGCTAGCGTTTAAATGATTTACACGAAAATAACTTGATTTGGTTTTTATAACCATGCTTGCAAAGGATGAGCCACCTACATGAGTTTTGTGGAAATGAAACGTGCTAGAGCATTACTCGCATGAGATTTGATGTGGTTACACGTGCATTAGTGCTGGAGCTTAGCTCGCACTAGTTTTTACATGGATTTTCACAATATAGTGCTAGAGTATAGCTCACACTAGAATTTTACATGCATGAGTGTTGGAGCCTAGCTCACACTAGTTTTCACATGGATTTTTATGATATTGTGCTGGAGCCTAGCTTGCACTGATTTTCATACTGGTTTTGACATTATGTTGTAGTGTTGTTCACACAAAATGTCCACTATACTTATTGTCGTGTTTGAGACTACTCACATGTGGTTTTATGACATGTTGGTAGCCGTGCTAGGAGCTTCGGGTAGGCTATGTGCAACGCCGATTAAATAGGCTCGCACGTGTGTATTGAAATGTGGCAGTGTATGATATGATGATATGGGTCCACGGAGTACGTTGTCTTGTGCATATAGCATGGAGTACGTTATACCGTGTATGGATATTATATATAGCATTTTCAGATGATGGATACTCTGCAATGGATCGGCGGGTTGGATGCGACCCACCTCCTGTACGGAAGCAGATAGAGGTGATACCCTGCACACTAGGATCCTTGTAGATTGGGATCACAGAGGATATGACCATAATCTTAGTTATTTCCCCTAATTATTATTACTTGCCTATCTCACATGTCTATTGTTTCATGAAGAATCTATGTTTTGAAATGTGTTTGTGGGTCGGGACAGTCTATGGGAGGGGCTGAGTCCTGACAAATGGTGATTTGTATTTATTTGTGTTGAGTTTTTAAATGCTTTGAAGTGCACTTTGCATGATGATTTACCATGCTTTGATTTCGATTTACGCATGATTTTCCATACTTTGCTTAAGAATTGTGCACTGATTTAAATAACATGAACTGCTTCACATATCATGAACACGAGCATGAACTGTTATATTTTGGGTATGATAAGTAACTGTGTGGTTTATGCATGGCATCACGATCACATAAATAGTGCAGTTATCTACCTGCTCGCATGATTGCCTTACTGAGCGCGTGGTTTGCTCACCCCCTTATTTTTTCCCTTCTACAAAGCACTTTCAGTAGATAGAAGAGCGACTGAGGATTGTATTTTGGTGTCTGTTGCATCCTATCACACAAGGTATACGCATTTGTATAGTTTTTGTATCTAGACAAGTCAAAACACAATAATATCTTTGAACGTAATTTTTGGGGATGTAAAGGATTGTAAACACATGTAAACAACAACTCTGATTTAGAAATACAAGTGTTTACATTTAAATGAATTGTAAATTGAAATGATTTGATTGGATGAGATTGACACTGATACACAGCCCAACTGTTGGTGGTGTAGTTTTTCACGATCAAGTAAAATAAAGGTAAAGAACAAACAATAAGAAATGGATTAAATAATAAATGAAAAATTTGTAGTGAATTTTTGGTGGATTGAGGGTCGTGACATGTATATTGCTTATTGGGTATTAACTCACCTCTTTTGTTACGTTCTTACAAATTATCTTAGATAGTTTTGGATTAAGATCAAGGGATAGTTGGAGTTGATACATTTCCATAGCCAATTTGGATGTTTTGGAGCTACACCCTCGATGTCTATGTTTCTTTAAACTTCTAAACTCCGTATGTATACAATAATGTAAGTTGGGATGTAAGATAGGAATGTAATTGAATGGAATTTGAATGTGGATGTTAAGATACTTATACCTAGTGATATTTATAAATATATATATATATATATATATGATGAATGTATAGGGCCAAATGTTGTTAAGGAATGTTTAATAAATTAGGAAAGCATGATCTTGAATTGATAACGACACGCCTCAAGGTAACTCGTTGGAACTTGAAGCTAATAGCCTTAAAGTAAACCAAGTAAAATTATACTTGGCAGTTAGAGTTTACATTACACAATGACAAAACAGTTAAGTAAAATGAAAAAAATTAGCTTGAATTTCAAGCTTCCGAGGGTGTTACAATTTAAGATGGTTTAGTGAAGTAATTGGCCATGATCTTGCATTTTACATCCAGGGAAATTTTATGTCTTGATAAACTTACGTGCTAAGGTTTCATGGTTAGTATTATGAAAAGCC
Source organism: Firmiana major (assembly GCA_033439115.1). Classification (NCBI taxonomy): domain Eukaryota; kingdom Viridiplantae; phylum Streptophyta; class Magnoliopsida; order Malvales; family Malvaceae; genus Firmiana; species Firmiana major. The sequence continues at coordinate 38,672,585 of CM065908.1, read as the reverse complement.
ATGGACTGTTGAGAAAACTTTAAGTGTTTTAGTTGGCAATGGTTGGCCATGGTTAGTAAAAAGGGTGAGGAATGGTTAATTTAGTTTTTTATGATGCTAAGATAAATTTTGTTGTTTCATCTTTGATGAAATAATGAAGTTGGACTATAAAGAGTTAGTGCTTTAGAGGAGTCACACTAGCTTAGCTAGTGTCTTAGGGTGAGTAAATAATACTTAAATATATTTTTTAAATAATTATGGTGTGTTAAATTAATAAGAAAGTGTGATGTGTGTGCTTGTTGTAGTAGAGCGAGGTGTTATTGCTTGGCGTATTTACCCTAGGGTAAGAAAGTGCACATTTTATAACTTGGTAAGTTAATTTGACGGATACGAGTAAGCATTGCGTGATATAGGTATATTTATGATATTAATTGTCACATATATATACATATATATCATATTAAATACTGTCTTATTGAGCTTAGAAATGAAATTGGCGATCATTGTGGAACATATACACATAAGGCATTCTATATTGGAATAACTATTCTGTGGTGACAATAGAATTAGCTACGATATTGTCATTGTATGTGAATTTGAAGGTATTTTGGCTGATCAAATGTTGGAAATCAATTTAAGTATATATAAGTTGTTATTAGAAAACATATTGATATATATATATATATATATATAGATATTTATGTGGATTGGTGACTTTAGAAATGTGCATATAGTTTTGATATGGTGGTTATCATAATCATATGCTACTGAGATTGTGATGATTGATTATTGGCATTGGAAATTGTGCATGTATCTAAGATTGTGGTCATAGGTAGCTAATGGAGACTGATGACTGGGTTACTGAGATTTTTCGTATGTGATTGATACGATGATCTTAGGTGTTAATATGCAATTGAGTTACCTTTTCTTTTTATGTAATTGGAAATTGGTGTGATTGGAGTTATGTGTGCATTTGCGTTATAGTGGATTATTTTAAAATGCATACTACAAATTTTGGATCTTGAGTTGTATGTTTTAAATGAAATTGCATATAATAGGTTTTCTATGCATATGATATCGATATGTGTTTTATATAGCATGCATGAGACTTTACCTTTTTACATTGTTTTAAGATATTTTAGCAACACTTTATTGAGATTGAGATTCAATAAAGCAACGAAAACAACCTGAGTAAAGTTACTCATAGGACATTCATTGTGTTATTCCAACAACAGTTATTACTTAAGTTCATACCTGATTAGTAGGGCTAGAGAACTTATGGTCATAAGTTACGCATTTACTTTCCAAGGGAGATAAGGCTCCCTAATAGCTACATTGGGGAAGTTTTTATTTTATATAGCTAAAAAGTCATGCTAAATATCTATTGTATGCATTGCATAGCTCCATTTGATTGAAAGTGTTTATCGGTGTTGTTTATCGAAAATCGTGCATTGTTTTATCAGTTAAATTAGGTTAGATGTTTATGAACATTGTAAGTCTGAAAAGATTGTTTATAGTATTTCTTATAACTGTATTTTTGTGAGTAGTTCTGTCACGACCCAAATTACCAAAAATCACTGCAAATTTTTCGTTTTATTTATTATTTAATTCTTACATTCCTCTCATCGTGACCATCCTACTGACAGTTGGGCTATGATTCGGTGTTTGACCTTTCTCACCTATTTACCATTCCATTTCCATATTCACATTCACATATCAGGATTTACTATCCTTTGACTTTAACTAAATACATTTATAATGGTATTTACATAACCTTACATCCCCGACATCATATCCGTTTACAGTACTGTGCATTTACATGTTCAGATACAAAACTATACAAATGTGTATACCTGACTCTCGATGAGATGCAGCGGATACCAAAAATGGCAGTCCTCAGCCACTCAGTAACCATTGCTAGTGCTCTGAAAAGATGGGAAAATAAGGGGGGTGAGCAAACCACATGCTCAGTAAGGCAATTATGCAATAAGTAGATAGCTCCACTATCTACATGCTCATAATGTCATGCCCTTAAAATCTATTTCTTTTCGTTTAAATCTCACGCACAAAATCATGTATACATTAAAGCCATAATTTATAAAAACTATTTGTGCATATAGAAATCATGCAACTCATGCATCAATGGCATTTTATGTAAAATCATAATTAGCATGAAATAAATCAAGATCATGCATTAATTCATGCCATGTGACATCAAACATGAAGGACAATTCTTTTCATGAATTTGTAATTAAAGCATAAATCATTTCATTAAAGCTCAGTATAAAATAACCAGAAGGGGTTAAGCATCTCAGAAATCAATCTCTTAAAAATTCATTATAAAATTCTCTGAAAAATATAACATCATAGTAGAAAATCACAAAATCGGGGGCCTGACCCCTCCCTCGGGTCTACCCTAGTCTATTGAGACCACAAGTTATATGATGTGAGATAGGGAGGTGACTATATCAGTAACAACGAGGACTATGGCCATAACCTGCTGATCCCTGGCTACACGGTACCTTGTAAGACCCCGTATATGTATAATTGTAATGTGTGTAATTGGATCAAATAAATATGAATGGACTTGTAATGTAAACTATGATTGATTTAGGTCCATGGATTCAATGTACATAATGATAGTATGATTTTATAATGTACACACAAGTTCCATTTTGTATGAATATGAAGAAATGAGTTCTTGCAAGTGATGGATGTGATTGGAACTCAAAATGAGTAGTGTGGTAAATGGAAGGAAGTTGCATGAATATAAATGCTTCCATTTGGTTTTATATAGCATACCTTTGGACATACAATGAATGCACACAAGTTTCAATGTGCATAAGGTATGAATGGATGCCATTTTCAAGTTATAAAGGTGGATGGATGAGAAAATGGCCATGGCAACAGATTAAGGATGTGTTGGTGTGAGTTGTAGCAAGGAAACTGCAGGAAATCTGAAAAACATGAAGGCCAGATCGATCTCATAAGATGAGAGATCGATCTGGAAGAGCCAGAATGCTCTTATTTGGGCAATGGAATAGAGCAGATCGATCTCCTAAGCATTTTGTAATGAAAAGATCGATCTCCTTAGCTCTCTGTTTGAGAGAAGATCGATCTCATGCTTCGACAGATCGATCTCATGCTTAAAATGCCATGAAAATGAGAGATTTAAGGGGACCAGATCGATCTCCTCTTGGACCAGATCGATCTCCTCAAGGTATTTCTATATAAGGAGTGCTGAAAATTTAAAAATTTCAGGAAAAATACCAATCTTCGATTTCTAACCCAAAAACCTAACTTTCTCTCTCTAAAATCAGCCATTTCCAGCAAGAACTGAGGGGAGATCATTAGACGCTAAGTTGTTCATCTTGAGAAAGAGAACAACATAGTTGGAACCCAAAATCCTATTGTGGGTATTGAAGGAGCTAAGGGCATTGACATTTGGAGCAAGAAGAAAAATCAGATTTGGTAAGATTCTAACACTCCAATCCAAATACATTGTCTATTTAATTGATTTTGGAGTTGTTTGGCATGAGTATGGATGGATGGAAACACCTAGGTTGTTTTAGAAACAAATGTAACCTAGAAAATGCAATGCCTCTAGTGTGAGAAAGTATGATTTGGGGAGTTTGTGGTTTATGGGTTATGACAAATTGTTAAATGAGTAATGTGGGTGATTTGGAATGGTTATGTGGAGTTATAATGTGGGTTTAAGTGAAATTGTGAAAATGAGTATGTATATGCTTGATAAAATGCCATAGTGAGGGAATTCATGAAATATGAACACTATGAGCTTAATGTCGATTTAATATCAATTTGGAATAAGTTAATAGGCCTAGGAAGATCCATAGACTTGAGTTATGGGTAATAGAATGAAACAAGGTCTTATGAGCGTTAATAGAAACTATAGGTCGAATCGAGTATAGTGAACGCACGGTGTCCTGTTATATGTATCGAATATAATGTGGAATATGATTATACGCAGTTTCGAAGAGTCCGGTGAAGACGAATCGAACCGTACGAGTAAGCAGCGCTAAGGAAACGGAATCACGCGTCGCGATTCCAGGTAAGGGAATTTTGTAAGTATATAGAGGTAGCTGCTCGTATTTTGTGGGTGTATAGGGCTTTGGAAATGTGCATGAGTTTATAGAAATGTGTTTGAAGATGTATGGAAATTACTATGAGTATTTGTATGAGATTTGGTTGTTTGAAATGGTTATTGAAAAGGGATAGTAAGGCTAATAATTGCATAAATCACGTGTTTTGAATGCTTTTACAAAACACAAGGCTTTGATTTGAGCAAATAAAAGGATAGGCTGGCTAGTACTTGAATGATCTTATGAAATAGCCCATGTGAGGAGCTAAGAATGTTTTGAGATGTTTCGAATGCATGTGAGCCGCCTATTGTTTGTATGTGACTTAATTCGCGCTAGAGCCTCGCTCGCGCTGGATTTCAATGTTTTCACTTGTGTGAAATGTGCTAGAGCTTAGCTCGCACTTTGATTTGATTTGGAGTGATGTTTTATAAACCGTGCTGGAGCTTTGGCTCGTACGTGGTTTTCGATGGTTTTCTTATGCATATAACCGTATTGGAGCTATGCTCGTACGTGGTTTTCTTCATATTTTTATGCATAAATGTCATACTAGAGCGTTGCTCGTACGAAGTGATTGGTTTTGATGCATGAATTCGCGCTAGAGTGTAGCTCACGCTAGTTTTCACACTGTGGTATGTATGAGGCCGTGGTGAGAGATACGAATTGGTGTTCAGGGAACCCAACAGGCCTAACAGACCTCTTGAGTGGGGTGAGGGTGAGGGGCTAGGACCTGACATCATCCATTCAGGGAACCCAATAGGCCTAACAGACCTCTTGAGTGGGGTGAGGGTGAGGGGCTAGGACCTGAATCAGGGAACCCAATAGGGGCGAGCAAGGCCATGAGGGGCTAGGACCTGGTATTGAGGTTACTCCCACGCGCTCTTGAGAATATAAAGGTTACACTCGGTATGGGGTAGATAAGACCTACGGCAGGCACCCCCAACCTTGTTATGGGTCCGCGGAGTACGATGTACCGTGTATATCACATGGAGTACGATGTACCGCGTGGTGGTTACTTGATTTGAGAAAGTCTGGCGGAGAACTAACCCACCTCTGTACCAGCATGATACCTCGTACATCGGGATCCGTGTGGTCTGGGATGATACGTGACAATTGGCCAACGTAGTCACTTGAGATATAGTAACCTGTCTCCTTGCTTGATTTACTTACTACCACATGATTTTAAATCTCTAAGTGTGATTTGTGATTGTTTAAGGTATACCCGAAGGAGGGGTCGAGCCTCGTGGAATTGATTTGTGAAATGAAAATGAGGTTGGGATTGTGAATTGATGTGATGAGATTGTATGTGTTTGAGAAAGAGTTTTATGAAGTGGGTTTAAAAAGGAGGTTTCTTAATGAATTGCCCTTTTTATGAATTTAAATGAGATTGAGCATGAGATGATTTATACATGATGTTTTTACCACGTTTTATATGCCAATGTACATGATTTTGATACATGATATATATGTATACTCATATGGCATAGTTTTACTTCCTCATGCTCCTACCATAAACAATTTATGCATAACACTATCAGCATGTAGATAGAGTAGTTATCTACCATGCTTGCATTATAGCCTTACTGAGAGTGTGGTTGCTCATCCCTCTCTATTTTCCCCCTACAGAGCGTGCATAGTAGCCCAGTGAGGACTGAGGCGTGGCATTTTGGACTCCCTGCATCTCCATCGCTTAGAGGTATAAACACAATGATTCTTTTTTGTATTAAACAATGTAAAAGCACAGTATTCTTTTGAGTTGTAATTATGGGGGATGTAGATGTCAGTAAAACATGTTTTTATACAAGTACACGATTAAATGCAAACGTATGACATCATTTTATTTAACTGAGAATGAATGAGATGTGGTGTTTATTATTGACTCACAGCCCATCAGTGTGTGGTGAGTTAGTTCACGACCGGGTAAGGTAACAGTAAAACGCGAAACATTTTCAGTGATTTTTGGTTAAAGAGAATGGAATTGGGTCGTGACAGAGATTGGTATCAGAGCTGTGTTGGCCTGATGTGAGTCATTAATAAAACGTAGGAAAGTACATCCCCCTATAGTACTGTGCTTTTGTTTAGATATAACTGTGTATACCGTGATGGATTGAGCTTGATAAATGATTTTAAATACATGAAGTTAGGCACTATGCCAGTTACACGCAAAGGTAGAGGGGCAAGGGCACGTGCTAGAGGCCGTAGAGGTAGGCCTGAGAGCCGTGCGGAGCCATAGACTGAGCAGGCTGCACAGAACCCTCATGAGAGAGCAGAGGATATTGAGGCTCGCTTCAAAAGGTTAGAGCGGAGTATTGAGAATTTGGTGGAGATAGTTACACAGGCCTTGGGTGTCGGTGATAGACGATGTCCCGCGGCACAGCCTAGTACTGAACAGGCAGCTGCAAAGGCGGAGAGACCTCAGACTGCTGAGACAGCTACTGCTACACCACCTCTAGTACAAGATACAGATTCTCCTATCGCTCCACAGCAGAGCAGTAGTGAGTTGGTTTATGACTGCAACTTGAGCAGGTTACGCAAGTTTCAAGCGCTGAAACCCCTAGTGTTTAGAAGGGTGAAGGACCAAGTTGTTACGGAGGATTGGGTGTATGAGATGGAGAAACTGTATAGGTTTTTTCGATGCACTTCAGGTGAGAAGGTAGCCTTTGTCGTGTTCATGTTGAAAGGCGAGGCCGAGCATTGGTGGAGGTCCACCGAGGTTATTTTGAGGGCCAGACACTCTGAGATCTCATGGGAGATATTTATAGAGGCCTTCAAGAGACAGTATATTCCAACTACCGCACAGAGGAAACTACGGATGGAATTTATGAATTTGGTTCAAGGGAACTGAACTGTGGACGAGTATGAGTCCAAGTTTATGTCATTGGAGAGATATGACCCGGACACGATGGGTAGTGAGACCCAAAAGATACAGAAGTTCATGGATGGATTGAGATTGGCCATCTGGACTAAGCTAGCTCCCTTCGACATTTTGACTTATGAGGAGGCTGTACATAGGGCTCAGTTATGCGAGCAAGATTTTGAGCGAAATGCCTCTGAGCTTGGGAGAAATGGTGTCAGGAAGGACAGAGACCGGAAGAGATCCGAGAGGGATAGAATGGCCAGGAAAAGAGGCCCAAGGTATTTTAAGAAGAGACCTAAGATCGAGGAGGTGCAGGAGAGAGCTGCTAGACCTCCCGTATACCCAGCCTTGACTGCACCGAGGGGTATAACTATTGGAGGACCACGACCTGCCACAGATCAGTGTAGGAGATGTGGGAGATACCATGGGACTAGGCCATGTCAGATGCCCCTTGTTTCGTGTTTTAGGTGTGGGAGGCCGGGACATATATCGAGGTTCTACAATGAGATGATTGAGGTTGCCCCACAGAAGGGCAAGGAGCCTGAGAGAGCTCCAGTTGAGACAGCGATCGCGAGGAGGAGGGCTACAGCTGAGGAAAAAGGGAAGCAGGCTGTGGGTGTGAGCAGAGGAAGGGTGCACCACTGGACCAGAAAACTGCAGACACATTGACGGATATGATTAAAGGTAACATCCGAATCTTTGATTTAGAAGCATTGGTATTATTTAATCCTGGTGCCACGCATTCTTTCATATCACCTTCCTTTGCACATAAATTGTTGAAGTATGCGAAACCAACATTGTTGGATAAGATGTTGATGATTTCCACACTCATAAATGATAGTCAATTGATTGAGCATGTATGTAGAGATTGTAAGTTAAAGATAGAGAGGAAGGAAATGATAGCCAATCTGATTTTATTGAATATGAATGATTTTGATGTAATCTTGGGAATGGATTGGTTGGCTACCAATCGGGTTGTTATGGATTGTCATGCCAAGACATTGATGTTTTCAGGATTAGACAATCTTATTGTAAATTTTGATGAAAAGAAATGATATGAAACTTGTATAATTGTGGTAAATAAAAGTGTATGATTTTTAAATGCATAATGCTTGAGAGATAAATTTATTGCTTATAATAAATGTTGAATATGGAGTAATGGTTTATGTTACTAATGTTGAAGAGGATAATGTGAAGGGTTCATTGCATATATGGTCGATATAGATGAGACACACCCGAAATTGAGGGACATACCCGTAATTATGGATTACCCTGATGTCCTTTCGGATGAATTACTAGGACTACCACCTGAAAGGGAAATGGAATTCTACATAGAGTTAGTGCCTAGTATAGAGTCGATATCAAAACCACCCTATAGAATGGCTCCGATAGAATTGGAAGAGCTGAAGAAACAGTTGCAAGAGTTGCTGGAGAACGGGTTTATAAGACCGAGTGTCTCACCTTGGGGAGCACCGGTATTATTTGTAAGAAAGAAGGATGGAAGCCTCCGACTGTGTATAGATTACCGGTTGTTGAATAAGTCCACCATTAAGAACAAGTACCCCCTTCCAAGGATCGACGATTTGTTGGATCAGCTCCAATGAGCCGTAGTGTTTTCTAAGATAGACCTGCGGTCAGGGTACCATCAGTTTAGGATCAGGAGTGGAGATGTACCTAAGACAGCATTTCGTACCCGTTATGGCCACTACAAATTTTTGGTGATGCCATTTGGATTAACGAATGCTCCCGCAGCATTGATGAATGATGTATTCAAACCATACCTGGACAGGTTTGTGATAGTGTTTATCGATGACATTTTGGTTTATTCCAAGTCCAGGGAGGATCATGAAGAGCACTTGAGGATAGTTCTGCAAACCCTCCGAGAGAGAGAGTTGTATGCCAAACTCAGCAAGTGTAACTTTTGGTTAGAACAGATCTCATTTCTGGGCCATGTTGTGTCGAAGGATAGAGTATCGGTGGATCCATCCAAGATAGAGGCAGTTGTACAGTGGGAACAGCCCAAGACAATAACTGAGATCAGGAGTTTTTTGGGATTGGCAGGATCTTATCGGAGATTTGTAGAGGGTTTCTCCAGACTAGCTACTCCATTGACACGCCTCATGTGAAAAGATGTTAAGTTTGTATGGGATGAGGCATGTGAGAGGAGTTTTGTGGAGCTTAAGCGTCGATGGACGACCACTCCAGTTCTCACCATTCCTACCAGCTCTGGAAGATTCTCGGTGTATACGGATGCATCACACTAGGGACTGGGCTATGTGCTTATGCAGGATGGGAAAGTAGTTGCCTATGGGTCTAGACAATTGAAAGATCATGAGAGGAACTACCCAACACATGATTTAGAGCTGGCGGTCGTGGTATTTGCTTTGAAAATATGGCGCCACTATCTCTATGGTGAGAAATTTCAGGTGTTCACAGATCATAAGAGCCTTAAGTACCTGTTCTCGTAGAAAGAGCTGAATATGAGACAGAGGAGATGGCTCGAACTTTTAAAGGACTATGATTGTGAAATCATGTACCACCCGAGTAAGGCAAATGTAGTTGCCAATGCTTTGAGTAGAAAGAACCTTGGGTTGGTGTCATATATGATGGTACGAGAACATGAATTGTCAGAACACTTTGTGAACCTCAGTTTGGATGTAACCTCACCTGGATCTGAGAGACTTGAGATCTTGGCTAGTTTGAGACTGGAGCCAGAATTGATTGGCCGTATTCGGCAAGCCCAGCAGAGCGATCGACGGTACATCGATTGGTTGAGGCAGATACAGACAGGTGTGGGTATTGATTTTGAGCTGAGTACAGATGGCTTATTGAGGTTTAGAGGCAGAGTATGCGTTCCCAAGGATTCGGAGATCAGGAGAATGATTTTATCAGAGGCTCACTCATCGAAGTATACGATACATCCAGGAAGTACCAAGATGTATCAAAACCTTCGAAAGGTTTATTGGTGGTCTGGAATGAAAAGAGACATTGCTGAATATGTCGCTAAATGTCTCGGTTGTCAGCAAGTGAACGTAGAGCATCAGAAGCCTACAGGATTATTGCAGCCTCTATCGAAACCGACATGGAAGTGGGAGCATGTCACCATGGATTTTGTGATGGGGTTGTCGAGGACCCGTAGAGGTCATGATGCCATATGGGTTATTATGGACCGATTGACTAAGTCCGCCCATTTCTTGGCAATGAGAGCTACCGATACACTGAGTCAGTTGGCGAACCTGTATATTCGAGAGATAGTACGACTACATGGTGTACCAGTGAGCGTTGTTCTGATAGGGATGCCCGCTTCACTTCCCATTTCTGGAAACATTTTTAGGAAGCGCTGGGGACCCGACTGAGTTTTAGCACCGCTTTTCATCCTCAGATAGATGGGCAGTCAGAGAGGACTATACAGACCCTCGAGGATATGTTGAGAGCATGTGTGCTGGATTTTAGAGGCTCCTGGGATGACCACCTGCAGTTAGCCGAGTTCACTTATAATAATAGCTATCATGCAAGTATCAGGATGACACCCTATGAGGCATTGTACAGGCGTAGATGCCGTTCCCCTATTGGATGGGAAGAGGTTAGTGACATATAGATTTTTGCTCCGGACTTAGTGCAGCAGGCATCTGAGTACGTCTAATTGATATGTGAGAGATTACGGACAGCTCAGAGCCGACAAAAGAGTTATGCTAACAAGAGACGAAGACCACTAGAGTTTGATGAGGGTGAGTCGGTATTTTTGAGAGTTTCACCATCGAAGGGTATTATGAGATTCGGTAAGAAGGGCAAGCTGAGCCCTAGATATATTGGACCCTTCGACATTTTGGAGAGAGTGGGAGATAAGGCGTACAGGTTGGCATTGCCACCGGATTTGGAAAATGTCCACAACGTCTTCCACGTCTCGATGCTTCGAAAGTATCACCCAGACCCGGCACACGTGATAAGATATGAGCCATTGGAGCTCAATGCGAGTATGACATATGTTGAGAAGCCGGTTCAGATATTGGATAGAAAAGAGAAAGTGTTGCGGAATAAGACAATTCCCTTGGTGAAAGTTCTTTGGCAACATCACACGGTGGAAGAGGCCACATGGGAATTGGAGAACTTGATATAGGAGAAGTACCCCTAACTTTTTGAAGAGTGACTCGGTTCTAATTTGGAGGATCGAATTCCTTGAAGGAGGGGAGAATGTAAGACCCCGTATATGTATAATTGTAATGTGTGTAATTGGATCAAATAAATATGAATGGACTTGTAACGTAAAGTATGATTGATTTAGGTCCATGGATTCAATGTACATAATGATAGTATGATTTTGTAAGGTACACACAAGTTCCATTTTGTATGAATATGAAGAAATGAGTTCTTGCAAGTGATGGATGTGATTGGAACTCAAAATGAGTAGTATGGTAAATGGAAGGAAGTTACATGAATATAAATGCTTCTATTCGGTTTTATATAGCATACCTTTGGACATACAATGAATGCACACAAGTTTCAATGTGCATAAGGTATGAATGGATGCCATTTTCAAGTTATAAAGGTGGATGGATGAGAAAATGGCCATGGCAACAGATTAAGGATGTGTTGGTGTGAGTTGCAGCAAGGAAACTGCAGGAAATCTGGAAAACATAAAGGCCAGATCGATCTCATAGGATGAGAGATCGATCTGGAAGAGCCATAATGCTCTTATTTGGGCAATGGAATAGAGCAGATCGATCTCCAATGGGGCTAGATCGATCTCCTAAGCATTTTGTAATGAAAAGATCGATCCTCAAGCACCCAGATCGATCTCCTTAGCTCTCTGTTTGGGAGAAGATCGATCTCATGCTTCGACAGATCGATCTCATGCTTAAAATGCCGTGAAAATGAGAGATTTAAGGGGACCAAATCGATCTCCTCATGGACCAGATCGATCTCCTCAAGCTATTTCTATACAAGGAGTGCTGAAAATCTGAAAATTTCGAGAAAAATACCAATCTTCCATTTCTAACCCAAAAGCCTAACTTTCTCTCTCTAAAATCAGCCATTTCCAGCAAGAATTGAGGGGAGATCATTAGACGCTAAGTTGTTCATCTTGAGGAATAGAACAACATAGTTGGATCCCAAAATCCCATTGTGGGTATTGAAGGAGCTAAGGGCATTGACATTTGGAGCAAGAAGAAAAATCAGATTTGGTAAGATTCTAACACTCCAATCCAAATACATTGTCTATTTAATTGATTTTAGAGTTGTTAGGCATGAGTATGGATGGATGGAAACACCTAGGTTGTGTTAGAAACAAATGTAACCTAGAAAATGGAATACCTCTAGTGTGAAAAAGTATGATTTAGGGAGTTAGTGGTTTATGGGTTATGACAAATTGTTAAATGAGTAATGTGGGTGATTTGGAATGGTTATGTGGAGTTATAATGTGGGTTTAAGTGAAATAGTGAAAATGAGTATGTATATGCTTGATAAAATGCCATAGTGAGGGAATTCATGAAATATGAACACTATGAGCTTAATGTCGATTTAATATCGATTTGGAATAAGTTAATAGGCCTAAGAAGATCCATAGACTTGAGTTATGGGTAATAGAATGAAACAAGGCCTTATGAGCGTTAATAGAAACTATAGGTCGAATCGACTATAGTGAACGCACGGTGTCCTGTTATATGGATCGAATATAATGTGGAATATGATTATACGCAGTTTTGAAGAGTCCGATGGAGACGAATCGAACCGTACGAGTAAGCAGCGCTAAGGAAACGGAATCACGCGTCGCGATTCCAGTAAGGGAATTTTGTAAGTACATAGAGGTAGCTACTCGTATTTTGTGGGTGTATAAGGCTTTGGATATGTGCATGAGTTTATAGAAATGTGTTTGAAGATGTGTGGAAATTACTATGAGTATTTGTATGAGATTTGGTTGTTTGAAATGGTTATTGAAAAGGGATAGTAAGGCTAATAATTGCATAAATCACGTGTTTTGAATGCTTTTACAAAACACAATGCTTTGATTTGAGCAAATAAAAGGATAGGCTGGCTAGTACTTGAATGATGTTGTGAAATAGCCCATGTGAGGCGCTAAGCATGTTTTGAGATGTTTTGAATGCATGTGAGCCGCCTATTGTGTGTATGTGATTTAATTGGCGCTCGAGCCTCGCTTGCGCTGGATTTCAGTGTTTTCACTTGTGTGAAATGTGCTAGAGCTTAGCTCGCACTTTGATTTGATTTGGAGTGATGTTTTATAAATCGTACTGGAGCTTTGGCTCGTACATGGTTTTCGATGGTTTTCTTATGCATATAACCGTACTGGAGCTATGCTCGTACGTGGTTTTCTTCATATTTTTATGCATAAATGTCGTACTAGAGCGTTACTCGTACGAAGTGATTGGTTTTGATGCATGAATTCGCACTAAAGCGTAGCTCGTGCTGGTTTTCACACTGTGGTATGTATGAGGCCGTGGTGAGAGATACGAATTGGTGTTCAGGGAACCCAACAGGCCTAACAGACCTCTTGAGTGGGGTGAGGGTGAGGGGCTAGGACCTGACATCATCCATTCAGGGAACCCAACAAGCCTAACAACCTCTTGAGTGGGGTGAGGGTGAAGGGCTAGGACCTGAATCAGGGAACCCAACAGGGGCGAGCAAGGCCATGAGGGGCTAGGACCTGGTATTGAGGTTACTCCCACGCGCTCTTAAGACTATAAAGGTTACACTCGGTATGGGGTAGATAAGACCTACGGCAGGCACCCCCAACCATGTTTTGGGTCTGCGGAGTACGATATACCGTGTATATCACATGGAGTACGATGTACCGCGTGGTGGTTACTTGATTTGAGAAAGTCTGGCGGAGAACTAACCCACCTTCGTACCAGCATGATACCCCGCACATCTGGATCCGTGTGGTCTGGGATGATATGTGACGATTGGCCAACGTAGTCACTTGAGATATAGTAACCTGTCTCCTTGCTTGATTTACTTACTACCACATGATTTTCAATCTCTAAGTGTGATTTGTGATTATTTAAGGTAGACCCGAAGGAGGGGTCGAGCCTCATGGAATTGATTTGTGAAATGAAAATGAGGTTGGGATTGTGAATTGATGTGATGAGATTGTATGTGTTTGAGAAAGAGTTTTATGACGTGGGTTTAAAAAGGAGGTTTCTTAATGAATTGCCCTTTTTATGAATTTAAATGAGATTGAGCATGAGATGATTTATACATGATGTTTTTACCATGTTTTATATGCCAATGTACATGATTTTGATACATGATATATATGTATACTCATATGGCATAGTTTTACTTCCTCATGCTCCTACCATAAACGATTTATGCATAACACTATCAGCATGTAGATAGAGTAGTTATCTACCATGCTTGCATTATTACCTTACTGAGCGTGTGGTTGCTCATCCCTCTCTATTTTCCCCCCTACAGAGCGTGCATAGTAGCCCAGTGAGGACTGAGGCGTGGAATTTTGGACTCCGCTACATCTCCATCGCTTAGAGGTATAAACACAGTGATTCTTTTTGTATCTAAACAATGTAAAAACACAGTATTCTTTTGAGTTGTAATTATGGGGGATGTAGATGTCAGTAAAACATGTTTTTGTACAAGTACACGATTAAATGCAAACGTATGACATCGTTTTATTTAACTGAGAATGAATGAGATGTGGTATTTATTATTGACTCACAGCCCAACAGTGTTTGGTGAGTTAGTTCACGACCGGGTAAGGTAACAGTAAAACGCGAAAAATTTTCAGTGATTTTCGGTTAAAGAGAATGGAGTTGGGTGGTGACATACCTAGTGTGTGGGGTATCACACCTAAAACGGAGGTGGGTCAATCCTGCCGCCAGAACAACATAACATCAGGATTGTGAGGGTAAGGCTTGCTGCCTCGTGCCTAATGCCACTCCACTCTAACAATCCCCACGGTACAACGTACTCCATGTGATATACACGGTATAACGTACTCTGTGAACCCAATCTCAGTCAGAGGGTGCCTGCAATAGATCTTATCCACCCATGCCAAATATGTCTCAGTATGCATGTGTGGACATATCATCTCACTGTGACACATAGTCTACAGGAGGATCCAACATGGCTATATGCATGTCATATAAATCCTTGTGCGAGCGAAGCTCTAGCACGGCTCCATGCATATTCATGATATCTGAAAACCTCGTGCGAGCGAAGCTCTAGCACGTTTTCATAAAAATCAGTAAAATCTGCGTACGAGTAGCACTCCAGTACGACTTTAAAAGAGTTATAAATCCATATAAAATCACGTGCAAGCAAGCTCTAGCATAGTTTCATGCATAAATCATTCAAAACGTTGTGCGAGCAATGCTCCAACACGAATGAATGCTTAAGTAATTCAAAACTTCGTGCGAGTAACACTCCATCACGGTTTCATGCATAAATAAATCAAATCTCGTGCGAGTTACACTCCAGCAAGGCTTTTATGCAATTAAATCTATTAAATCACGTACAAGCAAGGCTCCAGTACGGCTTTTATGCAATTATCATATCAAAACAAGATGCGAGCTAAGCTCTAGCACCTCTCATGCATGTCAAATCACTAAAACTTGTGCGAGTAATCACTCTAGCACCTTTTTATGCGTATCAAGTCAAAACAAGTCAAAACAGTCAAAACAGAGTGCGAGCTAGGCTCCAGCACCTCTCATGCATTTCACAATAATAAAAATCAGTGCGAGCAACCGCTCTAGTACATTTCATGCATATGATGTCACACAAGTCGGTGCAAGCAACCGCTCAAGCACATATTATGCACACTCACAAACTCAGATATAGTGCGAGCTATGCGCCAGTACTATCTGTTTCCATATAAACTTGATAGTTGGCCCATTTTCCAAAGAAATGTCATTTAAATCTAAATAACACTTACGTAGTGTTATCTTGTGAAATTTATGCAATTACTGGCCAATCTATCGATTTAGTTAAATCATGCATTTCATGCATGTCATGCTTTCACCATCCTTAGTTGAATTTCCCTCAATAGGGACAAACTAGTCTTTTACCTATTCCGTGTCCTTAAAATCTTTATACATTTTCAGTGTATACAAAAGCTATTAAAAATACGTGTAGCTACCTCTAGCTACTTACACGATTCCGTTACCTCATTTTTCTGTATAGTCTAACCTTTCCATTGATGTCTAGTCACACAGTCTGTTTTGCTCCCAATCCAATCTCCGAAACTTTGTATAAATATTCATCAGGTCAAATACAATATAATTAATTGTATTTTATATTTTCTGGGCTTAATTTAAATCGTTGGGCCCGTTTACCCCGATTGGGCCCAATTGTACCATAATGGACCTTAACCGGCCTTAAACCCGTTGTCCACTTACTATTCACATTATCGAGGCCTATTGGGCTCATTGGGCCTATCAATATTTATTGGGCCTCGTTCTAAACTCTCGAATAGCTCAATTAATTATTTACGACAATTTATCTCAAATTCTAAAATTTAATTCATTTTATACGGAATTAATCCGTAATTTATGCGGTAAATTTCTAACACGCATAACTATGCAAATTATTGTAAATAAGGGTTACTTACTCGAGATTCCATGATAATACGTAAATCGAGGTTGTCTCAAGCTCTCGTTTGACGTCAATTGTCGAGCTACACAATTACATATTTTTCAGATAAATTTTTAGTGGAATATTAATCAAATTAAATATTTTAAAATTTAAATCGATCAATTCGACCGCTTATCGACTTACCCGTAGCTCAATTGCATCTCCGGGATTTTTCCCTAATTTTTTCTCTTTTTCTTTTTTCCTTTTGCTCTTTCTTTTTCTTCTTTTCTGGTTGAACCGGTTCGGTCTAGTTCAGCCCAATTTAGACCGATTCGGTTCAGTCCGGTTTCTACCGGTTCGGGGCTTTGCCGATTGGTTCTTCGTCGGCTTCCATCACCAGCAGCTCCTTAGGATCGTCCAATGTACGGATCTGGTCTCGATTTCACCCGTGGTGGCAGGAAAGTGGTCGGTCCGGCTCTTCTCCCTTTCGGCGTCGATTCCTTCCTCTTTTCTCGCCGTTACCAGCGCTGGCCGTCGTTTCCCAGGCTGTTTTCGCCACCATTCGGCTTAGCATCAAGTGGGGAAACTTCGGTGGTCTGTGGCTGGGGCTGCATCGGCGTTGATCACCGGATTTCTCTTTTCCTCTCTCGGTTTCTCTCTTTCTCTCTCTCACCGGCGTTCTCTCACCGTTCGTCGGTTCCTTCTCCGTCTACCTGCGCCGGTGGTGGCCTTAACTACCCCTCCTTCAGCCACTCGCTTGGTCTCCTCGCCGGTCTCCGATCGTTGAGGCAGACGAGGCTCGGCCTCTGCCTTGTTTTCCATTTTGCGTTTTCGCGATTTCTATTTTTTTAATTAATTAATTTTTTTATTTAAATTTTTTTATTTTTTTATTCAATTAAAATCCAAATATCTTCTAAATTTTTTATTTTATTCATTTAACCAATTAAATGAATTTATCGGTCTTATTTCCTATTTCCAGTATAATTTTCCAATAATTTTGGGATAATTTTTCGAAGTGAAAATTTCGGTTTATTCCAATAAATTCATATCTTGATCAATTTAACCCGAAATTTAATTATTTCATTGTTATTGATCAAGATTTCTCATTTTCATATTCTTAATTAAATTTTCTTATCGAATTTATACTGAATTTGGGTCTTTTGATAGTTTTACCCTTCAACGTGTTCGGGAATACCATTTTAATCCTTCATAAAAAATTATTATAAAAAAAATCGGGTCTTACATAATCTCCTTCACTTAAAAAATTTGGTCCTCCAAAGTAGAACCAAGTCAAATGGGTCCATAAACAACTCCGGGTACGTCTATCGCATCATACTCTTTAATTCTCTTGTGACTTTTTTTCGTAGTGTAATACTACCAAAGGACTTAACTAGGGAGATCATCTTAAACCTCAAAACTTTCTTCTTTCGTCTAATACCCGAATCGATTTTTTTCAACATACGTTATACTTTCATTAAGCTAAGCTATTGGAGCTCATATCCGATTACATATGATAGGTCTGGATAGTATTTCTGAAGCATCAAAAGATGGGACACATTGTGGATGCCTGCTTATACAAGTGGTAACGCCAACCTACAGGCCTTATCTTCCACTTTGTCTAATATCTCAAAGGATTCAATCTAATGAACTCAATTTGCCTTCTTTTCGAATCTCGTTATGTCCTTAGGATAAGTAACTGCAAACAATACTGATTCACCCTCGATGAATTCTAATGGTTTTCTGTCTCTTGTCAGCATAGCTTTTCTGTCTGCTCTGAGGTGTTCTAAATCTCTCATAAATCAACTGAACATCCTTAGAGGTTTGTCTTACCAATTCAAGAACAATTCTCTATCTGTCACCCACTTCTTCTTATCCAAGTCAGGGAACAACCCCTACAGCATACAATGCCTCATATAAAGTCATCCTGATACTCAAGTGACGACTGTCATTATTGGCGAATTTAATTAGTAACAATTGATCATCCTAGGAGTTTATAAAATTAATGGCACACGCTCTCATCATACCCTCAAGAACCTGTACAGTCCTTTCTGACTGACCATCTGTATGAAAATGGAAAGCTGTGCTAATACTCAGTCGGGTTCCCATAGCTTAAAAATATTCCCAGAAGTGGGAAGTGAAGCGGGAATCCCTATCTGATACCATACTCACTGGAACACTACATAATGTTTCACAATATTCCTTACATATAACTTCGCCAATGCACTCAGAGTATCTGGGGATTTTCACAACCAGAAGGTGGGTAGACTTAATCAATCTATCGACTATCACCCCGATAGCCTCGTGATTCATCTGGGTCCTTTATAACCCATCACAATATCTATGGTAACTTGATCTCTTTTTCGTGTCGATATAAGTAGAAGCTGCAATAATCCTACAGACTTCTATTACTCTACCTTACTCTGCTGACATACGAGACACTTCTTCACAATCTCTACAATGTTTTTTTTTTCATATCTAACCACCAATACCCTTTTCAGAGATTTTGATATATTTATTAGTTCTCGGATGCACTGTATATCCCGAAGAGTGAGCTTTTGATAATAACACTATCTCATCAACTGTGGTCCTGGGGAGCACTTATACTATCTCTGAACCTCTGTAAGTGATCATCACTCTCTGTGAACTCTGTCACTATACCCATCTGAATTTGACCCACACTATCGACACCATGTCGATCATCACACTAAGCCTGTCAAATTCGATCACTCAAATCCGGTGCTAATCTCAGGCTAGCTGTCACATAATCACTATCATCATCAGAAGGGATCACATCACTACTGAGGCTCACAACTGTTCTAGCAGCTCACGCTCCCTGACCATCACATGTAATACCATCACGAGGCTCTTTCTGCTCAAGGCATCAGCCATTACATTAACCTTTCTTGGGTGGTACAATTTTTACGATCATAATCCTTCAAAAGCTCTAACCCTCTTTATTATCTCTTATTCAACTCTTTCTGTGAAAGTAGATACTCGTGGCTTATTTTTTTATGATCAGTGCATAATTGAAATTTCTCAAGGTATAAGTGCTGGCGCCATACCTTCAGTGTATATGCTATGCCTGCCAACTCTAAATCATGGGTTAGATAGTTTCTCTCATGGTCCTTGAACTATCTGGATCCATAAGCGACTATCTTCCCATTTTACATCAATACACAGCCCAATCCTTATTTTGAGGTATCCATACACACTGAAAAACTTCTTGAGCTGTTGGTCATGGTGAATAATTACGGTGGTCAGTTTATACTTCAATACACCAAAACTCATCGAAGCTACTTTCATACTTATCATCCCATTCGTATGCAATCTTTTTTCGAACAAGACGTGTCAACTAAGCAGTCCATTTCGAGAAACTAACAACACCTCTTTTGTAAGATAGTTTCTAGTTACTACTCATGCTCTTCCCTGGACTTCGAATACATCAAAATATCATCGCTAAAGATGACAACCAATCGGTCCAGGTAAGGTTTAAATACCTTATTCATCAATGTCCTAACAGTTACGGCACATTCACCTTCCGAATTCTTAACGGATGTTGCCTAGACTTCAAATCGATCTCTAAAAAGATATGCGCTTTTCACAACTGATCCAATAAATCATCAACAGTTGAAGGAAACACTTATTCTTGATGTTAGCCTCGTTCGAAAATCAAAATTCAATACATAATCAGAGGCTTCGATTCTCTTTTCACAAACATAACAAGTACTCCTCAAGTTACACATTCAGTTTGAGGAACGCTTATCCAATAACTCCTGTAATTGTTTCTTTAGTCCTTCTAGTTCCACTAATACCATTTTATACCGTGGTTAGGATATCGGCTCTGTACCAGGTACCAACTCAATTCAAAATTCTATCTCTTTATCTGATGGTAGCCTTGGTAGATTATCCGAGAAGATATCAGGAAACTCCCAACACACTAGGATATCTATTAACTCCGGATGTGCCTTATCTGTACCAACCACACAAGCGATGAAATATTCCTATTATTACTCATCTCATCCGTACAATCATTCACTCCTTTAATTTCAATCGCTACACCCCTTTCATTACTTGTCAAACTTACAGTATACTTTTCAAGGGTAAAAACATCACTATCTTAGGATAGCAATCTAAACAACATATTTTGCAGCCGAATCAATCTATTCTCAGATATTACTTCAAAATTATTCATATTCCATTGAATAAAATCGGCTGACATATCCTTTTTCCCTCGTTTTCAACTTACAATCCCTATACCCATATTCAGTTAGTGAAAATCAGCTAACTATCATCATCTTGCCTAAGGGTACAAGCTTCACATCTTTCACTAGCTTATAAGCAACTGAAGGCGGTATGAATAAATGCGTGGCACCAGGATCAATTAAAATAATTGCTTCATTATTCACAACTAGTGTGGTATCTTCCACCATATCAGATGAAACATCAGGAGTGTCCTGGTCCAAGGCATACACTCGCCCTCGTCCAACAACCTACTTTCCCTTTCTCTTCAGTGTGGCCTCCCTTTTAGGTGCAGAGATATCAACAAGGTTTTCTCTGTCTCTTTGCCCTTCTGTGGGGTAGTCTCACCCAACTCTGAGCAATCATTAATAAATGGCTCGTCTTACCACACTTAACGCCTATTTTAGTCAATAAAGTGTAAGGCTTACTTTCGTGGTATCTACTACACATCCTACACTGTTTCGTAGCAGGTCGGGGTCCTCAAATCACAATACCCCTCGTAAGTGTTGAAACTGAATACACTAGGGCCTTACCAATCATCTCACCCCGTGATTCATCAACTCTAATCTTTTACCAAACTACCTTTTTCCCGTTCTGACATCTCTGTCATTCTCTATTCTCTTCTGTCTCTATTGCGGCCCTTACTACCTTTCCCAATCTCAGAGGTGTACAACTCATGACCTTATTCACACAACTGTAGTCTACGCATTACCTCGGCATAGGTAGTGATATCTAACGGGTCCAAGCGACTCTAATTGAAAATCTGAGCCCTTTCATGAACTTTCAGACTTTTCGACCCTTACTGTTCATAGTGTCGGGGTCATGCCTACCCAGGTATATAAACTGAGATTCATACTCGTCAATCAACAAGTTCCTCTAGGTCAAAGTAAAGAATGTTATTGGTAATTTCCTTTAAGCAGTGTCTGGGATATTCTATCACCGGAATACATCTAGAAATATTTTCCATGTCCATTCTGGATGTCTAACTCTTAAGATGGGTCGAACGGACTTCCACTAATGCTTCACCTCGCCCTCAAATCCTATGCATACTATGAGCAATTAGCTCCATAATATTCTCCACACTCCGCTCCCACCTCGTGAATCATGTCTCAATACTGTTTGATCTCTCTGTCGGACTCTGTCCGATCTCTCTGTTGGACTCTGTGTGGCATGCTCAACATCAACCTCTACTTCAATCTCATATTGAGTCTCATGTGACGACTCGGTACGACTCTCAAGCCTACCTCTATGGCCTTGAGCTTGTGTACTCGCCCCTCTACCATAGTGGCTATTACTTAATGACTCTATATTCTTACATTCAAACCAAATTCTTAGCTGTAATTTCATCTCAATATACACAATTGTATCTAAACAATGCACAGTACATGGGGATATAAACTTCCTTAATCACTAACATCGACTCATATCAGGCAAACTTAGCTCTGATAACAAAAACTGTCACGACCCAAATTACAAAAAATCACTACAAATTTTTCGTTTTATTTAGTATTTAATTCTTACCTTCCTCTCATCGTGACCATCCTACTAACAGTTGGGCTATGATTCGGTGTTAGACCCTTCTAACCTATTTACCATTCTATTTCCATATTCACATTCACATATCAGGATTTAATATCCTTTGACTTTAACTAAATACATTTACAATGGTATTTACATAACCTTACATCCCCGACATCATATTCGTTTATAGTACTGTGCATTTACATGTTTAGATACAAAACTATACAAATGTGTATACCTAACTCTCGATGGGATGCAGCGGATACCAAAAATGCAAGTCCTCAGCCGCTTACTAACTACTGCTAGAGCTCTGAAAAGATGGGAAAATAAGGGGGTGAGCAAACCACATGCTCAATAAGGCAATTATGCAAGTAAGTAGATAGCTCCACTATCTACATGCTCATAATGTCATGCCCTTAAAATCCATTTCTTTTCCTTTAAATCTCACGCACAAAATCATGTATACATTAAAGCCATAGTTTATAAAAACTATTCGTGCATATAGAAATCATGCAACTCATGCATCAATGGCATTTTATGTAAAATCATAATTAACATGAAATAAATCAAGATCATGCATTAATTCATGCAATGTGACACCAAACATGAAGGACAATTCTTTTCATGAATTTGTAATTAAATCATGGAAAACTCCTCATGCTACTGCATTTAAATCATTTCATTAAATCTTAGTATAAAATAACCAGAAGGGGTTAAGCATCTCAAAAATCAATCTCTTAAAAATTCATTATAAAATTCTTTGAAAAATTCAACATCATAGTAGAAAATCACAAAATCGAGGGCCTGGCCCCTCCCTCGGGTCTACCCTAGTCTATCGAGACCACAAGTTATATCATATGAGACTTGTAGGTTACTATATCAGTAACAGCGAGGACTATGGCCATAACCTAGTGATCCCTGGCTACACGGTACCTAGTGTGCGGGGTATCACACCTGAAACGGAGGTGGGTCAATCCTGTCGCTAGAACAACATAACATCAGGATTGCGAAGGCAATGGTTGCTGTCTCGTGGCTAATGCCACTCCACTCCAACAATCCCCATAGTACAAAGTACTCCATGTGATATACACGGTACAATGTACTCCGTGAACCCAATCTTAGTCAGGGGGTGCCTGCAATAGACCTTATCCACCCATGCCAAATATGTCTTAGTATGCATGTGTGGACATATCATCTCACTGTGACACACGGTCTATATGAGGCTCCAACACAGCTATATGCATGTCATATAAATCCCTGTGCAAGTGAAGCTCTAGCACGGCTCCATGCATATTCAAGATATCTAAAAACCTCGTGCGAGCGAAGCTCTAGCACTTTTTCATAAAAATCAGTAAAATATGCGTACGAGTAGCACTCCAGTACGACTTTAAAAGAGTTATAAATCCATATAAAATCACGTGCGAGCAAGCTCCAGCATAGTTTCATGCATAAATCATTCAAAACATCGTACGAGCAATGCTCCAACATGAATGAATGCTCAAGTAATTCAAAACTTCATGCGAGCAACGCTCTAGCACAGTTTTTATGCAATTAAATCTATTAAATCACGTACGAGTAAGGCTCCAGTACGACTTTTATGCAATTATCATATCAAAACAAGATGCGACCTAAGCTCTAGCACCTCTCATGCATGTCAAATCATTAAAACTAGTGCGAGCAATCGCTCTAGCACCTTTTTATGCATATCAAGTCAAAACAGTCAAAACAGAGTGCGAGCAAGGCTCCAACACCTCTCATGCATTTCATAATAATAAAAATCAGTGCGAACAACCGCTCTAGAACATTTCATGCATATGATGTCACACAAGTCGGTGCGAGCAACCGCTCAAGCACATTTTATGCACACTCACAAACTCAGATATAGTGCGAGCTATGCACCAACACTATTTGTTTCCATATAAACTTGATAGTTGGCCCATTTTCCAAAGAAATGTCATTTAAATCTAAATAACACTTACGTAGTATTATCTTGTGAAATTTATGCAATTACTAGCCAATCTACCGATTTGCTTCGCTTAAAAACCAACAAAATTCCTTAAATCAAAAAATTCCTTAAATCATGCATTCCATGCATGTCATGCTTTCACCATCCTTAGGTGAATTTCCCTCAATAGGGGCAAACTAGTCTTTTACCTATTCTGAGCCCTTAAAATCTTTATACATTTTCAGTGTATACAAAAGCTATTAAAAACACGCGTAGCTACCTCTAGCTACTTACATAATTCCCTTACCTCATTTTTTCTGTACAGTCTAACCTTTCCACTGATGTCTCGTCACGTAGTCCGATTTGCTCCCAATCCAATCTCCGAAACTGTGTATAAATATTCATCAAGTCAAATACAATATAATTAATTGTATTTCATATTTTTTGGGCTTAATTTAAATCATTGGGCCCGTTTACCCCTATTGGGCCCGATTGTACCATAATAGGTGTTAACCGGCCTTAAGCCTGTTTTTCCATTTACTTTTCACATTATCGAGGCCTATTGAGCTCATTGGGCCCATCAATATTTATTGGGTCTCGTTCTAAACTCTCGAATAGCTCAATTAATTATTTACGACAATTTATCTCAAATTCTAAAATTTAATTCATTTTATACGAAATTAATCCGTAATTTATGCGGTAAATTTCTAGTACGCATAACTATGCAAATTGTAATAAATAAGGGTTTCTCAAGCTCTCGTTTGACGTCAATTGTCGAACTACACAATTACATATTTTTTTGGGGTAAATTTTCAGTCGAATATTAATCAAATTAAATATTCTGAAATTTAAATCGATCAATTTGACCGCTTACCAACTTACCCGTAGCTCAATTGCATCTCTAAGATTTTTCCCCAATTTTTTCTCTTTTTCTTTTTCCCTTTTTCGCTTTCTTTTTCTTCTTTTTTGGCTGAACCGATTCGGTCCGGTTCAGACCGGATTAGTCGGTTCGGGGCTTCGCCGGTCGGTTCCTCATCGGCTTCCATCACCAGCAGCTCCGCGGGATCGTCCGGTGCACGGATCTTGTCTCGATTTCGCCCGTGGTTGCCAAAAAGTGGTCGATCTGGCTCTTCTCCCTTTCGACGTCGGTGCCTTCCTCTTTTCTCGCTGTTACCGGCATTGGCCTCCGTTTCCCAGGTAGTTTTCGCTACCATTCGACTTGGCAACACGTGGGGAACCTTCGGTGGTCGATGGCTGGGGCTGAATCGACGTCGGTCACTGGATTTCTTTTTTCCTCTCTCGGTTTCTCTCTTCCTCTCTCTCACCGCGTTCTCTCGCCGTTCGTCGATTCCTTCTCCATCTACCTGTGCCGACAGTGGCCTCAGCTGCCCCTCATTCAGCCGTTCACCTGGTCTCCTCTCCGGTCTCCGATCGTTGAGGCAGACGGGGCTCGGCCTCTGCTTTGTTTTGCATTTCGCGTTTTCACGATTTCCTTTTTTTATTAATTTCTTTTTATTTATTTATTAATTATTTTATTCAATTAAAATCCAAAATATCTTCTAAAATTCTTATTTTATCCATTTAACTAATTAAATCAATTTATCGATCTTGTTTCGTATTTTTGGTATAATTTTCCAATAATTTCGGGATAATTTTTCGAAGTGAAAATTTTGATTTATTCCAATAAATTCATATCTTGATCAATTTAACCCGAAGTTTAATTATTTCTTCGTTATTGATCAAGATTTCTCATTTCCATATTTTTAATTAAATTTTCTTATCGAATTTATACCGAATTCGGGTCTTTTGACCGTTTTACCCTTCAACGTGTTCGGGAATACTATTTCAATCCTTCATAAGAAATTACGATAAAACAAATCGGGTCTTACAAGTTCATCCCTTTGTTACATTATGATGTATTTTCTGAACTGTACCTTAATTTATCGAGTTTTTTAGCATATTTATAAGGTGCATCGATTTATCACACTATACATGGTTTTTCATAGCATTTTTTGTGATACCCCAGAAGCGCGAAAAACAGGGCAAGTTTAAAACTTTTTATTCATCCATTCACAATTAAGGGCGTATTCCTATGCAGTGTCATACATCATAATACACATCATACCTCAAGATCTTATCATCTCATAGTTATATGTCATACCATATACATGACTCAAATCAAGGTTAATTAACCCTAATACATCCCATACATCATTGTGCATTAAGTGTCTGTAATTACAACTTTAGTCTGGGTACATGAAAAGATAAATTATACCTCAAATACAATATATATGGCCTGGAACTCAAGTTCTCCACTAGCTACTACTCCGTACGTCGCAGGGAAACTCTCTTCACTTGAAGAAATCTAAGGGGAGAGAAAATAGGGTGAGCTTCTAAATCACTCAGTAAGGGGGTAAGGGATTCATCAATGAGAAAATGATTTGCACAACACAATCATTTTATTTTACAGGTTAAACTCAGTGAAAAACGTAGCATGAATAATTAAAACATTATCTCAACTCATTCACAAAACTCATGTAGAAACGTGATCATCAATGGCTTAACACTAAAACCATGGTCATAAGTAGTCACAAGCATGTGGAACAAACATGTATAAAACATGATGCGATAATGGTTTTTCTTATAAAACGTGAGGAAAATCACCGCATTAGTAATTCACATGGTGCAGCCACAAAACACAATCACATGTGTAAAACGAGACTAGGCAATAAAACTCATGTAAAAACTCGTCATGGCACATCAAAATGATTGAACTCGTCCCCTAGGTGGACATCCCCAATCGAGGGATCTTGTCGACAATAGAACACCCAAGATCATGGTTCACTGTAGACTTGATCAGAGTCGTACAGCAGTCGATCTTACATGCTAATAAGCAAGGCCCGGTCTTACATGCTATCAAAGCAATGCCACCCAGCGCTGTCGCGGAGTGGGGTCATCTCATGTTACCAGAATAGAGGATATCAGACTTACATGCTACCAGAGCAAGGCCCGAACTTACATGCTACCAGAGCAAGGCCCGATGTGTATTCAACATGACACGCCTAAGTCTCAGTAACAGCCATTATCAAATAAAGCTGTTTTGCCTTCACGTAGCTCTTATAGTGGTTTTCTCATAAAACACATCTCAAAAATCGTTTTGTACTCAACACAAAACATGTTAAAATCGAGCTCAACCCGGTAAAACAAACGTATACATTTCTCAAATCTCAATTCGCCTTAACGTAGAGCCCAAATCACATTTTCTCTTTTAAACTCACAATAGTTGTAAAACTATTTCACATTTAGTTTACAACTCATAAAAATTGGGCCCCAACTGGCTATAAAATCATGTACAACAACTCATTCACAATTCACAAAACATGCTTGTTTTCTCAAATCTAATTTCATGCTACAATATTATCACAAAACACATACACAAATAGGTTTTGAGTTTTTCCCTTACCTCGTATAGTGCAATTGTTTCCCCCAAACAATGGACTAGCCTCGCATTCCTCTCTAGAACTCCCAGGCTGTCCACACGATGTTAAAACATTAATAAGTTTATCTCAATCACATCATCGAGCACATAATTGCTCATATTCTCGTTAAATACTCAAACAACCCAATTCTCATAATTTTATCACAATCCACATTCTCTTCTACTACATTTCAAATCCTACATTTCTCATGTGCAATATCCATGCCCAATTCACCACATTGCCTCAATCCATACTTAGAGTCATAAATCCCCCAAATTACAAAAATCTCATAATATCATCTGTACTCCCACAAAATTACAATTTCATCAATCTCTAATCCTTTCCTAGCTATTTCATCACAATGCCTATAGCCATACTCACTAAAATCACTTAAAAATCCAAGATCGAAGTTTAGAAATTTACCCAAAACTTGTGGAGTGCTCAACTCTTGCCTCGATTCAATCTGTCTTTCGATTTCCAAGTATGTTGTTCTCCTTGGGATGAGGAATAACTTTCTCTCTTGTCACAACCTTCAATTTGACGGAAATGGGGGCTTTGGAAGAGAGAGAAAGCTAGGGCTCGACTAAAATGGAGGTTTGGAAAAGAGAGAAAAGATGAAATGCAGGAAAACACATGGATACTTTTATAGATAAAGGATAGGAGATCGATCTGGTCCCTGATGAGATCGATCTGCATTTGAATTTGGGAACGTTTTGGGGTAATTTTTATGCCTAGGAGATCAATCTGTCATGAGGTAAGATCGATCTCTTAATGACTTTATGAGATCGATCTGCTCCTTGAGGAGATCGATCTTCTGTTTACAGAATGCTTCATGAGATCGATCTACTCCTTGAGGAGATCGATCTGCTCCTTATAGAATTCTTCATGAGATCGATTTCTTCCTCATGAGATCGATCTCTTCATTACAGAATCATAAGGAGATCGATCCTCTTCTATTGGAGATCGATCTGCCCACTTAATTTCCTCATTCCTTGTCAATTTAGCCTACCGGATCGATCCTTTCTTCTCTGAGATCGATCTGGCCTTATAGTTTCACACTTAACATAAAATCTCCACATATAATGGCCATAGTTTACTCTATTGATTAAATTCTCATTCATAACTCATTCATCACTTAAAGATCTCATTCCATACCATCTCAATATAGGGTACATCACATTTAGTTTAATTCAATTACGCTTCATGTTCTCATTACATAATTTAGATATATACAAAATTCTCAGATCTCACATTTTTAGTTGGGATTTGATTATATATCATGTTGAGTTTTTACTGTGATGGTTATCGAAGATATGGTTATACCGTGCTGATAATTGGGTATACTATTTATTGTTGTCTGTGCCGATTATCTAAAATATGGTTATCTAAATTGTTTATCAGATTAACGTTTTCTGAATGGATTATCAAGATATTGTCATCTGAACTGAATATTGGTGATATTAATATTTGATTAGGTGCATGGTGATACGATATAGTATGGTACGTTTGATTGGATTAATGATATTGATATCGTTATTCATGTTAAGTTGTAAATAAGAAAAGTAAAAAATGATTACGATTATTGGAATGTGAATCCTTAACAATTGTGTTGTTACTTAGGTAAATTGTATACTGGCATTTAGAACAACATAATTCTAACTCTACATCTTGTTTAGTTAACTTACAGAGTTTTAACTCACTTCCCTCCATTGTTTCCCTTATAGGTTGTGCAAAGAGTAAGGCTTTTGTTTTCACATTCATTACGCGGTTATTACTGCCGCAACTTGGAGTCTCTTGTAGGGTATACATATATTTATTTCTTCATGAATTATCTTGTTCAGGCACTTTTTTAGCAGTGTTTTAGTTTTTGATGTATACGAGAGTAATAGGCATTAAATTATAAATTATATGATGTTGGAGTTGTATATGTTGAGTTATTGGCTTGTATCTATTCTTGGTAATTGTGATGACGTTTGCATTATTGCGGTATAATAATCAATTAATAAGTAAGTATAAGCTGAGACGTTACACAACCATCTTAAATCATGTTACGTAGTTAAGTATCTGATTTATAAGCTACACTAAATGAAAGACAAACTAAAGATGTGAGTAGGAAAAGAAAAAGTTTGCCATAATTTTTGTAATTTCGCGTAGGTAAGTGATTTGTCGCGTCTCTCAAGGTGTGACAAAAAAACTCTAAAATGAACATTTGAAAGTCTTCTTGATTGCAGATTAGGATTAGATTTGTTTATTTGATTATGTTTGGTTGAATCTATACACTATCATGATTGTTTGATTGGTTGTGCTTGTGTTTACTTGAATTCTATGCGTTGTTGTGTTCATGCAAAATTTGTCCTACTGATAGATAAATTACTTGACTAAGAAATGTTTATGTTTTCTATGCTGATAAAGAATTGACTTTTCACCAAGTATTGATACATTAGGATTAGAAGCGTTAGGAATTCAATAAGTGCTGATACACATTAATGTGATATTGATACCAGATTAATACATACCAATACATTTTAGTCAAGTATCATTACGACCTTAGACAGAATGATAGAATAAGTAAGATAAAACATGTCTCTTCATATCTCCCCACTTATAAAAAATCCTATCATCCTTTCACTATCAAAAGAATTTCCTCCAAAAAATTTAAGCTTGAAGGATACTGATTTATCACAAATTCGTGCTCTGACTAATCACAATCTTCCTTTCCTTATGTCTGCAACCTTAAGTGCAATTGGGAAAATTCCTCAAATTAATCGTTATCTTACCAATACCCTTTAAAATTTCATCTTTTGGGTTAAGTCTAAACACTTGTTTTTGTACCTTTGAGGAACAACAATGATTTCACGAAAAGTTCAAAAACATACTAGTTCATAAAGAGCATGTTGCTAGTTTAGCAAAACTTGCAGAAATTGAATTTCCTTATCTCAACATGCTTTTAGCTTTTAGGTAAGGGTTTTTCCTCCAACTGTTTCTCCATGTCCATTAAAATTTCTTCCGAGCCTTCTTTAGTAGGGCAAGTATTATATACTCTTAAGATGATTGTTATGCTACAGGAATTAGATCTTATCTCTTAGGTCACAAAATAGTCATCATACGAAAGCTAATAATACTAACTTTTAGAATAGTGAATAAAGGCCAAAATCAAAAGGGATATGATTTTCCTCAAGATATTTTGTCACAACCCTCAGTATACTGAAAATCCACTATAAATTTTTCATTTTTTGCTTATTATTTAATTCATTTCTTACCTTACTTTGATCGTGAGCAGCTACACCACTAACAATTGGGTTGTGTATCGATGCTAATCTCATCGAACCATACAAATTCAATTTACGATTCATTTAAATGTAAACACTTGTATTTCTAAATCAGAGTTGCTATTTACATGTGTTTACAATTTTTTACATCCCCAAAAGTTACATTCAAAATATTACTGTGTTATTGCATGTCTAGATACAAAACCGTACAAATGTGTATACCTTTATATGATGGGATGTAGCGGACTCCAAAAATCGACTCCTCAGTCTCTCTCTGTCTACTGAAAGTGCTCTGTAGAGGGGGAAAATAAAGGGGTGAGCAAACCACGTGTTCAGTAAGGCAATCATGCGAGCAAGTAGATAACTATACTATCTACATGATCATGATGTCATGAGTAAAACCAAGTGGTTACTCGTCATACCTAAAATCATCAGTTCATGCACGTGTTCATGATATGTAAAGTAGTTCAAGCTATTCAAATCAGTGCACAAGTGTAATGCCCCGGAGGGTCGAAATTAGAGGCTAACTTTTTTTTGTCTCTACTGAGGTTATATTCTTGTACAGTGTAGGATATTTCTTTCTTTCTTTATTTATTTTCTAGTATTTATACATTCCAACCACCTCATGCGTTAAATAGTAAGTAGCATCTACATATTAATTATTTCTTGAACCTTTACATACTAATCCATAAAAACAGTAATTACATCCCGTAATAATTATACAACCATGTATCTGTACATTATACATGTCTGGAAATAAACATCTGTTATTATACCTGAACAAGTACCTCGTAGATAACTGCGTAACACTTACTGCATAAAATCTGAAATGGAGAAAAAAAGGGTGAGCTTCTGGGGAAAAGCTCCGTAAGGAATATGTTTAGAATAATTCTGACTATATAAGCATGTGGAACATCATGCGAAGTATACTTTCATACTTTACTTCTGAAAATCAAATCATAAACTAACTTGAAAAATAATCATTCAAATGTTTGTATAAACTTTATTTTGTATGTAAAGCATTCGCACAGGAAAATATCATAAATGTGTATACTTTCCTTTTTAATACAATGAATGTCTTTTCATTTGAAAACATAAAACATGTTTTCTTTCATGAAAACATCATTATGCATAGTTTCCTTTTGTGAAACATTCATCATACATAATTCATCTCGTAAAATCATCATCATTCATAAATCATTTCTTAAAATCATCATTGTTCATAATTCATCATCATTCATATGTCATCATCATTAAAACGTGGAGACTAAGCTATATTTGAGTCATACAATGCACGTCATCATCCGTAGAGGGTCATAATCATACCAATGGCCATGGTGGCGGTTGTAGACTGGATTAGGGTCATACAACAATCATAATCATAAACATGGGTAGTATCGAATCATCATAATTTACACTAGCACATAGCTAAGGCACGGGCACCAATGGCACTCGTCATGCAGGAGACATACATATGTGTTGCACGGGCACGAGATACTACCAAAAATCATCATCATAGACCACGAGTAGCGAGTCAACCACCACACAATGAAGACGAGCGCTATAAGGGTCCTACGTATCGACATCTCAAGTGGCAGAGCCGAAGCACCATGAGCAGTTGCCATGCATATAAATAGCCTTCTAGTCTCAAAATCTCTTTTTCTTTTCTTAAATACTTTCGAAAAACATCAAAGTTTCCGTTGAAACATGAATATAAAATCATATAGAAAACTATAAAATATTCATGTGTTTCATACTTCATAAATCATTTCATGAACATAATTATGCTTTATAAATCATTTCATGAACGTAAATAGGTCAAAATTAAGCTAAATTACACCCCTTACCTCATAAACCTTGGGGCAGAGCACAATCGTCGGGTCTCAGGATTACCTCGATTTACGTACCTAATTCATGAGCTGCCCAAAATGATACGAATTCATCATATATTGATCAAATCATCTTAACATACTAAATTTTGATTTATCTTCTCAAAATTTGACCAAAATTTGACTTTTGGGTCAACTTTTTCAATTTTCTTTATTTTACCGATTTTAGTGCCGTTTTGGCAAATTTCATTATTCTAATTTCTCATTTCATTATTCTAATTTCTCATTTCATTACTTCATTAACCTTATGACTCATTCAAGTTCATAAATCATGTTGGTCACTTTGTCAAATTTTTAATTCTTCACATTGCCAAGTTTTGAATTCTTTCACTTTTCAATTTTACACTGAGTTAAGCTATGAACCGAACTTTTTCGGTATAACTTTAATTGTTAACAACCTTAGATCCATCAAAATTTCACCATAAACACATCAACACCATGCTGTCCAAACCTCAAATTATCCATAGAAATTAAATCATCCAATTTCACTTAACCAAAAACCTTCCAAAAACATCAAATAACAACATTTATGAACCTTATCATCATCCATCAACCTTACCTCAGGTTTGACCAAGGTTGACCACGTTTTTCTTCCACCTAATTGATCCTCAACTGAAATTCAACATGTATATAGTCTAAAACCATGAAAAACTAGCTCAAATATCGATAAAAGAATGAAAAATCTCAAGTTCTTCACTTACCAAAAATAAGGCAAATCTGACCACTATTTTTCTTTTGAGATTTTTACCTAGTAAATGAACGTCTTTGTGACTCCATTTTTTATATGTTATAAAGTACTGGAATATGCAAATTTGATCCTTCTTGATCAATGCCTGAATCTGGCGAGAAAGCCTCCAAACAAATCATACACTGAGGGGAAAAGTGTACCACCTGTGACAAGGATAGGATGGGGGTTTCTCTTCGCCTAAAAGTCCTTTGGGGTTGATTTTTATGCCTCCTGGAAGCTCAATAAGTATAATTTCAGACTGGAAAATTTAGAGTCAAGTGGCTTCCCCTAAAGTCTCCAAATTCTAAAAAAATGGAGGCTTGGTCTGCAGCCTAAAGTAGGACAGATTTCTTTCCTGTTTTGGAAAATTCTAAAAAAAAAATAATTTTAGTCCAATTTTCTCCAAATTTTCACTTCTCAAGTGTTATACTATGTCTCTATTATGTTTCATAAAAATTTGGGGGTCACGTTTTTAAGACACATTTCTCGATTAAGCTCCATTTGCACGATTTGGTCAATACCGAGTAAAATG
The DNA here is from genome assembly GCA_033439115.1 of Firmiana major. NCBI lineage: Eukaryota > Viridiplantae > Streptophyta > Magnoliopsida > Malvales > Malvaceae > Firmiana > Firmiana major. The sequence continues at coordinate 38,638,508 of CM065908.1, read as the reverse complement.
ACTTAAAGTTTTCGATTTATCTTAAAAATTAATTTGATCCCCAAAAACTCCATATTTCCACTTGATTTTGATTTATCAAGTAAATTCGACCTTATATTAATTTTCTATAGTCTCGAAATAATTTTTGAGAATTGTTATAATTTATGTTGAATTTATTTCTATTTTCAAGCCCATTTGCTCGGTTTAGTGCAAAACCCAGACCTTACTAACCTTTTCACTTCCAATATCTTAGTTTTAATTTCTAAACATCATTTCATGACCATATATGAAATTCTTAAGAAATTCTCGAGCTCAAGGTCTTACCTCAATTTTTGTGCCATCAAGCCCCACGCCACTAGCCCGATTGTTCCGATGGTTTCGAGCCTACATAACATTATTTCGAGTACTTAATTATTTCTTAGCTCCTAATTGTATGTTAGAAATGAAAATTTTGGGTTTCACTTTTCTCCCCACCTTTTATGAATTTGGTCCTCTAAATTCACTCGAGTCCGTCAAATAAATGAGGGTACTTCTCTTTTATCAGGCCAAGTTGCTTCTTTTGTCGAGTGATGCTCCCAAAGAACCTTTACTAACAGAATTCTCTTCATTCGAAGTACGTTGTCCTTCCTATCGAGGATCCGGATAGGTTCTTCCACATAACTCATGTGAGACCCCATATAGGTTTAACCTTGTACATATGTAAATGAATTCATGAAGTATTGTAATGTACTAGTAATGTGAAGCATATGTGATGTAAAGTCCATAAGATTAATGTACAAATTTGTAATAAGAGTTGTGATGTATGTACAAGTTACATTAAATATGAATATGAAGAAATGGATTTTGATATATGATGAATGTGAATGGAATGGAAAATGAGTATTGGGGTAAAATGGAATAAGTTGCATAAGTGTTGTAACTCTCGGCACTTCCATTTAGCTAACTATGGTATACCTTTAGTTATACAAAGATTTCCCACAAGTTTTAATGGGTACAAAGTGTAAATGGATGCCATTTTCAAGTCTCAAAGATGATTGGATGAGAAAATGACTATGACAGCAAATTTAAGATGTTTTGGGTGAAGTTACTGCAAAAAAATTGAGAAATATGAAGGTCAGATCGATCTCAGAGGATGAGAGATCGATTTGGAAGAGCCAAAAATGTTCTTTCGTGAGTAATGGAATAGAACAGATCAATCTCCAATGGAGCCAGATCGATCTGCTAAGCATTCTGTAATAAGAAGATCGATTCTTAAGGCAATGAGATCGATCTCCTTAACTCTCTATTTGAGACAGATCGATCTCAAGACTCAATAGATTGATCTTCTTAAGGGTTCTGCAAAGAGCAGATTGATCTCCTACAAGAGACAGATCGATCTCCAAGAGGAAAATTGGCCTTCGACAGATCGATCTCATCATGGAAGAAGATCGATCTTGTAGATGTTGTTTGGTAAAAAGGACAACCAAACCTTGCAGAGATCGATCTCCACAAGGGCCAGATCGATCTTATGTCTCTGCATCCATAAAAAGGGGCACGGAATTGGACTGAAAACTCAGATTTTCCCTCCCACCTAACCTCACCTGCCATTTTCTCTCAAGACCCAAGCTTTCTCACTCTAAAGATCACTACATTCCAACTAGTTTTGGAAGAAGCTCAAGAAGGAAAAGTTGTTCCCTGAAGCAAGGAGAATAACATACCCAAAAATCTCACATTGGTGTGAGCAAGAGAAAGAGTTGTGGCTACCACAAGTATGACTAAGTAAAGGGGTAAGCTCTTCAACCTTCAAGCTTCTAAATATGGTTTCTAGATATTTGTGGGTTGAATGATATGTGAAATGTTGATAGGAATGATGAATGTAGTGATGGGTGAGTAATATTAAGGGAGATTTATAAAGAGGAAATACATGGAAAAGTGATGGAAAACTTAAGAGATAGTAAAATGATATTTGTGGAAGAGTGAAATGTGATTTAAGGGTTTGAGGAGTATGAATAGACAAATAAGTGACATGTGTATGTTTAGAAGATGAAAAAGAAAATAACTTGATGATTTATACGTGTAGCTCGAAATACGTGAGACACGACTAACCTGAATTGCGAAAGGAGCGAACGCGACAAAGGAAATTCGAGCACGATTCGAGGTAAGGGACTGTGTGTTAGCTATAGAGATGTTCGTACGTATTTTATGGTAATTTCGTAGATATAATGCTAGAATTACTACGATACTATGATTCTATGAAATTATATGGAGCATGAAATGTATTATGATATATATATGTACGTATTGAGAAAATGGGATGAGGTAAGGAAATAGCATAATATGCATGTTTTCAATGTTTTTTTCAAATTTGTATTGATATTGGTGATTGAGAAATGATGATGATAGGTTCGCTAATTTTACATGTTTTTGCATGGAGAGGCATGCTGCATAAATAAACATGTTTTGAGTTTTAAAAAGAGAACATAGCCACCTATCGGATTTGAGATGAGATTTGGTGTTGGAGCTCTAGCTCAGACCCATTTTAATGACTTTAACTATGTGCTAGAGTGTTAGCTCGCACATGTTTCTATGCTTTTGATGTGCCGTGCTGGAGTTTAACTCACACGATGGTTTTAGGAAAAGTGCTGGAGCATTGCTCGCACCCATTTTTACTGAGTTGAGGTAAATCTGGGGGTCTGGGACCCAAAGGGATGCCAGACGACGGCCTAGGAATGGGCTGGGCCTTAACGATAAATCGTACCACGCTGGAGCCTTGTGGTGATTGTGTGTTACACAGATTTGCTTGCCTGGTATATGAGATATGGTTCAGGATGAAAAGTCCATCGGAGTTGGAGTATGGACTTGGGTCCATGGGCATATGTAGTACTGTGTAGCTATCCGTTGGTAAACTATATACCATGTTGGGTGCACGTAGGTATGAGTATCGCGTATATGACACATGGCGTAACTTATACTGTGATATGATGAGGAGATAAGGATGATTGAGATGAGCCGGAGGGTATTGTTTGCCAAAAATTCCATGCCTGTCTCAGAGATTCGAGAAATAGAGAAAACTTAGAAAAGAAAGAGATTTGAGGAAAAGAAATGATTGAGAAAGTAAAGAGATTTCGTATTTTGATAAATCTCTGATTTAAACACTTGTGTCATGAGGGCACTGTTTTATGAAGCATATTTTAAAATGGAAGCATGACATATTTGATTTACATGAAAATGCAAATGAGAAATGTATGTTTAAATGCATTTTCGTATAATATTTCCATTTATATCGAAAACATGGTTCTGATTTATACATGCATGGGCTATCTAGGTAGTACGTGGTACGAACTACGCCCACTCTAGGTGACCTAGATGTGTATCCGCAAGTGCACGGGTCGTACAAGTAATAATGGGATATGAGTCCCAGATTATCATCCCACAAAGAAGTTGAATAGCCTAATTAAGTACCGGTTAATCTTACCCTAAGTATATCCTAGTAAATAATGAATTTTTCAGTGGGTGATCTATTAAGACTAAAATTAAAATTACTGGAAAACAATATGTTGAGTTAATGTATTTTGAAATGACAAAACAAGTTAATTCAATAATGTTAAGATGATATACAAACATGTTTAGATGTTATTAGTACCAGAACTTAGAGTTCTGCTGATGAGAGATCGATCTGGGGTATGAGAGATCGATCTCCTGTGCTTTTACTTGATGAGAGATCGATCTTATGATGGAAGAGATCGATCTGGCAAGCCTTAAATCTGTACAAAGGCATTTAGGAAGAATGAGATCGATCTGCAAGGGTTAAGAGATCGATCTGGCTAATGCTAGAGTTGAGAGATCGATCTGGTAAGGAAGAGATCAATCTCCTCAAAGTCAGAGAGCTAAAGAGATCGATCTGTGTTGTTGAGAGATCGATCTCCTCTCTACGAGATTGCATGGCAGATCGATCTGGAGATCGATCTTGCTTCAAACAGAGAGTTAAGGAGATCGATCTGCCTATTCGACAGATCGATCTGCCTCATTACTTTTAAACTAACAGATCGATCTGCTAACCTATGAGATCGATCTCCTTGTGTATTTGTGCTTCAATCTTGCAGGATTTATAACTAAGAGATCGATCTGGCCAAGAAGGCAGATCGATCTGGCACTCTACTGGAGGCACCCAACGGCTAGTTTCTGCAAAAACACAACGGGAAGAATAGCATTTAATGCTCCAACTACCCATCCTTCAGTATTTAACCAAGCATTGAAGACAAAGAGAATCGAGACACTATTGCTGCATATTCCAAACATTCTCAAGCTTTAATTCTTTCATTCTTTGTGTCCCTATTGCTTATTGATTGAGAATCATTGTAAAAGCTTAAGTGCAAAAAAGCTACATTTGTCCTACCACTTTAAAGCATTAAATTGTATTCAGTCTTATCTTAAAAGAGAAGAGGATTGTTCCTCAGTGAGAGTATATTGTAAGAGGCTGAATACTTTTTCTGTATTGCCAAAGGTAGTGAGGTTATTCCTTAACCTGTAAAAGGAAATTTGTAAGCTCTATTGAAAGAGAGAAAGAAAGCACTTGACAAGAAGGTCAAGGAGAGAGGACGTAGGCAAGAGTTTGGCCGAACCTCTATAAGTGACTGTGTTTGTTTCTCTTCCCTTCTCTTTGCATTAAATTGTTATATTGCACTGTTTTATTCATTATCATTTGTGTTTAAATTGTGATTAATTTAAAATCTGCCATAATTGTTAGAAAACCGATTCACCCCCCCTCTCGGTAGAGCCAACAATTGGTATCAGAGCTAGGACTCTTTAATCACGTAGGAACAACTTCCTAAGAGTTAGAAAACGATCAAATGGCTCTTAACAATGTAGCAACTAGTTTGATAGGATAGGGGCACTCCACGGTTAGACCTCCCATGTTCAATGGTGAACATTATTCATATTGGAGGACTAGGATGATGCTATTCATTCAAGCAAATGACTATGAAGTATGGAGAATTATAGTTAAGGGACCTCAAATCCCTACAAAGAAAATAGAGGGAAGAGATATCCCCAAAGAAGAAGATGAATGGGATTCTAATGACATTAAATGTGCACAACTAAATGCTAAAGCTATGCACACATTATTTTGTGCTTTAGGTCCTAATGAATATAATAGAGTATCCGGGTGTGATAATGCCAAGCAAATATGGGATAAATTGGCAATAACTCATGAGGGTACAACCCAAGTGAAGGAGACAAAAGTAGGTATGCTCACACATGATTATGAGCTTTTTAGGATGAAGGAAGGAGAATCGATTAGTGATATGTTCACTAGATTTACAGATGTAATTAATGGACTAAAGTCCTTAGGAAAAATATATTCTAACATTGAAATGGTAAAGAAAATTTTAAATAGCTTACCTAAATCATGGGAAGCTAAAGTGACAGCAATAGAGGAATCTAAGGATCCACACACATTGTCCTTAGATGAATTAATAGGTTCCTTGCTAACTTATGAGATGAAGCTTAAAAGAAATGAAGAGCCACCCAAGAAAGTGGGAGTTGCTCTAAAATCCACTGCTGAAAAGGAGATTAAAAATGAGAGTGGCAGTGAGGAGGATATTGAGATGGCAATGTTTGCCAAAAGATTTAATAAATTCATGAGGATGAGAGCTGGTAATAGCAATAAGAGAAACAATAGGAGAGAACAAGAGGAAGTAGGTAGAAAAGACTCTATTGTGTGTTATGAATGTAAAAAACCTGGACACATAAAGTTTAACTGCCCTCTTCTCAAAAGATCTAATGATAGGTTTCATAAAAAGAAGGCAATGGTAGCAACATGGAGTGACAGTGACTGCTCCGATGATGAATCAAATGAGGACATTGCCAACCTATGCTTCATGGCTATTGATGATGATGAAAAGGTAACTTCTAATATCAATGAATACTCTTTTGATGAACTGCAAGATGCATTTGATGATTTAGCATTAGAGTATGAATCTATGAGCATGAAGTATAAAAAGTTAATATCTAAATTAAAAAGGAAAAATGAGATAATGTTAAAAGATAAATTGGAATGTGAGAAGAAACTAGAAATTGCAAATTTAGAAAGTTGTGACCTTAAGGAGAAAAATAGCAATTTACATAACTCCTTTAATAGGTTTCACATGGGGCAACAAAAGCTAGATAGCATGTTAGAAACCCAAAGGGCATTTTTTGACAAAAATGGCTTAGGGTATAATGCACAAAGTAGGGAGACCCATCTTAAGAGTTTTATTGCTAGGAAGAGCATGAATAAACCTGCAATTACTTGTTCATATTGTAATAAGAAGGGACATAAGTCACATTATTGCAATATAAAGATGAGGAATCTTAAAGGAAAAATTGTAAAAAGGATATGGATTCCAAAAGAGGTAATTCATTCCAAGGACTGCAATGCATTAGCAAAATGGATCCCAATGGGATCAAGAATTTCATTTACTAACCTCCAAGGACCCAAGAGAATTTGGGTACCTAAGACTTGAGTGTGTTTATTTTTTTGTTGTAGGTGATTGAGCATAGCCACAAAGCTAAAACAAAAGAAGCTTGGTACTTAGATAGTGGATGCTCAAGGCACATGACGGGTGATAAAAGCCATTTCAATTCCTTCAAATCAAAAATTGGTGGAGAAGTCACTTTTGGGGACAACTCCAAAGGCCAAGTGGAAGGAAGTGGCTCAATAGGTAATGATCATTTCTCTTTAGAAAAAGCATTACTTGTTAGGGGTCTAAAGCATAACTTACTAAGCATTAGTCAACTTTGTGACAAAGGTTACAAAGTAATTTTTGATTGTATGAAGTGTAATGTTATAGATCCTAAGTCAAATAAAATTCTCCTTCTAGGTCATAGGCAAGGTAACATATATATAGTCTACCTTAATGAACTCAAAAATGAAAACATATGCTTAATGGTAGATAACAAAAAGGAATCTTGGTTATGGCATAGAAGACTAGGTCATGCTAGCATGCATGTGCTATCTAAATTAGCTAGAAAGGATTTAGTTATAGGCTTACCCAAAATATCGTTTGATCATGAAGAAATATGTGAAGCTTGTGTCAAAGGGAAACACAAGAGGATAACTTTTAAGCCTAAGAATAGTGTATCCACCACTAGGCCTCTTCAATTACTGCATTTAGACTTGTTTGGACCAACTAGAACCACTAGCCTAGGTGGGAAACACTATGGTTTTGTAATAGTTGATGATTACACTAGATACACTTGGGTGTTCTTTTTGAGAGTAAAAAATGAAGCCTTAGAGAAATTCATAACTTACTCAAAGGTGACTCAAAATGAAAAAGGATATACAATAACAAGCATTAGAAGTGATCATGGCAAAGAATTTGAAAATATAGGATTTGATGAGTATTGCAATGATCAAGGAATTAGCCATAATTTTTCAGCCCCTAGGACACCACAACAAAATGGTGTAGTTGAGAGAAGAAATAGAACTTTGGAAGAGATGGCTAGGACCATGTTATGTGAAAATAACTTGCCAAAGTACTTTTGGGCTGAAGCTATAAACACATCATGTTATATAATTAATAGAGCTATGATAAGACCCATGCTAAAGAAAACTCCTTATGAGCTCTACAAAGGCAAGAAGCCTAACATTAGTTACTTCCATCCTTTTGGCTGCAAATGCTTTGTTCTAAATAATGGAAAAGATAACTTAGGAAAATTTGATGCCAAGAGTGATGAGGGAATATTTCTAGGATATTCATTGAATTCAAAGGCCTTTAGAATATATAACAAAAGAACATTAGTGGTTGAAGAGTCTATTCATGTTATATTTGATGAATCAAATAATATATCTAAAGATTCAACCAATGATGAAAATGTTGGAATATTTGATGAAGGCTTAGAAGATGACTTTCTAGAAAAGCTTGACTTGAATAAAGAAGATGAAGAAGAAATAGAGGTTTTAGAAAGAGAGCCTAGAGCACCAAGAGAGTTAGGATATGTAAAAGATTGTGAAATTGTAGGAGATCCAACTCTTGGAGTTAGAACTAGATCATCCCTAAGGAATATGTGCCAATATATAGCCTTTGTATCTCAAATTGAACCTAGGAATGTCAATGAAGCCTTAGAAGACAATAATTGGTTCCTAGCAATGCAAGAAGAATTAAATCAATTTGAGAGAAGCAAAGTATGGAAACTAGTTCCTAGGCCTAATGATCACTCAATAATTGGAACTAAATGGATATTCAAGAACAAGATGGATGAAAATAGTGTGATCGTAAGGAATAAGGCTAGGCTAGTTGCTCAAGGCTATAGACAAGAGGAAGGCATAGACTATGATGAAACATATGCACCGGTAGCTAGATTAGAGGTAATAAGAATGTTACTTGCCTTTGCATGTTATAAAGATTTCAAGTTATATCAAATGGATGTAAAGAGTGCATTCTTGAATGGTTTCATTAATGAAGAAGTCTATGTAGAGCAACCTCCCGGATTTGAAAATCATGAATTTCCTGAACATGTTTTCAAATTATCTAAGGCACTTTATGGGTTAAAACAAGCTCCTAGAGCTTGGTATGAAAGGTTGTCAAAGTTCTTAATAGAAAAAGGGTTCTCAAGAGGAAAGGTAGACACCACATTATTCATAAAAAATAAAAATAAGGACTTACTAGTTGTACAACTATATGTAGATGATATTATTTTTGGTTCAACTAATGAGTCTTTATGCCAAGAATTTGCTAAGATCATGCAAGGAGAATTTGAGATGAGCATGATGGGAGAACTCACATTCTTCTTGGGACTTCAAGTGAAGCAAACAAAGGATGGAACATTCATCAATCAAGCAAAGTACACCAAGGACTTGCTCAAGAGATTTGGGATGGACAATTGCAAACCTCAAACCACTCCAATGGGCACCAACATCAAGCTTGACAAAGATGAAAGTGGTAAGTGTGTAGACACTAAACTCTATAGGTCTATGATTGGTTCTTTGCTTTATTTAACTGCTAGTAGACCAGATATATTGTTTAGTGTGTGCCTTTGTGCTAGATTTCAATCATCTCCTAGGGAATCACATCTATTGGCAACTAAGAGAATCTTTAGATACCTCAAAGACACTCCTTCACTAGGACTTTGGTACCCCAAGGACTCTACTTTTGCCCTTCATGCATTTTCAGATGCTGATTTTGGAGGCTGCAAAATAGATAGGAAAAGTACTTCAGGTACTTGCCAATTCTTAGGAAATAGGTTAATTTCTTGGTTCTCCAAGAAGCAAAACAGTGTAGCTCAGTCCACAACTGAAGCTGAGTATATAGCAGCTGGTAGTTGTAGTGCTCAAGTGTTGTGGATTAAACAACAAATGAGAGATTATGGTATTGACATGAAACAAGTGTCTATTAAATGTGATAATACCAGTGCCATTAATCTGTCTAAGAATCCTATACAACACTCCAGAACCAAGCACATAGAAATTAGACATCACTTTCTTAGAGACCATGTACAAAAAGGGGATATAATTTTAGAGTACATTGACACTCTACATCAAATAGCTGATATATTCACCAAACCCCTTGATAGAGATAGGTTTTGTATCCTTAGAGGTGAATTAGGACTCATGGATAAGCCTTAGGATTTTTTGTGTTTCAAAAATCTTGGTTTCAAATTGATTTTAAATGAGTTTTTGCAAAGATTTTCTGGCAATGAGGATGAGAGATCGATCTCCTTGCAATATAGATCGATCTCCATACCTCCAACTAGCCTAAATCATCAAGGTTAAGCTAAGCAGATCGATCTTCTAACCATAAGATCGATCTCCTTACGTCTCTGTTTAAAGGCAGATCGATCTGTCCACACGACAGATCGATCTCTTCAAGCTTCCGCATTCTACAGATCGATCTTTGCATTTGGCAGATCGATCTGCCTAAGCCTCTGTTAAACGACAGATCGATCTGTGTGTAACAGATCGATCTCCTTAAGCCTCTGTTTGCGACCAGATCGATCTGGCCTTACGACAGATCGATCTTCCTTGGCTTTCTGGAAATGACAGATCGATCTGTCGCCTCGACAGATCGATCTCCTATGCCCTGGACTATAAATACCCGCGTAAAATTCCCAAATTTCAGAAACCCAATCTTCAAAATTTCCAATTTTCCCTCGCATCTTTTCCTCCGATTCCTCCTCAGATCGATCTCTGTACGGTCCTCCTTGCGTCTTGGTGTCAAAATCTGGTATTGTAACCAACATTTCTTACTGATTTTCTCAAAATCTATCTTCAAATTGTGTTCATTTTGATTCTAGGTCAAACCTAGGTACTGTTTCATTGCTTTTCTCGTTGTTGAATCCATTTAGTGCCTCTTTAGAATCTAGAATCATGCCTAGGAAGTCAGTAGCAAACAAACCTCCTAGAACCACAGGAGAGGCAGGTTCCTGATCACAACCCATTCCTCCACCTCCTATCGCTTCCTTAAATCGGTGTTTTAAAACACCAGCAAAAAGAAAGCGGTATGAGGAATATTTTTCAACCATGCCAATCAAGCATTGGCGCACTATCGATTTTTCATTCCTCAATCACATAGACTTTCCATACATGTCAAAGTTTGAGGAATTTGGTTGGACAAATTTCTTGAGAATCAACACTCCAGTCCCTCCAAATCTCGTTCGCGCATTCTTTTCCAATGCCGAACTCGTTTATGACCCCGATGACACCTGCAAAATCCTAGCCTTCAAAACCTTCGTCATGGGTCAATCCATTATAATTGACTCTGAAGTTCTAGCCAAAGTGTTTGATATACGCGATGAAGGCTTAACAAATGAGGATGAGGAAGTTCCCTTTGCGTTTGAACTCCCCGGGGACAAGGCGAGTAACCTTCCAATGCACCTTCGGTTACTCCACCTCATAATCTCGTGGAACCTCCGCCCTTTCGGTACTCGTCATTCTACCGTTAGGCGTCTAGATCGTTTTTGGCTCCATCACATTCACACCACAAGCCAAAAACCTAACCTCCCTCACTTTATTTACGAAGATTGGCTGAAGATTGTGCGTGGCCAAGCTACCATAATAGTATTTCCACAACCAGTGGCTTATCTTCTCCACCGCCTTGGTATCAACTGCAGCGGCGAAACTGGCGAACTCCCATCTCCCAAAAGCGTGCTTAACATTGGGACCCTACATCATATGGGGTACTACAAAAATTTTCGAGGAGAGTGGACGAAAAAGCAAGAACAGCAACCTGCTGAGGCTGAGGAGGACCCCACTGATGAACCAGCACACCAACCTGCTGCACCAGCTGCAGAACCATCGGCTCCGCCCACTGCACCAACATCGTCTCCTGCTGAATTGGAGATGCTCATAACGATGGTGACGGACCTCAGTCAGCAGATTAATGACGGCTTTGCCACTCAGCGGCGTATGATCGAGGACTTAACCCAACGAATGGATAAGATTCAAGAGACTCAAGAGGCGATGTTCGATGAGCTCCAAGTAACACGCACGCATGTTGAGAATCTTTTGGATCGTGATCCTCCCTCACAATAGGCATTAGGTGCTTTGATTTAGTGTAGTTACAACATTTTTAAGCTACTTGATGTTATCTGTGAAAAATTTGCTTGAATGAAATGTGATTTGATTGGATATTTGGTGAGTTAATGAAAATGTTGATTTTGAAATGCCATGAATCTTCTCTTCAGTATGTGATTGATATGACAAAAAGGGGGAGAAGAAACATGTGTTGTGGTTGTGTTAAAGGTTTAAAAGAATGATTTAATTGAATGATTTAATTGAGGGGGAGTTATGACATGTGTTGTGGTTGTGTTAAAGGTTTAAAAGAATGATTTAATTGAATGATTTAATTGAGGGGGAGTTATGATTTAATTGAGGGGGAGTTAAGATTTAACTTAGGGGGAGTTAAGTTATTAACAAAGTCATATCAAAGTCAAAAGCTCACAAAAAGGGGGAGTTTTGCAAAATCACTAAACATGTTTAAATTGATGAGTTTTGTCATATCAAAAAGGGGGAGATTGTTGAGTTAATGTATTTTGAAATGACAAAACAAGTTAATTCAATAATGTTAAGATGATATACAAACATGTTTAGATGTTATTAGTACCAGAACTTAGAGTTCTGCTGATGAGAGATCGATCTGGCAAGCCTTAAATCTGTACAAAGGCATTTAGGAAGAATGAGATCGATCTGCAAGGGTTAAAAGATCGATCTGGCTAATGCTAGAGTTGAGAGATCGATCTGGTAAGGAAGAGATCGATCTCCTCAAAGTCAGAGAGCTAAAGAGATCGATCTGTGTTGTTGAGAGATCGATCTCCTCTCTACGAGATTGCATGGCAGATCGATCTGGAGATCGATCTTGCTTCAAACAGAGAGTTAAGGAGATCGATCTGCCTATTCGACAGATCGATCTGCCTCATTACTTTTAAACTAACAGATCGATCTGCTAACCTATGAGATCGATCTCCTTGTGTATTTGTGCTTCAATCTTGCAGGATTTATAACTAAGAGATCGATCTGGCCAAGAAGGCAGATCGATCTGGCACTCTACTGGAGGCACCCAACGGCTAGTTTCTGCAAAAACACAACGGGAAGAATAGCATTTAATGCTCCAACTACCCATCCTTCAGTATTTAACCAAGCATTGAAGACAAAGAGAATCGAGACACTATTGCTGCATATTCCAAACATTCTCAAGCTTTAATTCTTTCATTCTTTGTGTCCCTATTGCTTATTGATTGAGAATCATTGTAAAAGCTTAAGTGCAAAAAAGCTACATTTGTCCTACCACTTTAAAGCATTAAATTGTATTCAGTCTTATCTTAAAAGAGAAGAGGATTGTTCCTCAATGAGAGTATATTGTAAGAGGCTGAATACTTTTTCTGTATTGCCAAAGGTAGTGAGGTTATTCCTTAACCTGTAAAAGGAAATTTGTAAGCTCTATTGAAAGAGAGAAAGAAAGCACTTGTCAAGAAGGTCAAGGAGAGAGGACGTAGGCAAGAGTTTGGCCGAACCTCTATAAGTGACTGTGTTTGTTTCTCTTCCCTTCTCTTTGCATTAAATTGTTATATTGCACTGTTTTATTCATTATCATTTGTGTTTAAATTGTGATTAATTTAAAATCTGCCATAATTGTTAGAAAACTGATTCACCCCCCCTCTCGGTAGAGCCAACACAATAAAACAATAAAAACTTAAAATAAATAAAACGGAGCTTGAAATTACTTACAGAGCTCCAAGGAATTAAAATTAATAACCTACAAAAGATAATTAAAACAGTTAAAATTAATTAACGCAAATAAACTAAAATGAAAAATATGAAAATAAAGTAACAAAATTAATTAAACTAAAATTAAACCATCCTAGAATAAAATATGCATGCAATTAAACTAATTAATAAAAATGCAAATTAAACTAACTTAAAATTTAATGAAATAACATCCTAGAAAATTAAGAAACTAATCATAAATCTAAATGTCTAAACTATTGAATCTAAAATTAATTCTAATTATATCTAAATACTAACTTAACAATAAAATCTAAATAATGCATAAGAAATATTTGTTTTTTGAATTTTTTAAAGTTTAACATGAAGGTTAAATTAAAAATGCATGAAATAGTTCTACGCTATATGCTATATATGAATATTTCTTAAATAAAGCCTTAAATCCTATTATATTCAAAAATTAACTATTAATGCAATTAAAACAAAGCCTTAAATTAACAAAGAAAAATTTAGTTAGTATGCACAGTACTTTAAGCTAACAAATAATATAACGCATAATGACAATTTAAATACAATAATAAAATTGCATGAGACATGAGATTGGTGTATTTTCCCAATGCCAAACACGACCTTAAACAGCCTTGGACATTCAGCAAAGCAACCTGCAACATGATTTCTTTCTCTTCTCGGCAACATTGCTCTTGTTGCACCAGATTGCTGCTTCCTTACCTCACGTACAGCAATAGGTCATCAGAAGTTCACCCTCATGCAGCAGCCTCGTACCGGTAATCTGCAATAATTCCTGCCAGCAGTTGCTCCTCAACAGTCCTCCAGGATTTGTTTCATGTTAGGCCAAAACCATCTGCTATACCTTGTGCTGCAACAATTTTTTTATACTGAAATCTTGTCCCCTGTACTGGACTGCCACATCTAGTTCCTGCCCGTTGCTCCAGCTATCGACGTAACGCTGATGCATTAATCTCAAATTTTAAAGGAGGCTAAACATTGTCAAACCAGCATTGAAGAATTACTGTAACAAATTGGAATGCATCAGCGTAGCTATTTAACCAGTCCTTGTTGTCACAAGAAGCCAACTCCTACTTAGTTCTCCACCCAACATAAATCATACCTCAACTTGTGCCTCACACAATGCAGTAGAAAACAATAAGCAATGCAGAATACAAACAACACAAAGATGAATAGTAACATTACACTAAACAGAGTTAAACAAAGTGTGACTGTTAATCCCTATTCACTGCTATGGTGCACTCAGCCTATGCTCTGCGATGCATGGTGACAATCAGTAACAATGAGCAAGATGAAAATAAATAAATAAATAAAAGAAAAACAGGAAATGTAGAGATGAACAAATGCAAAACCCAGAAAAGTGAATAAAATGCAGTAGAAATAATGGAAGCTAGTATCAACATGCAGTAAATAGCAGAATCTATGTAATGCAGACAAAGAAAAATGAAATAAAAAATGAATAACAAAACATTGCAAGGATATAAGCATAAAACCAAAAAGAAAGAAGCAACATTAACAACAGAACATTAAAATAAGATTATCAATAATTGTATAGCACATCAACGTAAATCCTGAAGCCTGGGTTACTTCAATTTCAGCTCCTACTACCATGATTCCACATTGCCATTGATGTTGAACAATGCTCAGCATCAACCCACATCAAAGCACCAGAACCGAAAGGCAGAAATGAAAGAAGAAACCTTGTCACCCGAATGAGCAAAAGAAAAAAAATAAAAAAAAACAATTAAGCAATCGAGAATTAAAATAGGAATAAAGAGTAAAAAAATGGAAAACAATGCAAACCGAGAGCTTAACAATCGAAAAATATAAGGTTTTCATTAAAACTAAAAAATAAAGAAAATGAACTTTAACAAATCTAAGAAGAAGAAAATATGGTGGCTACTAAAATAAAATAACTTGAAACCAACAAGAAAGCTTTTCATAAAATATGACAAATGAAAATTAACATGAACAGTAGCTTAGAAAATGGTAGCTAAAAAAAACTATTCTGAAAGCTTAAATAAAAACTAAAGCTACCCTAAATTAAAACTACTCCTAAATTACTTCTAAAAACTACTCCTAAATTACTCTACCCTAAAAACTACACTAAATTCTACACTAGGCTACCTCATTTTTCAATTGCTCATCATGTTCTATTTATACACAATCATAGGGGTACACTGGTAATTTTTCATCCTAGATGCGTTGGCAATATTTGGCCACTTGTCTTCATTTTATTTGCTGCAGAGTAGATATTTTCACGTCACTCGTCTTCTAGTACAATTGGTTGTGTGATGTGGCCCGACGTGTGTCTTCCAGTAGGTTGGCACAGTGTCCGTCGTTCTTATCTTTTCGGTACGAATAAAATATAGACACCTGACATCAAGCGTGTCCAGACGACTGGTGACTCGGTCTGCAAATCGAAAGTGGTCTAGTCTCCTTTAGCACGTTTTCAGCCCATATTCGACAGAAACGATCGAGTTTCATCCGGATTTAATTTACCTGCACATCAAAGAATTTTAATTAAATAAAGGGGATAATTAATAAAATTATATAGGGATTTAAATATTTAATTAAGAAATTAAGCACAAATAATTCTATTCAAAATAGAATTATCACACCCCCAAACTTGAGCTTTTGCTTGTCCTCAAGCAAAACAAAACAAATGTAGGAATGACAAGTACCCGACATAATAATTTTCCCAATATTATCCTCAAAAAAAAAGTACAAATTATGATCTCAAAGACTCACAATTACAAGTCCAACATTCAGAATCATTCAATCATAAGTCCTAACCTAAATTTGACTCCTCATGTGTGTGTGTAAATGTCAAAGCCACTTCACCGTACATTACTCGGATCAGATTATGTGAGATCTAAGAATTTTACACTTATCAAATTATGTAATGAGAACATGAAGTGTAATTGATTGAACTAAATATGATGTATTCATATATTGAAGTGGTATGGAATGAAATTTTAAGTGATGAATAAGTTATAAATGAGATTTTATGTTAAAGTGTGAAACTGTGGGGCCAGATCGATCTTGGAGAAGAGAGGATCGATCTGGTAAGTTAAAAATGACAAGAAAGGAGGAAATTAAGTGAGCAGATCGATCTCCAATGGAAGAGGATCGATCTCCTTATGATTCTATAATGAAGAGATCGATCTCATGAGGAAGGAATCGATCTCAAAATGTTTCTGTTAAGGAGAAGATCGATCTCCTCAAGGAGCAGATCGATCTCATGAAGCATTCTGTAAACTAGAGATCGATCTCATAATTGGAGCAGATCAATCTCATAAAGCCATTAAGAGATCGATCTCACCCCTCGATAGATCGATCTCCTAGGCATAAAATTGCCCCAAATCGTCCCCAAATTTAAATGCAGATTGATCTCATCAAGAGCCAGATCGATGTCCTACCCTCCGTCTATAAAAGGACCCCTGTGTTTTCCTGTATTTCATCTTTTCTCTCTCTTTCAAACCTTCATTTCAGCCGAACCTTAGCTTTCTCTCTGTTCCAAATCGCCTATTGTCTAAATCAAGAGTTGTGGCAAGAAGGAAAGTTGTTGCTCACCCAAAGGAGAACAACATACTTGGAAATCGAAAGACGAATCAAATCGAGGTGTGAGTTGAGCACTCCACAAGTTTGGGTAATCTCTAAACTTTAATCTTGGATTTTGAAGTGATTTTTGGTGATTGTGAACATGGGCATTGTGATGAAATAGTTAGGAGATGGTTAGAGATTGATGAAATTATGATTTTGTTAGAGTGATGATGATATTAAGTAAATTGTGGTAAATTGGGATTTTTGTCTATAAATTAGAAATTTAGGCAATGAGGTGATTTTGGTATGGGTATTATGCATGAAAAATGGGATAATTAAGAGATTTAGGTGTTAGTGAGAAATATGAGCAAATGTATGCTCAACAATGCGATTGAGTTGAGATATTGATGTTTTTAACATTGTTTGGACAACTTGGGAGTTCAAGAGTGGAATGCGAGGCTAGTCCGTGATACGGGGGAACAATTGCACTATACGAGGTGCAAAGAGGTAAGGGAAAACTTAAACTCATTTGTGTATGCAATTTTTTGATGATATTGTAGCATGAAATGTGATTTGAGAAAACGAGCATGTTTTTATGTGTTGTGAATGAGAATTGCACACAATTTTATAGCCGGTTGGGGCCCAACTTTTATGAGTTGTAAACTATATGTGAAAACGCTTTATAACCATTTTGTGTTTAAAATGTGAAAAGTGTTTTAGACCCTACGTTAAGGTATACTGAGGTTTGAGAAAATGTGTGCACGGTTTTGTCGGTTGAAGCTCAGTCTTAACATGTTTTGTGTTGAATACAAAACGGTTTGAAATAAGTTTTATAAGAGAAAACCATTATGAGCTTTATGTGAAGGCAAAACGATTTTATGATAATGGCTATTGATTGAGACTTAGGTGTGTCATTTTGAATACACACCGGGCTTGCTCTAGTAGCATGTAAGTTCGATATTCCTCCGTTCTGGTAACATGAGATGACCCAGACTTTGATAGCATTGGTTGCCTACCACGTGTATTTGGTGGCTGTGCCACGTGTGAATCCTAATCAATGGCTGTGCCATGTGTATTTGGTGGCTGTGCCACGTGTATTTGGTGGCTGTGCCATGTGTGAATCTTAATCAGTGGCTATGCCATGTGTGAATCCTAATCAGTGGCTGTGCCATATGCGAATCTTAATCAGTGGCTGTGCCACGTGTATTTGGTGGCTATGCCACGTGCGAATCTAAATCAGTAGTTGTGCCACGTGTGTTTGGTGGCTATGCCACGTGCGGATTTTAATTAGTGGTTGTGCCACGTGTAGATTTTATTTAGTGGTCGTGCCACGTGCATTACTATTGTAGTGATTTTTATCACGTTTTAAAGAGAAAAGCCATTATCACATCTTGATTTCTACATACTTGTAACCTTGAATTGAGCCATTTATTATCATGTTTTTACATGGGTTTTGAGATAATGTTTTAACTATTCATGCTACCTTTTCCACTGAGTTTATTGAGTTTATCATATAAAACAAAATGATTGTGCGGTGCAAATCATTTTCTTATTAATGAATCCCTTATCCTCTTACTGAGAGATTTAGAAGCTCACCCTGTTTTATCCTTCCCCCAGATTTCTTCAAGTGAAAAGGATTTCCCTGCGACGTATGAAGTAGTGGCTAGTGGAGGACTTGAGCTCCAGGCCATATATTGTACTTTGAGGTATCATTTATCTTTTCATGTACCGAGAAAATTATTGTAATTATAGACACTTGATGTACAATATTGTATGGGATGTATTAGGATTAATTAACTTGGGATTGAGTAATGTATATGATATGATATATATTATTTAACGATGAGATCCTGAGCCATGATATGTATGATGATGTTTGACACTACACAGGAATGCACCCTTAATTGTGATTTGATGAGTAAAAAGTTTAAATTTGCCCTGTCTTCGGCGTTTCCGGGGTGTCACAGATTATGCAAACACAGTGAATGCAAAGTCAATGACATGTGATCATTCCCATAAGTTTGCTTTTCACTTCTCTCTCCACTAATGTAGTCACACTTAACTAAAGATCAATAGGACTTCATTAAGCTTGTAATGTAAGGCTGTGGCTAAGGTATGATAAAGTTGATTTAGGTTTAATTACCCCTTAACATGCATTACTTCTAGGATCTTTAATGTAAGAGCTTTTAATTATTCCCCAAACTTATTTATTTTGCTAAACATTTTATTCTATTTTTGTATTTTTCTTCTTTTTCTTTCAATTTTTTTATATATATACTCCTTCACTATCACTTAATACCCATATGTACAAAGCTCACAATATATCCCAATAACTGTTCATGCTTTCGGGGTAAGGGATAGGAACAGAGTATTTTAGGCTAAGGAAAAATAAGCAGGTGCATTTACAGAGAAAAGTTTATTTAACCCAGATGGGTGACTAGGGGCAAAATATGTACAAGGATGGATAAAAAGGCTCAAACGATACAAAGATGGCCTAAATCATCTCCTTAATTAAGTGTGATCTAATATTTCGCATGAAGATCATATCAAACAAATTCTAGAATATTATGCACAAAATCATCTGATCAAATGCAATCCTATGTCCACACAAGCTTTCTTTAAATAAATATACAGATTCATGACCTGACATGTGCATAAGATAAGGAAATCACAATCAGAATTAAGACAAATTCAAGAACTCAACTTCATGCCTTTCCTATAATCATGCTTCTTAGTTAATCAAAGCCAGACTAAATCATGGAGTCATATCATCGGAATATAGGAAAACTACATGCTAAGCACTTAATCATCCTAAAATCAACAGTGTAAGCTCATATTTTCGAAAAAAAAATTTCAATTTTGCCCAAAAATACTCAAGTGATATCCCCTCCCCCAAACTTAAAGTGCACAGTGTCCTCAGTGTGCGGATAATATAAACATTTAAGCTCAAGAACATAGTACTCCCCTTTCTGATGATGATGAAGAACAACTGAAGCTTGATTGAAAGCGTAATACTAGAAAAGAAATCTGTAAAATAAATAAAGAAAGAAAGAGCAAAAAAAAGAAAAGAACTGTACAAAAAGTGAAAAGAAAAATAAATCCACTTCAAATGCAGCTAAGGAACACAAAACTCAGTAGCAGGGCGAAGAGTAGGAGGGTCAGCCAAAGTGGTTACAGAATGTTAACAGTTAAATCCTCCTACGCTCTATCTACTTCCCTCCTTCTTTCAGATTTCTTATGCTCAAGCCTTATATCCTCCTTAATCTCCATCTTAAAACACTCTTGAGAGTCATCAAGGAACTTCAAAGGTTTGAAAACATTAAATGTCACCTCCTGATTTAGGACTCTCATCGTCAATTCCACCTTTTGTATATCAATTAATGTTCTACCAATCGCTAGGAAAGGTCTGCCTAGTATAATGGGGACTTCCCTGTCTTCCTCCATGTCTAATACAATAAAATTTGTAGGGAAAATAAATTTGTCCACATTTGCTAACACATCCTTAATGACCCCCTTCAGATATTTAATAGATCGATTAGCTAGCTGAAGGTTCACTGTGGTAGGCTTGACATCCCATATTCCTAACTTTTGGTAGATAGACAAAGGCATCAGATTGATACTGGCTCCTAAATCACACAAGGCTCTACCAAAGAACAGATTTCCAATAGTGCAGGGTATGGTAAAACTCCCGAGATCTTTGAGCTTGGGGGATAATTTCCTCTTGATAATTGCACTACATTCTTCAGTTAAGGCCACCGTCTCATAATCTTCCAATCTTCTCTTCCTCAAGAGTATATCCTTCAGGAACTTCACATAACTCGACATTTGCTCTAAAGCATTTGCGAAAGGAATGTTGATGTGAAGTTTCTTAAAAACCTCAAGAAATTTAGCGGATTGCTGGTCAAGCTTTTGGTTCTGAAACTTATGAGGAAAGGGTACTGGTGGTGTAACTGGAGAGGATGTAGTGGAAACATGTGTAGCATCAGAGGAAAAGGAAGGCTGTGAAGTAGAAGAAGGGATAGATCCAGAAGCACCTAACTTGGATTCCTTTGCAGCCTGATCCTGATGTTCCTGCTCCTTCTGAACTGCCTCTTTAGAACCTAAGGATTCTTCAACTATAGGCTGTTTAGGTCAGGACATAACTTGTGGTTCATCTAGCTCTCTGCCGCTTCTAAGGGTGATAGATTTCACATGTTCTTTACCCTCCCTTTGCTTAACAGGGTTAACTTCAGTATTACTGGGGAGGGTCCCTTGTGGACGCTGGCTAAGTGCACTAGCTATTCGTCCAACCTGAATTTCTAAGTTCTTAATTGAGGCAGCTTGATTTTGTAGGATAGTCATGAACATTTTCTCAAGCGAGGGCTTTTTCTCAGCTGCAAGTGCATGTAAATGTTGTGGCTGCATAAGTTGTGGTGGTGGTAGTGGTTGATAGAAGTGAGGTGGATGATGCTAAAATTGAGGTGGGGATGGTTGATGAGGTGGATGATATGGAAATTATGGTTGTGGTGGTATATGAACCAGTGGAGCTTGAAAACCAGGGGGTTCTACAAGTCTAGAATTAGAAGATTGCCCTTAATTTTAGCTCTAAGAAAAATTGGGATGATTCATCCACCCTGGATTCTAGGTGTTTGAAAAGGGGTTGTTCTGTTGCTTCTGAGATGGGGCAACGTATTGAACCGATTCTAAATTAAGCAGACACCTATCTACAGAGTGTGTACCACCACATAGATCGCAAAAAAGAAAAGGACTTTGTACAGAATAGAAAGGATTAGGACTGGTGAAAGGATTATGTTAGGTACTGAACGACTCTACCTTCTTCGTAAGGTTAGCAATTTGAGAGGTCAAGGTAGACAACTTGTCTAACTCATAGCTACCCGTCGACTTCTTAGGCAGTTGCCTCTCTGAGGACCATGGATAGTTGTTAACAGCCATCTTGTCTAAGAGCTTGTAAGCTTCCTCCTCTATTTTGCACATTAGGGCTCCTCTTGCAGTAGCGTCAACGATGGTCCTATTTTGGCTTGTAAGTCCGTTGTAGAAGGTCTGGACTTGCAGCCATAAAGGTAGGCTATGATGAGGGCACTTCCTAAGAAGCTCTTTATATCGTTCCCATGCTTCGTAAAGAGATTCAGAATCGAATTGGGTAAAGGAAGATATGTCACTACGAAGTTTGGCCATTTTAGAGGGAGGGAAAAACTTAGCTAAAAATTGATGGGCTAACTCATCCCATGTAGAAATGGATCCTTGAGGTAAAGAGGTTAACCAGTGTCGCGCCATATCCCTAAGCGAGAAGGGAAATAATCTAAGCCTAAGCACATCATCAGATAATCCATTGTGCTTGAATGTGTTGCACAGGTCCAGAAATTGCCTAAGGTGAGCATGTGGGTCGTCATGCGGAAGCCCACTGAACTGTAAAGTGGTCTGGATCGTCTGGAGGATTGAAGGCTTAATTTCAAAATTGTTTGCTTGGACAATTGGTGGCATAATGCAAGTATAATACCCTCCAATAGTTGGCACTACATAATCTCCAACGGTCCTATTTTCTCTATTTTCTGCCATAGTGTTTTGCAGCAAAGCTATTGATTTCCTAGAATCCTTTCGAATTTTCCTAAGGGTTCTTTCAATTTCAGGATCTAAAGGAAAGCAATTATAACTCCTGGCTCTACGCATGCAAACATCACAAAGTCCTCATAAATATTTTTTTTTTAATTTTTAATTTTTCAAAATTTTTTAATTAGATAGAGAAAATTTAACTAACCTAACTAAGGCTCTAAATATTTACAACCTAAATATTTACAAGCTAGAATTACACCTAAGCATAATTTCACCGATATTAATTAATGGCTAATTATCTTCCCCGGCAACGACGCCAAAAACTTGGTACGAACTACGCCCACTCTAAGTGACCTAGACGTGTATCCGCAAGTGCACGGGTCGTACAAGTAATAATAAGATGTGAATCCCGGATTATCATCCCACAGAAAAGTTGAATAACCTAATTAAGTACCGGTTAATCTTACCCTAAGTATATCCTAGTAAATTATGAATTTTTCAGTGGGTGATCTACTAAGACTAAAATTAAAATTACTGGAAAACAAGAAAACAATAAAAACTAAAAATAAATAAAACGGAGCTTGAAATTACTTACAGAGCTCCAAGGAACTAAAAGTAACAACCTACAAAAGATAATTAAAACAGTTAAAATTAATTAACGCAAATAAACTAAAATGCAAAATATGAAAATAAAGTAACAAAATTAATTAAATTAAAATTAAACCTTCCTAGAATAAAATATGCATGTAATTAAACTAATTAATAAAAATGTAAATTAAACTAACTGAAAATTTAATGAAATAAAATCCTAGAAAATTAAGAAAATAATCATAAATCTAAATGTCTAAATTTTTGAATCTAAAATTAATCCTAATTATACCTAAGTACTAACTTAACAATAAAATCTAAATAATGCATGAGAAATTTTTTTTTGAATTTTTTAAAGTTTAACATGAAGATTAAATTAAAAAATGCATGGAATAGTTCTACTCTATATGTTATATATGAATATTTCTTAAATTAAAGCCTTAAATCATATTATATTCAAAAATTAACTATTAATGCAATTAAAACAAAGCCTTAAATTAACAAAGAAAAATTTAGTTAGTATACAAAGTACTTTAAGCTAACAAATAATATAACGCATAATGACAATTTAATTACAATAATAAAATTACGTGAGACAAGAGATTGGTGTATTTTCCCAGTGCCAAACACGGCCTTAAACAGCCTTGGACATTCAGCAAAGCAATCTGCAGCACGATTTCTTTCTCTTCTTTGCAACATTGCTCTTGTTGCACTGGACTGCTACTTCCTTACCTCACGTACATCAATAGGTCATCAGAAGTTCACCCTCATCCAGTAGCCTCGTACCGGTAATCTGCAACAATTCTTGCCAGCAGCTGCTCCTCAACAGTCCTTAAGGATCCGTTTCATGTTAGGCCAAAACCATCTGTTGTACCATGGTCTGCAACAATTTTTTTTGTATTGAAATCTTGTCCCTTGTACTGGACTGCCACATCTAGTTCCTGCCCGCTGCTCCAGCTGTCCATGTAAGGCTGATGCATTAATATGAAATTTTAAAGGAGGCTAAACACTGTAAAACCAGCATTGAAGAATTCCTGTAACAAATTAGAATGTAGCAGCGTAGCTATTTAATCAGTCCTTGTTGACACGAGAAGCTAGCTCCTACTTAGTTCTCCACCCAGCATAAATCCTACCTTAACCCGTGCCTCATACAATGCAGCATAAAATAATAAGCAATGCAGAATACAAATAACACAAAGATGAACAGTAACATTGCACTAAAACAGAGCAGAACAGAGTGTGACTGTTAATCCCTGTTCACTACTATGGTGCACTCAGCCTATGCTTTACGATGCACGGTGACAATTAGTAATAACAAGCAAGATGAAAATAAATAAATAAATAAATAAAAACAGGAAATGTAGAGATGAACAAATGCAGAACCAAGAAGAGTGAATAAAATGCAATAGAAAATAATAGAAGCTAGTATCAACATGCAATAAAGAGCAGAATCTGTGTAATGCAGACAAAGAAAAATTAAACAAAAAATGAATAACAAAACATTGCAAGGATATAAGCATAAAACCAAAAAGAAAGAAGCAACATTAACAACAGAACATTAAATAAGATTATCAATAAGTGTATAGCACATCAACGTAAATCTAGTAGCTCGGGTTGCTTCAATTTCAACTCCTACTCCATGATTCGACATTGCCATTGATGTGGAACAATGCGTGGCATCAACCCACATCAAAGCACCAGAACCGAAAGGCAAAAATGGAGGAAGAAACCTTGTCACCTGAATGAGCAAGAGAAAAAAAATGAAAAGAAAAACAATCAAGCAACCGAGAACTAAAATAGGAATAAATAGTAAAACAAAATGGAAAACAATGCAAACTGAGAGCTTAACAATCGAAAAATATTAGCTTTTCATTAAAACTAAAAAATAAAGAAAATGAACTTTAACAAATCTAAGAAGAAGAAAATATGGTGGCTCTTAGAATAAAATAACTTGAAACCAACGAGAAAGCTTTTCATAAAATATGACAAATGAAAATTAACATAAACAGTAGCTTAGAAAATGGTAGCTAAAAAAAAAAAACTATTCGGAAAGCTTAAATAAAAACTTAAGCTACCCTAAATTAAAACTACTCCTAAATTACTTCTAAAAACTACTCCTAAATTACTCTACCCTAAAAACTACACTAAATTCTACACTAGGCTACCTCATTTTTCAATTACTCATCATGTTCTATTTATACACAATCATAGGGGTACAATGGTAATTTTTTATCCTAGATGAGTTGGCATTATTTGGCCACTTGTCTTTATTTTATTTGTTGCAGAGTAGATATTTCCACGTCACTCGTCTTCTAGTCCAATTGGTTGTGCGATGTGGCCCGGCGTGTGTCTTCCAGAATGTTGGCACGGTGTCCGTCGTTCTTATCTTTTCGGAGTGAATAAAATGCAGACACCTGACACCACACGTGTCCAGACGACTAGTGACTTGGTCTGCAAATTGGAAGTGGTCCAGTCTCCTTTAGCTCGTTTTCAGCCCATATTCGACTGAAACGACTAAGTTTCTTCCGGATTTAATTTACCTGCACATCAAAGAATTTTAATTAAGTAAATGGGATAATTAATAAAATAATATGGGGATTTAAATAATTAATTAAGAAACTAAGCACAAATAATTCTATTAAAAATAGAATTATCAGTACGATATCTACCTACTAGCATTCATTTCCTTTTTGAGCTGTGGTTTGCTCATCCCACTATTTTCCCCTTCCAGGTACTGAGAAGTAGGAATGCAGTGGTCTCTAAATTCCTTTTTGAGTTAGACAGCTCCCGCCAGTTGTAAAGGTATAAGAATTGTATACACAAGTATATTTTGTATCTATCATGATGTATCGCACAGTTATACCTTGGAATTGTAAATAACTTTATGGGGATGATATGTAAGTACATTGTTATACAATTGATTTTGTATATCTACACACACCTAGGATTGTGAATTAAAGTTTTAAATTTTCCGCTGTAAGTGTATGAATATAGAAATTGCATCGCCTCACAGCCTAACCGTAAATAGTAATTGTATGGATGAAAGACACCTGGAATTTAGGTGTGACAGATTTGGTATCAGAGCTTTGGTTGGTCAGATGTGAGTCGATGTTTAGGACTAAGAAACATACATCCCCAAGTTACTGTGCGATATTTAGATACAAATGTGTATACGGAGCTGGTATTAAATTAAAAGTTTGTTATAATGCAGGAAAGTTATTAGGCTTGTGAGATATGCCTGAGAGACACCACAAGAGGAGAGAGAGCTCGAGAGCTTAAGGGCAAAATGAAAAGGACTGAGAGACATAATAGATCGTCCTCTAGTCATGAGCCCTAGGAATGGATAGAGGCTTTCGATCATCGGATAGCCCGATTAGAGGAAGACATGCGCACGATGATGACCATGATGGGTCAGATCATGGCTAGGTTTGAGGGTACACCAGGTACAGCGGGACAGGCTGCACTGAATCCCCTAGCAGCTGCACGTGCGCCTGAGGATGTTGCACCTGCACAGCCTGAATCGGTTAGGCCACGAGATCCACATATTCGACCAGTACCTCCTCTAGTAGCCCCACAGCAGTGTGATGATGATGATTTGGGGTATGGATATGACTGTGATATGGAGAGGTTAAGGCATTTCATGGATTTCAAGCCTCCTTCTTTTAGAGGGGTAAAGAATCCAACAGTGGCTGAGGATTGGATCAGTCAGATAGAGAAGTTGTTTAACTTCTGTAGATGTTCAGCTACAGAGAGAGTAGCGCTTGCGGCCTTTGTACTGAGAGGCGAAGCAGAGCACTGGTGGAAGTTTACCAGGCCTATGTTGAGAGCTTAGGGTATGGCTATCACGTGAGATATGTTTTTTGGTGCTTTCAGAGAGCAATATATCCCAAATACCGCTTGACGTAGGTTGTAGATGGAAATTTTTGAATCCGACTCAAGGGAATCAAACAGTTGATGAGTACAAGTCACGATTCACCTCACTAGGCCAATATGACCTGGACTCTATCAAGAGTGAAGCTATCAGGGTCCGCAGATTTGTGGATGGGTTGAGGCCTTTGATTCAAGCTAAGTTGGCCTCGTTTGATGTTGCTACATATAGAGAGGCTGTGCGACGGGCCCAATTGTGTGAGCAGGATTATGACCTGCAGATTTTTGAGTTCAGCTAGGGTAAGGATAAAGCTCCAATGAAGCTAGGAGATGAAAAGAGTGCCAAATTTGGTCAGAGATTTATGAGTAAGCGTCAGAGAGAGGTAGATGAGTCAGAGAAAAACTCTACTAAACCATTTATGCCTCCGACTCAGACACTAGCTAGAGGTATAGTGATTGGTGGACCCCGACCGACTACTGATCAGTGTAGAATATGCGACCGATATCATGGTGGTAGGCCTTGTCATCTTCAGTATACACGATGCTTCAGATGTGGTAAGTTCAGACATTATGCAAAGGAATGTCCAGAAGCTGTTGAGGTAGTTCCACAGAGGGGTAAGGAGCCAGAGAGAGTTCCTACAGTTACACCTCCTGCAAGGAAGAGAGCCACGGCTGAAAAAAAGGATAGCAAGTTGTGGGTCAAAGCAGGGTGTATGTGATAGACCAGGCATCAGCAAATACCTCTACTGAGGTGATAAAAGGTACAATCCTGATTTTTAACTTGGAAGCTATAGGTTTGTTTTATTTTGGTGCTACGCATTCTTTCATATCACCTGTATATGCATCAAAGTTGACAAGACTTGTAGAACCCATACACTTAAATGGGACTTTGTTAATAAGTACCCCGATGAGAGTTAGTCAATTGGTTGAACAATGTATAGAGATTGTAAGTTGAGGGTAGGAGATAAGTGTATGACAGCTAATCTGATTTTGTTGAATATGTATGACATTGATGTAATCTTGGGAATGGATTGGTTAGCTACCAATCATGCTGTCTTAGACTGTTGCGCTAAGTCTATTAGATTCTCTTTACCTGAAGAATGTGTTATAAGATTTTAAGAGAAGAAATCAAACCTTGAATTTTATAGCAAATAAGTACATTGGTATAAAATGACATGAATGTTGTTTTGAAGGTTTTATTGCTTATGTGGTGGATTTGGACAAAACACATCCGGATATAAATGACATTCCAGTGGTGATGTCTTTTCGGATGACCTACCAGGATTGCCACCGGATAGAGAAATGGAATTTGGTATCGACTTGATACCTAGACCCGAGCCAAATCCAAGTAACCATATAGAATGGCTTCAGTTGAGCTAGAGGAATTAAGGAAGTAGTTGCAAGATATGCTAGATAAGGGGTTTATAAGACCGAGCGTCTCACCATGGGGAGCTTCGGTATTATTTATGAAGAAGAGAGATGGGAGCCTCAGGTTGTGTATTGACTATCGGATGTTGAACAAGGCTACCATCAAGAATAAGTACCCCTTGCCGCGCATTGATGATTTATTGGATCAGCTTCGAGGAGCGTAGATCTTTTCTAAGATAGATCTGAGGTCTGGGTATCATCAATTGAAGATTCGAAAGGAGGATGTGCCCAAGACAGCTTTCCGCACCCGCTATGGTCATTACGAATTCCTAGTGATGTCTTTCAGATTGACGAATGCACCAGCAGCTTTTATGGCTTTAATGAATGAGATATTTAAGCCATACCTGGACCAGTTTGTGATCGTTTTCATTGATGATATATTAGTGTATTCAAGGTCCAAGGAAGATCATGAGCAGCACTTAAGGATTGTATTGCAAACCTTCCAAAAGAGAAAGTTTTATGCCAAACTTGGTAAATGTGATTTTTGGTTATAGCAGATTTCCTTTCTAGGCCTAGTTGTATCAAAGGATGGGGTGTCAGTGGATCCATCCAAGATTGAGGCCGTTGTTCAGTGGGAACAGCCCAGGACAGTTACAAAAATCAGAAGTTTTATGAGTTTGGTAGGTTACTAAAGGAGATTTGTAAAGGGATTTTCTAGACTGGCTGCTTCGTTGACATGTCTTACGAGGAAAAATGTGGAGTTTACATGGGATGAAGCTTTCGAGAGGAGTTTTCTGAAACTTAAGTGCAGATTAACCACTGCGCCAGTTATAATATCCTTAACAGCTCAGGGAACTACTCGGTATATACTGATGCTTCACATCAAGGGCTAGGATGTGTCTTGATGCAAGATGGAAGGATAGTAGTTATGGATCTAGACAGCTAAAGGATCATGAGAAGAACTATCCCACTCACGATTTGGAGTTGGCAGCCGTAGTATTTGCATTGAAGATATGGCGCCACTACTTGTATGGTGAGAGATTTCAGATCTTTACGGATCACAAGAGTCTGAAGTATCTATTCTCATAGAAAGAGTTAAATATGAGACAAAGAAGGTGGTTAGATCTCCTAAAGGACTACGATTGTGAGATTTTGTACCACCTAGGGAAGGCAAATATGGTTGCCAATGCATTGAGTAGGAAAAGTCTCTGGTTTGTATCGCATATGATGGTTAGAGAACATGCGTTGTTGGAACAATTCACGAACCTTAGCCTGGATATTACCCTACTTGAGATTGGCAACTATAGGATTATTGCTAGCTTGAGATTAGAACTGAAGTTGATTGAGAGAATCCGGTAAGCTCAGTAGATTGATCAATGGTGCATTGAGATGATTAGCCAAATCCAGAAGGGTAAGGGTACGAAATTTGTATTGAGTTCAAATGAAGTACTAAGGTTCAGGAATAGAATATGTGTTCCTAAGGATTCGAAGCTGAGATATTATCAGAGGCTCACTCATCGAGATATACAGTACACCCAGGGAGTAATAAAATGTATCAGAATCTTCGAAAGGTATATTGGTGGTCTGAAATGAAGAGAGACATAGTCGAGTATGTTGCTAGATATCTCATGTGCCAGCAAGTAAAGGTTGAGCATCAAAAACCATGAGGATTGTTGCAACCCCTGCCAATACCAACATGGAAGTGGGAGCACGTCACCATGGACTTTGTGATGGGGTTACCAATAACGCGTAAGAACCATGATGCTATATGGGTTTAGTAGATTGGTTAACGAAATCAGCACACTTCTTAGCCATGAGATCTACAGATACCTTGAGTGCAATGGCGGACTTATATGTACGGGAGATAGTGAGATTGCATGGAGTCCTAATGAATGTTGTTTTTGACAGGGATGTCCGCTTCACTTCCCACTTTTGGGGACATTTTCAGGAAGCGATGGAGACCCAATTGAGCTTTAGCACCGCTTTTCATCTTCAGACAGATGGTCAATCAGAGAGAACTATACAGACCTTGGAGGATATGTTGAAAGCGTGCGTGCTAGATTTTAGAGGCTCATGGGACGATCACTTGCCATTGATTAAGTTTGCCTACAATAACAGTTATCACTCAAGTATTAGTATAGCCCTTATGAGGCACTATATGGTCGTAGATGCCGATTGCCCATTGGTTGCAAAGAAGTTGGTGACAGACAGTTGCTTGCTCTCGATCTGGTTAAACAAGCCTCCGAAGATGTTCAGATAATATGTGAGAGGCTGTGAACAGCTCAAAGTTGACAAAAGAGCTATGCTGATAGGAGACGGAGACCACTTTAGTTTGATGTGGGGGAGTTTGTATTTTTGAAAGTGTCTCTTTCTAAGGGAATAACGAGGTTCAGGAAGAAAGGAAAACTAAGTCCTCGTTACATTGGTCCCTTCGAGATTTTGGATAGAGTGGGAGATGGAGCATATAGGCTAGCCTTACCACCTGAGCTAGCAGGAGTCCATAATGTCTTCCATGTCTTTATGCTTCGAAAATACTATTCAGATCCAACACATGTAATTAGTTATGAGCCATTAAAGCTCAAGGAGGACATGTCATTTGTGGAGGAACCGATCCGAATATTGGACAAGAGAGAGAAGGTGTTACGAAATGAAACGATCTCATTGGTTAAGGTTTCATGGCAACATCACACTGTGGAAGAGGCCAGATGGGAATTAAAGAGTTTGATGCGGGAGAAGTATCTCGAGTTATTCACAGAATGATTGGTTCCAATTTGGAAGACAAAATTTTCTAAGTGGGGGAGAATGTGAGACCCCGTATAGATTTAACCTTGTACATATGTAAATGAATTCAGGAAATATTGTAATGTACTAGTAATGTGAAGCATATGTGATGTAAAGTCCATAAGATTAATGTACACACTTGTAATAAGAGTTGTGATATACATACAAGTTGCATTAAATATGAATATAAAGAAATGGACTTTGATATATGATGAATGTGAGTGGAATGAAAAATGAGTATTGGGGTAAAATGGAATAAGTTGCATAAGTGTTGTAACTCTTAGCACTTCCATTTAGCTAACTATGGTATACCTTTAGTTATACAAAGATTTCCCACAAGTTTTAATGGGTACAAAGTGTAAATGGATGCCATTTTCAAGTCTCAAAGATGATTGGATGAGAAAATGACTATGGCAGCAAATTTAAGATGCTTTTGGTGAAGTTATTGCAGAAAAACTGGAAAATATGAAGGTCAGATCGATCTCATAGGATGAGAGATCGATCTGGAAGAGCTAAAAAAGCTCTTGCGTGAGTAATAGAATAGAACAGATTGATCTCCAATGGATCCAGATCGATCTGCTAAGCATTCTGTAATGAGAAGATCGATTCTTAAGGCAATCAGATCGATCTCCTTAACTCTCTGTTTGAGACAGATTGATCTTAAGACTCGACAGATCGATCTCCTTAAGGGTTCTGTAAAGAGCAGATCGATCTCCTACAAGAGGAAAATTGGCCTTCGACAGATCGATCTCATCATGGAAGAAGATTGATCTTATAGTGGTTGTGTTTAGTAAAAAGGACTACCAAACCTTGCAGAGATCGATCTCCACAAGGGCTAGATCGATCTCATGTCTCTGCATCTATAAAAGGGGCACGAGATTGGACTAAAAACTCAGATTTTCCCTCCTACCAAACTGCACATGCCATTTTCTCTCAAGACCCGAGCTTTCTCACTCTAAAGATCACTACATTCTAGCTAGTTTTGGAAGAAGCTCAAGAAGGTAAAGTTGTTCCTTGAAGCAAGGAGAACAATATACCTAAAAATCTCACATTGGTGTGGCCAAAAGAAGGAGTTGTGGCTACCACAAGTTTGACTAAGTAAAGGGGTAAGCTCTTCAACCTTCAAGCTTCTAAATATGGTTTCTAGATATTTATGGGTTGAATGATGTGAAATGTTGATAGGAATGATGAATGTAGTGATGGGTGAGTAATATTAAGGGAGATTTATAAAGAGGAAATACATGGAAAAGTGATGGAAAACTTAAGAGATGGTAAAATGATATTTGTGGAAGAGTGAAATGTGATTTAAGGGTTTGAGGAGTATGAATAGACAAATAAGTGAAATGTGTATGTTTAGAAGATGAAAAAGAAAATAACTTGAAGATTTATACGTGTAGCTCGGAATACGTGAGACACGACTGACCCGAATCGTAAAATGAGCGAACGTGACAAAGGAAATACGAGCCCGATTCGAGGTAAGGGACTGCGTGTTAGCTATAGAGATGTTCGTGCATAATATTTTACAGTAATTTCATAGATATAGTGCTAAAATTACTACGATACTACGATTCTATGAAATGATATGGAGCATTAAATGTATTATGATATATATATATATGTATTGAGAAAATGGAATGGGGTAAGGAAATAGCATGATATGCATGTTTTCAATGTTTTTATCAATTTTGTATTGATATTAGTGATTGAGAAATGATGATGATAGGTTGGCTAATTTTACATGTTTTAGCATCGAGAGGCATGCTGCATAAATAAATATGTTTTGATTTTTAAAAAGAGAAAATAGCCACCTCTCAGATTTGAGATGTGATTTGGTGTTGGAGCTCTAGCTCACACCCGTTTTAATGACTTTGACTATGTGCTGGAGTGTTAGCTCGCACATGTTTCTATGCTTTAGATATGTCGTGCTGGAGTTTAACTCGCACGATGGTTTTGAGAAAAGTGCTAGAGCATTGCTCGCAATCGTTTTTACTAAGTTGAGGTAAACCTGGGGGTTTGGGACCCAAGGGGATGCCAACCGACAGCCTAGGAACGGGCTGGGCCTTAACGATAAATCGTACCACGCTGGAACCTTGCAATGACTATGTGTCACACGGATTTTCTCACCTAGTATATGAGACATGGTTCAGAATGAAAAGTCCATCGGAGTTGGAGTATGAACTTGGGTCCACGGACGTACGTAGTACTGTGTAGTTGTCCGTTGGTATACTATGTACCATGCTGGGTGCACGTGGGTATGAGTATCACATAGATGACACATGGCGTACCTTATACTGTGATATGATGAGGAGATAAGGATGATTGAGATGAGCCGGAGGGTAGGAGTGACCCATCCCCCTTGAGGTGAAGTGATGCCCTATGCACACCTGATCAGTAAGGCCTGAGATCACTGACTATGGCCATATGTTATGGATATTGTTTGCCAAAATTTTCATGCCTATCTCAGAGATTCGAGAAACTGAGAAAACTCAAAAAAGAAAGAGATTTGAGGAAAAGAAATGATTGAGAAAATAAAGAGATTTTGTATTTTGATAAATCTTTGATTTATACACTTGTGCCGTGAGGGCACTGCTTTATGAATCATGCTTTAAAATGGAAGCATGACATATTTGATTTACATGAAAATGCAAATGAGAAATGTATGTTTAAATGCATTTTCCTATAATATTTCCATATATAACGAAAACATGGTTCTGGTTTGTGAGATCTAAGAATTTCGGACATACTTTAAATATGTAATAAGAATTTGAAGTGTAATTTATTGAGCTAAGTGAATTGGGGAATAATAATTGGAGATTTGTATGTTAAGTGTTTAAAATAAGTATGAAGTATGAGGACAGATCGATCCGGGAGAAGGAGAGATCGATCTGGTGAGTTAAAAATGACAAGGAAGGAGGAATTTAAGGAGCAGATCGATCTCCAATGGAAGAGGATCGATTTCCTTATGATTTTGTTTGAGAGAAGATCGATCTCATGAGGAAGAGATCGATCTCCAAATGATTCTGTTTGGGAGAAGATCGATCTCCTCAAGGAGCAGATCGATCTCATAAAGCCATAAAGAGATCGATCTCACCCCTCAACAGATCGATCTCCGAGGCATAAAATTGTCCAAATCGTCCCCAAAATTCAAATGCAGATCGATCTCATCAAGAGCCAGATCGATCTCCTACCCTCAGCCTATATAAGGAACTCCTATTTTTCTCCTGCAATCTCACTTTCTCTCTCTTCCAACCCCCATTTTCACCGAAACCTAGCTTTCTCACTCATCCAAAGCACCCATTTCCTTCCAAATCAGAAGTTGTGGTAAGAAGGAAAGTTGTTCCTCATCAAAGGGAGAACAACATACTTGGAAATCGAAAGACGGATCGAATCGAGGCAAGAGATAAGCTCTCCACAAGTTTTTGGTAATTTCTAAACTTCAATCCTTATATCTGAGATGATTTTGATGATAATGGTTGTTGGCATTGTGTTGAAATAGCTGAAAAATGATTAGGGATTTATGAAATTGCAATGTGGTTGGAGTGATAATGATATTTAGCAATTTTGGGAATTTGAGCTATAAATGGAGATTTAGATAATGTGGTGTATTAGCATATATATTGTGGCATAGGAAATATAGAATGTTGAGGTGTTGTGAGCGAGATTGTGGTTTGTGGTGGAGTTATGAGAATTGAGAAATTTGAGGAGTTATGAGCAATTATGCTCGATTTTGAGAATTGAGGTTGATGTGATAGTTGAATATTGATGTTTTTAACATCGTTTGGACAGCTCGGGAGTTCCAGAGTGGAATGCGAGGCTAGTCCGTGATACGGGGGAAACGATTGCACTATACGAGGTGCAAAGAGGTAAGGGAAACTAAACCATTTGTGTATGTGATTTGCGAACTATTATAGCGTGAATTGTGATTTATAAAACAAGCATGTTGAGTGTTGTGTTGTGATACAATTGCACATGATTTTTATAGCCGGTTGGAGCCCAATGTTTTTATGAGTTTATAACTGGGCTCTACGTTAAGGCAATATTGAGATTTGAGAAATGTGTGCGTGCTTTGCCGGTTGGGACTCGGTTTCAATATGTTTTGTGTTGAGTACAAAACGGTTTTCAAATGAGTTTTATGAGAGAAAAACCACTATGAGTTCTACGTGAAGGCAAACTAGTCTTATGTGATAAGACTTAGGTGTGTAATTTTGAGTACACACCGGGCATTGCTCTGGTAGCATGTAAGCCCGATTCTTCTCCGTTCTGGTAACGTGAGAATAACACATTCTGTGGTTATGCCACGTATACTTGGTGGCCGTTGCCACGTGAGAAACCCTATTTGGTGGCCGTTGCCAGTGAGAAACCCCATTTGGTGGCCGTTGCCACGTGAGAAACCCCATTTGGTGGCCGTTGCCACGTGAGAAACCCTATTTGGTGGCTATTGCCACGTGAGAACCCCATTTGGTGGCTGTTGCCACGTGAGAAACCCTATTTGGTGGCCGTTGCCACGTGATAATCCTAATTGGTGGCCGTTGCCACGTGAAACCCTATCCTGTGGCTGTGCCACGTGTGAATTTAAATCAGTGGCTATGCCACGTGTGTTTAGTGGCTATGCCACGTGTGAAATTAAATCAGTGGCTATGCCCGTGTGTTTAGTGGTTGTGCCACGTGCATTATTATTACAGTGATTTTATCACGTTAATTGAGAAAGCGTTTATCACATTATTTTCACATGCTTTGTTATTGCTCTAGACTGAGCCTTTTTACTTCATGTTTTCACATGATTTGAGACATGAGAATGTCGTTTTGAGTACTTTCATGCTATGGTTTTCAAATGAGATTAATGAGTTTCACCTACAAATAAATATTTTGTGATGTGCATTTTGGTTTATGAAATGAGTCCCTTACCCCCTTTACTGAGCGATTTAGAAGCTCACCCTGTTTTCTTTCCCCCCAGATTTCTTCAAGTGAAAAGGGTTTTCCTGCGACGTACGGAGTAGTGGCTAGTTGAGGACTTGAGCTCCAGGCAATTACTGGGTTTCCCATATATTGTATTTTGAGGTATCTTTTATCTTTTCATGTACCCAGACAATTACTGTATTTGCAGACACTTGATGTATAACATTGTGTGGGATGTATTAGGATTATTTAACTTGAGATTGATTAATGTACTTGATATGATATATAATTTCTAGTGATGAGATCCTGAGGTACGATAAATATGATGATGTATGACACTGCACAGGAATGCACTCTTAATTGAGAATTGATGAGTAAAAAGTTTTAAAATTGCCCTATTTTCCACGTTTCCGGGGCGTGACAGAGTTTTCTTAGTATCAGAGCTTAGGATGTCTAGTACTGTCAGTGTCGGTTAAGTGAAATAGAATACATCCCAAGTGTCTATAATAGTCTGGTCATGAACTGAAATTGAGGATTGAGATTTCAATCGATTCTGATATGTACGCGCAGGAGACGAGTTAAGATAGAGAATGAGTGGACGATGAGGTCGTTCGAGGAGGCAGGCAGAGTCCCCTCCGCCACCTGTCCCACAACCAGAGAGTCCTAACTCTCAATTTAATCGGATTGAGACCGATGTGAGGCAAGGTTTTGAGCAGATGGCAGCGTTATTCGCGCAACACTTTGGAGTTAATGCCTCGGGTACTACTCCTACACCACCACAAGGACCTCCCATACCCCCAATACCTCCCGTCACTCAGCCTGATGATAGAAGTATGGTCCGACTGAAGGATTTTCTGAAGATGAATCCGCCCGTATTTAAGGCAAAGAAGGATCCTACAGAGGTTGAGGAGTGGTTAACGGAGTTGAGAATTATATATGATTATCTGGGGTGCACCGATGCTGAGAGGGTCAGTATGAGTATCTATATGTTGAAAGGGAGAGCTCGAGATTGGTGGGGTACTACCTAGGGTATTCTGATGTCCCGCCAGGATGGGATTGGTTGGGAAGAGTTTCAGACAGCCTTTAGGACCCAATATGTACCACAAGCCACCCAGAAAAAGAAACAAGCCGAGTTTTTGAGTTTGGTACAGGGTGACATGTCTGTGGATGACTATGAGAGCCAATTCACAGCGCTATTGAGATATGACCCAGAGACCTTTAAGAATGAAGAGCTCCACTAAGAGAAATTTGTATATGGATTGAAGCCCATCATCAGAGATAGATTGATAGGGCTATGTATTACTGAGTTTGGAGATGCTCTGAGACGATCACAAGAGATTGAAAGAGGAATTGAAATGGTACAATCCCAGAATGAGCTCAGAGCGGTGAATAGAGATAAGGGCAAGAGGCCAGCGATTTTCCAAACAGAGGCTCGGAGAGGTTCCTTCAGAAGAGGAAAGATTGAGGTACAAAAGGGCAGATTAGAGAGTCCCAGAGGTTACCCTAACATTAGAGAGACCCCTCGAGATGTCAGGCCTGAGACAAGTTTTGCAGAAATTGTGGCCGAATGCATGATGGAAGTTGTACTGGGTCGATCCATGGATGTTTTAGATGTGGAGACATGGGTCACATGGTGAAGGATTGCCCTCAACCTCAGAAACCAGATGTCTTGGAGCCCACTAGACAACAGCCTCAGAGAGTGAATCCCCCGAGACGGGCCACTGCTGCAGAGAAAGGAAAGAGACCTGTTACACAGGGACGTGTGTTTGCCCTAGATAAGGAGACTGCTGACACTTCTGCAGAAACTATAAGAGGTACACTCTTTGTCTGTAATCATAAGGCTCATGTGTTGATTGATTCAGGATCCACGCATTCGTTTATTTCTGAGCATTTTACATGTAGATTAAACTTGAAGTTTGAACCTCTAGAATATATACTACATGTAAATACCCCTATGCGTGAATCCCAGAGAACTGAGTTAATCTGTAGAGGATGTGAGATAAAGGTGGGAGATAGAGGGATGTTAGTAGATCTAATCATGTTGAATATACATGGATTTGATGTAATTTTGGGAATGGATTGGTTGGCAGCCAATCGAGTGAGCTTAGATTGCTACACTAAGATTGTAACTTTCTCCCTACCTGAACCTTACAGTGTACGATTGAGATATTGAGGAAATGAATATGTGGAATTCTAGTAAGTAATTTGAGAATTTTGATATTATTTTGGAGAATATTAAATATGATTGTTCATGTAAAGGTTATGAGACACTCATCTCAGACGATGAGCGGGAACATCCGAGGATTGAGGATATACCTGTGGTGTGTGAATTTCTGGATGTTTTCCCAATAAATTGCCAGGTTTACCACCAGAGAGAGAGCTAGAGTTTACCATTGATTTGGTACCAGATACTCAGCCGATCTCTAAACCTCCCTACAGGATGGCATTAGTGGAACTCGAGGAATTGAAGAAACAACTACAGGAGTTATTGGATCAATGGTTCATTAGGCCCAGTGTTTCACCGTGGGGACATCGGTTTTATTTGTCAAGAAGAAGGATGGTAGTCTCAGATTATGCGTAGACTATCGGTTGTTGAATAAAGCCACAGTGAAGAATAAATACCCATTGCCCAGGATTGATGATCTACTTGATCAGCTGAGAGGGGCATCAGTCTTTTCTAAGATTGATTTGAGATCGGGCTATCACCAATTGAGGATCAAGGAAGAAGATATTCCAAAGACGGCCTTCAAGACGAGGTATGGCCATTATGAATGTCTGGTGATGTCCTTTGGATTGACGAACGCCCCTGCAGCATTTATGAGATTGATGAACGAGGTGTTCAGAGACTATCTGGATAAATTTGTGATAGTCTTTATTGATGATATCCTGGTATACTCTCAGTCGTATGAGGAGCATGCACAGCATTTGTGGTTAGTACTACAGATACTTCGAGATAACCAATTATATGGAAAGCTTAGTAAGTGTGAGTTTTGGCTGGATCAGATAGCTTTCCTTGGTCATATAGTCTCAGAGGAAGGAGTATCAATGGACCTAAGCAAGGTGGAGGCTGTGCTTAATTGGGAGAGACCGAGGACAGTTACTGAGGTACGAAGCTTCCTTGGTTTGGCAGGGTATTACAGAAGATTTGTGGAAGGATTTTCCCGGATTGCCGCCCCTTTTACTAGGCTCACGCCCAAAGAGACTCCATTTATGTGGACTGATCAATGTGAGCTCAGTTTTCAGGAATTAAAGAGGAGGTTGATAGCGGCACCTGTGTTAACTATTCCTGAGGGATCAGGAGGATTTTCAGTGTATAGTGATGCATCTTATCAAGGATTGGGGTGTATGCTTATGCAGCACGGAAGAGTGGTCGCATATGGATCGTGACAGCTGAAAGACCATGAGCGAAAGTACCCCACGCATGATTTGGAGTTAGCCGCTGTGGTATTTGCTTTGAAGATCTGGCGACACTACTTATATGGGGAAAGATTCCAAATCTTCACTGATCACAAGAGTTTGAGATATCTCTTTGATAAAAAAGAGTTAAACATGAGATAGAGGAGATGGATGGAACTCCTTAAAGATTATGACTGTGAGATTCTATATCATCCGGGCAAGGCGAATGTAGTTGCTGATGCCCTGAGCAGGAAGAGTATGATATCTGCTATGATGATCAGGAAATGGGATTTACTGGAGCAGTTTGCCGAACTTCTTATCAGAGTTAAAGAGATAGAGACTGGATTTGTGGCTAGCTTGCGAATAGAGCCCAGGATCATGGATCAAATTAGAACTGGGCAGCGCAGTGAGCAGAGATTGATAGATATGATTAGCCAAGCTGAACAGAGTTCGCAGTCAGATCTCACAGTCAGTGAGGATGGATTGTTGAGATTCAGAGGACGGATTTGTGTACCAGACGATGATACCCTGAAAAGACAGATACTGAGAGAATCCCACTGCTCGCGATACACCATGCACCCAGGGAGTACTAAGATATACCGAGACTTGAGAAAGGTGTATTGGTGGAGTGGTATGAAGCGAGACGTGGCAGAGTATGTGGCCAGGTGTTTAGTATGCCAGCAAGTGAAAGCTGAGCATCGGAAGCCCGGAGGATTACTACAGCCCTTACCTGTACCTACATGGAAATGGGAGCATGTCACCATGGATTTTATTATGGGTTTACCGAGGACCCGAAGAGGTCATGACGCTATATGGGTTATAGTGGATAGATTGACCAAGAGTGCCCACTTCCTTGCCATCAAGAGCACAGATACTGTGGATGCCTTAGCTGAGCTGTATGTCAGCGAGATAGCTAGATTACATGGGGCTCCAGTAAGTATTACTTCTGATAGAGATTCTCGATTTACTTCTAGATTTTGGACCCAGTTTCAGGAGTCCATGGGATCTCGATTGAGTTTCAGTACCGCCTATCATCCTCAGACAGATGGTCAGTCAGAGAGGACTATACAGACCCTGGAGGATATGTTGAGGGCGTGCACGATGGATTTTAAGGGATCATGGGACGATCACCTGCCCTTAGCAGAGTTTGCATACAATAACAGCTATCATGCGAGTATTGGAATGGCACCTTTTGAGGCTCTATATGGTAGGAGGTGTAGATCCCCTGTAGCTTAGGAAGAAGTCGGTGACAGAAAGATAAATGCTCCCGAGCTTATTGAGCAAGCCGTACATAGTGTGAAACTCATATGTGAGAGGTTACGTGCTGCACAAAGTAGACAAAAAAGCTACGCAGATGTACGTAGACGACCACTCGAGTTTGAGGTTGGTGATGCAGTATTTTTGAAAATATCACCGAGTAAGGGTATCATGCGATTTGGGAAGAAAGGGAAATTGAGTCCTCGATACGTAGGACCATTCGAGATTCTTGAGAGAGTGGGAGAGGTAGCCTACAGATTGGCATTACCCCCACAGATGTCCGGAATACATAACGTCTTTCATGTGTCTATGTTGAGGAAGTACCACCCGGACCCTTCTCATGTTATAGAGTATGATGAGATGGACATACAAGAGGACATGAGCTACACTGAGGAACCCGTCTGGATTCTCGATAGAAAGGAGAAGGTACTGAGAACCAAGAGCATCCCATTAGTGAAAGTTTTGTGGAAACATCACTCAAGGGAAGAGGCAACGTGGGAACTAGAGAGTCTCATGAAGGAGAAATACCCCCATCTATTTGACTAGTTGAGTTGAATTTGGAGGACCAAATTCTTTTTAAGGTGGGGAGGATGTGAGATCTAAGAATTTTGGACATACTTTAAATATGTAATAAGAATTTGAAGTGTAATTTATTGAGCTAAGTGAATTAGGGAATAATAATTGGAGATTTATATGTTATGTGTTTAAAATAAGTATGAAGTATGAGACAGATCGATCTGGGAGAATGAGAGATCGATCTGGTGAGTTAAAAATGACAAGGAAGGAGGAATTTAAGGAGCAGATCGATCTCTAATGGAAGAGGATCGATCTCCTTATGATTCTGTTTGAGAGAAGATCGATCTGATGAGGAAGAGATCGATCTCCAAATGATTCTGTTTGGGAGAAGATCGATCTCCTCAAGGAGCAGATCGATCTCATAAAGCCATAAAGAGATCGATCTCACCCCTCGACAGATCGATCTCCTAGGCATAAAATTACCCAAATCGTCCCCAAAATTCAAATGCAGATCGATCTCATCAAGAGCCAGATCGATCTCCTACCCTCAGCCTATATAAGGAACTCCTGTTTTTCTCCTGCAATCTCACTTTCTCTCTCTTCCAACCGCCATTTTCACCGAAACCTAGCTTTCTCACTCATCCAAAGCACCTATTTTCGTCCAAATCAGAAGTTGTGGCAAGAAGGAAAGTTGCTCCTCATCAAAGGGAGAACAACATACTTGGAAATCGAAAGACGGATCGAATCGAGGCAAGAGATAAGCTCTCCACAAGTTTTGGGTAATTTTTAAACTTCGATCCTTATATCTGAGATGATTTTGATGATAATGGTTGTTGGCATTGTGTTGAAATAGCTGAAAAATGATTAGGGATTTATGAAATTGCAATGTGGTTGGAGTGATAATGATATTTAGCAATTTTGGGAATTTGAGCTATAAATGGAGATTTAGACAATGTGGTGTATTAGCATAGATATTGTGTCATAGGAAATATAGAATGTTGAGGTGTTGTGAGCGAGATTGTGGTTTGTGGTGGAGTTATGAGAATTGAGAAATTTGAGGAGTTATGAGCAATTATGCTCGATTTTGAGAATTGAGGTTGATGTGATAGTTGAATATTGATGTTTTAACATCGTTTGGACAGCTCGGGAGTTCCAGAGTGGAATGCGAGGCTAGTCCGTGATACGGGGGAAACGATTGCACTATACGAGGTGCAAACAGGTAAGAGAAACCAAACCATTTGTGTATGTGATTTGCAAACTATTATAGCATGAATTGTGATTTATAAAACAAGCATGTTGAGTGTTGTGTTGTGATACAATTGCACACGATTTTTATAGTCGGTTGGAGCCCAATGTTTTTATGAGTTTATAACTGGGCTCTACGTTAAGGCAATATTGAGATTTGAGAAATGTGTGCGTGCTTTGCCGGTTGGGACTCGGTTTCAATATGTTTTGTGTTGAGTACAAAACGGTTTTCAAATGAGC
The DNA here is from genome assembly GCA_033439115.1 of Firmiana major. NCBI lineage: Eukaryota > Viridiplantae > Streptophyta > Magnoliopsida > Malvales > Malvaceae > Firmiana > Firmiana major. The sequence goes on along the minus strand of CM065908.1, from coordinate 38,596,075 downwards.
TTTATGAGAGAAAAACCACTATGAGTTCTACGTGAAGGCAAACTAGTCTTATGTGATAAGACTTAGGTGTGTAATTTTGAGTACACACCGGGCATTGCTCTGGTAGCATGTAAGCCTGATTCTTCTCCGTTCTGGTAACGTGAGAATAACCCATTCTATGGCTATGCCACGTATACTTGGTGGCCGTTGCCACGTGAGAAACCCTATTTGGTGGCCATTGCCACGTGAGAAACCCCATTTGGTGGCCGTTGCCACGTGAGAAACCCCATTTGGTGGCCGTTGCCATGTGAGAAACCCTATTTGGTGGCCGTTGCCACGTGAGAACCCCATTTGGTGGCCGTTGCCACGTGAGAAACCCTATTTGGTGGCTGTTGCCATGTGAGAATCCTAATTGGTGGCCGTTGCTACGTGAAACCCTATCCTGTGGCTGTGCCACTTGTGAATTTAAATCAGTGGCTATGCCACGTGTGTTTAGTGGCTATGCCACGTGTGAAATTAAATCAGTGGCTATGCCACGTGTGTTTAGTGGTTGTGCCACGTGCATTATTGTTACAGTGATTTTATCACGTTAATTGAGAAAGCGTTTATCGCATTATTTTCACATGCTTTGTTATTGCTCTAGACTGAGCCTTTTTACTTCATGTTTTCACATGATTTGAGACATGAGAATGTCGTTTTGAGTACTTTCATGCTATGGTTTTCAAATGAGATTAATGAGTTTCACATACAAATAAATATTTTGTGATGTGCATTTTGGTTTATGAAATGAGTCCCTTACCCCCTTTACTGAGCGATTTAGAAGCTCACCCTGTTTTCTTTCCCCCCAGATTTCTTCAAGTGAAAAGGTTTTTCCTGCGACGTACGGAGTAGTGGCTAGTTGAGGACTTGAGCTCCAGGCCATATATTGTATTTTGAGGTATCTTTTATCTTTTCATGTACCCAGACAATTACTGTAATTGCAAACACTTGATGTATAACATTGTGTGGGATGTATTAGGATTATTTAACTTGAGATTGATTAATGTATTTGATATGATATATAATTTCTAGTGATGAGATCCTGAGGTACGATAAATATGATAACGTATGACACTGCACAGGAATGCACTCTTAATTGAGAATTGATGAGTAAAAAGTTTTAAAATTGCCCTATTTTCCGCGTTTCCGGGGCGTGACATGGTTTATACATGCATGGGCTATGTAGGTAGTACGATATCTACCTGCTAGAATTCATTTCCTTACTGAGCTGTGGTTTGCTCATCCCACTATTTTCCCCCTCCAAGTACTAAGAAGTAGGAAAATGGTGGTCTCTAGATTCCATTTTGAGTTGGAAAGCTCCCGTCAGTTGTAAAGGTATAAGAATTGTATACACAAGTATATTTTGTATCTATCATGATGTATCGCACAGTTACACCTTGGAATTGTAAACAGATTTATGGAGATGATATGTAAGTACATTGTATTTATACAATTGATTTTGTATATCTACGCACACCTGGGAGTGTGAATTAAAGTTTTAAATTTTCTGCTGTAAATGTATGAATATAGAAATTGCGTCGCCTCACAACCTAACTGTAAATAGTAATTGTATGGATGAAGGACACTTGGAATTGGGGTGTGACAACTCATGTCTCACTGAATGTCCAAAGCTTCATATTCAATGACATGGGAGGGATCCGGATTATATCGCCTCAACATGGAGACGTGGAAGACATTATGTACCTCAACAAGCTGTAGAGGTAAAGCTAGCCGGTAAGCAACATCTCCCACTCTCTCTAGTATCTCAAACAGACCAAATAAAGTGAGGGCTCAACTTCTCTTTCTTTCCAAATCGCACGATGCCCTTACTCGGAGATACTTTTAAAAATACAGAGTCCCCAATATGAAATTTAAGTGGCCATCTACGCACATCGGCATAACTCTTTTGTCTACTCTGAGCAGCCCAAAGTTTGTCACAAATAATCTGAGCGCCCTTTGTTGCTTGTTCCACTAAATCAGGAGCCATAATTTTTTGATCACCCACTTCTTCCCAAGCAATTGGGGATCTACATCTCCTACCATATAGAGCTTCAAAAGGAGCCATACCAATGCTAGCATGATAACTGTTATTATAGGCAAATTCCGCAAGTGGCAGATAATCATACCATGAGCCATTAAAATCTAGCGCACACGCCCTTAACATATCCTCTAAGGTCTGAATAGTCCGCTAGGATTGACCGTCAGTCTGAGGATGATAAGTAGTGCTCAAATTCAGTCGAGATCCCATAGCTTCCTGAAAACGAGTCTAAAACCTCGAAGTGACCCGGGAATCTCTATGAAAAGTAATGCTCACAGGAGCTCCATGTAATCGTGCCACCTCTTAGACATACAATTCTGCTAGCACATCCAGAGAATTAGTGCTCTTAATAGCAAGGAAGTGGGCACTCTTTATCGGTCTATCCACAATTACCCAGACTATATCATGACCTCTTTAGGTCTTGTGTAACCCCATAATAAAATCCATCGTTATGTGCTCCCATTTTCATGTAGGCTCTGGTAATGGCTTAAGAAGACTCGTGCGCTTCTGATGCTCAATCTTAACTTGTTGACATACCAAGCACCTGACCACAAATTCTGCTACCTCCCTCTTCATACCAGTCCACCAGTTCACCTTCCGCAGATCATGGTACATCTTGGTACTGCCTGGGTGCATGGTGTAATAGGAACAATGAGACTCTTTCAAAATTTGTTGCTTTAGGGCATCATCGTTTGGAACACAAATTCAGCCTTTAAACCTCAACAGTCCATCCTCACTGACCATAAAATCTGACTACGAAGTTTGTTTTGCCTTGCTAACCTTGTCTAATAACCTCTAATCAATTCTATGCCCTATTCTAATCTGATATAAGATACTGGGCTTAAATCATAAGCTAGCCACAAATCCAACCTCCGCTTCTTCAACAATAATCCTAAGACCGACGAATTGTTCCCTTAGCGCCCATTCTATAACCATCATATACGATACCATACTTTTCTTGCTGAGAGCATCAGCCACCATGTTCGTTTTACCTGCATGATACAAAATCTCGTAGTCATAATCCTTAAGGAGCTCTATACATCGTCTCTGTCTCATGTTAAGCTCCTTTTGATCAAATATATACTTTAAGCTTTTGTGGTTAGTGAAAACCTAAAATTTCTCACCATATAGATAATACCACCAAATCTTCAAGGCAAATACTACAGTGACTAACTCCAGGTCGTGGGTGGGATGCTCATGGTCCTTTAATTGTCAGGAACCGTAAGCTATTACTTAACCGTTCTGCATAAGTACACATCCCAAACACTGGTAAGAAGCATCACAATATACCGCAAATCCCCTTGAACCACTCAGAATCGTCAGGACGGGTGTGGTAGTTAATCTCTGTTTGAGCTCCTGAAAACTCTATTCACATGCTTCAGACCATAATAAGGGAACTCCCTTATGCGTGAGCTTAGTTAATAGAGCTGCTATTTTGGAAAATCCTTCTACAAATCTTCGGTAGTACCCCGCCGGCCCCAAAAAAGTCTGAATCTCAATCACAGTTTTCAGTCTCTCCCATTTAAGTACTGCTTCAACCTTGGATGGATCAACTGACACTCTGTCTTTGGATATAATCTGACTGAAGAAAGCTATCTGCTCCAGCCAAAATTCACACTTACTTAGTTTCCCATATAATTGTTTCTCCTGAAGGGTTTGGAGCACTGTCCTCAAATGCTGCTCATGTTCTTCCCAGGATTTAAAGTACACCAAGATGTTATCGATAAAAATAATTACAAATCGATCTAGATAATCCCAGAATACTTCATTCATTATACTCATGAAAGCAACCGGGGTATTGGTCAGACCGAAAGGCATCACCAAGAAATCATAGTGGCCATATCTTGTCCTGAATACTGTCTCAGCCACATTATCCTTCCTGATCCTCAACTGGTGATAGCTAGACCTCAGATTAATCTTCAAAAATACTGAAGCCCCTCTCAACTGATCAAATAAGTCATCAATTCTGGGCAGAGGGGTACTTATTCTTTACTGTAGCCTTATTCAGCAATCTATAATCTATACACAACCGGAGGCTACCATCCTTCTTCTTGACAAACAAAATCGGAGCTCCCCAAGGTGACACATTGGGTCTTACAAAACCCTTGTCTAGAAATTCTAGTAACTGCTTTTTCAACTCCTCTAATTCTACCGATGCCATTCGATAGGGAGTCTTAGAGATTGGCTGGGTATCTGATACTAAATCAATAGTAAACTCCAGCTCTCTCTCTGGCGATAACCCCAGTAATTCCTCAAGAAAAACATCCAGGAACTCACATAATACTGGTATATCCTGAATACTTAGGTGTTCCCGACTAATATCAAAGATGGAGGCTATATAACCTTTATAAACAAAACCACAAGAATTACAAAAAATTTATTCTTCAAATTTCACATTTTTATTTCTTAACTGCAAAACATACTTCAAATTTATCAGGTAAATAGAAGGTTACAGTTTTGGTAAAGCAATCTAAACTTACTCGATTGGTGGCTAACCAATCCATACCCAAAATTACATCAAAGCCATACATGTTTAACAAAATTAGACTTGCTATCATGACCCTATCTCCCATGTTAATTTCACCTTTCCTACACACTCTATCAGTTATTTGTGTCTCATGCAAAGGAGTGTGAATGTGACATATATAATCTAGAGGTTCAGATTATACATACAGGCACTTTACAAACTGAGGTAATATGAACAAGTGTGTGGATCTAGAATTAAATAAAACATTAGCTCTATGATTACAGACAAGAATATTACCTGTAATAACATCGGATGAGGCATCTGCTGTCTCTTAATCAATCGCGAAGAATCATCCTCGAGTGACAGGCCTCTTACCTTTTTCTTCTGCTATAGCCTGTCTCTGAGGGATCTACCTCTTAACCGCTTGGGTTTATCTCTCAGGCGGTGGGAGAGGCTGATCTCGTGGCAGTGGAGTCTGCTATTGTAGAGAATCTCTCATTATGTTCCCTTTCTCACCACATCTAAAACATACTCCTGCTCTCCAAAGGCAAGGTCCACTATGTGCTTTGCCATATTTTGGACAATTCTATCTAGTTATCAGTTGGCCTCGGGTGGCCGTAGGAGTAGTAGTAAGGGTCACAGGTTTATCAACCCTCACTGGAGCCTTACCAAGTCTCAATCTCTTTGGCTGACCACTTTTTGCTTCAGTTTTAAGGATCTCCACTCTCTTACCTTTACCCTTTAATTTCCCAAAAAATCCATATTGAGCATAAGTAATGTCTAAACCTCTCTCTACGTATTGTGCGTGTCTCAAAGCTTCACTGAATTATGTAATACAAAAACCAAGTAATCTATCCTGAATAACAGGTCTCAATCTAGATAGGAACCTCCGCACACAATGCGGCTCATCTCTGACCGTCTCTGGGTCATACCGCATAAGGGTAGTAAATCTATTCTCATATTCATCGACAGTCATACTGCCCTGAGTCAGCTCCAAAAAAATCCATCTGCATTTTCTATTAGGTAGCGAACGGTACATATTGACCCCTGAAGGCATCTAGGAAGATCTCCCATGTAATATTTGGATGCCTAGACATTAAACAAGTCCTAGTGACTCTCCACCATACACTGACTTGCCCAGTTAACATGTATGTCGCTATTCTGACTCTATCCACATCCATGCACTGTAGATACTCAAATATTCGCTCTAAATCAGTCAACCATTCCTCGACCCTTACCAGTTCCTTCACACCCTTAAACTCTAGAGGATGCATCTTAAGAAAATCTTTCATTCTACCCTTATTTTTTATATTTGTCTCAACCTGTACCTGAGGCAAAGCTACCGGAGGTGCCTGAGGGGCCTGTGGGGGAGGAGAAAGAGGAAGATGTGCAGGCGCAGGAGCATCAGTGTTTGTAGCATTTACCCTAACCTGTTGGGCAAGCATGGTTGTAATTGTACCAAGCCCTTCTCTTATACTTCGTACTTCTTGCTCAAGCAACCTCATCCGAGCATTCAGACTATTAGGCTGAGGGGGAGGTGATAAAGGAGGTTGATTTTGCCTCCATGGGCGACCTCTTCTACCCCTCATTTTCGCTGATACAATTTCTTGCAACGATACCAATAGTTTTAGTTACAGCTATCATATGTATATATAATTTATAACCAGACAAATACAGATACTTGAGATGTAATCACACTTGTCCTAACCAACACTGACAATACTAGACAACCTTCGCTCTGATACCACTTTTTCTATAACGCTCCGAAAGCGCAAAAATAGGGGCTAACTTTTTTTTTATCTCTACTTAGATTGTATTCCTATACAGTGTAGGATACTTCTTTCTTTCTTTATTTATTTTCTAGTATTTGTACATTCTAACCACCTCATGCTTTAAATAGTAAGTAGCATCTACAGAATAATTGTTTCTTGAACGTTTACATACTAATCCATAAAAACAGTAATTACATCCTGTAATAATTATACAACCACGTATCTGTACATTATACATATCTAGAAATAAACATTTGTTATTATACCTGAACAAGTACCTCGTAGATCGCTACGTAACACTTATTGCAGAAAATCTGAAATGGAGAAAAATAGGGTGAACTTCTAGGGAAAAGCTTCGTAAGGAATACATTTAGAATAATTCTGACTATATAAAGCATGTGGAAAATCATGCAAAGTACACTTTCATACTTTACTTCTAAAAATCAAAACATAAACTAATGAAAAATAATCATTCAAATGTACGTATAAACTTTATTTTGTACGTAAAACATTCACATAGGAAAATATCATATATGTGTATACTTTCCTTTTTAATACAATGAAAGTCTTTTCATTTGAAAACATAAAACAAGTTTTCTTTCATGAAAACATCATCATGCATAGTTTCCTTTCGTGAAACATTCATCATACATAATTCATTTCGTAAAATCATCATCATTCATAAATTATTTCTTAAAATCATCATCGTTCATAATTCATCATCATTCATATGTCATCATCATTAAAGAATGGCGACTAGGCTATATCTGAGTCATGTAATACATGTCATCCTCCGTAGAGGGTCATAATCATATCGATGGCCATGGTGAGGACTGTAAACTAGATCAGGGTCATAGATCAATCATAATCATAAACATAGGTAGTATCGAATCATCACAATTTACACTAGCACATAGCTAGGGCACGGGCACCAATGGTACTCGCCGTGCAAGAGATATACAAACGTGCTGCGCGGGCACGAGATACTACCAGAATTCATCATCATAGACCACGAGTAGCGAGTCAACCACCATACAGGTGAAGACAAGCGCTATAAGGGTCCTACATATCGGCATCTCAAGTGGCGAAGTCGAAGCACCATGAGCAGTTGCCATGTATATAAATAGCTTTCTAGTTTCAAAATATCTTTTTCTTTTCTTAAATACTTTCAAAAAACATCAAAGTTTCCGTTGAAACATGAATATAAAATCATTTAGAAAACTATAAAATATTCATGTGTTTCATACTTCATATCATTTCATGAACATAATTATGCTTTATAAATCATTTCATAAACGTAAATAGGTAAGAAATAAGCTAAATTACACCCCTTACCTCATAAACCTTAGGGCAGTGCATAATCGTCGGGTCTCAAGATTACCTCGATTTACGTGTAAAATTCTTGAGCTGCCCAAAACGATACCAATTCATCATATATTGATCAATTTCATCTTAACACATTAAATTTTGATTTATCTTCTCGAAGTTTAACCAATTTTGACTTTTCAGTCAAACTTCGAGAAGATAAATCAAAATTTAGTGTTAAGATGAAATTGATCAATATATGATGAATTGGTATCGTTTTGGGCAGCTTGAGAATTTGGCATGCAAATCAAGGTAATCTCAAGACCCGACGACTGTGCACTGCCCCTAGGTTTACAAGGCAAGGGGTGTAATTTAGCTTAATTCTGACCTATTTACGTTCATGAAATGATTTATAAAGCATAATTATGGTCATGAAATGATTTATGAAGTATGAAACACATAAATATTTTATAGTTTTCTATATGACTTTATATTCATGTTTCAACGGAAACTTTGATGTTTTTCGAATGTATTTAAGAAAAGAAAAATAGATTTTGAGACTAGAAGGCTATTTATATGCATCGAAATTGCTCGTGGTGCTTGTGGAATATACATATAAGAATATAGGTATATATATTTATAGACATATATGTGGGATACAATGAAGAGCGATAGAAAGGGAAGCATCATGGCTCTCAGTTGGAAAGGGGAATCGAAGAAGCTAAAGAACCGAGGGGCAATAGACATGAGGTTAAGGAATTTGGAATGACACACAGTAGGAAGGAAAATAATGGTGGACTAAAATCTGGCAGTGGGCTGGTGAGACAATGATGCTGGAACGTGAAGAGAGGATAGCTGTAGGTAGTAGGTATGTTTGGTAGATAAAAAGGAAGAGGGGAAAATCCAATGTCCCAGTATGCACTGCCACAATTAGGTTTTAAAGAGGAAAAAAAATTGGAGGCTCGGAGATGGGGAAGGTAAGGCTACTACTAAAGAAAGGAGAGTGACGTTTCACAAAAAGTATATACGTATATCCATTTAAACAATACATGAATTGGTGAGAATGGTAAATGATGATAAGATAGCCTGTCCCAATTACCCAAGACTTTCATCTTGTGCACTGCTAGAATGACAGACTGAATGAGGGATGGATTGACTGAGGGATTAGCTTATGCAAAGAAGATGAGATGACGAGAAACCATGAGAATTAATCTGAAGCACGAAAGAAATGGAAAGGAAACAAGAAACAGGGGCTTAGTTTCTTAAGTTGTTTCAATCCGAGAGAGAAAGAGAGAAAGAGAAGAGGCAGAGCAAGGGAAGGACCACGTTGCTTTTGTTTGAGGCTTACGAGGAGAAGAGAAAATAGTAAAAATAAAGAGCTGTTTAGAGAAAGAAGGCAGAGAGGTAAAACCGAGGCTGACCTCCACGGTTCTTGAAGGATTCAATGTATAGGAAACAGAGGGAGAGACAGTAAAATCGAGAGAATGAAAGGAAGAGTCGAGGCTGTGAGTAAGGGGAGAAGTTGAAATAGGATAGAAAAGATAGAAACAGTAGAGTGAAAAAAGGAAGAAAGGGAGCTAGCAGACCGAAGTAGAACCGAAGTCGAGAATAGGGGAAGCTGCTTCTCGACAACGATAGTTATGGTGGAAGGCTGAAACGATGGTGATAGTGCTGGAGGAGGATGGTCGGATCATGAGGATGACAATGATGATGATAAGAATGTGACTGGTAGAGGTGGAGGCAGTGCCGAATAGAAGGAAAGAGACAGTGAACAGGGTCGTTGGGTGATATATGAAGAAGAAAAGAAGAAGAAGGAAGAAAAAAGGCTGGAAAAAGGAAAAAAGATTCAAAAAAGGGGAAGAATATATATACATTTATAATTATGTATATACATATATATTAGAGAATAGAAGAAAAAAATTTAAGAAAGAAGAGAGTGTACTGAAAATTGGGGAAAAGGTCAAGGGAAAAACAGTCCGAAAATATTAGTTCAAAAATTCTGGGGAAATAAATTAATTGGAGTGGACCGACTGTCAGACCTAGATTTTGTAGCTTGTACCTTATGATTCCTATGTGTATGAACATTTTATTACATAGTTGAATCATAATAAGAGTATTTACTAACATGCAATCAACAATTTAAGAAATTTAAAAATGCATGTAAGCTACATAACAACGAGATAAGGGTTAAGTTAATTCCCAAACGAGTGCAGGGGTAAAACGGTCAAATGACTGAAATTAGGTATAATTTCGATAAGACAATTTCATTAAAAATATGAAATTGAGGAATCTTGATCAAAATCGAGGAAAATATTTAATTTCGAGCCCAATTGATCAAGATATAAATTTATTAGAATTTATCGAAATTTTTACCTCGAAAAATGAGCCCAAAAATAGTGGAAAAATATACCGAAAAGATAAAATCGGACTGATAAATTCATTTACGGATTCAATGAATTTAATATGAATTTTTGAGATATTTTGAGATATTTTTGGGATATTTATGGGATTTTTATGGGATTTTTATTATTATTAAAATAATAATAAAAATATATTATAAAAAAAAGAGGGAAATCTGAAATTGGGACGCGGGGAGAGAGAAAAAATGGAGAGAAACCGCGTGGAAGCCGACCCGAGGGAGAAGATCACCGAACGACCACCACCGGCGACCCCACGGCCAGGACAGAGGTCGAAAAAGGAAGAGGAGGACCGTGCGCACCCATCGGCACCGGTCACTCCATCCACCGACGCGGGAAGCCGACGAATCGAAGAGGTGAAGCCGCGGGGGAAAAGAAGGAATCTGGCGGCCACCGGCAGTGCTTAGTCCCGATCGAGCCCAGCCGAGTGTTGCCCAGGCTGAGACGCCCCGAACGGCGGTGATTATGCGTCGGGAACCGGCCGGAATACGTCGGCACGGTCAAAGGATGCCTGAACCGGTCGGCGGTTCAGGGGAGAAGGTTCTGCGCTGAACAGGACCAGACCGGTTCAGCCAAGGAGAAAAATGGAAAAAAGAGGAAAAAGAAAGAAAAAGGAAAAGGAAAATTTTTGAGATTTCACCGGACTTCGGGTAAGTCGATACGAGGTCAAAAGTGATCGATTTGATTTCTGATGAATTTATTTAAATTATATTTAATCGAAAATTGACCTGGAGTTAAATATAATAAATTGTGCAGTTCGACGATAAATTTCGAACGGAAGCCCGATCGAACTTCGATTTGCGTACCATCGCATATTCTCGGGTAAGTAAAGTTCATTTACGATAAATTATGTGATTATTGCGTATTTAAGATTTATTTTACGCATTTCGGATTAAATTCCGTATTTAGTGAATTATATTCGAAATTTTGAATTAAATGTCGTAAATGATATACGGGCTATCCAAAGAGCTTGGAATAAAGCCCAATGGGTATTGGTAGGCCCAATGAGTCGATAGACCCTGATGAAGGGAAATAATAAGTGGAAAACGGGCTTAATACTGTCAGACCCAAAATTTTTGTAGCTTGTACCTTATGATTCCTATGTGTATGAATACTTTATTACATAGTTGAATCATAAGAAGAGTATTTACTAACATGCAATCGACAATTTGAGAAATTAAAAATGCATGTAAGCTACATAACAGCGAGATAAGGGTTAAGTTGATTCTCGAACAAGTGCAGGGGTAAAACGGTCAAATGACTGAAATTCAGTATAATTTCGATAAGACAATTTCATTAAAAATATGAAATTGAGGAATCTTGATCAAAATTGAGGAAAATATTTAATTTCGAGCCCAATTGATCAAGATATAAATTTATTAGAATTTATCAAAATTTTTGCCTCGAAAAATGACCCAAAAATAGTGAAAAAATATACCGAAAAGGTAAAATCAGACTGATAAATTCATTTACGGATTAAATGAATTTAATATGATTTTTGGAGATATTTTTAGATATTTTTGGGATATTTATGGTTATTTTATAATAAAATAATAATAAAAATATATTATAAAAAAAAAAGAGGGAAATCTGAAATTGGGACGCGGGGAGAGAGAAAAAATGGAGAGAAACCGCGTGGAAGCCGACCCGAGTGAGAAGATCACTGGGCGGCCACCATCGGCGACCCCACGGCCAGGACAGAGGTTGGAAAAGGAAGAGGAGGACCGTGCGCACCCATCGGCACCGGTCACTCCATCCTTCGACGCCGGACGCCGACGAATTAAAGAGGTGAAGCCGCGGAGGAAAAGAAGGAATCCGGTGGCCATCGGCGGTGCTTGGTCCCAATTGAGCCCAGCCGAGTGTTGCCCAGGCTTAGGCGCGTCGAACGGCGGTGGTGATGCGTTGGGAACCGGTCGGAATACGCCGGCACGACCAAAGGATGCCTGAACCGGTTGGCGGTTCAGGGGAGAAGGTTCTGCGCTGAACCGAACCGGACCGGTTCAGCCAAGGAGAAAAGGGGGAAAAGAGGAAAAAGAAAGAAAAAGAAAAAGGAAAATTTTTGGGATTTCATCGGACTTCGGGTAAGTTGATACGAGGTCAAAAGTGACCGACTTGATTTTCGATGAATTTATTTAAATTATATTTAATCAGAAATTGACCCGGAGTTAAATATAATAAATTGTGCAGTTCGACGATAAATTTCGAACGGAAGCCCGATCGAACTTTGATTTGTGTACCATTACATATTCTCGGGTAAGTAAAGTTCATTTACGATAATTTATGTGATTTATGCGTATTTAAGATTTATTTTACGCATTTCAAATTAAATTTCGTATTTAGTGAATTATATTCGAAATTTTGAATTAAATGTCGTAAATGATATACGGGCAATCCAAAGAGCTTGGAATAAAGCCCAATGAGTATTGGTAGGCCCAATGAGTCGATAGACCATAATAAAGGGAAATAATAAGTGGAAAATGGGCTTAATACGGATTAAGGCCCATTAAGGATTATTAAGGCCCATTAAGGGAAAATAGACTGTATTAATGTGTAATACAGTAGGAAAATTATAATTAACATGAGGAATGGTTATTTACAGCTCCGGAGTTTACATTGAGAGCCGATCGGACTGCGGGATTAAGCAGCACCATGGAAGTGAGGTCACGTGACGTGATCCAAGGTAAGGGACTTTTGCGAGTAGTTAGAGATACCTGCACGTATTTTCGTCTGCTTTTACATTCACTTAAAAACTCTGAGGGTCAGAAAAAGTGAATAATAATTATTACGACCCGATAGTGACAAATTACGATTTTGCCCCAGTTAGTCAAAATGTCAACTTTTGTGAAAAGTTACGAAAAGCATGGAAACTATTATTGTGAGTGTTTAATTGCTGTTTAGCAGGAAAATAAATAGATGGGCTAAAGATTTTAAGGTTGATGTGACTTAAGCACACTTTATAGTGCTGATTTTAATGTTTTGTAAACAATCTCTTTTTAAAGAGCCATCTATCATATTATGTGAGAATGAATTGTGCTAGAGCATAGCTCGCACTGGATTTCATATGTTTTCCACATACATTAGTGCTGGATTTTTATACGCACTAGATTTTCATGACATGCATGATAGAGTACTGGAGTCTTACTCGTACTCAGTTTTATATGATATATGCATGACAGAGTATTGGAGCGATTAGCTCGTACTCGAGTTTTACATGAGATACATGACAGAGTATTGGAGCGTTGCTCGTACTCGATTCTTCATGGTTTATACATGACATAGTACTGGAGCTATTGCTCGTACTTGATTTGATATTGTGCATAGCATAGTACTGGAGCTATTGCTCGTACTTGATTTAATACATGAACTATGCATTGACCTAGTTGTTGGAGGTTGCTCGCACTAGAGTTAAGTTTGTGATGTGAAACAGTGTTCGAGCGCAGTGTCGACTGTGTGTCGCACTCGAGGGCGCACACTGTATGTGATATTATATACATGGTACCTATTCATGCCGCATTCTTGTGTGACTGAGTGTCACATTTTGAGAGGATGGCCAGCATGAGGGTATTTGAGATGTGGTATGATATTTCCATAGGCGCGAGGGCTAAGACCTATAGTAGGCACCCTGACTGTGATGTTGATATTCCACGGGTACGAGAGCTAAGACCTATGGTAGGCACTCTGGCCCTGAGGACGGGTCTACGGGTGTACTTTATACCGTGTCTAAGTGGCGCGAGGTGTACGCTGTACCGTGTGTTGTTGTGGAGTTGTGGAGGATATAGCTGGAGGTTGTGATGGACTGACCCCCCTCCCGTTGCAGCAGTGATGCCCCGCACATCGAGATCTGTGTTGCTTGGGATCACATGTCGGATATGATCATAGTCTAGGATACTATTTACACTTAACCACAGAGTCTTACATGATTTATCACATTGATTGAATGATTTAAACTGCGGACAGAACTGAGGGATGGGTCGAACTCCGATTTTGTGTTGTGAATCATTTGATGCCATATTTATTGTGATTTAAATATACATGGCATGATTTACATAAAGGCATGATTTATATACAATGCATTGTTTTGCACTACATGCCTACATTTGAGAAAGAAAGCATGATTTTCTGTACATGGGATTTATTCTGTACAAGTATATATATTATATTTCAAGACATGCTTTTTAAACCGAGTAAAGGAAATAATGTTTTCAAGGCATAGCATTATTTTAAGTAGATAGTGTTGATATCTACTTGCTTGCCTGATTTCCTTACTGAGCGCGTTGTATGCTCACCCCCCTTTCTTTACATCTCTTTACAGAGCGTCAGTAGAGCGAGAGCTATCGAGGGATAGTGTCCCAGAGTCCACTGCTAGTTCCTATCGATCGCCAGGTATACCTTTATGTACAGTTGTGTATCTAAACATAGAAACAGCACAGTGATGTATACGATATATATTATGGGGAATGTATTTGTATTAGATTTTATAAAATCTTACATGTATAATAAAAGCAGTTACAGTCAGTAATAATATATTGACATGTATGTATGATATTGGATGATGTGGTAAGCGAAGACTCTGACATCGAATCACAGCCCAACCATTGAAGAGCGGAAAGGTAAGTTAAGAATGCCAAAAATTTATAGTGATTTTTGGATAAAGTCATGGATTGAGAAAGGGTCCTGACAAAAATGGTATCAGAGCAGAGGTTGGTCTGATGTAAGTCGGTGTTAGAAAATAGGAAAGTGTATATCCCCATAGTACTGTGCTGCGTTTAGATATAACTGTGTATACCAGATAGGAAATGGACTAATTCATTATTATGAATGCAGGAACTTTGCCTAAATGGCAAATACGCTTAGTGGTAGAGGTATGAGAGGTAGGGCTCGAGGCCGAGGAGATAGACCCGAGGGACGAGCTGCTGCCGGACCATTACCTACGCATGAGACTCCAGGTGCTACTGAGGCACCCGAGTGTGCAGAGATGTGCTTCACGAGATTAGAGCGTGGTCTCGAGACTATTATCGAGATACTGGCACAGACGATGCCAGGTAGGCAGGGACAGGAGGCAGGAGCTGCTACAGGAGAGGCAGTTGCCCCTGATACACCTACGTAGACGGCTGTTGCACAGAGGACTGTAGATACTCCTACACCCCCACCGGTTTCGGGTGGTAGTGGATTATGATTTGGATGTGATCTGCCTCGGTTGCGAGAATTCCAGAAGTTTAGACCTCCATCATTTAGCGGGGTCAAGGACCCAGTGGCTGCTGAGGAGTGGTTAGCAGAGCTGGAGAAGCTTTATGGATTCTTCGAGTGTACGACCTCGGAGATGGTCGCGTTTGCTGCGTTCCTACATAAGGGAGCCGCAGAGCATTGGTGGAAGTCCACACGACCTATATTGAGATCCCGACACACAGATATCAGTTGGGATATATTTCGGGAGGCCTTCAGGAGGCTATTTGTTCCCGACACCGCACAGCGGAAACTACAGGCAGAGTTTTTGGGACTACACCAGGGGAGTTTATCTGTGGACGTGTATGAGACTCGATTCCTATCCCTAGGAAGATATGACCTGGATACCATGTATAGTGAGACCAGGAAGGTTCACAGGTTTATCGACGGGTTGAGACCGATTTTGCGGTCCAAGTTGGTCCCATTAGACATAGTGACCTATGAGGAAGCAGTGCGTAGGGCGCAATTATGTGAGCAGGATTACGAGAGAAATGCTTTTGAGTTCGGGAAGTTTAGCCGTAGTTGAGATATACAGAAGAAGAGGTCGGCTAGAGATTTCAGTTATCGAGGAGGGAGGAGACTCTTCGGTAAGAGATCACGGGTAGAGGAGGCACGAAAAAGATATGCTAGACCTCCTGCTTATCCGACTGCAGCCCCAGCAAAGGGCATTGTCATAGGAGGACAAAGACCTACTGTTGATCAATGTAGAAGATGCGGTAGATCACATGGAGATAGACCGTGTTCACAGGGTGCTATGGTATGTTTCCGATGTGGGAAACATGGGCATATGGCTAGAGAGTGCCCGGAGACATTTGTGACTGCACCACAGAGGGGCAGGGAGTTTGATAGAACCCTAGCTGGTACGTCTGCTCAGAGAGGTAGAGTGACGGCAGAGGAGAAGGGGAAATAAGTGATAGGTCAAGGACGAGTACATGCTTTGGACCAGGGAACAGCAGATGCTTCATCGAATATGATTCAATGTTTCATTGCGTACGTGGTTTATATGGATAAGGCACATCCGGAGTTGTCAGATATTACTGTAGTCAGTGAGTACCCAGATGTTTTCCCGGATGAATTGCCAGGGTTACCACCAGACAGAGAGATGGAGTTCTGTATAGATCTGGTACCTGGTACGGAGCCTATTTCGAGACCACCATATCGCATGGCCTTAGTTGAGCTGGAGGAGCTCAAGAGACAGTTATAGGAACTGTTGGATAGGGGTTTTGTTTGACCAAGTGTTTCACTTTGGGGAGCACCGATTCTGTTTGTGAGTAAGAAGGATGGGAGCCTCCGATTGTGTATAGACTACCGATTGTTGAATGAGGCCACCATCAAGAATAGATACCCCCTTCCACGCATTGACGACTTGCTAGATCAGCTTCAGGGAGCACAGGTCTTTTCCAAGATTGACTTGAGGTCTGGGTACCATCAGCTGAAGGTTCGGGGTGGAGATGTACCCAAGACAGCATTTCGTACCCGATATGGCCATTATGAGTTCTTGGTCATGCCATTCGGATTGACGAATGCTCCAGCTGCTTTCATGGCTTTGATGAACGATGTGTTCAAGCCATATTTGGACCAGTTTGTTATCGTCTTCATCGATGACATATTGGTGTATTCGAGATCCAAGGAGGAACATAAGGAGCACCTCAGGATCGTGTTGCAGACGCTACGGGAGCATGAGTTATATGCTAAGCTCGGTAAGTGTGACTTTTGGTTGTCACAGATCTCGTTTTTGGGATATGTTATATCGAGAGATGGTGTATCAGTTGATCCATCTAAGATAGAGGCTGTAGTTCAGTGGGAACAGCCAAGGACAGTCACCGAGATCAGGAGTTTTCTGGGTTTAGTTGGATACTATCAGAGATTCATTGAGGGATTTTTGAAGTTGGCTGCTTCGTTGACACGTCTTACTCAAAAGAGTGCACCGTTCATATGGAACGAGGATTGTGAGAAGAGTTTTGAGGAGTTGAAGCGTCGATTGACCACCACTCCGATTCTCACTATCCCTACCAGCTCAGGAGGATTTGCAGTGTATACCGATGCTTGGCATCAGGGACTGGGCTACGTATTGATGCAGGATGGGAAGGTAGTTGCTTATGGATCCAGACAGCTGAAGGATCATGAGAAGAACTATCCGACCCATGATTTGGAGCTAGCTGTAGTAGTGTTTGCGTTGAAGGTATGGCGCCACTACTTATACGACTAGAAGTTCCAGATATTTACCGACCACAAGAGCCTCAAGTATCTGTTCTCATAGAAAGAGCTGAACATGAGACAGAGAAGATGGCTAGAGCTTCTGAAGGACTACGATTGTGAGATACTTTATCATCCGGGTAAGGCTAACGTTGTAGCCGATGCCTTGAGCAAGAAGAGCCTGGGGATGGTATCGTACATGATGGTTAGGGAACATGATTTGCTAGAGCAGTTTGCTAGCCTCAGTTTGGGAGTCATGCCTTCTGACATGGATACAGGCTATGTGATAGCTAGTCTACGCTTGGAGCCGGATCTGTTGGATAAGATCAGGGTGGCTCAGCAGACTGATCCATTTTGTATGGATGTGGGAAGTCAGATGCAGAAGGGCACCATGACTGACTTTGAGTTGAGTTTTGATGGACTACTGAGGTTTAGAGGCAGATTGTGTGTTCCCGAGGATCCAAGACTTAGGAGATTGATATTGGCGGAAGCTCATTCGTCGAAGTATACATTACATCCGGGGAGTAACAAGATGTATCAGAACCTCCAGAAGGTATACTGGTGGTCGGGTATGAAGAGAGATGTAGCAGACTTCGTGGCAAAGTGTCTCATATGTCAGCAGGTGAAGGTAGAGCATCTGAAACCTGCAGGATTGTTGCAGCCTCTACCTATACCGACATGGAAATGGGAGCATATCACCATGGATTTCGTGATGGGTTTACCGAGAACTCGCAGGAATCACGATGCTATATGGGTGATCGTTGATAGACTGACGAAGTCAGCCCACTTCCTAGCTATGAGAGCTACCGATACTCTGAGTTCATTAGCAGAACTGTATGTACGCGAGGTAGTGAGGTTACACGGTGTACCAGTGAGCATAGTCTCTGATAGGGATTCCCGCTTCACATCCCACTTTTGGGGACATTTTCAGGAAGCTATGGGAACCCAGTTGAGTTTGAGCACCGCTTTCCATCCTCAGACAGATGGTCAGTCAGAGAGGACCATACAGACTCTGGAGGACATGTTGAGAGCATGTGTGCTAGATTATCGAGGCTCCTGGGATGACCACCTGCCACTAGCCGAGTTCGCCTACAACAACAGTCATCATTCGAGTATCGGGATGGCACCATATGAGGCTTTGTATGGCCGTAGATGTCGTTCCCCTATTGGATGGGAACAAGTGGGTGTCACGACCCAATTCCATTCTCTTTAACCGAAATCACTGAAAATTTTTTGCGTTTTTACTGTTACCTTACCCGGTCGCGAACTAAACTCACCACACACTGTTGGGCTGTGAGCCAATAATAATCACCACATCTCATTCATTTTCAATAAATTAAAACGATGTCATACATGTGCATTTAATCGTGTACTTATACGAATACATGTTTTACTGACATCTACATCCCCCATAAGTACAACTCAAAAGAATACTGTGCTTTTACATTGTTTAGATACAAAAAGAATCACTGTGTATATACCTCTTAGCGATGGAGATGCAGCGGAGTCCAAAATAATACGCCTCAGTCCTCACTGGGCTACTATGCACGCTCTGTAGGGGGAAAATAGAGTGGGATGAGCAACCACACGCTCAGTAAGGCAATAATGCAAGCATGGTAGATAACTACTCTATCTACATGCTGATAGTGTTATGCGTAAATCATTTATGGTAGGAGCATGAGGAATAAAACTATGCCATGTGAATATACATATATATCATGTATCAAATCATTTGCATTGGCATATAAAACAGGGTAGAGACATCATGTATAAAACATCTCATGCTCAATCTCATTTAAATTCATAAAAGGGCAATTCATTTAGAAACTTCCTTTTTGAACCAACAACATAACACCACCAAATCCACTCACAAACCACAACCACATTTACATTCCACAATTCACGCATGTGTATAAATCTAGGTCACTATATCAAAAGTGCCTATGTGAATCATTACATCATAAATCATCCCAGACCACACACATCCAGGTGTGCGGGGTATCATGCTGGCACGAAGATGAATTATCCCTCGCCAGACTTTCTCATCACATAACCATCATGCGGTACATCGTACTCCATGTGATATACACGGTACATCGTACTCCGCAACTCATATCATGATTGGGGGTGCCATTCCTAGGTCTTATCTACCCCATACCAAGAGTTTTCCATATTCCGTGAAGGAGAGCCTTCCTGCCGAACAGAGCCTCCCCGCCTAACAGAGCCTCCCTGCCTCCTCGGGCTTAAGGATGTTAGCTTAAGGATGTAGGGCTTAAGGGTCCTTTCCGTAAGAGAGCCTCCCCACCGAACAGAGCCTCCCCGCCTAACAGAGCCTCCCTGCCTCTTCGGGCTTAAGGATGTTAGCTTAAGGATGTAGGGCTTAAGGATCTTACCTTTACCATACCCATGTAGGAGAGCCTCCCTGCCTAACAGAGCCTCCCCGCCTCTTTGGGCTTAAGGATGTTGGCTTAAGGATCCCACCTTTACCATACCCATGTAGGAGAGCCTCCCTGCCTAACAGAGCCTCCCCGCCTCTTTGGGCTTAAGGATGTTGGCTTAAGGATCCCACCGTAAGAGAGCCTCCCCACCAAACAGAGCCTCCCCGCCTAACAGAGCCTCCCCGCCTCTTTGGGCTTAAGGATGTTAGCTTAAGGATGTAAGGCTTAAGGATCTTACCCACTTTCACAACCCTATACGAATCCCATTGTACAAGCTTGTGCGAGCAAAGCTCTAGCACGACTCATGCATCATGCATCTTCTCATAAAGAGGCGCGTACGAGCATAGCTCTAGTACGGTTATACTCATAAGATAACCATTCACAATCCACGTACGAGCAGAAGCTCCGGTACGGTTTATAAACATCATCATAATTCAATTTCAAAGTGCGAGCTAAGCTCAAGCACGTTTCATACAAATGAAGACATAGAAATCCAGCGCGAGTGAGGCTCTAGCGCGATTTATGTCATACGAATATGATAGGCGGCTTAAATACAATTGTCAATCCCGACAATTCGGGTTTAGCACTCACAATTTGCTTTTCCACAACAACATCACAATACTAGCCAACCTATCTACAAGCTTGCTTAAAACCAAGCAATTCGTTTTGGAAAAACATCAAAACGTTAGGTTTATGCAATTATTAGCCTTACTATCCCCTTTCATAGAATCCACTTCAAATCCAAAACCACGCATATACTCATTATCATTCACGAATATCATCAATCATTTATTTGGGCAATTCATGCATTTTCATACAACACCCAATAATCACCCACAAGTTCAAAGTACGAGCAGCTATCTTTATATACTCACAAAATTCCCTTACCTGGAATCGCGATGCGTGATTCCACTTCCTTAAGCTGCTTACTCGTACGGATCGATTCGTCTTCAACGAACTCTTCGGGACTGCACAAAATCGTATCCCGCATTATATTCGATCCATATTATGCAACCCTTGTGCTTGCTATAGTCAATTTAACCTATAGCCTCTATTGAAGTTTATTGGGCCTCGTTTCATTACTTTACCCATAGCTCGAGTCTATGGATCTTCTTAGGCCCATTAACTTACTCAAAATCGATATCAAATCGATATTAAGCTCATAGTGTTCATACTTCATGAATCCCCTCACTATGGCATTAATCAAGCATATTTATACCCATTTCTACAATTCCTCCAAACTCACAATGTAATCTCATTTAACCATTTAAAATCATAAACATTGCCCCAATAACAACTTTAGCATGCCATAAATCATAGGCTCATTCAATCCCACATATCATCACATTATACCCATTTTAGATTTCTAGGTCACACCACTTCCACTACATTCTTAGGTAGTTTATCCATCAATACTCATACCAATCAACTCCAAAATCAATTAAATAGCTAATGCATTTAGATTGGAGTGTTAGAATCTTACCAATATGATTTCTCTTCTTGCTCCAATTGGTAATGCCCTCAACTCCTTCAATTCCAAAAATGGGAAAATGCCCTCTCACTATGTTGTTCTCCTCTTTGATAGGAACAACTTTGCCTCTAATGATCTCTCTTCAAATCTCACTGAAAATGGTTGATTTTTAGAGAGGGAAAATTAGGTTTTTGGGGTTGAAGTTGTAGGGTTAAGTGTTTTTCGAGATTTCCAGATTTTTCAGCTCTCCTTATATAGAAATGACTTGAGGAGATCGATCTGGTCCAAGAGGAGATCGATCTGGTCCCTTAAAATCCCTCTTTTTCACGGCATTTTTTTAAGCCTGAGATCGATCTGTCGAAGCAATGAGATCGATCTGTTGAGGCATGAGATCGATCTGTCGAAGCATGAGATCGATCTGGTCCCAAACAGAGAGCTAAGGAGATCGATCTGGCTGCTTGAGGATCGATCCTTTCACTTACAGAATGCTTGGCAGATCGATCTGGCTCCATTGGAGATCGATCTGCTCCATTCGTTCACCCAAATAAGAGCATTCTGGCTCTTCCAGATCGATCTCTCATCCTATGAGATCGATCTGGACCTCATGTTTTCCAGATTTCCTGCAGTTTCATTGCTGCAACTC
The DNA here is from genome assembly GCA_033439115.1 of Firmiana major. NCBI lineage: Eukaryota > Viridiplantae > Streptophyta > Magnoliopsida > Malvales > Malvaceae > Firmiana > Firmiana major. The sequence goes on along the minus strand of CM065908.1, from coordinate 38,574,087 downwards.
ATACCAACACACCCTCAATCTATTGCCATGGCCATTTCCTCATTCATCCACTTCTATAACTTGAAGATGGCATCCATTCGTACCTTATGCACATTGAAACTTGTGTGCATTCATTGTATATTCAAAGGTATGCAACATAAAACCAAATGGAAGCATAACTCCATTCCATTTTACCACACTACTCATCTTGAGTCTCAATCACATCTATCACTTGCTAGAATACATTTCTCCGTATTCATACTTAATGAAACTTGTATGTACGTTACAATTTATGTTACACATACATACATTGAATCCATGGACTTACATCAATCATACTTTACATCACAAGTCCATTCATATTATTTAATCCAAGTACACACATTACCCTTATACATATACGGGGTCTTACATTCTCCCCTCCTTCAAGGAATTTGGTCGTCCAAATTAGAACCAAGTCACTCTTCAAAAAGTTGGGGGTACTTCTCCCGTATTAAGTTCTCCAATTCCCACGTGGCCTCTTCCGCCGTGTGGTGTTGCCAAAGCACTTTCACCAAGGGAATTGTCTTATTCCGCAACACTTTCTCCTTTCTGTCCAATATCCGAACCGGCTTCTCAACATACGTCATACTCTCATGGAGCTCCAACAGCTCATATTTTATCACGTGTGCCGGGTCCGGGTGATACTTCCGAAGCATCGAGACGTGGAAGACGTTGTAGACATTCGCCAAGTCCGGTGGCAATGCCAACCTATACGCCTTATCTCCCACTCTCTCCAAAATCTCGAAGGGTCCGATATATCTAGGGCACAGCTTGCCCTTCTTACCAAATCTCATAATGCCCTTCGATGGTGATACTCTCAGAAACACCGACTCACCCTCATCAAACTCCAGTGGTCTTCGTCTCTTGTCAGCATAACTCTTTTGTCGGCTCTGAGCTGTCCGTAATCTCTCACATATCAACTGGACGTCCTCAGATGCCTGCTGCACTAAGTCCGGAGCAAAAATTTGTCTGTCACCAACCTCTTCCCATCCAATGGGGGAACGACATCTACGCCCGTATAATGCCTCATAGGGTGCCATCCCGATACTAGCATGATAGCTATTATTATAAGCGAACTCGGCTAACTGCAGGTGGTCATCCCAGGAGCCTCTATAATCCAGCACACACGCTCTCAACATATCCTCGAGGGTCTGTATAGTCCTCTCTGACTGCCCATCTGTCTGAGGATGAAAAGCGGTGCTAAAACTCAATCGGGTCCCCAGCGCTTCCTGAAAGTGTTCCCAGAAATGGGAAGTGAAGTGGGCATCCCTATCAGAAACAACGCTCACTGGTACACCATGTAGCCGTACTATCTCTCGGATATACAGGTTCGCCAACTGACTCAGTGTATCGGTAGCTCTCATAGCCAAGAAATGGGCGGACTTAGTCAACCGGTCCACAATAACCCATATGGCATCATGACCTCTACGGGTCCTCGGCAACCCCATCACAAAATCCATGGTGACATGCTCCCACTTCCATGTCGGTATCGGTAGAGGCTGCAATAATCCTGCAGGCTTCTGATGCTCTACCTTCACTTGCTGACAAACGAGACACTTAGCGACATATTTCGCAATGTCTCTTTTCATTCCAGACCACCAATAAACCTTCCGAAGGTTTTGATACATCTTGGTACTTCCCGGATGTATCGTATATTTCGATGAGTGAGCCTCTGATAAAATTGTTCTCCTGATCTCAGGATCCCTGGGAACGCATACTCTGCCTCTGAACCTCAATAAGCCATCAGCACTCTGCTCAAAATCAATACCCACACCTATCTGTATCTGCCTCAGCCAATCGATACACCGTCGATCGCTCTGCTGGGCTTGCCGAATACGGCCAATCAACTCTGGCTCTAGTCTCAAACTAGCCATGATCTCAAGTCTCTCAGATCCAGGTGGGGTTACATCCAAACTGAGGTTCGCAAAGTGTTCTAACAATTCATGTTCCCGTACCATCATATAAGACACCAACCCAAGGTTCTTTCTACTCAAAGCATCGGCAACTACATTTGCCTTACCCGGGTGGTACATGATTTCACAATCATAGTCTTTCAGGAGTTCGAGCCATCTCCTCTGTCTCATATTCAGCTCTTTCTGCGAGAACAGGTACTTAAGGCTCTTATGATCTGTGAACACCTGAAATTTCTCACCATAAAGATAGTGGCGCCATATTTTCAAAGCAAATACTACGGCCGCCAACTCCAAATCATGTGTCGGGTAGTTCCTCTCATGATCTTTCAACTGTCTAGATCCATAGGCAACTACCTTCCCATCCTGCATAAGCACACAGCCCAGTCCCTGGTGTGATGCATCCGTATACACCGAGAATCCTCCTGAGCTGGTAGGAATGGTGAGAACTGGAGCAGTCGTCAATCGACGCTTAAGCTCCTCAAAACTCCTCTCACATGCCTCATCCCATGTAAACTTAACATCTTTACGCGTGAGGCGTGTCAACGGAGCAGCTAGTCTCGAGAAACCCTCTATAAATCTCCGATAATATCCTGCCAATCCCAGAAAACTTCTGATCTCAGTTACTGTTTTGGGCTGTTCCCACTGCACAACTGCTTCTATCTTGGATGGATCCACTGATACCCCATCCTTAGACACAACATGCCCCAGAAATGAGATCTGTTCCAACCAGAAGTTACACTTGCTGAGTTTGGCATACAGTTCTCTCTCTCGGAGGGTCTGCAGAACTATCCTCAAGTGCTCCTCATGATCTTCCCTGGACTTGGAATACACCAAAATGTCATCTATGAAAACAATCACAAACTTGTCCAGGTATGGCTTGAATATATCATTCATCAATGCCATAAATGCTGCGGGAGCATTCGTCAATCCGAATGGCATCACCAAAAACTCATAGTGACCATAACGGGTACGAAATGCTGTCTTGGGTACATCTCCACTCCTGATCCTCAACTGATGGTACCCTGACCGCAGATCTATCTTAGAAAATACCTCGGCTCCCTGGAGCTGATCCAACAAATCATCGATTCTTGGAAGGGGATACTTGTTCTTAATGGTGGCCTTATTCAACAACCGGTAATCTATACACAGTCGGAGGCTTCCATCCTTCTTCCTTACAAATAGTACCGGTGCTCCCCAAGGTGAGACACTCGGTCTAATAAACCCCTTCTCCAACAACTCTTGCAGCTGTTTCTTCAGCTCTTCCAATTCTATCGGAGCCATTCTATAGGGTGGCTTCGATATCGGCTCTGTACCAGGCACTAACTCAATGTAAAATTCCATTTCCCTTTCAGGTGGTAGTCCTGGTAATTCATCCGGAAAGACATCAGGGTAGTCCGTAATTACGGGTATGTCCTTCAATTCCGGGTGTGCCTCATCTATATCGACCACATAGGCAATGAACCCTTCACATTATCCTCTCCATCGTTAGTAACATAACCCATCACTCCACATTCAACATTTATCACAATAAATGATTTATCTCTCAAGCATTATGCATTTAAAATCATACTCCTTTATTTACCACAAGTATACAAGTTTTCATATCATTTCTTTTCATTAAAATTTACAATAAGATTGTCTAGTCCTGAAAACATTAATGTTTTGGCATGACAATCCATCACAACACGATTGGTAGCCAACCAATCCATTCCCAAAATTACATCAAAATCATTCATATTTAATAAAATCAGATTGGCTATCATTTCCTTCCCCTCTATCTTTAAATTACAATCCCTACATACATGCTCGGTCAATTGACTATCATTCATGGGTGTGGAAATCATCAACATTTTGTCCAACAATGTTGGTTTCACATATTTCAACAATTTATGTGCAAAGGAAGGTGATATGAAAGAATGTGTGGCACCAGGATCAAATAATACCAATGCTTCTAAATCAAAGATTCGGATGGTACCTTTTATCACATCCGTCGAAGCATCTGCGGTGTCCTGATCCAGTGCATGTACTCTTCCTCTGCTCACACCCGCAGCCTGTTTCCCTTTTTCCTCAGCTGTAGCCCTCCTCCTTGGGGCTGCTGTCTCAACTGGAGCTCCCTCAGGCTCCTTGCCCTTCTGTGGGGCAATCTCCATCTTCTCAGGACAATACTTAGCCATATGTCCTGGTCTCTCGCATCTAAAACACACCATAGGGGTCATCGGACAGGGCCTATTCCCATGGAATCTCCCACATCTCCTACACTGATCAGTAGTAGGTCGTGGTCCCCCAATATTCATGCCCCTCGGCGCAGTCAAGGCTGGGTATACGGGAGGTCTAGCAGCTCTCTCCCGCACCTCCTCAATCTTTGGCCTCTTCTCGAAAAATCTTTGGCCATCTCTCTTGGCCACTCTTCCAAACCCGGATCTCTTCCGATCCTTGTCCTTTTTAACACTGACTCTCCCCAAACTCGGAGGCATTTCGCTCAAAGTCTTGTTCACATAACTGAGCCTTATGTACCGCCTCCTCATAAGTCACGATATCGAAGGGAGCTAGCTTAGTCCGGATGGCAAATCTCAATCCATCCATGAACTTCTGAATCTTTCGGGTCTCACTACCCATCGTGTCCGGGTCATATCTCCCCAAGGACATAAACTTGGACTCATACTCGTCCACAGTACGGTTCCCCTGAACCAAATTCATAAATTCCATCCGCAGTCTCCTCTGTGCGGTAGCTGGGATATATTGCCTCCTGAAGGCCTCTAGAAATATCTCCCACGAGATCTCAGAATGTCTGGCCCTCAAAATAGTCTCGGTGGACCTCCACCAATGCTCGGCCTCGCCTTTCAGCATAAATACGGCAAAGGCAACCTTCTCGCTTAAAGTGCATCGGAAAAACCTATACAGTTTCTCCATCTCATACACCCAATCCTCCGTAATCACTGGGTCCTTCACCCCTCTGAACACTGGGGGTTTTAGCGCTTGAAACTCTCGCAACCTGCTCAAGTCGCAGTCATAACCCACATCACTACCGCTCTGCTGTGGAGCGATAGGAGAATCTGTATCCTGGGCTGGAGGTGGTGTAACTGTAACTGTCTCAGCAGTCTGAGGTCTCTCCGCCTCTGCAGCTGCCTGTTCAGTAGTAGGCTGTGCCGCGGGACCTCGTCTGTCACCGGCGCCCAAGGCCTGCGTGACTATCTCCACCAGACTCTCAATACTCCGCTCTAACCTAGCGAAGCGAGCCTCAGTATCACCTGCTCTCTCCGCAGGGTTCTGTGGAGCCTGCTCAGTCTGTGGCTCCGCACGGCTCTCAGGCCTACCTCTCCGGCCTCTAGCACGTGCTCTCACCCCTCTACCTTTGCATGTAACTGGCATAGTGCCTAACTCCCTGTATTATAATAATTTATTAAGCTCAATCCATCACAGTATACACAGTTATATCTAAACAAAAAAACAGTACTATGGGGATGTACTTTCCTACATTTTATTAATGACTCACATCAGGCCAACACAGCTCTGATACCAATCTTTGTCACGACCCAATTCCATTCTCTTTAACCGAAATCACTGAAAATTTTTCGCGTTTTTACTGTTACCTTACCCGGTCGCGAACTAAACTCACCACACACTGTTGGGCTGTGAGCCAATAATAATCACCACATCTCATTCATTTTCAATAAATTAAAACGATGTCATACATGTGCATTTAATCGTGTACTTATACGAATACATGTTTTACTGACATCTACATCCCCCATAAGTACAACTCAAAAGAATACTGTGCTTTTACATTGTTTAGATACAAAAAGAATCACTGTGTATATACCTCTTAGCGATGGAGATGCAGCGGAGTCCAAAATAATACGCCTCAGTCCTCACTGGGCTACTATGCACGCTCTGTAGGGGGGAAAATAGAGTGGGATGAGCAACCACACGCTCAGTAAGGCAATAATGCAAGCATGGTAGATAACTACTCTATCTACATGCTGATAGTGTTATGCGTAAATCATTTATGGTAGGAGCATGAGGAATAAAACTATGCCATGTGAATATACATATATATCATGTATCAAATCATTTGCATTGGCATATAAAACAGGGTAGAGACATCATGTATAAAACATCTCATGCTCAATCTCATTTAAATTCATAAAAGGGCAATTCATTTAGAAACTTCCTTTTTGAACCAACAACATAACACCACCAAATCCACTCACAAACCACAACCACATTTACATTCCACAATTCACGCATGTGTATAAATCTAGGTCACTATATCAAAAGTGCCTATGTGAATCATTACATCATAAATCATCCCAGACCACACGCATCCAGGTGTGCGGGGTATCATGCTGGCACGAAGATGAATTATCCCTCGCCAGACTTTCTCATCACATAACCATCATGCGGTACATCGTACTCCATGTGATATACACGGTACATCGTACTCCGCAACTCATATCATGATTGGGGGTGCCATTCCTAGGTCTTATCTACCCCATACCAAGAGTTTTCCATATTCCGTGAAGGAGAGCCTTCCTGCCGAACAGAGCCTCCCCGCCTAACAGAGCCTCCCTGCCTCCTCGGGCTTAAGGATGTTAGCTTAAGGATGTAGGGCTTAAGGGTCCTTTCCGTAAGAGAGCCTCCCCACCGAACAGAGCCTCCCCGCCTAACAGAGCCTCCCTGCCTCTTCGGGCTTAAGGATGTTAGCTTAAGGATGTAGGGCTTAAGGATCTTACCTTTACCATACCCATGTAGGAGAGCATCCCTGCCTAACAGAGCCTCCCCGCCTCTTTGGGCTTAAGGATGTTGGCTTAAGGATCCCACCTTTACCATACCCATGTAGGAGAGCCTCCCTGCCTAACAGAGCCTCCCCGCCTCTTTGGGCTTAAGGATGTTGGCTTAAGGATCCCACCGTAAGAGAGCCTCCCCACCAAACAGAGCCTCCCCGCCTAACAGAGCCTCCCCGCCTCTTTGGGCTTAAGGATGTTAGCTTAAGGATGTAAGGCTTAAGGATCTTACCCACTTTCACAACCCTATACGAATCCCATTGTACAAGCTTGTGCGAGCAAAGCTCTAGCACGACTCATGCATCATGCATCTTCTTATAAAGAGGCGCGTACGAGCATAGCTCTAGTACGGTTATACTCATAAGATAACCATTCACAATCCACGTACGAGCAGAAGCTCCGGTACAGTTTATAAACATCATCATAATTCAATTTCAAAGTGCGAGCTAAGCTCAAGCACGTTTCATACAAATGAAGACATAGAAATCCAGCGCGAGTGAGGCTCTAGCGCGATTTATGTCATACGAATATGATAGGCGGCTTAAATACAATTATCAATCCCGGCAATTCGGGTTTAGCACTCACAATTTGCTTTTCCACAACAACATCACAATACTAGCCAACCTATCTACAAGCTTGCTTAAAACCAAGCAATTCGTTTTGGAAAAACATCAAAACGTTAGGTTTATGCAATTATTAGCCTTACTATCCCCTTTCATAGAATCCACTTCAAATCCAAAACCACGCATATACTCATTATCATTCACGAATATCATCAATCATTTATTTGGGCAATTCATGCATTTTCATACAACACCCAATAATCACCCACAAGTTCAAAGTACGAGCAGCTATCTCTATATACTCACAAAATTCCCTTACCTGGAATCGCGATGCGTGATTCCACTTCCTTAAGCTGCTTACTCGTACGGATCGATTCGTCTTCAACGAACTCTTCGGGACTGCACAAAATCGTATCCCGCATTATATTCGATCCATATTATGCAACCCTTGTGCTTGCTATAGTCAATTTAACCTATAGCCTCTATTGAAGTTTATTGGGCCTCGTTTCATTACTTTACCCATAGCTCGAGTCTATGGATCTTCTTAGGCCCATTAACTTACTCAAAATCGATATCAAATCGATATTAAGCTCATAGTGTTCATACTTCATGAATCCCCTCACTATGGCATTAATCAAGCATATTTATACCCATTTCTACAATTCCTCCAAACTCACAATGTAATCTCATTTAACCATTTAAAATCATAAACATTGCCCCAATAACAACTTTAGCATGCCATAAATCATAGGCTCATTCAATCCCACATATCATCACATTATACCCATTTTAGATTTCTAGGTCACACCACTTCCACTACATTCTTAGGTAGTTTATCCATCAATACTCATACCAATCAACTCCAAAATCAATTAAATAGCTAATGCATTTAGATTGGAGTGTTAGAATCTTACCAATATGATTTCTCTTCTTGCTCCAATTGGTAATGCCCTCAACTCCTTCAATTCCAAAAATGGGAAAATGCCCTCTCACTATGTTGTTCTCCTCTTTGATAGGAACAACTTTGCCTCTAATGATCTCTCTTCAAATCTCACTGAAAATGGTTGATTTTTAGAGAGGGAAAATTAGGTTTTTGGGGTTGAAGTTGTAGGGTTAAGTGTTTTCCGAGATTTCCAGATTTTTCAGCTCTCCTTATATAGAAATGACTTGAGGAGATCGATCTGGTCCAAGAGGAGATCGATCTGGTCCCTTAAAATCCCTCTTTTTCACGGCATTTTTTTAAGCCTGAGATCGATCTGTCGAAGCAATGAGATCGATCTGTTGAGGCATGAGATCGATCTGTCGAAGCATGAGATCGATCTGGTCCCAAACAGAGAGCTAAGGAGATCGATCTGGCTGCTTGAGGATCGATCCTTTCACTTACAGAATGCTTGGCAGATCGATCTGGCTCCATTGGAGATCGATCTGCTCCATTCGTTCACCCAAATAAGAGCATTCTGGCTCTTCCAGATCGATCTCTCATCCTATGAGATCGATCTGGACCTCATGTTTTCCAGATTTCCTGCAGTTTCATTGCTGCAACTCATACCAACACACCCTCAATCTATTGCCATGGCCATTTCCTCATTCATCCACTTCTATAACTTGAAGATGGCATCCATTCGTACCTTATGCACATTGAAACTTGTGTGCATTCATTGTATATTCAAAGGTATGCAACATAAAACCAAATGGAAGCATAACTCCATTCCATTTTACCACACTACTCATCTTGAGTCTCAATCACATCTATCACTTGCTAGAATACATTTCTCCGTATTCATACTTAATGAAACTTGTATGTACGTTACAATTTATGTTACACATACATACATTGAATCCATGGACTTACATCAATCATACTTTACATCACAAGTCCATTCATATTATTTAATCCAAGTACACACATTACCCTTATACATATACGGGGTCTTACAGTGGGTGACCGTAAGATTTTCGCTCCTGACATGGTTACGCAAGCATCTGAGGACGTCCGCTTGATAGTAGAGAGACTGAGGACAGCTCAGAGTAGACAGAAGAGTTACGCTGACAGGAGACGTAGGCCACTAGAGTTTGCAGTTGGTGAATCCGTGTTTTTGAGAGTTTCTCCTTCCAAGGGCATAGCGAGATTTGGGAAGAGAAGGAAACTAAATCCTCGCTACATTGGACCCTTTGAGATACTTGATCGAGTGGGAGATAAGGCGTATAGGTTGGCATTGCCACCGGACTTATCAGGTGTCCATAACGTCTTCCACATATCGATAGTTCGGAAGTATCACCCGGATCCGGCACATGTGATTAGTTACGAGCCTTTGGAGCTCCGAGAGGACATGTCATATGTTGAGAGATCGATTCGGATATTGGATAGGAAGGAGAAGGTATTGAGATCGAAGACCATCAGATTAGTGAAGATTCTCTGGCAGCATCATAATTCAGAGGAAGCTACTTGGGAGCTAGAGAGTCTGATGCGAGAGAAGTACCCTCACCTATTTGATGACTGACTTGGTTCTAATTTGGAGGACCAAATTTTCTGAGTGGGGGAGGATTGTCAGACCCGAAATTTTTGTAGCTTGTACCTTATGATTCCTATGTGTATGAACACTTTATTACATTGTTGAATCATAAGAAGAGTATTTACTAACATGCAATCGACAATTTGAGAAATTAAAAATGCATGTAAGCTACATAACAGCGAGATAAGGGTTAAGTTGATTCCTGAACAAGTGCAGGGATAAAACGGTCAAATGACTGAAATTCAGTATAATTTCGATAAGACAATTTCATTAAAAATATGAAATTGAGGAATCTTGATCAAAAACGAGGAAAATATTTAATTTCGAGCCCAATTGATCAAGATATAAATTTATTAGAATTTATCGGAATTTTTGCCTTGAAAAATGAGCCCAAAAATAGTGAAAAAATATACCGAAAAGGTAAAATCGGACTGATAAATTCATTTACGGATTAAATGAATTTAATATGATTTTTGGAGAAATTTTTAGATATTTTTGGGATATTTATGGGATTTTTATTATTATTTTATAATAAAATAATAATAAAAATATATTATAAAAAAAAGAAACGGATTGAAAATCGGGGAGAGAGAACAGAGGAAACGGAAGCAAGTCGACCCGAGGGAGAAATCACCGGACGGCCACCACCGGTGACCCCACGGCCAGGACAGAGGTCGGAAAAGGAAGAGGAGGACCGTGCGCACCCATCGGCACCGGTCACTCCATCCACCGACGCCGGACGCCGGCGAATCGAAGAGGTGAAGCCGCGGAGGAAAAGAAGGAATATGGCGGCCATCGGCGGTGCTTGGCCCCGATCGAGCCCAGCCGAGTGTTGCCTAGGCTTAGGAGCGCCGAACGACGGTGGTGATGCATCAGGAACCGACCGGAATACGCCGGCACGACCAAAGGATGCCTGAACCGGTCGGCGGTTCAGGGGAGAAGGTTATGCGCTGAACCGGACCGGACCGGTTCAGCCAAGGAGAAAAGGGGAAAAAGAGGAAAAAGAAAGAAAAAGAAAAAGGAAAATTTTTGGGATTTCACCGAACTTCGGGTAAGTTGATACGAGGTCAAAAGTGACCGATTTGATTTCCGATGAATTTATTTAAATTATATTTAGTCAAAAATTGACCCGGAGTTAAATATAATAAATTGTGCAGTTTGACGATAAATTTAGAATGGAAGCCCCATCGAACTTCGATTTGCGTACCATCACATATTCTCGGGTAAGTAAAGTTCATTTACGATAATTTATGTGATTTATGCGTATTTAAGATTTATTTTACGCATTTTGGATTAAATTTCGTATTTAGTGAATTATATTCAGAATTTTGAATTAAATGTCGTAAATGATATACAGGCTATCCAAAGAGCTTGGAATAAAGCCCAATGAGTATTGGTAGGCCCAATGAGTCGATAGATCCTAATGAAGGGAAATAATAAGTGGAAAACGGGCTTAATACGGATTAAGGCCCATTAAGAGAAAATAGACTGTATTAATGTGTAATACAGTAGGAAAATTATAATTAACCTGAGGAATGGTTATTTACAGCTCCGGAGTTTACATTGAGAGCTGATCGGACTGCGGGATTTAGCAGCACCGAGGAAGTGAGGTCACGTGACGTGATCCGAGGTAAGGGACTTTTGCGAGTAGTTAGAGATACCTGCACGTATTTTCATCTGCTTTTACATTCACTTAAAAATTCTGAGGGTCAGAGAAAGTGAATAATAATTATTATGACCCGATAGTGGCAAATTACGATTTTGCCCCTAGTTAGTCAAAAAGTCAACTTTTGTGAAAAGTTGCGAAAAGCATGGAAACTATTATTGTGAGTGTTTAATTGCTGTTTAGCATGAAAATAAATAGATGGGCTAAAGATTTTAAGGTTGATGTGACTTAAGCACACTTTATAGTGCTGATTTTAATGTTTTATAAGCAATCCCTTTTTAAAGAGCCATCTATCATTTATGTGAGAATGAATCGTGCTAGAGCATAGCTCGCACTGGATTTCATATGTTTTCCACATACATTAGCGCTGGATTTTTATACGCACTAGATTTTCATGACATGCATGATAGAGTACTGGAGTCTTACTCGTACTCAGTTTTATATGATATATGCATGACAGAGTGCTGGAGCGATTAGCTCGTACTCGAGTTTTACATGAGATACATGACAGAGTACTGGAGCGTTGCTCGTACTCGATTCTTCATGGTTTATACATGACATAGTACTGGAGCTATTGCTCGTACTTGATTTAATATTGTGCATAGCATAGTACTGGAGCTATTGCTCGTACTTGATTTAATACATGAACTATGCATTGACCTAGTTGCTGGAGGTTGCTCGCACTAGAGTTGAGTTTGTGATGTGAAACAGTGTTCGAGCGTAGTGTCGTCTGTGTGTCGCACTCGAGGGCGCACACTGTATGTCGTATTATATACATGGTACCTATTCATGCCGCATTCTTGTGTGACTGAGTGTCACATTTTGAGAGGATGGCCAGCATGAGGGTATTTGTGAATGTGGTATGATATTTCCACAGGCGCGAGGGCTAAGACCTATAGTAGGCACCCTGACTGTGATGTTGATATTCCACGGGTGCGAGAGTTAAGACCTATGGTAGGCACTCTGGCCGTGAGGACGGGTCCACGGGTGTACTTTGTACCGTGTCTGAGTGGCGTGAGGTGTACGCTGTACCGTGTGTTGTTGTGGAGTTGAGGAGGATATAGCTGGCGGTTGTGATGGACTGACCCTCCTCCCGTTGCAGCAGTGATGCCCCGCACACCGAGTACTGTGTTGCTTGGGATCACATTTCGGATATGATCATAGTCCAGGATACTATTTGCATTTAACCACAGAGTCTTACATGATATATCACATTGATTGAATGATTTAAACTGCGGACAGACCTGAGGGATGGGTCGGACTCCGATTTTGTGTTGTGAATCATTTGATGCCATATTTATTGTGATTTAAATATACATGGCATGATTTACATAAAGGCATGATTTATATACGATGCATTGTTTTGCACTACATGCCTACATTTGAGAAAGAAAGCATGATTTTCTGTACATGGGATTTATTCTGTACAAGTATATATATTATATTTCAAGACATGCTTTTTAAAGCGAGTAAAGGAAATAATGTTTTCAAGGCATAGCATTATTTTGAGTAGATAGTGTTGATATCTACTTGCTTGCCTGATTTCCTTACTGAGCGCGTTGTATGCTCACCCCCCTTTCTTTACATCTCTCTATAGAGCGTCAATAGAGCGAGAGCTATCGAGGGATTGTGTCCCAGAGTCCACTGCTAGTTCCTATCGATCGCCAGGTATACCTTTATGTACAGTTGTGTATCTAAACATAGAAACAGCACAGTGATGTATACGATATATATTATGGGGAATTTATTTGTATTAGATTTTATAAAATCTTACATGTATAATAAAAGCAGTTACAGTCAGTAATAATATATTGACATGTATGTATGATATTGGATGATGTGGTAAGCGAAGACTTTGACATCGAATCACAGCCCAACCATTGAAGAGCGGAAAGGTAAGTTAAGAATGCGAAAAATTTATAGTGATTTTTGGATAAAGTCATGGATTGAGAAAGGGTCCTGACAAAAACGGATTAAGGCCCATTAAGGATTTTTAAGGCCCATTAAGGGAAAATAGACTGTATTAATGTATAATACAGTAGGAAAAGTATAATTAACCTGAGGAATGGTTATTTACAGCTCCGGAGTTTACATTGAGAGCTGATCGGACTGCGGGATTTAGCAGCACCGAGGAAGTGAGGTCACGTGATGTGATCCGAGGTAAGGGACTTTTGCGAGTAGTTAGAGATACCTGCACGTATTTTCGTCTGCTTTTTCATTCACTTAAAAACTCTGAGGGTCAGAGAAAGTGAATAATAATTATTGCGACCCGATAGTAACAAATTACGATTTTACCCCTAGTTAGTCAAAAAGTCAACTATTGTGAAAAGTTGCAAAAAGCATGGAAACAATTATTATGAGTGTTTAATTGCTGTTTAGCATGAAAATAAATAGATGGGCTAATGATTTTAAGGTTGATGTGACTTAAGCACACTTTATAGTGCTGATTTTGATGTTTTATAAACAATCCCTTTTAAAGAGCCATCTATCATATTATGTGAGAATGAATCGTGCTAGAGCACAGCTCACACTGGATTTCATATGTTTTTCACATACAGTAGTGCTGGATTTTTATACGCACTAGATTTCCATGACATGCGTGATAGAGTACTGGAGTTTTACTCGTACTCAGCTTTTAATGATATATGCATGACACAGAGTGCTGGAGCGATTAGCTCGTACTCGAGTTTTACATGAGATACATGACAGAGTACTGGAGCGTTGCTCGTACTCGATTCTTCATGGTTTATACATGACATAGTACTGGAGCTATGGCTCGTACTTGATTTGATGATATTATGCATAGCATAGTACTGGAGCTATTGCTCGTACTTGATTTAATACATGAACTATGCATTGACCTAGTTGCTGGAGATTGCTCGCACTAGAGTTGAGTTTCTGATGTGAAACAGTGTTCGAGCGTAGTGTCGACTATGTGTCGCTCTCGAGGGCGCACACTGTATGTGATATTATATACATGGTACCTATTCATGCCGCATTCTTGTGTGACTGATGTCACATTTTGAGAGGATGGCCAGCATGAGGGTATTTGAGATGTGGTATGATATTTCCACAGGTGCGAGGGCTAAGACCTATAGTAGGCACCCTGACTGTGATGTTAATATTCAACGGGTGCGAGAGCTAAGACCTATGGTAGGCACTCTGGCCGTGAGGACGGGTCCACGGGTGTACTTTGTACAGTGCCTGAGTGGCGCGAGGTGTACGCTGTACCGTGTGTTGTTGTGGAGTTGATGAGGATATAGCTGACGGTTGTGATGGACTGACCCCCCTCCCGTTGCAGCAGTGATGCCCCGCACACCGAGATCTGTGTTGCTTGGGATCACATGTCGGATATGATCATAGTCCAGGATACTATTTGCACTTAACCACAGAGTCTTACATGATATATCACATTGATTGAATGATTTAAACTGCGGACAGACCTGAGGGATGGGTCGGACTCCGATTTTGTGTTGTGAATCATTTGATGCCATATTTATTGTGATTTAAATATACATGGCATGATTTACATAAAGGCATGATTTATATACGATGCATTATTTTGCACTACATGCCTACATTTGAGAAAGAAAGCATGTTTTCTGTACATGGGATTTATTCTGTAAAAGTATATATATTATATTTCAAGACATGCTTTTAAAGCGAGTAAAGGAAATAATGTTTTCAAGGCATAGCATTATTTTGAGTAGATAGTGTTGATATCTACTTGCTTGCCTGATTTTCTTACTGAGCGCGTTGTATGCTCACCCCCCTTTCTTTACATCTCTCTACAGAGCGTCAGTAGAGCGAGAGCTATCGAGGGATAGTGTCCCAGAGTCCACTGCTAGTTCCTATCGATCGCCAGGTATACCTTTATGTACAGTTGTGTATCTAAACATAGAAACAGCACAGTGATGTATACGATATATATTATGGGGAATGTATTTGCATTAGATTTTATATAATCTTACATGTATAATAAAAGCAGTTACAGTCAGTAATAATATATTGACATGTATGTATGAAATGGATGATGTGGTAAGTGAGGACTCTGACATCGAATCACAGCCCAACCATTGAAGAGCGGAAAGGTAAGTTAAGAATGCGAAAAATTTATAGTGATTTTTGGATAAAGTCATGGATTGAGAACGGGTCCTGACACCCACTGACCCACACCATTGAGGCACCGAGGACTACGGGCAGTCACCGAGGTAAGGAAAATTCTGTGTGCTACTAGAGATAAATTCACGTAATTTTCTGTGGATTTGTAGATATTGCATCTTAGGTCGAATATACAAGTATCGAAAATTTAGAAGGAATTAGATCGATTTTGCAGTACCGAAACTGGCCTATCTTCACCAAGATATATTTAATATAATTTATTTAAATAAATATCGATATAGTTTTGATTATTGATTTTTAATCGAAATTCCTGGTTTACTCACCATAGCCTATTTATTGGCATTTTTAACCAAAAAAAAGGCTAGTCAGCCTCATTTGAATTGTTTTATGAAACGAACTGAATTTATAAGCGATTTAAAGGAAATGATTTGCTTATAAAGTTATTCTGATGATATGTGCTTGAACGCGTACTGAATGTGTCGTACAGTCCAACTGTCAGACTCGGATTTTTGTAGCTTGTTCCTTATGATTCCTATGTGTATGAACACTCTATTATTATAGTTGAATCATAAGAAGAGTATTTACTAACATGCAATCGACAATTTGAGAAATAAAAAATGCATGTAAGCTACATAACAGCGAGATAAGGGTTAAGTTGATTCCCGAACGAGTGCAGGGGTAAAACAGTCAAATGATTGAAATTCGGTATAATTTCGATAAGTCAATTTCATTAAAAATATGAAATTAAGGAATCTTGATCAAAATCGAGGAAAATATTTAATTTCGAGCCCAATTGATCAAGATATAAATTTATTAGAATTTATCAAAATTTTTACCTCGAAAAATGAGCCCAAAAATATTAGAAAAATATACCTAAAAGGTAAAATCGGACTGATAAATTCATTTACGGACTAAATGAATTTAATATGATTTTTTAGATATTTTTGGGATATTTTTGAGATATTTTAGGATTTTTATTATTATTTTAAGGAATAAAATAATAATAAGAATATATTATAAAAAAAGGGAAATCTAAATTTGGGACACGGGGAGAGAGAAAAAATGGAGAGGAAAGGTAAGTTAAAAATGTAAAAAAATTTGTAGTGATTTTTGGTTAAAGTCATGGATTGAGAACGGGTCCTGACAGAATGGTATCAGAGTAGAGGCTGGTCTGATGTAAGTCGGTGTTGGAAAATAGGAAACTGTACATCCCCATAGTACTGTGCTGTGTTTAGATATAATTGTGTCTACCAGATAGGAGATGGACTAATTCATGATTATGAATGCAGGAACTTTGCCTATATGGCAAATACGCGTAGTGGTAGAAGTATGAGAGGTAGGGCTCGAGGCCAGAGAGATAGACCCGAGGGACGAGCTGCTGTCAAACCATTACCTACGCCTGAGACTCTAGGTGCTACTAAGGCACCCGAGTGTGCTGAGATGCGCTTTACGAGATTAGAGCGTAGTCTCGAGACGATTGTAGAGATGTTGGCGCAAACGATGCCAGGTAGGCAAAGACAGGAGGCAGGAGCTACGACAGGAGAGGCAGTTGCCCCTGATACACCTACGCAGACAGCTCATGCACCGAGGACAGTAGATACTCCTATACCCCCACCAATTTCGGGTGGTAGTGGATTAGGGTATGGATGTGATCTGCATCGGTTGCGAGAATTCCAAAAGTTTAGACCTCCATCTTTTAGTGGGGTCAAGGACCCTGTAGCTGCTAAGGAGTGGTTGGCGAAGATGGAGAAACTTTGTGGATTCTTCGAGTGTACGACCTCAAAGATGGTCGCATTTGCTGCGTTCCTACTGAAGGGAGCTACAGAGCATTGGTGGAAGTCCACCCGACCTATATTGAGAGCCCGACACACAGACATTAGTTGGGAGATATTCTGGGAGGCCTTTAGGTGGCAGTTTGTTCCCGATACCGCACAGTGGAAACTACAAGCAGTGTTTTTGGGACTAAACCAGGGGAGTTTATCTGTGGACGAGTATGAGACTCGATTCTTATCCCTAGGGAGATATGACCTCGATACCATGTATAGTGAGGCCAGGAAGGTCCACAGGTTTATCGATGGGTTGAGACCGGTTCTACGGTCTAGGTTGGTTCCATTAGACATAGCAACCTATGAGGAAGCAGTGCGCAGGGCGCAACTATGTGAGCAAGATTACGAGAGGAATACTTTCGAGTTCGGGAAGTTTAGCCGTAGCCGAGATATACAGAAGAAGAGGCCGGCTAGAGATTTCAGTTATCGAGGAGGGAAGAAACTCTTCGGTAAGAGATCACGGGCGGAGGAGGCATGAGAGAGATATGCTAGACTTCCTGCCTATCCGACTGTAGCCCCAGCAAAGGGCATTGTCATAGGATGACAGAAACCTGCTGCCGATCAGTGCAGAAGATGCGGTAGACCACATGGAGATAGACCGTGCCCGCTGACTCCTATTGTATGTTTTCGATATGGGAAACAGGGTCATATAGCTAGAGCTTACCCAGAGATGGATAGTACTGCACTACTGAGGGGCAGGGAGCCTGATAGAACTCCAGCTGGTACGTCTGCTCAGAGAGGTAGAGCGACGACAAAAGAAAAGGGGAAATTAGTGATGGGTCGAGGGCAAGTACTTGCTTTGGACCATGGGATAGCTGATGCTTCATCGGACGTGATACGAGGTAACATCCTGATTTATGATATTGAAGCATATGTTTTAATTGATCCTGGTGCCACGCATTCTTTTGTATCGCCTTCATTTGCATGTAAATTAGCAAGACATGTAGAGCGTACACCATTATGTATGATGTTGATTAGTACGCCTATGAATAGTAGTCAGGTTGTAGAATATGTATTTAATGATTACAAGTTGAGAGTAGGGGATAAAGAGATGATAGCCGATCTAATATTACTAAGTATGAGTGACTTTGATATAATATTAGGAATGGATTGGCTATCTGCAAACCATGTTGTTTTAGATTGTTATGCTAAGACAGTTATGTTTCCTAACCCTACTAGGTATGTTGTAAAGTTTAATATGAATAAATGAAAGGAGTAGTTATGATTATTACATGATTACTGATTTAGAAAACCTTCAACATATCAAGGTTTCATTGCGTACGTGGTAGATATGGATAAGGCACATCCGGAGTTGTCAGATATTACTGTGGTCAGTGAGTACCCAGATGTTTTTCTGAATGAATTGCTAAGGTTACCAGCAGATAGAGAGATGAAATTCTGTATAGATTTGGTGCCTGGTACGAAGCCTATTTCGAGACCACCATATCGTATGGCCTTGGTTGAGCTGGAGGAGCTCAAGAAACAGTTACAGGAGCTGTTGGATAGGGATTTTATTCGACTGAGTGTTTCACCTTGGGGAGTACCGGTTCTATTTGTGAGGAAGAAGGATGGGAACCTCCGATTGTGTATAGATTATCGATTGTTGAATAAGGCTACCATCAAGAATAGATATCCCCTTCCACGCATTGACGACTTGTTAGATCAGCTTCAGGGAGCACAGGTCTTTTCCAAGATTGACCTGAGGTCTGGGTATCATCAGTTGAAAGTTCAAAGTGGAGATGTACCCAAGACAACATTTCGTACCTAATATAGCCATTATGAGTTCTTGGTCATGCCATTCGGATTGACAAATGCTCCAGCTGCTTTCATGGCTTTGATGAACGATGTGTTCAAGCCATATTTGGACCAGTTTGTTATCGTCTTTGTAGATGACATATTGATATATTCGAGATCTAAGGAGGAGAATGAGGAGTACCTCAGGATCGTATTGCAGACTCTACGAGAGCATGAGTTATATGCTAAGCTCAGTAAGTGTGACTTTTGGTTGTCACAGATCTCGTTTTTGGGACATGTTGTCTCGAGAGATGGCGTATCAGTTGATCCATCTAAGATAGAGGCTGTAGTTCAGTGGGAATAGTCAAGGACAGTAACCGAGATCAGCAATTTTTTAGGTTTAGCTGGATACTATAGGAGATTCGTTGAGGGATTTTTGAAGTTGGCTGCTCCGTTGACACGTCTTACTCGAAAGAGTGTACTGTTCGTATGGAACGAAGATTGTGAGAAGAGTTTTGAGGAGTTGAAGCGTCGATTGACCACCGCTCCGATTCTCACTATCCCTACCAACTCAGGAGGATTTGTAGTGTATACCGATGCTTTGCATCAGGGACTGGGCTGTGTATTGATGCAGGATGGGAAGGTAGTTGCTTATGGATCCAGACAGCTGAAGGATCATGAGAAGAACTATCCGACCCATGATTTGGAGCTAGCAGCAATAGTGTTTGCATTGTAGGTATGGCGCCACTACTTGTATGGCGAGAAGTTCCAGATATTTACCGACCACAAGAGCCTCAAGTATCTGTTCTCACAGAAAGAGCTGAACATGAGATAGAGAAGATGGTTAGAGCTTCTGAAGGACTACGATTGTGAGATACTTTATCATCCGGGTAAGGCTAATGTTGTAGCCGATGCCTTAAGTAGGAAGAGCCTAGGGATGGTATCGTACATGTTGGTTAGGGAACATGATTTACTAGAGCAGTTTGCTAGCCTCTTTTTGAGAGTCGTGCCTTCTGACATGGATACAGGCTATCTGATAGCTAGTCTATGCTTGGAGCCGGATCTGTTGGACAGGATCAGAGTGGATCAGCAGACTGATCCATTTTGTATGGATGTGAGTAGTCAAATGCGGAAGGGCACTGTGACTGACTTTGAGTTGAGTTTGATGGACTATTGAGGTTCAGAGGCAGATTGTTTGTTCCCGAGGATCCACGACTCAGGAGATTGATATTGGTGGAAGCTCATTCATCGGGGTATACGTTACATCCAGGGAGTAACAAAATATATCAAAACCTCCGGAAGGTATACTGGTGGTCAGGTATGAAGAGAGATGTAGCAGACTTTGTGGCAAAGTGTCTCGTATGTCAGCAGGTGAAGGTAGAGCATCAGAAACCTGCAGGGTTATTGCAGCTTCTACTTATACTGACATGAAATGGGAGCATATCACCATGGATTTCGTGATGGGTTTACTGAGAACCCGCAGGAATCACAATGCTATATGGGTGATCGTCGACAGACTGACGAAGTCAGCCCACTTCCTAGCAATGAGAGCGATCGATACTCTGATCTCATTAGCAGAATTGTATGTACGCGAAGTAGTGAGGTTACACGGTGTACCAGTGAGCATAGTCTCTGATAGGGATTCCCGCTTCACTTCCCACTCTTAGGGACATTTTCAAGAAGCCATGGGAACCTAGTTGAGTTTGAGCACCACTTTCCATCCTCAGACAGATGGTCAATCAGAGAGGACTATACAGACTCTGGAGGATATGTTGAGAACATGTGTGCTAGATTTTAGAGGCTCCTGGGATGACCACTTGCCACTAGCCGAGTTCGCCTACAACAGCAGTTATCATTCGATTATCGGGATGGCACCGTATGAGGCTTTATATGGTCGTAGATGTCGTTCCCTTTTTGGATGGGAAGAAGTGGGTGACCGTAAGATTTTCGCTCCTGACATGGTTACACAAGCATCTGAGGATGTCCACTTGATAGTAGAGAGACTGCAGACAGCTCAGAGCAGACAGAAGAGTTATGCTGACAGGAGACGTAGGCCACTAGAGTTTACAGTTGGTGAATCCGTGTTTTTGAGAGTTTCTCCTTCCAAGGGCATAGCGAGATTTGGGAAGAGAGGGAAACTAAATCCTCGCTATATTGGACCCTTTGAGATACTTGATCGAGTGAGAGATAAGGCTTATAGGTTGACATTGCCACCAGACTTATCAGGTGTCCATAACGTCTTCCACATATTGATGCTTCAGAAGTATCACCCAGATCCGGCACATGTGATTAGTTACGAGCCTTTGGAGCTCCGAGAGGACTTGTCATATGTAGAGAGACCGATTCAGATATTGGATAGGAAGGAGAAGGTATTGAGATCGAAGACCATCGGGTTAGTGAAGATTCTCTGGCAGCATTATACTTCAGAGGAAGCTACTTAGGAGCTAGAGAGTCTGATGCTAGAGAAGTACCCTTACCTATTTGATGACTGACTTGGTTCTAATTTAGAGGACCAAATTTTTTGAGTAGGGGAGGATTGTCAGACCCGAATTTTTGTAGCTTATTCATTATGATTCCTATGTGTATGAATACTCTATTGTTATAGTTGAATCATAAGAAGAGTATTTACTAACATGCAATAGACAATTTAAGAAATTAAAAATGCATGTAAGCTACATAACAGCGAGATAAGGGTTAAGTTGATTCCCGAATGAGTACAGGGGTAAAACGATCAAGTGATTGAAATTCGGTATAATTTCGATAAGACAATTTCATTAAAAATATGAAATTGAGGAATCTTGATCAAAATCGAGGAAAATATTTAATTTCGAGCCTAATTGATCAAGATATAAATTTATTAGAATTTATCAAAATTTTTACCTCGAAAAATGAGCCCAAAAATATTAGAAAAATATACCGAAAAGGTAAAATCGGACTGATCATTTCATTTACGGACTAAATGAATTTAATATGATTTTTTAGAAATTTTTGGAATATTTTTGGATTTTTATTATTAATTTAAGGAATAAAATAATAATAAAAATATATTATAAAAAAAGGGGAAATTTGAATTTGGGATGCGAGGAGAGAGAAAAAATGGAGAGGAAAGGTAATTTAAAAATGCAAAAATATTTGTAGTGATTTTTGGTTAAAGTCATGGATTGAGAACGGGTCCTGACACCAACTCATACTGATTTTGAGACAAAAGCGTTGTTGAGATCCTGCTGCACTGCTATCTATTTTGTTTCTGCTCTGTGGTTCAGGGAGTACGAAGTATCATACAGACACACATGCGAGTACGATGTACCGTGTCTTTTATTCTGGTCTTTAGACATTCTGATTCTATTCTGTGAGCCGTTAGGGTAACTGATCACTCCTTTGATGATTGACATCCCGATACACCTGATCAGTGATTGCCCAGAGTCACCGACATTGGTCAATAGTCATTTCTGAATTTTGATATAGCATGTTCTACCTTGTCTCATCTATTTGATTTTCTGAACTGACCCTTCGAACGATATCCTCTATTTGATTTGCTGATTTGACTATGTGGAATCTGTGTTATTCTATTGCATAAAGACACTTGGGGGCCACCTCTTGAATCCTACAGGAGCAAAGTGCCACACAATCAACATAATAAATCGCAGTATAAAGTTTTGAAATTTTGTTTTTTTGAGTGGAAATTGTCTACTCTGCTGCTTTAAGTTTTAGAAATTTGTATTAACCGAGAAAAAAAAAAAGGCTAGTCAACCTCTTTTCAATTGTTTTATGAAATGAACTGAATTTATAAGCGATTTAAAGGAAATGATTTGCTTATAAAGTTATTCTTATGATATGTGCTTGAACACGTACTGACTGTGTCGTACAGTCCAACTCGTACTGATTTTGGGACAAAGGCGTTAATGAGATCCTGCTGCACTGCTATCTGTTCTGTTTATGCTCTGTGGTTCAGGGAGTACGAAGTACCATGTAGACACACACGCGAGTACGATGTACCGTGTTTTTTATTCTGGTCTTTGGACATTCTGATTCTGTTCTGTGAGTTGTTAGGGTAGCTGACCACTCCCTCGATGATTGATATCCCGGCACACCTGATCAATGATTGCCCAAAGTCACCGACATTAGCCAATAGCCACTTTTTAATTTTGATATAGCATGTTCTGTCTTGTTTCGTCTATTTGATTTTTTGAACTGACCGTTCGAACGATATTGTCTATTTAATTTACTATTTGACTATGTGGAATTTTTGCTATTCTATTGCATAAAGACACTGTGGGGGCCACCTCTTGAATCCTATAGGAGCAAAGTGTCATACAATCGTCATAATAAATCACAGTATAAAGTTTTGAAATTTCATATTTTTGAATTGAAATCGTCTACTCTGCTGCTTTAAGTTTTGGAAATTTGTATTAACCGAGAAAAAAAAGGCTAGTCAGTCACTATTGAATTGTTTTATGAAATGAATTGAATTTATAAGCGATTTAGAGGAAATGATTTGCTTATAAAGTTATTCTGATGATATGTGCTTGAACGCATACTGACTGTGTCATATAATCCAACTCGTACTAATTTTGAGACAAAGGCGTTGGTGAGATCATGCTACACTACTATTTGTTTTGTTTCTGCTCTGTGGTTCAAGGAGTACGAAGTACCATGCAGACACGCACGTGAGTATGATGTACCATGTTTTTTATTCTGGTATTTGGACATTCTGATTCTGTTTTGTGAGCCGTTAGGGTAGCTGACCACTCCCTTGATGATTGACATCCTGACACACTTGATCAGTGATTTCCCAAAGTCACCAACAATGGCAAATAGTCATTTCTGAATTTTGATATAGCATGTTCTTCTTTGTCTCGTCTATTTGATTTTTTGAATTGACCGTTCGAACGATATCGTCTATTTGATTTACGTATTTAACTATGTGGAATTTGTGTTATTCTATTACATTAAGACACTGTGGGGCCACCTCTTGAATCCTGCAAGAGCAAAGTGCCACACAGTCATCATAATAAATTGCAGTATCAAGTTTTGAAATTTTGTATTTTTGAATGGAAATCGTCTACTCTGCTACTTTAAGTTTTGGAAATTTGTATTTACTGTAGTAAACTAATTACACTGTTAATGTTGATTTTTGACTCCGATGTGTATTGTGATTTTTGAAAACTGTTTATTCTCCTGATTAAAGTTCTTGGATATTGGTATTTACCACAGTAAACTGATTACTCTATCAATATTGATTTTGTTTCTGATTTTTCGACTCTGATTTTACTGAATTGACAGTGGCTCTATATATTTTTCTCGTTAAGCCTATTTTACAGATATATATTGAGGTAGTGTATTTATCTACCTACCACGTGTTTTTCTTACTGAGCACGTTAAGCTCACCCCCTTACTTTCCTCCACAGAACCTCATCAGTAGCTGGGATTATTTTGTAAGTCAAATAAATTTGCACAGCCACACGTCAGTAAGGTATTAGCCCGTGTTAAAGGTATGCACAGTATATTCATCTGTTTTTGTATCTAAATTTTTGTAAGTACAGCAATGTATATAGAAACATGTTTGGGGAATGTGAACATGAAAGAACAATTATGATGATTAATTGAAGGGTACCTCTATTGGAATTATGTTTGAAATTGTTACCAAGAAATTAATTTACTAGTCGAAATTATTGTTTGATTTGTTATCGACTTGTAGCCCAACCAAAATGTGTGTAAATCGGGTCGTTACAGAAGTTGGTATCAGAGCAAGGTTGGCCTGATATGAGTCAGTATTAGGAATAAGATAAAATTTGAAAAGTTCACATCCCCAACATTACTGTACATTGTTTAGATACAAACGGGTATACTTGACTGTGTTTTTCTGAGAAATTGTGTCATTGAATGAAGGAAAACTAATAGATATGGTTGATAGGTATTATAACCATGCAAGTAGACGAGAGGGAATCATTTTTCAAAGCCATAGAAATATGCCCAAGAGATAGAGTGAATCCTTATTTGAATGTACACCTCATAGTTTAACCGAAAATTTTGAAGTCCGCTTCGTAAGATTTGAGCGGGGCATGGAGACCAGGATGACATGGTTGGTCAAGTGATAGCAGCACAATAATAATAGTGATGAATAAGGTATGACTGTGACTTAGAGAAAGATGAAGACAATTTCGAAAGATAGTACACTACTATTTACTGGGGTAGGAATCCAGTTATAATGGAAACTGGATAAATGAGATGGAGAAGCTCTATGGATTTTTCGTAGTAACTCTATCGAGAAAGTTTCTATTGTAACTTTTGTGCAAAAGAATTTGGAGAAGTTATACGAATTTTTTAAGGAGCAGTACTATAAAGAAGGTAACTTTTGTAGCATTGATATTAAAATGGGAAGCCAAACCTTTGTGGAAGATCCCCCGATTTATACCGAGGACTTAACAATTAGAGAGTTATATGGGATATATTTTTGGATGACTTTAGACGGCAATACATCCCAGACAAGGCACAACAACAATTACAGATGATTATTTTTAATCGAATATAAGATAATAAGTCTGAGAATGAATATGAATTTAAATTTATGGTTTTAAAAGGTATAATTTGGATACGTTGTGTTGCGGAATAAAAAAAGTTCAAAAACTCATAAGAGAGACTGAGATCCTCAATCGAGCTTGGTTAGCTCCATTTGATGTTATTTTGAGGGAGCAGTGCGCAAGACACAACTGTATGGATAAGACGCTGTAAGACCCTATATATGTATGACTTTATAATATGTTAATGGAATCATAAGACGGATGATTTGATCAAATAAATGTGAATGAAATTACAAAGGGAATGCATGAGTATTCATGAATTCATATAATGTCTAAGTAAGGGTTGAAGTGGCCACAGATTAAATGAATGAAATTTAAAACTTTCAAACTAATATATGGACTCAAACATGAATTGATAATACAAGGCCAATGAATTCTATGTACCTTTTATGATTCCAAGCAGTACACATAAGTTACATAATACGTGAATCATAAGAAATGGATCTTTTCATACGCTAAGTGTAAATAGAATGCAAAATGACTAGTGAAGCAATCAAAGGCAAGTTTTCCTTTGAAATTCTGGAAACATTTACAGCAGGAATGCTCTAAATGAAGGCCAGATTGATCCCCTATTCAAAGCAGATCGATCTCTTGTTCAAGTAGATTGATCTCAATTTGGTTCTGTCTTGAAAGGATTGATCCCTTCTTAAGTGCATATCGATCTCCATTTGATTCTATCAAGAGCAGATCGATCTCTCCCTATGAGCAAATCTATCTCCATTTACTTTTGCCTAGTAAGGATCGATCCCTTCCCACAAGCATATCAATCGCCTCCTCGAAATAGATCGATCTCTATTTAATTTTGCCAAGAAAGGATCGATCTCTTCCCAATGAGCAGATCAATCCCACACTTACATACCTGAATATTTTGATGGTTCAAACTAAGGGAAGATCGATCTCTTACCATAGGAGATTGATCCCACCATCCTAATTCTATAAAAACCCGACGACACAGCCTTCTTCTTCAGAAAAACAAAACACCTACTCCATTTTACTAAAAAAGAATAAGCTTTTTCACTCTAGAATACCATCCCCTTCTAAAAAGATTTGGGAAAAGTTTCTTTGAGCAAAGTTATTCCATGTAAGGATGAGAACAACATAATTAGGAATCAACATTCAAACTTATTGGATTGAAGGAGCAAAAGAATCTTCCAATTTCAGACAAGAGAAAAGACAAGCAGGGTAAGTTTTCAATACACCAACTCTAAGTATGTTTATCTAGACTTTGTTATGAGTTGATTGGTGTATGTATTGTTGGTTGAAACTACCTAGAACATGATGAATCAACCATGTCCTAAAAATGGGTTTAGTGTGAGAAAATGGGATATGGTTGATTTAATGATAAATGGGTTTTACTAAGGTGATAGTGATGTTATATGCATGAGTTTAAGATGGTTTTATGGAATCAATTAAAAGGATTTGTTAAATTTATGAAATTTACATATAAGGTGTTTATGAAAATGCATGAATGGGTGGAAAACTAAGGTTCAAGCATGCATGCCAAGGGCTTGAAAAACAACTAAGTTAATTGCTAGCCAAATTGGCTAGGAGTGGCATGATGGGTGTTTGGCCACCCTGCCATGGCCGAATGTAATCATGGGCCAAACATGATGCAATAAGGTCCAATAAGATATATCGATTATGGCGAAGTCGTAAAATGAGTTATCATTATTGACTGAAGTAATTGATGAATGTTTCAGCTCCAGAGACTGGATTAAGGACAAATTGGACTGGACGAGCTTCCAGCGGTGGAACTTGTACTACGCTCGATGTGATTCGAGGTAAGAGAATTTTGTAAGTGCCTAGAGATAGTTATACGTATTTTGAGGGGATTTATAGGGCGTGAATTTCTCTAAGCTATCTAATAATGCAATAAGAATTTTTTAGAAAGGTTTCGAAATTAAGGAATGAAAATATGATTTTACCTTGGTAGAGAAATTTATGAAAAAGGCTAGTAGGGATCCTAAAATTGCATGAATTTCATGATTTTTAAGTTTGTATCCTGATTTAACACTTTGATATGAATGAAATGAGGATAGGTTGGCTATTACTTTCTGTGGTTTCATGAAATAGCACGGGTTATGTGCTAAGTTGTATTTTTGAAAATACTTATTTAAACTGGAGCCACCTATCGTATTTGTGTGAGTAAAAATAGTGTTGGAGCCTAGCTCACACTAGATTTTGATGTTTTGACACATGCTGATAGTGCTGGAACCTTGCTCGTACTAGTTTTTACTGATAACATGCATGAAAGTCGTACTAGAGCTTTGCTCGTACGAGGATTTTATATGCTTTACAGAAAACCGTGTTGATGATTTGCTCGCACGAGATGCTAGATATCATGACATACATAGACAGTGCTGAAAAGTCCTGTAGACTGTGTCATAGTGAGATGATATATCGCACGCGTATTTTGAGACGTGAGATGGTTACCAACATGGTATAGGGCGGCTAAAACCTATGGCAGGCACCCCTGAACCATGATGTGGGCTAAGTCCTATGGCAGGCACCCTGGACAGTTATGTGGGCTAAGACCTATGGCAGGTACCCCAGACCATGTGGGTTCACAGAGTACGTTGTACCATGTTTGTCACACGGAGTACGTTGTACCATGTAGTCTTGATGACTTGTTGGTTAAGTTATTTCATGAGTAGGGTTGACCTCACCTCTCATTGCAGTTGTGATACCCCGCACGTCGGGATCCACATAGCCTGGGATCACAAGGATTTATATATGGCCATTGTTCCTAATTTATCTTCGTAATGTAACCTACATGCCTTACATGATATCATATTATGTTGATAGACCCGAGTAGACCCGAAGGAGGGGTGACACCCTTGATTATGTTTGTCAGGACCCATTCTCAATCCATAACTTAACCAAAAATCACTACAAATTTTTCGCATTTTGTTTACTTACCTTTCCTCTCCTCAATGGTTGGGCTGTGATTCGATGTCAGAATCCTCGCTTACCACATTATCCATTATCATACATACATGTCAATATACTGTTACTGACTATAACTGCTTTTATAATATATGTGAGATTATATAAAAGCTAATACAAATACATTCCCCATAATATATATCATATACATCACTGTGCTGTTTCTATGTTTAGATACATAACCGTACAAAATCTGTATACCTGGCGATCGATAGGAAATAGCGGCGGACTCAGGAACACTATCCCTCAATAGCTCTCGCTCTACTGCTGATGCTATGTAGAGAGATGTAAAGAAAGGGGGTGAGCATACAATGCGCTCAGTAAGGAAATCAGGCAAGCAAGTAGATATCTACACTATCTACTCAAAATAATGCTATACCTTGAAAACATTATTTCCTTTACTCACTTTAAAAGCATGTCTTTAAATATATATACTTGTACAGATTAAAACCTATGTACAGAAATCATGATTTCTTTCTCAAATGTAGGCATGTGTGCAAAACAATGCATCTTTATATAAATCATGCCTTTAGATAAATCATGCCATGTATATTTTAAATCACAATAAATATGGCATTTAAATCATTCACATCATAAAATCGGAGTCCGACCCATCCCTCAGGTCTGTCCGTAATTTAAATCAGTCAATCAAGTGATATATCATATGAGACTCTGCGGTGAAAATGTAAATAGTATCCTAGACTGTGATCATATCCGACATGTGATCCTAAGCAACACAGTACTCAATGTGTGGGGCATCACTGCTGCAACGGGAGGGGGTCAGTCCATCACAACCGCCAGCTATATCCTCCTCAACTCCACAACACCACACGGTACAATGTACCCCATGCCACTCGCACGGTACAACGTACTCCATGGACCCTACATCACAGTCGGGGTGCCTGCCATAGGTCTTAGCCCTCAAACCATGGAATATCATACCACGTCTCTAGTATCCTCATGCGGATATCCTCTCACATAGTGTGACACTCAGTCTACACAAGAAATCAAGAATGGATTTCAACATGTATTATATATCACATACAGTGCGCGCCTTTGAGCGCGACTCACAGTCGACACTCCGCTCAAACACTGTTTCACATCACAAACTCAACTCTAGTGCGAGTAAACCTCCAGCAACTAGGTCAATGCATAGTTCATGTATTAAATCAAGTACGAGCAATAGCTCCAGTACCATGCTATGCATAATATCATCAAATCAAGTACGAGCAATAGCTCCAGTACTATATCATGTATAAATCATGAAGAATCGAGTACGAGCAATGCTCCAGCACTCTGTCATGCATCTTATGTAAAACTCAAGTACGAGTTAATCGCTCCAGCACTCTCTCATGCATATATCATATAAAACTGAGTACGAGTAATAACTCCAGTTATCTACCATGCATGTCATGGAAATCTAGTGCGAATCAAAATCCAGCACTAATATATGTGGAAAATATAGGAAATCCAGTGCGAGTTGTGCTCCAGCACGATTCATTCTCACATAATATGATGATGGCTCTTTAAAAAGGGATGATATACAAAATATCAAAATCAACACTATAAAGTGTGCTTAATTTACCTCAACCTTAAAATCTTTAGCCCATCTATTTATTCTCCTGCTAAACAGCAGTTAAACACTCAAAATGGTAGTTTCCATGCTTTTTACAACTTTTCACAAAAGTTGACTATTTGACTAACTAGGGGTAAAATCGTAATTTGCCAGTATTAGGTCACAATAATTATTATTCACTTTCTCTGACCCTCAGAGTTTTTAAGTGAATGTAAAAGCAGACAAAAATACATGCAGGTATCTCTAACTACTTACAAAAGTCCCTTACCTGCAATCACTCGAGAAATTTTACTTTCTCTGCGCTGCTCATTTCAGCAGTCCGATTTGCTCCTCTAGTAATCTCTGGAGCTGCATATAACCATTTATCAGGTTAATTACACATTTCCTACTGTATTTCACATTAAATATAGTCTATTTCCCTTAATGGGCATTAATAATCCGTATTAAGCCCGTTTTCCACGTATTATTTCCCTTCATCAGGGTCTATCGACTCATTGGGCTTATCAATACCCATTGGGCTTTATTCAAAGCTCTTTGGATAGCCCGTATATCATTTACGACAGTTAATTCGAAATTCCGAATATAATTCACTAAATGCGAAATTTAATCTGAAATGCGTAAAACAAATCTTAAAATACGCAATAATCACATAAATTGTCGTAAATGAGCTATACTTACCCGAGATTATGCGATGGTACGCAAATTGAAGTTCGATCGGGTTTTCGTTCGAAATTTATCGGTGAACTGCACAATTTTGTATATTTCATTTCGGGTCAATTTTTTGATTAAATATAATTTAAATAAATTTATCGGAAATCAAATCGGTCACTTTTGACCTCGTATCGACTTACCCGAAGTCCGGTGAAATCCCAAAAATTTTTCTTTTTCTTTTTCTTTCCTTTTTCCTCTTTTTCCCATTTTCTCCTTGGCTGAACCGGTCCGGTCCGATTCAGTTTAGAAGGTTCTCCCCTGAACTGCCAATCGGTTCAGGCTTTATTTGGTCGTGCCAGTGTCGTCCGGCTGGTTCCCGACATGCCACTGCAGCCATTCGATGCATATCTGGCCGGGGAACACTCGGCTGGCCTCGATCGGGACCAAGCACCGTCGGTGGCCGTCGGATCTTATCTTTTCCTCCGAGGCTTCTCCTCTTCGATTCGCCGGCGTCTGAAATCGGTGGAGGGCGTAACTGGTGGTAGAAGGATTGCGCCGACTTCCTCTCTCTTTTCCGGCCGCTTTCCTGGCTGTGGGGTCATCGATGCTCGTCGTCCGGTGTCCCTTCTCTCCCTCGACTTGCGTCGGTTTCCCCTCTATTTTTCTCTCTCCCCGATTTTCAATCAGGTTCTAATTTCTTTTTTTATTTATAATATATTTTTTATTATTTTATTCTTAAAATAATAATAAAAATCTTAAAATATCCCAAAATATCTAAAAAAATCATATTAAATTCATTGAATTTATAAATTAATTTATCTGCCCGATTTTACCTTTTCGGTATATATTTCTCCTATTTTCGGGCTCGTTTTTTGATGTAAAAATTTCGATAAATTCTAATAAATTTATATCTTGATCAATTGGACTCGAAATTCTATATTTTCCTCGATTTTGATCAAGATTCCTCAATTTCATATTTATAATGAAATTGTCTTATCGAAATTATACCGAATTTCAATCATTTGACCGTTTTACCCCTGTACTTGTTCGGGAATCACTTTAACCCTTATCTCGCTGTTATGTAGCTTACATGCATTTTTAATTTCTCAAATTGTCGATTGCATGATAGTAAATACTCTTCTTATGATTCAACTATAATAATAGAGTGTTCATACACATAGGAATCATAAGGAACCGGCTACATAAAATTCAGGTCTGACAATCCTCCCCTACTCAGAAAATTTGGTCCTCCAAATTAGAACCAAGTCAGTCATCAAATAGGTTAAGGTACTTCTCTCGCATCAGACTCTCTAGCTCCCAAGTAGCCTCCTCTGAAGTATGATGCTACCAGAGAATCTTCACTAACCCGATGGTCTTCGATCTCAATACCTTCTCCTTCCTATCCAATATCCGAATCGGTTGCTCAACATATGACATATCCTCTCGGAGCTCCAAAGGCTCATAACTAATCACATGTGCCGGATCCGAGTGATACTTCCAAAGCATTGATATGTGGAAGACGTTATGGACACCTGATAAGTCTGGTGGCAATGCAAACCTATAAGCCTTATCTCCCACTCGATCAAGTATCTCAAAGGGTCCAATATAGCGAGGATTTAGTTTCCCTCTCTTCCCAAATCTCGCTATGCCCTTGGAAGGAGAAACTTTCAGAAACATGGATTCACCAACTGCAAACTCTAGTGGCCTACGTCTCCTGTCAACGTAACTCTTCTGTTTGCTCTGAGCCGTCCTCAGTCTCTCTACAATCAAGTGGATGTCCTCAGATGCTTGGGTAACCATGTCAGGAGCGAAAATCTTACGGTCACCCACTTCTTCCCATCTAATAGGGGAACGACATCTACGGCCATACAAAGCCTCATACGGTGCCATCCCGATACTCGAATGATAACTGTTGTTGTAGGCAAACTCGGATAGTGGCAAGTGATCATCCCAGGAGCCTCTAAAATTTAGCACACATGCTCTTAACATATCCTCCAGAGTCTATATAGTCCTCTCTGACTAACCATCTGTCTAAGGATGGAAAGCGGTGCTCAAACTCAACTGGGTTCCCATGGCTTCCTGAAAATGTCCCCAAAAGTGGGAAGTGAAGTGGGAATCCTTATCAGAGACTATGTTTACTGGTACACCGTGTAACCTCACTACCTCGTGTACATACAATTCTGCTAATGAACTCAGAGTATCGGTCGCTCTCATAGCTAGGAAGTGGGCTGACTTCGTCAGTCTGTCGATGATCACCCATATAGCATCGTGATTCCTGCGGGTTCTCGGTAAACCCATCACGAAATCCATGGTGATATGCTCTCATTTCCATGTCGGTATAGGTAGAGGCTGCAATAACCCTGTAGGTTTCTGATGCTCTACCTTCACCTACTGACATATGAGACACTTTGCCACAAAATTTGCTACATCTCTCTTCATACCCGACTACCAATATACCTTACGGAGGTTCTGATACATTTTGTTACTCCCTGATGTAACGTATACCTCGATGAATAAGCTTCCGCCAATATCAATCTCCTGAGTCCTGGATCCTTGGGAACACACAATCTGCCTCTGAACCTCAGTAGTCCATCAGAACTCAACTCAAAGTCAGTCCCTATTGTGAGACCCCGTATATGTAAAGTTGTAATGAGTAATAAATATGAGTGGACTTGTAATGTAAAGTATGACTGATGTAAGTCCATGATTCAAGGTACGTATGTGTAATATGATTTGTAACGTACATACAAGTTCCATTGAGTATGAATATGAAGAAATGAGTTTTTATAAGTGATGGATGTGATTGAAACTCAAAATGGGTAGTGTGGTAAAATGGAATGAAGTTATGCTTCCATTTGGTTTTATATAGCATACCTTTGGACATACAATGAATGCACGCAAGTTTCAATGTGCATAAGGTATGAATGGATGCCATTTTCAAGTTATAAAGGTGGATGGATGAGAAAATGGCCATGGCAACAGATTAAGGATGTGTTGGTATGAGTTGCAATAAGGAAACTGCAAGAAATCTGGAAAACATGAAGGCCAGATCGATCTCATAGGATGAGAGATCGATCTGGAAGAGCCAGAATACTCTTATTTGGGCAATGGAATAGAGCAGATCGATCTCCAATGGGGCCAGATCGATCTCCTAAGCATTCTGTGATGAAAAGATCGATCCTCAAGCACCCAGATCGATCTCCTTAGCTCTCTGTTTGGGACCAGATCGATCTCATGCTTCGACAGATCGATCTCATGCTTCGACAGATCGATCTCATGCTTAAAAATGTCGTGAAAAAGAGGGATTTAAGGGGACCAGATCGATCTCCTCTTGAACCAGATCGATCTCCTCAAGCTATTTCTATATAAGGAGGGCTGAAAATCAGGAAATCTCGGGAAAAACATTAACCTTCCACTTTCAACCCAAAAACCTAACTTTCCCTCTCTAAAATCAGCCATTTTTAGTGAGATCTGAAGAGAGACCATTAGAGGCAAAGTTGTTCCTATCAAAGAGAAGAACAACATAGTGGGTAGGCATTTTCCCATTTTTGGTATTGAAGGAGTTAAGGGCATTGCCATTTGGAGCAAGAAGAAAAATCATATTTGGTAAGATTCTAACACTCCAATCCAAATACATTGTCTATTTAATTGATTTTGGAGTTGTTTGGCATGAGTATTGATGGATAAATTATCTAGGGATGTGGTGGAATTGGTGTGACCTAGAAAACCTAGAATGGGTATAATGTGAGAATATATGGGTTGAATGAGTTTATGATTTATGGGCATGCTAAAGTTGTTATTGAGGTAATGTTTATGATTTTAGATGGTTAAATGAAATTTCATTGTGAGTTTGGAGGAATTGTGAAAATGGGTATGTATATGCTTGATAAATGCCATAGTGAGGGAATTCATGAAATATGAACACTATGAGCTTAATGTCGATTTAATATCGATTTTGAATAAGTTAATAGGCCTAAGAAGAATCCATAGACTCGAGTTTTGGGTAAAGTAATGAAACGAGGCCTCACAAGCGTTAATAGAAAACTATAGGTCGAATTGACTATAGTGAACACACGATGTCATATTATATGGATCGAATATAATGCGGGATACAATTTTATGCAGTCCCGAAGAGTTCGTTGGAAACGAATCGAGTGGTACGAG
This sequence comes from Firmiana major, assembly GCA_033439115.1. Classification (NCBI taxonomy): domain Eukaryota; kingdom Viridiplantae; phylum Streptophyta; class Magnoliopsida; order Malvales; family Malvaceae; genus Firmiana; species Firmiana major. Next base: position 38,539,027 of record CM065908.1, on the reverse strand, counting down.
TAGCAGCTTTAAGAAAGTGGAATCAAGCATCGCGATTCCAGGTAAGGGAATTCTGTAAGTATATAGAGGTAGCTGCTCGTAATTTGTGGGATTATAGGGTGCTTATGAAATGCATGAACGTTTGAGAAATGGGTTGTTTGGTATGCGAAAATGGTTGTGAATATTGGATGATTTGGTTTACATGGATGTATAAAAAGGGATAGTAAGGCTAATAATTGCATAAATCAAGTGTTTTGAATACTTTCACAAAACATGTGTTTCGTTTTAAACGAATTGATAGATAGGATGGCTATTGTGGTTTGATGTTTGTGATAGCACATGTGAAGAGCCAAATATGTTTTGAGATAGCTTTAAAAGCTTATGAGCCGCCTATCATGTTTATGCGAATTAAATCGTGCTAGAGCCTAGCTCGCACCGGGTATTGATGTTTTCATTTGTATGAAACGTGCTGGAGCTTAGCTCGCACCTTGATTTGGAAACTATGATGATGTTTATAAACCGTACTGGAGCTTCTGCTTGTACGTGGCTTTTGAGTGGTTTGTCTTATGAGTATAACTGTACTAGAGCTATGCTCGTACGCGTCTCTTTATGAGAGGATGCATGAGTCATGCTAGAGCTTTGCTCGCACAAGTTTGCACATTGCGATACGTATAAGGTTGTGAAAGTTGGTAAGATCCTTAAGCCCTACATCCTTAAGCTAACATCCTTAAGCCCAAAGAGGCGGGGAGGCTCTGTTAGGCGGGGAGGCTCTGTTCGGTGGGGAGGCTTTCTTACGGTGGGATCCTTAAGCCAACATCCTTAAGCCCTGGAGGGGCGGGGAGGCTCTGTTAGGTAGGGAGGCTCTCCTACATGGGTACGGTAAGATCCTTAAGCCCTACATCCTTAAGCCAACATCCTTAAGCCCGAGGAGACGAGGAGGCTCTGTTAGGCGGGGAGGCTCTGTTCGGTGGGGAGGCTCTCTTACGGAAAGATCCTTAAGCCCTACATCCTTAAGCTAACATCCTTAAGCCCGAGGAGGCAGGGAGGCTCTGTTAGGCGGGGAGGCTCTGTTCGGCAGGGAGGCTCTCCTTCACGGATATGAAAAACTCTTGGTATGGGGTAGGTAAGACCTAGGAATGGCACCCCCAATCACGATATGAGTCTGCGGAGTACGCTGTACCGTGTATATCACATGGAGTACGATGTACCGCATGATGGTTATGTGATAAGAAAGTCTGGCGAGTGATAATCCATCTTCGTGCCAGCATGATACTCCGCACACCTGGATGCGTGTGGTCTGGGATGATTTACGATGTAGTGGTCCACATAGGCACTTTTGATATAGTGACCTAGTTTTTATACACATGCGTGAATTGTGAAATGAAAATGTGGTTGTGATTATGAGTTGATTTGGTGGTATTTATGTGTTGAGAAAGAGGTTTATGATGTTGGTTTAAAAATGAGGTTTCTTAATGAATTGCCTTTTTTTATGAATTTAAATGAGATTGAGCATGAGATGATTTATACATGATGTTCTTTTTACCATGTTTGATATGCCAATGTACATGATTTTGACACATGATATATATGTATACTCATATGGCATAGTTTTATTCCTCATGCTCCTACCATAAATGATTTATGCATAACACTATCAGCATGTAGATAGAGTAGTTATCTACCATGCTTGCATTATTGCCTTACTGAGCGTGTGCTTGCTCATCCCTCTCTATTTCCCCCTACAGAGCGTGCATAGTAGCCCAGTGAGGATTGAGGCGTGGTATTTTGGACTCCGTTGCATCTCCATCGCTAAGAGGTATATACACAGTGATTCTTTTTGTATCTAAACAATGTAAAAGCACAGTATTCTTTTGAGTTGTAATTATGGGGGATGTAGATGTCAGTAAAACATGCTTTTGTATAAGTACAAGATTTAAATGCAAATGTATGACATTGTTTTATTTCACTGAGAATCAATGAGATGTGGAGTTTATTATTGACTCACAGCCCAATAGTGTGTGGTGAGTTAGTTCACGACCGGGTAAGGTAACAGTAAAACGCGAAAAAATTTTAGTGATTTTTGGTTAAAGAGAATGGAATTAGGTCGTGACACCTATGCCCTTCTGCATCTGACCACTCACATCCATACAAAATCGATCTGTCTGCTGAGCCACTCTGATCCTATCCAACAGGTCCGGCTCCAAGCGTGGACTAGCTGTCACATAGCTTGTATCCATGTCAGAAGGAACAAATCCGAAACTGAGGCTAGTAAACTGCTCTAGCAAATCATGTTCCCTAACCATCATATACGATACCATCCCTAGGCTCTTCTTGCTTAAGGCATCGGCTACAACGTTAGCCTTACCCGGATGATAAAGTATCTCAGAATCGTAGTCTTTCAGAAGCTCTAGTCATCTTCTCTGTCTCATGTTCAGCTCTTTCTGTGAGAACAGATACTTGAGACTCTTGTGGTCGGTAAATATCTAGAACTTCTCGCCATATAAGTAGTGGCGCCATACCTTCAACGCAAACACAACTGCTGCTAGCTCCAAATCATGGGTCGGATAGTTCTTCTCATGATCTTTCAGCTGTCTGGATCCATAAGCAACTACCTTCCCATCCTGCATCAATACACAGCCCAGTCCCTGATGCGAAGCATCGGTATACACTATAAATCCTCCTGAGCTGGTAGGGATAGTGAGAATTGGAGCGGTGGTCAATCGACGCTTCAACTCCTGAAAACTCTTCTCACAATCCTCGTTCCATACGAATGGTGCACTCTTTCGAGTAAGACGTGTCAAGGAGCAGCCAACTTCTAAAATCCCTCAACAAATCTCTAATAATATCCAGTTAAACCCAAAAAACTCCTGATCTCGATGACTGTTCTCGGTTGTTCCCACTGTACTACAGCCTCTATCTTAGATGGATCAACTGATACACCATCTCTCGATACAACATGTCCCAAAAATGAGATCTGTGATTGTCACGACCCAATTCCATTCTCTTTAACCGAAATCACTGAAAATTTTTCGCGTTTTACTGTTACCTTACCCAGTCGTGAACTAAGCTCACCACACACTGTTGGGCTGTGAGTCAATAATAAACACCACATCTCATTCATTCTCAATTAATTAAAACGATGTCATACATGTGCATTTAATCGTGTACTTATACGAGTACATGTTTTACTGACATCTACATCCCCCATAAGTACAACTCAAAAGAATACTGTGCTTTTACATTGTTTAGATACAAAAAGAATCACTGTGTATATACCTCTTAGCGATGGAGATGCAGCGGAGTCCAAAATAATACGCCTCAGTCCTCACTGGGCTACTATGCACGCTCTGTAGGGGGGGAAAATAGAGTGGGATGATCAACCACACGCTCAGTAGGGCAATAATGCAAGCATGGTAGATAACTACTCTATCTACATGCTGATAGTGTTATGCATAAATCGTTTATAGTAGGAGCATGAGGAATAAAACTATGCCATGTGAATATACATATATATCATGTATCAAATCATGTGCATTGGCATATAAAACATGGTAGAGACATCATGTATAAAACATCTCATGCTCAATCTCATTTAAATTCATAAAAGGGCAATTCATTTAGAAACCTCCTTTTTGAACCAACAACATAACACCACCAAATCAACTCACAATCACAACCACATTTACATTCCACAATTCACGCATGTGTATAAATCTAGGTCACTATATCAAAAGTGCCTATGTGAATCATCACATCATAAATCATCCCAGACCACACGCATCCCGGTGTGCGGGGTATCATGCTGGCACGAAGATGGATTATCCCTCGCCAGACTTTCTCATCACATAACCATCATGCGGTACATCGTACTCCATGTGATATACACGGTACAGCGTACTCCGCAACTCATATCGTGATCGGGGGTGCCATTCCTAGGTCTTATCTACCCCATACCAAGAGTTTTTCCATATTCCGTGAAGGAGAGCCTCCCTGCCGAACAGAGCCTCCCCGCCTAACAGAGCCTCCCTGCCTCCTCGGGCTTAAGGATGTTAGCTTAAGGATGTAGGGCTTAAGGGTCCTTTCCGTAAGAGAGCCTCCCCACCGAACAGAGCCTCCCCGCCTAACAGAGCCTCCCCGCCTCTTCGGGCTTAAGGATGTTAGCTTAAGGATGTAGGGCTTAAGGATCTTACCTTTACCATACCCATGTAGGAGAGCCTCCCTGCCTAACAGAGCCTCCCCGCCTCTTTGGGCTTAAGGATGTTGGCTTAAGGATCCCACCGTAAGAGAGCCTCCCCACCAAACAGAGCCTCCCCGCCTAACAGAGCCTCCCCGCCTAACAGAGCCTCCCCGCCTCTTTGGCTTAAGGATGTTGGCTTAAGGATGTTAGCTTAAGGATGTAAGGCTTAAGGATCTTACCCACTTTCACAACCCTATACGAATCCCATTGTACAAGCTTGTGCGAGCAAAGCTCTAGCACGACTCATGCATCATGCATCTTCTCATAAAGAGGCGCGTACGAGCATAGCTCTAGTACGGTTATACTCATAAGATAACCATTCACAATCCACGTACGAGCAGAAGCTCCAGTACGGTTTATAAACATCATCACAATTCAATTTCAAAGTGCGAGCTAAGCTCAAGCACGTTTCACACAAGTGAAAAACATAGAAATCTCGCGCGAGCGAGGCTCTAACGCGAATTATATCACATACACGCGATAGGCGGCTTACATGCATTCAAAACATCTCATAATATGCTTAGTGCCTCGTATGGGCTATTTCACAACATCATTCAAGTACTAGCCAGCCTATCCTTTTATTTGCTCAAATCAAAGCATTGTGTTTTGTAAAAGCATTCAAAACACATGATTTATGCAATTATTAGCCTTACTATCCCTTTTTCATAACATCCACTTCAAATCCAAAACCACGCATATACCCATCATCTTTCACGAATACCATCAACATTTATTTGAGCAATCATGCATTTCATACAACACCCAATATTCACCCAATTCAAAATACGAGCAGCTATCTCTATATACTCACAAAATTCCCTTACCTGGAATCGCGATGCGTGATTCCACTTCCTTAAGCTGCTTACTCGTACGATTCGGTTCGCCTTCAATGAACTCTTCGGGACTGCACAAAATCGTATCCCGCATTATATTCGACCCATATATTGCAACCCTTGTGCTTGCTATAGTCAATTTAATCTATAGCCTCTATTAAAGCTTATTTGGCCTCGTTTCATTACTTTATCCATAACTCGAGTCTATGGATTTTCTTAGGCCTATTAACTTATTCAAAACCGATATCAAATCGATGTAAAGCTCATAGCGTTCATATTCCATGAATCCCCTCACTATGGCATTTATTCATCACATACATATCCATTTCCACATTTCTTCCAACCCACCATGTAATTTCATCTAACCATCTAAATCATAACATTATCCCAATGACAACTTTAACATGCCATAAACCATAAGTTCATTCAATCCCACATATCCTCACATTATACCCATTTTAGATTTCTAGGTCACACCACTTCCACTACATTCTTAGGTAGTTTATCCATCAATACTCATACCAATCAACTCCAAAATCAATTAAATAGCTAATGCATTTGGATTGGAGTGTTAGAATCTTACCAATATTATTTCTCTTCTTGCTCCAATTGATAATGCCCTCAACTCCTTAAATTCCAAAAATGGGAAAATTCCCTCTCACTATGTTGTTCTCCTCTTTGATAGGAACAACTTTGCCTCTAATGATCTCTCTCTAAATCTCACTGAAAATGGCTGATTTTAGAGAGGGAAAGTTGGGTTTTTGGGTTGAAAAATGGGAGGTTCCGAGATTTCCAGATTTTCAGCTCTCCTTATATAGAAATGACTTGAGGAGATCGATCTGGTCCAAGAGGAGATCGATCTGGTCCCTTAAAATCCCTCTTTTTCACGGCATTTTTAAGCCTGAGATCGATCTGTCGAAGCAATGAGATCGATCTGTTGAAGCATGAGATCGATCTGTCGAAGCATGAGATCGATCTGGTCCCAAACAGAGAGCTAAGGAGATCGATCTGGGTGCTTGGGGATCGATCTTTCCACTACAGAATGCTTGAGAGATCGATCTGGCTCCATTGGAGATCGATCTGCTCAATTCTTTCGCCCAAATAAGAGCATTCTGGCTCTTCCAGATCGATCCTCATCCTAGGAGATCGATCTGGACCTCATGTTTTCCAGATTTCCTGCAGTTTCATTGCTGCAACTCATACCAACACACCCTCAATCTATTGCCATGGCCATTTCCTCATCCATCCACCTCTATAACTTGAAAATGGCATCCATTCATACCTTATGCACATTGAAACTTGTGTGCTTTCATTGTATATTCAAAGGTATGCAACATAAAACCAAATGGAAGCATAACTCCATTCCATTTTACCACACTACTCATCTTGAGTCTCAATCACATCTATCACTTGCTAGAACACATTTCTCCGTATTCATACTCAATGAAACTTGTATGTACGTTACAATTTATATTACACATACATACATTGAATCCATGGACTTACATCAATCATACTTTACATCACAAGTCCATTCATATTATTTAATCCAAGTACACACATTACCCTTATACATATACGGGGTCTTACAGTGATAACCAAAAGTCACACTTACTGAGCTTAGCATATAAGTCCTGCTCTCGTAGAGTCTGCAACACGATCCTAAGGTGCTCCTCAATCTCCTCCTTGGATCTCGAATACACCAATATGTCATCGATAAAGACGATAACAAACTGGTCCAAATATGGCTTGAACACATCGTTCATCAAAGCCATGAAAGCAGCTGGAGCATTCGTCAATCCGAATGACATGACTAAGAACTCATAATGGCCATATCGGGTACGAAATGCTGTCTTGGGTACATCTCCACTCTGAACTTTCAATTGGGGTCCCATGGCTTCCTGAAAATGTCCCCAAGAGTGGGAAGTGAAGCGAGAATCCCTATCAGAGACTATGCTCACTGGTACACCATGTAACCTTACTACTTCGCGTACAAACAGTTCTGCTAATGAACTCAGAGTATCGATCGCTCTCATTGCTAGGAAGTGGGCTGACTTCGTCAGTCTGTCGACGATCACCCATATAGCATCGTGATTCCTGCGAGTTCTCAGTAAACCTATCACAAAATCCATGGTGATATGCTCCCATTTCCATGTCGGTATAGGTAGAAGCTGCAATAACCCTGCAGGTTTTTGATACTTTACCTTCACCTGCTGACATACGAGACACTTTGTCATAAAGTCTGCTACATCTCTCTTCATACCTGACCACCAGTATACCTTTTGGAGGTTCTGATACATTTTGTTACTCCCCGGATGTAACGTATACCTCGACGAATGAGCTTCCGCCAATATCAATCTCCTGAGTCTTGGATCCTCAGGAACACACAATCTGCCTCTGAACCTCAATAGTCCATCAAACTCAACTCAAAGTCAGTCACGGTGCCCTTATGCATCTGACTACTCACATCCATACAAAATGGATCAGTCTACTCATCCACTCTGATCCTGTCCAACAGATCCGGCTCCAAGTGTAGACTAGCTATCACATAGCCTGTATCCATGTTAAAAGGCACGACTCTCAAACTGAGGCTAGCAAACTGCTCTAGTAAATCATGTTCCCTAACCATCATGCACGATACCATCCCTAGGCTTTTCCTACTCAAGGCATTGGCTACAACATTAGCCTTACCCGGATGATAAAGTATCTCACAACCGTAGTCCTTCAGAAGCTCTTGCCATCTTCTCTGTCTCATGTTCAGCTCTTTCTGTGAGAATAGATACTTGAGGCTCTTGTGGTTGGTAAATATTTGGAACTTCTCGCCATACAAGTAGTGGCGCCATACCTTCAATGCAAACACTATTGCTGCTAGCTCCAAATCATGGGTCAGAGAGTTCTTCTCATGATCCCTCACCTGTCTAGATCCATAAGCAACTACCTTCCCATCCTGCATCAATACACAGCCCAGTCCCTGATGCAAAGCATCGGTATACACTACAAATCCTCCTGAGTTGGTAGGGATAGTGAGAATCGAAGCGGTGGTCAATCGATGCTTCAACTCCTTAAAACTCTTCTCACAATCCTTGTTCCATACGAATGGTACACTCTTTCAAGTAAGACGTGTCAAAGAAGCAGCCAACTTCGAAAATCCCTCAACAAATCTCTGATAGTATCCAGCTAAACCCAGAAAACACCTGATCTTGGTTACTGTCCTCGACTATTCCCACTGAACTACAGCCTCTATCTTAGATGGATCAACAGATACACCATCTCTTGAGACAACATGTCCTAAAAACGAGATCTGTGACAACCAAAAATCACACTTATTGAGCTTAGCATATAACTCATGCTCTCGCAGAGTCTGCAATACGATCCTGAGGTGCTCCTCATGCTCCTCCTTGGATCTCGAATATATCAATATGTCATCGATAAAGACGATAACAAACTGGTCCAAATATGGCTTGAACACATCGTTCATTAAAGCCATGAAAGCAGCTGGAGCATTCATCAATCCGAATGGCATGACCAAGAACTCATAATGGCCATATCGGGTACGAAATGTTGTCTTGGGTACATCTCCACTTTGAACTTTCAGCTGATGATACCCAGACCTCAGGTCAATCTTGGAAAAGACCTGTGCTCCCTGAAGCTGATCTAACAAGTCGTCAATGCGTGGAAGGGGGTATCTATTCTTGATGGTGGCCTTATTCAACAATCGGTAATCTATACATAATCAGAGGCTTCCATCCTTCTTCCTCACAAATAAAACCAGTGCTCCCCAAGGTGAAACACTCGATCGAACAAAACCCCTATCCAACAGCTCCTGTAACTGTCTCTTGAGCTCATCCAACTCAACCAAGGCCATGCGATATGGTGGTCTCGAAATAGGCTCTGTACCAGGTACCAAATCTATACAGAACTCCATGTCTCTGTTTGGTGGTAACCCTGGCAATTCATCTGAAAAAACATCTGGGTAGTCACTAGCCACAGTAGTATCTGACAACTCCGGATGTGCCTTATCCATATCTACCACGTACGCAATGAAACCTTGATATGTTGAAGGTTTTCTAAATCCGTAATCATATAATAATCATAACTACTCCTTTCATTTATTTTTATTAAACTTTACAACATATCTAGTAGGGTTAGGAAACATAACTGTCTTAGCATAACAATCTAAAACAGCATGGTTTGCAGATAGCCAATCCATTCCTAATATTATATCAAAGTCACTCATACTTAGTAATATTAGATTGGCTGTCATCTCCTTATCCCCTACTCTCAACTTACAGTCATTAAATACATGTTTTACAACTTGATTACGATTTATTGGCGTACTGATCAACATCATCATACATAATGGTGTACGCTCTACATGTCTTGCTAATTTACATGCAAATGAAGGCGATACAAAAGAATGCGTAGGATCAATTAAAACATATGCTTCAATATCATAAATCAGGATGTTACCTCGTATCACATCCGATGAAGCATCAACTGTTCCCTGGTCCAAAGAATGTACGTGCCCTCGACCCATCACTTGTTTCCCCTTTTCTTCTGTCGTCGCTCTACCTCTCTGAGCAGACGTACCAGCTGGAGCTCTATCTGGCTCCCTGCCCCTCAGCGGCACAGTATCAACAGTCTCTGGGCAAGCTCTAGCAATATGCCCTTGTCTCCTGCATCGAAAACACACTATAGGAGTTAGTGGACACGGTCTACCCCCATGTTGTTTACCACATCTTCTGCACTGATCGACAGCAGGTCTCTGTCCTCCTATGGCAATACTCTTTGCTGGAGCTACGGTCGGATAAGAAGGAGGTCTAGTAAATCTCTCTCATGTCTCCTCAACCCGTGATCTCTTACCGAAGAGTTTCCTCCCTCCTTGATAATCGAAATCTCTAGCCGGCCCCTTTTTTTGTATATCTCGACTATAGCTAAACTTCCCAAACTCGAAAGTATTCCTCTCGTAATCTTGCTCACATAGTTGCTGTGAGATCTGAGAATTTCAGACATATTTTATTTATGTAATAATAATTTGAGTATAATTTATTGAGCTAAGTGAATTGTGGGAATTATAATTGGAGATTTATGTGTTAAGTGTGTAAAATGAGCATGAAGCATGAGGACAGATCGATCTGGGAGAAGGAGAGATCGATCTGGTGAGTTAAAAATGACGAGGAAGGGGAAATTTGAAGAGCAGATCGATCTCCAATGGAAGAGATCGATCTCCTTATGAATCTGTTTGAGAAAGGATCGATCTCATGAGGAAGAGATCGATCTCCAAATGAATCTGTTTGAGGAGGGATCGATCTCATGAGGAAGAGATCGATCTCCAAATGATTCTGTTTGGGGAGAAGATCGATCTCCTTAGGAGCAGATCGATCTCATAAAGCCATAAAGAGATCGATCTCACCCCTCGACAGATCGATCTCCTAGGCATAAAATTGCCCAGATCGTCCCCAAATTTCAAACACAGATCGATCTCATCAAGAGGCAGATCGATCTCCTACCTCCAGTCTATATAAGGAACCCGTGTTTTCTCTGCAATTTCACTTTCTCTCTCTTCCAAAACCCATTTCCACCGAAAACCTAGTTTCTCACTCCCCCAAATCACCCATTTCCGGCCGAATCAGCTATTGTGGTAAGAAGGAAAGTTGTTCCTCATCAAAGGGAGAACAACATACTTGGAAATCAAAGGACGAATCGGATTGAGGCGTGAGTTGTGCGTCTCACAAGCTTTGGGTAATTTCTAAACCTCGATCTTGATATTTGAGCTGATTTTGATGTTATTGGTGGTTGTAATTGTGTTGAAATAGTTGAAAAATGATTAGGGATTGATGAATTGCAATGTGGTTGGAGTAATGTAGATATTCGGTAATTTTGAGAAATTGAGCTATAAATGGAAATATAGACAATGTGGAGAATTAGCCTAGATAATTGGCATGAGGAATGTAGGACATGGAGATATTGAAAATGAGGTTGTAGTTTAGGGTTGAATTACGAGAATCGAGAGATTTGAGGAGTTATGAGCAATTATGCTCGATTTTGAGAATTGAGGTTTATGTGATGTTGAGTATTGATGTTTTAACATCGTTTGGACAGCTCGGGAGTTCCAGAGTGGAATGCGAGGCTAGTCCGTGATACGGGGGAACGATTGCACTATACGAGGTGCAAAGAGGTAAGGGAAATCTAAACCATTTGTGTATGTGAATTGTAAACTATTTTAGCATGAATTGTGATTTATTAAACAAGCATGTTGAGTTTTGTGTTGAGATTTAAACTGCACACGATTTTATAGCCGGTTGGGGCCCAATGTTTTATGAGTTTATAACTGGGCTCTACGTTAAGGCAATATTGAGATTTGAGAAATGTGTGCGTGTGCTTTGCCGGTTAGAACTCGATTTTATTACATTTTGTGTTGAGTACAAAACGATTTCAAATGAGTTTTATGAGAGAAAACCATTACGAGTTCTACGTGAAGGCAAACCTGTCTTATGTGATAAGACTTGGGTGTGTAGTTGTGAGTACACACCGGGCATTGCTCTGGTAGCATGTAAGCCCGAATTCTTCTCCGTTCTGGTAACGTGAGAATAACCTATTCTGTGGCTATGCCACGTAAAAATTGGTGGCTGTGCCACGTTGAGAAACCCCATTGGTGGCTGTGCCACGTTGAGAAACCCCATTGGTGGCTGTGCCACGTTATACCCCATTGGTGGCTGTGCCACGTTGAGATACCCCATTGGTGGCAGTGCCACGTTATACCCCATTGGTGGCTGTGCCACGTTATACCCCATTGGTGGCAGTGCCACGTTGAGAAAACCCCATTGGTGGCTGTGCCACGTTATACCCCAATTGGTGGCTGCGCCACGTTGAGAAACCCTATTCTGTGGCTATGCCACGCGAGAAATTAAATCAGTGGCTTTGCCACGTGTGTTTTGTGGCTATGCCACGTGAGAAATTAAATCAGTGGCTATGCCACGTGTGTTTAGTGGCTGTGCCACGTGCATTATTTTTACTGTGATTTTATCACGTTATTTGAGAAAGCGTTTAACGCGTTATTTTCACATGCTTTGTTAATGCTCTAGAGTGAGCCTTTTTACTTCATGTTTTCACATGAGTTGACACATGAGAGTGTCGTTTTGAGTACTTTCATGCTATGGTTTTCAAATGAGTTTCACATACAAATAAACCTTTTGTGATGTGCATTTTGGTTTATGAAATGAGTTCCTTACCCCCTTTACTGAGCGATTTAGAAGCTCACCCTGTTTTTCTTTCCCCCCCAGAGTTCTTCAAGTGAATAAGGACTTCCCTGCGACGTACGGAGTAGTGGCTAGTGGAGGATTCGAGCTCCAGGCCATATATATTGTATCTTGAGGTATATTTTATCTTTTCATGTACCCAGACTATTATTGTAATTGCAGACACTTGATGTATATCATTGTATGGGATGTATTAGGATTAATTAACTTGAGATGGATTAATGTATTTGATATGATAAATAAATCCTAGTGATGAGATCCTGAGGCATAATAATTATGATGATGTATGACACTGCACAGGAATGCACTCTTAATTGTGAATTAATGAGTAAAAAGTTTTAAATTAGCCCTATTTTCCGCATTTTCGGGGCGTGACAGTTGCGCCCTGCGCACTGCTTCCTCATAGGTAGCTATGTCTAATGGAACCAACCTAGACCACAAAACCGGTCTCAACCCATCGATAAACTTGTGGACCTTTCTAGCCTCACTATACATGGTATCTGAGTCATATATCCCTAGGGATAGGAATCGAGTCTCATACTCGTCCACTGACAAACTCCCCTGGTTCAGTCCCAAAAACTCTGCCTGTAGTTTTTGTTGTGCAGTATCGGGTACAAATTACCTCCTAAAGGCCTCTCGAAATATCTCCCAACTAATGTCTGTGTGTCGGGCCCTCAATATAGGTCGGGTGGACTTCCACCAAAGCTCTGCAGCTCCCTTCAGTAGGAACGCAGCAAACGCGACCATCTCTGATGTCATGCACTCGAAGAATCCATAAAGCTTCTCCATCTTTGCCACCCACTCCTCGGTAGCTACAGGGTCCTTGACCCCACTGAAAGATGGAGGTCTAAACTTCTGGAATTCTCGCAACCGATGTAGATCACATCCGTACCCTAATCCACTACCACTTGAAACTAGTGGGGGTGCAGGAGTATCTACAGTCCTCGGTGCATGAGCTGTCTGTGTAGGTGTATCAAGGGCAACTACCTCTCCTACGCGTATTTTCCATATAGGCAAAGTTCTTGTATTCATAATCATGAATTAGTCTGTCACCTATCTGGTATACACAGTTATATCTAAACACAGCACAGTACTATGGGGATGTATACTTTCCTATTTTCTAACACTGACTCACATCAGACCAACCTCGGCTCTTATACCATTCTGTCAGGACCTGTTCTCAATCCATCACTTAACCAAAAATCACTACAAATTTTTCGCATTTTATTTACTTACCTTTCTTCTCCTCAATGGTTGAGCTATGATTCGATGTCAGAATCCTCGCTTACCACATTATCCATTATCATACATACATGTCAATATACTGTTACTGACTATAACTTCTTTTATAATATATGTGAGATTATATAAAAGCTAATACAAATACATTCCCCATAATATATATCGCATACATCACTGTGCTGTTTCTATATTTAGATACCTAACCGTACAAAATCTGTATACCTGGCGGTCGATAGGAAATAGAGGTGGACTCAGGAACACTATCCCTCAATAGCTCTCGCTCTACTGCTGATGCTTTATAGAGGGATGTAAAGAAAGGGGGTGAGCATACAACGCACTCAATAAGGAAATCAAGCAAGCAAGTAGATATCTACACTATCTACTCAAAATAATGCTATGCCTTGAAAACATTATTTCCTTTACTCACTTTAAAAGCATGTCTTTAAATATATATATATACTTATACAGATTAAATCCCATGTACAGAAATCATGCTTTCTTTCTCAAATGTAGGCATGTAGTGCAAAACAATGCATCTTTATATAAATCATGCCTTTAGATAAATCATGCCATGTATATTTTAAATCACAATAAATATGGCATTTAAATCATTCACATCACAAAATCGGAGTCCGACCCATCCCTCAGGTCTGTCCGCAATTTAAATCAATCAATCAAGTGATATATCATGTGACTCTGTGGTGAAAATGTAAATAGTATCCTGGATTATGATCATATCCGACATGTGATCCCAAGCAACACAGTACTCAGTGTGCGGGGCATCACTACTGCAATGGGAGGGGGGTCAGTCCATCATAACCGCTAGCTATATCCTCCTCAACTCCATAACACCACATGGTACAGTGTACCCCATGCCACTCACACGGTACAACGTACTCCGTGGACCCTACATCACAGTCAGAGTGCCTGCCATAGGTCTTAGCCCTCAAACCATGGAATATCATACCACGTCTCTAGTATCCTCATGCGGATATCCTCTCACATAGTGTGACACTCAGTCTACACAAGGAATCAAGCATGGATTTCAACATGTATTATTTATCACATACAGTGCGCGCCTTTGAGTGTGACTCAGAGTCGGCACTCCGCTCAAACACTGCTTCACATCACAACCTCCAGCAACTAGGTCAATGCATAGTTCATGTATTAAATCAAGTACGAGCAATAGCTCAAGTACCATGCTATGCATAATATCATCAAATCAAGTACGAGCAATAGCTGTCGTACTATGTCATGTATAAATCATGAAGAATCGAGTATGAGCAATGCTCCAGCACTCTGTCATGTATCTCATGTAAAACTCAAGTACGAGCTAATCGCTTCAGCACTCTCCCATGCATATATCATATAAAATTGAGTACGAGTAATAACTCCAGTACTCTATCATGCATGTTATGAAAATCTAGTGCGAATCAAAATCCAGCACTAATATATGTGGAAAATATATGAAATCCAGTGCGAGCTGTGCTCCAGCATGATTGATTCTCACATAATATGATAGATGGCTCCTTAAAAAGGGATGATTTACAAAATATCAAAATCAGCACTATAAAGTGTGCTTAATTTACATCAACCTTAAAATCTTTAGCCCATCTATTTATTCTCCTGCTAAACAGCAGTTAAACACTCAAAATGGTAGTTTCCATGCTTTTTACAACTTTTCACAAAAGTTGACTTTTTGACTAACTAGGGGCAAAATCGTAATTTGCCAGTATCGGGTCACAATAATTATTATTCACTTTCTCTGACCCTCAGAGTTTGTAAGTGAATGTAAAAGCAGACAAAAATGCGTGCAGGTATCTCTAACTACTCACAAAAGTCCCTTACCTACAATCACTCGAGAAATTTTACTTTCTCCGCGCTACTCGTTTCAGCAGTCCGATTTGCTCCTCCAATAATCTCTGGAGCTGCATATAACCATTTATCAGGTTAATTACACTTTTCCTACTGTATTTCACATTAAATACAGTTTATTTCCCTTAATGGGCTTTAATAATCCGTATTAAGCCCGTTTTCCATGTATTATTTCCCTTCATCAAGGTCTATCGACTCATTGGGCCTATCAATACCCATTGGGCTTTATTCCAAACTCTTTGGATAGCCCGTGTATCATTTACGACAGTTAATTCAAAATTCTGAATATAATTCACTAAATGCGGAATTTAATCTGAAATGCATAAAATAAATCTTAAATACGCAATAATCACATCAATTGTCGTAAATGAGCTATACTTACCCAAGATTATGCGATGGTACGCAATTCAAAGTTCGATCCGGCTTCCGTTCGAAATTTATCGTCGAACTGCACAATTTTGTATATTTCTTTTCGGGTCAATTTTCTGATTAAATATAATTTAAATACATTTATCGAAAATCAAATCGGTCACTTTTGACCTCGTATCGACTTACCCGAAGCCTTGTGAAATCCCAAAAATTTTCCTTTTTCTTTCTTTTTTCCTCTTTTTCCCATTTTCTCCTTGGCTGAACCGGTCTGGTCCGGTTCAGTTTAGACGGTTCTCCCCTGAACCGTCGACCGGTTCAGGCTTCCTTTGGTCGTGCCGGCGTCGTCCAGCCAGTTCTCGGTGTGCCACTGCAGCCGTTCGACGCGTCTCTGGCAGAGGAACACTCGGCTGGCCTCGATCGGGACCAAGCACCGTCGGTGGTCGTCAGATCTCATCTTTTCCTCCGCGGCTTCTCCTCTTCGATTCGTCGACGTCCGACGTCGGTGGAGGGTGTGATCGGTGGTAGAAGGATCGCGCCGACTTCCTCTCTCTTTTTCGGTCGCTTGCCTGGCCGTGGGGTCGCCGGTGCTCGCCATCCGGTGTCCCTTCTCTCCCTCGGCTTGCGTCGATTTCCCCTTTATTTTTCTCTCTCCTCGATTTTCAATCAGTTTCTGATTTCTTTTTTTTCAATTTCTTTTTTTATATTTATAATATATTTTTATTATTATTTTATTCTTAAAATAATAATAAAAATCCTAAAATATCCCAAAATATCTAAAAAACCATATTAAATTCATTTAATCCATAAATGAATTTATATGTCCGATTTTACCTTTTCGGTATATTTTTCTCCTATTTTTGAGCTCATTTTTCGAGGTAAAAATTTTGATAAATTTTAATAAATTTATATCTTGATCAATTGGACTCACCTCGATTTTGATCAAGATTCCTCAATTTCATATTTTAATGAAATTGTCTTATCGAAATTATACCGAATTTCAGTCATTTGATCGTTTTACCCCTGTACTTGTTCGGGAATCACTTTAACCCTTATCTCACTGTTATGTAGCTTACATGCATTTTTAATTTCTCAAATTGTCGATTGCATAATAGTAAATACTCTTCTTATGATTTAACTATAATAATAGAGTGTTCATACACATAGGAATCATAAGGAACCAGCTACATAAAATTCAGGTCTGACAATGTTTTAAAAGAAATGTGGTTTTTGCACAAGATATTCCCGAGGGGCGGGATTAGCTTTGATTTAAATGATTTATGGTGAAATCTATGATTTGTGATGATACTGATGAGTTTTGTTATGATGAGCATGAGATGTTTTTTACATGATGATTTTTCATATGTTACCATGCCTGATTTTATGAGTTTTCATATATTCTATACATATTGATGTGGCATTGTTTATTTTACCTCATGCTCCAGACATAAATGTTTTTAGATCATGATGTAGATAGTGTAGCTATCTACCTGCTTACATTATTTCCTTACTAAGCAAGTTGTGCTCACCCTTTCACTTTCTATCTCTACAGAGCATCCATAGTGGTTGAAAGTTAGTGGAGACTTGCACTCCCAGTGTCCGCTGCTACCCATCGCTGAGAGGCATACACATTAACATCGTTTTGTATCTAAACAAGTACAGCATAGTAATACTTTTGGATTGTAAATTTGGGGGATGTAAATATTTGTAAACACGTACGAATTAATAAAGTTCAATGTAAGCAATTTAAGCGTTTACAGTTATTGTATATAAATGTTAAGTGATATGGTTTATGGTAAAAGGTAACTAACTTCGGATCATAGCTCAACTATTTGGTGTTGGAAACTGTTCACGACAGGGAAAGTTAACGAATAAAGCGAAAACATTTTAGTGATTTTAAATGAAAGTGGGTTGTGACAGATGTGGTATCAAAGCCGAGTTGACCTGATATGAGTCGGAGTTAGTAATAAGAGAAATTACATCCCCATATTGTTGTACTTTGTTTAGATATAAATGTGTATATCAGATGGGTTAGACTAATGAATAATTATGGATGCAGGAATTTAGGCATTATGCCTGTCACAGGCAGTGGTAGAGGGACGAGTGCACGCGCTAGGGGCGGTAGAGGGAGGCCTGAGAGCCGTGTAAAGTCACAGACTGGTCAGATCTCGTAGGAGCCTACTAAAAGTCCAGAGGATATTGAGGCACGCTTCACTAGGCTGGAACTGAGTATGAAGACTATTATGGAGCTAGTCGCTCAGTCTATGCAGGGAGCTAGGGAGAGACAGGGCCCAGCTACCCAAGATACTGATGTTGGACAGGCAGTTGCTTCTGATATGCCTACACAGCCAGCACAGATACCTCACGTGACAGATACACCTACACCCCACCAGTTCAGGATACAGCATCACCTGTTGTCCCACAGCAGGGTAGCAGAGTTTGGCGTTATGGTTGTGATTTAAATGGACTACGACAGTTTCAGCTACACCCCACCAGTTCAGGATACAGCATCACCTGTTGTCCCACAGCAGGGTAGCAGAGTTTGGCGTTATGGTTGTGATTTAAATGGACTACGACAGTTTCAGAAGTTAGACTGTCGTCATTCAGTGGGGTGAAGGACCCAGTAGTTATTGAGGATTGGGTGACTGAGATCGAGAAATTATACAGGTTTTTTGAGTGGACGACCATAGAGATGGTTGCTTTTGCTACGTTCATGCTGAAAGGAGCGGTAGGGCATTGGTGGAAGTCCACCGGATCGATTTTGAGAGCCTGACACACTGAGATCACTTGGGAGGTATTTTTGGAGGCCTTCCGGAGGCAGTATATTCTGAACACTGCTCAGAGAAAGTTACATATGGAGTTTATAGGGTTGGCTTAGGGGAACCGATCTGTCGACGAGTATGAGATGAGGTTTATATCCTTGGGGAGGTATGACCCGGATACGATGAGTAGTGAGACGAGGAAGGTTAAGAAGTTCATTAATGGATTGAGACCACTCATCAGATCCAGATTGGTTCCATTTGATATCCCGACATATGAAAAGGCTGTGCACATAACGTAGTTATGTGAGCAAGACATTGAGAGGAATGCCTCTAAATTTAGGAAGATCAGTTGAGGTAGAGACAGAGACCGAAAGAGATTCGGGATTGATAGAGTGGTCAAGAGCAGAGGTCAGAGATTGTTTGATAAGATACCTCATATTGAGGAGGTACAAGAGAGGGCGGTAAAGCCTCCAGTGTATCCAACTTTAGCATCACCAAGGGGTATAGTTATTGGAGGCACACGGCCGACTATCGAGTAGTGTAGGAGATGTGGCAGATATCATGGTAACAGGCCTTATCCGATGTCTACGGTAATGTGTTATCGTTATGGGAAGCCAATGCATATCGTACGAGATTGCCCTGAGATTATTGAGATTAGACCATCGAAGGGCAAGGAGTCAGAGAGAGCTCCTGTCGAGACTTCTGCTTCGAAGAGGAGAGCCACAGCCACGAAGAAGGGGAAGCAAGTTATTGGTAAAGGGTGAGTACATGCACTGGATTAGGACATCGCAGACGCATCAGCGGATGTGATTAAAGGTACCATCCTAATTTTTTATTTAGAAACATTTGTGTTATTTGATCCTGGTGCCACGCATTCCTTCATATCACCTTCATTGCATGTAAGTTGTCGAAATATGTTGAACCTACATCATTAAACAAAATGTTACTAATTTCGATGCCCATGAATGATAGTTAGTTGATCGAATATGTATATACAGATTGTAGACTGAAGATAGGGGGAAAGATATGACAGTCGATCTTATTCTATTGAATATGAGTGATTTTGATGTAATCTTAGGAATGGATTGGTTGGTTGAGAATTGTGTTGTTTTAGATTGTTATGCTAAGACGGTAACGTTTTCAGGGGTAGATAGTTTTACCGTAAGTTTCCCAAAAAAATGTATTGTAAAATTCCCTTGAAAAGTAATGAAAGTAGTAGTTGTTGTAAGCGAAATGGATAAATTTCTATGCTGGAATTTATGAGTCTTATTATGATGATGAATTATGTTACTAACGGTGGAAATAATAATGTGAAGGGTTCATTGCATACGTGGTTGACACAGATAAGGTCCGTCTGAAATTGAGAGACATTCTAATGGTTGCGGAGTTTCCTGATGTCTTTTCGGATGATCTACTAGGATTATCACCAGATCGAGAGATGGAGTTTTGTATAGAGTTAATACCTGGTACTGAACCGATATCTCGACCATCGTATAGGATGGCTCCGATTGAGTTGTGGGAGGTAAAGAATCAGTTTTAGGAGTTAGTAGAGAAGGGGTTTATTAGACCGACATCTCACCTTGGGGAGCTCCAGTTCTGTTTGTGAGGAAAAGGGTTGGAAGCCTCCGACTGTTCATAGATTACCGATTGTTAAAAAAGGCTACCATTAAGAACAAGTATCCCTTTCCATGCATTGATGATCTATTGGATCAGCTCCGGGGTGTACAGGTCTTTACTAAGATAGATATGCGGTCTGGGTACCATCAATTGAGGATACAGAGCGGAGATGCACCCAAGATAGCATTTCGTACCTGTCATAGCCACTACAAGTTCTTTGTTATGCCATTCAGATTGACGAATGCCCCTACAACATTTATGGCTTTGATGAATGATGTGTTTAATCCATACTTGGACCAGTTTGTTATTGTGTTTATCGATAATATATTGGTTTATTCCAAGTCCAGAGGAGATCATGAGAAACACCTGAGGATAGTTCTGCAGACCCTCCGAGAGAAAGATTTATATGCCTAACTCCGTAAGTACAATTTTTGGTTGGAGCATATCTCATTTCTGGGCCATGTTGTATCGAGGGATGGGGTATCAGTAGATCCATCCAAGATTGAAGCAGTTGTTAAATGGGAACAGCCCAGGACAGTCACTGAGATTAGAAGTTTTCTGGGATTGGTAGGTTATTATCGGAGATTCGTAAAGGGTTTCTCAAACTAGCTGCTCCATTGACACGTCTCACTTAGAAGGATGTTGAGTTTATGAGGGACGAGGCATGTGAGAGGACTTTTCAGGAGGTTAAGCGTCGGTTGACCACTACTCCGATTCTCACCATTCCTACCAGCTCAACAGGTTTCTCTATGTATACAGATGCATCACATCAAGGACTGGGTTGTGTACTTATGCAGGATGGGAAGGTAGTTGCCTATGGATCCAGACAGTTGAAGGATCACAAGAGGAACTATCTGACCCACGATTTAGAGTTGGTGATCGTGGTGTTTGCGTTGAAGATATGGTGCCACTACCTCTATGGTGAGCAGTTTCAGGTATTTACAGATCACAAGAGCCTTAAGTATTCGTTCTCACAGAAGAAGCTGAATATGAGACAGAGAAGATGGCTCGAGCTCATGAAGGATTACGATCGTGAAATCCTGTACCACCCGCGTAAAGCGAATGTAGTAGCTGATGCATTGAGTAGGAAACATCTCTGGTTTGTATCATACATGATGATCAGGGAACACGAGCTATTTAAAAAGTTCACGAACCTCACTTTAGATGTGACCCCGTCTGATACTGATAGTGGTAGATCATATCCGGCATGCTCATCGGATTGATCAACAATATAGTGATGATATCGAGCAGATACAAAGGGGTACAGAGATTGATTTTGATTTGAGTTTAGATGGATTGCTAAGGTTCAAGGGTAGGATATGTGTTCTCAATGATCCAAAGATCCGAAGGTCGATCTTGACAGAGGCTCACTCATCGAAGTATATGATACATCCGGGGAGTACCAAGATGTATCAAAATCTTTGGAAGGTTTATTGGTGTTTTGGGATGAAGAGAGACATTGCTGAGTATGTCGCTAGATGTCTCGTCTATCAATAGGTGAAGGTAGAGCATCAGAAGCCTGCAAGGTTATTGCAGCCTCTACCGATACCGACACGGAAGTGGGAGTATGTCACCAAGGATTTTGTGATTGGTTTAGTGAGGACCCGCAGAGGTCATGATGCCATTTGGGTGATTACGGATCGGTTGATGAAGTCAGCCCATTTCTTAGCTATGAAAGCTACCGATACTCTAAGTCAGTTGGAGAACTTGTATGTTTGAGAGATAGTTCGGTTACATGGTGTTCCAGTAAGCATTGTTTCTGATCAGGATGTCCGTTTAACTTTCTACTTCTGGGAGCATTTTCAAGAAGCAATGGGGACCCAGTTGAGTTTTAGCACCGCTTTTCATCCTCAAACAGATGGTTAGTCAGAAAGGACTATACAAACTCTGGAGAATATGTTGAGAGCGTGTGTACTGGATTTTAGAGGCTCATGGGATGATCATTTACCACTAGTCGAGTTCGCCTATAATAACAGTTATCATGAGAGTATCGAAATGACACCATAGGAGGCAGTGTATGGACGCAGATGTCGATCCCCTATTAGATGGGAAGAGGTTAGTGAATTTTTGCTCCTGACTTAGTAAGACAGGGCTCTGAGGACGTCCAATTAATTTGTGAAAGGTTATGGACAGCTCAGAGTAGACAAAAGAGCTATGCTGATATGAGACGAAGACCACTGGAGTTTATTGTGGTGAGTCGGTATTCTTGAGAGTTTCTCCCTCGAAAGGGATTATGAGGTTCGGTAAGAAGGGTAAGTTGAGCCATCGGTATATCAGGCTATTTGAGATACTTAATAGAGTGTGAGATAAGGCTTATAGGTTGGCATGGCCGCCAGAATTAGTAGGTGTTCATAACATCTTCCATGTCTCTATGCTTCGGAAGTGCCATCCGAATTCGACACATGTTATTAGATATGAGCCGTTAGAGCTCAATGAGAGCATGTCGTATGTTGAGAAGCCGGTTCAGATATTGGATAGGAAAGAGAAGGTGTTGAGGTCGAAGATGATTCCCTTAGTGAAAGTTCTTTAGCAATATCACACTCTAGAGGAAGCTACATGGGAATTGGGGAGTATAATGCAAGAGAAATACTCGAAGTTATTCTCAGACTGATCTAGCTCTAATTTGGAGGACCAAATTTCTTTAGAGGGGGAGATTTATTAGACCCCATATATGTATGACTTTATAATATGTTAATGGAATCATAAGACCCCGGAGCTAGTTGGCATACATAATGTCTTCCATATATCGATGCTTCGGAAGTACCATCCAGATCGAACTCATGTGATTCGGTATGAGCCATTGGAGCTCAAGAATGATTTGTCATATGTAGAGAAACCGATCCGAATACTGGGTAGGAAGGAAAAGGTGCTACGGAACAAAATGATTCTGCTTATTAAGGTTCTCTGGTAGCACCATACATCAGAAGAAGCTATTTGGGAATTTGAGAACTCTATACCAGAAAAGTACCCCTGACTTTTTTAGGAGTAACTTGGTTCTAATTTGGAGGACCAAATTTCTTAAAGGAGGGGAGAAATGTAAGACCCGTATTTTCATATGTAACCCTTATGATTCCCTAAGTATACATTTGTTTATGTAATATGAATCATAAATGAAGTAAGGTCTGTAGATTTGATGTACACACTTGTTATGTGAGTTTGTAATGTACGCACAAGTTTCATTAACTATGAAATATAAGAAATAGACCTTTCGAAGCGATAAATTTGTATTGAATGCAAAATGAGTAGTGAGGTAAATCGAAATGAAGTTAGCATTGACAAATGGTGATGAAATTTGGCTAAGTATGGCTGCAGAATAAGGGGAGATCGATCTTAGAAGCAAGTAGATCGATCTCATTATACCCAAACTGCCTAACTAGAGTATTGTGTAAAGAGGAGATCGATCCTCATTCCAAGCTAGATTGATCCCCTATTAAGAATAGATTGATTCAACCTCAAACAGATCGATCTCATTATGTCTCGGGCAGAAGCAGATCGATCTCTTAAGCTCTCGGCCTGATTAAGATCGATCTCATGCTCTATGACATATTGATCTCTTAATCTTGAAAATTGATTTCTGAGAGGCTAAAAGCAGCAACAGATCGATCCCTCACTTACAGAGATCGATCTCATCAAGCAATTTCTATAAAAAATAGAGCTGCTGAACTCCAACTCACGAGAGAAAACTTTAAACCTTTCCATTTTTGAAGCAAAGTAACCTAACTTCCTCTCTAGACTATCAATACTTTCGTTAGAGATTTGAAAGAAGTTCACTTCATCAAAGTTGTTCATAAAGTGGAGAAGAACAACATAGCTGGGAACGAGAGGTAGAATTGTTAAATCGAAAGAGAAAAGGAGTTTTTCCTCAAATTTGTGAAAAAGGATAAAAACGAAGATTGGTAAGATTTCAATGCATCAATCTCATATATGTTGATCTATATACTTGTATGAGTTGATTGGTATATAGATTTATGGTTGAAACATCTTAGTTCATGCTTAACCTTCCAAGACCTATAAATGGTTTAATGTGTCCAAGTGAGGAAAGGACTAGTTGGCAAGGATTAAATGATAAACTAAGTATGTAATGATGTTATTGAGCATGTATGTATGCTTGTATAATAGTTTGGTGAAATCTATGAGCTAGAAACAATAATGGCTGAAAGTGAGTATATGAGGTATTCGATGAAATACTAAAATGAAATGAAATCATGAACTTGAGGTATTATAAGCTTCATACCGGTTTAATACGAATCAATAGACTCGAGGAGTCTGAGAGATTCACGAAAACAAGTTATATACTCGAAATGGACTTATGAAAGAGTAAGGTTCGATAATGGTGTAACGAGGCCAAATGAGATATAAATGGCCCAAATGCATTGATTTGAATATCATGCAACTGAAATGAAGTATATGACAACATACTTATGTGTGCAATAAATAATTTCAACTCTCGAGGGTATAATTGGAGCCGATAGGACGGATCACGAGAAGTAGAAATCGAAGGAAAGCAATTCAAATGTGATTCGAGGTAAAGGACTTATGCGAGCTATTAGAGATAGCTATACGTATGTTTTCTTAACTGCGGTGTGCTAATGTATGCGATACATATATAGATATTGGTATATCTAGGTGAAAACTACGTATAAGGATGAGTCTATAAGTATGAGTTGCATGACTTTTATGATTATTGTGAAAAGAGGTTTTACAAACGTTTTGAGAAAGAATAATAATAGATGGGCTCCCAATTTAACCATTGCATGAAATGTTTCAAACGAGTGATTGAAGGGAGAATTACCCTTTCACTCATGACAGTACATGGAGCCCCTTTTATTTCTTTTATGTGTGAAATCGTGCTAGAGCTTGAGTGGTAACGGTAGATTGACCAGCCCTGTTTGCACGTTATTTTTAAAGGGATTTTGACAAAAATAAAAGAGTGCTTAATGCCTCGGGTGATGCTATGTGTTCCACTCAAGAGCTCGCATTAGATTTTTGGGAATTGTGCTGGAGCCTTCAAGTATTGCTATGTGTCTTGCTCTGACTATGCTCGCATGCAATTTCCTAGTAATTCCTTGCTTGATGCCTCAGGTATGCTATGTGCCTTACACTGAGTTGCTCGCATGAGGTTTTCATTATTATGCTGTGTGTTGAGTAAAATCGTGTTAGAGCCGTCATGTATTGCTATGTGTCTTGCATTTACCTGCTCACACGAGGCTTATGAATGTGATGTAATGAGGACAAAATCATCCTTGAACCGTCGTGTACTGCTGTGTATCTTGCACTGACATACTCGCATGAGATTTTGAGACAATGGAAATGGGTGATAAGGATCCACAAAAGCACGATGTACCGTAAGCGTTAGCCATGGGGTACGACGTGCCGTGATTTGAGTATGAGCTGAAGGGATGGTTGATCCACCTCCCCTAACGTAGGGTTCCCATACACTTGATCAGTGTTGCTTGGAATCCGACTATAGCCATAAGTCTTTCTTATATTTGTGTGATAAAACATTGTTACTACTATGTGAGGTGACATATGTCTCCCCTGCTGTGTGTCTGGGGATATGATAACCCATGATTTATGTCTCAATATATATTGATTTATTGAATGTAAAGCATTTTCTATGTATGACTGTGTGAATAGATTATGTTGTACGAAGCTGTATGATTCTGTGTGAATATGCATAAACCCATCTAGCGAATTAACGATTTCGCATTGATGGAATTTTTTTTAAAAATAATGCATATGTTTATAAGGAAAATGAATATATATGTATTTTAGCATGTAGATAGTGTAGTTATCTAGCTACTTTCATATTTTCCTTACTGAGCGTGTTAGCTCACCCCCTTATTTCCTCCTCTACAGAAACTACGCAGTAGTGAGTACACTGCAGTTGTCCCTACTATCGTGTTACTTCGGTCATCCAGCAGTAGAAAGAGGTATACATTCGAGATGAAAAATTTTGTATCCTGTAAATTAATGCACAGTCAAGTTTGTATTTTGTATTTTGGGGGATGTATATAATAGAAACTGATTTAAACGCTTCTGTACTTATATATAAAATTCCAGTTTCTATTCTACTTCATTTAAATGAATTTATTTAACTATAATGGATGAGATATGAATCGAATGTTGACTCACAGCCCAACTGTAAGTGGTAAATAAAGGTCACGATCAGAGAGAGTGAGGGTCATGACAGAATTAATGGTATCAGAGCTAAGTTGGTCTGATGTGAGTCAGTATCCATATCTAGGAAATTATACATCCCCAAAGTACTGTGCATTATTAGATACAAATGTGTATACCAAGATGGGAATTGTGACTGAGACACTTATTTTGAGTATGCAGGATGTTTGATAGATGACGTACTCGTAGAGGAGAGAGTTCACGCTCTCTAGGGCGTAGAGATGAGCCTGAGAGACACAGAGGGTCTAGTTCTAGTAGAGATCCACCCGGTCTTAGTGAGGCCGTTGAGGAACGTATAGCGCAGTTACAGCGCAGTGTAGACACAGTTATGGAGATGTTTACACAAGCTATGGCCAGATTAGAGGGTAGGCAGGAGAACCCAGCTGGCCAAACTGCTGCATCTGAGAGACAAGAGCTAGCACAGCCTGCACTGAGACCTCAAGATGTAGAGGCAAAGATACTTGTACCCCCTCCAGTTCAAGATATTCCCCCACCAGTTCAGGATCCTATAGCTCTACAACAGGTTGGTGGAAGGAGTGTACGATTGTGATCTGGGTAGGCTGAGAGAGTTCTAAAAGTTCAGACCACCTTTATTTAATGGGGTGAAGAACCCAGTGTTAGCTGAGCATTAGATATGCAGTATGGAGAAGCTCTACCGATTTTTCCATTGCTCCGACACAAAAAAGGTTACCTTTACGGCTTTTGTATTAGAGGATGAGGCTAAGCATTGGTGGATGTCCACACATCCGATGTTAAGTGCATGACACCCAGTTGTGACATGGGATATATTCTTGGATGCCTTCAAGAGGCAATACATTCCAGCTACTGCTTAGAGAAAGATGTAGATGGAATTTATGATATTGACTCAGGGGAACAGGACAGTAGATGAGTATGAGTCTGGATTCACATCCCTGGGCAGATATGATACAATCATTATGAGCCTTGAGGATAGAAAGGTTTAGAAATTTCTTGAGGGACTGAGACCTTCCATCAGAGCTCGATTAGCTCCGTTGGACATTACCACCTATGATGAGGCAGTACGCAGAGCTCAGCTATGTGAGCAAGACTATGAGTTGCACACCTCATAGTTGAATAGGAGTGGTAAAGGCAGAGATAGAGACCGAAAGAGGTCAGTTAATGAAAGAGGGTTCCGAAAGGGCCGAAGGTTATTCGGTAAGGGGCCTAAGATTGAAGAGATATGAGAGAGGCCTGTAAAGCCTCCAGCTCATCCAACTTCAAGGGGCATAGTTATTGGTAGACCTCGACCTACCACAGAGTAGTGCAGGTTTTGTTGTAGATATCATGGGGGTAGACCATGCCCACTACCGATGAGATCATGTTATAGGTGTGGTAAACCAGGGCATATAGCTCGTGAATGCCCAGAGTTGATTGATACAACCCCACAGAAGGGCAAAGAGACAGAGAAGGCTACAATTGAGACACCTACACCTAAGAGGAAGGCCACAGCTGAAAAGAAAGGGAAACAAGTTGTTGGTATAGGGCGAGTGTCTGTATTGGACTAAGCATCTGTAGAAGCTTCCTCGGATGTGATTAAAGGTACCATCCTTGTCTTTGATTTGAAAGCATTAGCATTAATTGATCCTAGTGCCACGCATTCATTCATATCACCTTCATTTGCATGTAAATTGTGTGAACTTGTGAAACCTATACCCTTAGGTTGAGTTTTACTTATAAGTACTCTAGTGAGAGACAATGTAATGACGGAGTATGTATGTAAGAGTTGTAAGTTGAAAGTAGGGGAAAAGGACATGTCGACCGATCTCATTCTATTAGCTATGAAGGATTTCGATGTAATACTATGAATGGATTGGTTGGCTGCAAACCATGCTGTTTTAGTCACTTATGCTAAGACAGTAACGTTTTCCATCCCTGAAAAGTACCTTGTAAGATTTGAAAAGTAATGAAAGAAGTAGTAAATAAATTTCCAAGGATGGATGATTTTGCTAACGAATGTAATGATAATGTGTTGAAGGTTTTATCGCCTATGTGGTTAACTTGGATAAGGTGTACCCGGATATGGTTGACATCCCAGTGGTTGGAGAATTTTTCAATGTCTTTCTGGAAGAATTACCAGGGTTGCCACCAGACAGAGAAATGGAATTCTGTATTGATTTTGAGCCTAGGACTGAACCAATATCCAAGCCACCGTATAGAATGGCTCCAATTGAATTGGAGGAGCTAAAGAAGAAATTGTAAAAGTTGTTGGACAAGGGATTCATCAGACCGAGTGTATCACCTTGGGGAGCACTGGTTTTGTTTGTAAAAAAGAAAGATGGGAGTCTCCGACTGTGTGGAGACTATCGCTTGTTGAATAAGGCTACCATCAAGAATAAGTATCCCCTTCCATGGATAGACTACCTATTGGATCAGTTGCAGGGAGCACAGGTCTTTTCAAAGATTGATCTGAGGTCTGGGTATCATCAGTTGAGGATTCGAAGTGAAGATGTACCCAAGACAGCATTTCAGACCCGTTATGGCCATTTTGAGTTTCTGGTTATGCCATTTGGGTTGATGAATGCTTTTACAGCGTTTATGGCTTTAATGAATGATGTGTTTAAGCCATATCTCGATAGATTTGTGATTGTCTTCAAAAATGACATACTGGTGTACTCGAAGTCTAGGGAAGAACATGAGCAGCATTTGAGAACAGTGTTACAGACCCTCCGAGATCAGGAGTTGTATGCTAAACTCAACAAGTGTGATTTTCTGGATGAATGAAATTTCATTTTTGGGTCATGTAGTCTCGAGAGACAGTGTATCAGTAGATCCGTTTAAGATAAAGGTTGTGATACAGTGGGAAAGACCCAAGACAGTTACAAAGATCCACAGTTTCCTGGGTTTAGCAGGTTATTATCGACGATTTATCGAGGGATTCTCTAAGCTAGCTGCTCCATTGACACGTCTCACCCGAAAGAATGTGGCATTCGAATGGGATAATAAATGTGAGAGAAGTTTCTGCTAGTTAAAGCACAGACTGACCACCGCACCTATTCTCACCAAACCCTGTAACACCCGATAATTCTATTTTTAATAGAATTATTTGTGCTTAATTCCTTAGATAATTATTTAAATCCCCATATTATTTTATTAATTATCCCCTTTATTTAATTAAAATTCTTTAATGTGCAGGTAAATTAAATCCGGATGAAACTCAGTTGTTTCAGTCAAAAATGGGTTGAAAACAGGCTAAAGGAGACTGGACCACTTCCAATTTGCAGACCGAGTCACTAATCGCCTGGACACAAGCGATGCCAGGTGTCCGTATTTTATTTGCTTCGGAACGATAAGATTGACGAACACTGTGCCAACCTTCTGGAAGACACACGTCGGGCCACATCGTACAGCTAATTAGACAAAAAGGCGAGTGACGTGGAAATATCTACTCTGCAACAAATCAAAGGAAGACAAGTGGCCAAACAATGTCAATTCATCTAGGATGAAAAATTACCATTGTACCCCTATGTTTGTGTATAAATAGAGCATGATGAGCAATTGAAAGGGAGGTAGACTTTAGGGTAGTGTAGTTTTTAGTGTATTTTTTAGGGTAGAGTAATTTAGGAGTAGTGTAGGTAGAGTAGTTTTTAGGTTAAAACTTTATTGCAAAGTTTTTATTTTTCCTTGTTCTTTTTAGCCTTTCCCATTAGTGTTCAGTAGCATCCATTGTTATAGAAATTTTCAAGATCCATTTTACTTTCTTTAAATGAAAAATGTTTCCTTTATGCTGCTATTAATTTCTTTTACTACAGTTTGCTTTCATTCCTTTGTTTTTGTTTATCTGGGTTGGAGGGGCTGGTGACAGCAGCAAACTTCCTCAATATGTTGCTCCTATTTCATTTTCAGTCACTGCATATTGTTATTTATTTTGTTTATCTTCCATTTTTCGGTTTGAGCTTTTTATCAATTTCTATTTTTTTTCTTTTGTTTACAATCATGTTGTGTTGCACTTGTTATTGTTTCATTACCTTTTTACGATTTTCTATTTGAATCTAGTAAAGTTTATGATGAAAGATTTACTGTTCTGAGTAAAGGCATTCTTGGTTTGTGGTGCGGGTCTGTCGCTAACATCAGTTCCTCGTCCCCGGCACAGGGAAGTTTCATTGTTTGAGCCAATTAAATAGGGGAGAATCTTCACATTAATATGGAAAAGAAAAAAAATTGTGATAAGCTTTCTTTAGTTTATTCTTGCATTTTTTTTTTTTTTTTTTGCTTAGATATTGTTTGGTTATTTATCCTTGTTGGTTGCTGTTATGAATGTTCTCTTCAGCTTAGGCAGTAGTGCAGGATAGGGGCTCCATGTTTACTCTGTTCTGGTCTGTTTGTAATTTGTATTACTGTTCAGTTTTGTTTCTCTTTTTTTTGTTGCATTCTTCCATTTGTTGTTGAAGTTTTGGTTTTCTGCTAGTTGTTTTACCAGCTGGGTATCATTTGCTGGGGATGGTTTGGATTGGAATTCGTTGTTGCTGAGCAAGGCCGTTGTGCAGGAAAAGAAGTAAGAGCTACTGCTGGGTTGGTTTCCGATCGACTGTTGCAGAAACAATCTCTGCTGTATGCGTTGCGGGAGTGTCACTGATTGCTCTGGTGGGTACTGACTTTAGGCAGGAGTTGTGTGCATGTCTTACAGCATGCTTAGTACAACATTGCTGCTAGAGATATGACTTTGTGCAGCTGTCTGGAATGCATCAACAGGAGAAGAATAGTAGGAGTTATAGAGCAGGGAAGCAGTACTCATGCTGAGTTGTTCATGGCAGCACAATACAGTGCATACGGGATAAGTTGCACTGCCGAGAATAGACGAAGACGTGCAGCAGACGGCAGGAGCGAATAGACCGGGAGTGATACAGAAAGCAGACCTGTACATTAACTGGTCAGGACCGAGAGGAAAAAAGAGAAGAACATGCACAGTGCCAGTCGGGACCACTCGGCTGACATGTTGGTTAAAGCCTTGTTTGGCCATTACATTTTAGTTGCATAATCCATTTTTCATGCTTTTGAGATATTTAATATTTTTTATTTCAGTATTAGTTGTTAATTTCAACCTCATTTGTTAGATTAGAGTTTAAAGTTAATTTGCATGATTAGTTATAGTTCATTTGCTTGATTAGTTCAAAATTTAGAATTAATTATGTCATTAGTTAATTTCTATTTTAGTGTTAGGTGTTACATTTAGAATTAAATTAGAGTAAAATCATTTTATGCATGTTTTAAGTTTTCATTTTAAATTGAAAAACCCAAAAATATTAGTTCTCATGTATTATTTAGATTTTGCTTTATTATTAGTAATTAGTTAGAGTTAGATTTAATTTAGGATCATTTTGTAGGTAATTAATTTCTTAGTTAGATTCAATAATTTCTTTAGGTTAATAGAATTTTATTTTATTAGATTTTAGGTTAGTTTAATTTGTAATTTTTATTAATTAGTTTAATTACATGCATATTTTATTTTTTTTAGTTTAATTAATTTTGTTCTTATTTTCATATTTGCATTCTAGTTTAATTGCATGAATTAATTTTAACTGTTTTAATTATCTTTTATAGATTAATGCTTTTAATTACTCGGAGCTTTGTAAGTAATATTAGCTCAGTTTTATTTTCTTTGGTTTATAGTTTTTATTATTTTTCAGTATTATTAACCTTGTAGATCACTCCCTAAAAATTCATAATTTGCTAGGATATACTTAGGGTAAGATTAACCAGTAGTTAATTAGGCTAAGCAACTTCTCTATGGGACGATAATCCGGGACTCACATCTCATTATTACTTGTACGACCTGTGCACTTGCGGATACACGTCTAGGTCACTTAGAGTGGGCACTAGTTCGTATCAAGTTTTTGGCGCCGTTGCTAGGGAAGATAATTAGCTAGTAATTAATATCGTTGAAATTATGCTTGGGGTCTAATTCTAGCTTGTAAATACTTAGGTTGTAAATATTTAGAGCTTTAATCTAGATTAGTTAATTTTCTCTATCATAAAAAAATTTAAAAATTTAAAAAAAAAAATTAAGGACTTTTTGATGTTTGTATGCGTAGAGCCAAGAGTTTTGATTGCTTTCCTCTAGATCCTGAAATTGAACGAACACTTAGAAAAATTAGAAAGGATTCTAGGAAATTAATAGCTCCGCTGCAAAACATTATGGCAGAAAATAGAGAAATTAGGACCACTGGAGATTATGCAATGCCGACTACTGAAAGGTATTATACCGGCATTAGGCCCCCAGCTGTTCCTGCAAACAATTTTGAAATTAAGCCCGTAATCCTCCAGATGATCCAAACCTCTTTATAGTTCAGTGTGCTCCCTCATGGTGACCCACATGGTCACCTCGGGCAATTTTTGGACTTGTGCAACACTTTCAAGCACAATGGATTATCTGATGATGCGCTTAAGCTTAGATTATTTCCATTCTCGCTTCGGGATAGGGTGCGACACTGGTTAACCTCCTTGCCTCCAGGATCCATTTCTACATGGGACGAGTTAGCCCATCAATTTCTAGCTAAGTTTTTCCCTCCCTCTAAAATGGCCAAACTCTGTAGTGACATATCTTCCTTTGCCCAGTTCGATTCTGAATCTCTTTACGAAGCTTGGGAACGATATAAGGAGCTTCTTAGGAAGTGCCCTCATCATGGCCTACCTTTGTGGCTGTAACTCCAGACTTTCTACAATGGACTTACAAGCCAAAATAGGACCATTGTTGACGCTGCTGCAGATGGAGCTCTAATGTTCAAAACAGAGGAGGGAGCTTACGAGTTGTTAGACAAGATGGCTGCTAACAATTATCTATGGTCCTTGGAAAGGCAGCTGCCTAAGAAGTCGGCAGGTATCTATGAGCTCGACACGCTGTCTACCTTGACCTCTCAGATAGCTAATCTTACGAAGAAGGTAGAGTCGCTCAGTACCCAACATAACCCTTCCACCAGTCCTAATCCTATTTATTCTATTCAAAGTCCTTTTCTTTCATGAGTTCTGTGTGGTGGTACACACTGTAGATAAGTGTCCGCTTAACTTAGAATTTGTTCAGTATGTTGCTCCACCTCAGAAGCAACAGAACAACCCCTTTTCAAACACCTATAATTCAGGGTGGAAGAACCATCCTAATTTTTTCTGGAGCCAAAATCAAGGGCAATCTTCTAACTCTATAGCTGAGGACCCCCTAGTTTTCAAGCTCCATCGGTTCATGTACCACCACATCAGCAATTTCCATATCATCCATCCCCACCTCTATTTTAGCATCATCCACCTCACTTCCATCAACCACCACCACCATAACCTATGCAGCCACAACATTTGTATGCACCAGCAGCTGAGAAAAACCCTCGCTTGAGGAAATGTTCACAACGATCCTGCAAAATCAAGCTACTTCAATTAAGAACTTAGAAGTTCAGCTGGAAAAAATAGTGAATGCTCTTAGCCAGCGTCCTCAAGAGACCCTTCCTAGTAACACCGAAGCCAATCCTGTTAGGCAAAGGGAGGGTAAAGAACATGTGAAATCCATCACACTTAGGAGTGGCAGAAAGCTAGTCGATCCACAAGTTGAGTCCAGACCTGAAAAGCTCATAGTTGAAAAATCCATAGGTTCTAACGAAGCAGTTCAGAAAGAGCAAGAACCTAAAGATCAGGCTGCAGAGGAAACAAAGTTAGGTGCTTCTTCATTTATACCTTCTTCTTCTTCTTCTTCTTCTTCTTCTTCTTCTTCTTCTTCTTCTTCACAGCCTTTCTCGTCCTTTAATGCTACACATGTCACCACTACATCCCTTCTAGATAGACCACCAATACCTTTTCCTCAGAGGTTCCAAAATCAAAAATTGGATCAACAATTCGCCAAATTTCTTGAGGTTTTTAAGAAACTTCACATCAACATTCCTTTTACAGATGTCTTAAAGCAAATGCCAAGTTATGTGAAGTTTTTGAAGGATATCCTCTCAAGGAAGAGAAGACTGGAAGATTATGAGACGGTGGCCTTAACTAAGGAATATAGTGCAATTATTCAGAGGAAATTACCCCAAGCTCAAAGATCCCGGGAGTTTTACCATACCCTGCACGATAGGAAATCTGTTCTTTGATAGAGCCTTGTGTGATTTAGGAGCTAGTATAAATCTGATGCATTTGTCTATTTATCAGAAGTTAGGAATAGGGGATGCCAAGCTCACTACAGTGACCCTTCAGCTGGCTGATCGATCCATTAAATATCCGAAGGGGGTCCTTCAGGATGTTTTAGTAAAGGTGGACAAGTTTATTTTCCCTGCGAATTTTATTGTATTAGACATGGAGGAAGACAGGGAAGTCCCCATTATACTAGGTGGACCTTTCTTAGCGACTAGTAGAACCTTAATTGATGTACAAAAGGGGGAATTAACTATGAGAGTCCTAAATCAAGAGGTGACATTTCATGTTTTCAAGCCTATAAAGTTCCCTGATGACTCTCAAGAGTGTTTTAAGATGGAGGTTAAAGAGGATATAAGGCTTGAGCATAAGAAATCTGAGAGAAAGAAGGAAGTAGATAGAGCTCAGGAGGATTTGACTGTCAACATTCTGTCACCACTTTGGCTGACCCTCTTACTCTTCGCCCTGTTGCTGAGTGTTGCTTTCTTTAGCTGCATTTGAAGTGGTTGTGTTTCTCTTTTCACTTTTTGTATAGTTCATTTTCTTTTTCTTTTCTGTTGTTTCTTTCTTTGTTTATTTTGCAGATTTCTTTTCTAGTATTACGTTTTCAATCAATCTTCAGTTGTTCTTCATCATCATCAGAAAGAGGAGTACTATGTTCTTGAGCTTAAATGTTTATATTATCTGCATACTGAGGACATTGTGCACTTTAAGTTTGGGGGAGGGGATATCACTTGAGCAATTTTGGGCAAAATTGAAAAAAATTTCGAAAATCTGAGCTTACACTGTTTGATTTTAGGATGATTGAGTGCTTAGCATGCAGTTTTTCCATATTCCAATGATATGACCCCATGATTTAGTCTGACTTTGATTGACTTTAGAAACATGATTATAGGAAAAGCATGAAGTTGAATTCTTGAATTTGTCTTGATTCTGATTGTGATTTCCTCATTTTATGCACATGTCATGTCATGAATCTGTATATTTATTTAGAGAAAGCTTATGTGGACATAGGATTGCATTTGTTCAGTTGATTTTGTGCATCATATTCTAGAATTTGTTTGATCTGATCTTGAGGCGAAATATTAGATCACATTTAATTAGGAAGATGATTTAGGCCATCTTTGGATCGTTTGAGCCTTTCTAACCATCCCTGTACATATTTTGCCACTAGTAACCCATCTGGGCCAAATAAGATTTTCTCTATAAATACACCTACATAATTTTCCTTAGCCTAAATACTCTGTTCCTATCAATTACCCCGAAAGCATGAAAAGTCACTGGGATATATTGTGAGCTATGTACATATGGGGATTAGATGATAGTGAAAGTTCAAAAAAAATGAAAAAGTGATGAAAAAATGAATGAAAAAAAATTGTGAAAAAAGAAAAAAGAACAAAAAAAATAGAATAAAATATTTAGTGAAATAAACAAGTTTGGGGGAAATAATTAAAAGCTCTCACATTAAAGATCCTAGAAGTAATGCATGCTAAGGGGTAATTAAACCTAAATCGACTTTATCATACATTAGCCCTAGCCTTACATTACAAGCTTAATGAAGTCCTCTTGATCTTTGATTAAGTGTGACTACATTAGTAGAGAGAGAACTGAAAACTAAACTTATGGGAATGATCACATGTCATTGACTTTGCATTCACTGTATTTGCATAATCTGATCTGGGTAATGTATGGTGAAGTGGCTTTGACATTTTCACACACACACGAGGAGTCCAATTTGGGTTAGGACCTATGATTGGATGATTCTGAACGCTGGACTTTTAATTGTGAGTCTTTGAGATCATAGTTTGTACTTTATCTTTGAGGATAATATTGGGGAAATTATAATGTCGGGTACTTCTCATTCCTACATTTGTTTTGTTTTGCTTGAGGACAAGCAAAAGCTCAAGTTTGGGGTGTGATAATTCTATTTTTAATAGAATTATTTGTGCTTAATTCCTTAATTAATTATTTAAATCCCCATATTATTTTATTAATTATCCCCTTTATTTAATTAAAATTCTTTAATGTACAGATAAATTAAATCCGAATGAAACTCAGTCGTTTTAGTAAAAAATGGGCTGAAAACATGCTAAAAGAGACTGGACCATTTCCAATTTGCAGACCGAGTAACCAATCGTCTGGACACGCGTGATGCCAGGTGTCCTTATTTTATTCGCTCTGAAACGATAAGATCGACGGACACCATGCCAACTTTCTGAAAGACACACACCGAGCCACATCGTACAACCAATTGGACAAAAAGACGAGTGACGTGGAAATATCTACTCTGCAGCAAATCAAAGGAAGATAAGTGGCCAAACAATGCCAACTCATCTAGGATGAAAAATTACTATTGTACCCTTATGTTTGTGTATAAATAGAACATGATGAGTAATTGAAATGTAGATAGACTTTAGGGTAGTGTAGTTTTTAGTGTACTTTTTACGGTAGAGTAATTTAGGAGTAGTGTAGGTAGAGTAGTTTTTAGGTTAATACTTTATTGCAAAGTTTTTATTTTTCCTTGTTCTTTTTAGCCTTTCCCATTAGTGTTCAGTAGCATCCATTGTTATAGAAATTTTCAAGATCCATTTTACTTTCTTTAAATGAAAAATGTTTCCTTTAAGCTGCTATTAATTTCTTTTACTACAGTTTGCTTTCATTCCTCTGTTTTTGTTTATCTGGGTTGGAGGGGCTGGTGACAGCAGCAAACTTCCTCAATATGTTGCTCCTATTTCATTTTCAGTCACTGCATATTGTTATTTATTTTGTTTATCTTCGATTTTCCGGTTTGAACTTTTTATCAATTTCTATTTTTTTTCTTTTGTTTACAATCATGTTGTGTTTCACTTGTTATTGTTTCATTACCTTTTTACAATTTTCTATTTGAATCTAGTAAAGTTTATGATGAAAGATTTACTGTTCTGAGTAAAGGCATTCTTGTTTTGTGGTGCGGGTCTGTCGCTAACATCAGTTCCTCGTCCCCGGCACAGTGAAGTTTCATTGTCTGAGCCGAGTAGACCTCGTGACACAGCCAAGCATCTTCACAGACTTCTATATTTTTCTTGACTGCTTTCGATAGTTCTCGGGAGCTTGTGACAGCCGCTCTATTTTCATCATTTCATCTTGCTTTTAGTTATTATTTTTCTTAGCTTAGGTAGTAGATTAGTTAGTTATTTTTCATGTATAGTTACAATTAAAAAGGGGAGAATCTTCACATTAATATGGAAAAGAAAAAAAAATTGTGATAAGCTTTCTTTAGTTTATTCTTGCATATTTTTTTTTCTTAGACACTGTTTGGTTATTTATCCTTGTTGGTTGCTGTTATGAATGTTCTCTTCAGCTTAGGCAGCAGTGCAGGACAGGGGCTGCATGTTTACTCTGTTCTGCTCTGTTTTTAATTTGGGTTACTGTTCAGTTTCGTTTCTCTTTTTTTTGGTTACATTCTTCCATTTGTTGCTAAAGTTTTGGTTTTCTGCTAGTTGTTTTACCAGCTGGGTATCATTTGTTGGGGACAGTTTGGACTGGAATTCGTTGTTGCTGAGCAAGGCCGCTGTGTAGGAAAAGAAGCAAGAGCTACTGCTGGGTTGGTTTCCGATCGGCTGTTGTAGAAACGATCTCTGCTGTATGCAATGCGGGAGTGTCACCGACTACTCTGGTGGGTACTGACTTGAGGCAGGAGTTGTGTGCGTGTCTTGCTGCATGCTCAGTACAACACTGCTGCTGGAGATATGACTTGGTGCAGCCGTCTGGAATGCATCAGCAGGAGCAGAACAGCACGAGTTACAGAGCAGGGAAGCAGTACTCATGCTGAGTTCTTCATGGCAGCACAATACAGTGTAAACGAGATAAGTTGTACTGTCGAGAATAGACGAGGACGTGCAGCAGACGGCAAGAGTGGACAGACCGGAAGTGATGCAGAAAGCAGACCTATACACTACTTGGTCAGGACCGAGAGCAAAATGGAGAAGAACATGCATAGCGCCAGTTAGGACCACTCGATTGGCTTGTTGGTTAAGGCCTTGTTTGGCTATTACATTTTAGTTGCATAATCCATTTTTCATGCTTTTGAGATATTTAATGTTTTTTATTTCGGTATTAGTTGTTAATTTCAATCTCATTTGTTAGATTATAGTTTAAAGTTAATTTGCATGATTAGTTATAATTTATTTGCTTGATTAGTTCAAAATTTAGATTTAATTATGTCATTAGTTAATTTCTATTTTAGTGTTAGGTGTTACACTTAGAATTAAATTAGAGTAAAATCATTTTATGCATGTTTTAAGTTTTCATTTTAAATTGAAAAACCCAAAAATATTAGTTCTCATGCATTATTTAGATTTTTTTTATTGTTAGTAATTAGTTAAAGTTAGATTTAATTTAGGATCATTTTGTAGGTAATTAATTTTTTAGTTAGATTCAAGAATTTCTTTAGGTTAATAGAATTTTATTTTATTAGATTTTAGGTTAGTTTAATTTGCAATTTTTATTAATTAGTTTAATTACATGCATATTTTATTTTTTTTAGTTTAATTAATTTTGTTTCTTATTTTCATATTTTCATTCTAGTTTAATTGCATGAATTAATTTTAACTATTTTAATTATCTTTTGTAGGTTAATGCTTTTAATTACTCGGAGCTCTGTAAGTAATTTTAGCTCAGTTTCATTTTCTTTAGTTTATAGTTTTTATTATTTTCAGTATTATTAGCCTTGTAGATCACTCCATAAAAATTCATAATTTGCTAGGATATACTTAGGGTAAGATTAATCGGTAGTTAATTAGGCTAAGCAACTTCTCTGTGGGACGATAATTCGGGACTCACATCTCATTATTACTTGTACAGCCCGTGCACTTGCGGATACACGTCTAGGTCACTTAGAGTGGGCACTAGTTCGTATCAAGACCCGTATTTTCAGATGTAAACCTTATGAATTCATAAGTATGGTAATGTACTTGTAATGCGAAGCATAAGTGATGTAAAGAATGGATGTCATTTTCAAGTCTTAAAGGTGGTTGGAGGAGAAAATGACTATGACAGCAAAATTAAGGATATTTGTGTGAGTTACTGCAGAAAACTGCAGCAAAATCTGGAAAATATGAATGCCAGATCGATCTCATTGAAGGAAAGATCGATTTGGAAGAGTAAAAAATGCTTTTATTTGAGTAATGAAATAGGGCAGATCGATCTCCATTGGGGCCAGATCGATCTTCTAAACATTCTGT
Source organism: Firmiana major (assembly GCA_033439115.1). Lineage (NCBI taxonomy): Eukaryota > Viridiplantae > Streptophyta > Magnoliopsida > Malvales > Malvaceae > Firmiana > Firmiana major. The sequence continues at coordinate 38,499,340 of CM065908.1, read as the reverse complement.
AATTTGCAGATCGATCCTGAGTCCAAGCAGATCGATTTCCTTAGCTCTCAGGTTGAAGCAGATCGATCTCCTCCTTAGCCAAATCGATCTCCTTAAGCTATTGCCTGAAAACAGATCGATCTCAAACCTCGACAAATTGATCTCATGCATTCAAATTGGCGTGAAAATGAGGAATTTAAGAGGACAATATCGATCTCGATCTCATGCCTCGACAAATCGATCTCATGCATTCAAATTGGCGTGAAAATGAGGAATTTAAGAGGACAAGATCGATCTCCTTCCAATGCAGATTGATCTTATCAAGCAATTTCTATAAACGGAGCAGTTGAAATCTGCAAATTTTGGAAACCACTCTATTCTTCCATTTCCAACCCAAAAACCTAGTTTTCTCACTCCTAACTCCACCCATTTCCAGTAAGATTTGAGGGAAAACTATTAGATACAAAGTTATTCTTATCCAAGAGAAGAACAACATACTTTGGAATCAAAGCCTCATTTGTTGTATTGAAGGAGCAAGAGACATTTTCATTTAGAGAAAGAAGAGAAACTAGATTGGTAAGTTTTTAATACTTCAGCCCAAATACATTTGTCTATTTGTTGATTTTGGAGTTGATTTGTATGTGTATTGATGGTTAAAACTACTTAGGATGTGATGGATCTAGTGTGACCTAGAAATAGAATGAATCTAGTCAGAGAAAATGTGATTTGAATGAGTTGATGATTTATGGGTATGCTAAAGTGTTTATAAGATAATGGGTATGATTTTAGAAGGTTGGATGGAGCCACATTTTGTGGATATTCAATTTATGGGAATGAGCATATAAGATATTTGATAAAATGCCATAGTGAAGAAATTGATTAAATATGAACACTATGAGCTCAATAGCGATTTAATATCGATTTAGTAAAAATCAATAGGCCTAAAAGGATCAATAGACTCAAGATATGAGTAAAATTATAAAATTAGGCCTTATAAGTGTTAATGGAGGCTATAGGTTGAATCGACTATAGCTGTGATGCCCCGGGAGCATGAAAAACAGGACAAATTTAAAACTTTTTAATTCATCCATTCACAATTAAGGGTGCATTCCTGTGCAGTGTCATACATCATCATAAATATCATACCTCAGGATCTTCTCATCTAGTAATTATATCTCATACAATATACATTATTCAAGGGCAATTAATCCTAATACATCCCATACATCATTGTTCATCATTATACATCAAGTGTCTGTAAATACAACATAAGTCTGGGTACATGAAATGTAAATTATACATCAACACAATATATGTAGCCTGAAGCTCAAGTCCTCCACTAGCCACTACTCCGTACGTCACAGGGAAACTCTCTTTACTTGAATAAATATGGGGGGAAGATAAAATAGGGTGAGCTTCTAAATCGCTCAATAAGGAGGTAAGGGACTCATTAATGAAACAATGATTTACACAGCATAATCATTTTATCTCGTAGTTGAAACTCAATTAAAAAACGTAGCATGAACTCATTAAAATATCATTCTCATCTCATTTCTTTAAAATCATGTAAAAACATAAGAGTGCATAACTCAGTACAAATCACAGTCACATGCATGTGAAAATCGGAATGCGATAATGGTTTTTCTCATTAAAACGTGATAAAAATCACCTCAATAGAATGCATGTGGTACAACCACAAAACACAAACTCATGTGTATAAAAAGGAGACTAGGCAAGAAAACTCATATAAAACTCGTCATGGCACATCATAATAAATCTCCTCTGGGTGAGCATCCCAGGCATCCTCAAAAGAGGGAACGTCGACAATATTGGCGTGTACATGGTATATTGGACTTACGCGTTACCATAATAAGGCCCGGCCTTACATGCTACTAGAACAATGCCTCTCCTCATGCACACTATCGATCATACATGCTACCAAAGTAAGGCCACCCAGCATTACCAGAACGAGGGTCATCTCGCGTTACCAAAACGGAGGCATCTCTCGTTACCAAAACAGAGGCATCTCTCGTTACCAAAATAAAGGAATATCGGACTTACATGCTACCAAAGCAAGGCCCGATGTATATTCAACATGACACGCCTAAGTCTCAATCTTTAGCCATTATCATATAAAACGTTTTGCTTTCACGTAGAACTCATAATGGTTTCTCTCATAAATCTCATTTAAAACATTTGTGTACTCAATACAAAACATGTTAAAACCGAGTTCCAACTGGCAAAACCACACACACATTTCTCAATCTCAGTACGCCTCAACGTAGAGCCCAAATCTCTTTTCACTTTTAATCTCAAACGGTTGTAAAACAATTTCCCGTTTAGTTTATAACTCATAAAAGTTGGGCCCCAACCGGCTATAAAATTGTGTACAATACTCATTCACAACTCATAAAACATGCTTGTTTTCTCAAATCACAATTCATGCTACAATATTGTCACAAAACACACACACACAAACGAGTTTAAGTTTTCCCTTACCTCTTTGCACCTCGTATATTGCAATCGTTCCCCCGTATCACGGACTAGTCTCGAATTTCACTCTGGAACTCCCGAGCTGTCCAAACAATGTTAAAACATCAGTAATTTATCTCAATCACCTCATCGAGCACATATTTGCTCATATTTCTCATTAACCTCTCTAATAGCCCAATTCTCATAATTCTATCACAATTCACATTCTTATCCACTACAACTCAAAATTCTACATTTCTTATACCAATTTCCATGCTAATCACCTCATTGCCTCAATTCTAATTTATAGACAAAAATCTCAATTACCACAAATTGCCTAATGTTATCTTTACTCCAATAAAAATCATAATTTCATCCATCTCTAATCATTTTCTAGCTATTTCATCATAATGCCAGCAACCATAATCACCAAAAATCACTTTAAAATCCAAGATCATGGTTTAGAATTTACCCAAACTTGTGGAGTGCTCTATTAACACCTCGATTCGATTCGTCCTACGATTTCCAAGTATGTTTTTCTCCTTTAGATGAGGAACAACTTTCTTTCTTGCTACAACCTTTAATTTGGACGGAAATGGGGGTTCTAGAAGAGAGAGAAAGCTAGGGCTCAACTAAAATAGAGGTTTAAGAGAGAGAGAAAAATGAAATGCATGAAAACACAGGGGTCCTTATATAGGCGGAGGGTAGAATATCGATCTGGTCTTTAATGAGATCGATCTGCACTTCAATTTGGGGAAGTTTTAGGGCAATTTCATACCTAGGAGATTGATCTATCGTAGAGTGAGATCGATCTCTTAATGGCTTTATGAGATCGATCTGCTACTTGATGAGATCGATCTTCTATTTACAGAACACTTCATGAGATCGATCTACTCCTTGAGGAGATCGATCTTCTCCTTACAGAATGCTTCATGAGATCGATTCCTTCCTCATGAGATCGATCTCTTCATTATAGAATCATAAGGAGATCGATCCTCTTCCATTGGAGATCGATCTGCTCACTTACTTTCCTCATTCCTTGTCATTTTGGCCTACCAGATCGATCCTCTCTTTTCCAAGATTGATCTGGCCTCATAGTTTCACACCTTGGTTAAAACACTTAACATAAAATCTCATACATGACTCATTCATCACTCAGAAATTCATTCCATACCACCTCAATGTATGAGTACATTACGTTCAGCTCAATAAATTACACTTCAAGTTCACATTACATAATTGGATATGTGTAAAATTCTCAGATCTCACATCCTCCCCACCTTAAAAAGAATTTGGTCCTCTAAATTCAACTCAACTCGCCAAACAGATGGGGGTACTTCTCCTTCATAAGACTCTACAATTCCTAAGTTGCCTCCTCCATTGAGTGATGTTTCCATAAAACTTTCACTAATGGGATGCTTTTAGTCCGAAGTACATTCTCTTTTCTATCGAGAATCCGGACGAGTTCTTCGGTGTAGCTCATGTCCTCTTGTATGTCCATCTCTTCATACTTTATGACATGAGAAGGGTCTGGATGATACTTCCTCAACATGGACACATGGAAGGCGTTGTGTATTCCAGACATCTGTGGGGATAATACCAACCTGTAGGCTACCTCTCCCATTCTCTCAAGAATCTCGAATGGTCCAATGTATCGAGGACTCAATTTCCCTTTCTTTCCATATCTCATGATACCCTTACTCGGTGATATCTTCAAAAATATTGCACCACCAACATCAAACTCAAGTGACTGTCTACACATATTCGCGTAGCCTTTCTGTCTACTCTGTGGAGCCTGTAATCTCTCACATATGAGTTTCACACTCTGTACAGCCTATTCAACAAGTTTAGGAGCATTTATTTTTCTTTCACCCACTTCTTCCCAAGCTACAAGGGATCTACACCTCCTACCATATAGAGCCTCAAAAGGTGTCATTCCAATACTTGCATGATATCTATTATTGTACGCAACTATGCTAAGGGCAGGTGATCATCCCATAATCCCTTAAAATCCATCGTACACGCCCTCAACATATCCTCCAAGGTCTGAATAGTCCTCTCTGATGAACCATCTGTCTGAGGATGATAGGCGGTACTAAAACTCAATCGAGATCCCATGGACTCCTGAAACTGGGTCCAAAATTTGGAAGTAAATCAAGAATCTCTATCAGAAGTAATACTCAATGGAGCCCCATGTAATCTAGCTATCTCGCTGACATATAAATCAGCTAAGGCATCCACAGTATCTTTTCTCTTGATGGCAAGGAAGTGGGCACTTTTCGTCAGTCTATCCACTATGACCCATATCGCATCACGACCCCTTTGGGTCCTCGATAAACCCATAATAAAGTCCATGGTGACATGCTCCTATTTCCATGTTGGCACAAGTAAAGGCTGCAATAATCCTCCAGGTTTACGATGCTCAGCTTTCACTTGCTGGCATACTAAACATCTAGCCATAAAATTTGTCATGTCTCTTTTCATGCCACTCCACCAGTACACCTTTCTCAAATCTCGGTACATCTTAGTACTTCTTGGGTGCATGGTGTATCACGAGTAGTGGGATTCTATTAGTATCTATCTCTTCAGGGCATCATCGTCCGATATACAAATTCATCCTCTGAGCCTCAACAACCCATCCTCACTGACTATGAGATCTGACTGCGAAGTCTGCTCAGCTTGGCTAACCATATTAATCAACCTCTGATCCTTGCGCTGCCCAATTCTAATTTGATTCATGATCTTGGGCTCTATTCGCAGATTAGCCAAAAATCCAGTCTCTACCTTTTTAACTCTGATCCGGAGTTTAGTGAACTACTTGAATAAATCCTATTCCCTAACCATCATAGCCGATACCATACTCTTCCTGCTCAGGGCATCAGTAACTACGTTCGCCTTTCCCAGATGGTACAGAATCTTGCAGTCATAATCCTTAAGGAGTTCCATCCATCTCCTTTGTCTCATGTTTAACTCTTTCTGATCAAACAAATACCTCAAACTCTTGTGGTCATTGAAGATCTGGAATCTTTCCCCATATAAGTAGTGCCGACAGATCTTCAAGGTAAACACCACAGCAGCTAACTGTAAATCATGCATGGGGTAATTTCGCTCATGATCTTTCAACTGTCGCAATCCATAGGCGACCACTCTTTCGTGCTTCATGAGTACACACCTAATCCTTGATGAGAAGTATCACTATATACTGAAAATCCTCCTAATCCCTCAGGGATAGTCTGTACAAGTGTCGTTAATCTCCTCTTTAATTCTTGAAAATTAAGCTCACATTGACCAATCCATATGAACAGAGTCTCCTTAGGCGTGAGCTTAGTCAAAGGAGCGGCAATCTTGGAAAATCACTCAACAAATCTTTTGTAATACCCTACCAAACCAAGAAAATTTCATACCTCTGTAACTGTCCTCGGTCTTTCCCAATTAAGCACAGCCTCCACCTTAGTTGGATCAACTGATACTCCTTCTGCTGAGACTATATGACCAAGGAAAGTTATTCTATCCAACCAAAAATCACACTTATCAAGCCTCCCATACAATTGCTTATCTCGGAGTATCTAAAGTACTAACCACAAGTGTTGTGCGTGCTCCTCATAAGACTGAGAGTACTCCAAGATATCATCAAAAAAGACTATCACAAACTTATCTAGATAGTCTCTAAACATTTCATTCATTAACCTTATAAAGGCTGCAGGGGCATTCGTCAATCCAAAGGACATCACTAGAAATTCATAATGGCCATACCTTATCCTGAAGGTCATCTTCAGAATATCTTCCTCCTTAATCCTCAGTTGGTGATAGCCCAATCTTAAACCAATCTTAGCAAAGACTGAGGCCCATCTCAGTTGATCAAGCAAATCATCTATCCTAGGCAATGGGTATGTATTCTTCACCGTGGCTTTATTCAATAATCAGTAGTCTATGCATAATCAGAGACTACCATCCTTCTTCTTCACGAATAACACTGGTGCTCGCCATGGTGAGACACTGGGTCTAATAAACCCTTAATCCAAAACTCCTGTAGTTGTTTCTTCAATTCCTCAAGTTCCACTAATGCCATTCTATATGGAGGTCTAGAGATAGGCTGAGTATCTGGTACCAAATCAATGGTAAACTCCAGCTCTCTCTGGTGGTAATCCTGGCAACTCATCTTGAAAGACATTCGAAAATTCACACACCACAGGTATATCCTCAATCCTCGAATGTTCCCGCTTATCATCTGAGATGAGTGTTTCATAACCTTCACATGAACAATCATATTTAATACTCTCAAAAGCAACATCATAATTGCCAACTACTTACAAAATTCCATACGTTTATTTACTCAATATTTCAAACATACACTATAAGGTTCAAGTAAGGAGAAAGTTACAATCTTGGTGTTGCAGTCTAAACTCAGTCGATTGGTTGCCAGCCAATCCATTCCCAAAATTACATCAAACCCATGCATAATTAACATTATTAGATCTATTAACATTACTCTATCTCCCACCTTTATTTCATATCCTCTACAGATCAACTCGGTTCTCTGGGATTCACGCATGGGGTATTTACATATAGTATATACTCTAGAGGTTCAAACTTCAAATTTAATCTACATGCAAAATGCTCAGAAATAAACGAATGCATGGACTCTGAGTCAATCAACACATGAGCTTTATGATTACAGACAGAGAGTGTACCTCTTATAGTTTCTGCAGAAGTGTCTGTTGTCTCTTTGTCCAGAGGAAACACACATCCCACTATAATAGGCTTCTTTCCTTTCTCTGCAGCAGTGGCTCATCTCGGGGGATTAACTCTCTGAGGTTGCTGTCTAGTAGGCTTCGGAGCATGTGGTATCTGAGGTTAAGGACAGTCTTTTACTTTATGACCTATGTCTCCACATCTAAAACATCCACGGATTAACCCAGTATAACTTCCCTCATGCGGTTGGCCACAGTCTATGCAAACCCTCATCTCAGGCCTAACATATCGAGGGGTCTCCCTGATGATAAGACAAGCTCTAGGTCTCTCAATCCTGCCTTTTTGTACCTCAATCCTTCCTCTCCTAAAGGAACCTCTCTGAACATCTGCCTAAGATATCGCTGGCCTCTTGCCCTTATCCCTAGTTGTTATTCTGAACTCATTCTGGGATTGCACAATTTCAATTCCCCTTTCAATCTCTTGTCCTTGTCTCAAAGCATCTCCAAACTCAGTAATACATAGCCCTATCAATCGATCTTTGATGATGAACTTCAATCAATACATAAACCTCTCTGTACGATAAATCGGCTCTCATAATCGTTCACAGACATATCACCATGTACCAGATTTAAAAACTCTACCTGCTTCCTCCTTTGAGCAGCTCGTGGTACATATTGGGCTCTAAAAGTCGCTTGAAACTCTTCCCAACTAATCACATCCTGGCTGGACATCAGAATACCCTGGGTAATACCCCACCAATCTCGTGCTCTCCATTTAACATATAACCGCTCATACTAACCCTCTCAGCATCCGTGCATCTCAAATAGTCAAATATGACTCTCAACTCAGTCAGCCACTCTTCAGCCTCTGCGGGATCCTTTTTCCCTCTGAATGCAGGCAGGTTCATTTTTAAAAAGTCCTTCAATCGGACCATACTTCTATCATCAGGTTGAGTGATGGGAGACACCGGGTCCATCTGTACTGGGGGTACAGGAGGTCCATATGGTGGTGTAGGAGTAGCACCCGACGCATTAACTCCAAAATGTTGTGCGAATAGCGCTACCATTTGCTCAAAACCTTACCGCACATCATGCTCAATCCAGTTGAATCGAGAGTTAAGACTCTCTGGTTGTGGGGTAGGTGGTGGAGGAGGCACTGCCTACCTCTTCGAACGACCCCGTCGTCCACTCATTCTCAAGCTCAATACGTTTCCTGCACGTACACATCAAACTTGATTGAAATCTCAATCCTCAATTTCAGTTTATGACTAGACTAATACAGACACTTGGGATGTATTCTATTTTATTTAACTGACACTGACAGTACTAAACACCCTATGCTCTGATACCAAGAAAACTTTATGACGCCTTAGAAGCGCGAAAAATATGGAAAATTTAAAACTTTTTAATTATTCATTCACAATTAATGGTTTATTCATGTGCAGTGTCATACATCATCATAAATATCATACCTCAGGATCTTCTCATCTAGTAATTATATCTCATACAATATACATTACTCAAGGTCAATTAATCTTAATACATCCCATGCATCATTGTACATCAAGCGTTTGTAAATACAACATAAGTCTGGGTACATGAAATGTAAATTATACCTCAACACAATATATGTAGCCTGGAGCTCAAGTCCTCCACTAGCCACTACTCCGTACGTTACAAGGAAACTATCTTTACTTGAAGAAATCTAGGGGGAAGATAAAACAGGGTGAGCTTCTAAATCGCTCAGTAAGGAGGTAAGGGACTCATTAATGAAACAATGATTTACATAGCACAATCATTTTATCTCGTAGTTAAAACTCAATTAAAAACGTAGCATGAACTCATTAAAATATCATTCTCATCTCATTTCTCTAAAATCATGTAAAAACATGAGAGTACATAACTCAATACAAATCATAGTCACAAGCATGTGAAAATCAGAATGCGATAATGGCTTTTTGTGAGATCTGAGAATTTTAGACATATTTAAACTATGTAATGAGAACATGAAGTGTAATTGAATTGAACTAAATGTGATGTACCTCTATATTGAGGTGGCATGGAATGAAATTTAAGTGATGAATGAGTTATAAATGAGAATTTATGTTAAAGTGTGAAACTATGGGGCCAGATCGATCTTGGAGAAGAGAAGATCGATCTGGTAGGCCAAAAATCACAAGGAATGAGGCATTTAAGCGAACAGATTGATCTCTAATGGAAGAGGACGATCTCCTTATGATTTTATAATGAAGAGATCGATCTCATAAGGAGGAATCGATCTCAAAATGTTTTTATAAAGGAGAAGATCGATCTCCTCAATGAGTTGATCTCATGAAGTATTCTGTAAGGAGAAGATCGAACTCCTCAAGGAGCAGATCGATCTCATGAAACATTCTGTAAACTAGAGATCGATCTCATAATTGGAGTAGATCGATCTCATAAAGCCATTAAGAGATCGATCTCACCCCACGACAGATCAATCTCCTAGGCATAAAATTACCCCATATCGTCCCCAAATTCAAATGCAGATCGATCTCATCAAGAGCCAGATCAATCTCCTACCCTCAGTCTATATAAAGACCCTTTTATTTTTCCTAAAAATGGATCTCTCTCGCTCACCCAAACCTCCATTTCAACTGAACCCTAACTTTCTCTCTCTTCCAAAGTCCCCATTTTTGTCCAAATCAAGGGTTGTGGCAAGAAGGAAAGTTGTTCCTCACCCAAAGGAGAACAACATACTTGAAAATCAAAAGATGAATCGAATCGAGGTGTGAGTTGAGCACTCCACAAGTTTGGGTAATCTCTAAACTTCAATCTTGGATTTTGAAGAGATTTTTGGTGATTGTGAATATGGGCATTAAGATGAAATAGTTAGGAAAGGATTAAAGTTGATAAAAATTGTGATTTTATTGGAGTGATGATGATATTAAGTAAATTGTGGTAAATTGGGATTTTTGTCTATAAATTGGAAATTGAGGCAATGAGGTGATTTTGGCATGGGTATTATGCATGAGAAATTTAGAATGCTGAGATGTAGTGGATGAGATTATGAATTGTGATAAAATCATAAAAAAAGGGATAATTGAGGTATTTAATGAGAATATAGGTAATATGCTCGATGTAGAGATTTGGAGGTTATGTGATAATGAGTTATTAATGTTTTAACATCGTTAGACAGCTCGAGCGTTCCAGAGAGGAATACGAGACTAGTCCGTGATACGAGGAAACTATTGCATTATACGAGGTGCAAAGAAGTAAGGGAAAACTTAAACTCATTTGTGTATGTGTTTTGATGTTAATTGTAGCATGAAAAGTGATTTGACCAAACAAGCATGTTTTTATGAGTTGTGAATGAGTAGTGCACACGATTTTATAGCCGGTTGGGGCCCAACCTTTGTGAGTTATCAACTAAGCGTGAAAATGTTTTACAACCATTTTATGTTTAAAACGTGAAAAGAGATTTGGGCCCTATGTTAAGGTGTACTGAGATTGAGAAATGTGTGCATGGTTTTGCCAGTTGAAAATCGATTTTAACATGTTTTGTGTTAGGTACAAAATGTTTTAAATGAGATTTATGAGAGAAAACCATTATGAGTTCTACGTGAAGGCAAAACGTTTTATATGATAATGGCTAACGATTGAGACTTAGACATGTCATGTTGAATACACATCGGGCCTTGCTTTGGTAGCATGTAAGTCTAGGCCTTATTGTGGTAACATGTAAGTCGATTATTCCTCCGCTTTGGTAGCGTTGGGAGGCATTACTCTGATAGCATGTAAGTTCGGGCCTTGCTCAGGTAGCATGTAAGTTCGATATTCCTCCATTTTGGTAGCAAGAGATGCCTCCGTTTTGGTAACAAGAGATGACCCCCGTTCTGGTAACGCTGGGTGGCCTTGCTTTGGTAGCATGGAAGACCGAGAGAGTGGGCCGCCTGGGAGCTGACCGAGGGACTACATGATAGTGTGTATGAGGAGAGGCATTGCTCTGGTAGCATGTAAGGTCGGGCCTTGTTCTGGAAATGCGTAAGTCCAATATACCATGTACACGACCATATGTTGACGTTCCCTCTTATGAGGATGCTTGGGATGCGCACCCATAGGAGATTTATTAATGAGAAAGCATGAAGTGAAGCTTATGACCGTGGTGCCAAAGAAGAAGGGAACTAACTCGACAGGAAAGGCCTTCAATCAAGCCAAAGGAGATAGACCATCCGCCTTGTGAAAAGTGCTCTTGCTCTGTCTTCGATGTGCCATGACAAGTTTTATATGAGTTTTATTGCCTAGTCTCGTTTTACACATGAGTTATGTTTTGTGGCTGTGCCATGTACAATTTATAACGGTGATTTTTATGACGTTTTAATGAGCAAAGCCATTATCGCATCATGATTTTCGCATGCTTGTAACTGTGATTTATATTAAGTTATGTACTCTCATGTTTTTACATGATTTTAGAAAATGAGATGAGAATGATGTTTTATTGAGTCATGCTACATTTTTTATCGAGTTTTCAACTATGAGATAAAATGATTGTGCTGTGCAAATTTTTGTATTATTGATGAGTCCCTTACCCCTTAATTGAGCAATTTAGAAGCTCACCCTGTTTTCTCTTCCCTCTAGATTTCTTGAAGTGAAAAGGGTTTCCCTGCGATGTACGGAGTAGTGGCTAGTGGAGGACTTGAGCTCCATGCCATATATATTGTATTTTGAGGTATAATTTATCTTTTCATGTACCCAGACAATTATTGTAATTATAGACACTTGATATACAACATTGTATGGGATGTATTAGGATTAATTAACTTGGAATTGAGTAATATATATGAGATGATATATACTATTAAATGATGAGATCCTGAGGCATGATATGCATGATGATGTATGACAGTGCATAGGAATGCACCCTTAATTGTGATTGATGAGTAAAAAGTTTTAAATTTGCCATATTTTTTGCGCTTTCGAGGCGTCACAGAGTTTTCTTGGTATCAGAGCTTAGGGTGTTTAGTACTATCAGTGTCAGTTAAGTGAAATAGAATACATCCCAAGTGTCTGTATAAGTCTGGTAATGAACTGAAATTGAGGATTGAGATTTCAATCAAGTTTGATATGTACGCGCAGGAAGCGTGTTGAGATTGAGAATGAGTGGACGACGAGGTCGTTCGAGGAGTCAGGTAGAGTCCCCTCCACCACCTGCCCCACAACCTGAGAGTTTTAACTTTCAATTTAACCGGATTGAGACCGATGTGAGGCAGGGATTTGAGCAAATGACAGCACTATTCGCACAACATTTTGGAGTTAATGTCTCGGGTACTACTCCTACACCACCATAAGGACCTCACGTGCACCCAGTACAGATGGAACCAGTGCCTCTCGTCACTCAACCTGATGACAGAAGTATGGTCCGACTGATGGACTTTTTGAAAATGAATATGCCCGCATTCAAGGGAAATAAGATCCCGCTGAGGCTGAAGAGTGGCTGACTGAATTGAGAGTCATATTTGACTATTTGGGATACACTGATGTTGAGAGGGTTAGTATGAGTGCTTATATGTGGAAAGGGAGAGCACGAGATTAGTGGGGTACTACCCAGGGTATTCTGATGTCCCACCAAGATGTGATTGGTTGGGAAGAGTTTCAAACAGCCTTCAGAGCCCAATACATATCACGAGCTGCCCAGAGAAGGAGGTGAGCAGAGTTTTTGAATCTGGTACAGGGCGATATGTCTGTGGATGATTATGAAAGCCAATTTACCACTTTATTGAGATATGATCCAAAAACCTTTAAGAATGAAGAGCAACGCACTGAGAGATTTGTGTATGGATTGAAGCCCATCATCAGAGATCGATTGATAGGGTTATGTATTACTGAATTTGGAGATGCTTTGAGATGAGCACAAGAGATTGAGAGGGAAATTGAAATTGTACAATCCCAGAATGAGTTCAGTGCAGTGACTCGAGATAAGGGCAAGAGGCCAGCGATGTCCTAGGCTAAGGTTCAGAGAGGTTCCTTCAGAAGAGGAAGGATTAAGGTACAGAAGGGCAGATTGGAGAGACCCATAGTTTATCCTATCATCAGGGAGACCCCTCGATATGTTAGGCCTGAGATGAAGGTTTACAGAGACTGTGGCCGACTGCATGAGGGAAGTTGTACTGGGTTGATCCGTGGATGTTTTAGATGTGGTGACATAGGTCACAGAGTGAAAGACTATCCTCAACCTCAGATACAACATGCTCCGGAGCCTACTAGACAACAACCTCAGAGAGTGAATCCCCAGAGATGGGCCACTGCTGCGGAGAAAGGGAAGAAGCCTGTTACAACGGGACGTGTGTTTGCTTTGGACGAAGAGACAGCAGACACTTTTGCAGAAACTATAAGAGGTATACTCTCTATCTGTGATCATAAGGCTCATGTGTTGATTGATTCAGGGTCCATGCATTTATTTATTTCTGAGCATTTTGCATGTTGACTAAAGTTGAAGTTTGAACCTCTAGAATATATACTACATGTAAATACACCTATACATGAGTCCCAGAGAACTGATTTAATTTGTAGAGGATGTGAAATAAAGGTGGGAGATAGAGTAACATTAGCTGATCTAATAATGTTAAATATATGGGTTTGATGTAATTTTGGGAATGGATTGGCTTGCAACCAATCGAGTGAGTTTAGATTGCTGCACTAAGATTGTAACTTTCTCCCTACCTGAACCTTACAATGTACGTTTGAGATATTAAGGAAATAAAAATGTCAAATTGTGTGTAAGCAATTTGAGATATATAATAGTATCTCTTTAAGAGTACTAAATTTGATTATTTATGTGAAGGTTATGAAACACGCATCTCAGATGATGATCGGGAACATATGAGGATTGCGGATATACTTGTGGTGTGTGAATTCCTAGATGTTTTCCCAGATGAGTTACCGGGTTTACCACCAAAGAGAGAGCTCGAGTTTACCATTGATTTGGTATCGGATACTCAACCTATCTATAGACCTCCATACAGGATGGCGTTAGTGGAACTTGAGGAATTAAAGAAACAACTATAGGAGTTATAGGATCAAGGGTTTATTAGACCCAGCATTTCACCGTGGGGAGCACTAATTTTATTTGTTAAGAATAAGGATGGTAGTCTCAGATTATGTGTAGACTACCGATTATTGAATAAAGCCACGGTGAAGAATAAATACCATTGCTCAGGATTGATGATCTACTTGATCAGTTGAGAGGGGCCTCAATCTTCTTTAAGATTGATTTGAGATCAGGCTATCACCAATAGAGGATTAAGGAAGAAGATATTCCGAAGATGGCCTTCAGGATAAGGTATGGCCATTAGGAATATCTAGTGATGTCCTTTGGATTGACGAATGCCCTTGCAGCCTTTATGAGATTAATGAACGAGGTGTTCAAAGACTATCTAGATAAATTTGTGATAGTTTTTATTGATGATATCCTGGTATACTCTCGGTCATATGAGGAACATGCACAACATTTGTGGTTAGTACTTCAGATACTCCGAGATAAACAATTATATGGAAAGCTTAGTAAGTGTGAGTTTTGGCTGGATTAGATAGCTTTCCTTGGTCATATAGTCTCAAAGGAAGGAGTATCAGTGGATCCAAGTAAAGTAGAGGCTTTGCTTAATTGGGAAAGATCGAGGATAGTTACAGAAGTACAAAGCTTCCTTGGTTTGGCAGGGTATTACAGAAGATTTGTGCAAGGAGACTCCGTTCATAAGAACTGATCAATGTGAGCTCAATTTTCAAGAATTGAAGAGGAGATTGACAGCGGCACCTGTGTTGACTATTCCTAAGGGATCAGGAGGATTTTCAATTTATAGTGATGCGTCCCATCAAGGTTTGGGGTGTGTGCTCATGCAGCACGGAAGAGTGGTCACATATGGATCGTAATTGTTGAAAAACCATGAACGAAATAACCCCACGCATGATTTGGAGTTAGCTGCTGTTGTATTTGCCTTGAAGATCTGGCAACACTACTTATATGAGGAAAGATTCAGATCTTCATTGATCACAAGAGTTTGAGGTATCTCTTCGATCAGAAAGAGTTAAATATGAGACAAAAGAGATGGATGGAACTCCTTAAGGATTATGACTGCGAGATTTTATACCATCCAGGTAAGGTGAACATAGTTGTTGATGCTCTGAGCAGAAAGAGTATGATATCTCCTATGATGATCAGGGAATGAGATTTATTAGAGCAGTTCACTGAACTCCATATCAGAGTTAAAGAGGTAGAGACTGGATTTTTGGCTAGCCTGCGAATAGAGCCCAAGATCATGGATCAGATTAGAACTGGGCAACGCAATGATCAAAGGTTGATAGATATGGTTACCCAACCTGAGCAAACTTCATAGTCGGATATCACAATCAACGAGGATGGATTATTGAGATTCAGAGGACAGATTTGTATACCGGATGACGATACCCTGAGGAGACAGATACTGAGAGAGTCCCACTGCTCGCGTTACACCATGCACCTAGGGAGTACTAAGATGTATCGATATTTGAGAAAGGTGTACTGGTGGAGTGGTACGAAGCGAGACGTGGCAAAGTATGTGGCCAGATGTTTAGTATGCCAGTAAGTGAAAGATGAGCATCGGAAGCCCGGAGGATTACTACAGCCTTTACCGGTGCCTACATGGAAATGGGAGCATGTCACCATGGACTTTATTATGGGTTTATCGAGGACCCGAAAGGGTCGTGACGTTATATGGGTTATAGTGGATAGACTGACAAAGAGTGCCCACTTCCTTGCCATTAAGAGCACATATACTGTGGATGCCTTACCTGAGTTATATGTCAACAAGATAGCTAGATTACATGGAGCTCCAGTGAGTATTACTTCTGATAGAGATTCCTAATTTACTTCCATATTTTGGACCCCGTTTCAGGAGTCCATGGGATCTCGATTGAGTTTTAGTACCGCCTATCATCCTCAGACAGATGGTCAATCAGAGAGGACTATTCAGACCCTGGAAGATATGTTGAGGGCGAGTACGATGGATTTTAAGGGATCATGGGATGATCACCTGCCCCTAGCAGAGTTTGCGTACAATAATAGATATCATATGAGTATTAGAATGGTACCTTTCGATGCTATATATGGTAGGAGATGTAGATCCCTCGTAGCTTGGGAAGAAGTCGGTGACAAAAAGATAAATGCTCCTAATCTTGTTGAGCAAGCTGTACGGATATAAGTAGAGGGCCACTTGAATTTGATGTTGGTGATGCAGTACTTCTGTAGATATCATCGAGTAAGGATATCATGAGATTTGGAAAGAAAGGGAAATTGAGTCCTCAATACATAGGACCATTCAAGATCCTTGAGAGAGTAGGAGAGGTAGCCTACAGGTTGGCATTACCCCCAGAGATGTCTGGAATACACTACGTCTTTCATGTGTCTATGTTGAGGAAGTATCACCCGGACCCTTCTCATGTCATAGAGTATGAAGAGATGGACATACAAGAGGACATGAGCTACACTAAGGAACTCATCCGAATCCTTGATAGGAAAGAGAAAGTGTTGCAGACAAAAAGCATCCCATTAGTGAAAGTTCTGTGGAAACATCACTTAATGGAAGTGGCAACTTGGGAATTGGAGAATCTCATGAAGGAGAAGTACCCCCATCTGTTTGACTAGTTAAGTTAAATTTGGAGGACTAAATTCCTTTTAAGGTGGGGAGGATGTGAGATCTGAGAATTTTAGACATATTTAAACTATGTAATGAGAACATGAACTGTAATTGAATTGAACTAAATGTGATGTACCTCTATATTGAGGTGGTATGGAATGAAATTTTAAGTGATGAATGAGTTATAAATGAGAATTTATGTTAAAGTGTGAAACTATGGGGTCAGATCTATCTTAGAGAAGAGAGGATCAATCTGGTAGGCCAAAAATGGCAAGGAAGGAGGAATTTAAGCGAGCAGATCGATCTCCAATGGAAGAGGATCGATCTCCTTATGATTCTATAATGAAGAGATTGATCTCATGAGGAAGGAATCGATCTCAAAATATTTCTGTAAAGGAGAAGATTAATCTCCTTAATAAGCAGATCGATCTTATGAAGCATTCTGTAAGGAGAAGATCGATCTCCTCAAGGAGTAGATCGATCTCATGAAACATTCTGTAAATTAGAGATCGATCTCATAATTGGAGCAAATCGATCTCATAAAGCCATTAAGAGATCGACCTCACCCCACGACAGATCGATCTCCTAGGTATAAAATTACCCCAAATCGTCCCCAAATTTAAATGCAGATTGATCTCATCAAGAGCCAGATCGAACTCCTGCCCTCAGTCTATATAAAAACCCTTTTATTTTTCTTGGAAATGTATCTCTCTCTCTCCCAAAACTCCATTTCAACCGAACCCTAGCTTTCTCTCTCCTCTAAAGTCCTCATTTTTATCCAAATCAAGGGTTGTGGCAAGAGGAAAGTTATTCCTTACCCAAAGGAGAACAACATACCTAGAAATCGAAAGACGCATCGAATCGAGGAGCGAGTTGAGCACTCCACAAGTTTGGGTAATCTCTAAACTTCAATCTTGGATTTTGAACTGATTTTTGGTGATTGTGAATATGGGCAATGTGATGAAATAGTTAGGAAAAGATTAAAGTTAACAAAAATTGTGATTTTATTGGAGTGATGATGATATTAAGTAAATTGTGGTAAATTGAGATTTTTTTCTATAAATTGGAAATTGAGGCAATGAGGTGATTTTGGCGTGGGTATTATGCATGAGAAATGTAGAATGTTGAGATGCAGTGGATAAGATTATGAATTGTGATAGAGTCATAAGAAATAGGATAATTGAGGTATTTAATGAGAATATGGGTAATATGCTCGATGTAGAGATTTGGAGGTTATGTGATAATGAGTTATTGATGTTTTAACATCGTTGGACAGCTCGGGAGTTCCAGAGAGGAATGCGAGACTAGTCCGTGATACGGGGGAATGATTGTACTATACGAGGTGCAAAGAGGTAAGGGAAAACTTAAACTCGTTTGTGTATGCGTTTTGATGTTAATTGTAGCATGAAAAGTGATTTGAGCAAGCAAGCATGTTTTTATGAGTTGTGAATGAGTAGTGCATACGATTTTATAGCTAGTTGGGGCCCAACCTTTGTGAGTTATAAACTAAGCGTGAAAATGTTTTACAACCGTTTTGTGTTTAAAACGTGAAAAGAAATTTGGGCCCTACGTTAAGGCGTACTGAGATTGAGAAATGTGTGCGTGGTTTTCCCTATTAGAACTCGATTTTAACATGTTTTGTGTTGGGTACACGAATATTTTAAATGAGATTTATAAGAGAAAACCATTATGAATTCTACGTGAAGGCAAAACGTTTTATATGATAATGGCTAAGGATTGAGACTTAGGCGGGTTGAATACACATCGGGCCTTGCTTTGGTAGCATGTAAGTTTCGGCCTTGTTCTGGTAACATGTTAGTCCGATTATTCCTCCGCTTTGGTAGCGTTGGGAGGCCTTACTTTGGTAGCATGTAAGTCTGGGCCTTGCTCTGGTAGCATGTAAGTCAGATATTCCTTCGTTTTGGTAAAGTGAGATGACCCCCGTTCTGATAACGCTGGGCGACCTTGTTTTGGTATCATGTAAAATCGAGAGAGTGGGCCGCCTGGGAGCTGACCCGAGGACCACATGATAGTGTGCATGAGGAGAGGTATTGCTCTGGTAGCATGTAAGGCCAGGCCTTGTTCTGGTAACGTGTAAGTCCAATATACCAAGTACATGACCATATGTCGACGTTCCCTCTTATGAGGATGCCTGGGATGCGCACCCAGAGGAGATTTATTATGATTTGCCATGAGAAGTTTTATATGAGTTTTATTGCCTAGTCTCGTTTTACACATGAGTTGTGTTTTGTGGCTATGCCACGTACATTTTATAGCAGTGATTTTTATGACGTTTTAATGAGAAAAGCCATTATCGCATCATAGTTTTCACAAGCTTGTAACTGTGATTTATACTGAGTTATGTACTCTCATGTTTTTATATGATTTTAGAGAATGAGATGAGAATGATGTTTTATTAAGTCATGCTACATTTTTTATCAAGTTTTCAACTATGAGATAAAATGATTGTGCTGTGCAAATTTTTGTATTATTGATGAGTCCCTTACCCCCTTACTGAGCAATTTAGAAGCTCACCCTGTTTTCTCTTCCCTCCAGATTTCTTCAAGTGAAAAGGGTTTCCCAGCGATGTAAGGAGTAGTGGCTTGTGGAGGACTTGAGCTCCAGGCCATATATATTTTATTTTGAGGTATAATTTATTTTTTCATGTACCCAGACAATTATTGTAATTACAAACACTTGATATACAACATTGTATGGGATGTATACTATTAAATGATGAGATCCTAAGGCATGATATGCATGATGATGTATGACAGTGCACAGGAATGCACCCTTAATTGTGATTGATAAGTAAAAAGTTTTAAATTTGCCATATTTTTCGCCCTTTCGGGGTGTCACAGAGTTTTCTTAGTATCAGAGCTTAGGGTGTTTAGTACTATCGATGTCGGTTAAGTGAAATAGAATGCATCCCAAGTGTCTGTATAAGTCTGGTAATGAACTGAAATTGAGGATTGAGATTTCAATCAAGTTTGATATGTACGCGCAGGAAGCGTGTTGAGATTGAGAATTAGTGGACGACGAGATCGTTCGAGGAGTCAGGTAGAGTCCCCTCCACCACCTGCCCCACAACCTGAGAGTCCTAACTTTCGATTTAACCGAATTGAGATCGATGTGAGGCAGGGATTTGAGCAAATGGCAGCGCTATTCGCACAACATTTTGGAGTTAATGTCTCAGGTACTACTCCTACACCACCATAAGAACCTCACGTGCACCCAGTACAGATGGACCCAATGCTTCCTATCACTCAACCTGATGACAAAAGTATGGTCTAACTAAAGAACTTTTTGAAAATGAATCTGCCTGCATTCAAGGGGAAAAAGGATCCCACTGAGGCTGAAGAGTGGCTGACTGAATTGAGAGTCATATTTGACTATTTGGGATGCACTGATGCTGAGAGGGTTAGTATGAGCGCCTATATGTGGAAAGGGAGAGCGTGAGATTAGTGGGGTACTACCCATGGTATTCTGATGTCCCACCAAGATGTGATTGGTTGGGAAGAGTTTCAAACAGCCTTCAGAGCACAATACGTACCACGAGCTGCCTAGAGAAGGAGGTAAGCAGAGTTTTTAAATTTGGTACAGGGCGATATATCTGTGGACGATTATGAGAGTCAATTTACCACTCTATTAAGATATGATCCAGAAACCTTCAAGAATGAAGAGCAACGTACAGAGAGATTTGTGTATGGATTGAAGCCCATCATCAGAGATCGATTGATAGGGCTATGTATTACTGAATTTGGAGATGCTCTGAGATGAGCACAAGAGATTGAGAGGGGAATTGAAATTATACAATCCCAAAATGAGTTCAGTGCAGTGACTCGAGATAAGGGCAAGAGGCCAGCGATGTCCTAGGCTGAGGTTCGGAGAGGTTCCTTCAGGAGAGGAAGGATTGAGGTACAGAAGGGCAAATTGGAGAGACCCATAGCTTATCCTATCATCAAGGAGACCCCTCGATATGTTAGGCCTGAGATGAGGGTTTACAGAGACTGTGACCGACTGCATGAGGGAAGTTGTACTGGGTTGATCTGTGGATATTTTAGATGTGGTGACATAGGTCACAGAGTGAAAGACTGTCCTCAACCTCAGATACCACATGCTCCGGAGCCTACTAGACAGCAACCTCAGAGAGTGAATCCCTAGAGATGGGCCACTGCTACAAAGAAAGGGAAGAAGCCCGTTACAACGGGACGTGTGTTTGCTTTGGACAAAGAGACAACTGACACTTTTGCAGAAACTATAAGAGGTATACTCTCTATCTGTGATCATAAGGCTCATGTGTTGATTGATTCAGGGTCCACGCATTTGTTTATTTCTGAGCATTTTGCATGTAGAATAAAGTTGAAGTTTGAACCTCTAGAATACATACTACATGTAAATACACCTATGCGTGAGTCCCAGAGAACTGATTTAATTTGTAGAGGATGTGAAATAAAGGTGGGAGATAGAGTAACGTTAACTTATCTAATAATGTTAAATATATATGGGTTTGATGTAATTTTGGGAATGGATTGGCTTGCAACCAATCGAGTGAGTTTAGACTGCTACACTAAGATTGTAACTTTCTCCCTACTTAAACCTTACAGTGTACGTTTGAGATATTAAGGAAATAAAAATGTCAAATTGTGTGTAAGCAATTTGAGATATATAATAGTATCTCTTTAAGAGTACTAAATTTGATTATTTATGTGAAGGTTATGACACACACATCTCAGATGATGATCGGGAACATCTAAGGATTGAGGATATACTTGTGGTGTGTGAATTTCTGGATGTTTTTCCAGATGAGTTGCGGTGTTTACCACCAGAGAGAGAGCTGGAGTTTACTATTGATTTGGTACCGGATACTCAGCCTATCTCTAGACCTCAATACAGGATGGCATTAGTGGAACTTGAGGAATTGAAGAAACAACTACAGGAGTTATTGGATCAAGGGTTTATTAGACCCAGCGTTTCACCGTGGGGAGCACCAGTTTTATTTGTTAAGAAGAAGGATGGTAGTCTCAGATTATGCGTAGACTACCGATTATTGAATAAAGCCACGGTGAAGAATAAATACCAATTGCCCAAGATTGATGATCTACTTGATCAACTGAGAGGGGCCTCAGTCTTCTCCAAGATTGATTTGAGATCGGGCTATCACCAATTGAGGATTAAGGAAGAAGATATTCCGAAGACAGCCTTCAGGACAAGGTATGGCCATTAGGAATTTCTAGTGATGTCCTTTGGATTGACGAATGCCCTTACAGCCTTTATGAGATTAATGAACGAGGTGTTCAAAGAATATCTAGATAAATTTGTAATAGTTTTTATTGATGATATCCTGGTATACTCTCGGTCATATGAGGAACATGCACAGCATTTATGGTTAGTACTTCAGATACTCCGAGAAAAATAATTATATGGAAAGCTTAGTAAGTGTGAGTTTTGGCTGGATTAGATAGCTTTCCTTGGTCATAGAGTCTCAAAGGAAGGAGTATCAGTGGATCCAAGTAAAGTAGAGGCTGTACTTAATTGGAAAAGATCGAGGACAGTTGCAGAAGTACGAAGCTTCCTTGGTTTGGCAGGGTATTACAGAAGATTTGTGGAAGGATTTTCCAGGATTGCCGCTCCTTTGACTAAGCTCACGCGTAAGGAGACTCCGTTCATATGGACTGATCAGTGTGAGCTTAATTTTCAGGAATTGAAGAGGAGATTGACAGCGGCACCTGTGTTACTAATCCTGAGGGATCAAGAGGATTTTAAATTTATAGTGATGCTTCCCATCAAGGTTAGGGTGTGTGCTCATGCAGCACGGAAGAGTGGTCGCATATGGATCGTAATTGTTGAAAAACCATGAACGAAATAACCCCATGCATGATTTGGAGTTAGCTGTTGTTGTATTTGCCTTGAAGATCTGGCAACACTACTTATATGGGGAAAGATTCCATATCTTCACTGATCACAAGAGTTTGAGGTATCTCTTCGATCAGAAAGAGTTAAATATGAGACAAAAAAGATCGATGGAACTCCTTAAGGATTATGACTGCGAGATTTTATACCATTCGGGTAAGGAGAACATAGTTGCTGATGCCCTGAGCAGGAAGAGTATGATATCTCCTATGATGATCAGGGAATGAGATTTATTGGAGCAGTTCACTGAACTCCGTATCAGAGTTAAAGAGGTAGAGACTAGATTTTTGGCTAGCCTGCGAATAGAGCCCAAGATCATGGATCATATTAGAACTGGGCAGCATAGTGATTAGAGGTTGATAGATATGGTTACCCAACCTGAGCAAACTTCACAGTCGGATCTCACAATCAGCGAGGATGGATTGTTTAGATTCAGAGGACGGATTTGTGTACCGGACGATGATACCTTGAGGAGACAGATACTGAGAGAGTCCCACTGCTCCCGTTACACCATGCTCCCAGGGAGTACTAAGATGTATCGATATTTGAAAAAGGTGTACTGGTGGAGTGGTATGATGCAAGACGTGGCAAAGTATGTGGCCAGATGTTTAGTATGCCAGTAAGTGAAAGCTGAGCATGGGAAGCTCAGAGGATTACTACAGCATTTACCGGTGCCTACATGGAAATGGGAGCATGTCACCATGGACTTTATTATGGGTTTACCGAGGATCCGAAAGGGTCGTGACGCTATATGGGTTATAGTGGATAGACTGACAAAGAGTGCACACTTCCTCGCCATTAAGAGCACAGATACTGTGGATGCCTTAGCTGAGTTATATGTCAACAAGATAGCTAGATTACATGGAGCTCCAGTGAGTATTACTTCTGATAGAGATTCCCAATTTACTTCCAAATTTTGGACCCCGTTTCAGGTGTCCATGGGATCTCGATTGAGTTTTAGTACCGCCTATCATCCTCAGACAAATGGTCAGTCATAAAGGACTATTCAGACCCTGGAGGATATGTTGAGGGTGTGTACGATTGATTGTAAGGGATCATGGGATGATCACCTGCCCCATAGCAGAGTTTATGTACAATAATAGCTATCATATGAGTATTAGAATGGTACCTTTTGAGGCTATATATGGTAGGAGATGTAGATCCCCCGTAGCTTGGGAAGAAGTCGGTGACAAAAAGATAAAAGCTCCCAAGCTTGTTGAGCAAGCTGTACAGAGTATGAAACTCATATTTGAGAGATTACGGGCTGCACAGAGTAGATAGAAAATCTATACGGATATGCATAGAGGGCCACTTGAATTTGATGTTGGTGATGCAGTATTTCTGAAGATATCACCGAGTAAGGGTATCATGAGATTTGGAAAGAAAGGGAAATTGAGTCCTCGATATATAGGACCATTCGAGATCCTTGAGAGAGTGGGAGAGGTAGCCTACAAGTTGGTATTACCCCCAGAGATGTCTGGAATGCACAACGTCTTTCATGTGTCTATGTTGAGGAAGTATCACCCGGACCCTTCTCATGTCATAGAGTATGAAGAGATGGACATACAAGAGGACATGAGCTACACTAAGGAACTCGTCCGAATCCTTGATAGGAAAGAGAAAGTGTTGCGGACAAAAAGCATCCCATTAGTGAAAGTTTTGTGGAAACATCACTTAATGGAAGAGGCAACTTGGGAATTGGAGAATCTCATGAAGGAGAAGTACCCCCATCTGTTTGACTAGTTGAGTTGAATTTGGAGGACCAAATTCCTTTTAAGCTGGGGAGGATGTGAGATCTGAGAATTTTAGACATATTTAAACTATGTAATGAGAACATGAACTGTAATTGAATTGAACTAAATGTGATGTACCTTTATATTGAGGTGGTATGGAATGAAATTTTAAGTGATGAATGAGTTATAAATGAGAATTTATGTTAAAGTGTGAAACTATGGGGCCAGATCTATCTTAGAGAAGAGAGGATCAATCTGGTAGGCCAAAAATGACAAGGAAGAAGGAATTTAAGCAAGCAAATCGATCTCCAATGGAAGAGGATCAATCTCCTTATGATTCTATAATGAAGAGATCGATCTCTTAAGGAAGGAATCGATCTCAAAATGTTTATGTAAAGGAGAAGATTAATCTCCTCAATGAGCAGATCGATCTTATGAAGCATTCTATAAGGAGAAGATCGATCTTCTCAAGGATCAGATCGATCTCATGAAACATTCTGTAAACTAGAGATCGATCTCATAATTGGAGTAGATCGATCTCATAAAGCCATTAAGAGATCGATCTCACCCCACGACAGATCGATCTCCTAGGTATAAAATTACCCCAAATCGTCCCCAAATTCAAATGGATATTGATCTCATCAAGAGCCAAATCGATCTCCTACCCTCAGTCTATATAAGAACCTTTTTATTTTTCTTGGAAATGGATCTCTCTCTCTCCCCAAACTCCATTTCAGCCGAATCCTAGCTTTCTCTCCCTTCTAAAGTCCTCATTTTTGTCCAAATCAAGGGTTGTGGCAAAAGGAAAGTTGTTGTTCCTAACCCAAAGGAGAACAACATACCTGGAAATCGAAAGATGCAATCGAATCGAGGTGCGAGTTAAGCACTCCACAAGTTTGGGTAATCTCTAAACTTCAATCTTGGATTTTGAAGTGATTTTTGGTGATTGTGAATGTGGGCATTGTGATGAAATAGTTAGGAAATGATTAAAGTTGATAAAAATTGTGATTTTATTGGAGTGATGATGATATTAAGTAAATTGTGGTAAATTGAGATTTTTGTCTATAAATTGGAAATTGAGGCAATGAGGTGATTTTGGCATGGGTATTATGCATGAGAAATGTAGAATGTTGAGATGTAGTAGATAAGATTATGAATTGTGATATAGTCATAAGAAATGGGATAATTGAGGTATTTAATGAGAATATGGGCAATATGCTCGATGCAGAGATTTGGAGGTTATGTGATAATGAGTTATTGATGTTTAACATCGTAGGACAGCTGGGGAGTTCCAAAGAGGAATACGAGACTAGTCCGTGATAGGGGGAATGATTGTACTATACGAGGTGCAAAGTGGTAAGGGAAATCTTAAACTCGTTTGTGTATGCGTTTTGATGTTAATTGTAGCATGAAAAGTGATTTGAGCAAACAAGCATGTTTTTATGAGTTGTGAATGAGTAGTGAACACGATTTTATAGCCGGTTGGGGCCCAACCTTTGTGAGTTATAAACTAAGCGTGAAAATGTTTTACAACCGTTTTATGTTTAAAACGTGAAAAGAGATTTGGGCCCTACGTTAAGGCATACTGAGATTGAGAAATGTGTGCGTGGTTTTCCCTATTAGAACTCGGTTTTAACATGTTTTGTGTTGGGTACACAAATGTTTTAAATGAGATTTATAAGAGAAAACCATTATGAATTCTATGTAAAGGCAAAACGTTTTATATGATAATGGCTAAGGATTGAGACTTAGGCGTGTCATGTTGAATACACATCGAGCCTTGCTTTGGTAGCATGTAAGTTTAAGCCTTGTTCTGGTAACATATAAGTCCGATTATTCCTCCGCTTTGGTAGCGTTGGGAGGCCTTGCTTTGGTAGCATGTAAGTCTGGGCCTTGCTCTGGTAGCATGTAAGTCTGATATTCCTTCATTTTGGTAAAGTGAGATAACCCTCGTTCTGGTAACGCTGGGTGGCCTTGCTTTGGTATCATGTAAAACCGAGAGTGGGCCACCTGGGAGCCGACCCGAGGACCACATGATAGTGTGCATGAGGAGAGGCATTGCTCTGGTAGCATGTAAGGCCAGGCCTTGTTCTGGTAACGCGTAAGTCCAATATACCATGTACACGATCATATGTCGACGTTCCCTCTTATGAGGATGCTTGGGATGCGCACCTAGAGGAGATTTATTATGATGTGCCATGATAAGTTTTATATGAGTTTTATTGCCTAATCTCGTTTGACACATGAGTTGTGTTTTGTGGCTGTGCCACGTACATTTTATAGCGATGATTTTTATGACGTTTTAATGAGAAAAGCCATTTTCGCATCATGATTTCACATGCTTGTAACTGTGATTTATACTGAGTTATGTACTCTCATGTTTTTACATGATTTTAGAGAATGAGATGAGAATGATGTTTTATTGAGTCATGCTACATTTTTTATCGAGTTTTCAACTATGAGATAAAATGATTGTATTGTGCAAATCATTGTATTTTTATGAGTCCCTTACCCCCTTATTGAGCAATTTAGAAGCTCACCCTGTTTTCTCTTCCCCCAGGATTTCTTCAAGTGAAAAGGGTTTCTCTGCTACATATGGAGTAGTGGCTAGTGGAGGACTTGAGCTCCAGGCTAAATATATTGTATTTTGAGGTATAATTTATCTTTTCATGTACCCAGACAATTATGGTAATTACAGACACTTGATATACAACATTGTTTGGGATGTATTAGGATTAATTAACTTGAATTGAGTAATGTATTTGATATGATATATACTATTAAATGATGAGATCCGGAGGCATGATATGCATGATGATGTATGACACTGCACATGAATACACCCTTAATTGTGATTGATGAGTAAAAAGTTTTAAATTTGTGCTATTTTTTGCGCTTCCAGGGCGTCACACTTTTCTCATTAAAACGTGATAAAAATCACCTCAATAGAATGCACGCGGCACAGGCACAAAACACAAACTCATGTGTATAAAAAGGAGACTAGGCAAGAAAACTCATATAAAACTCGTCATGGCACATCATAATAAATCTCCTCTGGGTGCACATCCCAGGCATCCTCAAAAGAGGGAACATCAACAATATGGGTGGGTACATGGTATATTGGACTTACGCGTTACCAGAACAAGGCCCGGCTTTACATGCTACCAGAGCAATGCCTCTCCTCATGCACACTATCGGTCTTACATGCTACCAAAGCAAGGCCACCCAGCGTTACCAGAACGGGGGTCATCTCGCGTTACCAAAACGGAGGCATCTCTCGTTACTAAAACGGAGGAATATCGGACTTACATGCTACCAAAACAAGGCCCGATGTGCATTCAATATGACCGCCTAAGTCTCAATCATTAGCCATTATCATATAAAACGTTTTACCTTCACGTAGAACTCATAATGGTTTCTCTCATAAATCTCATTTAAAACATTTGTGTACTAAATACAAAACATGTTAAAATCGTGTTCCAACCGGTAAAACCACGCACACATTTCTCAATCTCAGTACGCCTCAACGTAGAGCCCAAATCTCTTTTCACTTTTAATCTCAAACGGTTGTAAAACAATTTCCCGTTTAGTTTATAACTCATAAAAGTTGGGCCCCAATCGGCTATAAAATTGTGTACAATACTCATTCACAACTCATAAAACATGCTTGTTTTCTCAAATCACAATTCATGCTACAATATTGTCACAAAACACACACACAAACGAGTTTAAGTTTTCCATTACCTCTTTGCACCTCGTAAGTGCAATGTTCCCCCGTATCACGGACTAGTCTCGCATTCCACTATGAAACTCCCGAGCTGTCCAAACGATGTTAAAACATCAGTAATTTATCTTAATCACCTCATCGAGCACATATTTGCTCACATTTCTCATTAACCTCTCTAATAGCCCAATTCTCATAATTCTATCACAATTCATATTCTCATCCACTACATCTCAAAATTCTACATTTCTTATACCAATTTCCTTGCTAAATTCACCTCATTGCCTCAATTCCAATTTATAGACAAAAATCCTAAATTACCACAAATTGCCTAACATTATCTTTCCTCTAACAAAAATCATAATTTCATCCATCTCTAATCATTTTCTAACTATTTCATCACAATGCCAGGAACCATAATCACCAAAAATTACTTTAAAATCCAAGATCAAGGTTTAGAATTCACCCAGACTTGTGGAGTGCTCTATTCACACCTCGATTTGATTCGTCCTATGATTTCCAAGTATATTGTTCTCCTTTGGATGAGGAACAACTTTCCTTATTGCTACAACCTTTGATTCGAACAGAAATGGGGGTTTTGGAAGAGAGAGAAAGCTAGGGCTCGACAAAAATAGAGGTTTGAGAGAAAGAGAAAAGATGAAATGTAGAAAAACACAAGGGTCCTTATATAGGCGGATGGTAGAAGATCGATCTGGTCCTTAATGAGATCGATCTGGATTTGAATTTGTGGGAGTTTTAGGGAAATTTCATGCCTAGGAGATTGATCAATCGTGGGGTGAGATCGATCTCTTAATAGCTTTATGAGATCGATCTGCTCCTTGATGAGATCGATCTGCTTCTTGATGAGATCGATCTTCTGTTTACAGAACACTTCATGAGATCGATCTGCTCCTTGAGGAGATCGATCTTCTCCTTACAGAATGCTTCATGAGATCGATTCCTTCCTCATGAGATTGATCTCTTCATTACAGAATCATAAGGAGATCGATCCTCTTCTTTTGGAGATAGATCTGCTCACTTACTTTCCTCCTTCCTTGTCATTTTGGCCTACCAGATCAATCCTCTCTTTTCCAAGATCTATCTAGCCTCATAGTTTCACACCTTGGTTAAAACACTTAACATAAAATCTCATTCATGACTCGTTCATCACTTAGAAATTCATTTCATACCACATCAATGTATGAGTGCATTACGTTCAGCTCAATAAATTACACTTCAAGTTCACATTACATAATTGGATATGTGTAAAATTCTCTGATCTCACAGTAGCAAACACAAGAGTTGTGTTATATGGACTAAATTGATGTGATATACGACTTTGTGCAGTTTCGAAGAGTTCAGTGGAGATGAATCGAACCCACAAGTAAGCAACTCTAAGGAAGTGGAATCACACGACGCGATTCCACGTAAGGGAATTCTGTAAGTATATAGAGATAGTTGTTCGTACTTTGAATTCGTTGGTGAATATAGGGCGTTTATGAAATGCATGATTGTTTGAGAAAAGTGGTTGATGATATACGTGAATAACTACAAGTATGTATATATGATTTGGTTTTCGATGTGAGTTACATAAAAAAGGGATAGTAAGGCTAATAATTGCATAAATCATATGTTTTCAATGGTTTCATGAAACACATTGCTTTGTTTTAAGCGAATTAATGTATGGGCTAGCTAGTGCTTAAACGACTTTGTGAAATAGCACATGTGAGGTGCTAATTATGATTTTAAGATCATTTTGGTTGATTATGAGCCGCCTATCGTGTTTTTGTGAATTAAATCATGCTGGAGCCTCACTCGCACGAGATTTTGGTATTTTCATGTGTATGAAATGTGTTGGAGCTTAGCTCGCACCTTGATTTGACTGTGATGATGTGTTATAAACCATGCTGGAGCTTTGCTCGTACGTGGTTTCGAGTGGTTTTCTTAAGCATATAACCGTACTAGTGCTATGCTCGTACGTGGTTTCTTCATGGTTTTATGCATAAATGTCGTACTAGAGTGTTGCTCGTACAAGGATAATTACTGTTAATGCATGAATCGTGCTAGAGCTTAGCTCGCATAGGTTTTCACACTGTGGTATGTATGATGCCGTGGTGAGGGTAATACGGATTAATTCAGGGAACCCAAAAGGGGCGAGCAAGGTCATGAGGGGCTTGGACCTGACATTAATCCATTCAGAGAACCCAAAAGGGGCGAGCAAGGCCATGAGGGGCTAGGACCTGACATTAATAAATAATCCCACGTGCACTTAAGACTATATCAGTTACATGTGGTATGGGGTAGATAAGACCTATGGCTAGCACCCCCAACCATGTTATGGGTCTACGAAGTACGTTGTACCTTGTAAATAACATGGAGTACGTTATACCGCGTGGTTGATATACTAATGAGAAAGTCTGGAGAAGAACTAACCCACCTTCATTCCATCATGATATCCCGTACACCGAGATCCGTGTGGTATGGGATGATTTATGACATTGTTGGCCAACATAGTCTTTTAGATATAGTGACCTATCTCACTTGATATTACATAATACCACATGGTTTTGATACATGAGTGTGATTGTGATTGTCCAGGGTAGACCCGAGGGAGGGGTCGAGCCTTGTGGGATTTGTGATTTAAAGAAATGATAATTTGATTTATGATGAGATGTGATGAAATTTGAAAAGAGATTTGTCATGAGATGTGATGTGATTTGAAAAGGATGTTTCTTAAATGAATTTCCCTTTTTGTGATGAGATTTAATGAGACTGAGCATGAAATGGTTTTTACATGTTGATATTTCCATGTTTTATGCCTATTTGCATGATCTTCAATACATGATATATGTATATACATGTGGCATAGTTTGGTTTCTTCATGCTCAAATTATAAACGATTTATACATGACACTATCAGCATGTAGATAGAGTAGTTATCTACCATGCTTGCATTATTGCCTTACTGAGCATGTGGTTACTCATCCCTCTTTACTTTCCCCCTCTACAGAGCGTACATAGTGGCCCAATGAGGACAGAGGCATTTTGTTGAGACATCCATTGCATCTCCATCACCCAGAGGTATATACACAGGGATTCTTTTTGTATCTAAACATGTAAAGCCACAGTAGACATTTTGTATTGTAATGTGGGGGATGTAAAAGTTAGAAAATGTGTCATGTATAAGTGTATAACCCAACTTTCAAATGAATGACACTTCTTTTGATTAATTTTGAGAATGAATGATGAGTGATGATTATTATTGACTCACAGCCAAACTGTGTAGTGGTGCGTTTGTTCACGATCGAGTAAGGAAAGGAAAATGCGAAAAATTTATAGTGATTTTCGGTTAAAAAGGATAAAATGGGTCATGACATACCCACCAGCTCAGGAGGTTATACAGTGTATACAGATGCCTCGAGACAAGGACTGGGCTATGTGTTAATGCAGTACGGGAAGGTAGTAGCCTATAGATCCAGACAGCTTAAGGACCATGAGAGGAACTACCCAAGCCATGATTCAGAGTTGGCAGTCGTGGTATTTGTATTGAAAATATGGCGCCACTACCTATACGGTGAGAAATTCCAGGTGTATACAAATCATAAGAGCCTCAGATATCTATTTTCACATAAAGAGTTGAATATGAGGTAGAGACGATAGATAGAGCTTCTAAAGGATTATGAGTGCGAGATATTATACCATCAAAGGAAGGCTAATGTTGTGGCTGATGCCTTAAGTAGAAAGAGCCTCGGAATGGTATCGCACATGATGGTAAAGGAATATGAGCTGCTCGAGCAGTTTGCTCACCTCAGGTTGGATATAGACCCTCTTGATATTGATAGAGACTGTGTGATAGCTAACTTTGAGTGGAACCAAATTTGATTAATCGGATACGCTAGGCTCAGCATGACGATCTGCTGTGTGAGGATTGTGCAAGTCATATTCACAGGGGTGATGTGGTCGATTTCTTAGTGAGTGATGATGGCCTATTGAGGTTTAGAGGCAAGATTTGCGTTCCCAATGACCCAGAGTTAAAGAGATTGATTTTAAGAAAAACTCATTCATCGAGATACATATTGCATTCGGGGAGTACTAAGATGTATCAGAACCTCTGGAAAGTGTATTGGTGATCAAGGATTAAAAGAGATATCACAGAGTTTGTGACAAGATGTCTGATATGTCAGCAAGTAAAGGTTGAGCATCAAAAGCCTGCATGGTTATTGCAGCCTCTACCAGTACCAACTTAGAAATGGGAGCATGTCAACATAGATTTCATCATGGGATTACCGAGGACTAAGAGGAACCATGATGCTATCTGGGTAGTGGTTGATAGATTGACGAAATTCGTCCACTTTCTAGCTATGAAATCTACAGATGCTTTGAGTGGTTTAGCAGAGTTGTATGTACGGGAGATTGTAAGGCTACATGGTGTTCCAGTAAGCATTGTATCGGATAGGGATTCCTGCTACATTTCTCACTTTTTGTAACAATTTTAGGAAGCTATGGGAACCCGATTGAGTTTCAGTACTACTTTCCATCCTCAAACCGATGGTCAATCAAAGAGAACCATCCAAACATTAGAGGATATGTTGAGAGTAAGTGTTATGGATTTTAAAGGCTCTTGGGATGATCACCTACCGTTAGCCGAATTTGCATACAATAATAGTTATCACACGAGTATCGAGATGGCACCATATGAAGCTTTGTATGGAAGAAGGTTCCGTTC
Source organism: Firmiana major (assembly GCA_033439115.1). Lineage (NCBI taxonomy): Eukaryota > Viridiplantae > Streptophyta > Magnoliopsida > Malvales > Malvaceae > Firmiana > Firmiana major. The sequence goes on along the minus strand of CM065908.1, from coordinate 38,466,455 downwards.
CCCTATTGGTTGGGAAGAAGTGGGTGAAAGGAAAATTTTTGCTCCTGATTTGGTACAGCAAGCCTCTGAGGTTGTTCAGTTGATATGTGAGAGATTGAGAATAGCTCAGAACAGGCAGAAAAGTTATGCTGACATGAGACGGAGGACACTAGAGTTCACTGTGGGTGACTCGATATTTTTGAAAGTTTCACCCTCGGAAGGGATTATGAGGTTTGGTAAGAAGGGTAAGTTGAGCCCTCGTTACATCGGACTATTTGAGATACTGGAGCGTGTGGGAGATAAGGCCTACAGGCTAGCATTACCAACGGAGCTAGTAGGCATATATAATGTCTTCCACGTATCGATGCTTCGGAAGTACCATCTAGATCCAACTCATGTGATTTGATATGAGCCATTGGAGCTTAAGAATGATTTGCCATACGTAGAGAACACGATCCGGATATTGGATAGGAAGGAAAAGGTGTTACGAAACAAGACGATTCCGCTTATTAAAGATCTCTGGCAGCACCATACATCAGAAGAAGCTACTTGGGAATTTGAGAATTCTATACGGGAAAAGTACCCCTGACATTTTGAGGAGTAACTTGGTTCTAATTTGGAGGACCAAATTTCTTAAAGGAGGGGAGGAATGTAAAACCTGTATTTTCATATGTAACCCTTATGATTCCCTAAGTATACATTCGTTTATGTAATATGAATCATAATTGAAGTAAGGTCTGTAGATTTGATGTACACACTTGTTATGTGAGTTTGTGATGTACGCACAAGTTTCATTAAGTATAAAATATAAGAAATGGACCTTTCAAAGCGATAAATGTGTATTGAATGCAAAATGAGTAGTGAGGTAAATCGAAATTAAGTTAACATTGAAAAATGGTGATGAAATTTGGCTAAGTATGGCTGCAGAACAAGGGGAGATCGATCTTAGAAGCAAGCAGATCGATCTCCTACCCAAACTGCCTAACCAGAGTATTCTGTAAAGAGGAGATCGATCCTCAGTTCAAGTCAGATCGATCCCCTATGAAGAATAGATCTATTCAACCTCAAACAGATCGATCTTATTGTGTTTCGGCTAGAAGCAGATCGATCTCATTTCCCTGGCAAATTGATCTCTTAAGCTCTCGGCCAACCTAAGATCGATCTCATGCTCTTCGACATATCGATCTCTTAAGCTTGAAAACTTATTTCTGAGAGGCTAGAAGTAGCAACAGATCGATCCCTCACTTATAAAGATCGATCTTATCAAGCAATTTCTATAAAACAGGGCTGCTGAACTGCAATTCAAGGGAGAAAACATTAAACCTTTCCATTTTTGAAGCAGAGTGACCTAACTTCCTCTCTAGATTATCAATATTTTCCTTAGAGATTTGAAAGAAGTTCACTTCATCAAAGTTGTTCATAGAGTGGAGAAGGACAACATAGCTGGGAACGAGAGGTAGAATTGTTAAATCAAAGGAGAAAATGAGTTTTTCCTTAAAGTTGTGAAAAATGAGAAAAGCGGAGATTGGTAAGATTTCAATGCATCAATCTCATATATGTTTATCTATATATTTGTATGAGTTGATTGGTATATAGATTTATGGTTGAAACATCTTAGTTCATGCTTAACCTTCCAAGACCTATAAATGGTTTAATGTGTCCAAGTGAGGAAAGGACTAGTAGGCAAGGATTAAATGATGAACTAAGTATGTAATGATGTTATTGAGCATGCATGTATGCTTGTATAATAGTTTGGTGAAATCTATGAGCTAGAAACAATATTGTAAGACCCGATTTTTATCGTAAGAGCAAAGGGAATGAATAAAAATTTTTGAATCCATTTAAAAAAATGCAAAGGATTGACATGGAATTTTTGAACATGTTGAAGGGCAAAACGGTCAAAAGACCAATGCTGGTATAAATTCCATAAGAAAATTTCATTTAAAATATGGGATTGAGAAATCTTGATCAATAACGAAGAGATAATTAAATTTCGGGTTAAATTGATCAAGATATGAATTTATTGGAATAAACAAAAATTTTCACTTCAAAAAATAATCTCGAAAATAATCGAAAAATATACCGAAAAGACGAAATAAGACTGATAAATTCAATTAAAGATTAAATAAATAAAATAATAATTTTTGTAGATATTTTATATTTTTTCAATATATTTTATTGATTAAAATATTAATAAAATAAATAAATAAATAAATAAATAAATTTAAAAAACACGAATCACAGACTCGCGATTCTGGAAAGGAAAAGGAAAATCGAGGGAAGCCGAGGGCCTCCCCCTTTTGCCTCCACCGACGGAGACCACCGAGGAAGCCAGCCGAGCCGCCCAAGCTCGCCGGCACCAATAACTGAGGAGAAAACGACGGCTGGCGATGAGGAAAGGAGAGAAAGAGAGAGAATCGAGAGTGAAGAAGCGAGAAAGAGAGAGAAAGAGAGGGAACGGTGGCAGACGAAGGCCGAGGAAAGGAAGAGGGCCTTGCCACCGGCCAGGAAGGAGGTCGATTGGCCACTGTCGACTACAAAATGGAACAAAAACGGCGAAAAGAAGAAGCACCACCGACGCCGAAGAGGAGAAAGGTTGAACCAGCCTCATTGCTGTCGATCCGAGCGAGGATGACACCAGATTCGTGCATCGAACAGCCAGACGGACCTGCCGAAAGTGGAAGCCAATGAATAACCGGTCGACGAAGCCCTGAATCGATTGAACCGAACTGAACCGGTTGAACCGAACCGATTTGAATCGGGTTGAACAGGACCGAACCGTTTCAGCCAAGAAAGGGAGGGAAAAATGAGAAAAAGGAAGAAAAAGAGAAAAATGAAAAAGGGGAAGATTTTTGAGGATACACCGGACTTTGGGTATGTCGATACGAGGTCAAAAATGACCGATTTGATTTCTGAAAAATTTATTTAAATTATATTTAATCAGAAATTTACCTGGAATTAAATATAAAATTGTGCAGTTCGATGATAAATCGTATACGTGAGATGATCGAAGTTCGATTTGTGCATCATCGCATAATCTTGAGTAAGTAAAGCTCATTTACGACAATTTATGTAATTATTCGCGTATTAAAGATTTATTTTACAAATTTCAGATTAAATTCCACATTTAGTGAATAATATTGGAATTGAAAATTAATTGTCGTAAATAACTGTATAAGCTATCCAAAGAGCCTAGAACGAGGCCTAATAAGCATTGAGGGCCCAATGAGCCCAATAGGCCTCGATGATGTGAATAGTAAGTGGAAATAGGCGTAAAACCGGAGTAAGGCCCATTAAGGTGTAATCGGGCCCCATAAGAGTAAACGGGCCAAACATTTTAAATTTAAGCTCAATAAAGGTTAAATATGGATAAGTGTATTCTATTTCACCCGATAAATATTTATACACAGTTTCGAAGATTGGATTCGGAGCAAATCGAACTGTGTGACGAGACATCAGTGGAAAAGGTCAGACTATACAGAAAAATGAGGTAAGGGAATTTTGTAAGCGCTTAGAGATATCTGCGCGTATTTTTGAGGTTATTTACATTACGTAGAATTTCATAAGATATCTAGAAATAGAATAATAATTTTTACGAAAATTGAGGTATATGTGAAAATTATGATTTTGCCCCTAGTTATGAAAATTTCAAAAAAGGGTAGTAAGGTTATGAAATTGCATGATTTTCATGTTTTTGATATTCCTATGATTATATTGCTTTAATTTAAGCAAATTATGGATAGGCTGGCTGTTTATTTCATGTTTTTACATGAAAGGGCACGAATTAGATGCCAATTGTGATTTTTTACTTGTTTTAGTGAAATTGAGCAGCCTATCATGTTTTTATGAGTTTTAAATCGTGTTGGAGCACTACTCGCACTGGATTTTATATTTTAACTCATATACAGAGTGCTGGAGCACTACTCACACTGAGTTTTACAAACTTGCTTTACATGACTACTGTACTAGAGTTGTGCTCGTACGTGGATTTTACTTGGTTTTATGCACCGTACTAGAGCATTTCTCGTACGTGAATTTAAATTGGATTTATAATTATTTTTAAATCATACTGGAGCGCTGCTCGTACGCAGATTTCATTGATTTTTATGAAACCGTGCTGGAGCTTCGCTCGCACGAGGGTTTTTCTGATATCATGAATATGCATGGAACCGTGCTGGAGCTTCGGTCGCACAGGAATTTTATGACATGCATATGACCGTATTAGAGCCTCATGAAGACTGTGTGTCACAGTGAGAAGATATGCTCGCACGTGTAAATTGAGACATGGGTTGGTTATCGACATGGTTTGGGGTTGGATAAGTCTTATGGCAGGCATCCCCAAACTGTGATATTGGGTTCGTGGAGTACATTGTACCGGGTATGTCACAGGAGTACGCTCTACCATGTAGTCGTGACTATTGTATTCACGTTACTTGATATTCTGGCAGGTAGGATTTGACCCCACCTCCCGTTGCAGTTGTGATACCCCGCACACCGGGATCCCTGTAGCCTCAGATCACAGGGACATAGTCCTTGATTGTTTCCATACAGTAACCTGCATATCTCACATGATATATATTTGATTGGTCTTGTTAGACCAAGTAGACCCGAGGGAGGGGTCGAGCCCCGATTTGTGACGATTTTCATGAAATGTGGTATTAAATGAGAAATTGATGGGTTTTATGAGGATATTAATGATTTTAAAGATGCGTTGGATCCCTTTGGGATTGTTTTGATGAGTTTTACTGTATCGAGCATGAGAGGTTTTACATGAGATGTTTTTCATGTTTTACATGCCGATTCATGTTTTACGATATATGATATACTCATACATGGCATGGTTTTAATTGCCTCATGCTCGAGATATAAATGTTTTACATGTCATGCCTTTACCAGTATGTAGATAGTGTAGTTATCTACCTGCTTGCATTATTGCCTTACTGAACAAGTTGCGTTCACCCTTTCATTTTCCACCCTACAGGGTACATTCAGTAGAAGAGAGCGACAGTAGTCTTGCATTTCGGTTATCCGCTGCTTCCTATCAAGACCAGGTATATACATTCATATAATTTTGTATCTGAACATATAGAGGCACAGTACTGTACATGGATGTAATATTAGAGATGTATTTAGTTAAAATGAATTAATATGTAAATGAAATATGGAAAATAGATGTTAAGGTAAGTAACATGACAGGAGGGACTAACATCGACTCATAACTCAACTGTTAGTAGTGAAACTGTTCACGACGGGTAAGGAAATGAAAAAGTCAAAAACTTGTAGGGGTTTTTAGGAAAAATAGGTCGTGACAAGAGGTGGTATCAAGTTGAGTTGGCCTGATATGAGTCGGTGTTAGTGGTTAAGTAAATTTACACCCCCATGTACTGTGCATTGTTTAGATACAATTGTGTATATCAAGATAGACCTGTAGCTAAGAATTTAGTTTCAAATGCAAGAATATAGTTTTTGTAACTGATAGCCGCTATGGTAGAGGGGCGAGTACACATGCTCCAGGCCGTAGAGATAGGCCTGAGAGTTGAATGAGTCGTCACATGAGACTCAAGATGAGAGTGAGGTGGAGGCTGATGTTGAGCATACTCCACAGGGTCCTATAAAGAGACCAAACAATATTGAGACACGCTCCAAGAGGATGGAGTGGAGTGTAGAAAATATGTTAGAGTTGTTTACTAAATCTATGCAGGTAGTTGAGGATAGGCAGGGTAAAGCTTAAACAAATGCCTCAGACTATAGAGATTTCCACACCCCTCCGGTATTTAGCGAAGTAAAGAAACCAATAGTTACTAAAGACTGGGTGAATGAGATAGCGAAGTTGTATGAATTCTTTCGGTGTATGTCGACTGAGAAAGTGACTTTTAAATACGTTTATGTTGGAGGGCGAGACAGAGCATTGGTGGAAGTCCGCTCGACCCATCTGAAGAGTTAGACATCCAGAGTCGACATGAGAAATATTTCTTGATATATTCCGGTGACAAAATATCCCAGATACTGCTTAAAGGAAATTACAGGTAAACTTTCTTACACTGACCCAGAGGCACTAGTTGATTGACAAGTATGAAACTCAATTTATATCCCTGGGTAAGTATTACCCTGACACTATGGGCAGTGAGAGTCAAAAAGCCCAAAAGTTCATGGAAGGTCTCAAATTGTCGATTAGAGTCTGATTGGCTCACTACCTATGTCGAGGCAGTGTGCAGAATACAGTTGCGTGAATAAGATCATGTGTTGCATGCCTCTGAGATTGGAAAAGGTAGTAAGGGCTGAAATAGAGATAGAAGAGAATGGAGAATGACAGAGATGTCAGAGCGGGGAAGAGACCAGTTGGTAAGAAATTAAAGTTAATGAGTCACGGGGTAAGATGATTGGTAATGCCCCAATGTATCCAATTTCAGCACTTTTGAGGGGTATTGTGATTAGAGGACTCTGACCTACTCCATAGCAGTGTAAGCAGTGTAGGATGTGTGGTAGATACCACGGAAGTAAGGCCTACACCTACACTTTATTGACTAAAATAGGCGTTAAGTGTGGTAAGAAGGGCCAATTATTTAATAATTGCTCAAAGTTAGGTGACACTGCCCCACAGAAGGGCAAAGAGACAGAGAAAACCCTGTTGGTATCTCTGCACCGAAAAAGGGAAAGTAGGTTGTTGGACAAGGGCGAGTGTATGCCTTGGACCAGGACACTACTAATGTTTCATATGATATGGTGAAAGATACCACACTGGTTATGAATAAAGACGTAATTATGTTACTTAATCCTGGTGCCACGCATTTATTCATACCGCCTTCATTTGTATATAAGTTAGTGAAAGACATGAATGCCTACACCCTTAGGTACAAGACTGATAGTTAGTACCCCAATGAAGGAGGGTTAACTGACAGAATAATTATGAAGAGATTATAAGTCAAAAACGGGGGAAGAAGTATAAGTCAGCCGATTTTATTCAATAAAATATGAATAATTTGAAGTAATATTTGAGAATAAATTGGTCGGCTGCAAACTATGTTGTTCAGATTTCTATCCTAAGATAGTGATATGTTTACCCTTGAAAAGTATACTGTAAGTTTTAACGAGTAATAAAAAGGGGTGTAGTGATTGAAATTAAAGGAGTAAATGATTGTACTCACAGAATGAGTAATGACAGAGTTTGTTATAAGTGATATACGAAAGGAGATAAGCTTTAAGATATCATAGATCCTAAATACAAGATCTATTGGAATAAGAGGCGTATGCAAGTTAAGAATATCTCTGATATGTGAAGTAATTTGGATTAAGCGATATGTAGTGAATATGGATTGTGATAAAGGATAAGGGGTGGATATATCCATAACCAGCCCATGTGGTCAAGTTTGAGGGTTAATAAAGGTATTTCAAAATACCTCCTCGCTTGAAGACTTGACAGCGTCTAAAAGTAAACACAACCTATAAATTGAAATCGACAATCGTAATATATACGTTTAAAATTAGGGTACCTTTACTGGTACGATAAAGAAATATAGAATTCGATTAATCATGAAGGTTTAAAAATTAAAATTTTATAAAAGTTGTTAATATAAGAAAAAGGAAATGACGCGGGTTAGTATCTTAAACGGAAGTGATTTCGAAATGACATTATATGTTTATGCGTAGATAGGTCAAGGATATGGGTGATTGAAATATTTAGTGGAACTCAACTACGATGAGGTATTTAAACTTTACCTAGATCGATTTGTTATCATCCTTATTGATGATATTTTGGGTGTATTTAAAATCCAGAGAAAATCATAAGCAACAATTGGAAATTATTTTTACAGATGATTTGTTGAGAGTTTCTCGAAATGGGCTGCTCAGTTGACATATCTCATTCGAAAAAAGATTGCATGTCAGTACGATGATAATGTTGGCTCTACCGAGAGGGGGGTGAATCGGTTTTCTAACAATTATGGCAAATTTTAAATTAATCACAATTTAATCACAAATGATAATGAGCAATATAGTGCAATATAACAATTTAATGCAAAGTAGGGAAGAGAGAAACAATCACAATCGTTTATAGAGGTTCGGCCAAACTCTTGCCTACGTCCTCTCTCCTTGACCTTCTTGTCAAGTGTTTTCTTTCTCTCTTTCAATAGAGCTTACACAGTTCCTTTTGCAGGTTAAGGAATAACCTCTCTACCCTTAGCAATACAGAAATGTATTCACCCTTTTACAATGTCTCTCACTGAGGAACAATGCTCTTTTCTTTTTGGGTATGGATGAATACAGAATAAGGCTTTACAATGGGTAGTGCTAACAAAGCTTGTTGCACTTAAGCTTGTACAATGAATTTCAATTAATGAGCAATAGGGACACAAAGAATGACTGAATTAAAGCTTGAGAATGTTTGGAATGTGCAGCAATAGTGTCTCTCTTCTCTTTGTCTTCAATGCTTGGTTAAATACTGAAGGATTGGTAGTTGGAGCATTAAATGCTATTCTTCCCGTTGTGATTTGCAGAAACTAGCCGTTGGGTACCTCTAGTAGAGTGCCAGATCGATCTGCCATCTTGGCCAGATAGATCTCTTAGTTATAAATCCTACAAGATTGAAGCACAAATACACAAGGAGATCGATCTCATAGGTTAGCAGATCGATCTGTTAGTTTAAAAATAATGAGGCAGATCGATTTGTCGAATAGGCAGATCGATCTCCTAATCTCTCTGTTTGAGGCAAGATCGATTTCCAGATCGATCTGCCATGCAATCTCGTAGAGAGGAGATCGATCTCTCAACAACACAGATCGATCTCTTTAGCTCTCTGACTTTGAGGAGATCGATCTCTTCCTTACCAGATCGATCTCATAAGTTCTCTGTTTGAGTGTGGATCGATCTCTCAGATCGATCTATAGTCTTAAGCTCTTAAGGGAGATCGATCTCTTGATAGACCAGATCGATCTCTCAACTCTAGCTTGAACCAGATCGATCTCTTAACCCTTGCAGATAGATCTCATTCTACCTAAGTCCCTTTGTAAAGGTTTAAGGCTTGTCAGATCGATCTCTTCCATCATGAGATCGATCTCTCATCAAGTAAAAACCCAGGAGATCGATCTCTCATCAGCCAGATCGATCTCTCATCAACAGAACTCTAAGTTCTGGTACTAATAACCTCTAAACATGTTTCTATATCAACTTAATATTATAGAATTAACTTGTTTTGTCATTTCAAAATACATTAACTCAACAATCTCCCCCTTTTTGATATGACAAAACATAAAACAGACATGTTTAGTGAATTTTTGCAAAATCTCCCCCTTTTTGTGAGCTCCCCCTTTCTTTTAGCTTTTTGGTTTTGTTACTTGCTTAACTCCCCCTCAATTTAATCATTCTTAGACACCTTTATGTATCTTAACACAATCACATGTGTCTTAGACACCTTTATGTATCTTAACACAATCACATGTGTCTTCTCCCCCTTTTTGTCATATCAAGAACACAAGAATAGAATACTCATCATTTCAAAATGAACTTTTTCATTAACACAACCAATGACATTTCATTAACACAAGTCAATCAACATTTCATTCAAGCAAATTCATCACAGATAACATCAAGTAGCTTAAAATGTTGTAACTACACTAAATCAAAACACCTAAGGCCTATTGTGAGGGAGGAGCACGATCCAAAAGATTCTCAACATGCGTGCGTGTTACTTGGAGCTCATCGAACATCGCCTCTTGAGTCTCTTGAATCTTATCCACTCTTTGGTTTAAAGATGCAAATCCTTTATCGATTTTTTGAGTGAGGTCACTCAGCATCTTCATAATGATCTCCATTTCTCCCGGTGGGGCTGCCGGTGCAGTGGGCGGAGCCGTTGAGGATGATGGTTCCGGAGCTGGTGCAGCAGATGGGGCCACTGGCTCATGGGAGGGGTCTTCCTCCATGGCTTCAGCTGGCTGCTGGTCCCTCTTTTTCTTCCAATCTCTCCGGAAGTCTTTGTAATATCCCATATGATGAAGGGACCCAATATTGAGGACGCTCTTGGGAGATGGGAGTTCTCCGGTTTCGCCGCTGCAGTCGATGCCAACACGGTGGAGAAGATAGGCTACCGGTTGCGGAAAAACGATCGTGGTAGCCTGTCCACGCACTATCTTCAGCAAGTCTTCGTATATGAAATCGACAAGATTTGGTTTTTGGCTTGTGGAGTGAATGTGATGGAGCCAAAAACGATCTAAGCGCCTAACGGTGGAATGACGAGTACCGAAAGGGCGGAGGTTCCAAGAGATTATGAGGTGGAGTAACCGAAGGTGCATTGGAAGGTTACTCGCCTTGTCCCCAGGGAGATCAAACTCAAAGGAGACTTCCTCATCTTCATTGGTCAAGCCTTCATTTTTTATGTGGAAGGCCTGAGCTAGGATATCAGTATCGACAGGAACGGTTTTACCCATGACATATGTTTTGAAACCGATAATTTTGCAAGTGTCATTTGGGTCAAAAATGAGTTCGGCATTGGAAAAGAATGCACGAACAAGATTTGGAGGGACAGGAGTGTTGATTTTTAAAAACATCATCCAACCAAATTCCTCAAATTTTGACACGTATGGAAAGTCTATGCGATTGAGGAAGGAAAAATCTATGGTTCGCCAATGCTTAATTGGCATGGTTGAGAAATATTCCTCATATCGCTTTCTTTTTGCTGGTGTTTTAAAACACCGATTGAAGGAAGCACTGGAAGATGGAGGAATGGGTTGGGAGGATGAACCAGCCTCTACATTGGTTTTAGGAGGTTTGTGACCTACTGTCTTAAGCCTAGGCATGATTCTAGACTCTAAAGATGCGCTAAATAGATTCAAAAACGAGAAAAGCAATGAAACAGTACCTAGGTTTGCCCTAGAATTAAAATGAACACAAATTGAAGAAAAATTTTGAGAAAATCAGTAAGGAATGTTGGTTACAATACCGGAATTTGACACCGAGACGCAAGGAGGACCGTACGGAGATCGATCTGAGGAGAAATCGACAGTGATGGTGCGAGGGAATTTGGGAATTTGAAAGTTAGGTTTTGTGAAATTTGGGAAATTTTCGCGAGTTTATATACTGCAGGACACATGAGATCGATCTGTCGAGGCGACAGATCGATCTGTCACTTCCAGAAGCCAAGGGAGATCGATCTGTCGTATGGACAGATCGATCTGTTCGCAAACAGAGGCTTAAGGAGATCGATCTGGTACATGCACAGATCGATCTGGAGTTTAACCGAGGCTTAGAGAGATCGATCTGCCAAATGCATGGATCGATCTTCAGAATGCGAAAGCTTTGAAGAGATCGATCTGTCGTGGGGATAGATCGATTTGTATTTTAACAGAGACGGAAGGAGATCGATCTTATGGTTAGAAGATCGATCTTCTTAGCTTAACCTTGATGATTTAGGCTTGTTGAAAGTATAGAGATCGATCTATATTGCAAGGAGATCGATCTCTCATCCTCATTGCCAGAAAATCTTTGCAAAAACTCTTTTAAAATCAATTTGAAACCAAGATTTTTGAAACACAAAAGTCTTAAGAGATATTCATGAGTCCTAATTCACCTCTAAGGATACAAAACCTATCTCTATCAAGTGGTTTGGTGAATATATCTGCTATTTGATGTAAAGTATCAATGTACTCTAAGATTATATCCCCTTTTTGTACATGATCTCTAAGGAAGTGATGTCTAATTTCTATGTGCTTAGTTCTGGAGTGTTGAATAGGATTCTTAGACAGATTAATGGCACTGGTATTATCACATTTAATAGTGACTTGCTTCATGTCAATACCATAATCTCTCATTTGTTGTTTAATCCACAACACTTGAGCACTACAACTACCAGCTGCTATATATTCAGCTTCAGTTGTGGACTGAGCCACACTGTTTTGTTTCTTGGAGAACCAAGAAATTAACCTATTTCCTAAGAATTGGCAAGTACCTGAAGTACTTTTCCTATCTATTTTGCATCCTCCAAAATCAGCATCTGAAAATGCATGAAGGGCAAAAGTGGAGTCCTTGGGGTACCAAAGTCCTAGTGAGGGAGTGTCTTTGAGGTATCTAAAGATTCTCTTAGTTGCCAATAGATGTGATTCCTTAGGAGAGGATTGAAATCTAGCACAAAGGCATACACTAAACAAAATATCTGGTCTACTTGCAGTTAAATAAAGCAATGAGCCTATCATAGACCTATAGAGTTTAGTGTCTACACACTTACCACTTTCATCTTTATCAAGCTTGATGTTGGTGCCCATTGGAGTGGCTTGAGGTTTGCAATTGTCCATTCCAAATCGCTTGAGCAAGTCCTTTGTATACTTTGCTTGATTGATGAAGGTTCCATCCTTTGTTTGCTTCACTTGAAGTCCCAAGAAGAATGTGAGTTCTCCTATCATGCTCATCTCAAATTCTCCTTGCATGATCTTAGCAAACTCTTGGCATAAAGACTCATTAGTTGAACCAAAAATAATATCATCTACATACACTTGTACAACTAGTAAATCCTTATTTTTATTCTTGATGAATAAGGTGGTATCCACTTTTCCTCTTGAAAATCCCTTTTCTAATAAGAATTTTGACAACCTTTCATACCAAGCTCTAGGAGCTTGTTTTAACCCATAAAGTGCCTTAGATAATTTAAAAACATGTTCAGGAAATTCATGATTTTCAAATCCGGGAGGTTGCTCAACATATACTTCTTCATTAATGAAACCATTTAAGAATGCACTCTTTACATCCATTTGATATAACTTGAAGTTTTTATAACATGCAAAGGCAAGTAACATTCTTATTGCCTCTAATCTAGCTACCGGTGCATATGTTTCATCATAGTCTATGCCTTCCTCTTGTCTATAGCCTTGAGCAACTAGCCTAGCTTATTCCTTATGATCACACTATTTTCATCCATCTTATTCTTGAATATCCATTTAGTTCCAATTATTGAGTGATCACTAGGCCTAGGAACTAGTTTCCATACTTTGCTTCTCTCAAATTGATTTAATTCTTCTTGCATTGCTAGGAACCAATTATTGTCTTCTAAGGCTTCATTGACATTCCTAGGCTCAATTTGAGATACAAAGGCTATATATTGGCACATATTCCTTAGAGATGATCTAGTTCTAACTCCAAGAGTTGGATCTCCTACTATTTCACAATCTTTTACATATCCTAACTCTCTTGGTGCTCTAGGTTCTCTTTCTAGAACCTCTATTTCTTCTTCATCTTCTTTATTCAAGTCAAGCTTTTCTAGAAAGTCATCTTCTAAGTTTTCATCAAATATTCCAACATTCTCATCATTGGCTGAATCTTTTGATATATTATTTGACTCATCAAATATAACATGAATAGACTCTTCAACCATTAATGTTCTTTTGTTATATATTCTATAAGCCTTTGAATTCAATGAGTATCCTAGGAATATTCCCTCATCACTCTTGGCATCAAATTTTCCCAAATTATCTTTCCCATTATTTAGAACAAAACATTTGCAGCCAAAAGGATGGAAATAGCTAATGTTAGGCTTTTTACCTTTGTAGAGCTCATAAGGAGTTTTCTTTAGCATGGGTCTAATAATAGCTCTATTAATTATATAACATGATGTGTTTATAGCTTCAGCCCAAAAATACTTTGGTAAGTTATTCTCACATAACATAGTTCTAGCCATCTCTTCCAAAGTTCTATTTCTTCTCTCAACTACACCATTTTGTTGTGGTGTCCTAGGGGCTGAAAAATTATGGCTAATTCCTTGATCATTGCAATACTCATCAAATCCTATATTTTCAAATTCTTTGCCATGATCACTTCTAATGCTTGTTATTGTATATCCTTTTTCATTTTGAGTCACCTGTGAGTAAGTTATGAATTTCTCTAAGGCTTCATTTTTTACTCTCAAAAAGAACACCCAAGTGAACCTAGTGTAATCATCAACTATTACAAATCCATAGTGTTTCCCACCTAGGCTAGTGGTTCTAGTTGGTCCAAATAAGTCTAAATGCAGTAATTGAAGAGGTCTAGTGGTGGATACACTATTCTTAGGCTTAAAAGTTGTCCTCTTGTGTTTTCCTTTAACACAAGCTTCACATATTTCTTCATGATCAAAGGATATTTTGGGTAAGCCTATAACTAGATCCTTTCTAGCTAATTTAGATAGCACATGCATGCTAGCATGACCTAGTCTTCTATGCCATAACCAAGATTCCTTTTTGTTGTCTACCATTAAGCATATGTTTTCATTTTTGAGTTCATTAAGATAGACAATATATATGTTACCTTGCCTATGACCTAGAAAAAGAATTTTATTTGACTTAGGATCTATAACATTACACTTCATGAAATCAAAAATTACTTTGTAACCTTTGTCACAAAGTTGACTAATGCTTAGTAAGTTATGCTTTAGACCCCTAACAAGTAATACTTTTTCTAAAGAGAAATGATCATTACCTATTGAGCCACTTCCTTCCACTTGGCCTTTGGAGTTGTCCCCAAAAGTGACTTCTCCACCAATTTTTGATTTGAAGGAATTGAAATGGCTTTTATCACCCGTCATGTGCCTTGAGCATCCACTATCTAAGTACCAAGCATCTTTTGTTTTAGCTTTGTGGCTATGCTCAATCACCTACAAAAAATCAAACTCAAGTCTTAGGTACCCAAATTTTCTTGGGTCCTTGGAGGTTAGTAAATGCAATTCTTGATCCCATTGGGATCCATTTTGCTAATGCATTACAGTCCTTGGAATGAATTACCTCTTTTGGAATCCATATCCTTTTTACTCTTTTTCCTTTAAGATTCCTCATCTTTATATTGCAATAATGTGACTTATGTCCCTTTCTATTACAATATGAACAAGTAATTGCAGGTTTATTCATGCTCTTCCTAGCAATAAAACTCTTAAGATGGGTCTCCCTACTTTGTGCATTATATCCTAAGCCATTTTTGTCAAAAAATGCCCTTTGGGTTTCTAGCATGCTATCTAGCTTTTGTTGCCCCATGTGAAATCTATTAAAGGAGTTATGTAGATTGTTATTTTTCTCCTTAAGGTCACAAATTTCTAGATTTGAAATCTCTAGTTTCTTTTCACATTCTAATTTATCTTTTAACATTATCTCATTTTCCTTTTTTAATTTAGATATTATCTTTTTATACTTCATGCTCATACATTCATACTCTAATGCAAGATCATCAAATGCATCTTGCAATTCATCAAATGAGTATTCATTGAGATTAGAGGTTACCTTTTCATCATCATCAATAGCCATGAAGCATAAGTTGGCAATGTCCTCATTTGATTCATCATCGGAGCAGTCACTGTCGCTCCATGTTGCCACCATTGCCTTCTTTTTATGGAACCTATCATTGGATCTTTTAAGAAGAGGGCAGTTAAATTTTATGTGTCCAGGTTTTTTACATTCATAACACACAATAGAGTCTTTTCTACCTACTTCCTCTTGTTCTCTCCTATTGTTTCTCCTATTACTACTACTAGCTCTCATCCTCATGAACTTATTAAATCTTTTGGCAAACATTGCCATCTCAATATCCTCCTCACTGCCACTCTCTTTTTTAATCTCATCTTGAGCAGTGGATTTTAGAGCAACTCCCACTTTCTTGGGTGGCTCTTCATTTCTTTTAAGTTTCATCTCATAAGTGAGCAAAGATCCTATCAATTCATCTAGGCACAATGTGTGAGGATCCTTAGATTCCTCAATTGCCGTCACTTTAGCTTCCCATGATTTAGGTAAGCTATTTAAAATTTTCTTTACCAT
Organism: Firmiana major; assembly: GCA_033439115.1. Taxonomy (NCBI): domain Eukaryota; kingdom Viridiplantae; phylum Streptophyta; class Magnoliopsida; order Malvales; family Malvaceae; genus Firmiana; species Firmiana major. Next base: position 38,450,724 of record CM065908.1, on the reverse strand, counting down.
TTCAATATTAGAATATATTTTTCCTAAAGATTTTAATCCATTAATTACATATGTGAATCTAGTGAACATATCACTAATTGATTCTCCTTCCTTCATCCTAAAAAGCTCATAGTCATGTGTGAGCATACCTACTTTTGTCTCCTTCACTTGGGTTGTACCCTCATGAGTTATTGCCAATTTATCCCATATTTGCTTGGCATTATCACACCCGGAGACTCTATTGTATTCATTAGGACCTAAAGCACAAAATAATGTGTGCATAGCTTTAGCATTTAGCTGTGCACATTTAATGTCATTAGAATCCCATTCATCTTCTTCTTTGGGGATATCTCTTCCCTCTATTCTCTTTGTAGGGATTTGAGGTCCCTTAACTATAATTCTCCACACTTCATAATCATTTGCTTGAATGAATAACATCATCCTAGTCCTCCAATACGAATAATGTTCACCATTGAACATGGGAGGTCTAACCGTAGAGTGCCCCTCTCCTACCAAACTAGTTGCTACATTGTTAAGAGCCATTTGATCGTTTCTAACTCTTAGGAAGTTGTTCCTATGTGATTAAAGAGTCCTAGCTCTGATACCAATTGTTGGCTCTACCGAGAGGGGGGGTGAATCGGTTTTCTAACAATTATGGCAAATTTTAAATTAATCACAATTTAATTACAAATGATAATGAGCAATATAGTGCAATATAACAATTTAATGCAAAGTAGGGAAGAGAGAAACAAACACAATCGTTTATAGAGGTTCGGCCAAACTCTTGCCTACGTCCTCTCTCCTTGACCTTCTTGTCAAGTGTTTTCTTTCTCTCTTTCAATAGAGCTTACACAGTTCCTTTTGCAGGTTAAGGAATAACCTCTCTACCCTTAGCAATACAGAAATGTATTCACCCTTTTACAATGTCTCTCACTGAGGAACAATCCTCTTTTCTTTTTGGGTATGGATGAATACAGAATAAGGCTTTACAATGGGTAGTGCTAACAAAGCTTGTTGCACTTAAGCTTATACAATGAATTTCAATTAATGAGCAATAGGGACACAAAGAATGACTGAATTAAAGCTTGAGAATGTTTGGAATGTGCAGCAATAGTGTCTCTCTTCTCTTTGTCTTCAATGCTTGGTTAAATACTGAAGGATTGGTAGTTGGAGCATTAAATGCTATTCTTCCCGTTGTGATTTGCAGAAACTAGCCGTTGGGTACCTCCAGTAGAGTGCCAGATCGATCTGCCATCTTGGCCAGATCGATCTCTTAGTTATAAATCCTGCAAGATTGAAGCACAAATACACAAGGAGATCGATCTCATAGGTTAGCAGATCGATCTGTTAGTTTAAAAATAATGAGGCAGATCGATCTGTCGAATAGGCAGATCGATCTCCTAATCTCTCTGTTTGAGGCAAGATCGATTTCCAGATCGATCTGCCATGCAATCTCGTAGAGAGGAGATCGATCTCTCAACAACACAGATCGATCTCTTTAGCTCTCTGACTTTGAGGAGATCGATCTCTTCCTTACCAGATCGATCTCATAAGTTCTCTGTTTGAGTGTGGATCGATCTCTCAGATCGATCTATAGTCTTAAGCTCTTAAGGGAGATCGATCTCTTGATAGACCAGATCGATCTCTCAACTCTAGCTTGAACCAGATTGATCTCTTAACCCTTGCAGATCGATCTCATTCTACCTAAGTCCCTTTGTAAAGGTTTAAGGCTTGTCAGATCGATCTCTTCCATCATGAGATTGATCTCTCATCAAGTAAAAACCCAGGAGATCGATCTCTCATCAGCCAGATCGATCTCTCATCAACAGAACTCTAAGTTCTGGTACTAATAATCTCTAAACATGTTTCTATATCAACTTAATATTATAGAATTAACTTGTTTTGTCATTTCAAAATACATTAACTCAACAGATAAGTATAAAAGTAGCTTCGGTGAGTTTCGGTGTACTGAAGTATGAACTGACCACCACATTTATTCTCACCATACCCAACAGATTAAGAGGTTTCTCAGGGTATATGGATGTCTTGAAACTAAGATTGGGCTGTGTATTGATGCAAAAGGGGATGATAGTCGATTATGGATCCAGACAACTCAAGGATCATGAAAGAAACTATCTAACCCATGATTTAAAGTTGACAGCGATAGTGGTTGTATTGAGTATATGACACTACTATGTACACGGTGAGAAATTTCAGGTATGCACTGATCATAAAAGCTCCGAGTATCTGTTTTCACAGAAAGAGTCGGATATGAGAACAAAGAGGGTTAGAGCTTCTGAGGGATTATGATTGTGGAAATTGTACCACCCAGGAAAGGCTAATGTGATGGCTAATGCCTTGAGCAGAAAGAGCCTCGGGATGGTATTACATATGATGGTCAGGGAGAGTGAGCTGCTAGAGCAGTTGTAAGCCTCAGTAGTGATGTGATCCCCTCTGATGATGACAGTGATTGTGTGACAGCTAGCCTGAGATTAGAATCGAATTTGAGTGACTGGATTTGACAGGCTTAGCGTGATGATCGGTATGGTGTCGATAATATGGGTCAGATTCAGATGGGTACAGTGATAGAGTTCACAGAGAGTGATGATGGCTTACTGAGATTCAGAGACAGTATAAGTGCTCCTAGGACCACAGTTGATGAGATAGTGCTATTGACAGAAGCTCACTCTTTGGGATATACAGTGCATTTGCTGAGCAATAAAATATATCAAAATTTTAGAAAAGGGTATTGGTGGTCAAATATGAAAAGAGACATTGGAGAGATTATGGAGAAGTGTCTCGTATGTCAGCAGATTAAGGTAGAGTACTAGAAGTCGGTAGGATTATTACAGCCTCTACCAATTCTGACATGGAACTGGGAGCAAGTTACCATGAATTTTGTGATGGGTTACAAAGGACCCGGATAAATCATGAGGCTATCTGGGTGATAGTCGATAGATTGATTAAGTCTACCCACCTTCTGGTTATGAAACCCCCAGATACTCTGAGTGTGTAGGCGGATTTATGTGTATGGAAAATTGTGGAACATTATGTAGCATTCCAGTGAGCATGATATCAGATAGGGATTCTCGCTTCACTTCCCACTTCTGGGAACATTTTTCAGGAAGCTATGGGAACCCGACTGAGTGTTAGCACAGCTTTCCATCCTCAAACAGATGGTCAGTCAGAGAGGACTGTACAGGTCCTAGAGGATATGATGAGAGCGTGTGCCATTGATTTTATAAGCTCCTGGGATGATTAGTTACTACTAATTGAATTCGTCAATTGTGACATTTATCACTTGAGTATCGGGATAACTACATATGAGGCATTGTATGGCCGTAAGGGTTGTTCCCTACTTGGATAAGAAAAAGTGGGTGACAGATAGAAAATTGTTCCCGAATTAGTAAGACAAACCTCTGAGTATGTTCAGTTGATTGTGAGAGATTAAGAACACCTCAGAGCAGATAGAAAAGTTATGCTGACAAGAGACAGAAACCATTGGAATTCACCGAGGGTGAATCAGTATTGTTGGAAATTACTTGTCCTAAGAACATAATGAGATTCGAAAAGAATGCAAATTGAGTTTCGTTAGATTGAATCCTTTGAGATTGGATAAAGTGGGAGATATGGCCTGTGGGTTGGCGTTACCACTTGCATTAGCAGGCATCCACGATGTGTCCTATCTTATGATGCTTCAAAAATACTATTCGGACCCAGCATATGTGATCGAATATGAGCTTCAACAGCTTAGCTCAATGAAAGTAAAACGTATGTTGAAAAATCGATTCGGGTATTAGATGGAAGGAGAAAGTGTTGAGGTTTAAGATGATCTCCCTAGTCAAGTATGTTGGTAGTATTACACTCCGGGAAAAAGTCACTTGAGAATGACAGTATATGATACAATAGATGTACCCGGAGTTGTTTATGGATCATTTGACTTGGTTCAAATTTGGAGGACCAAATTTCTTAAGTGGGGGAGATTATGTAAGACCTAATTTTTATCGTAAGAGCAAAGGGAATGAATAAAAAATTTTGAATGCATTTAAAAAATGCAAAGGATTGAAATGGAATTTTCGAACACGTTGAAAGGCAAAATGGTCAATAGACCAATAGCCGATATAAATTCCATAAGAAAATTTCATTAAAAATATAGGATTCAGAAATCTTGATCAATAATGAAGAGATAATTAAATTTCAGGTTAAATTGATCAAGATATGAATTTATTGAAATAAACCAGAATTTTCACTTCGAAAAATAATCTTGAAAATAATCGAAAAATATATCGGAAAGATGAAATAAGACTGATAAATTCAATTAAAGATTAAATGAATAAAATAATAATTTTTGTAGATATTTTATATTTTTTAATATATTTTATTGATTAAAATATTAATAAAATAAATTAATTAATTCAAAAAAAAAACAAATCGCAGACTTGCGATTCTGGAAAGGAAAAGGAAAACTGAGGGAAGCCGAGGGCCTCCCCCTTCTGCCTCCACTGACAGAGACCACCGAGGAAGCTAGTCGAGCCACCCGAGCCCGCCGGCACCGACAACTGAGGAGAAAACGATGGCCAACGATGAGGAAAGGAGAGAAAGAGAGAACCGAGAGTGAAGGAGCAAGAAAGAGAGGGAACGGTGGTGAATGGAGGCCGGGGAAAGGAAGAGGGCCTCGCCACCGGCCAAGAGGGAGGCCAATTCGCCACCGTCGACGACAAAATGGAACAGAAACAGCGGAAAGAAGAAGCACCACCAATGCCGAAGAGGAGAAAGGCCGAACCGTGAATGGTAGGAGCATTTAACTGGGCAAACCGTGGACACCTGGAGGCAGAAGACAAAATGCAGAGGACTGGATAAATCGAGGCCATCACCTGGAAATCGAGACCACACCTGGAAATGAAAAATGAAATGAAGCATGAACAGTGAATGGAGGGATTTGGCTGATTTAAAATTGTTAAGGCTTTGTTTGGCTAGTTCATTATAATTAATTAAGTCATTTTCAAGCATTGTTAGTATAAGTTAATTTCAAGCTAATTTGTTAGCTTAGTTTAGAGCCTTTAATTAAATCGCATGATTAGTATTCTTGCTTAGTGGTATAAAACTTAGTTTTAATTAGGTTGATAGATAATTAAGTGTCCATTTAGACTTAGATTAGGGGTAAATTTATTTCATTAAATCTTAACTTAGTTTAAATTGCATTTTGATTAAGTAGTTTAATTGCATTTTAGGTTAGTTTAATTTTAGTTTAATTAATCTTGCTTTGTTATTTTCATAATTGCATTTTATTTTAATTGCGTTAATTAATTTTAACTGTTTTAATTATTTTCGTAGGTATTTACTTTTAATTGCGTGGAGCTCGATAAGTAAATCTTAGCTCGGTTTTATTTTCTTTATAGTTTTATTATTTTCAATATTTTTAATTTCAAACTTAGTAGACCACCGATAATCAAAAATTCATAATTTGCTAGGATATACTTAGGGTAAAACTAACCGGTAGTTAATTAGGCTAGTCAACTTCTCTGTAGGACAATAACTCAGGACTCAAATCTCATTATTACTTGTACGACCCGTGCACTTGCGGACAATACCTTCAGGGCGTGTCAAGTTTTTAGTGCCGTTGCCGGGAAAGTTTTAATTAGTCGTTAATTAATATCGGTGAAATTATGCTTAGGTGTAATTCTAGCTTGTGAATATTTAGGGTGTAAATATTTAGAAGTTTAATCTAGATTAGTGAATTGAAAAATTAAAATAAAAAAATTTTAAATTTTAAAATTTTAAAATTTTAAAAAAATCTAAGGACTTTTTGATCATTGCATGCGTAGAGCCAGAAGTTTTGATTGTTTTCCTCTAGATCCTGAAATTGAACATACTCTTAGAAAAATTCGAAAGGATTCTAGAAAATTATTAGCTCCGCTACAATTCACTATGGCAGAAAATAAGGAAATTAAGACCGTTGGAGATTATGCAATGCCGACTATTGGAGGTTATTATACCGGCATTAGGCCACCAGTTGTCCCTGCTAATAATTTCGAAATAAAGCCTTCCATCCTCCAGATGATCCAGACCTCTTTACAGTTCAATGGGCTTTCGCACAATAAGCCACATGCTCACCTTGGGCAATTCCTGGACTTGTGCAACACGTTCAAACACAATGGATTATCTGTTGATGCCCTTAGGCTTAGATTATTCCTCTTCTCACTTAGGGATAGGGCCAGACACTGGTTGACCTCCCTGCCCCCAGGATCCATTTCTAGATGGGACGAGTTAGCCCACCAATTTCTAGCAAAGTTTTTTCCTCCATCTAAAATGGCCAGACTCCGTAGCGATATATCCTCCTTTGCCCAGTATGACTCTGAATCCCTTTACGAGGCATGGGAACGATATAAGGAGCTTCTTAGGAAGTGCCCTCACCATGGCCTACCTTTGTGGTTGCAAATCCAGACCTTCTACAACGGACTTACAAACCCAAATAGGAATATTGTTGACACTGCTGCGGGTGGAGCGCTAATGTGTAAAACAGAGGAGGAAGCTTACGAGTTGTTAGAAAAGATGGCGGCTAACAACTATCTATGGTCCTTGGAGAGGCAATTGCTAAAGAAGTTGGCGGGTATTTATGAGCTCGACACACTGTCTACCTTGACCTCTCAAATCTCTAACCTTACGAAGAAGGTAGAGTCGCTCAGTATCCAACATAATCCTCCCACTAGTCCTAACCCTGTGTATTCTGTCCAGAGTCCTTTTCTTTTCTGTGAGCTGTGTAGTGGTACCCAGTCTGTAGATAGGTGTCCGCTCAACTTAGAATCGGTTCAGTATGTTGCCCCTTCTCAAACGCAACAGAATAACCCTTTTTCAAACACCTATAATCCAGGGTGGAGGAACCATCCTAACTTCTCCTGGAGCCAAAACCAAGGGCAAACTTCTAACTCCATATCTGTAGGACCCCCTAGTTTTCAAGCTCCACCGATTTAGGTACCACCACAGTCGCAATTTCCATACCATCCACCACATCATCCATCCCCACCTCAATTTCAGCATCATCCACCTCACTTCCATCAACCACCACCACCACTACAACCCTTGTAGCCCCAACATTACCACGCACCAGTAGCTGAGAAGAAGCTCTTGCTTGAGGAAATGTTCACGACTATCCTGCAAAATCAAGCTACCTCAATTAAGAACTTAGAAGTTCAGGTTGGACAAATAGCTAGTGCTCTTAGCCAACGTCCTCAAGGGAACCTTCTTAGTAACACTAAAGTTAATCCAGTTAAGCAAAGGGAGGGTAAGGAACATGTTAGATCTATAACCCTTAGGAGTGGCAGAGAGCTAGATGAGCCACAAGTTAAGTCCAATCCTATTGAGCCCATAGTTGAAAAACCCATATGTTCTAATGAAGCAGCTCAGAAAGCATAGGAACATCAAGATCGGGCTGCAAAGGAAACAAAGCTAGGCGCTTCTTCATCTATACCTTCTTCTTCTTCATTACCTTTCTCGTCCTCTGATTCTACACAGGTTCCCACTACATTGCCTCTAGTTAAACCACCAGTACCTTTTCCTCAGAGGTTCCAAAATCAAAAACTGGAACAACAATTTACTAAATTTCTTGAGGTTTTTAAGAAGCTTCACATCAACATTCCTTTTGCAGATGCCTTAGAGCAAATGTCAAGTTATGTGAAGTTTTTAAAGGATATCCTCTCAAGGAAGAGAAGATTGGAAGATTATGAGACAGTGGCCTTAACTGGGGAATGTAGTGCAATTATCCAGAGGAAATTACCCCCCCAAGCTCAAGAATCCCGAGAGTTTTACCATACCCTGCACTATTGGAAATCTATTCTTTGGTAGAGCCCTATGTGATTTAGGAGCTAGTATCAATCTAATGTCTTTGTCTATCTATTAGAAGTTAGGAATAGGGGATGTCAAGCTCACTACAGTGACCCTTCAGCTAGCAGATCGATCCATTAAATATCCAAAAGGGGTCATTGAGGATGTCTTAGTCAAGGTGGACAAGTTTATTTTTCCTGCAGATTTTATTATACTAGATATAGAGGAAGACAAGGAAGTCCTCATTATTTTAGGCAGAACTTTCCTAGCTACTGGTAGGACGATAATTGATGTGCAAAAGGGGGAGTTGACTATGAGAGTGCAAGATCAGGAAGTAAAGTTTAATGTTTTCCAACCGTTGAAGCTCCCTGATGACTCTCAAGAGCGTTTTAAGATGGAGGTTAAGGAAGATAAAATGTTTGAGCATAGGAAATCTTAGAGAAAGAAGGAAGTAGATAGAGCTCAGGAGGATTTAACTGTTAACATTCTGTCACCACTTTGGATGACCCTCCTACTCTTCGCCCTGCTGTTGAGTGTTGTTTTCTTCAACTGCATTTGAAGTGGTTGTGTTTTTCTTTTCACCTTGTATATAGTTCTTTTTCTTTTTCTTTTCTGTTGTTTCTTTCTTTATTTATTTTGCTGGTTTATTTTCTAGTTTTACGCTTTCAATCAAAGCTTCAGTTGTTCATCATCATCAGAAAGGGGAGTACTTTATTCCTGAACTTCAATTCTTATATTATCTGCACACTGAGGATACTGTGCACTTTATGTTTGGGGGAGGGGATATCACTTGAGTATTTTTGGAAAATTTGGGGGAAATTGAAAAAAAAAATTTAATTTTTTTCGAAAATCTGAGCTTAAACTGTTTGATTTTGGGATGATTTAGTACTTAGCATGTAGTTTTCCCATATTCCGATGATATGACCCCATGATTAAGTCTGATTTTGATTGACTAAGAAGTATGATTATAGGAAAAACATGAAGTTGAATTCTTGAATTTGTCTTGATTCTGATTGTGATTTTCTCATCTTACGCACATGTCATGAATCTGTATATTTATTTAGAGAAAGCTTATGTGGACCTAGGATTGCATTTGTTCAGTTGATTTTGTGCATCATATTTTAGAATTTGTTTGATCTAATCTCGAGGCGAAATATTAGATCACACTTAATTAGAGAGATGATTTATGCCATCTTTGGATCGTTTGAGCCTTTCTATCCATCCCTGTACATATTTTATCCCTAGTCACCCATCTGGGCCAAATAAGCTTTTCTCTGTAAATACACCTGCATAAATTTTTCTTAGCTTAAATACTCTTTTCCTATCCCTTACCTCGAAAGCATGAAAGTCATTGGGATATATTGTGAGCTTTGTACATATGGGTATCTAGTGATAGTGAAAATTCAAAAAACAATTGAAAAAAAAATGCAATGTGATAAAAGAAAAGAAGAAAAAGAAAAGAAGAAAGATGAAAAATACAAAAATAGAATAAAATGTCTAGTGAAATAAATAAGTTTGGGGAAAATAAATTGAGCTCTTACGTTAAGGATCCTAGAAGTAATGCATGTTAAGGGGTAATTAAACCTAAATTGACTTTAAGATACCTTAACCCCAGCCTTACATTACAAGCTTAATGAAGTCCTATTGATCTTTAGTTAAGTGTGACTACATTAGTGGAGAGAGAAGTGAAAAGCAAACTTATGGGAATGATCACATGTCATTGACTTTGCATTCAATGTGTTTGCATAATCTGATCTGGATAATGTACTAAGAAGTGACTTAGACATTTTTCACACACTCACGAGGAGTCCAATTTGGGTTAGGACTTATGATTGAATGATTCTGAGTGTTAGACTTATAATTGTGATTCTTTGATTTCATAGTCTATACTTTTTCTTTAAGGATGATATTGGGGAAATTATTGTGTTTTGTACTTGTCATTCCTACAATCATTTTGTTTTGCTTCAGGACAAGTAAAAGCTCAAGTTTGGGGGTGTGATAATTCTATATTTTTAGAATTATTTGTGCTTAATTTCCTAATTAATTATTTAAATCCCCAATTTATTTTGTTAATTATCCCCTTTATTTAATTAAAATTCTCATGTTTGCAGATAAATTAAATCTGGATGAATTTTGAATATTTCGATAGAAAATAGACCGAAATTGAGCTAAAATCGAGATTGGACCACGCGGACAACACGAGCCTAGCACATCCAATTGGACAAAAAGACAGATGACATGGAAATATTATTTTTCAAGGAGCCAATGGTGTGAAGACAAGTGGCCAAACAATGCCAACTCATTTAGGATGGAAAAATTATAATTGTACCCTAAGTGTGTATATAAATAGAAAAAGATGGCAATTGAAAAAGGGGGGGCAGCTTTAGTTTTTTAGGTTAAACATTTTATTGTTAGGTTTTATTTTTCTTAGGTTTTCTTTTAATTTTTTCGACTGGTGACAGCAGCCACCATTCAATATATTTCTTCTAGGTTTTGTTCAATTTTCATTCCATGATTATTTTACTGTTTGAGTTTTAATTAAAAGTTATTTTTTTATATTGTTGCTCTCGGTTTGCTTCCTATTTTGGTTTTCTTTGTTTGTTTTTCTACTGCTTATTCATATTTCGCTACAGTCACTCTATATGCTTTAATTATCACTGCCTGTGTCCTATTCTGGTGTTTTGATGCAGGTTGGGTGCTGGGTATTGTTTCCAAGTTGTTGGCACAGCAGTAGGAGGAGGAATCGAAGCAACCCGAGAAGACTAGTTTTCCCTATCATGTGATTTACGGATAGTTTTGGTTAATTTTTCAATTTTCCCTGTCATGTGATTTACGGATAGTTTTGGTTAATTTTTCAGTGTTGATCTTCACTTAGTTCTTTTAGTTTTTAAGCTTTTATCTAGCAATGCACTGTTATTTGAATGTCTGTTCATTTTTCAATATCTGTGTTTCACTGATTCTGCACCCTACCGCATGTTAAATTCCGTTATTTTCTACATAATGGCATTCACTCATCTCGGTTTTACATTTACTTGTATTTACATGTTCTTTTTCATCTTTTCTTTTGCTTGTTGATAAGATCAAGTTTGATGCTATGTAGACATAGCTTAGGATGAGTAAACAATTATAATTTACATGGGTTATATATTTGTCCTCTGTTTAGCTCTGTTTCACGTTATTTCCACTGTTCATTGTTGTTATTTTGTGTTATTCAATGTCAAGTTGGTATTAGTTTCTTGTTCAAGATTCCAGTGCTGAGTTGTAGTCCTTCACCATCACTAAGCTGCTGAAGAAGATGTTGAGAGGTTGCAGCTGAAGGATGCAGGGGTCGTGTAACCAAGCTTGGGTCCAGTCTGTGTCTCCATGATCTGTGCAGAATGATGCTTGCTGATGATGTTAATTCACGCTGATCTGCTGGCAACATAGGAGTGGAATTGATGCTGGCAGGTGCAGTGCATAAATGTTGCAGTAGCAACCGATTGCTGGGCTGAAAGTGGTGCACGACATGAGCAAAGCAGAAGCTAGTACAGCCGAGGACATGCAGCAAGGCAGTAGCAGAACCAGTTACAGCAGACTGGAGCAAAACATGGAGCATTTACAGCAGTACACTACCACCAGTTGAAGCACGACAGGGCCAGCAACAGCAGCACCTGGATGTATACGGTTGCAGGACAAAAGAACTAGAATGCAGAATACACCTGCAGCAGAGAGCAATGCATCACTTGCAGAACCAAGAGCACGCATGGAGAATCAGGAGGCAGAAACGGACAGTGCAGGGAGCGGATAGCAACGCCTGGAGCAACAGCACGACAGGAGCATTTAACTGGGCAAACCGTGGACACCTGGAGGTAGAAGACAAAATGCGGAGGATTGGATAAACCGAGGCCATCGCCTGGAAACCGAGACCACACCTAGAAACGAAAAATGAAATGAAGCATGAACAGTGAATGGAGGGATTTAGCTGATTTAAAATTGTTAAGGCTTTGTTTGGCTAGTTCATTATAGTTAATTAAGTCATTTTCATACATTGTTAGTATAAGTTAATTTCAATCTAATTTGTTAGCTTAATTTAGAGCCTTTAATTAAATTGCATGATTAGTATTCTTGCTTAGTGGTATAAAACTTAGTTTTAATTAGGTTGATAGATAATTAAGTGTCCATTTAGACTTAGATTAGGGGTAGATTTATTTCATTAAATCTTAACTTAGTTTAAATTGCATTTTGATTAAGTAGTTTAATTGCATTTTGGTTAGTTTAATTTTAGTTTAATTAATCTTACTTTGTTATTTTCATAATTGCATTTTATTTTAATTGCGTTAATTAATTTTAACTGTTTTAATTATTTTCGTAGGTATTTGCTTTTAATTGCGTGGAGCTCGGTAAGTAAATCTTAGCTTGGTTTTATTTTCCTTATAGTTTTATTATTTTTAGTATTTTTAATTTCAAACTTAGTAGACCACCGATAATCAAAAATTCATAATTTGCTAGGATATAGTTAGGGTAAGATTAACCGGTAGTTAATTAGGCTAGTCAACTTCTCTGTGGGACGATAACTCGGGACTCAAATCCCATTATTACTTGCATGACTCGTGCACTTGCGGACAATACCTTCAGGGCGTGTCATGGAGCACTACTCACACTGAGTTTTACAAACTTGCTTTACATGACTACCGTACTGGAGATGTGCTCGTACGTGGATTTTACTTGGTTTTAAGGAATTGAAAAAGCGAAAAAATTGTAGGGGTTTTTAGGAAAAATGGGTCGTGACAAATAATGGCTGAAAGTGAGTATATGAGGTATTCGATGAAATGCCACAATAAACTGAAATCATGAACTTGAGGTATTGTAAGCTTAATACCGGCTTAATATGAATCAATAGACTCAAGGAGTCTGAGAGATTCTCAAAAACGAGTTATATACTCGAAATGGACTTCTGAAAGAGTAAGGTTCGATAATGGTATAACGAGGCCAAATGAGATATAAATGGCCCAAATGCATTGATTTGAATATCATGTAAGTGAAATGAAGTATATGACAACATACTGATGTGTGCAATATACAATTTCAGCTTTCGAGGGTATAATTAGAGTAGATAGGATGAAGCACGAGAAATAGAAATCGAAAGAAAGCGATTCAAGCATGATTTGAGGTAAAGGACTTATGCGAGCTATTAGAGATAGCTATACGTATGTTTTCTTACCTACGGTGTGCGAATGTATGCTATACATATATAGATATTGGTATATCTAGGTGAAAACTACGTATAAGGATAAGTTTATAAGTATGAGTTGCATGACTTCTATGATTGTTGTGAAAAAAAAATTTTGCAAACGTTTTAAGAAAGAATAATAATAGATGGGCTCCCGGTTTAACCATTGCATGAAATGTTTCAAACGAGTGATTGAAGGGAGAATTGCCCTCTCACTCATGACAGCACATGGAGCCCCTTCTATTTCTTTTCTGTGTGAAATTGTGCTAGAGCCTGAGTGGTAATGGTTGATTGACCAACCCTGCTCGCACGTTATTTTTAAAGGGATTTTGAGAAAAATAAAAGAGTGCTTGATGCCTCGGGTGATGCTGTGTGTTCCACTCGAGAGCTCGCACTAGATTTTTAGGAATCGTGCTGGAGCCTTCGAGTATTACTGTGTGTCTTGCTCTGACTACGCTCGCATGCAATTTCCTAGTAATACCGTGCTCGATGCCTCTGGTATACTGTGTGTCTTACATTGAGTTGCTCGCATGAGGTTTTCATTATTATACTGTGTGTTGAGTAAAATCGTGTTAGTGGCGTCATGTACTGTTGTGTGTCTTACATTGACCTGCTCACACGAGGCTTATGAATGTGATGTAATGAGTACAAAACCATGAGTGAGCCGTCGTGTACTGCTGTGTGTCTTGCACTGGCCTGCTCGCATGAGATTTTGAGACAATGGAAATAGGTGATAAGGATCCATGGGAGCACGATGTACTGTGAGCGTTAGCCATGGGGTACGATGTACCGTTATTTGAGTATGAGTTGAAAGGATGGTTGATCCGCCTCTCCAAGCGTAGGGTTCCCGCACACCTGATCAGTGTTGCTTGGAATCCGACTATGGCCATAAGTCTTTCTTATATCTGTGTGATACGACGTTGTCACTACTTTGTGAAGTGACATATGTCTCCCTTGTTGTGTGTCTGGGGATATGATAACCCCTGATTTATGTCTCAATATATATTGATTTATTGAATGTAAAGCATTTTCTATGTATAACTGTGTGAATAGATTATGTTGTACAAAGCTGTGTGATTCTGTGTGAATATGCATAAACCCATCTAGCAAATTAACGGTTTTACATAAATGGAAGTTGTTTAAAAAAAAAGAATGCATATATTATAAGGAAAATGAATATATATGTATTTTAGTATGTAGATAGTGTAGTTATCTACCTGCTTTCATATTTTCCTTACTGAGCGTGTTAGCTCAACCCCTTATTTCTTCCTCCACAGATATTATGCAGTAGTGAGTACACTGCAGTCGTCCCTGCTATCGTGTTACTTTGGTCATCCAGCAGTAGAGAGAGGTATACATTTGAGATGAAAAATTTTGTATCCTATAAATTAATTTGCAGTAAAGTTTGTATTTTGTATTTTGGGGGATGTATATAATAGAAATTGATGTAAACTCTTCTGTACTTATATATAAAAGTCCAGTTTCTATTCTACTTCATTTAAATGAATTTATTTAACTATAATGGATGAGATCTAAATCGGATGTTGACTCACAGCCCAACTGTAAGTGGTAAAGTAAAGGTCACAGTCAGAGAGAATAAGGGTCGTGACACGATCTCTCCCCATAAGCAGATCGATCTCCATTTGATTCTGCCTAGCAAGGATCGATCTCTTCCCACAAGCAGATCGATCCCCACCTCAAAACAGATCGATCTCCACTTAATTCTACCAAGAAAGGATCGATCTCTTCCTAATGAGCAGATCAATCCCACACTTACATACCTGAATATTTCGATGGTTCAAACCCGGGGCAGATCGATCTCTTACCCTATGAGATCGATCTCAACATTCAAACTTATTGGATTAAAGGAGCAAAAGGATCTTCCAATTTCGGACAAGAGAAAAGACAAGCTAGGTGAGTTTTCAATACACCAACTCTAAGTATGTTTATGTAGACATTGTTATGAGTTGATAACATGATGAATCAACCATGACCTAAAAATGGGTATAGTGTGAGAAAATGGGATATGGTTGATTTAATGATGAAATGGTTATACTAAGGTGATAGTGATGTTATATGCATGAGTTTAAGATGGTTTTATGGAATCAATTAATAGGATTTGGTGAAGTTATGAAATGTGCATATAAGGTGTTTAAGAAAATGTATGAATGGGTGGAAAACTAAGGTTCAAGCATGCATGCCAAGTGCTTGACAAATAACTAAGTGAATTGCTAGCCAAATTGGTTAGGAGTGGCATGATGGGTGTTTGACCACCATGCCATGGCCGAATGTAATCATGGGCCAAGCTTGATGCAATAAGGTCTAATAAGATATATCGATTATTACGAAGTCGTAAAATGAATTATCAGTGTTGACTGAAGTAATTGATGAATTTTTTAGCTCTAGAGACTGCATTAAGGAAAAATTGGACAAGACGAGCTTTCAACGATGGAACTTGTACTACGCTCGACGTGATTCGAGGTAAGGGGATTTCGTAAGTGCCTAGAGATAGTTATATGTATTTTGAGGGGATTTATAGGGCGTGAATTTCTCTAAGCAATCTAATAATGCAATAAATAAAATTGAGAAAGGTTTCAAAATTAAGGAATGAAAAGATGATTTTACCTTAGTAGAGAAATTTATGAAAAAGGGTTGTAAGGATCCTAAAATTGCATGAAATTTCATGATTTTGAAGTTTGTATCATGATTTAATGCTTTGATAGGAATGAAATGAGGATAGGTTGGCTATTACTTTTTGTGGTTTCATGAAATAGCACGGGTTATGTGCTAAGTTGTATTTTTGAAAACACTTATTTAAACTGGAGCCACTTATCGTATTTGTGTGAGTACAAATAATATCGGAGCCTAGCTCGAACTAGATTTCGATGTTTTGACACATGTTGATAGTACTGGAGCCCTGCTCACACTAGTTTTTACTGATAACATGCATGAAAGCCATACTAGAGCGTTGCTCGTACGAGGATTTTATATGCTGTACAGAAAATCGTGTTGATACTTTGCTCGCACGAGATGCTAGATATCATGACATGCATAAACCGTGCTGAAACCTCCTGTAGAATGTGTGTCATAGTGAGATGATATATCACACGCGTATTTTGAGACGTGAGATGGTTACCGACATGGTATAGGGTGGCTAAGACCTATGGCAGGCACCCCCAAACCATGATGTCGGCTAAGTCCTATGGCATGCACCCCAAACAGTTATGTGGACTAAGTCCTACGGCAGGCACCCTAGAAAATGATGTGGGCTAAGACTTATGGTAGGCACCACAGACCATATGGGTCCACAGAGTACGTTGTACCTTGTAGTCTTGATGACTAGTTGGTTGAGTTATTGCAAGAGCAGGGTTGACCTCACCTCTCGTTCCAGTTGTGATACCCTGCACGTCGGGATCCGCGTAGCCTGGGATCACAGGGATTTATATATGGCCATTGTTTCCAATTTTGTCTCCATAATGTAACCTACATGCCTCACATGATATCATATTATGTTGACAGACCCGGGTAGACCCAAATGAAGGGTGACACCCTTGATTATGTTTTAAAAGAAATGTGGTTTTTGTACAAGATATTCCCAAGGGGCGGGATTAACTTTGATTTAAATGATTAATGGTGAAATATATGATTTGTGATGAAACTGATGAGTTTTGTTGTGATGAGCATAAGATGTTTTTTACATGATGATTTTCCATGTGTTATCATGCCTGATTTTATGAGTTTTCATATATTCTATACATATTCATGTGGCATGGTTTATTTTACCTCAATCTCCGGACGTAAATGTTTTAATATCATGACATTATAAGCATGTAGATAGTGTAGCTGTCTACCAGCTTACATTATTTCCTTACTGAGCAAGTTGTGCTCACCCTTTCACTTTCTATCTCTACAGAGCATCCATAGTGGTTGAGAGTGAGCGGAGACTCGCACTCCCAGTGTCCGCTGCTGCCCATCATTGAGAGGTATACACATTAACATCGTTTTGTATCTAAACAAGTACAGCACAGTAATACTTTTGGATTGTAAATTTGGAGGATGTAAATATTTGTAAACACGTACGAATTAATAAAGTTCAATGAAAGCAATTTAATCGTTTACAGTTATTGTATATAAATGTTAAGTGATATAGTTTATGGTAAGAGGTAACTAACTCCGAATCATAGCTTAACTATTTTGTGTTGGAAACTATTCACGACATGGAAAGTTAACGAATAAAGCGAAAAATTTATAGTGATTTTAGATAAAAGAGGGTTGTGACAGACGCAATTGTGTGGTTATGAGATGTATGTCTCTGAAATTACTGAGAAAAAGGGAAAGGTAGAGAGAATGATAGAAAAGAGATCTACTAAGGAAAGAATGAATTACGAAACTAATTGTATAAATGAAACTTGAAGGTTTCACTACTTATGCAATGGATAAGGATAAGATGTGTTCAGAATAAAGACATATTCCTGTAGACAAGGAGTTTTATGATATATATCTGGACGATCTACTAGAGTTACCACTAGATAGAAAGATGAAGTTTTGAATTGATTTAGTACTTGGTACCGAACTAATATTCAAACCATTATATTGAATGTCTTCGATTGAATTAGAAGAGCTGATGAAGCAATTACAAGAATTATATGATAAGGGAATTATCAAACCGAGTGATTCACTTTAGGGTATAAAGAGACTTTGGAATATAAAATACATTTTGAATCTAAGGATTGTAATTTATATGTGCTTATGTTTCGAGTGAGAGACTTAATTTGAATAAGGAAAGGGTTTCATTATAATTAATGTACGAAATGAGACAAGTTTTGGACTGTGATAAATTTTGAATACAGGTTATATTTTGGATAAGAGACGTATGCGATGCATGAATACTTTTGGTATATCAAATGATACGGATTAAGTGATATGAACTGAGAATGAATTGTGTCCAAAAGATAAATGAGAACTTGCGATAAATTTTGGTATCCTACATTCAATTAGGACTGAATCTTAAACCCCCATGTCCATAACTAGTTTATGTGGTCAGGTCTGATGGCTAATTAAGGTATTTCAAAATACTCTTTACCTGAAAAACTTGACAGCGTCTAGAAATATCCTAACCCATAATCTAAGAGAAAAATGTATATATATACCTCAAGACAGGGACTAGGCTGCATAATGGTGCAGAATAGAAAGGTGACTGCTTATGGACCTTGACAATTAAAAGATCATGAGAAGAATTACCTAAACCATGATTTGAAATTGGAAACTGTAATGTTGTATTGAAGATATGGCGTCACAACTGGTAAAATGAGAAATTATAGATTTTTGCTGATCATGAAAGTTTTAGATATTAAATTTCACAGAAGGAATTAAACATAAGAAAAAGAAATGCCTAGAGTTGGTGCCTCGAGCAGAAGTAACCTTGAGACGATGTGATATTTATGTAATGATCAGGAAATGCGAACTGTTAGAACGTTCTGTGAACAACAAATTAGATGCGGTTCCTCTGATACTGATGTTTATTGTATGATAGTTAACCTAAGATTTGAACACTAGACTTGATTGATCGAATCGAACAGGCTCAACATAATGATAAATATTGTATCAGCAGTAATGATCTATTGAGATTTAGAAGCAGAATTGTGTACCCCAATGATCTATAGTTGAAGAAACTGATATTATCAAAAGCTCATCCATGGAGATATACTTTGCATCTGGAGAATAGTAAGATGTATCAAAATTTCCTGATGGTATATTGGTAATCAGGTATGATAAGAGATATAACTGAACTTGTGACTAAATGTCTCAAATGATAGTAGAATTTGTGTATGATAATAGCTACCACTCAAGTATCGGAATGACACCATATGAAGCGTTATATAGTCGAAGGTGTCGTTCATCGATTGGATGGGAAGAAGTTGGTGAAAGAAGGATATTCACTCCCAATTTTGTTAAGCAAGCTTTTGAGGATGATCTATTAATTTTTGAGAGTATAAGAACAGCTCAAAGGAGACAAAAGAACTATACTGACCAAAGACGATGACCTTTTGAACTTTCAGTAGGAGATTTGGTGTTTTGAAAGTTTCTCCTTCCAAGGGCACAAAGAGGTTTGGGAAGAAAGGAAAGTTAATATGTGAAACCTAAATTTTTACCTACCACTAATTAATCTAAACTAAACCGATAGGTCTAAGACTTATGTGAATGTTCATGTAGGGCCCTGAATGCTCGAGAAGCTTGGGATAGTGGCACGAAGCCCGATGCATGCACTTTGAGGTAAGAATCTAAGTTTAAGAATTCTTCGAAAGTATGATTTAAAGACATAAATTGATGATTAGGAAGTGAAGATAAAGTGTTAGAGGTGAAAAAGTTAGTGAAACTTGAGTTTCCCCTAAACCGAGTAAAAAGGCCCAATAAGAGGAATAAATCCAGAATAAATTCTAGAAATTCCCAAAAATTATTTCAAGGCCATAGGAAATTCACATAAGACATAATTGACATGGAAAATAAATATGGAGTAGAAATAATGAGGTTTCGATGTTCAAATAAATTTTTAAAGCAAATCGAAAACCTTAAGCGATTTTGATCGGTAATAACTAATCGCATGAAATGAGCCTAATCGGGGAAAACTTTCTTAAACAAGTGGGTCCCAAATTTTTATGAGATATACTAGAGAGATAGTATAACATTTCAGAATGATAAATTAGAAGAAATTGGATAAGAAATAATTTTTAAGGATTTTTTAAAACTAATTAGTGGGCTACCCTGTTTCAAGAAATGGTATACCTAGACAAGTTGGCCCAAGTTGAGGCCCATCCAATGGCCTAAAAATTTCAGGCCTCTCCATATTTAATCTACACCCTTTACTCTTTCCATATCCCCTGAAATCACCCGAAAACCCTTTGCCAATTGAGAGAACCAACCCATCTTCCAGCCCTAGGCGTCACTAAGCCGTCTAGCTTGTGTGATTTTTTTGAGTCCCTTCCAACCATTTTTTGAGTTAGACTAAAAGGACCAAATCTTTCTACTTAACCCCTCTACAACATATAAACATTTCCGCCATAATGAAGGCTATTTTCTAGGTGAAATCCTAGAGAGAAAGTCAGGGACAGAAACTATCCTATTCAAGAGGTGAGAGAAAGCTTCATTTTAAATGTTTTTGGTTGGTTTTTATTATTTTTTGGATGATTTTAAGATGTATAAATGATGATTTATAGTTGAGGACCAATTTGGAGAATCAAAGAAATTGTCAACACTAGTCAAAGGTGAGAGAAACTTGATGAATGATGAAGATGATGAGATATGTTTATGTTTGATGATTTTTAGTGATTTTTACTTAAGTGGAACTTGATGAAATAATTTATAGTGACAAATGTAGGTTCGGCCAACCATGGATTATGGAAGAAATGGTGATATTTTGTTGTGTTGTAGGTTGTGGAATGATTGAATAATATCGAAAACTCGATTTATAGCTCGGTTAAGTGAAAAGTCGTGAAAGAGTGAAAATTGAATAATTTGAATATTTTGAATGATTAAGTGAAACCTAAAATAAATGTTTAAGCTATTAAGTTGATAAGCCTTTAAATTGGTGGAAAGAAAAATAATGAAATAGCTTGAACCGGGATTTTATCGGTAAAACTAAGAAAATAAGCAAAGTTGGCAAAAAAGTCAAATTTGGTTAACATTGTGAAACTGAACACTTAGTTGAATGTGTTGAGATGCTATTAAGCATTAGTTGATGATTTAATACTATTTTGGGCAACTCGGGGATCCAACACATAAATCGAGGCTATTCATTGACCCATCAAGATTATACTGCCCAAGGTGTAAGAGGTAAGGGATGCAATCGTTTTGAGCATTTGTATTCTTTACCTATGAAAAAGCTTTTATAGCATGAAAAGGGTTTTATAAAATGAGCTTAATTCCCGAGAAAAATGTTTAACCTTAGATTTCTTACTTTGAGTGAATATTTTGTCGTATTGAGCTCGGTTTGGTGATTTTAAAGTTTTACGTACGAATATTTTTTATATTTAAATGAGATTTATAAAGCAAAACTATGATGAGCTCTACGTGAAATGCAAAACTATTTTCAGCTTAATAATGGAACGTTTTTTAGATTAAAGGCTCAAAGCACGTGATTCAGAGAAATCTGGGGGTCGGTTTAGCGAAACCTAGGATAAGACTAGACCTTGACCCCAGCGTGCATGCTTTTATATGTCTGTCATGATGTTTTCACGACGATGCATAACTCCGCTTTGGTAGCATTGAGATAACTCTGCTTTGGTAGCGTTGAGATGGTTCTGTTTTGGTAGCAATGAGATGACTCCGCTTTGCTAGCGTTGAGTCGGCTCCGCTTTGGTAGCATTGAGCCGATGTTGTATGACCCTGATCCAATCTACAGCTTTGCTGTGGCCACAGGTATTGTATTCCCTCTTTGGAGGATGCCCTCGTTTGAGGATGGTGTGATGGTTGCCTTCATGGCGTTGATATTAATGCCTAGTCTCCATAACTAGTTTAAGCTATGATGTATTGTGAAAAAGGAGATGATGATTTGATGATTGTGTGGTTTTAATCACTTATTTCTAAGTATGTGAAATTGTGTCATTATTTTATTTATGGTTTGATTATTACATTATAATCTTAATGCGCTCCTTACTAAGCTAGTTGATGTTAACTCTCATTTTCTTCCTCCTCCCAGATTATCTACAGTGAGTACCCGTACCTGCCGCGTTCGTGACATAAGCTGGTGGACGAGACTCTCCCTAGCTATTGCTTGTACAAGCCCAAGCTATTATTCATTTTGTATCCAAACAATTTACGTTGTGCAGACACTTGTATATAAGTTTAAGATGGGATGTAATCGATGCGTACATGTATGTAAATTGGATAAGTGGGCCATTTTCATACTATGTGATGTGATTAAATGAAATGTTGGTGTTTTGAAAGGTCCATGAATTCTTTGTGGATGAAAGAAGTAAAATAAACTGAATTGTGGATTTTTAGTTGTTAGATTATGGATATTTGTATTTGTTTTTGGAAATTTGCAGGAGCATAGGGATATATATATGGGGTTATGCTGCTGGATTTTTGTTGAAAATGATATAAGTATAATCGGATATGAGAAAGAGTAATATAGATAAGATAAGAAGTAAACTAACACTGTATAAGAATACACCTTGAGTAGGAAGTTGAACTATATAAAAAAAAAACTAGCCTTAAATTCCACGTTTTCGGGCTGTCACAGATTTGTTGGTATCAAAGCGAAAGGTGTCTAGTACTGTCAGTGTCGGTCAGTTGGAAATAGATTACATCCTAAGTGTCTGTACTTGTCTACTTATAAACTGAATATATCGGTTAAAATTTTGATCAAGGTTGACGCACAGGTACATAGATTTACATTGTGAGAGGGAGACGAGGTCGTCCCGGAGGCAGACACAGCCACCTCCACCACCTGCCCCACAGCCCGAGAGTCTTAAGTTTTGAATTAA
The DNA here is from genome assembly GCA_033439115.1 of Firmiana major. Lineage (NCBI taxonomy): Eukaryota > Viridiplantae > Streptophyta > Magnoliopsida > Malvales > Malvaceae > Firmiana > Firmiana major. The sequence continues at coordinate 38,428,230 of CM065908.1, read as the reverse complement.
TCAGTTTGAGCTAGATGTGAGATAGGGGTTCGAGCATATGGCAACGCTATTTGAGCAGCATTTCGGGGCTAATACCTTAGGTACCACACCTACGCCGGCTCCTGCACCACACCGTCACTGGATCTGTCCCCACCTCCCCTATAGACTGACTCAGTGCCACCTACCACTCAGCCTCCAGTACAGACCAGGCCCGATGACAGAGGCATGGGTTGATTACGAGACTTTTTTTAGATGAATCTGTAGGCATTTAAAGGGGTGAAGGACCCCGTAGCGGCAGAGGAGTGGTTGACAGAGATAGGGATAATTTTTTATTTCTTGGGGTGCACAAATGCAAAGAGTGTTAGTATGAGTGCTTATATGATTAAGGAACAAGCACGTTGTTGGTAGAGTACTACCCAGAGTAGACTGTCTACCAGCCATCAGGTGATCAGCTGGGATGCTTTTTAGTCAGCTTTCTGTACCAAGTATGTCCCTCGAGCTGCCCAGAGGAAAATGCAAGCAGATTTCTTGAATCTAGTAGAGGGCAGTATAATAGTCGACGAGTATGAGAACAGATTCACCACTTTGTTGAGATATGATCCAGAGACTATCAGGGACAAGGAGAATCGTACAAAGCGGTTTGTATATGGGCTGAGACCAGTCATCCGAGATAGATTGATGGGGCTCTGCATTACTAAGTTTAAGGATGCTCTGAGATGGGCACAAGAAGTCGAGAGGGGACTAGACTTAATACAATCCTAGTCTGAATCCCGAGTAGTAGTCAGAGATAAGGGTAAGAGACCTGAAGCTTCCAGAACAGATTTTAAGAGGGGTTCATTTAAGAGACGGAAGATCGAGGGGCCTAGGGTGAGAGTTGATAGACCCAGGATTCCACCTAATGTTGCGGAGATACCTCGAGGTGCCAGACCAGACATTAAGATTTGCAGAGACTGAGGTCGGCCACATGAGGGTAATTGTGTTCGGATGATACGAGGATGTTTTAGATGTGGGGATATGGGTCACAGGGTGAAGGACTGCCCACAGCCTCAGAGATCGTATTTCCAAGAGCCTTCTCGAGAACAGCCACAGAGAGCGATTCCCTAGACACGGGCCACCACTGCTGATAAGGGTTAAAAACTCGTCACAGAGGGGCGCGTATTTGCTATGGATAAGGAGACAGTAGACACTTCGTCTGAGGCTATTCGAGGTACACTTCTTGTTTGTAATTATGAGGTTCATGTGCTATTTGACCCAGGATCCACGCATTCTTTCATTTCACTATCCTTTGCATGTAAACTACACTTAGAGCCTGAGATTTTAGATCATATTCTACATGTAAGTACACCTATGCATGAGTCTCAAATGACTGATAAGTGTGTAGAAAGTGTGAGATTAAGGTGGGAGATAGAGTAATGTTAGTAGATCTAGTTTTGTTGAATATGAGTGGCTTCGACGTGATCCTAGGAATGGATTGGCTAGTGGCCAATCGCATGAGTCTAGATTGCTACACTAAAACTGTAACCTTTTCCATACTTAAAAAATTTAGTGTACATTTTACTATTAGGGAATAAAATGTGTGAAGTTCAGTGTAATAATCTTATGACATAATTATAATCTCTTGAAAGTACTGGTTAGTTTATTGATGTGAAGGTTACATCGTACTTATCTCTGATGTGAGTCGAAAACCTCCAAGGATAGAGGATATACTTGTAGTATGTGAGTTTTCGGATGTGTTCCCAAATGAGTTGGCAGGGTTACCATCGGAGAGAGAGCTGGAGTTCTCTATTGATTTAGTGTCAGATACCCATTGATCTCTAAACCTCTCATAGGATGGCCTTGGTTAACTCGAAGAGTTAAAGAAACAGTTGCAAGAACTACTTGACTAGGGTTTTATTAGGACTAGTGTGTCACCATGGAGAGCTTTGGTGTTATTTGTGAGAAAGAAGGATGGTAGTCTAAGATTGTGTATAGATTACAGACTACTGAACATGGCTACGGTGAAAAATAAATATCCCCTGCCAAGAATAGATGATTTGTTTGATCAGTTGAGAGGGGCTTCTATCTTTTCTAAGATTGACTTGAGATCGGGCTATCACCAGCTGAGAATCAGGAAAGAGGATATTTCGAAAATGACCTTCAGAACTAGATATGGCCACTACGAATTTTTAATGATGCCCTTTGGTTTGATGAATGCCCCTGCTGCTTTCATGAACTTGATGAATATGGTATTTCGGGACTATCTAGATCAGTTTGTGATAGTCTTCATTGATGACATCCTCATATATTCTCGGTCCTAAGAGGAGCATGCGCAACATTGAGGATTATGCTTCAGATACTATAAGATAAGCAGCTGTACGGGAAGATTAGTAAATATGAGTTTTAGCTGGATCAGATAGCTTTCCTTGTTCACATTGTATCCAAGGATGAGGTGTCAATTGATCCGTCCAAGGTAGAGGTTGTACTTCATTAGGGAAGACCGAGGACAATTATAGAAATTCGAAGTTCTTTAGGACTGGAAATGTATTATAAGAGGTTTGTTGAGGGATTCTCTAGGATTGCAGGTCCTTTGACTAAGCTTACACGTAAAGACGTCCCGTTTGTATGGTCCGAGCGGTGTAAGCAGAGTTTTTAAGAGATTAAAAGGAGATTGACGACAGCACCCATGTTGACTATTCCCTACGGATCTGGAGCCTTCGTAGTGTATAGTGATGCTTCCCATCAGGGTCTGGGGTGCATACTCATGCAGCATGGGAGAGTAGTCGCTTATGGTTCACGCCAGATAACGGACCACGAGCGGAACTACCCCACTCATGATTTGGAATTAGCCGCTATGGTTTTTGCCTTGAAGATATGGTGACATTATCTGTATGGGGAAAGATTTCATATCTCTACTGACCATAAGAGCCTGAAGTACATCTTCAATCAAAAAGATCTTAATATGAGGCAGAGACGATCAATAGAGCTCCTTAAGGATTATGACTGTGAAATTCTGTATCATCTGAGGAAGGCAAACGTAGCTGCTGATGCCATGAGCAGGAAGAGTATGGTTTCTACTATGATGATCAGGTAATGAGATTTATTAGAACAGTTTATCGGACTTAGCATCAGTGTTGAGGAAGTAGAGGTTGAATTTATGGCTAGCCTATGGATAGAGCCCAGTGTTTTAGATCAGATCAGAGCATGGCAGAGAAATGATCAGAAGTTACTAGACCTGGTTAGCCAAGCTAAACAGACCTTGCAGTCAAATTTTGTGGCCAGTGATGACGGGTTACTGTGGTTTAAGGGTCGTATCTGTGTTCCGAGCAATGATACCCTGAAGCAACAAATTTTGAGGGAGTCTCATTGTTCCCGTTACACCATACACCTCGGTAGTACCAAGATGTACTAGGATCTGAGCAAGGTGTATTGGTGGAGTGGTATGAAACTGGATGTGGTAGAATTTGTGGCCAGATATTTGGTATGTCAGCGTGAAAGCTGAGCATCAGAATACCAGTGGAATGCTTAAACCTTTGCCCGTGCCTACATGGAAATGGGAGCATATCACCATGAAATTTATCATGGGATTATCGAAGACACGGAGAGGTCATGATGCAATCTGGGTGATAGTGGATAAATTGACGAAGAGTGCCCACTTCCTAGCTATCAAGAGCATAGATTCCTTGAGTGCCTTGGCAGAGTTATATGTTAGAGATGTAGCTCGACTGCATGGGGCTCACGTGAGTATTACATCTGATAGAGATTCCAGGTTCACCTCCAGATTTTGGACCTATTTTCAGGAAGCCATGGGATCTCGGTTGAATTTCAGTACCGTCTATCATCCTCAAACTGATAGTTAGTCTGAGCGAACTATTTAGACCTCAAAGGATATGTTACATGCGTGTACGTTAGACTTTAAGGGATCGTAGGATGATCACCTGCCCGCTACCAAGTTTTCCTATAACAATAGTTATCATACCAGTATCGATATGGCACCCTATGAGGCTCTATATGGCAGAAGATGTAAGTCATCGATATCATGGAAAAAAGTGGGCGACCAGAAAGTAATTGCTCCTGATCTTGTTGAGTAGGCAGTCCAAGGCATACGAATTATTTATGATAGATTACGAGCTACTCAGAGTCAATAGAAGAGTTACACTGATGTGCGTAAATAGCCACTTGAGTTTCAATCTGGAGATTCTATGTTTCTTAAGGTGTCTCCAAGTAAGGATATCATGCACTTCGGGAAGAAGCAAAAGTTGAGCCCTCGCTTTATTGGTCCATTTGAGGTATTAGAAGGAGTTGGAGATGTTACCTACCGGTTAGCCTTGCCTCCACATCTCTCTGGGATACATAATGTCTTCCATGTCTCCATGTTGAGGAAGTATAACCTAGATTCCTCTCATGTCATTGAGTATGAAGCATTAGATATTCAGAGAGACATGAGCTATGTAGAAGAACTTATCCAGATCCTTGACAAGAAAGAAAAGGTACTTCGAATGAAGAGAATTCGGTTGGTAAAGGTTCTCTGGAAGCACCACTCGACAGAATAAGCAACTTGGGAACTAGAGAGCCTGATGAAAGAGAAGTATCATCATCTATTCGACGGACCTGATTGACTTTAGAGGACCAAATTTATAAAAGGTGGAGAGGAATGTGAAACTTAAATTTTTCCCTACTACTAATTAATCTAAGCTAAACCGAGAGGTTTAAGACTTATGTGAATGTTCATGTATGGCCCAAAATGCTCGAGAAACCCAGTATAGTGGCGAGGAGCTCGAGGCATGCACTTCGAGGTAAGAATCTAAGTTTAAGAATTCTTCTAAAGTATGATTTAAAAACCTAAATTGATGATTGGGAAGTGAAACTAAAGTGTTAGACGTGAAAAAGTTAGTGAAACTTGAGTTTCCCCTAAACCGAGTAAATAGGCCCAATAAGAGGAATAAATTCAGAATAAATTTGAGAAATTCGAAACAATTATTCTGAGGCCATAGGAAATTCACATAAGACATAATTGACATGGGAAATGAAAATAGAGTAGAAATAATGAGGTTTCAGTATTCAAATAAATTTTTAAAGCGAACCAAAAACCTTAAGCAATTTTTATCAGTAATGACCAATCGCGTGAAATAGGCCCAATCAGGGAAATCTTTCTTAAACAAGTAGGCCCCAAATTTTTATGAGAGATACTAGAGATATATTAGAACATTTTAGAAGGAAGAAATTAGAAAAATTGGACTAGAAATATTTTTTAAGGATTTTTCAAAACTGATTAGTGGGCTGCCCTGTTTCAGGAAATGGTATACCTATCCAAGTTAGCCTAATTTGGCCCAAGTTGAGGCCCATACAATGGCCCAAAAATTTTAGGCCTCTAAATATTTAATCTACACCCTTTAAATTTTCCATATCCCTTGAAATCACCTGAAAACCCTTTGCCAATTGAGAGAACCAAGCCCATCTTCCAGCCCAAGGTGTCACTGTGTAGTCTAGCTTGTGTGATTTTTTCGAGTCCCTTCCAACCATTTTCTGAGTTTGACCAAGAAGGACCAAATCTTTCTAGTTAACCCCTATACAACATATAAACATTTCAGCCACAATGAAGGTCATTTGCTAGATGAAATCCTAGAGATAAAGTCAAGGACAAAAACTGTCTTATTCAAGAGGTGAGAGAAAGCTTGATTTTAAATGTTTTTTGTTGGTTTTTATTGTTGTTTTGGATGATTTCAAGATGTATATATGATGATTTACAGTTGAAGACAAATTCGGAGAATCAAAGAAGTGGTCAACATTGGTCATAGGTGAGAGAAACTTGATGAATGATGAAGATGATGAGATATGTTTATGTTTGATGATTTTTAGTGATTTTTACTTAAGTGGAACTTGATGAAATAATTTGTAGAGACAAGTGTAGGTTCAGCCAGCCATGGATTATGGAAGAAATGGTGAAATTTGGTTGTGTTGTAGGTTGTGGAATGATTGAATAATACTGAAAAACTCGGTTTATAGTTCGGTTAAGTGAAAAACCGTGAAAGAGTGAAAAATGAATAATTCGAGTATTTTGATCATTTAAGTGAAACATAAAATAAATGTTTAAGCTATTAAGTTGATAAGCCTTTAAATTGGTGGAAAGAAAACTAATGAAATAGCTTAAACCGGGATTTTATCGGTAAAACTGAGAAAATAAGCAAAGTTGGCAAAAAAGTCAAACTTGGTCAACATTTTGAAACTAAACACTTAGTTGAATGCGTTGAGATGCTATTAAGCATTATTTGATGATTTAATACTATTTTGGGTAGCTCGAGGATTCGACACATAAATCGAGGCTATTTCAAGACCCGTTAAGATTGTACTGCCCAAGGTGTAAGAGGTAAGGGATGCAACCGTTTTGAGCATTTGTATTCTTTACATATGAAAAAGCTTTTATAGCATGAAAAAGGTTTTATAAAATGAGCTTAATTCCCGAGAAAAATGTTTAACTTGAGATTTCTTATTTTGAGTGCACGTTTTGTTGTATTAAGCTCGGTTTGGTGATTTTAAAGTTTTGCGTACGAATATTTTCTATATTTGAAAGAGATTATAAAGCAAAACTATTATGAGCTCTACATGAAATGCAAAACTATTTTCAGCATAATAATGGCACGTTTTTTAAACTAAGGGCTCGAAGCACGCGATTCAGGGAAACCTGGGGGTCAATTTAGTGAGGCATAGGATAAGACTAGACCTTGACCCCGGACTGCATGTTTTTATATATCCGTCATGATGTTTGCACGACGATGCATAACTCCGCTTTGGTAGCGTTGAGATGATTCCGCTTTGGTAGCAATGAGATGACTCCGCTTTGGTAGCATTGAGTTGGCGCCGCTTTGGTAGCATTAAGCCAATGCTGTATGACTGTAATGACCCGAATTACATCCATTTTTGTTGGGCTACAAGTCGATATTATGTCAAAATAATACTCTGTCTGATTAAGTTTTTTCTTTCTTAGTAACAAATTTAAACAAAATATGTTCACATTTCCCATACACATCTCGTATGCATTACTGTACTTATAAAACTTTTAAATACAAAAGAATTTCTTACAACTGGGTGTACCTTCAACGCAGAAAAATATTCCGCGAAACCATAGTTGTGCAACATGCCTTACTAACGGAAGAGTCCAAGTTACTGATGGGACTCTGTGGAGGAAAGTAGGGAGTGAGCTTAACGCGCTTAGTAAGAAACTTATGTAAGCAGTAGACAACCATACTATCTACATGCTTATAATGTATGCCATGATCAGTTATAAAACACTATAAAAAAACTTAAATATAATTTAATTCGTTAATACTGAAAACAATTCATAATCGATGCACTTTCTTTGAAAAACATTTCCAATCACACTCCATTTTCGGTAATATACTTTATCCTATGTAAAACATATGCATTTAATATAGTCGGTACGATGAAACCATTTACTGTTCAATCAATGCAGTAAACACTTGAATTCGTTTCTTTAAAACGATTCAATCAATTAGTAAAACAGTACAATTCACTTTTCTTTCTATTAATAAACAATTCAATTCGCTGAGACTAGGCTGGGATTCAATCAATAACAGTAGGATTCAGTCAATAACAATAGGATTCAGTCAATAACAGTACAGTCGACATATGGTCATAGTCATTTACCCCGCGCCTCACGGGCTAGGTGTGCGCGAGTGTTATACACCTCAAGGGGGATGGGTCAGTCCAGCCCGTCGGCCAATCAATATAATACAATTCAGTTCAGTTCAGTAGTCCAAAGACTCAATACACAGTGTAACATACTTTATGTGCGTCTATACGGTACAGCGTACTCCGTGGACCCCAATACAATATAATATGACTGAGGGTACCAAGTAATCTCAAGGATTTACCCCTCAGCATCAATCTCAACCATCGCCTTAGTCTCAAAATCCAGTGCGAGCAGGTTAGTGCAAGATCACACAACAATACACGACAGCTCCAGCACGATTTTTCTTATAAATCATATAAAATCTCGTGCGAGTTGGACCATGCGACACAGTCTACATGCGCTCAAGCACGTCTCATCAGTGCGAGTCAGGCCGTGCGACACACAGTTAGCACGCGCTCAAGCACATCTCGTCAGTGCGAGTCGGTCCGTGCGATATAGTCAGCATGTGCTCCAGCACCGTTTCATTCGAAAATTGGATAGGTGGTTCAATTCTTTCAAAAATGATATGAAAATCAGTATTCAGTACAAAAACAGTGCATAAATGATATGTGAGTGGAGACTTGTCGAGAGGTCACCCATCATGGAATTTCTCACACTGAAGCACACTTAATTCCGTAAAACGTGTTATTTTATGCAAACAGTAAAATCAATAGCCAACTTATCCATATACCGTTGGAAATAGTATTTCAACAATGAAAACACTCAAACATGCAATTTATGCAATTATGAATTTTTCAACACTTTTCAGTCCAATTTAGTCTATATGTAGTAGTCATATCGGGTTTTTTATCTCTACGGTATCTATTTATTTACTCGAAATCATAAATTACATACAGTTATTTCTAAAACTTGCATAAATTCCTTGCCTTAATATCTATCTGTAGTCCTCGATTGTCTCAACGTAGCAAATCGGTGGGTCCGGCCCACTCAGTTTATTTTCTCGAAATTTCGTATCAATATTTTCCAAAATTCCAAACTGATATTTTCGACCATCTTTTTCTCGAATTTTTCCAAATTCTTTGTGCATACTACTTTATCTTCAAATATTTTTATTTATATATATAATTTATATATATATATATATAATACTCCCCATCATTCTTTTTTTTTCAAATTATTTTTCCTTCTCCCGTCATTTTTCTTTTCCTATCTTTCTTTCTTTCTTTCTTTCTTTTCCTTCTTCTTCGGTTCCGATACTCACTGCCCCTGTTCATCGCCTTTGCTGTCTTTGGTCACTGTCGTTCCCTCCTTCTCCCATCTCGACCATCACCTTCAAAGTCCACCCGTTTCATCTGCTCCCGTCTTCTTCCAATTTCATCTCCTTTTCTTGTCCATTTAGCACCTCAAAACAGCCCCCAATAGCCCCTGCTTGCAGTTGTTCTGCTTCTTTACTGTTTATCTTCTCCCTACCAGCAGCTCACGCTTTTACTCTTCATGATCTCACTATTGTTATAGTATGCCCCCTTCTAATGTTGCTATCCTCCTATCGGTTCCTTCCTCTATTCACACTAGGCCTCGATTCATTCATTTTTTTTGTAGCACCAACAGCGGCAGTCAAAGGCCACGATTCTAGTTGTTTTCATCCTCAAGGCGTACTTTTTTCAGCCTCGCTTCGCTCTTGAAATGAGACAGTTGTGGGACTGTCTCTACCAAGCAACAAAACACAGGTTTTTAGTTAAGCAACGAAGTGCAGGTCTCGGTCCGGCAATCTCCTTCACGTTGAATTCAGCCATTCAACCTCATTCATTTTCTTCCAGCCATTCCTGTTTTGGTCAGCTAGTTCCCTTTCATTTCCATTTTTGTTTCCTTCTCACCGAGTTCTTCGAAGAACAAGAATCATATCAATCTTTTCCTCTCTTCGCCTCACCTACCTTCTCCTTCTTCACTGTTTTATTTTCTCTGTTCGTTCCACTTTCATACTCTTTCTTTACTCACTTTAATCTTATACTCTTTCTCAATCTTTCCTATCGTTTCCATTATTATCATTCATTCCTTTCCATATATATATATATATATATATATATATATATATATATATATATATATATATATATATATATATTCCCACCTAAACTATCATTTCATTTCTCTTCTTTCATGCACCATTCATTTCATATATTATTATTATTTTTATTCTTTTGTTATCCTTTCCCTAGGCTATCATTCCATCCTTTCATCCTTTTCATTCTTTCATTTCATTTTTTCTTTTTTTTTTAATTCACTCATTTCATTCATCCTTCTTTTCATTTCTTTCATCATTTTAATCTTATTATTATTATTTTTTTTTTTTTTGCATCACCTCAGCACCTACTGCTGTTGTTTCCAGCAGCAGTTGGTGAGGGCTTGGGACTCGGGATTGGCTTCCAAATGAAGCCAAGCCGTGGACTTTTATTTTTTTATTTAATTTATTTATTTATTAATTTTATATTGTTATTTAATAATTCGTTATATATTATTTTTAATCTATTATTTATACTTACTTAACATGGAAGAATATACATATATTAAATCTAATTCATGAAAGTCTATTTCTATCCCTCACAATTATTTGTTCTTCCAACTAAAATATTTTAATTAATTAAATTCTCTTAGTTTCCCATAGTTAAAAATATTATTTATTTTAATCATCCACCAAAAAACACATTTCTAATCCCAATTGATTAATTTATTATTCATGATTGAAACTGATTGCATGAAAATTTGTGGAGTTTACATTCTCCCCTCCTTAAGAAATTTGGTCCCCAAATTTGAAATTACATCAGTCCTCAAACAAATATGGGTATTTCTCTCGCATTAAGCTTTCTAATTCCCACGTGGCCTCTTCCGAAGTGTTGTACTATTACAAAACCTTGACCAAAAGAATTATCTTAGACCACAATGCTTTTTCTTTCTTATCCAGTATCCAAATCGACTTTTCCACATATGTCATATCATCCTCCAACTCTAACAGTTCACACTTAATCACGTGCGTCGGATCTGGATGATACCTGCGAAGCATCAAAACACGGAAGGTGTTATGGATACTCGCTACTTCCAGCGGTAACGCCAATCTATTAGCTTATCTCTCACTCGGTCTAGGATTTCAAAACTTCTAGTATATCGGGGACTTAGTTTTTATTTCTTCTCAAATCTCATTATGCCCTTGGAAGGCGAAACTTTCAAAAACACTGAATCTCCTACTAAAAATTTCCAAAGGTCTTCGTCTTTGGTCAGCGTAACTTTTTGTCTCCTCTAAGCTAATCTCAACTTCTCACAAATCGATTAAACATCCTCAGTAGCTTGCTTAACCAAATTAGGAGTAAATATCTTTCTTTTGCTCTCTTGTTCCCATCCAATCGGTGGCCAACCCCTTCGACCATACAACGCTTCATGCAGTGCCATTCCGATTCTTAAGTGGTAATGGTTATTGTATACGAATTCTGCTAATGATGAACGGTCTTTAAAGAGCATTTAAAATCCTGTCACATGCTTTGAATTCCATATAAGCATGGGTAATAATCCCATAAGCTTTTAGTGTTCTACCTTAACCTGCTGACTTATGAGACATTTAATCCCAATTTTAATTTTTCTCTTCTCGTACTTAATTGCCAATATATTTTCAAGAGATTTGATAAGTCTTTAGCATTCTCCGGATTGCGGAGTATATCTCTATAAAGGAGCCTCTGACAACATCAATTCCTTTACTATCGATCATTGGGTAGACAATTCTATTTTTAAATCTTAATAAATTATCAGTACCAATATTCAAGCTAGTTGCAGCACTCATCTGGGTCCGATTAGTTACATCAATACGGTACTTATCAATACATTGAGCCTGTAACGACCCTTGACCCTTGAAAATTGGGGAAATTTTTTTTTTAATTTAATTTACCCACTTATTCCCTTATTCACTTAGGTTGTATTCTTGTGCAGTGTCAAAATATTTTTCCTAATTCTTTACTCGTAATTATAATTAATTTTCATACTTTAACTTATATGGCCGATAGAAATTTCGGTAACATAACGGCTTATATATGAGCCTACCCACCTGCAATTCAGTTGTTTTGACAATCCTAGATATCCACAACTACTAAGCATATTTTCCAAATCCATCTTTACCACTCAATACATCTATTTCGATTTAATACTAGTCATCTCAAAATATAATCCCAAAATAATATTGTTTACATCGTTTTCCTTATAAATTACATCCTAACAAAATATTCCCAATATATGTCTGTGCGTACAAATGTATCTGATAAAGGAATGTAATTGTATACCTTGACTGCGTGTACAAAAAGTAGCCTAGGGTAGCTCTTTCCCACCAGCCTAAGTCGTGTACGCGGTAGGTAACGTCTATAGATCACTGCAAATAATCTGAAAGGTAAAAGGGTAAGCTTTCGGGAAAAAGCCCAGCAAGAAACGCATTTAAAATGATCATGGTAGCTAAATCACATAGAATGCATGATAAAACTAAGAGATGACGTTTCTTTACAAATATCACATAACTTCCAAAAAGCGTATATATAAAACATAATCGATAAAGATATAATTTCGAAGAACAAACCTATTCAGTTACATCACAATCTATCGAAACACACAGAACTCCAGGATATTTCAAAACCAATAGAACTTCAAAAGCATAATTGATGCATAAACATATATCGAAGGATCAAAATCATATAGCATAGTTCATATCGGATGGAGACTAGGCTAACTTATAGAATTGTCATGTGGCAATAACAAAATCATCCTCCGTAGAGGGAATTCAGAACCTATGCAAGCGAAGTTCAGACGCCACAAAGGCGAGCATGACAAAAATGCATTGACCGTATGGCACTTTGCATCTGTAGGACTCAAGAGGTGGCCCCCACAGTCACACAGACAGTGTGGCATTTTGCTCCCACAAAACTCAAGAGGTGGCCCCCACGATCGTATGTCTTTGTGAACTGCGTGGCATTTTGCTCCCGTCGGACTCAAGAAGTGGCCCCCACGTTCGTATGTCTTTGTGATCCGTGTGGCACTTTGCTCCCGTCGGACTCAAGAGGTGGCCCCCATGTTCGTATGTCTTTGTGATCCGTGTGGCACTTTGCTCCCGTCGGACTCAAGAGGTGGCCCCCACGTTCACATGTCATTGTGAAAATTGCGTGGTACTTTGCTCCCGTCGGACTTGAGAGGTGGCCCCCACAATTCTGCTATACGTTTCCCTTTCGTCTCAAAACAGAATTTTCAAAGTCTTTCTTGGGTTTTGTAACCCATAAACTAATACCGAGTAATAAAATTGAATTTCTTGTGAACTAAAAACTCTTTCATAAAACAGACAGACTGTGTGGTACTTTGTTCCCGTAGGACTTAAGAGGTGACCCCCACAATCGCCTTTCGAAAACAAATTTCATTTCTCAAGCATAAGTTCACATACCAACTTTCATTTCATTCAAAAACATGAAATCAATCATACATAAGTTAAAACCATGACATTTATTCAGAAAATCATGCTTGAAACTATGCATTTAATTTCATATAGCATTTCTTTATCTTGAAAACATGATCAAATAAATCTTGGACTCATTAGGTGTCTGGTTTTATTTTACAATCAAGGGTTGCATGAGAAGGCATAAAAACACATAGATAAATCGGAGTCTAAAGGTAGGGGTACCATTACCATCTTAAATTACACCCCTTACCTCGATTTATCGAAATTTTCAAATTCGAGTGGTGACTCCTTCTAGTAACTCCTTTAATTCCTTCTACGATCACCTACACCGAAGTTGTATACTTAGCAACCTATTCATGCGAATTGTCCGAATTGCGGTAAAATCGTAACCTATTCGTTACTACTTCGCGTGTACGTATTATTGTACATACTTAGGCCAACACACACGTTTATATATTTTCATTACTATATATATTTTGTACATACAAATATTAACATACACATTTATTATATACATCCACATGTATATACACATAAATATATATATATTATTTGTTTTCATTTCTTTCTTATCACATGATATATATATTCTTTGTATGTACATAAACTAGCATACACATTTACCTTATACACGCCCATTTGTATATACACCTAAGTATATACACACCAATATATATATATATACATATATATATATATATATATATATATATACATATTATTATTTGTTTTCATTTTTCCTTATCACATGTACATATATACTTTGTATGTACATAAACTAACAAACACATTTATCTTATATACACCTATTTGTATATACACCTAAGTATATACACACCAATATATATATACATATATATATTATTATTTATTTTCATTATTCAATATCACAATATATATTTTTCTATCTTCATCTCATTTTTTCCATTTTTTTTTCTAATTAAATCTACACTAACATGCTTGTATCTCAATCTATATGTACATGTATATTAAATATACATATATACATAAATATACAATTTACCTTTTCTATTCTCTTTTTCTTCTTTCTTTTTTCTTTTTTTTTTCTTTTCTTTTCTCCTTTTCTTTTCTCCTCTCTCGGTCAGCCCTTCTTCCTCTTCTTTCTCAACTAATCACCCTTTCTCCCTCACGGTTTCTCCTGTTTTCTCTCGGTTACAGCTTCCATTTCCAGCCCCAGTCCTGCTTCTCTTCACTCTCCCCTGCCTCGGTTCCAGCCTCTCCACCCTCTTCCTCGGTTTTGTCCTGCTTTCACCCCCCTTCGGTCTCCCTCTCCTTCTCCCCTGCCCCTCGGTTCAGCTTGCTATCTCCCTCTCGGTTCCCAGTTTCAGCTTGTTTTGTTCCTGCTCTGTTTCCGTTTACTCTGCTTCAATTCGGTTATGCTCCATTCTCGATCTACCTGATTTCCAGCTTTCTATCATCTTCAATTTCCTTTCCCTCGGGTTGGCTCCAGCTCCAGATTCCTCCTGCTTCAGTTTCGGCTTCAATCCTCACTGTGCCAGCTCAACCTCGGCCTTCACCCTCTCTCGGTTTCCAGCCTTCTCCCTCTTCCCTTCTTCCTCTTTTCCTTTCCCTTTTCTCTTCCGGCCAACCCCCTTTTTCTCCCTTTCCTTCTTCCATCCTCTTCTCCCTTCTCTCTTCCTCCTCCGGCCAGCCCTCTCCTTCCTTTCTTTTCTTTTTTTCTCTTCTTTTCCCCAGCCGAGCAACCCTTCTTCCCTTCTCTTCCTTTCTTTCCTTGTTTTCCCGCCCACTATCTCCTCTGTTTTTTTTTCTTTTCGAATCCACAGCAAACGGAATTGGCTTTCTTATATTAATATACATGTATGTATATTATAATAATTTATATATGTAATATTTAATATATAGTTATATATTATTTGTTTTTTTGTTTAGTGTTATTTCTTCTTCTTTGTTGTTTTTTTTTTTATTTTATTTCCATTTCATTTATTTATTTTATTTCATTTCATCCTATTTTATTTATTTATTACTACCTATATAATACATACTATACATTACAATATATATATATATATATGTTATATATATATATATCATTATTTATCCATTTAAAATTTTTTTCCTAGTATATATATATATATACATATATATATATACATTTTCTTCTTATAAAATTATTCGATGACACAATATTCATGTCTTCATGAAATTTTTATTATTTCAGAAATGAAATATTATTGGGATCTCATCACCCTTTATAAATTCTCGATATAAGTTTCTTTTACATCAAAATTATTTTCGATCCCTCTATGCTTGCATTTGCTTATCACTTCCTGTATTTTTTGAGTTCCTTGTCATTCATGGGCCTCTCGGCTCCTGTACTCTCCGAGCCTTATAATGAATATTCACACTTCCATTAAATCATGTTATTTTTATTCTTACATAGTCTAATTAAATATAGAAATTTTGTGGGGTTTACAGAGCCTGCTCAATTCTATTAATCAAGTCCAGTTTTCTACTCTTCAGGCTCACTACCACGAAATAAATTCCATTATCATAAAGGAACCACATCCAGTTGAGGTTCACTAAATATTTCAATAACTCATGTTCCTGACCAATATACATAACGTCATCCCAAAATCACTTATGCTCAAAGCAATAACCCGAGTCATTCCCTTTTTCTTGTATTAGACGGCCTTTGTGAAATTTAATATTTAAACCTTCTTAATCAGCAGGATTCTACAATTCTTCACCACACAAGTAATGGTATCCTGACTTCTAACGCGAATATTACAACTGTCAATTTCAATTTATGGGTTATGGGTACTTCTAGACGCTGTTAAGTCTTTCAGGCGGGGAGGTATTTTGAAATACCTTTATTAGCCATCAGACGTGACCACATGACTGGTTATGGATATAAGGGTTTAAGGTTCAATCTCAATAAGAAGTAGGATAGCAAAACTTATCACAATTTCGTGTTTATCTTTTAGTCAGAACTTATTTTCAATACATATCACTTGATCCGAATCGTTTCACATATCAAAGATATTCTTACCTTGTGTACGCCTCTCATTCTAATTACAATCCTGTATCCAAAATTTATAACACTTCCAAACTTGTCTCATTTTGTACATCAGTTATAACGAAATCATTTCCTTACTCAAATTGAGTCTCGCATTTGAAACATAAGCATATACAATTTACAATCCCTAGATTCGATACGTACTTCATACTCCAAAGTCTCTTTATATTTCAAAAACTCTGAATCTTCTTAACAGATTTAGGTTTTTTCCATTGATTTATAATCCTTGTTTGGGGAAATCCAACTGACACCCATTCTTAATACAACGTGACCTAGAAGATTCAGGGTCTCCTTAAAAATTAATTCCAACACACTCTAAAGTGGATCACCTGGCCCGATAATCTCGTTTTCATGTAATCCTTGTAATTGCTTTTTCAGCATTTCTAATTCCATCAAAGCTATTCAGTATAGTGGTCTGAATAATTAATTCGACACCGAGTGCTAAATCAATTTATGAACTTCACCTTTCAATTTAGTGGTAAATCTGATAAATCATCCGAATACGTGTCGGAAATCCCTTTGCTTACTAGGGTGTCTCTTTACTCCGAACACGTCCTATCTTTATCAATCATATAAGCAGTGTGACCCTTACTTATACTTTTAGTTCTGTGATTCATCTTTTCAGTTACAGTGACTAAACTCTTTCACTCTCTCTGCTTCCTTAGTACATCTCTTTTCTATCACTCTCTTTACCTTTTCATTTTCTTAGTAACCTCGGAATATATACCTCATATTCTCATAATTACACCTTGCGTACTACTTTCTCAAAATAATATCTGATATAGCTAACTTAGCTCGCTTGAGGATCCCAGTACGTCCTATGAGTTTCTTGGACTTCCTCCATTTCACATCACTACTTATCCGGATTATTCTTCTTCCAAAGCTATAAATTTAATTTCATAATCATCCACAGACTTGTTACTTTATGTCTGATTGCAATCATTTCATCCATAATTTCCACTTTGTTTCATTCAAAATGTGTTGCCGTCTAAGGGCCTTCAAAGACATATCCCATGTCATTTTTTGATGTCGGCTCTCGGATAAATCGAGGAACTTCCCTCCGAGTTCGACTTTCCATTTAGATACTGATGCTACAAAAGCTACTTTCTTTATAGTAGCGCACTCTGAAAATTTGTGTAGTTTCTCCAATTCTTTAACATAACTGATGCGAAAGTAACTTTCTCGGTAGAGTTACTACAAAATTCCATAGGGTTTTTCCATCTCATTTATCCAGTCTTTCGAAATCACTGAATTATTAACCTCATCGAAAAACGGAGGCTCAACTTCTGAAGTTTCCTCTATTAGGTATACAGTCGTACCCTACGAATCCATATAAATTTTTCTAATTCATTTATTCTAGTTTTCCATCACATTTGGATTCTTGACTCCAGTATATATTAGTGTACTATTTTTTGAAATTGTCTCAGTCTTTCTCTCAGTCAAACCTCAATCATTATCATTATCATGGGGCCATTATCACTTGACCTAACAATATCATCATTGTTTCCATGTCCCGCTTAAATTTTATGAAGCGGACTTAAAAATTTCCAGTGAAACTATAAGGTGTTCACTGCACCTCTCAGGCCTATCTCTACAGCCTCGAGGAATGGTTCATTTTCGTCCATTAGTATAGTTGTATTACCTACCAGCTATATCTATCAGTTTTCCATCATTCAATGACACAACTCTCAATAAAACACAGCTAGGTATACCCATTTGTATCTAATTAATGTACAGTAACGCTGGGGATGTGAACTTTCTAAGTTTTTTTCACTTTTAATATCAACTCGTATCAGAGCAACCTTGCTCTGATACAACTTCTGTAACGACCCAAATTACACACATTTTGGTTGGGCTACAAGTCGATATTATGTCAAAACAATACTCAGTCTGATTAATTTTTTTTCTTAGTAACAAATTTAAACAAAATATGCTCACATTCCCCATACACATCTCGTATGCATTAATGTACTTATAAAAATTTTAAATACAAAAGAATTTCTTACAAATGGGAATACGTTCGACGCAGAAAAATATTTCATGGAACCATCGCTGTGTGACATGCCTTACTAACGAAAGCATCCAAGTTACTAATGGGACTCTGTGGATGAATGTAGGGAGTGAGCTTAACGTGCTAAGTAAGAAACTTATGTAAGCAGTAGACAACCATATTATCTACATGCTTATAACGTATGTCATGATCAGTTATAAAACACTGTAAAACACTTGAATATAATTCAATTCGTTAATACTAAAAACGATTCACAATCGATGCACTTTCTTTGAAAAACATTTCCAATCACACTCTGTTTTCGGTAATATACTTTATCATATGTAAAACATATGCATTCGATATAGTCGGTACAATGAAACCATTTACTGTTCAATCAATGCAGTAAACACTTGAATTCGTTTCTTTAAAACGATTCATTCAATCAATAAAATAGTTCAATTCATTTTTCTTTCTATCAATAAACAATTCAGTTCACTGAGACTAGGTTGAGATTCAATCAATAACAGCAGGATTCAGTCAATAACAGTAGGATTTAGTCAATAATAGTACAGTCGACATATGGTCATTGTCAGTGACCCCGCACCTTACGGGCCACGTGTGCGTAAGTGTCATACGCCTCAAGGGGGATGGGTTAGTCCAGCCCGTCAGCTAATCAATACAATACAGTTCAGTTCAGTCCAGTAGTCTAAAGACTCAATACAAGGTGTAACGTACTTCATGTGCGTCCACACGGTATAGAGTACTCCGTGGACCCCAATACAATACAATATGACTGAGGGTACCAAGTAATCTCAAGGATTTAGCCCCCAACATCAATCTCAACTATCGCCTTAGTCTCAAAATCCAGTGCAAGCAGGTCAGTGAAAGATCACACAATAATACACGACGGCTCCAGCACGATTTTTCTCATAAATCATATAAAAACTCGTGCGAGTTGGACCATGCGACAAAGTCTGCACGCGTTCAAGAACGTCTCATCAGTGCAAGTTAGGTCGTGTGACACACAGTCAGCATGCGTTCAAACACATCTCATCAGTGCGAGTCGGTCTGTGCGATACAATCAACATGCGCTCCAGCACAGTTTCATTCAAAAATCGGAAAGGTGGTTCAATTCTTTCAAAAATGATATAAAAATCGGTATTCAGTATTAAAACAGTGCATAAACAATATGTGATTGGAGACTTCCGAGGAGGTCACCCATCATAGAATTTCTCCCACTCAAGCACACTTAATTTCATAAAAAGTGTTATTTCATGCAGACAGTAAAATTAATAACCAACCTATCCATATACCGTTGGAAACACTCAAACATGCAATTTATGCAATTATGAATTTTTCAACACTTTTCAGTCCAATTCAGTCTATACGTAGTAGTAATATCGGGTTTTCGATCTCTACGATATCTATTTAGCTACTCGAAATCATAAAATACGTACAGTTATATCTGAAACTTGCATAAACTCCTTACCTCAATATCTGTCTGTAGTCCTCGATTGTCTCGACGTAGCGAGTCAGCAGGTCCGGTCCACTCGGTTTATTTCCCCAAAATTTTGTACCAGTATTTTCAAAATTTCGAACCGATATTTTTTACCATCTTTTTCTCAACTTTTTCCAAATCCTTTGTGTATACTACTTTATCTTCAAATATTTTTATTTATATATATATAATCTTTATATATACATATAAAAAATACGCCCCCTCTCTTTTTTTTTTCAAATTATTTTTCCTTCTCCCGCCATTTTTTTCCTTTCTTTCTTTCTTTCTTTCTTTCTTTTCCTTCTTCTTCGGTTTCGATACTCACTGCCCCTGTTCATCGCCTTTGTCATATTTGGTCGCTACCGTTCCCTCCTTCTCCCTTCTCGGCCATCACTTTCAAAGTCTACTCGTTTCACCTGCTCCCGTCTTCTTTCGGTTTCACCTCCTTTCCTTATCCATTTAGCACCTCAATACAGCCCCCAATAGCCCTTGCTTGCAACTGTTCTGCTTCTTTATTGTTTATCTTCTCCCTGCCAGTAGCTCACGCTTCTACTCTTCACGGCCTCACTATTGTTGCAGTCTACCCCCTGCTAATGTTGCTATCCTTCTGTTCGTTCCTTCCTCCATTCACACCGGGCCTCGATACATTCATTTTTTGGAACCAACAATGGCATTCAAAGGCCATGATTCTAGTTGTTTTCATCCTCAAGGTATACTTTCTTCAGCCTCGCTTCACTCCTGAAATGAGACAGTTGTGGGACTGTCTCTACCCAGCAACGAAACACCGGTGTTCAATTAAGCAATGAAATGCAGGTCTCGATCCAACAATCTCCTTCACGTTGAGATTCAGTCATTCAACCTCATTCATTTTCTTCCAGCAACTCCTATTTTGGTCAGCTAGTTCTCTTTCATTTCCATTCCTATTTCTTTCTCATCGGGTTCTTCGAAGAATAAGAATCAGCTTAATCTTTTCCTCTCTTCGCCTCGCCTACCTTCTCCTTCTTTACTGTTTTATTTTCTCTGTTTCGTTCCACTTCCATACTCTTTCTTTACTCACTTTAATCTTATACTCTTTCTCAATCTTTCCTATTGTTTCCATTATTATCATTCATTCCTTTTCATATAAATATATATATATGAGACCCCGTATAAGTTTAACCTTGTATATATATGTAAATGAATTCATGAGTATGGAGATATACTTGTAATGTGAAGTATCTGTAATGTAAGTCCATAAGTTTAATGTATACACATGTAATAAGAGTTGTGATTGTACGTACAAGTTACATTATAAATGAATATGAAGAAATGGACTTAAACATGAGAAGAATATGAGTAGAATGGAAAATGAGTAGTGTGGTAAAATGAAAGGAAGATTGCATAAGTTATGCACTTCCATTTGGTTTATATCGTATACCTTTGGTTATACAAGGATTCCACACCAGTTTTAATAGGTACAAAGTAGGAATGGATGCCATTTTCAAGTCTCAAAGATGATTGAATGAGAAAATGATCATGACGACAAAATGTATGAAGTTTAGTATGTGTTGCTGCAAAAACTGCAAAAAATCTAGAAATATGAAGGTCGGATCGATTTCATAGGATGAGAGATCGATCTGAAAGAGCTAAAATGCTCTTATTTTGAGCTATGGAACAGGACAGATCAATCTCCAATAGAGCCAGATCGATCTCCTAAACATTCTGTAAAATACAGATCGATCTCCCCTAAGACCAAATCGATCTTCTGAACCTTCTGTAAAATACAGATCGATCTTCCCCAAGATCGGATCGATCTATTTAACCTTCTATTTGAAGCAGATCAATCTCAAGCCTCGACAGATTGATCTCCTACCTTCACATGTCGTGAAAAATAGGGATTTTAAGAGGACCAGATCGATCTCTACCCAATGCAGATCGATCTTATCAAGAAAATTCTATAAATATGGAGTAGTTGGATCTGTAATTTCTGAGACAAAACCAACTCTTTCATCTTCCAATCCAAAAACCTAGATTTTACTCTCTAAATCTGACCATTTTCAAGAAGATTTGAGGGAAGGCTATTAGAGCAAAGTTGTTCACATCGAAAAGAAGAACAACTAAGCTTGGAGGCATTTTTCCTCATTTGTTGGATTGAAGGATCAAGGTGCATTTTCATTTGGAGCAAAGAGGAAAACAAACTAGGTGAGTTTCTAATGCAAATACTCAAGTACATTTTTTGGATATTGATGTGAGGAATGATTTGGTATGCATACAAAGGGTAGAAACGACCTAGAGTAGAATGAATCCACCATGACCTAGAAATGGTCTAGTGTAAGAAAGTGAAATGTATTGAGATTAATGATGAATGGGGTATCTTGAAGTGATAATAGTGTTATGAGTATGATTTTAAGATGTTGTTAGTGAATAAATTGTAAGGTTTACCAAAAAGGAGTAAAATGTGGATTAAGGCATTTGTAAAATGCATGAATGAGTTATATTGACTAGTGAGGTCAAAACATGAGTTAAAAACATTAACTCAAGTGGTTTGGATGAATGAATCACAGCTCTCGAGGATACACCGGAGCAAGGCGAGCCAAGAGCGCAAGAAAACTAAGAGGAAGAGAGTCGCACTCAAGTAAATCGAGGTAAGGGAATCTTGTGGACTCTTAGAGATATCTGTGCGTAATTTGGGGCGCTTAAATGCTTTGCTAGAATGCATGAGATATTAGGAAATGATATTGGGTGATTGAATGAAAATAAAAGCATAATGCTTTGGAAAATCATGTTTATTGCTTTTTAGCAAGTGATTGGTAGGTTGGCTAACATTTGAAATGAATTGCAAAAGAAATGAGTTTTTTTGGTTTGCTAACCATATTTTGCAAAGAATTGAGCCACCTACATTGTTTTCGTGAGAATGAAAGCGTGCTAGAGTATGACTCGCACGAGATTTGATGTGTTTTATAGGCATGAGTGCTGGAGCTTAGCTCACACTAGTTTTCACATGGATTTCATACTAATTTTGGCGTGGTGCTTGGAGCTTAGCTCGCACTAGATACCCACTTTATTTATTATCGTGCTTGGAGCTTTGGGCAGACTTGGTGTCACACCGATTAAATAGGCTCGCATGTGCATTTTGGAAATTTGACATGTTGATAGTTGTGTTAGGAGCTTCAGGTAGACAAGAAGTTGTACCGATTAAATAGGCTCACACGTGTGTTTTTGAGATGTGACGTGACATGATGTGTTGATGTGGGTCTACGGAGTACGTTGTACCGTATAGGTAGCATGGAGTACGTTGTACCGTATAGGTAGCATGGAGTACGTTGTACTGTGTTGAGATTGTGATATGCCGTCTTCGAACAAGATCTGCTATGGATCGACAGGTTGGATTTGACCCAAATCCTTTGTGAAAGCAGATAGTGGTGATATCCCGCACACCTAATCCGTGTAGCTGGTATCACTGGTTATTGCCATAGTCCTAGAGGTTATTTCCCTTATTGAATTGCCTATCTCACATGTCTATTGCTTTGTGAATAAATCCATGTTTGAAATGATTTGTGGGTCAGGACAGTCCGAGGGAGGGGCTGAGTCTTGACAAGTGTTGAATTGTTTTGAGATATCGGTTGTTAATGGTTTTTAAAGTGTACTGATGCATGATGATTAATGCCATGCTTTTATTGTGAAAAATGCATGATGATTAATGCCATGCTTTATTGTGAAAAATGCATGATGACTAATGTCATGCCTTACTTATAAAATATGCATGATGGTTAATTACATGCTTTGAATTGAATTGTGCACTGGATTTTAATAGCATGAATGCTTTACATACCATTAACACCAGCATGAACTCATATTTTGAGAAAATGATGAAATGTATGCTTTGAGCATGGCATCACGATCACGTAAATAGTGCAGTATCTACCTGTTCGCATGATTGGCTTACTGAGTGTGTGGTTTGTGCACCCCCTTATTTTCCCCTCTCTACAAAGATTTGAGTATAGATTGAGAGCGACTAGAGGCGTTCCTTTTTGGTATCCGCTTCATCCCATCACATAAGGTATACACACTGATAAGATTTTTGTATCTAAACTTTTCATAGCACAGTAGCATCTTGCAGGTAACAATTGGGGATGTAAAGCAATTGTAAACACATGTAAACAACACTCTAATGTAATTATACAAGTGTTTACCTTATTTTAAAAAGGAAATTAAATTGGTATGGTGGAATGAGATAGACATTGACACACAGCCCAACTATTGAGAATGTGGTTGTTCAC
The DNA here is from genome assembly GCA_033439115.1 of Firmiana major. Classification (NCBI taxonomy): domain Eukaryota; kingdom Viridiplantae; phylum Streptophyta; class Magnoliopsida; order Malvales; family Malvaceae; genus Firmiana; species Firmiana major. The sequence goes on along the minus strand of CM065908.1, from coordinate 38,404,343 downwards.
GATCGATGAAGGATGACTAATAAATGATGCATTAAAATGCAAAAAATTTATACGTATTTTGGTAAGTTGAGGGTTGTGATAGAAGTTGGTATCAGAGTTGAGTTAGTCTGACGTATGTCGATGTCTAAAATACTTGATAAGTTGGAAAATTACATCCCCAAGTTACTGTGCTTGTTTAGATACAAATTGTGTGTGTGTCGATGGGTTGACTAAGAATTTGATGTGAATGTAGGGAATTGAGCAATTATGCCTAATACTAGTCGCGGTAGAGGGACGAGGGCGCAAGTTAGAGGTCGTAGAGGTAGGCCTGGAGGTCGTGTTGAGCCAGAGACACTCGAGGCTTAGGAAGAGATTGAGGTGGAGGCTGAGGCTGAGCATGCTCCACAGGGTCCAGAGGAGAGACCCGAGAATACTGAGGCTCGCTTTGCAAGGATTGAACGAAGCATTGAGATGATCTTAGAGTTGGTCACTTAGTCGTTACCTGGAGTCGAAGGCAGACAGAGTCCTGCTACACAGGGTGATGCCGATCAGGTGGCAGTTCTTGAGGCATAGGCACGGCCAGCCCAGAGACCTCAGACGACAGATACACCTATACCCCCACATGCACAGGATATGCTTACACCTGTTGCTACACCACAGGCTAGTAGAGGCTAGGGTTACGGTTGTAATTTGGACAGACTGCGGTAGTTTCAGAAGTTTGGACCGCTGTCTTTCAGTGGAGTTAAAGACCTGGTAGCTACTGAGGATTGGATAAATGAGATCGAGAAGCTGTATGGGTTTTTTGAGTGCACTACTACCGAGATGGTAGTGTTTGCCACTTTTATGCTGAAGGGATCAGCATAACATTGGTGGAAATCCACTAGGCCTATTTTGAGAGCCCGACATACTGAGATCGACTGGGATGTGTTTTTGGAGGCCTTCCGAAGACAGTACATTTCGGATACCGAACAGCGAAAGATGAAGATGGCATTTTTGGGACTGACCAAAGAGAGTACGACTGTGGATGAGTATGAGACAACTTTTATTTCCCTAGGTAGATACGATCCTAACACGATGGATAATGAGGTCACAAAGATCCAAAAGTTTATGGATGGATTGAGACCGACCATCAGGTCCAGATTGGTTCCTCTGGATATACCGACCTACGAGGAGGCCGTGCACAGGGCACAATTATGTGAACAAGATGTTGACAGAATCACCTCAGAGTTTGGAAAGGTTGGTAAAGTGAGGGACAGAGATAAGAAGAGACCAGTGATGGATAAAGGCTTCAGCTATAAAGGAAGCAAGAGATTTGCTGGGAAGAGGTCGATGATTGATGAGATCCAGGAGAAGACAGTTAATACTCTCGTGTATCCGACCATTGCTCCAGCTAAGGGAATTATGATTGAAGGGCCGCGACCTACGACAGAGCAGTGCGACAAGTGTGGCAGGTACCATGGTACTCGACCATGCTATGGACATCCTGCAGTATGTTTCAGATGTGGGAAATCAGGGCACATTGTTAGGGATTACCCAGAGATGATAGAGAGAGCCCTACAGAAGGGTAGGGAGACTGAGAGAGCTCCCATTGGGACAGCTGCTCCAAGGAGGAGGGCTACAGTTGAGGAACAGGGGAAGCAGGCAGTGGGTGTGAGTTGAAGATGAGTGCACGCACTGGACCAAGATACTGTGGATCAATCTTCGAATGTGGTTAAAGGTACCATCCAAATCTTTGATTTAGAAGCATTTATATTGTTTGATCCTGGTGCCACGCATTCCTTCATATCGCCATCTTTTGCATATAAATTGTTAAAGTATGTAAAACCCACACTTCTAGATAAGATGTTAATGATATCTACCCCTGTGAATTATAGTTAATTAACCGAGCATGTATATAAGAATTGTAAGACGAGGATATGAGGTAATGAAATGGCAGTCGATTTGTTCTTATTAAATATGAGTGATTTTGATGTAATCCTAGGTATGGATTGGCTGGCTGCAAACCATGTTGTTATGGATTGTCGTGCTAGGACCTTGATGTTTTCAGGATTAGACAATCTTATTGTAAATTTTGATGAAAAGAAATGAAATGACGTAATCTTTGTAAAAGAGAAGATGAGGGTTTTAATGCATAATATTTGAGAGATTGATTTTGTTATCAATTATTTATGTGTATGTGATGATTTGTGTACTAACGATGGAAAGAATAATGTGAAGGGTTCATTGCTTATGTGATTGAGACGGATAAGGCACGTCCAGAGTTGATAGACATCCCAGTGGTCAAGGAATTTCCAGATGTCTTCCCGGATGAATTACCAGGGTTACCTCCAGATAGAGAAATGAAATTTGGTATAGATTTGGTACCTGGTACAGAGCCGATATCCAAGCCATCATACAGAATGGCTCAAGTTGAGTTGAAAGAATTGAGGAAACAGTTACAGGTGGAGAAGGGATTCATCAGGCCGAGCGTCTCACCTTGGGGAGCACTAATTCTGTTTGTAAGGAAGAATGATGGAAGCCTCCGATTATGTGTAGATTATCGATTGTTGAATAAGGCCACCATCAAGAATAAGTACCCCTTCCACGTATCCATGACTTTTTGGATCAGCTTAGGGGAGCGCAGGTCTTTTCTAAGATAGATCTGAGATCTGGGTACCATCAGTTGAAGATACGAAGTGGAGATGTACCCAAGACAGCTTTTCGCACCCGGTATGGACATTATGAATTTATGGTTATGCCATTCGGGTTGACGAATGCTCCCGCAACTTTTATGTCGTTGATGAATGAAGTATTCCACCAGATTCTGGATCAGTTTGTAATCATGTTTATTGATGATATATTGGTGTATTCAAAGTCTAGAGAGGAGCATGAAAGACATCTAAGGATAGTGCTACAGACCCTCAAGAAGAAGAAGTTGTACGCTAAACTCAGTAAGTACAACTTTTGGTTGGAACAGATCTTTTTTCTAGGTCATATAGTATCAAAAGATGGACTGTCAATGGATCCATCTAAGATTGAGGCCGTAGTTCAGTGGCAGAGACCCTAGACAGTGATAGAGATCAGAAGTTTCTTGGGTTTAGCTAGGTATTATCGAAGGTTTGTAGAGGGATTTTCGAGGTTGGCTGCTCCTTTGACATGTCTCACGAGGAAGAATGTGGAGTATGTGTGGGATGATAAGTGTGATGCAAGTTTTGAGGAGTTGAATAGGAGGTTAACTACAGCTCCGATACTCACCATTCCTACCAGCTCAGGAGGTTTCTTGGTATATATGAATGCTTCGCACCTAGGACTAGGCTGTGTATTGATGCAAGATGGGAAGGTAGTAGCCTATGGATCAAGGCAGTTAAAGGATCATGAGAGAAACTACTCGACCCACGATTTAGAGTTGGCGGCCGTAGTGTTTGCATTGAAAATATGGCGCCACTATCTCTATGGTGAGAGATTTCAGATTTGCACAGATCATAAAAGCCTTAAGTACCTATTCTCGCAGAAAGAGTTAAACATGAGGCAGAGGAGATGGCTCAAGCTGTTAAAGGAGTATGATTGTGAGATCCTGTACCACTCAGGTAAAGCAAATGTAGTTGCAGATGCATTGAGTAGAAAGCATCTCAAGTTGGTGTCTTTCATGATGGTCAGTGAACACGAGCTGTTGGAACAGTTCACGAACCTCATTTTGGATATGACCCCGCCTGATGCTGATAGTGGATTTATGATAGCTAGCCTGCAGTTGGAATTGGACCTCGTAGATCGAATCCGACAGGCTCAGCGAGTTGATCAACAATGCAGTGATATTGTCGGGCAGATACAAAGGGGTACAGAGACGGACTTTAAGTTGAGTTCAGATGGATTGTTGAGGTTCAGAGGTAGGATATGTGTTCCTGATGATGCGGAGATCAGAAGGTTGATCTTGACAGAGGCTCACTCAATGAGGTATACAATACATCTAGGAAGTACTAAGATGTATCAAAACCTTCGAAAGGTTTATTGGTGGTCTGGGATGAAAAAGCACATTGCTAAATATGTTGCTAAGTGTCTCGTTTGTTAGCACGTGAATGTAGAGCATCAGAAGCCTGCAGGGTTGTTGCAGCCTCTACCGATACCGACATGGAAGTGGGAGCAATTCACCATGGATTTTGTGATGGGATTGTCGATGACCCACAGAAGTCATGATGCCATATGGGTGATTGTGGATCGATTGAAGAAATCAGCCTATTTTCTAGCTATGAGAGCTACCGATACCCTGAGCCAGTTAGCGAACTTGTATGTGAGCTAGATAGTGAGGCTACATGAAATTCTAGTGAGTGTTGTTTATGATAGGGATGCACATTTCACTTCCCACTTCTGGGAATGTTTTCAGGAAGTGACGGGGACCCAGTTGAGTTTTAGCACCATGTTTCATCCTCAGATAGATGGTCAGTCAGAGAGGACTATATAGACCCTAGAGGATATGTTGAGAGCATGTGCATTGGATTTTGGAGGCTCCTGGGATGACCATTTGCCACTCACAGAGTTCACCTATAATAACAGTTTTCATGCGAGTATCGGGATGGCACCATATGAGGCATTGTATGGGTGTCGATTTCATTCCCCTATTGGATGGGAAGAGGTTGGTGACAGATAGATTTTTGCTCCAGACTTAGTGCAGCAGGCATCTGAGGATGTCCAATTGATATGAGAGAGATTACAGACAGCTCAGAGCTGGCAAAAGAGTTATGCTGATAAGAGACGGAGACCACTAGAGTTTGATGTGGGTGAGTCGATGTTCTTGAAAGTTTCTCCTTCGAAGGGAATTATGAGATTCGAGAAGAAGGGAAAGTTGAGCCCTCGATATATAGGGCCATTTGAGATACTTGATAAAGTGGTAGATAAGGCTTATAGCTTGGCATTGCCACCATAGTTGGCAAGTGTGCATAACGTCTTCCACATATCCATGTTAAGGAAGTATCACCCGGACCCGATGCATGTGATAAGATATGAGCCATTAGAGCTTGATGAGGGTATGACATACATGGAGAAGCCAGTTCAGATATTGGAGAGAAAAGAGAGAGTGTTGAGGACAAAGACAATTTCCTTGGTGAAAGTTCTTTGGCAACATCACAATGTGGAAGAGGCCACATGGGAATTGGAGAGTTTAATGTGGGAGAAGCATCCCGAGTTGTTTACTGAATGATTGGTTCCAATTTGGAGGACTAAATTTTCTAAGTGGGGGAGAATGTGAGACCCCGTATAAGTTTAACCTTGTATATATATGTAAATGAATTCATGAGTATGAAGATATACTTGTAATGTGAAGTATATGTAATGTAAGTCCATAAGTTTAATGTACACACATGTAATAAGAGTTGTGATTGTACGTACAAGTTACATTATAAATGAATATGAAGAAATGGACTTAAACATGAGAAGAATATGAGTAGAATGGAAAATGAGTAGTGTGGTAAAATGGAAGGAAGATTGCATAAGTTATGCACTTCCATTTAGTTTATATCGTATACCTTTGGTTATACAAGGATTCCACACCAGTTTTAATAGGTATAAAGTAGGAATGGATACCATTTTCGAGTCTCAAAGATGATTGGATGAGAAAATGATCATGGCGACAAAATGTATGAAGTTTAGTATATGTTGCTGCAGAAAAACTGCAGAAAATCTAGAAATATGATCTCATAGGATGAGAGATCGATCTGGAAGAGCCAAAATGTTCTTATTTTGAGCTATGGAACAGGTCAAATCGATCTCCAATGGAGCCAGATTGATCTCCTAAACATTCTGTAAAATACAGATCGATCTCCCCTAAGACCAGATTGATCTTCATAACCTTCTGTAAAATACAGATCGATCTCCTTAACCTTCTGTTTGAAGCAGGTCGATCTCAAGCATCAACAGATCGATCGCCTACCTTCAAATATCGTGACAAATAGGGATTTTAAGAGGACCGAAATAATCTATAGCCAATACAGATCGATCTCATCAAGCAAATTCTATTAATATGGAGCAGTTGGATCTGTAATTTCTGGGACAAAACCAACTCTTTCATCTTCCAATCCAAAAACCTAGACTTTACTCTCTAAATCTGACCATTTTCAAGGAGATTTGAGGGAAGGCTATTAGACGTAAAATTGTTCACATCGAAGAGAAGAACAACTAAGCTTGGAGGCATTTTTCCTCATTTGTTGGATTGAAGGATCAAGGTTCATTTTCATTTGGAGCAAAGAGGAAAACAAACTAGGTGAGTTTCTAATGCAAATACTCAAGTACATTTTTTGGATTTTGATGTGAGGAATGATTTGGTATGCATAGAAATGGTTTGATGTGTTTTATAAGCATGAGTGCAGGAGCTTAGCTCGCACTAGTTTTCACATAGATTTCATATTGGTTTTGGCGTGGTGCTTGGAGCTTATCTCGCACTAGATGCCCACCTTATTTGTTACCGTGCTTGGAGCTTCGGGCAGACTTGGTGTCACACCGATTAAATAGGCTCGCACGTGCATTTTTAGAATTTGACATGTTGATAGCCGTGTTAAGAGCTTTGGGTAGACAAGAAGTCATACCGAATAGGCTCACACGTGCGTTTTTGAGATGTGGCGTGATATGATGTGTTGATGTGGGTCCATGGAGTACGTTGTACCGTGCAGGTAGCATGGAGTACGTTGTACTGTGTTGAGATTGTGATATGCCATCTTTGAACGAGATCTACTATGGACCGGCGGGTTGGATTTGACTCGCCTCCCGTACGGATGCAGATAGTGGTGATATCCCACACACCTGATCTGTGTAGTCGGTATCACAGGTTATGGCCATAGTCCTAGATGTTATTTCCCTTATTGAATTGCCTATCTCACATGTCTATTGCTTTTTGAATAAATCAATGTTTAAAATGATTTGTGGGTCAGGACAGTCCGAGGGAGGGGCTGAGTCCTGACAAGTGTTGAATTGTTTTGAGATATCGATTGTTAATGGTTTTTAAAGTGCACTGATGCATGATGATTAATGTCATGCTTTATTGTGAAAAATGCATGATGATTAATGCCATGCTTTATTGTGAAAAATGCATGATGATTAATGCCATGCTTTATTGTGAAAAATACATGATGACTAATGCCATGCCTTACTTATAAGATATGCATGATGGTTAATGTCATGCTTTGAATTGAATTGTGCACTGGATTTTAATAGCATGAATGCTTTACATACTGACGAGCCCTAAGGGTATCTATCCGCAAGTGCACGGGTCGTCCAAGTAATAATGGGATTTGAGTCCCGGAATTATCGTCCCACAGAGAAGTTGTTAGCCTAATTAACTACTGGTTACTTTTACCTTGAGTATATCCTAGCCAATTATGAAATGAGGGAGGGTGATCTACTAAAACTAATTAAAAATAATACTAGAAAGCAATAAAATAATAAGAAATAAAGAAAATAAAAATGAATAAAATTACTTACAATACTCAACGCAATTAAAATACCTACAAAGGAAAATTAAAACAGTTAAAATGAATTAACGCAAATAAAATGCAAATATGGAAATAAAATAATAAAACTAATTAAACTAAAATTAAACAAGCTTAAAATAAAATTAATCTAACAACTAATGGATTAAAATTTACTCTTAGATAAATCTAAATGCTGAATTAACACTAACTAATGCATGAACATATTTTTGGAATTTTTATCTAAAACTAAAAATGCATAAAATGAATTAAATTCCTAATGCTAGATTAAAATTACTTAGAAAACTAATTAAATCTAAATTAACTAATTAAACAAGATTAACTACACCTATATGCATAATTAAAATCATTAACTAAACTAACTAAATCATCTAACTCATCTTGAAAATAATCTATCACTAATTGATGCAAAAAATGAGTTAATCCCTTAACTAACTAACCAAACAAAGCCTTAGGGAATTTAAACAATCGGTAACTCTCCCTCCAATTACTGTTCACTCAACATTTTTACTGGTTTTCCATTCCAGGTGCAGCTTCGGGTTGCCTTCATCAACTGCTGTACGGTGTACTAAGATGCTGCAGGAGTTGCTACCATTCTGCTGTTATTCAGCTGCTGTAATCCTCTGTTATCCTGCATGTTCTCCCATCCAGAGGCTGCCGATGCAGTGTCCAGCTGCTGTCCTGCCTGTGTACTGCTGTTGCCGCACTCCCTTGCATGTCCAGTTCACTTTCCAGTCCAGATCTCTGCTCTGGTCCTGTACAGTCTGTAAAATCAATCACACAACGCACCGCAGCACCTCCCTCGAACCGAGAGCAACCAAAACTTAGATGCAATGAAGTAATGCACAATATGCAGGAAAAAAAAAACTATGAACAGTATTAAAGGCTCGGGACAGAGCAGAACAGAGGAAGAGATTGGTCCCTGTCAACTCGGCAATTGAATCAGCAGCAGTCACACCCCGTTCCACTCGACACTACACGGCCACACCAACAACCATGACTTCACTACGTTCTCAACAACCGGTAACTGGGAATGCCTCTCCTCTAAACTGTAATTTCATTTTTCTACTCTAATAAACATAAGTAAACAGAATATTATGCTCATAAAGCTGTAAAAAGAAACAAGTCTGGAACAAGGGCAACGGGTTGAGCTTTATGACTGCTGTCACCAGCCCCTCACACCCGAATGGAAACTAAAAATCATGGGAAGCAAACAACGGAAATTACATGAAACTAAGCAAACCGAGAGCTTAAAAACAATGAGAAACCGAGAGTAAGAAACCAATGAAAAGAAAAACTGATGAACAATATAAAATGAGGGAACCGAGAAGATAGAATAGAAAATAACACAACAACTTGTAATTTACTGGAAACCGAGAGCATATAAAACCATGGAGAAACCGAAAGTAATCAAACTAAAAACTAAAAACTTTTAATTAAAATTCAAACAGTAAAATAATAATAGAATGAAAACTGAACAAATCCTAAAAAAATTATGATCAATGGTGGCTGCTGTCACCAGCCACAAACATAAAAGTTTAAAGAAAAATAAAACCTAAAAAAAATGTTTAACCTAAAAAAAACTAAAAACTAAAAGCTACCCCTTTTCAATTGACATCTTTTTCTATTTATACACACACTTAGGGGTACAATTGTAATATTTCTATCCTAAATGAATTGGCATTGTTTGGCCACTTGTCTTCACACTATTGGCTCCTTGAAATAAATATTTTCATGTCATCTGTCTTTTTGTCCAATTAAATGTGCTCGGCTCGTGTTGTCCACGTGGTCCAATCTCGATTTTAGCCCAATTTCGGTCCATTTTCTACCGAAATATTCAAAATTCATCTGGATTTAATTTTTCTGCAAACATGAGAATTTTAATTAAATAAAGGGGATAATTAACAAAATAAATTGGGGATTTAAATAATTAATTAGGAAATTAAGCACAAATAATTCTAAAAATATAGAATTATCACATACCATTAACACCAGCATGAACTCATATTTTGAGAAAATGATGAAATGTATGCTTTGAGCATGGCATCACGATCATGTAAATAGTGTAGTATCTACCTGTTCGCATGATTGCCTTACTGAGCGTGTGGTTTGCTCACCCCCTTATTTCCCCCCTCTCTACAGAGATTTTAGTATAGATTGAGACCGACTAGAGGCGTTCCCTTTTGGTATCCGCTGCATCCCATAGCATAAGGTATACACACTGATGAGATTTTTGTATCTAAACTTTTCATAGCACAGTAGCATCTTGTAGGTAACAATTGGGGATGTAAAGCAATTGTAAACACATGTAAACAGCACTCTGATTTAATTATACAGATGTTTACCTTATTTTAAAAAGGAAATTAAATTGGTATGGTAGAATGAGATAGACATTGGCACAAAGCCCAACTGTTGAGAATGTGGTTGTTAACGATCGATGAAGGATGATTAATAAATGATGCATGAAAATGCAAAAAATTTATACATGTTTTGGTAAGTTGAGGGTCGTGACAGAAGTTGGTATTAAAGCTAAGTTGGTATGACGTGTGTCGATGTCTAAAATACTTAATAAGTTGGAAAATTACATCTTTATGTACTGTGCTTGTTTAGATACAAATTGTGTGTGTGTCGATGGGTTGACTAAGAATTTGATGTGAATGTAGGGAATTGAGCAATTATGCCTAATACCAGTCGCGGTAGAGGGGCGAGAGCGCAAGTTAGAGGCTGTAGAGGTAGGCCTGGGGGTCGTGTTGAGCCAGAGACATATAAGGCTCTGGAAGAGATTGAGGTGGAGGCTGAGGTTGATCATGCTCCATAGGGTCCAGAGGAGAGACCCGAGAGTACTGAGGCTCGCTTCGCAGGGATTGAGCGGAGCATTGAGATGATCTTGGAGTTGGTCACTCAGTCGTTACCTGGAGTTGGGGGTAGATAAAGTTTTACTACACAGGGTGATGTCGAGCAGGCGGCAGTTCCTGAGGCACAGGCACAGCCAGCCTAGAGACCTCAGACGATAGATACACCTACACCCCCACCTGCACAGGATATGCCTACACTTGTTGCTACACCACAGGCTAGTAGAGGCTAGGGTTACGATTGTGACTTAGACAGACTGCGACTGTTCCAAAAGTTTGGACCGCCATCTTTCAATAGAGTTAAAGACCCTATAGCTACTGAGGATTGGATAAATGAGATCGAGAACTGTATGGGTTCTTTGAGTGCACTACTACCAACATGGTAGCGTTTGCCACTTTTATGCTGAAGGGATCAGCAAAACATTAGTGGAAATCCACCAGGCCTATTTTGAGAGCCCGGCATACTGAGATCAGCTGATATGTGTTTTTAGAGGCCTTCCAGAGATAGTACGTTTCGGATACCGCACAGTAAAAGTTGAAGATGGCATATTTTAGACTGACACAAAGAAGTAAGACTATGGATGAGTATGAGACGACTTTTATTTCCCTGGGTAGATATGATCCCACCACGATGGGTAATGAGGTCAAAAAGATCTAGAAGTTTGTGGATGGATTGAGATCGACCATCAGGTCCAGATTGGTTCCTTTGGATATACCGACCTACGAGGAGGCCGTGCGCAGGGCGCAATTATGTGAACAAGATGTTGACATAATCGCCTCAGAGTTTGGAAAGGTTATAAAGTGAGGGACAAAGATAAGAAGAGACCAGGGATAGATAGAGGCTTCATCTATAAAGGAATCAAGAGGTTTACTGGGAAGAGGCCGAGGATTGATGAGATCCGAGAGAAGACAGTTAATACTCCCATGTATTCGGTCATTGCTCCAACTAAGGGAATTGTGATTGGAGGGCCGTGACCTACGACAGAGCGGTGCGACAAGTGTGGCAGGTACCATGGTACTTAACCATGCTATAGACATCCTGCGGTATGTTTCAGATGTGGGAAATCAGGGCACATTATTAAGGATTGCCCAGAGATGATAGAGAGAACCCTACAGAAGGGCATGGAGCTTGAGAGAGCTCTAGTTGGGACAGCTACTCCAAGGAGGAGGGCTACAGTTGAGGAAAAGGGGAAGCAGGTAGTGGGTGTGAGTGGAGGACGAGTGTACACACTAGACCAGAACACTGCAGATCAATCTTCGGATGTGGTTAAAGGTACCATCCAAATCTTTGATTTAGAATCATTTGTATTGTTTGATCCTAGTGTCACGCATTCCTTCATATCACCATCTTTTACATATAAATTGTTGAAGCATGTAAAACCCACACTGCTATATGAGATGTTAATGATATCTACCCCTATGAATGATAGTCAATTAACCGAGCATGTATATAAGAATTGTAAGACAAGGATATGAGGTAAAGAAATGGCAGTCGATTTGATCTTATTAAATATGAGTGAATTTGATGTAATCCTAGGTATGGATTGGCTGGCTGCAAACCATGTTATTATGGATTGTCGTGCTAGGACCTTGATATTCTCAGGATTAGACAATCTTATTGTAAATTTTGATGAAAAGAAATGAAATGACATAATCTTTGTAAAAGAGAAGATGATGGTTTTAATGCATAATATTTGAGAGATTGATTTTGTTATCAATTATATATGTGTATGTGATGATTTGTGTACTAACGTTGGAAAGAATAATGTGAAGGGTTCATTGCTTATGTGATTGAGACGGATAACACACGTTTGGAGTTGATAGACATCTCAGTGGTCAGGGAATTTTTAGATGTCTTCCCAGATGAATTACCAGGATTACCTCCAGATAGAGCAATGGAATTTGGTATAGATTTGGCACCTGGTACAGAGCCGATATCCAAGCCACCATACAGAATCGCTCAAGATGAGTTGGAAGAATTGAGGAAACAGTTACAGGAGTTGTTGGAGAAGGGGCTCATCAGGCCGAGCGTCTCACCTTGGGAGCACCGGTTCTGTTTGTAAGGAAGAAGGATGGAAGCCTCCGACTGTGTGTAGATTATCGGTTGTTGAATAAGGCCACCATCAATAATAAGTACCCTTTCCACGCATCGATGACTTGTTGGATCAGCTTAGGGGAGCTCAGGTCTTTTCCAAGATAGATCTGAGATCTAGGTACCATCAGTTGAAGATACGAAGTGGGGATATACCCAAGACAGCTTTTCGCACTCGTTATAGACATTATGAATTTATGGTTATGCCATTTGAATTGACGAATGCTCCCGCAACTTGTATGTCGTTGATGAATGAAGTATTCCACCAGTATCTGGATCGGTTTGTAATCGTGTTTATCGATGATATACTGGTGTATTCAAATTCTAGAGAGAAGCATGAAAGACACTAAGGATAGTGCTACAGACCCTCAAGAAGAAGAAGTTGTACGCTAAACTCAATAAGTGCGACTTTTGGTTGGAACAGATATCTTTTCTGGGTCATATAGTATCAAAAGATGGAGTGTCAGTGAATCCATCTAAAGATTGAGGCTGTAGTTCAGTGGCAGAGACCCCAGACAGTGACAGAGATCAAAAGTTTTCTAGGTTTAGCTGGGTATTACCGAAGGTTTGTAGAGGGATTTTTGAGGTTGGCTTCTCTTTTGACACGTCTCACGAGAAAGAATGTGGAGTATGTGTGGGACGATAAGTGTGAGGAAAGTTTTAAGGAGTTGAAGAGGAGGTTAACTACAGCTTCGATACTCACCATTCCTACCAGCTCAAGATGTTTCTCGGTGTATACGGATGCTTCACACCTAGGACTGGGTTGTGTATTGATGCAGGATAAGAAGGTAGTAGCCTATAGATCAAGGCAGTTAAAGGATCATGAGAGAAACTACCCGACCCACAATTTAGAGTTGGAAGCCGTAGTGTTTGCATTAAAAATATGGCGCCACTATTTCTATGGTGAGAGATTTCAGATTACACAGATCATAAGAGCCTTAAGTACCTGTTCTCACAGAAAGAGTTAAACATAAGGCAGAGGAGATGGCTCGAGCTGTTAAAGGATTATGATTATGAGATCTTGTACCATCCGGGTAAAGAAAATGTAGTTGCAGATGCATTGAGTAGAAAGCATCTTGGGTTGGTGTCATTCATGATGGTCAGGGAACATGAGCTGTTGGAACATGTGAGATCTGAGGATTTCAGACATATTTTAATTATGTAATATGAACTTGAAGTATAATTTATTGAGCTAAGTGAATTGGGGAATGATAATTGGAGATTTATATGTTAAGTATTTAAAATAAGTATGAAGTTATGAAGACTGATCGATCTGGGAGAAGGAGAGATCGATCTGGTGAGTTAAAAATGACAAGGAAGGAGGAATTTAAGGAGCAGATCGATCTCCAATGGAAGAGGATCGATCTCCTTATGATTCTGTTTGAGAGAAGATCGATCTCATGAGGAAGAGATCGATCTCCAAATGTTTTTGTTTGGGAGGAGATCGATCTTCCCAAGGCGCAGATCGATCTCATAAAGCCATAAAGAGATCGATCTCCCCCTCAACAGATCGATCTCCTAGGCATAAATTACCCCAAATCGTCCCCAAATTCAAATGCAGATCGATCTCATCAAGAGCCAGATCGATCTCCTACCCTCAGTCTATATAAGGAATCCCTGCTTTCTCCTGCAATTTCACTTTCTCTCTCTTCTAACCCCAATTTTTCACCGAGCCCTAGCTTTCTCACTCATCCAAAGCACCCATTTCCGTCCAAATCAGAAGTTGTGGCAAGAAGGAAAGTTGTTCCTCACCCAAGGGAGAACAACATACTTGGAAATCGAAAGACGGATCGAATCGAGGTAAGAGATAAGCTCTCCACAAGTTTTGGGTAATTTCTAAACTTCGATCCTTATATTTGAGATGATTTTGGTGATGATAGTTGTTGGCATTGTGTTGAAATAGCTGAAAAATGATTAGGGATTGATGAAATTACAATGTAGTTGGAGTGATGATGATATTTAGCAACTTTAGTAAATTTAGGAATTTTGAGCTATAAATGGAGATTTAGACAATGTGGTGTATTAGCATAGATATTGTGGCATAGGAAATATAGAATGTTGAGGTGTTGTGAGCGAGATTGTGGTTTGTGATGGAGTTATGAGAATTGAGAAATTTGAGGAGTTATGAGCAATTATGCTCGATTTTGAGAATTGAGGTTGATGTGATAATGAGTATTGATGTTTTAACATCGTTTGGACAGCTCGGGAGTTCCAGAGTGGAATGCGAGGCTAGTCCGTGATACGGGGGAAACGATTGCACTATACGAGGTGCAAAGAGGTAAGGGAAAACTAAACCATTTGTGTATGTGTTTTGATGAATTGTTGTAGCATGAACCATGATTTGAGAATACAAGCATGTTTAGTGTTGTGTTGTGATATAATTGCACACGGTTTTTATAGCCGGTTGGAGCCCATTATTTTGTGAGTTTATAAGCTGAGTGTGAAATTGCTTTATAAACCTTTGAGTTGCGTGAAAAGTAAATTGGGCTCTACGTTAAGGCGATATTGAGATTTGAGAAAATATGTGCGTGTTTTGCCGGTTGGAACTCGGTTTTAACATGTTTTGTGTTGAGTACACAAATGTTTTAAATGATTTTTACGAGAGAAAACCATTATGAGTTCTACGTGAAGGCATAACGTTTTATAAGATAATGGCTAATGATTGAGACTTAGGCGTGTCATGTTGAATACACATCGGGCCTTGCTCTGGTAGCATGTAAGACCGATATAGTGGGACGCCTGGGAATCGACCCAGGGACCATAGGCCTTGTTATGGTAACATGTAAGTCCGATTATTCCTCCGCTTTGGTAGCGTTGGGAGGCCTTGCTCTGGTAGCATGTAAGTCCGATATTCCTCCGTTTTGGTAACGAGAGATGCCTCCGTTTTGGTAACGTGAGATGACCCCCGTTCTGGTAACGCTGGGTGGCCTTGCTTTGGTAGCATGTAAGACCGAGAGAGTGGGCCGCCTGGGAACCGACCCAGGGACCACGTGATAGTGTGCATGAGGCGAGGCATTGCTCTGGTAGCATGTAAGGCCGGGCCTTGTTCTGGTAACATATAAGTCCAATATACCATGCATACGACCATATTGTCGACTTTCCCTCTATACGAGGATGCCTGGGATGCGCACCCAGAGGAGATTACACATTTGATGTGCCATGACGAGTTTTAATTGAGTTTTATTGCCTAGTCTCGTTTTACACATGAGTTGTGTTTTGTGACCTTGTCACATGCTATTTACTGAGGTGATTTTTATCACGTATTTTGAGAACAACCATTATCGCATATATTTACACATGCTTGTGAGTGCTCGATATTGAGCCTTTTTACCTTCATGTTTTCACATGATTTATGAGTTATGAGATGATGATGTTTTGAGAACTTTCATACTACGATTTCAAATGAGCTTCATAAACAAATACATATTTGTGATGTGTGATATGGTTTATATAACTGAGTTCCCTTACCCCCCTTACTGAGCGATTTGGAAGCTCACCCTGTTTTCTCTTCCCCCCAGATCGCTTCAAGTGAAGTGAGTTCCCTGCGACGTACGGGTTAGAGGCTAGTGGAGGACTTGAGCTCCAGGCCGTATTTTATGTACTGAGGTAGATATTTACTATTCATGTACCCAGACTAGAGTTATATTTACAGACACTTATTGTACAGTGATGTACGGGATGTATTAGGATTAATTAACTTGAAATTGAGTAATGTATATAATACAATATATACTATATTATGATGAGATCCTGAGGCATGATAATTATGATGATGTATGACACTGCACAGGAATGCACCCTTAATTGTGAATTAATGAGTAAAAAGTTTTAAATTAGCTATTTTCCGCGCTTCCGGGGCGTCACAGAGTTTTCTTGGTATCAGAGCTTAGGGTGTTTAGTACTGTTAGTGTCGGTTAAGTGAAATATGATACATCCCAAGTGTCTGTAATAGTCTGGTCATGAACTGAATCTGAGGATTGAGATTTCAATCGATTTTGATATGTACGCGCAGGAGACGAGTTGAGGTAGAGAATGAATAAACGACGAGGTCGTTCGAGGAGGCAGGCAGAGTCCCCTCCGCCACCTGTCCCACAACCAGAGAGTCCTAACTCTCAATTTAATCGGATTGAGACCGATGTGAGGCAAGGTTTTGAGCAGATGACAGCGTTATTCGCGTAACACTTTGGAGTTAATGCCTCGGGTACTACTCCTACACCACCACAAGGACCTCTCATACCCCCAATGCCTCCTGTCACTCAGCCTGATGATAGAAGTATGGTCCGATTGAAGGACTTTTTGAAAATGAATCCACCTGCATTTAAGGGAAAGAAGGATCCTACAGAGGCTGAGGAGTGGTTGACGGAGTTGAGAGTTATATTCGATTATCTGGGGTGCACCGATGCTGAGAGGGTCAGTATGAGTGCCTATATGTTGAAAGGGAGAGCTCGAGATTGGTGGGGTACTACCCAGGGTATTTTGATGTCTCACCAGGATGTGATTGGTTGGAAAGAGTTTCAGACAGCCTTTAGAGCCCAATATGTACCACGAGCTGCCCAGAGAAGGAGGCAATCAGAGTTTTTAAGTTTGGTACAGGGTGACATGTCTGTAGATGATTACGAGAGCCGATTTACCGCTCTGCTAAGATATGATCCAGAGACTTTCAAGAATGAAGAGCTCTGCACAGAGAGATTTGTGTATGGATTGAAGCACATCATCAGAGATCGATTGATTGGGTTGTGTATTACTGAGTTTGGAGATGCTCTGAGACGAGCATAAGAGATTGAGAGGGGAATTGAAATTGTACAGTCCCAGAATGAGTTTGGAGCAGTGATTAGGGACAAAGGCAAGAGGCCAGCGATCTCTCAAGCAAATGTTCGGAGAGGTTCCTTCAGGAGAGGAAGGATTGAGGTACAGAAGGGTAGATTGGAGAGACCCAAAGCTTATCCTATTATCAAGGAGACCCCTCGATATAGCAGGCCGGAGATAAGGGTTTGTAGAGACTGTGGCCGATCGCATGAGGGAAGTTGTACTGGGTCGATCCGTGGATGTTTTAGATGTGGTGACATGGATCACAGAGTGAAGGACTATCCTCAACCTCAGATACCACATGCTCCGGAGCCTACTAGACAGCAGCCTCAGAAAGTGAATCCCCAGAGACGGGCCACGGCTGCAGAGAAGGGGAAGAAACCTGTGACACAGGGACGTGTGTTTGCCCTGGATAAGGAAACTGCAGACACTTCAGCAGAAACTATAAGAGGTACACTTTCTGTTTGTAATCATAAGGCTCATGTGTTGATAGACCCAAGATCCACGCATTCGTTTATTTCAGAGCATTTTGCATGTAGTTTAAATTTGAAGTTTGAACCTCTAGAGTATGTACTACATGTAAATACCCCTATGCGTGAATCCTAGAGAACTGAGTTAATCTGTAGAGGATGTGAAATAAAGGTGGGAGATAGAGTCATGTTAGCAGATCTAATCATGTTGAATATACATGGGTTTGATGTAATTCTGGGGATGGATTGGTTGGCAACCAATCGAGTGAGTTTAGACTGCTACACTAAGATTGTAACTTTCTCCCTACCTGAACCTTACAGTGTACGGTTGAGATATTGAGGAAATGAATATGTGGAATTCTAGTAAGTAATTTGAGAATTTTAATATTATTTTTTAGAGTATTAAATATGATTGTTCATGTGAAGGTTACGAAACACTCATCTCAGACGATGAGCGGGAACATCCGAGGATTGAGGATATACCTGTGGTGTGTGAATTCCCGGATGTTTTCCCAGATGAGCTGCCAGGTTTACCACCAGAGAGAGAGCTAGAGTTTACCATTGATTTAGTACCAGATACTCAGTCGATCTCTAAACCTCCCTACAGGATGGCATTAGTGGAACTTGAGGAATTGAAGAAACAACTACAGGAGTTATTGGATCAAGGGTTCATTAGGCCCAGTGTTTCACCGTGGGGAGCACCGGTTTTATTTGTCAAGAAGAATGATGGTAGTCTCAGATTATGCGTAGACTACCGGCTGTTGAATAATGTCACGGTGAAGAATAAATACCCACTGCCCAGGATTGATGATCTACTTGATCAACTAAGAGGGGCCTCAGTCTTTTCTAAGATTGATTTGAGATCGAGCTATTACCAATTGAGGATCAAGGAAGAAGATATTCCCAAGACGGCCTTAAGAACAAGGTATGGCCATTATGAATTTCTGGTGATGTCCTTTGAATTGACGAACGCCTCTGCTGCATTTATGAGGTTGATGAACGAAGTGTTCAGAGACTATCTAGATAAATTTGTGATAGTCTTTATTGATGATATCCTAGTATACTCTCGGTCGTATGAGGAGCATGCACAGCATTTGTGGTTAGTACTTCAAATACTTCGAGATAAGAAATTATACGGAAAGCTTATTAAGTATGAGTTTTGGTTGAATCAGATAGCTTTCCTTGGTCATATAGTCTCAGAGGAAGGAGTATCAGTGGATTCAAGTAAAGTAGCAGCTGTGCTTAGTTGGGAGAGACCAAGGACAGTTACTGAGGTGCGAAGCTTCCTTGGTTTGGCAGGGTATTACAGAAGATTTGTGGAAGGATTTTCAAGGATTGCCGCTCCTTTGACTAAACTCACGCGTAAGGAGACTCCGTTCATATGGACTGATCAATGTGAGCTCAGTTTTCAGGAGTTAAAAAGGAGATTGACAACGGCACCTGTGTTAACTATTCCTGAGGGATCAGGAGGATTTTCGGTGTATAGTGATGCATCTCATCAAGGATTGGGGTGTGTGCTTATGCAGCACGGAAGAGTGGTCGTATATGGATCGCGACAGTTGAAAGACCATGAGCGAAATTACCCCACGCATGATTTGGAGTTAGCCGCTGTGGTATTTGCTTTGAAGATCTGGCGACACTACTTATATGGGGAAAGATTCCAGATCTTCACTGATCACAAGAGTTTGAGATATCTCTTTGATCAGAAAGAGTTAAACATGAGACAAAGGAGATGGATGGAACTCCTTAAGGATTATGACTGCGAGATTCTATATCATCCGGGTAAGGCGAATGTAGTTGCTGATGCCCTGAGCAGGAAGAGTATGATATCTGCTATGATGATCAGGGAATGGGATTTGTTAGAGCAGTTCGCCGAACTTCAGATCAAAGTTAAAGAGGTAGAGACTAGATTTTTGGCTAGCTTACGGATAGAGCCCAGGATCATGGATCAGATTAGAACTGGGCAGCGTAGTGATCAAAGGTTGATAGATATGGTTAGCCAAGCTGAACAGAGTTCGCAGTCGGATCTCACAGTCAATGAGGATGGATTGTTGAGATTCAAAGGATGGATTTGTGTACCGAACGATGATACCCTGAAGAGACAGATACTACGAGAATCCCACTGCTCGCGATACACCATGCACCCAGGGAGTACTAAGATGTACCGAGACTTGAGAAAGGTGTACTAGTGGAGTGGTATGAAGCGAGATGTGGCAGAGTATGTGGCCAGGTGTTTAATATACCAGCAAGTGAAAGCTGAGCATCAGAAGCCTGGAGGGTTACTACAGCCCTTACCTATACCTACATGGAAATGGGAGCATGTCACCATGGATTTTATTATGGGTTTACCGAGGACCCGAAGAGGTTGTGATGCGATATGGGTCATTGTGGATAGATTGACCAAGAGTGCCCACTTCCTTGCCATCAAGAGCACAGATACTGTGGATGCCTTAGTTGAGCTGTATGTCAGCAAGATGCTAGATTACATGGGGCTCCGGTGAGTATTACTTCTGATAGAGATTCCCAGTTTACTTCCAGATTTTGGACCCAGTTTCAAGAGTCCATGGGATCTCGGTTGAGTTTTAGTACCGCCTATCATCCTCAGACAGATGGTCAGTCAGAGAGGACTATTCAGACCCTGGAGGATATGTTAAGGGCGTGTACGATGGATTTTAAGGGATCATCGGATGATCACCTGCCCCTAGCAGAGTTTGGGTACAATAACAGCTATCATGCAAGTATTGGAATGGCACCCTTTGAGGCTCTATATGGTAGGAGGTGTAGATCCCCTGTAGCTTGGGAAGAAGTCGGTGACAAAAAGATAAATGCTCCCGAGCTTGTTGAGCAAGCTGTACAGAGTGTAAAACTCATATGTGAGAGGCTACGGGCTGCACAAGGTAGACAGAAAAGCTACACGGATGTGCGTAGACGGCCACTCGAGTTTGATGTTGGTGATGCAGTATTTTTGAAAGTATCACCGAGTAAGGGTATCGTGCGATTTGGGAAGGAAGGAAAATTGAGTCCTCGATACATAGGACCATTCGAGATTCTTGAGAGAGTGGGAGAGGTAGCCTACAGATTGGCATTACCCCCACAGATGTCCGGAATACACAACGTCTTTCATGTATCTATGTTGAGGAAGTACCACCCGGACCCTTCTCATGTTATAGAGTATGACGAGATGGACATACAGGAGGACATGAGCTACACTGAGGAACCCGTCCGGATTCTCGATAGAAAGGAGAAGGTACTGAGAACCAAGAGCATCCCATTAGTGAAAGTTTTGTGGAAACATCACTCAAGGGAAGAAGCAACGTGGGAACTAAAGAACCTCATGAAGGAGAAATACCCTCATCTCTTTAACTAGTTGAGTTGAATTTGGAGGACCAAATTCATTTAAGGTGGGGAGGATGTGAGATCTGAGGATTTCAGACATATTTTAATTATGTAATACGAACTTGAAGTATAATTTATTGAGCTAAGTGAATTGGGGAATGATAATTGGAGATTTATATGTAAGTGTTTAAAATAAGTATGAAGTTATGAGGACAGATCGATCTGGGAGAAGGAGAGATCGATCTGATGAGTTAAAAATGACAAGGAATGAGGAATTTAAGGAGCAGATCGATCTTCAATGGAAGAGGATCGATCTCCTTATGATTCTGTTTGAGAGAAGATCGATCTCATGAGGAAGAGATCGATCTCCAAATGTTTCTGTTTGGGAGGAGATCGATCTCTCCAAGGCGCAGATCGATCTCATAAAGCCATAAAGAGATCGATCTCACCCCTCGACAGATCGATCTCCTAGGCATAAATTACCCCAAATCGTCCCCAAATTCAAATGCAGATCGATCTCATCAAGAGCCAGATCGATCTCCTACCCTCAGTCTATATAAGGAATCCCTGCTTTCTCCTGCAATTTCACTTTCTCTCTCTTCCAACCCCCATTTTTCACCGAGCCCTAGCTTTCTCACTCATCCAAAGCACCCATTTCCGTCCAAATCAGAAGTTGTGGCAAGAAGGAAAGTTGTTCCTCACCCAAGGGAGAACAACATACTTGGAAATCGAAAGACGGATCGAATCGAGGCAAGAGATAAGCTCTCCACAAGCTTTGGGTAATTTCTAAACTTCGATCCTTATATTTGAGATGATTTTGGTGATGATAGTTATTGGCATTGTGTTGAAATAGCTAAAAAATGATTAGGGATTGATGAAATTACAATGTAGTTGGAGTGATGATGATATTTAGCAACTTTGGTAAATTTAGGAATTTTGAGCTATAAATGGAGATTTAGACAATGTGGTGTATTAGCATAGATATTGTGGCATAGGAAATATAGAATGTTGAGGTGTTGTGAGCGAGATTGTGGTTTGTGATGGAGTTATGAGAATTGAGAAATTTGAGGAGTTATGAGCAATTATGCTCGATTTTGAGAATTGAGGTTGATGTGATAATGAGTATTGATGTTTTAAAATCGTTTGGACAGCTCGGGAGTTCCAGAGTGGAATGCGAGGCTAGTCCGTGATACGGGGGAAACGATTGCACTATACGAGGTGCAAAGAGGTAAGGGAAAACTAAACCATTTGTGTATGTGTTTTGATGAATTGTTGTAGCATGAACCATGATTTGAGAATACAAGCATGTTTGGTGTTGTGTTGTGATATAATTGCACACTGTTTTTATAGCCGGTTGGAGCCCATTATTTTGTGAGTTTATAAGCTGAGTGTGAAATTGCTTTATAAACCTTTGAGTTGCGTGAAAAGTAAATTGGCCTCTACGTTAAGGCGATATTGAGATTTGAGAAAATGTGTGCGTGTTTTGCCTGTTGGAACTCGATTTTAACATGTTTTGTGTTGAGTACACAAATGTTTTAAATGAGTTTTACGAGAGAAAACCATTATGATTTCTACGTGAAGGCATAACGTTTTATAAGATAATGGCTAATGATTGAGACTTAGGCGTGTCATGTTGAATACACATCGGGCCTTGTTCTGGTAGCATGTAAGACTAATATAGTGGGACGCCTGGGAACCGACCCAGGGACCACAGGCCTTGTTCTGGTAACATGTAAGTCCGATTATTCCTCCGCTTTGGTAGCGTTGGGAGGCCTTGCTCTGGTAGCATGTAAGTCTGATATTCCTCCGTTTTGGTAACGAGAGATGCCTCCGTTTTGGTAACGTGAGATGACCCCCGTTCTGGTAACGCTGGGTGGCCTTGCTTTGGTAGCATGTAAGACCGAGAGAGTGGGCCGCCTGGGAACCGACCCAGGGACCACGTGATAGTATGCATGAGGCGAGGCATTGCTCTGGTAGCATGTAAGGCCGGGCCTTGTTCTGGTAACATATAAGTCCAATATACCATGCATACGACCATATTATCGACGTTCCCTCTATACGAGGATGCCTGGGATGTGCACCCAAAGGATATTACACATTTGATGTGCCATGATGAGTTTTAATTGAGTTTTATTGCCCAGTCTCGTTTTACACATGAGTTGTGTTTTGTGACCTTGTCACGTGCTATTTACTGAGGTGATTTTTATCACGTATTTTGAGAACAGCCATTACCGCATATATTTACACATGCTTGTGAGTGCTCGATATTGAGCCTTTTTACCTTCATGTTTTCACATGATTCATGAGTTATGAGATGATGATGTTTTGAGAACTTTCATGCTACGATTTCAAATGAGCTTCATAAACAAATACATATTTGTGATGTGTGATATGGTTTATATAACTGAGTTCCCTTACCCCCCTTACTGAGCGATTTGGAAGCTCACCCTGTTTTCTCTTCCCCCCAGATCGCTTCAAGTGAAGTGAGTTCCCTGCGACGTACGGGTTAGAGGCTAGTGGAGGACTTGAGCTCCAGGCCGTATTTTGTGTACTGAGGTAGATATTTACTATTCATGTACCCAGACTAGAGTTATATTTACAGACACTTATTGTACAGTGATGTACGGGATGTATTAGGATTAATTAACTTGGAATTGAGTAATGTATATAATACAATATATACTATATTATGATGAGATCCTGAGGCATGATAATTATGATGATGTATGACACTGCACAGGAATGCACCCTTAATTGTGAATTAATGAGTAAAAAGTTTTAAATTAGCCCTATTTTTCGCGCTTCCGGGGCATCACAGAACAGTTCACGAACCTCAGTTTGGATATGACCCCGCCTAACGTTGATAGTGGATTTATGATAGCTAGCCTGTAGTTGGAACCGGATTTGGTAGATCGAATTCGACAGGCTCAGCGAGTTGATCAGCAGTGCAATGATATTGTCGGGCAGATACAGAGGGGTACAGAAACGCTATTTGAGTTGAGTTCAGATGGATTGTTGAGGTTTAGAGGTAGGATATGTGTTCCTGATTATGCGAAGATTAGAAGGTTGATCTTGACAGAGGCTGTCAGTCAACATCCATATCCACATCTCATCCATTTTATAATTTAAATTCATTTAAAGAAATAAAAATTACTTTTATATATATGCGGAAGCATTTACATCGGTTTCTATTATATACATCCCTTTTGTATAAAAGATAGCTTTATTGTGCACTATTTTACAGGATACAAAATTTTTCTCATAAATGTATACCTCTGTACTACTGGAGAACTAGAGAACACGGTAGGAGGAACAACTGCAGTAAACTCACTACTGCGCAGAATCTGTGGATGAGGAAAGGGGGTGAGCTATCACGCTCAGTAAGGAAAATACAAAAGCAGGTAGATAACTACACTATCTACATGCTTAAAATATATACATTCATTTTCCTTATAAAGCATATGCATTCTTTAAAAATAACTTTCATCAATGCAAAATCATCAATTCGCTTGATGGGTATATGCATATTCTTTTCAAAATCACACAACAGCTTACTCATTTCAACCATCATACAGAATCACACAGCAGGTTACTCATTTCAACCATCATACAAAATCACACAGCATACTCTTTGAAAATGCTTTACACTTAGCAAAATCATTAGTAAATCAATATACATGAGACATATGATAGGATATCATATCACCAGTATCACACAGCAGGGGACATATGTCACCTCACACAGTAGTTTTAAAATTTCATATCACACAGAATAAGGACTTATGACCATAGTCTGGATTCTAGGTAATCACTGATCAGGTGTGCAGGAATCCCATGCTTGGGGAGGCGGATCAACCATCCCTTCAGCTCACTAAGAATCACTAAAATATCACGACACATCGTACTCTGTGGTTAACGCTCACAGTACAGCGTGCTCCCGTAGATCCTTTACCACCAATTTTTATTGTCTCAAAATCTCGTGCGAGCAGGTCTATGCAAGATCATTCAGTAATACACGATGGCTCTAGCACGGTTTTACTCATCACACAGCAAAAATCATAAAACCTCGTGCGAGCAACTTAGCGTAAGATCACACAGAAATACCTGAGGCCTCTAGAACGATTTTACTTATCACACAGTAAACATCATGAAACCATGTGCGAGCAACTCAGCGTAAGATCACATAGCATTACCTGAGGCCTCTAACACGGTTTTACTTAAAATCACTCTAAGTCAAGGAAGTTACATGCGAGCATAGTCAGAGTAAGATCACTTAGCAGTACTCGATGGCTCTAGCATGATTTCCCAAAATCTAGTGCGAGCTCTCTAGTGTATCACACAGCACTTAACTTTAGCACCATTTGCTTTCTAAAAATCCTTTTAAAATGATATGCGAGGAAGGTTGGTAAATCTACTGTTACCACAATGGCTTTAGCACAAGTTCACACAGAAATCCGATAGATGGCTCCAATCAGGTGAAAACAATATCCCTGATCGAATTCACTTCGACAAATCACAAAGTATGAGCGAGAGGACAATTTCCCTTCAATCGCTCATTACACACTTTTTACATAATAAAACATGCGTTTTGTGTCAAATAGTTAAATCGAGAGCCAATCTACCCTTTTACATTTTCGAAACAACTTATCACCATAAAGATACTGAAAGCATGCACTTTATGCATCTATGTTTTTTCGATCATTTATAGTATATCCTCAATTTTGGTTTTTATATAGATATTTTGATATCTATATACTTTACAGATACTGCTTATTCTTATACAAGGATTTATCAAAATACGTATAGCTATCTCTAATAGCTCGCATAAATCTCTTACCTCGAATCACGCTCGAATCACTTTCCTTTGATTTCCAATACTCGTGATCTGGTTTAATCGACTCCAATTATATCTCCAAGGGCTGCAATTATTTACTAATCACATCATTATACTTTAATATACTTTATTCTCACTTGCATGAAATTCAAATCAATGCATTAGGCCCCTTTTTACGCCAATTTGGCCTTGTTACAACTTATTGGACTTTACTCTTTTAAGTCCATTTCGATTATATTATTCATTTCTTGAGAATCTATTAGACTCATCGAGTCTATTGATTCGTATTGAGCCGACCTTCAGCTCAAAATGCCTTAAGTTCACCATTTTTCCTTCACTAAGGCAATTTATCAAACACCTCATATGTCTATTTTCAATCATTATCTATTCCAACATATGGATTTGACAAAACTATCTTAGAATCATGTATACATGCTTAATAACATCAATGCATGCTTAAATCATCATTAACTCTATGCCATATCAACTTTCTCTCTATTTCTCACACTAGGCTCACTTTAGGTCATGGAGGATTAAGCATGTTCAAGGATGTTTTAGCCCACATTACATACACTAATCAACTCATCAAAATGTCTAGATTAACGAACTAGAAGTTGGTATATTGAAATCTTACCTAGCTTAACTTTTCTCATTTTTTGCCAAATTTGGGAAACATACTTTTTCTCCTTCAATCCAGCAACTCAACCTCTATATTTCAACTATGTTGTTCTCCTCATTATAAGGAACAACTTTGCTCAAAGTAATCTTTCTCAAATCAGATTGTAAGGTGATGATTTTTAGAGTGAGAAAACTAGGTTACTTTGTTTTCAATTGAGAAGAAAGAGTTGTTTCGTGGAAGAAGAACTTAGCTGTCAGGTTTTATAGAATTAACCTAACAAGATCGAGCTCCAAGGGTGAGAGATCGATCTGCTCATGGGATAGGATCGATATGCTCATGGGATGGGATCGATCTTTGCTAAGCAGAAGTCTTTAGAGATCGATCTGGCTCGAGAAGAGATCGATCTTTGCTAGGTCAAGGCAATTAGAGATCGATCTGTCTTATGGGAAGAGATCGATCTTGTCCAAACAGAAGCAACTTGAGATCGATCCTTGCTAATCAGAATCCTTTCGAGATCGATCTGCTCTGAATGAGGGATCGATCTCCCTTTTGCAGAATGCTTGGCATTACATTTCAAGGCAATTAGATCGATCTCCCCTTGCAATGAGATCGATCTCCTCTTGCTCTGCAGCATTTCAGCTGCAATTTTTCCAGATTTTGAAAGGAAACTTTGCATTTACTTGCTTCACTACTCATTTTGCATTCCATTCACACTTAGAACTTAAAAATATCTATTTCTTATGATTCATATATAATGTAACTTATCTGTACATCCCGAAATGATAAAGAATATATAGAAATTTACGGGCCTTACAAGAACAGAAGTCGAGAACAGGGGAAGCTCCTTCTCGGCAACGGTAGTCACGGTGGAAGGATGAAACGGTGGCGACAGTGATAGATAAGGATGGTCGAATCATGAGGATGACGATGGTGATGGCAGGAATGTGACTAGTAGAGGAGGAGTTAGTGCCGAATAGAAAGGAAGAGATAGTGAACA
Source organism: Firmiana major (assembly GCA_033439115.1). Lineage (NCBI taxonomy): Eukaryota > Viridiplantae > Streptophyta > Magnoliopsida > Malvales > Malvaceae > Firmiana > Firmiana major. The sequence goes on along the minus strand of CM065908.1, from coordinate 38,376,907 downwards.
GGGTTGCTGGGTGAGAAACGAAGAAGAAAAGAAGGAGAAGGAAGAAAAAGGCGGGAAAAAGGAAAAAGGATTAAAAAAAAGGAAGAATATATATATATATATATATATATATATATATATATATATGAGAATAGAAGAAAAAGATTTAAGAAATAAGAGAGTGTATTGAAAATTAGGGAAAAGCCCATGGGAAAAACAGTCCGAAAATATTAGTTAGAAATTTTTGGGGAAATAAATCGATTGGAGCGGATCCACTGACCCGCACCACTGAGGTATCGAGGACTACAGGCAGTCACCGAGGTAAGGAAAATTATGTGGCTGCTAGAGATAAATTCATGTAATTTTTTGTGGATTTGTAGATATTGCATCTTAGGCCGAATATACAAGTATCGAAATTTTAGAAGGCATTAGATTGATTTTATAGTATCAAAAATTATAGAAAAACTTTATTATCGATTACTTGGTCTATCTTCACCAAGATAAATTTAATATAATTTATTTAAATAAATATCAATATAGTTTTGATTATTGATTTTAATTGAAGTTCCTAGTTTACTCACTATAGCCTATTTATTAACATTTTTAACTGAGAAAAAAAAGGCTAGTCAGCCTCTCTTGAATTGTTTTATTAAATGAACTGAATTTATAAGCGATTTAAAGGAAATGATCTACTTATAAAGTTATTCTGATGATATGTGCTTGAGCGCATACTGACTATGTGTCGTACGGTCTGACTTGTACTGATTTTGAGACAAAGGCGTTGGTGAGATCATGCTACACTACTATCTATTTTGTTTTTGTTTTGTGGTCCACGGAGTACGATGTACCGTACCGACACGCACGCAAGTACGATGTACCGTGTTTTTTATTTTGGTCTTTGGACATTCTAATTATGTTTTGTAAGTCATTAGGGTAGCTGACCACTCCCTCGTCAATTGACATCTTGGTACACTTGATCAGTGATTGCCCGGACTCACCGACATTGGTCAATAGTCATTTTTGAATTTTTATATAGCATGTTCTGTCTTGTCTCGTCTATTTGATTTTCTGAACTGATCGTTCGAACGATATCGTCTATTTGATTTAGTGATTTAACCGTATGGAATCTGTGTTATTCTATTGTATAAAGACACTGTGGGGGCCACCTCTTAAATCATGCGGGAGCAAAGTTTCACACAGTCGTCTTAATATCACAGTATAAAGTTTTAAAATTTCGTATTTTTGAATGGAAATCGTCTACTCTACTGCTTTAAGTTTTGGAAATTTGTATTTACTACAGTAAACTGATTACACTGTCAATTTTGATTTCCGACTCCGATGTGCACTGTGATTTTTTGAAACTGTTTATTCTGCTTATTAAAGTTCTGAGATATTGGTATTTACCACAGTAAACTGATTACTCTATCGATATTGATTTTGTTTCTGATTTTTCGACTCTGATTTTACTGAATTGACAGTGACTCTATATATTTTTCCTGATAAACATATTTTGATGATATATATTTAGGTAGTGTATTTATCTACCTGTCATGTGTTTTTTTTACTGAGCACGTTGAGCTCACCCCCTTACTTTCCTCCACAGAGCCTGATCCATAGCTGGGATTGTTTTGTAAGTCGAATAAATTTGCACAACCACACGTCGACAAGGTATTCGCCCGTGTTAAAGGTATACTCAATATAGGCATCTGTTTTTGTATCTAAATCTTTGTAAGTACAGTAATGTATAGAGAAACGTGTTTGGGGAATGTGAACATGAAAGAACAATTATGATGATTAATTGAAGGGTACCTCTATTGGAATTATGTTTGAAATTGTTACCAAGAAATTAATTTACTAGTCAGAATTATTGTTTGATTTGTTATCGACTCTTAGTCCAACCAAAATGTGTGTAAATCGGGTCGTTACAGTGATGTTTGTTTAATCAGCTTTAGACATTAATATTTGCTTTTATGCTGTTATTTCCTATGTTCATAAACAAATACTTTCTACGATTTTACGATCGAAAATGCTCAACCTATGTGATTACATAATGTATGCTTCATGCTTATTTCTCCAAAATGCCATTCATATAGTATTTTTTTTTTCGTGCTTGTTCCCAAAACCTTTGTCATCTTTAAAACATTAATACACTTGAATCTTTTTAATATGACAAAAAAGGAGAGAAGGGGAGAAAGATGAATTAATCAACCTTCATGCAAAATCATCATAGTGCTTACACTTAAGGGGAGAAATGATTTTGCAAAGATCAAAATTAAATATCAAATTGAGGAGGAGTTTGAGAAATTAAAATTAATTCATCTTAAGTTTTGATATGACATTTCACAGACTTTATAAGAATATAATTTTAATTAATAGCATGATTCACACTTAAACTTTAATGCAAAATGAATCATATGAAATTATGCTAAATATTTGGAGAATTTAAATGTGCGTACAAAATTGAATATTGATTGATTTATTTATGAATGTTTGATGCTTTAGTCTAAGAATTTTCTTCTCTTAAATGCCAATATAGTATGCTTACTATCCAAAGTATTGATATGCTTTAAACTTGTATTGATACTCGTTATTTAAATCTTCATGGGTCTAATAGGTGCATCGATACCCCATCGTTACCATGAAACAGAAGCATTATTCTCTATGCTAGTATTGATACACTAGGATATAGTATCAATAGACATTTATTTGAGTTTGTAGGAATTTTTCATGAAGTATTTGTAAGACCTGATTTTTATCGTATTTTCTTATGATTCACGTGATGTAAACATGGTTTTATGCAAATTGAATCATAAGAAGAGTTGTACGTGAATGAAAAATGCAAATGGAATGAATAAAAATTCCCGAATGTATTTAAAGATCAAATGAAGGATTGAAATGGCCACAGATTAAATGAATGGGATTCGGACTGGAGATAAAGATTTAAAACACGAAATGAGTGAGTGTTCGTGAAGGGAAGTTGGATTAGCTTGGTCCCGAACACGTTGAAGGGTAAATCGGTAAGCGATCGAAATTGACCGATTTAAATTTTAAAATATTTAAGTTGATTAATATTCGACTGAAAATTGACCCGAAAAATATGTAATTGTGTAGCTCAACAATTGACGTCAAACGAGAGCTCGAGTCAGCTTCAGTTTGCGTACCATCATGGAATCTCGAGTAAGTAACCCTTATTTACAACAATTTGCATAGTTATGCGTGTTACAAATTTACCGCATAAATTACGAATTAATTCCGTATAAAATGAATTAAATTCTGAAATTTGAGATAAATTGTCGTAAATAATTAATTGAGCTATGCAAGAGTTTAGAACGAGGTCCAATAAATACTATAGATCCAATGAGCCCATTAGGCCTCGATGATGTGAATAGTAAGTGGAAATGGGCTTATGGCCGATTAAGGCCCATTAAGGTGCAACCGGGCCCAATAGGGGTAAACAGGCCCAATGATTTAAATTAAGCCCAGTAAAAGTGAAATATTGATAAACATGTTTGGATTTAACCCGATAAATGATTATCTGCAGCTCCAAAGAACATATTGGGAGCTAAACGGATCGGGTGATCGGTAGCGTTGGGAAAAGTCAGACTGTACAGAGTAAAATGAGGTAAGAAATTTTGTGAGTAGTTAGAGGTAGCTACGTGTATTTTTAATAGCTTTTGTATACACTTAAAATGTATAAAGGTCCTAGAAATTGATTAAAAATTTTAAGGACTCGAGATAGGTAAAAGACTATTTTACCCCTACTAGGGAAATTCACCTAAGGATGGTGAAAGCATGACATGTATGAAATGCATGATTTGAGGAATTTTTGTGACCTTTTAGCAAAGTAAATTGGTAGATTAGCCAGTAATTGCATAAATTTCACAAGATAATACTACTTAAGTGTTATTTAGATTTAAATGAAATTTCTTAGGAAAATGGGCCAACTATCAAGTTTATATGAAAATAGATAGTGTTGGAGCATTGCTCACACTATATCTGAGTTTGTGAGTCTGCATAAAAGGTGCTGAAGCGGTTGCTCACACCGATTTGTGTGACATCATATGCATAAAATGTGCTAGAGCGGCTGCTCACACCGATTTTTACTATTGTGAAATGCATGACAGGTGCTGGAGCCTAGCTCACACCCTGTTTTGACTTGATATGCATAAAAAGGTGCTAGGGCGATTGCTCGCACTAGTTTTAATGATTTGATATGCATGAGAGGTGCTGGAGCTTAGCTCGCATCCTGTTTTGATATGATAATTGCATAAAAGCCGTATTGGAGCCTTGCTCGTACGTGATTTAATCGATTTAATTGCATAAAAGCCGTGCGGGAGTGTAACTTGCATGAGATTTGATTTCTTTATGCATGAAACCGTGTTGGAGCGTTGCTTGCATGAAGTTTTGACTTACTTGAGCAATTATTCGTGCTGGAACATTTCTCTCACGAAGTTTTGAATAATTTATGTATGATGCCGTGCTGGAGCATTGCTCGCACGAGGCTTTAATGGATTTTATGCATAAAACCGTATTGGAGCTTGCTCGCACGTGATTTTATATGGATTTATAACTCTTTTAAAGTCGTACTAGATTGCTGCTCGTACGCAGATTTTACTGATTTTTATGAAAACATCTTGGAGCTTCGCTCGCACGAGGTTTTCAGATATCATGAATATGCATGGAGCCATGCTGGAGCTTTACTTACTCAGGGATTTATATGACATGCATATAGTCATGTTGGAACCTCCTGTAGACTGTGTGTCACAGTGAGATGATATACCCACACGTACATACTGAGACATAGGTTGGTATGAGTGGATAAGACCTACGGCAGACACCCCCTGACTATGATTTGGGTTCACGGAGTACGTTGTACCATGTATGTCACGCGGAGTACACTGTACCGTAGGGATTGTTAGAGTGGAGTGGCATTAGCCACGAGCCTGTAAGTCTTGCCCTCACAATCCTGGTATTTATGTTGTTCTAGCAGCAGAATTGACCCACCTCCCGTTTCAAGTGTGATACCTCGCACACTAGGTACCGTGTAGCTAGGGATCACTAGGATATGGCCATAGTCCTCGATGTTACTGATATAGTCACCGACATGTCTCACATGATATAACTTTTGGTCTTGATAGACCAAGGTAGACCTGAGGGAGGGGTCAGGCCCCTAATTTTGTGATTTTCACTAAGATGTGATTTTCTACTATGATGCTAGATTTTTCAGAGGATTTTATGGCATGTGACCCTAAAAGAAGGGTGATTTTATAACAGAATTTTATAATGAATTTTTAATGAATTTGAGATTGATTTATGAGATGATTGACCTGGAGGGTTATTTTATACTGAGCTTTAATGAAGTGATTTAAATGGAGTAGCATGAGGAGTTTTCCATGCTTTAATTACAAATTCATGAAAAGAATTGTCTCTCATGATTTGTTTTACATGGCATGAAATAATGCATGATCTTGATTTACTTCATGCGAATTATGATTTTACATAAAATGTCATTGATGCATGAGTTGCATGATTTCTATATGCACGAATAGTTTTTATAAACTATGGCATTGATATATGCATGATTTCGTGTGTGAGATTTAAACGAAAAGAAATGGATTTAAGGGCATGACATTATGAGCATGTAGATAGTGGAGCTATCTATTTACTTGCATAATTGTCTTACTGAGCGTGTGGTTGCTTACCCCTCCCCCTTATTTTCCTCCTCTACAGAGTACTTTCAGTAGTTTGAGCGTGGCTGAGGACTTGCATCTTTGGTATCCGCTGCGTCCCATCGAGAGACAGGTATACACATTTGTATAGTTTTGTATCTGAACATGTAAATGCACAGTACTGTAAACGGATATAATGTCGAGGATATAAGGTTATGTAAATACCATTGTGAATGGATTTAGTGAAAGTCAAGGGATAGTAAATCCTGATGTGTGAATGTGAATATGGAAAATGGAATGGTAAATAGGTGATAGGGGACTAACACCGAAATATAGCCCAACTGTTGGTAGGATGGTCACGATCAAAGAAAAGTAAGAATTAAATAACAAACAAAAAAATTTATAGTGATTTTTAGGTAATTTGGGTTGTGACAGTATTGATATGCAAAAGATACGTATCGATACCCTCAAGTCTGATCGTACTAATGGTTGAAAATCTGTGTCTACCAATGTAAGAAATTCAAAGATACTTCACCAAAGCCATGAACTCATGATGGACCATAAAAGGATGAAGTAAAGAAGTTAACAAGAGAAAGCTACAATTCCACATCCTTTGTACACTTATATCAAATACTTATATCTTAAGTCGTAATTGTAATTCCTTCCTAGTCTAAACTTGTATGCATCCTACCTTTTTAGAGATCTTAAGAATACTCTTTGTAATCCGATCCAACAATTGTAAAGGGGAGTGAACCCTTGAGAGCTAAATTGTAAGGAAAGATGGGGTAAGGTTAAGTTTTCTCTTTGAGCCATAAAAGGAAGATCTTATTAAAGGTTTTTTCCTTAAGCCTACAAAGAGTAAAGGTTAAGTTTTCTACTTGAACCTGTGAAAAAGAAGGCGTTGTAAGATTATCCTTAAGTCTTGGGAAAAAGAAATGTTTTCTTCTTGAGCCTGCAAAAGAAAGAGTGAAAAGTCCAAAACTCATAGTAAATTTGACAAGTCTTTAAAGGAGCTTAAGGGAGAAAACATAAGCAAAGGGAACTGAACTTCTTAAAATACTTGTGTATATTTTCTCTTCCCTACACTTTTTATTTTAGTTTTTGCATAATTGTTTTATTTACCTTGTGCTTAATAATTAGGATAAATAATGTAGTAAAAAGTAAAATTGAAAAACCAAATCTAAATTAGTGCTGAAATTGATTAACCCCTCTCAATTTAGTAAGTAAACCAACACAAATAAATAAATAAAAATAAATAAAAACATTTTTCTCAATCTTAGTACCGAATTTAATACTTTTTTCTTAGTTCTTATCTCTACTTACCTCACCACCTGTCCTTAATAAAGTCAATTTTAAGGGTGTAAGGGAAGCAAACATGAACAAATGTTTTCGTTTATCTTTTAATATTTCGTGTTTATTTTTGTTTCTTAAGTTCGTTCATAAATATATGTTTTTTAATATTGAACGAACATATTACAAATATGTATTCGCGAATATTAACATATTCATGAAAACTAAACAAATAAAAATTATTCAAATAAATTGTATTCATTCTAATATATATGAAACCAAAATTAAATAAATCTTACATAAACATTTAATTTTGATAATTACATAACAAAATAACATATAAATAACTATGAAATTTAAAAATTTATTAATATCAAATAACGCATAAATGTAAACCGATTCATTACACAAATAAATTTTATACAAATTTTAAATAAATTTATTCATGAATATAAATAAATAAATCACACCTCTATTTCCTATCATTTAATAAAATTAATAAATAAATAAAAATATAACACATTCACTATATTTTACCGAATATTCCCTTCTGTTACAACCCTAGTCAACTCACATCAGGCAGCTTAACGCTCTGATGATCCATCGCCTGTTATGTTTTACCGTCACATCTGATCATCACCCACCAATCCATTCGCACTTCACATTTTGAAAAAAAGAAAAAGAAAAATGAAAGCCCTTAAGAAGGAACCTCTTTCCCTTCTCCCACTGTCCCGTCAGTTTTGGGTAACCAAAGGAAAAACTGGAAAAAGAAAAAAGAAAAAAGAAAAAAAATAGAAGAGGCATATTTCAGGTCTGTGCGTGAATCTAATAAAATCTGGAAGGTGGATTTGTTTCATGTTAGATTCACGCACAAACTCGTAATCTGTCTTTTCATCTCTCTTCTTTTCCAATATTTCCTTTATCGTATCTTCAAGTTGCTGTCTGTCTTTTTTTTTTCCCAGAAGAATTTCGAATTTTAATCTCTAATTTTGGAGAACAGAAAAGTAAACTTAATTCAGCTGCTGTTGTCAAGTCTGCCTGTTGACTGCTGAGCTAAAGAAGCACAACAGCTCTCTAAAATTTCAAGGTAATTATGTCAAATTTTACTTCAAATTTGAGTAATTTTAAGTAATAAAATAATGAGTTTGTTTTGGGGAATTATTCCAGCATTTTAATATGTTATATTAGTTAGGAAAAAGTTTGAATCAGACTATTATCGAAAGGAAATAGGTGAAAAATTACAAAAGAAAAAGAAAAGAAAAAGAATAATACCCATTCACTGCAAATTAGGTACATGAGCTTGCTGAGAAACTTTGATGTTTTATTTTCATCCTCTTTTAATCTTGCCCGGCACTGAACAATTGCTTCTCATAATTGCCTTCATCTTAGCCATGTAATTCCTTGGAATCTTATTGCCATGCATATGGAAATACTCTATTATAAAGTCTTCTTAATTTTCTGTTGGCCTCTTGAAATTCAGTATCCCAATCATGGTATAGTTGTTTCGGCTGAAAATTTGTTGGCTGTACCTTTTGGATTGTGATTGGGAAAATTATAGGAACAGAGTGAACCAGCTTCATTAAAGTAGGTTTGGGCATTAAAAACTAAACCCTGAATGGAAACTAGTACTTGCAGTATGGTTGATTGGTTTGGATACCACCTCTCTTCTGCCTCACCTTTTTCAAATGTTTAAGATGCTGAGGCAAATCTTTCTGCATCTGTAGGTGTTAGTATTCATGGGCCAGTTGTTTCGAAAATGATAAACAACTCTAGGAGGAAGATCTGGTTGATCCCTTGTAAAGTGTACATTGAAGAAGAGGCCATACTGATAAGAGGTGTTGTCAGGACCTACTATTACTAGTTTACTAGCCTCATGAGGTCAATTATTGTCTCGAAACCCTAAAGAAAATAGTATCTGGAGACTTGTATTCAGTGTTCTCTATTCTTTGTTTATCCTTCTTGCAAGATGGCTACTAACTGCTACTTGCTGTAAATTGATGTAGAGATCCTTTGGTGGATATTTGATAGTATCGAAGTTCTTGAACTCTTTCAAGTCCATCTTGTGCCACTTCAACTTGCTTAGCCCTGTGTTATACGCCATTTATCTGAATTCGCAGATTCAGTTTTTATTTTGAGTTGATAATTCTGATTCTATACAGATTTTTGATACCAATATGTAAATCAAAATTTAATGTAATCAGAATGTAGAACCGGATTGAAATAGGTCTCGTTACCCTCATTTCCTTGGCTTAATAAACTGAGGGCTACCCTAACTTCTATTGAGCATACATATAATTCTTTTCTATATATATTGTATTTTGAATCCTACAAACTAAAGGAAAAGACTTAATTAATTGTTGTTATATTTGAAAACTTTTCTCATAAGGAATAATCAATAATGTATACTAACAACACTGATTTTTCTGTTTTGGGTGATTGTCACCCTTTTATGGTATTAGTAGATTTTTTGTTTAATATCATTCATGATGCAACACCCATGGTTAGCTATCTAGTGAAAAATTTTGTCCAAGTTCTGTCAATGTTTGATTAAATTTACTTTCTTGTCCAAGCTTAGTGCAGTTATGAATGTGCTAGTAACTAAGTAGGAAATCATTGGTGCTGCAAACAACATTATGAAGATTTCTTCCTATACCATTAGTAGACTTGTTATAAACAGCCTTAATATGAACTCTTAGATAGAACTTTGTAGCAATAACTGACATTTTGACAATTATTACATCTATGCTATCTAGTTTCTACAGTTTGCTTCCAGCAGGGTTTGCTGTAGGCCTTAATTTGATGAAGAAAGCAGAAAGTTTAAACCTATCCTGTTGTGGGGAATATATTGCTACTGTTGAACATCACATAATTTTCTATTTTTGATGCCTGAACTTAGCATGTGGAACAGGACAGTTGTTCATGTTCCATGGCTGTTATGATTCTGTGGTTGCAGCAGAAATGGTTTCCATAATATAGGGATGAGGTGCTCTGAGACATCATGGGCTGATAGAGTTTATATCTTCTCCAGCCTCCAAGTTTATCTCCTCGTTATTCATAAAGATTGTTTTAATTATCGGGAACCCTTGATTAATCTTGGTGTCATTCTGAAAATTGAACCTGTCTATTTGGAAATAATGCAAGTTAAACTATATATTTTGCCTGATTAGGAAGATTTCCAACATAATAACTGATATAATATGGTAAATTTTGAAGTTGTTACTTTTTCCCACCTCAATAAAGGCTTTATAACCTCTCAATTTAAAAAACCCTCAGTTTAGAACATGGCAATTATGTTGGCGTGAGCTGTACACTGATTTAGTTGAGAGATTTTAGGAGTTGATTTATACCATAGCTATATAAATCCCATTTGTTATGGGATTTTTATTTACTTGCCAAAGTTAGCTCTATACCTGTAGTTTTTTCTAATATACCTGTAGTTTTTTCTAATTCATTGTTTGTGTGTGTGTGTGTGTGTGTGTGTGTGCCTTGTAAGAAGATAAATATGAAAAAATTATTCTCAAATATTCTCCTGTTAACATGGTATCAAGAGCAGTGCAAAGATCCGTAGAATTTCCCTGACCGAAGACGAAGGCAACACCGACCGATTTAATGGAACTAAATCAACAGGGTACTGCTGCTATACTTGAAGATTTAACTACAAGAATGACTCAGGCTTTAACTCAGAACTAGACCCAGACTTCAACGGTGACATATGATGCTGCCGCTACACAGATTGGTATCAAACTTGATGGTACAAATTATGCTCTATGGTCCCAAATTGTTGAGATGTATATCTCAGGCAAAGACAAGTTGGGATATATAAATGGCGACTTCCCACAACCAGAACCAAACGATCCTACATTCAGAAGATGGAGGACAGAGAATGCTATTGTGAAGGGGTGGTTGATTAATTCTATAGACCCTTCTCTAATCAGCTACTTTATTCGATTTCCAACTGCCAAACATGTATGAGAATCAATTTCTACCACTTATTTTTATGGGAATGACAAATTTCAGGTATATGATTTAAAGAGACGTGTATCCCGAATGAGACAAAATGGAGAATCTATTGAATCGTACTACAATGGTCTCTAAGGCTTATGGAGGGAAATTGACTTTCGCCGCCCAAATCCAATGGAGTGTGCAGGTGATATACAAAAGTATAACGTTCTTTTTCAAGAAGATCGAGTTTATGCCTTCCTTGATGGACTAGATGACAGACTTGACAAAATTAGGAGTGATGTACTCCAACTACAGCCATTTCCAACTGTTGAACAAGCCTATGCTTATGTTCGAAGGGAAGATATCAGACAAACAGTCATGCTTGCAAACAATGATAATCCTACTGCTGTGGCCATTGTGTCTAAAGGAGTCAAAACGGGTCCACAGCTACATCTGACTTCCCAAGTTGTAAAATCTGGGTCTTTCGCTTCAAGTGGTGGAAAACCAAATTCTTTTACAAAAGCTAAGGGACAAACAGAGGGTGGAGGAAATGGCTGTTCTCATTGTGGAAACTTGAAGCATACTCGTGAAGCTTGTTTCAAGTTACATGGCTATCCAGAATGGTGGAATGAACTCAAGGCTCAAAAACAAAAGGAAGCCAATGGTGGAACCGGGCGAGTAGCAATGGCGTGTGCAGAACCCCAACTATCTTTTGCTCCTTTTATGGAGTCAACAGTTGAATTTTCCTCTAATCTCAATGATCAAGGTAACAACTGTTGTTACAACAACAGTGCTTTACTTGTTTTTAATGAACAGAAAAAAGGCGGATGGATAGTGGACTCCGGTGCAACAGATCATATGACATTTTGCCTAGATGACCTTGTCAAACATACAGAACCAAGGCGAACTAGTATCTCAAATGCTAATGGGGTCATGTATCCAGTTACAAGGGTTGGCACAATGCACTTATCACCCTCAATATCTTTGTCTAATACTCTTTTAGTACCATCTCTGTCAAATAGATTAATGTCTGTGGGACAAGCCACCGAAGAACTAAATTGTGTAGTACTAATGTATCTAAACTTTTTCTTTTTTCAAGATATTCTCACGAAGGAGATCATTGGGCGTGGTACTAAGAGAGGGGGTTTATACTACATGGATGATTTCAGTTCTGGTAGAGTCAATAATGTGAACCATTTATCTAGTTCAAAGGAAAAACAGATTTGGTTATGGCACTATCGCTTGGGACACCCGTCATTCAGTTATACGAGGCATTTATTTCCACAGTTGTTTTCTAACACGAATTATTCAAATTTCAAATGTGAGACTTGCATTTTAGCCAAAAGTCATCGTGTACCGTTTCCCATTAGTCTGAATAAATGTGATATTCCTTTTGCTTTGATTCATTCAGATGTTTGGGGACCTTCTCCTATCACAATTGTCTTTGGTGTACGTTGGTTTGTGACCTTTGTAGATGACTGTACCCGAATGACATGGTTATATCTATTGAAATGCAAAGACGACGTATTTGATGTGTTTAGTGCATTTCATGCTATGATTCAAAATCAATTCTCAGCCAAAATCAAGATTCTTTGATCTGATAATGGGGGAGAATATGCAAGTCAAGATTTAGCCGAATATTTTGACAAACATGGTCTCCTCCACAAATCTTCTTGTAGTTAAACTCTGCAACAAAATGGTGTGGTTGAACGGAAAAATCGACATATTCTGGAAACTGCTTGTTCATTGTTATTTGGAGTAAAAGTACCTCATCACTATTGGGACAATGCTGTTGTGACTGCAGTCTACTTGCTAAATCGCATGCCTTCTAAAGTCTTGGCATTCAAAACTCCATTACAGGTTTTGTCAAAGCATGTTACATTACCATCTATGCTTCTTATCCCCCCACGCATATTTGGGTGTGTTGCATTTGTTCATCTACATAAAAATCAACGAACCAAACTCGATCCTTGTGCTATTCGTTGTATTTTTCTAGGGTATGGTACAAACAAGAATGGCTACCGTTGCTATAACCCTACCACAAAACGTACTTATATCACAATTGATGTCACATTCTTAGAATTTGAGAATTTTTACTCGTCATCATTATCAACCTCTCCTCTTCAGGGGGAGACATGGGATGAAGAGAAGAAGTGGTGGAGTGCCCAATTGTGAATATTGATTGTTCAAGTGCAGTAACACCAACAAAAGTGGACATTGTAACATCTAGTGCAACAACGATGTCAGATGTTGTTGCAACCGTGCCAAAGAACACTGCTACAGTACAAGATGTTGTTACAACAACTGAAAAAGATCATGAATATTACACAACCAGTAAGGAAACCCCTCTATTCCGTGTACCAGGTAATGACAATCCTTCTCCTGAGAATATTCATGAGGTAACTTCCCTTGTTCCATCTTCTAGCCATGTTTTTGATACTCCTGTTGGTTATCACTTACCTTTCAGACACAATAGGGGTAAGCCTCCAGCTCGATACTCACTTGACACTGAAGGAAAACAATCGAAATATCCTATCTCTAATCATGTAACCACTCAAAGGTTAACTAAAACTCTCAGAGACTTCACTGATAAGTTGTCCTTTTGTCATATCCCTCATGGAATTCATGAAGCCTTGAGTGATCCCAAATGGCGTTAAACAATTGAGGAAGAGATGGAAGCACTAGAAAAGAACAAAATTTGGAATCTTGTTTCACTGCTAGAGGGGAAGAAAGCAGTTGGGTGTAGATGGATTTTCTCTATTAAGCATAAGGCGGATGTGTCTATTGAACGATACAAGGCGAGACTAGTAGCCAAGGGCTACACACAGACATATGGAGTAGATTATCAAGAGACATTCTCTCTAGTGGCGAAATTAAATACTGTCAGAGTTTTGTTATCCTTAGCAGCAAATTTAGATTGGCCAATACACCAATTCGACGTAAAAAATGCTTTTCTTCATGGAGATCTTGAGGAAGAAATTTATATGGACATCCCACCGGGTTATATCTCATCTCCCACCACTAGAATTGTGTGCAAATTACAAAGGGCTTTATATGGACTGAAACAATCACCACGCACTTGGTTTGGCCGATTTAGTATGGCTATGAGAAAGTATGATTTTCAACAAAGCAACTCATATCATACTCTTTTCTTAAAACGGCGACAAGGGAAGGTAACTGCATTGATAATTTATGTGGATGACATGATCATTACAGGAGATGATGCAAAAGAAATTGGTAAACTGCAAAAACAATTAGCTGCCGAGTTTGAGATGAAGAACTTAGGAGGACTCAAGTATTTCTTAGGAATTGAAGTGGTTAGATCAAAGCGAGGCATATTTCTTTCACAAAAAAAGTATATACTAGACCTACTAACTGAAGTAGGGATGCTCGACTGCAAGCCAGCTGACACTCCATTGGTTCAGAATCAGAAACTTGGGGAATTTTCAGATCAAGTACCAACCAATAAAGAGAGGTATCAACGTCCAGTGGGTAAGCTAATTTACCTATCTCATACTCGTCCAGACATTTCCTATGCTGTCAGTATAGTCAGTCAATTCATGCATTGTCCTAGTGAAGACCATATAGATGCTGTGGTTCGAATACTTCGTTATTTGAAAAAAGCTCTTGGAAGAGGGCTTATTTTTCTAAGAACAATCATTTAGATGTTGAGGGTTACACGGATGCTGATTGGGCAGGAAGTATATCTGATAGAACATCTATGTCTGGATACTTCACCTTTATTGGAGGCAACTTAGTTACTTGGAGGAGCAAGAAACAAAAGGTAGTTGCTTTGTCAAGTGCAGAGACTGAGTTTTGAGTAGGAATGTCAACGGGGCGGGTACCTGCTAATTTAGAGGTACCCGACCCCGAACCCGATTAACAATCATAAAACCCGAACCCTATTAAAACCCTATTATTTTTTCAAGATACTACCTAAACCCTACCCAAATAAATTTTATACTACCCGTTAATTACTCGAATCCGTTTAATTACGCGATTATTCAACCCATAATTTGACAACCCGTTTATTAATCCGAACCCGAACCCTTGGAAAAAAATCATCTAATTTTGTATAAATCAAAAATAAAAATTAAACAACAACATACATATTTTATCATAATTAAACAAATTTTAAGAATTCAACAAACTACTTGAAATCATAGCAAATAAATAAATCATAAAAACATAACAAGGGAAAAAAAAAAACAAAGTGAAAGTTAATCGGGTTCGGATTTAGGGTACCCGAAGGTTACTACCCGAACCCATCACGGGTAATAAAATTGCTACCCTAACCCGATTAAAATCCGTTTATCGGGTACCCGAATCTGACTTAAACAGGACGGATAGTCTCGAGTACCCGATTAACCCCTACCTGTTTACATCCCTAGTTTCGAGGAATGGCGAAGGGTCTATGTGAACTCTTGTGGCTTAGAAGGTTACTGTCAGAGATTGGTTTTGCTCCCAAATCAGAAATAAACTTGTATTGTGATAATAAGGCTGCCATTGAAATATCCCATAACCCAGTTCAGCATGATCGCACTAAACATATCGAGGTAGATCGACACTTCATTAAACAAAATCTTGAAGAAAAAGTGATTCGTTTTCCATTTGTCATATCAGAGGATCAACTCGCTGATATACTTACAAAGGCAATCTCTAGCAAAACCTTCCATAGCTCACTTGACAAGTTGGGCATTGAAGACATCTTTGCACCAACTTGAGAGAGAGTGTTGGCGTGAGCTGTACACTGATTTAATTGAGAGATTTTAGGAGTTGATTTATACCATAGCTGTATAAATCCCATTTGTTATGAGATCTTTATTTACTTGCCAAAGTTAGCTCTGTATCTGTAGTTTTTTCTAATTCATTGTTTGTGTGTGTGTGTATATATATACACACCTTGTAAGAAGATAAATATGAAAAAATTATTCTCAAATTCTCCTGTTAACAAATTATGCCATATACTTGCAACTAGAGTGCGCATTCTTTATAATTCTATGTTCTCTCAATCACTATGCGTATTCTTCAATTTTCTCCTCTTATGAATAAGCAGTGAGACTGGACTAGGTACACTTTCCAACCCAAAGGGTTTTGCAATGCAAGCCAATGCAGAAAGATTGACTGAATTATGGGATAATGGTGTGTAACACTAGCTGCTGTATGTTATATTTCAGCTCCGTTATTTACTGCCGGTTTCCAAAAGATCAGTGAAAAAGTCCTCCCGATTCTTGAGTTGGCCACTTTCCTATCTCTTAGACCAATGTACCCAAGCGAGCCGAGCCTATCCAATTCCTACTTCCGGTTACCCAAGTGCTCGTAGGGTTGAGGTAAGTTATTTTTAATTTTTGAGACTTGAGATGTTGAATTTGGGTTGTTTATTATTATTATTATTATTATTATTATTATTATTATTATTATTATTATTATGTTCATTGACGACGCTATATGTCGGTGTCATCATGATATCACTGATATCAGCATATTTTCAAGATTTGGAATATTTCCAATGTCATACAAACGAATCTAAGTGGGTTTACCTTTAATATGAAGTTAACTAATCTAAAAATGTTAGCCCTTAAATTTAAAAATGTCAGCCCTTTGTGTGATAATTTGAGCAGTAGTCTCCAAAAGCTTTGAAATGGTTTCTCATCGATTTAATAGCTTGAAAGAACAAGTTGATGGATAAAAAAAATTAATAATAGTAATAATAATAAATTAATAAAATCAGAACTTGGCATAAAACCAAAGTTGAAATTGACTGAAAATAGCTGACAAATTCTACGATAACAAGGATGACGAAGAAGAGTAAGATATCGAATGCGTTCTAGTTCAGAAAAAGAAGTGTAAGCGGAAAAGACTCAATTCAGACCGACATTCCGGTTTAGAGCTGAGAACCAAAATTTTCCAATTTGAGATGCAGTCGGGCAAGATGTGCACGCACCAAAGTAGAAAAGAAGATGATTCGCTACAATCGATCCAAAGGTGTGCTTGACCAGCGTATGGGATAGGGAACAATGTCCTACCCTTGACAATCTTTCCGCAATTTTTAGAATTTGTGCGCATCAATCGTACATTTGGGAATGATGAAAACGGGTTTCGGGCCTCAATCCTGAGGTTTCCTAAGGTTCGTTTCTCTAAAAAGTAGCAGCAGACAGCCTAGTATCGGCTACTAACCCACTCTCTACTGTCGGTAAATTTGTTTTTATTTTCCTTCTCGAAAAGTAATATGCCATAGTCTATTTTCTCGAATGAATACTAACATGCAAGTGCATGGCTGCAGGCTGTGTCACATTTAAACTTATTAGCACTAATAAACAATTCCCTTGATTCAATGTTTCTTATCTATTACAATTACGCGCATTTTTTTTTTTTGGTAACAGTCAAGATTGATACATCCTCCGAGCATTAGCCTTATCTCTCGTTTAGATACGCATACAAACAGATGGTGAGAAGGAGACTGTAGAAGAAGATGAGGATGATGATATTCTACATAGGATTCCAATGCCACGAACGAGATCTCAGCAACAAACATTAAATTTTGAAGATTGTCTATCACCCCTCTTAAAAGTCCCTAAATTCATTTTGGCTTTGTTTGATAAATTAAAAAGAAAATTGAAAAGATGAAAAATTGGAAGGGATGAGTGCAAATATAATAAGTTTAGTGTCGATAAGATAGATTTAAAATTAAATAGAAAACTTTTTTTTTCTTTTCGTTACTAGATAGAATTGAAAAGTGAGAAAAAGAAAAATTTTAAAAAAAGTAATTAAGGATAATTTAATATTTTTACCTAATTTACTTATATGAATAACATTTTCTTCCTCTTTTTCTCTCTAATTTGGATAGTGAATTTTTTTGAGAAAAACTCTTCTCTCCCATTTTCTTTTCTTTTATATCAAGAGTTTTTAAAATTCATTTTTCTTCCACTTTTCATGTATCACTTTCTTTCCTTTCGCTTTTTAACTGTACCAAACATAGTCTTTATTATGTCATACTATATATTATTATTTAAAAAAAAAATCATGTTGAATAACAAGCCTAATCATTAATGTTTTTACATTGACTTGTCCATGCCATATGAAGCTAGCTCTCATCCTTAATTTTGATTCAATAAATCCTGGAATGGAGTCAAGATTGATGATGCACAAAAGATGAAACTAACGCTATATTTGGATTGGGGGTAGAGAAAAGAAAGAAAAGGAAAGTTAAGGGATCTTTTGGTATTATTGTTAAATTTATGTTTTCTGTTTTTGAAAATTTTGTTTTTGTTTTAATTTTGTTTTGTTTAGAAATTTTGAAAACAGAAAATATGTTTGGTGAGTTAATATTGTTGTACAATTTTAAAAACTAAAAATAGAAAACATGTTTGTTATCAAATAAACATTTTGAAACATAATTTTTTTATTTCATAATTTGTTAATACTAAACATTAAATATTTTTATTAAAATTATATAATTTAATTTATTATTAATAATGTGCTATTTTATTCTTAATTTTGATACATTAAAAATTTTATTTCATTTATTATTATATAAATTTTCTCTTAAAATTATGATTTCAAAAATTATATGAGATTTATTTCCTACTTTTTGTATCTATACACAATTAGAGGTCGTTTGAGATTGTTGTATATTTTATGTTTTTAAAAGTTTTGTTTTGTTTTATTTTCACTTTATTTTCAATTTATTAAATTTGAAAACATTTTTCGATAGGATGTTTTGTTATAGAAATTTGTTAACAAGAATTTGTTCAAGAAGATTATTAAAGTTTTAAAATGTAAAATAATAAGATTTCGAATCAAGCCAAAACAAGACTTATGAAATTTTACCATTAAAATTGGTACTGTAGTCAAATGGATGAACAGTAACTGTGTGATAACAGTACCAAAAATATTTCCAAAATTTTGAAAACATCATTTTTTTTGTTTTCAACAATTTCCAAAACATTGTGTTTTGTTTTTAATTTTTGGAAACAAAAACACACTCACCAAACATGTTTTTACTTTTATTTTCAAAAAAATTGAAAACAAAAACATAAAACACAAAACAAAAACATTCCCAAACAACCCCTAAGTAAATTAAGGGAAGGTTGAAAACCTTTCTTTGTTTGAGAAAAAAATTTAACTAAAGAAAGAAAAGAGAGGGGGAGTAAGCACATTTTACTTTCTCTTAACTTACTCAGTTTTTTAATACTCTAATTTGGGGTAAACAAGAAAAAAGGAAACTTAGAAAAAAATTTATCAAATAAAATCTCAAATTTAACCTTATTGTATTATAGCATTTAAAACAAGAAAAAATTATAATTGAAAAAAAAAAAACATTATAATGAATCATTTCATTTGCTTTCCACCGCTTAACCAAACATAAATTGTTAAAATTACTTTTCTTTATTAATTTTAACTATCTAAACAAAAGATACATGTACTCTTTCTTTTCTCTTTTTTTTTTTCACTTGTTTTACATATTTTTTTTCTTTTCCTTTCCTTTCTTTTCCTTTCCTTTCTTTTACTAATATCTATCCAAACAAACATAATGTAAAGGTTTAAACTCATGCGTTCACAAATCAAACATATAAGGGGCAGGGAGCTTCCACTGCTCAATTATATTATATATGTCAATCTTCTACAAAGTCTATTCTATAATAGAGAGTGTGTTTGAAAGAAAAGAGATGGAATTATTTATTATTCTTAAAAACTTTTGATTGTTGATTTGTTAAATCTAAATCTGGTCATGGAAAAGGATAAGTTCACAACTTTGTCTCACATTGATGATTTTTTAATTAAAAGTAATTGTTAGGTCATAAGTGGGTTAAGAAATCAGTTAATGTATAAAAAAAATTAAATAAGGAAGAAACATCTATAGGATTTTTTAGCTTATGGCCCGCCAATAATGGAGGGTAATTAGCAACTTATATAATATTATTTAAATAAAAATCCATTACAAGTTGCCTACCTTCTTTATTAATTGAAAACATCTTCAATTCATTCCAAAGGATACTCAACTAAGAATTATTTATTTTTTGGTCTTGAGTAGTTCAAATGTTAAAATGACTTAACATAATTAAATTTATAAAATAAGGTTTATAATTGCATAAATAAAAACATATATCAATTTTATTAATTTTTTATATGAGTATTTTGAGAATTTCTATTTACACCACTTTTTTACTCTTTATAGTACATTTTATTTACACTATAAAAAATTACTAAATATACTTCAGTAATTTACAAAATTGACACGTTTTCACCACGACTTATCGTTTTCTTCAACCTTCGCTTCTTTAGAACACTATTGCTCCATCTCTGTTGGTTCCATCCTCATCTCCATCAGCTCCATTGGTCCATCTTCGTCGATTCCATCACTCTCCAACGACTACTCCAAACTTATGTATAATTATGGTTTTTGTTTTTATGGATTTATAGTTTAGGAATAATTTTTTGTTGGCACTCATGTCTCGTTGCCCACGCAAGTGAGTTTATGAGGGCAGCTCGTCCCAGCGTAAGGTAATTTACGTTGGGACAAGCTTTGCACGCAAGATAACTTGCGTACAGAACTCCTATCTGCGCAAAGTCACTTGCGTAGGCAATGAGACACAAACATTTATCAAATTTTTTTTACCGTTTGATTTTGTGGAAACATATGTCACAACCCAAAGGCTGTGACATTACTAAAAGTTCTGAGGAAAATGCGAAATTTTGGGCTATTTTTTTTACTTTTCCTTAACATTCGTTTGTGTTGTGAGCACAGTCCTACAGTAGTATCTAATTGATATCTACTCTTATACAATTTAAGGTAATTTACCTAAGGCCCCCATCCAAAAACACACTTATTGACTTAATGTTTTTCCTTTAACTTACCTTCCCACTACTTGTTTCATTTACATCCCAAAACCTAAACTTTACGTAAGTAATTACACTTAACTTACATACTCATCTCAACTCATGTACTGATAAAAAAATGTCAGCATTAAACACGTACCGAAAATGCATTGCGAGAACATTGAAGCTTGACTTCGAATCTAAACATTGATGTTGATGCCATTGCATCTCTTATCTGAACCTGTGATGGAAAGCAAATAGGGGTGAGCTTTAGAGCAAGCTCAATAAGCAACCAATAGAAGTACCGAAATAATAACTTGCGATACTGAATTCTTATGCATGTCTAATGCATTCATGATGCATCATCTTTCTTATCATGTGTCCATATCATATTTTGAACCCCCCGAATCATAATCTTTTAGGTCTTCAAACTAGATTGGTATCCAGATGCTGTCAAGTCTTTCAAGCAAAGAGGTATTTTGAAATACCTTGATTGGCCATCAAACCTGACCACCTATAAACTTTCATAAAAAGACACGGGTTTGAATCTTAAACACATCATCGATTACAGAAGACTATAGTTTAGCGCAATCTTAAAACATATAAGCTTGATTTCATTAAATCGGTTAAAACCAAACTTTCATCTTCAAAACACATCTATAGTTGAAATCGTAACTCATCATTCGAAACATCTTTTACACATCGAAACATCTTACTTAGTTCAGAACGTAATCTACACATCAAAACATCTTACATCATCTGAAACATCTTTCATAATCTAAACATATCTCATCATTTGAACATTACACACGTCCATAATCTGAAAAATATTCTACATCATCATTTCGCATGTTTTTAAATTCCAAAACTTAATTCAAATTTTGAAACATCTTCATTTGATTATTGCTAATTATTTTAACTCGTTAGTAGAGACATCATTGACTATTATTTTTTGTTAGTGGGGACATCACTGACTATTATCTATCATCAATGGGGATATCACTAACTATTAGCTCTCTTCAATAGGGACATAATATTTATCTCACATCATATCTATAGGATATGCTTTGTAAACCATTCTCATATTTGTAAAACATTTCATAAAACATATTTCTTTTCATAAAACCATCTTTGGTAAAACCATGTTTGGAAAAGCCATTTCGTATCAAAATAATCATTGTTTTAACCCGTGATCATGGTTAAACAAAAAATCATAGTATTCATGACCATTACTAACCATTATCAGTCGTCAGCTAGGCCATACATACTAATTATTATAATACCTATTAGTTAAGGCAAAGATACTAACTGTTATCGGTTGTCAGCTAGGCCATACATTGCTAGCTATTATAACCTGTCAGTAGGGTCCGAAACATTGCTAACTATTATAAGGCCCATTAGCAAAGGCCGTATATACTAACTACTATAATGCCCGTCAACTAAGGCCAACATACTTATTATTGAAGGCTTGTCAACTAAGGCCATATACATCTTAGTCATCACTTGTCAGACCCGGATTTTATGTAGCTTGTACCTTATGATTCCTATGTGTATGAACACTTTGTTATAATTGTTGAATCATAAGAAGAGTATTTACTAGACTTAAAGTGTTAGTGAAATGATTTAACACGCAAAAGCTACATAAAAAGCCTATTGTGAGCTATAAGAGTCACAGGCTAAACCGAGTGAATCTAAATCATTCTGACTGAAAATAAGAACTTAAAATGAGAGAGCATAGAGAGCTCATGAAGGAAAGTCAGCTTGATTTAGTCTCGAACATAGAAAACGAGAGTAAAAGCTAAAAAGGGTAAAATGAACCTTTTTGGCGAGATAAGGTGTTTCGGGTGAAATTATCCATCGGGAACGGTTGAAACATAAAGACGAGAGTGTAAGACATAAGATATGACACTTTCAAAATTTTGAGAAAAAGTCAACTTGGTCAATGGTTAAGAAAAAAGTCAACTATAGTTAAGAAAGTGGACTTTTACAATAGTTAACTAATCATGGTTAAAAATTAACCTAAGTGTGGAGAAAAAATTGGAGAAAAATATTCTTAGCCAGAATACAAGATAATCATCCCCGGAAGTAAGGAAAATTTATTCGGAAGAATTCCGGATTAAATTTAATAGTTAAAAATGTAATGGGCCTAAGGTGAAAATTTTAAAGCCCATTAAGGTATACTAAACGTATATCGGAATTCTTAGGTCATTTAGACCGAATTGTTGGACTAATTGATTGGCCAAATATTTAGACAATTAAAGGCCCGAGACATAGTAAAATTTTTAGTCCAAAAGCCCATTAAGAAAGCCCAAACCGAGAAGCCCAAATGGAAAGCCCATGAGATAAATATCTAACTATAGTTAAAGCTAACCATGACTCATAAGGTGACTCATTAGGTGACTCATGGCTAAGGCTTGGAAAGTCAAGCTTAATGGCTAAGTAAGTGGCTTATAAATTCAGCCACACCATTGTCATCTTCATCACACCAAATTCGGCTAGAAGAAGAAACCATTGAAACATATTATCCAAGCTTTCTCTCACTAGAAATCACTAGGAATTAGGCATATTTGGAACTTTCATTCTTCATAGAAGTTGTTCCAAATTAAAAGGATAGTGACATATGTTGGAATTGGCTATCAAGGAGCCATAGAGTGCAAACCGAGAGCCTTCAAAGATTCGGCCAAAGGGTGAACACAACAATTGATATATTTTCTAATTTTCAATTTCATATATGTTAATGTATGAATGATTTTAAGTATATTGATATATGTTTTAAGCATTGAAGCATATTAAATCACTATAATGTTGGTTAGGCCGAGAGTGAGTGGTGAGACATTGATTTATGTCCATATGATTTTAAGGCATAAATGGATTAATGTACATGTGTTAATGATTATGGTGTAATTAGAATTAATCAATTGGATTAATTAATACATGTAATTAGTTGGCAATCAAGGTGTTTGATAAAATGCCTAAATGAACTATATGATGTTTAGGAATGTTGCCAACCAAGTGTTTGTGAAAATGCCTAAATGAATTGGCTAGACAAATAGGCATGGATGGCATGCCATGGTGTAACCGATGGCATGGATAACTCTCGGCCATGGCATGTGGCCGAAAGGCCCAATGGGCCAAGCCAAAATATTTTAGGCCCAATAAGATGTAATGGGTCTAGAACAAGCCCAATAAGAGTTGGTGGGCCCCACAAGCCCAATAGGCCCAACGAAAATAAATAGTAAAATGAAAATGGGCTTAAGGCATAGTTAGGCCCATTAAGGATTTCTAAAGCCCATTAAGGGAAATAGACTGTATTTAATGTGAAATACAGTAGGAAAAGTGTAATTAACCTGATAAATGGTTATATGCAGCTCCAGAGAGTATTGGAGAAGCAAACCGGACTGCTGAAACGAGCAACGCAGAGAAAGTGAAATTTCTCGAGTGATTGCAGGGACTTTTGTGAGTAGTTAGAGATACCTGCACATATTTTCGTCTGCTTTTACATTCACTTAAAAACTCTGAGGGTCAGAGAAAGTGAATAATAATTATTGTGACCCGATAATGACAAATTACGATTTTACCCCTAGTTAGTCAAAAAGTCAACTTTTATGAAAAGTTGTAAAAAGTTGTAAAAAGCATGGAAACCACTATTTTGAGTGTTTAACTGCTGTTTAGCAGGAGAATAAATAGATGGGCTAATGATTTTAAGGTTGATGTGAATTAAGCACACTTTATAGTGCTGATTTTGATGTTTTGTAAATCATCCCTTTTTAAAGAGCCATCTATCATATTTTGTGAGAATGAATCGTGTTGAAGCACAGCTCGCACTGGATTTCATATATTTTCCACATACATTAGTGCTGGATTTTGATTCGCACTAGATTTCCATGACATGCATGATAGACTGCTGGAGTTATTACTCGTACTCAGTTTTATATGATATATGCATGACAGAGTGCTGGAGCGATTAGCTTGTACTTGAGTTTTTCATGAGATACATGACAGAGTGCTGGAGCGTTGCTCGTACTCGATTCTTCATGATTTATACATGACATAGTACTGGAGCTATTGCTCGTACTTGATTTGATGATATTGTGCATAGCATGGTACTGGAGCTATTGCTCGTACTTGATTTAATACATGAACTATGTATTGACCTAGTTGCTAGAGGTTTACTCGCACTAGAGTTGAGTTTGTGATGTGAAACAGTGTTTGAGCGGAGTGTCGACTGTGAGTCGCACTCAAAGGTGCGCACTGTATGTGATATATAATACATGTTACAAACCCATGCCCGCATCCTTGTGTGACTGAGTGTCACATTATGTGAGAGGATAGCCGCATGAGGGTATTAGAGATGTGGTATGATATTTCATGGTTTGATGGCTAAGACCTATGGCAGGCACCTCGACTGTGATGTAGGATCCACGGGTGTACTTTGTACCGTGCATGTGGCATGAGAGTACACTGTACCGTGTGTTGTTGTGGAGTTGAGGAGGATATAGCTGGCGGTTGTGATGGACTGACCCCCCTCCTATTGCAGCAGTGATGCCCCGCACACCGAGATCTGTGTTGCTTGGGATCACATGTCGGATATGATCATAGTCCAGGATACTATTTGCATTTCACCACAGAGTCTCACATGATATATCACATTGATTAAATGATTTAAATTGCGGACAAACCTGAGGGATGGGTCGGACTCCGATTTTGTGATGTGAATGATTTAAATGCCATATTTATTGTGATTTAAATATACATGGCATGATTTACATAAAGGTATGATTTATATAAAGATGCATTGTTTTGCACTACATGCCTACATTTGAGAAAGAAAGCATGATTTCTGTACATGGGATTTAATCTGTACAAGTATACATATATATATATATATATATATATATATTTAAAGACATGCTTTTAAAGTGAGTTAAGGAAATAATGTTTTCAAGGCATAGCATTATTTTGAGTAGATAGTGTAGATATCTATTTGCTTGCCTGATTTTCTTACTGAGCGCGTTGTATGCTCACCCCCTTCTTTACATCTCTCTACAGAGCATCAGCAGTAGAGCGAGAGTTATCGAGGGATAGTGTTCCTGAGTCCACTGCTAGTTCCTATCGATCGCCAGGTATACAAACTTTGTACGGTTATATATCTAAACATAGAAACAGCACAGTGATGTATACGATATATATTATGGGGAATGTATTTGTATTAGATTTTATATAATCTTACATGTATAAAAGCAATTACAGTCAGTAATAGTATATTGACATGTATGTATGATAATGGAAAATGTGGTAAGCAAGGACTCTGACATCGAATCACAGCCTAACCATTGATAAGAGGAAAGGTAAGTTAAAAATGCGAAAAATTTGTAGTGATTTTTGGTTAAGTCATGGATTGAGAACGGGTCCTGACATCACTAATTATTGTCGCCTGTTAGCTAAAGCAAATTAGTAAATTTTTGAAAAGTTGTTCGTGTACATGTTTTGAAATCACATGACCATGATGTATATGGCCCCTCAATTAACTTAACCTATTTTAGAAATGTACTGAAAGCTTAGGTTCGCATCTATTAGTTTTGAAAAGGTTTTGAGAGCACGATAGGTTTTGTAAGCACATCATGAATGCTTTTGACATGAAAAACATTTACATGAAATGTCTTTAATGTTTTGATTAGGCTTGAGACTAAAAAAATAACCAAATGATATTTTGTGCACTAGGGATTGATCCCCTCTATTTTTTTATCAAGAAAAAAATATTTTGTCATTTAGGGATCAATCCCTTACATCAAGAGGATCGATTCCCTCTTTAGATTTTGAACTAAGATGTACTTATGAACCTCTAAAATGACCCATTGACTTTCAAAATCGATTTAGAACATATCTATGCATGTTTTGGTAACATATACGCTATGTTAGCTACTTTGATAAGTAAAACTTGAGTCGCTTTTGATGTTTTTACTCGATGTGAGACTGAATGGCTCACTATAAGCTTTTGAACACTGTTTTAAGATGATATGCAACCTTTAACATTTACGTGCATACTGAAAGCATCCCTACATGCCTTTACTGAATGGTACCCTCAATTATGACGCATGACACAGTACTTTTCTTTTCAGTTGTTGTCAGACTGGACATGTCCACAACACTCAGTGCTCATTTGTCCATAAGTTGCAGTGGAACCAACCATGGCCATAGGTCCATATTGATGGTGTGTTATTCGTAAGCTCAAGGTTACGAATGCTATATCTCCTTCAAGCTTAAGGATTCATTATAGTTTTAGTTGTATCTCGACTACATGAGTTTAGCCTAGTTTTCACCATTTGATTTAGTATTAGTTTTTGATTCAGATTTAGCCTTTAATTTGAATCGGCATTTGATTTATTAAGCTTTGATAAGTATGTTTCGACAAGCATGATTTTGAAGTATGCTTATATTATGTATATATTTGATAAGTATTCTAGAAATGATTGCATGATTTGAATTACATTCATTTATTGCATCATTGTTTTGAAGTTATTATGCATGCAAGCATGTTTCTTACTAAACGCATTAGCTCACCCATTTATTTTTCAGACTATCCTTACAATGACTCGTGGTGTGCTAGATTAGGTGGATTAGCTTCAAAAGCCTTTCTCGGCTCGTCTCTTAGTCACACGAGGCATCCACCGTTTTATATTTTTACCTCCAAACAGTAAAGGCACAAGCTAGGTTTATTTGTATTTATGTAAGTTATTCTTTTGTTGGGATGTAACTATCAGGCTATAATAGATGTCTAATGTAATTGGTTAGGATAGACTGGATATCGATTATAGCCTCATTCTAAGGTGATGTACATAAGGTATTCATAATGATTCTTTTTGTATGATGTTATTAGGAATTAATTGAGAATGAATGCTATAGTTTGTGGATGTCTAAGTTAGATTAACGAATCATTATTCTGCATCTCTACTTGTTTAGACTAAGACCACAGACTATAAGAATTATCATTATAAGCATAAAGGATTAGCTAACTAAGTTAATCGCAACTTACACTGCACATAGACAATACGTAAGAAGAAATGAAAAAGTTAGTCTTCATTTTCGTAATTTCGAGACGTTACAGAGTCGATATCATAGCTTAGGTTATCTAGTCCGTGTCAGTATAGACAGGTTAGGATTAGACTTTCATCTTAAGTGTTTGTGCCTGTCTAGTTTTAGATCAAGTATAACTAAGAAAGGTTGTACTAAGTTGATTGTTTTGGATATAGATTAGGTAAGTACCATTAGCGGATGATAGGGTAGACCTCAGCACTAACCTCTGCCACCTCTATCACCTGTTCCACAACTTAGAGTCCAAATTCTCGTATGTTCAGGTTTCAGCAAAGGCTAGAGTAAGACTTCGAAGCTCTGACCGCCATGTTTGCCTACCATTTTGGGGCAACTCCAAGACAGACAGTCAACAAGCACCTACACCTTCTTCGACTTAACCACCACCACTACCATCAGCACCTCTAACCCCTTAGCCACCATTACCTCAACCACAGCCTCTGCCACAAGCTCCACCCCAACTTGGGGCCGAGGTTAGATCTGGTGGGATGGTGACCTTATTGAAGCACTTCCTCAAGATGAGTCCTTTACTGTTTAAGGATAGTAATAATCCATAGAAACAGAGAATTGGGTGTGAGAAGTGGAGAAATCTTTTGAGTTCTTGGACTTTACCCCTATGAGAAAGTATCATTGGCGACCTATGTACTTAAAGAAGAGGTCGAGCATTGGTGGAAGTTTACTAGCACTATCCAGACAGCTCAGTACTCGAAAGTCACATGAAAGATATTCTTAGTGGCATTCAATAAACTATTTATCCCTCAGACTGTGAGGAAGAAGATGCAGGATAACTTATTTAACTTGGTTAAAGAGAGCATTTCTGTTAATGCTTATGAATCCCACTTTACTACCTTAAGCCATTTTGACCCTGAGATAATACAGGATGAGAAGTGTAAGACTGGAAGGTTTCTATCAGGATTGAGACCAACCATTTGGGATAGATTACTTGCTTGTGATTTGACCACATTTGATCAGGCCTTTAGAAAGGCATAGATTGTAGAGTAAGGATTGAAAGTTACTCAAGTTGAGTATGGGTCTCGGGGTAAGGGTAAAGATAAGGGTAAGAGGTATGAGGATACCTAATCAGGGCAATCCAAGAGGCAAAAGTTTGATAAACCTCGAGCTAAGGCTGGTAAGCTTGTGATTCCCTCCACCACCACTCCAACAACATTAGCCATCAGAGGCCCTATACAGCGAGGCCCTGTTTGTAAGAATTGTGGCTATCATGGCACTAAGGACTGCCATTAGCTTACAAGAGCTTTCTTCAACTATTAATAGATAGGGCATATAAATAAAGACTACCCCACAATGAAGACTGCCCAAAAGCTACCTAAGAAACCTACTCCACCGAAGAGGGCCACAATGATAGAGAAGGGTAAAAAGTCTGTGACCCAAGGAAGAGTCTTTGCACCAAACAAAAAGTTAGCTGAGGGCTCCACCGAAGTCATTAAAGATAAGCTCCTTATTTGTTGTACTAAAGCACATGTACTATCTGACCATGGCTCTACGTGTGAGAGACCCAAATGACAAATTTAATGTATAAGAACTATAAGATCAGGGTGGGACATAGGGAATCATATCAGATCTAATTTTGCTTAGTATTTACGATTTTAATGTGATTTTTGGCATGAATTGGTTGGTTACTAATCGTGTTAATTTAGACTGCTACTCTAAAGTTGTTTAACCTTCTATATACCTGAAAAATATGATGTATGATTTACCAATCAGAATGAAATTAGATTGTTTATTTTTATAAGTCTAACAAAATTTGGTTAATGTGAAGGATTTATTGCTTATGTGGAAGACTTGAAAGGGTGCCTCCGAAACTCAAGGATATTCTCGTGGTAAGGGATTTCTTAGATATATTCCCAGAGGAATTACTAGGGTTACCACCCGATAGAGAGCTAGAGTTCGCTATCATTTAGCCCCCGATGCATAGCTGATATCCAAGCCTCCCTATCACATGACATTGGTTGAACTGAAAGAACTGAAGAAGTAACTCTAAATTTGTTGGACAAGGGTTTTATTCGTCTGAGTGTATCCCCTTGTTGTGTTCTTATCCTGTTTGTTCGAAAGAATGATGGTAGATTGAGGTTGTACATTGATTATAGGTAGTTCAACAAGGCTACGATGAAGAATAAGTACTCGCTGCCTATGATCGATCATCTTTTCAATTAGCTTCAAGGTTCAGCGATGTTCTTCAAGACTGATTTGAGGTCGGAGTATCACTAGTTAAAGATGAAGGAGTCTGATATCTCAAAGACTGCTTTTAGTACTCGTTACAACTATCTTAAGTTTAGGGTGATGTCGTTTGGCCTAACAAATACACCGACGACATTTATGGGATTGATGAATGAAGTGTTCAAGTCGTACTTAGACCAATTTGTCATCATTTTCATTGATGACATCTTAATGTACTCGAAGTCCCTGAAAGAGCATGAGTGGTACTTGAGGTAGACCCTCCGAGAGAAACAGTGTATGCTAAGTTGAGTAAGTGTGAATTTGGTTTGGAGCATATAACATTTTTTAGGTTACATTATATTAAATGACGGGGTGTCAGTGGAACCATCTAAGGTTAGAGTAGTGATTGATTAAGAAAATTCGAAGAGTGTTCTAAAGATACAAAGTTTCTTGGGATTGGCTGGGCTTTATAGGCGTTCTATGGATGGTTTCTCTAAGATAGCTGCACAAATGACCCGACTCACATGCAAAGATATTAAGTTTGAATGGTCGAATATGTGTGAGGAGAGTTTTTAAGATTTGAATAAGAGATTGACCCCAGCTCTGATCCTAACCATTCCGAGTGGATCAGGAGATTTCATCGTTTATAGTAATGCCTCTCTACAAGGTCTGGGCTATGTTTCGATGCGACATGAGAAGGTAGTCGCTTATGGTTCTCGTCAGCTGAAGGATCAAGAAAAGTACTACTCAATGCATGATTTAGAATTGTCGCAGTAATTGTTTCTTTTAAGATTTGGCAGTATTATGAGAAGTTTCAGATCTACAGTGATCACAAGAGCTTGAAATATTTATTTGATTAGAAAGAAGTTAGATGACACAGCGGTGGTGGATAGAACTCTTAAATAACTATGACTATGAGATCCTTTACCAACCAAGGAAGACGAATATGGTAGCGGACGCTTTAAGCCAAAAAAGGGATGATATCTTATATGATGGCTAACGAGTAGTATCTCTTAGAACAGCTTGTTGGGCTCAGAATTAGTGTAGAACTTATTGAGAGCTGTTGGTTGCAAGTCTTCAGATAGAGTCGAGCTTGATAGATCATATTAGAGTCGTGCAAAGAAACGATCAAGAATTAGTCAAGATTTCTAGTCAATTTGATCAAAATTCACAATCGGGGTATACAATTAGTAGTGATGGGTAATTTCAGTTAAAGGGTAGAATCTGTGTTATCAACAATTAAGACTTGAGGTAATTAATTTTGAAAGAGGCACACTATTCCTAATACACCATGCACTTGAGCAGTAATAAGATTTACCATGACTCTGTGTTTATAGATGGGTAGGGATGAAAAGAGACATTACAGAGCATGTTGCAAGATGTTTAGTGTGCTAACAAATGTGCATAAAGAATAAAAAATCAGCAGGATTACTTCGGCCTTTGCCAATACCCACATAGAAATAGGAGCACGTCACCATAGATTTCATCATAGGCCTACCCAAGATTGAGAAAGGACATGATGCAATTTCGGTGATAGTGGATAGATTGACCAAGTTAGCTCACTTCTTGGCTATCAAGGCGATAGATTCTTTGAACTCTATGACGAATCTTTATGTGAAGGAAGCAATCACTCATCTCTACAAACCCCAATTTTATCCATTGAATAAACCCTAGTTATCACTCCACAAATTTTATTTCAAGACTTTACTTAGACAAACCAATAAATCAAGCCACCAAGATCAACATATAATTTTCTTAGGATTTTTAGAAATCATACCTTTGTAGAGAGCAAAACCCTTTCTTTCTCTCTCTAAGCTCTCCAAACCAACAAACACCTTCAAATCATAAATTCTTATTAATACAACAATTAATAATTTTAAACCAACCATATCCATTAATAGAAATCTAAAATAAAAGTTTAGTACCTTTACTTTTCCTTTTTGGAGTCAAAACCCCTATTTTTCTCTTTATTTTCTTCTTCTTTTTCTTCTTCTAAATATCACTCAAAACTCATATTTAAAGGAAATGAAACTTTATGATGGAAGTGAGCAACACTTCTGACAGGGATTCTCGATTCATATCTCGATTTTGGAAGCATTTTTAAGAAGTAATAGGATCTAAGATGAATCTTAGTACAACTTTCCATCCTTAAACCAATGGTCAATCAAAGAGGATGATTCAAACCTTAGAAGATATGTTGAGGGAATCTGCTATGGATTTCAAGGGTTCATGGGATGACAACTTACTGTTAGTAAAGTTTGCTTAGAACAATAGTTTCCATGCCAGCATTAGAATGTCACCTTACGAGGCTCTGTATGGAAGGAGTTGTCGATCTCTGATAGCATGGGAAGAAGTGGGTAAAAAAAAAAATTGTTGGCCCTCGACTTAGTTAAGCAAGCTTTTGAAGGTGTCGAGATTATTTGTGAAAGGCTAAGAACCACTAAAAGCTGACATAAAGTTATGCTAATGTCCGAAGGAGGCACCTTGAGTTTCACGTTGGTGATTCAATGTTTTTGAAAGTGTCCCCCCAACAAATGAATCATGCAATTTGGAAAGAAACTGGGTCCCCGATTTATTGGTCCATTCGAGGTACTTGAGAGGGTTGGAGATGTAGCCTACAAATTAGCCTAAGCACCATAGCTATCTGGAGTACACAATGTCTTTCATATCTTCATGTTTAAGAAGTACCATCTAGAACATTCTCATGTTATAGAGTATGCACCGTTAGAGATTAAAGAAGACATGAGTTAAGTGAAAAAGTCACTCTAGATCCTAGATTGAAAAGAGAAAATGCTTCGGTCAAAGAGCATTCCTTTAGTGAATGTGCTATGGGAGCAACATTTTACGAAAAAGGCGACTTGGGAATTAGAAAGCCTTATGAGGGAAAAGCATCCCCATTTGGTTGATTAGGCCTTAAAGAATTTAGAGGACCAAATTCCCTAAGGTAGGGAGGATGTAAGACCCACGATTTTCTTGTATTTGCTAAAAACTCATAAATGTGTTTAGCTATGTATAAGTGATGTATGATAACGAGACGCTATTAAGATTATTAAAGCTGGTTGTAGAATTTAATTCATGTGCATGATTATGTTTGTGGAATTTTGTTTGTGAGTGAAGTATTATGTGCAAACCAAGAAAATGGATCATATAAGATATTGTTTGATATGTTAAGTAAAAGTTATGGATGTTTGTAGAATCCATGGTTTATGATAATTGAGTTGTGATGATTTATATTAGGGATATGTTAAGTGATGATTTAAATGTGTTTGTGGAGGAATTGAGGATTGGTTTTGAGTTTTAAATGATTTGTAGAAGTTAAGGATTGAAAGAGTGGGTGATTTTGGAGTTAGAGCACAAAAAATGATGAAGTTCTAGGTCAAGGGACCAATCCCCCAGCCGAAGAGACCAATTTGGGGATCGATCCTCTTGAAGTCGGAATGCAAAAATGAATAGAGCATGGGATCGCTCTCATAAACCAAGAGACTGATCCTCAAGCAAACATAATGCAAAAAAAAAAAAAGTAAAGACACAAAGAGATCGATCTCCTTGGGATAGAATGTGTCCCAAGAGTAATTTTTAAAGGAAATGATCAATCCCTTCAATTAAAGGACCAATCCCCTAGCGTCCTGATGACTTAAATGTGTTTTAAAGACTTGAGAAAGTTAGAAAAAAAAGGAACCCCAAGAAAAGAAAGGGAAAGAGGAACGATGAAAGGAAATAAGAGAAAAGAGGGAAAAAAGAGAGAAAAGCTAAAGAATCTTGCCCACTTCCATCATAAAGTTTCATTTCCTTTAAATATGAGTTTTGAGTGATATTTAGAAGAAGAAAAAGAAGAAGAAAATGAAGAGAAAAATGGGGGTTTTGACTCCAAAAAGGAAAAGTAAAGGTACTAAACTTTTATTTTAGATTTCTATTAATGGATATGGTTGGTTTAAAATTATTAATTGTTGTATTAATAAGAATTTATGATTTGAAGGTGTTTGTTGGTTTGGAGAGCTTAGAGAGAGAAAGAAAGGGTTTTGCTCTCTACAAAGGTATGATTTCTAAAAATCCTAAGAAAATTATATGTTGATCTTGGTGGCTTGATTTATTGGTTTGTCTAAGTAAAGTCTTGAAATAAAATTTGTGGAGTGATAACTAGGGTTTATTCAATGGATAAAATTGGGGTTTGTAGAGATGAGTGATTCCATTGGTGAATTCTTGAATGAAATCACGTTAAGGATAAATAGAAGAGTTTATGAAAGTATTATATAATGATAGCTATATTGTGATTTGTGTTTTAGGCTAAAAGTCATTGAGGAAAATATGTGGAATGTTACTTTGAGGTATGACTATAATTAAGATTAGCATATGTAATGAGTGTGAATTATGATGATGGGTGAGATATTAGCGACCATTACGTGCAACTAAGGCTTTTTAGGAGGTACATTGGGCTAAGGAAGGTGCTAGGACCCTATTGGTGACAAGTGCTGCACAAACAAGGTAAGAGATATTTTTGTTGGTATGACAGTGTCCAAAAAGAACATCTTTAGTGCATAAAAGATTAGGAGACCATTAACTTAACCTATTTTAGAAATGTACTGAAAGCTTAGGTTCACATCCATTAGTTTTGAAAAACTTTTGAGAGCACGATAGGTTTTACAAGCACATCATGAATGCTTTTGACATGAAAAACTTTTACATGAAATGTCTTTGATGTTTTAAAATGTTTTGATTAGGCTTAGGACTAAAACAAAGGCCTAGCTAAATGACAATTTGTGCACTAGGGACCGAACCCCATGAGAAAGGGATCGATCCCTCTATGTTTTTTGAACTGGACAAAAGCATTTTGTCATTTAGGAACTGATCCCCTACACCAAGAGGACGAAAATGCCCCATTGACTTCCAAAATCGATTTAGAACATATGTATGCATGTTTTGATAACCTATATGCTATGTTAGTTACTTTGATAAGTAAACCTTGGGCCACTTTTGATGTTTTTACTCAATGTGAGACCAAATAGCTCATTATAAGCTTTTGAACATTGTTTTGAGACCAAAGACAACTTATAGCGTATGCGTGCTTGTCGAAAGCATCCCTACATGCCTTTACTGGATGGTACCCTCAGTTATGCCGAATGGCATGGTACTTTTCTTTTCAGTTGCTGTTAGACTTGGACATGCCTGTAGCCCTAAGTGCTCATACGTCCATGAGTTACTGTGGAACCCACCATGACCATAGGTCCCCATTGATGGTGCATTACTCGTAAGCTCAAGGTTTTGCATGCTATATCTCCTTTGAGCTTAGGGATTCATAAGTTCACCCTAGTCTCCACTATTTGATTCAGTATCAGTTTTTTTATTCAAATTCAGCTTTTAATTTGAATAAGCATTCGATTTGTTAAGTATTGATAAGTATGTTTGAATAAGCATGATTTTAAAGTATGCCTAGATTATGCATTTATTTGATATGTATTCTAGAAATGATTGCATAATTTGAATTACATTCGTTTGTTACATTATTGTTCTGATGTTATTATGCTTGTAAGCATGTTTCTTATTGAGCGCGTTAGCTCACCCTTTTATTTTTCAAACTGTCCTTGCAGTGACTCGCAGAGTGCTACGTTAAGTGGATCAGCTTAAGGAGCCTCTCTTGGCTCATCTCTTAGTCACGTGAGGTATCCATTGTTTTGTATTTTTGTCTCCAGACAGTAAAGGCACAAACTATGTTTATTAGTATTTATGTAAATTATTCTTTTATTAGCATGTAACTGTCAGGTTGTAATAGATGTCTAATGTAGTCAACTAGGTTAAATTGGATATCGATTATAGCCTCATTCTAGGGTGATGTACTTGAGGTATTCATCATGATTCTTTTTGCATGATGTTATTGGGAATCAATTGAGAATGAATGCTATAGTTTGTGGATGTTTAGTTGGATTAATGAATCATTATTTTGCATCACTCTGACCACAAACTATAAGAATTGTCATTATAATCATAAAGGATTAGCTAACTAAGTTAATTGCAACCTATACTGCAAGTAGACAACAAATATGATGAAATGAAAAAGTTAGTGTGACGCCCCGAAAACGTGGAAATATGGGAAAATTTTAACTTTCTTAATCCTTTATTTAAGTTGCATTCCTATCAGTGCCGATTACTTAACCATTTTATTTTATAAAAATTTCACCAGCATAACGACGTATTTTTATCCCTACCTTCCTGCAAGGTTCAAATTATAGTTTGTATTTGCAACAAGTTGATTTTAGTTTCGTTTTCTACTCAGCAGTAAATTCATTTTCATTACATCACCTTAATATTTCTGAAATATACTTTATTATACAAACTGTACAATTACCCCTTTAATTACATTCGTTCTTACCTAATTTACATCCCCAAATATTCTTTACAACAACTGTCTATGTTTTACAGGAAGTCTGGTAAATAAAGTAAAAGTATACCTTACTTGTACTGGCGATAGCCTGGGGAGGGTTGAGTCCACCTATCCACAACTACTATAGGTAGGTATAGGAAACTAATCATTGAAGGTAGTCTGTAAGAGTAAAGGAAAGGGGTGAGCTCTTCAAGTCCAGTAAGACATGCGTTTAAAGCAGTCTTAGCAGTAAAACATGTAAAAGCAAATCGCTGTAATTCAAGCTTAATAAAATAATATATACATGTATATAAGTCGAAACGTGTTTAGTTTCGAAAATTAGGTCAAAACATATTTGATATCATAACTAATAACATGTAACTTATAAATCACATAGCTCGTTACTTTTCTTTAAAAATATCATGTAAACTTATATATCCGTAGCTTAACACTTTTCTTTAAAAGTCATACTAAATAATTTCGTGGAGACTAGGCAAAGACACTTAGTAACAAAGGTCATGTTCACGTAGACATTTCACGTAGGCAATTCACGTAGATAATTCACGTAGACAGAGTACCTATGGCCATGGTCAGGGGACTGTAGACGGGTTCAGGGTCGTACAGTGCCCTACGCCACTTAAACAAATGACGAAAATAAGACACCAAGTGGCATAAATACCCGACATGGTAAAGCATACACCACAAGGGACTGAGCGTACACAATGTGGCATATGGCATGCACCATGAATGTCTAGAATCCACACGAGCCATGCATGACAGATCATGTAGACTACATGTGGCCTTAGTCTCAAATAATTTTTAAAATCCTTTTTCTCGGACTATTAGCCCGTAAACTCATAAAATCAATACTTTTATTTCATTTCATACACATAAACATCATTGCATAAATTTTCATTTTTGCGTAGCAAATTGCATTTCAAAACATTTCATATGTACTAAAAAAATACATTTGAAGAGCTCGAAAAATTGGGCTTTTCTTTCGGTTTTGCTTGAATAGTACTTTTTTTAGGTTTGGGAATGCTTTTCGTAATTACGAGCATACTTATATAAATTCATGTATCAAAACAATGCATTTAATCACTAATACTACTTTAAAACACATCTCTTACCTCTTAAACTTTGGGGCAGCACAAAACAATTTTAATTCATCAAATATTATTAAATTTCATCTCAATATACTCAAACATGTATTTGTCTTCATAAATTTCACCAAATTTGACTTTTTAGTCAACTTTTTCTACTTTCTTGGTTTTACCGATTTAAGTGCCGATTTAAGCTAATTTTGCCAATTTGGTACTTTTAACTTCAATTACATTACTTCCATAACCTAAATACTCATTCAATTCCATAATTCATACTTGTCAACATTCCAATTTCACCAATTCTTACACTTTTCGGTTTCCTACTAAACTGAGCTATAAACTGAACTTTTTCAGTATAAATTTAACTGTCTAGAACATCAAATATAATCAAATTTCACAATTTTCCTAACTTATGCATGCTGGAAAAATTCATACTTCACTCTAGAAATTATTTCTTTCAATTCTACTTAACTAAAAATCATTCAACAACATCAAACAACAACATATCTCAAGTTCATCATCTTCTATCAATTTCTTACCAACTTTGACCAAGGTTGACCAACTCTTTTTGTTCCATAAAATCTTCCAAGCTGTATATCCACATATATACACCTTAGAAACATAAAAAACAACAAGAAAAACTAACCAAAAACTTTAAAAAGTTCATCTTTTTCTCACCTCGGAATAGAGCAGATTCTGCCCCTTTCTTCTCTCTAAGATTTCACCTAGTAAATGAGTTTTTATGGGCTGAATTTTTTATATGTTATAGAGAATGTAAGGTAACATATTTGATCCTTCTTGACTGACGCCTGAAAGTGGTCGGAACATCATCGAAAAAATTGCATAAGTGGATTCTATAGAGGACGCCTACGACAATTTGTTGCGGGTGGTTCTCTCTAGTTTTAGGTCGGTTTCGAGTGATCTTATGCTTTCTAGAAAGGGCTTTAAGTTATCTTTCATACAAAATAAAATAGCTTAAAAGGCCTTCAGGAACCCCTTAAAATTGGGATTTCTTGTTAGGCCCGTAGATTTTTTGGGCCAGGGCAGCCTATTGCCATGTTTTCATAAATCCATGAAAACTATTTTCGGCCCATTTCTTCCCAAATTTCCACTTCTCAGGTGTTCTATAAGGTCTCTAGTATGTCTCATAAAAATTTGGTGCCCACTTGTTTAAGAAAAGTTCCCCGATTGAGCTCATTTTCCGCGATTTGGTCATTACTTATCAAAATGACTTAAGGTTTTTGATTTACTTTAAAAATTAATTCGATCCCTGAAACCTCCATATATCCACTTGATTTTTATTCCTCAAGTCAATTTCACCTTATACTAATTTCCTATTATCTCAGAATAATTTTCATGAATTTCTAGAATTTATTCCGAATTTATTTCTCTTACTAGCCCAGTTTCTCGGTTTAATGTAAACCCGAGTTTTACAAACTTTTTCACTTCCAACATCTTAATTTTCACTTCTAAACATCAAAACTTACTTATACATGAAATTCTTAAGAAATTCTTAAACTTAAAACCTTACCTCAATTTTCATGCCCCCGAGCCCTAAGCCACAAAACCCGAGTGCTTTGGTTGTTTCGGGCCTGCACAACATTATTTTGAGTATTTTAATCACTTCTTAGTTTCCAAATAAATAGCAAAACGAAAAAGTTTGGGTTTCACATTTCTCCCAACTTTTTAGGAATTCGGTCCTTCAAATGTAAGCTGGTCCATTGAATAATTGAGGGTACTTCTCTCTCATGTGGCTCTCTAGCTCCCACGTAGCTTCTTCTGTCGAGTGGTGTTACTAAAGAACCTTTACCAATGGGATAGTCTTGGATCGAAGTACCTTTTCTTTTTTGGTGAGAATCCGAACCGATTGCTCAACATAACTCATGTCTTCTTGTATATCCAACGGTTCATACTCTATCACATGAAAAGGGTCCGGATGATACTTCCTTAACATAGAAACGTGGAAGACATCATGTACCCCAGATAACTGTAGAGGTAAACAAAGTCTGTAGGCAACATCTCCCACTTTCTCCAATATTTCGAGTGGACCAATGAAGCAAGAACTTAGCTTCCCTTTCTTCGTGAAACGCATGACACCCTTCATCAGAGACACTTTCACAAATATAGAGCCCCCAACTTGAAATTCTAGAGGACGTCTTCGTACATCAGTATAACTCTTCTATCTACTCTGAGTGGTCCTCAATCTATCACAGATTAGCTGAACACCCCTAGCTGTTTGTTCAACCAATTTTGGAGTAAGTATTTTCCTGTCACCCACTTCTTCTAAAGCAATAAACGGCCTACATCTCCTACAATACAGAGCTTCTTAAGGAGCCATCCTAATGCTAGCATGGTAATTGTTATTATAGGTAAACTCTACAAGAGGCAAATGATCGTCTTATGAACCCTTAAAGTCCAATGCACATGCCCTTAGCATATCCTCTAAGGTCTGAATAGTTGGCTCGGACTGACCGTCGGTCTGATGATGATAGGCAATTCTCAAATTCAGTCGAGATCCCATGGCTTCCTAAAAATGGGTCCAGAACTTGGAAATGAACTGGGAATCTCTATCAAAAGTAATGCTCACAAGAGCCCCATGCAATCCTGCCACCTCTCAACATACAAGTCTGCTAGCTTATCCAGTGAATCAGTACTCTTGATGGCAAGGAAGTGGGCACTCGTAGTTAGTTTGTCCACAATCACCCAGACCGCGTCATGACCCCACTGAGTTCTCAGTAATCCCATAATAAAGTCCATAGTAATGTGCTCCCATTTCCAGGTAGGCACTGGTAGTGACTTAAGTAGCCCTGCTGGCTTCTAGTTCTCAACCTTTATCTATTGGCAGACTAAACATCTAGCCACAAAGTCTGCCACATCTCTCTTCATTCCAATCGACCAATACACCTTATGGAGATCATGGTACATCTTAGTACTTCCTGGGTGTATGGTGAATCGAGAACAATGGGACTCTTTCAGGATTCTGTTAAGACCCATCCTGACTTAACCAAAACCACTACAAATTTTTCACATTTTTAACTTACCTTTCCTCTCTTCATTGGTTGGGCTGTGATTCGATGTTAGCTTCCTCGCATACCATATCATCCATTATCATACATACATGTCAATATACTGTTACTGACTGTAACTTCTTTTTATAATATATGTGAGATCATATAAAAGCTAATACAACTACATTCCCCATAATATATATATATCGTATACATCACTGTGCTGTTTCTATGTTTAGATACATAACCGTACAAAATATGTATACCTTTCGATCGATAGGAAATAGCAGCAGACAACAGGAATACTATCCCTCAAATGCTCTCACTCTACTACTGATGCTCTGTAGAGAGATGTTAGAGAAAGGGGGTGAGCATACAACGCGCTCAGTAAGGAAATCAGGCAAGCAAGTAGACATCTACACTATCTAATCAAAATAATGCTATGCCTCGAAAACATCATTTCCTTAACTCACTTTAAAAGCATGTCTTTAAATATATATATACTTGTACAGATTAAATCCCATGTACAGAAATCATACTTGCTTTCTCAAATGTAGGCATGTAGTGCAAAATAATGCATCTTTATAATATCACAATGCCTTTAGATAAATCATGCCATGTATATTTAAATGACAGTAAATATGACATTTAAATCATTCACATCACAACAACCGGATTCTAACCCATCCCTCAGGTCTATCCGTAAATAAATCAGTCAATCAAGTGATATATCATGTGAGACTCTGTGGTGAAATGTAATAATATCCTGGACTATAGCCATATCCTATAATGGTGATCCCAAGCTACATGGAATCCTAGTGTGCGGGGCATCACTGCTGCAACGGGAGGGGGTCAGTCTATCACAACCGCCAGCTATATCCTCCTCAACTCCACAATACCACATGGTACAGTGTACTCCATGCCACTCGCACAGTACAACGTACTCTGTGGACCCTACATCACAGTCAGGGTGCCTGCCATAGGTCTTAGCCCTCAAACCATGGAATATCATACCACGTCTCTAAATTCACATGCGAACCTCTCATAGTGTGACACTTAATCTACATGAGGAAATCAAGCATGGTTTTCAACATGTATTATATATCACATAAATTACAGTGTGCGCCTTTGATCGCAACTCACAGTCGACACTCCGCTCAAACACTGTTTCACATCACAAACTCAACTCTAGTGCGAGTAAACCTCCAACAACTAGGTCAATGCATAGTTCATGTTTCAAATCAAGTACGAACAATAGCTCCAGTACCATGCTATGCACAAAACTCGTCAAATCAAGTACGAGCAATAGCTCAAGTACTATGTCATGTATCTCATGTAAAATTTGAGTACGAGATAATCGCTCCAGCACTCTATCATGCATAAATCGCATAAAACTGAGTACGAGTAATAACTCTAGCACTCTATCATGCATGTCATGGAAATCTAGTGCGAATCACAATCCAGCACTAATATATGTGGAAAATATATGAAATCAAGTGCGAGCGGTGCTCTAGCACGATTTATTCTCACATAATTCGATAGATGGCTCTTTAAAAAGGGATGATTTTCAAAACATCAAAATCAGCACTATAAAGTGTGCTTAATTCATATCAACCTTAAAATCATTAGCCCATCTATTTATTCTTCTGCTAAATAGCAGTGAAACACTCAAAATGATGGTTTCCATGCTTTTTTTCAACTTTTCACAAAAGTTGACTTTTTTCCTAACTAAGGGTAAAATCGTAATTTGCTAGTATTGGGTCACAATAATTATTATTCAATTTCTTTGACCCTCAAAGTTTTTAAGTGAATGTAAAAGCAGATGAAAATATGTGCAGGTATCTCTAACTACTCACAAAAGTCCCTTACCTGTAATCACTCGAGAAATTTTACTTTCTCAACGTTGCTCGATCCAGCAGTCCGATTCGCTCCTCCAAAAATCTCTGGAGCTGCATATAACCGTTTATCAGGTTAATTATATTTTTCCTACTGTATTTCACATTAAATACAATCTATTTCCCTTACTATTCATTTTTGTTAGGCCTGTTGGGCTTGTGGGGCCCACCAACTCTTATTGGGCTTATTTGAGACCCATAACATCACATTGGGCTTAAAATAATTGGGCTTGGCCCATTGGACCTCTCGGCCACATGCCATGGCCGAGAGCACTCCATGCCGTCGGTCACACCATGGCATGCCATCCATGTCCATTTGTTTAGCCAATTCACTTAGGCATTTTCACAAACACTTGGTTGGCATGTCTTAAGCCTTTCCTATAGTTCATGTTGGCATTTTATCAAACACCTTATGTTCCAATATCATACCACCATCCATATGAACAAATCGATTATAACTAACCATGCCATAATCATGTCTACATGCATATCAACCTATACATGTCTTAAAATCACATGGGTATTTATCAAAACTCATATACCAAATTTCGGCCATCACATGTTCATAATGTTTTCATGTGTTTCAATCCATAAAACATATACCAACCAACTCCATATAACTCATAGATTGAAGTTGAAAGCTTGAAATTATACCTAGTATTTGTGTTCACACTTGGCTGAAACTTTGAAGCCTCACGATTTTCACACTATGGCTCCTTGATAGCCAATTCCAACATATGTCCCTCTCCTCTCAATTTGGAACAACTTTCATGAAGATTGCAAGTTCCAAATATGTCTTTTTCCTAGTGATTTCTAGTGAGAGAAAGCTTGGAAAACTTTTCGGTTATGGTTTCTTCACTTTGCCGAAAATGAAAGGATGAAGATGATTATGTGTTGGCTGGTATTTATAAGTCCTTTACTTAGTCATTAAGCTAAAATCCAGCCACCTTAATTGACTTCCAAAAATTTTAGGTAACTTTATCATTTTAGACTTTGTTACCTTTCATTAATGGCTTTTAACTTATACTAATAGGCTTTTTAATTGGGCTTCTCAGTTTGGGCTTTTCCTTTGGGCTTTTGGGTTGAAATTTTTACTACCTATTTGTCCTTCAATTGTCTCAATATTGGGCCCATAAATTGGCCCAAAAATTTGGCCCATTGGGCTTCCCAAATTCGGCCCACACTTATGATACCTTAATGGGCTTTAAAATTTCCAACTTTGGCCCATTACGTTTTTAACCATTAAATTAAATCCAGAATCCTTCCGAATAAATTTTTCTTACTTTCGGGGATGATTATCTTGTATTTTGACCAAGAATATTTTTCTCTAATTTTTTTCTCCCTACTTAGGTTAATTTTTAACCATGGTTAGTCAACTATGGTAAAAGTCCACTTTTCTTTACTATAGTTGACTTTTTTCTTAATCATGACCAAGTTGACTTTTTCTCAAAATTTTGGAAGTATCATATCTTATGTTTTACACTCTCGGCTTTACGTTTGGCC
This sequence comes from Firmiana major, assembly GCA_033439115.1. Classification (NCBI taxonomy): domain Eukaryota; kingdom Viridiplantae; phylum Streptophyta; class Magnoliopsida; order Malvales; family Malvaceae; genus Firmiana; species Firmiana major. Next base: position 38,333,077 of record CM065908.1, on the reverse strand, counting down.
GTTTCCGGGAAGTGAAAATACCTAAAACACCTCGAATGACTTAAAAGGTCTGTTTTGCCCCTTTTTGGCATTTACTCTACCTCTATGTGTTTGGGACCAAATCAAACTGACTTTCCTTCATGAACTTTCTATATTTTCACATCATAAGTTCTTCTATTCAGTTAAAATGATTTAGATCCATTCGGTTTAACCTGTAGCCCTCATAGCTCACATTAGGCCTTTATGTAGCTTTTAAGTGTTAAAGCATTTCACTAACACTTAAATCTAGTAAATACTCTTCTTGTGATTTAAATAACTCAATACATGTCTGTACATGTATAAATCATAAGGAACAAGCTACATAAAAATACAAGTCTGATAGATTCTCTGTCTCAGGGTGTCATCATGTGGCACACAAATATGGCGCTAAAATCTCAACAATCCATCATCACTAACTGAGAAGTCCAACTGCGATCTCTCTTCAGCCTGACTAACCATGTCCAGTAGCCTCTAATCATTCCTTTGCCCTGACTTAATCTAATCCAATATACTTGGCTCAATTTATAGGCTAGCCATAAACCCATCCTCAACTTCATCAACATTGATTCTGAGCTCAGCGAACTGTCTCAACTATTCTCATTCTCTGATCATCATGTAGGACACCATACTCTTTCTGCTAAAGGCATCTGCTACTATATTCACCTTGCCCGGATGGTACAAAATCTCACAGTCATAATTCTTCATGAGCTCTATCCATCTTCTCTGTCTCATATTAGGCTCTTTTTAATCAAAGATATACTTGAGACTCTTATGGTCACTGAAAATTTGGAATCTCTCATGTATAAGTAATGACGCCATATTTTCAGTGCAAAAACTACTGCGGCCAATTCCAAATCATGAGTGAGATAGTTACGCTCATGGTTCTTAAGTCGGCAGAAACCATAAGCGACCATTCTACCATTCTGCATCAGCACACAGCCCAAACCCTAGTGGGAGGCATCATTGTACACTGCAAACCCTTCTGAACCACTCGAAATGGTCTAGACTGGTGTTGTAGTCAATCAGTGCTTGAGCTCTTAGAAGTTCTGCTCACATTGATCAGACCACTCAAATGAAACATTCTTGTGTGTCAATCTAGTCAACAAAGCTTCTATTCGGGGGAACCCGTTAACAAATCTTTGGTAGTACCCTGCCAATCTCAGGAAACTCCAAACCTCCATCAATGTCCTCGGTCTCTCCCATTTCAGTACTACATCAACCTTGGATGGATCAACAAAAACCCCATCCTTAGATATAATATGTTCGAGGAAAGAAATTTAATCTAACCAGAATTCACATTTACTGAATTTCCCACACAACTTCTTTTCACGGAGTATCTGAAGCATAATCCTCAAATGCTGCTCGTGCTCCTCCCGAGACTTAGAATATATCAAAATATCATCAATGAACACAATAACAAATCTATCCAAATATTCCCAAAAAACATCATTCGTCAAGTTCATAAAGGCAGCGGGAGCGTTAGTCAATCAAAAGTACATCACCAAAAATTCATAGTGCCTATATCAGGTCCGAAAAGCTGTCTTCGGTACATCAGCTTCCTTAATCTTCAACTGATGATAACCCGATCTCAAGTCTATCTTAGAGAACACTAAAGCCCTTCTCAGCTGATCGAACATATCATCTATTCTTGGCAAGGGGTACTTATTATTTATCATCGCCTTATTCAGAATTTTGTAATCTATACACAGACGGAGACTGCCATCTTTCTTTTTGACAAATAGTACCAAAGCACCCTACAGAGATACACTCGATCTAATGAATCCCTTATCAAGCAGCTTTTGCAACTGTCTCTTCAGTTCATCCAATTCAACCAGTGTCATTCGATAAGGTGGCTTAGAGATAGGTTGAGCGTCTGGCACCAAATTAATTACAAATTCAATTTCCCTCTCTGGTGGTAACCCCAAAAAATCATCCAAAAAGACATTGGGAAACTCACATACAATCAAAACATCTTGAATACTTAGCGGTTCCCAACTATTATCATAGACAAAAGTAATATACCCTTCACAAAATTTGAGATCATTAAGAATTTCAAACATATAAACACCAAATAATTTCACAAAACATCATACCATATATTTCATTTCTTATTAACAAAGCATTCATAAAATTTATTAGGTAAGGAGAAAGTTACGATTTTAGTGTAGTAGTCTAGGCTTACACAATTGGTAACTAGCCAATACATGCCCAAAATTATGTCAAAACCATACATTTTAACAAAACTAAATCTGCTAACATTTTTCTATCTCCTACCTTGATTTCACAATTTTTACACACCATATCAGTCATCTTTGATTCACGCATGGGTGTGCTTATGTGTAACATGTGATTTAAAGGCTCAGGTTCTAGATGCAATTTATGTGTAAATTTTGGGGAGATAAAAGAGTGTGGCGCCTGAGTCAAATAAAGCATGTGCTTCGTAATTGCAGAAAATGAGTGTACCTCTAATAGCATCGGAGAAGGTGTCGACTGTCTCTTTATCGATAGCGTGCACATATCCCTATGAGGCAGGCTTCTTACCCTTATCTGTAGTTGTGGCTCTCCTCTGTGGAGCTCATCTTGGAGGAATTTATACCTGCCTCTCGATCTGCTTTGGCTACTCCCGAGGCTCATAATGTAAGACCCTTAAATTTCTATGTAATGTATATGATCATTTGATATATAGACAAGTTACATTACATATGAATTGCAAGAAATAAATGTTTTGAGTTCTAAGTGTGAATGGATTGATAATTTGGTGTTGAAGTGATTGAATATGAGTTTGAATAAGGAATTTGCAGCAAAAAGGGTGTAGGATGAAGGCTAGATCGATCTCATGCAAGGAGAGATCGGTCTCATGGCCTGAAGAATGCAATATCAAGCACTTTGGAAGAGGGAGATCGATCCCTCACTCAAGTAGATCGATCTCCATTATTTTCAGGCTAGACCAGATCGATCTCCCCTTAAGGTCAGATCGATCTCCTAAGCTCTCTGCCTGAGACAAATCGATCCTGTTTCATTGAGCAGATCGATCCCATACAACATTGCAGATTGATCTCATGCATTCGACATATTGATCTCATGCCTTCAAAATGTCAAGAAAATGAGGAATTCAAGAGGACTAAATCGATCTCCACCCTATTAAGATCAACCTCATCAAGCCAATTCTATAAATAGGAAGCATTTGGATCTATATTTCACGGGAACAAACCATTTCCTTCCATTTTCAATCTTAAACCTAGCTTTCTCACTCTAAAATCACCCCATTTTCATAAATATTTGAAGAAAGATCATTAGAGCAAAGTTGTTCACTATAAAGAGAAGAATAACATAACTTGGAATCAATACCCCATTGGTTGGAGTGAAGGAGTAAGGAGTGTTCTCATTTGGAGCAAGAAAGAAATCAAGCTAGGTGAGTTTCTAATGCACCAACCCAAGTACATTTGTTTAGGTGTTGATTTTGGAGTTGATTGGTATGTGTATTGATGATTAAAAACTACATGGAATGTAGTGGAACAAGTAAAACCTAAAATGAGTCTAGTGTGAGAAAATGTGATAGGGGTGAGTTGATGATAAATGGATTACGTTAAGGTGTTGTGGAGTAAAATGCATGATTTTAAGATGATGGAATGAAGTCTTATCAGCGTTAATGGAAACTATAGGTCGAATTGACTATAGTTAACGCAAGGATTGTGTTGTATTGGACCCAATTAATGTGGAGTACAATTTTGTGTAGTCCTAAAGAGTTCATTGGAGACGAAACGAACTGCGCAATCAAGCAGCTCTAAGGAAGTGGAATCACGCAACACGATTCCAGATAAGGGAATTCTGTGAGTATATAGAGATAGCTGCTCGTATTTTATGGGTAAATATAGAGCTTTGGAAAAATGCTTGATTATCTAGAAAAGTGATTGATGGTGTATGTGAATAACTACAAGTGTATATGTATGTGGTTTGATTTTGAAGTGATTCTTATAAAGCGGAATACTAAGGCTAATAATTACATAAATCACATGTTTTGATGCTTTTACGAAAACACATTGCTTTGGTCTAAGCAAATTAATGGATAGGTTGGCTATTTGATTTCTACAACTTCATGAAATAGCACGAGGTATGTGCTGACTTTGTTTTGAAATAAGTTGTGTTGAAATAGAGTCGCCTATCGTATTTACCTGAGTTAAATCATGCTGGAGCTTCGCTCGCACTGGATTTTGATGTTTTCACATGTATGAAATGTGTTGGAGCTTAGCTCTCACCTTGGTTTGAATTGTGGTGATGTTTTATAAACCGTACTGGAGCTATGCTCGTACATGATTTTTTTATGATTTTATGCATAAATCCGTACTAGAGCATTGTTTATACGAAGATATTTATTGATGATGCATGAATCGTGCTAGAGCTTAGCTCGCACAGGTTTTCACACTGTGGTATGTATGACGCCGTGGAGACGGTAAGATCCTCAAGCCCTACATCCTTAAGCCCGACGGGGTGGGGAGGCTCTGTTACGGTAAGATCCTTAAGCCAACATCCTTAAGCCTATTAGGGTGGAGAGGCTCTGTCTAGTGGGGAGGCTCTCTTACATGAAAACGAAACGCTCCCACGTGCACTTGAGACTGTATAGGTTACACATGGCATGGGGTAGATAAGACCTATGGCTGGCACCCCCAACAATGATATGGGTCTGTGGAGTACGTTATACCATGTATATCACATGGAGTACATTGTACCGCGTGGTTGTGATGATGATTTGAAAGTCTAGCGAAGAACTAACCCACCTACGTTCTAGCATGCTGCCCCGCACACCGGGATCCGGGTGGTCTGGGATGATTACGACATAATTGGCTAACATAGTCTTTGAGATATAGTGACTGCCTGTCTCATATAATATTACATAGTACCACATGGTTTTATACACTGAGTGTGATTGTGTTGTCCACGGTAGACCCGAGGGAGGGGTCAAGCCTTGTGGGATTTTGTTAAAGAAATGATATCTATTTATGACGAGATTTGATGTGTTTTGAGAAAGTGATAAATCTTAAAGGATGTTTCGTATTGAATTTCCCCTTTTATGATGAATTTTAATAACGATGAGCATGAAAGGTTTTACGTTATAATTTTACCATATCTTACATGCCTATTTCCATGTTTTAGTACATGATATATGTATATACATGCGGCATAGTTTTATTTCATCATGCTCCGATTATAAATGATTTATGCCATGACATTATCAACATGTAGATAGGGTAGCTATCTACCATGCTTGCATTATTGCCTTATTGAGCGTGTGGTTGCTCATCCCTCCATATTTTCCCACTCTACAGAGTGTACATAGTAGCCAATGAGGACCGAGGAATTATATTTTAGATATCCGCTGCACTCCATCGCCAAGAGGTATACACGTATGAATTCTTTTTGTATCTAAACATGTAAAGGCACAGTAGACATTTTGAATTGTGATATGAGGGATGTAAATGTTAGAAAACAAGCCATGTATAAGCTTATGACTTAACTTCAATGTATGACATTATTTTTTATTAATTGGAAATAAATGAGAAGTGATGATTATTATTGACTCACAGCCCAACTGTTATTTGTGAGGGTTGTTCACGACCGGGTAAGGGAAAATGAAAAATACGAAAAATTTATAGTGATTTTTAGATGAATCAAATAAAAAGGGTCAAGACACATAAGGTCTCATCAATGGACAATCCTTAATTAGGTGTCCTACCTCACCACATCTGAAACAGGCACTTGTGGTCAAACGGCACAGCCCATAATGTGGCCTGCCACAATTTTTACATCGACGTAACTCAGTGTTAGGGCCTCGGGCAGTTTTAACACTATTAATGAGGGTCTTGGACTTTCCAGCCCTTGCCTGAAATTCTTCAGTTCTCTGCCTTTTAAGCTGACCCCATCTCAGCTCAAATCAAGAGGCTTATACTCTCTTTTCCTTATCTTTGCCTTTACTTCTAAATCTGTGCTCTGCTGCGTCACATCCAGGCCCCTCTCAATTTCTTGAGCCCATCCCAAGGCATCCTTAAAATCTGTGACCCGTAATTCTAGTACTCGATCTCAGATCCCTGATCTCAAACTTGCCAAAAATCTCTCAGCCTGTCGTGTGGGATCCCTAATTGTTTTTGGGTCATATCTCATCAGGGCAGTAAATCAATTCTCATACTCGTCTACAGTCAGACTCCCCTGAACCAAATTCAGAAACTTCGTCTACATCTTTTTCTGTGCTATAGGCGGAATGTACTGGACCCAGAATGTAGTAAGGAAAGCATCCCATGTAATATCTGACGGACACTCTGCCAAAACTGTCTGTGTAGCCCTCCACAGAACTTGGCCTGACCTCTCAGCATATAACTGGCCATGGTCACTCTCTCCGTGTCTATACACCCCAGATACGATAATACTGTTTTGAGGTCTAATAACCATTCCTCGGCCTTAATCGCATCATTCACCCCTGTAAACTCCAGGGGATTCATTCTTAGAATGTCACGACCCTCAATCCACCGAAAATCCACTACAAAATTTTGATTTTTCATTTATTATTTAACTCATTTCTTATTGTTTGTTCTTTACCTTTACTTTACTTGATCGTGAATAACTACACCACCAACAGTTAGGCTGTGTATCGGTGTCAATCTCATCCAATCAAATCATTTCAATTTACAATTCATTTAAACGTAACACTTGTATTTCTAAATCAGAGTTGTTGTTTACATGTGTTTACAATCCTTTACATCCCCAAAAATTTCATTGAAAGATATTACTATGCTTTGACATGTCTAGATACAAAAACTATACAATTGTGTATACCTTGTGTGATGGGATGCAGCAGACACCAAAATCCAATCCTCAGTCACTCTCTATATACTGAAAGTGCTCTGTAGAGGGGAAAATAAGGGGGTGAGCAAACCACACGCGCAGTAAGGCAATCATGCGAGCAAGTAGATAACTGTACTATCTATGTGATCGTGATGCCATGCATAAAACTAAGCATTTACTTGTCATACTCCAAAACATTAGTTCATGCTTATGTTCATGATATATAAAGCAATTCATGCTATTTAAATCAGTGCACAATTCCTAAGCAAAGCATAGAAAATCATCATGCACAAATAGTAATTAAAGCATGAAAAATCGTCATGCGAGGCGCATTCAAAAGTATTTCTTACTCAACACAAATCATCATAAAACTCACCACTCGTCAAGATTCAGCCCCTCCCCTAGACTGTCCTGACCCATAAAACCATTTTAAAACATGGATATATCATAAAACAAGACATGTGAGATAGGTAAATAATAAAAATAAGGGTAATAACTAGGACTACGGCCATATCCACTGTGATCCCAGACTACACGGATACTAATGTGCGAGGTATCACCTCTATCTGCTTCCGCACAGGAGGTGGGTCACATCCAACCCGTCGGTCCATAGCAAAAATTCATCATCCGAAGACGGTATATATATCATATCCATACACGGTACAACGTACTCCATACTATATGCACGATACAACATACTTCGTGGACCCATATCATCACAACATATCCTGCCACATCTCAATATGCATGTGTGAGCCTATTTAATAGGCGTGGCACACAGCCTACCCAAAGATCCTAGCACGGCTCCCAACATGTCATAAAAATCATGTATGAGTAATCTCTAGCATGGTAACAAGTATAAAGTGGACATCTAGTGTGAACAACGCTCCAGCACAATGTCAAAATCCATGTGAAAACTCGTACGAACTAGGCTCCAGCACTCATGCATGTAAAACTCTAGTGCGAGCTATGCTCCAGCACTATATTGTAAAATTTGTGTGACAACTAGTGCGAGCTAGGCTCCAGCACTCATGCATGTAAAAACATATCAAATCTCGTGCGAGCACCTCTCTAGCACACTTTGTTTCCACAAAACTCGTGTAGGTGGCTAATTTATTTGCAAAGCATGGTTATTAAAATCAAATCAAACTATTTTCTTCCAAAGCATTTAAATGCTAGCCAACCTACCAATCCACATGCTAAAAAAGTTAGTAAAAGGATTCAAAACATCATGATTATTATTTTTCATGAACTTTTTCCCAAATCCCAATCTTCTTTGCCCTTCAAACATTTAATTTTTTTTCTATGACTCACAAACATTCTAGAAAACCTTTATGCACCCGAAAACACATACAGATACCTCTAGGGGCCAACATAATTCCCTTACCTCAATTCTCGGTGAAGTAACTCCTTCCACTTTTCCCGCTTTTCGTGTTTGGGCTCAATTTGCTCCGAATATATCCTCGGAAGCTGCAAACATTCATTTATTACATGAGTTAATTACAAATAACTCATATTCTGACTTGATCCTAGTCAATATATCTTATTGAGCCAATTTCTCTTCTAAAGTAGATTCCAATTACACTTATCATTTCACCTAGGCCCATTGAGCTCATTAGGCTCGTTATCACTCATTGGACCGAATTCTAGGTCCATCAACCTTATTGAATCGATTGAATTCAAGTTTCCCTTATAATCACCTTCGGTCATGGCGTGGGGGTTGAACACCCATCACGCCATTCCTAGTCCAATTGAGTTTATCAAACTCTCTTAGTTATCTAATCAAGCAATTGGTTTGCATTGCTCTAACCTTAGTTCTTCCATTCATTCATGCATTTTCACAAACAGCTTATATGCTTATTATATAACCTCATCCTATTCCATAAACTTATTTCACAAAACCATCTCAAAATCATGCATATAACATTATTAACACCTTAGTATAATCCGTTTATCATTAAATCAACCATATCATATTTTCTCACTAAACCAATTCTAGGTCATGCTTGATTCATCATATTCTAGGTAGTTTCTACCAATAATGCATACCAATCTACTCGCAACAACATCTAGATAAATATACATAGAGTTGGTGTATTAGAAACTCACCTAGCTTAACTTTCCTCATGTCCAAATTTGGAAGACTCCTTTGCTCCTTCAATCCAACAAATTGAATGTTGGCTCCAAGCTATGTTGTTCTCCTCCTCACAATGAACAACTTTGCTCTAATAGCTTTTTCTCAAATATTTTTGGAAGGGGGTGTATTCTAGAGTGAGAAAGCTTGGTCTTTTGGGTAAAAATGGAGGAATGTGTTGATTTGCTGAAGAAAGAGGTTTGCCAGTCGGGTTTTTATAGACCAGGGGTGATCAGATCGATCTCCTAGGGTAGGAGATCGATCGTCCCTTGGTTGAGCTATCGAAATATTCAGTTTGTAAAGGAGAGATCGATCTGCTCTTTAGGGAGTGATCGATCTCTGCTAGGCAGAAGCAACTAGAGATCGATCTGTTTCATGGGGAGATCGATTTGCTCTTTGGGAAGGGATCAATCTTTGCTAGGCAACTGGAGATCGATATGCTCATAGAGAGAGATCAATCTGCTCTAAGCAGAAGCAAATGCAGATCGATCTGCTCATGGGGGAGATCGATCTACTCATTAGGGAGATCGGTCTGCTATTGGCAGAATCAACTCGAAAATGTTTTGCTTGAACAAGGGATCGATTTGCTTGGAATAAAAGATCGATCTAGCCTTCATCTGCAAGCTTCCTGCTACAAATTTTCTAAAATTTTCAAAGGGAAACTTTTATTTGATTGCTTTACTAGTCATTTTGCAATCCATTCACACTTAGAGCATGGAAAGGTGCATTTCTTATGATTTTCATATTATGAAACTTGTGTGTACTGCTTGAAATCATAAAAGAGTACTCGAAATTCACAGGTCTTACATTATGAATTCATATCTTAAAATGCTGCCAAAGAACTTTCACTAAGGGAATCGTCTTCGACCTCAACACCTTCTCTTTCCTATCCAACATCCAAATCGGCTTCTCAACATACGGCATTCTCTCATTGAGCTCCAATGGCTAATATCTTATCACATGTGTCAGATCCGGGTGGTACTTTTGTAACATGGAGATGTGGAAGACGTTATGAACGCCTGCTAGCTACGGTGGCAATGCTAGCCTATAGGCCTTATCTCCCACTCTATCAAGTATTTTAAAGGGTCCAATGTAACGAGGACTTAGCTTTCCTTTCTGTCCGAACCTCGTTATACCCTTGGAAGGAGAAACTCACAAAAATATTGATTCACCCACTGTAAACTCCAATGGTCTCCGTCTCCTATCAATATAACTCTTTGTCTACTCTAGGCTATTCGTAACCTCTCACAAATCAATTGGACATCCTTAGAGACTTGTCTCACTAAATCGAGAGCAAATATCTGTCGGTCACCAACCTTTTCCCATCCAATAGGGGAATGACATCTTGGGCCATACAAAGCCTCATACGGTGTCATCCCGATACTCAAATGATAACTGTTATTATAAGCGAACTCTGCGAGTGGTAAATGGTCATCCCAGGAGCCTCCAAAATCCAATACACACGCTCTCAACATGTCCTCCAGGGTCTGTATAGTCCTCTCTGACTGACCATCTGTCTAAGGATAGAACGCTGTGCAAAAACTCAGTTGGGTTCTCATCAATTCCTGAAAGTGTTCCCAAAAGTGGGAAGTGAAGTGGGCATCCCAATTAGAAACAATTCTTACTGGAACACCATGTAACCTCACTATCTCGCGCACATATAATTCTGTCAAAGTACTCAGAGTATCAGTGGCTCTCATAGCTATGAAGTGTGCCGACTTCGTTAATCTGTCCACTATTACCCAAATTGTATCGTGATTCCTACGGGTCCTGGGTAAACCTATCACGAAGTCTATAGTGACATGCTCCTATTTCCAAGTCGGTATAGGTAGAGGTTGTAATAGCCCTGCAGGCTTCTAATGCTCTACCTTCACCTGCTGATAGACGAGACACTTAGCCATATATTCAGCTACATCTCTCTTCATTCCTGACCACCAATACACTCTCTGGAGGTTTTAATACATCTTGTTACTTCCCGAATGCAGTGTATACTTCGTTGAATGAGTTTTTGTAAAGATCAACTTCTTGATCTCTTGATCATCGGGAACACATATCCTACCCCTGAACCTCAGTAAACCATTTGAACTCAACTCAAAATCAGTCTCTGTACCTCTGTGTATCTGCTCGATAATATCACTGCACTGCTGATCAATCTGCTGAGCCAGTCGGATACGATCTACCAGATCTGGTTCCAACCACAGGCTAGCTACAATAAAGACACTATCAGAATCAGGTGGGGTCACATCTAAACTGAGGCTCGCAAACTATTCCAGTAGCTCATGTTCTCTGATCATCATGGATGATACCAACCCGAGATGCTTCCTACTCAGTGCATCAGCTACTACATTTGCCTTACTCGGGTGGTACAAGATCTCGCTGTCACACCCCACTTCCGGGTGCCCTTTATCCATACATATACTACTAACGGTTAGGCTGTGAGTCAATGTAATTACTAAATTCCATACACTTATAGCAAAAAAAATTTAAAACTTTAATTCACACACTCCCAGGCGTGTGTAAATATTCAAAATCAATTATATAATAATTTATCTTTACATAACATCCCCATACAACTGTTAACCTTTTCAATTCATGACTGTGCGAAACATTATAATAGATACAAAATGCTCAGGGGTATACAAATCTTTATACCTTTGCAATTGGTGGGAGCTGTCTGACACAAACAGGGATCTAGAGATCACCGCACTGTCCTACTTCTCAGTATCTAGAAAGGGAAAAATAGTGGGATGATTAAACCACAGCTTAGTAAGGAAAAGGATGCTAACATGTAGATATTGTACTACCTACATAGCTCATGCATGAAATAACAAAACCATGTTTCAATATAAATGGAAATATCACTAGTAAATGGATTTAAACATGCTTCTCACATAAGCATTTTCATAAAAACTAATATTCAATACTTCCATTTAAAAACATGTCATAAAACAATGTTATCACAGCACAAGCATTCAAAACAAGAGATTTATCAAATCACAAGATCTCTTTGCTTTTCTCAAATCATTTCTTTTCATCAAATCTCTTGCTTTTTTGAGTTTCTCGATTTCTCTTATCTCTGACACAGGCATGGAATTTTTGGCAAACTAATATCCACGACATATGGCCATAGTAAGTGATCCCAGGCCTCACAGATTAGGTGTCCACAGGGCATCACTTGCCTGAAGAGGGATAGGTCAGTCCTACCCTCCGACTCATCTCAATCATCATCATCTTCCTCATCAACTCATGGTACAACATACGCCATGTGTCATCTACGCGATACTCGTACTCACTTGCATCCAGCACGGTACATAGTATTCCAACGGAGAACTACACAGTTCAACGTACGACCCTGGACCAAGTCCATCCACCCAACTCCATCGACTCATCATCCCGAACCATGTCTCGTATACCAAGCGAGCAAATCAACGTGACAAATATTCATCGCAAGGCTCCAGCGCGGTATCTCTCAATGCGAGCAACAGCTTCTAGCACTATATCATCTCAACTCAGTAAAACCTAGTACGAGCAATGCTCTAGCACTTCTCTCAAAAATCATATTGCGAGTTAAACTCAGCACGGCATATCAAGAACATAGAAACATGTGTGAGCTAAAACTCCAGCACATTATCATTATAAAACCACGTGCGAGTCACGTCCAACACGATTTATCAAAACATGTAAATATATGCGAGTAAAACTCCAGCATAATCAAAATCATCAAGACAGGTGTGAGCTAATGCTCCAACATCGATTGACATCCCAAATCCGATAGGTGGCTATTTTCTCTTTTAAAAATTGAAAACATGATCATTTACATAGCATGTCGTCCCATGCTAAATATGTAAAGCTAGCCAATCTACCCATCGTCATTTCTCGATCTAAAAATCAACACAGAGTTGAGAAAACATCAATAACATCGTATAGATGTAAAAGCATTAAAAACATGTATATCAGGTTGTTTTCCTTCCCACATCCCATTTTCACAATATATATACGATAATACATTTCATGATCTCATATCATCTCATAGCTCAATAGCTAAACGTACTATTACTAGCGTCATATCTACTAAAATTACTGTAAAATACGTACAAATACCTCTATCACTAACATACAGTCCCTTACCTCGAATCACGCTTATATTCCCTTTGTCTCGTTTGCTCCGTTCGTGATCCGGGTTAATCGTGTTCCACATATTTCAATCTATACGTGTAAATCATTAAGTTATTTTCCTTTCCATCTTCTAAACCTCCACATTGTCATCTATTTATCTATTCATACTCCCGAAGCCTTAAAATCATATCTCACCTTCCCACTAGCATCATTATATCTTCTCTTAAGTTTTCCATCACTTTTTCATGGATTTTCTCTTCATAAATCCCTCTTAACATTACTCACTCATCACTACACTCTTCATTCCGAACAATATCTCATTTACCATTCAACCCACAAAATGTCTAGAACCTATATTTAAAGCTTGAAGGTTGAAGAGCTTACCTAGCTTACCCCTTTCCTTAGCCAAACTTGTGGTAGCCAAATTTTTTATCTTGGTCAAACCAATGTGTGATTCTTTGGTATGTTGTTCTCCTTACTTCAAGGAACAACTTTCCCTTCTTGAACTTCTTCAGATTCTAGCTGGAATGTAGTGATATTTAGAGTGAGAAGGCTTGGTTCTTTGAGAGAAATGGAAAGGTGCGGGTTTGGTGGGTGGAAATCTGATTTTTCAGTCCAAATCTCGTGCTCTTTTTATAGATGTAAAGACATGAGATCGATCTGGTCCCTTGTGGAGATCGATCTTTGCATGGTTTGGTAGTCCTTTTTCCGAATGCAATCTACTACCAGATCGATCTGCCTTCATAATGAGATCGATCTGTTTTGTAAAGGGGAGATCAATCTATTGCTTAATAGAGATCGATCTCTTCTTAGTCGAGACTTAAGGAGATCGATCTGTGCCTTCTGAAAGATCGATTCCTTCCAGGTAGAGACTTAAGGACATCGATCTGCCTTCCCATAGGATCGATCTGCCTTGTTCAATTGAACTAATCCCCGACATTTGATGAGAGGAGATCAATCTCTTCTTCATATGATATCGATCTCTCATCCCCTGCACCCTCATTTCTGCCATTTTTTTATAGACTTTCCAATGCATACTCATCCACATTTGCTTCATATCTCAATTTACAATCTATGCACAATTAACATACAATGGCATCCATTCCATATCATTTATAGGTATTAAAACTTGCGCATACAACTTGAAATGATGGATGTTTCATTAAATTCATAATACATCCTTTTATCACTTATATTCCTGTAACAAGTGTACATATACACTATATCCTCATAGAAATAATTACGTGTGAAATTATGGGTATTACATTTCTCCCCTCCTTCGAAAATTTGGTCCTCCAAATTGAACCAAGTCTATTCCTCAAAAAGTTGGGGATATTTCTCCTTCATCAGCTCCCCTAACTCCCAAGTGGCTTCCTCCGATGTATGATGCTACCACAGGACCTTAACCAATGAAATCGTTTTGTTCCGCAGCACCTTCTCTTTTCTGTCCAATATGCGGATTGGTTTCTCCACATATGACATATCTTCCTTGAGCTCCAATGGCTCATAGTTAATTACATGTGTTGGATCCGGGTAGTACTTCCAAAGCATGAAAACATGGAAGACATTGTAGATCTCTACTAGCTCAGGTGGTAAGGCTAGCCTATATGCTCTATCTCCCACTCTATCCAAAATCTCGAAGGGACCAATGTAACGAGGACTTAGTTTTCCTTTCTTCCCGAACCTCGTTATTCCCTTGAAGGAGATACTTTCAGAAATACAAACTCACCCATAACAAACTCAAGTGGTCTCTATCTCCTGTCCGCATAGCTCTTTTGTCGACTTTGAGCTATTCCCAGCCACTCACATATTATCTGAACATCCTCGAAGGCTTGTCTAACCAAATCGGGAGCAAGCAACTATCTATCACCAACTTCTTCCCAACAAATAGGTGATCGGCATCTACGACCATATAATGCCTCATAAGGGGCCATACCAATACTTGAGTGATAACTGTTATTATAGGCGAACTCAATCAATGGCAAGTGATCGTCCAATGAGCCTCTAAAATCCAGCACACACGCTCTCAGCATATCCTCTAGGGTCTGTATAGTCCTCTCTGACTGACCATCTTTCTGAGGATGAAAAGTGGTGCTAAAGCTCAATTGGGTCCCCATCGCTTCCTGAAAATGTCTCCAAAGGTGGGAAGTGAAACGGACATCCCTATCAGAAACAACACTCACTGGGACCGATGCAATCTCACTATCTCTCGTACATACAAGTTCGCCAGTGCACTCAAAGTATCTGTAGATCTTATGGCTAAAAAGTGTGCCAATTTTGTTAATCGATCTACTATAACCCATATAGTATCATGGTTCTTACGGGTTCTAGGTAACCCCATCACAAAATCCATGGTGACATACTCCCACTTCCATGTCGGTATTGGTAGAGGTCACAATAATCCTCCCGATTTCTTATAATCTACCTTAACCTGCTGACAGATGAGACATCTAGCAACATACTCAGCTATATCATTTTTCATCCCAAACCACCAGTATGCCTTTCGAAGATTCTGATACATTTTACTACTCCCCGGGTCTAATGTATATCTCGATGAGTGAGCTTTTGATAAGATCAACTTCCTCAGCTCTGAATCCTTAGGAACACATATTCTATTTCAGAACCTTAGTACTCCACTTGAACTCAATACAAATTTTGTACCCTTACCCTTCTGAATTTGGCTAATCACATCATTACAACATTAATCATTTTGTTGAGCTTGTCGGACTCTCTCAATCAACTCCGGCTCTAATCTCAAGCTAGCTATAATCCCATAACTGCCAATCTCAGGTAGGGTCATATCCAAACTAAGGTTCGAGAATTGTTCCAACAACTCGTGCTCCCTAACCATCATATATGGTACCAACCCGAGACTCTTTCTACTCAATACGTCGGCAACCACATTTACCTTCCCCGAGTGGTACAAAATCTCACAATCATAGTCTTTAAGGAGTTCTAACCACCTTCTCTGTCTCATATTTAACTCCTTTTGTGAGAACAGATACTTAATACTTTTGTGATCAGTAAAAATCTGAAATCTCTTACCGTATAAGTAGTGGCGCTATATCTTCAATGTAAATACTACGGTCGCCAACTCTAAATCGTGAGTGGGGTAGTTCTTCTCATGATCTTTCAGCTGTCTGGATCCATAAGTAACTACCCTTCTACTCTGCATCAAAACATAGCTCAGTCCTTGGTGTGAAGCATCTGTGTAAACAGAGTAGTTCCTTGAGCCGTTAGGAATGGTGAGAACTGGCGCGGTGGTTAATTTGTGTTTAAGTTCCTAAAAACTCCTCTCACACGCTTCATCCCATGTAAACTCTATATTTTTCCTCGTAAGACGCGTTAACGAAGCAACTGGTCTAGAGAAACCCTCTACAAATCTCCTATAGTAACCAGCCAAACCTAGAAAACTTCTGATCTCAATGACTGTCCTGGGCTGTTCCCACTGAACAATAGCCTCAATCTTGGATAGATCCACTGGCACCCCATCCTTCGATACAACATGGCCTAAAAAAGAAATTTGCTCTAGCCAAAAGTCACATTTACCAAGTTTGGCATACAACCTTCTCTCTCTGAGGGTTTGCAATATAATTCTTAAGTGCTGCTCATGCTCTTCCCTGGAACTTGAATACACCAATATATCATCTATAAATACTATCACAAATTGATCCAGGTATGGCTTGAATACTTCATTCATTAGAGCCATAAAAGCTGCTGGTGTATTAGTCAACACAAAAGGCATCACTAGGAATTCGTAATGACCATAGCGGGTACGAAAAGCTATCTTGGGCAATCTTCCTTTCGAATCTTCAATTGATGATACCAGACCTCAGATCTATCTTGGAAAAGATCTGCGCTCCCTGAATCTGATCCAACAAATCATCAATGCGCGACAATGGGTACTTATTCTTAATAGTAGCCTTGTTCAACATTCAATAATCAATACACAACCTAAAGTTCCCATCTCTCTTCTTCACGAACAATATCGGGGCTTCTCATGGTGAGACGCTCGGTCTTATAAACCCCTTGTCTAGCATATCTTGCAACTACTTCCTTAATTCCTTTAGCTCAACTGGAGCCATCCTGTATAGTGGTTTGGATATTGGTTCTGTTCTAGGTGTCAAATCTATACCAAGTTCCATTTCTCTATCCGGTGGCAATCCCGGTACGTCATCTGAAAAGACATCAGGGAATTCTCTAACCACTGGAATGTCATCTATATCCAGATGAGTTTTGTTCAAGTCCACCACATAAGCAATAAAACCTTCAAAACAGTATTCATGTCATTTATATACCAATGCACTTTACTTACTTCAAAATTAGAATCTCATTACTTCTCACAAAATTTTACAACAAGTTTCTCGGGTAGGGAAAATGTAACAGACTTAGAATGACAGTCTAAAATAGCATGATTGGTAGCTAACCAATCCATTCCTAAGATTACATCAATGTCATACATATTCAACAAAATCAGATTGGCTATCGTACACTTATCTCCTACCCTCACTTTACAATCTTTATACACTTGTTCGGCAAATTGACTAACTCTCATTGGAGTACTTATTAACAAAGTCTCATTTAAGTATGTGGGTTCTACAAAATCTGTTAACCGTGATGCACATGCAGGTGATATGAAGAATGTGTAGCACCAGAATCAAATAAAGCTATAGCTTCCAAGTTAAAATCAAGATTGTACCTTTTATCACCTCAAAAGAGGTATTTATCGATGCCTGGTCTATTGCATACACCCTGTCTTAACCCATAACTTGTTTCCCTTTTTCTTCAGTTGTGGCTCTCTTCCTTGCAGGAGGTGTAACTATAGGAACTTTCTCTAGCTCCTTACCCCTTCGTGGGACTACCTCAACTGCTTCTGGGCAATCTCCTACATAGTGCCCAAGCCTACCACATCTGAAACATCGTGCACCCTAAAAATGGCAGGGCCTACCACCATGATATCGACCACATACTCTGCACTGATTAGTAGTCGGTCGGGGTCCATCAATCACTATACCCCTGGCTGAGGTTGGAGTCGGATGCATATAAGGCCTAACAGCCTTCTTCTGTGACTCATCTACCTCTCTCCAACGTTTACCAGCACCTCTCTGTCCAAACCTAGCACTCTTGCTAACTCTTAATTTTCTCGGACCCTTGTCCTTACCCCAACTGAACTCTGAAATTTGTAGGTTATAATCCTGCTCACACAACTAGGCCTGTCATACTATTTCTCTATATGTAGCAACATCAAACGAGGCCAACTTAGCTCTAATCGAAGGCCTCAGTCCATCAACAAACCTACAGACCCTAATAGCTTCACTCCTTATACAGTCTGGATCATACCAGCCTAATAAGGTGAATCGTGACTCGTACTCATCAATAGTTCGATTCCCTTGAGTAAAATTCAAAAATTCCATCTGTAACCTACGTCGAGCGGTATCTGGGATATATTATTCTCTGGAAGCACCCAAAAACATATCCCATGTGATCACTGTACCCTAAGTCATCAACCTATGTCTGGTGGACTTCCACCAGTGCTCTGTTTGGCCTCTCAGCACAAAGGCTACAAGCGTTACTCTTTCTGTAGCTGAACATCTACAGAAGTTAAACAACTTCTCCATCTGACTTATCCAGTCCTCAGCCATTGCTGGATCCTTTACCCCATTAAAAGAAAGAGGCTTAAAGTTCATAAAGTGCCTTAACCTCTCCCTATCGCAATCATAACCATGCCCCAAATCATCATCCTCATACTGCTGTGGGGCCACTGGAAGAGCGACTGGTCGAATAGGGGGACCTCGTGGTTTATCAGGTTCAGGTGAAGTAGGTGCAGCATTTTTAGGTTCAGGTTGTGCAGGTGAAGCTGCTGGGGGATTCAGTGCAGCCTATCCCGCTGTACCAGGTATACCCTTAAACCTAGCCATAATCTGACCCATCATGGTCATCATCGTGTGCATATCTTCCTCTAATCTAGCTATCCGAGGATCAGAAGCCTCTATCTGTTCTTGGGGCTCATGACTAGAGGACGATCTACTATGTCTCTCAGTCCTATCGTTCCGCCCTTGAGCTCTCGAGCTCTCTCCCCTCTTGCGGTGTCTCTTAGGCATATCTCACAAGCCTATTGAATTTCTTGCATTTATAACAAACTTTTAATCACTACTAGCTCTGTATACACATTTGTATCTAAGTATTGTACAGTAACTTAGGGATGTATGTTTTCTTAGTCCTAAACATCGACTCACATCAGACCAACCAAGCTCTGATACGAAATTCTGTCACACCCCACTTTAAGGTTCCCTTTATCCATACATATACTACTAATGGTTGGGTTGTGAGTTAATGTAATTACTAAAGTCCATACACTTATAGCAAAAAAATTTAAAACTTTAATTCACACACTCCCAAGTGTGTGTAAATATTCAAAATCAATTATATAATAATTTATCTTTACATAACATCCCCATACAACTGTTCACCTTTTCAATTCATGACTGTGTGATACATTATAATAGATACAAAATGCTCAGGTGTATACAAATCTTTATACCTTTACAACTGGTGGGAGCTGTCCAACACAAACAGGGATCTAGAAATCACCGCACTATCCTACTTCTCAGTATCTGGAGGGGGAAAATAGTACGATGAGCAAACCACAGCTCAGTAAGGAAAAGGATGCTAACAGGTAGATATTGTACTACCTACATAGCCCACGCATGAAATAACAAAAATATGTTTCAATATAAATGGAAATATCACTAGTAAATGGATTTAAACATGCTTCTCACATAAGCATTTTCATATAAACTAATATTTAATACTTCCATTTAAAAACATGTCATAAAACAATGTTATCATAGCACAAGCATTCAAAACAAGAGATTTATCAAATCACAATATCTCTTTGCTTTTCTTAAATCATTTCTTTTCATCAAATCTCTTTCTTTTCTGAGTTTCTTGATTTCTTTCATCTTTGATACACGAATGGAATTTTTGACAAACTAATATCCACGACATATGGCTATAGTCAGTGATCCCAGGCCTCACTGATCAGGTGTGCACAAGGCATCACTTCGCTGAAGGGGGATGGGTCAGTCCTACCTTCCGGCTCATCTCAATCATCATCATCTTCCTCATCAACTCACGGTATAATGTACGCCATGTGTGATCTATGCGATACTCGTACTCACATGCACCCAGTATGGTACATAGTATTCCAATGGACAACTACACAGTTCAACGTATGACAGTGGACCCGATCCATCCACCCAACTCTGATAGACTCATCATCCTGAACCATGTCTCGCATACCAAGCGAGCAAATCAGCGTGACACACAGTCATCGTAAGGCTCCAGCGCGGTATCTCTCAGTGCAAATAACAGCTTCTAGCACTGTATCATCTCAACTCAGTAAAATTCTGGTGCGAGCAACGCTCCAGCACTTCTCTCAAAAAGCATCGTGCAAGTTAAACTCCAGCACAGCGCATCAAAAACATAGAAACATGTGCGAGCTAAAACTCCAGCACAGTATCAGAATAAAACCACGTGCGAGTCAAGCTCCAGCACGGTTTATCAAAACATGTAAATATATGCGAGTAAAACTCCAGCATAATCAAAATCATCAAGATAGGTGTGAGCTAATGCTCCAACACCAATTCACATCCCAAATTCGATAGGTGGCTATTTTCTCTTTTAAAAACTCAAAACATGATCATTTACGTAGCATGTCGTCCCATGCTAAATATGTAAAGCTAGCCAACCTACCCATCGTCATTTCTCGATCTAAAAATCAACACATAGTTGAGAAAACATCAATAACATCGTATAGATGTAAAAGCATTAAAAACATGCAAGTCAGGCTGTTTTCCTTCCCACATCCCATTTTCACAATATATATACCATAATACATTTCATGATCTCATATCATCTCATAGCTCAACAGCTAAACGTACTATTACTAGCTTCATATCTACTAAAATTGTTGTAAAATACGTACAAATATCTCTATCGCTAACATGCAGTCCCTTACCTCGAATCGCGCTTGTATTCCCTTCGTCTCGTTTGCTCCGTTCACGATCCAAGTTAATCGTATTCCACGTATTTCAATCTACATGTGTAAATCATTAAGTTATTTTCCTTTCCATCTTCTAAACCTCCACATTGTCATCTATTTATCTATTCATACTCCCCAAGCCCTAAAATCATATCTCACCTTCCCACTAGCATCATTATATCTTCTCTTAAGTTTTCCATCACTTTTTCATGGATTTTCTCTTCATAAATCCCTCTTAACATTACTCACTCATCACTACACTCATCATTCCTAACAATATTTCACATATCATTCAACCCACAAAATTTCTAGAACCTATATTTAAAGCTTGAAGGTTGAAGAGCTTACCTAGTTAACCCTTTCCTTAGCCAAACTTATGGTAGCCAAATTTCTTTCTCTTAGTCAAACCAATGTGTGATTCTTTGGTATGTTGTTCTCCTTACTTCAAGGAACAACTTTCCCTTCTTGAGCTTCTTCAGATTCTAGCTGGAATGTAGTGATATTTAAGAGTGAGAAAGCTTGGTTCTTTAAGAGAAATGGAAAGGTGCGGGTTTGGTGGGAGGAAATCTGATTTTTCAGTCCAAATCCCGTGCTCTTTTTATAAATGTAGAGACATGAGATCGATCTGGTCCCTTGTGGAGATCGAGCTCTACATGATTTGGTAGTCATTTTTCCTAACGTAATCTACTACCAGATCGATCTGCCTTCTTAATGAGATCGATCTATTTTGTAAATGGGAGATCGATCTGTTGCTTAATGGAGATCGGTCACTTCTTGGCCGAGACTTAAGGAGATCGATCTGTGCCTTCTGAAAGATCGATTCCTTCCAAGCAGATACTTAAGGAGATCGATCTGCCTTCCGATAAGATCGATCTGCCTTGTTCAATTGAACTAATCACCGGTATTTCATGAGAGGAGATCGATCTCTCCTTCATATGAGATCGATCTCTCATCCCCTACACCCTCATTTCTGCAGTTTTTCTGCAGACTTTCAAATGCATGCTTATCCATATTTGCTTCATATCTCAATTTACAATCCATGCACAATTAACATACAATGGCATCCATTCCATATAGTTCATAGGTATTAAAACTTGTGCATACAACTTGAAATCATGGATGTTTCATTAAATTCATAATCCTTACATCCTTTTATCACTTATATTCTTGTAACAAGTGTACATATACATTGTATCCTCATAGAAATAATTACGCGTGAAATTACGGGTATTACACTCGTAACCATAATCCTTCAGAAGCTCAAGCCACCTTCTCTGTCTCATGTTCAATTCCTTCTGTGAGAATAGATACTTAAGGCTCTTGTGGTCAGTAAATACTTCAAATTTCTCACCATAAAGATAATGGCGCCATATTTTCAAGGCAAATACTATGGTTGCTTGTTTTAGATCGTGGGTCGGGTAGTTCCTCTCATGATCCTTCAACTGTTTAGATCTATGGGTGGCTACCTTCCCATCCTGCATCAGTACACGGAGCAGCTAATCTCGAAAATCCCTCCATAAACCGTCGATAATACCCAACTAAACCCATGAAACTCTTGATCTCCGTAACTGTCTCGGGCCTCTGCCACTGAACCACTACTTCAATCTTGAATGAGTCCACTGACACTCCATCCCTCGATACAATATGACCCAGAAAAGAGATATGCTCTAGCCAAAAATCACACTTACTGAGTTTAGCGTATAACTTCTTCTCCCGGAGGGTCTGTAGCACTATCCTTAGGTGTTGCTCATGCTCCTCTCTAGATCTCGAATACAAAAGAATATCGTCGATGAATGATATGAACTACGCCCACTCTAAGTGATCTAGATGTGTAACCCATGAAACTCTTGATCTCCGTAACTGTCTCGGGTCTCTGCCACTGAACCACTACTTCAATCTTGAATGAGTCCACTGACACTCCATCCCTCGATACAATATAACCCAGAAAAGAGATATGCTCTAGCCAAAAATCACACTTACTGAGTTTAGCGTATAACTTCTTCTCCCGGAGGGTCTGTAGCACTATCCTTAGGTGTTGCTCATGCTCCTCTCTAGATCTCGAATACAAAAGAATATCGTCGATGAATGATATGAACTACGCCCACTCTAAGTGATATAGATGTGTATCCGTAAGTGCACAGGTCGTACAAGTAATAATGAGATTTGAGTCTCGGATTATCATCCCACAGAGAAGTTGATTAGTTTAATTAAGTACCGGTTAATCTTACCCTAAGTATATCCTAGCAAATTATGAAGTTTAAGTGGGTGATCTACTAAGTCTGAAATTAAAAGTACTGAAAACAATAACAATTATAAAATAAAGAAAATAAAACTGAGCTAAAATTACTTACAGTGCTCCAAGCAATTAAAGAAAATACCTGCAAAAGATAATTAAAATAGTTAAAATTAATTAATGAAAATAAACTAAAATGAAAAATATGAAAATAAAGAAACAAAATTAATTCAACTAAAATTAAACAAACCTAAAATAAAATATGCATGTAATTAAACTAATTAATAAAAATTGCAAATTAAACTAACCTAAAATCTAATAAACCTTTTACTAACCTAAAGAAATTCTTAAATCAAACTAAGAAATTAACTACATAGAAAATGATCCTAATTTAAATCTAACTCTCACTAATCACTACTAATTAAACAAAATCTAAATAATGCATGAGAAATAATATTTTTGGATTTTTCAATTTAAAATAAAAACTTAAAAATACATAAAATGATTTTATCCCTAATTTAATTTTAAATGCAACACCTAACAGTAAAATTGAAAATTAACTATTAACATAATTAAATATAAGTTTTGAACTAACAAGAAAAGAAAATATAACTAACATGCAAATGAATTTAAAACTCTAATTTTTAACTTAACAACTAATAAAAAAATATATAAAATATCTAAAATGCATGAAAAATGGATTTAGTGATCAAAATGAAATGGCCAAACATGGCCTTAAACAATTGTCCAACCGAGTGGTCCTGACCGTGCACTGTACACATTCCTTCTCCATTTTGCACCAGGCGTTGTCCACTGCTGGTTCGTGCTGTCTCCAGGCGTTGCTCAAGGCTGTTGTCCAGGTGCTGCTATTGATCATGTCGCACGTTTCATTGGCCAGACTGCCCAGTTGTGCCCACAGACTGCCTTGTACTGTCTGTTGCTGCACATTTCATTTCCAGATGCTCCAGCTGCTGCTACATGCGCTTTTTGCTTCTGCTCACGGTTCTGTCCTCAGGTCCTACCAATGTTCAGCTTCATTCCCTGCAACACAGCACGCGTCTCTCCCCAGCTAGTGTTGGCTTCAGCTGTACCTAACATTCCTGCGTCGGACCTGCTCACGTCCTCCCCACTGCACAGCTCTGTACTGATTTCTGCTCATTTCTTGTACCGATGGCTGCAGCAAAACAGGTAAATAGTCTCCTGTAGCATGCACCGATCAGCAACACAGGAAATCATACATGCAAAAAATTATTAAATGTTGAGTTTAAGACAATGAACGAAAATAGAGAACATGAACTGAAGAAAACTAACTGTAAAAGCAAAAAATGAAAATAAATAGTAAATGAGAACATGGAACAGGGGAGAACAGAAAGTGTGGATTCAAGTGGAAGGAGTTGTAAAAAAAAAAAACTGATTATGCAATGTTAGAGGAAATGAAAACAGAACCACATAAAGTAGTAAACAAAACAGAAAGAAAAGAAAAATTAATCCTGGCCTTACGGTACAACATTTGTGATGCAACCCATTACTCGCGCATCCTACAATGCTTCCAGCTTTTATACAGCAACCTTTGCGGGGTGACTAGGATTCAGTAGCAACTTTGCTCCTTCCTGCCACGCTCAACATCAGCTCACCCGACCCCTGCGTACGATGGCACCACTTCACCCGAGCACATAGCAGAAATAGAGGTGAGGCCGAGAATACAACAGAAGAGGAGAAGGAAAATCAAAGATTGAAATATTACTCTTTCCTTAGCCTAAAATAGAGAACTAAATAGTAATGTTGTGCAAAGAAGAAATACTTACCGACTGAAGCAACTAAATAAAGTAATAAAAATAAGACATGAAACTAAGAAACATAAACAAAGCAGTAATAAAACTGAGAGAAGCAAAATATAAAGGATAAAATTAAAACAGCCTACATAAACATCAGGTGTAGACATACAAGGAAGGATTATGGCTACTGCCACTAGCCACCCTTCTCTCCCACAATATGAGGCACACAGAAGCAAGAAAATATAAAAATTAAGGTACAAACCGAGAGCAACTAAAGAAATCTAACCTTTCATAAAAATGGAAATTAACATGAATAGTAACTTAAAACAAAAATGGTGGATAACGAAAAAAAAAAACTATTCTAACACTACTCCTACCCTAGATTTACACTACTCCTAAATTACTCTACCCTAAAAACTACACTAAAAACTACACTAGGCTACCCCTTTTTTCAATTGCTCATCATGTTCTATTTATACACAAACCTAGGGGTACAATGGTAATTTTTTTATCCTAGATGAGTTGTCATTGTTTGGCCACTTAGCTTCATTTTATTTGCTGCAGAGTAGATATTTCCATGTCACTTGTCGGTTTGTCCAGTTGGTTGTGCGATGTAGCCAGATGTGTGTCTTTCAGGTTGGCACGGTGTCCGTCGATCTTATCATTTCAAAGCAAATAAAATACGGACACCTGGCATCACACGTGTCCAAAAGACCGGTGACTCGGTCTACAAATTGGAAGTGGTCCAGTCTCCTTTAGCCCGTTTTTAGCCCATTTTTAACTGAAACGACTGAGTTTCATCCGAATTTAATTTATCTGCACATTAAAGAATTTTAATTAAATAAAAGGGATAATTAATAAAATAAATTGAGGATTTAAATAATTAATTAGGAAATTAAGCACAAATAATTCTATTTTAAATATAATTATTAATGAATCGATCCAAATACTGGTGAAACAACTCATTCATCAATGATATAAAAGCTGCGGGAGCATTCGTCAACCCGAATGGCATAACCATAAACTCAAAATGACCATACCGGGTGTGAAAGGCTGTCTTAGGTACATCTCCATCTCAAATTCTCAACTGATGGTACCCAGATCTCAAATCTATCTTAGAAAAGACCTGAGCTCCCTGAAACGCATCTAATAAGTCATCGATGCGTGGAAGGAGGTACTTATTCTTGATGGTCACCTTATTCAACAACATGTAGTTAATACACAATCGGAGGCTCCCATCCTTCTTCTTCACAAATAGGACTGGTGCTCCCCAAGGCGATACATTTGGTCTGATGAACCCCTTATCCAACAACTCCTGTAACTGTTTCTTCAATTCCTCCAACTCAATCGGAGCCATTCTGTACGGTGGCTTGGATATCGACTCTGTATCAGGTGTCAAATCTATACAAAACTCCATCTCTCTATCCGACGGTAACCCTGGTATATTATCCGAAAAGACGCCTAGGAATTCCCTAACCACTGAGATGTCTCTCAATTTCGGACGTGCCTTATCCATCTCAACCACGTACGCAATATAACCTTTCAAAATATTAATCATTTAGTTAGCATAGTAATGCATCTATTTCACTTACAACAATTACTGCTTTCATTACTTTTCAAGGGGATTTTACATTACATTGTTTGGGGAAACTTACAATAATACTATCTATACCTGAAAATGTTACCGTCATAGAAAAACAATCTACCACAGCACAGTTTACAGCCAACCAATCCAATCCTAGGATTACATCAAAGTCTTTCATATACATCAAAATGAAGTCGACTGACATTTCTCTTTCCCCTACTTTCAACTTACAATCCCTAAACACATACTCAACTAGCTAATTATTATTCATGGGAGTGCTTATCAGTATCCTCCTACTTAACGAGGTAAGCTTCATATACTTAAACAATTTATATCCAGCCGATACAAATGAATGTGTGGCACCAGGACCTATCAAAATATAAGCTTCAAGATCAAAGATCAAGATGGTACCTTTCACCATATCTGAAGATTAATCTGCAGTATCCTGGTCCAGTGCGTGTACTCGCCCTCTGCCAACTACCTGCTTCCCCTTCTCTTTAGTTGTCACTCTTCATCTCGGAGTAGGAGTATCAGTTGGAGCTCTCTTCGACTCCTTACCCTTCTGTGGGGCACTCTCAGTCATTTCTAGGAAATTTCGAATCACATGGCCTAGTTTCCCACATCGAAAACATACTGCAGGAGGTCCATAACATGGTCGAGTTCCATAGTACCTACCACACTTACTGCACTATTTTGTCGTAGGCCATGGCCCTCTAATCACTATACCCTTTGCTGGAGCTATGGTCGGATACACGGGAGGCTTAACTATCCTTTCCCGGATATCCTCAATCTCCGGCCTCTTCATAGAAAATATCTTGCTTCCTTTATAACTGAAGCCTCTGTCCACTGTCGGTCTCTTCTTCTCTTTGTCCCTCACTCTACCAACCTTTTCAAATTCTGAGGTAACTCGCTCGATATCTTGTTTATACAACTGTGCTCTGTGCACTGCCTCTTCACAGGTCAATATGTCAAAAGGGACCAATCGGTATCTGATGGCCGGTCTTAGTCCATCCACAAACTTCCAGACCTTCTTAACCTCACTGTCCATCGTATCAGGATCATACCTGCCCAGGGAGATAATTTTTTTCTCGTACTCATCCACTGATTTGCTCCCTTAGGTCAATCCCAAAAATTTCATCTACAGCTTCTGTTGCGCAGTATCCAGAACATATTACCTCCGTAAGGCCTCCAAAAATACATCCTATGTGATCTTTGTATGTCGGGCACTGAGAACGGGTCTGGTAGATTTCCACAAATGCCCTGCTGATCCTTTCAGTATGAATACAGCAAAAGGAACCATCTCCATAGTAGCGCACTCGAAGAACTCATATAATTTCTCAATTTCATTCACCCAATCCTCTACAGCTATTGGGTCCTTAATCCCACTTAAAGATGGCGGTTTAAATTTCTAGAACTGCCGTAACCTATCTAGGTCGCATCCATAACCCCAATCTCTACTACCCTGCGGTGGAACAATAGTAGAAGGTGTATCCTGTACTAGTGGGGGTGTGGGATTATCTGTAGTCTGAGGTCTTTGGGCTGGCTATGCAAGCATATCAAGAGTAGCTGCTTGCTCAGCATCACCTTGTGTAGCTGGCCCCTGCCCACCACCAGCTCTAGACAATGACTAGGCAATTAACTCCAAGATTGCCTCTAAGCTTCGTTCTATCCTCGCGAAGCGTGCTTTAGTACTCTTGGGTCTCTCTGTTGGACCCTGTGGAGCATGCTCAACTTCAGCCTCCACTTAAACCTCCTCATGAGTCTCATGTGGCAATGACTCAGCACGGCCCCCAGGCCTACCCCTACGGCCTCTAGCTCGTGCTCTCTCCCCTCTACCACAATTGGTGTTAGACATTATGCCAAGATTCCAACATTCACAACCATTTCTTAGTTAAACCCATCTCGATATACACAATTTTATCTAGATAAGCACAGTAACATGGGGATGTAATTTTCCTAAATTTTTACACTGACACACATAAACTAACTCAGCTCTGATACCACTTCTGTCATGACCCTCAATCCACCGAAAATCGACTACAAGTTTTTCATTTTTCATTTATTATTTAATCCATTTCTTGTTGTTTGTTCTTTACCTTTACTTTGCTTGATCGTGAACAGCTACACCACCAACAATTGGGCTGTGTATCAGTGTCAATCTCATCCAATCAAATCATTTCAATTTACAATTTGTTTAAACTTAAACACTTGTATTTCTAAATCAGAGTTGTTGTTTACATATGTTTGCAATCCTTTACATCCCCAAAAATTACATTCAAAGATATTACTATGCTTTGACATGTCTAGATACAAAAACTATACAAATATGTATATCTTGTGTGATGGGATGCAGCGGACACCAAAATCCAATCCTTAGTCGCTCTCTATCTACTGAAAGTGCTCTATAGAAGCGGGAAATAAGAAGGGTAAGCAAACCACGCGCTCAGTAAGGCAATCATACGAGCAGGTAGATAACTGTGCTATCTACGTGATCGTGATGCCATGCATAAATCCAAGCATTTACTTGTCATACTCCAAAACATCAGTCCATGCTCGTGTTCATGATATATAAAGCAATTCATGCTATTTAAATCAGTGCACAATTCTTAAGCAAAGCATGGAAAATCATCATGCCCAAATAGTAATTGAAACATGAAAACTGTCATGCGAGGTGCACTCAAAAGCATTTCTTACTCAACACAAATCATCATAAAATTCACCACTCGTCAAGATTCAGCCCCCCTTAGACTCTCCTGACCCATAAAACAATTTTAAAACATGGATATATCATAAAACAATACATGTGAGATAGGTAAATAATAAAAATAAGGGTAATAATTAGGACTATGGCCATATCCATTGTGATCCCTAGCTACACGAATCCTAGTGTGCGGGGTATCACCTCTATCTGCTTTCGCATAAGAGGTGGGTCATGTCCAACCCGCCGGTCCATAGCAGAAAATTCATCTTCCAAAAAACGGTATATAAATCATATCCATACACAGTATAACGTACTCCATGCTATATGCATGGTACAATGTACTCTGTGGACCCATATCATCACAACATATCCTGCCACATCTCAATACGCACGTGCGAGCCTATTTAATCGGCATGGCACACAACCTACCCAAAGTTCCTAGCACGACTCCCAACATGTCATACAAATCACGTGCGAGTAATCTCTAGCACGATAACAAGTATAAAATGGACATCTAGTGTGAGCAACGCTCCAACACAATGTCAAAATCCATGTGAAAACTAGTACGAGCTAGGCTCCAGCACTCATGCATGTAAAACTCTAGTGCGAGCTATGCTCCAGCACTGTATCGTAAAATTCGTGTGAAAACTAGTGCGAGCTAGACTCCAGCACTCATGCATGTAAAAACATATCAAATCTCATGCGAGTAGTACTCTAGCTTTGTTTCCACAAAACTCGTGTAGGTGGCTAATTTATTTGCAAAGCATGGTTATTAAAACCAAATCAAACTATTTTCTTCCAAAGCATTTAAATGTTAGCCAACCTACCAATCCACATGCTAAAAAGGTTAGTAAAAGGATTCAAAACATCATGATTCTTATTTTTCATGAACTTTTTCCCAAATCCCAATCTTTTTTGCCCTTCAAACATTTAATTCCTTTCTTATGACTCACAAACATTCTAGAAAACCTTTGTGCGCTCGAAAACGTGTACAGATACCTCTAGGGGCTAACACAATTCCCTTACCTCAATTCTCGGTGAAGTAACTCCTTCCTCTTTTTTCACTTTTTGTGTTTGGGCTCAATTTGCTCCGGATATATCCTCGGGAGCTGCAAACATTCATTTATTACATGAGTTAATTATAAATAACTCATATTCTGACTTGATCCTAGTCAATATATCTTATTAAGCCAGTTTGTCTACTTAAGTAGATTCTAATTACACTTATCATTTCACCTAGGCCCATTGAGCTCCTTAGGCTCGTTATCACTCGTTGGATCAAATTCTAGGTCTATCAACCTTATCGAATCGATTGAATTCAAGTTTGGCTTATAATCACCTTCGGTCATGGCATGGGGGTTGAACACCCATCACGCTATTCCTAGTCCAATTAGGTTTAGCAAACTCTCTTAGTTATCTAATCAAGCACTTGGGTTGCATTGCTCTAACCTTAGTTCTTCCATTCATTCATGCATTTTCACA
Organism: Firmiana major; assembly: GCA_033439115.1. Taxonomy (NCBI): domain Eukaryota; kingdom Viridiplantae; phylum Streptophyta; class Magnoliopsida; order Malvales; family Malvaceae; genus Firmiana; species Firmiana major. The sequence continues at coordinate 38,302,155 of CM065908.1, read as the reverse complement.
AACACCTTATATGCTCACTATATAACCTCATCCTATTCCATAAACTTATTTCACAAAACCATCTCAAAATCATGCATATAACATTATTAACACCTTAGTATAATCCATTTATCATCAAATCAACCATATCATATTTTTTTACACTAAACTCATTCTAGGTCATGCTTGATTCATCATATTCTAGGTATTTTCTACTAACAGTACATACACTAATATACTCACAACAACATCTAGATAAATATACTTAGAGTTGGTGTATTGGAAACTCACCTAGCTTAACTTTCCTCTTGTCCAAATTTGGAAGACTTCTTTGCTCCTTCAATCCAATAAGTTGAATGTTGGCTCCAAGTTATGTTGTTCTCCTCTTCACAATGAACAACTTTGCTCTAATAGCTTTTTCTCAAATCTTTTTAGAACGGGGTGTATTCTAGAGTGAGAAAGCTTAGTCTTTTTAGGTAAAAATGGAGGAATGTGTTGATTTGTTGAAGAAAGAGGTTTGGTCGTCGCGTTTTTATAGAGCAAGGGTGATGAGATCGATCTCCTAGGGTAGGAGATCGATCTTCCCTTGGTTGAGCTATCAAAATATTCAGTTTGTATGGGAGAGATCGATCTGCTCTTTTGGGAGAGATCGATCTCTGCTAGGCAGAAGCAACTGGAGATTGATCTATTTCATTGAGAGATCGATCTTCTCTTTGGGAAAGGATCGATCCTTACTAGGCAACTGGATATCGATTTGCTCTTGGCAGAATCAACTCAAAATTGATCTGCTTGAACAAGGGATCAATCTGCTTGGAATATGAGATCGATCTGGCCTTCATCTGCAGGCTTTCTGCTATAAATTTTTTAAACTTTTCAAAGGGAAACTCTTATTTGATTGCTTCACTAGTCATTTTGCAATCCATTCACACTTAGAGCTTCTTATGATTTTCATATTATGGAACTTATGTGTGCTGCTTAAAATCATAAAAAAGTACTCAAAATTCGTAAGTCTTACATTATGAATTCATATCTTAAATCCTCATCCTCAGTCTGAATGCTTTAAGTTCCATTCGTTTAGTTTGTGGTCACTTCAACCCTTACTTAACCTTTACATGTATCTACGATAATCATTTATCCCATTTGAAATTTCATTCAAGCCAAATGCTCTTCTTATGATTCAATTTAACGTATGAAAATGTATTACATCATATGAATTATAAGGAATACATCAACAAAAGTGGGTCTTACACAGAAACTCTCGCAGCCTCTATGTATCTCTATCATCTATAGGTTGTGGAACTATAAGTTGAGGAATTGAGGCAGGCGAGGGACCTGTTGTAAGACCCAAATTTTTATGTAGCTTATTCCTTGTGATTCCTATAATTAAGAACATTTTATTATGTTATTTGAATCATAAGAAGAGCATTTGCTTAATTGAAAATATTAGCGAAATGCTTAAATGCATATAAGTTAAGTAATGGGCAAATAAGGGGTGAGATAGCCACAGGCTAAACCGAATAGATTTAAATCATTCTCACTAAAGATAAGAACTTAAAACGTGAAAATATAGAGGGTTCATGAAGGAGAGTCGATTTGATTTGGTCCCGAATACATTGAAGTATAGGAAAGGCCAAAAAGGGGCTAAACAAGTGGGAATGGTCCGTTTGAGATATTTTTGACATATTCGCCTCTCGGAAGCGGCCAAAACACAAAGATGAGAGTGTAAACAATGGAAATAGACACTTTTGGATTTTTAAGAAAAATTCAAACATGGTCAATAGTCAAGAAAAGTCAATGTTAGTTAAGAAATATTGACTTTGACCATAGTTGACTAACCATGGTTAAAAATTTAACCCAAGTTAGGTTAAAAAGTGGGGAAGAAATATTTTTATTTAAAACACTTAATCTTCATCCCCTTGAGTATGGAAAATTAATTTAATTGAAATCCACATTAATTAAATGGGCAAAACTCGATGGGCTAACTATGAAAATTTTAAAGCTCATTAAGGTACAACAAGTGTGGGCTGAATTTTGTAGGCCCAATGGGCTAAATTTTTGGGCCAATTGGTGGGCCTAATATTAAGCCAATTAATGGCCCAATTGATATAAAAAATTTCAGCCCAAAATCCCAAGGAAAAAGCCCAAACCAAGAAGCCCAAATGCAAGCCTAAAACCTTAGCCCATTAGTTAATTTCCAAGCCCATTTTGCAAGCCCAAAATAGCCTAAGTCCAAACCAATTGCTAAGCCTAATTCAAGGGTTGAAAAATAAGACTTAATGACTAAGAATACTTAAGTGAAAAATCAGCCAAGTTGTCTTCTTCATCCCTTTCATTCTCGGCAACAAGAGGAAACCATTAAAGCTTAAACTTCCAAGCTTTCTCACAGTAGAAAACTCTAACTTCAAGGCATATTTGGATCAAACAATCTTCATGAAAGTTGTTCCAAATTGAGAGAGGAATAACATACCCAAAAATCAGCAACCAAGGAGCTGAATTGGACCACCTAAAATCCTCCCTAAGTTTTAGCCAAGAAGAGAAAAGGTAGCTAGGTATAATTTCAAGCTTCCAAACTCTAGTATGTTTCTCTATGGATTAATTGAAGTTGATTGGTGTATGTTTTATAGATTGAAACACATGAAAACATGATGAATCAATGATAGTCAAAAATGGGTATTTAGGGTTTCATGAATAAGCATGTGATTTTAATGCATGGTTAGGTTGGTAAACATGTATACATGACTATGGCATGCTTAATTTCAATTGATTTGTTGAATTGGTTGATGAATTGAAGATGGCATATAAGGTGTTTGATGAAATGTCTTAATGAACATAAACTAAGGCTTAAAGGGTGCATGCCATATGTTTGATGAAATGCCTAAGTGAATGGCTAGGCATAAGTCCAAGGGTAGTGTGGTGTGCATGGTGCTCGACCATGGACGGCATGCATGTTCAGCCCCATAAGAGTTCATGGGCCTCAAACCAAGCCCAATAAGAGTTAGTGGGCCCCACAAGCCCAATAGACCAAGATGAAATGAATAGTAAAGTGAAATGGGCTTAAGACAGTGTTAAACCCATTAAGATGCAATTATGCCCAATAAGAGTAAACGGGCCCATTAAGTGAAATCAACTGTAGAAAAGGTGAAATACAGATGAAAAAGTGAAATTAACTTGATAAATGGTTATATACAGTTCCAAAGATTACATTGGGAGTGAATCGGACTGTGCGATCGAGCAACTCTGAGAAAGTGGACGCGCTTTACGTGATTTCAGGTAAAGGAGTTTTACAGGTAGTTAGAGATATCTGCGTATAGTTTCGTCTGCTTTTAGATACACTTAAAAAGTCTGAAGGTCAGAGAAAGTGAATAAAATTTATAAAGACCTGATATGGGTAAATTACGATTTTACCCCTACTAAAAGTAAAAAGTCAAAAGTTAGGAAAAGTTCTAAAAAGCATGGAAAACATGTTTTTGAATGTTTTTATTGTTGTTTAGCAGAAGAATAAATAGATTGGCAAGTGATTTCGTGAAATACATAAAATAGCCTAATTATGGTGCTGATTTTATTGATTTGAAATATCCCGTTTAAAATAAGTCATCTAATCGAGTTGTATGAAAACAAATCATGCTGGAGTACTGCTCGCACTGGATTTTATATGTTTTCTACATGATAAGTGTTGGAGTGGTTACTCGCACTTGATTTCTATGATATGCATGACATAGTATTGGAGCATTGCTCGTACTAGATTTTAATGAATTTTGTGCATGCCATAGTACTGGAGCGTTGCTCGTACTTAATTTGAAATATGAATTATGCATGACCTAGAGCTAGAGTGTTACTCGCACTAAAATTCAATTTTGTGATATGTATGAAACAGTGATTGAGCGGGGTGTCGACTGTGAGTGGCACTCAAGGCTCGCACTGTAACCTTAATGTGATATACATAACATGATTAAAAATCGTGTTGATTGCCTCGTGTAGACTGAGTGTCACACAGATGAGTTGCTCGTATGTGGATTTAGAGACGTGGCATTGATTATCTATTGAGATAGGGTCCAAGGGTGTACGTTGTACTGTGCATGTGTCACGGAGTATGCTATACCGTGCGATGTTTAGGATGGATATGTGGAGTTGTGCAATTGTTGGCTGGGGGTTAGGATTTGACTCACCTTCCATTGCAACAGTGATGCCCCTCACACTAGGTACCGTGTAGCCTGAGATCACAGTATAGGATATGGTCATAGTCCAGGATATGATTGCATATAGCCACTCAGTCTCACATGATTATATTACATAATTTTATGATTTCGGGTAGACCTGAGGGATGGGTCGGAACCTGATTTATATATTTTACTCGATAAAATGCAATATTTTATATGTTTGAAATGAAATGACATGATATATTTTAAAGGCATTAAATGAGATTATATAAAATGCAATGTTTTACATGAAATGCCTGTATTTATGAAACAAAACATAATTTTAGTAATTTTGAGTAAATATATGCACACTGCATAAGCTTTACAATTCATGCTTTAAATGTGAAACTAAGGAAAGATTATTTCCAAGGCATGGCATTATTTGCAGTAGATAGTATAGTTATCTATTTACTTGCTTGATTTCTTTACTGAGCTAGTGAGTTCACCCCTTTCATTTTTCACCTCTTTACAGAGCATCCGTAGTAGCTAGAGTACGGCTGAGGACTTGCATTCCTTTTGTCCACTGCATTCCCATCGAGCGAAAGGTATACACACACGTACGATTTTGTATCTGAACATATAACAACACAGTGATATAAACAAATGTAATAATAGGGGATGTATTTGTATATTAATATTGTGAGCTCACTTATGACACAAAAGTATTTACAGTCAATAGATAGTTTATATTGACATGTATGCATTGTATAGAATGGACGATATGGTAAGTAAAAGAGATGATACTAATACCGAATCGCAGCCCAACTAATTTTTTAAATTGTTACAGAAGGAAAGGTAAGAAAAAGCGAAAAATTTATAGTGATTTTTGGTAAATTAGGTTGTGACACCTGTGGTAGAGGAGGAGGAGTAGGTACGGGCGTAGTAGTAACATCGGTGCCAGAGGTATTTACCCTAAATTGCTGGGCGAACATAGCTGTGAGTACATTCAAACCTTCTCTCATGCTCTGCATGCCTTGTTCGAGCCTTAACATTCGACTATTCAGGCTCTCGGGCTGAGGGGGAGATTACGGAGCGAGCTATGCCTGTCTCCGTGGACGGCCTCGTCTACCGCTCATGGTTCAGTGATCGATTACCTGCACATAGACCAAATTTTTAGTCATAACTTTAATAGATATACTTACTTTATAACCAGACAAGCATAGACAATTTGGAATGTAATCTAACTTCACTAGCCGACACTGATAGTACTAGACAACTTTTGCTCTAATACCACGTAAACTGTGACGCCCCAAAAACGTGGAAATAAGGGAAAAAATTAACTTTCTTAATCCTTTATTTAAGTTGCATTTCTATCAGTGCCGATTACTTAACCATTTTATTTTATAAAAATTTCACCAGCATAACGACGTATTTTTATCCCTACTTTCCTGCAAGGTTCAAATTACAGTTTGTATTCGCAACTAGTTGATTTCAGTTTCTTTTTCTGCTCAATAGTAAATTCATTTTCATTACATCACCTTAATATTTCTGAAATATACTTTATTATACAAACTGTACATTTACCCCTTTAATTACATTCGTTCTTACCTAATTTACATCCCAAAATATTCCTTACAACAACTGCCTATGCTTTACAGGAAGTCTGGCAAATATAGTAAAAGTATACCTTACTTGTACTGGAGATAGCTTGGGAAGGGTTGAGTCCACCCGTCCATGACTACTATAGGTAGGTATAGGAAACTTATCACTAAGGGTAGTCTGTAAGAGTAAAGGAAAGGGGTGAGCTCTTCAAGCCCAGTAAGACATGTGTTTAAAGCAGTGTTAGCAGTAAAACATGTAAAAGCAAATCGCTGTAATTCAAGTTTAATAAAATAATATATACATGTATATAAGTTGAAACATGTTTAGTTTCAAAAATCAGGTTAAAACATATTTGACATCATAACTAATAACATGTAACTTATAAATCACATAGCTCATTACTTTTCTTTAAAAATATCATGTAAACTTACATATCGCATAGCTTAACAGTTTTCTTTAAAAGTCATACTGGATAATTTCGTGGAGATTAGGCAAAGACACATAGTAACAGAGGTCATGTTCATGTAGACATTTCATGTAGGCAATTCACGTAGATAATTCACGTAGATAAAGTACCTATGGCCATGGTAATGGGACAGTAGACGGGATCAGGGTCATACAACGCCCTATGCCACTTAAACAAATAGCGAAAATAAGGCACCGAGTGGCATAAATACCCGACGCTGTGAAACATGCACAACAATGGACTAAGCATACACATTGTGGCATATGGCATACACCATGAAGGCCCAGAATCCACACGAGCCATGCATGACAGATCACGTAGACTACATATGGCCGGAGTCTCAAACAAAATTTTTAAAATCCTTTTTCCGATTCTATTAGCCCGTAAACTCATAAAATTAGTAGTTTTATTTCATTTCATACACATAAATATCATTTCATAAATTTTCATTTTCGCGTAGCAAATTGCATTCCAAAACATTTCATAGGTACTAAAAAAATAGATTTGAAGAGCTCGAAAATTTAGGTTTTTCTTTCGGTTTTACTTGAATTGTACTTTTTCAAGTTCGAGAATACTTTTCCTAAATACGAGCATACTTATATAAATTCATGTATCAAAACAAGGCATTGAATCACTAATACTACTTTAAAACACATCCCTTACCTCTTAAACCTTGGGGCAGCACAAAATCGTCGGGTCTCAGGTTTGCCTCGATTTATGTGTTGATCTTCCGAACTGCCCAAAACAATTGTAATTCACCAAATATTATTTTCATCTTACTATACTCAAACATGTATTTTTCTTCATAAATTTCACCAAATTTGACTTTTTAGTCAACTTTTCCTACTTTCTCGGTTTTACCGATTTAAATGTCGGTTTAAGCTCATTTTGTCAATTTGGTTCTTTTAACTTCAATTTCATTACTTCAATAACCTAAATACTCAGTCAATTCCATAATTCATACTTGTCAACATTCTAATTGCACCAATTCTTACACTTTTTCGATTTCCAACTGAACTGAGTTATAAACCAAACTTTTTCGGTATAAATTTAATTACCTACAACATCAAACATAATCAAATTTCACCATTTTCCTAACTTAATCATGTTGGCCAAATTCAAACTTCACTCTAGAAATTATTTCATTCAATTCTACTTAACTAAAAATCATTCAACAACATCAAACAACAACATATCTCAAGTTCATCATCTTCCATCAATTTCTTACCAACTTTGACCAAGGTTGACCAACTCTTTTTGTTCCAGCAAAACTTCCAAGCTGTAGATCATCATATATAAACCTTAGAAACATAAAAAAAAAAAAAAAACAACCAAAAACTTTCAAAAATTCATCTTTCTCTCACCTCGGAACAAAGTATATTCTACCCCTATTCTTCTCTCAAAGTTTTCACCTAGTAAATGAGCTTTTTTTAGGCTGAATTTTTTATATGTAATAGAGGATGTAAGTTATAAGTTTTTATCCTTTGATCGACACCTGAAAGTGTTCAGAAGGTCACCAAAAAATTACACAAGTGGATTCAATAGAAGACACCTATGATAACTTTTTGGGGATGGTTTTCTATGGTTTTAGGTCGGTTTGGGGTGATCTTATGCTTTCCAGAAAGGGCTTTAAGTTATCATTCATACAATAAAAAAATTAGCTTAAAAGACCTTCGGGAACCCCTTAAAATTGGGATTTCTTATTGGGCCTGTAGATTTTCTAGGCCAGGGCAGCCCACAACCCTGTTTTCATAAATCCATGAAAACTATTTCCAGCACATTTCTTCCCAAATTTCCACTTTTCAGGTGTTCTACTAGGTCTCTAGTATGTCTCATAAATATTTGGAGCCCACTTGTTGTCACGCCCCGGAAGCGCGGAAAATAGGGCTAATTTAAAACTTTTTACTCATTAATTCACAATTAATGGTGCATTCCTGTGCAGTGTCATACATCATCATAATTATCATGCCTCAGGATCTCATCATAATATAATATATATTGTATTATACACATTTCTCAATTCCAAGTTAATTAATCCTAATACATCCCATACAATGTTGTACATCAACTGTCTGCAATTATGATAATTGTCTGGGTACATGAAAAGATAAAAGATACCTCAAAATACAATATATGGCCTGGAGCTCAAATCCTCCACTAGCCAATACTCCGTACGTCGCAGGAAAACCCTTTTCACTTGAAGAGATCTGGGGGGAAAGAAAACAGGGTGAGCTTCTAAATCGCTCAGTAAAGGGGGTAAAGGACTCATTTCATAAACCAAATGCACATCACAAAATATTTATTTGTATGTGAAACTCATTAATCTCATTTGAAAACCATAGCATGAAAGTACTCAAAACGACATCCTCATGTCTCAAATCATGTGAAAACATGAAGTAAAAAGGCTCAGTCTAGAGCAATAACAAAGCATGTGAAAATAATGCGATAAACGTTTTCTCAATTAGCGTGATAAAATCACTGTAATAATAATGCACGTGGCACAGCCACTAAACACACGTGGCATAGCCACTGATTTAAATTCACACGTGGCATAGCCACTAAACACACGTGGCATAGCCACTAAACACACGTGGCATAGCCACTGATTTAAATTCACACGTGGCACAGCCACAGGATAGGGTTTCATGTGGCAACGGCCACCAATTAGGGTTCTCACCAAATAGGGTTTCTCACGTGGCAACGGCCACCAAATGGGATTTCTCACGTGGCAATGGCCACCAAATGGGGTTCTCACGTGGCAACGGCCACCAAATGGGGTTTCTCACGTGGCAACGACCACCAAATGGGGTTTCTCATGTTACCAGAACGGAGAAGAATCGGGCTTACATGCTACCAGAGCAATGCCCGGTGTGTACTCAAAATTACACACCTAAGTCTTATCACATAAGACTGGTTTGCCTTCACGTAGAACTCCTAGTGATTTTTCTCTCATAAAATTCATTTGAAAACCGTTTTGTACTCAACACAAAACATAATAAAACCGAGTTCCAACCGGTAAAGCACGCACACATTTCTCAAATCTCGATATTACCTTAACGTAGAGCCCAATTCATTACTCACACAAAATTCAACGGTTTATAAAGCAATTTCACACTCAGCTTATAAACTCATAAAATAATGGGCTCCAACCGGCTATAAAAATCGTGTGCAATTATATCACAACACACACTCAACATGCTTGTTTTATAAATCACAAATCATGCTATGATAGTTCAAAATCACATACACAATTGGTTTAATTTCCCTTACCTCTTTGCATCTCGTATAGTGCAATCGTTTCCCCCATATCACGGACTAGTCTCGCATTCCACTCTGGAACTCCCGAGCTGTCCAAACGATGTTAAAACATCAATATTCATCATCACAGTAACCTCAATTCTAAAAAATCGAGCATAATTGCTCATAAGACCTCAAATCTCTTGATTCTCGTAACTCTACCCCAAACTACACTCTCATTCACAACATCTCAACGTTCTACATTTCTCATGCCAATTATCTATGCTAATTCACGACATTGTCTAAATTTCTATTTATAGCTCAAATTCCCAAAATTGCTAAATATCATTATCACTCCAACCACATTGTAATTTCATCAATCCCTAATCATTTTCCAGCTATTTTAGCACAATGACAACAACCATTATCATCAAAATCATCTCAGATATCAAGATCGAGGTTTAAAAATTACCCAAAACTTGTGGAGAGCTTATCTCTTGCCTCGATTCGATCCGTCTTTCGATTTCCAAGTATGTTGTTCTCCCTTTGATGAGGAACAACTTTTCTTCTTGCCACAACTTCTGATTTGGACGAAAATGGGTGCTTTGGATGAGTGAGAAAGCTAGGTTTTGGTGAAAATGGGGGTTGGAAGAGAGAGAAAATGAAATTTGTAGGAGAAAGCAAGGGTTCCTTATATAGACTGAGGGTAGGAGATCGATCTGCCTCTTGATGATATCGATCTGCATTTGAATTTTGGGGACGATTTGGGTAATTTTATGCCTAGGAGATCGATCTGGCGAGGGGTGAGATCGATCTCTTTATGGCTTTATGAGATCGATCTGCTCCTTGAGGAGATCGATCTTCTCCCAAACAAAATCATTTGGAGATCGATCTCTTCCTCATGAGATCGATCTTCTCTCAAACAGAATCATAAGGAGATCGATCATATTCCATTGGAGATCGATCTGCTCCTTAAATTCCTCCTTCCTTGTCATTTTTAACTCACCAGATCAATCTCTCCTTCTCCCAGATCGATCTGTCCTCATAACTTCATATAAATCTCCAATTATCATTCCCACAATTCACTTAGCTCAATAAATTACACTTCGAATTCTTATTACATATTTAAAATATGTCCGAAATTCTCAGATCTCACATCCTCCCCACCTTAAAAAGAATTTGGTCCTCCAAATTCAACTCAACTAGTCAAATAGATGGGGGTATTTCTCCTTCATGAGATTCTCTAGTTCCCACGTTGCCTCTTCCATTGAGTGATGTTTCCACAAAACTTTCACTAATGGGATGCTCTTAGTTCTTAGTACCTTCTCTCTTCTATCGAGAATCTGGACGGGTTCCTCAGTGTAGCTCATATCCTCTTGAATGTCCATCTCGTCATACTCTATGACATGAGAAGGGTCCGAGTGGTACTTCCTCAACATAGACACATGAAAAGCATTATGTATTCCGGACATCTGTGGGAGTAATGCTAATATGTAAGCTACATCTCCCACTCTCTCAAGAATCTCGAATGGTCCTATGTATCGAGGACTCAATTTCCCTTTCTTCCCAAATCGCATGATACCTTTACTCGGTGATATTTTTAGAAATACTGCATCACCAACGTCAAACTCGAGTGGCCATCTACGCACATCCGCGCAGCTTTTTTGTCTACTATGTGCAGCCCGTAACCTCTCACATATGAGTTTCACACTCTGTACGGCTTGCTCAACAAGCTCGGGAGCATTTATCTTTCTGTCACCGACTTCTTCCCAAGCTACAGGGGATCTACACCTCCTACCATATAGAGCCTCAAAAGGTGCCATTGCAATACTCGCATGATAGCTGTTATTGTATGCAAACTCTGCTAGGGGCAGGTGATCATCCCATGATCCCTTAAAATCCATCGTACACGCCCTCAACATATCCTCCAAGGTCTGAATAGTCCTCTCTGACTGACCATCTGTCTGAGGATGATAGGCGGTACTGAAACTCAATCGAGATCCCATGGACTCCTGAAACTGGGTCCAAAATCTAGAAGTAAATTGGGAATCTCTATCAGAAGTAATACTCACTAGAGCCCCATGTAATCTAGCTATCTCGCTGACATACAGCTCAGCTAAGGCATCCACAGTATCTGTGCTCTTGATGGCAAGTGTGAGATCTGAGAATTTCAGACATATTTATTGATGTAATAATAATTTGAAGTGTAATTTATGGAACTAAGTAAATTGTGGGAATTATAATTGGAGACTTATGTGTTAAGTGTGTAAAATGGGCATGAAGCATGAGGACAGATCGATCTGGGAGAAGGAGAGATCGATCTGGTGAGTTAAAACTGACAAGGAAGGAGGAAATTTGAGAAGCAGATCGATCTCCAATGGAAGAGATCGATCTCCTTATGAATCTGTTTGAGAAGGGATCGATCTCATGAGGAAGAGATCGATCTCCAAATGAATCTGTTTGAAGGCAGATCGATCTCATGAGGGAGAGATCGATCTCCAAATGCTTCTGTTTGGAAGAAGATCGATCTCCTCAAGGCACAGATCGATCTCATAAAGCCATAAAGAGATCGATCTCACCCTTCGACAGATCGATCTCCTAGGCATAAAATTGCCCAGATCGCCCCCAAAATTCAAACGCAGATCGATCTCCCCATGAGACAGATCGATCTCCTACCTCCAGTCTATATAAGGAACCCGTGTCTTCTCCTGAAATCTTACTTTCTCTCTCTTCCAAAACCTCCATTTTTCCGAAAACCTAGTTTCTCACTCCTCCAAATCCCCCATTTCCGACCGAATCAGCTATTGTGGTAAGAAGGAAAGTTGTTCCTCATCAAAGGGAGAACAACATACTTGGAAATCGAAGGACGAATCGGATCGAGGCGAGAGTTGTGCGTCTCACAAGCTTTGGGTAATTTCTAAATCTTGATCTTGATATTTGAGTTGATTTCGATGTTATTGGTGGTTGAATGGGTGTTGAAATGGTTGAAAGATGACTAGGGAGTGATTAAATTTTAATGTGGTAGGAGTGATATCTATATTGAGAGTTTTGGTGAATTTAGGAAATTGTGAGTTATAAATGGGAATTGGACAATGTAGAGAATTGCCTAGATAATTGGCATGAGGAATATCGAACATTGAGATTTGAGAAATGTGTGCGTGTGCTTTGCCGGTTAGAACTCGGTTTTATTACGTTTTGTGTTGAGTACAAAACGATTTCAAATGAGTTTTACGAGAGAAAAACCATTACGAGTTCTACGTGAAGGCAAACCTGTCTTATGTGATAAGACTTGGGTGTGTAGTTGTGAGTACACACCGGGCATTGCTCTGGTAGCATGTAAGCCCGAATTCTTCTCCGTTCTGGTAACGTTGAGAAAACCCCATTGGTGGCTGTGCCACGTATACCCCATTGGTGGCTGTGCCACGTTGAGAAAACCCATTGGTGGCTGTGCCACGTATACCCCATTGGTGGCTATGCCACGTATACCCCATTGGTGGCTGTGCCACGTTGAGAAAACCCCATTGGTGGCTGTGCCACGTATACCCCATTGGTGGCTGTGCCACGTTGAGAAAACCCATTGGTGGCTGTGCCACGTATACCCCATTGGTGGCTGTGCCACGTTGAGAAACCCCATTGGTGGCTGTGCCACGTTATACCCCAATTGGTGGCAGTGCCACGTTGAGAAACCCTATTCTGTGGCTATGCCATGCGAGAAATTAAATCAGTGGCTTTGCCACGTGAGTTCTGTGGCTATGCCACGTGAGAGATTAAATCAGTGGCTTTGCCACGTGTGATTTGTGTTTTGTGGCTATGCCACGTGAGAAATTAAATCAGTGATTTTATCACGTTATTTGAGAAATCGTTTTAACGCGTTATTTTTCACATGCTTTGTTTTGCTCTAGAGTGAGCCTTTTTACTTCATGTTTTCACATGACTTGACACATGAGAGTGTCGTTTTGAGTATTTTCATGCTATGGTTTTCAAATGAGTTTCACATACAAATAAATGCTTTGTGATGTGCATTTTGGTTTATGAAATGAGTCCCCTACCCCTCTTACTGAGCGATTTAGAAGCTCACCCTGTTTTTCTTTCCCCCCAGAGTTCTTCAAGTGAATAAGGACTTCCCTGCGACGTACGGAGTAGTGGCTAGTGGAGGATTCGAGCTCCAGGCTATATAATTTGTACTTCGAGGTATATTTATCTTTTCATGTACCCAGACTATTAATGTATTTGCAGACACTTGATGTATGACATTATATGGGATGTATTAGGGTTAATTGACTTGTAATCGAGTAATGGGTATAATACAATATTTATTATATCATGAGGAGATCCTGAGGCATGATAATTATGATGATGTATGACACTGCACAGGAATACACTCTTTAATTGTGAATTAACGAGTAAAAAGTTTTAAATTTGCCCTATTTTTCGCATTTTCGGGGCGTGACAGAGTTTTCTTGGTATCAGAGCTTAGGGTGCCTAGTACTGTCAGTGTCGGTTAAGTGAAATAGAATACATCCCAAGTGTCTGTAATAGTCTGGTCATGAACTGAAATTGAGGATTGAGATTTCAATCAATTTTGATATGTACGCGCAGGAGACGAGTTGAGATTGAGAATGAGTAAACGACGAGGTCGTTCGAGGAGGCAGGCAGAGTCCCCTCCACCACCTGTTCCACAACCAGAGAGTCCTAACTCTCGATTTAATCGGATTGAGACCGATGTGAGGCAAGGTTTTGAGCAGATGGCGGCGCTATTCGCGCAACACTTTGGAGTTAATGCCTCGGATACTACCCCTACACCACCACCAGGACCTCCCATACCCCCAGTGCCTCCCGTCATTCAGCCTGAGGACAGAAGTAAGGTCCGACTAAAGGAATTTCTGAAGATGAATCCACCCGCATTTAAAGGAAAGAAGGATCCTACAGAGGCTGAGGATTGGTTGACGGAGTTGAGAGTTATATTTGATTTACTGGGGTGCACCGATGCTGAGAGAGTCAGTATGAGTGCCTATATGCTGAAGGGGAGAGCTCGAGATTGGTGGGGTACTACCCAGGGTATCTTGATGTCCCACCAGGATGTGATTGGTTGGGAAGAGTTCCAGACAGCTTTTAGAACCCAATATGTACCACGAGCCGCCCAGAGAAGGAAACAGGCCGAGTTTTTGAGTTTGGTACAGGGTGACATGTCGGTGGATGACTATGAGAGCCAGTTCACCGCACTACTGAGATATGACCCAGAGACCTTCAAGAGTGAAGAGCTCCGCACAGAGAAGTTTGTGTATGGGTTGAAGCCCGTCATTAGAGATAGACTGATGGGGCTATGTATTACTGAGTTTGGAGATGCTCTGAGACGAGCACAAGAGGTTGAAAGAGGGATTGAGATGGTACAATCCCAGAATGAGCTCAGAGCGGTGAATAGAGATAAGGGCAAGAGGCCAGCACTTTTCCAGTCAGAGGCTCGGAGAGGTTCCTTCAGAAGAGGAAGGATTGAGGTGCAGAAGGACAGATTGGAGAGACCCAGAGCCTATCCTATTATCAAGGAGACCCCTCGATATGTCAGGCCGGAGATGAGGATTTGTAGAGATTGTGGCCGATCGCATGAGGGAAGTTGTACTGGGTCGATCCATGGATGTTTCAGATGTGGTGACATGGGTCACAGAGTGAAGGACTGTCCCCAACCTCAGATACCACATGCTCCGGAGCCCACTAGACAACAGCCTCAGAGAGTGGATCCCCGGAGACGGGCCACTGCGGCGGAGAAAGGGAAGAAACCTGTGGCACAGGGACGAGTGTTTGCCCTGGATAAGGAGACCGCAGACGCTTCGGCAGAAACTATAAGAGGTACACTCTCTGTCTGTAATTATGAGGCTCATGTGTTGATTGATTCAGGATCCACGCATTCGTTTATTTCTAAGCATTTTGCATGTAGATTAAACTTGAAGTTTGAACCTCTAGAATATATACTACATGTAAATACCCCTATGGTTGAATCCCAGAGAACTGAGTTAATCTGTAGAGGGTGTGAAATTAAGGTGGGAGATAGAGTGATGTTAGCAGATCTAATCATGTTGAATATACATGGGTTTGATGTAATTCTGGGAATGGATTGGTTGGCAACCAATCGAGTGAGTTTAGACTGCTACACTAAGATTGTAACTTTCTCCCTACCTGAACCTTACAGTGTACAATTGAGATATTGAGGAAATAATTATGTGGATTTCTAGTGAGTAATTTGAGAATCTTAACATTATTTTGGAGAATATTAAATGTGATTATTTATGTGAAGGTTATGAGACACTCATCTCAGATGATGAGCGGGAACACCCGAGGATTGAGGATATACCTGTGGTTTGCGAATTTTTGGATGTTTTCCCAGATGAATTGCCAGGTTTACCACCAGAGAGAGAGCTGGAGTTTACCATTGATTTGGTACCAGATACTCAGCCGATCTCTAAACCTCCCTACAGGATGGCATTAGTGGAACTTGAGGAATTGAAGAAACAACTACAGGAGTTATTGGATCAAGGGTTTATTAGACCCAGTGTTTCGCCGTGGGGAGCGCCAGTACTATTTGTTAAGAAGAAGGATGGTAGTCTCAGATTATGTGTAGACTACCGGCTATTGAATAAAGCCACGGTGAAGAATAAATACCCACTACCCAGGATTGACGATCTACTTGATCAGCTAAGAGGGGCATCAGTCTTTTCTAAGATTGATTTGAGATCGGGTTATCACCAATTGAGGATTAAGGAAGAAGATATTCCAAAGACGGCCTTCAGGACAAGGTATGGCCATTACGAATTTTTGGTGATGTCCTTTGGATTGACGAACGCCCCTGCAGCATTTATGAGATTGATGAACGAGGTGTTCAGAGACTATCTGGATAAGTTTGTGATAGTCTTTATTGATGATATCCTGGTGTACTCTCGGTCGTATGAGGAGCATGCACAGCATTTGTGGTTAGTACTTCAGATACTCCGAGATAAGCAATTGTACGGAAAGCTTAGTAAGTGTGAGTTTTGGCTGAACCGGATAGCTTTCCTTGGGCATGTAGTCTCAGAGGAAGGAGTATCAGTGGATCCGAGTAAAATAGCAGCTGTGCTTAATTGGGAAAGACCGAGGACAGTGACTGAGATACGAAGCTTCCTTGGTTTGGCAAGGTATTACAGGAGATTTGTGGAAGGATTCTCGAGGATTGCCGCTCCTTTGACTAAGCTCACGAGTAAGGAGACTCCTTTCATATGGACTGATCAATGTGAGCTCAGTTTTCAAGAGTTAAAGAGGAGATTGACAGTGGCACCTGTGTTAACTATTCCCGAGGGATCAAGAGGATTCTCGGTGTATAGTGATGCATCTCACCAAGGATTGGGGTGTGTGCTTATGCAGCACGGAAGAGTGGTCGCATATGGATCGCGACAACTGAAAGACCATGAGCGGAATTATCCCACGCATGATTTGGAGTTAGCCGCTGTGGTATTTGCTTTGAAGATCTGGCGACATTACTTATATGGGGAAAGATTCCAGATCTTCACTGATCACAAGAGTTTGAGATATCTCTTTGATCAGAAAGAGTTAAACATGAGATAAAGGAGATGGATGGAACTCCTTAAGGATTATGACTGCGAGATTCTTTATCATCCGGGTAAGGCGAATGTGGTTGCTGATGCCCTGAGCAGGAAGAGTATGATATCTGCTATGATGATCAGGGAATGGGATTTGTTAGAGCAGTTCGTCGAACTTCGGATCAGAGTTAAAGAGGTAGAGACTGGATTTTTGGCTAGCCTGCGGATAGAGCCCAGGATCATGGATCAGATTAGAACTGGGCAGCGCAGTGATCAGAGATTGATAGATATGGTTAGCCAAGCTGAGCAGAGTTCGCAGTCGGATCTCACCAACAGTGAGGATGGATTGTTGAGATTCAGAGGACGGATTTGTGTACCGGACGATGATACCCTGAAGAGACAGATACTGAGAGAATCCCACTGCTCGCGATACACCATGCACCCAGGAGTACTAAGATGTACCGAGACTTGAGAAAGGTGTATTGGTGGAGTGGTATGAAGCGAGATGTGGCAGAGTACGTGGCCAGGTGTTTAGTATGCCAGCAAGTGAAAGCTGAGCATCGGAAGCCCGGAGGACTACTACAGCCCTTACCTGTACCTACATGGAAATGGGAGCATGTCACTATGGACTTTATTATGGGCTTACCGAGGACCCGAAGAGGTCGTGACGCGATATGGGTCATTGTGGATAGATTGACCAAGAGTGCCCACTTCCTTGCCATCAAGAGCACAGATACTGTGGATGCCTTAGCTGAGCTATATGTCAGCGAGATAGCTAGATTACATGGGGCTCCAGTGAGTATTACTTCTGATAGAGATTCCCGATTTACTTCCAGATTCTGGACCCAGTTTCAGGAGTCCATGGGATCTCGATTGAGTTTTAGTACCGCCTATCATCCTCAGACAGATGGTCAGTCAGAGAGGACTATTCAGACCCTGGAGGATATGTTGAGGGCGTGTACGATGGATTTTAAGGGATCATGGGATGATCACCTGCCCCTAGCAGAGTTTGCGTACAATAACAGCTATCATGCGAGTATTGGAATGGCACCTTTTGAGGCTCTATATGGTAGGAGGTGTAGATCCCCTGTAGCTTGGGAAGAAGTCGGTGACAGAAAGATAAATGCTCCCGAGCTTGTTGAGCAAGCCGTACAGAGTGTGAAACTCATATGTGAGAGGTTACGGGCTGCACAGAGTAGACAGAAAAGCTACGCGGATGTGCGTAGACGGCCACTCGAGTTTGATGTTGGTGATGCAGTATTTCTGAGAGTATCACCGAGCAAGGGTATCATGCGATTTGGGAAGAAAGGAAAATTGAGTCCTCGATACATAGGACCATTCGAGATTCTTGAGAGAGTGGGAGAGGTAGCCTACAGATTGGCATTACCCCCACAGATGTCCGGGATACACAACGTTTTTCATGTATCTATGTTGAGGAAGTACCACCCGGACCCTTCTCATGTCATAGAGTATGAAGAGATGGACATACAGGAGGACATGAGCTACATTGAGGAACCCGTCCGGATTCTCGATAGAAAAGAGAAGGTACTGAGAACCAAGAGCATCCCATTAGTGAAAGTCTTGTGGAAGCATCACTCAAGGGAAGAGGCAACGTGGGAACTAGAGAGTCTCATGAAGGAGAAATACCCCCATCTATTTTGATTAGTTGAGTTGAATTTGGAGGACCAAATTCTTTTTAAGGTGGGGAGGATGTGAGATCTGAGAATTTCAGACATATTTATTGATGTAATAATAATTTGAAGTGTAATTTATGGAACTAAGTAAATTGTGGGAATTATAATTGGAGACTTATGTGTTAAGTGTGTAAAATGGGCATGAAGCATGAGGACAGATCGATCTGGGAGAAGGAGAGATCGATCTGGTGAGTTAAAACTGACAAGGAAGGAGGAAATTTGAGAAGCAGATCGATCTCCAATGGAAGAGATCGATCTCCTTATGAATCTGTTTGAGAAGGGATCGATCTCATGAGGAAGAGATCGATCTCCAAATGAATCTGTTTGAAGGCAGATCGATCTCATGAGGGAGAGATCGATCTCCAAATGCTTCTGTTTGGAAGAAGATCGATCTCCTCAAGGCACAGATCGATCTCATAAAGCCATAAAGAGATCGATCTCACCCTTCGACAGATCGATCTCCTAGGTATAAAATTGCCCAGATCGCCCCCAAAATTCAAACGCAGATCGATCTCCCCATGAGACAGATCGATCTCCTACCTCCAGTCTATATAAGGAACCCGTGTCTTCTCCTGAAATCTTACTTTCTCTCTCTTCCAAAACCTCCATTTTTCCGAAAACCTAGTTTCTCACTCCTCCAAATCCCCCATTTTCGACCGAATCAGCTATTGTGGTAAGAAGGAAAGTTGTTCCTCATCAAAGGGAGAACAACATACTTGGAAATCGAAGGACGAATCGGATCGAGGCGAGAGTTGTGCGTCTCACAAGCTTTGGGTAATTTCTAAATCTTGATCTTGATATTTGAGTTGATTTCGATGTTATTGGTGGTTGAATGGGTGTTGAAATGGTTGAAAGATGACTAGGGAGTGATTAAATTTTAATGTGGTAGGAGTGATATCTATATTGAGAGTTTTGGTGAATTTAGGAAATTGTGAGTTATAAATGGGAATTGGACAATGTAGAGAATTGCCTAGATAATTGGCATGAGGAATATCGAACATTGAGATTTGAGAAATGTGTACGTGTGCTTTGCCGGTTAGAACTCGGTTTTATTACGTTTTGTGTTGAGTACAAAACGATTTCAAATGAGTTTTACGAGAGAAAAACCATTACGAGTTCTACGTGAAGGCAAACCTGTCTTATGTGATAAGACTTGGGTGTGTAGTTGTGAGTACACACCGGGCATTGCTCTGGTAGCATGTAAGCCCGAATTCTTCTCCGTTCTGGTAACGTTGAGAAAACCCCATTGGTGGCTGTGCCACGTTGAGAAAACCCATTGGTGGCTGTGCCACGTATACCCCATTGGTGGCTGTGCCACGTTGAGAAAACCCCATTGGTGGCTGTGCCACGTATACCCCATTGGTGGCTGTGCCACGTTGAGAAAACCCCATTGGTGGCTGTGCCACGTATACCCCATTGGTGGCTGTGCCACGTTGAGAAAACCCATTGGTGGCTGTGCCACGTATACCCCATTGGTGGCTGTGCCACGTTGAGAAACCCCATTGGTGGCTGTGCCACGTTATACCCCAATTGGTGGCAGTGCCACGTTGAGAAACCCTATTCTGTGGCTATGCCACGCGAGAAATTAAATCAGTGGCTTTGCCACGTGAGTTCTGTGGCTATGCCACGTGAGAGATTAAATCAGTGGCTTTGCCACGTGTGATTTGTGTTTTGTGGCTATGCCACGTGAGAAATTAAATCAGTGATTTTATCACGTTATTTGAGAAAGCGTTTTAACGCGTTATTTTTCACATGCTTTGTTTTGCTCTAGAGTGAGCCTTTTTACTTCATGTTTTCACATGACTTGACACATGAGAGTGTCGTTTTGAGTATTTTCATGCTATGGTTTTCAAATGAGTTTCACATACAAATAAATGCTTTGTGATGTGCATTTTGGTTTATGAAATGAGTCCCCTACCCCTCTTACTGAGCGATTTAGAAGCTCACCCTGTTTTTCTTTCCCCCCAGAGTTCTTCAAGTGAATAAGGACTTCCCTGCGACGTACGGAGTAGTGGCTAGTGGAGGATTCGAGCTCCAGGCTATATAATTTGTACTTCGAGGTATATTTATCTTTTCATGTACCCAGACTATTAATGTATTTGCAGACACTTGATGTATGACATTATATGGGATGTATTAGGGTTAATTGACTTGTAATCGAGTAATGGGTATAATACAATATTTATTATATCATGAGGAGATCCTGAGGCATGATAATTATGATGATGTATGACACTGCACAGGAATACACTCTTTAATTGTGAATTAACGAGTAAAAAGTTTTAAATTTGCCCTATTTTCCGCATTTTCGGGGCGTGACAGCAAGGAAGTGGGCACTCTTGGTCAGTCTATCCACTATAACCCATATAGCGTCACGACCTCTTCGGGTCCTCGGTAAACCAATAATAAAGTCCATAGTGACATGCTCCCATTTCCATATAGGTACAGGTAAGGGCTGTAGTAGTCCTCCGGGCTTCCAATGCTCAGCTTTCACTTGCTGGCATACTAAACACCTGGCCACATACTCTGCCACGTCTCGCTTCATACCACTCCACCAATACACCTTTCTCAAGTCTCGGTACATCTTAGTACTCCCGGGGTGCATGGTGTATCGCGAGCAGTGGGATTCTCTCAGTATCTGTCTCTTCAGGGTATCATCGTACGGCACACAAATCCGTCCTCTGAATCTTAACAATCCATCCTCACTTACTGTGAGATCCGACTGCGAACTCTGTTCAACTTGGCTAATCATATTTATCAATCTCTGATCACTGCGCTGCCCAGTTCTAATCTGATCCATGATCCTGGGCTCTATTCGCAAGCTAGCCGCAAATCTAGTCTCTATCTCTTTAACTCTGATCTGAAGTTCGAGAAACTGCTCCAGTAAATCCCATTCCCTGATCATCATAGCAGATATCATACTCTTCCTGCTCAGGGCATCAGCAACCACATTCGCCTTACCCGGATGATATAGAATCTCGCAGTCATAATCCTTAAGGAGTTCCATCCATCTCCTTTGTCTCATGTTTAACTCTTTCTGATCAAATAGATATCTCAAACTCTTGTGATCAGTGAAGATCTGAAATCTTTCCCCATATAAGTAGTGTCGCCAAATCTTCAAAGCAAATACCACAGCGGCTAACTCCAAATCATGCGTGGGGTAATTCCGCTCATGGTCTTTCAGCTGTCGCAATCCATATGCGACCACTCTTCCGTTCTGCGTAAGCACACACCCCAATCCTTGATGAGATGCATCACTATACACTGAAAAGCCTCCTGATCCCTAAGGAATAGTTAACACAGGTGCCGCTGTCAACCTCCTTTTTAATTCCTGAAAACTGAGCTCACATTGATCAGTCCATATAAATGGAGTCTCTTTGCATGTGAGCTTAGTCAAAGGGGCGGCAATCCGGGAAAATCCTTCCATAAATCTTCTGTAATACCCTGCCAAACCAAGGAAGCTTCGCACCTCAGTAACTGTCCTCGGTCTCTCCCAATTAAGCACAGCCTCCACCTTGCTTAGGTCCACTGATACTCCTTCCTCTGAGACTATATGACCAAGGAAAGCTATCCGATCCAGCCAAAACTCACACTTACTAAGCTTTCCATATAATTGCTTATCTCGAAGTATCTGTAGTACTAACCACAAATGCTATGCATGCTCCTCATACGACCGAGAGTACACCAGGATATAATCAATAAAGACTATCACAAATTTATCTAGATAGTCTCTGAACACCTCGTTCATCAGTCTCATAAATGCTGCAGGGGCATTCGTCAATCCAAAGGACATCACCAAAAATTCATAATGGCCATACCTCGTCCTGAAGGTCGTCTTCGAAATAACATCTTCCTTGATCCTCAATTGGTGATAGCCCGATCTCAGATCAATCTTAGAAAAGACTGATGCCCCTCTCAGCTGATCAAGTAGATCATCAATCCTAGGCAATGGGTATTTATTCTTCACCGTGGCTTTATTCAACAACCGATAGTCTACGCATAATCTGAGACTACCATCCTTCTTCTTGACAAATAAAACCGGTGCTCCCCACGGTGAAACACTGGGCCTAATGAACCCTTGATCCAATAGCTCCTGTAGTTGTTTCTTCAATTCCTCAAGTTCCACTAATGCCATCCTGTAGGGAGGTTTAGAGATCGACTGAGTATCTGATACCAAATCAATAGTAAATTCTAGCTCTCTCTCTGGTGGTAAACCTGGTAACTCATCTGGGAAAACATCCAAAAATTCACAAACCACAGGTATATCCTCAATCCTCGGATGTTCCCGCTCATCGTCTGAGATGAGTGTCTCATAACCTTCACATGAACAATCATATTTAATATTCTCCAAAATAATATTAAAATTCTCAAATTACTTACTAGAATTCCACATATTCATTTCCTCAATATCTCAATCGTACACTGTAAGGTTCAGGTTGGGAGAAAGTTACAATCTTAGTGTAGCAATCTAAGCTCACTCGATTGGCTGCCAACCAATCCATTCCCAAAATTACATCAAATCCATGTATATTCAACATGATTAGATCTGCTAACATCCCTCTATCTCCCACCTTTATCTCACATCCTCTACAGATTAACTCAGTTCTCTGGGATTCACGTATAGGGGTATTTACATGTAGTATATATTCTAGAGGTTCAAACTTCAAGTTTAATCTACATGCAAAATGCTCAGAAATAAACGAATGCGTGGATCCTGAATCAATCAACACATGAGCCTTATGATTACAGACAGAGAGTGTACCTCTTATAGTTTCTGTAGAAGTGTCAACAATCTCCTTATCTAGGGCAAACACACGTCCCTGGGTAACAGGTCTCTTTCCTTTCTCCGCAGCAGTGGCCCGTCCCTGGGGATTCACTCTTTGAGACTCTTGTCTAGTGGGCTCCAAGACATGTGGTTTCTGAGGTTGAGGGCAATCCTTCACCATGTGACCCATGTCTCCACATCTAAAACATCCATGGATCGACCCAGTACAACTTCCCTCATGCATTCGGCCACAATTTCTGTAAAACCTTGTCTCAGGCCTGACATCTCGAGGGGTCTCTCTAATGTTAGGGTACCCTCTGGGTCTCTCTAATCTGCCCTTCTGTACCTCAATCCTTCCTCTTCTGAAGGAACCTCTTTGAGCCTCTGTTTGGAAAATCGCTGGCCTCTTGCCTTTACCTCTATTCACCGCTCTGAGCTCATTCTGGAATTGTACCATTTCAATTCCTCTTTCAATCTCTTGTGCTCGTCTCAGAGCATCTCCAAACTCAGTAATACATAGCCCTATCAATCTATCTCTGATGATGGGCTTCAATCCATATACAAATTTCTCTGTACGGAGCTCTTCATTCTTAAAGGTCTCTGGGTCATATCTCAATAGCACTGTGAATTGGCTCTCATAGTCATCCACAGACATGTCACCCTATACCAAACTCAAAAACTCGGCATGTTTCTTTCTCTGGGCGGCTCGTGGTACATATTGGGTCCTAAAGGCTGTCTGAAACTTTTCCCAACCAATCACATCCTGGCAGGACATCAGAATACTCTGGGTAGTACCCTACCAATCTCGAGCTCTCCCCTTCAACATATAGATACTCATACTGACCCTCTCAGCATCGGTGCACCCCAGATAATCAAATATAATTCTCAACTCCATCAGCCACTCCTCAGCCTCTATAGGATCCTTCTTTCCCTTAAATGCGGGCAGATTCATCTTCAGAAAATCCTTCAGTCGGACCATACTTCTATCATCAGGCTGAGTGACGGGAGGTATTGGGGGTATGGGAGGTCCTTGTGGTGGTGTAGGAGTAGTACCCGAGGCATTAACTCCAAAGTGTTGCGCGAATAAAGCTGTCATCTGCTCAAAATCTTGCCTCACATCGGTCTCAATCCGATTAAATCGAGAGTTAAGACTCTCTGGTTGTGTGACAGGTGGCGGAGGGGACTCTGCCTGCCTCCTCGAATAACCTCGTCGTCCACTCATTCTCTATCTTCACTCGTCTCCTGCGCGTACATATCAGAATCGATTGAAATCTCAATCCTCAATTTCAGTTCATGACCAGACTATTACAGACACTTGGGATGTATTCTATTTCACTTAACCGACACTGACAGTACTAGACACCCTAAGCTCTGATACCAAGAAAACTCTGTCACGCCCCGGAAGCGCGAAAAATAGGGTTAATTTAAAACTTTTTACTCATTAATTCACAATTAAGGGTGCATTCCTGTGCAGTGTCATACATCATCATAATTATCATGCCTCAGGATCTCATCATAATATAATATATATTGTATTATACACAGTTCTCAATTCCAAGTTAATTAATCCTAATACATCCCATACAATGTTGTACATCAAGTGTCTGCAATTATGATAATTGTCTGGGTACAAGAAAAGATAAAAGATACCTCAAAATACAATATATGGCCTGGAGCTCAAGTCCTCCACTAGCCACTACTCCGTACGTCGCAGGAAAACCCTTTTCACTTGAAGAGATCTGGGGGGAAAGAAAACAGGGTGAGCTTCTAAATCGCTCAGTAAAGGGGGTAAGGGACTCATTTCATAAACCAAATGCACATCACAAAATATTTATTTGTATGTGAAACTCATTAATCTCATTTGAAAACCATAGCATGAAAGTACTCAAAACGACATCCTCATGTCTCAAATCATGTGAAAACATGAAGTAAAAAGGCTCAGTCTAGAGCAATAACAAAGCATGTGAAAATAATGCGATAAACGCTTTCTCAATTAACGTGATAAAATCACTGTAATAATAATGCACGTGGCACAGCCACTAAACACACGTGGCATAACCACTGATTTAAATTCACACGTGGCATAGCCACTAAACACACGTGGCATAGCCACTGATTTAAATTCACACATGGCACAGCCACAGGATAGGGTTTCACGTGGCAACGGCCACCAATTAGGGTTCTCACGTGGCAACGGCCACCAAATAGGGTTTCTCACGTGGCAACGGCCACCAAATGGGGTTTCTCACGTGGCAACGGCCACCAAATAGGGTTTCTCACGTGGCAACGGCCACCAAATGGGGTTCTCACATGGCAACGGCCACCAAATGGGGTTTCTCACGTGGCAACGGCCACCAAATGGGGTTTCTCACGTTACCAGAACGGAGAAGAATCGGGCTTACATGCTACCAGAGCAATGCCCGATGTGTACTCAAAATTACACACCTAAGTCTTATCACATAAGACTGGTTTGCCTTCACGTAGAACTCCTAGTGGTTTTTCTCTCATAAAACTCATTTGAAAACCGTTTTGTACTCAACACAAAACATAATAAAACCGAGTTCCAACTGGTAAAGCACGCACACATTTCTCAAATCTCGATACTGCCTTAACGTAGAGCCCAATTCATTACTCACACAAAATTCAACGGTTTATAAAGCAATTTCACACTCAACTTATAAACTCATAAAATAATGGGCTCCAACCGGCTATAAAAACCGTGTGCAATTATATCACAACACACACTCAACATGCTTGTTTTATAAATCACAAATCATGCTATAATAGTTCAAAATCACATACACAATTGGTTTAATTTCCCTTACCTCTTTGCACCTCGTATAGTGCAATCGTTTCCCCCGTATCACGGACTAGTCTCGCATTCCACTCTGGAACTCCCGAGCTGTCCAAACGATGTTAAAACATCAATATTCATCATCACAGTAACCTCAATTCTCAAAAATCGAGCATAATTGCTCATAACACCTCAAATCTCTTGATTCTCGTAACTCTACCCCAAACTACACTCTCATTCACAACATCTCAACGTTCTACATTTCTCATGCCAATTATCTATGCTAATTCACCACATTGTCTAAATTTCTATTTATAGCTCAAATTCCCAAAATTGCTAAATATCATTATCACTCCAACCACATTGTAATTTCATCAATCCCTAATCATTTTCCAGCTATTTCAACACAATGACAACAACCATTATCATCAAAATCATCTCAGATATCAAGATCGAGGTTTAGAAATTACCCAAAACTTGTGGAGAGCTTATCTCTTGCCTCGATTTAATCCGTCTTTCGATTTCCAAGTATGTTGTTCTCCCTTTGATGAGGAATAACTTTCCTTCTTGCCACAACTTCTGATTTGGACGGAAATGGGTGCTTTGGATGAGTGAGAAAGCTAGGTTTCGGTGAAAATGGGGGTTGGAAGAGAGAGAAAATGAAATTTGCATGAGAAAACAGGGGTTCCTTATATAGACTGAGGGTAGGAGATCGATCTGGCTCTTGATGAGATCGATCTGCATTTGAATTTTGGGGACGATTTGGGCAATTTTATGCCTAGGAGATCGATCTGTCGAGGGGTGAGATCGATCTCTTTATGGCTTTATGAGATCGATCTGCTCCTTGAGGAGATCGATCTTCTCCCAAACAGAATCATTTGGAGATCGATCTCTTCCTCATGAGATCAATCTTCTCTCAAACAGAATCATAAGGAGATCGATCCTCTTCCATTGGAGATCGATCTGCTCCTTAAATTCCTCCTTCCTTGTCATTTTTAACTCACCAGATCGATCTCTCCTTCTCCCAGATCGATCTGTCCTCATAACTTCATACTTATTTTAAACACTTAACATATAAATCTCCAATTATCATTCCCACAATTCACTTAGCTCAATAAATTACACTTCAAATTCTTATTACATATTTAAAATATGTCCGAAATTCTCAGATCTCACACTTGTTAAGAAAAGTTCCCTGATTAAGCTCATTTCGTTCGATTTGGTCATTACTGATCAAAATGGCTTAAGGTTTTAGGTTTAATTTAAAAATTAATTTGATCCCAGAAACCTCTATATTTTCACTTGATTTTTATTCCTCAAGTCAATTTAACCTTATACTAATTTTCTATGGTCTCGAAATAATTTTCGTGAATTTTTAAAATTTATTCTGAATTTATTTCTCTTACTAGCTCAGTTTCTCAATTTAGGGTAAGCCCAAGTTTTACTAACGTTTTCACTTCCAAGACCTTAGTTTTAACTTCTAAACATCAAAACTTACTTCTACATGCAATTCTTAAGAAATTCTTGAACTTAAAACCTTACCTCGATTTTTATGCCCCCAAGTCCCATGCCACAAACCCGAGTGCTTTGGTTGTTCCAGGCTTGCACAATATTATTCCGAGTATTTTAATCACTTCTTAGTTTCCAAATAAATAGCAAACCAAAAAAGTTCGGGTTTCACAGTTAGTCCTTATTTTCACAATTCTGGGACATTACATTTTTATTTCTGATTCATTCACATGTTCTTAGTCCATATACCCTTATCGTTCTTTATTCGTTATTTGATTGTGGTTTTATCACATAGTATAGTAAGCCCCAATCGAATCACATTTACTTATGCAATAATGAATTACAGCTTTTGAAATTAAATCCATTATTTATGAATTTACTTAGTAGCTTATGCAAGTTTGTTTTCTTAACATACACCTAGCTACAAGTCAAGCGTTAAGCAAATCTTACTATATGCTACAAATCCATAGCAAGTGAGGATCACTTACCTTAACATAGCATAGGCACACACTTCAAGGCAAAGTCGAAAGCTATCATGTGCCACCATAGGTTTAAGCAACCTACAACATCGCACAATTTCACTTATTTCTTATTCATTTAACATATTCTTAACCAAATATCATAATCCCTTAGAATTCTACTACTTCCTTTGTAAAATTTTAAGGACCACATTTCATTAAACATGACATATGGACATTTACTTCAATTTAGTACTCATATATCATTTCTACCAATTCTATGTACATTAACATATATCGAAATATAGCATTAAAACCAAGCAGAACCAAGCTTACCTTTATTGGACCCAATTTAACCAATTATAAAGACAAGCTTGGAAGTCGTTTGCTCCATACTAAAAGTATAGAAATGCTCCATAGTAGTCTTTATTCAACATATATAAAAACTAAAAGAATGATAGAGACTAAATCTTTATAAATCTGAAAAAAAAAAAAAAAAACACAACTTACCCAAATTTTGCTTTTCATAGCTTTTCTCGCTCGTTTCTACGAAGCCAACCTCAATGTTTCAATATGTTTTAATGAAGGAGAAATAGAGCAAGCTTGTAAAAGAATCGAGAGCAAAAGATGGCTAGAAATGGTTGAAACGATGAAAAAATGGAAGAGGAACGGATGAGGCTTCTACAGTAAGGTCATGAAATAAATGTTTAAAAAATTATGGAAATTATTGTTTAACAAGTAATCAGATAAACTTAATTTTAATGAAATTAATTAAATTACATTTTTATCCTTATAATTTTATCCCTTCAAAATATGAAAGTAAATTATCTAAAAATTAAATTAATAATTATTTAAATCATAATTTTCCTAGAAATTTGAATTGATTGGGTTTTAGGGGTTTTTATCCAAAAAATAAAAATTAATTTGCATTAATTTGCAGTGATACAAGGAATTGACTTGAAAATTGAGATTGGTTTTCTTTTAGGGTTTTTTCCTGAAAATTAAATCATAATTTTCATTAATTAGCATTGATTCAAGGAAATTGAGAATGGATTACATTTTAGGTTTTTTTTTCCCCATAAAATTGAATGGATTGGGTTTTAGGGTTTTTTTCCAAAAAATTAAAAAATTATTTTCTTTAATTTGTAGTGAAACGAGGAATCGACTTGAAAATTGAGAATGAATTATTTTTTATGATTGTTTTTCCTAGAAAATTTAATCATAATTTGCATTAATTTGTATTGATTCAAGGGTCTACCTATAAAATTGAGAATGAATTGTGTTTTAGGGTTTTTTTCCCCAGAAAATAGTGTTGGGAGACAAAATTAACTAGGGCAGTTGAATTCTTGTGTTTGAAATTTGACTACCCTAGTTAATTTTATATATAAAAAGATTCTGAATGAAAGCCAGTCAACTGCTATAGGATGGGCAGTCAACTACCCACAAAATAGTAGTGTTAGGATGATGTATTTTGAAATGACAAAACATTAAATTCAATGAACTTATTTTCAATTCATTTGTAAGAAACTATTTCTAAGTAATTATCTTGAAATCATATTGCACCTATGTTTACTTAGAAATCTTGTCAACTTAGAAACCTTTCTAAACTAAACTTTGGCGGGAAACTGATAATCAAGCTAAAGAGATCGATCTCAAAGGGTTGTGAGATCGATCTCCATTAGGCAGAGGCTTTGGAGGATCGATCTCTAAGGGTTGAGAGATCGATCCCTTATTGGCCGAGTCATATAAGAACTTAATGAGAAAATCATGGAATCGATTTACTCAAGGTGAGAGATCGATCCCATCTAGACAGAAACATTTTAAGATCGATCTGCTAAGGGAGAGAGATCGATCTTCGCTAGGCAGAATCAATTTAAGATTGATCTTCTTGAATAAGAGATCGATTTTACTTTTACAGAATGTCACGATACTAACATCTCAAAGAAGAGGAGATCGATCCCTCTGTGTAATGAGATCGATCTCCGTGCCTAGAGTACTTTTGTAACTGCAGGTTCTAGAACCAAAGGATCGATCCTCTCAGGTAAAAGAGATCGATTTGGTGTTCGTCTGCAGGACTCCAACGACTAGTTTTGCAGAGTTTCAATGGGAAAAATTGCATTAAATGCTTCACCAACCAATTGGGTGCATAAATACAAGCTATAAAGACATTGGAGAGAAGAAGGAAGAAATGATAGAAGCTCTGAATATTCTTGAGGAACATTCTTTGTGTCAAAAGTGATTAATTGTCTTTGTAAGTTTTATTTAAATCATTCAAATTCATCAACTACCCTGTGAGAAAGCCTTGTTTGTATTCATTCTCTATTTTAAAGAAGAGGGGAAGTGTTCCTCTATGAGAGAGCTATTATAAAAGAGTTTGGGTAGCTTCATTGGCTAAGGGGTAGAGAGGTTTTTCCTTAATCTTGAAAAGGAAGTTGTAAAGTTCACCTTGTTAGTGAAAGAGATTCCTTGACAAGAAGGTCAAGAAGAGAGGATGTAGATAAGAGATTTGGCCGAACCTCTATAACTTACTGTGTTTGCTACTTCTCTCCATGATCTCCTTATTTACTGCATATTTACTCTATTTTTTATTGCTGTCATTTATTTGTTTGTGTGTAATTCTAGCTAAGAAAGTTTTAATTTAGTAAATTGCTAGAAAAACCGATTCACCCCCCCTCTCGGTTGAGCAAACAAGTAGTTTTGTTTAAAAAAATTAACTAGGGCTGTTGAATTCCAAACATGGAAAGTCGAGTGCCCTAGTTAATTTTGGAATTGTTTTACCCTTAATATCATAAATTTTACCACTAATAATCTTATATTTATGCCTTTTACGGTATTTTTACAATGATTCTCATCAAATTTGCGATAAATCACATTAATTTTACGATTAATTATTGTAGATTTATGCTTCCTAGTGTTTTTACGATGATTCTCATAAAGTTTATGAATCTCATAAATTTTACGATGAATCTAATTAATTTTACGATAAATATCATAAATTTTACGCTGAATCTCATAAATTTTATGATGAATCTCACAAATTTTACGATAAATCTCATTAATTTTACAATGAATGTCACAAAATTTATAATAAATCTCACAAATTTTATGATAAATCCCATTAATTTTACGGTGAATGTCATAAATTTTGCAATGAATCTCATAAACTTTACGATGAATTTCTCGTAAATTTTACGATGAATCTTACAAATTTTATGAGGAATCTTATTAAATTTATGATTTCTCTAATAGTTTTAAGTTAATTATAATAACCTTATACTTATTCTCATATAAAGTAAAATTATAATAATTTTATGAATAATAATCATAAATTTGCAATTATTCTTATTGATTTTCATGCTAAGTGTTTAATTCAATGAGTGATTATCATAGTTTTAATGTTTATTCTAATGTTTTCTATGCTTAATTTAAAGTGATTATCATGGTTTGAGTGAGAGAGAGTGTTTGTGTTTTGGTTCAAGAATACAGGGCATTTATAGCCCAATTTTCGTTAGGCAATCAAATGCCTGAATTTGGCATTTGACTGCCCAAGAGTTATTTTGAAGCAAAAAGCCATTGATTAAAAGGCGGTCGACTGCTCGGTCAACTTCCTTTTTTTTTAGTGGCTTTCTGTTTCAAAGTAACTTTTAGACAATCGAATTCCAAACTTAGGTATTCGACTGCCCAAGGAAAATTGGGCTAAATAATTAGTATATTTTAAATACTATAATTAATTATTATATTTTAACAAAAGTAATTTTGAAATAGAAAACGATAGTTGTAACGATCCGAATTTCACACAATTTCGGTTGGACTACAAGTCGATATTAGGTCAGAATAATACTTAGTCTGATTAATTTTCTTTACTTGTAACAAAATTAAATAAAATATGTTCACATTCCCCATGCACATCTTGTATTGCATTACTGTACTTACAAAAATTTTAAATACAAAAAAATTTCTTACAACTGGGTATACTTTCGAGGCAACAATATGTTGCACTGAATCATAACTGTGCAAAATGCCTTACTAACAGAAGCGATCCCAACTACAATGAGGCTCTGTGGAGGAAAATAAGGGGGTGAGCTCAACATGCTCAGTAAGAAAAACCCCATACCAGGTAGATAAATATACTACCTATAAATATATATATATATATATATATACATATATATTTACCAAATCCGAAATATTTTCACAATGTATACAGATGATTTGGTAATTTCTCATATACCAGAGTCAGAATTCAGAAAACAGATTTAGTATTGGCAAAAGCACAAATATCAAGAATAGATTTTCAGAAACAGAACATGTATCGATAATAAATTTCGCTACTGTTCTAAATCCAGAAAGTTCAAAGATTTCCAGTAGCAAAACAAACAGATTTTCAAATATCTCAGTTTAAGCAGATGATTCAGAAAAATATTTCAAATAGACGAGACAAGGCATACATGCTATATCAGATATCAAAAATGACTATTGGCCAATGTCGGTGACTCTGGGCAATTCACTAATCAGGTGTGTCTGGATGTCAATCGCCGTGAGAGTGGTCAGCTACCCAAATGGCTCACAAATCAGAACGTCTGAAGACCAGAAATAGAATCAGAAACACGGTAGATCGTACTCGTGGACCACAAATACAAATACAGATACAGATTACAAATACAGACAGAAATGCAGCATGATCTCACCAACACCTTTGTCTCAAAATCAATGCGACTCGGACCGTACGACACACAGTCAGTACACTCTCAAGCACATATCATCAGAATAATTTTATAAGCAAATCATTTCCTTTAAATCGTTTATAAATTCAGTTCGTTTTATAAAATAATTCAAAAGAGGCTAACTAGCCTTTTTCTCTCGGTTATGAATGCCAATAAGTAGGCTATGGTGAGTAAAATCAGGAAATTTCGATTTAAATAAACAATTATAATTATCGAGATTTTGTCTAAATAAATCAAGTAAATCTATATCAGTAGCTGGGCTAATTTATGGAGTTTAAGATTTTCCTTAAATTTGACCAGTAAAATCGGCTTAAGGTTTTCTATAATTCAGGTGACTAAAACTTTCGGTCCTAAAGTTCCCAGTCTCAAATACCTAGAGAATATACGCAGATATTTTTAACAGTTCACGAATATTTTTCTACAATAGAAATATAGCCTAAATTTATCTCTATAAAGCATCAGAAAATACGTGTAATTTATCTCTAGCGGCACACGAAATTTTCCTTACCTCGATGTCTATCCGTAGCCCTCGATTGTCTCAATGTAGCTAGTTGGCAGGTCTAGTCCACTCGGTCTATTCCTCCAAATTTTTGAGCTACTAATTTCAGACTATTCTTCCCTCGGGGTTTTCTCTAATTTTTGTGTACTCTCTTTTTACTTAAATTTCTCTTCTATTCTCCAATAAATATATATGATGTCACGACCCAAATTACCTAAAATCACTACAAATTTTTCGCTTTTCGATTATTATTTAATTCTTACCTTTCTCTCATCGTGACCATCTTACCAAACAGTTGGGCTATGATTCGGTGTTAGTCACCTCTCACTTATTTACCATTCCATTTCCATAATCACATTCACATATCAGAGTTTACTATCTTTTGACTTTAACTAAATACATATACAATTGTATTACATCACCTTACATCCCCGACATCATATCCATTTACAGTACTGTGCATTGCATATTTAGATACAAGACTATACAAATGTGTATA
Source organism: Firmiana major (assembly GCA_033439115.1). Taxonomy (NCBI): domain Eukaryota; kingdom Viridiplantae; phylum Streptophyta; class Magnoliopsida; order Malvales; family Malvaceae; genus Firmiana; species Firmiana major. The sequence continues at coordinate 38,268,228 of CM065908.1, read as the reverse complement.
CCTATCTCTCGATGGGAAGCAGCGGATACCAAGATGCAAGTTCTCAACCGCTCACTAACTACTGCGAGTACTCTGAAAAGATGGAAAAATAAGGGGGTGAGCAAACCACACATTAAGTAAGGCAATTAAGCAAGTAAGTAGATAGCTCCACTATCTACATGTTCATAATGCCATGCCCTTAAAATCCATTTCTTTTCATTAAAATCTCAAGCACAAAGCCATGCATACATCAATAACATAGTTTATCAAAACTATTTGTGCATATAGAAATCATATAATTCATCCATCAAAGGCATTTTATGTAACATCATAAAATCATAATTAGCATGAATTAAATCAGGATCATAAATTAGTTCATGCCATGTAAATCAAATCATGAGAAACAATTCTTTTCATGAATTTATCATTAACGCATGAAAAAACTCATCATGCTACTGCATTTAAATCACTTCATTAAAACTGCAGTATAAAATAACCTGAAGGGTTTAAGCATCTTATAAATCAATCTCATTAAAAATTCATTATAAAATTTTGTTATAAAAGTCACCATTCTTTCAAGGACACATTTCATAAAATCCTCTGAAAAACCTATCATCATAATAGAAAATCATAAAATCGGGGGCCTGACCCCTCCCTCGGGTCTACCCTAGTTTATCAAGACCACAAGTTAAATCATGTGAAACATGTAGGTGACTATATAAGTAACAACGAGGACTATAGCCATAACCTAGTGATCCCTAGCTACACGGTACCTAGTGTGCGGGGTATCACACCTGAAACAGAGGTGGGTCAATCCTGCCACCAGAACAACATAACATCAGGATTGCGAGGGCAAGACTTGCTGTCTCGTGGCTAATGCCACTCCACTCCAACAATCCCCACAGTACAGCGTACTCCGCATGACATACACGGTACAACGTACTCCGTGAACCCAATCTCAGTCAGGAATGCCTGCAATAGGTCTTATCCACCCATACCAATTATGTCTCAGTATGCACGTGTGGCATATCATCTCACTGTGACACACAGTCTACAGGAGGCTCCAACACGGCTATATGCATGTCATATAAATCCCTATGTGAACGAAGCTCTAGCACGGCTCCATGCATATTCATGATATCTAAAAATCTCATGCGAGCGAAGCTCTAGCACGATTTCATAAAGATCAGTAAAATCTGCGTACAAGTAGCACTCCAGTACGACTTTAAAATAAGTTATAAATCCATATAAAATCACGTGCGAGCAAGCTCCAGCACGGTGTTATGCAACAATAAATTAAATCTCGTGCAAGTTACACTCCAGCACGACTTTATGCATAAATAAATCAAATCTCGTGCAAGTTACACTCTAGCACGGCTTTTATGCAATTATCATATCAAAACAGGATGCGAGCTAAGCTCTAACACCTCTCATGCATGTCAAATCATTAAAACTAGTGTGAGCAATCGCTCTAGCACCTTTTATGCATATCAAGTCAAAACAGTCAAAACAGAGTGCGAACTAAGCTCTAGCACCTCTCATGCATTTCACAATAGTAAAAATCTGTGTGAGCAACCGCTCTAGCACATTTCATGCATATGATGTCACACAAGTTAGTGCGAGCAACCACTCTAGCACATTTCATGTACACTCACAAACGCAGATATAGTACGAGCTATATGCCAGCACTATCAGTTTCCATATAAACTTGATAGTTGGCCCATTTTCCAAAGAAATTTCATTTAAATCCTAATAATACTTACGTAGTGTTATATTGTGAAATTTATACAATTACTGGTCAATCTACCGATTTGTTTTGCTTAAAAACCAATAAAATTCCTTAAATCAAAAAATCCTTAAATCATGCATTTCATGCATGTCATGCTTTCACCATCCTTATGTGAATTTCCCTCCATAGGGGTAAAATAGTCTTTTCCTATTTCGAGTCCTTAAAATCATTAATTTATTTCTAGGACCTTTATACATATTTAATGTATACATACATATTCAATGTATACAAAAACTATTAAAATACGCGTAGCTACCTCTAGCTACTCACACAATTCCCTTACCTCATTTTTCTATACAGTCTGACATTTTCACTGATGTCTCGTCACGCAGTCCGATTTGCTCTCAATCAAATCTCCGGAACTGCGTATAAATATACATCAGGTCAAATACAATACAATTTATTGTATTTCATATATTCTGGGCTTAATTTAAATCATTGGGCCCGTTTACCCCTATTAGGCCCAATTGTACCATAATGGGCCTTAATCGGCCTTAAGCCCGTTTTTTACTTACTATTCACATCATTGAGGCCTATTGGGCTCATTGGGCCTACCAGTATTTATTGACCCTTGTTCTAAACTCTCAGATAGCTCAATTAATTATTTACGACAATTTATCTCTAATTCCAGAATATAATTCATTTTATACGAAAATTAAATCCGTAATTTATGCGGTAAATTTATAACACGCATAACGATGCAATATTATTGTAAATAAGGGTTACTTACCCGAGATTCCATGATAGTATGCAAATCGAGGCTGTCTCGAGCTCTCTTTTGACGCCATTGTCGAGCTACACAATTAAATATTTTTTCGGGTAAACTTTCAGTCGAATATTAATCAAATTAAATATTTCAAAATTTAAATCGGTTAATTTCGATCGCTTACCAACTTACCCGTAGCTCTATTGCATCACTGAAATTTTTTTCCCAATTTTTCCTCTTTTTCTTTTTCCCTTTTTTTCTTTTTTTTTCTTTTCTTTTTGGCTGAACCGGTCCGGTTCGGTTCATCATACCCTCACTGCGCTGAACCAGTTCGTACCAGTTCAAGCTCAACTTTGTCGTTTCGGCGCCGTTCGACCGGTTCCCAGTGTGATTTCGGTGCCGTTCGGAGCGCCATCACCTGGGTGTTCATCATCGAGCCTCGGGTGGCGTCGAATCGGCGCCGATGGCTGTCAATCCAGCCTTCTCTCCTGCGGTAAACTCCTACATCGATCTCCCGATTTCGGCGTCTCCACGACGCGTTGCGACAGCTGGTGAGTCACCCGGTGTTGGGCTACCTTCGCCAGCCCTCGCCGGCCCCTCAGCCTCGCCGGTGGTCTTCGGACGGAGGGAAACCAACTCCCTCGGTTTGCCTTCTTCATTTTCGCTATTCCTCAGAAAATCGCATTTCGCGATTTTTTTGTTTTTTTTTTAATTTTATTTCATTTATTTATAATTAAATTTTATTATTATTTAAATTATTATTTAAATTATTATTTAAATCATTATTTTAATATTAAAAATCACAAAAATATCTAAAAAATTTTATATTTTATTCATTTAATCTATAAATGAATTTATCGGTATTACTTCGTCTTTCAGGATAATTTTCGATTATTTTCAGGATAATTTCCCAATGTAAAATTTTTTATTAATTCCTATAAATTCATGTCTTGATCAATTTAACCCGAAATTTAATTATTTCTTCGTTATTGATCAAGATTTCTCAATCTCATATTTTTAATTAAATTTTCTTGTCACGATAAATATCGAATTTCGATCTTTTGACCGTTTTACCCTTGTACGTGTTCGGGACTACCATTTAAATCCTTTATTTGATCTTTTCTCATTTTGTATTTTAAATAAAATCGGGTCTTACATATGAATGCAATATATTTATATATATATATATATATATATATATATATATATATATATATATATATATATTCTTCCTCTCTTTTTTTTTTTTACTTTTCCTTCCCACCACTTGTTTTCTATATATATATATATATATATATATATATATATATATATATATATATATATATATATATATTCTTCCTCTCTTTTTTTTTTAACTTTTCCTTCCCACCACTTGTTTTCTTTTCTCCTTTTTCTTCATCCTTCTCGTCCACTGTTCATCCACTTCTCCCTGCTCTGTTTCCTTCCCTTTCGACCTCACCACCCATTCCTTCCTTTTCCCCTGGTTCCTAACACCACCATCATCCTCATATCTCGACCACCCTCTTCAGCACTGCCGACTCCTCCCTGTCTTCCACCGTCTCAGCTCGGTTTCCAACTTTCAGGGAGGTCGAATTTCCCTTCCTCTCTCCCGTTTACTGGTTTGTTATATATATGTTGTAGGGCAAAAACATACAGGGCTAGTGAGCAGGAGGGTGTGTGTCCGGTAGCAGTGGCCATGGCGTGGTGCAGTGGTGCAAGCTGGGCGCGAACGGGTGCAAGCCTGGGGGGTAGAGTGCGCAAGTGTCGGTTGCTGCGTCATTGGGGACTCCTCTATTCTACCTTTCTCGGTGCTGCACTGCTCTTCTGTTCCAGCTTCCACCCGATGTACTCTGTTTTTGCTTCCCTCCACCATCTCTCGGCATCGTTCGCACCAAACCGCACTCCAGCCATGGTCTTCACGCAGCTCTCGTTTCATAGCTCAATGTCCCTCTGTTGTCCTCTGCCTTGCGGTTTCTCTTCGCCACTGTCTCGCCTTTCTGCCCCAATCCTTGCGAAGAGAAGCTGTCAGCAGCTTGTTGCGAAGGAGGTCCAGTTGCTGTTTGCTGGAAGTGTGCAGCTTCTTGCTACTTTGTTCCCTTCTGTTACATCCCCCCTAGCACTCGGTTTTCTGCTTCAGTTTCTGCTCTCAGTTTCTGTCCTCCCTTCTTTCTCGGTTCTGTCCTCCCTTCTCCACTTCGATTTCCTGCCTATATATTGCTTCCTTCTATTATTCTTATCCCTTCTCTTGGTCAGACCAACCAGTAGATGTTTTTAGTCATAATCTCATGCCACCTTTCGTGCTTCAGTTTACCTCCCTAATGCACACTAAATTCTCAAGATATGTTTACATAACGTACACAGTTCCTCCTTCCTCTACTGTCATCCCAGAGTTTATGTACATTATATATATATATATATATATATATATATATATATATATATATATTACATATATTTATATATTTCTTTAAACACTTTAACTGCTCCCACATTAGTATATACATATGCACATTCCTATGTGCTTAACACACACACACACACACACATATATATATATATATATATATATATATATATATATATGTGTGTATACTTACACTCTATAGAGTACTCATAATGGCTCATATAAACGTAGGTATATAAATACATATATATGTTCTTCCATGTACATAATCAAATTATTATTATTATTATTATTATTATTAGTTATTTGTTTATAAATCAGATTTAGGTAATTGACTTATCTAAGTTTCTCATATCCCAAAACATAATTTAACTTAATTGTTCACATTATTATTTATAATTACACCGAATATATTGAAAATTTATAATATTTACAGTAGTCGACTGCTCCATATGGCAGCCGACAGGCTTTTTCCCATAGCTTTTTGTTTCAAAATTACTTTTGGGCAATCGAATGCCAAACTCGACAATTTGACTGCCTAAGGAGAATTGGGCTACAAATGCCCTATGACTCTTCTTAAATTATTATTATATTAATTAATTATATTTTAATTATTATAATTAATTAATTAGATTTGAATTATAGTAATTAATTATTATATTAAAGATAGTGATTCTTTCTTAAATTTATTGTTAATTATTATATTTTCAAACTTATTATATTGTTTTTACAATGAATCCAATCAATTTTACGATCTATCTAGTAATTTTTACGATGCATATAATCATCTTATGATGAATCTCGTCATTTTTATATTGAATTTAGCCGACTTAGTGATGAATATAGTAATTTCTATGATGAGTTTAGTTATTTTACTATGAATGTTATCATTCTTACTATGAATCTAGTCAACTTTAAGACAAATCTAATAATTTTTACGATGAAAATAATTATTTTACGAGGAATGTCATCATTTTTATGATAAATCTATTCAACTTTATGACGAATCAAGTAATTTTTACCATGAATGTAGTCATTTTACGATGAATCTAGTTATTTTTATGATTATATTTCATAAATTAATATAAAATTACATGGGCAGTCGAATTCCTATAGTGAATAGTCAACTGCCCATGAACAAATTTGATACAAAAAGTTAAAAAAATGAGGGCAGTCGATTGGTTGATAATATCATCTGACTGCTAAAGAAATTTATTTCATTCAACTTCTATCGCAACCGTGGGCAACCCGGCTGCTTATACATGGCAGCCGACTGCCTTGGTTATTAAAGTTTTAGGGTTTTCTGATTTATCTCCTTTAATGTTTATTTACAAACCCTTAACTTTTTTTGCCTCTTACAGGAATAGTTAATCTCTGCGTAAATCAGCCCAAAAACCTTTTCAATCAGCCTCCTAAACCAATTTCCTAGTTAAATTCACATACAATAAAATAAGAACTCTTTAACAGCGTAAAGTAATTATTTGATTAATGCTTGGTTTAAAGTTTAAAATATAGGGATGAAAGAAAGAACTACAAGCAATATTAAAGGTGTAACCAAAAAAAAGAACTTGATTAAAGGAATTTGGAATTTAGGATTTATGAAAAAAAAAAGATTACATAAAAGGAGAAATAAAGAGATTCAATAAAAATAAAAATAAATAATATAAAAGAAACCTATCGAAATTATAAAAAGGTTAAATTAGTAATGTACTATTTTATTTTAATTAATATTTAATAATAATGATAATTTTATAAACGGTTTAACAAGTTACCAAATTTTAGGGTTTTTTAAACTTTAAAAGAAATTTAATAGTTTAGATTAAATATTATTAATATAAGGATTATTATTTTCAGATCTTACGGTAAGGTCAAGTTTGTTTTCTGACCTTACAGCAGGGTCATTTTTTTTTACCTAATAACCTTTAATTTGTTTTAAAATAGTACCCTTTAATTTGGTTTAATCTTAAACATAGATAAGGCTAGATTTTATTCATAAGTTTTAGTAAATTTAAAGATCTAATTAGATTTAAACCAGGAACTGATTGCTTATTTAATCATTTGCACAATCTAACAGAAGGAAGGGGGACGTCGGAGGGGGAAACCAAGAAAACAAAAATTGGAGGAAATACTGAGTAAAAAAATTGTTTCGGGGAAAGGATTTTGATAGCTCGAGGAGGAATCAGATTGTGATGCAACCCAATTTTTGCCTAGCAAGTTAAGGAAAGCCAAATTGCAGTAATCAAGACCCAGAAAGTGTTCATCCAAAATCAATACCCAGGAAAGAACCATTTACACCAAAACTTCAAGCCGAAATTAGCTCCCAATGAGTAGAAGCATTGCCTAAAAAATTTGATTGTACAATCATAAATTCAGAACACACATAGAAACTACTAGTATTGGTTCGGGTTAAGATCCACAAAGTATTGGTTTAGATTTTGGTAATTTGAGTTAAGGATAAGAGTAGAAGGTGTTTTAAAGATTCGTTCTGGAATTTTGGGTGTTTTGCGATCATCGGCGACGGTGGTGACAAATCCATTGAGGCGGCGGAAGGAGGCTGAAGACGGCTAGATTCTGGGCTGACATTCAAATGAGTTTTGGTGGTCCAGTATATCTACAAGTCATAGAGGAATCTTTGAGAGAGAGTAGACTTGTAAAAATGAAAAGCGGAAATTTGAGATTTTATAAGGGACCAAAACTGGGATTACATTGGCGGTGGTCATTTTAAGAAACTGCCCGGCCCAGACGTCAACTCGCGTGGCAACCCAAGCAGGTCGACCTGATTGTTTTTATTTTTATTTTTATTTTATTTTATGGTGTGATAAATAATTATCATGTATATTATCGATGAAATTTTTAGATTTTATAAATATAAAAGTATATAGATCATTTTATTTATTTTTTTAATATTTGTGTTGATAAAGATAATTTACCCTCAGCCCAGTTACGCGCCTGAGTTTTAGAATATAAAAGGTCTAAAATAATAAAATTTTGGGATCCACACAAATATGAGTCTTGAGCTCATCAAAGCAACTCAGAAATATCTATAAATACCCCCAGGTATGATCAGAAAAACCCTAATCTCTATTTTGCGTACTAAAACTCTACTTAAACAGTTTTCTGACTTAAGCATCGAAGTACGCGTGCAAAGACAGATCCCTGCGCCTCTCTGACTTTCACTGTTTTTACAGAATATCCAAGACACGTGGAGAAGATCACATCAGCATCATTTCATTGTTGTTGAGAGCAACAACAATTGGCGCCGTCTGTGGGAATCAGAACAAAAAGTCAAATTCTTTATCAACATGGTGAGAACACGTTCGACAATAGTAGTAAATCTCGAGGAAGAGAATTCTGTGAGTCCTCTTGTCAGACCTGAGAGAGGACAAGAGCATAATGGAGAAGGCGGCAGAGTGGCCACTGTTTCTATCGACGAATTTGAGGCTCTGAAGCGTCAGAATGCAGACCACTACAACGTTGATGTCTATAGTGAATTTCTTCAAAAATGCTCTGCCACAATATAGCTTGCCTCTAGAAGTACAGCAGATAGTAGGAAAGAATGTCCCGAGGCAGACTTACGAGAGATGTCAACCCTCTACAATGGTGAATGCAGGATAAGAAGATTGGCGACAGAATACTGTCGCTGGCCTGATGCAATACTCTACCGTTGAACTGGAGGACAACTCTGTCGCATCCCTGAGGGAGTATATTACCACGAAGATGCGAGGGATGAACCCTGTCGCAGGTCTAAGGGTGAACCTTGCCGCAACTCTGAGGTTAAACCCTGTCGCAGGTCTGGAGGACAACCTTGTCACAGGTTTGAGGGAGAACTCTGCCGCAGGTCTGATGGTGAACTCTGCCGCAGGTCTGAAGGAGAACTCTGCTGTAGGTCTGGATGACAACCCTGCCGCAGGTTTGAGGGTGAACCCTACCGCAGATCTGAGATTGAAATCTGCCGCAGGTTTAAGGATGAACTTTGTCGTAGGTCTGAGGGAGAACTCCGACGCAGGTCTGGATGACAACCCTGCCGCATGTCTGAGGATGAACTCTACCGCAGGTTTGAGGGTGAACACTGCCGCAGCCCTGGGAATGAACCCTGTCGCAGGTCTGGAGGATACCCCTGTCATGGCTCTATGGAGGCGCCCTGCCACGGGACTGCGAGAGGTGAATCTCGTCGCAGGTCTGAGACATATGAATACTGTCGCAGGTCTGACAGAGTCCAACCCTGCCGCACGGATTCAGGAGCAATACCATAGCGCGGAGTTAAGGAGGCAGAACTCTGCCACAAAATTCGAGCATGACTTCGAAGACCATAGATCTGGGGAGCGGCAGAGACAGAGTAGTCATGACCCCCAAGACTATTTTGAAGGTACAAGGTTGAACCACGGAATGGGTGGTGCAGGAAGAAACGGGCTCCTAGAGGAAGAGGGGGTGCTTACTACTCAGACTCTTCTAGTGCCGAAGAGAGGGGAGCACACTCGACTCGAGGGTCGGAAAATGTCGAGAAAGTTGTCGAGAGGATTCTAGAAAGGAAGAAGTTAGTGTCTCCTAATGACAGTCAGAGAAGGAGAGTTCCTTTCAGTCCAGAGATTATGGACAAACCCTTGCCGAAGAAGTTTAAGATGCCTTCTATGGCTACTTACGCAGGCAAAGCAGACCCATACGACCCATATACAGAGTTATGAGTCCCTCATGTTGCTCCATGGATGGGAAGATGAAATCATGTGCAGAGCCTTCTCGCTTACACTATCGGGGCATGCACTAAAATGGTTTAATGGGTTAAACGAGGGTTCTATCTCATCCTTCGACTAGTTACGAAGTGAATTTTTGAGAGCCTTCATGATCAATAGCCAAAGGAAGAAGGACGCTACTTATCTGCTCACCCTTAAACAAGGGAACAAAGAGTCATTGAAGAGCTATTTAGATCGTTTCCGAGATGCAACCTTAGAGGTGAAAGATCTACCAGTAGGAGTAGCCATGGTTGCAATGCTGCAAGGGACGAAATTCGAAAAACTGTAAGAATCTCTCTCCCTTGATCAGCCAGAGACACTTTCTGATTTGTTTGCTAGAGCTAACAAATATGTAGCTCAAGAGGAAGTAATGAAGATGGTACAGTCCCGAGAGATAAGGGAAGGAAGAAAAAGAGAGAGAGATGTACCTGAAAGAAACTCTTTGAGACCCGTCGGATCAGACAAGGCCCCTAGACTCAGGTATGAAAATTATACCAGACTAAATGAGCCTCGCACAGCAATACTTGCTGCTATTGAGGGGACTGAACTGTTGGAGTTCCCTAAAAGGAAGATGGGAGATATGGGCCGAAATCTTGATGCCTATTGTGACTTTCACGCCACTCATGGTCATCATACTGAAAGATGTAGAGATCTGATGGATCAGTTAGAGAAGCTGGCCAGAGAAGGGAAAATTAACCACTTCCTCTGGAGAAGTGAAAGGCACCATTACCCTTCGCAAGGTAGAAGTGATGACCGTCCGCGGAACAGACAGAATAATAATAGAAACAGGCCAAGAGATGAGCAAGAAGCTAAGCCAGACCCCCGAGACAATCGGCTGGATAATGAACCCACAGGTCCGGCTATAAATGTTATTGCCAGGGGCAAATTGATGACAGGAAGTTCCTCCGCTTCTCAAAAAAGCTACGCGAGACAAGCATATCAAATTCATGCTGTGATGGAGGAGAAGGCGGGTGAAGAACCCATTGTGTTCACTCCAGCAAACAGGGGTGATATTGTCATGCCTCGTGATGATCCCATGGTGATATCAGCAATAGTGGCAAAACATCCTGTGAGCAGAATCCTGGTAGACATTGGAAGTTCGGTGAACTTAATCTATTGGAATTACTTTTAGAAAATGAATATATCCGAAGATAGATTAAGACCTATTATGACACCATTGTACGGATTTACGGGTGAGGAGGTGAAGGTAACTGGGTTTATAGAGTTGCCTGTGACTCTAGGGGAAAGCCCAAATGATGTGACTCAACATGTATTGTTTATGGTTGTAAGGTTAACCTCAGCTGCTTACAACATGATCCTTGGGAGGCCTGTATTAAATGATATGAGGGCGGTGTTATCTTCTTACTACTTATTAATGAAGTTCCATACTCCCAATGGAGTTGGACAAGTACGAGGAGATCAAAAGAGGGCTCGCATGTGTTATATTGCCTCTACCGCCAACAAAGGAGTACAGAGAAATGAGACGTTGTGTATAGATGACCCTCCTAAGCCTCAACCTGTAGAGAAGACGGAAGCCATTGAGCTAGTCAAGGGGGTGAAGAGAAGAAGGCGTTCATAGGGACTTAACTGAATGAATAAACCAGAAGGGAGATAACTGAATGCCTACAGAGAAACTCAGATGTTTTTGCTTGGACCCCGACTGATATGCCTGAGATTAATCCAAAAGTGATCTGCCATAAGCTTAATGTTTCACCTCGAGCATAGGCCTGTCAAACAGAAGAAGAGGAACTTTACCCCGAAAAGACAGAAAGCAATCACCAAGGAAGTTAATAAACTTCTAGAAGCTGGGTTCATTAGAGAAGTTTACTACCCAGAGTGGTTGGCCAATGTAGTGATGGTGAAAAAATCTAATGGGAAATGGAAAATGTGTGTGGATTTCACAGACTTAAACAAAGCTTGTCCCAAAGATTCGTATCCTCTGCCCTGAACGATAAACTTGTGGATGAAACATCAGGGTATAAACTCCTCAATTTTCTAAATGCTTTCTCTGGGTATCATTAAATTATGCTTCATCCAGGAGATGAAGAGAAGACTTCTTTTATAATTGATGATGGAACATACTGTTACTGGGTAATGCCATTCGATTTAAAGAACGCTGGAGCCACATATCAGGGAATGGTCAGCAAAGTCTTCAAATATCTTTTGGGAAACACTATGGAAGCTTATGTGGATGACATGATCATCAAGAGCAAAGCAGGAGAATCTCATGCTTATCAGATGACTAAGGTGTTCGATGTGCTGAGAGGATTCAGTATGAAGCTAAATCCTAACAAATGCTCATTTGGAGTTCGATCTGAGAAATTCTTGGGATTTATGATCACCAACAGGGGGATTGAGGCAAACCCTGAAAAAGTTTAAGCGATTATAGACATGAAGCCACCAACCATAGTGAGAGATGTCCAAAGGTTGACAGGCAGAATAGCAGCTCTGAACCATTTTCTATCAAAGTCTGTAGAAAGGAGCTTGCCATTCTTCAAAACTCTACGGGGTGAAAGGAATTTCGAGTGGACAGATGATTGTCAAAGAGCTTTTGAAGACTTAAAGGAATATTTGAAGCAGTTACCTTTGTTAACAAGACCTTTGGAAGGGGAACAGTTGTATATGTACTTGGGAGTCGGTGAATTCGCCATCAGTGCGGTACTACTGAAGAAAGATGAAATAGTGTACCGTCCCATCTATTATGTGATTAAGGTACTACTAGACCCGGAAACCCGTTATCCGTTGGTCGAAAAGCTAGCACTGGCCCTTGTGATGGCCTCTCATAAATTGTGCCCTTATTTTCAGGCACACCCCATTGCTATCTTGACAGATCAACCGTTAAGGCAAATCCTTTCGAAGCCTGAACATTCAGGGAAACTGGTGAAATAGGCAGTGGAAGTTGGAGAGTATGATATCACATTCCAACCCAGGCAGGCTATCAAGGGCCAAGCTTTAGCAGATTTTATAGTAGAATGTACTAGCCCGAGTGATAGCATTGAGAAGGAGACTCGACCGTGGCTACTGTATGTTGACGGAGCATTAAATGCAAATGGTAGTGGGGCTGGTATAGTCTTAGTGTCATCGTAAGGGAGATCCTTAGAATATTCTTTACGGTTTGGGTTCCCTAGTTCAAACAATATAGCAGAATATGAGGCTCTGGTTGCTGGAATGAAGCTGGCAGAGAGGTTGCAAGTCCACCACCTAGTGGTACATAGTGATTCTCAATTGGTGGTAACCAGTTCAATGGACAGTATGAGATTCGAGAGCCAATGCTGGCCCCTTATCTAAAGAAAGTCCAATCTCTGGCTTAGACTTTCAAAAATTTCCAGTTGATACAAATTAATCGGTCTGAAAACACACATGCAGATTCATTGTCCAAATTAGCTTTCTCCAATGAGACCGAAGGAAGAACGGTAAAAGTAGAGAAACTCGAGCGGCCTAGCATTGAAGAAGTCGAAGTGTACGACATTGAAGTGGGGGATGATTGGAGAACCTCATTCAAACGGTATCTTACTGAAGGTACGCTCCCGCAAGATAAGGAGGAGGCTCGGCGCTTAAAGATACAAGGGCCAAAATTCACACTGATAAGTGGGAAATTGTACAAAAGGGGGTATTCATCGCCTCTGTTGAAATGCTTGGGGCCAGAACAAGCAAACTATGTCCTAGTTGAGGTACATGAAGGGATTTGTGGCGAACACTTGGGAGCTAGAGCTCTTGCCTATAAGATATTACGATCGGGATTCTATTGGCCGACGTTGAAGAAAGATGCGACGGATTAAACCCGCAAGTGTGACAAGTGCCAAAGGTTTGCACCAATAACTACGGCCCCAATGGCTTTGCTCCAAAGTACGGTACAACTAACTCCCTTTGCACAATGGGGATTAGACATTCTAGGGCCCTTCCCATTAGCTACGGGTCAAAGAAAGTTTCTGTTGGTGGCTACCGATTACTTTACAAAATGGATTGAGGCAGAACCTTTAGCCACAATCACAGAGAAAAAAGTTGATACAATGGTGTGGAAAGATATTATCTGCCGGTTCGGGATCCCACGGGTCTTAAATGCTGACCACGGAAAGCAGTTTAATTGTGACACCTTTCGTGAGTTCTGCAGACACCTTGACATGCAGCTTAGGATTTCTTCTGTATCACATCCTCAAGCTAACAGGCAGGCTGAAGTCAGCAACCGAACCATCCTTCATGGGTTGAAGACCAGACTGGATAAAGCCAAAGGAGCATGGGTGGATGAGTTGCCTAGTGTCTTATGGGCATATCGTACTACTAGTCGAGTATCAACTGGAGAAACGCCATTTAGCCTTGTGTACGACATTGAAGCATTGATTCCCATGGAAATTGGAGCACTATCATCTAGGGTTGTGCCTTTAGTAGAAGAAAAGAATTCACAAGGGCTGAGGGAAAACCTGGATCTCCTTGATGAGCATAGAGAGGCTGCAGCTATCCGACTAGCATCCTACCATCAGAGGGTGGCCAACTACTACAACAGTCTGGTAAAAGATAGACTAATGTCTGAAGGAGATTTGGTGCTCAGGAAGTTACACATCACCAATGCCTTGAGGGAAGACGGAAAGTTTAGAGCCAACTGGGAAGGTCCATATCGAATCAGATGGAGGATTGGGCCCAACACCTGCATCCTGAAAACTCTACAAGGGAAGAAAATAGGAAAGACGTGGAATTTAAGTCATTTGAAATTGCATTGGAATTAATTATTATGTCTTCTTTCCTGATTTTTATATTCTCGTATTATTACCTGCTTGCATTGTCACAAGATATTATTATATGATCATTATGTAAATTATTCCTCTATTTTTCTATTATTATCATCAACTTTTACGAATGTAAATCTTGTGATAGAAAACATATAAGCCGTAAGAGCCTGAGGCACAATAGCATCATTGTGGCCAGGCGTAACAAGACAGACGAGCCGTAAGAGCCTGAGGTGCAATAGTGTCACTGTGGCCAGGCGTAAAAAGACAGACGAGCCGTAAGAACCTGAGGCGCAATAGAGTCACTGTGGCCAGGCGTAAAAAGACAGACGAGCCGTAAGAGCCTAAGGCGTAATACCGTCACTGTGGCCAGGAGTAAAAAGACAGACAAGCCGTAAGAGCCTGAGGCGCAATAGCGTCACTGTGGCCAGGCGTAAAAAGACAGACGAGCCGTAAGAGCCTGAGGTGCAATAGCGTCACTGTGGTCAGGCGTAAAAAGACAGCCAAGCCGTAAGAGCATGAGGCGCAATTGCGTCACTGTGGCTAGGCATGAAAAAGTCGTAAGAGCCTGAGGCACAATAGCGTCACTTCGGCCAGGCAATGGAAACGTATTAGCCATAAGAATCGAAGACGCACTTGCGTCATGGTGGTCAGGCATCAGAAAAAGGTATGTTTACGTATGTAATTCTTTCTAAAAGTATATCTTTCTATCAAGAATTGGGGAGCATATACAAATAAATAAACATACGAGTAAACCAAATAAACAGTTAAGTGATAATAGCAAAAGTTAAATAAACAAAGCAATATGAAGCATGAACAGATAAACTTTAACTTTATTTATAAATTCAAGAAAGTCTTTACAACCTAAATATGGAGTATAAATAAGTTCAACGATAAAATATTCAAAAAGAAAAATAAATCAATCTGCACGATCTGGTGGCTGGGGATCAGGCACAGTCGGACCCTCACGTTCTAGGGGCTGGTGACCAGGAAGTGATATATGCTATCCATCCAGGTCATCAAGGGCACCAATGGGTTCAGGAACATTATCTGGGCTCACGGGTTCCCAAAGACCGGCCAGGTTCACAAGATCATCCAATGTAGCCTTCTTCAGGACCTCGTCAGTAGGGTCAGCATCAGGTTCATACTTGGTCCAATCAAGGGCTTCAAATAAAATTGCTTCAGGTGTATAAAGAAGCTCAGGAAATTTCTCACCTTCCCTACGCTTCTCCAACCAAGACCGGGCAAGGTAAAAACCATACTTCACATAGGGCACTGAGAAATCTTCCTTCTACCTCAAACAGTCTTTGGAAAGCCTATACTCCTTCACAGCTTTAGCCCGAATACTATCAATCTCGACCTGATTAAGGGAAGGAGTGGCTCGACTCTCCAATTCAGCAATGTATTGTTCTAGTTGCTGATTGCGATCTACTAGGGAATCAAACTTCTACTGCATAGTATCTAGCTCTGTTTGTTTCTATTGAAGATCGTCTTTAAATTTACTAGATCTAGCAGTATCAACTGTAAGATCCCCCTTCGCGAGAGTCAATTCTTGAAGCGCCTTTGAAAGTTGATCCTCCAGATCTCGCACTACCCCTAGCAACCCAGACAATTGATTATTGACATTCCTTAATTCCATGTTGCTATCCCTTAATGCATGGATTTCCTTTTCAGCCCAATCACGGTAAGCTCGATGCCGACCATTATTAACTATGGTCCTCTGAGCAAGCTGAAAAGAAACGCAAAAATTTAGACTGAAAATAATAAAGAGAATAAAATAAAAAAAGTTCGCAAATTACCCTGACAGCTTCCACATCAGCAACATCCTCTCCTTCTGAAAAATTTTGAAACAATCGATTCTCGTCCCTGGGAAGGATGGTGGCCCAGCCTAATCGAGATGCTACCCCGGCCGTCTCTAAAGTGTCATTATCTATCACTCTCGGGTAGACTTGAAATTTTACTCCTTTCATCTTTTAGCCCTCATCCACTTGATATGACCCCGTATCAACAGGACCTATCTTAGGAAGGATAGGTCTATTTGCCATAGTGGATTCCACATATAGGTGCCTTCGGTTCTTTTGATAGGGCGAGGTCACATTACATTCAGCCCGACCTCCCGACTGAGAACGATCCGAGGAGCCGGAGGATCTCCTGGAATGCGAAGAAGCCCTCCCTTCACCTCAGGAAAGGTCTCTTGATTCCCCTTCAGGTTGCTGAGTCGGAGCTGGAGGAAGGGTTGTTTGCCTCGGAGGAGGAGTCCGAGCTCAAGATACCTCTCCAGAAACGACCACAGCGGAACGGGGTCTCTTCTCAACAGGTTCACTAGATAAACCTTCTTGCCCCCTTCGACGGACCAAAGCACGTCTGACACTGCTCATTTTTGCAAAACAAGAACCTACAAAATTGTTAAAATTATTGTACAAACAAGTAGTAATGAAGTATAAAGCATAAAAGGTTACCTTCAGGAGAGTTAAGAAACTCCTAAAGGGAATCTATTTCTAATGCTTCGTCATCAGGGAGAACCACAAAAGTAGAACCAAACCCATCCCAATCACCCATATCCTCTAAGGGGTCACCTTCGGGGCTAGATTCCCTATCTCTAGGATTTGGTTCAAGAGGAACAGAAGGATTAACGACATTAGCGCCTCCTATGCCCCAACTAGCAGAGGCTAAATTTTCAAATGACAAAAACTCGTAGAGGTTGATTGGTCTATCAACTAATAGCTGGTTGATAGTTGAAGACAGTTGTTTCCTCAAAGTGGTAATGCAAGGGCCTTTGGGGATACTATGCTTAGCTCCCCATCTAGTAGGGAAGTTAAGACATTCAAGCACTTCTACTACAAGCCATTCTATGGAGTTTGTTAGGGAGTTTATCAAATAACCTATTCTCAAACCCGGGTTCAAACACTCTTTGAAGAGAATACAGGATTTAGCCAGAACTACCCCGAAGCCTGAAGAAAGTATAGAACAAAGGGAGAGAATGAAGAACATCCCTCATGTGGCAATGCACGTCAAAGCCAATTAATTACATCCAACTATGAGGATATAACTGGCTAGGGGAGATCCCTTGTTCCTTCAAAAAGAAATCCCAAAATCAGAAATTGGGAAACGAAAACCTAGCTCTACGAATATCCTAAAAATAGCTACTCCACTTGCTACGTTACGTATACTTCTCTCTTCCGGAGTAGGGAGCTTATAAAAATACCCTTCGGGTAATGGGTACCTACGCATAATATCTTGGAGATCAAACTCAGTCAAAGTCGATCTAGGTCCCAACTCTAAATGTTTTCCTACACCAGGACCAACCATTCTAGGGTTAGAAATGAGAAAGAAACGAACCTAAAACAGGCAGGTAAAACTGGAAGAGGAAAGACTCAAGGTGGGGACAGAGTCGAGTATGGCGAAAGAGTCTAGTATGGCAACAAACTATAGTAATGGCAACAGAGTCGAGTGTGGGCGACAGACTCTAGTATGGCGACAGACTCTAGTAGTGTCGACATAGTCGAGTATTGGCAACAGACTCTAGTATGGTGACAGAGTCTTATGTGGCGATAGACTCTAGTAGTGGCGACAGAGTATTGTGTGACGACAGACTCTAGTTGTGGCAACAGAGTTCAATATGCGACAGACTCTAGTATGGTGACAGAGTCTTATGTAGCAATAGGGTCTAATGTGGTGACAGAGTTATGGCTCATATAACGTGAGTGGCGATAGAGTTGTATGCTAATATAACGAGAGTGGCGACAGAGTATGTAAAGGGTTGCGACAGAGTTTACTATGTTACGACAACGTTTTGCGATAGAGTTGCGGTTGAGTGGCGACACAGTATACGAGAGAGTTGCGATTAGATTGCAACAGAATGTAACAGCTTCTTATGCTATCCGCGCGGCTCCTCACCTTTATATAGTCACGATAGAGATGGCTAAAACGTGGCATCTTTACCAGAGTTTGAAACTCTCTCGCAAATAAAACGTTTTCGTCCTTAACAACTATTCTAGAAAGACATAATCCTCCTATTATACTCTTACATAGGGAAATTCCCTATGAAAGAGTGGGGAGCAATTGATAGAGGTAATTTACCCCCAGCCCAGTCATGCGCTTGAGCTTCAGAATACAAAAGGCCAAAAATAATAAAATTTTGGGGCCCACACAAATATGAATCCTGAGCTCATCAAAGTAACTCAGAAATATCTATAAATACCCCCAGATATGATCAGAAAAACTCTAATCTCTATTTTGCTTACTAAAACTCTGCTTAAACAGTTTTCTGACTTAAGCATCGGAGTGCGCGTGCAGGGACAGATCCCTGCGCCTCTCTGACTTTCACTGTTTTTGCAGAATATCCAAGACACGTGGAGAAGATCACATCAGCATCATTTCATTGTTGTTGAGAGCAACAACATGTGTAATTAAGTTAATCTTGTTTATAGAATATAAAAACTTCATGATAATGTATTGGATAATTATATTTTATTATCTTATGATGTTATGAAGTTGTAATTAATTTAGTAATTAAAATAAAAGAGATTTAATAATTGGTTTAAATAATTTAACTATTTAAATTAATTGGATTTAAAAATTAAAATTTCTTTAATATTTTCTGTTTATTTAATTATTAATCATACTTTAGAATTGGTGTAATTAATATATTTTGTTGGGCATGATATTAAGAATAGAAAAAAAGTGCGTCACGTGGCACACGAAGAAAACGAATATAGGCATGAGAAAATCTGG
The DNA here is from genome assembly GCA_033439115.1 of Firmiana major. Lineage (NCBI taxonomy): Eukaryota > Viridiplantae > Streptophyta > Magnoliopsida > Malvales > Malvaceae > Firmiana > Firmiana major. The sequence continues at coordinate 38,249,165 of CM065908.1, read as the reverse complement.
CATTTAATGAAAAGGGCATATGCGTAATTAGTGATAGAGAGAAACCCCTATAAATAGGGGCCAAGTATTATTCATAAACCAGATTTGAGAACTCCATACTAAAACTCTGCCAACCTCCTTGTCTGACTTAAGCATCGGAGTGCAAAAGCAGGAAACAACCCCTGCGTTCCTCTGATCTTCTTTTTTTGCAGAAACTCTCGGCAACACATGGCAGGGAACCCGAAGAGAAGACGTCAGCGATTCATCACCATTGTTTCAGGTAACAACAATTGGCGCTATCTGTGGAAAACGAAAGAAAAGCTATGGTAAAGACACGTTCAAGAGGGACGAGAACAGATGGCTAATACAAAAAAATCAAAATTCGAGGCTAAAATGACGTTTTTTTGGATAAAATCCCGGACAAATCACATTCGACCATTTGCCATCACGTAGATCTCAAAAAGTTACGCGAATTCAGAAACAATCACCTCAATTGGACCACCGAGCACAAAGTTATGACCTTCCGAAGTTTCGAGCACAGGGAGAGACTCTGTCGCACGAGACTCTACCGCACACCCTGCTACACACTCTGCCGCTCGAGACTCTACCGCGCACTTGCCGTACACTCTGCCGTGAGAGACTCTGTCACGCGAGACCCCTGTCGTGCACTCTGTCAAGCGAGAGACTCTGCCGCGTGAGAGACTCTGTTGCGTGAAACCCCTGCCGCTCGAAACCCCTATCGTGCACTCTGTCACGCGAGAGACTCTGCCACGTGAGAGACTCTGTTGTGTGAAACCCCTGCCACGTGAGACCCCTATCGTGCACTCTGTCGAGCGAGAGACTTTGTCGCGTGAAACCCCTGCCGCGCAAAGAGGCGAGACTCTGCCGCGCACTCTGTCGCGCGATACTCTGCCACGTGAGAGGCTCTATCGTGCGAGACCCCTGCCGCGCAAGGTGCGCACTCTGTCGCTCGAGGTGCGAGACTCTGTCGTGCGAGGTGCGAGACTCTGTCGCGCGCTCTGCCGCGAGAGACCCTACCGCGCGAGAGACCCTGTCGCGCACCCCTGTCACGAGAGAGACCTTGACATGCGAGACGCTGCCGTGCACTCTGCCACGCACCCTGTCGCACGAGACCCTGCTGCGCAATTTCATATTCCTAACCAGGGCTGAGGGAGCACAACCTTACGTCATATTTTCAGAATCCTATCGCGGGGACCAGTACTCAGGACCCTGTCACCAGGGTGAGGGAGATAAACCCTGCCGTAGAGTTCGGGAGGCAAACCTCTGCCGCAGGGTTTGGTCTGAATGAATTCGAAGTTCATCGGTCTGGGGAGCAGGGGAGATAGAGCCCTCTTTCAGCAAATAGAAGGAAGCTGGCTAGTGGTCAGAACAGTCTGAACTCTTTAGTCTATTTCGAAGATTCAAGGCCAAATCTTGGAATGAGAGATGTTAAAAGAAAGCATCTAGTACAAAGACCCGGGAGAAGAAGCTTTCATTCAAATGACTCAGACTCTTCTAGTACCGAGGAAAGGGGAGCACATTCGACCTGAGAATCGAAGAAGAACATGGAAAAAGTCATCGAAAGGAGTTTTAGAAAAGTTATGTGGATCACTTTTGAGATGCTACTCTAGAAGTGAAAGATTTACAAATAGGAGTAGCTATGACAGTAATCCTGCAGAGAACGAAATCTGAGAAGTAAGAAGAGTCTTAGTCCCTTGACCAGCCTACAACTATCTCAGATTTATTTGCTCGAACAAATAAGAATGTTGCCCAAAAGGAAGTAATGAAAATGGTGCAGTCTCGAGATGCGAAAGAAGAAAGAAAAAGATAAAGAGACAAGACCAGGAGGAGTTCTTCCAGACCCGACAGATCAGACAAGACTCCTAGGCTTATGTATGAAAACTATACCAAGCTGAACGAGCCTCGTGCTACTATTCTTGTTGCTATTGAAGGGACTGGACTATTAGAATTCTCGAAAGAGAAAGTAGAAAACTTAGGGCAGAACGCGGATGCCTACTGCATCTTTTATTCCGCTTATTGTCATCCTACTGAAAGATGCAGAGATCTGATGGATCAGTTAGAGAGGCTGGCTAGAGACGGGAAAATTAACCGCTTTCTGTGGAAAGTGAAAGGCCCGTTACCCTCCGCGAGATCGAAGGAATGATCATCTGCAGAATAGAAAAAATAATGATAACGGGAGAAATAGGCCAAGAAATGAAGAAGTAGCTAGGCCTGACCCCCGAGATAATTGGCTGGATAATGAACCCACCGGCCCGACTATAAATGTTATTGTAGGGGGAGAATCGATGGTAGAAAGTTCCTCTGCTTCTCGTAAAAGTTACGCGAGACAAGTATATCAGATTCATGCTGTGATGGAGAAAAAGGCGGGTGAAGAACCTATTGTGTTCACTCCGGCAGACAGGGGTGATATGTCATGCCTCATGACGATCTAATGGTGATATCAGCGGTGGTGGCAAAAACATCCAGTAAACAGAATCCTGGTAGACAACAGAAGTTCGGTGAACTTAATTTATTGGAATTGCTTTAAGAAAATGAATGTAGAAGATAGATTAAGACCCGTTATGACACCACTGTACGGATTTATGGGCGAGAAAGTGAAGGTCACCGGGTCTATAGAGTTGTCTGTGACTCTAGGGGAAAGCTCGAAGGACGCGACTCGACAGGTATTATTCATGGTTGTGAGATCAACCTCAGCTGCTTACAACATGATCTTGGGAAGGCCTCTGTTAAATGATATGAGGGCGGTGATATCTTCTAGCTACATGTTAATGAAGTTCCCTACTCCTAACGGAGTTGGGCAAGTAAGAGGAGATCAAAAGAGCGCTCGCACATGTTATATTGCCTATACTGTCGGTAAATGAGTATAAAGAAAGGAGACATTGCCACAAGATACTATTATAATGTCTTCTGTCTAAACTTTTATATTCTTGCATTATTATCTGTTCATTTTAATGCATTTATATGGTCATTATGCAAGTTACTTCTCTACTTTTCTATTATATCTTCAACATTTATGGATATGAATCTTGTGACAGAAAACAGACGAGCCGTAAGAGCGTGAGGCGCAATAGCGTCACTGTGGTCAGGTGTTGAAGATAGACGAGCCGTAAGAGCCTGAGGCGCAATAGCATCACTGTGGCCAGGCGTTGAAAACAGATAAGTCGTAAGAGCCTGAGGCGCAATAGCGTCACTGTAGCCAGGCGTGAAAAATAGACGAGCCATAAGAGCCTGAGGCGTAATAGCGTCACTGTGGCCAAGCGTAAAAGACAGACGAGCCGTAAGAGCCTAAGACACAATAGCGTCACTATGGCCAGCGTTGAAGATAGACGAGCCGTAAGAGCCTGAGACGCAATAGTGTCACTATGGCCACACATTGAGAACAGATGAGCCGTAAGAGCCTGAGGCGCAACAGCGTCACTGTGGCCAAGCGTTGAAAACGGACGAGCCGTAAGAGCCTGAGGCGCAATAGCCTCACTGTGGCCAAGCGTTGAAGACAAACGAGCCGTAAGAGCCTGAGGCGGAATAGCCTCACTGTGGCCAAGCGTTGAAGACAGATAAGCCGTAAGAGCCTTAGGCACAATAGCCTCACAGTGGTCAGGCGTTGAAGACCAATAAGTCGTAAGAGCTTGAGGCGCAATAGCGTCACTTTGGCTAAGCGTAAAAGACAGATGAGCCATAAGAGCCTAAGGTGCAATAGCGTCACTGTGGCCAGGCATGAAAAATAGACGAGCCGTAAGAGCCTAAGGCGCAATAGCGTCATTGTGGCCAGGCGTGAAAAACAGACGAGCCGTAAGAGCTTGAGGCGCAATAGCGTCACTGTGGCCAGGCGTAAAAGACAGATGAGCCATAAGATCTTGAGACGCAATAGCATCACTGTAGCCAGGTGTAAAAGACAGATGAGCCATAAGAGCCTGAAGTGCAATAGCGTCACTGTGGCCAGGCGTGAAAAATAGACGAGCCGTAAGAGCCTGAGGCGCAATAGCGTCACCGTGGCCAGGCATGAAAGACAGATGAACCGTAAAAGCCTGAGGCGCAATAGTGTCATTGTGGTCAGGCATTGAAAACAGACGAGCCGTAAGAGCCTGAGGCGCAATAGCGTCATTGTGGCTAGGCGTTGAAGACAGACGAGCCGTAAGAGCCTGAGGCGCAATAGCGTCACTGTGGCCAGGCGTTGAAAATAGACGAGCCGTAAGAGCTTGAGGGGCAATAGCGTCACTGTGGCCAGGCGTTGAAGATAGATAAGCCGTAAGAGCCTGAGGCGCAATAGCGTCACGACGGCCGGACGTTGAAGACAAATAAGTCTTAAGAGCTTGAAGCGCAATAGCGTCACTGTGGCTAGACGTTGCAAACGGATAAGCCGTAAGAGCCTGAGGCGCAATAGCGTCATTGTGGCCAAGCGTTGAAAACTTATAAGCCGTAAGAGCTTGAGGCGCGATAACGTCACTGTGGCCAGGCGTTGAAGATGGATAACCATAAGAGCCTGAGGCGCAATAGCGTCACTGTGGCCAGACGCTGGAAACGTATAAGCCGTAAGAGCCTGAGGCGCGATAGCGTCACTGTGGCCAGGCGTTGAAGATAAATAAGCCGTAGGAGCCTGAGGCACGATAGCGTCACGGTGGGTAGGCGTTGAAGACAAACAAGCCGTAGGAGCTAGAGGTGCGATAGCGTCACGACGGCCAGACATCTGAAAAGACTTCCCATAAAAGCCAAAGACGCAAAGGCATCATGGAAGCTAGACATTTGAAAACAAACATGCCATAGTGCTAAAGGCGCGAATGCGTCATGGCGGCCCGGCACCAGGAGAAGATTTATATAAAAGAGCTTGAAGCGAAAAATACGTAAGGTAAGCTAAGCACTCAAATAAGGGCTTGAAGTAAAAAATGCGCGAGTTAAGCTAAACACTCCGATGAAAATTAGACTTTAGAATCTAACGTAAGGATTAGACGTGAGGTTATGATGCGAACATATGTACTCTTCCGCAAGGTTATACCTAGTGAAAGAGTAGGAAGCAATTGTTGTGCATGATATTAAGAATAAAAAAAAGTGCGCCACGTGGCACATGAAGAAAACAAATATAGGCATGAGAAAATCTGACATTTAATGAAAATGGCATATGCGTAATTAGTGACAGAGAGAAACCCCTATAAATAGGGGCCAGGTATTATTCATAAACCAGATCTAAGAACTCCATACTAAAACTCTGCCAAACTCCCTTTTTGACTTAAGCATCAGAGTGCAAACGCAGGGAACAACCCTTGCGTTCCTCTGATCTTCTTCTTTTTTGCAGAAGCTCTCAGCAACACGTGGCAGGGAACCCGAAGAGAAGACGTCAGCGATTCGTCACCATTGTTTCAGGTAACAACATATTCAAATAATAATTAATTTAAATAGTTTAAATTAGTATTTGATTAATTTAATTTGAGTAAACTAATTAGATATGTAGATAATTGTCACAATCTGAAGGCTATATCAGATGCTTAACAGTTTCATTTATTCCACGTAACCCACTTATCAAATTTACGAATTAACCTTTTTTCTTTTCACACTAAGGTTTGTATTTGGTATCAATGTAATCACTAAATTATTCTCACTAATCTTTTCATTACGCTCCAACCTTAATAGCTTAACTTTAATCAATGGGGAATTTAATTAACTCTCTAAGGCAAGTAATAGTCATTTCTAACCCATTATAATTTTCTGCCTAAAAAAAAATTGAAAATATCTCCCCTCAAAATAAAAAATTTCTCCAAATAAATCCACCTGCAAGAGATAAATATATATATTTTTATCTCAGTTCTCAGCAGCAATCATTTCAACTCAAGAACAATTCATTCATGTCATATCATATCGTATCATACCTAATTAAATCACTCATTAGAATATAGTATAGGCTCAAGATTGCACTCAATAAACATACCAATCCTATAATGATCTAGAATGATCTTAAATTACATCCCAACTTAATGCAATTAAACATATACTGTGCATTACATAATGTCTATATATGTAAATAAAGTGATATAAAATTTTCGTATACCTTAAAAATTACAATAGCAGGGCTCAGAGGACGGATCACTATATTTTATATGGTTATTTATGTGCTTAATTTCCTTGACTATTACTTGATTCTCTTATAATTATATTAATTATCCCCTAATTTTCATTAACTTTCTTTAATTTGCAGATAAATAAATTTTTTGGTGGAAATATAGAAAATTGTAAATTTTAGGCTTTAAGAGATGAAATTAGGCTTTTAAATGCTCATTGGCTCACTCACATGAGATTTTTTTTTCTTGTCAAGTAAGCACTTCACATGACATTTTCATATTCAACCAATAAGAAGTCGCATGACATTTCCAACTTTCACATGGATTTCGCATGGGCTTTGTCACACGAAGCTTAGGTGAACTAGAAGATAAAATTGGTGGTTATTGAAGAAGGAGTAGTCCATGGGATGATGTGGAGCTCAGGATGACATGTATATGTCTAGTTATTAAAGCCATTTATATTAGGACACATAACAATTAATTGCCAACTCATTTCCCTTGAGTTTTTACCTTTTACCCTTAATTTACCTATGTATATAAACTAAATTATAGGGAAGAAGGAGGAGGTTCGCTACCATAGGGAATAAGTTTATTTTCTTGTGCATTTTATTTTTTTTTCTTAGAATAGGAAGTAGCCCCCATTTATTTGCTTCAGTGTTCTTCACTTTTCTTGAAAGTTTTCTTAAGATTTCTTGTTAAATTCTTTACTTTTAGCATTTTTAATTCAAATTTTGTTTTATTTTCATTATGTTATTTAATTTCCAGTAATTAATCTTTATCTCCTTCTCATTTTTCATCTTCCATATTTATTTTTGATTGAATTTTAAGTTCATGGAAGCTTGGGAGGTCGAAAAACTACTTTCATAAATTTTGTGAATAAGCTTGGTCCACATTGCTTTACTTTTCATTTTTAGACATTGATTTAATTTTTATTTACTGTTTTGATATTGTTCTTAATTTTTATAAGTTGATTTTTAGTTTATAAAATTGTTTTTAAGTAGTTAGAAATTAGTTTTTCAAGTTAGAATTAATAGGTTAGTAGTTAGTTTTGGTTTTGCCTTATTTTTTACTTGTTTCTTCATTTTAGGCGTGACTTTGCTGGATTAATTCTGGTTTTTTATGCTGCCGTTTGGTAGATGTTTCTTAGCCATTCAGGTAGTTTTAGGTCATATTTACATCATATTTTAATTTGAACATTTTTAGGTTGCAATTAATTTAGGTTACATTGCATTTTAGTTGCATTTTTTCCAAATTTTTTACTGTTCAGGCATACTGTCGGGGGTATATTTAGCCGCTGTTTTGTGATGTTTTGAGTGTCATTTAGGTTAATTTAGGTGTTCCTAAGATCATTCATACATTAAGTAATTTTTAGGATTAGTTAGTAATTTTTACTTTGCATTTCACTACATTTTCCCATAGTTTTCATGCATTAGGCGTCCTTTTTCATTTTAATTTTTTTTTTTTTTGTATTTGATGTTTTGATCCATTTTGGACAGTATTTAGGCATGTTTAGATGTTTGCAGGATCATTCACATGTTAGTTTATTTTTAGAGTTAGTTAAGATATTTTATTTCACCTTTTCACCATAAATTTTCACCATTTATTAGCTATAGGTGTCCTTGCTAGCTACTGTCCATTCCAGTTTTTTTTTTTTAACTGTTTGGAGAAATTTTTGGGATTATTTAGAGGTTTATTTAGGTTTTATTAAGTTGCATCAGCTTTGGGTAAATTTAGGTTAAGGTTTGACAAAGGTTAGGTACCATTTTTTTTTATTTAGGTTTTCTATGCTTTAGTTAGGTTAAAGTAGTTTACATGTATTTTTGGTTTTAGTGGGGCTCTTTAGGGGCTATTAGGATTATTTTCATGCATCAATTGAGTTAGTTTAGGGTTTAGTTATGATATTTTTGGTTAATTTAGGGTTAGGAACCATTTCATCCACATTTAGCACTTATTTCATTTTCTTTTAAAAATTTCAAAAAGATTTTACATTCCATGCATTGTTTTTTAGTTTAACTAGGTAGTTTAGATATTAATTAGTTGTTATTACTTTACATTCAGGATTAAGATTAAATTTAGGGGTTGCATTTTAGGTCATTAGGGCAGTTTAAGGTTAGATATTCATTTTAGGTACATTCTAGGGATTACATGCATTAGCTTATTTTCTTTTGCATTTTTATTAGTTTTAATTTCATTTTTATGTAGATATTGCATTTTTAGTTTATTTACTCTATTGATTATGATTTTCTTATTTTTCTTTTGTAGTTTCTTTTTATTTGCTTCTTGGGCACTGTATGTATTTTTATTTTCATTTTTATTTTAATTTCATTTTCTTATTTTCTTTTATTATTTTATTTGATGATTTTGTGCAATTAGCCTTAGTAGATCACCCACACTTTCCATAATTTGTTAGAATATACTTAGGTTGTAATTATTTGGTAGTCAATTAAACTAATTAATCTCTGTGGAACGATATTCTAAGACTTCGATTTCTATATTACTTTTATGACTTGTGCACTTGCAGTAGATACCATTTAGGGTCAACAAGTTTCTGGCGTCGCTGGGGATCGAACTCAAGTTGCCCGCGTGACAGACGGGAATAGTCATCACTATACACAAGCTCAGGCAAGTACCGAGCTTAGGTCGATGGCCCGTACATAAGCTCAAAAGTTGGTATCTAGCTCAGGCAGTCTACAAGGAGTAGAAAGATGGGTGAGCAATTACAGCTCAATTAGCAGTTCAAGCAAATGAATGCTAGGCTCATGTCGATCAATATGCATGTGTATGCATGGACAGAAAATAAAGTGACATGTACTAGCACGAATTCACACTTTAAGGTTGGGGCTATATGAAGTATTAGTCGGAAGGATACCTTAGGTACTTTATTTCCGCGAGACTAAATTAGATGCTTAAAAAACAAAGTCACTTATTACAACACTACAATACAAACTGTATATGTTGTATTACGTGGTTAATATGCCTATTTAAAATCAGATTAACTATGCATTTCATTCAAATCAGATTTCATATGCACTTCGTTCAAATCAGATTTACTATGCATTTTGTTTAAATCGATTCACTATGCACTTCGTTTAAAATAGATTCACTATGCTCTTTGATTAAAACAGATTTCTAATGAAAATGGATAATTGATATGGTTAGGCAAACTGCCTTAAAGCACTAAAAACGATATCAAAACAAATACTGATCATTTTGGCGTCAGCTTCAAATCATGGAAAATGAAATCAAAACAGATACTGATCAAAAGAGTTTTCTTATATAGTTCATTTGATTAAACACTTTACAAAAACGATAGTTGGTAGGAATTGGCATAAAGCTTTAGTCACTGAAATCAATACTGATATCAATATAGTTTTCTTATACAGTTCATTCGATCAAATACTTTTACAAAAACGGTGGTAAATAGGGTTAGGCATAAAGCCTCAGTCATTGAAATCAATATTGATAACAATACAGTTGTCTTATACAGTTCATTCAATCAAATATTAGTAGTCGGTAGGTTTAGTTTTAAAGCCTCAGTCATTGAAATAAATGCTGATAAGAAAGGCGATATTGTGACAACCCAGAAGCCCAAAAAATAGGGCTAATTTAAAAATTTTCTTATATTAAACCTCTTACTTACTCGAGTTACATTCCTGTACCGTGTCATTTAATCACTTGTAACTATAATAAATCATAAACCCCAAGATCACACAATTTCTAATTCATAAAATCAAATACATAATATCTCAAAGGGGTTAATTCACAAAACACAATTCATTTCCCTCATGTCATCCTAGTTACATCCCAAAAAAACCTAACACAAATGTCTGTATTATATCGTTGTCTGGATACAAAATGAACTGAATTATACCTTATGCATGTACAAGCGATAACTTGGGGAGATCTTGTCCACCAGCCTATATCACGTACGAGGAAGGCTCTAACACGCTACTTCAAGTAATCTGGAGGGGGGAGGAAAAAGAAGGGGTGAGCTCTCAAAATGCTCAGTAAGGGGATAAAGGAAAATTTATAAAATCATCATCACAACACAATATGATAGAAATATACGAGCATGTAAAACGTTATAGAAATAACCGTGAAAATAATGTCATCAGCATAATTCACGTGATAAAGATCACAAATCATCATAACATCAAATCTCATTACGTGATATAAATCACAGTTGTAAAACACATCATTCATAAAAGAAATCGAGACTAGGCATTTAAAAAAACTCAAATAAAATCATCGTCATAGGCACATCACATCAAATCAAATCGTCCCCAAGGCGGACATCCTTAAAAGAGGGAAGCGTCGACATCAATACATGGCCATGATTCGCTGTAGACTTGATCAGAGTCGTACAGCTGCGGTCTTACATGCTATTCAAAGCAAGGCCCAGTCTTACATGCTATTAAAGCAAGGCCACCCATCGCTACCAAAGCGGGGTCATCTCTCGTTACCAGAACGAAGGTCTCGATCTTACATGCTACTGGAGCAAGGCTCGATCTTACATGCCACCAGAGCAAGGCTACTCAACGCTATCAAGTGGAGTATCGATGTGTATCTCATGACACGCCTTAGTCTCAGTAACATATGTCATTGTTATATTAAAACCGTTTTGCCTTCACGTAGAGCCCATAATGGTTATTACAAAACTCGTTTTGGGTTATAACATGTTATATTCACAGTTACACAATCAAAACCGAGCTCAAATCGGTAAAACACTCACTTGTTCATCAAAGCAACAAATCATCTCATTTCTCATAAACATGCTCATTTCATTAAACCTTTTTCATGCAATCAAAACGTTTTCAATCATCATTCAAAAACTCACAAGCACAAACGGTTTATTTCCCTTACCTCTTGCACCTTGAGTAGTACAATATCCTTCGATCCTCAGACTAGCCTTGTTTCCCGTGTTGGATTCTCGAGCTGTCCAAACATCATCAAATTGTAAATATTCATCGTTCTCATTTCTCTTTTCACCTCACTTATACCTATACCTATGCAATATCTGAGCTATCACTCTTAACACATACATTATCTCAAAACTTCTCCTACATCTTAATCATCACTTTAGCTAGCTCATAATCAATACAAGATATCCACATTTCAATTTTCAATTATACTCATTGAGTGTTTCCCTCATGACTTAGACATTTCCAACCAAATATATATATATATATATATATATATACATATATCCATTCACCAATATATAAAATGATAATGCTTAAGAAAAACAAGGGTCTTGTGAGCTCACCTAGCTTGTCTCCTCTTGACCTAACTTGTAAAATGCTTGGCCTTTTTCTTTGTTAAATCCAATCCTTGATTTTCTCGTATGTTGTTCTCTTCACCAAGAGGAACAACTTTGTCTCTTACCCCTTTATCTAATTTTGTCTAGAATATGGTGAATTTGAGAGAGAGAAAGGTTAGTTAGGGTGAAAATGGTGAATGTTGAGGTTTGTAGGTGAGAGAGGTTCGGTTTCTAGGCAAAATCTCGTGATTCTTATATAGGCAGAGGGTATGAGATCGATTGGCATTGATGGAGATCGATCTCTGCTTGATTCAACTGCTCCAACTGCTCCATTAACAACTACAAGACTGACCTGGTAGAGGGTGGAGATCGATCTGTTCTTCTAAGTGGAGATCGATCTGCTAGAGGGTAGAGATCAATCTCTTTCAGGCCAAGACTTAAGGAGACTGATCTGCCCTTGTGACAGGATCAATTCTTGCTAGGCAGAGGCAGCCTATGATCGATCTGTTCCTTTACGAGATCGATTTGCTTGCCTGCTTTTGCACATTTCTTCATTCTAGAGCATTGAGATCAATCTCTCTTCCCTTGGAGATCGATTTGTCCTTCATAGATCCTACTACTGCTGTACAAATTTGAAAGAGACTCAATGTAAAATTCACCATAATCTACTACATAGTCCATATTTCAATCCATACACATTTAAGACTGAAAAACTTCATCTTCTTATACTTCATTAAATCTCAAAACTTAGGTGTATATTGTAATATCATAATTACATTCTACAAACTATAAATCTCATAGTTAAAGTACACAAAATTTACAGGTCTTACATCCTCCCCACCTTTAGGGAATTTGGTCCTCCAAATTCAACTCGGTCCACTGAATAGTTGGGGGTACTTCTCCTTCAAAAGGCTCTCTAGTTCCCAAGTTGCTTCCACCATTGAGTGGTGTTTTCAGAGAACCTTAACTAATGGAATCCTTCTCGTCTGAAGTACCTTTTTCTTCCTGTCGAGTATTCGAATGGGTTTTTCCACATAACTCATATCCCCCTGAATATCCGATGCTTTATACTCAATGACAAGGGAGGGGTCCGGATTATATTTCCTAAACATGGACACGTGAAAGACATTGTGTATTCTGGCAAACTATGGAGGTAAAGCCAATTGATAGGCAACGTCCCCCACTCTTTTCAAAATCTTAAACAGTCCTATATATCGAGGACTCAATTTTCTCTTCTTCTCGAAACGCATGATACCCTTACTCGGATATATCTTAAGGAATACAGAATCTCCAACGCGAAACTCGAGTGGTCGTCTGCGCACATCTACGTAACTTTTCTGTCGACTCTGAGCAGCGCGCAATCTATCACAAATGATCTTCACATTCTGAATTGCCTGTTCAACGAGTTCGGGAGTAATTACTATCCTGTTGCCCATTTCTTCCCAAGCTATAGGCGATCTACACCTCCTACCATACAGAGCCTCATAAGGTGTCATACCGATAATCGCATGATAGCTATTGATATACGCAAACTCAACAAGGGGCAGGTGATCATCCCATGATCCCTTAAAGTCCATTGTACACGCTCTCAACATATCTTCCACGGTCTGTATAGTTCGCTTAGACTGACCATCAGTCTGAGGATGATAGGTGGTACTGAAATTCAACCGAGATCCCATAACCTCCGAAAAATGAGTCCAAAACCTGGAGGTGAATCGAGAATCTCTATAAAATGTAACACTTACTAGAGCCCCATGTAGTCTAGCTATCTCTCTAACATATAACTTGGCTAAGGTACTCAATGCATCTATGCTCTTGATGGCAAGGAAGTGGGCACTCTTCGTTAACTGTCTACTATTACCCATTTGGCATCATTACCCCTTCGGGTCCTTGGTAATCTCATGATAAAGTCCATAGTGATATGCTCCCATTTTCATGTAGGCACAGGTAAGGGCTTAAGCAATCGTCCGAGCTTCTGGTGCTCAGCTTTCACTTGTTGGCATACCAAACATCTAGCTACATATTCTGCCACGTCCCGCTTCATACCACTCCACTAATACACCCTTCTCAAATCTTGATACATCTTGGTACTTTCAGGGTGCATGGTGTATCGTGAACAGTGAGACTCTCTCAGTATTTGTTGCTTCAGGGTATCATTGTTCGGAAAACAAATTCGACCCTTAAACCTCAATAACCCATCGTCGCTAACCATGAAATCCGACTGCAAGGTCTGTTCAGCTTGGCTAACCATATCCAATAGTCTTTGATCATTTTGTTGCCGGGTTCTAATCTGATCCATAATACTGAGCTCTATCCGTAGGCTAGCCATAAACCTGTCTTCTGGTTCCTCAACTCTGATCCTGAGTCCGATTAACTATTCTAACAAATCCCATTCTTCAATCATCATAGCAGATATCACACTCTTCCTGCTTAGGGCATCAGCAACTACGTTCGCCTTCCTGGGATGGTAGAGTATCTCGCAATCATAGTCTTTAAGAAGTTCCATCCATCTCCTTTGTCTCATGTTTAACTTCTTTGGGTCGAATATATATCTTAGGCTCTTGTGGTCAGTAAATATTTGGAACCTTTCCCCATATAAGTAATGCCACCAGATTTTTAAAGCAAACACCACTACGGCTAACTCCAAATCGTGTGTGGGGTAATTTCGCTCATGATCCTTTAGCTGTCGCGAACCATAAGCAACTACTCTCCTATGCTACATGAGCACACACCCCAATCCTTGTTGAGAGGCATCACTGTATACGGTGAAGCCTCCAGGTCCATTTTGAATAATCAACACATGTGCCGTCATTAATCTCCTCTTTAATTCTTGGAAACTCTGCTCACATTGCTCAAACCATATAAAAGGAGCGGTAATCCTGGAAAATCCTTCAACAAACCTTCTATAATACCCTACAATTCTTAAAAAACTCCAAATCTCTGTAACCGTCCTTAGTCTCTCCCTATTAAGTACAGCTTCTATCTTAGACGGGTCAACTGACACTCCATCCTTAGATACAATATGACCAAGAAAAGCTATTTAATCTAGCCAAAACTCACTCTTACTGATCTTCCCATAAAGCTGCCTATCTTTGAGTATCTACAGCACAATCCTCAAATGCTGTGCATATTCTTCGTGAGACCGAGAATACAGAAGGATGCCATCAATGAAGACTATCACAAACTGATCTAGATAGTCTCTAAATACCTCATTCATCAAATTCATAAAAGCAGCAGGGACATTCGTCAAACCAAAGGGCATCACTAAGAACTCGTAGTGGCCATACCTAGTTCTGAAGGCCGTTTTTGAAATATCCTATTTCCTGATTCTTAACTGGTGATAGCCCGATCTCAAGTCAATCTTAGAAAAGATAGAAGCCCCTCTCAGCTGGTCAAACAAATCGTCTATTCTTGGCAGGGGATATTTGTTCTTCACCGTACCCTTGTTCAGCAATATATAATTTATGCATAATCTCAAGCTACCATCCTTCTTCTTTACGAACAACACCGGAGCTCCCCATGGTGACACACTGCAGTTCTTGCAACTATTTCTTTAACTCTTCCAATTTGACCAACGCCATCCTATATGGAGGTTTAGATATCGACTGGGTATCTGGCACTAAATCAATAGTGAACTTCAGCTCTCTCTCTGGTGGTAAGCCAGACAATTCATCAGGAAATACATCCAAAAACTCACATACTACTGGTATGTCTTCTATCCTCAGATGTTCCCGACTTGTATCAGAGACGAGTATGATGTAACCTTCACATCAATAATTTAATCAATGTTTTATAGTGATATAACCACATCTTTAAATTTCTAACAATAAACTTCATACATTTTCATTCCTTAACATTCAAACGTACACTAGACTTTTCAGGTAGGAGAAAGTTACAATCTTAGTGTAGCAGTCTAAACTCACACGGTTGGCCGCTAACCAATCCATTCCTAAAATCACATCAAAACCACACATGTTTAACAACACTAGATTTGCTAGCATCACTCTATCTCCCACCTTGATTTCACACCTTCTACATACCATATCAGTACTCTGGGACTCACGCATATGGGTATTTACATGTAAAAAATAATCTAAGGATTCATCCTTTAAACTCAATTTGCATGCAAAATGTATATCAATAAAAGAATGCGTGGATCCTGAGTTAAATAACACATGAGCCTCAAGATTACAGACAAGAAGTGTACCTCATATGGTCTCGGACAAAGTGTCTATGGTCTCCTTATCCAAAGGAAACACACGTCCTTCTGTGACCGACTTTTTACCCTTATCAGTAGCCGTAGCCTGTCTCTGGGGAATCATCCTCTGAGGCTGCTATCTATGAGGCTCTTGAGAGTGTGGCTTTTGTGGCTATGAGCAGTTCCTCACTCTATGACCCATCTCCCTGCATATAAAACATCCTTGTATTGTTTTGGAACAACTTCCCTCATGTGATCGGTCACAATCTTTACAAACTCTAACCTCTGACCTGACACTTCGAGGGGTCTCCATAGCAATGAGAGGAACCCTGGGTCTGTCAACTCTTCTTCTCGATCCCTCAAACTGTCTCCTTGTAAAAGAACCTCTCTGAAAGTTTATGTGGGAGGTCACGAGTCGCTTACTCTTATCCCCGGTCAAAATTCGAGACTCAGTCTGGGACTGTACCAACTCTAGTCCCCTCTCTACTTCTTGTGCTCATCTCAGAGTATCCTTAAACTCAATGATACAGAGCCCTATCAACCGATCTCTAATGACGAGCCTCAGTCCATACACGAATCGCTCTGTATGAAGCTCCTCATCCTTAAGGGTCTTTGGATCATACTTCAGTAGGGTGGTAAATCGGCTCTCGTACTCATCAACCGTCATATTACCCTGAGCCAAATTTAGAAATTCAACTTGCATTCTCCTCTAGGTAGCTCTTGGCACATACTGCGTTCTAAATGCTGATTGAAACGCCTCCTAGTTAATCACCCCATGGCTAGTCACCATTATACTCTGAGTAGTGCTCCACCAATCTCGGGCTTGTCCCTTTAACATGTAGGCACCCATACTGACCCTCTAGGCATCGGTGCATCCCAAAAAGTAAAAAATGACTTCCAACTCTGTCAGCCACTCCTCAGCCTCTGCAGGATCTTTTACCCCTCTAAAAGCCAGTAGGTTCATCTTCAGAAAGTCCCTCAATCGACCCATATTTCTGTCATCAAACTGGGCCTGTACCGAGGCTGTGTGGCAGGGGGCACAGGGTCGGTCTGTAATGATGGTGTGGGTGGTCCTGGTGGTGGTGAAGGAATCGAAACAGGTGTAATACCCGAGGCATTAGCCCCAAAATACTGCGCAAATAGCACTGCCATCTGCTCGAATCCCTGCCGCACATCATGCTCTAGCCGATTAATTCGAGAGTTAGGACTCTCCGGCTGTGGCATAGGTGGTGGAGGTGGCTGTGCCTGCCTCCCAGAACGTCCTCTTCTCCCTCTCATATCCTATCTCTTACGTGTCTGCGCATATTCATTAAACATTGATTATAATTCTACCCGTTAAATTCAATTCATTACCAGACAAAACAAACACTTGGGATGTAATCTATTTCCAATTACTCAACACTGACAATACTAGGCAACCTTTGCTCTGATACCAAGAAATATGTGACAGCCCGAAAGCTCGAAAAATAGGGCTTATTTAAAAATTTTCTTATATTAAACCTCTTACGTACTCGGGTCGCATTCTTGTACCGTGCCATTTAATCACTTGTAACTATAATAAATCATAAACCCCAAGATCACACAATTTCTAATTTATAAAATCAAATACATAATATCCCAAAGGGGTCAATTCACAAAACACGATTCATTTCCCTCATGTCATCCTAGTTACATCCCAAAAATACATAACACAAATGTCTGTATTACATCATTTTTTTGGATAAACAATGAACTAAATTATACCTTATGCGTGTACAAGGGATAACCTGGGGAGATATTGTCCACCACCCTATATCATGTACGTGGCAGGCTCTAACACACTACTTCAAGTAATCTGGAAGGGGGAGGAAAAAGAAGGGGTGAGCTCTCAAAACGCTTAGTAAGGAGGATAAGGGAAAATTTATAAAATCATCATCACAACACAATATGATAGAAATATACGAGCATGTAAAAAGTTATAGAAATAACAGTGGCAACAATGGCATTGACATAATTCACGTGATAAATATCACAAATCATCATAACATCAAATCTCATTACGTGATAGAAATCATAGTTGTAAAACACATCATTCATAAAAGAAATCGAGATTAGGCATTTAAGAAAACTCAGATAAAATCATCGTCATAGGCACATCACATAAATCAAATCATCCCCTAGGCAGACATCCTCAAAAGAGGGAAGAGTCGACATCAATACATGGCCATGATTCGCTGTAGACTTGATCAGAGTCGTACAACTACTGTCTTACTTGCTATTCAAAGCAAGACCTGATCTTACAGGCTATTAAAGTAAGGTCACCCATCGTTACTAGAGCAGGGTCATCTCTCGTTATCAGAATGGAGTTATCGGTCTTACATGCTACTGGAACAAGGCCCGGTCTTACATGCTACCAGAGCAAGGCTACTCAACGCTATCAAGCAGAGTATCGATGTGCATCTCATGACACACCTTAGTCTCAGTAAAATATGCCATTGTTATATTAAAACCGTTTTGCCTTCACGTAGAGCCCATAATGGTTATTACAAAAGTCGTTTTGGGTTATAACACGTTATATTCACAGTTACACAAAACTCATCAAAACCGAGCTCAAACCGACAAAACACTCACTCGTTCATCAAAGCAATAAATCATCTCATTTCTCATAAACATGCTCATTTCATTAAACCTTTTTCATGCTATCAAAATGTTTTCAATCATCATTTAAAAACTCACAAGCACAAACGGTTTATTTTCCTTACCTCTTACACCTTGAGTGGTACAATATCCTTCGGTCCTCGGACTAGCCACGTATCCTGTGTCGAATTCTCGAGCTGTCTAAATATCATCAAATTGTAAATATTCATCGTTCTTATTTCTTTTTTCACCTCACTTATACCTATACCTATACCATATCTGAGCTATCACTCTTAACACATACATTTTCTTAAAACTTCTCATACATCTTAATCATCACCTTAGCTAGCTCATAATCAATAGAAGATATCCACATTTCATTTTCTAACTATACTCATTGAGTGTTTCCATCATGACTTAGACATTTTCAACCAAATATATATATATATATATACATATATCCATTCAAAAATATATAAAATGATAATGCTTAAGAAAAACAAGGGTCTTGTGAGCTCACCTAGCTTGTCTTCTCTTGACCAAACTTGTAGAATACTTGGCCTTTTTCTTTGTTAAATCCAATCCTTGATTTTTCTCGTATGTTGTTCTCTTTACCAAGAGGAACAACTTTGTCTCTTACCCCTTTGTCTAATTCTTTCTAGAATATGGTGAATATGAGAGAGAAAAAGCTTGGTTTGTTTGAAAATGGTGAATGTTGAGGTTTGTAGGTGAGAGAGGCTCGATTTCCAGGCAAAATCCTGTGATTCTTATATAGGCAGAGGGTATGAGATCGATCTGGCATTGATGGAGATCGATCTCTGCTTGATTCAACTGCTCCATTAATAACTACAAGATCGATCTGGTAGAGGGTGGAGATCGATCTGGTAGAGGGTGGAGATCGATCTATTCTTCTAAGTGGAGATCGATCTGCTATAGGGTAGAGATCGATCTCTTCCAGGCCAAGACTTAAGAAGGCCGATCTGCCTTTGTGATAGGATCGATTCTTGCTAGACAGAGGCAGCCTAAAATGGATCTACTCCCTTACGAGATCGATCTGCTTACCTGCTTTTGCACATTTTCTTCATTATGGAGCACTGAGATCGATCTCTCTTCCCTAGGAGATCGATCTGGCCTTCACAGATCCTACTACTGCTACACAAATTTGCAGGAAACTCAATGTAAAATTCACCATAATCTACTCCATAATCCATATTTCAATCCATACACATTTAAGACTTACAAACTTCATCTTCTTATATTTCATTAAATTCAAAATTTATGTGTACTTTGCAATATCATAATTACGTTCTCCAAACTATAAATCTCATTGTTAAAGTACATAAAATTCATAGGTCTTACATCATCCCCACCTTTAGGAATTTGGCCTCCAAATTCAACTCGGTCTACTGAATAGTTTAGGGTACTTCTCCTTCATAAGGCTCTCTAGTTCCCAAGTTGCTTCCTCCATTGAGTGGTGTTTCCAGAGAACCTTAACCAATGGAATCCTTCTCGTCCAACGTACCTTTTCCTTCTTGTCGAGTATTCGAATGGGTTCTTCCACATAACTCATATCCCCCTGAATATCCAATGCTTCATACTCAATGACATGAGAGGGGTCTGGATTATATTTCCTCAACATTGACATGTGAAAGACATTATGTATTCTGACCAACTATGGAGGTAAAGCAAACCGATAGGCAACGTCCCTCACTCTCTCCAAAATCTCAAACGATCCTATATACCGAGGACTCAATTTTCCCTTCTTCCCAAAACGCATGATACCCTTACTAGAAGATATCTTAAGGAACATAAAATCTCCAACGTGAAACTCGAGTGATCATCTGCGCACATCTACATAACTTTTTTGTCGACTCTGAGCAGCGCGCAATTTATCACAAATGATCTTCACATTCTGAACTACCTGTTCAACTAGTTTAAGAGCAATTACTTTGTTGTCACCCACTTGTTCCCAAGCTATAGGAGATCTATACCTCTTACCATGCAAAGCTTTATAAGGTAGCATATCGATACTTGCATGATAGCTATTGTTGTACGTAAACTCAATAAGGGGCAGGTGATCATCCCATGATCCCTTAAAGTCCATCATATAGACCCTCAACATATCCTCCAAGGTCTGTATAGTCCGCTTGGACTGATCATCAGTTTAAAGATGATAGGCGGTACTGAAATTCAGTTAAGATCCCACAGCCTCCTAAAAATAAGTCCAAAACTTGGAGGTGAACCGAGAATCTCTACCAGATGTAACACTTATTGGAGCCCCATGAAGTCTAACTATTTGTGAGACCCCGTATATGTATAATTGTAATATATACATAGAAATGTAAATGGAGTTATACTATAATTCCATAAGTGAAGTGTATGTAATGTAAGTACATAAGTTTAAGGTACACACATGTAATAAGAGTTATGATTATACATACAAGTTACATTGTGTATAAATGTGAAGAAATGGACTTTGATATGTGATGAATATGAGTAGTGTGGTAAAATGGAAGGAGAATTGCATAAGTTGTGCACTTCCATTTGGTTTATATCATGTACCTTTGGATATACAAAGAGTCTACACAAGTTTTAATGTGTATGAAGTATTATTGGATGTCATTTTCAAGTCTCAAAGATGATTGGATATGGAAATGACCATGGCAACAAAAAGGATAAAGTTTGGTATGAGTTGCTGCAGAGAAACTGCAAAAAATTTGGAAATATAAAGGCCAGATTGATCACATAGGATGAAAGATCGATTTGAAAGAGCCAGAATGCTCTTATTTGAGTAATGAAATAGAGCAGATCGATCTCCAAGGGAGTCAGATCGATCTCCTTAGCTCTTAGGTTAGAAGAAGATCAATCTCCCAGAAGACCAGATCGATCTCCTTAACCTTCTGCTTGAAGTAGATCGATCTCCTCTACTCAACAGATCTATCTCCTACTTCAAAATATCTGGGAAAAGAGGGATTTTAAAAGGATCAAATCGATCTCTACCCAAGGCAGATCGATCTCATCAAGCTGAATCTATAAATATGGAGCAGTTGGATCTGTATTTTCGGGATAAAAACCAATCTTTTTCATTTCCAACCTAAAATGTAGCTTTCTTACTCTTAAATCCACACATTTTCAGTAAGATTTGAGGGAAAGCTATTAGAGATAAAGTTGTTCACATCAAAAAGAAGAACAACATAGTTTGGAGGCATTTCCCCACTTGTTGGATTGAAGGATCAAAGGTGCATTTCCATTGGAGCAAAGAGGAAATCAAGCTAGGTAAGTTTCTAAATGAAATAACTCAAGTACATTGTGTAGATATTGATTTTGGAGTTATTTGATATGCATAGAAAGGGTAGAAACTACCTAGGAAGTACTGAATCCACCATGACCTAGAAATAGTCTAGCGTGAGAAAGTGAAATGTGTTGAGATTAATGATGAATGGGATATATTGAGCTTAATAATAGTGTTGTAGTATGATTTTAAGATTTGTTAGTGGATAAATTGTGAGATTTACCTAAAAGGGGTAAAATGTGGATTGAGGCATTGGTAGATGCAAAGATGAGTTATATTGACTAATGAGGTCGAATGTGAGTTAACCACTTTAACTTAAGTGGTTTGGATGATTGAATCGCAGCTTCCGAGGATACGCCGGAGCGAGTTGAGCCAAGAGCGTGAGAAGCTAAGAGGAAAAGAGTCAAACTCGAGTAAATCAAGGTAAGGAAATTCTGTGGACTCTTAGAGATATCTGTGCGCAATTTGGGCGCTTAAATGCTTTGCTAGAATGCATGAGATGTTAGGAAATGAAATTGGGTGATTGAAGGGCAAAAGTTGGGTGTTTGAGAAATGTGCATGAAAACAAAAACATAATGTTTTAAAATCATGATTTATTGCTTTTTAGCAATGATTAGTAAGTTGGCTAATATTTGAAATAATTGGCAAAAAGAAATGATGTGATTTGGTTGATAACCATGTTTTGTAAAGACTGAGCCACCTACGTTATTTCTTGAGAATGAAAGCGTGCTAGAGCAGGCCTCGCACGAGATTTGATGTGTTTTATACGCAGGAGTGCTGGAGCTTAGCTCGCACTAGTTTTCCCATGGATTTCATACTGGTTTTGGCATGGTGCTTGGAGCTTAGCTCTCACTAGATGCCCACTTTAATTGTTGCCGTGCTTGGAGCTTCGGGCAGACTTGGTGTCGCACCGATTAAATAGGCTCGCACATGTAGTTTGTGATTTTGACATGTTGATAGCCGTGTTAGGAGCTTCAGGTAGACAAAAGGTCGTACCGATTAAATAGGCTCACACGTGCGTTTTGAGATGTGGCATGATATGATATGTTGATTGGGTCCACGAAGTATGTTGTACCGTGCATGTAGCATGGAGTACGTTGTACTGTGCTGAGATTGTGATATGCCATCTTCGGATGAGATCTGCTATGGATCGGCGGGATGGATTTGACCCACCTCTCTTGTGGAAGTAAATAGTGGTGATATCCTGCACACCTGATCCGTGTAGCCGGTATCACAGGTTATAGCCATAGTCTTAGAGGTTATTACTTTTATTGAATTGCCTATCTCACATGTCTAATGCTTTGAGAATAAATCCATGTTTAAAATGATTTGTGGGTCAGGACAGTCCGAGGGATTGGCTGAGACCTGACAAGTGTTGAATTCTTTTAAGATATCGACTGTTAATGGTTTAAAGTGCACCGAAACATGATGATTAATGCCATGCTTTACTGTGAAAAATGTATGATGGTTAATGCCATGCTTATTTGAGAAAAACACATGATGGGTAATGCCATTTTTTATTGTGAATTATGCATGATTATTTATACCATGCTTTGAATAGAATTGTGTACTGGATTTTAATAGCATGAATGCTGTACATACCATTAACACAATCATACACTCATGTTTTGAGATAAAATAATGAACTAAATGCTTTTGAACATGGCATCACGATCACGTAGATAGTGCAGTATCTACCTGTTCGCATGATTGCCTTACTGAGCGTGTGGTTTGCTCACCCCTCTTATTTTTCCCCTCTCTATAGAGATTTGAGTATAGACTGAGCGTGACTGGAGGCTTTCCCTTTTGGTATCCGCTGCATCCCATCGTTAAAGGTATGCACACTTAAATTATTTTGTATCTAAACTAGACAGTGCACAGTAGCATTTTGTATGTAAACATTGGGGATGTAAAGCAATGTAAACATTTGTAAACATTAACTCTAATGTATTCATAAAAGTGTTTACTTTTGAAATTAAATTGTTATGGATGGATGAGGTAGACATTGACACACAGCCCAACTGTTGAGAGTGTGGATGATTATAATCGAGGAAGGATGATTAATAAATGACCCATGAAAATGCAAAACAATTGTATGTATTTTGGTAAGTTAAGGGTCGTGACAGAAGTTGGTATCAGAGCTTGAGTGGGTCTGACATGTGTCGTGTCTAAAATACTTAATAAGTTGGAAAATTTCAACCTCATGTTGCTGTGCTTGTTTAGATACAAATTGTGTGTGTGTCAATGGGTTGACTAAGAATTTGATGTGAATGTAGGGAATTGAGTAATTATGCCTAATACCAGTCCCGATAGAGGGGCGAGGGCGCAAGTTAGAGGCCGTAGAGGTAGGCTTAGGGTTTGTGTTGAGCCAAAAACACACGAGGCTTGGGATGATATTGAGGTGGAGGCTGAGGTTGAGCATGCTCCACAAGGTCCAGAGGAGAGACTTGAGAGTACTAAGGCTTGCTTCACGAGGATTGAACGGAACATTGAGATGATATTGGAGTTGGTCACCAATCTTTACCTGGAGTTGGCGGTAGACAGAATCCCGCAGCATAGGGTGATGCCGAGCAGGCGGCAATTCCTGAGGCACTGGCCCAGCTAGCCCAGAGACCTCAGATGACAAATACCCCACCTGCACAGGATATGCCTACTCCTATTACTACACAAGGCAGTAGAGGCTGGGGTTATGGTTGTGATTTGGACAGATTGCGGCAGTTCCAAAAGTTTGAACCGTTGTCTTTCAGTGGAGTAAAGGACCAAGTAGCTGCTGAAGATTGGATAAATGAGATCGAGAAATTATATGGGTTCTTTGAGTGCACTACTACCGAGATGGTAGCGTTTGTCGCTTTTATGCTGGAGGGATTAGCAGAACATTGATGAAAATCCACCAGGCCTATTTTGAGAGCTCGACATATTGAGATCAACTGGGATATATTTTTGGAGGCATTTTGGAGACAGTACGTTTCGGATACCGCACAACAAAAGATAAAGATGGCATTTTTGGGACTGACCCAAGGGAGTAGGACAGTGGATGAGTATGAGACGACCTTTATCTCCGTGGGCAGATATGATCCCAACACTATGAGTAATGAGGTCGAGAAGATCCAAAAATTTATGGATGGATTGAGATTGACCATTAGGTCTAGATTGGTTCCTCTGGATATACCGACCTACGAGGAGGCAGTCCGCAGGGCACAATTGTGTGAACATGATGTTGATAGAATCGCCTCAGAGTTTGGAAAAGTCGATAAAGTGAGGGATAGAGATAAGAAGAGGCCAGTGATGGATAGAGGCTTTAGTTATAAGGGAAGCAAGAGATTTTCTAGAAAGAGGTTGAGGATCGAGGAGATCTGGGAGAGGATAGTTAATCCTCCCATATATCCAGCTCTAGGTCCAGCGAAAGAAGTTGTGATTGGAGGGCCACGGCCTACGATAGAGCAGTGCGACAAGTGTGATAGGTACCATGGTACTCGACCATGCTATGGACCTCAGGTAGTATGCTTTAGATGTAGGAAACCAGGGCACATAATCAGAGATTGCCTAGAGATGATCGAGAGAGCCTTACAGAAGGGCAAGGAGCTAACGAGAGCTCCAGTTGGAATAGTTACCCCGAGGAGGAGGGCTACAGCTGAGGAAAAGGGGAAGCAGGCAGTGGGTGTGAGCAGAGGATGAGTGCACGCACTGGACCAGGACACTACAGATCAATCTTCAGATGTGGTAAAAGGTACCATCCAAATCTTTGATTTAGAAGCATATGTACTGTTTGATCCTAGTGCCACGCATTCCTTTATATCGCCATCCTTTGCATGTAAATTGTTGAAGCATGTAAAACCCACACTGCTAGATAAGATGTTGATGATATCTACCCCTATGAATGATAGTCAATTGACTGAGCATGTGTATAGAAGTTGTAAGATGAGGATAGGAGGTAGAGATATGGCAGCAGATTTAATTTTATTAAATATGAGTGATTTTGATGTAATCTTAGGGATGGATTGGCTGGCTGCAAATCATGTTATTATGGATTGTTGTGCTAGAACCTTGACGTTTTCAAGATTAGACGATCTTATTGTAAATTTTGATGAGAGGAAATGAAATGACATGATCTTTATAAATAAGAAGAGCAAGGTTTTAATACATAATATTGAGAGATTGATCTTGTTTATAAATTATATGTGAGTATGTGATGATTTTGTTACTAATGGTGGGAAGAATATTGTGAAGGATTCATTGCTTATGTTGTTGAGACGAATAAGGTACGTTCGGAGTTAGGAGACATTTCAATGGTCAAGGAATTTCTAGAGGTCTTTCCGGATGAATTACCAGGGTTACCTCTAGATAGGGAAATGGAGTTTGGTATAGAATTGGCACCTGGTACAAAGCCGATATCCAAGCCACCGTATAGAATGGCTCAAGTTGAGTTAGAAGAATTAAGGAAACAGTTACAAGAGTTGCTGGAGAAGGGATTCATCAGGCCGAGCGTCTCACTTTGGGGAGCACTGGTTCTGTTTGTAAGGAAGAAGGATGGAAGCCTCCGACTGTGTATAGATTACCGATTGTTGAATAAGGCCACCATCAAGAATAAGTATCCCCTTCCACGCATCGATAACTTGTTGGATCAGCTTAAGGGAGCGCAGGTCTTTTCCAAGATAGATCTGAGGTCTGGGTACAACTAGTTGAGGATACGAAGTGAAGATGTACCCAAGACAGCTTTTCGCACTCGGTATGGACATTATGAGTTTATGGTTATGCCATTCGGGTTGACGAATGCTCCCGCAGCTTTTATGTCATTGATGAATGAGGTGTTCCACCAGTATTTAGATCGATTTGTGATCGTGTTTATTGATGATATACTGGTGTACTCAAAGTCTAGAGAGGAGCATGAAGGGTACCTAAGGATAGTGCTACAGACCCTTAGAGAGAAGAAGTTGTATGCTAAACTTAGTAAGTACGACTTTTGGTTAGAACAGATCTCTTTTCTGGGTCACATAGTGTCAAAGGATAGAGTGTCAGTGGATCTATCAAAGATTGAAGTCGTGGTTCAGTGGTAGAGACCCCAGATAGTGACAGAGATCAGAAGTTTCTTGGGTTTAGCTGGGTATTACCGAAGGTTTGTAGAGGGATTTTCGAGGTTAGTTGCTCCTTTGACACGTCTCACAAGGAAAAATGTTGAATTTGTGTGAGACAATAAGTGTGAGGAAAGCTTTGAAGAGTTGAAAAAGAGATTGACTACAGCTTCTGTGCTCACCATTCCTACCAGCTCAAGAGGGTACTCGATGTATGCGGATTGTAACGACCCTTGACCCTCGAAAATCGAGAAATTTTTTTTCTTTACCCACTTATTCCCTTATTCACTTAGGTTGTATTCCTGTGCAGTGTCAAACACTTTTCCTAATTCTTTACTCATAATTGTAATTAATTTTTGTATTTTAACTTATACGGCCGATAAAAATTTCGGCAGCACAACGGCTTATATATGAGCCTACCCATCTGCAAATCAGTTGTCTTTGGCAATCCTATATATCCACAACTACCAAGCATACTTTCCAAATTCATCTTTACCACTCAATACATCTATTTTAATTTAATACTAGTCATCTCAAATATTATCTCAAACATTATCCCAAAATAATAAGGTTTACATCGTTCCTTACAAAATTACATCCCAACTGATATTTCCAATATGTGTGTCTGTGCATACAATTATGTCTGGTACAGGAATGTAAATGTATACCTTTCTACGTGTACAAAAAGTAGCCTAGGGATCTCTCTCCACCAGCCTACGTCGTGTACGCGGCAGGTAGCGCCTACGGATCACTGCAATTAATCTGAGAGGTAGAGGGGTGAGCTTTCGGGAAAAAGCCCAGTAAGAAGATGTATTTAAAACGATTATAGCAATTCAAATATGTATAAAACATGATACTGCGTATAATGATACTTTCTGAAACTAATAATAGTAACATTCAAAGATTAAGGAAAATCAGAAACATCGAGATTCAAAACGTAATTCTTTAAGTACGTGAACTTAACAGATATTACGAAAACTGGTCGTATAATCAGAATTCCAAAAACAGGAATATATGTCAAAGCACATAATATAGAATCACATTCTGAAAACAGAGTTTAATTTTCAAATCGAGACTACATCGGCCCATCTAATTATCATGCGGCAAATAACCAAGTCCTCCTCCGTAGAGGGAATTCAGAACCTATGGCCACGGCGAAACAGAACCCGAAGGTGAAATTCAGAACCTATGGCCACAACGAGACAAAACCCGAAGGTGAAATTCAGAACCTATGGCCACGGCGAGGCTGTAGACGGAATCAAAGTCATACAGCGTTTCAGAACCACAAGGGCAAAGTTCAGATGCCACACAGGCAAAGTTCAGACACCACACAGGCAGAGTTCAGACGCCACACAGGCGAAGTTGACATGCGTTAGCATATAACATAAATGGCCCTTAGTCTTGAAACATACTATATTTCTCATATGCGAAAACATCGAATTAAAAATCATCTTGTTCGAAAGATTATTTCAGAAGACATGTTCTTATTTCAAAAGCACAAATACAGAAAGCATCGTCTTGATCAAAAATATAATTTAGAAACATGCTTGAAAATCATACTTAATGTCTTTGCAAGCTTTCTTTATCAAGGTTCGAAAATTAACTATTACCATTTTAAATTATAACCCCTTACCTCGATCTATCGAAATCTTTGTGCTCGAGTGGTGACGCCTCTTAGTACCTCCCTTAATTCCTTTTACGATCACCTACACCGAAATCGTACACTTAGTACCCTATTCAGGCGAATTGTCCGAATTGCTTTAAAATCGTAACCTATTGTTACTACTGCGTGTATACGTATTATTGTACGTACTTAAGTCAACACGCACGTTTATATATTTTCCCTCACCACATATTATTTTGTATGTACAATTATTGACATACACCTTATCCTCTACATGTATGTACACATAAATACATATATATATATACACTCCCATGTGTATATATATATATATATATATATATATATATATACTAGCACAAATTCATCCTATATACACTCATTTGTAAATGCACCCAAGTATATACATGTCACGACCCAAATTACCTAAAAATCAGAGTAAATTTTTCGCTTTTTAATTTCCTTACCCGTCGTGAACAGTTACACTACTAAACAGTTGGGCTATGATTCGGTGTTAGTCACCTCTCACCTCTTTACCATTCCATTTTCATATTTCATTTACATATCAATTTATTTTAAATAAATACATCCCTAATATTACATCCATGTACAGTACTGTGCACCTATATGTTCAGATACAAAAATTATACAAAGGTGTATACCTGGTCCTCATAAGAAGCAGCGGATATGACTACTGTTGTTCTCTTCTACTGAATGTACCCTGTGGGGTGGAAAATGAAAGGGTGAGCATAAACAGCTCAGTAAGGCAATAATGTAAGCAGATAGATAACTATACTATCTACGTGCTGATAATGTCATGATATAAAATCGTTTGTATTTGGAGCATGAGGTATGACTAAAACGATGTCACATGTATGTATATATCATATAAGAGAAATCATAAAGTCGACATATAAATTAAACATGGAAAAATCATCATGTATGTCATCTCATGCTCGTCACATTAAAACTTATTTGTTTCATCATAAATTCATCACGTTAAAACTCATTTGTTTAATCACAAAACTCATCACTTTAAAACTCATTTGTTTCATTATAAAACAACCACATCAAGGCTAAACCCATCTCTCGGGAATACCTTGATTTATTAAATCGCATTTCGTTTAAAAACATAAATCGGGACCTTACCCCTCCATCGGGTTTGTCCTGGTCTATCCAGACTGTATGATATCATCTGAGGCATGTAGGTTACTGTATGAAAATCGAGGACTATGGCCATACTTTGTCCCTGTGATCCTAGGCTACACGGATCCCGGTGTGCGGGGTATCACATCTGCAACGGGAGGTGGGGTCAATTCCTACCTTCCAGAATAGCAAGTAACATCATAGAGTCATCATGACTGCACGGTACAGCGTACTCCGTGTGACATACACGGTACATCATACTCCGTGGACCCATATCATAGTCTGGGGGTTCCTGCCGTAGGTCTTACCCACCCCAATACTATGTCGATAACCAACCCATGTCTCAAAGTATATGTGCGAGCATCTCAACTCTCTATGACACACAGTCTACAGGAGGCTTCCGCACGACTATATGCATGTCAACTCACGTCTAGTACGAGCAAAGCTCCAGCACCACGCAAAGCATATCATGATATCTAAAATCTCGTGCGAGCGAAGCTCCAGCACGGTTTTGTGCACACACAAATTTCTCGTACGAGCAATGCTCCAGTACGGCTTTTCGTGAGAAATAAATCAGTAAACTTGAGTGCAATAAAGACTCTAGCACTCTTTTTATTCATGTAAATACGATAGGTGGCTCAATCTTGATAAAATATCTTTTAAAATAGTAACCGGTACAAACCGGTACCCTTTCGTATAATTCAAGAAATCAACAGCAAACCTATGTGTAAATTTGCTTAAACCAAAGCAATACATTCATATAAAGCATTAAAACATGAAAATCATGCAATTTATCTGCCTTACTACCCTTTTTGTAAATTTTACTATCAGGGGTAAAATCGTCTTTTTCTTTATTCACCTAAGCCACGGTTTTCGTAAAATTATCATTTCATTTTATAAATACTTTAAGTAATTCTAGACCCTGTAATTCCCCTCAAAATTACATATAGGTATCTTTATGCACTTACAAAATTCCCTTACCTCGATTCTCGTCGAGCGCGTATCTAAATTCCACTGTCGGAGGCTCGTCCGATCCGATTTGCTGCTAATCTAGTCTCTGGGGCTGCAGATAATTATTTATCACGTCAATTTAACCCAATAAATATAATTCTCCTGTTTACTATAGTCGATTTAACTAATTGGGCCAATTTACTCTTATTGGGCCCAATCGCACCTTAATGGGCCTTGACCCATTTTCAGCCCGTTTTTACTTATTAAATCCCTTCTTCGAGTTTATTGGGCTCATTCAGGTTACCAATAATCATCGGGCTTCGTTCCAAACTCATTGGATAGCCCATACACTATTTACAGTAATTACGTTGTAATTTCGATTAATATCCATTTTTATACAGAATTATTCCGTAAATTTCATAAAATAATCGAAACTCTGTATTAAATGACTTTAATTGTCGGGATTAAAATATACTGTCACGACCCTCAACTTACCAAAATACGTATGAATTTTTCGCATTATCATGCATCAATCCTTAATCATCCTTCCTCGATCGTGAACAACCACACACTTAACAGTTGGGCTGTGTGTCGACGTCTAACTCACTCCACCATACCAATTCAATTTGAAACATTATTTATGAGTAAACACTTGTATAAATGTATATATATCAAAGTTGTTACATGTGTTTACATTGCTTTACATCCCCAGTAGTTACATACAAAATGCTACTGTGCTATGTCTAGTTTAGATACAAATAATCCAAGTGTGTATACCTTTAGCGATGGGATGCAGCGGAATACCAAAAGGGAACGCCTCCAGTCACGCTCAATCTATACTCAAATCTCTGTAGAGAGGCGAAAATAAGGGGGGTGAGCAAACCACACGCTCAGTAAGGCAATCATGTGAACAGGTAGATACTGTACTATCTACGTGATCGTGATGCCATGCTCAAAAGCATTAAATTCATTGTTTATCTCAAAACATGAGTGTATGATTGTGTTAATGGTATGTAAAGCATTCATGCTATTAAAATTCAGTGCACATTTCAACTCAAAGCATGGTATAAATCATCATGTATATTTCACAATAAAAGCATGGCATTAAACATCATGCATTTTCACAATAAGGCATGGCATTAAACATCATGCGTCCGTGCACTTTAAAACCCATTAACAAATCAATCCAACGTCAGGTCCCAACCCATCCCTCGGGCTTTCCTGACCACAATCACTTCAAACATGGATTTATTCTCAAATAGCATTAGACATGTGAGATAGGCAGTTCAACAATAGGTAATAACCTCAAGGCCTATGTACATAACCTGTGATACCGGCTACACGGATCAGGTGTGCGGGATATCACCACCATCTGCTTCCACACGGGAGGTGGGTCAAATCCTACCCGCCGGTCCATAGCAGATCTCGTCCGAAGACGGCACATCACATCACAACACGGTACAATGTACTCCATGCTACATGCACGGTACAACGTACTCCGTGGACCCCCAGCCTTATCCCTCGTTCGGGCTCATCAGCTGTTCCTCCAACCCTTATCCCTCGTTCGGGCTCATCAGGTGGATCTCCAACCCTTATCCCTCGTTCGGGCTCATCAGGTTGTTTTAACATGCCATGTCTCAAAACAATGCACGTGTGAGCCTATTTAATCGATGTGACACCAAGTCTACTCGAAGCTCCAAACACGGCAACATGCAAGGTGGGCATCCAGTGCGAGACAAACTCAAAGCACAATGCCAAAACAATATGAAATCCATGTGAAAACTAGTGCCTCATGCACTCTTTCATACTCACGAAATCATGTAGGTGGCTCAAAACTTGCAAAATATGGTTAACAAAACCAAAACATACTCATTTCTTTTGCAAATCATTTCAATGTTAGCCAACCTACCAATCATTTGCTAAAAAGCAATAAAACATGATTTTCAAAGCAATATGCTTTTGTTTTCATGCACATTTCTCAAACTCCCAACTTTTACCCTTCAATCACCCAACAACAACATTTCCTAATCTCATGTATTCTAGCAAAACATTTATGCGCCCAAATTGCACACAATATCTCTAAGAGTCCACACAATTCCCTTACCTCGATTTACTTGGTGTGACTCCTTTCCTTTTAGCTTCTCACGCTCTTGGCTCAACTCGCCTCGGCGTATCCTCGGAAGCTGCGATTCATTCATTAAATCGATTGAGTTAACGTATTTAACCCATAATTGACCTCACTAGTCAACATTATTTACTTATGCATTTTACAAATGCCTTAATCCACATTTTACCTCTTTTAGGCAAATCTCACAATTTATCCACCAACAACATCTCAAAATCATACCCATATCACTATTAATGATTTCTACATATCTCATTCATCATTAATCTCCATCAATTTCACTTTCTCACACTAAACCATTTCTAGGTCAAAATCATTCCAATGCATTCTAGATAGTTTCTAACCATCCATACTCATGCCAAACAACTCCAAAATCAATTAAATAAATAATGTACCATAGTTGGAGTGTTAGAATCTTACCAAATTTGATTTCTCTTCTTGCTCCAATGGCAATGCCCTTAACTCCTCCAATACCAACAATGGGAAAATGCTTTCCAACTATATTGTTCTTCTCTTTGATAGGAACAACTTTGTCTCTAATGATCTCTCTTCAAACCTCACTGAAAATGGCTGATTTTTGAGAGAGAAAGTTAGGTTTTTGGGTTGAAAGTGGAATGTTTGTGTTTTTCCCGAAATTTTCTGATTTCCAGCACTCCTTATATAGAATTAGCTTGAGGAGATCGATCTGGTCCAAGAGGAGATCGATCTGGTCCCTTAAAATCCCTCTTTTTCACGGCATTTTTAAGCCTGAGATCGATCTGTTGAAGCATGAGATCGATCTGTCAAGGCATGAGATCGATCTGTCGAAGCATGAGATCGATCTGCTCCCAAACAGAGAGCTAAGGAGATCGATCTGGTCTATTGGAGATCGATCTGTTCTATTCTTTCGCCCAAATAAGAGCATTCTGGCTCTTCCAGATCGATCTCTCATCCCATGAGATCGATCTGCCCTTCAAAATTTCCAGATTTCCTCTGCAACAACACTCACCAACATCCTTAATTTGCTACCATGATCATTCCTTCATTCATTCATCTTTGAGACTTGAAAATGGCATCCATCCTCACTTCATACACATTAAAACTTGTGTAGGATCTTTGTGTGACCAATGGTACTTAATATAAACAAAAA
Organism: Firmiana major; assembly: GCA_033439115.1. Lineage (NCBI taxonomy): Eukaryota > Viridiplantae > Streptophyta > Magnoliopsida > Malvales > Malvaceae > Firmiana > Firmiana major. Next base: position 38,215,708 of record CM065908.1, on the reverse strand, counting down.
TGGAAGTGCACATCTTATGCAATTCTACTTCCATTTTACCAAACTACTCATAATCCATTCTACACACATTCTCCACATGTTTAAGTCCATTACTACACATTCATATATAATGAAACTTGTATGTACAATTATCACTCTCATTACAAGTGTGTACATTACTTGTGGACTTACATCACATATACTTCATAGTACAACTCTATTTACACTTTTATGTACATATATACCCTTATATGTATACGGGGTCTCACATTCTCCCCCACTTAGAAAATTTGGTCCTCCAAATTGGAACCAATTATTCTGTGAACAACTCGGGATACCTCTCCCGCATCAAATTCTCCAATTCCCATGTGGCTTCTTCCACAGTGTGATGTTGCCAAAGTATCTTCACCAAGGGAATTGTCTTTGTCCTCAGCACTTTCTCTTTTCTGTCCAATACCCGAACTGGCTTCTCAACATAGGTCATACCCTCATTGAGCTCCAAAGGCTCATATCTTATCACATGTGTCGGGTCCGGGTGATACTTCCTCAACATGGATACGTGGAAGATGTTATGCACACTTGCCAACTCTGGTGGCAATGCCAACCTATACGCCTTGTCTCCCACCTTATCAAGTATCTCAAATGGCCCTATATATCGAGGGCTCAACTTTCCTTTCTTCCCAAATCTCATAATTCCCTTCGAAGGGGAAACTTTCAAAAACACTGACTCACCCACCTCAAACTCTAGTGGTCTCCGTCTCTTGTCAGCATAACTCTTTTGCCTGCTCTGAGCTGTCCGTAACCTCTCACATATCAATTGGACGTCCTCAGAGGCTTGTCTAACCAAGTCGGGAGCAAAGATCTGTCTGTCACCAACCTCTTCCCATCCAATAGGGGAACGACATCTACGCCCATACAATGCCTCATATGGTGCCATCCCGATACTCGCATGAAAACTGTTATTATACGCGAACTCTGCGAGTGGCAAATGGTCATCCCAGGAGCCTCCAAAATCCAATGCACACGCTCTCAACATGTCCTCCAGGGTCTGTATAGTCCTCTCTGACTGACCATCTGTCTGAGGATGAAACGCGGTGCTAAAATTCAACTGGGTCCCCATCGCTTCCTGAAAATGTTCCCAAAAGTGGGAAGTGAAGCGGGCATCCCTATCAGAAACAACGCTCACTGGAATTCCATGTAGCCTCACTATCTCGCGCACATATAGGTTCGCTAACTGGCTCAGAGTATCGGTAGCTCTCATAGCTAGAAAATGGGCTGATTTCGTCAACTGATCTACAATCACCCATATGGCATCATGACCTCTCCGGGTCCTCGGCAATCCCATCACAAAATCCATGGTGACTTGCTCCCACTTCCATGTCGGTATCGGTAGAGGCTGCAATAACCCTGCAGGCTTCTGATGCTCTACCTTCACCTGCTGACAAACGAGACACTTAGCAACATATTCAGCAATGTGCTTTTTCATTCCCGACCACCAATAAACCTTTCGAAGGTTTTGATACATTTTGGTACCCCCTGGATGTATCGTATACTTCGATGAGTGAGCCTCTGTCAGGATCAACCTTCTGATCTCTGCGTCATCAGGAACACATATCCTACCTCTGAACCTCAACAATCCATCCGAACTCAACCCAAAGTCCGTCTCTATACCCCTCTGTATCTGCCCGACAATATCACTACACTGCTGATCAACTCGCTGAGCCTGTCGAATTCGATCTACCAGATCCGGTTCCAACTGCAGGCTAGCTATCATAAATCCACTATCAGCGTCAGGCGGGGTCATATCCAAACTGAGGTTCGTGAACTGTTCCAACAGCTCGTGTTCCCTGATCATCATAAAGGATACCATCCCGAGATGCTTCCTACTCAATGCATCAGCAACTACATTTGCTTTACCCGGGTGGTATAGGATTTCACAATCATAATCCTTTAACAGCTCGAGCCATCTCCTCTGTCTCATGTTCAACTCCTTCTGTGAGAACAGGTACTTAAGGCTCTTATGATCTGTATAAATCTGAAACTCTCACCATAGAGGTAGTGGCGCCATATCTTCAGCGCAAACACCACCGCTGCCAACTCCAAGTCATGGGTCGGGTAGTTCCTCTCATGATCCTTTAACTGTCTTGATCCATAGGCTACTACCTTCCCATCCTGCATCAATACACAGCCCAGTCCTTGGTGTGAAGCATCAGCATACACCGAGAAACCTCCTGAGCTGGTAGGAATGGTGAGTATTGGAGCTGTAGTTAATCTCCTTTTCAACTCCTCAAAACTGTCTTCGCACTTTTTGTCCCACACAAACTCTACATTTTTCCTTGTGAGACGTGTCAATGGAGCAGCTAACCTCGAAAATCCCTCTACAAACCTTCGGTAATACCCAGCTAAACCCAGGAAACTTCTGATCTCTGTCACTGTCTGGGGTCTCTGCCACTGAACTACGGCCTCAATCTTAGATGGATCCACTGATACTCCATCCTTTGATACTATGTGACCCAGAAAAGAGATCTGTTCCAACCAAAAGTCGCACTTACTGAGTTTAGCGTACAACTTCTTCTCTCGGAGGGTTTGTAGCACTATCCTTAAATGCCTTTCATGCTGCTCTCTAGACCTTGAATACACCAGTATATCATCAATAAACACAATAACAAATCGATCCAAGTACTGGTGGAATACCTCATTCATCAAAGACATAAAAGCTGCGGGAGCATTCGTCAACCCGAATGGCATAACCATGAACTCATAATGTCCATACCGGGTGCGAAAAGCTGTCTTAGGTACATCTCCATCTCGTATCTTCAACTGATGGTACCCTGATCTCAGATCTATCTTGGAAAAGACCTGTGCTCCCTTAAGCTGATCCAACAAATCATCGATACGTGGGAGGGGATACTTATTCTTGATGGTGGCCTTATTCAACAACCGGTAGTCTATACACAGTCGGAGGCTTCCATCCTTCTTCCTTACAAACAGAATCGGTGCTCCCCAAGGTGAGACACTCGGCCTGATGAACCCTTTCTCCAGCAACTCTTGTAATTGTTTCCTTAACTCCTCTAACTCAACTTGAGCCATCCTGTATGGTGGCTTGGACATCGGCTCTGTACCAGGTGCCAAATCTATACCAAACTCCATCTCCCTATCTGGAGGTAACCCTGGTAACTCATCCGGAAAGACATCTGGAAATTCCCTAACCACTGGTATGTCTTCCAATTCCGGACGTGCCTTATCCATCTCAATCACAAAAGCGATGAATCCTTCACATTATTCTTTCCACCATTAGTATCATAAATCATCTCATCACATACATAAATGAAATCAAATTTATCTTTCATACATCATGTATCAAGATTATACTCATCACACTTATAAAAATCATGTTCTTTAATTTCATTTCACAAAATTAACTACAAGATTGTCTATCTTTGGAAACATCAAGGTTTTAGCATGACAATCCATAACAACATGATTGGCAGCCAACCAATCCATTCCTAGGATCACATCAAAATCACTCATGTTTAATAAAATTAAATCGGCTGCCATCTCTTTACCTCCTATCTTCATTTTACAATCCCTATATATATGCTCAGTCAACTGACTATCATTCATAGGGGTAGATATCAACAACATCTTATCAAGCAGCGTGGGTTTTACATGCTTCAACAATTTACATGCAAAGGATGGCGAAATAAAGGAATGCGTGGCACCAGGATCAAACAGTACATAAGCTTCTAAATCAAAGATTTGGATGGTACCTTTTACCACATCTGATGACTGATCTGCAGTATCCTGATCCAGTGCGTGCACTCGTCCTCTGCTTACACCCACTACTTGCTTCCCCTTTCCTCAGCTGTAGCCCTCCTCCTCGGAGCAGCAGTACCAACTGGAGCTCTCTCTGGTTCCTTGCCCTTCTGTGGGGCGCTCTCTATCATCTCTGAACAATCTCTGATTACGTGCCCTGGCTTCCCACATCTGAAGCATACAACCTGAGGTCCGTAACATGGTCGAGTACCATGGTACCTACCACACTTGCCACATTGTTCTGTAGTAGGCCGTGGTCCTCCAATCACGATTCCCTTAGCTGGAGCAATGGCCGGATACATGGGAGTATCAACTGTCCTCTCCCGGATCTCATCAATTCTCGGCCTCTTTCCAGAGAACCTCTTGCTCCCTTTATAGCTGAAGCCTCTATCCATCATAGGTCTCTTCTTATCTCTGTCCCTTATCTTACCAACCTTTCCAAACTCCGGGGCGATTCTATCAACATCTTGTTCACATAATTGCGCCCTGCGCACTGCCTCCTCATAGGTCGGTATATCCAGGGGAACCAATCTAGACCTGACGGTTGGTCTCAATCCATCTACAAACTTCTGGATCTTCTCGACCTCATTACTCATCGTGTTGGGATCATATCTGCCCAGGGATATAAAAGCAGTCTCATACTCGTCCACAGTCCTGCTCCCTTGGGTCAGTCCCAAAAATGCCATCTTTAGCTTTCGCTGGGCGGTATCCGGAACATACTGTCTCCGGAAGGCCTCTAGAAACACACCCCAGCTGATCTCAGTTTGCCGGGCTCTCAAAATAGGCCTGGTGGATTTCCACCAATGTTCTGCTGATCCCTTCAGCATAAAAGCGGCAAATGCTACCATCTCGGTAGTAGTGCACTCAAAGAACCCATATAATTTCTCGATCTCATTGATCCAATCCTCAGCCGCCACTGGGTCCTTTACTCCACTGAAAGACGGCGGTCCAAACTTCTGGAACTGCCGCAGTCTATCCAAATCACATCCATATCCCCAACCTCTACTGCCTGGCATGGCAACCGGCGTAGGCACATCCTGTGTGGGTGGGGTATCTGTCGTCTGAGGTCCTTGGGCTTCCCTTGCCCGTGCCTCAGGAGCTGCTGCCTGCTCGGCATCACCCTGTGTAGCGGGACTCTGTCTACCGCCAACTCCAGGTAAAGATTGAGTGACCAATTCCAAAATCATCTCAATGCTCCGCTCAATCCTCGCGAAGCGAGCCTCAGTATTCTCGGGCCTCTCCTCTGGACCCTGTGGAGCGTGCTCAATGTCGACCTGCACCTCAACATCCTCCTGAGCCTCGTGTGTTTTCGGCTCAACACGACCCCCAGGCCTACCTCTACGGCCTCGAGCTTGTGCTATCATCCCTCTACCGCGACTGCTATTAGGCATACTTACTCAGTTCCCTACATTCACAACCAATTACTTAGTCAACCCATCGACATACACTATTTGTATCTAAACAAGCACAGTAACTTGGGGATGTAATTTTTTTACTTATTAAGTATTTTAGACACGACACATGTCAAACCAACTCGAGCTCTGATGCCAACTTCTGTCACGACCCTCAACTTACCAAAATACGTATGAATTCTTGCATTATCATGCATCAATCCTTAATCATCCTTCCTCGATCGTGAACAACCACACACTTAACAGTTGGGCTGTGTGTCGACGTCTAACTCACTCCACCATACCAATTCAATTTGAAACATTATTTATGAGTAAACACTTGTATAAATGTATATATATCAGAGTTGTTACATGTGTTTACATTGCTTTACATCCCCAGTAGTTACATACAAAATGCTACTGTGCTATGTCTAGTTTAGATACAAATAATCCAAGTGTGTATACCTTTAGCGATGGGATGCAGCGGATTACCAAAAGGGAACGCCTCCAGTCACGCTCAATCTATACTCAAATCTCTGTAGAGAGGGGAAAATAGGGGGGTGAGCAAACCACACGCTCAGTAAGGCAATCATGCGAACATGTAGATACTGTACTATCTACGTGATCGTGATGCCATGCTCAAAAGCATTAAATTCATTGTTTATCTCAAAACATGAGTGTATGATTGTGTTAATGGTATGTAAAGCATTCATGCTATTAAAATTCAGTGCACATTTCAACTCAAAGCATGGTATAAATCATCATGCATATTTCACAATAAAAGCATGGCATTAAACATCATGCATTTTCACAATAAGGCATGGCATTAAACATCATGCGTCCGTGCACTTTAAAACCCATTAACAAATCAATCCAACGTCAGGTCCCAACCCATCCCTCTGGCTTTCCTGACCACAATCACTTCAAACATGGATTTATTCTCAAATAGCATTAGACATGTGAGATAGGCAGTTCAACAATAGGTAATAACCTCAAGGCCTATGTACATAACCTGTGATACCGGCTACACGGATCAGGTGTGCGGGATATCACCACCATCTGCTTCCACACGGGAGGTGGGTCAAATCCTACCCGCCGGTCCATAGCAGATCTCGTCCGAAGACGGCACATCACATCACAACACGGTACAATGTACTCCATGCTACATGCACGGTACAACGTACTCCGTGGACCCCCAGCCTTATCCCTCGTTCGGGCTCATCAGCTGTTCCTCCAACCCTTATCCCTCGTTCGGGCTCATCAGGTGGATCTCCAACCCTTATCCCTCGTTCGGGCTCATCAGGTTGTTTTAACATGCCATGTCTCAAAATAATGCACGTGTGAGCCTATTTAATCGATGTGACACCAAGTCTACTCGAAGCTCCAAACACGGCAACATGCAAGGTGGGCATCCAGTGCGAGACAAACTCAAAGCACAATGCCAAAACAATATGAAATCCATGTGAAAACTAGTGCCTCATGCACTCTTTCATACTCACGAAATCATGTAGGTGGCTCAAAACTTGCAAAATATGGTTAACAAAACCAAAACATACTCATTTCTTTTGCAAATCATTTCAATGTTAGCCAACCTACCAATCATTTGCTAAAAAGCAATAAAACATGATTTTCAAAGCAATATGCTTTTGTTTTCATGCACATTTCTCAAACTCCCAACTTTTACCCTTCAATCACCCAACAACAACATTTCCTAATCTCATGTATTCTAGCAAAACATTTATGCGCCCAAATTGCGCACAATATCTCTAAGAGTCCACACAATTCCCTTACCTCGATTTACTTGGTGTGACTCCTTTCCTTTTAGCTTCTCACGCTCTTGGCTCAACTCGCCTCGGTGTATCCTCGGAAGCTGCGATTCATTCATTAAATCGATTGAGTTAACGTATTTAACCCATAATTGACCTCACTAGTCAACATTATTTACTTATGCATTTTACAAATGCCTTAATCCACATTTTACCTCTTTTAGGCAAATCTCACAATTTATCCACCAACAACATCTCAAAATCATACCCATATCACTATTAATGATTTCTACATATCTCATTCATCATTAATCTCCATCAATTTCACTTTCTCACACTAAACCATTTCTAGGTCAAAATCATTCCAATGCATTCTAGATGGTTTCTAACCATCCATACTCATGCCAAACAACTCCAAAATCAATTAAATAAACAATGTACCATAGTTGGAGTGTTAGAATCTTACCAAATTTGATTTCTCTTCTTGCTCCAATGGCAATGCCCTTAACTCCTCCAATACCAACAATGGGAAAATGCTTTCCAACTATATTGTTCTTCTCTTTGATAGGAACAACTTTGTCTCTAATGATCTCTCTTCAAACCTCACTGAAAATGGCTGATTTTTGAGAGAGAAAGTTAGGTTTTTGGGTTGAAAGTGGAATGTTTGTGTTTTTCCCGAAATTTTCTGATTTCCAGCACTCCTTATATAGAATTAGCTTGAGGAGATCGATCTGGTCCAAGAGGAGATCGATCTGGTCCCTTAAAATCCCTCTTTTTCATGGCATTTTTAAGCCTGAGATCGATCTGTTGAAGCATGAGATCGATCTGTCAAGGCATGAGATCGATCTGTCGAAGCATGAGATCGATCTACTCCCAAACAGAGAGCTAAGGAGATCGATCTGGTCCATTGGAGATCGATCTGTTCTATTCTTTCGCCCAAATAAGAGCATTCTGGCTCTTCCAGATCGATCTCTCATCCCATGAGATCAATCTGCCCTTCAAAATTTCCAGATTTCCTCTGCAACAACACTTACCAACATCCTTAATTTGCTGCCATGATCATTCCTTCATTCATTCATCTTTGAGACTTGAAAATGGCATCCATCCTCACTTCATACACATTAAAACTTGTGTAGGATCTTTGTGTGACCAATGGTAATTAATATAAACAAAAATGGAAGTGCACATCTTATGCAATTCTACTTCCATTTTACCAAACTACTCATAATCCATTCTACACACATTCTCCACATGTTTAAGTCCATTACTACACATTCATATATAATGAAACTTGTATGTACAATTATCACTCTCATTACAAGTGTGTACATTACTTGTGGACTTACATCACATATACTTCATAGTACAACTCTATTTACACTTTTATGTACATATATACCCTTATACGTATATGGGGTCTCACATATACTTACCCAATATGATGCGGGATACGAAAATCGGAGCTCAATCGGCTCTCGTTCGGACTTTGTCGTACAACTGCACAATTATATATTTAATCCCGGGTTACTTTTCGATTAAATATAATTTAGATAAATTTCCCGAAAGTCAAATTGGTCACTTTTGACCTCTTACCGACTTACCCGAAGTCCGGTGTATCCCCGAAAATTCTTTTCCTATTTCCCTTTTCTCTTTTTCTCCTTTTTTTCCCTTCTTTCTTGGCTGATCCAGTTCAGTCCAGTTCAACCCGGTTCAGACCGGTCAGGTTCAGCCGGTTCAGTCCAGTTCACCCCTTTGTTGAACCGGTCCGTACCGGTTCAGACCTTCCCGTCGCCGTTCACGGTGTTTTCGGCCGATTCTCGGACCGTTTCTGGCTTCATTCGATGCGCCATCACCTGGGAGTTCAAAATCGGGCCTCGATGTGGGTTGAAAAGGCACCATCACCGGTGAATCTTTCCTTCTCCCCCGCGGCTGTCACCTCTCGATCCGACGGATTCCAGCGGTTTCGCCTGTCGGTACCGATCTCAAAAGAACCGGCTTCTCTTCTCGATCACATCGGTACCCGTCGTTCGAGCCCAGCTGCCGTGGATCGCCGGGATCGAGCTCCTTTCTCCCGTCGATTTCTCCTCCTCCGTTCGCCGGATTCGACTATCCTTGGTGCGCGTCGCCGGTGCCCAAAGCTTCTCCGACCTCTCCTCTTCCTCTTCGGCCCTTTGTCGAAGCCGTTGGTGCCCGGTGGCCGTGGGTCGGTCGGCCACGCGCGGGTCGTCTCCCTCGGTTTTCCATTTCCTTCTCTCTCCCCGACAGTTTTCTGATTCTCTTTTTTTTATTATTATTTATAAATTAATTTATTATTATTATATTCATTATTTTAGTTAAAACATTCAAAATATCTACAAAATTAATTTTTTTTATTCCAAATTCATTTATTTAATTTAATTTAATTTATTTTAACCATTTTCGATATATTTTTTTCGTATTTTCGGGATATTGTCCCGAGTGAAAATTTCGATTAATTTTCATAAATTCATATCTTGATCAATTTAATCCGAAATTTAATTATTTCTTCGTTATTGATCAAGATTCTCAAATCCATTATTTTTAATAAAATTTTCTTATCGAATTTATTTCGACTTTCGATCTTTTGACCGTTTTGCCCTTGCACGTGTTCGGGATAAATTTAACCCGACTTCCCTTGACGAATACTCATTCATTTCGCATTTTAAATCCTTATTTTCAGTCTGAATCCCGTTTCGTTTTATTTGGCACCATTTTCAATTCTTTATAAGAAATTACGATATAATTTTCAGGTCTTACATAATCTCCCCCACTTAAGAAATTTGGTCCTCCAAATTAGAACCAAGTTAGTCTGTAGATCACTCCTAATATTTCACACATATCATACTCTTTAACTCTTATGTGACTCTTTCGGAGTATACTACTACCAAAGGACTTTAATTAGGGAGATCATCTTAAACTTTAATACTTTCTCCTTCCATCTAATACCCGAATCGATTTTTCCAATCATACGTTAAACTTTCATTGAGCTGAGCTGTTGAGGCTCATATATGATCATATACGTTGGGTCCGGACAGTATTTTCGAAGCATCATAAGATAGGACACATTGTGGATGCCTGCTAATTCAGGTGGTAACGCCAACCTACAAGTCTTGTCTCCCACTTTGTCCAATCTCTTTCCGAATCTTGTTACGTCCTTAGGACCAATAACTTCCAACAATACTAATTCACCATCGGTGAATTCCAATGGTTTCTCTTGTCAGCATAGTTTGTCTATCTGCTCTGAGGTGTTCTTAATCCTCCATAATTAACTGAACATCCTCAAAGGTTTGTCTTACCAATTCGAGAATAATTTTCTATTTGTCACCCACTTCTTCTTATCCAAATCGGAGAAACAACCCTTACGGCCATACAATGCCTCATCTGAAGTCATCCCGATACTCAAGTGACAACTATCATTATTGGCGAATTCAATTAGTAACAACTGATCATCCCAGGAGCTTATCAGATAAATGGCACACGCTCTCATCATATCCTCCAGAACCTGTACAGTGCTTTCTGACTGACCATCTGTTTGAGGATGGAAAGCTGTGCTAATACTCAGTCGGGTTCCCATAGCTTCCTGAAAAATATTCTCAGAAGTGAGAAGTGAAGCGGGAATCCCTATATGATACCATGCTCCATGGAAAAATACTTGGTATTCCACAATCTTATACATAAATCCGCCTACACACTCAGAGTATCTAGGGATTTCCATAGCCAGAAGGTGGGTAGACTTAGTCAATCTATCGACTATCACCCAGATAGCCTTATGATTCATCGGGGTCCTCTGTAACCCATCACAAAATTCATGATAACTTGTTCCCATTTTCGTGGCAATATAGGTAGAGACTGCAATACCCTTGCAAACTTCTTTTGCTCTACCTTACTCTGCTGACATACGAGACGCCTTTTCCACAATCTCTACCATGTCTCTTTTCATATCTGACCACCAATACCCTTTCTAAGATTTTGATATATTTATTACTTCTCGGATGCACTGAATATCCCGAAGAGTGAGCTTCTGACAATAACTCTATCTCATCAACGGTGGTCCTAGGGAGTACTTATACTATCTCTGAACCTCAGTGCCATCATCACTCTTTGTGAACTCTATCACTGTACCCATCTGAATCTGACCCACTCTATCGACACCCTGCCGATCATCACGCTAAGCTTGTCAAATCCGGTCACTCAAATCCGATTATAATCTCAGGCTAGCTATTACACAATCACTGTCATCATCAGAGGGAATCACATCTCTACTGAGGCTTACAACTGCTCTAGCAGCTCACACTCCCTGACCAACATATGTAATACCATCCCGAGGCTCTTTCTGCTCAAGGCATTAGCCATTACATTAGCCTTTCCTGGGTGGTACAATTTTCCACAATCAAAATCTCTCAGAAGCTCTAACCCACTATGTATTCTCATATCTGACTCTTTCTGTGAAAACAGATACTCGGGACTTTTATGATCAGTGCATACCTGAAATTTCTCACCGTATACATAGTATTGTCATATACTCAATACCACTATCGCTATCAACTTTAAATCATGGGTTAGATAGTCCTTTCATGATCCTTGAGTTGTCTGGATTCATAATCAACTATCTTCCCCTTTTACATCAATACATAGCTCATTCATTATTTTGAGGTATCCATAGACTCATGAGAAACCTCTTAATCTGTTGGGTATGGTGAGAATAAATGCGGTGATCAGTTTATTACTTTAGTACACCAAAACTCCTGTCACGTCTATCATCCCATTCAAATACAACTTTTTTCTAAGTTAAACGTGTCAATAAAGTAGTCTATTTCGAGAACTCTCCACAAATCATCTGTAAAAACAATCTCCAATTATTGCTTATGATTTCCCTGGACTGTAAATACACCCAGAATATCATCAATATGGACGATAACAATTCGGTCCAGGTAAATTTAAATAACTTGTCGTAGTTGACTTCCACTGAATATTTCAATCACTCATATCTTCGACCTATGTGCGCATAACGTATAATATCCTTCCAAAATCGCTTCCGTTGAAGCTACTAACCCGTGTCATTTCCTTTTTAATGGCTTTTATAAAATTTTAATTAATTTTTAAACCTTCTTGATTAATCGAATTCTATATTTCTTATTGTACTAGTAAAGGTACCCTAATTTTAAATGTATATTATTTCGACTGTCGATTTCAATTTATAGGTTACGTGTATACTTTTTGATGCTGTCAAGTCTTCAGGCGGGGAGGTATTTTGAAATACCTTTATTAACCCTCAGACTTGACCACAATTACTTTACGTATCGGTCCATGTGGTTACAATTCATATTCGCTACTAATTGCTTTAATCTAAATTACTTCACGTATCAAAGATATTCGTACTTTACATACGCCTCTTATTCCAGTCTATCTCGTATTTAGGATTTATCACAAAACTTATCTCTTTTCGTATATCACTTATAACAAAACTCTGTCATTATTCATTTCGTGAGTACCATCATTTACTCCTTTAATTTCAATCGCTACACCCCTTTTTATTACTTGTCAAAACTTACCGTATACTTTCCAGTGATGTTTTCACCCCTATTTTCAACTTACAATTTCTTCATAATTATTTCGTTAGTTAACCCTCCTTCACTGGGGCACTAACTATCGGCATTGTACCCATGGGTGTAGGCGTTCACGTCTTTTACTAACTTATATACAAATGAAGGCAGTATAAATATATATGTGGCACCAGGATCAATTAAAATAATTACTTCACTATTCATAACCAGTGTGGTATCTTTCACCACATCATATGAAACATCAATAGTGTCCTGGTCCAAGGCATACACACTCGCCCTCGTCCAACAACCTACTTTCCCTTTTCTCTTCGGCTGTGGCCTCCCTTTTTGGTGCAAAGATATCAACAGGGTTTTCTCTGTCTCTTTGCTCTTCTGTAAGGTAGTCTCACCCAACTTTGAGCAATCATTAATTAAGTGGTCCGTCTTACCACACTTAACGCCTATTTTAGTTAATAAGGTGTAGGTGTAGGCCTTTACTTCCGTGGTATCTACCACACATCCTACACTGCTTACACTGCTACTCTGCTTACACTGCTACACTGCTTCGTAACAGGTCGGGGTTCTCCAATCACAATACCCCTCATAAGTGTTAAATTGGATGCATTAGGGCCTTGCCAATAATCGTACCCCGTGACTCATAAGCTCTAATGTCTTACCAACTGGTCTTTTCCTGCTCTGACATCCCTGTCATTCTCTATTCTCTTCTGTCTCTATTTCGACCGTACTACCTTTCCCAATCTTAGATGCGTGCAACATATGATATTATTCACGCAACTATATTCTGCGCACTGCCTCGACATAAGTAGTGAGCCAATCGGACTCTAATCGACAATTTGAGCATTCCATGAACTTTTGGGCTTTTCTAACTCTTACTGCCCATGGTATCAGGTTCACACCTGCCCAGAGATATAAATTGAGTTTCATACTCGTCAATCAACCAGTGTCTCTGGGTCAGTGTAAGAAATTTTAATTGTAATTTCCCTTAAGTAGTGTCCAAAATATTCTGTCATCAGAATACATCCAGAAATATTTCTCATGTCGACTTTGGACGTCTAACTCTTCAGATGGGTTGAGCGGACTTCCACCAATGCTCCGCCTCGACTCCAACATAAACGCAGTTAAAAATAACTTTCTCGGTCGACATACACCGAAAGAATCCAAACAACTTCGCTATCTCATACACCCAGTCCTCGGTAACTATTGGTTTCTTTTCTTCACTAAATACCGGAGGGGTGTAAGAATCTCTATAGTCTGAGGCATCTGTTTAGGCTTTGCCCTGCCTATCCTTAACTACCTACATAGACTGAGTAAACAACTTTGAAATATTTTCTATACTCCACTCCATCCTCTCGGAGCGTGTCTTAATACTGTTTGGTCTCTTTATAGGACCCTGTGGAGTATGCTCAACATCAGCCTCCACCTCACTCTAATCTTGAGTCTCATGTTACGACTCATTCGATTCTCAGGCCGATCTTTATGGTCTCGAGCATATGTACTCTCTCTCTACCATAGCGGTTATCAGTTATAAAAACTATATTCTTGCATTCGAAACTAAATTCTTAGCTGCTGTTACACCTTGATATACACAATTGTATCTAAATAATGCACAGTACATGGGGATGTAAATTTACTTAACCACTAACACCGATTCATATCAGGCCAACTCAGCTCTGATACCATCTTTTCTGTCACGACCCAAATTACCTAAAAATCAGAGTAAATTTTTTGCTTTTTAATTTCCTTACCCGTCGTGAACAGTTACACTACTAAACAGTTGGGCTATGATTCGGTGTTAGTCACCTCTCACCTCTTTACCATTCCATTTTCATATTTCATTTACATATCAATTTATTTTAAATAAATACATCCCCAATATTACATCCATGTACAGTACTATGCATCTATATGTTCGATACAAAAATTATACAAAGGTCTATACCTGGTCCTCATAAGAAGCAGCGGATATGACTACTGTTGTTCTCTTCTACTGAATGTACCCTGTGGGGTGAAAATTGAAAGGGTGAGCATAAACAGCTCAGTAAGGCAATAATGTAAGCAGGTAGATAACTATACTATCTACGTGCTGATAATATCATGATATAAAATCGTTTGTATTTGGAGCATGAGGTATGACTAAAACGATGTCACATGTATGTATATATCATATAAGAGAAATCATGAAGTCGACATATAAATCAAACATGGAAAAATCATCATGTATGTCATCTCATGCTCGTCACATTAAAACTTATTTGTTTCATCATAAATTCATCACGTTAAAACTCATTTGTTTAATCACAAAACTCATCACTTTAAAACTCATTTGTTTCATTATAAAACAACCACATCAAGGCTAAACCCATCTCTCAGGAATACCTTGATTCATTAAATCGCATTTCGTTTAAAAACATAAATCGGGACCTTACCCCTCCATCGGGTTTGTCCTGGTCTATCCAGACCGTATGATATCATGTGAGGCATGTAGGTTACTGTATGAAAATCGAGGACTATGGCCATACTTTGTCCCTGTGATCCCAGGCTACACGGATCCCGGTGTGCAGGGTATCACAACTGTAACGGGAGGTGGGGTCAATTCCTACCCGCCAGAATAGCAAGTAACATCATAGAGTCATCATGACTGCATGGTACAGCGTACTCTGTGTGACATACACGGTACATCGTACTCCGTGGACCCATATCATAGTCTGGGGGTGCCTGCCATATGTCTTACCCACCCCAATACTATGTCGATAACCAACCCATGTCTCAAAGTATACGTGCGAGCATCTCAACTCTTTGTGACACACAGTCTACAGGAGGCTTCCGCACAACTATATGCATGTCAACTCACGTCTAGTGCGAGTGAAGCTCCAGCACCACGCTATGCATATCATGATATCTAAAATCTCGTGCGAGCGAAGCTCCAGCACGATTTTGTGCACACACAAATTTCTCGTACGAGCAATGCTCCAGTACGGCTTTTCATGAGAAATAAATCAGTAAACTTGAGTGCGATAAAGACTCTAGCACTCTTTTTATTCATGTAAATACGATAGGTGGCTCAATCTTGATAAAATATCTTTTAAAATAGTAACCGGTACAAACCGGTACCCTTTCGTATAATTCAAGAAATCAACAGCCAACCTATGTGTAAATTTGCTTAAACCAAAGTAATACATTCATATAAAGCATCAAAACATGAAAATCATGCAATTTATCTACCTTACTACCCTTTTTGTAAATTTTACTATCAGGGGCAAAATCATTTTTTTCTTTATTCACCTAAGCCCCAATTTTCGTAAAATTATCATTTCATTTTCTAAATACTTTAAGTAATTCTAGACCCTGTAATTCCCCTCAAAATTACATATAGGTATCTCTATGCACTTACAAAATTCCCTTACCCCGATTCTCGTCGAGCGCGTATCTAAATTCCACTGTCGGAGGCTCGTCCGATCCGATTTGCTGCTAGTCTCTGGGGCTGCAGATAATTATTTATCATGTCAATTTAACCTAATAAATATAATTCTCCTGTTTACTATAGTCGATTTAACTAATTGGGCCAATTTACTCTTATTGGGTTCAATCGCACCTTAATGGGCCTCGACCCATTTTCAGCCCGTTTTTACTTATTAAATCCCTTCTTCGGGTTTATTGGGCTCATTCAGGTTACCAATAATCATCGGGCTTCGTTCCAAACTCATTGGATAGCCCATACACTATTTACAGTAATTACGTTGTAATTCCGATTAATATCCCTTTTTATACAGAATTATTCCATAAATTCTGTAAAATAATCGAAACTCTGTATTAAATGACTTTAATTGTCGGGATTAAAATATACTTACCCAATATGATGCGGGATACGAAAATCGGAGCTCAATCGGCTCTCGTTCGGGCTTTCTCGTACAACTGCACAATTATATATTTAATCCCGGGTTAATTTTCGATTAAATATAATTTAGATAAATTTCTCGAAAGTCAAATTGGTCACTTTTGACCTCTTACCGACTTACCCGAAGTCCGGTGTATCCCCGAAAATTCTTTTCCTTTTTCCCTTTTCTCTTTTTCTCCTTTTTTCCCTTCTTTCTTGGCTGAACCGGTTCAGTCCGGTTCAACCCGGTTCAGACCAGTCCGGTTCAGCCGGTTCAGTCCGGTTCACCCCTTTGCTGAACCGGTCCGTACCGGTTCAGACCTTCCCGTCGCCGTTCACGGTGTTTTCGACCAGTTCTCAGGCCGTTTCTGGCTCCATTCGACGCGCCATCACTTGGGAGTTCAAAATCGGGCCTCGGTGTGGGTTGAAATGGCACCATCGTCGGCGAATCTTTCCTTCTCCCCCGCGGCTGTCACCTCTCGATCCGACAGATTCCGACGGTTTCGCCGGCCGGTACCGATCTCAAAAGAACCGGCTTCTCTTCCCGATCACATCGGTACCCGTCGTTCGAGCCGAGCTGCCAGGGATCGCTGGGATCGAGCTCCTTTCACCCGTCGATTTCTCCTCCTCCGTTCGCCGGATTCGGCTATCCTTGGTGCGCATCGCCGGTGCCCAAAGCTTCGCCGGCCTCTCCTCTTCCTCCTCGGCTCTTTGTCGAAGCCGTCGGTGCCAGGTGGCAGTAGGTCGGTCGGCCACGCGCGGGTCGTCTCCCTCGGTTTTCCATTTCCTTCTCTCTCCCCGACAGTTTTCTAATTCTCTTTTTTTTATTATTATTTATAAATTAATTTATTATTATTATATTCATTATTTTAGTCAAAATATTCAAAATATCTACAAAATTAATTTTTTTATTCCAAATTCATTTATTTAATTTAATTTAATTTATTTTAACCATTTTCGGTATATTTTTTCCGTATTTTCGGGATATTGTCTCGAGTGAAAATTTCGATTAATTTTCGTAAATTCATATCTTGATCAATTTAATCCGAAATTTAATTATTTCTTCGTTATTGATCAAGATTCTCAAATCCATTATTTTTAATAAAATTTTCTTATCGAATTTATTCCGACTTTCGATCTTTTGACCGTTTTGCCCTTGCACGTGTTCGGGATAAATTTAACTCGACTTCCCTTCACGAATACTCATTCATTTCGCATTTTAAATCCTTATTTTCAGTCTGAATCCCGTTTCATTTTATTTGGCACCATTTTCAATTCTTTATAAGAAATTACGATATAATTTTCGGGTCTTACAATACACATTTTTCATATACTCCTATATGTATATACACCTAAGTATATACTTATATTTATTTTATCCTTGGCTTTCCTTATTCATTTGTCAAATATATGTACATATACTAACATACCCTTTCATTATACACCTATATGTATATACCTAAATATATATATATATATATATTTATTCACATAAATACATACATATATATATATATATATTATCACTTGTCTCCATTATTCAATATCACAAATATATATTTCTTTGCCTACTTCTCATCATTCCATTTTTGTCTAATTTAATCTATAACTAACATGCTTGTTTCTACCACCCATTTATCTTCATTTAAAATGAATATACATACATGTATATACATATATATACTTTACCTCATCATGCTTATATACAATCACCTATCTATATACATGTACAAATTTGAATATACATATATATACTTTACCTCATCATGCTTATACACAATCACCTATCTATATACATGTACAATTTGAATATACATATATACACATATTTTTACCTCTTTTCTCCCTCAACCCTCTATCCTCTCGGTTTTCTCCCTTCTTCCTCAACCTCTCGGTTCTAGCTTGCCTCTCCCTTCTTCAATCTCGATTTCCAGCCCTGCCTCACGGTCCTGCTTCGTTTAGTCTCGGTCTGTCCTGTTCTATTCCGAGTCTCCTTTCCAGTCACTGTTTCGTTCTCTATTTCAGCCCTCGGCTTGCTTCAATACAAGCCCAATCCTGTTCAGTCTTCTTCTCCCCTCAAGCCTCTCGGTTTTCTTCCATGACCGAAACCCAGCTAACTCAGCTCCATTTTAAGCCCTTCAATCTACTCCAATCCTTATTGTTCTGCTTCGGCCTGCTTCAATCCTCAATCTCCCCTGCCTCGGTCTCGTTTCTGGCTTCAGCTTCAAACTCAGTCCACTTCAATTGAAGCCTCGGTTTGCCCTTTCCTTCAGCTCTTCCTCTCGGTTTCTTCTGGCTTCAGCCTTCTTTTTCCCTTCTGTTCTTTCTTTTTCCTCGGCCAGCCCTTCTCTTTCTCCTCTTCTTCCCTTCTTCTCCAGCCGAGCACCTCCTCCTTTTCTCCTCTTCCTTTTTCCCGCCCGAGCCTCCTCTGTTTCGAATATCACTATCCAATTTCTTTCCCCCTTTTCAGGTGTGCGGCATTGGCTTCTTTTTGAAGCCAATTCCGTACACCATTTAGTTTATATATTATAATAATATATTTTATATATATATATATATTATATTTTATATTAACACCCATACATTATATTAATATATGTTTATACATTATATTAATATACCTATATATTAGTTGTTTGTTTATTGTTAGTGTTGTTACTATTTTTATTTTTATTGTCTTATGCTTTATTTATTTATTAACACTTATTTATTAAATACTATACATTAAATAATATATATATATATGCTATATATATTATTATTCATTTATTTAAATGTCTAGTATATATGTATATATATATACACATATTCACCTATGTATATATCTACATATATACATTTTCTCATATAATTTATCTAAAAACATAATATTATGCCTTCCATGAAATTTTCATTATTTCGAATATGAAATATTATCGGGATTCCATCACTCCTCACGAATTCTCGATACAGGTTTTTTTTTTTACATCATCGATTCTCAACTAATAATTTAAAATTTTCCAATCCTTCCGTACTTGCATTTGCTTTATCACTTCTTGCATCTTCGGGTTCCCGATCATTCACGGGTTTCTCGGCTCCTATATTCTCAAGCCCTACAACGAACATCCACACTTCCATTAAAATATAATCTAATTAAAAGTAGGAAATTTGTGGGGTTTACATTCTCCCCACCTTAAAAGAATTTGGTCCTCCAAATTCATTCGGGCCAATCTATCTACGATCACCCAGATTATATCATGCCACTTTCGGTTTCTTGGTAATCCTACTTACACTCATTCTTAACACATTGTGACTCAAGAGACTCCGAGTCTCTATAAAATTTAACACCAGTACACTCCGAAGTAGGTCACTCGATCCGTAAATCTCCCATTCATATAGTTCTTATAATTGCTCTCTCAGCACTTCTAATCCAAGCAAAGTCACTCAGTACAGTGGTTTGTGTAATTAATTCGATACCACTTGCTAAATCAATTCTAGAACTTCTCTTAGTTTTAGGAGTAACTTTGATAAATCATTTGATCATGTGTCGATAAACTTTCCTTGTTCACAGGGATGTTTCTATACTTCGAACACGCCCTATCTTTATCAATCATGTAAGCAGTGTGATCTTTAGAGTCTTATTTATACCGTTAGTTCCCTGATTCATTCTTCCAGTATAGCGACGGTGCTCTTGCATTGTCACTATTTCCTTTGTAGATCCCTTTTCCGTCATTCTCTTTATCCTTCCCATTTTCTCATATGAGTTTCTGAACTTTCTTTATCTAACAGTTCTTGCAACTCCCTTTTTCTTTTGTTCCTCGAGATCTATAAAGTCCATCCAATTGGGAGACTTTGAGATAGGCTGCACATCTGGAGCCAAATTTATAGTGAACTCTAGTTCTTTTTCTTGATGTAATCTCGGTAGTTCACCAGGAAAATACATTTGAAAACTCGCATATCACCGGTATGTCCTGAATACTTGGACATGTTCGACTAGTATCGAGGATGAATGCAATATAACTCTCACATTAATATGTTCACCAAAAATTTCCATCATAAACAAGATCATAAAATTTATTACTTAACTGCAAAGCATACATAGGTGTACTAATGTGTAACGTAAAATCTAGAGCTTCAGGCTTAACATGCAATTTAAGTGTGAAGTAGGGTGATATGAAAGAGTGTGCGGGACCTGAATCAAACAATACACGTGTCTCATGATTGCAAATTAAAACTTACCCTGGATGGTCTCAGCGGAGGCATCAACAGTCTCTGTATCCAAAGCAAAGACCCTTCCATAAGTGACAGGCTTCTTGCCCTTCTCTGCTGCGGTAGCCCGTCTCTGTGGGACTTGTCTCTGGGGAGCTTGCCTCACAGGTGGCCGTGGTAGCTCTGGGGGTTGTGGAAACTTATTCATTGGGTAATCTTTGATCAAGTGTCCCCTCTGTCCACACCTAAAACAGCTCCCTGAGGACCAGTGACACGCACCTCTATGGTAACTACCACAACTAGTGCACAATCTCTCATACTGCTGGAACCCTCTGGTAGTCTGTGGGGTAGCTATAGGAGCTGTGGGCCTATTAATCCTAGCCCGAGACTCATCTGTCCTCTGTCTCTTGGCCTGGCCCCTCCGGAAGTCATGTCTCACCAGCTCCATTCGCTTACCCTTATCCATGGTCTTTCCTTTAAAACTATACTCCGTCTGGGTGACATTAAGGCCTCTCTCGACCATCTGTGCTCTACCCAGGGCATCCTGAAATTTCGTAATCCATAGTCCCAAAAGACGGTCTCTGATATCTGGCCTTAACCCCGCTAAGAACCTCTCAGTCCGATGCTCTTCATTCTGGAACATCTCCGAGTCATACCTCATCAGCATAGTGAATTTACTTTTGTACTCATCCACAGTCATATTGCCCTGTACCAAGCTCAGAAAGTCCATCCTCAACTTCTGCTGGGCAACTAGTGGAACATATTGCTTCCTAAAAGCTGTGGAGAATGCATCCCAACTGATCACCGGATGCTAAGCAGTCAGAAGGACCTTGGTGGATCCCCACCAATACTCTGCTTGGCCCTGCAACATGTAAGTGGCCATAGAGACCTTCTCAACATCAGAACACCCCAGAAAGTCAAAAATCTTCCCAAGGCTCACCAGCCACTCTTCGGCTTCTACCGGATTCTTAATTCCCTTAAATGCTCGAGGCCTCATCTTTAGGAAATCTCTCATCCTACCGATATTCCTCTCCTCCCTCCGGGGCTGTACAGGAGGCTGAGGCGCCATAGGTACTGGAGGAATTGGTGGAGGAGGAGGTGACGGTGCTTACGGAGGAGTTTGCACAGGAGTAGGAACTGGTACCGTGCCAGCAGAATCAGAAACATTTGCCCCTAGATGTTGTGCAACCATGGTAGCTATCGACTCTAAACCTCGCTCGAGGCGCTACTCCAATCGCTGCTCAAACTGAGCCATACAAGTAAGAGGACTCTCTGGCTCGGGTGGAGGAGGTGGAGGTGGCTGAGCCTGCCTCCGAGTACGTCCACATCTCCCACTCATCGTGCACTGATCTAATACCTGAGCGTAATTCCAAAGATCGAATCTTAAGGTTATTAGGTATACATTACCTACAACCAGACAAGCACAGACATTGGGATGTAATTTAATCCTTATTTTTGACACAGACAGTACTAGACAACCTTCGCTCTGATACCACCTAAACTGTAACGACCCTTGACCCTCGAAAATCGAGAAATTTTTTTTTCTTTACCCACTTATTCCCTTATTCACTTAGGTTGTATTCCTGTGCAGTGTCAAACACTTTTCCTAATTCTTTACTCGTAATTATAATTAATTTTCGTATTTTAACTTATACGGCCGATAGAAATTTCGACAGCACAACGTCTTATATATGAGCCTACCCACCTGCAAATCAGTTGTTTTTGGCAATCTTAGATATCCACAACTACCAAGCATACTTTTCAAATTCATCTTTACCACTCAATACATCTATGTCAATTTAATACTAGTCATCTCAAATATTATCTCAAATATTATCCCAAAATAATAAGGTTTACATCGTTCCTTACAAAATTACATCCCAACTGATATTTCCAATATGTGTGTCTGTGCATACAATTATGTCTAGTATAGGAATGTAAATGTATACCTTTCTACATGTACAAAAAGTAGCCTAGGGATCTCTCTCCACCAGCCTACGTCGTGTACGCGGCAGGTAGCGCCTATGGATCACTGCAATTAATCTGAGAGGTAGAGGGGTGAGCTTTCGAGAAAAAGCCCAGTAAGAAGATGTATTTAAAATGATTCTAGCAATTCAAATATGTATAAAACATGATAGTGTGTATAATGATACTTTCTGAAACTAATAATAGTAACATTCAAAGATTAAGGAAAATCAGAAACATCGAGATTCAAAACATAATTCTTCAAGTACGTGACCTTAACAGATATTACATAAACTGGTCGTATAATCAAAATTCCAAAAACAGGAATATATGTCAAATCAAATAATATAGAATCACATTCTGAAAACAGAGTTTAATTTTCAAATCGAGACTACATCGGCCCATCTAATTATCATGCGGCAAATACCCAAGTCCTCCTTCGTAGAGGGAATTCAGAACCTATGGCCACGGCGAAACAGAACCCGAAGGTGAAATTCAGAACCTATGGCCACGGCGAAATAGAACCCAAAGGTGAAATTCAGAACCTATGGCCACGGCGAAACAGAACCCGAAGGTGATATTCAGAACCTATGGCCACGGCGAGGCTGTAGACGGAATCAAGGTCATACAGCATTTCAGAACCACAAGGGCAAAGTTTAGACGCCACACAGGCGAAGTTCAGACACCACACAGGTGGAGTTCAGATGCCACACAGGCGAAGTTGACATGCGTTAGCATACAACATAAATGGCCCTTAGTCTCGAAACATACTATATTTCTCATATGCGAAAACATCGAATTAAAAATCATCTTGTTCGAAAGATTATTTCAGAAGACATGTTCTTATTTCAAAAGCACAAATACAGAAAGCATCGTCTTGATCAGAAATATAATTTAGAAACATGCTTGAAAATCATACTTAATGTCTTTGCAAGCTTTCTTTATCAAGGTTCGAAAATTAACTATTACCATTTTAAATTATAACCACTTACCTCGATCTATCAAAATCTCCATGCTCGAGTGGTGACACCTCTTAGTACCTCCCTTAATTCCTTTTACGATCACCTACATCGAAATCGTACACTTAGTACCCTATTCAGGCGAATTGTCCGAATTGCGTTAAAATCGTAACCTATTGTTACTACTACGTGTATACGAATTATTGTACCTACTTAAGTCAACACGCACGTTTATATATTTTCCCTCACCACATATTATTTTGTATGTACAATTATTGACATACACCTTATCCTCTACATGTATGTACGCATAAATACATATATATATACACTCCCATGTGTATATATATATATATATATATATATATATATATATATATATATATTTGTTTTCACTCTTTTCCTATTTCATATATACATTCTTTGTATATATATATATACTAGCACAAATTCATCCTATATACACTCATATGTATATGCACCTACTATATATATATATAGATATATATACACTCTTATATATATCATTTTTTTCTTTTTTTTTTTTCTTATCATATATATATATATATATATCCTTGTTTGTACATATACTAAAACACACACATTTATTTTATACACTCATTTGTATATACACCCAAGTATATACACATTTTTCATATACTCCTATATGTATATACACATAAGTATATACTCATATTTATTTTATCCTTGGCTTTCCTTATTCATTTGTCAAATATATGTACATATACTAACATACCCTTTCATTATACACACCTATATGTATATACCCAAATATATATATATATATTTATTGACATAAATACATATACATATATATATATATATTATCACTTGTCTCCATTATTCAATATCACAAATATATATTTCTTTGCCTACTTCTCATCATTCCATTTTTGTCTAATTTAATCTATAACTAACATGCTTGTTTCTACCACCCATTTATCTACATTTAAAATGAATATACATACATGTATATACATATATATACTTTACCTCATCATGCTTATATACAATCACCTATCTATATACATGTACAAATTTGAATATACATATATATACTTTACCTCATCATGCTTATACACAATCACCTATCTATATACATGTACAATTTGAATATACATATATACACATATTTTTACCTCTTTTCTCCCTCAGCCCTCGGTTTCCAGCTAGCCTCTCGGTTTTCTCCCTTCTTCCTCAACCTCTCGGTTTTAGCTTGCCTCTCCCTTCTTCAATCTCGGTTTCCAGCCCTGCCTCACGGTCCTGCTTCCTTCAGTCTCGGTCTGTCCTGTTCTATTCCGAGTCTCCTTTCCAGTCACTGTTTCATTCTTTATTTCAGCCCTCGGCTTGCTTCAATACAAGCCCGATCCTGTTCAGTCTTCTTCTCCCCTCAAGCCTCTCGGTTTTCTTCCATGACAGAAACCCAGCTAACTCAGCTCCATTTTCAGCCCTTCAATCTACTCCAATCCTTATTTTTCTGCTTCGGCCTGCTTCAATCCTCAATCTCCCCTGCCTCGGTCTCGTTTCTGGCTTCAGCTTCAAACTCAGTCCACTTCAATTGAAGCCTCGGTTTGCCCTTTCCTTCAGCTCTTCCTCTCGGTTTCTTCTGGCTTCAGCCTTTTTTTTCCTTTCCGTTCTTTCTTTTTCCTCGGCTAGCCCTTCTCTTTCTCCTCTTCTTCCCTTCTTCTCCAGCCAAGCACCTCCTCCTTTTCTCCTCTTCCTTTTTCCCGCCCGAGCCTCCTCTGTTTCGAATATCACTATCCAATTTCTTTCCCCCTTTTCAGGTGTGCGGGATTGGCTTCTTTTTTAAGCCAATTTCGTACACCATTTAGTTTATATATTATAATAATATATTTTATATATATATATATTATATTTTATATTAACACCCATACATTATATTAATATATGTTTATACATTATATTAATATACCTATACATTAGTTGTTTGTTTATTGTTAGTGTTGTTACTATTTTTATTTTTATTGTCTCATGCTTTATTTATTTATTAACACTTATTTATTAAATACTATACATTAAATAATATATATGTTATATATATTATTATTCATTTATTTAAATGTCTAGTATATATGTATATATATATACACACATATTCACCTATGTATATATCTACATATATACATTTTCTTATATAATTTATCCAAAAACATAATATCATGCCTTCCATGAAATTTTCATTATTTCGAATATGAAATATTATCGGGATTCCATCACTCCTCACGAATTCTCGATACAGGTTTTTTTTTACATCATCGATTCTCAACTAATAATTTAAAATTTTCTAATCCTTCCGTACTTGCATTTGCTTTATCACTTCTTGCATCTTCGGGTTCCCGGTCATTCACGAGTTTCTCAGCTCTTATATTCTCGAGCCCTACAACGAACATCCACACTTCAATTAAAATATAATCTAATTAAACGTAGGAAATTTGTGGTGTTTACACGGATGCTTCACACCAAGGATTGGACTGTGTATTGATGTAGGATGGGAAGGTAGTAGCCTATGGATCAAGACAGTTAAAGGATAATGAGAGGAACTACCTGACCCACGATTTGAAGTTGGCGGCCGTAGTGTTTGCATTGAAAATATGGCGCCACTATCTCTATGGTGAAAGATTTCAGATTTACACAGATCATAAGAGCCTTAAGTACCTGTTCTCGCAAAAAGAGTTGAACATGAGACAGAGGAGATGGCTCGAACTGTTAAAGGATTATGATTGTGAAATCCTGTACCACTCGAGTAAAGTAAATGTGGCTGTTGATGCATTGAGTAGAAAACATCTTGGGATGGTATCATTTATTATGGTCAAAGAACATAAGCTGTTGGAACAGTTCACGAACCTTAGTTTGGATATGACCCCGCCTGACGCTGATAGTGGATTTATGATAGCTAGCCTATAGTTGGAACTAGATCTAGTGGATCGAATCTGACAGGCTCAGTGAATTGATCAGCAGTGCAGTGATATTGTCGGGCAGATGCAGAGGGGTGCAGACACGGACTTTGAGCTGAGTTCAGATGGGTTGTTGAGGTTCAGAGGTAGGATATGTGTTCCTGATGACACAAAGATCAAAAGATTGATCTTGATAAAGGCTCACTCAACGAGGTATACAATACATCTGGGGAGTACTAAGATGTATAAAAACCTTCGAAAGGTTTATTGGTGGTCTGGGATGAAAAAGCACATTGCTGAATATGTTGCTAAGTGTCTCGTTTGTCAACAGGTGAAGGTAGAGCACCATAAGCCTACAGGGTTATTACAGCCTCTACCGATACCAACATGGAAGTAGGAGTACATCACCATGGGTTTTGTGATGGGATTACCGAGGACCCACAGAGGTCATGATGCCATATGGTTGATTGTGGATCGGTTGACGAAATTAGCCTATTTTCTAGCTATGAGAGCTACCGATAGCAAACTTGTATGTGCGTGAGATAGTGAGACTACATGGAATTCCAGTGAGCGTTGTTTTTGATAGGGATGCCCGCTTCACTTCCCACTTTTGGGAACGTTTTCAGGAAGTGATGGGGACCCAATTGAGTTTTAGCACCGCGTTTCATCCTCAGATAGATGGTCAGTCAGAGAAGACTATACAGACCCTGAAGGATATGTTGAGAGCGTGTGTATTGGATTTTGGAGGCTCCTGGGATGACCATTTACCACTCGTAGAGTTCACCTATAATAACAGTTTTCATGTGAGTATCGGGATGGCACCATATGAGGTATTGTATGGGCGTAGATACTGTTCCCCTATTGGATGGGAAGAGGTTGGTGACAGACAGATCTTTGCTCCTGACTTGGTTAGACAAGCCTCTGAGGACGTCCAATTGATATGTGAGAGGTTACGGACAGCTCAGAGTAGGCAAAAGAGTTATGCTGACAAGAGACGGAGATAACTAGAGTTTGATGTAGGTGAGTCGATGTTCTTGAAAGTTTCTCTTTCGAAGGGTATTATAAGGTTTAGTAAGAAGGGCAATCTGAGCCCTAGATATATCGGACCCTTCGAGATTTTGGAAAGAGTGGGAGATAAGGCGTATAGATTGGCATTGCCACCAGAGTTGGCAAGTGTGCATAACGTCTTCCACGTATCCATGTTGAGGAAGTATCACCTGAACTCGGTACATGTGATAAGATATGAGCCATTGGAGCTCAATGAGGGTATGACATATGTTGAGAAGCCAGTTCAGGTATTGGACAAAAAAGAGAAAGTGTTGAGAACAAAGACAATTCCCTTGGTGAAGGTTCTTTGGCAACATCACACGGTGGAAGAGGCCATATGGGAATTAGAGAGCTTGATGTGAGAGAAGTATCCCGAGTTATCCACAGAGTGATTGGTTCTAATTTGGAGGACCAAATTTTCTAAGTGGGGGAGAATGTGAGACCCTGTATATGTATAATTGTAATAAATACATAGAAATTTAAATGGAGTTATACTATGATTCCATAAGTGAAGTGTATGTAATGTAAGTCCATAAGTTTAAGGTACACACATGTAATAAGAGTTGTGATTGTACATACAAGTTACATTGTGTATAAATGTGAAGAATTGGACTTTGATATGTGATGAATATGAGTAGTGTGGTAAAATGAAAGGAGAATTGCATAAGTTGTGCACTTCCATTTGGTTTATATCATGTACCTTTAGATATACAAAGAGTCTACACAAGTTTTAATGTGTATGAAGTATTATTGGATGTCATTTTCAAGTCTCAAAGATGATTGGATGAGGAAATGCCATGGCAACAAAAGGATGAAGTTTGGTATGAGTTGCTGCGGAGAAACTGCAGAAAATCTGGAAATTTGAAGGCCAGATCAATCTTATAGGATGACAGATCGATCTAGAAGAGCCAGAATGCTCTTATTTGAGTAATGGAATAGAGCAGATCGATCTCCAAGGGAGTCAGATCGATCTCCTTAGCTCTCGAATTGGAAGCAGATCGATCTCCCCTAAGACTAGATCGATCTCCTTAACCTTCTGTTTGAAGCAGATTTATCTCACCTACTCGACAGATCGATCTCCTACTTCAAAATGTCTTGGAAAAGAGGGATTTTAAGAGGACCAAATTGATCTCCACCCAAGGCAAATCGATCTCATCAAGCTAAATCTATAAATATGGAGCAGTTGGATCTGCATTTTCGAGACAAAAACCAATCCTTCCCATTTTCAACCTAAAACCTAGCTTTCTCACTCCTTAAACCACACATTTTCAGTAAGATTTGAGGGAAAGCTATTAGAGATAAAGTTGTTCACATCAAAGAGAAGAACAACATAATTTGGAGGCATTTCCCCACTTGTTGGATTGAAGGATCAAAGGTGCATTTCCATTAGAGCAAAGAGGAAATCAAGCTAGGTAAGTTTCTAAATGAAATAACTCAAGTACATTGTGTAGATATTGATTTTGGAGTTGTTTGGCATGCATAGAAAGGGTAGAAACTACCTAGGAAGTAATGAATCCACTATGACCTAGAAATGGTCTAGTGTAAGAAAGTGAAATGTGTTGAGATTAATGATGAATGGGATATATTGAGGTTAATAATAGTGTTGTAGTATGATTTTAAGATGTTGTTAGTGGATAAATTGTGAGATTTACCTAAAAGGGGTAAAATGTGGATTAAGGCATTGGTAAATGCAAAGATGAGTTATATTGACTAATGAGGTCAAATATGAGTTAACAACTTTAACTCAAGTGGTTTGGATGATTGAATCGTAGCTTTCGAGGATATGTTAGAGCGAGTTGAGCCAAGAGCGTGAGAAGCTAAGAGGAAAAGAGTCACACTCGAGTAAATCAAGGTAAGGGAATTCTGTGGACTCTTAGAGATATCTGTTCTCAATTTGGGCACTTAAATGCTTTGCTAGAATGCATGAGATGTTAGGAAATGAAATTGGGTGATTAAAGGGCAAAAGTTGGGTGTTTGAGAAATGTGCATGAAAACAAAAACATAATGTTTTGAAAATCATGATTTATTGCTTTTTAGCAAATGATTGATAGGTTGGCTAATATTTGAAATGATTTAAAAAAAGAAATGATGTGATTTGGTTGATAACCATGTTTTGCAAAGACTGAGCCACCTACGTGATTTCGTGAGAATGAAAGCGTGCTAGAGCAGGCCTCGCATGAGATTTGATATGTTTTATATGCATGAGTGCTGGAGCTTAGCTCGCACTAGTTTTCACATGGATTTCATACAGGTTTTAGAGTGGTGCTTGGAGCTTAGCTCGCACTAGATGCCCACCTTAATTGTTGCCGTGCTTGGAGCTTCGGGCAGACTTGGTATCGCACCGATTAGGCTCGCACGTGGAGTTTGTGATCTTGACATGTTGATAGCCATGTTAGGAGCTTCGGGTAGACAAGAGGTCGTACCAATTAAATAGGCTCACACATGTATTTTGAGATGTGGCGTGATATAATGTGTTGATTGGGTCCACGGAGTACGTTGTACCGTGCATGTAGCATGGAGTACGTTGTACCGTGTTGAGATTGTGATATGCTGTCTTTGGACGAGATCTGCTATGGACCAGCGGGCTGGATTTGACCCACCTCCCATGTGGAAGCAGCTAGTGGTGATATCCCGCACACCTGATCCGTGTAGTAGGTATCATAGGTTATGGCCATAGTCCTAGAGGTTATTACCTTTTATTGAATTGCCTATCTCACATGTCTAATGCTTTGAGAATAAATCCATGTTTGAAATGATTTGTGGGTCAAGACAATCTGAGGGAGGGGCTGAGACTTAACAAGTGTTGAATTGTTTTGAGATATCGATTGTTAATGGTTTAAAGTGCATCGAAGCATGATGATTAAGGTCATGCTTTACTGTGAAAAATGCATGATGGTTAATGCCATGCTTATATGAGAAAAACACATGATGGGTAATGCCATGTTTTATT
This sequence comes from Firmiana major, assembly GCA_033439115.1. Lineage (NCBI taxonomy): Eukaryota > Viridiplantae > Streptophyta > Magnoliopsida > Malvales > Malvaceae > Firmiana > Firmiana major. Next base: position 38,185,255 of record CM065908.1, on the reverse strand, counting down.
GTGAATTATGCATGATGATTTATACCATGCTTTGAATAGAATTGTGCACTGGATTTTAATAGCATGAATGCTTTACATACCATTAACATAATCATACACTCATGTTTTGAGATAAAATGATGAACTAAATGCTTTTGAGCATGGCATCACGATCACGTAGATAGTACAGTATCTACCTGTTCGCATGATTGCCTTATTGAGCGTGTGGTTTGCTCACCCCCTTATTTTCCCCCTCTCTACAGGGATTTGAGTATAGACTGAACGTGACTGGAGGCTTTCCCTTTTGGTATTCGCTGCATCCCATCGCTAAAGGTATACACACTTGAATTATTTTGTATCTAAACTAGACAGAGCACAGTAGCATTTTATATGTAAACATTGGGGATGTAAAGCAATGTAAACACTTGTAAACAGTAACTCTGATGTATTCATAAAAGTGATTACTTTTGAAATTAAATTGTTATGAATGGATAAGGTAGACTTTTACACATAGCCCAACTGTTGAGAGTGTGGATGTTCACGATCAAGGAAGGATGATTAATAAATGACGTATGAAAATGCGAAAAATTTGTACGTATTTTAGTAAGTTAAGGGTCGTGACACTATCTCTCTAACATATAACTCGACTAAGGTACTCAATGTATCTGTGCTCTTGATGGCAAGGAAGTGGGCACTCTTCGTTAATTTGTCTACTATTACCCATATGACATCATTACCCCTTTGGGTCCTTGGCAATCCCATGATAAAGTCCATAGTGATATGCTCCCATCTCCATGTAGGCACAGACAAGGGCTTAAGCAATCCTAAGGGCTTCTGGTTCTCAGTTTTCACTTGTTGGCATACCAAACATCTAGTCACATATTCTGCCACGTCCCGCTTCATACCACTCCAGTAATGCACCCTTCTCAAATCCTGATATGTCTTGGTACTTCCCGGGCGCATGGTGTATCGTGAGCTGTGAGACTCTCTCAGTATTTGTTGCTTCAGGGTATCATCGTTCGGAACACAAATTCGACCCTTAAACCTCAATAACCCATCGTCGCTGACCATGAAATCTGACTACGAGGTTTGTTCAGCTTGGCTAACCATATCCAGTAGCCTCTAATCATTTCGCTGCCCGGTTCTAATCTGATCCATAATACTGGGCTCTATCCTTAGGGTAGCCATGAACCAGTCTTCTGCTTCCTCAACTCTAACCCTGAGTTCGATGAACTGTTGTAACGAATTCCATTATTTGATCATCATAGCAGATATCACACTCTTCCTGCTTAGTGCATCAACAACTACGTTCACTTTCCCATGATGGTAGAGTATCTTGCAATCATAGTCTTTAAGAAGTTCCGTCCATCTCCTTTGTCTCATGTTTAACTCTTTTTAGTCGAATATATATCTTAGGCTCTTGTGGTCAGTAAATATTTGGAACCTTTCCCCATATAAGTAATGCCGCCAGATTTTTAATGCAAACACCACTGCGGCTAACTCCAAATCGTGTGTGCGGTAATTTCGATCATGATCCTTTAGCTGTCACGAACTATAAGCGACTACTCTCCCATGATGCATGAGCACACACCCCAATCCTTGTTGAGAGGCATCACTATATACGGCGAAGCCTCCAGGTCTATTTGGAATAGTTAACACAGGTGCCGTCATTAATCTCCTCTTTAATTCTTGGAAACTCTGCTCACACTGCTCAAACCATATAAAAGGAGTCTCTTTACATTTGAGTTTAGTCAAAGGAGTGGCAATCCTAAAAAATCATTCGCCAAACCTTCTATAATACCCTGTAAATCCTAGAAAACTCTGAATATCTGTAACTGTCCTTGGTCTCTCCCAATTAAGTACAACTTCTATCTTAGACGGGTCAACTGACACTTCGTCTTTAGATACAATATGACCAAGAAAGCTATTTGATCTAGCCAAAACCCACTCTTACTGATCTTCCTAAAAAGCTGCCTATCTCTGAGTATCTGCAGCACAATCCTCAAATGCTGTGCATGTTCTTCGTGAGACCGAGAATACACAAGGATGTCATCAATGAAGACTATCACAAACTGATCTAGATAGTCTTTAAATACCTCATTCATTAAATTCATAAAAGCAGCAGGGGTATTCGTCAAACCAAAGGGCATCACTAAGAACTCGTAGTGGCCATACCTAGTTTTGAGGGCCGTTTTCAAAATATCCTCTTTCCTGATTCTTAACTAGTGATAGCCTGATCTCAAGTCAATCTTAGAAAAGATAGAAGCCCCTCTCAGCTGGTCAAACAAATCATCTATTCTTAGCAGGGGATATTTGTTCTTCACCGTAGCCATGTTTAGTAGTTTATAATCTATGCATAATCTCAGGCTACCATCCTTCTTAATTATGAACAACACCGGAGCTCTCCATGGCGACACTCTAGGCCTAATAAAACCCTGGTCAAGCAATTCTTGCAACTGTTTCTTTAACTCTTCTAATTCGACCAACGCCATCCTATAGGGAGGTTTAGAGATCGGCTAAGTATCTGGCACTAAATCGATAGTGAACTTCAACTCTCTCTCCGGTGGTAAGCCAGGCAATTCATCAGGAAATACATCCGAAAACTCACATACTACTAGTATGTCTTCTATCCTCGGATGTTCCCGACTTGAATCGGAAACGAGTGCAATGTAACCTTCACATCAATAATTTAATCAATGTTTATTGATATAACCACATCTTTAAATTTCTCATAATAAACTTCATACATTTTCATTCCTTAACATTCAAACGTACACTGAACTTTTCAGGTATGGAGAAAGTTACAATCTTAGTGTAGCAGTCTAGACTCACACGGTTGGCCGCTAACCAATCCATCCCTAAAATCACATCAAAACCACACATGTTTAACAACACTAGATCTGCTAACATCACTTTATCTGCCACCTTGATTTCACAGCTTCTACACACCATATCAATCCTCTAGGACTCACGCATAGGGGTATTTACATGTAAAATATAATCTAAGGATTCATGCTTTAAACTCAGTTTGCATGCAAAATGTACATCAATAAAAGAATGCGTGGATCCCGAGTCAAATAACACATGAGCCTCAGGATTACAGATAAGAAGTGTACCTCGTATGGTCTCGGACGAAGTGTGGCTTTTGTGGCTGCAGGCAGTTCCTCACTCTATGGCCCATGTCCCCGCATCTAAAACATCCTTGTATGGTTTTGGAACAACTTCCCTCATGTGGTTGGCCACAATCTCTACAAACTTTAACCTTTGGCCTGACATTTTAAGGGGTCTCCATAATAGTTGGAGGAACCCTGGGTCTGTCAACTCTTCCTCTCGGTCCCTTAAACTGCCTCCTCTTAAAAGAACCTCTCCGAAAGTCTGTGTGGGAGGTCACAAGTCGCTTACTCTTATCCCCGGTCAAAATTTGAGACTCAGTCTGGGACTGTACGAACTCTAGTCCCCTCTATACTTCTTGTGCTCGTCTCAGAGCATCCTTAAACTCAGTGATACAGAGCCTTATCAACCGGTCTCTAATGTCGGGCCTCAGTCTATACACGAATCACTCTGTACGGAGCTCCTCATCTTTAAGGGTCTCTGAATCATACTTCAGTAGGGTGGTAAATCGGCTCTCGTACTCATCAATCGTCATATTGCCCTGAGCCAAATTTAAAAATTCAGCTTACATTCTCCTCTGGGCAGCTCTTGGCACATACTGAGTTCTAAACGCTGACTAAAACACCTCCCAGCTAATCACCCCATGGCTAGTCGCCATTATACTCTGATTAGTGCTCCACAAATCTCGGGCTTGTCCCTTTAACATGTAGGCACCCATACTAACCCTCTCAGCATCAGTACATCCCAAAAAGTCAAAAATGACTATCAACTCTGTCAACCACTCCTCAGCCTCTACAGGATCTTTAAGCCGGTGGGTTCATCTTCAGAAAATCCCTCAATTGACCCTTAATTCTGTTATCAAACTGGGCCTGTACCGAAGGCTGTGTGGCAGGGGGCACCGGGTCAGTCTGTAATGGGGGTGCGGGTGTGGTGGTGGAGGAGTCAAAACAGGTGTAGTCCCCGAGGCATTAGCCCCAAAATGCTGCGTGAATAGTACTGCCATCTACTCGAATCCTTGCTGCACATCATGCTCTAATCGATTCATTCGAGAGATAGGACTCTCCAGCAGTGGGGCAGGTGGTGGAGGTGGTTGTGCCTGCCTCCCAGAACGTCCTCTTCTCCCCATCATATCCTATCTCTTACGTGCCTACGCATATTCATTAAACATCGATTATAATTCTACCCGTTAGATTCAATTCATTACCAGACAATACAGACACTTGAGATGTAATCTATTTCCAATTACTCGACACTGACAGTACTAGGCAACCTTTGCTCTGATACCAGGAAATTTGTGACAGCATGGAAGTGCAGAAAATATGGCTTATTTAAAATTTTTCTTGTATTAAACCTCTTACTTACTCGGGTTGCATTCATGTACCGTATCATTTAATCATTTGTAACTATAATAAATCATAAACCCCAAGATCACACAATTTCTAATTCATAAAATCAAATAAATAATATCCCAAAGGGGTCAATTCACAAAACACGATTAATTTCTCACATGTCATCCTAGTTACATCCCAAAAATACCTAACACAAATGTCTGTATTACATCGTTGTCTGGATATAAAATTAACTGAATTATACTTTATGCATGTACAAACGATAGCTTGGGGAGATCTTGTCCACCAGCTTATATCACGTACCCGGCAGGCTCTAACACACTACTTTAAGTAATCTGGAGGAGGGAGGAAAAAGAAGGGGTGAGCTCTCAAAACGCTCGGTAAGGAGGATAAGGAAAAATTTATAAAATCATCATCACAACACAATATGATAGAAATATACGACCATGTAAAATGTTATAGAAATAAAGGTGGAAACAATGGCATCGACATAATTCACGTGATAAAGATCACAAATCATCATAACATCAAATCTCATTACGTGATAGAAATCATAGTTGTAAAACACATCATTCATCAAAGAAATCGAGACTAGGCATTTAAGAAAACTCAAATAAAATCATCGTCATAGGCACATCACATCAAATCAAATCATCCCCTAGGCGGACATCCTCAAAAGAGGGAAGCATCGACATCAATACATGGCTATGATTCGCTGTAGACTTGATCAGAGTCGTACAGCTGCGGTCTTACATGCTATTCAAAGCAAGGCCCGGTCTTACATGCTATTAAAGCAAGGCCACCCATCGCTACCAGAGCGGGGTCATCTCTCGTTACCACAACGGAGGTATCGGTCTTACATGCTACTGGAGCAAGGCCTAGTCTTACATGCTACCAGAGCAAGGCCACTCAACGCTATCAAGCGGAGTATCGATGTGCATCTCATGACACACCTTAGTCTCAGTAAAATATGCCATTGTTATATTAAAATCGTTTTGCCTTCACGTAGAGCCCATAATGGTTATTACAAAAATCTTTTTGGCTTATAACACGTTATATTCACAGTTACACAAAACTCATCAAAATCGAGCTCAAACCAATAAAACACTCACTCGTTCATCAAAGCAACAAATCATCTCATTTCTCATAAACATGCTTATTTCATTAAACCTTTTTCATGCTATCAAAACATTTTCAATCATCATTCGAAAACTCACAAGCACAAACAGTTTATTTCCCTTACCTCTTGCACCTTGAGTGGTACAATATCCTTCGATCCTCGGACTAGTCTCGTTTCTCGTGTCAGATTCTCGAGCTGTCCAAACATCATCAAATTGTAAATATTCATCGTTCTCCTTTCTCTTTTCACCTCACTTACACCTATACCTATACTATATCCGAGCTATCACTCTTAACACATACATTATCTCAAAACTTCTCCTACATCTTAATCATCACCTTAGCTAGCTCATAATCAATATAAGGTATCCACATTTCATTTTCCAACTATACTCATTGAGTGTTTCCCTCATGACTTAGACATTTCCAACCAAATATATATATATATATATATATACATACATATATCCATTCAGGAATAAATAAAATGATAATGCTTAAGAAAAACAAGGGTCTTGTGAGCTTACCTAGCTTGTCTCCTCTTGACCAAACTTGTAGAATGCTTGCTCTTTTTCTTTGTTAAATCCAATCCTTGATTTTCTAGTATGTTGTTCTCTTCACCAAGAGGAACAACTTTGTCTCTTACCCCTTGTCTAATTCTGTCTAGAATATGGTGAATCTGAGAGAGAGAAAGCTTGGTTTGGATAAAAATGGTGAATATTGAGGTTTGTAGATGAGAGAGGTTCGGTTTCCAGGCAAAATCCCGTGATTCTTATATAGGCAGAGGGTATGAGATCGATCTGGCATTGATGAAGATCGATCTTTGCTTGATTCAACTGCTCCAACTGCTCTATTAACAATTACAAGATCAATCTGGTAGAAGGTGGAGATCGATTTCTTCCAGGCCGATACTTAAGGAGACCAATCTGCCCTTGTGACAGGATCGATTCTTGCTAGGCATAGGCAGCCTGAGATTGATCTGTTCCCTTACGAGATCGATGTGCTTGCATGATTTTGCACATTTTCTTCATTATGGAGCCTTGAGATCGATCTCTCTTCCCTTGAAGATCGATTTGGCTTTCACAGATCCTACTACTATTGCACAAATTTTTAAGAAACTCAATGTAAAATTCACCATAATCTACTCTATAGTCCATATTTCATTCCATACACATTTAAGACTTAAAAACTTCATCTTCTTATACTTCATTAAATTCAAAACTTGTGTGTACATTGCAATATCATAATTACCTTCTCCAAACTATAAATATCATAGTTAAAGTACACAAAATTCACAGGTCTTACAGGTATTGAGTGGATTTTAGGCATAATTCCCTAAGCACTATGATCAGTAACAATATCGGTAATAATATCCATCCTAGCTAGTGATGGAGGTAGTGTCGCAAGTAACATAAACGTGTAGTATATAGGTTCGTTAAGATTCTAGAGTTGACTCCCATGGTCCCGGATCCATGTAGTACGTAAGTCCCTCAGTATTCTAGAGGTTGCTCCCACGATATAAGTAATATGACCATAGATTTAATCTAATCCCGCTGTGCAATTTTGAACCGAAACCTGTCTGCTGGTTTTCCAGATAAGTATAATTTTCCTAAAGCATTAGGCTCAATAGGCACAATATACAATAGTCTAGAACACAGAGCTTAATAGACGGGTAATGAAACCTAAAGCAACGCTAAAAAAACTTATAGTGGCTTGAAGGTCAAAGGGTTAGCCTACACTTAAAATAATGTTGAACACAGATTTCTCGTGTAGCACTTAGGCCCCTTGGGATTTCTAGAGATAACTCCCACGGTCCAAAAGCACTTGTGTGGAACTAAGGTCCCTTAAGATTTCTTTTTAAAGTGACTCTCACTGTTTTAAAACACTTATTCAAAACAATTTTGAGTTTCAAATCTGCGTAAATACGTTTTATTTCAAAGGTTAATTCAAACAAGGACTTTTTAAGCTATAAATATAATTTAATTTATTATAAAACTACTGTATAAAAATAGCTTGGATCAAAACATGTTGTGTATGAAATTACTTACGCATCACTAGATTCAAAGTTCAACTCAAAACCCACGCTTTTCAAGATAAAATATAATGCAAATCATTATAAAACTTATGCATAAAAAATAGCTTGGATCAAAATATGCTATGCATGAAATCACTTATGCATCAATGATATGCCACTACGTACTTGACATGGCTATCAAGGGTAATTTAATGCAGACCATGCACTCATACACTTAACTTATACAGCCACAATAATTAAAGTTCATAAGATTGTTTAACACTTGAACATTTTACTTCACTTAACATGCAAGTTTGGCTAGCCACAACACATAAGCAATAGTCAAGGTTTCAATCCAGCCCAAGCATGGTCTAAAATCAGAATTAAATTTGCATCTTTAGCGTACCTTCTCTTACCTTAGAATTCAATCAATAACAGAATGAGGGTTAGCTCAAGTTAGATAATTTATCAATTAATAAAAAGTAAAATCTCCTTCAAGATGACACTAACGAAATTTTACTTAACCTATTTACCTAAATGCTTAGCGATTTATGTTCCTCGAGCCTTTAAATCAAGCTTAGCTTCTAAACGTCCAAATTCACTACAAACCAATTTAATTAAGTCTTAATAACTTGTCCTCATTGCCCAATTACTTGATAAAGCATGCATCTTAAAATCGACATTGTTTAAATTCGTTTCCTAGGCCAAGGAGTAGCCTTTCACTATCATAAACTATTTTTATATATGTGTATATATATATATATATATATATATATATATATATATATATCTTCTAACCCACATACTCCACATTCTTAGCTTTATTTTTTATATCAAATCCATGGATACTTCATGTAATATATATCATATTCAACTCATCATGTTCCATGTTAACCCACTATTAATTTATCTAACAAAAATTTAGGCATTAATTATTGTAACAAACTCAATTTCGCAAAAATTTTGAACTAATTGTTTTCTTTTTTTCTTACTTAGGTTTGTCAACGACCAGTTTAGGCTCTAATTAATTCATTACTGACTTGTTAGTCCATGATCCGAGTCTTATTGTACGTGATGTGATTCAAATTAATCTTTTCTTATTAATACTGTTTACTTTAGAACTTGATTTAACTCCAAATCATTTAAATATCATACATCAAAATGTGAATTGTATACTTAACCAAATCATGTCACATCACATCCTAAAATGAATGATAAATTACATCCAATATAGTCGAGGAGACCACATTTGATGTCCATTATAGCTCGAAAATACATCCGGTAAATATCATACTTTACATCCCATAATTAGAAAATACATAAACTGTATATGAAAGTCTAGAAATACAAACTGTAAACAAAGAGGACATACACCTCTCAAAAAGACTAGCAGTCGGTGGATGAAAGACACACCTTTCGATGCTCACATCGGATAGCACTACGGTCTACTGAAGATAATTTGAAAGGTGGTAAAAAGGGGTGAGTTTATCGCCCAATAAGAGTACATATTAAAGGGAAGGCATCATATAAATAAAATCATGGAAATAAATCATACAGAACAAATCGAATAGAGTGTACCCTATAGTTGGCTCGGGAGTTTAGGGATAGAATTGTGCTTTTGGAACATCTCAATTATCCTACAATGGTATGCCTCAATGCATATATATTCAAAACATTTCATACCGATAAAGGTCCAGAACAAACTCAAACTTTTTCTTACAAATTCATACTAACACATATACAAATATACATACAAATATCAATAAGCGACTAGGCAAGTATCCTCAAAAGTAGACATGCAGTTCTAAAACAAATATATATGGTAACTAGCATTCAAATGTCCCAAAAAGGGAATTCCTAATAAAGGAAATGAACCTATGCTCATGGTCAGAGTCCTCAGTCCCACTTGATCAGATGAGTACTGGGAGGCTATCGAGGTGATCAATGTCACTCAACAATTAAACAAATGTAGTTTGAATGGATGGCAATGAATGCCCATAGTGCATGTACTAAAGGTGGCTTAACAGTCTCTAACTCAAAGGTCCAAAACTTATTTAGCATGATCCCATAAGATAATCGAAATAGTACTTTTTTATTTCAATATAATACATACTAACTAGGATAGAATCCCAAGAAATCATAATTATCAAAATTTAAAATATTTAATCCCACATTAAAACAATGTAAATCCATTTAAAGGAAAATCATTTATTTTATAATCGATAAAATAAGTTATTTATGCAATTTTTTTAAACAAATGCAATTTAATGCAATTTATTGGGATTTTCAAACACTTACATAAACCAAACATACTTTATAAATCAGGCATATTTGGTTTCAAATAATTTATGCCAACGTGCATGGTTTATGCATAAATTCGAAAGTCACCCACATTAATTTCAACAATTTCAGTTGAATCTGTTAAAAAGACCTATGATTGAAAACAATGCATTTATGGCAAAATCATTCTCAAGACTTAACCACAAAGTGCCCATGTCTTAGGCATACATCTTTTACCAACTTAACAAAGTAGTAACTCCTAATTGAGGTCACCAATCAAACTAGGCTATGCATCTGTATAGCCTATACCATCTTCCCTCAAAAGATTCCTTTTTTGCTGTAACGCCAATTCAAACAAGTCTAATTACCATTAAGCATACTTAATTAAACCCTCATACATTCAATGACAACCATTTTCTCACCACAATATCGATTCTAAGACCTCCACTATCATTATGAGTTCTCTTAGTATCTCAATAATATTTAAGTATTATTTTAACGGTATCCCACGATAATATTGAAACCGTTCAAATATTAAAACAATTTCTCATAACCTATTGCAGGGATTTATCCATAATTATATAATCACTATTCACATCATAACCTCCTTAGGAGTAATGATTTGTAAAATCAATTTTACATATACAAGTTCATATTTAGATGAGAAATCCTATAAATCCTCAAGATATTTAAAATTTCACAATTCATTTTATATAATACCTCAAAGTAGTATTAAATCCACAAAATTCTTCAAGGCATTAAAATTCCTTATTTAAATCTTATAATTCTCGTAACATTATCCTTAGTTAAATACTCCAAGGCATGACCACAATTTATCATATATATATATATATTATTCTCATTCACATGATAATATAACTCTTACTTCTGTCATTTAGCAATAGGATACTGTACATCATTTGAATATCACTTACACTATATCATCAGATAGCATTTGTTACCCCATTGGACATGATCATTAAATATATTCTTCATAGTGTTATTTAGCATCCTAATGCCACCCATCAAATATATATATATATATATATATATATATTACTTCTGTATACTTCCTTTAAACATCTCTAACTAATCATGCTTTAAGCTAAATTAATTCCAACCCACCTCCATGAGCACTATTTACTTAGATCTCATACTCCATCAAATTCCCTTAACATTCTATCATTATAATGAATCTCATTAGTCATCATTCAATAAATAACACTAACCACATATATATTCCTTACCTTAATCCAATATGTACTAAATTCGAAAGCCTCCTTCTCCAAAGATTTCCTATAAATTTAATACCATATTCAAACTTAATAAACAGCATTTTATCTAACATATTTAAGCCACAATAAGAGAAAAATCTTACCCTTTAAAATTCCTTAATACCGAGTCTTCCCTTCATTTTCTTTCTCCCTGAAAAACTTCTGTTTCACCTTCAATGTAGCTGGGTTTCAACGTTTTCCAGCCTTTATCTAGCCTTCTTCTGCTTCTAATTCAATTCTAGTTTCTGTTTGTTGATCTAAACCAGCCAATAAGTCCCCTACTGCCCTTGTTTCTCACGCACCAACCACCTCTGTTTGGCCACGTTCTGGCTTTAGTATTCCATTTAGCTTCCATTTCAGCTCCTTCCACCCTCGGTTCTTCCTTATCCAGCTACTAGCCAAGAGGTTTAGCCTTCCTCTCCTCCTTCTCACGCCAACAATTTCTTCTCTGATTCTTCATCGTGGTTCTTGTAGCCCGATGAGGAACTTCCAATGTTACCAAGAGCTCTACGGTCGCCTGACCCTCTCGGTCAGCTTTCGTTTCTTCTTTTCGCGTGTTTCAGCTTTAATTTCTCTTTAAGGAGTTTAAGTCCTTCATTTCCCTTGTTTCCTCTGAACCTGCCCTTACACTCTTCACTATTTCACTACTGTCTCTCCATTTCGTGCTTTTGTTTTATAGAGGAAACACTTACTGTTGAATAGCTTGTAATAGAACTCAATCTCACAATACTTATAAAGAAAGCAATGATTGGTTTATAAGAGAAAATCAAACTTAGAATGTAACTTGAAGTACTAAAGGCTTGTGAGCTTGCTTGGACCTTTGACTAATTTTAAAAGTCAAAGATGGGTACTCGGGCACTTGGGGCATTTGGGCTTTGGGCTCTTGGTTTTGAATATTTTATTTTTTGTAGAAATCTTTAATTTTTTTGAATTAAAAAAAGAACATTTAACTATTCCAACAGACATATTTTCAGTTATGTCTGGAACAATTGTGTCTGAAAATCAATGGTTGTTAATTAATAGACCATTACAACCATTGATTTGCAACTATTTAGAACCTATAAACTCTTGGTTGATTTCCAGAAACACTTACTCTTGATCTTTCACAATCCATAAAAAAAACTCTAAAGGTTTTATTGTATCCTGGGGTAACTTGCTTCTGTGTGAAGCAATATTACACTCAGGAAAGTGTAATACTACACGCCTCAAAGCCAAGTTGCCATATACCATCTGAAATTTCCTAACAATTTGAGGGTAATATTATCTAACATGACACTTGTTACCAATCATGTGTTCATTAATCAACAAGATCCTATCAAGTTGAACCAATTCGATGAGACTAATTTCACCAGATGTAAGGATGAGATGAAATTTCTTCTCACCACCCTTAAGGTCTTCTATGTTCTGGATACGAATATGCCACCCTTACTAGCACCAACACCAAAAGATATTAATGAAGTAAAAGAAGAATGAAAGAAACGTGCAAAGGATGAATTAGTGTATCGGGGACATATTTTGAATTCGATGACAGATCGGTTGTATGATCTTTACGTAAACTATACAACACCTAAGGAGATTTGGAGTGCCTTGAAAACCAAATAATAGAGTGAGAAAAGAGGTATAGATAAATTTTTGGCATTAAATTATTTTGACTTCAAGATTACTGATGACATGCCAGTCATGGATCAAGTCCATGATCTACAAATACTGGTTTCCAGATTAAGAGATTTGGAAGTGACTGTTCCTGAGACTTTGTAAATTAGAGCAATTTTATCAAAATTGCCTCCTTCATGGAACAACTATAGGAAAAAGGTCTTGCAGTCACCAAAAAGTTTCACACTGGAACAATTCCAAACTCATCTTCAAATTGAATGTGAAACTTGAGTCAGAGATGAAAAGCTCCAAACAGAAAAGGGTGTGAATTCAAGGGGAATTTCACAAGTAAATGACATAGAAATCAATTCTGGAAAATCTGAAAATAAGTTTGTTAAGAATGAAAACAAACTTAGGGTTCAGAAATCTGGTGAATTCAAGAAGTTTAACAACAAAAAGAAGAATAAGGCCTGTTTTCATTGTGGAAAGAAGGGACACTACATGTAAGACCCGAAATTATTTAAAATACGAAATGAATGAGTATTCGTGAAGAGAAGTCGGGTTAAATTAATCCCGAACACGTGCAAGGGCAGAATGGTCAAAAGATCGAAAGTTGGAATAATTTCGATAAGGAAAAATTAATTAAAAATATGGATTTGAGAAATCTTGGTCAATAAAGGAGAAATAAATTTATATTGGGTTAAATTGATCAAAATAATAATTTATGAGAATTAATCAAAATTAATTGGGATTTTTAGTTCAGAAAAATAATCCCGAAAATAATCAAAAAATATACTGAAAAGTCATTCGGGACACTATCCCGAAAATACAAAGAAATTATACCCGAAAAAGGATTAAAATATAATAAATAAATTAAATTAAATTAAATTAAATTAATTAATTTGGAATAAAATAATAATTTTAAGGGATATTTGGGTATTTTTAAGGTATTTGAATGATTAAAATAATAATAATAATAATAATAATAATAATAATAATAATAATAATAATAATAAAAGAGAAAGAGAATTGAAAAAAAAAGAATCAGAATTGTCGGGGAGAGAGAGAAGAAGAAAACGGAAAATAGACGAAGCAGCCGACCGAGGAGTCCGATGAGCCACCGGCGGCCGTTGAGCCCAGGCGAAGGTCGAAAAAGCTAGAGCAAATCTCGGCGATTCCAACGGTACCATCAACGCGCGTCGACGGCAGCTAATCACGGCGAATCGATCGATGAAAGTTTCAGGGAGAAATCGCCTCTGTCCCGGCGAACGGCGGCGTCTTGGCTCCGATCCTACCCCGCTAAACGATCCCCAGGCTGAGACGGTTCTGTTGAGGCCATTGGATGCCGACGAAATGGCCGAAATCGCCGGCGACGGCCAAGAGGAGAAATGGGTCCCGACGGCCGGAGGAGAACAGGCCGGACCGGCCATTTTTCGGCGAGCTCGAGGCGAACCAAGCCCAGATTCGTGATGCGGACGACCCAACGGAGATGCTGGCGGTGGAAGCCGGCGGAGAACCGGCCGGCAAGGCGGTGAACCGACCGAACCGGAGTGAACCGGCGGTCTGAACTGGTCCGAACCGGACTGAACCGGTTCAGCCAAAAAGAGGAGGAAAAAAGGAAGAAAAAGGGAAAAAGAAAAAGAGAAAAAATTGGGGAAAAATCTCGACGATGCAATCGAGCTACGGGTAAGTCAGTAGTGGTCGAAATTGACCCGATTTAAATTTCGGAGTATTTAATTTAATTAATTTTGGACTGAAAACTTACCCGAAAAATTATGAAATTATGTAGCTCGACGATTGGCATCCACCGAGAGCTCGAGACAACCTCGAATTTTGTACTAGCATGAAATCTCGGGTAAGTGACCCTTATTTACGACAGTTTACATCGTTATGCGTGATATGAATTTAAATTCCGCATAAATTGAATTAAATTATGAAAATTTAGATAAATTGTCGTAAATATTAAATTTAGCTATTCGAGAGCTAGAACGAGGCCCAATAAATTATTAGTGGGCCCAATGAGCCCAATAGGCCTCGATAAAGTGAAAATTAAGTGGGAAACGAGCTTAAGGCCGATTAAGGCCCATTAAGGTGCAATCGGGCCCAATAGGGGTAAATGGGCCCAACGATTTAAATTAAGCCCAGAAAAGATTAAATAAAATTAAATTGTATAATATCTGACCTGAGGAATATTAATACGCAGTTTCGGGCATTTGATTGGGAGCATATCGGACTGCGCGACGAGACAACAGTGGAAAAGAAAAGGTCAGACTCGACAGGAAAATAAGGTAAGGGAATTCTACGGACAGCTAGAGGTAAACTTTACGAAATTTCAAGTTCATATGCAATCTTTAAAATTTATCTGAAGGGTCTAGAGGTCGAATAATAATTTTAGTGCCCCGAATGGGCAAATTACTAAAATACCCTTGTTAAGGGTAAAATTTACAAATTTAGGAAAAATTGAGAGGAGCAAGAACAAGAGGGTTCTGCTCGTTCTGGAGACATTTTAATGATGCATGAGTAGGCTGGCTAACCTTGAAAGAAAATGCACAGCATTGCATACTTTCAATTATATAACTGTTTTGGAAACTGTTTTGAGAAAACAGAGCCGCCTACGTGTTTTTATTTACATGTGACGTGTTAGAGCTCAGCTCGCACGATGTTTTGATTTGGGTGATGCATGCATTGGTGTTGGAGCGAGAGCTCGTACTAGAGTTTTACATGCATAGGTGCTAGAGTATAACTCGCACCAGATTTCACATGCTTTTTCGTGACACGGTGCTAGAGTCTAACTCGCACCAGATTTTACAAGATTTTCATGTGATTTATATATAAAGTGCTAGAGCCTAGCTCGCACTATTTTTACTGGATTTGTCGAGTAGCGCTGTCTGCCCTTGGAGTCAGCCAAAAGGCCCAACAGGCTCAAAAGACCTCTTAAGCGGGGTGAGAGTGAGGGATGAGGTTGGCGGCCTTGTGGGGATATAAAGCGGGCTCTGCCGATTTTACTTGGTTTGATGAGAGTGCTGAGCATCGCTCGCACTGATTTTATGAGAACATGCGATGAGCCGTGCTAGGAGCATCGGGTAGACTGTGTGTCACCGATTTAATAGGCTCGCACGTACGTTTTGAGACGTGGCATGAGTATTGAGAAACAAAACCTCTCTATGGGAAGCAGGCCATTTGGGCTGGAGTACCTAGAGTGATATGGGTCCATGGAGTACGATGTACCGTGCAAGTAGCATGGAGTACGATGTACCGTGGGGTATCTTCGGATACGGTATCTTTGTGATACGGGGTATCTTCGGATACGGTATCTTTGTGATACGGGGTATCTTCAGATATGGCATCTCCGGATGCGTAGGATCGGATAAGACCGATGGGTTGGATTGACCCACCTCTCGGGCGGTTCCCGATCAGGGTGAGACCTCGCACACTAGGATCCGTGAAGCTAGAGGGACTCACGAGGACACATATTGGCCAGTCCTGGTTATTGCCGATATACAGATGTTGCCTAGTCTTGCATGTCGACGATTTTGATGAGATCAAACCGGGTTTTAAATTAAATGTGCATGATGGTTATTTCCATGCTTTTTAAACCCATATGTGATGTAAACAGATTTTCATGATTTTGTGTGAGTCAGGATCACCCGAAGGAGGGGTCGAGTCCTGACTTTACTGTAAAATTTTAAACGAGAAAGATATGATTTTGAATATAATTGCATGTTGAATTTTCCGTGCAAAATTGATTTACATAACATCATAACTCATATCATCTGTTTTAAAATGTGTGGAGAAAGGGTGGTTTATGCATGGCACTACGTTCATGTAGGTAGTATGGTTACCTACTTGTTCGTAGGATTGCCTTACTGAGCTTGATGTGCTCACCCCTTTCATTTTCTCCCACAGATAATCTCCAGTTGAAGTTGAGGCGACTCAGTACTGCATTCTGGATATCCGCTGCTGCCCATCAACATAAGGTATATACACTTGTACATATTGTATCTACATAAGCATAGCACAGTAACATGTTTGTAAGTAACTTTAGGGGATGTATAATTAATGTAAACAATTATAAATGAC
Organism: Firmiana major; assembly: GCA_033439115.1. Lineage (NCBI taxonomy): Eukaryota > Viridiplantae > Streptophyta > Magnoliopsida > Malvales > Malvaceae > Firmiana > Firmiana major. The sequence continues at coordinate 38,168,456 of CM065908.1, read as the reverse complement.
TGGAGAAGAAATAAGTTCGATGGTAATTGAATGGTGGGACTGGCATTGACGCACAGCCCAATTTGTTAGTGGAGTGTGGTCACGATCAGAAGACATGTAAGAATTTAAGTAATAAAAATAAACAAAACGCGAAAAATTAACTCTGATTTTTGGGTAGTTTGGGTCGTGACATATAAAGGTGGTATCAGAGCAGCAATTGGTCTGATGTGTGTCAGTGTCAGTAATTAGGAAATTACATCCCCGTGTTACTGTGCTTGGTTAGATACAATAGTGTATATCGAGATGGGTTTTGACTAAGAAATGGTCGAGAATGCAGGAATGCTTAATATGAGTCGCGTTAGATGAGATAGTGCACGAGGCAGAGGTCGTAGAGGTAGACCTGAGTCTGCTAAGTCGTGCTGAGTTTAACTATGAGAATCAGTATGAGATTGAAATTGAGGCTATGTTGAGCATGTCCCACTGAGTCCGACAGAGAGATCGGACAGTATTGAGACACGCTTCGCGAGGTTGGAGCGGAGTGTGGAGATTATTTTGAGGAGCTAATTGCTCAGATTATGACTAAGATCAGAGGGCGCAGCGGAGCATTGGTGGAAGTCCGCTTGACCCATCTTAAGTATTAAACATCCAGAGCTGACGTGAGAAATGTTTATGGATGTATTACGGTGATAGGATATCCCGGACATGATTTAAAGGAAACTTCGGATTAAAAGTCCTTACTCTAACCCAGAGGATTTGATTTATTGATGAGTATGATTTATGATTATGAAACTCAGTTATATTCTTGGACAGATATTACCTCGACACTATGAACAAGTGACAGTCGAGACGTCTAAAAGTTCATGAAATGGCTCAACTTTTGAATTAGAGACTGATTGGCCCGTGAGATACTACTTATATCGAGGCAGTGTACAGATTTACAGTTAGGTAAATAAGAACATGAATTGCACGCCTCTGAGATTGGGAAAGGTAGTGAGGGCTGAAATAGAGACAGAAAAGAGAATCGAGAAATGACAGAGATGTTAAAAATGGGAAAATGGTAATTGGTAAAAGATTTAATTTGACGAGTCATGGAGTAAGATAATTGGTAAGGCCCCAGTGCATCCAATTTTGGCACTGTTGAGGGGCATTGTGATTGGAGGACCCCGACCTGCTACGAAGCAGTGTAGCAGTGTAAGCAGTGTGAGATGTGTGGTGGATACCACGGAAGGAGGGTCTATACCTACACTGTATTGATGAAAATGGCCGTTAAGTGTGGTAAGACGGACCATTGATTTTGATTACACAGAGTTGGGCGAGATCGCCCCACAGAAAAGTAAAGAGACAGAGAAAAACTTCGTTGGTATAGCTGCAACGAAAAAGGAGGTCATAGCCAAAAAGAAAAAGGAAAGTAAGTTGTTGGACGAAGGCGAGAGGATGTCTTGGACCAGGACACTATTGATGTTTCATGGATGTGGTGTAAGATACCACACTTGTTATGAATAATGAAGTACATATGTTCATTGATCCTGGTACCACACACTTATTCGTACAACCTTCATTCGCATATAAGTGAGTAAAAGGCATGAATGCCTACATCATTGGGCATAATACTGATAAATGAGTACCCCAATAGAGGAGGATTAATTAACGGAATATGGATATAGAGAGTTTAAGTGACAAAAAGGGGTGCAACAGTTGAAATTAAAGGAGTAAAGGATTATACTCATGAAATGAATAATGACAAGAGTTTCGTTATAATTGATACACTAAGGAGATAATCTTTGAGATATGCTTGATTTTAAATACAAGATGTATTGGAGTAAGAGGCGTATGCTAGGTAAGAACATCTTTACGATATGAAGTAATTAGGATTGAAGCAATTAGTAGCGAATATAAATTGTGACCACATGGACTGACATATAAAGTAACTGTGGTTAAGTCTGAAGGTTAATAAAGGTATTTCAAAATACCTCCCCGACTGAAGACTTGAAAGCGTCTAAAAGTATATATATATATATATAACCTATAACGTGAAATCGATTGTCGTAATAGATAACTTTAGCATTAGGATACCTTTACTAAGACAATAAGAATATTAAAATTCGACAAATCATAAAAGTTAACATAGTAAAAATTTAATAAGAGCCGTTAAGATAAGAAAAGGAAATGACGCAGGTTAGTACCTGAAAACGTAAGCGATTTTGGAGGATCTTATACGCTTATGCGTAAATAAGTCAAGGATTGGATCGAGTTGTAATCATCATTATCGATGATATGTTGGGTGTATTTAAAGTCTAGGGCAAATTGTAAGCAATAATTGGAAATGGCTTTTACAAATAGGTTGTTACGAGTTCTCAATATGGTCTACTTGGTTGACACGTTTAACTAAGAAAACGTGGTCTTTGAGTGAGATGATAGATGTGACGGGAATTTGGTGTAATGAAGTATGAACTGACCACCGTGATTAATTTCACCATACCCAACAGCTCAAGAGGTTCTCAGTGAGTATGGATACCTCGAAATAATGAAGGAGCTGTGTATTGATGTATAATGGGAAGATAGTCAATTATGGAGTCAGACAACTCCTTGATCACGAAATAAACTATCTGACCCATGATTTAAAGTTGGCAACAGTATTTGTACCGAGGATATGGTACTATTATGTACACGGTGAGAAATTTTGGATATGCACTGATCATAAAGCCCGAGTATCTGTTTTCACAGAAAGAGGCGAATATGAGAATACATAGTGGGTTAGAGCTTCTGAGGGATTTTGATTTGTGAAAATTGTACCACCCAGGAAAGGCTAATGTGATGGCTAATGCCTTGAGTATAAAGAGCCTCGGGATGGTACCGCATATGATGGTCAGGGAGCGTGAGCTGCTAGAGCAGTTATGAGCCTCAATGTTGATGTGATCCCTTCTGATGATGACAGTGATTGTGTGACAGCTAGCCTGAGATTAGAACCGGATGAGAGTGCCCGGATTTGACAGGCTTAGCGTGATGATCGGCAGGATGTCGATAGTTTGGGTCAGATTCAGAAGGGTACAGTGATAGAGTTCACAGAGTATGAAAATGATTTACAGAGAGGTTCAGAAACAGTATGAGTGCTCCCCAGGACCACAGTTGATGAGATAGTAATATTGTCAGAAGCTCACTCTTCGGGATATACAGTGCATACGGAAGTAACGAAAATATATCGAAATCTCTGAAAAGGGTATTGGTGGTCAGATGTGAAAAGAGATATGGTAAAGCTTGTGGAAAAGTGCTTAGTATGTCAGCAGAATAAGGTAGAGTATTAAAAGTCTGCAGAGTTATTGCAGCACCTACCTATATCGACACGGCACGGAAAATGAGAGCAAGTCTCTATGAATGTCGTGATGGGTTACAGAGAACCCAGGTGAATTACGAGGCTATTTGGATGATAGTCGATAGAGTAATTAAGTCTACCCACCTTCTGGTCATGAACTCCCCAAATACTCAGAGTGTGTATGAGGATTTAGGTATAAGGAAGATTGTGGAACATTAAGTAGCGTTCCAGTGAGCATGGTATCATATAGGGATTCCCGCTTCACTTCCCACCTCTGAGGATATTTTTAGGAAGCTATGGGAACCCGACTGAGTATTAGCACAGCTTTCCATCCTCAGACAGATGGTCAGTCAGAGAGGACTGTACAGGTTCTGGAGGATCCGATGAAAGCGTGTGCCGTTAATTTTATAAGCTCCTGGGATGATCAGTTATTACAAATCGAATTCGTCAATAGTGACAATTGGCAGTTGAGCATCGGGATAACAAGATATGAGGTAGTGTATGGCTGTAGGGGTTGTTCCCCAAATTGGATAAGAAAAAGTGGGTGACAGATAGAATCATTTTCGACTTTGGATAATAAGTCTCTGAGGATGTTTTAGTTAAGAGTGAGAGATTAAGAACACCTCAGAGCAGATAAACAAGTATTGGAATTCACCCTTGGTGAATTAGTACGGTTGAAATGTTTCTTGTCCTAAGAGAATAAGGACATAGCAAGCTTTTGGAAGAAGGTAAGTTGAGTTTCGCTGGATTGAATATTTTGAGAGATTGGACAAGTGGGAGATAAGACCTGTAGGTTTGTGTTATCACCTGAATTAACAGGTGCCCACAATGTGTCTCAGCTTTTGATGCTTTGGCAATACTATCCAGATCCAGCATAGGTGATCGAATATGAACTCCAAAAGTTCAGTTTAATGAAAATATAAGTATATTGAAGAAGTTGATTCGGGCATTAAACAGGAAAGAGAAAGTATTGAGGTTTAAGATGATCTCCCTAATTAAAGTCCTTTGGTAGTAATACACTTCGGAAAAAGGTCACATGAGAATTAAAGAAGTATGCTACGATTGATGTACCCGGAGTAGTCTATAGACTCATATGAATTGGTTCTAATTTGGAGGACCAAATTCCTTAAGTGGGGGAGATTTGTAAGACCCGAAATTATTTAAAATACGAAATGAATGAGTATTCGTGAAGAGAAGTCGGGTTAAATTAATCCCAAACACGTGCAAGGGCAGAATGGTCAAAAGATCGAAAGTTGGAATAATTTCGATAAGGAAAAATTAATTAAAAATATGGATTTGAGAAATCTTGGTCAATAAAGGAGAAATAAATTTATATTGGGTTAAATTGATCAAGATATTAATTTATGAGAATTAATCGGAATTAATCGGGATTTTTAGTTCGGAAAAATAATCCCGAAAATAATCGAAAAATATACTGAAAAGTCATTCAGGACAATATCCCAAAAATACAGAGAAATTATACCCGAAAAAGGATTAAAATATAATAAATAAATTAAATTAAATTAAATTAATTAATTTGGAATAAAATAATAATTTTAAGGGATATTTGGGTATTTTTAAGGTATTTGAATGATTAAAATAATAATAATAATAATAATAATAATAATAATAAAAAGAGAAAGAGAATTGAAAAAAAAAAGAAGAATCAGAATTGTCGGGGAGAGAGAGAAGAAGAAAACGAAAAACAGACGAAGCAGCCGACCGAGGCGTCCGATGAGCCACCGGCGGCCGTTGAACCCAGGCGAAGGTCGAAAAAGCTAGAGCAAATCTCGACGATTCCAACGGTACCATCAACGCGCGTCGACGGCAGCTAATCCCGGCGAATCGATCGACGAAAGTTTCGGGGAGAAATCGCCTCTGTCCCGGCGAACGGCTGCGTCTTGGCTCCGATCCGACCCCGCAAAATGATCCCCAGGCTGAGACGGTTCTGTTGAGGCCATTGGATGCCGACGAAACGGCCGGAATCACCGGCGACGGCCAAGAGGAGAAATGGGTCCCGACGGCCGGAGGAGAACAGGCCGGACCGGCCATTTTTCGGCGAGCTCGAGGCGAACCAAGCCCAGATTCGTGTTGCGAACGACCCAACGAAGATGCTGGCGGTGGAAGCCGACGGAGAACCGACCAGCAAGGCGGTGAACCGACCGAACCGGAGTGAACCGGCGGTCTGAACCGGTCCGAACCAGACTGAACCGGTTCAGCCAAAAAGAGGAGGAAAAAAGGAAGAAAAAGGGAAAAAGAAAAAGAGAAAAAATTGGGAAAAAATCTCGACGATGCAATCGAGCTACGGGTAAGTCAGTAGTGGTCGAAATTGACCCGATTTAAATTTCGGAGTATTTAATTTAATTAATTTTGGACTGAAAACTTACCCGAAAAATTATGAAATTATGTAGCTCGACGATTGGCATCCATCGAGAGCTCGAGACAGCCTCGAATTTCGTACTAGCATGGAATCTCGGGTAAGTGACCCTTATTTACGACAGTTTACATCGTTATGCGTGATATGAATTTAAATTCCGCATAAATTGAATTAAATTATGAAAATTTAGATAAATTGTCGTAAATATTAAATTTAGCTATTCGAGAGCTAGAACGAGGCCCAATAAATTATTAGTGGGCCCAATGAGCCCAATAGGCCTCGATAAAGTGAAAATTAAGTGGGAAACGGGCTTAAGGCCGATTAAGGCCCATTAAGGTGCAATCGGGCCCAATAGGGGTAAATGGGTCCAACGATTTAAATTAAGCCCAGAAAAGATTAAATAAAATTAAATTGTATAATATCTGACCTGAGGAATATTAATACGCAGTTCCGGGCATTTGATTGGGAGCATATCGGACTGCGCGACGAGACAACAGTGGAAAAGAAAAGGTCAGACTCGACAGGAAAATAAGGTAAGGGAATTCTACGGACTGCTAGAGGTAAACTTTACGAAATTTCAAGTTCATATGCAGTCTTTAAAATTTATCTGAAGGGTCTAAAGGTCGAATAATAATTTTAGTTCCCCGAATGGGCAAATTACTAAAATACCCTTGTTAAGGGTAAAATTTACAAATTTAAGAAAAATTGGGAGGAGCAAGAACAAGAGGGTTCTGCTCGTTCTGGAGGCATTTTAATGCATGCATGAGTAGGCTGGCTAACCTTGAAAGAAAATGCACAGCATTGCATACTTTCAACGATATAACTGTTTTGGAAACTGTTTTGAGAAAACAGAGCCGCCTACGTGTTTTTATTTACATGTGACGTGTTAGAGCTCAGCTCGCACGATGTTTTGATTTGGGTGATGCATGCATTGGTGCTGGAGCGAGAGCTCGCACTAGAGTTTTACATGCATAGGTGCTAGAGTATAACTCGCACCAGATTTCACATGCTTTTTCGTGACACGGTGCTAGAGTCTAACTCGCACCAGATTTTATAAGATTTTCATGTGATTTATATATAGAGTGCTAGAGCCTAGCTCGCACTAGTTTTACTGGATTTGTGGAGTAGCGTTGTCTGCCCTTGGAGTCAGCCAAAAGGCCCAACAGGCTCAAAAGACCTCTTAAGCGGGGTGAGAGTGAGGGATAAGGTTGGCGGCCTTGTGGGGATGTAAAGCGGGCTCTGCCAATTTTACTTGGTTTGATGAGAGTGCTGAGCATCACTCGCACTGATTTTATGAGAACATGCGATGAGCCGTGCTACGAGCATCGGGTAGACTGTGTGTCACCGATTTAATAGGCTCGCACGTGCGTTTTGAGACGTGGCATGAGTATTGAGAAACAAAACCTCTCTGTGGGAAGCAGGCCATTTGGGCTGGAGTACCTAGAGTGATATGGGTCCATGGAGTACGATGTACCGTGCAAGTAGCATGGAGTACGATGTACTGTGGGGTATCTTCGGATACGGTATCTTTGTGATACGGGGTATCTTCAGATACGGTATCTTTATGATACGGGGTATCTTCGGATACGGCATCTTCGGATGCGTAGGATCGGATAAGACCGACGGGTTGGATTGACCCACCTCCCGGGCGGTTCCCGATCAGGGTGAGACCTCGCACACTGGGATCCGTGAAGCTAGAGGGACTCACGAGGACACATATTGGCCAGTCCTGGTTATTGCCGATATACAGATGTTGCCTAGTCTTGCATGTCGACGATTTTGATGAGATCAAACCGGGTTTTAAATTAAATGTGCATGATGGTTATTTCCATGCTTTTTAAACCCATATGTGATGTAAACAGATTTTCATGATTTTGTGTGAGTCAGGATCACCCGAAGGAGGGGTCGAGTCCTGACTTTACTGTGGAATTTTAAACGAGAAAGATATGATTTTGAATATAATTGCATGTTGAATTTTTCGTGCAAACTTGATTTACATAACATCATAACTCATATCATCTGTTTTAAAATGTGTGGAGAAAGGGTGGTTTATGCATGGCACTACGTTCATGTAGGTAGTATGGTTACCTACTTGTTCGTAGGATTGCCTTACTGAGCTTGATGTGCTCACCCCTTTCATTTTCTCCCACAGATAATCTCCAGTTGAAGTTGAGGCGACTCAGTACTGCATTCTGGATATCCGCTGCTGCCCATCAACATAAGGTATATACACTTGTACATATTGTATCTACATAAGCATAGCACAGTAACATGTTTGTAAGTAACTTTAGGGGATGTATAATTAATGTAAACAATTATAAATGACTGGAGAAGAAATAAGTTAGATGGTAATTGAATGGTGGGACTGGCATTGACGCACAGCCCAATTTGTTAGTGGAGTGTGGTCACGATCAGAAGACATGTAAGAATTTAAGTAATAAAAATAAACAAAACGCGAAAAATTAACTCTGATTTTTGGGTAGTTTGGGTCGTGACACTACATCAAAGATTGTAGAGTCAATAATACAGAGGATAAGAAGAATAACGACAGTGGTTCTGGAAAATCTAATCAAGCCAATATGGTTGTTAAAGATGATGACATGGAATTTGTGGCCATGGTTATTGAACTGAACATGGCAACAAATGAAGGAACCATGTAGTGGTTTCTTGATTCCGGAGAAACCATACTAAAGAACGAAAGAGAGTTTTCCAACACTTATACTGAAGAACAAAGTGAAGTCTTTATGGGAAACCATACTTGTAAGACCCACTTTTAGTGATGTATTCCTTATGATTCATATGATGTAACACATTTCCATATATTAATTGAATCATAAGAAAAGCTTTTGGCTTGAATGAGAGTGCAAAGAGAATGAATGAATATTCATGAATGCATGTACTGGTTAAATAAAGGCTGAAGAGGCCACAAATTTAACGAATAAAATTTAAAACATTCAGACGAAATATAAGGACTTAAAACACGAAATGATAATGCGAGACCTGTGAATTTTAAGTAGCCTTTTATGATTCCAAGCAGTACACACAAGTCACATTGTATGTGAATCATAAGAAATAAACCTTTCCATGCTCTGAGTGGGAATAAAATTCAAAATGACTAGTGAAGCAATCAAAGGCAAGTTTTCCTTTGAATTTTGGGAAAAATCTGTAGTTGGAAACTTGCATATGAAGGCCAGATCGATCCCCTACTAAAAGCAGATCGATCTCTTATTCAAGTAGAACGATCTCAATTTAGTTCTATCTTGAAAGGATCGATCCCTTCCTAAGTGCAGATTGATCTCCATTTAATTTTGCCAACAGCAGATCGATCTCCACTTGATTCTGCCAAGAAAGGATCTGTCACGACCCTCAACTTACCAAAATACGTACAAATTTTTCGCATTTTCATGCATCAATCTTTAATCATCCTTCCTCGATCGTGAACAACCACACTCATAACAGTTGGGTTGTGTGTCGACGTCTAACTCACTCCACCATACCAATTCAATTTGAAACATTATTTATGAGTAAACACTTGTATAAATGTATATATATCAGAGTTGTTACAAGTGTTTACATTGTTTTACATTGTTTTACATCCCTAGTAGTTACATACAAAATGCTACTGTGCTATGTCTAGTTTAGATACAAAATAATCCATGTGTGTATACCTTTAGCGATGGGATGCAGCGGATTACCAAAAAGGGAAACGCCTCCAGTCACGCTCACTCTATACTCAAATCTCTGTAGAGAGGGGGAAAATAAGGGGGTGAGCAAACCACACGCTCAGTAAGGCAATCATGCGAACAGGTAGATACTGCACTATCTACGTGATCGTAATGCCATGCTCAAAAGCATTTCATTCATTATTTATCTCAAAACATGAGTGTATGATTGTGTTAATGGTATGTAAAGCATTCATGCTATTAAAATCAAGTGCACATTTCAACTCAAAGCATGGTATAAATCATCATGCATAATTCACAATAAAAGCATGGCATTACCCATCATGCGTTTTCACAATAAAGCATGGCATTAAACATCATGCATCCGTGCACTTTAAAAACCATTAACAAATCAATTTCAACATTGGTCAGGTCTCGGCCCATCCCTCGGGCTTTCCTGACCCACAAATCATTTCAAACATGGATTTATTCTCAAATAGCAGTAGACATGTGAGATAGGCAGTTCAACAATAGGTAATAACCTCAAGGCCTATGTACATAACCTGTGATACCGGCTACACGGATTAGGTGTGCGGGATATCACCACTATCTGCTTCCACACGGGAGATGGGTCAAATCCTACCCGCCGGTCCATAGCAGATCTCGTCCGAAGACGGCACATCACATCTACATGCATGGTACAACGTATTCCGTGGACCCAATCAACACATCATATCACGCCACATCTCAAACGCATGTGTGAGCCTATTTAATCGGTATGACCTCTTGTCTACCCAAAGCTCCTAACACGGATAATTAATCATGTCAAAACAATGCACGTGTGAGCCTATTTAATCGATGTGACACCCAGTCTACTTGAAGCTCCAAACACGGCAACATGCAAGGTGGGCATCCAGTGCGAGACAAACTCCAAGCACAATGCCAAAACAATTATGAAATCCATGTGAAAACTAGTGCCTCTTGCACTCATGTGTATAAAACACGTCAAATCTCGTGCGAGTCATACTCTGACGCGCTTTCATACTCACGAAATCATGTAGGTGGCTCAAAACTTTGCAAGGTATGGTTAACAAAACCAAAACACACTCATTTCTTTTGCAAATCATTTCAATGTCAGCCAACCTACCAATCATTTGCTAAAAAGCAATAAAACATGATTTTCAAAGCAATATGTTTTTGTTTTCATGCACATTTCTCAAACTCCCAACTTTTACCCTTCAATCACCCAACATCATTTCCTAATCTCATGCATTCTAGCAAAACATTTAAGCGCCTAAATTGCGCACAGATATCTCTAAGAGTCCACACAATTCCCTTACCTCGATTTACTTGGTGTGACTCCTTTCCTTTTAGCTTCTCACGCTCTTGGCTCAACTCGCCTCAGCGTATCCTCGGAAGCTGCGATTCATTCATTAAATCAATTGAGTTAATGTATTTAACCCATAATTTACCTCACTAGTCAATATTATTCATTTATGCATTACCAATGCCTTATTCCACATTTTACCTCTTTTAGGTAAACCTCACAATTTATCCACCAACAACATCTTAAAATCATACCACAACACTATTAATAACTCCTACATATCTCATTCATCATTAATCTCCATACAATTCCAGTTTCTCACTCTAGACCATTTCTAGGTCATAATCTTTCCAATGCATTTTAGATAGTTTCTAACCATCCATACTCATGCCAAACAACTCCAAAATCAATTATATAAACAATGTACCATAGTTGGAGTGTTAGAATCTTACCCAATTTGATTTCTCTTCTTGCTCCAAATGGTAATGCCCTTAACTCCTTCAATACCAACAATGGGAAAATGCTTTCCAACTATGTTGTTCTTCTCTTTGATAGGAACAACTTTACCTCTAATGGTCTCTCTTCAAACCTCACTGAAAATGGCTGATTTTAGAGAGAGAAAGTGGAAGGTTTGTGTTTTTTTCCCGAACTTTTCTGATTTTCAGCACTCCTTATATAGAAATAGCTTGAGGAGATCGATCTGGTCCAAGAGGAGATCGATCTAGTCCCCTTAAATCCCTCTTTTTCATGGCATTTTTAAGCATGAGATCGATCTGTCGAAGCATGAGATCGATCTGTCGAAGCATGAGATCGATCTGCTCCCAAACAGAGAGCTAAGGAGATCGATCTGGGTGCTTGAGGATCGATCTTTTCACTACAGAATGCTTAGGAGATCGATCTGGCTCTATTGGAGATCGATCTGCTCTATTCCATTGCCCAAATAAGAGCATTCTGGCTCTTTCAGATCGATCTCTCATCCCATGAGATCGATCTGCCCTTCACAATTTTCAGATTTTCTGCAGTTCTTCTGCAGCAACACTTACCAAACATCCTTAATTTGCTACCATGATCCTTTTCTCATCCATTCATCTTTGAGACTTGAAAATGGCATCCATCCTCACTTCATACACATTAAAACTTGTGTAGAATCTTTGTATGACCAATGGTATTTAATATAAACAAAAATGGAAGTGCACATCTTATGCAATTCTACTTCCATTTTACCAAACTACTCATAATCCATTCTACACACATTCTCCACATGTTTAAGTCCATTTCTTCACATTCATACTTAATGTAACTTGTATGTACAATTACCACTCTCATTACAAGTGTGTACATTACTTATGGACTTACATCACATATACTTCACTCATGAATTCATAGTACAACTCTCTTTACATTTCTATGTACATATATACCATTATACATATACGGGGTCTCACAGGATCGATCTCTTCCCAATGAGCAGATCAATCCCTCACCTTCATACCTGAATATTTTGATAGCTCAAACCAAGGGAAGATCGATCTCTTACCCTAGAAGATCGAACTCACTACACCTATTCTATAAAAACTCGATGGCAAAGCCTTATTCTTCAAAAAAACAAAACACCTACTCCATTTTTACCAAAAAAGAGCAAGCTTTCTCACTCTAGAATACCACCCCTTCCAAAACAATTTGGGAAAAGTTGCTTTGAGCAAAGTTGTTCGTTGTGAGGAGGAGAACAACATAGTTAAGAATCAACTTTCAACTTGTTGGATTGAAAGAGCAAAAGGTCTTCCAATTTTGGACAAGAGAAAAGATAAGCTAGGTGAGTTTTCAATACAGAAACTCTAAATATGTTTATCTAGATTATGTTATGAGTTGATTGGTGTATGTATTGTTGGTTGAAACTAGAACATGATGAATCATTCATGACCTAAAAATGAGTTTAGTGTGAGAAAATGAGATAGGGTGGATTTAATGATGAATTGGTTATACTAACGTGTTAGTAATGTTAGATGCATGATTTTAAGATGGTTTAGCGAAATCAATCTATGAAATTGGATGAAGCTATGAAATGTGCATATAAGGTGTTTGTGAAAATGCATGAATGAATGGAAAACTAAGGTTAAAGTATTGCATGCCAAGTGCTAGATAGTATAACTAAGTGAGTTTGTTAGCCAAATTGGCTAAGAATGGCATGATGGGTGTTAGGCCACCATGCCATGGCTAAATGTGAAAATGGACCAAGCATGATGAAACCAACTCGATAAGGTCAATGAACCCAGAATTTGGTTAAACGAGAGATAATGAGCCTAAGGAGCCCAATGGGCCTAGGTGAAACGAATAAAATAGTCAAAATCGACTTAAGAGAAAATTAGGCTCAATAAGATTTAATGACTAGGATGAAGTTAGAATATGAGTTATTAGTAATTGACTAATGTGATTGATGAATGTTTGCAGCTCCCGAGGATAAATCCGGAGCAAATTGAGCCAATCACGAAAAACGAGAAAGGAAGAAGAAGTTGATTCCGAGTGAATTAAGGTAAAGAAATTTTGTTGGCTCCTAGAGGTATCTGTACGCGTTTTCAGGCGCATTTGTAATCTCTTAAATTGTCTAAGGGTCTTAGAAAAGAAATGAATTTTTGAAGGGCAAAAAAAATTGATATTTTTGTAAAAGTTCATGAAAAGCAAGAACATGATGTTCTTGAGTCTTTTACTGCTTTTTAGCATTTGAATTTGTAGGCTAGCTAGCATTTAAATGGTTTGCAAGAAAATAGCATTGATTTGATTTGATAACCATTCTTTGCACACAAATGAGCCACCTACATGAGTTTTGTTGAAATAAAGCGTGCTAGAGCGTTACTCGCACAAGGTTTGAAGTGTTTATACATGCATTAGTGTTAGAACGATGCTCGTACTAGAGTTTTACATGTATGAGTGTTGGAGACTAGCTCACACTAGTTTTCACATGAATTTTAAGACATTATGTTGGAGCCTTGCTCGCACTAGATGTTCACTACATATTTCCAGTCGTACTAGAGACTACTCGCACGTGGTTTTATGACATGTTGGGAGCCGTGCAAGGAGCTTCAGGTAGGCTGTGTGGCACGCCGATTAAATAGGCTCGCACGTGCGTATTGAGATGTGGCATGATATGATGTGATGATATGGGTTGACGGAGTACGTTATACCGTGCATATATCATGGAGTACATTATACCATGTATAGATATTTATATATACCATCTTCGGACGAAGGTTAGATCTGCTATGGACTGACGAGTTGGACGTGACCCACCAACCCGTACGGAAGCAGATAGAGGTGATACCCCGCACACTAGGATCCGTGTAGCCTGGGATCACAGAGGATATGGCCATAGTTCTAGTTATTGCCATTATTTTTATTTGCCTATCTCACATGTCACTTGTTTTATGATGAATCCATGTTTTTAAATTGTTTTGTGGGTCAGAACAGTCTAAGGAGAGGCTGAGTCCTGACGAATGGTGATTTGTTTTTGATTTGAGTTGATCATGAACTGTTATAAGTGCAAATTGCATGATGATTTTCCATGCTTTAATTACAACTTGCGCATGATGATTTTCCATGCTTTATTTACGACTTATGCACTAATTTGAGTATAGCATGAATTCTTTTTAAGTGCACCTTGCATGATGATTTTCCATGATTTGTTTACGACTTGTGCACTGATTTGAATAGGATGAACTGCTTTACATATCATTAACACGTGCATGAATTGATGATTTTAGGTATGATGAGTAACTGCTTGGTTTTACGCATGTCATCACGATTATGTAGATAGTATAGTTGTCTACCTGCTCGCATGATTGCCTTACTGAGCACGTGGTTTGCTCACCCCCTTTTTTCCCCTCTATAGAGCACTTTCAGTAGACTGAGAGCGACTGAGGAATTAATTTTGGACTCCACTGTATCCCATCATACAAAGGTATACACATTTGTACGGTTTTGTATCTAGATATGCAATAGCACAGTAATATTTTGAATGTAACATTTGGGGATGTAAAGAACTGTAAACACTTGTAAATAGCAACTCTGATTAAAAAATACAAGTGTTTACGTTTAAATGAATTGTAAATTAAAATTATATAGTTGGATAAGATTAACACCGATACACAGCCCAATTGTTGGTGGTGTAGCTGCTCACGATCAGAGTAAAGTAAGAAATAAATTACATAATAAATGAAAAATAAAAAATTTGTAGTAGATTTTCGGTATACCGAGGGTCGTGACAAAGGTGGTATCAGAGCAGAGTTGGTCTGATGTGTGTCAGTGATAATAATTAGGAAAATTACATCCTCATGTTACTGTGCTTGTTTAGATACAATTGTGTATATCGAGATGGGTTTGACTAAGAAATGATTGTGAATGTAGGAATCTTGGCATTATGCCTAGTACCAGTCACGGTAGAGCGGTGAGAGCACAAGCTCGAGGCCATAGGGGTAGGCCTGGGAGTCATGCTGAGTCATTACCACATGAGACTCAAGAGGTGATAGAGGTGGAGGCTGAAGTTGAGCATGCTCCACAAGGTCCGACAGAGAGACTTGAGAGTACTAAGGCATGCTTTGTGAGGATAGAGCGGAGCTTAGAGACGATTTTGGAGTTGATTGCCCAGTCGATACCTAGAGCTGGGGGCGGGTAGGGTACAGCTGCACAATGTGATGCTAAACAGGCGACTGCATCTGAGGTTCCTGCACTACCAACCCAGAGACCTCAGACTACAGATACTTCCACACCCCTACCAGTATAGGACACGCCTTCTACTGTTGCTCCACCACAGGGTAGTAGAGATTGGGGTTATGGATGTGACCTGGATAGATTGTGGCAGTTCCAAAAATTTAAATTGTCGTCTTTCAGTGGGATTAAGGACCTAGTAGCTGTAGATGACTGGGTGAATGAGATTGAAAAGTTATATGAATTTTTTGAGTGCACTACTATAAAGATGGTTGCTTTTGTCGCATTCATGCTGAAGGGATCGACAGAGCATTGGTGGAAATCCACTAGACCCATTCTGAGAGCCCGGCATACAGAGATCAGCTGGGATATATTTTTGGAGGACTTTCAAAGGCAGTATGTTCTGGATACTATGCAGCGAAGCTGCAGATGGAATTCTTAGGATTGACCCAGAGGAGTAAATCGGTGGATGGGTATGAGACGAAATTTATCTTCTTGGGCAGGTATGATCATGATATGATAGATAGTGACATCAAGAAGGTCAAAAAGTTTATGAATGGATTGAGACCAGCCATCAGATCCCGATTGGTTCCTTTTGATATACCGACCTATGATGAGGCAATGCACAAGGCGTAGTTGTGTGAACAAGATATTGAGCGAGTTGCCTTAGAGTTTGGGAAGGTTAGTAGAGTGAGGGACCAAGATAGGAAGAGATTGACAGTGGATATAGGCTTCACTTATATAGGAACCAAGAGATTTTCTAGGAAGAGGCCGAAGATTGAGGAGATCCGAGAGAGGACAGTTAAGCCTCATGTGTATCTGGCCATAGCTCTAGCAAAGGGTATAGTGATTGGAGGGCCATGGCCTACTACAGAGCAGTGTAGTAAGTGTGGTAGGTACCATGGTGCTCGACCTTGTTATGGACCTCCTTCTATATGTTTTCGATGTGGAAAGCCAGGGCATGTGATCCGAAATTGCCCATAGATGACTAAGAGTGCCTCACAGAAGGGCAAGGACCCGGAGAGAACTCCTACTGATACTCCTACTCCAAGATAAAGGGCCACAGCTGAAAAGAAGGGAAAGCAAGTAGTTGGCAGAGGGTGAGTACACGCACTGGACCAGGATACTGCGGATCAGTCATCAGATGTAGTGAAAGGTACCATCTTAATATTTTATCTTGAAGCTTATGTTTAGATAGATCCTGGTGCCACACACTCATTTGTATCGGCTTGATTTGCATATAAGTTGTTTAAATATGTGAAGCTTACCCCGTTAAGTAGGAGGATGCTGATAAACACTCCCATGAACAATAGTCAGCTAGTCAAATATGTATTTAGGGATTGTAAGTTGAAAGTAGGGGAAAAGGAAATGTTGGTCAACCTCATTTTAATGTATATGAGAGACTTTGATGTAATCCTAGGAATGGATTGGTTGGCTGCAAACTGTTCTGTAGTAGATTTTTTTTTCAAGACGGTAACTTTTTCAGGGATAGACAACGTTACCGTAAGTTTCCCCAAAAAATGTAACGTAAAGTTTCCTTGAAAAGTAATGAAAGCAGTAATTGTTGTAAACGAAATAGATGCCTTTCTATGCTAACTAAATGATTAATATTTTGAAAGGTTATATTGTGTACGTGGCTGAGCCGGATAAGGCACGCCCGGAAATGAGAGACATCTCAGTGATCAAGGAATTTCAAGATGTCTTTTCGGATGATTTACCAGGGTTACCTCCCGATAGAGAAATGGAGTTTTGTATAGATTTGGCACCTGGTACAGAGCCGATATCCAAGCCACTGTACAGAATGGCTCCGATTGAGTTGGAGGAATTGAAGAAGCAGTTACAGGAGTTATTGGATAAGGGGTTCATCAGATCGAGTGTATCGCCTTGGGGAGCACCGATTGTGTATTGACTACAGGTTGTTGAATAAGGCGACCATTAAGAACAAGTACCCCCTTCCACGTATCAATGACTTGTTAGATCAGCTTCAGGGAGCGTAGGCCTTTTCTAAGATAGATATGAGATTTGGGTACCATCAGTTAAGAATTCGGGATGGAGATGTACTCAAAATAGCTTTTCGCACCCTGTATGGTCATTATGAGTTCATGGTTATGCCATTCGGGTTGACGAATGCTCCCGCAACTTTTATGTCGTTGATGAATGAGGTGTTTCACCAGTATTTGGATCGGTTTGTTATTGTGCTTATAGATAACATTTTGGTTTATTCGAGATCTAGAAAGGAGCATGAGTAACACCTAAGGATAGTGCTACAGACCTTCCGAGAGAAGAAGTTATACGCTAAACTCAATAAATGTGACTTTTGGCTAGAGCAGATTTCTTTTCTGGGTCATATTGTATCGAAGGATGGTGTGTCAGTGGACCTATCCAAGATTGAGGTAGTGGTTCAGTGGCAGAGACCCCAGACAATCACAGAGATCAGGAGTTTCTTGGGTTTAGCTGGGTATTATCGACGATTTATGGAGGGATTCTCGAGATTAGCTGCTCCATTGACATGTCTCACGAGAAAGAGTGTTGAATTCGTGTGACATTTAAAAAATTCCTAAGTAAGAAGTTTTCGTTTAAACTTATCAAAGTTTAAACAGGTAATTTCAATAATAATAATAATAATAATAATAATATATTTATTTTAAAAAAGATGATAATAGAAACAAATATATAGAAATAAAAAATTAAAATCAAATAATAGCTAAAATAAAAATGTAAAAAAAGATTATTCTAATGATAGAATTCTTAAAGTCGTTGCAAATGTGTAATATCTAAGAAATTCTTAAGAAAGAAATTTTCTTTTGAAATTAACCTTAATGATGAAGATTCAAATGAAAATTTTCAATAAAGTATATTGAATGCTTATTTTAAATAATAAATGATAAATAATAAATATAATGAGAGTTTATTAATAAATAATATTAAATATAATAAGAGTTATAAATAATAATGTTGTAAGTTCAAATACTAGGTTTCAAAAAAAAAATTCTTCTTAAAACTTTTTAATTTATCTTTTAAAAATTAGTATCTACTTTGAATCAAACAGTAATAATTTTTTTATTCCGTGAAATCAAACTTTTGTTGCTATGACATTTTTGTCATGCTGAAAAATATACTTGATTTGTCACCTTCATATCATACTTTGTCATTTAGTCTCGCAGTATTGTGCGGGTGATATTTCTAGTAGTATTAGTTATTAACTTATCAAAATTATAATAAATGATATTATTTAAAATACGTATTTTCAATAAATTATTATAGAAATTTAAATTAAACAATATTATGATAGCATAGTTTAATAAAATTTTTATTTAACTGCTTTTTACTTTTTTCAATTTTTTATATTAAAATAAATATATTAATGTTAAATTATTTATTTTTCAATTAAATAATTTTTTATATTAATTTTTGTAAACTTATTTTATTTAAAAAAATTAATTAATTTTATTTTATATTTTTATTATGAAAATATATTAATATTATATTAATGTAATGAAAAATATATTTCAAAAAATAGTGGAAATAAAATATTTTTATTTCAATAATTTTAAAATAATTTTGTTTTTATCTTTTGAAAAGAAAACATATTACCAAATATATTTTTTAAAAATAAAAATTAATTTAAATTAAAAAATTAATTTTTATAAATACATTTTATCGATATAAAACGTGCACATGTAATAATTATTAGTGAAGAAATTAGTTTTAATGTTCGTTTGAGTTAGTATGCCTTAATTGTGTGTGTATATATATATATATATATATATATATATATCAAAACTACCCGTAAGAAGGTAATTATTGAAGCCTGTAAAGGTAAGTCATGCTTACACGCAAATTATGTCAGCGTGCGATCGATCATTTGTTATTAAACCTCATGCTGCAGCGTACGTGCATTATCTTTTCATAAATTTCTTCCCAATCCCACCTCAAAGCCTAAAGGCAAGGAAAAAGAGAGTTTCGACCTTCTTTTTGCTTTTTCGGGATTTTTGCTCGTTGCAAAAGAAAAGAAAAGGCAGCCATTATCACCGACTGATCCATATGTGAGGCTGAGGCATATATGCAAACATTTATGCCCCTATTTCACACTTTTATGTTGAATCTTTCCTAGTTCAGGTTCATTCTATTTAAGCTAAAAAAATTGTGATTTTAAAATTAAGCCACTATTTCCAGCCGGTTAGGTTAGGTTAGGTTAGGTTAGGTTAGGCTAGGCTAGGTTAGCTCCTTTCTAGAGGTGGTAAACGGGCGGGCTCGGGTGGGTTCAGTTCGAGTTCTTTTCGGGCTCGAGTTTTTTCGGATTCGAGTTTTTTCAGGTTCGAATTTTTTCGAGTTTAGTTATTTTCAGGTTCGAGTTTTTTCGGGTTCGGATTTTTTCGGGTTCTCGCTTCTTCGGTTTCTGGCTTCTTCGGTTTCGGGCTTCTTCGGGTTCGAACTTTTTCGTGTTCGAGCTTTTTCGGTTCTAGTCGGACGGGTTTAGCGGGCCGGCTTGAAATATTTTGAAATTTTATTAGTTATAATTTTAAAAAAAAAATTGAATGTGATAATTAATTTAATTTTTATATGATTTTATATTTTAATAAATATTTATATAAAAATAAATTTCTATATTTTAATATTTATTATTTGACAAAAATAATTTACTCTTGTTTATTTCCTACAATATTTACTATAAAATAGTAGATATAATTATATTCATTAAATGTAAAAGAAAATATTACATATAGATATTATAGGAAGAAAAGTACCAATTAATATTATCATTTACCAAAAATGCTTAATATGAATAAATGGTCAATTAATTAGCTCTATTTTATTTTTAATTTGTTTTTTATTTCTACATAAATCATAATTAAAATTATTGCATTAAATATAATCGTTTACATTAATTAATCAAATGTCTCATTAAAAATTTAGAATATTAAATTAAAAAATTATATATTTTTAATATTTGATATAATTATATCATATACAATTATACACTACCATATGAGTGATATTTTGTATTTGATATAATATACTAAAAAAATATATTTATATAAAAAAACTTTGTGAGCTTAAAAAAAAGCATAATATAAATAATTATGAAATTAAAGTAGATAATTATGATTAAAATAATAAATTTTTAAATTTTAAACAGAAGTCACTAAAATTAGATTAATAAAAGTTTCATAATATTTTTTATTTCCTGTGTTAGTTTGTTTTTAGTTTTACAGATTTCCTCCAACTTCTAAATGTTATCTTCTTCACTTCTTTTCTAAATGAATGTTTTGCTTATTTCTTTGGCCTTGGCCAAGAAAAATTGAAGAGCATAAAAAATCTTACTGGACTACAAATATAATCTATCTATAGAATAATTGAAATTGTTGATAGGTTTTCAAAGAATAAGAAAAGAAAGGGTATGATTTTATGATAAATTATTAAATTATTGTATAAAATGGAATAAAATGAATATTGCACGTTAATATATATATATATAATTAATTTAATAATTTTCAAACAGAATTATCATATTATATAATAACATGGTTAAAAAATTAATTATTTATTATCAAAATAATTATTAAAATAAATATTTATCAATTAGTTATCATATATAAGTATAACAAATTATTAATTTTTAATAAATTAGTTACATAATTTAAATAAAAAATTAACTTAAAATAATCATTTTTGCACAATCAAGTAATGATGCATGTTTGTCTTGATCTCCACGTTGCATAATACACAAGAAAAAAATATCTACTGATATTATTCTAGTGGACTGGCATAGATATGAACCGATAAGGTAGGCAAATAAATAAATAATCATATATGTTTAACAAAATTATACCTAATTAATTGTTATCAATTCGTTTAAATTATACCTAATTAAAATTCTATAATTGTAGCTAAATTCTCAATTGAAAGATGCAATTAGTTTAAGTTTGAAAAAATTATTAAATATAATATAGGAGTTTAAATAAAATAGGTAAACCAAAAAGCTGATATAATTTAATCATAGTGATTATAAGATAAAATATAATTAAAAGGATGAAATATAAATTAAAAAGGAAAAAAATTATATAATTTAGTAATAAAATTTATACAAAAGACAAGACATGACAAAAACTTAAATTTCCTAGCTAGAAATAAATTTTGAAACATATAAATATTTATTGTTAATTTGATAACATATTTATATAAATTTTTTATTCAAAAGTTTAATATAAATTGCTTTAGTAACTTATTAAATTATTAGTTTTTATATTAAGTAATCCTTTTTTTAGTTTTAATTTACATTTGTTATTATAATTTCATATATGAACTTATTTTGTTATTGTAGGAATTTAGAAACTTCAATTCTGGATCTCTTTTATATAAATCAGAGTTAAATGTATATTTGAATGAACCAAGAGAAGATTATGAAATTCAAATTGATGTTCTTGATTATTGAAAGAAAAATCAATTTCGATACCTTATACTTTCACTTATGGCTAAGGATATATTGAGTATTTCAATTACTACAGTTGCATCTGAATCAACATTTAGTATGGGTGGTAGAGTTATTAACAAATGGCGAAATTGTCTCACAACACATAATACAGAAATTTTGATTACCACTCGTAATTGGCTGTATGGATATGATATAGATAAAGATGGTAAGATTTTAGTGTCATTATTATTTTATTAATTTTTTATTATTTAAATTCTTATATGATTATTTTTATATATTTGATTAGATGAAGAAAATGAAACAATGAGATTTGGAAAGAAAGTTGGATTAAATTGAACTAGTTGGTTTATGAAGGAGGATGAAGAGTTCTAATTGCAATGTATGTGATATTTTATTTCTTACTATTTATATTGTTAAAAAATTAAATTTTTTTATTAAGAGTAATTATGATTGATCATTGTTTCATTAATCTTATTTGAAGACAATATCGCTCTTGGAGAGTTTGGTTGCTTCCTGCATTTACAATCTTTTCGAATATGTTATTCATCAAACCACTAGCGTTGAATGGAATGATCGTATTTTCCTGTTTTGTTCATCATGCAATGTATGACTAGGGATTGGTTTCTCCATGACTAGGTGGTTGCGTATAAGAATGATTGTATGTTTTCTATTTTGTTGTTCTTGTAATGTTACATGTCATAACTTTAAGTGTTTGATGTTTTCTTTGCTGGTTTGTTTTTTACTATATTGGACTAATTTAGAACATAACAATCATTGACTTGTTAATGGCATGAGAATTTGGATGCAAACATGTCATAATTGAGTCTGAATCTTTTTTTGCAGTGAAAAAGTTATTACAACCTTTAAAAGGGTATGATCTTCTCTTTCGACTTTCAATTCTTATTTTTAGCATAATCACCATTTAAAAAACAAATTATTATTTTTCTATTTATGAGTTATAGGAGTCAGAATTTAAATTCTAATTTTGTTAATAATGTATTCAATGTTTTATATGAAATATCAAATTTAAATAAATGTTACAATTATATAATGATTTATATATATATTTGATTTAGTATTGTATTAAAATTAAAATTTTAATATGAAATAAATTTAATAAAATAGTATAATAATTTTTTTATAATAAAATCAAATGTTATATTTAATAATATATTTATTATTTATTATTACAAATATAATAAGCATAATATTGAAAATTATTTGATATTGTATATTATATTGTGTTTTAAAATAATTTTATTTAATAATTGAATGTAAATATTTAATATTTATTTTGTTGATAATAAATTATTGATATAGTTATGTAATAAATAAATAATGATTGTTTTAAAATTTTATAAATTTTAATTAGAAAAAGTATATTATTATTTATTTATTTAATTATTTTTTAATATAATAATTATATAATTATAATTCGGGTTTTTCGGGTTATAAATTCGGGCTTTATGTGAGATCTGAGAATTTCAGACATATTTTATTGATGTAATAATAATTTGAAGTGTAATTTATTGAGCTAAGTGAATTGTGGGAATGATAATTGGAGATTTATATGTTAAGTGTTAAAATAAATGTGAAACTATGAGGACAGATCGATCTGGGAGAAGGAGAGATCGATCTGGTGAGTTAAAAATGAGAAGGAAGGAAGAATTTGAGGAGCAGATCGATCTCCAATGGAAGAGGATCGATCTCCTTATGATTCTGTTTGAGAGAAGATCGATCTCATGAGGAAGAGATCGATCTCCACATGATTCTGTTTGGGAGAAGATCAATCTCCTCAAGGAGCAGATCGATCTCATAAAGCCATAAAGAGATCAATCTCACCCCTCGACAGATCGATCTCCTAGGCATAAAATTGCCCAGATCGTCCCCAAAATTCAAACGCAGATCGATCTCACCCCTCGACAGATCGATCTCCTACCCTCAGCCTATATAAGGAACCCCTGTTTTTCTCATGCAACCTCACTTTCTCTCTCTTCCAACCCCATTTCCACCGAAAACCTAACTTTCTCACTCATCCAAAACACCCATTTCCGGCCAAATCAAGAGTTGTGGCAAGAAGGAAAGTTGTTCCTCATCAAAGGGAGAACAACATACTTGGAAATCGAAGGACGAATCGGATCGAGGCGTGGGTTGTGCGTCTCACAAGTTTTGGGTAATTTCTAAACCTCGATCTTGATATTTGAGCTGATTTTGATGATATTGGTGGTTGTCATTGCGTTGAAATAGCTGAGAAATGATTAGGGATTGATGAATTTGCAATGTGGTTGGAGTGATAATGATATTTAGCGATTTTGGTAATTTTAGGAATTTTGAGCTATAAATGGAAATTTAGACAATATGATGAATTAGCATAGATAATTGGTATTAGAAATGTAGAACGTTGAGATGTTGTGAATGAGTGTGTAGTTTGGGGTAGAGTTACGAGAATCAAGGGGTTTGAGGAGTTATGAGCAATTATGCTCGATTTTGAGAATTGAGGTTGATGAGATAATCGAGTATTGATGTTTTAACATCGTTTGGACAGCTCAGGAGTTCCAGAGTGGAATGCGAGACTAGTCCGTGATACGGGGGAAACGATTGCACTATACGAGGTGCAAAGAGGTAAGGGAAATCTAAGCCATTTGTGTATGTGATTTGTAATCTATTATAGCATGATTTGTGGTTTATGAAACAAGCATGTTGGGTGTTGTGTTGAGTTATAATTGCACACGGTTTTTATAGCCGGTTGGAGCCCATTGTTTTATGCGTTTATAAGCTGAGTGTGAAATTGCTTTATAAACCATCGAATTTGTGTGAGTAACGAATTGGGCTCTACGTTAAGGCAATATCGAGATTTGAGATATGTGTGCGTGTGCTTGCCGGTTGGAACTCGGTTTTATTACGTTTTGTGTTGAGTACAAAACGATTTTCAAATGAGTTTTATGAGAGAAAAACCATTATGAGTTCTACGTGAAGGCAAACCAGTCTTGTGTGATAAGACTTAGGTGTGTAATTTTGAGTACACATCGGGCATTGCTCTGGTAGCATGTAAGCCCAATTTCTTCTCCGTTCTGGTAACGTGAGAATAACCCATTCTGTGGCTGTGCCACGTATACTTAGTGGCCGTTGCCACGTGTGAAACCCTATTTGGTGGCCGTTGCCACGTGAGAAACCCCATTGGTGGCCGTTGCCACGTGATACCCCCTTTGGTGGTCGTTGCCACGTGAGAAACCCTATTGGTGGCCGTTGCCACGTGAGAAACCCCATTGGTGGCCGTTGCCACGTGATACCCCATTTGGTGGCCGTTGCCACGCGAGAAACCCTATTGGTGGCCGTTGCCACGTGAGAACCCCTAATTAGTGGCCGTTGCCACGTGAAACCCTATCCAGTGGCTATGCCACGTGTGAAATTAAATCAGTGGCTATGCCACGTGTGTTTAGTGGCTATGCCACGTGTGAATTTAAATCAGTGACCATGCCACGTGTGTTTAGTGGCTGTGCCACGTGCATTACTATTTCAGTGATTTTATCACGTTCATTGAGAAAGCGTTTATCGCATTGTTTTCACATGCTTTGTTATTGCTCTAGAGTGAGCCTTTTTACTTCATGTTTTCACATGACTTGAGACATGAGAATGTCGTTTTGAGTACTTTCATGCTATGGTTTTCAAATGAGTTTCACATACAAATAAACATTTTGTGATGTGCATTTTGGTTTATGAAATGAGTTCCTTACCCCCTTTACTGAGCGATTTAGAAGCTCACCCTGTTTTCTTTCCCCCCAGAGTTCTTCAAGTGAAAAAGGATTTCCCTGCGACGTACGGAGTAGTGGCTAGTGGAGGACTCGAGCTCCAGGCCATATATATTGTATCTTGAGGTATATTTTATCTTTTCATGTACCCAGACTATTATTGTAATTGCAGACACTTGATGTATAACATTGTATGGGATGTATTAGGATTAATTTACTTGGAATTGAGTAATGAATATGATTCAATATACACTATATTATGATAAAATCTTGAGGCATGATAATTATGATGATGTATGACACTGCACAGGAATGCACCCTTAATTGTGAATTAATAAATAAAAAGTTTTAAATTTGCCCTATTTTCCGCACTTCCGGGGCGTGACAGAGTTTTCTTGGTATCAGAGCTTAGGGTGTCTAATACTGTCTGTGTCAGTTAAGTGAAATAGAATACATCCCAAGTGTCTGTAATAGTCTGGTCATGAACTGAAATTGAGGATTGAGATTTCAATCGATTGTGATATGTACGCGCAGGAGACGAGTTGAGATAGAGAATGAGTAAACGACGAGGTCGTTCGAGGAGGCAGGCAGAGTCCCCTCCGCCACCTGTCCCACAACCAGAGAGTCCTAACTCTCGATTTAATCGGATTGAGACCGATGTGAGGCAAGATTTTGAGCAGATGGCAGCGTTATTCGCGCAACACTTTGGAGTTAATGCCTCGGACACTACCCCTACACCACCACAAGGACCTCCCATACCCCCAGTGCCTCCCGTCACTCAGCCTGAGTATAGAAGTATGGTCCGACTAAGGAATTTTCTGAAGATGAATCCACCCGCATTTAAGGGAAAGAAGGATCCTACAAAGGCTGAGGAGTGGTTGACGGAATTGAGAATTATATTTGATTTTCTGGGGTGCACCGATGCTGAGAGGGTCAGTATGAGCGCCTATATGCTGAAGGGGAGAGCTCGAGATTGGTGGGTTACTACCCAGGGTATTTTGATGTCCCACCATGATGTGATTGGTTGGGAAGAGTTTCAGACAGCCTTTAGGACCCAATATGTACCACGAGCCGCCCAGAGAAAGAAACAGGCCGAGTTTTTGAGTTTGGTACAGGGTGACATGTCTGTGGATGACTATGAGAGTCAATTCACCGCGCTATTGAGATATGACCCAAAGACCTTCAAGAGTGAAGAGCTTCGCACAGAGAAGTTTGTGTATGGGTTGAAGCCCGTCATCAGAGATAGATTGATAGGGCTATGTATTACTGAGTTTGGAGATGCTTTGAGACGAGCACAAGAGATTAAAAAAGGAATTGAGATGGTACAATCCCAGAATGAGCTCAGAGCGGTGAATAGAGATAAGGGCAAGAGGCCAGCGATTTTCCAAACAGAGGCTCGGAGAGGTTCCTTCAGAAGAGGAAGGATTGAGGTACAGAAGGGCAGATTAGAGAGACCCAGAGGTTACCGTAACATTAGAGAGACCCCTCGAGATGTCAGGCCTGAGACAAGGTTTTGCAGAAATTATGGCCGAATGCATGAGAGAAGTTGTACTGGGTCGATCCATGGATGTTTTAGATGTGGAGACATGGGTCACATGGTGAAGGATTGCCCTCAACCTCAGAAACCACATGTCTTAGAGCCCCCTAGACAACAGCCTCAGAGAGTGGATCCCCGGAGATGGGCCACTGCAGCAGAGAAAGGGAAGAAACCTGTGGCACAGGGACGTGTGTTTGCCCTGGATAAGGAGACCGCAGACACTTCGATAGAAACTATAAGAGGTACACTCTCTGTCTGTAATTATGAGGCTCATGTGTTGATTGATTCAGGATCCACGCATTCGTTTATTTCTGAGCATTTTGCATGTAGATTAAACTTGAAGTTTGAACCTCTAGAATACATACTACATGTAAATACCCCTATGCGTGAATCCCAGAGAACTGAGTTAATCTGTAAAGGATGTGAAATAAAGGTGGGAGATAGAGTGATGTTAGCAGATCTAATCCTGTTGAATATTCATGGGTTTGATGTAATTCTGGGAATGGATTGGTTGGCGACCAATCGAGTGAGTTTAGACTGCTACACTAAGATTGTAACCTTCTCCCTACCTGAACCTTACAGTGTACGATTGAAATATTGAGGAAATGATTATGTGGATTTCTAGTAAGTAATTTGAGAATTTTGATATTATTTTGGAGAATATTAAATATGATTGTTCATGTGAAGGTTATGAGACACTCATCTCAGACGATGAGAGGGAACATCCAAGGATTGAGGATATACCTGTGGTGTGTGAATTTCTGGATGTTTTCCCAGATGAATTGCCAGGTTTACCACCAGAGAGAGAGCTGGAGTTTACCATTGATTTGGTACCAGATACTGAGCCGATCTCTAAACCTCCTTACAGGATGGCATTAGTGGAACTTGAGGAATTGAAGAAACAACTACAGGAGTTATTGGATCAAGGGTTTATTAGACCTAGTGTTTCGCCGTGGGGAGCGCCAGTACTATTTGTTAAGAAGAAGGATGGTAGTCTCAGATTATGTGTAGACTACCGGTTGTTGAATAAAGCCACGGTGAAGAATAAATACCCACTACCCAGGATTGATGATCTACTTGATCAGCTAAGAGGGGCATCAGTCTTTTCTAAGATTGATTTGAGATCGGGCTATCACCAATTGAGGATCAAGGAAGAAGATATTCCAAAGACGGTCTTCAGGACAAGGTATGGCCATTACGAATTTCTGGTGATGTCCTTTGGATTGACGAACGCCCCTACAGCATTCATGAGATTGATGAACGAGGTGTTCAGAGACTATCTGGATAAGTTTGTGATAGTCTTTATTGATGATATCCTGGTATACTCTCGGTCGTATGAGGAGCATGCACAGCATTTGTGGTTAGTACTTCAGATACTCCGAGATAAGCAACTGTACGGAAAGCTTAGTAAGTGTGAGTTTTGGCTGAACCGGATAGCTTTCCTTGGTCATATAGTCTCAGAGGAAGGAGTATCAGTGGACCCAAGCAAGGTGGAGGCTGTGCTTAGTTGGGAGAGACCGAAGACAGTTACTGAGGTACGAAGCTTCCTTGGTTTGGCAGGGTATTACAGAAGATTTGTGGAAGGATTTTCAAGGATTGCCACTCCTTTGACTAAGCTCACGCGCAAAGAGACTCCATTTATATGGACAGATCAATGTGAGCTCAGTTTTCAGGAATTAAAAAGGAGATTGACAGCGGCACTTGTGTTAACTATCTCTGAGGGATCAGGAGGAATTTCGGTGTATAGTGATGCATCTCATCAAGGATTGGGGTGTGTGCTGATGCAGCACGGAAGAGTGGTCGCATATGGATCGCGACAACTGAAAGACCATGAGCGGAATTACCCCACGCATGACTTGGAGTTAGCCGCTGTGGTATTTACTTTGAAGATCTGGCGACACTACTTATATGGGGAAAGATTCCAAATCTTCACTGATTACAAGAGTTTGAGATATCTCTTTGATCAGAAAGAGTTAAACATGAGACAAAGGAGATGGATGGAACTCCTTAAGGATTATGACTGAGAGATTCTTTATCATCCGGGTAAGGCGAATGTGGTTGCTGATGCCCTGAGTAGGAAGAGTATGATATCTGCTATGATGATCAGGGAATGGGATTTGTTAGAGCAGTTCGTCGAACTTCGGGTCAGAGTTAAAGAGGTAGAGACTGGATTTTTGGCTAGCCTACGGATAGAGCCCAGGATCATGGATCAGATTAGAACTGGGCAGCGCAGTGATCAGAGATTGATAGATATGGTTAGCCAAGCTGAGCAGAGTTCGCAGTCGGATCTCACCATCAGTGAGGATGGATTGTTGAGATTCAGAGGACGGATTTATGTACCGGACGATGATACTTTGAAGAGACAGATACTGAGAGAATCCCACTGCTCGCGATACACCATGCACCCAGGGAGTACTAAGATGTACCGAGACTTGAGAAAGGTGTACTGGTGGAGTGGTATGAAGCGAGACGTGGCAGAGTATGTGGCCAGGTGTTTAGTATGCCAGCAAGTGAAAGCTGAGCATCGGAAGCTCGGAGGACTACTACAGCCCTTATCTGTACCTATATGGAAATGGGAGCATGTCACTATGGACTTTATTATGGGTTTACCGAGGACTCGAAGAGGTCATGACGCTATATGGGTTATAGTGGATAGATTGACCAAAAGTGCCCACTTCCTTGCCATCAAGAGCACAGATACTGTGGATACCTTAGCTGAGCTGTATGTCAGCGAGATAGCTAGATTACATGGGGCTCCAGTGAGTATTACTTCTGATAGAGATTCTCGGTTTACTTCCAGATTTTGGACCCAGTTTCAGGAGTCCATGGGATCTCGATTGAGTTTTAGTACCGCCTATCATCCTCAGACAGATGGTCAGTCAGAGAGGACTATTCAGACCCTGGAGGATATGTTGAGGGCGTGTACGATGGATTTTAAGGGATCATGGGATGATCACCTGCCCCTAGCAGAGTTTGCATACAACAACAGCTATCATGCGAGTATTGGAATGGCACCTTTTGAGGCTCTATATGGTAGGAGGTGTAGATCCCCTGTAGCTTGGGAAGAAGTCGGTGACAGAAAGATAGATGCCCCCGAGCTTGTTGAGCAAGCTGTACAGAGTGTAAAACTCATATGTGAGAGGTTACGGGCTGCACAAAGTAGACAGAAAAGCTACGCGGATGTGCGTAGACGGCCACTCGAGTTTGGTGTTGGTGATGCAGTATTCCTGAAAATATCACCGAGTAAGGGTATCATGCGATTTGGGAAGAAAGGGAAATTGAGTCCTCGATACGTGGGACCATTCGAGATTCTTGAGAGAGTGGGAGAGGTAGCCTACAGATTGGCATTACCCCCACAGATGTCCGGAATACACAATGTTTTTCATGTGTCTATGTTGAGGAAGTACCACCCGGACCCTTCTCATGTCATAGAGTATGACGAGATGGACATTCAAGAGGATATGAGCTACACTGAGGAACCCGTCCAGATTCTCGATAGAAGAGAGAAGGTACTGAGAACTAAGAGCATCCCATTAGTGAAAGTTTTGTGGAAACATCACTCAATGGAAGAGGCAACGTGGGAACTAGAGAGTCTCATGAAGGAGAAATACCCCCATCTCTTTAACTAGTTGAGTTGAATTTGGAGGACCAAATTCTATTTAAGGTGGAGAGGATGTGAGATCTGAGAATTTCAGACATATTTTATTGATGTAATAATAATTTGAAGTGTAATTTATTGAGCTAAGTGAATTGTGGGAATGATAATTGGAGATTTATATGTTAAGTGTTAAAATAAATGTGAAACTATGAGGACAGATCGATCTGGGAGAAGGAGAGATCGATCTGGTGAGTTAAAAATGAGAAGGAAGGAAGAATTTGAGGAGCAGATCGATCTCCAATGGAAGAGGATCGATCTCCTTATGATTCTGTTTGAGAGAAGATCGATCTCTTGAGGAAGAGATCGATCTCCACATGATTCTGTTTGGGAGAAGATCAATCTCCTCAAGGAGCAGATCGATCTCATAAAGCCATAAAGAGATCGATCTCACCCCTCGACAGATCGATCTCCTAGGCATAAAATTGCCCAGATCGTCCCCAAAATTCAAACGCAGATCGATCTCACCCCTCGACAGATCGATCTCCTACCCTCAGCCTATATAAGGAACCCCTGTTTTTCTCCTGCAACCTCACTTTCTCTCTCTTCCAACCCCATTTGCATCGAAAACCTAACTTTCTCACTCATCCAAAACACCCATTTTTGGCCAAATCAAGAGTTGTGGTAAGAAGGAAAGTTGTTCCTCATCAAAGGGAGAACAACATACTTGGAAATCGAAGGACGAATCGGATCGAGGCGTGGGTTGTGCGTCTCACAAGCTTTGGGTAATTTCTAAACCTCGATCTTGATATTTGAGCTGATTTTGATGATATTGGTGGTTGTCATTGCGTTGAAATAGCTGCGAAATGATTAGGGATTGATGAATTTGCAATGTGGTTGGAGTGATAATGATATTTAGCGATTTTAGTAATTTTAGGAATTTTGAGCTATAAATGGAAACTTAGACAATATGATGAATTAGCATAGATAATTGGTATTAGAAATGTAGAACGTTGAGATGTTGTGAATGAGTGTGTAGTTTGGGGTAGAGTTACGAGAATCAAGGGGTTTGAGGAGTTATGAGCAATTATGCTCGATTTTGAGAATTGAGGTTGATGAGATAATCGAGTATTGATGTTTTAACATCGTTTGGACAGCTCGGGAGTTCCAGAGTGGAATGCGAGACTAGTCCGTGATACGGGGGAAACGATTGCACTATACGAGGTGCAAAGAGGTAAGGGAAATCTAAGCCATTTGTGTATGTGATTTGTAATCTATTATAGCATGATTTGTGGTTTATGAAACAAGCATGTTGGGTGTTGTGTTGAGTTATAATTGCACACGATTTTTATAGCCGGTTGGAGCCCATTGTTTTATGCGTTTATAAGCTGAGTGTGAAATTGCTTTATAAACCATCGAATTTGTGTGAGTAACGAATTGGGCTCTACGTTAAGGCAATATCGAGATTTGAGAAATGTGTGCGTGTGCTTGCCGGTTGGAACTCGGTTTTATTACGTTTTGTGTTGAGTACAAAACGATTTTCAAATGAGTTTTATGAGAGAAAAACCATTATAAGTTCTACGTGAAGGCAAACCAGTCTTGTGTGATAAGACTTAGGTGTGTAATTTTGAGTACACACCGAGCATTGCTCTGGTAGCATGTAAGCCCGATTTCTTCTCCGTTCTGGTAACGTGAGAATAACCCATTCTGTGGCTGTGCCACGTATACTTAGTGGCCGTTGCCACGTGTGAAACCCTATTTGGTGGCCGTTGCCACGTGAGAAACCCCATTGGTGGCCGTTGCCAGTGATACCCCCTTTGGTGGCCGTTGCCACGTGAGAAACCCTATTGGTGGCCGTTGCCACTTGAGAAACCCCATTGGTGGCCGTTGCCACGTGATACCCCATTTGGTGGCCGTTGCCACGCGAGAAACCCTATTGGTGGCCGTTGCCACGTGAGAACCCCTAATTAGTGGTCGTTGCCACGTGAAACCCTATCCAGTGGCTATGCCACGTGTGAAATTAAATCAGTGGCTATGCCACGTGTGTTTAGTGGCTATGCCACGTGTGAATTTAAATCAGTGGCCATGCCACGTGTGTTTAGTGGCTGTGCCACGTGCATTACTATTTCAGTGATTTTATCACGTTCATTGAGAAAGCGTTTATCGCATTGTTTTCACATGCTTTGTTATTGCTCTAGAGTGAGCCTTTTTACTTCATGTTTTCACATGACTTGAGACATGAGAATGTCGTTTTGAGTACTTTCATGCTATGGTTTTCAAATGAGTTTCACATACAAATAAACATTTTGTGATGTGCATTTGGTTTATGAAATGAGTTCCTTACCCCCTTTACTGAGCGATTTAGAAGCTCACCCTGTTTTCTTTCCCCCAGTAGTTCTTCAAGTGAAAAAGGATTTCCCTGCGACGTACGGAGTAGTGGCTAGTGGAGGACTCGAGCTCAAGGCCATATATATTGTATCTTGAGGTATATTTTATCTTTTCATGTACCCAGACTATTATTGTAATTGCAGACACTTGATGTATAACATTGTATGGGATGTATTAGGATTAATTTACTTGGAATTGAGTAATGTATATGATTCAATATACACTATATTATGATAAAATCTTGAGGCATGATAATTATGATGATGTATGACACTGCACAGGAATGCACCTTTAATTGTGAATTAATAAATAAAAAGTTTTAAATTTGCCCTATTTTCCGCACTTCCGGGGCGTGACAGAGTTTTCTTGGTATCAGAGCTTAGGGTGTCTAGTACTGTCAGTGTCGGTTAAGTGAAATAGAATACATCCCAAGTGTCTGTAATAGTCTGGTCATGAACTGAAATTGAGGATTGAGATTTCAATCGATTGTGATATGTACGCGCAGGAGACGAGTTGAGATAGAGAATGAGTAAACGACGAGGTTGTTCGAGGAGGCAGGCAGAGTCCCCTCTGCCACCTGTCCCACAACCAGAGAGTCCTAACTCTCGATTTAATCGGATTGAGACCGATGTGAGGCAAGGTTTTGAGCAGATGGCAGCGTTATTCGCGCAACACTTTGGAGTTAATGCCTCGGACACTACCCCTACACTACCACAAGGACCTCCCATACCCCCAGTGCCTCCCGTCACTCAGCCTGAGTATAGAAGTATGGTCCGACTAAGGGATTTTCTGAAGATGAATCCACCCGCATTTAAGGGAAAGAAGGATCCTACAGAGGCTGATGAGTGGTTGACGGAATTGAGAATTATATTTGATTTTCTGGGGTGCACCAATGCTGAGAGGGTCAGTATGAGCGCCTATATGCTGAAGGGGAGAGCTCGAGATTGGTGGGGTACTACCCAGGGTATTTTGATGTCCCACCATGATGTGATTGGTTGGGAAGAGTTTCAGACAGCCTTTAGGACCCAATATGTACCACGAGCCGCCCAGAGAAAGAAACAGGCCGAGTTTTTGAGTTTGGTACAGGGTGACATGTTTGTGGATGACTATGAGAGCCAATTCACCGCGCTATTGAGATATGACCCAGAGACCTTCAAGAGTGAAGAGCTTCGCACAGAGAAGTTTGTGTATGGGTTGAGGCCCGTCATCAGAGATAGATTGATAGGGCTATGTATTACTGAGTTTGGAGATGCTTTGAGACGAGCACAAGAGATTGAAAGAGGAATTGAGATGGTACAATCCCAGAATGAGCTCAAAGCGGTGAATAGAGATAAGGGCAAGAGGCCAGCGATTTTCCAAACAGAGGCTCGGAGAGGTTCCTTCAGAAGAGGAAGGATTGAGGTATAGAAGGGCAGATTAGAGAGACCTAGAGGTTACCCTAACATTAGAGAGACCCCTCGAGATGTCAGGCCTGAGACAAGGTTTTGCAGAAATTGTGGCCGAATGCATGAGGGAAGTTGTACTGGGTCGATCCATGGATGTTTTAGATGTGGAGACATGGGTCACATGGTGAAGGATTTCCCTCAACCTCAGAAACCACATGTCTTAGAGCCCCCTAGACAACAGCCTCAGAGAGTGGATCCCCGGAGACGGGCCACTGCAGCAGAGAAAGGGAAGAAACCTGTGGCACATGGACGTGTGTTTGCCCTGGATAAGGAGACCGCAGACACTTCGACAGAAACTATAAGAGGTACACTCTCTGTCTATAATTATGAGGCTCATGTGATATCATACTCTCTAAGTTTCACTGTCCATTTCACCAATCTCCCTGAATGTTCAGGTTTCTGAAGGATTTTCCTTAACGGTTGATCTGTCAAGACAGTAATGTAGTGTGCCTAAAAATAAGGGCGCAATTTACGAGAGGCCATCACAAGAGCCAGTGCTAGCTTTTCAGCCAGCGGATAACAGGTCTCCGGGTCTAGTAGTATCTTACTCACATAGTAGATGAGACGGTACACTATTTCATCTTTCTTCAGTAGTACCGCACTGACGGCGAATTTACTGACTCCCAAGTACATATACAACTGTTCCCCTTCCAAAGGCCTTGTTAACAAAGGTAACTGCTTCAAATATTCTTTTAAGTATTCAAAAGCTCTTTGACAATCATCTGTCCACTCGAAATTTCTTCCGCCTCGTAGAGTTTTGAAGAATGGCAAGCTCCTTTCTACAGATTTTGACAAAAAACGGTTCAGAGCTGCTATTCTGCCTGTCAACCTTTGGACATCTCTCACTATGGTTGGTGGCTTTATGTCTATAATCGCCTGTACCTTTTCAGGATTTACCTCAATACCCCTGTTGGTGATCACGAACCCCAAGAACTTTCTCGATCTAACTCCGAATGAGCATTTGTTGGGATTTAGCTTCATACTAAATTCCCTCAGCATGTCGAATACCTTGGATATCTGATGAGCGTGAGACTCTCCTGCTCTGCTCTTGATAATCATATCGTCCACATAGGCTTCCATAGTATTTCTCAAAAAGATCTATGAATACTTTTGTGAGATATGAGGATTTTAGACATATTTTAATTATGTAATATGAACTTGAAGTATAATTTATTGAGCTAAGTGAATTAGGGAATGATAATTGGAGATTTATATGTTAAGTGTTTAAAATAAGTAAGAAGTTATGAGGACAGATCGATCTGGGAGAATGAGAGATCGATCTGGTGAGTTAAAAATGACAAGGAATGAGGAATTTAAGGAGCAGATCGATCTCCAATGGAAGAGGATCGATCTCCTTATGATTCTGTTTGAGAGAAGATCGATCTCATGAGGAAGAGATCGATCTCCAAATGTTTCTGTTTGGGAGAAGATCGATCTCCCCAAGGCACAGATCGATCTCATAAAGCCATAAAGAGATCGATCTCACCCCTCGACAGATCGATCTCCTAGGCATAAATTGCCCCAAATCGTCCCCAAATTCAAATGCAAATCGATCTCATCAAGAGCCAGATCAATCTCCTACCCTCAGTCTATATAAGGAATCCTTACTTTCTCCTTCAATTTCACTTTCTCTCTCTTCCAACCCCCATTTTCACCGAGCCCTAGCTTTCTCACTCATCCAAAGTACTCATTTTCGGCCAAATCAGAAGTTGTGGTAAGAAGGAAAGTTGTTCCTCACCCAAGGGAGAACAATATACTTGGAAATCGAAAGACGGATCGAATCGAGGTAAGAGATAAGCTCTCCATAAGTTTTGGGTAATTTCTAAACTTCAATCCTTATATTTGAGATGATTTTGGTGATGATAGTTGTTGGCATTGTGTTGAAATAGCTGAAAAATGATTAGGGATTGATGAAATTACAATGTAGTTGGAGTGATGATGGCAGATGGCAGCGTTATTCGCGCAACACTTTAGAGTTAATGTCTCGGGTACTACTCTTACACCACCACAAGGACCTCCCATACCCCCAATGCCTCCCGTCACTCAGCCTGATGACAGAAGTATGGTCCGACTGAAGGACTTTTTGAAAATGAATCCACCTGCATTTAGGGAAAAGAAGGATCCTACAGAGGCTGAGGAGTGGTTGACGGAGTTGAGAGTTATATTCGACTATCTGGGGTGCACCGATACTGAGAGGGTCAGTATGAGTGCCTACATGTTGAAAGGGAGAGCTCGAGATTGGTGGGGTACTACCCAGGGTATTTTGATGTCCCACTAGGATGTGATTGGTTGGGAAGAGTTCCAGACAGCCTTTAGAGTCCAATATGTACCACGAGCTACCCAGAGAAGGAGGCAAGCAGAGTTTTTGAGTTTGGTATAGGGTGACATGTCTGTAGATGATTATGAGAGCCGATTTACCGCTCTGCTGAGATATGATCTAGAGACTTTCAAGAATGAAGAGCTCCACACAGAGAGATTTGTGTATGGATTGAAGCCCATCATCAGAGATCGATTGATTGGGTTGTGTATTACTGAGTTTGGAGATGCTCTGAGACGAGCACAAGAGATTGAGAGGGGAATTGAAATTGTACAGTCCCAGAATGAGTTTGGAGTAGTGATTAGGGACAAAGGCAAGAGGCCAGCGATGTCTCAAGCAGATGTTTGGAGAGGTTCCTTCAGGAGAGGAAGGATTGAGGTACAGAAAGGCAGATTGGAGAGACCCAGAGCTTATCCTATTATCAAGGAGACCCCTCGATATGGCAGGCCAGAGATAAGGGTTTGTAGAGACTATGGCCGATCGCATGAGGGAAGTTGTACTGGGTCGATCCATGGATGTTTTAGGTGTGGTGACATGGGTCACAGAGTGAAGGACTGTCCTCAACCTCAGATACCACATGCTCCGGAGCCTACTAGACAGCAGCCTCAGAAAGTGAATCCCCAGAGACGGGCCACTGCTGCAGAGAAAGGGAAGAAACCTGTGGTATAGGGACGTGTGTTTGCCCTGGATAAGGAAACTGTGGACACTTCAGCAGAAACTATAAGAGGTACACTTTCTGTCTGTAATCATAAGGCTCATGTGTTGATAGATCCAGGATCCACGCATTCGTTTATTTCAGAGCATTTTGCATGTAGTTTAAATTTGAAGTTTGAACCTTTAGAGTATGTACTACATGTAAGTACCCCCATGCGTGAATCCCAGAGAACTGAGTTAATCTGTAGAGGATGTGAAATAAAGGTGGGAGATAGAGTGATGTTAGCAGATCTAATTATGTTGAATATACATGGGTTTGATGTAATTCTGGAAATGGATTGGTTGGCAACCAATCAAGTGAGTTTAGACTGCTATACTAAGATTGTA
Source organism: Firmiana major (assembly GCA_033439115.1). Lineage (NCBI taxonomy): Eukaryota > Viridiplantae > Streptophyta > Magnoliopsida > Malvales > Malvaceae > Firmiana > Firmiana major. The sequence goes on along the minus strand of CM065908.1, from coordinate 38,130,595 downwards.
ACTTTCTCCCTACCTGAACCTTACAGTGTACGGTTGAGATATTGAGGAAATGAATATGTGGAATTCTAGTAAGTAATTTGAGAATTTTAATATTATTTTTGAGAGTATTAAATATGATTGTTCATGTGAAGGTTACGAAACACTCATCTCAGATGATGAGCTGGAACATCCGAGGATTGAGGATATACCTGTGGTGTGTGAATTCCCGGATGTTTTTCCAGATGAGCTGCCAGGTTTGCCACCAGAGAGAGAGCTGGAGTTTACCATTGATTTAGTACCAGATACTCAGCCGATCTCTAAACCTCCCTACAGGATGGCATTAGTGGAACTTGAGGAATTGAAGAAACAATTACAGGAGTTATTGGATCAAGGGTTCATTAGGCCCAGTGTTTCACCGTGTGGAGCACGGGTTTTATTTGTTAAGAAGAAGGATGGTAGTCTCAGATTATGCGTAGACTACCGGCTGTTGAATAATGCCACGGTGAAGAATAAATACCCACTGCCCAGGATTGATGATCTACTTGATCAACTAAGAGGGGTCTCAGTCTTTTCTAAGATTGATTTGAGATCGGGCTATCACCAATTGAGGATCAAGGAAGAAGATATTTCCAAGACGGCCTTCAGGACAAGGTATGGCCATTATGAATTTCTGGTGATGTCCTTTGGATTGACGAACGTCCCTGCTGCATTTATGAGGTTGATGAACGAAGTGTTCAGAGACTATCTAGATAAATTTTTGATAGTCTTTATTGATGATATCCTGGTATACTCTCGGTCGTATGAGGAGCATGCACAGCATTTGTGGTTAGTACTTCAGATACTTCGAGATAAGCAATTATATGGAAAGCTTAGTAAGTGTGAGTTTTGGCTGAACCGGATAGCTTTCCTTGGTCATATAGTCTCAGAGGAAGGAGTATCAGTGGATCCAAGTAAAGTAGCAGCTATGCTTAGTTGGGAGAGACCGATGACAGCTATGCTTAGCAGCTATGCTTAGTTGGGAGAGACCGATGACAGTTACTGAGTTATGAGATGATGATGTTTTGAGAATCTTTCATGCTACAATTTCAAATGAGCTTCATAAACAAATACATATTTGTGATGTGTGATATGGTTTATATAACTGAGTTCCTTTACCCCCCTTACTGAGCGATTTGGAAGCTCACCCTGTTTTCTCTTCCCCCCCAGATCGCTTCAAGTGAAGTGAGTTCCCTGCGACGTACGGGTTAGAGGCTAGTGGAGGACTTGAGCTCCAGGCTGTATTTTGTGTATTGAGGTAGATATTTAATATTCATGTACCCAGACTAGAGTTATATTTACAGACATTCATTGTATAATGATGTACGGGATGTATTAGGATTAATTAACTTGGAATTGAGTAATGTATATAATACAATATATACTATATTATGATGAGATCCTGAGGCATGATAATTATGATGATGTATGACACTGCACAGGAATGCACCCTTAATTGTGAATTAATGAGTAAAAAGTTATAAATTAGCCATATTTTCCGCGCTTTCGGGGCGTCACAACTTTGTTCACCATTCGCTGATATGTGGCACCAGCATTCTTTAAACCAAATGGCATTACCCGATAACAGTATGTTCCATCGTCGGTTATAAAAGAAGTCTTCTCTTCATCTTCTGGATGGAGCATAATTTGATGATATCCAAAGAAAGCATCTAAAAAACTGAGGAGTTCATATCCGGATGTTTCATCCACAAGCCTATCAATTCTGGGCAAAGGGTACGAATCTTTAGGGCAAGTTTTATTCAAATCAGTGAAATCCACACGCATTCGTCATTTTCCATTGGATTTCTTCACCATTACTACATTGTCCAACCACTCAGGGTATTAGACCTCTCTAATAAACTCGGCTTCTAAAAGTTTATTGACTTCTTCAGTGATCGCCTTTTGTCTTTTCGGGGTAAAATTTCTCTTCTTCTATTTGACAGGTCTATGCCCGGGTGAAACATTAAGCTTATGGCATATCACTTTTGGATTAATACCGGGCATATCAATCGGGGTCCAAGTAAAAATATCCGAGTTTCTTTGTAGGCATTCAACTATCTCCCTTCTTATTTGTTCATTCAGTTGAGTCCCTATGAACGCCTTCTTCTCTTCATCCCCCTTGACTAGCTCAATCACTTTCGTTTTCTCCACAGGTTGAGGCTTAGGAGGGTCATCTATACACAATGTCTCCTTTCTCTGTACTCCTTTGCTGGCGGTAGAAGTAATATAACACGTGCGAGCCCTCTTTTGATCTCCTCGTACTTGTCCAACTCCATTGGGAGTAGGGAACTTCATTAATAAGTAGCAAGAAGATATCACCACCCTCATATCATTTAATACATGTCTCCCAATGATCATGTTGTAGGCAGTTGAGGTTGACCTTACAACCATGAACAATACCTGTCGAATCACATCCTTTGGGTTTTCCCCTAGAGTCACAGGCAACTCTATAGACCCTGCTACCTTCACATTCTCACCCGCAAATTCGTACAATGGTGACGTAACAGGTTTTAATCTATCTTCGGATACATTCATTTTCTCAAAGCAATTCCAATAGATTAAGTTCACCGAACTTCCATTGTCTACCAAGATTCTGCCCACAAGATGTTTTGCCACTACTGCAGATATCACCATGGGATCATTATGAGGCATGACAATATCACCCCTGTCTGTCGGAGTGAACACAATGGGTTCTTCATCTGCCTTCTCCTCCATCACAACATGAATCTGATATGCTTGTCTCGCGTAACTTTTACGGGAAGCAGAGGAACTTCCTGCCATCGATTCTCCTCCTGCAATAACATTTATTGCCTGGCCGATAGGTTTGTTATCCAGCCGGTTATCTCGAGGGATAGGCCTAGCTACTTCATTTCTAGACATATTTCTTCCGTCATCATTATTTTGTATATTCCACGGACGATCATTCCTTCGATCTCGCGGAGGATAACGGGGCCTTTCACTTCTCCACAGGAAGCGGTTAATTTTCCCCTCTCTAGCCAACCTCTCTAACTGATCCATCAGATCTCTTCATCTTTCAGTAGGGTGACCATGAGCGACATGAAATTCACAATAAGCATCAAGATTTCGACCCATATCTCCAATCTTCTTTTTAGGGAATTCCAATAGTCCCGTCCCCTCAATAGCGGCAAGTATTGCAGTGCGAGGTTCATTCAATCTAGTATAGCCTTCATACATGAGTCTAGGAGCCTTGTCTAATTCGACAAGTCTCGAAGAGCTTCTTTCAGGTACATCTCTCTCTCTTTTTCTTCCTTCCCTTGCCTCTCGGGATTGTACCATCTTCATTACTTCCTCTTGAGCCACGTATTTATTTGCTCTAGCAAATAAATCAAAAAGTGTCACTGGCTGATCAAGGGAGAGGGATTCTTGTAGTTTCTCGAATTTCGTCCCTTGCAGCATTGCAGCCATGGCTACTCCTACAGGTAGATCTTTCACCTCTAAGGTTGCATCTCGAAAACGATCTACATCGCTCTTCAATGATTCTTTGTTTCCTTGTTTAAGGGTGAGCAGATAAGTAACGTCCTTCTTCCTTTGGCTGTTGATCATGAAGGCTCTCAAAAATTCACTTCGTAACTAGTCGAAGGATGAGATAGAACCCTCATTTAACCCGTTAAACCATTTTAACGCATGCCCCGATAGAGTAAGCGAGAAGGCTTTGCACATGATTTCATCTTCCCATCCATGGAGCAACATGAGGGACTCATAACTCTGTATATGATCGTATGGGTCTGCTTTGCCGGCGTAAGTAGCCATAGAAGGCATCTTGAACTTCTTCGGCAAGGGTTTGTTCATAATCTCTGGACTGAAAGGAACTCTCATTCTCTGACTATCATCAGGAGACACTAATTTCTTCCTTTTTAGAATCCTCTCAACAACCTTCTAAACATTTTCTGACCCTCGAGTCGAGTGTGCTTCCTCTCTTCGGCACTAGAAGAGTCTGAGTAGTAAGCACTCCTTCCACCTCTATTCCGGAGATTTTACACACGGTCCGCTCCCCGGCTAAATATCTCCTCCTCGTTCAAGTTTTCCCTGCCTCTAGGGGCCTGCACTATATTCTTTCTTCCTGCACCTCCTATTCCGTGATTCGACCTTGTACCTTCAAAATAGTCTCGGGGGTCATGACTATTCTGTCTCTGTCACTCCCTATACCTGTGATCTTCGAAGTCATGCTCCAATTCTGTGGCAGAAGTCCTGATCCGCGGCAGAGGTTTGCCGCCTGTACTCTGCGGAGAGTTCTGCCTCCTTAACTCCGCGCTAGGGTATTGCTCTTGAATCTGTGCAGCAGCGTTGGGCTCTGTCAAATTTGCGGCAGTGTTCATTCGTCTCAGACCTATGGCAGGGTTCACCTCTCGCAGCCCTGTCGCAGGGCGCCTCCTTAGAGCTGCGACAGTGGTGTCCTCCAGACCTGCGGCAGAGTTCACTCTCAAAGTTGCAACAGGGTTTACCCTCAGACCTGTGGCAAGGTTCTCCTCCAGACTTGCGGTAGAGTTCATCCACTAAGTTACGCCAGGGTTTTCCTCTAGACCTGCGGCAGAGTTCTGAATCAGGCCAGCGGCAGTATTCTGTCCCCAATCTCCTTGTCCGGCATTCACCATTATAGAGGGTTGACCTCTCTCGTAAGTCTGCCTCGGGACGTTCTCTCTTACCATCTGCTGCACTTCTGGAGGTAAGCTAAATTGCGACAGAGCATTTTTGAAGAAATTCACCATAGCCCTCAACGCTGTAGTGGTCTGCTCATTCTGACGCTTCAAAGTCTCAAATTCATCAAGGGAAACAGAGGTAACTCTGTCGCCTTCTTCATTCTGCTCTTGTCCTCTCTCTGGTCTGGCAGGAGGACTCACAGAATTCTCTTCTCCCAGATTTGCTGCTGCTGTCGAACGTGTTCTCACCATTTTGATAGAGAATCTGACTTTTTGTTATGATTCCCACAAACGGCGCCAATTGTTGTTGTACTAAACAACAATGATTAGATGATGATGATGTGGTCCTCTCCACGTGTCTTGAATGTTCTGCAAAAACAGTGAAAGTCAGAGAGGCGCAAGGATTTGTCCATGCGCGCGCACTCCGATGCTTAAGTCAGAAAGTGTTTAAGCAGAGTCTCAGTAAGTAAAATAAAGCTTAGGTTTTTTTATCATACCTGGGGTATTTATGGATATTAATGGAGTTAGGTTTGGCTTCATATTTTTTCAGGGCTTACGAATATTTTGGGCGATTCAGATCTGAGGCCCAGGTGCGCGTCTGGGCTACGACAGAGTTATTATATACTCTGCCGCAGAACTCAGACTTTGTCGTTGTGCGGATGAGTTCATACGTGCGACAGAGGTTCGAAGACCTCTGCCACAGTCTTGGGCGCAGAGTTCTTCCGCGACTCACTCTGCCGCAGTAACTCTGCCGCTACACTGAGGACGCAGAGTTTGTCGCATGTATACTCTATCGCAGAGGTCTACCGCCTCTCTACTGCAGGACTCAATGGCGCAGAGGTCTGTCGCGGTGCACACTCTATCGCTTAGTAGACTCTGTCGCCACCTTTCAGTGTTTGCCACGTGGTATATGCCTCTTGGTGCTTAGAATCTGACACGTGGCTGTCCTCTGTTGGTCAATATTTATCTATGTGGACTTTGATATGTATGACCTCTATCACTTACGAAATGAAAAGAATTTAGTTGGCTAACTAAATTTGAAACTTTCATTTCAAAATAAATTATGAGATGTATATATATATAAATAAGAAAATGTTTTTTGATAATTTAATTAAGTCAGTCAAATAGTAGAACAACTTAACTAGACAAACATTACAAAATAAATAATTTTTAAATAATTAAAATTTGATTTAAAAATTATTATTTAAGTCTAAAGTTTAAATCTCTCTACCTTTTATATTTCTCTATAAATAAAAAAAATCAATTATCTTCCGTATTAAAATTAATTAAGGATATTAATTTTGTAGTTATTTTAATAACACAACGTAGTCGGTCCTTATCTTTTACTTTTATAGGACAAAAGCCACTCTCAGTATTATAATAATAATAATAATAATAATAATAATAATAATTATTATTATTATTATTATTATTATTATTATTATTATTATTATTAAGCTAAACATTACATTAGTACGTTATCTTATATTCTGAACCACATCCAAGTTGCACATTAATTACAAAAGTATATTTGATTCGAGCTGATAATTTTTCAATTCCTTTAATTTTAGTTTTTGAGATTTTTTAAATAAAATTATTATTTCAGATATTTTCAAACAAATATTTTATTTCAGATTCTTATTTAATTCGCACATACTATTATACCAACAAAGAGCAAGGGGCGCACATACGTACACGCAAAAACGGAGCCAGTTTACACCCAAAGCCAAGGGCTTTACGCCGCAAGAAACTCAAGTGGGAGGGAGCTCCGTTCACACTGTGAACCAGTTAACCGGTCAAAATCTACGTATGAAAGCGTCGACCACACTGTCGGACCAACGGTGACTGTGAGTCAATGCATTGAACCACAACCGGCACTGTTGAATGCCGTACAAAAGTTTGACCGACAATTGCCGGTCAATTCTTCCTTTTGTTCCCATTTTGCCAACCCTCGTTAGAGCTCTCTCTTTCACCCAGCTTATAAATCAGATCAAACGCTGCTCTTATCTTTTTCTCTCTCACTAAACAAAGCTCCTTCTTTATCTCTGTCTCCTGTGAGATGCAAGTTCTTTTATGAAGAGAAATTGGAGTACTTTTGATTTATCCATGGAGAGAAAAGAGGGTGCAAAGATGGAAGAAGTGTTGGGAAACTCATCGTTTTCTGATTACATAGCGAATAGTTTCTCATTGCAAAGTATATTTGATTTGAGTGAAGGAGAGAAGATCCCATTAGGGTTTAAAGAGTTGCTGGGTGTTCAAGACTTGAGTCATCTTTTATTTGACACGGCAGCACAGCAGGTACCGTCCCTTGCAATCCAACCTCTGAATCCTACTTTGACGAAGATCGAGTCTCCTGAGGTTTTTAATCAGCCTGCTACTCCTAACTCTTCCTCGATTTCATCAGCATCAAGTGAGGCTTTCGATGATGAAGCTATTAAAGTAGAAGACCAAGAAGAAGACCAGCAAAAAAATAAGAAACAGTGAGTTCTTTCTCGTTTTTACCTTTCTTTTCTCTTATGTTGTTTCTCTTTCTCTTTTTCCTTTTATAGAGAGAGAAATCCGTGGGAAAAACGACGAAGACAGATGGGTCCTCTGTGTCCATGTTTGATTCTTGGTTTACTGTTAAAGAGAAACCCATTTGGAAATGAAGTTTTTGTTTTTCATCTGTTGCCTACCTGACAGCAACAGTGCTTTACCTTCCACGTAGTCTGATTATGCCTTTCGCGTAGTCTGATTACACTAACGACGAAATGGTGACGTCGATGCAATTTGCTCCACGTGTTCTTCGTATATCCTGCAAAAACAACAGGAATCAGAGGGGGCAGGGATTATTCCATGCACGCGCACTCCGACGATCAAGTCAGTGATCGGGAGTTGGTGTATGTAAGAAAAGGGGAAAGTATTGCTTAAATCAAAGGGTTTAAGTGTTTCTCCCTGTTTTTCTCTTTTTTGGATCGGATCCTCCTTTTCAAAGAGCTCACCTGGTATTTATAGGTTCCTGAGGCGGTTCGGGCTGAGACCCAGGCGCGTGTCTGGGCCGCGACAGAGTTATAGGGCACTCTGTCGCGCCTTGGGCCATGCAACTTGCGGGGAAGTAGTCTGGCGGCAAAGTATGCATGGAACCTCTACCGCTGTTGGTACGGGAGACCTCTGCCGCTACGCTGGGCGAGGGACCTCTACCGCTGTCTAAGCGGGAGCTGCTCTGCCACTACGCTGGGCGAGGGACATCTACCGTTGTTCGTGCGGGAGACCTCTACCGCGATCTGTGCGGGAGACTTCTACCGCAGGCTGAGCGGGGGACCTCTACCGCGGTCTATGCAGGAGACTATGCCGCATGCTGTGCGGGAGACCTCTACCGCGGTCTGTGCGGGAGACTATGCCGCATGCTGTGCGGGAGACCTCTACCGCGGTTTGTGCGGGAGACTTCTACTGCGGTCTGTGCGGGAGACTATGCCGCATGCAGTGCGGGAGACCTCTACCGCGGTCTGTGCGGGAGTCCTCTACCGCGTGAGGTGCGGGAGTCCTCTACCGCGTGAGGTGCGGGAGACCTCTACCTCAGGCATGCGGGAGACCTGTGTCGGGGGCAATGCGGAGTCCTGTGATGTGCATGGACGATGGAGGTCTGCCGCTCACGATGCGCGGCAGACTGTGAGGCGGCAGACTCCTCTCGCATCAGACACTCTGTCGCACCTCTAGGAACGGTGTCGCATGGCGGTTCTGTCGCCAATCTGCCACGTGGCCTGTTCTTGGTTCGACACGTGGCAGGCGGATAGTTGCACACGTGGATCTGGTGACACGACCACCATCAATTGCTCCCCACTCTTTGGCGGGAATTTTTCCCGCGAAAGAGGATCTGGGTCTGGCGTTTCTCGGGTCGGGTCGGACCTCCGCGTGTGTGTGTACCTAGGCGAGCCGCTATAAATACTGGGCCCCTGACGTCCTTGTCGCTACTGAATTCTCTCGCAAGGACACTCTGCCGCGATTCTCAGGACACTCTGTCGCCACTCTACCGCAACTGTGTCGCATATATCTCACTGTGTCGCAAGTCTGTCGCAGATTTCCACACTCTGCCGCGAGTTCTGTTTCCATTACCTTAGGTAATTTTTCGTAGCCCGTAGTCCCACTTCTTTGATCTACGAACTTCTAAGATGGCTGGACATGGCATAGGAAAGCAAATCGATCTAGGCGTTAAGTCGACTTTAAAGGAAGTCGACGTCCAAGACCTAGAATCCCGATTTCCTTTATCCGAGGGATACACTTATAGACTCCCAACCCCTCAGGAGAGCGACATACGTCGTGTGTCTGACGGGGCTGTCGTTTTTAGGGCAGCTTTGGAGTTAGGACTCCGCTTCCCATTGTCCGACTTTGGGGCTTCCTTCCTCAGGACGCACAGGGTATCCCCGGGGCAACTGCATCCTCATGCATGGATGCAATTGGTAGCATTCACTGTGCACTGCCATTTAAGGGGCGTCCCTCCGTCTCTTCCTCTTTTAGAAGTATTCTTTAGGCTTCGAGGGAGTCCCGGCTTAGTGCCTTACTCGCTTCAGCGGGTGTACCAGCCTGGTTTTGAGAACCGATTATTTGAGAAACCTGCTAACAAGCTTCATGGTTTCGAGACAGAATGGCTGGTTGTGGAAGTGCCCGAGGGCCTGGATATCCCCACTCGTTGGGAGAATAGGCGCGAAATCCCCAAGGGTCCCCGGGTCGCCACACTTAGGGAGCAGTTGTCTTCTGACATCGACAAACTGCTAGTCCCTCATCCCCTTAACCTCGACACCCTTGTATCAAATGAAAATTTGATATTAGCAGGCTGGGGTGTGGGTCCGGTCCCTGTTGCCGGACCCTCTGTTCCGTCGTCAGATCCTCTGCCTTCGGCTTCTCCCGAGTTGAATCCTGAAGCTCCTAGGCCACAAGAGGATATAGGGGGCACCAATCTGGAATCTAGCTCTGGTAGCGAATCCTTAGCCGATCTCACTGGTTGGGAAGGGTTCGGCTCCACTTTCATGGTGCTCCCGGACGACGAGGGGATAAATATCGAGTCCCTTCAGGAGCACTTAGACTCTCCTGAAGGTAACTTTTATTTTTTCCCGCTGCTTATCATTTTTGATCAATTTATTAACCACTGATCTTCTTTTTCTTTTTTTGCAGATATGAGTCATTTTCGGCAATCATTAGGTCGTCAGGTTTCTGAGGCTGGTCCTTCCAGCGCTCCTGCCAGGAAGAGGCATCGTTTGGCTGACGATGTCCCAAGTGAGGCACCGATCCCCTCTCATCCATCTCGTGCTCGGACCCCTCCTGTTTCTAGGCAGGCGATGCCTCCCCCTCCTTCAGAGCAGAGAGATTTCTCTCGGGATAGGGGGAGAGTTGCCTCGTCTTCACGGGGGGCTTCCGGGTTATCCGGGCGATCACGCTCCGAGGAGCGCGCGGAATGCAATATCATTCCGCCTCAGCGGAAGAATAGAAAGCGCCTGTACATCGAGGGTTCGATGGGAAGCAGATCGATATTGCCGAGGATAGGTCCTGCCGACGAGAGGCCCTATTCCGTGGATGGGGGGAATATTATGAGGGGCCACGAGTTTCGAGTCTACCCCGGGGTTCGTGACAACGATATTTTGGACACTCCCGGGGTGGCCTCCCGGTTGAGTTGGTCCACTATCCTTCCTCGAGATGAGGCAAGGATATTCAGAAACTACCCCGAGGGTGAAGACTTAGCCGATATTGAGGCGTTGAGGGTAAGTTTTTGATTTCTCTTCTTTTTGATTGCTTTTTGTAGCATGCTTTGAATCTAACATTTTTGCATTTTTCGCAGCTGGCTCAACGAACCGTGGTAAATAATGCCCAACATCGGGCTTATCGGGAGCGAGCCGACAGAGAGATCCGGGAGTTGAGGGACAAAGTCATGGAGTTACAGAACACGGTCAACAACTTGTCCCCTCTTCCGGATTTAGTTCGAAGCCTGGAGGAGCAGCTTACTAAGGCTCATCAAGACCTCGGTCTTGCAAAGGGGGATCTCACAGTGGAGACGGCCCGGTCTTGTAAACTCCAAGAGGACCTGCAGGAGGCTCATTCTGAGTTAGACCGTATGCAATCCAACTACAGGTCTATGCTCACTCGGAATCAAGAGCTCGAGCAGCGTGTTGCTGAGTTGGAAGGCCAAGCTGCTCCTGTACTGTCCCAGGCCGAGATTGACAGTGTACGGGCCGAGGCCGTAAAGGAGTATCGTCTCTCCAAAGACTGCTTGAGGCGGAAGGAAGACTTCTCCAACCCTTATGTTAAGTACGGGTTCTACCTGGGCCGATCTTGGCTAGAAGCACACAGGGAAGGAGAGGAATTTCCTGAGCTCCAATACACCCATGAGGCGATGCTCTTTGAGGCCCCTGATTGGACCAAGTACGAGCCCGAGGCTGAGCCTGCGGACGAGCTGTTCAAGAGGACTGCTCAGGACGATCTCGTCAACCTTGCTGGTCCTTGGGAGCCCGCGGATCTGGACGGTGCTCCTGAGCCTATAGAAGCCCTCATCGATTTAGACTGCGAGGAGGGCAAGCAGTCCCTTGGAAGTGAAGGTTTTGCAGCTGATCCCCAGCTTCCTCCTGGAGAGTAGATAGGGATTTTTGCTTTTTTGTTTTTTGTATTTCATTTCAAGTACTTTGTTTTTTGTTTTAACTTTTTACTTTTGTCGAAATGTAATTGTAAAGATCTGTTAAAGATCTGTTTGTACCGACACTTGAATGAAATGAAATTGAGATTTTTGTTCATGCTTTGTCTTGCACTACTTCTCTAATTGTCATTTATCATTCTTTGTCTGATTGTTTCTTTTGCTTTGCTTGTATATACTTTGCTTGTATATAGCTTTGTATTTATATTCGTGTATGCTCCCCAATTCTTGATAGAAAGGTATACTTTCAGGAAGAATTTTTTGTGCAAACGCGCAGTTGTTTAAGGCTTGAGTACTGTGACGTGAAGGCGTCTTTAGTTTTATAGCCTTAGTATTTTGATTACCTGGCCACAGTGACGCGTAGCGTCTTAGGCCTTTATGGTTAATTGAATGTTTTATGCCTGGCCTTAGTGACGCATTGCGTCTCAGGCTCTTACGGCTCTTTTGAGTATACGCCTGGCCACAGTGACGCGTTACGTCTCAGGCTCTTACGGCTCTTGTGTGGATGTATATATACCTGTTTTACAGTGATACGTATACGTCGGGCCACAGTGACGCAAAGCGCCTCAGGCTCTTACGGCTCGTCTGAACTACGCCTGGCCACAGTGACGCATAGCGCCTCAGGCTCTTACGGCTCGGTTGAACTACGCCTGGCCACAGTGACGCAAAGTGCCTCAGGCTCTTACGGCTCGGTTGAACTACGCCTGGCCACAGTGACGCAAAGCGCCTCAGGCTCTTACGGCTCGTCTGAACTACGCCTGGCCACAGTGACGCAAAGCGCCTCAGGCTCTTACGGCTCGGTGGAACTACGCCTGGCCACAGTGACGCAAAGCGTCTCAGGCTCTTACGGCTCGGTGGAACTACGCCTGGCCACAGTGACGCAAAGCTCCTCAGGCTCTTACGGCTCGGTTGAACGGTCTACTTTGGGTCTGGCCCACTCAACCCGTATTGTCCGCTTTGGGTTTGGCCCGTTGGTAGCCTGCGTTCGCAGGGCCCGAACCAAGGGCAGCCCTCACGATTTTGAATCCTGTCATGAGATTTTGACTTACAACAAAAAGATAATTCATATATCGGTTAGGTAATGACATCTAGTGACAGTGTAAGTAAAACAATAGTGCTTGGGAAGGAAGATGTAGTGGTTAATTCAAATACAGCTTTAAGTGATTTGAATTCCACGTTTTCCCTATCTTCTTCCCTTGTAGAGTTTCCAGAGCGCAAGTGTTGGGTCCGATCTTGCATCTGATTCTGTAGGGACCTTCCCAGTTGGCTCTAAACTTCCCCATCCTCCTTCAGGGCATTTGTGATCTGTGACTTTTTGAGCACTAGATCTCCCTCAGACATTGGCCTATCTCTTACCCGGCTATTATAGTAGTTGGCCACCCTCTGATGATAGGATGCCAATCGAATAGCCGCGGTTTCTCTGTGTTCATCGAGTAGGTCCAAGCCTTCCCTTAGTGCTTGTGAGTTTTCTTCCTCTACTAAGGGTACCACTCTTGGCGATAATGCTCCAAGTTCCACGGGGATCAATGCTTCTGCGCCGTATACAAGGCTGAACGGCGTTTCTTTAGTCGACACACGACTGGTGGTACGATATGCCCATAAAACACTAGGCAATTCGTCCACCCAGGCCCCTTTTGCTTTGTCTAGCCTGGTCTTCAGCCCATGGAGGATGGTCCGATTACTGACCTCGGCTTGTCCATTAGCTTGAGGATATGACACTGAAGAGATCCGTAGCTGAATGTTGAGGTCCTTACAAAAGTCACGGAAGGCGTTGCAATCAAATTGCTTTCCATGGTCGGCATTCAAGATGCGGGGAATTCCAAATCGACAGATAATGTCTTTCCACACCATTGCCTCCACTTTCTTCTCCGTGATTGTGGCTAAAGACTCTGCTTCAATCCACTTTATAAAGTAATCGGTAGCCACTAACAGGAACTTTCTTTGACCCGTGGCTAAGGGGAAAGGTCCAAGGATGTCTAATCCCCACTGTGCAAAAGGAATTGGCTGTACTGTGCTTTGAGAGGGAGTTACTGGGGCTGTGGTGATAGGCGCAAACCTCTGGCATTTGTCACACCTGCGGGTTTGGTCCATCGCATCTTTCTTTAACGTTGGCCAGTAGAATCCCGATCTCAATACTTTAGCTGCAAGAGCTCTCGCTCCTAAGTGTTCGCCGTAAATTCCTTCATGCACTTCCGCTAGGGCATATCTTGTTTGTTCCTGTCCCAGACATTTTAGCAGTGGCGATGAGTATCCCCTTTTGTACAGTTCTCCGTTGATGAGTGTGAACTTCGCCCCTTGTATTTTCAAGCGACGAGCCTCGTCTTTATCTTGGGGGAGTGTACCCTCAGTGAGATACTGTTTAAATGGGGATCTCCAATCGTCTCCAACTTGAATGTCACACACTTCGACTCCTTCAATACTCGGTCGTTCGAGCCTCTCCACCTTTACTGTCCTTCCTTGTGTTTCGGTGGAGGAGGATAGCTTAGACAGTGAATCAGCATGTGTGTTTTCGGACCGGTTGATTTGCATCAGCTGAAAGCTTTTGAAAGTCTTGGCCAGGAGTTGGACTTTCTTTAAGTAAGGAACCAGCATCGGTTCTCGTACCTCGTACTTTCCGCTGAATTGGTTCACCACCAGTTGAGAATCACTGTGTGCTACCAAGTGGTGAACCTGCAGTTTCTCCGCTAGTGCCATCCCTGCTATCAGAGCTTCATACTCCGCTATGTTGTTCGAACTAGGGAATCCGAATCGTAGGGAGTATTCCAGGGATTTTCCTTCTGGCGACACCAGGACTATACCCGCTCCACTTCCGTTGGCACTTGATGACCCATCGACATGCAGCAACCATGGGTGAGCCTTCCCTTCACTGCTGTCGTTCGGGATAGTGCATTCCACGATGAAGTCAGCCAGAGCTTGACCTTTGATAGCCTGCCTCGGTTGGAATGTGATGTCGTATCCCCCAAGCTCCACCGCCCATTTCACTAACCTTCCTGAATGTTCAGGTTTCTGGAGGATCTGTCTTAATGGTTGATCTGTTAAGACGGTGATGGGATGTGCTTGGAAATACGGACGCAACTTTCGCGAGGCCATCAAGAGGGCTAATGCTAGCTTCTCGGCCAGTGGATAGCGGGTCTCTGGATCCAATAACACTTTGCTCACGTAGTAGATGGGACGGTGTATCATTTCATCTTTCTTCAGTAACACCGCGCTGACGGCGAAATCACCGACTCCCAAATACATATAGAGCTGTTCTGCTTCCAGGGGCCTTGTTAATAGAGGCAACCGCTTCAAGTATTCCTTGAGGTCTTCAAAGGCTTTTTGACAATCTTTCGTCCACTCGAAGTTCTTCCCCTCCCCCCCCCCCCCCGTAGAGTTTTGAAGAAAGGCAAGCTCCTTTCTGCTGATTTCGACAAGAAGCGATTCAGAGCCGCTATTCTGCCTGTCAATCTTTGGACCTCTCTTACGGTGGTTGGGGGTTTCATGTCAATGACAGCCTGTATCTTCTCAGGATTTACCTCGATGCCCCTGTTAGTGATCATGAAGCCTAGGAATTTTCCTGATCTTACCCCGAATGAGCACTTTTCGGGGTTTAGCTTCATGTTGAATCTCCTCAATACTTCAAATACCCTGGACATTTGATCAGCGTGAGACTCTCCTACGCGGCTCTTGATTATCATATCGTCCACGTAGGCTTCCATGGTATTTCCCAGAAGATCCTTGAACACTTTGCTCACCATTCGTTGGTAGGTGGCACCTGCGTTCTTTAAACCGAACGGCATTACTCGATAACAATAGGTCCCGTTGTCGGTTATAAAGGAAGTCTTTTCCTCGTCTTCTGGGTGAAGCATGATTTGGTGATACCCGGAGAATGCATCCAAGAAACTGAGGAATTCGTAACCGGATGTTTCGTCTACTAGTCGGTCTATCCGTGGTAGGGGGTATGAATCTTTGGGGCAGGCTTTGTTCAGGTCGGTGAAATCAACACACATTCGCCACTTCCCGCTAGATTTCTTTACCATCACTACATTGGCTAACCACTCAGGGTAGTAGACCTCTCGGATGAATCCGGCGCCTAGGAGTTTATTCACTTCTTTAGTGATTGGTTTTTGTCGCTCCGGGGCGAAACTCCTCTTCTTCTGTTTGACGGGTCTATGTCCGGGTATGATGTTAAGTTCATGGCATATGACTTCGGGACTGATCCCGGGCATGTCCGCTGGGCTCCAGGCGAAGATATCCGAGTTTTTCCTCAGACACTCGACTATCTCCTTTTTCTGTTGCTCGCCCAACTGAGTCCCAATGAATGCCCTTTTTCCACTATCCCCTTCAGTTAGCGCAATGGCTTCTGTTTCCTCTACAGGTTGGGGTTTAGGCGGATCGTCGATGCATAAGGTTTCTTTCCTCTGTGCTACCTTGTTGGCAGTGGAAGCGAGATAACAAGTACGGGCACTCCTTTGGTTTCCGCGTACTTGCCCGACTCCGTTGGGAGTGGGAAACTTCATCAATAGGTAGCAAGAGGATATCACCGCCCTCATGTCGTTCAACACCGGCCTGCCCAAAATCATGTTATAGGCAGCAGAGGTCGATCTGACTACCATGAACAATACTTGCCGGGTCACGTCTTTCGGGTGCTCACCGAGAGTTACAGGCAACTCTATGGACCAGGCAACTTTCACTCGTTCCCCCGTGAATCCATATAGCGGTGTCATAACGGGTTTTAACCTATCTTCGGATATGCTCATTTTTTCGAAGCAATTCCAATAGATCAGGTTCACTGAGCTCCCGTTATCGACCAGGACCCTACTCACCGGGTGTTTGGCCACCACCGTGGATATCACCATGGGGTCGTCATGGGGCATGGCGACATCGCCTTTGTCAGCCGGAGTGAACATGATGGGCTCTTCATCCGCCTGCTCCTCCATCACCACGTTAACCTGATACGCTTGCCTAGCGTAACTTTTACGGGAAGTAGAGGAGCTTCCTGCACTTGAGTCCCCGCCTGCAATGACATTTATCGCGGGGGCTGTAGGTTCGTTGTTTGGCGGATTAGCACGGGGGATGGGCCTAACTGCTTCGTTTCTAGGCCTATCCCTTCTAATATCATTATTTGCCCTCGTCCGCGGACGATCATTCCTTTGGTCGCGCGGAGGATAACGGGGTCTCTCGCTCCTCCATAGGAAGCGGTTGATCTTTCCTTCTCTGGCCAGCCTTTCCAACTGGTCCATTAAATCTCTGCACCTCTCTGTTGGGTGACCATGAGCACAATGGAATTCACAGTAGGCTTCGGGGTTTCGTCCTACATCTCCAATTTTCTTCTTGGGGAATTCCAATAATCCTGCCCCTTCGATGGCTGCCAGTATTGCAGTGCGAGGCTCGTTTAACTTGGTATAACCTTCATACCTGAGCCTAGGGGCTTTGTCAGTTCTCACGGGTCTTGGGAAGCTTCTCTCGGGTGCGTCTCTCTCTCTTTTCTTTCCTTCCTTCGCCTCCCTGGGCTGTATCGTTCTCATCACTTCTTCTTGAGCTACATATTTGTTAGCCCTAGCAAAGAGGTCGGAAATCGTCATCGGTTGATCGAGAGAGATGGATTCTTGTAGCTTCTCGGAGCTCGTCCCTTGCAGCATTGCAGCCAAGGCTACGCCTACTGGTAGATCTTCCACTTCCAAGGTTGCATCTCGGAAGCGATCTACAAAGCTTTTCAAGGGTTCTTTATTCCCTTGTTTAAGCGTGAGTAAGTAGGTAGCGTCTTTCTTCCTCTGGCTGTGGATCATGAAGACTTTGAGGAATTCATTTCTCAACTCATCAAAAGAGGAGATTGAACCTTCGCTCAACCCGTTGAACCACTTGAGAGCATGCCCGGACAATGTGAGAGAAAAAGCTCTACACATAATTTCGTCCTCCCATCCATGCAACAGCATGAGGGATTCATAACTCTGAATATGGTCATAGGGATCCGTTTTGCCGGTATAAGTAGCCATAGAGGGCATCTTGAACTTCTTCGGCAAAGGTTTGTTCATGATTTCCAGGCTGAATGGGATCCTCCTCCTTTGTCCGTCATCCGGAGACACTAGCTTTTTCTTCTCGAGGATCCTTTGGACGACCTTCTCCACGTCCTCCGACCCTCGAGCTGAGTAAGGTCCTGTCCCTTCTGGTCTAGAAGAGTCCGATTGATAAATGCCTCTTCCAGCACCTCTCACTACGGGACTTGATATCTCTGGACCTTCTTGTGGGTTAAAATCTCCTTGTCTCCGTTGCTCCCCAGCTCTATGTGCCCTTAGGTCATGTTCCAACACTACGGGAGATGAGTTGCGGCAGGTAGGGAGACTCTGCCGCCTAGGGGCTGCGAAAGGACCCTGCCGCTGAGCGGCCAGAGGAGAGGTCTGCCGCGCATCGGGCAAGGGTGAACTCTGCCGCCTATTAGAGGCGGGAGAGCACCGTCGCATATCTGATGTGGGATACCTCTGCCGTGTGTTGTCTGCGGGAGAGTTCTGTCGCCGTTGAGCCGCAGGGGGACTCCGCTGCACATTCGACGAGCTTTGCCGCTCATAGGACAAAGGAGATGTTTGACGCATTGGAGATGCGGGTGAGCTGTGTCGCCTACGAGTCTCTGGCGAACTCTGTCGCCCGGGAGCTACGGACGGACTCTGTCGCACCTGAGCCACTGGAGAACTCTGCCGCCTGGGAGCTGAGGGCGGACTCTGTCTCGCTGGATTGGCAGTAGCGTTGCGTGGCGTTCCTGCCTCTTGTCCAATGTTTACCAGGCTGGAGGGCTGACCTCTCTCGTAGGTCTGCCTCGGTGTGCTTTCCCCCACTAGCTGCTGCACTTCATGGGGTAAGCTGAATCGGGGGAGAGCTTCTTTGAAGAAGTTCACCATGGCTCTCAGTGCTGTGGTAGCCTCCGTATTTTGGCGTTTCAGGGCCTCGAATTCCTCCAAGGAGACTAAGGGTTCTCCTTGAGCCCTTTCACTGTGTCTTCTTCGCTGTTCCGATCTGACAGGGGGACTTACAGAGTTCTGCCCTCCTGTCAATTCTGCAGTTGAGCGTGTCCTCACCATTTCGATAGAGAACCTGACTTTTTGTCGAGATTCCCACAGACGGCGCCAATTGATGTTGCCTACCTGACAGCAACAGTGCTTTACCTTCCACGTGGTCTGATTATGCCTTTCGCGTAGTCTGATTACACTAACGACGAAAGGGTGACGTCGATGCAATTTGCTCGACGTGTTCTTCGTATATCCTGCAAAAACAACAGGAATCAGAGGGGGCAGGGATTATTCCCTGCACGCGCACTCCGACGATCAAGTCAGTGATCGGGAGTTGGTGTATGTAAGAAAAGGGGAAAGTATTGCTTAAATCAAAGGGTTTAAGTGTTTCTCCCTGTTTTTCTCTTTTTTGGATCGGATCCTCATTTTCAGAGAGCTCACCTGGTATTTATAGGTTCCTGAGGCGGTTCGGGCTGAGACCCAGGCGCGTGTCTGGGCCGCGACAGAGTTATAGGGCACTCTGTCGCACCTTGGGCCATGCAACTTGCGGGGAAGTAGTCTGGCGGCAGAGTATGCATGGAACCTCTACCGCTGTTGGTGCGGGAGACCTCTGCCGCTACGCTGGGCGAGGGACCTCTACCGCTGTCTAAGCGGGAGCTGCTCTGCCACTACGCTGGGCGAGGGACATCTACCGCTGTTCGTGCGGGAGACCTCTACCGCGATCTGTGCGGGAGACTTCTACCGCAGGCTGAGCGCGGGACCTCTACCGCGATCTATGCGAGAGACTATGCCGCATGCTGTGCGGGAGACCTCTACCGCGGTTTGTGCGGGAGACTTCTACCGAGGTCTGTGCGGGAGACTATGCCGCATGCTGTGCGGGAGACCTCTACCGCGGTTTGTGCGGGAGACTTCTACCGCGGTCTGTGCGGGAGACTATGCCGCATGCAGTGCGGGAGACCTCTACCGCGGTCTGTGCGGGAGTCCTCTACCGCGTGAGGTGCGGGAGTAATCTACCGCGTGAGGTGCGGGAGTCCTCTACCGCGTGAGGTGCGGGAGACCTCTACCTCAGGCACGCGGGAGACCTGTGTCGGGGGCAATGCGGAGTCCTGTGATGTGCATGGGCGATGGAGGTCTGCCGCTCACGATGCGCGGCAGACTGTGAGGCGGAAGACTCCTCTCGCATCAGACACTCTGTCGCACCTCTAGGAACGGTGTCGCATGGCGGTTCTGTCGCCAATCTGCCACGTGGCCTGTTCTTGGTTCGACACGTGGCAGGCGGATAGTTGCACACGTGGATCTGGTGACACGACCACCATCATCATCAAAGCGATTTGAAGCTGATGGAAGATTTGTTGGATTTCTTTTTGGCTTTTGGCGTTTGTGATCGTGGGTCTAGGTTGAAACCAAAGAAGACAAATCAGAAGAGACAGAGAGAGTCGAGATTCGCGTTCGTGACAAAGAGCGAGGTTGATCATTTGGAAGACGGGTACAGATGGAGAAAGTACGGCCAAAAAGCTGTAAAAAACAGCCCCTTCCCTAGGTAAGTTTTTCAAAGTCAACCCATTTTATTCCCCATTTTGTCTGCTATCTTTTCCACCAATTTACATAAAATTTCAGACAAATTTGATGGGTTAATTTTCATTGTTTAATTTTCCTAGGAATTATTATCGTTGCACCAGCACCTCATGTAATGTGAAGAAAAGAGTTGAGAGATCTTTCAGTGATCCAAGCACTGTCGTTACCACTCACGAAGGCCAACACACACATCCCAGCCCAAGCATGCCTCGTCCAAGTCTAGGTGGTGCTCATCTGAGTTCGGGCATCTCCGCCGGAGCCGCGGCTACTTTTGGCATGCCAATGCAAAGGATTCCATCTCATTATCAGCACCATCAACAGCCATTTGCCAATAGCTTGTTTCCTTTGAACGTTGGCCATAATGGTTCCTTTAAAGCCAATTTTCTTCATGAGAGGCATTTTTGCACCCCAGAACCATCTTTGCTTACAGACCATGTCCTTCTTCAGGACATTATACCATCCCATATGCTGAAAGAAGAGTAGATTAGTACACCCGTTTCCGGCATATGTAGTTCTCTCTCTGACTAGATGTAATTCTCTCACTGACTACTGGGTGAAAGGAGGTGTAGATGAAATGATGATCAGTTCACTGGTATGTAATTTTCTTTGCAGACAGGTGGCGATTTTTCTTGTGTAAGGAAGCCGCTGCCCCTTCATATAAACCCTTGATTAATATTACTGTAACTTTGTTTTACTTTTTGATCCAATGCCAGAAATAGTTTCTTATTTGGGCCTTTTTTTTTTTATGTTGCACTAAACAACAACCAAGTGATGCTGATGCGATGTCTTCCATGTGCGTCGAATCTTCTGTAAAAATAACGAAGATCAGAGAGGTGTAGGGATTTTTTCCTGCACGTGCACTCCGATAATTAAGTTAGAAAGTTCTTTTGGAAGAGATTCTATGTATCAGAAAAAAGAGATGCAGTATCCAAGAGAGATTCTCCCCCTTTACCTTTTTTATACCTGAGGTATTTATAGACTTCTTCTAGGGTCAAGTTGGGCTTCATGTTCTTTCCGGGTTTGAGAACATCTTAGGCCCGTAACTATAGGATTCGGGTCTGAGGCCCAGGCGCGTGTCTGGGCTGCGACAGAGTCATTAGGTACTCTGTCGCGACTTGGAGTTGGACTATTATGCGGGTGAGTTCGACATGCGGTAGAGTTTCCGTGATCTCTGCCGCGGTCTCTGCGGTAGAACTCTATCGCAGTCCATGCTGTGAGCTCTGTCGCAATCCATGCGGTAGAGGTCTATCGCTGCCTACTGTGTCGCGTAAAGACTCAACGACAGAGTCTTTATCGCTAAGAGACTCTGTCGCCTACCAAGCAACAGTGTCGCGTGGGGACTCTATCGCAATTCCAGTGACTGTGTCGCCACCGCTCTAACAGCCACGTGGCTTATATTTGTGTTTGACACGTGGACTTTGATGATAGGACCACTATCAATTGCTCCCCAATTCTTGATAGAAAGATATATTTTCGGAAAGAATTTTACATACCTTTCTAAGGCCTGACTATCACGACGCGAGCGCGTCTCCAGTTCTTACGGCCTTTATGTTTCCATTGCCTGGCTATAGTAACGCAATTACTCTTCAGGCTCTTACAGCTCCTCTGATCTTTTACGCCTGGCCACAGTGACGCATTGCGCCTCAGGCTCTTACGGCTCGTCTGATTATACGCCTGGCCACAGTGACACTATTGCGCCTCAGGCTCTTACGGCTCCTCTGATCTTTTACGCCTGGCCACAGTGACGCATTGCGCCTCAGGCTCTTACGGCTCGTCTGATTTTATGCCTGGCCACAGTGACGCATTGCGCCTCAGGCTCTTACGGCTCGTCTGATTTTACGCCTGGCCACAGTGACGCATAGCGCCTCAGGCTCTTACGGCTCGTCTGATTTTACGCCTGGCCACAGTGACGCATAGCGTCTCAGGCTCTTACGGCTCGTCTGATTTTTACGCCTGGCCACAGTGACGCATAGCGCCTCAAGCTCTTACGGCTCGTCTGATTTTTACGCCTGGCCACAGTGACGCATAACACCTCAGGCTCTTACGGCTCGTCTGATTTTTACGCCTGGCCACAGTGACGCTATTGCGCCTCAGGCTCTTACGGCTCCTCTGATCTTTTACGCCTGGCCACAGTGACGCATAGCGCCTCAGGCTCTTACGGCTCGTTTGATTTTTACGCCTGGCCACAGTGACGCATTGCGCCTTAGGCTCTTACAGTGACGCATTGTGCCTCAGGCTCTTACGGCTCGTCTGATTTTACGCCTGGCCACAGTGACGCATAGCGCCTCAGGCTCTTACGGCTCGTCTGATTTTTACGCCTGGCCACAGTGACGCATAGCGCCTCAGGCTCTTACGGCTCGTCTGATTTTTACGCTTGACCACAATGACGCATAGCGCCTCAGGCTCTTACGGCTCGTCTGAATCCTGTCACAAGATTTAGATATATAAAAGCATGAGACATAATAAGAGAACAATAATTTTAAGTGATTTGAGTTCCATGTTTTCCCTATTTTCTTCCCTTGCAGAGTTTCCAGGATGCAGGTGTTGGGCCCAATCTTTTGTTTGATTCTGAATGGACCTTCCCAATTGGCTCTGAATTTTTCATCTTCCTTTAAGGCATTCGTGATATGTGATTTTCTGAGCACCAGATCCCCTCGGACATCGGTTTATCTCTCACTCGGCTGTTATAGTAGTTGACTACCCTCTGATGGTAGGATGCCAACTGAATAGCCGCGGCCTCTTGCTCATCAAGTAGATCTAAGCTTTCCCTTAGTCCTTGTGAATTCTCTTCTTCCACTAAAGGCACCACCCTGGGTGACAGCGCTCTAATTTCCATGGGAATCAATGCACCACCCTTGCCTCCCGGGGATCAATGCACCACCCTTGCCTCCCGGGGCTGTACCATCTTCATTACTTCTTCTTGAGCTACATATTTATTGGCTCTAGCAAACAGGTCGAAAAGTGTCACCGGCTGATCGAGGGAGAGGGATTCTTGCAACTTCTTGGACTTCGTCCCTTGCAGCATTGCAGCCATGGCTACTCCTACTGGTAGATCTTCCACCTCCAAGGTTGTATCTCGGAAACGATCTACATAGCTCTTCAAGGATTCTTTATTCCCTTGCTTAAGAGTGAGTAGATAAGTAGCGACCTTGTTCCTCTGGCTATTGATCATGAAGACTCTCAAAAATTCATTTCACAATTGGTCGAAGGACGAGATGGAACCTTCGTTCAACCCATTAAACCACTTCAGCGCGTGCCCGGACAGTGTAAGTGAAAAGGCCATGTACATGATTTCATCTTCCCACCCATGTAACAACATGAGGGACTCATAGCTTTGTATGTGGTCGTATGGGTCGGCTTTGCCTGTGTAAGTGGTCATAGAAGGCATCTTGAACTTTTTCGGCAAGGGTTTGTTCATGATCTCTGGACTGAACGAAATTCTCCTCTTTGACTATCATCCGGAGACACCAGTTTCCTCTTTTCTAAAATTCTTTCGACAACTTTCTCCACACTTTCTGACCCTTGAGTCGAGTATGCTCCCCTTCCTTCGGGACTAGAAGAGTCCGAGTGGTAAGCACTCCTTCCAGCACCTCCCATTTCGAGATTTGATCTTGTACCCTCGAAATAGTCTCGGGGGTCAGGACCCTTCCGTCTTCGTCGCTCCCCAGACCTATGATCTTCGAATTCATGCTCCAACTCCTCTGGAGAAATACTGCGCCATGCGGGAGAGCTCTGCCGCCTAAATGCCGCGGGGGAACTCTGCCACCTATGATCCGAGGGCGAGCTCTGCCGCCTAGGTGCTGCGGGTGAGCTCTGCCACCTACGATCTGCGGGCGAGCTCTACCGCCTAAGATCCGCTGGTGAGCTTTGCCGCCTATGTGCTGCGGGGGAACTTTACCGCCTATGATCTCCGGGTGAGCTCTGCCGCCTATGTGCTGCGGGTGAGCTCTGTGGCCTAATATCCGCGGGTGAGCCCTGCCGCATGCACTCTGCGGGAGAACTCCACCGCCTGTGCTCCGCGGGAGAGCTCTGTTCAGTCAGGTCTGCGGCAGTATTCACTTCCCGTAACCTCGTCGCAGGGCGATTCCTCTGAAACGGGGTAGAGTTTACTCTCAAAGTCGTTGCAGGGTTATCCTCCAGATTCGCGGTAAAGTTCGGAATCAGTCCAGTGGCAGTATTCTGCGCCCCTTCAACTTGTCCAGTATTCGCCATGGTAGAGGGTTGACCTCTCTCGTAAGTCTGCCTCGGGATGTTTTTCCCCACCATCAGTTGCACTTCCGGGGGTAAGCTAAACTGCGGGAGAGCGTTTTTAAAGAAGTTCACCATAGCTCTCAACGCTGTCGTCGTCTCCTCATTCTGACGTTTCAGAGCCTCAAATTCCTCTCGAGGAACCGAGGCCACTCTGCCACCCTTTTCATTCTGCCTTTGTCCTTACTCTGATCTGACAGGGGGCTCACCGAATTCTTTTCCTCTCGATCCTCTGCTGTAGAACGTGTCCTCACCATTTTAATAGGGAATCTGACTTTTTGTTTCGATTCCCACATACGGCGCCAATTGATGTTGCACTAAATGACAACCAGGTGATGCTGATGCGATGTCTTCCACGTGCGTCGAATCTTCTGCAAAAATAACAAAGATCAGAGAGGTGCAGGGATTTTTCCCTGCACGCGCACTCCGATAATTAAGTTAGAAAGTTCTTTTGGAAGAGATTCTATGTATCAGAAAAAGGAGATGCAGTATCCAAGAGAGATTCTCCCCCTTTACCTTTTCTATACCTGGGGTATTTATAGACTTCTTCTAGGGTCAAGTTGGGCTTCATGTTCTTTCCGGGTTTGAGAACATCTTAGGCCCGTAACTATAGGATTCGGGTCTGAGGCCCAGGCGCGTGTCTGGGCTGCGACAGAATCATTAGGTACTCTGTCGCGACTTGGAGTTGGACTACTATGTGGGTGAGTTCGACATGCGGCAGAGTTTCCGTGATCTCTGCCGCGGTCTCTGCGGTAGAACTCTATCGCAGTCCATGCGGTAGAGCTCTGTCGTAATCCATGCGGTAGAGGTCTATCGCTGCCTACTGTGTCGCGTAGAGACTCAACGACAGAGTCTTTATCGCTAAGAGACTCTGTCGCCTACCAAGCAACAGTGTCGCGTGGAAACTCTATCGTAATTCCAGTGACTTTGTCGCCACCGCTCTAACAGCCACGTGGCTTATATTTGTGTTTGACACGTGGCGGTCTCTGGTTGGTTGATCCTTGTACACGTGGACTTTGATGATAGGACCACTATCATTTTTTTTTTTAATTTTCGCCTCATTTGGTTGTTTTTGATATGTAGAGATTATACAGCATGGAAATTTGGTTCCTTCTTTAATTCTTCTGACCCCTCGTTTGTCCTGTATCTTTGTTTTTGTTGCTGAAGGAACGTGCATTGATTCTCCATATAAAGTACTGCAGTCGAGATTTGAGGGCTAGGGTTTCGTCAAAGAACAATTAATTTAGGAGCTGGAAAGCTTTCAATTTGTCTAGAAATCAAGGAAATCCAATTTTTTCGTGGCACCTGCAAATTGTAAAGAAAATTAATATACTGTATCTAAATATGTTGGGGTAGATGGAATAATAACTCGACTAGACTTTCCATTATGCCTCAGTTAAATAAATAACTCAATACTTCTCATGCGTCTATGCTATGCAATCCATTGCTCGTAGGTTTGGTACATTGAATGGTGGGGTGGGATTCAGTGTTCTATATTTGGGGGAAACGAAAGCCATTTACAGAGACAGGCACCACATAGCGTGATTCTTTTATTCTTATAACATCATATCATGGGGCTGAATTTCAAATCGCTATCCACAGTTTCTTTGTGGTTGTACCTCTGCTGGCCATGTGAATTTGTAACTGTTAGGAATATATTGTTGCCAGTTTGATGATTGGGAAAAATGGTGATGAAAGCAAAAGGAAAATTAGCCGCCTTTCATGCAGTTAATAGGAATAGCCTCGAACTCGTTAGTCAGATAATCCATTGAGTGATTCCCAGGGCCAACCACCTGCCGCCCAAAACTGTTACGTTATTTTTATTTTATTTTTTGGTGGAATTTTCTTTTATTACAGTCTGTAATAATGTAGTGGTGACCCGATTATCCTAGTTAAGAAAGAAAATTCATCGCAGCAACGAAGGTAGCTGATAGAGGTGATTTACCTCAAGCACAGTCGCGTGCTTGGGTTTCAAAATACGAAAGACCAAAAATAATAAAATTCTGATATCCAAACCAATATGAGTCCTAAGTTTATTGAAGCTATATAGGGACATCTATAAATACCTCCAGCTATGATAAAAAAAACTCTAAGCTCTATTTTTGTTAACTGAAACTCTGCTTAAATATTTTTCTAACTTAAGCATCGGAGTGCGCGCGCAGGGACAGATCCCTGCGCCTCTTTGACCCTTACTATTTTTGTAGAATCTTCAGTACACGTGGAGAAGACGACAAGGAAGACTACATCAGAATCATTTCATTGTTGTTGAGAGTAACAATAATTGGTGTCATCTGTGGGAATTAAACATAAAAGCCATATTTTTTAGTAAGATGGTGAGAACACGTTCAACAGCAGCAGCAAACTTGGAGGAGGAGAATTCTGTGAGTCCTCCCAACGGACCTGTGAGAAGATAAGAGTAGATTGGAGAAGGAGAGGGGGCTACCACAGTTTCCTTAGAGGAGTTTGAGGCTTTGAGATGTCAAAATGAAGAGGTTACTCAAGCACTCCAACGTCAAAATGAGCAGACAACTGCAACCTTAAAGGCCATGGTAGATTTCTTCAAAACTGCACAACCAAAGTTCAGTCTACCCCCAGAAGTGCAGCACCTGGTGAGAGAGAATATCCCACGGCACACCTATGAGGAAGGTCAGCCCTTTGCAGCGACGAATTCGAGACAACTAGAATGGGGGCCAACGGGTAGCATGCAGCGCATTACTCAGCATCGACAGGACCCTGTCGCAGGGTTTCAGGAGCAGTACCCTGTCGTAGGTCTAAGGGAGACGAACCCTGTCGCAGGGGTGAAGGATAGGAACCCTGCCGTGGGTCTGAGGGAGAACCCTGTCATATGTCTGAGAGGGTTCACTCCTGCCGCATCTCTGAGAAAAACCCTGCCGCATGTTTGAGAGGGTTCAACCCTGCCACATCTCTGAGGGAGAACCCTGTCGCAGGTCTGGAGGACAACCCTGCCGCATCTATGAGGAAGAACCCTGCCGCATGTCTGAGAGGGTTCACTCCTGCCGCATCTCTGAGGGAGAATCCTGTCGCATGTCTGAGAGGGTTCAACCCTACCGCATCTCTGAGGGAGAACCCTGTCGCAAGTCTGGAGGACAACCCTACTGCATCTCTGAGGGAGAACCCTGCTGTATGTCTGAGAGGGTTCAACCCTACCGCATCTCTGAGGGAGAACCCTACCACAAGTCTGGAGGACAACACTGCTGCATATCTGAGGGAGAACACTGTCGCAGGTCTGAGAAAGTTCACCCCTACCGCAGCTCTGAGTCAGCACCCTGCCGCTGGGATGCGAGAGATGAACCCTGCCGCAGATCTGAGGGGGATGAACCCTATCGCAGGGGTCAGTACTCAAGACCTTGTCGCAGGTTTGAGGGAGACGAACCCTGCTACAGGTCTGAGGGAGATAAACCCTGCTACAGGGGTCAGGAGTCAAGACACTACCGTAGGTCTGAGAGAGTTCAACCCTGCAGCACAGTTTCAGGAGCAGTACCCTGGTGCAGGGTTCAGGAGGTAGAACTCTGCCATAGAGTACAGGAGGCAGACCTCTGCTGCAGAGTTCAGGAGGCAGACTTCCGCAACAGATTTGGGCGACATAATTTCGAAGTTCCTCGATCTGGGGAGCCTTGGAGACAAAACTCTCCCTCAGCAGACAGGATACAGCAGGCTTATGGGCAGAATAGTCATGATTCCCAAGACTATTTTGACGATTCAATGCCGAATTATGGAATGAGAGGTGTAGGAAGAAGGGATACAGTGTAGGCTCCTAGAGGGAGGGAAACTGTGGACGATGAGGAGATCCCTAGCCGGGGAGCGAACCGTGTGCGAAATCCTCGAAACAGAGGAAGAAGGGATTCTTATTACTCATACTCTTTTACTGCGAAAGAAAGGGGAGCACACTCGACCTGAAGGTTGGAAAACGTTAAGAAAGTCATGGAAATGATTCTGGAGAGGAAGAAGTTAGTGTCTCCCGAGGACAATCAGAGAAGGAGAGTTCCTTTTAGTCCCGAGATTATGGACAAACCACCGTCGAAAAAGTTAAGGATGCCTTCTATGGCTACTTATGCCTGTAAAACTGACCCAAATGACCATATACAGAGTTATGAGTCTCTTATGTTACTCCATGGATGGGAAGACGAAATCATGTGCAAAGCCTTCTCGCTCACACTGTCGGGGCATGCTTTAAAATGGTTTAATGGGTTAAATGAGAGTTCTATCTTGTCCTTCGACCAATTACGAAGTGAATTTTTGAGAGCCTTCATGATCAACAGCCAGCGAAAGAAGGATGCCACTTATTTACTTACCCTTAAACAAGGGAACAAAGAATCGCTGAAGAACTATGTAGATTGTTTTCAAGATGCGACCTTAGAGGTGAAAGATCTACCAATGGGAGTAGCCATGGCAGCAATGCTGCAGGGGACGAAATTTGAGAAGTTATAAGAATCTTTGTCCCTGGATCAGCCAGCGAATCTTTTCGATCTATTTGCTAGAGCGAATAAATACGTGGCTCAAGAGGAAGTGATGAGGATGGTACAATCTCGAGGGGCAAAGGAAGGAAGGAAAAGAGAGAGAGATGTACCTGAAAGAAGTTCTTCGAGACCTGACAGATTGGACAAAGCTCCTAGGCTTAGGTATGAAAATTATACCAGGCTAAATGAGCCTCGTGCCGCTAGTGAAGGAACTGGACTGTTGGAGTTCCCAAAAAAGAAGATTAAAGATTTGGGCCGAAATGTTGATGCTTATTGTGACTTTCATTCCGCTCATGGTCATCCTACTGAGAGATGCAGAGATCTGATGGATCAGTTAGAAAAATTGGCTCGAGATGGAAAAATTAACCGTTTCTTGTAGAGAAGTTAAAGACCACGTTACCTTCCGCGAGTGATAATCCTATTTTAAATAGAATTATTTGTGCTTAATCTTCTAATTAATTATTTAAATCCCCAATTTATTTTATTAATTATCCCCTCAATTTAATTAAAATTCTTTAATGTGCAGGTAAATTAAATTTGGATGAAACTCAGTCGTTTCAGTTAAAAATGGGCTGAAACGGGCTAAAAGAGATTGGACCACTTCCAATTTACAGACCGAGTCACCAGTCGTCTAGACACGCGTGATGCCAGGTGTTCGTATTTTATTTGTCTTAAAACGATAAGATCGACAGATACCGTGCCAACCTTCTAGAAGACACACGCCGGACCACATCGCATAACCAACTAGACAAACCGACAAGTGATGTGGAAATATCTACTTTGCAGCAAATCAAATGAAGACAAGTGACCAAATAATACCAACTCATCTAGGATGAAAAATTACCATTGTACCCTTATATTTGTGTATAAATATGATGAGCAATTGAAAAATTATGTAGCCTAGTGTAGTTTTTAGGGTAGAGTAATTTAGGAGTAGTTTTTAGAGTAATTTAGGGTAGCTTTAGTTTTTAAAGTTTTTTTTTTTTATTTTTCCTTGTAAGCTTTCCGATTAGTTTTTTTAGCCATTCTACTGTTCATGTCAACTTTCAATTTGTTAAATTCTATGAAAATTTTTATCATTTCTATTTTTTTTTTTTGTAGTTCACATTTATGGCAGCCATCAACTTTCATGGTTCTTCTCGGTTTACACAAGTTTTTCACTCCTTTGTTGATTTAATATTTTTAATGTTATTTCTTTTTCATTAAATCGTTGTTTCTATTCAGCTTTCTTTATGTTTGAATTTTTTTTATTGTCTATCCCTGCACATTTATTTTACACTTTGTTTATCTTCCAGTAGTTAGTTTATATGTTTCATCGTTGGGTCCGAGACTGATTTCATTCCTGGAGGCTACCGATTGCTTACTCACTTATGTGTAATATCAAGCAATTATGGGTAGCTGGGAATGTGTTTAGGAAACCATACTGTCTCATTTTCTTTTACCGAATCCCACCTTCGATTATTCAAGTTTGTTTATGTAGGACTGTTTTATTTAACCATTTTCTATTTTAGTTCTTGAATACTCTGGTTTAGTTCTCTTTTCAAGTTATCTCACAGCATTTTTTTTCTGCATTCCTCTTGGTTCTAATGTTTCAGCCTC
Source organism: Firmiana major (assembly GCA_033439115.1). Lineage (NCBI taxonomy): Eukaryota > Viridiplantae > Streptophyta > Magnoliopsida > Malvales > Malvaceae > Firmiana > Firmiana major. Next base: position 38,100,387 of record CM065908.1, on the reverse strand, counting down.
CTGTATCTTAGTTACTTTCTGTAGAGAGTGGTTGTTTTCACTGATCAGGTTTCCATTTCCGTGTAGTACCGAGTAGGCTGGCCCCTGCTGGTGACTAGTGCTAAATTTGTGGTAGACGCTGGAAAGTGTTTTTTTTTGTTTTTTTTATGTTTTACTGTTGAGTGTCTCGTGCTCCACTCCTTTACTGCCTATCTCTCTTTGAGTTTTGTGTTGTTAAATTGTCTAGGATTATTGTTTAAGTTCTTAGATCAGTATATTCAAGTTACTTTTGAACTAGAGTGGTTTATGAACTGAGAACAAATGAAATTACAGTTTCTTTTCGTTATCTTTCTTCAAATGTCTGTTTGCCTTAGGTTCAGCGGATAGTGGTTGATGCTCGGATTTCTTGGAAGCCACTACTGCATCGCAACGTGAGGAAGCTTGCTGGCTTCTAACTAATGTGGTGGATAGGAATCATATCATCCCATGTTCTGCTCTGTTTATATTCCTTGTTACTGTTCATTTTAGTTGTTTTTTGTTATGTGTTAATCAAATTATTTTCTGTTGTTAGGTTGCTGTAGATTGATGTTTAGATTGTTTGATAGTGATTTGGTAGGCTTGAATGGTTGCCGTGGTGCACCGAGCAAAATCTGAGCTAGAGAATTGATGCATGGATGATGGACTGTGCTGGCAGTAGTGCTGATGATCACGTTGATTGCAGGGAACAAAACTGAAGCATTTATCTTGTATTGCAGGTACGCGACATTATTAGCAAAGCAAGGAAGATGCAGGAGCTACTGTTGCGTGCACGATCTACTGCAGTTACCCATGCAGTGAGGAGGACGTACCTGATAGTTGGGCAGGCTGATGACGGTACCAGGAGGCAGAGGTTGCGAACAGCTTCAAGGACAGCACCTGAGCAGGAAACGTGCACAGTACATGCACGGGACCAGTGTCGGGGCAGCTGGTTATTTTGTAAACTGAGCAAGGCTGGGTTTGGCACACATTATTGTCACCAATCCATTTTTTATACATGTCTTTTATTTTATTTTTATTGTCATTATTCCATCTAATTTTAGTTGTTAGCTTAGTTAGAATTTTTTTAAAAAAAAATTAAGTTTGCATGTTAGATATATTGTCTTTGTTAGTTAGTTTAAGCTTAGTTTTAATTGATTTTATATACTAGGATTTAGGACTTAATTTTAGTGTAGAATTTATGAGTTGTATTTAAAATTAATCTAGATTAAATTTGTCTCATGCATTTTTAATTTAGTCTTTATCTTAAAATTGAAAAATAAAAAAATATTCATTTCTCATGTATTATTTAGATTTTGTTATAGTAATTAGTTAGAGTTAGATTTAATTTAGGATCATTTTGTAGGTAATTAATTTCTTAGTTAGATTTAAGAATTTCTTTAGGTTAATAGAATTTTATATTATTAAACTTTAGGTTAGTTTAATCTGCATTTTTATTAATTAGTTTAATTACATGCATATTTTATTTTAGGATTGTTAAATTTTAGTTTAATTAATTTTGTCTCTTTATTTCCGTATTTGCATTCTAGTTTATTTGCACTAATTAGTTTTAGCTTTGTTAATTATCTTGTAGGTTAATGTTTTTTAATTGCTTGGAGCACTGCAAGTAATTTTAGCTCTGTTTGATTTTCTTTTATTTTATAGTTTTTATTACTTTAAGTACTGTTAGCCTTGTAGATCACCCTTGAAAAATTCATAATTTGCTAGGATATACTTAGGGTAAGATTAACCGGTAGTTCATTAGGCTAATCAACTTCTCAGTGGGATGATAATCCGGGACTCAAATCCCATTATTACTTGTACAACCAGTGCACTTGCGGATACACGTCTAGGTCACTTAGAGTGGGTGTAGTTCGTATCAAGTTTTTGGGGCTGTTGCTAGAGAGGTCTTAATTAGCCAGTAATTAATATCGGTGAAATTATGCTTAGGTGTAAATTCTAGATTGTAAATACTAAGGTTGTAAATATTTAGAGCCTTAATTTAGTGTAGTTAATTTTCTCTCTCATAATTACTTTAAAAAAATTGAAAAATTTAAAAAACTTAAAAAAACAAATTATGAGGACTTTGTGATGTTTGCATGCGTAGAGCCAGGAGTTATGATTGCTTTCCTTTAGATCCTGAAATTGAAAGAACCCTTAGGAAAATTCAAAAGGATTCTAGGAAATTAATAGCTGTGTTGCAAAACACTATGGCAGAAAATAGAGAAATTAGGACCGTTGGAGATTATGCAGTGCCGACGATTGGAGGATGTTATACCGGCATTAGGCCACCAGCTGTCCCTGCAAACAATTTTGAAATTAAGCCTGCAATCCTTCAGATGATCCAGACTTCTTTACAGTTCAGTGGGTTCCCTCATGATGACCCACATGCTCACCTCGGGCAATTCCTGAACCTGTGCAACACTTTCAAGCACAATGGATTATCTGATGATGCGCTTAGGCTTAGATTATTTCCCTTCTCACTTAGGGATAAGGTGCGACACTGATTAACCTCATTGCCTCCAGGATCCATTTCTACATGGGATGAGTTAGCCCATCAATTTTTAGCTAAGTTTTTCCCTCCCTCTAAAATGGCCAAACTCCATAGTGACATATCTTCCTTTGGCCAATTTGATTCAGAATTTCTTTATAAAGAATAGGAACGATATAAGAAACTTCTTTAGGAAGTGCCCTCATCATGACCTACCTTTGTGGCTGCAAGTCCAGACCTTCTACATTGGACTTACAAGCCAAAATAAGACCATCATTAACGCTGCTGCGGGAGGAGCTTTAATGTGCAAAACGGAGGAGGAAGCTTACGGACTCTTAGACAAGATGGATGCTAACAACTACCAATGGTCTTCAGAGAGGCAACTGCCTAAGAAGTCGGCGGGTATCTATGAGCTCGACGTGCGGTCTACCTTGACCTCTCAAATAGCTAATCTTACGAATAAGGTAGAGTCACTCAGTACCCAACATAATCCTTCCACCAGTCCTAATCCTGTCTATTCTATACAAAGTCCTTTTCTTTTATGCGATCTGTGTGGTGGTACACACTCTGTAGATAGGTGTCCGCTTAACTTAGAATCGGTTCAGTACGTTGCCCATCTCAAAAGCAACAGAACAACCCATTTTTAAACACCTACAATCCAGGGTGGAGGAACCATCCTAACTTTTCCTAGAGCCAAAACCAAGGGCAATCTTCTAATTCTAGACCTGTAGAACCCCATGGTTTTCAAGATCCACCAGTTCATGTACCACCACCTCAATTTCCACACCATCCACCTAACTATCCCCATCCACCTCAATTTCACCATCCACCACCACCACCACCACTTATGTAGCCCCAACATTACCATGCATCAGTAGCTGAGAAGAAGCCCTTGCTTGAGGAAATGTTCACGACTATCCTACAAAATCAAGCTGCTTCAATTAAGAATTTAAAAATTCAGGTTGGACAAATAGCTAGTGCTCTGAGCTAGCGTCCACAAGGGACCCTTGATAATTCTATATTTTTAGAATTATTTGTGCTTAATTTCCTAATTAATTATTTAAATCCCTAATTTATTTTGTTAATTATCCCCTTTATTTAATTAAAATTCTCATGTTTGCATATAAATTAAATCTGGATGAATTTTGAATATTTCGTTAAAAAATGGACCGGAATTGGGCTAAAATCGAGATTGAGCCACGCGGACAACACGAGTCATGCCACCTAGCACATCCAATTGTACAAGAAGACCGATGAGATGGAAATATCTTTTCAAGGAGCCAATGGTGTGAAGACAAGTGGCCAAAAAATGCCAACTCATCAAGGATATGGAAATTACCATTTTACCCCTAGTGTGTTTATAAATAGGAAAGAATGGCAATTGAAAAAACTATGTAATTTTAGGAGTAGAAGTGTAATTTTAGGAGTAGGAGTAGTGTAGGTAGAGTAGTTTTTAGAATTATTTTCCTTCCTAGTATTTTTTAGTTTCCCGTTTGTTTTACTATGCATTTCATGTTCTTCATTAAGCTTTGTTAAATATCATTTTCAATGGAGAATCACTTTTATTTTCATGTTTTCGGTTTAACAAGCTTAGCTCTTTGATATTTTTTTTTTTTGCACTTGAGTTCTCAAATTTCTTTTAATCCTCGGGTTAGCTTCCATGTTGGATTTCAAATTTTATTTTCCCACTTTCCATTCGGGTTTGCAATGTGCTGAAGCTTGCCCACTGCCGAGCATTGCGTTACAACAGTAGAGGAAGGAGAAGCCGGTGACAGTGGCCATCTCCCTCAGCTCTTCAACTGTTGTGGTGAAGATTTGGAGAGGCAGCAGCTAGCATCTGAGAGCTCTCCTTTGTTCTCCTCTGTTTTGTGTTTTCCATTACTGTTCATCTTCATTCTTTGTAGCATTTTCGATTGCATAAGGACGTGTGCAGCACCTGAGCAGCAGAGGTCACGGACATGCAGTAGGCTGGAGCAGAAAGCAGTGCATCAGTTGCAACACCAAGAGTGCAGGAAAGAGCAGGACATGTGTGAGAGCGAGTTTGGACAGAAGAAGGAAGCAGCAGGCCTTGACAGTTGCTAAAGTGGTTGGGAGTTCGTGAAAGCAGGAAAGGAGCAGCAAGTACTGCCAGAAGCATGGGCAGAGAAGGAAGTAGGGCATGGAAACCGAGCAGGGTTGGTGTGAGTCAAAACCGAGAGCAAGCAAAGTGAGCACAGCCTGGAACCGAGACACACCAGGGCAGAAACAGCAGAGGACACAACCCGAGGACACTGCAGAATCGAGAGAAAGCATGACAGATTTCCAAAATTGTGAAAGCCTGGATGCAGTGTGTAGTCCAAACCAAAAGCAGAAACAGCAGGACGCAGCGGACCAAAGGACAAGCGAGCCATACCTGGAAATGGAAAAGAAAAATGACACGTCAATAATAATGGGAGGGAATGGTTTAAAATGCTTAAGGCTTATTTGGCATTCAACTCTAGCAATTAACTCATATGCATTATTAGTTTAGTTTAATTTCAGTTTAATTTGTTAGGCTTAGTTTAGAGGTTTTAATTAAATTGCATGTTAGTATTATTGCATAGTAGTATAAAACTTAGTTTTAATTAGGATGATAGTTAATTAAGTGTTCATTTAGAATTAGATTAAGAGTAAATTTATTTCATTAAATCTTAGGTTAGTTTAAATTGCATTTTGATTAAGTAGTTTAATTGCATTTTAGGTTTGTTAAATTTAGTTTAATTAATCTTGCTTTGTTATTTTCATAATTGCATTTTATTTTAATTGCATTAATCAATTTTAACTGTTTTAATTATTTTCGTAGGTATTTGCTTTTAATTGCGTGGAGCTCGGTAAGTAATTTTCAGCTCAGTTTTATTTTTTTTATTTTATAGCTTTTATTATTTTATTGTTTTCAGTATTTTTAATTCTAGCTATGTAGATCACCCACCTTAATCTCATAATTTGCTAGGATATACTTAGGGTAAGATTAACCGGTAGTTAATTAGGCTAGTCAACTTCTCTGAGGGACGATAATTTCGGGACTCAAATCCCATTATTACTTGTACGATCCGTGCACTTGCGGAATATACCTTTTAGGCGTGTCTAGTTTTTGGCGCCGTTGCCCGGGAAGTCTTAATTAGCCATTAGTTAATATTGGTGAAATTATGTTTATGTGTAATTCTAGCTTGTAAATATTTAGAAGTCCAATCTAGATTAGTTAATTGCAAAATTAAAATAAAAAAAATTTAAAAATTTAAAAATTCAAAAAAAAAAATTCTAAGGACTTTTCGATGATTGCATGCATAGAGCCAGAAGTTTTGATTGCTTTTCTCTAGATCCTAAAATCGAACGCACTCTTAGAAAAATTCGAAAGGATTCTAGGAAATTTATAGCTCCACTGCAAAGCATTATGACAAAAAATAGGAAAATTAGAACTATTGGAGATTATGCGATGCCGACAATTGGAGGATATTATTCCGGCATTAGGCCACCAGTTGTCCCTACAAATAACTTCGAAATTAAGCTCGCAATCCTCCAGATAATCCAAACTTCTCTACAGTTCAGTGGGCTTCCACAAGATGACCCACATGCTCACCTTGGGCAATTCTTGGACTTGTGCAACACGTTTAAACATAATGGATTATCTGATGATGCGCTTAGGCTTAGATTATTCCCCTTATCGCTTAGGAATAGGGCACGACACTGGTTAACCTCCTTGCCCCCAGGATCCATTTCTACATGGGACGAGTTAGCCCATCAATTTCTAGCTAAGTTTTTTACTCCCTCTAAAATAGCCCAACTCCGTAATAATATATCTTCCTTTGCCCAGTACGACATTGAATCTCTTTACGAAGCATGGGAAAGATATAAGGAGCTTCTTAGGAAGTGCCCTCACAATGGCCTACCTTTGTAACGACCCAAATTTACTGATATTTCGGTTGGGCTACAAGTCGATATTAGATCAGAACAATGTTCAGTGTGATTAAATTTTTTCTCAAAAACAAATTTAAATAGAATATGTTCACATTCCCCAGACACATCTTGTATTACATTACTGTACTTACATAATTTTAGATAAAAAAGAATTTCTTACACTGGGTATACCTTCGATGTAGAAATACGCTCCGCGAAATCTTAACTATGCGGAATGCCTTACTAACGGAAGTAATCCCAGCTACAGAGGAACTCTGTGGAGGAGAGTAAGGGGGGTGAGCTCAACATGCTCAGTAAGAAAAACCTCATAGCAAGTGGATAAATACACTACCTACAAAATATATATTTTTATATTTGCTAAATCTCGAAAAGTTTCACAGATGATTTTCTCATATGTCAGTTTGTAAAATTCGAAAAACAGATTTAGTCTCGGCTAAAGCACAAATACCAGAAACAGATTCTTCAGAAACAGAATATGAAACAGTAATACATTTAACTACTGTTGTAAATCCAGAAAGTTCAGAGTTTTCAGTAGCAAAGCAGATTCTCAGATATTTCAGTTCAAGTAAACAAATTCAATAAATATTTTCAAATAGACGAGACAAGGCATGCATGCTATCAGATATCAGAAATGACTATTGGCCAATGTCGGTGACTCCGGGCAAATCACGGGCCAGGTGTGCCGGGATGTCAATCGCCGTGGGAGTGGTCAGCTACCCAAACGGCTCACAGATCAGAATGTCCGAAGACCAGAAACAAAATCAGAAGCACGGTACATCGTACTCGTGGACCACAAATACAGATACAGATACAGATACAGAAGTGCAGCATGATCTCACCAAAGTCTTTGTCTCAAAATCAGTGCGAGACGGACCGTACGACACACAGTCAGTACGCGCTCAAGCACATTTCATCAGAATAATTTATAACAGATCATTTTCTTTAAATCACATATAAATTCATTTGTTTGATGAAATCGTTCAAAACAGGTTGACTAACCATTTTTCGAAAAATCTTAGAAAACGGTCTATGAAAAATCAAAATTCAAGATTTTCAATAATTAAAATCGAATTCAAGTCATATCGTAATTTCTGCAAATCCTTAAAATTTAATCCGTAAAATTTGATAGCTTCAACTAGGCTAAAATCTCTAATTTTTCAGTCATAAAACTCGACCTATCTTTTCGGTAATTTCAGTACTGCGAAATTCAACCTAAATTTTATATCTACAAATATACGAAATTTATGCATATTTATCTCTAGCAGCGACGAGAATTTTCCTTACCTCGATGTTTGTTCGCGATCCCCGGTTGTCTCGAAGTAGCGAGTCGACAAATCCGATCCACTCGAGTTATTTCGATGTGAGCCTTTTTCCCTAGATTTTCAAATTTAGTACACTAATTTTTCCTTCTCCAATTTTTTTTCTCTATTTTCTAATATATATATATATATTAAAATATAAATATATATTACTGTTCATCCATTGTTTGAATTCATTTACCCTTTCCCGCCACTTTTCTTCTCCCCTTTCTTCTTCTCTTCTTCTTCCTCGCGTCACTCACCCATCCACTGTCTCACCCGATTCTCGGCCTTCTACCTCTCGGCACTGCTGCATCATCCTCCACCCACATTCTAGCCAGCCCTTTCCATTCTCTTCCAGCTCTGTCCTCGGCTTCGTTCTTCCTCACAGTCTCCCCTCTCGGGTTGCCCCTGTTTCTTCTTTCTATTTTGCTTCCTTCTTCACCGATCACTGTTCACTATCTTCTTCACCTCTCGGTTTCAATCTCCCCTTCACTGATCATCGTTTCCCGAGCTACCAGTGCTGCCACCTTCTTCCTCCCGATACACCTCCGCCCGGTGTTGTGGTCGTGCTTTCCTCTGGCCAACCCGTAATGCCCTCTGATCTTAAGCTCTCGGTTTCCTCTCCCACAACTTCATCTTTACAGCTTCAATCCTCCACTTTTATCCCCTTGGCTCACTCTCTCTGTTTCCAGCCTTTACAAACTGCTCTCATCGTGTATTCACCTCTATTCGTTTTCCAGTAGCCTCACGTCTCTCATTTCCTGTTTTGCTCTCTGTTTCGGGTTTCCTTTACTGCCTTCCTCCCAACCTCCTCTCCATTTCACTCCTCGGTTTCACGCTACTGCTTCCCTTCTGAACAGGCAAGAATGGTACCTGTTTTCCTACTTCATGCCTCTCCGTTAGTTCCTATTCCAACCCAATCTCGGTTCATTCCTCTGCCATTTTACTATTGGCATTTTCTGTATCTCTCGGTTAATGCCTTCGTTGCTTCCCAGTTTTTGCTCCATGTTTCCTTTCAACTCTCTCTCTCTCTCTCTCTCGGTCTGCCCCCTGCTTTGGGTCTGTTTATATTTCTTCTTTGTGACAGACTTCTTGTAGGTTATTTAACCTCTTTCTAACCTGCCATTCCTACTGCCATTTCTTGAATACATTTATATGTATCTACCAAAATTCTGAATATCAGGCCCCCCTAATGTCCACTGTTTCGAGTCTTTGTCTCTCGGTTTTCCTTGTGTTACCGTGTTTCCTTTGCTGCTCTCTTCTGACACCTTTTCTTGTTTCAGCTCTCCACCAACCATTCTGAAAATATATAAATGTTTATATGCATTTCATCCTACCGAATAGTTGTTGTGTTAATTCTGTCACAATTAATTCCAAAGCCAGCAAGCCATGCTTCCTCCACTGATCACCTATCATTTCGGTTCAGCTTCTCCTCATTTCTCCCTTCTAACTTTTTTTTCCATAAACAATAAAATACAGGCGATGGGACAATTCAATTCCATCATATCCTATTTCCTAAACTGTTACAACAGTATTCAGCAATTTCTTTGTTTTCTTCTCACCGTGAGCTATCATTATCTCTTCCTTTATTTCTTAGTTTATTTCTTCTCAGCTGCTACGACAGTTTTCTATTTCCTTACCCACGTTTCCAAGTCCTCGGTTTTCAGGTCATTATCCTTATTATAATTATACATATGTATTTCCTTATAGCTTTTCTCCTAACAATGCCTGTCACATATCATTCTTCACCATGCTTTCCTTCTTTTCTTTACTTCTTTAAATCGTTGCCAGCCAATCCAGGTTTGAACACACACACATATATATATACTTATGGGTGTTTATACAAATACATATGTATTTATTTATCTACTCACACACTTGGCTAAAAGATTAAATATTATATTATCTATATTTATATGTCTATGTTTCTATATACCTAATAATTTTCCCCACATAATATTAAAATAAATTTAATCTAATATTTGGACCTTCTAATCGTAGGATAATATATTATGTATAAATCAAACTCATTAAAATTATTTTTACTCCTCATAATTATTTATTCTTCGAGTCAAAATATTTAAATTAATTAAATTCACTCGGGTCTCTCCTATTAAAATATAACTTCGATCAATCTTCACCAAAGGCACACTTTTCATTCCAATGATCTAAATTGGTATTCATTGACAAGACCAAGTACATGAAAATTTACGGTGTTTACAACCTTTGTGGTTGCAAGTCCAGACCTTCTACAACGGACTTACAAGCCTAAATAGGACCATTGTTGACGCTGCGGCGGGTGGAGCGCTAATGTGTAAAACAGAGGAGGAAGCTTACGATTTGTTAGAAAAGATGGCGGCTAACAACTATCTATGGTCCTCGGAGAGGCAATTGCCAAAGAAGTCGGCGGGTATTTATGAGCTCGACACACTATCTACCTTGACCTCTCAAATCGCTAATCTTATGAAGAAGGTAGAGTCGCTCAGTATCCAACATAATCCTCCCACCAGTCCTAATCTAATTTATTCTGTCCAAAGTCCTTTTCTTTCTGCGAGCTGTGTAGTGGTACCTACTCTGTAGATATGTGTCTGCTCAACTTAGAATCGGTTCAGTAAGTTGCCCCTTCTCAAACGCAACAGAACAACCATTTTTCAAACACCTACAACCCAGGGTGGAGAAACCATCATAACTTCTCCTGAAGCTAAAACCAAGGGCAACCTTCTAACTCTAGATCTGTAGAACCCCCTAGTTTTCAAGCTCTACCGGTTCAGGTACCACTACAGCCGTAATTTTCATTTCATCCGCCTCATCAACCATCCCCACCACAATTTCAGCATCATCCATCTCGCTTTCATCAACCACCACCACCACTTATGCAGCCCCAACTCTACCATGCACCAGCAGCTGAGAAGAAGCCTACATTAGAGGAGATGTTCTCAATGATCCTGCAAAATCAAGCTACTTCAATTAAGAACTTAGAGGTTCAGGTGGGACAAATAGCAAATGCTCTTAGCCAACGTCCTCAAGGGACCCTTCCTAGTAACACTGAAGTTAACCCTGTTAAGCAAAGGGAGGGTAAGGAACATGTTAGATCTATCACCCTTAGGAGTGGCAGAGAGCTAGATGAGCCACAAGTCAAGTCCCAACCTGAACAACACATAGTTGAAGAATCCATAAGTTCTAACGAAGCAGCTCAGAAAGAGCAGGAATATCAGGATCAAGCTGCAAAAGAATCCAAGCTAGGCACTTGTTCATATATACCTTCTTCTATTTCACAGCATTTCTCGCCCTCTGATGTTATACATGTTTCCACTACATCCCCTCCGATTAGACCACCAGTACCTTTTCCTCAGAGGTTTCAAAACCAAAAGCTTGACCAACAATTTGCCAAATTTCTTGAGGTTTTTAAGAAACTTCACATCAACATTCCTTTCGCATATGCCTTAGAGCAAATGCTAAGTTATGTGAAGTTTTTAAAGGATATCCTCTCGAGGAAGAGAAGACTGGAAGAATATGAGACGGTGACTTTGACTGAGGAATGTAGTGCAATTATTCAGAGGAAATTACCCCCCAAGCTCAAAGATCCTGAGAGTTTTATTATACCATGCACTATTGGAAATTTATTCTTTGGTAGAGCCCTGTGTGATTTAGGAGCTAGTATAAATTTAATGCCATTGTCTATCTATCAGAAGTTAGGAACAGGGGATGCCAAGCCCACCACAGTGACCCTTCAGTTGGCTGATCGATCAATTAAATATCCGAAGGGGGTCATTGAGGATGTCTTAGTAAAGGTGGATAAGTTTATTTTCCCTGTAGATTTTATTATTTTAGACATGGAGGAAGATAGGGAAGTCCTCATTATACTAGGTAGACCTTTCCTAACTACTGGTAGAACAGTAATTGATGTACAAAAGGGGGAGTTAACGATGAGAGTCCAAGATCAGAAAGTAAAGTTTAATGTTTTCAAACTTTGAAGCTCTCTGATGACTCTCAAGAATGTTTTAAGATGGAGATTGAGGAGAATATAAGGCTTAAGCATAGGAAATCTGAGAGAAAGAAGGAAGTAGATAGGGCTCAAGAGGATTTAACTGTTAACATTCTATCACCACTTTGGCTAATCCTCCTACTCTTCGCCCTGCTGCTGAGTGTTGTCTTCTTCAGCTGCATTTGAAGTGGTTGTGCTTTTTTCCTTTTCACTTTGTATATAGTTCGTTTTTCTTTTTCTTTTCTGTTGTGTCTTTCTTTGTCTTTGTTGCAGGTTTATTTTCGAGTATTATGCTTTCAATTAAGCTTCAGTTATTCATCATCATCAGAAAGGGGAGTACTCTATTCTTGAACTTTAATTCTTATATTATCTGCACACTGAGGACACTGTGCACTTTAAGTTTGGGGGAGGGGATATCACTTGAGCTATTTTGAGAAAAATTGAAAAAAATTTTAAATTTTTTTTGAAAATCTGAGAAAGAATTTTCAAAATTTTTTCGATAATATGAGCTTAAATTGTTTGATTTTGGGATGATTTAGTGCTTAGCATGTAGTTTTTCCATATTTCGATGATATGATCCCATGATTTAGTCTGACTTTGATTGAATGAGAAGCATGATTATAGGAAAAGCATGAAGTTGAATTCTTGAATTTGTCTTGATTTTGATTGCGATTGCCTCATCTTATGCACATGTCATGTCATGAATCGGTATACTTATTTAGAGAAAGCTTATGTGTACATAGGATTGCATTTGTTTAGTTGATTTTGTGCATCATATTCTAGAATTTGTTTGATCTAATCTCGAGGTGAAATATTAGATCACACTTGATTAGGGAGATGATTTAGGCCATCTTTGGATCGTTTGAGCCTTTCTAGCCTTCCTTGTACATATTCTACCCCTAGTCACCCATTTGGGCCAAATAAACTTTTCTCTGTAAATATATCTGCGTTATTTTACTTAGCTTAAATACTTTGTTCCTATCCCTTACCCCAAAGCATGAAAAGTCATTGGGATATATTGTGAGCTATATGGGTATTAAGTGATAGTGAAAGAGTATGTATTAAAAAAAATGATGAAAAAGAAAGAAAAAAGAAAAGAAGAAAAATTCAAAAAAAAATGTTTAGCAAAAGAAATAAGTTTGGGGGAAATGATTAGAGCTCTTACATTAAAGATCCTAGAAGTAATGCATGTTAAGGGGTAATTAAACCTAAATCGACTTTATCATACCTTAGCCCCAGCCTTACATTACAAGCTTAATGAAGTCCTATTAATCTTTGGTTAAGTGTGACTACATTAGTGGAGAGAGAAGTGAAAAGAAAACTTATGGGAATGATCACATGTCATTAACTTTGCATTCACTATGTTACATAATCTGATCTGAGTAATATATTGTGAAGTGACTTAGACATTTTTTCACACACTCACGAGGAGTCTAATTTGGGTTAGGACTTATGATTGAATAATTCTAAGTGCTGGACTTGTAATTGTGAGTCTTTGATTTCATAGTCTGTACTTTTTCTTTGAGGATGATATTGGGGAAATTATTGTATTTTGTATTTGTCATTCCTACAATCATTTTGTTTTGCTTGAGGAAAAGCAAAAGCTCGAGTTTGGGGGTGTAATAATTCTATATTTTTAGAATTATTTGTGCTTAATTTCCTAATTAATTATTTAAATCCCCAATTTATTTTGTTAATTATCCCCTTTATTTAATTAAAATTTTCATATTTGCAAATAAATTAAATTCGGATGAATTTTGAATATTTCGGTAGAAAATGGATCGGAATTGGGCTAAAATCGAGATTGAGCCACGCGGACAACACGAGTCATGCCACCTAGCACATCCAATTGGACAAGAAGACCGATGAGATGGAAATATCTTTTCAAGGAGCTAATGGTGTGAAGACAAGTGGCAAAAAAAGGCCAACTCATCAAGGATGTGGAATTTACCATTTTACCCCTAGTGTGTTTATAAATAGGAAAGAATGGCAATTGAAAAAACTATGTAATTTTAGGAGTAGAAGTAAGTGTAATTTTAGGAGTAGGAGTAGTATAGGTAGAGTAGTTTTTATAATTATTTTCCTTTCTAGTATTTTTTAGTTTCCCGTTTGTTTTACTATGCATTTCATGTTCTTCATTAAGCTTTGTTAAATTTCATTTTCAATGGAGAATCACTTTTATTTTCATGTTTTCGGTTTGATAAGCTTAGCTCTTTGATATTTTTTTTTTTGCACTTGAGTTCTCAAATTTCTTTTAATCCTCGGGTTAGCTTTCATGTTGGATTTCAAATTTTATTTTTCCACTTTCCATTCGGGTTTGCAATGTGCTGAAGCTTGCCCACTGCTGAGCATTGCGTAACAACAGTAGAGGAAGGAGAAGCCGGTGACAGTGGCCATCTCCCTCAGTGCTTCAACTGTTGTGGTGCAGATTTGGAGAGGCAGCAGCTAGAATCCGAGAGCTCTCCTCTGTTCTCCTCTGTTTTGTGTTTTCCATTACTGTTCATCTTCATTCTTTGTAGCATTTTCAATTGCATAAGGACGTGTGCAGCACCTGAGCAGCAGAGGTCATGGACATGCAGCAGGCTGGAGCAGAAAGCAGTGCATCAGTTGCAACACCGAGAGTGCGGGAAAGAGCAGGACATGTGCGAGAGCGAGTTTGGACAGAAGAAGGAAGCAGCATGCCTTGACAGTTGCTGAAGTGGTTGGGAGTTCGTGGGAGCAGGAAAGGAGTAGCAAGTGCTGCCAGAAGCATGGGCAGAGAAGGAAGGAGGGCATGGAAACTGAGCAGGGTTGGTGAGAGTCAGAACCGAGAGCAAGCAAAGTGAGCACAGCCTGGAACCGAGACACACCAGGGCAGAAACAGCAGAGGACACAACTCGAGGACACTGTAGAACCGAGAGAAAGCATGGCAGATTGCTAAAACCGTGAAAGCCTGGATGCAGTTTGTAGTCCAAACCAAAAGCAGAAACAGCAGGACGCAGCGGACCAGAGGACAAGCGAGCCATACCTGGAAATGGAAAAGAAAAATGACATGTGAAAAGTAAATGGAGGGAATGGTTTAAAATGCTGAAGGCTTATTTAGCATTCAATTCTAGCAATTAACTCATTTTCATGCATTATTAGTTTAGTTTAATTTCAATTTAATTTGTTAGGCTTAGTTTAGAGTTTTTAATTAAATTGCATGTTAGTATTATTGCATAGTAGTATAAAACTTAGTTTTAATTAGGATGATAGTTAATTAAGTGTTCATTTAGAATTAGATTAGGAGTAAATTTATTTCATTAAATCTTAGGTTAGTTTAAATTGCATTTTGATTAAGTAGTTTAATTGCATTTTAGGTTTGTTAAATTTAGTTTAATTAATCTTGCTTTGTTATTTTCATAATTGCATTTTATTTTAATTGCGTTAATCAATTTTAACTGTTTTAATTATTTTCGTAGGTATTTGCTTTTAATTGCGTGGAGCTCGATAAGTAATTTTCAGCTCGGTTTTATTTTCTTTATTTTATTGCTTTTATTATTTTATTGCTTTCAGTATTTTTAATTCTAGTTATGTAGATCACCCACCTTAATCTCATAATTTGCTAGGATATACTTAGGGTAAGATTAACCGGTAGTTAATTAGGCTAGTCAACTTCTCTGTGGGATGATAACTCGAGACTCAAATCCCATTATTACTTGTACGACCCGTGCACTTGCGGTAATACCTTTAGGGCGTGTCAACCCTCCGTAGTAATACCGAAGCTAACCCTGTTAGGCAGAGAGAGGGTAAAGAACATGTGAAATCCATCACCCTTAGGAGCGGCAGAGAGCTAGATGAACCACAAGTTAAGTCCAATCCTGTTAATCCCACAGTGGTATAGCCCATAAGTTCTAAAGAAGTAGCTTAGAAAGAGCAAGAACCTAAAGATCAGGCTGCAAAGGAAACAAAGCTAGGCGCTTCTTCATCTATACCTTCTTCTTCTTCTTCTTCACAACCTTCCTCGTCCTCTGATGCTACACATGTTACTATTACATCCCTTCCAGTTAGACCACTAGTACCTTTTCCTCAGAGGTTTCAAAACCAAAAGCTTGACCAACAATTTGTTAAATTTCTTGAGGTTTTTAAGAAACTTCACATCAACATTCCTTTCGCAGATACTTTAGAGCAAATGCGAGTTATGTGTAGTTTTTGAAGGATATCCTCTCTAGGAAAAGAAGATTGGAAGATTATGAGACAGTGACCTTAACTGAGGAATGTAGTGTAATTATCCAGAGGAAATTACCCCCAAGCTCAAAGATCCCGAGAGTTTTACCATACCCTGCACGATAGGAAATCTGTTCTTTGGTAGAGCCCTGTGTGATTTAGGAGCTAGTATCAATCTGATGCCCTGATCTATTTACCAAAAGTTAGGAATAGGAGATGCCAAGCCCACCATAGTGACCCTTCAGCTGGCTAATCGATCCATTAGATATCCAAAGGGGGTCATTGAGGATATTTTATTAAAGGTGGATAAATTTATTTTCCCTACGGATTTTATCATGTTGGACATGGAGGAAGACAGGGAAGTCCCCATTGTATTAGGCAGACCTTTCCTAGCGATTGGTAGAACTTTAATTGATGTACAAAAAGGGGAATTAACCATGAGAGTCCTAAATCAAGATGTGACATTTAATGTTTTGAAGTTCCTTGATGACTCTCAAGACTATTTTAGGATGGAGGATATAAGGCTTGAGTATAAGAAATCTGAAAGAAGGAGGGAAGTAGATAGAGTTAAGGAGGATTTGATTGTCAGCACTCTGTCACCACGTTGGTTAACCTTCCTACTCTTCGCCCTACTGCTGAGTGTTGTTTTCTTTAGCAGCATTGGAAGTGGCTGTGTTTTCCTTTTCACTTTTTGTACAGTTCTTTTCTCTTTTCTGTTATTTCTTTCTTTGTTTAATTTGCAGATTTCTTTTCTAGCATTATGCTTTCAATCAAGCTTCAGTTGTTCCTCCTCATCATCATCATCAGTAAGGGGAGTACTCTGTTCTTGAGCTTAAATTCTTATATTATCTGCACACTGAGGACACTGTGCACTTTAAGTTTAGGGGAGGGGATATCACTTGAGTAATTTTGGGCAAAATTGAAATTTGTTTTCGAAAACCTGAGTTTTCACTATTTGATTGTGGTATGATTTAGTACTTAGCATGTAGTTTTCCCATATTCCGATGATATGACCCCACGATTTAGTCTGACTTTGATTAACTGAGAAGCATGAATATAGGAAAAGCATGAAGTTGAATTCTTGAATTTGTCTTGAATTTGATTGTGATTTCCTCATTTTATGCACATGTCATGTCATGAATCTGCATATTTATTTAGAAAAAGCTTATGTGGACATAGGATTGCATGTGTTCAATTGATTTTGTGCATCATATTCGAGAATTTGTTTGATCTTGTCTCGAGGCGAAATATTAGATCACACTTAATTAGGGAAATGATTTAGGCCATCTATGGATCGTTTGAGCCTTTCTAGCCAACCCTGTACATATTTTATCCCTAGTCACCCATCTGGGCCAAATAAGCTTTTCTCTTAAATACACCTGCATAATTTTCCTTAGCTTAAATACTATGTTCTTATCTTTTACCCCAAAAGCATGAAAAGCCATTGGGATATATTGTGAGCTATGTTCATATGGGTATTAAGTGATAGTAAAGGAGTATTTATTGAAAAAAAATGATGAAAAAATGAAAAATGAAAAAAAAAGTGTGAGAAAAAGAAGAAGAAAAATACAAAAATAGAATAAAATGTCTAGTGAAATAAATAAGTGTCACGACCCTTTTTCATTCCCTTTAATCGAAAATAACTTTAAATTTTTCGCGTTTTACTGTTACCTTACTCGGTCGTGAACAAACTCACCACATACAGTTGGGCTGTGAGTCAATAATAATCACCACTTACCATTCATCCACAATTAATAAAACGATGTCATAAATTTGAAATTAAATAATTCACTTATACAGAACATGTTTACTGACATCTACATCCCCCATAATTACAACTCAATCATTACTATGCCATTACATTGTTTAGATACAAAAAAAATCTGTGTATATACCTTTCGACAATGGAAGCAGCGGATGTCCAAAAACACAATGCCTCAGTCCTCACTGGGCTACTATGCACGCTCTGTAGGAAGGGAAAAATAGAGGGATAAGCAACCACACGCTCAGTAAGGCAATAATGCAAGCATGATAGATCACTACTCTATCTACGTGCTGATAGTGTATGCATAAATCATTTATAGTTCGGAGCATGAGGAAAACAAAACTATGCCATATGCGTATCCATATATCATGTATTAAAATCATGTAAATTGGCATAATAAAACATGGTAAATCATCATGTACAAACCATCTCATGCTCAATTGTCAGATCACATAATAAAAAGGAAAATTCACTTGAAACATCCTTTTTAAAACTCATCTCTTTCTAAAATACATCAAAATCCCATAAAAATCGATTCTCAATCACAAACATCATCATCGTTTCACAAATCAAGTCCACAAGGCTCAACCCCTCCCTCGGGTCTACCCTGGACAGTCACAATCACACTTATAGATTAAAATCATGTGGTAGTAAATAAATCAAGCAAAGAGACGAGTCATTATATCTCGATTGACTATGTTGGCCAACTATGTCACATATCATCCTAGACCACACGGATCCCGGTATGCGGGGTATCATGCTAGAACGAAGGTGGGTTAGTTCTCTGTCAGACTTTTTCAAATCAAGTAACCACCACGCGGTACATCACACTCCATGTGATATACACGGTACATCGTACTCCGCGGACCCATAACATGGTTGGGGCTGCCTGCATTAGGTCTTATCTACCCCATACCGAGTGAAACCTCTAGTCTCAAGTGCACGTGGGAGTACTCTTAATACTAGGTCCTAGCCCCTCATGGCCTTGCTCGCCCCTGTTGGGTTCCCTGATTCAGGTCCTAGCCCCTCACCCTCACCCCACTCAAGAGGTATGTTAGGCCTGTTGGGTTCCCTAAATGGATTATGTCAGGTCCTAGCCCCTCACCCTCAACCCACTCAAGAGGTCTGTTAGGCCTGTTGGGTTTCCTAAACACCAATCCATATTATCCTCACCACGGCCTCATACATACCATAGTGTGAAAACCAGCGCGAGTTACACTCTAGCTTGAATTCATGCATCATAATAAATCACCTCGTATGAACAACGCTCTAGTATGACATTTATGCATAAAAATATGAAGAAACCATGTACGAGCATCGCTCCAGTACGGTTTATCAAACATCGTCATAGTTCCAAAACAAAGTGCGAGCTAAGCTCTAGCATGTTCAAACATGTGAGAACATTAATACCCAGTGCAAGCTAGGCTCCAGCACAGTTTAATTCGCATAAACATGATAGGCAGCTCATGAGTTTTCAAAACCAATCTCAAAATATATTTAGCACTTCACATGTGCTATCACACAACATCAAACAACAGTAGCTAGCCTATCTATCAACTCGCTCAATACAAAACACATGTTTGGTGGAATCATTCAAAACATTCAATTTATGCAATTACTAGCCTTACTATCCCATTTCTTTATAATACCACTTCAACAACCAAATCTCACGCAAATACTCGTAATAATTTCCATACATTGTCAACCACATTTTCACAAACTCATGCACATTTTTAAAGCCCTATATACCCACAAAATACGAGTAGCTACCTCTATATACTTACAGAATTCCCTTACTTGGAATCGCGATGCGTGATTCCACTTCCTTAGAGCTGCTTACTCGTGCGGCCCAATTCGTCTCCAACGAACTCTTCGAAGCTGTACACAAATGTATTTCGCACCATTATAGTCCATTATAATCCAACTCTTGCGTTTACTTAGTCGATTCGACCTATAGTCTCTATTAACGTTTATGAGACCTCGTTTCATTACTTTACCCATAACTCAAGTCTATGGATTCTTTTAGGCCTATTAATTCATTCCAAATCAATATTAAATCGATGTTAAGCTCATAATGTTCATTTTTCATAAATTTCCTTCACTATGGCATATTATCAAACACTACATGTGTTCATTCTCATTAATTCACAAAACCCACTATGTAGCTTCATTTACCCATTTCTAATCATCCATATTACACAAATAACAACTTATCATAACCCATAAACCACCAACTCCACAAATCACACTTTCTCACACTAGAGGCATTCCATTTTCTAGGTTACATTAGTTCCAATACTACCTAAATGGTTTCAATCATCCATTTACATGCCAATCAACTCCAAAATCAATAAAATAGATAATGTACTTGGATTGGAGTCTTAGAAACTTACCAAATCAGATTTCTCTTCTTGCTCCAAAAGGAAATGTTCCTTGCTCCTTCAATACCAACAATGAGGTTTTAGGTTTCAACTATGTTGTTCTCTTCCTCAAGATGAACAACTTTGTGTCTAATGGCCTTCCCTCAAATCTTACTGGAAATGACTGATTTTAGAGAGAAAAATCTAGGTTTTGGGTTGGAAATGGAAAGGGTGATGTTTTTCCCGAAATTTTCAGATTTTTAGCACTCCTTTTATAGAAACAGCTTGAGGAGATCGATCTGCACTAGGAGGAGATCGATCTGGTCCTCTTAAATCCCTATTTTTCATGGCATTTTAAGCATGAGATCGATCTGCTCCCAAACAGAGTGCTAAGGAGATCGATCTGTATGCTTAAGGATCGATTTTTTCATTATAGAATGGTTAGGAGATCGATTTGGCCCCATTGGAGATCGATCTGATCTATTCCATTGCCCAAATAAGAGCATTCTGGCCCTTCTAGATCGATCTCTCATCCTATGAGATCGATCTGGTCTTCATATTTTCCAGATTTTTTACAGTTTTTCTGCTGCAACTTACACCAAAACACCCTTAATTTGCTGCCGTAGTCATTCTCTCATCCATCCACCTTTATGACTTGAAATGGCATCCATTCATACCTTATACACATTGAAACTTGTGTGCATTACTTGTATATCCAAAAGTCTACTATATAAAACCAAATTAAAGCATTTATATTCATGCAACTTCCTTCCATTTACCACACTATTCATTTTGAGTTCCAATCACATTAATCACTTACAAGAACTCATTTCTTCATATTCATAAACAATGGAACTTGTATGTACATTACAAATCATATTACACATATGTACATTGAATTCATGGACTTACATCAATTACACTTTACATTACAAGTCCATTAGCATTCATTGATCCAATTACACACGTTACAACTATACATATACGGGGTCTCACATTCTCCCCTCCTTCAAGGAATTTGGTCATCCAAATTAGAACCAAGCCACTCCTCATAAAGTTGGGGGTACTTCTCTCGTATCAAGTTCTCCAATTCCCATGTGGCCTGTTCCGCTGTGTGGTGTTGCCAAAGAACTTTTACCAAGGGAATTATCTTATTCCTTAGCACTTTCTCTTTTCTATCCAATATTCGAACCGACTTCTCGACATATGTCATACTCTCATTGAGCTCCAATGGCTCATATCTTATCACATGTGTCAAGTCTGGGTGATACTTCTGAAGCATAGTGACGTGGAAGACGTTGTGGACATTTGTGAAGTCTGGTGGCAATGCCAACCTATACGCCTTATCTCCCACTCTCTCCAAAATCTCGAAGGGTCCGATATATCTAGGGCTCAACTTGCCCTTCGATGGTGAAACTCTCAAAAATACCGACCACCCACATCAAACTCTAGTGGTCTCCGTCTCTTGTCAGCATAACTCTTTTGTCGGCTCTGAGCTGTCTGTAATCTCTCACATATCAACTGGACATCCTCAGATGCCTGCTGCACTAAGTCCGAAGTAAAAATCTGTCTGTCACCAACATCTTCTCATCCAATGGGGGATCGACACCTGCGTCCATATAGTGCCTCATAGGGTGTCATCCCGATACTCGCATGATAGCTATTATTATAGGCGAACTCGGCTAACTATACGTGATCATCCCAGGAGCCTCCAAAACCTAGCACACACGTTCTCAACATATCCTCGAGGGTCTGTATAGTCCTCTCTGACTGCCCATCTGTCTGAGGATGAAAAGCGGTGCTAAAACTCAGTTGGGTCCCCAACGCTTCCTGAAAATGTTTCCAGAAATAGGAAGTGAAGCGGGCATCCCTATAAAAACAATGCTCACTAGAACACCATGTAGCTGTACTATCTCTCGAATATACAGGTTCGCCTACTAACTCAGAGTATCGGTATTTCTCATAGCTAAGAAATGGGTGGACTTAGTCAATTGGTCCACAATAACCCATATGGCATCATGACCTTTACGGGTCCTCGGTAACCCCATCACAAAATCTATGGTGACATGCTCCCACTTTCAAGTTGATATCGGTAGAGGCTGTAATAATCCTGCAGGCTTCTGATGCTCTACCTTCACTTGTTGACAAACGAGACACTTAGCGACATATTCAGCAATTTCTCTTTTCATTCCAGACCACCAATAAACCTTCAGAAGGTTTTGATACATCTTGGTACTTCCCAGATGTATCGTATACTTCGATGAGTGAGCCTATGATAAAATTAACCTCCTGATCTCAGGATCCTCGGGAACACATACTCTGCCTCTGAACCTCAATGTCCCATCAGCACTCAGCTTAATATCAGTACCCACACCTGTCTATATCTGCCTCAGCCAATCGATGCACCGTCGATCGCTTTGCTGGGCTTGCCGAATACGGCTAATCAATTCTGGCTCCAGTCTCAAACTAGCCATGATCTCTAGTCTCTCAGATCTAGGTGGGGTTACATCCAAACTGAGGTCCGTAAATTGTTCCAATAATTCATGTTCCCGTACCATCATATAAGACACCAATCCAAGGTTCTTCCTGCTCAAAGCATCGACAACTACATTTACCTTACTCGGGTGGTACATGATTTCACAATCATAGTCTTTTAAAAGTTTGAGCCATCTCCTCTGTCTCATATTCAGCTCTTTCTGCGAGAACAGGTACTTAAGGCTCTTATGATCTGTGAACACCTAAAATTTCTCACCATAGAGATAGTGGCGCCATATTTTCAAAGCAAATACCACGACCGCCAACTCCAAATCATGGGTCGGGTAGTTCCTCTCGTGATCTTTCAACTGTCTAGATCCATAGGCAACTACCTTCCCATCATGCATAAGTACGCAGCCCAATCCCTGGTGTGATGCATCCGTATACACCGAGAATCCTCTTGAGCTGGTAGGAATGGTGAGAACTGGAGCAGTGGTCAATCGACACTTAAGCTCCTCAAAACTCCTCTCACATGCCTCATCCCATACAAACTTAACATCCTTACGCGTGAGGCGTGTCAATAGAGCAGCTAGTCTGGAGAAACCCTCTACAAATCTCCGATAATACCCTGCCAATCCCAAAAAACTTCTTATCTCAGTAACTGTCTTGGGCTGTTCCTACTGTAAAACTGCTTCTATCTTGGATGGATCCACTGATACCCCATCCTTTGACATAACATGCCCCAGAAATGAGATCCGTTCTAACTAAAAGTTACACTTGCTGAGTTTGGCATACAACTCTTTCTCTTGGAGGGTCTGCAGAACTACTCTCAAGTGCTGCTTATGCTCTTCCCTGGACTTGGAATAAACCAAATGTCATCAATGAACACAAATACAAACTTGTCCAGGTATAGCTTAAACACATCATTCATCAATGCCATAAATGCTGTGGGAGCATTCGTCAATCCGAATGGCATCACCATAAACTCATAGTGGTCATAATGGGTACGAAATGCTGTCTTGGGTACATCTCCATTCCTGATCCTCAACTGATGATACCCTGATCGTAGATCTATCTTAAAAAATACTTGGGCTCCCCGGAGCTGATCCAATAGATCATCTATATGTGGAAGGGGGTACTTGTTCTTAATGGTGGCCTTATTCAACAACCGATAATCTATACACAATCGAAG
This sequence comes from Firmiana major, assembly GCA_033439115.1. Taxonomy (NCBI): domain Eukaryota; kingdom Viridiplantae; phylum Streptophyta; class Magnoliopsida; order Malvales; family Malvaceae; genus Firmiana; species Firmiana major. The sequence continues at coordinate 38,076,706 of CM065908.1, read as the reverse complement.
GCTTCCATCCTTCTTCCTCACAAATAGAACCGGTGTCCCCCAAGGTGAGACATTTGGTCTAATGAACCCCTTCTCCAGCAACTCTTGCAGCTGTTTCTTCAGCTTTTCTAACTCAATCGGTGCCATTCTATATGGTGGTTTCGATATCGGCTCAGTACCAGGCACTAACTCTATGTAAAATTCCATTTCCCTTTCAGGTGGTAATCCTGGTAATTCATCCGAAAAGACATCAGAATAATCCACAATCATAGGGATGTCCCTCAATTTCGGGTGTGCCTTATCTATATCAATCACGTAGGCAATGAACCCTTCACATCGTTCTTTCCACCGTTAGTATCGCAAGTCATTACATCAACATTCAACATAAACAAAGGAATTCATCTCTCAAATATCATATATTAGGGTTATACTCTTTCATTTAAAACAAACATACTCTTTTCATATCATTTCTTTTCATCAAAGTTTACAATAAGATTGTCTAATCCTGAAAACATCAATGTTTTAGTATGACAATCCATAACAACACGATTGGTAGCCAATCAATCCATCATCAATATTACATCGAAATCATTCATATTCAATAAAATTAAATTGGCTATCATTTCCTTTCCCTCTATCATCAATTTACAATCCCTACACATGCTGGGTCAATTGACTATCATTCATGGGTGTGGAAATCATCAACATTTTATCCAACAATGTTGGTTTCACATACTTCAATAATTTATGTGCAAATAAAGGTGATATGAAAGAATGCGTGGCACCAGGATCAAATAATATCAATGCTTCTAAATCAAAGATTCGGATGGTACCTTTAATCACATCCGTCGATGCGTCTGCAGTGTCCTGGTACTGTATGTGCACCCTTCCTCTGCTCACACCCACAGCCTGTTTCCCTTTTTCTTCAGCTATAACCCTCCTCGAGGTCGTTGTCTCAACTGGAGCTCCCTCAGGCTCCTTGCCCTTCTGTGGGGTGATCTCAACCATCTCGGTACAATGTCTCGAAATATGTTTGGGCTTTCCACACCTAAAACATGAAACAGGGGGCACTTGACATGGTCTAGTCCCATGGTATCTGCCACATCTCCTACACTGATCAGTGGTAGGCCGTGGTCCTCCAATAGTCATGCCCCTCGACGTAGTCAAAGTCGGGTACACGGGAGGTCTGGCAGCTCTCTCCTGCACCTCATCGATCTTAGGTCTCTTCTCAAAATACCTTGGGCCTCCTTTCCTGGCCATTCTATCCCTCCCGGATCTCTTTCGGTCTCTATCCTTCCTGACACCAATTCTCCCAAGCTCGGAGGCATTTCGCTCAAAATCTTGCTCACATAATTGAGCCTTATGTATAGCCTCCTCATATGTCAAAATGTCAAAGGGAGCTAGCTTAGTCTGGATGGCTAATCTCAATCCATCCATGAACTTCTGAATCTTTTGGGTCTCACTACCCATCGTGTCTGGGTCATATCTCCCCAAGGACATAAACTTGGACTCATACTCGTCTACAGTACGGTTCCCCTGAACCAGATTCATGAATTCCATCCGCAGTTTTCTCTGTATGGTAGCTGGAATATATTGTCTCCTGAAGGCCTCTAAAAATATCTCCCATGAGATCTCAGAGTGTTTGGCCCTCAAAATAGCCTCGGTGGACCTTCACCAATTCTCGGCCTCGCCTTTCAACATAAACATGACAAATGCTACCTTCTCAGCTGAAGTGCATCGAAAAAACCTATATAGTTTCTCCATCTCATACATCCAGTCCTCCGTGATAACCGGGTCCTTCACCCCTCTGAACACTGGGGGTTTCAATGCTTGGAACTTTCACAGTTTGCTCAAGTCACAGTCATAACCCAAATCATTACCGCTCTGCTGTGGAGCGATATGAGAATCTGTATCCTGTACTGGAGGTGGTGTAGCAGTAGTAGTCTCTGCAGTCTGAGGTCTCTCCGCCTCTGCATCTGCCTGTTCAGTAGTAGGCTATGTCACGGGACCTCGTCTACCGTCGGCACCCAATGCCTGCGTGACTATCTCCACCAAATTCTCAATACTCTGCTCTATCCTAGCGAAGCGTGCCTTTGTATCTTCTGCTCTCTCAGCAGGGTTTTGTGAAGCCTGCTCAGTCTGTGGCTTTGCACGGCTCTCAGGCCTACCTCTACGGCCTCTAGCACGTGCTCTCGCCCCTCTACCTTTGCGTGTAACTGGCATAATGCGTAACTTCCTGTATTATAATAATTTATTAAGCTCAATCCATCACGATATACATAGTTATATCTAAACAAAAGCACAGTAATATGGGGATGTACTTTCTTACGTTTTATTATTGACTCACATCAGGCCAACTTAGCTCTGATACCAATCTCTGTCACGATCCTTTTTCATTCCCTTTAATCGAAAATCACTATAAATTTTTTACGTTTTACTGTTACCTTACCCGGTCGTGAACAAACTCACCACATATAGTTGGGTTGTGAGTCAATAATAATCACCACTTACCATTCATCCACAATTAATAAAACAATGTCATAAATTTGAAATTAAATCATTCACTTATACAGAACATGTTTACTGACATCTACATCCCCCATAATTACAACTCAATCATTACTATGCCATTACATTGTTTAGATACAAAAAGAATCCTGTGTATATACCTTTCGACGATGGAAGCAGCGGATGTCCAAAAACACAATGCCTCAGTCCTCACTGGACTACTATGCACGCTCTGTAGGAGGGGGAAAATAGAGAGGGATGAGCAACCACACGCTCAGTAAGGCAATAATGCAAGCATGGTAGATAACTACTCTATCTACATGCTGACAATGTATGCATAAATCATTTATAGTTCGGATCATGAGGAAAACAAAACTATGCCATATGCATATACATATATCATGTATTAAAATCATGTAAATTGGCATAAAAAAACATGGTAAATCATCATGTACAAACTATCTCATGCTTAATTGTTAGATCACATAATAAAAAGGGAAACTCACTTGAAACATCCTTTTTAAAACTCATCTCTTTCTCAAATACATCAAAATCCCATAAAAATCGATTCTCAATCACAAACATCATCATCGTTTCATAAATCAAGTCCACAAGGCTCGACCCCTCCCTCGGGTCTACCTTGGACAATCACAATCACACTTATAGATTAAAATCATGTGGTAATAAGTAAATCAAGCAAGGAGACGGGTCACTATATCTCAACTGACTATGTTGGCCAACTATGTTACCTATCATCCCAAACCACACGGATCCCGGTGTGCGGGGTATCATGTTGGAATGAAGATGGGTTAGTTCTCCGCCAGACTTTCTCAAATCAAGTAACCACCACGTGGTACATCGTACTTCATGTGATATACACGGTACATCGTACTCCGCGGACCCATAACATGGTTGGGGCTGCCTGCATTAGGTCTTATCTACCCCATACCGAGTGAAACCTCTAGTCTCAAGTGGACGTGGGAGTACTCTTAATACTAGGTCCTAGCCCCTCATGGCCTTGCTCGCCCCTGTTAGGTTCCCAGATTCAGGACCTAGCCCCTCACCCTTACCCCACTCAAGAGGTCTGTTAGGCCTGTTGGATTTCCTGAATGGATTATGTCAGGTCTTAGCCCCTCACCCTCACCCCACTCAAGAGGTCTGTTAGGCCCGTTGGGTTTCCTGAACAACAATCAGTATTATCCTCACCACGGCCTCATAAATACTATAGTGTGAAAACCAGCGCGAGCTACGCTCTAGCATGAGTTCATGCATCATAATAAATCACCTCGAACGACCAACGCTCTAGTACGGCATTTATGCATAAAAATATGAAGAAACCATGTACGAGTATCGCTCCAGTACAGTTATATGCATAAGAAAACCACTTAAAATCCACGTACGAGCAAAAGCTCCAATAGGTTTATCAAACATCGTCATAGCTCCAAAACAAAGTGCGAGCTAAGCTCTAGCACGTTCAAACATGTGAGAACATTAATACCCAGTGCGAGCTAGGCTCCAGCACAGTTTAATTCGCATAAACATGATAGGCAGCTCATGAGTTTTCAAAACCAATCTCAAAATATATTTAGCACTTCACTTGTACTATCACACAACATCAAACAACAGTAGCCAACCTATCTATCAACTCGCTCAATACAAAACACATGTTTGGTGGAATCGTTCAAAACATTCAATTTATGCAATTATTAGCCTTATTATCCCATTTCTTTATAATACCACTTCAACGACCAAATCTCACGCAAATACTCATAATAATTTCCATACATTGTCAACCACATTTTCACAAACTCATGCACATTTCCAAAGCCCTATATACCTACAAAATACGAACAGCTACCTCTATATACTTACAGAATTCCCTTCACTGAAATCGCGATACGTGATTCTACTTCCTTAGAGCTGCTTACTCGTGCGGCCCAATTCGTCTCCAACGAACTCTTCGAAGCTGCACACAAACGTATTTCGCACCATTATAGTCCATTATAATCCAACTCTTGCGTTTACTATAGTCGATTCGACCTATAGTCTCTATTAACGCTTATGAGGCCTCGTTTCATTACTTTACCCATAACTCAAGTCTATGGATTCTTTTAGGCCTATTAACTCATTCCAAATCGATATTAAATCGATGTTAAGCTCATAATGTTCATTTTTCATAAATTTCCTTCATTATGGCATATTATCAAACACTACATGTGTTCATTCTCATCAATTCACAAAACCCACAATGTAGCTTCATTTACCTATTTCTAATCATCCACATTACACAAATAACAACTTATCATAACCCATAAACCACCAACTCCCTAAATCACACTTTCTCACACTAGAGGCATTCCATTTTCTAGGTTACATTAGTTCCAATACTACCTAAATGGTTTCAATCATCCATTTACATGCCAATCAACTTCAAAATCAATAAAATAGATAATGTACTTGGATTGGAGTCTTAGAAACTTACCAAATCAGATTTCTCTTCTTGCTCCAAAGGAAAATGTTCCTTGCTCCTTCAATACCAACAATGAGGTTTTGGGTTTCAACTATGTTGTTCTCTTCCTTAAGTTGAACAACTTTGTGTCTAATGACCTCCCTTCAAATCTTACTAGAAATGGCTGATTTTAGAGAGAAAAATCTAGGTTTTGGGTTGGAAATGGAAAGGGTGATGTTTTTCCTGAAATTTTCAGATTTTTAGCACTCCTTTTATAGAAATAGCTTGAGGAGATCGATCTACACTAGGAGGAGATCGATATGGTCCCCTTAAATCCCTATTTTTCATGGCATTTTAAGAATGAGATTGATCTGTCGAAGCTTGAGATCGATTTGCTCCCAAACAGAGAACTAAGGAGATCGATTTGTACGCTTGAGGATCGATCTTTTCATTACAGAATGGTTAGGAGATCGATTTGGCCCCACTGAAGATCAATCTGCTCTATTCCATTGCCCAAATAAGAGTAGTCTAGCTCTTCCAGGTCGATCTCTCATCCTATGAGATCGATCTGGTCTTCATATTTTCCAGATTTTTTATAGTTTTCTTGCTGTAACTTACACCAAAACACCCTTAATTTGATGCCATAGTCATTTTCTCATCCATCCTCCTTTATGACTTAAATATGGCATCCATTCATACCTTATACACATTAAAACTTGTGTGCATTACTTGTATATCCAAAGGTCTACTATATCAAACCAAATTAAAGCATTTATATTCATGCAACTTCCTTCAATTTACCACACTATTCATTTTGTGTTCCAATCACATTCATCACTCACAAGAACTCATTTCTTCATATTCATAATCAATGAAACTTGTATGTACATTACAAATCATATTACACATATGTACATTGAATCCATGGACTTACATCATTTACACTTTACATTACAAGTCCATTAGCATTCATTGATCCAATTACACACGTTACAACTATACATATACAGGGTCTCACAATAAGTTTGGAGGAAAATAAATTGAGCTCTTACATTAAAGATCTTAGAAGTAATGCATGTTAAGCGGTAATTAAACCTAAATCGACTTTATCATACCTTAGCCCCAACCTTACATTACAAGTTTAATGAAGTCCTATTGATCTTTGATTAAGTGTGACTACATTAGTGGAGAGAGAAGTGAAAAGTAAACTTATGGGAATGATCATATGTCATTGACTTTGCATTCACTGTGTTTGCATAATCTGATCCGGGTAATGTACTGTGAAGTGGCTTTGACATCACACACACATGAGGAGTCCAATTTGGGTTAGGACTTATGATTGGATGATTCTAAGTGTTGGACTTGTAATTGTGAGTCTTTGAGATCAGAGTCTGTACTTTTTCTTTGAGGATATAATTGGAAAAATTATTATGTTGGTACTTGTCATTCCTGCATGGATTTGGTTTTGCTTGAGGACAAGCAAAAACTCAAGTTTGGGGGTGTGATAATTCTATTTTAAATAGAATTATTTGTGCTTAATTTCCTAATTAATTATTTAAATCCCCAATTTATTTTATTAATTATCCCCTCAATTTAATTAAAATTCTTTAATGGGCAGGTAAATTAAATCCGGATGAAACTCAGTCGTTTCAGTCAAAATGGGCTAAAAGAGACTTAACCACTTCCAATTTGCAGATCGAGTCACCAGTCGTCTGGACACGCGTGATGCCAGGTGTCTGTCTTTTATTTACCTTGAAATGATAAGATCAACGGACACCATGCTAACCTTCTGGAAGATACACGTCGGGCCACATCACACAACCAACTAGACAAACCGACAAGTAATGTAGAAATATCTACTCTGCAGTAAATCAAATGAAGACAAGTGGCCAAACAGAACATGATGAGCAATTGAAAAATTAAGTAGCCTAGTGTAGTTTTTAGAGTAGAGTAATTTAGGAGTAGTTTTTAGAGTAATTTAGGGTAGCTTTAGTTTTTAAAGTTTTTCTTTTTTTTCTTGTAAGCTTTCTGATTAGTTTTTTTAGCCATAGATCGAAGGGATGATTGTCCGCAGAATAGATAAAATAATTATAGAGGAAGAAATTGTGAGATCTGAGAATTTTAGACATACTTTAATTGTGTAATATGAACTCGAAGTGTAATTTATTGAGCTGAGTGAAATGCATAAGTAATGAATGAGAAATAATCAAAGTAGTGAATTGTGGAAATTATATTTGGAGATTTATATGTTAAGTGTTTAACCAAAGTGTGAAACTATGAGGTCAGATCGATCTTGGAGAAGAAAAGATCGATCTGGTGGGCTAAAAATGACAAGGAATGAGGAATTTAAGCGAACAGATCGATTTCCAATGGAAAAGGATCGATCTCTTTATGATTCTATAATGAAAAGATCGATCTCATGAGGAAGGAATCGATCTCAAAATGTTTCTGTTAGGGAGAAGATCGATCTCCTCAAGGAGCAGATCGATCTTATGAAGCATTCTGTAAACTAGAGATCGATCTCATAATTGGAACAGATCGATCTCCTAAAGCCATTAAGGGATCGATCTTACCCCACGACAGATCGATCTCTTAGGCATAAAATTACCCCAAATTATCCCCAAATTCAAATGCAAATCGATCTCATCAAGAGCTAAATCGATCTCCTACCCTCCTTCTATAAAAGGACCCTTGTGTTTTCCTGCACTTCATCTTTTCTCTCTCTTTCAAACCTCCATTTCAGTCGAACCCTAACTTTCTCTCTCTTCTAAATCACCCATTTTCGTCCAAATCAAGAGTTGCGACAAGAAGGGAAGTTGTTCCTCATCCAAAGGAGAACAACATAGTTGGAAATCGAAAGACGAATCGAATCGAGGTGTGAGTTGAGCACTCCACAAGTTTGGGTAATCTCTAAGCTTCAATTCTCAATTTTGAAGTAATCTTTGGTGATTGTGAGCATGGGCATTATGATGAAATAGTTGGGAAATGATTAGGGATTGATGAAACTATGATTTTGTTGGAGTAGAGATGTTATTATGCAATTGTGGTAATTTTAGGAATTATGGCTATAAATTGGAATTGAGACAATGTGGTGAATTTAGCATGGAATATGGTATGAGAAATGTAGAATTTTGAGATGTAGTGGGTGAGAATGTGAGTTGTGATAGAATTATGAAGATTAAATTAATTGAGGTGTTAATGAGAAAATGAGCAAATGTGTGCTCAATAATGCGATTGAGTTGGGTTATTGATGTTTTTAACATCGTTTGGACAGCTCGGGAGTTCCAGAGTGGAACGCGAGGCTAGTCCGTGATATGGCGGAACGATTGCACTATACGAGGTGCAAAGAGGTAAGGGAAAACTAATCCATTTGTGTATGTGTTTTGATGAACTGTTGTAGCATGAACCATGATTTGAGAAAACAAGCATGTTTAGTGCTGTGTTGTGATAAGATTTCACATGATTTTTATAGCCGGTTGGAGCCCATTGTTTTATGAGTTTATAAGCTAAGTGTAAAATCGCTTTATAAGCCGTTGAGTTTGCGTGAAAAGTAAATTGGGCTCTACGTTAAGGCAATATTGAGATTTGAGAAAATGTGTGCGTGTTTGCCGGTTGGAACTCGATTTTAATATGTTTTGTGTTGAGTACATGAATATTTTAAATGAGTTTTATGAGAGAAAACCATTATGAGTTCTACGTGAAGGCATAACGATTTCTTTTATGATAATGGCTAATGATTGAGACTTAGGCGTGTCATGTTGAATACACATCGGGCCTTGCTCTGGTAGCATGTAAGTCCGAGCCTTGTTCTGGTAACATGTAAGTCTGATTATTCCTCTGCTTTAGTAGCGTTGGGAGGCCATGCTTTGGTAGCATATAAGACCGACATAGTGGGCTGCCTGGGAACCGACCCAAGGACCACGTGATAGAGTGGGCCACCTGGGAACCGACCTATGGACCACGTGATAGTGTGCATGAGGTGAGGCATTGCTCTGGTAGCATGTAAGGCTGGGCCTTGTTTTGGTAACAGATAAGTCTAATATACGATGCATACGACCATATTGTCGACGTTCCCTCATATGAGGATGCCTGGGATGCACACCCAGAGGAGATTATATATTTGATGTGCCATGACGAGTTTCATATGAGTTTTATTGCCTAGTCTCCTTTTTATACACATGAGTTGTATTTTGTGGCTATGCCACGTGCATTTTATTACGATGATTTTTATCACATATTTCGGGAAAAGCCATTATCGCATATATTTACACATGCTTGTGAATGCTCTATATTGAGCCTTTTACCTTCATGTTTTCACATGATTTATGATCTATAAGATGATGATGTTTTGAGAACTTTCATGCTACGATTTCAAATGAGTATACTGAGTTTCATATACAAATACATATATGTGATGTGTGATATGGTTTATATAACTGAGTTCCCTTTCCCCCCTTACTGAGCAATTTAGAAGCTCACCCTGTTTTCTCTTCCCCCAGATTTCTTCAAGTGGAGTGAGTTCCCTGCGACGTATGGATTAGAGGCTAGTGGAGGACTTGAGGTCCAGGTCATATTTTTTGTATTGAGGTATATATTTAATATTCATGTATCCAGACTAGAGTTATATTTACAGACACTTGTTGTACAATGATGTATGGGATGTATTATGATTTATTAACTCGAAATTGAGTAATGTATATGATATGATATATACTAATTTATGATGAGATCCTGAGGCATGATAAGTATGATGATGTATGACACTGCACAGGAATGAACCCTTAATAATGATTTGATGAGTAAAAAGTTTTAAATTTGCCATATTTTCCACGATTCTGGGGCGTCACAAAAATAGGCCAAGAAATGAAGAAACTAGGACAAACCCCCGAGGCAACCGGTTGGATAATGAACCCACTGGCCCGACTATAAAAGTTATTGCAGGGGGAGTTTTGATGGCAGGAAGTTCCTTTGCTTCTCGTAAAAGTTACACGAGACAAGCATATCGATTCATGTTATGATGGAAGAAAAGACGGATGAAGAACCTATTATGTTCACTCCGGAAGACAGGGGTGATATCATCATACCTCATGATGATCCCATAGTGATATCAGCGGTGGTGGCAAAACATTCAGTGAGTAGAATCCTAGTGGACAATGAAAGTTCGATGAACTTAATCTATTGGAACTGCTTTGAGAAAATCAACGTATTAGAAGATAGGTTAAGACCCGTTATGACGCCACTGTATGGATTTGCGGGGGAGCAAGTGAAGGTCACCGGGTCTATAGAGTTGCCTGTGATTTTAGGGGAAAGCCCAAAGGATGTGACTCGACAGGTATTGTTCATGGTTGTAAGATCAACCTCAGCTGCTTACAACATGATCTTGGGAAGGCCTCTACTAAATGATATGAGGGCGGTAATAACTTGTTGCTACCTATTAATGAAGTTTCCTACTCCCAACGGAGTCGAGCAAGTACGAGGAGATCAAAAGAGGGCTCGCACATGTTATATCGCCTTTACCGCCGACAAAGGAATACAAAGAAAGGAGACGTTATATATAGATGACCCTCCTAAGCCTCAGTCTGTTGAGGAAACGAAATCCATTGAGCTAATCAAAGGGGATGAAGAGAAGAAGGCATTCATATGGACTCAACTGGATGAACAAACAATAAGAGAGATAGCAGAATGCTTACAAAGAAACTCGGATGTCTTTGCTTGGACCCCGACTAATATGCCCGGGATTAATCTAAAAGTGATTTGCCATAGGTTTAATGTTTCACCCTGCATAAGCCTGTTAAACAAAAGAAGAGAAATTTTACCCCAAAAAGTCAAAAGGCGATCACTGAGGAAGTTAATAAACTTTTAGAAGACAAATTTATTAGAGAGGTTTACTACCCTGAATGGTTGGCCAATGTAGTAATGGTGAAGAAATCTAATGGGCAATGGCGAATGTGTGTGGATTTCATCGATTTGAATAAAACTTGCCCCAAAGATTCGTATCCTCTTCCCCGAATTGATAAGCTTGTGGATGAAACATCAGGGTACGAATTCCTCAGTTTTCTAGATGCTTTCTCTGGGTACCATCAAATTATGCTTCATCCAGAAGATGAAGAGAAGACTTCCTTTATAATTGACGATGAAACATATTGTTATCGAGTAATGCCATTCAGTTTAAAGAACGTTGGAGCCACATATCAACGAATGGAGAAAAAAGTATTCAAAGATCTCCTGGGAAACATTATGAAAGCTTATGTGGACGATATGATTATCAAAAGCAGAGCACGAGAGTCTCACACTCATCAGATGTCTAAGGTGTTTGATGTGTTGAGGAAATTCAGTATGAAGCTAAATCCCAACAAATGTTCATTCGGAGTTAGGTCTGGAAAGTTCTTGGGGTTCATGATCACCAACAGGGGGATTGAGGCAAATCCCAAAAAGGTGCAAGCAATTATAGATATGAAGCCACCAACCACAGTAAGGGAAGTTCAAAGATTGATAGGAAGAATAGTAGTTCTGAACTGTTTTTTGTCAAAATCTGCATAACGGAGCTTGCCATTCTTCAAAACTCTACGGAGTGGAGGGAATTTCAAGTGGACAGATGATTGCCAAAAAGCTTTCGAAGACTTGAAGGAATATTTGAAGCAGTTACCTTTATTAACAAGGCCTTTGGAAGGAAAACATTTGTATATGTACTTAGGAGTCGGTGAATTCGCCGTCAGTACGGTACTGCTGAAGAAAGATGAAATAGTGTACTGTTTCATCTATTATGTAAGTAAGGTACTACTGGACCCAGAGACCCGTTAGCCGCTAGCCGAAAAGCTAGCACTTGCCTTTGTGACGGCCTCTCACAAATTGCGTCTTTATTTTCAGGCGCACCCCATTTCTGTCCTAACGGATCAACCGTTAAGGAAAATTCTTTAGAAGCCTGAACACTCGGGGAAATTGGTGAACTGGGTAGTGGAACTCGGAGAGTATGATATCACGTTTCAACCCAGGCAAGCCATTAAGGGCCAAGCTTTAGCAGATTTCATAGTAGAATGTACTAGCCTGAGGGGCAACATTGAAAAAGAAACTTATCCGTGGATACTGTATGTTAACGGAGCGTCAAGTGCAAATGGTAGTGGGGCTGGTATAGTCTTGGTGTCACCAGAAAGGAGATCTTTAGAATATTCTTTGCGCTTTGGGTTCCCTAGTTCAAATAATATAGCAGAGTATGAGGCTCTTGTTACTGGAATGAAGCTGGCAGAGAAGTTGCAAGTTCGCCACCTAGTGGCGCATAATGATTCTTAATTAGTGGTAAACTAGTTCCATGGACAGTATGAAATTTGAGAGCCAATACTGGTCCCTTATCTGAAGAAAGTCTAATCACTAGCTCAAACTTTCGAAAACTTTCAGTTGATACAAATTAACCAGTCTGAAAACACACATATAGATTCATTATCCAAATTAGCTTCTTCTAATGAGACACAAGGAAGAATGGTGAAGGTGGAAAGACTTGAGCGGCCTAGCATTGAAGAAGTCGAAGTGTGTAGTATTAAGGTGGGGGACGATTAGAGAGCCTCATTCAAACAGTATCTCACTGAAGGTATGCTCCCACAAAATAAGGAAGAAGCTCGTCGCTTAAAGATACAAGAGGCCAAATTCACACTGATAAATAGGGAGCTGTACAAGAGGGGGTATTCATCACCCTTGTTAAAGTGCCTAGGGCCAAAACAAGCAAATTATGTCTTAGCTGAGGTACATGAAGGAATTTTTAGTGAACACTTGGAAGCCAGAGCCCTTGCCTCTAAGATATTACGGTCGGGGTTCTATTGGCCAACGTTGAAGAAAGACGCGATGGATAAAACCCGCAAGTGTGGCAAGTGCCAAAGGTTTGCACCAATAACAAAAGCCCCAATGGCTCCGCTCCAGAGTACGGTATAACCAACCCCCTTTACACAATAGGGGTTAGACATTCTAGGACCCTTTCCATTAGCTACGGGTCAAAGAAAGTTTCTGTTGGTAGCTACCAATTACTTTACAAAATGGATTGAGGCAGAACCTTTAGCTACAATCACAGAGAAGAAAGTTGAAGCAATGGTACGAAAAGACATTATTTGTCGGTTCGGAATCCCACGCGTCTTAAATGTTGACCATGAAAAGCAGTTTGACTGTGGCACATTTCATGAGTTCTGCAGGCGCCTTAGCATTCAGCTAAGGATTTCTTCTGTTTCATATCCTCAAGCTAACGGACAAGCTAAAGTTAGCAACCGAACCATCCTTCATAGGTTGAAGACCAGACTGGATAAAGCTAAAGGAGCATGGGTGGATGAATTGCCTAGTGTCTTATGGGCATATCGCACCTCTAGTCGAGTATCAACTGGAGAAATGTCGTTTAGTCTAGTATACGGCACTGAAGCATTGATTCCTCTGGAAATTGGAGCACTTTCACCCAAGGTAGTACCTTTAGTGGAAGAAGAGAATTCACAAGGGCTAAGGGAAAACCTAGATATGCTTGATGAGCATAGAGAGGCCGCAACTATCCGACTGGCATCCTACCATCAAAGGGTAGTCAACTACTACAACAGTCGGGTTAAAGATAGACCGATGTCTGAGGGAGATTTGGTACTTAGGAAGTCGCACATCACCAATGCCTTGAGGGAGGACGAAAAGTTCAGAGCCAACTAGGAAGGCCTATATCGAATCAGACAGAGGATTGGGCCCAACACCTATATCCTGAAAACTCTGCACGGGAAGAAAATAGGGAAGACATGGAACTCAAATCACTTGAAATTGTACTGGAGTTAATTATTATGTCTTCTTTCCAAATTTTTATATTCTCGAATTATTATCTGTTTCTTTTAAATGCATTGTCACAAGATACTATTATATGATCATTATGCAAATTAATTTTCTATTTTTCTATTATATCTTCAACATTTATGAATATGAATCTTGTGATAGAAAACAGATAAGCCGTAAGAGCCTGAGGCACGATAGCGTCACTGTGGCCAGGCGTTGGAAACGGATAAGCCGTAAGAGCTTAAGGCGCGATAGCGTCACTGTGGCCAGGCGCTGGAAATGGATAAGCCTTAAGAGCCTGAGGCGTGATAGCGTCACTGTGGCCAAGAGCTGAAGACACATAAGCCGTAAGAGCCTGAGGCGCGATAGTGTCACTGTGGCCAAGCGCTGGAAACGGATAAGCTATAAGAGCCTGAGGCGCGATAGCATCACTGTGACCAGGTGGTGAGTGTCAAATTCAACCAAATTTAAATTACTAGTCTTACCAAAATTTTGTAGTAGCGGCAAATCCAAGTCGAACCCTAGAGACTGGTGGATTAATTATCATATAATAACTAAAATAATTGGGGGGTTTAATTTAAAAGAATTAAAATCCTTAAACAGAATTGATATTCAATTAATTATGAACAGAATAAACAAAGATTAACAACTTCGATTCAAATGAACTATCCAGTATCTAACAATTGATCATTAACACCTAATTTACCATCTTGTCTTCAATTATTTAGCTTAAGTATTATCTCCCAGCAAGATAATATCTATTATTCCCTGTTATCATTAACTCAAGCCCAACACCCGAATTAAATTCATATCCCTAATCAAATCGGTTTTGACACGATCCTATTTAGACTAGGAATAGCATTAACACTTTAGGAAGATTACTAATCGAATAACACTCCAGCCACAGGTTGAATGCTTAATCTGTTCTATTGTTTCACTTAGAGTCGATGAACCCTAAATGCTACTGATTCTGATTATCACAACAATTACGGATTGTGAAAATTTCAGATAACATACAATCACATGCGAAGATTATCAAATTGGCCAAATCATATAATTTTCTCATGCAATCGAATCAATTAATATAAAAAAACAATAGATAATTGAATCAAAAGATAGTTTATAACAGCAAACCGTGTTTCTCAATTGTTGAAGTTTACTGGATTCGATTCCCTTGAACCGAATACAGGGTTTAGCAGCACATGATTATTGAAAACGAAGATAAAAATAAAAATATAGAGAGCGTGCGAATTATATTTTTTCTTTTGAATGCTACCCTCTTCTGTCTCTTTCTGATGTGCCCCAAAGAAAACGAAACTATATATATATATATAGTAAAAAAAAATCTAAATTCGACAATCCTATTACAAGTAGGAAAAAGGGTTGACATATTCGTGCTTTTTCTTCACAGCTGGTTTTGCAGTGAAAGTAGGCCGAATTGGATCTTGAGTTCTGCTTCAGAGTTGTAAATCAATAAGTCAGCGTTTCACTAGGCCCGACTTTACATAATTTGAAGGACTGAAACTTCGTTTAAAGCCAAAATTCCAAACAGCACTAACATTGTCCAATTTCTTTGGTTAAGCTCTTGAAGCCCAATTTATCTGCCAAAATCACAAAATTAACATAAGTACTCTAATTAACATGAGGAACTTAGCAAAATATTAAAATGTAGAAGGAAATAAATAATAAAAATATGACACTCATCAAATCCCCCCACACTTAAATTTTTGTACGTCCTCGAGCAAACTCAAAATCTACGACTAAATCACCCTCTAAAACTTTTCAACCACATCAAGTTTACAAAAACCAGAAACAAAAAAAAATCAACCAACATTTTCGAGAAACATAACATGTCATGAATCAAAATCCTTAACAATCTCAAGAATTTGCCAACATAGCAATTTCATTCAAAACGAAGTAAACTAAATTTGTAGATCCCCACACTAATCTCTCTGTTCACTCAAGCGTTTAAAGGATAAGTATTTCACTCACATTCATTCCATAAACATGTCCTACCATAAGCTTGCATATCATCTAATCTCCACTACTTAGTATTCATGCATAACACAAATCAAAAGGACTTTATTCAAGGGTTGTAACGAGGCTAGGGATAAGGCAAGGAATTATTTTTGGAGTAAGAGAGTTTAAAACCCTAAAAATTAATAGAGCATTCAAAATTACAACTCGGGTAAATAAAGCAATCAACGACCCGCAATCACCTAAAATATAAATACTTTATTAATCACTCACTCCTTATTCAATTCCTTTATTAATCAAATAACTTATATATATATATATATATATATATATATATATATATATATATATATAACCACCATTACCACCTCTTACATATGGAATTAGTCACACCCCCACACTTGTTTCATAACTTTCTCAAGAATTTTCAAATGCCCTACTAATCTTTAAGGTTAGGTAAAGTCATTCATATTAAGCTCAAGGTTAAGACAAGTTATTCAACAAAGAAAAGTCAATTAGGCTCAAAGGGGCTTAACAATGGTAAATTATGTTAGGTGGGCTATTTGGCTAGAGTGGTTCATCCAAAAATGGCCTTAATCATTTTTATGTATGCTTGAATCAATGTAATCTCAAAAAGAATCAATGCAATTTCTAGAGAAACACATCCATGGAAGAATATCACATAGCAAAAGAAAATAAAGATCAACATTAATGCTCAATCCTTAGGCTCAAAATCTCACAGGTTTAAAGTCTACCAATTCAATTCACCAACATTCTGAAATCAATCACTTAATCAACAAATGTTAAGATGAAAAGTCAATCAATTCAATTGTGTTATCCTCTTTTCAAATTCAGTTGATTCAAGTTCATGATAAATATAAACTTTCAATGATAGAAAGCACCTAAGCATGCACTAAGAATTTTTTTTATATAAAAATCCCCCCCCCCCCCCCCACACTTAGATCTTACATTGTCCATAATGTAAATCATATTACTAAAACAAATAACGGACAAGTAAAATTAAAAGAGAGGGTGAGAAATCAAATCTGGGGTTCATGGGTTGCCTCCCACGCAACGCCTTTGGTTAATGTCGTTGGCTCGACAATGGAATTTCCTTCACACCAAGTAGATCGTATCTCCTAACTGCACCTCCTCAACCATGTGTTCTTGAAAACCGTCGTAATGTGGCTTAAGTCTATGCCTGTTAACCTTGAACACCTTATTGGTTTCCATACTTTGAATCTCAATTGCACCATGAGGAAATACGTCAGTAACAACAAAGGGTCCAATCCAATGGAAACGTAACTTACCAGACATCAACTTCAATTTCAAGTTGTATAACAAAACTTTTTGGCTAACCATAAATTGCTTCCTAATGATCATCTTATCATGAAATGCCTTGGTCTTCTCCTTGTAAATTCGTGAGTTCTCATAGGCCTCAAGTCGAATTTCCTCCAATTCTTGCAACTGCAACTTTTGTTCCAAACCTGCTTGCTGTAGGTCCATGTTGCATCGTCTAACTGCCCAATAAGCCTTGTGTTCTAACTCTACAGGCAGATGACACAACTTACCAAAAATCAGCCTATACGGGGACATCCTAATAGGCTTCTTATATGTTGTCCTATAAGCCCACAAAACGTCATCAAGTCTAAGACTCCAATCTTTTCTGTTTGGATTTACTGTTTTCTCCAAGATCAACTTGACTTCCCTATTAGACAACTCAGCCTGTCCATTTGTCTGGGGATGGTCAGCTGTGGAGGTTTTGTGCAAGACTCCATACTTCTTTAACAAAGCCTCCATTGACCGATTACAAAAATGAGTCCCCTGATCACTTATCAATGCTCTTGGTATGCCAAACCTACTGAAAATGTTAGATTTGATCAAACCTGCAACAGTTCGCGAATCATCAATTTTAGTGGCCTTTACTTCCACCCATTTCGACACATAACCAACAGCAAGTAAAATGTAAACAAACCCAAAGGAAGGAGGAAATGAACTCATAAAGTCAATACCCCACACATCAAAAATTTCACACACAAGTATAGGAGTTTCAGGCATCTCATTCCTACGGCTTAAGTTCCCTATCCTTTGACATCGTTTACAATTTTTATAGAACACATAACTGTCGTGAAACAAGGTAGGCCAATAAAAACCACAATCTAACACTTTCCTAGCTGTTCTCTTTGGTCCAAAATGACCCCCACAGGCATATGCATGGTAAAAAGTAAGAACATACTAAATTTCTGAATCAGAGATGCACCTTCTAATAATTTGATCAGAACAATATTTCCAAAAATATGATTTATCCCATACATAGTATTTAGCCTCACTTTTTATTTTATCTTTTTTAACTTTACTCAAATCTTGAGGTATGACCTTAGTAACCAAATAATTTACCAAGTCAGCATACCAAGGGGTCATACCTTGCACCGTAAAGAGCTGCTCATCAGGAAAAGTTTCTTGCAATGGCACTGGATCTTCTTCTCTCACCAACTGGCTCAAGTGGTCAGCTACTAGGTTTTCTACCCCTTTCTTATCTTTGATCTCGAGATCAAACTCTTGCAATAGAAGAATCCACCTAATCAGCCTTGGCTTCACCTCCTTTTTCGCCAGAAGATATTTCAAAGCTGCATGGTCAGAAAACACAACAACTTTAGAACCAAGCAAGTAATATCAAAACTTATCTAAAGCAAATACAATACCCAGAAGCTCTTTTTCGGTAGTAGAATAATTGCATTGAGCTGGGTTAAGCGTCCTTGACGCATAATAGATCACATGGGCCTTGTTGATGATCTGTTGTCCTAAAACAGCCCCCACGACATAATTGCTTGCATCGTACATTATTTCGAAAGGTAACTCCTAATCTAGTGGTTTGATAATTCTATATTCTTAGAATTATTCCTAATTAATTATTTAAATCTCCAATTTATTTTGTTAATTATCCCTTTTATTTAATTAAAATTCTCATGTTTGCAGATAAATTAAATTTGGATGAATTTTGAATATTTCGGTAGAAAATGAACCGGAATTGGGCTAAAATCGAGATTGGACCACGCGAACAACACGAGCCTAGCACATCCAATTGGACAAAAAGACAGATGACATGGAAATATTATTTTTCAAGGAGCCAATGGTGTGAAGACAAGTGGCCAAACAATGTCAACTCATCTAGGATGAAAATATTACAATTGTACCCCTAAGTGTGTGTATAAATAGAAAAAGATGTCAATTGAAAAAGGGAGAGCCTAGGTTAGAATAGAGGTAATTTAGGGTAGAATAGTTTCTAAGGTAGTTTTAGATTTATTGCCTTTGTTTTAAAGTTTTTCCCGAAAAGATTAGTTTCTTTAGCAAAATTTTACTGTTCATTCACTATTCACTTCATGAAAAAGTTTGTTTCATTTTCTAATTTCATGATATTTCATTAGCAATCTTGTTCACCTTTTTCTTCTTTTTTTTTTTTCGGTTTGCAAAAATTCATTACTTGATGTTTCTTATTTAGTGAGTTTTAAATAGAAGTTTAAAGTTTTCAATTTCAAGTTCTCGATTCCCAAATTCACTTCTGTATTTGTTTGATAAACCATTAGATGATTTAGCTTTCGATTTGTTCCTTTTTGAGCATTCGGGTTTCAGGAGTTTATCTTCATTCAGTCTTCGGCCCTTTGATTTTGTTGCCTTGATGTGGGAGGATGCAAAGCATTAATCCACATCAAGAGCTATGTGGAGTCACTGCTGGAGAAGAAAATGAAGCTAACCGAGAATGATGGTTCCCTGTTCATGTGTATTCAGGTGTTGTGAGTTTTGGGCAATTTTTCAGTCGCTAATGTTACTTGGCTCCTCTCGGTTTTAAGTATGATTACATTGTTATTTTCTGTTTATTCGATCTTCCTTTGTTTGCACTTCATGAACTTCTCTATTGGATTTTAATAGTATCTTTCTAGCTTGCTTGTGCTTATGGCTTCTCGGGTTTGAGTAATTAATATTCCAGAATTGTTGCTTTGGGTTCTATGATCATGTTAATTACCATATCCTGCATATATTTACTTATTAGTTTCTAATAGTTCATATTGACGGTTCTATTTATAGCCTACATTCAGCCCGTTCGTTTCTTGAACATTCATTTTCAGTCTCTGTTGTGCTCTGTTTCCAGTTTTTGTTACTGCTCATTATGGATTTTATCTTATGGTCTGTCTTAATTGCTTCTTCTATTTCAGGTATGTTATTGTACTTTTTAATATTTGATTAGTGATTGCTAATTGATAATAGGCAACAAAGCTCAAAGCATTTCAAGATTTCTTTGATTCTCGGGTTAAATAGATGTTGAGGAAGATTAACAGCTGATAAGGATAAACCGACAGCATTTGGAGCAGAAGACAGGACCGTGCGCACCCGAAGCAAGCACAGGGGGCGTTCACTAGCAGGAGCAAAGCATCACTTACAGTACCTGGAGCAGAGGACAAGAACAGTAGCAACCTGGAGCGTCCAAAGCAGGCACTGGTTATGGGTGATGCTCGGTAAGGACATGCTGGGAACAGACTGACAGTAGCCAGTGTAGAGGTCGCGGATGTGTAGGTGACGGACAGAACTGTTGGCAGTTAAGCAAGCTTGTACAAACCAAGAGCAGTACCTGGAGATGAAGATTGTTGAAGAAACGAGCACAATACTACCATGGAGGGACCACTTGGCTGGCAATTGTGTCTAAAGCCACGTTTGGCTTAATCATTGTAATTGTTTAATTTATTTTGCATGCATTTTTAGATAGATCAAAATCAAGTTTATTAGTTAGCTTAGTTAGTTTTTCAATTGCATGTTAATTATATTTTCTTGGTTTCATTAGTTTAGCTTAGATTTAGTTAAATCGTTAATTAATTTTTGTTCTAGTATTAGGGGTAGTGCTTAAAATTAATTTAGATAAACTCATGCATTTTAAGTTTTAATTAAAAATTTCAAAAATTGTTTTTCATGCATTAGTTAATTTTTATTATTAAGTTAGTAATTAGTGATAATTAGGATTAATTTAGATTTAATATTTTAATCTTTTAAATTTGTAGTTAGTCTCTTAATTAAATTGCATTTTTATTAATTAGTTTAATTATGTGCATATTTTATGCTACGATAATTTAATTTTAGTTTAATTAATTTTATTACTTTATTTTCTTATTTGCATTTTATTGCGTTAATTAATTTTAATTGTTTTAATTTTCTTTTGTAGGTTGATTGCTTGGAGCATTGTAAGTATTTTTAATTCGGTTTTATTTCCTTTATTTTATAGTTTTATTATTTTATTGCTTTCAGTATTTTTAATTTTAGTTATGTAGATCACCCACCTTAATTTTATAATTTGCTAGAATATACTTAGGGTAAGATTAACCGGTAGTTAATTAGGCTGATCAACTTCTCTGTGGGACGATAACTCGGGACTCAAATCTCATTATTACTTGTACGACCCGTGCACTTGCGGAACATACCCTTAGGGCGTGTCATGGTTGAATGACATGGGCAGAAGTCAAAGATGACTTCAATTCATTGAAAGCTGCCTTGCACTCTTCATCGAATTCAAAGGGTACGTCCTTTTGTAACAACTTCGACAATGGTAGTGCTGTCTTCGAGAAGTTCTTAATGAATCCGTGGTAAAAACCTGCATGACCAAGAAAAGAACGCACTTCCCGCACACTAGTGGGGTAAGGTAAGCTCAAAATCAAATCAATTTTAGCCTTGTCTACTTCAATACCCTTGGATGAAACTACATGACCTAAAATAATGCTTTGTTCTACCATGAAATGACATTTTTCAAAATTCAACACTATATTAGTTTCAATGCAACGCTCAAGTACACTCGTCAAATGATTTAAGCATTTATCAAATGACTCACCATGCACTGTGAAATCATCCATGAACACCTCAATGCAATTTTCCAACAAATCAGAGAAAATACTTACCATGCATCTTTGAAAAGTACCTGGTGCATTGCAAAGGCCGAACGACATCATCCTAAAAGCAAATGTTTCAAATGGGCATGTGAAAGTTGTTTTCTCCTGATCTTCTGGTGCAATCACAATCTGGTTATAACCTGAAAATCCATCAAGAAAACAGTAGTGAGATTTACGAGCTAAACGCTCAATCATCTGATCAATGAAGGGTAAAGGAAAGTGATCCTTTCTAGTTGTCGAATTTAACTTGCGGTAGTCTATACATACTCTCCACCCATTCTGCACTCTTGTTGGAACAAGCTCATTATTTTGATTTCTCACAACTGTGATCCCAGTCTTCTTTGGTACAACATGGATTGGACTCACCCATTTACTATCCGAAATTGGATAGATTATACCTGCATTTAACAACTTCAGAATCTCTGTCTTGACTACTTCCATCATCTGGGGATTTGATCTTCTTTGAGGTTCTCGGCTTGGTTTAGATCCTTCTTCCAACAAAATTCTGTGCATGCACATAGATGGACTAATTCCCTTAATGTCAGCAATTGTCCATCCTATGGCTGTTCTATGATCACGAAGCACCCTGATTAACTTTTCCATCCTATGGCTGTTCTATGATCACGAAGCACCTGATTAACTTTTCTTCTTGCACCACTGTCAAGTTCTTTGCAATAATGACCGGAAGTGTCTCATCATCTTCCCGGCAACGGCGCCAAAAATTGGTGAGTGTCGAATTCAACCAAATTTAAATTACTGGTCTTACCGAAATTTTGTAGTAGCGAAAAATTCAGGTCGAACCCTAGAGACTGGTGGATTAATTATCATGCAATAACTAAAATAATTAAGGGGTTTAATTTAACAGAATTAAAATCCTTTAACAGAATTGATATTCAATTAATTATGAAGAGAATAAACAAAGATTAAAAGCTTCGATTCAAAGGAACTATCAAGTAACTAATAATTGATCATTAACACCTAATTTATCATCTTGTCTTCAATTATTTAGCTTAGGTATTATCTCCCAACAAGATAATATCTATTCTTCCCTGCTATAATTAACTCAAGCCCAGCACCTGAATTAAATTCATATCCCCAATCAAATCAGTTTTGACACAATCCTATTTAGACTAGGAATAACATTAACACTCTAGGAAGATTACTAATTGAATAACACTCCAGCCACGGGTCGAATGTTTAATCCGTTCTATTGTTTCACTTAGAGTCGACGAACTGTAAATGGTACTGATTCTTATTTCTATCACAACAATTACGGATTGTGAAAATTTCAGATAGCATACAATCACATGCGAAGATTATCAAATTGGTCAAATCATATAATTTTCTCATGCAATTGAATCAATTAATATAAAAACAATAGATAATTGAATCAAAAGATAGTTTATAACAGCAAACCGTGTTTCTCAATTGTTGAAGTTTACTGGATTCGATTCCCTTGAACCGAATACAGGGTTTAGCAGCACATGATTATTGAAAACGAAGATAAAAATAAAAATATAGAGAGCGTGAATTATTTTTTTCTTTTGAATGTTGCCCTCTTCTGTCTCTTTCTGATATGCCCTAAAGAAAACAAAACTATATATATATAGTCTAAATTCGACAATCCTATTACAAGTAGGAAAAAGGGTTAACATATTCGGGCTTTTTCTTCACAGCTGGTTTTGCAGTGAAAATAAGCCGAATTGGATCTTGAGTTCTGCTTCAGAGTTGCAAATCAATAAGTCAGCGTTTCACTAGGCCTGACTTTGCATAATTTGAAGGACTGGAACTTCGTTTAAAGCCAAAATTCCAAACAGCACTGAAATTGTCTAATTTCTTCGGTTAAGCTCTTGAAGCCTAATTTATCTGCCAAAATCACAAAATTAACATAAGTACTCTAATTAACATGAGGAACATAGCAAAATATTAAAATGTAGAAGAAAATAAATAATAAAAATATGACACTCATCACCAAGCGTTGAAAATAGATAAGCCGTAAGAGCTTGAGACGCGATAGCGTCACTGTGGCCAGGCACTGGAAACGAATAAGCCGTAAGAGCCTGAGACTCGATAGCGTCATGTGACCAGGCGTTGGAAACATATAAGGCGTAAGAGCTTGAGACGCGATAATGTCACTGTGACCAGGCATTGAAGACAGATAAGTCATAAGAGCCTGAGATGTGATAGCGTCACTATGATTAGGCGTTGGAAACATATCAGCTGTAAGAACCAGAGGCGCACTCGCTTCACGGTGGCCAGGCATCAGAAAAATGTATTTTTACATGCGTAATTCTTTCTAAAAGTTTACACATTTTATTAAGAATTTAAGAATTTGGGGAGCATATATATATATACGACGTATACATACAGATGATGATAGTAAGAGTCAAATGAATACATGCATTAAAAAAAAAGTTGAATAAACAATATTTATTTTTAAAAAGAATAAACAATTTTTATTAAAATCTAAAAAAATTGTAACAATAGAATTGTTTGTTACAAACAAAAAATTAAAAAGAAAACAATTTATGTGATCAGACTTCTAGCACCGGTGGCTCCTCACCATCTAATCCATCAAGGGCACCAATTGGCTTAAGAGCATTATCTGAGCTCAAAGGCTGCCAAGGTCCAGCCAAGTTAGCCAAGTCATCCTGAGCAGCTTTCTTCAAAAACTCATTTGTTGGCTCAGCATTAGGCTCATATTTAGTCCAATCAGGAGCCTCGAACAACATAGCTTTCGGCGTATATAGGAGCTCGGGGAACTCTTCGCCCTCCCTGTGCTTCTCCAGCCAAGATCGGGAGAGATAAAAATCATACTTCACAAACTCCACAGAGAAGTCCTCTTTTCGCCTAAAGCAATCTTTAGAGAGTCGATACTCCCTCACGGCTTCTGCCTTGATACGATCAATCTCTGTTTGGCCAAAAGAAGCAGAAGATCGACTCTCCAAATCCGTGATATGTCGCTCTAACTCCTGATTTCGAACAGCTAACCCGTTAAAACTGGTGAAAAGGGAATCATATTTGGACTGTAAATTGTCTAGCTCAGTTTGCTGCTATTGAAGATCGTCATTAAGTTTGCTAGACCTAGCTGTCTCAACGGTAAGATCCCTCTTTGCAAGCGTTAAGTCTTGAAGAGCCTTTGAAAGCTGTTCTTCCAGATCTCGCACCACCCCTGGTAGCCCAGATAGTTTATTATTAGTGTTCGCCAACTCCATGTTCTTATCCCTCAATGCCTAGAGCTCTTTTTTAGTCCGATCACGGTAAGCTCGATGTTGAGCATTATTGACGATGGTCATCTGAGCAAGCTGAAAAGAAACACAAAAATTCAGACTCAAAGTAAAGAAAAGAGAAATAAAACGAAAGAAAATCTGAAAATTACCCTCATAGCTTCTACATCGACTAAATCCTCTCCCTCTGAAAAATTCCTAAATAATGGAGATTCGTCTCTGGGAAGGATGGTGGCCCAGCCTAATCGAGATGCTACCCCGGACGTTTCTAAAGTATCATTATCAAGCACTCCAGGGTATACTCGAAACTCTGATCCCTTCATTGTGCAGCCACCATCCACTCAGTATGACCTCTTATCTACAAGACCTATCTTAGGAAGAATAGGCCTGTTTGCCATATGAATTCAATGTATAAGTGCCTCCAGTTCTTTCGATGTGGTGAGGTCGCATTGCATTCAGCGCGGTCTCCAGACTGAGATCGATCTAGGGAGCTTGAAGTTCTCCTAGAATGTGAGGAAGCCTTCCCTTTACCTCGGGAAAGGTCTCTTGATCCACCCTCATGAAGTTGAGTCAAAACTAGAGTAGGGGTTGCTTGTCTAGGAGGAGTTCGAGTCCGGGACATCGGATGTGAAATGGACATATCTCCAGAAGTAGCGGTTGTGGAGCGGGGTCTCTTCTCAGTAGGTTCACTGGATGAACCTTCTTGCGTCCTCTGACGAATCAAAATACGTCTGACGCTGCTCATTTCTAAAAAAAAAAAAAAGAAGAAACCACAAAATTGTTAAGATCGTCACATAAACAAGCAATTAAGAATTGTAAAGTATAAAGGATTACCTTCAGGAGAGATAAGATACTCCTGAAGGGACTACGTTTAACATTTCATTGTCAAGGAGGACCATAAAAGTGGAACCAAACCCTTCCCAGTCGCTCAAATCATCTAGAGGATCACATTCAGGGCTGGATTTCCTATTTATAGGATTTGGTTCAGAAGGAACAAATGGTGGAGGATTTGAAGAAGAAACAGAAGGATTGATGGCATGAACACTTCTCATATCCCAACCAGCAGATGCTAAATTTTCAAGTGACAAGAAGTTATAAAGGTTAATTGGTCTGTCGACTAATAGCTCGTTGATAGTTGAAGACAATTGTCTCCTAAGAGTAGCAATATGAGGACCTTTAGGGATGCTATGCTTAGCTTCCCATCGAGTAGGAAAGTAAGACATTCAGGTACCTTTACAACAAGCCATTCCGACTCGAACCCATGGAGTTTGTTGGGAAGTTTTTTGAATAATCTGTTTTCAAACCCAGATTCGAATACCCTTTGAATAGAATAAGGAATTAAGCCAGAACTATCCCTAAACCTGAAAAAAAAAAGTATAGAATAAGGGGAGAGAATGAGGGACACCCCTCATTTGGCAATGCACGGTAAAATCAATTAATTGCATCCAACTATAAGGATGTAACTGGCTAGGAGCGATCCCTCGTTCCCTCAAAAAAGAAATCTAGAAATCATAGATCGGGAAACGAAAAACTAACTCTAAAGATATCCTAAAGATAGTCACTCCGCTCAATACGCTACATACACCCCTCTCTTCAGGATTTGAAAGCCTATAAAAATACCCTTCGGGTAACGGGAACCTATGCCTAATATCTTGAAGGTCAACCTCTGTCAAAGTCGATTTAAGCCCTAACTCTAGATGCTTTCCTACACCGTGACTTACCATCCTAACCCTAAAAAAGAAAGTGAAACAATACTAAATGCGACAGGGTTAAAACTCAGAGGTTTAGTGGCAGGGTTCTAGAGCAGACCTACGATAGAAGATTTGCGGCAGGAAATGCCGATTCGATGACAGGGTGTGACAGAAGGCGACAGAGTATGCAATCGTGGCAGAGGTGTGCTGGGTCGTGCGACAGGGGTCTGCTAGGGAGCGACAAAGAATGCGATTGCAGTAGGGGGTATGTCGGGTCATGCTACAGAGAAACTAGTGCGACAGAGGCTAAGGGGACGATAGAGTGAGTTGTGGTGATAGAGGTATGGGCGACAGAGTCAGTAGTGACGACAGAGGGGTGTGCGACAGAGGTTTATGGCGGCAGAGGTTTATGGCGACAGAAAGTGTGCGCAAGTGTATGTGCGACAGTGTACACCTGCGACAGAGTAGGAAATCAATGGCAACAGGAGTGTATGGCGTCAGGGTAAGGACTGCAACAGAGTATATGTGACAGGGTGTGAGCGACAGAGAAAATAGTGCAACAGAAGTATATGGCGACAGGGTGTGAGCAACAGAGGTATAGAACGACAGAGGATGAAGTGGCAATAGAGTTTTGTAATAGGTTAGCGACATAGTACACTACGACAGAGGTATGTATTTGCAGCAGAAGTATCTTAGTGTTGCGAGAGGGTTTCGATGGGGATGCAATAGAGTTCGCAAAAGAATTTGCGACAGGGTTGCGACAGAAATGTAGCAGTTTCCTAAGCTATTCGGCGACACCTTACCTTTATATAGTCGCGGCTGAGATGACTAAAACGTCACGTTCTTACAGGAGCTTAAATGTCTCTCGCGAATAAAACGTTTCATCCACCCCAGAAAAACATAATCTTCTTATTATACTCTCCCATAAGGAATTTTCCTATGGAAGAGTGAGGAGCAATTGATAAAGGTGATTTACCTCAAACCCAGTCGCGCGCCTGGGTCTCAAAATACGAAAGTCCCAAAACAATAAAATTTTGAGGCCCAAACAAATATGAGTCCTGAGCTTATTGAAGGCACACAGAGGCATCTATAAATTACCCCAGGTATGATAAAAAAACCTTAAGCTCTATTTTGTTAACTGAAACTCTACTTAAACATTTTTCTGACTTAAGTATCGGAGTACGTGCACTAGGACATATCCCTGCGCCTCTCTGACCCTTACTGTTTTTGCAGAATCTTCAGTACACGTGGAGAATACGATAAGGAAGACTACATCAAAATCATTTCATTGTTGTTGATAGCAACAACAGTAACCTTGGAGTATATATCAGGTCCTGAAAGCTACACATTCTGGAATGCCTAAAAGCATGCCGACAATCCTACACAGCAATAAAATACAAAAATAATATAAATATAAATTATAAAAATGACATGTTATAAAATTATATAAAATTTATATACAAATATGATAAAATTAAAAAAATTTAGGTTTGACATATTAATACAAAATTTCTTTAAAATAAATTAAATTTTATATAATATAAATATGATCTTATATCGTACTAATATAAATACATATAAATTATTAAATCTAATTAATATAACCCTCTTGATTAGAAAAAAAAAAGTTTAATTATCCTAAGGCTGCAGTTAATTCCTTGGTTACCAAAAGGGTGAAAACACGAGGCAGGGCTAATGATCGGCTTCGGCCTATTAAATAATAACTGTTTAGGAGTTTCCTGTGTAATAAGAGCCTAAGAGATCACGAAGGAATCTTAGTCTGACATCAGTTGCATTTCCACGTGACTGCGAGAAAATTGTCATGTCGACAAACACTGGCTCGGAATGGGGCCAGGGGTAAAGCTAAACACAACATAAACTAACTTGCAGTAATTTCCCATTTTAATTCTGTACCTTGAACATTTAATTTCGAAAGAGCGTTAGGACCGAGTAAATTTAAGATCAACTGATTCCCCCTTAAAAGATTACTTAAACAAATTTTTTATAATGCTAAATACAATCGTCTGATGATCCCCTAATACGATTATCTAGCATTTTTTCGATAATGTTAAATGCACATATTTGATTCAACTAACCGAAATGTAAAATTATTGTATTTGATTACACGAATATAAGAAATTTAATATCTTTTGTTAAATTGTACTCTAAGGCAGAAGAGAAAAATCTGAAAATCTAAATGATTGAAACTATTTTCTTGTACAATTTTATTCATCCATACAAACATAACATTCAAAATACCATCCTGCTATGTTGAACAAAAAGTTTAATTTTACATAAAAAAGCTCTTCAAATTACAAACATAAGATTTATATTTGATGCACTCTCAAACATATAAATCTTATAAATTGTTAGTAAATCATAACATGCCACATCATTTGTTCATAATTTAAGATGAAAAATCTTTAAAAATAAACATTCTAAAATCTATAACTTAATAAAGTATCATGTCATGTTTCACTGACAATGAATAAAATTCATACATTGAAAGCGCATCAAATAAAAATACAAACAAATCATTTACAAATACACTAATTGAAGTTTTACGAACTCCAAAAAAAAAATTCAAAAATCAAAACTTTACTAAAAAGAAAGGAATTAATATTTTATACATCGTCAATGAAATTTAACTCCACAAACGAAGTTTGAATAATAACACATATTTTATTTTATTTATTTTTTATTTTCGTAATATATTTAAAAGACATGTATTATCATTTTAATCTTGTTTGTATAGCCAAACTTCACTAACGTTGTATAAATTAATTATCCAAAAAATTAGTTACATAATTGTAGTTTTTAATGATATCATTTGAATTTTTTTGAGATATTTATTTCTTGTTATTCGATCTAATTTAGAATCCAATACTTTACAAATGCAGCTTATGCATCCTTATGATCCTTATACATCTTGTGGTATAAGCACCACAATAATTTAAGACTTGCGTTTTAACTTCTCAAATATTGTGAATACTTGACCTACATTTGTCGAACACCACATAATTTTTTCCTGCATCTTGCTTCATCTACTCAAAGGAAGAATTGAAATAAGTCTAGAACGTATAAAAGAAACTACAGATTTTTATCCTAAAAATAATTAACTGTGGTAGACAAGCAATGCCATCCTACAAATAATTTGTACTAGAGCTAGTAACACTTTCTGTGGCGAATGGGGGAGTTGGAAATTTTAAAAAACACCATGGCAGAAAAGAATAACCTAAAAAATTTGTATCCGCGTCATTCCTAACCAAAACTCCATGAAGTTTCAATTAAAGAGACCAACTCAATTATTCATATAGAAAGAGGGGAATTAAGAGTTTTAATTGCATTATTATGAACAATCTCATAATTGTAACATTAGAAAAAGTTTCTTAATGATTAATGACAGGATTCCATTAAACAAGATAGTGATTACCAGTTCAACTGGTTTTAGTTTCAATTGAGAGAGAGAGAGAGAGAGAGCAAGGAATGTAATATATAAACTTAAAGAAAAACTGTGGGAGGCGTAACTAACTCCCATCTGCATAATAACAACTATTAGTATAATGAAAAGGGAAAAGGTAAGAAAGATGAAAAAAAAGACTCAACAAAATAAAATAAAAAACATGATAAGAATTTCCTATAAAGAAGAAAATATAAAACAGATTAAGGCAATTGTCACCAATTCTCAAGAACCATACACCTTTTTAAGTTTCAATTGTGTTGTCCACCACAATACATACAGACCTAAAATTAGAATGCAGTAGTAATATAGACAGCAGACATGTAAAGCGTATAAAGGAAAATGTCACCATCCACGGCAAAACTTGATCTGCGTAAGTGGAAACAAAACTTAATGCATGCATACGTATGGGTAATGAGATGGGAGTGACATGAAAGTCTAATCATACCATTTATTTGCATATGAATCACTTGAATTGATCCAAAATTTTATAAAGATGTGCAAATTTCTCGAGAAAATATATCTACAATCATCAATTAGACTTAAGATGATCATAAGAGAAGGTACACTTACAAGCAAAGAATTTCAGAATTTCTCTAGCCTTGACAGTAACCTTTAACGGCTTAGGCCCATTAAAGTACAATGGGAATTTTGACCTCCAGCTCTCGACTCCCCATTGTAGGGTAAGGATCCACGCTACACCAGAGATTGCATCTCACCAGCTCCTCAAGCTCCAGTCCGAAATCCACTTTCTATTAAATCAATAAAACAACAGTTTGAAATAAAAAGAGGGTTTCCAAATTTTCTACAAGTAATGTTTCCACTCTCTCGTAAATCAATAAAACAACAGTTTTAAATAAAAAGAGGGTTTCCGAAATTTCTACAAATAATGTTTATCACCCAAAAGATTTCCACAAGGAGATTCACTCAAAACAATTTTCTACAAGTAATGTTTATCACCCAAAGGGTTTTCACAAGGAGATTCACTCAAAACAAGTCCAAAAAGACTTACCAAGAAAACTCAGGTTTTTGGCCTATTCCTCAAAGTTCAAAGAAGTCAATTCTGCAACACAGAAGCCTGTGAGAGGAGAAGAAAGAAAGAAAGAAAGAAAGAAATAAAGAAAGAGAGAGAAATGAAGAGAGAGGAAGTAAGGGTCGGGGATTAGGAATCTTAGACCAAAAAATGAAAAGAGATATATTTTGGGGATTTTTGGGTTGTAATTATTTTGTTGACATCCAAGGGTAAAATCATATCAACATGTCGCAAAATGAATATTAGTTTTACTTCCCTCTCGGAATCTAAGAATACGTAAGTGGATGTGGAAATCGGATACCCACTTACTTAACCTCCAAAGTGCACTGTAATCTAACATTCCCAGGCACACGGGAATGTTGCTGAACCAAACGCAATAATCACATTACATAGAGTTAGATTCCCACCCAGTAATCTTATTTTTCCTGTACCAAATGCACCCAAAATGTAAATCTCGTGTCATCAGTTAAAAAAACAGAAATAAGAGTCAGTATTTCACTAGCAGGGTTGTAATCACAAGAGCTTCCTGTCATCAAGTTATCCTACCAACATTTAACCACTGTAGGCCAGGGATGAAGAGATAAAAAGGAAGGGGTTAAAAAATAAATAACAACTATACATAAAAGCCGAACTTATGACGCCAGATAACAACTAGACGATGTCTCGGAAAGAATCACTCATAAAGCATCGACAGCATCCTCCCTCCACTTGAGTCTAGTTCATGCTTTACAAAGCTGCTCCTACTAAATTAAATTTGCCTGCTTAGTTTACTTGTTTCTGTGAATGAATAACTGCTAATAAAGGAAAAGGCAATGAACAATGCAGACAAACATAATCTTTGAAGATTCCCATTATGGTTCTTTAAAACTCTCAGCACTGCCAAATTGTGAGAGAGAGCGGCAATTGAGTAGAGTGTTCCACAGTTATTGCCCATTGTGCGCGATCCAAATATGTGTTTCTTACTACCATCACAAATAGTAACTTGTTTACAGAATGCAGATGCACCTGATTGCAGTTAAACACAAGTAAAATCAACAACTGGGTTTGTTTCTGAATTGACTTGTAAATGATCCAGTCCCTGGAAAATCAGAATATACCGATAAAAAAAATCATACCTTCATCTAAAAATGCCATAATAAGAGAACAGAGTATGACATGAACCATCCACAGAAGCAAAACATGAAGAAAATTCTTTTGAGTTTTATATAATATTAAAACATCTGTAGTGGCTCTGTTACTCATCGATTACTTTTACCTCCATGTCTCTGTAATAAAAAAAACAGTCCAATGGGAATGGGAAAAATGAAATATTAAGAACGTGTTTCCAATTCAAACCAATGTAGACAGAGGATGCTGCACTTTAAGCTTCTGATGCATAAGCCAGGTTTGAAGCTGCACCTCTTTGTTTAGAGAAACTCATTTTGTAGAAGGAACAGTTGATTGAGAAAGAAGCAGTTGGCCTGGATTTTGCAGCTTTTTTTTGCTTCTGCAACAGTTTCTCAAACAACATGAATTCCTCTGGCTTTATCCACTACAACATAAATTCAAGATAGATAGTACAATTTGTTTGGAAAGAAAATTTACAAACTGCAAAATTCAACATCGATATATAAGGCGGGAAACTTACTCTGCTTTCACAAGTGACGCAATAATAGTAGTAGTTGTATCCATCTGGGCAGGTGTGTTCGTTCCAGTCACACTCTAGCAGAGCCACTGTCTCAAGATTTTGGGGTACTGTAGGTGCAAGTAAAGTAGCAGCAATTGACAGGCTACTTTCAGTCTGTGGAAACTGCAGAAAAACGTTAAATTGGAGTCAAATATTCAATTAATAGCACACCAGCAAAATATGTAAGAAATAAACAGAGACGGTGAATGATAATAATAATAATAATAATAATAATAATAATAATAATCAAAAAAAATTAATTGGCGTTGGATTTAAAGTCAATCTCATCTACATAGTTGTAACATTATTAAGATAAAAATCTGAATATATATAGATAAAGAAATAGAGTTCCAATAAGATAAAACTAATATATTTAAAAGCACAATCAACATTAACAATGAGAGGGATAAGTATGATTTATAAAACTTAAGTCTATTTTTTTACAGAAATTCTGTTAAATTCTCTGGTTGATTTAAATATCGGAGTGTTTACACAGAGAACAACCCTTGTGTCCCTCTGATTTTTTTTTTTTGCAAAACTTTCGGTAGCACGTGACACAAAAATTCAAGTGATGATATAAGCAATTCGTAACTATTGTAACCGAGCAACATCAAATGGCGCCATATGTGAGAAATGAGTCTGATACGATTGCTCATCATCTACGTTGTACTTTCCATTTTGAGTTCTACGCATCAAATGATGAGTTCTCTGCCTCCCTAACTGTGATCTATCAAGGAAAATTTTCTTCCTCCAATGCTTACTAAACTATGGCCCAGAGGGTACCATTCCGGAAGCCTCTTGTCTTTGAGTATAGGCCTTTTCCATGCTTCAATCAGTGATTCCCAATAGCTGTGCTCAAGAATAGCGTCATGAGCAATATTTGCTGCAGCATCCCCAACAGTTACATAGAATTTTGTATAACGTCAGTGATATGTCTTTCCACCATGAAAGTTTCCTTCAGGACAGTCCCATGCCAAGTAAAAGCAGCAATACGTACAACATCAGATGGAATTGTCAGAGAAGCTACAATAGCTGCTCCAATAGAGGACCCTGGCTATGAAGGCACAGATGTTTCAGTGGACTTTAAATACTCAAATGACCCATGCTATTAAAAAAAAGTTGAGAATTCTCGAGTTCAGTGAAAGGATAATAGACACAGGGAAGCAAATATTACTTTCTGCTCTTTGCATTTTTACTTTGGGGAAAAAGAAAGCAGCAAAAATTCAACCAAAGAGAGCCAAAACATTTTTGCTAGCTCAGTTATTCTGGAAACATGCTCAAGTCTTTCTTAGAGGCAAGCCTTGTATTAGCAAATATTTTAGTCATCGAGTTCTTATAAGAGCAGTAGCAACAACAACAATGATGTCGAGAAAAGCTACCATTACTTGTGTGACTGTAAGCATCATGACTTTTATAGACTATTTTGGCTAGTATTGAACTGCTACAATGTAAAACAACCTCTTTTATTTTTTGCCACCATGAGCAGAATAGACAATTTGAGCAAGGTTCTGACGTCACTTGGCAGATCAAAGGGATCAAAACTGACTCTCTTTGCCTTCTCAGCGCTTGAATCAGATGCTTTTCGGGGATCAGAAGTTGGTCCAGCTGCAGCTGCTTGGTGACTCTTAAAGTCATTAGTTGGCGGTATACTTGTATCCACTTTAGAAACCCAAACGGTTTGCATAGGTGCCTACCCACCAAAATTGGAAGAAGGGTTCCCAAATATATGATGGAGAACTGGACAAGTGGAATACGCAGAGGCTGTGAAGAAGTGGCAACAGTACTTGCTGGGGAGGAGGTTTGTCATTAGGACTGACCATAAAAGCTTGAGAGGGCTTTTAGATCAGGTAGTATAGGCGCCAGGGGAGCAACGAGAGACAACTGAGTCTTATCTACTGCAAGCATTACGCTGCTTATGATCTTGACAATTGGAAGGGTGTGAATCGGCTTAGATTCAATGCAAAGGCGACTGAGCAAGATATGGTGGAAACTTTTCTTCGTCCATTTGAGATGTGTGTTAAAGATGGTGACGTGAGTAGTATAATGTGCTCCTATAATCTTGTCAATGACATTCCAACTTGCGCTGATCTCGTTCTTTTGAAAGAAAAAATTAGAGAAGAGTGGAAATTTAACAGATACAATGTTTCAGATTGTGATTCTGTCCAGGCTATGGTTGAACAACACAAATGGCTCAATGATACAGAGGAAGATGTCGTGGTACATTCACTAAAAACAGGTTTAGATCTGGACTGTGGAGATTATTATCCTGTTTATCTTAACAGCTCAATTAAGCAGGGAAAAGTTAGGGAGGCAGCGGTTGATGTAGCTCTGAAGAACCTCTATGTTGTACTAATGAGGCTTGGATTCTTTGATGGAATTCCATCTTTATCGAAACTTGGAAAGAGGGATATATGTTCCAAAGAACACATTGAATTAACAGCAGAAGCAGCTAGGGAAGGAGTTGTTCTTCTGAAGAATATTGAGTCAAATTTTCCATGAAAAACTAATGCGTTTGAAAAAAAAATAGCAGTCTTGGCTACCACTTGTCAGAGTATTCGAGTTAATTCTTCTTTTTTTTTTTCCAATCTCATTCTTCAACATTGCCGTCTACAGATACTTAGCATTAATTTGCAAGTACAATTCCCCACCTTACATGATTCCTTTGCATATATGTTGGAGTTAGAGGAGCTTAATGCAGAATCTGTACATTTTGTTGATGGGTATCTTTTTAGAGGCCTTGTTAATGTCTTCTTTATGCCTCTTAAGGAGGGATCTTTAGTTATAAGTGGTAGTTGCTTTAAGATGGGGTATAAGTAATCAAATTAACTATGCTTGTTCCTCCAGTGCGCTGGTTATGTGCATCAGATTAAACAATTTCAAACTTGTAGAGTTCAATCTTCGTATTTTAGAATTAAGTTTCTTTTCTCCAGTTGATTTTCCTGTTTTTATGGCACTTAGTAACTTGTCATCTAAAGAATCCAAGCGGGTCAGAAATGGTCGGTACCTATGGAGACTAGCAGCAATCAAAATTGGCCATGTGATTTCAGCTCCCAAATTATCATGGTATAAACTAGTTGGGCTTACTAGTTTGTGGCTAAAGTATGTGAATCATTATGAGTATTTGTTGTCTCTAATTCGATATTCTTCTGATCGCTTATTAGAAAGATCTGGTATTGAGATGCCTAGAGACAAAGTAACATTGACTTCTGCCAAGCACTATTGGGAGGTGATTTTTGACATTGAGAAAGAGCTACCAACTGAAGCTATTGCACAGGCTCGAAGAATAGCTCAATCTAAAACTTTATCAGGCAGTCAACATTCTGAAGATAATTAGAGAGAACCTTTTGTTAATGCCCATTTCAAAAACTTTGTTCGAAAAGTTATGCAAAGAATCCAGTCAACAGCACACCTTTTGTCATTATCTAAATTACCTAAAAATTAGAGTAAATTTTTTGTTTTTTCATTTATTATTTAATTCTTACATTTCTCTCATCGTAACCATCCTATAAACAGTTGGGCTATGATTTGGTATTAGTCACCTCTCACCTATTTACCATTCCATTTCCATATTCTCATTCATATTTCAGAGTTCACTTATAAACAGTTGGGCTATGATTTGGTATTAGTCACCTCTCACCTATTTACCATTCCATTTCCATATTCTCATTCATATTTCAGAGTTCACTATATTTTGACTTTAACTAAATACATACACAATGATATTTACTTCACCTTTCATCCTCGACATCATATCCATTTACAGTACTGTACATTACATATTTAGATACAAAACTATACAAATGTGTATACCTATCTCTCGATAGGAAGCAACGGATACCAAGAATGCAAGTCCTCAACCACTCACTAACTACTGCGAGTGCTCTGAAAAGATGAGAAAATAAGGGGGTGAGCAAACCACACGCTCAGTAAGGTAATTATACAAGTAAGTAGATAGCTCCACTATCTACATCCTCATAATGCCATGCCCTTAAAATCCATTTCTTTTCATTAAAATCTCAAGCACAAAATCATGTATTTCATCATGACTTAATTTATAAAACTGTTCGTGCATATATATAAATCATACTACTTATGCATCAATGACATTTTATGTGACATCATTAAATCATACTTAGCATGAAGGAAATCAAGATCATGCATTCTTTCATGTCATATAAGACAAATCATGAATTTGTAATTAAAGCATGAAAAACTCATCATGCTACTGCATTTAAATCATTTCATTTAAAACGCAGTATAAAATAACCCAAAGGGGTTAAACATCTCATAATTCAATTCCAAACTCATAAAACAATTCATTAAAATTCATTATAAAACTTCGGTTATAAAATCACCATTCTTTCAGGGTCACATATCATAAAATGATAAAATCAGGGGCCTGACCCCTCCCTCGGGTCTACCTTGGTCTATCGATCAATAGTTATATCATGTGAGACATATAGATGACTATCAATAACAACATAAGACTATGGCCATAACCTCGTGATCCCTGGCAACACGGTACCTAGTGTGCGGGGTATCATACCTGAAACGGGAGGTGGGTCAGTCCTACCCGCCAAAACAGCATAACATCGGGATTGCGAGGGTAAGGCTTGCTGCCTCGTGGCTAATGCCACTCCACTCCAACAATCCCCACGGTACAACGTACTCCGCGTGACATACACGGTACAACGTACTCCGTGAACCCAAGCTCAGTCAGGGGTGCCTGCAATAGGTCTTATCCACCCATATCATCTCTGTCTCAATATACACGTGTGAGCAGATCATCTCACTGTAACACACATTCTACAGGAGGCTCCAACACGGGTATATGCATGTCATATAAATCCCTGTGCGAGTGAAGCTCTAGCATGGCTCCATGCATATTCATGATATCTAAAAACCTCGTGCGAGCGAAGTTATAGCACGGTTTCATAAAAATCAGTAAAACCTGCGTACGAGTAGCACTCCAGTACGACTTTAAAATGAGTTATAAATTAATATAAAATCATGTGCGAGCAATGCTCCAGCACGAATGAATGCTCAAGTAATTCAAAACTTCGTACGAGCAATGCTCCAGTACGACTTATGCATAAATACATCAAATCTCGTGCGAGTTACACTCCAGCAAGACTTTATGCAATTTCATATCAAAACAGGATGCGAGCTAAGCTCCAGCACCTCTCATGCATGTAAAATCATTAAAACTAGTGCGAGCAATCGCTCCAGCACATTTTTATGTATATTCAGTCAAAACCGTCTAAACAGTCAAAATAGAGTGCGAGCTAGGCTCCAGCACTTCTCATGCATTACACAAGAATAAAATCAGTGCGAGCAACCGTTCTAGCACATTTCATGCATATGATGTCACACAAGTCGGTGCGAGCAACCACTCAAGCACATTTATGCACACTCACAAACGCAAATATAGTGCGAGCTATGTGCCGGCACTATCTGTTTTCCATTTAAACTTGATAGCTGGCTCGTTTTCCAAAGAAATTTTATTTAAATATAAATAACACCTACGTAGTGTTATCTTGTGAAATTTAAGCAATTACTGGCCAATCTATCGATTTGCTTTGATTAAAACCAAGAAAATTCATTAATTGGAAAATTTCTTAAATCATGCATTTCATGCATGTCATACTTTCACCATCCTTAGGTGAACTTTCCTCAATAGGGGTAAAATAGTCTTTACCTATTTCGAGTCCTTAAAATCTTTAAACCATTTTTTTGGACCTCTGTATAATATTCAGTGTATACATACATATTCAGTGTATACAAAAACTATTAAAATATGCGTAGCTACCTCTAGCTACTCACACAATTCTCTTACCTCATTTTTCTGTACAGTCTGATCTTTCCATTGATGACTCGTTACGCAGTCCGATTTGCTCCCAATCCAATCTCCAAAACTGCGGATACATATTCATCAGGTCAATTACAATACAATTAATTGTATTTCATATTTTTTGGGGCTTAATTTAGATCATTGGACCCGTTTACCCATATTGGGCCCGATTGTACCATAATGGGCCTTAAGCCCGTTTTTCACTTACTATTCACATTATCGAGGCCTATTGGGCTCATTGGGCCCACCAGTATATATATTGGACCTCGTTCTAAATTCTCAAATATCTCAATTAATTATTTACGACAATTTATCTAAATTTTCAAAATATAATTCATTTAATGCGGAATTTAAATCTGTAATTTATGCGGTAAATTTTAACACGCATAACGATGTAAAATTGTCGTAAATAAGGGTTATTTACTCGATATTCCATGATCGTACACAAATCGAGGCTGTCTCGAGCTCTCGTTTGACGTCAATTGTCGAGCTACACAATTTAATATTTTTTGGGGTAAACTTTCAGTCGAATATTAAACAAATTAAATATTTCGAATTTTAAATCGGTTAATTCGACCGCTTACCAACTTGCCTGTAGCTCGATTGCATCACTAGAATTTTCTCCAATTTTTTCCTCTTTTTCTTTCCTTCTTTTTCTTCTTTTTCCTTTTCTTTTTAGCTGAACCGGTTCGGTTAGGTTCAACCCGGTTCAGACCGATTCGGTCCAACGATTCAGTATGATTCGGTCCAGCGGTTCAGTCCGGTTCGGCCGGTTCAGGCATAATTTCACCGTTCTGGCGCCGTCCCGCCGGTTCTCGGGCCGTTTCCGGTGTCGTTCGGCATGCCATCGCCTGGGCTTCCAAAATCGAGCCTCGTTGTGGTTCGAATCGACGCCGATAGCTGCCGATCGAGGCTTCTCTCCCGTAGCATCTCTCCTCATTTTCGGCGTACTCCGACGGTCTCCACGGAGCGTCATGGCTGCTGATGGTTGGCCCGAGGTAGGCCTGTCTTCGCTGGCCCCTTAGCCCCGCCGGTGGCTCGCCGGTGAGAGGAAACCGTTCTTCCTCGGTTTCGCGCCTTCGTTCCTCCATTTTTCCTCTGTTTCGCGTTTTCAATTTCACGATTTTCAGTTTTCCTTTTTTTTTTATTTACTTTATTTATTTATAATAGATTTTTATGATTATTTTATTCATTAAAATAATAATAAAAATATAAAAAATATCCCAAAAATTCATATTAAATTCATTTAATCCGTAAATGAATTTATCTGTCTGATTTTACCTTTTCGGTATATTTTTTCACTATTTTCGGGATCGGTTTTTCGAGGTAAAAATTTCAAAAATATTAAATAAATTCATATCTTGATCAATTTAACCCAAAATTTAATTATTTCTTCGTTATTGATCAAGATTTCTCAATCCCATATTTTTAATTAAATTTTCTTGTCACGATAAATACCGAATTTTGATCTTTTGACCGTTTTACCCTTTTACGTGTTCGAGAATACCATTTCAATCCTTTTGCATTTTTAATTTCGTATTTTGAATAAAATCGGGTCTTACACCTTTTCTTTTGGAGGAAATCTTCAACTCAAGATGAGTAGTTTCTTGGACAGCTGGGAAATGTTTCTGAGAGTTCTTATACACGCTTCTCAATTCTTTTAAGTCTTGATAAAATTTACATTACCCTCTCCTCAATGACTGCGGTTTAGTCTCTTAATGAAAAAGTGGAATCACATGTTGGGATCTCAGATTTTTTTCATTATGCTTCTTTATACGTATAAGACATCTTTGAGCCTAATGTGGTGATGGTAAAGAAAGCAAATGGAAAATGAAGAATGTGTGTAGACTTCACCGATCTAAATAAGACATGCCCAAAAGACTCATACCCGTTGCCTCGAATTGACAAATTGGTAGATGAAACTTTCGGGTACGAGTTGCTTAACTTTTTGGACGCTTTTTCAGGTTACCATCAGATCTCGATGCATCCTGCTGATGAAGAAAAAAAAGTCTTTCATTACGGACAAGGGCACTTATTGTTTATTGTTACAGAGTGATGCCTTTTGGCTTAAAAAATGTAGGGGCTATGTATCAACGCATGGTGAACAAAATATTCAAGGATTTGCTTGGAGACATCATGGAAGTGTACGTAAACGACATGATTGTGAAGAGTAGAGAAGGAGAATCGCTTGCCTCGAAATTATCCAAGGTCCTGACAGTTTTGAGAAAGTATGATATGAAGCTTAATCCCAGTAAATGCTCCTTCGGGGTTCAATCTGGAAAATTCTTGGGCTTTATGATAACTAGTCGAGGGATTGAGGCTAATCCTGAAAAGGTACAAGCCATTTTGTATATGAAGCCCCCAGTTACCCTCAAAGAAGTGCAAAGATTAACAGGGAGAGTAGTTGCATTGAATCACTTTTTGTAGAAATCAGCCGAGCGAAGCCTACCTTTCTTCAAGACATTTCGAGGTGGACAAAACTTTCAATGGACCGAAGAATGTCAAAAGGCTTTTGAGGTTTTGAGGAATTGAAGGAGTACTTAAGGGAACTCCTATTGCTATCAAGACCTCTAACTGGGGAACGTTTGTTCGTATACCTGGGTATAGGAGACAAGGTAGTGAGTGCGGTGCTGTTAAAAAAAATCGTTGACGGAGATAGACCAATCTATTACGTGAGTAAAGTACTGCTAGATGCGGAAACACGATATTCGCAAGTTGAGAAAGTAGCTTTAGCACTGGTCATGGCTGCAAGGAAGCTACGTCCCTATTTCCAAGCACATTTAATAGTGGTATTGACAGATCAGCCTCTGAAACAGACATTACAAAAGCTTGAACATTCAGGACGATTGGTGAAATGGGTTGTTGAGCTCAGTGAGTATGACATCAGTTTTCAGCCTCATCAAGCCATCAAAGCACAAGCATTGGAAGATTTCATAGTTGAATGCACTTGTCGGGAAGCCCCAAAAGAATAGGCAATAGAATGGTGGAAGCTGTTTGTTGATGGAGCATCCAATCACCAAGGAAGTGGAGCTGGTATTGTACTAGAATCTTTGGAAAGAGAAATGCTAGAGTATTCCCTACGTTTCAATTTCCCCTGCTCTAATAATATGGCCGAATATGAAGCTCTGATCGGGGGTATGAAGATGGCGAAAGAGCTCAGGTTAAAAACTTGTTAGCCCATAGTGATTCTCAGCTTGTGATCAATCAGTTTAAAGGAAAATTTGAAATCCGGGAATCCTCCCTTGTTCCATACCTGCAGAGGGTCCAGACTTTAGCCCAATCATTTGATAAATTTCAGCTTACTCAAATTAACCGATCAGAAAATAATCAAGCTAATGCTCTGTCTAAGTTGGTGTCTTCCAAAGAAACAACTGGAAGATTAGTAAAAGTAGAGAGGCTAGAGAGGCCTAGTACAGAGGAGGATGATGTGCTAGAGATTGAAGTTGGTGAAGATTGGAGGACCCCGATCAAACGATACCTGGTGGAAGGGACTCTTCCGAAAGACAAAGAAGCTACTCGAAAGACTAGAATCCAGAGTGCAAGGTTTACTTTAGTGAATGGGGAGCTTTACAAGAAAGGGTTCACCATGCCACTATTGAAATGCCTAAGTCCAGAGCAAGTAAATTATGCCTTAGCTGAGGTTCATGAAGGAATATGTGGAGAACACTTGGTAGCCAGAGCCCTGGCAGTGAAAATACTTAGAGCGGGGTTTTACTGGCCAACGCTAAAGCAAGATGCGACCGACAAAGTACAATAGTGCGACAAATGTCAAAGGTTCGCTCCCTTAACAGCTGCACCTGTAACAACACTCCAAAGTAGCTTTCAACCAACACCATTCCCTCGGTGGGGATTAGATATATTGGGACCTTTCCCGATGGCCACAGGGCAGATGAAATACTTGTTAGTAGCTACGAATTATTTCACTAAATGGATAGAAGCAGAGCCGCTAGCGTCAATCACGGAAAGGAAGATCGAGGCAATGGTGTGGAAAGACATAATCTGTCGCTTTGGAGTTCTAAGGATTTTGAATGTTGATCATGGAAAACAGTTCGATTGTGATGCTTTCCAAAATTTTTGTGAAGGACTTGGTATTCAGTTGAAGATTTCATCAGTATCATATCCACAAGCCAATGGTAAAGCTGAGGTTAACAACAGAACCATACTGCATGACCTTAAGACTCTCCTTGACAGGGCAAAGGGAGCTTGGGTGGATGAACTTCCCAGTATCTTGTTGGCGTATAGAACTACTAGTCGAGTATCGACAGGGGAGACACCATTCAACTTGGTATATAGGACAGAAGCACTAATTCCAGTAGAGATTGGGGCTGTTTCTCCAAGGATAGTTGCTTATGAACATGAAGAGAACTCTCAAGGCCTCAGGGAGAATTTGGACTTACTTGATGAGCAATGGGATTTAGTATCCATACGACTCACAGCTTACTAACAAAGGGTAGCTCGTTATTACAACTCGCGGGTAAAGGACAGACTTTTTCAGGAAGGAGATTTAGTATTACGAAAAACAGTTATCACCAATGCTTAGAGAGAGGATGGCAAGTTCAAAGCAAATTGGGAGGGGCCATACAGAGTCAAAAAGATGATTGGACCCAGCACGTGCATTCTGGAGAATCTCCAGGGCAAGGAGATGTCGAAAACATGGAACGCTAACCATTTGAAGCCTTATTTACAGTATTAATCTTTTATTGATTACTTTATCGATTTTCTTTATGATTTATTGTTCGCAGGAAAATAATTTGTTGTTTCATGAATGACGATATTACATTGCTTATCAGGATTTTTCTTTTTAACTATCTTAATTATGTACAATCAAGGGCTTGAAGCGAAAAATGCGCGAGGTAAGCCATAAAAAATAGTGCAAGGGCTTGAAGCGAAAAATGCACGAGGTAAGCCATGCACTCAACAAATGAAGGGCTTGAAGCGAAAAATGCACGAGGTAAGCCATGCACTCAACAAACGAAGGGCTTGAAGCGAAAAAAGCACGAGGTAAGCCACGCACTCAACAAACAAAGGGCTTGAAGCGAAAAATGCGCGAGGTAAGCCATAAAACATAGTGCAAGGGCTTGAAACGAAAAGGGCGCGAGGTAAGCCACGCACTCGAATCAAAAGGGCGTGGAGTAAGCCATAAAAATGGTGAAAAAGGCTTGAAGCGAAAAAAGTACGAAGTAAGCCATAAATAAAATCACACCATAAATATATATGTACCAATAACAAATCGTACTTCATGTGTATATATATTAAAAAAAAAAAGGAAAAAGAGGCCACAACAAATATGAAAGATAAAAAACACGCCTAAAATCTACTCCTTTGCAACCGGAGAAGCACTTTCGCTGGGAGAATCTAGATCTTCATCGTCCAAATCATCTAATGCATTAATCACTCCTTCTTGCCGACGAGGCTCCCAAGGACCCGTAA
Source organism: Firmiana major (assembly GCA_033439115.1). NCBI lineage: Eukaryota > Viridiplantae > Streptophyta > Magnoliopsida > Malvales > Malvaceae > Firmiana > Firmiana major. The sequence continues at coordinate 38,032,730 of CM065908.1, read as the reverse complement.
GATTAGAAAGATTATCGTGAGCCCCTGTTGTCCTAAATAGAACACTACTGCAAGTGCACAGGTCAGTTTTTGAGTATAGAGTAAATATGAGTATCGTCCCACAGGGAACTGTGTCTACCGCTAATCACTGTAATCAACAACCTTGACCTTTATTTAGAAAATTAATGAATGTTGTTTAAAATCCTATTTACTATTCTAACTGTTAACTACGGAAAATTTAATTAAAACAAATCACAATAATTACGAATGAAAATATCAATAGCAAAATATTCCTAGAAATCGATTTCACCTAACTAGGGTTCATGCAACTCCTTTGATCAATTGTTCTTCTAATTTCAATTTGTTTATAGCCGAAACTATTTTCTGTTTATCTCTCCCGAGTTTTAAACAGTCATAGCAAATTTACCTAATCCTAACCTCTCGATTCAGGGTTAAATAATAGAGTTCATTAAGCAATAATAATCCGTTTCTCTATGGCTCACAAGAATTGTCAACCTCCCGATTCAACAATGTCCTATGTTAATCTACCCTTGTGCATATAAATAATCGCCTCTCCTGAGTGTCGGATTCTTATACTAGTTCATATACTTGGTGGCCAATCAACTAAAACATTAAGAACAAGTAGATTAAATAAACATAATTGAAATCATCCAAACAACATCACAAAGTAATTGCAATCTACCCAAAGTTGGTTACATCGATTCTAGGAAAAAGGAGTTTAGTTCCTAGACATCATAATAAACATCCAAGAATTCCAAATTAACATCCCAAGAACAAAATTGGTGAAAAAGATCAAAAAGATGGAGTTTCTATGGAGCTAAATTAATCTTGAAGTCTTCTACCGCAACCTCCCATGAAATTCTGATAAAAAGACTATTTATAAGGTTTCCAAATACTAAAACACGGAAGACCATGTGGCAAAACAGTGTTGTCCTAATCAGACTTCTATGCTGCGGCAATGGTATTAATTCCTCAAATCTACTCTGCACTGTCCAATTTCTTCTATTGCTGCAGCATAAGTCACGATCAGCACCCTGTAACTTCAATTCTTCATGGAATCATAAGAACCAGCTCCAAAAGCCTTAACTTCTCCAAATTGTTCTGTTTCCTGCACAAGTGCACAAAACACATAAAACATACCTAATATTGCAAAGAACAAATCAAAGAACCAAGTAAAAAAGGTCTTAAACATATATAAAATTCAGTGCTAACAAATACCCCCAAACTTAGAAATTTGCTTGTCCTCAAGCAAAGACATACTAGACACAAAACAAATAAAGACTCTCAACCATACTCAGCTCACATGCTTGTTATACTAAATTGGGATTCTCCTCAAGAATTCACAAGGTTCTCAACTTAAGACAAATTTCAGATTTACATTGTTCAAGCCAACCAAAACAAACCAATCCCCTTTCACTCTTCACTTTCTATTTGTGTGTGTGTGTACAATCATTTACTCAAATTCATGCACTCAAGTGTTAATGCAAAACCTAAATAAGAATTAAACACAAGACTTCATATGCTTGAATTAACTACTACTCTCCACTAATAAAGACTCATGCATAACCAAGAATCAAAAGGACTTTTCAAGGGTTGTAATGTAAGGCTCGAGTTTAGGTGGGATAAAGGATATAACATGAAGTTCAATCCACCTAAAGCACTATAATCACCTTTGGACTTAATTTGTTTTGAGTTCATGAATCATTACCCAACTTCATTCATTCTCGAGTTTGATTTTTTTCTTATGCAGTGTCATACCCCTGAACTTAAGATTTTTCACTACTTGTAACTTGAATATGACACTCAATTTACATCAAAACCCGAGAACAACTTTTCTTTTCTTTTTTTTTTCACAAACCACCCCTATTTTATTTTGAGTTCATCCCCCAATCCAAAAAAATTGATTAATAGCACTTCAAGTAAGGACCAAAAGAAAAAGATAATCAAACAATTAGGCCATGACTTGTAATATGGTTAGATAACAATAAAATGGAAAAATTAGGCTCAAAGGGTTTTTCAAAGGATTAATATAATTAGGTAGGCTTGAAAGGCTCAATCGCAAAATAAAAATGGCCTAGATCATTTTCCTAATTATGAATTTCGCCTCAAGTAGTAAATAATCAAGTTCTAGAGTCTTTTTGGTTTCACATGGCAACACAATAAGTACATAAACTGAATATGATTAGTGCATAAGTTTAAGTGAAAAGATTCAAGTGAAGCTTTCTATCCACATACCAATACTCAAACAATAAAATCATCAATTTAAGCAAAAGTTGATACTTCCTTGCAATATCCATCTTCGGCCACAATCTAGAAAACTAATCTTTAAAACTGAGTATAATTGTCACACAAACATATAAACACGAAACAAATAACAACTGCTATAATTGAAACAGGCACACAAAGCACAAGGCACACAAAGCACAACCAGTACAGCCATAACTCCCCCAAACTTAAAACTTTCATTGTCCTCAATGAAAAGATAGGAAAAAGTGTTAAAGAGGACTTCCCTAGGGTAGTCTAGCTATCCTCATCCTCCTCGGAGCCAACCTCAACATCAGCGTCCTTTGGTGCATCTTCTTTCATGTCATCATCATCATCAGCTGCATCTCCCTGCTGTGGCATACACCAGTGTGGTGGTAAGGGAAATTCCACCTCTCCTTCACGACCCCTCAGATTGAGGTATTGTACCAATGACCGATTGTAATTGGTAACATATGCAAAGAAAGTTCGATAATCTCGGTCATTGTGTCGCACCACCATCCTTAATTCTTTAATCTCATAAAGAAAAGTCTCAATGGAGCCTGGAGTGGTGGAAGGTGCAGCTGATGGGCCAACGAAAGTGCCAACAGAAGGTGGTGGTAGTGCAGCAGGAGTCGCAGCTTCTCGCTAAATTAGAGGTACTCTAGGATTTTTGAAAGTGATTGCAGATTTTCTTGCCAATCTTGGTTCAAGCTCAGTCCAATATACTCTATATTTCTTACAGAGTCCACAAACCAAGGAAGGGTGAGGTAAACCCATTCTATTCTCTCTACGTATGAACTCTTGCATGGACCGAAAAATAATAGCTCCAAAATAAACAATCTTTTCAGTCATAATATAATAAAGGAGAGCAGCTCTGTCCACATCGACACTACTTTTATGGGTGGTAGGCATGATTCTAGAACAAATAAAATCTACCATTCATGAAGACCATATTGAAGTCGGTTGGACGGGAACGCCATAGATTCAGCTTCCGGGCTCTTTTGCCAATGGGTGTATGGGACTGTCAGCTCGTTAATGACACGGACCAGCTCATCATAATCAGTGTGTAGGGTTGCGACATAGCTGGCATACTCATCTTGCACCCTTTGCGGAAGGTCCATATACAAATTAATGGCATTTGCATTGTAGGGAACAAGAACACCCCTAACTTCTGAAGTAGAATGAGTGCTCTCCATGGCATTGGCATAGAATTCACGGACCACGTCAAGGATAGCATATTTTGGTTGCCCTGCTAATTTCAACAACCCAAAATCCCTTAGATATTCAAAGTACATATCCCAGCCACCAACGTCAGGCCTAAAGGTCCTCTCAATAATCATGTTTTTATCCATGATTTCTTAAAATTTTCTGCTGCCTGACTGTTCACAAACCGAGAGGGATCATAATCGGTTACTACTAGCTCTTTCAATTGTGGAGATGGGGTTGAACTATTAGTAGCTTGACTCGAACTCTCTAGGTTTCATTTGGCTCGGGCTTTAGGTGCCATTATCCACCAATTGATTCACAAATTAACAAGAACAAATTTCAGCAAAACCCAATCGGACGAACACACAAAACAAACCCAAAAATCTCTTCATAACCAAAATTACTCCAATAAGGATTAAACAAATCGAGAAGGGCTTAAAAAATCCAAGTTGTAAAAGCCAAAAGGATAGTCGCTAGAGGATAAAAAACTATTGAATAAAGAAGGAAAATACCCAAGATTGAAACCATGTAGGATTGATTTGGACCACTTTACGTCTTTGTCACCTGAAAAATCCGACAAGAAAACACTTTCTTCCTTCCCCCAAAGGTTTCGGGACCACCAAGAGATCTAATCCACGAAAATTCGTTGGCGAAACTACCAAATCAGCACAAAACAACAATATCGGAAGAGAGAAAAATAATGGGTGTGGGGTTTGTCGGTGTACTTTCAAGAGAACAAAGGAAGATGCAATAACCAGAAAAAAAGAGAGTCTTAGTGTGGGAAAAGTTTGGCCGCCTCTTTCTAATTGGATGGGTAGGGTTATTTCCTTAGCCGAATAGCAAGTGGGGTTGAAAAGATAAGGGAATCCATCCTCCAATAAAACCTTGCCATGTGTATTCCATTCACCCTATCTTTGAATATTGTAAACACCTGTTTCCTGCTTTGACAGAATTTCTTCTCAGACATTTTCTTACTCTTGACTTTCTTTCTCTTACCATTACTGACATGATTCGGCCCTCACTTCTTCAATTGAAAAATTTAGTCTTCCAACTTAGTTACTATTCACGTATCTCTTCACTTTCTTTCTTGAAAAACCATTTTCTTTTCTTTTCTTTTCGAATCGTCCATTTTGAAGCTACTAAAGCCCTTGCAAAATTTTTTCTTTTCCTTTCACCATTCACACACCCATGCATGCTTTCTTGAAAAACCATGACAATTAGACTTCCAAACAGTGCTCTTTTTTATGCATGTGCCTGCAAAATAAAAACACAACCTAATCAAATAAATAAAAAATAAAAATAAAAACACACTACTAACATCAAATAAAAAGAAATTAAAAACTAAAAATCCTAAAAACAAAAATTGGGTTGCCTCCCAAAAGCGCTAAATTTCAAGTCTTCAGCCAGGCTTCTTCTAGTCTCTTCAATTCGGTTCACCAAGGGGAATGTTTTCTAATTTATGCACCCTCTCTCCATAATAATGCTTTAAATGCTGCCCATTGACCTTAAACAAGCTCCCATCTGATTTCTTTAACTCAATTGCTCCATAAGGGAAAACTTGGTGTATGACAAACGGTCTTGACCACCTTGACTTCAACTTGCCAGGAAATAATTTAAGCTATGAATTATACAAGAGAACTTGCTGTCCAGGACTGAATTTTCGTCTCATTATCATCTTATCATGCCATATCTTGGTCCTATCCTTATAAATCCTTGCATTGTTATAAGACTCATTCCTCAGCTCATCAAGCTCATTCAATTGGAGTAACCGATTTGCTCCAACCTTATTATAGTCAAAATTTAGCTTCTTAATGGCCCAGTAAGCTCGTGCTCAAGCTCTACAGGTAGATGACATGCCTTACCAAATACTAACCTATAGAGAGACATTCCAATTGGAGTCTTATAGGCTATTTTGTATGCCCAAAGCGCATCATCTAACTTGTTAGCCCAATCTTTTCTATTCAGACATTTGTCTAAGGATGATAACCGAGAGCTACTTTATGTCGAATTCTATATTTTGACATCAAACCATCGAAGACTTTGTTACAGAAATGAATGCCTTCATCACTTAAGATGGCCCTTGGAGTACCGAACCTTGGCAAAAAATTATTGTGTAGAAATCGAATCACCACTTTTGTATCATTTGTTGGTGTTGCTATTGTCTCCACCCAGTTATAGACATAATCAGCAACAAGGAGAATGTATAGCTTCCCAAAAGATGGAGAAAACGGTCCCATAAAATCAATACCCCATCAAAGATTTCCACTTTTAGAATATTTGTCAAAGGTAATTATGCCTTCTTGAAATGTTTCCAACCCTTTGACATCTGTCACATGTTTTTACAAACATGTAGCTATCTTTAAACACACTAGGCCAATAAAAACCTGATTGCAACACCTTTGCTGCTGTACGTTCTACACTAAAATGGCCTCCATATGCTGCAACATGACAGTGATGCAGAATTTCCTGAACTTTATCTTCTGGCACACACCTTCTTATAATCTAGTCTGGACACTTCTTAAACAGCAGAAGGTCATCCCAAAAATACGAGTTGACATCATGGAAGAATTTTTTCCTTTGTTGATAAGTTAAACTACTTTGCATTAATCCTTCTGCTAAGTAATTCACTATGTCTGCGAACCAAGGCAGATTTGCATCAATCTTCATTATTGTTTCATCTGGAAACTCCTTTTGAATAGGCTGTTCTTTTTGAATTTCAGATTGCTCCTACATAGACAAATGATCAGCTACAACATTTTCAGATCCTTTTTTTCCCTGATCTCAAAATCAAATTCTTGCAAAAGTAAGATCCATCTAATAAGTCTGGGTTTTGCATCCTTCTTCGCAAATAGATACCGAATAGCTACATGGTCTGTATAGACAATGACTTTACCCCCAATTAAGTATGTTCTGAACTTGTCAAATGCATGTACAACTACAAGCATCTCCTTCTCTGTTGTTGTGTAATATTTCTGAGCTTCATCTAAAGTCCTACTTGAGTAATAGATAGCCCAAAAAATCTTGTCTCTTTTCTGCCCAAGGATTTCTCCAATTGCAAAATCACTCGCGTCGCACATCAACTCAAACGGTTCTGTCCAATCAGGTGCGATCATAATAGGTGCAGAAATAAGCTCCTTCTTTATCTTTTTGAACGCCCACAAGCAAAGATCATCAAAGATAAAATCAACATCTTTTTCTAATAAATTACATAGAGGTTTTGAGATTTTTGAAAAGTCCCTGATAAATCTGTGATAGAAGCCTGCATGCCCCAAAAAGCTCCTCACGACTTTAACTGATTTTGGAAGGAGAAGCTTTTCAATAGCAGCGACTTTAGCTCTATCCACCTCAATGCCGTGAGCTGAAATTTTAGGACGATTCCTTCTTGCACCATAAAATGACACTTCTCCTAATTTAAGACGAGATTCGTCTCTTCACACCTCTGCAAAACAAGTGCTAAATTAGATAAACATTGGTCAAAAGTCTTACCAAATACCGAGAAGTCATCCATGAAGACTTCCATTATCTCTTCAACCATGTCAGCGAAAATTGATATCATGCAACTCTAGAAGGTTGTTGGGGCATTACACAAATCGAAAGGCATCCTTCTATATGCGAAAGTTCCATATGGGCAATTGAAGGTTATTTTCTCTTGATCTTCTGGGGCTATCGCAATCTGGTTATAGCCCGAGTAGCCATCTAAAAGGCAATAATAACTGTGCCTGGCTAGTCTGTCTAACATTTGGTCAATGAACGGAAGCGGGAAGTGGTCTTTCCTAGTAGCTTTATTCAGTTTCCTATAATCGATGCAGACTCTCCAACCTGTTACCGTTCTGGTGGATATGATTTCATCGTTGGTGTCACGAACTACTGTTATTCCACCCTTTTTAGGCACAACCTGCACAGGACTCACCCAAGAACTATCAAATATCGCATATATAATACCAGCATTTAAGAATTTTAAAATCTCAACTCTAACAACTTCTTTCATTGCTGGATTTAGTGTTCTCTGTGGTTCGATAAAGGTTTTATGATTTTCCTCCAACCGAATTTTATGCATTACAACGGAGGGACTAATTCCTTTGATATCGGTAATGGACCATCCAATTGTCGATTTGTGCTCTCTTAAAATTCTAAGCAACTTGTCTTTCTCTGCAGCAGATAAAGATGATGAAATAATCACAGGAAAAGTACTATCATCACCTAAGAAAGCATACCTCAAATGGCTTGGTAATTCTTTCAATTCAGTTTTGCCTTCTTCTTTCTCACTTACCTGCGACTTGTCGATCTTTTCCTTAGTTGTTGTAGTTGCACTTTCTACTGGGTTAGCTTCCAAAGTAACAACACAACTTTTAATTTCATCAGTTAATAATTCATCATCTAAATTAGAAACTGAATTTACTAGACACTGAGCCATAGGATCGATTGGTGCTTCCTTTGTTTCAACTTTCCGTACACAACTCTGTACCACTTCAATCGACTTACAGGTCTCTGGCTCATCAGCGAATTCATCGCCTTATAGATGTTGAACATAACTGATTCATCATTCATCCTCAAGGTTAATTACCCTCTCTGAACATTGATTAATGCTCTCCCAGTGACAAGGAATGGTCTCCCAAGTATAAGCGAAATTTCTCTGTCCTCCTCATAATCTAAGACTACAAAATCGATAAGAAAAATTAGCTTATCAACTTTAACAAGTACATCTTATACTATACCTCTGGGATAAGTAATTGATCTATCCGCTAGTTGCAGTGTTATGGTGGTCGGCTTCACATCTCCAAGACCTAGGCTCTTGAAAATAGATAAAGGCATTAAATTTATGCTAGCACCTAAATCACACAATACTTTACCCACTTTCGATCCTCCAATCTCATATGGAATAGTAAAACTTCCAGGGTCTTTCAATTTTTGTGGTAACTTCTGCTGTAAAATCACACTGCATTCCTCTATCAAGTTGACAATTCATAATCTTCAAGTCCCCGTTTCTTTGACAACACCTCTTTCATGAATTTTGCATAATGCGGCATCTGTTGCAAGGCATCAACAAACAGAATGTTAATATGTAATTTCTTAAATATATCTAGAAATTTCTTAAACTTAAATTCAATCTTCCTTTTATACAAAGCTTGAGGATAAGGAATAGATGGTTTTAACAAAGGAGGATTATCAGGAAAAAGTTTACTAAAAGGTTTAGAATCAACTCCCTGTTTAACAGTTTCTGATTCTGCATCTTTTGACATAACAGGTTCGGCTTGCTTCTTCTGCACCTCAGTGATTGGCGTAGTTTCTTCTTTCTTTGCTACTTTTGGTGGCTCATAGGTGTTCCCACTTCTCAAAGATATAGCATTGCAGTGTTCTTTCGGATTTAGCACTGTATCACTAGGGAACTTACCTCTTTCATTCAAAGAACTGACAGCTGCAGCTAACTGTCCCAAAGTAGTCTCAACAAACTTCATCTGTGCACCAAGACTAGTATTCATTTCTAACATTTTAGCTTCCACATTGTCTAACCACACATCAGTTTTACTAAATCTGTTCTAGTTTCAACCATGAACTCCTCAAATTCGTTCCTTCTAACTCCACCATGAATCCTGTATTGCTGTTACTTGCTGCTGGAGGGTTTATAACATTCTTAGAATTACCATAAGATAGATTCTCATGGTTTTTGAATCATGGCTGGTAATAGTTTGGAACCCGATTTCCTTGAAAACCAAAGTTACGATTATTAACATAATTCACTTGCTCCAAATCCGTCCCCATCAAGTTAGGATTTACATTGTCAGGATGAATCATAGCTTGCGGCCCATGTATACCCATTGAAGCAATTTATGTCGAAATCTGCTCAAGTCTTGCTAGAATGGCTGTCTGCGTATCTAACTCATGCATACCTGCTACTCTTTTGACATTAACTCTTTCACCTGGCCATTGGCTGCTGTTTATAGCCATCTCCTCATGTAACTGCATAGCCTGATCAGGTGTCTTAGACCATAGTGAACCTCCTGTTGAGGCGTCCATAGTAGCTCTTGTTTGCGGAGTCATGCCTCTGTAGAAAACCTATATCTGGTTTTCTTCATCATATCCATGCTGAGGGCATCTACGCAATAACTCTTTAAATCGCTCCCATGCCTCATGTAATGGCTCTTGGTCTAACTGTGTGAACTGGGCAATCTCTAATCTCATCTGCATAGTCTTTGGTGGGAAATAGTTTACCAAGCATTTTTGTGCCATCACTGCCCATGTCGGAATGCTTCCTGCTGGTACATTTTGATACCAACTCAAGGCTTTATCTTGAAGAGAGAAAGGAAATAATCTTAGCCGAATAGCATCATCAAAGGCTCCATTAACCTTAATGGTGCTACAAATCTGTAGAAAACTTATCAAATGTGTATTAGGATCCTCCAAGGCTGAACCTCCAAATTGGTTTTGCATAACCATGTTGATCAATGTCGGCTTCAATACAAAGTTGTTACAGTTCACAGGAATCTCTCTTATAGTAGCGAAATTCTGGTTCACAACTGGGGTAAAATAATCGCGTATAACTCGCTGCTGCTGATTATCATCTGCCATGATTAAATTTTGATCTTTCTCTTCAAATCTGTTCTGTTGAATTTGTCTGATGGTTCTCTCTAGCTCTAGTCTAACTCTTCTTTTATATCTGTATTTTCACTACTGTGAGTTTTTACCATTCACCTAAAAAAAATTGTAGATAATAAATTAAAACAAAAATAGAAATAAAAATCTAAATTAAAGTAAATGTTATTGGAGAACAACATCAACGAGAAACTAGACAATAGTTTCTCGACAACCGTGCCAGAAAACTTGTCCTAAATAGAACAATACTGCAAGTGCATAGGTCAGTTTTCGAGTATAGAGTAAATATGAGTATCGTCCCATAGGGAATTGTGTCTACTGCTAATCACTGTAATCAACAACCTTGAGCTTTATTTAGAAAATTAATGAATGTTGTTTAAAATCCTATTTACTATTCTAACTGTTAACTACGGAACAATTTAATTAAAACAAATCACAATAATTACGAATGAAAATATCAATAGCAAAATATTCCTAGAAACCGATTTCACCTAACTAGGGTTCATGCAACTCCTTTGATCAATTGTTCTTTTAATTTCAATTTGTTTATAGCCGAAACTATTTTTTGTTTATCTTTCCTGAGTTTTAAACAGTCATACCCAAATTACCTAATGCTAACCTCTCAATTCAGAATTAAATAATAGAGTTCATTAAGCAATAATAATTCGTTTCTCTATGGCTCACAAGAATTGTCAACCTCCCGATTCAACAATGTCCTATGTTAATCTACCCTTGTGCATATAAATAATCCCATCTCCCGAGTGTCGGATTCTTATACTAGTTCATCTACTTGGTGGCCAATCAACTAGAGCATTAAGAACAAGTAGATTAAATAAACATAATTGAAATCATCCAAACAACATCACAAAGTAATTGCAATTTGCCCAAACTTGGTTACATCGATTCTAGAAAAAAGGAGTTTAGTTCCTAGACATCATAATAAACATCCAAGAATTCCAAATTAACATCCCAAGAACAAAATTGGTGAAAAAGATTAAAAAGATGGAGTTTCTATGGAGCTAAATTAATTTTGAAGTCTTCTGCCGCAGCCTCCCATGAAATTCTGATAAAAAGACTATTTATAAGGTTTCCAAATACTAAAACGCAGAAGACCACGTGGCAAAATAGTGTTGCCCAAATCAGACTGCTATGCTGCGACAATGGTATTAATTCCTCAAATCTGCTATGCACTATCTAGTTTTTTCTATTACTGCAGCATAAGTCACGATCAGTACCTTGTAACTTCAATTCTTAATGGAATCATAAGAACCAGCTCCAAAAACCTTAACTTCTCCAAATTGTTTTATTTCCTGCACAAGTGCACAAAACACCTAAAACATACCTAATATTGCAAAAAAACAAATTAAATAACTAAGTAAAAAGGGTCTTAAACATATATAAAATTTAGTGCTAACAGCCCCCTTCTCCATGTAAGTGGCAAAGTCTTCACCGTTAGGCTCATAGTTGGTCTAATCCAAGAATTCATTTGTATACTGTTCCACTTGCTTGGACCATTGCAGTTCGGAACAGGACTCGTCGGATCTCTCTTTCTCCAACCAGGAGTGCGCCATATAAAAACCATATTTCACGAAAGTAGTAGAGAATAAAACTTTCTTGTCGTAACAGTCCTGCGATAGACGATACTCTCTGACAGCTTCAGAACGAATCTAATCACGCACCTCTGGATTAACGGTGGAAGATTGAGATTCTTGACGCAACTTCAAATTCTCTTCTTCCAACTTACTAAAATTAGTCTGAAGGTCTTGAAATTGAGCAAGCACAGCATCATAATTAGACTTGAAAGAGTTCAGCTCTTCATAAGTGGCAGCATGCTCTCTTTGAAGGCAAATGTGCTCAAGATTCAACTCTTCCTTTTCCTTCTTCAATCTATCAAGACGTTCGGGGAGCCTTATGTACTGGGTCCGCGCATTTTGCCATTCAGCCCTTTCAGCTCTTAATAGGGCAAGTTCAACATCTGCATGAGACCGGTAGGCTCTATGCCACACATTGTTAGTAATCACTTGTTGAGCAGCTTGAAAGTAACAACAAATATTAAGATACAATTAACAAAGAAGGAAACAATGAAAAAGACATAAATACCTGCATGATCAAATAATCAGATCGGTCATCAAAAGTAGAGAAATTCTTAAATAACTCTGCCTCGTCCCGAGGAAGAATGGTCGACCATCCCAGACAAGATGCTACTCCTGGATCATGGATTGAGTCATTATCATTAACACCAGGATAAACAATAAAGTTTTGTCCTCGAACGACTGTGCCGCCATCTACTTGATACCGAGACGTGTTCAGTTCCACTATCTGTGGAAGTACTGGAGCATCTTGCATGATCGGTTCAATATGTAATAACCGTCTGTCAGTACGTGAAGGATAAGTAAGGTTGGATTCTGCTCTATTCCTCTGATGATGTTCCTCTGATTCAAGATCAAGAGGCGGAGCTTCTACAGCAGGTTGTTTGCCCCTACCCTGAGTTCGAGAACCCGATCCTTCATGATGCAGTGAAGAAGTTGCAGGGGGGATCTTGATCTATCATCTCGAGGTTGACCTCGAGAAGAAGTTTCCCTAACCTGTCCAGAACCCTGTGGACGCCTTCACTTTTGTGGACGAACAGCTTCAGGAGCACTCTCCGTTTCATCTTGTTGAGTAAAAGCTCTTCCAAGTGCGTTTGTTCCTGAAAGAAAAGAAACAAAAAAGAATTAAAATGGCCATTTAAGAAATGGACAATTATGCGTATATGTGAATGCAATGTGAAATCACCCGAATTAAGATAAGCATCAAGAGAATGAATGTTAGCCAAACTTTCATCGAAAGGGAAATCTAGAAAAGGGCTTCTAAAAGCCTCCCCTTGGCCCCATTCTAAGTTTTCATCAGAATTTCCTTCAAAAGACTTGGAAGGGTTCCTCACACCTTAACCCTCTTCCACGAAAGTAGGAGGCAAGACCGGTGCCGGTGCGAAAACGGGAACAATAGAAACACGCCCCCAGCTAGCAGCAGTTATATTCTCTGAAGTTAGTAAAGATAGCAAAGTGCTCCCATCATCTACTTGCAGTTAGGAGATTAAAGAGCCGTATAAATGTATTAAGTCAGAAGGACGATAAATGTTAGGAGGATCATGAAGATACCAATGAGTGGGAATGTTTAAATACGACGGAAACTCAACAATAATCCATTCTAAAGCGTAATTGTGCAACTTAGATGGTAGTTTTCCAAAATGCTTACTACTTTGTCCTACCCCAGCAACCCTATGAATACTGAAGCAAGTCGAGTTCGAGACACTACGAACTCGAAAAAATGAACTAAACAAAGGAACAGTAGGCGTAACACCGCATCTATGACATATGATTATAAACCCGACCACCTGCACCCATCCATTAGGATGAAGTTAAACGGAGACTATATTGAAATGTTGGAGAAAAGCAACTCCAAAGTTAGGTAAGGGAAAATGAAGTCCAAAATCTAGCGAAGCTAAGTGAACGGGAATAACACTACTGACCGCTTGAGGGGAATATTCTCTATCAGTGGGAAGTCTATAAAAATAACCCTCAGGCAGAGGAAAATTACTACGAATGGACTCAAGGTCAGATTCCCTAGGTCTAGAAGGGGAACCCAAATTTATTTGTTTATCGGTACCTCGTCTAGCCATCAAATCTTGTCGTGAAAATAGCCTTGCCGCGAAGGGTCACTACTTACTGCGAACAATAGGCTTACCACGAAGGGACACTGATTACCATGAACAATAAGCTTGTCGCTAATAAATAGGTCTGCCGCGAAGGGTAACTGCTTACCGTGAATAATAAGTTTGTTGCGAAGGATCAATTATTGCTGCGAAGGATTAAGGTTGCCGCTATGCCACGAAGGATCAATGCTTGCCGCGAATGAGAGTACTTTACCGTGATATCTTACCGTGAATGTTTAGAGCTTGTCGCGAATGTCTGTGGGTTACCGCACTTAAAACTGAGAGACTACATGAAATGAAGCAACGATCCCACTTCAATAAATATGTATCGCGGGCCGTGCCAACCGTAACGTGATGGTCGCGCCGACCTTTCAATAAAAAAAAAACCTATTATAAACAAAGTATACTCTTTCGCTTAGCAATAATTTATTCGCAAAAGAGTGGGGAGCAATTGTTATGAATAATACTTCTAAGGTTATTTCAGCCAATTATACTGGACCACGTGGCATATCTGAGGATGATCTGACATATTGAAACATTTTTATAAAAGGATAAAAGCGTAATTAAGGAATGAGAAAACTCCCTATAAATAGGGGTCAAGTATGATTCTATAGACCAGAAGACAATTTCCTACTGAAACTCTAAAAAAATTATTCTCTGGCTTAAGCATCGGAGTGTAAACACAGGGAACAACCCCTGCATCCCTTTGATCATTTCCTTTTTTACAGAAGAATCTGAAGCACGTGGTATGAAGTTTGAGGCGGATACGTCAGTAACACATAATTGTTGATAGTGACAGCAACAGAAATATTCACTGAATACCTCATAAAACTCAATTAATAGGATAACAATCAAGACTTGGCTTAGTTAGCCCTTTTTAGAAGAGATTAGGTGTGAGACCCCGTATATGTAAAGTTTTGATGTGTAATGAATGTGAATGGACTTGTAATGTAAAGTATGATCGATGTAAGTCCATGGATTCAATGTATGTATGTGTAATATGATTTGTAACGTACATACAAGTTCCATTGAGTATGAATATGAAGAAATGAGTTTTTATGAGTGATGGATGTAATTGAAACTCAAAATGGGTAGTGTGGTAAATGGATGGAAGCTGCATGAATATAAATACTTCCATTTGGTTATATATAGTATACCTTTGGACATATAATGAATGCACACAAGTTTCAATGTGCATAAGGTATGAATGGATGCCATTTTCAAGTTATAAAGGTGGATGGATGAGAAAATGGCCATGGCAACAGATTAAGGATGTGTTGGTATCAGTTGCAGCAAGGAAACTGTAGGAAATCTGGAATACATGAAGGTCAGATTGATCTCATAGGATGAGAGATCGATCTGGAAGAGCCAGAATGCTCTTATTTGGGCAATGGAATAGAGCAGATCGATCTCCAATGGGGCCAGATCGATCTCCTAAGCATTCTGTGATGAAAAGATCGATCCTCAAGCACCCAGATCGATCTCCTTAGCTCTCTGTTTGGGACCAAATCGATCTCATGCTTCGACAGATCGATCTCATGCTTAAAAATTTCATGAAAATGAGAGATTTAAGGGCACCGGATCGATCTCCTCAAGCTATTTCTATATAAGGAGGGTTGAAAATCTGAAAATTTTGGGAAAAACACCAATCTTCCATTTCTAACCCAAAAACCTAACTTTCTCTCTCTAAAATCAGTCATTTCCAGCAAGAATTGAGGGGAGACCATTAGACATTAAGTTGTTCATCTTGAGGAAGAGAACAACATAGTTGGAACCCAAAATCCCATTGTGGGTATTGAAGGAGATAAGGGCATTGACATTTGGAGCAAGAAGAAAAATCATATTTGGTAAGATTCTAACACTCCAATCCAAGTACATTGTCTATTTAATTGATTTTGGAGTTGTTTGGCATGAGTATGTATGGATGGAAACACCTAGGTTGTGTTAGAAACTAATGTAACCTAAAAAATGGAATGCCTCTAGTGTGAGAAAGTATGATTTGGGGAGTTGGTGGTTTATAGGTTATGATAAGTTGTTAGATGAGTAATGTGGGTGATTTGGAATGGTTATGTGGAGTTATAATGTGGGTTTAAGTGAAATTATGAAAATGAGCATGTAAATGCTTGACAAATGCCATAGTGAGGAAATCAATGAAATATGAACACTATGAGCTTGATATCGATTTAATATCGATTTGGAATAAGTTAATAGGCCTAAAAGAATCCATAGATTCGAGTTTTGGATAAAGTAATGAAACGAGGCCTCATAAGCATTAATAGAAAACTATAGGTCGAATTGACTATAGTGAACGCACGACGTCAAATTATATGGATCGAATATAATGCGGGATACGATTTTGTGCAGTCCCGAAGAGTTCGTTGAAGACGAATCGAACCGTACGAGTAAGCAGCTTAAGGAAGTGGAATCACGCATCGCGATTGCAGGTAAGGGAATTCTATAAGTATATAGAGGTAGCTGCTCGTAATTTGTGGGATTATAGGGTGTTTATGAAATGCATGAACGTTTGAGAAATTGGTTGTTTGGTATGCAAAAATAGTTGTGATTATTGGATGATTTGGTTTACATGGATGTATAAAAAGGGATAGTAAGGCTAATAATTGCATAAATCAAGTGTTTTGAACTCTTTCACAAAACATGTGTTTGGCTTCAAACGAATTGATAAATAGGTTGGCTATTGTGGTTTGATATTTGTAGCACATGTGAAGTGCCAAAGATGTTTTGAGATAGTTTTAAAAGCTTATGAGCCGCCTATCATGTTTATGTGAATTAAACCGTGCTAGAGCCTAGCTCGCACCGGGTATTGATGTTTTCACTTGTGTGAAACGTGTTGGAGCTTAGCTCGCACCTTGATTTGGAAACTATGATGATGTTTATAAATCGTACTGGAGCTTCTGCTCGTACGTGGCTTTTGAGTGGTTTGTCTTATGAGTATAACCGTACTAGAGCTATGCTCGTACGCGTCTCTTTATGAGAGGATGCATGAGTCGTGCTAGAGCTTTGCTCGCACAAGTTTGTACATTGTGATACGTATAAGGTTGTGAAAGTTAGTAAGATCCTTAAGCCCTACATCCTTAAGCTAACATCCTTAAGCCCAAAGAGGCGGGGAGGCTCTGTTAGGCGGGGAGGCTCTCTTACGGTGGGATCCTTAAGCCAACATCCTTAAGCCCTGGATGGGCGGGGAGGCTCTGTTAGGCAGGGAGGCTCTCTCCTGCATGGGTACGGTAAGATCCTTAAGCCCTACATCCTTAAGCCAACATCCTTAAGCCCGAGGAGGCGGGGAGGCTCTGTTCGGTGGGGAGGCTCTCTTATGGAAGGATCCTTAAGCCCTACATCCTTAAGCTAACAGCCTTAAGCCCGAGGAGGCAGGGAGGCTCTGTTAGGCGGGGAGGCTCTGTTCGGCAGGGAGGCTCTCCTTCACGGATATGGAAAACTCTTGGTATGGGGTAGGTAAGACCTAGGAATGGCACCCCCAATCACGATATGAGTCTGCGGAGTACGCTGGACTGTGTATATCACATGGAGTACGATGTACCGCGTGATGGTTAAGTGATGAGAAAGTCTGGAGAGGGATAATCCATCTTCGTGCCAGTATGATTCCCCGCACACCTGGACGCGTGTGGTCTGGGATGATTTATGATGTAGTTGGTCCACATAGGCACTTTTGATATAGTGACGTAGTTTTATACACATGCATGAATTGTGTAATGAAAATGTGGTTGTGATTGTGAATTGATTTGGTGGTATTTATGTGTTGAGAAAGAGGTTTATGATGTTGGTTTAAAAAGGAGGTTTCTTAATGAATTGCCCTTTTTATGAATTTAAATGAGATTGAGCATGAGATGATTTATACATGATGTTCTTTTTACCATGTTTGATATGCCAATGTACATGATTTTGACACATGATATATATGTATACTCATATGGCATAGTTTTATTCCTCATGCTCCTACCATAAATGATTTATGCATAACACTATCAGCATGTAGATAGAGTAGTTATCTACCATGCTTGCATTATTGCCTTACTGAGCGTGTGGTTGCTCATCCCTCTCTATTTCCCCTACAGAGCGTGCATAGTAGCCCAGTGAGGACTGAGGCGTGGTATTTTGGACTCCGCTGCATCTCCATCGCTTAGAGGTATATACACAGTGATTCTTTTTGTATCTAAACAATGTAAAATCACAGTATTCTTTTGAGTTGTAATTATGGGGGATGTAGATGTCAGTAAAACATGCTTTTGTATAAGGACAAGATTAAATGCAAATGTATGACATCGTTTTATTTAACTGAGAATGAATGGGATGTGGTATTTATTATTGACTCACAGCCCAATAGTGTGTGGTGAGTTAGTTCACGACCGGGTAAGGTAACAATAAAACGCGAAAATTTTTTAGTGATTTTCGGCTAAAGAGAATGGAATTGGGTCGTGACAGAGATTGGTATCAAAGCTGTGTTGGCCTGATGTGAGTCATTAATAAAACGTAGAAAAGTACATCCCCATAGTACTGTGCTTTTGTTTAGATATAACTGTGTATACCGTGATGGATTGAGCTTAATGAATTATTATAATACAGGAAGTTAGGCACTATGCCAGTTACACGCAAAGGTAGAGGGGTGAGAGCACGTGCTAGAGGCCGTAGAGGTAGGCCTGAGAGCCGTGCGGAGCCACAGACTAAGCAGGCTCCACAAAATCCTGCTGAGAGAGCAGAGGATATTGAGGCTCGCTTCACTAGGTTAGAGTGGAGTATTGAGAATTTGGTGGAGATAGTCACGCAGGCCTTGGGCGTCGGTGACAGACGAGGACCCGCGGCACAACCTACTACTGAACAGGCAGCTGCAGAGGCGGAGAGACCTCAGACTGCTGAGACAGCTACAGTTGCACCACCTCCAGTACATGATATAGATTCTCCTATCTCTCCACAGCAGAGCGGTAGTGATGTGGGTTATGACTGCGACTTGAGCAGGTTGCGAGAGTTTCAAGCGCTAAAACCCCCAGTGTTTAGAGGGGTGAAGGACCCAGTGGTTACAGAGGATTGGGTGTATGAGATGGAGAAACTATATAGGTTTTTCGGATGCACTTCAGCTGAAAAGGTAGCCTTTGCCGTGTTTATGTTGAAAGGCGAGGCCGAGCATTGGTGGAGGTCCACTGAGGTTATTTTGAGGGCCAGACACTCTGAGATCTCGTGGGAGATATTTTTAGAGGCCTTCAGAAGACAGTATATTCCAGCTACCGCACAGAGGAAATTACGGATGGAATTTATGAACCTGGTTCAAGGGAACCAAACTGTGGAGGAGTATGAGTCCAAGTTTATGTCCTTGGGGAGATATGACCAGGACACAATGGGTAGTGAGACCTGAAAGATACAGAAGTTCATGGATGGATTGAGATTGGCCATCCGGACTAAGCTAGCTCCCTTTGACATCTTGACCTATGAGGAGGCTGTACATAAGGCTCAGTTATGTGAGCAAGACTTTGAGCGAAATGCCTCCGAGCTTGGTAGAGTCAGTGTTAGAAAGGACAGAGATCGGAAGAGATCCGGGTTTGGAAGAGTGGCCAAGAGAGGTGGCCAAAGATTTTTCGAGAAGAGGCCTAAGATTGAGGAGGTGCAGGGGAGAGCTGCTAGACCTCCCATATACCCAGCCTTGACTGCGTCGAGGGGTATGACTATTGGAGGACCACGACCTACTACTGACCAGTGTAGGAGATGTGGGAGATTTCATGGGAATAGGCCTTGTCTGATGACCCCTATGGTGTGTTTTAGATGCGAGAGACCAGGACACATGGCTAAGTATTGTCCCAAAAAGATAGAGATTGCCCCACAGAAGGGCAAGGAGCCTGAGGGAGCTCCAGTTGAGACAGCAGCCCCGAGGAGGAGGGCTACAGCTGAGGAGAAAGGGAAACAGGCTACGGGTATGAGTAGAGGAAGAGTACATACACTGGATCAGGACACCGCAGATGCTTCGACGGATGTGGTTAAAGGTACCATCCGAATCTTTGATTTAGAAGCATTGGTATTATTTGATCTTGGTGCCACGCATTCTTTCACATCACCTTCCTTTGCACATAAATTATTGAAGCATGTGAAACCAACATTGTTGGATAAAATGTTGATGATTTCCACACCCATGAATGATAGTCAATTGACTGAGCATGTATGTAGAGATTGTAAGTTAAAGATAGAGGGGAAGGAAATGATAGCCAATCTGATTTTATTGAATATGAATGATTTTGATGTAATTTTGGGAATGGATTGGTTGGCTACCAATCGTGTTGTGATGGATTGTCATGCTAAAACATTGATGTTTTCAGGATTAGACAATCTTATTGTAAATTTTGATGAAAATAAATGATATGAAAATAACATGTTTGTTGTAAATAAATGAGTATGATTTTTAAATGCATATTGCTTGAGAGATAAATTATTGTTTATGATAAATGTTGAATGTGGAGTGATGGTTTATGTTACTAACGATGGAGAGGACAATGTGAAGGGTTCATTGCCTATGTGGTCGATATAGATGAGGCACACCAGGAATTGAGGGACATACCCGTAATCGCGGATTACCCTGACATCTTTCTGGATGAATTACCAGGACTACCACCTGAAAGGGAAATGGAATTTTACATAGAGTTAGTGCCTGATACAGAGCCGATATCGAAACCACCCTATATAATGGCTCCGATAGAATTGGAAGAGCTGAAGAAACAGCTGCAAGAGTTGCTGGAGAAGGGGTTTATTAGACCGAGCGTCTCACCTTAGGGAGCACCGATTCCATTTGTAAGGAAGAAGGATGGAAGCCTCCGACTGTGTATAGATTACCGGTTGTTGAATAAGGCCACCATTAAGAACAAGTACCCCCTTCCAAGAATCGATGATTTGTTGGATCAGCTCCAGGGAGCCGAAGTATTTTCTAAGATAGATCTGTGGTCAGGGTATCATCAGTTGAGGATCAGGAGTGGAGATGTACCCAAAACAGCATTTCGTACCCGTTATGGCCACTACGAGTTTTTGGTGATGCCATTCGGATTGATGAATGCTCCCGCAGCATTTATGGCATTGATGAATGATATATTCAAGCCATACCTGGACAAGTTTGTAATAGTGTTCATTGATGACATTTTGGTGTATTCTAAGTCCAGGGAAGATCATGAGGAGCACTTGAGGATAGTTCTGCAGACCCTCCGAGAGAGAGAATTGTATGCCAAACTCAGCAAGTGTAACTTTTGGTTAGAACAGATCTCATTTCTGGGGCATGTTATGTCAAAGGATGGGGTATCGGTGGATCCATCCAAGATAGAGGCAGTTATACAGTGGGAACAGCCCAAGACAGTAACTGAGATCAGGAGTTTTCTGGGATTGGCAGGATATTATCGAACATTTGTAGAGGGTTTCTCCAGACTAGCTGCTCCATTGACACGCCTCACGTGAAAAGATGTTAAGTTTGTGTGGGATGAGGTATGTGAGAGGAGTTTTGAGGAGCTTAAGCGTTGATTGACGACTGCTCCACTTCTCACCATTCCTACCAGCTCAGGAGGATTCTCGGTGTATACGGATGCATCACACCAGGGACTGGGCTGTGTGCTTATGTAGGATGGGAAGGTAGTTGCCTATGGATCTAGACAGTTGAAAGATCATGAGAGGAACTACCCGACACATGATTTGGAGTTGGCAGCTGTAGTATTTGCTTTGAAAATATGGCGCCACTATCTCTATGGTGAGAAATTTCAGGTGTTCACAGATCATAAGAGCCTTAAGTACCTGTTCTCGCAGAAAGAGCTGAATATGAGACAGAGGAGATGGCTCGAACTCCTGAAAGACTATGATTGTGAAATCATGTACCACCCGGGTAAGGCAAATGTAGTTGCCGATGCTTTGAGTAGAAAGAACCTTGGGTTGGTGTCTTATATGATGGTACGGGAACATGAATTGTTAGAACACTTTGCGAACCTCAGTTTAGATGTAACCCCACCTGGATCTGAAAGACTTGAGATCATGGCTAGTTTGAGACTAGAGCCAGAGTTGATTGGCCGTATTCGGCGAGCCCAGCAGAGCGATTGACGATGCATCGATTGGCTGAGGCAGATACAGACAGGTGTGGGTATTGATTTTGAGCAGGGTTCTGATGGCTTATTGAGGTTCAGAGGCAGAGTATGCGTTCCCAAGGATCCTGAGATCAGGAGAACGATTTTATCAGAGGCTCACTCATCGAAGTATACGATACATCCGGGAAGTACCAAGATGTATCAAAACCTTCGGAAGGTTTATTGGTGGTCTGGAATGAAGAGAGACATTGCTGAATATGTCGCTAAGTGTCTCGTTTGTCAGCAAGTGAAGGTAGAGCATCAGAAGCCTACAGGATTATTGCAGCCTCTACCGATACCGACATGGAAGTGGGAGCATGTCACCATGGATTTTGTGATGGGGTTGCCGAGGACCCGTAGAGGTCATGATGCCATATGGGTTATTGTGGACCGGTTGACTAAGTCCACCCATTTCTTGGCTATGAGAGCTACCGATACACTGAGTCAGTTGGTGAACCTGTATATTCGAGAGATAGTACGGCTACATGGTGTACCAGTGAGCGTTGTTTCTGATAGGGATGCCCGCTTCACTTCCCATTTTTGGGAACATTTTCAGGAAGCGCTGGGGACCCGACTAAGTTTTAGCACCGCTTTTCATCCTCAGATAGATGGGCAGTCAGAGAGGACTATACAGACCCTCGAGGATATGTTGAGAGCGTGTGTGCTGGATTTTAGAGGCTCCTGGGATGACCACCTGCATTTAGCCGAGTATCGGGATGGCACCCTATGAGGCATTGTATGGACGTAGATGCTGTTCCCCCATTGGATGGGAAGAGGTTGGTGACAGACAGATTTTTACTCCGAACTTAGTGTAGCAGGCATCTGAGGATGTCCAGTTGATATGTGAGAGATTAGGGACAACTCAGAGCCGACAAAAGAGTTATGCTGACAAGAGACGAAGACCATTGGAGTTTGATGAGGGTGAGTCAGTGTTTCTGAGGGTATCACCATCGAAGGGTATTATGAGATTTGGTAAGAAGGGCAAGCTGAGCCCTAGATATATCGGACCCTTGGAGATTTTGGAGAGAGTGGGAGATAAGGTGTATAGGTTGGCATTGCCACCGGACTTGGCAAATGTCCACAACATCATCCACGTCTCGATGCTTCGGAAGTATCACCCGGACCCGGCACACGTGATAAGATATGAGCCGTTGGAGCTCCATGAGAGTATGACGTATGTTGAGAAGCCAGTTCGGATATTGGACAGAAAAGAGAAAGTGTTGCGGAATAAGACAATTCCCTTGGTGAAAGTTCTTTGGCAACATCACATAGCAGAAGAGGCCACATGGGAATTGGAGAACTTGATACGGGAGAAGTACCCCCAACTTTTTCAAGAGTGACTTGGTTCTAATTTGGAGGACCGAATTCCTTGAAGGAGGGGAGAATGTGAGACCCCGTATATGTAAAGTTGTGATGTGTAATGAATGTGAATGGACTTGTAATGTAAAGTATGATCGATGTAAGTCCATGGATTCAATGTATGTATGTGTAATATGATTTGTAACTTACATACAAGTTCCATTGAGTATGAATATGAAGAAATGAGTTTTTATGAGTGATGGATGTAATTGAAACTCAAAATGGGTAGTGTGGTAAATGGATGGAAGCTGCATGAATATAAATGCTTCCATTTGGTTATATATAGTATACCTTTGGACATATAATGAATGCACACAAGTTTCAATGTGCATAAGGTATGAATGGATGCCATTTTCAAGTTATAAAGGTGGATGGATGAGAAAATGGCCATGGCAACAGATTAAGGATTTGTTGGTGTGAGTTGCAGCAAGGAAACTGCAGGAAATCTGGAAAACATGAAGGCCAGATCGATCTCATAGGATGAGAGATCGATCTGGAAGAGCCATAATGCTCTTATTTGGGCAATGGAATAGAACAGATCGATCTCCAATGGGGCCAGATCGATCTCCTAAGCATTCTGTGATGAAAAGATCGATCCTCAAGCACCCAGATCGATCTCCTTAGCTCTCTGTTTGGGACCAGATCGATCTCATGCTTCAACAGATCGATCTCATGCTTCAACAGATCGATCTCATGCTTCGACAGATCGATCTCATGCTTAAAAATTTCATGAAAATGAGAGATTTAAGGGGACCAGATTGATCTCCTCTTGGACCAGATCGATCTCCTCAAGCTATTTCTATATAAGGAGGGCTGAAAATCTGAAAATTTCGGGAAAAACACCAATCTTCCATTTCTAACCCAAAAACCTAACTTTCTCTCTCTAAAATCAGCCATTTCCAGCAAGAATTGAGGGGGGACCATTAGACATTAAGTTGTTCATCTTGAGGAAGAGAACAACATAGTTGGAACCTAAAATCCCATTGTGGGTATTGAAGGAGATAAGGGTCTTGACATTTGGAGTAAGAAGAAAAATCATATTTGGTAAGATTCTAACACTCCAATCCAAGTACATTGTCTATTTAATTGATTTTGGAGTTGTTTGGCATGAGTATGTATGGATGGAAACACCTAGGTTGTGTTAGAAACTAATGTAACCTAGAAAATGGAATGCCTCTAGTGTGAGAAAGTATGATTTGGGGAGTTGGTGGTTTATAGGTTATGATAAGTTCTTAGATGAGTAATGTGGGTGATTTGGAATGGTTATGTGGAGTTATAATGTGGGTTTAAGTGAAATTATGAAAATGAGCATGTAAATGCTTGACAAATGCCATAGTGAGGAAATCAATGAAATATGAATACTATGAGCTTGATATCGATTTAATATCGATTTGGAATGAGTTAATAGGCCTAAAAGAATCCATAGATTCGAGTTTTAGATAAAGTAATGAAACGAGGCCTCATAAGCATTAATAGAAAACTATAGGTCGAATTGACTATAGTGAACGCACGACGTCATATTATATGGATCGAATATAATGCGGGATACGATTTTGTGCAGTCCCGAAGAGTTCGTTGAAGACGAATCGAACCGTACAAGTAAGCAGCTTAAGGAAGTGGAATCACGCATCGCGATTGCAGGTAAGGGAATTCTGTAAGTATATAGAGGTAGCTGCTCGTAATTTGTGGGATTATAGGGTGTTTATGAAATGCATGAACGTTTGAGAAATTGGTTGTTTGGTATGCGAAAATAGTTGTGAATATTGGATGATTTGGTTTACATGGATGTATAAAAAGGGATAGTAAGGCTAATAATTGCATAAATCAAGTGTTTTGAACGCTTTCACAAAACATGTGTTTGGTTTCAAACGAATTGATAAATAGGTTGCCTATTGTGGTTTGATATTTGTAGCACATGTGAAGTGCCAAATATGTTTTGAGATAGTTTTAAAAGCTTATGAGCCGCCTATCATGTTTATGTGAATTAAACCGTGCTAGAGCCTAGCTCGCACCGGGTATTGATGTTTTCACTTGTATGAAACGTGTTGGAGCTTAGCTCGCACCTTGATTTGGAAACTATGATGATGTTTATAAACCATACTGGAGCTTCTGCTCGTACGTGGCTTTTGAGTGGTTTGTCTTATAAGTATAACCGTACTAGAGCTATGCTTGTACGTGTCTCTTTATGAGAGGATGCATGAGTCGTGCTAGAGCTTTGCTCGCACAAGTTTGCACATTGTGATACGTATAAGGTTGTGAAAGTTGGTAAGATCCTTAAGCCCTACATCCTTAAGCTAACATCCTTAAGCCCAAAGAGGCGGGGAGGCTTTGTTAGGCGGGGAGGCTCTGTTCGGTGGGGAGGCTCTCTTACGGTGGGATCCTTAAGCCAACATCCTTAAGCCCTGGATGGGCGGGGAGGCTCTGTTAGGCAGGGAGGCTCTCCTGCATGGGTACGGTAAGATCCTTAAGCCCTACATCCTTAAGCCAACATCCTTAATCCCGAGGAGGCGGGGAGGCTCTGTTTGGTGGGGAGGCTCTCTTATGGAAGGATCCTTAAGCCCTACATCCTTAAGCTAACATCCTTAAGCCCGAGGAGGCAGGGAGGCTCTGTTAGGCGGGGAGGCTCTGTTCGGCAGGGAGGCTCTCCTTCACGGATATGGAAAACTCTTGGTATGGGGTAGGTAAGACCTAGGAATGGCACCCCCAATCACGATATGAGTCTGCGGAGTACGCTGTACCATGTATATCACATGGAGTACGATGTACCGCGTGATGGTTAAGTGATGAGAAAGTCTGGAGAGGGATAATCCATCTTCGTGCCAGTATGATACCCCGCACACCTGGACACGTGTGGTCTGGGATGATTTATGATGTAGTTGGTCCACATAGGCACTTTTGATATAGTGACCTAGTTTTATACACATGCCTGAATTGTGAAATGAAAATGTGGTTGTGATTGTGAATTGATTTGGTGGTATTTATGTGTTGAGAAAGAGGTTTATGATGTTGGTTTAAAAAGGAGGTTTCTTAATGAATTGCCCTTTTTATGAATTTAAATGAGATTGAGCATGAGATGATTTATACATGATGTTCTTTTTACCATGTTTGATATTCCAATGTACATGATTTTGACACATGATATATATGTATACTCATATGGCATAGCTTTATTCCTCATGCTCCTACCATAAATGATTTATGCATAACACTATCAGCATGTAGATAGAGTAGTTATCTACCATGCTTGCATTATTGCCTTACTGAGCATGTGGTTGCTCATCCCTCTCTATTTCCCCCCTACAGAGCGTACATAGTAGCCCAGTGAGGACTGAGGCGTGGTATTTTGGACTCCGCTGCATCTCCATCACTTAGAGGTATATACACAGTGATTCTTTTTGTATCTAAACAATGTAAAAGCACAGTATTCTTTTGAGTTGTAATTATGGGGGATGTAGATGTCAGTAAAACATGCTTTTGTATAAGTTCAAGATTAAATGCAAATGTATGACATCGTTTTATTTAACTAAGAATGAATGGGATGTGGTATTTATTATTGACTCACAGCCCAACAGTGTGTGGTGAGTTAGTTCACGACCGGGTAAGGTAACAATAAAACGCAAAAAATTTTTAGTGATTTTCGGCTAAAGAGAATGGAATTGGGTCGTGACATTAGGTCCCAGGTTCGATTCTCCCATTTCGGCCTTGTATCTCCTATAAACTCAGGGAAAAAAAAATTAAGAGGATATAACATAATCAAAGTTATATTTGAGAAAAGTATAAAATAATTCTTTTTTTTTTGGTGAATTGTTGAGATGAGAATGACAAATCAGAAATCCATAATAGCATTTTGGCAGACGGGATTACAATCAAATGCAACACATAACCTGTTATGGCCAAGTATATCTCCCCTGCACATCAGATTAGACTTATGAAATTATATAAAAGAATAACAATGTAATTATTTTGTACAGTCACAACCAAATCAGCGCAAGCTCTCAGCGGATTTAGAACTTCTTCAATCTCCCTTTATGCAGCTTGTTTGTTTAAGCAACCAACATATTATTTGTCTGGAAGCAGCACTACTAAACAAACAAACAAAAACAAATCAGTCAGGATAAATCGACAAAGAAGGAAAGCAAAACAATATTACAATTTTAAAATTATAACCTAAAATATTTGGAAAAGTAACAAAAGCAATATACACGACGAAGTGAAGGCCTAGCAGCGTACACTCATAAAGGTGTCTTTTCACCTTCTATTTTCTTTTGAACGGGGTGTGTGGCATGTAAACTATTTGCTCACTACATGACGAAGTGAAGACTTAGCAGCATACACTCATAAAGGTGTCTTTTCACATTCTATTTTCTATTGAACGGGGTGTGTGGCATGTAAACTATTTGCTCGCAGCACGAAATCTTATTATTGACAAAACTAAATGTTAAAGTAATTTTATTTGGTCAATCTACGGAAGCAAAAAGATTAAATATGGCTTTTCTCAGCAAGGGTATAACCTACTCTTTATAGAGATAACAAATGACTGGCACTCTGACTTCCTGAAATCGTTTACTTTGATGACCCCAAATTCACCATACCTCTTTAATGCATTCCTCATAAACACCATGCAGAGAGTCAATACCCTTCGTACTACATCTAAAGCCAATCAAACAATATGATAAGTGAGAGTATCTAAGCCAAACAAAGTTACATACTCTCAAAGGACATGAACAATAAGGTTTTCCATAAAACAATCACAAGATTCACATGCTTAACATGCTCCATATCCATAGTTCAATAAATCAGGAAGTATTCAGCATACAATCTTTTTCGGACTAGAGCTACCAGGATGTTATTTGTATTTCAAACAAGCTTAAAGTCCATATTTTAAGTACGTTCAGATACAAGCAAAAAAGCTTTTTATGTTCATTCAGTTATGGGCTCTTTTGCAAACACAACCATATTGTCTAAATATAGTAGAATTTAATAGTTAAATATGTAAAATGTTAGAAGAATTTTCAAGGTGTTGAATACAATAAGTGGAATATTGAGCATAGGTCTAAACATAACACATATAAGTTTTAAATATTAAACACTTACCAAGGCAGTCTCGTTCAGCACCAGCATATCTGACTTTGGTGGTAGTCAATATTCCAGGAAAAAGCCCATTTACTAAAAAGTGAACATTTTATCACAGAACTGTAACCAACACTGCAGAAGATTCCTCTATTAGATTGCAACTAAAGAACTTACCCCGGGAAAACTACACTGATTGCATAACGAGTTGTAATAGCTCTGTCAGCTTCCTCAAACATTGCATATTTCATAAAACAATACCCTGAAAACAGCACAAGTTGTATGCACATGACTACAATTACAGAACAGACTCGTCTATTGCAACTTTATTAGTATAGGAAAAACATGTAACGCAATGCAGTATGTTTTCTGAGAATAGACACTTTGTTTATAGCAACCTCACCAGTTTCACATAAAAATAAATCACGATTCATATCCTTTGGTTTAATAACCTCAACCACATTTCCATGTTCTTGAAATAAGAAGTTACTCATGTCACATACACAACAAACTACTTAAACTAGGAAGTGGGAATTAATATCCATAAGAAGCAAAATCTTTAAAGGTATTTGCTTTAACTATCATTTGAATAATCCCAGTTTTTTAGGAGTCTAGTAGTATTTTGATCTATTTAGGAGTCTAGTAATAGTGATCTATTCCTCATGGTGATCTATTTATCAGGAAAATCCCTACAGCTCATCTTTTGTATTTATTTCCAGAAAGTCTGTAAGCACAAATATGTCTTTCATTTAATACTTTTACGATGTAATTTAAATTAAGTATGTTAGTTTTGATTAATGATGCTTAATTAAGTTCAATCGAGTATGTTAAGATTAATCACGTTTTTCAATGTCATCACAATTTAAATAACTGGATTCTCGAATTAGCCTAAGTAATAATGATTTATAAAAGTTAAGTAAATAAATGATTGGTGACTTACACTACACAAAAAACAATGTAATGTAAAGCGAAAATAAGAAAAAGAAAAATTTAACCTGAACTTTCGTGCTTTCTGGGTGTTACAATTTTTTGTATCAAAGTAAGAGTTGTCTAGAACATTTCAGTGTAAGTAGGTTAGATTAGAATTACATCTCATATGTCTATACTTATTTGGATATAAACTGTGAATAGTACTTAAGAACCATTGAAAAATGTTCATTTTTGTTATCGGGAAACTTAAACTCAGAAGAACAAAGTTGGTGGGCCACTACCACCACTCTTTCCTCTATATTTCCTTAGATTTAGGCTTCTCAACGATCATGAGTGCCTGTGGTCAAGTTAGCAACCTTATTAGAGATTGTCCATAAAAGTGGTTGAAGACTTAGATGAGAAATCGTCTAACGTAATCTACAAAGGGAATTTTCCTATACGTTTAAAAAAAGAATTAACATCTAATCCTTAGGGAATATTTGCTGCATGTCAGTAATCCCTTAAAAGAATTTCAAATGACACATTTAGTTTGCAAGCCATGCAATTTGAAAGTGAAAAAAGGGAATTCAACATAGTCTCTCCATATGATATGATATATGTTTTTAGATTCAATTCGATATGTTTCTGAAATTGGTTTGATAGGTAGCTTTTGAAAGCTAAGTGTTTGAAAGTTTATCTTGAAAGTTACTATTTGATTTAAAGGTATAATTCGACTATAAGCACACTTGTAAATATACAATGTGATTTGAATGGTTCAAAAACATATGATGTGATTCGAAAATATGAAGAATGATATTGAAAATGGTTAGATCAATGTGAAATGTTAATAATATTAGAGATATCTAAAGTAATTGCCAAATTGGTAATCATGTAAGCTCATGTCTTCGTGACGTGTAGTTAAGTATTTGCCTGTGTGGCATTTACGCTTACCCGTGATAGCCTCGTGCTGTGTGCTATGTGTTATGTGTTATGTAATTTATTCTGTATGATGCTAGTCCCCTCACAGCTCATCAGTTATTCACCTGACCAGTGTGATTGGGGTTGTGACCATAATCATAGATTTCAGAGGACTCACTTATTGCATGGTTACTACACGAGAAATTACTTAGTCTCCATTGAAAGGATTTGAATGTATAAATAGGATTAAAGGATTGGTAATCGATTGATAAGCTATTATGGTAATAAGTAAAGTTTATATCTAGTTGTTATGATGAGAGGTATGTTTAAGAATCAGATGAGTGGCAAATGTTTGAAATTGACTGTCGCTCATTTGGAGATTGATGATGGTGGTATGATTACAAGTTTGATGATTGAGCTTGGCCTAATGGATCGAGTTTGATTAGCTCAAAGGGAGATCAGTTCTGTGTGGATACAATTTATTTTATACAGCAAGAACGACTATAGAGGCCTACCCTACGAAATGAGGCCACACAACAAAGAAAAGTAAGAAGCTGATGACACAGGTCGTGTCTTCGCATTGGACAAGGAGTCCACCAATACCTCCATTGATGAGAGTATCATAAATGATAAACCTAGTATATAAGAATTATAAAATATAGGTGGGAGATAGGGTGATGTTAACAGATCTAGTTTTGCTCAATATGTATGGTTTCGATGTCATCTTAGGCATAAATTGGTTGGCTACCAAATGTGTAAGTTTAGACTACTACACCAAGACTGTAACCTTCTCTCTACTTGATAAGTTTGATGAATGTTTTGCAAGCAAGAAATAAAAGTATGATGTTTGTATTTTATAAGTCTTGTGATGGTTTGATTGGATATGAATGTTATAATGGATGACTATGAATGATTTTGAAGAATGAATGATCTTGATTATTAAATTAGATGTAATTTAAGGAGTATCAAGCAAGTAAATGCACGAGATATTTGTGTTATATCATACGATAAATAGGATAAGTCGATCGTTAAAGTGCAATTAATTGTGGTACTTACCTAATTAAGGGTGTTAAAGTGAAAAATCACTTGTGGAATGTTAGAGTGAAAATTTCGATAGTTTGAATAGAGTAATTTATGACTAGTTGATGATTTACATATATGAAATAATTAGAATGTTGGTAATGATCTATATTCGATTGCTATAATGCTATTGAGAGATTAACCATGCTTCAACAATATTGATGGCGATTTCATAACCACAATATTGATGAATTGAGTGATTTATTTGACATTTGAAGGAACTTTAATTTATTGTGAATATTGAATTAGTAAACATGAGTGATCAGGGCTTAATGGAATCTTAGAATTGTAATTGTAAACACCACAAATTTTCTATATTTAATTAGACTATATAAGAATAAAAATAATATGTTTCAATGGAAGTGTGAATATTCGTTGTAGGGCTCAAGGAGTATGAGAGCCGAGAAGCCCGTGAATGATAGGGAACCCAAAGATACATGAAGTGATGAAGCAAATGCAAGCATGAAGGGATTGAAAAATTTTAATTCATTAGTTGAAAATTTTGATGTAAAACTTATATCGGGGATTTATAAGGAGTGATGAGATCCCAATAATATTTCATTTTCGAAATAATGAAAATTTCATGGAAGATATGGATATTATGTCCTTGGATAAGTTTATAAAGAAGAAAATGTATATATATATATATATATATATATATATATATATATATATATATATATATATAATATACTAGACAAATTTAAATGGATAGATGGTAATATATATATAACAAATATATAAATATATATATATTATGTAATGTATAGTATGTAATATATAAGTATTAATAAATAAAAATAATGCATGAGACAAATAAAATGAAATGGAAATAAACACAAAACAAATAAAACAAAAAATATATATAATAATATCAGTAAACAAACAAATAATATATATCTATATATTAATATAATGTGTATATATATATATTAATATAATATATATATATATGTTAATATAATATATTAAGCCTTGTATGGAATTGGCTTTCAAAGAAAGCCAATTCCATTTGCTGCATTTTTGAAAAGTGCAGAGTTAGTAGCTGGGAGTAGGAAAGGAAAAAGAAAAGAGAAAGGAGAAGAGGAAGAAGAAGGAAAGGGGGAAGAGAGGGCTGGTCGACTGAAAGAGGAAGAAAGAGGAGAAGAGAAGAAAATTGATCGGCCGAGAAGGGAGAGGAAGAAAGAAGAGAAAGGAAGAAAGAAGGAAAGGGAGAAAGGGAAGAAAGAAAGAGGAAAGAAGCAGAACAGGGGCTGGAAATAGACGAAAATCGAGGGAGCTAAAAATTGGAAGTGAGACCGCGAGGCAGGGGAGAAGGAGAAGAGCATACCGAGGGTGAGAGTGCAGCAGAATCAGGAAACTAAAGCAAAACAGAACTGAAGCTAGGAAGTGAAACCGAGAGGCAGGGGAGAGGAAGAAGAAAATCGAGACTGAAGCTGAAAGTGAAACCGAGAGGCAGGGGGAGGAAGAAGAAAATCGAGATTGAAGCTGGAAGTGAAACCAAGAGGCAGGGGAGAGGAATAAGAAGAACGAGCAGAATCGGGCTAGAAATAGAAGTAGAACCAAAGGAGAAGAAGACTGAAGGAAGGCTGGAACTGAGACTGAAAAAAAAATTGAAGCAAATCGAGGCTTGAGGGGAGAAGAGGAAGAGCAAACCGAGGCTTGAGGGGAAGCAGAACCTAGAAATTGAAACAAAACCAAGGAAGAAGAAGAGAGAATCGAAGTTGGGCTGCCCAAGAGAGGAGAAAAGAAAAAGAAAGAAGGAGAAAAAGAAAGGCTGGAAATTTGGAAAAGAAAAGGTAAAAATATATATGTATATATGTATATTTAATGTACATGTATATATATGTGTTGTATAAATATAGCATGTTAGTGTAAAGTAAAGTAGATGTGAAATAAAGATGGGACAGATGAGAAATAGACATAAACATATATATACATATATATATGTGATGATGAATAAATGGAAACAAATAATAATAATATATATGTGTATATACTTATGTGTATTTACATATAGGTGTATATGATAAAGGTGTATGTTAGTATAGGTACATACAAAAAATATATATAGAAATAAAAATATATAAACATACGTGTTGGCCTAGGTATGTACCATAATACGTACACACGAAGTAGTAACGAATAGGTTACGATTTTAACACAATTCGGACAATTCGCATGAATAGGATGCTAAGTATACAATTTCGGTGTAGGAGAATCGTAGAAGGAATTAAAGGAGGTACTAGGAGGCGTCACCACTCTAATTCAAAAATTTCGATAGATCAAGGTAAGGGGGTATAATTTAAAACGGTAATAGTTTACTTTCTGAACCATTATTAAGGACAGTTTACAAAGATTTGAACTATGACTTTCGAGCATTTTTTTTCTTTTGTTTTCTGAGTAAGAATGTGTTTTCCGAGTTGTATTCTGAATAATTGCATATTTCTGAATTTGACTTCTGAACAAGAGCATGTTCTCTGAAATTGTCTTTTGAATAAGATGATTTTATTTCGATATTTTTATGTATGAAAAATATAGCATGTTTTGAGACTAAAGGCCATTTATGTTGTATGCTAACGCATGTCACGTTCGCCTTTGTGGCTTCCGAACCTCGCCTATGTGGCGTCTGAACTTCGCCTGTCTGGCGTCTGAACTTCGCCTGTGTGGCATCTGAACTTTGCCTGTGTGGCGTCTAAACTTGGCCCTTGTGGCGTCTGAATTCCACCTTCGGGTGTCTGATCGGTGTACGACCTTGATCCCGTCTATAGCCTTACCATGGCCATAGGTTCTGAATTCCCTCTACGGAGGATGATTTTGTTATTGTCGCATGATAATTATATGGGCCAATGTAGTCTCTATCTGAATTAAACTCTGTTTTTCAGAATTTGATTTTATGATATGTGATTTTACATGTATTCATGTTTTAAGTATTCTGAATATACGAAAAGGTTATGTGATAACTGTTAAATACAAGTACGTAAAGAATTACGTTTTGAATCATGATGTTTTTGATTTTTCTTAATTTCGAAGGTCCTTTATAATAGTTTTCAAAGTGTAGCCATTATACGAATTATTATGTCTTTCTACATATTTGAATTACTAAGACCATTTTAAATGCATTTTCTTACTGGGTTTTTTTCCGAAAGCTCACCCTTCTACCTTTCAGACTATTTGCAGTGATCCGTAGGCGCTGCCTGGCACGTACACGATGTAGGCTAGTGGGAAAGAGCTACCCTAGGCTACTTTTTGTACACGCTGCAAAGGTATACAATTACATTCCTTTACCAGACATATTTGTATGCATAGACATATATTGAAAATATTTTGTTGGGATGTAATTTGTAAGGAAAACATTTGTAAAGAATATTACTTTTGGGATTATATTTTGAGATGATTGGTATTGAATCAAAATGGATGTGTTGGGTTGAAAATACGGATTTGGAAAGTATGTTTAGTAGTTGTGGATATCTAGGATTATTAAAACAATTGATTTGCAGGTGGGTAAGCTCATATATAAGCCGTTATGCTGTCGAAATTTCTATCAGCCATATATGTCAAAGTATGAAATTTAAATATAAATTCGAATAAAGAATTAGGAAAGGAGATTTGACACTGAACAGGAATACAACCTAAGTGAATAAAGGAATAAATGGGTAAATTAAATATATATAGTTTAAAAAAATCCCTCAATTTTCAAGGGTCAAGGGTTGTTACAGTTAAAGGTGGTATTAGAGCGAAGGTTGTCTAGTACTGCCAGCGTCGAAAATAAGGATAAAATTACATCCCAATGTCTGTGCTTGTCTGGTTATAGGTAATGTATACCTAATGACTTTAAGGTTTGATTTTTGGAATTATACGCAGGTATTAGATCACTCGTATGATGAGTGGAAGACGTGGACGCCCTCGGAGGTAGGCTCGGCCACCTCTACCTCCTCCACCGGAGCCAGAGAGTCTTAATTCTCGTATGGCTCAATTTGAGCAGCGATTGGAGCAGCACCTCGAGCGAGGCTTGGAGTCGATAGCTACCATGGTTGCCCAACACTTAGGGGCAAACGTTTCTGATTCAGTCGGCACGGCACCAATTCCTACTCCGGCGCCGACTCCTCCACAAGCACTACCTCCTTCTCCACCAGTTCCTCCAGTACCTATGGCGCCTCAGCCTCCTGTACAGGCCTAGAGGGTGGAGAGGATATTGGCAGGATGAGGGATTTCCTAAAGATGAAGCCTCCAGCATTCAAGGGGATTAAGAATCCTGTAGAGGCTGAAGAGTGGCTGGTAAATCTTAGGAAGATCTTCGACTTTCTGGGGTGTTCTGAAGTTGAGAAGGTTTCTAAGGCCACGTACATGCTGAAGGGCCAAGCAGAGTATTGGTGGGGATCCACCAAGGTCCTTTTGACTGCTCAGCATCCGATAATTAGTTGGGATGCATTCTCCACAGCCTTTAGAAATCAGTATGTTCCACGAGCTGCCCAGCAGAAGTTGAGGATGGACTTTTTGAATTTGGTACAGGGCAGTATGACCGTGGATGAGTACGAGAGTAAGTTTACAATGCTGATGAGGTATGACCCAGAGACGTTCCAGAATGAAGAGCGTCGTACGAAGAGATTTCTAGCAGGGTTGAAGCCAGCTATTCGAGATCGACTTCTGGGGTTATGGATTACTGAATTTCAGGATGCCCTGGGTAGAGCACAGATGATTGAGAGAGGGTTAAATGTCACACAGATGGAGTATGGATTTAAAAGAAAGACCAAGGATAAGAGTAGGCAGACGGAGTTTGTGAGACATGATTTTCGGAGGGGCCAGCCCAAGAGACAGAGGGCAGATGAGTCTCGGGCTAGGATTGATAGGCCCACGGCTCCTACAGCTACAATGCAGATTTCCAGAGGCTTCCAGTAGTACGAGAGATTGTGTACTAGTTGTGGTAATTTCCATAGAGGTGTGTGTCACTGGTCCTCAGGGAGCTGCTTTAGGTGTGGACAGAGGGGACACCTGATCAAAGATTGCCCACTGAATATGGTTCCACAGCCCCCAGAGCCACTAAGACAACCTGAGAGATAAGCTCCCCAAAGAAAAATCCCATAGAGATGGGCAACCGCAGCAGAGAAAGGCAAGAAGCCTGTCACTCATGGGAGAGTTTTTGCATTGGAAAGGGAGACTGCTGATGCCTCCACTGAGACTATTCAGGGTAAGCTTTTAATTTGCAATCATTAGGTACATGTATTTTTTGACTCAGGTTCCACACACTCATTCATATCACCCAATTTCGCACGTAAATCGCATGTTAAGCCTGAATCTCTATATTTTACGTTGCACGTTAGTACACCTATGTATAAATCACAAAAGACTGATATGGTGTGTAGAAATTGTGAAATCAAGGTAAGAGATAGGATCATATTAGCATATCTAATCTTGTTGAGCATGTATGGCTTTAATGTAATTTTGGGTATGGATTGGCTAGCCACCAACCGTATAAGTTTAGACTGCTACTCTAAGACTGTAGCCTTCTCCTTACCTAGTAAGTTCGATGTATGCTTTGTAGTTAAGGAATAAATTTTATGATTTTGACCATTGATGAAATGTTTTGATGAACGTATTAATGTGAAGGTTATGTTGCATTCATCATCGATACTAGTCGGGAATGTCTAAGTATTCAGGACATATCAGTGGTATGCGAGTTCCCGGATGTATTTCCTGAGGAACTATCAGGACTACCAGCGGAGAGAGAGTTAGAATTCACTATAGATTTGGCACTAGAGACCCAGCCAATCTCGAAGTCTCCTTACCGGATAGCCCCTGTTGAACTTGGAGAACTGAAAAAGCAGTTGCAAGACCTGCTAGACAAAGGGTTTATTAGGCCAAGTGTATCCCCGTGGGGAGCTCCGGTATTATTTGTGCAGAAGAAGGATGGTAGTCTCAGGTTATGTATAGACTACAGGCTGCTGAACAAGTATCCCTTGCCCAGAATAGATGATCTATTTGACCAGCTAAGAGGGGCTACGGTGTTCTCAAAAATTGAACTAAGATTGGGCTATCACCAATTGAGGATTAGGTAGGAGGATGTTCCGAAAACGACCTTCAGAATGAGATATGGCCACTATGAGTTCCTCGTGATGCCCTTTGGTCTAACTAATGCACTAGCTGCATTCATGAGCCTGATGAATGAGGTGTTCTGGGAGTATCTAGATCGGTTCGTCATAGTTTTCATCTACGATATTCTGATCTACTCAAAGTCCCGAGAGGAGCATAAGCAGCATTTAAGAGTGGTGCTCTAAACTCTCAAAGAGAAGCAGTTGTATGAGAAGTTGGATAAGTGTGAGTTTTGGTTGGAGCAAATAACATTTCTGGGCCATATTATTTCTAAGGACGGGGTGTCAGTGGATCCGTCTAAGGTTCAGGCAGTACTTAACTGGGAGATGTCGAAAACTGTTACAGAAATCTAGAGTTTTCTGGGACTAGCTAGATACTACAGGAGGTTTGTAAAAGGTTTCTCCAAGAGTGCAGCTCCACTGACTAAGCTGATACGCAAGGATATTCCATTCGAGTGGACTGATCAGTGTGAGCAGAGTTTTGAAGAGCTTAAGAAGAGGTTGACTATCGCCCTAGTCTTAACCATTCCTAGTGGGTCTGGAGGCTATGCATGTAAGACCCGATTTTAATTTAAACACGAAATGAGCAATGTAAAGGATTGAAATGGTATTCCCAAACACGTTGAAGGGTAAAACGATTAAAAGATCGAAAGTCGGTAAAAATTCGAGAAGAAAAATTTATTAAAAATATGAGAATGATAAATCTTGATTAATGAAGAAGAAATAATTAAATTTCGGATTAAATTGATCAAGATATGAATTTATTAGAATTAATCGAAATTTTCACCTCAAAAAACTATCCTGAAAATAATCGAAAAATATATCGCAAAGGCGAAATCGGACTGATAAATTCATTTACAGATTAAATAAATTTAATATGATATTTTTAGATATTTTGGGAATTTTTAATATTATTTTAATGATTAAAATAATATTAAAATCATTTACAAATTATAAAATAAAGTAAATGAAAAAAAACGAAATTGAAATTTGGAAAGAAAACACAGGGAGAGAGAAGTGGAAAAACGCGAAACGAAAGCCGAGGAAGAAGAGAGGCTGGATGGCCACCACCAGCGGCCAGCGGCCAGTCAAGCGGCCGAAAAATGAAAAGGGACTCCGTACGAACTCATCGGCACCGGTCACGCCCTCCACCGACTTCGAAATCCGACGAATCGGAAGGAGGAAGCCGCATAGAAAAAAGGGCATTCGGCGACCACCGGCGGGAGTTGGCTCCGATCGAGGCCAGCCGAGAGGTCCCCAGGCTGAGGCGCGCAGAACTGCAGCAGCGGCAAGCCGGGAACCGACCGAACGACGTCGACACGACCAAAAAGGGACTGAACCGGTCGGCGGTTCAGTGAGAAAGTGACTGTGCTGAACCGGACCGTGTCGGTTCAGCCAAAAAGAAAAGGAAAAAAAAAGAAAAAAGAGGAAAAATTGAGGAAAATTTCAGTGATGCCCTAGCTATGTGCTAGTATATGATAAGAAATAAGAAGATACTACCCATGTTTATAATTATTATTGCTGTACGAACCTGATCCAGTCTACAGCCCCCTTTACCATGGCCATAGGTATGATGACTCTCCACGGAGAATGACACGTATCGTATGACTTAGTTATAGCCTAGTCTCCTCGATTTGATTATGAAAAATCGACTATGATGAATGAATATGTGTTTTCATGATTACGAAATATTCATGAAATGTTTACGAAATGACTATGAATTATTCATGAAAAGTTTACGAAATGATTATAAAATATTCATGAAATGTTTACGAAATGATTATGAATTATTCATGAAAAGCTTACGAAATGATTATGAAATATCCATGAAATGTTTACGAAATGATTATGAAATATGCAAGAAATGTTTACGAAGTGATTATGAAATATTCATGAGATGTTTACGAAATGACTACAAATATTCATGAAATGTTTATGAAATGATTTATGAAATGTTCATGAAAGGTTTATGAAAAGTTGTAAAATGGTTAAGCATGTAATTTGTTTTAAAGATACGCATGCTTTATGACAATTATGCATGAAATGGAAATTTATGTATTGCATTAAGTTTCGTTATATGAACAACTTCAAATGTTTTTATATATCAGAACTACTTTAAGAGCATTACCTTACTGGGCTTTTCCCCAAAAGCTCAACCCTCTACCTCTCAGATTTTTACAGTGAATTACAGCTAATAAATGCTATGTAGACGACGTAGGCTGGCGGATATGAGCTTCCCCAGACTACCTTTTGTATATGCGTGAGGTATACATTCTTATCTCTTTACCAGACTATTTGTATGCACAGACATCTATTGAAAATAATGTGTCGGGATGAAATCTGTATAAGGATAAATTAAATGAGATATTTTTAAGGATTGACACTGAATAGGAATATAGCCTAAGTGAATAAGGGAATAAGTGGGTAAATTAAATTCAAAAAAAAATTCTCGATTTTCAAGGGTTAAGGGTCGTTACACTGGCACGACCAAAACATCCCTGAACCGGTCGGTGGTTTAGCAGAGAACCTTCTAAAC
Source organism: Firmiana major (assembly GCA_033439115.1). Classification (NCBI taxonomy): domain Eukaryota; kingdom Viridiplantae; phylum Streptophyta; class Magnoliopsida; order Malvales; family Malvaceae; genus Firmiana; species Firmiana major. The sequence continues at coordinate 37,992,929 of CM065908.1, read as the reverse complement.
TGAATCGAACCGGACCGGTTCAGCCAAGGAGAAAAGGGGAAAAAAGATAAAAGAAAGAAAAAGGAAAAGGAAAATTTTTGGGATTACATCGGACTTCGGGTAAGTCGATACGAGGTCAAAAGTGACCGATTTAATTTTCGATAAATTTATTTAAATTATATTTAATCAGAAATTGACCCGGAGTTAAATTTACAAAATTGTACAGTTCGACGATTAATTTCGAACGGAAGCCCGATCAAACTCCGATTCGCGTACCATCGTACAATCTCAGGTAAGTAAAGCTCATTTATAACAATTAAGTGATTTATGCGTATTTAAGATTTAATTTACGCATTTCAGATTAAATTCCGCAATTAGTGAATTATATTCAGAATTTTGAAATAAATGTCGTAAATATTATTCAGGCTATCCAAAGAGCTTGGAATAAAGCTCAATGGGTATTGATAGGCCCAATGAGTCAATAGACCCTGATAAACGGGCTTAATACGGATTAAGACCCAATTAAAGTGTTTAAGGCCTATTAATAGTAAACGAGCCCATTTAAGCGAAATGAACTGTATTAAATGTGTAATACATTAGGAAACATGGAATTAATCCAGTGAATGGTTAAATGCAGCTCCAAAGTCATATTGAGAGTGGCTGGACTGCGAGGTTTGGATAACACAGAGGAAGAGAGGTCACACTACGTGATCCAAGGTAGGGGACTCTTGCAAGTAGCTAGAGATATCTGTGCATATTTTCATTGGATTTTACATTCACTGAAATTGTTTGAGGGTCAGAGAAAATCTATAATAATTATAGGGACCCGATATGGATAAATTACGATTTTGCCCATAGTTAGGCAAAAAGTTAAATTTTGGGAAAAGTGGTAAAAAACATGGAAATGATGTTTTGAGTGGTTTTTACTGCTGTGTAGCAGAAGAGTAGGTGGATGGGCTAATGTTTCGAGGTCGATGTAAACTAAGAACACTTTATAGTGCTGATTTTAGTGATTTTAAACATCCCTATTTTTAAAGAGCCATCTACCGAATTATGTAGAAACAATCGTGCTGGAGCACAGCTTGCACTTGATTTCAGATGTTTTTCACATACATTAGTGCTAGAGGTTTACTCGCACTACATTTACTTGACATGCATGATAGAGTACTCGAGCATTGCTCGTACTCAGTTTTATGTGATTTGTGCATGATAGAGTGCTGGAGCGATTAGCTCGTACTCGAGTTTTACATGAGATGCATGACAGAGTGCTGGAGCGTTGCTCGTACGCGATTCTTTATGATTTGTACATGACATAGTACTTGAGCGATTTGCTCGTACTTGATTTGAATGAGAACTATGCATGACTTGGTGCTAGAGGTTTACTCGCACTAGTGTTGATATTTTGACATGCATATACAGTGTTTTGAGGCAGAGCGTTGACTGTGAGTCACACTCAAGATGCGCACTGTAGTTTTACGTGATATATAAACATGTTAGAAAAACTGTGACGATTTCCTCCGTGTAGACTGAGTGTCACACTGTTGAGATGTTCTCACGTGGATTTAGAGACGTGGCATTGATTCCATAGTATGAGGGCTAAGACCTATGGTAGGCACCCCGACTATGATGTATTTCCATGGTATGAGAGGCTAAGACCTATGGCAAGCTCCCCGACCATGATGTATGGGTCCACGGGTGTACGTTATACCGTGCGTGTGGCGTGGAGTACATTGTACCGTGTTTTGGGTTGTGGAGTTGTGGAGGAAAGTGTTGATAGCTGGCGGTTGTGATGGATTGACCCCCCTCCCGTTACAGCAGTGATAACCAACACACCGAGTACTGTGTTGCCTGAGATTTCACCACATGTTAGGATATGGCCATAGTCCGGAGATATTGCATTTAGCCACTGAGTCTCACATGATATATCACATGTGTTTTATGATACGGGTAGACCTGAGGGATGGGTCGAAACCCGATTGATTTGTTTGTGTTGTGATGAGAAATGTCATATTTACTGTGTTTTAATGTAAATGGCATATTTTATATAAAGGCATTCTTAAATGATTAAATATGCATTGTTTTGCACGAATGCCTCTGATTGATAAACCAGTATGTGTTTAGTACATGGGATTTTAAATCTGTACTATATTATATATATATATATATTTTAAACATGCTTTTGAATTGAGAGAAGGAAAGGCAAAGCACTATTTTTAGTAGATAGTATGGATGTCTACTTGCTTGCCTAATTTCCTTACTGAGCGCGTTGATAACTCATCCCATTCATTTTCCCCCCATCTCTACAGATTCTCGTCAGTAGATCGAGTCGATCAAGGTATTGCATTCCTTTGATCCGCTGTCACTCCCCATCTAGCAAAAGGTATATACAAGCGTAATCTTTTGTATCTGAACAATGCATAAACACAGTGATATACACGGTAGCAATATTGGGGATGTAAATGTAATGATGTAATTATATTTAAGTATATGAACTTACTTATGATATGAATGTCATGTATGTATGATACGAAAAAGAATGGTAAGGTATGTATGGATGAGGAGACTAATGCCTATTCACAGCCCAACTGTTGAAGAGATAAAGGTGAGAAAAAAGTGAAAAATTTATTGTGATTTTTGGTAAGTCGCGTGTGGGAGGAGGGCGTGACAGTGACAGATAGAGAATTATTCTCGAATTGGTAAAACAAACCTCTGAGGATGTTCAGTTGATTATGAAAGATTAGGAACACCTCAGAGTAGACAGAAAAGCTATGCTGACAAAAGACAGAAAATCATTGAAATTCACCGAGGGTGAATTAGTATTGTTGGAATTTACATGCCCTTAGGACATAACATAAGGACATAGCGAGATTCGGAAAGAAGGCAAATTGAATTTCATTAGAGTAAATCCTTTGAGACATTGAACAAAGTGGAAGATAAGGCATGTAGGTTGGCGTTACAACTTGAATAAGCAGGCACCCACAATGTGTCCCATCTTTTGATGCTTCAGAAGTACTATCCGGACCCAACATATGTGATCGGATATGAGCTCCAACAGCTCAGCTCAATGAAAGTTTAACGTATGTTGGAAAATCGATTCGGGTATTAGATAGAAGGAGAAAGTGTTGAGGTTTAAGACGATCTCCCTAGTCAAAGTACGTTGGTAGTATTACACTCCAGAAAAAGTTACATGGGAATTAAAGAGTATGATGCGATAGACGTACTCGGAGTTATTTATGGACCTATTTGACTTGATTCTAATTTGGAGGACAATTTCTTAAGTGGGGGAGATTGTAAGACCCTATTTTAATTTAAACACGAAATGAGCAATGCAAAGGATTGAAATGGTATTCCCGAACATGTTGAAGTGTAAAACAGTCAAAAGATCGAAAGTCAGTATAAATTAGAGAAGAAAAATTTATTAAAAATATGAGAATGAGAAATCTTGATCAATGAAGAAGAAATAATTAAATTTCGGATTAAATTGATTAAGATATAAATTTATTGGAATTAATCAAAATTTTCATCTCGGGAAACTATCCCGAAAATAATTGAAAAATATACCGAAAAGGCAAAATTGGACTGATAAATTCATTTACGAATTAAATGAATTTAATATGATATTTTTAGATATTTTGGAAATTTTTAATATTATTTTAATGATTAAAATAATATTAAAATAGTTTATAAATAATAAAATAAAGTAAATGAAAAAAAAATGAAAATGAAATTTGGAAAGAAAACACGGGAAGAGAGAAGTGGAAAAATGCGAAATGGATGCCGAGGAAGAAGAGAGGCCTGACGGCCACCACCGGTGACCAAAGGCCAGTCAAGTGGCCGAAAAATGAAGAGGGACTCCATGCGCACTCATCGGCATCGGTCACGCCCTCCACCGACACCAGAATCCGGCGAATCGAAAGGAGGAAGCCGCAGAGGAAAAGAGGGCATTCGGTGGCCACCGACGGGAGTTGGCTCCGATCGAGGCTAGCCGAGAGTTCCCCAAGCTGAGGCGCGCCGAACGGCAGCAGCGGCACATCGAGAACCGACCGAATGATGTCGACACGACCAAAAAGGGACTGAACCGGTCGGCGGTTCAGTGAGAAAGTGACTGTACTGAACCGGACCGGACCGGTTCAGCCAAAAAGAAAAGGAAAAAAAAGAAAAAAAGAGGAAAAATTGAAGAAACTTCCAGTGATGCAATCGAGTTACGGGTAAGTCAGTAAGCAGTCGAATTGACCGATTTAAATTTCAAACTATTTAATTTGATTAATATTCGACTGAAAATTTACCCGAAAAAATATTAAATTTTGTAGCTCGACAATTGACGTCAAATGAGAGCTCGAGACAGCCTAGATTTGTGTACGATCATGGAATATCGGGTAAGTAACCCTTATTTACGACAATTTTACATCGTTATACGTGTTAAAATTTACCGCATAAATTACAGATTTAATTTCCGCATAAAATGAATTATATTCTGAAAATTTGGATAAATTGTCGTAAATAATTCATAAGCTATTCGAGAGTTTAGAACGAGGTCCAATAAATACCGATGGGCCTAGTGATCCTAATAGGCCTCGATAATGTGAATAGTAAGTGGAAAAACGGGCTAAAGGCCGATTAAGGCCCATTATGGTGTAATCGGGCCCAATATGGGTAAACAGGCCCAATAATTTAAATTAAGCCCAAAAAGATGAAATACAATTAATTGTATTGTATTTGACCTGATGTATATTTATACGTAGTTCCAGAGATTTGATTGAGAGCAAATCGGACTGCACGACGAGACATTAGTGGGAAAGGTCAAACTGTACAGAAAAATGAGGTAAGGGAATTGTGTGAGTAGCTAGAGGTAGCTACACGTATTTTAATAGTTTTTGTATACACTAATTATGTATGTATACACGGTTATTGCATAATGATTCTAAAAGTGGTTTAAATGATTTTAAGGATCGAAATAGGTAAAAAGGCTATTTTACCCCTATTGAGGGAAGTTCACCTAATGATGGTGAAAGCATGACATGCATGAAATGCATGATTTAAGGAATTTTCTGAATTAAGGGATTTTATTGGTTTTAATCAAAACAAATCGATAGATTGGCCAGTAATTGCTTAAATTTAATAAGATAACAATACGTAGGTGTTATTTATATTTAAATGAAATTTCTTTGGAAAACGGCCAATTATCAAGTTTATATGGAAACAGATAGTGCTGGCGCATAGCTCGCACTATATATGCGTTTGTGAGTGTGCATAAAATGTGCTTGAGCAGTTGCTCGCACTGACTTGTGTGACATCATATGCATGAAATGTGCTAGAGGGGTTGCTTGCACTGATTTTATTATTGTGAAATGCATGAGGAGTGCTGGAGCCTAGCTCGCACTCTGTTTTGACATGTTTTGACTGTTCTGATTTGTTTTGACTTGATATGCATAAAATGGTGTTGGAGCGATTGCTCGCACTAGTTTTTATGATTTGACATACATGAGAGGTGTTGGAGCTTAGCTCGCATCCTGCTTTGATATAATATTGCATAAAAGCCATGTTGGAGTGTAACTCGCATGAGATTTGATGTATTTATGCATAAGCCGTATTGGAACGTTGCTCGTACGAAGTTTTGATTTACTTGAGCATTCATTCGTGCTGGAGCATTGCTCAAACGTGATTTTCTATGGATTTATAATTCATTTTTAAGTCGTACTGGAGCGCTGCTCGTACGTAGATTTCATTGATTTCTATGAAACCGTGCTAGAGCTTTGCTCGCACGAGATTTTTTGATATCATGAATTTGCATAGAGCCGTGCTTGAGCTTTGCTCGCACAGGGATTTATATGACACGCATATAGCCGTGTTGGAGCCTCCTGTAGACTGTGTGTCACAGTGAGATGATATGCTCACACGTGCATACTGAGACAGAGATGGAATGGGTGGCTAAGACCTATTGCAGGTACCCCTGACTGAGCTTGGGTTCATGGAGTACGTTGTACCGAGCATGTCACACGGAGTACGCTGTACCGTAGGGATTATTGGAGTGGAGTGGCATTAGCCAAGAGGCAGCAAACCTTGCTCTCGTAATCCTGGTGTTATGCTATTCTGGCGGGTAGGATGAGCCACCTCCCATTTCAGGTGTGATACCCCGCACATTAGGTACCGTGTTGTCAGGGATCACAAGGTTATGGCCATAGTCCTATGTTGTTATTGATAGTCACCTGCTTGTCTCACATGATATAACTATTGGTCGATAGACCAAGGTAGACCCGAGGGAGGGGTCAGACCCCCGATTTTATGATTTTATGATATGTGACTGTGAAAGAAGGGTGGTTTTATAACTGAAGTTTTATAATGAATTTTAATGAATTGTTTTATGAGATGATTGACCCGAAAGAGTTAGTTTATACTGCAGTTTTAATGAAATGATTTGAATGCAGTAGCATGATGGTGTTTTCCATGCTTTCATTTCAAATTCATGATTTGTCTTACATGACATGAAAGAATGCATGATCTTGTTTTACTTCATGCTAATTATGATTTAAGGATGTCACATAAAATGCTATTGATGCATAAGTAGTATGATTTATATATGCACGAACAGTTTTATAGATTAAGTCATGATGAAATACATGAATTTGTGCTTGAGATTTTAATGAAAAGAAATGGATTTTAAGGGCATGACATTATGAGCATGTAGATAGTGGAGCTATCTACTTACTTGTATAATTGCCTTACTGAGCGTGTGGTTTGTTCACCCCCCTTATTTTTCCATCTTTTGAAAGCACTTGTAATAGTTATTGAGCGGCTGGGGACTTGCATTCTTGGTATCCGCTGCTTCCCCTCGAGAAACAGGTATACACATTTGTATGGTTTTGTATCTAAATATGTAATGCATAGTACTGTAAACGGATGTGATGTCGAGGATGTAGGGTTATAAATACCATTATGTATATATTTAATTAAAGTCAAATGATAGTAAACTCTGACATATGAATGTGAATATGGAAATGGAATGGTAAATAGTGTGAGGTACCTAACATCGAATCATAGCCCAACTGTTTGTAATATGGTCACGATGAGAGAAATGTAAGAATTAAATAATAAATGGAAAAGCAAAAAATTTATTCTGATTTTTAGGTAATTTTCGTGGCAATGCAGTATATAGTGATGCATCATACCAAGGCTTGGGGTGTGTACTTATGCAGCATGGGAGAGTGGTTGCATATGGTTCTCGCCAACTTAAGAACCATGAAAGGAATTACCCCACCCATGACTTGGAGTTAGCCGCGGTTGTTTTTGCTTTGAAGATATAGTGGCACTATCTGTATGGAGAAAGGTTTCAGATTTTTACTGACCACAAGAGCTTGAAGTATATATTTGATCAGAATGAGCTAAATATTAGACAAAGACGGTGGATAGAGCTCCTCAAGGATTATGATTGTGAGATTCTGTATCACCCGAGCAAGGCAAACGTAGTGGCAAGTGCTTTAAGCAGGAAGAGGATGATTTCTTTTATGATGGTCAGAAAATGGGAGTTGTTGGAGCAGTTTGCCAAACTCAGTGTTAGTGTGGAAACAACAGATGTTGGGTTCATAGCTAGTTTACAGATTGAACCTAGTATACTGGATCAGATCAGGACTGGATAGAGGGGTGATCAGAAATTATTGGACATGGTTAGTCAGGCAAGACAGGACGTACAGTCAGACTTTGTGGTCGGTGAGGACGGGTTGATGAGATTTAGGGACCGTATATGTGTCTCAAACGATGATGCCCTACGACAAAGGATCTTAAAGGAGTCCCATTATTCTCAGTACACCATGCACCCATGAAGCACTAAGATGTACCATGATTTACAGAGGGTGTATTGGTGGGTCGGTATGAAAAGAGATGTAGCTGAGTTTATGGCCAAGTGTCTGATTTATCAATAGATTAAGATCGAACACCAAAGGCCAGCGGGATTACTTAAGTCTCTTTCAGTGCCTACTTAGAAATGGGAGCACATTACTATGGATTTTATTATGGGTTTACCAAGGACCCAAAAGATGCATGATGCAATCTGGGTGATCGTAGATAGATTGACTAAGAGTGCCCACTTCCTAGCCATCAAAAGTACAAACTCCTTGAGTGCTTTGGCAGAGTTATATGTGAGAGAGATAGCTCGGTTGCATGGGGCTCCCGTGAGCATTACATCTGATAGAGATTCCCGAATCACCTTTAGATTTTGGGCTCATTTTCAAGAAGCCATGGGATCTCAGCTTAATTTGAGCACAACCTATCATCCTCAGACTGATGGTCAGTCCAAGAGGACCATTCAGACCTTAGAGGATATGTTGAGGGCGTGCATTTTTGAGTTTAAGGGCTCATGGGATGATCATCTACCTCTCGCAGAGTTCGCTTACAACAACAGCTATCATGATAGCATCGGGATGGCACCTTATGAGGCCTTATATGGTAGAAGATGTAGGTCTCTTGTGGCTTGGGAAGAAGTGGGTGACAGAAGGATCTTGGCACCCGAGTTGGTGGAACAGGCAGCAGAAGGTGTTCGGATAATTGTGATAGACTTAAGACCGCACAAAGTAGGCAGAAGAGTTATGCGGATAAGCATAGGCGGCCACTTGAGTTTCAGATTGGGGACTTCGTGTTTCTTAAGGTATCTCCGTGTAAAGGTATCATGCGGTTCGGGAAGAAGGAGAAGTTGAGTCCTCGCTTCATTGGTCCCTTTGAAATCCTAGAGAGAGTGGGAGATGTAGCCTACAGACTTACCTTACCACCGCAGCTTTCTGGGGTACATAATGTCTTCCATGTCTCGATATTAAGGAAGTATAATCCGGATCCCTCACACATGATTGAGTATGAGCCCTTGAGCATTCAAGAGGATATGATCTACGTTGAACGACCTATCCGAATTTTGGACAGAAAGGAAAAGGTACTTCGAACAAAGACGATACCTCTGGCAAAGGTTCTCTGGCAACACCATTCGATTGAAGAAGTTACATGGGAGCTAGAGAGCCTCATGAAAGAGAAGTACCCACATCTATTCTGATGGACCTGAATGAATTTGGAGGACCAAATTCTCTTAAGGTGGGGAGAATGTAAACACCACAAATTTCCTATATTTAATTAGACTATATAAGAATAAAAATAATATGTTTTAATAGAAGCGCGAATAATCGTTGTAGGGCTCGAGGAGTATGGGAGCCAAGAAGCCCGTGAATGACAGGGAACCCGAAGATACAAGAAGTGATGAAGCAAATGCAAGCATGGAGGGATTGAAAAATTTTAATTCATTAGTTGAAAATTTTGATGTAAAACTTATATCGGGGATTTATATGGAGTGATGAGATCCCAATAATATTTCATTTTCGAAATAATGAAAATTTCATGGAAGGCATGAATATTATGTCCTTGGATAAGTTTATAAAGAAGAAAAAATATATATATATATATATATGTATAATAATATATATATACTAGACAAATTTAAATGGATAGATGGTAATATATATATATATATATAATATATATATATATTATGTAATGTATAGTATGTAATATATATATGTATTAATAAATAAAAATAATGCATGAGACAAATAGAATGAAATGGAAATAAACATAAAACAAAAAAAATAATAATATCACTAAACAAACAAATAATATATATCTATATATTAATATAATGTGTATATATATATATATTAATAATATATATATATATATATGTTAATATAATATATTAAGCCTTGTACATAATTGGCTTTCGAAGAAAGCCAATTCCGTTTGCTGCATTTTTGAAAAGTGCAGAGTCTGTAGCTGGGAGCAGGAAAGGAAAAAGAAAAGAGAAAGGAGAAGAGGAAGAAGAAGGAAAGGGGAAAGAGAGGGTTGGTCGGCCGAAAGAGGAAGAAAGAGGAGAAGAGAAGAAAACTGATTGGCCGAGAAAGGAGAGGAAGAAAGAAGAGAAAGGAAGAAAGAAGAGAAAGGAAGAAATGGAAGAAAGAAAAAGGAAGGAAGCAGAACAGGGGCTGGAAATAGAAGAAAATCGAGGGAGCTGAAAACTGGAAGTGAGACCGCGAGGCAGGGGAGAAGGAGAAGAGCAGACCGAGAGTGAGAGTGAAGCAGAATCATGAAACTAAAGCAAAACAGAACTAAAGCTAGGAAGTGAAACCGAGAGGCAGGGGATTGGAAGAAGAAAACCAAGACTGAAGCTGGAAGTGAAACCGATAGGCAGGGGGGAGGAAGAAGAAAACTGAGACTGAACCTGGAAGTGAAATCGAGAGGCAGGGGAGAGGAAGAAGAAGACCGAGTAGAATCGGGCTGGAAAACAGAAGTAGAACCGAAGGAGAAGAATACTGAAGGAAGGCTGGAACCGAGACTGAAAAAAAAGAAATTGAAGCAAAGGAGGTGATCGAAGGAGGATGAGGATGATGGAAGGCTGGAATCGAGACTGAAAAAAAAAGAAATTGAAGCAGACCGAGGCTTGAGGGGAGAAGAGGAAGAGCAAACCGAGGCTTGAGGGGAAGCGAAACCTGGAAATTGAAACAAAACCGAGGAAGAAGAAGAGCAAACCGAAGCTGGGCTGACCGAGAGAGGAGAAAAGAAAAGGAGAAAAGAAAAAAAAAGAGGAAAGAGAAAGGCGGGAAGATTGGAAAAGAAAAGGTAAAAATATATGTATATATGTATATTTAATGTACATGTATACATATGTGTTGTATGTATATAGCATGTTAGTGTAAAGTAAAGTAGATGTGAAATAAAAATGGGAAAGATGAAAAATAGACAAAAACATATATATATATATATATATATATATATATATGTGTGATGATGAATAAATGAAAAAAAATAATAATAATATATATGTGTATATACTTATGTGTATATACATATAGGTGTATATGATAAAGGTGTATGTTAGTATAGGTACATATAAAAAATATATATAGAAATAAAAATATATAAACATACGTATTGGCATAGATGTGTACCATAATACATACACACGAAGTAGTAACGAATAGGTTACGATTTTAACACAATTCAGACAATTCACATGAATAGGATGCTAAGTATACAATTTCAATATAGGAGAATCGTAGAAGGAATTAAAGGAGGTACTAGGAGGCGTCACCACTCGAATTCGAAAATTTCGATAGATTGAGGTAAGGGGGTATAATTTAAAACGGTAATAATTTACTTTCTGAACCATGATTAAGGAAAGTTTACAAAGATTTGAACTATGACTTTCGAGCATGTTTTCTGCTTTTGTTTTCTGAGTAAGAATGTGTTTTTCGAGTTATATTCTGAATAATTGTATATTTCTAAATTTGACTTCTGAACAAGAGCATGTTCTCTGAAATTGTCTTTTGAATAAGATGATTTTATTTCGATATTTTTATATATGAAAACTATAGTATGTTTTGAGACTAAAGGCCATTTATGTTGTATGCTAACGCATGTCACGTTCGCCTTTGTGGCGTTTGAACCTCGCCTATGTGGCGTCTGAACTTCGCCTGTGTGGCGTCTGAACTTGGCCCTTGTGGTGTCTGAATTCCACCTTCGGGTGTCTGAACGCTGTACGACCTTGATCCCGTCTACAGCCTTACCATGGCCATAGGTTCTAAATTCCCTCTACGATGGATGATTTTGTTATTGCCGCATGATAATTATATGGGCCAATGTAGTCTCTATCTGAATTAAACTCTGTTTTTCAGAATTTGATTTTATGATATGTGATTTTACATGTATTCATGTTTTAAGAATTCTGAATATACGAAAAGTTTTGTGATAACTGTTAAATACAAGTACGTAAAGAATTACGTTTTGAATCATGGTGTTTTCGATTTTTCTTAATTTCGAAGGTCCTTTATAATAGTTTTCAGAGAGTAGTCATTATACGAATTATTATGTCTTTCTACATATTTGAATCACTAAGACCGTTTTAAATGCATTTTTTTACTGGGCTTTTTCCCGAAAGCTCACCCCTCTACCTTTGAGACTATTTGCAGTGATCCGTAGGCGCTACCTGCCGCGTACACGATGTAGGCTGGTGGGAAAGAGCTACCCTAGGCTACTTTTTGTACACGCAGCAAAGGTATATAATTACATTCCTTTACCAGACATATTTGTATGCACAGACATATATTGAAAATATTTTGTCGGGATGTAATTTGTAAGGAAAACAATGTAAAGAATATACTTTTGGGATTATATTTTGAGATGATTGGTATTGAATCGAAATGGATGTGTTGGGTTGCAAATGCGGATTTGGAAAGTATGTTTGGTATTTGTGGATATCTAGGATTGTTAAAACAATTGATTTGTAGGTAGATAGGCTCATATATAAGTCGTTATGCTGCCAAAATTTCTATCGACCATATAAGTCAAAGTATGAAATTTAAATATAAATTCGGATAAAGAATTAGGAAAGGTGATTTGACACTGAACAGGAATACAACCTAAGTGAATAAGGAAATAGTGGGTAAATTAAATATATATAGTTAAAAAAATCCCCCAATTTTCAAGGGTCAAGGGTCATTACAGTAATTGATGACATATGGTGACAATTTGAACATATAGTGATTGAGGATGACTTTGAATCATGATAGGGTAATGTAAGGGCTTAAGAAACATTATGGTATATGTTCTGGAGGATTCGTGAATGTTCAAATAGTTTTTAAGAATTGTGAATTTTCATTTAATTGTTATTTAAATAATTGTCCAATGCTATGAGGACGTCTCGTGAAGATCAGGGTATTAATATCAATATTTTGAGGTATAGGTGACTGAAATGATATGATGAGAAGTCTATCCGATTTTGGACCTAAAGGAAAATGTACTTCGATCGAAGGCTATACCGTTGGTTAAGGTCCTATGGCAGCATCATACGATTGAAGAAGTTATTTGGGAGCTAAAGAGTCTCATGAAAGAGAAGTACACTCACCTATTCTGATGGACCAAGAAGAATTTGGATGACCAAATTCCTAAAAGTGGGGAGAATATAAAATCCACTAATTTCCTATACCTGTTTACAAGTTAACCAAGTGATACATTAAGGATTAACTAAGTGTTACTTGTAGGATTCATAGAGCATGGAAGTTGAAAATTGGAGCTAAGTCATTAAGCATGAAGTCCAAGGTAAGAAATCTTATTTAAAGTGAATTTCAAGTATTTATGTTCATACGGGGGTGTTTGTATGCATGAGAATTGGGTTAAAATTAGTTAATATGAATTAAATTAGCAATTTCCTAAAGTTAGTGAAAAACTGAGAAAACAAAGTAAGTAAATTAATTTAATAAAATTTCGTATGTTAAAAAGAATTAATTCAATAAGTTAATAAATTAATATATGGTAAAAACACTTGGAATAATTAAAATAGGTTTGAATTACCATTGTTTAGGTCATGGAATAAATTGGTAAAATAAATCAAAAAGCTGAAGGAAAAATCTTGTTTGTTGGAAGAAAATTAGGGTGAAAGTTTTAAAAAAATGATTCGAAGGCCAAGATAAAGTCAAAATGGTTCCAAATTCTATACACATCTACCTTAAGGTGTTAATGATTTTTGGTAAAATTTAGATGGTGAAACAAGGTCATTAAGGCCATAAGAAAAATTGAACAAGTAAGGCTAGACAGAACCGAAAATACTGATGAGTTTCTTGCTTGGCCGAATAGTATGCATGGAAAATGCATGCAAGTTAGCCATGCAAATAACCTACCACCACTTAGCATTTTAAGAGACACATTAAGCTATTTAAATATGATAATTTGAGATGTCAAAAGTGCCATAAAGTTTGCTAAAATTGTGCGGGAAAATGGATTACTAAATCTGAAAACTAGCTCTACCTAGTCCCACTTCATCTAACTTCGCACTAAGTGACATTAATTTATATTTTCCTTGAACTTATCAATTACCAACATTTATATTAGATATATTAAAAAGTATTTTGAATAGCCAAAAATGTGTGGCAATGTGTTGGAAATAATTCAAATAAAATTATAAAATCAAGTCAGTAGAAACTACCTACTCCCGTTAACTACTGGACTTTAAAAATTATTTAATTTGATTATATTGGAGATATGATCTAAAGCCACCCTTTTAATTTAGATGGAACACACATCAAGGTATTTTTTAGCTAAAAACAAGACCAAAAGAAGTTAAGGCCAAAGCTCTTTCCCTTCACTTTCCTAGCCGCAGGCGTTCTCTACCCTATTGGACTGCAAGATTTTTTACAAACTCTTGAAGGCTGATTCGAGCTTTACCCAAGAAGAATCATTTTCTCCTTGCTCAGCCCTATACCACATATAATATTTCCAGATTGTTCCAAAGTTTTTTAGGTGGTGGTCAAACCTCTGGAAGATTGCTTGGCATATTTTGAAGCATTTCTAGAGCATTGAGATGGTGTGATTTTTAGAAAAAAAAAGAATTGGGTTGGGTTTTCTTCATACTAAATGATTCTCTCCTTGTTACAACACATAATTTTCTTTGGATCCTTTTGAGAAGTGTTGAGGGCTAAAACAAGAGGCCAAATAAAATCTAACCTAGTGATAGGTGTCCTTGATCAATCTAGATTTAAGAATTTTTACAAAATTCTAGAGGCCGAGCCAACCTTAACTCAAGAAGAGACTTTTGTTCCATACCCTTCTCTCTATAATGTATAAAAAATTTATATCATTCCAAGGTCATTTGAGTGATGAAAAGCTTACTGTAAGTTGCTGGACAGAAGCTGTCCTAAACCAAGGTAAGAACAACTTTGGTTCCTTTGATCTTTGGTTGATTTTTAAGGTTGTTTTAAGTGTTTTAAGACCATGAATGTTGTAATTTACATAACAGGAAGTCTTAAAGGTGATTTTGAGGCTAGTCAAACTTGGTCAAAGGAGGGTAAGGATTTTTAGAAGAATTCTAAATTAATATATATTGTGTTTGATGATGTTTTAAGGTGTTTGGCTAAAGTAGAAAATTAAAATAAAATGAGTATGAGAACTTTATGGTTTCGACCATGTGAGATATTGTGGAGATGATGACTCTTGATCGTTTATGTTATTGCTAAGGTGTTATTTAAGGCTAGGAGAATTAATTTATGTGATTGAAATGAAGTGAAAACTAAGATAAGGGTAAATGGCATTTTTAGCCATGATGAAGAATGTTGGGTAATTGACTTAAGTTTATGGTTCTAGCTATTGTTTTATGTGTGTGTTGAGGTGTATTAAATTGTGTCCAAGCTATAAATAAAATGAAATGAACAAAGTAGCATTGAGGGTGCTTAAATGTTACATTCGGCTAAAAAGAAAACCGTAGAGTTAATGGCTTAGTTCAATGTGATTCATGGCTGGCATATGTGCATAAAGGTTTATTAGGATGAGTTGAATACTAATTGAAAATATTTAAAATGCGTTTCATAGCAAGGTGGTGTGATTCGTCAAATTGGAAGTAAGCTCAGTGATTAAGGAATTTGCTTGCTGCTTTGGTGTGCGAGAGGTAAGGAATGTACTCTAAATCCATAATGGTATCATTTATCTTTCTTTTAATAAATAAAAATGTATGAAGCATGATTTGATTGCTCAAAATCAGGTTTAGACGATTTTTGAACAAGAAATTAAGAATTTATTAAATTATAGGAGAAAATCTCGATTTAAGCTTGTTTAATAGGAATTTACGAAAATTAATTTATGTAGACTTATAAGCCTAAAATTGTAAGATTTCAATAGCTCAATCTTTATCTTGTTGATGTATAAGACTTTTTGAAAGTAAAATATGTGATTTTAAGACTATGTGAACTTCAAACTTGATTTCTAAAAATATTTTAGAAAATCCTGATTATGAGATTATTTGTGAAATTATTTGAAATTTTGTGAGACTGTAGACTTCCCTAGTACATGCGCTGGTGAATTTACATTAGATGTTCATGTCATTACCCGCATGATGAGTGTCCTTGGTGTCTATGCCCTAGTTGTGTACTAGATTGTGTGATTGTAAAAGTTGTTGTACGACCATAATCCAAACTATAGCTTACCATAGCCATTGGTACTATTCCCTTCGCTGAGGATGACTTATTTTGTGTACCGCATGATAGCTTTAAGATTTATGCCTAGTCTCCATGTGAATTTGTGAATTCAAACTTTTTGAAATAATTGTGAAATTTATGTATATTATTTGTGAAATTTATGAATTTGGTTTTTTGAGACTTTATGTGATTTAATTATGAGAAATTATGATTTTCGACATTATACTTTGATTTTGAAAAAGGCATGGTGATTACTTAAAATACATATATGATTTTAAAAGCATAATTATTTTTACAAATGTTTTTATGCTATTATTGTTTTAAATGCATTTCTTATTGAGCTTTACCCAAAACTCACCTCCTGCTCTTTCAGATTTTTTGCAATAATCGTACTTGTGGAGTAGATAACATAGGTTGGTGGATTGACGCCTCCCCAAGCTACTTTTTGTACTGAGCGAGGTATACTGCTCATCTTTTTTATTTATTTCTAGACAGTCTATAAGCATATATATATATGTGTATTTCTTTTGATACTTTTGAGATGTAATTTAAGTTAAGCATGTTAGTTTTGATTAATGATGCTTAACTAAGTTCAATCGGGAATGTTAAGATTCAATCACATTTTTCAATGGCATTACTGTTTAAATAATTGGATTCTTGGATTAGTCTAAGTAATAATGATTTATAAAGGTTAAGTAAAGAAATGATTGGTGACATACATTATAACACTCCGAAAATGTGAAAAATCAAACTAAATTTTTCTTTTCCTTACTGTTTTGCCTCCCATTCAGTGTAGGTTACTAAAATTTCTCTTAACTAGTTGAACAATTAATTATAAGATTACTTTAATCCGTGGTCCCAGTCAAATAATTTGTGATGTATTTAACCTGTAGCTATACCACCACATTCAAATACATAATGAATCATGCATCGCCAGCAATATCACAAGTTGAGACAATAACCATTAACTGTTACTTAGATTACATCCCATGAACATTGTGTATCAAAATAAATGCATACATCTGTGCATCAATCTGTCTGGATATGAATAACAAAAGAGAGATGAATACCTAGCACAGTACAAAAACTAGCTTGGGACGCCTCTCGTCCACTAGCTTAAGATATGTACTCCATTGTCACTGTAAATAATTTAAAAGTTGAGGGGGTGAGTTTTTGGGAAAGCTCAACAAGAAATGCATCTAAAAACTTAATAGCATCAAAACAACTTAAAAATATAATGATGCTGTAAAAATTGAAGTATGCAGTTTAAAACATTCAAAGTATCAAATCTCATATTCAAAAGTAAGGTCAAAGTCATTGTTCACATCAATAGATCAAATATGAATTCAAAAGTCAAATCATTATACTTCACATAGCTTTCGGAAAATTCAAATAAGATTCAAAGTTCAATCATAATGTTGAAATCATAATCAGTAAGAGACTAGGCAAGAGTCCCTATAGCGTCATGCAATCAAATAGTCAAATATCATCCTCAATGGAGGGTATGGTACTAATGGCCATGGTAGGCTGTAAACTTGTCCAGGTCATACAATAGTTTAGATAAGTTAAATGTTCAGATATCTAGCACATAACTAGCACATGGACACCTGTAGCACTCACCATGCGAGTAATAACATGTAACATATCGTGTGGACATGAACATTCAAATATAACTTCGCCATAAGGAGCTGCATGGCATGCTTATGCCATGCACTATGAGAGGTTTTTGTCTCAAACCTTTTCTGATAAATTCAAATCTCTTTCAAATAAGTATTCTAAATACTTTTAAATAAATGGCATGATTAAATCAAATAAAAATACGTAAATTATGCCTTAAAGATTTCATATTGTTGTTGCTCGATTATAACAATGTCGAATTGCAGATATCTTTACCTCGATCTTCGTGTCATGTGTTCTAAAATGCCTCTGCAAAAGAGAGAAAGATCAGAGGGACGCAGGGGTTTTTCCTTGTGTTGGCACTCCGATGCTTAAGTCAGCCAGAGAATTGAGCAGAGTTTCAGTAGGGAAATTCAGAATTAGGTTAATGAATCATACCTGACCCCTATTTATATGGATTTACTCGTCATTAATTACATTTTTGCCCCTTTTTTATCTTACTCAGGGCTTGTATCATTTCTCATATGTTTTCTTCATGCGCCACGTGGCATTCTTTTATTATTCTTTTATCATGCACAACAATTGCTCCCCACTCTTTCGCTAGGTATAACCTTGCGGAAGAGTACATATGTTCTCATTGTAACCTTGGATCAAGCCCTTACATTGTATTCTGAAGTCAAATTCTCTGGCCGTATAATTCTCAAGCTCTTGTTTGAGTGCGTGGCTTACCTCGCGCATTTTTCGCTTCAAGCCCTTTGTTTGGGTGCGTGACTTACCTCACGCATTTTTCACTTCAAGCCCTTTGTTTGGGTGCTTAGCTTACCTCGCTCATTTTTCGCTTCAAGCTCTTGTACATTTTCTTCATGGCTTACATCGCACATTTTTCGCTTCAAGCCCTTTGGTCGTGTGCTTAGCTTACATCGCGCACTTTTCGCTTCAAGTTTTCGCACATTGTCTTCGTGGCTTACCTCGCACATTTTTCGCTTCAAGCCTTTGGTTGTGTGCTTAGCTTACATCGCGCACTTTTCGCTTCAAGCTTTCGCACATGGTCTTCGTGGCTTACCTCGCGCATTTTTCGCTTCAAGCCCTTTGTTTGGGTGCTTAGCTTACCTCGCGCATTTTTTGCTTCAAGCTCTTGCACATTTTTTTCATGGCTTACATCGCGCATTTTTCGCTTCAAGCCCTTGGTTGTGTGCTTAGCTTACATCGCGCACTTTTCGCTTCAAGCTGTCGCACATTTTCTTTATGGCTTACATCGCGCATTTTTCGCTTCAAGCCCTTTGTCTTGAGTGCGTGGCTTACCTCGCGCATTTTTCGCTTCAAGCCCTCGCACATTTTCTTCATGGCTTACCTCGCGCACTTTTCGCTTCAAGCCCTTTGGTTTGAGTACGTGGCTTACCTCGCGCATTTTTCGCTTCAAGCCCTCGCACTTTTTCTTCGTGGCTTACCTCGCGTATTTTTCGCTTCAAGCCCCTGCACATGTGTAGCTGGTGCAATCAGTCATTTATCAATTATGTGCGAATCTCAACAGCCAATAAAATATCAATATGGCATAAATAATAGTTCAACAAATTAAATTTTAACCCATAGTTGAATTAACAAAAAATAATATTAAATGTCATAAAGTCTCGCTGCCAGTGTAGTTGCAAGTGGTTGATATTTCGCGTTTTTGCTATCCTCTTGCCTTGTGACCTTTCCATCTTCTTTCAAGGCATTGGTGATGGCTTAGGTAGCCCGACGATGGTAAGGGTTTCTTTTCTTTGAACTCCCTTACATGTAGTTTAGCGTCGGTATCCTTTTCATCACTTCTTCTTGAGTGATATATTTATCTGCTCTAGAGAACAAGTCTGAGATCGTCGTTAGCTGATCTAAAGATAACGACTCTTGCAACTTTTCAAACTTGTCCCTTGTAGCATAGCTGTCACAGCTACTCCAACTTGTAGATCATGTATTTCAATAGTAGCATTACGGAACCGATCCACATAGCTTTTGAGTGATTCCTTGCTCCCCTGCCTTAGGGTAAGCAGATAGGTGGCCTCCTTCCTTTTCTGGCTTTTTATCACAAAGGCCTTCAGGAATTCGCTTCTTAATTGATTGAAAGACGAAATAGACCCCTCTGGTAAACTATTAAACCATTTTAGTGCATGGTCAGTTAAAGTTGAGGGGAATGCTCTACTCATGATCTCATCCTCCCATCCATGTAATAGCATCAATGACTCATAGTTCTGAATGTGGTCATAAGGATTAGTTTTTCCCGTATACATCGTCATCTGCGGCATTTTGAATTTTGGGGGCAGCGGTTTTCCCATGATCGTTGTACTGAATGGGATTCTCCTTCTTTAGTTTTCTTCAGTCTGAACCAACCTTTTCTCTTCTAAGATTCGTTCCACAATTCTTTTCATATAAGTGGCAACTTGTGCCTTGGAGACAGGTCTGTTTTGCACTTTCTTAGCATCGTATGCATCAGCTTGGCCGCAGTCCATAGCTTCTTTCCTGTTACCTTGAGTTCGGTTTTGATGAGTCTGAGATTGAAAGTTTGTCATTCCAGTTTCAAGGTTTCGTGCTGGATCTATTTTTGAGTCTCTCTCAACATGAGACCCTGTCATTCCCACATCTTTGATTCCGTTGTTTGGTGGGCTGTTTGTGTTCTGGGGCCAAGGATCTTCGACGCCCAAATATCCAGAGTCTACTCGAGCCGGACCCTCAAGGTTTCTAGTACTTTGGCATCTCCGACCACCAACAATCTCTCGTGTTGAATTCTTTGTACCACGACGCCGTAGTTTTTTGACACTCTGATGTCTCCAGTTCATTGGAGTCTCGTGCATGGGGTCTTCCATAACTTGGTGCTGCAAGCCTTCCGAGGCCTCACGCACAGGGTCTCCCATACCCTGACGCCTCATATCTTCCTCAGTTTCACACATAGGGTCTCGTGCGACCATGCCGCGAGGATCTCGCGTACCCCTGTCATGAGGGTCTCGCACAGTAAGGTCTCGCGTAAGCTGGCATCCCCGCGTTAGGAGTGCGCCACGTGGCGCGCGAAGAATGCGCCACGTGGCGCACGAAGCAAATGGGGGGTCTTGTGCGACCATGCCGTGAGAGTTTCGTGCACCCCTACAGCGAAGGTCTGGCGCAGGAGCACCGTGAGGGTCTACCGTGGGAGTGCCGCGAGGGTCTGTCACGGGAGTACCGCGAGGATCTGCCGCCAGAGTGCCGCGAGGGTCTGCCGTCAGAGTGCCGCGAAGGTCTGTCGCAGGTGTGCCGCGAGGGTCTATCGCGGGTGTGCCGCGAGTGTCTGCCGCCAGAGTGCCACGAGGGTCTGCCGCCAGAGTGCCACGAGGGTCTGTCGCGTGTGTGCCGTGAGGCTCTGTCGCTGGTGTGCCGCAAGAGTCTTCCGCGAGGCTTTGTCGCCAGAGTGCTACGAGGGTCTGTCGCCAGAGTGCCGCGAGGGTCTGCCGTCAGAGTGCCGCGAAGGTCTGTCGCGAGTGTGCCGCGAGGGTCTATCGCGGGTGTGTCGCGAGTGTCTGCCGCCAGAGTGCCGCGAGGGTCTGTCGCGTGTGTGCCGCGAGGCTCTGTCGCTGGTGTGCCGCGAGAGTCTGCCGCGAGAGTGCCGCGAGGCTCTGTCGCCAGAGTGCCACGAGGGTCTGTCGCCAGAGTGCCGCGAGGGTCTCCTATAGCCATGCCGCGAGAGTATTGCGCAAGGTCTCGCGCTCCCCTGCCGTGAGGGTCTTGCGTGCCAGGACTTCGCGCAGTTCTCCCTTCTCCTACCAAATTCTCTACGGTCAGCGGCAGGTTCACTTGCGGGAAAGCTCCTTTGAACAGATCAACCATTGTCCGCAAGGCTTGAACAGTCTCTTCCCCTTGCTTCCGCATGGCTTCAAATTCGGCAATGGGAATCGTCATCATATTCGACCCTCTCTCGGTCTGAACTCCATCACCTAAGTCCGCCATTGGGGAGCTCGCCATGTCCTCACTTTCTTCACTTCTGATTGCTGTTGAGCGTGTTCGTACCATCGTTGTCGAAAGCTTTTCTTTCGATTCCCACAGACGGCGCCAATTATTGTTGCTCGATTACAACAATGTCGAATTGCAGATGTCTTTACCTCGATCTTCGTGTCACGTGTTCTAAAATGCCTATGCGAAAGAGAGAAAGATCAGAGGGACGCAGGGGTTTTTCCCTGCGTTGGCACTCCGATGCTTAAGTCAGTCAGAGAATTGAGCAGAGTTTCAGTAGGAAAATTCAGAATTAGGTTAATGAATCATCCCTGACCCCTATTTATATGGATTTACTCGTCATTAATTACATTTTTGCCCCTTTTTTATCTTACTCAGGGTTTGTATCATTTCTTATATGTTTTCTTCATGCGCCACGTGGCATTCTTTTATTATTCTTTTATCATGCACAACACATATGTATGCATATGATTTTCAAAAGTAGTCGAGAATCACAAGAATTCGAAATAAAGAAGTGTATGAGTCTTCAAAATCATGCAAATATTCAAATCACATAAAACATGTGCTATTTCATAATTTTCAAAGGAATAATGCATTTTTAATATTAAATTTAATTATTAATGCATGTAAAATAAATGGGTATTTTTTTGAAATTTTTAAATAATTCCAAGATATTTATCTAAATAAGTTTTATGAAATTCTATTTCGGCTAAAGAAATCCTAAACCTTCGATTTCTAAATAAAGTAAGCTATTTTCCTTAAAATCTAGTTCAGGAATCTAAAATAATACTTTTTCATAAACTTAAAATTCCCAACTTCCAAATAATTTTCCTTGTGAAATTCATGCTTTAAATACTTTAAATACACTCATTACCTCGATTAATTTGTAAGCCTCAAGCTTCACCAATAGCTTCGAAAATAGTTTCTTAAGCTTTCCACAATAATTTCCTACATAAAATCATATTCTTAGTACCATATTTTTGTTCAAGTTCATTATCCTTCAAGGTCACAAGCTTATTTACCTAATAAATACTTGGGATTTAAAATCCTAACTTCTAAGTATCGCAGATGAAATTTATATGTTAAACCCTGCAACCAATTTCTCTTCAGCTCATGTAACACTTAGATTCATAATTTATTATACATATATGCCCTACAATGCATTCTTACCTTTGTAATACAATCAACCAAAAGCCACCTTTCTTCACTGTACTTAGGCAGTCAGAATACTTCTACAACAGTGGCTGCATCTCGCACCTTGAATTAAATTTTTAATCACCATCCAGCCTTTAACCAAGCATTGAATTATACATATTTAATTATCAATTTCTTACCTTTGCGATAGCTTCACCAAACCTTTTTTCCACCATACTCGGCTGCTTTAGCTCCCACTAAGACTGCAGCGTTGAAAACTCCCCTATCGAATCGTGACTTTCATTTGATTTCGTTTCTTCTCCTTTGTTTACTGCTCAAGATCAAGAAACCCTAGATATGAAAGAGCTTGGCTGCTACTGCTTAGGAAGCCCCTTACTGCTCCCTTCGGTTTGGGTCAACTTTTTCCTGCTCGCTGCCTTATTTCATCACCGAGAGTAAGGAACGAAATCTCTCCCTTTTGCTCCAGTGGACCTCGTGTTCTGCCCTCTTCACAACCGAGGGTTTTCTAGTTCTTCCTTGCTTCCCAAATGCTTCTCTTTTACACTCGGTTCAGGTGGTTTTGCAATACCTTTCACCCTCTTTTATTTTCAGTAGAATAGGGCCCATCCACGTTAGTGCTTTAGCTTCTGGTTCAATCACTGTTCCCCCTGCAATTTCTTTTTTCTCAACCCTCCATCATCTCCTTTATGTTCTCAAAGACTCCAATCTATAGTTTCCCGAAACCAAACAGCAACGACACAAAGGATAGGAGGCAATAGCCTCTTCAAACCTTTCTCGTTTCACCCGTCCTCTGCTCACCGAGACCTTCAAAAGTAAGAAAGGTTAGTCCATGTTCTCCCCTCTCTCGAGAATGCTCCCCCTCTCGTCCCAGTTCTTTCATTTCCTCATTCTTTCTTGCGCCGATCGCCGCACCTCATACCAGGTAAGTTTTATGTTTTCTTTTCTTTTTAATTCTCTGCTTAAGTGAAATTCCTACCAACTTGGGAGTAGTTCTAGGCGTGGGTTGGCTTCTCTTGGAAGCCAATCTTATACCTTACCCAATATAATATAATATAATATCATATAATATGATATCATATAATACATTGCAAAATGAAATAAAACAATACAATATAACATAAAATAACATAGTGTAATATAATATAAAATAACATAACATAGTACACTATATAATAAAATAATTTTACTACGCTATATTTTTATTTATACGTTATATACTATATAGTTGAACAATGTACTATAAAATGTATACATATAATTATTTAGTTCATAATATTTTATAAGGAATATAATAATTTAAATGTACTCCAATCTGAATATAAATACAAATATTTATATAATATAATGTGATTATATTTATACTTAATAGTTGTTTCTCTATATATATGAATATATATTTATTTGTTTATACATATACAGATTCTTAGGAGTAAAATATTTTATTCTATTAATTCTCATGAAGTCATAAACATAAGCCTTAAATATAATTTTTGGTTAAGAAAAAAATAAAATTCTAAGTGTATTGACATGCTTTGATTTAAATTCTTACCTTTCTACGCCAGAGCTCCATATTCATCCTAACCTTTTTGATTTCCTTTACTTCTCGAGTCCTACAACGAATACATAAGTTATCATTTCTAATCGTTTATTTTCTTAGTATTTAATTAAGCACAAAAAATTCATAGAGTTTACAGACACTGCATAGAAGGCAATGTTAAATAAAGCAAAAATACGAAAAGAAAAAATTTAGTTCAAATTTTCGCGCTTTAGAGCATTACAGTTTTTGGTATCAGAGTAAGAGTTGTCTAAAACGTGTCAATGTAGAGAGGCTAGAATTATAGTTAATCCCATATATCTATACTTCTTTGGAAATAAACTATGATTAATGCTTGAACCATTGAACAATGTTCATTTTTGTTATCAGGTAACTTGAACTACGAAAAGTGAAGTTGGAAGACCAACACTACCACTTTTTCCTCCATATATTCCTCAAATACAGAGTGCCTGTTTCAACTGTGGTCAAGTTGGCTACCTTATCAGAGATTGTCCACAATAGTGGTCTGAGACTGATATGAGAAACCGTCTAATATAATCTACAAAGACAATTTAGCTATACGTCTTGAAAAGGAATTAACGTCTAGGCTTCGGGAGATATTTGCTACATGTCGGCAATTGTAAGACCCGAAATTAAATCGTAAATTTTTATGAGGGATGAAAATGGTCAAAAATTTAACTAAATGGGATTCGGATTGGAAATAAGGATTTAAAATGCGAAGTGAGTGAGTGTTCATGAAAGGAAGTTGGGTTAAATTAATCCCGAACACGTGTAAGGGTAAAACGGTCAAAAGACTGAAAGTCGAAATAAATTCGATAAGAAAATTTTAATTAAAAATAAGGATTTAGAATATCTTGATCAATAATGAGGAAATTATATAATTTTGAGTCCAATTGATCAAGATCCGAAATTTTTAGAAATACCGAAAAATTACTCGGAGCAATACCTCGAAATTATGAAGGAATAATATCGAAAATTGGAGAAAAATGTATTTAATAAATTAAATTAAATTAAATTAAATTAAATTAGAATAAAATAATATAAGTTGTAGATAATTTGGATTATTATAGATTATTTTAATGAATAGTGTAATAATTAAATAAATAAATAATAATAATAATAATAATAATAATAATAATTAAAAAAAAGAAATCTGAAAACAAAAAAAAAAGAGAGAAAAGGATCGGGATAAACCCGAAACAGGAAACCGAAAAACGATCCGCGACCCCCACCGACGATCCCAGCACACCGGCGACCGACAGCCTCCGACGAAGCCACGAGGAGGAAGAGGAGAGACCGGCGATCACGTGGGCACCGAAAACGCGCCGTCAGGTGACCGGAGGAAGCCGATCGGAGCGAAGGAAGACCGAGGGAGAAACGGGCCGATTCCCGACGAACCACTGTGACTGGGCTGGAACGGAGGCCACCGACGTATTCAGGGGGAGGAGCCGGTTCTTTTGAGACCGGTCTTGGCCGGCAAGACCGCCGGAAACGCCGGCGACGGCAAGTGGCACGAAACGGCACCATTTGGCCGAAAGGAAAGGGAAGGAAAAGGAGGGAAAAGGAAGGAAAGAGGAAAAGAAAAGAAAGGAAAAGGAAAGAAAAGAAAGGAAAAAGGGGAAAAGGAAAGAAAATTTACCGGGGATGACTCGAGATTCAAGTAAGTTGACCGAGGGTCAAGATTGACCTACGGGTAAATTCTGAAAATTTAATTCAATATTATTTTAATGGAAAAATAATCTGGATTTACCTAATTGTGCAGCTTTACGACAGAGACCGAACGAGAGCCGATTGAGCTCTGATTTTCGTACCCCGTATCGTATCGGGTAAGTACAGTTTAATTTCGACAATATGAGTTCTTTAAATACAGAGTTTTAATTATTTTACGGAATTATGGATTAATTTCGCATAGAAAGGAATATTATTCGGAGTTGTAATATAATTGCCGTAAATAGTATACGGGCTATCCAATGAATTTGAATCGAAGCCCGATAATTATTAGTAAGCTGCATAAGCCCGGTATACCCGAAAAAGGGAATTAATAAATATAAAAGGGCTGAAATGGGCCGAGACCCAATAAGGTAGATAGGGCCCAATACTTTAAAGTTGGTCAATAAATGCAATATACTGATCAGGATAATTGAATTGACCTCAATAGTGTGATTATATGCAGTTACGTACATTTGGTTGGCGCGCATTGGGTTGAGAGATTCAGTATCATCGAGACAGGCTAAGGCTGCGCGCGATTCCTGGTAAGGGAATTCTGCGGACTGCTAGAGGTAACTTTACAAAATTTTAAGTTCATTTGCAGTCCTTTAAAAATTATCTGAAGGGTCTAGAGGTCAAATAATAATTTTAGTGCCCGAATGGCAAATTACCAAAATACCCTTGTTAAGGGTAAAATTTAAAAATTTAAGAAAAATTGAGAGGAGTAAGAACAAGAGGTTTCTGCTCGTTTTGGAGACATTTTAGTGCATGCATGAGTAGGCTGGCTAACCTTGAAAGAAAATGCACAACATTGCATACTTTCAACGATATAATTGTTTTGGAAACTGTTTTGAGGAAACAGAGCCGCCTACGTGTTCTTATTTACATGTGACGTGCTGGAGCTCAGCTCGCACGATGTTTTGATTTGGGTGATGCATGCATTAGTGCTGGAGCGAGAGCTCGCACTAAAGTTTTACATGCATAGGTGCTAGAGTATAACTCGCACCAGATTTCACATGCTTTTTCGAGACAGGGTGCTGGAGTTTAACTCGCACCAGATTTTATAAGATTTTCATGTGATTCATATATAGAGTGCTAGAGCCTAGCTCGCACTAGTTTTACTGGATTTGTTGAGAGTAGCGCTGTCTGCCCTTGGAGTTAGCCAAAAGGCCCAACAGGCTCAAAAGACCTCTTAAGTGGGGTGAGAGTGAGGGATGAGGTTGGCGGCCTTGCGGGGATGTAAAGCGGGCTCTGATAGTTTTACTTGATTTGATGAGAGTGCTGAGCATCGCTCGCACTGATTTTATGAGAACATGCGATGAGCCGTGCTTGGAGTATCGGGTAGACTGTGTGTCACCGATTAAATAGGCTCGCACGTGCGTTTTGAGACGTGACATGAGTATTGAGATATGATATATGGGTCCACTGAGTACGATGTACTGTGCAAGTAGCATGGAGTACGATGTACCGTGTGGTATCTTCGGATATGGGGTATCTTCGGATACGGTATCTTCGGATACGGGGTATCTTCGGATACGGCATCTTCAGATGCGTGGGATCGGATAAGACTGACGGGTTGGATTGACCCACCTCCCGGGCGATTCCCGATCAAGGTGAGACACCGCACACTAGGATCCGTGTAGCAGAGGGGCTCACGAGGATACACGGCCATAGTCCTGGTTATTACCGTTATACAGATATTGCCTCGTCTCTCATGTTGACGACTTTAATGAGATTAAAACTGGGTTTTCAAAATCAAACGTTCATGATGATTATTTTCATGCTTTTCAAAACCCATGTGTGAATGTAAATCGATTTTTATGGTTTTATGTGAGTCAGGACCACCCGAGGGATGGGTTGAGTCCTGGCCTTGTTGTGAAATTTTAAACGAGAAAGAAATGATTTGAAATAATTGCATGTTGAATTTTTGCCTTGAGAATGGATTTACATAATATCATAACTCATATCATCTGTTTTATAATGTGTGGAGAAAGGGTGGTTTATGCATGGCACCACGTTCATGTAGGTAGTATAGTTACCTACTTGTTCGTAGGATTGCCTTACTGAGCTTGATGTGCTCACCCCTTTCACTTTCTCACACAGATAATCTCTAGTAGATGTGGAGGCGACTGAGTACTGCATTCCGAATATTCGCTGCTGCCCATCATTTAAGGTATATACACTTGTACATATTGTATCTAAATAAGCATAGCACAGTAACATGTTTGTAAGTAACTTTAGGGGATGTATAAATATTGTAAATACTTATAAATGACTGAGAAAGAATTAAGTTATATGGTAAATGAATGGTGGGACTGGCATGGACGCACAACCCAATTAGTTAGTGGAGTGTGGTCACGATCAGAGGACAGGTAAGCATGAAAGAAAATAACAAAACACGAAAAATTTACTCTGATTTTTGGGTAGTTTTGGGTCGTGACATATAATGGTGGTATCAGAGCACAATTGGTCTGATGTGTGTCAGTGTCAGTAATTAGAAAATTATATCCCCGTGTTACTGTGTTTGGTTAGATACAATAGTGTATATCGAGATGAGTTTTGACTAAGAAATGGTTGAGAATGCAGGAATGCCTAATATGAGTCGCGTTAGATGAGATAGTGCACGAGGCAGAGGTCGTAGAGGTAGACCTGAGTCTGCTAAGTCGTGCTGAGTTGACCTATGAGAATCGGGATGAGATTGAAATAGAGGTTAATGTTGAGCATGCCTCTCAGAGTCCGACAGAGTGATCGGATAGTATTGAGACACGCTTCGCGAGATTGGAGCGGAGTGTGGAGATTATTTTGAGGAGCTAATTGCTCAGATTATGAATGAGATTTGAGGGCGAGACGGAGCATTAGTGGAAACCCGCTCGACCCATCTTAAGTGTTAAACATCCAGAGCTAAGATGAGAAATGTTTATGGATGTATTCTGGTGACAGGACATCTCAGACATTATTTAAAAGGGAATGATAGATAAAGGTCCTTACTCTGACCCAGAGGATTTGATTTATTGATGAGTATGATTTATGAGTATGAAACTCGGTTATATTCTTGGGCAGATATTACCTCGACACTATGAACAGGTGACAGTCGAGATGTCTAAAAGTTCATGAAATGGCTTAACTTTTCAATTAGAGTCCGATTGGCCCGTGAGATATTACTTACACCGAGGCAGTACGCAGATTTACAGTTGGGTAAATAAGAACATGAATTGCACGTCTCTGAGATTGGGATAGGTAGTGAGGGCTGAAATAGAGATAGAAAAGAGAATCGAGAAATGACAAAGATGTTAAAATGGGAAAATGGTAATTGGTAAAAGATTTAATTTGACGAGTCATGGAGTAAGATAATTGGTAAGGCCCCAGTGCATCTAATTTTGGCATTCTTGAGGGGCATTGTGATTGGAGGACCCCGACCTGCTACGAAGCAGTGTAGCAGTGTAAGCACTGTAAGCAGTGTGGGATGTGTGGTGGATACCACGGAAGGAGGGTCTATACCTACACTGTATTGATGAAAATGGCCGTTAAGTGTGGTAAGACGGACCATTGATTTTGATTGCACAGAGTTGGGCGAGATCGCCCCACAGAAAAGTAAAGAGACAGAGAAAAACTTCATTGGTATAGCTGCAACGAAAAGGGAGGCCATAGCAGAAAAGAAAAAGGAAAATAGGCTGTTGGATGAAGGCGAGAGGATGTTTTGGACCAGGACACTATTGATGTTTCATGGATGTGGTGTAAGATACCACACTTGTTATGAATAATGAAGTACATATGTTCATTGATCCTGGTGCCACACATTTATTCATACCGCCTTCATTCGCATATAAGTGAGTAAAAGGCATGAATGCCTATATCATTAGGCACAATACTGATAAATGAGTACCCCAATAGAGGAGGATTAATTAACGGAATATGGATATAGAGATTTTAAGTTGAAAACAAGGGTGAAAAATCATTGAAAAGTATACTGTAAGTGTTGACAAGTGATAAAAATGGGTGCAACAGTTGAAATTAAAGGAGTAAAGGATTGTACTCACGGAATGAATAATGAAAGAGTTTTGTCATGAGGGATATACGAAAGGAGATAATCTTTAAGATAAGATAGATCCTAAATACAAGATGTATTAGAGTAAGAGATATATTCTAGGTAAGGAATACCCTTAATATGCGAAGTAATTGAGATTAAGTGATAAGTAGGGAATATAAATTATAACCAAGGATAAAGATGGATATAACCATAACCAGTCTATGTGGTTAAGTCTGAAGGTTAATAAAGGTATTTCAAAATACCCCCCCGCCTGAAGACTTGACAGCGTCTAAAAGTATATATATATAACCTATAACGTGAAATCGATCGTCGTAATAAATACCTTTAGCATTAGGATACCTTTACTAAGACGATAAGAATATTAAAATTCGACAAATCATAAAGGTTAACATAGTAAAATTTAATAAGAGCCGTTAATATAAGAAAAGGAAATGACGCAGGTTAGTACCTGAAAACGTAAGCGATTTTGAAGGATCTTATACACTTATGCGTAAATAAGTCAAGGATATGGATGATTGAAATATGTAGTGGAGCTCAACTACAATGAGTTATTTAAACTTTACCTGGACCGATTTGTCATCATCCTTATTGATGATATGTTGGGTGTAGTTAAAGTCCAGGGCGATTTATAAGCAACAATTGGGAAATTGCTTTTACAGATGGTTGCTGCAAGTTCTAAAAAGGGTATACTTTGTTGGCACGTTTAACTATAAAAACGTGGTATTTGAATGAGATGATAAGTGAGATGATAGATGTGACGTGAATTTGGTGTAATGAAGTGTGAACTGACCACCGTGATTATTTTCACCATACCCAACAGCTCAAGAGATTCTTCATGGGTATGAATGACTCAAAATAATGAATGAGCTGTGTATTGATGCAAAAAGGGAAGATAGTCGATTGTAGATCCAAACAACTCAAGGATCATGAAATAAACTATCTGACCCACGATTTAAAAGTGGGCAGCGATAGTATTTGTACTGAGTAGATGGCACTACTAGGTACACGATGAGGAATTTTGGGTATGCACTGATCATAAAGCCCCAAGTATCTGTTTTCACAGAAAGAGGCGAATATGAGAAATAATAAAGTGGGTTAGAGCTTCTGAGAGATTTTGATTGTGAAAATTATACCACCCAGGAAAGGCTAATGTGATGGCTGATGTCTTGAGCAGAAAGAGCCTTGGGATGGAATTACATATGATTGTCAGGGAGCATGTGTCAGACCCGAAATTTTTCGATTTACGTATGTAGCTTGTACCTTATGATTCCTATGTGTATGAACATTATATTTTCATAGTTGAATCATAAGATGAGTATTTACTACATGCAATCGATTAATTGAGAAATTAAAAATGCATGTGAGATATATAACAGCGAGATAAGGGTTAAAATGATTCTCGAGCAAGTACAGGGGTAAAACGGTCAATTGATCAAAATTCGGTATAAATCCGATGAGACAATTTCATTAAAAATATGAAATCAAGAAATCTTGATCAATAACGGGGCAAATATTGAATTTCGAGTCCAACTGATCGAGATATGAATTTATTTAATTTTTGGAATTTTTATCTCAAAAAACGAGCCCAAAAATAGTGAAAAAAATATACCGAAAAGGTAAAATCGAACTGATAAATTCATTTACGGACTAAATGAATTTAATAAGAATTTTTGGGATATTTTTGGGATATTTTGGTATTTTATTATTATTTTATTATTAAAATAATAATAAAATAATAATAAAAATATACTAGAAAGTAAAAAAAAAAAAAACAAACAGAACAAAAAAAAAAGGAATCAGAAGCAAAATCGGGGAGAGAGAAAGTGAGAGGAAACGGAAGCAAACCGAGGAAGAGAAGACCCACCGGACGGCGAGCACCGGCCACCCCACGGCCGAGCCAGAGGCCGAAAAAGGAAGAGGAGGACCGTGCGCACCCATCGGCACCGGTCACACCCTCCACCGTCGCCGGACGCCGGCGAATCGAGGGAAAAACCACCGCGGAGAAAAAGAGAAATCCGGCGGCCACCGGCGGTGCTTAGGCCCGATCGAGGCCCGATAATCGACCCCCAGGCCGAGGCGCTCCGAACGGCGGCAGTGGCACCCGGAGAACCGGCCGGACGACGCCGGCACAGCCAAAAGACCCCTGAACCGGTCGGCGGTTCAGGCCAGAACCTTCCAAACTGAACCGGACCGGACCGGTTCAGCCAAGGAGGAGAGAGAAAAAGAAAAAAAAAAGGGAAAAAGGAAAAGAAAAATTTTCGGGAATTCACCGGACTTCGGGTAAGTCGATACGAGGTCAAAAGTGATCGATTTAATTTTCGATAAATTTATTTAAATTATTTTTAATCGAAAATTGACCCGGAGTTAAATATACAAAATTGTGCAGTTCGACGATTAATTCCGAACGGAAGCCCGATCGGACTCCGATTCGCGTACCATCGCATAATCTCGGGTAAGTAAAGCTTATTTACGACAAATTAAGTGATTAACGCGTATTTAAGATTTATTATACGTAATTCGGATTAAATTTCGGATTTAGTGAATTATATTCGAAATTTCGAATAAATTGTCGTAAATGATATACGGGCTATCCAAAGAGTTTGGAATAAAGCCCAATGGGTATTAATAGGCCCAATGAGTCGATAGACCCTAATGAAGGGAATTAATACGGGAAAACGGGCTTAATACGGATTAAGGCCCAATTAAAGTGTTAAGACCCATTAAGAGTAAACGGGCCAATTTAAGTTAAATAAACTGTATTAAATGTGTAATACAGTAGAAAACGTGTAATTAATTCAGTGAGTGGTTAAATGCAGCTCCAGAGTCATATTGAGAGTGACCGGACTGCGAGACTTGGACAACAAAGAGGAAGAGAGGTCACACTACGTGATCCGAGGTAAGGGATCTTTGTGAGCTCTTAGAGATAGCTGTATGTATTTTCATCGTCGTTTACATACACTTAAATTCCTTATAGAGTATGAATATGAAATTTCGGGATAATACCCAAATATGGGAAAATTACGAAAATACCCCTAGACCCGGGGAAAAATTTGGAAATGCATAAAGTGCATGAGCATGATGTTTTACATGTGGAAAAGAGGTTTTGTGAAACCAAAATGATAGACTGGCTCACGATTTGACAGTATGCATTAAATTGCATGTTTTTATGAAATGTGTGTTTTGCACCGTTTTGCGTATCACACTCGGTTTTGAGTACCACTGTTGTGGGAAATAGAGCCAACTGTCTATTTGTGTGTGTGAAATCATGTTGGAGCTACGAGGTCTGTTGATTTATCCAGATCCGCTCGCACTTAATTATGTTGTGATTTGTGATTGAGATAGTGCTGGAGCCCTCGTGTTGACTGTGTGTCACACTGACTTGCTCGCACTAGATCTGAGACGACAGGCTATGGTTGATAATTTATTTGGTTGGGGTGGTGAGCTGTTGACTCAGGCACCTATAATTATGTGGTAATTGTACCTGGTTCACGGAGTACGCTGTACCGTGTAGACAACATGGAGTACACTGTACCGTGCAACTATGGGGTGTGAGGATTGCGTCTTTGGACTCGGGCATGCTTTGTCATTGCTCTGTTTTGTGATAGTCCTTAGATAGGAGCCGATGGATAGACTAATCCCCTCCTCGGACTCTGAGATACCCTTGCACACCTAGCTAGTGATAGCTCGGGGTCTCGGGACTTTGGCCAAATGTCTTATGGATTTCTGTGGATCCCTGCCTAGTCTCATCCGATTTTATTAGTTTCTATAACGAAACTAATTGTGATTTGATTTCTGTGATGAAAAGCATTTGAAATGAGAACATGTTTTAAATGCGAGTTTCAATACTAAATACAGACATATTTTACTCTGAACGAGTTTTGACATTTGATTTTTGGGCAGTAAATTACTATGTGTTTTAACAATAATGGTTTTGTGAATGCTACGAATTTTCAGCATAAACCATGCATTATAAGTATCGTAGATAGTACGGTTATCTACCTGCTTTCATTTATTCCTTACTGAGCGCGTTAGCTCACCCCTTTTTCATCTCTCCACAGATTAGCCTTAGTGCTTCTGAGAGCTCTGTGGAAGATTTTTGTATTTTCCTTCCGCTAGCAGCTGTTATCACATTGCGAAAGGTATACACACTTTTGAAATCTTTTGTATCTAAATATGACATGGTACAGTGATGTATTTATATTAATACTGGGATGTAAACCAATGTAAACGAACGTAAAAGTACTGTAAATTATTATAAGTACAATTTCTTATTATGGATGCATGAGAAGTGAATGAATTAAAGAATATGGGAGTGATTGACTGACATCGATTCATAGCCCAACTGTCTGTATGTGTAGTCGTGATATGTGGAAATTATTGATATAAATGTAAGGAATTCGGGTCACGACAGAGGTGGTATCAGAGCCAAGTTGGTCTGATATGAATCGTTGTTAGTAACTAAGAAAGTTTACATCCCATTATCACTGTGCCTTGTTTAGATACAATTGTGTATATCAGGTTGTGATTTCACTGAATTTGTGTTATATATACAGAAAATATATAGGATGTCTGACAAACATCGCAGTAGAGGAGAGAGTTCTCGATCTCTCGGGCACGGAGATAGACCCGAGAGACGGAGTAGATCCTCATCTAGACATACTTCTCGAGAACCATCTGAGAGTTCTGGCGCTCGCGACTTGAGATTAGAGCGACGCCTTGATACAGTGGTGACATTATTGGGGCAGTTTATAGCTAGTTTTGGCAGTGCCCAGGGTACAGCAGGACAGGCTGCACCGACTGCTGCAGCAGCTGCACCTGAGACCCATGCGCCTGCACAGCCTGCACCCGCACCACAGAGAGTCGAACCACCACATGCTCCTCCTGTTCAGCCTGCACCTCCTCCAGTAGTCCCTCTTCAGGGTTATGATGATGATCTGGAGTATGGTTGCGATTTAGATAGATTGACACAGTTTCAGAAGCTACAACCTCCGTCATTTAGTGGGGTGAAGAATCCGGTAGTGGCAGAGGACTGGATTAATAGAATGGAGAAACTTTATAGATTCTCCCGATGTTCTACTACTGAGAGAGTGGCTTTTGCGACTTTTATGCTAGAGGGTGAGGCGGAACACTGGTGGAAGTCCACTATGCCTATTCTATCAGCTGGACATCAGGTTATTACTTGGGAGATGTTCTTGGACGCCTTCAGGGGGCAATACATTCCAGACACTGCTCAACGGAAGTTACAGAATGAGTTTTCAGGTTTGACCCAGGGAGGTAAATCAGTGGACGAGTATGAATCTCGGTTTACATCTCTGGGCAGATATGATCCTGATACCATGGGCAGTGAACGAAAGAAAGTTCGTAAGTTTATGGAAGGCCTGAGACCATCATTTAGAGCTCGACTGGCCCCGTTGGATATTTCGACATATGGGGAAGCAGTTAGACGAGCTCAGCTATGTGAGCAGGATTACGAGCTCCATGTGTTAGAGTATGGGAAAGGTGGTAAGGGCAAAGATAGAGACCGGAAGAGATTTGGGGATGACAGAGGTAGTAGAGAGGGGAAGAGGCCTTTTAGTGGGCGACAAAAGATCGATGAGTCGCGGAGTAGGGCAGTTAGACCCCCTGTATATCCGACAGCAGCTCCGGCTCGGGGTATTGTGATTGGAGGTCCCCGACTAAATCCTAATTTATGTAGACTTTGTGGAGTGTTCCACGGGAACCGACCTTGTTATAGGATATCAGGAGCATGCTTTAGATGTGGTAAGACTGGACATATGATAAGAGATTGCCCGGAACCAGTTGAAGCGTCTTCTCAGAGGGGTAAGGAACCAGAGAAAGTTCCACCTGTTATTCCTGCTCCGAGAAGGAGAGCCACGGCTGAGGAGAAAGGGAAACAAGTTGTCGGCCAAGGCAGAGTGTATGCACTTGACCAGGGCACTGCAGATGCTTCACCGGATGTGGTGAAAGGTACAATTCTGATTTTTAACCTTGAAGCATTTGCTCTATTTGATCCTGGTGCAACGCATTCATTCATATCACCATCGTGTGCATTTAAATTATCAGAGTTTGTGAAACCTACACCTTTAGGTAAAAGGTTGATAATTAGCACACCAATGGGAAGTAGTCAAATGACTGAGTATGTGTGTAAGCAATGTAAGTTAAGGGTAGGAGATAAGAGTATGATAGCCGATCTTATCCTGTTAAGTATGTTTGATTTTGATGTAATATTAAGAATGGATTGGTTGGCTGCAAATCATGCTATCTTAGATTGTCATTCTAAGACGATAATGTTTTCTCTACCGGAGAAACATGTTGTATAATTTTTACGAATAAATATAAAAGAAATACTTATGCAATATTAAATTGATTGCATAATATTATTTTGAAGGTTTTATTGCGTACGTGGTTGACCTAGATAAGGTACAACCGGAATTGATTGACATTCCTGTGATCAGAGAGTTTTCGGATGTCTTTCCGGATGACTTGCCAGGGTTACCACCAGACAGAGAGATGGAGTTCTGTATTGATTTAGTACCTGGTACTGAGCCTATATCCAGACCACCGTACAGGATGGCCCCAGTTGAGTTGTTGGAACTGAAGAAGCAGTTACAGGATCTGTTGGATAAGGGGTTCGTTAGACCGAGCGTCTCACCTTGGGGAGCTCCGGTCTTGTTCGTTAAGAAGAAGGATGGAAGCCTCCGACTGTGCATAGATTACCGGTTGTTGAATAAGGCTACCATTAAGAACAAGTACCCCCTTCCACGTATTGATGATTTGTTGGATCAGCTTAAAGGAGCACAGATCTTTTCCAAGATCGATCTGAGGTCTGGGTACCATCAGTTGAGAATCCGAAGTGAAGATGTACCCAAGACAGCCTTTCGTACCCGTTATGGTCACTATGAGTTCTTGGTTATGCCTTTCGGGTTAACGAATGCTCCTGCAGCTTTTATGGCTTTGATGAACGATGTGTTCAAGCCATACCTGGACAGATTTGTGATCGTCTTCATCGATGATATATTGGTGTATTCGAAGTCTAGGGAGGAACATGAGCAGCACTTGAGTATTGTTCTGCAGACCCTCCGAGAGAAGCAGTTATATGCCAAGCTCAGTAAGTGTGACTTCTGGTTAGAACAAATATCATTTCTGGGTCATGTGGTATCGAAGGACGGGGTGTCTGTTGATCCGTCTAAGATAGAAGCAGTAGTTCAGTGGGAACGACCCAAGACAGTCACCGAGATCAGAAGTTTTCTGGGCTTAGCTGGGTATTACCGACGATTTGTAGAGGGCTTCTCGAAATTAGCTGCTCCTTTGACTCGTCTCACTCGGAAGAATGTTGCATTTGAGTGGGATGATAAGTGTGAGAAAAGCTTTAGAGAGTTGAAGCAGCGACTGACCACCGCACCGATTCTCACCATTCCGACCAGCTCAGGAGGTTTCTCTGTATATACGGATGCATCGGGACAGGGACTGGGCTGTGTATTGATGCAGGATGGGAAAGTAGTTGCTTATGGATCCCGACAGCTTAAGGACCATGAGAAGAACTATCCGACCCATGATTTGGAGTTGGCAGCTGTAGTGTTTGCACTGAAAATATGGCGCCACTATTTGTATGGTGAGAAATTTCAGGTATTTACTGATCACAAAAGCCTGAAATATTTGTTTTCACAAAAGGAATTGAATATGAGGCAACGTAGATGGTTAGAGCTTCTGAAGGACTATGATTGTGAGATCATGTATCATCCGGGTAAGGCGAATGTAGTTGCCGATGCTTTGAGCCGAAAGAGCCTTGGGATGGTATCATACATGATGATCAGGGAACATGAGCTGCTAGAGCAGTTTACGAGCCTCAGTTTAGATGTGACACCTTCTGATACTGACACATATTGTGTGATAGCTAGTCTGAGATTGGAACCGGATTTGATTGACCGGATCAGACAAGCTCAGCGTATTGATCGCTTCTGTGTTGATATGATTAGTCAGATTCAGAAGGGTACTTGTGCCGATTTTGAGTTGAGCACTGATGGATTACTGAGATTCAGAGGCAGAGTGTGCGTTCCCGATGATCCTGAGTTAAGAAAACTCATTTTGTCCGAAGCTCATTCATCACGTTATACGTTGCATCCGGGGAGCAATAAGATGTATCAGAATCTTCGGAAAGTGTATTGGTGGTCAGGGATGAAGAGGAATGTGGCAGAGTTTGTGGCCAAGTGTTTGGTATGTCAACAGGTTAAGGTAGAGCATCAGAAGCCTGCAGGGTTATTGCAGCCTCTACCTATACCGACATGGAAATGGGAGCACATCACCATGGATTTTATCATGGGTTTACCGAGGACCCAACGGAACCATGATGCCATTTGGGTGATTGTGGATAGATTGACCAAGTCAGCTCACTTCTTAGCTATGAGAGCTACAGATACTCTGAGTGCGTTGGCGAATTTATATGTACGGGAGATTGTGAGGCTACATGGCGTTCCAGTGAGTATTGTATTTGACAGGGATTCCCGCTTCACTTCCCACTTTTGGGAACACTTTCAGGAAGCCATGGGAACCCGATTGAGCTTCAGTACAGCTTTCCACCCTCAGTCCGATGGTCAGTCAGAGAGAACCATCCAGACTTTGGAGGATATGTTGAGAGCTTGTGTGATGGATTATAGAGGCTCCTGGGATGACCATTTGCCATTAGCCGAATTCGCCTATAACAATAGTTATCACTCGAGTATTGGGATGGCACCGTATGAAGCGCTATATGGTCGTAGGTGTCGATCTCCGATTGGATGGGAAGAAGTGGGTGATCGGAAGATGTTTACTCCCGATTTGGTGCAACAAGCCTCTGAGGATGTCCGGTTGATTTGTGACAGATTGAGGACAGCTCAGAGTAGGCAGAAGAGCTATGCTGACACGAGACGCAGACCTTTGGAGTTTACGGTCGGTGAGTCAGTATTCTTGAAAGCATCTCCTTCTAAGGGGATTATGAGATTCGGGAAGAAGGGTAAGCTAAGTCCTCGCTACATTGGACCATTTGAGATCTTGGATCGAGTGGGAGACAAAGCTTATAGGTTGGCATTGCCACCAGAGTTAGCGAATGTGCATAACGTCTTTCACATTTCGATGCTTCGGAAGTATCACCCGGATCCGGCGCATGTGATTAGTTATGAGCCGTTGGAGCTCAGTGAGGACATGTCATACGTTGAAAGGCCGATTCGGATACTGGATAAGAAGGAGAAGGTTTTGAGATCGAAGACTATCGGGTTAGTGAAAGTCTTATGGCAGCATCACACTTCTGAGGAAGCTACTTGGGAGTTAGAGAGTTTGATGCGAGAGAAGTACCCCCAGTTGTTTGAGGATTGATTTAGTTCTAATTTGGAGGACCAAATTCTTTTAGTTGGGGAGGATTGTCAGACCCGAAATTTTTCGATTTACGTATGTAGCTTGTACCTTATGATTCCTATGTGTATGAACATTATATTTTCATAGTTGAATCATAAGATGAGTATTTACTACATGCAATCGATTAATTGAGAAATTAAAAATGCATGTGAGATATATAACAGCGAGATAAGGGTTAAAATGATTCTCGAGCAAGTACAGGGGTAAAACGGTCAATTGATCGAAATTTGGTATAAATCCGATGAGACAATTTCATTAAAAATATGAAATCAAGAAATCTTGATCAATAACGGGGCAAATATTGAATTTCGAGTCCAACTGATCGAGATATGAATTTATTTAATTTTTGGAATTTTTATCTCGAAAAACGAGCCCAAAAATAGTGAAAAAAATATACCGAAAAGGTAAAATCGAACTGATAAATTCATTTACGGACTAAATGAATTTAATAAGAATTTTTGGGATATTTTTGGGATATTTTGGTATTTTATTATTATTTTATTATTAAAATAATAATAAAATAATAATAAAAATATACTAGAAAGTAAAAAAAAAAAAACAAACAGAACAAAAAAAAAAAGGAATCAGAAGCAAAATCGGGGAGAGAGAAAGTGAGAGGAAACGGAAGCAAACCGAGGAAGAGAAGACCCACCGGACGGCGAGCACCGGCCACCCCACGGCCGAGCCAAAGGCCGGAAAAGGAAGAGGAGGACCGTGCGCACCCATCGGCACCGGTCACACCCTCCACCGTCGCCGGACGCCGGCGAATCGAGGGAAAAACCACCGCGGAGAAAAAGAGAAATCCAGCAGCCACCGGCGGTGCTTAGGCCCGATCAAGGCCCGATAATCGACCCCCAGGCCGAGGCGCTCCGAACGGCGGCAGTGGCACCCGGAGAACCGGCCGGACGACGCCAGCACAGCCAAAAGACCCCTGAACTGGTCGGCGGTTCAGGCCAGAACCTTCCAAACTGAACCGGACCGGACCGGTTCAGCCAAGGAGGAGAGAGAAAAAGAAAAAAAAGGGAAAAAGGAAAAGAAAAATTTTCGAAAATTCACCGGACTTCGGGTAAGTCGATACGAGGTCAAAAGTGACCGATTTAATTTTCGATAAATTTATTTAAATTATTTTTAATCGAAAATTGACCCGGAGTTAAATATACAAAATTGTGCAGTTCGACGATTAATTCCGAACGGAAGCCCGATCGGACTCCGATTCGCGTACCATCGCATAATCTCGGGTAAGTAAAGCTTATTTACGACAAATTAAGTGATTAACGCGTATTTAAGATTTATTATACGCAATTCGGATTAAATTTCAGATTTAGTGAATTATATTCGAAATTTCGAATAAATTGTCGTAAATGATATACGGGCTATCCAAAGAGTTTGGAATAAAGCCCAATGGGTATTAATAGGCCCAATGAGTCGATAGACCCTAATGAAGGGAATTAATACGGGAAAACGGGCTTAATACGGATTAAGGCCCAATTAAAGTGTTAAGGCCCATTAAGAGTAAACGGGCCAATTTAAGTTAAATAAACTGTATTAAATGTGTAATACAGTAGAAAACGTGTAATTAATTCAGTGAGTGGTTAAATGCAGCTCCAGAGTCATATTGAGAGTGACCGGACTGCGAGACTTGGACAACAAAGAGGAAGAGAGGTCACACTACGTGATCCGAGGTAAGGGATCTTTGTGAGCTCTTAGAGATAGCTGTATGTATTTTCATCGTCGTTTACATGCACTTAAATTCCTTATAGAGTATGAATATGAAATTTCGGGATAATACCCAAATATGGGAACATTACGAAAATACCCCTAGACCCGGGGAAAAATTTGGAAATGCATAAAGTGCATGAGCATGATGTTTTACATGTGGAAAAGAGGTTTTGTGAAACCAAAATGATAGACTGGCTCACGATTTGACAGTATGCATTAAATTGCATGTTTTTATGAAATGTGTGTTTTGCACCGTTTTGCGTATCACACTCGGTTTTGAGTACCACTGTTGTGGGAAATAGAGCCAGCTGTCTATTTGTGTGTGTGAAATCATGTTGGAGCTACGAGGTCTGTTGATTTATCCAGATCGGCTCGCACTTAATTATGTTGTGATTTGTGATTGAGATAGTGCTGGAGCCCTCGTGTTGACTGTGTGTCACACTGACTTGCTCGCACTAGATCTGAGACGACAGGCTATGGTTGATAATTTATTTGGTTGGGGTGGTGAGCTGTTGACTCAGGCACCTACAATTATGTGGTAATTGTACCTGGTTCACGGAGTACGCTGTACCGTGTAGACAACATGGAGTACACTGTACCGTGCAACTATGGGGTGTGAGGATTGCGTCTTTGGACTCGGGCATGCTTTGTCATTGCTCTGTTTTGTGATAGTCCTTAGATAGGAGCCGATGGATAGACTAATCCCCTCCTCGGACTCTGAGATACCCTTGCACACCTAGCTAGTGATAGCTCGGGGTCTCGGGACTTTGGCCAAATGTCTTATGGATTTCTGTGGATCCCTTCCTAGTCTCATCCGATTTTATTGGTTTCTATAACGAAACTAATTGTGATTTGATTTCTGTGATGAAAAGCATTTGAAATGAGAACATGTTTTAAATGCGAGTTTCAATACTAAATACAGACATATTTTACTCTGAACGAGTTTTGACATTTGATTTTTGGGCAGTAAATTACTATGTGTTTTAACAATAATGGTTTTGTGAATGCTACAAATTTTCAGCATAAACCATGCATTATAAGCATCGTAGATAGTACGGTTATCTACCTGCTTTCATTTATTCCTTACTGAGCGCGTTAGCTCACCCCTTTTTCATCTCTCCACAGATTAGCCTTAGTGCTTCTGAGAGCTCTGTGGCAGATTTTTGTATTTTCCTTCCGCTAGCAGCTGTTATCACATTGCGAAAGGTATACACACTTTTGAAATCTTTTGTATCTAAATATGACATGGTACAGTGATGTATTTATATTAATACTGGGATGTAAACCAATGTAAACGAACGTAAAAGTACTGTAAATTATTATAAGTACAATTTCTTATTATGGATGCATGAGAAGTGAATGAATTAAAGAATATGGGAGTGATCGACTGACATCGATTCATAGCCCAACTGTCTGTATGTGTAGTCGTGATATGCGGAAATTATTGATATAAATGTAAGGAATTTGGGTCACGACAGCATGAGCTGCTAGAGCAGTTGTGAGGCTCAATAGTGATGTGATCCCTTCTGATGATGACAGTGATTGTGTGACAGCTAGCCTGAGACTAGAACCGGATGAGAGTGCCCGGATTTGACAGGCTTAGCGTGATGATCGGCATGGTGTTGATGGTTTGGGTCAGATTCAGAAGGGTACAGTGACTGAGTTCACAGAGAGTGTCGATGATTTACAGAGAGGTTCAGAGACAGTATAATAATATAAGTGCTCCCAGGACCATAGTTGATGAGATAGTGATATTGTCAGAAGTTTACTCTTCGGGATTTACAGTGCATACAGAAAGTAATGAATATATATATAAAATCTCTGAAAGGGGTATTGGTGGTCAGATGTGAAAAGAGATATGGTAGAGATTGTGAAAAAGTGCCTAGTATGTCAACAGAATAAGGTAGAGTATTAAAAGTCTACAGAGTTATTGCAGCCTCTACCTATATCGACACGGTACGGAAAATGGGAGCAAGTCTCCATGAATTTCGTGATGGGTTATAGAGGACCCGGATAAATCAGGAGGCTATTTAGATGATAGTCGCTAAGTTGACTAAGTCTACCCACCTTCTGGTTATGAAATCCCCAAATACTCAGAGTGTATATGAGGATTTATGTGTAAGGAAGATTGTGGAACATTAAGTAGCGTTCCAGTGAACATGGTATCATATAGGGATTCTCGCTTCACTTCCCACCTCTTTGGATATTTTTAGGAAGCTATGGGAACCCGACTGAGTATTAGCACAGCTTTTCATCCTCAGACAGATGGTCAGTC
The DNA here is from genome assembly GCA_033439115.1 of Firmiana major. Taxonomy (NCBI): domain Eukaryota; kingdom Viridiplantae; phylum Streptophyta; class Magnoliopsida; order Malvales; family Malvaceae; genus Firmiana; species Firmiana major. Next base: position 37,949,550 of record CM065908.1, on the reverse strand, counting down.
AGAGAGGACTGTACAGGTTCTGGAGGATCCGATGAAAGCGTGTGCCCTTGATTTTTATGCTCCTGGGATGATCAGTTATTATAAATCGAATTCGCCAATAGTGACAGTTGCCACTTGAGTATCGGGATAACAAGATATGAGGCATAGTATGACTGTAGGGGTTGTTTCCCCGACTTGGATAAGAAAAAGTGGGTGACAGATAGAATTATTTTTGACTTTGGATAATAAGTCTCTGAGGATGTTTAGTTAAGGATGAGAGATTAAGAACACCTCAGAGCAGATAGAAAAGTATTGGAATTCACCGAGGGTGAATTAGTATGGTTGAAATGTTTCTTGTCCTAAGAGAATAAGGACATAGCGAACTTTTGGAAGAAGGTAAATTGAGTTTCGCTGGATTGAATCTTTTGAGAGATTGGACAAGTGGAAGATAAGACCTGTGGGTGGCATTTCCACTTGAATAAGCAGGCACCCACAATGTGTCCCATCTTTTGATGCTTCAGAAATACTATCCAGATCCAGCATAGGTGATAGGACATGAGATCCAACAGTTCAGCTTAATGCAAATATAAGTATATTGAAGAAGTTGATTCGGGCATTAAACAGGAAAGAGAAAGTATTGAGGTTTAAGACGATCTCCCTAATTAAAGTCCTTTGGTAGTATTACACTCCGGAAAAAGGTCACATGAGAATTAAAGAAGTATAATACGATTAATGTACCCAGAGTAGTCTATGGACTCATATGAATTGGTTCTAATTTGGAGGACCAAATTCCTTAAGTGGGGGAGAGTTGCAAGACCCGAAATTAAATCGTAAATTTTTATGAGGGATGAAAATGGTCAAAAATTTAACTAAATAGGATTCGGATTGGAAGTGAGTGTTCATGAAAGGAAGTTGGGTTAAATTAATCCTGAACACGTGTAAGGGCAAAACGGTCAAAAGACCGAAAGTCAAAATAAATTCGATAAGAAAATTTTAATTAAAAATAAGGATTTAGAATATCTTGATCAATAATGAGGAAATTATATAATTTTGAGTCCAATTGATCAAGATCCAAAATTTTTAGAAATACCAAAAAATTACCCGGAGCAATACCTCGAAATTACGAAGGAAAAATATCGAAAATTGGAGAAAATGTATTTAATAAATTAAATTAAATTAATTAAATTAAATTAGAATAAAATAATATAAGTTGTAGATATTTTGGATTATTGTAGATTATTTTAATGAATAGTGTAATAATTAAATAAATAATAATAATAATTAAAAAAAAGAAATCTGAAAACAAAAAAAAGAGAGAAAAGGATCGGGATAAACCCAAAACAAGAAACCGAAAAATGACCCGCGACCCCCACCGACGATCCCAGCACACGGGCAACCGACAGCCTCCGACGAAGCCACGAGGAGGAAGAAGAGAGGCCGACGATCACGTGGGCACCGAAAACACGCCGTCAGGTGACCAGAGGAAGCCGATCGGAGCGAAGGAAGATCGAGGGAGAAACGGGCCGATTCCCGGTGAACCACTGCGACTGGGCTGGAACGGAGGCCACCGACGCATTCAGGGGGAGGAGCCGGTTCTTTTGAGACCGGTCTTGGCAGGCAAGACCGTCGAAAACGCCGGCGACGGCAAGTGGCAGGAAACGGCACCGTTTGGCCGAAGGAAAGGGAAGGAAAAGGAGGGAAAAGGAAGGAAAGAGGAAAAGAAAAGAAAGGAAAAGGAAAGAAAAGAAAAGAAAAAGGGGAAAAGGAAAGAAAATTTACCGGGGACGACTCGAGATTTGGGTAAGTTGACCGAGGGTCGAGATTGACCTACGGGTAAATTTCGGAAATTTAATTCAATATTATTTTAATGGAAATTAATCCGGATTTACCTAATTGTGCAGCTTTACGACAGAGACCGAACGAGAGCCGATTGAGCTCTGATTTTCTTACCCCGCATCGTATCGGGTAAGTACAGTTTAATTTCGGCAATATGAGTTCTTTAAATACAGAGTTTTAATTATTTTACAGAATTATGGATTAATTTCGCATAGAAAGGAATATTATTCGAAGTTGTAATATAATTGTCGTAAATGGTATACGGGCTATCCAATGAATTTGGATCGAAGCCCGATAATTATTAGTAAGCTACATAAGCCCGGTATACCCGAAGAAGGGAATTAATAAATATAAAAGGGCTGAAATGGGCCGAGACCCAATAAGGTAGATAGGGCCCAATACTTTAAAGTTGGTCAGTAAATGCAATATACTGATCAGGATAATTGAATTGACCTCAATAGTGTGATTATATGCAGTTACGTACATTTGGTTGGCGCGCATTGGGTTGAGAGATTTAGTATCATCGAGACAGGCTAAGGCTGCGCGCGATTCCAGGTAAGGAAATTCTGTGGACTGCTAGAGGTAACTTTACGAAATTTTAAGTTCATTTGCAGTCCTTTAAAAATTATCTGAAGGGTCTAGAGGTCAAATAATAATTTTAGTGCCCGAATGGGCAAATTACCAAAATACCCTTGTTAAGGGTAAAATTTACAAATTTAGGAAAAATTGAGAGGAGTAAGAACAAGAGGTTTTTGCTCGTTCTGGAGACATTTTAATGCATGCATGAGTAGGCTGGCTAACCTTGAAAGAAAATGCACAACATTGCAAACTTTCAACGATAAAATTGTTTTGGAAACTGTTTTGAGGAAACAGAGCCGCCTACGTGTTTTTATTTACATGTGACGTGCTGGAGCTCAGCTCGCACGATGTTTTGATTTGGGCGATGCATGCATTAGTGCTGGAGCGAGAGCTCACACTAGAGTTTTACATGCATAGGTGCTAGAGTATAACTCGCACCAGATTTGACATGCTTTTTCGAGACAGGGTGCTGGAGTTTAACTTGCACCAGATTTTATAAGATTTTCATGTGATTCATATATAGAGTGCTAGAGCCTAGCTCGCACTAGTTTTACTGGATTTGTTGAGAGTAGCGCTGTCTGCCCTTGGAGTTAGCCAAAAGGCCCAACAGGCTCAAAAGACCTCTTAAGTGGGGTGAGAGTGAGGGATGAGGTTGGCGGCCTTGCGGGGATGTAAAGCGGGCTCTGATAGTTTTACTTGATTTGATGAGAGTACTGAGCTTCGCTCGTACTGATTTTATGAGAACATACGATGAGTCGTGCTTAGAGCATCGGGTAGACTGTGTGTCACCGATTAAATAGGCTCGCACGTGCGTTTTGAGACGTGGCATGAGTATTGAGATATGATATATGTGTCCACGGAGTACTATGTACCGTGCAAGTAGCATGGAGTACGATGTACCGTGTGGTATCTTCGGATACGGGATATCTTCGGATACGGTATCTTCGGATACGGGGTATCTTCGGATACGGCATCTTCGGATGCGTGGGATCGGATAAGACTGATGGGTTGGATTGACCCACCTCCCGGGCGGTTCCCGATCAGGGTGAGACCCCGTACACTAGGATCCGTGTTGCAGAGGGGCTCACGAGGACACATGGCCATAGTCCTGGTTATTACCGTTATACAAATATTGCCTCGTCTCGCATGTTGACGACTTTGATGAGATTAAAACTGGGTTTTCAAAATCAATCGTGCATGATGATTATTTCCATGCTTTTTAAAACCCATGTGTGAATGTAAATCGATTTTTATGGTTTTATGTGAGTCAGGACCACCCGAGGGATGGGTTGAGTCTTGGCCTTGTTGTGAAATTTTAAACGAGAAAGAAATGATTTGAAATAATTGCATGTTGAATTTTTGCCATGCGAATGGATTTACATAACATCATAACTCATATCATCTGTTTTATAATGTGTGGAGAAAGGGTGGTTTATGCATGGCACCACGTTCATGTAGGTAGTATGGTTACCTACTTGTTCGTAGGATTTCCTTACTGAGCTTGATGTGCTCACCCCTTTCACTTTCTCACACAGATAATCTCCAGTAGATGTGGAGGCGACTGAGTACTGCATTCCGGATATCCGCTGCTGCCCATCATTTAAGGTATATACACTTGTACATATTGTATCTAAATAAGCATAGCACAGTAACATGTTTGTCAGTAACTTTAGGGGATGTATAAATATTGTAAATACTTATAAATGACTGAGAAAGAATTAAGTTATATGGTAAATGAATGGTGGGACTGGCATTGACGCACAGCCTAATTAGTTAGTGGAGTGTGGTCACGATCAGAGGACAGGTAAGCATGAAAGAAAATAACAAAACATGAAAACTTTACTCTGATTTTTGGTTAGTTTTGGGTCGTGACAGCAATTCCTTAAATGAATTTTAAATGACACATTTAATATGCAAGGTGTGCAATTTGAAGAGGAGAAAAGGGAATTCAGCTTTGTCTTGCCCATATGATATGATATATATATATATATATATATTTCTAGATTTGATTCGATATATTTATGAAATTGGTTTGATAGGTAGTTTTTGAAAGCTGGGAGTTTGAAAGTTTACCTTGAAAGTTACCCTTTAATTTGAAGGTATAATTGGAGTATAAGCATGTTTGGAAGCATACGGTGTGATTTGAATAGTTCAAGAACCTATTATTGTAAGACCCGAATTTAATTAAAATACGAAGTGAATGAGTATTCGTGAAAGGAAGTCGGGTTAAATTAATCCCGAACATGTGTAAGGGCAAAATGGTCAAAAGACCGAAAGTCTGTATAATTTTGATGAGGAAATTTAATTAAAAATAACGGATTGAGAAATCTTGGTCAATAAAGGTGAAATAAATTTATATTGGGTTAAATTGATCAAGATATTAATTTATGAGAATTAATCGGAATTAATCGAGATTTTTAGTTCGGAAAAATAATCCCGAAAATAATCGAAAAATATGCTGAAAAGTCATTCGGGACAGTATCTCGAAAATACGAAGAAATTATACCCGAAAAAGGATTAAAATATAATAAATAAATTAAATTAAATTAAATTAATTAATTTGGAATAAAATAATAATTTTAAGGGATATTTGGGTATTTTTAAGGTATTTGAATGATTAAAATAATAAAAATAAATAATAAATAAAATAAATTAAAGAAATGAAAAAAAAAGAATCAGATTGAATCGGGGAGAGAGAAGGAATAGAAACGGAAAAACGGAAGCCGAAAAACCGAGGAGTTCGACGTGCCACTGGCAACCGACGACCCCCGACGAAGTGCCGAAATGGAAGAGGAGAGGCCGGCGATCTTCAGGCCACCGGTGACGCGTGCCAAGGACGCCGGAGGACGCCGAAAAAAGGAGGAGAAGGCCGCGGGAAAGAAATGGTCACCGGCGGCGAACGGCGGTGATTCGGGCGGAACCGAGGCTAGATTCTGAAAGCCCAGGCGACGACGGTTCTTTTGAGACCAGTATCAACTGACGAAACGGCGGGAATCGCCGGCGACGACCAAGGGAAGAAATGGGTTTCCGACGGCCGAGGGAGAAGAGCCGAACTGGCGGCGTTCCGGCGACCTCGACCTAAATCGAAGGTAGATTCGTGCTGCGGACGACCTTGCGGAGGTGCTGGCGGTGAAAGCCGACGGAGAACCGGCCGGCAAGGCCTTGAACCGATGGTGAACCGACCAAACCAGGGTGAACCGGCGGGTCTGAACCGGTCCAAACCGGACTGAACCGGTTCAGCCAAAAAGAGTGGAAAAAAGGAAGAAAAAGGGAAAAAGAAAAAGGAAAAAAAATTGGAGAAAATTCCTGTGATGCAATCGAGCTTCGGGTAAGTCGATAAGCGGTCAAATTGACCGATTTAAATTTTGGAATATTTTATTTAATTAATTTTGGGCTGAAAACTTACCCGAAAAATTATGGAATTGTGTAGCTTGATAATTGGCATCCACCAAGAGCTCGAGACAGCCTCGATTTACAGACTAGCATGGAATCTCGGGTAAGTGACCCTTATTTACGATAATTTACATCGTTATGCGTGATATTAATTTAAATTCCGCATAAATTGAATTAAATTATGAAAATTTAGATAAATTGTCGTAAATATTAAATTTAGCTATTCGAGAGTTAGAATGAGGCTCAATAAATTGTTGGAGGGCCCAATGAGCCCAATAGGCCTCGATAAAGTGAAAATTAAGTGGCAAACGGGCTTAAGGCCGATTAAGGCCCATTAAGGTGCAATCGGGCCCAATAGGGGTAAACGGGCCCAATGATTTAAATTAAGCCCAGAAAATATTAAATACAATTAAATTGTATAATATCTGACCTGAGGAATATTAATACGCAGTTCCGGGCATTTGATTGGGAGCATATCGAACTGCGCGACGAGACAACAGTGGAAAAGAAAAGGTCAGACTCGACAGGAAAATAAAGTAAGGGAATTCTACGGACTGCTAGAGGTAAACTTTACGCAATTTTAAGTTCATTGCAGTCTTTAAAAATTTACCTGAAGGGTCTAGAGGTCAAATAATAATTTTAGTGCCCCGAATGGGCAAATTACTAAAATACCCTTGTTAAGGGTAAAATTTACAAATTTAGAAAAAAATTGGGAGGAGCAAGAACAGGAGGTTCTTGCTCATTCTGGAGGTGTTTTGATGCATGCATTAGTAGGCTGGCTAACCTTGAAAGAAAATGCACAGCATTGCATACTTTCAACGTGAAATTGTTTTGAAAACTGTTTTGAGGAAACAGAGCCGCCTACGTGTTTTATTGACATGTGACGTGCTAGAGCTCAGCTCGCACGATATTTTGATTTGTGTGATGCATGCATTAGTGCTAAAGCGAGAGCTCGCACTAGAGTTTTACATGCATAGGTGCTGGAGTCCAACTCGCACCAGATTTGTATACATATATATATGATTTTCGTGACAGGGTGCTAGAGTCTAACTCGCACCATATTTTTATATGATTTTGAGACAGGGTGTTAGAGCTTCGCTCGCATCAGATTTTTATACGGTTTGCATACAGAGTGCTAGAGCTTAGCTCGCATTAGATTTACTTGATTTGATGAGAGTGCTGAGTATCGCTCGCACTGATTTTTATGAGAACATGCGATGAGCCGTGCTTGGAGCATCGGGTAGACTATGTGTCACCGATTAAATAGGCTCGCACGTGCGTTTTGAGACATGGCATGTTAAAACAACCTGATGAGCCCGAACGAGGGATAAGGCTGGGGGTCCATGGAGTACGATGTACCGTGCAAGTAGCATGGAGTACGATGTACCGTGTGGTATCTTTATGATACGTTGGTATCTTTGTGATACGTTGGCATCTTCGGATGCATGGGATCGGATAAGACCGACGGGTTGGATTGACCCACCTCCTCGGCGGTTCCCGATCAGGGTAAGACCTCGCACACTAGGATCCGTGTAGCTAGAGGGACTCACGAGGACACATATGGCCATAGTCCTGGTTATTTGCCGATATACAGATGTTGCCTAGTCTCGCATGTCGTCGATTTTGATGAAATCAAATTGGGTTTTAAACTAAATTTGCATGATGGTATTTCCATGCTTTTCAAACCCATGTGTGAATGTAAATCGATTTTCATGGTTTTGTGTGAGTCAGGATCACCCGCAGGAGGGGTCGAGTCTTGACTTTATTGTGAAAATTTTAATTGAGAAATAAATGATTTGTAATAATTGCATGTTGAATTTTTCGTGCAAACTTGATTTACATAACATCATAATTCATATCATTTGTTTTAAAATGTGTGGAGAAAGGGTGGTTTATAAATGGCACCACGTTCATGTAGGTAGTATGGTTACCTACTTGTTCGTAGGATTGCCTTATTGAGCTTGATGTGCTCACTCCTTTCATTTTCTCCCACAGATAATCTCCAGTTGAAGTTGAGGCGACTCAGTACTGCATTCCGGATATCCGCTGCTGCCCATCAACATAAGGTATATACACTTGTACATATTGTATCTACATAAGCATAGCACAGTAACATGTTTGTAAGTGTCTCTAGGGGATGTATAAATATTGTAGACATTTTATAAATGACTGGAGAAGAAATAAGTACTATGATAAATGTATGGTGGGACTGGCATTGACGCACATCCCAATTTGTTAGTGGAGTGTGGTCACGATCAGGAGACAGGTAAGAATTTAAGTAATAAAAATAACAAAACGCGAAAAATTAACTCTGATTTTTGGGTAGTTCGGGTCGTGACATGTTTGGTATCAGAGCAGAAATTGGTCTGATGTGTGTCAGTGTCAGTAATTAGGAATTACATCCCCGTGTTACTGTGCTTGGTTAGATACAATAGTGTATATCGAGATGGGTTTTGACTAAGAAATGGTTGAGAATGCAGGAATGCCTAATATGAGTCACGTTAGATGAGATAGTGCACGAGGCAGAGGTCGTAGAGGTAGACCTGAGTCTGCTAAGTCATGCTGGGTTGACCTGTGAGAATCAGGATGATATTGAAATAGAGGTTAATGTTGAGCATGCCTCTCAGAGTCCGATAGAGAGATCGGATACTATTGAGACACGCTTCGCGAGATTGAAGCGGAGTGTGGAGATTATTTTGAGGAGCTAATTGTTCAGATTATGAATAAGATCAGAGGGAGCAGCGGAGCATTGGTGGAAGTCCGCTCGACCCATCTTAAGTATTAAACATCCAGAGCTGACGTGAGAAATATTTGGATGTATTCCGGTGATAGAATATCCCGGACATGATTTAAAGAAAATTATGGGTAAAAGTCCTTACTCTGACCCAGAAAAATGATTTATTGACGAGTCTGGAAACTCAATTATATTCCTGGGCAGATATTACCTCGACATTATGAACAAGTGACAGTTGAGATGTCTAAAAGTTTATGGAAATGGCTCAATTTTTCAATTTGAGTCCGAATTGACCCGTGAGATATTACTTATACCGAGGCAATGCGCAGATTTACAGTTGGGTAAATAAGAACATGAATTGCACGCCTCTGAGATTTAGAAAGGTAGTGAGGGCTAAAATAGAGACAGAAAAGAGAATCGAGAAATGACAAAGATGTTAAAATGGGAAAATAGTAATTGATAAAAGATTTAATTTGACGAGTCATGGAGTAAGATAATTGGTAAGGCCCCAGTGCATCCAATTTTGGCACTTTTGAGGGACATTGTGATTGGAGGACCCCGACCTGCTACGAAGCAGAGTAGCAGTGTGATCACTGTAAGCAGTGTGAGATGTGTGGTGGATACCACGGAAGGAGGGTTTATACCTACACTGTACATACAAGATGTACTGGAGTAAGAGGCGTATGCTAGGTAAGAACATCTTTACGATATGAAGTAATTGGGATTAAGTGATAAGTAGCAAATATAAGTTGTGACCACATGGACTGGTATATAAAGTATATGTGGTTAAGTCTGAAGGTTAATAAAGGTATTTCAAAATACCTCTCCGCCTGAAGACTTGACAGCGTATAAAAGTATATATATAACCTATAACGTGAAATCGATCGTCGTAATAAATACCTTTAGCATTAGGATACCTTTACTAAGACGATAAGAATATTAAAATTCGATAAATCATAAAGGTTAACATAGTAAAATTTAATAAGAGCCGTTAAGATAAGAAAAGGCAATGACGCAGGTTAGTACCTGGAAAACGTAAGTGATTTTAAAGGATCTTATACGCTTATGCGTAAATAAGTCAAGGATTGGACCGATTTGTGATCATCATTATCGATGATATGTTGGGTGTAGTTAAAGTCCAGGGCAAATTGTAAGCAACAATTGGAAAATTACTTTTACAAATGGGTTGTTGCGACTTCTAAAAAGGGTATACCTTGACACGTTTAACTATGAAAACGTGGTCTTTGAGTGAGATGATAGATGTGACGTGAATTTCGGTGTAGTGAAGTATGAACTGACCACCGTGATTAATTTCACCATACCCAATAGCTCAAGAGGTTTTCAATGAGTATGGATACCTCAAATCATGATGAGCTATGTATTGATGTATAATGGGAAGATAGTCAATTTTGGAGTCAGACCACTGCTTGATCATGAAATAAACTATCTGACTCATGATTTTAAGTTGGCAACGGTAGTGTTTATACCGAGGATATGGTACTATTATGTACAAGGTGAGAAATTATGGATATGCACTGATCATAAAAGTCCCAAGTATCTGTTTTCACAGAAAGAGGCGAATATGAGAATACATAGTGGGTTAGAGCTTCTGAGAGGTTTTGATTTGTGAAAATTGTACCACCCAGGAAAAGCTAATGTAATGGCTTATACCTCGAGCAGAAAGAGCCTCGGGATGGTACTACATATGATGGTCAGGGAGCGTGAGCTGCTAGAGCAGTTGTGAACCTCAGTATTGATGTGATCCCTTCTGATGATGACAGTGATTGTGTGAAGGCTAGCCTGAGATTAGAACCGGTTGAGAGTGCCCGGATTTGACAGGCTTAGCGTGATGATCGGCAGGATGTCGATGGTTTGGGTCAAATTCAGAAGGGTATAGTGACAGAGTTCACAGAGTATGATAATAATTTACAAAGAGGTTCAGAGACAGTATAAGTGCTCCCCAGGACCACAGTTGATGAGATAGTAATATTGTCAGAAGCTCACTCTTCGGGATATACAGTGCATACGGAAGTAACGAAAATATATCGAAATCTCTGAAAAGGGTATTGGTGGTCAGATGTGAAAAGAGATATGGTAGAGATTGTGGAAAAGTGCCTAGTATGTCAGCAGGATAAGATAGAGTATTAAAAGTCTGCAGAGTTATTGCAGCCTCTACCTATGTCGACATGGCACGGGAAATGGGAGCAAGTCTCCATGAATGTCGTGATGGGTTACAGAGGACCCAGGTGAATTACGAGGCTATTCGGATGATAGTCGATAGAGTGACTAAGTCTACCCACCTTTTGGTTATGAAATCCCCAAATACTCAGAGTGTATATGAGGATTTATGTACAAGGAAGATTGTGGAACATTAAGTAGCTTTCCAGTGAGCATGGTATCATATAGGGATTCCCGCTTCACTTCTTATTTCAGGGAATATTTTTTTTGGAAGCTATGGGAACCCGACTGAGTATTAGCACAATTTTTCGTCCTCAGACAGATGGTCAGTCAGAGAGGACTGTACAAGTTCTGAAGGATCCGATGAAAGCGTGTGCCATTGATTTTATAAGCTCCTGGAATGATCAGTTGATTTCTAATCGAATTAGCCAATAGTGACAGTTGTCACTTGAGTATCGGGATAACAAGATATGAGGCAGTGTATGGCTGTAGGGGTTGTTCCCCAAATTGGATAAGAAAAAGTGGGTGACAGATAGAATCATTTTCGACTTTGGATAATAAGTCTCTGAGGATGTTTAGTTAAGGATGAGAGATTAAGAACACCTCAGAGCAGATAGACAAGTATTGGAATTCACCCTTGGTGAATTAGTATGGCTGAAATGTTTCTTATCCTAAGAGAATAAGGACATAGCAAACTTTTGGAAGAAGGTAAATTGAGTTGCGTTGGATGGAATATTTTAAGAGATTGGACAAGTGGGAGATAAGACCTGTAGGTTGGTGTTATCACCTGAATTAACAGGCACCCACAATGTGTCTCAGCTTTTGATGCTTCGGAAATATTGTCCAGATCCAGCATAGGTGATAGGATATGAGATCTAACAGTTCAGTTTAATGCAATTATAAGTATATTAAAAAAGTTGATTCGGGCATTAAACAGGAAAGAGAAAGTATTGAGGTTTAAGATGATCTCCCTAATTAAAGTCCTTTGGTAGTAATACACTCCGGAGAAGGTCACATAAGAATTAAAGAAGTATGATACGATTGATGTACCCGGAGTAGTTTATGGACTCATATGAATTGGTTCTAATTTGGAGGACCAAATTCTTTAAGTGGGGGAGATTTGTAAGACTCGAATTTAATTAAAATACGAAGTGAATGAGTATTCGTGAAAGGAAGTCGGGTTAAATTAATCCCGAACATGTGTAAGGGCAAAATGGTTAAAAGACCGAAAGTCGGTATAATTTCGATGAGGAAATTTAATTAAAAATAACGGATTGAGAAATCTTGGTCAATAAAGGTGAAATAAATTTATATTGGGTTAAATTGATCAAGATATTAATTTATGGGAATTAATTGGAATTAATCGGGATTTTTAGTTCGGAAAAATGATCCCGAAAATAATCGAAAAATATACTGAAAAGTCATTCGGGACAGTATCTCGAAAATACGAAGAAATTATACCCGAAAAAGGATTAAAATATAATAAATAAATTAAATTAAATTAAATTAATTAATTTGGAATAAAATAATAATTTTAAGGGATATTTGGGTATTTTTAAGGTATTTGAATGATTAAAATAATAAAAATAAATAATAAATAAAATAAATTAAAGAAATGAAAAAAAAAGAATCAGATTGAATCGGGGAGAGAGAAGGAATAGAAACGGAAAAACGGAAGCCGAAAAATCGAGGAGTCCGACGTGCCACCGGCGATCGACGACCCCCGGCGAAGTGCCGAAATGGAAGAGGAGAGGCCGGCGATCTTCAGGCCACCGGTGACGCGCGCCAAGGATGCCGGAGGACGCCGAAAAATGGAGGAGAAGGCCGCGGGAAAGAAATGGTCACCGGCGACGAACGGCGGCGATTCGGGTGGAACCGAGACCAGATTCTGAAAGCCCAGGCGACGGCGGTTCTTTTGAGACCGGTATCAGCTGACGAAACGGCGAGAATCGCCGGTGACGACCAAGGGAAGAAATGGGTTTCCGACGGCCGAGGGAGAAGAGCCGAACCGGCGGCGTTCCGATGACCTCGACCGAAACTGAAGGTGGATTCGTGCTGCGGACGACCTTGCGGAGGTGCTGGCGGTGGAAGCCGACGGAGAACCGGTCGGCAAGGCCTTGAACCGACGATGAACCGGCCAAACCGGGGTGAACCGGCTAGTCTGAACCGGTCCGAACCGGACTGAACCGGTTCAGCCAAAAAGAGAGGAAAAAAGGAAGAAAAAGGGAAAAAGAAAAAGGGAAAAAATTGGGGAAAATTCCTGTGATGCAATCGAGCTTCGGGTAAGTCGATAAGCGGTCAAATTGACCGATTTAAATTTTGGAATATTTTATTTAATTAATTTTGGGCTGAAAACTTACCCGGAAAATTATGGAATTGTGTAGCTCGATAATTGGCATCCACCAAGAGCTCGAGACAGCCTTGATTTACGGACTAGCATGGAATCTCGGGTAAGTGACCCTTATTTACGACAATTTACATCGTTATGCGTGATATGAATTTAAATTTCGCATAAATTGAATTAAATTATCAAAATTTAGATAAATTGTCGTAAATATTAAATTTAGCAATTCGAGAGTTAGAATGAGGCTCAATAAATTATTGGAGGGCCCAATGAGCCCAATAGGCCTCGATAAAGTGAAAATTAAGTGGAAAACGGGCTTAAGGCCGATTAAGGCCCATTAAGGTGCAATCGGGCCCAATAGGGGTAAACGGGCCCAATGATTTAAATTAAGCCCAGAAAATATTAAATACAATTAAATTGTATAATATCTGACCTGTGGAATATTAATACGCAGTTCCGGGTATTTGATTGGGAGCATATCGAACTGCGCGACGAGACAACAGTGGAAAAGAAAAGGTCAGACTCGACAGGAAAATAAGGTAAGGGAATTCTACAGACTGCTAGAGGTAAACTTTACGTAATTTTAAGTTCATTGCAGTCTTTAAAAATTTACCTGAAGGGTCTAGAGGTCAAATAATAATTTTAGTGCCCCGAATGGGCAAATTACTAAAATACCCTTGTTAAGGGTAAAATTTACAAATTTAGAAAAAAATTGGGAGGAGCAAGAACAAGAGGTTCTTGCTCATTCTGGAGGTGTTTTGATGCATGTATTAGTAGGCTGGCTAACCTTGAAAGAAAATGCACAGCATTGCATACTTTCAACGTGAAATTGTTTTGAAAACTGTTTTGAGGAAACAGAGCCGCCTACGTGTTTTATTGACATGTGACGTGCTAGAGCTCAGCTCGCACGATATTTTGATTTGTGTGATGCATGCATTAGTGCTAGAGCGAGAGCTCGCACTAGAGTTTTACATGCATAGGTGCTGGAGTCCAACTCGCACCAGATTTGTATACATATATATATATGATTTTCGTGACAGGGTGCTAGAGTCTAACTCGCACCATATTTTTATATGATTTTGAGACAGGGTGTTAGAGCTTCGCTCGCACCAGATTTTTATACGGTTTGCATACAGAGTGCTAGAGCTTAGCTTGCACTAGATTTACTTGATTTGATGATAGTGCTGAGTATCGCTCGCACTGATTTTTATGAGAACATGCGATGAGTCGTGCTTGGAGCATCGGGTAGACTGTGTGTCACCGATTAAATAGGCTCGCACGTGCGTTTTGAGACATGGCATGTTAAAACAACCTGATGAGCCCGAACGAGGGATAAGGGTTAGAGAAACAACCTGATGAGCCTGAACGAGGGATAAGGGTTAGAGAAACAACCTGATGAGCCCGAACGAGGGATAAGGGTTGGAGATCCACCTGATGAGCCCGAACGAGGGATAAGGGTTGGAGGTCCAGCTGATGAGCCCGAACGAGGGATAAGACTGGGGGTCCATGGAGTACGATGTACCGTGCAAGTAGCATGGAGTACGATGTACCGTGTGGTATCTTTGTGATACATTGGTATCTTTGTGATACGTTGGCATCTTCGGATGCATGGGATCGGATAAGACCGACGGGTTAGATTGACCCACCTCCTGGGCGGTTCCCGATCAGGATGAGACCTCGCACACTAGGATCCGTGTAGCTAGAGGGACTCACGAGGACACATATGGCCATAGTCCTGGTTATTTGCCGATATACAGACGTTGCCTAGTCTCGCATGTCGTCGATTTTGATGAAATCAAATTGGGTTTTAAACTAAATTTGCATGATGGTATTTCCATGCTTTTCAAACCCATGTGTGAATGTAAATCGATTTTCATGGTTTTGTGTGAGTCAAGATCACCCGCAGGAGGGGTCGAGTCCTGACTTTATTGTGAAAATTTTAATTGAGAAATAAATGATTTGTAATAATTGCATGTTGAATTTTTCGTGCAAACTTGATTTACATAACATCATAATTCATATCATTTATTTTAAAATGTGTGGAGAAAGGGTGGTTTATACATGGCACCACGTTCATGTAGGTAGTATGGTTACCTACTTGTTCGTAGGATTGCCTTACTGAGCTTGATGTGCTCACCCCTTTCATTTTCTCCCACAGATAATCTCCAGTTGAAGTTGAGGCGACTCAGTACTGCATTCCGGATATCCGCTGCTGCCCATCAACATAAGGTATATACACTTGTACATATTGTATCTACGTAAGCATAGCATAGTAACATGTTTGTAAGTGTCTCTAGGGGATGTATAAATATTGTAGACATTTTATAAATGACTGGAGAAGAAATAAGTACTATGATAAATGTATGGTGGGACTGGCATTGACGCACAACCCAATTTGTTAGTGGAGTGTGGTCACGATCATGAGACAGGTAAGAATTTAAGTAATAAAAATAACAAAATGCGAAAAATTAACTCTGATTTTTGGGTAGTTCGGGTCGTGACAATTATGTAATACGAAAATATGAAGAATGATATTGAAAATGGTTAGATTAATGTGAATTGTTAATGATATTAGAGATATCTAGAGTAATTGCCTGAGTGGTAATCATGTAAGCTCATGTCTATGTGATTTGCAATTAAATATTTATCTGTGTTACATTTATGATTACCTGTGATAGCCTCATACTATGTGCTATGTGTTATATAATTATGCTATATGATGTTGATCCCATCACAATTCCCCAATTATTCACCTAACCAATGAGTTTGGGGTCGTGTCCATAGTCAGAGATTTCAGAGGACTTCACTTATCGCATGATTACTATATGGGAAATTATTTAGTTTCCCCTAAAAGAATTTAAATGTATAAGTATGGTTTATGGATTGATAACCAATTGATAAACTATTATGGTAATAAGTAAAGTTCGTATTGAGTTATTATGATGAGAGGTTTGTTTAGGAATTAGATGAGTGACAGATGTTTGAAATTGAATGTCGTTCCTTTGGAGACTAAAGATGGTCGTACGATTGCCAGTTTGAGGATTGAGTCTGGCCTAATGGATCAAATTTGATTAGCTCAAAAAAAGGATCAGTTCTGTGTGGATACAATTTATTTGATACCGAAAGAATGACCATAGAGGCTTGCCTTGCAAAAGGAGGCCACGACAAAAAATAAAGGTAAGAAGCCGTGATAGAGGTTGTGCCTTCGCATTGGATAAGGAATCTACCAATACCTCAATTGATGAGAGAATATTAGATGACAGGCCTAGTATATAGGAGTTATAAGATATAGGTAGGAGATAGGGTGATGTTTGTAGATCTAGTTTTACTCAATATGTATGGTTTCATTATCATCTTAGGCATAGATTGGTTGGTTACAAAACATGTAAGTTTAGAATGTTACACCAAGACCGTAACCTTCTTTCTACCTGATAACGTTGATGAATGTTTTGTAAGCATGAAATGAAAGTATGATGTTTGTATGTTGTAAGTCTTATGATGGTTTAATTGGATGTGAAGGTTATAATGGATGATTATGAATGATTTTATGTAACAAATGATTTTGATTATTAAATTAGAAGTAATTTAAGGAGTATCAAGCAAGTAAATGCATGAGATGTTTGTGTTATATTGTATGATAAAAAGGATAAGTTAATTGTTTAAGTGTAATTAATTGTGATACTTACCTAACTAAGGGTGTTAAAGCGAAAAACCACTTGTGGAGTGTGATAATGAAAATTGTGATGGTTTGAATAGAGTATTTGATGACTATCTAAGGATTTATGTATATAAAATAATTAGAATATTGGTAATGATCTATATTCGATTGCTATATTGCTATTAAAAGAATAACCGTGTTTCAAACAATATCAGTGGTGATTTCATAATCACAGTATTGATGAATTGAGTGATTTCTTTGACGCGTGAAGGAACTCGAATTTATTGTGGATATTGAATTAGTAAACATGAGTGATTAAGGCTTAATGGAATCTTAAAATTGTAATTGATGACATATTGTGACAATATGAACATATAGTGATTGAGGATGAGTTTGAATAATGGTAAGGTAATGTAAGGGCTTGAGCAATGTCATGCGATATGTTCTGGAGGAATTTGTGAATGCTCAAATAGTAAAGTGTTGTGAATTTTCATTGAATCGTTATTTGACTAATTGTCCAATGCTATAAGGACTTCTCGTGAAGATCAGGGTGTTAACATTGATATTTTGAGGTATAGGTGACTAAATGATATGATGAGATGTCTATCCGTATTCTTAGATAAAAAGGAAAAAGGTACTTCGATTGAAGACTGTGAATCCCAGATTTTTTCACACTATGTTCATTATTTGGGACCATCATTTAAATTAAAGGGATTTAAATCGTTGGACGAAAGATACTGAATTTAAATGAGAAAAGATAGTGAGTCCGAGAAGGAAAATCGATCTAAATTGGTTTCAAACGTATAGAAGGGTAAAATGGTCAAAAGATCCTAATTTCGGTGTAAATTCGATAAGAAAATTTCATTAAAAATATGGATTTAGGAAATTTTGATCGATAAAGAAGAAATTATGGAATTCCGAGTCCAATTGGTCAAGATACGGAGATATTACGAATTTTCGTAATTTTCGCCCTGGACATTATCCCGAAAATATGTGAAAAATACACCGAAACAGTTAAAATAAATTAAATCAATTAAATTAATTAAATTAATTAATTAATAAAATATAATATAAATTTTTTGAGATATTTTGTGTAATTTATTATATTTTATTTGATTAAAATAAAATATAATAAAATATAATAAATTAATAATAATAAAATATAATAAAATAATAATAATAATAAAAAAACAAATTGAAACTGGGAATTGGGATTGCAGGATTGAAGGAAACAGAAGACGAAACCATGAACCCGCACCGCCCCATCTGCTTCAGCCGCAAGCCACCACCGGAGAATCGACCATGGGAGAGAGTCGAACCGCCCGAGCTCGCCGGCACCGACAAGGGAGGAGAAACGGTGACCGATGAGAGAAGGAGAGAGAAAGATAGAGAAAAGGGTGAAACCGAGAGAAAGAGGGAGAAAGAGAGAGAACGGCGGCGGACGGAGGCTGGAGGAAGAGAGAGGACCTCGCCACCGGCCAGGAGGAGGTCCGATTTGCCACCATCGGCGTCGGAAATGGCCGAAAACGGCAAAAACGGAAGACACCACCGACGCCGAGGGAGAAGAGGCTGGACCGACCACTTTTCGGCCAGCCACAGTGAAACCGAGGCCATATCCAAGCATCGCGAGGTCCCTCGGAGCTGCTGGCCACGGAAGCCGGTGAGGAACCGACCGGCGAATCATCGAACCGGTCGAACTGAACTGAATCAGACTGAACCGGACTGGTCTGAACCGGTCTGAACTGGACCGAATCGGTTCAGCCAAGAAAGAAGGGAAAAAAGGAGAAAAAGGAAAGAAAAAGAGAAAAAGGAAAAAAGAAAAATTTTCAGGGATGCAACGGACTTCGGGTAAGTCGGTAAGAGGTCAAAAATGACCGATTTAATTTTCAAAAAATTTATTTAAATTATATTTGATAAAAAATTTACCCGAAATTAAATATATATAATTTTGCAGTTCGACGATAAAATCGCGTACATGAGCCCGATCGAATTTCGATTTGTGCACTATCGCAAAATCTCGGGTAAGTAAGGCTCATTTACGACAATTTATGTAATTATCGCGCATTAAAAGTTTATTTTACGAGTTACGGATTAAATTGCGCATTTAGTGGATTAAATTGTGATTTTTAATTAAATTGTCGTAAATGATATACGAGTTATTCAAAGAGTTTAGAAAAAAGCACAATAAGTACTGATGGGCCCAATGAGCCTAATAAGCCATGATGAAAGAATTAATAAGTGGAAACAGGTTTAAAACAGATTAAGGCCCATTAAGGTGCAATCGGGCCCAATAAGAGAGAAATTGGCCCAATTAGCTAAATCGACTGTAATAAAGATGAGAAAAATATTTATTAAGTTAAATACGATTTAAAACGAGGTTTATACCGATAAAACCGAGCAAAAAGAGTAAAATCGATAAAAGTCAACTTTTGGTTAAAGCTTCGATATAATCACATATTTGGATATGTTGAAATGAATTTAAGCCATATGTGATAAGTTGAACTTGTTTTGCAGCAGTTCGGTCTATCGACACGTTTTACGTGGTAAATTCGAGCATCGAGGAAAGTGCTT
Organism: Firmiana major; assembly: GCA_033439115.1. Classification (NCBI taxonomy): domain Eukaryota; kingdom Viridiplantae; phylum Streptophyta; class Magnoliopsida; order Malvales; family Malvaceae; genus Firmiana; species Firmiana major. Next base: position 37,930,278 of record CM065908.1, on the reverse strand, counting down.
TACATCAGTCGCTAAGAGGTAAGGGATATAATTTAGAGTAGCGTTAGTACTCCTTCATCCTTACCAACTGTTTATGTATAAGAATTGAATGAAATTTTACGAAATGGATTTCCAACTGTATTCAAACCGAAGCCAAAACCATTTCCTAAGTTTTCAGCATGACTTATATATATGAGATACATTTTTACAGCATACATGTTTATAAAAGTGATTTTTCACTTCTGAAATGAAAGCATAGTGTTTTCATGTGAGATTACGGGTTAAAGTCCCGATATGTTTTATGAAATCATGTTTCCATGATACGGGTTAAAGTCTCGAAACAACTTTTAAGCTATATTTTCACGGTACGGGTATGAGTCCCAAGAATTGACTTTGATAAATATGCTTTCCATAATTACATGAGCTAGAGTCCCGCAATGATTTATGAAAACTATGTTTTCTATGAGAAACGGGCTAGAGTCCCGTAATGATTTATGAAAATTGAGTTAAAGTCCCGTAATGATTTTTAATACACGGGTATAAGGCCCGAAATGATTTTGATAAATTGGGTAAGAGGCCCAAAATTATTTTTGTAGGGTAAAAAGGCATGACATGACGATAGTCAGAGGATCTGGGGTCGATCTCGTATGGAGACGATCGAGGATCTACCTAGCCGACGGCCAGAGAACGGGCAGGCTCTGACTTGATATGAGAAACGTGCGCATAGTCCACACTTGGGATGCACGTGAGTTCGTGCGTATAGTCCCCATTTAGTGGTGCACGAGAGATAGAGCAGCGTACGACCCTGATCCAGTCCTACGACTCCCCTGTACAATGGCCATATGTACCTATGAAGAACGTCCTACGGGACCAGATGTATGATGTCCTTCGGGACTAGTATATGAGAGATTGCCTGACCCTGCACGATGAATTGACGAAATGATATATATATATGTTTTCGCACATTTCATGCTACCTGTTTTATGATTTTATTGAGCACATATTTTCTATGATGAGATTTTAAAGGTAGCCATGCGTATGTTTTACGAAATGTGCATATGACAATATGATTTCATTTTAAAGTGATAAGCATGTTATGATATGCATGATTAAGTTTTGAGATGCTTTTTACTTGTTTACACGACGTGATATGCATACTATATATGAGTTTTACTAAAAAGATGCATGATGTGTAAACTTATGAATTAAGCATGTTTTTACTGCTTTTATGAAATGTAAGCATCTCTACTCCACTGCATAAGTATGCTGATTTGTAAAACCATGAGTTTTACCATGTTTTGAGTATTTAAAGCTATTTTAAATGTATCTCTTACTGAGTCTGAAAAACTCACCCCCTCCTCTCCATCTCCCAAATTATCTATAGCGAGTTTACTGCACATATGAGACTGTGGTCGTTGATAAGGTAGTCCGACCTTTCATCAGATACTTTTGTAACCTTGAGGTACAATCTTACTTATATTCCAGATATGTGATATAGAATAGACACTATTGTATATCATAGTCGGGATGCAATAGTTGTAAATGATTATATATATACAGAATGTAAGTAATGTAATGAGATCCTGGAAAATAAAAAGATTTTAAATCTAGACATGGAGAGGAAAACAACATAGTTAATGGATAAAAAGTTTAAATTAGGCCCATTTTTTCCGCGCTTTCGGGGCGTGACAAAGACTATACCGTTGGTTAAGGCCTTTTGGCAGCATCATACGATTAATGAAGCCATTTGGGAGTTAGAGAGCCTAATGAAGAAGAAGTACCCTCACCTATTTTGATGGACTTGGAAGAATTTAGAGGACCAAATTACAATAGGTGGGGAGAATGTAAAACCCACTAATTTCTTATACCCATTTACAAGTTAACCAAGTGATTCATTAAGGATTAACTAAGTGTTACTTGTAGGATTCATCGAGCTTGGAAGTTGAAAATTGGAGCTAAGTTATAGAGCCTGAAGTCTAAGATAAGAAATCTTATTTAAAGTGAATTTCAAGCATTTATGTTCTTACAAGGGTGTTTGTATGCATGAGTTAGGTTAACATTTATTAAAATGAATTAAATTAGCAATTTCCTAAAGTTAGTGAAAAATCGAGAAAACTAAGTAAAATTAATTTAATAAAATTTCGTCGGTTAGTAAGAATTAATTCAACAAGTTAATAAATTAATATATGGTAAAAATACTTGGACTAATTAAATTAAGTTTGAATTACCATGGTTGAGGTCATGGAATAAATTGGTTAAGGAAGTCGAAAAGCTTAAGGAAAAATCCTACTTATTGGAAGAAAATTAGGGCAAAAGTAGAAAATTATTTAAAAGCCAAGACTAACTCGAAATGATCCTAAACTTTTATACACATCTACCTTACAGTTACTGATTTTTGGGTAAAATTTGGATGAGAAACAAGTCATTAAGATCATGAGAAAAATTGAATAAGTAAAGCAGTACAGAACCGAAAGTGCTGATGAGCTTCTTGGCTGGCTGAATACTGTGCTTAGAAAATGAATGGAAGTTGGCCAGAAAATAACTTACCACCGCGTAGCATTTTAGGAGACACATTAAGATATTAAAATATGACAATTTGAGGTGCAAAAATGCCATAAAGTTGGCTGAAATGGAGTGGGAAAATGGATTACTAAATTTGAAAACTATTGCTACCTAATCCCCCTTCAACTAACATAGCAATAAGTGACCTTAATTTATATTTTCCTCAAGCCTATCAATTGCTAACCTTTGTAAACATAAATTAGACACATTATGAAGTATTTTGAAGAGCTAAAAATGTTTGGCAATGGGTTGGAAACAATTCAAATAAAATTATGAAATCAAGTTAGTAGAAACTACCTACTCCCTCTAGTTGTTGGACTTCAAAACATTTTTAATTTGATTATGTTGGAGAGATGATCTAAGGCCACCCTTTTAACCTTAGATGGACCACACATCAAGGTATTCTTCAGCCAAAAACTAGACCAAAAGAAGCTAAGGCCAAAGCTCTTTCCTTCTTCTTTTCTAGCCATAAGCGTTCTCTGCCCTATTGGAGTGCAAGATTTTTTACAAAATCTTGGAGGCAGATTTAAGCTTTAGTCAAAGAGTCATTTGGTCCTTACTCAACCCTCTACACATAATTTTTCCAGATTGCTCTAAAGTCTTTTAAGTGGTCGAAAAACCTTTAGAATATTGCTAGGCAGAGTTTGAAGCATTTTTGGAGCAGTGAGATGACATGATTTTTTCTTTTATTTTTTAAAAAAGAATTTTGTTAAGGTTTGTTAATACCAAATGATCCTCTCCCTCTTGGATATAGCTATAATTTTTCTAGATCCTTTTGAGAAGTATTAAGGGCTCGAACAAGAGGCCAAACACAATTTGACTCGGTGATAGGCGTGCTTGAGTAATATGGGTTTAGGAATTTTTACAAAATTCTGGTAGCCAAACCGCCTTTAGCTCAAAAAGAGACATTGTTTCCTCACCATTCTCTCTATAACACAAAATTTGAGATCATTCGAAGGTCATTTGAGTAATGAAAAACTTGCTAGAAGTTGCTAGACAGAAACTAACCTGAACAAAGGTAAGAAGAACTTTGGTTCCTTTGATCTTTGGTTAAGTTTTAAGGTTGTTTTAAGTGTTTTAAGACTATGGATGATGTGATTTACAACAAAGGAAGTCTTGATGGTGATTTTGAGGCTAGTCTAACTTGGTCAAAAGATGTTAAGGATTTCTAGAAAAATTCCAATTTAATATATGTTGTGTTTGATGATGTTTTGAGGTGTTTGGCTAAAGTAGAAAATTAAAATAAAACGTGTAGGAGCAGTTTAGGGTTTCAGCCATGTGAGATCTTGTAGGGACGATGATTCTTGATGGTTTATGTTAATGCAAAGAGGTTATTTAAGGCTAGGAGAATTAATTATTTTGATTGAAATGAAGTGAAATCTAAGATAAGGGTGAATAGCATTTTCAACCATGATGAAGAATGTTTAGTAATTGACTTAAGGTGAAAGTTCTAGCTACTGTTTGGTGTGTGCTAATGTGTATTAAGATGTGTCCAAGCTATAAATAAAATGAAATGAACAAAGTAGGATAGAAGGAAAACCTTAGAGTTAATGGCTTAGTTCAATGTGATTCATGGTTGTCTGATATGTAAAGGTATATTAGGATTAGCTAAATACTAATTAGAAATATTTGAAATGTGTTTAGCAGCAAGGTGGCATGATTCGTCAAATTAGAAGTATGCTCGGTGCTTAAGGAATTTTTGTAATGCCCCAAAAGCATGGAAATTAGGGTTAACTTTTTATTTTTATTCTTATTTTCTTTCTTAGGTTGTATTCCTATACAATGCAGGTTACATAGTTTCTTCCTTTACTTATTCTTTTAATTGATTAGAATTTGTCTGAATTTCAACAATATGGCCTCTTATACCTTAACCTACCTTCTTGTAATAAACACGATCACAATTTATAATTGCAAATAGTTGCTTTTATTTTCTTGAACTAGTTACTTTTTGATTCAAAATACTTCATAACTAATTCAATCATATTCCTACTTCACATCATCAACAACTTTTTCATTTACTTCCCAAACCATTTACATACCAATCCTTAAGACAATTGATTACATCCAAAAAATATACATATACAAACCAGTATTTGTACATTACTAATGTTCGAAAATAAACACCAGAGAGCGTGTACTGAAAGTAGTCTGGGAGGCTCAAAATTCACCAGGCTACTTCAAGTACTTCGTAAATAGCAGAGTAGTTCTATTATAGGTAATCTGAAATGGAGGAAAAAAAGGGATGAGCTGTTGATAAAGCTCAGTAAGGAAGACATTTAAAGAAATCTTTGACAACCCTAAAAATATATATAATTTCAAGGTTAACATTTTTTTCAAAGCATAACTTAAAAAGGCATAACTTACTTGCTTATTGTAGTAAAATAATGTAAATCATAATTACTTACTCACTTTGAAGTAAAACATACATATATACATACATACATACATACATACAAACATACATACATACATACGTACGTACATACATACGTACATACATACATACATACATACATACATACATACATACATACATACATACATAAATACATACATACATACTTACTTACTTACTTACTTACTTACTTACTTACTTACATACATACATACATACATACATACTTACTTACATAAGGCTTACTTACTTTCTTACATAAGGCTTACTTACTTTCTTTAATAATTCAAAACATTCATACATTAAAACATGGAGACTAAGCTATGTCCGTATAACTATCATGCAAACATGAATCATCCTCCTTAGAGGGAACAAAGTATCGATGACCAGGGTAGGGGCTGTAGACGGATCTGGGTCTTACAGCAATTTTGACCTAGTATCTGAATAAACTAGCATACAGCTAAGGCACGGGCACCAGTGACACTCACAGTGTGGGTACGAGATACTATGAAATAGACACCATGTGTAGCAAAAATAGATGCCACAAAGGCAAAAACAGACACTACATGGTTGAATCTAAACTGACACTATGAGCGGCGGAGCCAAGCTCCATAAGTAGCGGGCATGATATGCACACAACATACACTATTTGGGTAGCCTCTAGTCTCAGAAAATCTTACTTTCTTACTTGATTTCATACTTACTTAAAATCATATTGAAACTTAAATCATAAAAACATATAGTTTCGACTATAAAATATTAATATATCATAGATAAAAAAGCTCAGTTTCAGGATTAAATCGGGGTTATGGCTTTTGAAAAATTTCTACTGGACGACTCGAGTTTTTGCTCAAAAGTTTTTCATACGTTCATTAAGTCATTTCATGAAAAATAAAAGGATACAAGAAGTCAATACTACTTTAAATTGAATCCCTTACCTAAACGGGGAGAAGGCAACACCAATTCATTGGGTCCAGTGTTTGTCTCATTTTACGTGTCGGTACCTCGAGCTGCCACAAACAACTCCATTAGTATTTAAATAATCTTTATTTCATATCCTCATACATCTATAACTTAAACGAGGTCAATCAAACCCTTTTTTGGCCATTTTTCCTACTTTCTCAATTTTATCGATTAAAGTGCCGATTTAAGCTAATTTCGGTAATTTTGTTCTTCTAACTTCAAATTCACAAGCTCAACAACGTAAACACTTATTCAAGTCTACAATTCACACTTGTCAACATGTTAAATTTGCCAATTCTTACACTTTTTCATTTTCCACTGAACTGGGCTATAAACCAGACTTTTTCGGTATTATTTAAACAGTCTACAACATCAAACTCAACCAAATTTCATCCCTACCAGATCATACAAGTGCTGGCCAAACTATATATCACTCTAGAAAAATTTTCTTCAAATTCCACTTAAGCAAAAAATCATTCAAATTCAACCAACAACAACATATCTCAACATCATCATCTTCCAACAATTTTTCACCTTGGTTGACCAACTTTTACCACTCCTTTTTGCTACAACAATGATTCTCAGTTGTAGATCAACATGTATATAACTTAGAATCATAAAAAAACAACCTCAAAAACTAACCAAAAACTTTCAAATTTAAGTTTTCACTTTTACCCGAAATAGAGCAAATTCTATCCCTGTTCTTCTCACTAACTTTTCACCTAGCAAATGAGCTGATTTAAGGCTAGATTTTTTTATATGTTATATAGGACTTAAGAGGGAAGATTTTATCCTTTGACCGAAGTCTAAAAGTGGCTGGAAGGTGGCCGAAAAAATCACAGAAGTCTGAGCCAGGGAGGACACCTACGACAGAAAGGATGGGTTGGTTCTCTCTCGTCCAAGGCCAGTTTGGGGTATTCTTTACTGTTACAAAAAGTGTATTTAGTTTATTTTTATTCTGGAAAATATTAGAGTCAAATGCCTTCTGGAAGGTCTCTAAATTTGGAAATTTCGGATGGGTTAACAGATTTCTAGGCTAAGGCAGCCTGCTGCCTTGTTTTGTAAAATCCATAAAAAAAATTTCTAGCCCATTTTCTTCCAAAATTCCATTTCTCATGTGTTTCACTAAGTCCTTAGTATGTCCCATAAAAATTTTGGGCCCACTTGTTTAAGAAAAGTTTTGTGTTTGAGCCCATTTTTCTCGATTTGATCATTACCAATTGAAATTGCTTAAGATTTTCGGTTTACTTTAAGAATTAATTTGATCACCGAAATCTGGAGATTTCCACTCAATTTTCATTCTCCAAGTCAATTATGCCTTATACTAGTTTTCTACGGCCTCAAAATAATTTTACTAATATTTAGAATTTATTTCACTTACTAGGCCCATTTGCTTGGTTTAGTGTAAACCTGAGTTTTACTAGTTTTTTCACTTCCAATACCTTAGTTTCACTTTCTATCCACAAAAACATACTTATAAATATACTTTCTTGAAGAATTCTTCAATTTGAACTCTTACCTCAAAGTTCATACCTCGAGCTTTGTGACACTATTTCAGGCGTCTCGATTACTCTGAGCCCTACATGAACATTTAGGTTAGTTGTTGAACTTCTCATCTTAGGTTTAAAATAAAGATTAGTGCAAAAAATTGGTTTTCACATTCCTCCCCACCTTTTAAGAATTTATTCTTCCAAATTATGTTGGGTCCATCGAATAGATGAGGGTACTTCTCCCTCATAAGGCTCCTCAGCTCCTAAGTTACTTATTCTGTCGAATGGTGTTGCCAGAGAACCTTTACCAATGGGATTTTCTTCATCTGAAGTACCTTTTCCTTCTTATCGAGGATCTGGTTAGGTTCTTCCACATAACTCGTGTCTCCTTAAATGTCTAAGGATTCATATTCGATGACATGGAAGGGATCCAGATTGTATTTCTTCAACATAGAGATGTAGAAGACATTATATATCCCAGAAAGTTGTGGAGGTAAAGCTCACTGGGAAACAACATTTCTCACTTTCTCTAATATCTCGAAAGGACCAATGAAGCGAGGACTCAACTTTCATTTCTTTCCAAAATGCATGATGCCCCTACTCGGAGATATTTTTAGGAATACAGAGTCCCCTACCTGAAATTCAAGTAGCCGTCTACCCACATTGGCGTAACTCTTCTGTCTATAATGAGCCGCCTTGAGTCTGTCACAAATGATCTGAACGCATTTAGCTGCCTGTTCCACAAGATCAGGAGCCATAATCTTTTGATCACCTACTTCTTCCTAAGCCACTGGAGATCTACATCTCCTACCATATAGAGCCTCATAAGGTGTCATATCGATACTAGCATGGTAGCTATTATTATAGGCAAACTCTACAAGGGGCAAATGGTTGTCCCATGATCCCTTAAAATCCAACACACACACTCTTAACATATCCTCTAAAATCTGAATAGTCCGCTTGGATTGACCGTCAGTCTGAGGATGATAAGCGGTGTTGAAATTCAACTGAGATCCATGGCTTCCTGAAACTGTGTCCAAAATCTAGAGGTGAACCTGAAGTCTCTATCAAAAGTAATACTCACGGGAGCCCCATACAGTTAAGCTACCTCTCTGACATATAATTCTGCCAAGGCACTCAAAGAATCTGTATTTTTAATGGCGAGGAAGTGGGCATTCTTAGTCAATCTATCTATTATCACCCAGATCACGTCATGACCTCTTTGGGTCTGTGGTAATTCCATAATAAAATCTATCATTATGTGCTTCCATTTCCATGTAGGCATAGGCAATGGCTTAAGTAATCTTGCAGGCTTCTGATGCTCAATCTTAACCTGCTGAGACACTAAGCATCTGGCCACAAATTTGGCCATATCCCATTTCATACCAGTCCACCAATACACCTTATGCAGATCATGGTACATCTTGGTATTGCCTGGATGCATGATGTAATGAGAGCAGTGAGACTCTTTCAAAATTTGTTGTTTCAAGGCATCATCGCCCGAAACACAGATGCAGCCTCTGAACCTCAACAATCCGTCATCACTGACAAAAAAATCTGCTGCGAAGCTTGCTCTATCTGGCTAACCATATTCAATAACCTTTGATCGTTTCTCTGCTCTATTCTGATCTGATCTAAAATATCGGGCCCAATCCGTAGGCTAGTCACAAATCTAATATCTGCTTCCTCAACACTAATCCTGAGTCTGACGAACTATTCTAACAACTTTCATTCATTGACCATCATAGCAAAAACCATACTCTTTCTGCTGAGAGTATCTGCAACCACGTTCGTCTTACCCAGATGTTACAAGATCTTGCAATCATAATCTTTGAGGAGCTTTAACTACTGTCTCTATCTCATGTTAAACTCTTTCTGGTCAAATATATACTTTAAACTCTTACGGTCAGTGAAGATCTGAAATCTCTCACCGTATAGATAGTGTCGCTTAATCTTCAAAGCAAACACCACAACAGCTAACTCCAAATCATGAGTGGGATAATTTCACTCATGGTCCTTTAGTTGCCTAAATCCATAAGCTATCACTCGGCCACTCGCATCAGTACACATCCCAAACACTAATGTGAGGCATCATAATATACCGTAAATCCCTTCGATCCACTTGGAATAGTCATGATGGGTGCGGTAGTCAATCTCTGTTTGAGTTCCTAAAAACTTTGCTCACAAGCTTCTGACCATACAAAAGGAATCCCTTTACATGTGAGCTTAGTCAGCGGAGTTGCTATTTTAGAGAAACCCTCTACAAATCTCCGATAGTATCTTGCTAGTCCCAAGAAACTCTAAATCTCTGTCACAGTCCTCAGCCTCTCCCACTTGAGTACTGCCTCAACCTTGGACGGATTAACTGATACCCTATCTTTGGATATAATATGACTGAGGAAAGCTATCTGTTCCAGCAAGAATTCACATTTACTCAATTTTCCATACAGTTGTTTCTCTCAAAGAGTCTGAAGCACAGTCCTCAAATGTTGCTTATGCTCATCCCGGGACTTAGAGTAAACCAAGATGTCATCAATAAAGACAATTAGAAACCGATCTAGATAATCCAGGAATACTTCATTCATCAGACTCATGAAAGCAGTAAGAGCATTAGTCGGCCAAAAAGCATCACCAAGAATTCATAATGGCTATATCTCGTCCTAAATGCTGTATTTGGTACATCATCCATTCTAATTCTTAACTAATGATAGTCAGACCTCAGATAAATTTTAGAAAACACTAAAACCCCTCTTAGCTAATCAAATAACTTATCGATTCTGAGCATGGGGTACTTGTTCTTTACTGTAACCTTGTTCAGTAATCTATAGTCTATACATAATCGGAGGCTACCACCATTCTTCCTGAAAAACAAAATCGGAGCTCCCCAAGGTGACACATTAGGCCTTACAAAACCCTTGTCAAGCAACTTTTGCAACTACTTCTTCAGTTCCTCTAATTCAACTAGTGCCATTCAATAGGGAGGTTTAGAGATTGGCTGAGTATCTGGCATTAAATCAATAGTAAACTCTAGCTCTTTCTCTGGTGGTAACCTCATTAATTCCTTAGGAAACACATCCGGGAATTCACATACAATAGGTATATCCTGAATGTGTGGGTGTTCTCGGCTCGTATCAGAGACAAAAGCTATATAACCTTAATGAAATAAAACATTAATGGTTACACTGATTTCATACTTCAAAACATCGTATATTTTATTTCTTAACTGCAAAACATATTTCAAATTTATCAGGTAAGGAGAAGGTTATAGTTTTGGTATAGCAGCCTAAATTTACTCGGTGGGCGACTAACCAATCCATTCTCAAGATTACATCGAAGCCGTATGTCACGACCCATTTTTCCTAAAAACCCCTACAAATTTTTCCTTACTTTTTCATTTCCTTACCCGTCGTGAACAGTTTCACTACTAACAGTTAGGCTATGAGTCGATGTTAGTCCCTCCTGTCATGTTACTTACCTTAACATCTATTTTCCATATTTCATTTACATATCAATTTATTTTAACTAAATACATCCCCAATATTACATCCGTGTACAGTACTGTGCCTCTATATGTTCAGATACAAAAATTATACGAATGTGTATACCCAATCTTGATAATAAGTAGCGGATAACCGAAATGCAAGACTACTGTCGCTCTCTTCTACTAAATGTATCCTGTGGGGTGGAAAATGAAAGGGTGAGCATAAACAGCTCAGTAAGGCAATAATGTAAGCAGGTAGATAACTATACTATCTACGTGCTGATAATGTCATGATATAAATTGTTTATAATTGGAGCATGAGGTAAGACTAAAACGATGCCACATGTATGTATATATCATATAAGAGAAATCATGAAATCGACATATAAAATAAACATGGCAAAATCATCATGTATGACATCTCATGCTCGTCACATTAAAACTTATTAGTTTCATCATAAATTCATCATATTAAAACTTATTTGTTTTATCACAAAACAACCACATCAAGGCTAAACCCATATCTCGGGAATACCTTGATTCATTAAACCGTATCTCATTTAAAAACATAAATCGGGACATTACCCCTCCTTCGGGTTTATCCTGGTCTATTCAGACCGTATGATATCATGTGAGGCATGTAGGTTACTATATGAAAAATTGAGGACTATGGCCATATTATGTCCCTGTGATCCCAGGCTACACGGATCCCGGTGTGCAGGGTATCACAACTGCAACGAGAGGTGAGGTTAAATCTTACCCACCAGAATATCAAGTAACATCATCGAGTCATCATGACTGCACGGTACAGCGTACTCCGTGTGACATACACGGTACAACGTACTCCATGGATCCATATCATAGTCTGGGGTGCCTGTCGTACGTCTTATCCACCCCAATACTATGTCGATAACCAACCCATGTCTCAAAGTATACGTACGAGCATATTAACTCTCTACGACACACAGTCTACAAGAGGCTTCGGCACGACTATATGCAAGTCAACTCACGTCTAGTGTGAACGAAGCTCCAGCACGACGCTATGCATATCATGATATCTAAAATCTCATGCAAGTGAAGCTCTAGCATGATTTTTATACACACATAAATTTCTCGTACGAGCAATGCTCCAATACGGCTTTTAAATGAGTAATAAATCAATAAAACTTAGTGCGAGTAAGACTCTAGCACTCTTTTTACTCATGTAAATATGATAGGTGGCTCAATCTTGATAAAACATCTTTTAAAATTGTAACCGGTACAAACCGGTACCCTTTCGTATTTCATAAAATCAACACCCAACCTATGTGTAAATTTGCTTAAACCAAAGCAATACATTCATATGAAACATAAAAACATGATAATCATGCAATTTATTTGCCTTACTACCTTTTTTGTAAATTTTACTCCTAGGGGCAATATCGTCTTTTTCTTTATTCACCTATGCCCCGATTTTCGTAAAAATTATTATTTCGTTTCTAGATACTTTAAGAAATTCTAGGCCCTGTAAACCCCCTAAAAAATACGTATAGGTATTTCTATGCACCTACAAAATTCCCTTACCTCGATTCTCTGTACAGTTTGACTTTTCCAATTCTACCGATCACCCAATCCGTTTAGCTCCTAATATGTACTCTGGAGCTGCAGATAATTATTTACCATGTCAATTTAACCCAATAAATATAATTCTCACGTTTACTACAGTTGATTTAACTAATTGGGTCAATTTATTCTTATTGGGCACGATCGCACCTTAATGGGTCTCGACCCATTTCCAGCCCGTTTCTACTTATTAAATCTCTTCTTTGGGTTTACTGGGCTCATTCGGCTTACCATTAATCATCGGGCTTCGTTCCAAACTCATTGGATAGCCCGTATACTATTTATAGTAATTACGTTACAATTCCGAATAATATTCCTTTTTATACAGAATTAATCCGTAAATTCTGTAAAATAATCGAAACTTTGTATTAAAGGACTCATATTATCGTAATTAAAATATACTTACCCAATATGATGCAGGGCATGAAAATCGGAGCTCAATTGGCTCTCGTTCGGGCTTTGTCGTAAAACTGCACAATTATATATTTAATTCTGGGTTAATTTTCGATTAAATATAATTTAAATAAATTTCTCGAAAATTAAATCGGTCACTTTTGACCTCGTATCGACTTACCTAAAGTCCGGTGTATGCCTGAAAATTCTTCCCTTTTTTTCCTTTTTCTCTTTTTCTCCTTTTTTTGGCTGAACCGGTTTGGTTTGGTTCAACCCGGTTCAGACCGTCGGTTCAGTCCGGTTCGACCGGTTCAGTGCCTCGCTGGCCGGTTGTCCACTGATTTTCTCGTCAGCAGCTCCGCGGTGTCGTCCGCAGCTTGGATCTGGTCTCGATTTCGCACGAGGTCACCCAAAAGTGGCCGGTCCGGCCTCTTCTCCCTCGGCGTCGATGGTTCTCCTTCTTTTCGACGTTTTCGACGTCGTCCGTCGATTTCGCCGGCCGTGGTCGCCACCAATCTGCTCGGTATCACGTGCGTGTCCTTCGGTGGCCGGTGGCTGGGGCCGAAACGGCGTCAATGCCGGCGAAAGTCCCTTTCTTCCTTGCGGCTTCCAATCGTCGATTTTAGGCTTCCCGGTGGCTGGGGGAGCACGTCGCGACTGCCGGTGGTCACGCGGGTGTCGGGCTTCCTTGGCTGACCCTCGCCGGCCCCTCAGTCCCGCCGGTGGCTAGCCGGTGAGCTTCCTTGGGTCAGCTTCGTTTTCTTTACGCAGAATCGCGATTTTCGCGATTCTGTAATTCTCTTTCTTTTTTTTTTCTTAATTATTATTATTATTATTTTTATTATTATTATTTATTTATTTATTTTATTAATATTTTAATTAATAAAATATGTTAAAGAAATCTAAAATATCTACAAAAATTATTATTTTATTCCAAATTAATTAATTTAATTTAATTTATTTATTATATTTTAACCATTTTTCCGGTATAATTTCTCCTTATTTTCGGGATATTGTCCCGAGTAAAAATTTCGATTAATTTCAATAATTTTATATCTTGATCAACTTATCCCGAAATTTAATTATTTCTTCGTTGTTGATCAAGATTCTCAAATCCATTATTTTTAATTAAATTTTCTTGTCTCGATTAATACCAAATTTTGGTCTTTTGACCGTTTTACCCTTCAACGTGTTCAAAAATTCCATTTAAATCCTTAATTTCACGAACACACTCATTTCGTGTTTTAACTAAATTCGGGTCTTACATAATCTCCCTCACTTAAGAAATTTGGTCCTCCAAATTAGAACTAAGTTAAATGGATCCATAAACAACTCCGGGTACGTCTATTGTATCATATACTGTCATTCTTAAGTGACTTTTTTCTGGAGTGTAATACTACCAACATACTTTAATTAGGGAGATCATCTTAAACCTCAACACTTTCTCCTTCCTTCTAATACCCGAATCGATTTTTCAAAATACATTATACTTTCATTGAGCTAAGCTATTAGAGCTCATATCCAATCACATATGCTGGATCCGGATAATATTTCCAAAACATCATAAGATAGGACACATTGTGGATGCCTGCTAATTCAGGTGGTAACGCCAACCTACAGGCCTTGTCTCCCACTTTGTCCAATCTCTTTTTGTATCTCGTTACGTTCTTATGCTATGTCCTAAGGGTATGTAACTTCCAACAATACTAATTCACCATTGGTGAATTCCAATGGTTTTTATCTCTTGTCAGCATAGCTTTTCTATCTGCTCTGAGGTGTTCTTAATCCTTCACAATTAACTGAACATCCTCAGAGGTTTGTCTTACCAATTCAGGAACAATTCTCTATCTGTCACCCACTTCTTCTTATCCAAATCGGGGAAACAACCCTTACGGCCATACAATGCCTCATCTGAAGTCATCTCGATACTCAAGTGACAACTGTCATTATTGACGAATTAGATTAGTAACAACTGATCATCTCAGGAGCTTATCAGATAAATGGCATAAGCTCTCATCATATCCTCTAGAACCTGTACAGTCCTCTCTGACTGACCATCTGTTTGAGGATGGAAAGCTGTGCTAACACTCAGTCGAGTGCCCATAGCTTCCTGAAAAACAATATTCCCAAAAGTGGGAAGTGAAGCGGGAATCCCTATCCGATACCATGCTCACTGGAACGCTACATAATGTTTCACAATTTTCCATACACATAAATCCGCCTACACATCAGAGTATCTGGGGATTTCATAACCAGAAGGTGGGTAGACTTAGTCGATCTATTGACTATCACCTAGATAGTCTCATGATTCATCCAGGTACTTTGTAACCCATCACGAAATTCATGGTAACTTGCTCCCATTTTCCGTGTTGATATAGGTAGAGGTTGCAATAACCTTGCAAACTTCTATTACTCTACCTTACTATGCTGACATACGAGACACTTTTCCACAATCTCTACCATGTCTCTTTTCATATCTGACCACCAATACCCTTTTCTAAGATTTTGATATATTTATTACTTTTTGGATGCACTGTATATCCCGAAGAGTGAGCTTCTGACAATAACTCTATCTCATCACTGTGGTCCTGGGGAGCACTTATACTGTCTCTGAACCTCAGTAAGTCATCATCACTCTCTGTGAACTCTGTCACTGTACCCATCTGAATCTGACCCACACTATCGACACCCTGTCGATCATCACGCTAAGCCTGTCAAATCCGATCACTCAAATCCGGTTATATTCTCAGGCTAGCTGTCACACAATCACTGTCATCATCAGAGGGAATCACATCACTACTGAGGCTTACAACTGCTCTAGCAGCTCACGCTCCCTGACCATCATATGTAATACCATCCCGAGGCTCTTTCTGCTTAAGGCATTAGCTATTACATTAGCCTTTCCTGGGTGGTACAATTTCCACAATCATAATCCCTCAGAAGCTCTAACCCTCTTTGTTCTCATATCCGACTCTTTCTGTGAAAACAGGTACTCAGAGCTTTTATGATCAGTGCATACCTGAAATTTCTCACCGTATACATTGTAGTGTCATATACTTAATACAACCACTATCGCTGTCAACTTTAAATCATGGTTCGGATAGTCCTTTCATGATCCTTGAGTTGTCTGGATTCATAATTGATTATCTTCCCCTTTTGCATCAATACACAGCCCATTCATTATTTTGAGGTATCCATAGACCCATGAGAAACCTCTTAATCTGTTCGATATGGTGAGAATAAATGCGGTGGTCAGTTTATTACTTCAGTACACCAAAACTCCTGTCACGTCTATCATCTCATTCAAATACAACTTTTTCTAAGTTAAACGTGTCAATAAAGTAGTCCATTTCGAGAACTCTCAACAAATCATCTGTAAAAATAATTTCCAATTGTTGCTTATAATTTTCCTTGGACTGTAATACATCCAAAATATCATCAATATGGATGATAACAAATCGGTCTAGGTAAAGTTTAAATACCTCATCGTAGTTGTGTTCCACTAAATATTTCAATCACCCATATCCTTGACCTATGTACGCATAAACGTATAATGTCATTTCGAAATCGCTCCCGTTCAAGATACTAACCCGCGTCATTTCCTTTTTCTTATATTAACGGCTTTTATAAAATTTTTAATTAATTTTTAAACCTTCACGATTAATTGAATTCTATATTTCTTTATCGTACAAGTAAAGGTACCCTAATTTTAAATGTATATATTATGACTGTTGATTTCAATTCATAGGTTGTGTATACTTTTAGACGTTGTCAAGTCTTCAAGCGGGGAGGTATTTTGAAATACCTTTATTAACCCTCACACTTGACCACAATTACTTTACATATCAGTCCATGTGGTCACAATTCATATTCGCTACTAATTGCTTTAATCCAAATTACTTCATGTATCATAAATATTCTTACCTTGCATACGCCTCTTATTCCAATAGATTTTGTATTCAGGATCTATCACATCGCAAAGCTTATCTCTTTTCGTATATTACTTATAACAAAACTCATTCATTACTCATTTCATGAGTACAATCATTTACTCCTTTAATTTCAATCACTACACCCCTTTTATTACTTGTCAAAACTTACAGTATACTTTTCATGTGTAACTATATCACTATCTTAGAATAGAACTCTGAACATCATAATTTGCAGTCGACCAATTGAGATTTATTCTCAATATTACTTCAAATTTTTCATAGTCTATTGAATAAAATCGGCTGACTTATACTTCTTCCCCTATTTTCAACTTATAATCTCTTACCAACTGGTCTCTTTCCCGCTCTGACATCTCTGTCATTCTCTATTCTCTTCTGTCTCTATTACGGCCCTTACTACCTTTCCCAATCTTAGAGGCGTACAACACATGATCTTATTCACTCAACTATATTCTATGCACTGCCTCGACATAAGTAGTGAGCCAATCAGACTCTAATCGACATTTTGAGCCCTTCCATGAACTTTTGGGCTTTTCGACTCTCACTGCCCATAGTGTCGGGGTAATATCTGGGAAGGTATATAAACTGAGAGTCATACTCGTCAATCAACCAGTGTCTCTAGGTCATTGTAAGAAATTTTACCTGTAATTTCCCTTAAGTAGTGTCTTAAATATTCTGTCACCGGAATATATCCAGAAATATTTCTCATGTCGGGTATATGCATGTCAACTCACGCTAGTGCGAGCGAAGCTCCAGCACGACGCTATGCATATCATGATATCTAAAATCTGGTGCGTACGAAGCTCCAGCACGATTTTTGTACACACAAATTTCTCGTACGAGCAATGCTCCAGTACAGCTTTTCAATGAGTAATAAATCAGTAAAATTTAGTGCGAGTAAGACTCTAGCACTCTTTTTACTCATGTAAATATGATAGGTGGCTCAATCTTGATAAAACATGTTTTAAAATTGTAACCGGTACAAATCGGTACCCTTTCGTATTTCATAAAATCAACAGGCAACCTATGTGTAAATTTGCTTAAACCAAAGCAATACATTCATATAAAACATCAAAACATGATAATCATGCAATTTATTTGCCTTACTACCCTTTTTGTAAATTTTACTCCTAGGGGCAATATCATCTTTTTCTTTATTCACCTATGCCCCGATTTTCGTAAAAATTATTATTTCGTTTCTAGTTACTTTAAGAAATTCTAGGCCCTGTAAACCCCCTCAAAAATACGTATAGGTATCTCTATGCACCTACAAAATTCCCTTACCTCGATTCTCTGTACAGTTTGACTTTTCCAATTCTACTGATTACCCAATTCGTTTAGCTCCTAATATGTACTCCGAAGCTGCAGATACTTATTTACCATGTCAATTTAACCCAATAAATATAATTCTCACGTTTACTACAGTCGATTTAACTAATTGGGTCAATTTACTCTTATTGGGCACGATCGCACCTTAATGGGTCTCGACCCATTTTCAGCCCGTTTCTACTTATTAAATCCCTTCTTCGGGTTTACTGGGCTCATTCGGCTTACCAAAAATCATCGGGCTTCGTTCCAAACTCATTGGATAGCCCGTATACTGTTTACAGTAATTACGTTACAATTTCGAATAATATTCCTTTTTATACAGAATTAATCTGTAAATTCCTTAAAATAATCGAAACTCTGTATTAAGGGACTCATATTATCGTAATTAAAATATACTTACCCAATATGATGCGGGGTACGAAAATCAGAGCTCAATCAACTCTCGTTCGGGCTTTGTCGTAAAACTGCACAATTATATATTTAATTACTGGTTAATTTTTGATTAAATGTAATTTAAATAAATTTCTCAAAAATTAAATCGGTCACTTTTGACCTCGTATCGACTTACCCGAAGTCCGGTGTATCCCAAAAAATTCTTCCCTTTATTTTTCCTTTTTCTCCTTTTTTTTGGATGAACCGATTCAATCCGGTTCAACCAGGTTCAGACCTCTGGTTCAGTCCGGTTCGGCCGATTCGGTGCCTCGCTGGCCGATTCTCCATCGATTTCTGCCTCCAGCAGCTCTGCGGTGTCATCCGCAGCTCAAATCTGGTGTCGATTTCGCACGAGGTTGCCGAAAAGTGGCCGGTCCGGCCTCTTCTCCCTCGGCGTCGGTGGTTCTCCTTCTTTCAGCCGTTTTCGACGCCGTCCGTCGGTTTTGCAGGCCGTGACCACCACCAATCTGCTCGGTTTCACGTGGGTGTCCTTCAGTGGCCGGTGGTTGGGACCGAATCGGCGTCAACGCCGGCGAAAGTCCCTTTCTTCCTCGCGACTTCCAATCACCGATTTTGGGTTTCCCGATGGCTGGGGGAGCGCGTCGCGGCTGCCGGTGGTCACGCGGGTATCGCGCTTCCTTGGCAGACCCTTGTCGGCCCCTCAGTCCCGCCGATGTCTCGCCGATGAGCTCCCTCAGGTCAGCTTCGTTTTCTTTACGCAGAATCGCGATTTTTGCGATTCTGTAATTCTCTTTTTTTTTCTTAATTATTATTATTATTATTTATTTATTTTATTAATATTTTAATCAATAAAATATGTTAAAGAAATCTAAAATATTTACAAAAATTATTATTTTATTCCAAATTAATTAATTTTATTTTATTTAATTTATTTATTATATTTGTAACCATTTTTTTGGGTATAATTTCTCCGTATTTTTGGGATATTGTCCCAAGTAAAAATTTTGATTAATTCTAATAATTTTATATCTTGATCAATTTATCCCGAAATTTAATTATTTCTTCATTGTTGATCAAGATTCTCAAATCCATTATTTTTAATTAAATTTTCTTGTCTCAATTAATATTGAATTTCGGTCTTTTGACCGTTTTGCCCTTCAACGTGTTCAAAAATTCCATTTAAATCCTTCCTTTCACGAACACACTCATTTCGTGTTTTAACTAAATTCGGGTCTTACACCGTACATGTTTAATAAGATTAGATCTACTATCATTACCCTATCTCCTATCTTAATTTCACAGTTCTTACACACTCTATCAGTTATTTGTGTCTCATGCATGAGTGTACTAATATGACATACATAGTTTAAAGGCTCCAATTCTAAATCTAGACACTTTACAAACTGAGGTGAGATAAATGAGTGTGTGGACCCAGGGTCAAATAAAACATTAGCTTTATGATTACAGACAAGGAGGATTACCTCTGATGACATCGGAAGAGGCATCTATTGTTCTCCGGTCAATTGCAAAGACATATCCTTGAGTGACTGGCTTTTTACCTTTTTCCTCTACTGTAGCCCATCGTTAGGGGGTCTGCCTCTAAGCAGTCAGTCAGTCAAATGGTGGTTGTTGATCCCGGGCACTAGAATCTATAGTAGCGGACAATCTTTAATCAAGTGGCCCCTCTATTCACATCTAAAACAAGCACCCGTCCACCAATGATAAGGTCTAGCGTGAATTTACCACATTCCTTGCAATTCCTCTTAGTCATTTGGTGGCTCCAAGTGGTCATAGGGGTGGTAATAGGAGTCACGAGCCTATCAACCCTCACTGGAGACTCACCAATCCTCGATCCCTTTGGTTGACTCCTCTTCGGTTCTGCTCTAAAAGTCTCCACCATCTTACCTTTGCTATTTAGTTTCCTTCGGGATCCATACTAAGCTTGTGTAAAGTCGAGACCCCTCTCTACATCTTGAGCGTGCTTGAGTGCATCACTAAACTTTGTAATGCGTAAACCGAGTAATCTATCCCGAATGACGGGTCTCAACCCGGCTAGAAACCTCTGTGTGCGGCGCTGCTTATCTCCGATGGTCTCAAGGTTATGCTGCATGAGGGTAGAGAACCTGTTCTCATATTCATCCACTGTCATGCTGCCCTGTGTCAATTTCAAAAATTCTGCCTGCATCTTCCTCTGACCAAAAGACGGGACATATTGATTCCTGAAAGCAGATAGAAAAATTCCCTAAGTAATCTCTAGATGTCGAGAAATCAAATATGTTCTGGTGGCTTTTCGCCATACACCGGCCTTTTCGGTAAGCATATATGTGGCCATTCTAACTCTCTTTGTATCGGTGCATCCCAAATATTCAAAGATTCTTTCTAGGTCTATCAACCACTCGTTAGCCTGTACTGGGTCCTTCACCCCCTTAAACTCTGGAGAGTGCATCTTAATAAAATCCTTCATTCTACTCTTATCTCTGTCGTCTTTCCCAGAGGCTGAGCGATAAGAGGTGCCAAAGGGACCTATAGAGGAGGAGGTGGAGGAGAGGGTACGAGTATAGTAGCACCAGTATCTGAAGCATTTGCCTCGAACTGCTGGGCAAACATGGCGATAAGTGCACTAAGCCCTTCTCTCATACTTTGCATACCCTACTCGAGCCTCTTCATTTGGGTATCAAGGCTCTCTGGCTGAGGGGGAGGTGGTGGAGGAGGCTGATTTTACCTCTGTGGGCAGTCTCGTCTACCACTCATGGTAAATAATATATTACTTACGCTAATACCAAGAGATTTCAATTGCAGCTATATCTGTAAGACCCAAATTTAATTAAAATACGAAATGAATGAGTATTCGTGAAAGGAAGTTGGGTTAAATTAATCCCGAACACGTGCAAGGGTAAAACGGTCAAAAGACCGAAAGTCGAAATAAATTCGATGAGAAAAATTAATTAAAAATAATGGATTTGAGAATCTTGATCAATAACGAAGAAATAATTAAATTTCGGGTTAAATGGATTAAGATATCAATTTATTGGAATTAATCGGGATTAATCGAAATTTTTAATTCGAAAAATAATCTCAAAAAATAATCAGAAAATTATACCAGGAAGCCGAAATAATATCGAGAAATTAATTTATAGACTAAATGAATAAAATATAATTTTTTAAGATATTTTGAATATTTTAGACTAATTTAATCAATTAAATAATATTAATAAATATAAAAATAAACTAATGAAATGAAAAAAAAAAACAGAGAAACTGGAAAATGTCGGGGAGAGAGAAAGAGGTAAGAAAACGAAAAACGGAAGGCAAAAACCGAGGAAGATCGGACCCCCGTCCGACGACCAACGACCCCCGACGAGGAGCCGACGAGGAAGAGGAGAGGTCGACGATCCTTCAGCCACCGGTGACGCGCGCCAAGGACGCCGGAGAACGCCGGAAAACGGAGGAGAAGGCTGCGGGAAAGAAAGGGTCACCGGCGACGAGCGGCTGCGATTCGGGCGGAACTAAGGCCCGATTCTGAGAGCCCAGGCGACGACGATTCTTTTGAGACCGGTATCAGCCGATGAAACAGCGGTAATCGCCGGCGACGACGAAGAGAAAGAAATGGGTTTCCGACGGCCGAGGGAGAAGAGCCGGATCGCGGCGTTTCGGCGACCTCGACCCAAAACGAGACCATATTCGAGCTGCG
The DNA here is from genome assembly GCA_033439115.1 of Firmiana major. NCBI lineage: Eukaryota > Viridiplantae > Streptophyta > Magnoliopsida > Malvales > Malvaceae > Firmiana > Firmiana major. The sequence continues at coordinate 37,908,050 of CM065908.1, read as the reverse complement.
GACGACACCACGGAGCTACTGGCGGTGGAAGCCGGTGGAGAACCGGCCGGCAAGGCGGTGAACCGACGGTGAACTGACCGAATCGGAGTGAACCGACGGTCTGAACCGGTCCGAACCGGACTGAACCGATTCAGCCAAAAAGAGAGGAAAAAAGGGAGAAAAAGGGAAAAAGAAAAAGAGGAAAAATTGGGGAGAAATCCCGACGATGCAATCGAGCTACGGGTAAGTCAATAGTGGTCGAAATTGACCCGATTTAAATTTCGGAGTATTTAATTTAATTAATTTTGGGCTGAAAATTTACCCGAAAAAATATGAAATTATGTAGCTCGACGATTGGCATCCACTGAGAGCTCAAGATAGCCTCGATTTACGTATTAGCATGGAATCTCGGGTAAGTGACCCTAATTTACGACAATTTACATCGTTATGCGTGTTTCGGATTTAAATTCCGCATAAATTGAATTAAATTATGGAAAATTTAGATAAATTGTCGTAAATATTAAATTTAGCTATTCGAGAGTTAGAACGAGGCCCAATAAATTATTGATGGGCCCAATGAGCCCAATAGGCCTCGATAATGTGAAAATTAAGTGGAAAACAGGCTTAAGGTCGATTAAGGCCTATTAAGGTGCAATCGGGCCCAATAGGGGTAAATGGGCCCAATGATTTAAATTAAGCCCAGAAAATATTAAATACAATTAAATTGTATAATATCTGACCTGAGGAATATTAATACGCAGTTCCGGGCATTTGATTGGGAGCATATCGGACTGCGCGACGAGACAACAGTGGAAAAGAAAATGTCAGACTCGACAGGAAAATAAGGTAAGGGAATTCTACGGACTGCTAGAGGTAAACTTTACGCAATTTCAAGTTCATATGCAGTCTTTAAAAATTATCTGAAGGGTCTAGAGGTCAAATAATAATTTTAGTGCCCCGAATGGGCAAATTACCAAAATACCCTTGTTAAGGGTAAAATTTATAAATTTAGGAAAAATTGGAAGGAGCAAGAACAAGAGGTTCCTGCTCATTCTGGAGGTGTTTTGATGCATGCATGAGTAGGCTGGCTAACCTTGAAAGAAAATGCACAGCATTGCATACCTTCAACAATATAATTGTTTTGAAAACTGTTTTGAGGAAATAGAGCCGCCTACATGTTTTTATTGACATGTGACGTGCTGGAGCTCAGGCTCGCACGATGTTTTGATTTGGGTGATGCATGCATTAGTGCTGGAGCGAGAGCTCGCACTAGAGTTTTACATGCATAGGTGCTAGAGTATAACTCGCACCAGATTTTATATGATTTTCATGTGATTCATATATATAGTGCTAGAGCCTAGCTCGCACTAGTTTTACTGGATTTATTGAGAGTAGCGTTGTCTGCCCTTGGAGTCAGCCAAAAGGCCCAACAGGCTCAAAAAGACCTCTTAAGTGGGGGGTGAGAGTGAGGGATGAGGTTGGCGGCCTTGTGGGGATGTAAAGCGGGCTCTGCCGATTTTACTTGATTTGATGAGAGTACTGATCATCGCTCGCACTGATTTTATGAGAACATGCGATGAGCCATGCTTGGAGCATCGGGTAGACTGTGTGTCATCGATTTAATAGGCTCGCACGTGCGTTTTGAGACATGGCATGAGTATTGAGAAACAAAACCTCTCTGCAGGAAGCAGGCGATTTAGGCTGGAGTACCTAGAGTGATATGGGTCCATGGAGTACGATGTACCGTGCAAGTAGCATGAAGTACGATGTACCGTGGGGTATCTTCGGATACGGTATCTTTGTGATACGGGGTATCTTCGGATACGGCATCTTCGGATGAGTGAGATCGGATAAGACTGAAGGGTTGGATTGACCCACCTCCCGGGCGGTTCCCGATCAGGGTGAGACCTCGCACACTGGGATCCGTGAAGCTAGAGGGACTCACGAGGACACATATGGCCAGTCCTGGTTATTGCCGTTATACAGATATTACCTCATCTCGCATGTCAACGACTTCGATGATTTAAACTGGGTTTTTAAATTAAATGTGCATGATGCTATTTCCATGCTTTTTAAACCCATGTGTGATGTAAACCGACTTTCATGGTTTTGTGTGAGTCAGGATCACCCGAAGGAGGAGTCGAGTCCTGACCTTATTGTGAAATTTTTAAATGAGAAAGAAATGATTTGAAATAATTGCATGTTGAATTTTCCGTGCAAACTTGATTTACATAACATCATAACTCATATCATCTGTTTTAAAATGTGTGGAGAAAGGGTGGTTTATGCATGGCACCACGTTCATGTAGGTAGTATGGTTACCTACTTGTTCGTAGGATTGCCTTACTGAGCTTGATGTGCTCACCCCTTTCATTTTCTCCCACAGATAGTCTCTAGTTGAAGTTGAGGCGACTCAGTACTGCATTCTGGATATCCGCTGCTGCCCATCAACATAAGGTATATACACTTGTACATATTGTATCTACATAAGCATAGCACAGTAACATGTTTGTAAGTGTCTCTAGGGGATGTATAAATATTGTAGACATTTTATAAATAACTGGAGAAGAAATAAGTTACATGGTAAATGTATGGTGGGACTGACATTGACGCACAGCCCAATTTGTTAGTGGAGTGTGGTCACGATCAGAGGAAAGGTAAGTATGAAATAGAAATAACAAAACGCGAAAAATTAACTCTGATTTTTGGGTAGTTCGGGTCGTGACATATAAAGGTGGTATCAGAGTAGAAATTGGTCTGATGTGTGTCAGTGTCAGTAATTAGGATTTACATCCCCGTGTTACTGTGCTTGGTTAGATACAATAGTGTATATCGAGATGGGTGTTGACTAAGAAATGGTTGAGAATGCAGGAATGCCTAATATGAGTCGCGTTAGATGAGAAAGTGCACGAGGCAGAGGTCGTAGAGGTAGACCTGAGTCTGCTAAGTCGTGCTGAGTTTGACTATGAGAATCAGTATGAGATTGAAATAGAGGCTAATGTTGAGCTTGCCTCACAGAGTCCGACAGAGTGATCGGATAGTATTGAGACACACTTCGCGAGATCGGAGCGGAGTGTGGAGATTATTTTGAGGAGCAAATTGCTCAGAGTATACATAAGATCAGAGGGCGCAGCGGAGCATTAGTGGAAACCCGCTCGACCCATCTTAAGTGTTAAACATCCAGAACTAAGATGAGAAATGTTTATGGATGTATTCCGGTGATAGAATATCCCGGACACTGTTTAAAGGAAATTATGGATAAAAGTCCTTACTCTGACCCAGAGGATTTGATTTATTGAAGAGTATAATTTATGAGTATGAAGCTCGGTTATATTCTTGGGCAGATATTACCTCGACACTATGAACAGTGACAGTCGAGATGTCTAAAAGTTTATGGAAGGGCTCATATTGTCAATTAGAGTCCAATTGGCCCCGTGGTATATTACCTATACCGAGGCAGTGTGCAGATTTACAGTTAGGTAAATAAGAACATAAATTGCACGCCTCTGAGATTGGGAAAGGTAGTGAGGGCTGAAATAGAAACAGAAAAGAGAATCAAGAAATGATAGAGATGTTAAAATGGGAAAATGGAAATTGGTAAAAGATTTAATTTGACGAGTCATGGAGTAAGATAATTGGTAAGGCCCCAGTGCATCCGATTTTGGCACTCTTGGGGGGGGGCATTGTAATTGGAGGACCCCGACCTGCTACGAAGCAGTGTAGTAGTGTAAGCACTGGAAGCAGTGTGGGATGTGTGGTAGATACCACGGAAGGAGGGTCTATACGTACACTGTATTGATGAAAATGGCCGTTAAGTGTGGTAAGACGGACCATTGATTTTGATTGCACAGGGTTGAGCGAGATCGCCCCACAGAAAAGTAAAGAGACAGGGAAAAACTTTGTTGGTATAGCTGCAACGAAAAGGGAGGCCATAGCCAAAAAGAAAAAGGAAGTAGGCTGTTGGACGAAGGCGAGAGGATGTCTTGGACCAGGACACTATTGATGTTTCATGGATGTGGTGTAAGATACCACACTTGTTATGAATAATGAAGTACATATGTTCATTGATCCTGGTGCCACACATTTATTCATACTGCCTTCATTCACATATAAGTGAGTAAAAGGCATGAATGCCTACATTATTGGGCACAATACTGATAAATGAGTACCCCAATAGAGGAGGATTAATTAACGAAATATGGATATAGTGATTTAAAGTTGAAAACAGGGGTGAAAACATCACTGAAAAGTATACTGTAAGTGTTGACAAGTGATAAAAAGGGGTGCAACAGTTGAAATTAAAGGAGTAAAAGATTGTACTCACGAAATGAATAATGACAAGAGTTTCGTTATAATAGATACACTAAGGAGATAATTTTTAAGATAAGATATGCTTGATCCTAAATACCAGATGTATCGGAGTAAGAGGCGTATGCAAGGTGAGAACATCCTTACGATATGAAGTCATTAGGATTAAAGCAATTAGTAGCGAATACAAATTGTAACCACATAGACTGATTTGTAAAGTAATTGTGGTTAAGTCTGAAGGTTAATAAAGGTATTTCAAAATACCTCCTCGCCTGAAGACTTGACAGCGTCTAAAAGTATATATAACCTATAACGTGAAATCGATCGTCGTAATAAATACCTTCAGCATTAGGATACTGTTGAGTTAATATATTTTGAAATGACAAAACAAGTAAATTCAATAATATTAAGATGATATAAAAACATGTTTAGAGGTTATAAGTACCAGAACTTAGAGTTCTGTTGATGAGAGATCGATCTGGCTTATGAGAGATCGATCTCTTGGGTCTGTACTTGATGTGAGATCGATCTCATGAAGAAATGAGATCGATCTGCCAAGCTTTGAACCTATACAAAGGTATTAAGGAAGAGTGAGATCGATCTGCAAGGGTTAAGAGATCGATCTGCCTAAAAACTAGAGTTGAGGGATCGATCTGATCTAGGAAGAGATCGATCTCCCTTAAGAGCATAGACTGTAGATCGATTTGAAAGATCGATCCACACTTAAACAGAGAACTTATGAGATCGATCTGGTAAGGAAGAGATCGATCTCCTCAAAGTCAGAGAGCTAAGGAGATCGATCTGTGGTATTGAGAGATCGATCTCCCCACTACGAGACTACATGGCAGATCGATCTGTAGATCAATCTTGCCTCAAACAGAGAGATTGGAAGATCGATCTGCCTATTCGACAGATCGATCTGCCCTATCATTTTTAAATTAACAGATCGATCTGCTAACCTATGAGATCGATCTCCTTGTGTTATTGTGCTTTGATCTTGTAGGATTTATAACTAAGAGATCGATCTGGCCAAGAAGGCAGATCGATCTGGCACACTACTGGAGGTACCCAACGGCTAGTTTCTGCAAAATCTCAATGGGAAAAACAGCATTTAATGCTCCAACTACCAATCCTTCAGTATTTAACCAAGCATTGAAGACAAAGAGAATAGAGACATTATTGATGCACATTTTCTACATTCTCAAGCTTTCAACAATTTCATTCCTTGTGTCTTCATTCCTCATTTATTGAGATTTATTGTATAAGCTCAAGTGCAAAAGCTGTATTTGTCCTACCTACATTAAAGCTTCATTTTTGTATTCATCCTTATCTTGAGAGAGAAGAGGATTGTTCCTCAGTGAGATAAATTGTAAGAGGGTGAATACATTTTCATATTACAAAGGGTAGAGAGGTTATTCCTTAACCTGAAAAAAGGAACATTGTAAACTTCTGTTGAAGGAGAGTAAGAAAGCACTTGACAAGAAGGTCAAGGAGAGAGGACGTAGGCAAAAGTTTGGCCGAACCTCTATAAACGATTGTGTTTGTTTCTCTCTTCCCTATCTTGCATTAAATTATTTAATTTTATTATATTGCTTATTTTCATTTGCAAATTAAAATAGGATTAAAATTAAAATTTGCTATTAACGTTAGAAAACCGATTCACCCCCCCTCTCAGTAGAGCCAACAATTGGTATTAGAGCTAAGACTCTTTAATCACCTAGGAATAACTTCCTAAGAGTTAGAAACGATCAAATGGCTCATAACAATGTAGCTACTAGTTTGGTAGGAGAGGGGCACTCTACGGTTAGACCTCCAATGTTCAATGGAGAGCATTATGCATATTGGAAGACTAGGATGATGTTATTCATTCAAGCAAATGATTATGAAGTATGGAGAATTATAATTAAAGGACCTCAAATCCCTACAAAGAGAATAGAGGGAAGAGATATTCCTAAGGAAGAAGATGAATGGGATTCAAATGATATTAAATGTGCTCAGCTAAATGCTAAAGCTATGCACACATTATTTTATGCCTTAGGTCCAAATGAATATAATAGAGTCTCTGGGTGTGATAATGCCAAACAAATATGGAATAAATTGACAATAACTCATGAGGGTACAACCCAAGTGAAGGAGACAAAGGTAGGTATGCTCACACATGACTATGAGCTTTTTAGGATGAAGGAAGGAGAATCAATTAGTGATATGTTCACTAGATTCACAGATGTAATTAATGGACTAAAGTCCTTAGGAAAAATTTATTCTAATATTGAAATGGTCAAGAAAATATTAAATAGCTTACCTAAATCATGGGAAGCTAAAGTGACTGCAATTGAGGAATCTAAGGATCCTCACACATTGTCTTTAGATGAATTAATAGGATCTCTACTCACTTATGAGATGAAATTAAAAAGAAATGAAGAGCCACCCAAGAAAGTGGAGTTGCTCTAAAATCCACTACTCAAGAGGAGATTAAGAATGTGAGTGGTAGTGAAGAAGACCTTGAGATGGCAATGTTTGCCAAAAGATTTAACAAGTTCATGAGGATGAGAGCTAGTGGTAGTAATAGGAGAAACAATAAGAGAGATCAAGAAGAAGTAGGTAGAAAAGACTCAATTGTGTGTTATGAGTGTAAAAAACCAGGACACATAAAATTTAACTACCCTCTTCTTAAAAGGTCCAATGATAGGTTCCATAAAAAGAAGACAATGGTGGTAACATGGAGCGACAGTGACTGCTCCGATGATGAATCAAATGAGGACATTGCCAACTTGTGCTTCATGGCTATTGAGGATGAAAAGGTAACTTCAAGCCTCAATGAATATTCTTTTGATGAATTGCAAGATGCCTTTGATGAACTTGCATTAGAGTATGAATCTATGAGTATGAAATATAAAAAGATAATATCCAAATTGAGAAAAGAAAATGAGATAATGCAAATGGATAAATTAGAATGTGAAAAGAAACTAGAAATTTCAAATCTAGAAATTTGTGACCTTAAAGAGAAAAATAGCAATCTACATAATTCCTTTAATAGGTTTCACATGGGTCAACAAAAGTTAGATAGCATGCTAGAGACCCAAAGGGCATTCTTTGACAAAAGTGGCTTAGGATATAATGCAAAGAGTAGAGAGACTCATCTTAAAAGTTTTATTGCTAGGAAAAGCATAAATAAAACTGCAACTACTTGTTCATATTGCAATAGAAAGGGACATGCATCACATAATTGCAATATAAAGATGAGAACTCTAAAAGGAAAAATAGTAAAAAGGATATGGATTCCAAAAGAAGTAATTCACTCCAAGGATTGTAATGCATTAGCAAAATGGATCCCAAAGGGATCAAGAATTGCATTCACTAACCTCAAAGGACCCAAGAAAATTTGGGTACCTAAGACTTGAGTTTAAATCCTCTTGTAGGTGATTGAGCATGGCCACACAGCTAAAACAAAGGAAGCATGGTACTTGGATAGTGGATGCTCAAGGCACATGACAGGAGATAGAAGCCACTTCAACTCTTTTAAATCAAAGGTTGGTGGAGAGGTCACTTTTGGGGACAACTCCAAAGGCCAAGTAGAAGGAAGTGGCTCAATAGGTAATGATTACTTCTCTTTAGAAAAAGTATTGCTTGTTAGGGGTCTAAAGCATAATTTACTAAGCATAAGTTAACTTTGTGACAAAGGTTACAAAGTAATTTTTGATTGTATGAAATGTAATGTGGTGGATCCTAAGTCTAACAAAGTTCTTTTTCTAGGTCATAGGCAAGGCAATATATATATTGTATATCTTAATGAACTCAAAAATGAAAATATATGCCTAATGGTAGACAATAAAAAGGAATCTTGGTTATGGCATAGAAGACTAGGTCATGCTAGCATGCATGTGCTATCTAAGTTAGCTAGAAAGGATTTAGTCATAGGTTTACCCAAGCTATCCTTTGATCATGAAGAAATATGTGAAGCTTGTGTTAGAGGAAAACACAAAAGGACAACATTTAAGCCTAAGAATATTGTATCCACCACTAGGCCTCTTCAATTACTTCACTTAGATTTATTTGGACCAACTAGAACAACTAGCCTAGGTGGGAAACACTATGGTTTTGTAATAGTTGATGATTACACTAGGTTCACATGGGTGTTCTTTTTAAGAGTAAAAAATGAAGCCTTAGAAAAGTTCATAGCCTATTCAAAAATTACTCAAAATGAAAAAGGGTATACAATAACTAGCATTAGAAGTGATCATGGTAAGGAATTTGAAAACATAGGATTTGATGAGTATTGTAATGATCAAGGAATTAGTCATAACTTCTCAGCCCCTAGGACACCACAACAAAATGGAGCAGTAGAAAGAAGAAATAGAACTTTGGAAGAAATGGCTAGAACCATGTTGTGTGAGAATAATTTGCCAAAGTATTTTTGGGCTGAAGCTATAAACACATCTTGCTATATAATTAATAGAGCTATGATTAGACCCATGCTTAAGAAAACTCCTTATGAGCTCTACAAGGGTAAAAAGCCTAACATTAGCTACTTCCATCCCTTTGGCTGCAAATGTTTTGTCTTAAATAATGGGAAATATAATTTAGGAAAATCTGATGCCAAAAGTGATGAGGGAATCTTTCTAGGGTATGCTTTGAATTCAAAGGCTTATAGAGTATACAACAAAAGAACATTTATAGTTGAAGAATCAATTCATGTGATATTTGATGAGTCAAATAATTTATCTAAAAATTCAACAAATAATGAGGACGTTGGAATATTTGATGAAAACTTGGAGGAAAACTCAAAATTAGAAGATGATTTATTAGAAAAACTTGACTTGAATAAAGAAGATAAAGATGAAATAGAGATATTGGAGAGAGAATCTAGAGCACCAAGGGAGTTAGGATATGTAAAAGATTGTGAAATAGTGGGAGATCCAACTCTTGGAGTTAGAACTAGATCATCTCTAAGGAATATGTGTCAATATATAGCCTTTGTATCTCAAATAGAACCTAGGAATGTCAATGAAGCTTTAGATGACAATAATTGGTTCCTAGCAATGCAAGAATAATTAAATCAATTTGAGAGAAGCAAAGTATGGAAACTAGTTCCTAGGCCTAGAGATCACTCTATAATTGGAACTAAATGGATATTCAAGAATAAGATGGATACAAATAGTGTCATCATAAGGAATAAGGCTAGGTTAGTTGCACAAGGCTATAGACAAGAAGAAGGAATAGATTATGATGAAACCTATGCACCGGTAGCTAGACTAGAGGCAATAAGAATGTTACTTGCCTTTGCATGTTATAAAAACTTCAAATTGTATCAAATGGATGTAAAAAGCGCATTCTTAAATGGTTTCATTAATAAAGAAGTCTATGTTGAGCAACCTCCCGGCTTTGAAAATCATGAATATCCTGAACATGTTTTTAAATTGTCTAAGGCACTCTATGGATTGAAACAAGCTCCTAGAGCTTAGTATGAAAGGTTGTCAAAATTTTTAATAGAAAAGGGATTTTCAAGAGGAAAAGTGGATACCACTTTGTTCATCAAAAATAAAAATAAGGATTTATTAGTTGTACAAGTGTATGTAGATGATATTATTTTTGGATCAACTAATGAGTCTTTATGTCAAGCGTTTGCTAAGATCATGCAAGGTGAGTTTGAAATGAGCATGATGGGAGAACTCACATTCTTCTTGGGACTTCAAGTAAAGCAAACAAAAGATGGAACCTTCATCAATCAAGCAAAGTATACTAAGGATTTGCTCAAGCGATTTGGAATGGACAATTGCAAACCTCAAGCCACTCCAATGGGCACCAACATCAAGCTTGATAAAGATGAGAGAGGTAAGTGTGTTGATACTAAACTCTATAGGTCTATGATTGGCTCATTGCTTTATTTAACTGCAAGTAGACCAGATATTTTGTTTAGTGTATGCCTTTGTGCTAGATTTCAATCCTCTCCTAGGGAATCACATTTACTAGCCACTAAAAGGATCTTTAGATACCTTAAGGACACTCCCTATCTAGGACTTTGGTACCCCAAGGACTCTACCTTTGCACTTCATGCATTTTCAGATGCAGATTTTGGGGGATGCAAAATAGATAGGAAAAGTACTTCAGGTACTTGCCAATTCTTAGGAAATAGGCTAATCTCTTGGTTCTCCAAGAAACAAAACAGTGTGGCTCAGTCCACAACTGAAAGCTGAATACATAGCAGTGGGTAGTTGTAGTGCTCAAGTGTTGTGGATTAAACAACAAATGAAAGATTATGGTATTGACATGAAACAAGTTTCTATCAAATGTGATAATACCAGTGCCATTAATCTATCTAAAAATCCTATTCAACACTCTAGAACCAAGCACATTGAAATTAGGCATCATTTCCTTAGAGATCATGTGCAAAAGGGGGATATAATTCTAGAGTATATTGACACTCTACATCAAATAGCTGATATATTCACCAAACCCCTTGATAGAGATAGGTTTTGCATTCTTAGAGGTGAATTAGGACTTATGAATGCTCCCTAACTTGCTTGTGTTTCAAAAAAATCTTGGTTTCAAGTTGATTTTAAAAGAGTTTTCGCAAAGATTTTCTTGCAACAAGGATGAGAGATCGATCTCCTTGTAATATAGATCGATCTCCATACTTCCAACAAGCCTAAATCATTAAGGTTCAGCTAAGCAGATCGATCTTCTAACCATAAGATCGATCTTCTTACGTCTCTGTTAAAAAGCAGATCGATCTGTCCATTCGACAGATCGATCTCTCCAAGCTTCTGTATTTCTGAAGATCGATCTATGCATTTGGCAGATCGATCTCTCTAAGCCTCTGTTCAACTGAAGATCGATCTGTGCATGTGACAGATCGATCTCCTTAAGCCTCTGTTTGCGAACAGATCGATCTGTTCATACGAACAGATCGATCTCCCTTGGCTTCTGGAAATGACAGATCGATCTGTTATCTCGACAGATCAATCTTCTGTGCCCTGGACTATAAAAACTGGCCAGAAATCCCCAAATTTCAAAATCTTAAACTTCAAAATCCCTAACTTCCCTCGCACCACCTCTCTCGATTCCTCCTCAGATCGATCTCGGTACGGCCTTCATTGCGTCTTCGTGTCATTTCCTGGTATAGTAACCAACATTCCTCATTGTTTTCTCAAAAGTTTCCTACGATTTATGTTCAATTTCATTCTAGGGCAAATCTAGTTACTGTTCTATTGATTTTTTTGCTTGTAAATCTGTATTAGCATAATTCTCATGTCTAAAACCATGCCTAGGCTTAAGACAATAGGATAAAAACCTCCCCGAACCAATGTAGCAACCGGGTCATCTTCCCAACCCATTCCTCCCTCTTTCATCACTACCTTCAACCGGTGTTTTAAAACACCTGCGAAGAGAAAGCGATACGAAGAATACTTTTCAACCATGCCAATTAAACATTGGCGTTCAATCGATTTCTCTTTCCTCAACCGAATTGATTTTCCATATTTGTCTAAATTTGAGGAGTTTGGTTGGATGCCCTTTCTGAAAATAAATACTCCCATCCCTCCAAATATTGTTCGTGCATTCTTTTCCAATGCCGAACTCAATTATGATCCTATTGACTCTTGTCAAATTCTTGGTTTCACAACGTATGTCATGGGAAGGTCCATTGCCGTAACCACTGAAATTTTAGCCCAAGCCTTTGACATACGTGATGAAGGTTTGATGAACGAAGATGAGGAAGTTCCTTTGGAGTTTGACATTCCCAGGGATAAGGCGAGTGAACTCCCAATGCATCCCCGGCTACTTCACCTCATCATCTCGTGGAACCTTCATCCATTTGGTACCCGACATTCGACTGTTAGGAGGTTAGATAGGTTTTGGATTCACCATATTCATTCCACCAGTCAAAAACCCAACCTCGTCCATTTTATCTTTCAAGACTGGTTAAAGATTGTACGAGGCCAAGCCACAACGATCGTGTTTCCTCAACTAGTGGCGTACTTTCTTCAACGGCTCAAGATAGATAGCAGCTGTGAAACCGGTGAACTGCCCTCTCCCAAGAGCGTCCTCAACATCGGGAGCCTCCATCACATGGGATACTACAAAGATTTCTGGGGCGACTGGAAGAAGAAGAGGGAACAGCAGCCTGCTGAAGCTATGGAGGAAGACCCCTCCGCTGAGCCTATGGACCCACCTGCTGCACCGGCTACGGGTCCATCGTCCTCGACTCCTCAGACCACTGTACCTGTATCCTCACCTGCTGGCATGGAGCTCATTATGACGATGATGAGTGAGCTCAACCGAAAGATCGATGAAGGCTTTGCAAACCTTCATACAACTCAGCAGCGGAGGTTCGACGACTTGAACCAAAGAGTGGATGCAGTTCATGCAACTCAACAGCGGATGTTCGACGACTTGAACCGAAGAGTGGATGAAGTTCATGAGGCTTAGGAGGCGATGTTTGATGAGATTCAAGACACTCGTACTCACGTTGAAGATCTCATGGATCGCGTTCCTCCTCCACCATAGGATCTAGTTGCTCGATTTAGTTTAGTTATATGTTTTGCTTTTGCTACTTGTTGTTATTTTAACATGAATTTGCTTTAATGAACTGCCATTTGACTGTGTTTTAATGACAATGTTAATTTTTAAATGCCATGAGTACTATTTCGTTTTCTTTCTATTGATATGACAAAAAGGGGGAGAAGAAAACATGTGGTTGTGGTCAAGAGGCATAAAACGTTTTAAGAAGGTTTTTAAGAAACATCTCTAAAACGTTTAAAAGAATGGTTAAAATGAGGGGGAGTTAAGATAGTAACAAAGTCAAAAGCTAAAAGACAGGGGGAGCTCACAAAAAGGGGGAGTATTTGCAAATTAACTAAACATGTTGATTGAATAAGTTTTGTCATATCAAAAAGGGGGAGATTGTTGAGTTAATATATTTTGAAATGACAAAACAAGTAAATTCAATAATATTAAGATGATATAAAAACATGTTTAGAGGTTATAAGTACCCGAACTTAGAGTTCTGTTGATGAGAGATCGATCTGGCTTATGAGAGATCGATCTCCTGGGTCTGTACTTGATGAGAGATAGATCTCATGAAGAAATGAGATCGATCTGCCAAGCTTTGAACCTATACAAAGGTATTAAGGAAGAGTGAGATCGATCTGCTAGGGTTAAGAGATCGATCTGCCTAAAAACTAGAGTTGAGGGATCGATCTGATCTAGGAAGAGATCGATCTCCCTTAAGAGCATAGACTGTAGATCGATCTGAAAGATCGATCCACACTTAAACAGAGAACTTATGAGATCGATCTGGTAAGGAAGAGATCGATCTCCTCAAAGTCAGAGAGCTAAGGAGATCGATCTGTGGTATTGAGAGATCGATCTCCCCACTACGAGACTACATGGCAGATCGATCTGTAGATCGATCTTGCCTCAAACAGAGAGATTAGAAGATCGATCTGCCTATTCGACAGATCGATCTGCCCTATCATTTTCAAATTAACAGATCGATCTGCTAACCTATGAGATCGATCTCCTTGTGTTATTGTGCTTTGATCTTGCAGGATTTATAACTAAGAGATCGATCTGGCCAAGAAGGCAGATCGATCTGGCACACTACTGGAGGTACCCAACGACTAGTTTCTGCAAAATCTCAACGGGAAAAACAGCATTTAATGCTCCAACTACCAATCCTTCAGTATTTAACCAAGCATTGAAGACAAAGATAATAGAGACATTATTGCTGCACATTTTCTACATTCTCAAGCTTTCAACACTTTCATTCCTTATGTCTTCATTCCTCATTTATTGAGATTTATTGTATAAGCTTAGTGCAAAAGCTGTATTTGTCCTACCTACATTAAAGCTTCATTTTTGTATTCATCCTTATCTTGAGAGAGAAGAGGATTGTTCCTCAGTGAGATAAATTGTAAGAGGGTGAATACATTTTCATATTACAAAGGGTAGAGAGGTTATTCCTTAACCTGAAAAAAGGAACATTGTAAACTTCTGTTGAAGGAGAGTAAGAAAGCGCTTGACAAGAAGGTCAAGGAGAGAGGACGTAGGCAACAGTTTGGCCGAACCTCTATAAACGATTGTGTTTGTTTCTCTCTTCCCTATCTTGCATTAAATTGTTTAATTTTATTATATTGCTTATTTTCATTTGCAAATTAAAATAGGATTAAAATTAAAATTTGCTATTAACGTTAGAAAATCGATTCACCCCCCTCTCGGTAGAGCCAACAGATACCTTTACTAAGACGATAAGAATATTAAAATGCGACAAATCATAAAGACTAACATAGTAAAATTTGATAAGAGCCGTTAAGATAAGAAAAGGAAATGGCGCAGGTTAGTACCTGAAAACGTAAGCGATTTTGAAGGATCTTATATGCTTATGCGTAAATAAGTCAAGGATTGGACTGATTTGTAATCATCATTATCGATGATATGTTGGGTGTAGTTAAAGTCTAGGGTAAATTGTAAGCAATAATTGAAAATTGCTTTTACAGATAGTTGCTGCGAGTTCTAAAAAGGGTATACTTTGTTGGCACGTTTAACTATGAAAACGTGATATTTGAATGAGATGATAAGTGAGATGATAGACGTGATATGAATTTCGATGTAGTGAAGTATGAACTGACCACCGTGATTATTTTCACCATACCCAACAGCTCAAGAGGTTCTTAGTGAGTATGGATACTCAAAATTATGAAGGAGCTGTGTATTGATGTATAATGGAAAGATAGTCAATTTTTGGAGTTAGACAACTCAAGGATCATGAAATAAACTATCTGACCCATGATTTAAAGTTGGCAGCGATAGTACTTGTACTGAGGATATGGTACTATTATGTACACGATAAGGAATTGTGGATATGCACTGATCATAAAAGTCCCAAGTATCTGTTTTCATAGAAAGAGGCGAGTATGAGAATACATAGTGGGTTAGAGCTTCTGAGAGACTTTGATTATGAAAATTGTACCACCCAGGAAAGGCTAATGTGATGGCTAGTGCCTTGAGTATAAAGAGTCTCGGGATGGTACCACATATGATGGTCAGGGAGCGTGAGCTGCTAAAGCAGTTGTGAGCCTCAGTAGTGATGTGATCCCTTCTGATGATGACAGTGATTGTGTGACAGCTAGCCTGATGATTAGAACCAGATGAGAGTGCCCGGATTTGCCAGGCTTAGCGTGATGATCGGCATGGTGTCGATAGTGTGGGTCAGATTCAGAAGGAGACAGTGACAGAGTTCACAGTGAGTGATGATGAGTTACTGAGGATTCCGAGACAGTATGAGTGCTCCCCAGGACCATAGTTGATGGGATAGTAATATTGTCAGAAGCTCACTCTTTGGGATATACAGTGCATCGGAAGTAAAGAATATATTAAAATCTCGAAAAGGGTATTGGTGGTCAGATGTGAAAAGAAATACTATAGAGTATTAAAAGTCTGCAGAGTTATTACAGCCTCTACCTATATAAACACGGCACGGAAAATGAGAGCAAGTCTCCATGAATGTCGTGATGGGTTACAGAGGACCCAGGTGAATTACGAGGCTATTTGGATGATAGTCGATAGAGTGACTAAGTCTACCCACCTTATGGTTATGAAATCCCCAAATACTCAGAGTGTATATGAGAATTTTTGTATAAGAAAGGTTGTGAAACATTATGTAGCGTTCCAGTGAGCATGGTATCATATAGGGATTCCCGCTTCACTTTCCACCTTTGAGGATATTTTTAGGAAGCTATGGGAACCCAACTGAGTATTAGCACAGCTTTCCATCCTCAGACAGATGGTCAGTCAGAGAGGACTGTACAGGTTCTGGAGGATCCGATGAAAGCGTGTGCCATTGATTTTTAAGCTCCTGGAATGATCAGTGGTTACAAATTGAATTCGTCAATAGTGACAGTTGTCACTTGAGTATCGGGATAACAAGATATGAGGCAGTGTATGGCTGTAGGGGTTGTTCCCCAAATTGGATAAGAAAAAGTGGGTGACAGATAGAATTATTTTTCGACTTTGGATAATAAGTCTCTGAGGATGTTTAGTTAAGGATGAGAGATTAAGAACACCTCAGAGCAGATAGAAAAGTATTGGAATTCACCGAGGGTGAATTGGTATGGTTGAAAGTTACTTGTCCTAAGAGAATAATGACATAGCGAGCTTTTGGAAGAAGGTAAATTGAGTTTCGCTGGATTGAATCTTTTGAGAGATTGGACAAGTGGAAGATAAGACCTGTAGGTGGCATTTCCACTTGAATAAACAGGCACCCACAATGTGTCCCATCTTTTGATGCTTCGGAAATACTATCCAGATCCAGCATAGGTGATGGGATATGAGATCCAACAGTTCAGCTTAATGCAAATATAAGTATATTGAAGAAGTTGATTCGGGCATTAAACAGGAAAGAGAAAGTATTGAGATTTAAGATGATCTCCCTAATTAAAGTCCTTTGGTAGTAATACGCTCCGGAGAAGGTCACATAAGAATTTAAGAGTATGATACGATCGATGTACCCGGAGTAGTCTATAGACTCATATGAATTGGTTCTAATTTGGAGGACCAAATTCCTTAAGTGGGGGAGATTTGTAAGACCCGAATTTAATTAAAATACGAAATGAATGAGTATTTGTGAAAGGAAGTTGGGTTAAATTAATCCCGAACACGTGCAAGGGTAAAACGGTCAAAAGATCGAAAGTCGGAATAAATTCGATGAGAAAAATTAATTAAAAATAATGGATTTGAGAATCTTGATCAATAACGAAGAAATAATTAAATTTCGGGTTAAATGGATCAAGATATCAATTTATTGAAATTAATCGGGATTAATCGAAATTTTTAATTCAAAAAATAATCTCGAAAAATAATCAGAAAATTATACCGGGAAGCCGAAATAATACCGAGAAATTAATTTATAGACTAAATGAATAAAATATAATTTTTTTAAGATATTTTGAATATTTTAGACTAATTTAATCAATTAAATAATATTAATAAATATAAAAATAAACTAATGAAATGAAAAAAAAAAGAGAGAAACTGGAAAATGTCGGGGAGAGAGAAAGAGGTAAGAAAACGGAAAACGGAAGGCAAAAATCGAGGAAGATCGGACCCCCGTCCGACGACCAACGACCCCCGACGAGGAGCCGACGAGGAAGAGGAGAGGTCGATGATCCTTCAGCCATCGGTGACGCGCGCCAAGGACGTCGGAGAACGCCGAAAAACGGAGGAGAAGGCCACGGGAAAGAAAGGGTCACCGACGGCGAACGGCGGCGATTCGGGCGGAACTAAGGCCCGATTCTGAGAGCCCAGGCGACGGCGATTCTTTTGAGACCGGTATCAGCCGATGAAACGGTGGGAATCGCCGGTGACGACGAAGAGAAAGAAATGGGTTTCCGACGGCCGAGGGAGAAGAGCCGGATCGGCTGCGTTCCGGCGACCTCGACCCAAATCGAGACTATATTCGAGCTGCGGACGACACCACGGAGCTGCTAGCGGTGGAAGCCGGCGGAGAACCGGCCGGCAAGGCGGTGAATCGACGGTGAACCGGCCGAACCGGAGTGAACCGGCGGTCTGAACCGGTCCGAACCGGATTGAACCGGTTCAGCCAAAAAGAGAGGAAAAAAGGGAGAAAAAGGGAAAAAGAAAAAGAGGAAAAATTGGGGAGAAATCCCGACGATGTAATCGAGCTACGGGTAAGTCAATAGTGGTCGAAATTAACCCGATTTAAATTTTGGAGTATTTAATTTAATTAATTTTGGGCTGAAAATTTACCCGAAAAATTATGAAATTATGTAGCTCGACGATTGGCATCCATCGAGAGCTCGAGATAGCCTCGATTTACGTATTAGCATGGAATCTCAGGTAAGTGACCCTAATTTACGACAATTTACATCGTTATGCGTGTTTCGGATTTAAATTCCGCATAAATTGAATTAAATTATGGAAAATTTAGATAAATTATCGTAAATATTAAATTTAGCTATTCGAGAGTTAGAACGAGGCCCAATAAATTATTGGTGGGCCCAATGAGCCCAATAGGCCTCGATAATGTGAAAATTAAGTGGAAAACGGGCTTAAGGCCTATTAAGGTGCAATCGGGCCCAATAGGGGTAAATGGGCCCAATGATTTAAATTAAGCCCAAAAAATATTAAATACAATTAAATTGTATAATATCTGACATGAGGAATATTAATACGCAGTTCCGGGCATTTGATTGGGAGCATATCGGACTGCGCGACGAGACAACAGTGGAAAAGAAAATGTCAGACTCGACAGGAAAATAAGGCAAAAGGAATTCTACGGACTGCTAGAGGTAAACTTTACGCAATTTCAAGTTCATATGCAGTCTTTAAAAATTATCTGAAGGGTCTAGAGGTCAAATAATAATTTTAGTGCCCCGAATGGGCAAATTACCAAAATACCCTTGTTAAGGGTAAAATTTATAAATTTAGGAAAAATTGGAAGGAGCAAGAACAAGAGGTTCCTGCTCATTCTGGAGGTGTTTTGATGCATGCATGAGTAGGCTGGCTAACCTTGAAAGAAAATGCACAGTATTGCATACCTTCAACAATATAATTGTTTTGAAAACTGTTTTGAGGAAACAGAGCCGCCTACATGTTTTTATTGACATGTGACGTGCTGGAGCTCAGGCTCGCACGATGTTTTGATTTGGGTGATGCATGCATTAGTGCTGGAGCGAGAGCTCACACTAGAGTTTTACATGCATAGGTGCTAGAGTATAACTCGCACCAGATTTCACATGCTTTTTCGAGATAGGGTGCTGGAGTTTAACTCGCACCAGATTTTATATGATTTTCATGTGATTCATATATATAGTGCTAGAGCCTAGCTCGCACTAGTTTTACTGGATTTATTGACAGTAGCGCTGTCTGCCCTTGGAGTCAACCAAAAGGCCCAACAGGCTCAAAAGACCTCTTAAGTGGGGGGTGAGAGTGAGGGATGAGGTTGGCAGCCTTGTGGGGATGTAAAGCGGGCTCTGCCGAATTTACTTGATTTGATGAGAGTGCTGAGCATCGCTCGCACTGATTTTATGAGAACATGCGATGAGCCGTGCTTGGAGCATCGGGTAGACTGTGTGTCACCGATTTAATAGGCTCGCACGTGCGTTTTGAGACATGGCATGAGTATTGAGAAACAAAACCTCTCTGTGGGAAGCAGGCCATTTGGGCTGGAGTACCTAGAGTGATATGGGTCCATGGAGTACGATGTACCGTGCAAGTAGCATGGAGTACGATGTACCGTGGGGTATCTTCGGATATGGTATCTTTGTGATACGGGGTATCTTCAGATACGGTATCTTGTGATACGGGGTATCTTCGGATACGGCATCTTCGGATGCGTGAGATCGGATAAGACTGACGGGTTGGATTGACCCACCACCCGGGCAGTTCCCGATCAGGGTGAGACCTCGCACACTGGGATCCGTGAAGCTAGAGGGACTCACGAGGACACATATGGCCAGTCCTGGTTATTGCCGTTATACAGATATTGCCTCGTCTCGCATGTCGACGACTTCGATGATTTAAATTGGGTTTTTAAATTAAATGTGCATGATGCTATTTTGCATGCTTTTTAAACCCATGTGTGATGTAAACCGACTTTCATGGTTTTGTGTGAGTCAGGATCACCCGAAGGAGGAGTCGAGTCCTGACCTTATTGTGAAATTTTTAAATGAGAAAGAAATGATTTGAAATAATTGCATGTTGAATTTTCCGTGCAAACTTGATTTACATAACATCATAACTCATATCATCTGTTTTAAAATGTGTGGAGAAAGGGTGGTTTATGCATGGCACCACGTTCATGTAGGTAGTATGGTTACCTACTTGTTCGTAGGATTGCCTTACTGAGCTTGATGTGCTCACCCCTTTCATTTTCTCCCACAGATAATCTCCAGTTGAAGTTGAGGCGACTCAGTACTGCATTCTGGATATCCGCTGCTGCCCATCAACATAAGGTATATACACTTGTACATATTGTATCTACATAAGCATAGCACAGTAACATGTTTGTAAGTGTCTCTAGGGGATGTATAAATATTGTAGACATTTTATAAATGACTGGAGAAGAAATAAGTTACATGGTAAATGTATGGTGGGACTGGCATTGACGCACAGCCCAATTTGTTAGTGGAGTGTGGTCACGATCAGAGGAAAGGTAAGTATGAAATAGAAATAACAAAACGCGAAAAATTAACTCTGATTTTTGGGTAGTTCGGGTCGTGACAATATCAGGTATACACAATTTATAACCAGATAAGTACAGATACTTGGGATGTAATTATACTTTAACTACTCGACACTGACAGTACTACATAACCTTGGCTCAGATACCACGTAAACTGTAATGAACCGAAAGCACAAAAATTAGGGCTAACTTTTTCTTTTTATTCTTATCTTCATTCTTAGGTTGTATTCCTGTACAGTGTAAGTTACATAGTTTCTTCCTTTACTTGTTCTTTTAATTGATTAGAATTTATTTTAATTTCGGCAGTATGCCCTTTTATACCTTAGCCTACCTTCCTACAATAAACATGGTCGCAATTTATAATCGCAAGCAGTTGCTTTTATTTTCTTGAACTCATTACTTTTTGATTCAATATACTTCATAACTAATTCAATCATATTCCTATTTCACATCATCAACAAGTTTTTCATTTACTTCCCGAACCATTTACATACCAATCCATAAGACAATTGATTACATCCCAAAAGTATATATATATACAAACTAGTATCTGTACATTACCAATGTCTGAAAATAAACACCAGAGGATATACTTGAGTGTGTACTGAAAGTAGTCTAGGAGGCTCAAAATTCACTAGGCTACTCGAGTACTTCGTAAAAAGCTGAGTAGTTATATTGCAGGTAATCTGAAATAGAGGAAAAAAAAAGGATGAGCTTTTGATAAAGCTCAGTAAGGAAGGCATTTAAGAAATCCTGACAACCCTAAAAATATATATAAATTCAGGGTTAACATTCTTTTCAAAGCTTACATACTTACATTAAAAAATGGCATAACTTATTTGCTTATTGTAGTAAAACAATATAAATCATAATTACATACTCACTTTGAAGTATAAACTACATACATACATACTTCTTTAAATTTACATATTTACTTACTTTACAACAAAACATACTTACTTACATACTTATTGAGTCAAATTTCTCATACTTAATTACATAAGGCTTACTTACTTTATTTAATAATTTAAAACATTCATACATTATAACATGGAGACTCGTCTATGTCCGTATAGGTATCATGCAAACATTAACCATCCTCCATAGAGGGAACAAAGTACCGATGGCCAGGGCAGGGGCTGTAGACTAGATCAGGGTCGTATAACAATTTTGACAGTGTCTGAATAAACTAGCACACAGTTAGAGCACGGGCACCAGTGGCACTCATCGTGTGGGTACGAGATACTACAAAATAGACACCACGTGTAGCGAAGACAGACGTCACAATGGTGAAAATGGACACTACACGGGTGAATCTGAACTGACACTACGAGTGGCGGAGCCAGACACCATAAGTAGCGGGCATGATATGCACATAGCATACACTATTGGGGTAGCCTCTAATCTCAGAAAATCTTACTTTCTTACTTGTTTTCATACTTACTCAAAATCATTTTGAAACTTAAATCGTAAAATCATATAGTTTCTACTATAAAATATTCATATATTAAAACTTATATATCGTGGATAAAAAGCTCGGTTTCATTATTAAATCGGGGTTATAGCTTTTAGGAAATTTCTATTGGGACGACTCAAGCTTTTCCTAAAAAATTCTTTATACGTTCATCAAGTCATTTAATGAAAATAAATGGATACATGAAGTCAATACTACTTTAAATTGCATCCTTTACCTAAATAGGGTAAGGGAAACATCAATTCGTCGGGTCTCGTGGTTACCTTATTTTACGTGCCAATACCTCGAGCTGCCACAAACAACTCCATTAGAATTAAAATCATCTTTATTTCATATCCTCATACATCTATAACTTAATCGGGGTCAATCAGTGTCACGACCCTCAACTTACCAAAGTACGTACAAATTTTTCGCATTTTCATGCATCATTATTTACTCGTCCTTACCTCAATCGTGAATAGCTACTCTCCTCAACAGTTGGGCTGTGTGTCAATGTTTATCTCAACCATCCATAATAATTTAATTTCAAAAGTAAACACTTTTATAAATACATCAGAGTTACTGTTTACAAGTGTTTATATTGCTTTACATCCCCAATGTTTACATACAAAATGCTACTATGCTATGTCTAGTTTAGATACAAAATAATTCAAGTGTGTATACCTTTAGCGATGGGATGCAGCGGAAACTAAAAAGGGATAAGCCTCCAGTCACCCATAATCTATACTCAATAGAGAAGGGGAAAATAAGGGGGGTGAGCAAACCACACGTTCAGTAAGGCAATCATGCGAACAGGTAGATACTGCACTATCTACATGATCGTGATGTCATGCTCAAAAGCATTTAGTTCATCATTTATCTCAAAACATGAGTGTATGATTGTGTTAATGGTATGTAAAGTATTCACACTATTAAAATCCAGTGCACAATTCAGTTCAAAGCATGACATTAACCATCATGCATAATTTATAAGTAAAGCATGACATTAATCATCATGCATATTTCACAAGTAAGCATAGCATTAAACATCATGCGTCAGTGCACTTTCAAAACCATTAACATACTTTCATCTCAAAACACTTCAACTCTAGTCAGGATTCGGTCCCTCCCTCGGACTATCTTGACCCACAAAACATTTCAAACATGGATTTATTCTCAAAGAAATAGACATCTGAGATAGGCAATTCAATAAGGGTAATAACCTCTAGGTCTATGGCCATAACCTGTGATACCGGCTACACGAATCAAGTGTACGGGATATCACCACTATCTACTTCCACACGGGAGGTGGGTCAAATCCTGCCCACTGGTCCATAGCAGATCTCATCCAAAGGTGGCATATCAGATCTAAACATGGTACAACGTACTCCATGCTACCTGCACAGTACAACGTACTCTGTGGACCCACATCAACACATCATATCACGCCACATCTCAAAAAACGCACGTGTGAGCCTATTTAATCGATACGATATCTTGTCTACCCTAAACTCCTAACATGGCTAATCAATCATGTCAAAACAATGCACGTGCGAGCCTATTTAATCGGTGCGACACCTAGTTTGCCCGAAGCTCCAAGCACGATAACAAATAAGGTGGGCATCTAGTGTGAGCTAAGCTTCAAGCACCATGCCAAAACCAGTAAGAAATCCACGTGAAAGCCTATGCGAGCTAAGCTCTAGCACTCATGTGTGTAAAACACGTCAAATCTCGTGCAAGTCATACTCTAGCACACTTTCATTCTCACGAAAACAATATAGGTGGCTCATTTTTTTGCAAAGTTTGGTTAACAAACTAAAACAACTCATTTCTTTTGCAATTCATTTCAAATGCTAGCCAACCTACCAATCACTTGCTAAAAAGCAATAAAACATGATTTTCTAAAGCATTATGCTTTTATTTTCATGCACATTTCTCAAACACCCATCTTTTTCCCTTCAATCATCCAATTTCATTTCCTAACATCTCATGCATTCTAGCAAAGCATTTAAGCACCCAAATTGCGCACAGATATCTCTAAGAGTGCACAAAATTCCCTTACCTCGATTTACTTGAGTGCGACTCTCTTCCTCTTAGTTTCTTGCGCTCTTGGCTTTTCTTGCTCCGGTATATCCTCAGGAGCTACGATTTATTCATCCAAACCACTTGAGTTAATATTGTTAACTCACTTTTTGACCTCACTAGTCATGTAACTCATTCATACATTTTACAATGCTTTAATCCACATTTTACACCTTTTTTGTAAACCTCACAATTTATTCACTAATAACATCTTAAAATCATACTCATAACACTATTATCACTTCAAGATATCCCATTCCTCATTAACCTTAATACATTCCACTTTCTCACTCTAGACCATTTATAGGCCATAATCATTCCAATGCATTTTAGATAGTTTCTAACAATACTAAGCACCATAATCAACCCCAAACATCAACAGCTTAACAATGTACTTAAGTTGGTGCTTTAGAAACTCACCTCTTTGGAGTTCCTCTTTACTCCAAATGGAATTGCCACTTGTTCCTTCAATCCAACAAATGGGGAAATGCCTCCAAACTATGTTGTTCTCCTCTTTGATGTGAACAACTTTGCCTCTAATAGTTTTCCCTCAAATCTTCACGAAAATGGTCAGATTTAGAGAGTAGAATCTAGGTTTTGGGTTTGAAATGGAAGGAAATGGTTTTTGTCTCAGAATTGCAGATCCAACTGCTCTAATTTATAGATTCAGCTTGATGAGATCGATCTGCCTTGAGTGGCGATCGATCTGGTCCCCTTAAATTCCTCTTTTTCACAGCATTTTCAAGCATGAGATCGATCTATCAAAGCTTGAGATCGATATGCTCCCAAACAGAAGGTTAAGGAGATTGATCTGGTCTTAGGGGAGATCGATCTGCTTCCAACCTGAGAGATAAGGAGATCGATTTGTTTCATTAAGGATCGATCTGCATTTTTTAGAATGTGTTAGGAGATCGATCTGGCTCTCTTGGAGATCGATCTGTCTTGTTCTATAGCTCAAAATAAGAGCATTTTGGCTCTCCCAGATCGATCTCTCATCCTATGAGATCAATCAGTCATTCATATTTTCAGATTTTCTATAGTTTTTCTACAGTAACATATACTAAACTTCATACATTTTGTTGCCATGGTCATTCTCTCATCCAATCATTTTATAGACTTGAAAATGGCATCCATTAATACTTCATACATATTAAAACTTGTGTAGAATCTTTGTATAACCAAAGGTACTTAATATAAACCAAATGGAAGTGTACAACTTATGCAAATCTTCCTTCCATTTTACCACACTACTCATAATCCATTCTACTTACATTCCCCACATGTTTAAGTCCATTTCTTCATAATCATATATAATGTAACTTGTACGTACAATCCCAACTCTTAGTACAAGTGTGTAGATTAAACTTATGGACTTACATCACATATACTTCACATTACAAGTATATCACCATACTTATGATTTCATTTACATTTCTATGCACATATACTCAATTATACATATACGGGGTCTCACATTCTCCCCCACTTAGAAAATTCGGTCCTCCAAATTAGAACTAATTCAATCCGTGAATAACTTAGGATACTTCTCCCGCATCAAACTCTCCAATTCCCATGTGGCTTCTTCCACAATGTGATGTTGCCAAAGAACTTTCACCAAGGGGATTGACACGCCCTAAGGGTATATGTCCGCAAGTGCACAGGTCGTACAAGTAATAATGGGATTTGAGTCCCGAGTTGTCGTCCCACAGAGAAGTTGACTAGCCTAATTAAGTACCGGTTAATCTTACCCTAAGTATATTCTAGCAAATTATGAGATTAAGGTGGGTGATCTACTAATCTAGAATTGAAAATACCGAAAGCAATAAAATAATAAAACTATAAAATAAAGTAAATAAAACTGAGCAAAATTACTTAAAGTGCTCAACGCAATTAAAATAAAAAACCTACAAAAGAAATTAAAATAGTTAAAACTAATTAATTAAAATAAAATGCAATTATGAAAATAACAAAGCAAGATAAATTAAACTAAACTTAAATATCCTAAAATTGCAATTAAACTACTTAATTAAAATGCAATTTAAACTAACTAAAGCTTAATGAAATAAATTTACCCCTAATCTAATTCTAAATGAACACTTAATTAACTATCATCCTAATTAAAACTAAGTTTTATACTACTATGCAAGAATACTAACATGCAATTTAATTAACAACTCTAAACTAAGCCTAGCAAATTAAATTGAAAGCAAACTAAACTAACAATGCATGAAAATGGATTAACCACTAAAATGAACTAGCCAAACAAGCCCTTAACATTTTTAAACCAACAAACTCCCTCCCTTTACTGATCACGTGTCATCTTTGCATATTTTCAGGAATGGCTTTCACGATTTTGGCAAGGTGCTGCTGTTGTCCTCTGATCCGCTGCTGCTGTTGGTTCACGAGTTGCTGCACTTTGCTTAGTCTGTTCTCGGTTCAGGGCTAGACGGGGTCTGCTACTCCAGTCACAGGTGCTCACGGGTTCCAGGTGCTCACGGGTTCCAGTCCTCTGGTTTGCTACGTCCTGCTGCTGCATGTCCGTTGTGTCCTGCTGCCAGGTCTGTCTCGGTTGCTGGTCACGGGTTGTCCTCTGCCCTGCATCTGCCATGCTTCCTCTTGGTTCATCCTGCACGCAATACAGTCCATGCATAAATCATGCACGTTTCCTTCTTCAGGCATTGTCTTGCCCACAGCTGCACGTCATGGTCTGCTCACGCAACAGCTCTCGGTTCCAGCTTGCTCTCCAGTCCAGACCTCTCCTGTTGCTCGGGTGCTGCACACTTCCATATACAATCAGCAATGCTACAAAGAATGAAGATAAATAGTAATGGGAACACAAAACAGAGGAGAACAGAGGAGGGCTCCCAGTTTTCAGGTGTCATCTCGGAATGCTTGCTGCCGTTACCCTCTCGAACAAGGTGTGAATAGCTAAGACACTAAACTAAACTAAATGGAAGCAACCGGGAATCATTGAACCAAAAACAAAACAAAAATAAAACTACAAATGGTAAGCAAACCGAGAATAAAAAACAAACAAAAACAAACTTGAAAAAATGAAGGAAAAACCGAGAAGAGCAAATGGAAATGATGCTGTGCATTAAAGCTTGAAAAATAAAGACTGGAATATAATCAAACCGAGAAGAAGGATGAGTATGAGGCTGCAAATCAACATGAAAAGCTTTTCATAAATGAAACATGAAGATGAACAGTAACAGTTAAATGGAAATTGATTTTTTCGGGAAAAGCTTATAAAGAAAATAAAAATTAAACTAATCTAACTAAACTACTCTAACTACTTCTACACTAACACTACTCCTACTCCTAAAATTACAGAACATTTTCAATTGTCATCCTTTCCTATTTATAAACACACTAGGGGTAAAATGGTAATTTTCACATCCTTGATGAGTTTGCATTTTTTTTGCCACATGTCTTCACACCATTGGCTCCTTGAAAAGATATTTCCATGTCATCAGTCCTCTTGTCCAATTGGATGTGCTAGGTGGCATGACTCGTGTTGTCCGCGTGGCTCAATCTCGATTTTAGCCCAATTTCGATCCATTTTCTACCGAAATATTCAAAATTCATCCGGATTTAATTTATCTGCATATTAAAGAATTTTAATTAAATAAAGGGGATTACTAATAAAATAATATGGGGATTAAATAAATAATTAGGAATTTAAGCACAAATAATTCTATAAAAAATAGAATTATCACACCCCCAAACTTGAGCTTTTGCTTGTCCTCAAGCAAAACAAAATAATTGTAGGAATGATAAGTACAAAACATAATAATTTCCCCAACATTATCCTCAAAGAAGAAGTATAGACTATGAAATCAAAGACTCACAATTACAAGTCTAGCATTTAGAATTATTCAATCATAAGTCCTAACCCAAATTGGACTCCTCGTGTGTGTGTGAAAAATGTCAGAGCCACTTCAAAGTACATTATCCGGATCAGATTATGCAAACATAGTGAATACAAAGTTAATGACAAATGATCATTCCCATAAGTCTGCTTTTCACTAATCTCTCCACTAATGTAGTCACACTTAATCAAATATCAATAGGACTGCATTAAGCTTGTAATGTAAGTCTGGGGTTAGGGTATGATAAAGTCGATTTAGGTTTAATTACCCCTTAACATGCATTACTTCTAGGATCTTTAATGTAAGAGCTCTAATTATTTCCCCCAAACTTATTTCTTTCACTAGACATTTTATTCTATTTTTATATTTTCTTCTTTAATCTTTTCTTTTTCTTTCTTTTGCAATTTTTTTTTCAAACTTTCACTATCACCAGATACCCATATGTACAAAGCTCAAAATATATCCAATGACTTTCCATGCTTTCGGGGTAAGGGATAGGAAAAGAGTTTAAGCTAAGGAAATTATGCAGGTGTATTTACAGAGGAAAGCTTATTTGGTCCAGATGGGTGACTAGGGGTAAAATATGTACAGAGATGGCTAGAAAGGCTCAAACGATCCAAAGATGGCCTAAATCATCTCCCTAATTAAGTGTGATCTAATATTTCACCTCGAGATTAGATTAAACAAATTCTAGAATATGATACACAAAATCTACTGAACAAATACACCCCTATGTCCACATAAGCTTTCTCTAAATAAATATACAGATTCATGACATGACATGTGCATAAATTGAGGAAATTGCAATAAGAATTAAGACAAATTCAAGAACTCAACTTCATGCTTTTCCTATAATCATGCTTCTCATTCAATCAAAATCAGACTTAATCATGGGTTCATATCATCGGAATATGGGAAAACTACATGCTAAGCACTAAATCATCCCAAAATCAAACAATTTAAGCTCGGATTTTTGAAAAAATTTTGAAAAATTTTCAATTTTGCTCAAATTTTTGAAAAATACTCAAGTGATATCCCCTCCCCCAAACTTGAAGTGCACAGTGTCCTCAGTGTGCAGATAATATAAGAATTGAAGTTCAGGAACAGAGTACTCCCCTCTCTGATGATGATGATGAACAACCGAAACTTTGATTGAAAACATAAAACTAGAAAATAAACCTGTAAAATAAACAAAGAAAGAAACAACAGAAAAGAAAAAGAAAAAGAACTATATACAAAGTGAAAAGAAAAAATACAACCACTTCAAATGCAGCTGAAGAAGACAACACTCAGTAGTAGGGCGAAGAGTAAGAGGGTCCGCTAAAGTGGTGACAGAATGTTAACAGTTAAATCCTCTTGAGCTCTCGCTACTTCCCTCCTTCTTTGAGAATTCTTGTGCTCAAGCCTTATATCCTCATTAATCTCCATCTTAAAACACTCTTGAGAGTCATCAGGGAGCTTCAAAGGTTTGAAAACATTAAACTTCACTTCCTGATCTTGCACTCTCATAATCAACTTTATAGAATCAGATGGCGAGGAAGGCAATGAATAAGAAGAAGGTATAGATGAAGAAGCGCTTAGCTTTGTTTCCTTGGCAGCCCGATCTTTAAGTTCCTGCTCTTTCTGAGCTGCTTCGTTAGAACTTAAAGATTCTTCAACTATGTGCTGTTCAGGTTGGGACTTGACTTGTGGCTCATCTAGCTCTCTGCCACTCCTAAGGGTGATAGATCTAACATGTTCCTTACCCTCCCTTTGCTTAACAGGATTAACTTCAGTATTACTAGGAAGGGTCCCTTGAGGACGTTGGCTAAGAGCACTAGCTATTTATTCCTCCTGAACCTCTAAGTTCTTAATTGAAGCAGCTTGATTTTGCAGGATCGTTGAGAACATCTCCTCTAATGTAGGCTTCTTCTCAGCTGCTGGTGTGTGGTAATGTTGGGGTTGGATAGGTTGTGGTGGTGGTGGTGGTGATGGATGATATTGAAATTGAGGTGGGGATGGATGATGTGGTGGATGGCATGGAAATTGTGGCTGTGGTGGTACCTAAACCGGTGGAGCTTGAAAACCAGGGAGTCCTACAGGCCTAGAGCTAGAAGTTTGCCCTTGGTTTTGGCTCCAGGAGAAGTTAGGATAGTTCCTCCACCCTGAATTGTAGGTGTTTGAAAATAGTTGTTCTGTTGCGTTTGAGAAGGGGCAACATACTGAACCGATTCTAAGTTGAGCGGACACCTATCTACAGAGTGGGTACCACTACACAGCTCGCAGGAAAGAAAAGGACTTTGGACAGAATACACAGGGTTAGGACTAATGGGAGGATTATGTTGGGTACTGAGCGACTCTACCTTTTTCGTAAGATTAGCGATTTGAGAGGTCAAGGTAGACAGTGTGTCGAGCTCATAAATACCCGCCGACTTCTTTGGAAATTACCTTTCCGAGGACCATAAATCATTGTTAGCCGCCATCTTGTCTAAAAGCTCGTAAGCTTCCTCCTCTGTTTTGCACATTAGCGCTCCACCCGCTGCAGCGTCAACAATGGTCCTATTTTGGCTTGTAAGTCCATTGTAGAAGGTTTGGACTTGCAACCACAAAGGTAGACCATGATGAGGGCACTTCCTAAGAAGCTCCTTATATCGTTCCCATGCTTTGTAAAGAGATTCAGAGTCATACTGGATAAAGGAAGATATATTACTACGGAGTTGGGCTAGTTTAGAGGGAGGGAAAAACTTAGCTAGAAATTGATGGGCTAACTCGTCCCATGTAGAAATGGATCCTGGGGGCAAGGAGGTTAACCAGTGTCGTACCCTATCCCTAAGCAAGAAGGGGAATAATCTAAGCCTAAGCGCATCATCAGATAATCCATTGTGTTTAAATGTGTTGCACAAGTCCAAGAATTGCCCAAGGTGAGCATGTGGGTCATCGTGTGGAAGCCCACTGAACTGCAATGAAGTCTGGATCATCTGGAGGATGGACGGCTTAATTTCAAAATTGTTTGCATGGACAGCTGGTAGCCTAATGCCGGTATAATAACCTCCAATAGTCGGCATTGCATAATCTCCAACGGTTCTAAATTCCCTATTTTCTGCCATGATGTTTTGCAGCGGAGCTAATGATTTCCTAGAATCCTTTCGAATTTTTCTAAGTGTTCAATTTTAGGATCTAGAGGAAAACAATCAAAACTTCTGGCTCTACGCATGCAATCATCGAAAAGTCCTTAGAAATTTTTTTTAAGTTTTTTTTTTTTCAATTTTTCAATTTTTTTTGAATTTTCAATTAACTAATCTAGATTAAATATTTACAACATAAATATTTACAAGCTAGAATTACACCTAAGCATAATTTCACCGATATTAACTAATGGCTAATTAAGACTTCCCCGGCAACGACGCCAAAAACTTGACAAGCCCTAAGGGTCGTACAAGTAATAATAGGATTTGAGTCCCGAGTTGTCGTCCCACAGAGAAGTTGACTAACCTAATTAAGTATCGGTTAATCTTACCCTAAGTATATTCTAGCAAATTATGAGATTAAGGTGGGTGATCTACTAATCTAGAATTGAAAATACTTAAAACAGTTAAAACTAATTAATTAAAATAAAATGCAATTATGAAAATAACAAAGCAAGATAAATTAAACTAAATTTAACTATCCTAAAATTGCAATTAAACTACTTAATTAAAATGCAATTTAAACTAACTAAAGCTTAATGAAATAAATTTACCCCTAATCTAATTCTAAATGAACACTTAATTAACTATCATCCTAATTAAAACTAAGTTTTATACTACTATGCAAGAATACTAACATGCAATTTAATTAACAACTCTAAACTAAGCCTAACAAATTAAATTGAAAGCAAACTAAACTAACAATGCATGAAAATGGATTAATCACTAAATGAACTAGCCAAACAAGCCCTTAACATTTTTAAACCAACAAACTCCCTCCCTTTACTGTTCACGTGTCATCTTTGCATATTTTCAGGAATGGCTTTCACGATTTTGGCAAGGTGCTGCTGTTGTCCTCTGGTCCGCTACTGCTGTTGGTTCACGGGTTTCTACACTCTGCTTAGTCTGTTGTCGGTTCAGGGCTAGATGGGGTCTGCTACTCCAGTCACAGGTGCTCACGGGTTCCAGGTGCTCACGGGTTCCAATCCTCTGGTTCGCTGCGTCCTGCTGCTGCATGTCCATTGTGTCCTGCTGCCAGGTCTGTCTCGGTTGCAGGTCACGGGTTGTCCTCTGCCCTGCATCTGCCATGCTTCCTCTTGGTTCATCCTGCACGCAATACAGTCCATGCATAAATCGTGCACGTTTCCTTCTTCAGGCATTGTCTTGCCCACAGCTGCACGTCATGGTCTGCTCACGCAACCGCTCTCGGTTCCAGCTTGCTCTCCAGTCCAGACCTCTCCTGTTGCTCGGGTGCTGCACACTTCCTTATGCAATCAGTAATGCTACAAAGAATGAAGATGAACAGTAATGGGAAACACAAAACAGAGGAGAACAGAGGAGGGCTCCCAGTTTCCAGGCGTGCTGCTATCCTCTCGGAATGCTTGCTGCCGTTACTCTCTCGAACAAGGTGTGAATAGCTAAGACAGTAAACTAAACTAAATGGAAGCAACCGGGAATCATTGAACCAAAAACAAAATAAAAATAAAACTACAAATCGTAAGCAAACAGAGAATAAAAAACAAACAAAAACAAACTTGAAAAAATGAAGGAAAAATCGAGAAGAGCAAATGGAAATGATGCTGTGCATTAAAGCTTGAAAAATAAAGACTAGAATATAATCAAACCGAGAAGAAGGATGAGTAAATGAGGCTACAAATCAACATGAAAAGCTTTTCATAAATGAAAATACATGAAGATGAACAATAACAGTTAAATGGAAAATTGAATTTTTTGGGAAAAGCTTCTAAAGAAAATAAAAATTAAACTAATCTAACTAAACTACTCTAACTACTTCAACACTAACACTACTCCTACTCCTAAAATTACATAACATTTTCAATTGTCATCCTTTCCTATTTATAAACACACTAGGGGTAAAATGGTAATTTTCACATCTTTGATGAGTTGGCATTTTTTTGGCCACTTGTCTTCACACCATTGGCTCCTTGAAAAGATATTTCCATGTCATCGGTCTTCTTGTCCAATTGGATGTGCTAGGTGGCATGACTCGTGTTGTCCACGTGGCTCAATCTCGATTTTAGCCCAATTTCGGTCCATTTTCTACCGAAATATTCAAAATTCATCCGGATTTAATTTATCTGCACATTAAAGAATTTTAATTAAATAAAGGGGATTATTAAGAAAATAATATGGGGATTAAATAAATAATTAGGAATTTAAGCACAAATAATTCTATAAAAAATAATCAGGGATTTTTTTATCCTCAACACTTTATCTTTTCTATCCAGTATCCAAACCAGCTTCTCGACATATGTTATACCTTCATTGAGCTCCAAAGGCTCGTACCTTATTACATGTGTCGGGTCCGGGTAGTACTTCCTTCACATGGATATGTGGAAGACGTTGTGAACACTTGCCAATTCCAGTGGCAATGCCAACCTATAAGCCTTGTCTCCCACTCTCTCCAAAATCTCGAAGGGTCCGATGTATCTAGGGCTCAGCTTACCCTTCTTACCAAATCTCATAATTCCCTTCGAAGGAGAAACTTTCAAAAACACCGACTCACCCACATCAAACTCTAGTGGTCTTTGTCTCTTGTCAGCATAACTCTTTTGTTGGCTCTGAGTTATCTGTAATCTCTCACATATCAATTGGACGTCCTCAGATGCTTACTACACTAAGTCTAGAGTAAAAATCTGTCTGTCACCAACCTCTTCCCATCCAATAGGGGAACGACATCTATGCCCATACAATGCCTCATACGGTGCCATCCCGATACTCGTATGAAAACTGTTATTATAGACAAACTCTGCGAGTGGCAAATGGTCATCCTAGGTGCCTCTAAAATCTAATGCACACGCTCTCAACATACCCTTTAGGGTATGTATAGTCCTCTTTGACTGACCATCTTTCTGAGGATGAAACGCTGTGCTAAAACATAACTGGGTCCCCATCGCTTCCTGAAAATGTTCCTAGAAGTGGGAAGTGAAGCGGGCATCTCTATCAGAAACAACACTAACTGGAATTCCATGTAGCCTCACTATCTCGCGCACATACAAGTTCGCTAATTGGCTCAGAGTATCGGTAGCTGTCATAGCTAGAAAATGAGTTGATTTCATCAACCGATCCACAATCACCCATATGGCATGATGACCTCTCCGGGTCCTCAGCAATCCCATAACAAAATCCATGGTGACATGCTCCCACTTTCATGTCGGTATCGGTAGAGGCTGCAATAACCTTGCAGGCTTCTAATGCTCTACCTTCACCTGCTGAAAAACAAAACACTTAGCAACATATTCAGTAATGTGCTTTTTCATCCCAGACCACCAATAAACCTTTCGAAGGTTTTGATACATCTTGGTACTCCCTAGATGTATCGTATAATTCGATGAGTGAGCCTCTGTCAAGATCAACCTTCTGATCTCTGCATCATCAGGAACACATCTCCTACCTCTGAACCTCAATAACCCATCTGAACTCAACTCAAAGTCCATGTTTGTACCCCTCTATATATGCCTGACAATATCAATGCACTGCTGATCAATTTGCTGAGCCTGTCAGATTCGATCTACTAGATCCGGTTCTAACTATAGGCTAGCTACCATAACACCACCATCAACACTGGGCGGGGTCACATCCAAACTGAGGTTCGTGAACTGTTCCAACAGTTCGTGTTCCTTGATCATCATAAATGATACCATCTCAAGATGCTTCCTACTCAATGCATCAGCAACCACATTTGCTTTACTCAGGTGGTACAAGATCTCACAATCATAATCCCTTAAGAGCTCGAGCCATCTCCTCTGTCTCATGTTTAATTCTTTCTGCGAGAATAGGTATTTAAGGCTCTTATGATCCGTAAACACTTGAAATTTCTTCCATAAAGGTAGTGGCGCCATATCTTCAGCGCAAACACCACCGCTGCCAACTCCAAGTCATGGGTCGGTTAGTTCCTCTCATGATCCTTTAACTTCCTTGATCCATATGCTACTACCTTCCCATCCTGCATCAATACACAACCCACTCCTATGTGTGAAGCATCCATATACATCGAGAAACCTCCTGAGCTGGTAGGAATGGTGAGGATCGGAGCTGTGGTTAATTTCCTTTTCAACTCCTCAAAGCTTTCCTCACACTTATCGTCCCACACAAATTTAATATTCTTTCTCGTGAGATGTATCAAAGGAGCAGCTAACCTCGAAAATCCCTCTATAAACCTTCGGTAATACCCAGCTAAACCTAGGAAACGTTTGATCTCCATCACTGTCTGGGGTCTCTGCCACTGAACTACAGCCTCAATCTTAGATGGATCCACTGATACTCCATCTTTTGATACTATATGACCCAGAAAAGAGATCTTTTTTAACCAAAAGTCGCACTTACTGAGTTTAGCATACAGCTTCTTCTCTCGGAGGGTCTACAACACTATCCTCAGATGCTTTTCGTGCTCCTCTCTAGATCTTGAGTATACAGTATATCATCAATAAACACAATAACAAATCGATCCAAGTACTGGTGGAATACCTCATTCATCAATGACATAAAAGTTGCGGGAGCATTCGTCAACCCGAATGGTATAACCATAAACTCATAATGTTCATACCGGGTGTGAAAAGCTATCTTGGGTATATCGCCACTTCGTATCTTCAACTGATGGTACCCAGATCTCAGATCTATCTTGGAAAAGACCTGCGCTCCCTTAAGCTGATCCAACAAGTCATCGATGCGTGGAAGGGGATACTTATTCTTGATGGTGGTCTTATTTAACAACCGGCAACCTATACACCGGCGAAGGCTTCCATCCTTCTTCCTTACAAACAGAATTGGTACTCCTCAAGGTGAGAAGCTCGGCCTCATAAACCCCTTCTCCAGTAACTCTTGTAACTGTTTCCTTAATTCTTCCAACTCAACTTGATCCATTCTTAAGGTGGCTTGGATATCGGCTCTGTACCAAATGCCAACTCTATACCAAACTCCATCTCCCTATCTGGAGGTAACCCTGATAATTCATCTGGGAAGACATCTGGAAATTCCCTTACCACTGGAATGTCTATCAACTCTGGACGTACCTTATCCACCTTAACCACATAAGCAATGAACCCTTCACATTATTCTTTCCACTATCAGTAACACAATCAACATATACACATATATAATAGATAACAAAATCAATCTCTCAAATATCATGTATTGAGATCATACTCTTTTCTTATTTATAAAGATCATGTCATTTCATTTCTTTTCATCAAAATTTACAATAAGATTGTCTAATCCTGAAAACATTAAGGTTCTAGCATGACAATCCATAATGACATGGTTTGCAGCCAGCCAATCCATCCCTAAGATTACATCAAAATCACTCATATTTAATAAGATCAAATCGGTTGCCATTTCTTTACCTCATATCCTCATCTTACAACTTCTATATACATGCTCAGTCAATTGACTATCATTCATAGGGGTAGATATCATCAACATCTTATCAAATAGTGTGGGTTGTACATGCTTCAACAGTTTATGTGCAA
The DNA here is from genome assembly GCA_033439115.1 of Firmiana major. Classification (NCBI taxonomy): domain Eukaryota; kingdom Viridiplantae; phylum Streptophyta; class Magnoliopsida; order Malvales; family Malvaceae; genus Firmiana; species Firmiana major. The sequence continues at coordinate 37,871,502 of CM065908.1, read as the reverse complement.
AGGATGACGATATAAAGGAATGCATGGCACCAGGATCAAATAATACAAATGCTTCTAAATCAAAGATTTGGATGGTACCTTTAATCACATCCAAATATTGATCCGCAGTGTCCTAGTCCTGCGCGTGTACTCGCCCTCTGCTCACACCCACTTCTTGCTTCCCCTTTTCCTCAGCTGTAGCCCTCCTCTTCGGAGTAGCTGTCCCAACTGGAGCTCTCTCTGGCTCCCTATCCTTCTGTGAGGATCTCTTTGTCATCTCTGGGTAATCGCTGATTATGTGCCCTGGTTTTCCACACCTAAAGCATACTACCTGAGGTCCATAGCATGGTCGAGTTCCATGGTACCTGCCACACTTGCCACACTGTTCTGTAGTACGCCATGGCCCTCCAATCACAACTCCTTTTGCTGGACCTAGGGTCGGATACATAGAGTATTAATTGTCCTCTCTCGGATCTCCTCGATCCTTGGCCTCTTCCCAGTAAACCTCTTGCTTCCCTTCTAACTGAAGCCTCTATCCATCACTGGTCTCTTATTATCTCTGTCCCTCATCTTACCAACCTTTCCAAACTCTGAGGCAATCCTATCAACATCTTGTTCGCATAATTGCGCCTTACGTACTGCCTCATCGTAGGTCGGTATATTTAGAGGAACCAATCTGGACTGGATGGTCGATCTTAATCCATCCCCAAATTTCTAGATCTTCTTGACCTCATTACTCATAGTGTTGGGATCATATCTGCTCAGGGAGATAAAGGTCGTCCCATACTCATCCACTGTCCTACTCCTTTGGGTCAATCCAAAAAATGCCATTTTTATCTTTCTCTGTGTTGTATCTGGAACATATTGTCTCCGGAAGGCCTCCAAAAATATATCCTAACTGATCTCAGTATGTCGGGCTCTTAAAATAGGCCTGGTGGATTTCCACCAATATTCTGCTGATCCCTTTAGCATGAAACCGACGAATGCTACCATCTCAGTAGTAGTGCACTCAAAGAACCCATACACCTTCTCGATCTCATTTATCCAATCCTCAGTAGCTACTGGGTCCTTAACTCCACTAAAAAATAGCGGTACAAAATTTTTGAAACTGCCGCAATCTGTCTAAATCGTATCCATATCCCCAACCTCTATCGCCTAATGTAGCAACCGGCGTAGGCACATCCTGTGTGGGTGGGGTATCTGTCGTCTGAGGTCTCTAGGCTGGCTAGGCCCATGCCTCAGGAATTATCGCCTGCTTGGCGTCACCCTGTGTAGCGGGACTCTGTCTACCGCCAACTCTAGGTAAAGATTGGGTGACCAACTCCAATATCATCTCTATCCTTCGTTTAATCCTCGCGAAGTGAGCCTCAGTACTTTCGGGCCTCTCCTCAGGACCCTGCAGAGAGTGCTCAACCTCAGCCTCCACCTCAATATCATCCTGAGCCTCTTGTGTTTCTGGCTCAACACGACCCCTAGGCCTACCTCTACGCCTCTAACTTGTGCCCTTGCCTCTCTACCGCGAATGGTATTAGGCATAATTGCTCAATTCCCTACATTCACATCAAATTCTTAGTCAACCCATCGACACACACATAATTTGTATCTAAACAAGCAGAATAACATGGGGATGTAATTTTTCAACTTATTAAGTATTTTTAGACATCGACACACATCAGACCAACTCAGCTCTGATACCAAATTCTGTCAAGACCCTTAACTTACCAAAGTATGTACAAATTTTTTGCATTTTCATGCATCATTATTTATTCGTCCTTACCTCAATCGTGAACAGCTACTCTCCTCAACAGTTGGGCTGTGTGTCAATGTCTATCTCAACCATCCATAATAATTTAATTTCAAAAGTAAACACTTTTATAAATACATCAGAGTTACTGTCTACAAGTGTTTATATTGCTTTACATCCCCACTGTTTACAAATAAAATGCTACTGTGTTGTGTCTAGTTTAGATGCAAAATAATTCAAGAGTGTATACCTTTAGCGATGGGATGCAGCGGATACCAAAAAGGGATAAGCCTCCAGTCGTCCACAATCTATACTCAAAGCTCTGTAGAGAGGGGGAAAATAAGGGGGTGAGCAAACCACACGTTCAATAAGGCAATCATGCGAACAAGTAGATACTGCACTACTACGTGATCGTGATGCCATGCTCAAAAGCATTTAGTTAATCATTTATCTCAAAACATGAGTGTATAATTATGTTAATGGTATGTAAAGCATTCATGCTATTAAAATCCAGTATACAATTCAATTCAAAGCATGGCATTAACCATCATACATAATTTATAAGTAAAGCATGGCATTAATCATCATGCATATTTCACAAGTAAGCATGGCTTAAACATCATGCGTCAGTGCAATTTGAAAACCATTAACATACTTTCATCTCAAAACACTTCAACTCTAGTCAGGATTCGGTCCCTCCCTCGGACTATCCTGACCCATAAAACATTTCAAACATGGATTTATTCTTAAAGCAATAGACATGTGAGATAGGTAATTCAATAAGGGTAATAACCTCTAGGTCTATAGCCATAACCTGTGATACCGGCTACACGGATCAGGTGTGTGAGATATCACCACTCTGCTTCCACACGGGAGGTGGGTTAAATCCTACCCATCGGTCCATAGCAAATCTCGTCTGAAGACGGCATATCATATCTCAACACGGTACAACATACTCTATGCTACCTGCACGGTACAACGTACTCTGTGGACCTACATCAATACATCATATCACACCACATCTCAAAAAATGCACGTGTTAGCCTATTTAATCAATACGACCTCTTGTCTACTCGAAGCTCCTAACACGGCTAATCAATCATGTCAAAACAATGCACGTGCGAGCCTATTTAATCGGTGCAACACCTAGTCTGCACAAAGCTCCAAAGACGACAGCAAATAAGGTGGGCGTCTAGTGCGTGCTAAGCACTAAGCACCATGCCAAAACCAGTATGAAATCCATGTGAAAACCAGTGCGAGCTAAGCTCTAGCACTCATGTGTATAAAACACGTCAAATCTCGTGCGAGTCATACTCTAGCACGCTTTCATTCTCACGAAAACGATGTAGGTGGCTCATTTCTTTGTAAAGTATGGTTAACAAACCAAAACAACTCATTTCTTTTGCAATTCATTTCAAATGCTAGTCAACCTACCAATCACTTGCTAAAAAGTAATAAAACATGATTTTCCAAAGCATTATGCTTTTATTTTCATGCACATTTCTCAAACACCCATCTTTTTCCCTTCAATCATCCAATTTCATTTCCTAACATCTCATGCATTCTAGCAAAGCATTTAAGCGCCCAAATTGTGCTCAGATATCTCTAAGAGTCCACAGAATTCCCTTACTTCGATTTACTTGAGTGCGACTCTCTTCCTCTTAGTTTCTTGCGCTCTTGGCTTGTCTTGCTGCGGTATATCCTCGGGAGCTGCGATTTATTCATCCAAACCACTTGAGTTAATATTGTTAACTCACATTTTGACCTCACTAGTCAATGTAACTCATTCATGCATTTTACAATGCTTTAATCCACATTTTACCCCTTTTTGGTAAACCTCACAATTTATTCACTAACAACATCTTAAAATCATACTCATAACACTATTATCACTTCAAGATATCCCATTCCTCATTAACCTCAATACATTCCACTTTCTCACTCTAGACCATTTTTAGGTCATAATCATTCCAATGCATTTTAGATAGTTTCTAACAATACTAAGCACCCCAATCAACCCCAAACATCAATAGCTTAACAATGTACTTAAGTGGTGCTTTAGAAACTCACCTCTTTGGATTTCCTTTTTGCTTCAAATAGAATTGCCACTTGTTCCTTTAATCCAACAAATGAAGAAATGCCTCCAAACTATGTTGTTCTCCTCTTTGATGTGAACAACTTTGCCTCTAATAGTTTTCCCTCAAATCTTCTCGAAAATGGTCAGATTTAGAGAGTAGAATCTAGGTTTTGGGTTTGAAATGGAAGAAAATGGTTTTTATCTCAAAATTGCAGATCCAACTACTCTGATTTATAGATTCAGCTTGATGAGATCAATTTGCCTTGAGAGGAGATCGATCTGGTCCCCTTAAATTCCTCTTTTTCACGGTATTTTCAAGCATGAGATCGATCTGCTCCCAAACAGAAGGTTAAAGAGATCAATCTGGTCTTATGGAAGATCGATCTGCTTCCAACCCGAGGGCTAAGGAGATCAATTTGTTCCATTAAGGATCGATCTGTATTTTTTAGAATGTGTTAGGAGATCGATCTAGCTCCCTTGGAGATCGATCTGTCCTATTCCATAGCTCAAAATAAGAGCATTTTGGCTCTTCCAGATCGATCTCTTATCCTATGAGATTGATCTGTCATTCATATTTCCATATTTTTTTGTAGTTTTTCTGCAGCAACACATACCAAACTACATACATTTTGTTGCCATGGTCATTCTCTCATCCAATCATCTTTGAGACTTGAAAATGGCATCCATTAATACTTCATACATATTAAAACTTGTGTAGAATCTTTGTATGACCAAAGGTACTTAATATAAACCAAATGGAAGTGCACAACTTATGCAAATCTTCCTTCCATTTTACCACACTACTCATAATCCATTCTACTCACATTCCCCCATGTTTAAGTCAATTTCTTCATAATCATTTATAATGTAACTTGTACGTACAATCAAAACTCTTAGTACAAGTGTGTACATTAAACTTATGGACTTACATCACATATACTTCACATTACAAGTATATCACCATACTTATGATTTCATTTACATTTCTATGTACATATAGTCAATTATACATATACGGGGTCTCACAATCAGACCCTTTTTTGGTCATTTTTCCTATTTTCTCAGTTTTACCGATTAAAGTGCCGGTTTAAACTAATTTCGATAATTTTGTTCTTCTAACTTCAAATTCATAAACTCAACAATGTAAACACTTATTCAAGTCTTCAATTCACACTTGTCAACATGTTAAATTTACCAATTCTTACACTTTTCCATTTTCCAATGAATTGGGCTATAAACCGATCTTTTTCGGTATTATTTAAACAATCTACAACATCAAACTCAACAAAATTTCATCCCTACCATATCATGCAAGTGCTGGCCGAACTACATATCAATCTAGAAAATTTTTCTTCAAATTCCACTTAAGTAAAAAATAATTCAAATTCAACCAAAAATAACATATCTCAACATCACCATCTTCTAATAATTTCTCACATTGGTTGACTAACTTTGACCACTCCTTTTTGCTCCAAAAATGATTCTCAGCTATAGATCAACATGTATATAACTTAAAATCATAAAAACAACCTCAAAAACCAATAAAAAACTTTCAAATTTATGTTTTCTCTCTTACCAGAAATAGGGCAGATTCTGTCATGTTCTTCTCACTAACTTTTCACCTAGCAAATTGTGAGACCCCATGTATGTATAACTTTATTATATGTTAATGGAATCATAAGAATGGCGATTTTGAGCATATAAATGTGAATGAGATTGCAAAGAGAATGCATGAATACTTATGAATACATGTAATGGCTAAATAAGGGCTGAAGTGGCTACCGATTAAATGAATGGAATTTAAACCTTCAGACTGAATATAAGGACTCAAACGTGGATTTTAAGTATCTTTTATGATTCCAAGCAGTACACACAAGTCACATTGTAAGTGAATCATAAGAAATGAACCTTTCTATGCTCTAAGTGGGAATAGAATGCAAAATGACTAGTGAAGCAATCAAAGGCAAGTTTTCCATTGAATTAGAAAAAAATTGAGCAGAAATGGTCCAAATAAAGGCTAGATCGATCCCTTATTCAATGAAGATCGATCCCATATTCAAGCAAATCGATCTCAATGTAGTTCTGCCTAGAAATGATCGATCCCTTCCTAAGTGCAGATCGATCTCCATTTGATTCTATCAAGAGCATATCGATCTCTCTCAATGAGTAGATCGATCTCTCTCTATGTGTAGATCGATCTCCATTAGCTTCTGCCTAGCAAGGATCGATACCTTCCCACAAGTAGATTTATCCCTTCCTCAAAACATATCGATCTCTATTTAATTCTACTAAGAAAGGATCGATCTCATCCCAATGAGCAGATCGATCCCACACTTACTTACCTGAATATTTTGATGGTTCAAACAAAGGGAAGATCGATCTCTTACCCTAGGAGATCGATCTCACCAGACTTATTCTATAAAAGCCAGACGAAAAAGCCTTCTTCTTCAGAAAAATAAAGCACCTACTTCATTTTACTCAAAAAGAACAAGCTTTCTCACTCTAGAATACCACCCCCTTCTAAAAAGATTTAAGACAAGTTACTTTAAGCAATGTGGTTCCTTGTGAGGAGGAAAAGAACATAGTTAGGAATCATTATTCAACTTGTTGGATTGAATGAGCAAAAGGATCTTCCAATTTCAGAAAAAAAGAGAAAAGAAAAGCTAGGTGAGTTTTCAACACACCAACTCCAAGTATGTTTATCTAGACATTGTTATGAGTTGATTGATGTATGTATTGTTGGTTGAAACTACCTAGAACATGATGAATCAAACATGACCTAAAAATGGGTTTGTGTGAGAAAAATGAGATATGATTGATTTAATGATGAATGAGTTATACTAAGGTGATAGTTTTTGTTATATGTATGAGTTTAAGACGGTTTTATGGAATCAATTAATAGGATTTGGTGAAGTTATGAAATGTGCATATAAGGTGTTTGTGAAAATGTATAAATGAGTGGAAAACTAAGGTTTAAGCATGCATGCCAAGTGATTGACAAATAACCAAGTTAATTGCTAACCAAATTGGCTAGGAGTGGAATGATGGGTTGTCAGACCCGGATTTTTGTAGCTTATTTCCTTATGATTTCTATGTGTATGAACACTATGTAATTATGGTTGAATCATAAGAAGAGTATTTATTAGACTTAAAGTGTTATTGAAATGAATTAACACGCTAAAGCTACATAAAATGCCTAATGTGAGCAATGAGTATCACAGGCTAAACCGAGTCATTCTAAATCATTCTGAATGAAAATAAGAACTTAAAATAAGAGAGCGTAGAGAGCTCATGAAGGAAAGTTAGCTTGATTTAGACCCGAACATACAAAACGAGAATAAAAGCTAAAAAGGGTAAAATGGACCTTTTCAGTGAGAAAAGGAGTTTCGGGTGAAATTATCCACCGAGAGCGGTTGGAATATAAAGAAGAGAGTGTAAGACATGATATAAAACACTTTCGAAAATTTAAGAAAAAGTCAACTTAGTCAATGGTTAAGGAAAAAGTCAACTATAGTTAAAAAAGTGGACTTTTACTATAGTTGACTAATCAAGGTTAGAAATTAACCTAAGTGTGGAGAAAAATTTGGGGAAAAATATTCTTGGCCAGAATACAAGATAATCATCCCCGGAAGTAAGGAAAATTTATTCGGAAGGATTCCGGAATAAATTTAATGGTTAAAAACGTAATGGGCCTAAGGTGAAAATTTTAAAGCCCATTAAGGTATACTAAATGTATATCGAAAATGTTAGGTCCTTTAGACGGAATTGTTGGACCAATTGATCGGCCAAATTTTGAGACAACAAAAGGCCCGAGGTATAGTAAAAATTTCAGCCCGAAAGCCCATTAGGAAAGCCCAAACCGAGAAGCCCAATTGGAAAAGCCCATGAGATAAATATCTAACTATAGTTAAAGTTAACTATGACTCATAAGGTGACTCATAAGGTGACTCATGGTTCAGAATTGGAAAGTCAAGCATAGTGGCTGAAAAGTAAGGCTTAATGGCTAAGTAAGTGGCTTATAAATGCAGCCACACCATTGTCTTCTTCATCACACATTTCCGGCTAGAGAAGAACACCATTGAAACATAACCATTCAAGCTTTCTCTCACTAGAAATCACTAGGAATTAGTCATATTTGGAACTTGCATTCTTCATGGAAGTTGTTCCAAATTGAAAGGAGATTAACATATGTTGGAATTGGCTATCAAGGAGCCATAGAGTGCAAACCGAGAGCCTCCAAAGATTCGGCCAAAAGGAGAACACTACAATTGGTATATTTTCTAATTTCCAATTTCATATATGTTAATGTATGAATGATTTCAAGTATGTTGATATATGTTTTAAGCATTGAAACATATTAAATCACCATTAAGAGGGTTAGGCCGAGAGTGATCAATGGGATATTGAAATATGTCAATTTGATTTTAAGACATAAATGGATTAGTACACATGTATTAATGTTAATGGTATAATTAGAATTAATCAAATTGATTAATTAATACATGTAAATTATTGGCAACCAAGGTGTTTGATAAAATGCCTAAATGAACTATAGGATGATTGGTAATGTTGCCTACCAAGTGTTTGTGAAAATGCCTAAGTGGAAATGGCTAGAAAATAGGCATGTATGGCATGCCATGGTGGAAACCGAGAATGGCTAAGCTCTCGGCCAAGGCATGTGGCCGAGAGGCCCAATGGGCCAAGCCTAATATTTTAGGCCCAATAGGGTGTAATGGGCCTAAGACAAGCCCAATAAGAGTTGGTGGGCCCCACAAGCCCAATAGGCCCAACAAAAGTGAATAGTAAAATGAAAATGGACTTAAGGCCTAGTTAAGGCCCATTAAGGATTTTAAGGCCCATTAAGGGAAAATTAAACTGTATTAATGTGTAATACAGTAGGAAAATGATAATTAACCTGAGGAATGGTTATTTACAGCTCCGGAGTTTACATCGAGAGCTTATCGGACTGCGGGATTTAGCAGCACCGAGAAAGTGAGGTCACGAGACGTGATCCGAGGTAAGGGACTTTTGCGAGTAGTTAGAGATACCTACACGTATTTTCAACTGCTTCTGCATTCACTTAAAAACTCCGAGGGTCAGAGAAAGTGAATAATAATTATTGCGACCCGATAGTGGCAAATTACGATTTTGCCCCTAGTTAGTCAAAAAGTCAACTTTTGTGAGAAGTTGCAAAAAGCATGGAAAATGCTATTGTGAGTGTTTAATTGTTATTAGCATGAAAATAAATAGATGGGCTAATGATTTTAAGGTCGATATGACTTAAGCACACTTTGAGTGCTGATTTTGATGTTTTATAAACAATCCCTTTTTAAATAGCCATCTATCATATTATGTGAGAATGAATCGTGCTAGAGCACAGCTCGCACTGGGATTCATGTGTTTTTCCACATAATATTAGTGCTGGATTGATACGCACTAGATTTTCATGACATGCATGATAGAGTACTGGAGTTTTACTCGTACTCAGCTTTGAATAATATATGCATGACAGAGTGCTAGAGCGTGGCTCGTACTCGATTCTTCATGGTTTATACATGACATAGTACTGGGAGCTATTACTCGTACTTGATTTTGATATTGTGCATAGCATAGTACTGGGAGCTATTGCTCGTACTTGATTTAATACATAAACTATGCATTGACCTAGTTGCTAGAGAGTGCTCGCACTAGAGTCGAATTTTATGATGTGAAACAGTGTTGAGCGGAGTGACGACTGTGAGTCGCACTCAAGACGCACACTGTATGTGATATGTAATACATGTTGAAACCCATGCTTGAGACCTTGCGTGACTGTGTGTCATAGCTAGAGAGGATATCCGCATGAGGTTGGTATAGACGTGGTATGATATTTCCACAGGCACGAGGGCTAAGACCTATGTTAGGCACCCTGACTGTGATGTTGATGAGTTCCACGGGAGTGAGAGCTAAGTCCTATGGTAGGCACTCTGGCCGTGAGAACGGGTCCACGGGGGTACTTTGTATCGTGTCTGAGTGGCACGAGGTACGCTGTACCGTGTGTTACGTAGCTGGCGGTTGACATTGGACTGACCATCCTCCCGTTACAGCAGTGAGGCCCCGCACATCTAGATCTATGTGGCTTGGGATCACTTTCTTTTCGGATATGATCATAATCCAGGATACTATTTGCATAAACCACAGAGTCTCACATGTTATATCACATTGATTAACTTCTTTAAACTGCGGACAGACCTGAGGGATGGGTCGGACTCCGATTTGTGTTGTGAATCATTTGATGCCATATTTATATGTGATTTAAATATACATGGCATGATTTACATAAAGGCATGATTTATATATAAATGCATTGTGTTGCACTACATGCCTACTTTTGAGAAATAAAGCATGATTTCTGTACATGGGATTTATTCTGTACAAGTACATATATATTATATTTCAAGACATGCTTTTAAAGTGAGTTAAGGAAATAATGTTTTCAAGGCATAGCACTATTTTGAGTAGATAGTGTGGATATCTACTTGCTTGCCTGATTTCCTTACTGAGCGCGTTATGCTCACCCCTTTTTCTTTACATCTCTCTACAGAGCGTCAGTAGAGCGAGAGTTATCGTGGGAGAGTGTCCCAGAGTCCACTGCTAGTTCCTATCGATTCATCAGGTATACTTATTATGTACAGTTGTGTATCTAAACATAGAAACAGCACAGTGATGTATACGTTATATATTATGGGGAATGTAATCGTATTAGATTTTATAAAATCTTACATGTATAATAAAAGCAACTACAGTCAGAATTAATATATTGACATGTATGTATGAGAATGGATATTATGGTAAGTGAAGACTCTGACATCGAATCACAGCCCAACCAATGAAGAGAGGAAAGGTAAGTTAAAAATGCGAAAAATTTATTGTGGTTTTTGGTTAAAGTCAAGGATTGAAACTGGGGTCCTGACATGGGTGTTCGGCTACCATGCCATGGCCGAATGTAATCATGGGCTAAGCTTAATGCAATAAGGTCCAATAAGATTTATCGATTATGATGAAGTTGTAAAATGAGTTATCAGTGTTGACTGAAGTGATTGATGAGTGTTTGCAGCTCCAGAGACTAGATTAAGGATAAATTGGACTAGACAAACTTCCAGTGGTGGAACTTGTACTATGCTCGATGTGATTCGAGGTAAGGGGGTTTTGTAAGTGCCTAGAGGCAGTTATACGTATTTTGAAGGGACCTATAGGGTGTGAATTTCTCTAAGCTATCTAATAATACAATGAGAATTTTTGAGAAAGGATTTAAAAATAAGGAAAGAAAAGATGATTTTACCTTGGTAGAGAAATTTTATGAAAATGGTAGTAAAGATCCTAAAATGCATGACTTTCATGATTTTAAAGTTTGTATCATGATTTAATGCTTTGATGTGAATGAAATGAGGAGAGGTTGGCTATTACTTTCTGTGGTTGCATGAAATAACACGGATTATGTGCTAAGTTGTATATTTGAAAATACTTATTTAAATTGGAGCCACCTATCATATTTGTGTGAGTACAAATAGAGCTAGAGCTTAGTTCGCTATAGAGTTTGATGTTTTGACTCATGCTAATAGTGCTGGAGCCCTGTTCGTACTAGGTTTTACTGATTTTCTATGTATGAAAGTCGTACTGGAGCCTTACTTGTACGTGATTTGATATTGATTTGCTATGCATGAAAGCCATACTAGAGCGTTGCTCGTACGAGGATTTTATATGTTTTACAGAAAAATCATGTTAATGTTTTACTCGTATGAGATGTTGGATATCATGACATGTAAAAAATATGCTGAAGCTTCCTATAGACTGTGTGTCACAGTGAGATGATATATCGCACGTGTATTTTGAGACATGAGATGGTTATCGACATGGTATAGGGTGGCTAAGACCTATGGCAGGCACCCCCGAACCATGATGTGGGCTAAGTCCTATGGTAGGTACCCTATACAGTTATGTGGGCTAAGTCTTATGGCAGGCACCTTAGAAAATATTGTGGGCTAAGACCTATGACAGGCACCCCAGACCATGAGGGTCTACAGAGTACGTTATACTGTGTGTGTCACACGGAGTACGCTGTACCATGTAGTCTTGATGACTAGTTGGTGAGTTATTCGATGAGTAGGGTTGACCTCACCTCTCGTTATAGTTGTGATACCTCATACGTCGGGATCCGTGTAACTTGGGATCACAAGGATTTATATATGGCCATTGTTCCCAATTTGTCTCCGTAATGTAACCTAAATGCCTCACATGATATCAGATTATGTTGATAGACTCGGGTAGGCCCGAAGGAAGGGTGACTCATAGACCCGGGTAGGCCCGAAGGAAGGGTGACTTTCGTGATTATGTTTTAAAAGAGATAGGTTTTTACACTAGATATTCCTGAAGAGCGGGATTAGCTTTGATTTAAATGATTTATGGTGAAATCTATGATTTGTGATGAAACTGATGAGTTTTGTTGTGATGAGCATGAGATGTTTTTACATGATGATTTTCCATATGTTATCATTTCTGATTTTATGAGTTTTCATATATTCTAAACATATTCATGTATATTGGTTTTATTTTACCTCATTCTTCGGATGTAAATGATTTTTTTTTGTTATATCATGACATTATAAGCATGTAGACAGTGTAGCTGTCTACATGCTTGCATTATTTCCTTACTGAGCGAGTTGTGCTCACCCTTTCACTTTCTATCTCTGCAGAGCATCCATAGTGGTTAAGAGCTAGTAGAGACTTGCACTCTCAGTGTCCACTGCTGCCCATCGCTGAAAGGTATACACATTAATATCGTTTTGTATCTAAACAAGTACAACACAACAATACTTTTGGAATGTAAATTTGGGGAATGCTAATATTTGTAGACATGTATGAAATAACGAAGTTACAGTGTAAGTAGTTTAAGTGTCTACAATTATTTTATATAAATGTTAAGTGATATGGTTCATGGTAAGAGGTAACTAACTCTGAATCATAGCTCAACTATTTGGTGTTGGAAATTGTTCACGACAGGGAAAGTTAACGAATAAAGAGAAAAATTTATTGTGACTTTAGATGAAAGAAGGTCGCCACATAGGTGGTATCAGAGCAGAGTTAAACTGATATGAGTCAGAGTCAGTAATTAGAGAAATTACATCCTCATATTGATGTGCTTTGCTTTGATATAAATGTCTATATCAGATGGGATAGATTAATGAATAGTTATGGATGCAGGAATTTAGGCATTATACCTAACACATGCAGTGGTGAGGGGCGACTGCATGCACTAGGGGTCGTAGAGGGAGGCCTAAGAGCTGTGCAGAGCCATAGACTGCTTAGATCCTGCAGGAGCCTATTGAGAGGCCAAGGGATATTAAGGCACGCTTTGCTAGGTTGGAGCGGAGTATGGAGACTATTATGAAGCTAGTCGCTAAGTCTATACAGTGAGTTGGGGAGAGATAGGGCCCAGCTACCTTGGCTGCTAATAATGGACAGACATTTGCTTCTGATATGCCTACGTAGCCAAGACAGATGCCTCAGGTGACAAATGCACCTACACCCCCACCAGTTCAGGATGCAGCGCCACCTGTTACTCCATAGCAGGGTAGTAGAGTTTGGGGTTATGGTTGTGATTTGGACAGATTACTGTAGTGTTAAAAGTTTAGATTGTCGCCATTCAGTGGGGTGAAGGACCTAGTAGTTACTGAGGATTAAGTGAGTGAGATCAAGAAATTATACGGGTTTTTTGAGTGTACGACTATAGAAATGGTCGCTTTTGTCGCGTTCATACTGAAGGGAGTGACAGAGCATTGGTGGAAGTCCACCAGATCGATTTTGAGAGTTTGGCACACTGAGATCACATGAAAGGTAGTTTTGGAGGCCTTCTAAAGACAGTATGTTCCATACACTGCTCAGAAAAAGTTACAGATGAAGTTTATAGGGTTGGCTCAAGGGAACCGATCTGTAGACGAGTATGAGACAAGGTTTATATCCTTTGGGAGGTATGTCCTGGATACGATTTGTAGTGAGATGAGGAAGGTTAGGAAGTTCATTGATGGTTTGAGATAAGTCATCAGATCCAGATTGGTTCCATTTGATATCCTGACATTTGAGGAGGCTATGCACAGGGCGCAGTTGTGTGAGCAAGACATTGACCGAAATGCCTCTGAGTTTGGAAGATCAGTAGAGGTAGAGACAGAGATCGAAAGAGATCCAGGGTTGATAGAGTGGTCAAGAGAGGAGGCTAGAGACTATTTGATAAGAGACCTCAGATTGAAGAGGTACAGGAGAGGGCGGTAAAGCATTCGTTGTATCCAGCTTTAGCACCACCGAAGGGTATAGTTATTGGAGGGACGTGACCGACTACTGAGTAGTGTAGGAGATGTGGCAGATATCATGGTAACAGGCCTTATCCGATGTCTACAGTAGTGTGCTATCGTTGTGGAAAGCCAAGACATATCATACGGGATTGCCCCAAGATTTTTGAGACTGCCCCACAGAAAGGCAAGGAGTTAGAGAGAGCTCATGTTGAGACTTTTGCTTTCGAAGAGGAGAGCCACAGCCGTGGAGAAAGGGAAACAGGTTGTTGGCAGAGGGTGAGTACATGCATTGGACTAGGACACCGTAGACACATAAGCAAATGTGATTAAAGGTACCATCCTAATTTTTTATTTAGAAGCATTTGTGTTATTTGATCCTGGTGCCACGCATTCCTTTATATTGCCTTTATTTGCTTGTAAATTGTCGAAATATGTTGAGCCTACATCATTAAACAAAATGTTATTGATTTCGACGCCCATGAATGACAGTCTCTTGACCGAATATGTGTATAGGGATTGTAGGCTGAAGATAGGGGGAAAGATATGACAACCAATATTATTCTGTTGAATATAAGTGATTTTGATGTAATCTTAGGTATCTATTGGTTGGCTGTGAATCGTGCTATTTTAGATTATTATGCTAAGACGGTAACGTTTTCAGTGGTAGATAGTGTTACCGTAAATTTCCCCGAAAACGTATTGTAAAATTCCCTTGAAAAGTAATGAAAGTAGTAGTTTTTGTAAGCAAAATGGATAAATTTCTATGCTGGAATTGATGAGTCTTACTATGATGATGAATTATGTTACTAACGATGGAAATAATAATGTGAAGGGTTCATTGCATACGTGGTTGACACAGATAAGGTTCGTCCAAAATTGAGAGACATTTCAGTGGTTATGGAGTTTCCTGATGTCTTTTCGGATGATCTACCAGGATTACCATCGGATCGAGAGATGGAGTTTTGTATAGAGTTGGTCCCTGGTACTGAACTGATATCTCAACCACCATATAGGATGGCTCCGATTGAGTTGGAAGAGTTGAAGAACCAGTTGTAGGAGTTACTGCAGAGTGGTTTATTGGATCGAGCGTCTCACCCTGGGGAGCTCTGATTTTTTTTATGAGGAAGAGGGATGAGAGCCTTCAACTGTGTATAGATTATCGGTTATTGAATAAGGCTAACATTAAGAACAAGTATCCCCTTCCACGCATTGATGATTTGTTGGATCAGCTCCGGGGAGCATAGGTCTTTTCTAGGATAGATCTGCGATCTGGGTACCATAAGTTGAGGATACGGAGCGGAGATGTACCTAAGACAACATTTCTACCCGTTATGGCCACTACGAGTTCTTGGTTATGTCATTCGAATTGACGAATGCCCCCGTAACATTTATGGCTATGATAAATGATGTGTTTTAAGTCATACCCGGACTAGTTTGTGATTATGTTTATCGATGATATATTGGTTTGTTCCAAGTCTAGGGAAGATCATGAGCAGTACTTTAGGATAGTTCTGCAGACCCTCTGAGAGAAGAAGTTATATGCCAAACTCTGTAAGTGTAACTTTTGGTTGGAGAAGATCTCATTTCTGGGCCATTTTGTATTGAGGGATGGGGTATCACTAGATCCATCTAAGATTGAGGCAGTTGTTCAGTGGGAATAGCCTAGGACAGTCATTGAGATCAGAAGTTTTTTGGGATTAGTAGGTTATTATCGGAGATTCGTAGAGGGTTTCTCTAGACTAGCTGCTCCATTGACACGTCTCACATAGAAAGATGTTGAGTTTATGTGGGATGAGGCATGTGAGAGGAGTTTTCAAGAGCTTAAGCGTCTGTTGACACCTACCAGCTCAAGAGGTTTCTCTATGTACATGGATGCATCGCACCAGGGACTAGGTTGTGTACTTATGCAGGATGGCAAGGTAGTTGCCTATGGATCTAGACAGTTGAAGGATCACGATAGGAACTATCTGACTCACGATTTAGAGTTCGCAGCTGTAGTGTTTGTGTTGAAGATATGGCGCCACTACCTCTATGGTGAGAAGTTTCAGGTATTTGTGGATCACAAGAGCCTTAAGTATCCATTCTCGTAGAAGGAGCTGAATATGAGACAAAGAAGATGGCTCGAGCTCTTAAAGGATTACGATTGTGAAATCTTGTGCCACCCGGGTAAGACGAATATAGTACCTGATGCATTGAGTAGGAAGTATCTCGGGTTGGTATCGTACATGATTATCAGGGAACACGAGCTATTGAAAAAGTTCACAAGCCTCAGTTTAGATGTGACCCCACCTGATACTGATAGTGGTTGTCTGGTAGCTAGCTTACGGTTAGAACCAGATGTGGTGGATCGCATCAGCCAGGCTCAGCGGATTAATCAGCAGTGCAGTGATGTTATCAGGCATATACAAAGGGGTACAAAGATTGATTTTAATTTGAGTTCAGATGGATTGCTGAGGTTCAGGGGTAGGATATGTGTTCCCAATGATCCAGAGATCTAGAGGTTGATCTTAATAGAGGCTCACTCATTGAAGTATACGATACATCTGGGGAGTACCAAGATATATCAAAATCTTCGAAAGGTTTATTGGTGGCCTGGGATGAAGAGAGACATTGCTGAGTATGTCGCTAGATGTCTCATCTGTTATTAGGTGAAGGTGGAGTATCAGAAGCTTGCAGGGTTATTACAGCCTCTACTGATACCGACATAGAAGTGGGAGCACATCACAATGGATTTTGTGATGGGTTTACTGAGGACCCGTAGAGGTCATGATGCCATTTGGGTGACTGTGGATCGGTTGACGAGTCAGCCCATTTCTTAGCTATGAAAGCTACCGATACTCCGAGTTAGTTAGCGAACTTGTATGTTCGAGAGATAGTTCGGTTACATGGTGTTCTAGTGAGCATTGTTTTTGATCGGGATGCCCGCTTCACTTCCCACTTTTGGGAACACTTTCAAGAAGCGATTAGGACCCAGTTGAGTTTTAGCACCGGTTTCCATCCTCAGACAGATAGTCAGTTAGAGAGGATTATATAGACCTTGGAGGATATGTTGAGAGCGTGTGTGCTAGATTTTAAAGGCTCATGGGATGATCATTTGCCACTAGTCGAGTTCGCCTATAATAACAGTTATCATGCGAGTATTAGGATAGCACCATATGAGGCACTGTATAGTCGCAGATGTCGATCCCCTATTGGATGAGAAGAGGTTGGGGACAGACAGATTTTTGCTCCTGACTTAGTAAGACGGGCCTCTGAGGATGTCCAATTGATTTGTGAAAGGTTATGAACAGCTTAGAGCAGACAAAAGAGTTATGCTGACAGGAGACGGAGACCACTAGAGTTTATTGTGGGTGAGTTTATATTTTTATGAGTTTCTCCTTCGAAAGGGATTATGAGGTTTGGTAAGAAGGGTAAGTTGAGCCCTTGGTATATCGGGCACTTTGAGATTCTGGAGCGAGTGAGAGATAAGGCTTATAGGTTGGCATTACTGCCAGAGTTAGCAGGTGTTCATAGCGTCTACTATGTCTCTATGCTTCGAAAATACCACTAGGATTCGATGCATGTTATTAGATATAAGCCATTGAAGCTCAATGAGAGCATGTCATATGTTGAGAAGCCAATTCAGATATTGGATAGGAAAGCGAAGGTGTTGAGGTCGAAGACGATCTCTTTAGTGAAAGCTCTTTGGCAATATCAGACTCCAGAGGAAGCTACATGGGAATTAGAGAGTATGATGCAAGAGAAGTACTCGAAGTTATTCTCAGACTAATTTAGTTCTAATTTGGAGGAGCAAATTTCTTTAGAGGGGGAGATTTGTGAGACCCCATGTATGTATGACTTTATTATATGTTAATGGAATCATAAGAAGGGTGATTTTGAGCATATAAATGTGCATGAGATTGCAAAGAGAATGCATGAATACTTATGAATACATGTAATGGCTAAATAAGGGCTGAAGTGGCTACCAATTAAATGAATGGACTTTAAACCTTCATACTGAATATAAGGACTCCAACGCGAATTCTAAGTATCTTTTATGATTCCTATACACACAAGTTGCATTGTAAGTGAATCATAAGAAATGAACCTTTCCATGCTCTAAGTGGGAATAGAATGCAAAATGACTAGTAAAGCAATCAAAGGCAAGTTTTACTTTGAAATTTTAGAAAATTTTGAAGCAGGAATGCTACAAATAAAGGCCAGAACGAACCCTTATTTAATGAAGATCGATCCCATATTCAAGCAGATCGATCTCAATGCAGTTCTGCCAAGAAAGAATCGATCCCTTCCTAAGTGCTGATCGATCTCTCCCCATGAGCAGATCAATCTCTTTTTTCTTCTGCCTAGCAAGGATCGATCCCTTCCCACAAGCGGATCGATCCCCTCCTTAAAACAGATCGATCTCCACTTAATTCTACCAAGAAAGGATCGATCTCTTCCCAATGAGCAGAGCGATCCCACACTTACATACCTGAAAATTTTGATGGTTCAAACCAGGGGAAGATTGATCTCTTACCCTAAGAGATCGATCTCACCAGCCTTATTCTATAAAAACCTGACGAAAAAGCCTTCTTCTTCAGAAAAACAAAACACCTACTCCATTTTACTAAAAAAGAACAAGCTTTCTCAATCTAGAATACCACCCCGTTCTAAAAAGATTTGAGAAAAGTTTCTTTGAGCATTGTTGTTCCTTGTGAGGAGGAGAAGAACATAGTTAGGAATCATCATTCAACTTGTTGGATTGAAGGAGCAAAAGGATCTTCCAATTTCGGACAAGAGAAAAGACAAGCTAGGTGAGTTTTCAATAAACCTTCTCCAAGTATGTTCATCTAGACATTGTTATGAGTTGATTGATGTTGTATTATTGGTTGAAACTACCTAGAACATGATGAATCAAACATGACCTAAAAATGGGTTTAGTGGGAGAAAAATGAGATATGGTTTATTTAATGATGAATGGGTTATACTAAGGTGATAGTGTTGTTATATGCATGAATTTAAGATGGTTTTATGGAATCAATTAATAGGATTTGGTGAAGTTATGAAATGTGTATATAAGGTGTTTGTGAAAATGCATGAATGAGTGGAAAACTAAGGTTTAAGCATGCATGCCAAGTGCTTGACAAATAACGAAGTTAATTGCTAACCAAATTGGCTAGGAGTGGCATGATGGATGTTCTGCCACCATGCCATGGTCGAATGTAATCATGGGCCAAGCTTGATGCAATAAGGTGTAATAAGATTTATCGATTATGATGAAGTTGTAAAATGAGTTATCAGTGTTGACTGAAGTGATTGATTAGTGTTTGTAGCTCCAGAGACTAGATTAAGGATAAATTAGACTAGACGAACTTTCAGCGGTGGAACTTATACTACGCTCGACGTGATTCGAGGTAAGAGGGTTTTGTAAGTGCCTAGAGGTAGCTATACATATTTTGAGGGGACTTATAGGGCGTGAATTTCTCTAAGCTATCTAATAATATAATAAGAATTTTTTACAAAGGTTTCGAAAATAAGGAAAGAAAAGATGATTTTACCTTGGTAGAGAAATTTTATGAAAATGGTAGTAAGGATCCTAAAATGCATGAATTTCATGATTTTAAAGTTTGTATCATGATTTAGTGCTTTGATATGAATGAAATGAGGATAGGTTGGCTATTACTTTCTGTGGTTGTATGAAATAGCACGGATTATGTGCTAAGTTGTATTTTTGAAAATACTTATTGAAACTGGAGCCACCCATCATATTTGTGTAAGTACAAAGAGTGCTGGAGCTTAACTCGCACTAGATTTCAATGTTTTGACTTATGCTGATAGTGCTGGAACCATGCTCGTACTAGTTTTTACTGATTTTCTATGTATGAAAGCCTTACTGGAGCCTTGCTTGTACGTGATTTGATATTGATTTACTATGCATGAAAGTCGTACTAGAGCATTGCTCGTACAAGGATTTTATATGCTTTACAGAAAAATCGTGCTAATGTTTTACTCACACGAGATGTTGGATATCATGACATGTATAAACTGTGCTGAAGCCTCATGTAGACTGTGTGTCACAGTGAGAGGATATATCGCACGTGTATTTTGAGACATGAGATGTTATCGGCATGGTATAGGGCGGCTAAGAGCTATGGCAGGCACCCCCGAACCATGATGTGGGCTAAGTCCTATGGTAGGTACCCTAGACAGTTATGTGGGCTAAGTCCTATGGCAGGCATGCTAGAAAATGATGTGAGCTAAGACCTATGGCAGGCACCCCAGACCATGAGGGTCCAAGGAGTACGTTATACCGTGTATGTCACACAGAATACGTTGTACCATGTAGTCTTGATGACTAGTTGGTTGAGTTATTGCATGAGTAGGGTTGACCTCACCTCTCATTGCAGTTGATGCCACACACGTCGGGATCCGTGTAGCATGGGATCACAGAGATTTATATATGGCCATTGTTCCTAATTTGTCTCTGTAATGTAACCTACATGCCTCACGCGATATCATATTATGTTGATTGACCCGGGTAGGCCCGAAGGAGGGGTGACTCTCATGATTATGTTTTAAAAGAGATGTGTTTTTTGCACTAGATATTCCTGAAGAGCAGGATTAGCTTTGATTTAAATGATTTATGGTGAAAACTATGATTTGTGATGAAACTGATGAGTTTTGTTGTGATGAGCATGAAATGTTTTTACAAGATGATTTTCCATGTGTTATCATGTTTGATTTTATGAGTTTTCATATATTTTATACATATTCATGTGGCATGGTTTTATTTTACCTCATGCTTTGGATGTAAATGATTTTTTTTTATATCATGACATTATAAGCATGTAGATAGTGTAGCTGTCAACCTGCTTGCATTATTTCCTTACTGAGCGAGTTGTGCTCACCTTTTCACTTTCTATCTCTATAGAGCATCCATAGTGGTTGAGAGCGAGCAGAGACTTGTACTCTCAGTGTCCGCTGCTGCCTATTGCAGAGAGGTATACATATTAATATCGTTTTGTAGCTAAACAAGTACAACACAACAATACTTTTGGAATGTAAATTTGGGGAATGTTAATATTTGTAGACATGTACGAAATAACAAAGTTACAGTGTAAGTAGTTTAAGAGTCTACAATTTTTTTATATAAATGTTAAGTGATATGGTTCATGGTAAGAGGTAACTAACTCTGAATCATAGCTCAACTATTTGTTGTTTGAAACTATTCACAACAGGGAAAGTTAACGAATAAAGTGAAAGATTTATAGAGATTTTAGATGAAAGAGGGTCGCCACACAAATGAGCTTCTTTAAGGCTAGATGTTTTATATGTTATAGAGAACGTAAGAGGGAAGATTTTATCCTTTGACCAAGTCTAAAAGTGGTCGGAAGGTGGCTAGAAAAATCACCGAAGTTTGAGCCAGGGAGGACGCCTACGGCAGAAAGGATTAGTTGGTTCTCTCTCGTGCAAGGCCGGTTTAGGGTGTTCTTTACTATTCCAGAAAGTGTATTTTGAGTTTATTTATATTTGGCAAATATCAGAGTCAAAGCCCTTTTAGAAGGTCTCAAATTTTGACAATTTATGATGGGTCAGCAAATTTCTGGGCTAAGGTAGCTTGTTGCCTTGTTTTGTAAAATCCATAAAAAACATTTCCAGCCTATTTTATTCCAAATTTCCACTTCTCATGTTTTGTACTAAGTCTCTAGTATGTCGCATAAAACCTTTGGGCCCACTTGTTTAAGAAAAGTTTCTCGTTTGAGCCCATTTTGACCAATTTGGTCCTTACTGATTGAGATTGCTTAAGATTTTCGGTTTAGTTTAAGAATTAATTTGATCACCGAAATCTTGATATTTGAACTCAATTTTCTTTCCCTAAGTCAATTATGCCTTATACTAATTTCCTACGGCCTCGGAATAATTTTTACTAATTTCTAGAATTTATTCTGAATTTATTTCACTTACCAGGCCTATTTGCTTAGTTGAGTATAAACCCGAGTTTTATTAGCTTTTTCACTTCCAATACCTTAGTTTCACTTTCTATTCGCCAAAACATACTTATAAATATACTTTCTTGAAGAATACTTCAATTTGAACTCTTACCTCGGAGTTCGTGCCTCGAGTTTCATGCACTATTTCGGGCGTCTCAGTTACTCTAGGCCCTACATGAACATTTAGGTAAGTTGTTGAACTTCTCATCTTAGCTTTTAGATAAACATTAGTACAAAAAATTAGGTTTCATAATTTTCTTACTGCCTTAGTGTGTGAAAGGTATGAGATGTTATTTAAATCCGTAATGGTATCCCTTATCTTGTTTTTAATAAATAAAATGTATGAAGCATTGATTTGATTGCTCAAAATTTGCTTTAGGCGATTTTCAAACTAGAAATTAAGAATTTATTAAATTATAGAAGAAAATCTTGATTTAAGCTCGCTCAATAGGAATTTACGAAAATTAATTTCCTTAGACATAGAAGCCTAAACTTTTAAGATTTCAATAGCCCAAACTCTATTTTGATGATGCATAAGACTTTTTGAAAGTAAAGAATGTAATTTTAAAATTATATGAACTTCAAACTTGATGCCTAAAAACTTTTTAGAAAATCATGATCATGAGATTATTTGTGAAATTATGTAAAATGTTTTGAGACTAGGATTCTCTAGTACATGCACTGGCAAATTTATATTAGATATCCTTGTCCACCCAACATGCTCATGTCATTACCTGTGCGATGAGTGCCCTTGGTGCCTGTGCCATAGGTATGTCCTAGATTGTGTGATTGTAAGAACTGTTATACAACCTAGATCCAGTCCACAGGATATCATAGCCATTGGTATTCTTCACTCCGTTGAAGGTGACCTATTATGTGTTCCATATGATAACTTTAGGGTTTATTCCTAATCTCTAGGTGAATTTGTGATTTCTAACTATGCGAAATAATTGTGAAATTTATGTGAAATATTTGTGAATTCTGTGAATTCAATTTTTGAGACTTTATGTGATTTAATCATGAGAAATTATGATTTTTGACTTTATACTTTGATTTTGAGAAAGACATGGTGATTACTTGAAATGCATATATGATTTTAAAAGTATCATTATTTTTATAATGTTTTAATGTTATTATTGTTTTAAATGCATTTCTTTCTGGGTTTTCCCCAAAGCTCACCCCTACTCTTTCAGGTTATTTGTAGTGATTGTACCTATTGAGTACACGTCTTAGGCTGGTGGATTGACGCCTTCCCAAGTTACTTTTTGTATTTATTTCCAGATAGTCTGTAAGTAAGGATATATGCATTTCTTTTGATACTTTTGGGATGTAATTTAACTTAAGTATGTTACTTTTGATTAGTGATGCTTAATTAAGTTCAATCGAGTATGTTAACATTCAATATCGTTTTTAATGACATCATGGTTTAAATAACTAGATTCTCATATTAGTCTAAGTAATAATGATTTATAAATGTTAAGTAAAGAAATGATTGGTGACTTACACTTTACAAAAGGCAACGTTAAGTAAAGCGAAAATAAGAAAAAGAAAATTTAGCCTAAATTTTTCGCTTTCGGTGTGTTACACAAAAAAAAATGGAATTTTTTTTCTTAAATGAGCAAAAATAGATATATAAGACATTAAATAAAAGTAATAATAAAATCCAAAATCATTAGTTACCAAACATGAAAAAATCATTATTCAGAAAAAAACTAACAGGTTATAAGTCACCTTAAATAGGTAATCATTTATATAAATAATTTCTTACTCTTAAGTTAAACCAATAATCCATCGGACAATTGAAATTTAGATATTCTTAGTCAAAGAAATTTTTATTTTTTTCCCATTTTAGTTTGTTTTACTAGCTTTTTTTTAGTAATTATATATATTTTTAATAATTTTTTAAGAATTTTTCTTTGATTTGTTTTTGTTTGGACATAAATTAATACTAACATAATTACATTAGATCTAATCGTATGACTACTTAACTAACTGTTTAGTTATAATGTTTAATAGTGCTATATACACTAAAAGAGTATCAATTTGTCAGACCCGGATTTTTTGTAGCTTATTTCCTTATGATTCCTATGTGTATGAACACTAAATAATTATGGTTGAATCATAAGAAGAGTATTTACTAGATTTAAAGTGTTAATGAAATGAATTAACACGCAAAAGCTACATAAAATGCCTAATGTGGATGATAAGTATCACAGGCTAAACCGAGTCATTCTAAATCATTCTGACTGAAAATAAGAACTTAAAATAAGAGAGCGTAGAGAGCTCATGAAGGAAAGTCAGCTTGATTTAGACCCGAACATACAAAACGAGAATAAAAGCTAAAAAGGGTAAAATGGACCTTTTCGGCAAGAAAAGGAGTTTCGGGTGAAATTATCCACCGGGAGCGGTTGGAATATAAAGACGAGAGTGTAAGACATGATATATAACACTTTCGAAAATTTAAGAAAAAGTCAACTTAGTCAATGGTTAAGGAAAAAAGTCAACTATAGTTAAAAAAGTGGACTTTTACCATAGTTGACTAATCAAGGTTTGAAATTAACCTAAGTGTGGAGAAAAATTTGGGAAAAAATATTCTTGGCCAGAATACAAGATAATCATCCCCGGAAGTAAAGAAAATTTATTCGGAAGGATTCCGGAATAAATTTAATGGTTAAAAACGTAATGGACCTAAGGTGAAAATATTAAAGCCCATTAAGGTATACTAAATGTATATCGAAAATGTTAGGTCCTTTAGACGGAATTGTTGGACCAATTGATCGGCCAAATTTTGAGACAACAAAAGGCCCGAGGTATAGTAAAAATTTCAGCCCGAAAGCCCATTAGGAAAGCCCAAACCGAGAAGCCCAATTGGAAAAGCCCATGAGATAAATATCTAACTATAGTTAATGTTAACTATGACTCATAAGGTGACTCATAAGGTGACTCATGGTTCAGATTTGGAAAGTCAAGCATAGTGGCTGAAAAGTAAGGCTTAATGGCTAAGTAAGTGGCTTATAAATGCAGCCACACCATTGTCTTCTTCATCACTCATTTCCAGCTAGAGAAGAACACCATTGAAACATAACCATTCAAGCTTTCTCTCACTAGAAATCACTAGGAATTAGTCATATTTGGAACTTGCATTCTTCATGAAAGTTGTTCCAAATTGAAAGGAGATTAACATATGTTGGAATTGGCTATCAAGGAGCCATAGAGAGCAAACCGAGAGCCTCCAAAGATTCGGCCAAAAGGAGAACACTACAATTGGTATATTTTCTAATTTCCAATTTCATATATGTTAATGTATGAATGATTTCAAGTATGTTGATATATGTTTTAAGCATTGAAACATATTAAATCACCATGAAGAGGGTTAGGCCGAGAGTGATCAATGGGATATTGAAATATGTCAATTTGATTTTAAGACATAAATGGATTAGTACACATGTATTAATGTTAATGGTATAATTAGAATTAATCAAATTGATTAATTAATACATGTAAATTGTTGGCAACCAAGGTGTTTGATAAAATGCCTAAATGAACTATAGGATGATTGGTAATGTTGCCTACCAAGTGTTTGTGAAAATGCCTAAGTGGAAATGGCTAGAAAATAGGCATGTATGGCATGCCATGGTGGAAACCGAGAATGGCTAAGCTCTCGGCCAAGGCATGTGGCCGAGAGGCCCAATGGGCCAAGCCCAATATTTTTAGGCCCAATAGGGTGTAATGGGCCTAAGACGAGCCCAATAAGAGTTGGTGGGCCCCACAAGCCCAATAGGCCCAACAAAAGTGAATAGTAAAATGAAAATGGACTTAAGGCCTAGTTAAGCCCATTAAGGATTTTTAAGGCCCATTAAGGAAAATTAAACTGTATTAATGTGTAATACAGTAGGAAAATGATAATTAACCTGAGGAATGGTTATTTACAGCTCCGGAGTTTACATCGAGAGCTTATCGGACTGCGGGAATTAGCAGCACCGAGGAAGTGAGGTCACTTGACGTGATCCGAGGTAAGGGACTTTTGCGAGTAGTTAGAGATACCTGCACGTATTTTCAACTGCTTCTGCATTCACTTAAAAACTCTGAGGGTCAGAGAAAGTGAATAATAATTATTGCGACCCGATAGTGGCAAATTACGATTTTGCCCCTAGTTAGTTAAAAAGTCAACTTTTGTGAGAAGTTGCAAAAAGCATGGAAAATGCTATTGTGAGTGTTTAATTGTTGTTAGCATGAAAATAAATAGATGGGCTAATGATTTTAAGGTTGATATGACTTAAGCACACTTTGAGTGCTGATTTTGATGTTTTATAAACAATCCCTTTTTAAATAGCCATCTATTATATTATGTGAGAATGAATCGTGCTAGAGCACAGCTCGCACTGGGATTCATGTGTTTTTCCACATAATATTAGTGCTGGATTTGATACGCACTAGATTTTCATGACATGCATGATAGAGTACTGGAGTTTTACTCGTACTCAGCTTTGAATAATATATGCATGACAGAGTGCTAGAGCGTGGCTCGTACTCGATTCTTCATGGTTTATACATGACATAGTACTGGGAGCTATTGCTCGTACTTGATTTTGATATTGTGCATAGCATAGTACTGGGAGCTATTGCTCGTACTTGATTTAATACATAAACTATGCATTGACCTAGTTGCTTGAGAGTGCTCGCACTAGAGTTGAGTTTTATGATGTGAAACAGTGTTTGAGCGGAGTAACGACTGTGAGTCGTACTCAAAACGCACACTGTATGTGATATGTAATACATGTTGAAAACCCATGCCTGAGACCTTGCGTGACTGTGTGTCATAGCTAGAGAGGATATCCGCATGAGGTTGGTATAGACGTGGTATGATATTTCCACAGGCGCTAGTGCTAAGACCTCTGTTAGGCACCCTGACTGTGATGTTGATATGTTCCACGGGAGTGAGAGCTAAGTCCTATGGTAGGCACTCTGGCCGTGAGAACAGGTCCACGGGTGTACTTTGTACCGTGTCTGAGTGGCACGAGGTGTACGCTGTACCGTGTGTTGTTATGGAGTTGAGGAGGATATAGCTGGCGGTTGTGATGGACTGACCCCCCTCCCGTTACAGCGGTGATGCCCCGCACACCTAGTACTGTGTTGCTTGGGATCACATCGGATATGATCATAATCCAGGATACTATTTACATGTACCACAGAGTCTTACATGATATATCACATTGGTTGATTTACTGATTTAAACTGCGGACAGACCTGAGGGATGGGTCGGACTCCGATTTGTGTTGTGAATCAATTGATGCCATATTTATATGTGATTTAAATATACATGGCATGATTTACATAAAGGCATGATTTATATATAAATGCATTGTGTTGCACTACATGCCTACTTTTGAGAAATAAAGCATGATTTCTGTACATGGGATTTATTCTGTACAAGTACATATATATTATATTTCAAGACATGCTTTTAAAGTGAATTAAGGAAATAATGTTTTCAAGGCATAGCACTATTTTGAGTAGATAGTGTGGATATCTACTTGCTTGCCTGATTTCCTTACTGAGCGCGTTATGCTCACCCCTTTTTCTTTACATCTCTCTACAGAGCGTCAGTAGAGCGAGAGTTATCGTGGGAGAGTGTCCCAGAGTCCACTGCTACTTCCTATCGATTCATCAGGTATACTTATTATGTACAGTTGTGTATCTAAACATAGAAACAGCACAGTGATGTATACGTTATATATTATGGGGAATGTAATAGTATTAGATTTTATAAAATCTTACATGTATAATAAAAGCAACTACAGTCAGACTTAATATATTGACATGTATGTATGAGAATGGATATTATGGTAAGTGAAGACTCTGACATCGAATCACAGCCCAACCAGTGAAGAGAGGAAAGGTAAGTTAAAAATGCGAAAAATTTATTGTGGTTTTTGGTTAAAGTCAAGGATTGAAACTGGGGTCTTTGGTTTAACCTCAATAATCAATACCTAAAAATTTTAGAAAACCATCCTATGTAAAAACTAATAGACATAGTAGTATTAATCTAGTTTGACCATTTTGAAATTAATATTAGATATAAAAATTATTATTTATCAAAAAAAGATTTAATATGAATAATTAGTCAATTAATTAGCTTAATTTTATACTTTTTTTTTGTTAGTACATTAATCATAATATTAACATTATTGCATTAAATATAATTTTATATGTTTGCTCGATCGTAAACCAAGAGTGGGATAATTTGGTTTCTAGAACTTTTCTAAACTTAAACAATTTTTCTGTCTAGAATAAAACCTACACTAATCAAGCATATACACAATGTAATAACAAATAAAACAACTAAGTAACAACACAAATAGTAAAGAGTGTAGGGAAGAGAAGTTTTTCATAGATTTATAGAGGTTTGACACCTTTGCCTACATTTTCTACCTTGAAACTCTCTTAAAGATTTTACACCAAATTCACTAATTTGAAAAATAGTACAACCTCTCCTTTTTCCAATCCCTCTTTTTGCAGGTCCAAGGATAATTTTTTTCTTTCATAGGTTCAAGGATAACCTATACTTCCCGTTTGTAGGCTAATGGAAAAACTTTTATATTACTCATTTTACAAGAGCAACCTTTGCTGTAGACACCTCATTTTGTCTTAACACATTTTTAATAAGTTCGGATCTAAATTAAATATTGATTCTCGTATTACTACATTTCAAAAATTGGTATTTTGATTTCAAGAATTAATTTGAACTTTTAAAATATTAATTGGATCTCTAATTATATGTATGGTCTTAAAGTGTTGGCTAGGCTTTATATAAAAACCACAAATTTCCCTTGAATATGATATGAAAACCTTAAGTGTAATATGTTTGGTGTTTATTTTAAGAATGAAAATGAATGATTTTATAATATTAAGGTTCAGTTGAAGTTCAGACTTATGTATTATTACGAGTTGGATGGATTTAAGTAAGGAAGATTGTATGTTTTGGAGTTGGATTATGTAATTAAGCAATGGCCTAAAATTCCTTAAATGATTTCAGCTAAAATTTAGATTTTGGAGTTTAGGGATCGATCCTCTCTCCCTAAGGGATTGATCCCATTTGACAAAATGCTCTTGGAATATATTCTAGAACTAAGGGATCGATCTCCATTTGGCAGATTATCCGCAGGAGTCAAAATAGCATAGAGGGATCGAACCCCTTTAAGCTAAGGATTGATCTTTTAGCTGTACTTGCTCCTATTCTGGCATTTTTAGCCAGACGAAATCGTGCCCCTCTCTTTTCATTCTACATTTTGGTCCCAAGAGAAGAAAAGAAGAGAAAAATAGAGAAAAAGAAAGAGAGAAAGGGGAAAAGAGAAAGAAAAAGAGATAGCCTCCCAAACTCTAAGCCAACCTTCACTTAGACCTTCTTATCTACATATGTCACTTTGAAGCTTATTGATGGATGTTTGAAGGTCCAAAAATTAGAGAGAATATTTGATTTCTTAAGGTAAATTAGAGAGAGAAAGCTTTAATCTTCAAAACCTTTGAATGTTTATGTTAACCCAAGGTTCTTACAGTGCTTCGATGGGTTGTACTGCAGTAATCATCATTAGAGGTTTAAGCTAGGGTTTTAGCAAGGAAGAGGTTAAGGTAAGAATGATATATATTTTTTGTTTAAGGTGTTAATCTTTAAGATTTTCTTGTTAGAATGCATACATGATGAGTTTGCAGGACTTGTCGTAAGAAATAAGTAAGTATGGTGATGAGCAAATAGGAATTGTTGATGAAATGGAAGTTTAAGCCTCCTATTTAGGCTAACATGATGTTAGAAACAAGATAAGAGTTATGTGGTTTGATGTATGGCATTTGGAGGACAAAGACAGCCTATAGGAGCATCAAGTTTAAGTTTTTTTATTTGAAAATTATAAAAACTTAAGTGATTTGATGAATTTTGATTAATGTTTAAGTATATGGAAGTCTAAGTAAGTAAGTAGATGATAATTAAAACCTTGTTTAAATGCCATTGCAGCAAAGAGGCTTATTGGAGGGAGTTAGGGAATATAACTGCATTGCCTACCTAAGATTAGTGCCAAAAGACCAAAGCTAAGTACTGCATTGCCTAGAGGTAAGGGATTACATGTAAAGACATGGGAAAATTTGTTTTTAAGCATGTATGTTATGTTTTATGATGATTTGAACCATTTAAAGTTGCAAAACTTTTCTGAAAATGCATATTTTACACTAAAGGATCGATTCCTCAAGGCAGGGGAACGATGCGTTATATGACAATTTTCAAAAACCTGAATCCGAGTGATGAGGAATCAATCCACTCCTTATACACCCCAATGAGTATGATCGTATCATACATTATCGTAGAAACATAGTTATTTGGGATCCTATTTCAATATCACTAACATAGTTTATGGTGTAAGTGTAGTCCTGATGTCTTATTATTTATTCATCTATGTATTTTCACTTTTAGGTATCCCATTTAGGCCCCAGTCAAAGGATCACATCAATTTGTACCGTTTTACTATAAGTTACAATGTTAAGGCAGGAGGGGATCGATCTTATGGTGCTAGGAGATCGATCCTTACAAGTCAGAATGTTTAGGTTTACAGTAATGCTTACAGGGATCGATCCGTAGGTGAAAAGGGATCAGTCCTTTCAAGCTAGCAGCTAAATTTGAGCAGCAAACAG
Organism: Firmiana major; assembly: GCA_033439115.1. NCBI lineage: Eukaryota > Viridiplantae > Streptophyta > Magnoliopsida > Malvales > Malvaceae > Firmiana > Firmiana major. The sequence goes on along the minus strand of CM065908.1, from coordinate 37,840,728 downwards.
GCAAAAGATCAATCTTACCCAAGAAGGGATCGATCTTCAAGTTACAGAATGCTTTTGAAAGGAAATTTTAAAGTAGAGGCATCATCTTCTTAATTATGGGATTGATTCCCTATGCGCAAAATGCAAATTTTCACTTAGAAACCTTTTAATCCAAAATCAAAAGTTTACAAAACTCAATTGGCATCTTATACACTCAATCATCCATAACTCTACCAATACACATCCTATTCACAATACATGTACATTGTGTCACGACCCTCAATTTACCGAAAATCCACTACAAATTTTTCATTTTTCGTTTATTATTTAACCCATTATTCTTACCTTCCTCAAATCGTGAATAGCTTCACCACTAACAGTTGTGGCTGTGTGTCGATGTAAATCTCATCCAACCATACCATTTCAATTTATAGTTTATTTAAAGGTAAACACTTGCATTTCTTAATCAGAGTTGCTATTTACATGTGTTTACAATTCTTTACATCCCTAAATGTTACATTCAAAATATTACTATGCTATTGAGTGTTTAGATACAAACTGTATAAATGTGTATATGTCACGACCCATTTTTACCAAAAATCGTTGCAAATTTTTCTCTTTTTCCTTTCTTTTCCCGGTCGTGAACATTCTCACCTCCAAACAGTTGGGTTATGAGTCAGTATTTATCACCCTTACTATCTACCATGACATCTATCTTTTAATTTATTTAAATTCAAACTCGTATACTCTATAACTGAGACTTTATAATTGTACGTGTTTACTAATATTTACATCCCTCATCTTGCATTCCAAATTGATTACTGTGCTATTACATGTTTAGATATAAAATCATACCAAGTGTATACCTTTCGATTATGGGAAGCAACGGATACCAAAAATGCAAGTCCTCAACTGCTCACTAATTACTGCAATTGCTCTAAAAAGAGGAGAAAATAAGGGGAGTGAGCAAACCACGCGCTCAGTAAGACAATCATGCAAGCAAGTAGATAACCACACTATTTACATGCTCATGATGTCATGCATTAAATCATTCTCTTTCAAAATCATACTTAAATACGAATTTCATGCATACTTTTATGCCAGATAAAATCATTCATACAAAGTATTTTATTTCGTGAAATGGAAAAAAAAGCATGGAATCATACTTCATGCTATTTAAATAATGCACATTATGTCAAAACATGCAATTTATTTCAAATCGACAATTCATTTAGTGAAATGGTAGATAAAGCATGGAATTATACATCATGCTATTTAAATAATGCACATTATATCAAAACATGCCATTCATTTCAAATCCACATCCGCCCCAAAATCATCGGGACTCAATCCCAAAACATATAATCATGAAATCACAAAATCAAGTAATAAATAATATGTGATTTCGCAAAGTAAGTGACATGCAATTTCATAAAGTAAGTGACATGTGAGACTAGGCAAGAATAAGGGTAATAACTCTAGGACTATGGCCATATCTTGTGATCCCTGGCTACACTGATTAGGTGTATGGGGTATCACATCACATCTGAGGCTGCCCCAAGAGGTGGGTACCAAACCATCCCACCAGCCAATCAGATCCCTAGTTCGAAGACTACACATCAAATATCAGGGCATGGTACAACGTACTCCATGCTGTAAGCACGGTACAACGTACAACCCATGCCCACGACAGCTCAATATCCAACACCATGTCTCAAAATGCACGTGCGAGTCTATTTAACCGGTGTGGCACATAGCCTACCCGAAGCTCCCAGCACGGCCTTATGCATGTCATATAAAAAATCTAGTGCGAGCAAAGCTTCCAGCACTATGTCATGTATAAAATCATGTAAAATCGAGTGCAAGTCAAGCTTCCAGCACTCTGTCACATGCACAAATCATGTCAAATCTCGTGTGAGTAATGTTCTCTGCACGTTTTGTTTCCACATAAATCATGTAGGTGGCTAAGTTTCAAAGAATGGTTTTCAAAACCAAATTAGCACCTGCCACGTGCTATTTCATGTCAATTGATAAAACTTCAGCCAGCCTACCCAATTTTTTTGTTGAAAAGCATTAAAATACATCAAGAACACTCAGTTCTTGCTTTTCGTGACTTTTTCTAAAAGTGAAAATATTTACCCTTCACAAGGGTAAAATCGTCATTTACCCTCTCGGATCAAAGTAAATATTATATCATGTGCTAAAAAGCAATATTTCATTGTGAAAACACTCAAAACATGATATTTATGCATATGTCAATCTAATCCTAACTTTCTCAAAATTTCCCTTAGTAGGGGCAAAACGGTAATTTTTACTTTGTCGGGTCTCTACTGATATTTTTCATATACAATTTAATTATTCGAAACTCTACCTGAAAATACATGTAGCTACCTCTAGCTACTCACACAATTTTCTTACCTCAATTTCTCTGATCATTCTACCTTTTTCGTCGTTATCGATCACCCGATACGTTTAACTCCCAGCATGTTCTCTGGAGCTGCAAATAATCATGTATCGAGATAAATACAATACATTTTATTTGTATTTCACTTTTACTGAGCTTAATTTACAGCATTAGGCCCGTTTACCCTTATTGGGCCTAATTGCACCTTAATGGGCCTTAATCAGCCTTAATCCCATTTTTCACTTACTATTCACATCATCGAGGCCTATTAGGCTCATTGGGCCCACCAACAATTTATTGGGCCTCGTTCTAAACTCTTGGCTAACTCCAATAATTATTTACAACATTTTACCTCAATTTCCCGAATATAATTCATTTTATGCGAAATTAAATCCGTAATTTATGCGGTAAATTTTTAACACGTATAACGATGAAATTTATCGTAAATAAGGGTTAATTACCCGAGATTCTATGATACTATACAAATCGAGGCTGACTCGAGCTCTCGTTTGTCGCCTATTATCGAGCTACACATTTATATTTTCCGGGTTAAAGTCGATCAAATATATATTTAAATAGTTATTTTGAAAATTAAATTAGTCCATTTGACCACTTACCGGTTTACCCGGAGCTCGATTGCATCACCAAAATTTTCCCATTTTTTTTTCTTTTTTGTTTTCTTTTTCTCCTGCTCCCTCCTTTCTCAAACAGAATCGCGATTTCGCGATTTTGTTTGTAAATTTTTTTTATTTTTTTATTATATTATATTTTATTAAAATATAATATAATATATTATATACCCAAAATATTTAAATATATATTTAAATCAATTAAATATATATATTTATCTTATTTGTTTCCCGGGTATTTTTCCAATATTTTCGGGATAATTTCTCGAGGTGAAAATTTTGATTTATTCCAATAAATTCATATCTTGATCAATTTAACTTGAAATTTAATTATTTCTCCTTTATTGATCAAGATTTCCTGAATCCATGTTTATAGTGTAAATTTCTTACCGAATTTACACCAAATTTTGGGTCTTTTTACCGTTTTACCCTTTAACATTTTCGGGACCAAATTAACACAACTTCCCTTCACCAACACTTTCTCATTTCGTGTTTTAAATTCTTATCTTCTTTCCGAATGGTCCGAATCCCATTCGTTTAATATGTGGTCATTTTATTCTCCATTTGATCTTTAAATGCATTCAAGAATTTTTATACATTCCATTTGCATTTTTCATTCACGTAAAACTCTTCTTATGATTCAATTTACATATAATCATGTTTACATCAAGTGAATCATAAGGAAATATGATAAAAATTCAGGTCTTACATAATCTCCCCCACTTAAGAAATTTGGTCCTCCAAATTAGAACCAAGTCAAATGTTTCCATAAACAACTCCGGGTAAATCTAACGCATCATACTCCTTAAATCCCATGTGACTTTTTTTGGAGTGTAATACTTCCAAAGGACTTTGACTAGGAAAATCATCTTAAACCTTAATACTTACTCCTTTCGTATAATAACTGAATCGACTTTTCATCATACGACCTACTCTCTTTGAGCTTTAACGATCTCCGTCTCTTGTCAGCATAACTTTTCTGTCTGCTCTGAGGGGTTCTTAATCTCTCACACATCAACTGAACATCCTCAGAGGATTGTCTTACCAAATCGGAAGCAATTATCAGTCAGTCACCCACTTCTTCCCATCCAAATCGAGGAATAATCCTTACGGCCAAATAATACCTCATATAATGTCATCCCGATACTCGAGTGATAACTATCATTGTAGGCAATTTAGCAAATGACAAGTGGTCATTCCAGGAGCTTCGAACATCAATTGCACATGCTCTCTACATATCCTCCAGAACCTGTACAGTCCTCTCTGACTGACCATCTGTTTGAGGATGAAAAACTGTGTTAACACTCAACTGGGTTCCCATGACTCCCTAAAAAATGTTCCCAGAAGTGGAAAATAAAGCGGGAATCCCCATCTGATACAATGCTCACTAGAAAATTACATGGTGTTTCACAATCTCCCTTACATATGAATCAGCCTACGTACTCAGAGTATTAGTAGCTTTCATAGCTAGTAAGTATCAGACTCAGTCAATCTATGGACTATCACCCAAATAGCCTCGTGATTCTCACGGGTCCTCTGGATCCCATCACAAATTTCATGGTAACATGCTCCCATCTCCGTGTCGATATAGGTAGAGGCTGCAATAACCCTGCAAACTTCTGGTGCTCTACCTTAATACACTGATATACGAGACACTTTTCTACAATCTCTACAATGTCTCTTCTCATATTTGACCACTAATACCCTTTTAGAAATTCTGATACATTTTATTACTTCCCTAATGCACTATATATCGTGAAGAATGAGCTTCTGACAATAAAATCTCATCAATTGTGGGTCTTTGGGAGCATTTATTTTACCTGTGAACCTCAGTAAGCCATCAGCGCCCACTGTGAACTCTGTCATTGTATCCCTCTGAATCTGACTCACACTATCAACACCCTGTCGATCATCACGCTAAGCCTGTCAAATCCGATCAACCAAATATGTTTCTAATCTTAGGCTAGCTGTCACATAATCACTGTCAGCATCAGAAGGGATCACATCACTACTGAGGCTCACAACTGCCCTAACAGCTCACGCTCCCTGACCATCATATGTAATACCATCCCCAGGATCTTTTGCTCAAGGCATCAGTCACAACATTAGCCTTACTTGGACAGTTTAATATCTCACAATCATAGTCTTTCAGAAGCTCTAACCCTTTTTGTTATCTCATTTTCAATTCTTTCTGTGCAAACAAATGCTTTGGGTGTTTATGATCAGTGCATACATGAAATTTCTCACCGTATAAGTAGTGGCGCCATATCCTCAGTGCAACCACTATGGCTATCAACTTTAAACCATGGGTCAGATAGTTTCTCTCATGGTCCTTAAACTGCCTGGATCCATAAGCGACTATCTTCCCGTTGTACATCATTATACAACCTATGTCTTATTTTAAGCTATTAGATATGGTGACAATAAATGTGGTGGTCAGTTTATGTTTCAATTTACCAACTCTCATAGAAGTTACTTTCACAGTTATCATCCCACTCAAATACAACTTTCTTCCGAGTGAGACGTGTCAACGGAGTAGACCATTTCAAGAAATCTTTAACAAATCTGTCAGACCCAGATTTTATGTAGCTTGTACCTTATGATTCCTATGTGTATGAACACTCCGTTATTATAGTTGAATCATAAGAAGAGTATTTACTAGACTTAAAGTGTTAGTGAAATGATTTAACACGCAAAAGCTACATAAAAAGCCTAATGTGAACTATAAGTGTCACAGGCTAAACCGAGTAAATCTAAATCATTCTGAGTGAAAATAGGAACTTAAAATGAGAAAGCATAGAGAGCTCATGAAGGAAAGTCAGGTTGATTTTCCCGAACATAGAAAACGAGAGTAAAAGCTAAAAAGGGTAAAATGGACCTTTTTGGCAAGATAAGGTGTTTCGGGTGAAATTATTCACCAAGAATGGTTGAAACATAAAGACGAGAGTGTAAGACATAAGATATGACACTTTCAAAATTTTGAGAAAAAGTCAACTTGGTCAATGGTTAAGGAAAATGTCAACTATAGTTAAGAAAGTGGACTTTTACCATAGTTGACTAATCATGGTTAAAAATTAACCTAAGTGTGGAGAAAAAATTAGGAAAAAATATTCTTGGCCAGAATACAAGATAATCATCCTCGGAAGTAAGGAAAATTTATTTGGAAGGATTTCGGATTTAATTTAATGGTTAACAATGTAATGGGCCTAAGGTGAAAATTTTAAAGCCCATTAAGGTATACTAAACGTATATCGAAATTCTTAGGTCCTTTAGACCGAATTGTTGGACCAATTGATTGACCAAATATTGAGACAATTAAAGGCCCGAGACATAGTAAAAATTTCAACCCGAAAGCCCATTAAGAAAGCCCAAACCGAGAAGCCCAAATGGAAAGCCCATGAGATAAATATCTAACCATAGTTAAAGCTAACCATGACTCATAAGGTGACTCATTAGGTGACTCATGGCTAAGGCTTGGAAAGTCAAGCTTAATGGCTGGAAAGTAAAGCTTAATGGCTAAGTAAGTGGCTTATAAATTCAGCCACACCATTGTCATCTTCATCACACCAAATTCGGCTAGAAGAAGAAACCATTGAAACATATTATCCAAGCTTTCTCTCATTAGAAATCACTAGGAATTAGGCATAATTGGAACTTGCATCCTTCATGGAAGTTGTTCCAAATTGAAAGGAGAGTGACATATGTTGGAATTGGCTATCAAGGAGCCATAGAGTGCAAACCAAGAGCCTTCAAAGATTCGGCCAAAGGGTGAACACAACAATTGGTATATTTTCTAATTTTCAATTTCATATATGTTAATGTATGAATGATTTTAAGTATAGTGGTGTATGTTTTAAGCATTGAAACATATTAAATCACCATGATGTTAGTTAGGCCGAGAGTGAGCAATGGGATATTGATTTATGTCCATATGATTTTAAGGCATAAATGGATTAATGTACATGTGTTAATGATTATGGTGTAATTAGAATTAATCAATTTGATTAATTAATACCTGTAATTAGTTGGCAATCAAGGTGTTTGATAAAATGCCTAAATGAACTATATGATGTTTAGGAATGTTGCCAACCAAGTGTTTGTGGAAATGCCTAAGTGAATTGGCTAAGAAATAGGCATGGATGGCATGCCATGGCATAACCGATGGCATGGGTAGCTCTCGGCCATGGCATGTGGCCGAGAGGCCCAATGGGTCAAGCCCAAATATTTTAGGTCCGATAAGATGTAATGGGTCTAGGACAAGACCAATAAGAGTTGGTGGGTCCCATAAGCCCAATAGGCCCAACGAAAATGAATAGTAAAATGAAAATGGGCTTAAGGCATAGTTAGGCCCATTAAGGATCTTTAAAGCCCATTAAGGGAAATAGACTGTATTTAATGTGAAATATAGTAGAAAAAGTGTAATTAACCTGATAAATGGTTATATGCAGCTCCAGAGAGTATTGGAGGAGCAAATCGGACTGCTGAAACGAGCAGCGCAGAGAAAGTGAAATTTCTCGAGTGATTGCAGGTAAGGGACTTTTGTGAGTAGTTAGAGATACCTGCATGTATTTTCATCTACTTTTACATTCACTTAAAAACTCTGAGGGTCAAAGAAAGTGAATAATAATTATTGCGACCCGATAGTGGCAAATTACGATTTTACCCCTAGTTAGTCAAAAAGTCAACTTTTGTGAAAAGTTGTAAAAAGCATGGAAACCACTATTTTGAGTGTGTAACTGCTGTTTAGCAGGAGAATAAATAGATGGGCTAATGATTTTAAGGTTAATGTGAATTAAGCACACTTTATAGTGCTGATTTTGATGTTTTGTAAATCATCCCTTTTTAAAAAGCCATCTATCATATTTTGTGAGAATGAATCGTGCTGGAGCACAGCTCGCACTGGATTTCATATATTTTCCACATATATTAGTGCTGGATTTTGATTCGCACTAGATTTCCATGACATGCATGATAGAGTACTGGAGTTATTACTCGTACTCAGTTTTATATGATATATGCATGACAGAGTACTGGAGCGATTAGCTAGTACTCAAATTTTTCATGAGATACATGACAGAGTGCTGGAGCGTTGCTCGTACTCGATTCTTCATGATTTATACATGACAGAGTACTGGAGCTATTGCTCATACTTGATTTGATGATATTGTGCATAGCATGGTACTGGAGCTATTGCTCGTACTTGATTTAATACATGAACTATGTATTGACCTAGTTGCTAGAGGTTTACTTGCACTAGAGTTGAGTTTGTGATGTGAAACAGTGTTTGAGCGGAGTGTCGACTGTGAGTCGTACTCAAAGGCGCGCACTATATGTGATATATAATACATGTTGTAAACCCATGCCCGCATCCTTATGTGACTGAGTGTCACATTATGTGAGAGGATAGCCGCATAAGGGTATTAGAGATGTGGTATGATATTTCATGGTTTGAGGGCTAAGACCTATGGCAGGCACCCCGACTGTGATGTAGGGTGCACGGGTGTACTTTGTACCGTGCCTGGGGCATGGGAGTACATTTGTACCGTGTGTTGTTGTGGAGTTGAGGAGGATATAGCTGATGGTTGTGATGGACTGACCCCCCTCCCATTGCAGCAGTGATGCCCCACACACCGAGTATTGTGTTGCTTGGGATCACATGTCGGATATGATCATAGTCCATGATACTATTTGTATTTCACCACAGAGTCTCACATGATATATCACATTGATTGACTGATTTAAATTACGGACAGACCTGAGGGATGGGTCGGACTCCGATTTTGTGATGTGAATGATTTAAATGCCATATTTGTTGTGATTTAAATATACATGGCATGATTTACATAAAGGCATGATTTATATAAAGATGCATTGTTTTGCACTACATGCCTACATTTCAGAAAGAAAGCATGATTTCTATACATGGGATTTAATCTGTACAAGTATACATATATATATTTTAAAGACATGCTTTTAAAGTGAGTAAAGGAAATAATGTTTTCAAGGCATAGCATTATTTTGAGTAGATAGTGTAGATATCTACTTGCTTGCCTGATTTCCTTACTGAGCGCGTTGTATGCTCACCCCCTTTCTTTACATCTCTCTACAGAGCATCAGCAGTAGAGCGAAAGCTATTGAGAGATAGTATTCCTAAGTCCACTGCTAGTTCCTATCGATCGACAGGTATACATATTTTGTACAGTTATGTATCTAAACATAGAAACAGCACAGTGATGTATACGATGTATATTATGGGGAATGTATTTGTGTTAGATTTTATAAAATCTTACATGTATAATAAAAATAGTTACAGTCAGTAATAGTATATTGATATGTATGTGTGATAATGGAAAATGTGGTAAGCGAGGACTCTGACATCGAATCACAGCCCAACCATTTAAGAGAGGAAAGGTAAGTTAAAAATGCGAAAACTTTATAGTGATTTTTGGTTAAGTCATGGATTGAGAAAGGGGTCCTGACAAAATCATCGGAAAACAATTTTCAATTGCTGCTCATAATCTTCCCTGGACTTCGAATACACCAAAATATCTTTAATACAGATGATAAGAATTAAATCCAGATAAGGTTTAAACACATCATTCGTCAATGCCCTAACGGTTACAAAAGTTGTCTTGAGCACATCCACATACCAAATCCTCAACGGATGATACCCAAACTTCAGATCATCTCAAAAAGATCTGTGCTCCCCAAAGCTGATCCAATAGCTCACCAATACGGGGAAGGGAATACTTATTCTTGATGGTAGCCTTATTCGACAACCAATAATAAATTCCTTGTCGAAGGCTTCCATATTTCTTTTTCACAAACAAGACCAGTGGTCCTCATGGTGAGACACTTGGTCTGATAAATCCTTATTCAATAACTCTTGTAATTGCTTCTTTAGTCCCTTCAGTTCCACTGAAGCCATTTTATACAGTGGTTTGGATACCGACACACTACCAAGCACCAAATCAATATAAAATTCCATTCTTCTAACTAGTGACAACCCTAGTAGATCATCCGAAAAGACATCAGGCAACTTCCTGGCTACTAGGATATTTGTCAACTCCGGATATATCATATCCATATCAATCACATAAGCGATGAAATCTTCTCATCATTACTCATTCCGACAGTACAATCATTCATTCCTTTAGTTACAACCATTACATTCTTTCATCACTTGTTAAAACATACTATACACTTTTCCAAGTGAAAATATCACTATCTTAGAATAGAAATCTAAATAGCATAGTCTACAGCCGACCAATTTCGAAATGGATTGGTTTACCTCAAAATCATTCATATTCCATTAAATAAGATCGGCTGACATATCCTTTTTCCCTCACTTTCAACTTACAATCTTTACATACACATTCAACTAGTTGATTATTATTCATTGGGGTGCTAACTATCAGCATTTTGCCTAAAGGTATAGGCTTCACATCTTTCGCTAACTTATATGTTGACGAAGGTGATTTGAATAATGTGTGGCACCAGGATTAGTTAAAACAATTGCTTCAATATTAACAATCAAGATGATAACTTCCACCACATCAGATAAAACATCAATAGTGTCCTGGTCCAAGACATACACTCGCATTTAACTAATAGTCTATTTCCCCATTCACTTCAGCTATGACCTTCTTTTTTTGTGCAGAGGTATCAATAAGGCTTTCTCAGGCTTTTTTCCTTTCTATGGGGCAATCTCACCCTGCTCTGGGCAATCCTTAAATAAATGGCTCGTATTACCACTCTTAACACATGTTTTAATCAATAAGATGCAAAGCTTGTTTCGGTGGTATCTACCACACATCCTACACTGCTCAGTAGTAGGTTGGGGTCCTCCAATCTTAATACCCCTTGTAAATACTAAAACTGTATACACTGGGGCTGACTAATCATCTTACCCCATGTCTTATTAACTCTAAATCTCTTGCCAAAAGGCCTCTTTCCCATTCGGACACCTTTGTCATCCACTATTCTTTTCTATCTCAATTTCGACCCTTATTATCTTTCCCAAACTTTGAGGATTGTAACTCATAATCTTATTAGTACCACTGTGGTCTACGCACTGCCTCGTCGTATGTAATAACATCTAACGGGCCAATCAGACTCTAATAGATGGTTTGAGTCTTTCCATGACTTTCGGACCTTTCCACTCTCACCGTTCATAATGTAAGGTCATACCTGCCTAGGGATATAAACTGAGATTTACCCTCATAAATCAATCTGTTCCTCTGGGTCAGAGTAATGAACTCTATTTGTAAATTCCTCTGAACAGTGTTAAGAATATACTATCTCTATGAATCCAGAATTATCTCTCATGTCAGCTCTGGATGTCTAACTCTTAAGATGGGTTGAGCGGACTTCCATTCATGTTTCATCTCGCCCTCTAACAGAAACGTATCAAAAGTCACTTTCTCGATCGACATACACCAATAGAACCTATACCACTTCGCTATCTCATTCATTTAATCCTCAATAGCTATCAGGTTCTTTACCTCACTAATTATTGGTTATCTGAACTTTTAAAATTGCCTTAACCTGTCTAGCTCATAATCATATTCCAAATCACTACCACTCTGTTGTACAGCTGCAGGTGAGGACATATCCTTAACCAGTGAGTTTTTGAAATTTCTATAGTCTGAGGCATCTTTGCAGGCTATGCAGCTAGGTCTTGTCAACCCTTAGCTCCATGCATATATTGAGTAAACAACTCTAAAATATTCTCCACACTCCGCTTCAACCTCGTGAAGCATGTCTTAATATCGTCCGGTCTCACTATGGGACCCTATGGAGCATGCTCAATATCAACCTCCACCTCAATTCCATCCTGAGTCTCATGTGATAACTCAATATTACTCTCAGGCCTACATTTTCAGCCTCAAGTACATGTACTCACCCCTCTACCATAGCGGCTATCAATTATAATGACTATTTTCTTGCATTCATAACCATTCATTAATCTAATTCCATCTCGGTATACACAATTATATCTAAACAAAGCACAGTAATATGGGGATGTAACTTTCTCACTTATTAATATCGACTCATATCAAGTCAACTCAACTTTGATACCACCTCTGTCACGACCCATTTTTACCAAAAATCGTTGTAAATTTTTCACTTTTTCCTTTCTTTTCTCGGTCGTGAACATTCTCACCACCAAACAGTTGGGCTATGAGTCAGTATTAATCACCCTTACCATGTACCATGACATCTATCTTTTAATTTATTTAAATTCAAACACGTATACTTTACAATTAAGACTTTATAATTATACGTGTTTACTAATATTTACATCCCTCATGTTAAATTCCAAATTGATTACTGTGCTATTACATGTTTAGATATAAAATCATACCAAGTGTATACCTTTCGATTATGGGAAGCAGCGGATACCAAGAATGCTAGTCCTCAGCCAGCTCACTAATTACTGCAAGTGCTCTGAAAAGAGGGTAAAATAAGGGGAGTGAGCAAACCACAAGCTCAGTAAGGCAATCATATAAGCAAGTAGATAACCACACAATCTACATGCTCATGATGCCATGCATTAAATCATTCTCTTTCGAAATCATACTTAAATACGAATTTCATGCATACTTTTATGCCAGATAAAATCATTCATACAAAGTATTTTATTTCGTGAAATGGTAGATAAATCATGGAATCATACTTCATGCTATTTAAATAATGCACATTATGTCAAAACATGCCATTTATTTCAAATCAACAATTCATTTAGTGAAATGGCAGATAAAGCATGGAATTATACATCATCCTATTTAAATAATGCACATTATATCAAAACATGCCATTTATTTCAAATCCACATCTGCCCCAAAATCATCGGGACTCAGTCCCAAAACATATAATCATGAAATCAAAAAATCAAGTAATAAATAATATGTGATTTCGCAAGGTAAGTGACATGCAATTTCATAAAGTAAGTGACATGTGAGACTAGGCAAGAATAAGGGTAATAACTCTTGGACTATGGCCATATCCTGTGATCCCAGGCTACACTGATCAGGTGTACGGGGTATCACATCACATTTGAGGTTGCCCCAGGAGGTGGGTACCAAACCATCCCACTAGCCAATCAGATCCCTAGTCCGAAGACTACACATCAAATATCACGGCACGGTACAACGTACTCCATGCTGTAAGCACAGTACAACGTACACCCCATGCCAACGTCATCTCAATATCCAATGCCATGTCTCGAAATTCACGTGCGAGTCTATTTAATCGATGTGGCACACAGCCTACCTGAAGCTCCCAGCACGACCTTATGCATGTCATATAAAAAATCTACTGCGAGCAAAGCTCCAAACACTATGTCATGTATAAAATCATGTAAAATCGAGTGCAAGTCAAGCTTCCAGCACTCTGTCACATGCACAAATCATGTCAAATCTCATGTGAGTAATGTTCTCCGCACGTTTTGTTTCCACATAAATCATGTAGGTGGCTAAGTTTCAAAGAATGGTTTTCAAAACCAAAATTAGCACCTGCCACGAGCTATTTCATGTCAATTGATAAAACTTCAGCCAGCCTACCCAATTTCTTGTTGAAAAGCATTAAAATACATCAAGAACACTCAATTCTTACTTTTCGCAAGTTTTTCTAAAAGTGAAAATATTTACCCTTCACAGGGGTAAAATCGTCATTTACCCTCTCGGGTCAAAATAAATATTATATCATGTGCTAAAAAGCAATATTTCATTGTGAAAACACTCAAAACATGATATTTATGCATATGTCAATATAATCCTAATTTTTCCAAAATTTCCCTTAGTAGGGGCAAAACGGTAATTTTTACTTTGTCGGGTCTCTACCGATATTTTCCATATACAATTTAATTATTCGAAACTTTACCCGAAAATACATGTAGCTACTTTTAGCTACTCACGCAATTCCCTTACCTTAATTTCTTTGATCATTCTACCTTTTTCGTTATTACCAATCACCCGATCCGTTTAACTCCTAGTATGTTCTCTAGAGCTGCAAATAATCATTTATCGGGTTAAATACATTACATTTTATTTGTATTTCACTTTTAATGAGCTTAATTTACAGCATTGGGCCCGTTTACCCTTATTGGGCCCGATTGCACCTTAATGGGCCTTAATCCCATTTTTCACTTACTATTCACATCATCGAGGCCTATTAGGCTCATTGGGCCCACCGACAATTTATTGGGTCTCGTTCGAAACTCTTGGCTAACTCCAATAATTATTTACGACATTTTATCTTAATTTCCTGAATATAATTCATTTTATGCTAAATACATGTACCCAAAAATATTATTCGAAACTCTACCCAAAAATTTTATGCTTAATTTCCCGACATTTTACAATTTAATTATTCGAAACTCTACCCAAAAATACATGTAGCTACCTCTAGCTACTCACACAATTCCCTTACCTCAATTTATCTGATCATTCTACATTTTTCGTCGTTACCGATCACTCGATCCATTTAACTCCCAGTATGTTCTCTGAAGCTGCAAATAATCATTTATCGGGTTAAATACAATATATTTTATTTGTATTTCACTTTTAATGAGCTTAATTTACAGCATTATGCCCGTTTACCCTTATTGGGTCCGATTGCACCTTAATGGGCCTTAATCGGACTTAATCTCATTTTTCACTTACTATTCACATCATCGAGGCCTACTGGGCTCATCAGGCCTACCAACAATTTATTGGGCCTCGTTCTAAACTCTTGGCTAACTCCAATAATTATTTACGACATTTTACCTCAATTTCTCGACTATAATTCATTTTATGCGAAATTAAATTCGTAATTTATGCAGTAAATTTCTAACACGCATAACGATGAAATTTATCGTAAATAAGGGTCAATTACCGGAGATTTCATGATACTACGCTAATCGAGGCTGACTCGAGCTCTCGTTTGTCGTCAATTATTGAGCTACACATTTATATTTTTCGGGTTAAATTCGATCAAATATATATTTAAATAATTATTTCGAAAATTAAATTGATCCATTTGACCACTTACCGGTTTACTCGGAGCCTGATTGCATCACCAATTTTTTCCCATTTTCCTTTTTCTTTTTCTTTTTCTCTTTCTTTTTCTTCTTTTTTTGGCTGAGCCGGTTCAATCCAGTTCAACCCGGTTCAAACTGGTCCGGTTCACCCCGGTTCAGTCAGGTTCAACTTTCTCCCTCGTCGTTCGGAGCTTTGCCGATCAGTTCTTCATCGGTTTCCATCTTTAGCTTGTCCGCGAGGTAGTCCGGTGCATGGATCTTGGGTCGATTTCGCTAAAGCTCGCCAGAAAGTGGCTGGTCCGGCTTCTTCTCTCCTTCGGCGTCGGTGCCCATTTCTTTCTCTCTCGATCGGCGTCATTTCTGGACGATCTGCGCCTGGATCGGCGCCGCTGTCACCCCCCTCTGGCCCGTAGCGAGGCGTTCCTCCCTTCCTCTGTCGTCGATCGTCTCTCTCTCCTCCCTTTTCTCTCTTTCTCTCGGTTTCTCTCGGGCTCGCCTTCTCTTTCTCCTTCCGTCGGCATTTCTTCGTCAGATTTCACCAAGGGTCAGCGTCGACCGAGGTTCCTCCCGCCTGGTGCGTCCGTCGAGACCATCGTCGGTGAGGCAGAGGAAGAGCTCAGCTCCCTCGACCTTATGGTCCCTCCTTTCTCAAACAGAATCGCGATTTCGCTATTCTATTTGTAAATTTTTTTATTTTTTTATTATTATATTATATTTTTTTATATTATATTTTATTAAAATATAATATAATATATTATATACCCAAAATATTTAAATATATATTTAAATCAATTAAATATATATATATTTATCTTATTTGTTTCCCGGGTATTTTTCCAATATTTTCGGGATAATTTTTCGAGGTGAAAATTTCGATTTATTCCAATAAATTCATATCTTGATCAATTTAACTTGAAATTTAATTATTTCACCTTTATTGATCAAGATTTCCTGAATCCATGTTTCTAGTGTAAATTTCTTACCGAATTTTAGGTCTTTTTACCGTTTTACCCTTTAACGTTTTCGGGACCAAATCAACATAACTTCCCTTCACGAACACTTTCTCATTTCGTGTTTTAAATTCTTATCTTCATTTCGAATGGTCCGAATCACATTCGTTTAATATGTGGTCATTTCAATCTCCATTTGATCTTTAAATGCATTCGAGAATTTTTATTCATTCTATTTGCATTTTTCATTCACGTAAAACTCTTCTTATGATTCAATTTACATATAATCATGTTTACATCAAGTGAATCATAAGGAAATATGATAAAAATTCGGGTCTTACAGTATACCTTTATATGATGGGATGTAGCGGACTCCAAAAATCAACTCCTCAGTCTCTCTCAGTCTGTCACGACCCTTAACTTACCAAAATACGTACAAATTTTTTGCATTTTCATGCGTCATTTATTAATCATCCTTCCTCGATCGTGAACAACCACACTCTCAACAGTTGGGCTATGTGTCATTGTCTACCTCATCCATCCATAACAATTTAATTTCAAAAGTAAACACTTTCATGAATACATCAGAGTTACTGCTTACAAGTGTTTACATTGCTTTACATCCCCAATGTTTACATACAAAATGCTACTATGCTATGTCTAGTTTAGATATAAAATAATTCAAGTGTGTATACCTTTAGCGATGGGATGCAGCAGATAGCAAAAAAGGGAAAGCCTCCAGTCACGCTTACTCTATACTCAAATCTCTGTAGAGAGGGGGAAAATAAGGGGGGGTGAGCAAACCACACGCTCAGTAAGGCAATCATGCGAACAGGTAGATATTGTACTATCTATGTGATCGTAATGCCATGCTCAAAAGCATTTAGTTCATCATTTTATCTCAAAAATGAGTGTATGATTGTGTTAATGGTATGTAAAGCAATTCATGCTATTAAAATTTAGTGCACAAAATCCCATCCAAAGTATGACATTAACCATCATGCATATTTCATAAGTAAGGCATGGCATTAATCATCATGCGTATTTCACAAGTAAAGCATGGCATTAAACATCATGCATCAGTGCACTTTAAAAACCATTAACATACTTTCATCTCAAAACAATTCAACTCTAGTCAGGATTCGATCCCTCCCTCGGACTATCCCGATCAACAAAACATTTCAAACATGGATTTATTCTCAAAACAATAGATATGTGAGATAGGCAATTCAATAAGGGAAATAACCTCTAAGTCTATGGCCATAACCTGTGATACCAGCTACAAGGATCAGGTGTGCGGGATATCACCACTATCTGTTTCCACATGGGAGGTGGGTCAAATCCTGCCCATCGGTCCATAGCAGATCTCGTCCGAAGATGGTATATCACATCTCAACACGGTATAACGTACTCCATGCTACCTATATGGTACAACGTACTCCGTGGACTCACATCAACATATCATATCACACCACATCTCAAATGCACGTGTGAGTCTATTTAATCAGTACGACCTCTTGTCTACTCGAAGCTCCTAACACGGCTATCAACATGTCAAAATATCACAAATGCAGATGCGAGCCTATTTAATCGGTGCGACACACAGCCTGCCCGAAGCTCCAAGCACAGTAACAAATAAGGTAGGCATCTAGTGCGAGCTAAGCTCCAAGCACCATGCCAAAACTAGTATGAAATCTATGTGAAAACCAGTGCGAGTTAAGCTCTAACACTCATGTGTATAAAACACGTCAAATCTCGTGCGATTCATACTCTAACACGCTTTCATTCTCACGAAAACAATTTAGGTGGCTCATTTCTTTGCAAAGTGTGGTTAAAAAACCAGAACAACTCATTTCTTTTGCAATTCATTTCAAATGCTAGCCAACCTACCAATCACTTACTAGAAAGCAATAAAACATGATTTTCCAAAGCATTATGCTTTTATTTTCATGCATATTTCTCAAACACCCAACTTTTGCCCTTCAATCACCCAATTTCATTTCCTAACATTTCATGCATTCTAGCAAAGCATTAAGCACCCAAATTGCATTAGATATCTCTAAGAGTCCACACAATTCCCTTACCTTGATTTACTTGAGTGCGACTCTCTTTTCCTCTTAGCTTCTTGCGCTTTTGGCTCGTCTTATTCTGGTGTATCCTCGGAAGCTACGATTCAATCATCCAAACCACTTGACTTAAAGTTGTTAACTCACATTTGATCTCATTAGTCAATATAACCCATCTTTGCATTTACCAATGCCTTAATGCACATTTTACCCCTTTTTGGTAAATCCCACAATTTATTAACTAATAACACCTTAAAACCATACCACAACACTATTATTAACTTCAATATATCTCATTCATCATTAATCTCAACACATTTCACTTTCTCACACTAGACCATTCGTAGGTCATGGTGGATTCATTACTTCCTAAGTAGTTTCTACCCTTTTTATGCATACCAAACAACTCTAAAGATCAATATCTACATAATGTACTTGAGTTATTTCATTTAGAAACTCACCTAGTTTGATTTCCTCTTTGCTCCAATGGAAATGCACCTTTGATCCTTCAATCCAACAAGTGGGGAAATGCCTCCAAACTATGTTGTTCTTCTCTTTGATGTGAACAACTTTGTCTCTAATAGCTTTCCCTCAAATCTTACTGAAAATGTGTGGATTTAGGAGTGAGAAAGCTAGGTTTTAGTTTGGAAAAGGGAAAGATTGGTTTTTGTCTCGGAAATGTAGATCCAGCTGCTCTATATTTATAGATTTAGCTTGATGAGATCGATCTGGGCCTCTTAAAATCCCTCTTTTCCAGGACATTTTGAAGGCAGGAGATCGATCTGTCGAGTAGGGGAGATCGATCTTGCTTCAAACAGAGAGTCAATGAGATCGATCTGGTCTTAGGCGAGATCGATCTGCTTCCAACTCGAGAGCTAAGGAGATCGATCTGTTCCATTAAGGATCGATCTGTATTTTACAGAATGTGTTAGGAGATCGATCTGGCTCCCTTAAAGATCGATATGCTCTATTCCATTGCTCAAATAAGAGCTTTCTAGCTCTTCCAGATCGATCTGTCATTCATATTTCCTGATTTTCTGCAGTTTTTCTGTAGCAACTCATACCAAACTTCATCCTTTTTGTTGCCATGGTCATTTCCTCATCCAATCATCTTTGAGACTTGAAAATGACATCCTATAATACTTCATACACATTAAAACTTGTGTAGAATCTTTGTATATCCAAAGGTACATGATATAAACCAAATGGAAGTGCACAACCTATGCAAATCTTCCTTCCATTTTACCATACTACGCATATTCCATTCTACTCATATTCATCACATATCAAACTCTATTCCTTCATATTCATACATAATGTAACTTATATGTACAATCACAACTCTTATTACATATGTGTACATTTAATTTATGAACTTTACATAATTTATACTTCACATTACAAGCACATCACTATTTACATATATATACAAAGTCGTGCTTATACATATTTGGGGTCTCACACAGTTTACCGAAAGTGCTCTGTAGAGGGGAAAATAAGGAGGGTGAGCAAACCACGTGTTCAGTAAGGCAATCACGCGAGCAGGTAGATAACTGTACTATCTACATGATCGTGATGCCATGCGTAAACCAAGAAGCTACTCGTCATACCCAAAAACATCAGTTCATGCACGTGTTCATGATATATAAAGCAATTCATGCTATTTAAATCAGTGCACAAGTCGTAAATAAAGCATGGAAAATCATCATGCGTAAGTTGTAATTAAAGCATGGAAAACCATCATGCGAGATGCACTTAAAAGTAGTTTATACTCAACATAAATCAGTACAAATCAGCATTCGTTAGGACTCAGCCTCTCCCTTGGACTGTCCTTACCCGTACAACAATTTAAAAACATGAATTCATCATAAACCAAGTGACATGTGAGATTAGGCAAATAATAATAACAAGGGTAATAACTAGGACTATGGCCACATCCTCTGTGATCCTAGGCTGCACAGATCCTAGTGTGCGGGGTATCACCTCTATCTGCTTCCGTACGGGAGGTGGGTCACGTGCAACCCATCGGTCTATAGCAGATCTAACCTTCGTCCGAATACGATATATATCTATACACGGTACAACGTACTCCATGCTATATGCATGATACAACATACTCCGTGAACCCATATCATCATATCATATCGTGCCACATCTTAATACGCATGTGCAAGCCTACTAAATTGGTGTGACACACAGTCTACCCGAAGCTCCTAGCACGACACCCAACATGTCATAAAAATCACGTGCAAGTAATCTCTAGCACGGCTGTAAATATGTAGTGAACATCTAGTGTGACCAATGCCCTAGCAACATGTCATAAAATCCATGTGAAAACTAGTGTGAGCTAAGCTCCTGCACTTATGCATGTAAAACTCTAGTACGAACACCGCTCCAGCACTAATGCATGTATAAACACTTCAAATCTCGTGCAAGCAATGCTCTAGCACGCTTTATTTCCATAAAACTCATGTAGGTGGCTCATTTGTGTGCAAAGTAAGGTTATTAAAACCAAATCAACTATTTTCTTGTAAACCATTTAAATGTTAGCCTACCTACCTATCCACATGCTAAAAAGTAGTAAAAAGACTCAAGAACATCCTATTCTTGCTTTTCATGAACTTTTCCAAAATCCTCATTTTCTTTGCCCTTTGAACATTTATTTCTTTTCTAAGACCCTTAGACACTTTAAGAGATTACAAATGCACCCGAAAATGCGTACAGATACCTCTAGGAGCCAACAAAACTCCCTTACCTAAATTCATTCGGAAGCAACACCTTATTCCTTTCTCGCTTTTTGTGATTGGGATCAATTTGCTCTGGATATATTTTGGGGAGCTAGAAACATTCATTTATCACATGAGTCAATTACTAATAACTCATATTCTGACTTCATCCTAGTCAATATATCTTATTGAGTCTAATTCTCTCTTAAGTTCATTTTGACCACTATTTGTTTCACCTAGGCCCATTGGGCTCCTTAGGCTCATTATCTCTCGCTGGATCGAATTCTAGGTCCATTGACCTTATCAAGTCAATTTCATCATGCTTGACCCATTTTCACATTTGGCCATGACACGATGGCCGAACACCCATCATGCCATTCTTAGCCAATTCGGCTACCAAACTCACTTAGTTATACTATCTAGCACTTACCATGCATGCTTTATCCTTAGTTTTCCATTCATTCATGCATTTTCACAAACATCTTATATGCACCCTTCATAACTTCATCCATTTCCATAAGTTGATTTCACTAAACCATCTCAAAATCATGCATCTAACATTACTAACACCTTAGTATAATCCATTCATCATTAAATCAACCATATCTCATTTTCTCACACTAAACCCATTTTTAGGTCATGTTTGATTCATCATGCTCTAGGTAGTTTTAACCAACAATATATACACCAATCAACTCATAACAATGTCTAGATAAACATATTGGAGTTGTTGTATTGAAAACTCACCTAGCTTGACTTTTCTCTTATCTGAAATTGAAAGACCCTTTTGCTCCTCCAATCCAACAAGTTGAATGTTGATTCCTAACTATGTTGTTATCCTCCTCACAATGAACAACTTTGCTCAAAGAAACGTTTCTCAGATCTTTTTGGAAGGGGATGGCATTCTAGAGTGAGAAAGCTTATTCTTTCTGGGTAAAAATGAAGAGGTGTTTTGTTTTTCTAAGGAAGAAGACTTTGTCGTCGGGTTTTTATAGAATAAGGGTGATGAGATCGATCTCCTAGCGTAAGAGATCAATCTTTCTTTGGTTTGAACTATTGAAATGTTCAAGTATGTAAGTGTGGGATCGATATACTCATTGGGAAGAGATCGATCCTTTCTTGGCAGAATTAAGTGAATATCAATCTATTTTGAGGAGGGGATCGATCTGCTTGTGGGAAGGGATCGATCTTTACTAGGCAGAAGCATATGGAGATTGATCTGCTCATGGGGAGAGATCAATCTAGGCAGAATCAAATACAAATCGATCTGCACTTGCAAAGGGATCGATCCTTTCTAGACAGAACCAAACTAAGATCGATCTGGGGGATCGATCTGGCCTTCATCTGCAGGTTTCCAACTGCAGTTTTTCTCAAAATTTCAAAGAACAACTTGCATTTAATTGCTTTACTATCCATTTTGCATTCTATTCACTCTTAGAGCCCAAAAAGGTTCATTTCAAATGATTCTCGTGTTAAGTAACTTGTGTGTACCACTTGGAATCATAAAAGACACTTAGAATTCACGTTTGAGTCATTGTATTCAGTCTGAATGTTTTGAGTTCCATTTGTCTAGTCAGTGGCCACTTCAACCCTTATTCAGCCATTACATGAATTCATGAATACTCATTTATTCCATTTGCAATTTCATTCAAGCCAAAAGCCATTCTTATGATTCAATTAACGTATGGAAATATGTTATATCATATGAATCATAAGGAATACATCACCAAAAGTGGGTATTAAATAATCTCCCCCACTAAGAAAATTTGCTCCTCCAAATTGGAACCAATCGATAGGTGAATAACTCGGGGCATTTTCCCTGCATCAAACTCTCTAATTCCCATGTAGCTTCCTCCGCAGTGTGATGCTGCCAAAGAACTTTCACTAAGGGAATCGTCTTCGATCTCAACACCTTCTCTTTTCTATCTAATATCTGAACCAGCTTTTCAACATACGACATGTTCTCATTAAGCTCCAATGACTCATATCTAATCACATGCGCTGGGTCCGGGTGGTACTTTCGTAACATAAAGATGTGGAAGACATTATGGATGCCCATTAGCTCAGGTGGCAATGCTAGCCTGTAGGCCTTATCTCCCACTCTATCAAGTATCTCAAAGGGTCTAATGTAACGAAGACATAACTTCCATTTCTTTTCGAACCTCGTTATACACTTGGAAAGAGAAACTCGTAAAAATATCGATTCACCCACTGTAAACTCCAATGATCTTCGCTCCTATCAGCATAACTCTTTTATCTGCTCTAAGCTATTCGTAACCTTTCACAAATAAATTGGATGTCCTCAGAGGCTTGTTTCACTAAGTTAGGATCAAATATCTATCGGTCACCCACCTCTTCCCATCCAATAGGGGAATGGCATCTTCGGCCATACAAAGCCTCATACGGTGCCATCTCGATACTCGAATGATAACTGTTATTATAGGCAAACTCTGCGAGTGGTAAATGGTCATCCTAGGAGCCTCCAAAAACCAATGCACACACTCTCAACATGTCCTCCAGGATCTGTATAGTCCACTTTGACAGACCATCTGTCTGAGGATGGAATACTGTGCTAAAACTCAGTTGGGTTTCCATAGCTTCCTGAAAATGTTCCTAGAAGTAGGAAGTGGAGCGGGAATCCTTATCTGACACTATGCTCTCTGGAATACCATGCAACCTCATTACCTCGTGCACATATAATTTCTCCAGAGAACTTAAAGTATCGGTGGCTCTCATAGCTAGGAAGTGAGACAACTTCGTCAATCTATCCACTATTACCCAAATCCAATCGTGATTCCTACGGGTCCTAGGTAAAACCATCACGAAATCCATAGTGACATGCTCTCATTTCCAAGTCGGTCTAGGTAGAGGTTGTAATAGCCCTGAAGGTTTTTGATGCTCTACCTTCACCTGCTGATAGACGAGACACTTTGCCATATATTTTACCACATCTCTCTTCATCCCTGACCACCAATACACTCTTTGGAGGTTCTGATACATCTTGTTACTTCTTGGATGCAGTGTATACTTTGACAAATGAGCTACTGTCAAGATCAACCTCCTGATCTCTGGGTCATCGGGAACACATTTCCTACCCCTGAACCTCCGCAATCTATCTGAACTCAACACAAAATCAATCTTTGTACCCCTCTATATTTGCCTGATAATATCACTACACTACTGATCAATCTTCTAAGCTTGCCGGATACGATATACCAAATTTAGTTCCAATCGCAGGATAGCTACCACACAACCACTATCAGTATCAGGCGGGGTCACATCTAAACTGGGGCTCGTGAACTGTTCCAACAGCTCGTGTTCCCTAATCATCATGTACGATACCAACCTGAGATGCTTCCTACTCAGTGCATCAGCTACTACATTCGCCTTACTTGGGTGGTATAAAATCTCACAATCATAGTCCTTTAGAAGCCCGAGCCACCTTCTCTGTCTCATGTTCAACTCCTTTTGTGAGAACAGATACTTAAGGCTCTTATGGTCAGTAAATACTTGAAATTTCTCACCGTATAGATAATGGTACCATATCTTCAAAGCGAATACTATAGCCGCCAATTCTAGATCATGGGCCGGGTAGTTGCTCTCATGGTCCTTCAGCTGTCTATATCCATAGGCGACTACCTTCCCATCCTGAATTAGTACACAGCCCGATCCTTGGTACGAAGCATCTGTATTACAGAAAAACCTCTCGAGCTAGTAGGAATGGTGAGAATCAGAGCAATGTTCAATCTCCGCTTCAACTCTTGAAAACTCTTCTCACATCTATCATCCCACACGAATTCAAAATTCTTTCTCGTGAGACGAGTCAATAAAGCATCTAATCTCGAGAATCCCTCCACAAACCGTCGATAATACCCAACTAAACCCAGGAAACTCCTGATCTCTGTGACTGTCTGGGGTCTCTGCCACTGAGCCACTGCCTCAATCTTTGATGGGTCCACTAACACACCATCCCTCAATACAATATGGCCCAGAAAAGAGATATGCTTTAGCCAAAAGTTACACTTGTTGAGTTTAGCATATAACTTCTTCTCTTTGAGGGTTTGTAACACTATCCTTAGGTGCTGCTCATGCTCTTCCCTAGATCTCAAGTACACCAAGATGTCATCGATAAACATGATAACAAATCGATCCAAATATTAGTGAAACACCTCATTCATCAAAGACATAAAAGCTATGGGAGCATTCGTCAACCCGAATGACATAACCATAAACTCATAATGACCATACCGGGTGCAGAAAGCTGTCTTCGGTACATCTTCATCCTGAATTCTCAACTGATGGTATCCAGATCTTAGATCTATCTTAGAAAAGATCTACACTCCCCGAAGCTGATCTAACAAGTTATCGATATGTGAGAGGGGGTACTTATTCTTGATGGTCGCCATATTTAACAACCTGTAGTCAATACACAGTCGAAGGCTCTCATCATTCTTCTTTACAAGGGTAATAGCTAGGACTATAGCCATATCCTCTCTAATCCCAAGCTACACAGATCTTAGTGTACAGGGTATCACATCTATCGGCTTTCACATGGGAGGTGGGTCACGTCCAACCCGCCGATTCATAGTAGATCTAACCTTTGTTTGAAGACGATATATATATATATATATATATCCATACACGGTACAACATACTCTATGTTATATGCACGGTACAACGTACTCCGTGGACCCATATCATCACAACATATCGTGCCACATCTCAATACATACGTCCAAGCCTATTTAATCAATATGACACACAGTCTACCCGAAGCTCCTAGCACGACTTCCAACATGTTATAAAAATCACGTGCGAGTAATCTCTAGCACGACTGTAAATATGTAGTGAACATCTAGTGCTAGTAATGCTCCAGCACCATGTCATAAAATCCATGTGAAAATTAGTACGAGCTAAGCTCCAACACTCATGCATGTAAGACTCTAGTGCGAGCATCGCTCCAGCACTAATGCATGTATAAACACGTCAAATCTCGTGTGAGAAACGTCTAGCACGCTTTATTTCCATAAAACTCATATAGGTGGCTCATTTGTTTGCAAAGTAAGGTTATTAAAACCAAATCAACTATTTTCCTGCAAACCATTTAAATGCTAGCCAACCTACCTATCTGCATGCTAAAGAGCAGTAAAAAGACTCAAGAACATCATGTTCTTCCTTTTCATGAACCTTTTCAAAATCCCCATTTTCTTTGCCTTCCGAACATTCATTTCTTTTCTAAGACCTTTAAACACTTTAAGAGATTACAAATGCGCCTGAAAATGCGTACAAATACCTTAGGATCCAACAAAATTCCCTTACCTCAATTCACTCGGAAGCAACACCTTCTTCTTTTCTCGTTTTTCGTGATTGGGCTCAATTTGCTCCGGATATATCTTTGGGAGCTACAAACATTCATTTATCACATGAGTCAATTACTAATAACTCATATTCTGACTTCATCCTAGTCAATATATCTTATTAAGCCTAATTCTCTCTTAAGTTTATTTTGACTATTATATTTGTTTCACCTAGGCCCATTGGGCTCCTTAGGCTCATTATCTCTCGTTGGACCGAATTTTGGGTCCATTGACCTTATTGAGTCGATTTCATCACACTTTGCCTATTTTCACATTTGGCAGTGGCATGGTGGCCGAACACACATCATGCCATTCTTAGCTAATTCGGCTAACAAACTCACTTAGTTATACTATGAGCACTTGCCATGCATCTTTTATCCCTAGTTTTCCATTCATTCATGCATTTTCACAAACACCTTATATGCGCCCTTCATAACTTTGTCCATTTCCATAAGTTGATTTCACTAAACCATCTCAAAATCATGCATCTAACATTACTAACACCTTAGTATAATCCATTCATCGTTAAATCAATCATATCTCATTTTCTCACACTAAACCCATTTTTAGGTCATGTTTGATTCATCATGCTCTAGGTAGTTTCAACCAATAATATATACACCAATCAACTCATAATAATGTCTAGATAAACATACTTGGAGTTGGTGTATTGAGAACTCACCTAGCTTGACTTTTCTCTTGTCCAGAATTGGAAGACCCTTTTACTCCTTCAATCCAACAAGTTGAATGCTGATTCCTAACTATGTTGTTCTCCTCCTCACAATAAACAAATTTGCTCAAAGTAACTTTTCTCAAATCTTTTTAGAAAGGGATGATATTCTAGAGTGAGAAAGCTTGTTCTTTTCGGGTAAAAATGGAGAGATGTTTTGTTTTTCTGAAGAAGACTTTGCTGTCTGGTTTTTATAGAATAGGGGTGATGAGATCGATCTCCTAGGGCAGGAGATTGATCTTCTTTTGGTTTGAACTATCGAAATGTTTAGATATGTAAGTGTGGGATCGATCTGCTCATTGGGAAGAGATCGATCCTTTCTTGGCAGAATTAAGTGAAGATCGATCTATTTTGAGGAGGGGATCGATCTGATTGTGGGAAGGGATCGATTCTTACTAGGCAGAGGCAAATGGAGATCGATCTGCTCATGGTAAGAGATCGATATGCTCTTGGCAGAATCAAATGGAGATCGATCTGTACTTGGGAAGGGATCGATCCTTTCTAGACAGAACCAAACTGAGATTGATTTGCTTGAACAAGAGATCGATATGCTTTGAATAAGGGATTGATCTGGCCTTCATCTGTAGGTTTCCAACTACAGTTTTTCTCAAAATTTCAAAGAACAACTTGCATTTAATTTATTTACTATCCATTTTTCATTCTATTCACTCTTAGAGCCCAAAAAGGTTCATTTCATATGATTCTCGTGTTAAGGAACTTGTGTGTACAACTTGGAATCATAAAAGACACTTAAAATTCACATTTGAGTCATTGTATTTAGTCTGAATGTTTTGAGTTCCATTTGTCTAGTCAGTGGCTACTTCAGCCTTTATTCAGCCATTACATGAGTTCATGAATACTCATTTATTCCATTTGCAATTTTATTCAAGCCAAAAACTCTTCTTATGATTCAATTAACATATGAAAATGTGTTACATCATATGAATCATAAGGAATACATCACCAAAAGTACCCGTACACATTGTCTGAAAAAAAAATAATGTATTTATATACATAATAATGTATACCAACGGAGAAACTGCTAGAAGTTCATAGCAAAACTCGATGATGAACACTGAATTTGATCAATCAAATACTAGGTTCCACAATTGACTTTAGTTGGTGAGAAAAAAAAGGGTGAGCTTGAGGACAGCTCAATAAGCCAATTGTACAAGAGTAGAATCAACCCAAATAATCATACAATATTGGTTTAGATAAAAAATGCATGTTGTACAGTTTTGAAAGAAGATAATTTATGATTTCAATATACGATCGATAATACACTTTTTGTCAGTTCAAGCTAGACACGGTCTAGATGCTACCAAGACTTTTGGGTAGGGAGGTCTTTTGAAATTACCTTATTATACCCTTCAAACTTGATCACTCTAAAAATTGTTACAATAACATAATAGTTCACTAGATTCAATAAAAAACCAATAATATGATAAATTGATAATATCGATATAAGCGCACACATGACTGTTATGTCCTAATAAAGACTTTCCCATTGTAGCAATCAGAGAGTCAATTCTACCCCGAAAACTAGGGTGTTATCTTTGGCCATAGACCCGATCTCTCCAGTCTTATTGATCAGCTAGAATCGAAACCTGTCACGACGATGTTAGATAAGCCAATTTACCCATATAAGAGTAATAGCTCAAGCCTATCTCCATATGCCCTATCAGGGATAACAATTGATACGCCCACACATTGGCTAACTGAATTCTTTTCAAAATTCAATAATATCAATTTGAAGATATAGTATACTTCACTCTGAATTCAGTAGACATGAGTAACTCAGCTTCATGCTTTGATAAACATTAACAATTTTTTATAAAAGATGAATAAGAGTATGACTGCAGAAGATAAAACTCAATATAGTTCAAAGCCTTTTGTAAATAATATACAATAGTTCAAATACCAAATCATGACAAAGTTCAATTTCTTACACAACAGTGCGAACTATAATTTTAATACAAAATAGAGTTTTGGTTTGCAAACAATGATAAATGTGAAATTCAAACCTTTAATTCGAAAATATCGATTGATTTGTATGGCTAACCCGCACTTAAACAATTAAACTTATCAAAAGCTTCTTCACATCTTAGCTTTTGACAATACTTCGATATTCACTCCGCGAACACATTTCATTTACAATTGATGATAATACATAGTCAGTTCAATATCCTATTCAGAATATTCGAACTAACTACCGAAACTATTTCATTCAATTTAACTTATGTCAATTACGGTTGCTTAGTGACAAAAGTTACCAATTCATATTCTCTATTTATTTCAATAGCACCTATCCCTTGGATACATGCTTACCATTCAATTAGACCAAAATTACACTGTAGGGGTAAATTACCACAACACCTCTGCCTTGGCTAAAACCTATATTAGCTCTATAATCATTTTCAACCCACTATTTCATTCAATTCATGCTTATTAACATTAATCACATTTTCTATCAACTTTTCTCTATAGAATTCTATGGAAAAAATCACTTTTTCACACTAAAACTTACAAATTAACATTACAACTCCATCATGCACAATCCATTTCATCAAATTGAGTTCATATAACATGTTTGTACAATATATGAACCAACATATATTGAAATCAAGCATTGAAGAATACCTTGGCCAATAAACCCAAAAAGTGGCCGAATCTTCAAGCTAGCTCAAAGGATTTTGATTTGCTTCAATCTAACAATATACGTCCACTCCACATTAGTCACTGTAGACATAGTATAAGCTTGTATAAAGAAATAAATCAATTCTCTACACATCTAAAGTTAAATGAAATAAAAGAAAATTGGCAGGTGAGATTGGATCTCCCAAAACACTTAGTTTTGACCTACCAAATTCAACTATTGTGTAGAGGGGGTGATGAAAAACAACTTTGTAGAGGATTGAAGTCTTGAAAATGGCTAGAAATGGTGGTAGAAGTGGCGGCAAAGCTTGGTTCCAAAAGAAATGATGTTTTCTCTCACCTTTTGCTATTTCTTATGAATTTTTGTAAGGTTTTTGGTATTTCAATGGTGTTAACTGACCATGTCACGACCCAATTCCATTCTCTTAAACCGAAAATCACTGAAACTTTTTCGCAAATTTCTTTCCTTACCCGATCGTGAACAAACTTACCACCACACTGTAGGGCTGTGAGTCAATAATAAACATCACATCTCATTCATTCTCAGTTAAATAAAGCGATGTCATACATTTGAAAGTTAATCATTCACTTACATAAATTATGTTCACTGACATCTACATCCCCCATAATTACATTTCAATTGACTACTGTGCTTTTACATTGTTTAGATACAAAAAGAAATCATTGTGTATATACCTCTCGTCGATGGAAGCAGCGGATGTCCAAAAACACAATGCCTCAGTCCTCACTGTGCTACTATACACGCTCTGTAGGAGGGGGAAAATAGAGAGGGATGAGCAACCACACGCTCAATAAGGTAATAATGCAAGCATGGTAGATAACTACTCTGTCTACATGTTTATAGTGTTATGCATAAATCATTTATGGTAGGAGCATGAGGAATAAAACTATGCCATATGAGTATACATATATATCATGTATCAAAATCATGTACATTGGCATATAAAACATGGTAAAAACCATCATGTATAAATCATCTGCTCAATCTCATTTAAACTCATAAAAAGGGTAATTCATTAAGAAACCTCCTTTTTAAACTCACATTAATAAAACTCTTTCTCAAACACATACAATCCCATCAAATCAATTCACAATCACAACCACATTTTCATTTCACAATTCACACATGTGTATAAAAACCAGGTCACTATATCAAAAGTGCCTATGTGGACCAACTACATCATAAATCATCCCAGACCACATGCATCCAGGTGTGCGGGGTATCATGCTGGCACGAAGATGGATTATCCATCACCAGACTTTCTCATCACATAACCATCACGTGGTACATCGTACTCCATGTGATATACATAGTACAGCGTACTCCGCGGACTTATATCGTGATTGGGGGTGCTATTCCTAGGTTTTACCTACCCCATACCAAGAGTTTTCCATATCCGTGAAGGAGAGCCTCCTTGCCAAACAGAGCCTCCCCGCCCCTCCAGGGCTTAAGGATGTTGGCTTAAGGATCCTTCCGTAAGAGAGCCTCCCCACCGAACAGAGCCTCCCTGCCTAACAGAGCCTCCCCGCCTCTTTAGGCTTAAGGATGTTAGCTTAAGGATGTAGGGCTTAAGGATCTTACCGTAAGAGAGCCTCCCCACCGAACAGAGCCTCCCTGCCTCCTCAGGCTTAAGGATGTTAGCTTAAGGATGTAGGGCTTAAGGATCTTACCAACTTTCATAACCTTATACGTATCACCATGTGCAAACTTGTGCGAGCAAAGCTCTAGCACGACTCATGCATCCTATCATAAAGAGACCGCATATGAGCATAGCTCTAGTACAGTTATACTCATAAGATAAACCACTCAAAAGCCACGTACGAGCAGAAGCTGCAGTACGGTTTATAAACATCATCATAGTTTCCAAATCAAGGTGCGAGCTAAGCTCCAGCACGTTTCATACAAATGAAAACATCAATACCCGGTGTGAGCTAGGCTCCAGCACGGTTTAATTTAAATAAACATGATAAGCGGCTTATAAGTTTTCAAAACCAATCTCAAAACATATTTGGCACTTCACTTGTGCTATCACACAACATCAAACCACAATAGCCAGCCTATCTATCAATTCGTTTAAAATAAAACACATGTTTTGTGAAAGCATTCAAAACACTTGATTTATTCAATTATTAGCCTTACTATCCCTTTTTATACATCCATATAAAACCAAATCATCCAATATTCAAAACTATTTTCGCATACCAAACAAAAAATTTCTCAAATGTTCATGCATTTCACAAACACCCTATAATCCCACAAATTACGAGCAGCTACCTCTATATACTTACAAAATTCCCTTACCTGGAATCACGACGCGTGATTTTATTTCCTTAGCGCTGCTCACTCATGTGGTTCGATTCGTCTTCAACGAACTCTTCGGGACTGCACACAATCATATTTCACATTATATTCGATCCATATAATGCAACCCTTGTGCTTGCTATAGTCAATTCAATCTATAGCCTCTATTAACGCTTATGAGGCCTCGTTTCATTACTTTACCCATAACTCGAGTCTATGGATCTTCTTAGGCCTATTAACTTATTCCAAATCGATATTAAATCGACATTAAGCTCATAGTGTTCATATTTCATGAATTCCCTCACTATGGCATTTATCAAGCATATACATACTCATTTTCACAATTCCTCCAAACTCACAATGTAATTCCATTTAACCATCTAAAATCATAGACATTACCTCAATACAACTTTAGCATGCCCAAAATTCATAAACTCATTCAACCCATATCTTCTCACATTATACCCATTCTAGGTTTT
This sequence comes from Firmiana major, assembly GCA_033439115.1. Taxonomy (NCBI): domain Eukaryota; kingdom Viridiplantae; phylum Streptophyta; class Magnoliopsida; order Malvales; family Malvaceae; genus Firmiana; species Firmiana major. The sequence continues at coordinate 37,808,405 of CM065908.1, read as the reverse complement.
CTAGGTCACACCAATTCCACCACATCTCTAGATAATCTATCCATCAATGCACATCCAACTCAACTCCAAAATCACTTAAATAAACAATGTACTTGGATTGGAGTATTAGAATCTTACCAAAATCTGATTTTTCTTCTTGGTCCAAATGTCAATGCCCTTAGCTCCTTTAATACCAACAATGGGATTTTGGGTTCTAACTATGTTGTTCTCTTCCTCAAGATGAACAACTTAGTGTCTAATGGCCTCCCCTCAATTCTTGCTGAAAATGGCTGATTTTAGAGAGAGAAAGTTAGGTTTTTGGGTTAGAAATGGAAGATTGGTGTTTTTCCCAAAATTTTCAAAATTTCAGCCCTCCTTTTATAGAAATAGTTTGAGGAGATCGATCTGGTCCAAGAGGAGATCGATCTGGTCCCCTTAAATCTCTCATTTTCACGGCATTTTAAGCATGAGATCGATCTGTCGAAGCATGAGATCGATCTGCTCCCAAACAGAGAGCTAAGGAGATCGATCTGTATGCTTGAGGATCGATCTTTTCATTACAGAATGCTTAGGAGATCGATCTGGCCTCATTGAAGATCGATCTGCTCTATTCCATTGCCCAAATAAGAGCATTCTGGCTCTTCCAGATCGATTTCTCATCCTATGAGATCGATCTGGCCTTCATACTTTCCAGATTTTCTGCAGTTTCCTTGCTGCAACTCACACCCAATTGTCCTTAATCTACTGCCATGGCCATTTTCTCATCCATCCTCCTTTATAACTTGAAAATGGCATCTATTCATACCTTATGCACATTGAAACTTGTGTGCATTCATTGTATATCCCAGGGTATACTATATAAAACCAAATGGAAGCATTTATATTCATACAACTTTCTTCCATTTACCACACTATTCATTTTGAGTTCTAATCACATTTATCACTTGCAAGAACTCATTTCTTCATATTCATACTCAATGAAACTTGTATGTACGTTACAAATCATATTACACATACGTACATTGAATCCATGGACTTACATCAATCATACTTTACATTACAAGTCCATTCACATTCATTACAAGTCCATTTTCTCATCCATGGAAATGTAAGTTCATTACATTGTAAGTATGTACATTCATTCACATTCACCTTTTGGTAAAATTCATCCGTAAAGGAATAATGACTAGTCTCTTTTGACCAATTTCACCTATTTTGGTACCTTTTGGTAATTTCATTTGACACTCAGAAAAAAAGTTTGACATCATGAAATAAGGGCTTGACATGACTCATATCATGCTCCTAAATCATTTCATAGTGTCCATTTAGTCACAGTTAAAATTCTACCTATGGTTAAAATTGTCATTTTCGAGATTGTTACATGTTTACCAAGAAATTTCAAAAATTCAAACTTTGAGGGTTCAAAAAATTACCTGAGATATAATATCATCATTTGTTGATGACATGAATATGTTAGTACAAGTGCGCATTCCTGTAAGGCCTATGAACTTCTTCTTACGCAAGCGACCATGTTTGCACCCAAAAAGACATAGGAAGGCATTTTAGTAAATTTACACTATTCTAAGGGCAGAAGAACTCTATAAGTATGAAAATTGTGATTTTTACATCTCCATGATAAAATCGATCCTCATGCCTATGTCTTGAAAGGTAAAAGCAATCTTCCACTTAAGGATCGATTCCATTGCTTCCCAATATCGATTCCCCCCTTATGTTTTGTACATGAAATAACACTTTCATGCAAATTGACATGTTTTGGTTTAAAGTCAATAAATGCATCTTTTGTTAAGCTTATGATTTTATGGATTAAGTAAAGAGGTCCTACCAAATGCATTAAAGAGCCTTATTTTACCAAATTGCATAACTAAACTTGTTTTAGATATTTTAACCAAAAGATTGCATTAAAATGTGTTTAGCATGTTTTAGAGTGGAATTTTATGTTTAAGGTATGAAAAGCTTGATTCCTTGGAATGATTATCCCATTTAACTATGTGCTATAATTTGAAAGCTAAGCATATGCTTTCTATGATTTGGAATCATGCTAATTATGTTTTGATCAATGTTTTAATAGAAGGTAATAAAACCACCATTACTAAGTGCTTATAGGGCATTTCTTGCCTACTCATTTATGTTGGCATTTTTGTCTTTAAGTAAGGTTGTATAGCCTGGACAAGTCAACAGCATTTCCAGTTCTCACTAGTCTAGTGGAGCTGAGAAAATCCTAACCATAGCCATAGGTTAACCTTCCCTTTAAGGGCTTTCATTCTGGGATGTAAGTAATTTGCACAAATACTTTTAGGATAAATCGCCTATTCTCTAACCGGTGTTTAAAATATATGAATACATGTGTTCATAAACTATGATATGTAAGTAAGCATACAAGCATATTTGACTTGATTTATTTGCATGCTTAAGCTTCTTAAGACTTATTTGATATGCTTTGAAATAAGTAAGCTTTATTACATTTTGAAATAAGTATGTTTTGAAATAAGTTTGCTTTAGTATGCCTGAATTATGTATGCATGTTGTTTTTATCTTCTCCTTTACATGTGCTTTTACTGGGCGCAAGCTCACCCCCTTACTCTCCCTCTACAAATTTTTTACGTTAGGCTTAGAGGGCGTGTCACGACCCTCAACTTACCAAAATACGTACAAATTTTTCGTATTTTCATGCGTTGTTTATTAATCATCCTTACCTCGATCGTGATCAGCTACACACTTGACAGTTGGGCTGTGTGTCAATGTCTACCTCATCCATCTATCCATAACAATTTAATTTCAAAAGTAAACACTTTTATAAATACATCAGAGTTACTCTTTACAAGTGTTTACATTACTTTACATCCCCAATGTTTATATACAAAATGCTACTGTGCTATGTCTAGTTTAGATACAAAATAATTCAAGTGTGTATACCTTATGCGATAGGATGCAACGGATACCAAAAGGGATAAGCCTCCAGTCGCCCACAATCTATACTCAAAGCTCTGTAGAGAGGGGAAAAAAAGGGGATGAGCAAACCACACGCTCAGTAAGGCAATCATGCGAACAGGTAGATATTGCACTATCTACGTGATCGTGATGCCATGCTCAGACCATACATTTCATCATTTTCTCAAAATATAGTTCATGCTGGTGTTAATGGTATGTAAAGCATTCATGCTATTAAAATCCAGTGCACAATTCAATTCAAAGCATGGCATTAACCATCATGCATATATTATAAGTAAGGCATGGCATTAATCATCATGCGTATTTCATAAGTAAAGCATGGCATTAAACATCATGCATCAATGCACTTTGAAACCATTAACAACCGATATCTCAAAACAATTCAACACTTGTCAGGTCTCAGCCCCTCCCTCGGATTGTCCTGACCCACAAATCTTTTCAAACATGGATTTTATTCACAGAGCAAATAGACATGTGAGATAGACAATTCAATAGGGGAAATAACCTCTAGGACTATGGCCATAACCTGTGATACCGGCTACACAGATCTAGTGTGCGGGATATCACATCTATCTGCTTCCGCATGGGAGGTGGGTCAAATCTAACATGTCGGTCCATATCAGATCTCGTTCGAAGATGACATATCACAATCTCAACATGGTACAATGTACTCCATACTATCTGCACGGTACAACGTACTCTGTGGCCCCACATCAACACATCATATCACGCCACATCTCAAAACGTACGTGTGAGCCTATTTAATCTGTACGACTTCTTGTCTACCCGAAGCTCCTAACACGGCTATCAACATGTCAAATTTTCAAAACACACGTGCAAGCCTATTTAATCGGTGTGACACCAAGTCTGCCCGAAGCTCTAAGCACGACAACAAATAAGGTGGGCATCTAGTACGAGCTAAGCTCTAAGCATGTAACGACCCTTGACCCTTGAAATCGGGGAATTTTTTTTTTGAATTTAATTTACCCACTTATTCCCTTAATCACTTAGGTTGCATTCCTGCTCAGTGTCAAATCGCTTTTCCTAATTCTTAATCCGTAATTATATTTAAATTCCATATTTTGGCCTATATGGTCGCTAGAAATTTCCGCAGCATAACGACTTACATATGAGCCTACCCACCTGCAATTCAGTTGTTTTAACAATCCTAGATATCCACAACTACCAAGCATACTTTCCAAATCAACATTTGCAACTCGATACATTTATATCGATTAATACCAATCATCTTACAACCTAGTCCCAAGAATCATATTCTCTACATCGTTTCCTTACAAATTACATCCCAACAAAACATTCCCAATATATGTCTGTGCGTACAAATGTGTCTGGTAAAGGAATGTAATTGTATACCTTGACTGCGTGTACAAAAAGTAGCCTAAGGTAGCTCTTTCCCACCAGCCTACGTCGTGTACGCGGCAAATAGCGTCTATAGATCACTGCAAATAGTCTGAAAGGTAAAGGGGTGAGCTTTCGAGAAAAAGCCCAGTAAGAAACGCATTTAAAATGATCATGATAGTTAAATCACATTTAATGCATGATAAAACTAAGAGATGACGTTTCTTTACAAATATCACATAACTTCCAAGAAGCGTATATACAAAACACAATCGATAGAAATATAATTTTGAAGGACAAATCTATTTAGTTACATCACAAACTATCGAAACACACCGAACTCCAAATTATTTCAAAACCGATAAAACTTTAAAGCATAACTGATGCAAAAACATATATCGGAGGATCAAAATCATTTAGCATAGTTCATATCGGATGGAGACTTGGATAACTTATAGAGGGAAGTCATAAATATGCCCGAAGGCAGAATTCATATACATTCATATACGCCACAAAGGTACGCACGACAAAAATGCATTGACCGTAAGGCACTTTGCATCTGTAGGACTCAAGAGGTGGCCCCCCCACAGTCACATAGACTGTGTGGCACTTTGCTCCCACAGATCACAAGAGGTGGCCCTCACGATCGTATGTCTTTGTGAACCGCGTGGCACTTTACTCTCGTTGGACTCAAGAGGTAACCCCCACAGTAACATAGACTGCGTGGCACTTTGCTCCCATAGAACTCAAGAGGTGACCCCCACGTTCGCATGTCTTTGCGAATCGCATGGTACTTTACTCCCACAGAACTCAAGAGGTAACCCCCATAGTAACATAGACTGTGTGGCACTTTGCTCCCGTCGGACTTAAGAGGTAACCCCCACATTCACATGTCATTGTGGAAATTACGTGGCACTTTGCTCCCACAGAACTCAAGAGGTAACCCCCACAGTAACATAGACTGTGTGGCACATTGCTCCCGTCAGACGCAAGAGGTGACCCCCACGTTCGCATGTCTTTGTGAATCGCATGGTACTTTGCTCCCACAGAACTCAAGAGGTAACCCCCACAGTAACATAGACTGTGTGGCACTTTGCTCCCGTCGGACTCAAGAGGTAACCCCCACGTTCACATGTCATTGTGGAAATTGCGTGGCACTTTGCTCCCACAGAACTCAAGAGGTAACCCCCACAGTAACATAGACTGTGTGGCACTTTGCTCCCGTCAGACTCAAGAGGTAACCCCCACAATTCCACTATACAATGCCCTTTTTGTTTTAAAACAGAGTTTTCAAAATCTTACTTGGGTTTTTATAGCTCATTAACTCATATCAAGTAATAAAATCAAATTTCTTGAAATCTGAAAACTCTTTCATAAAGCAGAAAGATGGTGTGGCACTTTGTTCCCGTAGGACTCAAGAGGTGGCCCCCACAATCTCTTTTCAAAAACAAATTTCATTTCTCAAACATAGGTTCACATACCAAATTTCATTTCATTCAGAAACATAAAAGCAATTATACATAAGTCGAAACCATGATATTTATTCAGCATTCATGTTTAAAACTATGCATTTAATCTCATATAGCATTTCTTTATCTCAAAAACATGATCAAATAAATCTTAGGCTTATTAGGTGTCGGGTTTTGTTTTACAATCAAGGGTTGCACGAGAAGGCACGAAAACACAAATAAATCAGAGTCTAAGGGTAGGGATACCATTACCATCTTAAATTACACCCCTTACCTCGATCTATCGAAATCTCCGTGCTCAAGTGGTGACGCCTTTTAGTACCTCCCTTAATTCCTTCTACGATCAGCTACACTGAAATCGTATATTTAGCACCCTATTCGTGCGAATTGCCCGAATTGCGTTAAAATCGTAACCTATTCGTTACTACTGCGTGTGTACCTATTATTGTACGTACCTAAGTCAACACGCACGTTTATATATTTCCCCTACCACATTATTTTGTATGTACAATTATTGACATACACCTTATTATATACCTCTACATGTATGTACACATAAATACATATATATACACTCCCATATGCATATATGTATATATATATATATATATTTATTTATTTGTTTTCACTCTTTACCTATCTCATATATACATTCTTTGTATATATATCTATATACTAGCACAAATTCATCCTATATACACTCATATGTATATGCACCTAAAATATATATATATATACAATCTTATATATATATATATATATATATATATATATATATATATCATTGTTTTTTTTTCTTTTTTTCTTATCACATATATATATATATATATGTATCCTTGTTTGTATATATACTAAAACACACATTTATTTTATACACTCATTTGTATATACACCCAAGTATATACACATTTTTCATATACTCCTATATGTATGTACACCTAAGTTTATACTCATATTTATTTTATCCTTGGCTTTCCTTATTCATTTGTCAAATATATGTACATATACTAACATACCCTTTCATCATACACACCTATATGTATATACCCAAATATATATATATATATATATTTTTATTTACATATATACATATATATATTATCACTTGTCTCCATTATTCAATATCACTAATATATATTTCATTGCCTACTTCTCATCATTCCATTTTTGTCTAATTTAATCTATAACTAACATGCTTGTATCTACCACCCATCTATCTCCATTTACAATGAATATACATACATGTATATACATATATACTTTACCTCATCATGCTTATACACAATCACTTATCTATATACATGTACAATTTGAATATACATATATACACATATTTTTACCTCTTTTCTTCCTCTTTTTTTTTGCTTTTCTTCCAATCTCATCGGATGAAAAAAATGAAGAAACCGATAGCAATTGTTGTTGTTCCAATGCAGTCCGTAAGGTGGAACCACCGTTCTGCCACCAAGAGGCTACCGCTGTTCCAGGGGTCCAAGGCTTCAGCCGACCCCTTCCCCTGTTTCGTCCAACTCCAGCTGAGGGGTGAAGGTCTGCAGCCCCATGCTGCCATTTTACTGCAGCTCTCGGTCTACCTCAATGGAGCTTTGATTTCCTTTCTTCCTCAGCTCCCGGTCTGCCTCAACTCAGCTCCCTCACGGTTCCCTGCTTCAGCTCGCTACGTTCCTGCTCTGTTTCCATTCCAGGTTTTACATCGATTCAATCAAGCCTCGGCTTGCTCCAGTCAGTCATCCCCTGCCTCTCGGTTCCACCTCCAGCAGCAACTCCATCTTCCTCGGTCTACACCTTCCTTTCTTTCTTTCTTTCTTTTTTTCCCCGGTCGGCTCTCCTGCTCCAGATTTTCTTTTCGGGTTCTGCTTCACTCCTCGATCTCGGTCTGCTGCAAATTTTCCAGCTGCTCCTATTTCCTTCTTCTTCCTCGGTTCATGCTTCTTCTCCTTCCAGCTTCATTTTCTGCTTTAGTCTCCTTCTTCCTCTTCTTTCTCAGCCGATCAGCCTTCCTCCCTTCTCTTCCTTTCTTCCCTCTTTACTTTTCTCCCTTTGGTTTGTTTTCCCGCCCCTGCTAGCTCCTCTCTGTTTTGATTTGTTTCTTTCTTTTTTTCATTTAACAGAGACGGAATTGGCTTTCTTTGAAAGCCAATTCCGTACAACCTATTATATATATATAATATTAATATATATATATTATATTAACATATATATATATGTTATATTAATAGGTAGATAGATATTTGTTTGTTTGTATTATTATTATTATTATTATTATTTTTGTTTTGTCTCCATTTATAAATTCTTGTCTCATGCTTTATTTATCATTTACTGATACTTATATATTAAATAATATACATTACATAATATATATATATGTTATATATATATATATTATTACCTATCTATTTAAATGTCATGTATATTTATACATACACGTACGCCCATGTATATATATATATCTACATATATACATCTTCTTGTAAAATTATCCAAGGGCATAATATCCATGTCTTCCATGAAACTCTCCTTATTTCGAAAATAAAATAGTATTGGGATTCCATCATTCTTCGTAAATTCTCGATACAAGTGTTTACATCCACAATTTTCCATTTAACAAATTAAAATTCTCTAATCCCTCTGTACTTGCATTCGCTTTATCACTTCTTGTATCTTCGAGTTCCCGGTCCTTCACGGGCTTCTCGGCTCCTATATTCTCGAGCCCTACAACAAATATTCGTACTTACATTAAAATATGTTATTCTCATTTTTTTATACTCTAATTAAATGTAGAAAATTTGTGGGGTTTACATTCTCCCCACCTTAAAAGAATTTGGTCCTCCAAATTCCTCTTAGTCCTTCAGAATAAATGAGGCTACTTCTTGACACTGTTAGGTCTCCCGGGCGGTGAGGTATTTTTAAAAAGCTTTATTGACCGTCAGACTTGACCACACAAACCGATTATGGAGTACAAGTATTCATGATTCAATTTCAATAAGGAATTAGGTTACCAAACTTATCACAATGTCACATTTATCCTTAGTGAGAACTTATTCTCAATTCATATCGTTTGATCCGAATCATTTCACGTAACAGAGATATTCATACCTTACATACCTCTCTCATTCCAATATGACTCGTATATTCAAGATTTTTCATCAATAGACAAACTCATAAAATTTATTCCTTAACTGTAAGGCATACAACAAACTTACTAGGTAAGGAGAAGGTTACAGTCTTAGAGTGGCAATCTCAACTTACACGGTTTGTGGCTAGCTAATCCATACGCAAAATTATATCAAAGCCATACATGCTTAACCAAATTAGATCTACTAATATGATCCTATCTCCTACCTTAATTTCACAATTCTTACACACCACATCAGTCATAGGCAAAGGTTCTTCCATGAGTGATAGGTTTCTTGGCTTTCTCTGCTGTGGTAGCCCATCTCTGTGGGACTTGTCTCTAGGGAGCTTACCTATCAGGTTGTCGTGGTAGCACTGGGGACGATGGAACCTTCTTCAGTGGGCAATTTTTAATTAGGTGTCCCCTCTGTCCACACCTAAAACAGTTCCCTGTGGCCCTGTAACAAATACCTTCATGGGGTTTACCGCACTCCCTACATATCGTCCCATATTGCTGCGGACCTCTGATAGTCTGTAGAGTAGGTACAGGAATAGTGGGCCAATCAACCCTAGTCTTAGATTCATCTGTCCTCTGCCTCTTAGGCTGGCCCCTCCGAAATTCCTGTCTCACCAACTCTGTCCGCATACTCTCATCTCTGTTCTTTCGTTTAAGGCCATACTCCGTCTGTGTAACATTCAGGCCTCTCTCAACCATCTGTGCTCTTCCCAGGGCATCCTGAAATTCAGTAATCCATAACCCCAAAAGACGATCTCAAATAGCTGGCCTCAACCCTGCTAGGAACCTCTCAGTCCGACGTTCTTCATTCTGGAACGTCTCCGGATCATACCTCATTAGCTTAGTGAACTTACTTTCATACACATCCACAGTCATACTATCCTGTACCAAATTCAAAAAATTCATTCTCAACTTCTACTGGGCAGCTAGTGGAACATACTGCTTCCTAAAAGCTGTGGAGAATGCATCCCAACTAATCACCGGATGCTGAGCAGTCAGAAGGACCTTGGTGGATCCCCACCAATACTCTGCTTGGCCCTGCAACATGTAAGTGGCCATAGAGACCTTCTCAACATCAGAACACCCCAGAAAGTCGAATATCTTTCCAAGGCTCACTAGCCACTCTTCGGCTTCTATCGGATTCTTAATTCCCTTAAAAGCTCGAGGCCTCATCTTCAGGAAATCTCTCATCCTACCGATATTCCTCTCCTCCCTCCGGGCCTGTATAGGAGGAGGCGCCATAGGTACTGGAGGAACTGGTGGAGGAGGAGGTGGCGGTGCTTGCGGAGGAGTTTGCACCGGAGTAGGAACTGGTGCTGTGCCAGCAGAATCAGAAACATTTGCCCCTAGATGTTGGGCAACCATGGCAGCTATCGACTCCAAACCTCGCTCGAGGCGCTGCTCCAATCGCTGCTTAAACTGAGCCATACGAGTACGAGGACTCTCTGGCTCGGGTGGAGGAGGTGGAGGTGGCTGAGCCTGCCTCCGAGTACGTCCGCGTTTTCCACTCATCGTGCAGTGATCTAATACCTGCGCGTAATTCCAAAGATCAAACCTTAAAGTCATTAGGTATACATTACCTACAACCAGACAAGCACAGACATTGGGATGTAAATTAATCCTTATTTTTGACACCGACAGTACTAGACAACCTTTGCTCCGATACCACTTAAACTGTAACGACCCTTGACCCTTGAAAATCGGGGAATTTTTTTTTTGAATTTAATTTACCCACTTATTCCCTTAATCACTTAGGTTGCATTCCTGCTCAGTGTCAAATCGCTTTTCCTAATTCTTAATCCGTAATTATATTTAAATTCCATATTTTAACCTATATGGTCGATAGAAATTTCGGCAGCATAACGACTTACATATGAGCCTACCCACCTGCAATTCAGTTGTTTTAACAATCCTGATATCCACAACTACCAAGTATACTTTCCAAATCAACATTTGCAACTCGATACATTCATATCGATTAATACCAATCATCTTACAGCCTAGTCCCAAGAATCATATTCTCTACATCATTTCCTTACAAATTTCATCCCAACAAAACATTCCCAGTATATGTCTATGCGTACAAATGTGTCTGGTAAAGGAATGTAATTGTATACCTTGACTGCGTGTACAAAAAGTAGCTTAGGGTAGCTCTTTCCCACCAGCCTACGTCGTGTACGAGGCAAAAAGCTTCTATAGATCACTGCAAATAATCTGAAAGGTAGAGGGGTGAGCTTTCGAGAAAAAGCCCAGTAAGAAATGCATTTAAAATGATCATGGTAGTTAAATCACATTTAATGCATGATAAAACTAAGAGATGACGTTTCTTTACAAATATCACATAACTTCCAAGAAGCGTATATATAAAACACAATCGATAGAAATATAATTTCGAAGGACAAATCTATTTAGTTACATCACAAACTATCGAAACACACCGAACTCTAAATTATTTCAAAACCGATAAAACTTTAAAAGCATAACTGATGCAAAAACATATATCGGAGGATCAAAATCATTTAGCAAAGTTCATATCGGATGGAGACTTGGATAACTTATAGAGGGAAGTCATAAATATGCCCGAAGGAAGAATTCATATACATTCATAAACGCCACAAAGGCACGCACGACAAAAATGCATTGACCATATGGCACTTTGCATCTGTAGGACTCAAGAGGTGGCCCCCCACAGTCACACAGACTGTGTGGCACTTTGCTCCTACAGATCTCAAGAGGTGGCCCTCACGATCGTATGTCTTTGTGAACCGCGTGGCACTTTGCTCCCGTCGGACTCAAGAGGTAACCCCCACAGTAACATAAACTATGTGGCACTTTGCTCCCACAGAACTCAAGAGGTGACCATCATGTTCGCATGTCTTTGTGAATCGCATGGTACTTTGCTCCCACAAAACTCAAGAGGTAACACCCACAGTAACATAGACTGTGTGGCACTTTGCTCCCGTCGGACTCAAGAGGTAACCCCCACGTTCACATGTCATTGTGGAAATTGCGTGGCACTTTTGTCACGACCCAAATTACCCAAAAATCAGAGTTAATTTTTCGCTTTTGTTTATTTTCCTACTTAAATTCTTACCTGTCTTCTGATCGTGACCACACTCCACTAACTAATTGGGTTGTGCGTCAATGCCAGTCCCACCATACATTTACCATAGTACTTATTTTTTTCTCCAGTCATTTATAATTATTTACAATATTTATACATCCCCTAAAGTTACTTATAAACATGTTACTCTGCTATGCTTATGTAGATACAATATGTACAAGTGTATATACCTTATGTTGATGGGCAGCAGCGGATATCCGGAATGCAGTACTGAGTCGCCTCAACTTCAACTGGAGATTATCTGTGGGAGAAAATGAAAGGGGTGAGCTCATCAAGCTCAGTAAGGCAATCCTACGAACAAGTAGGTAACCATACAACCTACATGAACGTGGTGCCATGTATAAACCACCCTTTCTCCACACATTTTAAAACAAATGATATGAGTTATGATGTTATGTAAATCAAGTTTGCACAGAAAATTCAACATGCAATTATATTCAAATCATATCTTTCTCGTTTAAAATTTCACAGTAAAGTCAGGACTCGACCCCTCCTTCGGGTGATCCTGACTCACACAAAATCATGAAAATTCCTTTACATCACATATGGGTTTAAAAAACATGAAAATAACCATCATGCACATTTAATTTAAAACCCGGTTTGATCTCATTAAAATCGTCGACATGCGAGACTAGGCAACATCTGTATATCGGCAATAACCAGGACTATGGCCATGTGTGTCCTCGTGAGTCCCTCTAGCTACACGGATCCTAGTGTGCGAGGTCTCACCCTGATCGGGAACTGCCCGGGAGGTGGGTCAATCCAACCCGTCAGTCTTATCCGATCCCACGCATCCGAAGATGCCGTATCCGAAGATACCCCGTATCACAAAGATACCGTATCCGAAGACACCCCGTATCACAAAGATACCGTATCCGAAGATACCCCGTATCACAAAGATACCGTATCCGAAGATACCCCACGGTACATCGTACTCCATGCTACTTGCACGGTACATCGTACTCCATGGACCCATATCACTCTTGGTACTCCAGCCCAAATGGCCTGCTTCCCACAGAGAGGTTTTGTTTCTCAATACTCATGCCATGTCTCAAAACGCACGTGCGAGCCTATTAAATCGGTGACACACAGTCTACCCGATGCTCCAAGCACGGCTCATCGCATGTTCTCATAAAATCAGTGCGAGCGATCTCAGTACTCTCATCAAATCCAGTAAAACTGGCAGAGCCCGCTTTACAACCCCACAAGGCCGCCAACCTCATCCCTCACTCTCACCCTGCTTAAGAGGTCTTTTGAGCCTGTTGGGCCTTTTGGCTGACTCCAAGGGCAGACAGCGCTACTCCACAAATCCAGTAAAACTAGTGCGAGCTAGGCTCTAGCACTATATATATAAATCACATGAAAATCTTATAAAATCTAGTGCGAGTTAGACTCTAGCACCGTGTCACGAAAAGCATGTGAAATCTGGTGCGAGTTATACTCTAGCACCTATGCATGTAAAACTCTAGTGCGAGCTCTCGCTCCAGCACCAATGCATGCATCACCCAAATCAAAACATCGTGCGAGCCTGAGCTCCAGCACGTCACATATCAATAAAAACACGTAGGCGGCTCTGTTTCCTCAAAAAAGTTTTCAAAACAATTATATTGCTGAAGGTATGCAATGCTGTGCATTTTCTTTCAAGGTTAGCCAGCCTACTCATGCATGCATCAAAACACCTCCAGAATGAGCAGGAACCTCTTGTTCTTGCTCCTCCCAATTTTTCCTAAATTTATAAATTTTACCCTTAACAAGGGTATTTTGGTAATTTGCCCATTCGGGGCACTAAAATTATTATTTGACCTCTAGACCCTTCAGATAATTTTTAAAGACTGCATATGAACTTGAAATTGCATAAAGTTTACCTCTAGCAGTCCGTAGAATTCCCTTACCTGGAATCGCGCGCAGACTAAACCTGTCTCGATGATACCGAACCTCTCGGCCCAAGTGCGCGCCAACCAAAAGCACGTAACTGCATATAACCACATAGTCGAGGTTAATTCAATTATCCTGATCAGTATATTGCATTTACTGATCAACTTTAAAGTATTGGACCTTATCTACCTTATTGGGTCTCGGCCCATTTCAGCCCTTTTTATATTTATTAATTCCCTTCTTCGGGTATACCGGGCTTATACAGCTTTCTAATAATTATCAGGCTTCGATCCAAATTTATTGGATAGCCCGTATACCATTTACGACAATTATATTACGACTCCGAATAATATTCCTTCCTACGCGAAATTAATCCATAATTCCGTAAAATAATTAAAACTCGGTATTTAAAGAACTCTGATTGCCGAAATTAAACTGTAGTTACCCGATACGATGCGGGGTACGAGAATCAGAGCTCGATCGGCTCTCGTTCGGTCTCTATCGTAAAGCTGCACAATTAGGTAAATCCGGATTATTTTCCATTAAAATAATATTAAATTAAATTTCTGGAATTTACCCGTAGGTCAATTTCGACCCTCGGTCAACTTACCCGAACCTCGAGTCGTCCCCGGTAAATTTCTTTCCTTTTTCCCTTTTTCCTTTCTTTTCTTTCCTCTTTCCTTCCTTTTCCTTTCTTTTCTTTCCTCTTTCCTTCCTTTTCCTTTCTTTTCTTTCTTTTCGGCCAAACGGTGCCGTTTACTGCCAATTGTCGTCGCCGGCATTTTCGGCGGTCTCACAGGCAAAGACCGGTCTCAAAAGAACCGGCTTCTTCCCCTGAGTGCTTCGGTAGCCTCCGTTTCAGCCCAGACGCGGTGATTCGCCGGGAATCGGGCCGTTTCTCCGTCTGTCTTCCTTCGCTACGATCAGCTTGCTCCGGCCACCTGGCGGCGTGATTCCGATGCCCACGTGCTCGCCGGTCTCTCCTCTTCCTCTTGGTAGCTTCGTCGGAGCCCGTCGGTCGCTGGTGTGCTGGAATCGACGGTGAGGGTCGTGGGTCACTTTCGGTTTCCTGGTTTCGGGTTCTCCCGAGCCTTTCTCTCTCCTCTTTTTTTTTGTTTCAGATTCTTTTTTTTTATTTTTATTATTATTATTATAGTTTATTTAATAATTTCACTATTCATTAAAATACTCCATAAAATCCAAAATATCTACACTTATATTATTTTTATTCTAATTTAATTTAAATTTAATTTATTAAATATATTTTTCTCCAAATTTTTGATATTATTCCTTCGCGCTTTTCGAGATATCATTCCGGTTTCGGTATTTTTAAAATTTCCGAATCTTGATCAATTGACCCAAATTGTATAATTTCCTCATTATCGATCAAGATATCTTACATCCTTATTTTAAATTAAAATTTTCTTATCGCCTTAATACCGGGTTTTGGTATTTTTACCATTTTACCCCTGCTCTTGTTTCGAAAATCAATTTTACCTGACCTTCCTTCATACATCCCCCATCTTTTCTTATTTAATTTTCGTATTTTAATTAAATTCGGGTCTTACAACTCTCCCCCACTTAAGGAATTTGGTCCTCCAAATTAGAACCAAGTCATATGAGTCCATATACAACTCCGGGTACATCGATCGTATCATACTCTTAAATTCTTATGTGACCTTCTCCGGAGTGTATTACTACCAAAGGACTTTAATTAGGGAGATCATCTTAAACCTCAATACTTTCTCTTTCCTGTTTAATGCCCGAATCAACTTTTTCAATATACTTATAATTGCATTAAGCTGAACTGTTGGATCTCATATCTTATCACCTATGCTGGATCTGGATAGTATTCCCGAAGCATCAAAAGATGGGACACATTGTGGGTGCCTGCTTATTCAAGTGGAAATGCCACCTACAGGTCTTATCTCCCACTTGTCCAATCTCTCAAAATATTCCATCCAGCGCAACTCAATTTATCTTCTTTCAAAAGCTCGCTATGTCCTTATTCCCTTAGGACGAGTAACTTTCAACCATACTAATTCACCAAGGGTGAATTCCAATACTTGTCTATCTGCTCTGAGGTGTTCTTAATCTCTCATCCTTAACTAAACATCCTCAAAGACTTATTATCCAAAGTCGAAAATAATTCTATCTGTCACCCACTTTTTCTTATCCAATTTGGGGAACAACCCCTACAACCATACACTGCCTCATATCTTGTTATCCCGATACTCAAGTAGCAACTGTCACTATTGACGAATTCGATTTGTAATAACTGATCATCCCAGGAGCATAAAAATCAAGGGCACACGCTTTCATCGGATCCTCCAGAACCTGTACAGTCCTCTCTGACTGACCATCTGTCTGAGGATGAAAAGCTGTGCTAATACTCAGTCGGGTTCCCATAGCTTCCTGAAAAATATTCCCTGAAGTAAGAAGTGAAGCGGGAATCCCTATATGATACCATGCTCACTGGAACGCTACTTAATGTTCCACAATCTTCCTTATACCTGAATCCTCATACACACTCTGAGTATTTGGGGATTTCATAACCAGAAGGTGGGTAGACTTAGTCAACTTAGCGACTATAATCCAAATAGCCTCGTAATTCTCCTGGGTTCTCTGTAACCCATCACGAAATTTATGGAGACTTGCTCTCATTTTCTGTGCCAAGTCGATATAGGTAGAGGCTGCAATAACTCTGCAGACTTTTAATACTCTACCTCATTCTACTGACATACTAGGCACTTTTTCACAATCTCTACCATATCTCTTTTCACCTTTGACCACCAATACCCTTTTCGAGATTTCATATTTACATTCTTTACTTTCCGTATGCACCGTATATCCCGAAGAGTGAGCTTCTGACAATATTACTATCTCATTAACTGTGGTCCTGGGGAGCACTTATATTGTCTCTGAACCTCTCTGTAAATCATCAACACTCGCTGTGAACTCTGTCACTGTACCCTTCTGAATCTGACCCACACTATCGACACCCTGCCGATCATTACGCTAAGCCTGTCAAATCCGGACACTCTCATCAGGTTCTAGTCTCAGGCTAGCTGTCATACAATCACTGTCATCATCAGAAGGGATCACATCAATACTGAGGTTCACAACTGCTTTAGCTGCTCATGCTCCCTGACTATTATATGTAATACCATCCCTATGCTCTTTTTGCTCAAAGCATCAGCCTTTCCTGGGTGGTACAATTTTCACAATCAAAATCTCTCAGAAGCTCTAACCCACTATGTATTCTCATATTCGCCTCTTTCTATGAAAACAGATACTTGAGGCTTTATGATTAGTGCATATCCACAATTCCTCATCGTGTACCTAGTAGTGCCATCTACTCAGTACAAATACTATCGCTGCCAACTTTAAATCATGGGTCAGATAGTTTATTTCGTAATCAAGGAGTTGTCTGACTCCAAAATTGACTATCTTCCCATTATACATCAATACACAACTCATTCATAATTTTGAGGTATCCATACTCACTGAGAACCTCTTGAGCTGTTGGGTATGGTGAAATTAATCACGGTGGTCAATTCATACTTCACTACGCCGAAATTCACGTCACATCTATCATCTCACTCAAAGACCACGTTTTCATAGTTAAACGTGTCAACCAAGTAAACCATATTGAGAACTCGCAACAACCCATTTGTAAAAGCCATTTTCAATTATTGCTTACAATTTGCCCTAGACTTTAAATACACCCAACATATCATCGATAATGATGATTACAACTTGGTCCAATCTTTGACTTATTTACGCATAAGCGTATAAGATCCTCCAAAATCGCTTACGTTTTCAGGTACTAACCTGCGTCATTTCCTTTTCTTATCTTAACGGCTCTTATTAAATTTTTTTTTTACTATGTTAACCTTTATGGTTTGTCGAATTTTAATATTCTTATGTCTTAGTAAAGGTATCCTAATGCTAAAAGTATTTATTACGACAATCGATTTCACGCTATAAGTTATATATATATACTTTTAGACGCTGTCAAGTCTTCAGGCGGGGAGGTATTTTGAAATACCTTTATTAACCCTTAGACTTAACCACAATTACTTTACATATATGTCCTTGTGGTCACAATTTATATTCGCTACTAATTGCTTTAATCCTAATGACTTCATATCGTAAGGATGTTCTCACCTTGCATACGCCTCTTACTCCAATACATCTTGTATTCAGAATTAAGCATATCTCATCTTAAAGATTATCTCCTTAGTGTATCTATTATAACGAAACTCTTGTCATTATTCATTTCGTGAGTACAATCCTTTACTCCTTTAATTTCAACTGTTACACCCCTTTTTCTCACTTAAAATCTCTATATCCATATTCCGTTAATTAATCCTCCTCTATTGGGGTACTCATTTATCAATATTGTGCCCGATGATGTAGGCATTCATGCTTTTTACTCACTTATATGCGAATGAAGGCAGTATGAATAAATGTGTGGCACCAGGATAAATGAACATATATACTTCATTATTCATAACAAGTGTGGTATCTTACACCACATCCATAAAACATCAATAGTGTCCTGGTCCAAGACATCCTTTCGCCTTCGTCCAACAACCTACTTTCTTTTTTTTTTCTTTTCGGCTATGGCCTCCCTTTATGTTGCAGCTATACCAACGAAGTTTTTCTGTCTCTTTACTTTTCTATGGGGCGATCTCGCCCAACTCAGTGCAATCAAAATCAATGGTCCGTCTTACCACACTTAACGGCCATTTTTCCATCAATACAGTGTAGATATAGACCCTCTTTCCGTGGTATCCACCACACATTCCACACTGCTTACAGTGCTTACACTGCTACACTGCTTCGTAGCAGGTCGAGGTCCTCCAATCACAATGCCCCTTAAAAGTGCCAAAATTGGATGCACTGGGGCCTTACCAATTATCTTACTCCATGACTCGTCAAATTAAATCTTTTATCAATTACCATTTTCCCATTCTGACATTTCTGTCATTCTCAATTCTCTTTCTGTCTCTATTTCAGCCCTCACTACCTTTCCCAATCTCAGAGGCGTGCAATTCATGTTCTTATTTACCCAACTGTAAATCTGCGCACTGCCTCGGTATAAGCAATATCTCACGGGCCAATCGGGCTCTAATTGAAAATCTGAGCCCTTCCATAAACTTTTAGACATCTCGACTGTCACTTGTTCATGGTGTCGAGGTAATATCTGCCCAGGAATATAATTGAGTTTTATACTCATAAATTATACTCTTCAATAAATCAAATCCTCTGGGTCAGAGTAAGGAAATTTATCTATCATTCAATTTAAACAGTGTCCGGGATATCCTATCACCGGAATATATCCAAGATATTTCTCATATCAACTCTGAATGTTTAATACTTAAGATAGGTCGAGCGGGTTTCCACCAATGCTCCGCTGCGCCCTCTGACCTCATACATAATATGAGAAATTTGCTCCTCAAAATAATCTCCACACTCTGCTCCAACTTCGCGAAGCGTGTCTCAATACTGTCCGATCATTCTATCGGACTCAGTGGGGCATGCTTAACATTTACCTCCATTTCAATTTCATCCTGATTCTCATAGTCAACTCAGCACGATTTAGCAGACTCAGGTCTACCTCTACGACCTCTGCCTCGTGCACTATCTCATCTAACGCGACTCACATTAGGCATTCCTGCATTCTCAACCATTTCTTAGTCAAAACCCATCTCGATATACACTATTATATCTAACCAAGCACAGTAACACGGGGATGTAATTTCTAATTATCGACACTGACACACATCAGACCAATTGTTGCTCTGATACCACCTTTGTATGTCACGACCCAAATTACCCAAAAATCAGAGTTAATTTTTCACTTTTGTTTATTTTCCTACTTAAATTCTTACCTGTCTTCTGATCGTGACCACACTCCACTAACTAATTGGGCTGTGCGTCAATGCCAGTCCCACCATACATTTACCATAGTACTTATTTTTTTCTCCAGTCATTTATAATTATTTACAATATTTATACATCCCCTAAAGTTACTTATAAACATGTTATTGTGCTATGCTTATGTAGATACAATATGTACAAGTGTATATACCTTATGTTAATGGGCAGCAGCGAAAATCCGGAATGCAGTACTGAGTCACCTCAACTTCAACTGGAGATTATCTGTGGGAGAAAATGAAAGGGGTGAGCTCATCAAGCTCAGTAAGGCAATCCTACGAACAAGTAGGTATCCATACAACCTACATGAACGTGGTGTCATGTATAAACCACCCTTTCTCCACACATTTTAAAACAAATGATATGAGTTATGATGTTATGTAAATCAAGTTTGCACGAAAAATTCAACATGCAATTATATTCAAATCATATCTTTCTCGTTTAAAATTTCACAGTAAAGTCAGGACTCGACTTTCCTTCGGGTGATCCTGACTCACACAAAATCATGAAAATCCCTTTACATCACATATGGGTTTAAAAAGCATGGAAATAACCATCATGCACATTTAATTTAAAACCCGATTTGATCTCATTAAAATCGTCGACATGCGAGACTAGGCAACATCTGTATATCGGCAATAACCAGGACTATGGCCATGTGTGTCCTCGTGAGTCCCTCTAGCTACAGGGATCCTAGTGTGCGAGGCCTCACCCTGATCGGGAACTGCCCGGGAGGTGGGTCAATCCAACCCGTCAGTCTTATCCGATCCCACGCATCCGAAGATGCCGTATCCGAAGATACCCCGTATCACAAAGATACTGTATCCGAAGATACCCCGTACCACAAAGATACCGTATCCGAAGATACCCCGTATCACAAAGATACCGTATCCGAAGATACCCCACGGTACATCGTACTCCATGCTACTTGCATAGTACATCGTACTCCATGGACCCATATCACTCTAGGTACTCCAGCCTAAATGGCCTGCTGCCCACAGAGAGGTTTTGTTTCTCAATACTCATGCCATGTCTCAAAATGCACGTGCGAGCCTATTAAATCAGTGACACACAGTCTACCCGATGCTCCAAGCACGGCTCATCTCATGTTCTCATAAAATCAGTGCGAGCGATGCTCAGTACTCTCATCAAATCCAGTAAAACTGGCAGAGCCCGCTTTACATCCCCACAAGGCCGCCAACCTCATCCCTCACTCTCACCTCGCTTAAGAGGTCTTTTGAGCCTGTTGGGCCTTTTGGCTGACTCCAAGGGCAGACAGCGTTACTCCACAAATCCAGTAAGACTAGTGCGAGCTAGGCTCTAGCACTCTATATATAAATCACATGAAAATCTTATAAAATCTTGTGCGAGTTAGACTCTAGCACCGTGTCACGAAAAGCATGTGAAATCTGGTGCGAGTTATACTCTAGCACCTATGCATGTAAAACTCTAGTGCGAGCTCTCGCTCCAGCACCAATGCATGCATCACCCAAATCAAAACATCGTGCGAGCCTGAGCTCCAGCACGTCACATATCAATAAAAACACGTAGGCGGCTCTGTTTCCTCAAAACAGTTTTCAAAACAATTATATTGTTGAAGGTATGCAATGCTGTGCATTTTCTTTCAAGGTTAGCCAGCCTACTCATGCATGCATCAAAACACCTCCAGAATGAGCAGGAACCTCTTGTTCTTGCTCCTCCCAATTTTTCCTAAATTTATAAATTTTACCCTTAACAAGGGTATTTTGGTAATTTGCCCATTCGGGGCACTAATATTATTATTTGACCTCTAGACCCTTCAGATAATTTTTTAAGACTGCATATGAACTTGAAATTGCATAATGTTTACCTCTAGCAGTTTGTAGAATTCCCTTACCTGGAATCGCGCGCAGACTAAACCTGTCTCGATGATACCGAACCTCTCGGCCCAAGTGCGCGCCAACCAAAAGCACGTAACTGCATATAACCACATAGTCGAGGTTAATTCAATTATCCTGATCAGTATATTGCATTTACTGATCAACTTTAAAGTATTGGACCTTATCTACCTTATTGGGTCTCGGCCCATTTCAGCCCTTTTTATATTTATTAATTCCCTTCTTCGGGTATACCGGGCTTATACAGCTTTCTAATAATTATCGGGCTTCGATCCAAATTTATTGGATAGCCCGTATACCATTTACGACAATTATATTACGACTCCGAATAATATTCCTTCCTACGCGAAATTAATCCATAATTCCGTAAAATAATTAAAACTCGGTATTTAAAGAACTCTGATTGTCGAAATTAAACTGTACTTACCCGATACGATGCGGGGTACGAGAATCAAAGCTCGATCGGATCTCGTTCGGTCTCTGTCGTAAAGCTGCACAATTAGGTAAATCTGGATTATTTTCCATTAAAATAATATTAAATTAAATTTCTGAAATTTACCCGTAGGTCAATTTCGACCCTCGGTCAACTTACCCGAACCTCGAGTCGTCCCCGGTAAATTTCTTTCCTCTTTCCTTCCTTTTCCTTTCTTTTCTTTCCTCTTTCCTTCCTTTTCCTTTCTTTTCGGCCAAACGGTGCCGTTTACTGCCAATTGCCGTCGCCGGCGTTTCCGGCTGTCTCACCGACCAAGACCGGTCTCAAAAGAACTGGCTTCTTCCCCTGAGTGCGTCGGTAGCCTCCGTTTCAGCCCAGACGTGGTGATTCACTGGGAATCGGCCCGTTTCTCCGTCGGTCTTCCTTCGCTCCGATCGGCCTGCTCCGGCCACCTGGCGGCGTGATTCCGGTGCCTACGTGCTCGCCGGTCTCTCCTCTTCCTCCTGGTAGCTTCGTCGGAGCCCGTCGATCGCCGGTGTGCTGGAATCGACGGTGAGGGTCGCGGGTCACTTTCGATTTCCTGGTTTCGGGTTCTCCCGAGCCTTTCTCTCTCCTTTTTTTTGTTTCAGATTCTTTTTATTATTATTATTATTATTATTATTATTATTATAGTTTATTTAATTATTTCACTATTCATTAAAATACTCCATAAAATCCAAAATATCTACACTTATATTATTTTTATTCTAATTTAATTTAAATTTAATTTATTAAATATATTTTTCTCCAAATTTTCGATATTATTCCTTCGCGCTTTTTGAGATATCGTTCCGGTAATTTTTTGATATTTTTAAAATTTCTGAATCTTGATCAATTGACCCAAATTGTATAATTTCCTCATTATCGATCAAGATATCTTACATCCTTATTTTAAATTAAAATTTTCTTACCGCCTTAATACCGGGTTTTGGTATTTTTACCATTTTACCCCTGCTCTTGTTTCGGAAATCAATTATACCTGACCTTCCTTCATACATCCCCCATCTTTTCTTATTTAATTTTCATATTTTAATTAAATTCGGGTCTTACAACTTTGCTCCCACAGAACTCAAGAGGTAACCCCCACAGTAACATAGACTGTGTGGCACTTTGCTCCCGTCAGACTCAAGAGGTGACCCCCATGTTCGCATGTCTTTGTGAATCACATGGTACTTTGCTCCCACAGAACTCAAGAGGTAACCCCCACAGTAACATAGACTGTGTGGCACTTTGCTCCCGTCGGACTCAAGAGGTAACCCCCACATTCACATGTCATTGTGGAAATTGCGTGGCACTTTGCTCCCACAGAACTCAAGAGGTAACCCCCACAGTAACATAGACTGTGTGGCACTTTGCTCCCGTCAGACTCAAGAGGTAACCCCCACAATTCCACTATACATGCCCTTTTTGTCTTAAAACAGAGTTTTCAAAATCTTACTTGGGTTTTTATAGCTCATTAACTCATATCGAGTAATAAAATCAAATTTCTTGAAATCTGAAAACTTTTTCATAAAACAGAAAGATGGTGTGGCACTTTGTTCCCGTAGGACTCAAGAGGTGGCCCCCACAATCGCCTTTCAAAAACAAATTTCATTTCTCAAACATAGGTTCACATACCAAATTTCATTTCATTCAGAAACATAAAAGCAATTATACATAAGTCGAAACCATGATATTTATTCAGCATTCATGTTTAAATCTATGCATTTAATCTCATATAGCATTTCTTTATCTAAAAAACATGATCAAATAAATCTTAGGCTTATTAGGTGTTAGGTTTTGTTTTACAATCAAGGGTTGCACGAGAAGGCACGGAAACACATAAATAAATCGGAGTCTAAGGGTAGGGATACCATTACCATCTTAAATTACACCCTTTACCTCGATCTATCGAAATCTCCGTGCTCAAGTGGTGACACCTTTTAGTACCTCCCTTAATTGCTTCTACGATCACCTACACCGAAATCGTATATTTAGCACCCTATTCGTGCGAATTGCCCGAATTACGTTAAAATCGTAACCTATTCGTTACTACTGCGTGTGTACCTATTATTATACGTACCTAAGTCAACACGCACGTTTATATATTTTCCCCTACCACATTATTTTGTATGTACAATTATTGACATACACCTTATTATATACCTCTACATGTTTGTACACATAAATACATATATATACACTCCCATATGCATATATGTATATATATATATTTATTTGTTTTCACTCTTTACCTATCTCATATATACATTCTTTGTATATATATCTATATACTAGCACAAATTCATCCTATATACACTCATATGTGTATGCACCTAATCTATATATAAACACTCTTATATATATATATATATCATTGTTTTCTTTTCTTTTTTTTTCTTATCACATATATATATATATATATATATATCCTTGTTTGTACATATACTAAAACACACATTTATTTTATACACTCATTTGTATATACACCTAAGTATATACACATTTTTCATATACTCCTATATGTATATACACCTAAGTTTATACTCATATTTATTTTATCCTTGGCTTTCCTTATTCATTTGTTAAATATATGTACATATACTAACATACCCTTTCATCATACACACCTATATGTATATACCCAAATATATATATATATATATATATTTTTATTTACATATATACATATATATATTATCACTTGTCTCCATTATTCAATATCACTAATATATATTTCTTTGCCTACTTCTCATCATTCCATTTTTGTCTAATTTAATCTATAACTAACATGCTTGTATCTACCACCCATCTATCTCCATTTACAATGAATATACATACATGTATATACATATATATACTTTACCTCATCATGCTTATACACAATCACTTATCTATATACATGTACAATTTGAATATACATATATACACATATTTTTACCTCTTTTCTTCCTCTTTTTTTTGCTTTTCTTCCAATCTCATCGGATGAAAAAAATGAAGAAATTGACAGCAATTATTGATGTTCCAATGCAGTCCGCAAGGTGGAACCACCGTTTTGCCACCAAGAGGCTGCCGCTGTTCCAGGGGTCCAAGGCTTCAGCCGACCCCTTCCCCTGTTTCGTCCAACTCCAGCTGAGGGGTGAAGGTCTACAGCCGCATGCTGCCGTTTTACTACAGCTCTCGGTCTGCCTCAAAGGAGCTTTGATTTCCTTTCTTCCTCAGCTCCTGGTCTGCCTCAGCTCGCTCCCTCATGGTTCCCTGCTTCAGCTCGCTACGTTCCTGCTCTGTTTCCGTTCCAGGTTTTACATCGATTCAATCAAGCCTCGATTTGCTCCAGTCAGTCATCCCCTGCCTCTCGGTTCCACCTCCAGCAGCAACTCCCTCTTCCTCGGTCTACACCTTCCTTTCTTTCTTTCTTTCTTTTTTTCCCTCGGTCAGCTCTCCCGCTCTAGATTTTCTTTTCGGGTTCTGCTTCACTCCTCGATCTCGGTCTGCTGCAAATTTTCCAGCTGCTCCTATTTCCTTCTTCTTCCTCGGTTCATGCTTCTTCTCCTTCCAGCTTCATTTTCTGCTTCAGTCTCCTTCTTCCTCTTCTTCTCAGCCGATCAGCCTTCCTCCCTTCTCTTCCTTTCTACCCTCTTCTCTTTTCTCCCTTTGGTTTGTTTTCCTGCCCCTGCTAGCTCCTTTCTGTTTTGATTTGTTTCTTTCTTTTTTTCAATTAGCAGAGACGGAATTGGCTTTCTTTGAAAGCCAATTCCGTACAACCTATTATATATATAATATTAATATATATTATATTAACATATATATATATATGTTATATTAATAGGTAGATAGATATTTGTTTGTTTGTATTATTATTATTATTTTTTTTTTGTTTTGTCTCCATTTATAAATTCTTGTCTCATGCTTTATTTATCATTTACTAATACTTTTATATTAAATAATATACATTACATAATATATATATATGTTATATATATATATATTATTACCTATCTATTTAAATGTCATGTATATTTATACATACACGTACGCCCATGTATATATATATCTACATATACACATCTTCTTGTAAAATTATCCAAGGGCATAATATCCATGTCTTCCATGAAACTCTCCTTATTTCGAAAATAGAATATTATCAGGATTCCATCATTCTTCGTAAATTCTCGATACAAGTGTTTACATCCACAATTTTCCATTTAACAAATTAAAATTCTCTAATCCCTCCGTACTTGCATTCGCTTTATCACTTCTTGTATCTTCGAGTTCCTGGTCCTTCACGGGCTTCTCAGCTCCTATATTCGCGAGCCCTACAACAAATATTCGTACTTCCATTAAAATATGTTATTCTCATTTTTTTTATACTCTAATTAAATGTAGAAAATTTGTGGGGTTTACAAAGAACCATTCCAAAACCAGTATGAAATCCATGTGAAAACTAGTGTGAGCTAAGCTCCAGCACCCATGCGTATAAAACACATCAAATCTTGTGCGAGTCATGCTCTAGCACGCTTTCATTCTCACGAAAACCATGTAGGTGGCTCAATTCTTTGAAAAATATGGTTAACAAACCAAAACAACTCATTTCTTTTGCAATTCATTTTCAAATGTTAGCCAACCTACCAATCACTTGCTAAAAAGCAATAAAATATGATTTTCCAAAGCATTATGCTTTTATTTTCATGCACATTTCTCAAACACCCAACTTTTTACTCTTCAATCACCCAATATCATTTCCTAATATCTGATGCATTCTAACAAAGCATTTAAATGCCCAAATTGCTCACAGATATATCTAAGAGTCCACAGAATTTCCTTACCTCAATTTACTTGAGTGGGACTCTCTCTTCCTCTTAGTCTCTTACGCTCTTGGTTCGCCTTGCTCCGGTGTATCCTCTGGAGCTGCGATTCATTCATCTAAGTCACTTGAGTTAATGTTGTTAACTCCCATTTTGACTTCACTAGTCAATGTAACTCATTCATGCATTTTACAATGCCTAAATCCACATTTTATCCCTTTTTGGTAAACCTCAAAATTTATTCACTAACATCTTAAAATAATAGTCATAACACTATTATCACTTCAAGATACCCCATTCATCATTAATCTCAATATATTTCACTTTCTCACACTAGACCATTTCTAGGTCATGGTGGATTCATTCTACTCTAGGTAGTTTCTACCATTTCTATGCATACAAAATCATTTCCCACATCAATATCAAAATAATGTACTTAATTATTTCATTAGAAACTCACCTTTTTGGATTTCCTCTTTGCTCCAGATAGAAATGTACCTTGTTCCTCAAATCCAACAAATAAGGAAAATGCCTCCAAGCTATGTTGTTCTTGTGAGACCCCGTACATGTATAGTTGTAATGTGTGTAATGGGATCAATGAATGCCAATGGACTTGTAAGGTATATTGTAATTGATGTAAGCCCATGGATTCAAAGTACATATATGTAATATGATTTGTAATGTACACACAAGTTCCATTTTGTATGAATATGAAGAAATGAGTTCTTGCAAGTAAAGGATATGATTGGAACTTAAAATGAGTAGTGGGGTAAATGGAAGGAAGTTGCATGAATATAAATGCTTCAATTTGGTTTATATAGCATACCTTTGGACATACAATGAATGCACACAAGTTTCAAGGTGCATAAGGTATGAATGGATGCCATTTTCAAGTTATAAAGGTGGATGGATGAGAAAATGGCCATGGCAACAGATTAAGGATGTGTTGGTATGAGTTGCAGCAAGGAAACTGCAGGAAATCTGGAAAAACATGAAGGCCAGATCGATCTCATAGGATGAGAGATCGATCTGGAAGAGCCAGAATGCTATTATTTGGGCAATGGAATAGAGCAGATCGATCTCCAATGGGGCCAGATCGATCTCCTAAGCATTCTGTGATGAAAAGATCGATCCTCAAGCACCCAGATCGATCTCCTTAGCTCTCTGTTTGGGACCAGATCGATCTCATGCTTCGACAGATCGATCTCATACTTAAAATTTCATGAAAATGAGAGATTTAAGGGGACCAGATCGATCTCCTCTTGGACCAGATCGATCTCCCCAAGCTATTTCTATATAAGGAGGGTTAAAAATCTAAAAATTTTGGGAAAAACACCAATCTTCCATTTTTAACCCAAAAACCTAACTTTCTCTCTCTAAAATCAGCCATTTCCTGCAAGAATTGAGGGGAGACCATTAGACATTAAGTTGTTCATCTTGAGGAAGAGAACAACATAGTTGGAACCCAAAATTCCATTATGGGTATTGAAGGAGATAAGGGCATTGACATTTGGAGTAAGAAGAAAAATCATATTTGGTAAGATTCTAACACTCCAATCTAAGTACATTGTCTATTTAATTGATTTTAGAGTTGTTTGGCATGAGTATGGATGGATGGAAACACATAGGTTGTGTTAGAAACTAATGTAACCTAGAAAATGGAATGCCTCTAGTGTGAGAAAGTATGATTTGGGGAGTTGGTGGTTTATGGGTTATGATAAGTTGTTAAATGAGTAATGTGGGTTTAAGTGAAATTATGAAAATGAGTATGTAAATGCTTGACAAATGCCATAGTGAGGAAATCAATGAAATATGAACACTATGAGTTTGATATCGATTTAATATCGATTTGGAATGAGTTAATTGGCCTAAAAGAATCCATAGACTCGAATTTTGGGGTAAAGTAATGAAACGAGGCCTCATAAGTGTTAATAGAAAACTATAGGTCGAATTGACTATAGTGAACGCACGATGTCATATTATATGGATCGAATATAATGCGGGATACGATTTTGTGCAGTCCTGAAGAGTTCGTTGAAGACAAATCAAACCGTACGAGTAAGCAGCTTAAGGAAGTGGAATCACGCATCGCGATTCCAGGTAAGGGAATTTTGTGAGTATATAGAGGTAGCTGCTCGTACTTTAAATTTGTGGGTGAATATTGGGTGTTTTACGAAGTGCATGGTTGCTAAAGTAAATGATTGATGGTATTCATGAATGAGAAAAGTATATGTGTGATTTTTGGTTTTGGAAGTGGATTCTATGAAATGGGATAGTAAGGCTAATAATTACATAAATCTAATGTCTTGATGTCTTTCAAAACGAAATTGCTTTGTTTTAAGCAAGCTTGTAGATGGGTCGGCTAGTGTTTTGTTGATGTTGTGGAAAAGCATTTGTGAGTGCTAAACCCGATTGCCGGGATTGTTTGATTGTGTATGAGCCGCCTATCGTATTTGCATGACATAAATCGCGCTAGAGCCTCGCTCGCGCTGGATTTCTATGTTTTCACTTGTGTGATACGTGTTTGAGCTTAGCTCGCGCTTTGATATGAATTGTGATGATGTTTTATAAACCGTACTGGAGCTTACGCTCGTACTTGGATTTGAGTGGTTTTTCTTATGCATATAACTGTACTGGAGCTATGCTAGTACATGGTTTCTTCATATTTTTATGCATAAAAGCCGTACTAGAGCGTTGCTCGTACGAAGTGATTGGTTTAGATGCATGAATTCGCGCTAGAGCGTAGCTCGCGCTGGTTTTCACACTATAGTATGTATGAGGCCATGGTGAGAGATACGAATTAACTCAGGGAACCCAACAGGCCTGACAGACCTCTTGAGTGGGGTGAGGGTGAGGGGCTAGGACCTGACATAATCCATTCAGGGAACCCAACAGGCTAATAGACCTCTTGAGTGGGGTGAGGGTGAGGGGCTAGGACCTGAATCAGGGAACCCAACAGGGGCAAGCAAGGCCATGAGGGGCTAGGACCTGGTATTGAGGTTACTCCCACGCGCTCTTGAGACTATAAAGGTTACACTTGGCATGGGGTAGATAAGACCTACGGCAGGCACCCCCAACCATGTTATGGGTCCGCGGAGTACGATGTACCGTGTATATCACATGGAATACGATGTACCGCATGGTGGTTACTTGATTTGAGAAAGTCTGGCGGAGAACTAACCCAGCTTCGTACCAGCATGATACCCCTCACACCGGGATCCGTGTGGTCTGGGATGATACATGACAATTGGCCAACGTAGTCACTTGAGATATAGTAACCTGTCTCCTTGCTTGATTTACTTACTACCACATGATTTTAAATCTCTAAGTGTGATTTGTGATTGTTTAAGGTAGACCCGAAGGAGGGGTCGAGCCTCATGGAATTGATTTGTGAAATGAAAATGAGGTTGTGATTGTGAATTGATATGATGAGATTGTATGTGTTTGAGAAAGAGTTTTATGACTTGGGTTTAGAAAGGAGGTTTCTTAATGAATTGCCCTTTTTATGAATTTAAATGAGATTGAGCATGAGATGATTTATACATGATTTTTTTACCATGTTTATATGCCAATGTACATGATTTTGATACATGATATATATGTATACTCATATGGCATAGTTTTACTTCCTCATGCTCCTACTATAACTGATTTATGCATAACACTATCAGCATGTAGATAGACTAGTTATCTACCATGCTTGCATTATTGCCTTACTGAGCGTGTGGTTGCTCATCCCTCTCTATTTTCCCCCTACAGAACGTGCATAGTAGCCCAGTGAGGACTGAGGCGTGGTATTTTGGACTCCGCTGCATCTCCATCGCTTAGAGGTATATACACAGTGATTCTTTTTGTATCTAAACAATGTAAAAGCACAGTATTCTTTTGAGTTGTAATTATGGGGGATGTAGATGTCAGTAAAACATGCTTTTGTATATGTAAGACCCCGTATATGTATAAGGGTAATGTGTGTAATTGGATCAAATAATATGATTGGACTTGTAATGTAAAGTATGATTGATGTAAGTCCATGGATTCAATGTATGTATGTGTAATATAAATTGTAACGTACATACAAGTTTCATTGAGTATGAATACGGAGAAATGTGTTCTAGCAAGTGATGGATGTGATTGAGACTCAAGATGAGTAGTGTGGTAAAATGGAATGGAGTTATGCTTCCATTTGGTTTTATGTAGCATACCTTTGAACATACAATGAATGCACACAAGTTTCAATGTGCATAAGGTATGAATGGATGCCATTTTCAAGTTATAAAGGTGGATGGATGAGAAAATGGCCATGGCAATAGATTAAGGATGTGTTGGTATGAGTTGCAGCAAAGAAACTGCAGGAAATCTGGAAAACATGAGGTCCAGATCGATCTCATAGGATGAGAGATCGATCTGGAAGAGCCAGAATGCTCTTATTTGGGCGAAAGAATAGAGCAGATCGATCTCCAATGGAGCCAGATCGATCTGCCAAGCATTCTGTAGTGAAAAGATCGATCCTCAAGCACCCAGATCGATCTCCTTAGCTCTCTGTTTGGGACCAGATCGATCTCATGCTTCGACAGATCGATCTCATGCTTCAACAGATCGATCTCATTGCTTCGACAGATCGATCTCAGGCTTAAAAATGCCGTGAAAAAGAGGGATTTTAAGGGACCAGATCGATCTCCTCAAGCTATTTCTATATAAGGAGAGCTGAAAAATCTGGAAATCTCGGAAAACACTTAACCTTACAATTTCAACCCAAAAACCTAACTTTCCCTCTCTAAAATCAGCCATTTTCAGTGAGATTTGGAGAGAGATCATTAGAGGTAAAGTTGTTCCTATCAAAGAGAAGAACGACATAGTGAGAGGGCATTTTCCCATCTTTGGAATTGAAGGAGTTAAGGGCATTACCATTTGGAGCAAGAAGAGAAATCATATTGGTAAGATTCTAACACTCCAATCCAAAATGCATTAGCCATTTAATTGATTTTGGAGTTGATTGATAGGAGTATTGATGGATAAACTACTTAGGAATGTTGCGAAATTGGTGTGACCTAGAAATCTAAAATGGGTATAATGTGAGGATATGTGGGATTTAATGAACTTATGGTTTATGGCATGCTAAAGTTGTCATTGGGGTAATGTTATGATTTTAGATGGTTAGATGGAATTACATGGTGGGTTGGAAGAATTGTGAAAATGGATATGTATGTGATGGATAAATGCCATAGTGAGGGAATTCATGGAACATGAACACTATGAGCTTAATGTCGATTTAACATCGATTTTAAATAAGTTAATAGGCCTAAGAAGATCCATAGACCCGAGTTATGGGTAAAGTGATGAAACGAGGCCAAATAAGCTTTAACAGAGGCTATAGATTAAATTGACTATAGCAAGCACAAGGGTTGCAATATATGGATCGAATATAATGCGGGATACCATTTTGTGCAGTCCCGAAGAGTTCGTTGAAGGCGAACCGAATCGTACGAGTAAGCAGCTTAAGGAAGTGGAATCACGCATCGCGATTCCAGGTAAGGGAATTTTGTGAGTATATAGAGGTAGCTGCTCGTACTTTGAACTTGTGGGTGATTATTGGGTGTTGTATGAAAATGCATGGATTGCCCAAATAAATGATTGATGGTATTCGTGAATGATGATGAGTATATGCGTGGTTTTGGATTTGAAGTGGATTTTATGAAAGGGGATAGTAAGGCTAATAATTGCATAAACCTAACGTTTGATGTTTTTCCAAAACGAATTGCTTGGTTTTAAGCAAGCTTGTAGATAGGTCGGCTAGTATTGTATTGTTGTTGTGGAAAAGCATTGTGAGTGCTAAACCCGAATTGTCGGGATTGATAAATTGTATATGAGCCGCCTATCACACTTGTATGACATAAATCGCGCTAGAGCCTCGCTCGCGCTGGATTTCTATGTTTTCATTTGTATGAAACGTGCTGGAGCCTAGCTCGCACCTTGATTTGGAAACTATAATGATATTTATAAACCGTACTGGAGCTTCTGCTCGTACGTGGATTTTGAGTGGTTGTCTTATGAGTATAACCGTACTAGAGCTATGCTCGTACGTGCCTCTTTATGAGAAGATGCATAATGCATGAGTCGTGCTAGAGCTTTGCTCGCACAAGCTTGTACAATGGGATTCGTATAGGGTTGTGAAAGTGGGTAAGATCCTTAAGCCTTACATCCTTAAGCTAACATCCTTAAGCCCGAGGAGGCAGGGAGACTCTGTTCGGCGGGGAGGCTCTGTTTGGCAGGGAGGCTCTCTTACGGTGGGACCCTTAAGCCAACATCCTTAAGCCCAAAGAGGCGGGGAGGCTCTGTTAGGCGGGGAGGCTCTCCTACATGGGTACGGTAAGATCCTTAAGCCCTACATCCTTAAGCTAACATCCTTAAGCCCAAAGAGGGGGGGAGGCTCTGTTAGGCGGGGAGGCTCTGTTCGGTGGGGAGGCTCTCTTACGGAAAGGATCCTTAAGCCCTACATCCTTAAGCTAACATCCTTAAGCTAACATCCTTAAGCCCAAAGAGGCGGGGAGGCTCTGTTAGGCGGGGAGGCTCTGTTAAGCGGGGAGGCTCTGTTCGGCAGGGAGGCTATCCTTCACGGAATATGGAAAACTCTTGGTATGGGGTAGATAAGACCTAGGAATGGCACCCCCGATCACGATATGAGTTGCGGAGTACGCTGTACCGTGTATATCACATGGAGTACGATGTACCGCATGATGGTTATGTGATGAGAAAGTCTGGCGAGGGATAATCCATCTTCGTGCCAGCATGATACCCCGCACACCTGGATGCGTGTGGTCTGGGATGATTTATGATGTAATGGTTCACATAGGCACTTTTGATATAGTGACCTAGATTTATACACATGTGTGAATTGTGGAATGTAAATGTGGTTGTGATTGTGAGTTGATTTGATGGTGTTATGGTGTTGGTTTAAAAAGGAAGTTTCTCAAAGAATTGCCCTTTTTATGAATTTAAATGAGATCGAGCATGAGATGATTTATACATGATGTTTTACCATATTTTATATGCCAATTTTACATGACTTTGATACATGATATATATGTATACTCATATGGCATAGCTTTATTCCTCATGCTCCTACTATAAATGATTTATGCATAACACTATCAGCATGTAGATAGAGTAGTTATCTACCATGCTTGCATTATTGCCTTACTGAGCGTGTGGTTGCTCATCCCACTCTATTTTCCCCCCTACAGAGCGTGCATAGTAGCTCAGTGAGGACTGAGGCGTATTATTTTGGACCCCGCTGCATCTCCATCGCTAAAAGGTATATACACAGTGATTCTTTTTGTATCTAAACAATGTAAAAGCACAGTATTCTTTTGAGTTGTACTTATGGGGGATGTAGATGTCAGTAAAACATGTATTCGTATAAGTACACGATTAAATGCACATGTATGACATCGTTTTAATTAATTGAGAATGAATGAGATGTGGTGTTTATTATTGGCTCACAGCCCAACAGTGTGTGGTGAGTTTAGTTCACGACCGGGTAAGGTAACAGTAAAACGCGAAAAATTTTCAGTGATTTTCGGTTAAAGAGAATGGAATTGGGTCGTGACAGTATAAGTACAAAATTAAATGCAAATGTATGACATCGTTTTATTTAACTGAGAATGAATGAGATGTGGTGTTTATTATTGACTCACAGCCTAACAGTGCGCGGTGAGTTAGTTCACGACCGGGTAAGGTAACAGTAAAACGCGAAAAATTTTCAGTGATTTTCGGTTAAAGAGAATGGAATTGGGTCGTGACAGCTCTTCTCTTCGATGTGAACAACTTTATGTCTGCTAGCCTTCCTTAAAATCTTATTGAAAATGACCAGATTTAGAGAGTAAAGTCTAGGTTTTGTGTTTGGAATGGAGAGGGAATGGTTTATTTCGTGATTTGCAGATTTCAACTGCTCCTATTTATAGATTCATCTTGATAAGATCGATCTGCCTTGGGTGGAGATCGATCTGGTCCCCTTAATTCCTCTTTTTCCATGGCATTTTCAAGCATAAGATCTATCTGTTGAAGCTTAAGATCTATCTGCTCCAAATAGAGAGCTAAGGAGATCAATCTGTTCCCTTAAGGATCAATCTACATTTTACAGAATGTTTAGGAGATCGATTTGGCTTCATTGGAGATCGATCTATCCTGTTCCATATCTCAAAATAAGAGCATTTTGGCTCTTCCAAATCGATCTCTCATCCTATGAGATCAATCTGGCCTTTATATTTCCAAATTTTACTGCAATTTTCTGCAGGCACTTACACCAAAACAGCTTCAATTTGCTGCCATAGTCATTTTCTTATCCGATCATCTTTGGAACTTGAAAATGGTATCCATTCATACTTTATACCTATTGAAACTTGTGTAAAATCTTTGTACAATCAAAGGTACATGATATAAACCAAATGGAAGTGCATAACTTATGCAATCTTCCTTCCGTTTTACCATATTACTCATTTTCCATTCTACTCACATTCTTCTCATGTTTAAGTCCATTTTCTTCATATTCATATATAATGTAACTTGTACGTATAATCACAACTCTTATTACAAGTGTGTACATTAAACTTATGGACTTACATTACATATACTTCTCATTACAAGTATATCACCATACTTATGAATTCATTTACACATATATAAATAAGGTTTAATCTATACGGGGTCTCACAGCTCAAAAATTGTCTTTCCACCGCTTGCTTTATTCCTTTTAAAGGTATACACGAAGGGTATATATCTTTATTTGTAATTCACAGGCTATGTAAATGTTTCTGGGATGTAACGATAGGCTACAATAGGCATCCAATGTGATTGTTAAGTCACATTAGATGTCGGTTATAGCCTGTAATAGAGGTCTGATGCATTAATCAGCTTAATCACATTCATATTCTTTTGTAGAAATTTGATGGATGATAATCAGTTATAGCTTACGGATGAATGATATGCATGTCTTTTGGAGTTAATTTGGGATCGCATTACACACATATGAATGAGAGCAGGACTAAAGGAAATAAATAACTAAGTTGATCAAATAAGATCAACCAAAGCAATTAGGTGCTACACTGATCGTCGATAAACATAAGTAGGGAAAGAAAATTCCAGTCTGAATTTCTGCTGAATCAGGATGTTACACTTTAAATATGAATTTTAGAAAAAAAGTTTAATTTGAAAATCTTGAAAAAATAAGAATCAAATGAAAACATGATTTGTGAAACTAAATGGTGCAAATAAAAAAACAAATTAAGAATTGATTAATACAAGATTTGATATTGGACTTAAAATGGTTTTGATTTGAAAATAAAATAAAAAATCTAAAAGCAATAGCAGACAGAGACACAAACATAGAGAAAAAATAGGATGGAGAGAAAAGACGCACATAATGACGAAGGAAAAATCGTGAAATAACTAAAAGAAATTTTGAAGTTCTTTTGCAGTTGTGCTTTGTGCATTGAGTTGCAACCGTAGTGCAGTGTTCCTCTACACTATATTACTTTTTTGCTTGGTCACACTTCTTCCTTGCATACCATTGCCATTATCGCACCTCTTTTGTGACTGCTACTACCATGCCTATTCCTGCTTCTCTTGTATCTACATCGTGTCATGTTTTGTTGCTATGTCGTTATTACTACACTTCTACTTTTCATCTTGCCTTATACTATGTTGCACCTTGCTCTGTTGTCCCTACTTGTGGCACATTTATTTACTATAAGTCCTTCCCATTACATCATTATTTTTTCCACTCCACATCGTGTTTTACAACATCCTCAAGTTCCTTGTTTCTGTACTGCTACAAGGTTTCTGCACTACATTACCTTATGCTACTCTAAGTATTTCACATTGCCCTTTTGACTATTGTTGGTTTGCTGTAATTTCCCTTATTATCTTGCATTGTCACAAATAACTTTGAAAGCTCCAAACTGTTGTTGCTTCTTGTTGTGTACTTTTGCACTTGCCATTTCATGCTACCCACATAGGCCACTCGTTGTTGTGCCACTACTACCTTAGGTTCCTACTTGTAGTGCTATTGTCTACTATCATTGTTGCTACTCTGTTTTTAGTTTGTAATGAAGAAACAAGGAGACATTGAGTAGGAGAAGGAAAAAGAAAGCTCCTTGAAACGAGGTCATAGGGCAATTCTATAGTAAGTTTATAAATTTTGACTTTATTGTAAGGGCAATTAATTATAACTATAAAATCCACTAATTTCCTATAACCGTTTACTAAGTAATTAAATGAAATTACAAAGGATTGACTAAGTGTTCATGTAGGACCCTAGTGCAGCAATAGAGCATGGAAGTCGGAGCTAGGTATGGGGCATGAAGACTAAGGTAAGAAATTTTTTTTAAAGAGGATTTTAAGTATTCATGCTCATACAAGTATGTTTGCATGATGGAAGTTAGGTTAACCTTAGTTAAATCGAACTAAGTTGGCAATTTCCAAGATAGTGCAAAACCTAGAATAGCTAAGTAAGTAAAATTAAAATTTAATAAAACTTTCATAGGTTTATAAAAATTAATTTAACACTTTAATAAATTAATTTAAGGTATAAATACTTAGGATAAATTAAATTTGGCTTGAAATACCATGGTTAAGGTCATGCAATAAATTCGAGAAGTGAAATAAAAAGCCTTGAAAAATTTACTGTTTGTAGGAAAATTTTGGGCGAAAGTAGAATATTACTTAGAGGCCAAGCCGAACTTGAAATGACCCCAAATTTTATACACATCTACCTTCGGATGTTAATGATTTTCAAGAAAAATTTTAATAAAAAATAAGGTAGTTAAGGCCAAGAGAAATATTGTGCAAGATGGCTGGATAGAAAACTGAAAATTCTACCCAATTCTCCTTGGCTGGCTAATTGGTGCATGAAAAACATGTGAGATGGCCATGCAATCAACCTAACACCATTAAGTATTATATAAGACATATTAAGGTGTTAAAACATAATTAAATTTAAGAAGATTAGTACCATAAAATCGGTTGATATGGAATGGAAAAGAGATAAAGAAAATATGAAATTTCAGCCACCTACTCCCACTTCAACCAACCTAGCACTAAATAACCTTAATTTATAATTTTTTAAGATTAGTGATTGTCTCATTGTAGA
Organism: Firmiana major; assembly: GCA_033439115.1. NCBI lineage: Eukaryota > Viridiplantae > Streptophyta > Magnoliopsida > Malvales > Malvaceae > Firmiana > Firmiana major. The sequence goes on along the minus strand of CM065908.1, from coordinate 37,770,259 downwards.
CATAAAATAGACATGATTATAAGTAAAAATGAAAAGGGAAAATCAGATGGAAAGGTTGGAAATATTTAAAAGGGAATTTTGAAATCAGGATGGCAGAAATTCACCAGCTACAATTACCAAATGGACTCCAAAAATGATTTAATTTGATTAAGTTGGGAACCAAGTCTAAAGCTTCTTTTTTAACCCAATGTAGACCACTCATTAAAGAATTTTTAAGCCAAAAATCAGACCCAGAACGAAAAGGATTACAGCTCTTCGTTCCCTTCTTCCTTGCCATAATGGTCTTTTACCCTGCTGGAGTGCAAAATTTTTTTCTCCATCTTAGAGGCCAATCCAGCCTTAACTCAAAAGGATAGAACTCAAAATGATAGAATCTTCCTCACCCTTCCCTGTTATGCAAGAAATTAAGCTTATTCCAAGGTCTTTTGGTTGGTGAAAACTCGGGTAAAAATTACTGGATAGAAGCTATCCTAGAGAGAGGGTAAGAACAACTTAGCTTTCCTTGCTTCCTAGTTGCTTTTTGAGGTTGCTTTAAGTGTTTCAAGACTATGGATGTGTTTATCTATAGCCAAGAAGGTCTTCAAGGTGGATTAAAACTTGGTCAAAGTTAGTCAAAAGAGGGTAATGATAATTAAATCTAAGTTGATTGTGGTGATGTGTTGATGAATTTAACTAAAGTAAAATGTTGAAATAAAATGTGTAGAAGCACCTTAGGGTTTCGGCCATGAAGACCTTGTTGGGATGATGATGTTTGATGGTTTATCTTGATGCTATAATAATGGTTAAGACTAGAAAAAGTAGTTTATTCGATTTGAATAAACTGGAAACTAAGATAAGGGTAGTGTGTATTTTCGGCCATGGTGAAAAGTCTTAAGTAAGTGGGTTAATTAATGGTTTTAGTTGTTGTTTAAGATTTGATTTAATGTATTAAGATGTGTCAAGGATTGATTGAAAAGAAATTAGCGAGGTTGCATTAATGGCATATTAGTGAAAGTAGTCGGCTAAACCAAAGGTTATGTGTAAATGGCCTAGTTCATTGAAGGTTGTAGTTGTTTAATGTGTGTAAAGATATATCAAAATGAGCTTATTATTTATTGAAAATATTTGGAATGTCTATGGTAACAAGGTACGTGATTTATTGAGTTAAAAGTATGCTTGGAGCCAAAGAAGCGCTTGCTGCCCTCGGTGTGCGAGAGATAAGGATGTGTTTTGAGTCCATAATGGTATCCCTTATCTTGCTTTTAATAAATAAAAATGTTTGAAGTGTGACTTCATTGCTTAAAATTAGCTTTAGGCAATTTTTAAACTAAAAATTAGGACTTTAATAAATTATAGGAGAAAATCTCGATTTAAGCTCTCTTAATAGGATCTTACAAAAATTAATTTGCCTAGACTTAGAAGCCTAACATTTTAAGATTTCAATAGCCTAAGCTCAATTTGGTTAATGCAAAAGACTTTTTGAAAGTAAAGTATGTGATTTTAAAGCTATGTAAACTTTGAATTGATTTGTAAAAATATTTTAGAAAATCATGATTATAAAATTATTTGTGAATTTATGTGAAATGTTTTGAGACTGTCCATGTCCACGTAACATGCTCATGTCATTACCCGCTCGGTGAGTGCCACTATGTTGTGCCCTGATTGTGTTTTAGATTGTGTGATTGTGAAAATTGTTGTACGTCCCTAATCTAATCTACAGCCTACCATGGCCATTAGTGCTATTCACTCCATTGAGGATGACTTATTATGTGTACTGCATAATAGTTATAGGGTTTATGCCTAGTCTCCATGTGAATTTGTGATTTCGAACTTTGTGAAATAACAATGGAATTTAATTGAAATATTCATGAAATCTGTGAATTTGATTTCGAAGACTTTGTGTGATTTAGCTATGAGAAATTATGAGTTTTGACATTATACTTTGATTTTGAGAAAGGCATGGTGATTACTTGAATTGTATATATGATCTTACAAACATCATTAGTTCTATAAATGTTTTGATGCTATTATTGTTTTAAATGCATTTCTTACTGAACTTCCCCAAAAGTCACCCCCTACTCCTTTAGATTATTTGTAGTGGTTGTACCTGCTGTGAACATGACGTAGGTTGGTGGACTAGCGTGTCTCCAGGCTACATTTTGTATGGTGTGAGGTGTATCCTCTTTTTGTTTTAATTTTTTGACATTCTGTAAGCACAAATATATGTATTTATTTAGATACTTTTAAGTTTAGTATGCTTGTCCATGACTTATAAAATTAAGTTCTTTCATGTGATACATGATTAAGTAAATTAAAGTATGGTAAGGTTTATTTCGGTTTTAATGTCATCACATATATTATGAATGAGTTGTGAATTAGCTTAAGTGATAATGAATTAAAAGGATAAGTCAGGAATTGTGGTAACTTACAGAGCACAGAAGGCAATGTTAAGTGAAATGAATATTAAAAAAAAAGGAAAAAAAATTTAGCTCAAATTTTCACACTTTCGTGGCATTATGGTTTTTGATATCAGAGCCTGAGTTGTATAGCACGTGTTAGTGTAAGTTATCTAGAATTAGAATTAATCTCATATGTCTGTGATTATCTGGTTATAGATTGAGAATAGTTGTAAAAGTTATACTTAACCATCAGTTCCTGTGCAAGTATATGATCACAATATAAGTCGGCGAGGAGGCTAACCTTAAATGCAGACTCAGCCACCTCTATCACCTCCTCTGCACCCTAAGAGCCCGAGCTCTCACATATCTAGACTCGAAAATGGGTTGGAACAGGTCTTTGAGTCTTTGACTGTTATGTTTGTTCAACATTTCAGGGCAAACAATTTGGAGATTAATGCTACTCCTGCAGCAGCTATACCTACTCCACCACAATCACCACCTCCTCCCCTACCGACACCTCCTGCACCACCTAAATGTCAGCCTCCTTTGCCTAGGCCTTAGGAACCTATTCCTTAGCTAAAGGCTTCACCACAACCCATAGTTGGGGACAAGGCTGAAAGAGATATAGTTAGACATCGAGATTTTCTGAAGATGAGTCCTTCTGCATTTAAGGGTTGTTGATCAGCTTAGCAAAGTCCTTTAACTATTTGGTATACATCAATATAGAGAAGGTTACCATGGCCACCTATATGCTTTAGGGTAAGGCAAGACACTGATGAAGATCAGCTAACACTTTTTTGACTGCCAGGCACCCGGTTATATCATGGGATATCGTTTTGATTACTCTTTGAAAGAGATATATTTTGCGAACAGCTCAATGAAAGATGCAGTTAGTACGAACTATGCCTACTCTAAGTGACCTAGACGTGTATCCGCAAGTGCATGGGTCGTACAAGTAATAATGGGATTTGAGTCCCAGATTATCGTCCCACAGAGAAGTTGATTAGCCTAATTAACTATCAGTTAATCTTACCCTAAGTATATCCTAGCAAATTATGAAGTTTAAGTGGGTGATCTACAAGGCTAATAATACTGAAAATAATAAAAACTATAAATTAAAGAAAATAAAACCGAGCGAAAATTACTTACAATGCTCCACGCAAGCAAATACCTACAAAAATAATTAAAACAGTTAAAATTAATTAACGCAATTAAACTAAAAATAAAGAAACAAAATTAATTAAACTAAAATTAAACAAACCTAAAATAAAATATGCACGTAATTAAACTACTTAATAAAAAGGCAAATTAAGCTAACCTAAAGTCTAATAAAATAAAACTTCTATTAATCCTAAACAAATTCCTAAATATAACTAAGAAATTAACTAACTATAAAAATGACCCTAAATTAATTATAGCTCTAACTAATTACTAACTTGTCTAAATAAATAAATATTGCATGAAAAATAAATATTTTTGAATTTTTCAATTTAAAAACTAAATTATGAACTACTTCTATCTCTAAATTAATTCTAAATTCAACTCATGAGTTTCTTAAAAAATAAAATTACCAACCTAATGTATCAGAAATTAACTATTAGCCTAATTAACACTAGTTACTAATTTAACAAACAATAAAAATCTATTTTTCCTAACTTAACAAATAATGTAAAAAATAAATCACAAACATGCTTAACCCAATTTCAATAATAAACACTATGGCCAAACGTGGCCTTAACAACAAATTCCAGCTAGCTGTCTCAGTCCCGACTTCTGAGTTGTACACGTTTCTCTTCCAGGCTTCATTTCTAGGTATGAGTCATGCTGTCTCTAGGTTTCATTTCCCAGTTCATGCTGTCTACTTCAGGTCTCGGCTACACAGCTTCCAGCCTATACCACTACACCACCTCGGCCTGCACAGCTAGAGTACATTTTGGCACAGCAACAAAATGTGCAACTAACGTATAACGGCCATCAAACTCCTGTCCAGGTGCTGTTTTCCTCCAGCTATCCATGCAATTTACCCGACTGCTGCTACAAGTTGCTCATGCAGCAGCTGGACGACTCTGTCCAGCTAGGTTCTATTCGTTGCGGCAAGACACACTCAACCTGAAACTCTTGCAACCCATACCAGTAAAAGTCAAGATACATAAACAGAAAAGGAAAATGAACAGTAACAATGGTTCAAAACAGAGCAAAATAAATGTGCAAAGCTAGTCTTTGTCCCAAGCCACGTTACAATCTCAATTCTATTAAAACTTAGCACCGATCAACATTTAGCACACCAGCCCACAAGCGAAGTGAAAACAACCAAGAGCAATTAAAAATAAAAATCTGAATAATGGCAACACAAGTAATAAAAAGAAACAAATTAGAAGCTGAATGCAAAAATTCACAACTACTCTAAATGCCGATAAGAGAAGATTTAATATCATGCATCAAATAAACAACTATAATGTAAAATAAATGACGGTGCAACATTATGAAAAAGTATGATTTGAATTAAAGGATGAAGATGAAAAATAAACAAGAGAGACTCGTAGCGCATTAACGTGGATAACTAGCATTCTCGGGTTGCTTCAATTCCTACTCCTACTGCCATCATTCCACATTGCCATTGATGTGGAAATAATGCTAGGCATCAAGACCACATCAAAGCACCAGAATCAATAGGGACAGTGATAAAGGAAAATGATTTAACCAAATAAAAATGAAGAACAAAGACAGTGAATCTTAAGAATGAACAAACCGAGAGCTACCAACTAGAGGAAATATAAGCTGTACATTAAAACTGAGAAATAAAAGAAATGAACTTTAACAAAACTGAAAAGAAGGAAATGAAATTAATTGCCATAAATAAAACTATCAAAGACTAGAAAATGAAGAGACTTTTCATAAAATAAAGATGGAATGAATAGTAAAATAAAATGCTTGTAAAAAAAACTATTCGAATATCTTCTAAAAAAACAAGGAAAACTTAAAGTTACCCTAAAAACTATTCTACCCTAACTACTTCTAAAAACTACACTACTCCTAAATTATACACTACTTGATTTTTTCAATTGCCATCATGTTCTATTTATACACACACTTAGGGGTACAATGGTAATTTTTCATCCTAAATGAGTTGGCATTGTTTGGCTACTTGTCTTCATTTTATTTGCTGCAGAGTAGATATTTCCATGTCACTCGTCTTTTTGTCCAATTGGCTGTGCAATGTGACCCGACGTGTGTCTTCCAGAAGGTTGGCACGGTATCCTTCGATCTTATCGTTTCAGAGCGAATAAAATACAAACACCTGGCATCACGCGTGTCCAAATGACTGATTACTTGGTCTGCAAATTGGAAGTGGTCCAGTCTCCTTTAGCCCATTTTCAACCCAATTTTGACTGAAACAACTAAGTTTCATCCGAATTTAATTTACCTGCACATTAAAGAATTTTAATTAAATAAAGGGGATAATTAATAAAATAATATGGGGATTTAAATAATTAATTAGGAAATTAAGCACAAATAATTCTATTAAAAATATAATTATCAACAGTCAGAGTTCCTTAATCTGGTTCAGAGTAGTATGATAGTTTATACCTGTGTGACTCATTTCACCAAATATTAGCTTTTATGACTGAGACCCTTAGAGACGAGGATAGCCAAACAGAGAGGTTTTGTTAGGACTGAGACCTGCTATCCGAGATAAGCTACTAGCTTCCGATAAAACTGAGTTTAAAGAGGCCCTTAGGAAGGCTGAGACTATAGAACGGGGTCTTAATATTAGAGAGGTAAAGTATGGCTTTAAGGGTAAGAGCTGGGACAGGGGTAAGAGATCCAAGGATACCCGACCTTCTTAGTAGAGGGGTCAGCCCAAGAGACAGAGGATAGATGAGTCTCGGGTGAGCTTGATAGGCCCATGACTCTTGTAACCACAACCTTGACTATTAAAGGTCCTCAACAGCAAGGCTAGAGTTGTAAGTCGTAAGGGGAATATTATAGTGATCGGCCTTGCCATTGGGCCACTAGATCTTGTTTTAAGTATGAAGAAAAAAGAGCATATGATTAAGGATTGTCCATAGCTCCAAGCCCCTCAGTAGTAGTAGCTATGACAACCAGAGAGACAAGCCCCATAAAAATAGGCCATAACATAGAGAAAGGGAAGAAGCCTATGACTTAGGGGCGTGTCTTTACTTTAGACAGGGAGACAGCCGACACCTTAACTAAGACTATCAAGGGTAAACTTATTGTCTGTAATTATGAGTCACATGTTTAATTTGACCTTGGCTCTGCACATTTGTTTTAGCACCGCACTTTGCATAAATTGCACATTAACACACCTATGAAAGAGTTTTAGTTGACAAATATAGTGTATAAAAATTATGAGATTAAGGTGAGAGATAATGTGTGTGAGACCCCGTATACGTATAGTTGTAACGTGTGTAATTGAATCAATGAATACTAATGGACTTGTAATGTAAAGTATAATTGATGTAAGTCCATGGATTCAATGTACATATGTGTAATATGATTTGTAATGTACATACAAGTTTCATTATGTATGAATATGAAGGAATGAGTTCTTATAAGTGATAAATGTGAATGGAACTCAAAATGAGTAGTGTGGTAAATAGAAGGAAGTCGCATGAATATAAATGCTTCCATTTGGTTTTATATAGTTTACCTTTGGATATACAAGTAATGCACACAAGTTTCAATGTGAATAAGGTATGAATGGATGCCATTTTCAAGTCATAAAGGTGGATGGATGAGAAAATGGTTATGGTAGCAAATTAAAGACATTTGGATGTGAGTTGCAGCAGGAAAACTGCAGAAAATCTAGAAAATATGAAGGCCAGATCGATCTCATAGGATGAGAGATCGATCTGGAAAAGCCAAAATGCTCTTATTTGGGCAATGGAATAGAACAGATCGATCTCTAATGGGGCCAGATCGATCTCCTAACCATTCTGTAATGAAAAGATCGATCCTCAAGCATACAAATCAATCTCCTTAGCTCTCTGTTTGGGAGCAGATCGATCTCAAGCTTCGACCGATAGATCTCATGCTTAAAATGCCATGAAAAAGAGGGATTTAAGGGGGCCAGATCGATCTCCTCCTAGTGCAGATTGATCTCCTCAAGCTATTTCTATAAAAAGAGTGCTGAAAATCTAAAAATTTTGAGAAAAACATCAACCTTTCCATTTCTAACCCAAAACCTAGATTTTTCTCTCTAAAATCAGCCATTCAGTAAGAATTGAGGGGAGGCCATTAGACACTAAATTGTTCATCTTGAGGAAGAGAACAACATAGTTGGAACCTAAAATCCCATTGTTGGTATTGAAGGAGCTAAGGGCATCATCATTTGGAGCAAGAAGAGAAATCAGATTTGGTAAGCTTCTAATACTCCAGCCTAAGTACATTGTGTATTTAATTGATTTTGGAGTTGATTGGCATGTATATGGATGATAGAAATCATCTAGAAAGCAATGGAACACATATAACCTAGAAAAAGGATATAATCTAGTGTGAGAAAGTGTGAATTGGGTATGTTGATGCTTATGGGTTATGATAAGTTGTTGTTGAAGTAGTATGGATGATTTGAGATGGGTAAATGAAGCCACATTGTGAGTACAGGGAATTTATGGAAATGAGTATGTAAAATGCTTAGTAAATGCCATAGTGAATAAGTCAATGAAATATGAACACTATGGACTTAGTATCGATCTAATATCGATTTGGAATGAGTTAATAGGCTTAAAAGAATCCATAGACTCGAAATATGAGTAGAGTAATGAAACGAGGCATTAAGAGCGTCACTAGAAACTATAGGTCGAATTAACTATAGTGAACACACGATGTCCTATTATATGGATCAAATATAATGCGGAATATAATTTTGTGCAGTTTTGGAGAGTCGTTGGAGATGCAATCGAACTACGCACATGTAAGCAGCTTTAAGGAAGTGGAATCACACGTCGCGATTCCAGGTAAGGGAATTATGTAAGTATATAGAGGCAGCTGCTCGTATTTTGAACTCGTGGGTATATAGGGCTTTGGAAATGTGCATGAGTTTGTGAAAATGTGGTTGACAATGTATGGAAATTATTACGAATAATTGTATGAGATTTGGTTGTTGAAATAGTATTGCAAAGAAATGGGATAGTAAGGCTAATAATTGCATAAATCACGTTTAAATGTTTTCACAAAACCCAGTGCTTTGCCTTAAGCAAATAGTTGGATAGGCTGGCTATTGTTTGAATTATGTTGTGTGATAGCACATGTGAAGTGCTAAATGTGTTGTGAGATTGGTTTTGAATGTTCATGAGCCACCTATCGTGTTTATGTGAATTAAACCGTGCTGGAGCCTAGCTCGCACCGGGTATTGATGTTTTTATATGTTTGAAACGTGCTGGAGCTTAGCTCGCACTTTGTTTTGGAACTATGACAATGTTTTATAAATCGTATTGGAGCTTTTGCTCGTACGCGAATTTTAAGTGGTTTTCTTATGTATATAACCATACTGGAGCGATGCTCGTACATGGTTTCTTCATATTTTTATGCATAAATGTCGTACTAGAGCGTTGCTCATACGAGGTGATTTATTATGATGCATGAATTCGCGCTAGAGCGTAGCTCGTGCTGGTTTTCACACTATGGTACGTATGAGGCCGTGGTGAGAGTGATATAGATTGGTGTTCAGGGAACCCAACAGACCTAACAGACCTCTTGAGTGCGGTGAGGGTGAGGTTCTAGGACTTGACGTAATCCATTCAGGAAACCCAACAGGCCTAACAGACCTCTTGAGTGAGGTAAGGGTGAAAGGCTAGGACCTGAATCAGGGAACCCAACAGGGGCGAGCAAGGCCATGAGGGGCTAGGACCTGGTATTAAGAGTACTCTGACATGCACTTGAGACTAGAGGTTTCACTCGGTATGGGGTAGATAAGACCTACCGCAGGCACCCCCAATCCATATTATGGGTCCGCGAAGTACGATGTACCGTGTATATCAATTGGAGTACGATGTACCGCATGGTGGTTACTTGATTTGAGAAAGTCTGTCGGAGAACTAACCCACCTTCATGCCAGCATGATACCCCACACGCCGGGATCCGTGTGGTCTGGGACGATTTGTGACATAGTTGGCCAACATAGTCAGTTGAGATATAGTGACCTGTCTCCTTGCTTGATTTATAAAATACCACATGGTTTTGAATACTTGAGTGTGATTTTGACTGTCCAGGGTAGACCCGAGGGAGTGGTCGAGCCTTGTGGGATTTGATTTGTGAAATGGTTATGATGTTGTGATTGTGAATTGATTTGATGGGATTTTGTTGTATTGAGAATGAGATAATTAAAAAGGATGTTTCTTAAACGAATTGCCATTTTTACGAGATTTGATAATTGATGAGCATGAGACGATTTTTACATGTTGATGTTACCATGTTTTATATGTCAATTTCCATGATTTTAAATACATGATATATGTATACTCATATGGCAGAGTCTTAATTCCTCATGCTCCTGTTATAAAAGATTTATGCATAGCATTACCAGCATGTAGATAGAGTAGTTATCTACCATGCTTGCATTATTGCCTTACTGAGCGTGTGGTTGCTCATCCCTCTCTATTTTTCCCCTCATACAGAGCATGCATAGTAGCCCAGTGAGGATTGAGGCATTGTGTTTTTGGACATCCGCTGCTTCTAACACCGAAAGGTATATACACAAGATTCTTTTTGTATCTAAACAATGCAATGGCACAGTAATGATTGAGTTGTAATTATGGGGGATGTAGATGTCAGTAAACATGTTCTGTATGAGTAAATGATTTATTTTCGAATATATGACATCATTTTTATTAATTGTGGATGAATGGTAAGTGGTGATTATTATTGACTCACAACCCAACTGTATGTGGTGAGTTTGTTCACGACCGGATAAGGTAACAGCAAAACGCGAAACATTTATAGTGATTTTCGGTTAAAGGGAATGAAAATGGGTCGTGACAAGGTGATGTTAGCAGACTTAGTTTTATTGAATATGTATGGCTTTAATGTCATTTTAGGTATGGATTAACTAGCCACTGATTACGTGAGTCTAGACTGCTACACCAAGACTGTATCCTTCTATCTATCTGATAAGTTTGATGCATGTTTTGTTGTTAAGAAATGAAAGCATGATTTTTTTTTTGAATTTACTAATGAATGTATCAATGTAAAGGTTATGTTACATTCATCCTCGATACTAGCCAGGAGCATCCGAATTTGCAGGACATATCGGTAGTTTACGAATTTCCTAATGTATTTTAGAATAAGTTATTGAGGTTACTAGTAGAAAAAGCTAGAGTTTATTATTGATTTAGTGCTTGACATTTAGTCAATCTCTGAACCTCCTTATCAGATGGCATCTATTGAGTTGAAAGAGCTAAAGAATCAGTTGCTAGAGCTATTGGATTAGGATTTTATTAGGCCTAGTGTGTCTCCGTGGGGAGCTCCGATATTGTTTGTGCAGAAAAAAAAGATAGTAGTCTCTTACTGTGTATTGATTATAGGCTGTTGAATAAGGCTATAATAAAGAACAAGTATCCCTTACCCAGGTAGATGACTTGTTTAATGAGTTGAAAGAGGCTACTAATTTCTTCAAAATTGATATGAGATTGGGGTATCACCAGCTAAGGATCAAGGAGGAAGATGTTCCAAAGACGACCTTTAGGACCCAGTATGGCCATTACGAGTTTTTAGTGATGCCCTAGTAACATTCATGAATCTTATTAACGAGGTGTTTAAATAGTATTTGGATTAGTTTATGATAGTATTTATTGATTATATCCTAGTTTACTTTAAATCCCGAGAAAAGGACGAGTAACATTTGAGCACTGTGCTTCAAATTCTTTGAGATAGGCAGCTTTGTGGGAAACAAAACAGGTGTGAGTTTTGGCTTGACAGATAGCTTCCTAAGTCACATTGTGTCCAAGGATGAAGTGTCAGTTGATCTGTCTCTTGAGGGTTTTTCCAAGATTGCTACACCATTGGCTCAGCTTACACAAAAAAAATGTTAAGTTTAACTGGTCTGATAAGTGTGAGCAGAGCTTTCAAGAGCTTACGATGAGATCGACCTTAGCATCGGTCCTGGCTATCTAAAGCAGATCTGAGGTTTATGTAGTATATAGTGATGCTTCCAATCATGTGTTGGGTTGTGTGCTCATGTAGCATGATAGAGTAGTTGCTTATGGTTCTCGACGACTGAAAAGCCACGAGAAAAACTATCCTACCCACGATTTGGAGTTGACTACTGTAGTATTTACTTTAAAGATTTGGCGGCACTATCTTTAGGGTGAGAGTTTACAAATTTTCATTGACTAGAAGAGCCTCAAGTATCTGTTTGATCAAAAGAAACTTAATATGAGATAGAGATGTTGGATGAAGTTTCTTAAGGATTATGACTGCAAGATCCTATACCATCCGAGCAAGATAAACGTTGTGGCCGATGCTTTCAATAGGAAGGAGATGGTATCTTACATGATGGACAAAGAATCAGATCTATTAGAGCAATTCGTCGAGATTAGTTTTCTTGTCAAAACTAAAGAGGATTATGTATTGGCTAGCTTTTCAATTAAGTCAAGTATTATTGATTAAATCATAATAGGATAGAGGAATAATCAAAGGTTGTTACATTGGGTTAGTCTGGTGGATCAAGGTGCACAGTCAAACTTCTCTATCAACAGGGATGGATTACTCAGATATAAGGGTCGAATTTATGTACCGAGCGATGATACCCTGAGATAATAGATTTTGAGAAAGGCTTACAGTTCACAGTATATCATGCACTCAGGTAGTACTAAGATGTATCATAATTTACGACGAGTGTATCGGTGGTCAGCTATGAAGGGAGATGTGGCGAAGTTTATGTTCATATGTCTTGTATGTCATTAGGTAATGATATAGCATTAAAAGCCAGCAGCACTACTTCAACCATTAGAAGCGCCTACCTAGAAATAGGAGTATGTCACCATAGATTTTATTATGAGCCTACCGAGGTCTAAGAACGACTATGATGCGATTGGGTGATAATAGACAGACTAACTAAGACTGCTCACTTCCTGGCCATGAAGAGTACTAACTCTCTGAGTTTTTTGGCGAAATCTTATGTCAAGAAGATAGTGTGGCTTCATGGTACCCTTGTTAGTATCACATCTGACAAGGATTCTTAGTTCACTTCAAGGTTTTAGGAGTATTTTTAGGAGGCTATGAGATCTCAGTTGAATTTCAGTACGACTTTCCATCTTCAAACTGATGATCAGTCCGAGTGGACTATCCAAACCCTAAAGGATATGTTGAGGGCGTGTGCTATTGACTTTCGAGGTTTATGAGATGATCACCTACCTTTAGTAGAGTTTGCTTACTATAACAATTTCCATGCTAGCATCAATATGGCATCTTTTGAGGCCCTATATGGTAGGAGATGTAGATCACCGGTGGCTTGGAAAGAAGTTGGTGAGAGGAGGATTTCAGCTCTTGATCTTGTTGAGTAGGCCTCTAAGGGTGCCAGGATTATTTGTGATGGATTACGTGCAGCTCGAAGCCATCAGAAGAGTTGTGTAAATGTATACAAACAACCTCTTGAGTTTTAAGTCAGGGATTTTATGTTTCTCAAGATATCTCTGAGTAAAGGTATCATGAGGGGAAATTGACTCTTCACTTCATAGGTCCACTTAAGATTTTAGACGGAGTTGGGGATGTGTCTTGCAGACTTGCTCTACTACCACAACTTTCTGGGGTACATAATGTCTTTCACATCTCTATGTTTATGTGGTATAATCCAGATCCCTTGCATGTGATTTAGTATGGGCCCTTAGAGATTCAGTGAGGATATGACTTGTGTAGAGAACCCTATCTAGATTTTGGACAGAAAGGAAAAGGTACTTTGGTTGAAGCATATTCCATTGGTTAAGGTTCTCTGGCAATATCATTCGACTAAGGTAGCTATTTAAGGGCTAGAGAGCCTGATGAAAGAGAAGTACCCTCACTTATTCTAATGGACCTGATTGAATTTGGAGGAAAAAATTCCTTAGGGTGGGAAGAATGTAAAATCTAATAATTTCCTATATCTGTTTTGTTAAGTAATTAAATGAAATTACAAAGAATTGACTAAGTGTTCATGTAGGACCCAAGTGTAGCAATGGAGCACGAAAGTTGGAGCCAAGATGGAGCATGAAGACTAAGGTAAGAAATTTTATTGAAAGAGGATTTCAAGTATTCATTGTCATACATGTATCTATGCATGCATGGAAGTTTATGTTAGCTTTAGTTAAATCGAATTAGGTTGGCAAATCCCAAGATAGTGCAAAACCAAAAAAAATAAATAAGTAAAATCAAATTTTAAAAAAAAATTTGTAGGTTAATAAAAATTAATTTAACACTCTGATAAATTAATATAGGATATAAACACTTTGGATAAATAAAATTTGGCTTGAAATACCATGGCTAAGGTCATGGAATAAATTGGAGAAGTGAAACTGAAAGCCTTGGAAAATTTACTGCTTTATGCAATATTTTAGGGCAAAAGTAGAATATTATTTGGACTCCAAGATGAACTACGAATGATCCCAAAGTTTATACACATCTACCTTATGATGTTAATGAGTTTTAAGAAAAAGTTCAATGTAAAATAAGGTCATTAAGGCCATGAGAAAAAATGTGCAAAATGGTTGGATAGAAAACTAAAAATTCTACTTGGTTTTCCTTGGTTGGCCAATTGGTACATGAAATGCAAGCAAGATGGCCATGCAATCAACCCAACACCATTAAATATTGTATAAGACATATTAAGGTGTTAAAATATAATTAAATTGGAGAAGGTTGTGCCATAAAATTGGCTAAAATGGAGTGGGAAAGAGATAAAGAAAATCTGAAATTTCTGCCAGCTACTTCCAGTTCAACTAACCTAGCACTAAGTAACCTTAATTTATATTTTCTTAAGCTCAGTGACTGCCAATCATTATAGCCATAAACTAGACATGATAATAAGTGAAAATGATGAGGGAAAACTGAATGGAAAGGGATATAAATATTTAAAATATAAATTTGAAATTAGGAAGGCAGAAACTCATATGCTGCCTTTACCAAATGAAGTCCAAAAATGATTTAATTTGATTAAGTTAGTAACCAAGTTTGAAGTTGCCCTTTTACGACAATGCAGATCACTCATTGAAGCATTTTTAAGCAAAAAATTAGACCCAGATTGTCACGCCCCGAAAATGCAGAAAATAGGGCAAATTTAAAACTTTTTACTCGTTAATTCACAATTAAAGGTGCATTCCTGTGCAGTGTCATACATCATCATAATTATCATGCCTCAGGATCTCATCATAATATAGTGTATATTGGATCATATACATTACTCAATTCCAAGTTAATTAATCCTAATACATCCCATATAATGTCATACATCAAGTGTCTGTAATTACAATAATAGTCTGGGTACATGAAAGATAAATATACCTCAAAGTACAAAATATATAGCCTGGAGCTCGAATCCTCCACTAGCCCCTACTCCGTACGTCGCAGGGAAGTCCTTATTCACTTGAAGAACTCTGGGGGGAAAGAAAAACAGGGTGAGCTTCTAAATCGCTCAGTAAGGGGGGTAGGGGACTCATTTCATAAACCAAAATGCACATCACAAAGCATTTATTTGTATGTGAAACTCATTTGAAAACCATAGCATGAAAATACTCAAAACGACACTCTCATGTGTCAAGTCATGTGAAAACATGAAGTAAAAAGGCTCACTCTAGAGCAAAACAAAGCATGTGAAAATACGCGTTAAACGCTTTCTCAAATAACGTGGCATAGCCACTGGTTTAAAATCACACGTTGCATAACCACAATACACACGTGGCAAAGCCACCGAATTATTTTCTCACGTGGCATAGCCACAATATACACACGTGGCAAAGCCACTGAATTATTTTCTCGCGTGGCATAGCCACAATATACACACGTGGCAAAGCCACTGAATTATTTTCTCGCGTGGCATAGCCACAGAATAGGGTTTCTCAACGTGGCACAGCCACCAATTGGGGTATAACGTGGCACAGCCACCAATGGGGTATCTCAACGTGGCACAGCCACCGATGGGGTATAACGTGGCACAGCCACCAATGGGGTATACGTGGCACAGCCACCAATGGGTTTTCTCAACGTGGCACTGCCACCAATAGGGTTTTCTCAACGTGGCACTGCCACCAATGGGGTTTTCTCAACGTGGCACTGCCACCAATGGGGTTTTCTCAACGTTACCAGAACGGAGAAGAACTCGGGCTTACATGCTACCAGAGCAATGCCCGGTGTGTATTCACAACTACACACCCAAGTCTTATCACATAAGACAGGTTTGCCTTCACGTAGAACTCGTAATGGTTTTCTCTCATAAAACTCATTTGAAATCGTTTTGTACTCAACGCAAAACGTAATAAAACCGAGTTCCAACCGGCAAGGCACACGCACACATTTCTCAAATCACAATATTGTCTTAACGTAGAGCCCAGTTATAAACTCATAAAACATTGGGCTCCAACCGGCTATAAAATCGTGTGCAGTTTAAATCTCAACACAAAACACTCAACATGCTTGTTTATAAATCATAAATCATGCTATAACAGTTTACAAATCACATACACAAATGGTTTAGATTTCCCTTACCTCTTTGCACCTCGTATAGTGCAATCGTTTCCCCCGTATCACGGACTAGTCTCGCATTCCACTCTGGAACTCCCGAGCTGTCCAAACGATGTTAAAACATCAATACTCCACACCACATAAGCCTCAATTCTCAAAATCAAGCATAATTGCTCATAACACCTCAACTCTCTTGATTTCTCGTAACTCAACCCTAAACTACAACTCTATTCACAATATCCCAATGTTCGATATCTCTAATACCAATTATCAACGCTAATTTACCACATTGTCTATATTTCCGTTTATAGCACAATCCTCAAAATTTGCCACAATTTCCAAATATCATTATCACTCTATCCACATTGAAATTCATCAATCCCTAATCATTTCTCAACTATTTCAACACAATTACAACCACCAATAACATCAAAATCAGCTCAAATATCAAGATCGAGGTTTAGAAATTACCCAAAGCTTGTGAGACGCACAACTCACGCCTCGATCCGATTCGTCCTTCGATTTCCAAGTATGTTGTTCTCCCTTTGACGAGGAACAACTTCCCTTCTTACCACAATAGTTGATTCGGCCGAAAATGGGGGATTTGGAGGAGTGAGAAACTAGGTTTTCGAAAAAAAATGGAGGTTTGGAAGAGAGAGAAAATGAAATTTCAGGAGAAAACACAGGTTCCTTATATAGACTGGAGGTAGGAGATCGATCTGCCTCTTGCTGAGATCGATCTGTGTTTGAAATTTGGGGACGATCTGGGTAATTTTATGCCTAGGAGATCGATCTGTCGAGGGGTGAGATCGATCTCTTTATGGCTTTATGAGATCGATCTGCTCCTAAGGAGATCGATCTTCTCCCCAAACAGAAGCATTTGGAGATCGATCTCCTCCTCATGAGATCGATCTTCTCTCAAACAGATTCATTTGGAGATCGATCTCTTCCTCATGAGATCGATCCCTTCTCAAACAGATTCATAAGGAGATCGATCTCTTCCATTGGAGATCGATCTGCTCCTCAAATTTCCCCTTCCTCGTCATTTTTTAACTCACCAGATCGATCTCTCCTTCTCCCAGATCGATCTGTCCTCATGGATTATGCTTATTTTACACACTTAACACATAAATCTCCAATTATAATTCCCACAATTCACTTAGCTCAATAAATTATACTCAAATTATTATTACATCAATAAAATATGTCTGAAATTCTCAGATCTCACATCCTCCCCACCTTAAAATAATTTGGTCCTCCAAATTCAACTCAACTAATCAAAATAGATGGGGGTATTTCTCCTTCATGAGACTCTCTAGTTCCCACGTTGCCTCTTCCCTTGAGTGATGCTTCCACAAAAGTTTCACTAATGGGATGCTCTTGGTTCTCAGTACCTTCTCCTTTCTATCGAGAATCCGGACAGGTTCCTCAGTGTAGCTCATGTCCTCCTGTATGTCCATCTCATCATACTCTATAACATGAGAAGGGTCCGGGTGGTACTTCCTCAACATAGACACATGAAAAACATTGTGTATTCCGGACATCTGTGGGGGTAATGCCAATCTGTAGGCTACCTCTCCCACTCTTTCAAGAATCTCGAATGGTCCTATGTATCGAGGACTCAATTTCCCTTTCTTCCCAAATCGCATGATACCCTTACTCGGTGATACTCTCAGAAATACTGCATCACCAACATCAAACTCGAGTGGCCGTCTACGCACATCCGCGTAGCTTTTCTGTCTACTCTGTGCAGCCCGTAACCTCTCACATATGAGTTTCACACTCTGTACGGCTTGCTCAACAAGCTCGGGAGCATTTATCTTTCTGTCACCGACTTCTTCCCAAGCTACAGAGGATCTACACCTCCTACCATATAGAGCCTCAAAAGGTGCCATTCCAATACTCGCATGATAGCTGTTATTGTACGCAAACTCTGCTAGGGGCAGGTGATCATCCCATGATCCCTTAAAATCCATCGTACACGCCCTCAACATATCCTCCAGGGTCTGAATAGTCCTCTCTGACTGACCATCTGTCTGAGGATGATAGGCGGTACTAAAACTCAATCGAGATCCCATGGACTCCTGAAACTGGGTCCAGAATCTGGAAGTAAATCGGGAATCTCTATCAGAAGTAATACTCACTGGAGCCCCATGTAATCTAGCTATCTCGCTGACATATAGCTCAGCTAAGTATCCACAGTATCTGTGCTCTTGATGGCAAGGAAGTGGGCACTCTTGGTCAATCTATCCACAATGACCCATATCGCGTCACGACCTCTTCGGGTCCTCGGTAAACCCATAATAAAGTCCATAGTGACATGCTCCCATTTCCATGTAGGTACAGGTAAGGGCTGTAGTAGTCCTCCGGGCTTCCGATGCTCAGCTTTCACTTGCTGGCATACTAAACACCTGGCCACATACTCTGCCACGTCTCGCTTCATACCACTCCACCAATACACCTTTCTCAAGTCTCGGTACATCTTAGTACTTCCTGGGTGCATGGTGTATCGCGAGCAGTGGGATTCTCTCAGTATCTGTCTCTTCAGGGTATCATCGTCCGGTACACAGATCCGTCCTCTGAATCTCAACAATCCATCCTCACTGATGGTGAGATCTGACTGCGAACTCTGCTCAGCTTGGCTAACCATATCTATCAATCTCTGATCACTGCGCTGCCCAGTTCTAATCTGATCCATGATCCTGGGCTCTATCCGCAGGCTAGCCAAAAATCCAGTCTCTACCTCTTTAACTCTGATCCGAAGTTTGGCGAACTGCTCTAACAAATCCCATTCCCTGATCATCATAGCAGATATCATACTCTTCCTGCTCAGGGCATCAGCAACCACATTCGCCTTACCCGGATGATAAAGAATCTCGCAGTCATAATCCTTAAGGAGTTCCATCCATCTCCTTTGTCTCATGTTTAACTCTTTCTGATCAAAGAGATATCTCAAACTCTTGTGATCAGTGAAGATCTGGAATCTTTCCCCATATAAGTAATGTCGCCAGATCTTCAAAGCAAATACCACAGCGGCTAACTCCAAATCATGCGTGGGATAATTCCGCTCATGGTCTTTCAGTTGTCGCGATCCATATGCGACCACTCTTCCGTGCTGCATAAGCACACACCCCAATCCTTGGTGAGATGCATCACTATACACCGAGAATCCTCCTGATCCCTCGGGAATAGTTAACACAGGTGCCGCTGTCAATCTCCTCTTTAACTCTTGAAAACTGAGCTCACATTGATCAGTCCATATGAACGGAGTCTCCTTACGCGTGAGCTTAGTCAAAGGAGCGGCAATCCTCGAGAATCCTTCCACAAATCTCCTGTAATACCCTGCCAAACCAAGGAAGCTTCGTATCTCAGTCACTGTCCTCGGTATTTCCCAATTAAGCACAGCTGCTATTTTACTCGGATCCACTGATACTCCTTCCTCTAAGACTACATGCCCAAGGAAAGCTATCCGGTTCAGCCAAAACTCACACTTACTAAGCTTTCCGTATAATTGCTTATCTCGGAGTATCTGAAGTACTAACCACAAATGCTGTGCATGCTCCTCATACGACCGAGAGTACACCAGGATATCATCGATAAAGACTATCACAAACTTATCCAGATAGTCTCTGAACACCTCGTTCATCAATCTCATAAATGCTGCAGGGGCGTTCGTCAATCCAAAGGACATCACCAGAAATTCGTAATGGCCATACCTTGTCCTAAAGGCCGTCTTTGGAATATCTTCCTCCTTGATCCTCAATTGGTGATAGCCCGATCTCAAATCAATCTTAGAAAAGACTGATGCCCCTCTTAGCTGATCAAGTAGATCGTCAATCCTGGGCAGCGGATATTTATTCTTCACCGTGGCTTTATTCAATAGCCGGTAGTCCACACATAATCTGAGACTACCATCCTTCTTCTTAACAAACAGTACTGGCGCTCCCCACGGCGAAACACTGGGTCTAATAAACCCTTGATCCAATAACTCCTGCAGTTGCTTCTTCAATTCCTCAAGTTCCACTAATGCCATCCTGTAGGGAGGTTTAGAGATCGGCTGAGTATCTGGTACCAAATCAATGGTAAACTCCAGCTCTCTCTCTGGTGGTAAACTTGGCAATTCATCTGGGAAAACATCCAGAAATTCGCAAACCACAGGTATATCCTCAATCCTCGGATGTTCCCGCTCATCGTCTGAGATGAGTGTCTCATAACCTTCACATAAATAATCACATTTAATATTCTCCAAAATAATGTTAAGATTCTCAAATTACTCACTAGAAATCCACATAATTATTTCCTCAATATCTCAACCGTACACTGTAAGGTTCAGGTAGGGAGAAAGTTACAATCTTAGTGTAGCAGTCTAAACTCACTCGATTGGTCGCCAACCAATCCATTCCCAGAATTACATCAAACCCATGTATATTCAACATGATTAGATCTGCTAACATCACTCTATCTCCCACCTTAATTTCACATCCTCTACAGATTAACTAAGTTCTCTGGGATTCACGCATAGGGGTATTTACATGTAGTATATATTCTAGAGGTTCAAACTTCAAGTTTAATCTACATGCAAAATGCTCAGAAATAAATGAATGCGTGGATCCTGAGTCAATCAACACATGAGCCTCATAATTACAGACAGAGAGTGTACCTCTTATAGTTTCTGCCGAAGCGTCTGCGGTCTCCTTATCCAGGGCAAACACACGTCCCTGTGCCACAGGTTTCTTCCCTTTCTCTGCCGCAGTGGCCCGTCTCCGGGGATCCACTCTCTGAGGCTGTTGTCTAGTGGGCTCCGAAGCATGTGGTATCTGAGGTTGGGGACAGTCCTTCACTCTGTGGCCCATGTCACCACATCTGAAACATCCATGGATCGACCTAGTACAACTTCCCTCATGCGATCGGCCACAGTCTCTACAAATCCTCATCTCCGGCCTGACATATCGTGGGGTCTCCTTGATAATAGGATAGGCTCTGGGTCGCTCCAATCTGTCCCTCTGCACCTCAACCCTTCCTCTTCTGAAGGAACCTCTCCGAGCCTCTGACTGGAAAAGTGCTGGCCTCTTGCCCTTATCTCTATTCACCGCTCTGAGCTCATTCTGGGATTGTACCATCTCAATCCCTCTTTCAACCTCTTGTGCTCGTCTCAGAGCATCTCTAAACTCAGTAATACATAGCCCCATTAGTCTATCTCTAATTACGGGCTTCAACCCATACACAAACTTCTCTGTGCGGAGCTCTTCACTCTTGAAGGTCTCTGGGTCATATCTCAGTAGTGCGGTGAACTGGCTCTCATAGTCATCCACCGACATGTCACCCTGTACCAAACTCAAAAACTCGGCCTGTTTCCTTCTCTGGGCGGCTCGTGGTACATATTGGGTTCTAAAAGCTGTCTGGAACTCTTCCCAACCAATCACATCCTGGTGGGACATCAAGATACCCTGGGTAGTACCCCACCAATCTCGAGCTCTCCCCTTCAGCATATAGGCACTCATACTGACTCTCTCAGCAACGGTGCACCCCAGTAAATCAAATATAACTCTCAACTCCGTCAACCACTCCTCAGCCTCTGTAGGATCCTTCTTTCCCTTAAATGCGGGTGGATTCATCTTCAGAAATTCCTTTAGTCGGACCTTACTTCTGTCCTCAGGCTGAGTGACGGGAGGCACTGGGGGTATGGGAGGTCCTGGTGGTGGTGTAGGGGTAGTATCCGAGGCATTAACTCCAAAGTGTTGCGCGAATAGCGCCGCCATCTGCTCAAAACCTTACCTCACATCGGTCTCAATCCGATTAAATCGAGAGTTAGGACTCTCTGGTTGTGGGACAGGTGGTGGAGGGGACTCTGCCTGCCTCCTCGAACGACCTCGTCGTTTACTCATTCTCAATCTCAACTCGTCTCCTGCGCGTACATATCACAATTGATTGAAATCTCAATCCTCAATTTCAGTTCATGACCAGACTATTACAGACACTTGGGATGTATTCTATTTCACTTAATCGACACTGACAGTACTAGACACCCTAAGCTCTGATACCAAGAAAACTCTGTCACGCCCCGAAAATGCGGAAAATAGGGCAAATTTAAAACTTTTTACTCGTTAATTCACAATTAAAGGTGCATTCCTGTGCAGTGTCATACATCATCATAATTATCATGCCTCAGGATCTCATCATAATATAGTGTATATTGGATCATATACATTACTCAATTCCAAGTTAATTAATCCTAATACATCCCATATAATGTCATACATCAAGTGTCTGTAATTACAATAATAGTCTGGGTACATGAAAGATAAATATACCTCAAAGTACAAAATATATAGCCTGGAGCTCGGATCCTCCACTAGCCACTACTCCGTACGTCGCAGGGAAGTCTTTATTCACTTGAAGAACTCTGGGGGGAAAGAAAAACAGGGTGAGCTTCTAAATCGCTCAGTAAGGGGGGTAGGGGACTCATTTCATAAACCAAAATGCACATCACAAAGCATTTATTTGTATGTGAAACTCATTTGAAAACCATAGCATGAAAATACTCAAAACGACACTCTCATGTGTCAAGTCATGTGAAAACATGAAGTAAAAAGGCTCACTCTAGAGCAAAACAAAGCATGTGAAAATACGCGTTAAACGCTTTCTCAAATAACGTGGCATAGCCACTGGTTTAAAATCACACGTGGCATAACCACAATACATGTGGCAAAGCCACCGAATTATTTTCTCACGTGGCATAGCCACAATATACACACGTGGTAAAGCCACTGAATTATTTTCTCGCGTGGCATAGCCACAATATACACACGTGGCAAAGCCACTGAATTATTTTCTCGCGTGGCATAGCCACAGAATAGGGTTTCTCAACGTGGCACAGCCACCAATTGGGGTATAACGTGGCACAGCCACCAATGGGGTATCTCAACGTGGCACAGCCACCGATGGGGTATAACGTGGCACAGCCACCAATGGGGTATATGTGGCACAGCCACCAATGGGTTTTCTCAACGTGGCACTGCCACCAATAGGGTTTTCTCAACGTGGCACTGCCACCAATGGGGTTTTCTCAACGTGGCACTGCCACCAATGGGGTTTTCTCAACGTTACCAGAACGGAGAAGAACTCGGGCTTACATGCTACCAGAGCAATGCCCGGTGTGTATTCACAACTACACACCCAAGTCTTATCACATAAGACAGGTTTGCCTTCACGTAGAACTCGTAATGGTTTTCTCTCATAAAACTCATTTGAAATCGTTTTGTACTCAACCCAAAACGTAATAAAACCGAGTTCCAACCGGCAAGGCACACGCACACATTTCTCAAATCACAATATTGCCTTAACGTAGAGCCCAGTTATAAACTCATAAAACATTGGGCTCCAACCGGCTATAAAATCGTGTGCAGTTTAAATCTCAACACAAAACACTCAACATGCTTGTTTATAAATCATAAATCATGCTATAACAGTTTACAAATCACATACACAAATGGTTTAGATTTCCCTTACCTCTTTGCACCTCGTATAGTGCAATCGTTTCCCCCGTATCACGGACTAGTCTCGCATTCCACTCTGGAACTCCCGAGCTGTCCAAACGATGTTAAAACATCAATACTCCACACCACATAAGCCTCAATTCTCAAAATCAAGCATAATTGCTCATAACACCTCAACTCTCTTGATTTCTCGTAACTCAACCCTAAACTACAACTCTATTCACAATATCCCAATGTTCGATATCTCTAATACCAATTATCAACGCTAATTTACCACATTGTCTATATTTCCGTTTATAGCACAATCCTCAAAATTTGCCACAATTTCCAAATATCATTATCACTCTATCCACATTGAAATTCATCAATCCCTAATCATTTCTCAACTATTTCAACACAATTACAACCACCAATAACATCAAAATCAGCTCAAATATCAAGATCGAGGTTTAGAAATTACCCAAAGCTTGTGAGACGCACAACTCATGCCTCGATCCGATTCGTCCTTCGATTTCCAAGTATGTTGTTCTCCCTTTGACGAGGAACAACTTCCCTTCTTACCACAATAGCTGTTTCGGCCGGAAATGGGGGATTTGGAGGAGTGAGAAACTAGGTTTTCAGGAAAAAATGGAGGTTTGGAAGAGAGAGAAAATGAAATTTCAGGAGAAAACACAGGTTCCTTATATAGACTGGAGGTAGGAGATCGATCTGCCTCTTGCTGAGATCGATCTGTGTTTGAAATTTGGGGACGATCTGGGTAATTTTATGCCTAGGAGATCGATCTGTCGAGGGGTGAGATCGATCTCTTTATGGCTTTATGAGATCGATCTGCTCCTAAGGAGATCGATCTTCTCCCCAAACAGAAGCATTTGGAGATCGATCTCCTCCTCATGAGATCGATCTTCTCTCAAACAGATTCATTTGGAGATCGATCTCTTCCTCATGAGATCGATCCCTTCTCAAACAGATTCATAAGGAGATCGATCTCTTCCATTGGAGATCGATCTGCTCCTCAAATTTCCCCTTCCTCGTCATTTTTTAACTCACCAGATCGATCTCTCCTTCTCCCAGATCGATCTGTCCTCATGGATTATGCTTATTTTACACACTTAACACATAAATCTCCAATTATAATTCCCACAATTCACTTAGCTCAATAAATTATACTCAAATTATTATTACATCAATAAAATATGTCTGAAATTCTCAGATCTCACACAGATAGTAACCAAGTTTGAAGTTGCCCTTTTACGGCAATGTAGATCACTCATTGAAGCATTTTTAAGCAAAAAATTAGACCCAGAACAAAAATGATTGAAGCTCTTCTCTCCTTTTTTTCCTTGTCGCAAGTGTACTCTACCCTGTTGGAGTGAAAAAAAATTTTCTCTATCCTAGAGGCTGATCTACCTTAGCTCAAAGAATGATCAAATCTTCCTCACCCTTTCCTATATAACATATAAAAAATTCAACTCATTCCAAGGTCATTTTTGTGGTGAAGATTTGGTTGGAAGTTAGTAGATAGAAACTGACCTGTAGAGAAGGTATGAACAACTTGGCTTTCCTTGCTTCCTAATTGATTTTTGAGGTTCTTTTAAGTGTTTTAAGACTATGGATGTGTTTATCTATAGCCAAATAGGTCTTGAAGGTGGATTAAAGCTTTGTTAAAGTTGGTCAAAGGAGGGCAAGGATTTTTAGAATAATTCTAATTGATTCTGGTGATGTGTTGATGAATTTGACTAAAGTAAAATGTTGAAATAAAATGTGTAAAAGCACCTTAGGGTTTCGGCCATGAGGGGTCATGTTGGGATGATGATGATGGTGTTTGATGGTTTACCTTGATGCTATAATATTGTTTAAGACTAGGAAGATTAGTTTATCTGATTGGAATGAAGTGGAACTAAGATCTGTATTTTCGGCCACGGTAAAAAGTCTTGAGTAAGTGGGTTAAATTAATGGTTTTAGTGGTTGTTTAGGAATGCATTTAATGTATTAAGATTTTTCAAGGCTTGATTGAAAAGGAATTAGCAATGTTATGTTAACGACATATTAGTAGAAGTACTTGGCGAGACCAAAGGTTATATGTAAATAGCCTAGTAATGAAGCTTATAGTTGTTTAACGTGTGTAAAGACATGTTAGAATGAGCTTATTATTGATTGGAAATATTTAGAATGTTTATAGCAACAAGGTAGTGTGATTTATCAAGTTAAAGGTGTGCTTGGTGCCTAAGAAGCTTGCTTGCTTCCCTTAGTGTGTAAGAGGTAAGAGATGTAATTTAAATCCGTAATGGTATCCCTTAACTTGCTTTTAATAAATAAATAAATAAATAAAAAACATGACTTCATTACTTAAAATTAACTTTAGGCAATTTCCAAACTAGAAATTAGGAATTTATTAAATTATAGGAGAAAATCTCGATTTGAACTCGCATAATAGGATTTTACAAAAATTAATTTCCCTAGACTTAGAAGCCTAAAATTTTAAGAATTCAATAGCCCAAACTCCAATTTGTTGATGCATTAGACTTTTTGAAAGCAAAGTATATGATTTTAAAATTATGTGGACTTCGAACTTGATTTATAAAAATATTTTAGAAAATCATGATTATGAGATTATTTGTGAATTTATGTGAAATGTTTTGAGACTGTACTTTCCCTTAGTTCATGCTTGGTGAATTTATATCAGATGTCCATGTACAGTGACATGCTCATTTCATTACCCAAACGATGAGTGTCATTGGTGCCCATGCCGTAGTTGTGTTTTAGATTGTGTGATTGTGAAATCTGTTGTACATCCCTAATCTAGTCTACAGCTTACCATGACTATTAATATTGTTCTTGTGACGCCCCAGAAACATGGAATTTAGGCTAATTTAATTTTTTTTTCATATAACTTGACTTCCTACTCAAGATGTATTCTTGTTCAGTGTCAGTTTACTTCTTATCTTATCGTTATTACTCTTTCTCACATTCGACTATACTTATATCATTTTCAACAAAAAACCGGTAACATAACCCCTTATATATATCCTTATCCTCCTATAAATTTCCAAAACAAATAAAAATATCCACAATCCAGTTGATTTTACTTTATATCTCATCCACAGGAAACTTAAGAATTTCTCAAACATCAACATTTAATTTCATTATATCACATAATGTCAAAACGACTCACTTTTCCCCATTTACATACATGTAAGACTAGAATACATCCCAACATTAACTTATATACAAGTGTCTACAATACATAAAGTGTCCGGTTACAAAATGAATTATACCTTAAGCGTGTACGAGAAATAGCCTGGGGAGAAATGCGTCCACCAGCCTAGGTCACGTACGCAATAGACACAGACGTTCACCGTAAATAATCTGGGAGGAGGAAGAAAGGGGAGTGAATATCAACATCGTGAAGGCAACCATCACACCATCCTCAAATGAGGGCATCCTCCGAAGAGGGAATATAATATATGTCGCCACGACAAGGTTGTAGACTGGATTAGGGTCATACAACATTGCCTTAACGCTACCAAACCGGAGTCAACTCAATGCTACCAAAGCGGAGTTACCTCATCGCTACTGAAGCGGAATCATCTTAACGCTACCAAACCAGAGTTATCTCAATGCTACCAAAGCGGAATCATCTCAAAACTACCAGAGTAGAGTTATACATTGACGTGCAAACATCATGACAGATATATAAAAACATGCACGTCGGGGTCAAGGTCTAGTCTTACTCCAAGTCTAGCTAAACCGATCCCCATGTTTCCCTGAATCGCGTGCTCCTAGCCCTTAGTCTAAAAAACGTGTCATTATTATGCTGAAAATAGTTTTTCATTTCATGTAGAGCTCATAATAGTTTTGCTTTATAAATCTCATTCAAATATAGAAACTATTTATACGCAAAACTTTAAAATGACCAAACTGAGCTCAATACGGTAAAACGTGCTCTCAAAATAAGAAATCTCAGGTTAAACATTTTTCTCGAAAATTAAGCTCATTTTATAAAACACTTTTCATGCTATAAAAGCTTTTTCATAGGTAAAAAATACAAATGCTCAAAACGGTTGCATCCCTTACCTCTTACACTTTAGGCAGTGCAATATTGACGGGTCTCGAAATAACCTCGATTTACATGTCGAATCCCCAAGCTTCCCAAAATAGTAGTAAATCATCAACTAATGCTTAATGGCACTTCCACACATTCAACTAAGTGTTTATCTTCACAATGTTGACCAAATTTGACTTTTTCACCAACTTTACCTATTTTCTCGATTTTACCGATAAAATTCCAGTTTAAGCTATTTCATTAGTTTTCTTTTTACCAAATTTAAGGCTTATCAACTTAATATCTTAAACATTTATTCTAGGTTTCACTTAACCATTCACAATATCCAAATTGTCAAATTTTCACTCTTTTATGATTTTTCACTTAACCGAGCTATAAACCAAGTTTCTTCGGTATTGTTTTAACACTTAACAACCTTGAATCAAACCACATTTCACTATATCTAAGAAAAACCTAGGCTGGCGGATACTCTAAATGCCCATACAAAATATTTCAGTCAATTCCATTTAACTAATAATCCTTAAAAGTCATCTAACATAAACATATCATGAGTTCACCAACATTCATCAAGTTTCTCTCACCTTTGACCAATGTTGCCACTCCTTGATCCTTCAAATTAGTCCTGAACTGTAAATCATCATATATACATCTCAAAATCATCCAAAACAACCACAAAAAACTAACCAAAAACATTTAAAATCAAAGCTTTGTCTCACCTCTGCACTTGACAGTTTCTGTCCCTGATTTTCTCTCTAGGATTTCACCTAGCAAATGACCTTAATTAAGGATAAAATTTGTATATGTTGCCGAAGGGTTAAGAAGGAAGATTTTATATTTCTTGGTCAAACTCAAAAAATGGATGGAAGGGGCTCAAAAAAATTTGTGCTCTCCCTTGCCCTCAAGGACGCTTGTGGCATGAAAGAAGGGAGAGAACTCTCGCGTTTCTCATCCTTTCCAGGTGAAAAAATAGGCTTTAGGAATCTTATGGGGTGTAGAACAAATATAGAGAGGCTTGGAATTTTTTGGACCTTTGGATGGGCCTCAAATTGGGCTTTTTCTTATGGGTGTCCAATTTCCTGAAATAGAACAACCCACTTCCCTGATTAGAAAAATCCTTAAAAATTATTTCTAGTCCAATTTCTTCCAAAGGTTTCCCGATTAGGCCTATTTTACTCAACTTGGGCCATACCGATCAAAATCACTTAAGGTTTTCAGTCCACTTTAAAAATTCACTCGAACACTGAAACCTCATTTTTTCTACTCCATCTTTATTCCCCATGTCAATTATGTCTTATATGAATTTACTATGGCCTTATAATAATTTTTATGAATTTTTAGAATTTATTCCTTTTATTGGTCCTATTTGCTCGTTTAGGGGAAATCTAAGTTTCACTAACTTTTTCACTTCTAACACCTTAGTTTCACTTCCCAATCATCAATTCATATTTTAAATCATACTCTTGAAGAATTCTTAATCTTTGGTTCTTTTCTCGAAGTACGTGCATCGGGCGCCGTGCCATTATCTCGGGCTTCTCGAGCATTCTAGGCCCTACATGAACATTCACATAAGTCGTAGACCTCTTGGTTTAGCTTAAATTAATTAGTAGTAGGGAAAAATTGGGTTTCACATTCCTCCCCACCTTTTAGGAATTTGGTCCTCCAAATTCAATCAGGCTCGTCGAATAGACTATGATACTTCTATTTCATCAGGCTCTCTAGTTCTTGAGTTACTTCTTCTGTCGAGTGGTGCTTCCAGAGAACCTTTACCATTAGAATTCTCTTCATTCGAAGTATCTTTTATTTCTTGTCGAGGATCCAGATAGGTTCTTCTACATAGCTCATGTCTCTTTGAATATCTAATGCTTCATAATCGATGACATGAGAGGGATCTAGATTATACTTTCTTGACATTGAGACGAGGAAGACATTATGTATCCCGAAAAGCTGTGGAGGCAAGGCTAACCGGTAGGTAACATCTCTCACTCTCTCTAATAACTCGAACGGACCAATAAAGCTAAGGCTCAGCTTCCCCTTCTTCTCAAAGCATATGATACCCTTACTTGAAGACACTTTAAGAAACACAAAATCTCTAGCTTAAAACTCAAGTGGCCGTTTACGCACATCGGCGTAACTCTTTTGTCTACTCTGAGCAGCCTGTAATCTATCACAAATAATTCGTATGCTCTGGACTACCTACTCAATAAGATCGGGAGCAATTACTTTCTTATCACTCACTTCTTCTAAAGCTATCGAGGACCTATATCTTATGCCATATAGAGCCTCATAGGGTGCCATATCGATACTAGTATGATAACTATTGTTATAGGAAAACTGGGCAAGAGGTAGGAGATTATCCCATGATCCCTTAAAATCCAACGTACACACATTTAATATATCCTCCAAGGTATGAATAGTCCGGTCGGACTGACCGTCAGTTTAAGGATGATAGGCGGTACTGAAATTCAATTGAGATCCTATGGCTTCCTGAAAATCGGTCCAAAATCTAGAGGTGAACTTGGAATCTCTATCAGATGTGATACTCATGGGGGCCCCATGCAGTCGAGCTACCTCTCTTACATATAATTCTGCCAAGGAACTCGAGGAATCCGTGCTCTTAACAGCTAGGAAGTGAGAACTCTTCGTCAATCTGTCCACTATCACCCAGATTACATCGTGACCTCTTTGGGTCCTCGGTAATCCCATGATAAAGTCCATGGTCATATGCTCCAATTTCCATGTAAGCATAGGCAAAGGCTTAAGCATTCCACCGGGATTCTAATGCTCAACTTTCACCTGCTGACATACCAAATATCTGGCCAAAAATTTTGTCACATCTTGTTTCATACCACTCCACCAATACACCTTGCACAGATCTTGGTACATCTTGGTGCTACCTGAGTGCATGGTGTAACAGGAACAATGAGACTTCCTCAAAATTTACTGCTTTAGGGTATCATCACTCAGAACACAGATACGACCCTTAAACCTAAGTAACTTGTCATCAATGACCACAAAATCTGACTGCAAGGTCTGTTCAGCTTGGCTAACCATGTCTAGTAGCTTTTGATCATTTCTTTGCCCTGCTCAGATATGATCTAAAACATTGGGCTCTATCCGTAGGCTGGCCATAAATCTGACCTCTGCTTCCTCAACAGTGATCCTGAGTTTGACGAACTGTTCTAATAAATCCCATTCCCTGATCATCATAGCAGAAACCATACTCTTCCTGCTCAGGGCATCAGCAACTATGTTCGTTTTCCCCGGATGATACAAAATCTCACAGTCATAATCCTTAAGGAGCTTCATCCATCGTATTTTCCTCATATTAACCTCCTTCTGATCGAAGATGTACTTCAGAATCTTATGGTTAGTGAAAATCTGAAACCTTTCCCTAAAGATAATGTCGCCATATCTTTAAGGTAAAAACCACAACGGCTAATTTCAAATCATGAGTGGGGTAGTGTCACTCATGGTCCTTAAGTTGGCGTGAACCATAAGCGACTACTCTCTCATGCTACATGAGTACGCACCCCAAACCCTGATGGGAAACATTATTGTACACTGTGAAGCCTCCAGATCCACTAGGAACAGTAAACATAGGTGCTGTCTTCAATCTCCTTTTAAGCTCTTAAAAACTCTGCTCACACTGCTCAGACCATACAAATGAGATGTCCTTACGTGTGAACTTAGTCAAAGGAATTGTAATCCTGGAGAATCCCTCAACAAACCTCCTATAATAACCTACCAATCCAAGAAAACTTTGAATCTCAGTAACTTTCCTTAGTCTCTCCTAATGTAGTACAACCTCTATCTTAGACGAATCAACTGATACCCCGTCCTTATATACAATGTGACCAAAGAGAGCTATCTGATCTAGTCAAAACTCACATTTACTGAACTTCCCATACAACTGCTTATCTTGGAACATCTGGAGCATAGTCCTTAAATGCTGCGCGTGCTCCTCTTAGGATAGAGAATATATGAGGATGTCATCAATGAAGACTATCACAAACTGATCTAGATAATCTCGAAATACCTTATTTATCAGGTTCATGAACCTAGCAGGGGCATTCATCAAACCAAAGGGCATCACTAAGAATTCATAGTGGCCATATCTAGTTCTGAAGGCCATTTTCGGGACATCGTCATTCCTGATTCTTAACTGGTGATAGCCCGATCTCAAGTCAATCTCAGAAAAGATAGAAGCCCCTCTCAACTGATCAAACAAATCATCTATTCTTGGCAAGGGATATTTGTTCTTTACCGTAGCATTATTCAGTAGTCTATAATCTATACACAACTTGAGACTACCATTATTCTTCCTCACAAATAAAACAGAGCTCCCTATGGTGACACACTGGGTCGGATGAAACCCTGGTCAAGCAACTCCTACAACTGTTTCTTTAGCTCTTCTAGTTCAATCAATGTCATCCTATAGGGAGGTTTAGAGATCGGCTAGGTATTTGACACTAAATCGATAGTGAACTACAACTTCTCTCTTGTGGTAACCTTGACAACTCATTTGGGAACACATACGAAAACTCACATACCTTAAGTATATCCTTTATCTTTAGAGGTTCCCGACTCGTATCATAGATGAGTGCCATGTAACCTTCACATCAATAGACTAATCAGTACTTTCGGGAGATTATAATTATGTCATAAGATTAATACATTAAACTTCACACATTTATTCCTTAATAGTCAAACATACACTGAATTTTTCTGGTAGGGAGAATGTTACAGTTTTAGTGTAGCAGTCTAGACTCACGTGATTGGCCGCTAGCCAATCCATTCCTAGGATCACGTCGAAGCCACTCATATTCAACAAAACTAGATCTACTAACATTACTCTGTCTCCCACCTTAATCTCACAATTTCTACACACATTATCAGTCCTTTTAGACTCACTCATAGGTGTACTTACATGTAGAATATGATCTACAGTCTCAAGCTCTAAGTGCAATTTACATGCAAAGGCTAGTGAAATGAAAGAATGCGTGGATCCTGGGTCAAACAGCACATGAGCCTCATAATTACAAATAAGAAGTGTACCTCAAATAGCCTCAGACGAAGTGTCTGTTGTCTCATTATCCATAGCAAATATGTGTCCCTTTGTGACAGGTTTCTTACCCTTATCAATAGTGGTAACCCGTCTCTGGGGAATCGCTCTCTGCGGCTGTTGTCGATGAGGGTCATGGAAATATGGTCTCTGAGGCTGTAGGTAATCCTTCACCCTGTGACCCATGTCCCTGCATCTAAAACATCCTCGTATCATCCAGACACAATTACCCTCA
The DNA here is from genome assembly GCA_033439115.1 of Firmiana major. Taxonomy (NCBI): domain Eukaryota; kingdom Viridiplantae; phylum Streptophyta; class Magnoliopsida; order Malvales; family Malvaceae; genus Firmiana; species Firmiana major. The sequence goes on along the minus strand of CM065908.1, from coordinate 37,737,357 downwards.
TGTGGTCGACCGCAGTCTTTGCAAATCTTAATGTCTAGTCTGGCACCTCGAGGGGCCTCCGTAACATTAGGTGGAATCCTAGGTCTATTAACTCTCACTCTAGGCCCCTCGATCTTCCGTCTCTTAAATGAATCCCTCCTAAAATCTGTTCTAGAATCTTCAGGTCTCTTACCCTTATCTCTGACCACTACCCAGGATTAAGACTGGGATTATATTAAATCTAGTCCCTTCTTGACTTTCTGTGCTCGTCTCAAAGCATCCTTAAACTCAGTAATGCAGAGCCCCATCAATCTATCTCAGATGACTGGTTTCAGCCTATATACAAATCGCTCTGTATGACGCTCCTCGTTCCTGACAGTCTCCAAATTATATCTCAATAAGATGGTGAATCTATTCCCATACTCGTCAACTATTATAGTACCCTGTACTATATTCAAGAAATCTGCTTGCATTTTTCTATGGGCAATTCAAAGGACATACTGAGTCCGAAAAGCTGACTGAAAAGTATCCCAGCTAATCACCTGATGGCTGGCAGTCAGTACACTCTAGGTGGTACTCCACCAATATCGTGCTTTTTCCTTAAACATGTATTGACCCTCTCTGCATGAGTGCAGCACAAGAAATAAAAAATTATTCTCATCTCTTTCAACCACTCCTCTACCGCTACGGGTCCTTCACCCCTTAAATACCGAAGGATTCATCTTAAGAAAGTCTCGTAATCGGCCTATATCTCTGTCATCGGGCCTGGTCTGTGCCGAAGGCTAAGTGGTGGGTAGCACCGGGTCAGTCTGTAGAGGAGGTAGGGGCGGATCTTGTGGTGGTGTAGGTTTAGGAGCCGGGGTAGGTGTGGTACCAAAGGCATTTGCCCCGAAATGCTGCGTAAATAGCGTTGCCATTTTCTCGAATCCTTGTATCACATCCTGCTCCAATGGATTAATTCGAGAATTAGGACTCTATGGCTGTGAGGTAGGTGGTAGAGGTGGTTGTACCTACCTCTAGGGACGACCTCGTCTCCCTCTCATAATGTATATCTATGTACTTACGTGTACACGTCAAACTTGATCACAATTTTAACCAATATATTCAGTTCATAACCATACAAGTACAGACAGTTAGGATGTAATCTATTTCCAACTAATCGACACCGACAGTACTAGACACCTTTCGCTCTAATACCAAACAAATCTGTGACACCCTAGAAACGTGAAATTTAGGCTAATCTAATTTTTTTTTCGTATAACTTGACTTCCTACTCAAGGTGTATTCCTATGCAGTGTCAGTTTACTTCTTATCTTATTGTTATTACTTTTTCTCATATTCGATTATTCTTATATCATTTTCAAAAAAAATCCAGCAGCATAACCCCTTAATTATATCCCTATCCTCCTACAAATTTCTAAAACAAATACAAATATCCACAATCCAGTTGATTTTACTTTATATCTCATTCACAGGAAATTCAAGAATTTCTCAAACATCAACATTTAATTTTATTATATCACATAATGTCAAAATGACTCACGTTTCCCCATTTACATACATGTAAGACTAGATTTCATCCCAACGTTAACTTATATACAAGTGTCTGTAATACATGAAGTGTCCAGTTACAAAATGAATTATACCTTAAGCATGTATGAGAAATAGCCTAGGGAGAAGCGCGTCCACCAGCCTACGTCATGTACGCAGCACGCACTCGCGTTCATCGTAAATAATCTGAGAGGAGGAAGAGGGGGGGTAAGCTTCAACTAGCTCAGTAAGGAGTGCATTAAGATTAAATATAATAATCAAAGCATAAATAAAATAATGGCACAATTTCGCATATTTAGAAACACGTGATTAAAATCACATAATCATCAAATCATCATCTCATTTTTACAATACATCACAGCTCAAATATAGTTATAGAGACTAGGCATTAATATCAACGTCATGAAGGCAACCATCACTCCATCCTCAAACGAGGGCATCCTAAGAAGAGGGAATACAATACTTGTGGCCACGACAAGGCTGTAGAGTGGATCAGGGTCATACAACATCGACTCAATGCTACCAAAGTAGAGCCAACTCAACGCTACCAAAGCAGAGTTATCTCATTGCTACCAAAGCAAAATCATCTCAAAGCTACCAAAACAGAGTTATCTCAACGCTACTAAAGTAGAATCATCTCAATGCTACCAGAGCAGAGTTATGCATTGACGTGCAAATATCATGACAGATATATAAAAACATGCACGTCGGGGTCAAGGTCTACTCTTATCCTAAGTCTCGCTAAACGGACCCCAAGTTTCCTTGAATCGCACGCTTCGAGCCCTTAATCTCAAAAACGTGTCATCATTATGCTGAAAATAGTTTGGCATTTTACGTAGAGCTCATAATAGTTTTCCTTTATAAATCTTATTCAAATATAAAAAATATTTGCATGCAAAACTTTAAAATCACCAAACCGATCTCAATACGGCAAAACGTGCACTCAAAGTAAGAAATCTCAGGTTAAACATTTCTCTCAAAAATTAAGCTCATTTTATAAAACCTTTTTAATGTTATAAAAGCTTTTTCATAGGTAAGGAATATAAATGCTCAAAATGGTCGCATCCCTTACCTCTTACACCTTGGGTAGTATAATATTGACGGGTTTCGAAATGGCCTCGATTTACGTGCCAAATCCCCGAGCTGCCTAACATAGTATTAAATCATCAATTAATGCTTAATAGCATTTTCACACATTTAACTAAGTGTTTAACTTCACAATGTTGACCAAATTTGACTTTTTCGTCAACTTTGCTTATTTTCTCGATTTTACCGATAAAATCTCGGTTTAAGCTATTTCATTAGTTTTCTTTTTACTAAATTTAAGGCTTATCAGCTTAATAGCTTAAACATTTATTCTAAGTTTCACTTAACCATTCATAATATCCAAATTGTCAAATTTTCACTCTTTTACGATTTTTCACTTAACCGAGCTATAAACCAAGTCTCTTCGGTATTGTTTTAACACTTAACAACCTAGAATCAAACCACATTTCACTATATCAATGAAAAACTTAGACTGGCCAAGACTCTAAGTACCCATACAAATTATTTCATTCAATTCCATTTAACTAATAATCCTTAAAAATCATCTAACATAAGCAGATCATGAGTTTACCAACATTCATCAAGTTTCTCTCACCTTTGACCAATGTTGACCACTCCTTGATCCTTCAAATTAGTCCTCAACTATAAATAATCATATATACATCTTAAAATCATCTAAAAAAACCGTAAAAACCAACCAAAAACATTTAAAATCAAAGCTTTCTCTCACCTCTACACAAGACAGTTTCTATCCCCGACTTTCTCTCTAGGCTTTCACGTAGCAAATGACCTTAATTGCGGCTGAACGTTTTATATGTTGTAGAAGGGTTAAGTAGGAAGATTTGATCCTTTGTGATCGAACACATAAAATGGCTATAAGGGGCTCAAAAAATTCATGCTCTCCCTTACCCTCAAGGATGCCTACGACATGAAAGAAGGGGGAGAACTCTCGGGTTTGTTATCCTTTCTAGGTGAAACAAATAGGCTTTAAAAAGCTTAAAGGGTGTAGATAAAATCTGGATAGGCCTGAAATTTTTTGGGTCTTTGGATGGGCCTCAAATTGGGCTTTTGCTGATAGGTGTCCAATTTCCTGAAATAGAAGAACCCACTGCCCTGATTAGAAAAATCCTTAAAAATTATTTCTAGGCCAATTTATTCCAATTTTCCACTTCTCAAGTATTCTAATATGTCTCTAGTATTTCTCATAAAAATTTGGGGCCCACTTGTTTAAGAAAGTTTTCTTGATTGGGCCTATTTTACGTGACTTGGGCCATACCGATCAAAATCGCTTAAGGTTTTCGGTCCACTTTAAAAATTTACCTAAACACTGAAACCTCATTATTTCTACTCCATATTTATTTCCCATGTCAATTATGTCTTACGAGAATTTCCTATGGCCTCAGAATAATTTTTGTGAATTTCTAGAATTTATTCTGAATTTATTCCTCTTATTGGGCCTATTTGCTCAGGTTAGGGGATATCCGAGTTTCACTAACTTTTTCACTTCTAACACTTTAGTTTCACTTCTCAATCATCAATTTATGTTTTAAATCATACTTTTGAAGAATTCTTAAACTTAGGTTCTTACCTCGAAGTGCGTGCCTCGAGCTCTGTGCCACTATCCTAGGCTTTTCGAGCATTCTGTGTCCTACATGAACATTCACATAAGTCTTAGACCTCTCTGTTTAGCTTAAATTAATTAGTAGTATGGAAAAAAAATTGGGTTTCACAATTCCCTTCTTTGAGGATGACTTATTATGTGTACCACATGATAGCTATAGGGTTTATGCCTAGTCTCCGTGTGAATTTATGATTGTGAACTTTGTAAAATAATTGTGATATTTAAGTGAAATATTTGAGAAATCTGTGAATTCAATTTTTAAGGCTATGTGTGATTTAATTATGAGAAATTATGATTTTCGAAATTATACTTTAATTTCGAGAAATGCATGGTGATGCTTGAAATGCATATATGATTTTAAAAGCATCATTATTTCTATAAATGTTTTGATGCTATTATTTTTTAAATGCATTTCTTACTAGGCTTTCCCCAAATTTCACCTACTCATTCAAATTATTTGCAGTGATCTTAAATGAGGAGTACACGACGTAGGCTAGTGGATTGACGCCTCTCCATGCTACTTTTGTACCATGTGAGGTATATCCATTTTTTGTATTTATTTCTAGACATCTTGTAAGCACAGATACATGTATTTATTTTCATAGTTTTGGGATTTAATTAAGTTTAGTATGTTAATTTATGACTTATAAAATTAAGTTATTTCAAGTGATACATGATTAAGTAAATTCAAGTATGTTAAAGTTTATTTCGGTTTTAATGGCATCACGTATATTATAAAGGTGTTGCGGATTAACTTAAGTGATAATGAATCAAAAGGTTAAGTAAGGAAATATGGTAACTTACATTGTACAGTAAGTAACATTAAGTGAAACAAATATTAAAAAAAAGGAAAAAATTAGTTCGAATTTTCGCGCTTTTGGGTCGTTACCATAAACTTTAGATTAATAATATTTAATCTAAACCATTGATAAATTTTAAAAGTTAAAAAAAAAAAGCTTAAACGTGGTAACCTGTTAAACTAGTTTTTCAAATTATTATTATATATTAAATATTAACAAAAAATATAGAAGTGTATTGCTAAATTAACTCTCTTACATTAATAAAAATATAATAGTGTATTATTAAATTAACCTTCCTATATCAATAAAAAAATATAGTAGTGTATTACTATATTAATAAAAAAAATTGATGATTAGTAGTATATTATTAATAAAAAAAAATTGATGAGAATCATCATAAAACTAAATTTATATATATTTATGGTAAATATGTATTTATGATAATTACTTTTTTATTTTAAAATTTTGTAAGATATTTGTTAAGGAGCAGAAATAAAATAAATTATTGACCACAAATTTATGATAAATATACATATATATATATATATATATATTGAAATTTTGTAAAATTATTTAGTATACATAAAATAAATTAATGACAACAAATTTATCATAAGTATATATTTATGATAAACATTTATATTTTAATTTCAAAATGCTTTTAACGGTTTTAAGATGGCGATGGTGATTGAGCTGGTGTTGAAATTGCCCAAGTTTGAGAAGCCATTTTTGGAAGGTGATGCAATTGGGAAGTGAAAAACGAGTATTGGGTAGAAACAAATGAGATGGCTATGATTGGCCATGCTGTCGCGTACGACTTGGTTTGGTATGAGACCTTCGCGTTGTCTATTCAAAGGGAAGAACGGGACTCTTAGCGGAAGGAGTGAACAAGGCTTGGTGCATTTTGGCGTTGCCCTAGAGAACCCTTACGACAGCAATCAAGAAGAAGGATGGGCAGTCAAAAGCACGAAATGGGCATTCGTTGTGAAGACAAATTAATGTGGAAATATTAATATGCATAAATGAAAAATAATGTAAATGCATATTAATTAAATGAGAGATTTAATTATATAAAACAAAATATGATATACATTTATATTTATATATAGATACATAAATAAATATAATATATATAGATTAATAGATATGGAAATATAAATATAAAGTTATAAAAAAAAAGTATATATAATGAAACTTTAATAGATATATATATATATATATATATTAAAAATATATATAATAAAATATAAGAAAAAAAACACGTGTTTGGCTTCCAAAGGAAGCCAACCGCTCGGTCAACTGCTCCCACGTACCATAAAAGGAAGCAGAGGACTCGGGTCAAGTTCAAAAATATATATGTAATAATAGATATATAAAATAAAATAAAATAAAAAAGAACTGAAGAGGAGAACTGCAGCTTAGTGAGCGAAGAGAAGAGGTTTCGGGAAAGAGAGCCACGTCCTTAAAACCCCACCAATTTCTATTATAGTGGGATCGAGACAAATAGTGCAGAGGAAACATATCCTCTGGAAACCGAGATCGAAAGTGGGGACAAGGAAGCTAGGGACGACCGAAGGCTGGCGTCGGAGGGGCTGGATCGTGAGCTGATCAGGCGTCCATCGTGGAAACTGTTTGAGATGGAGTGAAGGAGCAGTGACCGAGAGTTTGAGCTGAGGCAGCGAGGAACGATGGCAGCTTGAAGGAGCATTCCTCGGCTCAAACTGAAGCTGTAACAAGGGACTTGAAGGTGTTAATGCATCAACTGATCAGGGAAGTTTTTAGGGGCTTCATTCGGGTTCCAGCAGCCTTGGCTGAGAGCAGCAGGCCTTTGTCTTGTTGCTTGAGAGGTAAAGCTGAGGCAAAGGAAGGAAACTGCAATGAACTCGGGCTAGAGACTCTCGGTAAAGGTCAATGGTGAAGGGCTAATGGAGCAGGAAATGGTGCATTGTTGAAGCAACTTAGTGGAGCTCCTCTTGTGGTCGAGACAGTAGGCTCACGGTGGCCTGAAAAAAAAAAGGGCTGAAGAGAGACACTGACTTGGGTAATCTCGGGACTAGCCGAACAGAGACAGTGAAGGGGTAAGAGCCTATAAACCTTTGCATCCAAGTGTATATGTATAAATTTAGATTTTTACAAGGAATGGATGATTCAACCTTGCTAAAATGTGCTATGAAGCGACCGTTAAATGCCTATGAGTACATGCACATAGGTACATATTGTCACGCCTGAATATTTATACCAAGTACGTAAGCTTAAAATTTACGGGCCAAATTTACGGGCCAAATATATATATATATATATATATATATATGTATATATTAACTTTATTTTCACAGTAGTTTGTATGTGCGGTATAAGTCGCAACCAACAATTATCAACTAAATTTTTTATAGCTGTTAAATCTCAATTTTAAACTTATCCAATACCAGACACCACATAGCAAAGTAATTCTAAGTGGTCTCTCTGATCATCAATACAAAATATCATCAATTTGCCATATCAACAGTTCTGCAAAAATCTCACAATTTACATCCTAATATGATGTTCACATCCATTGTGTCAACTATCTTTATCTATATATTCAACTGTCAAGTATATCTTAGTTTACAACCACAAAATGCTCGAGAAGACTAGTGAGAACCTATCACAGCTACAGATCACTCAGAAAACTTATCTGTGAGGTGGAAAAAGAAGGAATAAGCTTGGCTCAGTAAGTGGATATGAGAACATAGAAAATAGTGAAAGATAATAAAATTCGAAGACTTGCATGCCAAGTATAAGAGAATATCGAAATACAATTTAAAGAATATATGCAATTTAAACAATCTGAAATAGATTTCAAAATACATATTGAAAAACGTGCAAGTGCTATATAATAGTAAATTTTTAAGCATATCACAATTAATCACAAAGTGAGCTATTTTCAAAAGTTCGCTACATCAAACTGAAGTTTCACCAAAAGTACTGTAGCTATCAGTACTGTCACAACCCTTTTTCATCAATTTCATCTAAAAATTACCATAAATTTTTCGCTTTATTCGTTAACTTACTCGGTCGTGAACAACCCTTACAAATGCAGTTGGCATGTGAGTCAGTAATAATCATCATTTACCATCCATTTTCCAATTAATCAAAAACAATTTCGTACATTTGAAAGTTGAGTCACATACTTATACATGACGTGCTTGCTAACATTTATATCCCCATATTACAATTCAAAATGATTACTGTGTCATTACATGTTTAGATACAAAAAAAAATCTTGTGTGTATACCTCTGGGCAATGGAGAGTAATAGATAGCCAAAATATAACGCCTCAGTCTTTCACGAGGCTACTGTGTGCTCTCTGTAGAGGGGAAAAATGGAGGGATGAGCAACCACACGCTCAGTAAGGCAATAATGCAAGCATGACAGATAACTACACTATCTACATGCTTATAATGTCATGGCATAAATCATTTATATTCAAGCATGAGGAAATCCTAAAACTATGCCACATGTATATACATATATCATGTACTGAAAACATGGAAATAAACATGTAAACATAGAAAAATCATCATGTGAAAACCTCTCATGCTCAATAAAATAAATATTTATCGATTTCATCTCAAATCACAAGATTCATCATAAATCATTCCTTCAAAACGTAACACCTTGTCAAAAACATTAGAAAAACCCATCAAAACAATGCATCCTTCCTTTAAAACATCTCACAAGGTTCGACCCCTCCCTCGAGTCTACCCTGGATAACATAAACCATCATCAGTATCTAAAACCATGTGATATCAAGTGAGACAAGCAGTCACGGTAAACCAATGACTATGTTGGCCAACTATGTCATAATCATCCCAGACCACATGGATCCCGGTGTGCGGGGCATTATTCTGGAACGAAGATGGGTTAGCCCTACGCCAGACTTTTAAATCAACATCACAACCATGCGGTACAGCATACTCCATGTGATCTACACGGTACAATGTACTCCGCAGACCCATATCATGGTTGGGGGTGCTTGCCGTAGGTCTTATCAACCTCATACCACGTATAACCTACTCAGTCTCAAGTGCACGTGCGAGCATCTCATCTGTGTGACTAGCAGTCCACACGAGGTATCCAGCACGGCTCGTGCAAGCATCTCATCCGTGTGACACAAAGTCTACACGAGGCATCCAGCACGACTCATTACATATCATAGTGTGAAAACTCAGTGCGAGCAACGCTCTAGCACGTTTCATGTATCATCAGCAAATATCCTCGAACGAGCAAAGCTCTAGTACGACTTTATGCATAACAAATAATGAAGAAATCATGTACGAGCATAGCTCTAGTACAGTTATATGCATAAGTGAGTCAAGGAAAACCCACGTTCAAGCTATCAGCTCCAGTACGACTTATAAAACATCACAATACAAAATATGGTGTGTCACGACCCAAAACTACCTAAAAATCAGAGTAAATTTTTCGCGTTTTGTTATTTTCTTTCATGCTTACCTGTCCTCTGATCGTGACCACACTCCACTAACAAATTAGGCTGTGCGTCAATGCCAGTCCCACCATACATTTACCATATAACTTAATTCTTTCTCAGTCATTTATAAGTGTTTACAATATTTATACATCCCCTAAAGTTACTTACAAACATGTTACTGTGCTATGCTTATTTAGATACAATATGTACAAGTGTATATACCTTAAATGATGGGCAGCAGCGGATATCCGAAATGCAGTACTGAGTCACCTCAACGTCTACTGGAGATTATCTGTGGGAGAAAATGAAAGGGGTGAGCACATCAAGCTCAGTAAGGCAATCCTACGAACAAATAGGTAACCATACTACCTACATGAACGTGGTGTGAGATCTGAGAATTTTAGATATATTTTAATGATGTAATAAGAATTTGAAGTGTAATTTATTGAGCTAAGTGAATTGTGGGAATGATAATTGGAGATTTATATGTTAAGTGTTAAAATAAGTGTGAAGTTATGAGGACAGATCGATCTGGGAGAAGGAGAGATGGATCTGGTGAGTTAAAAATGACAAGGAAGGAGGAATTTAAGGAGCAGATCGATCTCCAATGGAAGAGGATCGATCTCCTTATGATTCTGTTTGAGAGAAGATCGATCTCATGAGGAAGAGATTGATCTCCAAATGATTCTGTTTGGGAGAAGATCGATCTCCTCAAGGAGCGGATCGATCTCATAAAGCCATAAAGAGATCGATCTCACCCCTCGACAGATCGATCTCCTAGGCATAAAATAGCCCAGATCGTCCCCAAAAATTCAAATGCAGATCGATCTCATCAAGAGGCAGATCGATCTCCTACCCTCAGCCTATATAAGGAACCCCTTTTTTTCTCCTGCAATCTCACTTTCTCTCTCTTCCACGTGACGCGATATGGGTCATTGTGGATAGATTGACCAAGAGTGCCCACTTCCTTGCCTTCAAGAGCACAGATACTGTGGATGCCTTAGCTGAGCTGTATGTCAGCGAGATAGCTAGATTACATGGGGCTCCAGTGAGTATTACTTTTGATAGAGATTCTCGATTTACTTTCAGATTTTGGACCCAGTTTCAGGAGTCCATGGGATCTCGATTGAGTTTCAGTACCGCCTATCATCCTGAGACAGATGGTCAGTCAAAGAGGACTATTCAGACCTTGGAGGATATGTTGAGGGCGTGTACGATGGATTTTAAGGGATCATGGGATGATCACCTGCCCCTAGCAGAGTTTGTATACAATAACAGCTATCATGCGAGTATTGGTATGGCACCTTTTGAGGCTCTATATGGTAGGAGGTGTAGATCCCCTGTAGCTTGGGAAGAAGTCGGTGACAGAAAGATAAATGCTCCCGAGCTTGTTGAGCAAGCCGTACAGAGTGTGAAACTCATATGTGAGACATGAAAAGATAAAAGATACCTCAAAATACAATATATGGCCTGGAGCTCAAGTCCTCCTCTAGCCACTACTCTGTACGTCGCAGGACAACCCTTTTCACTTGAAGAAATCTGGGGGGAAAGAAAACAGGGTGAGCTTCTAAATCGCTCAGTAAAAGGGGTAAAGGACTCATTTCATAAACCAAAATGCACATCACAAAATATTTATTTGTATGTGAAACTCATTAATCTCATTTGAAAACCATAGCATGAAAGTACTCAAAACGACATTCTCATGTCTCAAATCATGTGAAAACATGAAGTAAAAAGGCTCAGTCTAGAGCAATAACAAAGCATGTGAAAATAATGTGATAAACGCTTTCTCAATTAACGTGATAAAATCACTGTAAAAATAATGCACATGGCGTTTGGGAGAAGATCGATCTCCTCAAGGAGCGAATCGATCTCATAAAGCCATAAAGAGATCGATCTCACCCCTCGACAGATCGATCTCCTAGGCATAAAATTGCCCAGATCGTCCCCAAAAATTCAAATGCAGATCGATCTCATCCAGAGGCAGATCGATCTCCTACCCTCAGCCTATATAAAGAACCCCTGTTTTTCTCCTGCAATCTCACTTTCTCTCTTTCCAACCCCCATTTTTACCGAAACCTAGCTTTCTCACTCATCCAAAGCACCCATTTTCGTCCAAATCAGAAGTTGTGGCAAGAAGGAAAGTTGTTCCTCATCAAAGGGAGAACAACATACTTGGAAATCGAAGGACGAATCGAATCGAAGCGTGGGTTGTGCATCTCACAAGCTTTGGGTAATTTCTAAACCTCGATCTTGATATTTGAGATGATTTTGATGATAATGGTTGTTGTCATTATGCTGAAAAATGATTAGGGATTGATGAAATTGCAATGTGGTTGGAGTGATAATGTTGTTTAGCAATTTTGAGAATTTGAGCTATAAATAGAAATTTAGACAACGTGGTGAATTAGCATAGATAATTGGCATGAGAAATGTAGAACGTTGAGATGTTGTGAATGAGAGTGTAGTTTGGGGTAGAGTTACGAGAATCAAGAGATTTGAGGTGTTATGAGCAATTATGCTCGATTTTGAGAATTGAGGTTGATGAGATAATCGAGTATTGATGTTTTAACATCGTTTGGACAGCTCGGGAGTTCCAGAGTGGAATGCGAGGCTAGTCCGTGATACGGGGGAAACGATTGCACTATACGAGGTGCAAAGAGGTAAGGGAAATCTAAACCATTTGTGTATGTGAGTTGAAAAATATTATAGCATGATTTGTGGTTTATAAAACAAGCATGTTGAGTGTTGTGTTGAGTTATAATTGCACACGATTTTTATAGTCGGTTGGAGCCCATTGTTTTATGCGTTTATAAGCTGAGTGTGAAATTGCTTTATAAACCGTCGAATTTGTGTGAGTAATGAATTAGGCTCTACGTTAAGGCAATATCGAGATTTGAGAAATGTGTACGTGCTTTGCTGGTTGGAACTCGGTTTTATTATGTTTTGTGTTGAGTACAAAACGGTTTTCAAATGAGTTTTATGAGAGAAAAACCATTATGAGTTCTACGTGAAGGCAAACCAGTCTTGTGTGATAAGACTTAGGTGTGTAATTTTGAGTACACACCGGGCATTGCTCTGGTAGCATGTAAGCCCGATTCTTCTCCGTTCTGGTAACGTGAGAATAACCCATTCTGTGGCTATGCCACATATATTTGGTGGCCGTTGCCACGTGAGATACCCTATTTGGTGGCCGTTGCCACGTGAGAAACCCTATTTGGTGGCCGTTGCCACGTGAGAACCCTAATTGGTGGCCGTTGCCACGAGAAACCCTATCCTGTGGCTATGCCACGTGTGTTTAGTGGCTGTGCCACGTGTAAATTTAACTCAGTGGCTATGCCACGTGTGTTTAGTGGCTATGCCACGTGTGAATTTAAATCAGTGGCTATGCCACGTGTGTTTAGTGGCTAGGCCACGTGTGTTTAGTGGCTGTGCCACGTGCATTATTTTTACAATGATTTTATCACGTTAATTGAGAAAGCGTTTATCGCATTATTTTCACATGCTTTGTTATTGCTCTAGACTGAGCCTTTTTACTTCATGTTTTCACATGATTTGAGACATGAGAATGTCGTTTTGAGTACTTTCATGCTATGGTTTTCAAATGAGATTAATGAGTTTTACAAACAAATAAATATTTTGTGATGTGCATTTTGGTTTATGAAATGAGTCCCTTACCCCCTTTACTGAGCGATTTAGAAGCTCACCCTATTTTCTTTCCCCCCAGATTTCTTCAAGTGAAAAGGGTTGTCCTGCGACGTACGGAGTAGTGGCTAGTGGAGGACTTGAGCTCTAGGCCATATATTGTATTTTGAGGTATCTTTTATCTTTTCATGTACCCAGACATTTACCATAATTGCAGATACTTGATGTATAACATTGTATGGGATGCATTAGGATTAATTAACTTGAAATCAAGTAATGTATATGATATAATATATACTATTCAATGACGAGATCCTGAGGTATAATATAGGTGATGATGTATGACACTGCACAGGAATGCACTCTTAATTGTGAATTAATGAATAAAAAGTTTTAAATTAGCCCTATTTTTCGCACTTCCGGGGCATGACAGAGTTTTCTTGGTATCAGAGCTTAGGGTGTCTAGTACTGTCAGTGTCGGTTAAGTGAAATAGAATACATCCCAAGTATCTGTAATAGTTTGGTCATGAATTGAAATTGAGGATTGAGATTTCAATCGATTTTGATATGTACACGCAGGAGACGAGTTAAGATAGAGAATGAGTAAACGACGAGGTCGTTCGAGGAGGCAAGCAGAGTCCCCTCCGCCACCTGTCCCACAACCAGAGAGTCCTAACTCTCGATTTAATCGGATTGAGACCGATGTGAGGCAAGGTTTTGAGCAGATGGCAGCGTTATTCGCGCAACACTTTGGAGTTAATGCCTCGGGTACTACTCCTACACCACCACAAGGACCTCTCATACCCCCAATACCTCCCGTCACTCAGCTTGATGATAGAAGTATGGTCTGATTGAAGGATTTTCTAAAGATGAATCCACCCGTGTTTAGGGGAAAGAAGGATCCTACAGAGGCTGAGGAGTGACTGACGGAGTTGAGAATTATATTTGATTATCTGGGGTGCACCGATGCTGAGAGGGTCAGTATGAGGATCTATATGTTGAAAGGGAGAGCTCGAGATTGGTGGGGTACTACCCAGGGTATTCTGATGTCCCGCCAGGATGTGATTGGTTGGGAAGAGTTTCAGATAGCCTTTAGGACCCAATATGTACCACGAGCCGCCCAGAGAAAGAAACAGGCCGAGTTTTTGAGTTTGGTACAAGGTGACATGTCTGTGGATGACTATGAGAGCCAATTCACAGCGCTATTGAGATATGACCCAGAGACCTTCAAGAGTGAAGAGCTCCGCACAGAGAAGTTTGTGTATGGGTTGAAGCCCGTCATCAGAGATAGATTGATAGGGCTATGTATTACTGAGTTTGGAGATGCTCTGAGACGAGCACAAGAGATTGAAAGAGGAATTGAGATGGTACAATCCCAGAATGAGCTCAGAGCGGTGAATAGAGATAAGGGCAAGAGGCCAGCACTTTTCCAAACAGAGGCTCGGAGAGGTTCCTTCAAAAGAGGAAGGATTGAGGTACAGAAGGGTAGATTAGAGAGACCCAGAGGGTACCCTAACATTAGAGAGACCCCTCGAGATATCAGGCCAGAGACAAGGTTTTACAGAAATTGTGGCCGAATGCATGAGGGAAGTTGTACTGGGTCGATCCATGGATGTTTTAGATGTGGAGACATGGGTCACATGGTGAAGGATTGCCCTCAACCTCAGAAACCACATGTCTTGGAGCCCACTAGACAACAGCCTCAGAGAGTGAATCCCCCGAGACGGGCCACTGCTGCAGAGAAAGGAAAGAGACCTGTTACCCAGGGACGTGTGTTTGCCCTAGATAAGGAAACCGCTGACACTTCTGCAGAAACTATAAGAGGTACACTCTCTGTCTGTAATCATAAGGCTCATGTGTTGATTGATTCAGGATCCACGCATTCGTTTATTTCTGAGCATTTTGCATGTAGATTAAACTTGAAGTTTGAACCTCTAGAATATATACTACATGTAAATACCCCTATGCGTGAATCCCAGAGAACTGATTTAATCTGTAGAGGATGTGAGATAAAGGTGGGAGATAGAGGGATGTTAGCAGATCTAATCATGTTGAATATACATGGATTTGATGTAATTTTGGGAATAGATTGGTTGGCAGCCAATCGAGTGAGCTTAGATTGCTACACTAAGGTTGTAACTTTCTCCCTACCTGAACCTTACAGTGTACGATTGAGATATTGAGGAAATGAATATGTGGAATTCTAGTAAGTAATTTGAGAATTTTAATATTATTTTGGAGAATATTAAATATGATTGTTCATGTGAAGGTTATGAGACACTCATCTCAGACGATGAGCGGGAACATCCGAGGATTGAGGATATACCTGTGGTTTGCGAATTTTTGGATGTTTTCCCAGATGAACTGCCAGGTTTACCACCAGAGAGAGAGCTGGAGTTTACCATTGATTTGGTACCAGATACTCAGCCGATCTCTAAACCTCTCTACATGATGGCATTAGTGGAACTTGAGGAATTGAAGAAACAACTACAGGAGTTATTGGATCAAGGGTTCATTAGGCCCAGCGTTTCACCGTGGGGAGCACCGATTTTATTTGTTAAGAAGAAGGATGGTAGTCTCAGATTATACGTAGACTATCGATTGTTGAATAAAGCCACGATGAAGAATAAATACCCATTGCCCAGGATTGATGATCTACTTGATCAGCTGAGAGGGGCATCAGTCTTTTCTAAGATTGATTTGAGATCGGGCTATCACCAATTGAGGATCAAGGAAGAAGATATTCCAAAGACGGCCTTCAAGACGAGGTATGGTCATTATGAATTTTTGGTGATGTCCTTTGGATTGACGAACGCCCCTGCAGCATTTATGAGACTGATGAATGAGGTGTTCAGAGACTATCTAGATAAATTTGTGATAGTCTTTATTGATGATATCCTGGTCTACTCTCGGTCGTATGAGGAGCATGCACAGCATTTGTGGTTAGTACTTCAGATACTCCGAGATAAGCAATTATACGGAAAGCTTAGTAAGTGTGAGTTTTGGCTGAACCGGATAGCTTTCCTTGGTCATATAGTCTCAGAGGAAGGAGTATCAATGGATCCAAGTAAAGTAGCAGCTGTGCTTAGTTAGGAGAGACCGAGGACAGTTACTGAGGTACGAAGCTTCCTTGGTTTGGCAGGGTATTACAGAAGATTTGTGGAAGGATTTTCAAGGAATGGCACTCCTTTGACTAAACTCACGCGTAAGGAGACTCCGTTCATATGGACTGATCAATGTGAGCTCAGTTTTCAGGTGTTAAAAAGGAGATTGATAGCGGCACCTGTGCTAACTATTCCTGAGGGATCAGGAGGATTTTCGATGTATAGTGATGCATCTCATCAAGGATTGGGGTGTGTGCTTATGCAGCACGGAAGAGTGGTCGCATATGGATCGCGACAGCTGAAAGACCATGAACGAAATTACCCCACGCATGATTTGGAGTTAGCCGCTGTGGTATTTGCTTTGAAGATCTGGTGACACTACTTATATGGGGAAAGATTCCAGATCTTCACTGATCACAAGAGTTTGAGATATCTCTTTGATCAGAAAGAGTTAAACATGAGACAAAGGAGATGGATAGAACTCCTTAAGGATTATGACTGCGAGATTCTATATCATCCGGGCAAGGCGAATGTGGTTGCTGATGCCCTGAGCAGGAAGAGTGTGATATCTGCTATGATGATCAGGGAATGGGATTTACTGGAGCAGTTTACCGAACTTCGGATCAGAGTTAAAGAGATAGAGACTGGATTTGTGGCTAGCTTGCGAATAGAGCCCAGGATCGTGGATCAGATTAGAATTGGGCAGCGCAGTGATCAGAGATTGATAGATATGATTAGCCAAGCTGAGCAGAGTTCGCAGTCGGATCTCACCATCAGTGAGGATGGATTGTTGAGATTTAGAGGACGGATTTGTGTACCGAACGATGATACCCTAAAGAGACTGATACTGAGAGAATCCCACTGCTCGTGATACACCATGCACCCAGGGAGTACTAAGATGTACCGAGACTTGAGAAAGGTGTATTGGTGGAGTGGTATGAAGCGAGACGTGGCAGAGTATGTGGCCAGGTGTTTAGTATGCCAGCAAGTGAAAGCTGAGCATCGGAAGCCCGGTGGACTACTACAGCCCTTACCTGTACCTACATGGAAATGGGAGCATGTCACCATGGATTTTATTATGGGTTTGCCAAGGTCCCGAAGAGATTGTGAAGCGATATGGGTCATTGTGGATAGATTGACCAAGAGTGCCCACTTCCTTGCCATCAAGAGCACAGATACTGTGGATGCCTTAGCTGAGCTGTATGTCAGCGAGATAGCTAGATTACATGGGGCTCCAGTGAGTATTACTTCTGATAGAGATTCCCGATTTACTTCCAGATTTTGGACCCAGTTTCAGGAGTCCATGGGATCTCGATTGAGTTTTAGTACCACCTATCATCCTCAGACAGATGGTTAGTCAGAGAGGACTATTTAGACCCTGGAGGATATGTTGAGGGCGTGTACGATGGATTTTAAGGGATCATGGGATGATCACCTGCCCCTAGCAGAGTTTGCATACAATAACAGCTATCATGCGAGTATTGGTATGGCACCTTTTGAGGCTCTATATGATAGGAGGTGTAGATCCCCTATAGCTTGGGAAGAAGTTGGTGACCGAAAGATAAATGCTCCCGAGCTTGTTGAGCAAGCCGTACAGAGTGTGAAACTCATATGTGAGAGGTTACGGGCTGCACAAAGTAGACAGAAAAGCTACGCGGATGTGCGTAGACGGCCACTTGAGTTTGAGGTTGGTGATGCAGTATTTCTGAAAATATCACCGAGTAAGGGTATCATGCGATTTGGGAAGAAAGGGAAATTGAGTCCTCGATACATAGGACCATTCGAGATTCTTGAAAGAGTGGGAGAGGTAGCTTACAGATTAGCATTACCCCCACAGATGTCCGGAATACACAATGTTTTTCATGTGTCTATGTTAAGGAAGTACCACCCGGACCCTTCTCATGTCATAGAGTATGACGAGATGGACATTCAAGAGGATATGAGCTACACTGAGGAACCCGTCCAGATTCTCGATAGAAGAGAGAAGGTACTGAGAACCAAGAGCATCCCATTAGTGAAAGTTTTGTGGAAACATCACTCAATGGAAGAGGCAACGTGGGAACTAGAGAGTCTCATGAAGGAGAAATACCCCCATCTATTCGACTAGTTGAGTTGAATTTAGAGGACCAAATTCTATTTAAGGTGGGGAGGATGTGAGATCTGAGAATTTTAGATATATTTTAATGATGTAATAAGAATTTGAAGTGTAATTTATTAAGCTAAGTGAATTGTGGGAATGATAATTGGAGATTTATATGTTAAGTGTTAAAATAAGTGTGAAGTTATGAGGACAGATCGATCTGGGAGAAGGAGAGATCGATCTGGTGAGTTAAAAATGACAAGGAAGGAGGAATTTAAGGAGCAGATCGATCTCCAATGGAAGAGGATCGATCTCCTTATGATTCTGTTTGAGAGAAGATCGATCTCATGAGGAAGAGATCGATCTCCAAATGATTCTGTTTGGGAGAAGATCGATTTCCTCAAGGAGCGGATCGATCTCATAAAGCCATAAAGAGATCGATCTCACCCCTCGACAGATCGATCTCCTAGGCATAAAATAGCCCAGATCGTCCCCAAAAATTCAAATGCAGATCGATCTCATCAAGAGGCAGATCGATCTCCTACCCTCAGCCTATATAAGGAACCCCTGTTTTTCTCCTGCAATCTCACTTTCTCTCTCTTCCAACCCCCATTTTTACCGAAACCTAGCTTTCTCACTCATCCAAAGCACCCATTTCCGTCCAAATCAGAAGTTGTGGCAAGAAGGAAAGTTGTTCCTCATCAAAGGGAGAACAACATAGTTGGAAATCGAAGGACGAATCGAATCGAGGTGTGGGTTGTGCGTCTCACAAGCTTTGGGTAATTTCTAAACCTCGATCTTGATATTTGAGATGATTTTGATGATAATGGTTGTTGTCATTGTGCTGAAAAATGATTAGGGATTAATGAAATTGCAATGTGGTCGGAGTGATAATGATGTTTAGCAATTTTGGGAATTTGAGCTATAGATAGAAATTTAGACAATGTGGTGAATTAGCATAGATAATTGGCATGAGAAATGTAGAACGTTGAGATGTTGTGAATGAGAGTGTAGTTTGGGGTAGAGTTACGAGAATCAAGAGATTTGAGGTGTTATGAGCAATTATGCTTGATTTTGAGAATTGAGGTTGATGAGATAATCGAGTATTGATGTTTTAACATCGTTTGGACAGCTCGGGAGTTCTAGAGTGGAATGCGAGGCTAGTCCGTGATACGGGGGAAACGATTGCACTATACGAGGTGCAAAGAGGTAAGGGAAATCTAAACCATTTGTGTATGTGATTTGTAAACTATTATAGCATGATTTGTGGTTTATAAAACAAGCATGTTGAGTGTTGTGTTGAGTTATAATTGCACATGGTTTTTATAGCCGGTTGGAGCCCATTGTTTTATGTGTTTATAAGCTGAGTGTGAAATTGCTTTATAAACCGTCGAATTTGTGTGAGTAATGAATTGGGCTCTACGTTAAGGCAATATCGAGATTTGAGAAATGTGTGCGTGCTTTATCGGTTGGAACTCGATTTTATTATGCTTTGTGTTGAGTACAAAACGGTTTTCAAATGAGTTTTATGAGAGATAAACCATTATGAGTTCTACGTGAAGGCAAACCAGTCTTGTGTGATAAGACTTAGGTGTGTAATTTTGAGTACAGGGGATCTACACCTCCTACCATATAGAGCCTCAAAAGGTGCCATACCAATACTCGTATGATAGCTGTTATTGTATGCAAACTCTGCTAGGGGCAGGTGATCATCCCATGATCCCTTAAAATCCATCGTACACGCCCTCAACATATCCTCCAGGGTCTGAATAGTCCTCTCTGACTGACCATCTGTCTGAGGATGATAGGCGGTACTGAAACTCAATCGAGATCCCATGGACTCCTGAAACTGGGTCCAAAATCTGGAAGTAAATCGGGAATCTCTATCAGAAGTAATACTCACTGGAGCCCCATGTAATCTAGCTATCTCGCTGACATACAGCTCAGCTAAGGCATCCACAGTATATGTGCTCTTGATGGCAAGGAAGTGGGCACTCTTGGTCAATCTATCCACAATGACCCATATCACGTCACGACCTCTTCGGGACCCAGACATTTACCATAATTGCAGACACTTGATGTATAACATTGTATGGGATGTATTAGGATTAATTAACTTGAAATCAAGTAATGTATATGATATAATATATACTATTCAATGACGAGATCCTGAGGTATAATATAGGTGATGATGTATGACACTGCACAGGAATGCACTCTTAATTGTGAATTAATGAATAAAAAGTTTTAAATTAGCCCTATTTTCCGCACTTCCGGGGCGTGACACGTGGTGCCATGCATAAACCACCCTTTCTCCACACATTTTAAAACAGATGATATGAGTTATGATGTTATGTAAAACACGTTCGCACGGAAAATTTAACATGGAACTCATTTTAAATCATTTATTTCTCATTTAAAAATTTCACAATAAAGTCAGGACTCGACCCCTCCTTCGGGTGATCCTGACTCACACAAAACCATGAAAATCGATTTACATCACACATGGGTTTAAAAAGCATGGAAATAGCATCATGCAAATTTAGTTTAAAACCCAGTTTAAAACATCGTCAAGATCATCAACATGCGAGACTAGGCAACGTCTGTATATCGGTAATAACCAGGACTATGGCCATGTGTGTCCTCGGGAGTTCCTCTGCTACACGGATCCTAGTGTGCGGGTTCTCACCATGATCGGGAACCATCCGGGAGGTGGGTCACTCCATCTCGTCGGTCTTATCCGATCCCATGCATCCAAACATGCGAACGTATCACAAAGATACAACGTATCACAAAGATACCACACGGTACATCGTACTCCATGCTACTTGCACGGTACATCGTACTCCGTGGACCCATATCGCTCTAGGTACTCCAGCCCAAATGGCCTGCTTCCCACAAAGAGGTTTTGTTTCTTATATCATATCTCAATACTCAAGCCATGTCTCAAAACGCACGTGCGAGCCTATTTAATCGGTGACACACAGTCTACCCGATGCTCCAAGCACGGCTCATCGCATGTCCTCATAAAAATCAGTGCGAGCGATGCTCAGCACTCTTATCAAATCAAGAAAAACTAGTGCGAGTTAAGCTCTAGCACTCTGTATGCAAACCATGTGAAAAACTAGTGCGAGCGAAGCTCCAACACCCTGTCTCAAAAATCATATAAAAATATGGTGCGAGTTAGACTCTAGCACCCTGTCACGAAAATCATGTAAAATCAGGTGCGAGTTAGACTCTAGCACCAATGCCTGTAAAACTCTAGTGCGAGCTCTCGCTCCAGTACTAATGCATGCATCACACAAATCAAACATCGAGCGAGCTGAGCTCTAACACGTCACATGTCAATGAAAACACGTAGGCAGCTCTGTTTCCTCAAAACAATTTCCAAAACAATTTCATCGTTGAAATATGCAATGCTGTGCATTTTCTTTCAACGTTAGCCAGCCTACTCATGCATGCATTAAAATGTCTCCAGAACGAGCAAAAAGCTCTTGTTCTTGCTCCTCCTAATTTTTCCTAAATTTGTAAATTTTACCCTTAACAAGGGTATTTTGGTAATTTGCCCATTCGGGGCACTAAAATTATTATTTGACCTCTAGACCCTTCAGATAATTTTTAAAGGACTGCAAATGAACTTAAAATTTTGTAAAGTTACCTCTAGCAGTCCGCAGAATTCCCTTACCTTATTTTCCTGTCGAGTCTGACCTTTCCTCTGATGTCGTCGCGCAGTCCGATCTGCTCCCAATCCAATATCCGGAACTGCGTATAAATATTCCTCAGGTCAGATATTATACAATTTAATTGTATTTCCTATTTTCTGGGCTTAATTTAAATCATTTGGCCCATTTACCCCTATTGGGCCCGATTTCACCTTAATGGGCCTTAAGCCCGTTTTCCACTTAATTTTCACTTTATCGAGGCCTATTGGGCTCATTGGGCCCACCAACAATTTATTGGGCCTCGTTCTAACTCTCGAATAGTTCAATTGATTATTTACGACAATTTATCTAAATTTCCAAAATCTAATTCAATTTATGCGGAATTTAAATTCATATCACGCATAACGATGTAAATTGTCGTAAATAAGGGTTACTTACCTTAGATTCCATGCTAGTCCATAAATCGAGGCTGTCTAGAGCTCTTGTTTGACATCGATTATCGAGCTACACAATTTCATGAATTTTCAGGTAAATTTTCAGTCGAAAATTAATTAAATAAAATATTTCAAAATTTAAATCGGTCAATTCGACCGCTTACCGACTTACCCGTAGCTCGATTACATCGCTGGGATTTTTTTCCAATTTTTTCTCTTTTTCTTTTTTCCCTTTTTCTCCTTTTTTTCCTTTCATTTTGGCTGAACCGGTTCAGTCCGGTTCAGACCGGTTCGGACAGCCGGTTCACCCCGGTTCACTCCGGTTCATCGCCTTACCGGCCGGTTTTCCGCCGGCTTCCACCGCCAGCAACTCCGCTGGGTCGTCCGTATCACAGATCTGCTTTCAGTTTCGGTCGAGGTCGTCGGAAAGTCACCGGTCCGGCATGTTCTCTCTCGGTCGTCGAAACCCATTTCTTTCTCTTCGTCGTCGCCGGCGATTCCCGCCATTTCATCGGCTGCTACTGGTGCAGAAAGAACCGTCATCGCCTGGGCTTTCAGAATAGTGCCTTAGTTCCGCCCGAATCGTCGCCGTTTGCCGCCGGTGGCCATTTCTTCTCCCGCGGCTTCTCCTCCGTTTTTCGGCGTTCTCCGACGTTCCCACGGCGCGTCGTCGCTGCTGATAGGTCGCCTGAGGTCGGGCCGCCTTCGCCGGCCCTCCCCTGGGGTCCCTGGCCGCCGGTGCCGTCGGTCTTCCTCGGTCGGCTGCTTCCTCAGTTTTCTTTCCTTTCGCGTTTTCGTTTCTGTTTCTTTCCTTTTTTTTCTTTTTTTTTCAGATTCTCTTTTCTTCTTTTTTTTTTAATTATTATTATTATTTATTTAATTATTACACTATTCATTAAAATAATCTACAATAATCCAAAATATCTACAACTTATATTATTTTATTCTAATTTAATTTATTAAATACATTTTTCTCCAATTTTCGATATTATTCCTTCGTATTTTCGAGGTATTGCTCCGGGTAATTTTTCGGTATTTCTAAAAATTTCGGATCTTGATCAATTGGACTCAAAATTATATAATTTCCTCATTATTGATCAAGATATTCTAAATCCTTATTTTTAATTAAAATTTTCTTATCAAATTTATACCGGCTTTCGATCTTTTGACCATTTTGCCCTTGCACGTGTTCGGGATTAATTTAACCCGACTTCCCTTCACGAATACTCATTCATTTCGTATTTTAATTAAATTCGGGTCTTACATGGTGCGAGCTAGGCTCTAGCACGATTTAACTCATATAAGTACGATAGACGACTCTATTTCAACAAAACACTCTCAAAACCAAACTTAGCACCTCACTTGTGCTATTTCACAAAATCATGAAATCACTAGCCAGCCTATCCGTCAATCTTTCTTAAACCAAAGCAATGTATTTCGTAAAAATATCAAAACAAGTGATTTATCCAATTATTAACCTTACTATCCCCTTTGTAAGATTCACTTCAAAACCAAATCATATATATATATATATATATATAAATACTCGTAGTCATTCATATATATCATCAATTACCTTTCTAGATAACCATGCATTTACAAAGCCCTATATTCACCACAAAATACGAGCAGTTATCTCTAAGTACTTACAGAATTCCCTTACCTGAAAATCGCGTCGAATGATTCCACTTCCTTAGAGCTGCCCGTTTGTGCAGTTCGATTCGCCTCCAACGTAATCTCTGGGACTACACGAAATCATATATCACATCAATTCGGTCCAATGTAACACAACTCTTGCGTTTACTATAGTCGATTCAACCTACAGTTTTCATTAACACTTATAAGGCCTCACTTCCTCTTTAGTCTATTTTGATCGCTTTATTAATTTCTCGAGAGTTTATTGAACTCTTTTAGGCCTATTGATTCACACTAAATCGATATTAAGCTCATAGCGTCTCTAGTCTATCATTTACTCCACTATGGCAATTTATCAAACATCTCATATACTTATTTCCATAACTTAAGTAATCTCACAATGTAGCTTCATTCAATCATCTCAAAATCTTGCATATTACTTCACTAACACCTTAGCATAATCCATTTATCATCAACTCATCCATATCACATTTTCTCACACTAGACTCATTCTAGGTTATACTTGTTCCATTACATTTTAAGTAGTTTCTATCATCAATACATACACCCATCTACTCCCAACAATAACTAGATGAACATACTTTGAGTTGGTGTATTAGAAACTCACCTAACTTGACTTTCTTATTGCTCTAAATAAGAATACTCCTTCACTCCTTCAATCCAACCAATGAAGTGTTGATTCCAAGCTATGTTGTTCTTCTCTTTATAATGAACAACTTTGCTCTAATAGCTTTTTTCTTAAATCTTTGTGGAAATGAGATGGTTTTAGAGAGAGAAAACTAGGTATAACGTTGGAAATGGAAGAAATGGATTTGTTCCCATGAAATACAAATCCAACTGCCTTGTTTTTATAGGAAACACCTTAGGAGATCGATCTGTATAAGGTGGAGATCGATTTGGCCTTGCTTGAATCTTTCAGTTTATCGACATTTTGCAGGCAGGGGGATAGGTCTGTTAGATGTATGAGATCGATCTGTCATGTTGTATGAGACCGATCTGCTCAATGGAATAAGATCGATTTGTTTTAGGCAGAGAGCTTATGAGATTGATCTGGCCTTAAGAGGAGATTGATCTTGTCCAACCCGAGACCAATAGAGATCGATCTGCGTGAATGAGGGATCAGTCTTCTATCTTGCAGAATGCTTGACATTGTGTTCTCCAGGCCATGAGATCGATCTCTCCTTACATGGGATCGATCTAGCCTTCATCCTGCATCATTTTTGCTGCAATTTTTCTAGTTAAACTCATTTTCAATTATTTCAACACTTATTTATCAATCCATTCACACTTAGAACTCAAAAACATTTATTTCTTTAAATTCATATGTAATGTAACTTGTCTATACATCAAATAATCATATACATTACATAGAAATTTACGGGTCTTACATTCCTCCCCTCTTTAAAAAATTTGATCCTCCAAATTAGAACCAAGTTAACCTAAAAACAACTCCAGGTACTTCTCTTGTATCATGCTCTCCAATTCTCGTGTAGCTTCCTCTGGAGTGTGATATTGCCAAAGGGCTTTCACTAAGGGAATAGTCTTCGACCTCAACACCTTCTGCTTCCTATCCAATATCCGAACCGACTTCTTAACATACGTCATACTCTCATTGAGCTCCAATAGCTCATATCTTATCACATGTGCCGGGTCCGAGTGATACTTCAGAAGCATAGAGATGTGGAAGACGTTATAAGCACCTGCTAAGTCTGGTGGCAACGCCAACCTATATGCCTTATCTCTCACACTCTCCAAAATCTTGAAGGGTTCGATATACCGAGGGCTCAACTTTCTCTTCTTACCAAACCTCATAATCCCTTTAGAGGAGAAACTCTCAAAAATACCGACTCACCCATAACAAACTCCAATCGTCTCCTTCTCCTGTCAGCATAACTCTTTGTCGGCTTTGAGCTGTCTGTAATCTCTCACATATTAGTTGGACGTCCTTAGAGGACTGCTGCACTAAATCGGGAGCAAAAATCTATCTGTCACCAACCTCTTCCCATCTAACAGGGGATCGACATCTGCGTCCATACAGTGCCTCATATGGTGCCATCCCAAAACTCGCATGATAGCTGTTATTATAGGCGAACTCGACCAACGGTAGGTGATCATCCCAGGAGCTTCCAAAATCCAGTACACACGCTCTAAACATATCATCTAAGGTCTGTATAGTTCTCTTTGACAGACCATTTGTCTGAGGATGAAAAGCAGTGCTAAAACTCAGTTGGGTCCCCATCGCTTCCTGAAAACGTTCTCGAAAATGGGAAGTGAAACGGGCATCCCGATCAGAAACAATGTTCACTAGAACACCATGTAACTGAGCTATCTCTCGAACATACAAGTTTGCCAGCTGGCTCAGAGTATCGGTAGCTCTCAAGGCTAAGAAATGGGCTGACTTCGTTAACCGATCCACAATAACCCAAATGGCATCATGACCTTTGCGAGTCCTCGGTAAACCCATCACAAAATCCATGATGACGTGCTCTCATTTCCATGTCGGTATCGATAGAGGCTGCAATAACACTACAGGCTTCTGATGCTCTACCTTCACCTACTGACAGACGAGACATCTAGTGACATATTCAGTAATGTCTCTTTTCATTCCAGACCACCAATAAACCTTCTGAAGGTTTTGATACATCTTGGTACTCCCCGGATGTATCATATACTTCGATGAGTAATCCTCTAATAAAATCAATCTCCTATTCTCTGGATCCTCGGGAACACATACTTTGCCGCTGAACCTCAATAATCCATTTGTACTCAGCTCAAAATCCGTACCCACACCTGTTTGAGCTTGACTCAACCAATCGATACATTGTCGATCACTCTACTGAGCCTACCGAATACGACAAATCAACTCTGGCTCCAATCTCAAACTAGCCACAATATCAGATCTTTCTGTACTAGGTGGGGCTATATCTAAACTGAGGTTCACAAACTGCCCCAACAACTAGTGTTCCCGAACCATCATATAAGACACCAACACGAGGTTTTTCCTGCTCAAGGCATCAGCAACTATATTTACCTTACCCGGGTGGTACATGATTTCACAATCAGTTGAGATATAGTGACCTATCTCCTTGCTTGATTTATATAATACCACATGGTTTTGAATACTTGAGTGTGATTTTGATTGTCCAGGGAAGACCCGAGGGAGTGGTCGAGTCTTGTGGGATTTGATTTGTGAAATGGTTATGATGTTGTGATTGTGAATTGATTTTATGGGATTTTGTTGTATTGAGAATGAGATAATCAAAAAGGATGTTTCTTAAATGAATTGCCATTTTTACGAGATTTGATAATTGATGAGCATGAGACGATTTTTACATGTTGATGTTACCATATTTTATATGCCAATTTCCATGATTTTAAATACATGATATATGTATACTCATATGGCAGAGTTTTAATTCCTCATGCTCATGTTATAAAAGATTTATGCATAACATTACCAGCATGTAGATAGAGTAGTTATCTACCAAGCTTGCATTATTGCCTTATTGAGCGTGTGGTTGCTCATCCCTCTCTATTTTTCCCCTCGTACAGAGCGTGCATAGTAGCCCAGTGAGGATTGAGACATTGCGTTTTTGGACATCTGCTGCTTCCATCGTCGAAAGGTATATACACAAGATTCTTTTTGTGTCTAAACAATGTAATGGCACAGTAATGATTGAGTTGTAATTATGAGGGATGTAGATGTCAGAAAACATGTTCTGTATGAGTAAATGATTTATTTTCGAATATATGACATCATTTTTATTAATTGTGGATGAATGGTAAGTGGTGATTATTATTGACTCACAGCCCAACTGTATGTGGTGAGTTTGTTCACGACCGGGTAAGGTAATAGTAAAATGCGAAACATTTATAATGATTTTCGGTTAAAGGGAATGAAAATGGGTCGTGACAAGGTGATGTTAGCAGACTTAGTTTTATTGAATATGTATGGCTTTAATGTCATTTTAGGTATGGATTAACTAGCCACTGATTACGTGAGTCTAGACTGCTACACCAAGACTGTATCCTTCTCTCTATCTGATAAGTTTGATGTACGTTTTATTGTTAAGAAATAAAGGCATGATTTTTTTTTAAAATTTACTAATGAATGTATCAATGTAAAGGTTATGTTGCATTCATCCTTGATACTAGTCAGGAGCATCCGAATTTGCAGGACATATCGGTAGTTTACGAATTTCCTAATGTATTTTAGAATAAGTTATTGAGGTTACCAGTAGAAAAAGCTAGAGTTTATTATTGATTTAGTGCTTGACACTTAGTCGATCTTTGAACCTCCTTATCAGATGGCATCTATTGAGTTGAAAGAGTTAAAGAATCAGTTGCTAGAGTTATTGGATTAGGATTTTATTAGGCCCAGTGTGTCTCCGTGGGGAGCTCCAGTATTGTTTATGCAGAAAAAAAGGATAGTAGTCTCTTACTGTGTATTGATTATAGGCTGTTGAATAAGGTTATAATAAAGAACAAGTATCCCTTACCCAGGTAGATGACTTGTTTGATGAGTTGAAAGAGGCTACTATTTTCTTCAAAATTGATATGAGATCAGGGAATCACCAGCTAAGGATCAAAGAGGAAGATGTTCCAAAGACGACTTTTAGGACCCAGTATGGCCATTACGAGTTTTTAGTGATGCCCTAGTAACATTCATGAATCTTATTAACGAGGTGTTTAAATAGCATTTGGATTAGTTTATGATAGTCTTTATCGATGATATCCTAGTTTACTTTAAGTCCCGAGAAGAGGACGAGCAACATTTGAGGACTGTGCTTCAAATTCTTCGAGAGAGGCAGCTTTATGGGAAACTAAACAGGTGTGAGTTTTGGCTTGACAGATAGCTTCCTAAGTCACATTGTGTCCAAGGATGAAGTGTCAGTTGATCTATCTCCTGAGGGTTTTTCCAAGATTGCTACACCATTGGCTCAGCTTACACAAAAAAATGTTAAGTTTAACTGGTCTGATAAGTGTGAGCAGAGCTTTCAAGAGCTTAAGATGAGATCGACCTTAGCATCGGTCCTAACTATCTAAAGCGGATCTGAGGTTTATGTAGTATATAGTGATGCTTCCCATCATGTGTTGGGTTGTGTGCTCATGTAGCTTGATAGAGTAGTTGCTTATGATTCTCGCCGACTGAAAGGCCACGAGAAAAGCTATCCTACCTACGATTTGGAGTTGACTGCTGTAGTATTTACTATAAAGATTTGGCGGCACTATCTTTAGGGTGAGAGTTTACAAATTTTTAACTAGAAGAGCCTCAAGTATCTGTTTGATCAAAAGAAACTTAATATGAGATAGAGGTGTTGGATGAAGTTTCTTAATGATTATGACTGCGAGATCCTATACCATTCGGGCAAGATAAACATTGTGGTCGATACTTTCAATAGGACGGAGATGGTATCTTACATGGTGGATAAAGAATCAGATCTATTAGAGCAGTTCGCCGAGATTAGTTTCTATGTCAAAACTAAAGAGGATTATGTATTGGCTAGCCTTTCAATTAAGTCAAGTATTATTGATTAAATCATAATAGGATAGAGGAATAATCAAAGGTTGTTAGAATGGGTTAGTCTGGTGGATCAAGGTGCACAGTCAAACTTCTCTATCAACAGGGATGGATTACTCAGATATAAGGGTCGAATTTATGTACCGAGCGATGATACCCTGAGATAACAGATTTTGAGAAAGGCTTATAGTTCACAGTATATCGTGCACTCAGGTAGTACTAAGATGTATCATAATTTACGATGAGTGTATCGGTGGTCAGCTATGAAGGGAGATGTGGTGAAGTTTATGTTCATATGTCTTATATGTCATTAGGTAAAGATATAGCATTAAAAGCCAGCAGCACCGCTTTAACCATTAGAAGTTCCTACCTGGAAATGGGAGCATGTCACCATAGATTTTATTATGAGCCTATCGAGGTTTAAGAACGACTATGATGTGATTGAGTGATAATAGACAGACTAACTAAGACTGCTCACTTCCTGGCATTGAAGAGTACTAACTCTCTGAGTTTGTTGGTGAAATCTTATGTCAAGAAGATAGTGTGGCTTCATGGTACCCTTATTAGTATCACATCTGACAAGGATTCCTAGTTCACTTCAAGGTTTTAGGAGTATTTTCAGGAGGCTATGAGATCTCAGTTAAATTTCAGTACTACTTTCCATCTTCAAACTGATGATTAGTCCGAGTGGACTATCCAAACCTTAAAGGATATGTTGAGGGCGTGTGCTATTGACTTTCGAGGTTTATGGGATGATCACCTACCTTTAGTAGAGTTTGCTTACTATAACAATTTCCATGCTAGCATCAATATGGCACCTTTTGAGGCCCTATATGGTAGAAGATGTAGATCACCGGTGGCTTGGAAAGAAGTTGGTGAGAGGAGGATTTCAGCTCTTGATCTTGTTGAGTAGGCATTTAAGGGTGCCAGGATTATTTGTGATGGATTACGTGCAGCTCAAAGCCATCAGAAGAGTTGTGCAAATGTATGTAGACGACCTCTTGATTTTTAAGTCAGGGATTTTATGTTTCTCAAGATATCTCTGAGTAAGGGTATCATGAGGGGAAATTGACTCTTCACTTCATAGGTCCACTTAAGATTTTAGACAGAGTTGGGGATGTGTCTTGCAGATTTGCACTACTACCACAACTTTCTGGGGTACATAATGTCTTTCACATCTCTATGTTTAGGTGGAATAATCCAGATCCCTTGCATGTGATTTAGTATGAGCCCTTAGAGATTCATTGAGGATATGACTTGTGTAGAGAACCCTATCTAGATTTTGGACAGAAAGGAAAAGGTACTTTGGTTGAAGTATATTCCATTGGTTAAGGTTCTCTGGCAATATCATTCGACTAAGGTAGCTATTTAGGGGCTAGAGAGCCTGATGAAAGAGAAGTACCCTCACTTATTCTAATGGACCTGATTGAATTTAGAGGAAAAAATTCCTTAGGGTGGGGAGAATGTAAAATCCAAAAATTTCCTATATCTGTTTTGTTAAGTAATTAAATGAAATTACAAAAATTGACTAAGTGTTCATGTAGGACCCAAGTGTAGCAATGGAGCACGAAAGTTGGAGCCAAGATGGAGCATGAAGACAAAGGTAAGAAATTTTATTGAAAGAGGATTTCAAGTATTCATTGTCATACAAGTATCTATGCATGCATGGAAGTTTATGTTAGCTTTAGTTAAACCGAATTAAGTTGGCAAATTCCAAGATAGTGCAAAACCAAAAAAAAAAAAAGTAAAATAAAATTTTAATAAAAAATTTGTAGGTTAATAAAAATTAATTTAACACTATGATAAATTAATATAGGGTATAAACACTTTGGATAAATAAAATTTGGCTTGAAATACCATGGCTAAGGTCATGGAATAAATTGGAGAAGTGGAACTGAAAGCCTTGGAAAATTTACTGCTTTATGCAATATTTTAGGGGGAAAGTAGAATATTATTTGGACTCCAAGATGAACTACGAATGATCCTAAATTTTATACACATCTACCTTATGATGTTAATGATTTTTAAGAAAAAGTTCAATGTAAAATAAGGTCGTTAAGGCCATGAGAAAAAATGTGCTAAATGGTTGGATAGAAAACTAAAAATTCTAGGTTTTCCTTGGTTGGCCAATTGGTACATGAAATGCAAGCAAGATGTCCATGCAATCAACCTAACACCATTAATTATTGTATAAGACATATTAAGGTGTTAAAATATAATTAAATTGGAGAAGGTTGTGCCATAAAATTGGCTAAAATGGAGTGGGAAAGAGAGAAAGAAAATCTGAAATTTCTGCCATCTACTTCCACTTCAACGAACCTAGCACTAAGTAACCTTAATTTATATTTTCTTAAGCTCAGTGACTGCCAATCATTATAGCCATAAACTAGACATGATAATAAGTGAAAATGAAGAGGGAAAATTGAATGGAAAGGGATATAAATATTTAAAATAGAAAATTGAAATTAGGAATGCAGAAACTCATATGCTGCCTTTACCAAATGAAGTCCAAAAATGATTTAATTTGATTAAGTTATAACTAAGTTTGAAGTTTCCCTTTTACGGTAATGTAGATCACTCATTGAAGCATTTTTAAGCAAAAAATTAGACCCAGAACAAAAATGATTGAAGCTCTTCTCTCCTTTTTTTCCTTGTCGCAAGCATACTCTACCCTGTTGGAGTGAAAATGTTTTTTCTCTATCCTAGAGGCTGATCTACCTTAGCTCAAAAAATGATCAAATCTTCCTCACCCTTTCTTATATAACATAGAAAAAATCATTCCAAGGTCATTTTTGTGGTGAAGATTTAGTTTGAAGTTAGTAGACAGAAACTGACCTGTAGAGAAAGTATGAACAACTTGGCTTTCCTTGCTTCCTAGTTGATTTTTGAGATTCTTTTAAGTGTTTTAAGACTATGGATGTGTTGATCTACAGCCAAATAGGTCTTGAAGGTGGATTAAAGCTTTGTTAAAGTTGCTCAAAGGAGGGTAAGGATTTTTAGAATAATTCCAATTGAATCTATATTGATTCTGGTTATGTGTTGATGAATTTGACTAAAGTAAAATGTTGAAATAAAATGTGTAAGAGCACCTTAGGGTTTCGGCCATGAGGGGTCATGTTGGGATGATGATGATGGTGTTTGGTGGTTTACCTTGATGCTATAATATTGTTTAAGACTAGGAAGATTAGTTATCTGATTGGAATGAAGTGGAACTAAGATCTGTATTTTCGGCCACGGTAAGAAGTCTTGAGTAAGTGGGTTAAATTAATGGTTTTAGTTGTTGTTTAGGAATGCATTTAATGTATTAAGATTTTTCAAGGCTTGATTGAAAAGAAATTAGCAATGTTATGTTAACGGCATATTAGTAGAAGCACTTGGCCAGACCAAAGGTTATAAGTAAATAGCCTAGTAATGAAGCTTATAGTTGTTTAACGTGTGTAAAGACATATTAGAATGAGCTTATTATTGATTGGAAATATTTAGAATGTTTATAACAACAAGGTAGTGTAATTTATCGAGTTAAAGGTGTGCTTGGTGCCTAAGAAGCTTGCTTGCTTCCCTTAGTGTGCGAGAGGTAAGAGATGTGATTTAATGTCACGACCCAATTCCATTCTCTTTAATCAAAAAGCACTAAAAATTTTTCGCGTTTTACTGCTACCTTACCCGATCGTGAACTAACTCACCACACACTGTTGGGCTGTGAGTCAATAATAAACATCACTTATCATTCGTTCACAATTAAATAAAACGATGTCATTCATTCGCATTCATCATGTACTTATACAAGGACATGTTTTACTGACATCTACATCCCCCATAATTACATCTCAAAAGAATACTGTGCTTTTACATTGTTTAGATACAAAAAGAATCACTGTGTATATACCTTTAAGCGATGGAGATGCAGCGGAGTCCAAAATACCACGCCTCAGTCCTCACTGGGCTACTATGCATGCTCTGTAGGGGGGAAATAGAGAAGGATGAGCAACCACACGCTCAGTAAGGCAATAATGCAAGCATGGTAGATAACTACTCTATCTACATGCTGATAGTGTTATGCATAAATCATTTATGGTAGGAGCATGAGGAATAAAACTATGCCATATGAGTATACATATATATCATGTATCAAAGTCATGTAAAATTGGCATATAAAACATGGTAAAACATCATGTATAAATCATCTGATGCTCGATCTCATTTAAATTCATAAAAGGGCAATTCATTAAGAAACCTCCTTTTTAAACCTACGTCATAAAACTCTTTCTCATCACATACAATCACATCACATCAATTCACAATCACAACCTCATTTTCATTTTACAATTCAAATCCACGAGGCTCGACCCCTCCTTCAGGTCTGCCTTAAATAATCACAATCACACTTAGAGATTTAAAATCATGTGGTAGTAAGTAAATCAAGCAAGGAGACAGGTTACTATATCTCAAGTGACTACGTTGGCCAATCGTCACATATCATCCCAGACCACACGGATCCCGGTGTGCGGGGTATCATGCTGGTACGAAGGTGGGTTAGTTCTCCGCCAGACTTTCTCAAATCAAGTAACCACCACGCGGTACATCGTACTCCATGTGATATACACGGTACATCGTACTTCGCGGACCTATAACATGGTTGGGGGTGCCTGCCATAGGTCTTATCTACCCCATACCAAGTGTAACCTTTATAGTCTCAAGAGCGTGTGGGAGTAACCTCAATACCGGGTCCTAGCCCCTCATGGCCTTGCTCGCCCCTGTTGGGTTCCCTGATTCAGGTCCTAGCCCCTCACCCTCACCCCACTCAAGAGGTCTGTTAGGCCTGTTGGGTTCCCTGAATGGATTATGTCAGGTTCTAGCCCCTCACCCTCACCCCACTCAAGAGATCTGTCAGGCCTGTTGGGTTCCCTGAGTTAATCCGT
The DNA here is from genome assembly GCA_033439115.1 of Firmiana major. NCBI lineage: Eukaryota > Viridiplantae > Streptophyta > Magnoliopsida > Malvales > Malvaceae > Firmiana > Firmiana major. The sequence continues at coordinate 37,702,867 of CM065908.1, read as the reverse complement.
ATCTCTCGCCACGGCCTCATACATACCACAGTGTGAAAACCAGCGCGAGCTACGCTCTAGCGCGAATTCATGCATCAAAACCAATCACTTCGTACAAGCAACGCTCTGGTACGGCATTTATGCATAAAATATGATGAAACCATGTACGAGCATAGCTCCAGTACAGTTATATGCATAAGAAAAACCACTCAAATCCACGTACGAGCGTAAGCTCCAGTACGGTTTATAAACATCATCACAATTCAAATTCAAACTGCGAGCTAAGCTCAAGCACGTTTCACACAAGTGAAAACATAGAAATCCAGCGCGAGCGAGGCTCTAGCGCGATTTATGTCATGCAAATACGATAGGCGGCTCATACACAATCAAACAATCCCAGCAATCGGGTTTAGCACTCACAATTGCTTTTCCACAACAACAATAAAACACTAGCCGACCCATCTACAAGCTTGCTTAAAACCAAGCAATTTCGTTTTAAAAAACATCAAAACATTAGATTTATGCAATTATTAGCCTTACTATCCCATTTCATAGAATCCACTTCCAAAACCAAAATCACACATATACTCATTCTCATTCATGAATACCATCAATCATTTACTTTAGCAACCATGCACTTCGTAAAACACCCAATATTCACCCATAAATTTAAAGTACGAGCAGCTACCTCTATCTACTCACAAAATTCCCTTACCTGGAATCGCGATGCGTGATTCCACTTCCTTAAGCTGCTTACTCGTACGGTTCGGTTCGTCTTCGACGAACTCTTTGGGACTGCACAAAATCGTATCCCGCATTATATTCGATCTATATAATATGACATCGTGCATTCACTATAGTCAATTCGACCTATAGTTTTCTATTAACGCTTATGAGGCCTCGTTTCATTAGTTTACCCAAAACTCGAGTCTATGGATTCTTTTAGGCCTATTAACTCATTCCAAATCGATATTAAATCGATATCAAGCTCATAGTGTTCATATTTCATTGATTTCCTCACTATGGCATTTGTTAAGCATTTACATACTCATTTTCATAATTTCACTTAAACCCACATTATAACTCCACCTAACCATTCCAAATCATCCACATTACTCATTTAACAACTTATCATAACTCATAAACCACCAACTCCCCAAATCATACTTTCTCACACTAGAGGCATTCATTTTCTAGGTTAAATTTGTTTCTAGCACAACCTAGGTGTTTCCATCCATCCATACTCATGCCAAATAATTCCAAAATCAATTAAATAGACAATGTACTTGGATTGGAGTGTTAGAATCTTACCAAATATGATTTTTCTTCTTGCTCCAAATGTCAATGCCCTTATCTCCTTCAATACCCACAATGGGATTTTGGGTTCCAACTATGTTGTTCTCTTCCTCAAGATGAACAAATTAATCTCTAATGGTCTCCCCTCAATTCTTGTTGGAAATGGCTGATTTTAGAGAGAGAAAGTTGGGTTTTTGGGTTAGAAATGGAAGATTTGTGTTTTTCCCGAAATTTTCAAATTTTCAGCCCTCCTTATATAGAAATAGCTTGGGGAGATCGATCTGGTCCAAGAGGAGATCGATCTGGTCCCCTTAAATCTCTCATTTTCATGAAATTTTAAGCATGAGATCGATCTGTCGAAGCATGAGATCGATCTGGTCCCAAACAGAGAGCTAAGGAGATCGATCTGGGTGCTTGAGGATCGATCTTTTCATCACCGAATGCTTAGGAGATCGATCTGGCCCCATTGGAGATCGATCTGCTCTATTCCATTGCCCAAATAAGAGTATTTTGGCTCTTCCAGATCGATCTCTCATCCTATGAGATCGATCTAGCATTCATACTTTCCAGATTTCTTACAGTTTCCTTGCTGTAACTCATACCAACACATCCTTGATCTATTGCCATGGCCATTTTCTCATCTATCCACCTTTATAACTTGAAAATGGCATCCATTCATACCTTATGCACTTTGAAACTTGTGTGCATTCATTGTATGTCCAAAGGTATGCTATATAAAACCAAATGGAAGCATTTATATTCGTGCAACTTCCTTCCATTTACCACATTACTCATTTTGAGTTCCAATCACATCCAGTACTTGCAAGAACTCATTTCTTCATATTCATACAAAATGGAACTTGTGTGTACATTACAAATCATATTACACATACGTACATTGAATCCATGGACCTAAATCAATCATACTTTACATTACAAGTCCATTCATATTTATTTGATCCAATTACACACATTACCATTATACATACACGGGGTCTTACATTCTCCCCTCCTTCAAGGAATTTGGTCCTCCAAATTAGAACCAAGTCACTCTTCAAAAAGTTGGGGGTACTTCTCCCGTATCAAGTTCTCCAATTCCCATGTGGCCTCTTCCACCGTGTGATGTTGCCAAAGAACTTTCACCAAGGGAATTGTCTTATTCCGCAACACTTTCTCTTTTCTATCCAATATCCGAATCGGCTTCTCAACATACGTCATACTCTCATGGAGCTCCAACGGCTCATATCTTATCACGTGTGCCGGGTCCGGGTGATACTTCCGAAGCATTGAGACGTGGAAGACGTTATGGACATTTGCCAAGTCCGGTGGTAATGCCAACCTATACGCCTTATCTCCCACTCTCTCCAAAATCTCGAAGGGTCCGATATATCTAGGGCTCAGCTTGCCCTTCTTACCGAATCTCATAATACCCTTCGATGGTGAAACTCTCAGAAATACCGACTCACCCTCATCAAACTCTAGTGGTCTTCGTCTCTTGTCAGCATAACTCTTTTGCCGGCTCTGAGCTATTCGTAATCTCTCACATATCAATTGGACATCCTCAGATGCCTGCTGCACTAAGTCCGGAGCAAAAATCTGTCTGTCACCAACCTCTTCCCATCCAATAGGGGAACGGCATCTACGCCCGTACAATGCCTCATAGGGTGCCATCCCGATACTAGCATGATAGCTATTATTATAAGCGAACTCGGCTAACTGCAGGTGGTCATCCCAGGACCCTCTAAAATCCAGCACACACGCTCTCAACATATCCTCGAGGGTCTGTAAGTTCTCTTTGACAACCCATCTGTCTGAGGATGAAAAGCGGTGCTAAAACTCAGTCGGGTCCCCAGCGCTTCCTGAAAATGTTCCCAGAAATGGGAAGTGAAGCGGGCATCCTTATCAGAAACAATGCTCACTGGTACACCATGTAGCCGTACTATCTCTCGAATAAACAGGTTCGCCAACTGACTCAGCGTATAGGTAGCTCTCATAGCCAAGAAATGGGCGGACTTAGTCAACCGGTCCACAATAACCCATATGGCATCATGACCTCTACGGGTCCTCGGCAACCCCATCACAAAATCCATGGTGACATGCTCCCACTTCCATGTCGGTATCGGTAGAGGCTGCAATAATCTTGCAGGCTTGTGATGCTCTACCTTCACTTGCTGACAAACGAGACACTTAGCGACATATTCAGCAATGTCTCTCTTCATTCCAGACCACCAATAAACCTTCCGAAGGTTTTGATACATCTTGGTACTTCCCGGATGTATCGTATACTTCGATGAGTGAGCCTCTGATAAAATCATTCTCCTGATCTCAGGATCCCTGGGAACGCATACTCTGCCTCTGAACCTCAATAAGCCATCAGCACTCTGCTCAAAATCAATACCCACACCTATCTGTATCTGCCTCAGCCAATCGATGCACCGTCGATCACTCTGCTGGGCTTGCCGAATACGGCCAATCAATTCTGGCTCCAGTCTTAAACTAGCCATGATTTCAAGTCTCTCAGATCCAGGTGGGGTTACATCCAAACTGAGGTTCGCAAAGTGTTCTAACAATTCATGTTCCCGTACCATCATATAAGACACCAACCCAAGGTTCTTTCTACTCAAAGCATTGGCAACTACATTTGCCTTACCCGGGTGGTACATGATTTCACAATCATAGTCTTTCAGGAGTTCGAGCCATCTCCTCTGTCTCATATTCAGCTCTTTCTGCGAGAACAAGTACTTAAGGCTCTTATGATCTGTGAACACCTGAAACTTCTCACCATAGAGATAGTGGCGCCATATTTTCAAAGCAAATACTACAGCAGCCAACTCCAAATCATGTGTTGGGTAGTTCCTCTCATGATCTTTCAACTGTCTCGATCCATAGGCAACTACCCTCCCATCCTGCATTAGCACACAGCCCAGTCCCTGGTGTGATGCATCTGTATACACCGAGAATCCTCCTAAGCTGGTAGTAATGGTGAGAACTGGAGCAGTCGTCAATCGACGCTTAAGCTCCTCAAAACTCCTCTCACATGCCTCATCCCACACAAACTTAACATCTTTTCGCGTGAGGCGTGTCAACGGAGCAGCTACTCTGGAGAAACCCTCTACAAATCTCCGATAATATCCTGCCAATCCCAGGAAACTTCTGATCTCAGTTACTGTCTTGGGCTGTTCCCACTGTACAACTGCCTCTATCTTGGATGGATCTGTCGAAGCATGAGATCGATCTGGTCTCAAACAGAGAGCTAAGGAGATCGATCTAGGTGCTTGAGGATCGATCTTTTCATCACAGAATGCTTAGGAGATCGATCTGGCCCCATTGGAGATCGATCTGCTCTATTCCATTGCCCAAATAAGAGCATTTTGGCTCTTCCAGATCGATCTCTCATCCTATGAGATCGATCTGGCATTCATACTTTCCAGATTTCTTGCAGTTTCCTTGCTGCAACTCATACCAACACATCCTTGATCTATTGCCATGGCCATTTTCTCATCTATCCACCTTTATAACTTGAAAATGGCATCCATTCATACCTTATGCACATTGAAACTTGTGTGCATTCATTGTATGTCCAAAGGTATGCTATATAAAACCAAATGGAAGCATTTATATTCGTGCAACTTCCTTCCATTTACCACATTACTCATTTTGAGTTCCAATCACATCCAGTACTTGCAAGAACTCAATTCTTCATATTCATACAAAATGGAACTTGTGTGTACATTACAAATCATATTACACATACGTACATTGAATCCATGGACCTAAATCAATCATACTTTACATTACAAGTCCATTCATATTTATTTGATCCAATTACACACATTACCATTATACATACACGGGGTCTTACATTTAAATCCATGATGGTATCCCTTATCGTGCTTTTAATAAATAAATAAATAAATAAAAAGCATGACTTCATTGCTTAAAATTAACTTTAGGCAATTTCCATTGCTTAAAATTAACTTTAGGCAATTTCCAAACTAGAAATTAGGAATTTATTAAATTATAGGAGAAAATCTCGATTTGAACTCGCATAATAGGATTTTACGAAAATTAATTTCCCTAGACTTAGAAGCCTAAAATTTTAAGAATTCAATAGCCCAAACTCTAATTTGTTGATGCATTAGTCTTTTTGAAAGCAAAGTATGTGATTTTAAAATTATGTGGACTTCGAACTTGATTTATAAAAATATTTTAGAAAATCATGATTATGAGATTATTTGTGAATTTATGTGAAATGTTTTGAGACTGTAGGTTCCCTTAGTTCATGCTTGGTGAATTTCTATCAGATGTCCATGTCCACGTGACATGCTCATTTCATTACCCGAGCGATGAGTGTCATTGGTACCCATGCCGTAGTTGTGTTTTAGATTGTGTGATTGTGAAATCTGTTGTACATCCCTAATCTAGTCTACATCCTTCCATGACCATTAATGTTGTTCTTGTGACGCCCCAGAAACATGGAATTTAGGCTAATTTAAATTTTTTTTCCGTCTAACTTGACTTCCTACTTAAGATGTATTCCTGTTCAGTGTCAGTTTACTTCTTATCTTATCGTTATTACTCTTTCTCACATTCGATTATACTTATATCATTTTCAACAAAAATCTGGTAACATAACCCCTTATATATATCCTTATCCTCCTACAAATTTCCAAAACAAATAAAAATATCCACAATCCAGTTGATTTTACTTTATATCTCATCCACAGGAAACTTAAGAATTTCTCAAACATCAACATTTAATTTCATTATATCACATAATGTCAAAACGACTCACTTTTCCCCATTTACATACATGTAAGACTAGAATACATCCCAACGTTAACTTATATACAAGTGTCTATAATACATAAAGTGTCCGGTTACAAAATGAATTATACCTTAAGCGTGTACGAGAAATAGCCTGGGAAGAAATGTATCCACCTGCCTACGTCACGTACGCAACAGTCACAGATGTTCACCGTAAATAATCTGGGTGGAGGAAGACAGGGGAGTGAGCTTCAACTAGTTCAGTAAGGAGTGCATTAAGATTAAATATAATAATCAAAGCCTAAATAAAATAATGGCACAATTTCGTATATTTAGAAACATGTGATTAAAATCACACAATCATCAAATCATCATCTTATTTTCACAATACATCACAGCTCAAAATAGTTATGGAGACTAGGCATGAATATCAACATCGTGAAGGCAACCATCATACCATCCTCAAATGAGGGCATCCTCCGAAGATGGAATACAATATATGTCACCACGGCAAGGCTGTAGACTGGATTAGGGTTATACGACATCGCCTTAACGCTACCAAATCGGTGTCAACTCAATGCTACCAAAGCAGAGTTATCTCATCGCTACTGAAGTGGAATCATCTCAACGCTACCAAACCAGAGTTATCTCAACACTACCAAAGCGGAATCATCTCAAAACTACCAGAGTAGAGTTATACATTGACGTGCAAACGTCATGACCGATATATAAAGACATGCACGTCGGGGTCAAGGTCTAGTCTTATTCCAAGTCTAGCTAAACCGATCCCAGGTTTCCCTGAATCGCGTGCTCCTAGCCCTTAGCCTAAAAAACGTGTCATTATTATGCTGAAAATAGTTTTTCATTTCACGTAGAGCTATAATAGTTTTGCTTTATAAATCTCATTCAAATATAGAAAATATTTATACGCAAAACTTTAAAATGACCAAACTGAGCTCAATACGGCAAAACGTACTCTCAAAGTAAGAAATCTCAAGTTAAACATTTTTCTCGAAAATTAAGCTCATTTTATAAAACTCTTTTCATGCTATAAAAGCTTTTTCATAGGTAAAGAATGAAAATGCTCAAAACGGTTGCATCCCTTTCCTCTTTCACTTTAGGCAGTGCAATATTGACAGGTCTCGAAATAACCTCGATTTACGCGTCGAATCCCCAAGCTTCCCAAAATAGTAGTAAATCATCAATTAATGCTTAATGGCACTTCCACACATTCAACTAGTAAATCATCAATTAATGCTTAATGGCACTTCCACACATTCAACTAAGTGTTTATGTTCACAATGTTGACCAAATTTGACTTTTTCACCAACTTTACCTATTTTCACGATTTTACCGATAAAATTCCAGTTTAAGTTATTTCATTAGTTTTCTTTTTACCAAATTTAAGGCTTATCAACTTAATAGCTTAATCATTTATTCTAGGTTTCACTTAACCATTCACAATATCCAAATTGTCAAATTTTCACTCTTTTACAAATTTTCACTTAACCGAGCTATAAACCAAGTTTCTTCGGTATTGTTTTAACACTTAACAACCTTGAATCAAACCACATTTCACTATATCTATGAAAAACCTAGGCTAGCCGAAACTCTAAATGCCCATACAAATTATTTCAGTCAATTCCATTTAACAAATAATCCTTAAAAGTCATCTAACATAAACATATCATGAGTTCACCAACATTCATCAAGTTTCTCTCACCTTTGACTAATGTTGGCACTCCTTGATCCTTCAAATTAGTCCTGAACTGTAACTCATCATATATACATCTTAAAATCATCCAAAACAACCACAAAAAAACCAACCAAAATCATTTAAAATCAAAGCTTTGTCTCACCTCTGCACTTGACAGTTTCTGTCCCTGACATTCTCTCTCGGATTTCACCTAGCAAATGACCTTCATTAGGGATAAAATTTGTATATGTTGCCGAAGGGTTAAGAAGGAAGATTTTATATATCTTGGTCAAACTCAAAACATGGCTGGAAGGGGCTCAAAAAATTTGTGCTCTCCATTGCCCTCAAGGACGCTTGTGGCATGAAAAAAGGGAGAGAACTCTCACAGTTCTTATCCTTTCCAGGTGAAAAAAAAAGGCTTTAGAAATCTTAAAGGGTGTAGAACAAATATAGAGAGGCTTGGAATTTTTTGGACCTTTGGATGGGCCTCAAATTGGGCTTTTTTCTGATGGGTGTCCAATTTCCTGAAATAGAACAACCCACTTCCCTGATTAGAAAAATCCTTAAAAATTATTTCTAGTCCAATTTTCACTTTTCAAGTGTTCTACTATGTCTCTAGTATCTCTCATAAAAATTTGGGGCCCACTTGTTTAAGAAAGGTTTCCCGATTAGGCCTATTTTACTCAACTTAGGCTATACCGATTAAATCACTTAAGGTTTTCAATCCACTTTAAAAATTCACTCGAACACTAAAACCTCATTTTTTCTACTCCATCTTTATTGCCCATGTCAATTATGTCTTATGTGAATTTACTATGGCCTCATAATAATTTTTGTGAATATTTAGAATTTATTCCTCTTATTGGGCCTATTTGCTCGGTTTAGGGGAAATCTGAGTTTCACTAACTTTTTCACTTCTAACACCTTAGTTTCACTTCCCAATCATCAATTCATATTTTAAATCATACTCATGAAGAATTCTTAAAGTTTGGTTCTTTTCTTGAAGTACGTGCATCGAGCTCCGTGCCATTATCTTGGGCTTCTCGAGCATTCTGGGCCCTACATGAACATTCACATAAGTTGTAGACCTCTTGGTTTAGCTTAAATTAATTAGTAGTAGGGAAAAAATTGGGTTTCACATTTCGCCCCACCTTTTAGGAATTTAGTCCTCCAAATTCAATCAGGTTTGTCGAATAGACTATGATACTTCTCTTTCATCAAGCTCTCTAGTTCTCGAGTTACTTCTTCTATCAAGTGGTGCTTCCAAAGAACCTTTACCAATAGAATTCTCTTCGTTCAAAGTACCTTTTATTTCTTGTCGATGATCCGGATAGGTTCTTCTACATAGCTCATGTCTCTTTGAATATTTAATGCTTCATAGTCGATGACATGAGAGGGATCTAGATTATACTTTCTTAACATTGAGACGTGGAAGACATTATGTATCCCGAAAAGCTGTGGGGCAAGGCTAATCGATAGGCAACATCTCTCACTCTCTCTAATACCTTGAACGGACCAATAAAGCTAGGGCTCAGCTTCCCCTTCTTCTCAAAGCGTATGATACCCTTACTTGAAGACACTTTAAGAAACACAAAATCTCTAACTTGAAACTCAAGTGGCCGTTTACGCACATCGGCGTAACTCTTTTGTCTACTCTGAGCAGCCTATAATCTATCACAAATAATTCGTACGCCTTGGACTACCTGCTTAATAAGATCGGGAGCAATTACTTTTCTATCACCCACTTCTTCCAAAGCTATCGGGGACCTATATCTTCTTCCATATAGAGCCTCATAGGGTGCCATATCGATACTAGTATGATAACTATTGTTATAGGAAAACTCGGCAAGAGGTAGGTGATTATCCCATGATCCCTTAAAATCCAATGTACACACATGTCATATCGGTCCTATGGCTTCTTGAAATTCAACTAAGATCCTATGGCTTCCTGAAAATCGGTCCAAAATCTAGAGTTGAACTTGGAATCTCTATCAGATGTGATACTCATGGGGGCCCCATGCAGTCAATTACCTCTCTTACATATAACTCTGCCAAGGAACTCGAGGAATCCGTGCTCTTAAAAGCTAGGAAGTGGGAACTCTTCGTCAATTTGTCCACTATCACCCAGATTGCATCGTGACCACTCCGGGTCCTCAATAATCCCATGATAAAGTCCATGGTCATATGCTCCAATTTCCATGTAAGCATAGGCAAAGCTTAACCATTCCATTGGGATTCTAATGCTCAACTTTCACCTGCTGACATACCAACTATCTGGCCACAAATTTTGTCACTTCCTGTTTCATACCACTCCACCAATACACCTTGCGTAGATCTTGGTACATCTTGGTGCTACCTGAGTGCATGGTGTAACAGGAACAATGAGACTTCCTCAAAATTTGCTACTTTAGGGTATCATCGCTCGAAACACAGATACGACCCTTAAACCTCAGTAACTCGTCATCAGTGACCACGAAATCTGACTGCAAGGTCTGTTCAGCTTGGCTAACCATGTCTAGTAACTTTTGATCATTTCTTTGCCCCGCTCTGATATGATCTAAAACACTAGGCTCTATCCGTAGGCTAGCCATAAATCCGACCTCTGCTTCCTCAACAGTGATCCTGAGTCTGACGAACTGTTCTAATAAATCTCATTCCCTGATAATCGTAGCAGAAACCATACTCTTCATGCTCAGGGCATCAGCAACTACATTCGTTTTCCCCGGATGATATAAAATCTCACAATCATAATCCTTAAAGAGCTTCATCCATCGTATTTTCCTCATATTAACCTCTTTCTGATCGAAGATGTACTTCAGAATCTTATGGTTAATGAAGATCTGAAACCTTTCCCTATAAAGATATGTCACCATATCTTCAAGGTAAAAACCACAACGGCTAATTCCAAATCATGAGTGGGGTAGTGTCGCTTGTGGTCCTTAAGCTGGCGTGAACCATAAGCGACTACTCTCTCATGCTACATGAGTACGCACCCCAGACCCTGATGGGAAGCATTACTATACACTGCGAAGCCTCCAGATCCACTGGGAATAGTCAACATGGGTGCTGTCATCAATCTCCTTTTAAGCTCTTAAAAACTCTACTCACACCATTCAAACCATACAAATGAGATGTCATTCCGTGTGAACTTAGTCAAAGGAATTGTAATCCTGGAGAATCCCTTAACAAACCTCCTATAATAACCTACCAATCCCAGAAAACTTCGAATCTCAGTAACTTTCCTTGGTCTCTCCTAATGTAGTACAACCTCTATCTTAGACGGATCAACTGATACCCCGTCCTTAGATACAATGTGACTAAAGAGAGCTATCTGATCCAGTCAAAACTCATATTTACTGAACTTCCCATACAACTGCTTATCTTGGAGCATCTGAAGCACAGTCCTTAAATGGTGCGCATGCTCCTCTTAGGATAGAGAATATATGAGGATGTCATCAATGAAGACTATCACAAATGGATCCAGATAGTCCCAAAATACCTCATTTATCAGGTTCATGAACGCAGTAGGGGCATTCATCAAACCAAAGGGCATCACTAAGAATTCATAGTGGCCATATCTAGTTCTAAAAGCTCTTTTTGGGACATCGTCATTCCTGATTCTTAACTGGTGATAGCCCGATCTCAAGTCAATCTCAGAAAATATAGAAGCCTCTCTCAACTGATCAAACAAATCATCTATTCTTGGCAAGGGATAATTGTTCTTTACCGTAGCCTTATTCAGTAGTCTGTAATCTATACACAACTTGAGACTACCATCATTCTTCCTCATAAATAAAACTAAGCTCCCTATGGTGTAACATTGGGTCGGATGAAACCCTGGTCAAGCAACTCCTACAACTGTTTCTTTAGCTCTTTCAGTTCAATCAATGTCATCCTATAGGGAGGTTTAGAGATCGGCTAGGTATTTGACACTAAATCGATAGTGAACTACAACTTCTCTCCTGTGGTAACCTTGACAACTCATCTGGGAACACATCCGGAAACTCACATACCTTAGGTATATCCTCTATCTTTAGAGGTTCCCGACTCGTATCATAGATGAGTGCGATGTAACCTTCACATCAATAGACTAATCAGTACTTTCGGGAGATTATAATTATGTCATAAGATTAATACACTAAACTTCACACATTTATTCCTTAATAGTCAAACATACACTGAATTTTTCAGGTAGGGAGAAGGTTACAGTTTTAGTGTAGCAGTCTAGACTCACGCGATTGGCCGCTAGCAAATCCATTCCTAGGATCACATCAAAGCCACTCATAGTCATCAAAACTAGATCTACTAACATTACACTGTCTCCCACCTTAATCTCACAATTTCTGCACACATTATCAGTCCTTTGAGACTCATGCATAGGTGTACTTACATGTAGAATATGATCTAAAGTCTCAAGCTCTAAGTGCAATTTACATGCAAAGGGTAGTGAAAAGAAAGAATGTGTGGATCCTGGGTCAAATAGCATATGAGCCTCATAATAGCCTCAGACGAAGTGTTTGTTGTCTCCTTATCCATAGCAAATATGCGTCCCTCTGTGACAGGTTTCTTACCCTTATCAGTAGTGGTGGCCCGTCTTTGGGGAATCGCTCTCTGCGGCTGTTGTCGATGAGTGTCTTGGAAATACAGTCTCTGAGGCTGTAGGCAATCCTTCACCCTGTGACCCATGTCCCTGCATCTGAAACATCCTCATATCATCCGGACACAATTACCCTCATGTGGTTGACTGCAGTCTCTACAAATCTTAATGTCTGGTCTGGCACCTCAAGGGGCCTCCGTAACATTAGGTGGAATCCTAGGTCTATTAACTCTCACCCTAGGCCCCTCGATCTTCCGTCTCTTAAATGAACCCCTCCTAAAATCTGTTCTAGAATCTTCAGGTCTCTTACCCTTGTCTCTGACCACTACCCAGGATTAAGACTGGGATTGTATTAAATCTAGTCTCCTCTTGACTTTCTGTGCCCATCTCAAAGCATTCTTAAACTTAGTAATGCAGAGCCCCATCAATCTATCTCAGATGATTGGTCTCAGCCCATATTCAAACTGCTTTGTACGACGCTCCTCGTTCCTGACAGTCTCCAAATCATATCTCAACAAGATGGTGAATCTACTCTCATACTCGTCGACTATTATAGTACCCTGTACTATATTCAGGAAATCTGCTTGCATTTTTCTCTGGGTAGTTCAAGGGACATACTAGGTCTGAAAAGCTGACTGAAAAGTATCACAGCTAATCACTTGATGGCTGGCTGTCAGTACACTCTAGGTGGTACTCCACCAATATCGTGATTTTTCCTTAAACATATAAGTATTCATACTGACCCTCTCTGCATGAGTGCAGCACAGGAAAAAAAATTATCCTCATCTCTTTCAACCACTCCTCTGCCGCTACGGGTCCTTCACCCTTTAAATACCAATGGATTCATCTTAAGAAAGTCTCGTAATCAGCCTATATCTCTATCATCGGGCCTGGTCTGTGCCGGAGGCTAAGTGGCGGTTGGCAACGAGTCAGTCTGTAGAGGAGGTAGGGCGGATCCTGTGGTGGTGTAGGTTTAGGAGCCGGGGTAGGTGTGGTAGCTAAGGAAACTGCCCCGAAATACTGCGCAAATAGCGCTGCCATTTTCTCGAATCCTTGTATCACATCCTGCTCCAATGGATTAATTCGAGAGTTAGGACTCTATGGCTGTGAGGTAGGTGGTAAAGGTGGTTGTACCTGCCTCTAGGGACGACCTCGTCTCCCTCTCATAATGTAAATCTATGTACTTACACGTACACGTCAAACTTGATCACAATTTTAACCAATATATTCAGTTCATAACCATACAAGTACAGACACTTGGGATGTAATCTATTTCCAACTAATCGACACTGACAGTACTAGACACCTTTCGCTCTAATACCAAACAAATATGTGACACCCTGAAAACGTGGAATTTAGGCTAATCTAATTTTTTTTCGTATAACTTGACTTCCTACTCAAGGTGTATTTCTATGCAGTGTCAGTTTATTTCTTATCTTATTGTTATTACTTTTTCTCATATTCGATTATATTTATATCATTTTCAAAAAAAAAAATCCAGCAGCATAACCCCTTATATATATCCTTATCCTCCTACAAATTTCTAAAACAAATACAAATATCCACAATCCAGTTGATTTTACTTTATATCTCATTCATAGGAAATTCAAGATTTTCTCAAACATTAACATTTAATTTTATTATATGACATAATGTCAAAATGACTCACTTTTCCCCATTTACATACATGTAAGACTAGATTTCATCCCAACGTTAACTTATATACAAGTGTCTGTAATACATGAAGTGTCCAGTTACAAAATGAATTATACCTTAAGCGTGTACGAGAAATAGCCTAGGGAGAAGCGTGTCCACTAGCCTACGTCATGTACGCAGCATGCACTCGCGTTCACCGTAAATAATCTGAGAGGAGGAAGAAGGGGAGTAAGCTTCAACTAGCTCAGTAAGGAGTGTATTAAGATTAAATATAATAATCAAAGCATAAATAAAATAATGGCCCAATTTCGCATATTTAGAAACACGTGATTAAAATCACATAATCATCAAATCATCATCTCATTTTCACAATCATGAGTATGATAATACATTTGTAATACAAAGTATATGCAATGTAAGTTCATAAGATTATGTACACACTTGTAATAAGAGTCGTGATTGTACGTACAAGTTGCGTTATGAATGAGTATGAAGAAATGAACTTAAATACGAGAAGAATGTGATTGAAATGGAATAAGAGTAGTGTGGTAAAATGGAAGGAAAGATTTACATAAGTGTATATTTCCATTCGGGTAATATCGTGTATATTTGGTTATACAAAGATTTTCCCACAAGTTTTAATATGTACTAAGTGTGATTGGATGACATTTTTAAGTCTCAAGGAGGGATGAATGAGGAAAGGACTATGGAGGTAAATTAAGGAAGTTTTGAAGGGAGTTGTTACAGAAAAACTGCAGGAAATCTGGAAATGTGAAGGCCAAATCGATCTCATAGGATGAGAGATCGATCTGGAAGAGCTAGAATGCTCTTATGTGAGTAATGGAATGGAGCAGATCGATCTCCAAAGGAATCAGATCGATCTCCTTAGCTCTCGAGTTGGAAGCAGATCGATCTCCCCTAAGACCAGATCGATCTCCTTAAGCTTTTGTTTGACAGCAGATCGATCTGAAGCCTCGACAGATCGATCTCCTGCTTTTAAAATGTCTTAGAAAAGAGGGATTTTTAGAGGACCAGATCGATCTCCACCCAAGGAAGATCGATCTTATCAAGTTAAATCTATAAATAGGAGCAGTTGGATCTGCAAATTTCGGGATAAACCATTTCTTTTCACTTCAACTCTAAAACCTAGCTTTCTCACTCCTAAATCCAGCCATTTTCAGTAAGATTTGAGGAAAAGCTATTAGAGACAAAGTCGTTCACGTCTAAGAGAAGAACAACATAGTCTAGAGGCATTTCCTCATTTAACGGATTAAGGGAATAAAGGGCATTTCTAATTGGAGCAAAGAGGAAATCCAAGGAGGTAAGTTCTAGTGCACAAATCCAAGTACATTGGTCTAGTTAATGATTATGAAGTTAATTGGGTGTGCACCTTGTGGGTAGAACTACCTAGAATGGCATGAAATGAATATAACTTAGAAATGGTCTAGTGTGAGAAAGTGGAATGTAGAAGTGTTAATGATGAATGAGATATCTTGAGAGGATGATTATGTTGTGGGCATGGTTTGGATATGTTGATATTGGGATAAAATTGTGAGATTTACCACAAGGGGTAAAATGTGCATTTAAGGCATTGGATAAATGCTTAGTTGAATAAGAGTTAGAAACATTAACTCAAGTGTTTGATGGATGAATTTCAGTTTCGGATGATACGCCGGACCAAGTCGAGATGAGAATGCGAGAAGCGTAGAGGAGGATAGTTGCACACAAGTAAAGTGAGGTAAGGGACTGTGTGTTAGCTATAGAGATGTTCGTGTGTATTTTACAGCAATTTCGTAGATATATTGCTAGAACTAGTACGATATTATAATTCTATGAAATGATATGGAAGCATTAAAAGTACTATGATGTATATATGTATTGAGAAATGGGATAGGGTAAGGAAATAGCATGATATGCATGTTTTCAATGTTTTTCTCTATTTTACATTGATCTTGATGATTGAGAAATGTTGATGATAGGTTGGCTAATTTTACATGTTTTAGCATGAAGAGGCATGCTGTATGAATAACCGTGTTTTGAGTTTTAAAAAGAGAAAATAGCCATCTATCAGTTTTGAGATGAGATTTGGTGTTGAAGCGCTAGCTCAAACCCGTTTTAATGCCTTTGATGTACCGTGCTGAAGTTTTAACTCGCGCGATGGTTTTGAGAAAGTGCGGGAACTTTGCTCGCACCTATTTTATTGAGTTGAGGTAAACCTGGGGGTCTGGGACCCAAGGGGATACCAGCCGACGACCATTTGAACGGGCTGGGCCTTAACGATAGATTGTACCGCGCTGAAGCTTTGCGATGACTGTGTGTCACGCTGCTTGCTCGCCTGGTATATGAGACATGGTTTAGGATGAAAAGTCCATCGGAGTTGGAGTATGGACTTGGGTCCACGGTCGTATGTAGAACAGTGTAGTTATCCGTTGGTAACTATGTACCGTGTTGGGTGCACGTGAGTACGAGTATCGCGTAGATGACACACGGCGTATCTTTACCGTGAGTATATGAGGAGATGAGGTTGATTGAGATGAGCCGGAGGGCAGGACTGACCCATTCCCCTTCAGACGAAGTGATGCCCTGTGCACACCTGATCAGTGAGGCTCAGGATCACTGACTATGACCATATGTTGTGGATATTTGATTGCCGAAAATTCCATGCCTGTCTCAGAGATTTGAGAAACAGAGATAATCTCAAAAAAGAAAGAGATTTGCAGAAAAAGTGAATTAAGGGAAGAAAGAGATTTTGTGTTTTTGATAAATCTCTGATTTCACATTTGTGTCGTGAGGGCACTATTTATGAGCATGTTTTAAATGGAAGCTCGACATATTTGATTGACACGAAAATGCTATTGAAAAATTTATGTTTAAATGCATTTTTCGTATAGTATTTCCATTTGTACTGAAAACATGGTTTTGGTTTATACATGCATAGGCTATGTAGGTAGTACGATATCTACCTGCTAGCATACATTTCCTTACTGAGCTGTGGTTTGCTCATCCCACTATTTCCCCCCTCCAGGTACTGAGAAGTAAGAGAGTGGTGGTCTCTAGGTCTTTTGTATTGAACAGCTCCCACAATTCCGCAAAGGTATAAGATTGTATACACGAGTATTTTGTATCTAATTTATCGTATCGCACAGTTATATCTTGAAATTGTAAACAGTATTATGGGGATAATATGTAAGCACATGGTATTTATACAATTGATTTTGTATATCTACACACATACCTGGGAGTGTGAATTAAAGATTTAAATCTTCCGCTGTAAATGAATGAATTTTAGTAATTGCATCTTCTCACAGCCCAACCGTAGTAGAGAATGTATGGATAGAAAAGTTCCCAGAAGTGGGGTGTGACAAAAAGCATCATTATTTCTATAAATGTTTTGATGCTATTATTTTTTAAATGCATTTCTTACTGGGCTTTCCCCAAATTTCACCTACTCATTCAAATTATTTGCAGTGATCTTATATGAGGAGTACACGACGTAGGCTAGTGGATTGACGCCTCTCCATGCTACTTTTGTACCATGCGAGGTATATCCATTTTTCGTATTTATTTCTAGACATCTTGTAAGCACAGATGCATGTATTTATTTTCATACTTTTGGGATTTAATTAAGTTTAGTATGTTAATTTATGACTTATAAAATTAAGTTATTTCATGTGATACATGATTAAGTAAATTCAAGTATGTTAAAGTTTATTTCGATTTTAATGACATCACGTATATTATAAATGGGTTGCGGATTAACTTAAGTGATAATGAATCAAAAGGTTAAGTAAGGAAATATGGTAACTTACATTGCACAGAAAGTAACATTAAGTGAAACGAATATTAAAAAAAAGGAAAAAATTAGTTCGAATTTTCACGCTTTTGGGTCGTTATCATAAACTTTAGATTAATAATATTTAATCTAAACCATTGATAAATTTTAAAAGTTAAAAAAGAAAAAGCTTAAACATGGTAACTTGTTAAACTAGTTTTTCAAATTATTATTATATATTAAATATTAACAAAAAATATAGAAGTGTATTGCTAAATTAACTCTCTTATATTAATAAAAAAAAATAATAGTGTATTATTAAACTAACCTTCCTATATCAATAAAAAATATAGTAGTGTATTACTAGTAGTGTATTAATTACTATATTAATAAAAAAATTATGAGAATCATCATAAAACTAAATTTATATATATTTATGGTAAATATGCATTTATGATAATTACTTTTTTATTTTAAAATTTTGTAAAATATTTGTTAAGGAGCAAAAATAAAATAAATTATTGACCACAAATTTATGATAAATATACATATATATATATTGAAATTTTGTAAAATTATTTAGTATACATAAAATAAATTAATGACAACAAATTTATCATAAATATATATTTATGATAAACATTTAGATTTTAATTTCAAAATGCTTTTAACGGTTTTAAGATGGCGATGGTGATTGAGCTGGTGTTGAAATTGCCCAAGTTTGATAAGCCATTTTTGGAAGGTGATGCAATTGGCAAGTGAAAAACGAGTATTGGGTAGAAACAAATGAGATGGCTATGATTGGGCATGTTGTCGCGTACGACTTGGTTTGGTATGAGACCTTCGCGTTGTCTATTCAAAGGGAGGGACTCTTAGCGGAAGGAGTGAACAAGGCTTGGTGCATTTTGGCGTTGCCCTAGAGAACCCTTACGACAGCAATCAAGAAGAAGGATGGGCAGTCAAAAGCACGAAATGGGCATTCGTTGTGAAGACAAAGTAAAAATTAAATATCACGATATAATTTTAAAATTTGCAGTGAAGTGATGAAATTAAGAAATTTAATTGGTTGTATTTAATGAGAAATAATAGATATGATTAAGATTAGTGTATGTATATGTATAAAAGATATATACATGTTAATTAAATAAAGAACATATATATTTTTTTAGTGTACATTGATTAAATAAGGAAAATTAATGTGGAAATATTAATATGCATAAATGAAAAATAATGTAAATGCATATTAATTAAATGAGAGATTTAATTATATAAAACAAAATATGATATACATGTATATTTATATATAGATAGATACATATAATATATATAGATTAATAGATATGGAAATATAAATATAAAGTTATAAAAAAAAGTATATATAATTAAACTTTAATAGATATATATTATATATATATATTAAAAATATATATAATAAAATATAAGAAAAAAACACGTGTTTGGCTTCCAAAGGAAGCCAACCGCTCGGTCAACTGCTCCCACGAACCATAAAAGGAAGCAGAGGACTCGGGTCAAGTTAAAAAATATATATGTAATAATAGATATATAAAATTAAAAAGAACTGAAGAGGAGAACTGCAGCTTAGTGAGCGAAGAGAAGAGGTTTCGGGAAAGAGAGCCACGTCCTTAAAACCCCACCAATTTCTATTATAGTGGGATCGAGAGAAATAGTGCAGAGGAAACATATCCTCTGGAAACCGAGATCGAAAGTGGGGGACAAGAGAGCTAGGGACGACCGAAGGCTGGCGTCGGAGGGGCTGGATCGTGAGCTGATCAGGCGTCCATCGTGGAAACTGTTTGAGATGGAGTGAAGGAGCAGTGACCGAGAGTTTGAGCAGAGGCAGCGAGGAACGATGGCAGCTTGAAGGAGCATTCCTCGGCTCAAACTGAAGCTGTAACAAGGGACTTGAAGGTGTTAATGCATCAACTGATCAGGCAAGTTTTTAGGGGCTTCATTCGGGTTCCAGCAGCCTTGGCTGAGAGCAGCAGGCCTTTCTCTTGTTGCTTGAGAGGTAAAGCTGAGGCAGAGGAAGGAAACTGCAATGAACTCGGGCTAGAGACTCTCGGTAAAGGTCAATGGTGAAGGGCTAATGAAGCAGGAAATGGTGCATTGTTGAAGCAACTTAGTGGAGCTCCTCTTGTGGTCGAGACAGTAGGCTCACGGTGGCCTGACAAAAAAAAGGGGCTGAAGAGAGACACTGACTTGGGTAATCTCGGGACTAGCCGAACAGAGACAGTGAAGGGGTAAGAGCCTATAAACCTTTGCATCCAAGTGTATATGTATAAATTTAGATTTTTACAAGGAATGGATGATTCAACCTTGCTAAAATTTGCTATGAAGCGACCGTTAAATGCCTATGAGTACATGCACATATGTACATATTGTCACGCCTGAATATTTATACCAAGCACGTAAGCTTAAAATTTACTGGCCAAATATATATATATATATATATATATATATATATATATATATATATATATATATATATATATATATAAACTTTTTTTCATAGTAGTTTGTATGTGCGGTATAAGTCGCAACCAACAATTATGAATTAAATTTTAAATAGCTGTTAAATCTCAATTTTAAACTTATCCAAAACCAAACACCACATAGCAAAGTAATTCTAAGTGGTCTCTCTGATCATCAATATAAAATATCATCAATTTGCCATATCAACAGTTCTACAAAAAATCTCACAATTTACATCCTAATATGATGTTCACATCCACTGTGTCAACTATCTTTATCTATATATTCAACTGTCAAGTATACCTTAGTTTACAACCACAAAATGCTCGAGGAGACTAGTGAGAACCTGTCACAGCTACAGATCACTCAAAAAACTTATCTGTGAGGTGGAAAAAGAAGGAATAAGCTTAGCTCAGTAAGTGAATATGAGAACACAGAAAATAGTGAAAGAAAATAAAATTCGAAGACTTGCATGCCAAGTATAAGAGAATATCGAAATACAATTTAAAGAATATATGCAATTTAAACAATCAGAGATAGATTTCAAAATACATATCGAAAAGCGTGCAAGTGCTATATAATAGTAAATTTTTAAGCATATCACAATTAATCACAAAGTGAGCAATTTTCAAAAGTTCGCTACATCAAACTGAAGTTTCACCAAAAGTACTGTAGCTATCAGTACTATCACAGCCCCTTTTCATCCATTTCATCTAAAAATTACCATAAAATTTTCGCTTTATTCGTTAACTTACTCGGTCGTGAACAACCCTCACAAATACAGTTGGGCTGTGAGTCAGTAATAATCATCATTTACCATCCATTTTCCAATTAATCAAAAACAATTTCGTACATTTGAAAGTTGAGTCACATACTTATACATAACGTGTTTGCTAACATTTACATCCCCCATATTACAATTCAAAATGATTACTGTGCCATTACATGTTTAGATACCAAAAAAAAAAAATCTTGTGTATATACCTCTAGGCGATGGAAAGCAACGGATAGCCAAAATATAATGCCTCAGTCCTTCACGAGGCCACTGTTTGCTCTCTGTAGAGGGGAAAAATGGAGGGATGAGTAACCACATGCTCAGTAAGGCAATAATGCAAGCATGATAGATAACTACACTATCTACATGCTTATAATGTCATGGCATAAATCATTTATATTCAAGCACGAGGAAATCCTAAAACTATGCCACATGTATATACATATATCATGTACTGAAAACATGGAAATAAACATGTAAACATAGAAAAATCATCATGTGAAAACCTCTCATGCTCAATAAAATAAATATTATTCGATTTCATCTCAAATCACAAGATTCATCATAAATCATTCCTTCAAAGCATAACACCTTATCAAAAACATTAGCAAAACCCATCAAAATAATGCATCCTTCCTTCAAAACATCTCACAAGGTTCGACCCCTCCCTCGGGTCTACCCTGGATAACATAAACCATCATCAGTATCTAAAACCATGTGATATCAAGTGAGACAGGCCATCACGGTAAACCAATGACTATGTTGGTCAACTATGTCATAATCATCCCAGACCACATGGATCCCGGTTTGTGGGGCATTATTCTGGAACGAAGGTGGGTTAGTCCTACGCCAGACTTTTAAATCAACATCACAACCACGCTGTACAACGTACTCCATGTGATCTACACGGTACAATGTACTTCGTGTACCCATATCATGGTTGGCGGTGCCTGTCGTAGGTCTTATCAACCTCATACCACGCATAACCTACTCAGTCTCAAGTGCACGTGCGAGCATCTCATCTATGTGACTAGTAGTCCACACGAGGCATCTAGTACGGCTCGTGCGAGCATCTCATCCGTGTGACATAAAGTCTACACGAGGCATCCAGCACGACTCATTACATATCATAGTGTGAAAACTCAGTGCGAGCAACGCTCTAGCATGTTTCATGTATCATCAGCAAATATCCTCAAACGAACAATGCTCTAGTATAACTTTATGCATAACAAATAATGAAGAAATCATGTACGAGCATAGCTCCAGTACAGTTATATGCATAAGTGAGTCAAGGAAAACCCACGTTCAAGCTATTAGCTCCAGTACGACTTATAAAACATCACAATTCAAAATATGGGGCGAGCTAGGCTCCAGCACGATTTAACTCATATAAGTACGATAAGCGGCTTTATTTCAACAAAACACTCTTAAAACCAAACTTAGCACCTCACTTGTGCTATTTCACAAAATTATGAAATCACTAACCAGCCTATCCGTCAATTTTGCTTAAACTAAAGTAATGTATTTCATAAAAATATCAAAACAAGTGATTTATGCAATTATTAGCCTTACTATCCCCTTTGTAAGATTCACTTCAAAACCAAATCATATACATATATATATATATATAAATACTTGTAGTCATTCATATATATCATCAATTGCCTTTCTAGATAACCATGCATTTACAAAGCCATATATTCACCACAAAATACAAGCAGTTATCTCTAAGTACTTACAGAATTCCCTTACCTGGAAATCGCGTCGAATGATTCCACTTCCTTAGAGCTGCCCGTTTGTACAGTTCGATTCGCATCCAACGAAATCTCCAGGACTACACGAAATCATATATCACATCAATTCGGTCCAATGTAACACAACTTTTACGTTTACTATAGTCGTTTCGACCTACAGTTTTCATTAACACTGATAAGGCCTCACTTCCTCTTTAGTTCGTTTTGATCGCTTTATTAATTTCTCGAGAGTTTATTGAACTCTTTTAGGCCTATTGATTCACATTAAATTGATATCAAGCTCATAGTGTCTCTAGTCCATCATTTACTCCACTATGGCAATTTATCAAACATCTCATATACTTATTTCCATAACTTGAGTAATCTCACAATGTAACTTCATTCAATCATCTCAAAATCTTGCATATTACTTCACTAACACCTTAGAATAATCCATTTATCATCAACTCATCCATATCACATTTTCTCAGACTAGATTCATTCTACGTTATACTTGTTCCATTACATTCTAAGTAGTTTCTATCATCAATACATACACCCATCTACTCCCAACAATAACTAGATGAACATACTTTGAGTTGGTGTATTAGAAACTCACTTAACTTGACTTTCTTATTGCTCTAAATAAGAATACTCCTTTACTCCTTCAATCCAACCAATGAAGTGTTGATTCCAAGCTATATTGTTCTTCTCTTTATAATGAACAACTTTGCTCTAATAGCTTTTTTCTTAAATCTTTGTGGAAATGGGATGGTTTTAGAGAGAGAAAACTAGGTTTAAGGTTGGAAATGGAAGAAATGGATTTGTTCCCATGACATGCAGATCCAACTGCCTTGTTTTTATAGGAAATGCCTTAGGAGATCGATCTGTATAAGTTGGAGATCGATTTGGCCTTGCTTAAATCTTTCACTTTATCGACATTTTGCAGGCAGGGGGCTAGGTCTGTTAGATGTATGAGATCGATCTGCCTTGTTGTATGAGACCGATCTGCTCAATGGAATAAGATTGATTTGTTTTAGGTAGGGAGCTTATGAGATTGATTTGGCCTTAAGAGGAGATTGATCTTATCCAACCCGAGACCAATAGAGATCGATCTGCATGAATGAGGGATCAATCTTCCATCTTGCAGAATGCTTGACATTGTGTTCTCCAGGCCATGAGATCGATCTCTCCTTGCATGGGATCGATCTGGCCTTCATCCTACATCGTTTTTGCTACAATTTTTATAGTTAAACTCATTTTCAATTACTTCAACACTCATTTATCAATCCATTCACACTTAGAACTCAAAAACATTTATTTCTTTAAATTCATATGTAATGTAACTTATCTATACATCAAATAATCATATACATTACATAGAAATTTACGGGTCTTACATTCCTCCCCTCAGTAAAAAATTTGGTCCTCCAAATTAGAACCAAGTTAACCTAAAAATAACTCTAGGTACTTCTCTTGTATCATGCTCTCCAATTCCCATGTAGCTTCCTCCGGAGTGTGATATTGCCAAAGGGCTTTCACTAAGGGAATAGTCTACGACCTCAACACATTCTACTTCCTATCCAATATCCGAACCGACTTCTCAACATATGTCATACTCTCATTGAGCTCCAATGGCTCATATCTTATCACATGTGCCGGGTCCGGGTGATACTTCAAAAGCATAGAGATGTGGAAGACGTTATAAGCACCTGCTAAGTCTGGTGGCAATGCCAACCTATATGCCTAATCTCCCACGCTCTCCAAAATCTCGAAGGGTTCGATATACCGAGGGCTCAACTTTCCCTTCTTACCAAACCTCATAATCCCTTTAGAGGGAGAAACTCTCAAAAATATCGACTCACCCACAACAAACTCTAATTGTCTCCGTCTCCTGTCAGCATAACTCTTTTGTCGGCTCTGAGCTGTCTATAATCTCTCACATATCAGCTGGACGTCCTCAGAGGCATGCTACACTAAATCGAGAGCAAAAATCTATCTGTCCCCAACCTCTTCCCATCCAACAGGGGATCGACATCTGCGTCCATACAGTGCCTCATATGGTGCCATCTCGATACTTGTATGATAGCTGTTATTATAGGCGAACTCGGCCAACGTTAGGTGATCATCCCAGGAGCATCCAAAATCCAGCACACACGCTCTAAACATATCATCCAGGGTCTGTATAGTTCTCTTTGACTGACCATCTGTCTGAGGATGAAAAGCGATGCTAAAACTCAGTTGGGTCCCCATTGCTTCCTGAAAACGTTCTCAGAAATGGGAAGTGAAACGGGTATCCCGATCAGAAACAACATTCACTGGAACACCATGTAACCGAACTATCTCTCGAACATACAAGTTCGCCAGTTGGCTCAGAGTATCAGTAGCTCTCATGGCTAAGAAATGCGCTGACTTCGTTAACCGATCCACAATAACCCAAATGGCATCATGACCTTTGCGAGTCCTCGGTAAACCCATCACAAAATCCATGGTGACGTGCTCTCATTTCCATGTCGGTATCGATAGAGGCTGCAATAACCCTGCAGGCTTCTGATGCTCTACCTTCACCTACTGACAGATGAGACATCTAGCGACGTATTCAGTAATGTCTCTTTTCATTTCGGACCACCAATAAACCTTTTGAAGGTTTTGATACATCTTGGTACTCCCCGGATATATCGTATACTTCGATGAGTAATCCTCTAATAAAATCAATCTCCTGATCTTTGGATCCTCGAGAACACATACTTTGCCACTGAACCTCAATAATCCATTTATACTCAGCTCAAAAATCGTACCCACACCTGTTTGAGCCTGACTCAACCAATCGATACATTGTCGATCACTTTGCTGAGCCTGTCGAATACGACAAATAAACTCTGGCTCCAATCTCAAACTAGCCACAATATCAGATCTTTCTGTACTAGGTGGGGCTACATCTAAACTGAGGTTCACAAACTGCCCCAACAACTCGTGTTCCCGAACCATCATATAAGACACAAACCCGAGGTTTTTCCTGCTCAAGGCATCAGAAACTACATTTACTTTACCCGGGTGGTACATGATTTCACAATCATAGTCCTTCAAGAGTTCGAGCCACCTTCTCTGTCTCATATTTAGCTCTTTCTGCGAAAACATATACTTAAGGCTCTTATGATCCGTATATACTTGAAATTTCTCGCCATAGAGATAGTGGTGCCATAAATTTAATACAAACACTACAGCCGGTAACTCTAAATCGTGAGTTGGATGGTTCCTCTCGTGATCCTTTAACTGTTTGGACCCATAGGCAACTAACTTCCCATCCTGCATAAGTACACAACCCAGTCCTTGTTGTGATGCATCCGTTTACATAGAGAAACCTTTAGAGCTCTTAAGAACGGTGAGAATCAGAGCAGTGGTCAACCGACGCTTAAGCTCCTGAAAACTCCTATCACATGCCTCATCCCACACAAACTTAACATCTTTTCACGTGATGCGTGCCAACGGAGCAGCTAGTCTGGAGAAACCCTCAACAAATCTTCGATAATAACCTGCCAATCCCAAAAAACTTCTGATCTCAGTAACTGTCTTGGGCTGTTCTCACCGTACAACTACCTTATTCTTGGAGGGATCCACTGATACTTCATCCTTCAATACAACATGGCCCATAAATGAGATATGCTCGAACCAAAAGTTACACTTATTAAGTTTGGCATATAATTCCTTCCCTCGGAGGGTCTGCAGAACTAACCTCAAATGATGCTCATGGTCTTCCCTGGACTTGGAATAAACCAAAATATCATAGATGAACACTATCACCAACTGGTCCATGTATGGCTTAAATACATCATTCATCAGAGCCATAAATGCTGCGAGGGCATTCGTCAATCCGAATGGCATAACCAAAAACTCGTACTGGCCATAACGGGTACAAAATGCTGTCTTAGTTACATCTCCACTCCATATCTTCAATTGATGGTACCTAGATCACAGATATATCTTAGAAAAGGCCTGTGCTCCCCAAAGCTGATCTAACAAATCATGAATGCATGGAAAGGGATACTTGTTCTTAATGGTGGCCTTATTCAACAACCGATAATCTATACACAGTCGGAGGCTCCTATCTTTCTTCATTACAAATAGAACCGGAGCTCCCCAAGGTGAGACACTCGGTCTAAAAACCCTTCTCTAACAACTCTTGCAACTGTTTCTTTAGCTCCTCCAACTCAATTGGAGCCATTCTATACGGTGGCTTAGATATTGGCTCCGTACCAGACACTAATTCTATACAAAACTCCATTTCCCTATCAGGTGGTAGCCCTGGTAAATCGTCCGAAAATACATCAAAAAATTCTGCAACTACTGGAATGTCTCTCAATTCCGGGTGTGCCTTATCTATATCAATCACGTATGTAATGAACCTTTCACATTATCCTTTCCACCGTTAGCAACATAAATCATCACTTTAACATTCATAAATAATAAATAAATTCATCTCTCAAATATGATGGATTAAAATTATACTCTTTTCATTTACAATAATCAAGTTCTTCATTTATTTTCAACAAAGCTTACAACAAGATTGTCTATCTCTGGAAACATCAATGTCTTATCATGACAATCCATAACAACACGACTTATAGCCAACCAATCCAATCATAGGATTACATCGAAATCACTCATACTCAGTAAAATTAAATCGGCTGTCATCTCCTTTCCCATATCTTCAACTTACAATTCTTATATTCATGCTCAGTCAACTGACTATCATTCATAGGTGTGGAAATCATCAACATCCTATCTAACAATGTGGGTTTTACATGCTTCAAGAATTTATGTGCAAAGAAAGGTGATATGAAGGAATGTGTGGCACCGGGATGGTACCTTTAATCACATTCGTTGATGCGTCCACTGTGTCTTGGTCTAGTGCATGTACTCGCCCTTTGCCAACGCCAACCACTTGTTTCCCTTTTTCCTCAGCTGTAGCTCTCCTCCTCAGAGCAGCTGTCTCAACAGGAGCTCTTTCTGGCTCTTTGCCCTTTTGTGGGGTAGTCTCAACCACCTCTGGGCAATACCTCACGACATGCCTGGTCTCCCACATCTGTAACACACTATAGGGGTCATCGGACAAGGCCTACACTGCTCAGTAGTAGGTCGTGGTCCTCTAAAGGTCATACCCCTCAGTGGAGCTAAATCTGGATACACAGAAGGTCTAGCAACTCCTCCTACACCTCCTCAATCTTTGGCCTCTTCTTAAACAATCTTTGGCCTCCTCTTCTGACCATTCTATCAACTCTGAATTTCTTCCGGTCTCTGTCCCTTCGGTCGCTAACCTTCCCAAGCTCGGAGGCATTCCGCTCAAAGTCCTACTTGCACAACTGTGCCCTGTGCACTGCCTCCTCGTAAGTGTGAATGTCAAATAGAGCTAATTTAGTCCAGATAGCTAATCTCAATCCATCTACGAACTTTTGGACCTTTCGAGTCTCACTGCTCATCGTATCCGGGTCGTATCTCCCCAAAGACATGAACCTCAACTCATACTCATCCACAGAACAGTTCCCCTGAACCAAGTTCATAAACTCCATTCACAATTTCCTCTGTGCAGTGGTCGGAACATATTGCCTCCTAAAAGCCTCCAAGAATATCTCCTATGTGATCTCGAAGTGTCAGGCTCTCAAAATAGATTCGGTGGATCTCTACCAGTGCTTTGCCTCGCCTTTCAGCATAAATATAGCAAATACCACTTTCTCAGCCGATGTACATCTGAAGAACCTATACAATTTCTCCATCTCGTAAACCCAATCCTCAGTAATAATCGGGTCCTTCACTCCTCTGAATACTGGAGGTTTCAACTCCTGGAACTACCTTAAGCTACTCAACTTGCAGTCATAACGCAAGTCACTCTCGCTCGGTTGTGGAGCGATATGAGAAGCAGTATCCTGAACTAGGGGTGTAACAGTCTCTGCAGTCTGAGGTCTCTCCGCCTCTGTAACTGTCTATCCAATAGTAGTCGGCTGCGCTACGGGACCTCGTCTATCATCGGTACCCAATGCCTATGTGACTATCTCAACAAGGCTCTCGATACTCCACTTTATCCTAATGAAGCGTACCTCAGTATCCCATGGCCTGTCAGCAGGGTCCTGTGGAGCCTGGTCAGCCTGTGGCTTCGCACGACTCTTAGGCCTACCTCTACGGCCTCTAGCTCGTGTACCCGCCCCTCTACCTCGACATGTAATAGGCATAATGCCTAATTTCCTGTATCCTTGACAATTTATTAGTCTCATTCCATCTCGGCATACACAGTTATATCTAAACAAAAGCACAATAATATGGCGATGTAACTTCCCTATTTATTATTACCAACTCACATCAGGCCAACTCAGCTCTGATATCAATCTCTGTCACGATCCTTTTTCATCCATTTCATCTAAAAATTATAATAAATTTTTTACTTTATTCGTTAACTTACCCGGTCGTGAACAACCCTCACAAATACAGTTGGGTTGTGAATTAGTAATAATCATCATTTACCATCCATTTTCCAATTAATCAAAAACAATTTCATACATTTGAAAGTTGAGTCACATACTTATACATGACGTGTTTGCTAACATTTACATCCTCCATATTACAATTCAAAATGATTACTGTGCCATTACATGTTTAGATAAAAAAAAAATTTCTGTGTGTATACCTTTGGGCGATGGAGAGCAACAGATAACCAAAATATAATGCCTCAGTCCTTCACGAGGCTACTATGTGCTCTCTATAGAGGGGAAAAATGGAGGGATGAGCAACCACACGCTCAGTAAGGCAATAATGAAAGCATGTAGATAACTACACTATCTACATGCTTATAATGTCTTGACATAAATCATTTATATTCAAGCATGAGGAAATACTAAAACTATGCCACATGTATATATATATATATATATATATATATATATATATATCATGTACTAAAAACATGGAAATAGGCATGAAACATGGAAAAATCATCATGTGAAAACCTCTCATACTCAATATAATAGATATTTGTCGATTTCATCTCAAATTACAAGATTCATCATAAATCATTCCTTCAAAACGTAACACCTTGTCAAAAACATTAGCAAAACCATCAAAACAATGCATCATTCCTTTAAAACATACCACAAGGTTCAACCCCTCCCTCAGGTCTACCTTGGACAACATAAACCATCATCGGTATCTAAAACCATGTGATATCAAGTGAGGCAGGCGGTCACGGTAAACTAAGGAATTTGTTTGCTAACTATGTCATAACCATCACAGACCACACGGATCCCGCTGTGCGGGGCATCATGCGGGAACGAAGGTGGGTTAGTCCTACGCCAGACTTGTAAATCAACATCACAACCACGTGGTACAGTGTACTCCATGTGATCTACACGGTACAACGTACTCCGCAGACCCATATCATGGTAGGGGGTGCCTACTGTAGGTCTTATCAACCCCATACCACTCATAACCTACTCAGTTTGAAGTGCACGTGCGAGTATCTCATCCGTGTGACTAGCAGTCCACACAAGGCATCCAGCACGGCTTACGTGAGCATTCATTCGTGTGACTAGCAGTCCACACGAGGCATCCAATATGACTCATTACATATTACAGTGTGAAAACTTAGTGCGAGCAACGCTCTAGCACGTTTCATGTATCATTCGTAAATATCCTCGTACGAGCAACATTCTAGTATGACTTTATGCATAACAAATAATGAAGAAATCACGTACGAGCATAGCTCCAGTACGGTTATATGCATAAGTGAGTCAAGGAAAACCACGTGCGAGCTATCGCTCCAGTACGGCTTATAAAACATCACAATTCAAAATATGGTACGAGCTAGGCTCCAGCATGATTTAACTCAAATAAGTACGATAGGCGGCTCTATTTCAACAAAACACTCTCAAAACCAAATTTAGCACCTCACTTATGCTATTTCACAAAATCATGAAATCACTAGCCAGCCTATCCGTAAATTTTGCTTAAACCAAAGCAATGTATTTCGTAAAAATATCAAAACATATGATTTATGCAATTATTAGCCTTACTACCCCCTTTGTAAGATTCACTTCAAAATCAAATCATATATATATATTTATACTCGTAGTCATTCACATATATCATCAATCACCTTTCTAGATAACCATGCATTTACAAAGCCTTATCTTCACCCACAAAATACGAGCAGTTATCTCTAAATACTTACAGAATTCCCTTACTTGGAAATCGTGTCGAATGATTTCGCTTCCTTAGAGTTGCCCGTTTGTGCAGTTTGATTCGCCTCCAACAAAATCTTCGGGACTGTACGAAATCATATATCACATCAATTCGGTCCAATGTAGCACAACTCTTGCATTTACTATAGTCGATTCGACCTATAGTTTTCATTAACACTTATAAGGCCTCACTTCCTCTTAAGTCCGTTTTTATCGCTTTATTAATTTCTCGAGAGTTTATTGAACTCTTTTAAGCCTATTGATTCACACTAAATCGATATCAAGCTCATAGTGTCTCTAGTCTATCATTTACTCCACTATGACAATTTATCAAACATCTCATATACTTAGTTTCATAACTTGACTAATCTCACAATGTAGCTTTATTCAATCATTTCAAAATCTTGCATATTACTTCTCTAACACCTTAGCATAATCCATTTATCATCAACTCATCCATATCACATTTTCTCACACTAGACTCATTCTACGTTATACTTGTTCCATTACATTCTAGGTAGTTTCTATCATCAATACATACACCCATCTACTCCCAACAATAACTAGATGAATATACTTTGAGTTGGTGTATTAGAAACTCACCTAACTTGACTTTCTTCGTGCTCCAAATAAGAATACTCCTTTGCTCCTTCAATCTAACCAATGAAGTGTTGATTCCAAGCTATGTTGTTCTTCTCTTTATAATGAACAACTTTGCTCTAATAGTTTTTTCTCAAATCTTTGTGGAAATGAGATGGTTTTAAAGAGAGAAAACTAGGTTTAAGGTTGGAAATGGAAGAAATGGATTTGTTCCCGTGAAATGAAGATCCAACTGCCTTATTTTTATAGGAAACCCCTTACGAGATCGATCTGCATAGGGTAGAGATCGATCTGGCCTTGCTTGAATCTTTTAGTTTATCGACATTTTACAGGCAGGGGGATGGGTTAGTTGGATGTATGAGATCGATCTGCCATGTTGTATGAGACCATTCTGCTTAATGGATAAGATCGATTTGTTTCAGGCAAAGAGCTTAGGAGATCGATCTGGCCTTAAGAGGAGATCGATCTTGTCCAACCTGAGACCAATGGAGATCGATCTACTTGAGTGAGGGATCGGTTTTCCCTCTTGCAGAATGCTTGGTATTGTGTTCTCCAGGCCATGAGATTGATCTCTCCTTGCATGGGATCGATCTAGACTTCATCCTGCATCGTTTTTGCTGCAATTTTCCTAGTTAAACTCATTTTCAATGACTTCAATACTTATTTATCTATCCATTCACACTCAGAACTCAAAAACATCTATTTCTTGAAATTCATATGTAATGTAACTTGTTTGTACATCAAATAATCATATACTTTACATAGAAATTTACGGGTCTTATAAGTACGTCACACTCCCTACCTGAGGCAATATCTATGATCATTGACTCACAACCAATCCCATTGATCAAATGCGATCGGTACCTATCTAAACTATTCGGAATAGGCTAAAATGCTTCTACCAACATGAAGCATAAATAAGATAAACTTGATTAAATAAATCTTGTAGCTCACAAGTTCACAAAGCAATTACATGACATTAAATTAAATCCAAAGACAAATTAAATCACACATGTCAAAATCACAAGGTATAGCCAAGAGGTCCCAAAAACATGTTATGTTTTGACAATGATAATCATTTTCAAATATGAATATTTAAAAATCCTTTTAAACTTGTAAACATAAACTAGCATGAAGGATTCATAAATTGTATACAAAACTAAATCATGTAAATGTAAACTGAATATAAAGCATGCTTAAATATTTATTTATTTATTTATAGGTATATGTACCAAAAACAAAGGTCACGAGGTGATGTGAACTTTAATGACCGAGAACTATACCGTAATTAAACATATTCACGAAATTCCAAGATTTTCAATTATAAAGAATTTACGCAATTCAACGAATTTTAAAAGTAGCTGTCTCATAGTTCACTTACTTTATTTCACAATTTCCAAATACTCAATTAGATTGCACCCTCACGTCAAGCGACAATTCAAACTACATAGTACAATAAACCAATCATCATCAACTTTTATCAATCAACAATGACTCTTTAACATTTAAAGGCTAATCATGTCTCACCTAATAAATGATTTGGCGAAAATCTGTAAATTCTAGCTAACACTAAGGTGATCTTAAAACGCTAATCGAGAATTACCATCATTTAAAGCAATTCAATATCCCCTAAATATTCAATATTCTGAGTAGCTTCTTAGTATCAATAGGCATTTTGATATTGAAATGATCTAGTTGGATATTTCCTACTAATCTCATGAAAGAACGAGAATTTATAACTCTCTTCTCGGTTTTTCATACCCCAATTACCAACTATATCATGTAGTGCTAATTTAGCTTTAATCTCATATGATTAAAACTTAACAATTAAGATGGTACTCCACTCTTACCTTAACCCTTTATTGTTGAATGCATGAGAACTCCCACATCACTCGGTTCCCCAATTTCTAACATAATTTCCATAACCAATTTTATCAGTAGCCCATCTAACTAATATACTTCATGATTCATTGATTAAAACTATAAGGAGGAATCTTCTCATTTATTGAAATAGCAATCCCAAGAGCTTCAACTACTCTCTCACTCCCGGTTCTTAATCCCTTCCTTTAATGTCATCATGCAAGCTAATTAATAAAATTTTCATGACACTTAAACATATGAAGAAAAACTTAAAAACCATCTCTACCTTACTTTAGTAGGCCATTGCTGAGAGGGACAAGTTTCCCTGAATCCTTTCAGTTTCCAACCAAGCTTCCCATACCTTTAGTGAAAAACATACATTGAAAACAACAAAAAGAAAAATTTTCTTTCCAGAGAAACAAAAGCCAACCGAAGGATGGCTTAATCCTTAACTTCTTTCCATTGTGATCGGCGTTTCTTGGCTGACCATTACTCCTATTTTCCCCAAGCTACTGTGGTTCTTCTTCATGCAACCCCACAACCATTCATCTGACACCTTAATCCAATGGGCTATAGCTACATGCAAGCACACCTGCCTAAATTTCTCTCATTGCCAATTATGGAGAGAAGGATAGGTAGTTAGAAGGAAAAAAAAGGAAAAGGATGGGTTGATTTGCCTTAGTTTATTTTAACTAGTAGGTAATAACTATGGGTTAATAGTAGAGCCTTATCAATTAATTGTTAACTTCTTTCCTACCCGTGGCTAAGAGAGCTTCCTTCAGTTTTACTTTGTCGCCCACATGAAAGACAAGAATTGATAAAACATTTCTTAGGTTTTTAAATTCCTAGACTAAATGGAATGTTTAATGAGATGCTTTTATTTACTAAAGTCATTAAGACTTCTTAATTAATAATTTGTTTTCTTAACTTCTCCCATCACCAATAAACTTCTCGGCTTGGTTCACTTTAACATTCTTCAAAATAAAAATTTACTTCTACCATTAATTCATGTTAATAGCATTAAATATAATATTCAACCATCCATAAAATAATAAATATGACTTTGACCACTTTACTAATTCTAGTTTCCCATTAATACTAATCATTAAAAATTTATGCTTGACTTCATGCATTTTATTTCTATTTCTTTATTTCTAAGGCCTATATTATTCCTAACTTTAATTATCGGGATAAAAAATTTACCAAAACACCCTTAGTCCCGAAATTCGACCAATCTTCAAGTATAGGTCCTTCTCATCCTCGAGTTCATGATCTATAACAAATTTAATTTAAATAACTCAAAATTATGTTGAATCCTGGCAATTTATGTTTATATAAAGTAGAAAAGATTAGGATTATTACATCTTCCCTACCTTATGAAATTTGGTCGACCAAATTGATGACAACTATGAAAAGAGATGCAGGTGCTTCTCCCACGTCACATCTTCTAACTCCCAAGTGGCTTCCTTTTCTAAGTGCTATTGCCACTGCACCTGGACCATCAGAATAGTTTTGGATCTCAACATTCCCTCCTGTCTATCCAAAATCATAATAGGCCTCTCCACGTAAGTCATATACTTTTGAATATCCAAGGTGTCATACTCAATCACATGAGAAGGGTCAAGATGATACTTTCAAAGCATCGAAACATGAAACACCTCACGCACATCGGCCAGCTGTGGAGACAACACCAACTGATATGCAACCTCACCTACCCTCTACAAAATCTCGAAAGGCCCCAATAAATCTTAGGCTTAGCTTGCGCTTCTTGTCAAACCTCATATTACCTTTCGAAAGAGACACCTTTAAAAATACAAAATCTCCAACATCAAACTCCAATGGTCTCCTACGATGATCGACATAAGATTTTTGTCTATCTTTAGCAGTCTTAAACCTTTCACATATCAAGCAGACACTTTTGAAAGCTTCTTTAACCAACTTAAGAGCATATATCAATTTGTCACTGATCTCATCACAACCAACTGGAGACCTACACTTCCTTCCATACAGAGCCTTGTAAGGAGCCATGCCAATGCTCGCATGATAGCTGTTTTTGTAGGCGAACTCAGCTAGCGGTAGATGGTCATTCCAAGAGCTCTTAAAATCAAGTATACATGCCCTCAACATGTCTTCAACAGTCTGGATAGTTCTCTTGGACTGTCCGTCGATCTAAGGGTGATAAGATGTACTAAATCTCAGACTGTTCCCAAAAAGGGGTTATGAAACGGGAATCTGTATCAAACACAATGCTCACTAGGGTACCATACAATCTAACTATCTCATGAACAAACAAACCCGCCAACGTGCTGAAGGAATCAGTAACCCTGATGGATAAGAAGTGAGCTAAGTTCATAAGTCGATCGATTATCACCCAAATTATATCTTGCTTCTTTCGAGTCCTTGGAAGTCCCATAATGAAGTCCATCATGATATGGTCCCACTTCCAATTCGATTTCGGCAAAGGTTGGAGCAATCCTGTAGGCTTTTGATGCTCAACCTTTACCTACTGATAAAGCAAGCATTTGGCAACAAAATCAGTGATGTCTTTCTTCATACCAACCCAATGATATAACCCATGCATATTTTGGTACATCTTCGTTTTGCTTAGGTGCATGGTATATCTTGAGCTGTGAGCCTCCCTTAATATTAATTTCTTTAAATCCTTGTCATCTGAAACACAGATCTCACCCCAAAACCTTATCACTATTCACTGTGTAATCTAAATGAGCACTATCATCATTTTCATTTTGACTGACAATTTCGACCAATCTGGGGTCCTCTCTTTGTACCCTTATAATCCGATCAATCAAATCTGGTTTAACCTTCATATTGGCAACCAAACAGCCCTCAGCTGAGTGATCCTGATCTACTGAAATCCTCAGGTGCATAAATTGCTCCAACAAATCCTATTGTCTAATCATTAAGTAATATACCATCGTTGAGCATTTTCAGCTCAGAGTATCCGCTACCACATTAACTTTCCCTAATGGTAGAGAATCTCGCAATCGTAATCCTTCAGTAACTCTATCCAGTGACGCTGACACATGTTTAACTCATTTTGAGAGAAAATATATTTCAAACTCATATGATCGGTGAAAATATGAAATGTCTCTCGGTACAAATAATGTCGCAAGATCTTCAAAGTTAAGACTGTCGTTGCTAACTTAAAATCATGAGTCGGGTAGTTCTTCTCATGGTCCTTCAATTGTCTCGAAGCATAAGCCATTACCTTGCTATGCTGCATCAAAACACATCCCAAACCCTGGTGCGAAGCATTACTAAAGACAATAAAGCCCCCGAAACCAATGGGAATAGTTAGGATAGGTGTTGTGGTCTACCATCGCTTAGGCTCTTGAAAGCTATTCTCACAAACTTCACTCTAGACAAAATTTACTCTTTTACAAGTGAGACGAGTCAGCAGTGCAGTGAATCATGAAAACCCATTCACAAATCTTCTATAATAACTGGCTAAAGCCAAAAAGTTACGTATTCCTGTCACTGTTTTTAATCTTTTCCACTTCAAAATGGCCTCTATCATGGATGGATCAATAGACAACCTATCTTTAGATACAACATGCCCCAAAAAAGTAATCTGATCAAGCTAGAAGTCACACTTACTGAACTTTTCATATGACTATTTTTTCCTGAGGGTCTAGATGAATGTACGCAAGTGACATTCATGTTCTTAATGTGTCACGACCCTCACTCTCTGTCCGTGACCTTTACCTTACTTTCAAACAGTTGGGCTATGAGTCAACATCCAACCCATATCTCATCCATTTTAGTTAAATAAATTTATACAATTGAAGTAAAATAGAAAGTGGACTTTTATATATAAGTGCGGAAGCGTTTACATCAGCTTCTATTATATACATCCCCCAAAATACAAAATACAAACTTTACTGTACATTAATTTACAAGATACAAAATTTTTCATCTCAAGGGTATACCTCTGTATACTGCTGGATAACCGGAGCAACACAATAGCAGGGATGACTGTAGTATACTTACTACTGCGTAGAATCTATAGAGGAGAAATATGAGGGTGAGCTAACACACTCATTAAGGAAAATATGAAAGCAGGTAGATAACTACACTATCTACATGCTAGAAATATATATATACTCATTTTCCTTATAAACATATGCATTCTTTTTAAAACAACTTCCATCAATGCGAAATCATTAATTCGCTAGATGGGTATATGCTTATTCACACAACTCGTCATTAAATTCATTGAGTACACATTTAAAAATCACCCTGCACACAGCAAATCAATATAAATGAGACGTAATTATGGGTTATCATATACCCAGACACACAACAGAGGAAACATACATCACCACACACAATAGTGACTATGTTATCACTCAGATAAATTAAGGACTCATTGCCATAGTCGGATTCCAGGCAACACTGATCAGGTGTGCGGGAACCCTACGCTTGGGGAGGCGGATCAACCATCCCATCGCTCCTACACAACTCAAGACACATCGTACTCCATGGGTAACGCTCATGGTACATCGTGCTCCTGTGGATCCTTATCACCCATTTCCAGTGTCTCAAAATCTCGTGCGAGCAGGTCAGTACAAGACACACAGCAATACACGACGGCTCTAGCATGATTTTGTACTCATTATATCACATTCATAAACCAGGGCGAGTAGGTTAATGCAAGACACATAGCAATACATGACGGCTCTAGCATGGTTTGACTCAACACACAACATAATCATTAAAACCTCGTGCGAGCAACTCAGCGTAAGACACACAGCATACCTGAGGCATCGAGCACGGTATTACTGGGAAATTACACGCGAGCATAGTCAGAGCAAGACACACAGCAATACTCAAAGGCTCTAGCATGATTCCTAAAAATCTAGTGCGAGCATCTCGGGTGGAACACACAGCATCACCCGAGGCATCGAGCACTCTTTTTTTTTCTCAAAATCCCTTTAAAAATAACGTGTGAGCAAGGCTAGTCAATCTACCGTTGCCATTGAGGCTCTAGCACGATTTTACACAGAAAAGAAATAGAAGGGGCTCCATATATAGCCATGAGTGAGAGGGCAAATCTCCCTTCAATCACTCGTTAGAAGCATTTTATGCAAATAATTAAACTGAGAGCCCTCTATTACTATTCTTTCTTAAAATGTTTGCAAAACCTCATTTTACAATAATAACATAGAAGTCATGCAACTTAAATTATAGACTTATTCTCATACGTAGTTTTACCTAGATATACTAATATTTATATACTCATCGCATACATTCGCCCACAACAGGTAGGA
Source organism: Firmiana major (assembly GCA_033439115.1). Taxonomy (NCBI): domain Eukaryota; kingdom Viridiplantae; phylum Streptophyta; class Magnoliopsida; order Malvales; family Malvaceae; genus Firmiana; species Firmiana major. Next base: position 37,664,127 of record CM065908.1, on the reverse strand, counting down.
AAACATACGTATAGCTATCTCTAATAGCTCGCATAAGTTCCTTATCTCGAATCACTTTCCTTCAATTTTCACTTCTCGTGATCCATCCTATCGACTCCAATTATATCTTCTGGAGTTGAAATTGTGTATTACACACATCAGTATATTGTCATATACTTCATCTCACTTGCATGATATTCACATCAATGCCTTGGGCCATTTATATCTTATTTAGCCTCGTTATACCATTATCGGACCTTACTCTTTCACAAGTCCATTTTGAGTATATAAGTCATTTTTGAGAATCTCTCAGACTCCTCGAGTCTATTGATTCGTATTAAACCGGTATTAAGCTTACAATAGCTCAAGTTCATTATTTCATTTCATTTTGGCATTTCATTTAATACCTCATATACTTACTTTCAACCATAATTGGTTTTAGCACATGGATTTTACCAAACTATTATACAAGCATATACATGCTCAATAACATCAATGCATACTTAATTCATCATTAAATCTTTACCTACTAATCCTTCTCTCATTTTGATACATCAAATCATTTATAGGTCTTGGAAGATTAGGCATGAACTAGGATGTTTCAACCATAAATATATACACCAATAAAGTCATACAAGTGTATAGATCAACATATATGAGATTGATGCATTGAAATCTTACCTATCTCAACTTTTCTCCTCTTTCACAACTTTAAGGAAAAATTCCTTTTCTCCTTCGATTCAGCGACTCTACCTCTTGTTCCCAACTATGTTGTTCTTCTCCACTCTATGAACCACTTTGATGAAATAAACTTTTCTTCAATCTTAATGGAAGGTGTTGATACTTTAGAGAGGGAAACTAGGTCACTTTGCCTTAAAAATGGAAGGGTTTTAAGCCGTTTCTCATGAAATGCAGTCAGCTGCCAATTTTTATAGAAATTGCTTGATGAGATCGATCTCCATAAGTGAGGGATTGATCATCTTCTTCTTTTAGTCTCTCAGCATTCAGTTTTCAAGCATAAGGGATCGATCTGTCGAAGAGCATGAGATCGATCTTAGCCAAGCAAAGGGCTTCAGAGATTGATCTGCCTGGGGAATGAGATTGATATGCTTCTGGCCAAGACATAAGGAGATCTGTCTTCTTGAGGATGAGATCGATCCTTGCTTGGCAGAAGCTTACCGAGATTGATCTGGCTTAAAGGAGAGATCGATCTCCCCTTGCTTTGCAGCATACTTAGCCGAATTTCATCCCAAATTCCAAGGCTAACTTCATTTCAATTTACTTCACTACTCATTTTGCATTCATTTCACTATCACTTAAAAAGATCCATTTCTTATATTTCATACATAACGAAACTTGTGTGTACATCATGAACTCACATAATAAGTGTGCACATCAAATCTACGAACCTTACATCACTAATGATTCATATTACATAAACAAGTGTATACTTAGAGAATCATAAGGATTACATATAAAAATACGAGCCTTACATTCCTCCCATCCTTTAAGAAATTTGGTCCTCCAAATTAGAACCAAGTTACTCCTCAAAAAGTCGGGGGTACTTTTCCCGTATAGAGTTCTCCAATTCCTAAGTATCATCTTCTAAAGTATGGTGCTGCCAGAGAACCTTAATAAGAGGAATCGTCTTGTTCCGTGGCACCTTTTCCTTCCTATCTAGTATCCAGATCGGTTTCTCTACGTATGAAAAATCATTCTTGAGCTCCAATGGCTCATACCAAATCACATGAGTTGGATTTGGATAGTACTTCTGAAACATAGACACATAGAAGACATTATGTATGCCTGCTAGCTCCGGTGGCAATGCTAGCCTATAGGCCTTATCTCCCACATGCTCCAATATCTCAAATGGTCCGATATACCGAGGGCTCAACTTACCCTTCTTACCGAACCTCATAATCCCTTTCGAGGGAGAAACTTTCAAGAAAACTGAGTCACCCACAGTGAACTCTAGTGGCCTCCATCTCATGTCAGCGTAACTTTTTTGCCTGCTCTGAGCTGTTCTCAACCTCTCACATATTAGCTGAACAACCTCAAAGGCTTGCTGTACCAAATCAGGAGCAAAAATTTTCCTTTCACTCACTTTTTCCCAACCAATAGGGGAACGACACCTTCTACCATACAAAGCCTCATATGGTGCCATCCCGATACTCGAGTGATAACTATTATTGTATGCAAATTTGGCTAATGGCAGGTAATCATCCCAGGAGCCCTTAAAATCCATAACACTTGCTCTCATCATGTCCTCTAACGTTTGGATGGTTCTCTTTGACTGACCATCGGTCTAAGGATGGAAAGTAGTACTGAAACTCAATCGGGTTCCCATAGCTTTCTGGAATTGTTCCCAAAAGTGAGAAGTGAAGCGGGAATCCCTATCCGATACGATACTCACTAGAATACCATTTAGCTTCACTATCTCTCGTACATACAACTCTGCCAAACTACTCAAAGTATCAGTAGATTTCATAGCTAGAAAGTAGGCGGATTTCATCAATCTATCAACCACTACCTAGATAGCATCACGGTTCCTCTTAATCCTCGGCAATCACATGATGAAATCCATGGTAACATGCTCCCATTTCCATGTTGGTATAGGTAGAGCTGCAATAACCCTGTAGGCTTCTGATGTTCTACCTTTACTTGCTGACATATCAGACATCTTATCACAAATTCTGCGATATCCTTTTTCATCCCTGACAATTAATACACTTTTTGAAGGTTTTGGTACATTTTGTTACTCCCCGGATGCAATGTATATCTAGATGAATGAGCTTCTGTCAAAATCAACCTCTTTAGCTCAGGGTCATTGGGAACGTAAATCCTACCTCTAAACCTTAGTGGGCCATCATCAGTCACTAAGAAATCAACTACATCACCCCTCTGAATCTGACTCGCACGATCCTCACACAGTAGATCGGCATGCTGAGCCTGGCGTATCCGATCAATCAAATCTGATTCCACTTGTAGGCTAGCTATCACACAGTCTCTGTCTATATCCAACCTGAGGTGAGCAAACTGCTTGAACAGCTTATATTCCTTGACTATCATGTGCGATACCATTCAAAGGCACTTTCTACTCAGGGCATCAGCCATAACATCAGCCTTCCCTGGATAGTACAATATCTCGCATTCATAATCCTTTAGAAGCTCTATCTATCACCTCTGCCTCATATTCAACTCTTTTTGAGAAAACAGATATTTGAGGCTTGAATGGTAGGTATACACTTGAAATTTCTCACCGTACAAGTAGTGGGGCCATATTTTCAATGCAAATACCACGACTGCCAACTCTAAATCATGGGTCGGGTAGTTCCTCTCATGGTATTTAAGTTGTCTGGATCCATAGGCTACTACCTTCCCGTCTTACATCAACACGCAACCTAGTCCCTTGTCCCGAGGCATCTATATACATTGAGTAACCTCCTGAGCTGGTGGGTATGGTAAGAATATGTGTGGTGGTCAGTTTGTACTTTAGCTCAAAGAAGCTACTTTCACATTTTTCATCCCACTCGAATGTTACATTCTTTTGAGTGAGACGTGTCAACTGAGCAGCCAGCTTAGAGAATCCCTCGACAAATCGTCGGTAATAACCTGCTAAACCTAGGAAACTGTTGATTTCCATAATCGTCTTGGGTCTTTCCTACTGTATCACAGCTTCTATCTTGGACGAATCCACTGATACACCATCTCTTGAGACTACATGACCCAAAATGATATCTCACTCAGCCAAAAATCACACTTGTTGAGTTTAGCATACAACTCTAGATCTCGAAGGGTCTGTAACAATGTTCCTAAATGTCGCTCATGTTTTTTCCTGGACTTCGAGTACACCAATATGTCATCTATGAAGACAATCATGAATCTATCCAGGTATGGCTTAAATACATCATTGATTAGAGCCATAAACGTTGTAGAACCATTCGTCAACCTAAATGGCATAAATAAAAACTCATAATGGCCATAATGGGTCTGAAACGCTGTCTTGGTTACATCTCTACTCCGAATCCTCAACTGATGATACCCAGACTTCAGATCAATCTTCGAAAAGACCTGTGCTCCCTGCAACTGATCTAGTAGATCGTCTATCCATGGAAGGGGATACTTATTCTTGATGGTAGCCTTATTCAATAACCGATAGTCTATGCACAGTCGGAGACTCCTATCTTTCTTCTTTACAAACAGAACCGATACTCCCCAAGGTGATACACTCAGTCTGATGAACCCCTTATCCAACTACTCTTGCAATTGCTTCTTTAGCTCCTCTAATTCAATCATAGCCATTCTATACGGTGGCTTGGATATCGGTTCAGTTTCAGGCACTAAATCAATATAGAATTTCATTTCTCTGTCTGGTGGTAATCCTGGTAATTCTTTCGAAAAGACATCGGGAAATTCTTTACCACTGGGATGTCAGCTATATTCGGGTACACCTTATCCAAGTCAACCACATAGGCGATAAAACCTTCAACACATTATCATTACATTCGTTAGCAGAATCATCCATCCTTAAAAATAATCTATTACTTCTTTCGTTACTTTTCAAATCTTACAACATACTTATCAAGGGTGGAAAACATTACTATCTTAGCATAATAGTCTAAAATAGCATGGTTTGCAGCTAACCAATCCATTCCTAGTATTACATCAAAATCCTTCATAGTTAATAGGATGAGATCAACCGACATGTGCTTTTCCCCTAATTTCAACTTACAACTCTTAGATACATACTCTGTCATTACATTGTCTCTCACTGGAGTGCTTATAAGTAAAACTCTACCTAAGGGTACAGGTTTCACATGTTCACACAGTTTACATGCAAATGAAGGCGATATGAATGAATGCGTGGCACTAAGATCAATCAATGTTAATGCTTTAAAATCAAAGATAAGGATGGTACCTTTAATCACATTCGAGGAAGCCTCTGCAGATGCCTGGTCCAATGCAAACACTCACCCTCTGTCACGACCCTCAACTTACCAAAATACGTACAATTTTTTCGCATTTTCATGCATCATTTATTATTCATCCTTACCTCAATCGTGAACAGCAACTTTCCTCAATAGTTGGGCTGTGTGTCGACGTCTAACTCACTCCACCATACCAATTCAATTTGTATATTATTTATAAGTAAACACTTGTATAAATGTACATATATCATAGTTGTTACATGTGTTTACGTTGTTTTACATGCCTAATAGTTACATACAAAATGCCACTGTGCTACCGTAAGTTTAGATACAAAATTATAATAGTGCGTATACCTTACGCGATGAGATGCAGCGGATTACCAAAAGGGAATGCCTCCAGTCATGCTCAATCTATACTCAACACTCTGTAGAGAGGGGGAAAATAAGGGGGGTGAGCAAACCACACGCTCAGTAAGGCAATCATGCGAACAGGTAGATACTGAACTATCTACGTGATCGTGATGCCATGCTCAAAAGCATTTAGTTCATCATTTTATCTTAAAACATGAGTGTATGATTATGTTAATGGTATGTAAAGCATTCATGCTATTAAAATCCAGTGCACAGTTCAATTCAAAGCATGGTATAAATCATCATGCATAATTTACAATAGAGCATGGCATTACCCATCATGCGTTTTCTCAAATAAGCATGGCATTAACCATCATGCATTTTTCACAATAAAGCATGGCATTACCCATCATGCGTTTTCTCAAATAAGCATGGCATTAACCATCATGCATTTTTCACAATAAAGCATGGCATTAAACATCATGCATTTTCACAATAAAGCATGGCATTAAACATCATGCATTTTTCATAATAAAGCATGGCCTTAAACATCATGCATCCGTGCACTTTAAAAACCATTCACATCGATATCTCAAAATAAGTCCATACTTGACAAGTTTCAGCCCCTCCCTCGGACTGTCCTGACCCACAAATCATTTCAAACATGGATTTATTCTCAAAACAATAGACATGTGTGATAGGCAATTCAATAAAAGGTAATAACCTCAAGGTCTATGGCCATAACCTGTGATACCGGCTACACGGATTAGGTGTACGGGATATCACCACTATCTGCTTCCACACGGGAGAAAGGTCAATTTCAGCTCACCGGTCCATAGCAGATCTCGTCCGAAGACAACATATTACAATCTCAACACGGTACAATGTACTCTATGCTACATGCACGGTACAACGTACTCCGTGGACCCAATCAACACATCATATCAAGCCACATCTCAAAACGCATGTGTGAGCCTATTTAATCAGTATGACCTCTTATCTACCCGAAGCTCCTAACACGGCTAATCAATCATGTCAAAACAATGCACGTGCGAGCCTATTTAATCAAAGTGACACCCAGTCTACTCGAAGCTCCAAGCACGGCAACAAGCAAGGTAGGCATCTAGTGCGAGCCAAGCTCCAAGCACCATGCCAAAACCAGTATGAAATCCATGTGAAAACTAGTGCGAGCTAAGCTCCAGCACTCATGCGTATAAAACACATCAAATCTCATGCGAGTCCTGCTCTAGCACGCTTTCATTCTCACGAAATCATGTAGGTGGCTCAATTCTTTGCAATGTGGTTAAAAAACCAAAACAACTCATTTCTTTTGCAAATCATTTCAAATATTAGCCAACCTACCAAATCATTTGCTAAAAAGCAATAAAACATGATTTTCAAAGCAATATGCTTTTGTTTTCATACACATTTCTCAAACACCCAATTTTTACCCTTCAATCACCCAATAACATTTCCTAACGTCTCATGTATTCTAGCAAAGCATTTAATGCGCCCAAATTGCGCACAAATATATCTAAGAGTCCACACAATTCCCTTACCTCGATTTACTTGGTGTGACTCTTTTCCTCTTAGCTTCGCACGCTCTTGGCTCAACTCACTCCGACGTATCCTTGAAAGCTGTAATTTATTCATCATACGTTCGAGTTAGTATTGCTAACTCTCATTCAACTATATATTCCACCCAATGCCTTAAACGCTCATCTTACCCCTTTTGGGTAAACCTCTCTTTTCATTCCATATTATTATCTTAAAATTATCTCCTCAACACCATTATCATCTCAAGATATCCCATTCATCATTTATTCCACCACATTTCACTTCTCACGCTAACCCATTTCTAGGTTATATTCATTTCATGGCATTCTAAGTAGTTCTCCCCACAATGTGTACACCCAAATCAACTTAATAATCATTAACTAGACAAACGTACTTGGATTTGTGCACTAGAAACTTACCTCTTTGGATTTTCTCATTGCTCCAAATAGAAATGCCCTTTGTTCCTTCAATCTAACGAATGGGTAAATGCCTCCAAACTATGTTGTTCTTCTCCTTGATGTGAACAACTTTTCCTCTAATAGTCTTCCCTCAAATCTCCTTGAAAATGGTTGGATTTAGAGAGAGAAAACTAGGTTTTTGGGTTGGAAAGGGAAGGAAATGGTTTTGTCCCGAAATCTACAAATTTTCAACGCATTTTTTTATAGAAACAGCTTGAGGAGATCGATCTGTACAAGGAGGAGATCGATCTGGTCCCCTTAAATTTCTCTTTTCCATGACATCTTAAGCATGAGATCGATCTGTCGAAGCTTGAGATCAATATGCTCCAAACAGAGAGCTAAGAAGATTGATCTGTGTGCTTGAGGATCGATCTTTTCATTACAGAATGTTTATGAGATCGATCTGGCCCCATTGGAGATCGATATGCTTTATTCCATTGCTCAAATAAGAGTATTCTGGCTCTTCCAGATCGATCTCTCATCTTATGAGATCGATCTGCTCTTCATATTTACCAGATTTTCTGCAGCAACACATACTCAAACATTCTTAATTTACTACCATGGTCATTTTCTCATCCAATCATCTTTGAGACTTGAAAATGCCATCCATTAATACTTCATACACATTAAAACTTATGTAGAATCTTTGCATATCCAAAGGTGCTTAATATAAACCAAATGGAAGTGCACAACTTATGCAATTCTCCTTCCATTTTACCACCCTACTCATAATCCATTCTACTCACATTCTCCACATGTTTAAGTCCATTTCTTCACATTCATACATAATGTAACTTGTACGTACAATCACAACTCTTATTACAAGTGTGTACATTAACTTATGAACTTACATTACATATACTTCACATTACAAATGTATCATCATACTTATGATTTCATTTACATTTCTATGTACCTATATACAATTATACATATACAAGGTCTCACACCCTCTACTAACAGCTTACTTTTGTTTCTCTTCAGCTGTGGCCTTCCTCTTAGGTGTAGGTGTCTCAACTGTAGCCTTCTCTGGCTGTTTGCCCTCCGTGGGGCTGTATCAATTAACTCTGGGCATTCACGAGCTATGTACCCTGGTTTACCACACCTGTAACATGATCTCATCAATAATGGGCATGGTCTACCCCCATGATATCTACCACATATCCTGCACTGCTCTATGGTAGGTCGAGGTTCGCCAATAACTATGCCCCTCGAAGCTGGAGATAAAGCTAGATGAACTAGAGGCTTTGCAGGCCTCTCCCATATCTCCTCATTCTTAGGCCCCTTACTAAATAACCTTCAACCCTTTCTGAACCCTCTATCATCAACCGACCTCTTCCAATCTTTATCTCTACCTTTACTACTCCTGCTCAATTCTGAGGCATGCAGTTCATAATCCTGCTCACATAACTGAGCTCTGCGTACTGCCTCATCATAGGTGGTAATGTCCAATGGAGCTAATCGAGCTCTGATGGAAGGTCTCAGTCCCTCAAGAAATTTCTAAACCATTCTGTCCTTAAGGCTCATAGTGACTGTATCATATCTACCCAAGGATGTGAATCCAGACTCATACTCATCTACTGTCCGGTTTCCCTAAGTCAATGCCATAAATTCCATCTGCATCTTTCTCTGAGCAGTGGTTTGAATGTACTGCCTCCTAAAGGCATCCAAGAATATGTCCCATGTCACAACCGGGTGTCGTGCACTCAACATCAGCTGTGTGGCCATCAACCAATGCTCGACCTCATCCTCTAATACAAAAGTTGCAAATGTGACATTTTTTGCGGCCGAGCAATGGAAAAATCGATAGAGCTTCTCCATACTACGTATCCAATACTCAGCTAACACTGGGTTCTTCACCCCATTAAATAGAGGTGATCTGAACTTCCAGAACGCTCTTAATCTACCCAGATCACAATCATACACTCCTTCATCATTAACCTGTTGTGGAACTATAGGATCCTGAACTGGTGGGGGAATGTCCTGAACTGGTGGGGGTACAGGTATCTCTGCCTTTAGCTCGTGGTCTTAGTACAGGCTCTGCTGGCTCTTGTCTCTCAGGTGCGACAGGCTGACCACTAGGATTCTCCTGTCTTCCCTCAAATCTGGCAATTGCCTGTGTAAACATCTCCATAACCGTGTCTACACTATGCTGTAACTGCACTATATGTTCCTCAGCGGCCTAACTAAGATTGAGTGGGTCTCTACTAGAACTAGACCCACTGCGTCTCTCAGGCTCATCTCTACTCCCTTGAGAGTGCAAACTCTCTCCTCTACGAGTATGTCATCTATCAGACATCCTACATACTCAAAATAAGTGTCTCAGTCACATTTTCTATCTTGGTATACACAATTCTATCATAATAATGCACAATACTTTGGGGATGTATAATTTCCCAAATATGGATACAGACTCACATAAGACTAACTCAGCTCTGATACCATTAATTCTGGCATGACCCTTACTCTCTGTCCGTGACCTTTACCTTACTTTCAAACAGTTGGGCTGTGAGTCAACATCCAATCCATATCTCTTCCATTTTAGTTAAATAAATTTATACAATTGAAGTAAAATAGAAACTGGACTTTTATATATAAGTACAGAAGCGTTTACATCAGTTTCTATTATATACATCCCCCAAAATACAAAATACAAACTTTACTGTGTATTAATTTATAGGTTACAAAATTTTTCATCTTAAGTGTATACCTCTCTATACTGCTAGATGACCGGAGCAACACGATAGCTGGGACGACTGTAGTATACTCACTACTGCGTAGAATCTGTAGAGGAGAAATAAGGGGGGTGAGCTAACACGCTCAGTAAGAAAAATATGAAAGAAGATAAATAACTACACTATCTACATGCTAGAAATATATATACTCATTTTCCTTATAAACATATGCACTCTTTTTAAAACAACTTCCATCAATGCGAAACTGTTAATTCTCTAGATGAGTATATGTATATTCACACAGCTCGTCATTAAATTCATTGAGTACACATTTAAAAATCATCTTGCACACAGCAAATAAATATAAATGAGACGTAATTTTGGGTTATCATATCCCTAGACACACAACAGGGGAAACATACGTCACCACACACAGTAGTGACTATGTTAAATCACTCAGATAAATTAAGGACACATGGCCATAGTCGGATTCCAGGCAACATTGATCAGGTGTGCGAGAACCCTATGCTTGGGGAGGCGGATCAACCATCCCTTCAGCTCATACTCAACTCACGACACATTATACTGCATGGCTAAAGCTCACGATACATCATGCTCCCGTGGATCCTTATCACCTATTTCCTGTGTCTCAAAATCTCATGCGAGCAGGTCAGTGCAAGACACACAGCAATACACGATGGCTCTAGCACGATTTTTTACTCATTACATCACATTCATAAACCACGTGCGAGCAGGTCAATGCAAGACAAACAACAATACATGACGGCTCTAGCACGATTTACTCAACATACACCATAATCATGAAAACCTCGTGTGAACAACTCAGCGTAAGACACACAGCATACCCGAGGCATCGAGCACGGTATTACTAGGAAATTACATGCGAGCATAGTCAGAGCAAGACACACAGCAATACTTGAAGGCTCCAGCATGATTCCAAAAAATCTAGTGCGAGCATCTCGGGTAGAACACATAGCATCACCCGAGGCACTGAGCACTCTTTTGTTTTCTCGAAATCCCTTTGAAAATAATGTACGAGCAGGCCTGGTCAATCTACTATTGCCACTGAGGCTCTATCATGATTTCACAAAGAAAAGAAATAGAAGGGGCTCCTTGTATAGCCATGAGTGAGAGGGCAAATCTCCCTTCAATCACTCGTTAGAAGCTGTAAACTCCACGAATTCCTTTGTATTTGAATTTGATTATGATTAGCAAAGTAAACAAATGGAATTGAAGATGTGCATAATGGTGGATAATTAATTAAAACATGAGGGACTTAGATGAATTTAAAATCAAATAAAATATTTTATCTTGTAGAATATATTAGTATAAAAATGACATAATATTATTGGGGAATCAATAAATGAGTATGAGGTGTAAAAATAATTTTTATGAGGTAGATAAATGTATATAGTATTTTTGGAAATACAGTATATAATATGTACAAAATTTCTCTTTGCCAAGAGAAGTATAATGCTATTATATTATATAGTATTATTATTTCAAGTCCAACATAATGACATAAAGTACAAGGATTGGCTTCCAAAAGAAGCCAATCTCGAAAACCCACCATTTGTTGCTGTAGACAGCAACAAAAGGCGTATGAAGGATGGGGGAAGTCAGATAACATCAACCTAGGAAGAAAAGATGTAACGAAGGAAAGGATGGCCACTTGAAAATAAATAAATAAATAAAATGGAAATGAATGATGGTGATATCCTGGCAGCATAGGAACATGGGAAAAAGGCAAAGAAGAAAAATAACACTCACTTAAAATAATCTAAGGGCAGCTGTGAGGACTGAACCAAAATGATAGGAGGGATCGTAGTGAAGCAGACTGAAAAGAAAGGAGAGCAGTGGAGTGTGATGGTCTGCTTTGCCTGTACTGTTTAAAAAAAAAGAGAAGAGAAAATCAGTAGAAAAATGATATAAAAGCAGTTGTGATGATCTGAAGACCGAAAAGATGGATGAAAAAAGTTTGAACCGAAAATGAAAGGGGGACTGCAGCATTTTGTTTGAAAATAAGAATGAAAAAGAACTGAAGCAAGTCAGGAGAGTAAACTGCAGAAAGGAAAAAAAAGAAATGGAATGAGACAAAGCAGAATCGGGGAAGGGTTCTCAAAGCGGAGAGAAAGAGAAAGAACAAAAAGCTGAAAAAAGGAGAAGCAGCAGCATGAAACCGAGAAGAGAGCAAGAACAGGTGGCAATCGGGACTGTCGGCTGCTACATTGACAATCGGAAGAAAACTGAAGTAGGAAACCGAGAGGGAAGTAAAACAGGGGAGAGCAGAGGGTGCGAGAGGTGATGATGATGAGGGTGGTACTGGAACAGAATGGTGGAGATGATGATGGTGGTGGAGGTGATGGCTAAAGTGGCCGAGGGAAGTAAGGAAAATGGGGAACCGAAGCTTGCGGGAGGCGACGACGATGATGATGACGTTGATGGGAATGACCGAAGTACATAGGAGCAAGGTCAACAAGCTGAGCTGGAGCAGTGGTGATGGAAGACGAGGAGGAGTCAGTAGCGATGAAGGAAGATGGCCGAGGCATGGGAGTGATGCTGGTGATGTTGGTAATCTGAGGAAGCGGAGACGAGGATGAAGAGTATCTATCGAGGAAGAAATGAACAGCAAAAAAAATGGAGAGCTCAGGGCCGACATGTTGGAGCTGGAAACGGGTGGCCAAAAAGGACATGACCGGAGGGACCATCAGTGCCGAAAGAAACCGTCAACAGTAGAGGAGTGGCAGCTCCGATGGTCAGGAAAAAGTGATGAATAGTGACCTACAAAATAGAAATGAAGAAAAGAAGAAATTACGGGAAAATTTGAAAAAAAATGAAATGAATGATAAATAGTGAAAAATGAATAGTAGCCGAGAGAAAAGAAAAGAAAAATAATAATAAAGGGGGATTTATATATATATAATTATATATATATATATTTGGAATAGAGGAAAAGGCACAAGGATTTGGAAATCCAAGGGAAAGGGGCTCCGACAGAAATAACTCGAGTAGATCGGGCTCGTCGACTCGCTAAGTCGAAGTAATAAAGGATTACAGACAAATACCGAGGAGAATCGTAAAAGGATTTAAGGAAGAATACGTGGAGGCGTCACCACTCGAGCACGGAGATTTCGATAGATCGAGGTAAGTGGTTATAATTTAAAACGGTAATAGTTACTTTCTGAATCTTGATAAAGAAAGCTTGCAAAGACATGAAGTATGATTTTCATGCATGTTTCTAAATTATATTTCTGATCAAGACTATGCTCTCTGTATTTATGTTTTTGAATAATCGTATATAACTGAATTCGATTTTGAAATAAGAGCATGTCTTATGAAATGATCTTTCGAATAAGATGATTTTAACTTGATGTTTTCGTATATGAAAACTATAGTTGTTATGAGACTAAAGGCCATTTATGTTGCATGTTTACGTTTGTCAACTTCGCCTGTGTGGCGTCTGACTCGCCTATGTGGCGTTTGAACTCGCCTGTGTGGCGCCTGTATTTCACCTTCGTGGAGCCTGTATTTCGCCTTCGTGGCGCCTGTATTTCGCTTTCGTGGCGCTTGTATTTCACCTTCGTGGCACCTATATTTCGCTTTCGTGGCGCCTGTATTCCGCCTTTGTGGCGTCAAAAATTACCTTTAGGTTCTGAATTCCCTCTACGGAGGATGACCAGGTTATTTTGCCACGTGATTGATTTGTTATTGCTGCGTGATAAATTGGTTATTGCCGCGTGATAAATTTGTTATTGCCGCGTGATAAATTCGTTATTGTCACATGATAATTATATGGCCGATGTAGTCTCAATTTGAAATTTTAACTCTGTTTTCAGAACCGGACTTGTAGTTTGTGATTTGAATTTAAGACTAGATTACGTAATATCTGTTAAGTTCACGTACTTAAAGAATTACATCTTGAATCTCGATGTTTTCTGATTTTCTTTAATCTTTGAATGTTACTATTATTATTTTCAGAAAGTATCATTATACGCACTATCATATTTTATACATATTTGAATTGCTAGAATCGTTCTTAAATACATCTTCTTACTGGGCTTTTTCCCGAAAGCTCACCCCTCTACCTATTAGACTATTTGCAGTGATCCGTAGGCGCGACCTGTCGCGTACACGACGTAGGCTGTGGGAAAGAGCTACCCTAGGCTACTTTTTGTACACGCAGAAAGGTATACATTTACATTCTTATACCAGACATATTTATATGCACAGATATCTATTGAAAGTAATATGTTGGGATGAAACCTGTATAAGAATGAATGAAATGGAATAATTTTAAGGATTGACACTGAACATGAATATAACCTAAGTGAATAAGGGAATAAGGGGGTAAATTAAGTTAAAAAAAAATCCCCAGATTTTTAAGGGTCAAGGGTCGTTACATTTAGTGGTATCAGAGCAAAGGTTGTCTAGTACTATTAGTGTCAATAATAAGGGTAAGATTACATCCCAAATGTCTGTGCTTGTCTAGTTGTAGAGTAAGTATACCTAATTAAGTTAAGACATAATGTTGGGTTTACGTGAGGAATCAGATCATGGGCTAGAGGCCGCAGAGATAGGCCTGAGAATCATGCAGAGTGGTTATATGAGACTCGTAAATGATGTTGGGACTGAAACTGATGTTGAGCATGCTCCATCAGGTGCTGTAGAAAGGACAGAAGGTACTCAGATACACTTCGCTAAGATTGAGGAAACTACGAATGAAATTTATGGGTCTAGCACAAGGAAATCGATTTGTTAATGAGTATGAATTATGATTTATATCCCTAGAAAAGTATGACCCAACGTTATGAGCAGTGAAGTTAAGAAATATCTGTAAGTTCACTAACGGATAGAGACCGAGCTGTTTTTGGAGGGTAGTATGTTATTACATACTAAAATCAAGAATCCAATGGTAATAGAAAAACTGGAAAATTAAATTGGAAAACTTGGATGGATTCTTAGAGTATGACTGTGAGCTTAATAGATTGGGGGCAATTTCGAGAGTTTAAGCCTCCATTTTTCAACAAGGTTAAGAATTCAGTGATTCAGAGTGTTGGATGAATGAGATAGAAAAGCTTGATGATTTTAGAAGTAACTCTATCGAGAAAGTTGCTTTTGCAACTTTCGTGTTAAAGGATTGGAGAAGCTACACGGATTTTCAGAGTGTGCTACTATAAAGAAAGTAACCTTTGTAGCATCAGTATCAAAATGGAAAGTCAAAACTTGGAGGGAAGTTCCCCGATTTAATCCGTTAGTCGACATCAGAAAAATTACATGGGATATATTCTGAGGGCCCTTAGGCGGCAGCACATTTTGGATGAAATAAAGTGACAATTATGGATGAAATGATTGCAATCAAACATAAAGTAACAAGTTTATGGATGATTATGAAATTAAATTGATAACTTTGGAAGAAGAATAATCCGGATAAGTAGAGATGTAAAACGAAAGAAGTCTAGAAAACTCATAGGAGGTACTAAGATCCTCAATCGAGCTAAATTAGCTTCATTGAATGTTATTTTGAAGAGGCAGTATGCAAGGTGCAACTGTGATAATATGAAATATATATTTCAAGGTTACTTAGAAAATGAAAAGGGTAAAGAGAGTGACAAAAATGAGAGGTACTAAGGAAGCAGTGAGAGTGATTATATGTGCAAATGTACTGGTCAGGGAACATGAGTTATTGAAATATTTAGTGAACCTCAACTGGAGGAAGTTTCCTTCTAACACTGACATTATTGTATGGTATCTAGCCTGAGAGTTAAAACTGGACTTGATTGATCGAATCGAACAGGTACAGCGAAATGATAAATATTGCATTGATGTGGCTGGTCAGACCTAGAAGGGTGCTGCAACTAGCTTGAGTATTAGTACTGATAAATTATTGAGATTTAAAAATAGAATTGTGTACCAAATGATCTATAGTTAAAGGAATTGATGTCGTCAGAGAATCCTTTATAGAGATATACCTCGCATTGGGAGAATAATAGGATTTTATCAAATCTCCTGAAAATACATAGGCAATCAAGTACGATAAGAGAAAAAAATTGAAATTGGGATTAAATGTCTCATAGGTCAGCATGTTAAGGTAGAGCACCAAAAGCCTATGAGATTATTACCCACGCCTATATGGAATTAAAAGCATGTGCCAGGATTTTAAAGGCTCTTGGAAAGACTAATTGTCGATTTACTAAGTTGGTGTATAATCAGCATGGGGATGACGTAGTGTGAAGCATGGTATGGTAAAAAAAAATGTCGTTCACCGGTATGATAAAAAAAAGTGGGTAAAAGAAAGATAATTATTTCTGATTTGAGAAGAATGGTCGAGGTTTTGGTGACAGCAAAAAAAAAAAAAAGACCATGTGGAAATTAGAAAGTTTAATGTTGGAGAAGTACCCACATTCGTTTGAAGACTAACTTAGATTAAAATTTGGGGACCAAATTTCTAAAGGTGGGGAGAATGTAAGCTCCACGAATTCCTTTGTATTTGAATTTGATTATGATTAGCAATGTAAACAAATGAAATTGAAGATATGCATAATGGCGGATAATTAATTAAAACATGAGGGACTTAGATGAATTTAAAATCAAATAAAATATTTTATCTTGTAGAATATATTAGTATAAAAATGACATAATATTAATGGGGAATAAATAAATGAGTATGAGGTGTAAAAATAATTTTTATGAGTTAGATAAATGTATATAGTATTTTTGGAAATGCAGTATATAATATGTACAGAATTTCTCTTTGCCAAGAGAAGTATAATGCTATTATATTATATAGTATTATTATTTCAAGTCCAACATAATGACATAAAGTACAAGGATTGACTTCCAAAAGAAGCCAATCTCGAAAACCCACCATTTGCTGCTGTAGACAGCGACAAAAGGCGTATGAAGGATGGGGGAAGTTAGATAACATCAGCCTGGGAAGAAAAGATGGAACGAAGGAAAGGATGGCCACTTGAAAATAAATAAATAAATAAAATGGAAATGAATGATGGTGATATCCTAGCAGCATAGGAACATGGGAAAAAGGCAAAGAAGAAAAATAACACTCACTTAAAATAGTCTAAGGGCAGTTGTGAGGACTGAACCGAAATGATAGGAGGGACCGTAGTGAAGCAGACTGAAAGGAAAGGGGAGCAGTAGAGTATGATGGTCTGCTATGCCTGTACTGTTTAAAAAAAAAGAGAAGAGAAAATCAGTAGAAAAATGATATAAAAGCAGTTGTGATGATCTGAAGACCGAAAAGATGGATGAAAGAAGTTTGAACCGAAAATGAAAGGGGGACTGCAGCATTTTGTTTGAAAATAAGAATGAAAAAGAACTGAAGCAAGTCAGGAGAGTAAACTGCAGCAAGGAAAAAAAAGAAATGGAATGAGACAAAGCAGAACCGGGGAAGGGTTTTGAAAGCGGAGAGAAAGAGAAAGAACAAAAAGCTGAAAAAAAAAGGAGAAGCAGCAGCATGAAACCGAGAAGAGAGCAAGAATAGGTGGCAATCAGGACTGTCGGCTGTTACATTGACAATCGGAAGAAAACTGAAGTAAGAAACCGAGAGGGAAGTAAAACAGGGGAGAGTAGAGGGTACGAGAGGTGATGATGATGAGGGTGGTACTGGAACAGAATGGTGGAGATGATGATGGTGGTAGAGGTGATATCTTAAGTGGTCGAGGGAAGTGAGGAAAATGGGGAACCGAAGCTTGCGAGAGGTGACGACGATGATGATGACGTTGATGGGAATGACTGAAGCACATAGGAGCAGGGTCGACAAGCTGAGCTGGAGCAGTGGCGATGGAAGATGAGGAGTCAGTAGCGATGAAGGAAGATGGCCGAGGCATGGGAGTGATGCTGGTGATGTTGGAAATTTGAGGAAGCGGAGGCAAGGATGAAGAGTATTTATCGAGGAACAAATGAACAGCAAAAAAAATGGAGGGCTCGGGGCCGACATGTTGGAGCTGGAAACGGGTGGCCGGAAAGGACTTGACCGGAGGGACCATCAGCGCCGGAAGAAACCGTCAACAGTAGAGGAGTGGCAGCTCCGATGGTCAGGAGAAAGATGATGAATAGTGACCTGCAAAATAGAAATGAAGAAAAGAAGAAAAGGCGGGAAAATTTGAAAAACAAAATGAAATGAATGATGAATAGTGAAAAATGAATAGTAACCGAGAGAAAAGATAAAAAATAATAATAATAAAGGGGGATTTATATATATATATAATTATATATTTATTTGGAATAGAGGAAAAGACACAAGGATTTGGAAATCCAAGGGAAAGGGGCTCCGACAAAAATAATTCGAGTAGATCGGGCTCGTCGACTCGCTAAGTCGAAGGAATAATGGATTATAGACAAATACCGAGGAGAATCGTAAAGGGATTTAAGGAAGAATATGTGGAGGCGTCACCACTCGAGCACGGAGATTTCGATAGATCGAGGTAAGGGGTTATAATTTAAAACGGTAATAGTTACTTTCTGAATCTTGATAAAGAAAGCTTGCAAAGACATGAAGTATGATTTTCATGTATGTTTCTAAATTATATTTCTGATCAAGACTATGCTCTCTATATTTATGTTTTTAAATAATCGTATATAACTGAATTTGATTTTAAAATAAGAGCATGTCTTATGAACTTTCGAATAAGATGATTTTAACTTGATGTTTTCGTATATGAAAACTATAGTTGTTATGAGACTAAGGGCCATTTATGTTGCATGTTTACGTTTGTCAACTTCGCCTGTGTGGCGTCTGACTCGCCTGTGTGGCGTTTGAACTCGCCTGTGTGGCGCCTGTATTTCACCTTCGTGGCGCATGTAATTCGCCTTCGTGGCGCCTGTATTTCGCCTTCGTGGCACCTGTATTTCGCATGTGTGACGCCTGTATTTCGCCTTCGTGACGCCTGTATTTCGCCTGTGTGGCGCATGTATTTCGCCTTCGTGGCGCCTGTATTTCGCCTGTGTGGCGCCTGTATTCTGCCTTTGTGGCGTCGAAAATTACCTTTAGGTTTTGAATTCCCTCTACGGAGGATGACCGGGTTTTTTTGCCGCGTGATTGATTTGTTATTACCCCGTGATAAATTGGTTATTGCCGCGTGATAAATTCGTTATTGTCACATGATAATTATATGACCGATGTAGTCTCAATTTGAAAATTTAACTCTGTTTTCAGAACCGGACTTGTAGTTTGTGATTTGAATTTACGACTAAATTACGTAATATCTGTTATGTTCACGTACTTAAAGAATTACATCTTGAATCTTGATGTTTTCTGATTTTCTTTAATCTTTGAATGTTACTATTATTATTTTCAGAAAGTATCATTATACGCACTATCATATTTTATACATTTTTGAATTGCTAGAATCGTTCTTAAATACATCTTCTTACTGGGCTTTTTCCAGAAAGCTCACCCCTCTACCTATCAGACTATTTGCAGTGATCCGTAGGCGCGACCTGTCGCGTACACGACGTAGGCTGTGGGAAAGAGCTACCCTAGGCTACTTTTTGTACACACAGAAAGGTATACATTTACATTCTTATACCAGACATATTTGTATGCACAGACATCTGTTGAAAGTAATGTGTCGGGATGAAACCTGTATAAGAATGAATGAAATGGAATAATTTTAAGGATTGACACTGAACAGGAATACAACCTAAGTGAATAAGGGAATAAGAGGGTAAATTAAGTTAAAAAAAAAATCCCCCTATTTTTAAGGGTCAAGGGTCGTTACAGAAGCTTTTTATGCAAATAATTAAACTGGGAGCCCGTCTATTATTATTCTTTCTCAAAACGTTTGTAAAACATCTTTTTACAACAATAACTTAGAAGTCATGTAACTCATACTTATAGACTTATTCTCATACGTAGTTTTCTCCTAGATATACCAATATCTATATACTCATTGCATACATTCGCACACAACAGGTAGGAAAACGTACGTATAGCTATCTCTAATAGCTCGCATAAGTCCTTTACCTCGATTCACGCTTGAATCACTTTCCTTCGATTTCCACTTCTCGTGATTCGTCCTATCGACTCCAATTATATCTTTTGGAGCTGAAATTGTGTATTACACACATTAGTATATTGCCATATACTTCATTTCACTTGTTTGATATTCACATCAATGCCATGGGCCATTTATATCTTATTTGGCCTCGTTACACCATTATCAGACCTTACTCTTTCATAAGTCCATTTTGAGTATATAACTCATTTTTGGGAATCTATCAGACTCCTCGAGTCTATTAATTCATATTAAACCGGTATTAAGCTTACAATACCTCAAGTTCATTATTTCATTTCATTTTGGCATTTCATCGAATATCTCATATACTTACTTTCAACCATCATTGTTTCTAGCACATGGATTTCACTAAACTATTATACAAGCATATATATACATGCTCAATAACATCAATGCATACTTAATTCATCATTAAATCCTTGCGTACTAATCTTTCTCTCATTTGGACACATCAAACCATTTATAGGTCTTAGAAAATTAGGCATGAACTAGGATGTTTCAATCATAAATATATACCAATAAACTCATACCAATGTATAGATCAACATATATGAGATTGATGCATTGAAATCTTACCTATCTTAACTTTTCTCATTTTTTACAACTTTAAGGAAAAACTCCTTTTCTCCTTCGATTCAACGATTCTACCTCTAGTTCCCAACTATGTTGTTTTTCTCCATTCTATGAACCACTTTGCTGAAATAAACTTTCCTCCAATCTTAATGGAAGGTGTTGATACTTTAGAGAGGGAAACTAGGTCACTTTGCCTTAAAAATGGAAGGGTTTTAAGCTGTTTCTCGTGAAATGCAGTCAGCTGCCCAGTTTTTATAGAAATTGCTTGATGAGATCGATCTCCATAAGCGAGTGACACGCCTTGAAGGTATTGTGTAAGACCCGAAATTATTTAAAATACGAAATGAATGAGTATTCGTGAAGAGAAGTCAGGATAAATTAATCCCGAACACGTGCAATGGCAGAATGGTCAAAAGATCAAAAGTTAGAATAATTTCGATAAGAAAAAATTAATTAAAAATATGGATTTGAGAAATCTTGGTCAATAAAGGAGAAATAAATTTATTTCGGGTTAAATTGATCAAGATATGAATTTATGGAAATTAATCGAGATTTTTAGTTCGGAAAAATAATCCCGAAAATAATCGAAAAATATACCGAAAAGTCATTCGGGACAATATCCCGAAAATGCAGAGAAATTATACCCGAAAAAGGATTAAAATATAATAAATAAATTAAATTAAATTAAATTAATTAATTTGGAATAAAATAATAATTTTAAGGGATATTTGGGTATTTTTAAGGTATTTGAATGATTAAAAAAAAAAAAAAGAGAAATCTGAAAGTGTTATCGAGGAGAGAGAAGAAGAATGGAAAACGGAGGAGACCCGCAAGTGGTCGACCGATCCACGGCTATCGGCGACCGAGCGACTCCGACGAAGGGCCGAGCAGGAAGAGGAGAGGCCGACGAAGCTTTAGGCACCGGTGACGTGCACCGACGATGGCCATGTCCGACGAACGGAGAAAGAGAAGATCGGTGGGAAAACGGGGTTGATCCCGGCGATCCACGGCAGCTGGGCACGAACGGTGGGTACTGACGAGTTCAGGAGGAGGAGCCGGTTCTTTTGAGACCGGTATTGGCCGACGAAACCACCGAAATCTGACGGATCAAGGGAGAGAAACCGACGGGGAGAGGAGAGATTTTTCCGGCGATCGGCGTCGATTTGAGCCCCACCAAGGCTCGATTTTGGAAGCCCAGGCGACGGTGAGCCGATGGGTACCGAAAACAGCCACCGAAACCGACGGACGGCGCCGAAAACGGCTAGGAAAGAAATGGGTTCCGACGCCGAAGAGGAGAACGACCGGACCGACGACTTTTCGGCGGCCTTGGACGAAACTGAGGCCAGATTCGAGCTGCGGACAACCTCACGGAGCTGCTGGCGGTGGAAGCCGACAGAGAACCGGTCGGCAAGGCGGTGAACCGATGGTGAACCGGCCGAACCGGAGTGAACCGACTGTCTGAACCGGTCCGAACCGGACTGAACCGGTTCAGCCAAAAAGAGAAGGAAAAAGGGAGAAAAAGGGAAAAAGAAAAAAAGAGAAAAAATTGGGGAAAATTCCAACGATGCAATCGAGCTTCGTGTAAGTCGATAAGCGGTCAAATTGACCGATTTAAATTTTGGAATATTTTATTTAATTAATTTTCGACTGGAAACTTACCCGAAAAATTATGAAATTATGTAGCTCGACGATTGGCATCCACCGAGAGCTCGAGATAGCCTCGATTTACGTATTAGCATGGAATCTCGGGTAAGTGACCCTTATTTACGACAATTTACATCGTTATGCGTGTTTCGGATTTAAATTCCGCATAAATTGAATTAAATTATGGAAAATTTAGATAAATTGTCGTAAATATTAAATTTAGCTATTCGAGAGTTAAAACGAGGCCCAATAAATTATTGGTGGGCCCAATGAGCCCAATAGGCCTCGATAATGTGAAAATTAAGTGGGAAACAGGCTTAAGGCCGATTAAAGCCCATTAAGGTGCAATCGGGCCCAATAGGGGTAAATGGGCCCAATGATTTAAATTAAGCCCAGAAAATAGGAAATACAATTAAATTGTATAATATCTTACCTGAGGAATATTGATACGCAGTTCCGGGCATTTGATTGGGAGCATAACGGACTGCACGACGTGACAACAGTGGAAAAGAAAAGGTCAGACTCGACAGGAAAATAAGGTAAGGGAATTCTACGGACTGCTAGAGGTAAACTTTACGCAATTTCAAGTTCATATGCAGTCTTTAAAAATTACCTGAAGGGTCTAGAGGTCAATTAATAATTTTAGTGCCCCGAATGGGCAAATTACTAAAATACCCTTGTTAAGGGTAGAACTTACAAATTTAGGAAAAATTGGGAGGAGCAAGGACAAGAGGTTCCTGCTCGTTCTGGAGGTATTTTAACACATGCATGAGTAGGCTGGCTCACTTTTAAAGAAGAATGCATAGCATTGCATACCTTAAACGATGTAATTTCTGTGAAAACTATTTGGAGATAACCGAACCGCCTACGTGTTTTTATTTACATGTGACGTGCTAGAGCTCAGCTCGCACGATGTTTGATTTGTGTGATGCATGCATTAGTGCTGGAGCGAGAGCTCGCACTAGAGTTTTACATGCATAGGTGCTAGAGTATAACTCGCACCAGATTTCATATGCTTTTTCGTGACACGGTGCTAGAGTCTAACTCGCACCAGATTTTACATGATTTTCATGACAGGGTGCTGGAGTTTAACTCGCACCAGATTTTATAAGATTTTCATGTGATTCATATATACAGTGTTAGAGCACCGCTCACACTACTTTTCAGGGATCATACGATAAGCCGTGCTTGGAGCATCGGGTAGACTGTGTGTCACCGATTTAATAGGTTCGCACGTGCATTTTGAGACATGGCATGAGTATTGAGAAACAAAACTTCTTTGTGGGAAGCAGGCCATTTGGGCTGGAGTACCTAGAGTGATATGGGTCCATGGAGTACGATGTACCGTGCAAGTAGCATGGAGTACGATGTACCGTAGGGTATCTTCGGATACGGTATCTTTGTGATGCGGGGTATCTTCAGATACGGTATCTTTTGATACGGGGTATCTTTGGATACGGCATCTTCGGATGCATGAGATGGGATAAGACTGACGGGTTGGATTGACCCACCTCCCGGGCGGTTCCCAATCAGGGTGAGACCTCGCACACTGGGATCCGTGAAGCTAGAGGGACTCACGAGGACACATATGGCCAGTCCTGGTTATTGCCGTTATACAGATATTGCCTCGTCTTGCATTTCGACGACTTCGATGATTTAAACTGGGTTTTTAATTAAATGTGCATGATGGTTATTTCCATGCTTTTTAAACCCATGTGTGATGTATACCGATTTTCATGGTTTTGTGTGAGTCAGGATCACCCGAAGGAGGGGTCGAGTCCTGACTTTATTGTGAAAATTTTAATTGAGAAAGAAATGATTTGAAATAATTGCATGTCGAATTTTCTGTGCAAACTCGATTTACATAACATCATAACTTTCATATCATCTGTTTTAAATGTGTGGAGAAAGGGTGGTTTATGCATGGCACCACGTTCATGTAGGTAGTATGGTTACCTACTTGTTCGTAGGATTGCCTTACTGAGCTTGATGTGCTCACCCCTTTCATTTTCTCCCACAAATAATCTCCAGTTGAAGTTGCGACGACTCAGTACTGCATTCCGGATATCCGCTGCTGCCCATCATTTAAGGTATATACACTTGTACATATTGTATCTACATAAGCATAGCACAGTAACATGTTTGTAAGTAACTTTAGGGGATGTATAAATAATGTAAACAATATTAAATGATTAGAGAAGAAATAAGTTATATGGTAAATGTATGGTGGGACTGGCATTGACGCACAGCCCAATTTGTTAGTGGAGTGTGGTCACGATCAGAGGACAAGTAAGCAATGAAAGAAAATAACAAAACGCAAAAAAAATTAACTCTGATTTTTGGGTAGTTTGGGTCGTGACATATAAAGGTGGTATCAGAGCAGCAATTGGTCTGATGTGTGTCAGTGTCAGTAATTAGAAAATTACATCCCCGTGTTACTGTGCTTGGTTAGATACAATAGTGTATATCGAGATGGGTTTTGACTAAGAAATGGTCGAGAATGCAGGAATGCCTAATATGAGTCGCGTTAGATGAGATAGTGCACGAGGCAGAGGTCGTAGAGGTAGACCTGAGCCTGCTAGTCGTGCTGAGTTGACCTGTGAGAACCAGGATGAAATTGAAATGGAGGCTAATGTTGAACATGCCCCACTGAGTCCGACAGAGGGATCGGACAGTATTAAGACACGCTTCACGAGGTTGGAGCGAAGTGTGGAGATTATTGTGAGGAGTTAATTGCTCAGATTATGAATAAGATAAGAGGGCGCAGTGGATGCATTGGTGGAATTCCGCTCGACGCATCTTAAGAGCTGATATGGGAAATATCTTGGATATATTTCGGTGACAGGATATCCCGGACATGATTTAAAGGAAATTTCGGATTAAAAGTCCTTACTCTGACCCAGAGGATTTGATTTATTGATGAGTATGATTTATGAGTATGAAACTCAGTTATATTCTTTGACATATATTACCTCGACACTATGAACAAGTGACAGTCGAGACGTCTAAAAGTTCATGAAATGGCTCAACTTTTGAATTAGAGACTGATTGGCCCGTAAGATATTACCTATACCGAGGCAGTGCGCAGATTTACAGTTGGGTAAATAAGAACATGAATTGCACGCCTCTGAGATTGGGAAAGCTAGTGAGGGCTGAAATAGAGACAGAAAAGAGAATCGAGAGATGACAAAGATGTTAAAATGGGAAAATGGTAATTGGTAAAAGATTTAATTTGACGAGTCATGGAGTAAGATAATTGGTAAGGCCCCAGTGCATCCAATTTTGGCACTGTTGAGGGGCATTGTGATTGGAGGACCCTGACCTGCTACGAAGCAGTGTAGCAGTGTAAGCAGTGTGAGATGTGTGGTGGATACCACGGAAGGAGGGTCTATACCTACACTGTATTGATGAAAATGACCGTTAAGTGTGGTAAGACGGACCATTGATTTTGATTACACAGAGTTGGGCGAGATCGCCCTACAGAAAAGTAAATAGACAGAGAAAAACTTCATTGGTATAGCTGCAACGAGAAGGGAGGCAATAGCTAAAAAGAAAATGGAAAGTAAGTTGTTGGACGAAGGCGAGAGGATGTCTTGGACCAGGACACTATTGATGTTTCATGGATGTGGTGTAAGATACCACACTTGTTATGAATAATGAAGTACATATGTTCATTGATCCTGGTACCACACACTTATTCGTACAGCCTTCATTCGCATATAAGTGAGTAAAAGGCATGAATGCCTACATCATTGGGCATAATACTGATAAATGAGTACCCCAATAGAGGAGGATTAATTAACGGAATATGGATATAGAGATTTTAAGTGACAAAAAGGGGTGCAACAGTTGAAATTAAAGGAGTAAAGGATTATACTCATGAAATGAATAATGACAAGAGTTTCGTTATAATTGATACACTAAGGAGATAATCTTTTAGATATGCTTGATTTTAAATACAAGATGTATTGGAGTAAGAGGCGTATGCTAGGTAAGAACATCTTTACGATATGAAGTAATTAGGATTGAAGCAATTAGTAGCAAATATAAATTGTGACCACATGGACTGACATATAAAGTAACTGTGGTTAAGTCTGAAGGTTAATAAAGGTATTTCAAAATACCTCCCCGCCTGAAGACTTGACAGCGTCTAAAAGTATATATGTATAACCTATAACGTGAAATCGATCGTCGTAATAGATAACTTTAGCGTTAGGATACCTTTACTAAGACGATAAGAATATTAAAATTCGACAAATCATAAAGGTTAACATAAAAAAAAATTTAATAAGAGCTGTTAAGATAAGAAAAGGAAATGACACAGGTTAGTACCTGAAAACGTAAGCGATTTTGAAGGATCTTATACGCTTATGCGTAAATAAGTCAAGGATTGGACCGATTTGTAATCATCATTAGCGATGATATGTTGGGTGTAGTTAAAGTCTAGGGCAAATTATAAGCAATAATTGGAAAATTGCTTTTACAAATGGGTTGTTGCGACTTCTAAAAAGGGTATACCTTGACACGTTTAACTATGAAAACGTGATCTTTGAATGAGATGATAAATAAGATGATAGATGTGACATGAATTTCGGTGTAGTGAAGTATGAACTGACCACCGTGATTAATTCCACCATACCCAACAACTCAAGAGGTTATCAGTGAGTATGGATACCTCAAAATTATGAAGGAGCTGTGTATTGATGTATAATGGGAAGATAGTCAATTATGGAGTCAGACAACTCCTTGATCATGAAATAAACTATCTGACCCATGATTTAAAGTTGGCAACAGTATTTGTACCGAGGATATGGTACTATTAGGTACACGATGAGGAATTGTGGATATGCACTGATCATAAAGCCCGAGTATCTGTTTTCACAAAAAGAGGCGAATATGAAAATACATAGTGGGTGAGAGCTTCTGAGAGATTTTGATTGTGAAAATTGTACCACCCAGGAAAGGCTAATGTGATGACTGATGCCTTGAGCAGAAAGAGCCTCGGGATGGTACTACATATGATGGTCAGGGAAAGTGAGCTGCTAGAGCAGTTATGAGCCTCAATATTGATGTGATCCTTTCTGATGATGACAGTGATTGTGTGACAGCTAGCCTGAGATTTGAACCGGATGAGAGTGCCCGGATTTGATAGGCTTAGCGTGATGATCGGCACGATGTCGATAGTTTGGGTCAGATTCAGAAGGAGACAGTGACAGAGTTCAAAGTGAGTGATGATGAGTTACTGAGGATTCAGAGACAGTATAAGTGCTCCCCAGGGACCACAGTTGATGAGATAGTAATATTGTCAGAAGCTCACTCTTCGGGATATACAGTGCATACGGAAAGTAACGATTATATATATGAAATCTCTGAAAAGGGTATTGGTGGTCAGATGTGAAAAGAGAAATGGTAGAGATTGTGAAAAAGTGCCTAGTATGTCAACAGAATAAGGTAGAGTATTAAAAGTCTGCAGAGTTGTTGCAGCACCTACCTATATCGACACGGCACGAAAAATGAGAGCAAGTCTCCATGAATGTCGTGATGGGTTACAGAGGACCCAGGTGAATTACGAGGCTATTCGGATGATAGTCGATAGAGTGACTAAGTCTACCCACCTTTTGGTTATGAAATCCCCAAATACTCAGAGTATATATGAGGATTTATGTGTAAGGAAGATTGTGGAACACTATGTAGCGTTCCAGTGAGCATGGTATCATATAGGGATTCCCGCTTCACTTCCCACCTCTGAGGATATTTTCAGGAAGCTATGGGAACCCGACTGAGTATTAGCACAGCTTTTTGTCCTCAGACCGATGGTCAGTCAAAGAGGACTGTACAAGTTCTGGAGGATATGATGAGAGTGTGTGCATTGATTTTTATAAGCTCCTGGAATGATCAGTTGATTTCTAATTGAATTCGCCAATAGCGATAGTTGTCACTTGAGTATCGGGATAACAAGATACGAGGCAGTGTATGGCTGTAGGGGTTGTTCCCCAAATTGGATGAGAAAAAGTGGGTGACAGATAGAATTATTTTCGACTATGGATAATAAGTCTCTGAGGATGTTTTAGTTAAGAGTGAGAGATTAAGAACACCTCAGAGTAGGTAGAAAAGTATTGGAATTCACCCTTGGTGAATTAGTATGGTTGAAAGTTACTCGTCCTAAGAGAATAAGGACATAGCGAACTTTTGGAAGAAGGTAAATTGAGTTGCGTTGGATGGAATATCTTGAGAGATTGGATAAGTGGGAGATAAGACCTGTAAGTTGGTGTTATCACCTGAATTAACAGGCACCCACAATGTGTTTCAGTTTTTGATGCTTAGGCAATACTATCCAGATCCAGCATAGGTAATCGAATATGAACTCCAAAAGTTCAGTTTAATGAAAATATAAGTATATTGATAAGTTGATTCGGGCATTAAACAGGAAAGAGAAAGTAATGAGGTTTAAGATGATCTCTCTAATTAAAGTCCTTTGGTAGTAATACACTTCGGAAAAAGGTCACATGAGAATTAAAGAAGTATGCTATGATTGATGTACCCGGAGTAGTCTATAGACTCATATGAATTGGTTCTAATTTGGAGGACCAAATTCCTTAAGTGGGGGAGATTTGTAAGACTCGAAATTATTTAAAATACGAAATGAATGAGTATTCGTGAAGAGAAGTCGGGTTAAATTAATCTCGAACACATGCAAGGGCAGAATGGTCAAAAGATCGAAAGTTGGAATAATTTCGATAAGCAAAAATTAATTAAAAATATGGATTTGAGAAATCTTGGTCAATAAAGGAGAAATAAATTTATTTCGGGTTAAATTGATCAAGATATGAATTTATGGGAATTAATCGGGATTTTTAGTTCGGAAAAATAATCCCGAAAATAATCGAAAAATATACTGAAAAGTCATTCGGGACAATATCCCGAAAATACAGAGAAATTATACCCGAAAAAGGATTAAAATATAATAAATTAAATTAAATTAAATTAAATTAATTAATTTGGAATAAAATAATAATTTTAAGGGATATTTGGGTATTTTTAAGGTATTTGAATGATTAAAATAAAAAAAAGAAAAAAAAGAAAAAAAAGAGAAATATGAAAGTGTTATCGGGGAGAGAGAAGAAGAATGGAAAACGGAGGAGACCCGCGTGGCCGACCGATCCACGGCCACCGGCGACCGAGCGACTCCGACGAAGGGCCGAGCAGGAAGAGGAGCGGCCGGCGAAGCTTTGGGCACCGGTGACGCGCGCCGACGATGGCCATGTCCGGCGAATGGAGAAAGAGAAGATCGCGGGGAAAACGGGGTTGATCCCGGCGATCCACGGCAGCTGGACACGAACGGTGGGTACCGACGAGTTCAGGAGGAGGAGCCGGTTCTTTTGAGACCGGTATTGGCCGGTGAAACCGCCGGAATCCGACGGATCAAGGGAGAGAAATCGACGGGGAGAGGAGAGATTTTTTCGGCGATCGGCGCCGATTTGAGCCCCACCAAGGCTCGATTTTGGAAGCCCAGGCGACTGTGAGCTGATGGGTACCGAAAACAGCCACCGAAACCGACGGACGGCGCCGGAAACGGCGACGAAAGAAATGGGTTCCGACGCCGAAGAGGAGAACGACCGGACCGGCGACTTTTCGGCGGCCTTGGACGAAACCGAGGCCAGATTCGAGCTGCGGACACCTCACGGAGCTGCTGGCGGTGGAAGCCGGCAGAGAACCGGCCGGCAAGGCGTTGAACCGATGGTGAACCGGCCAAACCGGAGTGAACCGACGGTCTGAACCGGTCCGAACCGGACTGAACCGGTTCAGCCAAAAAGAGAAGGAAAAAGGGAGAAAAAGGGAAAAAGAAAAAAAGAGGAAAAATTGGGGAAAATTCCAGCGATGCAATCGAGCTTCGGGTAAGTCGATAAGCTGTCAAATTGACCGATTTAAATTTTGGAATATTTTATTTAATTAATTTTCGACTGGAAACTTACCCGAAAAATTATGAAATTATGTAGCTCGATGATTGGCATCCACCGAGAGCTCGAGATAGCCTCGATTTACGTATTAGCATGGAATCTCGGGTAAGTGACCCTTATTTACGACAATTTACATCGTTATGCGTGTTTCGAATTTAAATTCCGCATAAATTGAATTAAATTATGGAAAATTTAGATAAATTGTCGTAAATATTAAATTTAGCTATTCGAGAGTTAAAACGAGGCCCAATAAATTATTGGTGGGCCCAATGAGCCCAATAGGCCTCGATAATGTGAAAATTAAGTGGGAAACAGGCTTAAGGCCGATTAAAGCCCATTAAGGTGCAATCGGGCCCAATAGGGGTAAATGGGCCCAATGATTTAAATTAAGCCCAGAAAATAGGAAATACAATTAAATTGTATAATATCTGACCTGAGGAATATTGATACGCAGTTTCGGGCATTTGATTGGGAGCATAACGGACTGCGCGACGTGACAACAGTGGAAAAGAAAAGGTCAGACTCGACAGGAAAATAAGGTAAGGGAATTCTACGGACTGCTAGAGGTAAACTTTACGCAATTTCAAGTTCATATGCAGTCTTTAAAAATTACCTGAAGGGTCAAGAGGTCAATTAATAATTTTAGTGCCCCGAATGGGCAAATTACTAAAATACCCTTGTTAAGGGTAGAACTTACAAATTTAGGAAAAATTGGGAGGAGCAAGGACAAGAGGTTCCTGCTCGTTCTGGAGGTATTTTAACACATTCATGAGTAGGCTGGCTCACTTTTAAAGAAGAATGCATAGCATTGCATACCTTAAACGATGTAATTTCTGTGAAAACTATTTGGAGATAACCGAGCCGCCTACGTGTTTTTATTTACATGTGAAGTGCTAGAGCTCAGCTCGCACGATGTTTGATTTGTGTGATGCATGCATTAGTGCTGGAGCGAGAGCTCGCACTAGAGTTTTACATGCATAGGTGCTAGAGTATAACTCGCACCAGATTTCATATGCTTTTTCGTGACACGGTGCTAGAGTCTAACTCGCACCAAATTTTACATGATTTTCATGACAGGGTGCTGGAGTTTAACTCGCACCAGATTTTATAAGATTTTCATGTGATTCATATATACAGTGTTAGAGCACCGCTCACACTACTTTTCAGAGATCATACGATAAGCCGTGCTTGGAGCATCGGGTAGACTGTGTGTCACCGATTTAATAGGTTCGCACGTGCATTTTGAGACATGGCATGAGTATTGAGAAACAAAACTTCTTTGTGGGAAGCAGGCCATTTGGGCTGGAGTACCTAGAGTGATATGGGTCCATGGAGTACGATGTACCGTGCAAGTAGCATGGAGTACGATGTACCGTGGGGTATCTTCGGATACGGTATCTTTGTGATACGGGGTATCTTCAGCTACGGTATCTTGTGATACGGGGTATCTTCGGATACGGCATCTTCGGATGAGTGAGATCGGATAAGACTGACGGGTTGGATTGACCCACCTCCCGGGCGGTTCCTGATCAGGGTGAGACCTCGCACACTGGGATCCGTGAAGCTAGAGGGACTCACGAGGACACATATGGCCAGTCCTGGTTATTGCCGTTATACAGATATTGCCTCGTCTTGCATGTCGACGACTTCGATGATTTAAACTGGGTTTTTAATTAAATGTGCATGATGGTTATTTCCATGCTTTTTAAACCCATGTGTGATGTATACCGATTTTCATGGTTTTGTGTGAGTCAGGATCACCCGAAGGAGGGGTCGAGTCCTGACTTTATTGTGAAAATTTTAATTGAGAAAGAAATGATTTGAAATAATTGCATGTCGAATTTTTTGTGCAAACTCGATTTACATAACATCATAACTTTCATATCATCTATTTTAAATGTGTGGAGAAAGGGTGGTTTATGCATGGCACCACGTTCATGTAGGTAGTATGGTTATCTACTTGTTCGTAGGATTGCCTTACTGAGCTTGATGTGCTCAGCCCTTTCATTTTCTCCCACAGATAATCTCCAGTTGAAGTTGCGACGACTCAGTACTGTATTCCGGATATCCGCTGCTGCCCATCATTTAAGGTATATACACTTGTACATATTGTATCTACATAAGCATAGCATAGTAACATGTTTGTAAGTAACTTTAGGGGATGTATAAATAATGTAAACAATATTAAATGATTAGAGAAGAAATAAGTTACATGGTAAATGTATGGTGGGACTGGCATTGACGCACAACCCAATTTGTTAGTGGAGTGTGGTCACGATCAGAGGACAAGTAAGCAATGAAAGAAAATAACAAAACGCAAAAAAAAATTAACTCTGATTTTTGGGTAGTTTGGGTCGTGACATATTGTCCGCAAGTGCACGGGTCGTATAAGTAATAATGGGATTTGAGTCTCGAGTTATCATCCCACAGAGAAGTTGACTAGCCTAATTAACTACCGGTTAATCTTACCCCATGTATATTCCAGCAAATTATGAATTGATGATGGGTGATCTCCTAAGGCTAAAATTAAATTACTGAAAAACAATAAAACTATAAAATAATAAAAACAAAATAAAACCGAGCTAAGATTTACTTACCGAGCTCCACACAATTAAAAACAAATACCTACGAAAATAATTAAAATAGTTAAAATTAATTAACGCAATTAAAATAAAATGCAAATAAGAAAATAAAGAGCTAAAATTAAACTAAAATTTAAACAAACTTAAAAAAAATGCATGTAATTAAACTAATAAAAATTGCAAATTATTAAACTAACCTAAAATCTAATAAAAATGAAAACTAAATTAAAAATGCATGAAACACATTTAATCTAAATTAATTCTAAATGCATCTAAACTAAAATAAAGTCCTAAAACATTTAATATAAAATTAACTACTAACTAAAAATTAACACTACAAATTAAATTAACTTGCAAAGATATTAAAACTAACCGACCAATTAATAAAAACTAACAACTAATTAAGGATTAAAACGACTAAAAGCATGAAATAACAAATTAATTGGCCAAACAACGCCTTAAACTACTTTGCAACAATGCGGTCCCGATGCAAGTGCACTGTGCACTGTTCATTGTCTGTCGTCATTGTGCTGCACAGGTGATGGCCTCATTTCTGTCCAGCTGCTGTCCTGCTTCTGCTGCACTGTGATGTTCGTGAACTTCTGCGCCAACTGCTGTCTGTGCTGCATCCGGGAAAGGTTCTCGGTCTGCTCGATCCTGTAATTTGCTGCTGTTGTCCGACTACTTCTGCATCCTACTATTGTACTGTCGTGCTGCTGCTCTCGACTGTCCACTGATGCTACTTTGCTGCACAGGCCACATTCTCTGAATAGCCACATAATGCCATGTACACGGGTAGGCTTCTTGCTACGTTCTGCTCAGGTTCTGTACCAGCCCAAATCGCAACAGCCACCAGCAGCTACTGCTCCAGTTTTTCAACCCGCACATAGTAGGTGTCCTTACTGCTGTAGCTGTAGACTTGCCCTATCCTCCCTCCGTGTCCTGCTGCTCTCGGTCTTGTGTAAATAACTTCTGCTTTGATCTCCTTCACCAGCAACAACAAACAAGAGATTAGTGCAAAATTACAGCAACTTAATGATGAACAATAGAAGGATTTAAAAGCAGAGCAGAACAGAGGAAGACTATTGATCCTAGTTCACTGCTATGGTGTATTCCAGCTTCTATTTTGTACCACACGACAGTAAACTTACTCCTCATTAATACCAGCAAGTAAAGGAAAAGAAGAAAACGAACATGTAAAGATAAGCAAATAAAAGAAAATCGAGAAGAGTGAATGCAATAGAAAGTAATGGTAGCATCTATGTTAATATGTAGTAAAGGGTAGCATCTGTGTATTGTAAACAAAGACAAATGAAACAAGGAAATCAAATAACAATGCATTGCTAGATAAAAGCTTAAGAACTAAAAGAACTAAGTGAAGATTAACAACTGAAAAATTAACCAAAACTAACAATACTCGTCATTTGTGCTACTCTATTTAGTGATAGTCACTTCAGAGCTTGGACTTCTTAATACGTTACATCGCTAATAGCGTAGCAACCCTCTCAAACTAGTAGTTCTAATATCAGTTATCAAAGATCCGGGAACATCTCAACAGTATCTAAATTACCTTGCAAAGCAATGAGAACTGTATGATTCTAGCAAGTGAAAAATGTCTCTCCGTAAAGTTAAAAGTAATGATCGAATGCTCACCAAGTATTCAAAATCATCAAGCTTAAGTTAATTCCCTGAGGTGTCCATGATTTTAGCCTTGTAAACTTGAATTAGCCTACTGGCTTGCCAATCCACTCCAAGAAATTGTTGGATGATTTCTCAACTTTTAACCTCACTATAAGATCTATTATTGAAAGCTCCCCCATACCTGCACATTTTAAGTCTTCTCAGCGCCTTATTTGATTCAAGATGAGTCCCAAGATAAGATGTCATCCGCGCATGCACAAAATGCCAAGGAAGCGCAACATTGCATTGACCAGGACTATCTGCGTAAGTAGTAATTTGATTTATTCCATTTTATATGTTTTCCAAGATAGGAATAGTAAGGTTAAATCGTGTACCATTAGCCATCAAAGAAGGCAATTTGAAAGTGTTAGGCTAAATGACATCACCACGAGTGCTCGAAAAAATAAAAAGCGCATAACTAGACTGATAAGAATGGAGTTAAGAACACCTAATCTCTATCAATATCAACAACACCTAGATCAAGGAAAACTTCATTTTCCTTTCTAGTATGAAGGCGAAGTCTAAAATGACCATCAGGAGTATATAGAGAATTCTTCTTGCCTTTGATCATGGTCGAATCATAAGGATCATTGCATTTACTTTTACCCCGAAACCAAAATCTCACTCAAGTGAAAGTAGAAACTGCATTACTTTTCAAAGCACAATAATCCTCCTGCAGCCTGATGAGGTGATAGGTAAGAAAAAGGCATCGACAATTGATCGAAAGAATGAGAGATGAGGAATCAGTAATTTCTTCTAAGCTGGGGGCAACCTCGTCATAAAATTCTCCAACAATAGGAAGACCTCCTAAAATCTTTAAATCCTATAATGAAATAGAAATGTCCCCATGAGAAGATAAGAATGTATTACTGGCTGGACACTAAGCTTCCCAAAAGGCATGAATCATATTTCGACCTTGGCTATAAACAAATAGTGAAGTAATGATCGATTCATAGATGCCCATTTATTCTAAAATCTGTTTGTGTTGACTCAAAATAAGTTCAGACCATTCTCAATATCCAAGAGTAGGAATAAATTCTCCATGAGGTTAAAAGCCATGCTAAGAAACTTTGCGTCTACAAAGGCGATGGCTGTCTCGTAACTTTAGCGCTACCTTAAAGGCACCCTTTTGAGTTGTGTGAGGATTGCAAGAGAATACTTCATCAACCTCTTTTGAAGTCTAGACATCCAAATGGTAAAGAGTTGCCACATTGGCATCCTAATTATTTTCATTATTACCAATAGTTAGGGTGTGAATTAAACATTTAGTGGCTTTCTTTACATCCTCACTTGCCTTGTCTCGAATGAGTAAGAAGTCACGTGGACGACCTTTATACTCCTCTCAACTTTTTTTTTTTACAAGGGTCTACCTCTAACTTTGTCCTGGTAATGCTTGACGATGGATGGTTTCGAAAGACGATATGTAGGAAACTTGTCGATTGCTATGAAAAAAAGGGAAGGATAAGTAAAAGGGATCAAATACCTTCAAATAAAAGATAATTCATAGAATAATGATAATGTATAAATAAATAGTAATGATAAAAATGCATTTGTTGTAAAATAACATGCAGTGAACCCCCAGAAATTATTGTCGAGGTAAAGGGTGATCAACGAGTGAGACACCCCACCAGAAATCGTTAGTTAGGTAGAGGATGATGAACAAATGACACACCCCCCACTAGAAATGGTTGCCGAGGTAAAGGGTGATCAAGAAGTGACACACCCCTCCAGAAATCATTACTGAGGTAGAGGGTGATCAATGAGTGACACACCCCACCAGAAACCATTGTCAAGGTAGAGGTGAACAATGAGTGACACCTGGCCAAAAACCATTGTCAAGGTAGAAGGTGATCAACGAGTGACACACCCCGTCAGAAACCGTTGTCGTGGTCGAAGGTGATCAATGAATGATACACCTCGCCAAAAGTCACAATCAAGCAAAAAGTATTATAATTCCATACTTGTAGCTCGTCACTTCGATTTTATAGCTGATCATTCTTCGTTTCCTTTTCTCACCTAAGCTTAAATATCCAATAAATTCATCTTTACTCCATTTTTATCTCTTTTAGTAACTAGAATGTTTTCTTCAGGGTTGCAATGGCTGGTGTGCCTGAAGTGGCCAAGGAAAAAATCTATATAAGTTTTTAGCAGATCCGTATAGATCAAGAAAAGGATTAGCTATATCAGTAGCATCAAATATGGTAGCAGTAACACTTGGGATCGAGACTAATGGCTCAATCCTTTGTCCATCTAACAATAGTTTTGTAGTTGTCATCTAACCTATTGTTGGTCTCACAAGCCGAGTAGGAATCATCCCTCTTACTTCTAAATAGAAGGTTGTACACCAATTATGCAAAACTGTGGAAGATGCTATATACGTACTTGATGCCATTATAGGCTTAGACTATAATGATAAAAAGCCATTGGAGCATCAAAGTACATTCCACTTGGTGGCTACAAACGGTTTTTAAAGCCCGAAGGTTTTAAAGGGAAGAGATTAGGCTTATTGAGGAATGTACACTACTATTTCTTACCAAAGTTTTTTAGCATCATTTATCCACTCTAATGTGAGAAAGTGTAAAAATCTCATACCATTTCCATCCAATTTTTGATCTTGTGATTAATTCAACATAATTTTCATAAATTAAGGCACGAAGGTGTAGTTTTGGTGGAAATGTGAACATATCCAATTTTATGGCTGCATATAGCCTTGACATAGGCTACGAACCCATGACAATGGTTGTTGAGTTCAAATTGGCCATTAACTCTTACTTAAAAGAGCTAGAGGTGTCTCCAGTGCGATCCTTTAAATATCTCATTCCAGTCAATGATGAATTTTCATATCTGAAAAAAACCAAGGAATACGGTCAACAACTTTTCCTTAACTTTGAAGCTATCAATGGCATTGGCAAGTAAGAGGAGGAAGCAATATTAAATATGGCTAAAATGTCAAGAGATAAATTCAAGAAATTAATGAGAGAGAATAAGCTAGACTCGCTGTTATCTCCTATGTCAATAGTATCCTTTATTTTTGAAAAGGTTGGATACCCAAGTCTTATTATCTCATCTGGATATGATACATAGGGGAAGCCTTTCAGCCTTTACTTTTCTAGATTGAAGGGCTTAGAGCTAACATTAATTGAGATAGCCTATGCTTTCAAGCAAGCAACCAAGATTAGGAGGTATCCTTCAATTATGCACTGAATCTATTACTGCTAGGCTAAATTCTCTTAACATAGAAAAAAATTGATCATGTTCATTAGTTACTGCATGTATGCTCAAGTTAGAAAAAAAATTGATTATGTTCACTAGTTGTTGCATGTACACTCAAGTTGAAACAAAAAATTGATCATTTTCAGTGGTTGCTGCATCTTTACTTAAGTTATTCTAGGATCCGAAAGTGATTTTGTTCTATGTCCTAGTTGTAAGAGAAAAGGCCATAAGAGTTGGCTTAGGATAGTTTAGATATCTCTCCATTGGAAGTAAGCCATGGCGATGTCCACTAAGGGTTTCTCGCTTTTTACCATTGGTTCTGTTTGATCAAGACAGTTTGTCATTTGGGTTAATTTCGAAATGAACCATGGATTTTCCATCAAAGAAGCAAGTGTGCATGATCTCCAACTCGCTTTTGAGCGAAACAACCTCACCTCAAGGCAACTCATCGAATCTTATCTCAGGGAAATTAACAAGATCAACCCCCTCCTTAGAGGGGTTGTAGAGGTGAATCCTGATGCTCTGAGTGAAGCAGCCAACGGTGACAGAAAGCACAAGGCAAAAGCACCAGGATCACTTGTAGGCTTGCGTGGTATTCCTGTTATGCTTAAGGATAATATTGCAAACAAAGATAAGGTGAACACCACGGCTAGCTCACTCCTGTTGCTAGGTTCCATTGTAACTCGGGATGCAAGCATAACAAAACACAATATATATATATATATATATACAAAAAAAAAAGAAGGGATCCATACCTAATGATTGTGTCTTCAACACTCCTATAGAGAAGTGTTAGTAGAGCAAAATCTGAGTCATTTGAATTTATAGAAGGAATATTATTACTATTAGTCAATATATATCCTTTAACGGAAGAATTCAAGTTGGACTCCAAGTAAAGAGACCCACTTGTGATTCGTTTCTTTAGTCTGAAATTATGTTGAAAATAAACACAAAATTCAAAGAATATATGAAGTAAAAAATTAAATTTTGTAAAAAAAAATTCTGAAGAATATTGTCCCATTTGGCATGCTGGTGACATTGGTGAACTTCAAGTTTCGTACATACTTCATGCCTAGCATACGCATGCTAGTATCTTAAAGTAGGGGCATTTGTAGGCATCAAAAGAATAATATCATTAATTAATTAAATTAAATATTTAATTGATTAAAAATCTCTTAATAGATTGGTCTAAAGGAATTAACTATCTATATTATCTCAAATTAAATTAATTAGAGATAAATCCTAGAGTGATTGACTCTTTTTGGAACTCTCTATCACCTAGCATTATAAATAGAGAGCTCCTTTAAGGGGTAGAGCAATACACACAGAAGAGAAGTCCTAACTCCTCAGAGAATTCAAAGCCTTTAGAATACCGATCATTCTTTGAAGTCAGAAGCTATTAAGCTTTCTCTTCAACCAAGCTGTTGTAAAGCCAGGAGATCTACAAGAGGACAACAGATCACAGACTGCCCTATCAACGATCAACCAAACCGCTACAAACTCAAGAAGAACTACAAGCCTTTGGCCATTTCTCCTAACAACCACTCATTCCAACTTTGTCAAGATTAAGCGTCAAGCCCTCGATAAATTTATTTTAGGAAAGTAAATTAGAGGATTATTCTTTGTGCAGAATTTAATACAGAGATTTGTACCCATATTCATATAAATAAAAAATCAAAGTTCATCACTAATTCGTGTTCTAAAATTTCTAGAC
This sequence comes from Firmiana major, assembly GCA_033439115.1. NCBI lineage: Eukaryota > Viridiplantae > Streptophyta > Magnoliopsida > Malvales > Malvaceae > Firmiana > Firmiana major. Next base: position 37,624,760 of record CM065908.1, on the reverse strand, counting down.
ATAAAATTTGTGTATACAATAGGGCATGTGGCTGGAAATGGATGGACATTTCATATTATAAAAATCTAAAAATCAATCACTTAATACCAATCCTTATGGATGCCAAAATAAAAATTAAACCAATTGAAATTTACACTAACATCTTGGCTTCTCTTAGAAGCCTTATAGGACTAAAAAATAAAGATTTTCTCTACCATTTGGAACCCCTTAACACATCTCAATCAGAACTAAAAGCAGCCAAGAAATATTCGGGGCGAAGTCAGCAATATTTTTGTAGCAATAAAATGGCGTGATTTTTAGAAAAAAATAGAAAAAGATTTGGGTTAAGGTCTCTTATACCAAATTTTCCTCTTCCTCTTGGCTACAACATATAATTCTTTTGGATCACTTTGAGAAGTTTTGAGGGTTGAAACAAAAGGCCAAATAGAATCTGACCTGCTAATAAGCGTCCTTAAGCAGTTTGGGTTTTGGAATTTTTTCTATATTCTTAGACGTAGAACCAGCCTTAGGTTAAGAAACTTTTGTTCCTCACCATTCCCTCTATAACATATAAAAAATTCAACTTGTCCCAAGGTTATTTGAGTGGTGAAACCTTGTTAGAAGTTGCGAGACAAAAATTGTCCTAAAATAAGGTAAGACCAACTTTGGCTTTTTAGATTTCTAGTTGGTTTAAGGTTATTTCAAGTGTTTTAAGACTATGGATGTGATGATTTACAGTATAGGAGGCTATTTAAACTTGGTCAAAGGAAGGTTAGGAATTTTAGAAAAATTTAGATTTAATATATGTTTAGTTTGGTGATGCTTTGAGAATTTTGGCTGAAATAGAATTTTGAAACAAATTGTGTAAGGTCACTTTAGGGTTTTGGCTGAACAAGGTTAATGTTGAAATGATGATTTGTGATGTCCATGTGATGCCATGATGTTGTTTAAGGTTAGAAAGATTGGCATATGTGATTGGATTGAATGAAAACATAAAGAAATAGAGAAAGCCATTTTTGGCTATGATGAAGAGATGAATAAATTAGCTTAAGTTAATGATTTTAATTACTGTTCGATTATGATAAAAAAGTATTAAGATAAATTTAGTCTTGAATGGATAAAATTTATCAACGCAACATTAAGATGCCTAATATGAGCAATTCAGCCATAAAAAACTTCATGGTGTAAATGAGAGGAACTAAGTGAGTTAGTTACTATTCGGAAATGAATATGGTGTATTAAAATGCATCAAGGCTTAAATGAAATAAATTTAACAAGGTTGCATTAAAGGCACCATAGGTGGTGCGTTTGGTCAAATGAAGAACCTAAGTGTGAACGACATAGTTTAATGAAGTTGGTTGTTGTTTATTACGTATTAAAGTTTATTAGGATGAGCTTAATGTTAATTGGAAGTGTTTGAATTGTGTATGGCAGCAAGGTGGTGAAATCGGACAAGGTAGTCGGTACTTAAGAGAGTGAACTTGCTGTTTTAGTATGCATAGAGTTAATGGATGTAATTTAAGACCTTAATGGTATCCCTTTACCTTGATTTTGATATATGAAAATATCTAAAGTAAGATTTGATTTCTCAAGATTAGTTTTACACGTTTCTTTTACTAGGAATTAGGAAAATACTAAATGATAGGAGAAAACGCTATTTCAAACTTGTTTACCAAACTTTCAAGGAAACTTGTATTTCTAGACTTACAAACCTAACTTTCATAACTTTGATAGCCTAAATCTTGTTTTCTCGATGCAAAATACTTTTTTGAAGAAAACCATGCTATTGAATTCAATTTCAAAATGAATTTCTTAAAGTTATGAGTATGAGATTGAAAATATCTGAGATATGTGAAATGTTTTGAGACTTAAGCATGCCTCATGTCCACGTGAATTAATTATACGTAATTACCTCTGTGGTAATTATTACCCACATGGTGAGTGCTACCAGTGTTTATGCCTTAGTTGTGTAAGACCCGTAAATTAAGATGTAATGTATATGATTAGTTGATGTACAGACAAGTTACATTACATATGAATTACAAGAAATAAACGTTTTTGGTTCCAAGTGTAAATGGATTGATAAATGAGTGTTGAAGTGATTTAGAATGAGATTAAATGGAGAATTTTCAGCACAAAGGGTGCATGATGAAGGCCAGATCGATCCCATGCAAGGAGAGATCGATCTCATGGTCAGGAAAACACAATACTAAGTATTCTGCAAGAGGAAGATCGATCCCTCACTCAAGCAGATCAATCTCCATTACTCTCGGGCTAGACCAAATCGATCTCCCCTTAAGGCCAGATCGATCTCTTATGCTCTCTGCCTGAGATAAATCAATCCTGTTTCATTGAGCTGATCGATCCCATGCAACACTGCAGATCGATCTCATGCATTCAACAGATTGATCTCATGCTTTCAAAATGTCGAGAACTGAAGGATTTAAGCATGGCCAGATCGATCTCCACCCTATGCAGATCGATCTCATCAAGCCATTTCTATAAAAATGGAGCAATTGGATATGAATTTCGTGGGACCAACCATTTCCTTCCATTTTCAATCTTAAACCTAACTTTCTCACTCTAAAACCATATCATTTCTATAAAGATTTAAGAAAAAGCCATTTGAGCAAAGTTATTCATTATAAAGAGAAGAACAACATAGTTTGGAATCAATACCCCATTGGTTGGATTGAAGGAGCAAGGAGTGTTCTTATTGGGAGCAAGAAGGAAATCAAGCTAGGTGAGTTTCTAATGCACTAACCGAAGTACATTTGTTTAGTTATTTATTTTGGAGTTGATTGGTATGTGTATTGATGATTAAAACTACATGGAATATAGTGGAACAAGTAAAACCTAGAATGAGTCTAGTGTGAGAACATGTCTTATGGGTGAGTTGATGATAAATGGATTATGTTCAAGTGTTAGTGGAGTAATATGCATGATTTTAAGATGATGGAATGAAGCTACATTATGAGGATAGTCAAATTATGAAAATGAGTATATAAGGTGTATGACAAAATGCCATAGTGAAATAAATGATGAACTAGAGACACTATGAGCATTAAATATCAGTTTAGTATGAATTAATGGATCTAAAAGAGTCCAATAGGCTCTCGAGATATGAGTAGAGGAATCAAATAAAGTCTTATAAGCGTTAATAGAAACTATATGTCGAATCGACTATAGTAAACGCAATGACTGTGTTATATTGGACCCAATTGATGTGGAATATGATTTTGTGCAGTCCCGAAGAGTTGGAGATGAAACGAACCGCGCAATCAAGCAGTTCTGGAGAAGTGGAATCACGCGACGTGATTCTAGGTAAGGGAATTTTGTAAGTATATAGAGATAGTTGCACATATTTTGTAGGTGTATATAGGGCTTTACAAATGTTTGGATATCTTGAAAAAGATTTATGATTGTGTGAACAACTACGAGTAGATATGATTTGATTTTTGAAGTGATTCTTATAAAAGGGGATAGTAAGGCTAATAATTGTATAAATCACATGTTTGATGTTTTATGAAAACACATTGCTTTGGTTTAAGCAAATCGATGGAGAGGCTGGCTATTTGATTTCTGTAAATTCATGAAATAGCACGAGGTATGTGCTGACTTTGTTTTGAAATAAGTTATGTTGAAATAAAGTTGTCTATTGTATTTACGTGAGTAAAATCGGGCTAGAGCTTTGCTAGTACTAGATTTTGGTGCTTTCATATGTATGAAACGTGCTAGAGCTTAGCTCGCACCTTGATTTGAATTGTGGTGATGTTTTATAAACCGTACTGGAGCTTCTGCTCATACGTGGATTTCGATTTACTTTCTTATGCATATAACTGTACTAGAGCTATGTGTGTACATGATTTCTTTATGATTTTAGGCATAAAGTTGTACTCGAGCATTACTCGTACGAAGAGATTTATTGATGATGCATGAATCGTGCTAGAGCTTAACTCGCACAGGTTTTCACACTGTGGTATGTATGATGTCGTGGAGATGGTAAGATCCTCAAGCCCAACATCCTTAATCCCGACGGGGTGGGGAGGCTTTCCTACGGTAAGATCTTTAAGCCAACATCCTTAAGCCCGTTGGGGTGGGGAGGCTCTTTTACATGAAAATGAAACGCTCTCACGTACACTGGAGATTGAATAGGTTACACATGGCATAGGGTAGATAAGACCTAGGCTGGCACCCCCAACCATGATATGGGTCCACGGAGTACGTTGTACTGTGTATATCACATGGAGTACACTATATCGCGTGGTTGTGATGATGATTTGAAAGTCTGGCGAAGAACAAACCCACATTCGTTCCAGCATGATGCCCCGCACACTGGGATCCGTGTGGTCAGGAATGATTATGACATAGTTGGCCAACATAGTCCTTGAGGCATAGTGACCGCTTGTCTCATATAATATTACGTAGTACCACATGGTTTTATACACTGAGTGTGATTGTGTTGTCCAGGGTAGACCCGATGGAGGGGTCGAGCCTTGTGGGATTTTGTTTAAAAAAATGATATTCTATTGTGATGAGATTTGATATGTTTTGAGAAAGTGATAAATCTTGAAGGATGTTTCGTATTGAATTTCCCTTTTTATGATGAGTTTTAATAACGATGATCACGAGAGGTTTTACCTGAGGATTTTACCATGTCTTACATGCCTATTTCCATGTTTTAGTACATGATATATGTATATACATGCGGTATAGTTTTATTTCCTCATGCTCCGATTATAAATGATTTATGCCATGACATTATCAGCATGTAGATAGTGTAGTTATCTACCATGCTTGCATTATTGTGAGATCTAAGAATTTTAGACGTATTTTAATTATGTAATATGAACTTGAAGTGTAATTTATTGAGCTAAGTGAAATGTATATGTGATGAATGAGAAATAATCCAAGTAGTGAATTGTGGAAATTATATTTGGATATTTACGTGTAAGTGTTTAACCTAAGTGTGAAACTATGAGGTTAGATCGATCTTGGAGAAGGAGAGATCGATCTGGTGAGTTAAAAATGACAAGGAAGGAGGAAAGTAAGTGAGCAGATCGATCTCCAATGGAAGAGGATCGATCTCCTTATGATTCTGTTTGAGAGAAGATCGATCTCATTAGGAAGGGATCAATCTCAAAATGTTTCTGTTTGGGAGAAGATCGATCTCCTCAAGGAGCAGATCGATCTCATAAAGCTATAAAGAGATCGATCTCACCCCTCGACAGATCGATCTCCTAGGTATAAAATTGCCCAAAATCATCCCCAAATTCAAATGCAGATCGATCTCATCAAGAGCCAGATCAATCTCCTACCCTCCGTCTATATAAAGAACCCCTTCTTTCTCCTGCAATTTCATTTTCTCTCTCTTTAAAACCCCATTTTCACCCGAGCCCTAGCTTTCTCACTCATCCATAGCACCCATTTTCTTCTAAATCAGAGGCTGTGGCAAGAAGGAAAGTTGTTCCTCATCAAAGGGAGAACAACATACTTGGAAATCGGAAGATGGATTGAATCGAGGTAAGAGATAAGCTCTCCGCAAGTTTGGGTAATTTCTAAACCTCGATCTTGATATTTGAGATAATTTTGGTGATAATGGATATTGGCATTGTGTTGAAATAGCTGGAAAATGATTAGGGATTGATGAAATTACAATGTAGTTAGAGTGATGATGATATTTAGCAATTTTGGTAATTTTGGGAATTTTGAGTTATAAATGAAAATTTAGACAATGTGGTGAATTAGCATAGATATTATGGCATGGGAAGTGTAGGATGTTGAGATGTTGTGAATGAGATTGTGGATTGAGATAGAGTTATGAGAATTGAGAGATTTGAGGTGTTATGAACAATTATGCTCGATTTTGAGAATCGAGGTTACTGTGGTAATGAGTATTGATGTTTAACATCGTTTGGACAGCTCGGGAGTTTCAGAGTGGGATGCGAGACTAGTCCATGACAAGGGGGAAACGATTGCACTATACGAGGTGCAAAGAGGTCAGGGAAACTAAACCATTTGTGTATGTGATTTGTGAACTATTATAGCATGATTTGCGATTTATAAAACAAGCATGTTTGATGTGTTGTGTTTTGATGAGAATGCACACGATTTTTATAGCCAGTTGGAGCCCAATGTTTTTATGAGTTTATAAGCTACGTGTGAAACCACTTTATAAACCGTTGAGCTTGTGTGAGAAATGAATTGGGCTCTACATTAAGGCAATATTGAGATTTGAGAAATGTGTGCGTGTTCTGCCGGTTGGAACTCAGTTTTTAATATGTTTTGTGTTGAGTACAAAACGATTTTAAATGAGTTTTATGAGAGAAAAACCATTATGAGTTCTACGTTAAGGCAAACTAGTTTTATATGATAATGGCTATTGATAAAGACTTAGGTGTGTAATTTTGAGTACACACCGGGCATTGCTCTGGTAGCATGTAAGCCAGATTCTTCTCCGTTCTGGTAACGTGAAATCCCTTATTCTGTGGTTGTGCCACGTCTATTATGTGGCTGTGCCACGTATATTTGGTGGCTTTGCCACGTGAGATCCCTTATCCTGTGGCTGTGCCACGTGTATTTGGTGGCTGTGCCATGGGCGAACCCTATTATGTGGCTGTGCCACGTATATTTGGTGGCTTTGCCACGTGAGATCCCTTATTATGTGGCTGTGCCACGTGTATTTGGTAGTTGTGCCACATGTGAATCTAGATCTGTGGCTGTGCCACGTACAAATCTAAATCAGTGGTTATGCCACGTGTGTTTGGTGGCTGTGCCACGTTCATTATTATTACAGTGATTTTTTCACGTTTATCGAGAAAGCCATTATCGTATTATTTTCACATGCTCGTTACTGCTCTATACTGAGCCTTTTATTTCATGTTTCCACATGGTTTTTAGATATGAGAATGTTGATTTGAGAACTTTCATGCTATGATTTCAAATGAGTATTCTGAGTTTCACATACAAATAAATATTTTATGATGTGCATTATGGTTTATATAATGAGTCCCTTACCCCCTTACTGAGCGATTTAGAAGCTCACCCTGTTTTCTTTCCCCCCAAATTTCTTCAAGTGAAAAGGGTTTCCCTGCAACGTACGGAGTAGTGGCTAGTGGAGGACTTGAGCTCCAGGCCATATATTGTGTTTTAAGGTATCATTTATCTTTTCATGTACCCAGACAATTATTGTAATTACAAACACTTATTGTATAACCTCGTAAGGGATGTATTAGGATTAATTAACTTAACATTGAGGAATGTATATGATATGATATATACTATCTAATGATGAGATCCTGAGGTATGATATGCATGATGATGTATGACACTACACAAGAATGCAACCTTAATTGTGATTTGATGAGTAAAAAGTTTTTAAATTAGCCCTATTTTCCACGTTTTCGGGGCGTGACAATTATTGCCTTATTGAGCATGTGGTTGCTGATCCCTCTATTTTCCCCCTCTACAGAGTACACGTAGTAGCCCAGTGAGGACTGAGGCGTTATATTTGGACATCCACTGCACTCCATCGCCAAGAGGTATAAATACATGGATCTTTTTATATCTAAACCTGTAAAGGCACAGCAATCATTTTGAATTGTAATATGGGGGATGTAATTGTTAGAAAACATGTCATGTATAAACTTATGGCCTAACTTTCAATGTATGACATTGTTCTCGATTTATTGGAAATGAATGAGAAATGATGATTAATATTGACTCATAGCCCAACTGTTATTGGTGAGGGTTATTTACGACCGAGTTTGGAAAATGAAAAATGTAAAAAATTTATAGTGATTTTTAGATGAATTAGATAAAAAGGGTCGTGACAGAGATTGGTATCAGAGCTGAGTTAGCCTATTATGATTCAGTAATAATAAGTGGGAAAGTTACATCCCTATATTACTGTGCTTTTGTTTAGATATAACTGTGTATACCACGATGGAATGAGACTAATAAATGATTATGAATACAGGAAGTTAGGCACTATGCCTGTTACACACCAAAGTAGAGGGGCGGGTGCATGTACTAGAGGCAGTAGAGGTAGGCCTGAGAGCCATGCGGAGCCACAGACTGATTAGGCTCCACAAGACCTTGTTGAGAGACTAGGGGATATCGAGGCACGCTTCGCTAGGATAGAGCGGAGTATTGAGAGCCTAGTAGAGATAGTCACAAAGGTATTAGGTGCCAGTGATAGACGAGGTCACGGAGTGCAGCCTACTACTACTGGACAGGCAGTTGTAGAGGCGGAGAGGCCTCAAACTACAGAGACTATTACACCTCCAGCTCAGGATACTGCTTCTCCTATCGCTCCATAGCTGAGCGAGAGTAACTTGGGGTATGACTATGAGTTGGGCAAATTAAGACAGTTCCAGGAATTGAAACCTCTATTGTTTAAAGGGGTAAAAGATCTGGTTATTACTAAGGACTGGTATACGAGATGGAGAAATTGTATAGGTTCTTCAGATGTACATCAGCTGAGAAAGTGTCTTTTGTCGTATTTATGCTGAAGGGTGAAGCAGAACACTAGTGGAGATCCACCGAATCTATTTTGAGAGCCCGACACTCTAAGATCACATGAGAGATATTCTTGGAGGCCCTTAGAAGGAAATATATTCTGGCCACCGCACAGAGGAAGTTGCAGATGGAATTCATTAACTTGGTTCAGGGGAACCGTTCTGTGGATGAGTATAAATCGAGATTCATGTCTTTGAGGAGATACGACCCGGATACAATAAGCAGTGAGACTCGAACGGTCTAGAAGTTCATGGATGGATTGAGATTAGCTATTTGGACTAAGTTAGCTCCATTTGACTTTCATACTTATGAAGAGGCAGTGCACAGGGTACAATTGTGTGAGTAGGACTTCAAGCGTAATGCCTCCGAGCTTGGAAAGGTTACCGTTAGGAGAGATGGAGACCGAGAGAGATCCGAGTTTGATAGAGTGGCCAAGAGAGGAGGCTAGAGATTTTACAAGAAGTGACCCAAGATTGAGGAGGTGCAGGAGAGAGCTGCTAGACCTCCCGTGTACCCGACTTTGACTGCACCGAGGGGTATTTTTATTGGAGGACCACAGTCTGCTATTGAGCAGTGTAGGAGGTGTGGCAGATTCCATGGAACTAAGCCTTGTCAGATGCCCCCTGTTACATGTTATAGGTGTAGGAAGCCAGGGCATATCAGGAGGTATTATCCTGAGATGATGGAGACTGCCCCACTGAAGGGCAATGAGCCAGTAAGAGCTTCAGTTGAGACAGCTGCTCCTAGAAAGAGGGCTACAACTAAGGAAAAAGGGAAACAGGAGATTGGTGTGAGTAGAGGACGAGTGCACGCACTAGACCAGGACACAGCAGACGCATCGACGGATGCGATTAAAGGTACCATCCTAGTTTTTTATTTAGAAGCATTTCTATTGTTTGATCCTGGTGCCATGCACTCCTTCATATCACCTTCCTTTACACATAAATTGTTAAAGTATATAAAACCCACACTGTTAAATACTAGCTATATGCTAGATATATGATATAGAGAATGATATATGGAACTGTTGTATAACCCAGATCATGTCTACTACCTACCATAGCCATCAATACTTTATTCCCTCTATTAAGGATAACTACTTTATTCCCTTCGTTGAGGATGACTTATTATGTGGACCGCATGGTTTGCTATAGGGTCTTTGCCTAGTTTCCATCTTAACTTATGTTTTGAACATTGTGATTACATTATGAACTTATGTGAAACCATTTGTGAACTATGTGACCTATTGTGGTCTTATGTGAAAATATTTGTGAACTATGTGAAGCATTTTAAATCTAATTTTGAGAACATGATCTACTTACTTATGTGATAGTACTTGTGAACCATATGGAAGTATTTTAAGATTATGACTTATGAGAAATGTGACTTTTACACGACGTTTTTTATTTTGAAAATACAATTATGAATATTTTGAAATGCGAAATGAATTTCCAGCATCACTCTTTTACAAACTATTTTGATGCTATTTATCTTTTAAATGCATTTCTTACTGGCCTTTCCCTAAACTTACTCCCTACTCCTTTAGATTATTTATAGTGAGCTACCAACAGAGTACACACTATAGGTCAGTGGACTGAAGTTTCCCCAAGCTACCTTTCATACCTTACGCAGTATATACCTCTCTTTTGTATTTATTTCCAATAGTCCTACTTCAATCTTTACCAGTACTTGCTAGGAAATTGGAGCACATTTACCATGAATTTCATTACGAGTTTATCGAGGACTAAGGAAGGTCATGATGTCATTTGGGTGATAGGAAGATTTTGGTTCCCGATTTAATTGAGCAAGTTACTAAGGGTGTTAAGATTTAATTGTGACAATCTTCGTACAGATCAGAGTAGGCAGAAGAAGTATGTTGTTGTACTCAAGCGGCCACTTGAATATTGGATCAAAGATTCTGTGTTCCTTAAGGTATTTTTGAGTAACGGTATCAGGCATTTCAAGAAGAAAAGAAAGTCGAAGTCCATACCATTAGTTAAGGTTCTCAGGCAGCATCATTCGACTAGAGAAGCTACTTAGAGCTAGAGAGCCTCCTGAAAGAGAAGTACCCTCATCTATTCTTATGGACCTAGATGAATTTAGAGGACCACATTCCTAAAGTAGGAAAGAATGTAAAATTCTCAAATTTCCCATATCCATTTATAAGTTAACTATGTGATATGTCAAGTGTGACAAGTGTTAATGTATAACTCAAGGAATATTCAAGGAGCATGGAAATTGGAGAATTGGAGCTAAGTATTGGAATATGAAGTCCAAGGAAAGAATTTAGAGCATGAATTTCAAATATTCATGCTCATGCAAGTGTGTTTGCATGCATGGGAGATAGGTTAGCATTAGTGAAAAAGAATTAAGTTAGCAATTTCTAAGTTAACGAAAAACCGAGAGAACCAAGTAAGTAAAATAAATTTAATAAAATTTTATGGGTTAATAAAAATTAAATTAACACTTTAACAAATTAATATAGGGTATAAACACTTAGAATAAATTAAATTAGGCTTGAATTACCATGGCTAAAGTAATAGAATAAATTAGAGAAGTGAAGTCGTAAGCTTAAGGAAAAATGTTGCTTGTAGTAAAGAATTCAACACAAAATAAGAAAATTGTTTGAAGCCCAAGATAAACTCGGAATGATCCCAAATTTTATACACTTATTCTTAAGGTATTAATGATTTTTAGGTAAAGTTTGGATGGAAAACAAGGTCATTAAGGCCTCGAGAAAAATTACACATCGAAACTTGTCAAAAGCAAAATTTTGATTAGTGCATTTGATTTAAGGATTAATTAAAGGCTGTTTTGAAGATTTTAATGGAAGCCAATGCTATGGTAATTAAAGGAAATAGTATAGTATTATTAAATGATAATTTGGAGCTCAAGTGATGCATTTTTATTGGCTGCTAATAAGCAATAAATTAAATTATAAGATCTGAAATTTAGAGCTACCTACTCCCACTCATACTAACTCCCACTAAGTAACCACTTATATAATATTGTTTGGCCAAACAATTGAACTATATCTTAGGTTATTAGACAAGAAATTTTGGGCTGAATATAGGAGAAAGAAATGTGGGTCAGGTGGCTGGAAATGGATGGAAATTTCAAATTTAAAAATTAGTCACCTAATACCACTACCTATGGATACTAAAACAAAATTTAAACCACTTAAAATTTACACCATCTTCTTCTCCTCTTATAACCCTTATAGGAATATAAAATAAAGATTTTTCTCAACCATTTGGAGCCCCTTACCATGTCCCAATCAGACTAGCTAAGGTGATTTTGGTACTTGAGAGAGTGAAGTTGCTATCTCGGCATGCATAGAGGTAAGGAATGTAATTTAAGTCATTAATGGTATCCCTTTCCTTTGATTTTGATATATAAAAATATCTAAAGTATAATTTGATTTTTCAAGATTAGTTTTATGTATTTCTTTTACTATGAATTATGAAAATACTAAATTATAGGAGAAAACACTATTTTAAACTTGTTTGCTAAACTTTCAAGGAAACTTGTATTTTCAAACTTAGAAGCCTAACTTTTAAGACTTTGATAGCCCAAATCTTGTTTTCTCGATGCATAATACTTTTTAGGAAAAAAAACCATGTAATTTGAACCTAGGTAAAATTTGAATTTGAATTCTAAATGAGTTTCAAAAAATCACTAGCTTTAAACTTATGTGAATTTTGAATTCGATTTCTAAATAAATTTCTAAAAGTTATGAGTAGGAGATTGAAAATATTTGAGAATCTATGTGAAATGTTTTGAGACTTAGGTCACCTATAGTGTATGCCACTAACATGTCATGGAACACCTTTTTGGCGGTTGATTTTGAGATTCATGTCCACTGGCATGATTATATGTAATCGCCTTTGTGGCGATGATTACCGATATGGTGAATACTACCAGTACCCGTGCCCTAGTTATGTGCTAGCTATATATGATATTGAGAATGCTAGCTATATGCTAAATATATGATATTGAGAATGATATATGAGAACTGTTGTACGACATTAATCCAGTCTACAGCCTACTATGGTCATCGATACTTTATTCCTTCTATTGAGGATGGCAACTTTATTTCGTCTATTGAGGATGAGTACTTTATTTCGTAAAACCCAAAATTTCCATATTAGTAATTAAATGAAAGTTGAGAAATAACCAAGCATTCAGAATAATGTTATGTAGGCCCAAAGTGATCAAAGCGCTCGGGATTATGGAACTATGCTCGGTGGCACTAAAACTAAGGTAAGTCTCTAAACCTGCGAATTCACTTAATATTATGCATATGTTTATGAAATGATGTTGGGAAGTGAAAACTAAAGTAATGGAAGTGAAAAAGTTAATAAAACTTGAGTTTACGATAAACCGAGAATAATGGGCCTAGTAAGGGAATAAATTTGAAATAAATTATAGAAATTAAAGAAAATTATTTCGAGACCATGAGAAGTTAGTATAAGAAAATATTTACTTAGGAAATTAAAATCAAGTGGAAATATGGAGGTTTTAGAGTTCAAATGAATTTTTAAAATAAACCAAAAGCTTAAAGCCATTCTGCTCGGTATTGACCCAATCGAGTAAAATGAGCTCAATCGGGGAAACTTTCTTAAACAAGTGACCCCCAAAGTTGTATGAGAGATACTAGAGACATAATAGAATATCAAAAAATTGATAATTTGAAAGAAGTTGGATTAGAAATAATTTTAATTAATTTTACAAAACAGGCCAGAAAATCTGCCAAGTCCAAGTCAACAGACCACTCATGAGAACCCTTAGATTTGATGAACCTCCTCACATCTAATGGATCCCATCTCCTCCATATTTTTATTACACTTAATAAGCTAACCATGGCCCTTGGAAACACCTGATTATCCCTTCAGTCGAGAGAGAACCAGCCATTTCTTCACCCTTCTTCATTCCCGTAAGCGGTACTGTAGAGTCAACTTTGAGAGATTTTTTCGGTGACCTTCCATCCAGATTTAAGGAACAAACAAGAAGGGAAAAATCTTCACTGTGAGTCCTCTTTAACATATAAAAAATCCAGCAAAAAAAGAGGTCATCTGCTAGGAGAATTTTAGAGAGAAGTTCGTAGGGCAAAACTGCTCTGTTCATGAGTAAGTGAGTTTTTATTCTTGATGAATCTAGTTGATTTTTCTTGTATTTTTGAGTGAATCTAAGTTGTAAACCAGATACTTTACAGTTGAAGGCTGATTTAGAGAATTATTAGAGTGATTAGCTTTGGTCAAAGGTAAGAGAAAATTTATGAATGATGAAGATGATGAACAATGTTCTCGATTGGTGATTTTTAGGAATTTTGTTGTTGAATGAAATTGATGAAAATAATTGATAATTCTATTAAAATAGAATTATTTATATTTAATTTCTTAATTAACTATTTTAATCCCCATATTATTTTATTAATTATGCCCTCTTTTTAATTAAAATTCTCTTATTTGTAAATAAATTAAATCCAGATGAATTTGATTAACCTCCTCACATTTAATGGCTCCCATCTCCTCGATATTTTTATTACACTTAAGAAACTAACCATGGCCCTTGGAAACACCTGATTATCCCTTCAGCCGAGAGAGAACCAGCCATTTCTCCCTCCTTCTTCATTCCCGTAAATGGTACTATACAACCAACTTTGAGGAATTTTTTCGATGACCTTCCTGCTATATTCATGGAACAGCCAAGAAGAGAAACATATTTCCTTTGAGTCCTATATAACATATAAAAAATCCATCAAAAAAAGAGGTAATCTGCTAGGAGAATTTTTAGAGAGAAGTTTAGAGGGTAGAATTGACATGTTCATGAGTAAGTGGAAGTTTTTATTCTTGATGAATCTAGTTGATTTTTCTTATGTTTTTGAGTGAATCTTGTAAGACCCGATATTTTTGAGTGCATTTAAAAAATGCAAAAGGACTTAAATGGCATTCCCGAATACGTGCAGGGGCAAAATGGTCAAAAGACCAAAATTCGGTATTTATCGGGACAAGAAAATTTAATTAAAAATATGAGAATGAGAAATCTTGATCAATGATGAAGAAATAATTAAATTTCGGGTTAAATTGATCAAGATATGAATTTTTGGAATATTTAATTTGATAAATAATCGACTGAAAGTTTACCCGAAAATATATTTAATTGTGTAGCTCGACAATTGGCATCCACTGAGAGCTCGAGACAGCCTCGATTTGTATACGATTAGGGAATAACGGGTAAGTGACCCTTATTTACGACAATTTTATATCGTTATGCGTGATTGATATTTAACGCATAAATTACGGATTTAATTTCCGCATAAATGAATTAAATTCTGGAAAATTAGATAAATTGTCGTAAATATTAAATTGAGATATCAGAGAATTTAGAACGAGGCTAAATAAATTACTGATGGGCCCAGAGAGCCCAATAGGCCTCGATAAAGTGTGGTAAACGGGCTTAAGGCCGATTAAGGCCCATTATGGTGCATCGGGCCCAATATGGGTAAACGGGCCCAATGATTTAAATAAAGCCTAGAAAATTGTGAAATACAATTAATTGTATTGTATTTGACCTGATGAATGTGTATCCGCAGTGCCGGAGATTTGATTTGGATTCAGAGCAAATCGGACTGCGTGACGAGACATCAGTGGAAAAGGTCAGACTGTACAGAAAATGAGGTAAGGGAATTGTGTGAGTAGCTAGAGGTAGCTACGCGTATTTTAATAGTGTTCTGTACACTGAATATGTATGTATGCCTTGATGATGTATAAAGATCCTAAAAGTGGTTTAAATAATTTTGAGGATCGAAATAGGTGAAAAGACTATTTTACCCCTATTGAGGGAAGTTCACCTAAGGATGGTGAAAGCATGACATGCATGGAATGCATGATTTAAGGATTTTTATGATTAAGGAATTTTCTTGATTTTAATCAAAGTAAAGCGATAGATTGGCCAGTAAATGGATGAATTTCACAAAATAACACTACGTAGGTGTTATTAATATTTAAATAGAAATTTCTTTGAAAAACGGCCAACTATCAGTTTATATGGAAACAGATAGTGCCGACACGTAGTTCGCACTATATCTGCGTTTGTGAATGTGCATAAATGTGCTTGAGCAGTTGCTCGCACCGACTTGTGACATCATATGCATGAAATGTGCTAGAGCATGGTGCTCGCACTGATTTTTAATATTGTGAAATGAGAGCTGCTGGAGCCTAGCTCGCACTCTGTTTTGACATGTTTTGACATGTCTTGATTTGTTTTAACGTGGTATGCATAAAATAGTGCTGGAGCGATTGCTCGCACTAGTTTTAATGATTTGACATGCATGAGAGATGCTGGAGCTTAGCTCGCATCCTGTTTTGATTTAATTATGCATAAAAGCCGTGCTGGAGTGAAACTCGCACGAGATTTGATTTAATTATGCATAAAGTCGTGCTGGAGTGTAACTCGCACGAGATTTGATTCATTTGAGCATTCATTTGTGCTGGAGCGTTGCTCGCACAAAGTTTTACGTAGTTTTCATAATTCATTTGAATGTCGTACTGGAGTTTTTCTCGTACGAGGTTTTCACTGAATTTATATACATATCCGTACTAGAGCGTTGCTCGTACGTGGAACTTACATGAAATTATAATCAGTTTAAGTCGTACTGGAGCGCTGCTCGTACGCAGATTTCACTGATTTTTATGAAACCGTGCTAGAGCTTCCCTCGCACGAGGTTTTCAGATATCATGAATATGCATGGAGCCGTGCTTGAGCTTCGCTCGCACAGGGATTTATATTACATGCATATAGCCGTGTTGGAGCCTCCTGTAGACTGTGTGTCACAGTGAGATGATATGCTCACACGTGCATTCTGAGACAGAGATGATATGGGTGGATAAGACCTATTACAGGCACCCCTGATTGAGCTTGGGTCCACGGAGTACGTTGTACCGTGTATGTCACGCGGAGTACGCTGTACCGTGGGGATTGTTGGAGTGGAGTGGCATGAGCCACGAGGCAGCAAGCCTTGCCCTCGCAATCCTGGTGTTATGCTGTTCTGGCGGGTAGGACGACCCACCTCCCGTTTCAGGTGTGATACCCCGCACACTAGGTACCGTGTTGCCAGGGATCACTAGGATATGGCCATAGTCCTCGATGTTACTGTTAATTACCTGATTGTCTCACATGATATAACTTGTGGTCTGTTAGACCAGGGTAGACCCGAAGGAGGGGTCAGGCCCCCGATTTGATGATTTGATGATTTCAGATGATTTTATGATATGCGACCCTGAAAGAAGGGTGGTTTTATAACTCAAGTTTTATAATGAAATATAACAAATTGTTTTATGAGTTTTGAGATGATTGACCCAGAGGGGTTATTTTATACTGCGTTTTAAATGAATTGATTTAAATGCAGTGGCATGATGTGTTTTCCATGCTTTCATTTGAAAACCTTGAATTGTCTTACATGACATGAAAGACTGCATGATCTTGATTAAATTCATGCTTAATATGATTTAATGATGTCACATAAAATGCTTTGAATGCATGAGTTACATGATTTATATATGCACAAATAGTTTTGGATAAACTATGGCATTGAATATGCATGACTTTGTGCGTGTAATTTTAAATGAAAAGAAATGGATTTAAGGGCATGGCATTATGAGCATGTAGATAGTGGAGCTATCTACTTACTTGCATAATTGCCTTACTGAGCGTGTGGTTTGCTCACCCCCCTTATTTTCCCATCTTTTCAGAGCACTTGTAATAATTATTGAGCGGCTGAGGACTTGCATGCTTAATATCCGCTGCTTGCTGCTTCCCATCGAGAGACAGGTATACACATTTGTATGGTTTTGTATCTAAATATGTAATGCACAGTACTGTAAACGGATATTATGTCGGGGATGTAGAGTCATGTAAATACCATTGGGTATGTGTTTATTTAAAGTCAAAAGGATAGTAGACTCTGATATATGATTATGGGAATGAAATGTTAAATAGTGTGAGGTGACTAACACCGAATCATAGCCCAACTGTGTTGTAGGATGGTCACGACGAGAGAAAGGTAAGAATTAAATAATAAATGAAAAAGCGAAAAATTTACTCTGATTTTTAGGTAATTCGGGTCGTGACAGGTTTAATGGTATCAGAGCTTGAGTTGGCCTGATATGAGTCGGTGTTAGTGGTTAAGGAAGTTTACATCCCCATGTACTGTGTATTGTTTAGATACAATTGTGTATATCGAGATAGAAGTGCAGCTAAGAATTTGGTTTTAAATGCAAGAACAGACTCATTGACTGATAGCCGCTATGGTTGAGAGGCGAGTACACGAGCTCAAGGCCGTTGAGGTAGGCCCATGAGTTGTACTGAGTCGCCACATGAGACTTGAGATGAGATTGACGTGGAGGCTGGTTGATCATGCCCCACAGAGTCCAACAGAGAGATCGGACAGAGTCTGACAAAGAGATCGGATAGAGTCTGACAGAGAGATCAGACAGTATTGAGATACGCTTCGCGAGGTTGGAGCGGAGTGTGGAGAATATTTTGCGAGCTAATTGCTCAGGGTATGTATGAGGGCGAGTCGGAACATTGATGAAAGTTCGCTCGACCCATTTGAAGATTTCGACATCCAGAATGGACATGAAAAAAAAAAAATTCTATATGTATTCCGGTGACAGAATATCCCGGATATTGTTTTAAAGGAAATTACAGATGACATTATTTACTCTGACCCAGAGGAACATGTTGATTGACGAGTATGATACTCAGTTTATATTCCTGGGCAGATGTGACTCGGACACGATAAACAGTGAGAGTCGAGATGTCTGAAAGTTCATAGAAGGACTCAGATTATCAATTAGAGTCCGATTGGCCTGTTAGACATCACTACCTATGCCGAGGCAGTGCGCAGACAACAGTTGTGTGAATAAGATCATGAGTTGCACGCCTCTGAGATTGAGAAAGGTAGTGAGGGCCGAAATTTAGACAAAAAGAGAATAGAGAATGACAAAGATGTCAGAA
This sequence comes from Firmiana major, assembly GCA_033439115.1. Classification (NCBI taxonomy): domain Eukaryota; kingdom Viridiplantae; phylum Streptophyta; class Magnoliopsida; order Malvales; family Malvaceae; genus Firmiana; species Firmiana major. The sequence goes on along the minus strand of CM065908.1, from coordinate 37,606,241 downwards.
CAAGAAAAGGTAGTTTGGTAAAGGCTTTGAGCTGATAAATCATGGGGTAAGTTGATTGATAAACCCCAGTGTATCTAATTTCAATACTTACGAGGGGTATTGTGATTTGAGGACCCCGACCTGCTACGTAATAGTATAACAGAGTAGCAGTGTGAACAGTGTAAGATGTGTGGTAGTTACCACGAAAATAAGATGTTGGACGAGGGCGAGTGTATGCCTTGGACCAGGACACTACTGATGTTTCATTGGATGTGGTGGAAGATACCACACTGGTTGTGAATAATGAAATAATTATTTTAATTGATCCTGGTGCCACGCATTTATTCATACCGCCTTCAGTTGCTTATAAGTTAGTGAAAAAAATGTGAAGCCTATACCTTTAAGCATGAAGAGGATGATAGTTAGTTGATTTTCACTAACTGAATATGGGTATAGGGATTGTAAGTTGAAAATAGGGGAGAAAATATCACTGAAAAGTGTATTGTAACTTGACAAGTAAGGAAAGAGTTTGTCACAAGTGATATATAAAAGGAGATATATTGGAATAAGAGACGTATGCAAGGTAAGGATATCCTTGATATGCAAAGTAAATTGGATTAAGCGGTATGTAGTCAAGTCTGAGGGATAATAAAGGTATTTTAAAATACTTCCCTGCCTGAAGATTTGACAGCGTCTGGAAGCGCACGCATAATCTATAGATTGAATTCGACGGTCATAATATATACATTAAAATTTGGGTACCTTTGCTGGTACGATAAAGAAATAAAGAACTTAATTAATCATGAAAGTTTAAAAATTAAAATTTTATAAAATCCGTTACTATAAGGAAAAAGGAAATGACGCGGGTTAGTAGCTTGACCAGAAGCTATTTCAAAACGACTTTATACGTTTATGCGTACATAGGTCAAGGATATTGGTGATTGAATAATGAGTGGAACTCAACTATGATATGGTATTTAAAGCTTACCTGGACCGATTGGTTATCGTTTTTAATGATGATATTATGATGTATTCGAAGTCCAGGGATGAGTATGAGTCGCAACAGGAAACTGTCTTACAGACGAGGTGTTGAGAGTTTCTTGAAATGGGCTGCTCAGTTGAGATGTCTCGTTTGGAAAAAGATTTCATACGAGTAGTATGATAAGTATGAAAATGGCTTCAATGAGTTTTGGTATATTGGAGTAATGAACTGACCACCGTAAGTATTCTCACTATAACAAACAGCTCAAGAGGTTTCAGTGTGTATGGATACCTCCAAATAAGGATTGGGCTGTGTATTGATGTAAAATGGGAAGATAGTCGTTTATGGATCTAATTAGTTCAAGGACCATGAGAGAAACTATCCGATCCATGATTTAGAGTTGGCAGCCGTAATGATTACACTGAAAGTATGGCGCCACCACTTATACGGTAAGAAATTTCGAGTATGCACTGATCGTAAAAGCCCCAAGTATCTGTTTTAACAGAAAGAGTAGAATATGAGATAACCAAGAGGGTTAGAGCTTCTAAGGATTATGAGTGTGAACATTGTACCACCCAGGAAAGGCTAATGTAATGGCTGATGCTTTGAGCAGAAAGAGCCTCGGGATGGTATCACATAAGATGGTCAGGGAGCGAGAGCTGCTAGAGCAGTTGTGAACCTCAGTAGTGATGTGATCCCTTCTTGATGATGACGGTGATTTTATGACAGCTAGCCTGAGGTTAGAACCGGATTTGTGTGACCGGATTTGCCAGGCTTAGCGTGATGATCGGCATGGTGTCGATAGTGTGGGTCAGATTCAGAAGGGTACAGTGACAGAGGTCACAGAGAGTGATGATGATTCACAGAGGTTCAGACACAATATAAGTGCTCCCCAGGACCACAGTTGATGAGATAGTATTATTATCAGAAGCTCACTCTTCGGGATATACAGTGCATCCGAGAAATAATAAATATATTTGAATCTCTGAAAAGGGTATTGGTGGTCAGATATGAAAAGAGATATTGTAGAGAATTGCGGAAAAGTGTCTCGTATGTCAGCAGAGTAAGGTAGAGTAAAAGAAGTTGCAGGGTTATTGCAACCTCTACCTATATTGACATGGAAATGGGAACAAGTGACCATGAAGTTGTGATGGGTTATAGAGGACCCGAAAGAATCACGAGGCTATCTAGGTGATAGTCGATAGATTGATTTAGTCTACCCACCTTCTAGTTATGGAAATCCTCAGATACTCTAAGTGTGTAGGCGAATATATGTGTATGGAAAATTATGGATCATTGTGTAACGTTCCAGTGAGCATGATATCAGATAGGGATTCCCGCTTCACTTCCCACTTCTGGGAATATGTTTTTGGAAGCTATGGGAACCCGATTGTGTGTTAGCACAGCTTCCACCCTCAGACAGATGGTCAGTCAGAGAGGACTGTACAGGTTCTGGAGGATGTGATGAAAGCGTGTGCAATTGATTTTATGAGCTCCTGGGATGATCAGTTGCTACTAATCAAATTCGCCAGTGATGACAGTTGTCACTTGAGTATCGGGATGACATTATTTGAGGCATTTTATGGCCATAGGGATTGTTTCCCTGACTTGGATAAGAAAAGTGGGTGACAAATAGAGAATTGTTCCCGAATTGGTAAGACAAACCTCTGAGGATGTTCAGTGGATTTGTGAGATATTAAGAACACCTCAGAGCAGATAGAAAAAGCTATGCTGACAAGAGACAGAAACCATTGGAATTCACGAAGGGTGAATCATTACTGTTGATAGTTACTTGTCCTAAGAGCATAAGGACGTAACGATATACGGATAAGAGATTGGACAAAGTGGAAGGTAAGACCTGTAGGTTGGTATTACCACTTGAATAAACAGGCATCCACAATGTGTCCTATCTTTTGATGCTTAAGAAATAATATCCGGATCCGATATATGTGATCGGATATGAGCTCCAACAGTTTAGCTCAATGAAAGAGTAATGTATGAAATCGAGTTGGTTATTAAAAATGGAAAGAGAAAGTGTTGAGGGTTAAGATGATCTCCCTAGTTAAGTATGATGGTAGTATTACACTCCGGAGAAAGTCACTTGAGGATGACTGTATATGATATGATAGATGTAACCGGAGTTATTTCTGGACTCATATTACTTGGTTCTAATTTGGAGGACCAAATTTTTTTAAGTGGGGGAGATTGTAAGACCCGATATTTTTGAGTGCATTTAAAAAATGCAAAAGGACTTAAATGGCATTCCCGAATACGTGCAGGGGCAAAATGGTCAAAAGACCAAAATTCGGTATTTATCGGGACAAGAAAATTTAATTAAAAATATGAGAATGAGAAATCTTGATCAATGATGAAGAAATAATTAAATTTCGGGTTAAATTGATCAAGATATGAATTTTTGGAATATTTAATTTGATAAATAATCGACTGAAAGTTTACCCGAAAATATATTTAATTGTGTAGCTCGACAATTGGCATCCACTGAGAGCTCGAGACAGCCTCGATTTGTATACGATTAGGGAATAACGGGTAAGTGACCCTTATTTACGACAATTTTATATCGTTATGCGTGATTGATATTTAACGCATAAATTACGGATTTAATTTCCGCATAAATGAATTAAATTCTGGAAAATTAGATAAATTGTCGTAAATATTAAATTGAGATATCAGAGAATTTAGAACGAGGCTAAATAAATTACTGATGGGCCCAGAGAGCCCAATAGGCCTCGATAAAGTGTGGTAAACGGGCTTAAGGCCGATTAAGGCCCATTATGGTGCATCGGGCCCAATATGGGTAAACGGGCCCAATGATTTAAATAAAGCCTAGAAAATTGTGAAATACAATTAATTGTATTGTATTTGACCTGATGAATGTGTATCCGCAGTGCCGGAGATTTGATTTGGATTCAGAGCAAATCGGACTGCGTGACGAGACATCAGTGGAAAAGGTCAGACTGTACAGAAAATGAGGTAAGGGAATTGTGTGAGTAGCTAGAGGTAGCTACGCGTATTTTAATAGTGTTCTGTACACTGAATATGTATGTATGCCTTGATGATGTATAAAGATCCTAAAAGTGGTTTAAATAATTTTGAGGATCGAAATAGGTGAAAAGACTATTTTACCCCTATTGAGGGAAGTTCACCTAAGGATGGTGAAAGCATGACATGCATGGAATGCATGATTTAAGGATTTTTATGATTAAGGAATTTTCTTGATTTTAATCAAAGTAAAGCGATAGATTGGCCAGTAAATGGATGAATTTCACAAAATAACACTACGTAGGTGTTATTAATATTTAAATAGAAATTTCTTTGAAAAACGGCCAACTATCAGTTTATATGGAAACAGATAGTGCCGACACGTAGTTCGCACTATATCTGCGTTTGTGAATGTGCATAAATGTGCTTGAGCAGTTGCTCGCACCGACTTGTGACATCATATGCATGAAATGTGCTAGAGCATGGTGCTCGCACTGATTTTTAATATTGTGAAATGAGAGCTGCTGGAGCCTAGCTCGCACTCTGTTTTGACATGTTTTGACATGTCTTGATTTGTTTTAACGTGGTATGCATAAAATAGTGCTGGAGCGATTGCTCGCACTAGTTTTAATGATTTGACATGCATGAGAGATGCTGGAGCTTAGCTCGCATCCTGTTTTGATTTAATTATGCATAAAAGCCGTGCTGGAGTGAAACTCGCACGAGATTTGATTTAATTATGCATAAAGTCGTGCTGGAGTGTAACTCGCACGAGATTTGATTCATTTGAGCATTCATTTGTGCTGGAGCGTTGCTCGCACAAAGTTTTACGTAGTTTTCATAATTCATTTGAATGTCGTACTGGAGTTTTTCTCGTACGAGGTTTTCACTGAATTTATATACATATCCGTACTAGAGCGTTGCTCGTACGTGGAACTTACATGAAATTATAATCAGTTTAAGTCGTACTGGAGCGCTGCTCGTACGCAGATTTCACTGATTTTTATGAAACCGTGCTAGAGCTTCCCTCGCACGAGGTTTTCAGATATCATGAATATGCATGGAGCCGTGCTTGAGCTTCGCTCGCACAGGGATTTATATTACATGCATATAGCCGTGTTGGAGCCTCCTGTAGACTGTGTGTCACAGTGAGATGATATGCTCACACGTGCATTCTGAGACAGAGATGATATGGGTGGATAAGACCTATTACAGGCACCCCTGATTGAGCTTGGGTCCACGGAGTACGTTGTACCGTGTATGTCACGCGGAGTACGCTGTACCGTGGGGATTGTTGGAGTGGAGTGGCATGAGCCACGAGGCAGCAAGCCTTGCCCTCGCAATCCTGGTGTTATGCTGTTCTGGCGGGTAGGACGACCCACCTCCCGTTTCAGGTGTGATACCCCGCACACTAGGTACCGTGTTGCCAGGGATCACTAGGATATGGCCATAGTCCTCGATGTTACTGTTAATTACCTGATTGTCTCACATGATATAACTTGTGGTCTGTTAGACCAGGGTAGACCCGAAGGAGGGGTCAGGCCCCCGATTTGATGATTTGATGATTTCAGATGATTTTATGATATGCGACCCTGAAAGAAGGGTGGTTTTATAACTCAAGTTTTATAATGAAATATAACAAATTGTTTTATGAGTTTTGAGATGATTGACCCAGAGGGGTTATTTTATACTGCGTTTTAAATGAATTGATTTAAATGCAGTGGCATGATGTGTTTTCCATGCTTTCATTTGAAAACCTTGAATTGTCTTACATGACATGAAAGACTGCATGATCTTGATTAAATTCATGCTTAATATGATTTAATGATGTCACATAAAATGCTTTGAATGCATGAGTTACATGATTTATATATGCACAAATAGTTTTGGATAAACTATGGCATTGAATATGCATGACTTTGTGCGTGTAATTTTAAATGAAAAGAAATGGATTTAAGGGCATGGCATTATGAGCATGTAGATAGTGGAGCTATCTACTTACTTGCATAATTGCCTTACTGAGCGTGTGGTTTGCTCACCCCCCTTATTTTCCCATCTTTTCAGAGCACTTGTAATAATTATTGAGCGGCTGAGGACTTGCATGCTTAATATCCGCTGCTTGCTGCTTCCCATCGAGAGACAGGTATACACATTTGTATGGTTTTGTATCTAAATATGTAATGCACAGTACTGTAAACGGATATTATGTCGGGGATGTAGAGTCATGTAAATACCATTGGGTATGTGTTTATTTAAAGTCAAAAGGATAGTAGACTCTGATATATGATTATGGGAATGAAATGTTAAATAGTGTGAGGTGACTAACACCGAATCATAGCCCAACTGTGTTGTAGGATGGTCACGACGAGAGAAAGGTAAGAATTAAATAATAAATGAAAAAGCGAAAAATTTACTCTGATTTTTAGGTAATTCGGGTCGTGACAGGTTTAATGGTATCAGAGCTTGAGTTGGCCTGATATGAGTCGGTGTTAGTGGTTAAGGAAGTTTACATCCCCATGTACTGTGTATTGTTTAGATACAATTGTGTATATCGAGATAGAAGTGCAGCTAAGAATTTGGTTTTAAATGCAAGAACAGACTCATTGACTGATAGCCGCTATGGTTGAGAGGCGAGTACACGAGCTCAAGGCCGTTGAGGTAGGCCCATGAGTTGTACTGAGTCGCCACATGAGACTTGAGATGAGATTGACGTGGAGGCTGGTTGATCATGCCCCACAGAGTCCAACAGAGAGATCGGACAGAGTCTGACAAAGAGATCGGATAGAGTCTGACAGAGAGATCAGACAGTATTGAGATACGCTTCGCGAGGTTGGAGCGGAGTGTGGAGAATATTTTGCGAGCTAATTGCTCAGGGTATGTATGAGGGCGAGTCGGAACATTGATGAAAGTTCGCTCGACCCATTTGAAGATTTCGACATCCAGAATGGACATGAAAAAAAAAAAAATTCTATATGTATTCCGGTGACAGAATATCCCGGATATTGTTTTAAAGGAAATTACAGATGACATTATTTACTCTGACCCAGAGGAACATGTTGATTGACGAGTATGATACTCAGTTTATATTCCTGGGCAGATGTGACTCGGACACGATAAACAGTGAGAGTCGAGATGTCTGAAAGTTCATAGAAGGACTCAGATTATCAATTAGAGTCCGATTGGCCTGTTAGACATCACTACCTATGCCGAGGCAGTGCGCAGACAACAGTTGTGTGAATAAGATCATGAGTTGCACGCCTCTGAGATTGAGAAAGGTAGTGAGGGCCGAAATTTAGACAAAAAGAGAATAGAGAATGACAAAGATGTCAGAACAAGAAAAGGTAGTTTGGTAAAGGCTTTGAGCTGATAAATCATGGGGTAAGTTGATTGATAAACCCCAGTGTATCTAATTTCAATACTTACGAGGGGTATTGTGATTTGAGGACCCCGACCTGCTACGTAATAGTATAACAGAGTAGCAGTGTGAACAGTGTAAGATGTGTGGTAGTTACCACGAAAATAAGATGTTGGACGAGGGCGAGTGTATGCCTTGGACCAGGACACTACTGATGTTTCATTGGATGTGGTGGAAGATACCACACTGGTTGTGAATAATGAAATAATTATTTTAATTGATCCTGGTGCCACGCATTTATTCATACCGCCTTCAGTTGCTTATAAGTTAGTGAAAAAAATGTGAAGCCTATACCTTTAAGCATGAAGAGGATGATAGTTAGTTGATTTTCACTAACTGAATATGGGTATAGGGATTGTAAGTTGAAAATAGGGGAGAAAATATCACTGAAAAGTGTATTGTAACTTGACAAGTAAGGAAAGAGTTTGTCACAAGTGATATATAAAAGGAGATATATTGGAATAAGAGACGTATGCAAGGTAAGGATATCCTTGATATGCAAAGTAAATTGGATTAAGCGGTATGTAGTCAAGTCTGAGGGATAATAAAGGTATTTTAAAATACTTCCCTGCCTGAAGATTTGACAGCGTCTGGAAGCGCACGCATAATCTATAGATTGAATTCGACGGTCATAATATATACATTAAAATTTGGGTACCTTTGCTGGTACGATAAAGAAATAAAGAACTTAATTAATCATGAAAGTTTAAAAATTAAAATTTTATAAAATCCGTTACTATAAGGAAAAAGGAAATGACGCGGGTTAGTAGCTTGACCAGAAGCTATTTCAAAACGACTTTATACGTTTATGCGTACATAGGTCAAGGATATTGGTGATTGAATAATGAGTGGAACTCAACTATGATATGGTATTTAAAGCTTACCTGGACCGATTGGTTATCGTTTTTAATGATGATATTATGATGTATTCGAAGTCCAGGGATGAGTATGAGTCGCAACAGGAAACTGTCTTACAGACGAGGTGTTGAGAGTTTCTTGAAATGGGCTGCTCAGTTGAGATGTCTCGTTTGGAAAAAGATTTCATACGAGTAGTATGATAAGTATGAAAATGGCTTCAATGAGTTTTGGTATATTGGAGTAATGAACTGACCACCGTAAGTATTCTCACTATAACAAACAGCTCAAGAGGTTTCAGTGTGTATGGATACCTCCAAATAAGGATTGGGCTGTGTATTGATGTAAAATGGGAAGATAGTCGTTTATGGATCTAATTAGTTCAAGGACCATGAGAGAAACTATCCGATCCATGATTTAGAGTTGGCAGCCGTAATGATTACACTGAAAGTATGGCGCCACCACTTATACGGTAAGAAATTTCGAGTATGCACTGATCGTAAAAGCCCCAAGTATCTGTTTTAACAGAAAGAGTAGAATATGAGATAACCAAGAGGGTTAGAGCTTCTAAGGATTATGAGTGTGAACATTGTACCACCCAGGAAAGGCTAATGTAATGGCTGATGCTTTGAGCAGAAAGAGCCTCGGGATGGTATCACATAAGATGGTCAGGGAGCGAGAGCTGCTAGAGCAGTTGTGAACCTCAGTAGTGATGTGATCCCTTCTTGATGATGACGGTGATTTTATGACAGCTAGCCTGAGGTTAGAACCGGATTTGTGTGACCGGATTTGCCAGGCTTAGCGTGATGATCGGCATGGTGTCGATAGTGTGGGTCAGATTCAGAAGGGTACAGTGACAGAGGTCACAGAGAGTGATGATGATTCACAGAGGTTCAGACACAATATAAGTGCTCCCCAGGACCACAGTTGATGAGATAGTATTATTATCAGAAGCTCACTCTTCGGGATATACAGTGCATCCGAGAAATAATAAATATATTTGAATCTCTGAAAAGGGTATTGGTGGTCAGATATGAAAAGAGATATTGTAGAGAATTGCGGAAAAGTGTCTCGTATGTCAGCAGAGTAAGGTAGAGTAAAAGAAGTTGCAGGGTTATTGCAACCTCTACCTATATTGACATGGAAATGGGAACAAGTGACCATGAAGTTGTGATGGGTTATAGAGGACCCGAAAGAATCACGAGGCTATCTAGGTGATAGTCGATAGATTGATTTAGTCTACCCACCTTCTAGTTATGGAAATCCTCAGATACTCTAAGTGTGTAGGCGAATATATGTGTATGGAAAATTATGGATCATTGTGTAACGTTCCAGTGAGCATGATATCAGATAGGGATTCCCGCTTCACTTCCCACTTCTGGGAATATGTTTTTGGAAGCTATGGGAACCCGATTGTGTGTTAGCACAGCTTCCACCCTCAGACAGATGGTCAGTCAGAGAGGACTGTACAGGTTCTGGAGGATGTGATGAAAGCGTGTGCAATTGATTTTATGAGCTCCTGGGATGATCAGTTGCTACTAATCAAATTCGCCAGTGATGACAGTTGTCACTTGAGTATCGGGATGACATTATTTGAGGCATTTTATGGCCATAGGGATTGTTTCCCTGACTTGGATAAGAAAAGTGGGTGACAAATAGAGAATTGTTCCCGAATTGGTAAGACAAACCTCTGAGGATGTTCAGTGGATTTGTGAGATATTAAGAACACCTCAGAGCAGATAGAAAAAGCTATGCTGACAAGAGACAGAAACCATTGGAATTCACGAAGGGTGAATCATTACTGTTGATAGTTACTTGTCCTAAGAGCATAAGGACGTAACGATATACGGATAAGAGATTGGACAAAGTGGAAGGTAAGACCTGTAGGTTGGTATTACCACTTGAATAAACAGGCATCCACAATGTGTCCTATCTTTTGATGCTTAAGAAATAATATCCGGATCCGATATATGTGATCGGATATGAGCTCCAACAGTTTAGCTCAATGAAAGAGTAATGTATGAAATCGAGTTGGTTATTAAAAATGGAAAGAGAAAGTGTTGAGGGTTAAGATGATCTCCCTAGTTAAGTATGATGGTAGTATTACACTCCGGAGAAAGTCACTTGAGGATGACTGTATATGATATGATAGATGTAACCGGAGTTATTTCTGGACTCATATTACTTGGTTCTAATTTGGAGGACCAAATTTTTTTAAGTGGGGGAGATTGTAAGACCCGATATTTTTGAGTGCATTTAAAAAATGCAAAAGGACTTAAATGGCATTCCCGAATACGTGCAGGGGCAAAATGGTCAAAAGACCAAAATTCGGTATTTATCGGGACAAGAAAATTTAATTAAAAATATGAGAATGAGAAATCTTGATCAATGATGAAGAAATAATTAAATTTCGGGTTAAATTGATCAAGATATGAATTTTTGGAATATTTAATTTGATAAATAATCGACTGAAAGTTTACCCGAAAATATATTTAATTGTGTAGCTCGACAATTGGCATCCACTGAGAGCTCGAGACAGCCTCGATTTGTATACGATTAGGGAATAACGGGTAAGTGACCCTTATTTACGACAATTTTATATCGTTATGCGTGATTGATATTTAACGCATAAATTACGGATTTAATTTCCGCATAAATGAATTAAATTCTGGAAAATTAGATAAATTGTCGTAAATATTAAATTGAGATATCAGAGAATTTAGAACGAGGCTAAATAAATTACTGATGGGCCCAGAGAGCCCAATAGGCCTCGATAAAGTGTGGTAAACGGGCTTAAGGCCGATTAAGGCCCATTATGGTGCATCGGGCCCAATATGGGTAAACGGGCCCAATGATTTAAATAAAGCCTAGAAAATTGTGAAATACAATTAATTGTATTGTATTTGACCTGATGAATGTGTATCCGCAGTGCCGGAGATTTGATTTGGATTCAGAGCAAATCGGACTGCGTGACGAGACATCAGTGGAAAAGGTCAGACTGTACAGAAAATGAGGTAAGGGAATTGTGTGAGTAGCTAGAGGTAGCTACGCGTATTTTAATAGTGTTCTGTACACTGAATATGTATGTATGCCTTGATGATGTATAAAGATCCTAAAAGTGGTTTAAATAATTTTGAGGATCGAAATAGGTGAAAAGACTATTTTACCCCTATTGAGGGAAGTTCACCTAAGGATGGTGAAAGCATGACATGCATGGAATGCATGATTTAAGGATTTTTATGATTAAGGAATTTTCTTGATTTTAATCAAAGTAAAGCGATAGATTGGCCAGTAAATGGATGAATTTCACAAAATAACACTACGTAGGTGTTATTAATATTTAAATAGAAATTTCTTTGAAAAACGGCCAACTATCAGTTTATATGGAAACAGATAGTGCCGACACGTAGTTCGCACTATATCTGCGTTTGTGAATGTGCATAAATGTGCTTGAGCAGTTGCTCGCACCGACTTGTGACATCATATGCATGAAATGTGCTAGAGCATGGTGCTCGCACTGATTTTTAATATTGTGAAATGAGAGCTGCTGGAGCCTAGCTCGCACTCTGTTTTGACATGTTTTGACATGTCTTGATTTGTTTTAACGTGGTATGCATAAAATAGTGCTGGAGCGATTGCTCGCACTAGTTTTAATGATTTGACATGCATGAGAGATGCTGGAGCTTAGCTCGCATCCTGTTTTGATTTAATTATGCATAAAAGCCGTGCTGGAGTGAAACTCGCACGAGATTTGATTTAATTATGCATAAAGTCGTTATTGGTAAGATTGGAGCAAGAAGAGAAATCATATTGGTAAGATTCTAACACTCCAATCCAAATGCATTAGTTATTTAATTGATTTTGGAGTTGATTGATAGGAGTATTGATGGATAAACTACTTAGGAATGTTGTGAAATTGGTGTGACCTAGAAATCTAAAATGGGTATAATGTGAGGATATGTGGGATTGAATGAACTTATGGTTATGGCATGCTAAAGTTGTCATTGGGATAATGTTATGATCTTAGATGGTTAGATGGAATTACATGGTGGGTTGGAAGAAATGTGGAAATGGATATGTATGTGATGAATAAATGCCATAGTGAGGGGATTCATGGAATATGAACGCTATGAGCTTTACATCGATTTGATATCGATTTTGAATAAGTTAATAGGCCTAAGAAGATCCATAGACTCGAGTTATGGGTAAAGTAATGAAACGAGGCCATATAAGCGTTAATAGAGGCTATAGGTTAAATTGACTATAGCAAGCGCAAGGGTTACATTGTATGGATCGAATATAATGCGGGATACGTTTTTGTGCAGTCCCCGAAGAGTTCGTTGAAGGTGAACCGAACCGTACGAATAAGCAGCTTAAGGAAGTGGAATCACGCATCGCGATTCCAGGTAAGGGAATTTTGTGAGTATTTAGAGGTAGCTGCTCGTACTTTGAACTTGTGGGTGAATATTGGGTGTTTATGAAATGCATGGTTGCTCAAATAAATGTTGATGGTATTCGTGAAAGATGATGGGTATATGCGTGGTTTTGGATTTGAAGTGGATGTTATGAAAAAGGGATAGTAAGGCTAATAATTGCATAAATCATGTGTTTTGAATGCTTTTACAAAACACAATGCTTTGATTTGAGCAAATAAAAGGATAGGCTGGCTAGTACTTGAATGATGTTGTGAAATAGCCCATACGAGACACTAAGCATATTATGAGATGTTTTGAATGCATGTAAGCCGCCTATCGCGTGTATGTGATATAATTCGCGTTAGAGCCTCGCTCGCGCGAGATTTCTATGTTTTCACTTGTGTGAAACGTGCTTGAGCTTAGCTCGCACTTTGAAATTGAATTGTGATGATGTTTATAAACCGTACTGGAGCTTCTGCTCGTACGTGGATTGTGAATGGTTATCTTATGAGTATAACCGTACTAGAGCTATGCTCGTACGCGCCTCTTTATGAGAAGATGCATGATGCATGAGTCATGCTAGAGCTTTGCTCGCACAAGTTTGCACGAGGGGATACGTATAAGGTTGTGAAAGTGAGTAAGATCCTTAAGCCTTACATCCTTAAGCTAACATCCTTAAGCCCAAAGAGGCGGGGAGGCTCTGTTAGGCGGGGAGGCTCTGTTTGGTGGGGAGGCTCTCTTACGGTGGGATCTTTAAGCCAACATCCTTAAGCCCAAAGAGGCGGGGAGGCTCTGTTAGGCAGGGAGGCTCTCCTACATGGGTATGGTAAAGGTAAGATCCTTAAGCCTTACATCCTTAAGCTAACATCCTTAAGCCAACATCCTTAAGCCCAAAGAGGCGGGGAGGCTCTGTTAGGCGGGGAGGCTCTGTTAAGCGGGGAGGCTCTGTTCGGTGGGGAGGCTCTCTTACGGAAAGGATCCTTAAGCCCTACATCCTTAAGCTAACATCCTTAAGCCCGAGGAGGCAGGGAGGCTCTGTTAGGCGGGGAGGCTCTGTTCGGCAGGGAGGCTCTCCTTCACGGAATATGGAAAACTCTTGGTATGGGGTAGATAAGACCTAGGAATGGCACCCCCAATTTCGATATGAGTTTGCGGAGTACGCTGTACCGTGTATATCACATGGAATACGATGTACCGCATGATGGTTATGTGATAAGAAAGTCTGGCGAGGGATAATCCATCTTCGTGCCAGCATGATACCCCGCACACCTGGATGCGTGTGGTCTGGGATGATTTATGATGTAATGGTTCACATAGGCACTTTTGATATAGTGACCTAGATTTATACACATGCGTGAATTGTGAATGTAAATGTGGTTGTGATTGTGAGTTGATTTGGTGGTGTTATGTTGTTGGTTCAAAAAGGAGGTTTCTAAATGAATTGCCCTTTTATGAATTTAAATGAGATTGAGCATGAGATGTTTTATACATGATGTCTCTACCATGTTTTATATGCCAATGCACATGATTTGATACATGATATATATGTATATTCACATGGCATAGTTTTATTCCTCATGCTCCTACCATAAATGATTTATGCATAACACTATCAGCATGTAGATAGAGTAGTTATCTACCATGCTTGCATTATTGCCTTACTGAGCGTGTGGTTGCTCATCCCACTCTATTTCCCCCCCTACAGAGCGTGCATAATAGCCCAGTAAGGACTGAGGCGTGGTATTTTGGACTCCGCTACATCTCCATTGCTAAGAGGTATATACACAGTAATTCTTTTTGTATCTAAACAATGTAAAAGCACAGTATTCTTTTGAGTTCTAATTATGGGGGATGTAGAGGTCAGTAAAACATGTATTCGTATAAGTACACGATTAAATGCAAATGTATGACATCGTTTTAATTAATTGAGAATGAATGAGATTTGGTGTTTATTATTGACTCACAGCCCAACAGTGTGTGGTGAGTTTAGTTCACGACCGGGTAAGGTAACAGTAAAACGCGAAAAATTTTCAGTGATTTTCGGTTAAAGAGAATGGAATTGGGTCGTGACATATTTGGGTTAGATGGAGCATTTTTGAATTTGTCACCCTCTGTTTTGAATAGTTTGTTTAGTGGCGTAGGGCGCTGCACGACCCTGATCCAGTCTGCAGTCCCCTTACCATGGCCATCAGTACTTTATATGATAAGTGAACATAACTTCTAATTAACACATGCAAATGCCTAGTCTCTATGACCTATATGTCTAATTTAATGAAAAGTGATAAGTTTCATATTCGTTTTGACTACGGACGAATAAGTTTTGTATCCGTTCCGATTTGAATGATAAGTTTTGTATCCATTTGATTTTGAATCAACTTTGGAAGCTAAGTTTTGATATATGTTTTGTTTAGATTTTGAAGAAATGATAAGCTTCAGAATATGTTTAATTTGATTTAGTTTTGAAAGTAAGAATGTATTTTTGAGAAAGTATGTGAATATATTGATCATTTCAATATGTATGGCGTAAAGCCTATTATTTTTTGATATTATACTTCTCATTGCTTGGAATGCATTACTTATTGAGCTTGAAGAGCTCATCCCCCTTTCTTTCCCCTCTTCCAGACTATTTGCAATGATCGCACATATATCTGCTGAGCAGTGACTGTGGACGAGCGAATCCCGACCCTCTTTTGGATTACTTTTGTATAAGCAAGGTATACTATACTTACTTTTTAGACACCTTGTAAAGCATAGACTACTATTGTAAAGGATGATTTTGGGATGTAAGTTAGGTGTATTTGTTGATAAATAGAGTTGTACTAATGCAGTTTAATGACTTGTATATATTTTGATATGGTTGAAGATTGATATGATGATGAAATGTGTTTGATAATTCTATTAAAATAGAATTATTTATATTTAATTTCTTATTTAACTATTTTAATCCTCATATTATTTTATTAATTATTCCCTAATTTTAATTAAAATTCTCATGTTTGCAGATAAATTAAATCTAAATGAATTCCAGTCATTTCGGTAGAAAATTGATTGAAAATGAGCTAAAAAGGAGATTGGACCACTTCCATTTCGTCTTGTAGCATGAGTCACCATTCTTCTTAACACATGTGATGCCAAATGTCCATATTTTATTCACCTTTAAATGATAAGATCAAAGGAAACCTTGGCCACCTCATGGAAGACACAAACCATGCCACCTTGCACATCCAAGTGGACAAGAAGACAAATGACATGGAAATATCTTCTCTAGAAACTAATGGTGTGAAGACAAGTGGCCAAACAATGCCAACTCTTCTAGAATTAAAATTCTCATTTGTACCCCTATTTTGATGTGTATAAAAAGAAAAAGATGAGATAATTTTAGGGTAGTTTTTTTAGGCTAGAATTTTTTTAGGTTGGCTGCTAGGTTTTCTTTTAAGCTTTTTTATTTATTTCTTTTATGTTTTGAAGTTGTTGAACGAAGAGTGGAGGGAGGCTGGGTGACAGACAGGCTTTTCTACATTTTATTTCTTTCGGTTAACTTAGATTTTTTAAGCTTTGTTTTTCTTAGATTTGTTTAGGTTTAATTTAGTTTCTTTAATTGGCTATTCATGTTACATTAACTCAAGTTCTTATTAAATTTAGATTAAATGAATTTATAGCTTTTACAGTTTCTTTTATTTTATTTTTGTCATGCTCTATTTTATTCAATTTACTATTTTACAACTTCTTGTTAATTATATGTGTTGGTTTCTTTGCATTACTGTTTAAAATTCATGCTCTGGGTTAGCTTTCTTTCACTGCTTTGTTCTTTTACTTCTCTACTGACGCATTTGTTTTTTTTTTTACTTTGCATCAAGGTTTTATAATCTGTTTTTGCAATCATTCTGTTCTTCTTTACTATATTTTCTGCTTGCGATATCACTTCTTTTTGTATTTTCTGTTTGCCTTCTTTTCTGCTCTGCTGGATTAAACGTGGCTACCTTCACCTCTTTTTCTTTTCTGCATTGCTCGGCCATTGCTTGCGGGAACGTTGCATTGAAGAAGCTATCTACTTGAAGCTGTTGTGTATGTGAAAATAGGGGCTTGAAGGTTGCAAGATGTGGCTGTAGTTTCTACATCTTTTTGATTACCAGCAAAAAGAGGCGTGAGTGGCTAGACTGCGAGAGACTGTTTGAATGTTAGATGTTGTTGCGTGAACGCAAGAGGCGTGGCTACTGCTTTCACTACTGGTGCGGAGGATGTAAGACAAAGCAAGGTTTGTTATAGGCAGAGGCGCGTAGCATGGAACCATGGCTTTTCCATTAGCTGCCTCTATTCTGCTCTATTTCTTATCTCGTATATTGTTATATAAACTACTTGCTGGACTCGTGGCTTGAAACATGGCATGGCAGTGCGTGGCTGATAGAAAGGGGGCTGGTGACAGGAGCCATCATCTTCAACGTTATTTTCCTCTGTGCCAAACTGTTGCTGCATGTTCTTTAGTATTTTCTTAGCTTAGGCAGTAATTTAGGCTATTATTCTCTTTTGATCTCGGTTTAACTTTGGTTTTACTACTTGCGATCTTTCTTTTTATTCAGTTACTATTTTTTGTTTTGTTTGTGCTGTTTTGGTGTAGTTCATATTACTTGCTGGCTACTGGTATCTTCAATTTAGTGAGAAGCTACGAGAGAAGATTAGCATGGTTTCCTTTGTAGAGGTGGAGGTCTATTCTGTTTCTACATTTTTGCACTGGGTTTGAAGTAGCCTTGCTGCTTGGTGTTTTGTTGCTACCGTAGAGGATGGGCGTTGGAGGAGATCTATTATAAGAAGCTGTAAAGGTGGCTAGTATGTGGACGCTGTATGACCAAGTTGCTGAACCATAACTGCTGCTGATGTGGTGTTGGAATCAAGCTGATGTCATTGCTGGGTTGTTGGTCTGCTTTGTGCTTGTTTGCGGTGAAGGTTCTATCCGCTGTAGGTACAATGTGAAACAGGCGCGTGGTATGGGAGCAGACTCATGGCGCCATTTGGTATTGTTGTCTTGCGTGTACTGGACTAAAGCATAACTTGTGCGTTAGTGCTGTGGCAGTTATTTCTGGGACGTGTTGGAGCAGAGCTGCAGGATTAAGGTGAAGGTTCTATCCGCTCCGCTGCTGCTGTGCCTCAAGCAGGAGCTGGTGTGAAGGTAGATTCGATGTTGGTTTCTGGGCAGAGGATTGATGGCAGGACAGTGTCTGTGCAGGTTTATTGCAAGGAATGTTGCCATCAGCTGAATCAGAAGCAGGAGGTGGCAAGGCAGGAAGGCTGGTGCTGCATGTTGAAGGCCACGATTTTTGGCATTAATATACTTCAATTTTACTGTTTCATTAGTTTAGTGTTTTAATAGTTTAATAGTTTAAATATAATTTCAGGTTTCTTTAGCTAGAATTAGTGTTAGGTATTTGGTTATTAAATTTTTTATTCAATTAGGGGCATTGCATTAGTAAATAGAAATTAGAAAATTTAGGGGAGTTTCTTTTCTTAATTATTTTAATTTCATTATTTTCATGCATATAATTAGGATTTAGTTGATTTTCAATTTAGGAAACTGTTTATTGATTTAAGTATATACTAGTATGATTTTAATGTTAACAACAGATTAGTATAGTGCTTATCTATTGCATTTAGAGTTAATTTAGGGGTAGAATCATTTTATGCATCTTTAGGATAGTTTTCATTTTAAATTTTAACAAACCCAAAGATATTTTATTTCTCATGCATCAATTAGAATAGATTTTATTATTTATTTAGGCATTTTATTAATTTAGTATTAACTAGAGTTATATAAAATTTAGGGTCACCAATTAAGCATTTAGGTTTAAAGTTATACTTAGGAATTTTTAGATTTTTTATTAGAATTTTATTTCAATAGGCCTTAGTTTAGATTATTTTGCATTTTTATTTTTTCAATTAGATTAAACACATGTAAATTTTATATTCGTATTAGGATTTTCTAGTTTTAATCTGTTTATTTTTAGTCTATATTTTCTTATATTTGCAACTTTAGTCCATTTTCAATAATTAATTCTAATTTTAGTATTTTCTTTCGTTTGCAAATTCTCGCATTTATTTTGCTTGGAGCTCTGTGAGTAATTTTTGCTCTATTTTGCTTTATTTTAGTGTTTTATTATTTTTCTTGCTTTCCAATAATTTCAAATTAAACTTTGCAGATCACTCTTTTAATATTCGTAATTTGCTAGGATATACTTAGGGTAAAAATAACTGGTACATAGTTAAGCTGACTGTGTTTCTCTCTGGGATGATAATCTGGGACTCAGTTCCCTTTATTACTTGTACGACCTGTGCACTTGCGGTATATACCTCTGTGAAGGACGCAACCAGTGTTGATGATTAAGAAAAGAGATTAAAATCAAATGGATTACGGATATAAACTGCGTTTATAATTTGCAGGATGGGTTAAGTACAATTGCAGCCGTTATGCTGCTGAAATTTTTATAAAAATAAATTGGTTAACTATGTGACACTGATAGGATTGCAACAGAAGGAAAAGTTTAGAAAAGTTTAAATTTAGCCCATTTTTTCATACTTCTGGGGCGTTAAAGTTTACGTGGTATTAGAGCAGGAGTTGTTTAGTACGGTCAGTGTCGTCTTGTATAGTTATATTACATCCCAAATTGTCTATGCTTGTCTAGTTATAAAGTAAGTATACATGTAAAGATATTACTAAGGTTTTGGTATACATGCAAATAATCGATCACTAAGAATATGAGTGGTAGAAGAGGCCGTCCACAGAGACAGACACAACCTCTTCCACCACCTCCCCCTCAGCTTGAGAGCCCTACTTATAGAATAATGAGGCTTGAGGAAATCGTTCATGGCATGAGGGAAGGAATAGATGCTTTGATTGCCTTGATTGCCCAACAACTTGGGGCAAACGCTTTTGGCACTGATGCCACTCCACACCAGCACTGGTTCCTCCTCCCCCACCACAGGACCCTCCAGAAGCCCTAGCACATCAGCCTGTAGTCTCACAGCCTAGGGATAAAATAGACACTCAGAGGCTAAAAGACTTTTTGAGAATGAGTCCCTCAGAGTTTATAGGGGTAAAAGATCTGATAAAGGCTGAGGAATGGTTATTAGACCTTGAGTGTGTGTTTTAATATCTATGATGCTCAAAATCAGAGAAGGTAACAATGGCCATCTATATGTTGAGAGGTCAGACAAAGTATTGGTAGAGGACGACTCAGACAGTCGTGGCTGACAATCCAACAAATGTCATATGGGATGCATTTCTCAACGCATTACGGGCCTAATAAATCCGACCTATAGCACATAAGAGGATGCAAACAGAATTTTTGAATCTGGTTCAGGGCGGTTTGACGATAAATGAGTATGAGAATAGATTTACTGCCTTGATGAGGTATGACCCATATATAGTACAAAACCCTACACGTCAGGCAGAAAGATTTTTGGCAGGAATGAGGTCTAGGATCCGAGATAGGTTATTGGGATTTCGGATCACCGATTTCAAGGATGCTCTAGGTCGAGCTCTCAAAATTGAAAAGGGCCTGGAGGTGACACAAGCTGAGCATGGGCATAGAGATAAGAGTTGGGATAAGAGAAAGGGACCTCAGACATCCCGATTTGAATTCAGACAGGGTCAGTCGAAGAGACAAAGAATAGAGGGAATTTAGTTAGGGGATGGAAAGCTCAAGATCCCTGTAGTCAGTATTGAAGCTATTCGTGGTTCTACCTAGTTGAGTTTTAGCACCGCTTTCCACCCTCAGACAGATGGTCAGTAAGAGAGGACTATACAGACTCTGAAGGATATGTTGAGAACGTGTGTGCTGAATTTTAGAGGCTCTTGGGATGATCATTTACCATTAGCCGAGTTCACCTATAATAACAGTTATCATGTAAGTATTAGGATGGCACCATATGAGGCATTGTTTGGTCATAGATGTGTTCCCCAAATCCTTGCTCTTGATTTGGTAAGATAGTCCTCTGAGGATGTTCAGGTGATATGTAAGAGATTACGGACAGCTCAAAGACGATAGAATAGTTATGTTGATAGGAGACAGAGGCCACTAGAGTTTACCATAGGTGAGTTAGTATTTTTGAAGGTTTCTCCTTCCAAGGGTATTATGAGGTTCGAGAAAAAGGGTAAGCTGAGTCCTCGTTACATTGGACCCTTTGAGATTCTGGAGTGAGTGGGAGATAAGGCCTACAGGTTAGTGTTGCCACTAGAGTTAGCAGGCGTCCATAATGTCTTCGAAGTCTCTATGCTTCGGAAGTACCATCCAGATCTAACACATGTTACTAGCTATGAGCCATTGGAGCTCAGTGAGAGCATGTCGTATGTTGAGAGATCGATTCAGATATTGGATAGGAAGGAGAAAGTATTACGATCCAAAACAATCTCTCTCGTGAAAGTTCTTTGGTAGTATCACACTTCGGAGGAAGCTACATAGGAGTTGGAGAGTACGATGCGGGAGACGTACTCGGAGTTGTTCACAAACTGATTTGGTTCTAATTTGGAGGACCAAATTTCTTTAGAGGGGGAGATTTGTGAGACCCCATGTATACATGACATTCCTTATGGTTCACTCATTATATGACATTATTATATGTTAATGGAATCATAAGACGGATGATTTTGGATCATGAAAATGAGAATGAGATAGTTATACATGCGTAAAATCGTGTAAAGGGTAAATAGGCGCTAAATGGGCCAGATGTTGAACTAAAGGTGATTAAGTCATTCTGACTAAAAAGACAAACTTAAAATAAGAAAAGATAGAGGGCTCAAGAAGGGAAGTCAGTTTGATTTGGTCTTGAAATCATTGGTGTAGTGTAAAGTGCCAAAATGCCTAGATAAGCCCTAATTTAGTGGTTAAGTGATTGTAGTTTTGGGGTTAAAAGTGCACCAAAACCCTAGAGATGAATGTTACAATGATAAGAACTCATATAAATGAGTAAGATATGAAAAATGGACAAAAATAAGAAGGCAAGTTCACGGAAAAGTAAGGATAGGAAAAATTACCTTGAAAGTAAAGCTTTAAATCGGGTAAAGTGAATAATTGATGGATCGAACATGGAAAATGAGCAATTGGACATTGATGTTAGGGGTTCAGGTCAAGATATGTCTAAAGGACTAATACAAATCATTTGGTAGGATTTAAAAGGCTGAAATCAAGGAGAAAACCATAATGGGTCAATAGATGAATTTTAAAGCCCATTTTGGGTAAGTTGAATTGGGCCGAATGTGTAAGCCCATTTGGCCAAATGAGTGGGCCATTTATGAGTCCAATCTGAAGTAAACTGAAGTCCCTAAGTGTGTTAAAAATTACAAACCAATAAGCCCAAGGGAAGGCCCAAACCAAGAGCCCATAAGACAAGTCCATTTCAAGTGATGTCTTAAGCCCATTTAGGTAAACCAAGCCCAAAACCCATGGATCATGACCTAAACCCATTAACCCATTTTATTGGCTGAACATTTAATGTATAATTAGTCCACTATAAGCCTTATAGACTAATGAAAAATTGGTTGGACACTATCATCTTCACCAAACCGAGAATTACCCTATTAAAGGCCAACTTGAGCAAGCTTTCTCTCTCTAGAAAAATCACTACCCTAGAGGTAAAATTGGAACAAGTGATCTGCAGAAAAGTTACTCCAAATTGAATGAGGATTGGCCATATGTTGTGCTCACCCTTTCACTTTTCATCTGTATTGAACATCCATAGCGGTTGAGAGCGAGTGGAGACTTGCACTCACAGTGTTTGTTGTTGCCCATTGCTGAGAGGTATACACATTAGTATCGCTTGTATCTAAACAAGTACATCATAGTAATACTTTTGGAATGTAATTTGGGGAAAGTAAATATTTTTAGACACGCACGAAATAATAAAATTACAGTTTAAGTAGCTAATATGTTTACAACTATTTTATATAAATATTGAATGATGTGGTATATGGTAAGAGGTAACTAACACCAGGTAATAGCTCAACTAGTTGGTGTTGGAAACTATTCACGACAGGAAAAGTTAAGATATAAAGTGAAAAATTTGTAGTGATTTTTCCTAGAAAGGGGGTCGTGACAGCTTGAGCTCTTGGAAGCTCTACTTACACTACTCAGACCATTCAAATGGGACGTCCTTATGAGTCAACTTAGTTAGTGGAGCTGCAATCTAGGAAAATCCTTTGATAAACTTCCTATAGTACCCTACTAATCCCAAGAAACTCCGAATCTCCGTCACTATTCTCGATCTTTCCCATTTCAGCACTCCATCCACCTTAGATAGATCCACAGTGTGAGACCCCGTATATGTATAATGGTATATATGTACATATAAATGTAAATAGAGTTGTACTATGAATTCATGAGTGAAGTATATGTGATGTAAGTCCATAAGTTAATGTACACACTTGTAATAAGAGTTGTGATTGTACATACAAGTTACATTATGTATGAATGTAAGGAAATGGACTTAAACATGTGGAGAATATGAATAGAATGGATTATGAGTAATGTGGTAAATCGAATGAAGATTTGCATGAGTATGCACTTCCATTTGTTTATACTAAATACCATTGGTCATACAAAGATTCTACACAAGTTTTAATGTGTATAAAGTGAGGATGGATGCCATTTTCAAGTCTCAAAGATGAATGGATGAGAAAAGGATCATGGTAGCAAATTAAGGATGTTTGGTAAGTGTTGCTGCAGAAGAACTGCAGAAAATCTGGAAATTGTGAAGGGCAGATCGATCTCATGGGATGAGAGATCGATCTGGAAGAGCCAGAATGCTCTTATTTGGGCAAAGGAATAGAGCAGATCGATCTCCAATGGAGCCAGATCGATCTCCTAAGCATTCTGTAGTGAAAAGATCGATCCCTAAGCACCCAGATCGATCTCCTTAGCTCTCTGTTTGGGAGCAGATCGATCTCATGCTTCGACAGATCGATCTCATGCTTCGACAGATCGATCTCATGCTTAAAATGCCATGAAAAAAGAGGGATTTAAGGGGACCAGATCGATCTCCTCTTGGACCAGATCGATCTCCTCAAGCTATTTCTATATAAGGAGTGCTGAAAATCAGAAAATTTCGAGAAAAACACTAACCTTCCACTTTCAACCCAAAAACCTAACTTTCTCTCTCTAAAATCAGCCATTTTCAGTGAGGTTTGAAGAGAGACCATTAGAGGGAAAGTTGTTCCTATCAAAGAGAAGAACAACATAGTTGGAAGGCATTTTCCCATTGTTGGTATTGAAGGAGTTAAGGGCATTGCCATTTGGAGCAAGAAGAGAAATCAAATTGGGTAAGATTCTAACACTACAACTATGGTACATTGTTTATATAATTGATTTTGGAGTTGTTTGGCATGAGTATGGATGGTTAGAAACTATCTAAAATGCATTGGAATGATTATGACCTAGAAATGGTCTAGAGTGAGAAAGTGGAATGTATGGAGATTAATGATGAATGAGATATGTAGAAGTTATTAATAGTGTTGTGGTATGATTTTAAGGTGTGGTTAGTGGATAAATTGTGAGATTTACCTAGAAGAGGTAAAATGTGGATTAAGGCATTTGTAAAATGCATAAGTGAATAATATTGACTAGTGAGGTCAATTATGGGTTAAATACATTAACTCAATTGATATAATGAATGAATCGCAGCTTCCGAGGATACGCCGAGGCGAGTTGAGCCAAGAGCGTGAGAAGCTAAAAGGAAAGGAGTCACACCAAGTAAATCGAGGTAAGGGAATTGTGTGGACTCTTAGAGATATCTGTGCGCAATTTGGGCGCTTAAATGTTTTGCTAGAATGCATGAGATTAGGAAATGTTGTTGGGTGATTGAAGGGTAAAAGTTGAGAGTTTGAGAAATGTGCATGAAAACAAAAGCATATTGCTTTGAAAATCATGTTTTATTGCTTTTTAGCAAATGATTGGTAGGTCGGCTGACATTGAAATGATTTGCAAAAGAAATGAGTGTGTTTTGGTTTTGTTAACCATACTTTGCAAAGTTTTGAGCTACCTACATGATTTCGTGAATATGAAAGCGTGCAAGAGTATGACTCGCACGAGATTTGACGTGTTTTATACACATGAGTGAAAGAGGCACTAGTTTTCACATGGATTTCATAATTGTTTTGGCATTGTGCTTTGAGTTTGTCTCGCACTGGATGCCCACCTTGCATGTTGCCGTGTTTGGAGCGTCGAGTAGATTGGGTGTCACATCGATTAAATAGGCTCACACGTGTATTGTTTTGACATGATTAATTAGCCGTGTTAGGAGCTTCGGGTAGACAAGAGGTTGTACCGATTAAATAGGCTCACACGTGCGTTTGAGATGTGGTGTGATATGATGTGTTGATTGGGTCCACGGAGTACGTTGTACCGTGAATGTAGCATGGAGTACATTGTACCGTGTTGAGTTGTAATGTGCCGTCTTCGGACGAGATCTGCTATGGACCGGCGGGTAGGATTTGACCCAACTCCCGTGTGGAAGCAGATAGTGGTGATATCCCGCACACCTGATCCGTGTAGCCGGTATCACAGGTTATGTACATAGGCCTTGAGGTTATTACCTATTGTTGAACTGCCTATCTCACATGTCTAATGCTATTTGAGAATAAATCCATGTTTGAAAATGATTTGTGGGTCAGGAAAGTCCGAGGGATGGGCCGAGACCTGACCAGTGATGAATTGATTTGTTAATGATTTTTAAAGTGCACGGATGCATGATGTTTAATGCCATGCTTTATTGTGAAAATGCATGATGGGTAATGCCATGCTTTTATTGTGAATTATGCATGATGATTTATACCATGCTTTGAGTTGAAATGTGCACTTGATTTTAATAGCATGAATGCTTTACATACCATTAACACAATCATACACTCATGTTTTGAGATAAATAATGAATGAAATGCTTTTGAGCATGGCATCACGATCACGTAGATAGTGCAGTATCTACCTGTTCGCATGATTGCCTTACTGAGCGTGTAGTTTGCTCACCCCCTTATTTTCCCCCTCTCTACAGAGATTTGAGTATAGAGTGAGCGTGACTGGAGGCATTCCCTTTTTGGTAATCCGTTGCATCCCATCGCTAAAGGTATACACACTTGGATTATTTTGTATCTAAACTAGACATAGCACAGTAGCATTTTGTATGTAACTACTGGGGATGTAAAACAATGTAAAACAATGTAAACACATGTAACAACTCTGACATATATACATTTATACAAGTGTTTACTCATAAATAATGTTTCAAAGTGAATTGGTATGGTGGAGTGAGTTAGACGTCGACACACAACCCAACTGTTGAGAGTGTGGTTGTTTACGATCAAGGAAGGATGATTAATAATTGATGTATGAAAATGCGAAAAATTTGTACGTATTTTGGTAAGTTGAGGGTTGTGACACACAGATACCCCATCTTTAGATACAATGTGTTAGAGGAAGGCAATCTATTCCAACTAGAAAGCACATTTACTGAATTTCCCAAACAATTCCTTTTGACGGAGAGTCTAGAGCATTATCCTCAAATACTGCTCGTGCTTCTCCCTGGACTTAGAATAAATCAAAATATTATCGATGAATACAATTACAAACTTATCGAAGAACTCCCAAATGACATCATTCATTAAGTTCATAAAAGCTACAGGGGCGTTAGTCAATCCAAAGGGCATCTCTAAGAACTCATAGTGCCCATATCGAGTTCGGAAAGCTATCTTCAGTACGTCAGTTTCCTTAATCCTCAATTGATGGTAACCCGATCTTAAGTCTATCTTAGAGAAAACTGAAGCCCCTCTTAGTTGATCAAACAAATCATCCATTCTTGTTAGGGGGTACTTACTCTTTATCGTTGCCTAATTTAGTAGCCTATAATCAATACATAGGAGGAGACTGCCATCATTTTTTTATGATAAACAGTATCGGAGCACCCCATGGAGACAAACTCAGTCTTACAAAACCCTTACCAAGCAACTCTTGCAACTGCTTTTTCAGTTCTTCCAATTCTACTAGTGTCATTCGATAAGGTAGCTTGGAAATGGGTTGAGTGTCAAGTACCAGATCAATGGCAAATTCAACTTCTCTCTCTAGTGGTAACTTCGACAATTCATCAAAAATTCATTGGGAAACTTACATACAATTGGAACATCTT
Organism: Firmiana major; assembly: GCA_033439115.1. Classification (NCBI taxonomy): domain Eukaryota; kingdom Viridiplantae; phylum Streptophyta; class Magnoliopsida; order Malvales; family Malvaceae; genus Firmiana; species Firmiana major. The sequence continues at coordinate 37,579,438 of CM065908.1, read as the reverse complement.
GGATACTTGGTGGTTCCTGACTAATATAAAAAATCAAAGCAACATAACCTTCACAAGAATTATACAACCAAGAATTTTTAAGCACTTTTAACACTTATAATCAGATAGAACTTTATACCATGCACTTTATTGCTCATTAATAAAACATACATTAAACTTTTTAGGTAAGGAGAAGGTTACGTTCTTATTCATAGCAGTCTAAATTTACATGGTTGATAGCTAACCAATCTATGCCTAAGATTACATCAAAACTTGACATATTTAAGAAAATTAAATCTGCTAACAACTTCCTACCTCCTACCTTAATCTCACAATCTTTACACACCATATTGTCAACTGTGATTCGTGTATGGGTGTACTGATACGTAACGTATGATGGAAAGGTTTAGGTTTTAAGCGTAGTTTTTGTGCAAACTATGGGGATATATGGGGTCTCACACTGGGCTGTGTGTTGATACAGGAAGGGAAGGTAATAGCTTATGGATCCAGACAGCTTAAGGACCATGAGAGGAACTACCCGACCCATGATTTAGAGTTGAAAGCTGTGGTATTTGCATTAAAGATTTGGTGCCATTACCTGTACGGTGAGAAATTCAGGTTTTCACAGATCATAAGAGCCCCAGATACCTATTTTCACAGAAATAGTTAAATATGAGGCAGAGACGATGGATAGAGCTTTTGAAGGATTATGATTGTGAGATATTGTACCATCCAAGAAAGGCTAATGTTGTGGCAAATGCCTTGAGTAGAAAGAGCCTCAGAATGGTCTCGTATATGATGGTCAGGGAACATGAGTTGCTCGAGCAGTTTGCTCACCTCAGGTTGGATATAGACCCTCTTGATGTTGACACTGACTGTGTGATAGCTAGCCAATGAGTGGAACCATATTTGATTAACCGGATATGACAAGCTCAGCATGTCGATCTATTGTGTAAGGATCGTACGAGTCTGATTTAGAGGGGTGATGTGGCCGATTTCTTAGTGAGTAATGATGGCCTATTGAGGTTTAGAGGCAGGATTTGCGTTCCCGATGACCCATAGTTAAAGAGATTGATTTTAACAGAAGCTCATTCATCGAGATATATATTGCATTCGGGGAGTAATAAGATGTATCAGAACCTCTAAAAAGTGTATTGGTGGTCAATGATGAAAAAGGATATCGTAGAGTTTGTGGCAAGTTGTCTAGTATGTTAGCAAGTAAAGGTAAAGTATAATAAGCCTGTAAGGTTATTGCAGCCTCTACCTATACCGATGTGGAAATAGGAGCATGTCACCATGGATTTCATCATGGGATTGTCAAGGACTAAGAGGAAACATGATGTTATCTGGGTAGTGGTAGACAGATTGACAAAATTCACCTACTTTTTGGCCATGAGGTCCATAGATACTCTGAGTACTTTGGCAAAGTTGTATGTACGGGAGATAGTGAGGCTACATGGTGTCCTAGTGATCATTGTATTGGGTAGGGATTCCCATTTCACTTCCCACTTCTGAGAACACTTTCAGAAAGCTATGGGAATCCAGATAAGTTTCAGTAGTGCTTTCCACCCTCAAACAGATGGTTAGTCAGAGAGAACCATCCAAACGTTATAGGATTTGTTGAGTGCGAGTGTTATGGATTTTAAATGCTCCTAGGATGATCACCTACTGTTAGCTGAATTTGTTTACAACAATAGTTATCACTCGAGTATCGAGATGGCACTGTATGAGGCATTGTATGGTAGAATGTGTTGTTCCCCTATTGGTTGGGAAGAAGTGGGTGATAGAAAGACTTTTGCTCCCTATTTGGTACAACAAGCCTCTGAGGTTGTTCAACTGATATGTAAGAGATTAAGAACAACTCAGAGCAGGTAGAAAAGTTACGCTGACATGAGATGGAGGCAACTAGAGTTCACTGTGGGTGACTCAGTATTTTTAAAAGTCTCTCCCTCGAAAGGGATTATATGGTTCGGTAAGAAGGGTAAGTTAAGCCCTCGGTATATCAAACCATTTGATATATTGGAGCGTATGGGAGATATGGCCTATAGGCTAGCGTTGCCACTTGAGCTAGCAGGCATTCATATCGTCTTCCACGTATCGATACTTAAAAAGTACCATCCAGATCCGACACATGTGATTCGGTATGAGCCAGTGGAGCTCAAGGACGATTTGGCATATATAGGGAGACCGATCCGGATATCGAATATGAAGGAAAAGGTGTTAAAGAATAAGACAATTCTACTTGTTAAGGTACTCCGGTAGTACCACAATTCAGAAGAAGCTACTTGGGAGTTAGAGAGACTGATACGGGAAAAGTACCCTCGACTTTTTGAGGAATAACTTGATTCTAATTTGGAGGACCAAATTTCTTAAAGGAGGGGAGGAATATAAGACCCGTAAATTTCTATGTAATGTTTATGATTTTGAAATGTACAAACAAGTTATAATATATTTGAATCATAAGAAATGAATGTTTTTGAGTTCTAAGTGTGAATGAATTGCAAAACGAGTGTTGAAGTAATTGAGTATGAGTTTAACTTTGAAAACCTGGAAAAGATTGCAGTTGAAATACTGCAAGGACAGGGCAGATCGATATTATTACAAGGAAAGATCGATCTCATGGCCTGGAAAACACAATGCCAAGCATTCTGCAAAAGGGAGATCGATCCCCCACTCAAACAGATCGATCTCAAGTTGCCTCGGCTTGGACCAGATCGATCTCTTCCCATAAGGCAGATCGATCTCTGTTTGTTTCTGGATAGGCCAGATCGATCTCCTCTTAAGGCCATATCGATCTTTAAAGCCTTCTGCCTGAAGCAAATCGATCTTGTTCCCTTGAGCAGATCGATCTCATGCAAATGGACAGATCGATCTCCTGCCTGCATTTTTAAAAATTCTGAAGGAGTTTAAGCAAAGCCAGGTTGATCTCCCACCCATGGAGATCGATCTCATAATACGTTTTCTATATAAACTGGGCAACTGAATCTGCATTTCACGAGAACAAACCCATTTCCCCATTTTTAACAAGTGACCTAACTTTCTCACTCAAAAATCACCACTTTCCAATCAGTTTTGAGAGAAGTTCCTTTGAGCAAAGTTGTTCCTAGTGAAGAAGAGAAAAACATAGTCAAAGATTGGAAGCTCAAACCTTGGATTGAAGGAGAAAAGAGGTTTTTCCCCAATTTGGCAAAAGAGGGAAAAAATCAAGCTAGGTAAGATTTCTATACACCATCTTCTAGTAGGTTAATCTAGACATTACGATGAGTGATTTGGTGCATATAATGTTGGTTGAAATGTTCATTTACATGCTTAAGCAACGATGACCTAGAATGGGCTTAGTGAAAGAAAGTTGAAATGGCATGGGGTTAATGATGATTTAAGCATGTAGAGTTGTTATTAAGCATGTATGATTCTAAGATAACTTTGTGAAATCCATATGTTGCATTAGATAAGGATTGATAATGGGAATAATAAGTGTTTGATAAAATGCCATAGAGAAGATATATGATGAACTTAAGGCATTGTCAGATTTATGATGGTTCAATAAGAATCAATAGACTCGAGGAGTCTAATGGATTCTCTGGAAAATGAATAGAATAATCGAATGGACTTAAAAAAGAGTAAGGTTCAATAAGATATAATGAGGCTATATTGGTGTAAAATGATCCAATTCATTGAATTGAATTTCATGAAAGTGAAAATGAAGCATATTGGAGTATACTAATGTGAATTGTAATTCAATGTAGCTCCTAGAGACATAATTGGAGTCGATAAGACCGGATCACGAGCTTTGGAAACCAAGGAAAATGATTCGAGCGTGATTTAAGGTAAGGGATTTATGCGAGCTATTAGAGATAGCTATACGTATGTTTCTTACCTGCTGTGTGCAAATGTTATGAAGTATATAGATATTGATATATCTACGTGAAAGCTAAGTGATAAGAAGAAGTTTATTTGCGTGAATTTGAATGACTTCAACGTCTTGTTGTGAAAAGATGTTTTGCAAGTGTTTTGAGAAAAAGTAATAATAGATTGGCTCCCGGTTTAGTAAATTGATTGAAAAGCTTTTAACGAGTGATTGAAGGGAGATTGCCCTCTCACTCATACTTAGTAAATGAAGCCATCTATTCCTTTTCTGTGTTAACTTGTGCTGGAGCCAAAGTGGCAATGGTAGATTTACCAACCTTGCTAGTACAATATTTTAAAAAGGATTTTTGAGAAAAGAAAAAAGTGCTAGAGTTGAGTGAAGCTGTGTGATCCACTCGAGAGCTCCCACTAGAATTTGGGAATCATGCTAAAGCCATCGAGTATTTCTAAGTGATCTTGCTCTGACTATGATCACATGTGACCCCCTCGATTTAAAGTGGTTTTAAGTAAAGCCATGCTAGATGTCTCAGGTATGCTGTGTGATCTTACATTAAGTTGCTCACACGTGGTTCGATACGCTTTCTGTGTGATGAGATAAAATCGTGCTAGATGCCTCAGGTATGTTGTGTGATCTTACACTGAGTTGCTCGTACGTGGTTCGATATGCCTTCTGCGTGATGAGATAAAACCATGCTCGATGCCTCATGTATGCTGTGTGATCTTACGCTAAGTTGCTTGCACATGGTTTATTGATGTTTGCTGTGTGATGAGTAAAACCGTGCTGGAGCTGTCGTGTATTGCTGAGTGATCTTCCATAGACTTGCTCGCATGTGATTTTGAGACAATGGAGATGGGTGATACGGATCCATGGGATCACGATGTATGACACGTCCTAAGGGTATTACCGCAAGTGCACGGGTTGTACAAGTAATAATGAGATTTGATTCCCGAGTAATCGTCCCATAGAGAAGTTAACTAGCCTAATTAACTACCGGTTAATCTTACCCTAAGTATATCCTAGTAAATTATGAATTCTTGATTATCGGTGATCTACTGAGTTTGAAATTAAAATTTACTGAAAGCAATAAAATAATAAAAGCTATAAAATGAAGAAATTAAAACCGAGTAAAATTACTTACAGTGCTCCATGCAATGAAAATCAAAAACCTACAAAAGAAATTAAAACAGTTAAAACTAATTAATGCAATTAAAATAAAATGCAATTATGAAAATAAAGCAATAAAATTAAACTACAATTAAACTAACCTAAAATGCAATTTTAAACTACTTAATCAAAATGCAATTTAAACTAAACTAAAAATTAATGAAAATAAAGACTAGATTAAAAATGCATGAAACACATTTAATCTAAATTAACTCTAAATGCATCTAAACTAAAACAAAAGCCTAAAACATTTAATATAAAATTAATTACTATAAAACTTAAGACTAAAAATTAAATTAACAAATTAAAACACTAGAACTAATCTAAATTGACAACTAACAACTATCCTAAACTAACAACTAATCAAACTATACTAAAAAATGCAAGAAAAATGGATTATTGTGCATATGGTAAATGCCAAACAAAGCTTTAACAATTTTAAACTAATAAATTATCCCTATATTTACTATTCACATGTCTTCCAAATTATGTTTCTTTCCATTTCCAGGTGATGGCCTTGGGTTGCTCATTTCATTAACTTTCCAAATGCATGTTTATTTTCAAGCTTGCACGGTTTTAGCTACTGTCGGTCTGCTGCAATCTCCCTCTCGGTGCTGACCAAACACTGCTCCAAGTAAGAATCGCTTCTGCTACCTACTGGACCCTGCATTCTCGGTTTTGGCTACTGCTGGTTTACTGCAACCGGTCCTGCAGTCTGCTGCTTCATGACCTCGGCTCTCGGTTTGGACATGCACTGCTCTCGGTCCTGCATCTGTTCCAGGCGTTATCGGTTCTGTGTGTCCAGCTGTGTTTCCAGGTGCTGCCGGTGCAACCGGCTGCTATCCTGCTTCCTCCTCTGCTTCTTACTCCAGCCAAGAGGATCAACACACTAGAAACAAATGCTGTTCTGTTCTAGGTTGCCATCGGTTCTATCTTGCTCCATTCGTCTTTGCTCTGCACTTCTACAGCCCCCGAAGGTCACGCTTACTTTCCTATCTCGATGCAGCAACGTGCAGCACTAAGATGCACCAGCTTCAGTTTGTGGACTCCAAGGAACAGAGCATAACAGAGTATGAAAATGAAGTAAGTTTGCTGTCAAGAGGAAACCTCTACACCGAGCAACCATTTACACTATTTTCACCATCCAACAGCAAATAACAATCTACAATAAAGCTGAAATAAAATGCAGCAAGTGGATTATATGCAAGAAACGTAAATGAATGCAGTAAATATGTAAGCTAACTCTAATTGCAATAAAGAACTGAGATATAAAATGCATGCAAGTGGGAATGAAAGAAAGAAACAAGCGAACAAGAAAATATAGCAAACAAGATGTTAAAACCGAGAGGAAGTGTGTAAACCAGAAAATAACACAACTGCTGGAATTAAACAATCAATCCCGTAGCATCATCAACGTGAAAAACCATCATCATCGGACTGCTCTAAATCCAGCTCTTAATGCCATGGTTCCACATTGCTTAAATGTGAAATAATGCCTAGCATTTGCCCACATTCAAGCACTAAAACCAAACAGCAAAGAGGAAGGATTAAGTGAGGAACCGAATGCACAAAGATCATTACCCAAGAGCAACTACATCTACTAGTGTTTCAAATAAAGAAGAAAAAGATATATAAATAAAGTTTCTATGTAAAACAGAGACATACATTAGAAAAATAGGTTGTGGAAATAGAAATTGACAAACAAGGAACCTATAGTTACCAAACCGAGAGCATGAATTGCAAGTGATTTTCATTCAAATGAAATTTTACAAAAACTAATGAAGAACATGAAAGTGAATATTAAAACATTGAGAAAAATGACTAACGGAAAATGGAGAAACTTAAGAACAAAATAAAACCTAAGAATACCTTAAAACTATTCTACCCTAAAAATTACATCCCTTTTCAATTTCCATCTTTTTCTATTTATAAACACACTAGGGGTAAAATGGTAATTTCCACATCCTTGATGAGTTGGCTTATTTTTGGCCACTTGTCTTCACACCATTGGCTCCTTGAAAAGATATTTCCATGTCATCGATCTTCTTGTCCAATTGGATGTGCTAGGTGGCATGACTCGTATTGTCCGCATGGCTCAATTTCGATTTTAACCCAATTCCGGTCCATTCTCTACCGAAATATTCAAAATTCATCCGGATTTAATTTATCTGCAAACATGAGAATGTTAATTAAATAAAGGGGATAATTAACAAAATAAATTGGGGATTTAAATAATTAATTAGGAAATTAAGCACAAATAATTCTAAAAATATAGAATTATCACACCCCCAAACTTGAGCTTTTGCTTGTCCTCAAGCAAAACAAAATGATTCTAAGAATGATAAGTACAAAGCACAATAATTTCCCCAATATCATCCTCAAAGAAAAAGTACAAACTTATGAAATCAAAGAATCACAATTACAAGTCCAGCACTTAGAATTATTCAATCATAAGTCCTAACCCAAATTGGACTCCTCGTGAGTGTGTGAAAAATGTCTAAGTCAATTCACAGTGCACTATCCGGATCAGATTATGCAACATAGTGAATGTAAAGTCAATGACATGTGATCATTCCCATAAGTTTGCTTTTTACTTCTCTCTCCACTAATGTAGTCACACTTAACTAAAGATCAATAGGACTTCATTAAGCTTGTAATGTAAGGCTGGGGCTAAGGTATGATAAAGTCGATTTAGGTTTAATTACCCCTTAACATGCATTACTTCTAGGATCTTTATGTAAGAGCTCTAATTATTTCCCCCAAACTTATTTCTTTTGCTAAACAAACATTTTTTTTTTGTATTTTTGTATTTTCTTCTTTTCTTTTTCTTTTTTTTTTCTTTTTCATAATTTTTTTTTTTTTTTACATACTCTTTCACTATCACTTAATACCCATATAGCTCACAATATATCCCAATGACTTTTCATGCTTTTGGGGTAGGGGATAGGAACAAAGTATTTAAGCTAAGAAAAATAAAATAAGCAGGTGTATTTACAGAGAAAAGCTTATTTGGCCTAAATGGGTGACTAGGGGTAGAATATGTACAAGGAATGCTAGAAAGGCTCAAACGATCCAAAGATGGCCTAAATCATCTCCCTAATCAAGTGTGATCTAATATTTTACCTCGAGATCAGATCAAACAAATTCTAGAATATGATGCACAAAATCAACTGAACAAATGTAGGCCTATGTACACATAAGCTTTCTTTAAATAAATATACCAATTCATGACATGACATGTGCATAAGATGAGGCAATCGCAATCAGAATCAAGACAAATTCAAGAACTCAACTTCCTGCTTTTCCTATAACCATGCTTCTCAGTCAATCAAAGTCAGACTAAATCATGGGGTCATATCATCGGAATATGGGAAAACTACATGCTAAGCACTAGATCATCCTAAAATCAAACAATTTACGCATATACTATCGAAAAAATTTTGAAAATTCTTTCTCAGATTTTCAAAAAAAATTTAAATTTTTTTCCAATTTTTCACAAAATAGCTCAAGTGATATCCCCTCCCCCAAACTTAAAGTGCACAGTGTCCTCAGTGTGCAGATAATATAAGAATTTAAGCTCGAGAACAGAGTACTCCCCTTTCTGATGATGATGAACAACTGAAGCTTGATTGAAAAGGTAAGTCTACAAAAGCAATCTGCAAAACAAAGAAAGAAACAACAAAAGAAGAAAAGAACAGTACAAAAAGAAAAATGAAGCTAAGTAGCAGGATCAGAAGTAGGGGGGTCAGCTAAAGTGGTCATAGAATGCTGACGATCAAACCCTCCCCCAAAATAGTGTTTCAGTCTACCTCCATTAACCTTAAAGGGTTGATTCAAGGTCTCATCCATAATTTCAATGGCTCCATGAGGGAATACTTGTGTAATGGTGAAGGGACCTGACCACCTAGACTTAAGCTTTCCTGGAAACAACTTCAAGCGTGAATTAAACAATAGAACTTGTTGGCCTGGCTCGAAGTGTCTCTCCTTAATTTTCTTATCATGCCATCGCTTAGTCTTTTCCTTGTAGGGCTTGGCATTCTCATATGCATGCAACCTAAATTCGTCTAACTGATTGAGCTGTAGCAGCCTTTTTTCCCCTGCTACCTCTAAGTTGAAATTCAGGTTCTTAAGGGCCCAATAGGCCTTGTGCTCTAGCTCTACTGGTAGATGACAGGCTTTACCATAAACAAGTTAATAAGGGGACATTCCTAAAGGCGTTTTAAAGGCTGTCCTATAGGCCCAAAGTGCATCCTCTAACCTAATGGACCAATCCTTCCTACTTAGGTTCACTGTTTTCTCCAATATCCCCTTAATTTCCCTATTGGACAACTCTACTTGGCCACTCATCTGTGGGTGATAAGTAGTGGCTACCCTATGTTTGACCCCATATTTCTTTAACAGCCCATCAAAACTTCGATTGCAAAAGTGGGATCCTCCATCGCTAATGATAGCCCTAGGTGTGCCAAATCGTGTGAAAATATTATTCTTTAAAAACCTTACTACTACCTTGGCATCATTAGTTGGTAAACCAATCGCTTCAACCCATTTCGACACATAGTCCACAGCCACTAAAATATAGAGATTACCATATGAAGGAACAAATGGTCCCATGAAATCAATACCCCAGACATCAAAGAGTTCTACTTCTAAAATATTAGTCAGAGGCATCTCATTTCTTTTGGAAATATTACCTACCCTCTGACATCTATCACATTTCAACACAAAGTAGTGGGCATCCTTAAATAACGTGGGCCAATAATATCCAGATTGCAAAACCTTGGCCGCTGTCCTCTCTCCTCCAAAGTGCCCTCCATAATCAGAAGAGTGACAATGTCTAAGTATATCCTCTACTTCTTCCATGGGAACACACCTTCTCAAAATCTGATCTTTACATTGCTTGTATAAGAAGGGTTCATCCCAAACATAATACTTGGCATCACTCAAAAACTTTTTCTTTTACTGGGTAGTCAAATCAGGTGACATCATGTTGCTCACCAGATAATTTACAAAATCAACGTACCAGGGCAATCTAGAGTGCCCGAAAGTAAATAGCTGCTCATCAGGAAAGGACTCATTACTAGTTGTACCATCTTATTTAAGTCCACTCTCTAATCTAGATAAATGGTCAGCAACCTGATTCTCCGTTCCTTTCCTATCCCTAATCTCCAAGTCAAACTCCTATAGTAGGAGAATCCATCTAATCAGCCTCGACTTTGCATCCTTCTTGGAGACTAAGTACTTAATGGCAGTATGATCAGTAAAAACTATTACCTTAGTACTAATGAGATAGGAGTGAAACTTATCAAAAGCAAATACTACGGCCAACAACTCCTTCTCGGTAGTAGCATAGTTTAACTGGGCCTCATTCAGAGTTTTGCTTGCATAGTAGAAAACATAAAAGACTCTTCCTTTTCTTCGTCCTAGTACCCCAACAGCATAATCACTTGCATCACACATAAGCTCAAAGGGTAAACTCCAATCTGGAGCTATGATTACAGGGGCTGTAACTAATTTCTCCTTTAAAGTCTCAAATGCTTCTAAGCATTGTTCATCAAAGCAAAATGTAGTGTCTTTTTCCAGGAGATTACATAAAGGCTTAGATATCTGAGAAAAATCCTTAATGAACCTTCTGTAAAATCCTGCATGGCCCAGGAAACTTCTGATTCCTTTAACAGATGTAGGGGGAGGTAACTTCTCAATGATTTCCACCTTAGCTTTATCCACTTCTATCCCCCCAATAGAAATTTTGTGCCCAAGCACTATACCTTGTTTCACCATAAAGTGGCATTTCTCCCAATTAAGCACTAAATTCGTTTCTTCACACCTTCTCAATACTAATGCTAAATTCTGCAAACATAAATTAAAGCTATCCCCAAATACAGAGAAATTATCCATGAAAACCTCAAGAAAATCCTCCACCATATCATGGAATATGGCAATCATGCAACGCTGGAATGTAGCAGGTGTATTGCATAGGCCAAAAAGCATTCTTCTGAAAGTAAAGGTCCCATAAGGACAGGTGAAGGTAGTCTTTTCTTGGTCTTCCGGGGCTATAGCTATTTGATTGTACCCAGAGTATCCATCCAATAGACAATAAAATTTGTGACTAGCTAATCGATCTAACATTTAGTCAATGAAGGGCAAGGGGAAGTGGTCTTTCCTGGTGGCCTTGTTGAGTTTCCTATAGTCCATACATACTCGCCAACCAGTAGCAGTCCTAGTGGGGATGAGCACATTATTTTCATTCTCGATCACTGTCATCCCCTCTTATTAGGGACACATTGTATTGGGCTCACCCAGGCACTGCCAGAAATGGGATAGATGATCCCTGCATCTAACCACTTAATGATCTCCTTCTTGACAAATTCTTTCATTACAGGGTTCAATCGACGCTGGTGCTCTATGGATGACCTATACCCTTCCTCCAATAGTATCTTATGCATACAAATAGAGGGACTAATACCCTTAAGGTCAGAGATAGACCAGCCTATAGCCTTCTAATGCTCTCTCAAAATTTGTAGTAATTTTGCTTCCTGATCATTGGAGAGAGTAGCAGATACTATTACTGGTCGTGTGGAGGACTCATCTAAGTAAGCATACCTAAGGTGTGAGGGTAAAGGTTTTAGCTCTAATGCTAGAGAATCATTGGTGGATGGAAAGATATTTGAAGCTGGAATAGATGAAAAGTCTAGTGTCTCAAATTGGGCAATCTCCTCAAAAGGAGTGACCTCTAACAACTGTAAAGTCTCATAGATCTCATCATCATCTTCACTATACTCTCTAAGATCAATAGATTTCACTAAGGAGGCTTCTAAAGGGTTTAAAGGATGTGTCTTGGAAAACTCCTCAGTGATGTCCTTATCCACTCAATCCATCCTAAAACAATCATGAGAGTCATCAGGAAACCTTAGAGATTTGAACACATTAAACTTGACTTCCTGATCTTGAACTCTCATTGTTAACTCCCCTTTCTGTACATCTATTAAAGTTCTACCAGTTGCTAGGAATGGTCTGCCTAGTATGATTAGGAGTTCCCTGTCTTCCTCCATGTCTAACACGATAAAATCTGCAGGGAAAATAAACTTGTCCACTTTCACTAAGACATCCTCAATGACCCCCTTGGGATATTTAATTGATCGATCGGCCAACTGGAGGGTCACTATGGTAGGCTTGGCATCCCCAATTCCTAACTTCTGATAGATAGATAAAGGCATCAAATTTATACTTGCTCCTAAATCGCACAGGGCTCTACTAAAGAATAAGTTTCCAATAGTATATGGTATGGTAAAGCTCCCGGGATCCTTGAGCTTGAGGGGTAATCTCCTCTGGATAATAGCGCTACATTCCTCCGTTAAGGCCACCGTCTCGTAATCTTCCAGTCTTCTTTTCCTATAGAGGATGTCCTTCATAAACTTCACATAGCTTGGCATTTGCTCTAAGGTATCTGCAAATGGAATGTTAATGTGAAGTTTCTTAAAAACCTCAAGGAATTTTGTAAATTGTTGGTCCAATTTTTGATTTTGAAATCTCTGGAGAAAAGGGACTGGTGGTCTAACAGGAGGAGATGTAGTGGAAACTTTTGTAGCATTAGAGGATAAAGAAGGTTGTGACAAAGAAACAGGAAAATGTGAAGAATTACCTAGCTTTGTTTCCTTTGCAATTTGATCTTTTGATTCTTGCTCCTTCTAAGCTGCTTCACTAGAACCTATGGGTTTTTCAACTATAGGCTGGTCAGGTCTGGACTTAACAGGGGGAGTTACTAGCTCTCTGCCATTCCTAAGGGTGATGGCTTTCACATGTTCCTTCCCTTCCCTTTGCCTAATAGGATTGGCTTCAGTGTTACTAGGAAGGGTACCCTGAGGACGTTGACTAAGAGCATTTGCTATTTGTCCTACCCGAACCTCTAGGTTCTTAATTGAAGCTGCTTGATTTTGCAAGATTGTTGTGAACATTTCCTCAAGAGAGGGTTTCTTATCAGCTGCAGATAAATGCTGGGGTTGTGATGGTGGTGGTTAATGGAAGTGGGATGGATGGGAATGAGTAGGTTGATGATGTGGATACTGAGGTGGTAGGTGGTGAGGAAATTGATGCTATGGTGGTACCTGAACCTGTGGAGTTTGAAAACCTGGGGGTCCTACTGGTCTAGAATTAGAAGCTTGCCCTTGGTTTCATCTCCAAGAAAAGTTAGGATGGTTCCTCTACCCTGGATTATAGGTGTTTGAAAAAGGGTTGTTCTGTTGCTTAGGGGCAACGTATTGAACCGATTCTAGGTTAAGTGGACACCTATCCACAGCGTGGGTACCACTACATAGATCACATGAGAGAAAAGGACTTTGGACAGAAAACACAGGGTTAGGATTGCTGGAAGGATTATACTGGGTACTGAGCGACTCCATCTTCTTTGTAAGATTGGTGATTTGAGAGGTTCGAGCTCATATATACCCACCGATTTCTTTGACAATTGCCTTTCTGAGGACCATTGATAGTTGTTAGCCACCATCTTGTCTAGCAGCTCATAAGCCTCCTCCTCTGTTTTGCACATCCAGGCTCCTCCTGAAGCAGCGTCCATTATGGTCCTATTTTGGCTTGTAAGTCCATTGTAGAAGGTCTGGACTTGCAACCATAGAGGTAGGCCATGGTAAGGGCACTTCCTAAGAAGCTCCTTATATCGTTCCCATGTCTCATAAAGGGATTCAAAGTCGAATTGGGCAAAGGAAGATATATCACTACGGAGTCTGGACATTTTTGAGGGAGGGAAAAACTTGGCTAGAAATTGGTGGGCTAACGCGTCCCATGTAGAGATGGATCCTGGAGGCAAGGAGGTCAACCAGTGTCTCGCCTTATCCCTATGTGAGAAGGAGAATAGTTTAAGTCTAAATGCATCATCCGATAATCCATTGTGTTTGAATGTGTTGCACAAGTCCAGGAATTGCCCAAGGTGAGCATGTAGGTCATCGTACGGAAGCCCACTGAACTGTACAGAGGTCTAGATCATCTGGAGGATGGAAGGCTTAATTTCGAAATTATTAGCAGGGACAGCTGGTGGCCTAATGCCTGTATAATGTCCTTCAACCGTTGGCACCGCATAATCTCCAATGGTCCTACTTTCCCTATTCTCTGCCATCATGTTTTGCTGCGGAGCTGTAAATTTCCTAGAATCCTTTCGAATTTGACTAAGAGTTCATTCGATTTCAGGATCTAGAGGAAAGCAATCAAAACTCCTTGCTCTACGCATGCAAACATCAAAAAGTCCTTAGAAAAATTTTTAAGTTTTTTATTTTTTCAATTAATTATGAGAAAATTAACTAACTTAAGCTAAGGATCTAAATATTTACAACCTAAATATTTACAGGCTAGAAATAACACCTAAGTATAGTTTCACCGATATTAATTAATGACTAATTAAAACTTCCCCGACAACAGCGCCAAAAACTTGACACGCCCTAAGGGTATTACCGCAAGTGCACGGGTCGTACAAGTAATAATGGGATTTGATTCCCGAGTTATCATCCCACAGAGAAGTTAACTAGCCTGATTAACTACCGGTTAATCTTACCCTAAGTATATCCTAGTAAATTATGAATTCTTGATTATCGGTGATCTACTGAGTTTGAAATTAAAATTTACTGAAAGTAATAAAATAATAAAAGCTATAAAATGAAGAAATTAAAACCGAATAAAATTACTTACAGTGCTCCATGCAATTAAAATCAAAAACCTATAAAAGAAATTAAAATAGTTAAAACTAATTAACGCAATTAAAATAAAATGCAATTATGAAAATAAAGCAATAAAATTAAACTACAATTAAACTAACCTAAAATGAAATTTTAAACTACTTAATCAAAATGCAATTTAAACTAAACTAAAAATTAATGAAAATAAAGACTAAATTAAAAATGCATGAAATGCATTTAATCTAAATTAACTCTAAATGCATCTAAACTAAAATAAAAGCCTAAAACATTTAATATAAAATTAATTACTATAAAACTTAAGACTAAAAATTAAATTAACAAATTAAAACACTAGAACTAATCTAAATTGACAACTAACAACTATCCTAAACTAACAACTAATCAAACTATACTAAAAATGCAAGAAAAATGGATTATTGTGCATATGGTAAATGCCAAACAAAGCTTTAACAATTTTAAACCAACAAATTATCCCTCCATTTACTATTCACATGTCTTCCAAATTATGTTTCTTTCTATTTCCAGGTGATGGCCTCGGGTTGCTCATTTCATTAACTTTCCAAATGCATGTTTATTTTCAAGCTTGCACGGTTTTAGCTACTGTCGGTCTGCTGCATTCTCCCTCTCAGTGCTGACCAAGCACTGCTCCAGGTAAGAATCGCTTCTGCTACCTGTTGCACCCTGCATTCTCGATTTTGGTTACTGCTGGTTTGCTGCAACCGGTCCTGCAGTCCACTGCTTCATGCCCTCGGCTCTCGGTTTGGACATGCACTGCTCTCGGTCCTGCATCTGTTCCAGGCGTTATTGGTTCTGTGTGTCCAGCTGTGTTTCCAGGTGCTGCCGGTGCAACCAGCTGCTATCCTGCTTCCTCCTCTACTTCTTACTCCAGCCAAGAGGATCAACACACTAGAAACAAATGTTGTTCTGTTCTAGGTTGCCATCGGTTCTGTCTTGCTCCATTCGGCTTTGCTTTGCACTTCTACAGCCCTCGAAGGTCATGCTTGCTTTCTTATCTCGATGCAGCAACATACAGCACTAAGATGCACCAGCTTCAGTTCGTGGACTCCAAGGAACAGAGCATAATAGAGTATGAAAATGAAGTAAGTTTGCTGTCAAGAGGAAAACTCTACACCGAGCAACCATTTACACTATTTTCACTATCCAACAACAAATAACAATCTACAATGAAGCTGAAATAAAATGCAGCAAGTGGATTATATGCAAGAAACGTAAATGAATGCAGTAAATATGTAAGCTAACTCTAATTGCAATAAAGAACTGAGATATAAAATGCATGCAAGTGGGAATGAAAGAAAGCAACAAGAGAACAAGAAAATATAGCAAACAAGATGTTAAAACCGAGAGGAAGTGTGTAAAATAGAAAATAACACAACTGCTGGAATTAAACAATCAATCCCGTAGCATCATCAACGTGAAAAACCATCATCATCGGACTGCTCTAAATCCAGCTCTTAATGCCATGGTTCCACATTGCTTAAATGTGCAATAATGCCTAGCATTTGCCCACATTCAAGCACCAAAACCAAACAGCAAAGAGGAAGGATTAAGTGAGGAACCGAATGCACAAAGATCATTACCCGAGAGCAACTACATCTACTGGTGTTTCAAATAGAGAAGAAAAAGATATATAAATAAAGTTTCTATGTAAAACCGAGACATACATTAGAAAAATAGGTTATGGAAATAGAAATTGACAAACAAGGAACCCATAGTTACCAAACCGAGAGCATGAATTGCAAGTGATTTTCATTCAAATGAAATTTTACAAAAAACTAATGAAGAACATGAAAGTGAATATTAAAACATTGAGAAAAATGACTAATGGAAAATGGAGAAACTTAAGAACAAAATAAAACCTAAGAATACCTTAAAACTATTCTACCCTAAAAATTACATCCCTCTTTAATTTCCATCTTTTTCTATTTATAAACACACTAGGGGTAAAATGGTAATTTCCACATCCTTGATGAGTTGGCATTTTTTTGGCCACTTGTCTTCACACCATTGGCTCCTTAAAAAGATATTTCCATGTCATCGGTCTTCTTGTCCAATTGGATGTGCTAGGTGGCATGGCTCGTGTTATCCGCGTGGCTCAATTTCGATTTTAGCCCAATTCTGGTCCATTTTCTATCGAAATATTCAAAATTCATCCGGATTTAATTTATCTGCAAACATGAGAATTTTAATTAAATAAATGGGATAATTAACAAAATAAATTGGGGATTTTTAGGAAATTAACCACAAATAATTCTAAAAATATAGAATTATCAATGTACCGTGAGTGTTAGCCATGGAGTACGATGTGCCGTGATATCTTAGTGATTCTGTATGGGCTAAAGGGATGGTTGATCCGCCTCCCCAAGCATATGATTCTCGCACACCTGATCAGTGTTGCTTTGAATCCAGACTATGGCCATAAGTCTTTTTATCTATGTGATACGACATTGTGTTGCTACTGTTTAAGGTGACAAATGTCCCCCCTGCTTTGTGATACAGGGTGATATTAAATCCCATTATATATCTCATATTACTTGATTTACAAAGAGATTTGTAAGTGTGTTCTTTGTGAACTGATAAATGAAGCTGTGTGGTTGTTAAAGATTGAACTGTATGATCCTATGTTAATTGATTATGTATATGCACATACCCATCTAGCGAATTAATGGTTTCGCATCGATGGAAAGTTATTTTCAAAGAGAAGCATTAATTTTATAAGGAAAATAAATGTTTATATTTTAAGCATGTAGATAGTGTAGTACAATACATCATCTCACTATGACACACAGTCTACAAGAGGCTACAACATGGTTTTCTATAAAACATGTCAATTCTTCGAACAAGCAAAGCTCTAGTATGACTTTCATGCACAGTAAACCAATAAAACTAGTGCGATCAAAGCTCCAGCACTATCAGTATAAATTAAAGTATTTCATTTTGGTAAAAACATAAAATTCATGGAAATCCATGCATTTTTGGATCCTTACTACCACTTTCATAAAATTCCTACCAAAATAAAACTTATATTTCCTTCCTTATTTTTGGAACCTATCACGAAAATTCTTAATGCATTAATAGATAATAGGTAAAATTCGTGCCTTAATTCCCCTCAAAATACGAATAGCCACCTCTATGCACTCACAAAACCCCCTTACCTCGAATCACATCGAGCGTAGTATAAGTTCACCGCTGGAAGCTCGTTTAATCCAACTTGCTCCTAATCCGATCTCTAGAGCTGCAAACATTCATCAATCACTTTGTCATAATTGATACATCTATTCGGACCTTATAGTGTTAAGCTTGATCCTCTTTCACATTCGACCGACATTGTGTCGTTCCTAAAAAATTTGGCTAGTAACCCATATAGCTATCAAATCAAACACTTGATTCGCATGCTTAATCCTTAGTTCCTCCATTCATTCATACATTTAACAATTACCATATATGCACATTTCCTCACTTTGACCCATCCCGTAATTTGCTTTCACAACCCAATCTCAAAATCATGCATATAACATTTCTGACACCTTAATATAACCTATTCATCATCAACTCAACCATATTATATATTTTCACACTAAATCCATTCTATGTTATGCTAAATTCATTACATTCTAGGTAGTTTTAATAATTAATATATACTCTAATCCACTCACAACAACAACTAGATAAATATACATAGAGTGGGTGTATTGGAAACTCACCTAGCTTGACTTTTCTCTTTTCCAAATTTGGAAGACTCCTTAGCTCCTTTAATCTAATGAATTGAATGTTGGCTCGAAGCTATTTTGATCTTCTCCTCAAAATGAACAACTTTGGCTCTAATAACTTTTTCCCAATTCTTTTTAGAAGAGGGTGCATTCTAGAGAGAGAAAGCTTGGTATTTTTGGTGAAAATGGAAGAGGTGTGTTGGTTTGGTGAAGAAAAGGTTTTTGGCATGGGGTATTTATAGATTGAGAGTGATAACATCGATCTGCTTAGGTACAAGATTGATCTTCCCTTGGTTTTTAGCTATCGAATTCTCAGTTTGAAATAGAAAAGATCAATCTGCTCATTGGGGAGAGATCGATCTTTGCTTGGCAGAAGCTTGAGGAGATTGATCTTTTCATGGGGAGAGATCGATCTGTACTTAATAGGGGATCGATCTCTACTAGGCAGAGGCAAATGCAGATCGATCTGCTCATTAGGGAGATCGATCTGACCTTGGCAGATTCACTTGGAATTGTTCTACTTGCACAAGGGATCGATCTGCCTTGGATAGGAGATCGATTTGGCCTTCATCTGCAGCCCTTATGCTGCATTTTTTCTAGATTTTTCCAAGGGAGAACTTGCGTTCAATTGCCTCACTAGTCATTTTGCAATCTATTCACACTTCGAGCATGGAAAGGCTCATTTCCTATAAGCTTCGTGTTATGAAACTTGTGTGTATTGCTTGGAAATCAGAATGGATACTCAAATTTGCAATCCATGGTTTTTCATCTCTTGTTTTAAGTCCTTATCTCCAATTTAGATGCTTTAAGTTCTATTTGTTTAGTTTGTGGCCACTTCAGCCCTTATTTAAGCTTTACATGCATCCACGATACTCATTCATTCTCATTTCCAATTCATTCACATTTGCATGGTCTAAAATCATCTGTCTTATAATTCCATTAACATATAATAATGTCATTACATACATAGGATCTCACAATCTCCCCCACTTAGAAAATTTGGTCCTCTAAATTGGAACCAATATTAGTCCATGAACAACTCGAGATACTTTTCCCAAATCAAATTCTCTAACTCCCATGTGGCTTCTTCTGCAATGTGGTTGTCACGCCCCGGAAGTGCGGAAAATAGGGCTAATTTAAAACTTTTTATTCATTAATTCACAATTAAGAGTGCATTCTTGTGCAGTGTCATACATCATCACCTATATTTATACCTCAGGATCTCGTCATAGAATAGTATATATTATATCATATACATTACTTGATTTCAAGTTAATTAATCCTAATACATCCCATACAATGTTATACATCAAGTGTCTGCAATTATGGTAAATGTCTGGGTACATGAAAAGATAAAAGATACCTCAAAATACAATATTAGCCTGGAGCTCAAGTCCTCCACTAGCCACTACTCCGTACGTCGCAGGATAACCCTTTTCACTTGAAGAACTCTGGGGGGAAAGAAAACAGGGTGAGCTTCTAAATCGCTCAGTAAAGGGGGTAAGGGACTCATTTCACAAACCAAAATGCACATCACAAAATATTTATTTGCATGTGAAACTCATTAATCTCATTTGAAAACCATAGCATGAAAGTACTCAAAACGACATTCTCATGTCTCAAATCATGTGAAAACATGAAGTAAAAAGGCTCAGTCTAGAGCAATAACCAAGCATGTGAAAAATAATGCGATAAACGCTTTCTCAATGAACGTGATAAAATCACTGAAATAGTAATGCACGTGGCACAGCCACTAAACACACGTGGCATATCCACTGATTTAAATTCACACGTGGCATAGCCACTAAACACACGTGGCATAGCCACTGATTTAAATTCACACGTGGCACAGCCGCTAAACACACGTGGCATAGCCACTGATTTAAATTCACACGTGGCACAGCCACTAAACACACGTGGCATAGCCACTGAATAGGTTTTCACATGGCAACGGCCACCAATTAGGGTTCTCACGTGGCAACGGCCACCAAATGGGGTTTTCACGTGGCAACGACCACCAAAGGGGGTTTCTCAAGTGGCAACGGCTACCAAATAGGGTTTCTCACGTGGCAACGGCCACTAAATGGGGTATCACGTGGCAACGGCCACCAATAGGGTTTCTCACGTGGCAACGGCCACCAAATGGGGTATCACGTGGCAACGGCCACCAATAGGGTTTCTCACGTGGCAATGGCCACCAAATGGGGTTTCTCACGTGGCAACGGCCACCAAATGGGGTTTCACACGTGGCAACGGCCACCAAGTATACGTGGCATAGCCACAGAATGGGTTATTCTCACGTTACCAGAACGGAGAAGAAATCGGGCTTACATGCTACCAGAGCAATGCCCGGTGTGTACTCAAAATTACACACCTAAGTCTTATCACACAAGACTGGTTTGCCTTCACGTAGAACTCATAGTGGTTTTTCTCTCATAAAACTCATTTGAAAACCGTTTTGTACTCAACACAAAACATAATAAAGTCGAGTTCCAACCGGTAAAGCACGCACACATTTCTCAAATCTCGATATTACCTTAACGTAGAGCCCAATTCATTACTCACACAAATTCGACGGTTTATAAAGCAATTTCACACTCAGCTTATAAACGCATAAAACAATGGGCTCCAACCGGCTATAAAAACCATGTGCAATTATAACTCAACACAACACTCAACATGCTTGTTTTATAAACCACAAATCATGCTATAATAGTTTACAAATCACATACACAATTGGTTTAGATTTCCCTTACCTCTTTGCACCTCGTATAGTGCAATCGTTTCCCCCGTATCACGGACTAGCCTCGCATTCCACTCTGGAACTCCCGAGCTGTCCAAACGATGTTAAAACATCAATACTCAATTATCTCATCAACCTCAATTCTCAAAATCGAGCATAATTGCTCATAACACCTCAAATCTCTTGATTCTCGTAACTCTACCCCAAACTACACTCTCATTCACAACATCTCAACGTTCTACATTTCTCATGCCAATTATCTATACTAATTCACCACATTGTCTAAATTTCTATTTATAGCTCAAATTCCCAAAATTGATAAATATCATTATCACTCCAACCACATTGCAATTTCATCAATCCCTAATCATTTCTCAGCTATTTCAACACAATGACAACCACCATTATCATCAAAATCATCTCAAATATCAAGATCGAGGTTTAGAAATTACCCAAAGCTAGTGAGACGCACAACCCACGCTTCGATTCGATTCGTCCTTCGATTTCCAAGTATGTTGTTCTCCCTTTGATGAGAAACAACTTTCCTTCTTGCCACAACTTCTGATTTGGCCAAAAATGGGTGCTTTGGATGAGTGAGAAAGCTAGGTTTCGGTAAAAATGGGGGTTGGAAGAGAGAGAAAGTGAGATTGCAGGAGAAAAACAGGGGTTCCTTATATAGGCTGAGGGTAGGAGATCGATCTGCCTCTTGATGAGATCGATCTGCATTTGAATTTTGGGGACGATTTGGGCAATTTTATGCCTAGAGATCGATCTGTCGAGGGGTGAGATCGATCTCTTTATGGCTTTATGAGATCGATCTGCTCCTTGAGGAGATCGATCTTCTCCCAAACAGAATCATTTGGAGATCGATCTCTTCCTCATGAGATCGATCTTCTCTCAAACAGAATCATAAGGAGATCGATCCTCTTCCATTGGAGATCGATTTGCTCCTCAAATTCCTCATTCCTTGTCATTTTTAACTCACCAGATCGATCTCTCCTTCTCCCAGATCGATCTCTCCTCATAACTTCACACTTATTTTAAGCACTTAACATATAAATCTCCAATTATCATTCCGCAATTCACTTAGCTCAATAAATTACACTTCAAATTCTTATTACATATTTAAAATATGTCCGAAATTCTTAGATCTCACATCCTCCCCACCTTAAAAAGAATTTGGTCCTCCAAATTCAACTCAACTATTCGAATAGATGGGGGTATTTCTCCTTCATGAGACTCTCTAGTTCCCACGTTGCCTCTTCCATTGAGTGATGTTTCCACAAAACTTTCACTAATGGGATGCTCTTAGTTCTCAGTACCTTCTCTCTTCTATCGAGAATCTGGACGGGTTCCTCAGTGTAGCTCATATCCTCTTGAATGTCCATCTCGTCATACTCTATGACATGAGAAGGGTCCGGGTGGTACTTCCTCAACATAGACACATGAAAAACATTGTGTATTCCGGACATCTGTGGGGGTAATGCTAATCTGTAAGCTACCTCTCCCACTCTCTCAAGAATCTCGAATGGTCCTACGTATCGAGGACTCAATTTCCCTTTCTTCCCAAATCGCATGATACCCTTACTCGGTGATATTTTTAGAAATACTGCATCACCAACCTCAAACTCGAGTGGCCGTCTACGCACATCCGCGTAGCTTTTCTGTCTACTTTGTGCAGCCCGTAACCTCTCACATATGAGTTTCACACTCTGTACGGCTTGCTCAACAAGCTCGGGAGCATTTATCTTTCTGTCACCGACTTCTTCCCAAGCTACAGGGGATCTACACCTCCTACCATATAGAGCCTCAAAAGGTGCCATTCCAATACTCACATGATAGCTGTTATTGTATGCAAACTCTGCTAGGGGCAGGTGATCATCCCATGATCCCTTAAAATCCATCGTACACGCCCTCAACATATCCTCCAGGGTCTGAATAGTCCTCTCTGACTGACCATCTGTCTGAGGATGATAGGCGGTACTGAAACTCAATCGAGATCCCATGGACTCCTGAAACTGGGTCCAAAATTTGGAAGTAAACCGGGAATCTCTATCAGAAGTAATACTCACTGGAGCCTCATGTAATCTAGCTATCTCGCTGACATATAGCTCAGCTAAGGCATCCACAATATCTGTGCTCTTGATGGCAAGGAAGTGGGCACTCTTGGTTAGTCTATCCACTATAACCCATATAGCGTCACGACCTCTTCGGGTCCTCGGTAAACCCATAATAAAGTCCATAGTGACATGCCCCCTTTTCCATGTAGGTACAGGTAAGGGCTGTAGTAGTCCTCCGGGCTTCCGATGCTCAGCTTTCACTTGCTGGCATACTAAACACTTAGCCACATACTCTGCCACGTCTCGCTTCATACCACTCCACCAATACACCTTTCTCAAGTCTCGGTACATCTTAGTACTCCCTGGGTGCATGGTGTATCGCGAGCAGTGGGATTCTCTCAGTATCTGTCTCTTCAGGGTATCATCGTCCGGTACACAAATCCGTCCTCTGAATCTCAACAATCTATCCTCACTGACTGTGAGATCCGACTGCGAACTCTGTTCAGCTTGGCTAACCATATCTATCAATCTTTGATCACTGCGCTGCCCAGTTCTAATTTGATCCATGATCCTGGGCTCTATTCGCAAGCTAGCCAAAAATCCAGTCTCTATCTCTTTAACTCTGATCCGAAGTTCGGTAAACTGCTCCAGTAAATCCCATTCCCTGATCATCATAGCAGATATCATACTCTTCCTGCTCAGGGCATCAGCAACTACATTCGCCTTGCCCGGATGATATAGAATCTCGCAGTCATAATCCTTAAGGAGTTCCATCCATCTCCTTTGTCTCATGTTTAACTCTTTCTGATCAAAGAGATATCTCAAACTCTTGTGATCAGTGAAGATCTGAAATCTTTCCCCATATAAGTAGTGTCGCCAGATCTTCAAAGCAAATACCACAGCGGCTAACTCCAAATCATGCGTGGGGCAATTTCGCTCATGGTCTTTCAACTGTCGCGATCCATATGCGACCACTCTTCCGTGCTGCATAAGCACACACCCCAATCCTTGATGGGATGCATCACTATACACCGAAAATCCTCCTGATCCCTCAGGAATAGTTAACACAGGTGCCGCTGTCAACCTCCTCTTTAATTCCTGAAAACTGAGCTCACATTGATCAGTCCATATGAACGGAGTCTCCTTACGTGTGAGTTTAGTCAAAGGGGCGGCAATCCGGGAAAATCCTTCCACAAATCTTCTGTAATACCCTGCCAAACCAAGGAAGCTTCGTACCTCAGTAACTGTCCTCGCTCTCTCCCAATTAAGCACAGCCTCTACCTTGCTTGGGTCCACTGATACTCCTTCCTCTGAGACTATATGACCAAGGAAAGCTATCCGGTTCAGCCAAAACTCACACTTACTAAGCTTTCCGTATAATTGCTTATCTCGAAGTATCTGAAGTACTAACCACAATTGCTGTGCATGCTCCTCATACGACCGAGAGTATACCAGGATATCATCAATAAAGACTATCACAAATTTATCTAGATAGTCTCTGAACACTTCGTTCATCAACCATATAAATGCTGCAGGGGCGTTCGTCAATCCAAAGGACATCACCAAAAATTCGTAATGGCCATACCTTGTCCTGAAGGCCGTCTTGGGAATATCTTCTTCCTTGATCCTCAATTGGTGATAGCCCGATCTCAAATCAATCTTAGAAAAGACTGATGCCCCTCTCAGCTGATCAAGTAGATCATCAATCCTGGGCAATGGGTATTTATTCTTCACCGTGGCTTTATTCAACAACCGATAGTCTACGCATAATCTGAGGCTACCATCCTTCTTCTTGACAAATAAAACCGGTGCTCCCCACGGTGAAACACTGGGCCTAATGAA
This sequence comes from Firmiana major, assembly GCA_033439115.1. NCBI lineage: Eukaryota > Viridiplantae > Streptophyta > Magnoliopsida > Malvales > Malvaceae > Firmiana > Firmiana major. Next base: position 37,554,356 of record CM065908.1, on the reverse strand, counting down.
CCCTTGATCCAATAACTCATGTAGTTGTTTCTTCAATTCCTCAAGTTCCACTAATGCCATCCTATAGGGAGGTTTAGAGATCGGCTGAGTATCTAGTACCAAATCAATGGTAAACTCCAGCGCTCTCTCTGGTGGTAAACCTGGCAATTCATCTGGGAAAACATTCGAAAATTCGTAAACCACAGGTATATCCTCAATCCTCGGATGTTCCCGCTCATCGTCTGAGATGAGTGTCTCATAACCTTCACATGAGCAATCATATTTAATATTCTCCAAAACAATATTAAAATTCTCAAATTACTTACTAGAATTCCACATATTCATTTCCTCAATATCTCAATCGTACACTGTAAGGTTCAGGTAGGGAGAAAGTTACAACCTTAGTGTAGCAATCTAAGCTCACTCGATTGGCTGCCAACCAATCCATTCCCAAAATTACATCAAATCCATGTATATTCAACATGATTAGATCTGCTAACATACCTCTATCTCCCACCTTTATCTCACATCATCTACAGATTAACTCAGTTCTCTGGGATTCACGCATAGGGGTATTTACATGTAGTATATATTCTAGAGGTTCAAACTTCAAGTTTAATCTACATGCAAAATGCTCAGAAATAAACGAATGCGTGGATCCTGAATCAATCAACACATGAGCCTTATGATTACAGACAGAGAGTGTACCTATTATAGTTTCTGCAGAAGTGTCAGCAGTCTCCTTATCTAGGGCAAACACACGTCCCTGGGTAACAGGTCTCTTTCCTTTCTCGGCAGCAGTGGCCCGTCTCGGGGGATTCACTCTCTGAGGCTGTTGTCTAGTGGGCTCCAAGACATGTGGTTTCTGAGGTTGAGGGCAATCCTTAACCATGTGACCCATGTCTCCACATCTAAAACATCCATGGATCGACCCAGTACAACTTCCCTCATGCATTCGGCCATAATTTCTGTAAAACCTTATCTCTGGCCTGACATCTCGAGGGGTCTCTCTAATGTTAGGGTAACCTCTGGGTCTCTCTAATCTGCCCTTCTGTACCTCAATCCTTCCTCTTCTGAAGGAACCTCTCCGAGCCTCTGTTTGGAAAAGTGCTGGCCTCTTGCCCTTATCGCTATTCACCGCTCTGAGCTCATTCTGGGATTGTACCATTTCCATTCCTCTTTCAATCTCTTGTGCTCGTCTCAGAGCATCTCCAAACTCAGTAATACATAGCCCTATCAATCTATCTCTGATGATGGGCTTCAATCCATACACAAATTTCTCTGTGCGGAGCTCTTCATTCTTAAAGGTCTCTGGGTCATATCTCAATAGCGCTGTGAATTGGCTCTCATAGTCATCCACAGACATGTCACCCTGTACCAAACTTAAAAACTCGGCCTGTGTCTTTCTCTAGGCGGCTCGTGGTACATATTGAGTCCTAAAGGCTGTCTGAAACTCTTTCCAACCAATCACATCCTGGTGGGACATCAGAATACCCTGGGTAGTACCCCACCAATCTCGAGCTCTCCCTTTCAACATATAGATACTCATACTGACCCTCTCAGCATCGGTGCACCCCAGATAATCAAATATAATTCTCAACTCCGTCAGCCACTCCTCAGCCTCTGTAGGATCCTTTTTTCCCCTAAACACGGGTGGATTCATCTTCAGAAAATCCTTCAGTCGGACCATACTTCTATCATCAGGCTGAGTGACGGGAGGTATTGGGGGTAAGGGAGGTCCTTGTGGTGGTGTAGGAGTAGTACCCGAGGCATTAACTCCAAAGTGTTGAGCGAATAACGCTGCCATCTGCTCAAAACCTTACCTCACATCGGTCTCAATCCGATTAAATCGAGAGTTAGGACTCTCTGGTTATGGGACAGGTGGCGGAGGGGACTCTGGTTGCCTCCTCGAATGACCTCGTCGTCCACTCATTCTCTATCTTAACTCGTCTCCTGCGCGTACATATCAAAATCGATTGAAATCTCAATCCTCATTTTCAGTTCATGACCAGACTATTACAGACACTTGGGATGTATTCTATTCCACTTAACCGACACTGACAGTACTAGACACCCTAAGCTCTGATACCAAGAAAACTCTGTCACGCCCCGAAAGTGCGGAAAATAGGGCTAATTTAAAACTTTTTATTCATTAATTCACAATTAAGAGTGCATTCCTGTGCAGTGTCATACATCATCACCTATATTTATACCTCAGGATCTCGTCATAGAATAGTATATATTATATCATATACATTACTTGATTTCAAGTTAATTAATCCTAATACATCCCATACAATGTTATACATCAAGTGTCTGCAATTATGGTAAATGTCTGGGTACATGAAAAGATAAAAGATACCTCAAAATACAATATATAGCCTGGAGCTCAAGTCCTTCACTAGCCACTACTCCGTACTTCGCAGGACAACCCTTTTCACTTGAAGAACTCTGGGGGGAAAGAAAACAGGGTGAGCTTCTAAATCGCTCAGTAAAGGGGGTAAGGGACTCATTTCACAAACCAAAATGCACATCACAAAATATTTATTTGTATGTGAAACTCATTAATCTCATTTGAAAACCATAGCATGAAAGTACTCAAAACGACATTCCCATGTCTCAAATCATGTGAAAACATGAAGTAAAAAGGCTCAGTCTAGAGCAATAACCAAGCATGTGAAAATAATGCGATAAACGCTTTCTCAATGAACGTGATAAAATCATTGAAATAGTAATGCACGTGGCACAGCCACTAAACACACATGGCATAGCCACTGATTTAAATTCACACGTGGCATAGCCACTAAACACACGTGGCATAGCCACTGAATAGGGTTTCACATGGCAACGGCCACCAATTAGGGTTCTCACGTGGCAACGGCCACCAAATGGGGTTTTCACGTGGCAACGGCCACCAAAGGAGGTTTCTCACGTGGCAACGGCCACCAAATGGGGTATCACGTGGCAACGGCCACCAATAGGGTTTCTCACGTGGCAACGACCACCAAATGGGGTTTTTCACGTGGCAACGGCCACCAAATGGGGTATCACGTGGCAACGCCCACCAATAGGGTTTCTCACGCGGCAACGGCCACCAAATGGGGTTTCTTACATGGCAACGGCCAACAAATGGGGTTTCACACGTGGCAACGGCCACCAAGTATACGTGGCATAGCCACAGAATAGGTTATTCTCAAGTTACCAGAACGGAGAAGAAATCGGGCTTACATGCTACCAGAGCAATGCCCGGTGTGTACTCAAAATTACACACCTAAGTCTTATCACACAAGACTGGTTTGCCTTCACGTAGAACTCATAGTGGTTTTTCTCTCATAAAACTCATTTGAAAACCGTTTTGTACTCAACACAAAACATAATAAAACCGAGTTCCAACAGGCAAAGCACGCACATATTTCTCAAATCTCGATATTGCCTTAATGTAGAGCCCAATTCATTACTCACACAAATTCGACGGTTTATAAAGCAATTTCACACTCAGCTTATAAACGCATAAAACAATGGGCTCCAACCGGCTATAAAAATCGTGTGGAATTATAACTCAACACAACACTCAACATGCTTGTTTTATAAACCACAAATCATGCTATAATAGTTTACAAATCACATACACAATTGGTTTAGATTTCCCTTACCTCTTTGCACCTCGTATAGTGCAATTGTTTCCCCCGTATCACGGACTAGCCTCGCATTCCACTCTGGAACTCCTGAGCTGTCCAAACGATATTAAAACATCAATACTCAATTATCTCATCAACCTCAATTCTCAAAATCGAGCATAATTGCTCATAACACCTCAAATCTCTTGATTCTCGTAACTCTACCCCAAACTACACTCTCATTCACAACATCTCAACGTTCTACATTTCTCATGCTAATTATCTATGCTAATTCACCACATTGTCTAAATTTCTATTTATAGCTCAAATTTCCAAAATTGCTAAATATCATTATCACTCCAACCACATTGCAATTTCATCAATCCCTAATCATTTCTCAGCTATTTCAACACAATGACAACCACCATTATCATCAAAATCATCTCAAATATCAAGATCGAGGTTTAGAAATTACCCAAAGCTAGTGAGACACACAACCCACGCCTCGATTCGATTCGTCCTTCGATTTCCAAGTATGTTGTTCTCCCTTTGATGAGGAACAACTTTCCTTCTTGCCACAACTTCTGATTTGGCCGGAAATGGGTGCTTTGGATGAGTGAGAAAGCTAGGTTTCAGTAAAAATGGGGGTTGGAAGGGAGAGAAAGTGAGATTGCAAGAGAAAAATAGGGGTTCCTTATATAGGCTGAGGGTAGGAGATCGATCTGCCTCTTGATGAGATCGATCTGCATTTGAATTTTGGGGACGATTTGGGTAATTTTATGCCTAGGAGATCGATCTGTCGAGGGGTGAGATCGATCTCTTTATGGCTTTATGAGATCGATCTGCTCCTTGAGGAGATCGATCTTCTCCCAAACAGAATCATTTGGAGATCGATCTCTTCCTCATGAGATCGATCTTCTCTCAAACAGAATCATAAAGAGATCGATCCTCTTCCATTGGAGATCGATCTGCTCCTCAAATTCCTCCTTCCTTGTCATTTTTAACTCACCAGATCAATCTCTCCTTCTCCCAGATCGATCTGTCCTCATAACTTCACACTTATTTTAAACACTTAACATATAAATCTCCAATTATCATTCCCCAATTCACTTAGCTCAATAAATTACACTTCAAATTCTTATTACATATTTAAAATATGTCCGAAATTCTTAGATCTCACAGTGGAGCTGCTAACGAACTTTCACTAAGGGAATCATCTTCGATCATAGTAATTTCTCCTTCCTATCTAATATCTGAATCAACTTATCAACATACGACATGTTCTTGTTGAGCTCTAACAGCTCATATCTAATTACATGTGCCAGGTCTGAGTGGTACTTCAGTAACATAGAGTCGTGGAAGACGTTATGAACGCCTGCTAGCTCATGTGGCAATGCTAGCCTATTGGCTTTATCTCCCACTCTGTCTAATATCTCAAAGGGTCTAATGTAACGAGGACTCAGCTTACCTTTCTTCCCAAATCTCATTATACCCTTGGAAGGAGAAACTCGTAAAAACATCGATTCACCCACTGCAAACACCAATGGTCTCCTTCTTTTGTCAGCGTAACTCTTTTGTCTACTCTGAGCTATCCGTAACCTCTCACAAATCAATTGGACATCCTCTAAGTCAAAATTAGGATAGTACATTTAATCACATCCGTTGATGCATCTGCTGTGTCCAAATCTAGTGCATACACTTGCCCTCTACTGACAACCTGCTTCCCCTTCACCGTAATTGTGGCTTTCCTCTTAAAATAGAAGCCTCAGCAAGAGCTCTCTCTGACTCTTTGCCCTTCGTGGGGAAGTCTCCATCATCTCAGGGTAATCTTGTACAAAATACCCTGGCTTCCCACAATGATAGCACACTACCGAAGACATCAGACAGGGCCTTTTACCATGATATCTACCGCATCTCCAACACTGCTCGATAGTCGACCGTGTCCCCCCAATAACTACACCTCTTGACGGCGGTGCTAAGGCTAGATATACTTGAGGCTTCACTGTCCTCTCCTTTACCTCCTCAATCTGAGGTCTCTTATGAGACAATCTTTGACCTCCTCTCTTAATCAGCCTATCAGTTTCGGATCTCTTTCAATTTCTGTCTATGCCTCTACTGATCTTTCAAAACTCAGAGGCATTTTGCTCAATGTCTTGTTCACATAGCTGTGCCCTGTGCACAGCCTCCTCATATGTCGGGATATAGATTGAGACCAATCTGGATCTGATGATTGGCCTCAATCCATCAATAAACTTCCTGACCTTCCTTGTCTCACTGCTCATCGTATCTGAGTCGTACCTCCCTAGGGATATAAACCTCATCTCATACTCATCTACAGATCTGCTCGCCTGAGTCAGCCCAATAAACTTCATCTGTAACTTTCTCTAAGTAGTGTCTGGAACATACTGCCTCTGGAAGGCCCCCAAAACACCTCACATGTGATCTCAGTGTATCAGGCTCTCAAAATTTGCCTAGCGGACTTCCACCAATGCTTTGTCGCTCTTTTCAACATGAATACGGCAAAAGCGGCCATCTCTGTAGTGGTGCACTCAAAGAACCCATATAGCTTCTCAATCTCGCTCACTCAATCCTCAGAAACTACTGGGTCCTTCATCCCACTGAATGATGGCAGTCTAAATTTCTAAAATTGTCGTAATCTCTTCAAATCACAACCATAACGCCACACTCTGCTACTCTATTGTGGAGCAACAGATGATGTTGTATCCTGAACTGGTGGGGTGTATTTATCACTTGTGGCATTTGTGCTAGTTGTATAGGCGTATCAGGTGCAGCTGCCGGTCCAGCATCAGCAGCTTGGGTAGCTGGGCCTTGTCTCTCTCCAGCTTCCTGCATATACTAAGCGATTAGCTCCATAATAGTCTCAAAACTCCGCTCCAACCTACAAAGCATGCCGTAATATCCCCTGGCCTCTCAGTAAGCTCCTGTGGGATCTGCTCAGTTTGTAGTTCTGCACAGTTTTCAGGCCTCCCTCTACAACCCCTAGCACATGCCCTCCCCCCTCTACCACTGCGTGTGACAGTCATGATGCCTAAATTCCTACATCGATAATTATACATTATTCTAACCCATCAGACATACACATTTATATCTAAATGAAGTACAACACTATGGGGATGTAAAATTTCTTATTACTAACTCCGACTCAGATCAGATCAACTCCGCTCTGATACCAATTTTTGTCATGACCCTCTTCATCCAAAAATCACTAAATTTTTTTCGCATTTATTCATTTAATTTACCCTGTTGTGAACAGTTTCCCACACCAAACAGTTAAGCTATGATTCAGAGCCAGTTACCTCTTACCATACACGATATCATATAACATATATATACGATATCTGTAGACAATTAAATTACTTACATTAACTTCATTAATTAATATATGTCTACAAATTTTTACATCCCCCAAATTTACGTTTCCAAAAAATATTATTGTGTTGTACTTGTTTAGATATAAAACGACAACAATGTGTATACCTCTAGAAATGGACAGTAGCGGACACTAGGAGTGCAAGTCTCTGCTTGCTCTCAACCACTATGGAAAATCAGTAGGGATGGAAAATGAAAGGGTGAGCAACCACACGCTTAGAAAGGAAATAATGTAAGCAAGTATACAGCTACACTATCTACATGTATATCATGTCATGATATCAAAATCACTTACATCTTGAGCATGAGGTAGATCAAAACCATGTCACATGAATATATATATATATAGTATATGAAACATTCATAAAATCAGACACGATAATAAATGGAAAATCAACATATAAATCATCTCATGCTCATCATATCAAAACTCATTGCCATTCATTTAAATCAAATCTAATCTCGCCCTTCGGGAATACCTGGTGTATAAAATCACATTTCCTTTTATAGAAACCAAATCACGGCTATCACCCCTCCCTCGGGTCTACCCAAGTCTATCAATAAAACATTATAGCAAGTGAAGCATGTAGGTTACATTTCGAAATAAATTGGGAATAATGGCCACATATATAAATCCCTGTGAGCTCAAGCTACGTGGATCCCGGTGTGCGGGGTATCACAGCTGCAACGAGATGTGAGGTCAGCCCTACTCGTGCAACAACTCAACTAACTAATCATAAAGACTACACGGTACAGCGTACTCCAAGTGACATACATGGTATAACGTACTCCGTAGACCCACACAGTCGGAGGGTGCCAGCCTTAGGTCTTAGCCCACATCATTGCCAGGGGTGCCTTCCATAGGTCCTAGCCCACATGACTGTTTATCTGGGGTGCCTGCCATAGGGTTTAGCCCTACCATTGTTTGGGGGTGCCTGCCATAGGACTTAGCCCTACCATTGTTCGGGGGTGCCTGCCATAAGTCTTAACCACCCTATAACATGCCGGTAACCATTTCATGTCTCCAAACGCGCGTGCGATACATCATCTCACTATGACACACAGTCTATAAGAGGCTACCGCACGATTTTCTATAAAACATGTCAATTCTTCGTATGAGCAAAGCTCTAGTATGACTTTCATGCACAGTAAACCAATAAAACTTGTTCGAGCAGAGCTTCAGCATTATCAGTATAAATTAAAGTATTTCATTTTGGTAAAAACATAAAATTCATGGAAATCCATGCATTTTTGGATCCTTACTACCCCTTTCATAAAATTCCTACCAAAATAAAACTTATATTTCCTTCCTTATTTTTGGAACCTATCACAAAAAATTTTAAAGCATTATTAGATAATAGGTAAAATTCACGCCCTATAATTCCCCTCAAAATACGAATAGCCACCTCTAGTCACTCATAAAACCCCCTTTACCTCGAATCACGTCGAGCGTAGTATAAGTTCCACCGTTGGAAGCTCGTTCAATCCAACTTGCTCCTAATCTGGTCTCTGGAGCTGCAAACATTCATCAATCACTTTGTCATAATTGACACATCTTATCAGACGTTATAGTGTTAAGCTTGATCCTCTTTCACATTTGGCCAACATTGTGTCGATCTTAATAAATTTGGCTAGTAACCCATTTAGCTATCAAATCAAACACTTGATTTGCATGCTTAATCCTTAGTTCTTCCATTCCTTCATAAATTTAACAATTACCATAAATGCACATTTCCTCACTTTGCCTCATCCCATAATTTGCTTTCACAACCCAATCTCAAAATCATGCATATAACAGTCATGACACCTTAATATAACCTATTCATCATCAACTCAACCATATTATATCTTTTCACACTAAATCCATTCTAGGTTATGCTCGTTCATTACATTCTAGGTAGTTTTAATCATCAATACATACTCTAATCCACTCACAACAACAACTAGATAAATATACATAGAGTGGGTGTATTGGAAACTCACCTAGCTTGACTTTCCACTTTTCCAAATTTGGAAGACTCCTTAGATCATTCAATCCAATGAGTTGAATGTTGGCTCCAAGTTATTTTGATATTCTCCTCAAAATGAACAACTTTGACTGTAATAGCTTTTTCCCAATTCTTTTTGGAAAAGGGTGCATTCTAGAAAGAGAAAGCTTAGTATTTTTGGTGAAAAAGGAAGAGGTGTGTTAGTTTGGTGAAGAAAGGGGTTTTACCATGGGGTATTTATAGATTGAGAGTGATGAGATGATTGTTGACTACGCCCACTCTAAGTGACCTAGACGTGTATCCGTAAGTGCACAGGTCGTACAAGTAATAATGAGATTTAAGTCTCGATTATCATCACACAGAGAAGTTGATTAGCCTAATTAACTACCGGTTAATCTTACCCTAAGTATATCCTAGCAAATTATGAATTTTTCAGTGGGTGATCTACTAAGTCTAAAATTAAAAGAACTGAAAACAATAAAAATTATAAACTAAAGGAAATAAATCAGAGCAAAAATTACTTACAAAGTTCCAAGCAATTAAAAGCAAATGCCTACAAAAAGATAATTAAAACCGTTAAAATTAATTAAATCAAATAACTAAAATGCAAAATATGAAAATAAAGAAACAAAATTAATTAGACTAAAATTAAACAAACCTAAAATAAAAAATGCATGTAATTAAACTAATTAATGCAAATTAAGCTAACCTAAAGTCTAATGAAATAAAATCCTATTAACTTAAAGAAAATTCTTAAATCTAACTAAGAAATTAATTACCTACGAAATGATCCTAAATTAAATCTAACTCTAACTAATCACAACTAATAAAACAAAATCTAAATAACGCATGAGAAATTTTTTGGATTTTTCAATTTAAAATGAAAACTTAAAACATGCATAAAATGATTTTACTCTAATTTAATTCTAAATGCAACACCTAACACTAAAATTGAAAATTAACTATTAACATAATTAAATCTAAGTTTTGAACTAAGAAAAGAAAATATAACTAACATGCAAATGAATTCAAAACTCTAATTTAACAAATGAGATTGAAATTAAGATATCTAAAATGCATGAAAATAGATTAAATAACCAAAATGGAATGGCCAAACGCGACCTTAACCAAAACTCCCAGCTAGCCTCGGTCCCGTGTGCACTGTACACGTTCCTGCTTCATTTTGGTTCTGCCCCCAGGTACTGTCCAGGTGCTACTCCAGGCCATGTCTGCGACCTCTGCATCAGATGTTGTCCGCTTCTGCCCCCTGGTATCCTCCTCTCGTCTAGTAGCTAATCAATTCACCTTGCTCCTCATCTGCAGTACGTCCATTCTACAGTACTACCTTGCAGTCAGCTACAGACCCGAGCAACACCATGCACTAATGCTGTCTCCTCTTTTGTTCCAGCTTAGCAAGAAATGGCCTTGTCGAATCTAACTGAAAACAGAAGATAATGACAAGCTTAAATGATCAAAATCACAATAGAAGAATTAAATAATAAATGCATCATTCTGAATCATAGAGGAGTCTAAACATTGTAAAACCGGTAATGAAAAAATTACAGTAAATAAATTGGCATGAGTAGTGTAGCTATTGGAACCAGTCCTCGTTGCCTCAAGTAGCTAGCTCCTTCTTAGTTCTCCAACCAGCATCCATTCTATCACAACCCGTGCCTCACAAAATGCAGGAATAAACAGCAAATCAATAAAGCAAAAACAACAAAAAGGTTAACAGTAAATAAGTCATGAAACAGAGGAGAACAGAGAGGTAATGTGATATTATGTCCTTGCAAGCGTGAAGCTCTACTGCATCGAATGGCATCAACTCATCAACATTTATCACCGGCCAGCAACAAGCAGAAACCAATACAACTTGAAAATGCTGAAAAGAACAAATGCAAAGCTAGGGAAAACACAACTTGAATGCTGAAATAAAATATGAAAACTAACACTCTAAATGTAGAAAAAAGATGAATCTATGTAGTGCAGAAAAATGAAAATGAAAAAAAAAAAGAAACACAATGCAATCACACGTTTAAAGCTTGAAATCGAAAGGAAATAAAGAAAATCAACAACTGGAAATTAACCCAAAACTATCAACACCCCTAGGCACATTAATATGGATGTCTAGCATCCTCACGTTGCTTCAATTCCTTCTCCAACCGTGATTCCACATTGCTATTGATGTGGAAATAATGCTAAGCATCAAGACCACATCAAAGCACCAGAATTGAGTGGGACAGTAATGAAGGTGAATGAATCACCCAAATGAGTAAAGGAGACAAAGAAATGGAACCTTAATAAAATCGAGAATAAGAAAATGGAAGATAAATGAAATAAATAACAATACGCAGTGACTGAAAATGAAACAGGAACAACGGATTGAGGAAGTTTGCTGCTGTCATTAGCCCCTCCAACCCAGATAAACAAAAACAGAGGAATGAAAGCAAACTGAAGTAAAAGAAATTAATCGCAGCTTAAAGGAAACATTTTTCATTTAAAGAAAATAAAAATGGAGCTGGTAAATTTCTAGAACAATGGTGGCTACCGAAAAAATAAAAACTATTCTAAAACTATTTTTACCCTACCTACTCCTACTCCTAAAAACTAATTTACCCTAAACTACACTACTCCTAAATTACTTCTACCCTAAAAACCACACTCCTTTTCAATTGCTCATCAAGTTCTATTTATACACAAACTTAGGGGTATAATGGTAATTTTTCATCCTAGATGAGTTGGCATTGTTTGGCCACTTGTTTTCATTTTATTTGCTACATAGTAGATATTTCCACGTCACTTAGTTTTTCCACTTGGTTTTGCGATGTGGCCTTGCGTGTGTCTTCCAGAAGGTTGTCACAGTGTTCGTCGATCTTATCGTTTCAGAGCGAATAAAATACTAACACTCGGCATCCCATGTGTCCAGACAACTGGGACTCGATCTACAAATTGGAAGTGGTCTAGTCTCTTTTAGCCTATTTCAACCCATTTTCGACTGAAACGACTGGGTTTCATCCAGATTTAATTTACTTGCACATTAAAGAATTTTAATTAAATTCAGGGGATAATTAATAAAATAATATGGGGATTTAAATAATTAATTAGGAAATTAAGCAGAAATAATTCTATTTTAATAGAATTATCATGAGATCGATCTGCTAGGGTAGGAGATCGATCTTTCCTTGGTTTTTAGCTATCAGATTCTCAGTTTGAAATGGGAGAGATCGATCTACTCATTGGGGAGAGATCGTTCTTGGCTTGGCAAAAGCTTGAGGAGATCGATCTTCTCATGGGGAGAAATCGTTCTGCTCTGACAAAATCAAATGGAGATCGATCTGCACTTAATAGGGGATAGATCTCTACTGGGCAGAGGTAAATGCAGATCGATCTGCTCATTGGGGAGATCGATCTAGCTTTGGCAGATTCACTTGGAATTGATTTTCTTGCATAAGGGATCGATCTGCCTTGGATAGGAGATCGATCTGGCCTTCATCTGCAGACTTTATGCTGCATGTTTTTTAAGATTTTTCCAAAGGGGAACTTGTGTGCAATTGGCGCAATAGTCATTTTGCAATCTATTCACACTTCGAGCATGGAAAGGCTCATTTCCTATAAGTTTCGTGTTATGAAACTTGTGTGTATTACTTGGAAATCAGCATGGATACACAAATTCGCAATTCATGCTTTATCATCTAGTGTTTTAAGTCCTTATCTCCAATTCAGATGCTTTAAGTTCTATTTGTTTAATTTGTGGCCACTTCAGCCCTTATTTAACCTTTACATGCATCCATGATACTCATTCATTCTCATTTCCAATTCATTCACATTTGCATGGTCTAAAATTATCTGTCTTATAATCCCATTAACATATAATAATGTCATATATACATGGGGTCTCACAATCTTTCTCAAATCTGTTTAGAAGGTGATGATATTCTAGAGTGAGAAAACTTGTTCACTTCACTAAACTAGAGAGGTATCTGATATTCTGGGGAAGAAGACTCGTTGTCGGGCTTCTAAATAGAAATGGGGATTGTGAGATCGATCTCCAAGGTGAGAGATCAATCTTCCTTTGGTTGAACTACACAAGTATTCAATAAGTTGTGGGATCGATCTGCTCCTGGGAAGGGATCGATCGGTGCTAGCCAGAAACCATTCGAGATCGATCTGTTTTTAGGAAGGGATCAATCCTTTCTAAGAAGATTCACATCGAGATCGATCTGTTTTTGGGGAAGGGATTGATCCTCTCTATGCAGAAACACATCGAGATCGATCTGCTTGCCTATAAAACCTTTGTGATTTTATTTTGGAATTACAAGATCGATCCTGTCGTGTAAGGAGATCTATCTGGCATTCATTTACAGGATTTCAACTGCTAATTTTTTCAAAATTTCAAAGGAAAGATTGCATTTAAATGCTTCACTAATCATTTTGCATTCTATTCACACTTAGAGCATAAAAAGGTCCATTTCTTATGATTCACATATTATGTAACTTATGTGTACAACATGGAATCATAAGGAATACATATAAAGGTACGGGCCTTGCATTATCATTTCATGTTTTAAGTCCTTATATTCAATCGAAATGGTTTTGTCAGACTCGTATTTTATGTAGCTTGTTCCTTATGATTCCTATGTGTATGAACACTCTATTATTATAGTTGAATCATAAGAAGAGTATTTACTAGATTTACAGTGTATGTGAAATGATTTAGCACTCATAAGCTACATAAAAGCCTAATGTGAGCTATAAGAGTCACAGCCTAATGTGGATCTGAATCATTCTGACTGAAGAGAAGAACTTAAAATGAGAAAATATAGAGAGCTTATGAAGGAAAGTCAGTTTGATTTAGTTTCGAACATAGAGAACAAGAGTAAAAGTTAAAAAGGGTCAAACAAACTTTTTAGCGAGTTAAGGTATTTCAGGCATATTTACCTACCGGGAATGGCTAAAACATAAAGACGAGAGTGTAAGACATAAGATATGACACTTTCAAAATTTTAAGAAAAAGTCAACTTGGTCAATGATTAAGGAAAAAGTCAATTATAGTTAAGAAAAGTGGATTTTTACCATAGTTGACTAACCATGGTTAAAAATTTACCCAAGTATGGAGAAAAATTTGGGGAAAAATATTTTTGGTTAGAATATAAGATAATCATCCTCAGAAGTAAGGAAAATTTATTCGAAAGGATTCCGGATTAAAATTAATGGATAAAAACGTAATGGGCCTAAAGTGAAGATTTTAAAGCCCATTAAGGTATACTAAACGTAGATTGAAGTTCTTAGGTCCCTTAGACCGAATTGTTGGACTGATTGATAGGCCAAATATTTAGACAATAACAGGCCCGAGGTATAGTAAAAATTTTAGCCCAAAAACCCATTAAGAAAGCCCAAACTGAGAGACTCAATTGTAAAGTTGATTAGGATTAAATATCTAACCATAGTTAAAGCTAACTATGACTCATTAGATGACTCATTAGGTGACTCATAACTAAACCTTAGGAAGTCAATTTTAATGGCTGAAAAGTAAGGCTTAATGGCTAAGTAAATGGCTTATAAAATCAGCCACACCATTGTCATCTTTATCATACCATTCTCGGCTACACAAGGAAATCATTGAAATACATTTATCCAAGCTTTCTCTCACTAGAAATCACTAGGACTTAGGCATATTTGGAACTTGCATTCTTCATGAAAGTTGTTCCAAATTGAGAGGAGAGTAACATATGTTGGAATTGGCTATCAAGAAGCCATAGTGTACAAACCGTGAGGCTCCAAAGTTTCGGCCAAGTGTGAACACAAATACTAGGTATATTTTTAAGCTTTCAAATTCATATATGTTAATGTATGAATGATTTTAAGTATATTGGGATATGTTTTAAGCATTGAAACATATAAAATCACTTTGATCATGGTTAGGCCAAGAGTGAGTAGTGAAATATTGATGAATGCCCATATGATATTAAGGCATAAATGAGTTGATATACATGTGTTAATGATTATGGTATAGTTAGAATTAATCAATTTGATTAATTAATACATGTATTAAGTTGGCAATCAAGGTGTTTGATAAAATTCCTAAATGAACTATGTGATGCTTAAGAACATTGCCAACCAAGTGTTTGTGAAAATGCCTAAGTGAATGGGCTAAGGAAATGGACATGGTCGTCATGCCATGGTGTGACCGATGGCATAGGGTGCTCTTAGCCATGGCATGTGGTCGAGAGGTCTTGTGAGACCCCGTATATGTATAATTGTATATATGTACATAGAAATGTAAATGGAGTTGTACTATGAATTCATAAGTGAATTATATATGATGTAAGTCCATAAGTTAATGTACACACTTGTAATAAGAGTTGTGATTGTACGTACAAGTTACATTATATATGAATATGAAGAAATGGACTTAAACATGTGAAGAATGGGAGTAAAATGGAAAATGAGTAGTGTGATAAATGGAAGAAAGGTTTCATAAGTTGTGCACTTCTATTTGGTTTATATTAAGTACCTTTGGTCATACAAAGATTCTACATAAGTTTTAATGTGTATGAAGTATTAATGGATGCCATTTTCAAGCCTCAAAGATGATTGGATGAGAAAATGACCATGGAAGAAAATTAAGGATGTTTTGGTATAAGTTCCTATAGGAAACTGTAGAAAATCTAGGAAATATGAAGGGCAGATCGATCTCATAGGATGAGAGATCGATCTGAAAGAGCCAGAATGGTCTAATTCGAGCAGTGGAATAGGGCAGATCGATTTCTAATGGGGCCAGATCGATCTCCTAAACAATCTGTAATGAAAAGATCGATCCTCAAGCACACAGATCAATCCCTTTAGCTCTCTGTTTGGAGCAAATCGATCTCAATCTTCGACAGACCAATCCCATGCTTAAAATGCCGTGGAAAAGAGGAATTTAAGGGGACCAAATCGATCTCCTCCTTGTGCAGATCGATCTCCTCAAGCCATTTCTATTAAAAAAAATGGGGGTTGAAAATCTGCAGATTTCGGGATAAAACCATTTCCTTCCCTTTTTAACCCAAAACCTAGTTTTCTCTCTCTAAATCCAACCATTTTCAAGGAGATTTGAGGGAAGACTATTAGAGGAAAAGTTGTTCACATCAAGGAGAAGACCAACATAGTTTGGAGGCATTTACCCATTTGTTGGATTGAAGGAACAATGGGCATTTCTATTTGGAGCAAAGAGGAAATCCAAAGAGGTGAGTTTCTAAAGCACCAACTTAAGTACATTGTTAAGCTATTGATGTTTGGGGTTGATTAGGGTGCTTAATATTGTTAGAAACTATCTAAAATACATTGGAATGATTACGACCTAGAAATGGTCTTATGTAAGAAAGTGGAATGTATGGAGATTAATGAGAAATGGGATATCTAGAGGTGCTAATAGTGTTATGGGTATGATTTTAAGATGTTGTTAGTGAATAAATTGTAAGATTTACCTAAAAGGGGTAAAATGTGGATTAAAGCATTTGTAAAATGCATAAATGAATTATATTGACTACTGAGGTCAAATATGAGTTAACAACATTAACTCAATTGATTTGGATGAATGAATCGCAGCTCCCGAGGATACACCAGAGCAAGACGAGCCAAAAGCGCAATAAGCTAAGAGGAAAAGAGAGTCGCACTTAAGTAAATCAAGGTAAGGGAATTGTGTGGACTCTTAAAGATACCTGTGCGCAATTTGGGCGCTTAAATGCTTTGCTAGAATGCATCAGATGTTAGGAAATGAAATTGGGTGATTGAAGGGCAAAAGTTGGGTGTTTGATAAATGTGCATGAAAATAAAAGCATAGTGCTTTGGAAAATCATGTTTTATTTCTTTTTAGAAAGTGATTGGTAGGTTGGCTAGCATTTGAAATGAATTGCAAAAGAAATTAGCTATTTTGGTTTGTTAACAACACTTTGCAAAGAAACGAGCCACCTATATTGTTTTCGTGAGAATGAAAGCGTGCTAGAGTATGACTCTCATGAGATTTGACGTGTTTTATACACATGAGTGCTAGAGCTTAGCTCGTACTAGTTTTCACATGGATTTCATATTGGTTTTGGCATAGTGCTTGGAGCTTAGCTCGCACTAGATGCCCACCTTATTTGTTGTCGTGCTTGGAGCTTCGGGCAGACTTGGTGTCACACCGATTAAATAGGCTCGCACGTGCAGTTTATGATTTTGACTTGTTGATAGCCGTGTTAGGAGCTTCGGGTAGACAAGAGGTTGTACCGATTAAACAGGCTCACATGTGCATTTTGAGATGTGGCGTGATATGATGTGTTGAGTGGGTCCACAGAGTACGTTGTACCGTGCATGTAGCATGGAGTACATTGTACCGTGTTGTGATTGTGATATGCCGTCTTCAGACGAGATCTACTATGGACCAGCGGGTTGGATTTGACCCACCTCCCGTGTGGAAGCAGATAGTGGTGATATCTCGCACACCTGATCCGTGTAGTCGGTATCACAGGTTATGGTCGTAGACCTTGAGGTTATTACCTTTTATTGAATTGCCTATCTCACATGTCTATTATTTTGGGA
Organism: Firmiana major; assembly: GCA_033439115.1. NCBI lineage: Eukaryota > Viridiplantae > Streptophyta > Magnoliopsida > Malvales > Malvaceae > Firmiana > Firmiana major. The sequence continues at coordinate 37,536,823 of CM065908.1, read as the reverse complement.
ATAAATCCATGTTTGAAATGATTTGTGGGTAAGGACAGTCCAAGGGATGGGCTGAGACCTGACAAGTGTTGGATTGAATTATTAATGGTTTCAAAGTGCACCGAAGCATGATGATTAATGCCATGCTTTATTGTAAAAAAATGCATGATCATTAATGCCATGCTTTATTATGAAAAATGCATGGTGGTTAATGCCGTGCTTTATTATGAGATATGCATGATGATTTATACCATGCTTTAAAATGAATTGTGCATTGGATTTTAATAGCATGAATACTTTACATACCATTAACACAAGCATGAACTCATATTTTAACAAACGATGAAAAGTATGATTTGAGCATGGCATCACGATCACGTAGATAGTGCAGTATCTACATGTTCGCATGATTACCTTACTGAGTGTGTGGTTTTCTCACCCCCTTATTTTCCCCCTCTCTACAGAGTGTTGAGTATAGATTGAGCGTGACTGAAGGCTTTTCCCTTTTGGTATCCACTGCATCCCATCGTGTAAGGTATACACACTTGAATTATTTTGTATCTAAACTAGACATAGCATAGTAGCATTTTGTATGTAAACAATTGGGGATGTAAAGTAATGTAAACACTTGTAAACAGTAACTCTGATGTATATATAAAAGTGTTTACTACTAGAATTATATTGCAAATTGAATTGTTACGGATGAATGTGGTAGACATTGGCACACAGCCCAATCGTCGAGTGTGTAGCTGATCACGATCGAGGAAGGATGATTTACAAACGACGCATGAAAATGCAAAAAATTTGTATGTATTTTGGTAAGTTAGAGTCGTAGAGGTAGGCTTGAGGGTCGTGTTGAGCCAGAAACACACGAGGTTCAAGATGATATTGAGGTGGAGGCTAAGGTTGAGCACGCTCCACAGGGTCTAGAGGAGAGGCTTGAGAGTACTGAAGCTCGCTTCGCGTGGATTGAGCGGAGCATTGAGATGATATTGGAGTTCGTCACCCAATCCTTACCTGGAGTTAGCGATAGGCAGGGTCCTGCTACACAGGGTGATGCCGAGCAGGTGACAGCTCCTGAGGCATGGGCAAGGCCAGCCCAAAGACCTCAGACTACAGATACCCCACCTACACGGGATGTGCCTACATCGATTGCTACACCAGGCAGTAGAGGTTGGGGATATGGATGTGACTTGGATCGATTGCGGCAATTCTAAAAGTTTAGACCATCGTCTTTTAGCGGAATTAAGGACCCAGTGGCAGCTGAGGATTGGATTAGTGAAATTGAGAAGTTGTATGGGTTCTTCGAGTACACTACCACCGAGATGGTAGTGTTTACCCCTTTTATGCTGAAGGGACCAGCAGAATATTGGTGGAAATCCACCAGGCCTATTTTGAGAGCCCGACATACTGAGATCAGCTGGGATATATTTTTGAAAGCTTTTTGGAGACAGTATGTTCCGGATACCATACAGCGAAAGATGAGAATGGCATTTTTGGGGCTGACCTAAGGGAGTAGGACTGTGGATGAGTACGAGACGACCTTTATCTCTCTGAGCAGGTATGATCCCAACACGATTAGTAATGAGGTCGAGAAGATCAAAAAATTTATGGATGGTTTGAGACCGACCATCAGTTCTAGACTGGTCCCCCTGGATATTTCGACCTATGTGGAGGCAGTACGCAGGGCGCAATTATGCGAATAAGATGTTGATAGGATTGCCTCAGAATTTGGAAAGGTTGGTAAGATGAGGGACAGAGATAAGAAAAGACCAGTGATGGATAGAGGCTTCAGTTAGAAGGGAAGCAAGAGGTTTGCTGGAAAGAGACCGAGGATTGAGGAGATTCAAGAGAGGATAATTAATACTCCCATGTATCTGGCCATTACTCCAGTTAAGGGAATTGTGATTGGAGGGTCACAACCTATGACAGAGTAGTGCGACAAGTGTGGTAGGTACCATGGTACTCGACCCTACTATGGACAGCCTGCAGTATGCTTTAGATCTGGGAAGCCAGGGTACATAATCAGAGATTGCCCAAAGATGACAGAGAGAGCCTCACAGAAGGGCAAGGAGCCAGGAAGAGCTCCAATTGGGACAGCTGCTCCGAGGAGGAAGGCTACAGCGGAGGAAAAGGGGAAACAAGCAGCGGGTGTGAGAAGAGGACGAGTCCACGCACTGGACCAGGACACTGCGGATCAATCTTCGGATGTGGTAAAAGGTATCATCCAAATCCTTAATTTAGAAGCTTATGTACTGTTTGATCCTGATGCCACGCTTTCCTTTGTATCACCATACTTTGCATGCAAATTGTTGAAGCATGTAAAACCCACACTGCTAGATAAAATGTTAATGATATCTACCCTTATGAATGATAGTCAGTTGATTGAGCATGTATATAGAGATTGTAAGATAAGGATAAGAGGTAAAGAAATGGTAGCCGATTTAATTTTACTAAATATGGGTGATTTTGATGTAATCCTAGAGATGGATTGGCTGGCTGTAAATCATGTTGTTATGGATTGTCATGCAAAAACTTTGATGTTTCTAAAGATAGACAACCTTGTAGTGAATTTTGTGAAATGAAATTAAAGAACATGATTATTATAAGTGTGATGAGTACAATCTTGTACATGATAATGTAGAGATGAATTTAATTTACAATTTATATATGTTGATGTGATGATTTATGATTTCTAATGGTGGAAAAAATAATGTAAAGGGTTCATCGCTTATGTGATTGAGACGGATAAGGCACTTTCGAAATTGAGAGACATACCAGTAGTTAAGGAATTTTCAGATGTCTTTCCGGATGAGTTACCAAGGTTACCTCCAGATAGGGAGATGGAGTTTGGTATAGAGTTGGCATCTGGTACAGAGCCAATATCCAAGCCACCTTACAGAATGGCTCAAGTTGAGTTGGAAGAATCAAGGAAACAGTTACAAGAGTTGCTAGAGAAGGGATTCATCAGGCTGAGCGTCTCACCTTGGGGAGCACCGGTTCTGTTTGTAAGGAAGAAGGATGGAAGCCTCCGACTGTGTATAGATTACCGGTTGTTGAATAAGGTCACCATCAAGAATAAATATCCCCTTCCACACATCGATGACTTGTTGGATCAGCTTAAGGGAGTGCAGGTCTTTTCCAAGATAGATCTGAGATCAAGGTACCATTAGTTGAAGATACGAGGTGGAGATGTACATAAGATCGCTTTTCGCACCTGGTATGGATATTATGAGTTTATGGTTATGCCATTCGGGTTGACGAATGCTCCCGTAGCTTTTATGTCGTTGATGAATGAGGTATTCCACCAGTATTTGGATCGATTTGTAATCGTGTTTATTGATGATATACTTGTGTACTCAAAGTCTATAGAGGAGCATGAAAGGCATTTAAGGATAGTGCTACAGACCCTCCAAGAGAAGAAGTTGTATACTAAACTCAGTAAGTGCGACTTTTGGCTGGAACAGATCTCTTTTCTAGATCACATAGTATCTAAGGATGGAGTATCAGTAGATCCATCTAAGATTGAGGTCGTAGTTCAATGGCAGAGACCCTAGACAGTGACAGAGATAAGGAGTTTCCTGAGTTTAGCTGTGTATTACCGAAGGTTTGTAGAGGGATTCTCAAGATTAGCTACTCCATTGACACATCTCACGAAGAAAAATGTAGAGTTTGTGCGGGACGATAAGTGTGCGGAAAGCTTTAAGGAGTTGAAAAGGAGATTAACCACAGCTCCGATCCTCACCATTCCTACAAGCTCAGGAGGTTTCTTGGTGTATACGGATGCTTCACACCAAGGATTGGGCTGTGTATTGATGCAAGATGGGAAGGTAGTTGCATATGGATTAAGACAGTTAAAGGATCATGAGAGTAACTACCTGACCCATGACTTGGAGTTGGCAGCGGTGGTGTTTACGCTGAAGATATGGCCCCACTACCTTTATGGAGAGAAATTTCAAGTGTTTATGGATCACAAGAGCCTTAAATACCTGTTCTTGCAGAAAGGGTTGAACATGAGACAGAGGAGATGGCTCGAGCTCTTAAAGGATTATGATTGTGAGATCTTATACCACCCGGGTAAAGCAAATGTGGTTGCTGATGCATTGAGTAGGAAGCATCTCAGGATGGTATCATTCATGATGGTCAGGGAACACGAGCTGTTGGAACAGTTCACAAACCTCAGTTTGGATATGACCCCGCCCAGTGATAATGGTGGATTTATGATAGCTAGCCTGCAGTTGGAACAAGATTTGGTAGATCGAATCCAACAGGCTCAGCGAGTTGATCAGCAATGTAGTGATATTGTCGGGCAGATACAGAGGGGTACAGAGATGGGCTTTGAGTTGAGTTCTGATTGATTGTTGAGGTTCAGAGGTAGGATATGTGTTCGTGATGATCCAGAGATCAAAAGGTTGATCTTAACAGAGGCTCACTCATCGAAGTATACGATACATCCAGGGAGTACTAAGATGTATCAAAACCTTTGAAAGGTTTATTGGTGGTCTAGGATGAAAAAGCACATTGCTGAATATGTTGCTAAGTGCCTCGTTTGTCAGCAGGTGAAGGTAGAGCATCATAAGCCTGTAGGGTTATTGCAGCCTCTACCGATACCAACCTAGAAGTGGGAGCATGTCACCATGGATTTTGTGATGGGATTGCCCAAGACCCATAGAGGTCATGATGCCATATGGGTGATTGTGGATCGGTTGACAAAATCAGCCAATTTTCTAGCTAAGAAAGCTACCGATACTTTGAGCCAGTTAGCGAACTTGTATGTGTGCTAGATAGTGAGGTTACATGGAATTCCATTGAGCGTTGTTTTTGATAGGGATGCCCGCTTCACTTCCCACTTCTGATAACGTTTTCAGGAAGTCATGGGGACCCAGTTGAGTTTTAGCACCACGTTTCATCCTCAGATAGATGGTCAGTCAGAGAGGACTATACAGACCCTGGAGGATATGTTGAGAGCGTGTGCGTTAGATTTTGGAGGCTCTTAGGATGACCATTTACCACTCGCAGAGTTCGCCTATAATAACAATTTTCATGCGAGTATCGGGATGGCACCATATGAGGCATTGTATGGGCATAGATGTCGTTCCCCTATTGGATGGGAAGAGGTTGGTGACAGACAGATCTTTGGTCTCGACTTGGTTAGAGAAGCCTCCGAGGACGTCTAATTGATATGTAAGAGGTTACAAACAGCTCAGAGCAGGCAAAAGAGTTATGCTGACAAGAGATGTAGACCACTAGAGTTTGATGTGGGTGAGTCAGTGTTCTTGAAAGTTTCTCCTTCGAAGGGAATTATGAGATTCAGGCAGAAGGGAAAGTTAAGCCATCGATATGTAGGGCCATTTGAGATACTTGATAAGGTGGGAGATAAGGCGTAGATTGACATTACCACCAGAGTTGGCAAGTGTGCATAACGTCTTCCACGTATCCATGTTGAGGATGTGTCACCTGAAATTGGTACATGTGATAAGATATGAGCCATTGTAGCTCAATAAGGGTATGACATACATTGAGAAGCCAGTTCGGGTATCGGACAGAAAAGAGAAAGTGTTGAGGACAAAGACAATTCCCTTGGTGAAATTACTTTGGCAACATCACACTGTGGAAGAGACCACATAGGAATTGGAGACTTTGATGCGGGAGAAGTATCCCGAGATGTTCACAGAATAATTGGTTCTAATTTGGATGACCAAATTTTCTAAGTGGGGAAGAATGTGAGACCTCGTATATGTATAATTGTATATATGTACATGTCACGCCCCGAAAATTGCGAAAAATAGGGCAAATTTAAAACTTTTTACTCATTAATTCACAATTAAAGGTGCATTCCTGTGCAGTGTCATACATCATCATAATTATTATGCCTCAGGATCTCATCATAATATAGCGTATATTATACCGTATACAAATACTCAATTCCAAGTTAATTAATCCTAATACATCTCATATAATGTTATACATCAAGTGTCTGTATTACAATAATAGTCTGGGTACATGAAAAGATAAAAGATACCTCAAAATACAATATATGGCCTGGAGCTCAAGTCCTCCACTAGCCACTACTCCGTACGTCGTAGGGAGATCCTTTTTCACTTGAAGAACTCTGGGGGGAAAAGAAAACAGGGTGAGCTTCTAAATCGCTCAGTAAAGGGGGTAAGGTACTCATTTCATAAACCAAAATACACATCACACAATGTTTATTTGTATGTGAAACTCATTTGAAAACCATAGCATGAAAGTACTCAAAACGATATTCTCATATCTCAAATCATGTGAAAACGTGAAGTAAAAAGGCTCACTCTAGAGCAATAACAAAGCATGTGAAAACAATGCGATAAACGCTTTCTCAAATACGTGATAAAATCACTGAAATAGTAATGCACGTGGCACAGCCACTAAACACACGTGGCATAGCCACTGATTTAAATTCTCACGTGGCATAGCCACTAAACACACGTGGCATAGCCACTGATTTAATTTCACACGTGGCATAGCCACTATCTCACGTGGCAAAGCCACTGATTTAAATTCACACGTGGCACAGCCACAGAATAGGGTTTCACGTGGCAACGGCCACCAAATTGAGTTTCTCACGTGGCAACGGCCACCAATAGGGTTTCTCACGTGGCAACGGCCACCAAATGGGGTATCACGTGGCAACGGCCACCAATGGGGTTTCTCACGTGGCAACGGCCACCAATAGGGTTTCTCACGTGGCAACGGCCACCAAATGGGGTATCACATGGCAACGGCCACCAATGGGGTTTCTCACGTGGCAACGGCCACTAAGTATACGTGGCACAGCCACAGAATGGGTTATTCTCACGTTACCAGAACGGAGAAGAAATCGGGCTTACATGCTACCAGAGCAATGCCCGGTGTGTACTCAAAATTACACACCTAAGTCTTATCACACAAGACTGGTTTGCCTTCACGTAGAACTCATAGTGGTTTTTCTCTCATAAAACTCATTTGAAAATCGTTTTGTACTCAACACAAAACGTAATAAAACCGAGTTCCAACCGGCAAGCACACGCACACATTTCTCAAATCTCGATATTGCCTTAACGTAGAGCCCAGTTATAAACTCATAAAAACATTGGGCTCCAACCGGCTATAAAAATCGTGTACAATTAAATCTCAACACAAAACCCAACATGCTTGTTTTATAAACCACAATTCATGCTAAAATAGTTTACAATTCACATACACAAATGGTTTAGATTTCCCTTACCTCTTTGCACCTCGTATAGTGCAATCGTTTCCCCCGTATCACGGACTAGCCTCGCATTCCACTCTGGAACTCTCGAGCTGTCCAAACGATGTTAAAACATCAATACTCAATTATCTCATAAACCTCAATTCTCAAAATCGAGCATAATTGCTCATAACTCCTTAAATCTCTTGATTCTCGTAACTCAACCCTAAACTACAACCTCATTCACAATATCTCAATGTCCTACATTTCTCATGCCAATTATCTATGCTAATTCATCCCATTGTCTAAATTTCCATTTATATCATAAATTCTCAAAATTGCCAAAATTTCCAAATATTAACATTACTCCAACTACATTGCAATTTCATCAATCCCTTATCATTTCTCAGCTATTTCAACGCAATGACAACCACCAATATCATCAAAATCATCTCAAATGGAAGGATCGAAGTTTAGAAATTACCCAAAACTTGTGGAGAGCTTATCTCTTACCTCGATTCGATCCGTCTTTCGATTTCCAAGTATGTTGTTCTCCTTTTGATGAGGAACAACTTTCCTTCTTGCCACAACTCTTGATTTGGCCGAAAATGGGTGTTTTGGATGAGTGAGAAAGTTAGGTTTTCGGTGGAAATGGGTTTGGAAGAGAGAGAATATGAGTTTGCAGGAGAAAAACACGGGTTCCTTATATAGACTAGAGGTAGGAGATCGATCTGCGTTTGAATTTTGGGGATGATCTGGGCAATTTTATGCCTAGGAGATCGATCTGTCGAGGGGTGAGATCGATCTCTTTATGGCTTTATGAGATCGATCTGCTCCTAAGGAGATCGATCTTCTCCCAAACAGAATCATTTGGAGATCGATCTCTTCCTCATGAGATCGATCTTCTCTCAAACAGATTCATAAGGAGATCGATCCTCTTCCATTGGAGATCGATCTGCTCCTTAAATTCCTCCTTCCTTGTCATTTTTAACTCACCAGATCGATCTCTCCTTCTCCCAGATCGATCTGCTCCTTAAATTTCTCCTTCTTTGTCGTTTATAACTCACCAGATCGATCTCTCCTTCTCCCAGATCGATCTGTCCTCATAGTTTCACATTCATTTTGACACTTAACATATAAATCTCCAATTATCATTCCCACAATTCACTTAGCTCAATAAATTACACTTCAAATTATTATTACATCAATAAATATGTCTGAAATTCTCAGATCTCACATCCTCCCCACCTTAAATAGAATTTGGTCCTCCAAATTCAACTCAATTAGTCAAATAGATGGGGGTATTTCTCCTTCATGAGACTCTCTAGTTCCCACGTTGCCTCTTCCCTTGAGTGATGTTTCCACAAAACTTTCACTAATGGGATGCTCTTGGTTCTCAGTACCTTCTCCTTTCTATCGAGAATCCGGACGGGTTCTTCAGTATAGCTCATGTCCTCTTGTATGTCCATCTCATCATACTCTATAACATGAGAAGGGTCCGGGTGGTACTTCCTCAACATAGACACATGAAAAACATTGTGTATTCCGGACATCTGTGGGGGTAATGCTAATCTGTAAGCTACCTCTCCCACTCTCTCAAGAATCTCAAATGGTCCCACGTATCGAGGACTCAATTTTCCTTTCTTCCCAAATCGCATGATATCCTTACTCGGTGATATTTTCAGAAACACTGCATCACCAACGTCAAACTCGAGTGGCCATCTACGCACATCCGCGTAGCTTTTCTGTCTACTTTGTGCAGCTTGTAACCTCTCACATATGAGTTTCACACTCTGTACGGCTTGCTCAACAAGCTCGGGAGCATTTATCTTTCTATCACCGACTTCTTCCCAAGCTATAGGGGATCTACACCTCCTACCATATAGAGCCTCAAAGGGTGCCATTCCAATACTCGCATGATAGCTGTTATTGTATGCAAACTCTGCTAGGGGCAGGTGATCATCCCATGATCCCTTAAAATCCATCGTACACGCCCTCAACATATCCTCCAGGGTCTGAATAGTCCTCTCTGACTGACCATCTGTCTGAGGATGATAGGCGGTACTAAAACTCAATCGAGATCCCATGGACTCCTGAAACTAGGTCCAAAATCTGGAAGTAAACCGGGAATCTCTATCAGAAGTAATACTCACTGGAGCCCCATGTAATCTAGCTATCTCGCTGACATATAGCTCAGCTAAGGCATCCACAGTATCTGTGCTCTTGATGGCAAGGAAGTGGGCACTCTTGGTCAATCTATCCACTATAACCCATATAGCGTCATGACCTCTTCGGGTCCTCGGTAAACCCATAATAAAGTCCATAGTGACATGCTCCCATTTCCATGTAGGTACAGGTAAGGGCTGTAGTAGTCCTCCGGGCTTTCGATGCTCAGCTTTCACTTGCTGGCATACTAAACACCTGGCCACATACTCTGCCACATCTCGCTTCATACCACTCCACCAATACACCTTTCTCAAGTCTCGGTACATCTTAGTACTCCCTGGGTGCATGGTGTATCGCGAGCAGTGGGATTCTCTCAGTATCTGTCTCTTCAGGGTATCATCGTCCGGTACACAAATCCGTCCTCTGAATCTCAACAATCCATCCTCACTGATGGTGAGATCCGACTGCGAACTCTGCTCAGCTTGGCTAACCATATCTATTAATCTCTGATCATTGCGCTGCCCAGTTCTAATCTGATCCACGATACTGGGCTCTATCCGCAGGCTAGCCAAAAATCCAGTCTCCATCTCTTTAACTCTGATCCGAAGTTCGACGAACTGCTCTAACAAATCCCATTCCCTGATCATCATAGCAGATATCATACTCTTCCTGCTCAGGGTGTCAGCAACTACATTCGCCTTACCCGGATGATATAGAATCTCACAGTCATAGTCCTTAAGGAGTTCCATCCATCTCCTTTGTCTCATGTTTAACTCTTTCTGATCAAAGAGATATCTCAAACTCTTGTGATCAGTGAAGATCTGGAATCTTTCCCCACATAAGTAATGTCACCAGATCTTCAAAGCAAATACCACAGCGGCTAACTCCAAATCATGCGTGGGGTAATTCCGCTCATGGTCTTTCAGCTGTCGCGATCCATATGCGACCACTCTTCCGTGCTGCATCAGCACACACCCCAATCCTTGATGAGATGCATCACTATACACCAAAAATCCTCCTGATCCCTCAGGAATGGTTAACACAGGTGCCGCTGTCAATCTCCTTTTTAATTCCTGAAAACTGAGCTCACATTGATCAGTCCATATAAATGGAGTCTCCTTGCACGTGAGCTTAGTTAAAGGAGCGACAATCCTTGAAAATCCTTCCACAAATCTTCTGTAATACCCTGCCAAACCAAGGAAGCTTCGCACCTCAGTAACTGTCTTCGGTCTCTCCCAACTAAGCACAGCCTCCACCTTACTTGGGTCAACTGATACTCCTTCCTCTGAGACTATATGACCAAGGAAAGCTATCCGGTTCAGCTAAAACTCACACTTACTAAGCTTTCCGTACCATTGCTTATCTCGGAGTATCTGAAGTAATAACCACAAATGCTGTGCATGCTCCTCATACGACCGAGAGTACACCAGGATATCATCAATAAAGACTATCACAAACTTATCCAGATAGTCTCTGAACACCTCGTTCATCAATCTCATAAATGCTGCAGGGGCGTTCGTCAATCCAAAGGACATCACCAGAAATTCGTAATGGCCATACCTTGTCCTGAAGGCCGTCTTTGGAATATCTTCTTCCTTGATCCTCAATTGGTGATAGCCCGATCTCAAATCAATCTTAGAAAAGACTGATGCCCCTCTCAGCTGATCAAGTAGATCATCAATCCTGGGTAGTGGGTATTTGTTCTTCACCGTGGCTTTATTTAACAACCGGTAGTCTACACATAATCTGAGACTACTATCCTTCTTCTTAACAAATAGTACTGGCACTCCCCACGGTGAAACACTGGGTCTAATAAACCCTTGATCCAATAACTCCTATAGTTGTTTCTTCAATTCCTCAAGTTCCACTAATGCCATCCTGTAATGAGGTTTAGAGATCGGCTGAGTATCTGGTACCAAATCAATGGTAAACTCCAGCTCTCTCTCTGGTGGTAAACCTGGCAATTCATCTGGGAAAACATCCAAAAATTCACACACCACAGGTATATCCTCAATCCTCGGATGTTCCCGCTCATCGTCTGAGATGAGTGTCTCATAACCTTCACATGAATAATCATATTTAATATTCTCCAAAATAATGTTAAAATTCTCAAATTACTTACTAGAAATCCACATAATCATTCCCTCAATATCTCAATCGTACACTGTAAGGTTCAGGTAGGGAGAAAGTTACAATCTTAGTGTAGCAGTCTAAACTCACTCGATTGGTTGCCAACCAATCCATCCCTAAAATTATATCAAACCCATGTATATTCAACAGGATTAGATCTGCTAACATCACTCTATCTCCCACCTTTATTTCACATCCTTTACAGATTAACTCAGTTCTCTGGGATTCACGCATAGGGGTATTTACATGTAGTATATATTCTAGAGGTTCAAACTTCAAGTTTAATCTACATGCAAAATGCTCAGAAATAAAGGATCCTGAATCAATCAACACATGAGCCTTATGATTACAGACAGAGAGTGTACCTCTTATAGTTTCTGCCGAAGTGTCTACGGTCTCCTTATCCAGGGCAAACACACGTCCCTGTGCCACAGATTTCTTCCCTTTCTCTGCCGCAGTGGCCCGTCTCTGGGGATCCACTCTCTGAGGCTGTTGTCTAGGGGGCTCCAATACATGTGGTTTCTGAGGTTGAGGGCAATCCTTCACCATGTGACCCATGTCTCCACATCTAAAACATCCATGGATCGACCCAGTACAACTTCCCTCATGCATTCGACCACAATCTCTGCAAAACCTTGTCTCAAGCCTGACATCTCGAGGGGTCTCTCTAATATTAGGGTAACCTCTGGGTCTCTCTAATCTGCCCTTCTGTACCTCAATCCTTCCTCTTCTGAAGGAACCTCTCCGAGCCTCTGTTTGGAAAATCGCTGGCCTCTTGCCCTTATCTCTATTCACTGCTCGGAGCTCATTTTGGGATTGTACCATCTCAATTCCTCTTTCAATCTCCTGTGCTCGTCTCAGAGCATCTCCAAACTCAGTAATACATAGCCCTATCAATCTATCTCTGATGACGGGCTTCAACCCATACACAAACTTCTCTGTGCGGAGCTCTTCACTCTTGAAGGTCTCTGGGTCATATCTCAATAGTGCAGTGTATTGGCTCTCGTAGTCATCCACAGACATGTCACCCTGTACCAAACTCAAAAACTCAGCTTGTTTCTTTCTCTGGGCGGCTCGTGGTACATATTGGGTCCTAAAGGCTGTCTGGAACTCTTCCCAACCAATCACATCATGGTGGGACATCAAAATACCCTGGGTAGTACCCCACCAATCTCGAGCTCTCCCCTTCAGCATATAGGCACTCATACTGACCCTCTCAGCATCGGTGCACCCCAGGAAATCAAATATAATTCTTAATTCCGTCAACCACTCCTCAGCCTCTGAGGATCCTTCTTTCCCTTAAATGCGGGTGGATTCATCTTCAGAAAATCCCTTAGTCGGACCATACTTCTATCCTCAGGCTGGGTGACGGGAGGCACTGGGGGTATGGGAGGTCCTTGTGGTGGTGTAGGGGTAGTATCCGAGGCATTAACTCTAAAGTGTTACGCGAATAACGCTGCCATTTGCTCAAAACCTTGCCTCACATCGGTCTCAATCCGATTAAATCGAGAGTTAGGACTCTCTGGTTGTGGGACAGGTGGCGGAGGGGACTCTGCCTGCCTCCTCGAACGACCTCGTCGTTTACTCATTCTCTATCTCAACTCGTCTCCTGCGCGTACATATCAAAATTGATTGAAATCTCAATCCTTAATTTCAGTTCATGACCAGACTATTACAGACACTTGGGATGTATTCTATTTCACTTAACCGACACTGATAGTACTAGACACCCTAAGCTCTGATACCAAGAAAACTCTGTCACGCCCCGAAAATTGCGGAAAATAGGGCAAATTTAAAACTTTTTACTCATTAATTCACAATTAAAGGTGCATTCCTGTGCAGTGTCATACATCATCATAATTATTATGCCTCAGGATCTCATCATAATATAGCGTATATTATACCGTATACAAATACTCAATTCCAAGTTAATTAATCCTAATACATCCCATATAATGTTATACATCAAGTGTCTGTAATTACAATAATAGTCTGGGTACATGAAAAGATAAAAGATACCTCAAAATACAATATATGGCCTGGAGCTCAAGTCCTCCACTAGCCATTACTCCGTACGTCGCAGGGAGATCCTTTTTCACTTGAAGAACTCTAGGGGGAAAAGAAAACAGGGTGAGCTTCTAAATCGCTCAGTAAGGGGGGTAAGGTACTCATTTCATAAACCAAAATGCACATCACACAATGTTTATTTGTATGTGAAACTCATTTGAAAACCATAGCATGAAAGTACTCAAAACGATATTCTCATATCTCAAATCATGTGAAAACATGAAGTAAAAAGGCTCACTCTAGAGCAATAACAAAGCATGTGAAAACAATGCGATAAACGCTTTCTCAAATACGTGATAAAATCACTGAAATAGTAATGCACGTGGCACAGCCACTAAACACACGTGGCATAGCCACTGATTTAAATTCTCACGTGGCATAGCCACTAAACACACGTGGCATAGCCACTGATTTAATTTCACACGTGGCATAGCCACTATCTCACGTGGTAAAGCCAGTGATTTAAATTCACACGTGGCACAGCCACAGAATAGGGTTTCACGTGGCAACGGCCACCAAATTGGGTTTCTCACGTGGCAACGGCCACCAATAGGGTTTCTCACGTGGCAACGGCCACCAAATGGGGTACCACGTGGCAACGGCCACCAATGGGGTTTCTCACGTGGCAACGGCCACCAATAGGGTTTCTCACGTGGCAACGGCCACCAAATGGGGTATCACGTGGCAACGGCCACCAATGGGGTTTCTCACGTGGCAACGGCCACTAAGTATACGTGGCACAGCCACAGAATGGGTTATTCTCACGTTACCAGAACGGAGAAGAAATCAGGCTTACATGCTACCAGAGCAATGCCTGGTGTGTACTCAAAATTACACACCTAAGTCTTATCACACAAGACTGGTTTGCCTTCACGTAGAACTCATAGTGGTTTTTCTCTCATAAAACTCATTTGAAAATCGTTTTGTACTCAACACAAAACGTAATAAAACCGAGTTCCAACCGGCAAGCACACGCACACATTTCTCAAATCTCGATATTGCCTTAACGTAGAGCCCAGTTATAAACTCATAAAAACATTGGGCTCCAACCGGCTATAAAAATCGTATGCAATTAAATCTCAACACAAAACCCAACATGCTTGTTTTATAAACCACAATTCATGCTAAAATAGTTTACAATTCACATACACAAATGGTTTAGATTTCCCTTACCTCTTTGCACCTCGTATAGTGCAATCGTTTCCCCCGTATCACGGACTAGCCTCGCATTCCACTCTGGAACTCCCGAGCTGTCCAAACGATGTTAAAACATCAATACTCAATTATCTCATAAACCTCAATTCTCAAAATCGAGCATAATTGCTCATAACTCCTTAAATCTCTTGATTCTCGTAACTCAACCCTAAACTACAACCTCATTCACAATATCTCAACGTCCTACATTTCTCATGCCAATTCTCTATGCTAATTCATCCCATTATCTAAATTTCCATTTATAGCATAAATTCTCAAAATTGCCAAAATTTCCAAATATCAACATTACTCCAACTACATTGCAATTTCATCAATCCCTTATCATTTCTCAGCTATTTCAACGCAATGACAACCACCAATATCATCAAAATCATCTCAAATGGAAGGATCGAAGTTTAGAAATTACCCAAAACTTGTGGAGAGCTTATCTCTTGCCTCGATTCGATCCGTCTTTCGATTTCCGAGTATGTTGTTCTCCTTTTGATGAGGAACAACTTTCCTTCTTGCCACAACTCTTGATTTGGCCAGAAATGGGTGTTTTGGATGAGTGAGAAAGTTAGGTTTTCGGTGGAAATGGGTTTGGAAGAGAGAGAAAGTGAGTTTGCAGGAGAAAAACACGGGTTCCTTATATAGACTGGAGGTAGGAGATCGATCTGCCTCTTGATGAGATCGATCTGCGTTTGAATTTTGGGTACGATCTGGGCAATTTTATACCTAGGAGATCGATCTGTCGAGGGGTGAGATCGATCTCTTTATGGCTTTATGAGATCGATCTGCTCCTAAGGAGATCGATCTTCTCCCAAACAGAATCATTTGGAGATCGATCTCTTCCTCATGAGATCGATCTTCTCTCAAACAGATTCATAAGGAGATCGATCCTCTTCCATTGGAGATCGATCTGCTCCTTAAATTCCTCCTTCCTTGTCATTTTTAACTCACCAGATCGATCTCTCCTTCTCCCAGATTGATCTGCTCCTTAAATTTCTCCTTCTTTGTCGTTTATAACTCACCAGATCGATCTCTCCTTCTCCCAGATCGATCTGTCCTCATAGTTTCACATTCATTTTGACACTTAACATATAAATCTCCAGTTATCATTCCCACAATTCACTTAGCTCAATAAATTACACTTCAAATTATTATTACATCAATAAATATGTCTGAAATTCTCAGATCTCACAGTACATAGAAATGTAAATGGAGTTATACTATGAATTCATAAGTGAAGTATATGTGATGTAAGTCCATAAGTTAATGTACACACTTGTAATAAGAGTTGTGATTGTACGTACAAGTTACATTATATATGAATATGAAGAAATAGACTTAAACATGTGAAGAATGGGAGTAAAATGGAAAATGGGTAGTGTGACAAATGGAAGAAAGGTTTCATAAGTTGTGCACTTTCATTTGGTTTATATTAAGTACCTTTGGTCATACAAAGATTCTACACAAGTTTTAATGTGTATGAAGTATTAATGGATGCCATTTTCAAGCCTCAAAGATGATTGGATGAGAAAATGACCATGGCAGCAAATTAAGGATGTTTTGGTATAAGTTTCTACAGGAAACTTTAGAAAATCTGGGAAATATGAAAGGCAGATCGATCTCATAGGATGAGAGATCGATCTGAAAGAGCCAGAATGGTCTAATTCGAGCAATGGAATAGGGCAGATCGATCTCCAATGGGGCCAGATCAATCTCCTAAACATTTTGTAATGAAAAGATCAATCCTCAAGGACACAGATCGATCTCCATAGCTCTCTATTTGGAGCAAATCGATCTTAAGCTTTGACAGATCGATCCCATACTTAAAATGACGTGGAAAAGAGGAATTTAAGGGGACCAAATCGATCTCCTCCTTATGCAGATAGATCTCCTCAAGCTATTTCTATAAAAAGGGCATTAAAAATCTGTAGATTTCGGGACAAAATCATTTCATTCCCTTTCCAACCCAAAACCTAGTTTTCTCTCTCTAAATCCAACAATTTTTAAGGATATTTAAGGGAAGACTATTAGAGGCAAAGTTGTTCACATTAAGGAGAAGAACAACATAGTTTGGAGGCATTTACCCATTTGTTGGATTGAAGGAACAAGGGGCATTTCTATTTGGAGCAAAGAGGAAATCCAAAGAGGTGAGTTTCTAAAGCACCAACTTAAGTACATTGTTAACCTATTGATGTTTGGGGTTGATCGGGGTGCTTAGTATTGTTAGAAACTATCTAAAATGCATTGGAATGATTATGACCTATAAATGGTCTTGTGTGAGAAAGTGGAATGTATGGAGATTAATGAGAAATGGGATATCTATAGGTGATAATAGTGTCATGGGTATGATTTTAAGATGTTGTTAGTGAATAAATTGTAAGATTTACCTAAAAGGCGTAAAATATGGATTAAGGCATTTGTAAAATGCATAAATGAATTATATTGACTAGTGAGGTCAAATATGAGTTAACAACATTAACTCAATTGATTTGGATGAATGAATCGCAGCTCCCGAGGATACACCGGAGCAAGGCAAGCCAAGAGCGTAATAAGCTAAGAGGAAAAGAGAGTCGCACTCAAGTAAATCGAGGTAAGGGAATTGTGTGGACTCTTAGAGATACCTGTGCGTAATTTGGGTGCTTAAATGCTTTGCTAGAATGCATCAGATGTTAGGAAATGAAATTGGGTTATTGAAGAGCAAAAGTTGGGTGTTTGACAAATGTGCATGAAAATAAAAGCATAGTGCTTTGGAAAATCATGTTTTATTGCTTTTTAGCAAGTGATTGGTAGGTTGGCTAGCATTTGAAATGAATTGCAAAAGAAATGAGTTGTTTTGTTTTGTTAACCACACTTTCCGTAGAAATGAACCACCTATATTGTTTTCGTGAGAATGAAAGCGTGCTAGAGTATGACTCGCACGAGATTTGACGTATTTTATACACATGAGTGCTAGAGCTTAGCTCACACTAGTTTTCACATGGATTTCATACTGGTTTTGGCATGGTACTTGGAGCTTAGCTCGCACTAGATGCCCACCTTATTTGTTACCGTGCTTGGAGCTTCGGGCAGACTTGGTGTCGCACCGATTAAATAGGCTCGCACATGCAGTTTGTGATTTTAACATGTTGATAGCCGTGTTAGGAGCTTCGGGTAGACAAGAGGTCGTACCGATTAAATAGGCTCACACGTGCATTTTGAGATGTGGTGTGATATGATGTGTTAAGTGGGTCCACAGAGTACGTTGTACTATGCATGTAGCATGGAGTACGTTGTACTATGTTGAGATTGTGATATGCCGTCTTCGGACGAGATCTGCTATGGACCGATGGGCTGGATTTGACCAACCTCTCGTGTGGAAACAGATAGTGGTGATATCCCGTACACCTGATCCGTGTAGTCGGTATCATAGGTTATGCCCATAGACCTTAAGGTTATTACCTTTTATTGAATTGCCTATCTCACATGTCTATTGTTTTGGAAATAAATCCATGTTTGAAATGATTTGTGGGTCAGGACAATCCGAAGGATGGGCTGAGACCTGACAAGTGTTGGATTGATTTGGTAATGGTTTTAAAATGCACCGAAGCATGATGATTAATGTCATGCTTTACTGTAAAAAAATGCATGATGATTAATGTCATGCTTTATTATGAAAAATGCATGATGGTTAATGTCGAGCTTTATTGTGAAATATGCATGATGATTTATACCATGCTTTGAAATGAATTGTGCACTGGATTTTAATCGCATTAATGCTTTACATACCATTAACACAAGCATGAACTCATATTTTGACAAACGATGAAAAGTATGATTTGAGCATGGCATCACGATCACGTAGATAGTGCAGTATCTACCTATTCGCATGATTGCCTTACTGAGCATGTGGTTTGCTCACCCCTCTTATTTCCCCCTCTCTACAGAGTGTTGAGTATAGATTGAACGTGACTGGAGGCTTTTCCCTTTTGGTATCCGCTACATCCCATCGCGTAAGGTATACACACTTGAATTATTTTGTATCTAAACTAGACATAGCACAGTAGCATTTTGTATGTAAACAATTGGGGATGTAAAGCAATGTAAACACTTGTAAACAATAACTCTGATGTATATATAAAAGTGTTTACTGCTAGAATTATATTGCAAATTGAATTGTTACGGATGGATGAGGTAGACATTGGCACACAGCCCAACCATCGAGTGTGTAGTTGATCACGATTGATGAAGGATAATTTATAAACGACGCATGAAAATGCGAAAAATTTGTACGTATTTTGGTAAGTTAAGGGTCATGACAGGTCCAACGGGACAAGCCCAATTATTTTATGCCCAATGAGGTGTAATGGGTCTAGGATATGCCCAATAAGAGTTGGTAGGCCCCACAAGCCCAAAAGGCCCAACGAAAATGAATAGTAAAATGGAAATGGGCTTAAGGCATAATTAGGCCCATAAAGGTTTATTAAATTTTATTAAGTGGAATAGACTTTATTTAATGTGGAATACAGTAGGAAAAGTATAATTAACCTGATAAATGGTTATATATAGCTCCAGAGATTATTGGAGGAGCAAATCGGACTGCTGGATCGAGCAGCATTGAGAAAGTAAAATTTCTCGAGTGATTGCAAATAAGGGACTTTTGTGTGTAGTTGGAGATAATTGCATGTATTTTCGTCTGCTTTTACATTCACTTAAAAACTTTGAGTGTCAAAGAAAGTTAATAATAATTATTGTGACCCGATAGTGGCAAATTATGATTTTACCCTTAGTTAGGAAAAAAGTCAACTTTTGTGAAAAGTTGTAAAAAGTATGGAAACCACCATTTTGAGTGTTTTACTGCTGTTTAGCAGAAGAATAAATAGATGGGCTAATGATTTTTAAAGTTAATGTGAATTAAGCACACTTTATAGTGCTGATTTTGATGTTTTGAAAATCATCCCTTTTTAAAGAGTCATATATCGAATTATGTGAGAATAAATCATGCTACAGCACAGCTCGCACTTGATTTCATATATTTTCCACATATATTAGTGCTGGATTATGATTTGCACTAGATTTCCATGACATGCATGATAAAGTGCTGGAGTTATTTCTCGTACTCAGTTTTATATGATATATGCATGAGAGAGTGCTGGAACGATTAGCTCGTACTCGGGTTTTACATGAGATGCATGACAGAGTACTAGAGCATTGCTCGTACTCGATTCTTCATGATTTATACATGACATAGTACTTGAGTTATTTCTCATACTTGATTTGATGAGTTTTGTGCATAGCATGGTACTGGAGCTATTGCTCGTACTTGATTTGAAACATGAACTATGCATGACCTAGTTACTGGATGTTTACTTGCACTAGAGTTTGAGTTTGTGATGTGAAATAGTGTTTGAGCAGAGTTTCGACTGTGAGTTGCGCTCAAAGGCGCGCACTATAATTTATGTGATATATATTACATGTTGAAAACCATGCTTGATTTCCTCGTGTAGACTGAGTGTCACACTATGAGGACTCGCATGTGGATTTAGAGACGTGGTATGATATTCCATGGTTTGAGGGCTAATACCTATGGCAGGCACCCTGACTGTGATATAGGGTCCACGAAGTACGTTGTACCGTGCGAGTGGCATGGAGTACATTATACCATGTGGTGTTGTGGAGTTTAGGAGTTGATAGCTGGCGGTTGTGATAGACTGACCCCCCTCTCGTTGCAGCAATGATGCCCCACACACCGAGATTTGTGTTGCTTGGGATCACCATTATAGGATATGGCCATAGTTCAGAATATTATTGCATTTCACCACAGAGTCTCACATGATATATCACCTGACTGACTGATTTATTTATGATACGGATAGACCTGAGGGATGGATCGAAATCCGATTTTGTATTGTGAATTATTTAAATGCCAAATTTATTGTGATTTAAATATACATGGCATGATTTATCTAAAGGCATTATGATAATATAAAGATGCATTATTTTGCACTACATGCCTACATTTGAGAAAGCAAGCATGATTTCTGCACATGAGATTTAATCTGTACAAGTATATATATATTTAAAGACATGCTTTTAAAGTGAGTTAAGGAAATGATATTTTCGAGGCATAGCATTATTTGAGTAGATAGTGTAGATGTCTACTTACTTGCTTGATTTCCTTACTGAGCACGTTGTATGCTCATCCCCCTTTATTTTCCCTCTCTTCAGAGCATCAGCAGTAGAGCGAGTGTGCTTGAGGGATAGTATTCCTGTTGTCCGCTGCTATTTCCTATCGATCGACAGGTATACATATTTTGTATAGTTATGTATCTAAACATAGAAACAGCACAGTGATGTATATGATATATATTATGGGAAATGTATTTGTATTAGATTTTATATGATCTCACATGTACTATAAAAGAAGTTACAGCCAGTAACAGTATATTGACATGTATGTATGATAATGGATGATATGGTATGCGAGGAAGCTAACATTGAATCACAGCCCAACCATTGATGAGAGGAAAGGTAAGTTAAAATGCGAAAAATTTGTAGTAGTTTTGGTCAAGTCAAGAAGGGTCTTGACAGGCTTAAATTTCATTTGTTTAGTCGGTGGCCACTTTAGCCCTTATTTAGCCATTACATGGATTCATGGATATTCATTCATTCTCTTTGCAATTTCATTCAAGCAAAAGCTCTTCTTATGATTCTATTAGCATATGGAAATTTGTACATCATATGAATCAAAAGGAATACATCACCAAAAGTGGGTCTTACAATTTGAAAAATAAGATGACAAATTATGATTTAAAAACCTCCTTATATAATCTGCAAAATCTCCAAGTATGATATTCAAGACCTCCTAGAAAAATTTTCAAAAACCTCTAAGTCTATTTTAAATTTTTCTGATGTGATGATAAAAATCTCCCAGTATACTTTTAATTTTTTTTATGTGATGATCAAAACCTATGAGTATGTTATTTTTTAAACAGGATGCTCGAAACCTCCAGGTACATTTGTAAATTTTCAACTGAGATTCCTTAAAACCTTCGGGTATAATTTGTAAGCCATCCGAGCATGATTCTTTTCTAATTCTCCGAGTACATCTTCTCAAATCCTCTAGGTACATCTTTTTAAAACCTCCGGGTACATCTTATCAAATCCTCCAGCTACATCTTTTTAAACCTCTGGGTTCATCTTCTCAAAACCTCTAAGTACATCCTTTCAAAACCTCCAGGTATATCCTTTCAAAACCTCTTGTACATCTTCTCAACTCACCCAAGTAGATCTTTCGAAACCTCTTGGTACATCTTTTGAAAACTTACAAGTACATCTTCTCAAAAGCTTTGGGTAGAGCTTTTTAAAACCTTCGGGTATATCATTTCAAAATCTTTGGATATGATTTATAAGACTTTTGGGCATAATTGGTCACTTTTAAGAATGAGAATTTTTAACGTTTTAGGGTCTTCCTTGTTAGAGAAGCAATTCTTCATAAAATTAAATGGACAAAGAAAAAAAGGGTGTTGAATAATGACAAAATCGATGTTGATGTCTTTATGCAATTACTATAACTAGCAAATGGGCAGGTTAAATTAGGTTCAAGTTGGGTTATTTTGGCTCGAATCATTTTGGGTTAAGGAAAAATTAGATCTTTTGGGTTCAAATCATTTCAGGTTCAGGTCAAGTTGGGTTTTGGTCAAGGAAAAATAGGTCCATTTCGGGTTCGAATCAACTCAGGTTCGGGTCAATTGGAATTAGGGTTAATTTAAATTAGGATTAATTCGAGTTCGGGTTCATGTGAATCATGCGAGCTTTCCAGGTTAGGCCTTTCTCACCTCTAGTGTGATGTTTCTTGTGTAAAAAAAGAATTGAAATCATATTTTTAGGAATCACATAACTTATAAAAATAAATCCTCTTCTTGCATGACCTATAATAAAATTAGGATTGAAATATTCAAAATATTAAATAATCAATATGATATTTTTTTATAATATTTTTATCAATATTCAAAAATTAATTATGTTCTTTTTCATTTTATTTCTATTATCTATAATAATCATTAACTTTAGGCATCTGAAGTGATTTAACAATCTCACCAAATATTATAATAGAGTAGTACACATCTTTTTTCATTTCTCTTAAGTTTTTATAGAATAATTGAAGGTATTAAATATAGGTGTTGTAGCTTCTGCACTATGTGATAGATTAGTCATTTAATAATTTTACGTTAGCTCTTATAGAATTTTGTTTTTAGTTTAGTTCAAATGAATGCAATATAAAAATGAACATTTAAGTTTAACCAGTTAAAACAATATAACACTTACATTATTGAAAAAATATATTTTTACCATAATATAATATTTTGAGCATTAATCTAACATTTAAAAATTTACTATTAGTCTTAATTTAAGTTTGAATTTTCTTGGATTTAGTTAATTTGGGTTTGAATCAATTTAGATTTGGTTCATTTTGAGTTCAGATCAATTTGAGTTCGGGTCAGGTTAGATTCGGATCAATCCAAGTTCGGGTCAGGTTGGATTCGGATCAATCCGGTTTCAGATTAGATCGAGCTCAGATCAGTATGAATCCAGGTCAATTTGGTTTCAGATCGAGCTGGGTTTAGGTTGTTCACTTTTATAGTCAAATTGGATTGGGCAAGTGTCACGACACAAATTACCTAAAAATCAGAGTAAATTTTTCACTTTTTCATTTCCTTACCCGTCGTGAACAGTTACACTACTAAACAGTTGGGCTATGATTCGGTGTTAGTCACCTCTCACCTATTTACCTTTCCATTTTCATATTTCATTTACATATCAATTTATTTAAACTAAATACATCCCCAATATTACATCCATGTACAGTACTGTGCCTCTATATGTTCAGATACAAAAATTATACAAATGTGTATACCTGGTTTTGATAAGAAGCAACGGATATGACTACTGTCGTTCTCTTCTACTGAATGTACCCTGTGGGGTGGAAAATGAAAGGGTGAGCATAAACAGCTCAGTAAGGCAATAATGTAAGCAGGTAGATAACTATACTATCTACGTGTTGATAATGTCATGATATAAAATCGTTTACATTTGGAGCATGAGGTATGACTAAAACGATGCCACATGTATGTATATATCATATAAGAGAAATCATGAAATCCATATATAAAACAAACATGGAAAAATCCTCTTGTATGACATCTCATGCTCGTCACATTAAAACTTATTTTGTTTCATCATAAAACAGCTTCATCAAGGTCAAACCCATCTCTCGGGAATACCTTGATTCATTAAATCACATCTCTTTTAAAAACATAAATCGGGACATTACCCTTCCCTCGGGTTCGTCCTGGTCTATTCAGACCGTATGATATCATGTGAGGCATGTAGGTTACTGTATGAAAAATCGAGGACTATGGCCATACTTTGTCCCTGTGATCCCAGGCTACACGGATCCCGGTGTGCGGGGTATCACAACTGCAACGGGAGGTGGGGTCAATTCCTATCCGCCAGAATAGCAAGTAACATCATAGAGTCATCATGACTGCACGGTACAGCGTACTCCGTGTGACATACACGGTACATCGTACTCCGTGGACCCATATCATAGTCTGGGGGTGCCTACCGTAGGTCTTACCCACCCCAATACTATGTCGATAACCAACCCATGTCTCAAAGTATACGTGCGAGCATCTCAACTCTCTGTGACACACAGTCTACAGGAGGCTTCCGCACGACAATATGCATGTCAACTCACGTCTAGTGCAAGCGAAGCTCCAGCACCACGCTATGCATATCATAATATCTAAAATCTCGTGTGAGCGAAGCTCCAGCATGATTTTGTGCACACACAAATTTCTCGTATGAGCAATGCTCCAGTATGGCTTTTCATGAGAAATAAATCAGTAAACTTGAGTGCGATAAAGACTCTAGCACTCTTTTTATTCATGTACATACGATAGGTGGCTCAATCTTGATAAAATATCTTTTAAAATAGTAACCGATACAAACCGGTATCCTTTCGTATAATTCAAGAAATCAACAGCCAATCTATGTGCAAATTTGCTTAAACCAAAGCAATACATTCATATAAAGCATTAAAACAGGATAATCATGCAATTTATCTGCCTTACTACCCTTTTTTGTAAATTTTACTCTCAGGGGTAAAATCATCTTTTTCTTTACTCATCTAAGCCCCGATTTTCGTAAAAATTATTATTTTGTTTCTAGATAGTTTAAGAAATTCTAGACCATGTAAATCCCCTCAAAATTACGTATAGGTATCTCTATGTACCTACAAAATTCCCTTACCTCGATTCTCGTCGAGCGTGTATCTAAATTCCACTGTCGGAGGCTCGTCCGATCCGATTTGATGCTAATCCAGTCTCTGGGGCTGTAGATAATTATTTATCATGTCAATTTAACCCAATAAATATAATTCTCCTGTTTACTATAGTCGATTTAACTAATTGGACCAAATTACTCTTATTGGGCCCAATCGCACCTTAATGGGCCTCGATCCATTTTCAGCCCGTTTCTACTAATTAAATTCCTTCTTTGGGTTTACTGGGCTCATTCAGGTTACCAATAATCATCGGGCTTCGTTCCAATCTCATTGGATAGCCCATACACTATTTACGATAATTACTGTAAAATTTCGAATAATATTCCTTTTTATACAGAATTATTCCGTAAATTCCGTAAAATAATCGAAACTCTGTATTAAAGGACTCTAATTGTCGGGATTAAAATATACTTACCCAATATGATGAGGGATACAAAAATCGAAGCTCAATCGGCTCTCGTTCGGGCTTTGTCGTACAACTGCACAATTATATATTTAATCCCGGTTACTTTTCGATTAAATATAATTTAAATAAATTTCACGAAAATTCAAATCGGTCACTTTTGACCTCATATCGACTTACCCGAAGTCCGATGTATCCCCAAAAATTCTTCCCCTTTTTCCTCTTTCTCTTTTTCTCCTTTTTTTTCCCTTCTTTCTTGGCTGAACCGGTTAAGTCCGGTTCAACCCCGTTCAGACCGGTCCGGTTCAGTCGATTCAGTCCGGTTTATCTCTTTGCTCAACCGATCTGTACCGGTTCAGATGTTCCCGCCGCCGTTCATGGCGTTTCCGGCCGGTTCTCGGCTCGTTTCTGGCGCCATTCGACTCGTCTTTGGCCGGGCAACCTTCGACTGGCCTCGATCGTGACCGAATCACCGCCGGTGGCCGCCGTTCCTCTCTTCTCCCTCTCGGCATTCTCTCCCTCGATCCGTCGGATTTCAGTGGTTTTACCGGCCGATACCGGTCTCAAAAGAACCGGCTCCTCCTCCTGAACTCGTCGGTACCCATCGTTCGCGCCCAGCAGCCGTGGATTGCCAGGATCAACCCCGTTTTCCTCGCGGCTTTCTCTTCCTCCGTTCGACGATTTCCGGCCTCCTGACGGCACATCACCGGTGCCCAAAGCTTCGCCGGCCTCTCCTCTTCCTCCTCGGCCCTTGTCGGAGGTTGATGATCGCCGGTGGCTGGATCGTGGGTCTTGGGTTCTCGCGGGTGCAGTCGGTTTCAGCTTTCCGGTTCCTTCCCGATTTCCATTTTCAGGTTTTTTTTTTTTACCATTATTATTATTTTTATTTATTATTATTTATAATTTAGTTTATTATTATTATATTCAATTAAATATTATTATTTGGTATAAACATCTAAAAATATTAATATTTTATTCTAAATTCATTTATTTAATTATATTTAATTTATTTATTATATTTTTAATCCTTTTTCAGGTATAATTGCTTCGTATTTTCGGGATATTGTCCCGAGTGACTTTGCGGTATTTCTAAAAATTCTGGATCTTGATCAATTGGACTCGAAATTTAATTATTTCTTCATTATTGATCAAGATTCTCAAATCCATTATTTTTAATTAAATTTTCTTATCGAATTTATTTCGGCTTTCGATCTTTTGACCGTTTTGCCCTTACACGTGTTCGGGATAAATTTAACCCGACTTCCCTTCACAAATGCTCATTCATTTTGTGTTTTTAATTAAATTCGGGTCTTACAAAATCTCCCCCACTTAAGAAATTTGATCCTCCAAATTAGAACCAAGTTAGTCTGTAAATCACTCCGGATATTTCACACATATCATACTTTATAATTCCCTTATGACCTTTTCTGAGTATACTACTACCAAAGGACTTTAATTAGGGAGATCATCTTAAACTTCAACACTTTCTCCTTCCATCTAATACCCGAATCGATTTTCCAATCATACGTTATACTTTCATTGAGCTAAACTGTTGAAGCTCGTACCTGATCACATACGTTGGATCCGGACTGTATTTTCGAAGCATCATAAGATAGGACACATTGTGGATGCCTGCTAATTCAGGTGGTAACGCCAACCTACAGGCCTTGTCTCCCACTTTGTCCAATCTCTTTCCGAATCTTGTTACGTCCTTAGGACCAATAACTTCCAACAATACTAATTCACCATCGGTGAATTCCAATGGTTTCTGTCTCTTGTCAGCAGAGTTTGTCTATCTGCTCTGAGGTGTTCTTAATCCTCCATAATTAACTGAACATCCTCAGAGGTTTGTCTTACCAATTCGAGAACAATTTTCAATTTGTCACCCACTTCTTCTTATCCAAATCGGGGAAACAACCCTTACGGCCATACAATGCCTCATCTGAAGTCATCCCGATACTCAAGTGACAACTGATATTATTAGCGAATTTGATTAGTTACGACTAATCATCCCAGGAGCTTATAAGATAAATGGCACACGCTCTCATCATATCCTCCAGAACCTGTACAGTCCTCTTTAACTGACCATCTGTCTGAGGATTAAAAGCTGTGCTAACACTCGGTAGGGTTCCCGTAGCTTCCTGAAAACGTTCCCAGAAATGGGAAGTGAAGCGGGAATCCCTATATGATACAATGCTCACTGGAAAAATACTTGGTGTTCCACAATTTTCCATACACATAAATCCGCCTACACACTCAGAGTATCTAGAGATATCCATAGCCAGAAGGTGGGTAGACTTAGTCAATCTATCGACTATCACCCAGATAGCCTTATGATTCATCGAGGTGCTTCGTAACCCATCACAAAATTCATGATAACTTGTTCCCATTTTCGTGTCAATATAGGTAGAGACTGCAATACCCTTGCAACTTCTTTTACTCTACCTTACTTTGCTGACATACGATATGCCTTTTCCACAATCTCTACCATGTCTCTTTTCATATCTGACCACTAATACCCTTTTTAAAGAATTCGATATATTTGTTACTTCTCGGATGCACTGTATATTCTGAACAGTGAGCTTCTGACAATAACTATCTCATCACTGTGGTCTTGGGGAGTACTTATACTGTCTCTGAACCTCAGTAAGCCATCATCTCTCTTTATGAACTTTGTCACTGTACCCATCTGAATCTGACCCACACTATCGACACCATGCCGATCATCACGCTAAGCCTATCAAATCCGGGTACTCTCATCCGGTTCTAGTCTCAGGCTAGCTGTCACACAATCACTGTCATCATTGGAAAGGATCACATCACTATTGAGGCTCACAACTGCTCTAGCAGCTCACGCTCCCTGACCATCATATGTAATACCATCCCGAGGCTCTTTCTACTCAAAGCATTAGCCATTACATTAGCCTTTCCTGGGTGGTACAATTTCCATAATCAAAATCTCTCAGAAGCTCTAACCCACTATATATTCTCATATTCGCCTCTTTCTGTGAAAACAGATACTTGGGGCTTTATGATCAGTGCATACCCAAAATTTCTCACCATGTACATAATAGTACCATATCCTCAGTACAAGTACTACCGCTGCCAACTTTTAAATCATGGGTCAGATAGCCCTTTCATGATCCTTGAGTTGTCTGGATCCAAAATCAACTATCTTCCCTTTTGCATCAATACAAAGCCCATTCATTATTTTGAGGTATCCATAGACTCATGAGAAACCTCTTAATCTGTTGGGTATGGTGAGAATAAATGCAGTGGTTAGTTTATTACTTCAGTACACCAAAACTCCTGTCACGTCTATCATCTCATTCAAATACAACTTTTTCTAAGTTAAACGTGTCAATAAAGTAGTCCATTTCGAGGACTCTCAACAAATCATCTGTAAAAACAATTTTCAATTGTTGCTTATAATTTTTCTTGGACTTTAAATACACCCCAAAATATCATCAATAAGGATGATAACAATTCGGTCCAGGTAAAGTTTAATTAACTTGTCGTAGTTGACTTCCACTATATAATTCAATTACCTATTTCCTTGACCTATGTACGCATAAACGTAAAATGTCCTTCAAAATCGTTTTTCGTTCAAGCTACTAACCTACGTCATTTCCTTTTTTAACGGCTTTTATAAAATTTTAAATTTTGAAACCTTCCTGATTAATCGAATTCTATATTTCTTATCGTACCCGTAAAGGTACCCTAATTTTAAATGTATATATTACGATTGTCGATTTCAATTTATAGGTTACGTGTGTATACTTTTAGACGCTGTCAAGTCTTTAGGCGGGGAGGTATTTTGAAATACCTTTATTAACCCTCAGACTTGACCACAATTACTTTACATATCAGTCCATGTGGTCACAATTCATATTCGTTACTAATTGCTTTAATCCTAATTACTTCACATATCATAAATATTCTTACCTTGCATACGCCTCTTATTCCAATCTATCTCGTATTCAGGATTTATCATATTCTCAAAGCTTATCTCCTTTCGTATTCACTTATAACAAAAACTCTATCATTACTCATTCCGTGAGTACAATCATTTACTCCTTTAATTTCAATCGCTACACCCCTTTTATTACTTGTCAAAACTTATCGTATACTTTTCAGTGATGTTTTCACCCCTATTTTCAACTTACAATTTCTTCATAATTATTTCGTTAGTTAACCGTCCTTCGTTGGGGTACTAACTATCAGCATTGTGCCCATGGGTGTAGGCATTCACGTCTTTTGCTAACTTATATACAAATGAATGCGGTATGTCTAAATACGTGGTACCAGGATCAATTAAAATAATTACTTCTCTATTCATAACCAGTGTGGTATCTTTCACCACATCATATGAAACATTAATAGTGTCCTGGTCCAAGGCATACACACTCGCCCTCATCCAACAGCCTACTTTCCCTTTCTCTTCGGTTGTGGGCTCCCTTTTCGGTGCAGAGATATCAACAAGGTTTTCTCTGTCTCTTTGCTCTTCTGTGGGACAGTCTTACCCAACTCTGAGCAATCATTAAATAATTGGCCCGTCTTACCACACTTAACGCCTATTTTAGTCAATAAAGTGTAGGTGTAGGCCCTACTTCCGTGGTATCTACCACACATCCAACACTGTTTACACTGCTACGCTGCTACACTGCTACACTGCTCTGCAGCAGGTCGGGGTCCTCCAATCACAATACCCTTCATAAGTGTTAAATTAGATACATTGGGGCCTTACCAATAATCTTACCCCGTGACTCATCAGCTCTAATGTCTTACCAATTGGTCTCTTTCCCGCTCTGACATCTCTGTCATTCTCTATTTTATTCTGTCTCTATTTCGGTCCTTACTATCTTTCCCAATCTCAAAGGCGTGCAACACATGATCTTCTTCACGCAACTGTATTCTGCGCACTGCCTCGACATAAGTAGTGAACCAATCAGACTCTAATCGACAATTTGAGCATTCCATGAACTTTTGGGCTTTCCGACTCTCACTGCCCATAGTGTCAGGTTCACACCTGCCCAGAGATATAAATTGAGTTTCATACTCGTCAATCAACCAGTGTCTCTAGGTCAGTGTAAGAAATTTTACCTGTAATTTCCCTTTAAGTAATTTTTGGGATATTCCGTCACCAGAATACATCCAAAAATATTTTTCATGTCGACTTTGGACGTCTAACTCTTTAAATTGGTCAAGCGGACTTCCACCAATGTTCTGCCTCGACTCCAACATAAACGTATTTAAAAGTCACCTTCTCGGTCGACATACACAGAAAGAATCCATAGCACTTCGCTATCTCATACACCCAGTCCTCATTAACTATTGGCTTCTTTACTTCGCTATATATCGGAGGGGTGTGAAAATCTCTATGGTCTGAGGTATCTGTTTAGGCTTTACCTTGCCTATCCTCAACTACATGCATAGACTGAGTAGACAACTCCAAAATATTTTCTACACTCCTCTCCATCCTCTTGGAGTGTGTCTCAATACTGTTTGGTCTCTTTATAGGATCTTGTGGAGTATGCTCAACATCAGCCTCCACCTCACTCTAATCTTGAGTCTCATGTTACGACTCATTCGATTCTCAGGCCAATCTCTATGGCCTCGAGCATGTGTACTCACCCCTCTACCATAGCGGCTATCATTTATAAAAATTATATTCTTGCATTTGAAACTAAATTCTTAGCTACACTTCTACCTTGATATACATAATTGTATCTAAACAATGCACAGTACATGGGGATGTAAATTTACTTAACCACTAACACCGACTCATATCAGGCCAACTCAGCTTTGATACCATCTTTATATGTCACGACCCAAATTACCTAAAAATCAGAGTAAATTTTTCACTTTTTCATTTCCTTACCCGTCGTGAACAGTTACACTACTAAAGAGTTGGGCTATGATTCGGTGTTAGTCACCTCTCACCTACCTTTCCATTTTCATATTTCATTTACATATCAATTTATTTAAACTAAATACATCCCCAATATTACATCCATGTACAGTACTGTGCCTCTATATGTTCAGATACAAAAATTATACAAATGTGTATACCTGGTTTTGATAAGAAGCAGCGGATATGACTACTGTCGTTCTCTTCTACTGAATGTACCCTGTGGGGTGGAAAATGAAAGGGTGAGCATAAACAGCTCAGTAAGGCAATAATGTAAGCAGGTAGATAACTATACTATCTACGTGCTGATAATGTCATGATATAAAATCGTTTACATTTAGAGCATGAGGTATGACTAAAACGATGCCACATGTATGTATATATCATATAAGAGAAATCATGAAATCCATATATAAAACAAACATGGAAAATTCCTCATGTAAGACATCTCATGCTCGTCACATTAAAACTTATTTTGTTTCATCATAAAACAGCTTCATCAAGGTTAAACCCATCTCTCGGGAATACCTTGATTCATTAAATCATATCTCTTTTAAAAACATAAATCGGGACATTACCCTTCCCTCGGGTTCGTCCTGGTCTATTCAGACTGTATGATATCATGTGAGGCATATAGGTTACTGTATGAAAAATCGAGGACTATGGCCATACTTTGTCCCTGTGATCCCAGGCTACACGGATCCCGGTGTGCGGGGCATCACAACTGCAACGGGAGGTGGGGTCAATTCCTACCCGCCAGAATAGCAAGTAACATCATAGAGTCATCATGACTGCACGGTACAGCGTACTCCGTGTGACATACACGGTACATCGTACTCCGTGGACCCATATCATAGTCTGGGGGTGCCTGCCGTAGGTCTTACCCACCCCAATACTATGTCGATAACCAACCTATGTCTCAAAGTATACGTGCGAGCATCTCAACTCTCTGTGACACAGTCTACAGGAGGCTTCCGCGTGACAATATGCATGTCAACTCACATCTAGTGCGAGCGAAGCTCCAGCACCACGCTATGCATATCATAATATCTAAAATCTCATGCGAGCGAAGCTCCAGGACGGTTTTGTGCACACACAAATTTCTCGTACGAGCAATGCTCCAGTACGGCTTTTCATGAGAAATAAATCAGTAAACTTAAGTGCGATAAAGACTCTAGCACTCTTTTTATTCATGTAAATACGATAGGTGGCTCAATCTTGATAAAATATCTTTTAAAATAGTAACCGGTACAAACCGGTATCCTTTCGTATAATTCAAGAAATCAACAGCCAACCTATGTGCAAATTTGCTTAAACCAAAGCAATACATTCATATAAAGCATTAAAACAGGATAATCATGCAATTTATCTGCCTTACTACCCTTTTTTGTAAATTTTACTCTCAAGGGTAAAATCATCTTTTTCTTTATTCATCTAAGCCCCAGTTTTCGTAAAAATTATTATTTTGTTTCTAGATAGTTTAAGAAATTCTAGACCCTGTAAATCCCCTCAAAATTACGTATAGTGTATCTCTATGTACCTACAAAATTCCTTTACCTCGATTCTCGTCGAGCATGTATCTAAATTCCACTATCGGAGGCTCGTCCGATCCGATTTGATGCTAATCCAGTCTCTGGGGCTGTAGATAATTATTTATCATGTCAATTTAACCCAATAAATATAATTCTCCTGTTTACTATAGTCGATTTAACTAATTGGACCAAATTACTCTTATTGGGCCCAATCGCACCTTAATGGGCCTCGACCCATTTTCAGCCCGTTTCTACTGATTAAATTCCTTCTTCGGGTTTACTGGGCTCATTCAGGTTACCAATAATCATCGAGCTTCGTTCCAAACTCATTGGATAGCCCATACACTATTTACGATAATTACTGTAAAATTCTGAATAATATTCCTTTTTATACAGAATTATTCCGTAAATTCTGTAAAATAATCGAAACTCTTTATTAAAGGACTCTAATTGTCGGGATTAAAATAGACTTACCCAATATGATGTGGGATACAAAAATCGGAGCTCAATCGGCTCTCGTTCGGGCTTTGTCGTACAACTGAACAATTATATATTTAATCCCGGGTTACTTTTCGATTAAATATAATTTAAATAAATTTCTCGAAATTCAAATCGGTCACTTTTGAGCTCATATCGACTTACCCGAAGTCTGGTGTATCCTCGAAAATTCTTCCCCTTTTTCCTCTTTCTCTTTTTCTCCTTTTTTTCCCTTCTTTCTTGGCTGAACCGGTTTAGTCCGGTTCAACCCGGTTCAGACCGGTCCTGTTCAGCCGATTCAGTCCGATTTATCTCTTTGCTCAATCGATCCGTACCGGTTCAGATGTTCCCGCCGCCGTTCATGGCGTTTTCGGTCGGTTCTCAGCTCGTTTCTGGCGCCATTCAACTCGTCTTTGGCCGGGCAACCTTCGACTGGCCTCGATCGTGACTGAATCACCGCCGGTGGCCGCCGTTCCTCTCTTCTCCCTCTCGGCCTTCTCTCCCTCGATCCGTTGGATTCCGGTGGTTTTACCGGCCGATACCGGTCTCAAAAGAACCGGCTCCTCCTCCTGAACTCGTCGGTACCCATCGTTCGCGCCCAGCTATCGTGGATCGCCGGGATCAACCCCGTTTTCCTCGCGGCTTTCTCTTCCTCCGTTCGACGATTTTCGGCCTCCTGACGGCACGTCACCGGTGCCCAAAGCATCGCCGGCCTCTCCTCTTCCTCCTCGGCCCTTTGTCGGAGGTTGATGATCGCCGGTGGCTGGATCGTGGGTCTCGGGTTCTCGCGGGTGCAGTCGATTTCAGCTTTCGGGTTCCTTCCCGATTTCCATTTTCAGGTTTTTTTTACCATTATTATTATTTTTATTTATTATTATTTATAATTTAGTTTATTATTATTATATTCAATTAAATATTATTATTTGGTATAAATATCTAAAAATATTAATATTTTATTCTAAATTCATTTATTTAATTATATTTAATTTATTTATTATATTTTTAATTCTTTTTTGGGTATAATTTATTCTTATTTTCGGGATATTGTCCCGAGTGACTTTTCGGTATTTCAAAAAATTCCGGATCTTGATCAATTGGACTCGAAATTTAATTATTTCTTCGTTATTGATCAAGATTCTCAAATCCTTTATTTTTAATTAATTTTTCTTATCGAATTTATTCCGACTTTCGATCTTTTGACCGTTTTGCCCTTACACGTGTTCGGGATAAATTTAACCCAACTTCCCTTCACAAATGCTCATTCATTTTGTGTTTTTAATTAAATTCGGGTCTTACAGCAAGTTTGGATTCGAGTAAATCGAGTTGGATTATCGGATCAGGTCAGTTTTTCAACCTCTAGCAATTGTTGTTTCACAGCAAATGCAGAAAGAGGGGCTCCATTTTGTCTGGGATCTTTAGTTCTATTAGGTTATTTTTTAATTCGAGTTTGAAATTTAATGATTTTTTATTTGATTCTAATATTCTTGCATCAAATTCCTTCTAAATTATCCAATTGAATTTTTAATTTGAATTTACATATTTTTTGGATTTTAATCTCATTCTGGATATAGACTAACAGTGTTGAACTTTAGATTATATTTGAGTTTTGGGCCTGAAAATTAAAAGATAGATCTTATTTTTGTTTTTAATTCTAATTCTAATTTATTTTATTTTTAGAAAAGAATCTAAAATAAAAAAATTGAAAATCCAAAAATCATGAGAAAGGAAAAATCAGAAAAAAGGAAAAAGACAAATTGGAAAAATCAAATTAAATTGAAACTTTTAGAATTAAAAAAAAAATCAATGTTTGTCATGATAAAATTTGGAAAAGAATATAGAACAAAATCAGAATTGATACACTTTTAGAAAGAAAATAAAAATCAATACAAATAAGGATTGACTTAGCAGCTGTTATTCCTCCTTAAAAATAATTGGTTAGAAGATTTTAATGCTCCTCTCCTTTGTACCTCATATGAAAAAATAAACAAAAAATAAAAATCAATGCAAAAAGGATCTTTTAAATGTTTTTTCCCCTAATTGATTGATCAGAAGACTTAAAACACAACAAAGAGAGAGAATTGAAAGGGAGGAAAAAGCTATCGTCCTATGTTTTCTTCATATATTTTTAGAAGCTTGTTGCCACTTGGGGTATTATTGTTTTTGGCCTGCACTGCTTCCTTGCTGCCTATATTGCACTTCCCCTGTGCTATCTTTGTTCTGAACTGACGGAACCAGAGTTATATGTTGCGTCCACCATCATTAAAACTGGTGCGTTAAGCTCCTTACGGTACCGCTTCTTGCTGTATGTTCCATGACAACATCGTTTGGGTTGCCTAGTTTTCTAATACGTGGAAGGAAAGTTGTTGCAACGTGAGGAGGTGGAAGCAGGCCAATGCATCTTGAATCTATTGCCTGGAAAACAAACCACTGTTACACGACAGAGAAAGAAAGGAAAGAAAGAATAAATAAGGAAACACGAAGCAACTAGTGAAGGTAAGGAAAAACTGTAGATGTTATCACAGTAATTGATATACATTTGAAGTTTAATATCCCGGTCCCTTTATACTGCTTTATATTCACGTGTCTTTCATTTTTTTTTGTCATGACTCTCAACTTACCAAAATACGTATAAATTTTTTTTTTCGCATTTTCATGCGTTGTTTATTAATTATCCTTACCTCGATCGTGATCAGCTACACACTCAACAGTTGGGCTGTGTGTCAATGTCCACCTCATCCATCCATATCAATTTAATTTCAAAAGTAAACACATTTATAAATACATCAGAGTTATTGTTTACAAGTGTTTACATTGCTTTACATCCCCAATGTTTACATACAAAATGCTACTGTACTATGTCTAGTTTAAATAGAAAATAATTCAAGTGTGTATACCTTTAGCGATGGGATGCAGCGGATACCAAAAGGGATAAGCCTCCAGTCATGCTCAATCTATACTCAAAGCTCTGTAGAGAGGGGAAAATAAGGGGGGTGAGCAAACCACACACTCAGTAAGGCAATCATGCGAACAGGTAGATACTGCACTATCTACGTGATCGTGATGCCATGCTCAAAAGAATTTAGTTCATCATTTTATCTCAAAACATGAGTGTATGATTGTGTTAATGGTATGTAAAGCATTCATGCTATTAAAAATTTAGTGCATGAAATCCCAATCAAAGCATGGCATTAACCATCATGCATATTTCATAAGTAAGGCATGGCATTAATCATCATGCATATATCACAAGTAATGCATGGCATAAAACATCATTGATACGAACTAAACGTATTGTCCGCAAGGGCACGGGTCGTACAAGTAATAATGAGATTTGAGTCCCGAGTTATCGTCCCACAAAGAAGTTGACTAGCCTAATTAAGTACCGGTTAATCTTACCCTAAGTATATTCTAGCAAATTATGAAGTTTAATGTGGGTGGTCTACTTGGCTAAAATTAAAGTACTGAAAATAATAATAACTATAAACTAAAGAAAATATGAAACCGAGCTAGAAATTACTTACAATGCCCCACACAAGCAAATACCTACAAAAGATGATTAAAACAGTTAAAAAGTAATTAAAGCAACTAAAATAAAATGCAAATAAGAAACTAAAGAAATAAAATTAATTAAACTAAAATTTAAACAAACTTAAAATAAAAATGCATATAATTAAACTAATGAAAATTGCAAATTAAACTAACCTAAAATCTAATAAAATAAAATCCTAGGAAAATTTAGAAAATAATCATAAATCTAAATGTCTAAACTAACGATTCTAAAATTAGTCCTAATTATATCTAAATTCTAACTTAACCATAAAATCTAACTAATGCATGATAAAAACTAATTTTGGATTTTTCAATTTAAGATGAAAACTTAAAATGCATAAAATGAAGTTAATCTAAATTAATTATATTTGGAATACCTTAATTCCTATTGCAAAAAGAAAATTAACTACTAATGCAATTAAAACTAAGCCTTAAACTAATAAACTAAGAAAATATAACAAATTGATTCAATATTCTAACTCTACCCAAGTTAATAAACTAAAGTAAAAGCAACAATTAATAAAAATGCATGGTAAATTTAATTGAAACAAATTCATAATGCCAAACATGGCCTAAGAAAAACACAGCTGGCGTCATGGTCCCATAAGAAAAGTACTGTACATGTTCTCCAAATTACGCTTGGTCCCGACTGCTAGCAGTGTACACTTCTACATTTTCTTTAGGTGGAACCCACAACCTACTGGCACGCGTCCATGGCTTCTGCTCGAGGTGCTACTACTGCACTTGTCGTCCTTCAGCTGGTGGTAGTGCACCTGCAGTCATCGTGACCAGTAACATTACTGCCAAGCTCTGCTACAGTCTGGTGCCTGCTATGATCATCTTCTTCATGATCTGCAACATCAAACCTGAAAACAACTTACTGCTATACATGCTTCATCGTCATTCTTGTACATTTCTAGTACCGAGAGCATCCTTGAAGAATTTGCAGCCAATACAACAATTAAAATTGTAATGAACAATGACAGGACACAAAACAGAGCTAAACAGGGAACAAATATGATTTTAAACTTACTGCCAAGAATGAAACCATGCTCCACGAACTGCTTCTTGAAACTCTACCTACCACATCGTTTTCACTAACCATTAACAAGCAGAAAATGAACAAACAATTATAATGTTGAAATGAAATGCAGAAAACGAAATGGATTAAAGAAACATAATGGAAATGCAGTAAAAATGGAAGCTAAACTCTAAATGCAGTCAAGGATCGAATCAGGAAATGCATGCAAATACAAAATGAAATAAGGAAAGAATAGAACAATGATGCATAGCAAAAGATAAGATTGAAACCTAGAGGAATTATGTGAAAACTACAACTAAAAACATCATCTTCATCAGTGTGAATCCAGCAGCTCGGGATGATTCCTTCCTTTCTCCAACCGAGGTTCCACATCGCCATTGATGTGGATAAATGCTAAGCATCAACCCACATCAAAGCATCAAAACTAAAGGCATAAACAAAGGAAGAACCGAGACTATAATAATGGGATTTGGTAGCTACCCGAATGCACCAAGAGAATAAACCGAAAACAAGAACAAAAAATAAAGATTGATCAAACCAAAAACATAAACTGTTAAGGAAAATCGAGAGCAAATCAACTAGGAAATAAGCTATGTAAATAGAACTTAACAATAAAAAAACTGGTTTTTATCAAACCGAAAGCATGAAATGATACTGATTTTCATTGAAAAAAAAAATCCAAGGCTAATGAAGAACATCAACAATGAATGAACAATAGAAAAACTTGCTAAAAAAACTATGCAAAAATTTTAAAACAAGGAAAGCTTTTAAAATTAACCTAAAAGCTATTCTACCCTAAATTACTCTACTTTTCCAATTGACATCATTTTCTATTTATATACACACTTAGGGGTACAATGGTAATTTTTCATCCTAGATGAGTTGGCATTGTTTGGCCACTTGTCTTCATATGATTCGCTGCATAGCAGATATTTCCAAGTCACTTGTCGGTTTGTCCAGTGGGCTGTGCGATGTGGCTCGACATGTGCCTTCCAGAATGTTTGCACGGTGTTCATTGATCTTATTATTTCAGAGCAAATAAAATACGAACACCTGGCATCACACGTGTCCAGACGGTCGGTGACTCGGTCTGCAAATTGGAAGTGGTCCAGTCTCCTTTAGTCTATTTTCAACCTAATTTCGATTGAAAAGATTGAGTTTCATCCGGATTTAATTTATCTGCACATTAAAGATTTTAATTAAATAAAGGGGATTATTAATAAAATAATATGGGGATTAAATAAATAATTAGGAAATTAAGAACAAATAATTCTATTAAAAATAGAATTATTACACTCCCAAACTTGAGCTTTTGCCTGTCCTTAAGCAAAACAAAATATATGTAAGAATGACAAGTACAAAACATAATAATTTTTCCAATATTATCCTCAAAGACAAAGTACAGACTATGATCTCAAAGACTCACAATTACAAGTCAAACACTCAGAATCATTCAATCATAAGTCCCAACCTAAATTGGATCCCTGGTGTGTGTGTGAAAATGTCAAAGCCACTTCACAGTACATGACCCGGATCAGATTATGCAAACACAGTGAATGCAAAGTTAATGACATGTGATCATTGCCATAAGTTTGCTTTTCACTTCTCTCTCCACTAATGTAGTCACACTTAACCAAAGATCAATAGGACTTCATTATGCTTGTAATGTAAGGCTGGGGTTAAGGTATGATAAAGTCGATTTAGGTTTAATTACCCCTTAACATGCATTACTTTCTACGATCTTTAATGTAAGAGCTCAAATTTATTTCCCCTAAATTTATTTCTTTTGCTAAACATTTTATTCTATTTTTGTATT
Source organism: Firmiana major (assembly GCA_033439115.1). Lineage (NCBI taxonomy): Eukaryota > Viridiplantae > Streptophyta > Magnoliopsida > Malvales > Malvaceae > Firmiana > Firmiana major. The sequence goes on along the minus strand of CM065908.1, from coordinate 37,497,017 downwards.
TTTCTTCTTTCTTCTTTTCTTTTTCTTTCAATTTTTTTTTTTGAATACATACTCCTTCACTATCACTTAATACCCATATGTACAAAGCTTACAATATATCCCAATAAATTTTCATGCTTTCGGGGTAAAGGATAGGAAAAGAGTATTTAAGCTAAGAAAAATAATGCATGTGTATTTACAGAGAAAAGCTTATTTAGCCCAGATGGGTGACTAGGGGAAAAATATGTACAGGGATGGCTAGAAAGGCTCAAATGATCCAAAGATAGCCTAAATCATCTCCCTAATTAAGTGTGATCAAATATTTTGCCTCGAGATTAGATCAAACAAATTCTAGAATATGATGCACAAAATCAACTGAACAAATGCAATCCTATGTCCACATAAGCTTTCTCTAAATAAATATACAGATTCATGACATGACATGTGCATAAGATGAGGAAATCACAATCAGAATCAAGACAAATTTAAGAATTCAACTTCATACTTTTCTTATAATCATGCTTCTCAGTCAATCAAAATCAGACTTAATCATGTGGTTATATCATCGGAATATGGGAAAACTACATGCTAAGCACTAAATCATCCCAAAATCAAACAATTTAAGCTCATATTTTTGAAAAAATTTAAAATTTTTTTCAATTTGCCCAAATTTTCGAAAAATGCTCAAGTGATATCCCCTCCCCCAAACTTAAAGTGCACAGTGTCCTCAGTGTGCAGATAATATAAGAATTAAAGTTCAAGAACAGAGTACTCCCCTTTCTAATGATGATGAACAATTGAAGCTTGATTGAAAAGGTAATTCTAGAAAAGAAATCTGTAAAATAAACAAAGAAAGAAACAACAAAAAAGAAAAGAATTGTACAAAAAGTGAAAAAGAAAAATGAAGCTAGGTAGCAGGATTAGAAGTAAGAGGGTCAGCTAAAGTGGTCACAGAATGCTGACGATCAAACCCTCCCAAAAAATAATGTTTCTGTCTGCCCCTATTAACCTTAAAGGGTTGCTTCAAGGTCTTATCCATAATTTCAATGGCTCCATGAAGGAATACTTGTGTAATGGTAAAGGGACCTGACCACCTAGACTTAAGCTTTCCTGGAAACAACCTCAAGTGTGAATTAAACAACAGAACCTGCTGGCCTGGCTCAAAGTGTTTCTCCTTAATTTTCTTATCATGCCTACAACTTGAACTCATCTAACTGATTGAGCTGTAGCAGCCTCTTCTCCCCTACTGCCTCTAAGTTGAAATTCAGGTTCTTAAGGGCCCAGTAGGCCTTGTGCTCAAGCTCTACTAGTAGATGACAGGCTTTACCATAAACAAGCTAATAAGGGGACATTCCTAAAGGTGTTTTGAAGGCTTATAATAGGCCCAAAATGCATCCTCTAACCTAATGGACCAGTCCTTCCTACTTGGGTTCACTGTATTTTCCAATATCCGCTTAATTTCCCTATTGGACAACTCTACTTGGCCACTCGTCTGTGGTGATAAGTAGTGGCTACCTTATGTTTGACCCCATATTTCTTTAAAAGCCCATCAAAACTTCGATTCTAAAAGTGGGATCCTCCATTACTAATGATAGCCCTAGGTGTGCCAAATTGTGTGAAAATTTCTTCTTAAAAAACCTTACCACTACCTTGGCATCATTAGTTGGTAAAGCCATCGTTTCAACCCATTTCGACACATAGTCCACAGCCACTAGAATATAGAGACTGCCATATGAAGGAACAAATGGTCCCATGAAATCAACACCCTAAACATTAAAGAAGTCTACTTCAAAAATATTAGTCAGAGGCATCTCATTTCTCTTGAAAATATTACCTACCCTCTGACATCTATCACATTTCAGGACAAAGTAGTGGGCATCCTTAAATAACATGGGCCAATAATATCCAGATTGTAAAACCTTGGCCGCTGTCCTCCCTCCTCTAAAGTGCCCTCCATAATCAGAAGAATAGCAATGTCTAAGTATATCCTCTACTTCTTCCATAGGAACACACCTTCTCAAAATTTAATCTTTACATTGCTTGTACAGGAAAGGTTCATCCCAAACATAATACTTGACATCACTCAAAAAATTTTTCCTTTGTTGGGCAGTCAAATTAGGTGGCATCGCATTGCTCACTAGATAATTCACAAAATCAGCGTACCAAGGCAATCTGGAGTGCCCGAAAGTAAATAGCTGCTCATCAGGAAAGGACTCATTAATAGCTGTACCATATTCTTTAAGTCCACTCTCTAATCTAGATAGATGGTCAGCAACCTGATTCTCTGTACCTTTCTTATCCCTAATCTCCAAGTCAAACTCCTGCAGTAGGAGAATCCCTCTAATCAGCCTCGGCTTTGCATCCTTATTGGAGACTAAGTATTTAATGGTAGCATGATCAGTATATACTACTACCTTAGTACCAATGAGATAGGAGCGAAACTTATCAAAGGAAAATACCACAGCTAACAGCTCCTTCTCGATAGTAGCATAGTTCATCTGGGCCTCATTCAGTGTTTTGCTTGCGTAGTAGATAGCATAAAAGACTCTTCTTTTTCTTTGTCCTAGTACAGCCCTGACAGAATAATCACTTGCATCACACATAAGCTCAAAAGGTAAACTCCAATCTGGAGCTATGATTACAGGGGCTGTAACTAATTTTTCCTTCAAAGTCTTAAATGCTTCTAAGCATCTCTCATCAAAGCAAAACACGGTGTCTTTCTCAAGGAGATTACATAAAGGCTTAGATATCTGAGAAAAATCCTTAATAAACCTTCTGTAAAATCCCGCATGGCCCAGGAAACTTCGAATTCCTTTTACAGTGGTAGGGGAGGTAACTTCTCAATAATTTTCACCTTAGCCTTATCCACTTCTATCCCCCTAGCAGAGATTTTGTGCCTAAGCACTACTATACCTTCTTTCACCATAAAGTGGCATTTCTCCGAATTAAGCTCTAAATTTGTTTCTTTACACCTTCTTAATACTAGTGCCAAATTATGCAAACATAAATCAAAGCTATCCCCAAATACTGAGAAATCATCCATGAAAACCTTAAGAAAATCCTCCACCATATCATGGAATATGGCCATCATGCAACGCTGGAATGTAGCAAGTGCATTGCATAGGTCAAAAGGCATTCTTCTAAAAGCAAAGGTCCCATAGGGACAGGTGAAGGTAATCTTTTCTTAGTCTTTCGGGGCTATAGCTATCTGATTGTACCCAGAGTATCCATCCAGTAAACAGTATAATTCGTGACCAGCTAATCCACTTAACATTTGGTCAATGAAGGGTAAAGGGAAGTGATCTTTCCTGGTAGCCTTGTTGAGTTTCCTATAGTCCATGCATACTCGCCAACTAGTGACAGTCCTAGTGAGGATGAGCTCATTATTTTCATTCTCGATCACTGTCATCCCTCCCTTCTTAGGGACATATTGTACTGGTGTCACGACCCTCAACTTACCAAAATACGTACAAATTTTTTGCATTTTCATGCATCATTTATTATTCGTCCTTACCTCAATCGTGAATAGCAATTCTCCTCAATAGTTGGGTTGTGTGTCGACGTCTAACTCAGTCCACCATACCAATTCAATTTGTATATTATTTATGAGTAAACACTTGTATAAATGTATATATTAGAGTTGTTTACATGTGTTTACATTGTTTTACATCCCCAATCGTTGCATACAAAATGCTACTGTGCTATCGTAACTTTAGATACAAAATTACAACAGTGTGTATACTTTACGCGATGGGATGCAATGAATTACAAAAAGGGAACGCCTCCAGTCACGCTCAATCTATACTCAACACTCTGTACAGAGGGGAAAATAAGGGAGGGAGAGCAAACCACACTCTCAGTGAGGCAATCATGTGAACAGGTAGATACTGCACTATCTACGTGATCGTGATGCCATGCTCAAAAGCATTTAGTTCATCATTTATCTCAAAATATGAGTGTATGATTGTGTTAATGGTATGTAAAGAATTCATGCAATTAAAATCCAGTGCATAATTCAATTCAAAGCATGGTATAAATCATCATGCATAATTCACAATAAAGCATGGCATTACCCATCATGCGTTTTCTCAAATAAGCATGGCATTAACCATCATGCATTTATCAAATAAGCATGGCATTAACCATCATGCATTTTTCACAATAAAGCATGGCATTAATCATCATGCTTCGGTGCACTTTAAACCATTAACAAATCGATATCTGAAAACAATTCATCACTTGTCAAGTCTCAGCCCCTCCCTCGGACTGTCCTGACCCACAAATCATTTCAAACATGGATTTACTCATAAAGCATTAGACATGTGAGATAGGTAATTCAATAATAGGTAATAACCTCAAGGTCTATGGCTATAACCTGTGATACCAGCCACATAGATCAGGTGTGCGGGATATCACCACTATCTGCTTCCATACAGGAGGTGGGTTAAATCTTGCCCGTCGGTGCATAGCAGATCTCGTCCGAAGACGGCACATCACAATCTCAACATGGTACAACGTACTCCATGCTACTTGCTCATTATAACATACTCCATGCTACTTGCAAGGTACAACGTACTCCATGGACCTAATCAACACATCATAACACGCCACATCTCAAAGCGCACATGTGAGCCTATTTAATCAGTACGACCTCTTGTCTACCCGAAGCTCCTAACACGACTAATCAATCATGTCAAAACAATGTACGTGTGAGCCTATTTAATCGAGGTGACACCTAGTCTACCTGAAGCTCCAAGCACGGCAACAAGCAAGGTGGGCATCTAATGCGAGTTAAGCTCCAAGCACCATGCCAAAACCAGTATGAAATCCATGTGAAAACTAGTGCGAGGTAAGCTCCAGCACCCTTGTGTGTAAAACACGTCAAATCTCATGCGAGTCATACTCTAGCATGCTTTCATTCTCACGAAAACCATGTAGGTGGCTCAAATCTTTGCAAAGTATGGTTAACAAAACCAAAACACACTCATTTCTTTTGCAAATCATTTCAATGTCAGCCAACCTACCAATCATTTGCTAAAAAGCAATAAAACATTATTTTCAAAGCAATATGCTTTTATTTTCATGCATATTTCTCAAACACCCAAATTTTTCCCTCCAATCACCCAATTTCATTTCCTAACATCTCATACATTCTAGCAAAGCATTTAAATGCCCAAATTATGCACAGATATCTCTAAGAGTCCACACAATTCGCTTACCTCGATTTACTTGCTGTGACTCTTTTCCACTTAGCTTCTCACGCTTTTGGCTCAACTCGCTCCAGCGTATCCTCGGAAGCTGCAATTTATTCATCATACGTTCGAGTTAGTATTGCTAACTCTCATTCAACTATATATTCCACCCGATGCCTTAAACGATCATCTTACTCCTTTTGGGTAAGCCTCTCTATTCATTCCATATTATTATCTTAAAATTTTCTCCTTAACATCATTATCATCACAAGATATTCCAATCATCATTTATTCCACCACATTTAACTTCTTACACTAACCCATTTCTAGGCTATATTCATTTCATGGCATTCTAGGTAGTTCTACCCACAATGTACACACCTAAATCAACTTCATAATCATTAACTGGACAAATGTACTTGGATTTTTGCACTAGAAACTTACCTCTTTGGATTTCCTCTTTGCTCCAATTAGAAATGCCCTTTGTTCCTTCAATCCAACAAATGGGTAAATGCCTCCAAACTATGTTGTTCTTCTCTTTGATGTGAACAACTTTGCCACTAATGGTGCCTCCAAACTATGTTGTTCTTCTCTTTGATGTGAACAACTTTGCCTCTAATGGTCTTTCTTCAAATCTTACTGGAAATGACTAATTTTAGAGAGAGAAAGTTAGGTTTTTGGGTTAAAAATGGAAGGATGGTTTTTTTTTGAAATTTTCAGATTTTTAACACTCTTTTCATAGAAATAGCTTGAGGAGATCGATCTGCACTAGGAGGAGATCGATCTGGTCCTCTTAAATCCATCTTTTGCACGACATTTAAGCATGAGATCGATTTGTCGAAGCTTGAGATCGATCTGCTCCAAATAGAGAGCTAAGAAGATTGATTTGTAAGCTTGAGGATCGATCTTTTCATTACAGAATGTTTAGGAGATCGATCTTGCCCCATTGGAGATCAATCTGCCCTATTCCTTTGCTCAAATACAGGCATTTTGGCTCACCCAGATCGATCTCTCATCCTATAAGATCGATCTGTCATTCATATTTCCAGATTTTCTATAGTTTTTCTACAGTAAACTTATACCAAAACATCCTTAATTTGGTGCCATAGTCATTTTCTCATCCTATCATCTTTGAGACTTGAAAATGACATCCATTCATACCTTATACCTATTGAAACTTTTTTGGAATCTTTGTATGACCAAAGGTACTTAATATAAACTAAATCGAAGTGCCTAATCATGCAAGCCTTCATTCCATTTACCATACTACTCATATTCTATCCCATTCACATTTTTCTCATGTTCATGTCCATTTCTTCATACTCATTCATAATGTAACTTGTACGTACAATCACAACTCTTATTACATGTGTGTACCTTAAACTGATGGACTTACATCATTTATACTTCACATTACAAGCACATCACTATTTACATATATATACAAAGTCGTGCTTATACATATATGGGGTCTCACATTCTCCCCCACTTAGAAAATTTGGTCCTCCAAATTAGAACCAATTCAATCCACGAATAACTCGGGATACTTCTCCCGCATCAAACTCTCTAATTCCCATGTGGCTTCTTCCACAGTGTGATATTTCCAAAGGATTTTCACCAAGGGAATTATCTTTGTCCTCAACACTTTATCTTTCCTGTCCAGTATCCAAACCGACTTCTCAACATAGGTCATACCTTCATTGATCTCCAAAGGTTCATATCTTATCACATGTGCCGGGTCCGGGTAATACTTCCTTAACATGGATACGTGGAAGACGTTATGCACACTTGCCAACTCCGGTGGCAATGCCAACTTATAAGCCTTGTCTCTCACTCTCTCTAAAATCTCAAAGGGTCCGATATATATAGGGCTCAGCTTACCCTTCTTACCAAATATCATAATTCCCTTCGAAGAAGAAACCTTCAAAAACACCGACTCACCCACATCAAACTCTAGGGGTCTCCATCTCTTATCAGCATAACTCTTTTTCCTGCTCTGAGCTATCCGTAATCTCTCACATATCAATTAGACATCCTCATAGGCTTGTCTAACCAAGTTGGGAGCAAAGATCTATCTGTCACCAACCTCTTTCCATCCAATAGGGGAACGGCATCTACTCCCATACAATGCCTCATACGGTGCCATCTCATACGCATGAAAACTGTTATTATAGGCGAACTCTGCGAGTGGTAAATGGTCATCCCAGGAGCCTCTAAAATCCAATGCACACGCTCTCAACATATCCTCCAAGGTTTGTATAGTCCTCTCTGACTAACCATCTATCTGAGGATGAAGCGCGGTACTAAAACTCAACTGGGTCCCCATCGCTTCCTGAAAATGTTCCAAAAAGTTGGAAGTGAAGCGGACATCCCTATCAGAAACAACGCTCACTGAAATTCCATGTAGCCTCACTATCTCGTGCACATACAAGTTTGCTAACTGGCTCAGAGTATCGGTAGCTCTCATATCTAGAAAATGGGTTGATTTCGTCAATCGATCCACAATCACCCATATGGCATCATGACCTCTTCGGGTCCTCGACAATCCCATCACAAAATCCATGGTGACGTGTTCCCACATCATCTCGTTATCGGTAGAGGCTGTAATAACCCTGCAGGCTTCTGATGCTCTACCTTCACCTGCTGACAAACGAAACACTTAGCAACATATTCCGCAATGTGCTTTTTCATCCTAGACCACCAATAAGCCTTTCGAAGGTTTTGATACATCTTGGTACTCCCTGGATGTATCGTATACTTCGATGAGTGAGCCTCTGTCAAGATGAATCTTTTGATCTTTGCATCATCAGGGACACATATCCTACCTCTGAACCTCAACCATCCATCCGAACTCAACCCAAAGTCTGTGTCTGTACCCCTCTATATCTACCCACCAATATCACTGCACTACTGATCAACTCACCGAGCCTGTCGAATTTGATCTACCAGATCTGGTTCCAACTGCAGGCTAGCTATCATAAATCCACTATCAGCGTCATGCGGGGTCATATCCAAACTGAGGTTCGTGAACTGTTCCAACAGCTCGTGTTCCCTAACCATCATGAATGATACTATCCTAAGATGCTTCCTACTCAATGCATTAGTAACCACATTTGCTTTGCCCGGGTGGTGTAAGATTTCACAATCATAATCCTTTAACAGCTCGAGCCATCTCCTCTGTCTCATGTTCAACTCTTTCTGCGAGAACAGGTACTTAAGGCTCTTATGATCTGTGTAGATCTGGAATATCTCACCATAAAGATAGTGGCGCCATATTTTCAATGCAAACACTACAATCGTCAACTCCAAGTCATGGGTCGGGTAGTTCCTCTCATGATCCTTCAACTGTCCATAGGCTACTACCTTTTCATCCTGCATCAATACGCAGCCCAGTCCTAGGTGTGAAGCATCCGTATACACCGAGAAACCTCCTGAGTTGGTAGGAATGGTGAGTATCAGAGCTGTGGTTAATCTCCTTTTCAACTCCTCAAAGGTTTCCTCACACTTATCGTCCCACACATACTCTACATTCTTCCTCGTGAGATGCATCAAAGGAGTAACTAACCTTGAGAATCCCTCCACAAATCGTCGATAGTACCCAACTAAACCCAGGAAACTCCTGATCTCTATCACTGTCTGGGGTCTCTGCCACTGAACTACGGCCTCAATCTTAGACAGATCCATCGACACTCCATCTTTTGATACTACATGACCTAGAAAAGAGATTTGTTCCAACCAAAAGTTGCACTTACTGAGTTTAGCGTACAACTTCTTCTCTCGGAGGGTCTGTAGCACTATCCTTAAATGCCTTTCATGCTCCTCTCTAGACCTTGAGTACACCAATATATCATCAATAAATACAATAACAAATCGATCCAAATACTGGAGGAATACCTTGTTCATCAATGACATAAAAGCTGTGGGAGCATTCATCAACCCGAATGGCATAACCATAAACTCATAATGTCCATACCGGGTGCGAAACACTGTCTTGGGTACATCTCCACCTCGTATCTTCAACTGATGGTACCCTAATCTTAGATATATCTTGAAAAAGACCTGCGCTCCCTTAAGCTGATCCAACAAGTCATCGATGAATGGAAGGGGATACTTATTCTTGATGGTGGCCTTATTCAATAATCGGTAATCTATACAAAGTCGGAAGCTTTCATCTTTCTTCCTTACAAACAGAACCGGTGCTCCCTAAGGTGAGACGCTCGGCCTGATGAATCCATTCTCCAGCAACTCCTGTAATTGTTTTCTTAACTCCTCCAACTCAACCTAGGCCATTCTGTACGGTGGCTTGGATATCGATTTTGTACCAGGTGCCAAGTCTATACTAAACTCCATCTCCCTACTAGAGGTAACCCTGGTAACACATCCGAAAAGACATCTGGAAACTCCTTAACCACTGGTATGTCTCTCAATTCTGAACGTGCCTTATCCGTCTCAATCACATCAGCGATGAACCCTTCACATTATTCTTTCCACCATTAGTAATCATAAATCATCAGATTCACACATAAGATTAATAAACAGATTTATCTTTCATACATCATGTATCAAGATTGTACTCATCACACTTACAATAATCATGTTCTTTAATTTCATTTCACAAAATTTACTACAAGGTTGTCTATCTTTGGAAACATCATAGTTTTTGCATGACAATCCATAACAACAAGATTTGTAGCCAGCCAATCCATCCTTAGGATTACATCAAAATCACCCATATTTAGTAAAATTAAATCAGTTGCCATTTCTTTACCTTCTATCCTTATCTTACAATCTCTATATATATGCTGAGTCAACTAACTATCATTCATAGGGGTAGATATCAATAACATCTTATCAAGTAGCGTGGGTTTTACATGCTTCAACAATTTACATGCAAAGGATGGCAAAATAAAGGAATGTGTGGCATCGGGATCAAACAGTATATAAGCTTCTAAATCAAAGATTTGGATGGTACCTTTTACCACATCCGATGACTGATTCGTAATGTCTTGGTCCAGTGCGTGCACTCATTCTCTAATCACACCCACTGCTTGCTTCCCCTTTTCCTCAGCTGTAGCCCTCCTTCTCGGAGTAGCTGTCCCAACTAGAGCTCTCTCTAGCTCCTTACCCTTCTGTGGGGCTCTCTCTGTCATCTCTGGGCAATCTCTGATTATGTGCCTTGGCTTCCCACATCTGAAGCATACTACCTGAGGTCCATAACATGGTCGAGTACCATGGTACCTACCCCACTTGCCGCATTGCTCTGTCATAGGCCTTCGCCCTCCAATCACAATTCCCTTAGCTGGAGCAATGGCCGGATACATGGGAGTATTAACTGTCCTCTCCCGGATGTCATCAATCCTTGGCCTCTTTCCAGAGAATCTCTTACTTCCTTTATAACTGAAGCATCTATCCATCATTGGTCTCTTCTTATCTCTGTCCCTCATCTTACTAACCTTTCTAAACTCTGAGGCGATTCTATCAAATCTTGTTCACATAATTGCGCCCTGCGCACTGCCTCCTCATAGGTCGATATATCCAGCGAAACCAGTCTAGACCTGATGGTCGGTCTTAATCCATCCATAAACTTCTGGATCTTATCGACCTTATTACTCATAGTGTTGGGATCATACTTGCCCAAGGAGATAAAAGTCGTCTCATACTCATCCACAGTCCTAGTCCCTTGGGTCAGTCCCAAAAATGCCATTCTCATCTTTCGTTGTGCGGTATCCGGAACGTACTGTCTGAAAGGCCTTCAAAAATATATCCCAGCTGATCTCAATATGCCGGGCTCTCAAAATAGGCATGGTGGATTTCCACTAATGTTTTGCTGATCCCTTCAGCATAAAAGCTGCAAACGCTACCATCTCGATAGTAGTGCACTCAAAGAACCCATATAACTTCTCGATTTCACAAATCCAATCCTCAGCTACCACTGGGTCTTTAATTCCACTGAAAGATGGCGGTCCAAACTTTTGGAACTGCCGTAGTCTATCCAAATCACAACCGTAACCCCAGCTTCCACTAGTTGTGGTGTAGCAACAGGTGTAGGCATATCCTATGCAGGTGGGGTATCTGTCGTCTAAAGTCTCTAGGCTTCCCTTGCCCGTGCCTCAAGAGCTGCCGCCTGCTTGGTATCACCTTGTGTAGTGGGACTCCGTCTACCACCAACTCCAGGTAAGGATTGGGTGACCAACTCCAATATCATTTTAATGTTTCGTTCAATCCTCACGAAGCGAGCCTCAGTACTCTCGGACCTCTCCTCTAGACCCTGTGGAGCGTGCTCAACCTCAACCTCCACTTCAATATCATCCTGAACCTCGTGTGTTTCTGGCTCAACATTACCCCTAGGTCTACCTCTACGGCCTTGAGCCTGTGCTCTCATCCCTCTACCGCGACTGGTATTAGGCATATTTATTCAATTCCCTACATTCACGACCAATTACTTAGTCAACCCATCGACACACACACAATTATATCTAAACAAGCACAGTAACATGGGGATGTAATTTTCTAACTTATTAAGTATTTTAGACACAACACATGTCAGACCAACTCAAGCTCTGATACCAACTTCTGTCACGACCCTCAACTTACCAAAATACGTACAAATTTTTTGCATTTTCATGCATCATTTATTATTCGTCCTTACCTCAATCATGAACAACAACTTTCCTCAATAGTTGGGCTATGTGTCGACGTCTAACTCACTTCACCATACCAATTCAATTTGTATATTATTTATGAGTAAACACTTGTATAAATGTATATATCAGAGTTGTTTACATGTGTTTACATTGTTCTACATCCCCAATAGTTACATACAAAATGATAGTGTGCTATCGTAAGTTTAGATACAAAATTACAATAGTGTGTATACCTCACGCGATAGGATGCAGTGGATTACCAAAAGGGAACGCCTCTAGTAACACTCAATCTATACTCAACACTCTGTAGAAAGGGGAAAATAAGGGAGGGTGAGCAAACCACACGCTCAGTAAGGCAATCATGCGAACATATAGATACTGCACTATTTACATGATCGTGATGCCATGCTCAAAAGAATTTAGTTTATCATTTATCTCAAAACATGAGTGTATGATTGTGTTAATGGTATGTAAGGCATTCATGCTATTAAAATCCAGTGCACAATTCAATTCAAAACATGGTATAAATCATCATGCATAATTCATAATAAAGCATGGCATTACCCATCATGCGTTTTCTCAAATAAGCATGGCATTAACCATCATGCATTTCTCAAATAAGCATGGCATTAACCATCATGCATTTTTCACAATAAAGCATGCCATTAATCATCATGCTTTGATGCATTTTAAACTATTAACAAATCGATATCTCAAAATAATTCATCACTTGTCAGGTCTCAACCCCTCCCTCGGACTGTCCTAACCCACAAATCATTTCAAACATTGATTTATTCACAAACCATTAGACATGTGAGATAGGCAATTCAATAATAGGTATTAACCTCAAGGTCTATGGCCATAACCTGTGATACCGGCTACACGGTTCAGGTGTGCGGGATATCACCACTATCTGCTTCCACACGGGAGGTGGGTCAAATCCTGCCTGTCGGTCCATAGCAGATCTCTTCCAAAGACGGCACATCACAATCTCAACACGGTACAACGTACTCCATGCTACTTGCACGGTACAACGTACTCCATGGACCCAATCAACACATCATATCACGCCACATCTCAAAACGCACGTGTGAGCCTATTTAATCGATACGACCTCTTGTCTACCCGAAACTCCTAACACGGCTAATCAATCATGTCAAAATAATGCACGTGCGAGCCTATTTAATCGAGGTGACACCCAGTCTACCCGAAGCTCCAAGCAGGAAAACAAGCAAGGTGGGCATCTAGTGCGAGCTAAGCTCCAAGCACCATGCCAAAACTAGTATGAAATCCATGCGAAAACTAGTGCGAGCTAAGCTCCTGCACCCTTGTGTATAAAACATGTCAAATCTCGTGCGAATCATATTCTAGCACGCTTTCATTCTAAGGAAAACCATATAGGTGGCTCAAAGCTTTGTAAAGTACGGTTAACAAAACCAAAACACACTCATTTCTTTTGTAAATCATTTCAATGTCAGCCAACATACCAATCATTTGATAAAAAGCAATAAAACATGATTTTCAAAGCAATATGCTTGTGTTTTCATGCACATTTCTCAAACGCCCAACTTTTGCCCTTCAATCACCCAATTTCATTTCCTAACATCTCATCCATTCTTGCAAAGCATTTAAGCGCCCAAATTGCGCACAGATATCTCTAAGAGTCCACACAACTCCCTTACCTCGATTTACTTGGTGTGACTTTTTTCCTCTTAGCTTCTCACGCTCTTGGCTCAACTCGCTCCGGCGTATCCTTGAAAGCTGCAATTTATTCATCATACATTCGAGTTAGTATTGCTAACTCTCATTCAACTATATATTCCACCCAATGCCTTAAACGCTCATCTTACTCCTTTTGGGTAAGCCTCTCCTTTCATTCCATATTATTATCTTAAAATTATCTCCTTAACATCATTATCATCACAAGATATCCCAATCATCATTTATTCCACCACATTTCACTTCTCACACTAACCCATTTCTAGGTTATATTCATTTCATGGCATTCTAGGTAGTTCTACCCATAATGTGCACACCTAAATCAACTTCATAATCATCAACTAGACAAATGTACTTGGAATGCCCTTTGTTCCTTCAATCCAACAAATGGGTAAATGCCTCCAAACTTTGTTGTTCTTCTCTTTGATGTGAACAACTTTGCCTCTAATGGTCTCTCTTCAAATCTTATCGAAAATGGCTGATTTTAGAGAGAAAAAGTTAGATTTTTCGGTTGAAAATGGAAGGGTGATGTTGTTTTTTTTTTAAATTTTCCGATTTCAACACTCCTTTTATAGAAGTAGCTTGAGGAGATCGATCTGCAGTAGGAGGAGATCGATCTGCAGTAGGAGGAGATCGATCTGGTCCCCTTAAATCTCTCTTTTTCACGATATTTTAAGCATGAGATCAATCTGTCGAAGCTTGAATTGATCTGCTCCAAACAGAAAGCTAAAGAGATCGATCTGTAGGCTTGAGGATCGATCTTTTCATTACAAAATGTTTAGGAGATCGATCTGCCCTATTCCTTTGCTCAAATACAAGCATTTTGGCTCACCCAGATCGATCTCTCATCTTATGAGATCGATCTATCATTCATATTTCCAAATTTTCTACAGTTTTTCTACAGTAAACTTATACCAAAATATCCTTAATTTGGTACCATAGTCATTTTCTTATCCAATCATCTTTGAGACTTGAAAATGACATCCATTCATACCTTATACCTATTGAAACTTGTGTAGAATCTTTGTATGACCAAAGGTACTTAATATAAACTAAATGGAAGTGCCTAATCATGCAAACCTTCATTCCATTTACCATACTACTCATATTCTATCTCATTCACATTTTTCACATGTTTATGTCCATTTCTTCATACGCATTCATAATGTAACTTGTACGTACAATCTCATCTCTTATTACATGTGTGTACCTTAAACTAATGGACTTACATCATTTATACTTCACATTACAATCACATCACTATTTACATATATATATCTACAAAGTCGTGCTTATAAATATATGTGGTCTCAAAACTGGGCTCACCCAGGCACTGTAAAAAATGGGATAGATGATCCCTGCATCTAACCACTTAATGATCTCCTTCTTGACAACTTCTTTCATTACAGGGTTCAATCGATGATGGTGCTCTATGGATGACCTATACCCCTCCTCCAATAGTATCTTATGCATACAGATAGAGGGACTAATACCCTTAAAGTCAAAGATAGACCAACCTATAGCCTTCTGATGCTCTCTTAACCCTTATAGTAATTTTGCTTCCTGATCACTGGAGAGAGCAACAGATACTATTAATGATCGTGTGGAGGATTCACCTAAGTAAGCATACCTAAGGTGTGAGGGTAAAGGTTTGAGCTCTAATGCTGGAGGATCACTGGTGGATGGAAAGATATTTGAAGCTGGAATAGATGAAGGGTTTAATGTCTCAAGTTAGGCAATTTCCTCAAAAGGAGTGACCTCTAATAATTGTAAAGTCTCGTAGACCTCATCATCATCTTCACTGTATTCTCTAAGATCAACAGATTTCACTAAGGAGGCTTATAAAGGGTTTAAAGGATGTGTCTTAGAAAACTCCTCAGTGATGTCCTTATCCACTAAATCCATCTTAAAACAATCATGAGAGTCATCAGGGAACCATAGAGATTTGAACACATTAAACTTGGCTTCCTGATCTTGAACTCTCATTGTTAACTCCCCCTTTTGTACATCTATTAAAGTTCTACCAGTTGCTAGGAATGATCTGCCTAGTATAATGGGGACTTCCCTGTCTTCCTCCATGTCTAACACGATAAAATCAGTAGGGAAAATAAACTTGTCCACCTTTACTAAGACATCCTCAATGACCCCCTTCGGATATTTAATTGATCGATCAGCCAACTAGAGGGTCACCGTGGTGGGCTTGGCATCCCCTATTCCTAACTTCTGATAGATAGACAAAGGCATCAAATTTATACTAGCTCCTAAATCGCACAGGGCTCTACCAAAGAATAAATTTCCAATAGTGCATGGTATGGTAAAACTCCCAGGATCCTTGAGCTTGGGGGGTAACCTCCTCTAGATAATGGCACTACATTCCTTAGTTAAGGCCACCGTCTTATAATCTTCCAAACTTCTTTTCCTAGAGAGGATGTCCTTCATAAACTTCACATAGCTTGGCATTTGCTCTAAGGTATCTGCGAAGGGAATGTTGATGTGAAGTTTCTTAAAAACGTCAAGGAATTTGGCAAATTGTTGGTCCAATTTTTTATTTTGAAATCTCTGAGGAAAAGGGACTGGTGGTCTAACAGGAGGAGATGTAGTAGAAACTTTTGTAGCATCAGAGGATAAATAAGGTTGTGACAAAGAAACAGGTAAAGGTGAAGAATTGCCTGGCTTTGTTTCCTTTGCAGCTTGATCTTTTGATTCCTACTCCTTATGAGTTGCTTCATTAGAACCTATGGGTTTTTCAACTATGGGCTGGTCAGGTATGGACTAAACTGGTGGGGTTACTAGCTCTCTGCCACTCCTAAAGGTGATGGCTTTCACAAGTTCCTTACCCTCACGTTGCCTAACAGGATTGGCTTCAGTGTTACTAGGAAGGGTCCCTTGAGGACGTTGACTAAGAGCGTTTGCTATTTGTCCCACCTGAACCTCTAGGTTCTTAATTGAAGCTGCTTGATTTTACAGGATCGTTGTGAACATTTCCTCAAGTGAGGGCTTATTATCAACTACTATTAAGTGCTGGGGTTGTGATAGTGGTGGTGGTTGATGGAAGTGGGATGGATGTGAATGATTAGATGGATGATATGGATACTGAGGTGGTGGGTGGTGAGGGAATTGATGTTGTCGTGGTACCTGAACCGGTGGAGCTTGAAAACCTGAGGGTCTTACTGGTATAGAATTAGAAGTTTGCCCTTGGTTTTTGCTCTAAGAAAAGTTAGGATGGTTCCTCCACCCTGGATTATGGATGTTTGAAAAAGGATTGTTCTGTTGCTTAGGGGGGCAACATACTAAACCGATTCTAAATTAAGTGGACACCTATCAACAGAGTGGGTACCACTACACAGATCACAAGAGAGAAAAGGACTTTGGACAGAAAACACTGGGTTAGGATTGGTGGAAGTATTATGTTGGGTACTGAGCGACTCTAGCTTCTTTGTAAGATTGGCGATTTGAGAGGTCAAGGTAGATAGCGTGTCGAGCTCATAAATACCCGCTAACATTTTTGGTAATTGCCTCTCCGAGGACCATTGATAGTTGTTAGCAGCCATCTTGTCTAACAGCTCATAAGCTTCCTCCTCTGTTTTGCACATCAGGGCTCCACCCGCAGCAGTATCCACGATGGTCCTATTTTGGCTTGTAAGTCTGTTGTAGAAGGTCTGGACTTGCAACCACAAAGGTAGGCCATGGTGAGGCCACTTCCTAAGAAGCTCCTTATATCGTTCCCATGCTTCGTAAAGAGATTCAGAGTCGTACTGAGCAAATGATGATACATCACTACGGAGTCTGGCCATTTTAGAGGGAGGAAAAAATTTGGCTAGAAATTGATGGGCTAACTCGTCCCATCTAGAAATGGATCCTGGAGCCAGGGAGGTCAACCAGTGTCGCGCCCTATCCCTAAGTGAGAAGGGGAATAGTCTAAGTCTAAGCGCATCATCAGATAATTCATTGTGTTTGAACATGTTGCACAAGTCCAAGAATTGCCCAAGGTGAGCATGTGGGTCATCGTGCGGAAGCCCACTGAACTTTAAAGACGACTGGATCATCTGGAGGATGGAAAGCTTAATTTCAAAACTGTTAGCAGGGACAACTGGTGGCCTAATGCCGGTATAATATCCCCCAATCATCGGCACAGCATAATCTCCCACAGTCTTGATTTCCATATTTTATGTCATAGTGTTTTGCAGCGGAACTATAAATTTCCTAGAATCCTTTCGAATTTTCCTAAGAGTTCGTTCAATTTCAGGATCTAGAGGAAAGCAAACAAAACTCCTGGCTCTACGCATGCAAACATTAGAAAGTCCTTAAAACAATTTTTAAAATTTTTAATTTTTTCAAAATTTTTTTAATTAATTAGATAAGGAAAATTTAACTAACCTAAGTAGGGCTCTAAATATTTACAACCTAGATATTTACAAGCTAGAATTACACCTAAGCATAATTTTACCGATATTAATTAACGACTAATTAAAACTTCGCCGGCAACGGCACCAAAAACTTGATACAAACTAAACGTATTGTCCGCAAGTGCACGGGTCGTATAAGAAATAATGGGATTTAAGTCCCGAGTTATCGTCTCACAGTGAAGTTGACTAGCCTAATTAAGTATCGTTAATCTTACCCTAAATATATACTAGCAAATTATGAAGTTTAATGTGGGTGGTCTACTTGGCTAAAATTAAAGTACTGAAAATAATAACAACTATAAACTAAAGAAAATATAAAACCAGGCTGAAAATTACATACAATGCCCCATGCAAGCAAATACTTACAAAAGATGATTAAAACAGTTAAAAAGTAATTAACGCAACTAAAATAAAATGCAAATAAGAAAATAAAGAAATAAAATTAATTAAACTAAAATTTAAACAAACTTAAAATAAAAATGCATATAATTAAACTAATGAAAATTGCAAATTAAACTAACCTAAAATCTAATAAAATAAAATCCTAGAAAAATTTAGAAAATAATCATAAATCTAAATGTCTAAACTAATGATTCTAAAATTAATCCTAATTATATCTAAATACTAACTTAACCATAAAATCTAACTAATGCATGACAAAAACTAATTTTGGATTTTTCAATTTAAGATGAAAACTTAAAATCCATAAAATGAAGTTAATCTAAATTAATTCTATTTGGAAAACCTTAATTCCTATTGCAAAAAGAAAATCAACTACTAATGAAATTAAAACTAAGCCTTAAACTAATAAACTAAGAAAATATAACAAATTGATTTAATATTCTAACTCTACCTAAGTTAATAAACTAAAGTAAAAGTAACAACTAATAAAAATGCATGGTAAATTTAATTGAAACAAATTCACAATGCCAAACATGGCCTAAAAAAAACACAGCTGGCGTTGTGGTCCCATAAGAAAAGTACTGTACATCTTCTCCAAATTACTCTTGGTCCCAACTGTTGGCAGTGTACACTTCTATATTTTCCTTAGGTGCAACCCGCAACCTACTGGCACGCGTCCGTGGCTTCTGCTCCAGGTGCTGCTACTGCACTTGTCGTCCTTCAGCTGGTGGTAGTGCACCTGCAGTCATCATGACCAGTAACATTACTGCCAAGCTCCGCTACAGTCTGGTGCCTGCTATGATCATCTTTTTCATGCTCTGCAACATCAAACCCGAAAACAACTTACTATTCTACATGCTTCATCATAATTCTTGTACATTTTTGGTACTTAGAGCATCCTTGAAGAATTTACAGCCAATACAACAATAAAAATTGTAATGAACAATGACAGAACACAAAACAGAGCTAAACAGAGAACAAATATGAATTTAAACTTGCTGCCAAGAATGAAACCATACTCCACGAACTGCAACTGCTTCTTGAAACTCTACCTACCACATCCTTTTCACTAACCATTAACAAGCAGAAAATGAACAAACAATTATAATGTTGAAATGAAATGCAGTAAACAAAATGGATTAAAGAAACATAATGAAAATACAATAAAAATGGAAGCTAAACTCTAAATGTAGTTAAGGACCGAATCAGGAAATGCATGCAAATACAAAATGAAATAAGGAAAGAATAGAACAATGATGCATAGTAAAAGATAAGATTACAACCGAGAGGAATTATGTGAAAACTACAACTAAAAACATCATCTTCATCAAAGTGAATCCACCAGCTCGGGATGCTTCCTTCCTTTCTCCAACCGAGGTTCCACATTGCCATTGATGTGGATAAATGTTAAGCATCAACCCACATCAAAGCATCAATACCAAAGGCATAAACAAAGGAAGAACCGAGACTATAATAATGGGATTTGGTAGCTACTCGAATGCACCAAGAGAATAAACCGAGAACAAGAACAAAAAATAAAGATTGATCAAACCAAAAACATAAACTGTTAAGGAAAACCAAGAGCAAATCAACTAGGAAATAAGCTATGTAAATAGAACTTAACAATAAAAGAACTGGTTTTTATCAAACCGAGAGCATGAAATGATACTGATTTTCATTGAAAAAAATTATCCAAGGCTAATGATGAACATCAACAATGAATGAACAGTAGAAAAACTTGCTAAAAAAACTATGCGAAAATTTTAAAACAAGGAAAGCTTTTAAAATTAACCTAAAAGCTATTCTACCCTAAATTACTCTACTTTTCCAATTAACATCATTTTCTATTTATATACAGACTTAGGGGTACAATGGTAATTTTTCATCCTAGATGAGTTGGCATTGTTTGGCCACTTGTCTTCATTTGATTCGCTGCAGAGCAGATATTTCCTCGTCACTTGGCGATTTGTCCAGTTGGCTGTGCGATGTGGCCCGGTGTGTGCCTTCCAGAATGTTCACACGGTGTCTGTCGATCTTATCGTTTCGGAGCAAATAAAATACGGACACCTGGCATCATGTTTGTCCAGACGACCTGTGACTCGGCCTGCAAATTGGAAGTGGTCCAGTCTCCTTTAGTCTATTTTCAGCCTAATTTCGACTGAAACGATTGAGTTTCATTCGAATTTAATTTATCTACACATTAAAGACTTTTAATTAAATAAAGGAGATTATTAATAAAATAATATGGGATTAAATAAATAATTAGGAAATTAAGCACAAATAATTCTATTAAAAATAGAATTATCAATCATGCATCAGTGCATTTTAAAAACCATTAACATACTTTCATCTCAAAACACTTCAACTCTAGTCAGGATTCGGTCCCTCCCTCACACTATCCTGACCCAAAAAACATTACAAATATGGATTTATTCTCAAAGCAATGGACATGTGAGACAGGCAATTCAATAAGGGAAATAACCTCTAGGTCTATAGCCATAACCTGTGATACCGACTACACAGATCAGGTGTGCAGGAAATGTAAGACACGTATTTTTTGGATGTAAACTTTATAAAATCATGAGTATGGTAATGTATTTACAATGTAAGCATGAGTGGTGTAAGTCCATGGATTCAATGTACATACTTGTAATATGATTTTGTAATGTACACATAAGTTCCATTTTAGATAAATATGAAGAAATAGACTTTTATAAGTGATGAATGTGATTGGAACTCAAAATGAGTAGTGTGGTAAAATGGAAGGAAATTATACTTCCATTTATCTTTGAATTGTGTACCTTTGGCCATACCATGAATGCATGCAAGTTTTAATATGTATAAGGTATAGATGGATGCCATTTTCAAGTCTTAAAGGTAGTTGGATGAGAAAATGTCTATGGCAGCAAATTAAGGATGTTTTGGTGTCAATTTCTGCAGCAAACTGCAGCAAATCTGGAAAATATGAAGGCCAGATCGTTCTCATAGGATGAGGGATCGATCTATAAGAGCCAAAATGCTTTTATTTAGGCAATGGAATAGAGCAGATCGATCTCCAATGGGGCCAGATCGATCTCCTAACCATTCTATAATGAAAAGATCGATCCTCAAGCATACAGATCGATCTTCTTTGCTCTCTGTTTGGAGCCGATCGATCTCAAGCTTCGACAGATCGATCTCATGCTTAAAATGCCATGAAAAATGGAGAATAAATGGGACCAGATCGATCTCCTCCTAGTGCAGATCAATCTCCTCAAGCTATTTCTATAAAATGAGCACTGAAAATCTAAAACTTTTGAGAAAACAACATCACCCTTCCATTTTTCACCCAAAACCTAAGTTTATCTTTCTAAAATCAGCCATTTCCAGTAAAAATTAAGGGGAGGCTATTAAATACAAAGTTGTTCATCTTGAGGAAGAGAACAACATAGTTGAAACCCAAAATCCCAATGTTGGTATTGAATGAGCTAAGGATATTATCATTTGGAGCAAGAAGAGAAACCTGATTTGGTAAGTTTCTAATACTCCAATCCAAGTACATTTTTTATTTAAGTGATTTTAGAGTTGATTTGCATGTGTATGGAGGATAGGAAACACCTAGGATGAGATGGAATTAGTATGTGACCTAGAAAATGGAATGCCTCTAGTGTGAGAAAGTGTGATTTGGGGAGTTGGTGGTTTTTGGGTTATGATAAGTTGTTATTTGTGTAATATGGATGATTATAAATGGGTAAATGAAGCTACATTATGGGTTTTGTGAATTGATAAGCATGTGCACATGCAGTGTTTGATAATATGTCATAGTGAAGGAAATTTATGAAAAAATGAACATTATGATATTAACATCGATTTAATATCGATTTGGAATGAGTTAATAGGCCTCAAAGAATCCATAGACTCGAGTTATAGGTAGAGTAATGAAAAGAGGCCTCATAAGCGTTAATAGAGACTATAGACGAAATCGACTATAGTAAACACGAGAGTTGGATTATAATGGGCTAAAACATTGTGGAATACGTTTATGTGCAGTTTTGAAGAGTTCGTTTGAGACGAATTGGGTCATACGAGTAAGGAAGTGGAATCACGCATAACGATTCCAGGTAAAGGAATTTTGTAAGTATATAGAGGTAGCTGCTCGTAATTTGAACATTTGAGTATATAGGGGTTTGGAAATGTGCATGAGTTTGTGAAAATGTGGTTGAAAATGTATGGAAATTATTACAAGTAATAGCATGAGATTTGGTTGTTGAAGTAGTATTATAAAGAAATGGGATAGTAAGGCTAATAATTGCATAAATTGAATGTTTTGAATGTTTTCACCAAACATATTGCTTTGTTTTAAGCAAATTGGTGGATAGGCTAGCTAGTGTTTGAATGATGTTATGTAATAGCACATATGAGGTGCTAAATGTGTTTGAGATTTAGTTTTTGAATGCTTATGAGCCGCCTATCATGTTTATGTGAATTAAACCGTGCTGAAGCCTAGCTCGCACTGGATATTTATATTTTCATATGTCTAAAACGTGCTGGAGCTTAGCTCACACTTTGGCTTAAAACTATGACGATGCTTTATAAACCGTACTGGAGCTTTTGCTCGTACGTAGATTTTGAGTGGTCTTCTTATGCATATAACCGTACTGGAGCAATGCTCGTACGTGGTTTCTTCATATTTTTATGCATAAATGTCGTACTAGAGCGTTGCTCGTATGAGGTGATTTATTATGATGCATGAATTTGAGCTAGAGCGTAGCTCGCGCTGATTTTCACACTATGGTATGAATGAAGCCGTGGTGAGAGTGATACGGATTGGTGTTCGTGGAACCCAACACACCTAACAGACCTCTTGAGTGGGGTGAGGGTGAGGGGCTAGGTGTGAGACCTCGTATATGTATAAGGGTATATATGTACATAGAAATGTAAATAGAGTTGTACTATAAATTCATAAGTGAAGTATATGTGATGTAAGTCCATAAGTAATGTACACACTTGTAATGAGAGTGGTAATTGTACACACAAGTTACATTATGTATGAATGTGTAGAAATGGACTTAAACATGTGGAGAATATGTGTAGAATGGATTTTGAATAGCTTGGTAAAATGGAAGTATAATTGCATAAGATGTGCACTTTCATTTTAGTTTATATTAAGTACCATTGGTCATACAAAGATCCTACACAAGTTTTAATGTGTATGAAGTGAGGATGGATGCCATCTTCAAGTCTCAAAGATGAATGAATGAGGAAATGATCATGGTAGCAAATTAAGGATGTTTGGTAAGTGTTGTTGGAGAGGAAATCTGGAAATTTTGAAGGGCAGATCGATCTCATGGGATGAGAGATCGATCTGGAAGAGCCAGAATGCTCTTATTTGGGCGAGAGAATAGAACAGATCGATCTCCAATGGACCAGATCGATCTCCTTAGCTCTCTGTTTGGGAGCAGATCGATCTCATGCTTCGACAGATCGATCTCATGCCTCAACAGATCGATCTCATGCTTCGACAGATCGATCTCAGGCTTAAAAATGCCGTGAAAAAGAGGGATTTTAAGGGACCAGATCGATCTCCTCTTGGACTAGATCGATCTCCTCAAGCTATTTCTATATAAGGAGTGCTGGAAATCAGAAAATTTCGGGAAAAACACAAACTTTCCACTTTCAACCCAAAAACCTAACATTCTCTCTCAAAAATCAGCCATTTTCAGTGAGGTTTGAAGAGAGACCATTAGAGGCAAAGTTGTTCCTATCAAAGAGAAGAACAACATAGTTGGAAAGCATTTTCCCATTGTTGGTATTGGAGGAGTTAAGGGCATTGCCATTGGAGCAAGAAGAGAAATCAAATTTGGTAAGATTCTAACACTCCAACTATGGTACATTGTTTATTTAATTGATTTTGGAGTTGTTTGGCATGAGTATGGATGGTTAGAAACTATCTAGAATGCATTGGAATGATTTTGACCTAGAAATGGTTTAGTGTGAGAAAGTGAAACTGATGGAGATTAATGATGAATGAGATATGTAGAAATCATTGATAGTGATTGTGGTATGATTTTAAGATGTGGTTAGTGGATAAATTGTGAGGTTTACCTAAAAGAGGTAAAATGAGGGTTAAGGTGTAAGACCCGAATTTAATTAATATACGAAAATTAAATAAGAAAAGATGGGGGACGTATGAAGGAAGTCGGGTTAAATTAATCCCGAATACGTGTAAGGGCAAAACGGTCAAAAGATCGAAAGCCGGAGTAAATTCGATGAGAAAAATTAATTAAAAATATGGATTTGAGAAATCTTGGTTAATAAAGATGAAATAAATTTATTTTGGGTTAAATTGATCAAGATATTAATTTATTGGAATTAACCGGGATTAATCGGGATTTTTAGTTCGGAAAAATAATCCCGAAAATAATCGAAAAATATACTAAAAAGTCACTCGGGACAATATCCCGAAAATACGGAGAACTCATACCCGAAAAAGGATTAAAATAAATTAAATTAAATTAAATTAATTAAATAAGAATAAAATAATAATTTTAAGGGATATTTGGGTATTTTTAGTGTATTTTAATAAATAAAAAATAAATTGTTAAATAAGATAATAATTGTAAAAAAAAAAAAAGAATTGAAAAAAAAAAAAAAAGAGAAGAGAGAGAGAGAATGTCGGGGAGAGAGAAAGAAGCAGAGAAGCCGAAAACGAAGCAAACGGAGGCAGAAGGCCCGACCACCGTCCGGCGGCCAACGGCCCGGCCAAGGGCCGGAAAAGAAAGAGGGGAGGCCGGTGATCTTAATGGCACCGGCGGTGCAGCCCACCGACGCCGGAGGAAGCCGATCGGAGGAGAGAAAAGCCGTGGGAAAGAGAGGGTCACCGGCGGCGAACGGCGGCGACCCAGCCTGAACCAAGGCCCGATTTTGAGAGCCCAGGCGACGGCGGTGCTTTTGAGACCGGTGGCAGCCGACGAGACGGCCGGAATCGGCGGCGACGGCCAAGAGGGGAAAACGGGTCCGACGGCCGAGAGGGAGAAGTGCCGGACCGGCGGCGTTCCGGCGAGCTTGACCCAAACCGAGGCCAGAATCGTGATGCGGACAACCCAGCGGAGCGTTTGGCGGTGGAAGCCGGCAGAGAACCGGCGGGCAAGGCAGTGAACCGGCAGTGAACCGGCCGAACCGGAGAAAAACCGGCGGTCTGACCGGTCCGAACCGGACTGAACCGGTTCAGCCAAAAAGAGGGGAAAAAAGGGAGAAAAAGGGAAAAGGAAAAAGAGGAAAAAATTGGGGAAAATTCCGGTGATGCAATCGAGCTTCGGGTAAGTCGATAAGCGGTCAAATTGACCGATTTAAATTTGGAATATTTTATTTAATTAATTTTGGGCTGAGAACTTACCCGGAAAAATTGTGGAATTGTGTAGCTCGACGATTGGCATCCACCGAGGGCTCGAGACAGTCTCGATTTGCGGACTAGCATGGAATCTCGGGTAAGTGACCCTTATTTACGACAATTACCTCGTTATGCGTGATATTGATTTAATTTCCGCATAAATTGAATTAAATTATGAAAATTTAGATAATTGTCGTAAATAGTGAATTTTGCTATTCGAGAATTAGAACGAGGCTCGATAAATTATTGGTGGGCCCAATGAGCCCAATAGGCCTCGATAAAGTGGAAATTAAGTGGAAAACGGGCTTAAGGTCGATTAAGGCCCATTAAGGTGCAATCGGGCCCAATATGGGTAAATGGGCCCAGCGATTTAAATTAAGCCCAGAAAAGATTAAGTACAATTAAATTATATGTTATCTGACCTGAGGAATGTTAATACGCAGTTCCGGGCATTGGATTGGAAGCATATCGGACTGCGCGATGGGACTACATTGGAAAAGAGAAAGGTCAGACTCGACGAGAATCGAGGTAAGGGAATTCTGCGGACTGCTAGAGGTAACAGTACGCAATTTTAAATTCATATGCAGTCCTTTAAAATATCCTGAAGGGTCTAGAGGTCAAATAATAATTTTAGTGCCCCGAATGGGCAAATTACTAAAATACCCTTGTTAAGGGTAAAATTCTAAAAATCTAGGAAAAATTGGGAGGAGCAAGGACAAGAGGTTCCTGCTCGTTCTGGAGATATTTCAACGCATGCATGAGTAGGCTGGCTCGCCTTGAAAGAAAGTGCACCGCATTGCATACTTTCAACGTGAAATTGATTTGAAAACTGTTTTGAGTAAATAGAGCCGCCTACGTGTTTTATTGACATATGACGTGCTAGAGCTCAGCTCGCACGGTAATTTCGATTTGTGTGATGCATGCATTAGTGCTGGAGCGAGAGCTCGCACTAGAGTTTTACATGCATAGGTGCTAGAGTATAACTCGCACCAGATTTCACATGCTCTTTCGTGACACGGTGCTAGAGTCTGACTCGCACCATATTTTTACATGATTTTCGAGACAGAGTGCTGGAGTTTAACCCGCACCAGTATTTATAAAATTTTCATGTGATTTATAATATACAGAGTGCTGAGCTTAGCTCGCACTAGTTTTACCGGATTTGTGGAGTACCGCTGTCTGCCCTTGGAGTCAGCCAAAAGGCCCAACAGGCTCAAGAGACCTCTTAGGTGGGGTGAGAGTGAGGGATGAGGTTGGCGGCCTTGTGGGGATGTAAGCGGGCTCTGCCAGTTGACGTGTTTTGATGAGAGTGCTGAGCATCGCTCACACAGATTTTATGAGAACATGCGATGAGCCGTGCTTGGAGCATCGGGTAGACTGTGTGTCACCGATTTAATAGGCTCGCACGTGCGTTTTGAGACATGGCATGAGTATTGAGAAACAAAACCTCTGTGGGAAGCAGGCCAATTGGGCTGGAGTACCTAGAAATATTATATGGGTTCACGGAGTACGATGTACCGTGCAAGTAGCATGGAGTACGATGTACCGTGTGGTATCTTCGGATACGGCATCTCCGGATGCAGCATCTTCGGATGCCGGGGATCGGATAAGACTGACGGGATGGATTGACCCACCTCCCGGGCGGTTCCCGATCATGGTGAGAACCCGCACACTAGGATCCGTGTAGCTGAGGAACTCACGAGGACAGATGTGGCCATAGTCCTAGTTATTTACCTATATACAGACGTTGCCTAGTCTCGCATGTTGATGATTTCTATGATGATTTAAACTGGGTTTTAAAACTAAATTGCATGATGGTATTTCCATGCTTTTCAAAACCCACGTGTGATGTAAATGTTTTCATGATTTTGTGTGAGTCAGGATCACCCGCAGGAGGGGTCGAGTCCTGACTTTATTGTCAAAATCTTAATTGAGAAAGAAATGATTTATGATAATTGCATGTTGATTTTCCGTGCAAATGTATTTTACATATCATCATAATGCATAGCATTGTTTTAAAATGTGTGGAGAAAGGGTGGTTTATGCATGGCACTACGTTCATGTAGGTAGTATGGTTACCTACTTGTTCGTAGGATTGCCTTACTGAGCTTGATGTGCTCACCCCTTTCATTTTCTCCCACAGATGATCTCCAGTTGAAGTTGAGGCGACTCAGTACTGCATTCCGGATATCCGCTGCTGCCCATCAACGTAAGGTATATACACTTGTACTTATTGTATCTACATAAGCATAGCACAGTAACATGATTGTAAGTAACTTTAGGGGATGTATAAATAATATAACAATTATAAATGACTGGAGAAGAAATAAGTACTAGGGTAGATGTATGGTGGGACTGGCATTGACGCACAGCCCAATTAGTAGTGGAGTGTTGGTCACGATTCGAGGACAGGTAAGAATTAAGTAAGAAAATAAACAAAAACGCGAAAAAATTCACTCTGATTTTTGGATAGTTGGGTCGTGACATATAAAGGTGGTATCAGAGCATAATTGGTCTGAAGTGTGTCAGTGTCAGTAATTAGGAAATTACATCCCCGTGTTACTGTGCTTAGTTAGATACAATAGTGTATATCGAGATGGGCTTGACTAAGAAATGGTTGAGAATGCAGGAATGCTTAATATGAGTCGCGTTAGATGAGATAGTGCATGAGGCAGAGGTCGTAGAGATAGACCTGAGTCTGCTAAATCGTGCTGAGTCTGGCTATGAAAATCAGTATGAGATTGAAATAGAGGCGAATGTTGAGCATGCCTCACAGAGTCCGACAGAGAGATCGGACAGTATTGAGACACGCTTCGCGAGATTGGAGCGGAGTGTGGAGATTATTTTGAGGAGCAAATTGCTCAGATTATGTATGAGATCAGAGGGCGCAGCGGAGCATTGGTGGAAACCCGCTCGACCCATCTTAAGAGCTGATATGAGAAATGATTATGGATGTATTCCGGTGACAGGATATCCCGGACGTGATTTAAAGGAAATTTCGAATTAAAGTCCTTATTCTGACCCAGAGGATTTGATTGATTGATGAGCATGGAGACTCGATTATATTCTGGGCAGATATTACCTCGACATATAAACAGTGACAGTCGAGATGTCTAACAGTTTATGAAAGGGCTTAGATTTTCAATTAGAGTCCGATTGGCTCGTGAGATTACCTATACCGAGGCAGTGCACAGATTTACAGTTGGGTAAATAAGAACACGAATTGCACGCCTCTGAGATTGAGAAAGGTAATAAGGGCTGAAATAGAGACAGAAAAGAAAATCGAGAAATGATAAAGATGTTGAAATGAAAATTTGTAAAAGATTTAATTTGACGAGTCATGGAATGAGATAATTGGTAAGACCCCAGTGCACCCAATTTTGGCACTGTTGAGGGGCATTGTGATTGGCGGACCCCGACCTGCTACGAAGCAGAGTAGCAGTGTCATTACTGTGGAATGTGTGGTGGATACCACAGAAGGAGCGTCTATACCTACACGGTATTGATGAAAATGGTCGTTAAGTGTGGTATGATGGACCATTGATTTTGATTACACAGAGTTGGGCGAAATCGCCCCACAAAAAGGTAAAGAGACAGAGAAAAATTTCGTTGTTATAGCTGAAAACGAAAAGGGAGGCCATAGCCGAAGAGAAAAAGGAAAGTAGGCTATTGGACGAAGGCGAGTGGATGTCTTGGACCAGGATGCTATTGATGTTTCATGGATGTGGTGTAAGATACCACACTTGTTATGAATAACGAAGTACATATGTTCATTAATCCTGGTGCCACATATTTATTCATACCGCCTTCATTCGCATATAAGTGAGTAAAAGGCATGAATGCCTACGTCATCGGTTACAATATGGGTAAATGAGTACCCCAATAGAGGAGGATGAATTAACGGAATATAGATATAGAGATTTTAAGTTGATAAACAGGGGTGTAACGGTTGAAATTACAGGAGTAAAGGATGTACTCACAGAATGAATAAAGACAAGAGTTTCATTATAATTGATACGCAAAGGAGAAAATCTTCGAGATAAGATAGATCCTAAGTACAAGATGTATTGGAGTAGAGATATATGCTAGATAAGGAATACCTTTAATATGCGAAGTAATTGAGGTTAAACAATTAGTAGCGAATACAAATTATAACCAAGGACAAAGATGGGTATAACCATAACCAGTAGTTGTGGTTAAGTCTGAAGGCTAATAAAGGTATTTCAAAATACCTCCCCGCCTGAAGACTTGACAGCGTCTAAAAATATATTTATAACCTGTAACGGGAAATCGATCGTCGTAATAAATACCTTTAGCATTAGGATACCTTTACTAAGACGATAAGAATATTAAAAAAACTCGAAAAATCATAAAGGTTAACATAGTAGAACTTAATAAGAGCCGTTAAGATAAGAAAAGGTAATGACGCAGGTTAGCACCTGAAAACGTAAGCGGTTAAGAAGGATCTTATACGCTTATGCGTAAATAAGTCAAGGATTAGATCGACTTGTAATCATCATTATCGATGATATGCTGGGTGTAGTTAAAGCCTAGGGCGATTTATAAGCAACAATTGGAAGATGGCTTTTACAGATGGATTATTGCGAGATTTAAAATGGATATACTTGGTTGACACGTTTAACTATGAAAACGTGGTCATTGAATAAGATGATAAATAAGATGATTGAGGTGACGTGAATTTCGGTGTGGTAAAGTATGAATTGACCACCGTGATTAATTTCACCATACCCAACAGCTCAAGAGGTTCTCAGTGAGTATGGATACCTCGAAATAATGATGGAGCTGTGTATTGATGTATAATGGGAAGATAGTCAATTTTGGAGTCAGACAACTCTTCGATTACGAAATAAACTATCTGACCCATGATTTAAAGTTGGCAACAGTATTTGTACCGAGGATATGGTACTATTATGTACAGGGTGAGGAATTATGGATATGCACTGATCATAGAGCCCGAGTATCTGTTTTCACAGAAAGGGGCGAATATGAAAATACATATTGGGTTAGAGCTTCTGAGAGATTTTGATTTATGAGAATTGTACCACCCAAGAAAGGCGAATGTGATGACTGATGCCTTGAGCAGAAAGAGCCTCGGGATGGTACCACATATGATGGTCAGGGAGCGTGAGCTGCTAGATGCAGTTGTGGACCTCAGTATTGATGTGATCCCTTCTGAGGATGACAGTGATTGTGTGACAGCTAGCCTGATGACTAGTACCGGATGAGAGTGCCCGGATTTGCCAGGCTTAGCGTGATGATCGACCGGATGTCGATAGTTTGGGTCTGATTCAGAAGGGTACAGTGATAGAGTTCACAGTGGGTGATAATGAGTTACTGAGGATTCAGAGACAGTATGAGTGCTCCCCAGGACCACAGTTGATGAGATAGTGATATTGTCAGAAGCTCACTCTTCGGGATATACAGTGCATGCGGAAGGTAATAATAATATATATTAAAATCTCAAAAGGGGTATGGGTGGTCAGATGTGAAAAGAGATATTGGTGGAGATTGTAGAAAAGTGCCTAGTGTGTCAGCAGAGTAAGGTAGAGTATTAAAAGTCTGCAGAGTTATTGCAGCACCTACCTATATCGACACGGCACGAAAAACGAGAGCAAGTCTCCGTGAATGTCGTGATGGGTTACAGAGAACCCAGGTGATATTACGAGGCTATTTGGATGATAGCCGACAGAATGACTAAGTCCACCCACCTTCTGGTTATGAACTTCCCAGATACTCGGAGTGTGTATGAGGATTTATGTGTAAGGCAGTAGTGGAACATTAAGTAGCGTTCCAGTGAGCATGGTATCATATAGGGATTCCCGCTCCACTTCCTACCTCAGGGAATATTTTTAGGAAGCTATGGGAACCCGACTGAGTATTAGCACAGCTTTACATCCTCAGACAGATGGTCAGTCAGGGAGGACTGTACAAGTTCTGGAGGATCCGATGAAAGCGTGTGCCATTGATTTTATAAGCTCCTGGAATGATCAGTTGATTTCTAATTGAAGTCGCCAATAACGACAATTGGCAATTGAGTATCGGGATAACGAGATATGAGGCAGTGTATAGCTGTAGGGGCTGTTCCCCAAATTGGATAAGAAAGAGTGGGTGACAGGTAGAAATTATTTCTGACTTTGGATAATAAGTCTCTGAGGATGTTTAGTTAAGGATGAGAGATTAAGAACACCTCAGAACAGATAGAAAAATATTGGAATTCACCCTTGGTGAATTATTATGGTTGAAAGTTACACGTCCTAAGAGAATAAGGACATAGCGGAACTTTTGGAAGAAGTAAATTGAGTTGAGCTGGATCGAATTCTTGAGAGATTGGACAAGTGGGAGATAAGACCTGTAGGTTGTTGTTAATCACTTGGATTAACAGGCACCCACAATGTGTCTCAGCTTTTGATGCTTCGGTACTACTATCCAGATCCAGCAGAGGTGATAGGATATGAACTCCAAAAGTTCAGTTTAATGAAATTATAAGTATATCGAGAAGTTGATTTGGGCATTAAACAGGAAAGAGAAAGTATTGAGGTTTAAGATGATCTCCCTAATTAAAGTCCTTTGGTAGTAATACACTCCGGAGAAGATTACATAAGAATTTAAGAGTATGATACGATCGATGTACCCGGAGTTGTATATGGACTCATATGACTTGGTTCTAATTTGGAGGACCAAATTCTTTAAGTGGGGGAGAGTTGTAAGACCCGAATTTAATTAATATACGAAAATTAAATAAGAAAAGATGGGGGACGTATGAAGGAAGTCGGGTTAAATTAATCCCGAATACGTGTAAGGGCAAAACGGTCAAAAGATCGAAAGCCGGAGTAAATTCGATGAGAAAAATTAATTAAAAATATGGATTTGAGAAATCTTGGTCAATAAAGATGAAATAAATTTATTTTGGGTTAAATTGATCAAGATATTAATTTATTGGAATTAACCGGGATTAATCGGGATTTTTAGTTCGGAAAAATAATCCCGAAAATAATCGAAAAATATACTGAAAAGTCACTCGGGACAATATCCCGAAAATACGGAGAACTCATACCCGAAAAAGGATTAAAATAAATTAAATTAAATTAAATTAATTAAATAAGAATAAAATAATAATTTTAAGGGATATTTGGGTATTTTTAGTGTATTTTAATAAATAAAAAATAAATTGTTAAATAAGATAATAATTGTAAAAAAAAAAAAAGAATTGAAAAAAAAAAAAAAAAAGAGAAGAGAGAGAGAGAATGTCGGGGAGAGAGAAAGAAGCAGAGAAGCCGAAAACGAAGCAAACGGAGGCAGAAGGCCCGACCACCGTCCGGCGGCCAACGGCCCGGCCAAGGGCCGGAAAAGAAAGAGGGGAGGCCGGTGATCTTAATGGCACCGGCGGTGCAGCCCACCGACGCCGGAGGAAGCCGATCGGAGGAGAGAAAAGCCGTGGGAAAGAGAGGGTCACCGGAGGCGAACGGCGGCGACCCAGCCTGAACCAAGGCCCGATTTTGAGAGCCCAGGCGACGGCGGTGCTTTTGAGACCGGTGGCAGCCGACGAGACGGCCGGAATCGGCGGCGACGGCCAAGAGGGGAAAACGGGTCCGACGGCCGAGAGGGAGAAGTGCCGGACCGGCGGCGTTCCGGCGAGCTTGACCCAAACCGAGGCCAGAATCGTGATGCGGACGACCCAGCGGAGCGTTTGGCGGTGGAAGCCGGCAGAGAACCGGCCGGCAAGGCAGTGAACCGGCAGTGAACCGGCCGAACCGGAGAAAAACCGGCGGTCTGACCGGTCCGAACCGGACTGAACCGGTTCAGCCAAAAAGAGGGGAAAAAAGGGAGAAAAAGGGAAAAGGAAAAAGAGGAAAAAATTGGGGAAAATTCCGGTGATGCAATCGAGCTTCGGGTAAGTCGATAAGCGGTCAAACTGACCGATTTAAATTTGGAATATTTTATTTAATTAATTTTGGGCTGAGAACTTACCCGGAAAAATTGTGGAATTGTGTAGCTCGACGATTGGCATCCACCGAGGGCTCGAGACAGTCTCGATTTACGGACTAGCATGGAATCTCGGGTAAGTGACCCTTATTTACGACAATTACCTCGTTATGCGTGATATTGATTTAATTTCCGCATAAATTGAATTAAATTATGAAAATTTAGATAATTGTCGTAAATAGTGAATTTTGCTATTCGAGAATTAGAACGAGGCTCGATAAATTATTGGTGGGCCCAATGAGCCCAATAGGCCTCGATAAAGTGGAAATTAAGTGGAAAACGG
The DNA here is from genome assembly GCA_033439115.1 of Firmiana major. Taxonomy (NCBI): domain Eukaryota; kingdom Viridiplantae; phylum Streptophyta; class Magnoliopsida; order Malvales; family Malvaceae; genus Firmiana; species Firmiana major. The sequence goes on along the minus strand of CM065908.1, from coordinate 37,463,019 downwards.
GCTTAAGGTCGATTAAGGCCCATTAAGGTGCAATCGGGCCCAATATGGGTAAATGGGCCCAGCGATTTAAATTAAGCCCAGAAAAGATTAAGTACAATTAAATTATATGTTATCTGACCTGAGGAATGTTAATACGCAGTTCCGGGCATTGGATTGGAAGCATATCGGACTGCGCGATGGGACTACATTGGAAAAGAGAAAGGTCAGACTCGACGAGAATCGAGGTAAGGGAATTCTGCGGACTGCTAGAGGTAACAGTACGCAATTTTAAATTCATATGCAGTCCTTTAAAATATCCTGAAGGGTCTAGAGGTCAAATAATAATTTTAGTGCCCCGAATGGGCAAATTACTAAAATACCCTTGTTAAGGGTAAAATTCTAAAAATCTAGGAAAAATTGGGAGGAGCAAGGACAAGAGGTTCCTGCTCGTTCTGGAGATATTTCAACGCATGCATGAGTAGGCTGGCTCGCCTTGAAAGAAAGTGCACCGCATTGCATACTTTCAACGTGAAATTGATTTGAAAACTGTTTTGAGTAAATAGAGCCGCCTACGTGTTTTATTGACATATGACGTGCTAGAGCTCAGCTCGCACGGTAATTTCGATTTGTGTGATGCATGCATTAGTGCTGGAGCGAGAGCTCGCACTAGAGTTTTACATGCATAGGTGCTAGAGTATAACTCGCACCAGATTTCACATGCTCTTTCGTGACACGGTGCTAGAGTCTGACTCGCACCATATTTTTACATGATTTTCGAGACAGAGTGCTGGAGTTTAACCCGCACCAGTATTTATAAAATTTTCATGTGATTTATAATATACAGAGTGCTGAGCTTAGCTCGCACTAGTTTTACCGGATTTGTGGAGTACCGCTGTCTGCCCTTGGAGTCAGCCAAAAGGCCCAACAGGCTCAAGAGACCTCTTAGGTGGGGTGAGAGTGAGGGATGAGGTTGGCGGCCTTGTGGGGATGTAAGCGGGCTCTGCCAGTTGACGTGTTTTGATGAGAGTGCTGAGCATCGCTCACACAGATTTTATGAGAACATGCGATGAGCCGTGCTTGGAGCATCGGGTAGACTGTGTGTCACCGATTTAATAGGCTCGCACGTGCATTTTGAGACATGGCATGAGTATTGAGAAACAAAACCTCTGTGGGAAGCAGGCCAATTGGGCTGGAGTACCTAGAAATATTATATGGGTTCACGGAGTACGATGTACCGTGCACGTAGCATGGAGTACGATGTACCGTGTGGTATCTTCGGATACGGCATCTCCGGATGCAGCATCTTCGGATGCCGGGGATCGGATAAGACTGACGGGATGGATTGACCCACCTCCCGGGCGGTTCCCGATCATGGTGAGAACCCGCACACTAGGATCCGTGTAGCTGAGGAACTCACGAGGACAGATGTGGCCATAGTCCTAGTTATTTACCTATATACAGACGTTGCCTAGTCTCGCATGTTGATGATTTCTATGATGATTTAAACTGGGTTTTAAAACTAAATTGCATGATGGTATTTCCATGCTTTTCAAAACCCACGTGTGATGTAAATGTTTTCATGATTTTGTGTGAGTCAGGATCACCCGCAGGAGGGGTCGAGTCCTGACTTTATTGTCAAAATCTTAATTGAGAAAGAAATGATTTATGATAATTGCATGTTGATTTTCCGTGCAAATGTATTTTACATATCATCATAATGCATAGCATTGTTTTAAAATGTGTGGAGAAAGGGTGGTTTATGCATGGCACTACGTTCATGTAGGTAGTATGGTTACCTACTTGTTCGTAGGATTGCCTTACTGAGCTTGATGTGCTCACCCCTTTCATTTTCTCCCACAGATGATCTCCAGTTGAAGTTGAGGCGACTCAGTACTGCATTCCGGATATCCGCTGCTGCCCATCAACATAAGGTATATACACTTGTACTTATTGTATCTACATAAGCATAGCACAGTAACATGATTGTAAGTAACTTTAGGGGATGTATAAATAATATAACAATTATAAATGACTGGAGAAGAAATAAGTACTAGGGTAGATGTATGGTGGGACTGGCATTGACGCACAGCCCAATTAGTAGTGGAGTGTTGGTCACGATTCGAGGACAGGTAAGAATTAAGTAAGAAAATAAACAAAAACGCGAAAAAATTCACTCTGATTTTTGGATAGTTGGGTCGTGACATAAGGCATTTGTAAAAATGCATAAGTAAATAATGTTGACTAGTGAGGTCAATTATGGGTTAAATACGTTAACTCAATCGATTTAATGAATGAATCGCAGCTTCCGAGGATACGTCGAGGCGAGTTGAGCCAAGAGCGTGAGAAGCTAAAAGGAAAGGAGTCACACCAAGTAAATCGAGGTAAGGGAATTGTGTGGACTCTTAGACATGAGATTAGGAAATGTTGTTGTTGGGTGATTGAAGGGTAAAAGTTGGGAGTTTGAGAAATGTGCATGAAAACAAAAGCATATTTCTTTGGAAATCATGTTTTATTGCTTTTTAGTAAATGATTGGTAGGTTGGCTAACATTAAAATGATTTGCAAAAGAAATGAGTATGTTTTGGTTTTGTTAACCATATTTTGCAAGTTTTGAGCCACCTACATGATTTCGTGAGTATGAAAGAGTGCATGAGGCACTAGTTTTCACATGGATTTCATATTGTTTTGGCATTGTGCTTTGAGTTTGTCTCGCACTGGATGCCCACCTTGCATGTTGCCGTGTTTGGAGCTTCGAGTAGACTTGGTGTCACATCGATTAAATAGGCTCACACGTGCATTGTTTTGAGACATGGCATGTTAAAACAACCTGATGAGCCCGAACGAGGGATAAAGGTTGGAGATCCACCTGATGAGCCCGAACGAGGGATAAGGGTTGGAGGAACAGCTGATGAGCCCGAACGAGGGATAAGGCTGGGGGTCCACGGAGTACGTTGTACCGTGCATGTAGCATGGAGTACATTGTACCGTGTTGTGATGTGATGTGCCGTCTTCGGACGAGATCTGCTATGGACCGGCGGGTAGGATTTGACCCACCTCCCGTGTGGAAGCAGATGGTGGTGATATCCCGTACACCTGATCCGTGTAGCCGGTATCACAGGTTATGTACATAAGCCTTGAGGTTATTACCTATTGTTGAACTGCCTATCTCATATGTCTAATGCTATTTGAGAATAAATCCATGTTTGAAGTGATTGTGGTCAGGAAAGCCCGAGGGATGGGCTGGGACCTGACGTTGAATTGATTTGTTAATGGTTTTTAAAGTGCACGGATGCATGATGTTTAATGCCATGCCTTATTGTGAAAATGCATGATGTTTAATGCCATGCTTTTATTGTGAATTATGCATGATGATTTATACCATGCTTTGAGTTGAAATGTGCACTGAATTTTAATAGCATGAATGCTTTACATACCATTAACACAATCATACACTCATGTTTTGAGATAAACAATGAATTAAATGCTTTTGAGCATGGCATCACGATCACGTAGATAGTACAGTATCTACCTGTTCGCATGATTGCCTTACTGAGCGTGTGGTTTGCTCACCCCCCTTATTTTCCCCCTCTCTATAGAGATTTGAGTATAGATTGAGCGTGACTGGAGGCGTTCCCTTTTTGGTAATCCGCTACATCCCATCGCTAAAGGTATACACACTTGGATTATTTTGTATCTAAACTAGACATAGCATAGTAGCATTTTGTATGTATCTACTGGGGATGTAAAACAATGTAAACACATGTAACAACTCTGATATATATACATTTATACAAGTGTTTACTCATAAATAATGTTTCAAATTGAATTGGTATGGTGGAGTGAGTTAGACGTCGACACACAGCCCAACTGTTAAGCGTGTGGTTGTTCACGATCGAGGAAGGATGATTAAGGATTGATGCATGGAAATGCGAAAAAATTTGTACGTATTTTGGTAAGTTGAGGGTCGTGACACTAGGACCTAACATAATCCATTTAGGAAACCCAATAGGGACGAGCAAGGCCATCTGGGGCTAGGACTTGGTATTAAGAGTACTCCGATGTGCACTTGAGACTAGAGGTTTCACGCGATATGGGGTAGATAAGACCTACCTTAGGCACCCCCAATGCATGTTATGGGTCCACGGAGTACGATATACCCTGTATATCACATGGAGTACGATGTACCGCGTGGTTGTGATATTAATGAGAAAAGTCTGGCGGAGAACTAACCCACCTTCGTTCCAGCATGATACCCCGCACACCTGGATCCGTGTAGTCTGGGATGATATGTGACATAGTTGGCCAACATAGTCTATGAGCTTATAGTGACCTGTCTCCTTGCTTAATTTACTTACTACCACATGATTTTAATCTATAAGTGTGATTGTGACTGTCCAGGGTAGACCCGAGGGAGGGGTCGAGCCTTGTGGACTTGATTTGTGAAACGATGATGATGTTTGTGATTGAGAATCGATTTTTATGGGATTTTGATGTATTTAAGAAAGAGATGAGTTTTGAAAAGGATGTTTCAAGTGAATTTCCTTTTTTATTATGTGATCTGACAATTGAGCATGAGATGGTTTATACATGATGATTTACCATGTTTTATTATGCCAATTTACATGAGTTTAATACATGATATATGTATACGCATATGGCATAGTTTTGTTTTCCTCATGCTTCGAACTATAAATGATTTATGCATACACTATCAGCATGTAGATAGAGTAGTTATCTACCATACTTGCATTATTGCCTTATTGAGTGTGTGGTTGCTAATCCCTCTCTATTTTCCCCCTCCTACAGAGCGTGCATAGTAGCCCAATAAGGACTGAGGCATTGTGTTTTTCGACATTCGCTGCTTCCATCGTCGAAAGGTATATACACAGGATTATTTTTGTATCTAAACAATGTAATGGCACAGTAATGATTGAGTTGTAATTATGGGGGATGTAGATGTCAGTAAACATGTTCTGTATGAGTAAATGATTTAATTTCAAATATATGACATCGTTTTTATTAATTGTGGATGAATGGTAGGTGGTGATTATTATTGACTCACAACCCAACTGTGTGTGGTGAGTTTGTTCAAGACCGGGTAAGGTAACAGTAAAACGCAAAAAATTTATAGTGATTTTTGGTTAAAGGGAATGAAAATGGGTCGTGACAAAGATTTGTATTAGAGCCATGTTGGCCTGATGTGAGTCAGTAATAAAATGTAGGAAAAGTATATCCCCAAATTACTGTGCTTTTGTTTAGTTATAACTATGTATACCGTGATGGATTAAGCTTGATAAATGATTTTAAATACAGGAAGTTAGGCATTATGCCAATTACGTGCCAAGGTAGAGGGATGAGGGCACGTGCTAGAGGCCGTAGAGGTAGGCTTGAGAGCCGTACGGAGCCACAGACTGATCAGGCTCCATAGAATCCTGTTGAGAGAGTAAAAGGTACAAAGGCACGCTTCGCTAGGATATAGCCGAGTATTGAGAACCTGGTGGATATAGTCACGAAGGTATTGGGTGCCGGTGATAAACGAGGTCCCGCAGCACAGCCTACGACTGGACAGGCAGCTGCAGAGGTGGAGAGACCTCAGACTGCAGAGACAACTATTGTTACTCTACCTCCAGCCTAGGATATAGCTTCTCCTATCGCTCCACAGCAAAGCGGTAGTGATTTGGGTTATAACTGCGACTTGAGCAGACTGCAAGAGTTCCAAGCATTGAAACCCCCAGTGTTCAAAGGGGTGATAGACCCAATTATCATGGAGGACTGGGTATATGAGATGGAGAAACTGTATGGGTTTTTCTAATGCACTTCAGCTGAGAAGGTTACCTTTGCCGTGTTTATACTGAAAGGTGAGGCAGAGCATTGGTGGAGATCCACCGAAGCTATTTTGAGGGCCCGACACTCTGAGATCTCATTGGAGATATTTATAGAGGCCTTCAAGAGACAGAACATTCTAGCCACCACACAGAGGAAATTACGGATAGAATTTATGAATCTGGTTCAAGGGAATCGAATTGTGGACGAGTATGAGTCCAAGTTTATGTCATTGGGGAGATATGGCCCAGACACGATGGGTAGTGAGACCCAAAAGATTCAGAATTTTATTGATGGGTTGAGGTCAACCATCCGGACTAAGCTAGCCCCGTTTGACATTTCGACTTAGGAGGAGGCGGTACATAAGGCTCAGTTATGTGAGCAAGACTTTGAGTGGAATGCCTCTGAGCTTGGGAGGATTAGTGTCAGGAAGGACAGAGACTAGAAGAGATCCGGGTTTGATAGAGTGGCCAAGAGAGGAGGCCAAAGGTTTTTTGAGAAGAGACTTAAGATCAATGAGGTACAGGAGAGAGCTATTAGACCTCTCGTATACCCGGCTTTGACTGCATCGAGGGGTATGGTTATCGGAGGACCACGGTCTACTACTGAGAGGTGTAGGATATGTGATAGATTTCATGGGACTAGGCTTTGTCTGATGACCCCTATGGTGTGTTACAGATGCAAGAAACTAGAACATATAGCTATGTATTATCCCGAGAAGATGGACACTGCCCACAGAAGGACAAAGAGTCGGAGAAAGCTCCAGTTGAGATGGTTGCCCTGAGGAGGAGGGCCACAGCTAAAGAGAAGGGGAAACAGGCAGTAATGTGAGCAGGGGAAGAGTGCATGTACTGGACCAGGACACTGCTGACGCATCAACAGATGTGATTAAAGCTACCATCCGAATCTTTGATTTAGAAGCATTGGTATTATTCAATCCTGGTGCCACGCATTCCTTTATATCACCTTCCTTTGCATATAAATTATTAAAGCATGTGAAACTAACATTATTGGACAAAATATTGATGATTTCCACACCTATGAATGATAGTCAATTGACTGAGCATGTATGTAGAGATTGTAAGCTAAATATAGAGGGAAAGGAAATGCCAACCAACTTAATTTTATTGAATATGAATGATTTTGATGTAATATTGGGAATGGATTAGTTGGCTACCAATCGTGTTGTAATGAATTGCCATGCTAAGACATTGATGTTTTCAGGATTAGACAATTTTATTATAAATTTTGATGAAAAGAAATAAAGCACATGATTAATATAAATGAAAGGGGTATGATTTTATTTAATCTACTTGAGATATGAATTTATATGTTTATGTTGAATATTGATATGATGTCTTGTGACACTAACGGGGGAAAGAATGATGTGAAAGGTTCATTGCCTACATGGTCGATATAGATGAGGCACACCCAGAATTGAGGGACATAGCCGTAATTATGGATTACACTGATGTCTTTCTGGATGAATTGCCGGGACTACCACCTAAAAGGGAGATGGAATTTTGCATAGAGTTAGTGCCTGGTACCGAGCCGATATCGAAACCACCGTATAAGATGGCTCCTATTGAGTTAGAAGAGCTAAAGAAGTAGTTGTAAGAGTTGCTGGAGAAGGGGTTTATTAGACCGAGTGTCTCACCTTGGGGAGCACCGGTTCTGTTTATGAGGAAGAAGGATGGAAGCCTCCGACTGTGTATAGATTACCAGTTATTGAATAAGGCCACCATTAAGAACAAGTACCACCTTCCAAGAATCGATGATTTGTTGGATCAGCTCCAAGGAGTCTAAGTATTTTCAAAGATAGTGTCACGCCCCGAAAATGCGAAAAATAGGGCAAATTTAAAACTTTTTATTCATTAATTCACAATTAAGAGTGCATTCCTGTGCAGTGTCATACATCATCATAATTATCATGCCTCAGGATCTCAACATAGTATAGTGTATATTGAATCATATACATTACTCAATTCCAAGTTAATTAATCCTAATACATCCCATACAATGTTATACATCAAGTGTCTGCAATTACAGTAATTGTCTGGGTACATGAAAAGATAAAAGATACCTCAAAATACAATATATGGCCTAGAGCTCAAGTCCTCCACTAGCCACTACTCCGTACGTCGCAGGGAGATCCTTTTTCACTTGAAGAACTCTGGGGGGAAAAGAAAACAGGGTGAGCTTCTAAATCGCTCAGTAAAGGGGGTAAGGAACTCATTTCATAAACCAAAATGCACATCACAAAATGTTTATTTGTATGTGAAACTCATTTGAAAACCATAGCATGAAAGTACTCAAAATGACATTCTCATGTCTCAAATCATGTGAAAACATGAAGTAAAAAGGCTCACTCTAGAGCAATAACAAAGCATGTGAAAACAATGCGATAAACGCTTTCTCAATGAACGTGATAAAATCACTGAAATAGTAATGCACGTGGCACAACCACTAAACACACGTGGCATGGCCACAGATTTAAATTCACACATGGCATAGCCACTAAACACACGTAGCATAGCCACTGATTTAATTTCACGCGTGGCATAACCACTAAACACACGTGGCATAGCCACTGATTTAATTTCATACGTGGCATAGCCACTGGATAGGGTTTCACGTGGCAACGGCCACTAATTAGGGGTTCTCATGTGGCAACGGCCACCAAATAGGGTTTCTCACGTGGCAACGGCCACCAAATGGGGTATCACGTGGCAACGGCCACCAATGGGGTTTCTCACGTGGCAACAGCCACCAATGGGGTTTCTCACGTGGCAACGGCCACCAATGGGGTTTCTCACGTGGCAACGGCCACCAATAGGGTTTCTCACGTGACAACGGCCACCAAATGGGGTTTCACACGTGGCAACGGCCACTAAGTATACGTGGCACAGCCACAGAATGGGTTATTCTCACGTTACCAGAACGGAGAAGAAATCGGGCTTACATGCTACCAGAGCAATGCCCGGTGTGTACTCAAAATTACACACCTAAGTCTTATCACACAAGACTGGTTCGCCTTCACGTATAACTTATAGTGGTTTTTCTCTCATAAATCTCATTTGAAAACTGTTTTGTACTCAACACAAAACATAATAAAACCGAGTTCCAACCGGCAAAGCACGCACACATTTCTCAAATCTCGATATTACCTTAACGTAGAGCCCAATTCATTACTCACACAAAATTCAACGGTTTATAAAGTAATTTCACACTCAGCTTATAAACTCATAAAATTATGGGCTCCAACCGGCTATAAAAACCGTGTGCAATTATAACTCAACACAACACTCAACATGCTTGTTTTATAAACCACAAATCATGCTATAATAGTTTACAAATCACATACACAAATGGTTTAGATTTCCCTTACATCTTTGCACCTCGTATAGTGCAATCGTTTCCCCCGTATCACGGACTAGCCTCGCATTCCACTCTGGAACTCCCGAGCTGTCCAAACGATGTTAAAACATCAATACTCAACTATCACATAAACCTCAATTCTCAAAATCGAGCATAATTGCTCATAACACCTCAAATCTCTCGATTCTCGTAACTATACCCCAAACTACACTCTCATTCACAACATCTCAACGTTCTACATTTTTATGTCTTAATATCTATGCTAATTCATCACATTGTCTAAATTTCCATTTATAGCTCAAAATCGCTAAAATTACCAAAATATCTAAATATCATTATCACTCCAACCACATTGCAATTTCATCAATCCCTAATCATTTCTCAGCTATTTCAATGCAATGACAACCACCAATATCATCAAAATCATCTCAAATATCAAGATCGAGGTTTAGAAATTACCCAAAGCTTGTGAGACGCACAACCCACGCCTCGATCCGATTTGTCCTTCGATTTCCAAGTATGTTGTTCTCCCTTGGATGAGGAACAACTTTCCTTCTTGCCATAACTCTTGATTCGACCGGAAATGGGTGTTTTGGATGAGTGAGAAAGTTAGGTTTTCGGTGGAAATGGGGTTGGAAGAGAGAAAAAATGAAATTGCAGGAGAAAAACAGGGGTTCCTTATATAGACTGGAGGTAGGAGATCGATCTGGCTCTTGAGGAGATCGATCTGCGTTTCAATTTTTGGGACGAGTTGGGGCAATTTATGCCTAGGAGATCGATCTGTCGAGGGGTGAGATCGATCTCTTTATGGCTTTATGAGATCGATCTGCCCCTTGAGGAGATCGATCTTCTCCCAAACAGAACCATTTGGAGATCGATCTCTTCCTCATGAGATCGATCTTCTCTCAAACAGAATCATAAGGAGATCGATCCTCTTCCATTGGAGATCGATCTGCTCCTCAAATTCTTCCTTCCTTCTCATTTTTAACTCACCAGATCGATCTCTCCTTCTCCCAGATCGATCTGTCCTCATAGTTTCACATTTATTTTAACACTTAACATATAAATCTCCAATTATCATTCCCACAATTCACTTAGCTCAATAAATTACACTTCAAATTATTATTACATCAATAAAATATGTCTAAAATTCTCAGATCTCACAGAGAGATCTGCAGTCAGGGTACCATTAGTTGAGGATCAGGAGTGGAGATGTACCCAAGACAGCATTTCGTACCCGTTATGGCCATTATGAGTTTTTGGTTATGCCATTCAGATTGACAAATGCCCCTGCAGCATTTATGGCACTGATGAAAGATATGTTTAAGCCATACCTGGACAAATTTATGATTGTGTTTATTGGTGAAATATTGGTCTATTCCAAGTCCAGGGAAGATCATGAGGAGTACTTGAGAGTAGTTCTCCAGACCCTCCGAGAGAAAGAGTTGTATGCCAAACTCAGCAAGTATAACTTTTGGTTAGAGCAGATCTTATTTTTGGGCCATGTTGTGTCGAAGGATGGGGTATCAGTGGATCCATCCAAAATCGAGGTAGTTGTATGTAGGAACAACCCAAGACAGTTACTAAGATCAGAAGTTTTTTGGGATTGGCAAGGTATTATCGGAGATTTGTAGAGGGCTTCTCCAGACTAGCTGCACCGTTGACATGCCTCACACGGAAGGATGTTAAGTTTATGTGGGATGAGGCATGTGAGAGGAGTTTTAAGGAGCTTAAGCGTTGATTGACTACTGCTCCAGTTCTCACCATTCCTACTAGCTCAGGAGGATTTTCGGTGTATACGGATGCATAACACTAGGGATTGGGTTGTGTGCTTATGCAAGATGGGAAGGTAGTTACCTATAGATCTAGACAGTTGAAAGATCACGAGAGGAACTACTCGACACATGATTTGGAGTTGGCAGTCGTGGTGTTTGCTTTGAAAATATGGCACCACTATCTCTATGGTGAGAACTTTCAAGTGTTCACAGATCATAAGAGCCTTAAGTACCTGTTCTCGTAGAAAGAGCTGAATATGAGACAGAGGAGATGGCTCGAACTCCTGAAGGACTATGATTGTGAAATCATGTACCACACGGGTAAGGTAAATGTAGTTGTTGATGCTTTGAGCAGAAAGAACCTTGGGTTGGTGTCTTATATGATGGTACAAGAGCATGAATTGTTGGAACACTTTGCGAACCTCAGTTTGGATCTAACCCCACCTGTATCAGAGAAATTGGATATCATGGCTAGTATGAGATTATAGCTAGAGTTGATTAACCGTATTCGGCAGGCCCAGTAGAGCGATCGATGGTGCATCGATTGGTCGAGGTAGATACAGACAAGTGTGGGTAGTGATTTTGAGCTGAGTATAGATGGCTTATTGAGGTTTAGGGGAAGAGTATGTGTTCCCGAGGATCTTGAGATCAGGAAGTTAATATTATCAGAGGCTCACTCATCGAAGTACATGATACATCTGGGTAGTACTAAGATGTATCAAAACCTTCGGAAGGTTTATTGGTGGTATGGTATGAAAAGAGACATTGCTGAATATGTCACTAAGTGTCTCGTTTGTCAGCAGGTGAAGGTAGAGCATCAAAAACCAGCAGGATTATTGTAGCCTCTACCGATACTGACTTGGAAGTGGGAGCATGTCACCATGAATTTTGTGATGGGCTTGTCGAGGACCCGTAGAGGTCATGATGCCATATGGGTTATTGTGGACCGGTTGACTAAGTCCACCCATTTCTTGGCTATAAAAGCTACCGATACACTGAGTCAGTTTGTGAACTTGTATATTCGAGAGATAGTACGGCTACACAGTGTTCCAATGAGTGTTGTTTCTGATAGGGATGCCCGCTTCACTTCCCATTTCTGGGAACATTTTCAAGAAGCGCAGGGGACGTGACTGAGTTTTAGCACCGCTTTTCATCCTCAGACAGATGGGCAGTTAAAGAGGACTATACAGACCCTCGAGGATATGTTGAGAGCATATGTGCTGGATTTTAGATGCTCTTGGGATGATAACCTGCAGTTAGCCAAGTTCGCCTATAATAATGGCTATCATGCGAGTATTGGAATGGCACCCTATGAGGCACTGTATGGACGCAGGTGCCAATCCCCCATTGGATGGGAAGAGGTTGGTGACAAATAGATTTTTGCTCTGAACTTAGTACAGTAGGCATCTGAGGACATCCAGTTGATATGTGAGAGATTACGGACAGCTCAGAGCCGACAAAAGAGCTATGCTGACAAGAGACGGAGACCACTAGAGTTTGAAGTCGGTGAGTCGGTATTTCTGAGAGTTTCACCTTCGAAGGGTATTATGAGGTTTGGTAAGAATGGCAAGCTGAGCCTTAGATATATCGAACCCTTCGAGATTTTGGAGAGAGTGGGAGATAAGGCGTATAGGCTAGCATTGCCACCGGACTTGGCAAATGACCACAACGTCTTCCACGTCTCTATGCTTCGGAAGTATCACCCGGACCCGACACACGTAATAAGATATAAGTCATTGGAGCTCAATGAGAGTATGACGTATGTTGAGAAGTCGGTTCGAATATTAGACAGAAAAGAGAAAGTGTAATGAAATAAGACAATTCCCTTAGTGAAAGTTCTTTGGCAACATCACACGGTGGAAGAGGCCACAGAGGAATTGGAGAACTTGATATGGGAGAAGTACCCCTAACTTTTTAAATAGTACCTTGTTTCTAATATGGAGGACCAAATTCCTTGAAAGAGGGGAGGAATGTAAGACCCATATTTTTTTGGATGTAAACTTTATGAAACCATGAGTATGGTAATTATTTGCAATGTAAGCATGAGTGGTGTAACTCCATGGATTCAATGTACATACTTGTAATATGATTTTGTAATGTACACATAAGTTCCATTTTAGATAAATATGAAGAAATAGACTTTTATAAGTGATGAATGTGATTGGAACTCAAAATGAGTAGTGTGGTAAAATGGAAGGAAATTGTACTTCCATTTATCTTTGAATTGTGTACCTTTAGCCATACCATGAATGCACACAAGTCTTAATATGTATAAGGTATGGATAGATGCCAATTTCAAGTCCTAAAGGCAGTTGGATGAGAAAATGACTATGGCAGCAAATTAAGGATGTTTTACTGTAAATTACTGCAAAAAACTGCAGCAAATCTGGAAAATATGAAGGCCAGATCGATCTCATAGGATGAGAGATCGATCTGGAAGAGCTAAAATGCTCTTATTTGGGCAATGGAATAGAGCAGATTGATCTCCAATGGGGCCAGATCGATCTCCTAACCATTCTATAATGAAAAGATCGATCCTCAAGCATACAGATCGATCTCTTTAGCTCTCTGTTTGGAGCAAATCAATCTCAAGCTTCGACAGATCGATCTCATGCTTAAAATGCAGTGAAAAGGGGAGAATTGAGGGGACCATATCGATCTCCTCCTAGTGCAGATCGATCTCCTCGAGCTATTTCTATAAAAGGAGCGTTGAAAATCTGAAAATTGTGAGAAAACAACATCACCCTTCCATTTTTCACCCAAAACCTAAGTTTATCTCTCTAAAATCAGCCATTTCCAGTAAGAATTGAGGGGAGGCTATTAGATACAAAGTTGTTCATCTTGAGGAAGAGAACGACATACTTGAAACCCAAAATCCCATTGGTGGTATTGAAGGAGCTAAGGACATTGTCATTTGGAATAAGAAGAGAAACCTGATTTGGTATGTTTCTAATACTCCAATCCAAGTACATTATTTATTTAAGTGATTTTGGAGTTGATTTGCTTGTGTATGGATGATAGGAAACACCTAGGATGAGATGGAATTAGTATGTGACCTAGAAAATGGAATGCCTCTAGTGTGAGAAAGTGTGATTTGGGGAGTTGGTGGTTTATAGGTTATGATAAGTTGTTATTTGTGTAATGTGGATGATTAGAAATGGGTAAATGAAGCTGCATTGTGGGTTTTGTGAATTGATGAGCATGAGCACATGTAGTGTTTGATAATATGCCATAGTGAAGGAAATTTATGAAAAATGAACATTATGAGCTTAACATCGATTTAATATCGATTTGGAATGAGTTAATAGGCCTAAAATAATCCATAGACTCGAGTTATGGGTAAAGTAATGAAATGAGACCTCATAAGCATTAATAGAGATTATAGACAGAATCGACTATAGTAAATGCGAGAGTTTGATTATAATGGGCTAAAACGTTGTCGAATACGTTTATGTACATTTTCGAAGAGTTCGTTGGAGACGAATTGGGTCGTACGAGTAAGCAGCTCTAAGGAAGTGGAATCACGCATCGCGATTCCAGGTAAGGGAATTTTGTAAGTATATAGAGGTAGTTGCTCGTATTTTGAACTCGTGGGTATATAGGACTTTGGAAATGTGCATGAGTTTGTGAAAAGTTGGTTGAAAATGTATGGAAATTATTACAACTAATTGCGTGAGATTTGGTTGTTGAAGTGGTATTATAAAGAAATGCGATAGTAAGGCTAATAATTGCGTAAACTGAATGTTTTGAATGTTTTCACCAAACATATTGCTTTGTTTTAAGCAAATTGGTGGATAGGCTGGCTAGTGTTTGAATAATGTTATGTGATAGCACATATGAGGTGCTAAATGTGTTTGAGATTTGGTTTTTGAATGCTTATGAGCCGCCTATCATGTTTATGTGAATTAAACCGTGCTGGAGCCTAGCTCGCACTGGATATTTATATTTTCATATGTTTAAAACATGCTGGAGCGATGCTTTTACGTGGTTTCTTCATATTTTTATGCATAAATGCCATACTAGAGCGTTGCTCGTACGAGGTGATTTATTATGATGTATGAATTCACGCTAGAGCGTAGCTCGCGCTGATTTTCACACTGTGGTATGAATGAGGTCGTGGTGAGAGTGATACAGATTGGTGTTCAGGGAACCCAACAGGCCTAACAGACCTCTTGAGTGGGGTGAGGGTAAGGGGCTAGGACCTGACATAATTCATTCAAGGAACCCAACAGGCCTAACAGACCTCTTGAGTGCGGTGAGGGTGAGGGGCTAGGACCTGAATCAGGGAACCCAACAGGGGCGAACAAAGCCATGAGCGGCTAGGACCTGGTATTAAGAGTACTCCCACGTGCACTTTAGACTAGAGGTTTGTCAGACCCGCATATTATGTAGCCAGTACCTTATGATTCCTATGTGTATGAACACTCTATTATTATAGTTGAATCATAAGAAGAGTATTTACTATCATGCAATTGACTATTTAAGAAATTAAAAATGCATGTAAGCTACATAACAGCGAGATAAGGGTTAAAGTGATTCCCGAACAAGTACGGGGTAAAACGGTCAAATGACTTAAATCTGGTATAATTTAGATAAGATAATTTCATTAAAAATATGAAATTGAGGAATCTTGATTAAAATCAAGGAAAATATTTAATTTCGAGTCCAATTGATCAATATATAAATTTTTTAGAATTTATCAGAATTTTTACCTCAAAAAATGAGCCTAAAAATAGGAAAACAATATACCGAAAAGGTAAAATCGGACTGATAAATTCATTTACGGATTAAATGAATGTAATATGTTTTTTTTTAGATATTTTGGGATATTTTTGGGGTTTTTATTTTTATTTTAATGAAAAAAATAATAATAAAAATCTATTATAAATAATAAAATAAAAAAAAGAAATTAAAAATCAGAAAACGAAATTTGGAAAGGAATATCGGGGAGAGAGAAGAGGCAAGCCGACGGAAGCAAGCCGAGGAAGAAGGACTATCGGACGGCCACCATCTGGTGACTAGCGGCCAAGCAAGGGGCCGAAAAAGGAAGAGGAGGTCCGTGCGCACCCATCAGCACGAGCAATGCGCTCCACTGACGTCGGACGCCGACGAATCAAAGAGGAGAAGGCTACGGAGGAAAAGAGGAATCTGGCGGCCATCGACGGTGCTTGGTCCCGATCGAGGCCAGCCGAGAGGTCCCCAAGCTGTGGCGCGTCGAACGGCTGTGGTGAGACGCCGGAAGCCAGTCGAGCGACACCGGCACGACCAAAGGAAGCCTAAATCGGTCGGTGGTTCAGGGAAGAACCTTCTACGCTGAACCGGACCAGACCAGTTCCGCCAAGGAGAAAAGGGGAAAAAGAAGAAAAAAGAAAGATAAAGGAAAAGGAAAATTTTTAGGATTTCACCGGACTGCAGGTAACTCGATATGAGGTCAAAAGTGACCGATTTGATTTTTGATAAATTGATTTAAATTATATTCAATCGGTAATTTATTCGGAGTTAAATATACAAAATTGTGCAGTTCGATGATAAATTCTGAACGAAAGCCTGATCGAACTTTGATTTACGTACCATCGCATAATCTCGGGTAAGTAAAGCTCATTTACGACAATTTATGTGATTATTGCGTATTTAAGATTTATTTTACACATTTCGGATTAAATTCTGCATTTAGTGAATTATATTCGAAATTTTGAATTAACTGTCGTAAATGATATACGGGCTATCCAAAGAGCTTGGAATAAAGCCCAATGGGTATTGATAGGCCCAATGAGTTGATAGACCCTGATGAAGGGAAATAATACGTGGAAAACAGGCTTAATACGAATTAAGGCCCAATTTAAAGTATTTAGGCCCATTTAGAGTAAACGGGCACAATTAAGTGAAATGAACTGTATTAAATGTGTAATACAGTATGAAACGTGAAATTAATCCAGTGGATGGTTAAATGCAGCTCCAGAGTCAAATTGAGAGTGACCGGACTGCGAGATTTGGACAGCACAAGGAAAAGAGGTCACACTACGTGATCCGAGGTAAGGGACTTTTGTGAGTAGTTAGAGATACCTGCACGTATTTTCATCTACTTCTACATTCACTTAAAAAACTCTGAGGTTCAGAGAAAGTGAATAATAATTATTGTGACCCGATAGTGACAAATTACGATTTTACCCCTAGTTAGTCAAAAAGTCAACTTTTGTGAAAAGTTGTAAAAAGCATGGAAACCACCATTTTGAGTGTTTTACTGCTGTTTAACAGAAGAATAAATAGATGCGCTAATGATTTTAAGGTTGATGTAAATTAAGCACATTTTATAGTGCTTATTTTGATGTTTTGTAAACCTTCCCTTTTTTAAAGAGCCATCTATCATATTATGAGAGAATAAATTGTGCTTGAGCACAGCTCACATTGGAGTTCATATATTTTTCACATATATTAGTGCGGGATATGATTCGCACTAGATTTCGATGACATGCATGATAGAGTGCTGGAGTTATTACTCGTACTCAGTTTTAGTGATTTATGCATGAGAGAGTGTTGGAACAATTAGCTCGTACTCGAATTTTACATGAGATACATGACATAGTACCTGAGCTATTGCTCGTACCTGATTTGATGAATTTTATGCATAGCATGGTACGAGAGCTATTGCTCGTACTTAATTTGAAACATGAACTATGCATTGACCTAGTTGCTAGAGGTTTACTCGCACTAGAGTTGAGTTTGTGATGTGAACAGTGTTTGAGCAGAGTGTCGACTGTGAGTCACACTCAAAGGCGCGCACTATATGTGATATATAATACATGTTGAAAACCATGCTTAATTTCCTCGTGTAGACTGAGTGTCACACTATGAGAGGGTCGCCTGAGGATTTAGAGACGTAGTATGATATTCCATGGTTTTGAGGGCTAAGACCTATGGCAGGCACCCTGACTGTGATGTAGGGTCCACGGAGTACGTTGTATCGTGCATGTGGCATGGAGTACACTGTATCGTGTGGTGTTGTGGAGTTGAGGAGGATATAGCTTGCGATTGTGATGGACTAACCCCTCTCCCGTTGTAGCAGTGATGCCCCGCACGCCTAGTACTGTGTTGCTTGGGACACCATTGTCGGATATGATCATAGTCCAAGATACTATTTACATTTTCACCACGGAGTCTCACATGATATATCACCTGATTGACTGATTTAGATTGGGGATAGACCTGAGGGATGGGTCGGACTCTGATTTTGTGTTGTGAATGATTTAAATGCCATATTTACTGTGATTTAAATATAAATGGCATGATTTATCTAAAGGCATTGTGATATTATGAAGATGCATTATTTTGCACTAAATGCCTACATTTGTGAAAGAAAGCATGATTCCTGTACATGGGATTTAATCTGTACAAGTATATATATTTATATTTAAAGACATGCTTTGAAAATGAGTTAAGGAAATAACGTTTTGAGGCATAGCATTATTTTGAGTAGATAGTGTAGATATCTACTTGCTTGCCTGATTTCCTTACTGAGCACGTTGTATGCTCACCCCCATTTCTTTACATCACTCTACAGAGCATCAGTAGTAGAGTGAGAGCTTTTGAGGGATAGTATTCCTGTGTCCGCTGCTATTTCCTATCGATCGACAAGTATACATGTTTTGTACGGTTATGTATCTAAACATAGAAAAGCACAGTGATGCATACAATATATATTATAAGGAATGTATTTATATTAGATTTTATATGATCTCATATGTATTATAAAAGAAGTTACAGTCAGTAACAGTATATTGACATGTATGTATGATAATGGATGATATGGTATGCGAGAAATCTAACATCGAATCATAGCCCAACCATTGAAGAGAGGAAAGGTAAGTTAAAAATGCGAAAAATTTGTAGTGATTTTTGGTTAAGTCGAGATGGGTCTTGACAGAATGGTATCAGAGCAGAGGTTGGTCTGATGTGAGGTGGTGTTAGAAAATAGGAAAGTGTACATCCCCATAGTACTGTGCTGTATTTAGATATAACTATGTATACCAGATAGGAGACGGACTAATTCATGATTATGAATGCAGGAACTTTACCTATATGGCAAATACTTGTTGTGGTAGAGGTACGAGAGGTAGGGCTCGAGGTCGTGGAAATAGGCCTGAGAGACGAGGTGCCGTTGAACCATTACCTACCCATGAGACTCTAGGTGCTACTGAGGCACCAGAGTGTGCTGAGACGTGCTCTACGAGATTAGAGCATAGTCTAGAGACGATTGTAGAGATATTGGCACAGACGATGCTAGGTATGCAGGGACAGGAGGCAAGAACTATGACAGGAGAGGCAGTTGCCTCTAATATACCTACGCAGACAGCTCATGCATCGAGAACTGTAGATACTCCTACACCCCCACCAGTTTCGGGTAGTAGTGGATTAGGGTATGGATGTGATCTGCATCGGTTGCGAGAATTCCAAAAGTTTAAACCTCTATCTTTTAGTGGGGTCAAGGACCCAGTAGCTGCTGAGGAGTGGGTTGCTGAGATGGAGAAGCTTTATGGATTCTTCGAGTGTACGACATCAGAGATGGTCGCATTTGCTGCGTTCCTACTGAAAGGAGCTACAGAGCATTGGTGGAAGTCCACCCGACCCATATTGAGAACCCGACACACAGATATTAGTTGGGAGATATTTCGAGAGGCCTTTAAGAGGCAGTTTTTCTCGATACCGCACAGTGGAAACTACAGGCAGAGTTTTTAAGACTGAACCAGGAGAGCTTGTCAGTGGACAACTATGAGAGTCGATTCCTATCCCTAGGGAGATATGACCCAAATACCATGTATAGTGAGGCCAGGAAGGTCCATAGGTTCATTGATGGATTGAGACTGGTTCTACGGTCCAGGTTGGTTCCATTAGATATAACCACCTATGAGGAAGCAGTGCGTTGGGCGCAACTGTGCGAGCAAGATTATGAGAGGAATGCTTTCGAGTTTGGGAAGTTTAGTCGGAGCTGAGATATACAGAAGAAGAGGCCGGCTAGGGATTTTGATTATCGAGGAGGGAGGAAACTCTTCCGTAAGAGATCACCGGTTGAGGAGGCTCGAGAGAGACTTGCTAGACCTCCTGCTTATCCGACCGTAGCTCCAGCAAGGGTATTGTCATAGGAGGACAGAGATCTACTACAGATCAGTGTAGAAGATGAGGTAAACAACATGGAGGTAGACCGTGTCCACTGACTCCTATAGTGTGTTTCCGATGCGGGAAACAGGGGCATATTGCTAGAGCTTGCCCAAAGATGGTTGATACTGCCCCACTGAAGGGCAGGGAGCTTGATAGAGCTCCAGCTGGTATGTCTGCTCAGAGAGGTAGAGCGACGGCAGAAGAAAAGGGGAAACAAGTGATTGGTTGAGGGCGCATACATGACACGCCCTAAAGGTAATGTCCGCAAGTGTACGGGTCGTACAAGTAATAATGGGATTTGAGTCCCGGAATTATCGTCCCACAGAGAAGTTGACTAGCCTAATTAACTACCGGTTAATCTTACCCTAAGTATATTCTAGCAAATTATAAAATTAAGGTGGGTGATCTACATAGCTCGAATTAAAAATACTGAAAGCAATAAAATAATAAAAGCTATAAACTAAAGAAAATTAAACTCGAACAAAATTACTTATAGTGCTCCACGCAATTAAAATAAGAAAACCTACAAACGAAATTAAAACAGTTAAAACTAATTAACGCAATTAAAATAAAATGTAATTATGAAAATAACAAAGCAAGATAAATTAAACTAAATTTAACAAACATAAAATGCAATTAAACCACTTAATCAAAATGCAATTTAAACTAACCTAAGATTTAATGAAATAAATTTACCCCTAATCTAATTCTAAATGAACACTTAATTAACTATCATCCTAATTAAAACTAAGTTTTATACTACTATGCAAGAATACTAACATGCAATTTAATTAAAAACTCTAAACTAAGCTTAACAAATTAAATTGAAATTAAACTAAACTAACAATGCATGAAAATGAGTTAATTAACTAAAATGAACTAGCCAAACAAAGCCTTAACCAATTTAAACCATATAATTATCCCTCCATTTACTGTTCACGTGTCTTCTAAAATTATGCTTCTTTCTAAACTTTCATGATTTTGGCAACTATCTCTCAGCACTCTGCTTGCTCTTGGTTCTGATTTCTACTCCAAGCATGCTAGGTGCTCCAGGCCTGTCTCGGTTCTGCTTCCTACTGCACCATTTCCTGCTTCAGACTGTTTCTGGTGTGTCTCGGTTCTGCTGTGTCCTCTGCTCTTGCTGCACTCTTCTTCTCGGTTCTGACCAGTGTACACTGTCCATACTCCTCTTCAGCAAGATTTTATCCTACTCTCGGGTTGCCATCTGCTACAGGTCCTGCACTATTTTGTCCTCTGCTCCAAGTGCTCCAGGAAGGATCCGCTTCTGCTATTTCACGTTCTCGGCTCTCGGTCTGGACACGCACTGCTCTCGGTCCTGCATCTTCCAACTCCCGCTCCTACATTGTCCGTCTCTGATTCTGTCATGCTGCTACTCTCGGTTGTGCCTACTCCTGCACAGCTTTTGTATTTCTCAACAATGAAAATCTCCTTCAGCTGATACTTAACCCGAACACAGCACACAATTGAAACAGGGGAGACCAGAAGAAAGCTCTCGGTCTGTCCAACTTTGCTCTCGGTTCATGGTCTGCTGCCAGGATCTCGGGTTTCTTTCATGGTTCATGAGATCACACCAGCTCCCCACATTCTTGAGTAACAAGGATAGCTAACGAAAAGGAAAAAAAAAACTAACAATAGAAGCAATAGAGAATCATTGAATCAAAAACAAAACAAAAATAAAACTACAAATGGGAAGCAAAAACCGAGAACTATACTAGGAAATGAATGCTGTTCATTAAAACTTGAAAAATAAAAGACTGGATTATAACCAAACCAAGAAGAAGGATGAGTAAATGAGGCTGCAAATCAACATGAAAAGCTTTTCATAAATGAAAACAAATGATGATGAACAGTAACGTAGAACATGGTTTCGGGAAAAACTTCTAACAATAATAACAACTAAACTAATCTAACTAAACTACTCTAACTACTTCTACACTAACACTACTCCTACTCCTAAAATTACATCCTCTTTCAATTGCCATCCTTTCCTATTTATAAACACACTAGGGGTAAAATGGTAATTTCCATATCCTTGATGAGTTGGCATTTTTTTGGCCACTTGTCTTCACACCATTGGCTCCTTGCAAAGATATTTCTATGTCATCGATCTTCTTGTTCAATTGGATGTGCTAGGTGGCATGACTCGTGCTGTCTGTGTGGCTCAATCTCGATTTTAGCTCAATTTCGGTCCATTTTCTACTGAAATATTCAAAATTCATCCGGATTTAATTTATCTGCAAACATGAGAATTTTAATTAAATAAAGGGGATAATTAACAAAATAAATTGGGGATTTAAATAATTAATTAGGAAATTAAGCACAAATAATTCTAAAAATATAGAATTATCACACCCCCAAACTTGAGTTTTTGCTTGTCCTTAAGCAAAACAAAATGATTGTAGGAATGACAGGTACAAAACACGATAATTTCCCCAATATCATCCTCAAAGAAAAAGTACAGACTATGAAATCAAAGACTCACAATTACAAGTCCAGCACTTAGAATTATTTAATCATAAGTCGTAACCCAAATTGGACTCCTCGTGAGTGTGTGAAAAATGTCTAAATCACTTCACAGTACATTATCCAGATCAGATTATGCAACACAGTGAATGCAAAGTCAAAGACATGTGATCATTCCAATAAGTTTGCTTTTCACTTCTCTCTCCATTAATGTAGTCACACTTAACTAAAGATCATTAGGACTTCATTAGGCTTGTAATATAAGGCTGGGGCTAAGGTATGATAAAGTCGATTTAGGTTTAATTACCCCTTAACATACATTACTTCTAGGATCTCAATGTAAGAGCTCAAATCATTTCCTCCAAACTTATTTACTTCATTCTATTTTTGTATTTTCTTCTTTCTTATTTTCTTTTTCTTTTTCTTTCTTTTTCATTTTTTTTACATACTCCTTCACTATCACTTAATACCCATATAGCTCACAATATATCCCAATGACTTTTCATGCTTTCGGGGTAAGGGATAGGAAAAAAAGTATTTAAGCTAAGGAAAATACGCAGGTGTATTTACAAAGAAAAGCTTATTTGGCCCATATGGGTGACTAAGGGTAGAATATGTACAAGGAAGGTAAGAAAGGCTCAAACGATCCAAAGATGGCCTAAATCATCTTCCTAATTAAGTGTGATATAATATTTCACCTCGAGATCAGATCAAACAAATTCTAGAATATGATACACAAAATCAATTGAACAAATGCAATCCTAGGTCCACATAAGCTTTCTCTAAATAAATATACAGTTTCATGACATGACATGTGCATAAAATGAGGAAATCACAATCAGAATCAAGACAAATTCAAGAACTCCACTTCATGCTTTTCCTATAATCATGCTTCTCATTCAATCAAAGTCAGACTAAATCATGGGGTCATATCATCATAATATGGGAAAACTACATGCTAAGCACTAGATCATCCCAAAATCAAACAATTTAAGCTCATATTATCGAAAAAAATTTGAAAATTCTTTCTCAGAATTTTGAAACAATATTGAAATTTTTTCCAATTTTTCAAAAAAATAGCTCAAGTGATATCCCCTCCCCCAAACTTAAAGTGCACAGTGTCCTCAGTGTGCAGATAATATAAGAATTTAAGCTCAACACAGAGTACTCCCCTTTCTGATGATGATGAACAACTGAAGCTTGATTGAAAACGTAATGCTAGAAAAGAAACCTGCAAAATAAACAAAGAAAGAAACAACATAAAAGAAAAAGAACTATATACAAAGCGAAAAGGAAAACACAGCCACTTCAAATGCAGTTGAAGAAAACAACACTCAGCAGCAGGGCGAAGAGTAGGAGGATTAGCCAAAATGGTGACAGAATGTTAATAGTTAAATCCTCCTGAGCCCTATCTACTTCCTTCTTTCTCTCAAATATTATATGCTTAAGCCTTATATTCTCCTCAATCTCCATCTTAAAACACTCTTGAGAGTCATCAGGGAGCTTCAAAGATTTGAAAACATTAAACTTTACTTCCTGATCTTGGACTCTCATCGTTAACTCCCCCTTTTGTACATCAATTACTGTTCTACCAGTAGCTAGAAAAGGTCTACCTAGTATAATGGGGACTTCCCAATCTTCCTCCATGTCTAAAACAATAATAAAATCTGTAGGGAAAATAAACTTGTCCACCTTTACTAATACATCCTCAATGACCCCTTCGGATATTTAATTGATCGATCAGCCAACTGAAAGGTCACTGTGGTGGGCTTGGCATCCCCTATTCCTAACTTCTGATAGATAGACAATGGCATTAAATTTATACTAGCTCCTAAATCACACAGGGCTCTACCAAAGAATAAATTTCTAATAGTGCATGGTATGGTAAAACTCTCAGGATCTTTGAGCTTGGGGGGTAATTTCCTCTGAATAATTGCACTACATTCCTCAGTCATAGCCACCGTCTCATATTCTTCCAGTCTCCTCTTCCTCGAGAGGATATCCTTTAGAAACTTCACATAACTCGGCATTTGCTCTAAGGCATCTGCGAAAGGAATGTTGATGTGAGGTTTCTTAAAAACCTCAAGAAATTTAGCGAATTGTTGATCCGATTTTTTATTTTGGAACCTCTAAGGAAAAGGTACTGGTGGTCTAATCGGAGAAGATGTAGTGGAAACATGTGTAGCATCAGAGGGCGAGGAAGGCTGTGAAATAGAAGAAGGTATAGGTGAAGAAGTGCCTAGCTTGGATTCTTTTGCAGCCTGATCCTGATGTTCCTGTTCTTTCTGAGCTGCTTCGTTAGAACTTACGAATTCTTCAACTATGTGCTATTCAGGTTGGGACTTAACTTGTGGCTCCTCTAGCTCTCTGCCACTCCTAAGGGTGATAGATCTAACATGTTTCTTACCCTCCCTTTGCTTAACAAGATTAACTTCAGTATTACTAGAAAGGGTCCCTTGAGGACGTTGGCTAAGAGCACTAGCTATTTATCCCACCTGAACCTTTAAGTTCTTAATTGAAGCAGCTTGATTTTGCAGGATAGTCATGAACATTTCCTCAAGCGAGGGCTTCTTCTCAGCTGCTGGTGCATGGTGTAGTTGTGGCTGCGTAAGTGGTGGTGGTGGTGGTGGTGATTGACGGAAGTGAGATGGATAATGATGAAATTATGGTGGGGATGGTTGATGAGGCGGGTGATATGAAAATTACGATTGTGGTGGTACCTGAACTGGTGGAGCTTGAAAACTAAGGGGTTCTACAGGTCTAGAGCTAGAAGTTTGCCCTTGGTTTTGGCTCCAGGAGAAGTTAGGATGGTTCCTCCACCCTAGATTATAGGTGTTTGACAAGGGGTTGTTCTGTTGCTTCTGAAGTAGAGCAACATACTGAACCGATTCTAGGTTAAGTGGACACCTATCCACAAAGTGTGTACCACTACATAGATTGCATGAAGGGAAAGGACTTTGGACAGAATACACAGGGTTAGAACTAATGGGAGGATTATGTTGGGTACTGAGCGACTCTACCTTCTTCGTAAGATTAGCGATTTGAGAGGTCAAGGTAGACAAAGTGTCGAGCTCATAAATACCCACCGGCTTCTTTGGCAATTTCCTCTTCGAGGACCATAAATAGTTGTTAGCTGCCATCTTGTCTAAAAGCTTGTAAGCTTCCTCCTCTGTTTTGCACATCAGGGCTCCACCCGCAGCAACGTCAACAATGGTCCTATTTTGGCTTGTAAGTCCATTGTAGAAGGTCTAGACTTACAGCCATAATGGTAGGCCATGGTGAGGGCACTTCCTAAGAAGCTCCTTATATCTTTCCCATGCTTCGTAAAGAGACTTAGAGTCGTACTGGGCAAAAGAAGATATATTACTACGGAGTTGGGCCATTTTAGAGGGAGGGAAAAACTTAGATAGAAATTGATGGGCTAACTCGTCCCATGTAGAAATGGATCCTGGAGGCAGGGAGGTTAACCAGTGTCTCGCCCTATCCCTAAGTGAGAAGGGGAATAATCTAAGCCTAAGCGCATCATCAGATAATCCATTATGTTTGAAGGTGTTGCAGAAGTCCAAGAATTGCCCAAGGTGAGCATGTGGGTCATCGTGAGGGAGCCCACTGAACTGCAATGAAGTCTGGATCATCTGGAGGATTGCAGGCTTAATTTCAAAGTTGTTAGCAGGGACAGCTGGTGGCCTAATGCTGGTATAATAACCTCTAATAGTCGGCATTGCATAATCTCCAACGGTCTTAATTTCCCTATTTTTTGCCATGATGCTTTGCAGCTGAGCTATAAATTTCCTAGAATACTTTCGAATTTTTCTAAGAGTGCGTTCGATTTTAGGATCTAGAGGAAAGCAATCAAAACTTCTGGCTCTATGCATGCAATCATCGAAAAGTCCTTAGAATTTTTTTTTGAATTTTTAAATTTTTAAATTTTTTTATTTTAATTTTTCAATTAACTAATCTAGATTAAACTTCTAAATATTTACAAGCTGGAATTACACCTAAGCATAATTTCACCAATATTAACTAATGGCTAATTAAGACTTCCCCGACAACGGTGCCAAAAACTTGACACGCCCTAAAGGTAATGTCCGCAAGTGTACGGGTCTTACAAGTTATAATGGGATTTGAGTCCCGGAATTATCGTCCCACAGAGAAGTTGACTAGCCTAATTAACTACCGGTTAATCTTACCCTAAGTATATTCTAGCAAATTATAAAATTAAGGTGGGTGATCTACATAGCTCGAATTAAAAATACTGAAAGCGATAAAATAATAAAAGCTATAAACTAAAGAAATTAAAATCGAACAAAATTACTTACAGTGCTTAAAATAAAAAAACCTACAAATGAAATTAAAACAGTTAAAACTAATTAACGCAATTAAAATAAAATGTAATTATGAAAATAACAAAGCAAGATAAATTAAACTAAATTTAACAAACCTAAAATGCAATTAAACCACTTAATCAAAATGCAATTTAAACTAACCTAAGATTTAATGAAATAAATTTACCCCTAATCTAATTCTAAATGAACACTTAATTAACTATCATCCTAATTAAAACTAAGTTTTATACTACTATGCAAGAATACTAACATGCAATTTAATTAAAAACTCTAAACTAAGCTTAACAAATTAAATTGAAATTAAACTAAACTAACAATGCATGAAAATGAGTTAATTAACTAAAATGAACTAGCCAAACAAAGCCTTAACCAATTTAAACCATATAATTATCCCTCCATTTACTATTCACATGTCTTCTAAAATTATGTTTATTTCTAAACTTTCACGGTTTTGGCAACTATCTCTCAACACTCTACTTGCTCTCGGTTCTAATTTCTACTCCTAGCATGCTAGGTGCTCCAGTCCTATCTCGGTTCTGCTCATGCTGCACCATTTCCTGCTTCATACTGTTTCTGGTGTGTCTCAATTCTGCTGTGTCCTCTGCTCTTGTTGCACTCTGCTTCTCGGTTCTGACCAGTGTACACTGTCCATGCTCCTCTTCAGCAGGATTTTATCCTGCTCTCAGGTTGCCATCTGCTGCAGGTCCTGCACTGTTTTATCCTTTGCTCCAAGTGCTCCAAGAAGGATCCACTTCTGCTGTTTCATGTTCTCGGCTCTTGGTCTGGACACGCACTGCTCTTGGTCCTGCATCTTCCAGCTCCCGCTCCTGCATTGTCTGTCTCTGCTTCTGTCATGCTGCTGCTCTTGGTTGTGCCTACTCTTGCACAACTTTTGTATTTCTCAATAATGAAAATCTCCTTCAGCTGATACTTAACCCAAACACAGCACACAATTGAAACAGGGGAGACCAGAGGAAAGCTCTCGGTCTGTCCAGCTTTGCTCTCGGTTCATGGTCTGCTGCCAAGATCTCAGGTTTCTTTCATGGTTCATGAGATCATACCAGCTCCCCACATTCTCGAGTAACAAGGACAGCTAACGAAAAGGAAAAAAAAAACTAACAATGGACGCAACCGAGAATCATTGAACCAAAAAGAAAACAAAAATAAAACTACAAATAGGAAGCAAAAACTGAGAACTATACTAGGAAATGAATGTTGTGCATTAAAACTTGAAAAATAAAAGACTGGATTATAACCAAACCAAGAAGAAGGATGAGAAAAATGAGGCTGCAAATCAACATGAAAAGCTTTTCATAAATGAAAACAAATGAAGATGAACAGTAACGTAGAACATGGTTTCGAGAAAAACCTCTAACAATAATAACAACTAAACTAATCTAACTAAACTACTCTAACTACTTCTACACTAACACTATTCCTACTCCTAAAATTACATCCTCTTTCAATTGCCATCCTTTCCTATTTATAAACACACTAGGGGTAAAATGGTAATTTCTACATCCTTGATGAGTTGGCATTTTTTTTGCCACTTGTCTTCACACCATTGGCTCCTTGCAATGATATTTCCATATCATCGGTCTTCTTGTCCAATTGGATGTGCTAGGTGGCATGACTCGTGTTGTTCGTATGGCTCAATCTCAATTTTAGCCCAATTTCGATCCATTTTCTATCGAAATATTCAAAATTCATCCGGATTTAATTTATCTGCAAACATGAGAATTTTAATTAAATAAAAGGGATAATTAACAAAATAAATTGGGAATTTAAATAATTAATTCAGAAATTAAGCACAAATAATTCTAAAAATATAGAATTATCAGTACATACTTTGGACCAGGGGACAGTGGATGCTTCATCGGATGTGATACGAGGTAACATCCTGATTTATGATATTGAAGCATATGTTTTCATTGATCCTGGTGCCACGCATTCTTTTGTATCGCCTTCATTTGCATGTAAATTAGCAATACATGTAGAGCGTACACTGTTATGTATGATGATGTTGATTAATGCGCCTATGAATAGTAGTCAAGTTGTAGAGTATGTATATAATGACTACATGTTGAGAGTAGGGAACAAGGAGATGACAACCAATCTAATATTACTTAGTATGAGGGACTTTGATGTAATATTAGGAATGGATTGGTTATCTGCAAACCATACTGTTTTATATTGTTATGCTAAGAAAGTTATGTTTCCTAACCCTACAAGCTATGTTGTAAAGTTTAATAAGAATAAATAAAAGAAGTAGTTATGATTGTAATATGATATACTGACTGAGAGAACCTTCAACATATCAAGGTTTCATTGCGTACGTGGTAGATATGGATAAGGCACATCCGAAGTTGTTAGATATTACTGTGGTCAGTGAGTACCTAGATGTTTTTTCGGATGAGTTGCCAAGGTTACCACCAGATAGAGAGATGGAGTTCTGTATAGATTTGGTGCCTGCTACGAAGCCTATTTTGAGACCACCATATCGCATGGCCTTAGTTGAGCTGGAGGAGCTCAAGAAGCAGTTACAGGAGCTATTGGATAGGGGTTTTGTTCGACCGAGTGTTTCACCTTGGGGAGCACCAGTTTTGTTTGTGAGGAAGAAGGATGGGAGCCTCTGATTGTGTATAGATTACCAATTGTTGAATAAGGCCACCATCAAGAATAGGTATCCCCTTCTAAGCATTGACGATTTCTTAGATCAGCTTCAGGGAGCACAGGTCTTTTCCAAGATTGACCTGAGGTTTGGGTATCATCAGTTGAAAGTTCAGAGTGGAGAAGTACCCAAGACAGCATTTCGTACCCGATATGGCCATTATGAGTTCTTAGTCATGCCATTCGGATTGACGAATGCTCCAGCTGCTTTCATGGCTTTAATGAACGATGTGTTCAAGCCATATTTGGACCAGTTTGTTATCATTTTCATCGATGACATATTGGTATACTCAAGATCCAAGGAGGAGCATGAGGAGCACCTCATGATCGTATTGCAGACTCTACGAGAGCAGAAGTTATATGCTAAGCTCAGTAAGTGTGACTTTTAGTTGTCCCAGATCTTGTTTTTAGGACATGTTGTATCGAGAGATGGTGTATCAGTAGATCCATCTAAGATAGAGGTTGTAGTTCAATAGGAAAAGCCAAGGACAATCACTGAGATCAAGAGTTTTCTTGGTTTAGCAGGATATTATTGGAGATTTGTTTAGGGAATTTTGAAATTGGCTGCTTCGTTGACATGTCTTACTTGTAAGAGTGTACTGTTCGTATGGAAAGGATTGTGAGAAGAGTTTTCAAGAGTTGATGTATCGATTGACCACCGCTCCAATTCTCACTATCCCTACCAGCTCAGGAGGATTTGCAGTGTATATTGATGCTTCGCATCAGGGACTGGGCTGTGTATTGATGCAGGATGGGATGGTAGTTGCTTATGGATCCAGATAACTGAAGGATCATGAGAAGAACTATCTGACCCATGATTTGGAGCTACCAGCAGTAGTGTTTGCATTGAAGGTATGGTGCCACTACTTGTATGGTGAAAAGTTCCAGTTATTTACCGACCAGAAGAGCCTTAAGTATCTGTTCTCACAGAAAAAGCTGAACATGAGACAGAGAAGATGGCTAGAACTTCTAAAGGACTACAATTGCGAGATACTTTATCATCCGGGGAAGGCTAACGTTGTAGCTGATGCTTTGAGTAGGAAGAGCCTAGGGATGTATCGTATATGATGGTTAGGGAGCATGATTTCCTAGAGCAGTTTACTAGTCTCAGTTTGGGAGTTGTGCCTTCTGACATTGATACAGGCTATGTGATAGCTTGTCTACGCTTGGAGCCGGATCTGTTGGACAGGATCAGAGTGGTTCAGTAGACTGATCCGTTTTGAATGGATGTGAGTAGTCAGATGCAAAAGGGCACAGTGACTGAGTTTGAGTTGAGTTTTGATGGACTACTGAGGTTTAGAGGCAGATTGTGTGTTCCCGAGGATCTAAGACTTAGGAGATTGATATTGGTGGAAGCTTATTCGTCGAGGTATACGTTAAATCTGAGGAGTAACAAAATGTATCAGAACCTCCAGAAGGTATACTGGTGGTCGAGTATAAAGAGAGATGTAGCAGACTTTGTGGCAAAGTGTCTCGTATGTCAATAGGTGAAGGTAGAGCATTAGAAACCTGCAGGGTTATTGCAGCCTCTACCTATACCAACATGAAAATGGGAGCATATCACCATGGATTTCGTGATGGGTTTACGAGAACCCGTAGGAATCACGATGTTATATGGGTGATCGTCGACAGACTGACGAAGTCAGCCCACTTCCTAGCTATGAGCGTGACCGATACTCTGAGTTCATTAGCAGAGTTGTATGTACGTGAGGTAGTGAGGTTACACGGTGTACCAGTGAGCATAGTCTCTGATAGGGATTCCCGCTTCACTTCCCACTTTTAGGGACATTTTCAGGAAGCCATGGGAACCCAATTGAGTTTGAGCACCGCTTTCCATCCTCAGACAGATGGTCAGTCAGAGAGGACTATACAGACCCTGGAGGATATGCTGAGAGCATGTGTGCTAGATTTTAGAGGCTCCTGAGATGACCACTTGCTACTAGTCGAGTTCACCTACAACAACAATTATCATTCGAGTATCGGGATGGCACCGTATGAGGCTTTATATTGTCATAGATGTCGTTCCCCTATTGGATGAGAAGCACTGGGTGACAGTAAAATTTTCACTCCTGACATGGTTACGCAAGCATCTGAGGACGTCCACTTGATTGTAGAGAGACTGAGGACAGCTCAGAGTAGACAGAAGAGTTACGCTGACAGGAGCCGTAGGCCACTAGAGTTGCAGTTGTGAATCCGTGTTTTTGAAAGTTTCTCCTTCAAAGGGCATAACGAGATTTAAGAAGAGAGGGAAGCTAAATCCTCGCTATATTGGACCCTTTGAGATACTTGATCGAGTGGGAGATAAGGCTTATAGGTTGGCATTGCCACCGGACTTATCAGGTGTCCATAATGTCCTCCACATATCGATGCTTCAGAAGTATCACCCGGATCCGGCACATGTGATTAGTTATGAGCCTTTGGAGCTCCGAGAGGACATGTCATATGTTGAGCGACCGATTCAGATATTGGATAGGAAGGAGAAGGTATTTAGATCAAAGACCATTGGGTTAGTGAAGATTCTCTGGCAGCATCATACTTCAGAGGAGGCTACTTGGGAGCTAGAGAGTCTAATGCGAGAGAAGTACCCTCACCTATTTGATGACTGACTTGGTTCTAATTTCGAGGACCAAATTTTTTGACTGGGGGAGGATTGTCAGACCCGCATTTTATGCAGCCAGTACCTTATGATTCCTATGTGTATGAACACTCTATTATTATAGTTGAATCATAAGAAGAGTATTTACTATCATGCAATCGACTATTTAAGAAATTAAAAATGCATGTAAGCTACATAACAGCGAGATAAGGGTTAAAGTGATTCCCGAACAAGTACAGGGGTAAAACGATCAAATGACTGAAATCCGGTATAATTTCGATAAGATAATTTCATAAAAAATATGAAATTGAGGAATCTTGATCAAAATCAAGGAAAATATTTAATTTCGAGTCCAATTGATCAAGATATAAATTTATTAGAATTTATCAAAATTTTTACCTCGAAAAACGAGCCCAAAAATAGGAGAAAAATATACCGAAAAGGTAAAATTGGACTGATAAATTCATTTACAGATTAAATGAATTTAATATGATTTTTTTTGATATTTTTGGGATTTTTATTTTTATTTTAATGAATAAAATAATAATAAAAATCTATTATAAATAATAAAAGAAAAAAAAGAAATTGAAAATCAGAAAACGAAATTTGGAAAGGAATATCGGAGAGAGAGAAGAGGCAAGCCTAGGAAGAAGGACCACTGGACGGCCACCATCCGGTGACCAGCGGCCAGGCAAGGGGTCAGAAAAGGAAGAGGAGGTCCGTTCGCACCCATCAGCACCGGCAATGCGCTCTACCAATGCCAGACGCCGACAAATCGAAGAGGAGAAGGCCGAGAGGAAAAGAGGAATTCGGCGGCCATCGGCGATGCTTAGTCCCGATCGAGGCAAGTCGAGAGGTCCCTAAGCTATGGCACGTCGAACGACAGTGGTGAGATGCCGGGAACCGAACGAACGACACCAGTACGGCCAAAGGAAGCCTGAACCAGTCGGCGGTTCAGGGAAGAACCTTCTACGCTGAACCGGACCGGACCGGTTTAGCCAAGGAGAAAAGGAGAAAAGGAAGAAAAAAGAAAGAAAAAGGAAAAGGAAAAGTTTTGGAATTTCATTGGACTTCGGGTAAGTCGATACGAGGTCAAAAGTGACCGATTTGATTTTCGATAAATTTATTTAAATTATATTTAATCCAAAATTTACCCGGAGTTAAATATACAAAATTGTGCAGCTAGACGATAAATTTTGAACGGAAGCCCGATCGA
This sequence comes from Firmiana major, assembly GCA_033439115.1. Lineage (NCBI taxonomy): Eukaryota > Viridiplantae > Streptophyta > Magnoliopsida > Malvales > Malvaceae > Firmiana > Firmiana major. The sequence goes on along the minus strand of CM065908.1, from coordinate 37,429,600 downwards.
ACTTTGATTTGCCTACCATGGCATAATCTCGGGTAAGTAAAGCTCATTTACGACAATTTATGTGATTATTGCATATTTAAGATTTATTTTACGCATTTCGGATTAAATTCTGCATTTAGTGAATTATATTCGAAATTTCGAATTAACTGTCATAAATGATATACGGGCCATCCAAAGAGCTTGAAATAAAGCCCAATGGGTATTGATAGACCCAATGAGTTGATAGACCCTGATGAAAGGAAATAATACGTGGAAAACGGGCTTAATACGGATTAAGGCCCAATTTAGAGTATTTAGGCCCATTTAGAGTAAACGGGCACAATTAAGTGAAATGAACTGTATTAAATGTGTAATAAAGTAGGGAATGTGAAATTAATCCAGTGGATGGTTAAATGCAGCTCCAGAGTCATATTGAGAGTGACCGGACTGCGAGATTTGGACAGCACAGAGGAAGAGAGGTCACACTACGTGATCCGAGGTAAGGGACTTTTGTGAGTAGTTAGAGATACCTGCACGTATTTTCATCTGCTTTTACATTCACTTAAAAAACTCTGAGGGTCAGAGAAAGTGAATAATAATTATTGTGACCCGATAGTGGTAAATTATGATTTTACTCCTAGTTAGTCAAAAAGTCAACTTTTGTGAAAAGTTGTAAAAAGTATGGAAACCACCATTTTGAGTGTTTTACTGTTGTTTAGCAGAAGAATAAATAGATAGGCTAATGGTTTTAAGGTTGATGTAAATTAAGCACACTTTATAGTGCTGAGAATGATATTTTGTAAACCATCCCTTTTTTAAAGAGCCATCTATCATATTATGTGAGAATAAATCATGATGGAGCACAACTCACATTGGATTTCATATATTTTCCACATATATTAGTGCGGGACATGATTTGCACTAGATTTCCATGACATGCATGATAGAGTGCTGGAGTTATTACTCGTACTCAATTTTATGTGATTTATGCATGAGAGAGTGCTGGAGCGATTAACTCGTACTCGAATTTTACATGAGATACATGACATAGTACTTGAGCTATTGCTCATACTTGATTTGATGAATTTTATGCATAGCATGGTACTGGAGCTATTGCTCATACTTGATTTGAAACATGAACTATGCATTGACCTAGTTGCTGGAGCTTTACTCGCACTAGAGTTGAGTTTGTGATGTGAATAGTGTCTAAGCGGAGTGTTGACTATGAGTCGCGCTCAAAGGCGCGCACTGTATGTGATATATAATACATGTTGAAAACCATGCTTGATTTCCTCGTGTAGACTGAGTGTCACACCATGAGAGGGTCGCATGAGGATTTAGAGATGTGGTATGATATTCCATGGTTTTGAGGGCTAAAACCTATGGCAGGCACCCCGACTGTGATGTAGGGTCCATGGAGTATGTTGTACTGTGCATGTGGCATGGAGTACACTGTACCGTGTGATGTTGTAGAGTTGAGAAGAATATAGTCGGCAGTTGTGATGGACTGACCCCCTCCCATTGCAGCAGTGATGCCCCGCACACCGAGTACTATGTTGCTTAGGATCACCATTGTCGAATATGATCATAGTCCAGGATACTATTTACATTTTCACCATAGAGTCTCACATGATATATCACCTGATTGACTGATTTAAATTACGGATAGACCTGAGGGATGGGTCGGACTCCGATTTTGTGTTGTGAATGATTTAAATGCCATATTTACTGTGATTTAAATATAAATGGCATGATTTATCTAAAGGCATTGTGATATTATAAAGATGCATTGTTTTGCACTACATGCCTACATTTGAGAAAGAAAGCATGATTTCTGTACATGGGATTTAATCTGTACAAGTATATATATTTATATTTAACAACATGCTTTGAAAATGAGTTAAGGAAATAACGTTTTGAGGCATAGCATTATTTTGAGTAGATAGTGTAGATATCTACTTGCTTGCCTGATTTCCTTACTGAGCGCGTTGTATGCTCACCCCCCTTTCTTTACATCTCTCTACAGAGCATCAGCAGTAGAGTGAGAGCTTTTGAGGGATAGTATTCCTGTGTCCGCTGCTATTTCCTATCAATCGACAGGTATACATGTTTTGTACGATTATGTATCTAAACATAAAAACAGCACAGTGATGTATACGATATATATTATGGGGAATGTATTTATATTAGATTTTATATGATCTCATATGTATTATAAAAGAATTTACAGTCAGTAATAATATATTGACATGTATGTATGATAATGGATGACATGGTATGTGAGAAAGCTAACATCGAATCATAGCCCAACCATTGAAGAGAGGAAAGGTAAGTTAAAAATGCGAAAAAATTGTAGTGATTTTTGGTTAAGTCAGGATGGGTCATGACAAGGTTTCACTCGGTATGGGGTAGATAAGACCTACCGCAGGCTCCCCCAATCTATGTTATGGGTCCGCGGTGTACGATGTACCGTGTATATCACTTGGAGTACGATGTACTGCATGGTTGAGATATTAATGAGAAAAGTCTGGTGGAGAACTAACCCACCTTCGTTCCACCATGATACCCCGCACACCGGAATCTGTGTGGTCTGGGATGTTATGTGACATAATTGGCCAACATAGTCCATGAGCTTATAGTGACCTGTCTCCTTGCTTGATTTACTTACTACCATATGATTTTAATCTATAAGTGTGATTGTGACTGTCCAAGGTAGACCCAAGGGAGGGGTCGAGCCTTATGGACTTGATTTGTGAAATGATGATGATGTTTGTGATTGAGAATCGATTTTTATGGGATTTTGATGTATTTGAGAAAGAGATAAGTTTTAAAAAGGATGTTTCAAGTGAATTTCCCTTTTTATTATGTGATCTGACAATTGAGCATGAGATGGTTTGTATATGATGATTTACCATGTTTTATTATGCCAATTTACATGATTTTAATACATGATATATGTATACGCATATGGCATAGTAGAGAGAGTAGTTATCTACCATGCTTGCATTATTGCCTTACTGAGCGTGTGGTTGCTCATCCCTCTTTATTTTCCCCCTCCTACAGAGTGTACATAGTAGCCCAGTGAGGATTGAGGCATTGTGTTTTTGGATATCCGCTGCTTCCATCGCCGAAAGGTATATGCACAAGATTCTTTTTGTATATAAACAATGTAATGGCACAGTAATGATTGAGTTGTAATTATGGGGGATGTAGATGTCAGTAAACATGTTCTGTATGAGTAAATGATTTAATTTCAAATATATGACATCTTTTTTATTAATTGTGGATGAATGGTAAGTGGTGATTATTATTGACTCACAACCCAACAGTGTGTGATGAGTTTGTTCACGACCGGGTAAGGTAACAGTAAAATGCGAAAAAATTATAGTGATTTTCGGTTAAAGGGAATGAGAATGGGTCGTGACAGGATATCACCCCTATCTACTTCCACACGGGATGTGGGTCAAATCCTGCCCACCGGTCCATAGCAGATCTCGTCTGAAGATGGCATATCACATCTCAACACGGTACAACGTACTCCATGCTACCTGTACAGTACAGCGTACTCTGTGGACCCACATCAACACATCATATCACGCCACATCTAAAAAATGCACGTGTGAGCCTATTTAATCGCTACAACCTCTTGTCTACCCGAAGCTCCTAACACGGGTAATCAATCATGTCAAAACAATGCACATGCGAGCCTATTTAATCGGTATGACCCCCAGTCTACCCGAAGCTTCATGCATTGCAACAAGTAAGGTGGGGATCTAATGCGAGCTATGCTCCAGCACCATGCCAAAACGAGTATAAAAATCCATGTGAAAACTAGTGCGAGCTAAGCTCCAGCACTCATGTGTATAAAGCACGTCAAATCTCATGTGAGTCATACTCTAGCACGCTTTCATTCTCACGAAAACCATATAGGTGGCTCAAATCTTTATAAAGTATGGTTAACAAACCAAAACAACTCATTTCTTTTGCAAATCATTTCAAATGTCAGGCAACCTACCAATCATTTGCTAAAAAGCAATAAAACATGATTTTCAAAGCATTATTCTTTTGTTTTCATGCACATTTCTTAAACACCCAACTTTTTTCCCTTCAATCACCCAATATCATTTCCTAATATCTCATGCATTCTAGCAAAACATTTAAGCACCCAAATTGTGCACATATATCTCTAAGAGTCCACAGAATTCCCTTACCTCAATTTACTTGAGTGCGACTCTCTTCCTCTTAGTTTCTGGCGCTCTTGGCTTGTCTTGCTCCGGTGTATCCTCGGGAGCTGCAATTCATTCACTAATTCACTTGAGTTAATTTCGCTAACTCACATTTTGACCTCACTAGTCAATATAATCCATTTATGCATTTTACCAATGCCTTAATCCACATTTTACCCCTTTTTGGTAAATCTCACAATCTATTCACTAGCAACAACTTAAAATCATACCCATAACCTTATTATCCTCAATACACTCCACTTTCTCACACTATACCATTTCTAGGTCATAATCATTCCAATACATTTTAGATAGTTTCTAACAATACTAAGCACCCCGAATCAACCACAACCATCAATAGCTTAACAATGTACTTAGGTATTTCCATTAGAAACTCACCTAGCTTGATTTCCTCTTTGCTCTAATGGAAATGCACCTTATTGCTTAAATCCAATGAATGGGGAAATGCCTCCCAACTATGTTGTTCCTCTTTTTGATGTGAACAACTTTGTCTCTAATAGTCTTCCCTCAAATCTCCTTGAAAATGGTTGGATTTAGAGAGAAAAAGCTAGCTTTTGAGTTGAAATGGAAAGGGTGAAGTGTTTTCCTGAAATCTGCAGATTCACTGCTCCTATTTATAGAATTTGCTTGATGAGATCGATCTGCTCTAGGAGGAGATCAATCTGGTCCCTTTAAATCCCTTTTTTTCACGACATTTTAAGCATGAGATTGATATGTCGAAGCTTGAGATCGATCTGCTCCAAACAGAGAGCTAAGTAGATCGATCTGTGTGCTTGAGGATCGATCTTTTCATTACAGAATATTTAGGAGATCGATCTGGCCCCATTGGAGATCGATCTACCCTATATCATTGCTCAAATAAGAGCATTCAGGCTCTTCCAGATCAATCTCCCATCTCATAATATCGATCTGTCATTCATATTTCTAGATTTTCTACAGTTTTTCTGCAGCAACACTTACCAAACTTCATACATTTTGTTGCCATGATCATTTTCTCATCCAATCATCTTTGAGACTTGAAAATGGCATCCATTCATACTTTATACCAATTAAAACTTGTGTGAAATCTTGGTATATCCAAAGGTACAGGATATAAACCAAATGGAAGTGCACAACTTATGAAATCTTCCTTCCATTTTACCATACCACTCATATTCCATTCCACTCACATTCTTCACATATTTAAGTCCATTTCTTCATATTCATATATAATGTAACTTGTACGTACATTCACAACTCTTATTACAAGTGTGTACACTAAACTTCTGGACTTACATCACATATACTTCACATTACAAGTATATCACCCAACTTATGATTCTCATTTACATTTCTATGTACCTATATACAATTATACATATATGGGGTCTCACACTTTTAATATTTTATTGTCTGTTCATGATGTTTCACTTTGTCTGAAGTTGATATATTTTATATGAATTTAACTTGTCTATAGGGTATTTATGCTTTTTTAATTAATTCATACAATTTGATAAATTTGTGTATGTAATTTATTCATTTTAGTTTGTTTATCTTATTTGATTAATTTTTTATGTTGTTCATTTTAGAATTAGACACATTAATAGAAATTTAGTTGTAGTTTAGAATATTAACATTATATATAATTTATAAGATGTTTTATGTATAAATAAATAAATAGATAAATAAAAATAATAATAAGAACAAATATGAATTATCCAACGATAGAATTCTAAAGGGACTGTGTTTGAGTAGCACTTTTGGAGATCTTGAGGTGAGAATATTCTTTTAAATCTGATGAGTTTGATGGAAAATTCAAAAGGATATTTCTAATATATAATTCATAAGAATTAAAATTAAAATGAGATTAATAAATCAAAATTAAATAATTAAGAATTAGGAAATGAATTAAAATTAATAAAAATTAATAGAATCAAAATAAAATAAATATTAAAATATTTCAATAAATATGAGTTATTTCAAGGATAGAATTTAAAGCTGAGAGAGTTCCCTCTTAAGGTTTGACCAACTCGATGGAAGGTCTAGAGGAAAGATTTTAATATCAAATAATTTATGTTTATTTAAAAGATGTAAAAATAAAAATAATAATAGGATAAAGTAAAAAAAATAAGAATAAGAATAAAAGTAGGAATGAGAATAATAATTAAGAATGATAAAAATTGGGTAAGACTCCTGATAAGAATTTTCCTAATACATTTAAATCATTCGACAATAGAACGACTCGTTGATTCTACTTGAATACTCTTGAGATGAAAAAAACTTTTGAGTTAGTCGACCAGCTTGATGGACGAGATTGAAAAGATTTTTCAATATGTAAGCATATCAAATTAAAGAAAACGAAAGGAAAAATTATGATAACTTTAGACTATCTGGTACCATTTTAGGATAGGTGTTGTGATAGTGTTAATCCTTCCTCACACGTAATTGTACTCCCCAACCCTAGGATTCTTTGAACCTAAACCAAGCTTATTCTTAGTTTGAATTGTCACGACCCTCAACTTACCAAAATACGTACAAATTTTTCGCATTTTCATGTGTTGTTTATTAATCATCCTTACCTCAATCGTGATCAGCTACACATTCAACAGTTGGGTTGTGTATTAATGTCTACCTCATCCATCCATAACAATTTAATTTTGAAAGTAAATACTTTTTTAAATACATTAGAGTTATTGTTTACAAGTGTTTACATTGCTTTACATTCCCAATGTTTACATACAAAATGCTACTGTGCTATGTCTAGTTTAGATACAAAATAATTCAAGTGTGTATACCTTAAGCGATGGGATGCAGCGGATACCAAAAGGGATAGCCTCCAGTCGCCCACAATCTATACTCAAAGCTCTGTAGAGAGGGGGAAAATAAGGGGGGGTAAGCAAACCACACGCTCAGTAAGGCAATCATGCGAACAGGTAGATACTGCACTATCTACGTGATCATAATGCCATGCTCAAAAGCATTCAGTTCATCATTTTATCTCAAAACGTAAGTGTATGATTGTATTAATGGTATGTAAAGCATTCATGCTATTAAAAATTTAGTGCACGAAATCCCATTCAAAGCATGGCATTAACCATCACGCATATTTCATAAGTAAAGCATGCCATTAATCATCATGCATATTTCACAAGTAAAGCATGGCATTAAACATCATGCATCAGTGCACTTTAAAAACCATTAACATACTTTCATCTCAAAACACTTCAACTCTAGTCAGGATTCGGCCCCTCCCTCGGACTATCCCGACCCAAAAAACATTTCAAACATTGATTTATTCTCAAAGCAATAGACAAGTGAGATAGGCAATTCAATAAGGGAAATAACCTCTAGGTCTATGGTAATAACCTGTGATACCGACTAGGCGGATCAGGTGTACGGGATATCACCACTATCTGCTTCCACACGGGAGGGTGGGTTAAATCCAGCCTGTCGATCCATAGCAGATCTCTTCCGAAGACGGTATATCACATCTCAACACAGTACAACGTACTCCATGCTACCTGCATGGTACAGCGTATTTCGTGGACCCACATCAACACATCATATCACGCCACATCTAAAAAATCCAAATGTGAGCCTATTTAATCGGTACGACCTCTGGTCTACCCGAAGCTCCTAACACAGCTAATCAATCATGTCAAAACAGTGCACATACGAGCCTATTTAATCGATGTGACACCCAGTCTACCCGAAGCTCCAAGCACGGCAACAAGTAAGGTAGGCATCTAATGCGAGCTATGCTCCAACACTGTGCCAAAACTAGTAAAAATCCATGTGAAAACTAGTGCAAGCTAAGCTCCTGCACTCATGTGTATAAAACACGTCAAATCTGGTGCGAGTCATACTCTAGCACTCTTTCATTCTCACAAAAACCATGTAGGTGGCTTAAATCTTTGTAAAGTATGGTTAACAAACCAAAACAACTCATTTCTTTTGCAAATCATTTCAAATGTCAGTCAACCTACCGATCATTTACTAAAAAGCAGTAAAACATGATTTTCAAAGCATTATGCTTTTGTTTTCATGCACATTTCTCAAACACCCAACTTTTTCCCTTCAATCACCCAATTTCATTTCCTAACATCTCATGCATTCTAGCAAAGCATTTGAGCGCCCAAATTACGCACAGATATCTCTAAGAGTCCACACAATTCCCTTACCTCAATTTACTTGAGTGCGACTCTCTTCCTCTTAGTTTCTTATGCTCTTGGCACGTTTTGCTCCAGTGTATCCTCGAGAGCTGCGATTCATTCATCAAACACTTGAGTTAACGCCTTTAACTCTTATTCAACTATGCATTTGTCCAATGCCTTAAATACACATTTTACCCTTTTGTGGTAAATCTCACCATTTATCCTAAAATCAACACCTCCAAATCATACCCACGACATAATCATCATCCTAAGATAACTCATTCATCATTAATATTTCCACATTTCACTTTCTCACACTAGACCATTTCTAGGTTATGGTGGATTCTTTACTTTCTAGGTTATTCCTATCATTCATATGTACATTAAACAACTCTAAAATCAATATCCAAACAATGTACTTGAGTTGTTTCATTAGAAACTCACCTAGCTTGATTTCCTTTTTGCTCCAAATGAAAATGCACTCTTGTCCTTCAATCCAACAAATGGGGAAATGCCTCCAAGCTATGTCGTTCTTCTCTTTGATGTGAACAACTTTACGTCTTATAGCCTTCCCTCAAATCTTCTGGAAAATGGCCGGATTTAGAGAGTAAAATCTAGGTTTTTGGGTTTGGAATGGAGAGGGAATGGTTATTTTTGTGATTTGCAGACTTCAGCTGCTCCTATTTATGGATTCAACTGGATGAGATCGATCTTCCTTGGGTGGAGATCGATCTGGTCCCCTTAATTTTCTCTTTTTCACAATATTTTCAAGCATGAGATCGATCGGTCGAAGCTTGAGATCGATCTGCTCCCAAACAGAGAGCTAAGGAAATTGATTTGTTCCTTTAAGGATCGATCTGCATTTCACAGAATGTCTAGGAGATCGATCTGGCTCCCTTGGAGATCAATCTGTCCTGTTCCATAGCTCAAAATAAGAGCATTTTGTCTTTTTCAAATCGATCTCTCATCCTATGTGATCGATCTGCCCTTCATATTTCCAGATTTTCTGCAGTTTTTCTGCAGCAACACATACCAAACTTTATACTTTTTTTTGCCATGTTCATTTCCTCATCCAATCATCTTTGGGACTTGGAAATGGCATTAATTCATACTTTATACCTATTCAAACTTGTGTGAAATCTTTGTATATCCAAAGGTACTTAATATAAACCAAATGGAAGTGCACAACTTATGCAATTCTCTTTCCATTTCACCATACTACTCATAACCCATTCTACTCACATTCTCCACATGTTTAAGTCTATTTCTTCACATTCATACATAATGTAACTTGCATGTACAATCACAACTCTTATTACATGTGTGTACCTTAAACTTATGGACTTACATTACATACACTTCACTTATGAAATCATAGTATAACTCCATTTATAATTCTATGTACATATTACAATTATACATATACGGGGTCTCACATTCTCCCGCACTTAGAACATTTGGTCCTCCAAATTGGAACCAATCATTCTGTGAACAACTCGGGATACTTCTCCGGCATCAAACTCTCCAATTCCCATGTGGCTTCTTCCATAGTGTGAAGTTGCCAAAGGACTTTCACTAAGGGAATTGTCTTTGTCCTCAACACTTTATCTTTTCTACCCAGTATCTGAACTGGCATCTCAATGTATGTCACATCTTCATTGAGCTCCAAAGGTTCTATCACGCCCTGAAAATGCAGAAAATAGGGCAAATTTAAAACTTTTTACTCAACAATTCACAATTAAGAGTGCATTCCTGTGCAGTGTCATACATCATCACACTTATCATACCTCATGATCTCGTCATTAAATAGTATATACCATATCATATACATTACTCGATCTCAAGATAATTAATCCTAATACATCCCATACAATGTTATACATCAAGTGTCTATAATTAAAATAATTGTCTGGGTACATGAAAAGATAAAAGATACCTCAAAATACAATATATGGCCTAAAGCTCAAATCCTCCACTAGCCACTACTCTGTACGTCGCAGGGAAACCTTTTTTTTTCACTTGAAGAAATCTGGGGGGAAAGAAAACAGGGTGAGCTTCTAAATCGCTCAGTAAAGGGGGTAAGGAACTCATTATATAAACCATAATGCACATCATAAAATATTTATTTGTATGTGAAACTCAGTATACTCATTTGAAAACCATAGCATGAAAGTACTCAAAACAACATTCTCATATCTCAAATCATGTGAAAACATGAAGTAAAAAGGCTCAGTCTAGAGCAGTAATCAAGCATGTGAAAATAATGCGATAATGGCTTTCTCAATATACGTGATAAAATCACTGTAATAATAATGCACGTGGCGCAGCCACTAAACACACGTGGCATAGCCACTAATTTAGATTCACACGTGGCACAACCACAGAATAGGGTTTCACGTGGCAACGGCCACCAAATATACGTGGCATAGCCACTGATTTAGATTCACACGTGGCACAGCCACAGAATAGGGTTTCACGTGGCAACGACCACCAAATATACGTGGCATAGCCACTGATTTAGATTCACACGTGGCACAGCCACAGAATAGGGTTTCACGTGGCAACGACCACCAATTAGGGTTCTCACGTGGCAACGACCACCAAATATACGTGGCACAGCAACAGAATGGGGGATCTCACGTGGCAACGGCCACCAATTAGGGTTCTCACGTGGCAACGGCCACCAAATATACGTGGCACAACCACAGAATGGGGGATCTCACGTGGCAACGGCCACCAATTAGGGTTCTCACGTGGCAACGACCACCAAATATACGTGGCATAGCCACAGATTGGGGGATCTCACGTTACCAGAACGGAGAAGAATCGGACTTACATGCTACCAGAGCAACGCCCGGTGTGTACTCAAAATCACACACCTAAGTCTTTATCACATAAGACTGGTTTGCCTTCACGTAGAACTCATAGTGGTTTTTCTCTCATAAAACTCATTTGAAAACCGTTTTGTACTTAACACAAAACATATTAAAATCGAGTTCCAACCGACAAAGCACGCACACATTTCTCAAATCTCGATATTGCCTTAACGTAGAGCCCAATTATAAACTCATAAAAACATTGGGCTCCAACCGACTATAAAAATTGTGTGCATTCTCATCAAAACACAACACATCAAACATGCTTATTTTATAAATCGTAAATCATGCTATAATAGTTCACAAATCACATACACAAATGGTTTAGTTTCCCTTACCTCTTTGCACCTCGTATAGTGCAATTGTTTCCCCCTTGTCACGGACTAGTCTCGCATTCCACTCTGAAACTCTCGAGCTGTCCAAACGATGTTAAAACATCAATACTCATCATTACAGTAACCTCAATTCTCAAAATCGAGCATAATTGCTCATAACACCTCAAATCGCTCGATTCTCGTAACTCTACCCCAAACTACAATCTCATTCACAACATCCCCACGTTCTACATTTCTCATGTCAAATTATCTATGTTAATTCACCACATTGTCTAAATTTCCATTTATAGCTCAAAATTTCCACAATTACCAAAATTGCTAAATATCACTATCACTCCAACTACATTGTAATTTCATCAATCCCTAATCATTTTCCAACTATTTCAACTCAATGCTAACAGCCATTATCACCAAAATCATCTCAAATATCAAGATCGAGGTTTAGAAATTACCCAAAACTTATGGAGAGCTTATCTCTTGCCTCGATTCAATCCGTCTTCCGATTTCCAAGTATGTTATTCTCCCTTTGATGAGGAACAACTTTCCTTCTTGTCACAGCCTCTGATTTGGACGAAAATGGGTGCTTTGGATGAGTAAGAAAGCTAGGGCTCGATGAAAATGGGGTTTGGAAGAGAGAGAAAATGAAATTACAGGAGAAAGTAAGGGTTCCTTATATAGACTGAAGGTAGGAGATCGATCTGGCTCTTGATGAGATCGATCTGCAGATGAATTTGGGGATGATTTGGGGTAATTTTATGCCTAGGAAATCGATCTGTCGAGGGGTGAGATCGATCTCTTTATGGCTTTATGAGATCCATTTGCTCCTTGAGGAGATCGATCTTCTCCCAAACAGAAACGTTTGGAGATCGATCCCTTCCTCATGAGATAGATCTTCTCTCAAACAGAATCATAAGGAGATCGATCATCTTCCATTGGAGATCGATCTGCTCCTTAAATTCCTCCTTCCTTGTCATTTTTAACTCACCAGATCGATCTCTCCTTCCCCAAGATCGATCTGACCTCTTAGTTTCACACTTATGTTAAACACTTACACATAAATCTCCAAATATAATTTCCACAATTCACTTAGCTCAATAAATTACACTTCAAGTTCTTATTACATCATTAAAATATATCTAAAATTCTCAGATCTCACATCCTCCCCACCTTAAAAAGAATTTGGTCCTCCAAATTCAACTCAACTAGTCAAATAGATGGGGGTATTTCTCCTTCATGAGATTCTCTAGTTCCCACGTTGCCTCTTCCATTGAGTGATGTTTCCACAGAACTTTCACTAATGGGATGCTCTTGGTTCTAAGTACCTTCTCCTTCCTATCGAGAATCCGGACGGGTTCCTCAGTGTAGCTCATGTCTTCTTGTATGTCCATCCCTTCATACTCTATGACATGAGAAGGGTCCGGGTGGTACTTCCTCAACATAGACACATGAAAAACATTGTGTATTCCGGACATCTGTGGGGGTAATGCTAATCTGTAGGCTACCTCTCCCACTCTCTCAAGGATCTCGAGTGGTCCTATGTATCGAGGACTCAATTTCCCTTTCTTCCCAAACCGCATGATACCCTTACTCGATGATATTTTCAGAAATACTGCATCACCAACATCAAACTCGAGTGGCCGTCTAAGCACATCCGCGTAGCTTTTCTGTCTACTCTGTGTAGCCCGTAACCTCTCATATATGAGTTTCACACTCTGTACAGCTTGCTTAATAAGTTCAGGAGCATTTATCTTTCGGTCACCGACTTCTTCCCAAGCTACAGGGGATCTACACCTCCTACCATATAGAGCCTCAAAAGGTGCCATTCCAATACTTGCATGATAGCTGTTATTGTACGCAAACTCTGCTAGGGGCAGGTGATCATCCCATGATCCCTTAAAATCCATTGTACACGCCCTCAACATATCCTCTAGGGTCTGAATAGTCCTCTCTGACTGACCATCTGTCTGAGGATGATAGGCGATACTAAAACTCAATCGAGATCCCATGGACTCCTGAAACTGGGTCCAAAATCTAGAAGTAAACCGGGAATCTCTATCAGAAGTAATACTCACTAGAGCCTCATGTAATGTAGCTATCTCGCTGACATACAGTTCAGCTAAGGCATCTATAGTATCTACGCTCTTGATGGCAAGGAAGTGGGCACTGTTAGTCAATCTATCCACTATAACCCATATGGCGTCACGACCTCTTCGGGTCCTCGGTAAACCCATAATAAAGTCCATAGTGACATTCTATCATTTCCATGTAGGTACAGGTAAGGGCTGTAGTAGTCCTCCGGGATTCTGATGCTCAGCTTTCACTTGCTGGCATACTAAACACCTGGCCACATACTCTGCCACGTCTCACTTCATACCACTCCACCAATACACCTTTCTCAAGTCTCGGTACATCTTAGTACTCCCTGGGTGCATGGTGTATCGCGAGCAGTAGGATTCTCTCAGTATCTGTCTCTTTAGGGTATCATCGTCCGGTACACAAATTCATCCTTTGAATCTCAACAATCCATCCTCACTTATGGTGAGATCCGACTGCAAGGTCTGTTCAGCTTGGCTAACCATATTTATCAACCTCTGATCACTGTGCTGCCCAGTTCCAATCTGATCCATGATTTTGGTCTCTATTCGCAAGCTAGCCAAAAATCCAGTCTCTACCTCTTTAACTCTGATCCAAAGTCCGACGAACTGCTCCAGTAAATCCCATTCCCTGATCATCATAGCAGATATCATACTCTTCCTGCTCAGGGCATCAGCAACTACATTCGCCTTACCCGGATGATATAGAATCTCGCAGTCATAATCCTTAAAGAGTTCCATCCATCTCCTTTGTCTCATGTTTAACTCTTTCTGATCAAAGAGATATCTCAAACTCTTGTGATCAGTGAAGATCTGGAATCTTTCCCCATATAAGTAGTGTCGCCAGATCTTCAAGGCAAATACCACAGCAGCTAACTCCAAATCATGCGTGGGGTAATTCCGCTCATAGTCTTTCAACTGTCGCAATCCATATGCTATCACTCTTCCATGCTGCATAAGCACACACTCTAATCCCTGATGAGAAGTATCGCTATACACCGAAAATCCTCCTGATCCCTCAGGAATAGTTAACACAGGTGCCGCTGTTAATCTCCTCTTTAACTCTTGAAAACTGAGCTCACACTGATCAGTCCATATGAACGGAGTCTCTTTACGCGTGAGTTTAGTCAAAGGAACGGCAATCCTGGAAAATCCTTCCACAAACCTTCTGTAATATCCTGCCAAACCAAGGAAGCTTCGTAACTCGGTAACTATCCTCGGTCTTTCCCAGTTAAGCACAGTCTCTACTTTACTTGGATCCACTGATACCCCTTCCTCTGAGACTATATGACAAAGGAAAGCTATTCGATCCAGCCAAAACTCACACTTACTAAGCTTCCCATATAATTGCTTATCTCAGAGTATCTGAAGTACTAACCACAAATGCTGTGCATGCTCCTCAAACGACTGAGAGTACACCAGGATATCATCAATAAAGACTATCACAAACTTATCCAGATAGTCTCTGAACACCTCGTTCATTAATCTCATAAATGCTGCAGGGGCGTTCGTCAATCCATAGGACATCACTAGAAATTCATAATGGTCATACCTCGTCCTGAAGGCCGTTTTTGGAATATCTTATTCCTTGATCCTCAATTGGTGATAGCCCGATCTCAAATCAATCTTAGAAAAGACTGATGCCCCTTTCAGCTGATCAAGTAGATCATCAATCCTAGGCAATGGATATTTGTTCTTCACTGTGGCTTTATTCAACAACTGGTAGTCTACGCATAATCTGAGACTACCATCCTTCTTCTTGACAAATAATACTGGTGCTCCCCATGGTGAAACACTGGGTCTAATAAACCCTCGATCCAATAACTCCTGTAGTTGTTTCTTCAATTCCTCAAGTTCCATTAATGCCATCCTGTAGGGAGGTTTAGAGATCGGCTGAGTATCTGGTACCAAATCAATGGTAAACTCTAGCTCTCTTTCTGGTGGCAAACCTGGCAACTCATCTAAGAAAACATCCAGAAATTCACACACCACAGGTATATCCTCAATCCTCAGATGTTCCCGCTCATCGTCTGAGATGGGTGTCTCATAACCTTCACATGAACAATCATATTTAATATTCTCCAAAATAATATTAAAATTCTCAAATTACTTACTAGAATTCCACATATTCATTTCCTCAATATCTCAACCGTACACTATAAGGTTCAGGTAGGGAGAAAGTTACAATCTTAGTGTAGCAGTCTAAACTCGCTCGATTGGTTGCTAGCCAATCCATTCCCAAAATTACATCAAACCCATGTATATTCAACATGATTAGATCTGCTAACATCACTCTATCTCCCACCTTTATCTCACATCCTTTATAGATTAACTCAGTTCTCTGGGATTCACGCATAGGGGTATTTACATGTAGTATATACCGTAGGGGTTCAAACTTCAAATTTAATCTACATGAAAAATGCTCAGAAATGAACGAATGCTTAGATCCTAGATCTATCAACGCATGAGCCTTATGATTACAGACAGAGAGTGTACCTCTTATAGTTTCTGTAGAAGTGTCAGCAGTCTCCTTATCTAAGGCAAACACACATCCCTGTGTAACAGGTCTCTTTCCTTTCTCTACAGCAGTGGCCCGTCTCTGGGGGTTCACTCTTTGAGGCTATTGTCTAGTGGGCTCCAAGACATGTGGTTTCTGAGGTTGAGGGCAATC
Source organism: Firmiana major (assembly GCA_033439115.1). NCBI lineage: Eukaryota > Viridiplantae > Streptophyta > Magnoliopsida > Malvales > Malvaceae > Firmiana > Firmiana major. The sequence continues at coordinate 37,413,266 of CM065908.1, read as the reverse complement.
CTTCACCATGTGACCTATGTCTCCACATCTAAAACATCCATGGATCGACCCAGTACAACTTCCCTCATGCATTCAGCCACAATTTCTGCAAAACCTTGTCTCAGGCCTGACATCTCGAGGGGTCTCCCTGATGTTAGGGTAAACTCCGGGTCTCTCTAATCTGCCCTTCTGCACCTCAATCCTTCCTCTTCTGAAGGAACCTCTCCGGGCATCTGTTTGAAAAATTGTTGGCCTCTTGCCCTTATCTCTATTCACTGCTCTGAGCTCATTCTGGGATTGTACAATTTCAATTCCTCTTTCAATCTCTTGTGCTCGTCTCAGAGCTTCTCCAAACTCAGTAATACATAGCCTTATCAATCTATCTCTGATGATGGGCTTTAATCCATACACAAACTTCTCTGTGCAGAGCTCTTCATTCTTGAAGGTCTTTGGGTCATATCTCAATAGCGCGGTGAATTGGCTCTCATAGTCATCCACAGACATATCACCCTGTACCAAACTCAGAAACTCGGCCTGTTTCTTTCTTTGGGCGGCTCGTGGTACATATTGGGTCCTAAAGGCTGTCTGAAACTCTTCCCAACCAATCACTTCCTGGCGGGACATCAGAATACCCTGGGTAGTACCACACCAATCTCGAGCTCTCCCCTTCAACATATAGATACTCATACTAACCCTCTCAAAATCGGTGCACCCCAGATAATCAAATATAATTCTCAACTCCGTCAACCACTCCTCAGCCTCGGTAGGATCCTTCTTTCCCCTAAATACGGGTGGATTCATCTTTAGAAAATCCTTCAGCCGGACCATACTTCTATCACCAGGCTGAGTGACGGGAGGCACTGGATCCATCTGTACTGGGGGTACGGGAGGTCCTGGTGGTGGTGTAGGAGTAGTACCCGAGGCATTAACTCCAAAGTGTTGCACGAATAGCGCTGCCATCTACTCAAAACCTTGCCTCACATCGGTTTTAATCCGATTAAATCGAGAGTTAGGACTCTCTGGTTGTGGGGCAGGGGGTGGAGGGGACTCTGCCTACCTCCTCGAGCACATCGTCGTCCACTCATACTCTTTCTCAACTCGTCTCCTACGCGTACATATCAAAATCGATTGAAATCTCAATCCTCAGATTCAGTTCATGACCGACTATTACAGACACTTGGGATGTAATCTATTTCACTTAACTGACACTGACAGTACTAGACACCCTAAGCTCTGATACCAAGAAAACTCTGTCACGCCCCGAAAACGTAAAAAATATGGCAAATTTAAAACTTTTTACTCAACAATTCACAATTAAGAGTACATTCCTGTGCAGTGTCATACATCATCACACTTATCATACCTCAGGATCTCGTCATTAAATAGTATATATCATATCATATACATTACTCAATCTCAAGATAATTAATCCTAATACATCCCATACAATGTTATACATCAAGTGTCTGTAATTACAATAATTGTCTGGGTACATGAAAAAATAAAAGATACCTCAAAATACAATATATGGCCTGGAGCTCAAGTCCTCCACTAGCCACTACTCCGTTTGTTGCAGGGAAACCTTTTTTTTTCACTTGAAGAAATCTAGGGGGAAAGAAAACAGGGTGAGCTTCTAAATCGCTCAGTAAAGGGGGTAAGGAACTCATTATATAAACCATAATGCAAATCATAAAATATTTATTTGTATGTGAAACTCAGTATACTCATTTGAAAACCATAGCATGAAAGTACTCAAAACGACATTCTCATATCCCAAATCATGTGAAAACATGAAGTAAAAAGGCTCAGTCTAGAGCAGTAATCAAGCATGTGAAAATAATGCGATAATGGCTTTCTCAATATACGTGATAAAATCACTGTAATAATAATACACGTGGCGCAGCCACCAAACACACGTGGCATAGCCACTGATTTAGATTCACACGTGGCACAGCCAAAGAATAGGGTTTCACGTGGCAACGGCCACCAAATATACGTGGCATAGCCACTGATTTAGATTCACACGTGGCACAGCCACAGAATAGGGTTTCACGTGTCAACGGCCACCAAATATACGTGGCATAGCCACTGATTTAGATTCACAAGTGGCACAGCCACAGAATAGGGTTTCACGTGGCAACGGCCACCAATTAGGGTTCTCACGTGGCAACGGCCACCAAATATACGTGGCACAGCCACAGAATGGGGGATCTCATGTGGCAACGGCCACCAATTAGGGTTCTCACGTGGCAATGGCCACCAAATATACGTGGCACAGCCACAGAATAGGGGATCTCACATGGCAACGGCCACCAAATATACGTGGCAACGGCCACCAAATATACGTGGCATAGCTACAGAATGGGGGATCTCACGTGGCAATGGCCACCAATTAGGGTTCTCACGTGGCAACGGCCACCAAATATATGTGGCATAGCCACAGATTGGGGGATCTCACGTTACTAGAACGGAGAAGAATCGGACTTACATGCTACTAGAGCAATGCTCGGTGTGTACTCCAAATCACACACCTAACTCTTTATCACATAAAACTGGTTTGCCTTCACGTAGAACTCATAGTGGTTTTTCTCTCATAAAACTCATTTGAAAACCGTTTTGTACTCAACACAAAACATATTAAAACCGAGTTCCAACCGGTAAAGCACGCACACATTTCTCAAATCTCGATATTGCCTTAACGTAGAGCCCAATTATAAACTCATAAAAATATTGGGCTCCAACCGGCTATAAAAATCATGTGCATTCTCATCAAAACACAACACATCAAACATGCTTGTTTTATAAATCGCAAATCATGTTATAATAGTTCACAAATCACATACACAAATGGTTTAGTTTCCCTTACCTCTTTGCACCTCGTATAGTGCAATTGTTTCCCCCTTGTCACGGACTAGTCTCGCATTCCACTCTGGAACTCCCGAGCTGTCCAAACGATGTTAAAACATCAATACTCATCATTACAGTAACCTCAATTCTCAAAATCGAGCATAATTGCTCATAACACCTCAAATCGCTCGATTCTCGTAACTCTACCCCAAACTACAATCTCATTCACAACATCCCCACGTTCTATATTTCTCATGTCAAATTATCTATGCTAATTCACCACATTGTCTTAATTTCCATTTATAGCTCAAAATTCCCACAATTACCAAAATTGTTAAATATCACTATCACTCCAACTACATTGTAATTTCATCAATCCCTAATCATTTTCCAACTATTTCAACACAATGCCAATAGCCATTATCACCAAAATCATCTCAAATATCAAGATCGAGGTTTAGAAATTACCCAAAACTTGTGGAAAGCTTATCTCTTACCTCGATTCAATTCGTCTTCCGATTTCCAAGCATGTTGTTCTCCCTTTGATGAGGAACAACTTTCCTTCTTGTCACAGCCTCTGATTTGGACGGAAATGGGTGCTTTGGATGAGTAAGAAAGCTAGGGCTCGGTGAAAATGGGGTTTGAAAGAGAGAGAAAATGAAATTGCAGGAGAAAGCAGGGGTTCCTTATATAGACTGAAGGTAGGAGATCGATCTGGCTCTTGATGAGATTGATCTGCATTTGAATTTGGGGACGATTTGGGGTAATTTTATGCCTAGGAGATCGATCTGTCGAGGGGTGAGATCGATCTCTTTATGGCTTTATGAGATCCATCTGTTCCTTGAGGAGATCGATCTTCTCCCAAACAGAAACGTTTGGAGATCGATTCCTTCCTCATGAGATCGATCTTCTCTCAAACAGAATCATAAGGAGATCGATCCTCTTCCATTGGAGATCGATCTGCTCCTTAAATTCCTCCTTCCTTGTCATTTTTAACTAACCAGATCGATCTCTCCTTCCCCAAGATCGATCTAACCTCTTAGTTTCACACTTATGTTAAACACTTACACATAAATCTCCAAATATAATTTCCACAATTCACTTAGCTCAATAAATTACACTTCAAGTTCTTATTACATCATTAAAATATATCTAAAATTCTCAGATCTCACAGGTTCATACCTTATTACATGAGCTGGGTCCAGGTGATACTTCCTTAACATGGATACGTGGAAGACATTATGAACACTTGCCAACTCTGGTGGCAATTCCAATCTGTATGCCTTATCTCCCACCTTATCAATTATCTCAGATGGCCCAATATAACGAGGGCTCAACTTTCCCTTCCTCCCGAATCTCATAATTCCCTTCGAAGGGGAAACTTTCAGAAACACTAACTCACCCACCTCAAACTCTAGTGGTTTCCATCCCCTGTCAGCATAACTCCTTTGTCTGCTCTGAGCTCTCTGTAACCTCTCACAAATCAACTGGACATCCTCAGAGGCTTGTTTAAGCAAGTCCAAAGAAAAAATCTGTCTGTCACCAACCTCTTCCCATCCAATAGGTGAACGGCATCTACGCCCATACAATGCTTCATATGGTGCCATCCCGATACTCGCATGAAAACTGTTATTATAGGCAAACTCTGCAAGTGGAAAATGGTCATCCCAAGAGCCTCCAAAATCTAATACACACGCTCTCAACATATCCTTCAGGGTCTGTATAGTCCTCTATGACTGACCATCTTTCTGAGGATGAAACGCGGTGCTAAAACTCAACTGGGTCCCCATCGCTTCCTGAAAATGTTCCCAGAAGTGGGAAGTGAAGCGGGCATCCCTATCAGAAATAACGCTCACTGGAATTCCATATAACCTCACTATCTCGCGTACATACAAGTTCGCTAACTGGCTCAGAGTATCGGTAGCTCTCATAGATAGAAAATGGGATGATTTTGTCAACCGATCCACAATCACCCATATGGCATCATGACCTCTGCGAGTCCTCGGTAATCCCATCACAAAATCCATGGTGACATACTTCCACTGCCAAGTCGGTATCGGTAGAGGATGCAATAACCCTGCAGGTTTTTGATGCTCTACCTTCACCTGCTGAAAAACGAGACACTTAGCGACATGTTCAGCAATGTGCTTTTTCATCACAGACCACCAATAAACCTTTTGAAGGTTTTGATACATCTTAGTACTCCCTGGATGTATCGTATACTTCGATGAGTGAGCCTCTGTCAAGATCAACCTTCTGATCTCTGCATCATCAGGAACACATATCCTACCTCTGAACCTCAACAATCCATCTGAGCTCAACTCGAAATCAATCTTCGTGCCCCTCTGTATCTACCCGACTATATCACTGCACTGCTGATCAATCCGCTGAGCTTGTTGGATTCGATCTACCAGATCTGGTTCCAACTATAAGCTAGCTACCATAACACCACCATCAGCACTGGGCGGGGTCACATGCAAACTGAGGTTCATGAACTGTTCCAATAGCTCATGTTCCCTGATCATCATAAATGATACAATCTCGAGATGCTTCCTACTTAATGCATCAGCAACCACATTTCCTTTCCCCTGGTGGTACAAGATCTCACAATCATAATCCTTTAAGAGCGCAAGCCATCGCGTCTGTCTCATGTTTAACTCTTTCTGCAAAACAGGTATTTAAGGCTCTTGTGGTCCGTAAACACTTGGAATTTCTCTCCATAAAGGTAGTGGCACCATATCTTCAGTGCAAACACCACCGCTGCCAACTCTAAATCATGGGTCGGGTGGTTCCTCTCATGATCCTTCAGTTGTATTGCTCTATAGGCTACTAAATTCCCATCCTACATCAATACACAGCCCAGTCCTTGATGTGAAGCATCCACATACACCGAGAAACCTTCTGAGCTGGTAGGAATAATGAGGATCGGAGATGTGGTTAATCTCCTTTTCAACTCCTCAAAGTTTTCCTCACACTTATCATCCCACACAAATTCAACATTCTTCCTCGTGAGACGTGTCAAAGGAGCAGCTAACCTTGAGAATCCCTCTACAAACCTTCGGTAATACCCCGCTGAACCCAAGAAACTTCTGATCTCTGCCACTGTGTCACAGCCTCAATCTTAGATGGATCCATTGACACTCCATCCTTCGACACCATATGACCCAGAAAAGAGATCTGTTCCAACCAAAAGTCGCATTTACTGAGTTTAGCATACAGCTTCTTCTCTCGGAGGGTTTGTAGCACTATCCTTAAATGCCTTTCATGCTCCTTTCTAGATCTTGAGTACACCAGTATATCATCAATAAACACGATTACAAATCGATCCAAGTACTGGTGGAATACCTCATTCATCAATGACATAAAAGTTGCGGGAGCATTCGTCAACTCGAATGGCATAACTATAAACTCATAATGTCCATACCGGGTGTAAAAAGTTATCTTAGGTACATCTCCACTCCGTATCCTCAACGGATGGTACCCTGATCTTAGATCTATCTTGGAAAACACCTGCGCTCCCTTAAGTTGATCCAGTAAGTCATCGATACGTGAAGGGGATACTTCTTCTTGATGGTGGCCTTATTCAACAACCGATAACCTATACACAATCGAAGGCTTCCATCCTTCTTCCTTACAAATAGAACTGGTGCTCCCCAAGGTGAGACACTCGACCTGATGAACCTCTTCTCTAGCAACTCTTGCAGCTGTTCCCTTAGTTCTTCCAACTCAACTTGAGCAATTCTATATGGTGGCTTAGATATCGGCTCTGTACCAGGTGCTAAATCTATACCAAACTCTATCTCCCTATCTGGAGGTAACCCTAGTAATTCATCCAGGAAGACATCTGGATATTCCCTGACCACTGGTATATCTCCTAATTCCGGACATGCCTTATCCGTCTCAATCACATAAGCGATGAACCCTTCACATTATTCTTTCCACCATTAGAAATCATAAATCATCACATCAACATATATAATTTGTAAATTAGATTCATCTCTAAATTATCATGTAACTAGATTATACTCTTCTCAATTACAATAACATATTCTTTCATTTCATTTCACTGAATTTACAACAAGGTTGTCTATCTCTGGAAACATTAAATTAAATTAGAATTAACTATTCTAAAAATGCATGAAAATGGATTAAAGCTATAATGCAAATGTGCCAAACATGGCCTTGAGTAAATTTAAACCATTCCCTCCAAACATTGTTCACTCTCTTCTTTGTTTCATTTCATTTTCTTTCCAAGTGTTTCGGTTCCAGCTGCTTCGGTTCCAAATGCTGCCAAGCGTGCTTCTGCTCCATGCCTATTGGTTGTCCTCTGCCTAGCTATCGCATACAGCCTGCATGTTTCTTGGTCTGCTTCAGGTGCTGCCGGTATGCCCAAGTACTCTCGGTTTTGGCTATGACGCCTGGGTACTGCCCCAGCTAGTTGTTGCCTCTTCTGATATTCATCGAGATCACTGCTACCATGAAAATTAAACAGAGGCTGGAGAAGGTTTTAACACAAAAGTCAAATCCCAGTGGTCTCGATTTCTTTCAGTAGCCACGGTTTTAGTCATTTCTCCACCAAACCGATATTTTTCCACCCTTCTATTATTACCAATCGATGCACAGAATTATCCCAACATATTAGATCGGTAATAATGAATCAAACATCATGATCGGCATTGATGATTAAAGATTTGCAAATATTTAGACTATAACCGAAAGGGGATTAAAACATATAGCAAAAACAAGATGATGATGATTGAAGCAAACTGAAATGATAAACAAATATTTCTAAGCAATGATACTAATGAACTAAAGAGAAAAACTTTTCATAATAAAAATAAGTTGAATAAAAAAGTAGCTATGGAGAAAAGAAACTGGAAGCTAGAAAAAATACTGTGCGGCCGAATCATCCAAAACAACGAAAAAAAAGACTTTTTAAGTTAACTTAAAAAAAATAAAACTATTCTACCGTATTTTTCCCACCACCTTACAATTGTCATCATTTTCTATTTATATACACATTTAGGGGTACAATTGTAATTTTTCCATCATAGATGAGTTGGCATTGTTTGGCCACTTGTCTTCACACCATTGGCTCCTTGAAAAATAATATTTCCATTTCATCTGTCTTTTTTTCCAATTAGATGTGCTAGGCTTGTGTTGTCCGCGGGGTCCAATCTCGATTTTAGCTCAATTTCGGTTCATTTTCTACCGAAATATTCAAAATTCATCCGAATTTAATTTATCTGCAAACATGAGAATTTTAATTAAATAAAAGGGATAATTAACAAAATAAATCAGGGATTTAAATAATTAATTAGGAAATTAAGCACAAATAATTCTAAAAATATAAAATTATCACACCCCTAAACTTGAGCTTTTGCTTGTCCTTAAGCAAAACAAAATAATTGTAAGAATGACAAGTACTAAACACAGTAATTTCTCCAATATTATCCTCAAAGAAAAAGTACAGACTATGAAATCAAAGAGTCATAATTATAAGTCCAACACTCAGAATCATTCAATCATAAGCCCTAACCCAAATTGGACTTCTCGTGAGTGTGTGAAAAATGTCAAAGTCACTTCACAGTACATTATCCAGATTAGATTATGCAAACACAGTGAATGCAAAGTCAATGACATGTGATCATTCCCATAAGTTTGCTTTTCACTTCTCTCTCCACTAATGTAGTCACACTTAACTAAAGATCAATAGGACTTCATTAAGCTTGTAATGTAAGGCTGGGGCTAAGGTATGATAAAGTCGATTTAGGTTTAATTACCCCTTAACATGCATTACTTTCAGGATTTTAATGTAAGAGCTCAAATTCCCCCAAACTTATTTATTTCACTAAACATTTTTTATTTTATTTTATTATTTTTTTTGTATTTTTCTTCTTTTTCTCTTTCTTTTTCTTTCATTTTTTTTTGATCATTCACTATCACCAGATACCCATATGTACAAAGCTCAAAATATATCCTAAAGACTTTCATGCTTTCGGGGTAGGGGATAAGAACAAAGTATTTAAGCTAAGGAAAATTATAAGCATGTGTATTTACAGAGAAAGACTTATTTGGCCCAGATGGGTGACTAGGGATAAAGTATGTACAGGGATGGCTCGAAAGGCTCAAACGATCCAAAGATGGCCTAAATCATCTCCCTAATTAAGTGTGATCTAATATTTCACCTCGAGATTAGATCAAACAAATTCTAGAATATGATGCACAAAATTAATTGAACAAAATGTAATCTTATGTCCACATAAGCTTTCTCTAAATAAATATACAGATTCATGACATGACATGTGCATAAGATGAGGCAATCACAATCAGAATTAAGACAAATTCAAGAATTCAACTTCATGCTTTTCCTATAATCATGCTTCTCATTCAATCAAAATCAGACTTAATCATGGGGTCATATCATCGGAATATAGGAAAACTATATGCTAAGCACTAAATCATCCCAAAATCAAACAATTTAAACTCATATTTTCGAAAACAATTTAAAAAAATTTTCATTTTTACCCAAATTTTTGAAAAATGCTCAAGTGATATCCCCTCCCCCAAACTTAAAGTGCACAGTGTCCTCAGTGTGCAGATAATATAAGAATTTAAGCTCAAGAACAAAGTACTCCCCTATCTGATGTTGATGAACAACTGAACCTTTTATTGAAAGCGTAAAACTTAGAAAATAAACCTACAAAATAAACAAAGAAAGAAATAACAGAAAAGAAAAAGAACTATATACAAAAAGTGAAAGAAAAATGAAGCTAAGTAGCAGGATCAGAAGTATGAGGGTCAGCTAAAGTGGTCACAGAATGCTGACGATCAAACCCTCCCCCAAAATAGTGTTTCAGTCTGCCCCCATTAACCTTAAAGGGTTGATTCAGGGTCTCATCCATAATTTCAATGGCTCCATGAGGGAATACTTGTGTAATGGTAAAGGGACCTGACCACTTAGACTTAAGCTTTCTTGGAAACAGCTTCAAGCGTGAAATAAACAACAGAACGTGCTGGCTTGGCTCGAAATGTCTCTCCTTAATTTTCTTATCATGCCATCGCTTAGTCTTTTCCTTGTAGAGCTTGGCATTCTCATATGCCTGCAACCTAAACTCATCTAACTGATTAAGCTGTATCAGCCTCTTCTCCCATGCTGCCTCTAAATTGAAATTTAGGTTCTTAAGGGCCAATAGGCCTTGTGTTCTAGCTCTACTGGTAGATGACAGGCTTTACCATAAACAAGCTGATAAAGGGACATTCCTAAAGGTGTTTTGAAGGCTGTCCTATAGGCCCAAAGTGCATCCTCTAACCTAATGGACCAGTCCTTCCTACTTAGGTTCACTATTTTCCCTAATATCCCCTTAATTTCCCTATTAGACAACTCTACTTGGCCACTCGTCTGTGGGTGATAAGCAGTGGCTACCTTATGTTTGACCCCATATTTCTTTAACAACCCATCAAAACTTCGATTGCAAAAGTGGGATCCTCCATCACTAATGATAGCCCTAGCTATGCCAAATCGTGTGAAAATGTTCTTCTTTAAAAACCTTACTACCACCTTGGCATCATTAGTCGGTAAAGCCATCGCTTCAACCCATTTCAATACATAGTCCATAGCCACTAGAATATAGAGATTGCCATATGAAGGAACAAATGGTCCCATGAAATCAATGTCCTAGACATCAAAGAGTTCTACTTCTAAAATATTAGTCAGAGGCATCTCATTTATTTTGGAAATATTTCCTACCCTCTGACATCTATCACATTTCAGCACAAAGTAGTGGGCATCCTTAAATAACGTGGGCCAGTAATATCCAAATTGTAAAACCTTGGCTGCTGTCCTCTCTCCTCCAAAATGCCCTCCATAATCAGAAGAATGGCAATGTCTAAGTATATCCTCTTCTTCTTCCATAGGAACACACCTTCTCAAAATCTGATCTTTACATTGCTTGTATAGGAAGTGTTCATCCCAAACATAATACTTGACATCACTCAAAAACTTTTTCCTTTGCTAGGCAGTCAAATCATGTGGCATCACATTGCTCACCAGATAATTTACAAAATCAGTGTACCAAGGCAATCTGGAGTGCCCGAAAGTAAATAGCTGCTCATCAGGAAAGGACTCATTAATAGCTATACCATCTTCTTTATGTCCACTCTCTAATCTAGATAAATGGTCAGCAACCTGATTCTCCGTACCTTTCTTGTCCCTAATCTCCAAGACAAACTCCTGTAGTAGGAGGATCCATCGAATCAGCCTCGGCTTTACATCCTTCTTGGAGACTAAGTACTTAATGGCAGCATGATCAGTATATACTACTACCTTAGTACCTATGAGATAGGAGCGAAACTTATCAAAAGCAAATACCACAGCTAACAGCTCCTTCTCGGTAGTAGCATAGTTCATCTGGGCCTCATTAAGTATTTTGCTTGCGTAGTAAATAGCATAAAAGACTCTTTCTTTTCTTTATCCTAGTACAGCCCCAACAGCATAATCACTTGCCTCACACATAAGCTCAAAAGGTAAACTCCAATCTGGAGCTATGATTACAGGAGCTGTAACTAATTTTTCCTTAAAAGTCTTAAATGCTTCTAAGCATCTCTCATCAAAGCCAAACACAATGTCCTTCTCAAGGAGATTACATAAAGGCTTAGATATTTGAGAAAAATCCTTAATGAACCTTCTGTAAAATCCCGCATGGCCCAGGAAACTTTGAATTCCTTTTACAGTGGTAGGGGGAGGTAACTTCTCAATAATTTCCACCTTAGCCTTATCCACTTCTATCCCCCTAGCAGAGATTTTGTGCCCTAGCACTATACCTTTTTTGACCATAAAGTGGCATTTCTCCCAATTAAGCACTAAGTTTGTTTCTTCATACCTCCTCAGCACTAGTGCTAAATTCTGCAAACATAGATCAGAGCTATCCCCAAATACTGAGAAATCATCCATGAAAACCTCAAGAAAATCCTCCACCATATCATGGAATATGGTCATCATGCAACGATGGAATGTAGCAGGTGCATTGCATAGGCCAAAAGGCATTCTTCTAAAAGCAAAGGTCTCATAGGGATAGGTGAAGGTAGTCTTTTCTTGGTCTTCTGGGGCTATAGCTATTTGATTGTACCCAGAGTATCCGTCCAGTAAACAGTAGAATTCGTGACCAGCTAATCAATCTAACATTTGGTCAATAAAGGGTAAAGGGAAGTGGTCTTTCCTGGTGGTCTTGTTGAGTTTCCTATAATCCATACATACTCGCCAACTAGTGACAGTCCTAATGGGGATGAGCTCATTATTTTCATTCTCGATCACTGTCATCCCTCCCTTTTTAGGAACACATTGTACTGGGCTCACCCAGGCACTGTCAAAAATGGGATAGATAATCCCGGCATCTAACCACTTAATGATCTCCTTTTTGACATTTTCTTTCGTTACAGGGTTCAATCGACGCTAGTGCTCTATGGATGACCTATACCCATCCTCCAATAGTATCATATGCATACAGATAGAGGGACTAATACCCTTAAGGTCAGAGATAGAACAGCCTATAGCTTTTTGATGCTCTCTTAACACTTGTAGTAATTTTGCTTCCTGATCACTGGACAGAGCATCAGATACTATTACCGGTCGTATGGAGGATTCACCTAAGTAAGCATACCTAAGTTGTAAGGGTAAAGGTTTGAGTTCTAATATTAGAGGATCACTGGTGGATGGAAAGATATTTGAAACTGGAATAGATGAAGAGTCTAATGTCTCAAATTGGGTAATTTCCTCAAAAGGAGTGACCTCTAATAACTGTAAAGTCTCATAGACCTCATCATCATCTTCACTATACTCTCTAAGATCAACAGATTTCACTAAGGAGGCTTCTAAAGGGTTTAAAGGGTGTGTCTTGGAAAACTCCTCAGTGATGTCCTTATCCACTAAATCCATCCTAAAACAATCGTGAGAGTCATCAGGGAACCATAGAGATTTGAACACATTAAACTTGACTTCCTGATCTTGAACTCTCATTGTTAACTCCCTCTTTTATACATCTATTAAAGTTCTACCAATTGCTAGGAATGGCCTACCTAGTATAATTGAGACTTCCCTATCTTCCTCTATGTCCAACACAATAAAATCCGCAGGGAAACTAAACTTGTCCACTTTTACTAAGACATCCTCAATGACCCCCTTCGGATATTTAATTGATCGATCGGCCAACTAGAGGGTCACTGTGGTGGGCTTGGCATCCCCTATTCCTAACTTATGATAGATAGACAATGGCATCAAATTTATACTAGCTTCTAAATCGCACAAGGCTCTACCAAAGAATAAATTTCCAGTAGTGCATGGTATGGTAAAGCTCCCTGGATCCTTGAGCTTGGGGGGTAATCTCCTCTGGATAATAGCGCTACATTCCTCCGTTAAGGCCACCGTCTCGTAATCTTCTAATCTTCTTTTCCTAGAGAGGATGTCCTTCATAAACTTCACATAGCTTGGCATTTGCTCTAAGGCATCTGCGAATGGAATGTTAATGTGAAGTTTCTTAAAAACCTCAAGGAATTTTACAAATTGTTGGTCCAATTTTTTATTTTGAAATCTCTGAGGAAAAGGGACTGGTGGTCTAACAGGAGGAGATGTAGTGGAAACTTTTGTAGCATCAGAGGATAAAGAAGGTTGTGACAAAGAAACAGGTTAAAGGTGAAGAATTTCCACGCTTTGTTTCCTTTACAGCTTGATCTTTTGATTCTTGCTCCTTCTGAGCTGCTTCACTAGAACCTATGCATTTTTCAACTGTAGGCTGGTCAGGTCTGGACTTAACAGGGGGAGTTACTAGCTCTCTGCCACTCCTAAGGGTGATGGCTTTCACATGTTCCTTGCCTTCCCTTTGCCTAACAGGATTGGCTTCAGTGTTACTAGGAAGGGTACCCTGAGGAAGTTGACTTAGAGCGTTTGCTATTTGTCCTACCTGAACCTCTAGGTTCTTAATTGAAACTGCTTGATTTTGCAAGATTGTTGTGAACATTTCCTCAAGCTAGGGTTTCTTATCAGCTGCTGGTAAGGGCTGAGGTTGTGGTGGTGGTTGATAGACGTGGGATGGATGGGAATGGTTAGGTGGATGATGTGGGTACTGTGGTGGTGGGTGGTGAGGAAATTGATGCTGTGGTGGTACCTAAACTGGTGGAGCTTGAAAACCTAGGGGTCCTCCTGGTCTAGAATCAGAAGCTTGCCCTTGGTTTTGGCTCCAAGAAAAGTTAGGATGGTTCCTCCACCCTAGATTGTAGGTGTTTGAAAAAGGGTTGTTCTGTTGCTTAGGGGCAACGTACTGAACCAATTCTAAGTTAAGTGGACACCTATCTACAACATGGGTACCACTACATAGATCACAAGAGAGAAATAGACTTTGAACAGAAAACACAGGGTTAGAATTGTTGGAAGGATTAGATTGGGTACTGAGCGACTCCATATTCTTTGTAAGATTAGCGATTTGAAAGGTCAAGGTGGAAAGAGTGTCCTCCTCTGTTTTGTACATCAAGGCTCCTCCTGAAGCAGCGTCCACTATGGTCCTATTTTGGCTTGTAAGTCCATTATAGAAGGTCTGGACTTGCAACCATAGAGGTAGGCCATGGTGAGGGCACTTCCTAAGAAGCTCTTTATATCGTTCCCATGCCTCGTAAAGGGATTCAGAGTCGTATTGGGCAAAGGAGGATATATCGCTACGGAATCTGGCCATTTTAGAGGGAGGGAAAAATTTGGCTAGAAATTGGTGGGCTAACTCGTCCCATGTAGAAATTAATCCTGGAGGTCGGGAGGTCAACTAGTGTCTTGCCCTATCCCTAAGTGAGAAGGGAAAAAGTCTGAGTCTAAGCGCATCATCAGAAAATCCATTATGTTTGAACGTGTTGCACAAGTCCAAGAATTGCCCAATGTGAGCATGTGGGTCATCGTGTGGAAGCCCACTGAACTGTAAAGAAGTTTGGATCATCTGAAGGATGGAAGGCTTAATTTCAAAATTATTAGTAGGGACAGCTGGTGGCCTAATGCCAGTATAATATCCTTCAATCATTGGCATCGCATAATCTCCAACGGTCCTACTTTCCCTATTTTCTGCTATCGTGTTTTTCTGCGGAGCTATAAATTTCCTAGAGTCCTTTTGAATTTTTCTAAGAGTTCGTTCAATTTCAAGATCTAGAGGAAAGCAATCAAAACTCCTGGCTCTACGCATGCAAACATCAGAAAGTCCTTAGATTTTTTTTTAATTAATTATAAGAAAGTTAACTAAACTAAACTAAGGATCTAAATATTTAAAACCTAAATATTTACAAGCTAGAATTACGCCTAAGCATAATTTTACCAGTATTAATTAAGGACTAATTAAAACTTCCTTGGCAACGGTGCCAAAAACTTGACACGCCCTAAGGGTATCTGTCCGCAAGTGCACGGGTCGTACAAGTAATAATGGCATTTGAGTCCCGAGTTATCGTCCCACAGAGAAGTTGACTAGCCTAATTAACTACCGGTTAATCTTACCCTAAGTATATTCTAGTGAATTATGAAATTGAAGGGTGATCTACAAAGCTAACAGTGCTTACCAAACTCCAAGCAATTAAAAGCAAATAACCTACAAAAGAAAATTAAAACAATTAAAATTAATTAACGCAATTAAAATAAAAATGTAATTATGAAAATAAAGCAATAAAATTAATTAAACTAAACCTTAAACCAACTTAAAATAAAACTGCATGAATTGAGTTTAATCTAAATTAATTCTAATAAAAATAAAAATTAACTAATAGCATAATTAAATCTGAATTCTAGACTAATCAATAAATTGAACTATAACTAATCATGCAAATAAAATCAAAATCATAACTTCTTATGCTAACAAATAAAATTGGAATTAACTATTCTAAAAATGCATGAAAATGGATTAAAGCTATAATGCAAATGTGCCAAACATGGCCTTGAGTAAATTTAAACCATTCCCTCCAAACATTGTTCACTCTCTTCTTTATCTCATTTCATTTTCTTTCCAGGTGTTTCGGTTCCAGCTGCTTCAGTTTCAGGTGCTGCCAGGCGTGCTTCTGCTCTATGCCTCTTGGTTGTCCTCTGCCCAGCTACCGCATACAGCCTGCATGTTTCTTAGACTGCTTCAGGTGCTGCCGGTATGCCCAGGTACTCTCGATTTTGGCTATGACGCCTGGGTGCTGTCCCAACTAGTTGCTACCTCTTCTGATATTCATCGAGATCACTGCTACCATGAAAATTAAACAGAGGCTGGAGAAGGTTTTAACACAAAAGTCGAATCCCAGTGGTCTCGGTTTCTTTCAGTAGCCACGGTTTTAGTCATTTCTCCACCAAACCGATATTTTTCCACCCTTCTATTATTACCAATCGATGCACAGAATTATCCCAACATATTAGATCGGCAATAATGAATCAAACATCATGATCGGCATTGATGATTAAAGATTTGTAAATACTTTAGACTATAACCGAAAGGGGATTAAAATATATAGCAAAAACAAGATGATGACGATTGAAGTAAACTGAAATGATAAACAAATATTTCTAAGCAATGATACTGATGAACTAAAGAGAAAAACTTTTCATAATAAAAATAAGTTGAATAAAATAGTAGCTATGGAGAAAAGGAACTGGAAGCTAGAAAAAATACTGTGCGGCCGAATCATTCAAAACAACGAAAAAAAAGACTTTTTAAGTTAACCCTAAAAAAATAAAACTATTCTACCGTATTTTTCCCACCACCTTACAATTGTCATCATTTTCTATTTATATACACATTTAGGGGTACAATTGTAATTTTTCCATTATAGATGAGTTGGCATTGTTTGGCCACTTGTCTTCACACCATTGGCTCCTTGAAAAATAATATTTTCATGTCATCTATCTTTTTGTCCAATTGGATGTGCTAGGCTCATGTTGTCTGCATGGTCCAATCTCAATTTTAGCTCAATTCCAGTTCATTTTCTACCGAAATATTCAAAATTCATCCAGATTTAATTTATCTGCAAACATGAAAATTTTAATTAAATAAAGGGGATAATTAACAAAATAAATCGGAGATTTAAATAATTAATTAGGAAATTAAGCACAAATAATTCTAAAAATATATAATTATCACTGCCCGCTTCCTCTTTTCCTCAGCTGTAGCCCTTCTCCTCGGAGCACCTGTCCCAACTGGAGCTCTCTCTGGCTCCTTGCCCTTCTGTGGGGCTCTCTCTGTCATCTCTAGGTAATCTCTGATTATGTGCCCTGGTTTCCTACATGTAAAGCACACTACTTGAGGTCCATAGTATGGTCGAGTACCATGGTACCTGCCACACTTATCGTACTGCTCTGTCATAGGCCGTGGCCCTCCAATCATAATTCCCTTAGCTAGAGCTATGGCCGGATACATGGGAGTATCAACTGTTCTCTCCCAGATCTCTTCGATCTTTGACCTCTTTTTAGAAAATCTTTTGCTTCACTTATAGCTAAAGCCTCTATCCATTATTGGTCTCTTCTTATCCCTGTCCCTCACTTTACCTACTTTCCCAAACTTTGAGGCCATTCTATCAACATCTTGTTCACAAAATTATGCCCTCCGCACTGCCACCTCGTAGGTCGGTATATCCAGGGGAACCAGTCTAGACCTGATGGTCGGTCTCAATCCATCCATAAATTTTTGGATTTTCTCGGCCTCATTACTTATCATATTGGGATCATACCTACCCAAGGAGATAAAGGTCGTCTCATACTCATCCATTGTCCTACTCCCTTGGGTCAGTCCCAAAAATACCATCTTTAGCTTCTAAAAACACCTCTCAGCTAATCTCTATATGTCAGGCTCTCAAAATAGGTCTGGTGGACTTTCACCAATGTTTTGCCGATCCCTTCAGCATAAATACGACAAACGCTACCATCTCGATAGTAGTGCACTCAAAGAACTCATACAGCTTCCCGATCTCATTTATCCAATCCTCAGCAGCTACTTGGTCCTTTACTCCACTGAAAGACGATGGTCCAAACTTTTGAAACTGTCGTAATCTGTCCAAATCGCATCCATATCCCTAAGCTCTACTGCCTAGTGTAGCAACTGGCATAGGCACATCCTGTATGGGTGGCGTATCTGTCGTCTAAGGTCTCTGGGCTAGCTGGGCCCGTACCTCAAGAGCTGTTGCCTGCTCGGCATCACCCTGTGTAGCAGGACTCTGAATACTGCCTATTCCAGGTAAAGATTGATTGACCAACTCTAAAATCATCTCAATGCTTGGCTCAATCCTCGCGAAGCGAGCCTCAGTACTCTCGGGGCTTTCCTCTGGACCCTGTGGAGCATACTCAACCTCAGCCTCCACCTCAACCTCATCTTGAGTCTTGTGTGTTTTCGACACAACAATACCCCCAGGCCTACCTCTACAGCCTCTAGTTCGTCCTCTCGCCTCTCTACCGCGATTAGTATTAGGCATAATGTTTCACTTCCCTACATACATCACAATTTCTTAGTTAACCCATTGACACACACACAATTGTATCTAAACAAGCACAGTAACATGAGGATGTAATTTTCCAACTTATTAAGTATTTTAGACATCGACACAGATCAGACCAACCGAACTCTGATACCAACTTCTATCATGGCCCTCAACTTACCAAAATACGTACAAATTTTTTGCATTTTCATGCGTTGTTTATTAATCATCCTTACCTCGATTGTGATCAACTACACACTCAACAGTTGGGCTGTGTGTCAATGTCTACCTCATCCATCTATAATAATTTAATTTCAAAAGTAAACACTTTTATAAATACATCAGAGTTACTGTTTACAACTGTTTACATTGCTTTACATCCCCAATGTTTACATACAAAATGCTACTGTGCTATGTCTAGTTTAGATATAAAATAATTCAAGTGTGTATACCTTAAGCGATGGGATACAGCGAATACCAAAAGGGATAGCCTCCATTCGTCCACAATCTATACTCAAAGCTCTGTAGGGAGGGGGAAAATAAAGGGGTGAGCAAACCACACGCTCAGTAAGGTAATCATACGAACATGTAGATACTGCAGTATTTAAGTGATCGTAATGCCAAGCTCAAAAGCATTTACTTTATCATTTTATCTCAAAACATGAGTGTATGATTGTGTTAATGGTATGTAAAGCATTCATGCTATTAAAAATTTAGTGCTCGAAATCCCATAAAGCATGGCATTAACCATCATGCATATTTCATAAGTAATGCATGCCATTAATCATCATGCATATTTCACAAGTAAAGTATGGCACATGCATCAGTGCACTTTAAAACCATTAACATACTTTCATCTTAAAACACTTCAACTCTAGTCAGGATTCAGTCCCTCACTAGGACTATCCTAACCCACAAAACATTTCAAACATGGATTTATTCTCAAAGCAATAGACATGTGAGATAGGAAATTCAATAAGGGAAATAACCTTTAGGTCTATGGCCATAACCTGTGATACCGTCTACACGGATTAGGTGTACGGGATATCACCACTATCTGCTTCCACACGGGAGGTAGGTCAAATCGTGCCCGCCGGTCCATAGCAGATCTCGTTCGAAGACGGCATATCACAACTCAACATGGTACAATGTACTCCATGCTACCTGCATGATACAGCGTACTCTGTGGACCCACATCAACACATCATATCACGCCACCTCTCAAAAACGCATGTGTGAGCCTATTTAATTGGTGTGACCTCTTGCCTACCCAAAGCTCCTAACACGGCTAATCAATCATGTCAAAACAATGCATGTGTGAACCTATTTAATCGGTGTGACACCCAGTCTACCCGAAGCTCCAAGCACGGCAACAAGTAAGGTGGGCATCTAATGCGAGCTATGCTCCAGCACCATCCCAAAACTAGTAAAAATCCATGTGAAAACTAGTGCGAGCTAAGCTCTTGCACTCATGTGTATAAAACACGTCAAATTTCGTGCGAGTCAAACTCTAGCACTCTTTCATTCTCACGAAAACCATGTAGATGGCTCAAATCTTTGTAAAGTATGGTTAACAAACCAAAACAACTCATTTCTTTTGCAAATCATTTCAAATGTCAGCCAACCTACCGATCATTTGCTAAAAAGCAATAAAACATGATTTTCAAAGCATTATGCTTTTGTTTTCATGCACATTTCTCAAGCACCCAACTTTTTCCCTTCAATCACCCAATTTCATTTCCAAACATCTCATGCATCCTAGCAAAGCATTTAAGTGCCCAAATTGCGCACGCACAGATATCTCTAAGAGTCCACACAATTCCCTTACCTCAATTTACTTGAGTGCGACTCTCTTCCTCTTAGTTTCTTGCGCTCTTGGCTTATCTTGCTCCGGTGTATACTCGGAAGCAGCGATTCATTCATCAAACACTTGAGTTAACACCTTTAACTCTTATTCAACTATGCATTTATCCAATGCCTTAAATACACATTTTACCCCTTTGTGGTAAATCTCACCTTTATCCCAAAATCAACACCTCCAAATCATACCCACGACATAATCATCATCCTAAGATAACTCATTCATTATTAATATTTCCAAATTTCACTTTCTCACACTAGACCATTTCTAGGTTATGGTGGATTCTTTACTTTCTAGGTTGTTCCTATAATTCATATGTAAATTAAACAACTCTAAAATCAATATCCAAACAATGTACTTGAGTTATTTCATTAGAAACTCACCTAGCTTGATTTCCTTTTTGCTCCAAATGAAAATGTACCCTTTTCCTTCAATCTAACAAATGGGGAAATGCCTCCAAGCTATAAAATTTTCCTCTTTGATGTGAATAACTTTACGTTTGATAGCCTTCCCTCAAATCTTCTTGAAAATGGCCAAATTTAGAGAGTAAAATCTAGGTTTTTGGGTTTGGAATGGAGAGGGAATGGTTATTTTCATGATTTACAGATTTCAACTGCTCTTATTTATAGATTTAGCTTGATGAGATCGATCTTCCTTGGGTGGAGATCGATCTGGTCCCCTTAATTTTCTCTTTTTCATGGCATTTTCAAGTATGAGATCGATCTGTCGAAGCTTGAGATCGATCTGCTCACAAACAGAGAGCTAAGGAAATCTATATGTTCCTTTAAGGATTGATCTACATTTCATAAAATGTCTAGGAGATCGATCTGGCTCCCTTGGAGATTGATCTGTCCTATTCCATAGCTCAAAATAAGAGCATTTTGGCTCTTCCAGATTGATCTCTCATCCTATGAGATCGATCTAGCCTTCATATTTCTAGATTTTCTGCAGTTTTTCTGCAGCAACACATACCAAACTTCATACCTTTTGTTGCCATGGTCATTTCCTCATCCAATCATCTTTGAGACTTGGAAATGACATCAATTCATACTTTATACCTATTCAAACTTGTGTGAAATCTTTGTCTATCCAAAGGTACTTAATATTAACCAAATGGAAGTGTACAACTTATGCAATTCTCCTTCCATTTTTCCACACTACTCCTAATCCATTCTACTCACATTCTCCACATGTTTAAGTCCATTTCTTCACATTCATACATAATGTAACTTGTATGTACAATCACAACTCTATTACATGTGTGTACGTTAAACTTATGGACTTACATTACATACAGTTCACTTATGAAATCATAGTATAACTCCATTTATATTTCATTACATACAGTTCACTTATGAAATCATAGTATAACTCCATTTATATTTCTATGTACATATTGCAATTATACGTATATGGGGTCTCACATGAATAGGTGACCAATCACATCTAGGAAAGAATGGTTGGTGGTAACTCCTTGAATTTAAGTCTGGCATGTTAGGATTTAAATCTGAGCACGTTATGACAATACATATGTTTATGAATATGTTTTCATATGGGATGTAAATTAAGATATATTGGATGTCAATTATTGTATAACTTGTGATGTAAATAGTTTTATAAGTATATGTGTAAGATTATGAAATGAATCAGGTAAAGGTTTTGTATATAATATTAATGATGCTTATAATATTAGAATTGATGGTTGATAATAAGCATCACAAGAAAGTTAGATTAGGACAGGACTAATATGTTTCAATAATAAGTAAAGATTGGCTAACTAAATTAATTGAAACCTGCACTAAGTGTAGACAATGATAAAGAAGATAATTAAAAATGTTGTCCAAAATTTCGCTTCCAAATACATTACACATTAACCTCCAATGGTGAGCAACACCTTGACTCTTATATCCTGGCATTATTTTATCTCTTTGGTAAGCTTCCTTCAACCACCATTAGTAAGGTTGCAATGACCGGTCAATTTGAGCTCGGTAACGACCACTATCAAATTCATTAAGGCTAGCTATATTACTGTGACTGTATGTATCGATGGCACATTTTCTAATAAGCTTCCCTTCATACATTTTGACCCCAATAAGCGATAATGTTGTTGGCATGAAAGCTTTTAATTAGCATTGGAAGTAGGAAAAAAATAGAAGAAAACTTTGGCGAGATTTGCTAGACATTTTTAAAGTTTAGCTAGGATTTTCTCAATATGAATTTGTGTTATAAACTTATTAATATTTTCTCCATTTTATATAGTTTCAACACATGTGATTGTTGTATTTTGAGTGTGGTTGGTAGATTAATACAATCAACTTGAACTTGAAGAAATTTTTAAAAAAAGAATAACTTTGGGTAGACAAGACAATTCCAATAAGCTATTTTAAAACAATAGGCTTTCCACATTAACAAACGGTTTAGGAAAACATTGTTTCTAAAATATAATGCCTATTTCTGAAAGAATTCAATTACATTTTCAATTATTTTATGACCTTGGAATGAAAACTATAAAAGGAGAGTACAGGAAAGAATGCTTAGAAATTGTATAATTTAAGAAAAAAATAAGAAATATTTTCTGAAAACATTTATGAAAGTATTTGTAAGTCGTAAACATTGTTAGAAACACATTTTCTTGACTAATCATCTTTTGGATAATGAATCATGACCTTTAGAATGAAGAAATATGACCAACAAATATATTTTTAAAATTTCTAATATGGGCAATCAAAGTAAAAAAGATTCCACTGCATTACTATTTTTTATAAACAGAGGCCATTTTGGTCTTACATAGTCAACTTCCTCAAGCAATTTTTCCAATAAGTAGTTAACTGCTATTTTACATAAGAGTAAATTTAATTTACCTCCCTAAGGTTTGATCCTTATCCTACTTTAGTCCATTGGTTTCAAAAATTGACACTCTGCCCCAAACTTTGTTATTTTGCCATATGAGTTAGTTCTTCCATTAGTCAACTGTTAAGTCAATAGTTAAAGATTAATTTTGGAACTATTTTACCCCTTGGAGTTTTTTAAATACTCCAACCGACATTGAAAATACTAACACAACTACTAGGTTTTGAAATGTTAATTTTTTTCCTTTATAATTTATTTTTGTTTATTTATTATTTATTATTTTTATTTATTATTTTTTATTTATTATTTTATTTAATGACAAAAATGATGATCCAGAAGTTAAAAAAAAAATTTAAAAATATTAGTAGCCTTCTTCAAGTGATAGTTTAGTGTTAATGAAGATGAATAATGGCAAGTTTAAAAATTTTCAAGTTGGTTATTTTTGTCATTACCCATTTTCTGCTAGCTATTTTTAACGGTATTAAGTTATTTGGACTTAAGCATCCATTTCTAAAACTAATAGACTAAAGTTAGATTATGATCATACCTTAGGGAGGTAGATGGAATTTACCCTTTGGATAATTAACTGTCCAGAGCCAATTTTTTTATTGGGCATCTAACTTTCCATTTTAGACATCCAATTTCCTACGACTTCCAATTTTTTAACAGAATTTATTTCTTCATTTCAAACTCAGTTTCATACTTTCAAAACTACATTTTCTTATCACATGCATTCTACTTGAATTTAAAACATATTTTCTCCAAAAAAAAAATATGTTTTTTTTAGTAATATATACAACAGTGATAACAAAATGCATATCTATTATCCAGTTAGATATTATCCCTACCTCACTTTGGGGTATTGGTTGGTGGATGCAGTAAATAAATTTTGTTTTTGTTGTTACCAAACACAACAGTGATGTATTGCTGACGTCTTAGCCTTGAACTTTGTGCCACGTGCTACCAAAGGCTCTGCAAGAAAAAAATGATCAGAGAGACGCAAGAGATTTTTCCTGCATAAGCACTCTGATGCTTAAGTCAGAAAGAGAGTTTGGCAGAGCTTTTGTAAACAAAATAAAGCCTTAGTCTGACGAATCATACATGCCCCCTATTTACAAGGATTGATTCCACTTTTAATTACATATTTTTCCACTAATTCAGTGTCTCCTTCCGTTTGATGGGTCCTGTGTAACTTTAATAAAAGATGTTTAAGAATAAAATCGTTCAATTATGATTTTCTGTCACGACTCGTCTTACCTAAAATCACAACAATTTTTTTTTTTTTTTGCTTTTTATTTCCTTTCCCTATCGTGACCATCCTACTAAACTGTTGGGTTGTGAGTCAATATTAGTTCCTTACTGTTACTTATCTTTACTTATCATCCATTTTAAGTTAATACCATGCATCAGAGTTAAATTGTAAATACAAACTTCTTATAACTATATTTACTTAAATCTACATCCCCAAAAGTTACATCTATTTATAGTACTGTGCTATCACGTTATTCAGATTAGAAATGTACACATGTATACATTTTCGAGTGATGGGAGGCAGCGGATACCAAAATATAAGGCTTCAACAGCTATCATGTAAGGCCCATGAATTTCAATGTAATCTTGTGATTTTCATGATGTACAGACAAATTACATAATATATGAATCATAAAAATGGATACTTTTGAGTGATTGGATATGAGTCTAACTCTGAATCTAGAAATCAGCTGCAATGCTGCAGGATGAAGGCCAGATCAATCTCATTGTAAGGGGAGATCGATCTCATGGCCTAGAAACATAATGCCAAGCATCCTAGAAGAGGGAGATCGATCCCTCACTCAAAGCAGATCGATCTTAAATTGCTTCTGTTTAGGCCAGATCGATCTCCTCTTAAGGCCAGATCGATCTCTGAAGCTTTCTACCTAGCCGAGATTGATCCCATCCCATGAACAAAGATTGATCCTATCCCTTTGAGTACATCGATCTCATCCAAGAGGCAGATCGATCCCCTAGCCTGCATTGTCAAATTCTGAAGGGATTTAAGCAAAGGGAGATCAATCTCCACCCTAGGAGATCAATCTATTAATACGATTACTATAAAAAGGACCTGACTGTCGAGACTTCTCCCCAAAAAAATCCCAAAATCTTCCATTTTAACCAAAAACAACCTAGTTTTCTCACTCTAGGATATCCTTACCTTCCAAAAGATTTAAGAAAAAATCTATTTGAGTAAAGTTGTTCCTAGTGAGGGAGTGAACCACATAGTCAAATATTGGAAGCTCAAACCTTGGATTGAAGGAGAAAAGAAGTTTTTCCCCAATTTGGCAAAAAGAGGAAAAAGTCAAGCTAGGTAAGATTTCATTACACCATCTTCTAGTATGTTAATGTAGAAATTTTGATGAGTTGATTGGTGTATATAATGTTAGCTGAAATGTTCATATACATGCTTAAACAACCATGACCTACAATGGGTTTAGTGAGAGAAAGTTGAAATGGCATGGAGTTGACGATGATTTAAGCATGTAAAGATGTTAGTCAGCATGTATAGATGATTCTAAGATAGTTTGTGATATATATATATATATATATATATATATGTTGGAGTGGATGATGATTGAAAATGGACATAAAAGGTGTATGATAAATTGCCATAGTGAAGGAAATGATGAACTAGATGCATTAAAAGCTTAATGTCGATTTAGTGTGAACCAATAAGCTTGATGGAACTAATATATTCTCGAGAAATGAATAGCACAATCAAGAAAGGGCTTAAGGGAAAATGAAGCCTTATAAGTGTTAAGGAACCTAATAAGTAGAATCGATTATAATAAACGTGAGATTTGTGTTGTATTAGGTTAAATTGATGTGATAAGTAATTTGTGCAGCTTCGGAGATTTCATTGGAAGCGAATTTAACTGCACGATCGAGCAACTCTAAGGAAGTGGAACTACTCGACGCGATTCCAGGTAAGGGAATTTTGTAAGTATCTAAAGGTAGCTGCACGTAGTTTGAGGGTAATTACATGGTATTGAAATTGTGTTGGTTACCTAGAAAAGAAATTATGGTTTGCACGAACGGGTTCAAATATAGATTATTTTGGTTTTGGAAATGAATATTACAAAAGGGGTAGTAAGGCTAAAATTTGCATAAACATCATGTTTTGATATTTTTACGAAATACATTGCTTTGGTTTAAGCAATCTACGGATAGGCTAGCTATTGACTTCATAATTTTGTGAAATAGCACGAGTCTGGTGCTAACTGTGGTTTGAATTTGTTTTGTTGAAATTGAGCCACCTATAAGATTTATGTGCTGTTTTATGAGTCGTATTGGAGTTTTCGCTCGTACGTGGGTTTCCATTGATTTCCTTATGCATATAACTGTATTGGAGCTATGCTCATACATGATTTTCTCATAGCTTGTTATGCATAAAATCGTACTAGAGCATTGCTCGCACGAGGGTATTAAAAGATGATGCATGAAATCGTGCTAGAGCTTTGCTCACACTGGGCCTTTCACACTGTGATATGTAATGAGTCGTGTTGGATGCCTCGTGTAGACTTTGTGACACACGAATGAGATGCTCACACGAGCGATGCTGGATTCCTCTTGTAGACTGCTAGTCACACGGCGAGCCATGCTGGATTCCTCTTGTAGACTGCTAGTCACACGGATAAGATGCTCGCACGTGCACTTGAGACTGAGTAGGTTATACATGGCATGGGATAGATAAGACCTACGGCAGGCGCCCTCAACCATGATATGGGTCCACGGAGTATGTTCTACCGTGTATATCACATGAAGTACGTTGTACCGTGAGATTTTGATGTTGATTTGAAAGTCTGGCATAGGACTAACCCACCTCTGTTCCAGCATGATACCCCGCACACCGGGATTCGTGTGGTTTGGGATGATAATGACATAGTTGGCCAACAGAGTCCTCGATTGTATAGAGTGACCACCTGTCTCATGTGATATCACATGGTTTTATATATTGAGTTTGATTTGTGTAGTCCAGGGTAGACCCGAAGGAGGGGTCAAACCTTATGGAATGTTTTTAAAGGACAATAACTTGTTTGTGAAGATTTTTACTAATGTTTGACAAGGTGTTAATCCCGAGGGGATAAATTATGATGAAATCCATGATTTACAATGAAACTAATAAGTTTTATTATGATGAGCATGAGAAGTTTTACATGATGGTTTTCCATGTTTACATGTCTACTTTCATATTTTCAGTACATGATATATGTATATATATGTATATATATGTGACATAGTTTTAATATTTCCTCATGCTCTAGATATTAATGATTTTTATGTCATGACATTATAAGCATGTAGATAATGTAGTTATCTACCATGCTTGCATTATTGCCTTACTAAGCATGTGTTTGCTCATCCCTATCATTTCCCCCCTTTATAGAGCGCACACAGTAGACTAGTGAAGGCCTGAGGAGTTGTATCCAGACATCCGCTGCTCTCCATCGCTAAGAGGTGTACACACAGGAAATCTTTTTGTATGTAAACATGTAATAGCACAATAATTATTTTGAATTGTAATATGGGGGATGTAAGTGTTAGCAAACATGTATAAGTATAAAACTTGAACTTCCAAATGTATGTGTTTGCTCTTGATTAATTGAAAGATGAATGGTAACTGATAATTAATACTGACTCATAGCCCAACTATTATTGGTAAGAGTTGTTCACGACCGGGTAAGTTAACGAGTAAAGCGAGAGATTTATGGTGATTTTTAGATGAAATGGATGAAAAAGGGGTTATGACAGAGATTGGTATCAAAGCCGAGTTGGCCTGATATGAGTTGGTATTAATAAGTAGGAAAGTTACATCCCCGTATTACTGTGCTATTGTTTAGGTATAACTGTGTATACCGAGATAGAATGAGACTCATATATGGTGTGGACATTATGCCTATCACCCACCGTTGTAGACGAGCGAGTTCATGAGCTAGGGGCCATAGAGGTAGGCCTAAGAGCCGTGCGAAGCCACACACTGATCAGGCTCCACAGGACCCTGTTAAGAGACCAGGGGATACTGAGGCACGCTTCACTAGGATAGAGCGGAGTATTGAGAGCCTGGTGGAGATAGTCACGCATGGTGTTGGCAATAAATGAGGTTCAGCTGTGCATCCTACTACTATTGGACAGGCAGTTGCAGAGGCAGAGAGACCTCAGACTACAGGGACTGTTACACCACCTCCAGTCCAGGATATGGCTTCCCCTATCGCTCCACAGCCGAGCGGAGGTGACCTGGGTTATGATTACGAGCAAAGTAGGTTACGACAGTTTTAGGAGTTGAAACCTCCAGTATTTAGAGGGGTGAAGGACCCAGTTATGGCTGAGGATTGGGAATATGAGATGGAGAAATTGTATGGGTTCTTCAGGTGTATGTCGACTGAGAGGGTTACCTTTGTCGTATTTATACTGAAGGGCAAGGCAGAGCACTGGTAGAGATCCATCGTATCTATTCTGAGAGCTCGACACTCCAAGATTACATGGGAGATATTCTTGGAGGCCTTTAGGAGATAGTATATTCCAACCACTGCACAGAGGAAACTGTGGATAGAGTTTATGAATTTGGTTCATGGAAACCGTTACGTTGATAAATGAGTCCAGGTTCATATCCTTGGGGAGGTATGACCCCAATACATTGAGCAGTGAGGCGATGAAGGTCCAGAAGTTCATGGATGGATTGAGATAAGCCATCAAATCGAGATTGGCTCAGTTTGACATCCTCACTTATGAAGAGGCAGAGAGCAGGGCGCAGTTATGTGAACAAGACTATGAGCATAATGCCTCTAAATTTGGAAAGGTTAGTGGCAGGAAAGATAAAGACCGAAAGAGATCTGGGATAGATAGAGTGGCCATGAGAGGAGATCAAAGACTATTTGAGAAGAGGCTTGTCATGACCCATTTCATTCTTTTTAACCGAAAATCACTATAAATTTCTCGCATTTATTCCTTTCCCTACTCGGTCGTGAACAAACTTACCACTACACCATTGGGCTGTGAGTCAATAATAGTCCACTCGCAATATCCATTCTCAGCTAATAAAAGTGATGTCATACATTTGAACGTCAATCACTCATTTATACAAAATATGATTACTGACATCTACATCCCCCATAATTACAACTCAAAAGACTACTATGCTTTTACAATTGTTTAGATACAAAAAGAATCTTCATGTGTATACCTCTTAGCGATGGATGGCAGCGGATGTCCAAAATACACGCCTCAGTTCTCATTGGGCTACTATGCATACTCTGTAGGAGGGGAAAAATAGAGAGGGATGAGCAACCACACGCTCAGTAATGCAATAATGCAAGCATGGTAGATAACTACTCTATCTACATGTTGATAATGTTATGCATAAATCATTTATAACAGGAGCATGAGGAATTAAAACTATGTCATATGAGTATACATATATCATGTATTTAAATCATGGAAATTGGCATATAAAACATGGTAAGATCATCATGTACAAATCATCTCATGCTCATCAATCGCCAAATCTCATAGAAAATGGCAATTCATTTAAGAAACATCCTTTTGAAATCGCATCTCTTTCTCAAATACATATAATCCCATCACAAATCATTTTCTCATTTTCAAACATCATTACCATTTCACAAATCAAATCCCACAAGGCTCAACCCCTCCCTCGAGTGTACCCTAGACAGTCAAAATCACACACAAGCATTAAGACCAAGTGGTATTATGTAATAAGCAAGGAGATAGGTCACTATATCTCAATTGACTATGTTGGCCAACTATGTCACAAATCATCCCAGACCACATGGATCCCAGTGTGCGGGGTATCATGCTGGAACAAAGATGGGTTAGTTCTTCGCCAGACTTTCTCATCAGTATCTCAACCACGTGGTACATCATACTTCATGTGATATACACGGTACATCGTACTCCGCAGACCCATATCATGGTTGGGGGTGCCTACCGTAGGTCTTATCTACCCCATACCAAGTGAAACCTCTAGTCTCGAGTGCATGTAGGAGTACTCTTAATATCAGGTCCTAGCCCCTCATGGCCTTGCTCGCCCCTGTTAGGTTCCCTGATTCAGGTCATAGCCCCTCACCCTAACCCCACTAAAGAGGTCTGTTAGGCCTGTTGGGTTCCTTGAATGGATTAGTGCCAGGTCCTAGCCCCTCACCCTCAACCCACTCAGGAGGTTTGTTAGGCCTGTTGGGTTCCATGACCACCAACTCGTATTACCCTCACCACGACATCATACATACCACAGTGTAAAAACCTGTGCAAGCTGCTCTAGCATGAATTCATGCATTATAAACAAATTACCTCGTACGAACAATGCTCTAGTATGGCATTTATGCATAAACCATGAAGAAAACCACGTACGAGCATAGCTCTAGTACAGTTATATGCATAAGAAACCACTCAAAATCCACGTACGAGCAAAAGCTCCAGTACGGTTTATAAAATATCACCATAGTTCAAATCAAAGTGCAAGCTAAGCTCTAGCACGTTTCAAACACGTAAAAACATTAATATCCAGTGCAAGCTAGGCTCCAGCACAGTTTAATTCTCATAAACATGATAGGCGACTCATAAATATTCAAAAACCAATCTCAAAACACATTTAGCACCTCACATGTGCTATTACACAACATCATTCAAACACTAGCCAACATCTCCATCTATTTGCTTAAAACAAAGCAATATGTTTTGTGAAAACATTCAAAACATTTGATTTATGCAATTATTAGCCTTACTATCCCATTTCTTTAAAATACCATTTCAAACAAACAAATCTCAAGCGAATACTTGAAACAATTTCTATACATTATCAAACATATTCTATAAACTCATGCACATTTCCAAAGCCCTATATACCCAAAAAATACGAGCAGCTACCTCTATATACTTACAAAATTCCTTTACCTTGAATCGCGACGCGTGATTCCACTTCTTCAAAGCTGCTTACTCGCGCCGTTTGATTCGTCTCCACCGAACCCTTCGAAACTACGCATAATCATATTTCACATCATTTTAGTCCATTATAACGCAACCCTTGTGCTTGCTATAGTCAATTCAATCTATAGCCTCTATTAACACTTGTAAGGCCTCGTTTCATTTCTCTATTCATATCTCGAATCTATGGATTCCTTTAGGCTTATTAACTCATTCCAAATTGATATTAAATCGACATTAAGCTCATAGTGTTCATATTTCATTGATTTCTTCACTATGGCATTTATCAAGCATTTACATACCCATTTTTCCATAATTTTCCCTAACTCACAATGTAGCTTCGTTTAACCACTACAAATCATTCGTATTACTTCAATAACCACTTATCACAATCCGCAAACCACTAACTCATCAAAATCACACTTTCTCACACTAGGTTCATCCCATTTTCTAGGTTACCTTAGTTCCATCATAACCTAGGTAGTTTAACTATCAACACACATGCAAATCAACCCCAAAACCATTAAATAGACAATGTACTTGGGCTGAAGTGTTAGAAACTTACCAAATCTAGTTTCTCTTCTTACTCTACAGGGAAATGTTCCTTGCTCCTTCAATAGCAACAATGGGGTTTTGGGTTTCAACTATTTTGTTCTCTTCCTCAAGATGAACAACTTTGTTTCTAATGGCCTCTCTTCAAATCTTACTGGAATGGGTGGATTTTAGAGAGAAAACTCTAGGTTTTGGGGTTGAAATGGAAAGGGTGAAGTGTGTTTTTTGTAAATGGCAAATTTCACTGCTCCTATATATAGAATTGCTTGATGAGATCGATCTGATAGGGAAGGAGATCGATCTGGTCCTCTTAAAATCCCTTCTTTTTCACGACATTTTACAAGCAAGAG
This sequence comes from Firmiana major, assembly GCA_033439115.1. Taxonomy (NCBI): domain Eukaryota; kingdom Viridiplantae; phylum Streptophyta; class Magnoliopsida; order Malvales; family Malvaceae; genus Firmiana; species Firmiana major. The sequence goes on along the minus strand of CM065908.1, from coordinate 37,381,397 downwards.
ATCGATCTGTTGGGCTTGAAGATCGATCTATTTAAGGTAGAGAGCTAAGGAGATCGATCTGGCTAGGGAAAGAGATCAATCTGCTCTTTCCAGTAGCCAACCGAAGATCGATCTGTTTGCTTCAAGGATCGATCTCTTTATTACAGAATGTCTAGGAGATCGATCTAGCTCTATTAGAGATCGATCTGCTCTATTTCATTGTTCAAATAAGAGCATTATGGCTCTTCCAGATTGATCTCTCATCCTATGAGATCGATGTGGCATTCATATTTCAAGATTTTGGTGCAGTTTTCTACAGTAACTTCACACAAAACGTCCTCAATTTGCTGTCATAGTAATTTTCTCATTTGACCACCTTTATGACTTGAAAATGGCATCCATTCAAGCTTTATACATATTAAAACTTACGTGTATTCATTGTATAACCAAAGGTATATAATATAAAACCAAATGGAAGTATTTAGATTCATGAAACTTCCTTCTATTTACCACACTACTCATTTTGAGCTCCAATCACATTCATCACTTATAAAAGCTCATTTCTTCATATCCATACCCAATGAAACTTGTATGTACATTACAAACTCATATTACACGTATGTACATTACATTTATAGACTTTACATCAATTGTACTTCACATTACAAGTACATTACCACACTTATGAATCCATAAGGTTTACATCCAAAAATACGGGTCTTACAAGGCTGAAGATTGTGGAGGTGCAGGAGAGAGCCGCTAGATTGGAGGACCACGACATACTACCGAGCAGTGTAGGAGATGTGGTAGATTTCATGGTACCAAGCCTTATCCGATGACCCCTATTGTGTGTTACAGATGTGGGAAATCAGAGCATATCGCGAGGTATTGCCCGGAGATGATTGAGACTGCCCCACGGAAGGGCAAGGAGTTGGAGAGAGCTCCTGTTAAGACTTCTACTCTAAGGAGAAAAGCTACAACTGAGGAAAAAGGGAAGTAGGCAGTTGGCAGAGGATGAGTACATGCACTGGACCAAGACACCGTGGACACTTCGACGGATGTGATTGAAGATACCATCCTAATTTTTGATTTAGAAGCATTTGTATTATTTGATCCTGGTGCCACGTATTCTTTTATATCGCCTTCCTTTGCACATAAGTTGTTGAAGCATGTAAAGCCTACATTGTTAGATAGAATGTTGTTGATTTCTACACCTATGAATGATAATCAGTTGACTGAATATATGTATAAGGATTGCAGGCTGAAAATAGGAGGGAAGGATATAACAGTCGACCTTATTCTACTCAATATGAGTGATTTTGATGTAATTTTAAGAATGGATTGGTTGGTTATAAATCGTGCTATTTTGGACTGTTTCGCTATGACAGTGATGTTTTCAAAGATAGATAACTTTATTGTTAGCTTTGTTGAAAAGAAATGAAGAGACATGATTTTTGTAAATGGGAAGAGTATAATTTTTATTTATCACATTTAAGAGATGGATTTACTTATTTGTCACGAATGTTAATGTGATGGCCTATGTTACTAACGGTGGAAAAGGATAATGTGAAGGGTTCATTGCATACATGGTTGACACAGATAAGGCACACCCGAAATTGAGAGACATTCCAGTGGTTATAGAGTTTCCTGATGTCTTTCTGAACGATTTACCAGGGCTACCACCCGACAGGGAAATGGAGTTTTTTATAGAGTTGGTACCTGGTACAGAGCCGTTATCTAAGCCACTGTATAGAATGGCTCTGATTGAGCTGGAAGAGATAAAAAAGCAAATGCAAGAGTTGCTAGAGAAGGGGTTTATTAGACCAAGCGTCTCACCTTGGGGAGGCCCGATTTTGTTTGTAAAGAAGGAAGATGGGAGCCTACAACTGTGTATAGACTACCTGTTGTTAAATAAGGCCATCATTAAGAACAAGTACTCCCTTCCACGCATTGATGATTTGTTGGATCAACTTTAGGGAGCACAAGTCTTTTCTAAGATAGATCTGCGATTGGGGTACCATCAGTTGAGGATACGGAGTGGAGATGTAACCAAGACAGCATTTTGTACCTGTTATGGCCACTACAAATTTTTTGTTATGCCATTCAGATTGACGAATGCCCCCATAGCATTTATGGCTTTGATGAATGATGTATTTAAGCCATTCCTGGACCAGTTTGTGATTGTGTTTATTGATGATATTTTGGTTTATTCCAAGTCCAGGGAAGATCATAAGCAGCATTTGAGGATAGTTTTACAGACCCTCCGAGAGAAGGAATTATATGCCAAACTTAGTAAGTGTAACTTTTGGTTGGAGTAGATCTCATTTCTGGGCCATGTTGTATCGAGGGATGGGGTATCAGTAGATCCATCCAAGATTATGGCAGTTGTACAGTGGGAATAGCCCAAGACAGTCACTGAGATCAAAAGTTTCTTGGGATTGGCAGGTTATTGTAGGAGATTTGTTGAGGGTTTCTCCATACTAGCTGCTCCGTTGACACGTCTCATGCGGAAGGATGTTAAGTTTGTGTGGGACGAGGCATATGAGAGGAGTTTTCAAGAGCTTAAGCTTCGGTTGATGACTGCTCTGATTCTCACTATTCCTACTATCTTAGGAGGTTTCTCTGTGTAAGACCCCGTATATGTATAAGGGTAATGTGTGTACTTGGATTAAATAATATGAATGGACTTGTGATGTAAAGTATGATTGATGTAAGTCCATGGATTCAATGTATGTATGTGTAATATAAATTGTAACGTACATACAAGTTTCATTAAGTATGAATACGGAGAAATGTATTCTAGCAAGTGATAGATGTGATTGAGACTCAAGATGAGTAGTGTGGTAAAATGGAATGGAGTTATGCTTCCATTTGGTTGTATGTAGCATACCTTTGAACATACAATGAATGCACACAAGTTTCAATGTGCATAAGGTACGAATGGATGCCATTTTCAAGTTATAGAAGTGGATGGATGAGGAAATGGCCATGGCAATAGATTGAGGGTGTGTTGGTATGAGTTGCAGCAATGAAACTGCAGGAAATCTGGAAAACATGAGGTCCAGATCGATCTCATAGGATGAGAGATCGATCTGGAAGAGCCAGAATGCTCTTATTTGGGTGAACGAATGGAGCAGATCGATCTCCAATGGAGCCAGATCGATCTGCCAAGCATTCTGTAAGTGAAAAGATCGATCCTCAAGCAGCCAGATCGATCTCCTTAGCTCTCTGTTTGGGACCAGATCGATCCCATGCTTCGACAGATCGATCTCATGCCTCAACAGATCGATCTCATTGCTTCGACAGATCGATCTCAGGCTTAAAAATACCGTGAAAAAGAGGGATTTTAAGGGACCAGATCGATCTCCTCTTGGACCAGATCGATCTCCTCAAGTCATTTCTATATAAGGAGAGCTGAAAAATCTGGAAATCTCGGAAAACACTTAACCCTACAACTTCAACCCCAAAAACCTAATTTTCCCTCTCTAAAAATCAACCATTTTCAGTGAGATTTGAAGAGAGATCATTAGAGGCAAAGTTGTTCCTATCAAAGAGGAGAACAACATAGTGAGAGGGCATTTTCCCATTTTTGGAATTGAAGGAGTTGAGGGCATTACCAATTGGAGCAAGAAGAGAAATCATATTGGTAAGATTCTAACACTCCAATCTAAATGCATTAGCTATTTAATTGATTTTGGAGTTGATTGGTATGAGTATTGATGGATAAACTACCTAAGAATGTAGTGGAAGTGGTGTGACCTAGAAATCTAAAATGGGTATAATGTGATGATATGTGGGATTGAATGAGCCTATGATTTATGGCATGCTAAAGTTGTTATTGGGGCAATGTTTATGATTTTAAATGGTTAAATGAGATTACATTGTGAGTTTGGAGGAATTGTAGAAATGGGTATAAATATGCTTGATTAATGCCATAGTGAGGGGATTCATGAAGTATGAACACTATGAGCTTAATATCGATTTGATATCGATTTTGAGTAAGTTAATGGGCCTAAGAAGATCCATAGACTCGAGCTATGGGTAAAGTAATGAAACGAGGCCCAATAAACTTCAATAGAGGCTATAGGTTAAATTGACTATAGCAAGCACAAGGGTTGCATAATATGGATCGAATATAATGCGGGATACGATTTTGTGCAGTCCCGAAGAGTTCGTTGAAGACGAATCGATCCGTACGAGTAAGCAGCTTAAGGAAGTGGAATCACGCATCGCGATTCCAGGTAAGGGAATTTTGTGAGTATATAGAGATAGCTGCTCGTACTTTGAACTTGTGGGTGATTATTGGGTGTTGTATGAAAATGCATGAATTGCCCAAATAAATGATTGATGATATTCGTGAATGATAATGAGTATATGCGTGGTTTTGGATTTGAAGTGGATTCTATGAAAGGGGATAGTAAGGCTAATAATTGCATAAACCTAACGTTTTGATGTTTTTCCAAAACGAATTGCTTGGTTTTAAGCAAGCTTGTAGATAGGTTGGCTAGTATTGTGATGTTGTTGTGGAAAAGCAAATTGTGAGTGCTAAACCCGAATTGCCGGGATTGATAATTGTATTTAAGCCGCCTATCATATTCGTATGACTTAAATCGCGCTAGAGCCTCACTCGCGCTGGATTTCTATGTCTTCATTTGTATGAAACGTGCTAGAGCCTAGCTCGCACCTTGATCTGAATTATGATGATGTTTATAAACCGTACTGGAGCTTCTGCTCGTACGTGGATTGTGAATGGTTATCTTATGAGTATAACCATACTAGAGCTATGCTCGTACGCGCCTCTTTATGAGAAGATGCATGATGCATGAGTCGCGCTAGAGCTTTGCTCGCACAAGTTTGTACAATGGGATTCGTAAAGGGTTGTGAAAGTGGGTAAGATCCTTAAGCCTTACATCCTTAAGCTAACATCCTTAAGCCCGAGGAGGCAGGGAGGCTCTGTTAGGCGGGGAGGCTCTGTTTGGTGGGGAGGCTCTCTTACGGTGGGATCCTTAAGCCAACATCCTTAAGCCCAAAGAGGCGGGGAGGCTCTGTTAGGCAGGGAGGCTCTCCTACATGGGTATGGTAAAGGTGGGATCCTTAAGCCAACATCCTTAAGCCCAAAGAGGCGGGGAGGCTCTGTTAGGCAGGGAGGCTCTCCTACATGGGTATGGTAAAGGTAAGATCCTTAAGCCCTACATCCTTAAGCTAACATCCTTAAGCCCGAAGAGGCATGGAGGCTCTGTTAGGCGGGGAGGCTCTGTTCGGTGGGGAGGCTCTCTTACGGAAAGGACCCTTAAGCCCTACATCCTTAAGCTAACATCCTTAAGCCCGAGGAGGCAGGGAGGCTCTGTTAGGAGGGGAGGCTCTGTTCGGCAGGAAGGCTCTCCTTCACGGAAAATAGAAAACTCTTGGTATGGGGTAGATAAGACCTAGGAATGGCACCCCCAATCATGATATGAGTTGCGGAGTACGATGTACCGTGTATATCACATGGAGTACGATGTACCGCATGATGGTTATGTGATGAGAAAGTCTGGCGAGGGATAATTCATCTTCGTGCCAGCATGATACCCCGCACACCTGGATGCGTGTGGTCTGGGATGATTTATGATGTAATGATTCACATAGGCACTTTTGATATAGTGACCTAGATTTATACACATGCGTGAATTGTGGAATGTAAATGTAGTTGTGGTTTGTGAGTGGATTTGGTGGTGTTATGTTGTTGGTTCAAAAAGGAAGTTTCTAAATGAATTGCCCTTTTTATGAATTTAAATGAGATCGAGCATGAGATGATTTATACATGATGTTTTACCATGTTTTATATGCCAATTTTACATGACTTTGATACATGATATATATGTATACTCATACGGCATAGTTTTATTCCTCATGCTCCTACCATAAATGATTTACGCATAACACTATCAGCATGTAGATAGAGTAGTTATCTACCATGCTTGCATTATTGCCTTACTGAGCGTGTGGTTGCTCATCCCACTCTATTTTCCCCCCCTACAGAGCGTGCATAGTAGCCCAGTGAGGACTGAGGCATATTATTTTGGACTCCGCTGCATCTCCATCGCTAAGAGGTATATACACAGTGATTCTTTTTGTATCTAAACAATGTAAAAGCACAGTATTCTTTTGAGTTCTATTTATGGGGGATGTAGATGTCAGTAAAACATGTATTCGTATAAGTACACGATTAAATGCACATGTATGACATCGTTTTAATTAATTGAGAATGAATGAGATGTGGTGTTTATTATTGACTCACAGCCCAACAGTGTGTGGTTAGCTTAGTTCACGACCGGGTAAGGTAATAGTAAAACGCGAAAAATTTTCAGTGATTTCGGTTAAAGAGAATGGAATTGGGTCGTGACAGAGATTGGTATCAGAGCTGTGTTGGCCTGATGTGAGTCATTAATAAAATGTAGGAAAGTACATCCCCATAGTACTGTGCTTTTGTTTAGATATAACTGTGTATACCGTGATGGATTGAGCTTAATGAATTATTATAATACAGGGAGTTAGGCACTATGCCAGTTACACGCAAAGGTAGAGGGGTGAGAGCACGTGCTAGAGGCCGTAGAGGTAGGCCTGAGAGCCGTGCGGAGCCACAGACTGAGCAGGCTCCACAGAACCCTGCTGAGAGAGCAGGTGATACTGAGGCTCGCTTCGCTAGATTAGAGCGGAGTATTGAGAGTCTGGTGGAGATAGTCACGCAGGCCTTGGGCGCCGGTGACAGACGAGGTCCCGCGGCACAACCTACTACTGAACAGGCAGCTGCAGAGGCGGAGAGACCTCAGACTGCTGAGACAGTTATAGTTACACCACCTCCAGCCCAGGATACAGATTCTCCTATCGCTCCACAGCAGAGCGGTAGTGATGTGGGTTATGACTGCGACTTGAGCAGGTTGCGAGAGTTTCAAGCGCTGAAACCCCCAGTGTTTAGAGGGGTGAAGAACCCAGTGATTACGGAGGATTGGGTGTATGAGATGGAGAAACTGTATAGGTTTTTCCGATGCACTTCAAGTGAGAAGGTTGCCTTTGCCGTGTTTATGCTGAAAGGCGAGGCCGAGCATTGGTGGAGGTCCACCGAGACTATTTTGAGGGCCAGACACTCTGAGATCTCATGGGAGATATTTCTAGAGGCCTTCAGGAGACAATATATTCCAGCTACCGCACAGAGGAGACTGCGGATGGAATTTATGAATTTGGTTCAGGGGAACCGGACTGTGGACGAGTATGAGTCCAAGTTTATGTCATTGGGGAGATATGACCCTGACACGATGGGTAGTGAGACCCGAAAGATTCAGAAGTTCATGGATGGATTGAGATTGGCCATCCGGACTAAGCTAGCTCCCTTCGATATTGTGACTTATGAGGAGGCGGTACATAAGGCTCAGTTATGTGAACAAGACTTTGAGCGAAATGCCTCCGAGCTTGGGAGAGTCAGTGTTAAAAAGGACAAGGATCGGAAGAGATCCGGGTTTGGAAGAGTGGCCAAGAGAGATGGCCAAAGATTTTTCGAGAAGAGGCCAAAGATTGAGGAGGTGCGGGAGAGAGCTGCTAGACCTCCCGTATACCCAGCCTTGACTGCGCCGAGGGGCATGAATATTGGGGGACCACGACCTACTACTGATCAGTGTAGGAGATGTGGGAGATTCCATGGGAATAGGCCCTGTCCGATGACCCCTATGGTGTGTTTTAGATGCGAGAGACCAGGACATATGGCTAAGTATTGTCCTGAGAAGATGGAGATTGCCCCACAGAAGGGCAAGGAGCCTGAGGGAGCTCCAGTTGAGACAGCAGCCCCGAGGAGGAGGGCTACAGCTGAGGAAAAAGGGAAACAGGCTGCGGGTGTGAGCAGAGGAAGAGTACATGCACTGGATCAGGACACCGCAGATGCTTCGACGGATGTGATAAAAAGGTACCATCCGAATCTTTGATTTAGAAGCATTGGTATTATTTGATCCTGGTGCCACACATTCTTTCATATCACCTTCCTTTGCACATAAATTGTTGAAATATGTGAAACCAACATTGTTGGATAAAATGTTGATGATTTTCACACCCATGAATGATAGTCAATTGACTGAGCATGTATGTAGGGATTGTAAATTAAAGATAGAGGGGAAGGAAATGATAGCCAATCTGATTTTATTAAATATGAATGATTTTGATGTAATTTTGGGAATGGATTGGTTGGCTACCAATCGTGTTGTGATGGATTGTCATGCCAAAACATTAATGTTTTCAGGATTAGACAATCTTATTGTAAACTTTGATGAAAAGAAATGATTATGAAAATAGCATGTTTGTTGTAAATAAAGGAGTATGATTTTTAAATGCATAATGCTTGAGAGATAAATCATTTATTGTGATAAATGTTGAATGTGGAGTGATGGGTTATGTTACTAACGATGGAGAGGATAATGTGAAGGGTTCATTGCCTATGTGGTCGATATAGATGAGGCACCCCTGGAATTGAGGGACATACCCGTAATTGCGGATTACCCCGATGTCTTTCCGGATGAATTACCAGGGCTACCACCTGAAAGGGAAATGGAATTTTACATTGAGTTAGTGCCTGGTACAGAGCCGATATCGAAGCCACCCTATAGAATGGCTCCGATAGAATTGGAAGAGCTGAAGAAACAGCTGCAAGAGTTGTTGGAGAAGGGGTTTATTAGACCGAGTGTCTCACCTTGGGGAGCACCGGTTCTATTTGTAAGGAAGAAGGATGGAAGCCTCCGACTGTGTATAGATTACCGGTTGTTGAATAAGGCCACCATTAAGAACAAGTACCCCCTTCCAAGAATCGATGATTTATTGGATCAGCTCCAGGGAGCCGAAGTATTTTCTAAGATAGATCTGCGGTCAGGGTACCATCAGTTGAGGATCAGGAGTGGAGATGTACCCAAGACAGCATTTCGTACCCGTTATGGCCACTACGAGTTTTTGGTGATGCCATTCGGATTGACGAATGCTCCCGCAGCATTTATGGCATTGATGAATGATATATTCAAGCCATACCTGGACAAGTTTGTGATTGTTTTCATAGATGACATTTTGGTGTATTCCAAGTCCAGGGAAGATCATGAGGAGCACTTGAGGATAGTTCTGCAGACCCTCCGAGAGAGAGAACTGTATGCCAAACTCAGCAAGTGTAACTTCTGGTTGGAACAGATCTCATTTCTGGGGCATGTTGTGTCTAAGGATGGGGTATCAGTGGATCCATCCAAGATAGAAGCAGTTGTGCAGTGGGAACAGCCCAAAACAGTAACTGAGATCAGAAGTTTTCTGGGATTGGCAGGATATTATCGGAGATTTGTAGAGGGTTTCTCCAGACTAGCTGCTCCGTTGACACGCCTCACGCGTAAAGATGTTAAGTTTACATGGGATGAGGCATGTGAGAGGAGTTTTGAGGAGCTTAAGCGTCGATTGACGACTGCTCCAGTTCTCACCATTCCTACCAGCTCAGGAGGATTCTCGGTGTATACGGATGCATCACACCAGGGACTGGGCTGTGTGCTTATGCAGGATGAGAAGGTAGTTGCCTATGGATCTAGACAGTTGAAAGATCATGAGAGGAACTACCCGACACATGATTTAGAGTTGGCGGCCGTAGTATTTGCTTTGAAAATATGGCGCCACTATCTCTATGGTGAGAAATTTCAGGTGTTCACAGATCATAAGAGCCTTAAGTACCTGTTCTCGCAGAAAGAGCTGAATATGAGACAGAGGAGATGGCTCGAACTCCTGAAAGACTATGATTGTGAAATCATGTACCACCCGGGTAAGGCAAATGTGGTTGCCGATGCTTTGAGTAGAAAGAACCTTGGGTTGGTGTCTTATATGATGGTACGGGAACATGAGTTGTTAGAACACTTTGCGAACCTCAGTTTGGATGTAACCCCACCTGGATCTGAGAGACTTGAGATCATGGCTAGTTTGAGACTAGAGCCAGAGTTGATTGGCCGTATTCGGCAAGCCCAGCAGAGCGATCGACGGTGTATCGATTGGCTGAGGCAGATACAGACAGGTGTGGGTAGTGATTTTGAGCAGAGTGCTGATGGCTTATTGAGGTTCAGAGGCAGAGTATGCGTTCCCAGGGATCCCGAGATCAGGAGAACGATTTTATCAGAGGCTCACTCATCGAAATATACGATACATCCGGGAAGTACCAAGATGTATCAAAACCTTCGGAAGGTTTATTGGTGGTCTGGAATGAAAAGAGACATTGCGGAATATGTCGCTAAGTGTCTCGTTTGTCAGCAAGTGAAGGTAGAGCATCAGAAGCCTGCAGGATTATTGCAGCCTCTACCGATACCGACATGGAAGTGGGAGCATGTCACCATGGATTTTGTGATGGGGTTGCCGAGGACCCGTAGAGGTCATGATGCCATATGGGTTATTGTGGACCGGTTGACTAAGTCCGCCCATTTCTTGGCTATGAGAGCTACCGATACACTGAGTCAGTTGGCGAACCTGTATATCCGAGAGATAGTACGGCTACATGGTGTACCAGTGAGCGTTGTTTCTGATAGGGATGCCCGCTTCACTTCCCATTTCTGGGAACACTTTCAGGAAGTGCTGGGGACCCGATTGAGTTTTAGCACCGCTTTTCATCCTCAGACAGATGGGCAGTCAGAGAGGACTATACAGACCCTCGAGGATATGTTGAGAGCGTGTGTGCGGGATTATAGAGGCTCCTGGGATGACCACCTGCAGTTAGCCGAGTTCGCTTATAATAATAGCTATCATGCTAGTATCGGGATGGCACCTTATGAGGCATTATACGGGCGTAGATGCCGTTCCCCCATTGGATGGGAAGAGGTTGGTGACAGACAGATTTTTGCTCCGGACTTAGTGCGGCAGGCATCTGAGGACGTCCAGTTGATATGTGAGAGATTACGGACAGCTCAGAGCCGACAAAAGAGTTATGCTGACAAGAGACGAAGACCACTGGAGTTTGATGAGGGTGAGTCGGTGTTTCTGAGGGTATCACCATCGAAGGGTATTATGAGATTCGATAAGAAGGGCAAGCTGAGCCCTAGGTATATCGGACCCTTCGAGATTTTAGAGAGAGTGGGAGAAAAGGCGTATAGATTGGCATTGCCACCGGACTTGGCGAATGTCCACAACGTCTTCCACGTCTCGATGCTTCGGAAGTATCACCCGGACCCGGCACACGTGATAAAATATGAGCCGTTGGAGCTCCATGAGAGTATGACGTATGTTGAGAAGCCGGTTCGGATATTGGACAGAAAAGAGAAAGTGTTGCGGAATAAGACAATTCCCTTGGTGAAAGTGCTTTGGCAACACCACACGGCGGAAGAGGCCACGTGGGAATTGGAGAACTTAATACGGGAGAAGTACCCCCAACTTTTTGAAGAGTGACTTGGTTCTAATTTGGAGGACCAAATTCCTTGAAGGAGGGGAGAATGTAAGACCCCGTATATGTATAAGGGTAATGTGTGTACTTGGATTAAATAATATGAATGGACTTGTGATGTAAAGTATGATTGATGTAAGTCCATGGATTCAATGTATGTATGTGTAATATAAATTGTAACGTACATACAAGTTTCATTAAGTATGAATACGGAGAAATGTATTCTAGCAAGTGATAGATGTGATTGAGACTCAAGATGAGTAGTGTGGTAAAATGGAATGGAGTTATGCTTCCATTTGGTTGTATGTAGCATACCTTTGAACATACAATGAATGCACACAAGTTTCAATGTGCATAAGGTACGAATGGATGCCATTTTCAAGTTATAGAAGTGGATGGATGAGGAAATGGCCATGGCAATAGATTGAGGGTGTGTTGGTATGAGTTGCAGCAATGAAACTGCAGGAAATCTGGAAAACATGAGGTCCAGATCGATCTCATAGGATGAGAGATCGATCTGGAAGAGCCAGAATGCTCTTATTTGGGTGAACGAATGGAGCAGATCGATCTCCAATGGAGCCAGATCGATCTGCCAAGCATTCTGTAAGTGAAAAGATCGATCCTCAAGCAGCCAGATCGATCTCCTTAGCTCTCTGTTTGGGACCAGATCGATCCCATGCTTCGACAGATCGATCTCATGCCTCAACAGATCGATCTCATTGCTTCGACAGATCGATCTCAGGCTTAAAAATGCCGTGAAAAAGAGGGATTTTAAGGGACCAGATCGATCTCCTCTTGGACCAGATCGATCTCCTCAAGTCATTTCTATATAAGGAGAGCTGAAAAATCTGGAAATCTCAGAAAACACTTAACCCTACAACTTCAACCCCAAAAACCTAATTTTCCCTCTCTAAAAATCAACCATTTTCAGTGAGATTTGAAGAGAGATCATTAGAGGCAAAGTTGTTCCTATCAAAGAGGAGAACAACATAGTGAGAGGGCATTTTCCCATTTTTGGAATTGAAGGAGTTGAGGGCATTACCAATTGGAGCAAGAAGAGAAATCATATTGGTAAGATTCTAACACTCCAATCTAAATGCATTAGCTATTTAATTGATTTTGGAGTTAATTGGTATGAGTATTGATGGATAAACTACCTAAGAATGTAGTGGAAGTGGTGTGACCTAGAAATCTAAAATGGGTATAATGTGATGATATGTGGGATTGAATGAGCCTATGATTTATGGCATGCTAAAGTTGTTATTGGGGCAATGTTTATGATTTTAAATGGTTAAATGAGATTACATTGTGAGTTTGGAGGAATTGTAGAAATGGGTATAAATATGCTGGATTAATGCCATAGTGAGGGGATTCATGAAGTATGAACACTATGAGCTTAATATCGATTTGATATCGATTTTGAGTAAGTTAATGGGCCTAAGAAGATCCATAGACTCGAGCTATGGGTAAAGTAATGAAACGAGGCCCAATAAACTTCAATAGAGGCTATAGGTTAAATTGACTATAGCAAGCACAAGGGTTGCATAATATGGATCGAATATAATGCGGGATACAATTTTGTGCAGTCCCGAAGAGTTCGTTGAAGACGAATCGATCCGTACGAGTAAGCAGCTTAAGGAAGTGGAATCACGCATCGCGATTCCAGGTAAGGGAATTTTGTGAGTATATAGAGATAGCTGCTCGTACTTTGAACTTGTGGGTGATTATTGGGTGTTGTATGAAAATGCATGAATTGCCCAAATAAATGATTGATGATATTCGTGAATGATAATAAGTATATGCGTGGTTTTGGATTTGAAGTGGATTCTATGAAAGGGGATAGTAAGGCTAATAATTGCATAAACCTAACGTTTTGATGTTTTTCCAAAACGAATTGCTTGGTTTTAAGCAAGCTTGTAGATAGGTTGGCTAGTATTGTGATGTTGTTGTGGAAAAGCAAATTGTGAGTGCTAAACCCGAATTGCCGGGATTGATAATTGTATTTAAGCCGCCTATCATATTCGTATGACTTAAATCGCGCTAGAGCCTCACTCGCGCTGGATTTCTATGTCTTCATTTGTATGAAACGTGCTAGAGCCTAGCTCGCACCTTGATCTGAATTATGATGATGTTTATAAACCGTACTGGAGCTTCTGCTCGTACGTGGATTGTGAATGGTTATCTTATGAGTATAACCATACTAGAGCTATGCTCGTACGCGCCTCTTTATGAGAAGATGCATGATGCATGAGTCGTGCTAGAGCTTTGCTCGCACAAGTTTGTACAATGGGATTCGTAAAGGGTTGTGAAAGTGGGTAAGATCCTTAAGCCTTACATCCTTAAGCTAACATCCTTAAGCCCGAGGAGGCAGGGAGGCTCTGTTAGGCGGGGAGGCTCTGTTTGGTGGGGAGGCTCTCTTACGGTGGGATCCTTAAGCCAACATCCTTAAGCCCAAAGAGGGGGGGAGGCTCTGTTAGGCAGGGAGGCTCTCCTACATGGGTATGGTAAAGGTGGGATCCTTAAGCCAACATCCTTAAGCCCAAAGAGGCGGGGAGGCTCTGTTAGGCAGGGAGGCTCTCCTACATGGGTATGGTAAAGGTAAGATCCTTAAGCCCTACATCCTTAAGCTAACATCCTTAAGCCCGAAGAGGCATGGAGGCTCTGTTAGGCGGGGAGGCTCTGTTCGGTGGGGAGGCTCTCTTACGGAAAGGACCCTTAAGCCCTACATCCTTAAGCTAACATCCTTAAGCCCGAGGAGGCAGGGAGGCTCTGTTAGGCGGGGAGGGTCTGTTCGGCAGGAAGGCTCTCCTTCACGGAAAATAGAAAACTCTTGGTATGGGGTAGATAAGACCTAGGAATGGCACCCCCAATCATGATATGAGTTGCGGAGTACGATGTACCGTGTATATCACATGGAGTACGATGTACCGCATGATGGTTATGTGATGAGAAAGTCTGGCGAGGGATAATTCATCTTCGTGCCAGCATGATACCCCGCACACCTGGATGCGTGTGGTCTGGGATGATTTATGATGTAATGATTCACATAGGCACTTTTGATATAGTGACCTAGATTTATACACATGCGTGAATTGTGGAATGTAAATGTAGTTGTGGTTTGTGAGTGGATTTGGTGGTGTTATGTTGTTGGTTCAAAAAGGAAGTTTCTAAATGAATTGCCCTTTTTATGAATTTAAATGAGATCGAGCATGAGATGATTTATACATGATGTTTTACCATGTTTTATATGCCAATTTTACATGACTTTGATACATGATATATATGTATACTCATACGGCATAGTTTTATTCCTCATGCTCCTACCATAAATGATTTACGCATAACACTATCAGCATGTAGATAGAGTAGTTATCTACCATGCTTGCATTATTGCCTTACTGAGCGTGTGGTTGCTCATCCCACTCTATTTTCCCCCCCTACAGAGCGTGCATAGTAGCCCAGTGAGGACTGAGGCATATTATTTTGGACTCCGCTGCATCTCCATCGCTAAGAGGTATATACACAGTGATTCTTTTTGTATCTAAACAATGTAAAAGCACAGTATTCTTTTGAGTTGTACTTATGGGGGATGTAGATGTCAGTAAAACATGTATTCGTATAAGTACACGATTAAATGCACATGTATGACATCGTTTTAATTAATTGAGAATGAATGAGATGTGGTGTTTATTATTGACTCACAGCCCAACAGTGTGTGGTTAGCTTAGTTCACGACCGGGTAAGGTAATAGTAAAACGCAAAAAATTTTCAGTGATTTCGGTTAAAGAGAATGGAATTGGGTCGTGACACTCTGTGCATACGGATGCATCACACTAGAGACTGGGCTGTGTACTAATGCAGGATGGGAAGCTAGTTGCCTATGGATCCAGACTGTTGAAGGATCACGAGAGGAACTATCCGACTCACAATTTAGAGTTGGCAGCCATAGTGTTTGCGTTGAAGATATGACGCCACTATCTTTATGGTGAGAAATTTCAGATATATACGGATCACAAGAGCCTTAAGTATATATTCTCATAGAAGGAGCTGAATATGAGACAAAGGAGATGGCTCGAGCTCCTGAAGGATTATAATTGTGAAATCCTATACCACCCGAGTAAGGCAAATGTAGTAGCTAATGCACTAAGCAAGAAAAACCTCGGGTTGGTGTCTTATATGATGGTTTGGGAACATAAGTTGTTGGAGCAGTTCATAAACCTCAATTTGGATGTAGCCCCACCTGATACAGAGAGATTTGATGTTGTGGCTAGTTTGAGATTAGAGCCAGAGTTGATTAGTTATATTTGACAAGCTCCGTAGGGTGATTGACTGTGTATCGATTGGTTTAGACATGTACAGACAGGTGTGGGTACTGATTTTGAGCTAAGTACAAATGGATTTGTGAGGTTCAGGGGCAGGATATGTGTTCCTGAGGATTTAGAGATTAGGAGATTGATTTTATCAGAGGCTCACTCATCGAGGTATACGATACATCCGAGAAGTACTAAGATGTATCAAAACCTTCGAAAGGTTTATTGGTGGTCTGAAATGAAGAGAGATATTGTTAAGTATGTCGCTAGATGTCTCGTCTATCAGCAGGTGAAGGTAGAGCATCAGAAGCCTACAAGGCTATTGTAGCCTCTACCGATATCGATATGGAAATGGGAGTATGTCACCATGGATTTTTTTATGGTCTTACCGAGGACCCGCAGAGGTCATGATGCCATTTGGGTGATTGTGGATCGGTTTACGAAGTCAACCCATTTCTTAGCTATGAAAGTTACTGATACTCTAAGTCAGTTGGTAAACTTGTATGTTCAAGAGATAGTTTGGTTCCATGGTGTTCCAATGAGCGTTGCTTCTGATCGGGATGCTCGCTTCACTTTTCATTTTTGGGAACAATTTCAGGAAGCGATGGGGACCCAATTGAGTTTTAGCATCGCTTTCCATCCTCAGACAGATGGTCAGTCGTAGAGGACTATACAGACCCTAGAGGATATGTTGAGAGCATGTATGCTGGATTTTAGAGGCTCATGGGATGATCACCTACCGTTAGCCGAGTTCACCTATAATAACAACTATTATGCGAGTATCGGGATGGCACCATATGAGGCATTGTATGGACGCAGATGCTAATCCCCTATTGGATGGGAAGAGGTTTGTGACAGACAAATTTTTGATCCCGATTTAGTGCAGCAAGCCTCTGAGGACGTCCAGTTGATATGTGAGAGGTTACTGATAGCTCAGAGCCGACAAAAGAGTTATGCTGGCAGGAGACGAAGACCATTGGAGTTTACTGTCGGTGAGTCTGTATTCTTGAAAGTTTCTCCCTATAAGGGGATTATGAGATTTGGTAAGAAGGGGAAGTTGAACCCTCGGTATATCAGACCCTTTGAGATCTTGGAGAGAGTGGGAGATAACGCTTATAGGTTGGCATTGTCGTCAAAGTTACTAGGTGTTCATAACATCTTCCACGTCTCTATGCTTTAGAAATACCACTCGAACTTGGCACATGTGATAAGATATGAGCCATTAGAGCTCAATGAGAGTATGTCGTACGTTGAGAAGCCGACTCAGATATTAAATAGGAAAGAGAAGGTGCTGAGGTAAAAGACAATTCCCTTAATGAAAGTTCTTTGGCAATATCACTCCAGAGGAAACTACATTGGAGTTGGAGAGTATGATGCAAGAGAAGTACCCGAAGTTATTTTCAAATTAACTTGGTTCTAATTTAGAGGACCAAATTTCTTGAAGAAGGGGAGGAATATATGGCCCGTGAATTTAAATGTAATCTAATGATTTTCATGATGTACAAACAAGTTACACATTATATGAATCATAAGAATTGGATACTTTTGAGTGTTAAGGGTGAATGAAATGCAATTGGGTATTGAAGTGATTTGATATGAGTTTAACTTGGAAAATCTGGAAAATTGTAGCTGCAATGTTACAGGATAAAGGCCAGATCGATCTCATTGCAATGGGAGATTGATATCATGGACTGGAAACACAATCCCAAGCATTCTGGAAGAGGGAGATCGATCCCTATCTCAAAGTAGATCGATCTCAAATTGCTTCTGTTTAGGCTAGATCGATCTCCTCCCATAAGGCAGATCGATCTCCAGTAGCCTCTAGATAGGCCAGATCGATCTCCTCTTAAGGCCAGATCGATCTCTGAAGCTTTCTACCTAGCTGAGATCGATCCTATCCTATGAACAAAGATCGATCCTATCCCTTTGAGCAGATCAATCTCATCTAAGAGGCAGATCGATCCCATAGCCTGCATTGTCAAATTCTGAAAGGATTTAAGTAAGGAGAGATTGATCTCCACCCCAGGAGATTGATCTTATAACATGATTACTATAAAAAGGACTGATTTTTTAGCCTTCTTCCCCAAACAAATCCCAAAGTCTTCCATTTTAACCAAAAATAACCTAGTTTTCTCACTCTAGAATATCCTTACCTTCTGAAAGATTTAAGGAAAAAGCTATTTGAGTAAAGTTGTTCCTAGTGAGGGAGTGAACCACACAATCAAAGATTGGAAGCTCAAACCTTGGATTGAAAGAGAAAAGAGGTTTTTCCCCAATTTGGTAAAAAGAGGAAAAAGTCAAGCTAGGTAAGATTTCAATACACCATCTTCTAGTATGTTAATGTAGACATTTTGATGAGTTGATTGGTGTATATAATGTTTGCTGAAATGTTCATATACATGCTTAAACAACCATGACCTATAATGGGTTTAGTGAGAGAAAGTTGAAATGGCATAGAGTTGATGATGATTTAAGCATGTAAAGATGTTAGCAAGCATGTATAGATGATTCTAAGATAGTTTTGTGGTATATATATGTTGGAATGGATGATGATTGAAAATGGACATAAGAGGTGTTTGATAAATTGCCATAATGAAGGAAATTATGAACTAGAGGCATTAAGAGCTTAATGTCGGTTTAGTGTGAACCAATAGGCTTGATGGAATTGATAGATTCTCGAGAAATGAATAGTACAATCAAGAAATGGCTTAAGAGAAAGTGATGCCTTATAAGTGTTAATGAACCCAATAAGTAGAATCGATTATAATAAACGTAAGAATTGTGATGTATTGGGTTAAATTGATGTGATAAGTAATTTGTGCAGCTCCGGAGATTTCATTGGAAGCGAATCTAACTGCACGATCAAGCAGCTCTAAGGAAGTGGAACCACTCGACGCGATTCTAGGTAAGGGGATTTTGTAAGTACCTAGAGGTAATTGCACGTAGTTTGAGGGTAATTACGGGGTATTGAAATTGTGTTGGTTACCTAGAAAAGAAATAATGGTTTGCGCGAACGGGTTTAGATATAGATTATTCTGGTTTTGGAAATGAATATTACAAAAGGGGTAGTAAGGCTAATATTTGCATAAACATCTTTTTTTGATATTTTTACGAAATACATTGCTTTGGTTTAAGCAAATCTAAGGATAGGCTGGCTATTGACTTCATAATTTTGTGAAATAGCACGAGTCCAGTGTTAACTGTGGTTTGAACGTGTTTTGTTGAAATTGAGCCACCTATCAGATTTATGTAATGTTTTATGAGTCGTACTGGAGTTTTCGCTCGTATGTGGGTTTTCATTGATTTCCTTATGCATATAACCATACTGGAGCTATGCTCGTATATGATTTTCTCATAGCTTGTTATGCATAAAACCGTACTAGAGCATTGCTCGTACGAGGGTATTAATTGATGATGCATGAAATCGTGTTAGAGCTTTGCTCGTACTGGGCTTTTCACACTGTGATATGCAATGAGTCATGTTGGATACCTCGTGTAGACTTTATGTCACACGGATGAGATGCTCGGACGTGCACTTGAGGCTGAGTAGGTTATACATGGCATAGGGTAGATAAAACCTACATCAGGCACCCCCAACCATGAGATGGGTTCACGTAGTATGTTGTACCGTGTATATCACTTGGAGTACGTTATACCGTGAGGTTATGATGTTGATTTGAAAGTCTGGCGTAAGACTAGCCCGCCTCCGTTCCAGCATGATACCCCGCACACCAAGATCCGTGTGGTCTAGGATAATAATGACTTAGTTGGCTAACAGAGTCCTCGATTGTATATAGTAACCACCTGTCTCACATGATATCACATGATTTTATATACTGAGTATGATTTGTGTTGTCTAAGGTAGACCCGAGTGAGGGCTTGAACCTTGTGGAATGTTTTTAAAGGATGATAACTTGTTTGTGAAGAGTTTTACTAATGTTTGACAAGGTGTTAATCCCGAGGGGATAAATTCTGATGAAATCCATGATTTACGATGAAACTGATAAGTTTTATTATGATGAGCATGAGAAGTTTTACATGATGGTTTTCCATGTTTACATGCCTATTTTCATGTTTTCAGTACATGATATATGTATATACATGTGGCATAGCTTTAATATTTCCTCATGCTCTGGATATTAATGATTTTTATGCCATGTCATTATAAGCATGTAGATAGTGTAGTTATCTACCATGCTTGCATTATTGTCTTACTGAGCGTGTGGTTGCTCATCCCTATCTTCCCCCCCCTTCTACAAAGCACACACAGTAGACTAGTGAGGAACTGAGGAGTTGTATCTAGACATCCGCTGCTCTCCATCGCTAAGAGGTATACACACAGGAAATCGTTTTGTATCAAAACATATAATAGCACAGTAATCATTTTGAATTGTAATATGGGAGATGTAAGCGTTAGCAAACATGTATAAGTATAAAACTTGAACTTGCAAATGTAAGTGTTTGCTCTTGATTAATTGAAAGAAGAATGGTAAATGATAATTAATACTGACTCATAGCCCAACTGTTATTGGTGAGAGTTGTTTCACGACCGGGTAAGTTAACGAGTAAAGCGAGAGATTTATGGTGATTTTCAGATGAAATGGATGAAAAAGGGTCATGACATATCAATCAATTAGAAATGCTCTGTAGAGGGGGGGAAAGAGAAAGGGTGAGCAAAACAAGCTCAGTAAGGCAATTATGCAAGCAAGTAGATAACTACACTATCTACATGATCATAATGTCACGCCCTTAAATCCATTCTTTTCCTTTAAAACTTAAATCCATTCTTTTCCTTTAAAACTTAAATTCATTCTTTTCTATTTAAAAATCTTAAGCGCGGAAACATACATAATCTATGCATCAAAAATCATTTAATCCTTTGAACTTATGGAAATCATACAACTCATGCTCAAATTGCACTTAAATTCATGCTTTTTACCAAAAGCATTAAAATCATAAAATCATGTTTTTCACCAAAAGCATTAAAATCATAAAATCATGCTTTTCACCATAAGCATTAAAAGCATAAAATCATGCTTTTTACCAAAAGAATTAAAATCATACATCAGGACTCAACCCATCCCTCGGGTTATCCTGATCCTTTAAAACAAATTAAAATCCTTATCAGGACTCAACCTATCCCCCGGGCTATCCTGATCCACAAAACCATGTAAAACATGCAATTATATAAACCCTATAAACATGCTTAAATCAATATTTATATCATATGAGACTAGGCAGGTATCGGGTTACATACTGGACTATGGCTATATCCTACTCTAGGATCTCGGCTTCACGGATCCTAGTGTGCAGGGCATCGCTGCTCGCAACGGGTGGTGGGTCAAATCCTCATTCGCCAACCTATATGCATAATTATCATCTAAGACAAGTATAGTCTGAAGACTACACGGTATAGCGTACTCCGTGTTACGTACACGGTACAACATACTCCATGGACCCCATATCATATCAATCCCTCATCCACGTCTCAAAATGCACGTACGAGCATCTCATCCGTGTGACACACAGTCTACACGAGGCAATTGGCACAGCTTTATGCATGTCAACATAGTCCAGTGCGAGCAAAGCTCCCAGCACTACTCCATGCATACCATGATATTAAAATCTCATGCGAGTTACACTCTGGCACTATTTTAAGTATAATAAATCAAAACATCGTGTGAGCAACGCTCCAGCACGGCTTTATGTATCATATAAAATCCTCCAGCGAGCAATGCTCCAACACAGTGTTATGTATATCTGTGACGCCCCGAAAATGCAAAAAATATGACAAATTTAAAACTTATTTACATCAATACACAATTCTGGGTGCATTCTTGTGCAGTGTCATGCATCATCATATATATATAATAAAACTTTCACCTCAGGATCTCATCACAAAACATGTCAAAATCGAGCTCAAACCGGTAAAACCACGCACACATTTCTCAAATCTCAGTACGCCTTAACATAGAGCCCAAATCCCACTTCACTTTTAAACTCAAACTGTTTGTAAAACATTTTCACACTTTGTTTACAACTTATAAAAATTGGGCCCCAACCGGCTATAAAATCGTGTGCAATAACTCAATCATAACTCGTAAAACATGCTTGTTTCTCAAAACATTTCATGCTACAATTATCATCACAAATCACATACTCAAATGAGTTTAAGTTTTCCCTTACCTCGTTACACCTCGTACAGTGCAATCGTTCCCCCGAACGACGAACTAGCCTCACATTCCTCTCTGGAACTCCTGAGCTGTCCAAACGATGTAAAAACATCATCAACACATCATCACATTTTCTTTAATCTCAACATCGAGCATAATTGCTCACATTCTCATAATTCCTCAATACCTCAATGATTCTAACAACCCTAACCATTTTTAGTCTACTCATCCCAACATCTACAGCCACAATTGTAGAAATCTACTTCCAAATCAAAAATTAAAGCTTAGAAATTTACCCAAAACTTATGGAGTGCTCAATTCACACCTCAGCTCAAATTGTCCTTTGATTTCCAAGTATGTTGTTCTCCTTTTAATGAGGAACAACTTTCCTTCTTGCCACAACATCTGATTCAAACAAAAATAGGCACTTTGGATGAGAGAGAAAGCTAGGGATTCAGTTTTCTGAAGAGAGAGAGAAGATGAGTTCCAGCAAAAACACAGGGGTCCTTATACAGGCCGAAGGCGGGAGATCGATCTGCTCCTGTAGGAGATCGATCTGCCTTTGAATTTGGGAACGTTTTGGGCACTTTTTATACCTACCAGATCGATCTGTCGAGGGGTACGATCGATCTAATAATCTTAAGGAGATCGATCTGCTCATTGTGAGGAGATCAATCTACATTTTACAGAAACATTTGGAGATCGATCTGCTGCTATAGGAGATCGATCCCTTTAAGGCAGAATCATAAGGAGATCGATCTGCTTCCATTGGAGATCGATCTGCTCGTTTAGATTTTCCATTCCTTGTCACTTTGGCCAACCAGATCGATCCCCTCTTCTCCAAGATCGATCTGGCCTCATAGTTTCACACTATGGTTGTACACTTGGCATAAAATCTCTTTATATAATTTCCATAGTTTTCTCTATTGATTATTTCTCATTCAATACTAAGAAATTTCATTCTTTTCCATCTCAATATATGAGTACATCACATTTAGCTCAATTAATTACACTTTCTGTTCACATTACATAATTAGATGAGTACAGAATTCCCAGGTCTCACATCCTCCCCACCTTAAAAGAATTTGATCCTCCAAAATTAACTCGACTCATCAAACAGATGGCAGTACTTCTCCTTCATGAGGCTTTCCAATTCCCAAGTTACCTCTTCCATTGAATGATGCTTCCATAAAACTTTCACTAGTTGGATGCTTTTAGTCTAAAGCACCTTCTCTTTCCTATCAAGGATTCGGACGGGTTCTTCAGTGTAGCTCATGTCCTCTTGTATGTTCATCTCTTCATACTCTATGACATGAGAAGGGTCCGGGTGATATTTCCTCAACATAGATACATGGAAGACGTTGTGTATCCCAGACATCTATGGGGTAATGACAACCTATAGGCTACCTCTCTCACTCTCTCAAGAATTTCGAATGGTCCAACGTATCGAGGACTCAATTTCCCTTTCTTTCCAAATCTCATGACACCCTTACTCGGTGATATTTTCAGTAATACTGCGTCACCAGCATCAAACTCGAGTGGCTGTCTACGCACATCCGCGTAGCTTTTTTGTCTACTCTGTGCAACCCGTAATCTCTCACATATAAGTTTCACACTCTATACAGCCTGTTCAACAAGCTCAAGAGCATTTATCTTTCTATCACCCACTTCTTTCCACGCTACAGGGGATCTACACCTCCTACCATATAGAGCCTCAAAAGGTGTCATTCCAATACTCGCATGATAGCTATTATTGTATGCAAACTCTGCTAGGGGTAGGTGATCATCCCATGATCCCTT
Organism: Firmiana major; assembly: GCA_033439115.1. Lineage (NCBI taxonomy): Eukaryota > Viridiplantae > Streptophyta > Magnoliopsida > Malvales > Malvaceae > Firmiana > Firmiana major. Next base: position 37,357,734 of record CM065908.1, on the reverse strand, counting down.
AAAATCCATCGTACACGACCTCAACATATCCTCCAGGGTCTAAACAGTCCTCTCTGACTAACCATCTGTCTGAGGATGATAGGCGGTACTAAAACTCAATCGAGATCCCATGGACTCCTGAAAATTGGTCCAAAATTTGGAGGTAAAACGAGAATCTCTGTTAGAAGTAATACTCACTGGAGCCCCATGTAATCTAGCTATCTTGCTGACATATAACTCAGCTAAGGTATCCACAGTATATGTGCTCTTGATGGCAAGGAAGTGGGCACTTTTTGTCAGTCTATCCACTATGACCCATATAGTGTCATGACCTCTTCGGGTCCTCGGTAAACCCATAATAAAATCCATGGTGACATGTTCCTATTTCCATGTTGGCATAGGTAAAGGCTGTAATAATCCTTCGGGCTTCTGATGCTCAGCTTTCACTTGCTGGCACACTCAACATCTAGCCACATAATCTGCCACGTCTCACTTCATACCACTCCACCAGTATACTTTTCTCAAATGTCGATACATCTTAGTACTCCCTAGGTGCATGGTGTATCGTGAGCGGTGAGATTCTCTTAGTATCTGTCTATTAGGGTATCATCGTCTAGTACACAAATTTGTCCTCTAAATCTCAATAATCCACCTCACTGACTATGAGATCCGACTATGAAGTCCACTCAGCTTGGCTAACCATATCAATCAACCTCTAATCATCACGCTGCCCAGTTCTAATCCAATCCATGATCCTAGGCTTTATTCATAGGCTAGCCAAAAATCTAGTCTCTACCTCTTTAACTCTAATCCAAAGTTCGGTGAACTACTCCAATAAATCCCATTCCCTGATCATTATAGCAGATATCGTACTCTTCCTGCTCAGGGCATCAGCAACTACATTCATCTTCCATGTATGGTACAGAATCTCGTAGTCATAATCCTTAAGGAGTTCCACCATCTCCTTTATCTCATATTTACCTCTTTCTGATCAAACAGATACCTCAAACTCTTGTAGTCAGTGAAGATCTGGAATCTTTCCCCATATAAGTAGTACCGCCAGATCTTCAAGGCAAATACCACAGCGGCTAACTCCAAGTCATGCGTGGGGTAATTTCGCTCAAGATCTTTCAACTGTCGTGATCCATAGGCAACCACTCTTCCATGCTGCATGAGCACACACCCCAATCCTTGATAGGAAGCATCACTATACATTGAAAACCCTCCTGATCTGTCAAGGATAGTCAACATAGGTGCCGCTATTAATTTCCTCTTTAATTCCTGAAAATTGAGCTCACATTGATCAGTCCATATGAACGGAGTCTCCTTGCGCGTGAGCTTGGTCAAAGGATCGACAATCCAGGAAAATCCCGCCATAAATCTTCTGTAATACCCTGCCAAACCAAGGAAACTTCGTACCTCTGTAACTGTCCTCGGTCTTTCCCAATTAAGCACAGCCTCCACTTTAACTGGATCAACTGATACTCCTTCTTCTAAAACTATATCACCGAGGAAAGCCATCTGATCCAACCAAAACTCACACTTACTAAGCTTTCCATATAATTGCTTATCTCGGAGTATTTGAAATACTAACCATAATTGTTGCGTGTGTTCCACATAAGACCGAGAGTATACCAAGATATCATCAATAAAGACTATCACAAACTTATCTAGATAGTCTCTGAACACCTTATTCATTAACCTCATAAAGGCTGCAGGGGCGTTCATCAATCCAAAGGGCATCACTAGAAATTCATAATGGTCATACCTTGTCTTAAAGGCCGTCTTCAGAATATCTTCCTCTTTAATCCTCAATTGGTGATAGCCCAATCTCAAATCAATCTTAGAGAAGATTGAGGTCCCTCTCAGCTGATCAAGCAGATCGTCAATCCTTGGCAATGGGTATTTATTCTTCACCGTGGCTTTATTCAGTAGTCAGTAGTCTATGCATAATATGAGACTACCATCCTTCTTTCTTACGAATAACACCGGTGCTCCCCACAATGAGACACTAGGTCTAATAAATCCTTGATTCAATAACTCTTGTAGTTGTTTCTTTAATTCCTCTAGTTCCACTAATGCCATCCTATACGAAGATCTAGAGATAGGCTGAGTATCTGGTACCAAATCAATGGTAAACTCCAGCTCTCTCTCTGGTGGTAAACCGGGCAACTCATCTGGGAAAACATCCAAAAATTCACACACCACGGGTATATCCTCAATCCTCGGATGTTCCCGATTATCATCTGAAATGAGTACTTCATAACCTTCACATTAAAATCAAATTTAATACTCTCAAAAGGTAACATCAAAATTTTCAAATTGCTTATCAAAATTCCACACATTTATTTCCTCAATATCTCAAACGTATACAGTAAGGTTCAGGTAGGGAGAAGGTTATAATCTTAGTATAGTAGTCTAAACTCACTCGATTGGTTGCCAGCCAATCAATTCCCAAAATCACATTGAACTCATGTATATTTAACATCATTAGATCTGCTAGCATTACTCTATCTCCCACCTTTATTTCACATCCTCTACATATCATATTCGTTCTCTGGGACTCACGCATAGGGGTGTTTACATGTAGGATATACTCTAAAGGTTCAAACTTCAAATTTAAAATACATGCAAAATACTCAGAAATAAACGAATGCGTGGATCCCAGATCAATCAACACATGAGCCTTATGATTACAAACAGAGACTGTACCTCTTATAGTTTCTGCAGAAGTGTCTGTTGTTTCCTTATCCAGAACAAACACACGTCCCACTGTGACAGGCTTCTTTCCTTTATCTACAGTAATGGCTCATCTCGGGGGATTCACTCTCTGAGGCGGTGTCTGGTAGGCTCCGAAGCATGTGGTCTCTGAGGTTGAGGATAGTCTTTTACTCTGTGACCCATGTCTCCACATCTAAAACATCTACAGATCAACCCAGTACAATTTTCCTCATGCGGTCGGCCACAGTCTCTACAAACCATTATCTCAGGCCTGACATCTCAAGGGCTCTCCCTACGGATGGGATAAGCTCTGGGTCTCTCCAATCTGCCCTTCTGTACCTCAATCCTTCCTCTTTTGAAGGAACCTTTCCGAACATCTGTCGGGAAAATCGTTGGCCTCTTACCCTTATCTTTAGTCACTGCTCTAAACTCACTCTGGGATTGTACCATTTAGACTCCCCTCTCAATCTCTTGTGCTCGTCTCAAAGCATCTCCAAAATCAGTAATACACAGCCTTATCAATCGATCTATGATAATGGGCTTCAATCCATAGATAAATCTCCCAGTACGAAGCTCTTCATCTTTAAGGTCTCTGGATCATATTTCAATAGAGTGGTAAATCGACTCTCATAATCATCCACAGACATATCGCCCTGTACCAGACTCAAAAACTTAACCCGCATCCTTCTCTGGGCAGCTCGTGGTACATATTGGGCTCTAAAGACCTTCTAAAACTCTTCCCAGCTAATCACATCCTATCGAAACATCAGAATACTCTGGGTAGTATCCCACCAATCTCATGCTCTCCCTTTCAACATATAGGCACCCATACTGACTCTCTCAGCATCTGTGCATCCCAAATAGTTAAATATGACTCTCAACTCAGTCAGCCACTCCTCAGCCTCTACGAGATCCTTTCTCCCCTTGAATGCGGGTGGATTCATTTTTAAAAAGTTCCTCAGTCGAATCATACTTCTATCATCGGGCTGAGTAGCGGGAGGCACTGGGTCAATCTGTACTGGGGGCACGAGAGGTCCTTGTGGTGGTGTAGGGGTGATACCCGAGGTATTAACTCTAAAATGTTACGCGAATAGCACTGCCATTTGTTCAAAACCCTGCCGCACATCAGTCTCAATCCGGTTAAACCGAGAGTTAAGACTCTCTGGTTATGGGGCAGGTGGCAGAGGTGTCTCTGCCTACCTCCTCGAACGACCTTGTCGTCCACTCATTTTAATCTCAATACGTTCCTATGCGTACACATCAAACTTGCTTGAAATCTCAATCCGCAATTTCAGTCATGACCATGCTTATACAGACACTTGGGATGTATTCTATTCCACTTATCTGACACTGACCATACTAAACACCCTAAGCTCTGATACCAAATAAACTCTGTGACGCCCCGAAAATGCAAAAAATAGGGCAAATTTAAAACTTATTTACATCAATACACAATTCTAGGTGCATTCCTGTGCAGTGTCATGCATCATCATATATATATAATAAAACTTTCACCTCAGGATCTCATCACAAAACATGTCAAAATCGAGTTCAAACCGGTAAACCCACACACACATTTCTCAAATCTCAGTACGCCTTAACGTAGAGCCCAAATCCTGCTTCACTTTTAAACTCAAACAGTTTGTAAAACAATTTCACACTTTGTTTACAACTTATAAAAATTGGGCCCCAACCGGCTATAAAACCATGTGCAATAACTCAATCATAACTCGTAAAACATGCTTATTTCTCAAGACATTTCATGCTATAATTATCATCACAAATCACATACACAAATGATTTTAAGTTTTCCCTTACCTCGTTGCACCTTGTATAGTACAATCGTTCCCCCAAACGACAAACTAGCCTCGCATTCCTCTCTGGAACTCTCGGGTTGTCCAAACGATGTAAAAACATCATCAACACGTCATCACGTTTTCTCTAATCTCAACATCAAGCATAATTGCTCACATTCTCATAATTCCTCAATACCTCAATGATTCTAACAACCCTAACAATTTTTAGTCTACTCATCCCAACATCTACAGCCACAATTGCAGAAATCTACTTCCAAATCAAAGATTAAAGCTTAAAAATTTACCCAAAACTTGTGGAGTGCTCAATTCACACCTCAGCTCAAATCGTCCTTCGATTTTCAAGTATGTTGTTCTCCTTTTTATGAGGAACAACTTTTCCTCTTGCCACAACCTCTAATTCGAACGAAAATGGGCACTTTGGATGAGAGAGAAAGTTAGGGATTCTATTTTTTGAAGAGAGAGAGAAGACAAGTTCCAGCAAAAACACAGGGGTCCTTATATAGGCCGAAGGTAGGAGATCGATCTGCCTTTGAATTTTGAACGTTTTTTACAATTTTATGCCAACCAAATTGATCTGTCGAGGGGTAAGATCGATCTGCTCATTGTGAGGAGATCGATCTGCATTTTACAGAAACATTTGAAGATCGATCTGCTCCTATAGGAGATCGATCCCTTTAAGGCAAAATCATAAGGAGATCGATCTACTTTCATTGGAGATCGATCTGCTCGTTTAGATTTTCCATTCCTTATCAATTTGGCCCACCAAATCGATCCCCTCTTCTCCAAGATCAATCTGGCCTCATAGTTTCACACTATGGTTGTACATTTGGCATAAAATCTCTTTATATAATTGTCATAGTTTGCTCTATTGATTATTTCTCATTCAATACTAAGAAATTTAATTCCTTACCACCTCAATATATGAGTACATCACATTTAGCTCAATTAATTAGACTTTCTGTTCACATTACATAATTAGATGAGTACAGAATTCTCAAGTCTCACAATATCAAATCAATTAAAATCACGTACGAGCAAGGCTCAGTACGACTTTTATCCAATGTCATATGAAAATCTCGTGCGAGCTAAGCTCCAGCATGTTTCCAGGCATATTAAATCAGATTAAATCAAAACATGGTGCAAGCAAGGCTCCAGCACGTTTCATGCAAATGACAATAATAAAATTTATGCGAGCGACCGCTCCAACACATTTTATGCACAACCAAAAACTTTAGACTCGATGTGAGCAATGGTCCAGTACCGTCTGTTTTCACATAAATCTGATAGGCGGCTCATTTTTTAGAGAGTTTTCTTTCAAATTTAAAAATAGCACATATGGAGTGCTATTATGCAATTTAAGCAAACATTGGCCAACCTATCAATTTGTTTTATTAAAAAGCAGTAAAACCACTCAAATCATATCTTGATCAATTGGACTTGGAATTCAATTATTCCTTCTTTATTGATCAAGATTTCTTGAATCCATGTTTATCATGATAAGTTCTTAAGGAAATGACACAGAATTTCAGGTCTTTTTGGTGCTTTCATCACTTCAACATTATCGGAACCAAACCAAATCGACTTTCCTTCTTGAACCCTATATATTTTGATGTTTAAAATTATTATCTTCAATTAGAATGGTCTGAATCCCTTCAATTTAGCCTGAGCTCGTTATAGCTCATACTTGGCATTTTTGTGCTTTCATGAGTAGTTTGCATTTCAATTACACTTGAAATTTAATAATCACTTCTCTTATGATTCCAATAACATATTACCAATGTTCACAATACTGAATCATAAGGATTACACTGTAGATTTTTAGGTCTTACATTCCTCCCCTCCTTAAGAAATTTGGTCCTCCAAATTAGAATCAAGTCAGTCCGTAAACAACTCTGTTAACCTCTCTCATATCATGTACTCCAATTCCATGTAGCTTCTTCCGGGATGTTGTACTACCAAAAGATCTTAACTAGAGGGATCGTCTTAGACCTCAACACTTTCTCCTTTCTGTCCAATATCTAAATCTTGTTATACCCTTAGAAAGAGAAAACTTCCAGAACACAGACTCACCCACGATGAACTCTAATGGTCTCCGTCTATTGTCAGCATAGCTTTTCTATCTACTTTGAGTTGTTCCCAATCTCTCACAAATCAACTCAACATCCTCAGAGGTTTGTCTTACCAGATCAGGACCAAATATCAGTCGGTCACCAACTTCTTCCCATCCAATAGGGGAACGACACCTATGTCCATATAATGATTCATACGATGCCATCCCGATAGTCAAGTGATAACTGTTAGTATAAGCGAATTCGGCTAGTGGTAAATGATTGTCCCAGGAGCCTCTAAAATCAAGTGCACACGTTCTCGACACATCCTCCAGAATCTGTATGGTCCTCTCTGATTGACCCTCTATCTGAGGATGGAATGTTGTGCAGAATCTCAACTGAGTTCCCCTGGCTTCCTGAAAATATTCTCAGAAATGGGAAGTGAAGCGAGAATTAACGCTCACTGAAACACCATATTGCCTCACTATTTTACGTACATATAAATCCGCCAATGTACTTAGAGTATCTGTGGCCTTCAAAGCTAGGAAGTGGGTAGACTTAGTCAACCTATCCATAATCACTCAAATGGCATCATGATTCCTCTGTGTCCTCAGTAAACCTATCACAAAATCCATAGTGACATGCGCCCATTTCCATGTTGGAATCGATAGAGACTATAATAACCCCGCAGGCTTCTGATGTTCTACCTTAACCTACTGACAGACGAGACACCTCACAACATACTCTGTTATACTATTCTTCATCCTTGACCACTAGTACACTTTTCAGAGATTCTGATATCTTATTACTCCCCGGATGTACCGTATATCTCGATGAATGAGCTTCTGCTAAAATCAATCTTCCTGATCTCTAAATCCTTAGGAACACATACTCTGCCCTTGAACCTCAGTAACTCATTAGTGCTTAACTCAAAATCAGTACTCTCACTCATCTGAATCTAACTCATCACCTCGGCACATTATCGGTCACTAAGCTGAGCTTGTCGGATTCTCTCAATCAGATCTGATTCCAATCCCATGCTAGCTATAATATCATAGTTGTCAGTATCAAATGAGGTCACATCCAAGCTGAGGCTCGTAAACTACTATAGCAACTCGTGTTTCCAAACCATCATATAAGATATCAACCCAAGATTCTTTCTGCTCAAAGCATTCACGACTATATTCGCTTTACCTAGGTGATACAATATCTCACAATCGTAGTTCTTCAAAAGCTCTAGCCATCTTCTTTGTCTCATGTTCAGCTCTTTCTGCGAGAATAGATACTTAAGGCTCTTGTGGTCAGTAAAAATCTGAAATTTCTCACCATAAAGGTAGTGGCGCCATATCTTCAATGCAAACACTATGGCCACCAACTCTAAATCATGGTTAGGATAGTTCTTCTCCTGATCCTTCAGCTGTCTAGATCCATAAGCAACTACCCTTCCATTTTGTATCAATACACAGCCCAATCCTTGGTGTGTAGCATTTGTATATACCGAAAAATCTTCAAAACTGGTATAAATGGTGAGAATCGAGGCAATGGTTAATCGACACTTCAATTCACCAAAACTCTTTTCACAATCATCGTCCAACTCAAATGCAACATTCTTCCGAGTGAGATGAGCCAATAGAGCTGCCAATTTTTTAAAAACCTTCAACAAACCTTTGTTAATATCTTGTCAGACCCAGAAAATTCCTAATCTCTATGACTGTCCTGGGCTATTCCCACTGAACCACAGCTTCAATCTTAGATAGATCCATTGACACCATGTCTTTCGATACAACATGGCCCAGAAATGAAATCTGCTCCATCCAGATGTCACATTTACTGAATTAAGCATACAACTTCTATACTGTTATTTCAGACCTCTTATGTATGCACGGACATAAATAATTGTTTACTTTGGGAGGTATTAGCTGATCTTTATAGAGGTAGTAATATTGAGAAAAAAAGGAGTTTAGATTCTTTCTATTCGAAATATGAAGATGATGTGGTTAAGTCTCAGTCTTCATGTAGAAGCTCAGTACCTCATTTTCTTGGTAATATACCCATTTAAATAGCTTAATATGGATTCAAGTTCAAATTAAATTTTTATGAATGATTTATGATGAGGTAAGTTAATGTTGCTTTGTGGATAAATAGAGTAGATGAGATTTGGGTTATGTAGTTGATGATTACGGATATAAATTATGTATTGAGCTTATTTGCAGAAATGGTTTAGCTCAGTTTGCAGCCGTTATGCTGCTGGATTTTATATGAAATTCTAGACTTAGATAAAATGATAACCATAACGGCTACTGAAGGCTGTCTTAGGCACATCTCTGTCCCAAACTCTCAACTGATGGTACCCAAACCTCAGATCTATCTTGAAAAAGATCTGTGCTCCGTGAAGCTGATCCAACAACTCCTGTAATTGCTTCTTTAGCTCCTCTGACTCAAAAGGAGCCATTTTGTACAGTGGTTTAGATATCATCTCAATGTTAGATACCAAATCAATGCAAAATTCCATCTCTCAATTCTGAACTTGCCTTATCCAAATTAACCACGTACGTAACAAATCCTTCAAAAATATTCATTATTTCTTTGTCAGCAATAAAATATTTATTCTTATTCTTTTTTTTTTTTTGCAACATCTAATTCTTTTATTTCTTCTCAGAGAACGTTACCTAACAGTTTAATCTTCACATGCTTCAACAACCTTCAATCACATTCATGGAAGCATCAACAGTACCCTGGTTCAAGGCTTGTACTCGCCCTCTGCCACAACCCACTTACCCTTCTCTTCGGCTGTAGCTCTCCTCTTAGGTGCAGATGTCTCAACAGGTTCTTTCTCCTACTCTTTGCCCTTCTGTAGGGCACCTTCAATCAACTCTGGGCAGTTCTTCATCAATACCCTCTTACCACATCTATAACATGCTCTAGTAGCCACATAACAAGGCCTATTACAATAATATCTACCACACTGACTGTACTGTTTTGTAGTAGGCCATGGCCCTCTAATAACAATTCCATTCGCTAGAGCAATGGTAGGATATACAGGAGGCTTAACAGTCCTCTCTCGTATCTCCTCAATCTTCAGTCTCTTACCAAGCAGTCTCCGGCCTCCTCTAAAATCAAACCTCTATCAGCCACTGGTCTCTTCCTGTCTTCACCTTTATCACTACCCACCATACCAAACTCAGAGGCATTCTTATCAAAATCCTGCTCACACAATTGCGCCCTATGTACTGCCTCCTCATAAGTAGAGATGTCTAGTGGTACCAGTCTAGATCTGATAGCTGGTCGCAATCCATCGGTAAACTTTCTAAATTTCTTTATCTCACTACTCCTAACATTTGGATTATATCTTCCCATGGATCTAAATCTCGATTCGTACTCATCCACTAATCGATTCCCCTAGACTAAACCCATAAACTCTATCTGTAGTTTCTCTGAGCAGTGTCTAGAATATACTGCCTCCGGAAGGCATCCAAGAATATCTATCATGAGATCTCTGTGTGTCGGGTTTTCAAGATCAGTTTGGTAGACTTCCACCAATGCTCTGCCTCGCCTTTCAACATGAATACGGTAAAGGCTACCTTCTCGGTCGCCTTACACCGAAAGAACCCGTATAACTTCTCTATCTTGTTCACCCAATCTTCAGCACTTACTGGGTCTTTCACCCTACTAAACGATAGCGTTCTGAACCTTTGAAACTACCTAAAATTGTCTAACTCACAATTCTAACCCAAATCATCTACATTCTGTTATGGAGCAACAAGAGAAGGCGTATCCTGAACTGGTAGGGGTATAGCGGTCTCTGTAGTCTAAGAAAGTAATTCCATAATGTTCTCTATATTTTGCTTTATCCTACCGAAGTTTACCTCAATACTCTCTGTCCTCTCTGCGGGACCTTATAGAGCATCTTCAACATTAGCCTCAACCTCAATCTCATCTTGAGTCTCATGTGATGACTCAGCACGGCTCGCAGACCTACCTCTACGGCCTCTAGCTCATTCTCTCACCCCTCTTCCTCTGCTGCTGTTAGCCATAATAACTAAATTCCTGCATTCAAAATCAGTTTCCTAGCTGCGATTCGATCGCGATATACACAATTGTATATAAAATAGCACAGTAACAAGGGGATGTACACTTTCCTAATCTCTAACACTGACTCACATCAGACCAACACTGCTCTGATACCAATAAATCTGTCACGACCTTTCTTACCTAAAATCACTACTTTTTTTTTTTGCTTTTTATTTCCTTTCCCTATCGTGACCATCCTACTAAACTGTTGGGTTGTGAGTCAATATTAGTTCCTTACTGTTACTTATCTTTTCTTATCATCCATTTTAAGTTAATACCATGCATCAGAGTTAAATTGTAAATACAAACTTCTTATAACTGTATTTACTTAAATCTACATCCCTAAAAGTTACATCTATTTACAGTATTGTACTATCACGTTATTTAGATATGAAATGTACACGTGTATACCTTTTTGAGTGATGGGAGGCAGCGGATACCAAAATATAAGGCTTCAGCAGCTATCAATCAATTGGAAATGATTTGTAGAGGGGGGAAAGTGAAAGGGTGAGCAAAACAAGCGCATTAAGGCAATTATGCAAGCAAGTAGATAACTACACTATCTACATGATCATAATGTCATGCCCTTAAATCCATTCTTTTCCTTTAAAACTGAAATCTATTGTTTTCCTTTAAAACTTAAATCCATTCTTTTCTATTTAAAAATCTTAAACACGGAAACATGCATAATCTATGCAGCAAAAATCATTTAATCCTTTGAACTTATGGAAATCATAAAACTCATGCTCAAATTGCAATTAAAATCATGCTTTTCACTAAAAGCATTCAAATCATAAAATCATGCTTTTCACCAAAAGCATTAAAATCATAAAATCGTGTTTTTCACCATAAGCATTAAAATCATAAAATCATGCTTTTTACTAAAAGCATTAAAATCATACATCAGGACTCGACCCATCCCTCGGGTTATCTTGATCCTTTAAAACAAATTAATATCCTTATCATGACTCAACTCATCCCTCGGGCCATCCTGATCCACAAGACCATGTAAAACATGCAATTATATAAACCATAAAAACATGCTTAAATCAACATTTATATCATATGAGACTAGGCAGGTATCAGGTAACAAACAGGATTATAGCCATATCCTACTCTGTGATCTCGGCTACACGGATCCTAATGTGCGGGGCATCACTGCACGCAACAGGAGGTGGGTCAAATCCGCCTCTGCCAGCCTATATATATAATTATCATCCAAGATGAGTATATTCCAAAGACTGCACGGTCTAGCATACTCCGTGTTACGTACACTATACAACGTACTCCATGGACCCCATATCATATCAATCCCTCATCCACGTCTCAAAATGCACGTGCGAGCATCTCATCTGTGTGACACACAGTCTACACGAGGCAATCAGCATGGCTCTATGCATGTCAACAGAGTCCAGTGTAAGCAAAGCTCCCAGCACTACTCCATGCATATCATGATATTAAAATCTCGTACGAGTTAGACTCCGGCATGGTTTTACGTATAATAAATCAAAATCCCATGCGAGCAACGCTCCAGCATGGCTTTATGCATCATATAAAATCCTCGTGTGAGCAACGCTCCAACACGGTGTTATGCATATCAAATCAATTTAAATCACATACGAGCTAGGCTCAGTACGACTTTTATGCAATGTCATATGAAAATCTCGTGCGAGCTAAGCTCCAGCACGCTTTCAGGCATATTAAATTAGATTAAATCAAAACTTGGTGCGAGGAAGGCTCTAACACGTTCCATGCAAATGACATTAATAAAATTTGTGCGAGTGACCGCTCCAGCACATTTTATGTACAACCACAAACTTCAAACTCGATGTGAGCAACACTCCAGCACCGTCTGTTTTCACATAAATCTGATAGACGGCTCATTTTTCAGAGAGTTTTCTTTCAAATTTAAAAATAGCACCTATGGGTGCTATTTTGCAATTTATGAAAACATTGGCCAACCTATCAATTTGTTTTATTAAAAAGCAGTAAAAACCACTCAAACCATGCATTTCATTCATGGCATGCCTTCACCATACTTTGGTGAAATTTTCCTCAATAGGGGTAAAATAGTAATATACCCTTAATAAGGGTAAAATGTCATTTGCTCATCTCGAGGCGCTAAAATTTTTATTTCATCTTTAGAATCCCTAGACTATTTGAGTGTATTTAAAACATAATGAAATTGCGTGTAGCTATCTCTAGCTACTCACAAAAATTCTCTTACCTCAATTCTCTGTACAGTCTGACTTTTCTAACGCTGAGAATTTCGCTCAGTTTGATTTGCTCCCAGTCTACTCTCTGGAGCTGCGTATAATCATATATAATGTTAATTACGATACATTCATCATTATTTCACCTTTATTGAGCTTAATTTAAAGCATTGGGCTCGTTTACTCTTATTGGACTTGATTGCACCTTAATGGGCCTTAATCCGTTTAAGCCCATCTTCACTTCTATTCACTTCATTTAGAGCCCATTGGGCTCATTAAGCCCATTAATACTTATTGGGCCATCTTAAGCCTTTTTAATCATTTTTGGATAGTTCATACTATCATTCACGACAATTGATTTTAAATTCCAAAACATAAATCATTTTATACGGAATTAATCTGTAACTTATTCGATGAATTTCTAACGCGCATAACTATACAAATTGTAGTAAGAGAGGTTCACTTACCCGAGATTTCGTGGTAGCATGCAAATTGAGGCTGACTAGAACTCTTGTTTGTCACCAATTGTCGCGCTATACATTTATATAATTAAATCGGGTTAATTCCAGTCAAATATAAATTCAAATAACCTTTTCAAAAACTTAAAACGATGAATTCTAGTCGCTTACCAACTTGTCCTTAAACCCGATGCGTCATTAAAGTTTTTCCAATTTTTCCTCTTTTTTTTCTTTTTTTTCCTTTTTTTGGCTGAATCGATTGGTCCGGTTCAACACCTACTCATTTTACTGAACCAGTCTGTACCGGTTCAGTCTTCCCCACGTCGTTTGAGCCTCTACCGGCCGGTTCTTCATCAGCTTCCACTTCTAGCTGGTCTGTTTGGCCACACAAAGCAGGGATCTGGTGGTGGCCTCGCCTAGGTCGACGGCGATGAGGCTGGTTCAGCCCTTTCTTTTTCGACGTAGCTACCCATTTTTTCCCTTCATCGTTCGGCGTTTTCTCTCGGCCGATAACCTTGTCGCTGGCTTCTCCTAGTCGACAACGTCGCGCATGGTTCTTCCCTTGCACTGGCGCCACTCCTCCTCCCTTCTCTCATTCTGCCTGTCTTCTCCTCTTCCCTTCTCCTTCGATTTCTCTTCTTCTGTGTTTTCGGTTTCCCTGTTTTTTGTTTCGTTTCTTCTCTTCTTTTTTTGGTTACTTTGCCCCTTTTTTTTCATTATATATATATATATATATATATATATATATATATATATTCTAGTATAATATAATATAGATGTACTACTAAAAATATCTAATAATAAAATATTATTATTTAACAAAATATCTTTATACCAATAACACACACACACATATATATATATATATTTAATCAAGTAAATATATATCTTTATTTTATTTTATTTTATTTTATTATCATTTATTTTTATTTTATTTTTATTTTTATTTATATTTTATCTTTTTTTATTTTTTATTTTTATCTTACCAGAATTATTTCTCCATATTTTCGAGATTAATTCTCAAGGTGGGGTAAATTTTTGGGTTACCCAATAAATTCATATCTTGATTTCCTGAATCCATGTTTATCATGACAAGTTCTTAAGGAAATGACACCAAATTTCAGGTCTTTTTGGCGTTTTCATCACTTCAACATTATCGGGACAAAACTGACTTTCCTTCTTGAACCCTCTATATTTTGATGTTTAAAATTCTTATCTTCAGTTAGAATGGTCTGAATCGCTTTGGTTTAGCATGATCTCGCTATAGCTCATACTTAGCATTTTTGTGCTTTCATGAGCACTTTGCATTTCAATTACACTTGTAATTTAATAATCACTTCTCTTATGATTCCAATAACATATTACCAATGTTCACAATACTGAATCATAAGGATTACACTATAGATTTTCAGGTCTTACAATTTCGTTCGAATAAAAAATATTTTAATATGTTGGCCCCTTGTGCGCGTGGTGTTCCCACATGCAATGCTATCGTGTAGATAGTTCAGACTCTTTCACGTGTATGCAAGAATAGTAAGCTCCCACGTGTATGAGAGTGCGTCACGTGGTGCACCCACAATTGAGGCGGCGTTAGCTTCCTACCTATGTATGGGAGGGATAACCCTCCCATTTGTGTATGGCGCACCCACAGTTGAAGGCGAGAGGGTATCCTCCTGCATGCATGCAGGAGAAGCCTCCCACATACAAGCAATGGGCGATCCCTCCTGTATGGGTGCCAAGTGGCGCGTCTTGCTCTCGCCATGTTGCGCATCTCGATTTTTTTTAAGGGCGTCAAAGTTTAATCAGGTTTCATTATCCATAACATTTGCTCCCCACTCTTTCGATAGGTATAACTTTGTAGAAGAGTATATATATTTTTTTTTCTTTCACATATCGATTGTTCATGTTATCTTCCCTATATTCTTTCGTGATCTCAAGTGTTATTCTTTTTACAGGAGTTTTCGCACATGCTCTTCCACAGGTGTGTATATATATATGTATGTTAAGGGTATTAGTTTGCTCTCATCTCCTATTCGTATGTTTTAGTTATAGTCTCAAGTCAAATCCCCATGCCAAACTCTGAAGTCAAATTCTCAGTTCAAACTCTGTAGTTAAATCCTCACGCTAAACTCCATAGCTTGAAGGTATCTGCTCGGCTTTTCATATTTTCTAGTAACCGATTTTATTGTTTGCTTCCTAATAGTTTTGCAAGGTAGCGGAAAACAAATAAATTTAGGTCCCTCTGCCAAGCTTAGGGAATCAGACCTTCAGTCTATTCGTAACACTTTTCTTCTTCACGAAGGTTACTCTTATAGGCTCCCAACTAATGCAAAATGCGCTCCGCAAGCTGTTAGTAGCAGCGTTCCTGTACACCGAGCCTTATTAGAATTTGGATTTCACTTTCTGTTACCTGAGTTTGGAGTTGCTTTCCTCCAACACTATGATATAGTTCCTGCCCAACTTCATCCTTATGGATGGGCGCAAGTGATTGGGTTCACAATTATATGTCATAAATTTAATGTTGTGTCTACTGTCCCCTTATTTAACTCTTTTCTGTATCCAGACGTTCATAATTCTACGCGTTTCTGTATCCAAAAAGTATCTGAGTGGGGTCAAAATAACAAGCTTTTTGGAAATCCTCCAGCTAAGCTATATAATTATGTCTCTGACTAGCTCATCGTTGAAATTCCTTCAACTTTAGATATTCCCACTCAATGGTGTCTCCATGGATCTTCAAACATTAGTCAACTGTCTAATTTAAGAGAATTATATGGTCCTCTTATTACTCAATAGCAAGTAAATGATGAGAATACTTTGTTATCTTTATTGACTTCGGAGAACATAACTGCCGCTAGCTAGGGATGCATTTCAGTTGACCCAATTTCTGAGCCTGAGAATATTTCGCCCTCCAGTTCCCCCGAAGGAAGCCAAGGTGTAAGCTATTCCAACGATTCCTCTGAAGAGGACTTTGATGAGAACTTGGGTTGGGGCCAAGGCAAGGCTTTTAGGAGCCTTTTTTTAGATCTTCCTTCTAATGAGAGCTTGGCTAACCTCCATTTTCCTGATGATTATCTAGATTTGGGTGATTTCATATCGCATTTTATCATGTGAATAATCGTTTATTTTCTAAATGGTCATTCTAACTTTTATTCACCAATTTTTTTTTCAAAAATGCATTCTCTCACAAAAGCTTTCAGCCAACGAGAAGGTACCGAAAATGCTATCAGGGCTGCTCGTTCGTATAAGCGCAGACGCCTCAAGGACTATATTTGGGAATAAGCTAGGGAGACATCTTTTTGAGATTTAGCCCAAACTTCTACTCCTCTACCTTCTCAATGTGGAAGGTCGAGGTCTCCTCTCGCTCTTCCTCCATCTCATCATAAGGGGCCAAGTTCTTGAAATTGGGACAAGGGAAAGCAATCAACTTTAGAGGCCCAATCTCTCGATCCCAAGTTAGAGGAATATCATCGGAATAATCGAGCGGAATGTAATACTGCTCGCCCTTCTCGTACCAAGAGGCAAAAATTGTATATTGAGTCAACCATGAGGGATAAACCAATGCTCTCGTAAATTGTCGAAATTAACACTTCTCGATGTCAGGTGGACGGTGTTGAGATAGGTCATGGACAAAAGTTTGTTATCTATCCAGTTGTTAATGATAATGACTCAATCTATGATTTGGGAGTTACATCTCGTCTAGGATGGTCGACCATCCTTCCTCGAGATGAAGTTGAATTATTCAAGGGTTTCCCTCAACCTAAGGATTGAGCTGATTATCTAGCAATGCTGGTATCTTTCTGTCTTTCCCACCTTTTTTTTCCTTCTTTCTTTTTTCTCCTTTTTTTTAATCCCTTAATTTAATCTTTGCTCATTTTCAGACGACTCAACAAGTGATTGCTTGCAATACAGGGTACTGGACGTATAAAGCTCAGGCTGACATTGAGCTCCATCAACTTAAGGCTGAAAAATAGGAGTGGCTTACTGAAATGAATCAATACAGAAAGTTTCCAAAGAAAATTGAGTGATTGAAGAAGGAAAAAGAAGATTTAAATCTTGATTATCTTTGCCTTCAGGAGAAATTTGCTAAGGAATAAGAGAAGTTGAAATCATTAGAAGAGGCTTATACCGCGACTTATGAAGAACTTACTTCTTTCACGTCCAACTACGATTTTATTTTGTCTAAGTTTCAAGATCTCTAAACCAGTTATGACGAGCTCATGTCTAACCATAGGAGGTTAGCCGATCGAAATCAGGAAATGGAAGAGGAGATTACTTATCCGCATAAAGAACCTCAACCTTCTTCTATTAGCCAAGACATGCACAAAGAATTCATTCCAAAACTGTTCAAGAATATCGCCTGTCATAAGACTGCTATGATAAGAAGCTTATATTTTCTACAAGCTTTGTTAAATATGGTTTCTATATGGCACGCTCTTAGTTGGAAAATGAGAGATCATGCGAGACTTTTCCAGAGTTGCAATGGTCAAGACAATTAGAAAAATATACTGGTGAATTTCGTGGTTGGATAAATTATGAACCTCACAACGAGAATTTTGAAACTTATGTCGAGAATGGGGCTTACGACGATCTCTCTAACCTTTCGGGTCTTAGCAGTCTTGTCAGCAGGAAGAAGTTCTTAATGCCTTAGACGATTTAGATTGTGATGATTCAAATTCTCCCGGTGAAGGCGTTTCTCCTCCAGCCGAAGAGTAGCTTAGTTTTCAATGTTTTCTTGTTATTACTTTCCTAAATTGTAAGGAAGGAGTTTGTAAGACCCGAAAATTCGGAGTCATTTTAAGAAATTAATATTAAAAATATGGATTAGTGTAATCTTGATCAAAAATCGAAGAAATAATTTAATTTCGAGTCCAATTGATCAAGATATAAATTATTAAAATTTATCAAAATTTGTCTCGAAAAATGAGCCCGAAAATAGTAGAAAAATATACCGAAAAAGTAAAATCGGACTGATAAATTTATTTACGGACTAAATAAATTTAATAGGAATTTTTGAGATATTTTGGGATATTTTAAGATTTTTATTATTATTTTAAGAATAAAATAATAATAAAAATATATTATAAAAAAAAATCTGTAAAAAAAAAAAAAAACAGAAAACAGAAAATTGGAAATTTGGGGAATCGGGGAGAGAGAAACAGAGGCAAACCGACGGTGAGGAAGAAGGAGTCACCGGCGAGCATCCGACGACCCCACGCCCAGGCCAGCTGCCGAAAAAGAGAGAGGAGGTCGGCCCGATCCTTCTGCCACCGGTCACGCCCTCCACCGACGCCGGACGCCGGCGAATCGAAGAGGGGAAGGCCGCGGGGAAGAGAAGGGAATCCGGCGGCCACCGTCGGTGCTTGGCTCCGATCAAGCCCAACCGAGAGATCCCCAGGCCGAGGCGCGTCGAACGGCAGTGGTGAGGCGACGGGAACCGGCCGGCAGCGCCGGCAACGGCGAAATGGCCACTGAACCGGTTCGGACCGGTTCAGTGTGAAAAGGGACTGAACCGGTCCGAACCGGTTCAAGAGGAGAGAGAAAGAAGAGAGAGAAAAAAAAATTTCATCGGACTTCGGGTAAGTCGATACGAGGTCAAAAGTGATCGATTTAATTTTCGATGAATTTATTTAAATTATATTTAATCGAAAATTGGCCCGGAAATGAAAAATACGAAATTGTGCAGTTCGACGATTTAATTCCGAACGGAAGCCAGATCGAACTCCGATTCACGCACCATCGCACAATATTGGGTAAGTAAAGCTCATTTACGACAATTTATGTGATTAACGCGTATTTAAGATTTATTTTACGCATTTCGGATTAAATTTCGGATTTAGTGGATTATATTCGGAATTTCGAATAAACTGTCGTAAATGATATTCGGGCTATCCAAAGAGTTTGGAACGAAGCCCAATGGGTATTGATAGGCCCAATGAGCCGATAGACCCTGATGAAGGGAAATAATACGTGAAAACGGGCTTAATACGGATTAAGGCCCGATTAAAGTATTTAGGCCCATTTAGAGTAAACGGGCCCAATTAAGTGAAATGAACTGTATTAAATGTGTAATACAGTAGGAAACGTGTAATTAATCCAGTGAATGGTTAAATGCAGCTCCAGAGTCATATTGAGAGTTGACCGGACTGCGAGATTTGGACAGCACAGCGGAAGAGAGGTCACACTACGTGATCCGAGGTAAGGGATCTATGAGAGCTATTAGAGATAGCTGTACGTATTTTCATCGTCGTTTACAGTCAATTAAATTTCGTATAGCGTATAGATATGAAATTTTTGGATAATACCCGAATATGGAAAAATTACGAAAATACCCTTAGACTCGGGAATTTTTGTAAATGCATAAAGTGCATGCAATCCATGTTTTCTCTGTGAAAAAGAGATTTTTATGAAGCTGAAATGATAGACTGGCTCATGATTTGACTGTATGCATTAACTTGCACGTTTTTCTAAAAAAGTGATTTAATTGATAAGTGATTTGATGGGATATTTCCCTCTCACTTTGTTTGGTACCGTTTTGCATATTGCACTCGGTTTTGAGTACCACAGTGGTGGGAAATAGAGCCAGCTGTCTATTTTGTGTGTGTGAAATCGTGCTGGAGCATGATGAGATCTGTGGATTTATCCAGATTCGCTCCCACTTGATTTTGGTATTACATCTGTACAGACCGTGCTGGAGCACTGCTCGCATTGGATTCTGTTGTGATTTGTGATTGAGATCGTGTTGGAGCCCTTGTGTTGACTGTGTGTCACACTGACTTGCTCGCACTAGATCTGAGACGACAGGCTATGGTTGATAATTTATTTGGTTGGGGTGGTGAGCTGTTGACTCAGGCACCTACAACTGTGTGGTAATTGTACCTGGTTCACGGAGTATGCTGTACCGTGTAGACAACATGGAATACACTGTACCGTGCAACTATGGGGTGTGAGGATTGCGTCTTTGGACTCGGGCATGCTTTGTCATTGCTCTGTTTTGTGATAGTCCTTAGATAGGAGCCGATGGATAGACTAATCCCCTCCTCGGACTCAGAGACACCATGGCACACCTGATCCGTGATAGCTTGTGGGTCTCGGACTTTGGCCAAATGTTCCCTTGGATTTGTGTTGAAATCCCTGCCTAGTCTCATCTGATTTTATTGGTTTCGATGATGAAACTAATTGTGATTTGATTTCTGTGATGAAACCATGTGAAATGAGAACATGATTTTAAAGTGAGTTTCAATACTGAACACAGAAAGATTTTACTCTGAATGAGTTTTGATATTCGGTTTTTGGCAGTAAATTGCTATGTGTTTTACTATGATGGTTTTGTGAATGCCATGAGTTTTTCGGCATAAACCATGCATCATGAGCATTGTGGATAGTTTGATTATCTACTTGCTTTATAAATTAAGGAGAGTGTTTTGAAAAGTAAATGCATTTGTTTTACGAGTTGATAAAATATGCATTATGAGCATCGTAGATAGTGTGGTTATCTACCTGCTTTCATATATTTCTTACTGAGCGCGTTATGCTCATCCCATTATTTTTCCCACCTCTACAGAGCATTTCAGTAGAGTGTATAAGCTGCATCCATCCTGCGATCTTTTATACACAGCTATCCAGCAGCATCGAGGTATGCACACATATACTTTTGTATCTGAATAATAGTGTACAGTGATGTAGTCATGTTATATGGGGGATGTATATGTTAGGCAATGTAAACGAATTTTAAATTCTAAAATGATAATTTTATAAGCTTCCGCAATATTTGTGCCTGGGACGAAAGCATTGCCTGTTATGCATATATTTATAATATATGAAACTGAGTGAGGGATATTGACTCACAGCCCAACAATTGAAATGTGGTAAGTTCGCGAAAAAGTTGTAATGATTTTTGTAAATTTGGGTCGCGACAGAGGTGGTATCAGAGCAGTGTTGGTCTGATGTGAGTCAGTGTCAGTAATTAAAAAGTATACATCCCCATGTCACTGTACATTATTAGATACAATTGTGTGTACCGAGCTGTGGTTAAACTGAAAATTTTGATTTTTGTATGCGGGACGATTGAGATGTCTGACAGACATCGCAGCAGAGGAGAGAGTTCGCGTTCTCGGGGCCATAGAGAGTAGGTCCGAGAGACGCTGTGATAGGTTTGAGAAACCTTGTGAATCGTCATGTGATCATATTCCATCAGGTCCAGTTAAGACTACTGATGCCCGTGTTACGAGATTAGAGCGGAGTTGGAACACATTTATGGAGTTGTTCACTCAGGCAAACTTGACTATGGCTAGGTTAGAGAGTAGGCAAGGTCCGGCTGCTCAGATGACTCATACTGAGCTGGTAGTTGCTCCTGAGACACCTGCGCCTACATAACCTGCACCTATGCCACGTGTTGGTCAGACCCCTGTACCACCTGTAGTTCCATGACAAACTGGAGAGGATTCAGGGTTTGATTATGAGTGTGACAGATTGAGGCAGTTTCGGAGCTCAAGCCTCCATCGTTCAGTGAGATCAAGAACTTTTTAGTAGCAGAGGATTGGATCAACCAGTTGGAGAAGCTATTTCGATGTTCGACCACTAAAAGAGTGGCCTTTGCTACATTCGTGTTAGAGGGCGAAGCAGAGTATTGGTGAAGATTCACCCGACCCATCATGAAAGCTATGTATATCAGTTGATTGACTGAGAGATCTTTTTGGATGCCTTCAGGAGGCAGTATGTCCCAGCCACTGCTCAACGGAGATTACATATGGAAATATCTTGATCTGATTCAGGGGAATAGATCGGTAGACGAGTATGAGTCTCGATTTACATCCTTGGAAAAATGTGACCCCGATACCATGAGCAGTGAGATGCGAAAAGTTTGCAAGTTTATGGAAGGATTGAGACCTTCCATCAAAGTCAGATTTGCCCTATTTGATGTCACGACTTACGAGGAGACCGTGCGTAGAACTTAGTGTGTGTTAGACTATGAGATGCACGTCCTTGAGTTTGGTAAGGTCGTGAAGGGCAGGAATAAAGATCAACAAAGGACTGTAATGTCCAAGTGGGGAAGATGTCGTTTGTTAGACGACCGAGAGTCGATGAGTCACGGGGTAGGATGATTAAGCCCCCGGTGTATCAAGTCTCGACTCCAGCTAGGGGTATAATGATTGGAGGACCCCTACTGATTACAGAACAATGTAGAGCATGTGGTAGATACCACGGTAGTAGGTCATGCCACGTATTGATTGGAACATATTTTAGATATGGCAAGACGAGGCATATGATAAAGGATTGCCCAGAGTTGGCTGAGATAGCCCCACAGAAGGGCAAAGAGTCAGAGAATGATACAGCTAGTACTTCTGCCCCGAAGAGGAGGGCTACAGCTGAAAAGAAGGATGAAAGCATCCGACAGTGAATAGATTACCGGTTGTTGAATAAGGCGATCATTAAGAACAAGTACCATATTCCAAGTATTGATGATCTATTGGATCAACTTCAGGAAGCATAGATCTTTTCCAAGATCGATCTGAAGTCTGGGTACCATCAGTTGAGAATCCGGAGTGGAGATGTACCTAAGACAGTTTTTCATACCCGTTATGGACATTATGAATTCTTGGTTATGCCTTTCGGGCTAACGAATGCTCATGCAGCTTTTATGGTATTGATGAATGGAGTGTTCAATCCATACTTGGATCGGTTTGTCATAGTGTTTATAGATGACATTCTGGTGTATTGAAGTCTAGGGAAGAGCATGAACATCTAAGCAGTGTGCTACAAACCCTCAGAGAGAGAAAGCTATATGCGAAGCTCAGTAAGTGTGATTTCTGGTTGGAACTGATATCATTTTTGGGTTTGGCTGGATGTTACCGCCAATTTGTAGAAATTTCTCGAAATTAGCTACTTCATTGACACGTCTCACTCGAAAGAATGTTGCATTTAAGTGAGACAATGCATGTGAGAATAGTTTTCAGGAACTAAACTAGTGATTGACCACTGCGCCGATTTTCACTATTCTGACCAGCTCAGGAGATTTCTCTAAATATAGAGACACCTCGGGACAAGGACTGGGCTGTGTATTGATGTAAAACGGAAAAATAGTTGCTTATGAATCCAGACAACTTAAGGACAATGCGAAGAACTATCTGACCCATGAATTAGAATTGGCAGCCATAGTGTTTGCACTAAAGATATAGCACCACTATTTGTACGGTGAGAAATTTCAGAATTCACTGATCGTAAGAGCCTCAAATATTTGTTTTCATAGAAAGAATTGAATATGAGGCAGAGACGATGAGTAGAGCTTCTGAAAGATGATGATTGTGAGATACTTTATCATCCGGGTAAAGCGAGTATAGTCGCTGATGCCTTGACCAGAAAGAGCCTCAGGATGGTATCGTACATGATGGTCAGGGAAAATGAACTGTTAGAGCAGTTTATTAGCCTCAGTCTAGATATAGACCCTTCTGATACTGATGCATATTGTGTGATAGCAAGTCTGAGATTGAAACCGGATTTGATAGACCGGACCAGACAAGCTCAGCGTATTGGTCGCTTCTGTGTTGATATGCATAGTCAGAAACAGATGGGTAGAGTGACTGAGTGCACAGTTGTGATGATGGCCTGCTGAGATTCAGAGGTCGAATTTGCGTTCCCGATGACCCACAGCTAAAGAGATTGATTTTGACAGAAGCTCATTCATCGAGGTATACAGTGCATCCGGGGAGTAATGTGATGTATAAGAATCTTCGAAAAGCATATTAGTTGTCAGACATGAAGAAAGATGCTGCAGAGTTTGTGGCTAAGTGCCTTACATGTCAACAGGTTAAATTAGAGCATCAGAAACATGCAAAATTATTGCAACCTCTACTTATACCGACATGAAAATGAGAGCACATCACCATGGATTTCATCATGAGTTACCGAGGACCCGACGGAACCATGATGCCATTTGGGTAATTGTCAATCGATTGACGAAGTCAGCTCACTTCTTAGCCGTGAAGGCTACGGATACTCTGAGTGCGTTGGCGAATCTGTGTGTATGGGAAATTGTGAGGCTACATGGTATTCCAGTGAGTATTGTGTCTGACAGGGATTCCCGCTTCACTTTCCACTTTTGGAAACATTTTCAGGAAGCTATGGGAACCCGATTGAGTGTCAGTACAGCTTTCCATTCTCAGTCCGATGGTCAGTGAGAGAACCATCCAGACTTTGGAGTATATGTTGAGAGCTTGTGTGTGGATTTCAGAGACTCCTGGGATGACCATTTGCCATTAGCCGAATTCGCCTATAACAATAGTTACACTCGAGTATTAGGATGACACCGTATGAGGCGCTATATGGTCGTAGGTGTCGATCTCTGATTTGATGGGAAGAAGTGAGTGACCGAAAGATGTTTGCTCCGATTTAGTGAAACAAGACTCTGAAGATGTTCAGTTGAAATGTGAAAGGTTGTGGATAGCTTAGAGCAAACAGCAAAGCTACGTTGAGATGAGGCATAAACCTTTGGAATTCACTGTAGGTGAATCAATATTCTTGAAAGTTTTTCCCTCGAAAGGGAAAATGAGATACTGAAGTGAGTGGGAAATAAGGCTCGTAGGCTAGCCTTGACACCTGGGCTTGCAGGCATTCATAATGTCTTCCACACGTTGATGCTTCGGAAGTATCATCTAGATCAGACACATTCGATTCAGTATGAGCCGTTGGAGCTCACAGAGGAAATGTTATATGTAGAGAAGTCGATTCAGATATTGGATTGGAAAGAGAAAGTGTTACGGACCAGAACGATCTCTCTGGTTAAGGCTTTCGGGCAGTACCAAACTTCAGAGGAAGTTATGTGGGAATTAAAGAGCTTCATGCGAGAGAAATATTCGCAGTTATTCGAGAATTGATTTGGTTCTAATTTGGAGGACCAAATTTCTTAAGGTGGGGAGGAATGTAAGACCCGAAAATTCGGTGTCATTTTAAGAAATTGATATTAAAAATATGGATTAGTGTAATCTTGATCAAAAATCGAAGAAATAATTTAATTTCGAGTCCAATTGATCAAGATATAAATTATTAAAATTTATCAGAATTTGTCTCGAAAAATGAGCCAGAAAATAGTAGAAAAATATACCGAAAAAGTAAAATCGGACTGATAAATTCATTTACGGACTAAATGAATTTAATAGGAATTTTTGAGATATTTTGGGATATTTTAAGATTTTTATTATTATTTTAAGAATAAAATAATAATCAAAATATATTATAAAAAAATCTGTAAAAAAAAAAAACAGAAAACAGAAAATTGGAAATTTGGGGAATCGGGGAGAGAGAAACAGAGGCAAACCGACGGTGAGGAAGAAGGAGTCACCGGCGAGCATCCGGCGACCCCACGCCCAGGCCAGCGGCCGGAAAAGAGAGAGGAGGTCGGCCCGATCCTTCTGCCACCGGTCACGCCCTCCACCGACGCCGGACGCCGGCGAATCGAAGAGGGGAAGGCCGCGGGGAAGAGAAGGGAATCCGGCGGCCACCGGCGGTGCTTGGCTCCGATCAAGCCCAACCGAGAGATCCCCAGGCTGAGGCGCGTCGAACGGCAGTGGTGAGGCGACGGGAACCGGCCGGCAGCGCCGGCAACGGCGAAATGGCCACTGAACCGGTTCGGACCGGTTCAGTGTGAAAAGGGACTGAACCGGTCCGAACCGGTTCAGGAGGAGAGAGAAAGAAGAGAGAGAAAAAAAAATTTCATCGGACTTCGGGTAAGTCGATACGAGGTCAAAAGTGACCGATTTAATTTTTGATAAATTTATTTAAATTATATTTAATCGAAAATTGGCCCGGAAATGAAAAATACGAAATTGTGCAGTTCGACGATTTAATTCCGAACGGAAGCCAGATCGAACTCCGATTCACGCACCATCGCACAATATTGGGTAAGTAAAGCTCATTTACGACAATTTATGTGATTAACGCGTATTTAAGATTTATTTTACGCATTTCGGATTAAATTTCGGATTTAGTGGATTATATTCGGAATTTCGAATAAACTGTCGTAAATGATATTCGGGCTATCCAAAGAGTTTGGAACGAAGCCCAATGGGTATTGATAGGCCCAATGAGCCGATAGACCCTGATGAAGGGAAATAATACGTGAAAACGGGCTTAATACGGATTAAGGCCCGATTAAAGTATTTAGGCCCATTTAGAGTAAACGGGCCCAATTAAGTGAAATGAACTGTATTAAATGTGTAATACAGTAGGAAACGTGTAATTAATCCAGTGAATGGTTAAATGCAGCTCCAGAGTCATATTGAGAGTTGACCGGACTGCGAGATTTGGACAGCACAGCGGAAGAGAGGTCACACTACGTGATCCGAGGTAAGGGATCTATGAGAGCTATTAGAGATAGCTGTACGTATTTTCATCGTCGTTTACAGTCAATTAAATTTCGTATAGCGTATAGATATGAAATTTTTGGATAATACCCGAATATGGAAAAATTACGAAAATACCCTTAGACTCGGGAATTTTTGTAAATGCATAAAGTGCATGCAATCCATGTTTTCTCTGTGAAAAAGAGATTTTTATGAAGCTGAAATGATAGACTGGCTCATGATTTGACTGTATGCATTAACTTGCACGTTTTTCTAAAAAAGTGATTTAATTGATAAGTGATTTGATGGGATATTTCCCTCTCACTTTGTTTGGTACCGTTTTGCATATTGCACTCGGTTTTGAGTACCACAGTGGTGGGAAATAGAGCCAGCTGTCTATTTTGTGTGTGTGAAATCGTGCTAGAGCATGATGAGATCTGTGGATTTATCCAGATCCGCTCCCACTTGATTTTGGTATTACATCTGTACAGACCGTGCTGGAGCACTGCTCGCATTGGATTCTGTTGTGATTTGTGATTGAGATCGTGTTGGAGCCCTTGTGTTGACTGTGTGTCACACTGACTTGCTCGCACTAGATCTGAGACGACAGGCTATGGTTGATAATTTATTTGGTTGGGGTGGTGAGCTGTTGACTCAGGCACCTACAACTGTGTGGTAATTATACCTGGTTCACGGAGTATGCTGTACCGTGTAGACAACATGGAATACACTGTACCGTGCAACTATGGGGTGTGAGGATTGCGTCTTTGGACTCGGGCATGCTTTGTCATTGCTCTGTTTTGTGATAGTCCTTAGATAGGAGCCGATGGATAGACTAATCCCCTCCTCGGACTCAGAGACACCATGGCACACCTGATCCGTGATAGCTTGTGGGTCTCGGACTTTGGCCAAATGTTCCCTTGGATTTGTGTTGAAATCCCTGCCTAGTCTCATCTGATTTTATTGGTTTCGATGATGAAACTAATTGTGATTTGATTTCTGTGATGAAACCGTGTGAAATGAGAACATGATTTTAAAGTGAGTTTCAATACTGAACACAGAAAGATTTTACTCTGAATGAGTTTTGATATTCGGTTTTTGGCAGTAAATTGCTATGTGTTTTACTATGATGGTTTTGCGAATGCCATGAGTTTTTCGGCATAAACCATGCATCATGAGCATTGTGGATAGTTTGATTATCTACTTGCTTTATAAATTAAGGAGAGTGTTTTGAAAAGTAAATGCATTTGTTTTACGAGTTGATAAAACATGCATTATGAGCATCGTAGATAGTGTGGTTATCTACCTGCTTTCATATATTTCTTACTGAGCGCGTTATGCTCATCCCATTATTTTTCCCACCTCTACAGAGCATTTCAGTAGAGTGTATAAGCTGCATCCATCCTGCGATCTTTTATACACAGCTATCCAGCAGCATCGAGGTATGCACACATATACTTTTGTATCTGAATAATAGTGTACAGTGATGTAGTCATGTTATATGGGGGATGTATATGTTAG
This sequence comes from Firmiana major, assembly GCA_033439115.1. Taxonomy (NCBI): domain Eukaryota; kingdom Viridiplantae; phylum Streptophyta; class Magnoliopsida; order Malvales; family Malvaceae; genus Firmiana; species Firmiana major. Next base: position 37,329,572 of record CM065908.1, on the reverse strand, counting down.
GCAATGTAAACGAATTTTAAATTCTAAAATGATAATTTTATAAGCTTCCGCAATATTTGTACCTGGGACGAAAGCATTGCCTGTTATGCATATATTTATAATATATGAAACTGAGTGAGGGATATTGACTCACAGCCCAACAATTGAAATGTGGTAAGTTCGCGAAAAATTTGTAGTGATTTTTGTAAATTTGGGTCACGACAGAGTTAGTTATGATGTTTAGGACTTGGAAGAAAATGATTGTTAGGGTTTAGAGGATTTTTCTAAGGATTTTTTATTTTTTTCATTTGTATTTTTTTTTAAGAGTGTGGTTTTTCTTACGCACTTTGTGCTTTAAGCGTTTATTAATTTGAGTGCATAGCTTACCTAGCACATTTTTCGCTTCAAGCCCTTATTAATTTGAGTGTGTAGCTTACCTCACACATTTTTCGCTTCAAGTCCTTATTAATTTGAGTGTGTGGCTTACCTCACGCATTTTTCGCTTCAAGTCCTTGCACCTTTTCTTTATGGCTTACCTTGTGCACTTTTCGCTTCAAGCCCTTTTTTAATTTGAGTGTGTGGCTTTCCTCGCTCATTTTTCGTTTCAAGCCCATTCACTTTTCTTTGTGGCTTACGTCGCGCACTTTTCGCTTCAAGCTGTTATTAATTTGAGTGCATGATTTACCTCGCACATTTTTCGCTTCAAGCCCTTACAATTTTTCTTTGTGGCTTACCTTGCGCACTTTTCACTTCAAGCCCTTGCACTTTTTCTTTCATTATACATATAGCAGGTATGATTAGTCACCTAATTAACAATCATTTAAGAGGCATCACAATCAATTATTTGAAAGCCTTAATGGGCAATTTCATTATCAACAAAATATCAACATGGAATAAATCATAGTTTAATAAATGAAATTTCAACCTATAGTTCAATAATAAGAAATAACACTGAATAAATCAAAGTCTTAGTACCAATATGGTTCCATTCTTTGCTATCTTCTTACCTTGTAAACTTTTCAAGATATAGGTGTTGGGTCCAATCATCCTTCTGACTCTATAGGGCCCTTCTCAATTTGTCCTTAACTTCCCATCTTCTTTCAAGGCGTTAGTGATGGTTGACTTTCATAATACTAAATCTCCCTCCTATAAGGGTTTAACTTTTACGTAGGAGTTGTAATAATGGGCAACTCTTTGTTGGTAAACGATTAATCGCACAGCTGCAAGGTCTCGTTGCTCATCGAGTAAATTAAGATTCTCCAATAAGGCTTGAAAATTAACTTTTTGCCCATAAGGAATTACTCTTGGCTAAACGGCTCCAATTTCCACTGGTATTAAAGCTTTGGTCCCATACACCAAGCTAGAAAGTGTCTCTCCTGTCGGTACTCAACTCGTGGTCCTATATGCCTATAAAATACTATGCAGTTCATCCACCCAAGCTCTATTCGCTTTGTCTAGTCGAGTCTTAAGACCATGAAGTATAGTCCTATTACTGATTTCAGTCTGGCCGTTAGCTTGAGGGTATGATACTAAGGATATCTTAAGTTGGATCCACAATCCTTCACAAAAATTTTGAAATACATCACAATCAAACCGCTTCCCATGATCAGCATTCAAAACTCTTGGAATTCCAAATCGAAAAATAATTCTTTCCAAATCATTGCTTCAACCTTCTTTTCTGTAATCGAGGCTAACGGTTCTGCTTCTATCCATTTAGTGAAATAGTCTCTAGCCAACAACAGGAACCTCCTTTGACCAGTAGCTATTGGGAATGGTCCTAATATATCCAAGCCCCACTGGGCAAATGGTGTAGGTTAGAAAGAACTTTGAAATGTCGAAACTGGTGCAGTTGTCAAGGGGGTAAATCATTGACATTTGTCACATCTCTGCACTTTATCAAGTGCATCTTGCTTAAGTGTAGGCCAGTAAAAACCCGCTCTAAGTATTTTCACTACTAAAGATCGGGCTCCCAAATGCTCTCCTCATATCCATTCGTGCACCTCGACTAATGTGTTGTTAGCTTGTTCAAGGCCCAAGAATTTCAGCAGTGGCATAGTATATCCCTTTTTATAGAACTCCTCATTCACTAAGGTGAATTTTACACTTTGGATTCTCAATTTTTGGGCTACTTCTTTGTTATCAGGGAGCGTTCCCTCCATTAGATACTGTTTAATGGGCGTTCTCCAATCAGCACCAACTTCGATTTTCGGCACTTCCTCTTCTTCTATGCTAAGTTTCTCCAACCTCTTTACCTTTATAGACCTTCCAATCACTTCTTTAGATGATGCCAACTTAGACAAAGCATCGGTATTATTTCCAGACTGATCGATTTGAATTAGTTGAAAATTATGGAATGATCAAGCTAACCACTGGATCTTTTGCAAATATGGAATAAGGGCAGACTCTCGAGTCTCGTATTACCCATTGAACTGGTTAATAACGAGTTGATGAGTCGCTATGGGCTAGCAAGTTTCGAATTTGTTCTCTTGGAAGTCTCATGCCACCAATCACAGCTTCATATTCGGTAACATTGCTAGAACTAGGGAAGTCAATGCGTTGAGAATACTTCAACATTTCTCATTCTGGTGATACTAATACAATGTCAACTCCACTCCATTTGTTACTTGATGCCCCATCCACAAATAACTTTCACCACTCTAATTCTTTCTCCTTGGGATATTCTCGACATGTATACTCAACAATAAAATATGCTAAGGCTTGTGCTTTAATTGCTTGTCGAGGCTGGAAAGATATGTCATATTCCCCAAGTTCGATAATCCATTTGACTAACCTCCCGGAATGCTTTGAGCTTTTGGATCATCTACCTTAAGGGTTGATCTGTTAACACCGTTATCGAATGTGCTTGAAAATAAATGTGCAATTTTCGTGCAACCATAACAAGTGTTAAAGCTACTTTCTCAGCTTGAGGATACCTTGTTTCTGCCTCTAACAACACTTTGCTCACACAGTAAACTGGTTTATCCCCTTCTGCAGTTTTCCTCAACAAGACGGCACCAACAGCTTTATTGCTTATTCCAAAGTACATGAATTGATGCTCCCCAATTAACGGTCTTGACAGTAGCAGTAGTTCTTTCAAGTATTCCTTTAACTCTTCAAAGGCTGCTTGACACTCTATAGTCCATTTAAAGTTTTTCCTGCCTCGTAATGTCTTAAAGAACGGTACGCTTTTTTCAGCAAACTTCGATAAAAAACGATTTAATGAGGCTATTCTCCTTGTCAAACTTTGCACCTCTCTAAAAGTAACTAGAGGCTTCATGCCTAAAATGACTTTGACTTTCTCGGGGTTGGCCTCTATTCCTCGATTGGTTATCATAAACCCTAAGAACTTCTCGGATTGAACTCCGAATGAACACTTATTGTGGTTTAACTTCATGTTATACTTTCTTAAAACTTTAAAAACTTTACACAATTGCATAGCATGGGATTCAACCTCTCTACTTTTTATAATCATGTCATCCACATAAACTTCCATCGTGTTACCGAGTAGATCCTTAAATATTTTATTCACCATGTGTTGATATGTAGCACTCGCGTTTTTTAAGCCAAAGGGCATCACTTTGTAGCAGTAAGTGCCTTATCAATAATAAATACATCTTTTCTTCGTCTTCAAGGTGCATTAAGATATGATGATAACCAAAAATGGCGTCCAAGAAGCTAAGAAACTCATACCCTGAGGTTTTATCTACTAGATTGTCAATCTAAGGCAATGGGTATGAATCCTTTGGATATGCCTTATTCAAGTCGGTGAAGTCTACACACATTCTTCACTTTTCGTTGGCTTTCTTTACCATCACCACGTTCGTAAGCCATTCCGAATACTAGACTTCCCGAATGAATCCAGCCTCAAGCAACTTGTCGATCTCTTCTTCAATGACTTGTTGTCTCTCAGATGCGAAATTCATTTTTTTCTGTTTGATGGGTTTGCTCAAGGCAACACATTAAGTTCATGACAGATGACTTCTGGATCAATTCCAAGCATATCAACGGGGGTCCATGCAAAAACATCAGCATTCTCTCTTAAGCATTTTACTATCTCTTCCTTTACTTCGGGCCTCAATTGGTCTCCAATGTACACTTTCTTCTCTTCATCGTCAGCCCTCAACTTTATCTCTTCCATCTTTTCAACAGGTTTTGGCTTAGGTGGCTCAGTAATAGTAAGGGTTTCTTTCCTTTGGATTCCCTTATATGTAGTTGATACAATATTACACGTTCTTACTCTCCTTTGATCTCCTCTTGTTTGCCCCACACCTTCAGGAGTTGGGAACTTCATCAGTAAATAACATGGAGAGAGTACAACCCTCATGTCACTCAATAATGGTCGTCCTAGGATAACGTTGTATGCTAGAGATGTTGATTTGACCACCATAAACAGAATTTGTCTCGTAACACTTTTAGGGTTCTCACTCAAAGTAAAGGGTAGCTGAATTGACCCTGCAACCTTTACTTTCTCTCCTGCGAAGCCAAACAGGGGGGTAGTCACGGGCTTCAATCTGTCTTCAAATAAATTCAGTTTTTTAAAACAATTCCAATAGATAAGGTTCACCAAACTTCCATTATCTACTAGAATTCGACTTATCGGATGTTTAGCCACAACTGCCGATATAACCATAGGATCGTCATGTGGGATAATCACTTCTGCCCAATCAACAGGCGTAAAAGTAATCGCCTCTTCTTCTTCAGTCATCTTCATCACAGAATAGACCTGATACGCCTACCTAGCGTAAGCTTTTCATGAAGCAGATGAGCTACCAACTATGTATTCTCCACCAAAAATGACATTAATAGCTACTCCCGTAGGTTTATTGTCTACCTGATGATTCCTACGTTCTCCCTTTCTAGCCTCGTTTCCTCTTCCTTCGTTTCTCCTCGCATTTTCTCTGTCTTTATCGTGCCTATCACGCGGTCTATTGTCTCCTCGACCACGAGCAGGATATTGAATCCTTTCATTCCTCCACACATAGCGGTCTAACTTCCCTTCTCTAGCCAACTTCTCAAGTTGGTTCATTAGATCCCGGCATTTTTCAGTTGTATGGCCAAAGGCAAAGTGGAAACTACAATAGGACCTAAGGTCTCGTCCTAAATTCTCTTCACCTTTTCTAGGGAATTGAAGCATTCCAGTTCTCTTAATTGCTGTTAGATTAAAGCACGTGGCTCGATAAATTATGTATAATTAGCATATTTCAACTTTAGAGTTTTACCTGATTTATCTGGTCTTCTTGTGTTTTTATCATCAGGTTCTCTCTCGCTTCCTTCCTTCCTTAGGGTCACGCACCTGTATCATTTGCATCACTTTTTCTTGAGCAATATACTTGTTTGCTCTAGAGAACAAGTTCGAAATCGGTGTTGGCTGATCCAACGATAACGACTCTTGCAACTTTTCAGACTTTGTCCCTTGTAGCATAACTGTTCATAGCTATTCCGGTTTGTAGATAACTTTTCAGTAATTCTTTATTCCCTTGTCTTAGGGTAAGTAGATAAGTGGCCTTCTTCTTCTTCTAGCTATTTATCACAAAGGCCTCTAAAAACTCACTCTTCAATTGATCAAAAGACGAAATGGGCCATTATGCCAAACTATTGAACCACTTCAGCGCATGACCAATTAAAGTTAATGAGAATGCCCTACACATAATTTCATCCTCCCATCCATGCAAGAGCATTAATGACTCAAAATTCTAAATGTGGTCATAAGGGTCAGTCTTCCCAGTATATGTCGTTATCTGCGGCATCTTGAATTTCAGGAGCAGGGGTTTCCCCATGATCGCCGCACTGAACGAGATTCTTCTCCTTTGGCTTTCTTCAGCCAGAACTAACATTTTTTTCTTCCAATATTTATTCCACTATTTTCTTTATATCTATAGCCTCTTGTTCCATAAGTGCAGGTCAATTTTGCACCTTTTCAATGTTACATGAATCACCCTGATCACAATCAACAACCTCCTAATCTTGTTGGATATGGGTTAGCCTTTGATGAGTCCTAGGTGGCAAATCCACCCTTTCCATTTCGGGGTCCCAAGTTGGATCCATTTCCGAGCATGTCCTCCAAGTATGAGACCTTGTCATTCCAACACCTCCTATACCATTCTTTGGCAGACCATTAGCATTCTGGAACAAAGGGTCTCTTGCATTCAAATGTCCAGGATTTGTCATACCCTGACTTCTAAGATCTCCCACACCTTGACGTCTCAAGCCCTCCGCAGTCTCACGCATAGGGTCTCTCGCACCCTAGTGTCATGGCTCTCCGACACCCTGATGCCTCAAGTCCATCGCAATCTCACGCACAGGGACTCTCACCGCCTGACGCCAAGGCACTCTAGCACCTTAGCATTCAGCATTTGCTACATCTGTAGTATGCCTCTTTTCACTCCCTTCACCCACCAAGTTTTGCACAATTGGAGCAAGTTCATTTGTGAGAATGCGCACCTAAACAAGTCAACCATAACCCACAATGCTTGGGCTGTTTCTTCACCCTGCTTCTTTATAGCTTCAAATTCTACCACAGAGACCTTGTTCACAAGTGCCTCTCTCTCCCCTTGAGCCTCATGGCCCAAGTTACTGTGAGACCCCGTACATGTATAGCTATGTATATAGGAACATGGGAATGTAAATAAAATCATAAGTAAGATGATGTATTGTAATGTTAAGTGTATGCAATGTAAGTTCATAAGATTATGTACGCACTTGTAGTAAGAATTGTGATTATACGTACAAGTTGCATTACGAGTGAGTAGGAAGAAATAAACTTAAAACGAGAAGAATGTGATCGAAATGGAATATGAGAAGTATAGTAAAATGGAAGGAAAGATTTACATAAGTGTATATTTCCATTCGAGTAATATCGTATATATTTGGTCATACAAAGATTCTACACAAGTTTTAATGTGTATGTAGTGAGGATGGATCCCATTTTCAAGTCTCAAAGATGAATGAATGAGAAAATGATCATGGAAGCAAATTAAGGGTGCTTGGTAAGAGTTGTTGCAGAAAAACTACAAGAAATCTGGAATTTGTGAAGGCCAGATCGATCTCATAGGATGAGAGATCGATCTGGGAGAGCCAGAATGCCCTTATGTGAGAAATGGAAGGGAACAGATCGATCTCCAAAGGAAGCAGATCGATCTCCTTAGCTCTCGAGTTGGAAGCAGATCGATCTCCCATAAGACCAGATCGATCTCCTTAAGCTTCTGTTTGACAACAGATCGATTTCTAGTCTCGACAGATCGATCTCATACCTTTAAAACGTCTCAGAAAAGAGGGATTTTTGAGGAACAGATCGATCTCCACCCAAGGAAGATCGACCTCATCAAGTCAAAACTATAAATGGGAGCAGTTGGATCATCAGAATTTCGGGGAAAACATTTCCATTTCACTTCAACTCAAAGAAATCTAGTTTCTCACTCCTAAATCCAGCCATTTTCAGTGAGATTTAAGGAGAGGCTATTAGAGACAAAGTTGTTCACATCAAAGAGAAGAACAACATAGTCTAGAGGCATTTTCCCATTTGAAGGATTGAAGAAATAGAGGGCAATCCTAATTGGAGCAAGAGGAAATCCAATGAGGTAAGTTTCTAATGCAAATACCCAAGTACATTGGTTTGGATATTGATATGGGAAATGGTTAGTATGCATAGACATGATAGAACTACCTAGGATGGTATGAAATGCATATAGCTTAGAAATAGTCAAGTGTGAGAAAGTGGAATGTGGGAGTATTTTTGATGAATGGGATATCTTGAGTGGAAGAGTATGTTGTGGAAATGGTTTGGAAATGTTGATATTAGGATAAATTGGGAGATTTACCACAAAGGGTAAAAATGTGTAATTAAGGCATTGGATAAATGCTTAGTTGAATAAGAGTTAGAAACATTAACTCAAATGTTGGTGGATGAATTTCAGTTTCGGATGATACGCCGGACCAAGTCGAGATGAGAACGCGAGAAGCATAAGGCGGATAGTTGCACACACAAGTAAAACGAGGTAAGGGACTGTGTGTTAGCTATAGAGATGTTCGTACGTAATTACAGCAATTTCGTAGATATATTGCTAGGACTAGTACGATATTATAAGTTTATGAAATGATGTGGAAGTATGAAAAGTACTATGATGTATATATATGTATTGAGAAATGGGATAGGGTAAGGAAATAGCATGATATGCATGTTTTCAATGATTTTCTCAATTTTATATTGTTATTATTGATTGAGAAATGTTGATGATAGTTTGGCTAATTTTACATGTTTTGGCATGAAAAGGCATGTTATGTGAATAAACGTGTTTTGAGTTTTAAAAAGAGAAAATAGCCATCTATCAGTTTTGAGATGAGATTTGGTGTTGAAGCGTTAGCTCACACCCGGTTTAAAGCCTTGATGTACCGTGCGGGAGTTTTAACTCGCACGGAGGTTTTGAGAAAGTGCGAGAACTATGCTCGTACCTGTTTTGTTGAGTTAAGGTAAACCTGGGGGTCTGGGACCCAAGGGGATACCAGCCGACGGCCAATTGAACGGGCTGGGCCTTAACGATAGATCGTACCGCGCTGGAGCTTTGCGTTGACTGTGTGTCGCGCTGCTTGCTCGCCTGGTATATGAGACATGGTTTAAGGATAAAAAGTCCATCGGAGTTGGAGTATGGACTTGGGTCCACGGTTGTACGTAGAATAGTGTAGTCACCCGTTGGTATACTATGTACCGTGCTGGGTGCACGTGAGTACGAGTATCGCGTAGATGACACACGACGTATCTTCACCGTGAGTATACGAGGAGATGAGGTGGATTGAGATGAGCCGGAGGTAGGACTGACCCATCCCCCTTCAGGCGAAGTGATACCCTGTGCACACCCGATCAGTGAGGCCTGGGATCACTGACTGTGGCCATAAGTCGTGGATATTTGATTGCCTAAAATTCCATGCCTGTCTCAGAGAATCGAGAAACAGAGACAATCTCAGAAAAGAAAGAGATTTGCGAGAAAGAATGATTTGAGAAGTGAAAGAGATTTTGTGTTTTAATAAATCTCCGATTTCACATTCGTGCCATGAGGGCACTATTTATGAGCATGTTTTAAATGGAAGTTTGACATTTGGTTTACACGAAAATGCTATTGAGAAATATGTATTTAAATGCATTGTTCGTATGATATTTCCATTTATAACGAAAACATGGTTTTGGTTTATGCATGCATGGGCTATGTAGGTAGTACGATATCTACCTGCTAGCATACATTTCCTTACTGAGCCGTGGTTTGCTCATCCCACTATTTTTCCCCCTCCAGGTACTGAGAAGTAAGAGAGCGGTGATCTCTAAGTCTTTTGTGTTGAACAGCTCCCACAATCCGCAAAGGTATAAGATTGGTATACACGAGTATTTTGTATCTAATATATTGTATCGCACAGTTATATCTTGGAATTGTAATTCAGTATCATGGGGATGATATGTAAACACTTGGTATTTATACAATTAATTTTGTGTATTTACACACACACCTGGGAGTGTGAATTAAAGTTTAAATATTCCGCTGTAAATAAATAAATTTTTAGTAATTGCATCTTCTCACAGCCCAACCGTAGTAGAGAATGTATGGATAGAAGGGTTCCCGAAAGTGGGGCATGACAGGCTTGGTATCAGAGCATGGTTAGTCTGATGTGAGTTGATGCTTAGGACTAAGAAAACATACGTCCCCAAGTTACTGTGCGATATTTAGATACAAATGTGTATACGGAGCTGGTAGTAAATTAAATGTTTGTTATAACGCAGGAAAGTTATCAGGCTAGTGAGTTATGCCTGAGAGACACCGCAAGAGGGGAGAGAGCTCGAGGGCTCGAGGGCAAAATGACAGGACTGAGAGGCACAGTAGATCATCCTCTAGTCATGAGCCCCAGGAACAGATAGAGGCTTCTGATCCTCGAATAACTCGATTGGAAGAAGACATGCGCACGATGATGACCATGATGGGTCGGATCATGGCTAGGTTTGAGGGTACACCTGGTACAGCGGGACAGACTGCACCGAATCCCCCAGCAGCTGCACCTGAACCTGAGAATGTTGCACCTGCGCAAGCTGAACCGGCTAGGCCACGGGAACCTCATATTCGACCGGTACCTCCTCCGGTAGCCCCACATCAGCATGATGATGATTTGGGGTATGGATATGATTGCGACATGGAAAGATTGAGGCATTTTATGGACTTTAAGCCTCCTTCATTTAGCGGGGTAAAGGATCCGACGGTGGCTGAGGACTGGATCAGTCAAATGGAGAAGTTATTCGACTTCTGTAGATGTTCAGCTACGGAGAGAGTAGCGCTTGCGGCCTTTGTATTGAGAGGCGAAGCAGAGCACTGGTGGAAGTCCGTCAGGCCGATGTTAAGAGCTCAAGGAATGGTTATCACTTGGGATATATTCTTGGACGTTTTCAGAGAGCAATACATCCCAGATACTGCTCGACGGAGACTACAGATGGAATTTCTGAATCTGACTCAAGGGAATCGAACAGTTGATGAGTACGAGTCACGATTCACTTCACTGGGTCGATATGATCCGGACTCGATCAGGAGTGAAGCTGTCAGAGTCCGTAGATTTGTAGATGGACTGAGGCCTTCGATCCGAGCGAAGTTGGCCCCATTTGATGTCGCTACATATAGAGAGGCTGTGCGACGGGCCCAGTTATGCGAGCAAGATCATGACTTGCAGATTTCTGAGTTTAGTTGGGGTAAGGACAAGGGTCCGAGGAAGCTGGGAGATGGCAAGAGTGCCAAATTTGGTCGAAAATTCATGAGTAAACGTCGGAGAGAAGTAGATGAGTTCCAGAAGAAGGTTGTTAGACCTTTTATGCCTCCGACTCAGACACCAGCCAGGGGTATAGTGATTGGTGGACCCCGACCGACTACAGATCAGTGTAGGCTATGCGGTCGATACCATGGTGGTAGGCCATGTCATCTTCAGGGTACCCGATGTTTCAGATGTGGTAAATTTGGACATTATGCCAGAGAGTGCCCGGAGATAGTTGAGGCAATTCCACAGAGGGGTAAAGAGCCAGAGAGGGTTCCTACAGTTGCACCTCCTGCAAGAAAGAAAGCCTCGGCTGAAGAGAAAGGAAAACAAGTTGTGGGTCAAGGCAGGGTGTATGCGATAGACCAGGCATCGGCTGATACCTCTTCTGAAGTGATAAAAGGTACAATCTTGATTTTCAATCTAGAGGTTATAGCTTTGTTTGATTCTGGTGCTATGCATTCCTTCATATCACCTGCATGTGCATCTAAGTTAAAAGGTTTTGTAGAACCCACATACTTGAGTAGGACCTTACTAATAAGTACTCCAATGAGAGTTAGCCAATTAGTTGAACAAGTGTATAAAGATTGTAAAGTGAAGGTGGGAGATAAGTGCATGACAGCCAACTTGATTTTGTTGAATATGTATGACATTGATGGAATTTTGGGAATGGATTGGTTAGCCGCCAATCATGCTGTCATAGACTGTCGTTCTAAGTCCATTAAGTTTTCTCTACCTGAAGAATGTGTTGTAAGATTTTAAGAGAAGAAATGAAATCTTAAATTTTGTATTAAGTAAAGTACTTTGGTATAAATGGCTTGAGTGTTGTTTTGAAGGTTTTGTTGCTTATGTGGTGGATTTGAACAAAGTACATCCGGATATGGAGGACATCTCAGTGGTCAGAGAATTCCCTGATGTCTTTCCAGATGATCTACCAGGATTGCCACCTGATAGAGAAACGGAATTCGATATAGACTTGACGCCTGGAACCGAACCAATATCGAAGTCACCATATAGGATGGCTCCAGTTGAATTAGAGGAATTAAGGAAACAGCTGCAAGAGTTGTTAGAGAAGGGGTTCATAAGACCGAGCGTCTCACCATGGGGAGCCCCGGTATTATTTGTGAAGAAGAGAGATGGGAGCCTCAGGTTGTGCATTGACTATCGGATGTTAAACAAGGCTACCATCAAGAACAAGTACCCCTTGCCACGCATTGACGATTTATTGGATCAGCTTCGGGGAGCGCAGATCTTCTCCAAGATAGATCTGAGGTCTGGGTATCATCAATTGAAGATTCGGAAGGAGGATGTGCCCAAGACAGCATTTCGTACCCGCTATGGCCATTACGAATTCTTAGTGATGCCTTTTGGGTTGACCAATGCGCCGGCAGCTTTTATGGCTCTAATGAATGAAGTATTCAAGCCATACCTGGACCAATTCGTAATTATTTTCATTGATGATATATTGGTGTATTCAAGGTCCAGAGAAGAGCATGAGCAGCACTTAAGGATTATTTTGCAAACCCTCCGAGAGAAAAGGTTATATGCCAAGCTTAACAAATGTGACTTTTGGCTAGAACAGATTTCTTTTCTAGGCCATGTTTTATCGAAGGATGGGGTGTCAGTAGATCCATCCAAGATTGAGGCAGTCGTTCAATGGGAACAACCTAGGACAGTCACAGAGATCAGAAGTTTTCTAGGTTTGGCTGGTTACTACAGAAGATTTGTAGAGGGTTTCTCTAGATTAGCTGCTCCATTGACACGTCTTACAAGGAAAAGTGTGGAGTTTTTATGGGATGAAGCTTGTGAGAGAAGTTTTCAGGAACTTAAGCGCAGATTAACTACAGCGCCAGTTCTTGTCATCCCTAACAGTTTAGGGAATTACTCGGTGTATACAGATGCTTCGCATCAAGGACTAGGCTGTGTTCTAATGCAAGATGGAAGGGTAGTAGCTTATGGATCTAGACAGCTGAAAGATCATGAGAAAAGCTACCCCACTCACGATTTGGAGTTAGCGGCCGTAGTGTTTGCGTTGAAGATATGGCGTCACTACTTATATGGTGAGAGATTTCAGATCTTTACGGATCATAAGAGTCTGAAATATCTATTTTCACAAAAGGAGTTAAACATGAGACAGAGGAGGTGGTTGGAACTCCTCAAGGACTACGATTGTGAGATCTTGTACCACCCGGGGAAGGCAAATGTGGTTGCCGATGCATTGAGTCGGAAGAGTTTCGGGTTGGTATCACATATGATGGTTAGAGAGCACGAGTTGTTGGAACAATTCACGAACCTTAGTCTGGATATGACCCTACCTGAGATTGGCAGCTATGGGATCATTGCTAGCTTGAGATTAGAACCGGAGTTGATTGAGAGAATCCGACAAGCTCAGCAAATCGATCAATGGTGTATTGTCATGATTAGCCAAATTCGGAAAGGGAAGGGTGCTGAGTTTATATTGAGTCCAGATGGAATACTAAGGTTTGGAGATAGAATATGTGTTCCTAAGGATTTAGAGCTGAGAAAGCTGATCTTATCAGAGGCACACTCGTCGAGATACACGATACACCCGGGGAGTGGCAAGATGTATCAAAACCTCCAAAAAGTATATTGGTGGTCTGGAATGAAGAGAGACATAGCTGAGTATGTCGCTAGATGTCTCACTTGTCAGCAAGTAAAAGTCGAACATCAGAAACCAGGAGGACTATTACAACCTCTATCGATACCAACATGGAAGTGGGAGCATGTCACCATGGATTTTGTGATGGGGTTACCGAGAACCCGTAGGAACCATGACGCGATATGGGTGATAGTAGATCGGTTAACGAAATCGGCACATTTCTTAGCCATGAGATCTACAGATACATTGAGTGCACTGGCGAATCTGTATGTGCGAGAAATAGTGAGATTGCATGGAGTCCCAGTGAGTGTTGTTTCGGATAGGGATGCCCGCTTCACTTCCCACTTTTGGGGACATTTCCAGGAAGCGATGGGGACCCAATTGAGTGTTAGCACCGCTTTTCATCCTCAGACAGATGGTCAGTCAGAGAGGACTATACAGACCCTGGAGGATATGTTGAGAGCGTGTGTGCTAGATTTTAGAGGCTCATGGGACGATCACTTGCCATTGATTGAGTTCGCCTACAATAACAGTCATCACTCAAGTATTGGTATGGCCCCTTATGAGGCACTATACGGTCGTAGATGCCGATCGCCCATTGGTTGGGAAGAAGTTGGTGACAGACAATTGCTCGCCCCCGATTTGGTTAAGCAAGCCTCCGAGGATGTTCAGATAATATGCGAGAGGCTGCGAACAGCTCAAAGTCGACAAAAGAGCTATGCTGACAAGAGACGGAGACCACTTGAGTTTGATGTTGGCGAGTCTGTATTTTTGAAAGTATCTCCTTCTAAGGGAATAATGAGGTTTGAAAAGAAAGGAAAATTAAGTCCTCGTTACATTGGTCCCTTCGAGATTTTGGATAGAGTGGGAGAAGGAGCATATAGGCTAGCCTTACCACCTGAGCTAGCATAAGTCCACAATGTCTTCCACGTTTCTATGCTTCGGAAGTACTACCCGGATCCGACCCATGTAATTAGTTATGAGCCGTTGGAGCTCAAGGAGGATATGTCGTATGTCGAGAGACCGATCAGGGTGTTGGACAGGAAAGAGAAGGTGTTGCGGAACAAGACGATTTCATTGGTTAAGGTTTTGTGGCAACATCACACTGTGGAAGAGGCCACATGGGAACTGGAAAGTTTGATGCGGGAAAAGTATCCCGAGTTATTCACAGATTGAATTGGTTCTAATTTGGAGGACCAAATTCTTTAAGTGGGGGAGAATGTGAGACCCCGTACATGTATAGCTATGTATATAGGAACATGGGAATGTAAATAAAATCATAAGTAAGATGATGTATTGTAATGTTAAGTGTATGCAATGTAAGTTCATAAGATTATGTACGCACTTGTAGTAAGAATTGTGATTATACGTACAAGTTGCATTACGAGTGAGTAGGAAGAAATAAACTTAAAACGAGAAGAATGTGATCGAAATGGAATATGAGAAGTATAGTAAAATGGAAGGAAAGATTTACATAAGTGTATATTTCCATTCGAGTAATATCGTATATATTTGGTCATACAAAGATTCTACACAAGTTTTAATGTGTATGTAGTGAGGATGGATCCCATTTTCAAGTCTCAAAGATGAATGAATGAGAAAATGATCATGGAAGCAAATTAAGGGTGCTTGGTAAGAGTTGTTGCAGAAAAACTACAAGAAATCTGGAATTTGTGAAGGCCAGATCGATCTCATAGGATGAGAGATCGATCTGGGAGAGCCAGAATGCCCTTATGTGAGAAATGGAAGGGAACAGATCGATCTCCAAAGGAAGCAGATCGATCTCCTTAGCTCTCGGGTTGGAAGCAGATCGATCTCCCATAAGACCAGATCGATCTCCTTAAGCTTCTGTTTGACAACAGATCGATCTCTAGTCTCGACAGATCGATCTCATACCTTTAAAACGTCTCAGAAAAGAGGGATTTTTGAGGAACAGATCGATCTCCACCCAAGGAAGATCGATCTCATCAAGTCAAAACTATAAATGGGAGCAGTTGGATCATCAGAATTTCGGGGAAAACATTTCCATTTCACTTCAACTCAAAGAAATCTAGTTTCTCACTCCTAAATCCAGCCATTTTCAGTGAGATTTAAAGAGAGGCTATTAGAGACAAAGCTGTTCACATCAAAGAGAAGAACAACATAGTCTAGAGGCATTTTCCCATTTGAAGGATTGAAGAAATAGAGGGCAATCCTAATTGGAGCAAGAGGAAATCCAATGAGGTAAGTTTCTAATGCAAATACCCAAATACATTGGTTTGGATATTGATATGGGAAATGGTTAGTATGCATAGACATGATAGAACTACCTAGGATGGTATGAAATGCATATAGCTTAGAAATAGTCAAGTGTGAGAAAGTGGAATGTGGGAGTATTTTTGATGAATGGGATATCTTGAGTGGAAGAGTATGTTGTGGAAATGGTTTGGAAATGTTGATATTAGGATAAATTGGGAGATTTACCACAAAGGGTAAAAATGTGTAATTAAGGCATTGGATAAATGCTTAGTTGAATAAGAGTTAGAAACATTAACTCAAATGTTGGTGGATGAATTTCAGTTTCGGATGATACGCCGGACCAAGTCGAGATGAGAACGCGAGAAGCATAAGGCGGATAGTTGCACACACAAGTAAAACGAGGTAAGGGACTGTGTGTTAGCTATAGAGATGTTCGTACGTAATTACAGCAATTTCGTAGATATATTGCTAGGACTAGTACGATATTATAAGTTTATGAAATGATGTGGAAGTATGAAAAGTACTATGATGTATATATATGTATTGAGAAATGGGATAGGGTAAGGAAATAGCATGATATGCATGTTTTCAATTATTTTCTCAATTTTATATTGTTATTATTGATTGAGAAATGTTGATGATAGTTTGGCTAATTTTACATGTTTTGGCATGAAAAGGCATGTTATGTGAATAAACGTGTTTTGAGTTTTAAAAAGAGAAAATAGCCATCTATCAGTTTTGAGATGAGATTTGGTGTTGAAGCGTTAGCTCACACCCGGTTTAAAGCCTTGATGTACCGTGCGGGAGTTTTAACTCGCACGGAGATTTTGAGAAAGTGCGAGAACTATGCTCGTACCTGTTTTGTTGAGTTAAGGTAAACCTGGGGGTCTGGGACCCAAGGGGATACCAGCCGACGGCCAATTGAACGGGCTGGGCCTTAACGATAGATCGTACCGCGCTGGAGCTTTGCGTTGACTGTGTGTCGCGCTGCTTGCTCGCCTGGTATATGAGACATGGTTTAAGGATAAAAAGTCCATCGGAGTTGGAGTATGGACTTGGGTCCACGGTTGTACGTAGAATAGTGCAGTCACCCGTTGGTATACTATGTACCGTGCTGGGTGCACGTGAGTACGAGTATCGCGTAGATGACACACGACGTATCTTCACCGTGAGTATACGAGGAGATGAGGTGGATTGAGATGAGCCGGAGGTAGGACTGACCCATCCCCCTTCAGGCGAAGTGATACCCTGTGCACACCCGATCAGTGAGGCCTGGGATCACTGACTGTGGCCATAAGTCGTGGATATTTGATTGCCTAAAATTCCATGCCTGTCTCAGAGAATCGAGAAACAGAGACAATCTCAGAAAAGAAAGAGATTTGCGAGAAAGAATGATTTGAGAAGTGAAAGAGATTTTGTGTTTTAATAAATCTCCGATTTCACATTCGTGCCATGAGGGCACTATTTATGAGCATGTTTTAAATGGAAGTTTGACATTTGGTTTACACGAAAATGCTATTGAGAAATATGTATTTAAATGCATTGTTCGTATGATATTTCCATTTATAACGAAAACATGGTTTTGGTTTATGCATGCATGGGCTATGTAGGTAGTACGATATCTACCTGCTAGCATACATTTCCTTACTGAGCCGTGGTTTGCTCATCCCACTATTTTTCCCCCTCCAGGTACTGAGAAGTAAGAGAGCGGTGATCTCTAAGTCTTTTGTGTTGAACAGCTCCCACAATCCGCAAAGGTATAAGATTGGTATACACGAGTATTTTGTATCTAATATATTGTATCGCACAGTTATATCTTGGAATTGTAATTCAGTATCATGGGGATGATATGTAAACACTTGGTATTTATACAATTAATTTTGTGTATTTACACACACACCTGGGAGTGTGAATTAAAGTTTAAATATTCCGCTGTAAATAAATAAATTTTTAGTAATTGCATCTTCTCACAGCCCAACCGTAGTAGAGAATGTATGGATAGAAGGGTTCCCGAAAGTGGGGCATGACAGTTACGAACTGGGGAACTCATAGTATCTTCATTTCCGTCGCTCTTCATTGTTGTTGATCATGTCCTCACCATTTTTTATAAGGCATTAGGTTTTATTTTTTCAGATTTCCACAGACGATGTCAATTAGTGTTGTCAAACACAACAGCGGTGTATTGCTGATGTCTTAGCCTTGATCTTTGTGTCACGTGCTACCAAAGGTTCTGCATGAAAAGGAATGATCAAAGAGACGCAGTGATTTTCTCCTGCGTAAGCACTCAAATGCTTAAGTCAGAGAGTTTTTGTAAACAAAATAGAGCCTTAGTCTGACGAATCATACTTGCCCCCTATTTATAGAGATTGATTCTAGTTTTAATCACATATTTGTTCGTCAATTCAGTATCTCTTCTTGTTTGATGGATCTTATGTAACTTTAATCAAAGATATTTAAGGATAAATCGTCCAATTATGAATTTCGTCCGAATAAAATAAATTTCAATGCATGGACCCCTTGAACGCATGGCCTTCCTACGTGCAACGCTCTCGTGTAGACAGTTCAAACTTTTTCGCGTGTATGCAAGAATAGTAAAATCTCATGCGTATGAGAGTGCGCCACATGACACCCACAATTAAGGCGGGGTTAGCTTCCCACCTATGTGTGGAAGGGATAACCCTCTTGTTTGTGTGTGTGGCACACCCACAATTGTGGTGGGAGGGATGACCGTCCTGCTCTCGAGCCACATGGCGCCCATGCAGGAGGGATCGCCCCCTGCATTTATTTAGGAGGCACCTCCCACCTACATTGTGGGTGCGCCACGTGACGCACCCATAGTTGAAGGCGGGAGGGTATCCTCTCGGAAGCATACGAAGAGGTGCCTCCCAAATACATGCAAGGGATGATCCCTCTTACATGAGAGCCATGTGACGCGTCTTGCTCGTGCCACATGACACATTCTAATATATATTTTTGTAGGCATTAAAGTTTAATCGAGTTTTATTATCCACAACCGTTTTTTAATCACCAACCAGTGTGAAGCTAGAAATTCATTAAGCACGATTTCAATACTAAGAAGACGACTATTATTTAATTCGTTATGCTACTCCAAGCTTATTTGCCTTTGACTATTTCATTTCAAACTGAATTATTTCTTGGTTGAGGCTCGTAGGACACGAAAAAACATCCAGTCCGCTTCACAGGTGCAATTTTTTGGTTGATTAGTAGTGCTACTACCTAATAATCTTCACTTCATCTACAACTTGGCTTACGTCAAAACGTAACCGAGGAAAATCGCATTACAACTACAAGCCATGCAAGTGATCAAACTAGAAACCAAATTTACACCTAAAAGGTGCAATGCAATAGTCATAGAGGGCAGTTTCTAGTGCTTCGCTTATTGGCCCTGTTTAGGCTTTGGAGAGGAAAATGGTAAAATGTTTATCATTTCCCCCATTATTAACAGGCGATGAAAGCGAAATTAATGCGCCATCTTTTCCTGCAAGACTGAAGTAAATAACGTTGATGCGTCAGGAATTTCGGGGAAAAAACATTGCAAAAATATACGTTGGATTTGACAGACTTAAACAAAAAGCCGAAATACAATTCTCCAAGCAGCCCGAGTCTTATGTTTACATGGTAATAACATCACATAAAACTGGAGTCGAAAGTTGTAACTCGCTCCAGCACCAGGCAATCCAAATTATCTGCGATTAACCAGACTCATTAGTAGTAAAAGATAATTTACGTACTACAACCATAAGTGAGTGCAGGTGCGGCAGCAATATGCGAAAAAAAGAAAAATCTATTAGAAGGGCACCTATAAAGGGTACCACAGAAGTTAGTATTTCACATTTTCACTATCTCTAGTCTAGAGAACAAGGACCATCTCCGGACACAAAAAAGAACAATTACTTGATATACATGACCCCAAAGACTATATGCTATGTGCATGAAACAACTAATGCAGTATGATCTACGAATCAAAATGGCCCTACTAACCTATCCTAACTCTACGGTCTAATCCACATATTTAACAGTAGTCACCTGTGCTCCTTGATTCTGTGTTATGAACAAGAAACCATGACTAGCGCACATCAATCATGGGAACTTCCAAGGGGCAATAGCTACCTTTTTAAAATCATGCGAGGCATTCTGAATAAGTTCATTTAGAACAGCAACATGCAACTTCAAACTAGAAATTTTAAGATTCTTAGTCTCCTTCTCCAACGTTATGGCGGTATACCGCTCTTGTAAGTGAGCAATCTTCTTTTCAATCTCTTCCACCTCTTCATCAAATTTTGTTATCTCCTTTGCATTCTCGATTATCTCCTTTTGAGCATTTTTTCTATGTCCTAGATGCTCTCCCTGCCCTTCTTTGATTGATAATAATTCATTCAAGCGATCTCGAAGCAAAGTAACATCAAATCCATGCTTTTCCAAGTCATTAAGACTTTCAAAAATGCTGTCAAATGTATTCCTAGGATCATCAAAATGCAACATGGATATCTTCTCAAACAAATTGGCAAAGGTTACCATGATACCAATTGCCGATCCTTCACGAAACTCCTCTCTGTTTTCGGCCAAAGGTTGAAAATGCGGATTTTGAGGCACAATTTGGAAAACATCCATAGATTCAATTGTTCGCCAAACAGGTGATTTCTTCATGAAAGGCAAACTCCGATCATCATCCAATAATGGACTTCTACCTCTGGCATCAATTGCAAGAGATTCTACTGGAACATCAATCAGTCCTCTTTCCTCATTCCATCCATTTACAAGCATACCAGAGGCAAGACCTTGAAGAAAACAAACACTCACCAATGTCATAAATATAAAAGCCAAGTGATTATCTACATTTACATACCAACTAAGCAAGCATAAAAGAGAGGAGATGAGCAACAAAGAAGATTTGGATTCATTAATATGAAGAAGCAGCTTACTTGATTCTTCATCACCTGAAGAGTGGATTCCTCCTATCCATGTTGATAGAGGTTGGTCCTCATCAGCCATGCTGGAAATCCCAGCAATCGCCAAGTGAACCTCTTTTGTTTTGTAATCATCAGTTGTCCTTCCTCTATAAGCATCTTGAGAGGCTAAAAAATTAACAAATAGGATGTCAATCTACAGTTTATAAGGCGAGTAACCACAAATTACAAAGACTTAACAGATACCTGAACATAATTAAATCTACTCGGACAGCAAAAGAAACAAGAAAAAATTGGCTGGTAACATGCATAATCTTTCCTCCCTACATCACCCTACCTCCCCCACCTCTCCATCACCAAAAATTCCCCCTTCCTTCATGCGAAACACTAGCCCAATCTTTTTCCTAGAAATTGCCCCCATTACACCTACTATTCTTCTATCATTTAGTATGCCACTTGAAAAAGCGCAGACAACAACTACACTTGGGTTAAAAAAATTTTGAGTATCTACCCCAATGCTTCCCAAAGAGCCTTATATAGCAGTTCTATACTTACCTAGAGGCATATTAGTAAACACTGACAAACCAAGAATTGAGACCCCCCATGTACCTGCCAGCTCTGCCCCTTTATGTTTTGACAAATCAGCTTCATTACTCATACGATCTTTTACAGCTCTTTCCTCAGCAAGACCTCCAGACCCATTTTGCTCCTTACCTACAAATAGTAATACTATGTATGCGTAGATGCAGATTTACATATACCCATAAAAGAACTGAAGCTTAAGTTATCATATACCAGCATCAAAAGCCATTGGACTTGCAACTACTGATTTACGTGGTCTCCCCCTCTTTCTTTTCTGATTGCTTACTCCAACTTTATGCTCCTTTGCTTCCTACATCAGTAAGATCAACAGTTAAAAGAACAACTTAAGGAACATATATAGAGAGAGGAAAACAACTCACTAAAAGGGATTCTACATTCCATGTTTGATACCATGTCAAGATAAAAACACAGGCCCTGGAGAAGGCTCAAGAAAACACAAATTTTTACCAAAATTAGCAGACAACACTCAAAAAAGTAACCGGTTAGGCATTAATCATAAGACAACAACATTAGATATAATTGTTTACTTTCCATTAACTATTTCAAATGTAACAGCAGCTCATCTACCACTTCGTTCGCAAGATAACAACATCAAAGATGAACTCATTTTTTTAAGAAAAAGGTGGGCACGTGGGGGGATAGGGGGAGTGTTACAAGAAAATAGATGCAACATCATTTCATTTGAGGGGTTCAGAATAGGTTACAGGAACAATGACAAAGTTTACATGCCAATTGCTTTCTCAAGCCAATTAACAATTTTTTACCATGCACCATGGTAAAATTGCTTGGCTTATAATATACATTTAAGAAATAATATGCCGTTGGTCAAAGTTAGGAAAAAAAAAATCAGCAGACCCTAAACTTGACCATAAATACATGCATATGATCATCACTACTAGGGTAAAATAAAAATAGCACAATTAAACACTCCAACACTTTAATGACACTTTGTTCACATTAAGAATTTAAGCCACTTCAAATTTAATAGCTTATCTTGGAAGTTTTGTCTCAGTCAAAGACGACTATTTTGCTTACCATGTTCTCATTTTTGACTGAATCATTGACATTATTCTTTTGATCCCCCACTAGCTTCAGAGATTCCTCATTAGGAATCTGAAAAGAATTTTCAGCCTCTAAAGTCTTTGTGAACTTAGTCGTTAATCCTAAGATGATAGGCATTTCAACTTCTTTTGCTTTAACCACTCCATTAATTTCTTCTGCAATTGCATTAATCCCCTCCTTGCCTGAAAATATGTAATTCGCATTATTTTAAACAATACATCAAACTGGTGCACATGTACCAATGGCTATATGTACCTGCTTTCAAAATTTGTGGGCCTTTACTAGGTGACTTTCTAGCTCTTACATTCCTTTTTACAAGGTTATGTGTTTTGCAGTCAACTGAACCAACTTTCTGCCTCCTAGTCGTCTGCATTAGTAAGAGGAAATGTAGGTTAAACGAAAGTAATACAGACAGTGCGGATCAGGAACACTGGCTGATGCAGCCACCAAAACCAAAGTGCCAATAATCAATGATCATTACCCAGTTAGAACGGTGATGTTGACAGAAAAGGCAGTCATTCGAAGCAGTTTGCTGCAAAGCAAGTGGGCACATTGAATATCCCATTTGAAAAACAACTTTGCTTAACATTGAAACAACCATCGAGCAGTATCAACTATGTCAAGCAGGTTAAGTTTTTGATCCTAGAGGGGCAAACTAATTTTCATTTCTTTGTGTATAAGTTGTAGAGGTTATACTTAAAGGCACACAATGATTTTCTAACATATTTTAGAACTAAACATGCACTAACACACAGAAGCTTTAGAAGCTATGTGCTTCAAAGGAAACTCAGGGATGCAATAAAGATATGAAAGAGCAGTAGAGTACACTGGATTTTATAGTGATATTTAAACATTTCTCATCATCACGAAGGAATGAATTAACATGTGCAAAAGAAAACAAAAAAGGAAATAAATATGATCTTCTGCTGAAAATATTAACAATTTAAATCCAAAGGAGGAAATCTAACTCACAGTTGTGGCTCCTGTTAAAGGGCTATCACTCTTAGCACAAGGCTGATCACCAATCACAATTTTCTTCAAGAATCTAGGTCCTGTACCTCCAGTCCTCGGAGTCCCTTCTTTACCGGATGTTTCATTAGGCATATCTTTCAACCGATCACCGGTGAGTGCTAATTGTGTCTCCACTGTGTTTCCTTTAGTTAGCTTTTTTAAAGGCCGTGAGCTGGAAGTGTTACCATTGGATGATTCCAGTTTGACCTTCTTGCTTGAGAGCAAAGCATTATTTTCACCAGCAGGAGTAGGCTGCTCCATAGAATTCTTGCTTATCTTTGTCAAAGCGGTCTTATCTTTGGGGTTCTCCTTTTCCGAAAACGAACTTTCAACTTCTACAGGGACCTCGGTGTTGTGGATACCAGGGATAGCATTTTGAGTCTGCTCTTGCTCCTCAAAAGCAATTAAAACTTCCTGAAACAAATGCCTATTGCTTAAGCTACCAAAAACTGAATTGACATCTGCACTTGCATGCCACTAAATTTCTGAAATAATCACAACCAAGTATTCTCAAACCACCAAAGGACGTATAGGTGATACCATATCTAGTACCACATCACCAACTAGTTACTTGCAAGACGGAGGAGATTTTAAAGCAAAGTGAAATGTATAATCCACAACTAGTTCAACATATTCATCTGGAGGAAGTGGAAATAAGAGCAATAAAGGGGATAAGACATAAACTATGCATTTTTCAAACTGGAAATATCGAGAATGTCATCATTGAAATGACAAGTAACCAATATAGACACAGTCAAAAAGCACTATTTCATTCTCCTTTTAAGATAAAATTAAAATGTATGTACTGGACCCATGTTCATTACCACAAACAAAACCAAAACAGTCATAAATTTAGAGTGGGAAAATAATGGGAAAACCAAACTTATCTCCCAAAAAGAAGAAACAAAGGGAGAAGATACCTTGGATTTGCTAACCCATTTGCCATCAACCCATTCAACATTAGGCCTCATATCTGAGTGACTGAGTTCCTTGTCCTCATTTCCATGCTTAAAAAAGACATTGTACCTTCTTCCCGTAAGAACTTTGGTAATTACTCCACTTCGCCAACCAAAATTATATGTTGCATCCACTCTTTCCAGCAATTCATAATTTCTAACTGCATAACGAGGAGGAGGTGGTCTGATGTGGAGGGAATCTACAACAACTTTTACCGTCCCAGATTCATCATCGTTCTTGGAGTTCTGATACTTCACCAAGAAAACATTCTCCTCATTCTCTTTAATGACTATTGCAGGGAACCAGACATCACGTAAGTTTTCTTTGTCAATATTTATCTCCACCGCTGTCCCTGAGCTAAATATGGAGCCTGTTGATTGCTTTAAAAAATAAAATTAAGAAATCAAATAACTCACATGGCACAAAAAATCAACCAAGCTGCAGATATCTTCAATACAATGAATGATATAATTAGAGACAAAAGGCTGACAGTTTTGAGAAACAACAGTGAAGATGTATAAAAACATACAAATAAATGCAGAGTAGAAAGCAATAGATAAAAAGACATAAGAACAAATAAATCTGACATAGGCAACAAAAAACAATAACATTTATAAAAAGAGGAAGATAAGCAGCATGCATGATTCAGGAAAATTACAAAGTTCGTGCGGCTATAATTGCCTTTAGCATCCATCTGAATTTCCATGATCCCAAGGCCAAAATAGATATGTCAGGAAAATTAGCAGAGCTAAAACAGAAAGCATAGCATGTGGAACATATGGTTCGAGTTAATTATTTAACTCCAGTAATAAAAAGATCCCAACCATCCTATCTGCTTTCCGCAGTAATCATGAAAAGAAAACTTTAATAGCAAAATTTCAGGGTTAAAAGCTACATGCAGTGAGATCCGCATTTTTAATATAGAAAAAATTGACTCTAAAATTAATTAATCGCACAAATTGCGCTTTTGCTCCAGAAGAAAACAAAGAAATTCAGTTCCCAAATCCGAAATAAAACCCAAAAATCCTAGATTTTAAAAAAAAAAAAAAAAGAGGGAAAACAACAAGACGGGCACGTTAACACACACCTGCTTTTCAGGTCGAACCCATTTGCCATCGACCCAATCCCAATGAACCCTCAAATCTTTCCTCTCAAACTCAATAACATCAGGCGGATTATCAAAATAAACCCTATATTTCGACTTTTCCAAAACCTTTCTCACAACCCCAGTCCACCAACCATCTCTGTACCTCGAATCAACGATTTCGTTAACCTCAAATCCCAACTGAGCATCCTCCTCCTCATTAGGTGGTAACGGCCGTATAAAAGCGGGGTCGACGTATTCAATCAAAGGGGATGAACTATCTTCAGCGAGTAAAGTCCTGTACTGAACCAAGGCCTTCTTGCGTTTCTTGGATGCTGATTTGGGAGGGGATTCAAGAATTGTGGCCGAGTACCAAGCGCCTCGAAAGCCTTCCTCGTCGCTGCTGACCTCAACTGGGGTTCCTTTACCCAAGGGTTGTCGTTGGAGTGGGACAGGGTCTAGAGGAGGATTCACCATTTTTTGGTTAAGAGTGGACTGCGTGGTGTGGAATCTTAGGTGCAGAAAGCCCTAAGGGGTTTTCCGGTTTTTTGTCTTTTAGTCTTCGCAGTCAAACTGCCAAGGAGCTCGAAATTATTTGTCTTTCCTGTTCACTTTCGACCACTCTTTTGTCACAGGGACAGGGGAAGGGATATGAAGAAATTATATATTGAAAAAGTAGCAACAGAAGATACTTAAGTTTAAATTTAAACTTTATAACAACCTTATAAATATCACTCAAACCATTACCTGAGATTTGCCGCAAAAGAAATTTTGTGTATTATCGTCTATTGTGCATTTGTACTTGTTGCAGTACTGAACAATAATTATTGAGTGATGTTGACGTAATCTCTTTTGTTATATTCATCACGTGTACTGGAAATTCTGTAAAAACAATAAAGGTCAAAGAAGCGCAGGGATCTGTGCCTACGTATGCACTCCGATACTTAAGTCAAAAAAAGTATTTAAACAGAGTTTCAGTGAAAAAAGTAGAACTTAGGATTTTTTGCTTATACCTGGGGTATTTATAGATGTTCCTGATGTGACTTTCAATTATCTCAGGGCTTATGAATATTTGGGCCCAAGACTGTATCGTTTTGGATCGTCCGGGTCTAAGACCCAGGCGCACGACTGGGCAGGCGACAGAGTTCTGAGAAACTCTGTCGCAAGACTTAGAAGTCTGCCACTGTGCGGAGGAGTACCTTCGGGCGACAGAGGTCTGAAGACCTCTACCACTAGGCTTAGGGGTGTAGAAGTCTGTCGCAAGGCACACTCTGTCGCAAGACCTCTGCCGCTAGACTTAAGGCGTAGAGGTCTGTCATAGGGCATACTCTGTCACAAGACCTCTGTCGTAGACTTGGGTGCGGAACTCTGTCGTCGGGCAGACTCTGTCACTACCTTTCAGTAGTTGCCACGTGGCGTTGCCTCGTGGGCTTATGATGTAACACGTGGCTGTCCTCTGTTAGCACATGTTTGCCTATGTGGACTTGATGTGTATGACCTTTATCAATTGTTCTCCACTCTTTCATAGAGAAATTCCTTATGAAAGAGTATAATAATCGGGTTATGTTTTTCTAGGATAGTTTATTAAGGACGCGACACACATTTGGGTTACTGTACACGCGGGACGCTTTAGTCATCTCAGCCGCGACTATATATATAAAGGTCAGATATTGTCGAATAGCTGAGAAACTCTCTCTTGCAGTATTCTGTTGCAACTCTCTCGCATACACTACCACTCTGTCACACCATTCTCACAACTCTCCCTCAAACACCGCCGTTCTGTCGCACCATTCTCACAACTCTCTCGCAGACACTGCCACATCGTTCTCACATACTCTGCCGCAAACTCTGTCGCAGCACTCTGGTGCGTGATATTGCTACTCTATCACCAAACTCTATCGTGAGTCTGCGTTCAACCCTACCGTTTTCTGGTGTAACTTCGTCGCGACATTAGGTAACGACTCTGTCGCATCTTATGTGTACTCTGTTGCAGATTAGTTTTTTGCAGTCTTTCTTAAGTTTAGATTGGCTAGTCACGGTGCGGGGAAGCATATAGAATTAGGAGTTAGATCGATTCTAACAGAGGTTGACCTTCAGGATATTAGGTGTAGGTTTCCATTACCCGAAAGATACACTTATAGACTTCCAAGCCCTCAAGAGAGTAGTGTACGTAGTGTGTCCAACGGGGTAGTTATTTTCAGAATATCTTAAGAGCTAGGATTTCGTTTTCCCCTTTCTGACTTTGGAGCTTCTTTCCTTAGAGAGTATAGGATTGCTCCCGGACAACTACACTCTCACGCTTGGATGTAGTTAATTGGTTTTACTGTGCATTGCCAATTAAGGGGTGTTTCTCCTTCTTTTCCTTTATTTTATACTTTTTTTAGGTTCTGGGGTAGCCTTGGTCTAGTTCCTTATTCCCTTCAACGGGTGTATAAGCCTGGGTTTGAGAATAGGTTATTTGAGAAACCTGCGAATAAACTCCACGGATTCGAATCGGAGTGGCTCATTGTGAAAACACCTAAGGCCTTGACTTCCCCACTCGTTAGGAAACCCAACGCGAAATCTCTAAGGGTCCCCGGATCTCTGTACTTAGGAGACAATTGTCTTCATATATCAATAAACTATTAATTGACAACCCAATTAGCCTTAATAATTTTTTTGTCAAATGAAAATTTAGTGTCCGCCGGTTGGGGTATGGATTCTGTTCCTGTTGTCGGCCCTTCTGTTCTTCCTTCAAATCTTCCGTCGTCTATTCGTTCTGAGTTGAACCCTGAACATTTAAGGTCGCAAAGGGATGTAGGGAGCACAAATAGAGAGTCCAGCCCTGAGAGTGATCCCTTAGCTGATGTGAGCGGCTGAGAAGGGTTTGGTTCAACTTTTATGGTCCTCCTAAATCATCATGTTAAACATAGAGTCCCTTCAAGAGCATCTTGATTCTCCTGATGGTAACCTTTCATGCTTTTCAATTTATCATTGTTAGTTTAGACTGTGTTTTTGACAATTTCTTTGGTTTTTCCTTTTTTTGTAGAGATGAGCCACATTAGGCGTTCTTTGGTATGTCATATGGTAGAGGAAAGCTCGTCTGGCGATCCTACTGGAAAGAGACCTCGCTTGACAGATGTTATTCCCAGTCAGGCACTAGTTCCACCTTCATTGCCCCGAGCTCAGACTCCGCCTCCTTCTAGGCAAGAGACTCCTCCTCCTACTGAATCTAGGGATCCCTCTCGGGATAGAGGGAAGGCTCCTTCCCCTTCGAGGAGAGCTTCTGGTTCTTCGAGATAGTCTCGGTCTGAAGAGCGTGCCGAGTGTAATATAATCTCGCCTCATCGAAAAAATCAGAGGCGTTTATACATTGAGTCGGCAATGGGGAAGAGACCAATTCTTCCTAAGATGGGTCCCATCGATGAGGGGTCATATCCTGTAGATGGTGGTTTCAAAATAAGGGGGTCGGAGTTTTAGGTGTACCCGAGAGTACGTGACAATGATACCTTAGAGACTCCCGGGGTGGCTTCTCGATTGGGTTAGGGTACTATCCTTCCAAGGGATGAACACCGATTATTTAGAAATTTTTCGAAAGGAGAAGACCTAGCTGACGTGGAAGCTATGAAGGTAATTTTCAGATTCTCTTTTGTTTTATTTCTCTTTGCTTTACGTTGAGTCTGAATTTTTGTGTTTCTTTTTAGCTTGGTCAGAGGACTATAGCCAACAATGCCTAACATCGAGCCTATTAGATCGAACTAATAAAGAGCTTCAGGTATTAAGGGACAAAGTTATGGAGTTAAAAAACGCTAACAACCAATTATATGGGCTACTCGGTGTGGTACAGAATTTAGAGGATCAGCTCTCAAAAGCTCTTCAAGATTTGAATAATGTCAAAGGGGGTCTTACTATCGAGACTGCTAGGTCTAGCAAACTTAACGAAGATTTTCAATAGGCACAAACAGAGCTAGATAATATGCAGTCTAAGTATGATTCCCTATTCACAAGTTTTAATGGGCTAGCAGATCGCAATCAGGAGCTAGAACAACATATCACTGAACTAGAGAGTCGAGCCACTCCTTCTCTTAATCAACTTGAGATTGATAGTATCAAGGCAGAAGCTGTGAAGGAGTACAGACTTTCTAAAGATTGCTTGAGGCGAAAAGAGAATTTCTCGGTGCCATATGTGAAATATGGTTTTTACCTTGCTAGATCTTGGTTGGAGAAGCATATGGAAGGTGAAGAGTTCCCTGAGCTTCTATATACGCCTGAAGCAATGTTATTTGAAGCTCCTGATTGGACAACTTAAAAAGAAAAAATTACAGGAATATATCATGGAGGAGCTAAACCAGTTTTTTTAAAGTCCTAAATGGTTTTTTATTTATCGAAAAAAGATTGAGAACTTTTTAAGTTAACGAGAATGGTCATTTAACAACATCTAGAGAGCTATAAACTTATGTATACATTTTATTTTTACAATATGTACATCCAGCAAGAGCATTTGTATGTTTCTTCCAATTCAGAAAATCATTAAGGGAATCTGAATACCTCAATCTAAGAATTTGAATATATGTTGAGGGCAAATTACTATTTAAGATAGGAAAATTTGTTGGAAATTCGAATACTTGTAAGTAGGAATTCGAATACATGTATTTACAAAGGTATATCTAAATATGTACCTTTAAAGATTTAAATATGTACACCATAGATGAATATATGTACTTTCTTATTTAATTGGAATTTTTCTTAGGTATTCGAATAGCTTAATATAGAAATTTGAATACCTCAATGGACAACTCTATGCAAACACCTTGTTGAGATATTCAAATATCAATCTAAAGGATGACAATATTCTAGAGAATTTGAATACATTACAATTGGAATTCAAGTACTTATTTTGATAAAGTTGAATTAAAGGCGTTGAAAATAATACAAAGAATTTGAACACCCTTTCTTTTAGCATTTAAATACCCTTATGAACAAAGCATCAAATTAGGAAGAAACCTGGATGAGCTGTGTGATAGCCCGGAAGTGCGAAAAATAGAGTTAATTTAAATTTTTTCTTAGATTAAACTTCTTACTCGGGTTGCATTCATGTACAGTGTCAGTTAATTTATTTCTATCTCATCAATCAATATCCCAAGGATCTCTCAACATCCACTTAATCAAATATCCTAACATCAAAAGAAGTCTACTTCTCCATTCATTTACTATTGCCAATCTGATTACATCTCAATATTACTCAAATAAAAGTGTCTGTATTACATAATTGTCTGGGTTACAAAATGAATTGAATTATACCTCTCGCGTGTACAAGCAATAGCCTGGGGAGAGTCTCATCCACCAGCCTATGTCACGTACGCCGCAGGTACCAGTGCTCATTGTAAGTAATCTGTGGGGGGAGGAAAAGAGGGGGTGAGCTTTCAACTTCGCTCAATAAGGAGTGCATATGAGCTTTTGAAATCATCATTAAAGCACAAATGCAATAATGGCATTTCACATGATTATAAATACATGATTAAAATCACAGTTCATCATCTTTATCTCATTTCACAAACACGTCATATCTCAAAATAATTATGGAGACTAGGCATAGTATAAAAGTCATGAATGCAATCATCACATCACATCACATCATATCATCCTCAACGAGGGCGTCTCACGTTACCAAAACGGAGACATCTCATGTTACCAAAACGGAGGCATGGTAAGACTCGGACCTAGCAAAGCCTCGGCGTCAACCGAAGTGGAAGTATCCACCGATGTGTAAGTTTCATGACAAGCCTTTAGTCTCAAATTAAAACATGCCATTATTATGCAGAAAATAGTTTCGCCTTCGCCTTCGCGTAGAGCTCGTGATTGTTTTGCTTATAAATGTCTCTTAAATAAAAAGATATATTTTCTCATAAATAACTCGGCTTAAACCGGCAAAACATGCACTCAAGTGATAAATCTCAAATCAAACACTTTTCTCAATAAGTATGCTCATTTGTAAACTCATTTTATGCTACTAAAGCATTTTCATCAATAAGGAAATACATATGCATAAAAGGTTGCATCCCTTACCTCGAATCACGTGCAAATCACTTCCCTTTGCTTTCCAATGCCCGTGATTCGACTTTATCGACTCCAACTCAATCTTCAGGAGCTATAAGCATTTACTACTCATATTAGTGTATTTCAACATACTAAATTCTCATTTGCATGAATTTCAATTCAATACATGAGGCCATTTTACACCAAATTGGCCTTGTCACATTTTTTAGACCTTATGTCCTCCTAAGTCCATTTCGATTATTCTATTCTTTTCTCTAGATTCCTTTAGACTCCTTGAATCTACCGATTCATATTGAACCGACATTAGCTTCGTAATACCTCAAATTCAACATTTTCGTTCTTTGTGAAATTTTATCAAACACTCCTTATACCCCTTTTCAATCATCATCTAATCTAACATATGGATTTCACAAAAGTATTTTAAAATCATCTATACATGCTTATCAACTTATCTATATACTCAAATCATCATTAACTTCATGCCATTTCAACTTTCTCTTACTAAGCTCATTCTAGGTCATGGTTACATTAAGCAGGTACTTGAACATTTAAGCCAACAATGTATATACCAAATCAACTCATCTAAATGTTTAGATTATCATACCAGAAGTTGGTGCATTGAAATCTTACGTAGCTTGACTTTTCTCCTTCTTGCCAAATGTGAGGAGAGATTCATTTTTCTCCTTCAATCCTTCGATCCAACCTCTAGTTTTCAACTATATTGCTCTTCTCCTCTTAAGCAACAACTTTGTTCAAATACATTTTTCTCAAATCTCTTTGGAAGGTGTTGAAAATCTAGAGTGAGAAACTAGGTTTTTGCTTAAACATGGAAGGTTTTCAATGTTCAGGAGTAGAAGGCACGGATTGCCTGGCTTTTATAGATTTCACATTATGAGATCAATCTCCAAGGTGTGGAGATCGATCTCCCCTTGCTTAAATTCCTCCAAATATCGATAATTGCAGGCAATAGAGCGATCTGCCTATAGATGAGATCGATCTGCTCAAGGGGATAAGATCGATCTGGTTCAAGCGAAAGGTTTTGGAGATCGATCTGGCCTTTAAAGGAGATCGATCTGGCCTATCCAAAGACCAACAGAGATCGATCTGCCTTATGGGAGGAGATCGATCTCGTCTAAGCTGAGGCAAATTGAGATCGATCTGCTTGAGTGAGGGATCGATCTCCCTCTTACAGAATGTCCTGGCATTGCAGTTTAAGGCAATGAGATCGATCTCCCCTTGCAATGAGATCAATCTGCCCTGCGTTCTGCAGTATTCTAGTTGCAGTATTCCCAAATTTTCAAAGTTAAACTTCCATTCATTTGCTTCTATACTCATTTTACATTTCATTCATACTTAGAGCTTAAAAACATCCCTTACTTGTGATTCATATGTAATGTAACTTGTCTGTATATTTTGAAATCATAAATATTACATAGAAATTTACAGATCTTACATGAGCAAACCTTGAGAAGGAGCTAAAAATTTTAGGAATTCAATTACTTTAAAAGAGGCAATTTATTAGCTATAGGAATAAATCTATAAAAAAAAAATGTACAATTTCTTATTTCCATATGCACATCTTGGATAAAAGATATGTACAACTTAAATAGCACAAATATATTTGAATACACTTAGGTTTGAATTTGAATACATATTCGAGAAAAACATATTAATCGTCAGAAAAGTTAAAAAATAGAACATAACATAATATTACATGATAATAACATTATCCAAGATGCATATAAAATTTATTCAACAACATAAACAAATGAATGAGGTTTTAAAACTACAAAAACAAGTGGAGTTTTACAGGGTTTGAACATAATTTTATGTCTCCATTACTTACAAAGAATGTTAGATAATAACTTCTAATATGGTGTCAGGACCCGTTCTCAATCCATGACTTTATCCAAAAATCACTATAAATTTTTCGCATTCTTAACTTACCTTTCCGCTCTTCAATGGTTGGACTGTGATTCGATGTCAGAGTCCTCACTTACCACATCATCCATTTCATACATACATGTCAATATATTATTACTGACTGTAACTACTTTTATTATACATGTAAGATTATATAAAATCTAATACAAATACATTCCCCATAATATATATCGTATACATCACTGTGCTGTTTCTATGTTTAGATACACAACTGTACATAAAGGTATACCTGGCGATCGATAGGAACTAGCTGTGGACTCAGGAATACTATCCCTCGATAGCTCTCGCTCTACTGGCGCTCTGTAGAGAGATGTAAAGAAAGGGGGGTGAGCATACAACGCGCTCAGTAAGGAAATCAGGCAAGCAAGTAGATATCAACACTATCTACTCAAAATAATGCTATGCCTTGAAAACATTATTTCCTTTACTCGCTTTAAAAGCATATCTTGAAATATAATATATATACTTGTACAGAATAAATCCCATGTACAGAAAATCATGCTTTCTTTCTCAAATGTAGGTATGTAGTGCAAAACAATGCATCGTATATAAATCATGCATTTATGTAAATCATGCTGTATACACAAATTTTCGCGTCTGTAAAATTAAAACACGAATTAGTGATAAAATTCAATTTCTGTATTTATGTGTGAGTACAATTCTCTGTTTTGAATTCTTTACAAAAAGAATTATGATCCTCTGATTCGGTCTCCTGATTGCACTTGTCGAGGGCGTGACGCTTGATCCCGACGGAGTGAAAAGAGTGATTGATTGAGAGAAACGGCCAAAGGGGCTTGTTGTTCCTCTTGAATTTGCAGCGGCGTGGCTGATCGTTGAGAGAACGGTCTGTGGTTCCTCGTGGATTTGTAGCGGTGCGGCTGATTGTTGAGAGAACGGTCTGTGACTTGTTGTACTCTTGTAGATTTGCTGACGGCTTTGTTGAAGAAAAGACTTGACTGAAGAGAAGGCTTGATCGGAGAACGGCCGAAATTCTGCAGGCTTTCAATTCTCTGAGGAGGCTAAGACTTCTTTTCTTCAGTGCTTTCTGTCTGCTTCTTCTGAGTGCTCTGAGTCTTCTGACTATTTTCTGAGTCTTCTTCTGTGTGCTCTGAGTCTTCTTCTGTGTGTTCTGAGTGTGGAAGAGCTCTCTATTTATAATGCTTGATGGTAGAGAGTTCTAAAGGGACTCGATCACTCCAGGATTTATCTCTAATTAATTTAATTTAATTAGAGATAATACAATTGGTTGATAATTTTTATTTATCACCAATTTATTAGAAATTATT
Organism: Firmiana major; assembly: GCA_033439115.1. Classification (NCBI taxonomy): domain Eukaryota; kingdom Viridiplantae; phylum Streptophyta; class Magnoliopsida; order Malvales; family Malvaceae; genus Firmiana; species Firmiana major. The sequence continues at coordinate 37,295,051 of CM065908.1, read as the reverse complement.
AATTAATTAAATATTTAATTTAATTAACTAATAATACTAATTAATTTTTTTAATGCCTACAAATGCCCCCACTTCAAGATACGGGCGTGCGTATGCTAGGCATGAAGTACGTATGGAATTTGAAGTCCATCAATGTCAAAAGCATGCGTGCTATGACAAAATTCTTTGATTTTTTTTTTTAATAGCACAATATTTTTTTTTGCTTTATATATATATATATATGTATATATATTGAATTTTGTGTTTATTTTCGACACAAATTGAACTAAAGAAACCAATTACAATTATATCTCTTCAGTTAGAGTTCATCTTAAATTCTTCTGTCAAACTATATATTGACTAATAATCATAAACTCCTCTTCATAAATTTCAGGCAGTTCAGATCCTTTTTCATCAATTCTGTGGATCATTAGGTAAGACTCTTTTTTTTTTCTTTTTGTGAATGTATGCTCGTACAGCCCATGATAAACCATCTGTATTGTTTGAATTTTGTTTGAATTATTGTTATATGGCCATCTGTACTGCTATTTTGCATGCTCGAATTTTGTTATTGTATCGTGCCGCTGCGACCACCATCTTCCCCGAGTCTACCTTGCTAGCTTTTCATCATAGCAGCTAGCTTTCTGCCTCTATCACCATCGTTCTCGGTTCCTGCTTTGAAATTGATTCTGCTTCCATCTTCAACACTGGCCATGACAGCAACTCTCTGTTTTGTCATCTTCATCGCGGCGGCTAGCTCTTCAACACAGCAGCTAGCTCCCTGTCACAGCAGCTCTCCGTGAGTCATAGCCACTAGCTCTTCAACACAGCAGCTAGTTTTCTGTTACGGCAGCTCTCTGTTTCACTGTTTCCAGCGACCCGAGACTGATGTCAAACTGCCTCGTTTCATGCCTCAAACCTCTTAGAAAGTTCCTTAAAATTTAGCTTGTGACCCACCAGGTTTCGCGTCACCTTCCGCTGCTCCTGCCAATTTCTTATCACTACAGGCTTCTGTCTCATCATTTCCATCGGACCCGTACTGTGAATCGGACTGCTGTTGTAAAGTTACTGCTGCCATCATCTTTCCCGATTCCATGGACCACCTTACTCTGTTGCTCGTCTCTGCTAGCTTTTGTTAGAGCATATCAGTGTTTGTCACACCACTGTTATAGGAACATTTTTCATCATATCCTGGTCTTCTCCGTCACCAGCATTAACAATTATGTCTACGTTTTTTGGTCTGGCCTAAATCCAGCAGCTTGTATATGAATTTGGATCCGATTTGGTTGTTCAATGGATATAGGGTTAATCAAGTTGAGTTGCTGCTGAAGCTTCAGCTCCGAGAAACGATAATCCGTATTTGAGGCTTTTGGTATCGGGATGGACCGACCCGTATCAGATATCTCTACCACTTCTTTTGTATCCAAATCCAGTAAAACAGTCAACCCTTCGATCGGTCTCATGTAAAAGTTTGCAGTGTCTTTCATGGAGTAGCACTGTACCTTAATTAGCCTCCTGTTCTCCTCTTTTTTCCCGAACCACCCCGACGTTATCGGCAGGCAAGCCAGGTCATCAAGATTAACGCCTCATTCGATGATCGTACGGTTGAACTTGGCATTAGAAAGCGGAGCCCACATAGCCGACGTCATGTCTTCTATCGTCATCATCGGGTAACCGGTCGGAGGAATAGTGTTGAGAAACTTGACTTCGCTGGTTTCCAAGTTGACCGTCAGCACGTGTGATTGGCTATTGGGACGTGCGATGACAGAAGCTATCCTGGGGAAGAGTGGTTGGCCTTTTTCCCATTGAAGGACGAGATCCTTATCGGGTTCTTCTAAGACGACGGAATGGAGCACGTAGTTTTTGGAAGCTTTTAATAGGGAGTGGGAAGAAAGGATGGCGCGGACCTTGTTGATTTCTTGGACGGTGAGAGGGTCGAGTGGGTGACGAGGGACGTCTGAATCATGACGTCGACGCTTGGAGGTGGTGGAATGAGGCGTTTTAGCGAGTGTGGGTTGTTTGGACTGAAATCGATTCTTGGAGGTGCACCAGGGGGAGTTAGTGGCGCAGTCGAGGAGGGTGGAAACCTCAGGTGGTGTCGCACAAGGAAGGTGAGTCCAGGTGAAGAGGAGAACTAAAGCTATGGCGAAGAAGAAAAAGAGTAAGCGAAAGAATTGCTTGGATTCCATGACTGTTGTATACACAAATATTCGGCTATGTTTTGAGTTGATAAAAACGGTTGCCTAAGAATCCTGAGCACATCAGGATTGCTGTGATAACACGTCCCTTTTTTTTTTAATATACATATTTTTTTTGATTTTTTTTATGAATATACATATATATATATATATATATCTTTTTTTTTATTGATTGATTGATTTTTTTTGTAAGTTATTTGATCTTTTTTTTCTTACCATTTTTTTTTTGTGTAGTCATGGACGAATTTCCTTCGTATCGCCTTCCAAGACCATCTATTGTCAAGCATTGCCAAGATGAAGTTAAGGGTAGACCCTTTTTTTCAAAGTCTCAAGAGGAGTATAAAGGTCGTCTACATGATTTTCTACTTATCCGAGACAAGTCCAATGAAGATATAAAGAAAGCTACTAGGTGTTTAATTCACACTCCAGCTATTGGTAGTAATGCAAATAATTGGGATTCTGATGTGGCAACTCTTTACCATTTGGATGTCTGGACTTCTGAAGAGGTCGATGAGGTATTTTCTTGCAATTCTCACACTGCTCAAAAGGGTGCCTTTAAGATGGTGTTGAAGTTGCAAGATAGTCACCATGAAGAGAGTGTCAAATCCACTGCCCTCACCATTTTGGGTCACCGTATTTGTAGACGCGAAGTTTTTTGGCATGGCTTTCAACCACGCGGAGAATTTGTTCCTCCTCCTGGATATTGGGAATGGTCAGAGCTTATTTTGAGTCAGCACAAGCAGATTTTAGAGCAAGCGGGCGTCTATGAATCGATCTTCGCTTCGCTGTTTGTTTATGACCAAGGTCGAAATATGATTCATGCCTTCTGCGAAGCTTGGTGTCCAGCCACCAATACATTTTTATCTTCTCGTGGGGAGATTTCTATTTCACTGTGGGATTTGAAGATTTTAGGAGGCCTTCCTATTGTTGGAGAGTTTTACGACGAGGTTGCCCCTAGCTTAGAAGAAATAATCGGTCTCGATGATTCTTCATGTCCTATTCTTCCGGTCAGCTGTCGATACCTTTTTCTTGCATATCACCTCATCAGGCTGCAAGAGGATCATGGAGCTTCGAAAGGCAATGGAGTTTCTACTTTTGCTTGGGTGAGATTTTGGTTTCGAGGTAAAAGCAAATACAATGATCCTTATGATTCGATCACGATCAAAGGCAAGAAAAATTCTCTATATACTCCTGATGGTCGTTTCAGACACCGACTTCGTACTAGAAAGGAAAATGAAGTTTTCCTTGATCTGGGTGTTCTTGACGTTGATAGAGATTAGGTGTTCTTAGCCGCATTCTTATCAGTCTGGCTATGCTCTTTTATTCTTCCGAGTACCCGTGGTGATGTCGTTCGGCCTGAGACTTTCAAAGTGGCTTCTTTCATAGCAAAAGGTACCCGATTTAGTCTTGATATTCCTGTCTTGGCAAGTATATACAATGGACTGAATCAAATTGCTACTTGCATTGACGGTCCTGGTCAATGCAATGTTGCTCTTCCTTGGCATTTTGTGCATGTGTGGATGGCATCTTACTTTGGGACTCATCCTGGGTCAAATAGAGCACCCAGAAGACCCAAAATGTGCAAGTACGGGGGATCTTTTGGTCACAAATCTTATGGTGAGGTCAAGAGTCGAGAAATTATTCAACAATTGCTTGGCATAGATTGGCAAGCCACTAGCATATTTGATACTTGTAAGACTAAACTCTTGGACACTCCTGGGAACCGACTTAAGATCGATGATTTTGAATACTTGGTCAGCCTTCGATCTTCATTTTTGACTTTACGAAGAGGCAATTTTCACCTGGTAGAATCATACAGTCCTCATCGCTTTGCAAGGCAATTTGGATAATGTCAAGATGTTCCGGGATCTTTGACAACTGCTATTAGAACTGCCAGTTTGAGGGGGTTGTTGCGCTATTGGTGATGTAGCGTGTTGAGAGGTCCAAGCTGTGAAGTGACTATTTCTAAATGGAGTAGCACCAATGAACACTTGTTTGTAACGAGAAAATTCTTTGTATGGTGGCAAGGTCAAATAGGAGATTACTATCGTACTAGTATACCCATCTTGAAAGATAGTACAAGTACTAATTTCAGACTTGCTTCTTCTAGCTCTTGTAAAGAAAGATTATCGAAGCAAGTGCAACCTTTGATTGAGACTACTGACCTTGAGGCTGAAGATATAGATGATGTTACCATGACGCAACGCCTTGACATGGGGCAATTTGAACAAAGCAAAGGTCCTTTAACCCCTGCTGTGGATGGGAGAGAGGCTCTCGTTGTCAGAGATGAACAACCTCGTCAGTGTGATGATTATAGTGATAAACCTGTGGAACCTATCAGTGATCATGATAGTGACAGATGCAATCCCAGAAGGCTTAGGAGAGGTGTGAGATCTTCTTTGAAAAGAAAAGTGATGGTCTCCGAGCAACCAAAGATTTCAAGTCAAGTAACAAGGGTTGGTTCCCCTAAGAAATCTTGTCATGGTAGGCTTCGTCTTTCCTTAAAGAGGAGATGTCCTGAAACTGATCGCGAGGAGTTTGAGAAGAGGACTCCGATTGCACGGGAAGAAGTTGCTGATTCGACCGGTGATGATACGATTCCTCTTACAGAGATGTTAAAGAAAAACACTGTTGACCAGGTTAAAAACATCATGCCCGATGATGAGCCTTCAAAAAGTGAGGAATCTGTGAGTGATGCTGGTAAAGTTCGAAACCAAGTGAAACAGTTGTCTGCTAAAATAGGCTCCACATCTTCAGCGAAGGGTAGCTCTAAGTCTATTTCAATCAATTCATCGACTAAGAGAGCTCGAGGTGACGACACAGTTGGGAATAAACCTCCTAATCAAGATCCGCCCCAATTGTCAATCAATCGCTCTCTTGAACAAGATACTATCTCTGTTTCGACTTATCATCCTGGCAAGTATTCTTCTAAGATTTTTGAAAAAGCCATTAAAGGGATCGGACATGATTTCTTACTTCGACTTAGAGATGCCTCTTTTTCTCAAGTTAGCAAGCTTTACGAAGATGCTTCCACTGTTTATTCAGGCATTGAAAGTTTGCATGGTGATTCGACTTCCTTAAAAAAGATTGTTGACTCCTATGTTGGGGAGGTGAAGGCATTGTTGTGCCTTGAGAAAGAACTTGATGGTCATCGTTCTCAAAAAAACTTTAGAAAGGAAGAAGGCTGAAGTAACAGAACAGCTGGATTGCGCTAAGTCTTCATTGACGTCGAAGCAACAACATTATGAAGCACAAGCCACAAAGCTTCAAGCTTTGCAAGATGAACGTGCTGCACTAGAAGAGAAGTTGCATTTAATTCGAAAGGAGGAATTGAAGGTGAAGACTGATTTGGATGCTCGAGTTGTTGAAGTAAGCAAGGCCAATGATGAAATTGCTTCCTTTGAAAAGTTGATGATTGAATTAGAGGCCACAGTTTCCATTGCTGATGAAGACATGGAGAACATTGAAGAGCTTAGGAGAGCATTGCAGACTCATCGAGACTCTTTGGTCGACAGTTGGAGCAGCAAGTCCTAGATATTGCTTGAGCGTTTTATTTATTTATTTATTTTTGTAATAGACATTTTCAGCATTTCAGCTATGTCATATAGGACTTTAATCATTATGATGATTTTTTTTTATTTGGTGTGACTGAACTTAGGATGGAGAGATTTCCTAAGCTGCCTACGTACCTTCTAAGAGAAGGATCAAGTCATTACGTAGTTCATTGATTTATTTATTTATTTTGTTATTTTATCTTAATTTTTGCCTAGACCGCCCCAATGGGGTTGTCAATCTAGTAGGCTTTTTTTTATTTGCCTTAATTTTTACCTAGACCGCCCCGGTGGGGTTTTCAATCTAGCAGGTTTTTTTTTATTTGCCTTAATTTTTGCCTAGACTGCCCCGATGGGGTTTTCAATCTAGCAGGCTTTGCCTTAACTTTTGCCTAGGCCGCCCCGATGAAGTTTTCAATCTAGCAGGCTTTGCCTTAACTTTTGCCTAGACCGCCCCGATGGAGTTTTCAATCTAGCAGGCTTTGCCTTAACTTTTCCCTAGACCGCCCCGATGAGGTTTTCAATCTAGCAGGCTTTGCCTTAACTTTTGCCTAGACCACCCCGATGGAGTTTTCAATCTAGCAAGTTTTGCTTTAACTTTTGCCTAGACTGCCCCGATGGAGTTTTCAATCTAGCAAGCTTTTTTTTTTTTGGATGTTGTGCAGTAAAAAATATAGGGTGCAGTGGTGCGGTGCCAAGATTTACCTCTTTGGAGTTCGTCGACAGTCGCTTGCCCCCCGTCTTCTAAAGCAGCAAGAGCTTCTTCTTCGATTTCGGATGGCTCTTCAAGCTCATCTTTGACGATTCATCATCTATACTTTCTTGGATGGTTACATGATGAATTTGTGTCTCATCCTCATCGAGATGTACAGATGAATTGGTGTCTACAACAGTATGACGTCGCACTTTCAAGGGCCCTTCTGCAGAGATTTCAAGCTCTAAACGCCTCTTCATGCGAGATGGAATCGAGCTTCGGATTTCCTTATCATCCTTCAGTTCAGTGCAGTTTTGATTCTCTTCTTGATGCACTTCACTGCTTGAAGCGTTCAATCTGTCAAAAACTGAATTGCGTCTTCTGGATGCTTGACGTAACTCAGGGTGAGGGATATTGAGCCTATCAAACACTGAAATACGAGTTGCTGACGTTCCCAAATGATCGAATACTGACACACGAGTAGTGTTTTGAGGAGGATGAGTTGGAGAAGCTTTTGGCTTATCACATTCTTCAGTAACCTCCACCGAAATGTGTTGAGTATTGACTGATTTATTTTTCCTGCCAACACGAATTCGTACCGGGTTTTGGGATTCACATCCTAATCCATATTTTGGAAAAGGTTTCCCATCCGACTTGTTTATCAGCTTTTTATGAGTTTCAATGATCCCTTGCAACTTTGCAGTCGTCTTCCCATCATGCAACTCATTCATGGACGATGACTTGGAAAAGTCGAACCCAGCCTTAGCGATCAGTTTATAAGCCTTTGGATCGTAATTTTCAGTAGTACGACCTTGAGGCAAAGTCCCATGTTCTATTGCGCCTTGGGACGGTCGAACGAACCCTTTCAACGGCTTCTTGGCTTGACTATGAACCATGTTAGTTAGAGGCAATGTGCAAGCATCCTTCAACAGTTTTATGTCTTCTTTTATCTTGTCAGGAGAACACTCTACTTGATTAAATTCTGAGCATTCCAAGAATGGCGATTGACCTTCCTTGCGACGAGCCTTTGGAATATAGCGAAGAACTAGAGTTTCTTTTACCTCGCTGGGTGAAGATTTGTCCGGGTTGTCCTTTACAATATCTTCCATTGTAAGCTTAGGAATACCCTCAAGAGATGCATTTAAAGGCTCTTTCATCATAGTAGTATCTATTTTCTTTTTACCCTTAATTTCAATTTTTCCAGTGCTCGACATTTGAGTGGGTAAAACTTCTTTTATATCACAATTCTCTGAGTAGAACTTTGCATCAACATAGTGAGACTCGACCTCATTAAATGGTTTTAAATCAGCATCAACCTTTCTCGGTCCGTCTCGATAAAACTTTAAGCATTGATGCAGTGTAGAAGGTACAACGCCATTTGCATGAATCCAAGGTAACCCAAGCAACAACTTATATATAGTTCTAGCGTCGATGACATGGAAGATTGTACTCGACGTTAATTCACCGATCGCAACATCCACTCGTATTATTCCCAAAGCACGTTGCTCCATTTGATTGAAACCTTGGATCAAAAGTCAGCTTTTTGACAATTCATTGATTGTTATGCCAAGTTCCTCCATTGTTGCCTTGGGCATGATATTAACTGCAGACCCATTATCGACCAACATGCGATTCACCCTTTGTTCTCGGATGTATCCATAAACATAAAGTGGCCGATTGTGGGGTTTTGATCCTAACAACAGATCTTCATCTATGAATGCAAGAGTTGTCAAGCAGTAATCACAAAAATCATCATCTGAAACAGGTTTCGTGGGAGCTGGAAGATGTGCAGCATAAATTTCTGAGTTTTCCAAAGCATGCGCAATCGCGTCACGTGTTGTCTTTGGATACTGCAACAACTCGTAGATGGTAAGATGAGAAGAGATCCCTTTCAAGATCTTAAGGCATTCTTCCCGGACTGTTTCCGTCTGGCCATCTCCTCGAGCCTTAATAGCCTTTGAGATTTCTCCCTCTGACTCCTCTTTAAACGAAACCGTATGAACACCAACACTCACTTGTTCTTCCCTAAGAAAACCTTTAGGAAAGAATTCTTCTAGTGTTATTTTTTTTCGAGGCTTTTGCCTAAAAAAATTTTGGAATTGGGGATGCTTCATAGTTTTCTTCTGTCCCCAACGTGGATGCGAGTTATTTATCTGCTGAATTCCCTTTTGAAAAGGAAGGTTTGCGGATCGGACATATCGCTTTCGAGATTTTCGTCGTGTTACCAATGTCCATTGTTCTTCATCATCCGCAGTAGATTCAACATCTTCAAAAGAGCTAGTAATTGAGCTTGTCACCGCAATTGGTAAGGCAACAGGTTCCAAGCAGCCAAATTGTATCAGTTGATACGTTATGCCTTTTGTAGGCAAAGAAGTGAAAGTAGCATGATTTGACTCTACTATGTCGTCCATATCGAGTTCAATCTTGCGCTCATTTACTAGCTTCATTATCAAATCTTTCAGGTCAAAACATTTTTCAGTGGAATGACCAATGATGCCATGATACTTGCAATACTTTGGATCGGTAACTTTTCCCTTTTCTCCTAGCCTTTTGGACTCTGGAAGTTCAATCAGCTTCTGGTTCAGGAGTTGATCCAGCATGTCAGGTACATCTGAATCAGGGAAATGATATTTCTTTGCTTCTCTTTCTTCGAAGCTCAGGCGTTGTTTACTTCTCATTTGTGGCCGCCTGATATTTTCCTTCGCCTTCTTAGTGCCTTTGGAGGAAAATTTTAAAGGTTTAGTCTCAACGAACAAAGACTCCTTAGCAATGCTCTTTAAAGGCCTCTCAACCTTCTTGAAATCCTTCTTGTCTCTCCTAGGATCAAGAATCGAAGAACTTTTGTTACCAGAATGAGCAATACTCAATTCCATGTCATGAGCACGGGTGGCCAATTCTTTGAAAGTATGCGGCTTTATCCCTTGGAGAATGTAAAGAAGTTCCCAATGCATACCTTGGATGCACATCTCAACAGCAGAAATTTCAGAGAGCTTATCTTTGCAATCAAGACTTAACGCTCTCCATCTATTGATGTAGTCGACGACTGGTTCATCCTTCCTTTGTTTGGTATTAGTTAGCTCTGTCATACTCACTGTGCGGCGAGTACTAAAGAAACGATTGAGAAATTCCCTCTCAAGTTGTTCCCAGCTATCAATAGACTCAGATTCCAAGTCGGTATACCATTCGAAAGCATTTCCTTTCAGCGACCTTACAAACTGTTTCACCAGAAGATCTCTGTATGTTCCTGCATTGTTACACGTCTCCACAAAATGGGCCACATGTTGACGTGGATTTCCCTTCCCATCAAACTACTGGAACTTAGGAGGTTGATAATTTGTCAGCATCCGTAAATCATCAATTTCCTTGTGTACGGTTTAATGTATGCATAATAGGATTTAGATGACGATCCACCATACTGAGCCCTGATGGTATTTGCAATCATCTCTTGTAGTTGTTGAACAGACAAAGACCTAATCGATATTGACGATGATCCGTTCACTTCGGGGTTTTCAGCATCATGAACTGCTTTCAGTTTTCTAGCGGTTTCAGCAGTTGGTTTGTTTGGTGCTGGGTTATCGTTGGATTCTTCGTCGTGTTGAGCTTCTAGTTGACTCTTCAACATTACAATTTCAGCAACCTTTTCTTCTACTATCTTGTGCAGAGTTGACATCATCCTCTCCATTTCAGAGATCCTTTCCTCTAGAGTAGTCGCATTAGTAACCATCGCAGACATGGTTTGGAGAGTAGACGCTGATTGTTTTGTTGGTACTTGAGAAGCAGATTTTCTTCCTGCCAAAAGATCCATCGAGATGACAGGTTGATGAGCAGCATTGTTGGTTGGCCCCATTAAATCTTGACCTTGTGTTGCAAGATATCGTACTCTAGCACGAGTCGTCGGTCCAGTGTAACCAGGTTGCGCGGTCGCAGCAGGATTGAATTTGTGACTTGGTGCAGCAGTCTTTGGAGCCATAGATCTGAGCAACTGGTCGATCTTGATTGATAATGGAGAGTGAGATGAGAGGCAGAGATGTCCCACCGGGTGTGCCAGAAATTTGTATACACAAATTTTCGCGTCTGTAAAATTAAAACACGAATTAGTGATAAAATTCAATTTTTGTATTTATGTGTGAGTACAATTCTCTGTTTTGAATTCTTTACAAAAAGAATTATGATCCTCTGATTCGGTCTCCTGATTGCACTTGTCGAGGGCGTGACGCTTGATCCCGATGGAGTGAAAAGAGTGATTGATTGAGAGAAACGGCCAAAGGGGCTTGTTATTCCTCTTGAATTTGCAGCGGCGTGGCTGATCGTTGAGAGAACGGTCTATGGTTCCTCGTGGATTTGTAGCGGTGCGGCTGACTGTTGAGAGAATGGTCTGTGACTTGTTGTCCTCTTGTAGATTTACTGACGGCTTTGTTGAAGAAAAGACTTGACTGAAGAGAAGGCTTGATCGGAGAACGACTGAAATTCTGCAGGCTTTCAATTCTTTGAGGAGGCTGAGACTTCTTTTCTTCAGTGCTTTCTGTCTGCTTCTTCTGAGTGCTCTGAGTCTTCTGACTGTTTTCTGAGTCTTCTTCTGTGTGCTCTGAGTCTTCTTCTGTGTGTTCTGAGTACGGAAGAGCTCTCTATTTATAATGCTTGATGGTAGAGAGTTCTAAAGGGACTCGATCACTCCATGATTTATCTCTAATTAATTTAATTTAATTAGAGATAATACAATTGGTTGATAATTTTTATTTATCACCAATTTATTAGAAATTATTAATTAATTAAATATTTAATTTAATTAACTAATAATACTAATTAATTTTTTTAATGCCTACACATGCCATGTATATTTAAATCACAATAAATATGGCATCAAATGATTCACAACACAAAATCGGAGTCCGACCCATCCCTCAGGTCTGTCCGCAGTTTAAATCATTCAATCAATGTAATATATCAGGTAAAACTCGGTCGTTAAGTGCAAATAGTATCCTGGATTATGATCATATCCGACATGTGATCCCAAGCAATACAGATCTCGGTGTGATGGGCATCACTGCTGCAACGGGAGGGGGGTCAGTCCATCACAACCGTAAGCTATATCCTCCTCAACTCCACAACAACACACGGTATAGCGTACACCTCGCGCCACTCAGGCACGGTACAAAGTACACCCGTGGACCCGTCCTCACGGCCAGAGTGCCTACCATAGGCCTTAGCTCTCGCACCTGTGGAATATCAACATCACAGTCAGGGTGCCTACTATAGGTCTTAGCCCTCGCGCCTGTGGAAATATCATACCACATCTCAAATACCCTCATGCTGGCCATCCTCTCAAAATGTGACACTCAATCACACAAGAATGCGGCATGAATAGGTACCATGTATATAATATCACATACAGTGTGCGCCCTTGAGTGCGACACACAGTCGACACTACGCTCGAACACTGTTTCATATCACAAACTCAACTCTAGTGCGAGCAATCTCCAGCAACCAGGTCAATGCATAGTTCATGTATTAAATCAAGTACGAGCAATAGCTCCAGTACTATGCTATGCATAATATCATCAAATCAAGTACGAGCCATAGCTCCAGTACTATGTCATGTATAAACCATGAAGAATCGAGTACGAGCAACGCTCTAGTACTCTGTTATGTATCCCATGTAAAACTCGAGTACGAGCTAATCGCTCCAGCACTCTGTGTCATGCATATATCATTAAAAGCTGAGTACGAGTAAAACTCCAGTACTCTATCATGCATGTCATGGAAATCTAGTGCGTAAAAAAATCCAGCACTAAAGTATATGGAAAACATATGAAATCCAGTGCGAGCTGTGCTCTAGCACGATTCATTCTCACATAATATGATAGATGACTCTTTAAAACGGATTGTTTATAAAACATCAAAATCAGCACTATAAAGTGTGCTTAAGTCACATCAACCTTAAAATCATTAGCCCATATATTTATTTTCATGCTAAACAGCAATTAAACACTCACAATAATTGTTTCCATGCTTTTTGCAACTTTAAAAGTTGACTTTTTGACTAACTAGGGGCAAAATCGTAATTTACCACTATCGGGTCACAATAATTATTATTCACTTTCTCTGACCCTCAGAGTTTTTAAGTGAATGTAAAAGCAGATGAAAATACGTGCAGGTATCTCTAACTACTCGCAAAAGTCCCTTAGCTCGGATCACGTCAAGTGACCTCACTTCCTCGGTGCTGCTCAATCTCGCAGTCCGATCAGCTCTCAATGTAAACTCCGGAGCTGTAAATAACCATTCCTCAGGTTAATTATAATTTTCCTACTGTATTACACATTAATACAGTCTATTTTCCTTTAATGGGCCTTAATAATCCTTAATGGGCCTTAATCTGTATTAAGCCCATTTTCCACTTATTACTTCCCTTCATCAGGGTCTATCGACTCATTGGGCCTATCAATACCCATTGGGCTTTATTCCAAGCTCTTTGGATAGCCCGTATATCATTTACGATATTAAATTCAAAATTCTAAATATAATTCACTAAATACGGAATTTAATCCGAAATGCGTAAAATAAATCTTAAGTACGCATAAATCACATAAATTATCGTAAATGAACTTTACTTACCCGAGAATATGCGATGGTACGCAAATCTAAGTTTAATCGGGCTTCCGTTCGGAATTTATCGTCGAACTCACAATTTATTATATTTAACTCCGGGTTAATTTTCGATTAAATATAATTTAAATAAATTCATCGAAAATCAAATCGGTCACTTTTGACCTCGTATCGACTTACCCGAAGTCCGGTGAAATCCCAAAAATTTTCCTTTTCCTTTTTCTTTCTTTTTCCTCTTTTTTCCCTTTTTCTCCTTGGCTGAACCGGTCCGGTCCGGTTCAGCGCAGAACCTTCTCCCTTGAACCGCCGACCGGTTCAAGCATCCTTTAGTCGTGCCGGCGTATTTCGGCCGGTTCCTGACGCATCACCACCGCCGTTCGGCGCGCCTAAGCCTGGGCAACACTCGGCTGGGCTCGATCGGGACCAAGCACCGTCGGTGGCCGTCGGATTCATTCTTTTCCTCCGCGGCTTCACCTCTTCGATTCGCCGACGTCCGGCGTCGGTGGATGGAGTGACCGGTGCCGATGGGTGCGCACGGTCCTCTTCTTCCTTTTTCGACCTCTGTCCTGGTCGTGGGGTCGCCGGTGGTGGCCGTCCGGTGGTCTTCTTCTTCCGTCGATTTTCTTCCGTTTCCTCTATTCTCTCTCCCCGATTCAAACTTTCAGATTTCCCTTTTTTTTATTTATAATATATTTTTATTATTATTTTATTATAAAATAATAATAAAAATCCCATAAATATCCCATAAATATCTAAAAATATCTCAAAAAATCATATTAAATTCATTTAATCCATAAATGAATTTATCAGTCCGATTTTACCTTTTCGGTATATTTTTCCACTATTTTTGGGCTCATTTTTCGAGGTAAAAATTTCGATAAATTCTAATAAATTTATATCTTAATCAATTGGGCTCAAAATTAAATATTTTCCTCGATTTTGATCAAGATTCCTCAATTTCATATTTTTAATGAAATTGTCTTATCGAAATTATACCGAATTTCAGTCATTTGACTGTTTTACCCCTGCACTCGTTCGGGAATTAACTTAACCCTTATCTCGTTGTTATGTAGCTTACATGCATTTTTAAATTTCTTAAATTGTTGATTGCATGTTAGTAAATACTCTTCTTATGATTCAACTATGTAATCAAGTGTTCATACACATAGGAATCATAAGGTACAAGCTATAAAAATCGGGTCTGACAATCCTCCCCCACTCAGAAAATTTGGTCCTCCAAATTAGAACCAAGTCAATCATCAAATAGGTGAGGGTACTTCTCTCGCATCAGACTCTCTAGCTCCCAAGTAGCATCCTCTGAAGTATGATGCTGCCAGAGAATCTTCACTAATCCGATGGTCTTCGATCTCAATACCTTCTCCTTCCTATCCAGTATCCGAATCGGTCTCTCTACATATGACAAGTCCTCTCGGAGCTCTAAAGGCTCGTAACTAATCACATGTGTCGGATCCGGGTAATACTTCTGAAGCATCGATATGTGGAAGACGTTATGGACACCTGATATGTCCGGTGGCAATGCCAACCTGTACGCCTTATCTCCCACTCGATCAAGTATCTCAAAGGGTCCAATATAGCGAGGATTTAGTTTCCCTCTCTTCCCAAATCTCGCTATCCCTTGGAAGGAGAAACTCTCAAAAACACGGATTCACCAACTACAAACTCTAGTGGCCTACGTCTCCTGTCAGCGTAACTCTTCTGTCTGCTCTGAGCTGTCCTCAATCTCTCTACAATCAAGCGGACGTCCTCAGATGCTTGCGTAACCATGTCAGGAGCGAAAATCTTACGGTCACCCATTTCTTCCCATCCAATAGGAGAACGACATCTACGGCCATACAAAGCCTCATATGGTGCCATCCCGATACTCGAATGATGACTGTTGTTGTAGGCGAACTCGGCTAGTGGCAGGTGGTCATCCCAGGAGCCTCGATAATCTAGCACACATGCTCTCAACATGTCCTCTAGAGTCTGTATGGTCCTCTCTGACTGACCATTTGTCTGAGGATGGAAAGCGGTGCTCAAACTCAATTGGGTTCCCATGGCTTCCTGAAAATGTCCCCAAAAGTGGGATGTGAAGCGGGAATCCCTATCAGAGACTATGCTCACTAGTACACCGTGTAACCTCACTACCTCGCGTACATACAGTTCCGCTAATGAACTCAGAGTATCAGTCGCTCTCATAGCTAGGAAGTGGGCTGACTTCGTCAGTCTATCAACGATCACCCATATAGCATCGTGATTCCTGCGGGTTCTCGGTAAACCCATCACGAAATCCATGGTGATATGCTCCCATTTCCATGTCGGTATAGGTAGAGGCTGCAACAATCCTGTAGGTTTCTGATGCTCTAACTTCACCTGCTGACATATGAGACACTTTGCCACGAAGTCTGCTACATCTCTCTTCATACCCGACCACCAGTATACCTTCCGGAGGTTCTGATACATCTTGTTACTCCCCGGATGTAATGTATACTTCGACGAATGAGCTTCCGCCAATATCAATCTCCTGAGTCCTGGATCCTCTGGAACACACAATCTGCCTCTGAACCTCAGTAGTCCATCAGAACTCAACTCAAAGTCAGTCACGGTGCCCTTCTGCATCTGACTACCCACATCCATACAAAATGGATCAGTCTGCTGAGCCACCCTGATCCTGTCCAACAGATCCAGCTCCAAGCGTAGACTAGCTATCACATAGCCTGTATCCATGTCAGAAGGCACGACTCCCAAACTGAGGCTAGCAAACTGCTCTAGCAAATCATGTTCCCTAACCATCATGTACGATACCATCCCTAGGCTCTTCCTGCTCAAGGCATCGGCTACAACGTTAGCCTTACCCGGATGATAAAGTATCTCGCAATCGTAGTCCTTCAGAAGCTCTAGCCATCTGCTCTATCTCATGTTCAGCTCTTTCTGTGAGAACAGATACTTGAGGCTCTTGTGGTCGGTAAATATCTGGAACTTCTCGCCATATAAGTAGTGGCGCCATACCTTCAATGCGAACACTACTGTAGCTAGCTCTAAATCATGGGTCGGATAGTTCTTCTCATGATCCTTCAGCTGTCTGGATCCATAAGCAACTACCTTCCCATCCTGCATCAATACGCAGCCCAGTCCCTGATGCGAAGCATCGGTATACACTGTAAATCCTCCTGAGCTGGTAGGGATAGTGAGAATCGGAGCGGTGGTCAATCGACGCTTCAACTCCTTAAAACTCTTCTCACAATCCTCGTTCCATATGAACGGTGCACTCTTTCAAGTAAGACGTGTCAACAGAGCAGCCAACTTCGAAAATCCCTCAACGAATCTCCGATAGTATCCAGCTAAACCCAGAAAACTCCTGATCTCGGTGACTGTCCTTGGCTGTTCCCACTGAACTACAGCCTCTATCTTAGATGGATCAACTGATACACCATCTCTCGATACAACATGTCCCAAAAACGAGATCTGTGACAACCAAAAGTCACACTTACTGAGCTTAGCATATAACTCATGCTCCCGTAGCATCTGCAACACGATCCTGAGGTGCTCCTCATGTTCCTCCTTGGATCTCGAATACACCAATATGTCATCGATGAAGACGATAACAAACTGGTCCAAATATGGCTTGAACACATCGTTCATCAAAGCCATGAAAGCAGCTGGAGCATTCGTCAATCCGAATGACATGACCAAGAACTCATAATGGCCATATCGGGTATGAAATGCTGTCTTGGGTACATCTCCACCTCGAACCTTCAGCTGATGGTACCCAGACCTCAGGTCAATCTTGAAAAAGACCTGTGCTCCCTGAAGCTGATCTAACAAGTCGTCAATGCGTGGAAGGGGGTATCTATTCTTGATGGTGGCCTTATTCAACAATCGGTAGTCTATACACAATCGGAGGCTCCCATCCTTCTTCCTCACAAACAGAACCGGTGCTCCCCAAGGTGAAACACTCGGTCGAACAAAACCCCTATCCAACAGTTCCTGTAACTGTCTCTTGAGCTCCTCCAGCTCAACTAAGGCCATGCGATATAGTGGTCTCGAAATAGGCTCCGTACCAAGTACCAGATCTATGCAGAACTCCATCTCTCTGTCTGGTGGTAACCCTGGCAATTCATCCGGGAAAACATCTGGGTACTCACTGACCACAGTAATATCTGACAACTCCGGATGTGCCTTATCCATATCTACCACGTACGCAATGAAACCTTGATATGTTGAAGGTTTTCTAAATCAGTAATCATGTAATAATCATAACTACTCCTTTCATTTATTCTTATTAAACTTTACAACATATCTAGTAGGGTTAGGAAACACAACTGTCTTAGCATAACAATCTAAAACAGCATGGTTTGCAGATAGCCAATCCATTCCTAATATTATATCAAAGTCACTCATACTTAGTAATATTAGATTGGCTGTCATCTCCTTATCCCCTACTCTCAACTTGCAGTCATTAAATACACATTCTACCACTTGACTACTATTCATAAGCATACTATCAACATCATCATACATAAATGTGTACGCTCTATATGTTTTGCTAATTTACATGCAAATAAAGGCGATACAAAAGAATGCGTGGCACCAGGATCAATTAAAACATATGCTTCAATATCATAAATCAGGATGTTACCTCGAATCACATCCGATGAAGCATCAGCTGTTCCCTGGTCCAAAGCATGTACTCGCCCTTGACCCATCACTTGTTTCCCCTTCTCCTCTGTCGTCGCTCTACCTCTCTGAGCAGACGTACCAGCTGGGGTTCTATCAAACTCCCTGCCCCTCTGTGGTGCAGTCACAAATGTCGTTGGGCACTCTCTAGCCATGTGCCCCTGCTTCCTACATCGAAAACATACCATAGCACCCTATGAACACGGTCTATCTCCATGTGATCTACCGCATCTTCTGCACTGATCTGCAGCAGGTCTCTGTCCTCCTATGACAATGCCCTTTGCTGGGGCTACAGTCGAATAAGCAGGAGGTCTAGCATATCTCTCTCGTGCCTCCTCTACTCGTGATTTCTTACCGAAGAGTCTTCTCCCTCCTCGATAACTGAAATCTCTAGCCGACCTCTTCTTCTGTATATCTCGGCTACGGCTAAACTTCCCAAACTCGAAAGCATTTCTCTCGTAATCCTGCTCACATAATTGCGCCCTACGCACTGCTTCCTCATAGGTCACTATGTCTAATGGGACCAACTTGGACCTCAAAACCGGTCTCAACCCGTCGATAAACCTTTGGACCTTCCTGGTCTCACTATACAAGGTATCCGGGTCATATCTTCCTAGGGATAAGAATCGAGTCTCATACTCGTCCACAGATAAACTCCCCTAGTGTAGTCCTAAAAACTCTGCCTGTAGTTTTCGCTGTGCGGTTTCGGGAACAAACTGCCTCCTGAAGGCCTCCCGAAATATATCCCAACTGATATCTATGTGTCGGGATCTCAATATAGGTCGGGTGGACTTCCACCAATGCTCTGCAGCTCCCTTCAGTAGGAACACAGCAAACGCGACCATCTCTGAGGTCGTACACTCGAATAATCCATAAAGCTTCTCCAGCTCTGCTAACCACTCCTCAGCAGCCACTGGGTCTTTGACCTCGCTAAATGATGGAGGTCTAAACTTCTGGAATTCTTGCAACCGATGCAGATCACATCCATATCCTAATCCACTACCACCTGAAACCGGTGGGGGTGTAGGAGTATCTATAGTCCTCTGTGCATCAGCTGTCTGCGTAGGTGTATCAGGGGCAACTGCCTCTCCTGTAGCAGCTCCTGCCTCCTGTCCCTGCCTACCTGGCATCGTCTGTGCCAGTATCTCGATAATAGTCTCGAGACCACGCTCTAATCTGGTGAAGCGCGTCTCTGCACACTCGGGTGCCTTAGTAGCACCTGGAGTCTCATGCGTAGGTAATGGTCCGGCAGCGGCTCGTCCCTCGGGTCTATCTCCTCGGCCTCGAGCCCTACCTCTCATACCTCTACCACTACGCGTATTTGCCATTTAGGCAAAGTTCCTGCATTTATAATAATGAATTAGTCCATTTCCTATCTGGTATATATAGTTATATCTAAACACAGCACAGTACTATGGGGATGTACACTTTCCTATTTTCTAACACCGACTCACATCAGACCAACCTCTGCTCTGATACCATTCTGTCAGGACCCGTTCTCAATCCATGACTTTATCTAAAAATCACTATAAATTTTTCACATTCTTAACTTACCTTTCCGCTCTTCAATGGTTGGGCTGTGATTCGATGTCAGAGTCCTCACTTACCACATCATCCATTTCATACATACATGTCAATATATTATTACTGACTGTAACTGCTTTTATTATACATATAAGATTATATAAAATCTAATACAAATACATTCCCCATAATATATATCGTATACATCACTGTGCTGTTTCTATATTTAGATAAACAACTGTACATAAAGGTATACCTGGCGATCGATAGGAACTAGCTGTGGACTCAGGAATACTATCCCTCGATAGCTCTCGCTCTACTGGCGCTCTGTAGAGAGATGTAAAGAAAGGGGGTGAGCATACAACGCACTCAGTAAGGAAATCAGGCAAGCAAGTAGATATCAACACTATCTACTCAAAATAATGCTATGCCTTCAAAACGTTATTTCCTTTACTCGCTTTAAAATCATGTCTTAAAATATAATATATATACTTGTACAGAATAAATCCCATGTACAGAAAATCATGCTTTCTTTCTCAAATGTAGGCATGTAGTGCAAAACAATGCATCGTATATAAATCATGCCTTTATGTAAACCATGCCATGTATATTTAAATCACAATAAATATGGCATCAAATGATTCACAACACAAAATCGGAGTCCGACCCAGCCCTCAGGTCTGTCCGCATTTTAAATCATTCAATCAATGTGATATATCATGTAAGACTCTGTGGTTAAGTGCAAATAGTATCCTGGACTATGATCATATCCGACATGTGATCCCAAGCAACACAGATCTCGGTGTGCGGGGCATCACTGCTGCAACAGGAGGGGGGTCAGTCCATCACAACCGTCAGCTATATCCTCCTTAACTCCACAACAACACACGGTACAGCGTACACCTCGCGGCACTCAGGCACGGTACAAAGTACACCCGTAGCCCCGTCCTCACGGCCAGAGTGCCTACCATAGGTCTTAGCTCTCGCACCCGTGGAATATCAACATCACAGTCAGGGTGCCTACTATAGGTCATAGCCCTCGCGCTTATGGAAATATCATACCACATCTCAAATACCCTCATGCTGGCCATCCTCTCAAAATGTGACACTCAATCACACAAGAATGCGGCATGAATAGGTACCATGTATATAATATCACATACAGTGTGCGCCCTCGAGTGCGACACACAGTCGACACTACGCTCGAACACTGTTTCATATCACAAACTCAACTCTAGTGCGAGCAATCTCCAGCAACTAGGTCAATGCATAGTTCATGTATTAAATCAAGTACGAGCAATAGCTCCAGTACTATGCTATGCATAATATCATCAAATCAAGTACGAGCCATAGCTCCAGTACTATGTCATGTATAAACCATGAAGAATCGAGTACGAGCAACGCTCCAGTACTCTGTCATGTATCTTATGTAAAACTCGAGTACGAGCTAATCGCTCCAGCACTCTGTGTCATGCATATATCATTAAAAGCTGAGTACGAGTAAAACTCCAGTACTCTATCATGCATGTCATGGAAATCTAGTGCGTAAAAAAATCCAGCACTAAAGTATGTGGAAAACATATGAAATCCAGTGCGAGCTGTGCTCTAGCACGATTCATTCTCACATAATATGATAGATGGCTCTTTAAAAGGGATTGTTTATAAAACATCAAAATCAACACTATAAAGTGTGCTTAAGTCACATCAACCTTAAAATCATTAGCCCATCTATTTATTTTCATGCTAAACAGCAATTAAACACTCACAATAATTGTTTCCATGCTTTTTGCAACTTCTCACAAAAGTTAACTTTTTGACTAACTAGGGGCAAAATCGTAATTTGCCACTATCGGGTCGCAATAATTATTATTCACTTTCTCTGACCCTCAGAGTTTTTAAGTGAATGTAAAAGCAGATGAAAATACGTGCAGGTATCTCTAACTACTCGTAAAAGTCCCTTACCTCGGATCACGTCAAGTGACCTCACTTCTTCGGTGCTGCTCAATCTCGCAGTCCGATCAGCTCTCAATGTAAACTCCGGAGCTGTAAATAACCATTCCTCAAGTTAATTATAATTTTCCTACTGTATTACACATTAATACAGTCTATTTTCCCTTAATGTGCCTTAATAATCCTTAATGGGCCTTAATCCGTATTAAGCCCGTTTTCCACTTATTATTTCCCTTCATCAGGGTCTATCGACTCATTGGGTCTATCAATACCCATTGGGCTTTATTCCAAGCTCTTTGGATAGCCCGTATATCATTTACGATATTAAATTCAAAATTCCAAATATAATTCACTAAATACGAAATTTAATCCGAAATGCGTAAAATAAATCTTAAATACGCATAAATCACATAAATTATCGTAAATGAACTTTACTTACCCAAGAATATGCGATGGTACGCAAATCGAAGTTCGGTCGAGCTTCCTTTCAGAATTTATCGTCGAACTGCATAATTTATTATATTTAACTCCGGGTTAATTTTCGATTAAATATAATTTAAATAAATTCATCGAAAATCAAATCGGTCACTTTTGACCTCGTATCGACTTACCCGAAGTCCGATGAAATCCCAAAAATTTTCCTTTTCCTTTTTCTTTCTTTTTCCTCTTTTTTCCCTTTTTCTCCTTGGCTGAACCGATCCGGTCCTGTTCAGCGCAGAACCTTTTCCCCTGAACCGCCGACCGGTTCAGGCATCCTTTAGTCGTGCCGGCGTATTCCGGCCGGTTCCCGACACATCACCACCGCCGTTCGACGCGCCTAAGCCTGGGCAATACTCAGCTGGGCTCGATCGGGACCAAGCACCGCCGGTGGCCACCGGATTCCTTCTTTTCCTCCACGGCTTCACCTCTTCGATTCGTCGACGTCCGGCGTCGGTGGATGGAATGACCGGTGCCGATGGGTGCGTACGGTCCTCCTCTTCCTTTTCCGACCTCTGTCCTGGCCGTGGGGTCGCCGGTGGTGGCCGTCCGGTGGTCTTCTTCTTCCGTCGATTTTCTTCCGTTTCCTCTATTCTCTCTCCCCGATTCAAACTTTCAGATTTCCTTTTTTTTTATTTATAATATATTTTTATTATTATTTTATTATAAAATAATAATAAAAATCCTATAAATATCCCATAAATATCTAAAAATATCTCAAAAAATTATATTAAATTCATTTAATCCGTAAATGAATTTATCAGTCCGATTTTACCTTCTCGGTATATTTTTTCACTATTTTTGGGCTCATTTTTCGAGACAAAAATTTCGATAAATTTTAATAAATTTATATCTTGATCAATTGGGCTCAAAATTAAATATTTTCCTCGATTTTGATCAAGATTCCTCAATTTCATATTTTTAATGAAATTGTCTTATCGAAATTATACCGAATTTCAGTCATTTGACCGTTTTACCCCTGTACTCGTTCGGGAATTAACTTAACCCTTATCTCGTTGTTATGTAGCTTACATGCATTTTTAAATTTCTTAAATTGTTGATTGCATGTTAGTAAATACTCTTCTTATGATTCAACTATGTAATAAAGTGTTCAACTCTTCTTATGTTCATACACATAGGAATCATAGGAATCATGTATGCGCCTAAGCTTCCTTGGCACCTGACGAGGTAGTCACTGCAAATTTATACGTAAGAACATCTAATTATTAGTCTCCATGCTCATTTCAGTTTATAATTTACTTAAAACAGTTAAATTTCGGCTTGTGTTACACTAGCATATTCTTTCGATATATTTGTGTCATAATTTTTTGATCTAATCTTTAAATTCCAGCTAAAAGAGGTTTTCCTAATTATTCCAAAATGGCCGAAGATCATAAGTCATATTCCCAATTTATCCATGTTAGATTTTAAATCATGCAACCCTATAATCACATATTCACCTTGTAACCTAGTGTTTTATGGTTAAATTCTCTAAGAAACTTGTAAAGCCCGTAATTCATTATGTATTCTTTATGATTTTCTGATGTATGGACAAGTCACAATTGATATAAATCATAAGGAGTGAATGTTTTTAAGTTACCAATGTGTATGAAATGTAAAACGGGTAGTTAAGCAAATAAAAAATGAATGTAACAGTGAATTTTGGGAAAAATTGTAGTAGAACTGTTTCTGAAGAGGAGCAGATCAATCTCTCATTCAATGCAGATCAATCTTAGATAGGTTCTAGGTAGAACAAGTCGATCTTATAGCAAGGCTAGATCGATCTCCTTAAGATTCTGTGTAAAGCAGATCGATCTTATGCTTAAAAGCAGATCGATCCCTTAAGCTCAAAAGGTCGGTTCCTGAAGAGAAAAAGGCATGATAGATCAATCCCACACCGTTAGTAGATCGATCCCTTAGAGAAATTCTATAAATACAAGGCTCTGCAACCTCTGTTTTCTCGAGAACACCAAACCCTTCCTTAAACAAAGTTAAACCTAACCTTTCTACTCCATAAAACTTCATCTTTCAAGTAGTTTTGAGTGAGATTCAGTTCAGCAAAGTTGTTTTTAGTAAATAGGAGAACAACATACTTAGAAACAAGAAGTTAAAATCAAAGATTGAAGGAGCAATGTGGATTTTGCCAATTTTGGTGAAAAAAAGGAAAGTTCAAACCAGGTAAGATTCAATACACCAAGTTCATATATGTTAATCTAGGTGTCTTGGTGAGTTAATTGGTATATATTTAAATTGCTGAAAAAAATGGATCATGAAACATATCCATGACCTAGATATTGGTATGAAGTTGAAAAAATGATGAGGAAGTTGAGTAAACATGGATTAAATGATGAAATGAGCATGTAAGGAAGATTGTAAGGTAATTTTATGAAATACATAAATTGGAATAGATGAGAAATGAAGATAAGTATATGAGATATATGGTATAACACCATAATGGGAGAAATGTGATAAGATTGAGGCATTGAAAGGTTAAATGCATTGATATAGAGTTATGCAAGTGAAAACAAGTATATTAAGGTATACTGATGTGGATAATTATTAACAGCTTCAAAGTTGATATTTGAAGCTAATCGGACTGCGAGAGTGAGCAGCATCGAGGAAGTGAGATCATGCGATGTGATTCAAGGTAAGGGAATTCTTGAGTAGCTAGAGATAGCTACACGTATTTCGAATAGAATTTCAATAACTACATTCTATATGAATTCCAGTGAATAGAAATGTTGTGATAAGAACCAACGAGATAAATCGTGGTTTTATCCAAAAATAGGGTAAAAAGCCTTAGAAGCATGTTTGTGACTAATATTCATAGTTGCATGATAGAATGGCTAATATTTTCATGTATATGCGAAAACAACACATTTTAGTGCCTATTTGATTTGATTGTGTGAAATTAATTTGAATGAGCCATCTATCAGGTTTGTGTGTAAAAACATTAGTGCTAGAGAATACTTACACTTGATTTTTGAGATATACATCACATAGTACTTTAGTATATTCTCGTACTTAATTTTAAATGCGATTTATGCATTATAGAGTATTGGGAGCATTGCTCATACTCAGTTTTACATGATAGAGTACTGGGAGCATTGCTCGTACTCAGTTTTCATTGATTGATGCATTATAGAGTATTGGGAGCATTGCTCATACTCGATTTTTACATGACATAGTGCTCGGAGTATTGCCTGCACTAGATTTATATCACTTGTGTTATGGTCGTGCTGGGAGATTACTCGCACTACTAGTTTTGAAAGAGAGCATGAAATAACCGTGCTGGAAACTTGTGCTGATTGTGTGTCGCACCGATTGTACGCTTGCACATGCATATTTTGAGATATGGCCGAGGGCTATCGAAATTATTATCTATAGTATGAGGATTAAGACTTATGACAAGCATCCCGACTATGAGGTATATCCAAGGTATGAGAGTAAGACTTATGGTAAACATCTCGCCTTGAGATTGGGTCCATAGAGTACTTTGTACCGTGTATGTCACATGGAGTATGTTGTACCGTGAGTACACGATATGAGTGAGTTTGTGAGCTGACGGTAGAGGATTTGACCCACCTCCCGTTACAGCAATTGTGAGACCTCGCACACCGAGTACTATATAGCTTGGGATCACGAAAAATGAGTTATGATCATAATCTCGGAACATATAGTCGCCTATCTCCTTTCATGCAAATTGAGTTTTCTTGAATGTTATGTCACATGGTTTTATAATCTAAACATGTGAATTTATGTATGATAAAGGGTAACCCGAGGGATGGGTGAGGCCCAGATTTCCATGTTTTTAAACATGATGATATGCCATATTATTTTGATTTAATTGAATGGCATGGCAAAATGTGATTTATATGAAATTACATGAGAAATACAATGTTTTGCATAAACTGCTGAGGTTGTTAAACCAACATGTTTTCAATTTTATAACTGACGATTTGTATCTATATGTATATATTACATAAAATTTTCAAGCAGGATTCATGCTTTAGATATGAGTCGATAAGGAAATGATTTCAAGGCATGAACATTGTATTTTGTAGATAGTGTGGTTATCTACTTGCTTGCTTGATTTCCTTACTGAGCTGTGCGCTCACCTTTTTTTTTATTATTCCCCTCTCTACAGACCGTTCACAGTAGTCTAGCACGACCGAGGACTGATATTCCTTGATCCGCTGCATATGCATCTTACGAGAGGTATACACATTTGAAACATTTTGTACTGAAGATTGTAAAAGCACAGTTATGTAAACGATTGTACGGTCGGGGATGTATATGTACAAGTATTTGTATTAATGTATAAGAGTTTACATTATAGAAAAGAATATTGACTTGTATGCATGCTATGAAAGAATAATGAATAGGTGACTAATATCGAATCACAACCCAACTGTTTAATGTTGAGTGATGACAGAAGGAGAGGTAAGTAAAATGTGAAAAATTTATGGTGATTTTAGTAGGTCACGAAAAGGGAGGTCGTGATAGAATGGTATCAGAGCAGAGTTGGTCTGATGTGAGTTGATAATAGTAATTAGGAAAGTGTACATCCCCATAGTACTGTGCTTTGTTCAGTTACAATTGTATATACGAGAAGGAAATCAGACTAATTAATCATTATAAATGCAGGAATTTAGCTATTATGGCTAATACCAGCCATGGTAGAGGGGCTAGAGGTAGGGCTCGAGGCCGTAAATGTAGGCCAGAGACCCGAGATGACACGACAGGTCCCACTGAGGCACTAGAGAGTACCAAGGCATGCTTCACGAGACTAGAGCATTGCCTTGAGACCATAGTGGAGTTACTGACACAGATTATGCCAGGAGGATAGGGGCAAGATGCAGGGACTGCGCATTGAGAGGCAGCTACACTTGGTACGCCTGCACAATCGGCTCATGTGCCACAGCCTACAGATACACCTACACCCCCACCAGTTCAGGATATGCTGTCTCATGTTACTGCACGACATGACAATAATGTTTTGGGGTATGGTTGTGAGTTGGATAGGCTACGACAATTTCAGAAGCTTGGACCTCCATCTTTTTGAGGGGTCAAGGACCTAGTTTTGGCAGAGGAGTGGATAGGAGAGATGGAGAATTTATACGAATTCTTTGAGTGTACGACTTTAGAGATTGTCGCATTTGCTACATTCCTACTAAAGGGGACGACAGAGCATTGGTGGAAGTCCACCCGACGCATATTGAGAGCCCGACATACAAAGATCAGTTGGGAGATATTTCTAGATGGCTTTAGGAGGCAGTTTGTTCTAGATAAGGCCCAGCGAAGGCTGCAGGTCAAATTTTTGAGGTTGAGCCAGGGGAGTCATTCAATAGATGAGTATGAGACCAAATTTCTATCCCTGGGGAGGTATGACCCCGACACCATGAGTAGCGAGACCAGGAAGGTCCGCAGATTCATTGATGGACTGAGACCAGTATTACGGTCTAAACTGGTTCCATCTAACATCTCTACCTATGATGAGGCAGTGCGCAGGGTGCAACTCTATGAGAAAGATTATGAGAGGAATGCCTCCGAGTTCAGGACAGTTGGCAAGGGTAGAGACAGAGATGGAAGAGGCCGATGAGTGACATTGCACGAGGTTTTGGATATCGAGGAGGGATGAGACTCTTCGGTAAGAGACCAAGGATCGAGGAAGTATAGGAGAAGACTGTTAGATCTCCTGCATATCCGGCTATAGCTCCAGCTAGAGGTGTTGTGATTGGAGGACCGAGGCCTACCACTGAGCAGTGCAATAGATGTGGTAGATTCCATGGAGGTAGACCTTGTCCTGTTTCTAGTGGATTGTGCTCAAATGTGGGAAGCCAGGGCATATGGCTAGAGTTTGCCAAGAGGTTATAGATATTGCCCCACAGAAGGGTAAAGAGTCTGAGAGAGCTTCAGCTGATATATCTTCGTCGAGGAGGAGAGCGACGACAGAAGAGAAGGGGAAGCAGGTCATTGGACAAGGGCGAGTACATGCCTTGGACCAAGGTACAACCGATGCTTCGTCGGATGTGATTAAAGGTAACATCTTGATGCATGATTTAGAAGCATATGTTTTAATTGATCTTGGTGCCACGCATTCATTCGTATCACCTTCATTTGCATGTAAGTTAGCAAAACATGTAGAGCATACACATTTAAGTAGGATGATGTTGATTAGTATGCCTATGAATAACAGTCAGCTAGTTGAGTATGTATTTAATAATTGCAAGTTAAGAGTAGGGGGAAAGGACATGACAGCCAATCTAATGTTGTTAAGCATGAGTGATTTTGATGTAATCTTAGGAATGGATTGGTTATCTGTAAACCATGCTGTTTTAGATTGTTATGCTAAGACAGTTATGTTTCCTAACCCTGAAAAATTTGTTGTAAAGTTTGATGAAAAGAAATGAAAGTAGTAGTTATGGTTACGATAAATAATGTGTTATGCTGACTGAGAAATGAAAATGTTGAAGGTTTTATTGCATAGGTGGTTGATACGAATAAGGTACATCTGGAGTTGACAAATATTTCTGTAGTCAGTGAGTTCCCAAATGTCTTTTCGGATGAATTGCCAAGGTTACCACTAGATAGAGGGGTGAAGTTCTGTATAGACTTGGTGCCTGGTATTGAACCTATATCGAAACCACCGTATCACATAGCCTTAGTTGAGCTGGAGGACCTCAAGAGACAGTTACAGGAGTTGTTGAATAGGGGTTTCGTCAGACTGAGTGTTTCGCCTTGGAAAACATCGATTTTGTTTGTGAAGAAGAAAGATGGAAGCCTCTGATTGTGTATAGATTACAGATTGTTGAATAAGGCTACCATCAAGAATAAGTATCCCCTTCCACGCATTGATGATTTGTTAGATCAGCTCCGAGGAGCGTGGGTCTTCTCTAAGATTGATTCGAGGTTTGGGTATCATCAGTTAAGAGTTCGGAGTGGAGATGTGCCCAAGACAGCATTTAGGACCTGATATGGCCATTATGAGTTTTTATTATGCCATTCGGATTGACGAATGCTCTCACAGCTTTCATGGCTTTGATGAACGATGTGTTCAAGCCATACCTAGATCAGTTTGTTATCATCTTCATCAATGACATCTTAGTATACTCAAAATCTTAGGAAGAGCATGAGAAGCACCTCAGGATTGTATTGCAGACCCTACGAGAGCAGAAGCTGTATGCTAAACTCAGCAAGTGTGATTTTTGATTATCACAGATCTTATTTTTGGGACACGTTGTGTCAAGGGATGGTGTATCAGTGGATCCATCCAAGATTGAGGCTGTAGTTTAGTGGGAACAGCCGAGGATAGTCACTGAGATTAGGAATTTTCTGGGCTTAGCAGGATATTATCAGAGATTCGTTGAAAGATTTTTGAAGTTAGCTGCTCCGTTGACACATCTCACTCGGAAGGGTGTAGCATACGTGTGGGATGAAGATTGTGAGAAGAGTTTTAAGGAGTTGAAGAGTCGATTGACCACTCCTCCAATTCTCACTATCCCTACCAGCTTAGGAGGATTTTCAGTGTATACCGATGCTTAGCATCAGAGACTGGGTTGTGTTTTAATGTAGGATGGGAGGGTAGTTGATTAAGGATTCAGATAGTTGAAAGACCATGAGAAGAACTATCCGACCCACGATTTGGAGTTAGCAGCAGTAGTGTTTGCGCTAAAAGTATGACGCCACTACTTATATGGTGAAAAGTTTTAGATTTTTACCGACCACAAGAGCCTTAAGTATTTGTTCTCGTAGAAGGAATTGAACATGAGACAGAAAAGATGGCTAGAGCTTCTAAAGGACTACGGTTGTGAGATACTTTATCATCCGGGTAAGGCTGACGTTGTAGCTGATGCTTTGAGTAGGAAGAGCCTTGGGATGGTATCATATATGATGGTTAGGGAACATGAGTTGCTAGCCTCAGTTTGGAAGTCGTTCCTTCTGACATGGATACGGACTGTATGATAGCTAGTCTATGCTTGGAGACGGATCTGTTGGATAGGATCAGATAGGCTCAACAAACTGATTTGTATTGTAGTGATGTGAGTAGTCAGATGTAGAGGGGTACAGTGATTGATTTTGAGATAAGTTTAGATGGACTTCTGAGGTTCAGAGTCAGATTGTGTTTTCTCGAAGACCCAGAGCTCAGGAGATTGATACTGTCGGAAGCTCATTTATCAAGGTACACATTACATCCGGGGAGTAACAAATGTATTAGAACCTCCGGAAGGTGTATTGGTGATTGGGTATGAAGAGAGATGTGGTGAATTTCGTGGCGAGATGTCTTGTATATCAGCAAGTGAAGGTAAAACATTAGAAACCTGTAGGGTTATTGCAGCCTTTACCTATACCGACATGAAAATGAGAGCATATCCCCATGGTTTTCATGATGGGCTTATCGAGGACCCAGAGGAATCACGATTCGATATGGGTGATTGTGGATAGACTGACGAAGTCAGCCCACGTCCTAGCTATGAGAGCTACCGATACTCTGAGTTCATTGGCAGAGTTGTATGTACACGAGGTAGTGAGGTTACATGGTGTTCCGGTAAGCATTGTCTCGGATAGGGATTCCAGCTTCATTTCCCACTTTTGGAAACATTTTCAGGAAGTCATGGGAACCCAGTTGAGTTTAAGCACCGCTTTTCATCCTTAGACAGATGGTCAGTTAGAGAGGATTATACAGACTCTGGAGGATATGTTGAGAGCGTGTGTGCTAGATTTTAGAGGCTTTTGGGATAATCATTTGCTACTAGCCGAATTCACCTACAACAACAGTTATCATGCGAGTATCGGGATGGCATTGTATGAGGCATTATATGGCCGTAGATGTCATTCCCCTATCGATTGGGAAGAAGTGGGTGACCGAAAACTTTTTGCTCCTTATTTGGTTATACAAGCCTCTGAGGATGTTTGGATGATTGTTGAGAGATTGAGGACAACTTAGAGTAGACAGAAAAGCTACGATGACAAGAGACGGAGACCACTTGAGTTCGCAGTTGGTGAGTCAGTATTTCTGAAGGTTTCGCCTTCCAAGGATATAGCGAGATTCAGGAAGAGAGGTAAGTTGAGTCCTCGCTACATTGGACCTTTTGAGATACTTGATCGGGTGGGAGATAAGGCATATAAGTTGGCTTCGCCACCGGATTTATCGGGAGTGCATAATGTCTTCCACATTTTGATGATAAGGAAGTATCATCTAGATCTAAACCATGTGGTTTGGTATGAGTCGTTGGAGCTCAAGGATGATTCGACATATGTAGAGAAACCGATACAAATACTGGATAGAAAGGAGAAAGTCTTGAGAAATAAGACCATCGGGTTAGTTAAGATTCTCTGGCAGCATCACACTTCAGAGGAAGCTACTTGGGAGATAGAGAGTTTGATACGAGAGAGATACCCCTAGTTGTTTGAAGAGTAACTTGGTTCTAATTTGGAGGACCAAATTTCTTAAGGTTGGGAGGATTGGAAAGCCTATAAATCGATATGTATTCTTTATGATTTTGTGACGTATGGGCAAGTCACATTTGATATAAATAATGAGTGAATGTTTTTAAGTTGCTAACGTGTATGAAATGTAAAACGGGTAGTTAAGCAAATCAAAAATGAATGTAATAGTGAATTTTAGGAAAAATTGTAGCAGAACTGCTTCTAAAAAGGAGTAGATCAATCTCTCTTTCAATGCAGATCAATCTTGGATAGGTTCTGGGTAAAACAAATCGATCTCATAGTAAGACCAGATCGATCTCCTTAAGGTTCTTGTAAAGCAGATTAATCTTATGCTTAAGAGTAGATTGATCCCCTAAGCTCAAAAGGTCAGTTTCTGAAGAGAAAAAGGTAGGACAGATCGATCCCTCATCGTTAGCAGATCGATCCCTTAGAGAAATTTTATATATACAAGGCTCTACAACCTCTGTTTTTTCGATAACACCAAACCCTTCCTTAAACAAAGTTAAACCTAACATTTCTACTCCAGAAAACTTTATCTTTCAAGTAGTTTTGAGTGAGATTCAGTTCAGAAAAGTTGTTCTTAGTAAAGAGGAGAACAACATACTTGGAAACAAGAAGTTAAAATCAAAGATTGAATGAGCAAGGTGGATTTTACCAATTTTGGTGAAAAGGAGGAAAGTTCAAACTAGGTAAGATTCAATACACCAAGTTCATATATGTTAATCTAGGTGTCTTAGTGAGTTAATTGGTATATGTTTAAATTGCTGAAAACAAATGGATCATAAAAAAATCCATGACCTAGATATTGGTATGAAGTTGAGAAAATGATGAGGAAGTTGAGTAAACATGGATTAAATGATGAAATGAGCATGTAAGGAAGATTGTAAGGTAATTTTATAAAATACATAAAGTGGAATAGATGAGAAATGAAGATAAGTATATGAGATGTATGGTATAACACCATAATGAGAGAAATATGATGAGACTGAGGCATTGAAAGGTTAAATGCATTGATATAGAGTCATGCAAGTGAAAACAAGTATATTAAGGTATATAGATGTGGATAATTATTAACAGCTTCGAAGTTGATATTGGAAGCTGATCGAACTGTGAGAGTGAGCAGCATCGAGGAAGTGAGATCACGCCACGTGATCCGAGGTAAGAGAATTTCGTGAGTAGCTAGAGATAGCTACACATATTTCAAATAGAATTTCAATAACTATATTCTATATGACTTACCGTGAATAGAAATGTTGTGATAAGACCCGATGAGATAAATCGTGGTTTTATCCAAAAATAGGGTAAAAAGCCTTAGAAACATGTTTGTGACTAATATTCATAGTTGCATGATAGAATGGCTAATGTTTTCATGCATATGCAAAAACAACACATTTGAATGCCTATTTGATTTGATTGTGTGAAATTAAATTTGAATGAGCCATCTATCAGGTTTGTGTGTAAACCATTAGTGCTAGAGAATACTCGCATTTGATTTTTAAGATATGCATCACATAGTACTTGAGTGTATTCTTGTACTTAATTTTAAATGCAATTTATGCATTATAGAGTAATAGGAGCATTGCTCACACTCAGTTTTACATGATAGAGTATTGGGAGCATTGCTCGTACTCAGTTTTCATGGATTAATGCATTATAGAGTATTGGGAGCATTGCTCATACTTGATTTTTACATGACATAGTGCTGGGAGTATTGCCTGCACTAGATTTATATCCCTTGTGTTATAGTCGTGCTGGGAGATTACTCGCACGTACCAGTTTTCAAAGAGAGTATGAAACAGTCGTGCTGGAAGCTTGTGCTGATTGTGTGTCGCACTGATTATATGCTCGCACGTGCATATTTTGAGATATGGCCGAGGGCTATCGAAATTATTATCCATAGTATGAGGACTAAGACTTATGGCAAGAATCCTGACTATGAGGTATATCCAAGGTATAAGGAGTAAGACTTATGGCAAGCATCTAGCCTTGAGATTGGGTCCATGGAGTACTTTATACCGTGTATGTCACATGGAGTTAGTTGTATCATGAATACATGATATGAGTGAGTTGTGAGCTGACGATAGAGGATTTGATCCACCTCCCGTTACAGCAATTGTGAGATCCCACACACCGAATACTGTGTAGCCTGAGATCACGAAAAATGAGTTATGATCATAATCTCGGAACATGTAGTCGCCATCTCCTTTCATGCAAATTAAGTTTTCTTGAATGTTATATCATATGGTTTTATAATATAAACATGTGAATTTGTGTATGATAAAGGGTAACCCGAGGGATGGGTGAGGCCCAGATTTCTATGTTTTTAAACATGATGATATGTCATATTATTTTGATTTAATTGAATGGCATGACAAAATGTGATTTATATGAAATTACATGAGAAACGTAATGTTTTACATAAACTGCTGAGGTTGTTAAATCGGCATGTTTTCAGTTTTATAACAAACAATTTGTATCTATATGTATATATTGCATAAAAGTTTCGAGTAGGATGCATGCTTTAGATATGAGTAGATAAGGAAATGATTTCAAGGCATGAACATTGTATTTTGTAGATAGTGTGGTTATCTACTTGTTTGCCTGATTTCCTTACTGAGCTATGAGCTCACCTTTTTTTTTTTATTATTCCCCTCTCTACGGAGCGTTCACAGTA
The DNA here is from genome assembly GCA_033439115.1 of Firmiana major. NCBI lineage: Eukaryota > Viridiplantae > Streptophyta > Magnoliopsida > Malvales > Malvaceae > Firmiana > Firmiana major. The sequence continues at coordinate 37,261,274 of CM065908.1, read as the reverse complement.
GTCGAGCACGGCTGAGGACTGGTATTCCTTGATCCGCTACATATCCATCTTACGAAAGGTATACATATTTGAAACATTTTGTACTGAACATTGTAATAGTACAGTTATGTAAACGATTGTATGGTCGGGGATGTATATGTACAAGTATTTGTATTAATGTATAAGAGTTTACATTATAGAAAAGAATATTGACTTGTATGCATGCTATAAAAGAATAATGAATGGGTGACTAATATCGAATCACAACCCAACTGTTTAGTGTTGAGTGATGACAGAAGGATAGGTAAGTAAAATTTGAAAAATTTGTGGTGATTCTGGTAGGTCACGGAAAAGGAGGTCGTGACACAACTCAAAATTCTCAACTTATTCAAGTTGGCCGAATGCTTTCTCAACACCAATTCTAACTTTTTTATCCTTATTCACTACATGCAAGCTAATATACATACTGATTACATTGTAGTTTACTAGTTTAAATTCTCAAAACCTATTTTGGCATGAATTTCCCAATTTCTACTACCATAGCCGAAACTTTCAACTCAATATCCCAAGTTGTATAGTTTAAATTTTAATCATGAAATCATAGACTGCATTAATCTCATTGTAGTTTACGAATTAAATCTTTAAATTTCAGTAGGATAATTTCTTCCTAATTATTCCTAAGTAACCGAAAACCTATTTTCCATGCTTACCTAAGAGTCTCAACAATTATTTAAAATTATCATATAAATCAGTAAATTTATCACTAAAACCTACTCAATTTAGTTAAAAGCATAAATTTCTATCCCTAATTCTCGAAATTCTCAATTTTTGTCAAATTACAAATCCCTAATTTTCCTAAATTCTTCAAAACACAATTTAAATTGATTTCTACAATGATCATGCTTCTATAAAACAATTTGCATAAGAATTTAGCTAGATAAAATTTTGGTTTTTACCTAGGAGTCTATTGGTACAAAAATGGAAAAGCAGGAAAAATAGGTTTTTGTTTTGCTGCACTGTAGGCGTCGATGGGGAAGAGGAGGCCTGATGGAATGGTGGTGGTTTTCGGGGCTCGCGGTTGGCGGGGTCTGGGTTCTCGGGTTGTTCGAGAGAGGGGAAAGGAACAATCGGTATCAATCGTCGGTTCTTCTAGAGCGGTTCGGTCGCCGACGTGAAGAGGTGTGGACGGCAGGCTAAAGAGAAGAGAGAAGGGGGTGAATGGTATCGGGGTGTCACGCTACAGAGGGGGTCTGTCACCCGACCCCAATTCAATTCTTTTTTTTTCTTTTGTGTTTTTCTCTCATTCTCTTTTTTTTTACTATTATTTTTTTATTTACCTAAAGAAATATACCTATATACGTGCATATAATTCACATTTTTTACTACTAATTTATAAAATTCTCATTTGTTTATTACTTGTAAATTTTTTTTATTATTTATAGGTATAGAATATATTTTCCCTCTTTAATTTATATTTAGTCTATCAATTTAATTAGATTATTAGACCATATGTAATATACCAATTATCACATTTACATTATATTTAAATTTAAATTTAATTTAGGTACATTAGTCTTAATTACTATATAATCTAATTTATTTTCTATAAATATTCAAATTAATATATTAATTTTGTCCAATTCATATTAATTGGACTTTAGTAATGTAGCTACACCAAGATTTAATTAGCTTTGGATTTTAAGGCTTTACCTAATTAAATTAAGCTCATATTCCCGACTCAACTATGTAAGCTAATTCGTACATTAACATTCAAGTAATATAGTATTTAGCTACATGTTGAGGTACAAGAGCTAATGGTTTTACATTTCTCCCACTTTATGGAATTCGATCCTCCGAATTCTCGAGCCAAATCAGAAGAGATGTGGGTATCTCTCTCGCATCAAGCTCTCCAACTCCCATGTCGCTTCCTTAGTAGTGTGGTGTTGCCAGAGAACTTTGACAAGATGAATTATTTTAGACCTCAGGACTTTATCCTTTCTTTCAAGAATTCGAATCGGTCTTTCTTTGTAACTCAAGTCTTTCCCTATCTCCAAGGGCTCATATGCAATGATATGTGAAGGATCGGGTTAGTATTTACGAAGCGTGGACACTTGAAACACATTATGTCCCTTGGCTAGCTGGGGTGGTAAAGCTAGTCGGTACGCTACTTCACCAACACGTTCCAATATCTCGAATGGTCTCATGTACCGAGGACTCAACTTGCCCTTCTTCCCAAATCTCATCACTCCTTTCGTAGGAGAAAGTTTCAAGAAGACTTAATCATCAACAACAAACTTCAAATCTCTTCTCTGATGATTTGCATAACGTTTCTGTCTATCTTAGGCTATCTTGAGCCTATTACAAATCATGCGAACCTTTTTAGATGCTTGTTCGACCAAGTCCGGAGCATAAATTTTTCTGTCACCAACCTCTTCCCAACCGATCAATGATCTACATCTCCGTCCATAAAGAGCTTCATACGGGGCCATTCCTATGTTGGCATGATATCTATTGTTATACGCAAACTCTGCCTATGACAAGTGCTCATCCCATGAACCTCCAAAACCAATCACGCAAGCACGTAGCATATCCTTCAAAGTTTATATTGTCCGTTCGGTCTGTCTATCTGTCTGTGAGTGGTTTGTTGTACTAAACCGTGTCTTAGATCCTAAGGACTCTTGAACTTGCTTCCAAAATCGAGAACTGAACCTAAAGTCCCTGTCCGAAGTTATAATAATCAGTGTTCCATGTAGTCTCACTATTTCTTTGATAAACAACTCTGCCAACACATTCAAAGGAGTAGTGGAGCTAATGGCTAAAAGGTATGCTGACTTTGTAAGTCTATCAACCACTACCCAAATTGCATCATGCTTTCTCTGAGTCTTAGGTAAACATGTAACAAGATCCATGGTTATGTAATCCCACTTCCAAGTTGGCACAGGTAAGGGTGGAGTAAGCCTGCCGACTTCTGGTGTTCTACCTTCACTTGTTGACATACAAGGCATCTAGCTACAAACTTTGCTACCTCTCTTTTCATTCCAGGCCACCAATAAACCTTACATAGGTTATGGTACATTTTGATGCTTTCAGGATGTAGAGTGTACTTACTACTATGAGCTTCAGTTAAAATTAACCTTCATATTAAAGATCAACCACTTGTTAAATTAACAACAATCTAAAAGTTTGTAACTTAAATTCAATCACACTTCAACTGCTCACTCTAATATGTCATTCGAATATAATCGTGAAAACCTCAAAGTTATTGTTCATAACATTGTCTGGGATTAACATAATTTCTTGTTCACCAAATTTCTTAGAATAAAATTTTCAAATCATGTTAAGTAATTATAACCACATAAAACTTTAAATCTGAATAATGATATCAACAAATTTTCTAGTTACCTATAAACTATTGGATATTGGTTTTCTTTCCTTTTTCACTGTATCAAAATATTTATCATCAGTTGACCATCTTACACTACGATAAAGATGAAACCAATATAACATAAATTTGTAACAAACATAAGTTTTTCACACCCAACAGATTCAAACATAAGTCTATGAGTATCCAACACATCTCCAATCTCAAATATTAATATCTTTCAAATCCCATAGATCAATTATAGATGACGATGAAACTCTTTGTAGAGCTTATAATATCATAATCCAAAATTTTCTATTAGCCAAATACACTATTAACTCCAACTAAAAGTTAGAGCATAGGAATAATAGAAAAAATCAGTCGATAATTTTAATCATTATAACTCCAAATAATAGAATTCATATCAAGATCACAACTCCAAATACCAATTACATACATCACATAATCTCATTGATTCCTCAATCTCTTCAAAATTTAATACATACTCTAGATCACCAAATATATAAAACAATAATGAATTATTGGTTTAACCACAATATGAATTATATTATATACTTAAAGCAGCTCAAATTATCTTTACAAAACATATTTCTATAATTCGAAATACTCAATCAAAATCAACTTCCATAATAGGATCTTACAATAATAATTACCTCAACCTTTATGCATACACAACACATAACATGTGCCATATACCATTTAACATTATCATGATTAATCTATTATTGTACCTCAATTTTTGAAACCATTATCACAAATTAATCACTCTCATCATTAACAAATTAATAGCACTCCATGTAGAAGTCTAAAGATTGTCCTTCAATGACTTGAATAAATATCAATTCATATCCTCAAGTTAAGATACTTTTCTCTTTCTTTTACTAAACCAAAATCACTTTAAATTAAGCAAATATCCTCTTTAAATGCAAGATTCATCCAACCAATAGAAAATCTTACAATAGACAATGATAAATTTTATGCTGATGATTTTCGAATATTGCCTAAAATCTAACATGGATAAATTGGGAATATGACTTATGGTATTCGACCATTTTGGAATAATTAGGAATAATTCTTTTAACTGGAATTTAAAGATTAGATCAGAAAATTATGACACAAATATATCAAAAGAATATGCTAGTGTAGCACAAGCCAAAATTTAACTATTTTAAGTAAATTATAAACTGAAATGAGTATAGAGACTGATAATTGGTTGTTCTTGTCACGACCCTCAAACTTACCAAAAATCGTTACAAATTTTTCGCTTTTCAGATATTAATTAATATTTCATTCTTACCTTACTCCGGTTGTGAACAGCTTCTCTCTCAACAGTTGGGCTATTTGTCAATGTCTATCTCATTCCACCATACCAATTTAATTTGCATTATAATTTAGAAGTAAACACTTCTATAATTAAATCAGAGTTTGCTGTTTACATGTGTTTACATTGCTGTACATCCCCAATGTTTACATTCAAATTGCTACTATGCTATGGAAAGTTTGGATACAAAATTCTACAAGTGTGTATACCTTTTTGTGATGGGATGCAGCGGTACAAAAGAATCCTCCAGTCGCCCTCAATCTATATTCAATGCTCTGTAGAGAGGGGGAAATAAGGGGGTGAGCAAACAACACGCTTAGAAAGGCAATCATGCGAACAGGTAGATACTATACTATCTACATGATCGAGATGCCATGCTCAAAACCATACAATTTCTCATTCACATCTTAAAAGCATTAGTTCATACTTGTGTTAATGACATGTAAAGCAAATCATGCTATTTAATTCAGTGCACAAATCAAATTCAAAGCATGGAAAACGATTATGCATATTTCATAAAAAATGCATGGAAAATCATCATGCCACAGTGCACTTTAAAGCCATTATCATGCTTTCACATCTCTTAAAATCAACCCTTGTTAGGACACAGCCCCTCTCTCGGACTATCCTGACCTACAAAACATTTCAAACATGGATTTATTCATACAACAATAGACATGTGAGATAGGCAATATAATAAGGGAAATCTCCTCTAAGACTATGGCCATATCCTGTGATCCCAGGCTACACTAATCAGGTGTGCGGGGTATCACCACTATTTGCTTCCACACGGGAGGTGGGTCATGTCCAGCCTGTCGGTCCATAGCAGATCTAAACATCGTCCGAAGACAGTATATTACAATCTCAACACGGTACAACGTTCTCCATGCTACCTACACGGTACATTGTACTCCGTGGACCCATACCAACACATCATATCACACCACATCTCAAAATGCACGTGCGAGCCTATTTAATCGGTGCGACACCTAGTCTACCCGAAGCTCCTAGCACAACTATCAACATGTCAAAAATCACGTGCGAGTAATCTCAAGCACGATAACTAGTATGGTGGACATCTAATGCGAGCTACGCTCCGGCACCATGTGAAAACCAGTATAAAATCTGTGCAAGCTAAGCTCCAACACAACATCACAAAATCCATGTGAAAACTAGTGCGAGCTAAGCTCCAGCACTCATGCGTATCAAACACATCAAATCTCGTGCGAGTCATACTCTAGCACGCTTTCATTCTCACGAAATCCATATAGGTGGCTCAATTCTTTGCAAAGCATGGTTATAAACTAAATCAATCATTTCTTTTACAAATCATTTCAAATGTTAGCCAACCTACCTATCATATGCTCAAAAGCAGTAAAACAAGATTTTCAAAGCATCATGCTTTTATTTTCATTCTCATTTCTCAAAAACCCAACTCTTGCCCTTTAGTCACCTATTTCATTTCCTATTACCACATGCACTCTAGAAAAACATTAAGCGCCCAAATTGCACATAGATATCTCTAAGAGTCCACACAATTCCCTTACCTCGACTTACTCGGGTGCGACTCTCTCCCTCTTCGCTTCTCGCGCTTTAGCTCAACTTGCTCCGGGTGTATCCTCGGACGCTGTAATTCATTCATCCAAACACTTGAGTCAATGTTGCCTACTCTCGTTCAACTATGCAATTTACCCAATGCCTTAAATACTCATTTTACCCTTTTTGGGTAAATCTTACAATTTATTCCATAACATCATCTTAAAATCATACCTACAGTACCATTATCACCTAAAGATATCTCATTCATCATTAATACCTCTACATTTCACTTTCTCACACTAACCTATTTCCAGGTTACAATCGTTCTATGACATTCTAATTAGTTCTACCATTAATATGCATACCAAATCAACTTTAAAATCAATAACTAAACAAACGTACTTGGATTGGTGCACTAGAAACTTACCTCTTTGGATTTCCTCCTTGCTCCAAATAGAAATGCCTCTTGTTCCTTAAATCAAACAAATGAGGAAAATGCCTCCAAGCTATGTTGTTCTTCTCTTTGATGTGAACAACTTTGTATCTAGTAGCCTTCCCTCAAATCTTTATGAAAATGAGCAGATTTAGAGAGAGAAAACTAGGTTTTTAGATTGGAAGATGGAAGAAAATGGTGGTTCTCGTGATTTGCAGATTTCACTGCTCCTATTTATAGAAATCACTTGATGAGATCGATCTGCATTGGAAGGAGATCGATCTGGTCCTCTTAAATCCCTCATTTTCCCTAACATTTGAAGGCATGAGATCGATCTGTCGAGGGCTTGAGATCGATCTGTCTCAGGCAAAGAGTTAAGGAGATCGATCTGGTTAGGTGGGGAGATCGATCTGCTCCAACTCGAAAGCTAAAGAAATCGATTTTCTTGCCTTAAAAATCGATCTTCTCATTTCAGAACGTTTAGCAGATCAATCTGGCCTCATTGGAGATCAATCTGCCCTATTGCATTACTCGAATAAGAGCATTTTGGCTCTTCTAGATCGATCTCTCATCCTATGAGATCGATCTGACCTTCATATTTTCCAGATTTGCTGCAGGTTTCTGCAGAAACTTACACCAAAACATCCTTAATTTGCTGCCATAGTCATTTCCTCATCCAGTTACCTTTAAGACTTGAAAATGACATCCATTCATACTTTATACACATTAAAACTTATGTGAAATCTTTGTATAACCAAAAGTATATAATATAAACTAAATGGAAGTGTACAACTCATGCAATTTTTATTCCATTTTACCATACCACTCAAAATTCAATATATTTACATTCCACTCATGGAAATATCCTTCTTACACTCGCTATACACTTTAAAACTTGCGTGTATTCATTTCGTAATCCAATATACACATATACAAGGTTATACATATATGGGGTCTCACATTCTCCCTCACTTAGAAAATTTGGTCCTCTAAATTGGAACCAATCACTCTGTGAATAACTTGGGATACCTCTCCCTCATCAAACTCTCCAATTCCCATGTGGCCTCTTCCACCGTGTGATGTTGCCAAAGAACTTTCACTAAGGGAATTGTCTTTGTCCTCAACACTTTCTCTTTTCCATTTAATATCCGAGGGAATTGTCTTTGTCCTCAACACTTTCTCTTTTCTATCCAATATTCAAATCGACTTCTCAACGTACGTCATGCTTTCATTGTGCTGCAAAGGCTCATAACTTATCACATGCGCTGGGTCCGGGTGGCATTTTCGTAACATGGATACGTGGAAGACATTATGTACATTCGCTAGCTCGGGTGGTAATACTAGCCTGTATGCCTTATCTCCCACTTTATTAAGTATCTCAAATGGCCCTATATATCGAGGGCTCAACTTCCCTTTCTTCTCGAATCTCATGATCCCCTTCGAGGGAGAAACCTTCAAAAACATTAACTCACCCACATTAAACTCTAGTGGTCTCCATCTCTTGTCAGCTAACTCTTTTGTCTGCTTTGAGCTGTCCGTAACCTCTCACAAATCAATTGGACATCCTTAGAGACTTGTCTAACCAAGTCAAGAGCAAAGATCTGTCTGTCACCAATTTTCTCCCATCCAATAGGGAACGACATCTGCACCCATACAATGCCGCATATGGTGCCATCCTGATACTCTCATGAAAACTGTTATTATAGGCAAACTCTGTGAGTGGCAGATGGTCATCCCAGGAGCCTCCAAAATCTAATGCACACATTCTCAACATATCTTTCAGGGTCTGTATAGTCTTCTCTGACTGACCATCTGTCTGAGGATGAAATGCAATGCTAAAATTCAACTGGGTCCCTATCGGTTCATGAAAATGTTTCCAGAAATAGGAAGTGAAGCGGGCATCCCTATCAGAAATAACGCTCACTAGAATTCCATGTAGCCTCACTATCTCGCGAACATACAAGTTCGCTAACTGGCTTAAAGTATCAGTAGCTCTCATAGCTAGGAAATGGACTGACTTCGTAAACCGATCCACAATCACCCATATGGCATTATGACCTCTACGGGTCCTCTGCAATCCCATCACAAAATCTATAGTGACATGCTCCCACTTCCAAGTTGGTATTGGTAGAGGCTGCAATAATCCTGTAGGCTTCTGATGCTCTACCTTCACCCGCTGATAAACGAGACATTTAGCGACATAATCAGGAATGTCTTTCTTCATCCCAGACCGCTAATAAACTTTTTGAAGGTTTTGATACATCTTAGTACTCCCTGGATGTATCGTATACCTTGATGAGTGAGCCTCTATCAAGATCAACTTCCTGATCTCTTGATCATCAAGAACACATATCTACCTCTGAACCTCAACAGTCCCTCTGAATTCAATTCAAAGTCCGTCTCTGTACCCCTCTGTATCTGTCCAACAATATCATTGCACTGCTGATCCATCCGCTGAGCCTGCTGGATTCGATCTACCAAATCCGGTTCCAACCGCAGGCTAGCTATCATAAAGCCACTATCAGCGTCAGGCGGGGTCATATCAAAACTGAGGTTCGTGAACTGTTCTAACAACTCGTGTTCCCTAATCATCATAAATGACATGAACCCGAGATGCTTTCTACTCAATTCATCAACCACTAAATTTGCTTTACCTGGGTGGTACAAGATTTCACAATCATAATCCTTTAAAAGTTTGAGCCATCTCCTATGTCCCATATTCAACTCTTTCTGCGAGAACAGGTACTTAAGGCTCTTATGATTAGTGTAAACCTAAAATCTCTCACCATAGAGATAGTGGTGCCATATTTTCAATGCAAACACTACAATCGCCAGCTCTAAATCGTGGGTTGGGTAGTTCCTTTAATGATCCTTCAACTGTCTTGATCCGTAGGCTACTACCTTCCCATCCTGCATCAATACATAGCCCAGTCCTTGGTGTGAAGCATCTGTATACATCAAGAAACCTCCTGAGCTAGTAGGAATGGTGAGAATCAGAGCTATGGTTAATCTTTTTTTCAACTCCTGAAAACTCTCCTTACATTTATCATCCTACATGATTTCAACATTCTTTCTGGTGAGACGTGTCAAAGGAGTAGCTAACCTCGAGAATCCCTCTACAAACTTTCGATAATATCAAGCTAAACCCAGGAAACTTCTGATCTCTGTTACTGTCTGGGGTCTCTGCCACTATATCATTGCCTCAATCTTTGATGGATCCACTGATACACCATCCTTTAATACTATATGACCCAGAAAAGAGATCTATTCCAACCAAAAGTTTCACTTACTGAGTTTAGCGTACAACTTCTTCTCTCGGAGGGTTTGTAGCACTATCCTTAAATGTGGTTCATGCTCCTCTCTAGATCTTGAATACACCATTATATCATTAATAAACACAATAACAAATCAATCTAAATACTGGTGAAACACCTCATTCATCAACGACATAAAAGCTACGGGAGCATTCGTCAACCCGAATGGCATAACCATAAACTCATAATGTCCATACCAAGTGTGAAAAGCTGTCTTAGGTACATCTCCACTTCGTATCTTTAACTGGTGGTACCCAGATTTTATATCTATCTTGAAAAAGACCTACGCTCCCCTAAGCTGATCCAACAAGTCATCGATGCAGGGAAGGGGATACTTATTCTTGATGGTGGCCTTATTCAACAACCTGTAATTAAAACACAGTCGGAGGCTTCCATCCTTCTTTCTTACAAACAGAACCGGTGCTCCCCTAAGGCGATACACTCGGTTTGATGAACCCATTCTCTAGCAACTCTTGTAACTGTTTCCTTAATTCTTCCAACTCTATCAGAGACATTCTGTATGGTGGTTTGGATATTGGCTCTGTACCAGGTGCCAAGTCTATACAAAATTCCATCTTTCTATCTAGAGGTAACCCTGGTAATTCATCCGGGAAGACATCTAAAAATTCCCTGACCACTGGGATGTCTATCAACTCCGGACATGCCCTATCTGTCTCAATCACAAAACTAATGAACCCTTCACATTATCCTTTCCACCGTTAGTAACACAAATCATCACCTTAACATACCTAATTGATAAACAAATTCATCTCTCGAATATTATGTATTAAGATCATACTCTTTTATTTATATCAAGCATGCCTTTCATTTAATTTCATAAAACTTACAACAAGATTTTCTATCTCTAGAAAAGTTAGTGTCTTAGCATTACAATCCATAACAACATGGTTTGCAGCCAGCCAATCCATTCCTAGGATTACATCAAAATCACTCATATTTAATAAAATTAAATCGGTTGCCATTTCTTTACCTCCTATCCTCATTTTACAATTTCTATATACATGCTCAGTCAATTGACTATCATTCATAAGGGTAGATATCATCAACATCTTATCTAGCAGTGTGGGTTTTACAAGCTTCAACAATTTATGTGCGAAGGATGGTGATATAAAGGAATGTGTGGCACCAGGATCAAACAATACAAATGCTTCTAAATCAAAGATTTGGATGGTACCTTTAACCACATCCGAAGACTGATTTGTAGTGTCCTGGTCTAGTGCATGCATTCATCCTCTACTCACACCCATTGACTGCTTCCCTTTTTCCTTAGCTGTAGCCCTCCTCCCCGGAGCAGCTGTACCAACTAGAGCTCTCTCTGGCTCCTTGCCCTTATGTGGGGTTCTCTCTGTCATCTCTGGGCAATCTCAGATTTTGTGCCCTAGTTTCCCACATCTGAAGCATACTGCAAGAGGTCCATAGCATGGTCGAGTACTATGGTACCTACCACACTTACTACATTGTTCTGTAGTAGGCCGTGGCCCTCCAATCATAATTCCTTTTACGGGAGCTAAGGCCGGATACATGAGAGGATTTACTATCTTATCCCGGATCTCCTCGATCCTCGACCTCTTTCCTAAAAATCTCTTGGTTCCCTTATAACTGAAGCCTCTATCTAGCACTGGTCACTTCTTATCTCTATCCCTCACTTTACAGACTTTCCCATACTCTGAGGTGATCCTATCAATGTCTTGTTCACACAATTGTGCCCTACGCACTGCCTCCTCGTAGGTCGGTATATCTAAGGGAACCAATCTGGACCTGATTGTTAGTCTCAGTCCATCCATAAACTTCTAGTTCTTTTTGACCTCATTACTCATTGTATTAGGATTATATCTGCCCAGGGAGATAAAGGTTGTCTCATACTCATCCACCGTCCTGCTCCCTTGGTTCAGTCCTAAAAATGCCATCTTCATCTTCCGCTGTGCAATATCTGGAACATACTGTCTCCAGAAAGCCTCCAAAAACACATCCCAGCTGATCTCTGTATGCCGGGCTCTCAAAATAGGCCTGATGGATTTCTACCAATGTTCTGCTGATCCCTTCAGTATGAATACGAAAAATGCTACCATCTCGGTAGTAGTGCACTCAAAGAACCCATATAACTTCTCGATTTCATTTATCCTATCCTCTGCAGCTACTGAGTCTTTAACTCCACTGAAAAATGACGGTCCAAACTTCTGGAACTACCGTAGTCTATCCAAGTCACATCTGTAACCCCAGCCTCTACTGCCCTGTGGTGTAGCAACAGGTGTAGGCATATCCTGTGTAGGTGAGGGTGTAGGTGTATCTGTCGTCTGAGGTCTCTAGGCTGGCCGTGCTCGTGCCTCAGGAGCTGCTGCCTGCTCGATATCACCCTGTGTAACGGGACTTTGTTTACCCCTAACTCTAGGCAATGATTGAGTGACCAACTCCAAGATCATCTTTATGCTCCGCTCAATCCTCGCGAAGCGTGCCTCAGTACTCTCGAGTCTCTCCTCTGGACCCTGTGGAGCATGCTCAACCTCAACCTCCACCTCAATCTCTTCCTGAGCCTCGTGTGTTTCTGGCTCAACACTACCCCCAGGCCTACCTCTACGACTTCTAATTTACGCTCTCGCCCCTCTACCGCGACTGGTGTTAGGCATAATGCTCAATTCCCTACATATATATCAATTTCTTAGCCAACCCATCGACACACATACAATTTGTATCTAAACAAGCACAATAACATGGGGATGTAATTTTCTAACTTATTAAGTATTTTAGAACTGATACACATCAGACCAACTTAACTCTGATACCAACTTCTATCACAGCCCTCAAACTTACCAAAAATCGTTACAAAATTTTCACTTTTTAGATATTAATTAATATTTCATTCTTATCTCACTCCGATCGTGAATAGCTACTCTCTCAACAGTTGGGTTGCGTGTCAATGTCTATCTCATTCCACCGTACCAATTTAATTTGCATTATAATTTAGAAGTAAACACTTGTATAATTAAATCAGAGTTTGCTGTTTACATATGTTTACATTGCTGTACATCCCCAATGGTTACATTCAAAATGCTACTGTGCTATGGAAAGTTTAGATACAAAATTCTACAAGTGTGAATACCTTTTTGTGATGGGATACAGCAGTACAAAGGAATCCTCCAGTCGCCCTTAGTCTATATTCAATACTTTGTAGAGAGGGGAAAATAAGGGGGGTGAGCAAACAACACGCTCAGTAAGGCAATCATATAAAACCTCTTACTGGTGCTAGAGATGGCTCCCACAGGACATGGCTGCCACAAAGACATTTTCAGGGATCGCCAACAGTCTCAAAATACTTATTTCTTTCTTTTCATGAGAAAGCATTCACATGTCAAACACGTATCAAGTTTCGAAATCAAACAATTTATAAATTAAGCAAAACATGCTTTCTGACTAATCAACGATAGTAATACTTAAGAAATTCAATGTTTTCTCACAACAATTGGTATAGCCCATGCAAAAATAAATGGAATTTTTAAAAATGTGAAAGAAAGGCGCAAGTATTATGCCAACTACTCACCCTTATGCCTTAATCGTTTTCTTGCAAAAAAGTTTATAAAAACACATTAGTTTTAAAATCTGCAGAAATCAAATAGCGAATATAAACAGTTTAAATTAATCCTAACTAGCTAGCTATGCCTACGACCTATGGTTTCTAATATATTCTTAATTTAACCTAAGGTATCCTACTAGAAACAAGTTGTATAAACCTCTTACCACAAAAGTGATGCACACCAATTACCCTTATCGCCTTAGGCACGCATGTATGCTCCTAAGCTTTCTTGGCACCTGATGAGGTAGTCGCTGTAAATTTATACGTAAGAACATCCAATTATCAATCTCCATACTCATTTTAATTTATAATTTACTTAAAACGGTTAAATTTTGGCTTGTGTTACATAAGCATATTCTTTCGATATATTTGTGTCATAATTTTTTAATCTAATCTTTAAATTCCAGCCGAAAGAATTATTCCTAATTATTCCAAAATGGCTGAATACCATAAGTCATATTCCCAATTTATCCATGTTAGATTTTAAATCATGCAACCCTATAATTGCATAGTCACCTTGTAACCTAGTGTGTGATGCTTAAATTCTCTAAGCAACTCAAAATCCTCAACTTATTCAAGTTGGCCACATGCTTTTTCAACACCAATTCTAACCTTTTTATCCTCATTCACTACATGCAAGCTAATATACATACTAATTACATTGTAGTTTACTAGTTTAAATTCTCAAAACCCATTTTGGTATGAATTTCCCAATTTCTACTATCATAGCAGAAACTTTCAACTCAATATCTCATAGCAGAAACTTTCAACTCAATATCTCAAGTCGCATAGTTTAAATTTTAATCACAAAATCATAGACTGCATTAATCTCATTGTAGTTTACGGATTAAATCTTTAAATTTTAGCAAGACAAGTTCTTCCTAATTATTCCTAGGTGACTGAAAGCTTATTTTCCATGCTCACCTAGGATTCTCAACAATTATTTAAAATTATCATATAAATCAGTAAATTTATCACTAAAACCTACTCAATTTAGTTAAAAACATAAATTTCTATCCCTAATTCCTGAAATTCTCAATTTTTGTCAAATTACAAATCCTGAATTTTCCTAAATTCTTTAAAACACAATTTAAGTTGATTTTTTACAATGATCATGCTTCTGTAACACAATTTGCATAAGAATTTAGCTAGATTAAATTTTTGTTTTTACCTAGGAGTTTACTGGTACAAAAATAGAGAACCAAGAAAAATAGGTTTTTATTTGGCTGCACTGTAGGTGTCGGTGGGGAAGGTGGTGGTCGTCGGAGCTCGCGGTTGGCGAGGTCCGGCGCCTTCTCCGGTTGTCGGTGGTTCACAAAACAGAGGGGAGAGGCTCAGGTTTTTGAGTTCTAGGTTCTCGGGTTGTTCAAGAGAGGGGAAAGGAACTATCGGTGGTGGAGAGGGAAGGCTCGGTCGTCAATTCTTTTGGAGCGGTTCGGTCACCAGCGTGAAGGCAAAAGAGATGAGAGAAGGGGGTGAATGGCATCGGGGTGTCGCGCGATAGAGGGGGTTTATCGCGCGACCCCAATTCAATTCTTTTTTTTTCCTTTTTTTTTACTATTATTATATTATTATTTATTTATTTGTTTATTTACCTAAATAAATATACCTATATACATGCATAAAGTTCACATTTTTTACTACTAAATTATAAAATTCCCATATGTTTTATTATTTGTAAAATTTTTTATTATTTACATGTATAGAATATATTTTCCCTCTTTAATTTTTATTTAGTCTATCAATTTAATTAGATTATTATACCATATGTAATATACCAATTATTTCATTTACATTATATTTATATTTAAATTTAATTTAGGTACATTAGTCTTAATTACTACATAATCTAATTTATTTTCTATAAATATTCAAATTAATATATTAATTTTATCCAAATTATATTAATTGGATTTTAGTAATGTAGCTACACCAAGATTTAATTAGCTTTGGATTTTAAGGCTTTACCTTATTAAATTAAGCTCCTATACTCGACTCAACTATATAGGCTAATTCGTGCATTAACATTCAAGTAATATAGTATTTAATTACATGTTCAGGTACAAGAGCTAGTGGTCTTAGAAAACATTTGTTTTCTTGTGACAATTGCAATTTCCATAAATATTACAAAAAAAAAAAAATACTTAATGCTTGTTATGCAATTGATGATAGGATAATGAAATTTCGATTCTTTGACTATAGATGCGACCTTTCATACGAACAAGAATGTAAGCCCCATGGGAGTACATATCCCTCCCAAAATCATGGAACTACCTTATATTGATCTAAGTGGCCTTAGGAGCTTTCATACGAACAAGAATGCAAGCCCCATGGGAGTACATATCCCTCCTAAAATCATGGAACTACCTTATATTGATCTAAGTGGCCTTAGGAGCTTTCATACGAACAAGAATACAAGCCCTATGGGAGTACATATCCCTCCCAAAATCATGGAACTACCTTATATTGATCATAAGTGGCCTCAGGTAAGAAATTTGAATTCCTGTAATTACGATTTCAGCAAATCTTGAAAATTGTCAACAAACAAAAAATGACAATTTTATCCTAGGTCAATGAATAACATTGGCTAAATGAATAATGTGGATTGATTTTAAGGTTAAATAAGCATGGTCAAACCCTAAAGGTGATAGGTCAAAGCCCATGCTAAGATTAGCAAAGTTAGACCCTAAACGAACTAAAATAACCTTAAAGTGACCCAAAACCATGCAAAATCCTATATTGTGTCATGCATGGTCGGCCACTTAAGTATAAAGGGCAAATAATGTATTTTCTACATGTGTAATTAAAGGATAAATATGGACCATGTAAATGTGGTTAAATACTAACCATAAGAAATTAAAGAAATAAGAAATAAAAGAAATTTAAAGGATAAATCACATGGGATAATTATGCATGGAGATTTTTATCACTTGCTACCTTTAACCTTTAAGGAAATTTAAAGCTATAATATACTAAGTAAGGTGCATATGTCAACCATGTGAAATGGAAATGAATATGAACCATGTAAAATTAACATATTAAGAATTTATGAAATTAAAGACACAATAATGAATGAGATATAGCCAAAAGCATTCGACTACCATAATGAAAGGGATGAAAATCAAAGCAAAAAAAAAGAAAAAAGAAAAAAAAGAAAGGAAAATGAGAAGAGAAAAAGATGGGAGAAGAGAAAGAAAGCTAAAACTCTACCTAATAAGTTGATTTTTTACTCTACATAAGTTGGAGATTTAAGTTCTTTATGTGATCTCACTGAATTTGCATGAAGAATAACCTTGACTAAAGAAAGAGTCATTACAATTTGAGCTTGATCTTAGGGTAAAAGTTATTTTCTTGATTTAAGCTTAATACATGTTGTTTATGGAGTGATTTAAGCTGTTCAATGTGTTTGGTTTGTAGCAAAAACGTGTCAAGCATGGTGATGAAGATTCGACCAAGTGAATGGTTATAGCTTCAAGCTTAATATATACGCTTCATATGGTGATCTTAAGATAATATATAATGATATTTTCAAGTGAAACTTTGTGGAACATTGATATGTACATTCAACTATGATGAAGGGCAACTGTGAAATGATGTTATCTTACTTTGATTTTAGTATATGTGAGTTGTATGATAATGCGAAAGTGATTAGTGATTTCAGTTTGTAGAGAAACCTTGAGGAGGAAGCCTAGGCCACTTAACCCTAATCTTGAGCTAACGGTAAGTTGATGAAGTATGATGTATTTTATTGAACCATTGTCATATACATGATTTCCACCAAGTGTTGGAATGATCTTAATGTAGAAAAGCATAAGGATATGCCACAACCCATTTTTACCTAAAATTGGTACAAATTTTTCATTTTTTCATTTCCTTACCCGTCGTGAATAGTTTCACTACTAACAGTTGGGCTATGAGTCATCATTAGTCCCTCATGTCATGTTACTTACCTTAACATCCATTTCCATATCACATTTACATATTAGGATCTACTGTCCTTTGACTTTAACAAATTACATTCATAACTGTATTTACATAGGTTTACATCCCCGATATTCCATCCATGAACAGTACTGTGCTTTTACATGTTCGGATACAAAAACTATACAAGTGTGTATACATTGTCTCGATTGGAAGTAGTGGACAACAGGAATGCAGTCTCTACCCGCTCTCAACTACTGTGGATGCTCTGTAGGAGTGGAAAGTGAAAAGGTGAGCATAACTTGCTCAGTAAGGCAATAATGTAAGCAGGTAGATAACTACATTATATACATGCTTATAATGTCATGATATAAAATCATTTATATCCAGAGCATTAGATATAATTAAAACTACACGTGCTGAAAACATGTAAATAGGCATGTCAACATCTCATGCTCAACACATTGAAAACTCATCATAAAACAACCCCTCAAGATTTAACAGATTATCAAAACTTAGTAAAACTCATCAACACATCATTAAAAACCACATTTCATTTTAAAATCACAAATCGAGGCGTAACCCCTCCTTCGGGTCTACCCTGGACCATCTAGACCGTATGATATCACGTGAGGCATGTAGGTTATTGTATAAGAAAAATTAAGGACTATGTCCCTGTGATCCCAGGCTACACGGATCCCGGTGTGCAGGGCATCATGGTACAACGAGAGGTGGGTCAGTCCTACCTGCCAGAATATCAAATCACTAATCTCATTGTCATGACTACACGGTATAGCATGCTCCGTGTGACATACACTGTACAACGTACTCCATAAACCCATATCACAGTCCGGGGGTGCCTGCCATAGGTCTTATCCACCCCATACCATGTCGATAACCAACCCATGTCTCAACATACACGTGCGAGCATATCATCTCACTATGACACACAGTCTACAAGAGGTTCCATTACGACTCTATACATGTCACATCACGTCTAGTGCGAGCAAAGCTTCAGCACGACGCCATGCATATCATGATATCTAAAAATCTCGTGCGAGCAAAGCTCCAACACGACTTTATACACATACAAAAATCCTCGTACGAGTTACGCTACCGTACGACTTTCATGCGAAATAAATCAGCAAAACGCAGTGCGAGCGAGGCTCCAGCACTCTGTATGTAAGTCAAAACATCAAAATCCAGTGCGAGTAAGGCTCTAGCACGATTATACTCATATAAATCTGGCAGGCTGCTTTATTTCAATAAAACACTTTTAAAATCATAATTGGCACCTCACACATGCCCCTTTCATGCAAATCATGAAAACCAATAGTCAGCCTATCGATAAATTACTTAAATCAAAGCATTATATTTCATAAAATTATCAAAAATATGTTATTCATGTAATCTATTAGCCTTACTACCATTTTTGTAAAATTCCTAACTAGGGGCAAAACGATCTTTTTCACCTATACCCAAATTTTTCTGCAAAAATTATTATTTCTCTTCTAAGTAGTCGTCAAGAAAATTTAATGCCCTATATATACCCTCAAAATACGTGCAGCTACCTCTAAATACTCACAAAATTCCCTTACCTGGAATAGCGTCGAGTAATTCCACTTCCTCAAAGCTGCTCGATCGTGCAGTCCGTTTCGCTCCAAATATAATCTCCGGAGCTACACAAAATTATTTATCATATTAAATATAATTTATTTATCTGTATTTCACTTTCACTACAGTCGATTTAACTTCTTGGACCCATTTACTCTTATTGGGCTTTACTTTCTCTTAAATCAATTCGATTATACTATTCATTTCTCAAGAATCTATTGGGTCCATCAAGCTTACTGATTCATATCGGGCCGGCCTTAGGCCCACAATGCCTTATTAAGCTGAATACTCAACACTTGGTCCATTTGACCATTCGGTCATGCATGGTGCACCATGCCTATCTATGGTCGACACCACGGTTGCCTAGCTTTCATGGTTATTTGGCAAACACTTGGTGTACTTGCCTTAAGTTTATCACTTTCCTTCACTAAGGCATTTCATCATACACCTCTTATGCCTACTTTAAATCATCATCTATTCCAACATATTGGTTTCATAAAACTATCTCAAAATCATGCATATAATATCACCAACACCATAGTATAATCAATTCATCATTAAATCAGCCATAGCTCACCTTTTCACACTAAACTCATATTAGGTCATGGATGATTAATCATGCTCAAGGATGGACAATACACACACTAGTTGTGAGACCCCATATATGTATAAGCACGACTTTGTATATATATGTAAATAGTGATGTGCTTGTAATGTGAAGTATAAATGATGTAAAGTCCATAAATTAAATGTACACATATATAATAAGAGTTGTGATTGTACATACAAGTTACATTATGTATGAATGTGAAGGAATGGACTTTGATATGTGATGACTATGAGTAGAATGAAATATGAGTAGTATGGTAAAATGGAAGGAAGATTGCATAAGTTGTGCACTTCCATTTGGTTTATATCATGTACATTTGGATATACAAAGATTCTACACAAGTTTTAATGCGTATGAAGTATTATGGGATGTCATTTTCAAGTCTCAAAGATGATTGGATGAGGAAATGACCATGGCAACAAAAGGAATGAAGTTTGGTATGAGTTACTGTAGAAAATCTGGAAATATGAAGGCCACATCGATCTCATAGAATGAGAGATCGATCTGGAAGAGCCAAAAAACTCTTATTTGAGCAATGGAATAGAGCAGATCGATCTCCATGGGAGCCAGATCGATCTCCTAACACATTCTGTAAAATGCAGATCGATCCTTAATGGAACAGATCGATCTCCTTAGCTCTCGGTTTAGAAGTAGATCGATCTTGCCTAAGACCAGATCAATCTCCTTGAATCTCTGTTTAAAGCAAGATCGATCTCTCTACTCGACAGATCGATCTCTTGCCTTCAAAATGTTTGAGAAAAGAAGGATTTTAAGAGGACCAGATCGATCTCCACCCAAGGCAGATCGATCTCATCAAGCTGAATCTATAAATATGGAGAGTTGGATCTGCATTTTCGAGACGAAAACCAATCTTTACCATTTCCAACCTAAAACCTAGCTTTCTCACTCCTAAATCCACACATTTTCAGTAAGATTTGAGGGAAAGCTATTAGAGACAAAGTTGTTCACATCAAAGAGAAGAACAACATAGTTTAGAGGCATTTCCCCACTTGTTGGATTGAAGGATCAAAGGTGCATTTCCATTGGAGCAAAGAGGAAATCAAACTAGGTGAGTTTCTAAATAAAATAACTGAAGTACATTATATAGATATTGATCTTTGAAGTTGTTTGGTATGCATAGAAAGGGTAGAAACTACTTAGGAAGTAATGAATCCACCATGACCTAGGAATGGTCTAGTGTGAGAAAGTGAAATGTGTTGAGATTAATGATAAATGAGATATATTGAAGTTAATAATAGTGTTGTGGTATGATTTTAAGGTGTTGTTAGTGAATAAATTGTGGGATCTACCAAAAAGGGGTAAAATGTGGATTAAGGCATTGGTAAATGCAAAGATGGGTTATATTGACTAATGAGGTCAAATGTGAGTTAACAACTTTAACACAAGTGGTTTAGATGATTGAATCGCAGCTTCAAGGATACACCGGAACAAGACGAGCCAAGAGCGCAAGAATCTAAGAGGAAAAGAGAGTCGCACTCAAGTAAATTGAGGTAAGGGAATTGTGTGGACTCTTAGAGATATCTGTGCACAATTTGGGCACTTAATGCTTTGCTAGAATGCATGAGATGTTAGGAAATGAAATTGGGTGATTGAAGGGCAAAAGTTGGGTGTTTGAGAAATGTACATGAAAATATAGGCATAATGCTTTGGAAAATCATGTTTTATTGCTTTTTAGCAAGTGATTGGTAGGTTGGCTAGCATTTGAAATGATTTACAAAAGAAATTAGTTGTTTTGGTTTGTTAACCACACTTTGCAAAGCAATGAGTCACCTACATTGTTTTCGTGAGAATGAAAGCATGCTAGAGTATGACTCGCACGAGATTTGACGTGTTTTATACACGAGTGCTAGAGCTTAGCTCGCACTGGTTTTCACATGGATTTAATACTGGTTTTGGCATGGTGCTTGGAGCTTAGCTCGCACTAGATGCCCACCTTATTTGTTGCCGTGCTTGGAGCTTCCGGCAGACTGGGTGTCGCACTGATTAAATAGGCTCGCACGTGCATTTGTGATATTTTGACATGTTGATAGCCGTGTTAGGAGCTTTGGGTAAACAAGAGGTCATACCGATTAAATAGGCTCACACGTACGTTTGAGATGTGGCGTGATATGATATGTTGATGTGGGTCCACGGAGTGCGTTGTACCGTGCAGGTAGCATGGAGTATGTTGTATCGTGTTGAGATATGATATGCCATCTTCGGACGAGATCTGCTATGGACCGGCTGGCAGGATTTGATCCACCTCTTATGTGGAAGCAGATAGTGGTGATATCCCACACACCTGATCCGTGTAGCCAGTATCATAGGTTATGGCCATAGACCTAGAGGTTATTTCCCTTATTAAATTGCCTATCTCACATGTCTATTGCTTTGAGAATAAATCTATGTTTGAGATGTTTTATGGGTCAGGATAGTTTAAGGGAGAGATCAAATCCTGACTAGAGTTGAAGTGTTTTGAGATGAAAGTATGTTAATGGTTTTCAAAGTGCACTGACGCATGATGTTTAATGTCATGCTTACTTGTGAAATATGGATGATGATTAATGCCATGCTTTACTTATAAATTATGCATGATGGTTAATGCCATGCTTTGAATTGAATTGTGCACTGGATTTTAATAGCATGAATGCTTTACATACCATTAACACAAGCATGAACTCATATTTTGAGAAACGAAGAAATGTATGTTTTGACCATGGCATCATGATCACGTAGATAGTCCAGTATCTACCTGTTCGCATGATTGCCTTACTGAGCGTGTGGTTTGCTCACCCCCTTATTTTCCCCCTCTCTACAGAGATTTGAGTATAGAGTGAGCGTGACTGGAGGCTTTCCCTTTTTTGGTATCGCTGCATCCCATCGCTAAAGGTATACACACTTGAATTATTTTCTATCTAAACTAGACATAGCACAGTAGCATTTTGTATGTAAACACTGGGGATGTAAAGCAGTGTAAACACTTGTAAATAGTAACTCTGATATATTCATGAAAGTGTTTACTTTTGAAATTAAATTGTTATGGATGGATGAGGTAGACATTGACACACAGCCCAACTGTTGAGAGTATGGTTGTTCACGATCGAGGAAGGATGATTAATAAATGACGCATGAAAATGCCAAAAATTTGTACGTATTTTGGTAAGTTAAGGGTCGTGACACCAATCAACTCATAAAAATGTCTAGATTAACATATTTGAAGTTGGTGTATTAAAACTCACCTAGCTTAACCTTTCTCTTTGGCCAAAAATGGAGGAAACACCTTGCTCCTTCAATCCAAAAATTTAGACACTAGTTTTTTACTATGTTGTTCTCCTTATCATAAGAAGAACTTTGCTAAGAACAACCTTTCTCAAATCTGTTTGGAAGGTGTTGTATCTTAGAGTGAGAAAAACTCGTTTACTTTGCTATGGAGAGATATTTGTTAAATCTAGGGAAGAAGGCTCGTTTTTCGGGCTTTTATATAGAACTGGGCATTGTGAGATCGATCTTCTAGGTGAGAGATCGATTTTCCTTTGGTTGAACTACACAAATATTTAGTAAATAAGCTGTAGGATTGATCTGCTCTTAGGAAGGGATCGATATGCTCTTGTCAAATACCATTCGAGATCGATCTGTGTTTGGGTAAGGATCGATCCTTTCTATGCAGAATCACATCGAGATCGATCTGCTCTTGGGTAGGGATCAATCCTCTCAATGCAGAATCACATTGAGATCGATCTGTTCTTGGGTAGGGATCGATCTTCTCTATGCAGAATCACCTCGAGATCAATCTGCTTGCCTATAGAACCTTTGTGGCTTCATTTTTGGATTATAAGATCGATCCTGTCATGTTTGTAGATCGATCTGGCATTCATCTGCAGGATTCTAGCTGCCAATTTTTTTAGAATTTTAAAGGAAAGATTACCTTTAAATGCTTCATTGATCTTTTTGCATTCTATTCACACTTAGAGCATAAAAAGGTCCATTTCTTATGATTCACATATTATGTAACTTGTGTATATAACATGGAATCATAAAGGGTACATAGAATTCACGAGCCTTACATTCCTCCCATTCTTCAAGAAATTTGGTCCTCCAAATTAGAACCAAGTCACTCCTCAAGAAGTCGGGGGTATTTTTCCCGCATCAAGCTCTCCAACTCCTATATAGCTTCTCCTGGAGTGTGATATTGCCAAAGGACTTAATTAGGGAGATCGTCTTAGATCGTAGTACTTTCTCCTTCCTATCCAATATCCAAACTGGTTTCTTTACCTACTACATGTTCTCATTGAGCTCCGATGGCTCATATCTAATCCCATGTGTCGGGTCCAGATGGTATTTCCGAAACCTAGAGATGTGGAAGACGTTATGAACACCTCCTAACTCTGGTGGCAATGCCAACCTATAAGCCTTATCTCTCACTCTATCCAATATCTTAAATGATCCAATGTAACGAGGACTTAAGTTTTCCTTTCTCTCCGAATCTCCTTACCCCTTTCGAATAAGAAACTTCCAAAACACCGATTCGCCTTAGGTGAATTCTAATGGCCTTTGTCTCTTACCAACATAACTTTACTGTATGATCTGAGCTATTCTCAATCTCTTACACATCAACTGAACATCCTCAGAGGCTCGTTTCACAAAATCGGGAGCAAATATCTGTCAATCACCCACTTTTCCCCATCCAATCGGAGAGTGACACCTATTATTATACCATACCTCATACGGTGATATTTCGATACTCGAGTGATAACTGTTTATTGTAGATGAATTTGGTTAATGATGAATTATCATCCCAGGAGCCTTTCAACTTCATTACACACACTCTCAACATATCCTCCTATGTCTAGATGGTTCTCTTTGACTGACTATCTGTCTGAGGATGGAAAGCGGTGCTAAAACTCAGCTGGATCTCCATCGCTTCTTGAAAATGTTCCCAAAAGTGGGAAGTGAAACGAGCATCCCGTTCAAAAACAATATTCAATAGATGCTACATAGTGTTCCACAAGTCTCCATACATATAACTTCACCAATGCACTCAGAGTATCTGTGGATTTCATAACTAAGAATTGGGTTGACCTTGTCAATTTATTGACTATCACACAAATAGCCTCATGATTCTTACAGGTCCTCTGTAATCCATGATGAAATCCATGGTAACGTGCTCCCATTTCTATATCAATATAGGTAAAGGCTGTAACAACCCTGCAGGCTTATGATGCTCTACCTTAGTTTGCTGACATATAGGACACTTCGCTACAATTGTACGATATCTCTTTTCATGCCTGACCACCAATACCCTTTTAAAGATTCTGATACATTCTTATTACTCCCCTGATGCACTGTATACCTCGACTAGTGAGCTTATGCCAATAACAATCTCATCAACTGTGGGTCCTTGGGAACACTTATTCTGCCTTTGAACCTCAGTAAGCTATCATCATTCACTGTGAACACTATCATTGTACCCCTCTGAATCTGACTCACACTATCGACACCTTGCCGATCATCACACTAAGCTTGTCAAATTCGGTCAATCCAATCCGGTTCTAATCTCAAGCTACCTGTCACATAATCACTGTCAACATCAAGAGGGCTTATATCCAAACTGAGGTGAGCAAACTGCTTGAGTAGCTCATGCTCCCTGACCATCATGTACGATACCACTCTGAGGCTCTTCTTACTCAAGGCATTAGCCACAACATTAGCCTTTCCCGGATGGTATAATATCTCACAACATAATCTTTAAGAAGCTTTAACCCTCTTTGTTATCTCATATTCAACTCTTTCTGTGCAAACAGATACTTAGGGCGTTCATGATCGGTGCATATATGAAATTTCTCGTCATATAAGTAGTGGCGCTATACCTTTAGTGCAAACACTATGGCTACCAACTCTAAACCATGGGTCGGATAGTTTCTCTTATGGGCCTTAAACTGTCTAGATCCATAAGTGACTATCGTCTCATTTACATCAATACCCAGTCCAATCCTTATTTTGAGGCATCTGTATATACTGAGAAACCTCCTGAGCTGTTCAGTATGGTGAGAATAGGTGTGGTGGTCAGTCTACGCTTCAATTCACCAAAACTCCTTTCACGTTTTGTCTCCCTTCTCAAATGCAACCTTCTCTCTAATGAGACGTGTCAACGGAGCAGCTAATTTTAAGAAACCCTCAACAACCGTCTGTAATACCTAGCCAAACTCAGAAAACTTTAACCTCTGTTACTATTTTGGGCCGTTCTCGCTAAACCACTGCTTTTATCTTGGACGGATCCACAAACACCCTGTCTTTCGATATCATATGACCTAGAAATGATATCTATTCTAACTAGAAGTCACACTTACTTAGTTTGGCATACCTCTATTTCTTTAGAAGGGTTCGCAAAACAATTCCTAAGTACTGCTCATGTTCTTCCCTGGACTTGAATGCACCTAAGTATCATCAATCAAGACACTAACAAATCGGTCTAGGTAAGGTTTAAATACCACTTCATCAATAACATAACGGTTACGAAAAGCTATCTTGGGGACATCCACATTGTGAATCCTCCACTGATGATACCCAGACCTCAGATTAATCTCGAAAAGACCTATGCTCTTCAAAGCTAATCCAATAGCTCATCAATGTGTGGAAAGGAATACTTATTCTTGATGGTAGCCTTATTCACCAACTAAAAATCACTACATAGTCGGAGGCTTCCATCTTTCTTTTTCACAAATAGAACTGGTGCACTTCAAGGCAAAAAACTCGATCTGACGAACCTTTATCCAATAACTCAAGTAATTGCTTTTTTAGTCCATTCAGCTCCACTGAAACCATTTTATACAGTGGTTTGGATACCAACTCAGTACCAGGTACTAAATTAACACAAAATTCCATCTTTTATCTGGTGGTAACCCTGGTAAGTCATTCTAGAAGATATCAGGAAACTCCCTGACTACTAGGATATCTATTAAATCTGGATGTGCCTTAACCATACATACCACAGAAGCGCTGAAACCTTCACATCAGTACTCATTTTGTTAGTACAATCATTCACTCCTTTAGTTGTAACCATTACATTCTTTCATCACTTGTCAAAACATACAACACACTTTTCAGAGTGGAAACATCACTATCTTAGAATAGCACCTAAAAAACATAGTCTGCAGCCGACCAATCCATTCCTTATATTACGTCAAAATCATTTGTATTCAATTGAATAAGATTGACTGACGTATCATTTTCCCTCACTTTAAACTTCAATCTCTACATACATATTCAGTTAGCTGACTATCCTTCATTGGGGTGCTAACTATCAGTATTTTGCCTAAGGGTATAGGCTTCATATATTTCACCAACTTATATGCAAATGAAGACGATATGATAAATGCGTGGCACCAGGATCAATTAAAACAATTATTTTAATATTAACAATTAAGATGGTACCTTTCACCACATCGGATGAAGCATCAATAGTGTCCTGGTCCAAAGCATACACTCGCCCTCGACCAACAACCTATTTCCCCCTTCTCTTTGGCTGTGGTCTTCTTTTTTGGTGCAGAGGTATCAGCAGGGGTTTTCTCAAGCTCTTTGCCTT
Source organism: Firmiana major (assembly GCA_033439115.1). NCBI lineage: Eukaryota > Viridiplantae > Streptophyta > Magnoliopsida > Malvales > Malvaceae > Firmiana > Firmiana major. Next base: position 37,233,990 of record CM065908.1, on the reverse strand, counting down.
TTCTGTGGGGCGATCTCACATAGCTCTGGGCAATCCTTAAATAGATGGCTCGTCTTACCACTCTTAACATATGTTTTAGTCAATAAGATGCGAGCCTTATTTTCATGGTATCTACCACACAACCTATACTGCTTAGTAGTAGGTCGGGGTCCTCCAATCATAATACCCCTTGTAGGCGCTGAAACTTGATACATTGGGGGCTTACTAATCATCTTACCCCGTAACTCATCAGCTCTAAATCTCTTGCCAAATAGCCTCCTTCCTACTCTGATACCTTTGTCAACCATTATTGTCTTTCTGTCTCTATTTCGACCCTTATTACCTTTCTAAACTCAGAGGCGTGCAACTCATAATCTTATTTGCACCACTGTGGTCTGCGCACTGCCTCATCCTATGTAGTGATATCTAACTGGGTCGATCGAACTCTGATAGACGGTCTGAGCCATTCTATAACTTTCAGACTTTCGATTCTCATTATTCATAGTGTTGGATCATACCTACCTAGGGACGTAAATCGAGATTCATACTCGTCGATTGACCTGTTCCTCTGGGTCAGAGTAAAGAACTTTATCTATAACATCCTCTGAATAGTGTCTGAAATATACTGTCTTCGGAATGCATCCAGAATTAGCTCTCATGTCAGCTCTGGATGACTAACTCTTAAGATGGGTTGAGAGGACTTCCATCCATGCTCCGTCTCGCCCTCCAACATAAACGCAATAATAATCACTTTCTCGGTCGACTTACACCGAAAGAATTTAAACAACTTCGTTATTTCATTCAGCCAGTCCTCAACAACTATTAAGTTCTTTACCTCGTTAAATATTGGTGCTCTAAACTTCTGAAACTGCCGTAATCTATCCAAATCACAACCATATCCCCATCCTCTACTACCTAACATTGGAGCAACAGGAGATGCTGTATCCTGAACTAGCGGGGGTGTTGGCGTATTTGTGGCAACTACTTGTCCAGTATCAGTAAGCTATCCGGTTAGACCTCGTCTATTGCCAGTCCCCTAATTTAGCCTGTGTAACTATCTCAACAAGGCTCTCTATACTTCGCTCCATCATAGTGAAACTTGCCTCAGTATCCCCTGGACTATCAATAGGCTCCTGTGGGATCTGACCAATCTGTGGCTTTGTACGGTTCTCAAGCATACCCCTATGGCCTCTAGCACGTGAATTCTCCCCTCTACCACGACGGTTAATAGTCATAATGCCTAAATTCTTGCATCCATAACCATTCATTAGTCTAATCCCATCTCGGTATACATAGTTATATCTAAACAAAACACAGGAATATGGGGATATAACTTTCTTACTTACTAATACCGACTTATATCAGGCCAACTCAGCTCTGATACCACCTCTGTCACGACCCATTTTTACCTAAAATCGCTATATTTTTTTTTTTTCATTTTCTTACCTGTCGTGAACAGTTTCACTACTAACAGTTGGGCTATGAGTCGTGATTAGTCTCTCTTATCATGTTACTTACCTTAACATCCATTTCCATATCACATTTACATATTAGGATCTACTGTCCTTTGACTTTAACTAATTACATTCATAACTGTATTTACATAGGTTTACATCCTCGATATTCCATCCATGTACAATATTGTGCTTTTACATGTTCAGATACAAAAACTATATAAGTGTGTATACATTGTCTCGATGGGAAGTAGCGAAAAACATAAATGCAGTCTCTACCCGCTCTCAACTACTGTGGATGCTCTGTAGGGGTGGAATGTCACGACCCAAAACTACCAAAAAATCAGAGTAAATTTTTTCATTTTTCTTTCATACTTACCTGACTTCTGATCGTGACCAACCGCAACCAATAATTGGGCTGTGTGTTAGTGCCCATATCATCACCATACATTTTACAGATAGTACACAATTTAAATTAAATATAAACTCATATGTTATGCACTAATTTCCTTTCATTTCTTTACAATATATACCCAGTCTATACATCCCAATGTCAATACAAAATATAGTACCATGCTTATGTTATTTAGATATAATACATATACAACGTGTATATACCTCAAAAGATGGGCAGCAGTGGATGTTTGGAATGCAGTACCCAGCCGCCTCAAAGTCTACTAAGAGAAATCTGTGTGAGAAAATGAAAGGGGTGAGAACATCAAGCTTAGTAAGGTAATCCTACGAACAAGTAGGTAACCATACAACCTACATAAACGTGGTGCCATGCATAAACCACCATTTCTCCACACAATTTGTAAGTAAACGTTCACGCATACCCATATGCCACACAAATGGGTGTCATGTAAAATCAGTTTACATCACGCATGGGTTTAAATAACATGGAAATAACATCATGCAAGTTCAGTTTAAAACCCAGTTTCATCTCATCAACATCACATCTTAGTCAGGATCCAACCCCTCTTTCGGGTGATCCAGACTTACATAAAACATGATTCTCAAAATAGCAAGTAATAACATACGAGACTAGGCAATATATATATATATATCTCAGGCAAATAACTAGGACTATAACCATATGTCCTCGTGATCCCACTGCTACACGGATCCTGTGTGCGGGGTCTCACCACTATCGGGAACTGCCCCGGGAGGTGGGTCAGTCCATCCCGTCGGTCTTGTCCAATCACTTGCATGCGAAGATGCCACTCGTATCTGAAAATGCCACATAAATATATTATAGCACGGTACAATGTACTCCATGTGATATGCTCAGTACAACATACTCTGTGGACCTATATCTCATATTCATACTCGTGCCCTGTCTCAAAACGCACGTGCGAGCCTATTTAATCGGTGTGACACACAGTCTACCCGACACTCCAAGCACGGCTCATAGCATGTTCTCATAAAACTAGTGCGAGCGATGCTCCAGCACTCTCATAAAATCAAGTGAAAATCGGGTACGAGTTAGACTCCAGCACCCTATCAACGAAAGTCATATAAAAATCTGGTGCGAGTCAGACTCCAGCACCAATACATGTAAAACTCTAGTGCGAGCCCTTGCTCCAGCACTAATGCATGCACCACACAAATCAAAAGTCGTGCGAGCTGAGCTCTAGCATGTCACATTTTCATAAAATCACGTAGGCGGCTCTGTTATCTCAAAACAATTTCCAAAAGAAATCACTTTGTTGAAAATATGCAAAGCTGTGCATTTTATTTAAAAGCTATCCAGCTACTCATGCAATGTCAAAACACCTCAAAAACAAGCAGGAACCTCTTGTTCTTGCTCCTCCCAACTTTTCCAACTTTGGAAATTTTACCCTTCACAGGGGTATTTTGGTAATTTACCCATCCGGGCACTAAAATTTTTATTTTAAATCTAGACCCTTCAGACAATTTTAGGAAATGTAAATGATGTCGAAATTGCATACAGTTATCTCTAGCAGTCTATAAAATTCCCTTACCTGGAATTACGCTCAAGCTTATCTCGTCTCGACAATACCAGGTCTCTCAGTCCAAATTCGCTCCAGACCAAGTCTATGGAGCTGCATATAACCACGTATTTGGGTCAATTCTACTATATTTATCAGTATTTCACTTTTACTGATCGAATCTAAAGTATTGGGTTTGTTTTACTTTATTGGGCCCGATTGCACCTTAATGGGCCTCGACCCATTTTCAGCCCGTTTCCACTTATTAAATCCCTTCTTCGAGTTTATTGGGCTCATTTGGCTTACTAATACTCATCGGGCTTCTTTCCAAACTCATTGGATATCCCATATATCATTTACGATAATTACTTTAAAATTTCAAATACAATGCATTTTATGCAGAATTAATCCGTAAAATCCGTAAAATAATCTTAACTCTGCATTAAGGACTCAAATTATCGTAATTAAAGTGTACTTACCCAATACTATGCGGGGTACAAAAATTGGAGCTCAATCGGCTCTCGTTGGGCTCTGTCGTAGAACTGCACAATTAGATTAATCCAGGTTACTTTCCATTAAATATAATATTAAATTAATTTTCAGAATTTACCTGTAGCTCAATCTCGACCATCGGTCAACTTACTCGAATCTCGAGACGTCCTCGGTAAAATTTCTTTCCTTTTTCCCCTTTCTTTCTTTTTTCTTTTCTTTTCCTTTCCTTCCTTTTCCTTCCCCTTTCCTCTCGACCAAAACGGTGTCGTTTTCGGGGTCCTCACCGTCGCCGATGTTCCCGACCATTTTGTCAGCCGCTACCTGTACCAAAAGAATCGGCTCTTCCTCCCGATCACGCTGGTGCCCACTGATCACACCTAGCTGTCGTGGATTGCCAGAATCGAGCCCAGTTTCTTCTCGGTTTTTCGTTAGTCGATTCACCGGAATCAGGCATCGTCAACGCGCGTCGTCGGTGCCAATGGTTTCACTGGGTTGTCCTCTTCCTCCTTCGGCCCTCGCCTGGCCTTGTCGGTCGTCGGTGGTAGTCAGTGCCTCTCGGGTCTTTGGCTATCGTTTTCTGTCGGTTTTTTGTTTCTGTTTTTCCAGATTTTCGATTTTCCTTCTTTTATTATTATTATTATTATTATTATTATTATTATTATTTATTATAATTTATTTTATTATTATTATAATCATTAAAATACTATTAAAAATCCTAAAATATCTAATAAATTATATATTTTATTATAAATTAATTTATTCAATTTATTTAATTTATTTATTTTATTTTAACCATTTTTTTGGCATATTTTCTCTGTATTTTCGGGATATTGTCCCGAGTGAATTTTCGATAAATCTAAATAATTTCGGATCTTGATCAATTAGACTCAGAATTTGATAATTTCCTCATTATTGATCTAGATGTCCTAAATCCTTATTTTTGATTAAAAGTTTCTTATCGAATTTATACCGGATTTCGATCTTTTGATCGTTTTACCCCTGCACTTGTTCGGAACGAATTTAACCCGACTTTCCTTCATACACTCACTATCTTTTCTTATTTTAAATTCTTATTTTTCGTCAACTTGATTTCGATCCCTTTCGTTTAGCCTATGGCCATCTCGACCCTTATTTGGCTACTTCTTACATTGATCGATATTTCGTTTTAGTCCATTTGCAAATTTAATTCAGTCAAAACTCTTCTTATGATTCAATCAATATGTGGGAGTGTACATCACATGAATCATAAGGAAATGCATTAACAAGTACTTAAAAAGTGGGTCTTACATGGAAAGTGAAAGGGTGAGCATAACTTGCTCAGTAATGCAATAATGTAAGCAGGTAGATAACTACACTATCTACATGCTTATAATGTCATGATATAAAAATCATTTATATCCAGAGCATGAGATATAATTAAAACTATGCCACATGTATATACATATATCACGTGCTGAAAACATGTAAATAGGTATGTAAACATGGAAAATCATCATGTCAACGTCTCATGCTCAACACGTTGAAAACTCATCATAAAACAACCCCTCAAGGTTTAACACATTATCAAAACTTAGTAACACTCATCAACACATCATGAAAAACCATATTTCGTTTTAAAATCATAAATCGAGGCGTAATCCCTCCTTCTGGTCTACCCTGGTCCATCTAGACTATATGATATCACGTGAGGCATGTAGGTTACTATATAAGAAAAATCGAGGACTATGTCCCTGTGATCCCAAGCTATGCGGATCCCTATGTACGGGGCATCACGGCTGTAATGGCAGGTGGGTCAGTCCTACCCGCCAGACCATAAAATCACCAATCTCATAGTCATGACTACACGATACAGCGTACTTCGTGTGACATACACGGTACAACGTACTCCATGAACCCATATCACAGTCTGGGGGTGCTTGCCATAGGTCTTATCCACACCATACCATGTCGATAACCAACCCATGCCTCAACATACATGTGCGAGCATATCATCTCACTGTGACACACAGTCTACAAAAGGCTCCAACACGACTTTATGCATGTCACATCACGTCTAGTGCGAGCGAAGCTCCAGCACGACGCCATGCATATCATGATGTCTAGAAATCTCGTGCGAGCGAAGCTCCAACATGGCTCTAAGCACATACAAAAATCCTCATACGAGCAACGCTATCGTACGACTTTCATGCGAAATAAATTAGTAAAACTCAGTGCGAGCAAGGCTCAAGCACTTTGTATGTAAGTCAAAACATCAAAATCCAATGCGAGCAAGGTTCTAGCACGATTTATATTCATATAAATTTGGTAGGCTAATTTATTTCGATAAAACACTCTTAAAATCATAATTAGCACCTCACACGTGCCCCTTTCATGCAAATCATGAAAACCAATAGTCAACCTATCGATAAATTGCTTAAATCAAAGCATTATATTTCATAAAAGTATCAAAACCATGTTATTCATGCAATTTATTAGCCTTACTACCCTTTTTGTAAAATTCCTAACAAGGGGCAAAACGATCTTTTTCACCTATACCCAAATATTTCTGCAAAAATTATTATTTCTCTTATAAATAGTCAAGCAAATTTAATGCCCTGTATATACCCTCAAAATACGTACAACTACCTCTAAATACTCACAAAATTTCCTTACTTGGAATCACGTCGAGTTATTCCACATCCTCAAAGCTGCTCGATCGTGCAGTCCGTTTCGCTCCCAATATAATCTCTGAAGCTACACAAAATTCTTTATCATATTAAATACAATTTAATTATCTGTATTTCACTTTCACTACAATTGATTTAACTTATCGTGTCACGACCCCCTTTCATCCAAAAATCACTATAAATGTTTTCGCTTTATACATTAACTCTCCCTGTCGTGAACAGTTTCTAACACCAAATAGTTGAGCTATGATCCGAAGTTAGTTACCTCTTACCATAAACCATATCACTTAACATTTATATACAATAACTGTAAACACTTAAATTGCTTACATTGAACTATTTTAATTCATACGTGTCTACAAATATTTACATCCCCCAAATTTACATTCCAAAAGTATTACTATGTTGTACTTGTTTAGATACAAAATGATGTTAATATGTATACCTCTCAGCAATGGGCAGCAGTAGACACTGGGAGTGCAAGTCTCTACTCGCTCTCAACCACTATGGATGCCTTGTAGAGATAAAAAGTGAAAGGGTGAGCACAACTTGCTCAGTAAGGAAATAATGTAAGAAGGTAGACAGCTATACTATCTACATGTTTATAATGTCATGATATAAAAATCATTTACATTCAGAGCATGAGGTAAAATAAAACCATGCCACATGAATATGTATAGATAAATGAAAACTCATAAAATCAGGCATGATAACATATGGAAAGCCATCATGTAAAACATCTCATGCTCATCATAACAAAACTCATCAATTTCATAACAAATCATAGATTTCATCATAAACCATTTAAATGAAAACTAATCCCGCCCCTTTGGGAATATCATTATCTGGGGTGCTTGCCATAGTACTTAGCCCACATCATTGTCTGGGGTGCTTGCCATAGGACTTAGCCCACATAATTGACTGGGTGCTTGCCATAGGACTTAGCCCACATAACTGTCTGGGGTGCCTGCCTTAGGACTTAGCCCACATAACTGACTGGGTGCCTGCCATAGGACTTAGCCCACATAACTATCTAGGGTGCCTGTCATAGGACTTAGCCCACATAACTGACTGGGTGCCTACCATAGGACATAGCCCACATCATGTTTTGGGAGTGTTTACCATAGGACTTAGCCCATATCATGGTTTGGGGGTGCCTGTCATAGGTGTTAGCCACCCTATACCATGCCGGTACCATCTCATGTCTCAAAATACGCGTGCGATATATGATCCCACTGTGACACAGTCTACAGGAGGCTTCAGCACAGTTTATGTAAGTCATGATATCCAACATCTCGTGCGAGCAATGTATGACCAAGATTTTCTATAAAGCATATAAAATCCTCGTACGAGCAACGTGTCATACCTCGACTCTGGATGCCTTCATCCATACATATACTACTTATGGTTGGACTGTGAGCCGATGCAATTACTAAATTCCATATATTATAGTGAGAATAATTGAAACTTTAAAACACACACTCCCATGCATGTGTGTAAATATACAAAATCATTTATATAAATGAAATATCTTTACATGACATCCCCATACATATTTTTCTCATTTTTAAGGTATAACTGTGCGATACACTACGATAGATACAAAATGTTTATGTGTATACAATTCTTATACCCTATCAACTAGAAGGAGCTGACCAACACAAAATCAATCTGGAGACCACCGCACTGTTCTACTTCTCAGTATCTGGAGGGGAAAAAATAGTGGGATGAGCAAACCACAGCTCAGTAAGGAAAAGGATGCTAATAGGTAGATACTGTACTATCTACATAGCCCATGCATGATTAATAAAATCATATTTCATTTATGAATAGAATCATCAATAGAAAATGCATTTAAACATTCGTCTCTCATAGGCATTTCCATAAAAATAAATGCTCAATAATTTCATGTAAGAACATGTCACAAAATAATGCTATCACGATATAAGCATTAAAAACAAGATAATTATCAAGTCACTTTGTCTCTTTTCTGATTTTCTCAAATCATTTCTTTTCATCACATTTCTCTTATCTATGAGATAGGTATGGAATTTGGGAAAAGAAATATCCACGACATATGGCCATAGTCAGTGATCCCAGGCCTCACTGATCAGGTGCGCACATGGTGTCACTCACCTGAAGGGGGATGGGTCAGTCCTAGCCTTCGACTCATCTCAATCATCATCATCATCTTCCTCATCACATCACATATACTCACGGTACATCGTACTCCATGTGTCATCTACGCGATACTCGTACTCGCGTGCACACAGCACGATACATAGTATTCCTCGGACAACTACACGGTACAATGTACACCCGCGGACGAAGTCCATCCACCCTACACTGATGGACTCATCAGCCTAAACCATGTCTCATATACTAGGCGAGCAGAGTTAGCGTGACACACAGTCTCCGCAAGGCTCCAGCGTGGTATCTCTGTATCATCTCAAAAATCATTGTGCAAGCCAGGCTCCAGCACATTATCATCATCATAAAACCATAGAAACTTATGCTAGCTAAACTCCAGCACCAAAATCATCATCATAAAACCATGTACGAGCTACGCTCTAACATAGTTTGTCAAGTCATGAAAACGTATGCGAGTAAAACTTTAGCATAGTTAAAATCATCAAAGCAGGTGTGAGCTAAGGCTCCAACACCAATTCACATCTCAAATCTGATAGGTAGCTATTTTTTTCTTTTTAAAACTCAAATCATGTTCATTAACGTAGCATGTTGTTCCATGCAAATTATGAAAAACTAGCCAGCCTATCCATCATCGTTTCACCGTCACAAAAACAACATAAAGTTGGAAAAGCATTGAAATCATGCATGTGAGACCCCGTATATGTATAAGGGTATATATGTACATAGAAGTGTAAATAGAGTTGTACTATGAATTCATGAGTGAAGTATATGTGATGTAAGTCCATAAGTAATGTACACACTTGTAATGAGAGTGGTAATCGTACATACAAGTTTCATTATGTATGAATGTGTAGGAATGGACTTAAACATGTGGAGAATGTGTGTAGAATGGATTATGAATAGTTTGGTAAAATGGAAGTAGAATTGCATAAGATGTGCACTTCCATTTTTGTTTATATTAAGTACCATTGGTCATACAAAGATCCTACACAAGTTTTAATGTGTATGAAGTGAGGATGGATGCCATTTTCAAGTCTTAAAGAGGAATGAATGAGGAAATGATCATGGTAGCAAATTAAGGATGTTTGGTAAGTGTTGTTGCAGAGGAACTGCAGAAAATCTGGAAATTTTGAAGGGCAGATCGATCTCATGGGATGAGAGATCGATCTGGAAGAGCCAGAATGCTCTTATTTGGGTAAAAGAATAGAGCAGATCGATCTCCAATGGAGCCAGATCGATCTCCTTAGCTCTCTGTTTGGGAGCAGATCGATCTCATGCTTCGACAGATCGATCTCACGCCTTGACAGATCGATCTCATTCTTCGACAGATCGATCTCAGGCTTCAAAATGCTGTGAAAAAGAGGGATTTTAAGGGACCAGATCGATCTCCTCTTGGACCAGATCGATCTCCTCAAGCTAATTCTATATAAGGAGTGCTGAAAATCAGAAAATTTTGGGAAAAACACTAACCTTCCACTTTCAACCCAAAAACCTAACATTCTCTCTAAAAAATCAGCCATTTTCAGTGAGGATTGAAGAGAGACCATTAGAGACAAAGTTGTTCCTATCAAAGAGAAGAACAACATAGTTGGAAAGCATTTTCCCATTGTTGATATTGAAGAAGTTAAGGGCATTGCCATTTGGAGCAAGAGGAGAAATCAAATTGGGTAAGATTCTAACACTCCAACTATGGTGCATTATTTATTTAAGTGATTTTGGGGTTGTTTGGCATGAGTATGGATGGTTAGAAACTATCTAGAATGCATTGGAATGATTTTGACCTAGAAATGGTTTAGTGTGAGAAAGTGAAATTGATGAAGATTAATGAGAAATGAGATATATATAGAAGTTATTAATAGTGTTGTGGGTATGATTTTAAGATGTTGTTGGTGGATAAATTGTGAGATTTGCCTAAAAGAGGTAAAATGTGGATTAAGGCATTTGTAAAATGCATAAGTGAATAATATTGACTAGTGAGGTCAATTTTGGGTTAAATACGTTAACTCAATCGATTTAATGAATGAATCGCAGCTTCCGAGGATACGTCGAGGCGAGTTGAGCCAAGAGCGTGAGAAGCTAAAAGGAAAGGAGTCACACCAAGTAAATCGAGGTAAGGGAATTGTGTGGACTCTTAGAGATATCTGTGCGCAATTTGGGCGCTTAAATGTTTTGCTAGAATGCATGAGATTAGGAAATGTTGTTGGGTGATTGAAGGGTAAAATTGGGAGTTTGAGATATGTGCATGAAAACAAAAGCATATTGCTTTGAAAATCATGTTTTATTGCTTTTTAGCAAATGATTGGTAGGTTGGCTAACATTGAAATGATTTGCAAAAGAGATGAGTGTGTTTTGGTTTTGTTAATCATATTTTGCAAGTTTTGAGCCACTTACATGATTTCGTGAGTATGAAAGAGTGCAAGAGGCACTAGTTTTCACATGGATTTCATAATTGTTTTGGTATTGTGCTCGAGTTTGTCTCGCACTGGATGCCCACCTTGTATGTTGTCGTGTTTGGAGCTTCGAGTAGACTGGGTGTCACATCGATTAAATAGGCTCACACGTGCATTGTTTTGACATGATTAATTAGCCGTGTTAGGAGCTTCGGATAGACAAGAGGTCGCCCCGATTAAATAGGCTCACACGTGCATTTGAGATGTGGCGTGATATGATGTGTTGATTGGGTCCACGGAGTACGTCGTACCGTGCATGTAGCATGGAGTACATTGTACCGTGTTGAGTTGTGATGTGCCGTCTTCGGACGAGATCTGCTATGGACCGACGGGTAGGATTTGACCCACCTCCCGTGTGGAAGCAGATGGTGGTGATATCCCGCACACCTGATCCGTGTAGCCGGTATCACAGGTTATGTACATAGGCCTTGAGGTTATTACCTATTGTTGAACTGCCTATCTCACATGTCTACTGCTATTTGAGATTAAATCCATGTTTGAAATGATTGTGGGTCAGGAAAGCCCGAGGGATGGGCCGAGACCTGACCAGTGATGAATTGATTTGTTAATGGTTTTTAAAGTGCACGGATGCATGATGTTTAATGCCATGCTTTATTGTGAAAATGCATGATGGGTAATGCCATGCTTTTATTGTGAATTATGCATAAAGATTTATACCATGCTTTGAGTTGACATGTGCACTTGATTTCTATAGCATGAATGCTTTACATACCATTAACACAATCATACACTCATGTTTTGAGATAAACAATGAATTAAATGCTTTTGAGCATGGCATCACGATCACGTAGATAGTGCAGTATCTACCTGTTCGCATGATTGCCTTACTGAGCGTGTGGCTTGCTCACCCCCCTTATTTTCCCCTCTCTACAGAGATTTGAGTATAGATTGGACGTGACTGGAGGAGTTCTCTTTTTGGTAATTCCGCTGCATCCCATCGCTAAAGGTATACACACCTTGATTATTTTGTATCTAAACTAGACATAGCACAGTAGCATTTTGTATGTAACCTCTAGGGATGTAAAACAATGTAAACACATGTAACAACTCTGATATATATACATTTATACAAGTGTTTACTCATAAATAATGTTTCAAATTGAATTGGTATGGTGGAGTGAGTTAGACGTCGACACACAGCCCAACTGTTAAGCGTGTGGTTGTTCACGATCGAGGAAGGATGATTAAGGATTGATGCATGAAAATGTGAAAAAATTTGTACGTATTTTGGTAAGTTGAGGGTCGTGACAGAAGTTGGTATCAGAGCTCGAGTTGGTCTGACGTGTGTCATGTCTAAAATACTTAATAAGTGAAAAAATTACATCCCCAAGTTACTGTGCTTGTTTAGATACAAATAGTGTGTGTCGATGGGTTGACTAAGTAATTAGTTGTGAATGTAGGGAACTGAGTAAGTATGCCTAATACCAGTCGCGGTAGAGGGATGAGAGCACAGGCTCGAGGCCGTAGAGGTAGGCCTGGGGGTCGTGTTGAGCCAGAAACACACGAGGCTCAGGAGAATGTTGAGGTGGAGGCTGATGTTGAGCACGCTCCACAAGGTCCAGAGGAGAGGCCCGAGAGTACTGAGGCTCGCTTCGCGAGGATTGAGCGGAGCATTGAGATGATTGTGGAGTTGGTCACCCAATCTTTATCTGGAGTTGGCGGTAGACAGAGTCCCGCTACACAGGGTGATGCCGAGCAGGCAGCAGCTCCCGAGGCACGGGTGAGGCAAGCCCAAGGACCTCAGACGACAAATACCCCACCCCCACAGGATGTACCTACGCCGGTTGCTATGCCAGTCAGTAGAGGTTGGGGATATGGATGTGATTTGGATAGACTGCGGCAGTTCCAGAAGTTTGGACCACCGTCTTTCAGTGGAGTAAAGGACCCAGTAGCGACTGAGGATTGGATCAATGAGATCGAGAAATTATATGGGTTCTTTGAGTGCACTACTACCGAGATGGTAGCATTTGCCGCTTTTATGCTGAAGGGATCAGCAGAACATTGGTGGAAATCCACCAGGCCTATTTTGAGAGCCCGGCATACTGAGATCAGCTGGGATGTGTTTCTAGAGGCCTTCCGGAGACAGTATGTCCCGGATACCGCCCAGCGAAAGCTAAAGATGGCATTTTTGGGGCTGACCCAAGGGAGCAGGACTGTGGATGAGTATGAGACTGCTTTTATATCCCAGGGCAGATATGATCCCAACACGATGGGCAATGAGGTCGAGAAGATCCAAAAGTTTGTGGATGGATTGAGACCGACCGTTAGGTCTAGACTGGTTCCCTTAGATATACAGACCTATGAGGAGGCAGTGCGCAGGGCGCAACTATGTGAACAAGATGTTGATAGAATCGCCTCGGAGTTTGGAAAGGTTGGTAAGATGAGGGACAGAGATAAGAAGAGACCTATGATGGAAAGAGGCTTCAGCTATAAAGGAAGCAAGAGATTCTCTGGAAAGAGGCCGAGAATTGATAAGATCCGGGAGAGGACAGTTGATACTCCCATGTATCCGGCCATTGCTCCAGCTAAGGGAATTGTGATTGGAGGACCACGGCCTACTACAGAACAGTGTGGCAAGTGTGGTAGGTACCATGGTACTCGACCATGTTATGGACCTCAGGTTGTATGCTTCAGATGTGGGAAGCCAGGGTACATAATCAGAGATTGCCCAGAGATGATAGAGAGAGCCCCACAGAAGGGCAAGGAGCCAGAGAGAGCTCCAGTTGGTACAGCTGCTCCGAGGAGGAGGGCTACAGCTGAGGAAAAGGGGAAGCAAGCAGTGGATGTAAGCAGAGGACGAGTGCACGCACTGGATCAGGATACTGCAGATCAGTCATCAGATGTGGTAAAAGGTACCATCCAAATCTTTGATTTAGAAGCTTATGTACTGTTTGATCCTGGTGCCACGCATTCCTTTATTTCGCCATCCTTTGCATGTAAATTGTTGAAGCATGTAAAACCCACGCTGCTTGATAAGATGTTGTTGATATCTACCCCTATGAATGATAGTCAGTTGACTGAGCATATATATAGGGATTGTAAAATGAAGATAGGAGGTAAAGAGATGGCAGCCGATTTAATTTTATTAAACATGAGTGATTTTGATGTGATCCTAGGAATGGATTGGTTGGCTGCCAATCATGTTGTTATAGATTGTCATGCAAAAACTTTGATGTTTCCAAAGATAGACAATCTTGTAGTTAATTTTGTGAAATGAAATTAAAGAACATGATTATTATAAGTGTGATGAGTACAATCTTGATACATGATGTATGAAAGATAAATTTGATTTCATTTATGTATGTGATGTGATGATTTATGATACTAATGGTGGAAAGAACAATGTGAAGGATTCATTGCTTTTGTGATTGAGACGGATAAGGCACATCCGAAATTGGAAGACATACCAGTGGTTAGGGAATTTCCAGATGTCTTTCCGGATGAGTTACCAGGGTTACCTCCAGATAGGGAGATGGAGTTTGGTATAGATTTGGCACCTGGTACGGAGCCGATGTCCAAGCCACCATACAGAATGGCTCAAGTTGAGTTAGAGGAGTTAAGGAAACAATTACAAGAGTTGCTGGAAAAGGGGTTCATCAGGCCGAGCTTCTCACCTTGGGGAGCACCGGTTCTGTTTGTAAGGAAGAAGGATGGAAGCCTCCGACTGTGTATAGACTACCGGTTGTTGAATAAGGCCACCATCAAGAATAAGTATCCCCTCCCACGTATCGATGATTTGTTGGATCAGCTTAAGGGAGCACAGGTCTTTTCCAAGATAGATCTGAGATCAGGGTACCATCAGTTGAAGATACGAGATGGAGATGTACCCAAGACAGCTTTTCGCACCCGGTATGGACATTATGAGTTTATAGTTATGCCATTCGGGTTGACGAATGCTCCCGCAGCTTTTATGTCTTTGATGAATGAGGTATTCCACCAGTACTTGGATCGATTTGTTATTGTGTTCATTGATGATATATTGGTGTATTCAAGGTCTAGAGAGGAACATGAAAGGCATTTAAAGATAGTGCTACAAACCCTCCGAGAGAAGAAGTTGTACGCTAAACTCAGTAAGTGCGACTTTTGGTTGGAATAGATCTCTTTTCTGGGTCACATAGTATCGAAGGATGGAGTATCAGTGGACCCATCTAAGATTGAGGCCGTAGTTCAGTGGCAGAGACCCCAGACAGTGACAGAGATCAGAAGTTTCCTGGGTTTAGCTGGGTATTACCGAAGGTTTGTAGAGGGATTTTCGAGGTTAGCTGCTCCTTTGACACGCCTCACAAGAAAGAATGTGGAGTTTGTGTGGGATAAAAAGTGTGAAGAAAGTTTTGAGGAGTTGAAAAGGAGATTAACTACAGCTCCAATACTCACCATTCCTACCAGCTCAGGAGGTTTCTCGGTGTATGCAGATGCTTCACACCTAGGACTGGGCTGTGTATTGATGCAGGATGGGAAGGTAGTAGCCTATAGATCAAGACAATTAAAGGATCATGAGAGGAACTACCCGACCCATGACTTGGAGTTGGCAGCGGTGGTGTTTGCGCTGAAGATATGGCGCCACTACCTCTATGGTGAGAGATTTCAGATTTATACAGATCATAAGAGCCTTAAGTACCTGTTCTCACAGAAAGAGTTGAACATGAGACAGAGAAGATGGCTCGAGTTGTTAAAGGATTATGATTGTGAAATCCTATACCACCCGGGTAAAGCAAATGTGGTTGCTGATGCATTGAGTAGGAAGCATCTCGGGATGGTATCATTCATGATGATTAGGGAACACGAGCTGTTGGAACAGTTCATGAACCTCAGTTTGGATATGACCCCGCCTGACGCTGATAGTGGATTTATGATAGCTAGCCTGCAGTTGGAACCGGATCTGGTAGATCGAATCCGACAGGCTCAGCGAGTTGATCAGCAGTGTAGTGATATTGTCGGGCAGATACAGAGGGGTATAGAGAAGGACTTTGGGTTGAGTTCGGATGGATTGTTGAGGTTCAGAGGTAGGATATGTGTTCCTGATGACGCAGAGATCAGAAGGTTGATCCTGACAGAGGCTCACTCATCGAAATATACGATACATCCAGTGGGTACCAAAATGTATCAAAACCTTCGAAAGGTTTATTGGTGGTCGGGAATGAAAAAGCACATTGCTGAATATGTTGCTAAGTGTCTCGTTTGTCAGCAGGTAAAGGTAGAGCATCAGAAGCCTGCAGGGTTATTGCAGCCTCTACCGATACCGACATGGAAGTGGGAGCATGTCACCATGGATTTTGTGATGAGATTACCAAGGACCCGGAGAGGTCATGATGCCATATGGGTGATTGTGGATCGGTTGACGAAATTAGCCCATTTTCTAGCTATGAGAGCTATCGATACTCTGAGCCAGTTAGCGAACCTATATGTGCGCGAGATAGTGAGGCTACATGGAATTCCAGTGAGCGTTGTTTCTGATAGGGATGCCCGCTTCACTTCCCACTTTTGGGAACATTTTCAGGAAGCGATGGGGACCCAGTTGAATTTTAGCAACGCGTTTCATCCTCAGACAGATGGTCAGTCAGAGAGGACTATACAGACCCTGGAGGACATGTTGAGAGCGTGTGCATTGGATTTTGGAGGCTCCTGGGATGACCATTTGCCACTCGCAGAGTTCGCGTATAATAACAGTTTTCATGCGAGTATCGGGATGGCACCATATGAGGCATTGTATGGGCGTAGATGCCGTTCCCCTATTGGATGGGAAGAGGTTGGTGACAGACAGATCTGTGCTCCCGACTTGGTTAGACAAGCCTCTGAGGACGTCTAATTGATATGTGAGAGGTTACGGACAGCTCAGAGCAGGCAAAAGAGTTATGCTGACAAGAGACGGAGACCACTAGAGTTTGAGGTGGGTGAGTCAGTGTTTTTGAAAGTTTCCCCTTCGAAGGGAATTATGAGATTTGGGAAGAAGGGAAAGTTGAGCCCTCGATATATAGGGCCATTTGAGATACTTGATAAGGTGGGAGACAAGGCGTATAGGTTGGCATTGCCACCAGAGTTTGCAAGTGTGCATAACGTCTTCCACGTATCCATGTTGAGAAAGTATCACCCGGACCCGGCACATGTGATAAGATATGAGCCTTTGGAGCTCAATGAGGGTATGACCTATGTTGAGAAGCCAGTTCGGGTATTGGACAGAAAAGAGAAAGTGCTGAGGACAAAGACAATTCCCTTGGTGAAGGTACTTTGGCAACATCACACTGTGGAAGAAGCCACATGGGAATTGGAGAGTTTGATGCGGGAGAGGTATCCCGAGTTGTTCACAGAATAATTGGTTCCAATTTGGAGGACCAAATTTTCTAAGTGGAGGAGAATGTGAGACCCCGTATATGTATAAGGGTATATATGTACATAGAAGTGTAAATAGAGTTGTACTATGAATTCATGAGTGAAGTATATGTGATGTAAGTCCATAAGTAATGTACACACTTGTAATGAGAGTGGTAATCGTACATACAAGTTTCATTATGTATGAATGTGTAGGAATGGACTTAAACATGTGGAGAATGTGTGTAGAATAGATTATGAATAGTTTGGTAAAATGGAAGTAGAATTGCATAAGATGTGCACTTCCATTTTTGTTTATATTAAGTACCATTGGTCATACAAAGATCCTACACAAGTTTTAATGTGTATGAAGTGAGGATGGATGCCATTTTCAAGTCTCAAAGAGGAATGAATGAGGAAATGATCATGGTAGCAAATTAAGGATGTTTGGTAAGTGTTGTTGCAGAGGAACTGCAGAAAATCTGGAAATTTTGAAGGGCAGATCGATCTCATGGGATGAGAGATCGATCTGGAAGAGCCAGAATGCTCTTATTTGGGCAAAAGAATAGAGCAGATCGATCTCCAATGGAGCCAGATCGATCTCCTTAGCTCTCTGTTTGGGAGCAGATCGATCTCATGCTTCGACAGATCGATCTCATGCCTTGACAGATCGATCTCATGCTTCGACAGATCGATCTCAGGCTTAAAAATGCTGTGAAAAAGAGGGATTTTAAGGGACCAGATCGATCTCCTCTTGGACCAGATCGATCTCCTCAAGCTAATTCTATATAAGGAGTGCTGAAAATCAAAAAATTTCGGGAAAAACACTAACCTTCCACTTTCAACCCAAAAACCTAACATTCTCTCTAAAAAATCAGCCATTTTCAGTGAGGATTGAAGAGAGACCATTAGAGACAAAGTTGTTCCTATCAAAGAGAAGAACAACATAGTTGGAAAGCATTTTCCCATTGTTGATATTGAAGAAGTTAAGGGCATTGCCATTTGGAGCAAGAGGAGAAATCAAATTGGGTAAGATTCTAACACTCCAACTATGGTGCATTATTTATTTAAGTGATTTTGGGGTTGTTTGGTATGAGTATGGATGGTTAGAAACTATCTAGAATGCATTGGAATGATTTTGACCTAGAAATGGTTTAGTGTGAGAAAGTGAAATTGATGAAGATTAATGAGAAATGAGATATATATAGAAGTTATTAATAGTGTTGTGGGTATGATTTTAAGATGTTGTTGGTGGATAAATTTTGAGATTTGCCTAAAAGAGGTAAAATGTGGATTAAGGCATTTGTAAAATGCATAAGTGAATAATATTGACTAGTGAGGTCAATTTTGGGTTAAATACGTTAACTCAATCGATTTAATGAATGAATCGCAGCTTCCGAGGATACGCCGAGGCGAGTTGAGCCAAGAGCGTGAGAAGCTAAAAGGAAATGAGTCACACCAAGTAAATCGAGGTAAGGGAATTGTGTGGACTCTTAGAGATATCTGTGGGCAATTTGGGTGCTTAAATGTTTTGCTAGAATGCATGAGATTAGGAAATGTTGTTGGGTGATTGAAGGGTAAAAATTGGGAGTTTGAGATATGTGCATGAAAACAAAAGCATATTGCTTTGAAAATCATGTTTTATTGCTTTTTAGCAAATGATTGGTAGGTTGGCTAACATTGAAATGATTTGCAAAAGAGATGAGTGTGTTTTGGTTTTGTTAATCATATTTTGCAAGTTTTGAGCCACCTACATGATTTCGTGAGTATGAAAGAGTGCAAGAGGCACTAGTTTTCACATGGATTTCATAATTGTTTTGGCATTGTGCTCGAGTTTGTCTCGCACTGGATGCCCACCTTGTATGTTGCCGTGTTTGGAGCTTCGAGTAGACTGGGTGTCACATCGATTAAATAGGCTCACACATGCATTGTTTTGACATGATTAATTAGCCGTGTTAGGAGCTTCGGATAGACAAGAGGTCGCCCCGATTAAATAGGCTCACACGTACGTTTGAGATGTGGCGTGATATGATGTGTTGATTGGGTCCACGGAGTACGTCGTACCGTGCATGTAGCATGGAGTACATTGTACCGTGTTGAGTTGTGATGTGCCGTCTTCGGACGAGATCTGCTATGGATCGACGGGTAGGATTTGACCCACCTCCCGTGTGGAAGCAGATGGTGGTGATATCCCGCACACCTGATCCGTGTAGCCGGTATCACAGGTTATGTACATAGGCCTTGAGGTTATTACCTATTGTTGAACTGCCTATCTCACATGTCTACTGCTATTTGAGATTAAATCCATGTTTGAAATGATTGTGGGTCAGGAAAGCCCGAGGATGGGCCGAGACCTGACCAGTGATGAATTGATTTGTTAATGGTTTTTAAAGTGCACGGATGCATGATGTTTAATGCCATGCTTTATTGTGAAAATGCATGATGGGTAATGCCATGCTTTTATTGTGAATTATGCATGAAGATTTATATCATGCTTTGAGTTGACATGTGCACTTGATTTCTATAGGATGAATGCTTTACATACCATTAACACAATCATACACTCATGTTTTGAGATAAACAATGAATTAAATGCTTTTGAGCATGGCATCACGATCACGTAGATAGTGCAGTATCTACCTGTTCGCATGATTGCCTTACTGAGCGTGTGGTTTGCTCACCCCCCTTATTTTCCCCTCTCTACAGAGATTTGAGTATAGATTGGACGTGACTGGAGGCGTTCTCTTTTTGGTAATTCCGCTGCATCCCATTGCTAAAGGTATACACACCTTGATTATTTTGTATCTAAACTAGACATAGCACAGTAGCATTTTGTATGTAACCACTGGGGATGTAAAACAATGTAAACACATGTAACAACTCTGATATATATACATTTATACAAGTGTTTACTCATAAATAATGTTTCAAATTGAATTGGTATGGTGGAGTGAGTTAGACATCGACACACAGCCCAACTGTTAAGCGTGTGGTTGTTCACGATCGAGGAAGGATGATTAAGGATTGATGCATGAAAATGCGAAAAAATTTGTACGTATTTTGGTAAGTTGAGGGTCGTGACAATGCATGTCATGTCATTTTCCTTCCCACATCCCATTTTCACAATTATATCATAATACATTTCAATTCACTTATGGCTCAATAGCTAATCATAATATTTCTAGCGCCATAACTACTGAAATTGTTGTAAAGTACGTACAAATATCTCTATCGCTAACATACAATCCCTTACCTCGAATCGCGCTTGTATTCTCCTTCGTCTCTTTATCTCCGTTCATGATCTAGGTTAATCGTGTTCCAACGTATTCTAAATCTACACGTGCAAATCATTAAGTTATTTTCCTTTTCGTCTCCCAAACATTCACATTGTCATTTATTTATCTATTCATACTTCTCAAGTCTTTTATCATATTTCACCTTTTCCCTAGTATCACTATATCTTCTCTTAAGTTTTCCATCACTCCTCTATAAATATTTCTCCATGAATTCCCTCTTAATATTACTCTCTCATCACTACAATCATCATTTCTATCTATATTTCACATGCCATTCAACCCATAAGGTGTCTAGAAACTCATATTTAAAGTTTGAGGGTTAAAGAACTTACCTAGCTTAGCTTTCTCCTTAGCTAAACTTGTGGTAGCTTATTCTCCTCCTCTTGATCAAACTAATGTGTGATTTTTGGGTATGTTGTTTTCCTTACTTCAAGGAACAACTTCCCCTCCTTGAGCTTCTTCCAAATCTGGTTGGAATGTAGTTATATTTAGAGTGAGAAAGCTTGATCATTTGAGAGAAAATGATAGGTGTGGTTTTGGTAGGAAGAAAATTTGATTTTCAGCTCAATCTTGTGCTCTTTTTATTGATGCAGAGACATGAGATCGATCTGATCCCTTGTGGAGATCGATCTTTGCATGGTTTGGTAGTCCTTTTACCTAATGTAACTACTACCAGATCGATTTGCTCTTCATGATGAGATCGATCTGTTGCAAGTAAAAGTCTTCTTAGAGATTAATCATCCTCTTGTAGGAGATCGATCTGTTTCTTTGTGAGAGATCGATCTCTTCCAGGCTGAAACTTAAGGAGATTGATCTGCCTTCTCATAAGATCAATTTGCCTTGTTCAATTGAACTAATACTTGACATTTTGTAAGAGGGCATCAATCTCTCCTTCATGGGAGATCGATCTACTCTTCCTTTGCATCCCAATTTCTGCAGTTTTCTGTAGATTTCCAATGTGTAATTCATCCTTAATTGGCTAATTGTTTATTTTACATTCCGTGCACAACCAACTTATAATAGTTTCCATTCCTTACGATTTATAGACAATAAAACTTGTGCACACAACTTGAAATCATGAATTATACATTAGATTTCATAACTCATACATCCTTTATTGTCTATACATAGGTAACAATATGCACATACATCATAGCTTCATAAGGAAATACATGTAAAACTACAGGCATTACATTTCTCCCCTCCTTAAAAAATTTGGTCGTCCAAATTGAACAAAGTCTATTCCTAAAAAAGTTGAGGATACTTTTCCTTCATCAAGTCCTCTAACTCCCAGGTGGCTTCCTTTGATGTATGATGTTGCCACAGGACCTTAACCAATAAGATCGACTTGTTCTGCAACACTTTCTCTTTTCTATCCAGTATCCGGATCGATTTCTCTACATATGACATATTCTCCTTGAGCTCCAACAGCTCATAGTTAATTACATGTGCTAGATTCGGATGGTACTTCTTGAGCATGGAAACATGGAAGACATTGTGGACCTCCGCTAGCTCAGGTGGTAAGGCTAGCCTATATGCTATATCTCCCACTCTATCCAAAATCTCAAAAGGACCGATGTAACGAGGACTTAGTTTTCCCTTCTTTCTGAACCTCGTTATTCCCTTAGAAGGAGATACTTTTAGAAATACAGACTCACCCAGAAGGAACTCGAGTGGCCTTCGTCTCATGTCAGCATAGTTCTTTTGTCGACTTTGAGCTGTTCGTAACCTCTCACATGTTATCCGAACATCCTCTGAGGTTTGTCTAACCAAATCTAGAGTGAGCAATTGTCTGTCACCAACCTCTTCCAAGCTAATAGGCGATTAGCATCTACGACCATATAATGCATCATAAGGGGCCATACCAATACTTGAGTGATAACTGTTGTTGTAGGTGAACTTAATCAGTGGCAAGTGATCGTCCCATGAGCATTTAAAGTCCAGCACACATGCTCTCAACATATCCTCCAAGGTCTGTATAGTCCTCTCTAACTAACCATCTGTTTACGGATGGAAAGCGGTGCTAAAGTTCAATTGGGTCCTCATCGCTGCTTGAAAATGTCCCCAAAAGTGAGAAGTGAAGTAGGTATCCCTATCAGAAACAACACTCACTGGGAGTCCATGCACTCTCACTATTTCCCGTACATACAAGTTCGCTGATAATTCTATATCTTTAGAATTATTTGTGCTTAATTTTCTAATTAATTATTTAAATCCCCAATTTATTTTGTTAATTATCCCCTTTATTTAATTAAAATTCTCATGTTTGCATATAAATTAAATCCAGATGAATTTTGAATATTTCGGTAGAAAATGGACCGGAATTGGGCTAAAATCGAGATTGAACCACGCGGACAACACGAGTCATGCCACCTAGCACATCCAATTGGACAAGAAGACCGATGACATGTAAATATCTTTTCAAGAGCCAATGGTGTGAAGACAAGTGGTCAAAAAAAACCAACTCATCACGGATGTGGAAATTACCATTTTACCCCTAGTGTGTTTATAAATAGGAAAGAATGGCAATTGAAGAAGTGATGTAATTTTTAGGAGTAGAAGTAAGTGTAATTTTAGGAGTAGGAGTAGTGTAGGTAGAGTAGTTTTTAGAATTATTTTCCTTCCTAGTTTTTTTTTTAGTTTCCCGTTTGTTTTACTATGCATTTTCATGTTCTTCATTACAATTTGTTAAATTTCATTTTCAATAGAAATTCAATCTCTTCATTTCATGCTCTCGGTTTGGAATAATTAAGCTCTTTTATTTGCCAATTTTTAGTCACAAAGATTACTCCTTGTTATAGCTCTCGGTTTTGCATCTTAACTGGTTTATTTTCTGGATTCATTTTTTTTTTTTTTTTTGCTGAGCAGAGGAAGTAAGAAAGTTTGATTGTGACAGTGGCCATAGTCTTCATCCCTGTTCAGCATTCTATTTCTCTGTTTTATGTTTAGAAACTTTCAAGCATGTTTCATGGATTCGGGATGGTGGAAGTGGCTGATGGACACAGCTTTGCTTTCATCATTTCACCCTTTGCTTTTGCATTATTGCTTGCGGGAACGAAGTGCAGGACATGATGTGAAGAGCTAAGTTGTTGTGGTTTGCGAATGTGGTGTACACTGCTGCTGTGTGGATGAAGAGGTTGTTACTACTGAAACTTGCGAAACAGTTGGCATCGGTGAAGAACCAAGGCAGCATGTGTAGTAGCATTGATCGGGATCACATTTCCTGCTCTTTTCTCCCCTGTTCTAAGTTTCTATTTACTGTTCATCTTCATTTTCTATTTTAATTACTGGTTTTAATCATTTCATGTTTTCTATTTTCATTCATTGTTTTAGATTCACAAATCAATAATGTTTGCATGTGTGAAGCGGTGCAGTATGTTAATAGCTCGGCTGAATTAGATGAAGACATGGTGGCAGTGGATATGCATGCGTTGATGGCAACAAAGTGCTGTGTGTGTTAACAAGGCTGTTTGCTGCTATTCTTGTAAGCAGACGTGAAGTGGTAAAGAGTGACGAGGTGTGGCTGAGAAGCTGGAAACCGAGCAGGGTTGGTGAGAGTCAGAACCGAGAGCAAGCAAGTGAGCACAGCCTGGAACCGAGACACAACCCGAGGGGACTGCAGAACCGATAACGTGAAACAGCAGAAGCAGAGTCCTTCCTGGAACAGCAGCAGTTGCAGAACAGACTAAGCAGAGAGCAGCAACCCGTGAGCATGCAGAGGACACAGCTGGCCGAACCAGCAGCAGCGGACCAGAAGACAACAGCAAACAGCAGCGGACCAGAGGGCAAAGCCGAGCAATACCCGAGACCACCTGGAAATAAAATGAAAAATGTGGGTGAACAGTAAAGGGAGGGATAATTATATGGTTTAAAAACTTAAGGCTTTGTTTGGCTAATGCACTCTAGCAATTAATCCATTTCCATGCATGTGTTAGTTGTTAATTATTTAGTTTAGTCAATTATAATGCTAGGTTAGTTTAAATATTTTTTGTATGTTAATTTAATTTGTAGTGTTAATGTTTAATTAGTAGTTAATTTTATATTAAATGTTTTAGGATTTTAGTTTAGTGTAGATGCATTTAGAGTTAATTTAGATTAAATGTGTTTCATGCATTTTTTAATTTAGTCTTTATTTTCATCAAGTGTTAGTTTAGTTTAAATTGCATTTTGATTAAGTAGTTTAATTGCATTTTTAGGTTAGTTTAATTTTAGTTTAATTAATCTTGCTTTGTTATTTCCATATTTGCATTTTATTTTAATTGCGTTAATTAGTTTTAACTGTTTTAATTTTTTTTGTAGGTTTTCGATTTTAATTGCGTTGAGTACTGTAAGTAATTTTGCTCGGTTTTATTTTCTTTATTTTATAGTTTTATTATTTTATTGCTTTCGGTATTTTCAATTCTAGATTAGTAGATCACCCACCTTAATTTTATAATTTGCTAGGATATACTTAGGGTAAGATTAACCGGTAGTTAATTAAGCTAGTCAACTTCTCTGTGGGACGATAACTCGGGACTCAAATCCCATTATTACTTGTACGACCCGTGCACTTGCGGTAATACCCTTAGGGCCCATCATTCGCGAATGCACTCAAGGTATCTGTAGATCTCATGGCTAAAAAGTGTGTCGATTTCATTAACCAATCTACTATAACCTAGATAGAATCATGGTTCTTATAGGTTCTCGGTAATCCCGTCACAAAGTCCATGGTACATGCTCCCACTTCAACGTCGGTATCGGTAGAGGTCGTAATAATCCTCCAGATTTCTGATGCTCTACCTTGACCTGCTGACAAATGAGAAATCTAGCAACATACTCAGCTATATCTCTTTTCATTTTGAACCACCAATATACTTTTTGGTGATTTTGATACATTTTACTGCTCCCTGGGTGTACTGTGTATCTCGATAAGCCTCTGATAAAATCAACTCCCTAAGCTCTGGATCATTAGGGACACATATTCTATTTCTGAACCTTAGCAGTTCATCTGGAACTCAATACAAAATCAGTGTCCTCACCTTTCTGAAGTTGGCTAGTTACATCAATACACCATTGATCATTCTGTTGAGCTTGTCGAATTCTCTCAATCAATTTTGGTTCTAATCTCAAGCTGGCTATAATCCCATAACTGCCAATCTCAGGTGAGGTCACATCCAAACTAAGGTTTGTGAATTGTTCTAAGAACTCATGCTCCAAAATCATCATATATGATACCATCCCGAGACTCTTTCTACTTAATGCATCGGCAACCACATTTGCCTTCCACGGGTGGTACAAAATCTCACAATCATAGTCTTTGAGAAGTTCTAACCACCTTCTCTGTCTCATGTTTAACTCCTTCTGTGAGAACAATACTTAAGACTCTTATGATCCGTAAGGATTTGGAATCTCTCACCATACAAGTAGTGGCACCATATCTTCAATGCAAATACTGGGGTCGCCAACTCTAAATCGTGAGTGGGATAGTTCTTCTTATGATCCTTCAGCTGTCTAGATTCAGAAGCAACTACCCTTGCATTTTACATCAAAACACAGCCTAGTCCTTGGTGTGAAGCATCTGTGTAAACTAAATAGTTCCCTGAGCTGTTAGGATTGGTGAGAACTGGCGTGGTGGTTAATATGTGCTTAAGCTCTTGAAAACTCCTTTCACATGCTTGATAATTCTATATTTTTAGAATTATTTGTGCTTAATTTCCTAATTAATTATTTAAATCTCCAATTTATTTTGTTAATTATCCCCTTTATTTAATTAAAATTCTCATGTTTGCAGATAAATTAAATCCGGATGAATTTTGAATATTTCGGTAGAAAATGGACCGGAATTGGGCTAAAATCGAGATTGGACCACGCGGACAACACGACACTTGCACATCCAATTGGACAAAAAGACATATGACATGGAAATATTATTTTTCAAGGAGCCAATGGTGTGAAGACAAGTGGCCAATCAATGCCAACTCATCTAGGATGAAAAAATTACAATTGTACCCCTAAGTGTGTGTATAAATAGAAAAAGATGGCAATTGAAAAGTAGGTAATCTAGGTTAGAATAGAAGTAATTTAGGAGTAGAGGTAAATTAGGGTAGCTTTAGTTTTTTTTTTAGGTTAAACATCTATTTTAGGTTGTATTTTTCGGAAGTTTTCTTTTGAATCTTTTCGGCTGGTGACAGCAGCCGGGATTCATCATATTTCTTCTAGGATTTGTTCAATTTCCATTCCATTATTATTTTACTGTTTGAGTTTTAATTAAAAGTTATTATTTTTATATGGTTGCTCTCGGGTTGCTTCCTATTTCGGTTTCCTTTCTTTGTTTTTCTACTATTCGTTTGGCATATTGGTCTCTTGGTGTAGCCGAGTGGCGCGAGAGACTATCGATGGTTGGTGACAGTAGCCATTGTTACCCCTTCTCGGCATTTGCTTATTTTAATAAGATTTCTATTGATTCCTCTGTTCTGCTCTGCTTTTAAATCCTTCTACTGTTCATTCTTGAGTTGATTTGATTTTGTTTTAATCCTTTGTTTGCTACTGCAAATGTGTGGTACTGGTTGAAGCAAAGCTGATGCGTGAGGGAGATCAAGCAGAAGCCATCTACGCGAGTAGCAAGGGTCGGCTACAACAGTGTCTCAGTATCTTTGCTTCATTTCAGTCCAGTATGGCGAACCTTCATTGTTTGTTTCATGATTATTATTATTTTTTATATATCTCTAGAATTCCAGTCGTATTAGAGTAATGCATTTAATTTTCTGTTATGTATCTGGTTGAAATCC
Organism: Firmiana major; assembly: GCA_033439115.1. Taxonomy (NCBI): domain Eukaryota; kingdom Viridiplantae; phylum Streptophyta; class Magnoliopsida; order Malvales; family Malvaceae; genus Firmiana; species Firmiana major. Next base: position 37,206,456 of record CM065908.1, on the reverse strand, counting down.
TGAATTTATCTTTACTGCTTGTAGTTATATTTCACTTCATCGGGTTTCTATTTGTTGCATTATAGTCAAGTTAAGTTGCAGCTTTGATACTGTTTTAACATTGCTCATTCTTATTTTATGTTGCTAAGCATTTCAGTTCTTTTGCTGTTGAATGTAGCATGGCAGAAAGATCCATTTTGTAGCATTGGTGAGGTTCAATACAGGATAGTGGAGCAGAGGACAAATGCAAACCTGAGGCAGTAGCGGGATAGGGTGACCAGTTTTTAGCTGGGCAGAGACAACACTGGTGCTTGGAGAATTCCTTTGTGAACGTGTGCTGTAGACCGAGAGCAAAGCAGTACTGAAGCTAACGCTAAGCAGCATTGGATAGTGGCCTGGAGTAGCAGCAGAACTGAGCATCAGTGGATAAACTTGCAGTAGACAGCAGTTGGATAAACCGTGAGCAGCAAAAATGAAGAAGACGTGTACAGTGTCACATATCGGGACCACTTTGGTGTTTGCAATTTGTTAAGGCCATGTTTGGCATTATGGATTTGTTTCATTTAAAGTTACCATGCATTTCTATTAATTGTTATTGCTTTTACTTTAGTTTATTAACTTAGCTAGAATTAGAGTATTGAATTAATTTGCTTAGTAGTTATATTTTCTTAGTTTATTAGTTTAAGGCTTAGTTTAATTTCATTAATAGTTAATTTTCTTTTTACAATTGGAACTAAGGTTTTGCATTTAGAATTAATTTAGATTAAATGTGTTTCATGCATTTTTAATTTAGTCTTTATTTTCATTAAATTTTAGTTTAATTTAATTTGCATTTTAATTAGTTTACTTACATGCATTTTTATTTTAAGTTTGTTTAAATTTTAAATTAATTTTATTTCTATATTTCCATATTTGCAGTTTATTTTAATTGCGTTATCTTTTGCAGGTATTTTCTTTTATTGCTTGAAGCCCTGTAAGTACTTTTAGCTTGGTTTTATTTTCTTTATTTTTTAATGTTTATTATTTTCAGTACTTTTAATTTTAGCCATGTGAGTAATCTTAGCTCGATTTTATTTAGTTCTTTTTATTTTATTGCTTTTCAGTATTTTTAATTAGCCTTAGTAGATCACCAACTTTAATTTTATAATTTGCTAGGATATACTTAGGGTAAGATTAACTGGTACTTAATTAGGCTAGTCAACTTCTCTGTGGGATGATAACTCGGGACTCAAATCCCATTATTATTTGTACAATCCGTGCAGTTGCAGACAATATCTTCAGGGCGTGTCAAGTTTTTGGCACCGTTGCCGGGGAAGTTTTAATTAGTCGTTAATTAATATCGGTGAAATTATGCTTAGATGTAATTCTAGCTTGTGAATATTTAGGGTGTAAATATTTTGAAGTTTAATCTAGATTAGTGAATTGAAAAATTAAAATTAAAAAAAAAATTTCTGAGGACTTTTAGATGTTTGTATGCGTAGAGCCGGGAGTTACGATAGCTTTCCTCTAGATCTTGAAATTGAACGCACTCTTAGAAAAATTCGAAAGGACTCTAGGAAATTTATAGCTCCGCAGCAAAACACGATGGCAGGAAATAGGGAAATCAGGACCGTTGGAGATTATGCAGTGCCGACGATTGGAGGATATTATACTGGCATTAGGCCACCAGCTGTCCCTACTAATAACTTCGAAATTAAGCCTTCCATCCTCCAGATGATCTAGACCTCTTTACAGTTCTGTGGGCTTCCACATGATGACCCACATGCTCACCTTGGGCAATTTTTGGACTTGTGCAACACGTTCAAACACAATGGGTTATTTGATGATGCGCTTAGGCTTAGATTATTCCCCTTCTCGCTTAGGGATAGGGCGCGACACTGGTTAACCTCCTTGCCTTCAGGATCCTTTTCTACATGGGACGAGTTAGCCCATTAATTTCTAGCTAAGTTTTTCCCTCCCTCTAAAATGGCCAGACTCCGCAGTGACATATCTTCCTTTGCTCAATACGACTCTGAAACTCTTTACGAAGCATGGGAACGATATAAGGAGCTTCTTAGGAACTGCCTCACCATGGCCTACCTTTGTGGTTGCAAGTCCAGACCTTCTACAACGGACTTACAAGCCCAAATAGGACCATTGTTGACGCTGCTGCGGGTGGAGCGCTAATGTGTAAAATAGAGGAGGAAGCTTACGAGTTGTTAGAAAAGATGGCGGCTAATAACTATCTATGGTCCTTGGAGAGGCATTTGCCAAAGAAGTCGGTAGGTATTTATGAGCTCGACACACTGTCTACCTTGACCTCTCAAATCGCTAACCTTACGAAGAAGGTAGAGTCACTCAGTACCCAACATAATCCTCCCACTAGTCCTAACCCTGTGTATTCTGTCCAAAGTCCTTTTCTTTCCTGCGAGCTGTGTAGTGGTACCCACTCTGTAGATAGGTGTCCGCTCAACTTAGAATCGGTTCAGTATGTTGCTCCCCCTACGCAACAGAACAACCCTTTTTCAAACACCTATAATCCAGGGTGGAGGAACCATCCTAACTTCTCCTGGAGCCAAAACCAAGGGCAAACTTCTAACTCCATATCTGTAGGACCCCCTAGTTTTCAAGCTCTACCGGTTCAGGTACCACCACAACATCCATTTCCTCATCATCTGCCTTCTCATCATCCCCATCCACCTTAATTTCATAATCATCCACATTACTTCCATTAACCACCACCACCACCACCTATCTAGACACAACATATACTTGCACTAGCACCAGCAGCTGAGAAGAAGCCCTCGCTTGAGGAAATGTTCATGACTATCTTGCAAAATCAAGCTGCCTCAATTAAGAACTTAGAAGTTTAGGTTGGAGAAATAGCTAGTGCTCTTAGCCAACGTCCTCAAGGGACCCTTCCTAGTAACAATAAAGTTAATCCTGTTAAGCAAAGGGAGGGTAAGGAACATGTTATATCCATCACCCTTAGGAGTGGCAGAGAGATACATGAGCCACAAGTTAAGTCTGGACCTGAACAACCCATAGTTGATAAACCCTTAAGTTCTAAAGAGGCTGCTCAGAAGGAGCAGGAACATCAAGATCAAGCTGCAAAAGAATCCAAGCTAGGTGCTTCTTCATCTATACCTTCTTCTTCTTCATTGCCTTCCTCGCCCTCTGATTCTACACAGGTTCCCACTACATTGCCTCTAGTTAAACCACCAGTACCTTTTCCTCAGAGGTTCCAAAATAAAAAACTGGAATAACAATTTGCTAAATTTCTTGAGGTTTTTAAGAAGCTTCACATCAACATTCCTTTTACAGATGCTTTAGAGCAAATGCCAAGTTATTTGAAGTTTCTAAAGGATATCCTCTCGAGGAAGAGAAGACTGGAAGATTATGAGATGGTAGCTTTAACTGAGGAATGTAGTGCAATTATCCAGAGGAAATTACCCCCAAGCTCAAGGATCCCAGGAGTTTTACCATACCCTGCACTATTGGAAATCTGTTCTTTGGTAGAGCCCTGTGTGATTTAGGAGCCAATATCAATCTGATGCCTTTGTCTATCTACCAAAAGTTAGGAATATGGGATATCAAGCCTACCACAGTGACCCTTCAGCTAGCTTATTGATCCATTAAATATCCGAAGAGGGTAATTGAAGATGTGTTAGTAAAGGTGGACAAATTCATTTTCCCTGCGGATTTTATCGTGTTGGACATGGAGGAAGACAGGGAAGTCCCCATTATACTAGGTGATACGCCCAAATGGTATTGTCCGCAAGTGCGCGGGTCGTACAAGTAATAATGGGATTTGAGTACCGGATTATCGTCCCACAGAGAAGTTGACTAGCCTAATTAACTACCGGTTAATCTTACCATAAGTATATCCTAGCAAATTATGAAGTTTTGATTATGGGTGGTCTACTAAATTTGAAATTAAAAATACTGAAAATAACAAAAGCTATAAACTAAAGAAAAAAACCGAGCTAAGATTTACTTACCGAGCTCCACGCAATTAAAGAAAATACATGCGAAAGCTAACGCAATTAAAATAAAATGCAAATATGGAAATAAAGAAATAAAATTAAACTAAACTAAAATTCAAACAAACTTAAAATAAAAATGCATGTAATTAAACTAATAAAAATTGCAAATTAAACTAACCTCAAATCTAATAAAAATGAAAACTAAATTAAAAATGCTGGAGGGGAAAAATAGTGGGATGAGAAAACCACAGCTCAGAAAGGAAAAGGATGCTAACAAGTAGATATTGTACTATCTACATAGCCCATGCATGATTAATAAAATCATATTTCATTTATGAATAGAATTATCAATAGAAAATGCATTTAAACATTCTTCTCTCAGAGGCATTTCCATAAAAATAAATGCTCAATAATTTCATATAAGAACATGTCACAAACAATGCTATCACGGTATAAGCATTGAAAACAAGATAATTATCAAGTCACTTTTCTCTTTTCTGATTTTCTCAGATCATTTATTTTCATCACTTTTCTCTTATCTATGAGACAGGTATGGCATTTAGGCAAACAAATATCCATGACATATGGCCATATTCAGTGATCCTAGGCCTCACTAATCAGGTGTGCACATGGCATCACTCGCCTGAAGGGGGATGGGTCAGTCCTACCCTTTGGCTCATCTCAATCATCATCATCTTCCTCATCACATCACATATACTCACGGTAAATCGTACTCTATGTGTCATCTATGCGATACTCATACTCGCGTGCATACAACACGGTACATAGTATTCCCCGGACAACTACACGGTGCAGCGTACACCCGTGAACCCAGTCTATCCACCCTACACCGATGGACTCATCATCCTAAACTATGTCTCATACACCAGGCGAGCAGAGTCAGCGTGAAACACAGTCTCCGTAAGGCTCTAGCGTGGTATCTCTCAGTGCGAGCAATCGCTTCTAACACTGTATCATCTCAAAAATCATTGTGTGAGCCAGGCTCCAGCACATTATCATCATCATAAAACCATAGAAACTTGTGCGAGCGAAACTCCAGCACCAAAATCATCATCATAAAACCACGTGCGAGCTATGCTCCAGCACCGTTTGTCAAGTCATGAAAACGTATGCGAGTAAGACTTTAGCATAGTCAAAATCATCAAAGCAAGTGTGAGCTAAGGCTCCAACACCAATTCACATCTCAAATATGATAAGTGTCTATTTTTCTCTTTTTAAAACTCAAATCATGTTCATTAATGTAACATGTTATTCCATACTAAATATGCAAAACTAGCTAGCCTATCCATCATCGTTTCACCGTCACAAAAACAACATAAAGTTGGAAAAGCATTGAAATCATGCATGTCATGTCTTTTTCCTTCCCACATCTCATTTTCACAATTATATCATAATACATTTCAATTCACTTATGGATCAATAGCTAATCATAATATAGCATCATAACTACTGAAATCACTGTAAAGTACCTACGAATATCTCTATCGCTAACATACAATCCTTTACCTTGAATCATGCTTGTATTCTCCTTCATCTCTTTTACTCCGTTCGCGATCCGGGTTAATCGTGTTCCAACGTATTCCAAATCTACACGTGCAAATCATTAAGTTATTTTCCTTTCCTTCTCCTAAACATTCACATTGTCATTTATTTATCTATTCATACTTCTCAAGCCTTTTATCATATTTCACCTTTTCCACTAGTATCACTATATCTTCTCTTAAGTTTTCCATCACTCCTCCATAAATATTTCTCCATGAATTCCCTCTTAATATTACTCACTCATCACTACAATTATCATTTCTATCTATATTCCATATGCCATTCAACCTATAAGGTGTCTAGAAAATCACATTTAAAGTTTGAGTGTTGGAGAATTTACCTAGCTTAGCTTTTTCCTTATCCAAACTTGTGGTAGTCTATTCTCCTCCTCTTGTTCAAACCAATGTGTGATTTTTGGGTATGTTATTCTCCTTACTTCAGGGAATAACTTCCTCTCTTTGAGCTTCTTTCAAATATAGCTGGAATGTAGTGATATTTAGAGTGAGAAAGCTTGATCTTTTGAGAGAAAATGATAGGTGAGGATTTGGTAGGAAGAAATTTTGATTTTTAGCTCAATCTCGTGCTCTTTTTATAGATGCAGAGACATGAGATCGATCTGGTCCCTTGTGGAGATCGATCTCTGCATGGTTTGTGATAGGCCCTAGAGGTAATGTCCGCAAGTGCACGGGTCGTACAAGTAATAATGGGATTTGAGTCCTGAAATTATCGTCCCACAAAGAAGTTGACTAGCCTAATTAAGTACCGGTTAATCTTACCCTAAGTATATTCTAGCAAATTATGAGATTAAGGTGGGTGATCTACTAATCTAGCATTGAAAATACCGAAAGCAATGAAATAATAAAACTATAAAATAAAAAAATAAAACCGAGCAAAATTACTTACAGTGCTCAACGCAATTAAAATCAAAAACCTACAAAAGAAATTAAAACAGTTAAAACTAATTAACGCAATTAAAATAAAATACAATTATGAAAATAACAAAGCAAGATAAATTAAACTAAATTTAACAAACCGAAAATGCAATTAAACTACTTAATCAAAATGTAATTTAAACTAAACAAAAGCTTAATGAAAATAAAATCCTAGGAAATTGAGAAAATAACTATAAAACTAAATGTCTAAAATATTAACTCTAAACTAATCCTAACTATATCTACTTACTAATTTAACAATAAAATTTAACTAATGCATGTAACAAATTTAATCTAACTTAACTAATGCATGTTAAAAATAAAGATGAGCTAAGAACATAATTAAATCTATTTCATGAACTAATTAAGAAAAATGGATTATTGTGCAAAAGGTAATTGCCAAACAAGCCTTATGCATTTTTAAACCATTCCCTCCATATACTATTCATCCTTCATTTCTTCATTTCCATTTCCAGGTATGGCTCGGTTTTTGCCCTCTGGTCCACTGCGTCCTACTGTTGCATCTGATGTATCTCGGTTCCAGATGCTCACGGGTTCCTGCTGCCTAGTCTGTTCTCGGTTCAGGGCTACTCTCGGTCTGCTACTCCAGGTGCTGTTCCAGCTTGCTTCAGCAACTCTCACTAACTCTGCTGCATCCAGTCTGTCTATGGCTCTTGGTTTCATGTATTTCTTCTCTGCCCATGCTTCAATCACCAGTCTTCTACACCATGCTCCTGATTCCCTGCCTAACTTAATTCCAGCAGTGTTATACAGCAGTGATGACACAGTCCTGTAATGCCATCATCCTCATCGCGTGCCCAGAAAATAAATGAACCAAGATAAAAAAAAACAGAGATGAACAGAGTGGAAGCTAGTCACCGATTTGCTGCTATGGTGAACTCATTCTATGTTCTATAATGAATGGTGATAGTAGGTAACAAAAAGCAAGGTGGAAATACTTAACTAAATAAAAGAAAAACAGGAAGTGCAGTGATGAACAAATGCAAAACCGAGAGGCATAAATATACTCAGTAGAAAATAATAGAGGTTAGCATTAATATGCAGAAAAAGGACAGCATATGCGTAGTACAATCAATGAAGCGAAAACCAAACCTTTCAAGGATACCAACAATAAACCGAATAGGAAGAAGCAACATTTTACAACAGACCATTAAAATGAGATTGTAAATAATTGAATAGCAAAGTAACGTGAAACTAGTCTCGGATTGCTTCATTCCTTTCTCCAACCAAGGTTCCATATTGCCATTGATGAGAATAAATACTAAGCATCAGCCCACATCAAAGCATCAAAACCAAAGGGATGATCAAGGGAAGAAAGTGCAACCGAATGCATCAAGGGAGCTCAAACCGAGAGCTAAAAAAAAAATAAAGATTGCTTCAACTAAAAACAGAAACAAAGTATGAAACCGAGAATGAATCTACTAGACAATAAGCTATGAAAATAAAACTAAGGAAACATAAACAATGTTCAAGGAAAAACCGAGAGCATGAAAATGAAGGTGATTTTTCATTGAAAATGAAAGTTAACAAAGATTAATGAAGAACATGAAATGAATAGTAAAATATTGAGAAAAATGACTAACAGAAAATGGAGAAAACTTAAGAACCAAATAAAACCTAAGAATACCTTAAAACTATTCTACCCTAAAAATTACATCCTCCTTCAATTGCCATCTTTTTCTATTTATAAACGCACTAGGGGTAAAATGGTAATTTCCACAACCTTGATGAGTTGGCTTTTTTTGGCCACTTGTCTTCACACCATTGGCTCCTTGAAACGATATTTCCATATCATCGATCTTCTTGTCCAATTGGATGTGCTAGTTGGCATGACTCGTGTTGTCCGCGTGGCTCAGCGTGGCTCAATCTCGATTTTAGCCCAATTCCGGTCCATTTTCTATCGAAATATTCAAAATTCATCCGGATTTCATTTATCTGCAAACATGAGAAGTTTAATTAAATAAAGGGGATAATTAACAAAATAAATTGGGGATTTAAATAATTAATTAGGAAATTAAGCACAAATAATTCTAAAAATATAGAATTATCAGTTTGATAGTCCTTTTACCTAACGTAACTACTACCAGATCGATCTGCTCTCCATGATGAGATCGGTCTGTTGCAAGCAAAAGTCTTCTTGGAGATTGATCTGCCTCTTGTAGGAGATCGATCTTCTCCCCACAATTCTTAACGAGATCGATCTGTTTGTAAAGGGGAGATCAATCTATTTCCTTGTGAGAGATCGATCTCTTCCCGACCGTGACTTAAGGAGATCGATCTGCCTTCCCATGAGATCGATATGCCTTATTCAATTGAACTAATACTTGACATTTTGTAAGAGGGGATCGATCTCTCCTTCATGGGAGATCGATCTGCTCTTCCCTTGCATCCCAATTTTTTGCAGTTTTCGACAAATTTCCAATGCGTAATTCATCCATAATTGCCTAATACCACATTTTATATTCCGTGCACAACCAACTTATAATAGTTTCCATTCCTTACGATTCATAGACAATAAAACTTGTGCACACAACTTGGAATCATGAATTGTACATTAGATTTCATAACTCATACATCCTTTATTGTCTATACATAGGTAACAATGTGCACATACATCATAGCTTCATAAGGAAATACTTGTAAAACTATAGGCATTACACAATGCTCCAGTACGGCTTTCTTGCTTAGTCAATCAATATAAAATCACGTACGAACAAGGCTTGAGTACGACTTTCATGCATTTTATCGGTAAAAAACTCAAAGCCCATCTTTGTACCCCTCTGTATCTGCCCGACAATATCACTGCACTACTGATTAACTCGCTGAGCCTGTCGAATTCGATCTACCAAATCCGGTTCCAACTGCAGGCTACCTATCATAAATCCACCATCAGCACTGGGCGGGGTCGTATCCAAACTGAGGTTTGTGAACTGTTCTAACAGCTCGTATTCCCTAACCATCATGAATGATACCATCCCGAGATGCTTCCTACTCAATGCATCAGCAACCACATTTGCTTTACCCGGGTGGTACAAGATCTCATAATCATAATCCTTTAAGAGCTCGAGCCATCTCCTCTGTCTCATGTTCAACTCTTTCTCCGAGAACAGGTATTTAAGGCTCTTGTGACCCGTAAACACTTAAAATTTCTCTTCATAAAGGTAGTGGTGCCATGTCTTCAGTGCAAACACCATCGCTGCCAACTCCAAGTCATGGGTTGGGTAGTTCCTCTCATGATCCTTTAACTGTCTTGATCCATATGCAACTACCTTCCCATTCTGCATCAATACACAGCCCAGTCCTTGGTGTGAAGCATCCGTATACACCAAGAAACCTCTTGAGCTGGTAGGAATGGTGAGGATCGGAGCTATGGTTAATCTCCTTTTCAACTCCTCAAAGCTTTCCTCACACTTATTGTCCCATACAAACTCTACATTTTTCCTTATGAGACGTGTTAATGGAGCAGCTAATCTTGAGAATCCCTCTACAAACCTTCAGTAATACCCAGCTAAACCCAGGAAACTCATGATCTCTGTCACTGTCTGGGGTCTCTGCCACTGAACTACGGCCTCAATCTTAGATGGATCCACTGATACTCCATCCTTCGATACTATGTGACCCAGAAGAGAGATCTGTTCCAACCAAAAGTCGCACTTACTGAGTTTAGCGTACAACTTCTTCTTTCGGAGGGTCTGTAGCACTATCCTTAAATGCCTTTCATGCTCCTCTCTAAACCTTAAGTACACCAGTATATCATCAATAAACACAATAACAAATCGATCCGAATACTTGTGGAATACCTCATTCATCAACGACATAAAAGCTGTGGAAGCATTCGTCAACCCGAATGGCATAACCATAAACTCATAATGTCCATACCGGGTGCGAAAAGCTGTCTTAGGTACATCTCCACTCCGTATCTTCAATTGATGGTACCCTGATCTCAGATCTATCTTGGAAAAGATCTACGCTCCTTTAAGCTGATCCAACAAGTTATCGATGCGTGGAAGGGGATATTTATTCTTGATGGTGGCCTTATTCAACAACCGGTAATCTATACACAGTCGGAGGCTTCCATCCTTCTTCCATACAAACAGAATCGGTACTCCCCAAGGTGAGATACTCGGCTTGATGAACCCCTTCTCTAGTAACTTTTGCAGCTGTTTCCTTAGTTCTTCCAACTCAACTTTAACCATTCTATATGGTGGCTTGGATATCGGCTCTGTACTAGGTGCCAAGTCTATACCAAACTCTATCTCCTTATTTGGAGGTAACCCTGGTAACTCATCCGAAAAGACATCTGGAAACTCCTTAACCACTGGTATGTCTCTCAATTCCGGACGTGCCTTATCCGTCTCAATCACATAAGCGATGAACCCTTCACATTATTCTTTCCACCATTAGTAATCACAAATCATCATATTCACACACAAGATTGATAAACAGATTTATCTTTCATACATCATGTATCAAGATTGTACTCATCACACCTATAATAATCATGTTCTTTAATTTCATTTCACAAAATTCACTAGAAGGTTCTCTATATTTGGAAACATCAAAGTTTTTGCGTGATAATCCATAACAACATGATTTGCAGCCAGCCAATCCATCCCTCGGATTACATCAAAATCACCCATATTTAGTAAAATTAAATTGGCTGCCATTTCTTTACCTCTTATCCCCATCTTAAAATCTCTATATACATGCTCAGTCAACTGACTATCATTCATAGGGGTAGATATCATCAACATTTTATCTAGCAGTGTGGGTTTTACATGCTTCGACAATTTGTATGCAAAGTATGGTGATACAAAGGAATGCATGGCACCAGGATCAAACAGTACATAAGCTTCTAAATCAAAGATTTGGATGATACCTTTTACGACATCCGAAGATTGATCCGCAGTGTCCTGGTCCAGTGCATGCACTCGCCCTCTGCTTACCCCCACTGCTTGCTTCCCCTTTTCCTCAGCTGTAGCCCTCCTCTTCGGAGCAGCTGTCCCAATTGGAGCTCTTCCTGGCTCCTTGCCCTTCTACGAGGCTCTCTCTGTCATCTCTGGGCAATCTCTGTGTCGGGACCAGTTCTCAATCCTTGACTTTAACCAAAAGCCACTATAAATTTTTCGCATTTTTAACTTACCTTTCCTCTCTTCAATGGTTGGGCTGTGATTCGATGTCAGAGTCTTCACTTACCACATCATCCATTATCATACATGTCAATATATTATTACTTACTGTAACTGCTTTTATTATACATGTAAGATTATATAAAATCTCATATAAATACATTCCCCATATTACATATACATCACTGTGCTGTTTCTATGTTTAGATACACAACTGTACATAATAGGTATACCTGCCAATCGATAGGAACTAGCAGTGGACTCTGGGATACTGTCCCTCGATAGCTCTCGCTCTACTGACGCTCTGTAGAGAGATGTAAAGAAAGGGAGGTGAGCATACAACGCGCTCAGTAAGAAAATCAGGCAAGCAAGTAGATATCAACACTATCTACTCAAAATAATGCTATGCCTTGAAAACATTATTTCCTTTACTCGCTTTAAAAACATGTCTTGAAATATAATATATATACTTGTACAGAATAAATCCCATGTACAGAAAATCATGCTTTCTTTCTCAAATGTAAGCATGTAGTGCAAAACAATGCATCGTATATAAATCATGCCTTTATGTAAATCATGCCATGTATATTTAAATCACAATAAATATGGCATCAAATGATTCACAACACAAAATCGGAGTCCGACCCATCCCTCAGGTCTATCCGCAGTTTAAATCATTCAATCAATGTGATATATCATGTAAGACTCTGTGGTTTAATGCAAATAATATCCTGGACTATGATCATATCCGAAAAGTGATCCCAAGCAACACAGTACTCGGTGTGCGGGGCATCACTGCTGCAATGGGAGGATGGTCAGTCCACTACAGCCGTCAGCTATACGTAACACACGGTACAGTGTACACCTCGTGCTACTCAGACACGGTACAAAGTACACCCGTGGACCCTCACAGCCAAGGTGCCTCCTATAGGATTTAGCCCTCGTAACTATGGAAATATTTATACCACATTCACAAATACCTTCATGCTGGCCATCCTCTGAAAATGTGACACTCAGTCACACAAGAATGCGGCATGAATAGGTACCATGTATATAATATCACATACAGTGTGCGTCCTCGAGTGCGACACACAGTCGACACTGCGCTCGAACACCGTTTCACATCACAAACTCAACTCTAGTGCGAGCAATCTCCAGCAACTAGGTCAATGCATAGTTCATGTATTAAATCAAGTACGAGCAATAGCTCCCAGTACTATGCTATGCATATATCAAATCAAGTACGAGCAATAGTTCCAGTACTATGTCATGTATAAACCATGAAGAATCGAGTACGAGCAACGCTCCAATACTCTGTCATGTATCTCATGTAAAACTCGAGTACGAGCTAATCGCTCCAGCACTCTGTCATGCATATATCATATAAAACTGAGTACGAGTAAAACTCCAGTACTCTATCATGCATGTCATGGAAATCTAGTGCGTATAAAAATCCAGCACTAATGTATGTGGAAAACATATGAATCCCAGTGCGAGCTGTGCTCTAGCACGATTCATTCTCACATAATATGATAGATGGCTATTTAAAAGGGATTGTTTTTAAAACATTAAAATCAGCACTATAAAGTGTGCTTAAGTCACATCAACCTTAAAATCATTAGCCCATCTATTTATTTTCATGCTAATAGCAATTAAACACTCACAATAGTATTTTCCATGCTTTTTGCAACTTCTCACAAAAGTTGACTTTTTGACTAACTAGGGGCAAAATCGTAATTTGCCACTATCGGGTCGCAATAATTATTATTCACTTTCTCTGACCCTCAGAGTTTTTAAGTGAATGTAAAAGCAGATGAAAATACGTGCAGTTATCTCTAACTACTCGCAAAAGTCCCTTACCTCGGATCACGTCACGTGACCTCACTTCCTCGGTGCTGCTCAATCTCGCAGTCCGATCAACTCTCAATGTAAACTCCGGAGCTGTAAACAACCATTCCTCAGGTTAATTATACTTTTCCTACTGTATTATACATTAATACAGTCTATTATCCCTTAATGGGCCTCAAAATCCTTAATGGGCCTTAATCCGTATTAAGCCCGTTTTCCACTTATTATTTCCCTTCATCAGGGTCTATCGACTCATTGGGCCTATCAATACCCATTGGGCTTTATTCCAAGCTCTTTGGATAGCCCGTATATCATTTACGACAGTTAATTCAAAATTCCAATTATAATTCACTAAATATGGAATTTAATCCGAAATGCGTAAAATAAATCTTAAATACGCAATAATCACATAATTTATCGTAAATAAACTTTACTTACCCGAGAATATGCGATGGTACGCAAATCGAAGTTCGATCAGGCTTCCGTTCGAAATTTATCGTCAAACTGCACAATTTATTATATTTAACTCCGGGTCAATTTTCGATTAAATATAATTTAAATAAATTCATCAGAAATCAAATCGGTCACTTTTGACCTCGTATCGACTTACCCGAAGTCCGGTGAAATCCCAAAAATTTTCCTTTTTCCTTTTTCTTTCTTTTTCCTCTTTTTCCCCTGTTCTCCTTGGCTGAACCGGTCCGGTCCGGTTCAGCACAGAACCTTCTCCCCTGAACCGCCGACCGGTTCAGGCATCCTTTGGCCATGCCGGCCTATTCCGACCGATTCCCGACGCATCACCACCGCAGTTTGGCGCGCCTAAGCCTGGGCAACACTCGGCTGGGCTCGATCGGGACCAAGCATCGTCGGTGGCCGTCGGATCTCTTCTTTTCCTCCGCGGCTTCTCCTCTTCGATTCGCCAGCGTCCGGCGTCGGTGGAGGGCGTGACCGGTTCCGATGGGTGCGCACGGTGTCGGGCTTCCTTTTTCGACCGCTTACCTGCCCGTGGGGTGGCCGGTGCTCGCCGTCCGGTGGTCTTCTCCCTCGGGTCTGCTTCCACGCGGTTTCTCTCCATTTTTCTCTCTCCCCGTGTTTCCTCTTCAGATTTCATTTTTTTTTCTTTTTATTTATAATATATTATTATTATTATTTTATTATAAAATAATAATAAATATCCCATAAATATCTAAAAATATCTCAAAAAATCATATTAAATTCATTTAATCCGTAAATGAATTTATCAGTCCGATTTTATCTTTTCGGTATATTTTTTCACTATTTTGGGGCTCATTTTTCGAGGCAAAAATTTTGATAAATTCTAATAAATTTATATCTTGATCAATTGGGCTCGAAATTAAATATTTTCCTCGATTTTGATCAAGATTCCTCAATTTCATATTTTTAATGAAATTATCTTATCGAAATTATACCGAATTTCAGTCATTTGACCGTTTTACCCCTGCACTCGTTCGGGAATCAATTTAACCCTTATCTCGCTGTTATGTAGCTTACATGCATTTTTAATTTCTCAAATTGTCGATTGCATGTTAGTAAATACTCTTCTTATGATTCAACTATGTAATTACATAGTGTTCATACACATAGGAATCATAAGGTACAAGCTACAAAAATCTGGGTCTGACAATCCTCCCCCACTCAGAAAATTTGGTCCTCCAAATTAGAACCAAGTCAGTCCTCAAATAGGTGAGGGTACTTCTCTCGCATCAGACTCTCTAGCTCCCAAGTAGCTTCCTCTGAAGTATGATGCTGCCAGAGAATCTTCACTAATCCGATGGTCTTCGATCTCAATACCTTCTCCTTCCTATCCAATATCCGAATCGGTCTCTCAACATATGACATGTCCTCTCGGAGCTCCAAAGGCTCGTAACTAATCACATGTGACGGATCCGGGTGATACTTCCGAAGCATCGATATGTGGAAGACGTTGTGGACACCTGATAAGTCCGGTGGCAATGCCAACCTATACGCCTTATCTCCCACTCGATCAAGTATCTCAAAGGGTCCAATATAGTGAGGATTTAGTTTCCCTCTCTTCCCAAATCTCGCTATGCCCTTGGAAGGAGAAACTCTCAAAAACATGGATTCACCAACTGTAAACTCTAGTGGCCTACGTCTCCTGTCAGCGTAACTCTTCTGTCTGTTCTGAGCTGTCCTTAGTCTCTCTACTATCAGGCGGACGTCCTCAGATGCTTGCGTAACCATGTCAGGAGCGAAAATCTTACGGTCACCCACTTCTTCCCATCCAATAGGGGAACGACATCTACGACCATACAAAGCCTCATACGGTGCCATCCCGATACTCGAATGATAACTGTTGTTATAGGCGAACTCGGCTAGTGGCAGGTGGTCATCCCAGGAGCCTCGATAGTCTAGCACACATGCTCTCAACATGTCCTCCAGAGTCTGTATGGTCCTCTCTGACTGACCATCTGTCTGAGGATGAAAAGCGGTGCTTATACTCAACTGGGTTCCCATAGCTTCCTGAAAATGTCCCCAAAAGTGAGATGTGAAGCGGGAATCCCTATCAGAAATTATGCTCACTGGTACACCGTGTAACCTCACTACCTCGCGTACATACAGTTCTGCTAATGAACTCAGAGTATCGGTCGCTCTCATAGCTAGAAAGTGGGCTGACTTCGTCAGTCTGTCGACGATCACCCATATAGCATCGTGATTCCTACGGGTCCTCGGTAAACCCATCACGAAATCCATGGTGATATGCTCCCATTTCCATGTCGGTATAGGTAGAGGCTGCAATAACCCTGTAGGTTTCTGATGCTCTACCTTCACCTACTGACATATGAGACACTTTGCCACGAAGTCTGCTACATCTCTCTTCATACCCGACCACCAGTATACCTTCCGGAGGTTCTGATACATCTTGTTACTCCCCGGATGTAACGTATACCTCGACGAATGAGCTTCCGCCAATATCAATCTCCTGAGTCCTGGATCCTCGGGAACACACAATCTATCTCTGAACCTCAGTAGTCCATCAGAACTCAACTCAAAATCAGTCACGGTGCCCTTCTGCATCTGACTGCTCACATCCATACAAAATGGATCAGTCTGCTGAGCTACTCTGATCCTGTCCAACAGATCCGGCTCCAAGCGTAGACTAGCTATCACATAGCCTGTATCCATGTCAGAAGGCACGACTCCCAAACTGAGGCTAGCAAACTGCTCTAGCAAATCATGTTCCCTAACCATCATGTACGATACCATCCCCAGGCTCTTCCTGCTCAAGGCATCGGCTACAACGTTAGCCTTACCCGGATGATAAAGTATCTCGTAATCGTAGTCCTTCAGAAGCTCTAGTCATCTTCTCTGTCTCATGTTCAGCTCCTTCTGTGAGAACAGATACTTGAGGCTCTTGTGGTCGGTAAATATCTGGAACTTCTCGCCATACAAGTAGTGGCGCCATACCCTCAACGCAAACACTACTGCTGCTAGCTCCAAATCATGGGTCGGATAGTTCTTCTCATGATCCTTCAGCTGTCTGGATCCATAAGCAACTACCTTCCCATCCTGCATCAATACGCAGCCCAGTCCCTGATGCGAAGCATCGGTATACACTGTAAATCCTCCTGAGTTGGTAGGGATAGTGAGAATCGGAGCGGTGGTCAATCGACGCTTCAACTCCTTAAAACTCATCTCACAATCCTCGTTCCATATGAACGGTGTACTCTTACGAGTAAGACGTGTCAACGGAGCAGCCAACTTCGAAAATCCCTCAACGAATCTCCGATAGTATCCCGCTAAACCCAAAAAAACTCCTGATCTCTGTGACTGTCCTTGGCTGTTCCCACTGAACTACAGCCTCTATCTTAGATGGATCAACTGATACACCATCTCTCGATATAACATGTCCCAAAAACGAGATCTGTGACAACCAAAAGTCACACTTACTGAGTTTAGCGTATAACTCATGCTCCCGTAGCATCTGCAACACGATCCTGAGGTGCTCCTCATGTTCCTCCTTGGATCTCGAATACACCAATATGTCATCGATGAAGATGATAACAAACTGGTCCAAATATGGCTTGAACACATCGTTCATCAAAGCCATGAAAGCAGCTGGAGCATTCGTCAATCCGAATGGCATGACCAAGAACTCATAATGGCCATATCGGGTACGAAATGCTGTCTTGGGTACATCTCCACCCCGAACCTTCAGCTGATGATACCCAGACCTCAGGTCAATCTTGGAAAAGACCTGTGCTCCCTGAAGCTGATCTAATAAGTCGTCAATGCGTGGAAGGGAGTATCTATTCTTGATGGTGGCCTTATTCAACAATCGGTAGTCTATATACAATCGGAGGCTCCCATCCTTCTTCCTCACAAAAAAAATCGGTGCTCCCCAAGGTGAAACACTCGGTCGAACAAAACCCCTATCCAACAGCTCCTGTAACTGTCTCTTGAGCTCCTCCAGCTCAACTAAGACCATGCGATATGGTGGTCTCGAAATAGGCTCCGTACCAGGTACCAGATCTATACAGAACTCCATCTCTCTGTCTGGTGGTAACCCTGGCAATTCATCCGGGAAAATGTCTGGGTACTCACTGACCACAGTAATATCTGACAACTCCGGATGTGCCTTATCCATATCTATCACGTACGCAATGAAACCTTAATATGTTGAAGGTTTTCTAAATCAGTAATCACGTAATAATCATAACTACTCCTTTCATTTATTCTTATTAAACTTTGCAACATATCTAGTAGGGTGAGGAAACATAACTGTCTTAGCATAACAATCTAAAACAGCATGATTTGCAGATAGCCAATCCATTCCTAATATTATATCAAAGTCACTCATACTTAGTAATATTAGATTGGCTGTCATCTCCTTATCCCCTACTCTCATCTTGCAGTCATTATATACATATTCTACAACCTGACTACTATTCATAGGCGTACTAATCAACATAATCATACATAATGGTGTACGCTCTACATGCTTTTCTAACTCACATGCAAATGATGGCGATACAAAAGAATGCGTGGCACCAGGATCAATTAAAACATATGCTTCAATATCATAAATCAGGATGTTACCTCGAATCACATCCGATGAAGCATCAGCTGTTCCCTGGTCCAAAGCATGTACTCGCCCTTGACCCATCACTTGTTTCCCTTTCTCCTCTGCCGTCGCTCTACCTCTTTGAGCAGACGTACCAGCTGGAGTTCTATCAAACTCCCTGCCCCTCTGTGGTGCAGTCACAAATGGCGCTGGGCACTCTCTAGCCATGTGCCCCTGTTTCCCACATCGAAAACATACCATAGCACCCTGTGAACACGGTCTATCTCTATGTGATCTACCGCATCTTCTGCACTGATCTGCAGCAGGTCTCTGTCCTTTTATGACAATGCCCTTTGCTGGGGCTGCAGTCGAATAAGCAGGAGGTCTAGCATATCTCTCTCGTGCCTCCTCTACTCGTGATCTCTTACCGAAGAGTTTCTTCCCTCCTCGATAACTAAAATCTCTAGTCGGCCTCTTCTTCTGTATATCTCGGCTACGGCTAAACTTCCCAAACTCGGAAGCATTTCTCTCGTATTCCTACTCACATAGTTGTGCCACGCGCACTGCTTCCTCATAGGTCATTATGTCTAATGGGACCAACTTGGACCGCAAAACCGGTCTTAACCCGTCGATAAACCTGTAGACCTTCCTGGTCTTACTGTACATGGTATCCGGGTCATATCTTCCTAGGGATAGGAATCGAGTCTTACTGTACTGTGCTGTTTCTATGTTTAGATACACAACTGTACATAATAGGTATACCTGACGATCGATAGGAACTAGCAGTGGACTCTGGGATACTGTCCCTCGATAGCTCTCGCTCTACTGATGCTCTGTAGAGAGATGTAAAGAAAGGGGGGTGAGCATACAACGCGCTCAGTAAGGAAATCAGGCAAGCAAGTAGATATCAACACTATCTACTCAAAATAATGCTATGCCTTGAAAACATTATTTCCTTTACTCACTTTAAAACATGTCTTGAAATATAATATATATACTTGTACAGAATAAATCCCATGTACAGAAAATCATGCTTTCTTTCTCAAATGTAGGCATGTAGTGCAAAACAATGCATCGTATATAAATCATGCCTTTATGTAAATCATGCCATGTATATTTAAATCACAATAAATATGGCATCAAATGATTCATAACACAAAATCGGAGTTCGACCCATCCCTCAGGTCTGTTCGCAGTTTAAATCATTCAATCAATGTGATATATCATGTAAGACTCTGTGGTTTAATGCAAATAGTATCCTAGACTATGATCATATCCGAAAAGTGATCCCAAGCAACACAGTACTCGGTGTGCGGGGCATCACTGCTCCAACGGGAGGATGGTCAGTCCACTACAGCCGTCAGCTATACGTAACACACGGTACAGTGTATACCTCGTGCCACTCAGACACGGTACAAAGTACACCCGTGGACCCTCACAGCCATGGTGCCTCCCATAGGACTTAGCCCTCGTAACTATGGAAATATTTATACCACATTCACAAATACCCTCATGCTGGCCATCCTCTCAAAATGTGACACTCAGTCACACAAGAATGCGGCATGAATAGGTACCATGTATATAATATCACATACAGTGTGCGTCCTCGAGTGCAACACACAGTCGACACTGCGCTCGAACACCGTTTCACATCACAAACTCAACTCTAGTGCGAGCAATCTCCAGCAACTAGGTCAATGCATGTTCATGTATTAAATCAAGTACGAGCAATAGCTCCCAGTACTATGCTATGCATATATCAAATCAAGTACGAGCAATTGCTCCAGTACTATGTCATGTATAAACCATGAAGAATCGAGTACGAGCAACGCTCCAATACTCTGTCATGTATCTCATGTAAAACTCGAGTACGAGCTAATCGCTCCAGCACTCTGTCATGCATATATCATATAAAACTGAGTACGAGTAAAACTCCAGTACTCTATCATGCATGTCATGGAAATCTAGTGCGTATAAAAATCCAGCACTAATGTATGTGGAAAACATATGAATCCCAGTGCGAGCTGTGCTCTAGCACGATTCATTCTCACATAATATGATAGATGGCTATTTAAAAGGGATTGTTTATAAAACATTAGAATCAGCACTATAAAGTGTGCTTAAGTCACATCAACCTTAAAATCATTAGCCCATCTATTTATTTTCATGCTAATAGCAATTAAACACTCACAATAGTATTTTCCATGCTTTTTGCAACTTCTCACAAAAGTTGACTTTTTGACTAACTAGGGGCAAAATCGTAATTTGTCACTATCGGGTCGCAATAATTATTATTCACTTTCTCTGACCCTCAGAGTTTTTAAGTGAATGTAAAAGCAGACGAAAATACGTGCAGTTATCTCTACCTACTCGCAAAAGTCCCTTACCTCGGATCACGTCATGTGACCTAACTTCCTTGGTGCTGCTCAATCTCGCAGTCCGATCAGCTCTCAATGTAAACTCCGGAGCTGTAAACAACCATTCCTCAGGTTAATTATACTTTTCCTACTGTATTATACATTAATACAGTCTATTATCCCTTAATGGGCCTTAAAATCTTTCATGGGCCTTAATCCGTATTAAGCCCGTTTTCCACTTATTATTTCCCTTCATCAGGGTCTATCGACTCATTGGGCCTATCAATAC
Organism: Firmiana major; assembly: GCA_033439115.1. Classification (NCBI taxonomy): domain Eukaryota; kingdom Viridiplantae; phylum Streptophyta; class Magnoliopsida; order Malvales; family Malvaceae; genus Firmiana; species Firmiana major. Next base: position 37,185,332 of record CM065908.1, on the reverse strand, counting down.
CCATTGGGCTTTATTCCAAGCTCTTTGGATAGCCCGTATATCATTTACGACAGTTAATTCAAAATTCCAATTATAATTCACTAAATACGGAATTTAATCCGAAATGCGTAAAATAAATCTTAAATACGCAATAATCACATAATTTATCGTAAATGAACTTTACTTACTCGAGAATATGCGATGGTATGCAAATCGAAGTTTGATCAGGGTTCCGTTCGGAATTTATCGTCAAACTGCACAATTTATTATATTTAACTCCGGGTCAATTCTCGATTAAATATAATTTAAATAAATTCATCGAAAATCAAATCGGTCACTTTTGACTTCGTATCAACTTACTCGAAGTCCGGTGAAATCCCAAAAATTTTCCTTTTTCTTTCTTTTTCCTCTTTTTCCCCTTTTCTCCTTGGCTGAACCGGTCCGGTCCGGTTCAGCACAGAACCTTCTCCCCTGAACCGCCGACCGGTTCAGGCATCCTTTGGCCGTGCCGGCCTATTCCGGCCTGTTCCCGATGCATCACCACCGCAGTTCGGCGCGCCTAAGCCTGGGCAACACTCGGCTGGGCTCAATCGGGACCAAGCACCACCGGTGGCCGCCAGATCTCTTCTTTTCCTCCGCGGCTTCTCCTCTTCGATTCGCCGACGTCCGGTGTCGGTGGAGGGCGTGACCGGTGCCAATGGGTGCGCACGGTGTCGGGCTTCCTTTTCCGACCGCTTACCTGGCCGTGGGGTGGCCGGTGCTCGCCGTCCGGTGGTCTTCTCCCTCGGGTCGGCTTCCACGCGGTTTCTCTCCATTTTTCTCTCTCCCCGTGTTTCCTCTTCAGATTTCATTTTTTTTCTTTTTATTTATAATATATTTTTATTATTATTTTATTATAAAATAATAATAAAAATCTCATAAATATCCCATAAATATCTAAAAATATCTCAAAAAATCATATTAAATTCATTTAATTCGTAAATGAATTTATTAGTCCGATTTTATCTTTTCGGTATATTTTTCCACTATTTTGGGGCTCATTTTTCGAGGCAAAAATTTCGATAAATTCTAATAAATTTATATCTTGATCAATTGGGCTCGAAATTAAATATTTTCCTCGATTTTGATCAAGATTCCTTAATTTCATATTTTTAATGAAATTGTCTTATCGAAATTATACTGAATTTCAGTTATTTGATCGTTTTACCCCTGCACTCGTTCGGGAATCAATTTAACCCTTATCTTGCTGTTATGCAGCTTACATGTATTTTTAATTTCTCAAATTGTCGATTGCATGTTAGTAAATACTGTTCTTATGATTCAACTATGTAATTACATAGTGTTCATACACATAGGAATCATAAGGTACAAGCTACAAAAATCTGGGTCTGACACTCTGATTATGTGCCCTGGCTTTCCACATCTGAAGCATACTGCAGGCTATCCATAGCAGGGTCGAGTACTATGGTACCTGCCATACTTGTCGCACTGGTCTGTCGTAGGTCGTGGCCCTCCAATCACAATTCCCTTAGCTGGAGTAATGGCAAGATACATGAGAGTATTAATTATCCTCTCTCGAATCTCATCAATCCTCGGCCTCTTTCCAGAGAATCTCTTGCTTCCTTTATAATTGAAGCCTCTATGCATCATTAGTCTCTTCTTATCTCTGTCCCTCATCTTACCAACCTTTTCAAACTCTGAGGCGATTCTATCAAGATCTTGTTCACATAATTACGCCCTGCGCACTGCCTCTTCATAGGTCGATATATCCAGGGGAACCAGTCTAGACCTGATGGTCGGTCTCAATCCATCGATAAACTTCTGGATCTTCTCGACCTCATTACTTATAGTGTTGGGATCATACCTGCCCAGGGAGATAAAGGTTGTCTCGTACTCATGCACAGTCTGACTCCCTTGGGTCAATCCTAAAAATGTCATTTTCATCTTCCGCTGTGCGATATCTGAAACATACGATCTCCGAAAAGCTTCCAAAAATATATCCCAACTGATCTCAGTATGCCGGGCTCTCAAAATAGGCCTGGTGGATGTCCACCAATGTTTTGTTGATCCCTTCAGCATAAAAGCGACAAACGCTACCATCTCGATGGTAGTGCACTCAAAGAACCCATATAACTTCTCGATTTCACTAATCCAATCCTCAGCTGCCACTGGGTCCTTAATTCTGCTGAAAGACGACGGTCAAAACTTTTGGAATTGCTGCAATCTATCCAAGTCACATCCATATCTCTAACCTCTACTACCTATCGTAGCAGCTGGCATAGGCACATCCTGTGTGGGCGGGGTATCTGTAGTCTGTGGCCTTTGGGCTTCCCTTGCCCGTGCCTCAGGAGCTGTCGCCTGCTCGGCATCACCCCGTATAGCAGGACTCCGTCTACCGCTAACTCCAGGTAAGGATTGGTTGACCAACTCCAATATCATCTCAATGCTCTACTCGATCCTCGTGAAGCGAGCATCAGTACTCTTGGGCTTCTCCTCTGGACCCTGTAGAGCGTGCTCAACCTCAGCCTCCACCTCAATATCATCCTAAACCTCGTGTGTTTCTGGCTCAACATGACCCCTAGGCCTACCTCTACGGCCTTGAGCCTGTGCTTTCATCCCTCTACGATGACTAGTATTGGGCAGAATTAATCAATTCCCTACATTCACAACTAATTACTTAGTCAACCCATTGACACACACATAATTGTATCTAAACAAGTACAGTAACATGGGGATGTAATTTTCTAACTTATTAAGTATTTTTGACACGACACACGTCAGACCAACTCAAGCTCTGATACCAACTTCTATCACGACCCTTAACTTACCAAAATATGTATAAATTTTTCGCATTTTCATGCGTCGTTTATAAATCATCCTTCCTTGATCTTGATCAACTACACACTCAATGGTTGGGCTGTGTGCCAATGTCTACCTCATCCATCTGTAACAATTCAATTTGCAATATAATTCTAGCAGTAAACACTTTTATATATACATCAGAGTTACTGTTTACAAGTGTTTACATTGCTTTACATCCCCAATTATTTACATACAAAATGCTACTGTGCTATGCCTAGTTTAGATACAAAATAATTCAAGTGTGTATACCTTAAGCGATAGGATACAGCGGATACCAAAAGGGAAAAACCTCCAGTCACCCTCAATCTATACTCAACACTCTATAGAGAGGGGGAAAATAAGGGGGTGAGCAAACCACACGCTCAGTAAGGTAATCATGCGAACAAGTAGATACTACAATATCTACGTGATCGTGATGCCATGCTCAAATCATACTTTTCATCGTTTCTCAAAATATGAGTTCATGCTTGTGTTAATGGTATGTAAAACATTCATGCTATTAAAATCCAGTGCACAATTCATTTCAAAGCATGGAATAAATCATCATGTATATTTCACAATAAAGCATGACATTAACCATCATGCATTTTTCACAATAAAGCACGACATTATCATCATGCATTTTTTCACAATAAAGCATGGCATTAATCATCATGCTTCAGTGCAATTTGAAACCATTAACAAATCAATCCAACACTTGTCAAGTCTCAGCCCATCCCTTGGACTGTCCTGACCGACAAATCATTTCAAACATGGATTTATTCCCAAAACAATAGACATGTGAGATAGGCAATTCAATAAAAGGTAAAAACCTCAAGGTCTACGGCCATAACCTGTGATACCGGCTACACGAATAAGGTGTACGGGATATCACCACTATCTGCTTCCACACGGGAGGTGGGTCAAATCTAGCTTGCTGGTCCATAGCAGATCTCATCCGAAGACGGCATATCACAATCTCAACACGGTACAACGTATTCCATGCTACATGCACGGTACAACGTACTCCCTGGACCTACTCAACACATCATATCACGCCACATCTCAAAATGCACGTGTGAGCCTATTTAATCGGTGAGACCTCTTATCTACCCGAAGCTCCTAACACGGCTATCAACATGTCAAAATCACAAACTGCACGTGCGAGCCTATTTAATCGGTGTGACACCAAGTCTGCCCGAAGCTCCAAGCATGGCAACAAATAAGGTGGGCATCTAGTACAAGCTAAGCTCTAAGCATCATGCCAAAACCAATATGAAATCCATGTGAAAACTAGTGCGAGCTAAGCTCCAGCACTCATGCGTATAAAACACATCAAATCTCGTGCGAGTCCTTCTCTAGCACGCTTTCATTCTCACGAAATCATGTAGGTGGCTCAATTCGTTGCAAAGTATGGTTAACAAACCAAAACAACTCATTTCTTTTGCAAATCATTTCAAATATTAGCCAACCTACTAAATCATTTGCTAAAAAGCAATAAAACATGATTTTCAAAGCAATATGCTTTTGTTTCCATGCATATTTCTCAAACACCCACTTTTGCCCTTCAATCACCCAATTCCATTTCCTAACATCTCATGCAATCTAGCAAAGCATTTAAGCGCCCAAATTGCGCACAGATATCTCTAAGAGTCCACATAATTCTCTTACCTCGCTTTACTTGGTGTGACTCTTTTCCTCTTAGCTTCTCACGCTCTTGGCTCAACTCGCTCCAACGTATCCTCGGAAGCTGCAATTTAATGATCATACGTTCGAGTTAGTATTGCTAACTCTCATTCAACTATAAATTCCACCCAATGCCTTAAACGCTCATCTTACCCCTTTTGGGTAAGCCTCTCTATTCATTCCATATTATTATCTTAAAATTATCTCCTCAACACTATTATCATCTCAAGATATCCCATTCATTTAGTCCACCACATTTCACTTCTCACACTAACCTATTTCTAGGTTATATTCATTTCATGGCATTCTAGGTAGTTTTACCCACAATGTGCACACCCAATTTAACTTCATAATCATCAACTAGAAAAATGTACTTGGATTTGTGCACTAGAAACTTACCTCTTTGGATTTTCTCTTTACTCCAATTAGAAATGCCCTTTTGCTCCTTCAATCCAACAAATGGGGAAATGCCTCCAAACTATGTTGTTCTTCTCCTTGATGTGAACAACTTTGCCTCTAATAGTCTTCCCTCCTTGAAAATGGCTGGATTTGGAGAGAGAAAATTAGGTTTTGGATTGGACCAGAATTGGGCTAAAATCGAGATTGGACTACGCAGACAACATGACCCTAGCACATCCAATTGGACAAAAAGACAGATGACATGGAAATATTATTTTTCAAGGAGCCAATGGTGTGAAGACAAGTGGCCAATCAATGCCAACTCATCTAAGATGAAAAAATTACAATTGTACCCCTAAGTGTGTATATAAATAGAAAAAGATGGTAATTGAAAAGTAGGTAGTCTAGGTTAGAATAGAGGTAATTTAGGAGTAAAGGTAAATTAGGGTAGCTTTATTTTTTTTTTAGGTTAAACATCTATTTTAGGTTGTATTTTTCGGAATTTTTTTTAATCTTTTCGGCTGGTGACAGCAGCCGGGATTCATCATATTTCTTCTAGGATTTGTTCAATTTCCATTCCATTATTATTTTACTGTTTGAGTTTTAATTAAAAGTTATTATTTTTATATGGTTACTCTCGGTTTGGTTCCTATTTCGATTTCCTTTCTTTGTTTCTACTGTTCATTCGGCATATTGGTTTCTTGGTGTAGCCGAGTGGCGCGAGAGGCTATCGATGGTTGGTGACAGTAGCCATTGTTACCCCTTCTCGGCATTTGCTTGTTTTAATGAGATTTCTATTGATACCTCTGTTCTGCTCTGCTTTTAAATCCTTTTACTGTTCATTCTTGAGTTGATTTGATTTTGTTTTAATCCTTTGTTTGCTGCTGCAAGTGTGTGGTACTGGTTGAAGTAAAGCTGATGCGTGAGGGAGATCAAGCAGAAGCCATCTACGCGAGTAGCAAGGGTTGGCTACAATAGTATCTTTGCTTCATTTCAGTCTAGTACCGCGAACCTTCATTGTTTGTTTCATGATTATTATTATTTTTTATATATCTCTAGGATTCCAGTCGTATTAGAGTAATGCATTTAATTTTCTGTTATGAATCTGGTTGAAATCCCGAATTTATCTTTACTGCTTGTAGTTATATTTCACTTCATCGGGTTTCTATTTGTTACATTATAGTCAAGTTAAGTTGCAGTTTTGATACTGTTTTTACATTGCTCGTTCTTATTTTGTGTTGCTAAGCATTTCAGTTCTTTTGCTGTTGAATGTAGCATGGCAGAAAGATCCATTTTGTAGCATTGGTGAGGTTCAATACAGGATAGTGGAGCAGAGGACAAATACAAACTTGAGGCAGCAACGGGATAGGGTGACCAGTTTTTAGCTGGGCAGAGACAACACTGGTGCTTGGAGAATTCCTCTGTGAACGTGTGCTGTAGACCGAGAGCAGAGCAGTTCTAAAGCTGACGCTGAGCAGCATTGGACAGTGGCCTGGATTAGCAGCAGAACTGAGCATCAGTGGACAAACCTGCAGTAGACAGTAGCTGGATAAACCGTGAGCAGCAAAAATGAAGAAGACATGTACAGTGTCACATATCGGGACCACTTTGGTGTTTGCAATTTGTTAAGGCCATGTTTGGCATTATGGATTTGTTTCAATTAAAGTTACCATGCATTTCTATTAATTGTTATTGCTTTTACTTTAGTTTATTAACTTAGTTAGAATTAGAGTATTGAATCAATTTGCTTATTAGTTATATTTTCTTAGTTTATTAGTTTAAGGCTTAATTTAATTTCATTAATAGTTAATTTTCTTTTTACAATAGGAACTAAGGTTTTGCATTTAGAATTAATTTAGATTAAATGTGTTTCATGCATTTTTAATTTAGTCTTTATTTTCATTAAATTTTAGTTTAGTTTAATTTGCATTTTAATTAGTTTACTTACATGCATTTTTATTTTAAGTTTGTTTAAATTTTAAATTAATTTTATTTCTTTATTTCCATATTTGCAGTTTATTTTAATTGCATTATCTTTTGCAGGTATTTTCTTTTATTGTTTGGAGCACTGTAAGTACTTGTAGCTTGGTTTTATTTTCTTTATTTTTTAATGTTTATTATTTTCAGTACTTTTAATTTTAGCCATGCAAGTAATCTTAGCTCGATTTTATTTAGTTCTTTTTATTTTATTGCTTTCCAGTATTTTTAATTAGCCTTAGTAGATCACCAACTTTAATTTCATAATTTGCTAGGATATACTTAGGGTAAGATTAACTGGCATTTAATTAGGCTAGTCAACTTCTCTGTGGGACGATAACTCGGGACTCAAATCCCATTATTACTTGTACAACCCGTGCACTTGCGGACAACACCTTCAGGGCGTGTCAATGCTTCGTCCCACATAAACTCCACATTCTTCCTCATAAGACGTGTTAATGGAGCAGGCAATCTAGAGAAACCCTCTACAAATCTCTTGTAGTATTCGGCCAAACCCAGAAAGCTTTGATCTTTGTAACTGTTCGGGGCTGTTCCCACTGAACAATAGCCTCAATCTTAGATGGATCTACTGACACCCCATCCTTTGATACAAGATGGCCCAAAAAAGAAACCTGCTTTAGCCAAAAGTCACATTACTAAGTTTGGCATACAACTTTCTCTCTCGAGTTTGCAAAACAATCCTCAAGTGCTGCTCGTGATCTTTCCTGGATCTTAAATAAACCAATATTTCATCGATGAATACTATCACAAATTGATCCAGGTAGGGCTTGATTACCTCATTCATCAAATCCATAAAAGTTGCTGGCGCATTTGTCAACCCGAAAGGCATCACTAGGAATTCGTAGTGATCATAGTGGGTGCGAAAAACTGTCTTGGGCACATCTTCCTTCTAAATCTACAATTGATGGTACCCAGACCTCAGATCTATCTTGAAAAAGATCCGTGCTCCCTGAAGCTGATCCAATAAATCATCAATGCGCAGCAAGGGGTACTTATTCTTGATGGTAGCCTTGTTTAATATCCGATAATTAATGCAAAACCTAAGACTCCCATCTCTTTTTTTCACAAATAATACCGAGGCTCCCCATGGTGATACATTCGGTCTTATAAATCCCTTATCTAGCATATCTTGCAACTGCTTCCTTAATTCCTCTAGTTCAACTGGAGCCATCTGATATGGTGACTTGGATATTGGCTCTGTTTCAGGTGTCAACTCTATACCAAATTCCATTTCTCTATCTGGTAGCAATCTCGATAGGTCATCTGGAAAGACATCAGGGAATTCTCTAACAATTGGAATGTCATCTATATCCGGATGTGTTTTGTTCAAATCCACCACATAAGTAATAAAACCTTCGAAACAACATTTATGTCATTTATGTACCAATGCACTTTACTTACTACAAAAATTAGGATTTCATTACTTCTCTTAAAATATTATAACAATTTTCTAGGTAAAGAAAATGTAACAATCTTAGAGTGACAGTCTAAGATAGCATGATTGGTAGCTAACCAATCCATTCCCAAAATTACATCAAGGTCATACATATTCAATAAAATCAAATTAGCTGTCGTGTACTTATCTCCTACTCTCACTTTACAATCTTTGTATATTTGTTCAACTAATTGACTAACTCTCATTGAAGTACTTATTAATAAAGTCCCATTTAAGTATGTGGGTTTTACAAAACTTGTCAACTTTGATGTACATACAAGCGATATAAAGGAATGCGTAGCACCAAAATCAAATAAAGCTATAGCTTCAAAATTGAAAATCAGAATTGTACCTTTTATAACATCAGAAGAGGTGTCTGTTGATGCCTGGTCTATCGCATACACCCTACCTTGACCCACAACTTGCTTCCCTTTTCCTTTAGTCGTGGATCTCTTCCTTACAGGAGGTGCAACTATAGGAACTTTCTCTGGCTTATTGCCCTTTTGCGGGGCTACCTCAACTGCTTCTAGACAATCCCTTGCATAGTGCCCAAATTTCCTACATCTGAATCATCGTGTACCCTAAAAATGATAGGGCCTACTACCATGAAATCGGCCACATACTCTGCACTAATCAGTAGTTGATCGGGGTCCACCAATCATTATACCCCTAGTCGGGGTTGGAGTCGGATACATAATAGGTCTAGTAGCCTTCTTCTGTGACTCATCTACCTTTCTTGATGTTTACCAGCACCTCTCTGACCAAATCTGGCACCCTTGCCATCTCCCAGTTTCCTGGGACCTTGTCCTTACCCTAACTAAGCTCTGAAATTTTCAGGTCATAATCTTGCTCACACAACTGTGCCCATCGTACAGCTTCTCTATATGTAGCAACATCAAACGGGGCCAATTTAGCTCTAATCGAAGGCCTAGTCCATCAACAAATCTGCGGACCCTAATAGCTTCACTCTTAATAGAGTCCGGATCATATCAGCCTAAAGAGGTGAATCGTGACTCGTACTCATCCATTGTTCGGTTCCCTTGAGTCAGATTCAAAAATTTCATTTGTAACATACGTCGAGCAATATCTGAGATATATTGTTCTCTAAAAGCACCTAAAAACATATCCCATGTGATCGCTATACCCTGAGCTCTCAACGTAGGTCTGGTGGCTTACACCAGTGCTCTGCTTCGCCTCTCAATACAAAGGCTGCAAAGGGCTACTCTTTTCGTAGCTGAACGCCTATAAAAATCAAACAGCTTCTCCATCTGACTTATCCAATCCTCAGCCACTGCTGGATCCTTTACCCCACTAAAAGAAGGAGGCTTAAAGTCCATAAAATGCATCAACCTCTCCATATCACAATCATACCCATACCTCAAATCATCATCCTCATATTGCTGTGGGACCACTGGAGGAGGAACTAGCCGAATATGGGGACCTCATGGTCTATCGGGTTCAGGTTATAAAGGTGCAACATTCTCAGGCTCAGGTGCAGCTGCTGGGGGATTCAGTGTAGCCTGTCCTGCTATACCGAGTATACCCTCCAATCTAGACATGATCTGACCCATCATGGTCATCATCGTACGCATGTCTTCCTCTAATCTAGTTACTCGAGGATCGATAGTCTCTATCTGATTATGGGGTTCATGACTAGAAGATGATCTACTATGCCTCTCAGTCCTATCATTCCATTCCCAAGCTCGTGAGCTCTCTCCCCTCTTGCGGTGTCTCTCAGACATAGCTCACAAACCTGTTGACTTTCCTGCATTCATAACAAACTCTTAGATCACTACCAACTCTGTATACACATTTGTATCTAAATATCGCACAGTAACTTGGGGATGTACATTTTCTTAATCCTAAACATCGACTCACATCAGACCAACCACGCTTTGATACTAATTTCTATCATACCTCGACACCAAGTGCCTTCATCCATACATATACTACTTACGGTTGGGCTGTGAGCTGATGCAATTACTAAATTCCATGTATTATAGTGGAAATAATTGAAACTTTAAAACACACGCTCCTGGGCATGTGTGTAAATATATAAATCATTTATATAAATGAAATATCTTTACACAACATCCCCATACATATTTTTCTCATTTTTAAGGTATAATTGTGCGATACACTACGATAGATACAAAATGATTATGTGTAAACAATTTTTATACCTTATCAACTGGAAGGAGCTGACCAACACAAAACCAATTTGGAGACCACCGTACTGTTCTACTTCTCAGTATCTGGAGGGGAAAAATAGTGGGATGAGAAAACCACAGCTCAGTAAGGAAAAGGATGCTAACAGGTAGATACTGTACTATCTACATAGCCCATGCATGATTAATAAAATCATATTTCATTTATGAATAGAATTATCAATAGAAAATGCATTTAAACATTCTTCTCTCATAGGAATTTCCATAAAAATAAATGCTCAATAATTTCATATAAGAACATGTCACAAAACAATGCTATCACGGTAGAAGCATTGAAAACAAGATAATTATCAAGTCACTTTTCTTTTTTCTGATTTTCTCAGATCATTTATTTTCATCACTTTTCTCTTATCTATGAGATAGGTATGGCATTTAGGCAAACAAATATCCATGACATATGGCCATATTCAGTGATCCCAGGCCTCACTAATCAGGTGTGCACATGGCATCACTCGCCTGAAGGGGGATGGGTCAGTCCTACCCTTCGGCTCATCTCAATCATCATCATCATCTTCCTCATCACATCACATATACTCACGGTAAATTGTACTCTATGTGTCATCTATGCGATACTCATACTCGCGTGCATACAACACGGTACATAGTATTCCTCGGACAACTACACGGTGCAGTGTACACCCGTGAACCCAGTCTATCCACCCTACACCGATGGACTCATCATCCTAAAATATGTCTCATATACCAGGCGAGCAGAGTCAGCGTGACACACAGTCTTCGTAAGGCTCTAGCGTGGTATCTCTCAGTGCGAGCAATCGCTTCTAGCATTGTATCATCTCAAAAATCATTGTGTGAGCCAGGCTCCAGCACATTATCATCATCATAAAACCATAGAAACTTGTGCGAGCGAAACTCCAGCACCAAAATCATCATCATAAAACCACGTGCGAGCTATGCTCCAGCACGGTTTGTCAAGTCAGGAAAACGTATGCGAGTAAGACTTTAGCATAGTCAAAATCATCAAAGCAAGTGTGAGCTAAGGCTCCAACACCAATTCACATCTCAAATATGATAAGTGTCTATTTTTCTCTTTTTAAAACTCAAATCATGTTCATTAACGTAACATGTCGTTCCATACTAAATATGCAAAACTAGCTAGCCTATCCATCATCGTTTCAGCGTCACAAAAACAACATAAAGTTGGAAAAGCATTGAAATCATGCATGTCATGTCTTTTTCCTTCCCACATCTCATTTTCACAATTATATCATAATACATTTCAATTCACTTATGGATCAATAGCTAATCATAATATAGCGTCATAACTACTGAAATCACTGTAAAGTACCTACGAATATCTCTATCGCTAACATACAATCCCTTACCTTGAATCATGCTTGTATTCTCCTTCATCTCTTTTACTCCGTTCGCGATCCGGGTTAATCGTGTTCCAATGTATTCCAAATCTACACGTGCAAATCATTAAGTTATTTTCCTTTCCTTCTCCCAAACATTCACATTGTCATTTATTTATCTATTTATACTTCTCAAGCCTTTTATCATATTTCACCTTTTCCACTAGTATCACTATATCTTCTCTTAAGTTTTCCATCACTCCTCCATAAATATTTCTCCATGAATTCCCTCTTAATATTACTCACTCATCACTACAATTATCATTTCTATCTATATTCCACATGCCATTTAACCCATAAGGTGTCTAGAAAATCACATTTAAAGTTTGAGTGTTGGAGAATTTACCTAGCTTAGCTTTTTCCTTATCCAAACTTGTGGTAGTCTATTCTCCTCCTCTTATTCAAACCAATGTGTGATTTTTGGGTATGTTATTCTCCTTACTTCAGGGAATAACTTCCCCTCTTTGAGCTTCTTTCAAATATAGCTGGAATGTAGTGATATTTAGAGTGAGAAAGCTTGATCATTTGAGAGAAAATGATAGGTGAGGATTTGGTAGGAAGAAATTTTGATTTTTAGCTCAATCCCGTGCTCTTTTTATAGATGCAGAGACATGAGATCGATTTGGTCCCTTGTGGAGATCGATCTCTGCATGGTTTGTGATAGGCCCTAAAGGTAATGTCCGTAAGTGCACAGGTCGTACAAGTAATAATGGGATTTGAGTCCTGAAATTATCGTCTGAAAAAGAAGTTGACAAGCCTAATTAAGTACCGGTTAATCTTACCCTAAGTATATTCTAGCAAATTATGAGATTAAGGTGGGTGATCTACTAATCTAGCATTGAAAATACCGAAAGCAATGAAATAATAAAACTATAAAATAAAGAAAATAAAACCGAGCAAAATTACTTACAGTGCTCAACGTAATTAAAATAAAAAACCTACAAAAGAAATTAAAACAGTTAAAACTAATTAACACAATTAAAATAAAATGCAATTATGAAAATAACAAAGCAAGATAAATTAAACTAAATTTAACAAACCTAAAATGCAATTAAACTACTTAATCAAAATGAAATTTAAACTAAACTAAAGCTTAATGAAAATAAAATCCTAGGAAATTGAGAAAATAACTATAAAACTACATGTCTAAAATATTAACTCTAAACTAATCCTAACTATATCTACTTACTAATTTAACAATAAAATTTAACTAATGCATGTAACAAATTTAATCTAACTTAACTAATGCATGTTAAAAATAAAGATGAGCTAAGGACATAATTAAATCTATTTCATGAACTAATTAAGAAAAATGGATTATTGTGCATAAGGTAATTACCAAACAAGCCTTATGCATTTTTAAACCATTCCCTCTAAATACTATTCATCCTTCATTTCTTCATTTCCATTTCCATGTATGGCTCGGTTTTTGCCCTCTGGTCCACTGCGTCCTACTGTTGCATCTGATGTATCTTGGTTCCAGATGCTCACGGGTTCCTGCTGCCTAGTCTGTTCTCGGTTCAGAGCTACTCTCGGTCTGCTACTCCGGCGCTGTTCCAGCTTACTTCAGCAACTCTCACCAACTCTGCTGCATCCAGTCTGTCTATGGCTCTCGGTTTCATGCATTTCTTCTCTGCCCATGCTTCAATCACCAGTCTTCTACACCATGCTCCTGATTCCCTGCCTAACTTAATTCCAGTAGTGTTATACAGCAGTGATGACACAGTCCTGTAATGCCATCATCCTCATCGCGTGCCCAAAAAATAAATAAACCGAGATAAAAAAACAGAGCTGAACAGAGTGGAAGCTAGTCACCGATTTGCTGCTATGGTGAACTCATTCTATGTTCTACAATGAATGGTGATAGTAGGTAACAAAAAGCAAGGTGGAAATACTTAACTAAATAAAAGAAAAACAGGAAGTGCAGTGATGAACAAATGCAAAACCGAGAGGCATAAATATACTCAGTAGAAAATAACAGAGGTTAGCATTAATATGCAGAAAAAGGACAGCATATGCGTAGTGCAATCAATGAAGCAAAAACCAAACCTTTCAAGGATACCAGCAATAAACCGAATAGGAAGAAGCAACATCTTACAACAGACCATTAAAATGAGATTGTAAATAATTGAATAGCAAAGTAACGTGAAACCAGTCTCGGATTGCTTCATTCCTTTCTCCAACCAAGGTTCCATATTGCCATTGATGAGAATAAATGCTAAGCATCAATCCACATCAAAGCATCAAAACCAAAAGGGATGATCAAGGGAAGAAAGTGCAACCGAATGCATCAAGGGAGCTCAAACCGAGAGCTAAAAAAAAAATAAAGATTGCTTCAACTAAAAACATAAACAAAGTATGAAACCGAGAATGAATCTACTAGACAATAAGCTATGAAAATAAAACTAAGGAAACATAAACAATGTTCAAGGAAAAATCGAGAGCATGAAAATGAAAGTGATTTTTCATTGAAAATGAAAGTTAACAAAGATTAATGAAGAACATGAAATGAATAGTAAAATATTGAGAAAAATGACTAACAGAAAATGGAGAAAACTTAAGAACCAAATAAAACCTAAGAATACCATAAAACTATTCTACCCTAAAAATTACATCCTCCTTCAATTGCCATCTTTTTCTATTTATAAACGCACTAGGGGTAAAATGGTAATTTCCACAACCTTGATGAGTTGGCATTTTTTTGCCACTTGTCTTCACACCATTGGCTCCTTGAAACGATATTTCCATATCATCGGTCTTCTTGTCCAATTGGATGTGCTAGGTGGCATGACTCATGTTGTCCGTGTGGCTCAATCTCGATTTTAGCCCAATTTCGGTCCATTTTCTATCGAAATATTCAAAATTCATCCGAATTTCATTTATCTGCAAACATGAGAATTTTAATTAAATAAAAGGGATAATTAACAAAATAAATTAGGGATTTAAATATTAATTAGGAAATTAAGCACAAATAATTCTAAAAATATAGAATTATCAGTTTGGTAGTCCTTTTACCTAACGTAACTACTACCAGATCGATCTGCTCTCCATGATGAGATCGGTTTGTTGCAAGCAAAAGTCTTCTTGGAGATCGATCTACCTCTTGTAGGAGATCGATCTTCTCCCCACAATTCTTAACGAGATCGATCTGATTGTAAAGGGGAGATCAATCTATTTCCTTGTGAGAGATCGATCTCTTCCCGGCCGAGACTTAAGGAGATCGATCTGCCTTCCCATGAGATCGATCTGCCTTATTCAATTGAACTAATACTTGACATTTTGTAAGAGGGGATCGATCTCTCCTTCATGGGAGATCGATCTGCTCTTCCCTTGCATCCTAATTTTTTGCCGTTTTATGCAAATTTCCAATGTGTAATTCATCCATAATTGCCTAATACCTCATTTTATATTCCGTGCACAACCAACTTATAATAGTTTCCATTCCTTACGATTCATAGACAATAAAACTTGTGCACACAACTTGAAATCATGAATTGTACATTAGATTTCATAACTCATACATCCTTTATTGTCTATACATAGGTAACAATGTGCACATACATCATAGCTTCATAAGGAAATACTTGTAAAACTATAGGCATTACACAACGCTCCAGTACGGCTTTCATGCTTAGTCAATCAATATAAAATCACGTACGAACAAGGCTTGAGTACGACTTTCATGCATGTTATCGGTAAAAAACTCAAAGCCCATCTTTGTACACCTCTGTATCTGCCGACAATATCACTGCACTGCTGATTAACTCGCTGAGCCTGTCGAATTCGATCTACCAAATCCGGTTCCAACTGCAGGTTACCTATCATAAATCCACCATCAGCACTGGGTGGGGTCGTATCCAAACTGAGGTTCATGAACTGTTCCAACAGCTCGTGTTCCCTAACTATCATGAATGATACCATCCCGAGATGCTTCCTACTCAATGCATCAGCAACCACATTTGCTTTACCCGGGTGGTACAAGATCTTATAACCATAATCCTTTAAGAGCTCGAGCCATCTCCTCTGTCTCATGTTCAACTCTTTCTCTGAGAACAGGTATTTAAGGCTCTTGTGATCCGTAAACACTTAAAATTTCTCTTTATAAAGGTAGTGGTGCCATGTCTTCAGTGCAAACACCACCGCTGCCAACTCCAAGTCATAGGTTGGGTAGTTCCTCTCATGATCCTTTAACTGTCTTGATCCATATACAACTACCTTCCCATTCTGCATCAATACACATCCCAGTCCTTGGTGTGAAGCATCCGTATACACCAAGAAACCTCTTGAGCTGGTAGGAATGGTGAGGATCGGAGCTATGGTTAATCTCCTTTTCAACTCCTCAAAGCTTTCCTCACACTTATCGTCCCATACAAACTCTACATTTTTCCTTATGAGACATGTTAATGGAGCAGCTAATCTTGAGAATCCCTCTACAAACCTTCAGTAATACCCAGCTAAACCCAGGAAACTCATGATTTCTGTCACTGTCTGGGGTCTCTGCCACTGAACTAGGGCCTCAATCTTAGATGGATCCACTGATATTCCATCCTTCGATACTATGTGACCCAGAAAAGAGATCTGTTCCAACCAAAAGTCGCACTTACTGAGTTTAGCGTACAACTTCTTCTTTCGGAGGGTCTGTAGCACTATCCTTAAATGCCTTTCATGCTCCTCTCTAAACCTTAAGTACACCAGTATATCATCAATAAACACAATAACAAATCGATCCGAATACATGTGGAATACCTCATTCATCAACGACATAAAAGCTGCGGGAGCATTCGTCAACCCGATTGGCATAACCATAAACTCATAATGTCCATACTGGGTGCGAAAAGCTGTCTTAGGTACATCTCCACTCCGTATCTTCAACTGATGGTACCCTGATCTCAGATCTATCTTGGAAAAGATCTACGCTCCTTTAAGCTGATCCAACAAGTTATCGATGCGTGGAAGGGGATATTTATTCTTGATGGTGGCCTTATTCAACAACAGGTAATCTATACACAGTCGAAGGCTTCCATCCTTCTTCCATACAAACAGAATCGGTGCTCCCCAAGGTGAGATACTCGGCTTGATGAACCCCTTCTCTAGTAGCTTTTGCAGCTGTTTCCTTAGTTCTTCCAACTCAACTTTAACCATTCTATATGGTGGCTTGGATATCGGCTCTGTACTAGGTGCTAAGTCTATACCAAACTCTATCTCCTTATTTGGAGGTAACCCTAGTAACTCATTCGAAAAGATATCTAGAAACTCCTTAACCACTGGTATGTCTCTCAATTCTGGATGTGCCTTATCTGTCTCAATCACATAAGCGATGAACCCTTCACATTATTCTTTCCACCATTAGTAATCACAAATCATCATATTCACACACAAGATTGATAAACAGATTTATCTTTCATACATCATGTATCAAGATTGTACTCATCACACCTATAATAATCATGTTCTTTAATTTCATTTCACAAAATTCACTAGAAGGTTCTCTATCTTTGGAAACATCAAAGTTTTTGCATGACAATCCATAACAACATGATTTGCAGCCAGCCAACCCATCCCTCGGATTACATCAAAATCACCCATATTTAGTAAAATTAAATCGGCTGCCATTTCTTTACCTCTTATCCCCATCTTAAAATCTTTATATACATGCTCAGTCAACTGACTATCATTCATAGGGGTAGATATCATCAACATTTTATCTAGCAGTGTGGGTTTTACCTGCTTCGACAATTTGTATGCAAAGTATGGTGATACAAAGGAATGCATTGCACCAGGATCAAACAGTACATAAGCTTCTAAATCAAAGATTTGGATGATACCTTTTACCACATCTGAAGATTGATCTGCAGTGTCCTGGTCCAGTGCATGCACTCGCCCTCTGCTTACCCCCACTGCTTGCTTCCCCTTTTCCTCAGCTGTAGCCCTCCTCCTAGGAGCAGCTGTCCCAATTGGAGCTTTTCCTAGCTCCTTGCCCTTCTATGGGGCTCTCTCTGTCATCTCTGGGCAATCTTTGATTATATGCCCTGGCTTTCCACATCTGAAGCATACTGCAGGCTATCCATAGCAGGGTCGAGTACTATGGTACCTGCCAAACTTGTCGCACTACTCTGTCGTAGGTCGTGGCCATCCAATCACAATTCCCTTAGCTGGAGTAATGGCAGGATACATGAGAGTATTAATTATCCTCTCTCGAATCTCATCAATCCTCGGCCTCTTTCCAGAGAATCTCTTGCTTCCTTTATAATTGAAGCCTCTATCCATCATTGGTCTCTTCTTATCTCTGTCCCTCATCTTACCAACCTTTTCAAACTTTGAGGTGATTCTATCAACATCTTGTTCACATAGTTACGCCCTGCGTACTGCCTCTTCATAGGTCGATATATCCAGGGGAACCAGTCTAGACCTGATGGTCGGTCTCAATCCATCCATAAACTTCTGGATCTTCTCGACCTCATTACTTATAGTGTTGGGATCATACCTGCCCAGGGAGATAAAGATTGTCTCGTACTCATGCACAGTCTGACTCCCTTGGGTCAATCCTAAAAATGTCATTTTCATCTTTCGCTGTGCGATATCTGGAACATACGATCTCCGAAAAGCTTCCAAAAATATATCCCAACTGATCTCAGTATACCGGGCTCTCAAAATAAGCCTGGTGGATGTCCACCAATGTTCTGTTGATCCCTTCAGCATAAAAGCGACAAACACTACCATCTCGATGGTAGTGCACTCAAAGAACCCATATAACTTCTCGATTTCACTAATCCAATCCTCAGCTGCCACTGGGTCCTTAATTCTGCTGAAAGACGACGATCAAAACTTTTGGAATTGCTGCAATCTATCCAAGTCACATCCATATCTCCAACCTCTACTGCCTATCGTAGCAGCTGGCATAGGCACATCCTGTGTGGGTGGGGTATCTGTAGTCTGTGGCCTTTGGGCTTCCCTTGCCCGTGCCTCAGGAGTTGCCGCCTGCTCGGCATCACCCCGTATAGAGGGACTCCGTCTACCGCTAACTCCAGGTAAGGATTGGGTGACCAACTCCAATATCATCTCAATGCTCCGTTCGATCCTCGTGAAGCGAGCATCAGTACTCTTGGGCTTCTCCTCTGGACCCTGTAGAGCGTGTTCAACCTTAGCATCCACCTCAATATCATCCTGAACCTCGTGTGTTTCTGGCTCAACATGACCTCCAGGCCTACCTCTACGGCCTCGAGCCTGTGCTTTCATCCCTCTACGATGACTAGTATTGGGCAGAATTAATCAATTCCCTACATTCACAACTAATTACTTAGTCAACCCATTGACACACACACAATTGTATCTAAACAAGTACAGTAACATGGGATGTAATTTTCCAACTTATTAAGTATTTTTGACAGGACACACGTCAGACCAACTCAAGCTCTGATACCAACTTCTATCACGACCCTTAACTTACCAAAATATTTATAAATTTTTCGCATTTTCATGCGTCGTTTATAAATCATCCTTCCTTGATCTTGATCAACTACACACTTAATGGTTGGACTGTGTGCCAATGTCTACCTCATCCATCTGTAACAATTCAATTTGCAATATAATTCTAGCAGTAAACAATTTTATATATACATTAAAGTTACTGTTTACAAGTGTTTACATTTCTTTACATCCCCAATTGTTTACATACAAAATGCTACTGTGCTATGCCTAGTTTATATACAAAATAATTCAAGTGTGTATACCTTAAGCGATAGGATATAGCGGATACCAAAAGGGAAAAGCCTCCAGTCACCCTCAATCTATACTTAACACTCTATAGAGAGGGGGAAAATAAAGGGGTGAGCAAACCACACGCTCAGTAAGGTAATCATGCGAACAGGTAGATACTACAATATCTACGTGATCGTGATGCCATGCTCAAATCATACTTTTCATCGTTTCTCAAAATATGAGTTCATGCTTGTGTTAATGGTATGTAAAACATTCATGCTATTAAAATCCAGTGCACAATTCATTTCAAAGCATGGAATAAATTATCATGTATATTTCACAATAAAGCATGACATTAACCATCATGCATTTTTCACAATAAAGCACGACATTATCATCATGCATTTTTTCACAATAAAGCATGACATTAATCATCATGCTTCGGTGCACTTTGAAACCATTAACAAATCAATCCAACACTTGTCAGGTCTCAGCCCATCCCTTGGACTGTCTTGACCGACAAATCATTTCAAATATGGATTTATTCCCAAAACAATAGACATGTGAGATAGGCAATTTAATAAAAGGTAATAACCTCAAGGTCTATGGCCATAACCTGTGATACCGGTTACACGAATCAGGTGTACGGGATATCACCACTATCTGCTTCCACACGGGAGGTGGGTCAAATCTAGCTTGCTGGTCCATAGCAGATCTCATCCGAAGACGGCATATCACAATCTCAACACGGTACAACGTACTCCATGCTACATGCACGGTACAACGTACTCCCTGGACCCGCTCAACACATCATATCACGCCACATCTCAAAATGCACGTGTGAGCCTATTTAATCGGTAAGACCTCTTATCTACCCGAAGCTCCTAACACGGCTATCAACATGTCAAAATCACAAACTGCACGTGCGAGCCTATTTAATCGGTGTGACACCAAGTCTGCCCGAAGCTCCAAGCATGGCAACAAATAAGGTGGGCATCTAGTACAAGCTGAGCTCTAAGCATCATGCCAAAACCAATATGAAATCCATGTGAAAACTAGTGCGAGCTAAGCTCCAGCACTCATGTGAATAAAACACATCAAATCTCATGCGAGTCCTGCTCTAGCACGCTTTCATTCTCACGAAATCATGTAGGTGGCTCAATTCTTTGCAAAGTATGGTTAACAAACCAAAACAACTCATTTCTTTTGCAAATCATTTCAAATATTAGCCAACCTACTAAATCATTTGCTAAAAAGCAATAAAACATGATTTTCAAAGCAATATGCTTTTGTTTCCATACACATTTCTCAAACACCCACTTTTTCCCTTCAATCACCCAATTCCATTTCCTAACATCTCATGGAATCTAGCAAAGCATTTAAGCGCCCAAATTACGCACAGATATCTTTAAGAGTCCACGCAATTCCCTTACCTCGCTTTACTTGGTGTGACTCTTTTCCTCTTAGCTTCTCACGCTCTTGGCTCAACTCGCTCCGACGTATCCTTGGAAGCTGCAATTTAATGATCATACATTCGAGTTAGTATTGCTAACTCTCATTCAACTATATATTTCACCCAATGCCTTAAACGCTCATCTTACCCGTTTTGGGTAAGCCTCTCTATTCATTCCATATTATTATCTTAAAATTATCTCCTCAACACTATTATCATCTCAAGATATCCCATTCATTTATTCCACCACATTTCACTTCTCACACTAACCTATTTCTAGGTTATATTCATTTCATGGCATTCTAGGTAGTTTTACCCACAATGTGCACACCCAATTCAACTTCATAATCATCAACTAGACAAATGTACTTGGATTTGTGCACTAGAAACTTACCTCTTTGGATTTTCTCTTTACTCCAATTAGAAATGCCCTTTTGCTCCTTCAATCCAACAAATGGGGAAATGCCTCCAAACTATGTTGTTCTTCTCCTTGATGTGAACAACTTTACCTCTAATAGTCTTCCCTTCTTAAAAATGGCTGGATTTGGAGAGAGAAAATTAGGTTTTGGGCTGGAAAGGGAAGGAAATGGTTTTGTCCCGAAATCTGTAGATTTTCAACGCCCTTTTTATAGAAATAGCTTAAGGAGATCGATCTGCACAAGGAGGAGATCGATCCGGTCCCCTTAAATTCCTCTTTTTCATGGCATTTTAAGCATGAGATTGATCTGTCGAAGCTTGAGATCGATCTGCTCCAAACAGGGAGCTGAGGAGATCGGTCTGTGTGCTTGAGGATCGATCTTTTCATTGTAGAATATTTAGGAGATCGATCTGGCTCCATTGGAGATCGATCTGCCCTATTCCATTGCTCAAATACAAGCATTTTAGCTCATTCAGATCGATCTCTCATCCTATAAGATCGATCTGGCCTATAAAATTCCTAAATTTTACTGTAGTTTCCTACAGATGCTTTTACCAAAACATCCTTAATTTGTTGCTATGGTCATTTTCTCATTCAATCATCTTTGAGACTTGAAAATGACATCCATTAATACTTCATACACATTAAAACTTGTGTAGAATCCTTGTATAACCAAAGATACCAAATATAAACCAAATGGAAGTGCATACTCATGCAATCTTCCTTCCATTTTACCACACTACTCATATTCTATTCCATTCACATTTTTCACATGTTTGAGTCCATTTCTTCATACTCATTCATAATGTAACTTGTACGTACAATCACAACTCTTATTACAAGTGTGTACATAATCTTATGGACTTACATTACATATACTTCACATTACAAATGTATCATCATACTTATGATTTCATTTACATTTCTATGTACCTATATACAATTATACATATACGAGGTCTCACAGGCTAACCTGTGGACAATCTCGAACCAAATGGCCAGTTTGGCTATATTTGAAACATGCGCATGTAACCCAATGACAAGGCCTAGAATCGTGATTTTTACCACAACATTTATAAAGTCTGCATCGTAGGTGCAGTAGCAGTGGGAGTAATAGACCTAGTAGCCTCCAGTTGAGACTTTACAATCCTCGTCTCTTATCTAGGCCCTAAGAACCCTTTCTCTATGGGTTTTACTATTAGATAATCTTTTCCTTTATCCTTTCCTCTGAACCCATAATCTGATTGCAGAGCTCGTAATCCTGCTCCATATGCTGAGCTCTTTGGATAGCTTATCATAAGTTGATACATCAATTTGAACCAATTTCGTCAGATGACATGCTTTAATCCATCCATGAACCTTTCCACTTCCCTTTCCTCTCTCTCAACGATCTTAAAATCATATCGGATCAAGGCTGTGAACCGTGACTCAGATTGATCCATCGTCTATGACCCTTGAAACAAACTTAAAAACTCAACTGTATTTTTTTGGGCTATCTGAGGAATGAATTGATAATAGAAAGAGTCCTGAAAGAGTTCCTAAGCTAATATCTATTGCTTGGCTTTCAATTAAATCTCAGTGGCCTTCCACCAGTGTTCGACCTCTTCTTCTAGCTTAAAGATAGTCGAGTCTACTATCTTAATAGTAGGGCTCTTCGTATACTTAAAAGTTGTTTCCTTCATTAGGATCCAATTCTCTGCCACCACTAGATGCTTTACCCTTTGAAGGATGGAAGGTTAAATTATTGAAGCTGTATCACCCGACTCAAATGTCTATCAACTTCCTCGGTGGTTTGTGGCGGGGGAGCTTATGGCTGAGATAGAAGAGCTTATGATGTTGGAGGTTGTGGCACTGAAGGTTGAGGTGTAAGAAGAGGAGACGTAGCTTGCTTTTCTTTAGTGGAGGTGGAAGTATTGGCACCACCTAGATGCTTCATGATTATAGCTGCCATGGTTGTAACCATATCGCTGAAACCCTACTTAAGCCTCTACTTGAGGCAAGCAATCCTTGTGTTGGGGCTGTCAAGTTGTGGATGAAGAGGTAGAGGTTGAAGAGCTCATTCCCTCGGACGTTCGCGTCTTCCACTCATAACGATGATCTACCTATACAAAATTGATCAATTTTAGTATAATCTTAAGCAGTTACATATAGTTCATACTCAGACATGGATAGACTATAGGATGTAACTCTAACTATAACCTAACTACACTGATTTGTATTAGAGAAACTAGGCTCTGATATGAATTCTGTAACATCCTGATTTAACAAAATTTGGACTAAATTTTTCCTTTCCTTACCTAAGTTTGTCAATTATTAATGTAGCATCCAATCGATGTTGTTGATCTTATTAAGTCAACTCAGAAATAAATATCGTTAGTCTTGATCCCATACAATCGTGTGTGATGTGAGTCCAATACTCCCAGTAAATTTTTCATACATCCAATTAATCAAAATTTAACATCATTCATTAATCACTAGAAAAGGCTATATCCATAAATGAATTGTTGTTACATCACAATTTAATATATAGCCTATAATCGACATCTAATACAGCTTACAGACCCTATTGGATATCTATTATAGCTTATTGTTACATGCCCAAAATGATTATCGATTGACTGTGCATTAATTGTTTGAAATATAAACCAAAGATAAATCTATGTATATACCTTTCAAAAAAGGGTAAGTAGGTGGCAGGATCTAAGCATGCTCAAAAGGACATTCTCGGTGTCCATAGAAGAGAATTTGTGGATGAGGACCCATTAAAGGTTACATAAGAAGGGGAAGGTATCTAAAACAATGCAATTCAAATCAAAACATTCGATCAATATACAACAATTCCACGAAATAACACTGTCATCTCACGAAGAGACATGATTGTTCCATGAAGGAATATCCCAATAAGGCTGAGTGTAACTATGGCAATGGTTAAGGATCCTCAACCCCACTGGATCGATGAGTAATGGGAAGCTATAGATGTGTCCAAGTCAAACAACCAATAATACAATAGGTATAAATGCCGGGGAAAAGCAGGTATAAGGGCCTGAAAGCTCTAAAACAATTTAAAACTCTAATATGATAAATACAATCCATGATTCTCAATTCAAAATCATAATTAACAATTGCAATAACCATATGTATAAATAAGGGAGTGAATATTCCATGGAGTCATGGTTTAAAGTAGCTTTTCTCATTTAAAATATTATAAAACATTTTATAAACAGGACTTCATAAAGCAAAGGCAATTTTTGATTAAGAAAACATTTAAGAAATTTGGTCTTGGATACAAGGGAAGAGAGAAATGTCACACCCTGACTCCGAGTGCCTTCATCCATACATATACTACTGACAGTTGGGCTGTGAGTCGAAGCAACTACTAATTCCATACATTTATGGAGGAAATATTTGAAGTTTTAGAACACACACTCCCAGGCACGTGTGTAGATATGCAAATTCATTTATATATATATATAAGAAATATCTTTACATACATAAATCCCCATACAATTTTTCTTAATTTTAATGTAAGACTATGCGATACAATATGATAGATACAAAATGCTTTTGTGTATACATTTCTTATACCTTATCCACTGGTAGGAGCTAACCAACAATAAAGATTCTGGAGACCACCGCATTGTTCTACCTCTCAGTATCTAGAGGGGGAAAAATAGTGGGATGAGTAAACCACAGCTCAGTAAGGAAAAGAATGCTAACAGGTAGATATTGTACTATCTACATAGCCCATGCATGAAATAACAAGCCATGTTTCATTTTAAACGGAAATATCTCTAGAAAATGCATCTAAATATTCTCCTCTCATAAGAATTTTCATAAAAACAAATATAGAATGCTTTCATTAAAAAAACATGTCATAAAAGAGTGCTATCACAACACAAGCATTTAAATAACGAGATTTATCAATCACAATCTCTTTACTTTTCTCAAATCATTTATTTACATCAAATCTCTTACTTTTTGAGTTTTCTCAAATTCTCGTATCTCTAAGACAGACATGGAAACTCTTGGCAAACTAATATCCACGACATATGGCCATAGTCAATGATCCCAAACCTCACTGATCAGGTGTGCACAGGGCATCACTTGCCTAAAGGGGGATAGGTCAATCCTACCCTCTGACTCATCTCAATAATCATCATCATCATCTTCCTCATCATATCACATATACTCACAGTACAATGTACATCATGTGTCATCTACACGATACATGTACCCACGTCCACCCAGCACGGTACATAGTATTCCATGGACAACTACACAGTTCAACGTATGACCATAGACCTAGTCCATCCACCCTACTTCAATGGACTCATCATCCTTAACCATGTCTCATATACCGGTGAGCAGAATTAGCGTGACACACAGTCAACGCAAGGCTCTAGCATGGTATCTCTTAGTGCGAGCAACTGCTTCTAGCACTATATCATCTCAAAATTATTGTGTGAGCTAAGCTCCAGTACATCATCATCATCATGAAACCATAAAAAGCTTGTGTGAGCTAAACTCCAACACAAAATCATCATCATAAAACCACGTACGAGCTATGCTCTAGCACAGTTTATCAAAACATGCAACATATGAGAGCAAAACTCCAACATAGTTTAAATCCTTAAAATCGGTGTGAGCTAGTGCTCCAACACCAAATCACATCTCAAATTTGATAGGTGGCTATTTTCTCTTTTAAAAATCTAAAACATGTTTATTTACGTAGCATGTCGTCCCATGCTAAACATGTAAAACTAGCCAACCTATCCATCTTTATTCTTGTGAGATCTGAGAATTTAGACATATTTAAATTATGTAATGAGAACATGATGTGTAATTGATTGAACTAAATATGATGTACTCATATATTGAGGTGGTATGGAATGAAATTTCAAGTGATGAATGAGTTATAAATGAGAATTTATGTTAAAGTGTGAAACTACGGGGCCAGATCGATCTTGGAGAAGAGAAGATCGATCTGGTAGGCCAAAAATGACAAGGAAGGAGGAATTTAAGCGAGCAGATCGATCTCCAATGGAAGAGGATCGATCTACTTATGATTCTGTAATGAAGAGATAGATCTCATGAGGAAGGAATCGATCTCAAAATGTTTCTGTAAAGGAGAAGATCGATATCCTCAAGGAGTAGATTGATCTCACGAAGCATTCTGTAAAGAGAAGATCGATCTCCTCAAGGAGCAGATCGATCTCATGAAGCATTCTGTAAACTAGAGATCGATCTCATAATTGGAACAGATTGATCTCATAAAGCTATTAAGAGATCGATCTCACCCCACGACAGATCGATCTCCTAGGCATAAAATTATCCCAAATCATCCCCAAATTCAAATGCAGATCGATCTCATCAAGAGCCAGATCGATCTCTTACCCTCAGTCTATATAAAGACCACTTTGTTTTCCTGGAAATCAATCTCTCTCTCTCTCTCAAATCACCATTTTTGAACCCTAGCTTTCTCTCCCCTCCAAAACACCCATTTTCGTCCAAATCAAGGGTTGTGGCAAGAAGGAAAGTTGTTCCTCATCAAAAGGAAAACAACATACTTGGAAATCGAAGGACGGATTGAATTGAGGCAAGAGTTAAGCACTCTAAAAGCTTTAGGTAATTTTTTAAACCTCGATCTTTAATTTTGAAGTAATTTTTGGTGATTGTGAGCATTGGCATTGTGATGAAATAGTTGGGAAATGATTAAGGATTGATGAAACTATGATTTTGTTGGAATAGAGATGTTATTATGCAATTGTTGTAATTTTGGGAATTATGGTTATAATTTAGAATTTGAGACAATGTGGTGAATTTAGCATGTAATATGGTATGAGAAACGTATAATTTTGAGGTGTAGTGAATGAGTATGTTAATTATGATAGAGTTATGAGAATTGAGTTAATTGAGATGTTAATGAGAATATGAGCAAATGTGTGCTCAATAATGTGATTTAGTTAGGTTATTGATGTTTTTACATTGTTTGGACAGCTCGGGAGTTCCAGAGAGGAATGCGAGACTAGTCTATGATACGGGGGAACGATTGCACTATACGAGGTGCAAAGAGGTAAGGAAAAAAACTTAAACTCATTTCTGTATATGTTTTGATGTTAATTATAGCATGAAAAGTGATTTGAGCAAACAGGCATGTTTTTATGAGTTATGAATGAGTAGTGCACACGATTTTATAGCCAGTTGGGGCCCAACTTTTATGAGTTATTAACTAAGCGTGAAAATGTTTTACAATCTTTTTATGTTTAAAACGTGAAAAGAGATTCGGGCTCTACGTTAAGGCGTACTGAGATTGAGAAATGTCTACGTGGTTTTGTCGATCGGAACTTGGTTTTAACATGTTTTTTGTTGAGTACACAAATGTCTTAAATGAGATTTATGAGAGAAAACCATTAAGAGTTCTACGTGAAAGCAAAAGTTTTATATGATAATAGCTAATGATTGAGACTTAAGCATGTTATGTTGAATACACATCAGGCTTTGCTTTGGTAGTATGTAAGGTCGATATTATTCCCCGCTTTGGTAGCGTTGGGAGGCATTGCTTTGGTAGCATGTAAGGCCGATATTATTCCTCGCTTTGGTAGCATTGGGAGACATTGCTTTGGTAGCATGTAAGTTCAATATTCCTCCATTTTGGTAACGAGAGATGCCTCCGTTTTGGTAACGAGAGATTCCTCCATTTTAGTAACGAGAGATGCCTCCGATTTGGTAACGTGAGATTACCCTCGTTTTGGTAACGCTGGGTGGCCTTGCTTTGGCAGCATGTAAGATCGATAGTGTGATTTATCGATCGTTTTGGTAACGAGTCCCTTACCCCCTTACTGAGTGATTTATAAGCTCACCCTGTTTTCTCTTCCCTCGAGATTTCTTTAAGTGAAGAGAGTTTTCCTACGACGTACGAAGTAGTGGCTAGTGGAGGACTTGAGCTCCAGGCCATATATTGTATTTGAGGTATAATTTATCTTTTCATGTACCCAGACTAAAATTGTAATTACAGACACTTGTTGTACAATGATGTATGGGATGTATTAGGATTAATTCACCTTAAATTGAGTAATGTATATTGTATGAAATATAATTATCAAATGATGAGATCCTGAGGTATGATATGTATGATGATGTATGACACTGCACAAGAATGCACCCTATATTGTGAATGGATGTGAAAAAATTTTAAATTCGCCATATTTTCCACGTTTTTGGGACGTCACAGAGTTTTCTTGGTATCAGAGCTTAGGGTGTTTAGTACTGTCAGTGTCGGTTAAGTGAATTAGAATACATCCCAAGTGTTTGTATAAGTCTGGTCATGAATTGAAATTGAGGATTGATATTTCAATCGATTTTGATGTGTACGCGTAGGAAACTTATTGAGATTAAGAATAAGTGGACGACGAGGTCGTTTGAGGAGTTAGGCAGAGTCCCCTCCACCACCTGCCCCACAACCTGAGAGTCCTAACTCTCGATTTTACCGGATTGAGACCGATGTGAGGCAAGGATTTGAACAAATGGCAACGCTATTCGCGTAACATTTTGGAGTTAATGCCTCGGGTACTACTCCTACACCACCACAAGGACCTCCCGTACACCTAGTATAGATGGACCCGGTGCCTCCCGTTAGTCAGCCTGATGACAGAAGTATGGTCCGACTGAAGGACTTTTTGAAAATGAATCTGCCCGCATTCAAAGGGAAAAAGGATCCCGTTGAGGGTGAAGAGTGGCTGACTGAGTTGAGAGTCATATTTGACTATTTGGGATGCACTGATGCTAAGAGGGTCAGTATAAGCGCTTATATGTTGAAAGGGAGAACGCGAGATTGGTGGGGTACTACCCAGGGTATACTGATGTCCAGCAAGGATGTGATTAGCTGGAAAGAGTTTCAAGCGGCTTTTAGAGCCCAATTTGTACCACGAGCTGCTCAGAGAAGGAAACAGGCAGAGTCTTTGAATCTGGTACAGGGTGATATGTCTATGGACAATTATGAGAGCCGATTTACCACTCTATTGAGATATGATCCAGAGACCTTCAAGAATGAAGAGCTCTGTACAAAGAGATTTCTGTATGGATTGAAGCCCATCATTAAAGATCGATTGATAGGGCTATGTATTACTGAGTTTAGAGATACTCTGAGACGAGCATAAGAGATTGAGAAGGGAATTGAAATTGTACAATCCCAGAATGAGTTCGGAGCAGTGACTAGGGACAAGGGCAAGAGATAGCGATGTCCCAAGCAGATGTTCAGAAAGGTTCCTTCAGGAGAGGAAGGATTGAGGTACAGAAGGGCAGATTTGAGAGACCCAGAGCTTATCCCATCATCAGAGAGACCCCTCGAGATGCCAGGCCTGAGATAAGGGTTTGTAGAGACTGTGGCCGACCGCATTAGGGAAGTTGTACTTGGTTGATCCGGGACTCAAATCCCACAAAAACTTGATACGATTTAAACATATTGTCCGCAAGTGCACGGGTCGTACAAGTAATAATGAGATTTGAGTCTCGAAATATTCTCCCACAGAGAAGTTGATTAGCCTAATTAACTACCGGTTAATCTTACCCTAAGTATATCCTAGCAAATTATGAAGTTCTGATGGGTGATCTACTAATTTTGAAATTAAAAATACTGAAAATAATAAAAGCTATAAACTGAAGAAAATAAAACGAGCTAAAATTATTTACATAGCTCCAAGTAATTAAAAGTATTAATCTACAAAAGATAATTAAAATAGTTAAAATTAATTAACGCAATTAAAAATGCAAATATGAAAATAAAGAAACAAAATTAATTAAATTAAAATTAAACAAACCTAAAATAAAATATGCATGTAATTAAACAAATTAAAATTGCAAATTAAACTAACCTAAACTATAATAAAAATGAAGACTAAATTAAAAATATATGAAACATATTTAATCTAAATTAATTCTAAATGCAACTCATAAAATACTAAACTAAAATTAAGTTCTAAAACATATAATATAAAATTAACTACTAACTAAAAAATTAAAACTAAAAATTAAATTAACAAACTAAAACACTAGATTTAACCTACAATTATCAACTAACAACTAACCTAAATTGAAAACTAATAAAAGAAATAAAAATAATATAAATGCAACAAGTATTAAAGTATAAAAGAAATGAATGTGGCCAAACATGGCCTTAAGCTAAATTCCCATCCAGCAGGCTCGGTCCCATGCACTGTACTGTACTATTGTGCCCGACTCCTCCATGCAGCAAATTACAACTATCATTCTCTACTGCACCTACGGACACACTCTTCTGCTCCTCACCAAACGGCAATGCTTCTACCAAACCTAAATCGGCTAGTGAGTCAAGTGATAATAACAGAAAATGCTGAGAAAACATGCAGTAAAAATGGATCACAGACATAAGAAAATGCATAAACAATTAATATGAAAGCTAACATTGAAATACAGTAAAGAGATGAATCGTATAGTGCACCCAAAGAAAAATGACATAACGAAATAACCATGTACTCCAATATATAAGCATAAAACTGGAAAGAAATAACTAGAACCAACAACTACAAATTAAAACCAAAATATCAATAACGTAAAACACATAACAAATGGAAAAGCTAACATCCTCGGGTTGCTTCACATGTAGCCTTTAATGCCATGGTTCCACATTGCCATTGATGTGGACAAATGCTAAGCATCAACCCACATCAAAGCATCAAAACCAAAAGGCATAAATGAAGGAAGAAGTTTGTCACCCGAATGCATAAAAGAGAGCAACCCAAGAGCTAACAAAAATGGGAAAAATAATGATTTTCATGGTAACCTAAAAAGAAAGAGCTGGGATTTTAACAAAATAAAACAGAAGAGAAAATAGAAATGATAACTTTTCATTAATGTAAAAATAAATCAAAGAACTAGAAATGAACAAAAGCTTTTCATGAAAATGAAAGTTGACATGAATAGTAACAAAAATGGTGGCTGCGGGAAAGAAAGCTTAAAAACAAGGAAAATAAATCCTAAATTTAACCTAAACTACACTACTCCTAAATTACTCTACACTACTTACCCTACTCCTACTTCTATTTTTTCAATTGTCATCATATTCTATTTATATACACACTTAGGGGTACAATGGTAATTTTTCCATCCTAGATGAGTTGGAATTGTTAGGCCACTTGTCTTTATTTGATTTGCTGCAGAGTAGATATTTCCACGTTACTTGTCGATTTATCCAATTGGCTGTGCGATGTGGCTCGACGTGTGTCTTTCAGAAGGTTGGCACGGTGTCTGTCGATCTTATCGCTTTGGAGCGAATAAAATACACACATGGCATCACGTGTATCCAGACGACTGGTGACTCGGTCTACAAATTGGAAGTGGTCCAGTCTCCTTAGCATGTTTTCAGCCTAATTTCGACTAAAGCGACTGAGTTTCATCCGGATTTAATTTACCTGCACATAAAAGAATTTTAATTAAATAAAGAGGATTATTAATAAAATAATATGGGGATTAAATAAATAATTAGGAAATTAAGCACAAATAATTCTATTAAAAATAGAATTATCAGGAGACATGGGTCACAGATTAAGAGATTGCCCTCAACTTCAGAAACCACATGCTCCGGAGCCTGCCAGACAACAAGCTCAGAGAGTGAATCCCCAGAGATGGGCTACTACTGCAAAGAAAGGAAAGAAGCTTGTTACAGTGGGACGCGTGTTTGCTCTGGATAAGGAAACATCAGACACTTCAACATAAACTATAAGAGGTATACTCTTTGTCTGTGATCATAAAGCTCATGCGTTGATTGATTTAGGGTCCACACATTCATTTATTTCTGAATATTTTGCATGTAGATTAAATTTGAAGTTTGAACCTTTAGAGTATATACTACATGTAAATACCCCCATGTGTGAATCCCAGAGAATCGAGTTGATCTGTAGAGGATGTGAAATAAAGGTGGGAGATAGAGTAATGTTAGCAGACCTAATAATGTTAAATATACATGGGTTTGATGTGATCTTGGGAATGGATTGGCTGGCAACCAATTGAGTGAGTTTAGACTGCTACACTAAGATTATAACTTTCTCCCTACCTGAACCTTACTGTGTACATTTGAAATATTAAGTAAATAAACGTGTGGAATTTTAGCAAGCAAATTGAAATTTTAATGTTGCTTTTAAGAGTACTTAATTTGATCATTCATGTGAAGGTTATGAAACATTCATCTCAGATGATGATCGAAAAGATCCGATGATTGAGGATATTCCTATGGTGTGTGAATTTTTGGATGTTTTCTCAGATGAGTTGCCAGGTTTACCACCAAAGAGAGAGCTAGAGTTTACCATAGATTTGGTACCAGATACTCAGCCTATCTCTAGACCTCCATATAGGATGGCATTAATGGAACTTGAGGAATTGAAGAAACAACTACAAGAGTTATTGGATTAAGGGTTTATTAGACCCAGTGTCTCACCATGGGGAGCACTAGTGTTGTTTGTAAAGAAGAAGGATGGTAGTCTTAGATTGTGCATAGACTACTGACTATTGAATAAAGCTACGATGAAGAATAAATACCCATTGGAGGATTAACAATTTGCTTGATCAGCTGAAAGGGGCCTCAGTTTTCTCTAAGATTGATTTAGGGTTGGGCTATCACCAATTGAGGATTAAGGAAGAAAATATTTCGAAGACGACCTTTAGAACGAGATATGGCCATTATGAATTTCTAGTGATGCCCTTCGGATTGACGAATGCCCCTGTAGCCTTTATGAGATCAATGAACGAGGTGTTTAGAGACTATCTAGATTAGTTTGTGATAGTCTTTATTGATGATATTGTGGTGTACTGTCTTATGAGGAGCATGCACAGCACTTGTGGTTAGTACTTCAGGTACTCCGAGATAAGCAATTATATGGAAAGCTTAGTAAGTGTGAGTTTTGGCTGGTTCAGATAGCTTCCCTTGGTCACATAGTTTCAGAAGAAGGAGTATCAGTGGATCTAAGTAAAGTGGAAGCAGTACTTAATTGGGAAAGACTGAAGACAGTTACAGAGGTACGAAGCTTTCTCGATTTGGCAAGGTATTACAAAAGATTTGTGGAAGGATTTTCCAAGATTGCTGCTCCTTTGACCAAGCTCACGCTCAAAGAGACTCCATTCATATAGACTGATCAATGTGAGCTCAACTTTTAGGAATTAAAGAGGAGACTAATAGCGGTACCTGTACTGACTATTTTTGAGGATCAGGAGGATTTTTAGTGTATAGTGATGCCTCCCATCACGAATTGGGGTGTATGCTCAAATAGCATTGAAGAGTGGTCGCTTATGGATCGCGACAATTGAAAGATCATGAACGGAATTACCCCACGCATGATTTGGAGTTAGCCACTGTGGTATTTGCCTTGAAGATCTGGTGGCACTACTTATATGGGGAAAGATTCTAGATCTTCACTGATCACAAGAGTTTAAGGTATCTCTTTGATCAGAAAGAGTTAAATATGAGACAAAGGAGATGGATAGAACTCCTTAAAGATTATGACTACGAGATTCTATACCATTCGGGTAAGAAGAACGTAGTGGCTGATGCCCTGAGCAGGAAGAGTACTATATCTGCCATAATGATCAGGAAATGGGATTTATTGCAGCAGTTCACTGAACTTCGGATCAAAGTTAAAGAGGTAGAGACTGGATTTTTGGCTAGCCTGTGAATAGAGCCCAGGATCATGGATCAGATTAGAACTGGGCAGCGTAATGATCAGAGGTTGATAGATATGGTTACCCAGACTGAGCATATTTTGCAGTCGAATCTCACAATCAGTGAGGATGGATTATTGAGATTTAGTGGACAGATTTATGTACCGGTCGATGATACCCTGAAGAAATAGATACTGAGAGAGTCCCACTGCTCGCGATACACCATGTACCCAAGGAGTACTAAGATGTACCGAGATTTGAGAAACATGTACTGGTGGAGTGGTATGAAGCGAGACGTGGTAGAGTATGTGGCCAGATGTTTAGTATGCCAGCAAGTGAAAGCTGAGCATCGAAAGCCCGAAAGACTACTACAACCTTTACCTGTACCTATATGGAAATGGGAGCATGTCACCATGGATTTTATTATGGGTTTATCGAGGACCCGGAGAGGTCGTGACGCTATATGGGTTATAGTGGATAGACTGACTAAAAGTGCCCACTTCCTCACCATCAAGAGCACAGATACTGTGGATGATTTAGCTGAGTTATATGT
Organism: Firmiana major; assembly: GCA_033439115.1. Taxonomy (NCBI): domain Eukaryota; kingdom Viridiplantae; phylum Streptophyta; class Magnoliopsida; order Malvales; family Malvaceae; genus Firmiana; species Firmiana major. The sequence goes on along the minus strand of CM065908.1, from coordinate 37,150,587 downwards.
CAGCGAGATAGCTAGATTACATGGGGCTCCAATGAGTATTACTTCTGATAGAGATTCTCGATTTACTTTTAGATTTTGGACCCAGTTTCAGGAGTCCACGGGATCTCGATTGAGCTTTAGTACCACTTATCATCCTCAGACAGATGGTCAATTAGAGAGGACTATTCAGACCTTGGAGGATATGTTGAGGGCATGTACGATGGATTTTAAGGGATCATGGGATAATCACCTGCCCTTAGTAGAGTTTGCATACAATAACAACTATCATGCGAGTATTGGATTGGCACCTTTTGAGGCTCTATATGGTAGGAGGTGTAGATCTCCTATAGCTTAGGAAGAAGTCGATAATAGAAAGATAAATGCTCCTGAGCTTGTTAAGCAAGCGGTATAGAGTGTGAAACTCATATGTGAGAGATTACGGACTGCACAGAGTAGACAGAAAAGCTACGTGGATGTGCGAAGATGGCCACTTGAGTTTGATGTTGGTGATGCAGTATTTCTAAAGATATCACCGAGTAAGGTTATCATGAGATTTGGGAGGAAAGGGAAATTGAGTCCTCGATACATTGGACTATTTAAGATCCTTTAGAAAGTGGGAGAGGTAGCCTACAGGCTAGCATTACCCCCACAGATGTCTAGAATACACAACGTCTTTCATGTGTCTATGTTTAGGAAGTACCATCCGGACCCTTCTCATGTCATAGAGTATGAAGAAATGGACATACAAGAGGACATGAGCTACACTGAAGAACCCGTCTGGATCCTTGATAAGAAAGAGAAGGTACTTAGAACCAAGAGGATTCCATTAGTGAAAGTTTTGTGGAAACATCACTCGATGGAAGAGGCAACTTGGGAATTGGAAAGTCTCATGAAGGAGAAGTACCCCCATCTGTTTGACGAGTTGAGTTGAATTTGGAGGACCAAATTCTTTTAAGGTGGGAAGGATGTGAGATCTGAGAATTTAGACATATTTAAATTACGTAATGAGAACATGATGTGTAATTGATTAAACTAAATATGATGTACTCATATATTGAGGTGGTATGGAATGAAATTTTAAGTGATGAATGAGTTATAAATGAGAATTTATGGTAAAGTGTGAAACTAAGGGGCCAGATCGATCTTAGAGAAGAGAGGATCGACCTGGTAGGCCAAAAATGACAAGGAAGGAGGAATTTAAGCGAGCAGATAGATCTCCAATGGAAGAGGATCGATCTCCTTATGATTCTGTAGTGAAGAGATTGATCTCATGAGGAAGGAATTGATCTCAAAATGTTTATGAAAAGGAGAAGATCGATCTCCTCAAGGAGCAGATTGATCTCATGAAGCATTTTGTAAAGAGAAGATTGATCTCCCCAAGGAGTAGATCGATCTCATGAAGCATTCTGTAAACTAGAGATCGATCTCATAATTGGAACAGATCGATCTCATAAAGCCATTAAGAGATCGATCTCACCCCATGATAGATCGATCTCATAGGCATAAAATTTCCCTAAATTATCCCCAAATTTAAATGCGGATCGATCTCATCAAGAGCGAGATCGATCTCCTACCCTCAATCTATATAAAGACCCCTTTGTTTTCCTGAAAATCAATCTCTCTCTCTCCCAAATCGCCATTTTCTAACCTTAACTTTCTCTCCCCTCCAAAACACCCATTTTTGTCTAAATCAAGGGTTGTGGCAAGAAGGAAAGTTGTTCCTCATTAAAAGGAGAACAACATACTTGAAAATCGAAGGACGGATTGAATTGAGGTAAGAGTTAAGCACTCCACAAGTTTTGGGTAATTTTTTAAACCTCGATATCTGATTTTGAAGTAATTTTTGGTGATTGTGAGCATGTGCATTGTGATGAAATAGTTGAGAAATTATTAGGGATTGATGAAACTATGATTTTGTTAGAATAGAGATGTTTTTATGAAATTGTGGTAATTTTGGGAATTATGGTTATAATTTAGAATTTGAGACAATATGGTGAATTTAGCATGAAATATGGTATGAGAAACGTAGAATTTTGAGTTGTAGTGGATGAGTATGTGAATTGTGATAGAGTTATGAGAATTGAGTTAATTGAGGTGTTAATGAGAATATGAGCAAATGTCTGCTCAATAATGCGATTTAGTTGGGTTATTGATGTTTTTACATCGTTTGGACAGCTCGGGAGTTCCAGAGAGGAATACGTGACTAGTCCGTGATATGGGGAAACGATTGCACTATACGAGGTACAAAGAGGTAAAGGAAAAAACTTAAACTCGATTGTGTATGTGTTTTGATGTTAATTGTAGCATGAAAAGTGATTTAAGCAAACAAGCATATTTTTATGAGTTGTGAATGAGTAGTACACACGATTTTATAGCCGGTTGGGGCACAACTTTTATGAGTTATTAACTAAGTGTGAAAATGTTGTACAACCGTTTTGGGTTTAAAATGTGAAAAGAGATTTGGGCTCTATGTTAAGGTATACTGAGATTGAGAAATGTGTGCGTGGTTTTGTAGGTTGGAACTCGGTTTTAACATGTTTTGTGTTGAGTACACAAGTGTCTTATATGAGATTTGTGAGAGAAAACCATTAAAAGTTCTACGTGATGGCAAAACGTTTTATATGATAATGGCTAATGATTGAGACTTAGGCGTGTCATGTTGAATACATATCAGGCATTGCTTTGGTAGCATGTAAGGCCGATATTATTCCCCGCTTTGGTAGCGTTGGGAGGCATTGCTTTGGTAGCATGTAAGTCCGATATTCCTCCATTTTGGTAATGAGAGATGCCTCCATTTTGGTAACAAGAGATGCCTCCGTTTTGGTAACGTGAGATGACCCCCGTTTTGGTAATGCTGGGTGGCCTTGCTTTGTTAGCATGTAAGACCGATAATGTGCATGAGGAGAGGCATTGCTTTGGTAGCATGTAAGGTCGAGCCTTGTTCTGGTAACGTGTAAGTGCAATATACCATGTACACGACCATATGTCGACGTTCCCTCTTATGAGAATGCCTGGGATGCGCACCCAGAGGAGATTTATTATGGTGTGCCATGACGAGTTTTATATGAGTTTTATTGCCTAGTCTCCTTTTTATACAAATGAGTTGTGTTTTATGGTTATGCCACGTGCATTCTATTGAGGTGATTTTTATCACGTTTTAATGAGAAAAGCCATTATCACATTCTGGTTTCCACATGCTTGTGACTGTGATTTGTATTGAGTTATGTACTCTCATGTCTTTACATGATTTCAGAGAAATGAGTTGAGAATGATGTTTTAATGAGTTCATGCTACATTTTAATTGAGTTTCAACTACGAGATAAAATGATTGTGTTGTGCAAATCATTGTTTTATTAATGAGTCTCTTACCCCTTTACTGAGTGATTTATAAGCTCACCCTGTTTTCTCTTCCCCCTAGATTTCTTCAAGTGAAGAGAGTTTTCCTACGATGTACGGAGTAGTGGCTAGTGGAGGACTTGAGCTCCAGGCCATATATTGTATTTGAGGTATAATTTATCTTTTCATGTACCCAGACTAAAATTGTAATTACAGACACTTGTTGTACAATGATGTATGGAATGTATTAGGATTAAGTCACCTTAAATTGAGTAATGTATATTGTATGAAATATAATTATCAAATGATGAGATCCTGAGGTATGATATGTATGATGATGTATGACACTGCACAGGAATGCACCCTTTATTGTGAATGGATGTGAAAAAGTTTTAAATTTGCCCAATTTTTTGTGTTTTCGGGGCGTCACAATTGTTAATCACAAAATCAATACATAGTTGAGAAAACATCAAAATCATGCATGTCATGCTATTTCCTTACCTCATCTCATTTTCACAATACATATATATATATATATATATATATCATAATACATTTCATGCTCTCATATCATTTCATAGCTCAATAACTAAACATAATACTTCTAGCGTTATACCTACTAAAATTGCTGTAAAATACGTACAAATACCTTTATCGCTAACATACAATCCTTTACCTCGAATTGTGCTTGTATTCCCTTCATCTCGTTTGCTCCGTTCGCAATCCGAGTTAATTGTGCTCCACATATTTCAATCTACATGCATAAATCATTAAGTTAATTTCTTTTCCTTTTTCTAAATATACTCAATGTCATTTACTTATCTATTGATACTCCCCATGCCTTTAAATCATATTTCACCTTTTCCATTTGTATCACTACATCTCATCTTAAGTCTTTCCATCACTTTTCCTTGGATTTTCCCTTCATAAATTCCTCTTAATATTACTCACTCATCACTACATTCATTATTCCTATCAAGATTTCACATACCATTCAACCCACAAAATGTCTAGAAATCCATATTTAAAGTTTGAGGGTTGAAAAACTTACCTAGCTTAGTCTCATCCTTAGCAAAACTTGTGGTAGCCAAACCTTATTCTCTTGGTCAAACTAATATGTGATTTTTGGGTATGTTGTTCTCCTTACTTCAAAGAACAACTTTCCCTTCTTGAGCTACTTCAAATTCTAGCTGAAATGTAGTGATATTTAGAGTGAGAAAGCTTGGTTCTTTGAGAGAAATGGAAATGTGGGGTTTGGTGGGAAGAAAATCTGAGTTTTCTATCAAATCCCATGCTCCTTTTATAGATGTAGACACATGAGATCGATCTGGCCCTTGTGGAGATCGATCTCTGCATGGTTTGGTAGTCCTTTTTACTAAACGTAACTACTACCAGATCGATCTGCTCTTCATGATGATATCGATCTGTTTGTGAATGGGAGATCGATCTGTTCCTTAAGGGAGATCGATCTCTTCCAGGTCGAGAGTTAAGGAGATCGATCTATGCCTTGTGAAAGATCGATTTCTTCCAGGTAGAGACTTAAAGAGATCAATCTGCCTTCTTATGAGATCGATCTGCCTTGTTCAATCGAACTAATTCCTAGCATTTCATGAGAGGAGATCGATCCCTCCTTCATATGAGATCGATCTCTCTTCCCCTACACCCTCTTTTCTACAGTTTTTTACAGATATTTCTAATGTACACTAATCCTTATTTGCTTCATACCTAAATTTACAATCCATGCACAATTAACATACAATGGCATCCATTCCATATAGTTCATAGGTATTAAAACTTATGCGCGCAACTGGTAATTCATAGATGTTTCATAGAATTCATAATCCTTACATCCTTTTATCACTTATATTCTCGTAACAAGTTTACATATACATTGTATCCTTATAGAAATAAATACGCGTGAAATTACAAGTATTACAAGACATGTCCAAGTCACCTTAGATAGACCATTTCTAGCTTCGGGGAGAGCGCTGATACATGTGGATCAAGGAGAGCTTATCTTTAGGCTTCACAATGAAGAGGTTAAGTTTGTGATCGACAAAAGGGTAGATGGTTATTTTTAAGGCTTTTAGAAAGACTTAATTGTAGAGAATGATATGAATGAGTTGTTTTTAAAGGATGATCATGCAGGGTCTTCTGTAGTGATTACTACTCTTATTGAGGTTTCTAATTATGGGCTTGTGAGGCTTAAGGATGTTAATGGAGAAGTGAGTGGATTTTTTCTTAATGTGCCTGATGAGAAGGATATGAATAGGAGATTTTGTAGAGGCCATCCCGTGAGATCCATTTCACCATACAAGGCACAACTGAGAAAGCAGCATCAGTTTTGAAGAATGCCTTGTTGAAAAAGGACTTTGATAATCCCATCGAGCCTGTGCCTGATGGACTTCTACCATACAGCTTCATTGAGAGTCTCGTTGAGGACTTTAAACTTAGCCCAACTTCATTCCTTTTACTTTATTTTATTTTCTTTTCTTCTTTCTCTTTTTATATAGTTCTTTTTCTATTTTATGCTTGCATTTTTTGTTTTGCTTTTATAGGGTACCATTGGTAGTGATGTTCCCTATTGAGCTTCAAGGTGTTCATCATCATGACATTATGGGAGTTATTTGGTTTTGAGCTTCATTTTCTAATTTATTTGTGCATTAAGGACACTATACACTATAAGTTTTGGGGAGGGATTAACTTGAGCAATTTAAAAAAAAATGTGCAAAATTGAAAATGTTTTCTAATTTTTTGAAAATTTAGGCTTATAATGATTTGATTTGTGGTGATTTTTGTGCTTAACTTGTTGTTTCCCCATGATCCTATAATATTGCACCTTGGTTGAGATCGATTCTGATTGACTCAGATGCATGATTGTTGTGAAAAGCATGAAGTTAAATCCTTGAATTTGTCTTGATTCTGATTGTTAGTTCCTCATTCTTATGCACATGTCTTGATCATGGATTGGTGTGCACATCTAGAGAAAGCTTATGTGGACATAAGATTGCATTTGATTGTTTGATTTTACGCATCATATTCTAGAATTTGTTTGATCTTCTCCTGAAGCGAAATTATTATATCACACTTGATTGGGGAAGTGATTTAAGCCATCTTTGGATTGTTTGAGCCTTTCAAGTAACCCTATAAATGTTTTATCCTTTGAGCCAAATTAGCTTTTCTTTATATATATACCTATATAGTTATATTTCTTTAGCCCTAAATAAATACATTTTCCTGTCCCTTATCACTAAAACATGTAACTTACTAAGATATATTTAGAGCTATGTACATATTAGGTAAAGTAAAGAGAAAAAATGTGAAAAAGAGAAAAATAGAAAAATATAATAAAGTAAAGGGAAAATAAGTTTAGGAGGAATAATTAGAGCTCCAAACATTAGAGATCTTAGAAAGTAATGCAAGATTAAGGATTATTGAGCCCAAAGTATCCTTTATCATACCTTAAGCCTGACCTTACATTACAAGCTTAATGAAATCCTATTGATCCTTGATTATGACTACACTAGTAGAGAGAGAAGTGAAAAGCAAACTTACGAGAGTGATCACTTGTCATTGATTTTGCATTTGTATGTCTGCATAATCTGATTTGGGTGGTGCACTTTGAAGTGGCTTTGACATATTACACACACACACACACACGAGGGCTTTAATTTGGGTTGAGACTTATGATTGAACGATGACTAATTTTTGAGTAGCGATTGTAATTCTCTGAGATTAGGGTTTACACTTTTTCCTTGAGGATGTGATAACTCTATGAAAATCGAGTTATTTTGATGCTTAATTACCTTAATTTAACTTAATCCTCTTGTGAATTATGTTAATTATCCTCTTAGTTTGATTAATTTACTTTAATTATGTAGATAAATAAACTTAAGAAGAAATCCAGATGAATTGGCCAAATTTGGGCTAAAACAACACAAGAATTGAGCTGAATACACTATAAGACGAAAATCCTACACTACAAGCTAAGACAGTTTGTCCTAAAGTATACCTCACCTTTCTTGGTACCTTGCATGCCACATGTCCTCATCTTATTCACTCTTGGAAGATATAAACAAAGGACCACATGCCAACTACATGGAGGACACATGCCTTTGCCACATAGATTCCTACATGGACTAAAGGACTAAATGGGAGGGCAAAGAAGAGATAAGGTGTGTATGGTCTGATGTGAATGGCTTAATGAGGTGGAAATATCTTCTTACAAGACCTAATAAAGACATGACAAGTGGCAAGGCTTGCCAACTCATCCACCTAGTCTATTCACCCCTTTACCCTTAATGTGCTTAACCATATAAAGCAACCTGTAGGGAATTCCAACGGGTCAGTTCCCATTGGTCTTAGGTTTATTTCCATTGCTCATTTTAAGGTTTTCTTAGTGTTAAAAAGCAACCACTATTTTCATTTACAAGCCTTCTTTACGTTTCCACGCTTTTGTTCAGGTATTCTTTTAATCTTCAATAAGTTCCTTAATTTCTAACAATGATTCTATCTTCTCTTTATCTCTCAGCTTCCAATTTTATTTATGATTGAGCTTTAAGATCATGAAAGCTTAAGAGATTGAAGAACTACCTCCAATATCTTTGTGATTAAGCTTGATTTACAATTGTTTTATTGTTTTTTATTCACTGATTTGGGTTAGTTTTAGTTGTTGTTTGGTTAGTTACTTATTTGTTTTCATGCTTATTTTCTTAAATAAAAATCATACCTTGAAGCTTTATAAATGTTAAAATCTATTTCTAGAAGTTAAATTTAATAGGATTAATGTTAGCTTACTTGTGAATATTTTATGTTCTATTTGATTCTTGTAGTGGCACGAATTTCAGCAACTCTTGTGTCACATTTTAGGTAATTTTTAGGTCATTTTGCATTAGTTTTTTATGCTTCTTAATGTCTTTCAAATATGAGTGGTGTTTAGCTAATAATATGTGGCATTATTTTGGCATTTACCTAATCTTTGTTTTGTTATTTCCTTTACCGCTAACCACGTTATCCACCAGTTTTAGTTCACTAATGGCTGCTATTTTGGCTATTTTAGGAGTCCATTTAGCTTAGTTTAAGACATTTTTTGATAATACTTTCATTAGGAAAATTTTACGATTTTATTAAATTAGTGACCTTGCATTTCCATAACTTTTACTTGGTTGTTTTCAATTTTTGTTTCAACATGCATTAGGTTTCTTTTAGGGAAGTATTCAGGCTATTGTTTGTGTTGTTTTCATGTTCATTTAAGTAGTAGTTAGTTATATTAAAGTCATATAATTATTAGGTACTTGTTAAGAATACAATAGCTTAGGTTCAATAGCATTTTAATTGCATTTTTGCCATCACTTTATTGAGTTAGGCATTTTGATCAGGGTGGATTGTTTTTGCTATTTGGAAAGGTTTCATGCATCATTTAGGTTATTTTAAGGGTTCCTAGAAGCATTCATACATTAAATTAATTTTAGATTGCATTAGAATAATTTTTCTAGGCATTTTTCATAGCATTTTCCATTTTGTTTCCCATTTAGGTGTCATTGAGGTTTGTTGTTCAGGTTTGATTTTTTTCCACTATTTAAGCATAAGTTAGATGCATTTTATTAGTTACTAGGTCATAATTAGGTCATATAATTAGTGGTTAGAGTTTAGGTAATTTACAATTAATTTTCTATAGCATTTATATGGCAATTTTCAGTTGTTTTCTTAGTTTAGGCGTTTTTAGACCTCATTGTCTAGTTGAATTTTTAGCCACTGTCTGGTCATTAGTTTAGTGCATTTCATTAGTGTTTAGGTCATATTTAGTTCATGTAATTAGTGATTAAAGGTAGATAATTTTAGAATTAATTAACATAACATTTAGGATTTATTTTGCATTAGTTTTCAATTCGGTCCAAGTTTGCATTTCATGTTAATTAGGGTTGTTTAGCTACTATTTTGGGATTATTTTAATTTTCTTAAGGTATTCATTAGGCAAAGTGAGGATACGTTTCTAGGTCAGTTGTATTAGCATTTCCATGCCTTACTTAGGTTTTTCTTTCACTGGATAGTTTTTGGTTTTGTAGGATTGTTAGGTCCATTTTATTTTCTGTTTTAGACATTCATTAGCATTAGTTTAGGGTTGAAATGTTGAATTTAGGGTTAGTTTAGGTTTAGTTTAGGTTTAGGTTACATTTCATGCATTTTTAGGTTATTTTCATTCCAATTTCCAAAATAAAAAGATATTTTAATTCTCACACATCATTTAGGTCAGTCATTAATAGTTAATTATACATTTTATAAGTTTAGTATTCATTTATGGTTAAGCATTATTTAGGGGTTGCTTTTTAGTACATTTAAGGCATTTTAGGGTTAGGGTTACCATTTAGGATTTTAGATTTAGTTGCATTACATTGTGTCACTTTCATTTTTATTGTAAGACCCGTATTTTCATATGTAACCCTTATGATTTCCCAAGTATACATTCGTCTATGTAATATGAACCATAAGTAATGTAAGGTCCGTAAATCCAATGTACAACTTGTTATGTGAATTCGTGTTGTACACGTAAGTTTCATTATGTATGAAATATAAGAAATGGACCTTTCAAAGTGATAAATGTGTATTGAATGCAAAATGAGTAGTGAGGTAAATCTAAATGAAGTTAACTTTGAGAATTTGGGATGTAATTGGCTAAGTATGGCTGCAGAGCAAGGGGGGATCGATCTCCAATGCAAGGGAGATCGATCTTAGAGGCATTTTGAAAAAGGAAATCGATCCTCAGTTCAAGCCAGATCGATCACATTAAGCCTCTGCCAAGCCAGGATCGATCTCATCCTTAAAGCAAATCGATCTCATTGTGTCTCGACAAGGAGCAGATCGATCTCATTTCCTTGCCAGATCGATTTGTGAAGCAGTCTGCCTGGGTAAGATCGATCTCATGCTCTTCGATAGATTCAACTCCTAAGCTTGAAAACTGAATGCAGGAAGGCTAAAAGCAGCAGCAGATCGATCCCTCACTTATGGAGATCGATCTCATCACACAATTTCTATAAAACAGGGCTGCTGAACTGTAATTCATGGGAGAAACATCAAACCTTCCATTCTAAGCAAAGTAACCTAGCTTTTCAACATAGGAAATCCATCACTTTTAATACAAAATTGAGAGAAGTTGGTTTAGCAAAATTGTTCATAGTGGAGAAGAGAACAACTTAGCCCAAAAACAAGTGGTGAAACTGTTTAATTGAAGGAAACAATGTGATTTCTCCAAATTCAGCCAAAAGGAGAAAAGTCAAGCTAGGTGAGATTTCAATGCACCAATCTCATGTATGTTGAGCTATGCAATTTTATGAGTTGATTGGTATATATATTGTTGATTGAAACATCTTAGAACATGCTTAATCTCCATGACCTATACATGGTGAAATGTGAGAAAAAGATGAGAAAGTTGAGTAGGCATGGATTTAATGATGATTTAAGCATGAATAGATGTCATTAAGCATATATACATGATTGTATAACAGTTTAATGAAGTTCATGTGCTAGAAAACAAAAATGGCTGAAAGTGAGTATATGAGGTATTTGATGAAATGCCACAATGAAATAAAATCATGAACTCGAGGTATTATAAGTTTAATACTGGTTTAATATGAATCAATAGACTCGAAGAGTCTGAGAGATTCTCAAAAACAAGTTATACACTCGAAATGGACTAATAAAAGGATAAAGTCTAGTAATGGTATAACGAGGCCAAATGAGATATAAATGGCCAAATGCATTGATTTGAATATCATGCAAGTGAAATGAAGTATATGACAATATACTGATGTGTATAATACACAATTTCAGCTTTGGAAGATATAATTAGAGTCGATAGGATGAATCACGAGAAGTGAAGATCGAAGGAAAGCCATTCAAGCATGATTCGAGGTAAGAGACTTATACGAGCTATTAGAGATAGCTATACGTATGTTTTCTTACCTCCTGTGTGCGAATGTATGCGATACGAACATAGATATTTGTATATCTAGGTGAAAACTATGTATGAGAATAAGTCTATGAGTATGAGTTGCATGACTTCTATGATTGTTGTGGAAAGATGTTTTTGCAAATGTTTTGAAGAAGAGTAATAATAGATGGGCCCCCGGTTTAACAATTTGCATGAAATGTTTCTAACGAGTGATTGAAGGGAGATTTTTCCTCTCACCTATGACAATACATAGAGCCCCTTCTATTTCTTTTGTGCGAAATTGTGCTAGAGCCTGAGAGGTAAAGGTAGATTGACCAGCCCTGCTCGCACGTTGTTTTAAAGGGATTTTTGAGAGAGCAAAAGAGTGCTCGATGCCTCGGGTGATGCTGTATGATCCACTCGAGCTGCACGCACTAGATTTTTAGCAATCATCCTGGAGCCTTTGAGTATTATTGTGTGTCTTGCTCTTACTATGCTCGCATGTAATTTCCTAGTAATACCGTGCTCGATGCCTCCGGTATGCTGTGTGTCTTACACTGAGTTACTCGCACGAGGTTTTCATGATTGTGCTATGTGTTGAGTAAAATCGTGTTAGAGCTGTCATGTATTGCTATGTGTCTTGCATTGACCTGCTCACACGCGGAGTGTGAATGTGATGTAATGAGTACATAACCATGTTAGAGCCGTCGTGTACTGCTGTGTGTCTTGCACTGACTTGCTCACACGAGATTTTAAGACAATGGAAATGGGTGACAAGGATCCACGGGAGCATGATGTACCATGAGCGTTAGCCATGGGGTATGATGTACCGTGATTTGAGTATGAGCTGAAGGGATGGTTGATCCGCCTCTCCAAGCGTAGGGTTCCTGCACACCTGATCAGTGTAGCCTTAAATCTGACTATGAACATAAGTCTTGTTATATTTGTGTGATACGACATTGTCACTACTGTGTGAGGTGGCATATGTCTCCCCTGCTGTGTGTCTGGGAATACGATATAGTTTATGTCTCAAATATATTGATTTGCTAATGTAAAGCATTTTCTAAGTATGAACTGTGTGACCTAGAATATGCTATGTGATTCTGTGTGAATATGCATGTACCCATTTGGCGAATTAATGATTTCGCAATTGATGGAAGTTGTTTTAAAGAGAATGCATATGTTTTATAAGGAAAATGAATATATATGTATTTTAGCATGCAGATAGTGTAGTTATCTACCTGCTTTCATATTTTCCTTACTAAGCGTGTTAGCTCACCCCCTTATTTCCTCCTCCACAGATACTATGCAGTAGTGAGTACACTGCAGTCATCCCTGCTATCTTGTTTTCTCTAGTCATCCAGCAGTATAGAGAGGTATACATTTGGGATGAAACTTTTGTATCCTGTAAATTAATGCGCAGCAAAGTTTGTATTTTGTATTTTGGGGGATGTATATAAAAGAAACTGATGTAAACGCTTTCGCACATATATATAAAAGTTCAGTTTCTATTTTACTTCTTTTAATTGAATTGATTAAACTATAAATGGATGAGATATGTTTTGGATGTTGACTCACAGCCCAACTATAAGTGGTAAGGTAAAGGTCATAGATACGGAGTGAGGGGTGTGACAGGAATTAATGGTATCAGAGCTGAGTTAGTCTGATGTGAGTTAGTATCCATATCTAAGAAATTATACATCCCCAGAGTACTATGCATTATTAGGATATAAATGTGTATACCAAGCTGGAAAATGTGACTGAGACACTTATTTTGAGTATGCAGGATGTCTGATAGATGAAGTACTCATAGAGGAGGGAGTTCACGCTCTCAAGGGCGTAGAGATAAGTCCGAGAGACGCAGTAGGTCTAGTTCTAGTAGAGATCCACCCGGTCTTAGTGAGGCTACTGAGGAACGTATTGTGCAGTTACAACGCAGTATAGACACGGTTATGGAGACGTTTACACAGGCAATGGCCAGATTTGAGGGTAGACAGGAGAACCCTACTGGTCAGGCTGTTATACCTTAGAGACAAGAGCCAGCACAGCTTGCACCGAGACCTCGAGACATAGAGGCAGAGAGACCTGTACCCCTTTCAGTTCAGGACATTCCCCCACTGGTTCAGGATCCTGTAGCTCCACAATAGATTGGTGGTGAAGGAGTGTACGATTATGATCTGGGTAGACTGAGAGGGTTTCGAAAGTTCAGACCACCTTCATTTAATGAGGTGAAGAACCCAGAATTAGCTGAGCATTGGATACGTAGTATGGAGAAACTCTACTGATTCTTCCATTGCTTCGACACAGAGAAGGTCACCTTTGCGACTTTTGTATTAGAGGATGAGGCCGAGCATTGGCGGATGGCAACACAGTCAATGTTAAGTGCACGACACCCGGTTGTGACATGGGATATATTTTTGGATGCCTTCAGGAGGCAATACATTCCAGCTACTGCTCAGAGAAAGATGCAGATGGAGTTTATGACATTGACTCAGGGGAACGGACAATGGATGAGTAGAAGTATGGATTCACGTCCCTGGGCAGCTAAGATACGGTCACGATAAGCCTTAAGGATAGAAAGGTTCAAAAATTTCTTGAGGGATTGAGACCTTCCATTAGAGCTCGATTAGCTCCATTGGACATTACCACCTATGATGAGGCAGTACGCAGAGCTCAGCTATGTGAGCAAGATTATGAGTTGCACGCCTTGGAATTAAGCAGGAGTGGTAAAGGTAGAGATAGAGACCGAAAGAGGTCAGTGGATGATAGAGGATTCAGAAAGGGCCGAAGGTTATTCGGTAAGGGCCCTAAGATTGAGGAGATACGAGAGAGGCCTATGAAGCCTCCAATTCATCCAGCATCGAGGAGCATAGTTATTAGTGGACCTCGACCTACCACAGAGCAGTGCAGGTCATGTGGTAGATATCATGGGGGTAGACCATGCCCGTTATCGATAAGATCATATTACAATTGTGATAAACTAGGTCACATAGCTCATGAATGCCCAGAGCTGATTGATACAACCCCACAGAAGGGCAAAGAGCCAGAGAAGACTACTATTGAGACACCTACACCTAAGAGAAAGGCCACAACTGAAGAGAAAGGGAAGCAAGCTGTTGGTCGAGGGTGAGTGTTTGCATTAGACCAGGCTTCTGTAAAGACTTCTTCCGATGTGATTAAAGGTTTCATCGCCTATGTGGTTGACTTGGATAAGGCATACCTAGATATAGCTGACATCCTAGTGGTAAGACAATTTCTCGATGTCTTTTCGAAAGAATTACCAGGGTTACCAAAAGACATAGAAATGGAATTTTGTATTGATTTGGTGCTTGGAACTGAACCGATATCTAAACCACCATATAGAATGGCTCCAATTGAATTGGAGGAGCTAAAGAAGCAATTACAAGAGTTGTTGGACAAAGGGTTCATCAGACCAAGTGTATCACCATGGGGAGCACCAGTTCTATTTGTAAAGAATAAGGATAGGAGTCTCTGACTGTGTATCGATTATCAGTTGTTGAATAAGACTACCATTAAGAATAAATACCCCCTTCCATAGATTGATGATCTATTCGATCAGTTGTAGGGAGAACAGGTCTTTTTTAAAGATTGATCTGAGGTCTGGGTATCATCAGTTGAGGATTCAGAGTGGAGATGTACCCAAGACAACGTTTCAGACCTGTTATGGCCATAATGAGTTTTTGGTTATACCATTTGGGTTGATGAATGCTCCTGCAGCGTTTATGGCCTTAATGAATTATGTATTCAAGCCATACTCGGATAAATTCGTGATTGTCTTTATAGATGACATATTGGTATAATCGAAGTCCAGGGAAGAGCATGAGCAGCATTTGAGAACAGTGTTATAGACCCTCCGAGATCAGGAGTTATATGCTAAACTCAATAAGTGTGATTTCTGGCTAAGTGAGATATCATTTTTTTGTAATGTAGTCTCAAGAGACGGTGTATCAGTGGATCTGTCCAAGATAGAGGCAGTGATACAGTGGAAAAAACCTAAGAAGGTTACAAAGATCAGCAATTTTTTGGGTTTAGTAGGTTATTACCGACGATTCGTCGAGAGATTCTCTAAGCTGGCTGCTTCGTTAACACATCTCACCCAAAATAATGTGGCATTCGAGTGGGATGATAAATGTGAGAGTAGTTTTTGTGAGTTAAAGCACAGAATGGCCACCACACCTACTCTCACCATACCCACCAGCTTAGGAGGTTACATAGTGTATACTGGTATTTATACAGATGCCTCGGGACAGGGACTGGGCTGTGTGTTGATGCAGGATGGGAAGGTAGCAGCCTACGGTTCTAGACAGTTTAAGGACCATGAGAGGAACTACCCGACCCATAATTTAGAGTTGGCAATCGTGGTATTTACATTGAAAATATGGCGCCACTACTTGTACGGTGAGAAATTTCAAGTGTATACAGATCATAAGAGACTCATATATCTGTTTTCACAAAAAGAGTTGAATATGATGTAAAGACGATGGATAGAGCTTCTAAAGGATTATGAATGCGAGATACTGTACCATCCAGGAAAGGCTAATGTTGTGGCTAACGCCCTAAGTAGAAAGAGCATGGGAATGGTATCGCATATTATGGTCAGGGAATATGAGCTGCTCGAGCAGTTTTCTCACCTCAAGTTGGATATAGACCCCCTTGATATTGACAGAGACTGTGTGATAGCTACCCTACAAGTGGAACTGGATTTGATTGATCGGATACGCCAGGCTCAACATGTCAATCTACTGTGTGAGGATCGTACGAGTCAGATTCAGATGGGTGATTTGGTCGATTTCTTAGTGAGCAATGATGGCCTACTGAGGTTTAGAGGCAGATTTGCATTCCCAATGACCCAAAGTTAAAGAGATTGATTTTGACAAAAGCTTATTCATCGAGATACACATTGCATCTATGAGGTAATAAGATGTACCGAAATCTCCAGAAAGTGTATTAGTGGTCAAGGATGAAAAGAGATATTCTAGAGTTTGTGGCAAGATGTTGAATATGTCAGCAAGTGAAGGTAGAGCATCAGAATCCTGCAGGGTTATTGCAGCCTCTACCAGTACCAACTTAGAAATAAGAGCATGTCACCATGGATTTCATCATGGGATTGCCGAGGACTAAGAGGAACCATGATGCTATCTGGATAGTGGTTGACAGATTGACGAAATCTGCCCATTTTCTAGCTATGAAAGCTACAGATACCTTGAGTATTTTGGCAGAGTTGTATGTACGGGAGATAGTGAGGCTACATGGTGTTCCAGTGAGTATCATATCAGATAGGGATTTTGGCTTCACTTCTCACTTTTGGGAACAATTACAAGAAGTTATAGGAACCCGATTGAATTTAAGTATTGTTTTCTATCCTCAAACCGATGGTCAATCAGAGAGAACCATCTAAACGTTAGAGGATTTGCAGAGAGCAATTGTTATGGATTTTAAAGGCTCCTGGGATGGTCACCTATTGTTAGTCAAATTTGCGTATAACAATAGTTACCACTCGAGTATTGGGATGACACCATATGAGGCCTTGTATGGTAGAAGGTGTCGATCTCCAATTGGTTGGGAAGAAGTGGGTAAAAGGAAAATTTTTGCTCCTGATTGGGTACAACAAGCCTCAGAGGTTAATCAGTTAATATGTGAGAGAAGGCTACAGTTGAGACTCTTATACCTAAGAGGAGGGCCATAGCTGAAGAGAAAGGGAAGCAAGCTGTTGGTCGAGGGCGAGTGTTTGCATTGGACCAGACATCTACAGAAGCTTCCTCAGATGTGATTAAAGGTACCATCCTTATCTTTGATATTGGAGAATTAGCATTGATTGATCCTGGTGCCAGGCATTCATTCATATCGCCTTCATTTGCATGTAAACTATGTGAACATGTGAAACCTGTACCCTTAGGTAGAGTTTTACTTATACGCACTCCAGTGGGAGATAATGTAATAACGGAGTATGTATGTAAGAGTTGTAAGTTAAAAGTAGGGGAAAGGAACATGTTGGTCGATCTCATCCTATTAGCTATGAAGGATTTCGATGTAATACTAAGAATGGATTGGTTGGCTGCAAACCATGATATTTTTTTACTGTTATGCTAAGACAGTAATGTTTTCTAGCCCTAAAAAGTATGTAGTAAGATTTGAAAAGTAATGAAAGAAGTGGTAAATTAATTTCCAAGGATGGATGATTTTGCTAACGAATGTAATGATAATGTGTTGAAGGTTTTATCACCTATGTGGTTGACTTGGATAAGGTGTACCCAGGTATAGCTGACATCCCAGTGGTGCGAGAATTTCTCGATGTCTTTCCGAAAGAATTACCAAGGTTGCCACCAAAGAGAGAAATAGAATTCTGTATTAATTTGGTACCTGGAACAGAACTGATATCTAAGCCACCGTGTAGAATGGCTCCAATGGAGTTGGAGGAGCGAAAGAAGTAATTACAAGAGTTGTTGGACAAGGGGTTCATCAGACCGAGTATATCACCTTGGGGAGCACCAGTTCTATTTGTGAAGAAGAAAAATGGGAGTCTCCGACTGTGTATAGACTATCGGTTGTTGAATAAGGCTACCATCAAGAATAACCATCCCCTTCCATGGATAGATAATCCATTAGATCAGTTGCAAGGAGCACCGATCTTTTCAAAGATTGATCTGAGGTCTGGGTATCATCAGTTGAGGATTCAGAGTGGAGATGTACCCAAGACAGCATTTCGAATCCGTTATGGCCATAATGAGTTTTTGATTATGCCATTTAGGTTGATGAATGCTCCTGCATCGTTTATGGCTCTAATGAATGATGTATTTAAGCCATATCTGGACAGCTTCATAATTGTCTTTATAGATGACATTTTGGTGTACTCGGAGTCCAAGGAAGAGCATGAGCAACATTTGAGAACAGTGTTACAGACCCTTTGAGATCAGGAGTTGTATGCTAAACTCAACAAGTGTGATTTCTGGCTGAGAGAGATATTGGTTTTAGGTCACGTAGTCTCGAGAGACAGTGCATCAATGGATCTGTCCAAGATAGAGGCTGTGATATAGTGGGAAAGACCCAAGACAGCTACAGAGATCCGTAGTTTCCTAGGCTTAGCAGGTTATTACCGACGATTTGTCGAGGGAGTCCCTAAACTGGCTGCTCGATTGACACGTCTCACTCGAAAGAATGTGGTATTTGAGTGGGATGATAAGTGTGAAAGTAGTTTCTGTGAGCTAAAGCACAGACTAACCACCGCACCTATTCTCATCCTACCCACCAGCTCAGGAGGTTATTCGGTGTATACAGATGCCTCAAGATAAGGGCTGGGCTGTGTGTTGATGCAAGATGGGAAGGTAGTAGCCTATGGATCTAGACAGCTTAAGGACCATGAGAGGAACTACCCGACCCACGATTTAAAATTAGTATCTGTGGCATTTGCATTGAAAATATGGCGCCACTACTTGTGCGTTGAGAAATTTCAGGTGTATACAGATCATAAGAGCTTCAGATATCTATTTTCACAGAAAGAGTTAAATATGAGGCAAAGACGATGGATAGAGCTTCTAAAGGATTATGAGTATGAGATACTGTACCATCTAGGAAAGGCTAATGTTGTGGCTGATGCCCTGAGTAGAAAGAGCCTCGAAATGGTATCGCACATGATGGTCAAGGAATATGATTGGTCAAGTAGTTTGCTCACCTCAGGTTGGATATAGACCCTATTGATGTTGACAGAGACTGTGTGATAGCTAGCCTACGAGTGGAACCAGATTTGATTGATCGGATACGCCAGGCTCAACATGCCTATCTACTGTGTGAGGATCGTGCGAGTTTGACTCAGAGGGGTGATGTCGTCGATTTCTTAGTGAGTGATGATGGCCTATTGAGGTTTAGAGGTAGGATTTGCATTCCCAATGACCCAAAATTAAAGAGATTGATTTTAACAGAAGCTCATTCATCAAGATATACATTGCATTCGAGGAGTAATAAGATGTATCAGAATTTTCGGAGAGTGTATTAGTGGTCAGAGATGAAAAGAGATATCGTAGAGTTTGTGGCAAGATGTTTAATATTTCCGCAAGTGAAGGTAGAGCATCAGAAGCCTGCAGGGTTATTGTAGCCTCTACTAGTTCCAACTTGGAAATGGGAGCATGTCACCATGGATTTCATCATGGGATTGTCGAGGACTAAGAGGAATCATGATGCTATCTGGGTAGTGGTTGACAGACTGACGAAATTCGCCCATTTTTAACTATGAAATCTACAGATCCTTTGAGTAGTTTGGCAGAGTTGTATGTATGAGAGGTAGTGAGGCTACAAGGTGTTCCAGTGAGCATCATATCGAATAGGGATTCCATCTTCAGTTCACTTTTGGGAAAAATTTTAGGAAGTTATGGGAACCTAATTGAGTTTCAGTATTGCTTTCCATCCTCAGACCGATGGTCAGTCAGAGAGAACCATCCACACGTTAGAGGACATGCTGAGAGCGAGTGTTATGGATTTTAAAGGCTCCTGGAATGATCACCTACCGTTAGCCGAATTTGTATACAACAATAGTTACCACTCGAGTTTTGGGATGGCACCGTATAAAGCCTTGTATGGTAGAAGGTGTCGTTCCCCTATTGGTTGGGAAGAAGTGGGTGAGTGGAAAATTTTAGCTCCTAATTTGGTATAGCAAGCCTCTTAGATTGTTCAGTTGATATGTGAGAGATTGAGAACAGCTTAGAGCAGGCAGAAAAGTTACGCTGACATGAGACAGAGGCCACTAGAGTTCATTGTAGGTGACTCGGTATTCTTAAAAGTTTCTCCCTCAAAAAGGATTATGAGGTTCGGTAAAAAAGGTAAGTTGGGCCCTCGTTATATCAGACATTTTGAGATACTGGAGCGTGTGGGAGATAAGGCATACAGGCTAGCATTACCACCAGAGCTAGCAAGCATACATAATGTCTTCAACGTATCGATGCTTCGGAAATACCATCTAGATCCAACTCATGTGATTCAGTATGAGCCATTGGAGCTCAAGAACGATTTGTCGTATTAGAGAAACCGATCCAGATACTGGATAGGAAGGAAAAGGTGCTACCAAACAAGACGATTCTGTTTATTAAGGTTCTCTAACAGCACCACAATTCAAAGGAAGCTACTTAGGAGTTGGAGAACTATATACGGGAAAAGTACCCTTGACTTTTTGAGGAGTAACTTGGTTCTAATTTAGAAGACCAAATTTCTTAAAGGAGGGGAGGAATGTAAGACCCGTATTTTTACATGTAACACTTATGATTCACTAAGTATACACTTATTTATGTAATATGAATTATACGTGTAGTAAGGTCCGTAGATTGATGTACACACTTGTTATGTGAGTTCATGATGTACATGTAAGTTTCATTAAGTATGAATGATAAGAAATGGACCTTTTTAAGTGATAAATGTGGATTTAATGCAAAATGAGTAATGGGGTAAATTGAAATGAATTTAGCCTTGAGAAATTGGGATAAATTTCATATAAGTATGCTGCAGAACAATGGGAGATCGATCTCTCCTTAAAGCTAGATCGATCTGAGTAAGCCTCTACCATGTAAGGATCGATCTCATCCTCAAGCAGACCGATCTCCTTATGCCTCGACCAGAAGTAGATTGATCTCATTTCCTTGCCAGATCGATCTGTGAAGCTTTCTGCCTGGCTAAGATCGATCTCTCATGCTTGAAAACTGAATGCAGAGAGGCTAAAAGCAACAATAGATATATCCCTCACTTATGGAGATCAAGATCATCGAGCAATTTCTATAAAAACAGGGCTGCTGAACTGCATTTCACGAGAATAACATCAAACCTTCCATATTTCAAAACAAAGTGGCCTAACTTTCCTCTCTAGACTATCAACACCTTTCATAGAGATTGGAGAAAAGTTTATTTGATCAAAGTTGTTCATAGAGTGGAGAAGAAGAACATAGTTGGGAACGAGAGGTAGAATCGTTGAATCGAAGGAGAAAAGGAGTTTTTCCTCAATGTTTTGAAAAAGGAGAAAAAGCTGAAATTGATAAGATTTCAAGGCATCAATCTCATATATGTTGATCTATATATTGGTATAAGTTTATTGGTATATAGATTTATGGTTGAAACACCCTCGTTCGTGCCTAATCTTCTAAGACCTATAAATGGTTTAATGTGTCAAAATGAGAAAAGGGTTTGTAGGCAAGGATTAAATGATGAACTAAGTATGAATTGAGGTTATTGAGCATGTCTGTATGCTTGTATAATAGATTAGTGAAACCCATGTACTAGAAACAATAATGGATGAAACTAAGTATATGAGGTATTCGAGGAAATGCCAAAATGAAATGAAATATTGAACTCGAGGTATTGTAAGCTTAATACCGGTTTAATATGAATCAATGACTCGAAGAGTATGAGAGATTCTCAAAAATGAGTTATATACTCAAAATGGACTTATGAAAGAGTAAAGTCCAAAAATGGTGTAACGAGGCCAAATGAGATATAAATGGCCAAATCCATTGATTTGAATATTATGCAAGTGAAATAAATTATATGACAATATACTGATGTGTGTAATACACAATTTCAGCTCTAGAGGAAATAATTGGAGTCGATAGGACAAATCATGAGAAGTTGAAATCGAACGAAAGTGATTAAAGCGTGATTCGAGGTAAGGGACTTATGCGAGTTATTAGATATAGCTATACGTATGTTTTCTTTCCTGTTGTGTGCGAATGTAAGGGATAAATGCATAGATATTGATATATCTAGGTAGAAAACTACGTATGAGAATAAGCCTACCACTATGAACTGCATTACTTCTATGATTGTTGTGAAAAAAAGTTTTGTAAACGTTTTGAGAAAGAAAAATAATAGATGGGCTCTCGGTTTAACCAATTGCATGAAATATTTCTAAAGAGTGATTGAAGGGAGATTTGCCCTCTCACTCATGACTATACATGGAGCCCCTTCTATTTCTTTCCTGTGTGAAATCGTGCTAGAGCCTAGTGGCAACGGTAGATTGACCAGCCCTGCTTGCACGTTATTTTCAAAAGGGATTTTTGAGAAAAGCAAAAGAGTGCTCGATGCCTCGGGTGATGCTGTGTGTTCCACTTGAGGTGCTCGCACTAGATTTTTGGGAATCATGTTGGAGCCTTGACTATTGTTGCGTGTCTTGCTCTGACTATGCTCACATGTAATTTGCTAGTAATACCTTGCTCGATGCCTCAGGTATGCTATGTGTCTTACGTTGTGTCGCAACCCAATTTATCCTTTTTAATTGAAAATCACTATAATTTTTTTTTGCATTTTTCCTTTCCTTACCCGGTCGTGAAAAAACTCACCACTACACAGTTGGGTTGTGAGTCAATAATAATCATTGCTCGCCATTCATTCACAAATAAATCAAAAAAAGTGTCACTCATTTAAAATGTATGTTATACACTTGTACTTGACACGTTTTCTAACTTTTACATCCCCCACATTACAATAAAAAATGACTACTATGCTTTTACATTTTTTAGATACAAAAAGAATCTATGTGTATATACCTCTGAGTGATGGAGATGCAGCGGATGTCTCAACAAAACACCTCAGTCCTCACTGGGCCACAATGTACGCTTTGTAGATAAGGAAAGTAGAGAGGGATGAGTAACCACACGCTCTGTAAGGTAATAATGCAAGCATGGTAGATAATACTCTATCTACATGGTGATAGTATTATGTATAAATCATTTATAATCAGAGCATGAAGAAATAAAACGATGCCACATGTCTACACATATATCATGTATTGAAAATCATGTAAATAGGCATAAAACATGGAAATATCAACATGTAAAACCATCTCATGCTCATTTTCATTAAATCTCATCACAAAAAAGGGCAATTCATTTAATAAACACCCTTTTCAAATCATATCACATCTCATCATAAATCAAATTTATCATTTCTTTAAATCACAAATCCCACAAGGCTCGACCCCTCCCTCGGGTCTACCCTGGACAATCATAAACACACTTATATATCAAAACCATGTGGTATTATGTAATAACAAGTGAGAGAAGTCACTAGATCTCAATAGACTATGTTGGCCAACTATGTCATAAATCATCCTAGACCACACAGATCTCGGTGTGCGGGGTATCATGCTGGAACAAAGGTGTGTTATTTCTTCGCCAGACTTTCTCATCAGTAACTCGACCATGCGGTACATTGTACTCCATGTGATATACACAGTACAACGTACTCCGCGGACCCATATCATGGATGGGGGTGCCAACTGTAGGTCTTATCTACCCCATACTAAATATAACCTCCATTGTCTCAAGTGTACTTGGAGTTTTCCTTATCCATGTAAGAGAGCCTCCCTACCCCCTTTTGGCTTGAGGATGTTGTGCTTGAGGGTCTTACCGTAAGAGAGCCTCCCCACCGAAGAAAGCCTTCCCACCCGTTATGGGCTTAAGAATGTAGGGCTTGAGGATCTTACCAGCTTCTACGACATCATACGTACACAATGTGAAAACCAGTGCGAGCTAAGCTCTAGCATGATATATGCATAGTAAATAAGCCTCTTCGTACGAGCAATGCTCTAGTACGACATTTATGCATAAAACATGAAGAAACAACGTACAAGCATAGCTCCAGTACGGTTATATGCATAAGAAAACTCCTCAAAATCCACGTACGAGCAGAAGCTCCTGTACGGTTTCATATATGTGAAAATACCAAAATACCGTGTGAGCGAGGCTCCAGCACGATTTAATTCACACAAACACAATAGGCGGCTCATATACATTCAAAACAATCTTAAAACATGCTTAGCAACTCACATGTGTTATTTCACAACAGCATTCAAACATTAACCAACCTACTCATAGATTCGCTTAAAACAAAGCAATGTGTTTTGTAAAAACATCAAACATGTGATTTATGCAATTATTAGCCTTACTATCCCCTTTTTATGAAACGCACTTCGAAAACCAAATCATATATACATACCCGTAGTTATTCACGCACATCATCAATCACTTTTCTCAAACAGTCATGCATTTCATAAACACCCTATAATCACCCACGAATTCAAAGTACGAGCAGCTATCTCTATTTACTTACAGAATTCACTTACTTGGAATCGCATCACATGATTCTGCTTTCCTTAGAGCTGCTTACTTGTGGGGTTCAATTCATCTCCAACGATCTCTGGAACTGCACACAATCGTATATCACATCGATTTAGTCAATATAACACAACTTTCATGTTTGTGATTGTCGATTTAACCCATAGCCTCTATTTACACTCATAAGGCCTAGTTTTATCATTATACTCTTATCTCGAGTCTATTGATTTCTTTTAGGCCTATTGGTTCATACCAAGTCGATACTAAATCGACATTAAGCTGATAGTGTTCACATCTAATCAATTTCTTCACTATGGCATTTTATCAAACATCTTACCTACTCATTTCCATAAATCCTCTAAACTCACAAAGTGGTTTCATTTAACCATTTCAAATGATTCATATTACTTAAATAACAACTTTAGCATACCCATAAATCATCAACTCATTCAACCCATATCTTCTCACACTAGACTTATTCTAGGTTTCTAGGTCACACTAATTCCATCACATCCTAGGTAGTTTTAACCATCAATACACATACAAATCAACTCCCAAAAGTCAACGAATAGACAATGTACTTGGGCTGAAGTATTAGAAACTTACCAAATCTAGTTTCTCTTCTTTCTCCAATTGAAAATACACCTTGTTCCTTCAATACCACAAATGAGGCTTTGATTCCAAAGTATGTTGTTCTTCTCTTTAATAAGAACAACTTTGTATCTAATGGTCTTTCCTCAAATCTTACTAGAAATAGGTGGATTTAGGGGCAATAAATTGACATTTTAGGTTGAAATGGAAGAGAGAGATTGTTTTCTCGAAATATGCAGATTTCACTACTCCTATTTATAGAAATTGCTTGATGAGATCGATCTGTCTAGGCATGAGATGGATCTGGTCCTTTTAAATCCCTCATTTTCATGCCAATTTGAATGCATGAGATCGATCTGTCAAGGGCTTGAGATCAATCTGTCTCAGGTAGTAGCTTAAGGAGATCGATATGCATCCAAGGCAGATCGATCTGCTCCAACCTGAGAGCTAAGGAGATTGATCTGGTCCCTTCAAGGATCGATTCCTTCTTTACAGAATGTTTAGCAGATCGAGTGGCTCCATTGGAGATTGATCTGTCTTATTCCATTGCTCAAATAAGAGCATTCTGGCTCTTTCAGATCGATCTCTCATCCTATGAGATCGATCTGGCCTTCATATTTTCCAGATTTTACTGCAGTTTCTGCAGTAACACACACAATACTTCCTTAATTTGCTGCCATGATCATTTTCTTATCCAACCACCTTCAAGACTTGAAAATGACATCCATTCATACGTTATACACATTAAAACTTATGTGCATTCATTGTATAACCAAAGGTGTATAATATACAACCAAATGGAAGTACAAATACTTATGCAATTCATGCCACTTCATTTCATTTGCTGCACTACTCATTTTGAGTTCCAATCACATTCATCACTTATAAAAGCCCATTTCTTCATATTCATATAAAATGAAACTTGTGTCTACATTATAAACTCATATTACAAGTATGTACATTGAATCCATGGACTTACATCACTTATGCTTTACATTGAAAATTGTGAGATCTGAGAATTTTAGATATATTTGAATGATGTAATAAGAATTTGAAGTGTAATTTATTGAGCTAAGTGAATTGTGGGAATGATAATTGGAGATTTATATGTTAAGTGTTAAAATAAGTGTGAAGTTATGAGGACAGATCGATCTGGGAGAAGGAGAGATCGATCTGGTGAGTTAAAGATGACAAGGAATGAGGAATTTGAGGAGCAGATCGATCTCCAATGGAAGAGGATCGATCTCCTTATGATTCTGTTTGAGAGAAGATCGATCTCATGAGGAAGAGATCGATCTCCAAATGATTCTGTTTGGGAGAAGATCGATCTCCTCAAGGAGCAGATCGATCTCATAAAGCCATAAAGTGATCGATCTCACCCCTCGACAGATCGATCTCCTAGGCATAAAATTGCCCAAATCGTCCAAAAAATTCAAATGCAGATCGATCTCATCAAGAGCCAGATCGATCTCCTACCCTCAGCCTATATAAGGAACCCCTGTTTTTCTCCTGCAATCTCACTTTCTCTCTCTTCCAACCCCCATTTTTACCGAAACCTAGCTTTCTCACTCATCCAAAGCACCCATTTCTGTCCAAATCAGAAGTTGTGGCAAGAAGAAAAGTTGTTCCTCATCAAAGGGAGAACAACATACTTGGAAATCGAAAGACGGATCGAATCGAGGCAAGAGGTAAGCTCTCCACTAGTTTTGGGTAATTTCTAAACCTCGATCTTGATATCTGAGATGATTTTGATGATAATGGTTGTTGTCATTGTGTTGAAATAGCTGAGAAATGATTAGGGATTGATGAAATTGCAATGTGGTTGGAGTGATAATGATATTTAGCAATTTTGAGAATTTGAGCTATAAATAGAAATTTAGACAATGTGGTGAATTAGCATAGATAATTGGCATGAGAAATGTAGAACGTTGAGATGTTGTGAATGAGAGTGTAGTTTGGGGTAGAGTTACGAGAATCAAGAGATTTGAGGTGTTATGAGAAATTATGCTCGATTTTGAGAATTAAGGTTGATGAGATAATAGAGTATTGATGTTTTAACATCGTTTGGATAGCTCGGGAGTTCCAGAGTGGAATGCGAGGCTAGTCTGTGATACGGGGGAAGCGATTGCACTATACGAGGTGCAAAGAGGTAAGGGAAACTAAACCATTTGTGTATGTGATTTGCGAACTATTATAGCATGAATTGTGATTTATAAAACAAGCATGTTGAGTGTTGTGTTGTGATACAATTGCACACGATTTTTATAGCCGGCTGGAGCCCATTATTTTATGCGTTTATAAGCTGAGTGTGAAATTGCTTTATAAACCGTCGAATTTGTGTGAGTAATGAATTGGGCTCTACGTTAAGGCAGTATCAAGATTTGAGAAATGTGTGTGTGCTTTGTCGGTTGGAACTCGGTTTCAATATGTTTTGTGTTGAGTACAAAACGGTTTTCAAATGAGTTTTATGAGAGAAAAACCACTATGAGTTCTACGTGAAGGCGAACTAGTCTTATGTGATAGGACTTAGGTGTGTAATTTTGAGTACACACTGGGCATTGCTCTGGTAGCATGTAAACCCGATTCTTCTCCGTTCTGGTAACGTGAGAATAACCCATTCTGTGGCTATGCCACGTATACTTGGTGGCCGTTGCCATGTGAGAAACCCCATTTGGTGGCCGTTGCCACGTGAAAACCCTATTTGGTGGTCGTTGCCACGTGAGAAACCCCATTTGGTGGCCGTTGCCACGTGAGAAACCCTATTTGGTGGCCGTTGCCACGTGAAACCCTATCCAGTGGCTGTGCCACATGTAAATTTAACTCAGTGGCTATGCCACGTGTGTTTAGTGGCTGTGCCACTTGTAAATTTAACTCAGTGGCTATGCCACGTGTGTTTAGTGGCTGTGCCACGTGTGAATATAAATCAGTGGCTATGCCACATGTGTTTAGTGGCTGTGCCACGTGCATTATTATTACAGTGATTTTATCACGTTAATTGAGAAAGCGTTTATCGCATTATTTTCACATGCTTTGTTATTGCTCTAGACTGAGCCTTTTTACTTCATGTTTTCACATGATTTGAGACATGAGAATGTCATTTTGAGTACTTTCATGCTATGGTTTTCAAATGAGATTAATGAGTTTCACATACAAATAAATATTTTGTGATGTACATTTTGGTTTATGAAATGAGTCCCTTACCCCCTTTACTGAGCGATTTAGAAGCTCACCCTGTTTTCTTTCCCCCCAGATTTCTTCAAGTGAAAAGGGTTTTCCTGCGACGTACGGAGTAGTGTCTAGTGGAGGACTTGAGCTCCAGGCCATATATATTGTATTTTGAGGTATCTTTTATCTTTTCATGTACCCAGACAATTATCATAATTGCAGACACTTGATGTATAACATTGTATGAGATGTATTAGGATTAATTAACTTGAGATCAAGTAATGTATATGATATAATATATACTATTCAATGAAGAGATCCTGAGGTATAATATAGGTGATGATGTATGACACTGCACAGGAATGCACTCTTAATTGTGAATGAATGAATAAAAAAAAGTTTTAAATTAGCCCTATTTTTCGCGTTTCCGGGGCGTGACAGAGTTTTCTTAGTATCAGAGCTTAGGGTGTCTAGTACTGTCAGTGTCGATTAAGTAAAATAGAATACATCCCAAGTGTCTGTAATAGTCTGGTCATGAACTGAAATTGAGGATTGAGATTTCAATCGATTCTGATATGTACGCGCAGGAGACGAGTTAAGATAGAGAATGAGTGGACGACGAGGTCGTTCGAGGAGGCAGGCAGAGTCCCCTCCACCACCTGTCCCACAACCAGAGAGTCCTAACTCTCGATTTAATCGGATTGAGACCGATGTGAGGCAAGGTTTTGAGCAAATGGCAGCGTTATTCGCGCAACACTTTGGAGTTAATGCCTAGGGTACTACTCCTACACCACCACAAGGACCTCCCATACCCCCAGTACAGATGGACCCAATACCTCCCGTCACTCAGCCTGATGATAGAAGTATGGTCCGACTGAAGGATTTTTTGAAGATGAATCCACCCGCGTTTAGGGGAAAGAAGGATCCTACAGAGGCTGAGGAGTGGTTAACGGAGTTGAGAATTGTATATGATTATCTGGGGTGCACCGATGCTGAGAGGGTCAATATGAGTATCTATATGTTGAAAGGGAGAGCTTGAGATTGGTGGGGTACTACCCAGGGTATTCTGATGTCCCGCCAGGATGTGATTGGTTAGGAAGAGTTTCAGACAGCCTTTAAGACCCAATATGTACCACGAGCCACCCAGAGAAAGAAACAGGCCGAGTTTTTGAGTTTGGTACAAGGTGACATGTCTGTGGATGACTATGAGAGCCAATTCACAGCGCTATTGAGATATGACCCAGAGACCTTCAAGAATGAAGAGCTCCGCACAGAGAAATTTGTGTATGGATTGAAGCCCATCATCAGAGATAGATTGATAGCGCTATGTATTACTGAGTTTGGAGATGCTCTGAGACGAGGACAAGAGATTGAAAGAGGAATTGAAATGGTACAATCCCAGAATGAGCTCAGAGCGGTGAATAGAGATAAGGGCAAGAGGCCAGCGATTTTCTAAACAGAGGCTCGGAGAGGTTCCTTTGGAAGAGGAAGGATTGAGGTACAGAAGGGCAGATTAGAGAGACCCAGAGGGTACCCTAACATTAGAGAGACCCCTCGAGATGTCAGGCCTGAGACAAGGTTTTGCAGAAATTATGGCCGAATGCATGAGGGAAGCTGTACTGGGTCGATCCATGGATGTTTTAGATGTGGAGACATGGGTCACATGGTGAAGGATTGCCCTCAACCTCAGAAGCCACATGTATTGGAGCCCACTAGACAACAGCCTCAGAGAGTGAATCCCCCGAGACGGGCCACTACTGCAGAGAAAGGAAAGAGACCTGTTACACAGAGACGTATGTTTGCCCTAGATAAGGAGACCGCTGACACTTCTGCAGAAACTATAAGAGGTACACTCTCTGTCTGTAATCATAAGGCTCATGTGTTGATTGATTCAGGATCCACGCATTCGTTTATTTCTGAGCATTTTGCATGTAGATTAAACTTGAAGTTTGAACCTCTAGAATATATACTACATGTAAATACCCCTATGCGTGAATCCCAGAGAACTGAGTTAATCTGTAGAGGATGTGAGATAAAGGTGGGAGATAGAGGGATGTTAGCAGATTTAATCATGTTGAATATACATGGATTTGATGTAATTTTGGGAATGGATTGGTTGGCAGCTAATCGAGTGAGCTTAGATTGCTACACTAAGGTTGTAACTTTCTCCCTATCTGAACCTTATAGTGTACGATTGAGATATTGAGGAAATGAATATGTGGAATTCTAGTAAGTAATTTGAGAATTTTGATATTATTTTGGAGAATATTAAATATGATTGTTCATGTGAAGGTTATGAGACACTCATCTCAGACGATGAGCGGGAACATCCGAGGATTGAGGATATACCTGTGGTTTGCGAATTTCTAGATGTTTTCCTAGATGAATTGCCAGGTTTACCACCAGAGAGAGAGAGCTAGAGTTTACCATTGATTTGGTACCAGATACTCAGCCGATCTTTAAACCTCCCTACAGGATGGCATTAGTGGAACTTGAGGAATTGAAGAAACAACTACAAGAGTTATTGGATCAAGGGTTCATTAGGCCCAGTGTTTCACCGTGGGGAGCACCGGTTTTATTTGTTAAGAAGAAGGATGGTAGTCTCAGATTATGCGTAGACTATCGATTATTGAATAAAGCCACGGTGAAGAATAAATACCCATTGCCCAGGATTGATGATCTACTCGATCAACTAAGAGGGGCCTCAGTCTTTTCTAAGATTGATTTGAGATCGGGCTATCACCAATTGAGGATCAAGGAAGAAGATATTCCAAAGACGGCCTTCAGGACGAGGTATGGCCATTATGAGTTTCTGGTGATGTCCTTTGGATTGACGAACGCCCCTGCAGCATTTATGAGATTGATGAACGAGGTGTTCAGAGACTATCTAGATAAATTTGTGATAGTCTTTATTGATGATATCCTGGTATACTCTCGGTCGTACGAGGAGCATGCACAGCATCTGTGGTTAGTACTTCAGATACTCCGAGATAAGCAATTATATGGAAAGCTTAGTAAGTGTGAGTTTTGGCTGGATCGGATAGCTTTCCTTGGTCATATAGTCTCAGAGGAAGGAGTATCAGTGGACCCAAGCAAGGTGGAGGTTGTGCTTCATTGGGAGAGACCGAGGACAGTTACTGAGGTGCGAAGCTTCCTTGGTTTGGCAGGGTATTACAGAAGATTTGTGGAAGGATTTTCCCGGATTGCCACCCCTTTAACTAAGCTCACGCGCAAAGAGACTCCATTTATATAGACTGATCAATGTGAGCTCAGTTTTCAGGAATTAAAGAGGAGGTTGACAGCGGCACCTGTGTTAACTATTCCTGAGGGATCAGGAGGATTCTCGGTCTATAGTGATGCATCTCATCAAGGATTGGGGTGTGTGCTTATGCAGCACGGAAGAGTGGTCGCATATGGATCGCGACAGTTGAAAGACCATGAGTGGAATTACCCCACGCATGATTTGGAGTTAGCCGCTGTGGTATTTGCTTTGAAGATCTGGCGACACTACTTATATGGGGAAAGATTCCAGATTTTCACTGATCACAAGAGTTTGAGATATCTCTTTGATTAGAAAGAGTTAAACATGAGACAAAGGAGATGGATGGAACTCCTTAAAGATTATGACTGCTAGATTCTATATCATCCGGGCAAGGCGAATGTGGTTGCTGATGCCCTGAGCAGGAAGAGTATGATATCTGCTATGATGATCAGGGAATGGGATTTACTGGAGGAGTTTGTCGAACTTCGGATCAAAGTTAAAGAGATAGAGACTGGATTTGTGGCTAGCTTGCGAATAGAGCCCAGGATCATGGATCAGATTAGAACTGGGCAGCGCAGTGATCAGAGATTGATAGATATGATTAGCCAAGCTAAGCAGAGTTCGCAGTCGGATCTCACAGTCAGTGAGGATGGATTGTTGAGATTCAGAGGACGAATTTGTGTACCGGACGATGATACCCTAAAGAGACAGATACTGAGAGAATCCCACTGCTCGCGATACACCATGCACCTAGGGAGTACTAAGATGTACCGAGACTTGAGAAAGGTGTATTGGTGGAGTGGTATGAAGCGAGACGTGGCAGAGTATGTGGTCAGGTGTTTAGTATGCCAGCAAGTGAAAGCTGAGCATCGGAAGCCCGAAGGACTACTACAGCCCTTACCTGTACCTACATGGAAATGGGAGCATGTCACTATGGACTCTATTATGGGTTTACCGAGGACCCGAAGAGGTCGTGACGCTATGTGGGTCATTGTGGATAGATTGACCAAGAGTGCCCACTTCCTTGCCATCAAGAGCACAGATACTGTGGATGCCTTAGCTGAGCTGTATTCAGCGAGATAGCTAGATTACATGGGGCTCCAGTGAGTATTACTTCTGATAGAGATTCCCAGTTTACTTCCAGATTTTGGACCCAGTTTCAGGAGTCCATGGGATCTCGATTAAGTTTCAGTACCGCCTATCATCCTCAGACAGATGGTCAGTCAGAGAGGACTATCCAGACCCTGGAGGATATGTTGAGGGCGTGTACGATGGATTTTAAGGGATCATGGGATGATCACCTGCCTCTAGCGGAGTTTGCATACAATAACAGCTATCATGCGAGTATTGGAATGGCACCTTTTGAGGCTTTATATGGTAAGAGGTGTAGATCCCCTGTAGCTTGGGAAGAAGTCGGTGACAAAAAGATAAATGCTCCCGAGCTTGTTGAGCAAGCCGTGCATAGTGTGAAACTCATATGTGAGAGGTTACGGGCTGCACAAAGTAGACAGAAAAGCTACGCGGATGTGCGTAGACGGCCACTCGAGTTTGACGTTGGTGATGCAGTATTTCTGAAAATATCACCGAGTAAGGGTATCATGCGATTTGGGAAGAAAGGGAAATTGAGTCCTCGATACATAGGACCATTCGAGATTCTTGAGAGAGTGGGGGAGGTAGCTTACAGATTAGCTTTACCCCTACAGATGTCCAGAATACACAATGTTTTTCATGTGTCTATGTTGAGGAAGTACCACCCGGACCCTTCTCATGTCATAGAGTATGACGAGATGGACATTCAAGAGGATATGAGCTACACTAAGGAACCCGTCCAGATTCTCGATAGAAGAGAGAAGGTACTGAGAACTAAGAGCATCCCATTAGTGAAAGTTTTGTGGAAACATCACTCAATGGAAGAGGCAACGTGGGAACTAGAGAGTCTCATGAAGGAGAAATACCCCCATCTATTTGACTAGTTGAGTTGAATTTGGAGGACCAAATTCTTTTAAGGTGGGGAGGATATGAGATCTGAGAATTTTAGATATATTTTAATGATGTAATAAGTATTTGAAGTGTAATTTATTGAGCTAAGTGAATTGTGGGAATGATAATTGGAGATTTATATGTTAAGTGTTAAAATAAGTGTGAAGTTATGAGGACAGATCGATCTGGTGAGTTAAAAATGACAAGGAGGAATTTGAGGAGCAGATCAATCTCCAATGGAAGACGATCAATCTCCTTATGATTCTGTTTGAGAGAAGATCGATCTCATGAGGAAGAGATCGATCTCCAAATGATTCTGTTTGGGAGAAGATCGATCTCCTCAAGGAGCAGATCGATCTCATAAAGCCATAAAGAGATCGATCTCACCCCTCGACAGATCGATCTCCTAGGCATA
Source organism: Firmiana major (assembly GCA_033439115.1). NCBI lineage: Eukaryota > Viridiplantae > Streptophyta > Magnoliopsida > Malvales > Malvaceae > Firmiana > Firmiana major. The sequence goes on along the minus strand of CM065908.1, from coordinate 37,116,826 downwards.
AAATTGCCCAAATCGTCCAAAAAATTCAAATGCAGATCGATCTCATCAAGAGCCAGATCGATCTCCTACCCTCAGCCTATATAAGGAACCCCTGTTTTTCTCCTGCAATCTCACTTTCTCTCTCTTCCAACCCCCATTTTTACCGAAACCTAGCTTTCTCACTCATCCAAAGCACCCATTTCCGTCCAAATCAGAAGTTGTGGCAAGAAGGAAAGTTGTTCCTCATCAAAGGGAGAACAACATACTTGGAAATCGAAAGACGGATCGAATCGAGGCAAGAGATAAGCTCTCCACAAGTTTTGGGTAATTTCTAAACCTCGATCTTGATATCTGAGATGATTTTGATGATAATGGTTGTTGTCATTGTGTTGAAATAGCTGAGAAATGATTAGGGATTGATGAAATTGCAATGTGGTTGGAGTGATAATGATATTTAGCAATTTTGGGAATTTGAGCTATAAATAGAAATTTAGACAATGTGGTGAATTAGCATAGATAATTGGCATGAGAAATGTAGAACGTTGAGATGTTGTGAATGAGAGTGTAGTTTGGGGTAGAGTTACGAGAATCAAGAGATTTGAGGTGTTATGAGCAATTATGCTCGATTTTGAGAATTGAGGTTGATGAGATAATTGAGTATTGATGTTTTAACATCGTTTGGACAGCTCGGGAGTTCCAGAGTGGAATGCGAGGCTAGTCCGTGATACGGGGGAAACGATTGCACCATACGAGGTGCAAAGAGGTAAGGGAAACTAAACCATTTGTGTATGTGATTTGCGAACTATTATAGCATGAATTGTGATTTATAAAACAAGCATGTTGAGTGTTGTGTTGTGATACAATTGCACATGATTTTTATAGCCGGTTGGAGCCTATTATTTTATGCGTTTATAAGCTGAGTGTGAAATTGCTTTATAAAGCGTCGAATTTGTGTGAGTAATGAGTTGGGCTCTACGATAAGGCAATATCGAGACTTGAGAAATGTGTGTGTGCTTTGCCGGTTGGAACTCGGTTTCAATATGTTTTGTGTTGAGTACAAAACGGTTTTCAAATGAGTTTTATGAGAGAAAAACCACTATGAGTTCTACGTGAAGGTGAACTAGTCTTATGTGATAAGACTTAGGTGTGTAATTTTGAATACACACTGGGCATTGCTCTGGTAGCATGTAAGCCCGATTCTTCTCCGTTTTGGTAACGTGAGAATAACCCATTCTGTGGCTATGCCACGTATACTTGGTGGCCATTGCCATGTGAGAAACCCCATTTGGTGGCCGTTGCCACGTGAAAACCCTATTTGGTGGCCTTTGCCACGTGAGAAACCCCATTTGGTGGCCGTTGCCACGTGAGAAACCCTATCTGGTGGCCGTTGCCACGTGAAACCCTATCCAGTGGCTGTGCCACGTGTAAATTTAACTCAGTGGCTATGCCACGTGTGTTTAGTGGCTGTGCCACGTGTAAATTTAACTCAGTGGCTATGCCACGTGTGTTTAGTGGCTGTGCCACGTGTGAATTTAAATCAGTGGCTATGCCACGTGTGTTTAGTGGCTGTGCCACGTGCATTATTATTACAGTGATTTTATCACGTTAATTGAGAAAGCGTTTATCGCATTATTTTCACATGCTTTGTTATTGCTCTAGACTGAGCCTTTTTACTTCATGTTTTCACATGATTTGAGACATGAGAATGTCGTTTTGAGTACTTTCATGCTATGGTTTTCAAATGAGATTAATGAGTTTCACATACAAATAAATATTTTGTGATGTGCATTTTGGTTTATGAAATGAGTCCCTTACCCCCTTTACTGAGCGATTTAGAAGCTCACCCTGTTTTCTTTCCCCCCAGATTTCTTCAAGTGAAAAGGGTTTTCCTGCGACGTACGGAGTAGTGGCTAGTGGAGGACTTGAGCTCGAGGCCATATATATTGTATTTTGAGGTATCTTTTATCTTTTCATGTACCCAAACAATTATCATAATTGCAGACACTTGATGTATAACATTGTATGGGATGTATTAGGATTAATTAACTTGAGATCAAGTAATGTATATGATATAATATATACTATTCAATGACGAGATCCTGAGGTACAATATAGGTGATGATGTATGACACTACACAGGAATGCACTCTTAATTGTGAATGAATGAATAAAAAAAAGTTTTAAATTAGCCCTATTTTCCGCGTTTCCGGGGCGTTACAGAGTTTTTTTGGTATCAGAGCTTAGGGTGTCTAGAACTGTCAGTGTCGATTAAGTAAAATAGAATACATCCCAAGTGTCTGTAATAGTCTGGTCATGAACTGAAATTGAGGATTGAGATTTCAATCGATTCTGATATGTACGCTCAGGAGACGAGTTAAGATAGAGAATGAGTGGACGACGAGGTCGTTCGAGGAGGCAGGCAGAGTCCCCTCCGCCACCTGTCCCACAACCAGAGAGTCCTAACTCTCGATTTAATCAGATTGAGACCGATGTGAGGCAAGGTTTTGAGCAGATGGCAGTGTTATTCGCGCAACACTTTGGAGTTAATGCCTCGGGTACTACTCCTACACCACCACAAGGACCTCCCATACCCCCAGTACAGATGGACCTAATACCTCCCGTCACTCAGCCTGATGATAGAAGTATGGTCCGACTGAAGGATTTTTTGAAGATGAATCCACCCGCGTTTAGGGGAAAGAAGGATCCTACAGAGGCTGAGGAGTGGTTAACGGAGTTGAGAATTATATATGATTATCTGGGGTGCACCGATGCTGAGAGGGTCAGTATGAGTATCTATATGTTGAAAGGGAGAGCTCGAGATTGGTGGGGTACTACCCAGGGTATTCTGATGTCCCGCCGGGATGTGATTGGTTGGGAAGAGTTTTAGATAGCCTTTAAGACCCAATATGTACCACGAGCCACCCAGAGAAAGAAACAGGCCGAGTTTTTGAGTTTGGTACAAGGTGACATGTCTGTGGATGACTATGAGAGCCAATTGACAGCGTTATTGAGATATGACCCAGAGACCTTCAAGAATGAAGGCATGAGATGGATCTGGTCCTCTTAAATCCCTCATTTTTATGCCAATTTGAATGCATGAGATCAATCTGTCTCAGGTAGTAGCTTAAGGAAATCGATATGCATCCAAGGCAGATCGATCTGCTCCAACCCGAGAGCTAAGGAGATCGATCTGGTCCCTTCAAGGATCGATTCCTTCTTTACAGAATGTTTAGCAGATCGAGTGGCTCCATTGGAGATTGATCTGTCTTATTCCATTGCTCAAATAAGAGCATTCTGGCTCTTTCATATCGATCTCTCATCCTATGAGATCGATCTGGCCTTCATATTTTCCAGATTTTACTGCAGTTTCTGCAGTAACACACACAATACTTCCTTAATTTGCTGCCATGATCATTTTCTTATCTAACCACCTTCAAGACTTGAAAATGACATCCATTAATACTTTATACACATTAAAACTTATGTGCATTCATTGTATAACCAAAGGTGTATAATATACAACCAAATGGAAGTACAAATACTTATGCAATTCATGCCACTTCATTTCATTTGCTGCACTACTCATTTTGAGTTCCAATCACATTCATCACTTATAAAAGCCCATTTCTTCATATTCATATAAAATGAAACTTGTGTCTACATTATAAACTCATATTACAAGTATGTACATTGAATCCATGGACTTACATCACTTATGCTTTACATTGCAAATACATCACCATACTTATGATTTCATAAAGTTTACATATAAAAATACGGGTCTTACGTGTTGAGTTGCTAGCACGAGGTGTTTATGATTATGTTATGTGCTAAGTACAAAACCGTGTTGGAGCCATCATGTACTGCTGTGTCTCTTGCACTGATCTGCTCGCACGAGATTTTGAGACAACAGAAATGGGTGATAAGGATCCACAGGAGCACGATGCACCATGAGCGTTAGCCATGGAGTACGATGTGTCATGATTTGAGTATGAGCTAAAGGGATAGTTGATCTGCCTCCCCAAGCTTAGAGTTCTCGCACACCTGATCAGTGTTACCTGGAATCCAACTATGGCCATAAGTCTTTTATATCTGTGTGACATTGTCACTACTGTGTGAGGTGACATATGTCCCCCTGCTGTGGGTTTGGGGATATGATAACCTATAATTTATGTCTCAATTATATTGATATGCTAAATGTAAAGAATTTTCTAAGTTTGAACTATGTGAATTGGAACATGCTGTGTGGTTCTGTGTGAATATGCATTTATCCATCTAGCGAATTAACGATTTTGCATTGATGGAAGTTGTTTTAAAGAGAATGCATATGTTTTATAAGGAAAATGAATATATATGTATTTTAGCATGTAGATAGTGTAGTCATCTACCTGCTTTCATATTTTCCTTACTGAGTGCATTAGCTCACCCCCTTATTTCCTCCTCCACAGATACTACGCAGTAGTGAGTACACTGTAGTCGTCCCTACTATCGTGTTGCATTGGTCATCCAGCAGTATAGAGAGGTATACACTTGAGATGAAAAATTTTGTATCTTGTAAATTAATGCATAATGAAGTTTGTATTTTGTATTTTGGGGGATGTATATAATAGAAACTTATGTAAACGCTTCCGTTCTTATATATAAAAGTCCAGTTTCTATTCTACTTCATTTAAATAACTTTATTTAACTATAATGGATGAGATATGATTGGATGTTAACTCACAGCCCAACTGTAATTGGTAAGGTAAAGGTCACGAATAGAGAGTGAAGGTCATGACACAACCATCCCTTTAGCCCACACAAAATCACTAAGATATCACGGCACATCGTACTCCATGGCTAACGCTCATAGTACAGCATGCTCCCGCGGATCCTTATCACCGATTTCCATTGTCTCAAAATCACGTGTGAGCAGCTCTGTGCAAGATCACTCAGCAATACACGACGACTCCAGCATGATTTTACTCATCACACAACAAACATCATAAAATCATGTGCGAGCAACTCAGTGTAAGATCACACAGTATACATGAGGCATCGAGCACGATTTTATCCTATCACACAGAAAGCTTATAAAACCACGTGCAAGCAACTCAGCGTAATATCACACAACATACCTGAGGCATTAAGCACGATTTTTCTTATTACACAGTAAAGTCCATAAGACCATGTGGAAGCAACTCAGCGTAAGATCACTCAACATACCTGAGGCATCGAGCACAGTTTTGTCTCATCACTTTAAATCGAGGGGGTCGCATGCGAGCATAGTCAGAGTAAGATCACATAGCAGTACTCGATGGTCTAGCATGATTCCCAAAATCTAGTGTGAGATCTCAAGTGGATCACACAGCTTCACTCAACTCTAGCACCTTTTGCTTTTCTCAAAATTCTTTTTAAATGTTGTGCGAGCAAGACTGGTAAATCTACCATTGCCACTTTAGCTCTAGCACAAGTTCACACAGAAAAGAGATAGATAGCTCCATTCACTAAGTATGAGTGAGATGGCAATCTCCCTTCAATCACTCATTAAAATCTTTTCACTTCATAAATCATGCATTTTATGATAATAATTAAATCGAGAGACAGTATATTACTGCTCTTCTCAAAACACTTGCAAAACATATTTTCATAACAAGTACATTGAAGTCATGCAATTCATGCTTAAAAGCTTCTTCTTAAACTTAGCTATCACGTAGATGTCTATACTTTATAGTATTCATTTGCACACAGCAGGTAAGAAACATACGTATAGCTATCTCTAATAGCTTGCATAAATCCCTTACCTCGAATCACGCTCAAATCACTTTCCTTGATTTCCAATGCTTGTGATCCGATCTTATCGGCTCCAATTTTATCTCCAAGAGTTGCAAGCATTTGCTACTCATATTAGTATACTTTAATATACTAAGTTTTCATTTGCATGAAGTTCTATTCAATGCATTAGGCCATTTTACCTTAATATGGCCTCGTTACATCTTATTGGACTTTATATTCTCTTAAGCCCATTTCGATTGCTCTATTCGTTTTCTCGAAAATCCATTAGAGTCATTAGGTCTATTGATTCATATTAAACTGACATTACTCTCACAATGCCTTAAGTTCATCATATACCTTTTATATGGCATTTCATCATATACCTCACGTGCCCATTTTCAATCATCATCTATTCCATCCAACATATGTATTTCATTCACACTTAGAACTTAAAAACATCCATTTCTTATGATTTATATATAATGTAACTTGTCTATACATTTCAGAATCATAAACAATACATAAAAATTTACGGACCTTGCACTTAGTTTATGTTTTAATTAATAAAACCTAGTTTAATTTCAACTAATGAACTTAAACTATGGGGGAACCCCATGGTTTGGTCCAAATTTAAGACTTAATGATATATTATTTCCTTAATTAAATTCCCAATTGTGAGGTGTATAATATACAATATATATATATATATATGTGGGCTTTTAGTTTTTGGACAAAACATTTTTCTTGTAAACATGTTGTTGCAAACATGATCATTACTTGGAATTTCATGTCTCCCATGAACCTTACCAATTTTAATCTTATTTTTAATTTTACTAATTCTACAAATATTAAATATCTTAATACTTATGATCTCTCAATAATTTCGTCTTAAACCGTGACATGCTTCAAAAATTCAAATACTAGGCTGCAAAATTATCTTTTTGCCTTTAGTCTCGGAATTGCACCAAATTCTACAAATAGCTTCATGTCATCCCGAAACTTCACAATTTATCCAAAAATCATCCAAATGAATTTAATTTAGCTCAATTCCAATTATTTTAATTTACGCAAAATAACAAAATTTTGTAAATGTTAATTTTTGCTTCAATATAAAAATATGGAAACACTCTATATTAACCGTTATTCAACATATGTAAAGATGGAGGATTGAAAACAACTACAACTCCCTGGATCTAGGTTTTATCAAAATGTTTACCTTATAGATCCATACCAAACCCTATGGAATTAAGTTACCAAATTTAGATATGTTTTAAAGGAGATTTAAAGGAACAACTTTGTTAAAGGATGCATCAATTGAAAATGGCTAGAAATGGTGCAAAAGCTCACGTGTTGAGAGGTTTTGGTGTTTTCTCACATTAATCTCGTACTTTATTTTTACGTTAATTTCACATGATTTAATGGGATTTTAATGTGGATACCAACCTTGGAGGTGAATTTTAGCACAAATGGTGTAATTTGAGGTCAAAAGTCAACTTTGATAAGATTTTATCATTAAATCTTACAAGTTATAATCGACTTTCCTTTAATTTCGTTATTTTAAGTTTTATCGTCTGAAATCTCGATATAGAGTCTAACATAAGGATTTAAGGGCTTGACATAACTCATCATATACCTTTAAATCCATCTACAATGTACATTTAGTCATTATGAAAAATCGACTTGTGGAAAAAATCATTCTTTTCACAACTACTACACGTTTACCAAGATAACTCAAAAATTCAAATTCTTAGGGCTTAAAGAGTTTACCTAAAGTCAGATGTAATCATTTTTATGATGATAGAAAGATGTTTGAGTAGGTGCACACTCTTATGGGGCCCATAAACCTCTCCGTAGGTTAATGGCCATGTTATACCAAAAACAACAAAAAAGGCATTCTGTAACTATACAATGGTACAATAGGTATGGAATTTGCGGTTATTACACCCTTTGATATTAATAGCATTAATACATATTCAAAAGATCGAGGGATTACCTTGTCAAGTGAATGCCAAAAGCTTCCATGCCAAAGAAGTCAATCATAACCACCAATCTATCATAACCACCAAGCTATCCAATCGTCCAATCTCTAATAGTGTGCACCCGAATTGCAAAGAATAAATCTTGTTTTGTTACAATTCTTTCTTCTTCAAGAAAAACACTAAACGCAGAAAGAGAGAGGCGTTTTAGGATAAAAGCCCTTTAAGCTAAGTTCGAGTAGTGCTTCAAATGGTTTAACCTTGAACTTAGAAGAATAGAATGAATTTTTTTTTTAGGAGTAGTTACATGTTGCGGCTGCCCCCTTATATTGCAGCAACCCTAATGTTATAACTATAAAGAGGTGTTGCTACCCTAATGTCTATCATGCATGTGCAGTAGTCACTTGTTATAACATTAAAGAGGTACGATTAAGGTGCCCCTTTGTCAGACCCAGATTTTTGTAGCTTGTACCATATGATTCCTATGTGTATGAACACTCTGTTATTATAGTTGAACCATAAGAAGAGTATTTACTAGACTTAAAGTGTTAGTGAAATGATTTAACACTCAAAAGCTACATAAAAAGCCTAATGTGGACTATAAGCGTAACAGGCTAAACCAAGTGAATCTAAATCATCCTGACTGAAAATAAGAACTTAAAATGAGAGAGCATAGAGAGCTCATGAAGGAAAGTCAGCTTGATTTAATCTCGAACATAGAAAACGAGAGTAGAAGCTAAAAAGGGTAAAATGGACCTTTTTGAGGAGATAAGGTGTTTCGGGTGAAATTATCCACCAGGAACGGTTAAAACATAAAGACAAGAGTGTAAGACATAAGATATGACACTTTCGAAATTTTGAGAAAAAGTCAACTTGGTCAATGGTTAAGGAAAAAGTCAACTATAGTTAAGAAAGTGGACTTTTACCTTAGTTGACTAATCATGGCTAAAAATTAACCCAAGTGTGGAGAAAAATTTGGGAAAAAATATTCTTGGCCAGAATACAAGATAATCATCCCCGAAAGTAAGAAAAATTTATTCGGAAGGATTCCAGAATAAATTTAATGGTTAAAAACGTAATGGGCCTAAGGTGAAAATTTTAAAGCCCATTAAGGTATACTAAACGTATATCGAAATTCTTAGGTCTTTTAGACCGAATTGTTGGACCAATTGATTGGCCAAATTTTGAGACAATTAAAGGCCCGAGACTTAATAAAAATTTCAGCCCAAAAGCCCATTAAGAAAGCCCAAACCGAGAAGCCCAAATGGAAAGCTCATGAGATAAATATCTAACCATAGTTAAAGCTAACCATGACTCATAAGGTGACTCATAAGGTGACTCATGGCTAAGGCTTGGAAAGTGAAGCTTAATGGCTGAAAAGTAAAGCTTAATGGCTAAGTATGTGGCTTATAAATTCAGCCACACCATTGTCATCTTCATCACACCAAATTCGGCTAGAAGAAGAAACCATTGAAACATATTTTCCAAGCTTTCTCTCACTAGAAATCACTAGGAATTAGGCATATTTGGAACATGCATCCCTCATGGAAGTTGTTCCAAATTGAAAGGAGAGTGACATATGTTGGAATTGGCTATCAAGGAGCCATAGAGTGCAAACCAAGAGCCTTCAAAGATTCGGCTAAAGGGTAAACACAACAATTGGTATATTTTCTAATTTTCAATTTCATATATGTTAATGTATGAATGATTTTAAGTATGTTGGTATATGTTTTAAGCATTGAAACATATTAAATCACCATGATGTTGGTTAGGCCGAGAGTGAGTAATGGGATAATGATTTATGTCCATATGATTTTAAGGCATAAATAGATTAATGTACATGTGTTAATAATTATGGTGTAATTAGAATTAATCAATTTGATTAATTAATACATGTAATTAGTTGGAAATCAAGGTGTTTGATAAAATGCCTAAATGAACTATATGATGGTTAGTAATGTTGCTTACCAAGTGTTTGTGAAAATGCCTAAGTGAATTGGCTAGACAAATAGGCATGGATGGCATGCCATGGTGGAACCGAGGCATGGATAGCTCTCGGCCATGGCATGTGGCCGAGAGGCCCAATGGGCCAAGCCCAAATATTTTAGGCCCAATATGGTGTAATGGGCCTAGAACAAGCCCAATAAGAGTTGGTGGGCCCCACAAGCCCAATAGGCCTAACAAAAATGAATAGTAAAATGAAAATGGGCTTAAGGTATAGTTAGGCCCATTAAGGATTATTAAGGCCCATTAAGGGAAATGGACTGTATTTAATGTGAAATATAGAAGGAAAAGTGTAATTAACTTGATAAATGGTTATATGCAACTTCAGAGAGTATTGGAGGAGCAAATCGGACTGCTGAAACGAGCAGCGCAGAGAAAGTGAAATTTCTCGAGTGATTACAGGTAAAGGACTTTTGTGAGTAGTTAGAGATACCTGCACGTATTTTCGTCTACTTTTACATTCACTTAAAAACTTCGATGGTCAGAGAAAGTGAATAATAGTTATTGCGACCCGATAGTGGCAAATTACGATTTTACCCCTAGTTAGTCAAAAAGTCAACTTTTGTGAAAAATTGTAAAAAGTTGTAAAAAGCATGGAAACCAGTATTTTGAGTGTTTAACTGCTATTTAGCAGGAGAATAACTAGATGGGCTAATGATTTTAAGGTTGATGTGAATTAAGCACACTTTATAGTGCTGATTTTGATGTTTTGTAAATCATCCCTTTTTAAAGAGCCATCTATCATATTTTGTGTGAATAAATCGTGTGGAGCACAGCTCGCACTGGATTTCATAAATTTTCCACATACATTAGAGCTGGATTTTGATTCGCACTAGATTTCCATGACATGCATGATAAAGTACTAGAGTTATTTCTCGTACTCAGTTTTATATGATATATGCATGACAGAGTACTGGAGTTCTTACTCGTACTCGAGTTTTACATGAGATGCATGACATCGTGCTAGAGCTTAGCTCGTACAAGTTTTCACATTGTGGTACGTAGGATGCCGTGGAGGATGGTAAGATCCTCAAGCCCAACATCCTTAAGCCAGAGAGGGCAGGGAGGCTCTATTCGGTAGGGAGACTCTCTTACGTAAGATCCTTAAGCCCAACATCCTTAAGCCAGAGAGGGCGGGGAGGCTCTGTTCGGTAGGGAGGCTCTCTTACGGTAAGATCCTTAAGCCCAACATCCTTAAGCCCAACATCCTTAAGCCAGAATGGCGGGGAGGCTCTGTTCGGCGGGGAGGCTCTCTTACATAGTCCAGGATACTATTTGCATTTCACCACAGAGTCTCACATGATATATCACATTGATTGACTGATTTAAATTGTGGACAGACCTGAGGGATGGGTCGGACTCCGATTTTGTGTTGTGAATTATTTAATGCCATATTTATTTTGATTTAAATATACATGGCATGATTTACATAAAGGCATGATTTATATACGATGCATTGTTTTGCACTACATGCCTACATTTGAGAAAGAAAGCATGATTTCTGTACATGGGATTTAATCTGTACAAGTATATATATTATATTTCAAGACATGCTTTTAAATTGATTAAAGGAAATAATGTTTTCAAGGCATAGCATTATTTTGGGTAGATAGTGTAGATATCTACTTGCTTGCCTGATTTCCTTACTGAGCGCGTTGTATGCTCACCCCCCTTTCTTTACATCTCTCTACAGAGCATCAGTAGAGCGAGAGCTATCGAGGGATAGTATTCCTGCATCCACTACTAGTTCCTATCGATCGTCAGGTATACATATTTTGTACAGTTGTGTATCTAAACATAGAAACAGCACAGTGATGTATACGATATATATTTTGTGGAATGCATTTGTATTAAATTTTATATAATCTTACATGTATGATAAAAGCGGTTACAGTCAGTAATAGTATATTGACTTGTATGTATGATAACGGATAATATGGTAAGCGAGGACTTTAACATCGAATCACAGTCCAACCATTGAAGAGAGGAGAAGTAAGTTAAAAATCCGAAAAATTTGTAGTGGTTTTTGGTTAAAGTCATGGATTGAGAATGGGGTCCTGACAGAATGGTATCAAAGCAAAGGTTGGTCTGATGTGAGTCGGTGTTAGAAAATAGGAAAGTGTACATCCCCATAGTATTGTGCTGTGCTTAGATATAACTATGTATACCAGATAGGAAACGGATTAATTCATTATTATGAATGCAGGAACTTTACCTATATGGTAAATACCTGTAGTGGTAGAGTTACGAGAGGTAGGGCTCGAGGCCGGGGAGATAAACCCGAGGGACGAGCTGCTGCCGAACCATTACCTACGCATGAGACTCCAGGTGCTACTAAGGCACCCGAGTGTGCTGAGACGCGCTTTACGAGATTAGAGCGTAGTCTCGAGATGATTGTTGAGATATTGGCACAGACGATGCCAAGTAGGCAAAGACAGAAGGCAGGAGCTGCGATAGGAGAGGCCGTTGCCCCTGATACTCCTACACAGATGACTCATGCACCGAGGACAGTAGATACTCCAACACCCCCACCGGTTTCGGGTGGTAGTGGATTAGGATATGGATGTGATCTGCATCAGTTGCGAGAATTCCAGAAGTTTAGACCTCCATCCTTTAGTGGGGTCAAGGACCCTGTAGTTGCCGAGGAGTGGTTAGCGGAGATGGACAAGCTCTATGGATTCTTCGAGTGCACGACCTCGGAGATGGTCGCATTTGCTGCGTTCCTACTGAAGGGAGCTGCAGAGCATTGGTGGAAGTCCACCCAACCTATATTGAGATCCCGACACACAGATATCAGTTGAGAGATATTTTGGGATGCCTTTAGGAGGCAGTTTGTTCCCGACACCGCACAGCAGAAACTACAGGTAGAGTTTTTGGGACTAAACCAGGGGAGTTTATTTGTGGACGAGTATGAGACTCGATTCCTATCCCTAGGGAGATATGACCCAGATACCTTGTATAGTGAGACCAGGAAGGTCCACAGGTTTGTCGACGGGTTGAGACCGGTTTTGCGGTCCAGGTTGGTTCCATTAGACATAGTGACCTATGAGGAAGCAGTGCGTAGGGTGCAACTGTGTGAGCAAGATTATGAGAGGAATGCTTCCGAGTTCGGGAAGTTTAGCCATAGCCGAGAGATACAAAAGAAGAGGCCAGTTAGAGATTTCGGTTATCGGGGAGGGAAGAAACTCTTCGGTAAGAGGTCACGAGTAGAGGAGGTAAGAGAGAGATATGCTAGACCTCCTGCTTATCCTACTGCAGCCCCAATGAAGGGCATTGTCATAGGAGGACAGAGACCTACTATTGATCAGTGTAGAAGATGCGGTAAACAACATGGAAGTAGACCGTGTCCGCTGACTCCTATTGTATGTTTCCGATGTGGAAAATAGGGGCATATGGCTAGAGAGTACCCAGAGACATTTACGACTGCCCCACAGAAGGGCAGGGAGCCTGATAGAACTCCAGCTGGTACGTTTGCTCAGAGAGGTAGAGCGATGGCAGAGGAGAAGGGAAAACAAGTAATGGGTCGAGGGCGAGTGCATGCTTTGGACCAGGGGACATTTGATGCTTCATCGGATGTGATTCGAGGTAACATCCTGATTTATGATATTGAAGCATATGTTTTAATTGATCCTGGTGCCACGCATTCATTTGTATAGCCTTCATTTGCATGTAAATTAGCAAGACATGTAGAGCGTACACATTTAGGTATGATGATGTTGATTAGTACACCTATGAATAGTAGTTAAGTTGTAGAATATGTATTTAATGACTGCAAGTTGAGAGTAAAGGATAAGGAGATGACAGCCAATCTAATATTACTAAGTATGAGTGACTTTGATATAATATTAGGAATGGATTGGCTATCTGCAAACCATGCTATTTTAGATTGTTATGCCAAGACAGTTATGTTCCCTAACCCTACTAGATATGTTGTAAAGTCTAATAAGAATAAATGAAAGGAGTAGTTATGATTATTACATGATTACTGATTTAGAAAACCTTCAACATATCAAGGTTTCATTGCGTACGTGGTAGATATGGATAAGGCACATCCGTAGTTGTCAGATATTACTGTGGTCAGTGAGTACCTAGATGTTTTTTTGAAAAAATGAATTGCCAGGGTTACCACCAAACAGAGATGGAGTTCTGTATAGATTTGGTGCCTGGTACGGAGCCTATTTCGAGACCACCATATCACATGGCCTTGGTTGAGCTGGAGGAGCTCAAGGGACAGTTACAGGAGCTGTTGGATATGGTTTTGTACGACCGAGTGTTTCACCTTAGGGAGCATCGGTTTTGTTTGTGAGGAAGAAGGATGGGAGCCTCCGATTGTGTATAGACTACCGATTGTTGAATAAGACCACCATCAAGAATAGATACCCCCTTCCACACATTGACGATTTGTTAGATTAGCTTCAGGGAGCACAGGTCTTTTCCAAGATTGACCTAAGGTCTGGGTATCATCAGCTGAAGGTTCGGAGAGGAGATGTACCTAAGACAGCATTTCATACCCGATATGGCCATTATGAGTTCTTGGTCATGCCATTCGGATTGACGAATGCTCCAGCTACTTTCATGGCTTTGATGAACGATGTGTTCAAGCCATATTTGGACCAGTTTGTTATCGTCTTTATCGATGACATATTGGTGTATTCGAGATCCAAGGAGGAACATGAGGAGCACCTCAGGATCGTGTTGCAGACGCTACGAGAGCATGAGTTATATGCTAAGCTCAGTAAGTGTGACTTTTTGTTGTCACAGATCTCGTTTTTAGGACATGTTGTATCGAGAGATGGTGTATCAGTTGATCCATCTAAGATAGAGGCTGTAGTTCAGTGGGAACAGTAGAGGACAGTCACCGAGATCAGGAGTTTTTTGGGTTTAGCTGGATACTATCGGAGATTCGTTGAGGGATTTTCAAAGTTGGCTGCTCCGTTGACACGTCTTACTCGAAAGAGTGCACCGTTCGTATGGAACGAGGATTGTGAGAAGAGTTTTGAGGAGTTGAAGCGTCGATTGACCACCACTCCGATTCTCACTATCCCTACCAGCTCAGGAGGATTTGCAGTGTATACCGATGCTTCGCATTAGGGACTGGGCTGCGTATTGATGCAGGATGGGAAGGTAGTTGCTTATGGATCCAGACAGCTGAAGGATCATGAGAAGAACTATCCGACCTATGATTTGGAGTTAGCAATAGTAGTGTTTGCGTTGAAGGTATGGCGCCACTACTTATATGGCGAGAAGTTCCAGATATTTACCAACCATAAGAGCCTCAAGTATCTGTTCTCGTAGAAAGAGTTGAACATGAGACAGAGAAGATGGCTAGAGCTTCTAAAGGACTACGATTTTGAGATACTTTGTCATCCAGGTAAGGCTAATGTTGTAGCTGATGCCTTGATTAGGAAGAGCCTAAGGATGGTATCGTAAATGATGGTTAGGGAACATGATTTACTAGAGCAGTTTGCTAGCCTCAGTTTGGGAGTCGTGCCTTCTGACATGGATACAGGCTATGTGATAGCTAGTTTACGCTTGGAGCCGGATCTGTTGGACAAGACTAGAGTAGCTCAGCAGACTGATCCATTTTGTATGGATATGAGTAGTCAGATGAAAAAGGGCACAGTAACTGATTTTAAGTTGAGTTCGGATGGACTACTGAGGTTCGGAGGCAGATTGTGTGTTCCCGAGGATCCAGGACTCAGGAGATTGATATTGGCGGAAGCTCATTCGTCAAGGTATACGTTACATCCGGGAAGTAACAAGATGTATCAGAACCTCCGAAAGGTATACTGGTGGTCGGGTATGAAGAGAGATGTAGCAGACTTCGTGGCAAAGTGTCTCGTATGTCAGCAGGTGAAGGTAGAGCATCAGAAACCTATAGGGTTATTGCAGCCTCTACCTAAACCGACATGGAAATGGGAGCATATCACCATGGATTTCGTGATGGGTTTACAGAGAACCCGTAGGAATCACGATGCTATATGGGTGATCGTTGACAGACTGACGAAGTCAGCCCACTTCTTATCTATGAGAGCGACCGATACTTTGAGTTCATTAGCAGAATTATATGTACGCGAGGTAGTGAGGTTACACGGTGTACCAGTGAGCATAGTCTCTGATAGGGATTCCCGCTTCACTTCCCACTTTTGGGGACATTTTTAGGAAGCCATGGGAACCCAGTTGAGTTTGAGCACCGCTTTCCATCCTCAGACAGATGGTCAGTCAGAGAGGACTATACAAACTCTGGAGGATATGTTGAGAGCATGTGTACTAGATTTTAGAGGCTCCTGGGATGACCACCTGCCACTAGCCGAGTTCGCCTACAACAACAGTTATCATTCGAGTATCGAGATGGCATCGTATGAGGCTTTGTATGGCCGTAGATGTCGTTCCCCTATTGGATGGGAAGAAGTGGGTGACCGTAAGATTTTCGCTCCTGACATGGTTACATAAGCATCTGAGGATGTCCACTTGAATGTAGAGAGACTGAGGACAGCTCAGAGCAGACAGAAGAGTTACGCTGACAGGAGACATAGGCCACTAGAGTTTGCAGTTGGTGAATCCGTGTTTTTGAGAGTTTCTCCTTCCAAGGGCATAGCGAGATTTGGGAAGAGAGGGAAACTAAATCCTCGCTATATTGGACCTTTGAGATACTTGATCGAGTGGGAGATAAGGCGTATAGGTTGGCATTGCCACCGGACTTATCAGGTGTCCATAATGTCTTTCACATATCGATGCTTCGGAAGTATCACCCGGATCTGACACATGTGATTAGTTACGAGCCTTTGGAGCTCCGAGAGGACATGTCATATGTTGAGAGACCGATTTAGATATTGGATAGGAAGGAGAAGGTTTTGAGATCGAAGACCATTGGGTTAGTGAAGATTCTCTGGCAGCATCATACTTCAGAGCAAGCTACTTGGGAGCTAAAGAGCTGATGCGAGAGAAGTACCCTCACCTATTTGATGACTGACTTGGTTCTAATTTGGAGGACCAAATTTTCTGAGTGGGAGAGCATTGTCAGACCCAGATTTTTGTAGCTTGTACCTTATGATTCCTATGTGTATGAACACTCTGTTATTATAGTTGAATCATAAGAAGAGTATTTACTAGACTTAAAGTGTTAGTGAAATGATTTAACACTCAAAAGCTACATAAAAAGCCTAATGTGGACTATAAGCGTCATAGGCTAAACCGAGTGAATCTAAATCATCCTGACTGAAAATAAGAACTTAAAATGAGAGAGCATAGAGAGCTCATGAAGGAAAGTCAGCTTGATTTAATCCCAAACATAGAAAACGAGAGTAGAAGCTAAAAAGGGTAAAATGGACCTTTTTGACGAGATAAGGTGTTTCGGGTGAAATTATCCACCAGGAACAGTTGAAACATAAAGACGAGAGTGTAAGACATAAGATATGACACTTTCGAAATTTTGAGAAAAAGTCAACTTAGTCAATGGTTAAGGAAAAAGTCAACTATAGTTAAGAAAGTGGACTTTTACCATAGTTGACTAATCATGGTTAAAAATTAACCTGTGTAGAGAAAAATTTGGGGAAAAATATTCTTGGCCAGAATACAAGATAATCATCCTCGGAAGTAAGGAAAATTTATTCGGAAGGATTCCAAAATAAATTTAATGGTTAAAAACGTAATGGGCCTAAGGTGAAAATTTCGAAGCCCATTAAGGTATACTAAACGTATATCTAAATTCTTAGGTCTTTTAGACCGAATTGTTGGACCAATTGATTGGCCAAATTTTGAGACAATTAAAGGCTCGAGACATAGTAAAAATTTCAGCCCAAAAGCCCATTAAGAAAGCCCAAACCGAGAAGCCCAAATGGAAAGCTCATGAGATAAATATCTAACCATAGTTAAAGCTAACCATGACTCATAAGGTGACTCACAAGGTGACTTATGGCTAAGGCTTGGAAAGTCAAGCTTAATGGCTGAAAAGTAAAGCTTAATGGCTAAGTATGTGGCTTATAAATTCAGCCACACCATTGTCATCTTCATCACACCAAATTCGGCTAGAAGATGAAACCATTGAAACATATTTTCCAAGCTTTCTCTCACTAGAAATCACTAGGAATTAGGCATATTTGGAACTTGCATCCTTCATGGAAGTTGTTCCAAATTAAAAGGAGAGTGACATATGTTGGAATTGGCTATCAAGGAGCCATAGACTGCAAACCGAGAGCCTTCAAAGATTCAGCCAAAGGGTGAACACAACAATTGGTATATTTTCTAATTTTGAATTTCATATATGTTAATGTATGAATGATTTTAAGTATGTTGGTATATGTTTTAAGCATTGAAACATATTAAATCACCATGATGTTGGTTAGGCCGAGAGTGAGTAATGGGATTATGATTTATGTCCATATGATTTTAAGGCATAAATGGATTAATGTACATGTGTTAATAATTATGGTGTAATTAGAATTAATCAATTTGATTAATTAATACATGTAATTACTTGGCAATCAAGGTGTTTGATAAAATGCCTAAATGAACTATATGATGGTTAATAATGTTACCTACCAAGTGTTTGTGAAAATGCCTAAGTGAATTGGCTAGACAAATAGGCATGGATAGCATGCCATGGTGAAACCGAGGCATGGATAGCTCTCGGCCATGGCATGTGGCCGAGAGGCCCAATGGGCCAAGCCTAAATATTTTAGGCCCAATATGGTGTAATGGGCCTAGAACAAGCCCAATAAGAGTTGGTGGGCCCCACTAGCCCAATAGGCCCAACAAAAATAAATAGTAAAATGAAAATGGGCTTAAGGTATAGTTAGGCCCATTAAGGATTATTAAGGCCCATTAAGGGAAATGGACTGTATTTAATGTGAAATACAGTAGGAAAAGTGTCATTAACCTGATAAATGGTTATATGCAGCTTCAGAGAGTATTGGAGGAGCAAATCGGACTGCTGAAACGAGCAGCGTAGAGAAAGTGAAATTTCTCGAGTGATTGCAGGTAAGGGACTTTTGTGAGTAGTTAGAGATACCTGCACGTATTTTCGTCTACTTTTACATTCACCTAAAAACTCTGAGGGTCAGAGAAAGTGAATAATAATTATTGCGACCCGATAGTGGCAAATTACAATTTTACCCCTAGTTAGTCAAAAAGTCAACTTTTGTGAAAAGTTGTAAAAAGCATGGAAACCAGTATTTTGAGTGTTTAACTGCTATTTAGCAAGAGAATAAATAGATGGGCTAATGATTTTAAGGTTGATGTGAATTAAGCACACTTTATAGTGCTGATTTTGATGTTTTGTAAATCATCCCTTTTTAAAGAGCCATCTATCATATTTTGTGTGAATAAATCGTGTGGAGCACAGCTCGCACTGGATTTCATATATTTTCCACATACATTAGTGCTAGATTTTGATTCGCACTAGATTTCCATGACATGCATGATAGAGTACTAGAGTTATTTCTCATACTCAGTTTTATATGATATATGCATGACAGATAACTGGAGTTCTTACTCGTACTCGAGTTTTACATGAGATGCATGACATCGTGCTAGAGCTTAGCTCGCACAAGTTTTCACACTTTGGTACGTAGGATGCCGCGGAGGATGGTAAGATCCTCAAGCCCAACATCCTTAAGCCAGAGAGGGCGGGGAGGCTCTGTTCGGTAGGGAGGCTCTCTTACGTAAGATCCTTAAGCCCAACATCCTTAAGCCAGAGAGGGCGGGGAGGCTCTCTTACGGTAAGATCCTTAAGCCCAACATCCTTAAGCCAGAATGGCGGGGAGGCTTTGTTCGGCGGGGAGGCTCTCTTACATAGTCCAGGATACTATTTACATTTCACCACAGAGTCTCACATGATATATCACATTGATTGACTGGTTTAAATTGCGGACAGACCTGAGGGATGGGTCAGACTCCGATTTTTTACTGTGAATTATTTAATGCCATATTTATTTTGATTTAATATACATGGCATGATTTACATAAATGCATGATTTATATACGATGCATTGTTTTGCACTACATGCCTACATTTGAGAAAGAAAGTATGATTTCTGTACATGGGATTTAATCTGTACAAGTATATATATTATATTTCAAGACATGCTTTTAAAGTGAGTAAAGGAAATAATGTTTTCAAGGCATAGCATTATTTTGGGTAGATAGTGTAGATATCTACTTGCTTGCCTGATTTCCTTACTGAGCGCGTTGTATGCTCACCCCCTTTCTTTATATCTCTCTACAGAGCGTCAGTAGAGCGAGAGGTATCGAGGGATAGTATTCCTGAGTCCACTACTAGTTCCTGTCGATCGTCAGGTATACATATTTTGTACAGTTGTGTATCTAAACATAGAAACAGCACAGTGATGTATACGATATATATTTTGGGGAATGTATTTGCATTAGATTTTATATAATCTTACATGTATGATAAAAGCAGTTACAGTCAGTAATAGTATATTGACTTGTATGTATGATAATGGATGATATGGTAAGCGAGGTCTCTGACATCGAATCACAGCCCAACCATTGAAGAGAGGAGAGGTAAGTTAAAAATGCGAAAAATTTGTAGTGATTTTTGGTTAAAGTCATGGATTGAGAATGGGGTCCTGACACCCTTTTATTTCCTCAGTCCCATTATGAGTGCAACTCTTAAACCTTAATTACTTTAATTAGGTTCATAGTTTAGATTAAATCCAAATTAATATAATAATTCTATTTTGAATTAAGTCTAACTTAATATCTCATTTCAATTACTCTTTTACAACTCTACTGTGTGTGGCCTACTAGGTTCCAAGACAACTTGGCCATATATATGAATTACATCATAAAACTAATTAGGATTAGATGAATTAAGCATCCCTTAATTCATCAATGGATCAAGCTCCTTTGTATCCATCATCAATTAATTCTCAATTAACAAATTCAATATATACAAATTGTGACTAGCCACTAGCAACAACTGCACAATCCCCAATATGTTAAGGAAGAGTCATAATGTTATGACAAACCTATCCGTGCACAATTTTCCCTTCTAATTCAATGCTTTCATCTTTATAGGAATAGAACTTGTTGCACCCCGTGACCTAACCTTAGGCAAGATGTGTAAGACTAAGCAGAATCATGTTAATAAGACAACTTAATTATCTTTAAAGGACCGTTTTACTTGTTGTTTCACATCTGATGTAATATTCATTCAATTGATTTTATGATAGCACGTCAAGACTAAAACTTTATAAACTTAATTTCCAACTTTAAGAATGTTAACTAGTGTGGATTTCTTTCAAAAATCCAGCAGCATAACAGCTAAAACTAGACAATCCTTCCTGCATACAACTTAACAATTTTTTTGAAAACACCAATGCATTTCAACAAAATCACTTAGAAGCCACTCTATTACTTTAACCCCAAAAGAACACATGTTACTACATTAAATTTGCTCACGTCAAATAAAAGTACTATTAGTCTCTAAGTCTAGAACATGGTTGACTACATATCCAGGCCATAATCATCACAGAATATCAACAGAAATCCTAAGACAAATCACAAGCTCACAATTTGAGTCATCCAAATCACCAACCAACATATGTTATAAAACAATAATCTCAAACATAACCCACACGCTTAAAGCAAGTTAACCAAGCTCCATACATCGCAATAACCATTTAATATCTTTTAATAACCGAAAAGAATAAACCCAAGTACATTCAACTAGTATCTTTACTACGAAACAAAAAATTTGACAATACATCCCAAATGAGGACAACCGTGTGTACAAGTTTGAAATAAACACAACGTAGCTGGCATATACCTCTAATACAAATCTACTCACGGTGTCGGGAGAAGTCTGTAGGTCCGATCAAGCTCACGAAAGGGAAGGTGGCTACTAGCTCACCCAAATCAATTTGAAATGTTTTAAATAAGAAGGGGTGAGACACCACATGCTCAGTAAGGTCAAATATACAATCCGCAGATAGCAACATACCACCTACGTAATCTTTGTAAAATACCTCTGTTTTTACAAGCAAGTCAAAAAAAATAAAAGTCAGTCCAAACTCATGGCAAAATCTCGGTTCCCAAAGCATGCTAGTAGTTAAAATCAATCAATCCTGAAAACATTCATTTAACTGGTTTGGACCAAACTCAATAAGTAAAAGTTAGCTTCCCGATAGCATCAATAGATGAGCATGTGTAAACCATTAAGAAACATGCAGATAATATGAAGTAGATCACGGGATCAATTCCAGAAGTTGTGCTGAAATGTGAGATGCAGTATCTACTGCCCTATCCTAACTGATCAGGTTTCTGGCATATAACTCCTTCTCTCGGAGGGTTTGCAGAACTATCCTCAAATGTTGCTCATGATCTTCCTGGACTTGGAATAAACCAATATCTCATCAATAAACATAATTACAAACTGGTCTGGGTATAGCTTAAACACATCATTCATCAAAGCCATAAATGTTGCGGGGGCATTCGTCAATCCGAATGGCATAACCAAGAACTTGTAGTGGCCATAACGGGTACGAAATACTGTTTTGGGTACATCTCCACTCCGTATCCTTAACTGATGGTACCCAGATCACAGATCTATCTTAGAAAAGACCTGTGCTCCCCGAAGTTGATCCAACATATCATCAATGCGGGGAAATGAGTACTTATTCTTGACAGTAGCCTTATTCAACAACCAGTAATCTATGCACAGTCGGAGGCTTCCATCCTTCTTCCTTACAAACAAAACCGGAGTTCCCTAGGGTGAGATACTCGGTCTAATAAACACATTCTTTAGCAACAGCTTCTTTAGCTCCTCCAACTCAATCAGAGCCATTCTGCACGGTGGTTTAGATATCCGCTCTGTACCAGGTACCAACTCTACAAAAAAATCCATCTCTCTGTCGGGTGGTAACCTTGGTAAATCATCCGAAAAGACATCAGGCAACAACATAATCTAAACTAAAGCTAATGCAAGCAAAGTAAATAATGGATAAATAAAATGACAAAGAAATGAAGAAGATGATGCTATTGTCCCAAATATCGAAATGCTGTCCTCCACCAAAATGAATGGTGGCTTTAGATACCATCCAGCTTAATGCTTTCCTTTGGTCCAACCATCAGCATCCATGAAAAGGAAACAAAAGAACAAAAAAGATTTTTTTTTCTTTGCAATCGAGAACCACAAAGGAAAATTAATTGCTTTCCATTAACCCTTAACATTAAAACAAGAAGTGAAAGGAACTTCATTTAAACTGAGAACAAAGGAAATGCAAGCTTTTCATAAAGAAAACGGAAATTACATGAACAGTAACTAGAACAAACTTTAAAAATGCTAACGGAAAAAATGCTTGGAAAATTAAACTAACAACAAACTTAAAAACTAAAACTATCCTAGGATTACAACTACTCTTAAATTATTCTACACTACTCATAACCTAAACTTACATCGTTTTTACAATTGCCATTCTTTCCTATTTATACACACAAAAGGGGTACAATGGTAATTTCCACATCCTAGATGAGTTGGCATTTTTTTTGCCACTTGTCTTCACAACATTGGCTCTTTGAAAAGATATTTCTATGTCATCGATCTTCTTGTCTAATTGGATGTGCTAGGTGGCATGGCTCGTGTTTTCCGCGTGGCTCAATCTCGATTTTAGCCCAATCTCGGTCCATTTTCTACCGAAATATTCAAAATTCATCCGGATTTAATTTATCTGCAAATATGAGAATTTTAATTAAATAAAAAGGATAATTAACAAAATAAATTAGGGATTTAAATAATTAATTAGGAAATTAAGTACAAATAATTCTAAAAATATAGAATTATGATGCCCCAAACTTGAGCTCTTGCTTATCCTCAAGCAAAACAAAATGATTGTAGGAATGACAAGTACAAAACACAATAATTTCCCCAATATCATCCTCAAAGACAAAGTACAGACTATGAAATCAAAGACTCACAATTACAAGTCCAGCACTTAGAATTATTCAATCATAAGTCCTAACCCAAATTGGACTCCTCGTGAGTGTGTGAAAAATGTCTAAGTCACTTCATAGTACATTATCCAGATCAGATTATGCAACACAGTGAATGTAAAGTCAATGACATGTGATCATTCCCATAAGTTTGCTTTTCACTTCTCTCTCCACTAATGTAGTCACACTTAACTAAAGATCATTAGGACTTCATTCGGCTTGTAATGTAAGGCTGGGGCTAAGGTATGATAAAGTCGATTTAGGTTTAATTACCCCTTAACATGCATTACTTCTAGGATCTATAATGTAAGAGCTCTAATTATTTCCCCCAAACTTATTTCTTTTGCTAAACATTTTTTTTTAAAATTTTTCTTCTTTCTTCTTTTCTTTTTCTTTCTTTTTCATCAATTTTTTTTTTTTTTACATGCTCTTTCACTATCACTTAATACCCATATAGCTCACAATATATCCCAATGACTTTTCATACTTTTGGGGTAAAGGATAGGAACAAAGTATTTAAGCTAAGGAAAATAACGCAGATATATTTACAGAGACAAGCTTATTTAGCCTAGATGGGTGACTAGGGGTAGAACATGTACAAGGAAGGCTAGAAAGGCTCAAACAATCCAAAGATGGCCTAAATCATCTCCCTAATCAAGTGTGATCTAATATTTCACCTCGAGATCAGATCAAACAAATTCTAAAATTTGATGTACAAAATCAACTGAACAAATGCAATCCTATGTACACATAAGCTTTCTATAAATAAATATACTGATTCATGACATGACATGTGCATAAGATGAGGAAATCACAATCAGAATCAAGACAAATTCAAGAATTCAACTTCACACTTTTCCTATAATCATGCTTCTCATTCAATCAAAGTCAGACTAAATCATGGGGTCATATCATCGGAATATGGGAAAACTACATGCTAGGCACTCAATCATCCCAAAATCAAACAATTTAAGTTCATATTATCGAAAAATTTTAAAAATTCCTTCTCAGATTTTCGAAAAAAATTTGAAATTTTTTCCAATTTTTGACAAAATTGCTCAAGTGATATCCCCTCCCCCAACCTTAAAGTGCACAGTGTCCTCGTGTGCAGATAATAAAATAATTGAAGCTCAAGAACATAGTACTCCTCTTTCTGATGATGATGAACAACTGAAGCTTGATTGAAAGTGTAAGACTGGAAAAGAAATCTGCAACATAAACAAAGAAAGAAACAACAAAAAAGAAAAAAAATGAACTATATACAAAGTGAAAATAAAAACACAGCCACTTCAAATGCAGCTGAAGAAGACAACACTCAGCAGCAGGGCGAAGAGTAGGAGGGTCATCCAAAGTGGTGAGATGGTGCTGACAGTTAACTCCTCCTGAGCCCTATCTACTTCCTTCTTTCTCTTAGATATTATATGCTTATGCCTTATATTCTCCTCAATCTCTATCTTAAAACACTCTAGAGAGTCATCAGGGAGCATCAAAGGTTTGAAAACATTAAACTTTACATCGTAATCTTGGACTCTTATCGTTAACTCCCCCTTTTGTACATCAATTACTGTTCTACTAGTAGCTAGGAAAGGTCTACCTAGTATAATGGGGACTTCCCTGTCTTCCTCCATGTCCAAAATAATAAAATCTGTAGGGAAAATAAACTTGTCCACCTTTACTAAGACATCCTCAATGACCCCCTTCGGATATTTAATTGATCGATCAGCCAACTGAAGGATCACTGTGGTGGGCTTGACATCCCCTATTCCTAACTTCTGATAGATAGACAATGACATTAAATTTATACTAGCTCCTAAATCACATAGGGCTCTACCAAAGAATAAATTTCCAATAGTGCATGGTATGGTAAAGCTCACTGGATCTTTAAGCTTGGGGGGTAATCTTTTCTGGATAATAGCACTACATTCCTCAGTTAAGGCCACTGTCTCATAGTCTTCCAGTCTTCTCTTCCTCGAGAGGATATCCTTTAAAAACTTCACATAACTTGGCATTTGCTCTAAGGCATATGCGAAAGGAATGTTGATATGAAGTTTCTTAAAAACCTCAAGAAATTTGGCAAATTGTTGGTCAAGCTTTTGGTTTTGAAACCTTTGTGGAAAAAGGTACTGGTGGTCTATCCGGAGGGGATGTAGTGGAAACATGTATAACATCAGAGGGCGAGGAAGGTTGTGAAATAGAAGAAGGTATAGATGAAGAAGTATCTAACTTGGATTCCTCTGTAGCTTGATCCTTAGGTTCCTGCTCTTTCTGAACTGCTTCGTTAGAGCTTATGGATTCTTCAACTATGTGCTGTTCAGGTTGGGACTTGACTTGTGGCTTATCTAGCTCTTTGCCACTCCTAAGGGTGATAGATCTAACATGTTCCTTACCCTCCCTTTGCTTAACAGGGTTAACTTCAGTGTTACTAGGAAGGGTCTCTTGAGGACGTTGGCTAAGAGCATTTGCTATTTGTCCCACCTGAACCTCTAAATTCTTAATTAAAGCAGCTTGATTTTGCAGGATCGTTGAGAACATCTCCTCTAATGTAGGCTTCTTCTCAGCTGTTGGTGCATGGTAGAGTTGGGACTGCATAAGTGGTGGTGGTGGTTGATGGAAGTGAGATGGATGATGCTGAAATTGTGGTGGGGATGGTTGATAAGGCGGATGAAATGGAAATTGTGGCTGTGGTGGTACCTGAACCAGTGGAGCTTGAAAATTAGGGGGTTCCACAAATCTAGAGTTAGAAGGTTGGCCTTGGTTTGGCTCCATGAGAAGTTATGATGGTTCCTCCACCCTGGTTGTAGGTGTTTGAAAAAGAGTTGTTCTGTTACGTTTGAGAAGGGGCAACATACTGAACCGATTCTAAGTTGAGCGGACACCTATCTACAGAGTGGGTACCACTACACAGCTCGCACGAAAGAAAAGGACTTTGGACAGAATAAATCGGATTAGGACTGGTGGGAAGATTATGTTGGGTATTGAGCGACTCTACCTTTTTCGTAAGATTAGCGATTTGAGAGGTCAAGGTAGACAGTGTGTCGAGCTCATAAATACCCATCAACTTCTTTGGCAGTTGCCTCTCCGAGGACCATAGATAGTTGTTAGGCGCCATCTTTTCTAACAACTTGTAAGCTTCCTCCTCTGTTTTGCACATTAACGCTCCACCCGCCATAGTGTCAACAATGGTCTTATTTGGGCTTATAAGTCTGTTGTAGAAGGTCTGGACTTGCAACCACAAAGGTAGGCCATGGTGAGGGCATTTCCTAAGAAGCTCCTTATATCGTTCCCATGCTTCGTAAAGAGATTCAGAGTCGTACTGAGCAAAGGAAGATATATTACTACGAAGTTGGGCCATTTTAGAGGGAGGGAAAAACTTAGATAGAAATTGATGGGCTAACTCGTCCCATGTAGAAATGGATCCTGGAGGCAGGGAGGTTAACCAGTGTCTCGTCCTATCCCTAAGTGAGAAGGGGAATAATCTAAGCCTAAGCGCATCATCAGATAATCCATTATGTTTGAAGGTGTTGCACAAGTCCAAGAATTGCCCAAGGTGAGCATGTGGGTCATCGTGAGGGAACCCACTAAACTGCAATGAAGTTTGGATCATCTGGAGGATTGCGGGCTTAATTTCGATGTTGTTAGCAGGGACAGCTGGTGGCCTAATGCCGATATAATAACCTCCCATAGTCGGCATTGCATAATCTCCAACAGTTCTAATTTTCCTATTTTTTGCCATGGTGAATTGCAGCCTAGCTAATAATTTCCTAGAGTCCTTTCGAATTTTTCTAAGAGTGTGTTCGATTTCAGGATCTAGAGGAAAGCAATCAAAACTTCTGGCTCTACGCATGCAATCATTGAAAAGTCCTTAGAAATTTTTTAAAATTTTTAAAATTTTCAATTTTTTTCATTTTAATTTTTCAATTAACTAATCTAGATTGAACTTTTAAATATTTACAAGCTAGAATTACACCTAAGCATAATTTCACCGATATTAACTAATGGCTAATTAAGACTTTCCCAGCAACGGCACCAAAAACTTGACACGCCCTAAAGGTAATGTCCGCAAGTGCATGGGTCGTACAAGTAATAATGGGATTTGAGTCCCGAGTTATCGTCCCAGAGAGAAGTTGACTAGCCTAATTAACTACCGGTTAATCTTACCCTAAGTATATCCTAGCAAATTATGAATTTTTGATGAGTGATCTACTAAATCTAACATTAAAATTACTAGAAAGTAATAAAATAATAAAAACTAAATAAAACTGAGCAAAATTACTTACAGTGCTCCACGCAATTAAAATAAAAAACATACAAAACAAATTAAAACAGTTAAAACTAATTAACGCAATTAAAATAAAATGCAATTATGAAAATAAAGCAATAAAATTAAACCACAATTAAACTAACCTAAAATGCAATTTTAAACTACTTAATCAAAATGCAATTTAAACTAAACTAAAACTTAATGAAAATCAATACTAAATTAAATATGCATGAAACACATTTAATCTAAATTAACTCTAAATGCATCTAAACTAAAATAAAAATCCTAAAACATTTAATATAAAACTAACTACTAACTAAAAATTAACACTACAAATTAACATGCAAAAATAATAAAACTAACCTACCATTATAATTGACTAAACTAACTAACTAACAACTAACAAATGCATGAAAAATGGATTAATTGCTACAATGCACTAGCCAAACAAGCCTTCAGCAAATTTAAATCAACCAAATCCCTCCCTTTACTGTTCACGTGTCTTCTAAAACATTTTCAGTCTAGGCTTTCACGGTTTTGGCAATTGTCCCGCTACTGCATTCTCCTTCTCGGTATTAACCAGACACTACTCTAGACATGTCTCGGTTCTGCTGTGTCCTACTGCCAGGTCTCAGGTCCCAAGTGCTCACGGGTTCCAAGTGCTCTCATTATGCTTCTCGGTTCTGCAATCTGCCATGCTTTCTCTCGGTTCCAGGTGCTGGTGTGCTGGTTCTGTCCAGCTGTTGTCCTGGCATCAGCGCATGATCTACTTCTGCTATGTTCAAATGCTGCCTGCTGTAGCTCTCGGTCACGGTCCACTGCTGTTGTACATACCACCATGTTCACGCAGCATCTGCACCCTTCAGATTTCAGCTACATCCTGCCAATCTATGTCCATCGTTCTTCACAGCAACTCGGTACTGGGTACAGCACTCATCAATGAAGACCTACAGCTACCGATTACTGGGTTAGTGGAGAATGACAGCATGCAAAAATAATGAATAGTATAAGGCTCATGAAACATAGGAGAACAAAGCAAGTCTCTTGCTGCTGCCATGCTTTTCGGGTTGCTGTTGTAGCCACCATTCACACCGAGTTCATCAACTAGCACCGCGGCCTGTTCTCCTCCTACAGTAATGAAAGAAAGGCTGCGTGAAAATATTTCAATGATGAACTAATTAACTGTAACCGAGCCAATCAACAAGGTAAAAATGCAAAAATAATGCAAATATCGGGCAACAAAGATATCTAAACAACTTAATGAAATAATACTACTCTTTAGGCAATAGCATAATCTAAACTTAAGCTAATGCAAGCAAAGTAAATAATGGATTACAACTACTCCTAAATTATTCTACACTACTCCTAACCTAAACTTACATCGTTGTTTTCAATTGCCATTCTTTCCTATTTATACACACAAAAGGGGTACAATGGTAATTTCCACATTCTAGATGAGTTGGCATTTTTTTGGGCACTTGTCTTCACACCATTGGCTCTTTGAAAAGATATTTCCATGTCATCGGTCTTCTTGTCCAATTGGATGTGCTAGGTGGCATGGCTCGTGTTGTCCGCGTGGCTCAATCTCGATTTTAGCCCAACTTCGCTCCATTTTCTACCGAAATATTCAAAATTCATCTGGATTTAATTTATCTACAAATATGAGAATTTTAATTAAATAAAGGGGATAATTAACAAAATAAATTGGGGATTTAAATAATTAATTAGGAAATTAAGTACAAATAATTCTAAAAATATAGAATTATCAATGATCTTCCTGGACTTGGAATAAACCAATATATCATCAATAAACATAATTACAAACTGGTCTAGGTATGGCTTAAACACATCATTCATCAAAGCCATAAATGTTGTGGGGGCATTCGTCAATCCGAATGGCATATCCAAGAACTCGTAGTGGCCATAACGGGTACGAAATACTGTCTTGGGTACATCTCCACTTCGTATCCTTAATTGATGGTACCCAGATCATAGATCTATCTAAGAAAAGACCTGTGCTCCCCAAAGTTGATCCAACAGATCATCAATGCGGGGAAACGAGCACTTATTCTTGACGGTAGCCTTATTCAAAAACCAGTAATCTATGCACAGTCGGAGGCTCCCATCCTTCTTCCTTACAAACAAAATCGGAGTTCCCTAGGGTGAGATGCCCGGTCTAATAAACACATTCTCTAGCAACAGCTTCTTTATCTCCTCCAACTCAATCAGAGCCATTCTGTACGGTGGTTTAGATATTCGCTATGTACTAGGTACCAACTCTACACAAAAATCCATCTCTCTGTCGGGTGGTAACCTTGGTAAATCATCCGAAAAGACATCAGGAAATTTTACAACCACTGAATGTCTCTCAATTCTGGACGTGCCTTATCGGTGTCCACTCGTATGGAATGAACCTTTCAAATTTTTCTTTCCACCGTTAACAACATAGGTCATCATATTAACATGTATGATTAACAAGCAAATTCATCTCTTAAATATGATGAACTAAAATTATATTCTTCTCATTACATTAATCACATTCCTTCATTTCTTTTTAATAATACTTACAGTACACTTTTTCAAAAAACTTACAGTAAAGCTATCTATCCTTAAAAACATTACTGTTTTAGGATAACAATCTAAAGCAGCATGGTTCACAGAAAACCAGTCCATTCCTAAAATTACATCAAAATCACTCATATTTAATAGAATAGGATTGGCTGTCATGTCTTTTCCCTCTATTTTCAACCTACAATCCCTATATACATACTCAGTCAACTAACTATCATTCATAGGCATTGAAATCAACAACATTCTATCTAATGATGTAAGTGTTACATGTTTCGACAACTTATGTGCAAATGAAGGCGATATGAAGGAATGCGTGGCACTAGGATCAAATAACACAAATGCTTCCAAATCAAAGATTAGGATAGTACATTTAATTACATTCGCTGAAGCGTCAGCGGTGTCCTGGTCCAGTTCATGTACTCGCCCTCTACCGACCACTTGTTTCCCTTTCTCCTCAGCTATAGCTCTCCTCCTCAGAGTAGCAATCTCAATCCGAGCTCTCTCTAGCTCTTTGCCTTTCTGTGGGGTAGTCTCAATCATCTCGGGGCTGTTCCTCATGATTTGCCCTGGTTTTCCACATCTATAACACACTCCAAGGGTCACGGACAACGCCTGGTACCATGAAATCTACCACATCTTCTACACTACTCAGTAGTTAGCCGTGGTCCTCTATGACTATACCCCTCGGTGGAGCTAAAGTCGGGTACACAGGAGGTTAGCAGCTCTCTCATGTATCTCCTCAATCCGAGGTCTTTTCCCAAACAGTCTCCGACCTCCTCTCCTGAAGCGTTTATCACCTATGGATCTCTTCCAATCTCTAGCTCTCCTGCTATTAACCTTTCCAAATTCGAAGCACTCTATTCGAAGTCTTGTTCACCTAACTGCACCTTGCGCACTACCTCCTCATAAGTGAGGATGTTAAACGGGGCCAATCTAGATCTGATGGCTGGTCTTAGTACATCCATGAACTTCTGGACCTTCATAGTCTCATTGCCCAACATATCCGGGTCATACCTCCTCGAGGATATGACCCTCGACTCATACTTAACAACGAAGCGGTTCCTCTGAACCAAATTGATAAACTCCATCTGTAACTTCCGTTATACAGTGGCCAGAATATACTGCCTCCTAAAGGCCTCCAAAAATATCTCCTATGTAATCTTGGGGTATTGGGCTCTCAGGATAGATACTGTGGATCTCCACCAAATGCTCTGCCTCGCCCTTCAACATAAATACGGCAAAGGCAACCCTCTCAGTTGACGTACACTTGAAGTACCCATACAATTTCTCCATCTCATATACCCAATCCTCAGCCAAAACTGAGTCCTTCACTCCTCTAAAGACTAGAGGTTTCAACTCTTAGAATTATCTAACCTATCCAACTCATAATCATAACCCAGGTCACTACCGCTCGGTTATGGATCGACAAAAGAAGAGGTATCCTAAACTGGTGGTGGTATAACAGTTTCCGTAGTCTGAGGTCTCTCTGCAGCTGTCTATCCAGTAGCAGTAGGTTGCACGACTAGACCTCGTCTATCACCAGCATCTAACACCTACGTGACTATCTCCACAAGGCTTTCAATACTCTGTTCTATCCTAGCAAAGCGTGCCTCAGTAGCCCATGGTCTCTCAACAGGGTCCTGTGGAGCCTGATCAGTCTGTGACTGCACATGGCTCTTAGGCCTACCCCTATGACCTCTAGCTTCTGAACTCGCCCCTCTATCTCGACGGGTAGCAGGCATAATGCCTAATTCCTTGTATCCATACCATTTATTAGTCTTATTCCATCTCAGTATACATAGTTATATCTAAACAAAGTATAGTAATATGTGGATGTAACTTTTTTACTTATTAATACCGATTCATATTAGGCGAACTCAGCTCTGATACCAATCTCTGTCACGACCCATTTTTACCTAAAATCACTACAAATTTTTTCACTTTTTATCTCCTTTCCCGATCGTGAACATTCTCACCATCAAACAGTTGGGCTATGAGTCAGAATTAGCCATTCTTTACCATCCATATTTTGATTGTTCAGAACTAAAAACATACATCTGGAAATTTAAGTTATATATTTATACATGTTTGCTAACACTTACATCCCCCATATTATATTTCGAAATGATTACTGTGCTATTAAATGTTTAGATACAAAAAGATTCCTGTGTTTATACCTCTTGGCAATAGAGAGCAACGGATATCCGGATACAACTCCTTAGTCCCTCACTAGACTACTGTGTGTTCTCTGTAGAGGGGGAAAATGAAGAGGGTGAGCAACCACACGCTTAGTAAGGCAATAATGCAAACATTGTAGATAACTACACTATCTACATGCTTATAATGTCATGACATAAAGATCATCTATATCCAGAGCATGATGAAATATTAAAACTGTGCCACATGTATATACATATATCATGTACTGAAAAACATGAAAATAGGAATGTAAACATGGAAAATCATCATGTAAAATCTCTCATGCTCATCATAATAAAACTAATCATAAAACCATCCCTCAGGGTTTACCACCTTCTCAAAAACATAGTAAAACTCATCACTAAACAACATATCATCATTTAAAAATTAACACACAAAGCTCGACCCCTCCCTCCGGTCTACCCTTGATAACACACAACGTGTTTATTATACAAAATCATGTGATATCATGTGAGACAGGTGGTCATTATATATAAACGAGGACTCTGTTAGCCAACTATGTCACTATCATCCCAGACCACACAGATCCTGATGTGTGGGACATCATGGTGTAACGGGAGGTAGGTTAATCCTAGCCCCTAAACTTTAAATTAGACATCATTACCACACGGTACAACGTACCCCATGCTTTATGCACGGTACAACGTACTCCGTGGACCCATATCATGGTTGGAGGTGCCTGTCGTAGGTCTTATCTACCCCATACCATGTATAACTGACTCAGTCTCAAGTACACATGCGAGCATCTTATCAGTGTGACTATCAGTCTACACGAGGCATCCAGTATGACTCATTACATATCACAATGTGAAAAGCCAGTGCAAGCAAAGCTCCAGCATGATTTCATGCATAATCGGTAAAATCCTCGTATGACCAACGCACCAGTATGACTTTATGTAAAATAGACAGTGATCAAATCACGTACGACCATAGCTTTGTACGGTTATATGCATAAGAAATAAATGTAAACCCACGTACAAGCAAAAGCTCTAGTACGGGTTGCATGCATCTCAACTCAAAATATGGTGCGAGTTAGGCTCCAGCACATTTCATGCATGTCAAAATATTGAAAACCAGTGCGAGCAAGGTTCCAGCAAGATTAAACTCATATAAATTTGATAGGTGGCTCTATTTCAAAAAACACGCTCAAAACCAAAGTTAGCACTTGACTCGTACAATTTCATGAAATTATGGAAATCAAAAAGCCAGCCTATCCATCCATTTTGCTTAAATTGAAGCAATGTATTTCATAAAAACATTAAAATGTAATATTTATGCAATTATTAGCCTTACTACCCTTTTTGTAAGATTTACTTCCAATACAAAATGGTCCGTTTTATCAATATCCAAAATCGTTCGTACAAATCATTATTTCTTTTCTATGTAACTAAGCAATTATAAAGCCCCATAAACACCCTCAAAATACATGCAGCTACCTTTAGATACTCACAAAATCCCTTACCTGGAACTGCGTCGAGTAATTTCTCTTCCTTAGAGCCATTCAATCGCACAGTCTGATTCACTCCTAATGAATTCTCCGGGGCTGCACGGAATTACTCATCACATCAATTTAACCCAATGTAATACAATTCTTGCGTTACTTTAGTCGATTCGACTTATTGGTTTCATTAACACTTATAAGGCCTCAGTTACTCTTAAGTCCATTTCGATTTATACTATTCATTTCTCAGAAATCCATTGAACTCATCAAGTCTTATGATTCATATTAGGTCGGCCTTAAGCCTAAAATGCCTTAAGTTTATCACTCTCTTTTACTAAGGCATATCATCATACACCTCTTATACACATTTCATAACTCTATCAAATCCTATTAGTTGATTTCCTAAAATCATCTCAAAATCATGCATTTAACATCAATATCACCATAGTATAATCATTTCATCAATAAATCAACTATAGCTGACTTTCTCACACTAACCCATTTTTAGGTCATGGTTGTATAAACATGTACATGAACATTTCAGCCAACATTATATACATTAATCAACTCATCAAAATGTCTAGATTTACATACTAGAAGATGGTGTATTGAAATCTTACCTAGCTTAACTTTTTTCTCTTTTTGCCAAATTGGGGGAAAAATCTATTTTCTCATTCAATCCAAAGTTTCAGCTTCCAATCTTTGATTATGATGTTCACTTCCTCACTAGGAACAACTTTTCTCAAAGGAATCTCTCTCAAATTTGATTGGAAGGTGATGATTTTTAGAGTGAGAAAGCTAGGTTATTGTTAAAAATGGAGGAAATTTAGGTGTCTCATGGAAATGAAGATCAACTATCAGTTTTTATAGAATTTGCATCATCAGATCGATCTCCTAGGGTGAGAGATCGATCTGCCCTTGTTTAAACACTTTCAAAATTCGATAATGTAGGCTAGGGGATCGATCTGCCTCTTTGGATGAGATCGATCTGCTTAAAGGAATAGGATCGATCTTGGCTAGGCAGAATGCTTTAGAGATCGATATGGCGCTTAAGAAGAGATCGATCATTGCTAACCAAAGTCAACTAGAGATCGATCTACCTTATGGGAGGAGATCGATCTTATCCAAGCAGAAGCAACTTCAGATCGATCTGCTTTGAATGAAGGATCGATCTCCCTTTTGGAGAATGCCTTGTCATTGCATTTCAAGGCAATGAGATCGATCTCCCCTTGCAATGAGATCGATCTGCCCTCCATCTGCAGCATTCTAGCTATAATTTTCCTAGATTTTTCAAAGTTAAACTCACATTCAGTTGCTTCACTACTCATTTTACATTTCATTCACACCTAGAGCATGGAAAGATTCGTTTATTATGATTCTCGAGTTAAGGACCTTATGTGTACTGCTTGAAATAAAAATGGGTACACACAATTCATAGTCCTTGTATTACCATTTAGTGTTTTAAGTCTTTACATTCAGTCTGGATGTTTGAGTTCCATTTGTTTAGGCTGTGGCCACTTCAACCCTTATTTTTCCATTACATGTATTCATGAGTATTCATGCAATCTCTTTGTAAATCTCATTCACATATATATATATGATCAAAATCATCCGTCTTATTATTCCATCAAAATATAACGAATTCATACATACATGGGGTGTCATAACCCCTTTTCATCCATTTAATCTAAAAATCGCCATAAATTTTTCGCTTTATTCGTTAACTTACCATGTTATGAACAACTCTCACCATTAACAATTGGGCTATGAACCAGTATTAATCATCATTTACCAATCATCTTTCAATTAACCAAAAGTAAACACATACATTTGAAAATTTAAGTGCTATACTTATACATGTTTGCTAACACTTACATCCCACATATTACAATTCAAAATGATTACTGTGCTATTACATGTTTAGATACAAAAGATTTCCTGTGTGTATACCTCTTAGCGATGGAGAGCAGAGGATTTCTGGATACAACTCTTCAGTCCTTCACTAGTCTACTGTGTGTGCTCTGTAGAGGGGGAAAGTGAATGGGATGAGCAACCACATGCTCAGTAAGGCAATAGTGCAAGCATGGTAGATAACTACATTATCTACATGCTTATAATGTCATGGCATAAAAATCATTAATACCCAGAGCATGAGGAAATATTAAAACTATGTCACATGTATATACATATATCATGTGCAGAAAACATGAAAATAGGCATGTAAACATGGAAAAATCATCACGTAAAACATCTCATGCTCATCGTAAGGAAACTCATCATAATAAGGAAAACTCAACACAAAACCATCCCTCAGGATTTAGCACTTTCTCAAAACATAGTAAAATGCGTCATAAATAGTAATACCATCTCTTAAAAAAAAAATATCCCGCAAGGCTTGACCCCTCCCTCGGGTCTACACTGGACAATACAATTCATGATCGGTATATAAAACCATGTGATAGGTGGTCACTACATATAATCGAGGACTCTGCTGGCGAACTATGTCATAATCATCCCAGACCATACGGATCTCGATGTGTGGGGCATCATGCTGGAACGGAGGTGGGTTAGTCCTTCATCAGACTTTCAAATCAATCATCATAACCTCACGGTACAGTGTACTCCATGTGATATACACAGTACAACATACTCCGTGGACCCATATCATGATTAGGGGTGTCTGCCATACGTCTTATCTACCCCAAGCTATGTATAACCTACTCAGTCTCAAGTACACGTACGAGCATCTGATCCGTGTGACTAGTAGTCTACACGAGGCATCCAACACGGCTCGTACGAGCATCTCATCTGTGTGACACAAAGTCTACAAGAGGCATCCAGCACGACTCATTACATATCACAATGTGAAAAGCCCAGTGCGAGCAAAGCTCTAGCACGATTTCATGCATCATCATTAAATACCCTCGTACGAGCAACGCTCTAGTACAGTTTTATGCATAACAAGCAACGAAAAAATCACGTACGAGCATAGCTCTAGTATGGTTATATGCATAAGGAAATCAATGGAAACTCACGTATGAGCAAAAGCTCCAGTACGGTTCATAAAACATCATATAAATCTGATAGGGGGCTCTATTTCAACAAAACATGTTAAAACCACAGTTAGCACCGGACTCGTGCTATTTCACAAATTATGAAGTCAATAGCCAACCTATCCATAGATTTGCTTAAACTAAAGCAATGTATTTCATAAAAATATGAAAACATGATGTTTATGCAATTATTAGCCTTACTACCCCTTTTGTAAGATTCACTTCCAAAACCAAAATCATCTATATCTGAAATTGTTCATACAAATAATTATTTCTTTTCACGATAATCAAGCAATTTCAAAGCCCTATAAACACCCTCAAAATACATGCAGCTACCCCCAGATACTCACAAAATTCCTTTACCTAGAATCGCGTTGAGTGATTCCACTTCCTTAGAGCTGCTCGATTGTGTAGTCTGATTTGCTTCCAATGTAATCTTTAGAGCTGCACAAATTACTCATCACATCAATTTAACCCAATACAACACAATTCTCACATTTATTATATTTGATTCGACTTATTGGGTTCATTAACGTTTATTGGGTTTTACTTTCTCTTAAGCCTTTTTTCGATTGTACTATTCGTTTCTTGGGAATCTATTAGTTCCACCAAGTTTAATGGTTCACACTAAATCAACAATAAGCTCAGAATACCTCTAGTTTATCATTTCCTTCACTATGGTAATTTATCAAACACCTCTTATGCCCATTTTCAATCATCATCCATTACAATATATATTTCATAAAACTATCTTAGAATCATCTATGCATACTTAGTAATATCCCTACATGTTTAAACCATTATCAACTCCATGCCATTTCAACTTTTTCTCACTAAAGCCATTCTAGGTTATGGTTGTTTAAGCATGTATATGAACATTTCAGCCAACATTATATACACCAATCAACTCATCAAAATGTCTACATTAACATACTAGAAGGTGGTGTATAGAAATCTTACCTAGCTTGACTTTTTTTCCTCTTTTTGTCAAATTGAGGAAAAAACCTCTTTTCTCCTTCAATCCAAGGTTTGAGCTCCCAATCTTTAACTATGTTGTTCACTCCCTCACTAGGAATAACTTTGCTCAAATAGTTTTTTCCTCAAATCTTTTGAAAGGTGAGGATATCCTAGAGTGAGAAAACTAGGTTGTTTTTTGGTTAAAATGGAAGATTTTGGGATTTTTGGGGAAGAAGGCTTGACAGTCAGGTCCTTTTTATAGTAATCGTGTTATGAGATCAATCTCCAAGGGTGAAGATCAATCTCCCCTTGCTTAAATCCTATCAAAATTTGATAATACAGGCTAGGGATCGATCTACCCCTTGGATAAGATCGATCTGCTCAAATGGATAGGATCGATCTTTGTTCATGGGATGGGATCAATCTCGGCCAGGTAGAAGGCTTCAGAGATCAATCTGGCCTATCCAGAGGCTATTGGAGATTGATCTGCATTATGGGAGGAGATCGATCTGGCCCAAACAGAAGCATCTTGAGATCGATCTGCTTTGAGTGAGGGATCGATCTCCTTCTTCCAGAATGCTTGGCATTATGTTTTCAGGCCATGAGATCGATCTCTCCTTGCAATGAGATCGATCTAGCCTTCATCCTGCAACATTTCAGTTGAAATTTTTTAGATTTTCAAAGTTAAACTCATATTCAATCACTTCAATACCCAATTTACATTTCATTCACACTTAACACTAAAAAATATCCAATTCTTATGATTCATTTATTGTGTGACTTGTCTGTACATCATAGAAAATCATAAGATTACATAGAAATTCACGGGCCTTACATTCCTCCCCTCCTACAAGAAATTTGGTCCTCCAAATTAAAACCAAGTTAACCTAAGAACAAATCCGGGTATTTTTCTTGCATCATACTTTCCAACTCCCAAGTGGCTTCCTTCGAAGTGTGATATTGCCAAAAAACTTTCACTAAGGGAATCGTCTTTAACCTTAGTACCTTCTTTTTCCTATCCAATATCTGAACCGGCTTCACAACATACGACATACTCTCATTGAGCTCCAATGGCTCATATCTTATTACATGTGCCGAGTCCGATTGGTATTTCTGAAGCATAAGACGTGGAAGATGTTATGAACACCTGCTAACTTCGGATATTCCGAGGGCTCAACTTACTCTTTCTACCAAACCTCATGATCCCATTTGAGGGAGAAACTTTCAAGAATACAGACTCACCTATAGTAAACTCCAGTGGTCTCTGTCTCCTATCAGCATAACTCTTTTGTCAGCTTTGAGCTTTCTGTAACCTCTCACATATCAACTGGATGTCCTTAAAGGCTTGTTGTACTAAATCGAGAGCAAAAATCTATCTGTCACCAACCTCTTCCCATCCAATAGGGGATTGACACCTGCATCCATACAGTGCCTCATATGGTGCCATCCCGATACTCGCATCATAGCTATTTTTATAGGCGAACTCGGCTAACGGTAGGTTATCATCCCAAAATCCTCTAAAATTCAGTACACATGCTCTCAAAATATTCTCCATGTAAACTTTATGAATTCATAAGTAATACATATGTATATGTAATGTGAAGCATAAGTGATGTAAAGTCCATAGATTCAAGGTACACACTTGTAATAAGAGTTAGTGATGTGCGTACAAGTTTCATTATGTATAAATATGAAGGAATGGACTTTTATATGTGACGAATGTGATTGGGACTCAAAATGAGTAGTGTAGCAAATGGAATGAAGTTTCATGAGTGCATAAGCCTTTGCACTTCCATTTAGTTTTGAATTATGCATCTTTGGTTGTACAATGAATGCACACAAGGTTTAATGTGTATTAAGTATGAAAGAAGGCCATTTTTAAGTCTTAAAGGTGGTTGGATGAGAAAATGACCATGGCAGTAAATTGAGGATATTTGGTGTGAGTTACTGTAAAAAAACTGCAGCAAAATCTGGAAATATGAATGCTAGATCGATCTCATAGGATGAGAGATCGATCTAGGATAGCCAAAATGCCTTTATTTGAGCAATGGAACAAGACAAATCAATCTCTAATGGAGCCAGATCGATCTGCTAAACATTTTGTAATGAGAAGATCAATTTTAATGCAAACAGATCGATTTCCTTAGCTCTCAAGTTGGAGCAGATCGATCTCACCTGATGAAAATCGATCTCCTTAACTCTCTACCCAGATCGACCTCAAGCCCTAGACAGATCGATCTCATGCTTGAAAAATGTCAAGAAATTGAAGGATTTAAGAGGACCAGATTGATCTCATGCTTCGACAGATCAATCTCATTAAGTAATTTCTATAAATAGGAGCAGTGAAATCTACAGATTTTGGGAAAGAATCTCTCTCTTCCATTTCAACCTAAAACCTCACTTTCTCACTCCTCAATCCACCTAATTCAAATAAGATTTGAGGAAAGACCATTAGATACAAAGTTATTCCTATCAAAGGGAAGAACAACATACTTTGGATTCAAAGCCTCATTTGCGGTATTGAAGGAGTATTTTTCATTGAAGCATGAAGAGAAACTAGATTTGGTAAGTTTCTTACACTTCAACCCAAGTGCATTTGGCTATTTATTGATTTTAGAGTTGATTTGTATGTAGATTGATGGTTAAAACTATCTAGGATGTGAGGAAATTAGTGTGACATAGAAAACCTAGAATAAATCTAGTGTTAGAAGATATGGGTTGAATGAGTTGATGATTTATGGGCATGCTAAGTTGTTATAGAAGTAATATGAATCATTTGAAATGATTAAATGAAACCACATTGTGAGTTTAGAGGATTTATGGAAATGAGTATGTAAGATGTTTGATGAAATGCCATAGTGAAGAAATTAACGAGATATGAACACTATGAGCTTAATATTGATTTGGTATGATCAATAGGCCTAAAAGAGTCAATAGACTCGAGATATGAGTAGAACGATAAAAATAGGCCTTATAAGTGTTAATGGAGGCTATACGTTAAATTGACTATAGCAAATACCTGAGTTGAGCAAAATGGACTAAATCGATGTGATATACGACTTTGTACTGTTCTAGAGATTGTTGGGGACGACTCGAATCGCACAAGTAAGCAGCTCTAAATAAGTGGACTCATGCAACACAATTCCAGGTAAGGGAATTCTGTAAGTATATAGTGGTAGTTGCTCATATTTTGTGGGTGATTATAGGGCGTTTATGAAATGCATCACTATTTAAGAAAATGATTGATGATGTATGCGAATAGCTACGAGTATGTATGAGATTTGGTTTTGAAACTATTATTATAAAACGGATAGTAAGGCTAATAAATGCATAAATCATGTGTTTGAAGTGTTTTCACATAACACAATGCTTGGTTTTAAACAAATTAATGGATAGGCTGGCTAGTGTTTGAATGATTTCGTGAAATAGCACTTGTGAGGTGCTAAACCCGATTTTGGGATTGTTTTGATTGTGTATGAGCCGCCTATTGTATTTGTGTGATATAAATCGTGCTGGAGCTTCGATCGCGCTAGATTTTGATGCCTTCATTTGTATGAAATGTGCTGGAGCTTAGCTCGCACCTTGATTTGGAAACTATGATGATGCTTTATAAACCATACTAGAGCTTCTGCTTTACGTGGCTTTTGAGTGGTTTTCTAATGCATATAACTGTACTTCGTACGAGGTGGTTTAGTTATGATGCATGAATTGTGCTAAAGCTTTACTCGCATAAGTTTTCAAATTGTGGTACTATGATGCCGTGGAAGTTGGTAAGATCTTCAAGCCAGGGAGGGCGGGGAGGCTCTGTTCGGTGGGGAGGCTCTCTTATGGTAAGACCCTCAAGCACAACATCCTCATGCCAGAGGGGGTGGTGAGGCTCTGTTCAGCAAGGAGGCTTTCTTACACGGATACGAAAAGCTCCATGTGCACTTGAGATAATAGAGGTTACATTTGGTATGGGGTAAATATGTCAGACCCAGATTTTTGTAGCTTGTACCTTATGATTCCTATGTGTATAAACACTTTGTAATTATAGTTGAATCATAAGAAGAGTATTTATTAACATGCAATCGACAATTTGAGAAATTAAAAATGCATGTAAGCTACATAACAGCGAGATAAGGGTTAAGTTGATTCTCGAACGAGTGCAGGGGTAAAACGGTCAAATGACTGAAATTCAGTATAATTTCGATAAGACAATTTCATTAAAAATATGAAATTGAGGAATCTTGATCAAAATCGAGGAAAATATTTAATTTCGAGCCCAATTGGTCAAGATATAAATTTATTAGAATTTATCAAAATTTTTGCCTCGAAAAATGAGCCCAAAAATAGTGAAAAAAATATACCGAAAAGGTAAAATCAGACTGATAAATTCATTTACGGATTAAATGAATTTAATATGATTTTTTTGAGATATTTTTAGATATTTTTGGGATATTTATGAGATTTTTATTATTATTTTATAATAAAATAATAATAAAAATATATTATAAGTAAAAGAAAAAAAAAGGAAAAAACGAAATCTGAAGAGAAATCGGGGAGAGAGAACAGAGGAAACGGAAGCAAGCTGACCCGAGGGAGAAGACCACCGGACGGCTAGCACCGGCCACCCCACAGGCAGGCAAGGGGCTGGAAAAGGAAGAGCATGTCCATGCGCACCCATCGGCACCGGTCACTCCATCCACCGACGCCGGACGCCGGCGAATCAAAGAGGTGAAGCCGCGAAGGAAAAGAAGGAATCCGGCGGCCATCGGCAGTGCTTGGTCCCGATCGAGCCCAGCCGAGTGTTGTCCAGGCTTAGGCGCGCCGAACTGCGGTGGTGATGCGTCGGGAACTGGCCGGAATAGGCCGGCACGGCCAAAGGATGCCTGAACCAGTCGGCGGTTCAGTGAAGAAGGTTCTGTGCTGAACCGGACCGGACCGGTTCAGCCAAGGAGAAAAGGGGAAAAAGAGGAAAAAGAAAGAAAAAAAAGAAAAGGAAAATTTTTGGGATTTCACCGGACTTCGGGTAAGTCGATACGAGGTCAAAAGTGATCGATTTGATTTCCGATGAATTTATTTAAATTATATTTAATCAGAAATTGACCCGGAGTTAAATATAATAAATTGTGCAGTTCGACGATAAATTCCGAACGGAAGCCCGATCGAACTTTGATTTGCGTACCATCGCATATTCTCGGGTAAGTAAAGTTCATTTACGATAAATTATGTGATTATTACGTATTTAAGATTTATTTTACGCATTTCGGATTAAATTTCGTATTTAGTGAATTATAATTGGAATTTTGAATTAACTGTCGTAAATGATATACGGGCTATCCAAAGAGCTTGGAATAAAACCCAATGGGTATTGATAGGCCCAATGAGTCGATAGCCCCTGATGAAGGGAAATAATAAGTGGAAAAACGGGCTTAATACGGATTAAGGCCCATTAAGGATTTTTAAGGCCCATTAAGGGAAAATAGACTGTATTAATGTATAATACAGTAGGAAAAGTATAATTAACCTG
This sequence comes from Firmiana major, assembly GCA_033439115.1. Taxonomy (NCBI): domain Eukaryota; kingdom Viridiplantae; phylum Streptophyta; class Magnoliopsida; order Malvales; family Malvaceae; genus Firmiana; species Firmiana major. The sequence continues at coordinate 37,073,145 of CM065908.1, read as the reverse complement.
AGGAATGGTTATTTACAGCTCCGGAGTTTACATTGAGAGCTGATCGGACTGCGGGATTTAGCAGCACCGAGGAAGTGAGGTCACATGACGTGATCCGAGGTAAGGGACTTTTGCGAGTAGTTAGAGATAACTGCACGTATTTTCGTCTGCTTTTACATTCACTTAAAAACTCTGAGAGTCAGAGAAAGTGAATAATAATTATTGCGACCCGATAGTGGCAAATTCTGATTTTGCCCCTAGTTAGTCAAAAAGTCAACTTTTGTGAAAAGTTGCGAAAAGCATGGAAACAATTATTGTGAGTGTTTAACTGCTGTTTAGCATGAAAATAAATAGATGGGCTAATGATTTTAAGGTTGATGTGACTTAAACACACTTTATAGTGCTGATTTTGATGTTTTATAAACAATCCCTTTTAAATAGCCATCTATCATATTATGTGAGAATGAATCGTGCTAGAGCACAGCTCGCACTGGGATTCATATGTTTTCCACATACATTAGTGCTGGATTTTTATACGCACTAGATTTCCATGACATGCATGATTGAGTACTGGAGTTTTACTCGTACTCAGTTTTATATGATATATGCATGACACAGAGTGCTGGAGCGATTAGCTCGTACTCGAGTTTTACATGAGATACATGATAGAGTATTGGAGCGTTGCTCGTACTCGATTCTTCATGGTTTATACATGACATAGTACTGGAGCTATTGCGCGTACTTGATTTGATATATGCATAGCATAGTACTGGGAGCTATTGTTCGTACTTGATTTGATATATGCATAGCATAGTACTGGGAGCTATTGCTCATACTTGATTTAATACATGAACTATGCATTGACCTAGTTGCTGGAGATTGCTCACACTAGAGTTGAGTTTGTGATGTGAAACAGTGTTCGAGCGTAGTGTCGACTGTGTGTTGCACTCGAGGACGCACACTGTATGTGATATTATATACATGGTACCTATTCATGCCGCATTCTTGTGTGACTGAGTGTCACATTTTGAGAGGATGGCCAGCATGAGGGTATTTGTGAATGTGGTATAAATATTTCCATAGTTACGAGGGCTAAGTCCTATGGGAGGCACCCTGGCTGTGAGGGTCCATGGGTGTACTTTGTACCGTGCCCGGGGCACGAGGTGTACGTTGTACCGTGTGTTACGCATAGCTGACGGCTGTAGTGGACTGACCATCCTCCCGTTGCAGCAGTGATGCCCCGCACACCGAGATCTGTGTTGCTTGGGATCACATTTCGGATATGATCATAGTCCAGGATACTATTTGCATTAAACCACAGAGTCTTACATGATATATCACATTGATTGACTGATTTAAACTGCGGACAGACCTGAGGGATGGGTTGGACTCCGATTTTATGTTGTGAATCATTTGATGCCATATTTATTGCGATTTAAATATACATGGCATGATTTACATAAAGGCATGATTTATATATGATGCATTGTTTTGCACTACATGCCTACATTTGAGAAAGAAAGCATGATTTTCTGTACATGGGATTTATTCTGTACAAGTATATATATTATATTTCAAGACATCTTTTTTTTAAAGCGAGTAAAGGAAATAATGTTTTAAAGGCATAGCATTATTTTGAGTAGATAGTGTTGATATCTACTTGCTTGCCTGATTTCCTTACTGAGCGCGTTGTATGCTCACCCCCCTTTCTTTACATCTCTCTACAGAGCGTCAGTAGAGCGAGAGCTATCGAGGGATAGTGTCCCAGAGTCCACTGTTAGTTCCTATCGATCGCCAGGTATACATATTATGTACAGTTGTGTATCTAAACATAGAAACAGCACAGTGATGTATACGTTATATATTATGGGGAATGTATTTGTATTAGATTTTATATAATCTTACATGTATAATAAAAGCAGTTACAGTCAGTAATAATATATTGACATGTATGTATGAAATGGATGATGTGGTAAGTGAGGACTCTGACATCGAATCACAGCCCAACCATTAAAGAGAGGAAAGGTAAGTTAAAAATGAGAAAAATTTATAGTGATTTTTGGATAAAGTCATGGATTGAGAAGAGGGTCCTAACAAAATAAGACCTACAACTAGCGCCCCCAACTATGATATGGATCCGCGGAGTACGCTGTACCATGTATATCATATGGAGTACGATGTACCGTGTGGTGATTACGTGATGAGAAAGTTTGGCGAAGACCTAACCCACCTTCATTTCCAGCATATTACCATGCACATCAGAATACGTGTGGCCTGAGATGATTTATGACATAGTTGGCCAACATAGTCTTGAGATATAATGACTTGTCTCACCTGATTATTACATAGTACCACATGATTTCTATACATGAGTGTGATTGTGATTATCCAGGGTAAACCCGAGGGAGGGGTCGAGCCTTATGGGATTTTGGTAGAGAAATGATAATGATGTTTGAGATAAAGAAATGATTGTGTTGGGATTTTAACGTGTTTTGAGAAAGAGATGTACTTTAAAGGATGTTTCTTAATGAATTTCCCTTTTCTACTATGAGATTTGATAAAGATAAGCATGAGAGGTTTACAAGATGATGATTCCATGTTTTATATGCCTGTTTACATGACTTTCAATACATGATATATGTATATACATGTGGCATAGCTTTATTCCTCATGCTCAAATAATAAATGATTTGTGCATAACATTTTTAGCATGTCGATAGAGTATATATCTACCATGCTTGCATTATTGCCTTACTGAGCATGTGGTTGCTCATCCCTCTCTATTTTCCTCCTATACAGAGCATACATAGCAGCCCAGTGAGGACTAAGGCATTGTATTTTGGACATCTGCTGCCTTCCATCGCGAAGAGGTATACACATGGAGATTCTTTTTGTATCTAAACAATTGTAAAAGCACAGTAGTCATTTTAAATTGTGATATGTGGGATGTAAATGTCGGTAAACATGCACTTGTGTAAGTGTATAACTTCACTTTCAAATGAATGACATTTCATTTAATTACTTGGATTATGTATGGTTAAGGATGATTATTACTGCCTCACAGCCCAACTATTAATGGTGAGGTTGTTCACGACGGGGTAATAGAAATGAAAAATGTGAAAATTTTGTAGTAAATTTCGGTAATAAAGGATAAAAAGGGTCATGACAGAGATTGGTATCAGAGTTGAGTTGGCCTGATGTGAGTCAGTAATAAAACGTAGGAGAATTACATCCTCAAGTTACTGACCTTTTGTTTAGATATAACTTTGTATACCATGATAGATTGAGATTAATAAGTGATTGTGAATATAGGAAGTTAGGTAGTATGCCTGTTACACGTAGAGGTAGAGGGATGGGAGCACGTGTTAGAGGCTGTAAAGGTGGGCCTAAGAGCTGTGCAGAGCCGCAGACTGACTAGGCTCCACAAGACCCTGCTGAGAGAGCAGGAGATACAGAGGCACTCTTTGCTAGGATAGAGCAGAGTATTGAGAGCCTATTGGGGATAGTCACACAGGCAATGGGTGCCAGTGATAGACGAGGTCCCGCAGCACAACCTAGTACTTAATAGGCAGCTATAGAGGTAGAGAGACCCCAGGTTACTGAGACGGTGACACCCTCAATACAGGATATGACTTCACCTATCGTACCACAGCAGAGCGATAGCGATTTGGGGTATAATTGCGACTTGAGCAGATTAAGACAATTTCAGGAGTTGAAACCTCCAGTGTTCAGAGGGGTAAACGATCCAGTAATTACTGAGGATTGGGTGTATGAGATGGAGAAACTGTATCGGTTCTTCAGATGCACATCAGCGGAGAAGGTAGCCTTCATAGTGTTTATGTTAAAAAGTGAGACAGAGCACTGGTGGAGATCCACCGAAGCTATTTTGAGGGTTAGACACTCTGAGATCACCTGGGAGATGTTTTTGGAGGCCTTCAGGAGGCAGTACATCCCAACCACTGCACAGAGGAAATTACGGATGGAATTTATGAATTTGATTTAGAGGAACCGTACTGTGGATGAATATGAATCGAGATTCATGTCGTTGGGGAGATATGACCAGGACACGATGGGTTATGAGACTTGATAGATCCAGAAGTTCGTTGATGGATTTAGATTTGCTATCAAGACTAAGCTAGCCCTATTTGACATTCAGACATACGAGGAGGCGGTACACAAGGCTCAGTTATGTGAGTAAGACTTTGAGCGAAATGCCTGCGAGCTTGGGAAGATTAATGTCAGAAGAGACAGCGATCGAAAGAGATCCAGGATGGATAGAGTGACCAAGAGAGGGGGCCAGAGATATTTTGAGAAGAGCCCTAATATCGAGGAGGTGCAAGAGAGAGCTACTAAACTTCCCGAATACCCAACTTTGATTGCACCGAGGGGTATAGTTATTGGAGGACCACAGCCTACTACTGAGCAGTGTAGGAGATATGGTAGATTTCATGGGACTAGGCCTTATCCGATGACCCCTACAGTGTGTTATAGATGTGTGAAACCCAGACACATAGCAAAGTATTATCCTGAGATGATAAAGACTGGCCCGCATAAGGGCAAGGAGCCAGAGAGAGCTCCAGTTGAGACAGCTGCCTCGAGGAGGAGGGCCACGACTGAAGAAAAATTGAAGTAGATAGCGGGTGTGAGCAAAGGAAGAGTACATGCACTAGATTCGGACACCGCAGATGCATCGACGAATGTGATTAAAGGTACCATCCGAATCTTTGATTTAGAAGCATTGGTATTGCTTGATCCTGGTACCACTCATTCCTTTATATCGCTTTCCTTTGCATATAAATTGTTGAAGTATGTGAAACCTACATTGTTGGATAAAATGTTGATGATTTCCACACCCATGAATGATAGTCAACTAACTGAGCATGTATGTAGGGATTGTAAATTGAAGATAGAGGGAAAGGAGATGACAACCAATTTAATTTATTGAGTATGAATGATTTTGATGTAATATTGGGAATGGATTGGTTGGCTACTAATCATGTTGTTATGGACTGTCATGCTAAGACTTTGATGTTTCAAGAGATAGAAAATCAGGTTGTAAGATTTGTGAAATGAAATGAAAGAACCTGATTTACTATAAATGAAAAGAGTATGATTTTATTAAATTTACTTAAGAGATGAATTTATTTGTTTATGTTGAATATTGATGTGATGATTTATGTTACTAACGGTGGAGAGGATGATGTGAAGGGTTCATTGAATACGTGGTTGACATAGATAAGGCACACCCGGAATTGAGAGACATACCAGTGATTGCAAAATTTCCTGATGTCTTTCCGGATGATTTACCAAGGCTACCACCTGAAGGGGAAATGGAATTTTGCATAGAGTTAGTGCCTGGTACCAAGCCGATATCTAAACCACTGAATAGAATGGCTCCAATTGAGTTGGAAGAGTTAAAGAAACAGCTGTAAGAGTTATTAGACAAAGGGTTTATTAGATCGAGTGTCTCAACTTAGGGAGTACTGGTTCTGTTTGTAAGGAAGAAATATGGAAGCCTACGACTGTGTATAGATTATCGGTTGTTGAATAAGGCCACCATTAAGAACAAATATCCCCTTCCACACATCGATGATTTGTTGGATCAGCTCCGAGGAGCCCAAGTATTTTCTAAGATAGATCTGCGGTTAGGGTATCATCAGTTGAGGATATGGAGTAGAGATATACCCAAGATAGCATTTCGTACCTGATACGGCCACTACGAGTTCTTGGTTATGCCATTCGGATTGACAAATGCCCCCATAGCATTTATAGCACTGATGAATGATGTATTCAAGCCATACCTGGATAAGTTTGTTATTGTGTTTTATTGATGATATATTAGTTTATTCCAACTCCAAGGAAGATCATGAGGAGCACTTGAGAGTAGTTCTGCAGACCCTTCGTGAGAAAGAGTTATACGCCAAACTCAGTAAGTGCAACTTTTAGTTAGAGCAGATCTCATTTCTGGGCCATATTGTACCGAAGGATGGGGTATCAGTGGATCCATCCAAGATAGAAGTAGTAGTACAGTGGGAATAGCCCAAGACAGTTATTGAGATCAGAAGTTTTCTGGGGTTGGCAAGGTATTATTGGAGATTTATAGAGGATTTCTTCAGACTAGTTACTCCATTGACACACCTCACACGAAAAGACGTGAAGTTTATATGGGATGAGGCATGTGAGAGGAGTTTTGAGGAGCTTAAGCGTCGATTGACCACTACTACACTTCTCACCATTCCTACCAGTTTAGAAGGTCTCTTGGTGTATACAGATGCATCACACCAGGGACTGGGCTGTGTATTTATGCAGGATGGGAAGGTAGTTGCCTACGGATCTAGACAGTTGAAATATCACGAGAGGAACTACCCAACACATGATTTGGAGTTGACGGCTGTAGTGTTTTCTTTGAAAATATGGTGCCACTATCTATATGGTGAGAAATTTCAGGTTTTTATAGATCATAAGAGCCTTAAGTACCTGTTCTCGCAGAAAGAGTTGAATATGAGTTAGAAGAGATAGCTTGAACTCTTGAAAGATTATGATTGTGAAATCATGTACCACTCGGGTAGGGCAAATGTATTTACCGATGCTTTGAGCAAGAAGAACCTCGGATTGGTGTCTTATATGATGGTATGGGAACACAAGTTGTTGGAACAATTTGTGAACCTCAATTTGGATGTAGCCCCACCTGAAGCAGAGAGATTGAATATCGTGGCTAGTATGAGATTAGAGTCAGAGTTGATTGGTCGTATTCGGCAGGCTCAGCAGAGCAATCAACAATGTATTGATCGGTTGAGGCAGATATAGGCAGGTATGGGTATTGATTTTGAGCTGAGTACATATGGCTTATTGAGGTTCAAAGGCAGAGTATGTGTTCATGAGGATCCTGAGATCAGGAAGTTGATATTATTAGAGGCTCACTCATCGAAGTACACGATACATCCAAGGAGTACTAAGATGTATCAAAATCTTCGGAAGGTTTATTGCTGGTCTAGAATGAAAAGAGACATTGTTGAATCTGTCGCTAAGTGTCTCATTTGTCAGCAGGTGAAGGTAGAGCATCAGAAGCCTGCAGGGTTATTGCAGCCTCTACCGATACCGACATGGAAGTGGGAGAATGTCACCATGGATTTTGTGATGGGATTACCAAGGACCCGTAGAGGTCATGATGCCATATGGGTTATTGTGGATCGGTTGACTAAGTCAGCCCATTTCTTAGCTATGAGAGCTACCAATACTTGAGTCAGTTGGCAAAACTATATGTTCGACAGATAGTACGACTACATGGTGTACTAGTCAGCGTTGTTTCTGATAGGGATGCCCGTTTCACTTCCCATTTCTAGGAACATTTTCAAGAAGCGATGGGGATCCACTTGAGTTTTAGCGCCGCTTTTCATCCTCAAACAGACAGGCAGTCAGAGAGGACTATATAGATCCCGAAGGATATGTTGAGAGTGTGTGTGCTGGATTTTGGAGGTTCCTCGGATTACCACCTGTAGTTAGATAAGCTCACATACAATAATAGCTATCATGGGAGTATCGGGATGGCACCCTATGAGGCACTGTATGGACATAGATGTCATTTCCCTATTGGATGGGAAGAAGTTGGTGACAGATAGATTTTTTCTCTGGACTTAGTGCAGCAGGCATTTGAGGACATCCGATTGATATGTGAGAGACTACAGACAGCTCAAAGCCGACAAAAGAGTTATGTTGACAAGAGATGGAGACCGTTAGAGTTTGATGTGGGTGAGTTTGTATTTTTGGGAGTCTCACCTTTGAAGGGTATTATGAGATTTGGTAAAAAGGTTAAGCTAAGCCCTAGATATATCAGACCTTTCGAGATTTTGGAGAGAGTATGAGATAAGGCGTATAGGTTGGCGTTGCCACCAGACTTGGAAAATGTTCATAACGTCTTCCACGTCTCTATGCTTCGGAAGTATCACTCGGACCCGACGCATGTGATAAGATATGAGCCATTGGAGATCAATGAGAGTATGACATATGTTGAGAAGTCGATTTGAATATTCGACAGAAAGGAAAAGGTGTAGAGGACAAAGAGGATTCCCTTGGTGAAAGTCCTTTGGCAACATCACACGCTATAAGAGGCCACATGGGAACTAGAGTACTAGATACGGGTGAAATACCCCCAACTTTTTGAGGAGCAACTTAGTTCTAATTTGGAGGGCCAAATTCCTTTAAGGAGGGGAGGAATGCAAGACCTGTATTTTTGGATGTAAACTTTATGAATTCATAAGTAATACATATGTATTTGTAATGTGAAACATAAGTGATCTAAAGTCCATAGATTCAAGGTACACACTTGTAATAAGTGTTAATGATGTACGTACAAGTTTCATTATGTATAAATATGAAGGAATGGACTTTTATATGTGACGAATGTGATTGGAACTCAAAATGAGTAGTGCAGCAAAAAGAATGAAGTTGTTTAACTGTATAAACCTTTGCACTTCCATTTAGTTTTGAATTGTGTATCTTTGGCTGTACAATGAATGCACACAAGTTTGAATATGTATTAAGTATGAAAGAAGGTCATTTTCAAGTCTTAAGGGTGGTTGGATGTGAAAATGACCATGACAGCAAATTGAGGATATTTGGAGTGAGTTACTGCAGCAAAATCTAGAAATATGAATGCTAGATCGATCTCATATGATGAGAGATTGATTTAGAAGAGCCAAAATGCCCTTATTTGAGCAATGGAACAAGACAGATCGATCTACTAAACATTCTGTAATAAGAATATTGATTTTGATGTAAACAGATTGATTTCTTTAGCTCTCGAGTTGGAGTAGATCGATCTCCCCTAGATGAAGATCGATCTCCTTAACTCTTTACCTGAGATAGATCGATCTCAAGCCCTCGACAGATCGATCTCATGCTTGAAAAATGTTAAGAAATTGAAGGATTTAAGAGGACCAGGTCGATCTCATGCTTCGTTAGATCGATCTCATCAAGCAATTTCTATAAATTGGAGTAGTGAAATCTGCAGATTTCAAAAAACACTCTCTCTCTTCCGTTTCAACCTAAAACCTCACTTTCTCACTCTTCAATCCACCCAATACCAGTAAGATTTGAGGAAAGACTATTAGATACAAAGTTGTTCCTATCAAAGAGAAGAACAACATACTTTGGATTCAAAGCCTCATTTACGGTATTGAAGGAGCAAGGTGTATTTTCGATTGGAGCAGGAAGAGAAACTAGATTAGGTAAGTTTCTTACACTTCAGCCCAAGTACATTTGGTTATTTATTGATTTTGGAGTTGATTTGTATGTAGATTGATGGTTAAAACTACCTAGGATGTGAGGAAATTAGTGTGACCTAGAAAACCTAGAATAAATCTAGTGTGAGAAGATATGGGTTGAATGAGTTGATGATTTATGGGCATGCTAAGTTGTTATAGAAGTAATATGAATCATTTGAAATGATTAAATGAAACAACATTGTGAGTTTATAGGATTTATGGAAATAAGTAAGTAAGATGTTTGATGAAATGCCATAGTGAAGCAATTGACGAGATATGAACACTATGAGCTTAATATCAATTTGGTATGAATCAATAGGCCAAAAAGAGTCAATAGAATTGAGATATGAGTAGAACGATAAAAATAGGCCTTATAAGTGTTAATGAAGGCTATAGGTTAAATCGACTATAGCAAACACCTGAGTTGAGCAATATGAACTAAATCGATGTGATATATGACTTTGTGTTGTTCTGGAGAGTTCGTTGGAGACGAATCGAACCTCACAAGTAAGCAGCTCTAAAGAAGTGGAATCACGCGACATGATTCCAGGTAAGGAAATTCTGTAAGTATATAGAGGTAGCTACTCATATTTTGTGGGTGAATATAGGGCGTTTATAAAATGCATCACTGTTTGAGAAAATGATTGATGATGTATGCGAATAGCTACGAGAATGTATCAGATTTGGTTTTGAAACGATTATTATAAAAGGAATAGTAAGGCTAATAAATGCATAAATCATGTGTTTGAAATGTTTTCACATAACACAATGCTTGGTTTTGAACAAATTAATGGATAGGCTGGCTAGTGTTTGAATGATTTCGTGAAATAGCACTTATGAGGTACTAAACCGGATTTTGGGATTGTTTTGATTGTGTATGAGCCGCCTATCATATTTGTGTGACATAAATCACGTTGGAGCCTCGATTACGCTAGATTTTGATGCCTTCATTTGTATGAAACGTGCTGCAGCTTAGCGCATACCTTGATTTAGAAACTATGATGATGCTTTATAAACCGTACTGGAGCTTCTGCTCGTACGTGGCTTTCGAGTGGTTTTCTTATGTATATAACTGTACTGGAGCTGTGCTCGTACATGGTTTCTTTATGATTTGATGCATAAATGTCGTACTAGAGCGTTGCTCATACGAGTTGGTTTAGTTATGATGCATGAATCATGCTAGAGCTTTGCTCGCACATGTTTTCACATTGTGGTACGTATGATGCCGTGGAAGTTGGTAAGATCCTCAAGCCCTACATCCTCAAGCCAGATAGGGCGGGAAGGCTCTGTTCGGTAGGAAGGCTCTCTTATGATAAGACCCTCAAGCACAACATCCTCAAGCCAGAGGGGGTGGTGAGGCTCTGTTCGACAGGGAGGCTCTCTTACATGCATACGAAAAGCTCCACGTGCACTTGAGATGATGAAGGTTACATTTGGTATGGGGTAGATAAGACGTACGACTGACACCCCCAACTATGATATGGGTCCGCGGAATACGCTATACCGTGAATATCACATAGAGTACGATGTACCGCGTGGTGATTACGTGATGAGAAAGTCAGGCGAAGAACTAACCCACCTTCGTTTCTAGCATATTACTCCGCACAGTGAAATACGTGTGGTCTGGGATGATTTATGACATAGTTGGCCAACATAGTCTTAAAATATAGTGACCTGTTTCACTTGATTATTACATAGTACCACATGATTTCTGTACATGAGTGTGATTGTGATTATCCAGACTAGACTCGAGGGAGGGGTCAAGCCTTGTGGGATTTTGGTAGAGAAATGATAATGATGTTTGTGTTAAAGAAGTGATTGTGTTGGGATTTTAACGTGTTTTGAGAAAGAGATGTACTTTAAAGGATGTTTCTTAATGAATTTCCCTTTTCTACTATGAGATTTGATAAAGATGAGCATGAGAGGTTTACATGATGATGATTCCATGTTTTATATGCCTGTTTACATGATTTTCAATACATGATATATGTATATACATGTGGTATATTTTTATTCCTCATGCTCCTATTATAAATGATTTGTCATAACATTATCAGCATGTAGATAGAGTAGATATCTACCATGCTTGCATTTTTGCCTTACTGAGCGTGTGGTTACTCATCCCTCTCTATTTCCCCCCTCTACAGAGTTTACATAGCAGCCCAATGAGGACTGAGGCGTTGTATTTTGGACATGCGCTGCCTTCTATGGCTAAGAGGTATACACATGGAGATTATTTTAGTATCTAAACAATTGCAAAAGCATAGTAGTCATTTTAAATTATGATATGGGGATATAAATGTCGGTAAACTTGTACTTGTGTAAGTGTATAACTTTGCTTTCAAATTAATGACATTTCATTTAATTACTTAGATTATGTATGGTTAAGGATAATTATTACTGCCTCACAACCCAACTGTTAATGGTGAGGTTGTTCACGACGGGGTAATTGAATTGGAAAATACGAAAAATTTGTAGTAAATTTCGATAATAAAAGGATAAAAAGGGTCGTGACATTGGGTCCCTATCACTTCCTGAAAATGTTCCCAGAAATGGAAAGTGAAGCGGGCATCCCGATCAGAAACAACGCTCACTGGAATACCATGTATTCGAACTATCTCTCGAACATACAAGTTCACTAACTGACTCAGAGTATCGGTAGCTCTCACAGCTAAGAAATGGGTTGACTTCGTCAACCGGTCCACAATCACCCAAATGGCATCATGACCTCTGTGGGTCCTCGGTAAGCCCATCATAAAATCCATGGTAACATGCTCCCACTTCCATGTTAGTATCGGTAGAGGCTACAATAATCCTGCAGGCTTATGGTACTCTACTTTCACCTGCTGACAGACGAGACATCTAGCGACATACTCAGCAATATCTTTCTTCATTCTAGACCACCAATAAAGTTTTCGATGGTTTTGATACATCTTGGTACTCCCCGAATGTATCGTATACCTCGATGAGTGAGCATCTAGTAAAATCAATCTCCTAATCTTTGAATCCTCGGGAACACATCTCCTGCCCCTTAACCTCAGTAATCGATCTGTACTCAGCTCAAAATCAGTACCCACAACTGTTTGTACCTGTCTCAACCAATCGATACATTATCGATCACCCTGCTGAGCCTTTCGAATATGACTAATCAAATCTGGCTCCAATCTCAAACTAGCCATAACATCAAATCTCTACGTATCAGGCGGGGCTACATCCAAACTGAGGTTCGCGAGCTGCTCCAACAACTCGTGTTCCCGAACCATCATATAAGACACCAACCCGAGGTTCTTCCTGCTCAGTGCATCAGCTACTACATTCGCCATTCTCGGGTGGTATAAGATTTCATAATCGTAATCCTTCAGGAGTTCGAGCAATCTTCTATGTCTCATATTCAACTCTTTTTTGCGAAAATAGATACTTAAGGCTCTTATGATCCGTATATACCTGAAATTTCTCACTATAGAGATAGTGGCGCCATATCTTTAACACAAACACTACAGTCGCCAACTCTAAATCATGAATTGAATAGTTCCTCTTGTGATCCTTCAACTGTCTGGATCAATAGGCAACTACCTTCCCATCATGCATAAGTACACAGCCTAATCCTTGGTGTGATGCATTCGTATACACAGAGAAACCTCTTGAGCTGGTAGGAATGGCGAGAATTAGAGCAGTGGTCAACCGATGCTTAAGCTCCTGAAAACTCCTCTCACATGCCTTGTCCCACACAAATTTAACATCCTTCCACGTGAGACGTGTCAACAGAGCAGCTAGTCTGGAGAAACCATCAACAAATCTCTGATAATAACCTGCCAATCCTAGAAAACTTTTGATCTCAGTGATTGTCTTGGGCTATTCCCACTGTACAACTGCCTCAATCTTGCATGGATCCACTGATACCTCATCCCTCAATGCAACATGGCCTAGAAATGAGATTTGCACTAACCAAAAGTTACACTTACTGAGTTTGACATATAATTCCTTCTCTCGGAGGGTCTACAAAACTATCCTCAAGTGCTGCTCATGATTTTCCCTAGACTTGGAATAAATCAATATATCATCTATAAACACAATCACAAACTGGTCTAGGTATGGCTTAAATACATCATTCATCAAAGCCATAAATGCTGCGGGGGCATTCGTCAATCCGAATGGCATAACCAGGAACTCGTAGTGGCCATAACGGGTACGAAATGCTGTCTTGGGTACATCTTCACTCCATATCCTCAACTGATGGTACCCAGATCGCAGATCTATCTTAGAAAAGACTTATGCTCCCGAAAGCTGATCTAACAAATCATCAATGTGTGGGAGGTGGTACTTGTTCTTAATGGTGGCCTTATTCAACAACCGATAATCTATACACAGTCGGAGGCTCACATCCTTCTTCCTTACAAACAAAATCGGGGCTCCCCAAGGTGAGATACTCGGTCTAATAAACCCCTTCTCTAGCAACTCTTGCAACTGCCTCTTTAGCTCCTCCAACTCAATCGGAGTCTGACACACCCTAAACGTATTACCGTAAGCGCACGGGTCGTACAAGTAATAATGAGATTTGAGTCTCGAGTTATCGTCCCTCAGAGAAGTTGGTTAGCCTAATTAACTACCGGTTAATCTTATCCTATGGTATATTCTAGCAAATTATGAAATTTAAAGGAGTCGTCTACTAAGCTAGAATTAAAAATACTGAAAGCAATAAAATAATAAAACTATAAAATAAAGAAAATAAAACCAAGCAAAATTACTTACAATGCTCCACGCAATGAAAATAAAAAAACCTACAAAAATAATTAAAACAGTTAAAACTAATTAGCGCAATTAAGATAAAATGTAATTATGAAAATAACAAAGCAAGATTAATTAAACTACAATTAAACTAGCCTAAAATAAAATATGCATGCAAATAAGCTAATTAAGAAAAATGCAAATTAAACTAAACTAAAAATCTAATAAAAATGAAGACTAAATTAAAAATGCATGAAATTCATTAAATCTAAATTAATTCTAAATACAACTAATAAAATACTAAACCAAAATAGAATCCTAAACATATAATATAAAATTAACTACTAACTAAAAATTAACACTACAAATTAAATTAACATGCAAAGTTATTAAAACTAACCTACCAACTAATAAAAACTAACAACTAATTAAAGATTAAAACAACTAAAAGCATGAAATAACAAATTAAATGGCCAAACAAGGCCTTAACAAATTTAAATCAGCCAAGTCCCTCCATTCATTGTGCACGTCATCTCGGTTTGCTTCATTCATTTTGTTTTCGGTTTTGGTTATCTCCAAGCGTGGTGTTGTTTCCTGCTCTGTAATCTCACCAACTTTGCTCTCATTTTCATGCAAAGCACCATTCCCTGCACGTCTCCACAGCTTCACGTTTTCATTCATCAACAAGGCAAGCAACTGCTCTCACCAACTCCAGCTGCTGTCCAAGTCTGCTCTCGGTTCCAGCCTTGCTCTCGGTTCATGCTCAACTCTCATCCTCGGTTCTGTAACATCAAGCTAGATGACAGCTTACTGCTGTTCATGATTCATTGTCATCTTTACCCATTCCTGGTACCGAGAGCCTCCTTAACATATTTGCAGACAACGAATAAGTTGTAATAATAGTGGCAGCTCTTAAAACATAGCATAACAGAGGCAAAAATGGCTCCCTGATCACTGCTGCATCATGCTTGAGCATCACTTGCCCAGTCCAGCCCCTCTTTGCAATCAGCGTATACTTCGCTGCTCCACTCCTATCATCCGAGATTAGTGGTGAACAGCAGCACTTTTGCCAGCACAGCCTATCGTTTAAGCATCAAATTTGTTGGATGGACACGTGCCACTATCTGCAGTACAACGCAACCAACAAACAGTCGGTGAAGAAACCTCCCTACAACATTATTATTAGCAGCAACTAGCACCGAGACTTTGTCTCTCAGCACTACCCAAAATAAACAAACCCGATAGCTATAAAACAAAGGTAAAGGCTCTTCAAATAAAAACACAAGCAATAATTTTATGGAAACCGAGAGCTCACTAGGAGAAATGGGCTATGTAAATTAAAACTTGAAAAACAAAGAGCTGATTGAGTATCAAACTGAGAAGAAGGATGAGCAAAATCAGGCTGCAAAATAAAACATGAAAAGCTATTCATAAAAGATAACAAATGAAGATGAACATGAACAGTAAAATAGAAATTGGTTTTCGGGAAAAGCTTCTAAAAAAATAAAAACTAAAACTAATCTAACTAAGCTACTCTAACACTACTTCTTCACTAACGCTACTCCTAAATTACACTACATTACATACTCCTAAATTACATCCCATTTCAATTGCCATCCTTTCCTATTTATACACACACTAGGGGTAAAATTATAATTTTTCCATCCTAGATGAGTTGGCATTGTTTGGCCACTTGTCATCATACCATTGGCTCCTTGAAAAGATATTTCCATGTCATCTGTCTTCTTGTCCAATTGGATGTGCTAGGCTCGTGTTGTCCACATGGTCCAATCTCGATTTTAGCCCAATTTCAGACCATTTTCTACCGAAATATTCAAAATTCATTCAGATTTAATTTATCTGCAAACATGAGAATTTTAATTAAATAAAGTGGATAATTAACAAAATAAATTAGGGATTTAAATAATTAATTAGGAAATTAAGCACAAATAATTCTAAAAATATAGAATTATCACACCCCCAAACTTGAGCTTTTGCTTGTCCTCAAGCAAAACAAAATGATTGTAGGAATGACAAGTACAAAACAAAATAATTTCCCAAATATCATCCTCAAAGAAAAAGTATAGACTATGATCTCAAAGACTCAGAATTACAAATCCAACATTCAGAATCATTCAATCATAAGTCCTAACCCAAATTGGACTCCTCGTGAGTGTGAAAAATGTCAAAATCAATTCACAGTACATTACCCAGATCAGATTATGCAACACAGTGAATGCAAAGTTAATGACATGTGATCAATCCCATAAGTTTGCTTTTCAGTTCTCTCTCCACTAATGTAGTCACACTTAACCAAAGATCAATAAGACTTCATTAAGCTTGTAATGTGAGGCTGGGGCTAAGGTATGATAAAGTCGATTTAGGTTTAATTACCCCTTAACTTGCATTACTTCTAGGATCTTAATGTAAGAGCTCAAATCATTTCCCCCAAACTTATTTATTTCACTAAATTGTTTATTCTATTTTTGTATTTTTCTTTTTTCTTCTTTTCTTTTTTTTTCTTTTTCTTTCTTTTTCATTTTTTTTTTAACTTTTACTATCACCAGATACCCAATTGTACAAAGCTCACAATATATCTCATGACTTTCCATGCTTTCAGGGTAAGGGATAGGAACAAAGTATTTAAGCTAAGGAAAATTTTGCCAGAATATTTATAGAGAAAAGCTTATTTGGCCCAGATGAGTGACTAGGGGTAGCATATGTATAAGGAAGGCTAGAAAGGCTCAAATGATCCAAAGATGGCCTAAATCATCTCCCTAATTAAGTGTGATCTAATATTTCACCTCGAGATTAGATTAAACAAATTCTAGAATATGATACACAAAATCAACTGAACAAATGCAGTCCTGTGTACACATAAGCTTTCTCTAAATAAATATATTGATTAATGACATGACATGTGCATAAGATGACGCAATCACAATCAGAATTAAGACAAATTCAAGAATTCAACTTCATGCTTTTCCTATAATCATGCTTCTCAGTCAATCAAAGTCAGAGTAAATCATGGGGTCATATCATCGGAATATGGGAAAACTACATGCTAAGTACTAAATCATCCCAAAATCAAGCAATTTAAGCTCATATTATCGAAAAAATTTTGAAAATTCTTTCTTAGATTTTAGAAAAAATTTTGAAAATTTTTCTAATTTTTCACAAAATTGCTCAAGTGATATCCCCTCCCCCAAACTTAAAATGCACAGTGTCCTCAGTGTGCAGATAATATAAGAATTTAAGTTTGAGAACAAAGTACTCCCCTATCTGATGATGATGAACAACTGAAGCTTTGATTGAAAGCGTAAAACTAGAAAATAAACCTGCAAAATAAACAACGAAAGAAACAACAGAAAATGGAAAGAAAAATGAACTATATACAAAGTGAAAAGGAAAACACAGCCACTTCGAATGCAGCTGAAGAAAACAACACTCAGCAGCAGAGCGAAGAGTAGGAGGGTCAACCAGAGTGGTGACAGAATGTTGACAGTTAAATTCTCCTTAGCTCTATCTACTTCCTTCTTTCTCTCATATATTATATGGTCAAGCCTTATGTCCTCTATCCTAAAACAGTTTTGAGAGTCATCAGGGAACTTTAAAGGTTTGAAAACATGAAATATCACCTCTTGATCTAAGACTTTCATAGTTAACTCCCCCTTTTGTACATCAATTAAGGTTCTACCAGTCGCTAGGAAAGGTCTGCCTAGTACAATAGGGACTTCCATGTCTTCATCCATGTCTAAAACAAGTAAAATCTGCAGGGAAAACAAATTTGTCCACCTTTACTAACACATCCTCAATAACCCCCTTCGGATATTTAGTTGATCGATCAGCCAACTAGAGGGTCACTGTGGTGGGTTTGACATCCCCTATTCTTAACTTCTGATAGATAGACAAAGGCATCAAATTTATACTAGCTCCTAAATCACACATGACTCTACCAAAGAATAAATTTCTAATAGTGCATGATATGGTAAAACTCCCAGGATCCTTGAGCTTAAGGGGTAATTTTCTCTGGATAATAGCACTATATTCCTCAGTTAAGGCCACAATCTCATATTCTTCCAATCTCCTTTTCCTAGAGAGGATATCCTTTAGAAACTTCACATAACTTGGCATTTTCTCTAAAGCATCTGTGAAAGGAATGTTGATGTGAAGTTTCTTAAAAACTTCAAGAAATTTGGTGAATTGTTGCTCTAGCTTTTAATTTTGGAACCTCTGAGGAAAAGGTACTGGTGGTTTAACTAGAAGGGATGTAGTGGTAACATGTATAGCATCAGAGGACTTTGAAGGCTGTGAAATAGGAGAAGGTATAGATGAAGAAGTGCCTAGCTTGAATTCCTTTGCAGCCTGATCCTGATGTTTCTGCTCTTTCTGAGCTGCTTCGTTAGAACTTAAGGATTCTTCAACAATGTGGTGTTCAGGTTGGGACTTACCTTGTGGTTCATCATCTAGCTCTCTACCGCTCCTAAGGGTGGTGGATTTCACATGTTCTTTACCCTCCCTTTGCCTAATAGGATTAACTTCAGTATTACTGGGGAGAGTCCCTTATGGACGCTCGTTAAGAGTACTAGCTATTTATCCTACCTGAACATCAAAGTTCTTAATTGAAGCAACTTGATTTTGCAGGATAGTCGTGAACATTTCCTCAAGCGAGGGCTTCTTCTCAGCTGCTGATAAGTGTTGGGATTGTGGTGGTGGTCGTGGTTGATGGAAACGGGTGGATGGGAGTGATTAGGTGGATGATATGGATACTGAGGTGGTGGGTGGTGAGAAAATTGATGCTGTGGTGGTACCTGAACCGGTGGAGCTTGGAAACTAGGGGGTTCTACAGGTCTAGAGTTAGAAGTTTGCCCTTGGTTTTGGCTCCAGGAGAAGTTAGGATGGTTCTTCCACCCTGGATTATAGGTGTTTGAAAAAAGGTTGTTCTGTTGCTTAGGGGGCAACATACTGAACCGATTCTAGGTTAAGCGGACACCTATCCACAGAGTGTGTACCACTACACAGATCATATGAAAGGAAATGACTTTAGACAGAATAAATCGGATTAGGACTGGTAGAGGGATTATGCTGGGTACTAAACGACTCTACCTTCTATGAAAGATTAGCGATTTGAGAGGTCAAGGTAGACAAAATGTCGAGCTCATAAATACCCATCGACTTCTTTTGCAATTGTCTCTCTGAGGACCATAGATAGTTGTTAGCCACCATCTTGTCTAAAATCTCGTAAGCCTCCTCCTCTGTTTTGCACATCAGGGCTCCACCCGCAGCAGCGTCAACAATGGTCCTATTTTGGCTTGTAAGTCCGTTGTAGAAGGTCTGGACATGTAGCCACAAAGGTAGACCATGATGAAGGCACTTCCTAAAATGCTCCTTATATCGTTCCCATGCTTCGTAAAGAGTTTTCGAATCGAACTGGGCAAAGGAAGATAAGTCGCTACGGAGTCTGGCCATTTTAGAGGGAGGGAAAAACTTAGCTAGAAATTGATGGGCTAACTTGTCCCATGTAGAAATGGATCCTGGAGGTAAGGAGGTTAACCAGTGTTGCGCCCTATCCCCAAGTGAGAAGGGGAATAGTCTAAGCCTAAGCTCATCATCAGATAATCCATTATGTTTAAACGTGTTGCATAAGTCCAGGAATTGCCCAAGGTGAGCATGTGGGTCATCGTACAGAAGCCCACTGAACTGTAAAGAGGTCTGGATCATCTAGAGGATGGAAGGCTTAATTTCGAAGTTGTTTGCAGGGACAGCTGGTGGCCTAATGCTGGTATAATAACCTCCAATAGTCGTCATTGCATAATCTCCAACGGTCTTGATTTCCCTATTTTTTGCCATGGTGAACTGCAGCGGAGCTAATAATTTCCTAGAATCCTTTTGAATTTTTCTAAAAGTGCGTTCAATTTCAGGATCTAGAGGAAAGCAATCAAAACTTTTGGCTCTACGCATACAATCATAAAAATGTCCTTAGAAAATTTTTTAAGTTTTTTAATTTTTCAAAATTTTTTTTATTTTAATTTTTTTTCGATTTTAATTTTTTTTCAATTAACTAATCTAGATTAAACTTCTAAATATTTACAACATAAATATTTACAAGCTAGAATTACACCTAAGCATAATTTCACCGATATTAATTAATGACTAATAAAAACTTCCTCGGCAACAGCGCAAAAAACTTGACACGCCCTAAATGTATTACCGCAAGCGCACGACTTGTACAAGTAATAATGAGATTTGAGTCCCGAGTTATCGTCCCTAAAATAAGTTGGTTAGCCTAATTAACTACCGGTTAATCTTACCCTATGGTATATTCTAGCAAATTATGAAATTTAAAGGAGTCGTCTACTAAGCTAGAATTAAAAATACTGAAAGCAATAAAATAATAAAACTGTAAAATAAAGAAAATAAAACCGAGCAAAATTAATTACAGTGCTCCATGCAATTAAAATCAAAAACCTACAAAAATAATTAAAACAGTTAAAACTAATTAGCGCAATTAAAATAAAATGCAATTATGAAAATAACAAAGCATGATTAATTAAACTACAATTAAACTAACCTAAAATAAAATATGCATGCAATTAAGCTAATTAATAAAAATGCAAATTAAACTAAACTAAAAATCTAATAAAAATGAAGACTAAATTAAAAATGCATGAAACACATTAAATCTAAATTAATTCTAAATACAACTAATAAAATACTAAACCAAAATAGAATCCTAAACATATAATATAAAATTAACTACTAACTAAAAATTAACACTACAAATTAAATTAACATGCAAAGTTCTTAAAACTAACCTACCAATTAATAAAAACTAACAACTAATTAAAGATTAAAACAACTAAAAGCATGAAATAACAAATTAAATGGCCAAACAAGGCCTTAACAAATTTAAATCAGCCAAGTCCCTCCATTCACTGTGCACGTCATCTCGGTTTGCTTCATTCATTTTGTTTTCGATTTTGGTTATCTCCAGTCGTGCTGGTGTTTCTTCCTCTGCAATCTCACCAACTTTGCTCTCATTCCATGCACTGCACCATTCCCTGCACGTCTCCACAGCTTCACGTTTTCATTCATTAACAAGGTAAGCAACTGCTCTCACCAACTCCAGCTGCTGTCCAGGTCTGCTCTCTGTTCCAGCCTTGCTCTCGGTTCATGCTCAGCTACCATCCTCGGTTCTATAACATCAAGCTAGATGACAGCTTACTGCTGTTCATGATTCATTGTCATCTTTGCCCATTCCTGGTACCGAGAGCCTCCTTAACATATTTTCAGACAACGAAAAAGTTGTAATAATAGTGGCAGCTCTTAAAACAGAGCAGAACAGAGGCAAAAATGGCTCCCTGATCACTGCTGCATCATGCCCGAGCATCACTTGCTCAGTCCAACCCCTCTCTGCAGTCAGCGTATACTTCGCTGCTCCACTCCTATCATCCGAGATCAGTGGTGAACAACAGCACTTCTTCCAGCACAGCTCATCGTTTATGCATCAAATTTGTTGGATGAACCCGTGCCACTATCTGCAGTACAACACAACCAACAAACAGTCGGTGATGAAACCTCCCTACAACATTATTATTAGCAGCGACTAGCACCAAGACTTTGTCTCTCAGCACTACCCAAAATAAACAAACCCGATAACTATAAAACAAAGGATAAAGGTTCTTCAAATAAAAACATAAGCAATAATTTTATGGAAACCGAGAGCTCATTAGGAGAAATGGGCTATGTAAATTAAAACTTGAAAAACAAAGAGCTGATTGAGTATCAAACCGAGAAGAAGGATGAGCAAAATGAGGCTACAAAATAAAACATGAAAAGCTATTCATAAAAGATAACAAATGAAGATGTACATGAACAATAAAATAGAAATTGGTTTTCGGGAAAAGCTTTTAAAAAAATAAAAACTAAAACTAATCTAACTAAGCTACAACACTACTTCTTCACTAACACTACTCCTAACTTACACTACATTACATACTCCTAAATTACATCCCATTTCAATTGCCATCCTTTGCTATTTATACACACACTAGGGGTAAAATTCTAATTTTTTCATCCTAGATGAGTTGGCATTGTTTGGCCACTTGTCATCACACCATTGGCTCCTTGAAAAGATATTTCCATGTCATCTATCGTCTTGTCCAATTAGATGTGCTAGGCTCGTGTAGTCCGCATGGTCCAATCTCAATTTTAGCCCAATTTTGGTCTATTTTCTACCGAAATATTCAAAATTCATCTAGATTTAATTTATCTGCAAATATGAGAATTTTAATTAAATAAATGGGATAATTAACAAAATAAATTGGAGATTTAAATAATTAATTAAGAAATTAAGCACAAATAATTCTAAAAATATAGAATTATCAAAGTCATTCTATGCGGTGGCTTAGATATCGACTCTATACCAGATACCAATTCTATGCAAAACTCCATTTCCCTGTTGGGTGGTAGCCCTGGTAAATCGTCTAGAAAGACATCAGGAAACTCTGCAACCACTGGAATGTCTCTCAATTCTGAATGTGTCTTATCTGTGTCAACCACATATGCAGTGAACCCTTCACATTATCCTTTCCACCATTAGTAACATAGGTCATCACTTTAACATTCATGATTAATAAGTAGATTCATCTCTTAATTATAATAAATAAAAATTATACTCTTCTCATACACAATAATCATGTTCTTTCATTTCTTCTTAACAAAACATACAATAAGATTATCTATCTTTGAAAACTTTACTATCTTAGCATAAAAATCCAAAATAACACAATTTACAGCTAACAAATCCATTCCTAAAATTACATCAAAATCACTCATATTGAGTAGAATAAGGTCGGCTATCATATCTTTTCCCCTATCATCAACTTACAATTCCTATATACATACTCGTCAACTGACTATCATTCATAGGTATAGAAATCATCAACATTCTATCTAATAATGTAGGTTTTACATGCTTCAACAACTTATGTGTAAAGGAATCCGATATAAAAGAATACATGGCACCAGGATCAAATAATGCAAATGCTTCTAAATCAAAAATTAAGATGATACCTTTAATCACATTCGTTGAAATGTTTGTGGTGTCCTGGTCCAGTGCATGTACTTGTCCTCTACCAACCACCTGTTTCCCTTTTTCCTCAACTGTAGCTTTTTTTGTGGTATCCTAGTCCAGTGCATGTACTCATCCTCTACCAACCACCTGTTTCCCTTTTTACTCAGCTGTAGCTTTTCTCCTTGGAGCAGAAGTCTCAGCAGGAGCTCTCTCTGACTCCTTGCCCTTATTTGGGGCAGTCTCAATCATCTCTGGACAATACCTCACAATATGTCCTGGCTTCCCACATCTGTAACACACAACAGGGGTCGTCGGATAAGGCCTGGTACCATGAAATCTACCACATCTCCAACACTGCTCGGTAGTAGGTCGTGGTCCTCCAATGACTATACCCCTCGGTGGAGCTAAAGCTAGATACATAGGAGGTTTAGCGGCTCTCTCCTGCACCTCCTCCATCTTTCGCCTATTCTCAAACAGTCTCTAACCTCCTCTCCTGGCTACTCTATCAATCCCAGATCTCTTTCGGTCTCTATCTCTCCTCCCACTAACCATTCCAAATTCAGAGGCATTCTGCTCAAAATCCTGTTCACATAACTGCGCCTGCGCACTACCTCTTCATAAGTGAGCATGTCAAACAGAGCCAATCTGGATCTGATGGCTGGTCTCAGTCCATCCATGAACTTTTGGACCCTCATCGTCTCACTGCTTAGTGTATCAGGGTCATAATTCCCCAAGGATATGAACCTGGACTCATATTCATCCACGGAGCGGTTCCCTTGAACCAAATTTATAAACTCAATTCGCAGCTTCCTCTGTGTAGTGGCTGGAATATACTGCCTCTTAAAGGCTTCCAAGAATATCTGCCATGTAATCTCGAAGTGTCGAGCTCTCAGAATAGATACGGTGGATCTCTACCAGTGCTTTGCCTCGCCCTTTGATACACCCAAAGGCTATTATCCGCAAGTGCACGGGTCATACAAGTAATAATGGGATTTGAGTCCCGAGTTATCGTCCCACAAAGAAGTTGACTAGCCTAATTAACTACCGGTTAATCTTACCCTAAGTATATTCTAGCAAATTATGAAGTTTAGTTTGTGATCTACTAAGGCTAATTAAAAATTACTGAAAAACAATAAAACAATAAAATAATAAAAAGAAAATAAAATCGAGCTAAGATTTACTTACCGAGCTTCACGCAATTAAAAACAAATACCTATGAAAATAATTAAAATAGTTAAAATTAATTAACGCAATTAAAATAAAATGCAAATATGAAAATAAAGAACTAAAATTAAACTAAAATTTAAACAAACTTAAAATAAAAATGCATGTAATTAAACTAATAAAAATTGCAAATTAAACTAACCTAAAATTTAATAAAGATAAAGAGTAAATTAAAAATGCATGAATCAAATTCTAAGTGCAACTAAACTAAAATAAAGTCCTAAAACATAATATAAAATTAACTACTAACTAAAATTTAAAACTGAAAATTAAATTGACATGCAAAGAAATAAAACTATCCTACCATTAATTAGTTAAATTACCTAAATAACAACTAACAAGTATTAATCAATTTATTTCATTAAAGTAAAAGCATGAAATAACAACTTAATTGGCCAAACAAGGCCTTAAACAAATTTGGCAATTAAGTGGACCCGAGCATGTTGGTACTGTTCATTGTATTTCTAAATCCATTTCCAGGCTTTCACGGTTTCAGCTACTGTCCCTGTACGTTTTCTGCATGTTCGTCTGTAGCAAACCGCACCCTGCTAGCTCTAGTTCATGGCTTCTACTCCAAATACAGCTACTACACCTGCCGTGCCTCGGCTGGTGGTAGTATCCCTACAATCGGCGTGATCAACAACACTAATGCCAACGTATTACCAGCTTGGTGCCTGCTATGCTGGTCTCGATTTTGCTCCAGCTTCATTCCAGCTGCTGTCTGCTGCATTTCTAGGTGCTGCAGGTGCTCCATACATGCTCTCTGTTCAGTGCATGTGTCTTGCTACTCCGTATAATGTCCATCACCGATGTTACCACTTGTTTCATCCATACCCAGCTTTGCTCGTTAACTTAATACTCTACAAAATCATGCCCGATAATAGCATAGTACCAAGAGCAATAGGATGTTCACTTCACCTTGTAACTTCTTGTAACCGAGAGTAACCTAGAAGCAGCTTTGGTGTCAATGATCAACATATGAACAACCCAACACCAACAGCATCAACTAACGAATATTGCAGAAAAGAAAACAACTAAACTATGATGAACAGTGCATAACATAAAAACAGAGATAAACAGAGGATTAAAACTAAAGTTGAAGAAACATACGGGTTGAATAAAATCTTTAAACATAAAATGACAATATGAACTTAATAGAAACTAATAAGTAAATATAAGCAAAATATGGCAACTAAACATGATCATGGAACCAAAGCAACAATTCTTGGCACATTAAGCACTCAAAACCAAGAAGCCATAAGCAGAAGAGAGCTATGAAAGATAATATTCAAATCTAGTGAAGAGTTTAATGCATGAAGTGCAGACAAAGGGAGATAAAATAAACAACAAAAAAATAACAAGGTAATCACACTTAAAACCGAAAGGAACTAAGTAACAGTAGCAACTGAAATTTAACAACAAGACCATCAAAACACGTAAAGCACCTAAACATGAAAAAATAGCATCCTCGGTTTGCTTCAAATCCTCCTCCTACTGCTGTGATCCCACGTTACCATTGATGTGGAAATAATACTGGGCATTAAGACCACATCAAAGCATCAAAATAAAAAACAGTAATGGATGAAACTGATTCACTTGAATGCACATTAAAGAATAAAAAATGACTCTAACGACTGAACAAACCAAGATCTTGATAATGAAAACTATAAACTTTCATTTAAAACTCACAAAATAAGAAGCATCAAGGAATGCATTTTTACAAACCGAGAAGAAGAAGAAGATGAAATGTGATTGCTAATGAAATACCAAGAAACTAGAAAATGAAACAAACTTTTTCATAAAATGAAAATTGAATGAACAGTAAAATTTTGCTAAAAACAAAATAATCTTTTCGGGAAAGCTTAAAAACAAAGGCATTAAATCTAAAACTACCCTAGAAAATATTCTACCCTAAAATTACATTCTCTCTTTAATTGCCATCTTTTTCTATTTATATACACACTTAGGGGTAAAAGGGTAATTTTCCATCCTAGATGAGTTGGCATTTTTTTGGCCACTTGTCATCACACCATTGGCTCCTTGAAAAGATATTTCCATGTCCTCTGTCTTTTTGTCCAATTGGATGTGCTAGGTGGCATGGCTCGTGTTGTCTGTGTGGTCCAATCTCGATTTTAGCCCAATTTCAGTCCATTTTCTACTGAAATTGTCAAAATTCATCCGGATTTGATTTATCTGCAAACATGAGAATTTTAATTAAATAAAGGGGATAATTAACAAAATAAATTGGGGATTTAAATAATTAATTAGAAAATTAAGAACAAATAATTCTATTTTCATAGAATTATCACCCTTCAACATAAATATGGCAAAGGTAACCCTCTCAGTCGACATACATCTGAAGAACCCATACAATTTTTCTATCTCATATACCCAATCCTCAGCCACAACCAGGTCCTTCACCCGTCTAAATACTAGAGGTTTCAACTCTTGGGACTGTCGTAACCTACTTAACTCACAACCCTAACCCAGGTCACTTTCGCTCATCTGTAGAACGATATGAGAAGTCGTATCCTAAACTGGGGGTGGTGTAACAGTCCCTATAGTCTGAGGTCTCTCTGCTTCTGTAGCTGCTTGTTCAATAGTAGTAGGCTGAACGGTTGGACCTCGTCTATCACCAGCCCCTAATGCCTGCGTAACTATCTCCACCAAGCTCTCAATACACCACTCTATCCTAGCGAAGCGTGCCTCAGTATCCTCTGGTCTCTCAACAGGGTCCTATGGAGCATGATCAGTCTGTGGCTCTGCACGGCTCTCAGGCCTACCCCTATGGTCCCTAGCTCGTGAACTCGCCCCTCTACCTCGGAGGGTGACAGGCATAATGCCTAATTTCCTGTATCCATACCACATATTAGTCTCATTCCATCTCAGTATACACAGTTATATCTAAACAAAAGCACAATAATACAGGGATGTAACTTTCCTACTTATTAGTACCGACTCATATCAGGCCAACTCAGCTCTGATACCAATCTCTGTTATGACCCCTTTTCATCCATTTCATCTAAAAATCACCATAATTTTTTCTTTTTATTCGTTAACTTACCCGGTCATGAACAACTCTCACCAATAATAGTTGGGCTATGAACCAGTATTAATCATCATTTGCCAATCATCTTTCAATTAATCAAAACCAAACACATACATTTGAAAATTTAAGTTTTATACTTATACATGTTTTCTAACAACTACATCCCCCATATTACAATTCAAAATGATTACTGTGCTATTACATGTTTAGATACAAAATATTTTTGGTGTGTATACCTCTTAACGATGGAGAGCATCAGATGTTTGGATAAAACTCCTCAGTCCCTTACTAATCTATTGTGTGCACTCTGTAGAGGGGGAAAGTGAATGGGATGAGCAACCACATGCTCAATAAGGCAATAATGCAAGCATGGTAGATAATTACACTATCTACATGCTTATAATATCATGGCATAAAAATCATTAACACCCAGAGCATGAGAAAATATTAAAACTATGCCACATGTATATACATATATCATGTACAGAAAACATGAAAATAGGCATGTAAACATGGAAAAATCATCATGTAAAACATCTCATGCTCATCGTAGGGAAACTCATCATAATAAGGAAAACTCAACACAAAACCTCCCCTTAAGATTTAGCACTTTCTCAAAACATAGTGAAACTCGTCACAAACAACAATACGATCTCTTTTTAAAAACATCCCACAAGGCTCGACCCCTCCCTCGGGTTTACCCGGGATAATATAATTCATGATCGATATATAAAACAATGTGATATCATGTGAGATAGGTGATCACTACATATAATCGAGGACTCTGTTAGCCAACTATGTCATTATCATCCCAGACCACACGGATCCCGATGTGCGGGGCATCATGCTAGAATGGAGGTGGGTTAGTCCTTCGCCAGACTTTCAAATCAATCATCATAACCTCATGGTACAGTGTACTCCATGTGATATACACGGTACAACATACTCCGTGGACCCATATCATGGTTGGAGGTGCCTGTCATAGGTCTTATCTACCCCATGCCATGTATAACCTACTCAATCTCAAGTGTACGTGCGAGCATCTCATCCGTGTGACTAGTAGTCTACACGAGGCATCCAACACGGCTCATGCGAGCATCTTATCCATGTGACACAAAGTCTACATGAGGCATCCAACACGACTCATTACATATCACATTGTGAAAAGGCTAGTGCGAGCAAAGCTCTAGCATGATTTCATGCATCATCATTAAATACCCTCGTACGAGCAACGTTTTAGTACGATTTTATGCATAACAAGCGATGAGAAAATCATGTATGAGCATAGCTCCAGTACGGTTAGATGCATAAGGAAATTAATAGAAACTCATGTACGAGCAAAAGCTCCACTACGGCTTAAAAACATCACATAAATATGATAGGTGACTCAATTTCAACAAAACACGTTCAAACCACAATTAGCACCATACTCATTCTATTTCACAAATTATGAAGTCAATAGCCAACCTATGCATAGATTTTCGTAAACCAAAGTAATGTATTTTGTAAAAATATCAAAACATGATGTTTATGCAATTATTAGCCTTACTACCCCTTTTGTAAGATTCACTTCCAAAACCAAAATCATATCTATCTGAAATCATTTATACAAATGATTATTTCTTTTTTAGATAATCGAGCAATTTCAAAGCCCTATAAACACCCTCAAAATACGTGCAGCTACCTCTAGATACTCACAAAATTCCCTTACCTGAAATCGTATCGAGTGATTCCACTTCCTTAGGCTGCTCGATCGTGCAGTCTGATTTGCTTACAATGTAATCTCCGGAGCTGCACAAATTACTCATGACATCAATTTAACCCAATACAGCACAATTCTCACGTTTATTATATTCGATTCGATTTATTAGGTTCATTAACGCTTATTGGGCCTTACTTTCTCTTAAGCCCTTTTTTGATTGTACTATTCATTTCTCAGGAATCTATTAGTTCCACCAAGTTTAGTGGTTCATACTAAACTAGCATTAAGCTCATAATAACTCTAGTTCATCATTTCCTTCACTATGGCGATTTATCAAACATCTCTTATGCCTATTTTCAATCATCATCCATTCCAACATATATATTTCATAAAACTATCTTAGAATCATCCATACATACTTACTAATATCTCTACATGTTTAAACCATCATCAACTCCATGCCATTTCAACTTTCTCTACTAAACCCATTCTAGGTCATGGTTGTTTAAGCATGTATATGAACATTTCAGCTAACATTATATACACCAATCAACTCATCAAAATGTCTACATTAACATACTAGAAGGTGATGCATGGAAATCTTACATAGCTTGGCTTTTTTTCCTCTTTTTGTCAAATTGAGGAAAAAACCTCTTTTCTTCTTCAATCCAAGCTTTGAGCTTCCAATCTTTAACTATGTTGTTCACTCCCTCGCTAGGCACAACTTTACTCAAATAGCTTTTTCCTCAAATCTTTTGGAAGGTAAGGATATCCTAGAGTGAGAAAACTAGGTTGTTTTTTTGTTAAAATGGAAGATTTTGGGATTTTTGGGGAAGAAGGCTTGACAGTCAGGTTTTTTTTTTTATAGTAATCACGTTATGAGATAGATCTCCAAGGGTGGAGATCAATCTCCCCTTGCTTAAATCCCTTCAAAATTCGACAATGCAGGCTAGGGGATCGATCTGCCTCTTGGATGAGATCGATCTGCTCAAACGGATAGGATCGATCTCTATTCATGGGATAGGATTGATCTCGGCCAGGCAGAAGGCTTCAGAGATTGATCTGGCCTTAGGAGGAGATCGATCTGGCCTATCTAGAGGCTACTGGAATCGATCTGCCTTATGGGAGGAGATCGATTTGGCCCAAATAGAAGCAACTTGAGATCGATCTGCTTTAAGTGAGGGATTGATCTCCCTCTTCCAAAATGCTTGGCATTGTGTTTCCAGGCCATGAGATCGATCTCTCTTTGCAATGAGATCGATCTAGCCTTCATCCTGTAGCATTTCAGTTAAAATTTTCCAGATTTTCAAAGTTAAACTCATATTTAATAACTTCAATACCTAATTTACATTTCATTCACACTTAACACTCAAAAATATCCAATTCTTATGATTAATTTATTGTGTGACTTGTCTGTACATCATGGAAATGATAAGATTACATAGAAATTCATGAGCCTTACATGGGGTCTCACACTAAATTTTACCTAAATTATTCATAGCTGAAATTAAATTAAATCCTATAATAATCATGCTTCTAGAACACAGTTTGTATAGGAATTTCACCAGAAATAAAATTTCCTTTTACTTATTCCTGAGTAGCCGAACCCCTCCTTATAGAAACCCTTTTTTTTTTTTGCTTCAGGTTTTTCAAAAATCATTAGTTCCCTTAGGCCTATACACGAATTTTGGCTTGTTTAGTGGTTTTCCTTTTGAATTTCAGGCAAATCCACTCTTTTTCCTCCCTAAGTCTCACGGGTTTAGGATATGGAAAAGCTCTCCCCTTGATGAACAGAAGACATGATATGGAGGGGGAAAACAAAGGATAGGTGTTTTACAAATTTCATTTTCTATTTGTATTATAGGTATATAAATTTTTATTTTGTTTTTTATTATATATATTTCGAATTTTGTTATCAAATTATAAAATTTATGTTTTAATTATATTCTATTATAATATATATATATATTATTTTATATATATATATATATATATATGAAATTCGGTACATATGTTTAATTATTTACATGAATTTTAGTTTATTTTTACATTCATGTAACATTTTTAGTTCATGAACTATGTGTAGATTACTTTAATCTATCCTAATCAAATCATATGAATCTATTTATTAACTAATTAATTTTGTTCATTGACATATTCATGTACATACATTTTGATTTAAAATATGTTCACATTATGTTAGTTGAATTTTAACTCTTGTATAAAATTTTCTTTTCACTTTATCTTACTAACATTAATATCTTCAATATATATTAACTTTATGTCCAAATATTAGACCTTAGATATTTTGACTATACTAAAATTTAATTAGCTTCCAATTAAGGCTATTCCTTGAAATTATTAAACTCCTACCCCCGACTCAACTTCGGGGAGCTATATTACTACTTGTTCCTAACCATAATTCCATTCCCCACATAAGCCAATTCATGCATTATCATTCAAGTAACATAATATTTAGCTATGTGTCAAGGCACAAAAGTTGGCGGTCTTACATTTCTCCCTACCTTATGGAATTTGGTCCTTCAAATTCGTGAGCCAAGTCAAAAAAGATACGTGTATCTCTCTCGCATCAAGCTCTCCAACTCCCACGTCGCTTCCTCAGTGGTGTGGTGTTGCCAGAGAACTTTGACTAGAGGAATGGTTTTGGATCTCAAAACTTTGTCCTTCCTATCAACAATCCGGATCGGTCTTGCTTCGTAACTCAAGTCATCTATTAACTCCAAAGGTTTATAAGCTAAGACATGAGATGGATCAGGCTGATATTTATGAAGCATGGACACATGAAAGATATTATGTGCCTCGACTAGCTGGGAAGGTAAAGCCAGTTAGTACGCTACCTCACCAATAGGCTCCAATATCTCAAATG
Source organism: Firmiana major (assembly GCA_033439115.1). Taxonomy (NCBI): domain Eukaryota; kingdom Viridiplantae; phylum Streptophyta; class Magnoliopsida; order Malvales; family Malvaceae; genus Firmiana; species Firmiana major. Next base: position 37,041,240 of record CM065908.1, on the reverse strand, counting down.
GTCCTATGTATCGAGGACTCAACTTGCCTTTTTCCCCAAATCTCATAATGCCTTTCATTAGAGAAACTTTTAAGAAAATATGATCACCAACTACTAACTCCAAATCTCTTCTCTGATGTTCTGCATAACTTTTCTGTCTGTCTTATGCTATCTTGAGTCTATCATAGATCATGCGAACCTTCACAGATGCTTGTTCGACAAGTTTTGAAGCATAGATATTCCTATCACTAACTTCTTCCAAACCAATCGGTGATCTACACCTTCATCCATAAAGAGCTTCATACGGGGCCATTCCTATGCTGGCATGGTAGCTATTGTTATACGTCAATTCTGCTAATGGCAGGTGCTCATCCCACGAGCCATCAAAGTTAGTGACACATACACGAAGCATATCTTTCAAGGTCTGTATAGTCTGGTCAGACAGCTCATCAGTTTGAGGATGGTAGGTCATGCTAAACTGTGTCTTGGATCCCACAGACTCCTGAACTTGCTTCCAAAATCGAGAAGTGAACCTAGAGTCCTTGTATGAGGTGATACTAACCGGGTTCCATATAGTCTCACTATCTCTTTGATAAACAATTCTGCCAACACATTCAAAGAAGCAGAAGAGCTAATGGGCAAGAAGTGAGCTGATTTGGTAAGTCTACCCATTACTACCCAGATTGCATCATGATTTCTCTGAGTTCTAGGTAATCCCATAACAAGATCCATAGTGATGTGTTGCCACTTCTAAGTTGGTACAGGTAGGGATTGAAGCAAGCCTATTGGCTTTTGGTATTCTACCTTCACTTGTTGGCATATAAGGCACCTAGCTACGAACTCTGCAACATCCATTTTCATTCTTGGCCACCAATACACCTTGCGTAAATTATGGTACATTTTGGTGCTTTCGGGGTGTAAAGTGTATCTACTAGTGTAGGCTTCCGTTAAAATCAATCTCTTGGGATCCTCATCTCTAGGCACACATGTCCAGCCTCAGAATCTAAGCAACTCATCTAAACCAATCTCAAACTCATAATTTTGACCTTTATAAATCTATCCAAATACCCTAAGTAACTTCTGATCAAGCTTCAGTGTTTGCCTAATCTATTCAATCAACTTTGGTTCAATCCTGAGACTAGCAACTATTGAACTTTGATCGAAAGGGGTCATATCAATACTTAAGTTTGCAAACTGCCCGAACAACTCCATTCTTTCACCATCATATAAGACACCATTCCTAAGTTTTTCTTACTTAAGGCATCGGCTACAACATTAGCTTTTCTCGGGTGATACAAGATGTCACAGTTATAATCTTTAAACAATTCCATCCATCTTCTTTGTCTCATGTTTAATTCTTTCTGGAAGAATAGGCACTTAAGGCTATTGTGATCTGTATAAATCTGGAACTTTTCTTCATAAAGTTAACATTTCTAGATCTTCAAAGAAAATACAACAGCAGCCGATTCCAAATCATGTGTAGGATAGTTCTTTTCATGCTCTTTCAAATGTCAGGAACTATACGCTACCACTTTCCTATCTTGCATTAGCACACACCCCAATCCATTGAGAGAAGCATCACTATACATCGTGAATCCTCTAAAGCCATCTAGTATGGTAAAGATCGGTGTAGAATTAATCGATTCTTGAGCTCTTGAAAGTTACTCTCACATGTATAACTCCACTCGAACTTGACATCTTTACGAGTAAGACGTGTCAAAGAACCAGTAATATTTAAGAATACTTCGCTAAACCTTCTATAATATTCAGCTAATTCAAGAAACTTTGTATCTGTCGTCGTCTTCGACCTCTCCCAATTCACTATTGCTTCAATCCTGGATGGATCAACATATACCCCATCCTTATTCACTATGTGGCCCAAAAAACCAATCTGTTCCATCTAGAACTCACATTTATCAAGCTTAGCATAAAGTTTTCTTTCTCAAAGGGTTTGAAAGACTAGGTACAGATGTTCTTCGTGTTCCTCAGAGGAATGAGAATATACTAGGATATCATCTATAAAGACGATCACAAACTTATCTAGATACTCCTTAAAAACTTCGTTCATCAGGTTTATGAATGCTCCAAGGGCATTTGTTAAGTTAAATGGCATAACTAGGAATTCGAAGTGATCATAACGTGTTCGAAAAGCTGTTTTGGGGATGTCTTCAACTTTAACATTCTTCTAGTGATACCTCGATCTTAGGTCTATCTTCGAGAACACTTTGGCACCCTTCAATTGATCGAGCAAGTTGTCAATCATTGGTAATGGGTACCAATTCTTGATAGTTGTCTTATTAAGCATTTAGTAATCTATGCACAACCGCATACTGCCATCTTTCTTTATCATAGAAAGTAGCGATGCACCCTAAGGTGACACACTATGGCGAATGAAACCCTTGTCTAACAACTCTTGGAGTTACTTTTTCAACTCTTACAACTCCATCGGGGCCATTCTATACAGAGGTTTAAATAGAGGCTAAGTTCCTGGCACCAAGTCAATGGCAAACTCTAGTTCTCTATCTGGGGTTAGTCCAGGTAACTCTTCTGGAAATACATCAGGGAAGTCTTTCACCCCCAAGATATCCTTAAGGTTAGGTTTCGGCTTCGCAACACATTCCACAAAAGCTATGTAACCTTTATTAATTAAATAAACTTATTGAAGCTCACATTTGGAAAACAAAAGGTCTACTTATTTATTTATCTCCAAAAGTTATAACACACTTTTCGGGTATATACATCGTCATAACTTTCCTAAAACAGTCGAAACTAACTCTATGTGAAGCTAACCAGTCTATTCCTAGTATTACATCAAAATCCAATATATTTAGCAATATCAAGTTAGCTTGCACTACATTATCACCTATCCTAACTTCACAACTCCTATACACTACCTCGGTTGTTTGTGACTCTTTCATGGGTGTCTTTACATGAAGTATATGTGAGACCCCGTATATGTACAGTTGTATATAGGTACATAGAAATGTAAATGAAATCATGAGTATGATAATACATTTGTAATACAAAGTATATGCAATGTAAGTTTATAAGATTATGTACGCACTTGTAATAAGAGTCGTGATTGTACGTACAAGTTGCGTTGTGAATGAGTATGAAGAAATGAACTTAAATAGAGAAGAATGTGATTGAAATGGAATAAGAGTAGTGTGGTAAAATGGAAGGAAAGATTTACATAAGTGTATATTTCCATTCGGGTAATATCATGTATATTTGGTTATACAAAGATTTTTCCACAAGTTTTAATATGTACTAAGTGTGATTGGATGACATTTTTAAGTCTCAAGGAGGGATGAATGAGGAAAGGACTATGGAGGTAAATTGAGGAAGTTTTGAAGGGAGTTGTTGCAAAAAAACTGTAGGAAATCTGGAAATGTGAAGGCCAGATCGATCTTATAGGATAAGAGATCGATCTGGAAGAGCCAGAATGCTCATATGTGAGTAATGGAATGGAGCAGATCGATCTCCAAAGGAATCAGATCGATCTCCTTAGCTCTCGGGTTGGAAGCAGATCGATCTCCCCTAAGACCAAATCGATCTCCTTAACAGTAGATCGATCTCAAGCCTCGACAGATCGATCTCCTGCTTTTAAAATGTCTTAGAAAAGAGAAGTTTTTAGAGGACCAGATCGATCTCCACCCAAGGAAGATAGATCTCATCAAGTTAAATCTATAAATAGGAGCAGTTGGATCTGCAGATTTCGGGATAAACCATTTCTTTTCACTTCAACTCTAAAACCTAGCTTTCTCGCTCCTAAATCCAGCCATTTTCAGTAAGATTTGAGGAAAAGCTATAGAGACAAAGTTGTTCACATCTAAGAGAAGAACAACATAGTCTAGAGGCATTTCCTTATTTGACAGATTGAGGGAATAAAGGGCATTTCTAATTGGAGCAAAGAGGAAATCCAAGAAGGTAAGTTCTAGTGCACAAATCCAAGTACATTGGTCTAGTTAATGATTATGAAGTTAATTGGGTGTGCACCTTATGGGTAGAACTACCTAGAATGGCATGAAATGAATATAACTTAGAAATGGTCTAGTGTGAGAAAGTGGAATGTAGAAGTGTTAATGATGAATGAGATATCTTGAGAGGATGATTATGTTGTGGGCATGGTTTGGGTATGTTGATATTGAGATAAAACTATGAGATTTACCACAAGGGGTAAAATGTGTATTTAAGGCATTGGATAAATGCTTAGTTGAATAAGAGTTAGAAACGTTAACTTGTGACGCCCCGGAAGCGCGGAAAATAGGACTAATTTAAAACTTTTTACTCATTAATTCACAATTAAGGGTGCATTCCTGTGCAGTGCCATACATCATCATAATTATCATGCCTCAGGATCTCATCATAATATAGTATATATCGTATTATATACATTACTCAATTCCAAGTTAATTAATCCTAATACATCTCGTACATCATTATACAATGAATGTCTGTAAATATAACTCTAGTCTAGGTACATGAATATAAATATCTACCTCAATACACAAAATACAGCCTGGAGCTCAAGTCCTCCACTAGCCTCTAACCCGTACGTAGCAGGGAACTCACTTCACTTGCAGCGATCTGGGGGGAAGAGAAAACAGGGTGAGCTTCCAAATCGCTCAGTAAGGGGGGTAAAGGAACTCAGTTATATAAACCATATCACACATCACAAATATGTATTTGTTTATGAAACTCGTTTGAAATCGTAGCATGAAAGATTCTCAAAACATAATCATCTCATAACTCATAAATCATGTGAAAACATGAAGGTAAAAAGGCTCAATATCGAGCACTCACAAGCATGTGTAAATATATGCGATAATGGCTGTTCTCAAAATACGTGATAAAAATCACCTCAGTAAATAGCACGTGACAAGGTCACAAAACACAACTCATGTGTAAAACGAGACTAGGCAATAAAACTCAATTAAAACTCGTCATGGCACATCAAATATGTAATCTCCTCTGGGTGCGCATCCCAGGCATCCTCGTATAGAGGGAACATCGACAATATGGTCGTATGCATGGTATATTGGACTTATATGTTACCAGAACAAGGCCCGGCCTTACATGCTACCAGAGCAATGCCTCGCCTCATGCACACTATCACGTGGTCCCTGGGTCGATTCCCAGGCGGCCCACTCTCTCGGTCTTACATTCTACCAAAGTAAGGCCACCCAGCGTTACCAAAACGGGGGTCATCTCACGTTACCAAAACGGAGGCATCTCTCATTACCAAAACGGAGGCATCTCTCATTACCAAAACGGAGGAATATCAGACTTACATGCTACCAGAGCAAGGCCTCCCAACGCTACCAAAACGGAGGAATAATCGGACTTACATGTTACCAGAACAAGGCCTGTGGTCCCTGGGTCAGTTCCCAGGCGTCCTACTATATCGGTCTTACATGCTACTAGAGCAAGGCCCGATGTGTATTCAACATGACACTCTTAAGTCTCAATCATTAGCCATTATCTTATAAAATGTTATGCCTTCATGTAGAACTCATAATGGTTTTCTCTCATAAAACTCATTTAAAACATTTGTGTACTCAACACAAAACATATTAAAACCGAGTTCCAACCGGCAAAATACGCACACATTTTCTCAAATCTTAATATCGCCTTAACGTAGAGCCCAATTTATTTTTCACGCAAACTCAAAGGTTTATAAAGCAATTTCACACTCAGCTTATAAACTCATAAAATAATGGGCTCCAACCGGCTATAAAATCGTGTGCAATTATATCACAACACAACACCAAACATGCTTGTATTCTCAAATCGTGGTTCATGCTACAAATAGTTCATCAAAACACATACACAAATGGTTTAGTTTTCCCTTACCTCTTTGCACCTCGTATAGTGCAATCGTGTCCCCCGTATCACGGACTAGCCTCGCATTCCACTCTGGAACTCCCGAGCTGTCCAAACAATGTTAAAACATCAATACTCATTATCACATTAACCTCAATTCTCAAAATCGAGCATAATTGCTCATAACACCTCAAATTTCTCAATTCTCATAACTCCATCACAAACCACAATCTCGCTCACAACACCTCAACATTCTATATTTCCTATGCCACAATATCTATGCTAATACACCACATTGTCTAAATCTCCATTTATAGCTCAAAATTCCTAAATTTACCAAAGTTGCTAAATATCATCATCACTCCAACTACATTGTAATTTCATCAATCCCTAATCATTTTTCAGCTATTTCAACACAATGCCAACAACTATCATCACCAAAATCATCTCAAATATAAGGATCGAAGTTTAGAAATTACCCAAAACTTGTGGAGAGCTTATCTCTTGCCTCGATTCGATCCGTCTTTCGATTTCCAAGTATGTTGTTCTCCCTTTGATGAGGAACAACTTTCCTTCTTGCCACAGCCTCTGATTTGGACGGAAATGGGTGCTTTGGATGAGTGAGAAAGCTAGGGCTCGGTGAAAATGGGGGTTGAAAGAGAGAGAAAGTGAAATTATAGGAGAAAGCAAGGATTCCTTATATAGACTGAGGGTAGGAGATCGATCTGCATTTGAATTTGGGGACGATTTTGGGCAATTTATGCCTAGGAGATCGATCTGTCGAGGGGTGAGATCGATCTCTTTATGGCTTTATGAGATCGATCTGCGCCTTGGGGAGATCGATCTTCTCCCAAACAGAAACATTTGGAGATCGATCTTTTCCTCGTGACATCTATCTTCTCTCAAACAGAATCATAAGGAGATCGATCCTCTTCCATTGGAGATCGATCTGCTCCTTAAATTCCTCCTTCCTTGTCATTTTTAACTCACCAGATCGATCTCTCCTTCTCCCAGATCGATCTGTCCTCATAACTTCATACTTGTTTTAAACACTTAACATATAAATCTCCAATTATCATTCCCCAATTCACTTAGCTCAATAAATTATACTTCAAGTTCATATTACATAATTAAAATATGTCTGAAATCCTCAGATCTCACATCCTCCCCACCTTAAAAGAATTTGGTCCTCCAAATTCAACTCAACTAGTCAAAGAGATGGGGGTATTTCTCCTTCATGAGGTTCTCTAGTTCCCACGTTGCCTCTTCCCTTGAGTGATGCTTCCACAAAACTTTCACTAATGGGATGCTCTTGGTTCTCAATACCTTCTCCTTTCTATCGAGAATCCGGACGGGTTCCTCAGTGTAGCTCATGTCCTCCTGTATGTCCATCTTGTCATACTCTATAACATGAGAAGGGTCCGGGTGGTACTTCCTCAACATAGACACATGGAAGACGTTGTGTATTCCGGACATCTGTGGGGGTAATGCCAATCTGTAGGCTACCTCTCCCACTCTCTCAAGAATCTCGAACGGTCCTATGTATCGAGGACTCAATTTTCCTTTCTTCCCAAATCGCACAATACCCTTACTCGGTGATACTTTCAGAAATACTGCATCACCAACATCAAACTCGAATGGCCGTCTACGCACATCCACGTAGCTTTTCTGTCTACCCTGTGCAGCCTGTAGCCTCTCACATATGAGTTTCACACTCTGTATAGCTTGCTCAACAAGCTCGGGAGCATTTATCTTTCTGTCACCAACTTCTTCCCAAGCTACAGGGGATCTACACCTCCTACCATATAGAGCCTCAAAGGGTGCCATTCCAATACTTGCATGATAGCTGTTATTGTACGCAAACTCTGCTAGGGGCAAGTGATCATCCCATGATCCCTTAAAATCCATCGTACACGCCCTCAACATATCCTCTAGGGTCTGAATAGTCCTCTCTGACTGACCATCTATCTGAGGATGATAGGCGGTACTAAAACTCAATCGAGATCCCATGGACTGCTGAAACTGGGTCCAAAATCTGGAAGTAAACCGGGAATCTCTATCAGAAGTAATACTCACAGGAGCCCCATGTAATCTAGCTATCTCGCTGACATACAGCTCAGCTAAGGCATCCACAGTATCTGTGCTCTTGATGGCAAGGAAGTGGGCACTCTTGGTCAATCTATCCACAATGACCCATATCGTATTACAAGCTCTTCGGGTCCTCAGTAAACCCATAATAAAATCCATGGTGACATGCTCCCATTTCCATGTAGGTATAGGTAAGGGCTGTAGTAACCCTCCAGGCTTCCGATGCTTAGCTTTCACTTGCTGGCATATTAAACACATGGCCACATACTCTGCCATGTCTCGCTTCATACCACTCCACCAGTACACCTTTCTCAAGTCTCGGTACATCTTAGTACTCCTTGGTGCATGGTGTATCGCGAGCAGTGGGATCTCTCAATATCTGTCTCTTCAGGGTATCATCGTCCGATACACAAATCCATCCTCTGAATCTCAACAATCCATCCTCACTGACTGTGAGATCTGACTGCGAACTCTGTTCAGCTTGGCTAACCATATCTATCAACCTCTGATCACTACGCTGCCCAGTTCTAATCTGATCTATGATCCTGGACTCTATCCGCAAGCTAGCCAAAAATCCAGTCTCTACATCTTTAACTCTGATCCGAAGTTCGGTGAACTGCTCTAACAAATCCCATTCCTTGATCATCATAGCAGATATTATACTCTTCCTGCTCAGGGCATCAGCAACTACATTCGTCTTACCCGGATGATATAGAATCTCCCAGTCATAATCCTTAAGGAGTTCCATCCATCTCCTTTGTCTCGTGTTTAACTCTTTCTGATCAAAGAGATATCTTAAACTCTTGTGATCAGTGAAGATCTGGAATCTTTCCCCATATAAGTAGTGTCGCCAGATCTTCAAAGCAAATACCACAGCGGCTAACTCCAAATCATGCGTGGGGTAATTTCGCTCATGGTCTTTCAACTGTAGCGATCCATATGCGACCACTCTTCCGTGCTGCATAAGTACACACCCTAATCCTTGATGAGATGCATCGCTATACACCGAAAATCCTCCTGATCTCTCAAGAATAGTTAACACAGGTGCCGTTGTCAATCTCCTTTTTAATTCCTGAAAACTGAGCTCACATTGATCAGTCCATATGAACGGAGTCTCCTTACGCGTGAGTTTAGTCAAAGGAGCGACAATCCTTGAAAATCCTTCCACAAATCTTCTGTAATAACCTGCCAAACCAAGGAAGCTTCGCACCTCAGTAACTGTCATCGGTCTCTCCTAACTAAGCATAGCTGCTACTTTACTTGGATCCACTGATACTCCTTCCTCTGAGACCATATGACCAAGGAAAGCTATCCGGTTTAGCCAAAACTCACACTTACTAAGCTTTCCATATAATTGCTTATCTCATAGTATCTGAAGTACTAACCACAAATGCTGTGCATGCTCCTCATACGACCGAGAGTATACCAGGATATCATCAATAAAGACTATCATAAATTTATCTAGATAGTCTCTGAACACTTCGTTCTTCAACCTCATAAATACAGCAGGGGCGTTCGTCAATCCAAAGGACATCACCAAAAATTCATAATGGCCATACCTTGTCTTGAAGGCCGTCTTGGAAATATCTTCTTCCTTGATCCTCAATTGGTGATAGCCCGATCTCAAATCAATCTTAGAGAAGACTGAGGCCCCTCTTAGTTGATCAAGTAGATCATCAATCTTGGGCAGTGGGTATTTATTCTTCACCGTGGCATTATTCAACAGCCGGTAGTCTACGCATAATCTGAGACTACCATCCTTCTTCTTGACAAATAAAACCGGTGCTCCTCACGGTGAAACACTGGGCCTAATGAACCCTTGATCCATAACTCCTGTAGTTGTTTCTTCAATTCCTCAAGTTCCACTAATGCCATCCTGTAGGGAGGTTTAGAGATCAGCTAAGTATCAGGTACTAAATCAATGGTAAACTCCAGCTCTCTCTGGTGGCAAACCTAGCAGCTCATCTGGGAAAACATCCGAGAATTCACATACCATAGGTATATCCTCAATCCTCGGATGTTCTCGCTCATCGTCTGAGATGAGTGTTTCGTAACCTTCACATGAACAATCATATTTAATACTCTCAAAAATAATATTAAAATTCTCAAATTACTTACTAGAATTCCACATACTCATTTTCTCAATATCTCAACCGTACACTGTAAGGTTCAGGTAGGGAGAAAGTTACAAACTTAGTGTAGCAGTCTAAACTCACTCGATTGGTTGCCAACCAATCCATTCCCAGAATTACATCAAACCCATGTATATTCAACATGATTAGATCTGCTAACATCACTCTATCTCCCACCTTTATTTCACATCCTCTACAGATTAACTCAGTTCTCTGGGATTCACGCATGGGGGTACTTACATGTAGTACATACTCTAGAGGTTCAAACTTCAAATTTAAACTACATGCAAAATGCTCTAAAATAAACGAATGCGTGGATCCTGGATCTATGAACACATGAGCCTTATGATTACAGACAGAAAGTGTACCTCTTATAGTTTTTGCTGAAGTGTCCGCAGTTTCCTTATCCAGGGCAAACACACGTCTCTATGCCACAGGTTTCTTCCCTTTCTCTGCAGCAGTGGCCCGTCTCTGGGGATTCACTTTCTGAGGCTGCTGTCTAGTAGGCTCCGGAGCATGTGGTATTTGAGGTTGAGGACAGTCCTTCACTCTGTGATCCATGTCACCACTTCTAAAACATCCACGGATCGACCCAGTACAACTTCCCTCATGCGATCGGCCACAGTCTCTACAAACCCTTAACTCCGGCCTGTCATATCGAGGGGTCTCCTTGATAATAGGATAAGCTCTGAGTCTCTCCAATCTGCCTTTCTGTACCTCAATCCTTCCTCTGTTGAAGGAACCTCTTCGAACATCTGCTTGAGACATCGCTGGCCTCTTGCCTTTGTCCCTAATCACTGCTCCAAACTCATTCTGGGACTGTACAATTTCAATTCCCCTCTTAATCTCTTGTGCTCATCTCAGAGCATCTCCAAACTCAGTACTACACAACCCAATCAATCGATCTCTGATGATGGGCTTCAATCCATACACAAATCTCTCTGTACAGAGCTCTTCATTCTTGAAAGTCTCTTGATCATATCTCAGCAGAGCGGTAAATCGGCTCTCGTAATCATCTACAGACATGTCACCCTGTACCAAACTCAAAAAATCTGCTTGCCTCCTTCTCTGGGCAGCTCGTGGTACATATTGGACTCTAAAGGCTGTCTGGAACTCTTCCCAACCAATCACATCCTGGTGAGACATCAAAATACCCTGGGTAGTACCCCACCAATCTCGAGCTCTCCCTTTCAACATATACGCACTCATACTGACCCTCTCAGCATCGGTGCACCCCAGATAGTCGAATATAACTCTCAACTCCGTCAACCACTCCTCAGCCTCTGTAGGATCCTTCTTTCCCCTAAATGCAGGTGGATTCATTTTCAAAAAGTCCTTCAGTCGGACCATACTTCTGTCATCAAGCTGAGTGATGGGAGGCATTGGGGGTATGGGAGGTCCTTGTGGTGGTGTAGGAGTAGTACCCGAGGCATTAACTCCAAAGTGTTGCGCGAATAACGCTGCCATCTGCTCAAAATCTTGCCTCACATCGGTCTCAATCCGATTAAATCGAGAGTTAGGACTCTCTGGTTCTGGGACAGGTGGCGGAGGGGACTCTGCCTGCCTCCTCGAACGACCTCGTCGTTTACTCATTCTCTATCTCAACTCGTCTCCTACGCGTACATATCAAAATCGATTGAAATCTCAATCCTCAGATTCAGTTCATGACCAGACTATCACAGACACTTGGGATGTATTCTATTTCACTTAACCGACACTGACAGTACTAAACACCCTAAGCTCTGATACCAAGAAAACTCTGTGACGCCCCGGAAGCGCAAAAAATAGCACTAATTTAAAACTTTTTACTCATTAATTCACAATTAAGGGTGCATTCCTGTGCAGTGTCATACATCATCATAATTATCATGCCTCAGGATCTCATCATAATATAGTATATATCGTATTATATATATTACTCAATTCCAAGTTAATTAATCCTAATACATCTCGTATATCATTATACAATGAATGTCTGTAAATATAACTCTAGCCTGGGTACATGAATATTAAATATCTACCTCAATACACAAAATACAGCCTGGAGCTCAAGTCCTCCACTAGCCTCTAACCCGTACGTCGCAGGGAACTCACTTCACTTGAAGCGATCTGGGGGGAAGAGAAAACAGGGTGAGCTTCCAAATCGCTCAGTAAGAGGGGTAAAGGAACTCAGTTATATAAACCATATCACACATCACAAATATGTATTTGTTTATGAAGCTCGTTTGAAATCGTAGCATGAAAGATTCTCAAAACATCATCATCTCATAACTCATAAATCATGTGAAAACATGAAGGTAAAAAGGCTCAATATCGAGCACTCACAAGCATGTGTAAATATATGCGATAATGGTTGTACTCAAAATACGTGATAAAAATCACCTCAGTAAATAGCACGTGACAAGGTCACAAAACGCAACTCATGTGTAAAACGAGACTAGGCAATAAAACTCAATTAAAACTCGTCATGGCACATCAAATATGTAATCTCCTCTGGGTGCGCATCCCAGGCATCCTCGTTTAGAGGGAACGTCGACAATATGGTCGTATGCATGGTATATTGGACTTATATGTTACCAGAACAAGGCCCGGCCTTACATGCTACCAGAGCAATGCCTCGCCTCATGCACACTATCACGTGGTCCCTGGGTCGGTTCCCAGGTGGCCCACTCTCTCGGTCTTACATGCTACCAAAGCAAGGCCACCCAGCGTTACCAGAACGGGGGTCATCTCACGTTACCAAAACGGAGGCATCTCTCGTTACCAAAACGGAGGCATCTCTCGTTACCAAAACGGAGGAATATCGGACTTACATGCTACCAAAGCAAGGCCTCCCAACACTACCAAAGCGGTGGAATAATCAGACTTATATGTTACCAGAACAAGGCCTGTGGTCCTTGGGTCGGTTCCCAGGCGTCCCACTATATCGATCTTACATGCTACTAGAGCAAGGCCCGATGTGTATTCAACATGACACACCTAAGTCTCAATCATTAGCCATTATCTTATAAAACGGTATGCCTTCACGTAGAACTCATAATGGTTTTCTCTCATAAAACTCATTTAAAACATTTGTGTACTCAACACAAAACATATTAAAATCGAGTTCCAACCGGTAAAACACGCACACATTTTCTCAAATCTCAATATCGCCTTAACGTAGAGCCCAATTTACTTTTCATGCAAACTCAAAGGTTTATAAAGCAATTTCACACTCAGCTTATAAACTCATAAAATAATGGGCTCCAACCGGCTATAAAAACCGTGTGCAATTATATCACAACACAACACCAAACATGCTTGTATTCTCAAATTGTGGTTCATGCTACAAACAGTTCATCAAAACACATACACACAATGGTTTAGTTTTCCCTTACCTCTTTGCACCTCGTATAGTGCAATCGCTTCCCCCGTATCATAGACTAGCCTCGTATTCCACTCTGGAACTCCTGAGCTGTCCAAACGATGTTAAAACATTAATACTCATTATCACATTAACCTCAATTCTCAAAATCGAGCATAATTGCTCATAACACCTCAAATTTCTCAATTCTCATAACTCCATCACAAACCATAATCTCGCTCACAACACCTCAACATTCTATATTTCCTATGCCACAATATCTATGCTAATACACCACATTGTCTAAATCTCTATTTATAGCTCAAAATTCCTAAATTTACCAAAGTTGCTAAATATCATCATCACTCCAACTACATTGTAATTTCATCAATCCCTAATCAATTTTCAGCTATTTCAACATAATGCCAACAACTATCATCACCAAAATCATCTCAAATATAAGGATCAAAGTTTAGAAATTACCCAAAACTTGTGGAGAGCTTATCTCTTGCCTCGATTCGATTCGTCTTTCAATTTCCAAGTATGTTGTTCTCCCTTTGATGAGGAACAACTTTCCTTCTTGCCACAGCCTCTGATTTGGATAGAAATGGGGACATTTTCAGGAAGCGATGGGGACCCAATTGAGTTTTAGCACCGCTTTTCATCCTCAAACAGATGGTCAGTCAGAGAGGACTATACAGACCTTGGAGGATATGTTGAGAGCGTGTGTACTAGATTTTAGAGGCTCATGGGACGATCACTTGCCATTGATTGAGTTCGCCTACAATAACAGTCATCACTTAAGTATTGGTATGGCCCCTTATGAGGCACTATACGGTCGTAGATGCCGATCGCCCATTAGTTGGGAAGAAGTTGGTGATAGACAGTTGCTCGCTTCCGATTTGGTTAAACAAGCCTCCGAGGATGTTCAGATAATATGCGAGAGGCTACGAACGGCTCAAAGTCGACAAAAGAGCTACATTGACAGGAGACGGAGACCACTTGAATTTGATGTTGGTGAGTCCGTATTTTTGAAAGTATCTCCTTCTAAGGGAATAACGAGGTTTGGGAAGAAAGGAAAATTAAGTCCTCGTTACATTGGTCCCTTCGAGATTTTGGATAGAGTGGGAGATGGAGCATATAGGCTAGCCTTGCCACCTGAGCTAGCAGAAGTCCACAATGTCTTCCACGTTTCTATGCTTCGGAAGTACTACCCGGATCTGACACATGTAATTAGCTATGAGCCGTTGGAGCTCAAGGAGGATATGTCGTATGTCGAGAGACCGATCCAGATGTTGGACAGAAAAGAGAAGGTGTTGCGGAACAAGACGATTTCATTGGTTAAGGTTTTGTGGCAACGTCACACTGTGGAAGAGGCCACATGGGAATTGGAAAGTTTGATGCGGGAAGGGTATCCCGAGTTATTCACAGATTGGATTGGTTCTAATTTGGAGGACCAAATTCTCTAAGTGGGGGAGAATGTGAGACCCCGTATATGTACAGTTGTATATAGGTACATAGAAATGTAAATGAAATCATGAGTATGATAATACATTTGTAATACAAAGTATATGCAATGTAAGTTCATAAGATTATGTACGCACTTGTAATAAGAGTCGTGATTGTACGTACAAGTTACGTTATGAATAAGTATGAAGATATGAACTTAAATACGAGAAGAACGTGATTGAAATGCAATAAGAGTAGTGTGGTAAAATGGAAGGAAAGATTTACATAAGTGTATATTTCCATTTGGGTAATATCGTGTATATTTGGTTATACAAAGATTTTCCCATAAGTTTTAATATGTACTAAGTGTGATTGGATGACATTTTTAAGTCTCGAGGAGGGATGAATAAGGAAAGGACTATGGAGGTAAATTGAGGAAGTTTTGAAGGGAGTTGTTGCAGAAAAACTGCAGGAAATCTGGAAATGTGAAGGCCAGATCGATCTCATAGGATGAGAGATCGGTCTGAAAGAGCCAGAATGCTCTTATGTGAGTAATGGAATGGAGCAGATCGATCTCCAAAGGAATCAGATCGATCTCCTTAGCTCTCGGGTTGGAAGCAGATCGATCTCCCCTAAGACCAGATTGATCTCCTTAAGCTTCTGTTTGACAGCAGATCGATCTCAAGTCTCGACAGATCGATCTCCTACTTTTAAAATGTCTTAGAAAATAGGGGTTTTTAGAGGACCAGATCGATCTCCACCCAAGGAAGATCGATCTCATCAAGTTAAATCTATAAATAGGAGCAGTTGGATCTGCAGATTTCAGGATAAACCATTTCTTTTCACTTCAACTCTAAAACCTAGCTTTCTCGCTCCTAAATCCAGCCATTTTCAGTAAGATTTGAGGAAAACCTATTAGAGAAAAGTCGCTCACGTCTAAGAGAAGAACAACATAGTCTAGAGGCATTTCCCCATTTGACGGATTGAGGGAATAAAGGGCATTTCTAATTGGAGCAAAGAGGAAATCCAAGGAGGTAAGTTCTAGTGCACAAATCCAAGTACATTGGTCTAGTTAATGATTATGAAGTTAATTGGGTGTGCACCTTGTGGGTAGAACTACCTAGAATGCATGAAATGAATATAACTTAGAAATGGTCTAGTGTGAGAAAGTGGAATGTAGAAGTGTTAATGATGAATGAGATATCTTGAGAGGATGATTATGTTGTGGGCATGGTTTGGGTATGTTGATATTGGGATAAAATTGTGAGATTTACCACAAGGGGTAAAATGTGTATTTAAGGCATTGGATAAATGCTTAGTTGAATAAGAGTTAGAAACGTTAACTCAAATGTTTGATGGATGAATTTCAGTTTCGGATGATACGTCAGAGCAAGTCGAGATGAGAATGCGAGAAGCGTAGAGGAGGATAGTTGCACACAAGTAAAGTGAGGTAAGGGACTGTGTGTTAGCTATAGAGATGTTCATGCGTATTTTACAGCAATTTCGTAGATATATTGCTAGAACTAGTACGATATTATAATTCTATGAAATGATATGGAAGCATGAAAAGTACTATGATGTATATATGTATTGAGAAATGCGATAAGGTAAGGAAATAGCATGATATGCATGTTTTCAATGTTTTTCTCTATTTTACATTGATCTTGATGATTGAGAAATGTTGATGATAGGTTGGCTAATTTTACATGTTTTAGCATGAAGAGGCATGCTGCATGAATAAACATGTTTTGAGTTTTAAAAAGAGAAAATAGCCATCTATCAATTTTGAGATGAGATTTGGTGTTGAAGCGCTAGCTCACACCCGTTTTAATGCCTTTGATGTACCGTGCTGGAGTTTTAACTCGCGCGATGGTTTTGAGAAAGTGCGGGAACTTTGCTCGCACCTATTTTATTGAGTTGAGGTAAACTTGGGGGTCTGGGACCCAAGGGGATACCAGCCGACGGCCATTTGAATGGGCTGGGCCTTAACGATAGATCGTACCGCGCTGGAGCGTTGCGATGACTGTGTGTCACGCTGCTTGCTCGCCTGGTATATGAGACATGGTTTAGGATGAAAAGTCCATCGGAGTTAGAGTATGGACTTAGGTCCACGGTCGTACGTAGAACAGTGTAGTTGTCTGTTGGTATACTATGTACCGTGCTGGGTGCACGTGAGTACGAGTATCGCGTAGATGACACACGTCGTATCTTTACCGTGAGTATACGAGGAGATGAGGTTGATTGAGATCAGCCAGGGGGCAGGACTGACCCATTCCCCTTCAGGCGAAGTGATGCCCTGTGCACACCTGATCAGTGAGGCTCGGGATCACTGACTATGGCCATATGTCATGGATATTTGATTACCAAAAATGCCATGCCTGTCTCAGAGATTCGAGAAACAGAGATAATCTTAGAAAAGAAAGAGATTTGCAGAAAAAGTGAATTAAGGGAAGAAAGAGATTTTGTGTTTTTGATAAATCTCTGATTTCACATTTGTGACGTGAGGGCACTATTTATGAGCATGTTTTAAATGGAAGCTCGACATATTTGATTGACACGAAAATGCTATTGAGAAATATATGTTTAAATGCATTTTTCGTATAGTATTTCCATTTGTACTGAAAACATGGTTTTGGTTTATACATGCATGGGCTATGTAGGTAGTACGATATCTACCTGCTAGCATACATTTCCTTACTGAGCTGTGGTTTGCTCATCCCACTATTTTCCCCCTTCAGGTACTGAGAAGTAAGAGAGTGGTGGTCTCTAGGTCTTTTGTGTTGAACAGCTCCCACAATTCCGCAAAGGTATAAGATTGTATACACGAGTATTTTGTATCTAATTTATCGTATCGCACAGTTATATCTTGAAATTGTAAACAGTATTATGGGGATGATATGTAAGCACATGGTATTTATACAATTGATTTTGTATATCTACACACATACCTGGGAGTGTGAATTAAAGATTTAAATCTTCCGCAGTAAATGAATGAATTTTAGTAATTGCATCTTCTCACAGCCCAACCGTAGTAGAGAATATATGGATAGAAGGGTTCCCAGAAGTGGGGTGTGACAGTATATAACCTAGAGGTTCGGGTTCTATTGGCAACTTCCTAGCAAAAGTAGGTGACACAAAAGAGTGCGTAGATCCATAATCTATCAATATAAAAGCTTTGACATTGGAGATGAGAAGATTACCCTTTACAACTGAAGTCGAGGCATTCGTAGCTTCCTTGTCCAAAGTAAATAATCGTCTTTGATCGATAACTTTCTTCCCCTTGTCTGCTGGAGCCACATAGGGATTTGATATGGTGTGGTAGTGTTCTGAGTATGGAAAGGCCTCGGTCTAGTTGCCAAGGCGTGAGATGCACCAACCCTCTACTTCTTATTCTGCTTTTTTTTTTTTGAAAAGGTCTTCTGTCATCATACCTCTTGCCCTGACTCCTCAGTCTTGACTGAAACTCAGCTTGGGACAACTTTATATCGTGCTCTATGAAATAATGCCCTCTAAATGGCAACAACATAAGTCTGTATGTTCAAAGGTGCTAACTTGCTTCGAATCACCGGTTTCAGCCCATGGATGAACTTAGCAGTCTTCTTCAACTCATTCCAAGATTTGTCAGGGTCATATGAGAGAAGTGTGGTGAACTTCGTTTCATATTGGTCCACCGTCATATTACCTTGGACAAAGGTCAGAAACTTTGCTTCTTTCTTATTCTGAGCACACTTCGAAATATATTGCTCTTTAAATGCCTCAATGAAGATCTTCCAAGTGATCTTTTGTGCTTAGCCAACAAAATAGTTCCAGCAGACGTCCACCAACAATCTGCCTCACTCTCCAACACGTAGGTAGCCAACGTCACCTTCTCAGTACTATTGCATTTCATGTACTTGAACATCTTCTCCAATTTCAGAATCCACTCTTCAACTACATTGGGATGCTTAACTCCCTTGAAGACTGGTGGGTTCATTTTCTGAAACTGCTTCAATCGGGCCATGTTTATATCCACCAAGTCTTAGGTTGGGGGCTGCACCACTTGAGGTTGTGGTGAAGGAGGTAGGGGTGCAGGTGCTTAAGGGGCTGGTTGTGGTGGCTGAGGCTCAGGTGGTGGTACTTGTGGTGCTTGTGGCGTATTCACAGCATTAGCAAAGTTCACCATAAACTGGGTGAAAGTGGCAGACATCTCCACCATGGACCGCTCAAGCCTGTTCATCCTATTGTTCAAACTCTCTGGCTGTGGGTGTGAGACCCGTATTTTATGTAGCCTGTTCCTTATGATTCCTATGTGTATGAACACTCTATTATTATAGTTGAATCATAGAAGAGTATTTACTAGATTTAAAGAGTATGTGAAATGATTTATCACGCATAAGCTACATAAAATTCTAATGTGAGCTATAAGAGTCACAGGTTAAACCAAGTGGATCTGAATCATTCTGACTGAAAATAAGAACTTAAAATGAGAAAATATGGAGAGCTTATGAAGGAAAGTCAGTTTGATTTAGTTCGAAACATAGAGAACGAGAGTAAAAGCTAAAAAGGGTAAAATTGACCTTTTTAGCGAGTTAAGGTATTTCGGGTGTGTTTACCTACCGAAAATGGCTAAAACGTAAAGACGAGAGTGTAAGACATAAGATATGACACTTTCAAAATTTTAAAAAAAGTCAACTTGGTCAAAGATTAAGGAAAAAGTCAACTATAATTAAGAAAAATTGACTTTTACCATGGTTGACTAACCATGGTTAAAAATTAACCTAAGTATGGAGAAAAAATTGGGGAAAATATTCTTGGTCAGAATACAAGATAATGATCCCCGAAAGTAAGGAAAATTTATTCGAAAGGATTCCAGATTTAATTTAATGGTTAAAAACGTAATGGGCCTAAAGTGAAGATTTTAAAGCCCATTAAGGTTTACTAAACGAAGATTGAAATTCTTAGGTCCCTTAGACCGAATTGTTGGACTGATTGATAGGTCAAATATTGAGACAATAAAAGGCCAGAGGTATAGTAAAATTTTCAGCCCGAAAGCCCATTAAGAAAGCCCAAACCGAGAGGCCCAATTGTAAAGCCCATGAGGATTAAATATCTAACCATAGTTAAAGCTAACTATGACTCATTAGATAACTCATTAGGTGACTCATAACTAAACCTTAGGAAGTCAATTATAATGGCTGAAAAGTAAGGCTTAATGGCTAAGTAAATGGCTTATAAAATCAGCCACACCATTGTCATCTTCACCATACCATTGTCGGCTACACAAGGAAACCATTGAAATACATTTATCCAAGTTTTCTCTCACTAGAAATCACTAGGATTTAGGCATATTTGGAACTTGTATTCTTCATAAAAGTTGTTCCAAATTGAGAGGATAGTGACATATGTTGGAATTGGCTATCAAGAAGCCATAGTGTGCAAACCGTGAGGCTCCAAAGTTTCGGCCAAGTGTGAACACAAATACTAGGTATATTTTCAGGCTTTCAAAATCATATATGTTAATGTATAAATGATTTTAAGTATATTGGTGTATGTTTTAAGCATTGAAACATATGAAATCACTATGATCAAGGTTAGGCCGAGAGTGAGTAGTGAAATATTAATGAATGCCCATATGATTTTAAGGCATAAATGAGTTAATGTACATGTGTTAATGATTATGGTATAGTTAGAATTAATCAATTTGATTAATTAATACATGTATTAAGTTGGCAGTCAAGGTGTTTGATAAAATGCCTAAATGAACTATGTGATGCTTAAGAACATT
Source organism: Firmiana major (assembly GCA_033439115.1). Classification (NCBI taxonomy): domain Eukaryota; kingdom Viridiplantae; phylum Streptophyta; class Magnoliopsida; order Malvales; family Malvaceae; genus Firmiana; species Firmiana major. The sequence goes on along the minus strand of CM065908.1, from coordinate 37,020,659 downwards.
GCCAACCAAGTGTTTGTGAAAATGCCTAAGTGAATTGGCTAAGAAAATAGACATAGACGACATGCCATGGTGTGACCAACGACATGGAGTACTCTCAGCCATGGCATGTGGCCGAGAGGTCCAATGGGCCAAGCCCAATTATTTTAGGCCTAATGTGATGTAATGGGTCTAGGACAAGCCCAATAAGAGTTGCTGGGCCCCACAAGCCCAATAGGCCCAACAAAAATGAATAGTAAAATGGAAATAGGCTTAAGGCATAATTAGACCCATTAAGGTTTCTTAAAGCCCATTAAGGAAAATAGACTGTATTTAATGTGAAATACAGTAGGAAAAGTATAATTAACCTGATAAATGGTTATATGCAACTCCAAAGATTATTAGAGGAGCAAATCAGATTGCTGGATCGAGCAGCGTTGAGAAAGTAAAATTTCTCGAGTGATTGCAAGTAAGGGACTTTTGTGAGTAGTTAGAGATACCTACACGTATTTTCATCTGCTTTTACATTCACTTAAAAACTTTGAGGGTCAAAGAAAGTGAATAATAATTATTGTGACCCGATAGTGGCAAATTACGATTTTTGCCCTTAGTTAGGAAAAAAGTCAACTTTTGTGAAAAGTTATAAAATGTATGGAAACCACCATTTTGAGTATTTTACTGCAGTTTAGTAGAAGAATAAATAGATGGGCTAATGATTTTAAGGTCGATGTGAATTAAGCACACTTTATAGTGCTGATTTTGATGTTTTGAAAATCATCCCTTTTTAAAGAGCCATCTATCATATTATGCGAGAATAAATCGTGCTAGAGCACAGCTCGCAGTTGATTTCATATATTTTCCACATATATTAGTGCTGGATTGTGATTCGCACTAGATTTCCATGACATGCATGATAGAGTGCGGGAGTTATTACTCTTACTCAGTTTTATATGATATATGCATGAGAGAGTGCTGGAGCGATTAGCTCGTACCCGAATTTCACATGAGATACATGACAGAGTGTTAGAGTGTTGCTCGTACTCGATTCTTCATGATTTATACATGACATAGTACTGGAGCTATTGCTTGTACTTGATTTGATGAGTTTTGTGCATAGCATGGTACTGGAGCTATTGCTCGTACTTGATTTGAACATGAACTATGCATTGACCTAGTTGCTGGAGGTTTACTTGCACTAGAGTTGAGTTTGTGATGTGAAACAGTGTTTGAGTGGAGTGTCGACTGTGAGTCGCGCTTAAAGGCATGCACTGTAATTTATGTGATATATAATACATATTGAAAACCATGCTTGATTTCCTCGTGTAGACTGAGTGTCACACTATGAGAGGTTCGCATGTGGATTTAGAGACGTGGTATGATATTCCATGGTTTGAGGGCTAAGACCTATGGCAGGCACCCCGGCTGTGATGTAGGGTCCACGGAGTATGTTGTACCATGCGAGTGGCATGGAGTACACTGTATCGTGTGGTGTTGTGGAGTTGAGGAGGATATAGCTGGCGGTTGTGATGGATTGACCCCCTCCCGTTGCAGCAGTGATGCCCCACACACCGAGATCTGTGTTGCTTAGGATCACCATTATCGGATATGGCCATAGTCCAGGATACTATTGCATTTCACCACAGAGTCTCACATGATACATCACCTGATTGACTAATTTATTTACAGATAGACCTGAGGGATGGGTCGGAATCCGATTGTTGTGATGTGAATGATTTGAATGCCATATTTACTGTGATTTAAATATACATGGCATGATTTATATAAAGGCATTGTGATATTATAAAGATGCATTATTCTGCACTACATGTCTACATGTGAGAAAGCAAGCATTATTTCTGTACATGGGATTTAATCTGTACAAGTATATATATATATTTAAAGACATGTTTTTAAAGTGAGTTAAGAAAATAATATTTTTGAGGCATAGCATTATTTTGAGTAGATAGTGTAGATGTCTACTTGCTTGCCTGATTTCCTTACTGAGCGCGTTGTATGCTCACCCCCTTTCTTTTACATCTCTCTACAATGCATCAACAGTAGAGTGAGAGCATTTGAGGGATAGTATTCCTGTTGTCCGCTGCTATTTCCTATCGATCGACAGGTATACATATTTTGTATGGTTATGTATCTAAACATAGAAACAACACAGTGATGTATATAATATATGTTATGGGGAATATATTTGTATTAGCTTTTATATGATCTCACATGTATTATAAAAAGAAGTTACAGTCAGTAACATTATATTGACATGTATGTATGATAATGGATGATATGGCATGCGGGGAAGCTAACATCGAATCACAGCCCAACCATTGAAGAGAGGAAAGGTAAGTTAAAAATGCAAAAAATTTGTAGTGGTTTTTAGTTAAGTCATGGAGGGTCGTGACAGTGGGGGAGGTACCAGAGGTGGTTGACCCTGTCTACCTCTGGCTCTTGTCCATCTCCCACTCATAATTACTCGAACACCTATACAAAGATCACAAACATGTTAGTGATTCAATGGCATATGCAAAGTATATATTTCAGACATGCATGGTATATGCGATGTATTGCTATATTAGCTAACCTACACCGAAACGATCAAACAATAAGCTGCTCTGATACTAAATAATCTCTCACACCCTGTGACCTAACCTTAGGCAAGATGCGTAAGACTAAGCGAAATCGTGTTAATAAGACAACTCAATTATCTTTAAAGGATCATTTTACTTGTTGTTTCGCATCTGATATAGTATTGATTCAATTAATTTTATGATAGGACGTCAAGACTATAACTTTATAAACTTAGTTTCCAACTTTATGAATGTTACTTAGTGTGGATTTCTTTCAAAAATCCGATAGCATAACAACTAAAACTAGATAATCCTCCCAGCACACAACTCAACAATTTTTTAAAAAACACAAATGCATTTCAACAAAATCACTTAGAAGCCACTCTATTACTTTAACCCCAAAAGAACACATGTTACTACATTAAATTTGCTCACGTCAAATAAATGTATTATTAGTCTCTAAGTTTAAAACATGGTTGACTACATATCCAGGCCTTAATCATCACAAAATATCAACAGAAATCCCAAGACAAATCGTAAGCTCACAATTTGAGTCATCCAAATCACTAACCATCATATGTTCCAAAACAATAATCTCAAACATAACGCCCACACCTAAAGCGAGTTAACCAAGCTCCATACATCGCAATAACCATTTAATATCTTTTAACAACCGAAAAGAAGAAACCTAAGTACATTCGACTAGTATCCTTACTATGAAACAAAAATTTGACTAATAAATCCCAAATAAGGACAGTCGTGCATACAAGTATGAAATAAACACAATGTAGCTGGTGTATACCTCTAATATAGATCCACTCACGACGTCGGGAGAAGTCTGTAGGTCCGATCAAGCTCACGAAAGGGAAAGCGGCTACTAGCTCACCCAAATCAATTTGAAATGTTTTGAATAAGAAGGGGTGAGCGATCACATGCTCAATAAGGTCAAATATACAATCCACGGATAGTAACATACCACCTGCATAATCTTTGTAAATTACCTTTGTTTTGACAAGCAAGTCAAAGAAATAAATAAAATTCAATCCTAGCTCATGGAAAAATATCGATTCCCAAAGAATGCAAGTAGTTAAAATCAATCAATCCTGAAAACATGCATTTAACTGATTTGGACCAAACTCAATAAGTAAAAGTCAGCTTCCCGATAGCATCAATAAATGAGCATGTGTAAACCATTAGAAAACATGCAGATAATATGAAGTAGACCATGGGCTCAATTTCAAAAGTTGTGCAAAAAGGTGAGATGCAGCAAGAATCCCTATTACAAGTTATGAGGCAAAACAAATAACTGGAAAACAAACCTATGGTTATAGTATCTACTACCTTATCCTAACTTATAAGGTTTCTAGACTGGGGTACTGAAGACTGGATCAGGGTCTACAGTAGTAGGTAGTAGTGAAATGGTATGTAACATATCACACAAAATTTGATGTATATGCCACCAATGCATAATCATGAAGCACTTGGCACCGTAGGGAAATCACATAGAACATCCAACCGGTGCTAGAGATGGCTCTCACGACCCGTAACTTGATACCATAAAGGCATTGCCGTGAAGTACTTGGCATTGTAGGGCAATCACACAGAACCTTCTACAAGCGCTAGAGATGGCTATCACGGATCATGACTGCCATACAGGCATAGTAAGGGTAGCTAGCCATCTCAGTTAAACAATTATTCATCAAACATACTCGGGTAGTAAATTCATCTCAAATCAATATCATATACACAAAAAGATATATCACTTGCCTTTAACACAACGTTTTCAACATTTATCAAACCAGTAGATCACAAGGAATTGCAAACTCTTCAAGTTCATGCAAACAACCCAAGGAATGTATTCCAAACCAAAGACAATTCACAACAAACCTTGTTTCCAATAACAACTTAAAATAAAATTTAAGAGTAATTGACATCAATTATTTCCAAATCATTAGATTTGTAAATTAAAATACGCAATGAAACATGGATATGACAACACTAAGTCCCTAACTAGAAAGCTGACATAAATCTTAGCAACTTAACGTTTCTATCAAATCTAATTCTTACCCTACGTATTCCACTAGCTACAGGTAATATATTCCTCTTACCGTACAATTGATGCGCCCTAATTACTCTCCTCGCCTTAGGCACACATATATCTGCCTAAGCTTCCTCGGCACCAGACAACGTTTCTTGCTACAAATTTCACATACAAGGAAAATCAAATTATCATTGGGTAGATTACTCAAGAAATTCCAAAGTGCCTTGTGAAATTCACAACCTATGCAAATATTATACAACCCAAAACTTGCATTGTATTCCTTATGATTCACATGCTATAAACTTTTTAATATTTTGTTTGAATTATAAGAAGAGTTTTTATTAACATGGAAGTGCAAATTAAGTAAAGAATGCTTATGAATGCATGTAAAGGACAAATAAAGGCCGAAAAGGCCACAGGCTGAACTGAAGGGATTCAAATCATTATGATTGAATATAAGAACTTAAAACATCAAAATATAGAGGGTTCATGAAGGGAAGTCGGTTTGGTTTGGTCCCGAATAGGTTGAAGTAGAGGAAAAGCCAAAAAGGGGCTAAATGATCTCGAAATGGACCGTTCGAGGTGTTTTTAGCTATTTCACTTCCCGAAAATGACCAAAATGTAGAAATGAAAGTGCTAAACACGAGAATTGACACTTTTGGATTTTTGAGAAAAAGTCAAACGTGGTCAATGGTCAAGAAAAGTCAAAGTTAGTTGGAAAGGTTGACTTTGACTAAAAAGAACTAACCATGGTTAAAATATAACTCAACTAAGGTTAAAAAGTGTGGAAGACTTGTTTTTAGCTAAAACACTCGATCTTCAACTACTTAAGCATGAAAAATTAATTTAATCAAAATTCAGATTAAATTAAATGGGTAGAAATTGATAGGCCAACTAATGGAAATTTTAAAGCCCATCAAGGTGAATTAAGTAAAGGTTGAATTGTGTAAGCCCAATGGGTCGAATTGTTGGGCCATTTAAGGGCCCAATATTAAGCAAATTGAAGGCCCAAATTGTGGTGAAAATTTTAGCCCAAAAGAAAAGCCCAAACATTAGCTTATTAGTTAAATGGTTAAAGCCCAAAACTATGTCAAGCCCAAGACCAATTAACAAGCCTAATCAATGGGCTAATTTTTAGGATATAATGGCTGATATTTAAAGAAGCAAAATCAAAATTGGCTAAGTGGGAATTATCTTCTTCATTAAGCAAAGAATAAACCACCATGGAAACATAAACTTTTAAGCTCTCTCACTCTAGAAATCACCTACCTAGAGACATATTAGGAACAAGTGATCTTCATGAAAGTTGTTTCACATTGAGATGGGAATAACATACTTCAAAACAATCCATAGAGAAGCCATATTTAAGGGGGAGAAAATATAGCAAAGTTTCGGCCAAAGTGACAACACGAAGATAGGTGAGTTTTCAAGTTTCCAACTTTAAGTATGCTTATCTAGGGATTATATTGAGTTGATTGGTGTATGTTTTATGGATCAAAACACAAAAAATCACCATGAATACATGATGGCTGAAAATGGGTATATGAGTTTTGATGAATACCCATGTGGTTTAAATACATATATGGATTAGTTAAGATGCATGGATGATGATGGTATGGTTAGTTTTAATCAATTTGTTAATTTGGATAGTTGTATGATGTTGGCATGTAATGTATGACTCGAATTTTTTATGTAGCTTATCCCTTATGATTCATATATGTAAGAACATTTATTATGTTGGTTGAATCATAAGAAGAGTATTTACTACAAGGAAATTGTAAGTAAAGTGGTAAAACACAATAAGCTACGTAAAGGTCGATTAAGGGCTATAAGAGCCACAGGCTAAACCGAGAGGATCTGAATCATTTTCACTGAAGAGAAGAACTCATGATGTGAAAATATAGATAGTTCATGGAGGAAAGTCAGTTTGATTTGGTCCCGAACACACTTAAGTAGAGGAAATGCCAAAACGGGGCTAAACGAGTCCGAAATGGTCCGTTTGAGGGGTAATTGATATATTCGCCTCTCGAAAATGGCGAAAACATAAAGATAGGAGTGTGAAGCATGGAAAGTTACACTTTTTGAATTTTGAGAAAAAATCAAACGTGGTCAATGGTTAAGAAAAGTGGACTTTGCCCAAAGTTGACTAACCATGGTTAGAATTTAACCTAAGTATGGAGAAAAAATTGGGAAAAATATTTTTAGTTAGAATACAAGATATTCATCCCCTGAAGTAAGGAAAATTTATTTGGATGAATTTTAGATTAAATTTAATGGGTAAAAATGCAATGGGCCAAAGTTGGAATTTTAAAGCCCATTAAGGTATAAACAAGTGTGGGTCGAATTTGGAGAGCCCAATGGGCCAAATTGTTAGGCCATTTGGTGGGCCCAATATGAAGACAATTGAAAGTCCAATTGGTAGAAAAATTTTCAGCCCAAAAGAAAAGCCCAAATCGAAAGCCATTAGCATAAGTAAAAAACCATTAATAAAAGGTAGCAAAATTTAATTTGGTAACCATCACTTAAAGAAAGGTAGCAAAATCCAATTTGATAACCTTAACCTTAACCTATTAAAAGTAAATTAAGGTGACTGAAAATGGTGACTTAATGGCTAAGTCTTTGGCTTATAAATACCATCCAACACATAATCATCTTCATCCTTTTCATTTTCGACAAAGTGAAGAAACCATAACCAAATAGTTTTTAAGCTTTCTCTCACTAGAAATCACTAGATTAGAGACATATTTGGAACAAGTGATCTTCATGAAAGTTGTTCCATATTGAGAGAGGAATAACATATGTTGGAATCAGCTATCAAGGAGCCATATTGAGAGAGACAAAAATCAAGGAAGTTTTGGCCAAAGTGGGAAGTATATGCTAGGTGAGTTTTCAAGCTTCCAAATTCATATATGTTAATCTATGGATTATCTGGAGTTGATTTGTATATGTTTTATAGATTGAAACACATGAAACCACTATGAACATGTGATGGTCAAAAGTTGGTATATGAGTTTTGATAAATGTTCATGTGATTTTAAGACATGTATAGGTTGATATGCATATATAGAAGATTATGGCACGGTTAGTTATAATCAAATTGTTCATATGGATAGTTGTATGATGTTGGCATGTAAGGTGTTTGATAAAATGCCAACATGAACTATAGGAAAGGCTTAAGACATGCCAACTAAGTGTTTGATAAAATGTCTAAGTGAATTGACTAGTAAATGGTCATGAGTGGCGTGGTGTTGCATAACCGACGTCATGATGGCTCTCGACCACATGCTATGGCTGAGAAGGCCAATGGGCCAAGCCGATGTGGTCTCGACCCAATGATGTGTTATGGGCCTCGGACAAGCCCAAAAAGAGTTGGTGAGCCCCACAAGCCCAATAAACCTAACGTAAATGAATAATAAAGTGAAATGTGCTTAAGATAGAGTTAGGCCCATTAAGAGTTGTTAAAACCCAACAAGAGTAAACAAGCCCATTAAGTGAAATGGACTATATTAAATGTGTAATACAGTATGAAAAGTGTAATTAACCTGTGAATGGTTATATGCAGCTTCGGAGTTTATATTGGGAGCTGATCGGACTGTGAGATTGAGCAGCACCGAGGAAGTGAGGTCACGTGACGTGACCTGAGGAAAGGGACTGATAATTCTATAGAAATAGAATTCTTTATGCTTAATTTCTTAATTAATTATTTTAATCCCCAAATTATTTTGTTAATTATCCCCTCATTTTGACTAAAATTCTCATGTTTGTAGATAAATTAAATCCAGATGAATTTGGAAAATTTTGGTAGAAAATGGACTGAAATTGGGCTAAAATCGAGATCGGACCACGCGGACAACACGAGCCATGCCATCGAGTACATCCAATTGAACAAGAAGACAGATGACATGAAAATATCTTTTCAAGAAGCCAATGGTGTGACGACAAGTGGCCAAACAATGCCAACTCATCTAGGATGGAAAAATTACAATTGTACCCCTAAATGTGTGTATAAATAAGGCATGATAGCAATTGAAGAAACTAAGTAGTTTTAGTGTAGAACTAGCTAGAGTAGTGTAGGTAGAATAGTTTTTAGTTTTACTTTTATTGTTTTTAAGCTTTCCCGTTAGTTGTTAGCCACCTTCCTCATTTTTACTGTTCATTCCATTTTTATGTTCTTCATTTTCTAATCTTAGATAATTTTTCATGGAAATCAATATCATTTCATGCTTATCGATTCTGTTAAATCCAGTTCTTTTATTTTTCAAGTTTTAATACATAGCATTTATTTCCTAGTGTAGCTCTCGGTTTGTTCAAAAATTGCTTATGTTATATTTCCTAGTGTAGCTCTCAATTTGTTCCCATATTGGTTTTATTTTTTTCTTCTTTTCGTTAGCTTTCATTGTTGCTCAAGGTTGTGGTTAGCTGATTTGATTTCATAGGCCAAGTTTGAAACCCGAGAGCAAAGCAACAACAGCAACTCGAGAGCTTTCCACTGTTCTCCCTTGTTCTATGTTTCCATTACTGTTCATCTTCATTTTTCTAAATTACATTTGGTTAACAGGAAAGTGGAGTGGCTGAAGTAGATTGTGGCCAAGACGAATGCTGTGACTTGCAACGCAGAGCAGTAAGAAGTGGTGACTGATCCTGATCGGGACAGTGTTGCTGGTACTGCAATGGAGGACTGAACCAGGAGTGAGCTGGGCGTGCGAGGAACGAGCTGCAACAGTAGTGAAGGACAGTATATAGGGTAGCGGCACCTGGACATCCTCGGTTATCAACAGCAGGAAGGATGTTGTACATCCTCTGTGTCTATTGATATTCGGTGATGAAGCAAACTGGTACAGTAGGCACAACTAGGCAGTCTGGCCAGTGAGCTTGATCAGCAGCTGTTGGACAGAGTCGGGAGTGAGAAGCACGAGTAGGTCGTGTGCAGGGAGTAGGTCTGGCCAGAAAATGCATCTTGAAGCATGTGGTAACGTGATGTGTTGGAGTTGTGCAGAGAATGATGTTGTACACGGAACCGAGGCAGAGTTGGTGGAAGCAGCAGAGTAGCACCTGGACATGCCTGGGCAGCAACATGAAAATGAAACAAAGAAGAGCATGTACAGTACCATTTCTGTACGGGACCGTTGGCCATCTTACAAACCGATCAAGGCTTTGTTTGGCATTTAACCTTTGCACAATAATCCATTTTTCTTGCATAGCCTAATTTCAATTTAATGTGTTAGCTTAAGGAGTAAAATTCTAAACTTAGTTGAATGATTAGTTATAGTCAATAGCTTGATTAGTTCATGAATTAGATTTAATTATGTCCTTAGTTCATTTCTATTTTATCGTGCATTAGGATTAATTTAGAATTTATCATGCAAAAGATATTTATCATGCATTAGTTAAATTTTATTGTTAAATTAGTAATTAGATATAATTAGGAGTAATTTAGAATTAATATTTTAGACATTTAGGCTTGTAGTTATTTTCTTAATTTTTCAAGGATTATATTTCTTTAATTTTTAAGTTAGTTTATTTTGCATTTTGATTAATTAGTTTTATTGCATTTTATGATTGTTCAATTTTAGCTTAATTAATTTTGCTTCTCTATTTTAGCATTTTATTTTAATTGCGTTAATTAATTTTAACTGTTTTAATTATTTTTGTAGGTTTTTGCTTTTAATTGCTTAGAACACTGTAAGTAAATTTTGCTCTATTTAATTTTCATCAGTTTACAATTTTTATTGTTTTTAGTATTTTTAATTCTAGCTTTGTAGATCACCCACTAAGACTCCATAATTTGCTAGGATATACTTAGCGTAAGATTAACTGGTAGTTAATTAGGCTAACCAACTTCTCTGAGGGACGATAACTCGGGACTCAAATCTCATTATTACTTGTACGACCTGTGCACTTGCGGATAATACGTTTAGATTGTATCAAGTTTTTGGCGTCGTTGCCGGGGAGGTCTTAATTAGTCATTAATTAATATTGGTGAAATAATGCTAAGGTGTAATTCTAGCTTTTAAATATTTAGGTTGTAAATATTTAGAGCCTTACTTAGGTTAGTTAAATTTTCTCATAATTAATTAAAAAAAGAAAAATAAAAAAACTTAAAAATTTTTTTTCTAAGGACTTTCTGATATTTGCATGCGTAGAGCCAAGAGTTATGATTGCTTTCCTCTAGATCCTGAAATTGAATGAACTCTTAGGAAAATTCGAAAGGATTCTAGGAAATTTATAGCTCCGCTGCAAAACACCATGGCAGAAAATAGGAAAATCAAGACCGTTGGAGATTATGCGACACCGACGATTGGAGGATCTTATACCGGCATTAGGCCACCCACATGCTCACCTTGGGCAATTCCTGGACCTGTGCAACACGTTCAAGCACAATAGATTATCTGATGATGCGCTTAGACTTAGACTATTCCCCTACTCACTTAGGGATAGGGCACGACACTGGTTAACCTCCTTACCTCCAAGATCCATTTCTACATAGGATAGGTTAGCATATTAATTTCTAGCCAAGTTTTTCCCTCCCTCTAAAATGGCCAGACTCCGTAGTGACATATCTTCCTTTGCCCAGGTCGACTCTGAATCTCTTTACGAAGCATGAGAACAATATAAGGAGCTTCTTAGGAAGTGCCCTCACCATGGCCTACCTTTATGGCTACAAGTCCAAACTTTCTACAACGGACTTACAAGCCAAAATAGGACCATCGTGGACGCTGCTGCGGGTAGAGCCCTGATGTGCAAAACATAGGAGGAAGCTTATGAGCTCTTAGATAAGATGGCGGCTAACAACTATCTATGGTCCTCGGAGAGGCAATTACCAAAGAAGTTGGCGGTTATTTATGAGCTCGACACATTGTCTACCTTGACCTCTCAAATTGCTAACCTTACGAAGAAGGTAGAGTCACTTAGTACCCAACATAATCCTTCCACCAATCCTAACCCTTTGTATTATGTCCAAAGTCCTTTTCTTTCCTGCTAGCTGTGTAGTGGTACCCACTTTGTAGATAGGTGTCTGCTCAACTTAGAATCGGTTCAGTATGTTACCCCCTCTAAGCAATAGAACAACCCTTTTTTAAACACCTATAATCTAGGGTGGAGGAACCATCCTAACTTTTCCTGGAGCCAAAACCAAGGGCAAACTTCTAACTCTAGACCAGTAGGACCCCCTAGTTTTCAAGCTTCATAGGTTTAGGTACCACCACAACATTAATTTCCTCACCACCCATTATCTTAGTATCCATATCATCCACCTCATCAACCACCCCCACAAAAATTTCAACATCATCCATCACCACCACCACCACCACTTATGCAGCCCCAATTTACCATGCACCAGCAGCTAAGAAGAAGCCCTCGTTTGAAGAAATGTTCACGACTATCCTACAAAATCAAGCTCCTTCAATTAAGAACTTAGAAGTTCAGGTTAAACAAATAGCTAGTGCTCTTAACCAGCGTCCACAAAGGACCCTTCCCAGTAATACTGAAGTTAATCCTGTTAGGCAAAGGGAGGGTAAAGAACATGTGAAATCCGTCACCTTTAGGAGCAGCAGAGAGCTAGATGAACCATAAGTTAAGTCTAGACCTGAATAGTCCATAGTTGAAGAATCCTTAGGTTCTAAAGATGCAGCTCAGAAGGAGCAGAAACATCAGGATCAAGCTGCAAAGGAATCCAAGTTAGGTGCTTCTTCATCTATACCTTATTCTACTTCACAGCCTTCCTTATCCTCTGATGCTATACATGTTTCCATTGCATCCTCTCCAGCTAGACCACCAGTACCTTTTCCTCAGAGATTCCAAAATCAAAAACTGGATCAACAATTTGCCAAATTTCTTAAGGTTTTTAAGAAACTTCACATCAACATTCCTTTCACAGATGCTTTAGAGCAAATGCCAAGTTATGTGAAGTTTTTGAAGGACATCCTCTCTAGGAAAAAAAGATTAGAAGATTATGAGACAGTGGCCTTAACGGAGGAATGTAGCGCTATTATTCAGAGGAAATTATCCCCCAAGCTCAAAGATCCCGAGAGTTTTACCATACCCTGCACGATTGGAAATCAGTTCTTTGGTAGAGCCCTATGTGATTTAGGAGCTAGTATCAATTTCATGCCTTTCTCAATTTATCAGAAGTTAGGAGTAGGGGATGCCAAGCCCACTACAGTGACCCTTCAGCTAGTTGATCGATCCATTAAATATCCGAAGGGGGTCATTGAGGATGTCTTAGTTTAGGTGGACAAGTTTATTTTCCCTACAGATTTTATTATTTTGGATATGGAGGAAGAAAAGGGAAGTCCCCATTATACTAGGCAGACCTTTCCTAGCTACTGGTAGAACAGTAATTGATGTAAAAAAGGGGGAGTTAACAATGAGAGTTCAGGATCAGGAAGTGAAGTTTAATGTTTTCAAACCTTTGAAGCTCCCTGATGACTCTCAAGAGTGTTTTAAGATGGAGATTGAGGAGGATAGAAGGCTTGAGCACAAGAAATCTGAGAGAATGAGGGAAGTAGATAGAGCTAAGGAGGAATTAACAGTTAACATTCTATCACCATTGTGGATGATCCTCCTACTCTTCACCCTGCTGCTGAGTGCTATTTTCTTCAGCTGCATTTGAAGTAGCTGTGTTTTTTTTTCTTTTCACTTTGTATATAGTTCTTTTTCTTTTTCTTTTGTGTTGTTTTTTTCTTTGTTTATGTTGCAGATTTCTTTTCCAGCATTACGTTTTCAATCAAGCTTTAGTTGTTCATCATTATCAGAAAGGGGAGTACTCTGTTCTTAAGCTTAAATTCTTACATTATCTGCATACTGAGGACACTGTGCACTTTAAGTTTGGGGGAGGGGATATCACTTGAGCAATTTTTGTGAAAAATTGGAAAAATTTTCAAATTTTTTTTCAAAAATCTGAGAAAGAATTTTCAAAATATTTTCGATAATATGAGCTTAAGTTGTTTGATTTTGGGATGATTTAGTGCTTAGCATGTAGTTTTCCCATATTCCGATGATATGACCCCATGATTTAGTCTAATTTTGATTAACTAAAAAACATGATAATAGGAAAAACATGAAGTTGAATTCTTGAATTTTTCTTAATTCTGATTGTGATTGCCTCATCTTTTGCACATGTCATGTCTTGAATCGGTATATTTATTTAGAGAAAGCTTATGTGGACATAGGATTGCATTTGTTCAATTGATTTGGTGCATCATATTCTAGAATTTGTTTGATTTGATCTCGAGGTGAAATATTAGATCACACTTAATTAGGGAGATGATTTAGGCCATCTTTGGATCGTTTGAGCCTTTCTAGCCTTCCTTGTACATACTCTACCCCTAGTCACCCATTTGGGCCAAATAAGCTTTTCTCAGTAAATATTTCAGTAAAATTTTTTTATAGCTTAAATACTCTATTCCTATCCCTTACCCCAAAAGCATGAAATGTCATTGGGATATATTATGAGCTATATAGGTATTAAGCGATAGTGAAGGAGTATGTATTAAAAAAAATGAAAGAAAAAGAAAAAGAAAAGAAGAAAGAAGAAAAATACAAAAATAGAATAAAAAGTTTAGTGAAATAAATAAGTTTGGGGGAAATGATTTGAGCTCTTACATTAAGATCCTAAAAGTAATGCATGTTAAGGGGTAATTAAACCTAAATTGACTTTATCATACCTTAGCCTCAGCCTTACATTACAAGCTTAATGAAGTCTTATTGATCTTTGGTTAAGTGTGATTACCTTAGTGGAGAGAGAAGTGAAAAGCACACTTATGGGAATGATCACATGTCGTTGACTTTGCATTCACTGTGTTTACATAATCTGATCCGGATAATGTACTATGAAGCGACTTTGACATTTTTCACACACTCACGAGGAGTCCAATTTGGGTTAGGACTTATGATTGAATGATTCTGAATGTTGGACTTGTAATTGTGAGTCTTTGAGATCATAGTTTGTACTTTTTCTTTGAGGATGATATTGGGGAAATCATTGTGTTTAGTACTTGTCATTCCTACAATTATTTTGTTTTGCTTGAGGACAAGCAAAAGCTCAAGTTTGGGGGTGTGATAATTCTATAAAAATAGAACTATTTATGCTTAATTTCTTAATTAATTATTTTAATCCCTAAATTATTTTGTTAATTATCCCCTCATTTTGACTAAAATTTTCATGTTTGCAGATAAATTAAATCCGGATGAATTTGGAAAATTTCGGTAGAAAATGGACTGAAATTGGGCTAAAATCGAGATCGGACCACGCGGACAACACGAGCTATGCCACCGAGCACATCCAATTGGACAAGAAGACAGATGACATGAAAATATCTTTTCAAGAAGCCAATAGTGTGACGACAAGTGGCCAAACAATGCCAACTCATCTAGGATGGAAAAATTACAATTGTACCCCTAAATGTGTGTATAAATAAGGCATGATAGCAATTGAAGAAACTAAGTAGTTTTAGTGTAGAACTAGCTCGAGTAGTGTAGGTAGAATAGTTTTTAGTTTTAGTTTTATTGTTTTTAAGCTTTCCCGTTAGTGTTAGCCACCTTCCTCATTTTTACTGTTCATTCCATTTTTATGTTCTTCATTTTCTAATCTTGGATAATTTTTCATGGCAATCAATATCATTTCATGCTTCTCGATTCTGTTAAATCCAGTTCTTTTATTTTTCAAGTTTTAATACATAGCATTTATTTCCTAGTGTAGCTCTCGATTTGTTCAAAAATTTCTTATGTTATATTTCCTAGTGTAGCTCTCGGTTTGTTCCCATATTGGTTTTATTTTTTTGTTCTTTTCGTTAGCTTTCATTGTTGCTCAAGGTTGTGGTTAGCTGATTTGATTTCATGAGCCAAGTGAGAAACCCGAGAGCAAAGCAGCAGCATCAACTCGAGAGCTTTCCTCTGTTCTCCCCTATTCTATGTTTCCATTACTGTTCATCTTCATTTTTCTGAATCACATTCGGTTAATAGGAAAGTGGAGTAGCTGAAGCAAATTGTGGCCAAGACGAATGCTGTGACTTGCAACGCAGAGCAGTAAGAAGTGGTGATTGATCCTGATCGGGACAGTGTTGTTGGTACAACAATGGAGGACTGAACCGGGAGTGAGCTGGGCGTGCGAGGAACGAGTAGCAACAGTAGTGAAGGACAGTATACAGGGTAGCAGCACCTGGACATCCTCGGTTATTAGCCGCAGGAAGGATGCTGGAGATCCTCTGTGTCTACTGATATTCGGTGGTGAAGCAAGCTGGTCTCATGGGCACAGCTAGGCAGTCTGGCCAGTGAGCTTGATCAGCAGCTGTTGGACAGAGTCGGGAGTAAGAAGCAGGAGTAGGTCATGTGCAGGGAGCAGGTCTGGCCAGAAAATGCATCTTGAAGCATGTGGTAACGTGATGTGTTGGAGTTGTGCAGAGAATGATGCTGTACACAAAACCGAGGCAGAGTTGGTGGAAACAGCAGAGTAGCACCTGGACACGCCTGGGCAACAACATGAAAATGAAACAAAGAAGAGCATGTATAGTACCATTTCTACACGGGACCGTTGGCCATCTTGCAAACCGATCAAGGCTTTGTTTGGCATTTAACCTTTGCACAATAATCCATTTTTCTTGCATAGCCTAATTTCAATTTAATGTGTTAGCTTAAGGAGTAAAATTCTAAACTTAGTTGCATGATTAGTTATAGTCAATAGCTTGATTAGTTCATGAATTAGATTTAATTATGTCTTTAGTTCATTTCTATTTTATCATGCATTAGGATTAATTTAGAATTTATCATGTAAAAGATATTTATCATGCATTAGTTAAATTTTATTGTTAAATTAGTAATTAGATATAATTAGGAGTAATTTAGAATTAATATTTTAGACATTTAGGCTTGTAGTTATTTTCTTAATTTTTCTAGGATTTTATTTCTTTAATTTTTAAGTTAGTTTATTTTGCATTTTGATTAATTAGTTTAATTGCATTTTAGGATTGTTCAATTTTAGCTTAATTAATTTTACTTTTTTATTTTAGCATTTTATTTTAATTGCGTTAATTAATTTTAACTGTTTTAATTATTTTTGTAGGTTTTTGCTTTTAATTACTCGGAGCACTGTAAGTAAATTTTGCTCTGTTTTATTTTCATCAGTTTACAATTTTTATTATTTTCAGTATTTTTAATTCTAGCTTTGTAGATCACCCACTAAGACTCCATAATTTGCTAGCATATACTTAGAGTAAGATTAACCGGTAGTTAATTAGGCTAACCAACTTCTCTAAGGGATGATAACTCGGGACTCAAATCTCATTATTACTTGTACGACCCGTGCACTTGCGGATAATACGTTTAGATCGTGTCAGGGACTTTTGAGAGTAGTTAGAGATACTTGAACGTATTTTTGTCTGATTTTGCATTCACTTAAAAACTCCAAGAGTGAGAGAAAGTGAATAATAATTATAGCAACTCGATAGTGGTAAATTACGATTTTGCCCCTAGTTAGGAAAAAAAGTCAACTTTTGAAAAAAGTTGTACAAAGCATGGACAACCCGTTTTTGAGTGTTTTTACTGCTGTTTAGTAGAAGAGTAGGTAGATGGGCTAATATTTTCTTAGTTGATGAGAAATAGCATAATTTATAGTACTGATTTTTATGTTTTGAAAATTATCCCTTTCAAAGAGCCATATATCGAATTATGTGAGAACAAATCGTGCTAGAGCACAGCTCGCACTTGATTTTATATGTTTTCCACATAAGTTTATGCTGGAGTATGACTCGCACTAGATTTCCATGACATGCATGATAGAGTACTAAAGCGTTGCTCGTACTCAGTTTTATATGTTTTATGCATGATACAGTGCTAGAGCTATTGTTCGTACTCAGTTTTTATATGATTTATGCATGATAGAGTACTGGAGCATTGCTTGTACTCAGTTTTATATGTTTTATGCATGATAGAGTGCTGGAGCTATTGCTCGTACTCAGTTTTATATGATTTATGCACGATAGAGTACTGGAGCATTGCTCGTACTCAGTTTTATATGATATGCATGATAGAGTGCTGGAGTGAATTGCTCGTACTCGAATTTTACATGAGATGCATGACAGAGTGCTAGAGCGTTGCTCGTACTTGATTCTTCATGATTTATACATAACATAGTACTTAAGCGATTACTCGTACTTGATTTGATAAGTTTTTTGCATAGCATGGTACTAGAGCGATTACTCGTACTTGTTTTGAAATGAAAACTATGCATGACCTAGTGCTGGAGGTTACTCGCATTAGTGTTTGATATTTGAGATGCATAAACAGTGTTTGAGCGAAGTGTCGACTATGAGTCACACTCAAAGGCGCGCATTGTAGTTTTACTATGATATATAAGACATGTTAGAAAAATTGTGACGATTTCCTCGTGTAGACTAAGTGTCACACTGTTGAGATGTTCACACGTGGATTTAGAGATGTGGCATTGATTTTCCATGGTATAAGGGCTAAGACATATAGCAGGCACCCTAACCATAAGATAGGGTCCACAGGTGTACGTTGTACCGTGCATGTGGCACAGAGTACATTGTACTGTGTGTTGTTATGGAGTTGTGGAGTTGAGGAGTTGATAGCTGGCAGTTGTGATGGACTGACCCCCCTCCCGTTGCGGCAGTGATTTCCCCACACACCGAGATTGTGTAGCCTAGGATCACCATTATAGGATATGGCCATAGTCTAGGATATTATTGCGTATAGCCATCGAGTCTCACATGATATATCACTTGATTTTATGATACGAGTAGACTTGAGGGATGGGTCAGAACCCGGATTGATGTGTTGTGAATGATTGAAATGCCATATTTACTGTAATTTGAATATAAATGGCATGATTTATTTAAAGGCATTATGAAATTATAAAGATGCATTGTTTTGCACGGAATGTCTATGTTTTGAGAACTTAGCATGATTTTGTACATGGGATTTAATCTATACAATTATATATATTTTAAAACTCATGATTTTAAAGTGAGTTAAGGAAATAATATTTTCAAGGCAGAGCATTATTTTTAGTACATAGTGAGGATTTCTACTTGCTTGCTTGATTTCCTTACTAAGCTGTGAGCTCACCCCTTTTTTTATTTCCCCCTCTCTACAGAGCGTCCCTAGAAGTTGAGCACGACTGAGGTCTAGTATTCCTTGTGTCTGTTGCACTCCCATCGAGCGAAAGGTATACATACACATGTACAATGTTGTCTTTGAACATGTAACAGCACAGTGATGTAAACAATGTAAAATGTGGGGGATATTTTTGTAATTGTATTTATTATATGTGAGCTCACTATGAGCCAAAAGTATTTACAGTCAATATATAGTTTATATTGACATGTAAAAATGATATGGTCAGTAAGGAAGATGATATTGATACCAAATCACAGCCCAAACATTGGTGAAGAGAAAGATAAGTAAAACGCAAGAAATTTGTAGTGGTTTTTAGTAGTACAAGTCACGGGCGGTCGTGACAGAATGGTATCAGAGCTAGGTTTTGGTCTGATGTGAGTCGGTATGAGTAATTAGGAAAGTTTACATCCCCATATTATTATGTTGTGTTCAGTTACAAGTGTGTGTACCGAGATGGGAATTGCATAATTAATGGTTATGAATACCGGAATCAAGCCATTATGGCTAATACCAGCTGTGGTAGAGGGGCTAGAGGTAGGGCTCGAGACCATAGAGGTAGACCTGAGAGCCAAGATGAGTCTTCATCTAACAATGAGACTCCAGGTCCCACTGAGGTACCAGAGAGTACGGAGGTGCATTTTTTGAGATTAGAGCATAGCCTAGAGACTATAGTTGAGTTACTGGCACAGACTATGCCAAGTAGATAGGGACAGGATATAGGGACTACGAATGGAAAGGCAACTGCCCCTGATATGCTCGCACAACCAGTTCAGACGCCACAACCTGTAGATACTCTTATTGCTTCAATGCAATGCAGTAGTGGACTGGGGTACGATTGTGGTCTTGATAGGTTACAGCAGTTCCAAAAGTTTGGTCAGTTGTTGATTAGTGGGGTTAAGGACCCAGTGATTGCTGAGGATTGGATTGAAGAGATCGAGAAGTTGTATGGATTCTTTAAGTGTACGACTTCAGAGATGGTTGCATTTTCTACGTTCCTATTGAAGGGAATGACAGTGCATTGGTGGAAGTCCACCAGGTCGATATTGAGAGCCCGACACACTGAGATTAGTTGAGAGATATTTTTGGATGCCTTCAGGAGGCAGTTCATTCTAGATACAGCACAGCAGAAGCTGCAGATGGATTTCTTAAGGTTGAGCCAAAGGAGTCTATTAGTAGATGAGTATGAGACACGATTTATATCCCTGGGAAGGTATAACCCTGACACTATGTATAGTGAGACCAGAAAGGTCCTTAGATTTATTGATGGACTAAGATCAGTACTACGGTCTAAGTTGGTACCACTTGATATCTCTACATATGAGGAGGCAATGGCAGGGCCTCTGAGTCCAGGACGGTTACTTGGAGTAGAGATAGAGATAGAAAGAGGTCAGTTAGAGATAGAGGTTTCAGTTATCGAGGATGGAGGAGACTCTTCGGTAAGAGACCACATATTGAGGAAGTACAAGAGAGACTTGTTAGACCTCCTACATTTTGACCATAGCTCCAGCTAGGGGCATTGTTATTGGAGGACAGAGGCCTACTACCGAGCAGTGTGGTAGACGTGGTAGATACCAAGATGCTAGACCTTATCCGATAACTATCAAATTGTGTTTTCGATGTGGGAAACTAGGGCAATTGCTAGGGCTTACCCAGAGATGATTAAGACTGGCCCACATAAGGGTAATGAGCCAAAGAGAGCTCTAATTGATACTTTTGCTCTGAGAAGGAGACCAACAACTGAAGAGTAGGGGAAAAGGATATGACAACTAATCTAATTTTGCTAAGTATGAGCGATTTTGATGTAATCCTAGGAATGAATTGGTTAGCTGCAAACCATGTTGTTTTGGATTGTTATGCTAAGATGGCTATGTTTCCTACCCCAATGGAAGATATTGTAAAGTTTATTGAAAAGAAATGAAAGAAGTAGTTGTAGTATTTAGTAAAATGATTTACTATACTAACTAAGAATCCAAAATGTCGAAGGTTTCATTCCGTACGTGATTGATACAGATAAGCCGCATCCAGAATTGGAAGATATCCCTATGGTTAGGAAGTTCCCAGATGTTTTTCTAGATGAATTACCAGGATTACCACCAGATAGAGAGATGGAGATTCTGTATAGATTTGGTACCTGGTACCGAGCCTATTTCGAAAACCACCGTATCGCATGGCCTTAATTGAGTTGGAGGAACTCAAGAGACAGTTCTAGGTTGTCACGCCCCGGAAGTGCGGAAAATATGGCTAATTTAAAACTTTTTACTCATTAGTTCACAATTAAGAGTGCATTCCTGTGCAGTGTCCTACATCATCACCTATATTATACCTCAGGATCTCGTCATTGAATAGTATATATTATATCATATACATTACTGGACCTCAAGTTAATTAATCCTAATACATCCCATACAATGTTATACATCAAGTGTCTGCAATTACAGTAATTGTCTGGGTACATGAAAAGATAAAAGATACCTCAAAATACAATATATGGCCTGGAGCTCAAGTCCTCCACTAGCCACTACTCCGTACGTCGCAGGAAAACTCTTTTCACTTAAAGAAATCTGGGGGGAAAGAAAACAGGGTGAGCTTCTAAATCGCTCAGTAAAGGGGGTAAGGGACTCATTTCATAAACCAAAATGCACATCACAAAATATTTATTTGTATGTGAAACTCATTAATCTCATTTGAAAATCATAGCATGAAAGTACTCAAAACGACATTCTCATGTCTCAAATCATGTGAAAACATGAAGTAAAAAGGCTCAGTCTAGAGCAGTAACAAAGCATGTGAAAATAATGCGATAAACGCTTTCTTAATTAATGTGATAAAATCACTGTAAAAATAATGCACGTGGCACAGCCACTAAACACAAATGGCATAGCCACTGATTTAAATTCACACGTGGCATAGCCACTAAACACACGTGGCATAGCCACTGATTTAAATTCACACGTGGCATAGCCACTAAACACACGTGGCATAGCCACTGATTTAAATTCACACGTGGCATAGCCACTGGATAGGGTTTCACGTGGCAACGGCCACCAATTAGGGTTCTCACGTGGCAACGGCCACCAAATAGGGTTTCTCACGTGGCAACGGCCACCAAAGGGGGGTTTTCACGTGGCAACGGCCACCAAATAGGGTTTCTCCCGTGGCAACAGCCACCAATGGGGTTTCTCACGTGGCAACGGCCACCAATGGGGTTTCTCACGTGGCAACGGCCACCAAATAGGGTTTCTCACGTGGCAACGGCCACCGAATATATGTGGCATAGCCACAAAATGGGTTACTCTCACGTTACCAGAACGGAGAAGAAATCGGGCTTACATGCTACCAGAGCAATGCCCGGTGTGTACTCAAAATTACACACCTAAGTCTTATCACACAAGACTGGTTTGCCTTCACGTAGAACTCATAATGGTTTTTCTCTCATAAAACTCATTCGAAAATCGTTTTATACTCAACATAAAACATAATAAAACCGAGTTCCAACTGGCAAAGCACGCACACATTTCTCAAATCTCGATATTGCCTTAACGTAGAGCCCAATTCATTACTCACACAAATTCGATGGTTTATAAAGCAATTTCACACTCAGCTTATAAACGCATAAAACAATGCGCTCCAATCGGCTATAAAAATCGTGTGCAATTATAACTCAACACAACACTCAACATGCTTGTTTTATAACCACAAATCATGCTATAATAGTTTACAAATCACATACACAAATGGTTTAGATTTCCCTTACCTCTTTGCACCTCGTATAGTGTAATCGTTTCCCCCGTATCACGGACTAGCCTCGCATTCCACTCTAGAACTCCCGAGCTGTCCAAACGATGTTAAAACATCAATACTCAATTATCTCATAAACCTCAATTCTCAAAATCGAGCATATTTGCTCATAACTCCTCGAATCTCTCGATTCTCGTAACTCTACCCCAAACTACACTCTCATTCACAACATCTCAACGTTCTACATTTCTCATGCCAATTATCTATGCTAATTCACCACATTGTCTAAATTTCCATTTATAGCACAAATTCTCAAAATTGCCAAAATTTCCAAATATCATTACCACTCCAACCACATTGCAATTTCATCAATCCCTAATCATTTTTCAGCTATCTCAACGCAATGCTAACAACTAACATCACCAAAATCACCTCAATTAGAAGGATCGAAGTTTAGAAATTACCCAAAACTTGTGGAGAGCTTATCTCTTGCCTCGATTCGATCCGTCTTTCGATTTCCAAGTATGTTGTTCTCCCTTTGATGAGGAACAACTTTCCTTCCTG
Organism: Firmiana major; assembly: GCA_033439115.1. NCBI lineage: Eukaryota > Viridiplantae > Streptophyta > Magnoliopsida > Malvales > Malvaceae > Firmiana > Firmiana major. Next base: position 36,997,631 of record CM065908.1, on the reverse strand, counting down.
CCACAACTTCTGATTTGGCCGAAAATGGGTGCTTTGGATGAGTGAGAAAGTTAGGTTTCGGTAAAAATGGGGGTTGGAAGAGAGAGAAAGTGAAATTGCAGGAGAAAAACAAGGGTTCCTTATATAGACTGGAGGTAGGAGATCGATCTGGCTCATGAGGAGATCGATCTGCGTTTGAATTTTTGGGACGATTTGGGGCAATTTATGCCTAGGAGATCGATCTGTCGAGGGGTGAGATCGATCTCTTTATGGCTTTATGAGATCGATCTGCTCCTTGAGGAGATCGATCTTCTCCCAAACAGAATCATTTAGAGATCGATCTCTTCCTCATGAGATCGATCTTCTCTCAAACAGATTCATAAGGAGATCGATCCTCTTCCATTGGAGATCGATCTGCTCCTTAAATTCCTCCTTCCTTGTCATTTTTAACTCACCAGATCGATCTCTCCTTCTCCCAGATCAATCTGCTCCTTAAATTTCTCCTTCTTTGTCGTTTATAACTCACCAGATCGATCTCTCCTTCTCCCAGATCGATCTGTCCTCATAGTTTCACATTTATTTTAACACTTAACATATAAATCTCCAATTATCATTCCCACAATTCACTTAGCTCAATAAATTACACTTCAATTATTATTACATCAATAAAATATGTCTGAAATTCTCAGATCTCACATAGGTACTGTTGGATATGGGGTTTATCAAATCGAGTGTTTCACCTTGGGAAACACCGGTTTTGTTTGTGAAGAAGAAGGATGAAAGCCTCCGATTTTGTATTGACTATAGATTTTTGAATAAGGCTACCATCAAGAATAGGTATATGTGACACCCCTCATAAGTTTAACCTTGTATATCTACATAAATGAATTCATAAGTATGGTGATATACTTGTAATGTGAAGTATATGTAATGTAATTCCATAAGTTTAAGGTACACACATGTAATAAGAGTTGTGATTGTACGTACAAGTTGCATTATGTATGAATATGAGGAAATGGACTTAAACATGTGAAGAATGGTAGTAGAATGGAAATTGAGTAATATGGTAAAATGGAAGGAGGATTGCATAAGTTATGCACTTCCATTTGGTCTATATTAAGTACCTTTAGTTATACAAAGATTTCACACAAGTTTTAATAGGTATAAAGTATGAATAGATGCCATTTTCGAATCTCAAAGATTATTGGATGAGAAAATTACCATAGCAACAAAATGTATGAAGTTTGGTTGGAGTTGCTGCAGAAAAACTGTAGAAAATCTAGAAATATGAATGACAGATTGATCACATAGGATGAGAGATCGTTCTGGAAGAGCCAAAACACTCTTATTTTAAGCTATGGAATAAGACAAATCGATCTCCAATGGAACCAAATCGATCTCCTAAGCATTCTGTAAAATACAGATAGATCTCCCTTAAGACCAGATCGATCTTTTGAACCTTCTGCAAAATGTAGATCGATCTTCCCCAAGACCAGATCGATCTCCTTAACCTTCTGTTTGAAGCAGATCGATCTGAACCCTCGACAGATCGATCTCCTGCCTTCAAAATATCATGGAAAAAAGGATTTTAAGAGGACCAGATCGATCTCTACCCAATGCAGATAGATCTCATCAAGCAAATTCTATAAATATGATGTAGTTGGATCTACAATTTTCTGAGATAAAACCAATCTTTTTCATTTCCAACCTAAAACCTAGCTTCTCACTCCTAAATCCACACATTTTCAGTAAGATTTGAGGGAAAGCTATTAGAGGCAAAGTTGTTCACATCAAAGAGAAGAAGAACATAGTTTGGAGGCATTTCCCTACTTGTTGGATTGAAGAATCAAGGTGCAATTTCATTTGGTGCAAAGAGAAGAACAAACTAGGTGAGTTTCTAATGGAAATATTCAAGCACATTGTTTGGATATTGATGTGGGGAATGATTTGGTATGCATAGAAATGGTAGAAACTACTTAGAGTAGAATGAATCCACCATGACCTAAAAATGGTCTAGTGTGAGAAAGTAAAATGTTTTGAGATTAATGATGAATGTGGTATCTTGAAGTGATAATAGTGTTATGAGTATGATTTTAAGATGTTGTTAGTGAATAAATAAATAGTAAGATTTACCAGAAAAGAGGTAAAATATGGATTAAGGCATTGGTAAATGTATGATGAATTACATTGACTAGTGTAGTCAAAATGTGAGTTAACAACATTAACTCAAGTGACTTGGATGAATGAATCGCAGCTCCAGAGGATACACTGGAGCAAGGCGAACTAAGAGCGCAAAAGGCTAAGAGGAAAAAAGAGTCGCACTCAAGTAAATTACGATAAGGGAATTCTGTGGACTCTTAGAGATATCTGTGCGCAATTTGGGTGCTTAAATGCTTTGCTAGAATGCATGAGTTATTAGGAAATGATATTGGGTGATTAAAGGGTAAAAGTTAGGTGTTTGAGAAAGTACATGAAAATAAAAGCATAATTCGTTGGAAAATCATGTTGTATTGCTTTTTAGCAAATGATTAGTAGGTTGGCTAACATTTGAAATGTTTTGTAAAAGAAATGAGATGTTTTGGTTTGTTAACCATACTTTGCAAAGAATTGAGCCACCTACATGGTTTTCGTGAGGATAAAAGTGTGCTAGAGTATGACTCGCATGAGATTTGATGTGTTTTATACGCATGAGTGTTAGAGCTTAGCTCGCACTAGTTTTCACATGGATTTCATACTGGTTTTGGTATGGTGCTTGGAGCTTAGCTGGCATTAGATGCCCACCTTATTTGTTATCATTCTTGGAGCTTCGGGCATACTGGGTGTCGCACCGATTAAATAGGTTCGCACATGTATTTGTGATATTTTGACATGTTGATAGCTGTGTTAGGAGCTTCAGGTAGACAAGAGGTTGTACCGATTAAATAGGCTCACACGCGCGTTTGAGATGTTGTGTGATATGATATGTTGATATGGGTCTACGGAGTTCGTTGTACCGTACAGGTAGCATGAAGTACGTTGTACCGTGTTGAGATGTGATATGTCGTCTTTGGACGAGATCTGCTATGGACCGGCGGGCAGGATTTGACCCACCTCCCGTGTGGAAGCAGATAGCGGTGATATTCCGCACACCTGATCCGTGTAGCCGATATCACAGGATATGGCCATAGTCCTAGAGGTTATTTCCTTTATTGAATTGCCTATCTCACATGTCTATTGCTTTGTGAATAAATCCATGTTCGAAAAGATTTGTGGGTCAGGACAGTCCAAGGGAGGGGCTGAGACCTGACAAGTGTTGAATTGTTTTGAGATATAGGTTTTGTTAATGGTTTCAAAGTGCACTGATACATGATGTTTAATGCCATGCTTACTTATGAAATATGCATGATGATTAATGCCATGCTTTACTTATAAATTATGCATGATGCTTAATGCCATGCTTTGAATAGGTTTTGTGCACTAAATTTTAATAGCATGAATTGCTTTACATACCATTGACATAATTATACACTCATGTTTTGAGATAAAAGGATGAAATAAATGTTTTTGAGCATGGTATCACGATCACGTAGATAGTGCAGTATCTACCTATTCGCATGATTGCCTTACTGAGCGTGTGGCTTGCTTTCCTCCCTTATTTTCCCCCTCTCTACAGAGCTTTGAGTATAGATTGAGCGTGACTGGAGGCTTATCCCTTTTGGTATCCGCTGCATCCCATCGTGTAATGTGTACACACTTGAATTGATTTGTATCTAAACTAGACATAGCACAGTAGCATTTTGTATGTAACTATTGGGGATGTAAAGCAATAGTAAACACATGTAAATAGCACTCTGATTTAATTATACAAGTGTTTATCTTATTTTAAAAAGGAAATTTAATTGATATGGTGGAATGAGATAGACATTGACACACAGCCTAACTGTTGAGAGTGTGATTGTTCACGATTGAGGAAGGATGATTAATAAATGATGCATGAAAATGTAAAAAATTTATATGTATTTTGGTAAGTTGAGGGTCGTGACAAAAGTTGGTATCAGAGCCGAGTTGGTCTGACGTGTGTCGTGTCTAAAATAGTTAATAAGTTGGAAAATTACATCCCTATGTTACTGTGCTTGTTTAGATACAAATTGTGTGTGTGTTGATGGGTTGACTAAGAATTTGATGTGAATGTAGGGAATTGAGGAATTATGCCAATACCAGTCATGGTAGAGGGGCGAGTGCACAAGTTAGAGGCCGTAGGGGTAGGCCTAGGGGTCGTGTTGAGGCAGAAACACACGAGGCTCAGGAAGAGATTGAGGTGGAGGCTGAGGTTGAGCATGCTCCACAGGGTCCAAAGGATAGACCCGAGAGTATTGAGGCTCGCTTCGCGAGGATTGAGAGGAGCATTGAGATGATATTGGAGTTGGTCACTCAATCATTACCTAGAGTTGGGGGCAGACAGAGTCGTACTACACAGGGTGATGCCGAATAGGCAGCAGTTCCTGAGGCATGGGCACGGCCAGCCCAGATACCTCAGACAACGGATACACCTATACCCCCACTCGCACAGGATATGCCTACACATGTTGCTACACCACAGGCCAATAAAGGCTGGGGTTGGGTTATGATTTAGACAGACTGCGGTAGTTCCAGAAGTTTGGACCGCCGTCTTTCAGTGGAGTTAAGGACCCAGTAGCTGATGAGGATTGGATAAATGAAATCGAGAAGCTGTATGGGTTCTTTGAGTGTACTACTACCGAGATAGTAGCGTTTGTCGCATTTATGCTAAAGGGATCAGCAGGACATTGGTGGAAATCCACCAGGCCTATTTTGAGAGCCTGGTATACTTAGATCAACTGGGATGTGTTTTTGGAAGCTTTCTAGAGACAGTATGTACCGGATACCGCGCAGTGAAAGATGAAAATGATATTTTTGGGACTGACCCAAGGGAGCAGGACTGTGGATGAGTACGAGACGACCTTTATCTCCTGGGCAGATATGATCCCAACACAATGAGTAATGAGGTTGAGAAGATCCAAAAATTTGTGGATGGATTGAGACCGACTATCAGGTATAGATTGGTTCCCCTGGATATACCGACCTACAAGGAGGTAGTGCACAAGGCTTAATTGTGCGAATAAGATGTTGATAGGATTGCCTCAGACTTTGGAAAGGTTGGTAAGATGAGGGAAAGAGATAAGAATAGACCAACGATGGATAAAAGCTTCAGTTATAAGGGAAACAAGAGATTTTCTGGAAAGAGGCCGAGGATCGTAGAGATCCAAGAGAGAATAGTTAATACTCCCATGTATTCGGCCATTGCTCCAGCTAAGGGAATTATAATTGGAGGGCCACAGCCTACGACAGAGCAATACGACAAGTGTGGCAGGTACCATGGTACTCGACCGTGCTATGGACATCCTGCAGTATGTTTCAGATGTGGGAAATCAGGGCACATAATCAGGGATTGCCCAAAGATGATCGAGAGAGCCCTACGAAAGGACAGGGAGCCAGAGAGAGCTCCAGTTGGGACAGCTACTTCGAGGAGGAGAGCTACAACTGAGGAAAAGGGGAAGCAAGCGATGGGTGTGAACAGCGGGCGAGTGCACGCTCTGGACCAGGACACTACGGATCAATCTTTGGATGTGGTTAAAGGTATCATCCAAATCTTTGATTTAGAAGAATTTGTATTGTTTGATCCCAGTGCCACGCATTCCTTCTTATCGCCATCTTTTGCATGTAAATTGTTGAAGTAAGTAAAACCCACACTGCTAGATAAGATGTTAATGATATCTACCCCTATGAATGATAGTCACTTGACCGAGCATGTATATAAGAATTGTAAGATGAGGATAGGAGGTAAAGAAATGGCAGTCGATCTGATCTTATTAAATATGAGTGATTTTGATGTAATCCTAGGTATGGATTGGCTGGCTGCAAACCATGTTGTTATGGATTGTCGTGCTAGAACCTTGATGTTTTCAGGATTAGACAATCTTATTGTAAACTTTAATGTAAAGAAATGAAATGACATAATCTTTATAAATAAGAAGAGTATGATTTAAATTCATAATACTTGAGAGATAAATCTGTTTATTAATTGTGTATGTGATGTGATGATTTGTGTTACTAACGATGGAAAGGATAATGTGAAGGATACATTGCTTATGTAGTTGAGATGGATAAGGCACGTTCGAAGTTAATGGACATCCGAGTGGTCAAGGAATTTCCAGATGTCTTTCCGGATAAATTACCAGGGTTACCTCCAGATAGGGGGATGGAATTTGGTATAGACTTGGCACCTGGTACAGAGTCGATATCCAAGCCACCGTACAGAATGGCTCAAGTTGAGTTGGAAGAATTAAGGAAGCAGTTGCAAGAGTTACTGGAGAAGGGGTTCATCAGGTCGAGTGTCTCACCTTGAGAGCACCGGTTCTGTTTGTAAGGAAAAATGATGGAAGCCTCCAACTGTGTATAGATTATCGGTTGTTGAATATGGCCACCATCAAGAATAAATATCCCTTTCCACGCATCGATGACTTGTTGGATCAGCTTAAAGGAGTGCAGGTTTTTTCCAAGATAGATATGAGATCTGGGTACCATCAGTTGAAGATACGGAGGGAGATGTACCCAAGACAACTTTTCGCACCCGGTATGGACATTATGAGTTTATGGTTATACCATTCGGGTTGACGAATGCTCCCGCAACTTTTATGTCATTGATGAATGAAGTGTTCCACCAGTATTTGGATCGATTTGTTATTGTGTTTATTGATGATATACTGGTGTACTCAAAGTCTAGAGAGGAGCATGAAAGGCATCGAAGGATAGTGCTACAGACCCCCAAGGAGAAGAAGTTATACGCTAAACTCAGTAAGTGCGACTTTTGGTTCGAACATATCTCTTTTCTAGGTCATATAGTATTAAAGGATGGGGTGTCAGTGGATCCATCAAAGATTAAGGCAGTGACACAGTGGCAGAGACTTCAGACAGTGACAGAGATAAAAAGTTTCCTGGGTTTAGCTGGGTATTACCGAAGGTTTGTAGAGGGATTCTCGAGGTTAGCTGCTCCTTTGACACATCTCACGAGAAAGAACGTTGAATTTGTGTGGGATAATAAGTGTGAGGAAAGTTTTGAGGAGTTAAAGAGGAGGTTAACCACAGCTCCGATACTCACCATTCCTATCAGCTCAGGAGGTTTCTCGGTCTATACAGATGCTTCGTACCTAGGATTGGGTTGTGTATTGATGCAGGATGGAAAGGTAGTAGCCTATGGCTCAAGGTAGTTGAAGGATCATAAGAGAAATTACCCAACCCATGATTTAGAGTTGGCGACCGTATTGTTCACATTGAAAAGATGGCGCCACTATCTTTATGGTGAGAGATTTTAGGTTTACACAGATCATAAGAGCCTTAAGTACCTGTTCTCGCAGAAAGAGCTGAACATGAGATAGAGGAGATGGCTCAAGCTGTTAAAGGATTATGATTGTGAGATCCTATACCACTCAGGTAAAGCAAATGTGGTTGCGGATGCATTGAGTAGAAAGCATATCAGGTTGGTGTCATTCATGATGGTCAGAGAACATGAGCTGTTGGAGCAGTTCACGAACCTCAATTTAGATATGAGCCCACCTGACGCTGATAGTGGATTTATGATAGCTAGCCTATAGTTAGAATCGGATCTAGTAGATAGAATCCGACCAGCTCAGCGAATTGATTAACAGTGTAGTGATATTATCGGACAGGTACAGAGGGGTACAAAGATGGACTTTGAGTTAAGTTCAGATGGATTGTTGAGGTTTAGAGGTAGGATATGTGTTCCTGATGATCCAGAGATCAGAAGGTTGATCTTGACAAAGGCTCACTCAACTAGGTATGCAATACATCTAGGAAGTACCAAGATGTATCAAAACCTTCGAAAGGTTTATTGGTGGTCTGGGATGAAAAAGCACATTGTTGAATATGTTGCTAAGTGTCTTGTTTGTCAGCAGGTGAAAGTAGAGCATCAGAAGCCTGCAGGGTTATTACAGCCTCTACCGATACCGACTTGGAAGTGGGAGGATGTCACCATGGATTTTATGATGGGATTGTCGAGGACCCGCAAAGGTCATGATGCCATATGGGTGATTATGGATCGATTGACGAAATCAACCCATTTTCTAGCTATGAGAGCTACCGATACTCTGAGCCAGTTAGCGAACTTGTATGTGCGTGAGATAGTGAGGCTTCATGGAATTTCAGTGAGCATTGTTTCTTATAGGGATGCCCACTTCACTTCCCACTTTTGGGAACGTTTTTAGGAAGCGATGGGGACCCAGTTGAGTTTTAGCACCACGTTTCATCCTCAGATAAATGGTCAGTCATAGAGGACTATATAGACCTTAGAGGATATGTTGAGAGCGTGTGCATTGATTTTGGAGGCTCTTGGGATGACCATTTGCCACTCGCAGAGTTCGTCTATAATAACAGTTTTCATACGAGTATCGGGATGGCACCATATGAGGCATTGTATGGGCGTAGATGTCGTTCCCCTATTGGATGGGAAGAAGTTGGTGACAGACAGATCTTTGCTCCTGACTTGGTTAGACAGGCCGCTGAGGATGCCCAGCTGATTTGTGAGAGGTTACGAACAGCTCGGAATAGACAAAAGAGTTATGCTAACAAGAGATAGAGACCACTAGAGTTTGATGTTGGTGAGTCAGTGTTCTTGAAAGTCTCTCCTTCGAAGGGAATTATGAGGTTTAGGAAGAAGGGAAAGTTGAGCCCTCGATATATTGGGCCATTTGAGATAGTTGATAAGGTGGGAGATAAGGCTTATAGATTGGCATTAACACCAGAGTTGGCAAGTGTGCATAACATCATCCACGTATCCATGTTTAGGAAGTATCACCCGAACCCGACGGATGTGATAAGGTATGAGCCTTTAGAGCTCAATAAAGGCATGACGTACATTGAGAAGCCAGTTCAGATATTAGATAGAAAAGAGAAAGTATTGAGGACAAAGATAATTCCCTTAGTGAAAGTTCTTTGGCAATATCACACGGTGGAAGAGGCCACATGGGAATTAGAGAGTTTGATGCAGGAGAAGTATCCTGAGTTGTTCACAGAATGATTGGTTCTAATTTGGAGGACCAAATTCTCTAAGTAGGGGAGAATGTGAGACCCTGTATAAGTTTAACCTTGTATATCTATGTAAATGAATTCATAAGTATGGTGATATACTTAATGTGAAGCATATGTAATGTATTTCCATAAGTTTAATGTACACACATGTAATAAGAGTTGTGATTATACGTACAAGTTGCATTATGTATGAATATGAGGAAATGGACTTAAACATGTGAAGAATGGGAGTAGAATGAAAATTGAGTAGTGTGGTAAAATGGAAAAAGGATTGCATAAGTTATACACTTCCATTTTGTCTATATTAAGTACCTTTGGTTATACAAAGATTTCACACAAGTTTTAATAGGTATAAAGTATGAATGGATGCCATTTTCGAGTCTCAAAGATGATTGGATGAGAAAATGACCATGGCAACAAAATGTATGAAGTTTGGTAGGAGTTGTTTCAAAAAAACTGTAGAAAATCTGGTAATATGAATGACAAATCGATCTCATAGGATGAGAGATCGATCTGGAAGAGCCAAAATGCTCTTATTCTAAGCTATGGAACAGGACAGATCGATCTCTAATTGAGCCAGATCGATCTCCTAAGCATTCTGTAAAATAAGATCGATCTCCCTTAAGACCAGATCGATCTTCTGAACCTTCTGTAAAATGTAGATCGATATTCCCCAAGACCAGATCGATCTCCTTAACCTTTTGTTTGAAGTAGATCGATCTCAAGCCTCGACAGATCAATCTCCTGCCTTCAAAATGTCATGGAAAAAGGGATTTTAAGAGGACCAGATCGATCTCTACCTAATGCAGATAGATCTCATCAAGCAAATTCTATAAATATGGAGCAGTTGGATCTACAATTTTCTAAGACAAAACCAATCTTTTCCATTTCCAACCTAAAACCTAGCTTCTCATTCCTAAATCCACATATTTTCAGTAAGATTTGAGGGAAAGCTATTAGAGGCAATGTTGTTCATATCAAAGAGAAGAACAACATAGTTTGGAGGCATTTTCCCACTTGTTAGATTGAAGAATCAAGGTGCATTTTCATTTGGAGCAAAGAGAAAAACAAACTAGGTGAGTTTCTAATGCAAATATTCAAGTACATTATTTGGATATTGATGTGGGGAATGATTTGGTATGCATAGAAATGGTAGAAACTTCTTAGAGTAGAAAGAATCCACCATGACCTAGAAATGGTCTAGTGTGAGAAAGTGAAATGTATTGAGATTAATGATGAATGGGGTATCTTGAAGTGATAATAGTGTTATGATTATGATTTTAAGATGTTGTTAGTGAATAAATAGTGAGATTTACCCAAAAGGGGGTATAATGTGGATTAAGGCATTGGTAAATGCATAGATGAATTATATTGACTAGTGAAGTCAAAATACGAGTTAACAACATTAACTCAAGTTACTTAGATGAATGAATCGCAGCTCCAAAGGATACACCGGAGCAAGGCGAACCAAGAGCGCAAGAGGCTAAGAGGAATTCTGTGGATTCTTAGAGATATCTGTGTGCAATTTAGGCGCTTAAATGCTTTGCTAGAATGCATGAGATATTAGGAAATGGTATTGGGTGATTGAATGGTAAAAGTTAGGTGTTTGAGAAAAGTGTATGAAATAAAAGCATAATGCGTTGGAAAATCATGTTGTATTGCTTTTTAGCAAATGATTAGTAGGTTGGCTAACATTTGGAATGTTTTAAAAAAGAAATGAGATGTTTTGGTTTGTTAACCATACTTTGTAAAGAATTGAGCCACCTACATGGTTTTCGTGAGGATGAATGCGTGCTAGAGTATGACTCGCACGAGATTTGATGTGTTTTATACGCATGAGTGTTAGAGCTTAGCTCGCACTAGTTTTCACATGGATTTCATACTGGTTTTGGCATGGTGCTTGGAGCTTAGCTCGCACTAGATGACCACCTTATTTGTTGTCGTGCTTGGAGCTTCGGGCAGCTAGGGTGTCGTACCGATTAATAGGCTCGCATGTGCATTTGTGATATTTTGACATGTTGATAGCCGTGTTAGGAGCTTCAGGTAGACAAGAGGTCGTACCAATTAAATAGGTTCACATGTACGTTTGAGATGTGGCGTGATATGATATGTTGATGTGGGTCGACAGAGTACGTTGTACCCTGCAGGTAGCATGGATAACGTTGTACCGTGTTGAGATGTGATATGCCATCTTCGGACGAGATCTGCTATGGACCGGTGGGTAGGATTTGACCCACCTCCCATGTGGAAGTAAATAGTGGTGATATTCCTCACACATGATTCGTGTAACCGGTATCACAAGATATGGCCATAGTCTTATGGGTTATTTCCCTTATTGAATTGCCTATCTCACATGTCTATTGCTTTGTGAATAAATCCATGTTTAAAGAGATTTATGGGTCAGGACAGTCCGAGGGAGGGGCTGAGACCTGACAAGTGTTGAATTGTTTTGAGATATCGGTTTTGTTAATGGTTTCATAGTGCACTGATGCATGATGTTTAATGCCATGCTTACTTGTGAAATATGCATGATGATTAATGACATGCTTTACTTATAAATTATGCATGATGGTTATTGCCATGCTTTGAATAGGTTTTGTGCACTAAATTTTAATAGCATGAATTGCTTTACATACCATTGACACAATCATACACTCGTGTTTTGAGATAAAATGATGAAATAAATGCTTTTGAGCATGGCATCACGATCACACAAATAGTGCAATATCTACATGTTCGTATGATTGCCTTACTAAGCGTGTGGCTTGCTCACCCCCTTATTTTCCCCCTCTCTACAGAGCTTTGAGTATAGATTAAGCGTGACTAGAGGCTTATCCCTTTTGGTATCCGTTGCATCCCATCGCGTAAGGTATATACACTTGAATTGTTTTGTATCTAAACTAGACATAGCACAGTAGCATTTTGTATGTAACTATTGGGGATGTAAAGTAATAGTAAACACATGTAAACAACACTATGATTTAATTATACAAGTGTTTATCTTATTTTAAATAGGAAATTTAATTAGTATGGTTGAATGAGATAGACATTGACACACAGCCCAACTGTTGAGAGTATGGTTGTTCACGATCGAGGAATCGAGGAAAGATGATTAATAAATGATGCATGAAAATGCGAAAAATTTATACGTATTTTGGTAAGTTGATGGTCGTGACAGTATCCTCTTTCACAGATTGATGATTTGTTGGATCAGCTTCAGGGAGCGCAGATCTTCTCTAAGATTGATCTGATGTCTGGGTACCATTAGTTGAGATTTCGGAGTGGAGATGTACCCAAGATAGTATTTAGGACCCGATATAGCCATTATGAGTTCTTGGTTATGCCATTCGGACTGACGAATGCTCCCGCAATTTTATAGCTTTGATGAACGATGTGTTCAAGCCATACTTCGATCGGTTTGTTCTCGCCTTTATCGATGACATCATGCTGTATTCGAAATCCCAAGAGGAGCATGAGCAACACTTGAGAATTGTATTATAGACTTTCAAAAAGAAGGAGTTGTATGCTAAACTCAATAGTGTGACTTTTGGTTGACTGAGATCTCATTTTTGGGACATGTTGTATCGAGCGATGGTGTGTTAGTGGACCCATCAAAGATTGAGGCTGTAGTTCAGTGGGAACAGCCGAGGACAGTCACCGAGATCAGGAGTTTTCCAGATTTAGCAGGATATTATCGGAGATTTGTCGAAGTTAGCTGCTCCATTGACACATCTCACTCGGAAGAGTGTTACATTTGTGTAGGACGATGATTATGAGATACTTTATCATCCGGTAAGGCTAATGTTATAATGGATGTGTTTAGTAGGAAAACCTTGGGATGGTATCGTAAATGATGGTTAGGGAAAACGAGTTGCTAGAACAATTTGCTAGCCTCAGTTTGGGTGTTGTACCTTTGATACGAATACGGACAATGTGATAGCTAGCCTGAGGTTGGAACCTGATCTGTTGGACAGGATCATACAGGCCCAGTAGAGTGATCCGTATTGCATTGATATGACTAGTCAGATGCAGATGGGCATAGTGGCCAAGTATAAGTTGAGTTTTGATAGACTACTGAGGTTTAGAGGTAGAGTGTGTGTTCCCGAGGACCCAGAGCTAAGGAGACTTATTTTGTCGAAAGCTTATTTTTTGAGGTACACATTACATCCGAGGAGTAACAAGATGTATAAGAATCTTCGAAAGGTGTATTGGTGGTCGAGTATGAATAAGGATGTTGTAGAGGTTGTAGTGAGATGTCTCGTATGTCAGCAGGTGAAGGTAGAGCATTAGAAGCCTGCAGGGTTATTGCAGCCTCTACTTATACCAACATGGAAATAAGAGCATATCACCATGGATTTTGTGATAGGTTTATCGAGGACCCGCAGGAATCACGTTGCGATATGGGTGATCACGGATAGACGGATGAAGTCAGCCCACTTCTTGGCTATGAGAGCTATTGATACTCTGAGCGCATTGGCAGAGTTGTATGTACGCGAGGTAGTGAAGTTACATGTTGTTCCAGTGAGCATTGTTTCGGATAGGGATTCTCGCTTCACTTCATACTTTTGGAAATATTTTCAGGAAGCCATGGGAACCCAGTTGAGTTTGAGCACCGCTTCCATCGTCAGATAGATGGTCAGTCAGAGAGGACTGTACAGACGCTGGATGATGTGTTGAGAGCATGTGTGCTGGATTTTAGAGGCTCCTGGGATGATCATTTTCCACTAGCTGAATTCGCCTACAAAGACAATTATCATTTGATTATCAGGATGGCACAGTATGAGGCTTTGTATAGCCGTAGATGTTGTTTCCCTATTAATTAGGAAGAAGTGGATGACCAGAATATTTTTGCTCTTGACTTAGTCACGAAAGCCTTTGAGGATGCAGATAGAAAAGTTATGCTGACAAGAGACAGAAGCCACTAGAGTTACAGTTGGCGAGTTAGTGTTTCTGAAGGTTTCTCCTTCCAAGGGTATAGCGAGATTCGAGAAGAGAGATAAGCTGAGTCCTTGCTACATTGGACACTTTGAGATACTTGATCGAGTGGGAGATTAGGCCTATAGGTTTACGTTGCCACCGGACTTATCAGGTGTCCATAACGTCTTCCACATTTTGATGCTTCAGAAGTATCACCCGGATCCAATACATGTGAGTAGTTATGAGCCGTTGGAGAACAAAGAGGACATGTCATATGTTAAGAAGTCGATTTGGATATTGGATAGAAAGGAGAAGGTATTGCAGTCGAAGACGATTGTTTTGGTTAAGGTTCTTTGATAGCACCACACCTTGGAAGAGGTTACTTGGGAGTTAGAAAGCCCAATGCATGAGAAGTATCTCCAGTTATTTGGGGATTGACTTGGTTCTAATTTGGAGGATCAAATTCTTTAAGTTAAGGAGGATTGTAAGACCCATATTTTTTATGTAGCTTATCCCTTATGATTCATATATGTACGAACATTTATTATGTTGGTTGAATCCTAAGAATAGTATTTACTACAAGGAAATTATAAGTAAAGTGGTAAAACACATATAATCTACGTAAAGGTCGATTAAGGGCTATAAGAGCCATAGGCTAAACTGAGAGGATCTGAATCATTTTGACTAAAGAGAAGAACTTATGATGTGAAAATATAGAGAGTTCATGAAGAAAAGTCAGTTTGATTCGGTCCCAAACACACTTAAGTAGAGGAAATGCCAAAATGAGTCTGAAATGGTCTGTTCGAGGGGTATTTGATATATTCGCCTCCCAAAAACGGCCAAAACATAAATATGGGAGTGTGAAACATGGAAAGTAACACTTTTGAATTTTTGAGAAAAAGCCAAACGTGACCAATGGTTAAGAAAAGTGGACTTTGACCAAAATTGACTAACCATGGTTAGAAATTAACCTAAGTATGGAGAACAAATTGGGAAAAAATATTTAGTTAGAATACAAGATATTCATCCCCTGAAGTAAGAAAAATTTATTTAGATAAATTCCGGATTAAATTTAACAGGTAAAAACGCAATGGGCCAAAGTTGGAATTTTAAAGCCCATTAAGGTATAAACAAGTGTGGGCCGAATTTGGAAAGCCCAATGGGCCAAATTGTTAGGCCATTTGGTGGGCCCAATATGAAGACAATTGAAAGCCCAATTGGTAGAAAATTTTTCAGCCTAAAAGGCCAAAAGAAAAGCCTAAACCGAAAGCCCATTAGTATAAGTTAAAAACCATTAATAAAAGATAGCAAAATTCAATTTGGTAACCATCACTTAAACAAAGGTAGCAAAATCCAATTTGATAACCTTAACCTTAACCCATTAAAAGGCAATTAAGGTGGCTGAAATTGGTGACTTAATGGCTAAGTCTTTGGCTTATAAATACCATCCAACACATAATCATCTTCATCCTTTCATTTTCGACAAAGTGAAGAGACCATAACCAAATAGTTTTCAAGCTTTCTCTCACTAGAAATCACTAGGTTAGAGACATATTTGGAACAAGTGATCTTCATGAAAGTTGATCCATATTAAGAGAGGAATAACATATGTTGGAATCAGCTATCTGTGAGAACTGAGAATTTTGTATACCCAGTTATGAGAATTGTAATTTGGTGTATGTAATTATGATATGTTAATGTACACACAAGTTTTAAATACGATGAAGTATAAGAAAATGAGGTCTTTAAGTCTTGAATGTGTATGGATTGAAATATAGACTATGGGGGTAGATTTTGGGAAGTTTTACAATGAGTTTTCTGCAAATTGATGCAGCAACAGTACAATCTGTGAAGACCAGATCGATCTCCAAGGATGAGAGATCGATCTCATGGATCCAGAATACAGAAAATGTGTAAGAACTGATAGGCAGATCGATCTCATAGACAAGTAGATCGATCTCCAAATGTTTCTGTAAAGAGAAGATCGATCTCCTCATGGAGCAGATCGATCTCATGAAGCAATTATGAGATCGATCTCACCCCACGACAGATCGATCTCCTAGTGTGACGCCCTGAAAATACGAAAAATGGGGCAAATTTAAAACTTTTTTATTCATCCATTCACAATTAAGGGTGCATTCCTATGCAGTGTCATGCATCATCATACATAAATATATAAATCATAAATCCACACCTCAGGATCTCATCATCTCATGAGTAAGTATTATACCATTTACATCTCTCAATTTCGAGTTAATTATCCTAATACATCCCACACATCATAGTACATCAAGTGTCTGTAAGTACAACATAAGTCTGGGTACATGAAATGTAAATTATACCTCAGCACAATAAATGTAGTTTGGAGCTCAAGTCCTCCACTAGCCACTACTCTGTACGTCGCAGGGAACTCTCTTTACTTGAAGAAATCTGGGGGGAAGAGAAAACATGGTGAGCTTCTAAATCGCTTAGTAAGGGGGGTAAGGAACTCGTTTATAAAACAATGACTTGCATAGCACAATCATTTTATCTTATAGTTGAAACTCAATTAAAACGTAGCATGAACTCATTAAAATATCATTCTCATCTCATTTCTCAAGAATCATGTAAAAACATGAAAGTACATAACTCAGTACAAAGTATAATTACAAGCAAGTGAAAAACAAAATGAGGTAATGGCTTTTCTCATCAAATTGTGATAAAAATCACCTCAATAGAATGCACGCGGCATAGCCACAAAACATAACTCATGTGTATAAAAGGAGACTAGGCAAGAAAACTCATATAAAACTCGTCATGGCATATCATAATAAATCTCCTCTGGGTGCGCATCCCAGGCATCCTCATAAGAGGGAAAATGTCGACAATATGGTCGTGTACATGGTATATTGGACTTACGTGTTACCAAAACAAGGCTCGACCTTACATGCTACCAAAGCAATGCCTCTCTTGATGCACACTATCGGTCTTACATGCTACCAAAGCAAGGCCACCCGGCGTTACCAAAATAGGGGTCATCTCACGTTACCAAAACGGAGGCATCTCTTGTTACTAAAACAGAGGCATCTCTCGTTACCAAAATGGAGGAATATCGGACTTACATGCTACCAAAGCAATGCCTCCCAATGCTACCAAAGCAGGGAATAATATCGACCTTACATGCTACCAAAGCAATGTCAGATGTGTATTCAATATGACAGGCCTATGTCTCAATCATTAGCCATTATCATATAAAACATTTTGCCTTCACGTAGAACTCATAATGGTTTTCTGTCAGAAATCTCATTTAAAACATTCGTGTACCCAATACAAAACATATTAAAAACCGAGTTCCAACAAACAAAACCACGTACACATTTCTCAATCTCAGTATGCCTTAACGTAGAGCCCAAATCTCTTTTCCACGTTTTAATCACAAAACGATTGTAAAACATTTTCATGCTCAGTTAATAACTCACAAAGGTTGGGCCCCAACCGGCTATAAAATCATGTGCACTACTCATTCATAACTCATAAAAACATGCTTCTTTGCTCAAATCACTATTCATGCTACAATCAACATCAAAACACATACACAAATGAGTTTAAGTTTTTCCTTACCTCTTTGCACCTCGTACAGTGTAATCGTTCCCCAGTATCACAGACTAGTCTCGTATTCCTCTCTGGAACTCCCAAGCTGTCCAAACGATGTAAAAACATCAAGAACCTAACTCAATCGCATTATGGAGCACACATTTGCTCATATTCTCATTAACACCTAAAATAACTCAATTCTCACAACTCTATCACAATTCACATACTCATCCACTACACCTTAAAATTCTACGTTTCTAATACCACGTTCCATGCTAAATTCAGTGCAATTGCATAATAACATCTCTACTCCAACAAAATCATTGTTTCATCAATCCCTAATCATTTCCTAGCTATTTTATCACAATGCCAGCAACCATAATCACCAAAAATCACTTTAAACATCAAGATCGAAGTTTAGAATTTACCCAAACTTGTGGAGTGCTCTATTCACACATCGATTCGATTCGTCCTTCGATTTCCAAGTATGTTGTTCTTCTTTGGATGAGGAACAACTTTTCTTCTTGCTACAACCTTCGATTTGGATGAAAATGGGGACTTTAGAAGAGAGAGAAAGCTAGGGCTCGACTAAAATGGAGGTTTGGAAGAGAGAGAAAAGATGAAATGCAAAAAAATAATAGGGTCCTTTTGTAGAGGGAGGGTAGGAGATCGATCTGGTCCTTGATGAGATCAATCTGCATTTGAATTTGGAACGTTTTAGGGTAATTTTATACCTAGGAGATCGATCTGTCAGGGGATGAGATCGATCTTCTCCAATTATGAGATCGATCTCTAGTTTACAGAATACTTCACAAGATCGATCTGCTCCTTGAGGAGATTGATCTTCTCCATACAGAATGCTTCATGAGATCGATTTCTTCCTCATGAGATCGATCCTCTTCCATTGGAGATCGATCTGCTCACTTAATTTCCTCCTTCCTTGTCATTTTGGCCTACCAGATCGATCCTCTCTTTTCCAAGATTGATCTGGCCTCATAGTTTCACACCTTGGTTAAACACTTAACATAAAATCTCATTCATCACTTAGAAATTCATTCCATACCACCTTAATGTATGAGTACATTACATTCAGCTCAATAAATTACACTTCAAGTTCACATTACATAATTGGATATGTGTAAAATTCTCAGATCTCACATCCTCCCCACCTTAAAAAGAATTTGGTCCTCCAAATTCAACTCAACTCATCAAACAGATTGGGTACTTCTCCTTCATGAGACTTTCCAATTCCCACATTGCCTCTTCCATTGAGTGATGTTTCCATAAAACTTTCACTAATGGGATGCTTTTGGTTTGAAGTACCTTCTCTTTCCTATCAAGGATCCGGACGGGTTCTTCAGTGTAGCTCATGTCTTCTTGTATGTCCATCTCTTTATACTCTATGAGATGAGAAGGGTCCGGGTGGTACTTCCACAACATAGATACATGGAAGACATTATGTATTCCGAACACCTGTGGGGGTATTGCCAACCTATAGGCTACCTCTCCCACTCTCTCAAGAATCTCGAATGGTCCAATGTATCGAGGACTTAATTTCCCTTTCCTTCCAAATCTCATGATACCCTTACTCGGTGATATCTTCAGAAATATTGCATCACCACCATCAAACTCAAGTGGCCGTCTACGCACATTCACGTAGCTTTTCTGTCTACTCTGTGCAGCCCGTAATCTCTCACATATGAGTTTCACACTCTATACTGCCTGTTCAACAAGTTCTGGAGCATTTATCTTTCTGTCACCCACTTCTTCCCACGGTACAAGGGATCTACACCTCCTACCATATAGAGCCTCAAAAGGTGTCATTCCAATACTCACATGATATCTATTATTGTACGCAAACTCTACTAAGGGCAGGTGATCATCCCATGATCTCTTAAAATTCATCGTACACGCCCTCAATATATCCTCCAGGTCTGAATAGTCCTCTCTGACTGACCATCTGTTTGAGGATGATAAGTAGTACTAAAACTCAATCGAGATCCCATGGACTCATGAAACTGGGTCCAAAATCTGGAAGTAAATCGAAAATCTCTGTCAGAGGTAACACTCACTGGAGCCCCATGTAATCTGGCTATCTCGCTGACATATAACTCAGCTAAGGCATCCACAGTATCTGTGCTCTTGATGGCAAGGAAGTGGGCACTTTTCGTCAGTCTATCCACTATGACCCATATCGCATCATGACCTCTTCAGGTCCTCAGTAAACCCATAATAAAGTCCATGGTGACATGCTCCCATTTCCATGTAGGCATAGGTAAAGGTTGTAATAATCCTTCGGGTTTCGGATGCTCAGTTTTCACTTGCTGGCATACTAAACATCTAGCCACTTACTCTACCACATCTCGCTTCATACCACTCCACCAGTACACCTTTCTCAAATCTCAGTACATCTTAATACTACCTGGGTGCATGGTGTATCGTTAGCAGTGGGACTCTCTCAATATCTATCTCTTTAGGGAATCATCGTCCAGTACACAAATTCGTCCTCTAAATCTCAGTAACCCATCCTCACTAACTATGAGATCCGACTATAAAGTCTGCTCAGCTTGCTAACCATATCAATCAACCTCTGATCATCGCACTACCCAGTTCTAATCCGATCTATGATCTTTGGCTCTATTCCCAAGCTAGCCAGAATCCAGTCTCTACCTCTTTAACTCTAATCCAAAATTCGACGAACTGCTCTAACAAATCCCATTCCCTGACCATCATAGCCAATATCATACTCTTCCTGCTCAGGGCATCGCAACTACATTCGCCTTACCCGGATGGTATAGAATTTCGCAATCATAATCCTTAAGGAGTTCCATTCATCTCCTTTGTCTCATATTCAACTTTTTTTGATCAAAGAGATACCTCAAACTCTTGTGATCAGTGAAGATCTGGAATCTTTCCCCATATAACTAGTGTCGCCAGATCTTCAAGGAAAATACCACAGCAGCTAACTCCAAATCATGCGTGGGATAATTCCGCTCATGATCTTTCAATTGTCGCGATCCATAAGTGACCACTCTTCCATGCTGCATGAGCACACACCCTAATCCTTGATGGGATGTATCACTATAAACTGAAAATCCTCTTGATCCCTCAGGGATAGTTAACACAGGTGCCGCTGTTAATCTCTTCTTTAACTCTTGAAAACTAAGCTCATATTGATCAGTCCATATGAACGGAGTTTCCTTACGCGTGAGCTTGGTCAAAGGAGCAGTAATCTTAGAAAATCCTTCCACAAATCTTCTGTAATACCCTGCCAAACTAAGAAAGCTTCGTACCTCTGTAAATGTCCTCGGTCTTTCCCAATTAAGCACAGCCTCCACTTTACTTGGATCCACTGATACTCCTTCCTCTGAAACTATATGACCAAGGAAAGCTATCCGCTCTAGCCAAAACTCACACTTACTAAGATTTCCATATAATTGCTTATCTCGGAGTATCTGAAGTACTAACCACAAATGTTGTGCGTGCTCTTCATAAGACCGAGAGTACACCAGGATATCATCAATAAAGACTATCACAAACTGATCTAGATAGTCTTTGAACACCTCGTTCATTAACCTCATAAAGGCTGCAGGGGAATTCGTTAATCCAAAGGACATCACTAGAAATTCATAATGGCCATACCTTGTCCTGAAGGCCATCTTTGAAATATCTTCTTCCTTAATCCTCAATTGGTGATAGCCCGATCTCAAATCAATCTTAGAGAAGACTAAGGCCCTTCTCAGCTGATCAAGTAGGTCATCAATCCTGGGCAATGGGTATTTATTCTTCACTGTAACTTTATTCAATAATCGGTAGTCTACGCATAATCTGAGACTACCATTCTTCTTCTTAACAAATAAAACTGGTACTTCCCACGGTGAAACACTGAGTCTAATAAACCCTTGATCTAATAACTCCTGTAGTTGTTTCGTCAATTCCTCAAGTTTCACTAATGCCATCCTATATGGAGGTCTAGAGATAGGCTGAGTATCCGGTACCAAATCAATGGTAAACTCCAGCTCTCTCTCTGGTGGTAAACCAAGCAACTTATCTGGGAGAACATCCGAAAATTCACACACCATAGCTATATCCTTAATTCTCGGATGTTCCTGATTGTCATATGAGATGAGTGTTTCATAACCTTCACATATACAATCATATTTAGTACTCTCAAAAGCAACATCAAGATTTCAAATTACTTACAAAAATTCCACACATTCATTTCCTCAATATTTCAAACGTACACTATAATGTTCAGGTAGGGAGAAAGTTATAATCTTAGTGTAGCAGTCTAAACTCACTCGATTGGTTGCTAGCCAATCCATTCCTAAAATTACATCAAACCCATGTATATTTAATATTATTAGATCTACTAACATTTCTCTATCTCCCACCTTTATTTCACATCATCTACAAATCAACTCGGTTCTCTAGGACTCACGCATAGGGGTATTTACATGTAGTATATACTCTAAAGGTTCAAACTTCAATTTTAATCTACATGCAAAATACTCAGATATAAATGAATATGTGGGCCCCAAATCAATTAACATATGACCCTTATGATTACAAACAGCGAGTGTATCTCTTATAGTTTCGGCAGAAGTGTCTGCTATTTCTTTATCCAGAGCAAACACACGTCCCACTGTAACAGGCTTTTTTCCTTTCTCTACAGCAGTAGCCTATCTCTAGGGATTCACTCTCTGAGGCTATTGTCTGGCAGGCTCTGAAGCATGTGGTTTCTGAGGTTGAGGGCAATCTCTTAATCTGTGACCCATGTCTCCACATCTGAAACATCCACGGATCAACCCAGTACAACTTCCCTCATGCGGTTGGCCACAGTCTCTACAAACCCTTATCTCAGACCTGACGTCTCGAGGGGTCTCTCTGATGATGGGAAGCTCTGGGTCTCTCAAATCTGCCCTTCAGCTCCTCAATCCTTCCTCTCCTGAAGGAACCTCTCCGAACATCTACTTGGGAAATCACTGGCCTCTTGCCCTTATCCCTAGTCATAGTACTGAACTCATTCTGGGATTGTACAATTTTGATTCCCCTCTCAATCTCTTATGCTCGTCTCAGAGCATCTCCAAAGTCAGTAATACACAGCCATATCAGTCGATCTATAATGATGGGCTTCAATCTATACATAAATCTCTCTGTGCGGAGCTCTTCATTCTTGAAGGTTTTTGAATCATATCTCAATAGAGCAGTAAACCGACTCTCGTAGTCATCCATAGACATATCGCCCTATACTATATTTAAAAACTCTACTTGTTTCCTTCTCTGAGCAGATCGTGGTACAAATTGGGCTCTAAAGGCCACCTGAAATTCTTCCCAGCTAATCACATCCTGGCTGGACATCAGAATAGTCTGGGTAGTACCCCACCAATCTCGAGCTCTCCCTTTCAACATATAGGCACCCATACTGACCCTCTCAACACTAGTGCATCCCAAATAGTCAAATATGACTCTCAACTTAGTCAACCACTCCTCAATCTCTGCAAGATCCTTTTTCCCTCTGAATGCGGGCGGATTTATTTTCAAAAGTCCTTCAGTCGGACCATACTCCTATCATCGGGCTAAGTAACGGGAGGCACCAGGTCCATCTGTATTCGGGGTACGGGAGGTCTTTGTGGTGGTGTACGAGTAGTGCCTGAAGCATTAACTCCAAAATGTCGTGCGAATAGCGCTGCCATTTGCTCAAAACCTTACTGCACATCGTGCTCAATCTGATTAAATTGAGAGTTAAGACTTGCTGGTTGTGGGGCAGGTGGCGGAGGTGGCACTGTCAGCCTCTTCAAACGACCTTATCGTCCACTCATTCTTAATCTCAACATGTTTCTCAAGAATCATGTAAAAACATGAAAGTACATAACTCAGTACAAAGTATAATTACAAGCATGTGAAAAACAAAATGAGGTAATGGCTTTTCTCATCAAATCGTGATAAAAATCACCTCAATAGAATGCACATGGCATAGCCAAAAATTACAACTTATGTGTATAAAAGGAAACTAGGCAAGAAAACTCATATAAAACTCGTCATGGCACATCATAATAAATCTCCTCTGGGTGCGCATCCCAGGCATCCTCATAAGAGGGAAAATGTCGACAAGATGGTCGTGTACATGGTATATTGATCTTACGCATTACCAAAACAAGGCCTAACCTTACACGCTACTAAAGCAATGCCTTTCCTCATGCATACTATCGGTCTTATATGCTACCAAAGCAAGGCCACCCAGCGTTACCAAAATGTGGGTCATCTCACGTTACCAAAACGGAGGCATCTCCCTTTACCGAAAAGGAGGCATCTCTCGTTACCAAAACAGAGGAATATTGAACTTACATGCTACCAAAGCAATGCCTCCCAATGCTACCAAAGCTGGGAATAATATCGACCTTACATGCTACCAAAGCAATGCCTATTGTGTACTCAACATGACATGCCTAAGTCTCAATCATTAGCCATTATCATATAAAACGTTTTGCCTTCACGTAGAACTCATAATGGTTTTCTCTCATAAATCTCATTTAAAACATTTGTGTACCCAACACAAAACATGTTAAGAATCGAGTTCCAACCGGTTAAACCACGAACACATTTCTTATTCTCAACCCAAATCTCTTTTCCACGTTTTGATCACAAAATAATTGTAAAACATTTTCACGCCTAGTTAATAAATCACAAAGGTTGGGCCCCAACCGGCTATAAAATCGTGTGCACTACTCATTCACAACTCATAAAAACATGCTTATTTGCTCAAATCACTTTTCATGCTACAATTAACATCAAAACACATACACAAACGAGTTTAAGTTTTCCTTTACCTCTTTGCACCTCATATAGTGCAATCATTCCCCAGTATCACGGACTAGTCTCGCATTCCTCTCTAGAACTCTCGAGCTGTCCAAACGATGTAAAAACATCAATAACCCAACTCAATCGCATTATGGAGCATACATTTGCTCATATTCTCATTAACACCTCAAATAACTCAATTCTCACAACTCTATCTGTCACGACCCTCCATGACTTAACCAAAAACCACTACAAATTTTTCACATTTTTAACTTACCTTTCCTCTCTTCAATGGTTGGGCTGTGATTCGATGTTAGCTTCCTCACATACCATATCATCCATTATCATATATACATGTCAATATATTGTTACTGACTGTAACTTCTTTTTATAATACATGTGAGATCATATAAAAGCTAATACAAATACATTCCCCATAATACATATCGTATACATCGTTGTGCTGTTTCTATGTTTAGATACATAACCATACAAAATATGTATACATGTCGATCGATATGAAATAGCAGCGGACAAC
Source organism: Firmiana major (assembly GCA_033439115.1). Classification (NCBI taxonomy): domain Eukaryota; kingdom Viridiplantae; phylum Streptophyta; class Magnoliopsida; order Malvales; family Malvaceae; genus Firmiana; species Firmiana major. Next base: position 36,972,721 of record CM065908.1, on the reverse strand, counting down.
AGGAATACTATCCCTCAAATGCTCTCACTCTACTACTGATGCTCTGTAGAGAGATGTAAAAGAAAGGGGGTGAGCATACAACGCGCTTAGTAAGGAAATCAGGCAAGCAAGTAGACATCTACACTATCTACTCAAAATAATGTTATGCCTCAAAAACATCATTTCCTTAACTCACTTTAAAAGCATGTCTTCAAATATATACATATATATATACTTGTACAGATTAAATCCCATGTATAGAAATCATGCTTGCTTTCTCAAATGTAGGCATGTAGTGCAAAATAATGCATCTTTATAATATCACAATGCATTTATATAAATCATGCAATGTATATTTAAATCACAGTAAATATGGCATTTAAATTCATTCACATCACAACAACCAGATTTCGACCCATCCCTCAGGTCTATCCGTAAATAAATCAGTCAATCAGGTGATATATCATGTGAGACTCTGTGGTGAAATGCAATAGTATCCTGGACTATGGCCATATCCGATAATGGTGATCCCAGGCAACACAGATCTCGGTGTGCAGGGCATCACTGCTGCAACAGGAGGGGGGTCAGTCCATCAGAATCGCCATCTATATCCTCCTCAACTCCACAACACCACACGGTATAATGTACTCCATGCCACTCGCACGATACAACGTACTTCGTGGACCCTACCTGCCATAGGTCTTAGCCCTCAAACCATGGAATATCATACCACGTCTCTAAATCCACATGCTAACCTCTTATAGTGTGACACTCAATCTACACGAGGAAATCAAGCATGGTTTTCAACATGTCTTACATATAACATAAAATATAGTGCGCGCCTTTGAGTGCGACTCACAGTCGACACTCTGCTCAAACACTGTTTCACATCACAAACTCAAACTCTAGTATAGGTAAACCTCTAGCAACAAGGTCATGCATAGTTCATGTTTCAAATCGAGTACGAGCAATAGCTCCAGTACCCTGCTATGCACAAAACTCATCAAATCAAGTACGAGAAATAACTCAAGTACTATGTCATGTATAATTTATGAAGAATTGAGTACGAGTAACGCTCTAGCACTCTGTCATGTATCTCATGTAAAATTCGAGTACGAGCTAATCGCTCCAACACTCTCTCATGCATAAAACATATAAAACTGAGTACGAGTAATAACTCCAAGACTCTATCATGCATGTCATGAAAATCTAGTGCGAATCACAATCCAGCACTAATATATGTGGAAAATATATGAAATCAAGTGCGAGCTGTGCTCTAGCATGATTTATTCTCACATAATATGATAGATGGCTCTTTAAAAAGGGATGTTTTTCAAAATATCAAAATCAGCACTATAAAGTGTGCTTAATTCACATCAACCTTAAAATCATTAGCCCATATATTTATTCTTCTGCTAAACAGCAGTAAAAACACTCAAAATGGTGGTTTCCATGCTTTTTACAACTTTTCACAAAAGTTGACTTTTTTCCTAAGGATAAAATCGTAATTTGCCACTATCGGGTCATAATAATTATTATTCACTTTCTCTGACCCTCAGAGTTTTTAAGTGAATGTAAAAGCAGACGAAAATACGTGCAAGTATCTCTGACTACTCACAAAAGTGCCTTACCTGAAATAACTCGAAAAATTTCACTTTCTCAACGCTGCTCGATCCAGCAATCCGATTTGCTCCTCCAATAATCTCTAAAGCTGCATATAACCATTTATCAGGTTAATTATACTTTTTCTACTGTATTTCACATTAAATACAGTCTATTTCCCTGAATGGGCTTTAATAAACCTTAATGGGCCTAACTATGCCTTAAGCCCATTTCCATTTTACTATTCATTTTCATTGGGCCTATTGGCCTTGTGGGGCCCACAACTCTTATTGCGCTTTTCTTAGACCCATTACATCACATTGGGCCTAAAATAATTAGGCTTGGCCCATTGGACCTCCGGCCACATGCCATGGCCGAGAGCACCCCATGCCGTCGGTCACACCATGGCATGCCGTCCATGTCCATTTCCTTAGCCAATTCACTTAGGCATTTTCACAAACACTTGGTTGGCAATGTTCTTAAGCATCACATAGTTCATTTAGGTATTTTATCAAACACCTTGATTGCCAACTTGATACATGTATTAATTAATCAAATTGATTAATTCTAACTATACCATAATCATTAACATATGTACATTAACTCATTTATGCCTTAATATCATATGGACATTCATCAATATTTCACTACTCACTCTCGGCCTAACCATGATCATAGTGATTTCATATGCTTCAATGCTTAAAACATACACCGATATACTTAAAATCATTCATACATTAACATATATGAATTTGAAAGCTTGAAAATATACCTAGTATTTGTGTTCACACTTGGCCGAAACTTTGGAGCCTCACGGTTTGCACACTATGGCTTCTTGATAGCCAATTCCAACATATGTCACTCTCCTCTCAATTTGGAACAACTTTCATGCAGAATGCAAGTTCTAATTATACCTAATTCCTAGTGATTTCTAGTGAGAGAAAGCTTGGATAATGTATTTCAATGGTTTCCTTCTTCTAGCCGACAATGGTATGGTGAAGATGACAATGGTGTGGCTGATTTTATAAGCCATTTACTTAGCCATTAAGTCTTACTTTTCAGCCATTAAAATTGACTTCCAAATGTTTAGTTATGAGTCACGTAATGAGTCATCTAATGAGTCATAGTTAACTTTAACTATGGTTAGATATTTAATCCTAATGGGCTTTTCAATTGGGCCTCTCGGTTTGGGCTTTCTTAATGGGCTTTCGGGCTAAAATTTTTTTCTATACCTCGGGCATTTTATTGTCTCAATATTTGGCTTATCAATCAGTCCGACAATTTGGTCTAAGGGACCTAAGAATTTCGATCTACGTTTAGTATACCTTAATGGGCTTTAAAATCTTCACTTTAGGCCCATTACGTTTTTAACCATTAAATTAAATCTGAAATCCTTCCGAATAAATTTTTCTTACTTTCGGGGATGATTATCTTGTATTCTTACCAAGAATATTTTTCCCCAATTTTTTCTACATACTTAGGTTAATTTTTAACCATGGTTAGTCAACTATGGTAAAAGTCCACTTTTCTTAACTATAATTGACTTTTTCCTTAATCCCTGACGAAGTTGACTTTTTCTTAAAATTTTGAAAGTGTCATATCTTATGTCTTACACTCTCGTCTTTACGTTTTAGCTATTTTCGGTAGGTAAACACACCCGAGATACCTTAACTTGCTAAAAAGGTCCATTTTACCCTTTTTAGCTTTTACTCTCGTTCTCTGTGTTTGGAACTAAATCAAACTGACTTTCCTTCATAAGCTCTCTATATTTTCTCATTTAAGTTCTTATTTTTAGTCAAAATGATTCAGATCCACTCGGTTTAGCCTGTGACTCTTATAGCTCACATTAGGCTTTTATGTAGCTTATGCGTGATAAATCATTTCACATACTCTTTAAATCTAGTAAATACTCTTCTTATGATTCAACTATAACAATAGAGTGTTCATACACATAAGAATCATAAGGAACATGCTACATAAAATACGAGTCTGACACTATCACAATTCACATACTCATCCACTACACCTCAAAATTCTACGTTTCTCATACCACATTCCATGCTAAATTCACCACAATTGCATAATAACATCTCTACTCCAATGAAATCATAGTGTCATGAATCCCTAATCATTTCCTAGCTATTTCATCATAATGTCAGTAACCATAATCACCAAAAATCACTTTAAACATTAAGATCAAAGTTTAGAATTTACCCAAACATGTAGAGTGCTTTATTCACACATCGATTCGATTCGTCCTTCGATTTCCAAGTATGTTTTTCTCTTTTAGATGAGGAACAACTTTCCTTCTTGCTACAACATTCGATTTGGATGGAAATGGGGACTTTGGAAGAGAGAGAAAGCTAGGGCTCGACTAAAATTAAGGATTGAAAGAGAGAGAAAAGATGAAATGCAGAAATATACTGGGGTCCTTTTATAGACGGAGGGTAGGAGATCGATCTGGTCCTTGATGAGATCGATCTGTATTTGAATTTGGATACGTTTTGGAGTAATTTTATGCCTAGGAGATCGATCTTTCGTGGGGTGAGATCGATCTCTTAATGGCTTTATGAGATCGATTTGCTCAAATTATGAGATCGATCTCTACTTTACGGAATGCTTCACGAGATCGATCTGCTCCTTGAGGAGATCAATATTCTCCTTACAGAATGCTTCACGAGATCGATTTCTTCCTCATGAGATCGATCTCTCAATTACAGAATCATAAAGAGATCGATCCTCTTCCATTTGAGATCGATCTGCTCACTTAATTTCCTCCTTCCTTGTCATTTTGGCCTACCAGATCGATCCTCTCTTTTCCAAGATTGATCTGGCCTCATAGTTTCACACCTTGGTTAAACATTAACATAAAATCTCATTCATCACTTAGAAATTCATTCCATACCACTTTAATGTATGAGTACATTACATTCAACTCAATAAATTACACTTCAAGTTCACATTACATATTTGGATGTGTAAAATTCTTAGATCTCACACCTAGGTATAAAATTACCCCAAAACGTTCCCAAATTCAAAGAGAGATCGATCTCATCAAGGACCAGATCGATCTCTATGAGATCTGAGAATTTCAGATATATTTTAATTATGTAATATGAACTTGAAGTATAATTTGTTGAGCTAAGTGAATTGTGGGAATGATAATTGGAGATTTATATGTTAAGTGTTTAAAATAAGTATGAAGCTATGAGGACAGATCGATCTGGGAGAAGGAGAGATCCATCTGGTGAGTTAAAAATGACAAGGAAGGAGGAATTTAAGGAGCAGATCGATCTCCAATGGAAGAGGATCGATCTCCTTATGATTCTGTTTGAGAGAATATCGATCTCATGAGGAAGGGATCGATCTCCGAATGATTCTGTTTAGGAAAAGATTGATCTCCTCAAGGAGCAGATCGATCTCATAAAGCCATAAAGAGATCGATCTCACCCCTCGACAGATCGATCTCCTAGGCATAAATTACCCCAAATCGTCACCAAATTCAAATGCAGATCGATCTCATCAAGAGCCAGATCGATCTCCTACCCTCCGTCTATATAAGGAACCCCTGCTTTCTCCTATAATTTCATTTTCTCTCTCTTCCAAACCCCATTTCTGTCGAAGCCCTAGCTTTCTCACTCATCCAAAGCACCCATTTTCGTCCAAATTAGAAGTTGTGGCAAGAAGGAAAGTTGTTCCTCATCAAAGGGAGAACAACATACTTGGTAATCAGAAGACGGATCGAATCGAGGTAAGAGACAAGCTCTCCACAAGTTTTGGGTAATTTCTAAACCTCGATCCTTATATTTGAGATGATTTTGGTGATAATGGTTGTTGGCATTGTGTTGAAATAGCTGAAAAATGATTAGGGATTGATGAAATTGCAATGTAGTTGGAGTGATGATGATATTTAGCAACTTTGGTAAATTTAAGAATTTTGAGCTATAAATGGAGATTTAGACAATGTGGTGTATTAGCATAGATATTGTGGCATATGAAATATAGAATGTTGAGGTGTTGTGAGCGAGATTGTGGTTTGTGATGGAGTTATGAAAATTGAGAAATTTGAGGTGTTATGAGCAATTATGCTCGATTTTGAGAATTGAGGTTAATGTGATAATGAGTATTGATGTTTTAACATCGTTTGGACAGCTCGGGAGTTCCAGAGTGGAATGCGAGGCTAGTCCGTGATAGAGGGGAAATGATTGCACTATACGAGGTGCAAAGAGGTAAGGGAAAACTAAACCATTTGTGTATGTGTTTTGATGAACTGTTTGTAGCATGAACCACGATTTGAGAATTCAAGCATGTTTGGTGTTGTGTTGTGATATAATTGCACACGGTTTTTATAGCCGGTTGGAGCTCATTATTTTATGAGTTTATAAGCTGAGTGTGAAATTGCTTTATAAACCTTTGAGTTTGAGTGAAAAGTAAATTGGGCTCTACGTTAAGGTGATATTGAGATTTGAGCAAATGTGTGCATGTCTTGCCGGTTGGAACTCGGTTTTAATATGCTTTGTGTTGAGTACACAAATGTTTTAAATGAGTTTTATGAGAGAAAACCATTATGAGTTCTGCGTGAAGGCATAACGTTTTATAAGATAATGGCTAATGATTGAGACTTAGGCGTGTCATGTTGAATACACATCGGGCCTTGCTCTGGTAGCATGTAAGATCGATATAGTGGGACGCCTGGGAACTGACCCAAGGACCACAGGCCTTGTTCTGGTAACATGTAAGTTCGATTATTCCTTCGCTTTGGTAGCGTTGGGAGGCCTTGCTCTAGTAGCATGTAAGTCTGATATTCCTCCGTTTTGGTAACGAGAGATTCCTCCGTTTTGGTAACGTGAGATGACCCCCGTTCTGGTAACGCTGGGTGGCCTTGCTTTGGTAGCATGTAAGACCGAGAGAGTGGGCCGCCTGGGAACTGACCCAGGGACCACGTGATAGTGTGCATGAGGCGAGCCATTGCTCTGGTAGCATGTAAGGTCGGGCCTTGTTCTGGTAACATATAAGTCCAATATACCATGCATACAACCATATTGTCGACGTTCCCTCTATACGAGGATGCCTGGGATGTGCACCCAGAGGAGATTACATATTGGATGTGCCATAACGAGTTTTAATTGAGTTTTATTGCCTAGTCTCGTTTTACAAATGAGTCGTGTTTTGTGACTTTGTCACGTGCTATTTACTGAGGTGATTTTTATCACGTATTTTGAGGACAGCCATTATCGCATATATTTACACATGCTTATGAGTGCTCGATATTGAGCCTTTTTACCTTCATGTTTTCACATGATTTATGAGTGATGAGATGATGATGTTTTGAGAACTTTCATGCTACGATTTCAAATGAGCTTCATAAACAAATACATATTTGTGATGTGTGATATGGTTTATATAACTGAGTTCCCTTACCCCCCTTACTGAGCGATTTGGAAGCTCACCCTGTTTTCTCTTCCCCCAGATCGCTTCAAGTGAAGTGAGTTCCCTGCGATGTACGGGTTAGAGGCTAGTGGAGGACTTGAGCTCCAGGCCGTATTTTGTGTATTGAGGTAGATATTTAATATTCATGTACCCAGACTAGAGTTATATTTACAGACATTCATTGTATAATGATGTACGGGATGTATTAGGATTAATTAACTTGGAATCGAGTAATATATAGGATACTATATTATGATGAGATCTTGAGGCATGATAATTATGATGATGTATGACACTGCACAGGAATGCACCCTTAATTGTGAATTGATGAGTAAAAAGTTTTAAATTAGCCCTATTTTCTGCGCTTCCGGGGCGTGACAATCTCCTACCTTTGGCCTATATAAGGACCCCTTTATTTTTTTGGAAATCGATCTCTCTCTCTCCCCTCAAATTGCCATTTTCACAACCCTAGCTTTCTCTCTCCTCTAAAACCCCCATTTTCATCCAAATCTCAGGCATAGGTAAGAAGGAAAGTTGTCCCTCATCCAAAGGAGAACAACATACTTAGAAATCGAAAGACGAATTGAATCGAGGTGTGAATAGAGCTCTCCATAAGTTTTGGGTAAATTTCTAAGCTTTAATCTTTGATATTTAGATGATTTTGGTGATTGTGACTACGGGTGTTGTGATAAAATAGCTAGGAAATGTTTAGAGTTGATGAAATTGTGATTTTGTTGGAATGATGATGATATTATACAATTTGTGGTAATTTTGGGATTTTGGCTATAAATTGGAATCGAGGCAAAGAGGTGATTTTGGCATGGAAATTATGCATGAAAAATGTAGGATTTGAAAGGATGTGAATATGGGAAAAATGAGGTTTGTAGTATTTAATGAGAATATGAGCAAATATGTGCTTGATGATGTGATTGAGATGAATTATTGATGTTTTAGCATCGTTTGGAAAGCCCGAGAGTTCCATAGAGGAATACGAGGCTAGTCCGTCGTTTGGGGGAACGATTGCACAATACGAGGTGCAACGAGGTAATGAAAAACTTAAACTCATTTGTGTATGCGATTTTGTGATGATATTGTAGCATGAAATGTGATTTGAGAAAACTAAGCATGTTTTTATGAGTTGTGAATGAGTTTTTACACACTGTTTTATAACCGGTTGGGGCCCAATTTTTATGAGTTGTAAACTAATGTGAAATTGATTTACAACCATTTTGAGTTTAAAAAGTGAAAAGTGATTTGGGTTCTACGTTAAGGCGTACTGAGATTTGAGAAATGTGTGCGTGGTTTTGTCGGTTTGAGCTCGGTTTTGACATGTTTTGTGTTGAGTACAAAACAGTTTTGAGATGAGTTTTATAGGAAAAACCATTATGAGCGCTACATGAAGGCAAAACGGTTTTATATGATAATGGCTATTACTGAGACTTAGGCGTGTCATATTGAATACACATCGGGCTTTGCTCTTGTAGCATGTAAGGCCGGGTCGTGCTCTAGTAACACGTAAGACCGACGCCTCCTTTCTAGTAACGTGAGATGACCCCGCTCCGCGATAACGATGGGTGGCATTGCTCTGATAGCATGTAAGGCCCGACCGTGCTTTGATAGCATGTAAGACCAACGGCTGTATGACTCTGATTACGTCTACAGCGAACCATGGCCATGGGTGTATTATTATCGACGAAATCCCTCGATTGGGGATGTCCGCCTAGGGGACGAGTTCAATCATTTTTATGTGCCAAGATAAATTTTTATATGAGTTTTATTTGCCTAGTCTCATTTTACACATGAGATTATGTTTGGTGGCTGCGCCACGTGCATTACTGTTGTGGTGATTTTTATCACGTTCTATGAGAAAAGCCATTATCGCATCATGTTTTCTACATGCTTGTAACTGTGGTTTTTATATTAAACCAATTATTCTCATGTTTCTGCATGAGTTTTGAGAAATGAGTTAAGATGGTGTTCTGATTTTTCATGCTACACTTTTCTACTGAGTTTATTTGGTTTTCACCCACAAGATAAAATGATTGTGCTGTGCAAATCGTTATTTTATTAATGAATCCCTTACCCCCTTACTGAGCGATTTAGAAGCTCACCCTGTTTTATCTCCCCCCAGATTTCTTCAAGTGAAGAGAGTTTTCCTGCGACGTACGGAGTAGTGGCTAGTGGAGGACTTGAGCTCCAAGCCACATATTGTACTTGAGGTATATTTTAATATTTCATGTACCTAGACTAAAGTTATATTTATAGACACTTGATGAACAATGATGTGTGGGATGTATTAGGATTATTTAACTTTGAATTGAGGAAATGTAATTAGTATGATATATGAATATGAGGTGATGAGATCCTGTAGTGTAACTTTATAAATTATATATGATGATGCAAGACACTATACAGGAATGCACCTAGATATGTGTATCGATGTAGAAGAATTTTAAATTTACCATGTTTTCAGTGCTTTCGGGGCGTCACACTATCAAGGAGCCATATTAAGAGAGACAAAAATCAAGGAAGTTTCGACCAAAGTGGGAAGTATAAGCTAAGTGAGTTTTCAAGCTTCCAAATTCATATATGTTAATATATGGATTATATGGAGTTGATTTGTATATGTTTTATGGATTGAAACACATGAAATCATGAGCATGTGATGGTCGAAAGTTGTTATATGAGTTTTGATAAATGCTCATGTGATTTTAAGACATCTATAGGTTGATATGCATATATACAAGATTATGGCATGGTTAGTTATAATCAAATTGGTCTTATGGATAGTTGTATGATGTTGGCATATAAGGTGTTTGATAAAATGCCAACATGAACTATAGGAAAGGCTTAAGATATGCCAACTAAGTGTTTAATAAAATGTCTAAGTGAATTGGCTAGTAAATGGCCATGAGTGGCGTGGTGTTGCATGACCAACGACATGATGGCTCTCGGCTACATGCTATGGCTGAGAAGGCCAATGGCCCAAGCCAACGTGGTCTCGACCCAATGAGCTGTTATGGGCCTCGAACAAGCCCAATAAGAGTTGATGGGCCTCACAAGCCCAATAGGCCTAACATAAATGAATAATAAAGTGAAATGGGCTTAAGATAGAGTTAGGCCCATCAAGAGTTGTTAAAGCCCAACAAGAGTAAATGGACCCATTAAGTGAAATGGACTGTATTAAATGTGTAATATGGTAGGAAAAGTGTAATTAACCTGATGAATGGTTATATGCAACTCCAGAGTTTATATTGGGAGCTGATCAGACTGCGAGATTGAGCAGCACTGAGGAAGTGAGGTCACGTGACGTGATCCGAGGTAAGGGACTTTTGTGAGTAGTTAGAGATACCTGCACGTATTTTCGTCTGCTTTTGTATTCACTTAAAAACTCTAAGGGTCAGAGAAAGTGAATAATAATTATAGCGACCCGATGTGGCAAATTATGATTTTACCCCTAGTTAGGAAAAAAAGTCAACTTTTGGAAAAAGTTGTAAAAAGCATGGAAAACCTGTTTTTGAGTGTTTTTACTACTGTTTTGCAGAAGTGTAGTAGATGGGCTAATATTTTCATGGTTGATGAGAACTAGCACAATTTATAGTGCTGATTTTTATGTTTTGAAAATCATCCATTTCAAAGAGTCATCTATCGAATTATGTGAGAACAAATCGTCTTGGAGCACAGCTCGCACTTGATTTTATATGTTTTCCACATAAATTAATGCTGGAGTATGACTCGCCCTAGATTTCTATTACATGTATGATAGAGTACTAAAGCGTTGCTCGTACTCAGTTTTATATGTTTTATGCATGATAGAGTGCTGGAGCTATTGCTCGAACTCAGTTTTATATGATTTATGCATGATAGAGTACTGGAGCATTGAACGTACTCAATTTTATATGATATGCATGACAGAGTGCTAGAGCAAATTGCTCGTACTTAAAATTTACATGAGATGCATGACAGAGTGCTAGAGCGTTACTCGTACTCGATTCATCATGATTTATACATGACATAGTACTTGAGCGATTGCTCCTACTTGATTTGATAAGTTTTGTGCTTAGCATGGTACTGGAGTGATTTCTTGCACTTGTTTTGAAATGAGAACTCTGTATGACCTAGTGCTGGAGGTTACTCACACTAGTGTTTGATATTTGAGATGCATAAATAGTGTTTGAGTGAAGTGTCGACTGTGAGTCAGACTCAAAGGCGCGCACTGTAGTTTTACTGTGATATATAAGACATGTGTGAAAAATCATGATGCTTTCCTCTTGTAAACTGAGTGTCACATTGTTGAGATGTTCACATGTGGATATAGAGACATGGCATTGATTTTGCGTGGTATAAGGGCTAAGACCTATGGCAGGCACCCCAACCATGAGATAGGGTCCATGGGTGTACATTGTACCGTGCATGTGACATGGACTACACTGTAACGTGTGTTGTTGTGGAGTTGTGGAGTTGAGGAGTTGATAGCTGCCAGTTGTGATGGATTGACCCCCCTCCCATTGCAGTAGTGATTTCTCCACACACCAAGATCTGTGTAGCCTGGGATCACCATTATAGGATATGGTCATAGTCCAGGATATTATTGCATATAGCCAACGAGTCTCGCATGATATATCACTTGATTTTATGATACGGGTAGACCTGAGGGATTGGTCGGAACCTAGATTGATGTGTTGTGAATTATTGAAATGCCATATTTACTGTAATTTGAATATAAATGGCATGATTTATCTCAAGGCATTATGAAATTATAAAGATGCATTGTTTTGCACGAATTGCCTACGTTTTGAGAACTCAGCATGATTTTGTACATGGGATTTAATCTGTACAATTATATATATATTTTAAAATTCATGCTTCTGGAGTGAGTTAAGGAAATAATATTTTCAATGCAGAGTGATGGCTCTACCGAGAGGGGGGGTGAATCGGTTTTCTAACACTTAGGGCAGATTTTAAATTAATTGCAATTTAAACACAAATGATAATGAATAAAACAGAGCAATATAACAATTTAATGCAAAGAGAGGGAAAGAGAAACAAACACAGCAACTTATAGAGGTTCGGCCAACTCTTGCCTACGTCCTCTCTCCTTGACCTTCTTGTCAAGTGGTTTCTTTCTCTCTTTCTTCCTTTTACAGGTTAAGGAATAACCTCTCTACCCTTAGCAATACAGAAAATGTATTCACCCTTTTACAATAACTCTCACTGAGGAACAATCCTCTTTTCTTTTAAGGTGTGGATGAATACAGAATAAGGCTTTTTAGTGGGTAGGACTAACAAAGCTTGTAGTACTTAAGCTTGTACAATAAATCTCAATTAATGAGCAATAGGGATACAAGGAATGAAAGAATTAAAGCTTGAGAATGTTTTGAATGTTCAGTGATAGTCCCTCATTCTTTGCTTTATCTTCAATGCTTGGTTATATACTGAAGGTTGGGTAGTTGGAGCATTAAATGCAGTTTTTCCCGTTGAGATTTGAAGAAAATAGCTGTTGGGAACCTCCAGTGGTCAGACAGATCGATCTCCTATCTTGGCCAGATCGATCTCCTAGTTTTAAATCCTGCAATGACAAAGCACAAATACACAGGGAGATCGATCTCATACATTACCAGATCGATCTGTTAGTTTGAATAGGCAGAGGCAGATCGATCTGTCGAATAGGCAGATCGATCTCCTATCCTCTCTGTTTGAGGCAAGATCGATCTCTCAATACACCAGATCGATCTCTTAAGCTCTCTGACTTTGAGCAGATCGATCTCTTCCTTACCAGATCGATCTCCTAAGTTCTCTGACTTAGAGCAGATCGATCTCTTAACCCTTGCAGATCGATCTCTTTTTACCTTAAACCCTTTACACCGTTTTAAGGCTTGCCAGATCGATCTCTTTCATCATGAGATCGATCTCTCATCAAGTATAAGCCCAGGAGATCGATCTCTCATACCCCAGATCGATCTCTCATCAGTAGAACTCTAAGTTCTGGTCCTGATATCTTCTAAACATGTTTGTGTACCATTTTAACATTATTGTATTAACTTGTTTTGTCATTTCAAAATACATTAACTCAACAATCTCCCCCTTTTTGATATGACAAAACTCATCCAATAAACATGTTTAGTGAATTTGCAAAATTCCCCCTTTTTGTGAGCTTTTGTCTTTGTTAAAGATTTAACTCATCCTTAGTTAAATCTTAACTCCCCCTTAGTTAGCTCTAGCTCTTAACTCCCCCTCAATTAAATCATCTTAACTCCCCCTCAATTAAATCATCCTATCATCCTTTTAAACATTTAACATAAATCACAACAACATGCATGTTTCTTATGATGTTTCTTATGTTTCTTCTCCCCCTTTTTGTCATATCAATCACACATAGTCATTAACTCACAAAATGCAACATTGTCAAAACCATGGCAGTTCAAAATCAACATTGACTCACAAAATGCCACATTTTCATAAACAATCAATTTATATTGCATTCAAGCAAATTCAGTACAAAGAGCAGTGCGGAATGATATAACTGAACTAAACCATACACCTAAAGCCTAATGTGAGGGAGGATCACGATCCAAAAGCTCCTCAACATGCGTGCGCGTCACTTGAAGTTCATCGAACATTGCCTCTTGAGTTTCTTGAAATTTATCGAACATCGCCTTTTGAGTGTCTTGAATCCTATCCACTCGTTGAGTTAAGTCCTCGATCATACGCCGCTGAGTGGTATGTCCTTCATCGATCCTTTGACTGAGGTCGCTTATCAGCTTCACGAGCAGCTCCAAGTCAGCAGGAGACGATGTTTGTGCAGTTGGCGCAGCCGTGGAGGACGACGGTTCTGGAGCGGGTGCTGCAGGTGGGTGTGCTGGTTTAGCAGTGTGGTCATCCTCAGCCTCAGCAGGTTGCTGTTCTTGCTTTTTCGTCCACTCTCCCCGGAAATCTTTGTAGTACCCCATATGATGTAGGGTCCCAATATTGAGCTCGCTTTTAGGAGATGGAAGTTCGCCAGTTTCGCCGCTGCAGTCGATGCCAAGGCGACGGAGAAGATAGGCTACCGGTTGTGGAAAAACGATCGTGGTAGCTTGTCCACGCACAATCTTCAGCCAGTCTTCGTATATGAAATGAGGGAGGTTAGGCTTTTGGCTTGTGGTGTGAATGTGATGAAGCCAAAAACGATCTAGACGCCTAACGGTTGAGTGACGGGTACCGTAAGGGCGGAGATTCCACGAGATTATGAGGTGGAGTAACCGAAGGTGCATTGGAAGGTTACTCGCCTTGTCCCCGGGGAGTTCAAACGCAAAGGGGACTTCCTCATCCTCATTAGTTAAGCCTTCATCGCGTATATCAAATACTTTGGCTATAACTTCAGAATCAATTAAAATGGATTGACCCATGACGAAGGTTCTGAAGGCAAGGATTTTGCAGGTGTCATCGGGGTCATTAACGAGTTCGGCATTTGAAAAGAATGCGCGAACGAGATTTGGAGGGACAGGAGTGTTGATTCTCAAGAATTTCACCCAACCAAATTCCTCAAATTTTGATAGGTATGGAAAGTCTATGTGATTGAGGAAGGAAAAATCAATGGTGCGCCAATGCTTGATTGGCATAGTTGAAAAATATTCCTCATACCGCTTTCTTTTTGCTGGTGTTTTAAAACACCGATTGAAGGAAGCGATAGGAGGTGGAGTGGGTTGGGAGGAAGATCCTGCCTCTACATTGGGTCTAGGTGGTTTGGTTCCTGCTCTCTTAAGCCTAGGCATTATTCTAGACTCTAGATTCGTCTAAACAAATTCAAAAATGATAAGAGCAATGAAACAGTACCTAGGGTTGCCCTAGAATGAAAATCAACGCAAATCAGAGAAAATTTTTGAGAAATTAGTGAGAAATGTAGGTTACTATACCGGAATACGACACTGGGATACAGGAATGACCGTACGAAGATCGATCTGAGAAGGATTTGAAGAAGAGGGTGCGAGGGAATTGGAGAATTTGAAAGTTAGGTTTTGTGAGAATTGGGGATTTTTGGCGAGATATTTATACTCCAAGGCATAGGAGATCGATCTGTCGAGGCGACAGATCGATCTGGTACTCCCAGAAGCGAAGAGAGATCGATCTGTCGTAGGGACAGATCGATCTGGTCGCAAACAGAGGCTTAAGGAGATCGATCTGGTACATGCATAGATCGATCTGTAGAATGCGGAAGCTGGATGAGATCGATCTGTCGTGTGGACAGATCGATCTGCCTTTAAACAGAGACGTAAGGAGATCGATCTTATGGTTAGAAGATCGATCTGCTTAGCTTAACCTTGATAATTTAGGCTTGTTTAAGGGATAGAGATCGATCTATATCTCAAGGAGATCGATCTCTCATCCTTTTTGCCAGAAAATCTTTGCAAGAAATCATTTAAAATCAATTTGAGACCAAGATTTTTGAAACAAAAAAATCCTAAGGCTTATCCATGAGTCCTAATTCACCTCTAAGGATACAAAACCTATCTCTATCAAGGGGTTTGGTGAATATATCAGCTATTTGATGTGTAGTATCAATATACTCTAAGATTATATCCCCTTTTTGTACATGATCTCTAAGGAAGTGATGTCTAATTTCTATGTGCTTGGTTCTGGAGTGTTGAATAGGATTCTTAGACAGATTAATGGCACTGGTATTATCACATTTAATAGACACTTGTTTCATGTCAATACCATAATCTCTCATTTGTTGTTTAATCCACAACACTTGAGCACTACTACTACCAGCTGCTATATATTCAGCTTCAGTTGTGGACTGAGCTACACTGTTTTGTTTCTTGGAGAACCAAGAAATTAACCTATTTCCTAGGAATTGGCAAGTACCTGAGGTACTTTTCCTATCTATTTTGCATCCTCCAAAATCAGCATCTGAAAATGCATGAAGGGCAAAAGTGGAGTCTTTGGGATACCAAAGTCCTAGTGAGGGAGTATCTTTGAGGTATCTAAAAATTCTCTTAGTTGCCAATAGATGTGATTCCCTAGGAGAGGATTGAAATCTAGCACAAAGGCATACACTAAACAATATATCTGGTCTACTTGCAGTTAAATAAAGCAATGATCCAATCATAGACCTATAGAGTTTAGTGTCTACACACTTACCACCTTCATCTTTGTCAAGCTTGATGTTGGTGCCCATTGGAGTGGCTTGAGGTTTGCAACTCTCCATTCCAAATCGCTTGAGCAAGTCCTTGGTGTACTTTGCTTGATTGATGAAAGTTCCATCCTTTGTTTGCTTCACTTGAAGTCCCAAGAAGAATGTGAGTTCTCCCATCATGCTCATCTCAAATTCCCCTTGCATGATCTTAGCAAACTCTTGACATAAAGACTCATTAGTTGAACCAAAAATAATATCATCTACATATACTTGTACAACTAGTAAGTCCTTATTTTTATTTTTGATGAATAATGTGGTGTCTACCTTTCCTCTTGAGAATCCTTTTTCTATTAAGAACTTTGACAACCTTTCATACCAAGCTCTAGGAGCTTGTTTTAACCCATAAAGTGCCTTAGACAATTTGAAAACATGTTCAGGAAATTCATGATTTTCAAATCCGGGAGGTTGCTCTACATAGACTTCTTCATTAATGAAACCATTCAAGAATGCACTCTTTACATCCATTTGATATAACTTGAAATCTTTATAACATGCAAAGGCAAGTAACATTCTTATTGCCTCTAATCTAGCTACCAGTGCATATGTTTCATCATAGTCTATGCCTTCCTCTTGTCTATAGCCTTGAGCAACTAGCCTAGCCTTATTCCTTATGATCACACTATTTTCATCCATTTTGTTCTTGAATATCCATTTAGTTCCAATTATAGAGTGATCACTAGGCCTTGGAACTAGTTTCCATACTTTGCTTCTCTCAAATTGATTTAACTCTTCTTGCATTGCTAGGAACCAATTATTATCCTCTAAGGCTTCATTGACATTCCTAGGCTCTATTTGAGATACAAAGGCTATATATTGACACATATTCCTTAAGGATGACCTAGTTCTAACTCCAAGAGTTGGATCTCCTACTATTTCACAATCTTTTACATATCCTAACTCTCTTGGTGCTCTAGGTTCTCTTTCTAAAACTTCTATTTCTTCTTCATCTTCTTTATTCAAATCAAGCTTTTCTAGAAAGTCATCTTCTAAGCCTTCATCAAATATCTCAACATTTTCATCATTGTTGGTTGAATCTTTAGATATATTATTTGATTCATCAAATACAACATGAATAGATTCTTCAACCATTAATGTTCTTTTGTTATAAATTCTATAAGCCTTTGAATTCAATGAATATCCTAGAAATATTCCCTCATCACTTTTGGCATCAAATTTTCCTAAATTATCCTTTCCATTATTTAGAACAAAGCATTTGCAGCCAAAAGGATGGAAGTAACTAATGTTAGGCTTCTTACCTTTGTAGAGCTCATAAGGAGTTTTCTTTAGCATGGGTCTTATCATAGCTCTATTGATTACATAACATGATGTGTTTATAGCTTCAGCCCAAAAGTACTTTGGCAAGTTATTTTCACATAACATGGTCCTAGCCATCTCTTCCAAAGTTCTATTTCTTCTCTCAACTACACCATTTTGTTGCGGTGTCCTAGGGGCTGAAAAATTATGGCTAATTCCTTGATCATTGCAATACTCATCAAATCCTATATTTTCAAATTCTTTGCCATGATCACTTCTAATACTAGTTATTGTATACCCTTTTTCATTTTGAGTCACCTTTGAGTATGCTATGAATTTCTCTAAGGCTTCATTTTTAACTCTCAAGAAGAACACCCAAGTGAACCTAGTGTAATCATCAACTATTACAAATCCATAGTGTTTTCCACCTAGGCTAGTGGTTCTAGTGGGTCCAAATAAGTCTAAATGTAGTAATTGAAGAGGCCTAGAGGTGGATACACTATTCTTAGGCTTAAAGGTTGTCCTCTTGTGTTTTCCTTTAACACAAGCTTCACATATTTCTTCATGCTCAAAGGGTATTTTGGGTAAGCCTACAACTAGATCCTTTCTAGCTAACTTAGATAGCACACTCATGCTTGCATGGCCTAGTCTTCTATGCCATAACCAGGATTCCTTTTTGTTATCTACCATTAAGCATAAGTTTTCGTTTTTGAGTTCATTAAGGTAGACTATATATATGTTACCTTGCCTATGACCTAGAAGAAGAATTTTATTTGACTTAGGATCTATAACATTACATTTCATGCAATCAAAAATTACTTTGTAACCTTTGTCACAAAGTTGACTAATGCTTAGCAAGTTATGCTTTAGACCCCTAACAAGTAATACTTTTTCTAAAGAGAAATGATTATTACCTATTGAGCCACTTCCTTCCACTTGGCCTTTGGAGTTGTCCCCAAAAGTGACTTCTCCACCAATTTTCGATTTGAAGGAATTGAAATGGCTTTTATCACCCGTCATGTGCCTTGAGCATCCACTATCTAAGTACCAAGCTTCTTTTGTTTTAGCTTTGTGGCTATGCTCAATCTCCTACAACAAAAAAATAAACACACTCAAGTCTTAGGTACCCAAATTCTCTTGGGTCCTTGAAGGTTAGTAAATGCAATTCTTGATCCCATTGGGATCCATTTTGCTAGTGCATTGCAGTCCTTGGAATGAATTACCTCTTTTGGAATCCATATCCTTTTTACAATTTTTCTTTTAAGATTCCTTATCTTTATATTGCAATAATGTGACTTATGTCCCTTCTTATTACAATATGAACAAGTAATTTCAGGTTTATTCATGCTCTTCCTAGCAATAAAACTCTTAAGATGGGTTTCCCTATTTTGTGCATTATACCCTAAGCCATTTTTGTCAAAAAATGCCCTTTGGGTTTCTAACATGCTATCTAGCTTTTGTTGCCCCATGTGAAACCTATTAAAGGAGTTATGTAAATTGCTATTTTTCTCCTTAAGGTCACAAATTTCTAGATTTGCAATCTCTAGTTTCTTCTCACATTTCAATTTATCTTGTAGCATTATCTCATTTTCCCTTTTTAATTTAGATATTAACTTTCTATACTTCATGCTCATAGATTCATACTCTAATGCTAAATCATCAAATGCATCTTGCAGTTCATCAAAAGAGTATTCATTGATATTAGATGTTACCTTTTCATCCTCATCAATTGCCATGAAGCATAGGTTGGCAATGTCCTTATTTGATTCATCATCGGAGCAGTCACTGTCACTCCATGTTGCTACCATCGCCTTCTTTTTATGAAACCTATCATTGGATCTTTTGAGGAGAGGGCAGTTAAATTTTATGTGTCCAGGTTTTTTACATTCATAACACACAATAGAGTCTTTTCTACCTAATTCCTCTTGTTCTCTCCTATTGTTTCTCCTATTGCTATTGCTAGTTCTCATCCTCATGAATTTATTAAATCTTTTGGCAAACATTGCCACTCTCTTTTTTAATTTCCTCCTCACTGCCACTCTCATTTTTAATTTCCTTTTCAGCAGTGGATTTTAGAGCAACACCCACTTTCTTGGGTGGCTCTTCATTTCTTTTAAGCTTCATCTCATAAGTTAGCAAGGAACCTATTAATTCATCTAAGGATAATGTGTGTGGATCCTTAGATTCCTCTATTGCTGTTACCTTAGCTTCCCATGACTTAGGTAAGCTATTTAAAATTTTCTTTACCATTTCAATGTTAGAATATATTTTTCCTAAAGATTTTAATCCATTAATTATATCAGTAAACCTAGTGAACATATCACTAATGGATTCTTCTTCCTTCATCCTAAAGAGCTCATAATCATGTGTGAGCATACCTACTTTTGTCTCCTTCACTTGGGTTGTACCCTCATGAGTTATTGCCAATTTATCCCATATTTGCTTGGCATTATCACACCCGGAGACTCTATTATATTCATTAGGACCTAAAGCACAAAATAATGTGTGCATAGCTTTAGCATTTAGTTGTGCACATTTAATGTCATTAGTATCCCATTCATCTTCTTCTTTGGGAATATCTCTTCCCTCTATTTTCTTTGTAGGGATTTGAGGTCCCTTAACTATAATTCTCCATACTTCATAGTCATTTGCTTGAATGAATAGCATCATCCTAGTCCTCCAATATGAATAATGTTCACCATTGAACATGGGAGGTCTAACCGTGGAGTGCCCCTCTCCTATCAAACTAGTTGTTACATTGTTAAGAGCCATTTGATCGTTTCTACTCTTAGGAAGTTGTTCCTACGTGATTAAAGAGTCCTAGCTCTGATACCAATTGATGGCTCTACCGAGAGGGGGGGTGAATCGGTTTTCTAACACTTAGGGTAGATTTTAAATTAATTGCAATTTAAACACAAATGATAATGAATAAAACAGAGCAATATAACAATTTAATGCAAAGAGAGGGAAAGAGAAACAAACACAGCAACTTATAGAGGTTCGGCCAACTCTTGCCTACGTCCTCTCTCCTTGACCTTCTTGTCAAGTGGTTTCTTTCTCTCTTTCAATAGAGTTTACAAAGTTCCTTTTACAGGTTAAGGAATAACCTCTCTACCCTTAGCAATACAGAAAATGTATTCACCCTTTTACAATAACTCTCACTGAGGAACAATCCTCTTTTCTTTTAAGGTGTGGATGAATACAGAATAAGGCTTTTTAGTGGGTAGGACTAACAAAGCTTGTAGTACTTAAGCTTGTACAATAAATCTCAATTAATGAGCAATAGGGATACAAGGAATGAAAGAATTAAAGCTTGAGAATGTTTTGAATGTTCAGTGATAGTCCCTCATTCTTTGCTTTATCTTCAATGCTTGGTTATATACTGAAGGTTGGGTAGTTAGAGCATTAAATGCAGTTTTTCCCGTTGAGATTTGAAGAAAATAGCCGTTGGGAACCTCCAGTGGTCAGACAGATCGATCTCCTATCTTGGCCAGATCGATCTCCTAGTTTTAAATCCTGCAATGACAAAGCACAAATACACAGGGAGATCGATCTCATACATTACCAGATCGATCTGTTAGTTTGAATAGGCAGAGGCAGATCGATCTGTCGAATAGGCAGATCGATCTCCTATCCTCTCTGTTTGAGGCAAGATCGATCTCTCAATACACCAGATCGATCTCTTAAGCTCTCTGACTTTGAGCAGATCGATCTCTTCCTTACCAGATCGATCTCCTAAGTTCTCTGACTTAGAGCAGATCGATCTCTTAACCCTTGCAGATCGATCTCTTTTTACCTTAAACCCTTTACACCGTTTTAAGGCTTGCCAGATCGATCTCTTTCATCATGAGATCGATCTCTCATCAAGTATAAGCCTAGGAGATCGATCTCTCATACCCCAGATCGATCTCTCATCAGCAGAACTCTAAGTTCTGGTCCTGATATCTTCTAAACATGTTTGTGTACCATTTTAACATTATTGTATTAACTTGTTTTGTCATTTCAAAATACATTAACTCAACACAGAGCATTATTTTCAATAGATAGTATGGATGTCTACTTGCTTGCCTGATTTCCTTACTGAGTTGTGAGCTCACCCCTTTTTTTATTTCCCCCTCTCTACAAAGCGTCTATAGTAGTTGAGCACAGCTAAGGTCTGGTATTCCTTGTGTCCACTGTACTCCCATCGAGCGAAAGGTATACATACACACGTACGATCTTATCTTTGAATATGTAACAGCATTGTGATGTAAACAATGTAAAATATGGGGGATGTGTTTGTAATTGTATTTATTATATGTGAGCTCACTATGAGACAAAAGTATTTACAATTAATAGATAGTTTACATTGACATGTATAAATGATATGGTAGTAAGGAAGATGATACTGATACTGAATCACAGCCAAAACGTTGGTGAAGAGAAAGGTAAGTAAAATGCAAAAAATTTGTAGTGGTTTTTGGTAGTAGAAGTCACGGGCGGTCGTGACATGTAAGGTGTTTGATAAAATGCCAACATGAAATATAGGAAAGGCTTAAGACATGTATGAAAGGTGTTTAATAAAATGACTAAGTGAATGGCAAGCAAAATGGCGTGATGGTTGGCATGACTCTCGATCATGGTGGCGTGCATGGCTCTCAACCACCATGCCATGGCCGAGAGGTATAATGGGTAAAACCAAATAGTTTCAGCCCAATAAGAGTTAATGGGCCTCAGACAAAGCCTAATAAGTGTTAATGGACCCAATCAGCCCAATAAGCCCAATAGGCCCAGATGAAATGAATAGTAAAATGAAAATGGGCTTAAGACTAAGGCCCATTAGGATGCAATTGGGTTCAATAAGAGTAAACGGGCCCAATGCTTTAAATTAAGCCCAGTGAAAGTGAAATACAACTGAATATACCTAATTAACCTGATAAATAGTTATATGCAGCTCCAAAGATTACATTGGGAGGAAATCAGATTGAGTGATTTTACAGCGTTGGAAAAGGAGGAACATTCCACGTGATTCGAGGTAAGGAAATTTTGCAAGTAGTTAGAGGTAGCTATGCGTATTTTCGGAGTCATTTACATTCACTTAAAAAGTCTGAAGGTCCTAGAAAGAGAATAAAATTTATAGAGACCCCATATTGGTAAATTACGATTTTACCACTATTAAAGGTAAAATTATGAAAATTGAGAAAAGTCATAAAAAGCATGGAAAACATGTTTTCGATTGTTTTTAATGTTGTTTAGCAAGCGCATGGATAGATTAGCGAGTGTTTTCATGATTTAGCAAAATAGCATAATTATGGTGTTGATTGTGATTATTTGAAATAATCCCTTTGAAATGAGCCACCTATCGAGTTATGTGAAAACAAATTGTGCTAGAGCACTGCTCGCATTGGATTTTATACGAGTTCTGCATAAAGTAGTGCTGGAGTGTTACTCGCACTAGATTTCACATGATATGCATTGCATAATACTGGAACATTGCTCGTACTTGATTTTAAATATGACTTATGCATGGCATAGTGCTGGAATGTTACTCGTACTGGATTTTATATGAAATATGCATAAAATGTGTTTGAGCAGGGTGTCAACTGAGCGTTGTACTTAAGGCTCGCACTGTATTTTAATATGATATACATAAAACCATGTTGGAGTTGTACCCATATGAGATTTGACATAACATGCTTAAGGTCGTGCTTGAAGGCTCGTGTAAACTATGTCACACTGATGAGATGCTCGCATGTGTATTTTGAGATGTGGCATTGACTATCGACTTGAGATAGGGTCCATAGAGTACGTTATACCATGAGTATTTGGTGTTGAGGAGATGTGAGCTGGTAGGTAGGATATGACCCACCTCCCGTTGCAGCAGTGATGTCCCACACACTAGGATCCGTGTAGCCTGCAATCATAATATTAGATATGGTCATAGTCCTATATATTATCACAGTAGTTGCCCATTCTCACATGATTATGTCACATAGCTTTATACGAATTAGGGTATACCCGAGGGATGGGTCGAGCCTCGATAAATGATTTTATGGTTTTACATAAATGTGAATATTTGTGGATCAGGGTAGACCCGAGGGATGGATTGCGACTAGATAGATGTGTTTTTACATGATGAAATGTCATATTTTATATGATTGAAATGAAATGGCATGATATGTTTTATAGGCATTATATGAACATATATAAAATGCAATGTTTTGCATGAAATGCCTATATTTATGAATAAAGCATGATTTTTGATATACTAGTAAATGTATACACATTGCATAAGTTTTACACCAACATTCATGCTTCAAAGGTGAAATGAAAAAAAGTAATTTAAGTATGTCATTATGAATATGTAGATAGTACAGTTATCTACTTGCTTGCCTAATTGCCTTACTGAACTAGTGAGCTCACCCTTTTCAGTTTCCCTCTCTCTACAGAGAATTTACAGTAGCTAGTGAGCGGCTAAGGCTTCGTATTCTGATATCCGCTACATTCCCATTGATCGAAAGGTATACACATTCGTATAATTTTGTATCTTAACATGTAACAGCACTGTATTATATACGGATGTAATATCGAGGATGTAAATGTATGTAAACATATGTGAGTTCACTTATGAGATGAAAATATTTATAGTCAATCGATAGTTCATATTAACATGTATGTATAACATAAAAATGGATGATAAGGTAAGTAAGGATGATGTCTCTAATACTGAATCATAGCCCAACTGTTAATGGTAAAATTGTCACGAAGGGAAAAGAGTAAGGAAAAAATGAAAAATTTACAGTGTCTTAAGATGAAATGAGGTCGTGACAGAGGTGGTATCAAAGCAGAGTTGGTCAGATATGAGTCCTGTTAGTTGTTAGAAAAGTTTACATCCCTTATTACTGCGCTTTGTTTAGCTATAAATGCATATTCCGAAATGAGATTCGAATAAACAGTGGTTAAGATGTAGGAATCGAGTCATTATGCCTAATGGTAACCATGGTAGAAGGGCGAGAGCATGGGCTAGAGGCTGTAAAGGTAGGCCCGAGAGCCGAGACGAGTCTTCGTCTGATCATACTTCACAGGGTCCCACTGTAGGACCAAAGAGTACTAAAGCACATTTTACGAGGATAAAGCATAGTCTAGAGACCATGATGGAACTGTTTACTCGGGCTATGGAAGGTAGGCAGGGTCCGGATGTACAGACTGATACTGGACAAGCAACTGCTCTTCATACGCCTACACAGCCTGCACAGATGCCACAAACCACATATACTCTTGCACCCCCACCAGTTCAGGATACGCCTTCTTTTGTTACCCCACGGCAGGGCAGTAGTGGATTAGGGTATGGTTACGAGTTAGAGAGGTTATGACAATTTTAAAAGTTCAGACTACCATCATTTAGTGGGGTAAAATACCCCGTAGTTGTAGAGGACTAGGTAAACGAGATAGAGACGTTATACGAGTTCTTTCAGTGTATGACGGTTGAGATTATTGCTTTTGTCACGTTTATGTTAAAGGGAGCGACAAAACATTAGTGGAAGTACACCAGACCGATACTGAGAGCCCAACATTCTGAGATCAGTTGAGAGATCTTTTTAGATGTCTTCCAGAGGCTGTATGTTCCAGACACAGCGCAGTGAAAGCTACAGATGGAAATTTTAAGGTTGATCTAGGGGAACTGATCGGTTGATGAGTATGAGATGAGGTTCATGTCCCTAAGGAGATACGACCCTAATATGATGAGTAGTGAGACGAAGAAGGTCAAAAAGTTTACAGATGGGCTGAGACCGGTGATACGGTCTAGGCTAGTTCCGTTAGACATCCATTCGTATGAGGAAGCAGTGTGCTAGGTGCAGCTATGTGAGAAGGACTATGAGCGGAATGCCTTTGAGTTTGAAAAGGTTGGTAGGAGTAGGGATAGAGATAGAAAAAGCCAGTGAGTGATAGAGGGTTTTGTTTCAGATAAGGAATGAGACTCTTGGATAAGAGACCTCGGATTGAAGAGATATGGGAGAGGATTGTTAAGCCTCCTGTGCATTTGGCCATAGCTCCAGTGAGAGGTATAGAGATTGGAGGACAGTGACCTACTATCGAACAATGTAGTAGATGTGGCAAGTATCATTGCAGCAGGCCTTGTCTGGTGGCTACTGGAGTCTATTTCCGATGTGGTAAGGTAGGGCATTTTATGAGGAATTGCCCGGAGATTATTGAGACTGCCCTACAGAAGCGCAAAGAGCCGGAGAGAGGTTCTACTGATACATCTGCTCCGAGAAGGAGACCCATAGCTGAGGAGAAAGGGAAGCAGGTGATTGGTCGAAGGCGAGTACGTGCTTTGAACCAAGGCATAGCTGATGCTTCATCGGATGTGATCAAAGGTACCATCTTAGTTTTTGATCTTGAAGCATTTGTTTTATTTGATCCTCGTGCCACGTACTCATTTGCATCGCCTTCATTTGCATGTAAGTTATCAAAATATGTGAAGCATACATCGTTAAGTAGAATGATGTTGATTAGTATACCTATGAATAGCAGTCAGCTAGTCGATTATATGTATAGAGACTACCAGCTAAGAGTAGGGGAAAAAGATATGTCAACCTATCTCATTCTGTTAAATATGAGCGACTCTGATGTAATCCTAGGAATGGATTGGTTGGCTGAAAACCACGCTATTTTAGATTGTTATTATAATACGGTAATGTTTCCTACCCCTTAAAAGTATTTTGTAAAGTTCACTGAAACGAAATGAAAGAAATAGTTGTGGTAATTAAGAAGGTAAATCACTATGCTGACTAAATAATCAATATGTTGAAGGTTTCATTCCGTACGTGGTTGATATGGATAAGGCGCATTCGGAGTTGGCAGATATTCTTGTGCTTAGGGAGTTCCTAGATGTCTTTTCGAATGAGCTGCCAGGGTTACCGCCAGAAAAAGAGATGGAGTTTTGTATAGATTTAGTGCTTAGTATTGAGCAGATATCCAAGCTACCTATCGAATGGCTCTAGTTGAGTTAGAGGAGCTAAAGAAGCAGTTGCAAGAACTGTTGGATAAGGGGTTCATTAGACCGAGCGTCTCACCCTAGGGAGCTCCGATCTTATTTGTGAAGTAGAAGGATGAAAGCCTCCGATTGTGTATTGACTACAGATTGTTGAATTAAGCTACCATCAAGAATAAGTATCCCCTTTTCCGCTTATAGATGATTTATTGGATCAACTTCGGGGAGCAAGATATTTTCTAAGATTGATTTGAGGTCGGGGTATCATCAAGTGAGAGTTCAGAATGGAGATGTGTCATGACCCTCTTCCTATCACTTAACTTACTATTAACAGTTGGGTTGTGAGTCAATATCCATAAAATTCGTGGAAACATTTACATTAGTTTCTATTATATACATCTCTTTCGTACAAAAGATAACTATATTGTGCACAATTTACATGATACAAAAATTTTTTTCTCATAAATGTATACCTCTATACCGCTGGAGAACTAGAGAGCACCGTAGCAGGGACAACTGCAGTAACTCACTACTGTGTAGAATCTGTGGAGGAGGAAATAAGAGGGTGAGCTAACACGCTCAGTAAGTAAAATACGAAAGTAGGAAGATAACTACACTATCTACATGCTTAAAATATAAACATTTATTTTCCTTATAAAACATATGCATTTATATGAAAATAGCTTCCATCGATGCAAAACCATTAATTCGCTAGATGGGTATATGCATATACATCATCAATTCACACAGAATCACACAGTTTCATTTTTCAGTTCACTTAGAACACACACTTACAAGTCTCTTTGTAAATCAATTAATATGAGACATATAATGGGATTTTATATCACCCTATATCACACAGTAGAGGGGACATTGGTCACCTCACACAGTAGCAACACAATGTCGTATCACACAGATAAAAGAAGATTAATGGCCACAGTTCGGATTACAGGCAACACTGATTAGGTGTGCGGGAACCCTATGCTTGGGGAGGCGGATCAACCATCCCTTCAGCCCAAACAGAATCACTAAGATATCACGGCACATGTGATAATTCTATTAATAATCTCCTTTATTTAATTAAAATTCTTTAATGTGCAGATAAATTAAATCTGGATGAAACTCAATTATTTCAGACAAAATTGGGCTGAAAACGAGCTAAAGGAGACTGGACCACTTCCAATTTGCAGACCGAGTCATCAGTCATCTGGACACGCATGATGCCAGGTGTCTGTATTTTATTTGCTCTGAAACGATAAGATCGAAGGACACCGTGCTAACCCTCTGGAAGACACACGCCGGGTCACATCGGACAGCTAATTGGACAAAAAGACTGATGACGTGGAAATATCTACTCTACAGCAATCAAATGAAGACAAGTGACCAAATAATGCCAACTCATCTAGGATGAAAATTTACCATTGTACCCCTATGTTTGTGTATAAATAGAACATGATGGAAATTGAAAAATGAAGTAGAAGTAGAAAGTACGAGTAGAAGTAGGAAGTAGAATTTAGGAGTAGTGTAGAGTAATTTAGGAGTAGTTTTAGTTTCTAGTATAGTTTAAAGTTTTAATTTTAAATGCTTTATTGTTAGATATTAATTTGTTTCCTAGTTTCCATTTTCAAGCTCTTCATTTACAGGTAGTCACCATTGTTTTTATTTTGCAAGTTTTATTTTTTGGTTATTTTGGTATACTTTAATTTCTGTAATGCAAGTTTCTTCCCTTTTTATCAGTTATTTATTTTCCATTTTTTTTGAAAGTTTCTTCCTTGGTTGTTGATTTGATGCTAGTGACAGGAGCTCTCCTTTCTTCATTGCTTCATTTTTTGATGTCATGTTCCCACTGCAACTTCGAGCAACTTTGAGCTTTATTTGTTTATGGAATGCCACAATCCTTTGTTGTTTAAATGAGATTAAGATAATGTAGTTATATCTAGTTTTAGTTTTCTACTAGCAAAGGGACCGAGAGTGGGAGGCTGAGTGACAGGCGGTTTCTTCTTCATCCACTTTGCTATTTTTTTCTTTAGTTAATTATTTAATATTTTAGTTATGGTTCTCCAATTCGGTACTGTTTTGATCCTACCTTTTTTTCTGTTTCACTTTGTTGTTGTGTTCGTCATTCTAGCTTGGATACTTCTTTTACAATCACTACTTTCGTTTCTATTAGTGTCATTCTTTTTATTTTTCAATGTTTATGATGTTTAGTTGTACTGTTTCTTCAACCATCCAGTAGCCACCTCTGTTTTACTCTATTTTGTTGCCCCCATACTATTCATTTATGCAGGAGTAAGCTGAGCAATCTTGCGGTTGTTTCTTCCATTTGCTGGCCAACTAAATGGTGTTGGATATGCTGAAATCACTGCTGCATGGAGCGATGAAGTGTAGATGTATGTCTTTGGACAGCTTAGGGCAGCTACTGTTGCAGAAAGATCAATATGAGAAATGTATTCTGAGAAATCAGAACAGTATGTGTTAGTTGTGTGCATAAAACTGGAACAACCTTTCCAAGGTTATGTGCTGCGGTTACTGAGACTGAAGCAGATTGTACAACATGAACAAACAGAAGGCAGAACATGAGGCGCAAGACAAGCAGAAAGATTAGAGAATGTTGACGTTGCAGTCCATAGTTCTTGAGTTAAAATATTTTAGTTTGCTTTTTTATCTTTGTTTTTATTATTTTAAATCTTGATTCATCATCTCATATTTTTGCATTGATTTTTCCTTTTTTTTCTTTGAGTTTTTCTTACTTTGTATTGAGTGTCATAATCGTTTCTCTAGATTTGTTATTGTTTTACATTGTAGGAGGTGCTGCATACTGCTGCATTAAGGTGTATTTGCTGAATGTGGCAGTAGAAAAATTCGAACATGTGTTGTAGGCCGAAGCAGTGCAGAAGTGGACAAAGCCGTTAATGACAGAACATAGAGCAGCATTTGTAGCAGGTTGCATTTTGCACTTGCAGCACCTTAAAATGCAGAGACACGGGCTGTGAATGGAACTAAAAAATGGCAGTACCAGTGGACAGACCTGCAGCAGATAGCAGTACACAGCTAGAAGCAGGAGCAAGAGCAGTAGGATGGAGCTGAAGCAGGAGCAAGTGCAGCAGACAGCACAGTTGAGAGCACCTAGACAAGCCGAGAGGAATGTGCTGTAACAGAGGAACGGATACACCTAGGCAGAGGATAAGCGTGGAGATGGCACAACGTTACAGAGCAGACAGTACAAGCTGAAAACGGGGAATACCAGCTGGAAAGGATACAACCGAGAGCAAGAACAGACATTACATGGACAGATTGGATGCAGCAACCGCTGGTGCTGAGGACAACGTCTGCAGACCAAGAGCACACCTGCAGCAGATGACTACTCGTGAGCAGCTGGAATGAATTTGGGAAGATAATGAACAGTGACAAATCGAGACCACTTTAATGTTTTGCAATTTGTTTAAGGCCATGTTTGGCATATTTGCATTGTAGCTTTAATCCATTTTCATGCATTTTTAGAATAGTTTAAATCCAATTTAATTTGTTAGCATATGAAGTTATGATTTTAATTTTATTTGCATGATTAGCTATAGTTCAATTGATTGATTAGTCTAGAATTTAGATTTAATTATGCCAGTAGTAAATTTTTATTTAGTAATAGGTTTTCCAATTAGAATTTATTTAGATTAAACTCATTTTATGCATTTTTAATTTAGTCTTCATTTTTATTAAATTTTAGGTTAGTTTAATTTGCAATTTTCATTTGTTTAGTTTAATTACATGCATATGTTATTTTAGGCTTGTTTAGTTTTAGTTTAATTAATCTTGTTTCTTTATTTTCATTTTTACTTTTTATTTTAATTGCGTTAATGAATTTTTAACTGTTTTAATTTTCTTTTGTAGGTACTTGCCTTTAATTACTCGAAGATTTGTAAGTAATTTTAGCTTAGTTTATTTAGTTTTTAGCTTTTATTATTTTTAGTACTTTAATTTTAGCCATGTTCATTGCAACTTCATAATTTGCTAGGATATACTTAGGGTAAGAATAACCGGTAGTTAATTAGGCTAGTCAACTTCTCTGTGGGACGATAATTTCGGCACTCAAATCTCATTATTACTTGTATAACCCGTGCACTTGCGGACAATACCCTTAGGGTGTGTCAACATGGTACCCCATGGCTAACACTCATGGTACATCGTGCTCCCGTGGATCCGTATCACCCATTTCCATTGTCTCAAGATCACTAAGCAATACACGACGACTCCAGCACGGTTTTACTCATCACACAGTAAACTCATAAACTCTCGTGCGAGTAACTCAGTGTAAGAACAAAAAACATACCCGAGGCATCGAGCACAATTTTGCTTATCACACAATAAAGCTCAAGAGACCACGTATGAGCAACTCAGTGTAAGAACACACAGCATACCTGAGGTAACGAGCACGGTTTTGTCCCATCACTTTAAAATGAGGGGGTTACAGGCGAGCATAATCAGAGCAAGATGAATAAGCAGTACTCTTGGTCTCTAGCATGATTCCCAAAATCTAGCCCAAGCTCTCGAGTGGAACACACAGCATCACCCGAGGCATCGAGCACCCTTTTTTGTTGCTGTTCTCAAAACCCCTTTTAAAAATGATGTGTGAGCAGGGCTATTAAATATACCGTTGCCACTTAGGCTCTAGCACAATTTAACACATAAAAGAAATAGAAGGCTCCATTAACTGAGTATGAGTGAGAGGGCAATCTCCCTTCAATCACTTGTTTAAAAGCTTTTATGCAAATATTAAACCGGGAGCCCGTCTATTATTACTCTTTCTCAAAACGTTTGCAAAACCTCTTTTCACAACAATAACGTGGAAGTCATGCAACTCATACTTATAGGTTCTTCTCATACTTAGTTTTCACTAGATATATCAATATCTATATACTTTATCGTATCTAATCACAAACAGCAGGTAAGAAACAGATGTATAGCTATCTCTAATAGCTCGCATAAATCTCTTACCTTGAATCACGCTCGAATCACGTTCCTTAATTTCCAACGCTCGTGATCCGGTCTTAATAGCTCCAACTTTATCTCCAAGAGCTGTAAACATTTACTACTCGCATCATTATTATTTTAACATATTCGATTCTCATTTACATGGCTTTCAAATAGATGCATTGACCCGTTACATCAATATGGCGTCATTACAACTTATGGGACATGATAATTCTATTTTTAATAGAATTATTTGTGCTTAATTTCTTAATAAATTATTTAAATCCCCATATTATTTTATTAATTATCTCCTTTATTTAATTAAAATTCTTTAATGTGCAAGCAAAATAAATCCAGATGAAACTCAGTCGTTTCAGTCAAAAATGGGCTGAAAACGGGTTAAAGGAGACTGGACCACTTTCAATTTGCACACCAAGTCACCAGTCGTCTAGACACGCGTGATGTCAGGTGCCCGTATTTTATTCACTCCGAAACGATAAGATCGATGGACACCGTGCCAACCTTCTGGAAAACACATGCTGGGCCACATCGCACAAACAACTGGACAAATTGACAAGTGACGTGGAAATATCTACTCTATAGCAAATTAAATGAAGACTAGTGGCCAAACATTGCCAACTCATCTAGGATAAAAAATTACCATTGTACCCCTAGGTTTGTGTATAAATAGAACATGATGAGCAATTGAAAATTAAGTAGCCTAAAGTAGTTTTTAGTGTAGTTTTAGGGTAGGAGTAGTGTAGAGTAATTTAGGAGTAGTTTTAATTTAGGATAGCTTTAGAATAGTTTTAGGTTAAATTTTTATTTCATCTAGTTTTCTTTAAGCTTTCCGATTAAGTTTATTTTTAGTCACCATTTTTATCTTACTCTACCTAGCTACTGTTCAAAGTAATTGTTATGTTTATTTTTATGAAAAGCTTCATTTCTTTTGTATTTCCTTGGTAGTTCACATTGGTAGCCTCCATGAGTATGAGTTTTGCAAGTTTTTAGTTTACAAAAGTCAGATTTCTTTTTCTTCTTCGTTATTTCATTTCAATGTTCTGCTTTTCATGGTATTACTGTTGCGATGAGGTGTGAGGGGCTTGTGACAGAAGCCATAATGCTCAACCCATTATCACTGTTCCATTTACATATTCTTTCAAAAAAAAATTATTTTACACTTAGTTAAGCTTTCATTTCCGAGCTTCTGGTTTAGCCTTTCTATTCAGTTTCTACTTGCTCAACTAGTGTGCTTGCTTGATACCGAGGAGCCGATGTGTGGCAGTGTTGGCTGGTGATGAAGCTGCCTCACGGTGCACTGTGGTAGCAGTATCGGATGACGAGGCTAATTTGCTAGGCTCGACAGCAACAAAAGTGAATAGTCACACTTTGTTATGCTCTGTTTTAGTGCAATGTTATTGTTCATATGTTTGATTAATTACCGAGCAAAATGGGCTAAGTTTGCTGCTTGATTGCACTGAACAGAGAAAAGGGATGCATGAATGGCGGTTTCATTTGCTGGAAAGACTAGCTATGCATCCAGCTGATTTTAATCTTATCTTCTTCCATGTTTTCTTTAATGTTTCAAAGTTTATTTAATGTTCCTATAAAATTTGTTTTCTTTCATTTAGCTAGTTGAAGATTATTTTTACTGCTTTATTCATTAGCATGTGCTACAATTTCTAGTTGTTT
This sequence comes from Firmiana major, assembly GCA_033439115.1. Classification (NCBI taxonomy): domain Eukaryota; kingdom Viridiplantae; phylum Streptophyta; class Magnoliopsida; order Malvales; family Malvaceae; genus Firmiana; species Firmiana major. The sequence goes on along the minus strand of CM065908.1, from coordinate 36,939,647 downwards.
CATCTTTGCCTATAGGTTCGTGGTTGTGTACGTTCACTAGATATCACCTAATCTGCTTTGTGAGGCGGCATTTAGCTGGATTCGGTTGTAGCTGTTTGGACAGCAGGAGCAGAGGATAGATTCTGATGCAGGGGTGTGCCACGAGCTGTTCTTCTTGGGTCATTCCTTTTGCTGCAGTGGTGTTCTATTGAAGAAGGCATACGCGGACAGAACCGGGAGCAGGAGAGCCGAACATTGCAAGGAGCAAAGGGTGTGCTGGCCAGGCCAAGGATGGTACCAGGAGGCAGAGGTTGCGGACAGCTTCACGGACAGAACCGGGAGTAGGAGAGCCGGACAACGCCTGACATAGTAGAAGCAGCCATCACCTGGGCAGCACCTGAGCAGTACTAAAGCAGGACCAGTGCTGAAGAGAGCAGGACAACGCCTGGAGCAATCAAGAAGAAACATGCATAGTACCAGTGCACGGCGAGACCACGAGGCCAGCTGGGACATTTCCTTTAAGGCCATGTTTGGCCACATTTCATTTTTGCTATTTAATGTTTAATCCATTTTTATTATTGTTTTCATTCCTTTTATTTGTTGTTAAGTTAGGTTAATTGTTAAATTAAATTGTAGGTTAGTTCTAGTGTCTTTGTTTGTTAATTTAATTTTTAGTTTTAATTTATGTTAATAGTTAATTTTATATAATAGGATTTAGGACTTAATTTTAGTATAGAATTTTATGAGTTGCATTTAGAATTAATTTAGATTAAATTTGTTTCATGCAATTTTAATTTTAGTCTTCATTTTAAATTTAATCCAAAAATATTTCTCATGCATTATTTAGATTTTGTTTTAGTGTTAGTAATTAGATAGAGTTAGATTTAATTTAGGATTATTTTATAGGTAGTTAATTTCTTAGTTAGATTTAAGAATTTCTTTAGGTTCATAGAAGTTTTATTTTATTAGACGTTAGGTTAGCTTAATTTGCATTTTTATTAAGTAGTTTAATTACATGCATATTTTAATTTTATTTTAGGTTTGTTTAATTTTAATCTAATTAATTTTTTTCTTTTCTTATTTTCATATTTGCATTTTTAATTACGTTAATTAATTTTAACTGTTTTAATTATCTTTTGTAAGTATTTGCTTTTAATTGCTCAGAGCTTTGTGAGTAATTTTTGCTTTGTTTTATTTTCTTTAGTTTATAATTTTTATTGTTTTCAGTACTTTTAATTTTAGCCTTATAGATCACTCCCTAAAAATTCATAGTTTTCTTGGATATATTTAGGGTAAGATTAACCGGTAGTTAATAAGGCTAAACAACTTCTCTGTGGGACGATAATCCAAGACTCAAATCCAATTATTACTTGTACGACCCGTGCACTTGCGGATACACGTCTAGGTCACTTAGAGTGGGCATAGTTCGTATCAAGTTTTTGGCGCCGTTGCCGGGGAAGATAATTAGTCATTAATTAATATCGCTGAAATTATGCTTAGGTGTAATTCTATCTTGTAAATATTTAGGTTGTAAATATTTAAAGGTTTAATCTAGATTAGTTAATTTTCTCTCTCATAAAAGAGTGAAAAAATTAGAAAAAAATTGAAAATTGAAAATACTTGAAAAAACTTTTCTAAAGACTTTTAGATGTTTGCATGCGTAGAGCCAAGAGTTATGATTGTTTTTCTTTAGATCCTGAAATTGAAAGAACACTTAGGAAAATTAGAAAGGATTCTAGGAAATCAATAGCTCCGTTGGAAAACACTATGGCAGAAAATAGAGAAATTAGGACCGTTGGAGATTATGCAGTGCCGATTATTGGAGGTTATTATACTGGCATTAGGCCACCAGCTGTCCCTACAAATAATTTCGAAATTAAAACTTCAATCTTCCAGATGATCCAAACCTCTTTGCAGTTCAGTTCAGTGAGCTTCTTCATGACGACCCACATGCTCATCTCGAGCAGTTTCTGGACCTATGCAACACATTCAAGCACAATGGATTATTTGATGATGCGCTTAGGCTTAGATTATTCCCCTTCTCACTTAGGGATAGGGCGAGACACTGGTTAACCTCCTTGCCTCCAGGATCCATCTCTACTTGGGACGAGTTAGCCCATCAATTTTTAGCTACGTTTTTCCCTCCCTCTAAAATGGCCAGACTCCATAGTGACATATCTTCCTTTGCCCAATTCGATTCTGAATCTCTTTATGAAGCATGAGAACAATATAAGGAGCTTCTTAGGAAGTGCCCTCATCATGGCCTACCTTTATGGCTGCAACTCCAGACTTTCTACAACGGACTTACAAGCCAAAATAGGACCATCGTTAACGTTACTGCGGGTGGAGCTCTAATGTGCAAAACAGAAGAGGAAGTTTACGAATTGTTAGACAAGATGGCAGCTAACAATTATCTATGGTCCTCAGAGAGGCAACTGCCTAAGAAGTCGGTGGGTATCTATGAGCTCGAGATGTTGTCTACCTTAACCTCTCAGATAGTAACCTTACGAAGAAGGTAGAGTCGATCAGTACCCAGCATAATCCTTCCACCAGTTCTAACCTTATTTATTCTATCCAAAGTCCTTTTCTTTCCTGCAATCTGTGTGGTGGTACACACTCTATAGATAGGTGTCCGCTTAACTTAGAATCAGTTCAATATGTTACCCCATCTCAGAAGCAACAGAACAACCCCTTTTTAAACACCTACAATCCAGGGTGGAGGAACCATCCTAATTTTTCCTGGAGACAAAATCAAAGGCAATCTTGTAACTTCATATCTATAGGACCCCTTGGTTTTCAAGCTCCGTCGGTTCATGTACCACCACAATAGCAATCCCCACAGCATCCACCTAATCATCCCCATCCACCTAACTTTCATCAACCACCACCACCACATATGCAGCCACAACACGTACTTACATCAGCACCAGCAGCTGTGAAGAAGCCCTCGCTTGAGAAAATGTTCACAACGATCTTACAAAATCAAGCTGCTTAAATTAAGAATTTAGAGGTTCAGGTGGGACAAATAGCGAATGCTCTTAGCCAGCGTCGTTAAGGAACCCTTCCTAGTAACACTGAAGCTAATCTTGTTAGGCAAAGGGAGGGTAAAGAACATGTGAAATCCATCACACTTAGGAGTGGCAGAGAACTAGTCGATCCACAAGTTAAGTCCGGAACTGAAAAGCCCATAGTTGAAAAACATATAGGTTCTAACGAAGCAGCTCGGAAAGAGCAGGAACCTAAAGATCAGGTTGCAAAGGAATCCAAGCTAGGCACTTCTTCATCTATACCTTCTTCTTCTTCACAGCCTTCCTCGTCCTCTGATGCTGCAAATGTCTTCATTACATCTCCTCCAGTTAGACCACCAGTACCGACACGCCCTGAAGGTATTACCGCAACTGCACGGGTCGCACAAGTAATAATGGGATTTGAATCCCGAGTTATCGTCCCTCAGAGAAGTTGGTTAGCCTAATTAACTATCGGTTAATCTTACCCTAAGTATATTCTAGCAAATTATAAAATTGAAGGGTGATCTACAAAGCTAACAGTACTGAAAATAATAAAACTATAAAATAAAGAAAATAAAACCGAGCAAAATTACTTACAGTACTCCACGTAATTAAAATAAAAAACCTACAAAAATAATTAAAACAGTTAAAACTTAATTAACGCAATTAAAATAAAATGCAATTATGAAAATAACAAAGCAAGATTAATTAAACTAAAATTAAACTAACCTAAAATGCAATTAAACTACTTAATCAAAATGCAATTTAAACTAAGTTAAGATTTAATGAAATAAATTTACCCCTAATCTAATTCTAAACGAACACTTAATTAACTATCAACCTAATTAAAACTAAGCTTTATACCACTAAGCAAGGATACTAATCATTCAATTTAATTAAAGACTCTAAACTAAGCTAACAAATTAAATTGAAATTAACTTATACTAACAATGCATGAAAATGGATTAATTGCTACAATGAACTAGCCAAACAAAGCCTTAGCAAATTTAAATCATCCAAATCCCTTCATTCACTGTTCATATCTTCATATTGCTCATTTTCTGGTTTGGTCTCAAGTTGGTTGCTCTCGGTTCTGGCCAGGCGTGTCTAGCTTGCTTGCTCTCGATTTTGTCCTAGTCTGCTATCCACCAACTCTGCTGTATCTAGTCTGCTTTTTAGTTCCGTGCTCAGCTCCATTTCGTATCTGCTTTCACACAATCAAGAGAAGCAATCTGCCTTCAAGCCAGCTCCTACTTTAGCTGAAACCTACCATGTCCAGACCTGCTCTGTACCAGACATTGCTGTCCATGCCTACTGCTCCAGGTGCTGCTACCACGTTTCCTTCCAGTTTACTGCTGCTTCATTTACACGACCTCTGCAAGCTTTCCTACTGGCATGCCCGCGTACTGCTGTTGCTGCTATGCCACGTATGTTCAACTCACTCACGTTCCAGTATACTGCAAACTGTGCACATTCTCATTACAGGACTGGATGCTATACTCTGTACTTTGTCTTCCTTCCTAGCTGCTGTCCAGGTGCGCCCTGCTATTCTCGGTTCTGTGAGTGTTGCATGTCACAACATTCAGCATCATCGTTGTACATTTCTGCAATTCTCAGCAACGTAAATCTCCTTCAGCTGGTACTTAACCCGAACACAGCACACAATTGTGAACCATAGAGGTGAGAGAGCATCAATGGCCACGCTACTATCATGGAAATCATAAGGAACTTTAACAAACTTAACATAGCAGTTAAACAACCGAGGGAACTAAATCAAAAAGCAGAAGAACATTCCTGGATCAAAATCTAAATTTGAGACACAACATAAAAGGACCAAGCAGCAGCTACATGCACTAACAAAACACCAACAAAAATTAAAGCATCAACAATAATGGATTCTAATGTAAAATAACACTAAGATCTAAGGTGAACAATAAAACGAACTTGAAACAGGGGAGAACAGAGGAGAACTCTCAGTTTCCAAGCGTGCAGCTATTTTCGGATTATTTGTTACTGTTGCCCTCTCGGGTTTGCACCACAACCAGCCAACTCCTCTCCACTAGTCACAGTTTAAAAGAGTCCAGCAAGCTTTAGCTAATTCATGGCAAACCGAGAGCAATGAAAAAAAAATAAAACTTGAAAATTAAGGGAAACCAAGAGCTACCTAGGAGAAATAAAAGTTTATCAACTAAGAACTTAAGCAAATCATTTACAAAGCCGAGAGTTACACTAGGAACAATAAGCTATGTAAAAATAAAATTTGAAACACAAAGAGCTGATTGAGTATCAAACCGAGAAGAAGGATGAGCAAAATGATGATGCAAAATAAAACATGCAAAGCTATTCATAAAAGATAATAAATGAAGATGAACATGAACAGTAAAATAGAAATTAGTTTCGGGAAAAGCTTCTAAAAATAAAAACTAAACTAATATTACTAATCTACTCTAACACCACTCCTAACTTACACTACTTTACATACTCCTAAACTACATTCTTTTTCAATTGTCATCCATGTCTTATTTATACACACAAAAGGGGTATAATTGTAATTTCTACATCCTAGATGAGTTGGCATTTTTTTGGCCACTTGTCTTCACACCATTGGCTCCTTGAAAAGATATTTCCATGTCATTGGTCTTCTTGTCCAATTGGATGTGCTAGGTGGCATGGCTCGTGTTGTCCGCATGGCCCAATCTCGATTTTAGCCCAATTTCGATCCATTTTCTACCGAAATATTCAAAATTCATTCGGATTTAATTTATCTGCAAACATGAGAATCTTAATTAAATAAAGGGGATAATTAACAAAATAAATTAGGGATTTAAATAATTAATTAAGAAATTAAGTACAAATAATTCTAAAAATATAGAATTATCACACCCCCAAACTTGAGCTTTTGCTTGTCCTCAAGCAAAACAAAATGATTATAGGAATGATAAGTACAAAACACAATAATTTTCCTAATATTATCCTCAAAGAAAAAGTACGGACTCTGAAATCAAAGACTCACAATTACAAGTCCAGCACTTAGAATTATTCAATCATAAGTCCTAACCCAAATTGGACTCCTCGTGAGTGTGTGAAAAATGTCTAAGTCACTTCTCAGTACATTATCCGGATCAGATTATGCAACACAGTGAATGCAAAGTCAATGACATGTGATCATTCCCATAAGTTTGCTTTTCACTTCTCTCTCCACTAATGTAGTCACACTTAACCAAAGATTAATAGGACTTCATTAAGCTTGTAATGTAAGGCTGGGGCTGAGGTATGATAAAGTCGATTTAGGTTTAATTACCCCTTAACATGCATTACTTCTTGGATCTATAATGTAAGAGATCTAATTATTTCCCCCAAACGTATTTATTTGACTAAACTTTTTATTCTATTTTTGTATTTTTCTTTTTTTTCTTCTTTTCTTTTTCTTTTTCTTTCATTTTTTTTATACATACTCATTCATTACCACTTAATACCCATATAGCTCATAATATATCCAATGACTTTTCATGCTTTTGGGGTAAGAGATAAGAACAGAGTATTTAAGCTACGAAAAAAATAAGCAGGAATATTTACAGAGAAAAGCTTATTTGGCCCAGATGGGTGACTAGGGGTAGAATATGTACAAGGAAGGCTAGAAAGGCTCAAACGATCCAAAGATGGCCTAAATCATTTCCCTAATTAAGTGTGATCTAATATTTCACCTCGAGATTAGATCAAACAAATTCTAGAATATGATGCACAAAATCAATTGAACAAATGTAATCCTATGTCCACATAAGCTTTCTCTAAATAAATATACAAATTCATGACATGACATGTGCATAAGATGAGGTAATCATAATCAGAATTAAGACAAATTCAAGAATTCAACTTCATGTTTTTCCTATAATCATGCTTCTCAGTTAATCAAAGTCAGACTAAATCATGGAGTCATATCATCAGAATATGAGAAAACTACATGCTAAGCACTAAATCATCCCAAAATCAAACAATTTAAGCTCATATTATCGAAAAAATTTCAAAAATTCTTTCTCAGATTTTCGAAAAAATTTTGAAATTTTTTCTAATTTTTCCTAAAATAGCTCAAGTGATATCCCTTCCCCCAAACTTAAAGTGCACAGTGTTCTCAATGTGCAGATAATATAAGAATTTAAGCTCAAGAACAAAGTACTCCCCTATCTGATGGTGATGAACAACTGAAGCATTGATTGAAAGCGTAAAACTAGAAAATAAACCTGCAAAATAAACAAGGAAAGAAACAATAGAAAAGGAAAAGAAAAAATGAACTATATACAAAGTGAAAAGAAAAACACAGTCACTTCAAATGCAGTTGAAGAAAACAACACTCAGCAGTAGGGTGAAGAGTAGGAGGATTAGCCAGAATGGTGATAGAATGTTAACAGTTAAATCCTCCTTGGCTCTATCTACTTCCTTCTTTCTCTCAGATATTATATGCTTAAGCCTAATATCCTTCTCAATCTCCATCTTAAAACATTCTTGAGAGTCATTAGGGAGCTTCAAAGGTTTGAAAACATTAAACTTCACTTCCCGATCTAGGACTCTCATAGTTAACTCCCCCTTTTGTACATCAATTAAGGTTCTACCAGTCGCTAGGAAAGGTCTTCCTAGTATAACGGGGACTTCCCTGTCTTCCTCCACGATGAAACAATAAAATTTGCAGGGAAAACAAATTTGTCCACCTTTACTAACACATCCTCAATAACCCCCTTTGGATATTTAATGGATCGTTCTGCTAGCTGAAGGGTCACTGTGGTAGGCTTGACATCCCCTATTCCTAACTTCTAAGAGATAGACAATGGCATTAAATTTATACTAGCTCCTAAATCACACAGGGCTCTACCAAATAATAAATTTCCAATAGTGCATGGTATGCTAAAACTCCCGGGATCCTTGAGCTTAGGGGGTAATTTTTTCTGGATAATGGCACTACATTCCTCAGTTAAGGCCACCGTCTCATACTCTTCCAATCTTCTCTTCCTCGAGAAGATATCCTTCAAAAACTTCACATAACTTGGCATTTGCTCTAAAGCATCTATGAAAGGAATGTTGATGTGAAGCTTCTTAAAAACCTTAAGGAATTTAGTAAATTATCGTTCTAGCTTTTGATCTTGAAGCCTCTGAGGAAAAGGTACTGGTGTTCTAATCGGAGGGGATGTAGTGGTAACATGTATAGCATCAGAGGATGAGGAAGGCTATGAAATAGAAGAAGGTATAGATGAAGAAGTGCCTAGCTTGGTTTCTTTTGCAACTTGATCTTGATGTTCCGGCTCTTTCTAAGCTGCTTCATTAGAACCTATGGGTTTATCAACTATAGGCTTTTCAAGTCCAGACTTAACTTGTGGCTCATCTAGCTCTCTACCACTCCTAAGGGTGATGGATTTGACATACTCCTTACCCTCCTTTTGCTTAACAGGATTAGCTCCAGTGTTACTAGGAAGGGTGTCACGACCCTTAACTTACCAAAATACGTGTAAATTTTTCGCATTTTCATGCATCAATTATTAATCATCCTTCCTTGATCGTGAACAACCACACTCTCAATAGTTGGGCTATGTGTCGATGTCTAACTCACTCCACCATACCAATTCAATTTGTATATTATTCATCAATAAACACTTGTATAAATGTATATATATCAGAGTTGTTACATGTGTTTACATTGTTTTACATCCCCAATAGTTACATACAAAATGCTACTGTGCTATCGTAAGTTTAGATACAAAATTTCAACAGTGTGTATACCTTTAGCGATGGGATGCAGCGGATTACCAAAAGGGAACGCCTCCAGTCACGCTCACTCTATACTCAAATCTTTGTAGAGAGGGGGAAAATAAGGGGGGTGAGCAAACCACACTCTCAGTAAGGCAATCATGCGAACAGGTAGATACTGCACCATCTACGTGATTGTGATGCCATGCTCAAAAGCATTTAATTCATTATTTATCTCAAATCATGAGTGTATGATGGTGTTAATGGTATGTAAAGTATTCATGCTATTAAAATCCAGTGCACATTTCAACTCAAAGCATGGTATAAATCATCATGCATAATTCACAATAAAAGCATGGCATTACCCATCATGCATTTTCTCAAATAGCATGACATTAACCATCATGCATTTTCACAATAAAGCATGGCATTAAACATCATGCATCCGTACACTTTAAAAACCATTAACAAATCAATCCAACACTGGTCAGGTCTCAGCCCATCCCTCGGACTTTCCTGACCCACAAATCATTTCAAACATGGATTTATTCTTAAATAGCAGTAGACATGTGAGATAGGCAGTTCAAGAACAGGTAATAACCTCAAGGCCTATGTACATAACATGTGATACTGGCTACACGGATCAGGTGTGCGGGATATCACCACTATCTGCTTCCACACGGGAGGTGGGTCAAATCCTACCCACCGGTCCATAGCAGATCTCGTCCGAAGACGGCACATCACATCTCAACACGATATAAGGTACTCCATGCTATATGCAGGGTACATGTACTCCGCGGACCCAATCAACACATCATATCACGCCACATCTCAAACGCACGTGTGAGCCTATTTTATCGGTACGACCTCTTGTCTACCCGAAACTCCTAACACGGCTAATTAATCATGTCAAAACAATGCACTTGTGAGCCTATTTAATCGATGTGACACCCAGTCTACTCAAAGCTCCAAACACGGCAACATGCAAGGTGGGCATCCAGTGCGAGACGAACTCCAACCACAATGTCAAAACAATTATGAATTCCATGTGAAAACTAGTGCCTCTAGCACTTATGTGTATAAAATAGGTCAAATCTCATGCGAGTCATACTCTAGCATGCTTTTATACTCACGAAATCATGTAGGTGGCTCAAAACTTTGCAAAATATGGCTAACAAAACCAAAACACACTCATTTCTTTTGCAAATCATTTCAATGTTAGCCAACCTACCAATCATTTGCTAAAAAGCAATAAAACATGATTTTACATGATTTTCAAAGCAATATGCTTTTGTTTTCATGCACATTTTATCAAACTCCCAACTTTTGCCCTTCAATCACCTAACATCATTTCCTAATGTCTCATACATTCTAGCAAAGCATTTAATGCTCCCAAGTTGCGCACAGATATCTCTAAGAGTCCACATAATTCCCTTACCTCGATTTACTTGGTGTGACTCCTTTCCTTTTAGCTTCTCATGCTCTTGGCTCAACTCGCCTCGGAAGCTGCGATTCATTCATTCAATCAATTAAGTTAATGTTTTTAACCCATAATTGACCTCACTAGTCAATATTATTCACTTATGCATTTTACAAATGCCTTAATCCACATTTTACCTCTTTTAGGTAAATCTCACAATTTATCCATTAACCACATCTTAAAATCATACCACAACACTATTAATAACTTCTACATATCTCATTCATCATTAATCTCCATACATTCCACTTTCTCACTCTAGACCATTTCTAGGTCATAATCATTCCAATGCATTTTAGATAGTTTCTAACCATCCATACTCATGCCAAACAACTCTAAAATCAATTATATAGACAATGTACCATAGTTGGAGTGTTAGAATCTTACCCAATTTGATTTCTCTTCTTACTCCAAATGACAATGCCCTTAGTGTCACGCCCCGAAAATGCGGAAAATAGGGCAAATTTAAAACTTTTTACTCATTAATTCACAATTAAAGGTGCATTCCTGTGCAGTGTCATACATCATCATAATTATCATGCCTCAGGATCTCATCATAATATAGTGTATATTGAATTATATACATTACTCAATTCCAAGTTAATTAATCCTAATACATCCCATACAATGATATACATCAAGTGTCTGCAATTACAATAATAGTCTGGGCACATGAAAAGATAAAAGGTACCTCAAAATACAATATATATGGCCTGGAGCTCAAGTCCTCCACTAGCCACTACTCCGTACGTCGCAGGGAGATTCTTTTTCACTTGAAGAACTCTGGGGGGAAAAGAAAACAGGGTGAGCTTCTAAATCGCTCAGTAAGGAGGGTGAGGAACTTATTTCATAAACCAAAATGCACATCACACAATGTTTATTTGTATGTGAAACTCATTTGAAAACCATAGCATGAAAGTACTCAAAACGATATTCTCATATCTCAAATCATGTGAAAACATGAAGTAAAAAGGCTCACTCTAGAGCAATAACAAAGCATGTGAAAACAATGCGATAAACGCTTTCTCAAATACGTGATAAAATCACTGAAATAGTAATGCACGTGGCACAGCCACTAAACACATGTGGCATAGCCACTGATTTAAATTCACACGTGGCATAGCCACTAAACACACGTGGCATAGCCACTGATTTAATTTCACACGTGGCACAGCCACAGAATAGGGTTTCTCACGTGGCAACGGCCACCAATGGGGTATAACGTGGCAACGGCCACCAATGGGGTATAACGTGGCAACGGCCACCAATGGGGTTTCTCACGTGGCAACGGCCACCAATGGGGTTTAACGTGGCAACGGCCACCAATGGGGTTTCTCAAATGGCAACGGCCACCAATGGGGTTTCTCACGTGGCAACGGCCACCAATGGGGTATAACGTGGCAACGGCCACCAATGGGGTATAACGTGGCAACGGCCACCAATGGGGTTTCTCACGTGGCAACGGCCACCAATTATACGTGGCATAGCCACAGAATGGGTTATTCTCACGTTACCAGAACGGAGAAGAAATCGGGCTTACATGCTACCAGAGCAATGCCCGGTGTGTACTCAAAATTACACACCTAAGTCTTATCACACAAGACTGGTTTGCCTTCACGTAGAACTCATAATGGTTTTTCTCTCATAAAACTCATTTGAAATCGTTTTGTACTCAACACAAAACATAATAAAACCGAGTCCCAACCGGCAAAGCACACGCACACATTTCTCAAATCTCGATATTGCCTTAACGTAGAGCCCAGTTATAAACTCATAAAAACATTGGGCTCCAACCGGCTATAAAAATCGTGTGCAATTAAATCGCAACGCAAAACCCAACATGCTTGTTTTATAAACCACAATTCATGCTAAAATAGTTTACAATTCACATACACAAATGGTTTAGATTTCCCTTACCTCTTTGCACCTCGTATAGTGTAATCGTTTCCCCCGTATCACGGACTAGCCTCGCATTCCACTCTGGAACTCCCGAGCTGTCCAAACGATGTTAAAACATCAATACTCAATTATCTCATAAACCTCAATTCTCAAAATCGAGCATAATTGCTCATAACACCTCAAATCTCTCGATTCTCGTAACTCTATCCTAAACTACAACCTCATTCGCAATATCTCAACGTCCTACATTTCTCATGCCAATTATCTATGCTAATTCACCACATTGTCTAAATTTCCATTTATAGCACAAATTCTCAAAATTGCCAAAATTTCCAAATATCAACATTACTCCAACTACATTGCAATTTCATCAATCCCTAATCATTTCTCAACTATTTCAACGCAATGACAACCACCAATATCATCAAAATCATCTCAAATATCAAGATCGAGGTTTACAAATTACCCAAAGCTTGCGAGACGCACAACCCACGCCTCGATCCGATTCGTCCTTCGATTTCCAAGTATGTTGTTCTCCCTTTGATGAGGAACAACTTTCCTTCTTACCACAACTCTTGATTTGGTCGAAAATGGGTGTTTTGGATGAGTGAGAAAGCTAGGTTTTCGGTGGAAATTGGGTTGGAAGAGAGAGAAAGTGAGTTTGCAGGAGAAAAACACGGGTTCCTTATATAGACTGGAGGTAGGAGATCGATCTACCTCTTGATGAGATCGATCTGCGTTTGAATTTTGGGGACGATCTGGGCAATTTTATGCCTAGGAGATCGATCTGTCGAGGGGTGAGATCGATCTCTTTATGGCTTTATGAGATCGATCTGGCTTTATGAGATCGATCTGCTCCTAAGGAGATCGATCTTCTCCCAAACAGAATCATTTGGAGATCGATCTCTTCCTCATGAGATCGATCTTCTCTCAAACAGATTCATAAGGAGATCGATCCTCTTCCATTAGAGATCGATCTGCTCCTTAAATTCCTCCTTCCTTGTCATTTTTAACTCACCAGATCGATCTCTCCTTCTCCCAGATCGATCTGCTCCTTAAATTTCTCCTTCTTTGTCGTTTATAACTCACCAGATCGATCTCTCCTTCTCCCAGATCGATCTGTCCTCATAGTTTCACATTTATTTTAACACTTAACATATAAATCTCCAATTATCATTCCCCAATTCACTTAGCTCAATAAATTACACTTCAAATTATTATTACATCAATAAAATATGTTTGAAATTCTCAGATCTCACACTTAGCTCCTTCAATACCAACAATGGGAAAATGCCTTCCAACTATGTTGTTCTTCTCTTTGATAGGAACAACTTTGCCTCTAATGGTCTCTCTTCAAATCTTACTGAAAATGGCTGATTTTAGAGAGAGAAAGTTAGGTTTTTTGGGTTGAAAATGGAAGAATGGTGTTTTTCCCGAAATTTTCTGATTTCAGCCCTCCTTTTATAGAAATAGCTTGAGGAGATCGATCTGGTCCAAGAGGAGATCGATCTGGTCCCCTTAAATCCCTCTTTTTCATGGCATTTTAAGCATGAGATCGATCTGTCGAAGCATGAGATCGATCTGCTCCCAAACAGAGAGCTAAAGAGATCGATCTGGGTGCTTGAGGATCGATCTTTTCATTACAGAATGCTTAGGAGATTGATCTGGCTCCATTGGAGATCGATCTGCTCTATTTCATTACCCAAATAAGAGCATTATGGCTCTTCCAGATCGATCTCTCATCCCATGAGATCGATCTGCCCTTCATAGTTTCCAGATTTTCTGCAGTTCTTCTATAGTAACTCATACTCAAACATCCTTAATTTGCTACCATAATCATTTTCTCATCCCATCATCTTTGAGACTTGAAAATGGCATCCATCCACACTTCATACATATTAAAACTTGTGTAGAATCTTTGTATGACCAACGGTACTTAATATAAACAAAAATGGAAGTGCACAACTTCTGCAATTCTACTTCCATTTTACCAAACTACTCATAATCCATTCTACACACATTCTCTACATGTTTAAGTCTATTGCTTCACATTCATACATAATGTAACTTGTATGTACAATTACCACTCTCATTACAAGTGTGTACATTAACTTATGGACTTACATCACATATACTTCACTTATGAATTCATAGTACAACTCTATTTACATTTCTATGTACATATATACCCTTATACATATACGGGGTCTCACAAAAGGTCCTTTGAGGACGTTGGCTAAGAGCATTTGCTATTTGTCCTACATGAACCTCTAATTTCTTAATTGAAGTAGCTTGATTTTGCAGGATCGTTGAGAACATCCCCTCTAATGTAGGTTTCTTCTCAGTTGCTGGTAACTGCTGGGGTTGCATAGGCTGTGGTGGTGGTGGTGGTGGTGGTGTTGGTGGTTGATGGAAGTAAGATGGATGATGCTGAAATTAAGGTGGGGATGGTTGATGGCATGGAAATGGATGGTGTGGAAATTATGACTGTGGTGGTACATGAACCGGTGGACCTTGAAATCTAGGGGGTTCTACAGGTCTAGAACTAAAAGATTGCCCTTGGTTTTGGCTCCAGGAAAAGTTAGGATGGTTCCTCCACCCTGGATTATAGGTGTTTGAAAAAAGGGTTGTTCTGTTGCATTTGAGAATGGGCAACATACTGAACCAGTTCTAAGTTAAGCAGACATATATCCATAAAGTGTGTACCACTACAAAGATCACATGAAAGGAAAGGACTTTAAACAGAATAAATTCGATTAGGACTGGTAGAAGGATTATGTTGGGTACTGAGCGACTCTACCTTCTTCATAAGATTAGCGATTTGAGAGGTCAAGGTAGACAGTGTGTCAAGCTCATAAATACCCGTCGACTTCTTTAGTAATTTCCTCTCTGAGGACCATAGATAGTTGTTAGCCGCCATTTTGTCTAACAGCTCATAAGCTTCCTTCTCTGTTTTACACATCAGCGCTCCACCCGCAGCAGGTCTAGACTTGCAACCACAAAGGTAGACCATGATGAGGACACTTCCTAAGAAGCTCCTTATATCGTTCCCATGCTTCATAAAGAGTTTTTGAATCGATTTGGGTAAAGGAAGATATATCACTACGGAGTTTGGCCATTTTAGAGGGAGGGAAAAACTTGGCTAGAAATTGATGGGCTAACTCGTCCCATGTAGAAATGGATCCTAGAGGCAGGGAGGTTAACTAGTGTCGCGCCCTATCCCTAAGTGAGAAGGGGAATAATCTAAGCCTAAGCGCATCATCAGATAATCCATTGTGTTTGAACGTGTTGCACAAGTCCAGGAATTGCCCGAGATGGGCATGTGGGTCATCATGAGGGAGCCCACTGAACTGCAATGAAGTCTGGATCATCTGTAGGATTGCGGGCTTAATTTCTAACTTATTAGCAGGGACTGCTGGTGGCCTAATGTTGATATAATATCCTCCAATCATCGGCATTGCATAATCCCCAACGGTTCTAATTTTCCTATTTTCTGCCATGGTGAATTGCAGCGCAGCTATTAATTTCCTATAATCATTTCAAATTTTTCTAAGAGTGCGTTCAATTTCAGGATCTAGAGGAAAGCAATCAAAACTTCAGGCTCTACGCATGCAATCATCAAAAGGTCCTTAGCAAATTTTTTGAATTTTTGAATTTTTAAATTTTTTTTTAATTTTAATTTTTCAAATTACTAATTTAGATTAAATATTTAAAACCTAAATATTTACAAGCTAGAATTACACCTAAGCATAATTTCACCGATATTAATTAACGACTAATTAAAACTTCCCCGGCAATGGCGCCAACAACTTGACACGCCCTGAAGGTATTACCGCAAGTGCACGGGTCATATAAGTAATAATGGGATTTGAGTCCTGAGTTATCGTCCCTCAGAGAAGTTGGTTAGCCTAATTAACTGCCAGTTAATCTTACCCTAAGTATATTCTAGCAAATTATAAAATTGAAGGGTGATCTACAAAGCTAACATTACTGAAAATAATAAAACTATAAAATAAAGAAAATAAAACCGAGCAAAATTACTTACAGTACTCCACGCAATTAAAATAAAAAACTACAAAAATAATTAAAACAGTTAAAACTTAATTAACGCAATTAAAATAAAATGCAATTATGAAAATAACAAAGCAAGATTAATTAAACTGAAATTAAACTAACCTAAAATGCAATTAAACTACTTAATCAAAATGCAATTTAAACTAAGTTAAGATTTAATGAAATAAATTTACCCCTAATCTAATTCTAAACGAACACTTAATTAACTATCAACCTAATTAAAACTAAGCTTTATACCACTAAGCAAGGATACTAATCATTCAATTTAATTAAAGACTCTAAACTAAGCTAACAAATTAAATTGAAATTAACTTATACAACAATGCATGAAAATGGATTAATTGCTACAATGAACTAGCCAAACAAAGCCTTAGCAAACTTAAATCATCCAAATCCCTCCATTCACTGTTCATATCTTCATATTACTCATTTTCTGGTTTGGTCTCGGGTTGGTTGCTCTCAGTTCTGGCCAGGCATGTCTAGCTGGCTTGGTCTCAGTTTTGTCCTAGTCTGCTATCCACCAACACTGCTGCATCCAGTCTAGTTTTTAGTTTTCGTGCTCAGCTCCATTCCGTATTTTCCTTCACGCAACCGAGAGAAGTAATCTTCCTTCACGGCAGCTCCAGCTTCAGCTGAGACCTGCAGTGTCCAGACCTACTCTATACCAGACGTTGCTGTCCATGCATACTGCTCCAGGTGCTGCTACCACGTTTCCTTCCAGTTTGCTGCTGTTTCATTTACACAACCTTTGCAAGCTTTATTGATGGCATGCCCGCGTACTGCTGCTACTGCTATGCCTCACATGTTCAGCTCACTCACGTTTCAGTATACTGCACACTGTGACATTCTTATTATAGGACTGGATGTTATCCTCTGCATTTTGTCTTCCTTCCTAGCTGCTATCCAGGTGTGCCCTGCTATTCTCGGTTCTGTGAGTGTTGAATGTCACAACATTCGGCATCATCGTTGCACATTTCTGTAATTCTCAGCAATGTAAATCTCCTTCAGCTGGTACTTAACCCGAACACGACACACAACTGTGAACCATAGAGGTGAGAGAGCATTAATGGCCATGCTACTCTCATGGAAATCATAAGGAACTCTAACAAACTTAACATAGCAGTTAAACAGCCGAGGGAACTAAATCAAAAAGCAGAAGAACATTCCTGGATCAAAATCTAAATTTGAGACACAACATAAAAGGACCAAACAGCAGCTACATGCACTAACAAAACACCAACAAAAATTAAAGCATCAACAATAATGGATTCTAATGCAAAATAACACTAAGATATAAGGTGAATAGTAAAAAGAACTTGAAACAGGGGAGAACAGAGGAGAACACTCGGTTTCCATGCGTGCTGCTGTTTTTGGATTGTTTACTGCTGTTGCCCTCTTGGGTATTATATGCTTAAGCCTTATATCCTCTTCAATCTCCATCTTAAAACATTCTTGAGAGTCATTAGGGAGTTTCAAAGGTTTGAAAATATTAAACTTCACTTCCTGATCTAGGACTATCATAGTTAACTCCCCCTTTTGTACATCAATTAAGGTTCTACCAGTCGCTAGGAAAGGTCTGCCTAGTATAATGGGGACTTCCCTGTCTTCCTCCATGTCTAAAACAATAAAATCCGTAGGGAAAACAAATTTGTCCACCTTTACTAACACATCCTCAATAACCCCCTTTGGATATTTAATGGATCGATCTGCTAGCTGAAGGGTCACTGTGGTAGGCTTGACATCCCCTATTCCTAACTTCTGATAGATAGACAATGACATTAAATTTATACTAGCTCCTAAATCACACAAGGCTCTACCAAAGAATAAATTTCCAATAGTCCATGGTATGGTAAAACTCCCGGGATCCTTGAGCTTGGGAGGTAATTTTTTTTGGATAATAGCACTACATTCCTCAGTTAAGGCCACCACCTCATACTCTTCCAATCTCCTCTTCCTCGAGAGGATATCCTTCAAAAATTTCACATAACTTGGCATTTTCTCGAAAGCATCTACGAAAGGAATGTTGATGTGAAGCTTCATAAAAACCTCAAGGAATTTAGCAAATTATCGTTCTAGATTTTGATCTTGGAGCCTCTAAGGAAAAGGTACTGGTGTTCTAACCGGAGGGGATGTAGTGGTAACATGTATAGCATCAGAGGATGAGGAAGGATATGAAATAGAAGAAGGTATAGATGAAGAAGTGCCTAGCTTGGATTCTCTTGCAGCCTGATCCTAATGTTCCTACTCTTTCTGAGCTGCTTCGCTAGAACCTATGGGTTTATCAACTATGGGCTGTTCAAGTCCAGACTTAACTTGTGGCTTATCTAGCTCACTGCCACTCCTAAGGGTGATGGATTTGACATAATCTTTACCCTCCTTTTGATTAATAGGATTAGCTTCAGTGTTACTAGGAAGGGTCCCTTAAGGACGTTGGCTAAGAGTATTTACTATTTACCCTACCTGAACCTCTAAGTTCTTAATTGAAGTAGCTTGATTTTGCAGGATCGTTGAGAACATCTCCTCAAATGTTGGCTTCTTCTCAGCTGCTGGTAAGTGCTGGGGTTGCATAGGCTGTGGTGGTGATTGATGGAAGTGGGGTGGATGATGCTGAAATTGAGGTGGGGATGGTTGATGATATGGAAATGGATGGTGTGGAAATTGCGACTGTGGTGGTACATGAACAGGTGGAGCTTGAAAACTAGGGGTTCTACAGGTCTAGAACAAAAAGATTGCCTTTGGTTTTGGCTCCAGGAAAAGTTAGGATGGTTCCTCCACTATGGACTATAGGTGTTTGAAAAAGGGTTGTTCTGTTGCATTTGAGAAGGGGCAACATACTGAACTGATTCTAAGTTAAGCAGACACGTATCCACAGAGTGTGTACCACTACTCAGATCGCATGAAAGGAAAGGACTTTGGACAGAATAAATCAGATTAGGACTGGTAGAAGGATTATGTTGGGTACTGAGTGACTCTACCTTCTTCGTAAGATTAGCGATTTGAGAGGTCAAGGTAGACAGTGTGTCAAACTCATAAATACTCACTAACTTCTTTGGTAATTGCCTCTCCAAGGACCATAGATAGTTGTTAGCTACCATCTTGTCTAAAAGCTTGTAAGCTTCCTTCTCTGTTTTGCACATCAGCTCTCCACCCGCAGCAGCGTCAACAATGGTCCTATTTTGGCTTGTAAGTCCGTTGTAGAAGGTCTGGACTTGCAGCCACAAAGGAAGACCATGATGAGGATACTTCCTAAGAAGCTCCTTATATCGTTCCCATGCTTCATAAAGAGTTTCTGAATCGAGCTGGGCAAAGGAAGATATATCACTACGGAGTCTGGCCATTTTAGAGGGAGGGAAAAACTTGGCTAGAAATTGATGGGCTAATTCGTCCCACGTAGAAATGGATCCTGGAGGTAGGGAGGTTAACCAGTGTCGCACCCTATCCCTAAGTTAGAAGGGGAATAATCTAAGCCTAAGCGCATCATCAGATAATCCATTGTGTTTGAACATGTTGCACAAGTCCAGGAATTGCCCGACATGAGCATATGGGTCGTCATGAGCGAGCCCACTGAAGGTATTACTGCAAGTGCACGAGTCGTACAAGTAATAATGGGATTTGAGTCCCGAGTTATCGTCCCTCAGAGAAGTTGGTGAGCCTAATTAACTACCGGTTAATCTTACCCTAAGTATATTCTAGCAAATTATAAAATTGAAGGGTGATCTACAAAGCTAACAATACTGAAAATAATAAAACTATAAAATAAAGAAAATAAAACCGAGCAAAATTACTTACAGTGCTCCACGCAATTAAAATAAAAAACCTACAAAAATAATTAAAACAGTTAAAACTTAATTAACGCAATTAAAATAAAATGCAATTATGAAAATAACAAAGCAAGATTAATTAAACTAAAATTAAACTAACCTAAAATGTAATTAAACTACTTAATCAAAACGCAATATAAACTAAGTTAAGATTTAATGAAATAAATTTACCCCTAATCTAATTCTAAATGAACACTTAATAAACTACCAACCTAATTAAAACTAAGTTTTATACCACTAAGCAAGGATACTAATCATTCAATTTAATTAAAGACTCTAAACTAAGCTAACAAATTAAATTGAAATTAACTTATACTAACAATGCATGAAAATAGATTAATTGCTACAATGAACTAGCCAAACAAAGCTTTAGCAAATTTAAATCATCCAAATCCCTCCATTCACTATTCATATATTCATATTGCTCATATTCTGGTTTGGTCTCGGGTTGGTTACTCTCGGTTCTAGCCAGGTGTGTCCAGCTTGCTTGCTCTCGGTTTTGTCCTAGTCTGCTATCCACCAACTCTGCTGCATCCAGTCTGGTTTTTAGTTTCCGTGCTCAGCTCCATTTCGTATCTGCCTTCACGCAACTGAGAGAAGCAATCTGCCTTCACGCCAGCTTCGACTTCAGCTGAAACCTGCCGTGTCCAGATCTGCTCTGTACCAAACGTTGTTGTCCATGCCTACTGCTCCAGGTGCTGCTACCACGTTTCCTTCCAGTTTGCTGCTGCTTCATTTACCCGACCTCTTCAAGTTTTCCTGCAGGTATGCCCGCGTACTGCTGCTGCTGCTATGCCTCGCATGTTCAACTCACTCACGTTCCAGTATACTGCACACTGGGCACATTCTCATTACAAGACTGGATGCTATCCTTTGCATTTTGTCTTCTTTCCTAGCTGTTGTCCAGGTGCGCCCTGCTATTCTCGGTTCTGTGAGTGTTGCATGTCACAGCATTCGGCATCATCGTTGCATATTTCTATAATTCTCAGCAACGTAAATCTCCTTCAGCTGGTACTTAACCCGAACACAGCACACAACTGTGAACCATAGAGGTGAGAGAGCATTAGTGGCCACGCTATTGTCATGGAAATCATAAGGAACTTTAACAAACTTAACATAGAAGTTAAACAACCGAGGGAACTAAATCAAAAAGCATAAGAACATTCCTAGATCAAAATCTAAATTTGAGACACAACATAAAAGGACCAAGCAGCAGCTACATACACTAACAAAACACCAACAAAAAGTAAAGCATCAACAATAATGGATTCTAATGCAAAATAACACTAAGATCTATGGTGAACAGTAAAAAGAACTTGAAACAGGGGAGAACAGAGGAGAACTCTCAGTTTCCAGGCGTGCTGCTGTTTTCGGATTGTTTGCTGATGTTGGCCTCTCGGGTTTGCACCACAACCAGCCAACTCCTCTCCACTATCACGGTTTAAAAGAATCCAGCAAGCATTAGCTAATTCATGGTAAACCGAGAGCAATGAAAAAAAAAACTTGAAAATTAAGGGAAACCGAGAGCTACCTAGGAGAAATAAAAGTTTATCAACTAAAAAATTAAGCAAATCATTTACAAAGCCGAAAGTTACACTAGGAACAATAAGCTATGTAAAAATAAAATTTGAAACACAAAGAGCATATTGAGTATCAAACCGAGAAGAAGGATGAGCAAAATAAGGCTGCAAAATAAAACATGAAAAGCTATTCATAAAAGATAACAAATGAAGATGAACATGAACAGTAAAATAGAAATTGGTTTTGGGAAAAGCTTCTAAAAATAAAAACTAAACTAATATTACTAAGCTACTCTAACACCACTCCTAACTTACACTACTTTACATACTCCTAAACTACATTCTTTTTCAATTGTCATCCATGTCTTATTTATACACACAAAAGGGATATAATTGTAATTTTTACATCCTAGATGAGTTGGCATTCTTTTGGCCACTTGTCTTCACACCATTGGCTCCTTGAAAAGATATTTCCATGTCATCGGTCTTCTTGTCCAATTGGATGTGCTAGGTGGCATGGCTCGTGTTGTCCACGTGGCTCAATCTCGATTTTAGCCCAATTCCGATCCATTTTCTATCGAAATATTAAAAATTCATCCGGATTTAATTATCTGCAAACATGAGAATTTTAATTAAATAAAAGGGATAATTACAAAATAAATTGGAGATTTAAATAATTAATTAGGAAATTATGTACAAATAATTGTAAAAATATATAATTATCAAGTACCTTTTGCTTAGAGGTTTCAAAACCAAAAGCTTGACCAACAATTCGTCAAATTTCTTAAGATTTTTAAGAAACTTCATATCAACATTCCTTTCACATATGCTTTAGAGCAAAGGTCGAGTTATGTGAAGTTCTTGAAAGATATCCTCTCGAGGAAGAGAAGATTGGAAGATTATGAGATGGTGGCCTTACACTACAAGAAAACATACTTTCAGCGACGGAATTATTCCATCGCTAAATAACTAAATTAGCGACGGATTTACGACGAAATTTCGTCGCTAAATAAATAAATTAGCGACGGATTTACGACGAAATTCCGTCGATAATATTTTCAAATATATTATTTATATTTTTCGACAGATTTTGCGACGGAATCCTGTCGCTAACTCATCATTTATTTTTTTATTTTTTTAAAAAATTATTCCGTCGCGAAAAATATTTAGCTACGGAATTTCGTCGCTGAAGACACTTCTATTTTTTCTAAATTTTTTCGTCGCTAAAAGGTTTCAGCTACGAAATTCCGTTGCTGAAGCCTCATAATTTTTATTTTATATTTATTTCGTCGCTGAAAGGCTACAGCTACGGAATTTCGTCCCTGAAGCCTTTCTATTTTTTATTTAAATGTTCTGTCGCTGAAAGGCTTCAGCTACGGAATTCCGTCGCTGAAGCCTGTCTAATTTTTTTTAATTTTTATTTTATATTTATTTCGTCGTTGAAAGGTTTCAGCTACGAAATTTCATCACTAATACATGTCAATATACTATTTACATTTAGCAATGGAATTTGCGACAGAATTCCGTCGCTAATTCCTCAATTGTTTTTTCTTTTTTTTGAATTTTTTTATTTAATTTAAATTTTATAAAATTTGAATTATATACTTTTTTTAGGGTATATTTTAAATAGGTAAATTAAAAATATATATTAAAAAAATTAAAAAATTAAATTAAAAATATATATATTTAATATAAAAACAATAAATAAAATAAAAAAATCGAAAATGAAAAAAGAAAGGGTCGCGCGACAGGAACCTTGTCGCGCGACCCAATTCATTTTTCTTCTTCTTTCTCCTTCATCAGACCGAATCCCCTCTACCCCCTTTGAAAATTTTCCTGCCCTTTTCCTCATTGCCGCCGGTGATCAATCGAACCTGAGCTAGACGACCGATTGAGTAGCGACGTCTCCTTCCCTACTCTCTTCATCGTCGATAGCCTTCCTCGAAAATCGAAAGCCTGAAGCTTTCCTCCCTATTTCGCGCCAGCAGCCACCGGATAAGACGACGTCGGTGAACCTCCGACCAGCCGGGCCGACCACCATCCTCCTGTTTCATCTTTCAAGTCTGTCCCTTTCCAGGAAAAGGCCATAGTACCCGAAACAAGGTAAAAAATCAAGGTCCAAATTTAAATTTTATTTAGCTAAATTTTTTCTTTCCTCCCTTGCGTAAATCGGAAACACTTCTCTCTTCCCAACTATACATATATATATATATCTATCTCACCTTCACACTTTCGTAAATAATCCATACAGTATGTTTCTGTAGGGAGTTATTGTTTTATTCTCCAAAATGTTCTCATACTTTCCATTTGTCAATGTGGAGTTACTACTTTTGCTTGTGTTTTGTCTTTTTTGATAACCCGTTTTTGATGTTTTATTTTTTTTTTAGAATGTTGATACTTGGAAATACCCATTTTTGGTTTTAAGATTTTGGCTTGCTTTCATGGGATTGCTAATGTTGAATTAATTGGATAAAAAATCTGCCTAGCTATCTAAATCTAGTTCTCAGGGGACTACATATCAAATGGCTTCACTTCAAAGCTGCTGGATTCTAAATAGCTATATGCTCTTTTAGATTAGAGAAATTACAAGGTTTAGACTCAAATTTAGCTATTCTGTTTCAGGTGAATCTCTCGAACTTAATAAAACTGTGATACAATCATACAAGCCTCTAGGGCTTCATAAATCATCTAGCTGCTCAGTTCTAGTACAGCCTTAATCAGTATTTATCAAAGCCCCCCTTTCATTTTTATGGATATACATAAAACTTAGCCCTAATGACCAGAAACAGTTATATTTTGATCTCTAAACTTTTCTAGGTTGATAAAGCACGATCCTTGAGGTGCTCTTATTTGGGTTAATGCAATAATTGAGACATTGGTGCTGGAAGTTTCAGAATATCACAATTTGGTGGTCCATGATAGCTTTTTTCACCAGCTTAATCATGCTTAAATTGGTTAGAGAAATATATTATAGGAGTAGTTTTCCAAACGCTGAAACTAAGTACAAAATATGCAATCCAGTATTACTTTGGTTTTTTGGTTTCTATTCTGGTTGGCATTTTAAATGCTGCTTTAATAGGTGCATAGATTGAAGCTGTTGATAAAATATTTACTTTTATTTCTGAATGAAGGCCATACAATGAATAGGTGCTGCTTTTTATTTTCCCCTTATAAGGTTGGCTATTGTTTGGTGTTGGGATAGATTATCTTCTTCATTTGTTTTAGAGGATACTTGTGTAATTGATCTTCCCTTAATGGTCAATGAACTATTTGATGTCCTATTATATGTCCCAATAATTCATAGGACACTGTTAAGTCTTTAAAAATGTGTTTGATAAAAGCGTTATTCATGCTTAATTTGTTGAATGTGATTTCAACATATTTCTGCTTAATTCTAACATTGCTGTTTTTTCATACGTAGAAGTTGCTCCTCGCACTCTTCTTCCTACTGTTGCCAGCAAGTTCTTGCTTGCAGGTAAAACAGTTTTGCTTAATCCGTTGAGGATTATGAGTCCCCTGACAGCATTGAAACCTAGAAAAGCCTTAAAGGGTGTACATGGGGTGCAAGTGGTTCCTCAATTACCATTTGCAATGGAGGAGATTAACCAACATGGGGACTTCCCATCTACGCATGATAAATCATTTATTACAGCAAATCAATCACTATTGATGCAGTAAGTTAAAAGAACAACTTATCCATCAAAATCTGTTCCTGTCAAAATATTTGTTGTTCAAAGTATATAGAGTGTTGATATGTTTAAATCTTGTTTGTCTATTTATTTGAAGCTAGTGTCATGATTATGTTATTGCTACATGTGACCTTCTATAACATACTGCCTAAACATGTTTTTCAAAGTATGGCAACAGGGACCAGCTTGTTTAAGGCCTGTATGATGTTGTATGCAAGGTACGACAATAAGTAATAATGGTATTCATTTTCTTGTGGGCTCTCTCCCTCTCTCTTTGTTTGTGTTTGTGCGTGTGGCTCTCCATTCTATTGTATAAGATTCTTTGCCTATCCTCATCTTTTAAAACTTTTGTTAGGAGACCAGAACCTTTTAGAGACAGTTGCCAATGTGTTAACATCATTTCCTTTTATTGCTCTTGGGATCCAGGCACCAAGGTAATATTCTTTTTAATTTGCTTCATAAACAGGATATCGATATCATATTACCATTTTTTGTTAATACTTCGTTTACTTGGATGGAGGAAAAATTTGAATACTAAGCTGTATGCTAATTCACTAATTGGAGTAGGAGTTGTCTCTATATCATTCTTCAAGAGGAGAGCTGAGGAAGTACTGATTAATTCCTTACTATTCATTCATCCTTAGAGCTGTGAGGACAAAATAGCATTGTTTTTCAATTTTACACACCAAAATCAGGTGTAAAACAAGGTGGAATTTTCATCTACGATCAGCATGGCATGCTGCATGATTGGACGTGAATCCAAGTTAGGTTCTTTTTCTTTTTCCCTATTATTATGATTATTTCCCTGTATCAGATATAGAATCCTAGTATCATGTATATTCATCATGTTAGCTAATGTAGATATGTAAACCTGGGATACTGTAATTGAACTCTTGCCAAAAATCTTTATTTGGCTGTTCATGTACTATATGAGAAACGTCTTAATTTCTTCTTCCTTTGTGCAATTTCTACATAATAATTAAAAAGATATGTAGACACATATAATGTGGTTTTTCTTTTCCTTCTTTGGTGAAAATACGTCGCTGAAACATATAATGTGGATTTGAATTAATTAAATAAAAAATATACATATATATATATATAAAAATTAGCTACGAAAATCCGTCGTTGAAACATTTCAGCGACGGAAAATTTAATTAATTCAAATATATAAATTAGCGATGGATTTTTCGTCGCTGAAATGATTCAGCGATGAAAAATTTAATTAATTTAAAAAAATATAGATATATATATATATTAGTGACAGAAATCCATCGCTGAATCCTTTTAGCGACGGATTTTTTGCTTAATTGAAAAATAAAAATAGCGTCGAAATTCTGTTGAAAAAAATTTAATGACGAAAATAATTTGCGACGGAATTAACGACGAAATTTTTCTCTCAGCGACGGAAAACTTTCAGTGACTTCAAATTTACCGACGGAATTAGCGACGAAACTTTCCGTCGCTAATTCTGTCGCAAATACTCATTTGCAACGGAAAGCTAAAATTAGCGACGAAAAATCCGTCGCTAAATCCGTCGCTGTTTCCCCTTTTTCTTGTAGTGTTAACTGAGGAATGTAGTGCAATTATCCAGAGGAAATTACCCCCCAAGCTCAAGGATCCCAAGAGTTTTACCATACCCTGCACTATTCAAAATCTGTTCTTTGGTAGAGCCCTGTGTGATTTAGGAGCCAGTATCAATTTGATGCCTTTGTCTATCTACCAAAAGTTAGGAATAGGGGATGCCAAGCCTACCATAGTGACCCTTCAGCTAGCTGATCGATTCGTTAAACATCTGAAAGGGGTCATTGAGGATGTGTTAGTAAAGGTGGACAAGTTTATTTTCCCTGCAGATTTTATTGTTTTGGATATGGAGGAAGACAGGGAAGTCCCCTTTATCTTAGGCAAACCTTTCCTAGCGACTGGTAGAACTTTAATTGATGTACAAAAGGGGGAATTGACTATGAGAGTCCTAAATCAAGAGGTGACATTTCATGTTTTCAAACCTTTAAAGTTCCCTGATGACTCTCAAAACTGTTTTAGGATGGAGGATATAAGGCTTGAGCATACAATATCTGAGAGAAGGAAGGAAGTAGATAGAGCTCAGGAGGATTTGACTGTCAGCACTCTATCACCACTTTGGCTGACCCTCTTACTCTTCGCCCTACTGCTGAGTGTCATTTTCTTTAGATGCATTTGAGGTGTTTTATCTTTTTTTTTTTACTTTTTGTACAGTTCTTTTCTGTTGTTTCTTTCTTTGTTTATTTTATAGATTTTTTTCCAGTATTACTTTTTCAATCAAGCTTCGATTGTCATCTTTATCAGAAAGGGGAGTACTCTGTTCTTGAGCTTAAATTCTTATATTATCTGCACACTAAGGACACTGTGCACTTTAAGTTTGGGGGAGGGGATATAACTTGAGCAATTTTGGGCAAAATTGAAAACAAATTTCAAAAATATGAACTTATATTGTTTGATTTTAGGATGATTTAGTACTTAGCATGTAGTTTTCCCATATTTCGATGATATAACCCCATGATTAAGTCTAGCTTTGATTGACAAAGAAGCATTATTATAGGAAAAGCATGAAGTTGAATTCTTGAATTTGTTTTTATTCTGATTGTGATTTCCTCACTTTATGCACATGTCATGTCATGAATATGTATATTTATTTAGAGAAAGCTTATGTGGACATAGGATTGCATTTGTTCAGCTAACTTTGTGTATCATATTCTAGAATTTGTTTGATCTGATCTCGAGGCGAAATATTAGATCACACTTAATTAAGGAGATGATTTAGGTCATCTTTGGATTGTTTGAGCCTTTCTAGCCATCCTTAGACATATTTTACCCCTAGTCACCCATCTGGGCCAAATAAGCTTTTCTCTGTAAATACACCTGCATTATTTTCCTTAGCTTAAATACAATGTTCCTATCCCTTACCCCGAAAGCATGAAAAGTCATTGGGATATATTGTGAGCTATGTACATATGGGTATTAGGTGATAGTGAAAGTTTGAAAAAAAAAATTGAAAATGAATGAAATGAAAAAAAAAATTAAAGAAAAAGAAAAAGAAAAAGAAGAAGAAGAAGAAGAAGAAGAAGAAGAAGAAGAAAAATACAAAAATAGAATAAAAAAGTTTAGTGAAATAAATAAGTTTAGGTAAAATAATATGAGCTCTGACATTAAAGATCCTAGAAGTAATGGATGTTAAGGGGTAATTAAACCTAAATCGACTTTATCATACCTTAACCCCAGCCTTACATTACAAGCTTAATGAAGTCTTATTGATCATTGGTTAAACGAGACTACATTAGTGGAGAGAGAAGTGAAAAGCAAACTTATGGGAATGATCACATGTCATTGACTTTGCATTCACTGTGTTTGCATAATCTGATCTAGGGAATATACTATGAAGTGGCTTTAACAATTTCACACACACACACACGAAGAGTCCAATTTGGGTTAGGACTTATGATTGAATGATTCTGAGTGTTGGACCTGTAATTGTCAGTCTTTGAGATCATAGTTTGTACTTTTTCTTTGAGGATAATATTGGGGAAATTATTATGTTAGTACTTGTCATTCCTACAAGAATTTTGTTTTGCTTGAGGACAAGAAAAAGCTCAAGTTTGGGGTGTGATAATTCTATTTTTAATAGAATTATTTGTGCTTAATTTCATAATAAATTATTTAAATCCCCATATTATTTTATTAATTTTCTCCTATATTTAATTAAAATTCTTTAATGTGCAGGTAAAATAAATCTGGATGAAACTCAATCGTTGCAGTCAAAAATGGATTGAAAATGGGCTAAAGGAGACTGGACAACTTCTAATTTGCAGATCGAGTCACCAGTCGTCTGGACACACGTGATGCCAAGTGTCCGTATTTTATTCGCTCTGAAACGATAAGATCAACGAACACCGTGCCAACCTTGTGGAAGACACACGTCGAGCCACATTGCACAACCAACTGGACAAACTGACAAGTGACGTGGAAATATCTAGTCTGTAACAAATTAAATGAAGACAAGTACCCAAACAATGCCAACTCATCTAGGATGAAAAATTACCATTGTACCCCTAGGTTTGTGTATAAATAGAACATGATGAGCAATTGAAAATTAAGTAGCCTAGAGTAGTTTTTAGTGTAGTTTTAGGGTAGGAGTAGTTTTAATTTAGGATAGCTTTAGAATAGTTTTAGGTTAAATTTTTATTTCCTCTAGTTTTCTTTAAGCTTTACGATTAAGTTTATTTTTAGTCGCCATTTTTATCTTACTCTACCTAGCTACTTTTCAAAGCAATTGTTATGTTTATTTTTATGAAAAGCTTCATTTCTTTTGTATTTCTTTGGTAGTTCACGTTGGTAGCCTCCGCGAGTATGAGTTTTTGCAAGTTTTTAGTTTACAAAAGTCAGATTTCTTTTTCTTCTTTGCTATTTCTTTCACTATTTTGCTTTTCATGGTATTACTGTTACGATGAGGTATAAGGGGCTTGTGACAGAAGTCATAATGCTCAACCCATTGTCACTGTTCCATTTACATTTTCTTTGAAAAAAATTATTTTACACTTAGTTAAGCTTTCATTTTCGAGCTTCTGGTTTAGCCTTTCTATTGGTTTCTACTTGCTCAACTAGTGTGCCTGCTTGATGCCGAGGAGCCGATGTATGGCAGTGTTGGCTGGTGATGAAGCTGCCTCATGATGCAGTGTGGTAGCAGCATCGGATGATGAGGCTGATTTGCTAGGCTCAACAGCAGTAGTAGCGAATAGTCACACTCTATTCTGCTCTGTTTTAGTGCAATGTTATTGTTCATATGTTTATTTGATTCTTCAGTTCTCGATTTTAATACAGCAACTACCTTCAAGCTTCTTTTACTTCCTTTGCACTAGCTTATTTTATTTTGTAGCTTGTTTCTGTTTGATTTTTTTTTTTGTTCTATTTCAAGTTTTGTTCTAAGTTCCAGAGTGTTGTTGTTGTCTCCTATTTCATTGCTTTTATCTCGGGTTATTTCCTAGCTACTGTAAGTCTATTTAATTTATTTTGTTTCCAGATTTGCATTTGGTTAACCCAAAAGTGTAGTGGCTACTGCGTGAAGAGGCTTCGATTGCTGCAGTTGCTGGTTTCAGCTGAAGCTTGCACTAGAACAGTAGGAGCAAAAGATCGGCACAAGATGGCATGAAGTGCTAGACTGCTGCTGCAGATTGACGGACTGTGGCAGTACATGGAGAGCGTTGAGAATGAAACTAATCCCAGGCTGAGCACACTGTACTGATGGCTGTATGTGCTGGAAGACAAACGCGAGGTTGGGTGTTGTCGGTACTAAAGTAGCAGATAGCTGCTGTTGGAAGCATTTGCAGGAGCGGGATGTGAAACCCGGATTTTTCCCACTATGTTCATTATTTGGGACCATAATTTAAATAAAAGGGATTTAAATCGTTGGACGAAAGATACGAAATTTAAATGAGAAAAGATAGTGAGTCCGAGAAGAAAAAAATCGGTCTAAATTAATCCCAAACGTGTAGAAGGGTAAAATGGTCCAAAGATCCTAATTTCGGTGTAAATTCGATAAGAAAATTTCATTAAAAATATGGATTTAGGAAATCTTGATCGATAAGGAAGAAATTATGGAATTCCGAGTTCAATTGGTCAAGATACGAAGATATTACGAATTTTCGTAATTTTCGCCCGGGACATTATCCCGAAAATATGCGAGAAATACACCGAAATAATTAAAATGAATTAAATTAATTAAATAAATAAATTAATAAAATATAATATGATTTTTGAGATATTTTGTACAATTTATTATATTTTATTTGATTATAATATAATATAATATAATATAATATAATATAATAAATAATAATAAAGTTAAAAAAAAAAAACTGAAATCGTGAAATCGGGAATTGAGACAGAGAAGGAAACAGAGAACGAAAATGGAAAACGAAGCAAACTGAGGATGACCACCGGCGAGCCGTCCGGCGACCAACGGCCGGGCGAAGGGCCGAAAATGGAAGAGGAGAGGCCGGCGACCTCCCTGGTACTGGCGGTGCAGCCCAACGACGCCGAAATCCGGCGGATCGAGGGAGAGAAACCGACGGGGAGAGAAGAGGAATCGTCGGCGATCGGCGCCGATTCAGGCCCGACCGACCACAGCCGAACGTTCCCCAGGCACAGGCAAGCTTGTTGGTGGCGGCCACGACCGGCGAAACTATCGGCAAACGCGGGAAACGGCGGAAAGAGAAATGGGTACCGACGGCGAAGAGGAGAACAGCCGGACCGGCCACTTTTCGGCGAGCTTTGGCGAAGCCGACCACAGATCCATGCATCGGACTACCCCGCGAACAAGCTGGAGGCGGAAGCCGACGGAGAACCGGCCGGAAAAGCCCCGAACGGCGAGGGAGAAGTTGAACCGGAACTGAACCGAACTGAACCGGACCGGTCTGAACCGGTCTGAACCGGACCGAACCGGTTCAGCCGAAAAAGAGAGGGAAAAAGGAGAAAAAGGGAAGAAAAAGAAGAAAAAAGAAAAAAGAAAAATTTTCGGGGATACACCGGACTTCGGGTAAGTCGGTAAGAGGTCAAAGTGACCGATTTAATTTTTGGGAAATTTATTTAAATTATATTTGATCGAAAATTCACCCGAAATTAAATATATAAATTATGCAGTTCGACGATAAATCGCGTACGTGAGCCCGAACGAATTTCGATTTGCGCACTATCGCAAAATCTCAGGTAAGTAAAGCTCATTTACGACAATTTATGTAATTATCGCGCATTAAAAGTTTATTTTACGAGTTACGGATTAAATTACGTATTTAGTGGAATAAATCGAGATTTTTAATTAAATTGTCGTAAATGATATACGGCTATTCAAAGAGTTTACAAAAAGGCTCAATAAGTACTAATGAGCCCAGTGAGCCCAATAGGCCTTGATGAAAGAATTAATAAGTGGAAACGGGCTTAAAACGAATTAAGACCCATTAAGGTGCAATTTGGCCCAATAAGAGAGAAATTGGCCCAATTACCTAAATCGACAGTAATAAATATGAGGAAAATATTTATTGAGTTAAATACGATTTAAAGCGAGGTTTATATCGATAAAACCGAGCAAAAAGAGTAAAATCGATAAAAGTCAACTTTTGGTCAAAGCTTCGATATAATCACATATTTGGATATATTGAAATGAATTTAAGCCATATGTGATAAGTTGAACTTGTTTTGCAACAGCTCGGTCTATCGACACATTTTACGAGGTAAACCCGAGCATCGAGAAAAGTGCTCTACATCAGTCGCTAAGAGGTAAGGGATATAATTTAGAGTAGCGTTAGTGCTCCTTCATCCTTACCAACTGTTTATGTATGAGAATTGGATGAGATTTTACGAAATGGATTTTCAACTGTATTCAAACCGAAGCCAAAACCATTTCCCGAGTTTTCAGCATGTTTTATATATATGAGATACATTTTTACAGCATATATGTTTATAAAAGTGATTTTTCACTTCTGAAATGAAAGCATAGTGTTTTCATGTGAGATTACGGGTTAAAGTCCCTATATGTTTTATGAAATCATGTTTTCATGATACGGGTTAAAGTCCCGAAACAGCTTTTAAGCTATATTTTCACGGTACGGGTATGAGTCCCAAGAATTAACTTTGATAACTATGCTTTCCATATTTACACGGGCTAGAGTCCCATAACGATTTATGAAAACTATGTTTTCTATGAGAAACGGGCTAGAGTCCCGTAATGATTTATGAAAAATGGGTTAGAGTCCCGTAACGATTTTAATACACGGGTATGAGGCCCGAAATGATTTTGATAAATTAGGTAAGAGGCCCAAAATGATTTTTGTGGGGTAAAAAGGCATGATATGAAGAAAGTCAGAGGATCTGGGGTCGATCTCGTATGGAGACGATCGAGGATCTACCTAGCCGACGGCCAGAGAACGGGCAGGCTCTGACTTGATATGAGAAACGTGCGTATAGACCACACTTGGTGATGCACGTGAGTTCGTGCGTATAGTCCCCATTTAGTGGTGCACGAGAGATAGGGTAGCGTACGACCCTGATCCAGTCCTACGGCTCCCTGTACTATGGCCATGAGTACCCATGATTTAGTCCTACGGGACCAGATGTATGATGTCTTCGGGACTAGTATATGAGACGATTGCCTGACCCTACACGATGAATTGACGTAATGATATATATATATGTTTTCGTACATTTCATGCTACCTATTTTATGATTTGCTATTGAGCACATATTTTTATGATGAGATTTTAAGGGTAGCCATGAGTATGTTTTACGAAATGTGCATATGACAATACGATTTCATTTTAAAGTGATAAGCATGTTATGATATGCATGATTAAGTTTTGAGATGCTTTTTACTTGTTTACACGACGTGATATGCATATTATATATGAGTTTTACTAAAAAGATGCATGGTGTGTAAACTTATGATTTAAGCATGTTTTTACTGCTTTTATGAAATGTAAGCATCTATACTCCAGTACATGTTTATGCTGAATTGTAAAAGCATGAGTTTTACCATGTTTTGAGTATTTAAAGCTATTTTAAATGTATCTCTTACTGAGTCTGAAAAACTCACCCCCCTCCTCTCCATCTCCCAGATTATCTATAGCGAGTCTACTGCACATACGAGACTATGGTCGTTGACAAGGTAGTCCGACCTTTCATCGGATATTTTCATAATATTGAGGTACAGTCTTACTTATATTCCAGACATGTGATACATAATAGACACTATTGTATATAATAGTCGGGATGTAATAGTTGTAAATGATTTTATATATACAGAATGTATGTAATGTAACGAGATCCTGGAAAATGAAAAAGATTTTAAATTTAGACATGGACAGGAAAACAACATAATTAATGGATAAAAAGTTTAAATTAGCCCCATTTTTCGCGCTTTCAGGGCGTGACATGGGAGCCGGACATTGCAAGGAGAATAGGGTGTGCTGGTCAGGCCGAGGATGGTACCAGAAGGCAGAAGCTGCGGACAGCTTCAAGGACAGCACCTGAGCAGGAAACATGCACAGTACATGCACGGAACCAATGTCAGGGCAGCTTGTTTTTTTGCAAGCCCAGCAAGGCTGTGTTTGGCACACATTATTGTCACCATTCCAATTTTCATGCATGTCTTTTATTTTACTTTATTTTTATTGTCATTATTTCTTTCAAATTTTAGTTGTTAGCTTAGTTAGATTTTTTAAATTAAATTTGCATGTTAGTTATATTTGTCTTTATTATTTAGTTTATGCTCAGTTTTAATTATGTTAATAGTTGATTTTATGCAATAGGATTTATGACTTGATTTTAGTGTAGAATTTATGAGTTGCATTAGGATTAATCTAGATTAAATTTGTCTCTTGCATTTTTAATTTAGTCTTCATCTTAAAATTGAAAAAATCCAAAAATATTTATTTCTCATGCATTATTTAGATTTTATTATTAAGTTAGTATGTAGCTATAGCTAGGATTAATTTAGATTCACTATTTTAGTCATTTAAATTTAAAATTATAAATTTTATTTCTAGGATTTTATTTTCATTAAATTTTAAGTTAGTTTAATTTGCATTTTTTTAATTAGTTTAATTACATGCATATTTTATTTTAGGCTTGTTTAATTTTAGTTTAATTAATTTTTTCTTTATTTTCATATTTCCATTTTTAATTGCGTTAATTACTTTGAACTGTTTTAATTATCTTTTGTAGGATATTTGCTTGTAATAGCTTGGAGCTCTGTAAGTAATTTTTTGCTCGGTTTTATTTTCTTTAGTTTATAGTTTTTATTATTTTCAGTATTGTTAGCCTTGTAGATCACTCCCTAAAAATTCATAATATGCTAGGATATACTTAGGGTAAGATTAACTGGTACTTAATTAGGCAATGCAACTTCTCGGTGGGACGATAATCCAAGACTCAAATTGTAAGACCCGAAATTAAATCGTAAATTTTTATGAGGGATGAAAATGGTCAAAAATTTAACTGAATGGGATTCGGATTGGAAATAAGGATTTAAAATGTGAAGTGAGTGAGTGTTCGTGAAAAGAAGTCGAGTTAAATTAATCCCGAACACGTGCAAGGGCAAAATGGTCAAAAGATCGAAAGTCAGTATAAATTCTAGAAGAAAAATTTAATTAAAAATAATGGATTTGAGAATCTTGATCAATAACGAAGAAATAATTAAATTACGGGTTAAATTGATCAAGATATGAATTTATGAGAATTAATCGGGATTAATCGGGATTTTTAAGTCGAAAAATAATCCCGAAAATAATCGAAAATATACTGAAAAGTCGAAATAATACTGATAAATTCAATTAGGGATTAAATTGAATAAATTAATAATTTTTTTTAGGATATTTTGATAAAATAATAGTATTTTAATGATTTAAAATATTAATAAAATAAATAAATAAAAAATAAATAAAAAATAAAAAAAAGAAATCAGAAAACGAATCGGGGAGAAAGAGGGAGAAGCGAAAACGAAAAATGAAGCCAAACCGAGGAGACCACCGGCGAGCCATCAAGCGACAAAAGGCTAGGCGAAGGGCCGGAAAAGGAAGAGGAGAGGCCGACGATCTCCCCGGTACCGTAGACGAAGCCTACCGATGCCAGAATCCGACGAATCGAGGGAGAGAAACCGACGGGGAGAGAAGAGATTTTTCCGACGATCGATGCCGATTCGGCCCCAACCACCGGCCACCGAAGAACCCCTGTGTGATGCCGAGCTGAATGAGGGCAGAAACAGCTGGGGAAACAGCGGCCAGCGCCGGCAACGGCGAGAAACGAGGAAGCCACTGACGCCGAAAAGGAGAAGAGGCCGGACTGGCCACTTTCCGACGACCTCATGTGAAACCGAGACCAGATCCGAGCTGCGGACGACCCAGCGGAGCTGCTGGGGGTGGAAGCCGACGGAGAACCGGTCGGCAAGGCCCTGAACCGATCGAATCAGAGTGAACCGGAGTGAACTGACGGTCTGAACCGGGTCTGAACCGGACCGAACCGGTTCAGCCAAGAAAGAGAGGAAAAAAGGAGAAAAAGGGAAAAAGAAAAAGAGGAAAAATTGAGGAAAAATCCCAGCGATGTAATTGAGCTACGGGTAAGTCAGTAGCGGTTGAAATTGATCGATTTAAATTTTGAAATATTTTATTTAATTAATTTTCGACTGAAAATTTAACCGAAAATTATGAAATTGTGTAGCTCGACAATCGACATCAAACGAGAGCTTGAGACAGCCTCGATTTATGTACTAGCATGGAATCTCGGGTAAGTAACCCTTATTTACGACAATTTACATCGTTATGCGTATTTCGGATTTAATTATCGCATAAAATAAATTAAATTATGGAAATTTAGATAAATTGTCGTAAATAATAAATTGAGCTATTCGAGAGTTAGAACGAGACCCAAGAAATTGTTGGTGGGCCCAAATGAGCCCAATAGGCCTCGATAATGTGAAAATTAAGTGGAAAACGGGCTTAAGGCCGATTAAGGCCCATTAAGGTGCAATCGGGCCCTATAGGGATAAATGGGCCCAATGATTTAAATTAAGCCCAAAAAGTATTAAATACAATTAAGTTGTATAATATCTGACCTGAGGAATATTTTTACGCAGTTCGAGACATTGGATTAGGAGCAGATCGGACTGCGCGACGTGACATCAGAGGAAAGGTTAGACTCGACAGGAAAATAAGGTAAGGGAATTCTGCGGACTGCTAGAGGTAACTTTACGAAATTTTAAGTTCATTTGCAGTCCTTTAAAAATTATCTGAAGGGTCTAGAGGTCAAATAATAATTTTAGTGCCCCAAATGGACAAATTACACAAATACCCTTGTTAAGGGTAAAATTTACAAATTTAGGAAAAATTGAGAGGAGCAAGAACAAGAGGTTTCTGCTCGTTCTGGAGACATTTTAATGCATGCATGAGTAGGCTGGCTAACCTTGAAAGAAAATGCACAGCATTGCACACTTTCAACGATATAATTGTTTTGAAAACTGTTTTGAGGAAACAGAGCCGCCTACATATTTTTATTGACATGTGACGTGCTGAGCTCAGCTCGCACGATATTTTGAGTTGTGTGATGCATGCATTAGTGATGGAGAGAGAGCTCGCACTAGAGTTTTTCATGCATTGGTGCTGGAGTCCAACTCGCACCATATTTTATATATATATGATTTTCGTGACACGGTGCTAGAGTTTAACTCGCACCAGATTTTACATGATTTTCGTGACAGGGTGCTAGAGTCTAACTCGCACCAGATTTTCCACATGATTTGATGAGTGCTAGAGCTTAGCTCGCACTAGTTTTACTTGATTTGATGAGAGTGCTGAGCATCGCTCGCACTGATTTTATGAGAACATGCGATGAGCCGTGCTTGGAGCATCGGGTAGACTGTGTGTCACCGATTAAATAGGCTCGCACGTGCGTTTTGAGACATGGCATGAGTATTGAGATATGATATATGGGTCCACGGAGTACGATGTACCGTGCAAGTAGCATGGAGTACGATGTACCTGTGGTATCTTCGGATACGGGGTATCTTGGTATCTTCGGATACGGGGTATCTTCGGATACGGTATCTTCGGATACGGGGTATCTTCAGATACGGCATCTTCGGATGCGTGGGATCGGATAAGACTGACGGGTTGGATTGACCCACCTCCCGGACGGCTCCCGATCAGGGTGAGACCCCGCACACTAGGATCCGTGTAGCAAAGGGGCTCACGAGGACACACGGCCATAGTCCTGGTTATTACCGATATACAGATGTTGCCTAGTCTCGCATGTTGATGATCTTGACGATGATTGAAACTGGGTTTTAAACTAAATGTGCATGATGATTATTTCCATGCTTTTAAACCCATGTGTGATGTAAACCGATTTTTATGGTTTTATGTGAGTCAGGACCACCCGAGGGATGGATTGAGTCCTGGCCTTGTTGTGAAATTTTAAACGAGAAAGTAATGATTTGAAATAATTGCATGTTGAATTTTGCCATGCGAATGGATTTACATAACATCATAACTCATATC
Source organism: Firmiana major (assembly GCA_033439115.1). NCBI lineage: Eukaryota > Viridiplantae > Streptophyta > Magnoliopsida > Malvales > Malvaceae > Firmiana > Firmiana major. The sequence goes on along the minus strand of CM065908.1, from coordinate 36,901,371 downwards.
ATCTGTTTTAAAATGTGTGGAGAAAGGGTGGTTTATGCATGGCACCACGTTAATGTAGGTAGTATGGTTGCCTACTTGTTCGTAGGATTGCCTTACTGAGCTTGATGTGCTCACCCCTTTCATTTTCTCACACAGATAATCTCCAGTAGATGTTGAGGCGACTGAGTACTGCATTTCGGATATCCGCTGCTACCTATCATTTAAGGTATATACACTTGTACATATTGTATCTAAATAAGCATAGCACAGTAACATGTTTGTAAGTAACTTTAGGGGATGTATAAATATTGTAAATAATTATAAATGACTGGAGAAGAAATAAGTACTATGGTAAATGAATGGTGGGACTGGCATTGACGCAGAGCCCAATTGTTAGTGGAGTGTGGTCACGATCAGAGAACAGGTAAGCATGAAAGAAAATAACAAAACGCGAAAAATTTACTCTGATTTTTGGGTAGTTTTGGGTCGTGACATATAAAGGTGGTATCAGAGCGCAATTGGTCTGATGTGTGTCAGTGTCTGTAATTAGGAATTACATCCCTTGTTACTATGCTTGGTTAGATACAATAGTGTATATCGAGATGGGTTTTGACTAAGAAATGGTTGAAAATGCAGGAATGCCTAATATGAGTCGCGTTAAATAAGATAGTGCACGAGGCAGAGGTCGTAGAGGTAGACCTGAGTCTGCTAGTCGTGCTGAGTTGACCTGTGAGAATCAGGATGAAATTGAAATGGAGGCTAATGTTGAGCATGCCCCACTGAGTCCGACAGAGAGATCGGACAGTATTGAGACATGCTTCACGAGGTTGGAGCGGAGTGTGGAGATTATTTTGAGGAGCTAATTGCTCAGATTATGAATGAGATTCGAAGGCGCAGCGGAGCATTGGTGGAAACCCGCTCGACCCATCTTAAGTGTTAAAAATCCAGAGCTAAGATGAGAAATGTTTATGGATGTATTCCGGTGACAGGATATCCTAGACATTGTTTAAAAGAAATGATAGATAAAAGTCCATACTCTGACCTAGAGGATTGGATTTATTGATGAGTATGCTTATGAGTATGAAACTCAATTATATTCCTGGGCAGATATTACCTCGACACTATGAACAGTGACAGTCGAGATGTCTAAAAGTTCATGAAATGGCTCAACTTTTCAATTAGAGTCTGATTGGCCCATGAGATATTACCTATACCGAGGCAGTGCGCAGATTTACAGTTGGGTAAATAAGAACATGAATAGCACGCCTCTGAGATTGGGAAAGGTAGTGAGGGCTAAAATAGAGATAGAAAAGAGAATCGAGAAATGACAGAGATGTTAAAATGGAAAAATGGTAATTTGTAAAAGATTTAATTTGATGAATCATGGAGTAAGATAATTGATAAGGCTCCAGTGCATCCAATTTTGGCACTCTTGAGGGGCATTGTGATTGGAGGACCCCGACCTGCTACGAAGCAGTGTAGCAATGTAAGCACTGTAAGCAGTGTGGGATGTGTGGTAGATACCACGGAAGGAGGGTCTATACCTACACTGTATTGATGAAAATGGCCGTTAAGTGTGGTAAGACGGACCATTGATTTTGATTGCACAGGGTTGGGTGAGATCGCCCCACAGAAAAGTAAAGAGACAGAGAAAAACTTCGTTGGTATAGCTGCAACGAAAAGGGAGGCCATAGCCGAAGAGAAAAAGGAAAGTAGGCTGTTGGACGAAGGCGAGAGGATGTCTTGGACCAGGACACTATTGATGTTTCATGGATGTGGTGTAAGATACCACACTTGTTATGAATAATGAAGTACATATGTTCATTGATCTTGGTGCCACACATTTATTCATACCGCCTTCATTCGCATATATGTGAGTAAAAGGCATGAATGCCTACATCATTAGGCACAATACTGATAAATGAGTACCCCAATAGAGGAGGATTAATTAACGGAATAATTATGAAGAGATTTTAAGTTGAAAACAGGGGTGAAAACATCACTGAAAAGTATACTGTAAGTGTTGACAAGTGATAAAAAGGGGTGTAACAGTTGAAATTAAAGGAGTAAAGGATTGTACTCACGGAATGAATAATGAAAGTGTTTTGTCATGAGGGATATACGAAAGGAGATAATCTTTAAGATAAGATAGATCCTAAATACAAGATGTATTAGAGTAAGAGACATATGCTAGGTAAGGAATACCCTTAATATGCGAAGTAATTGGGATTAAGTGATAAGTAGGGAATATAAATTATAACCAAGGATAAAAATGGATATAACCATAACCAGTCTATGTGGTTAAGTCTGAAGGTTAATAAAGGTATTTTAAAATACCTCCCCGCCTGAAGACTTGACAGCGTCTAAAAGTATATATATATATATAACTTATAACGTGAAATCGATCGTCGTAATAAATACCTTTAGCATTAGGATACCTTTACTAAGACGATAAGAATATTAAAATTTGACAAATCATAAAGGTTAACATAGTAAAATTTAATAAGAGCCGTTAAGATAAGAAAAGGAAATAACGCAGGTTAGTACCTGGAAACGTAAGCGATTTTGAAGGATCTTATACGCTTATACGTAAATAAGTCAAGGATATGGACGATTGAAATAAGTAGTGGAGCTCAACTACAATGAGTTATTTAAACTTTACCTGGACCGATTTGTAATCATCATTATTGATGATATGATGGGTGTAGTTAAAGCCCAGGGCAAAATTGTAAGCAATAATTGAAAATGGCTTTTACAAATGGGTTGTTGCGAGTTCTTAATATGGTCTACTTGGTTGACACGTTTAACTAAGAAAACGTGGTCTTTGAATGAGATGATAAATAAGATGATAGATGTGACATGAATTGCAGTGTAGTGAAGTATGAACTGACCACCGTGATTAATTTCACCATACCCAACAGCTCAAGAGGTTCTCAGTGAGTATGGATACCTCAAAATAATGAAGGAGCCGTGTATTGATGTATAATGGGAAGATAGTCAATTATGGAGTCAGACAACTCCTTGATCATGAAATAAACTATCTGACTCATGATTTTAAGTTGGCAACGGTAGTATTGGTACCGAGGATATGGTACTATTATGTACAGGGTGAGAAACATTTTGGGTATGCACTGATCATAAAGCCCCGAGTATCTGTTTTTCACAGAAAGAGGCGAATATGAGAATACATAGTGGGTTAGAGCTCCTGAGAGATTTTGATTGTGAAAATTGTACCACCCAGGAAAAGCTAATGTAATGGCTGATGCCTCGACTAGAAAGAGCCTCAGGATGGTACCCCATATGATGGTTAGGGAGCGTGAGCTGCTAGAGCAGTTGTGGACCTCAGTAGTGATGTGATCCCTTCTGATGATGACAGTGATTATGTGACAGCTAGCCTGAGATTAGAACCGGATGAGAGTGCCCGGATTTGACAGGCTTAGCGTGATGATCGGCATGGTGTCGATAGTTTGGGTCAAATTCAGAAGGGTACAGTGATAGAGTTCACAGAGTGTGATGATGATTTACAGAGGTTCCGAGACAGTATGAGTGCTCCCCAAGATCACAGTTGATGGGATAGTAATATTGTCAGAAGCTCACTCTTCGGGATATACGGTGCATACGGAAAGTAAAGAATGTATCAAAATCTCGGAAAGGGTATTAGTGGTCAAATATGAAAAGAGACATGGTAGAGATTGTGGAAAAGAGCCTAGTATGTCAGCATAATAAGGTAGAGTATTAAAAGTCTGCAGGGTTATTGCAGCCTCTACCTATATCGACACGGCACGAAAATGGGAGCAAGTCTCCATGAATGTCGTGATGGGTTACAGAGAACCCATGTGAATTACGACGCTATTTGGATGATAGTCGATAGAGTGACTAAGTCTACCCACCTTCTGGTTATGAAATCCCCAAATACTCAGAGTGTATATGAGGATTTATGTGTAAGGAAGATTGTGGAATATTAAGTAGCGTTCCAGTGAGCATGGCATCATATAGGGATTCCCGCTTCACTTCCCACCTCTGAGGATATTTTTAGGAAGCTATGGGAACCCGACTGAGTATTAGTACAGCTTTCCATCCTCAGACAGATGGTCAGTTAGAGAGGACTGTACAGGTTCTGGAGGATCCGATGAAAGCGTGTGCCCTTGATTTTTTTTATGCTCCTGGGATGATCAGTTATTACAAAATTGGATCCGTCAATAACGACAGTGGTCACTTGAGTATCGGGATAACAAGATATGAGGCATAGTATGGCCGTAGGGGTTGTTTCCCCGACTTGGATAAGAAAAAGTTGGTGACAGATAGTAATTTCTTCTGAATTAGTATAATAAGTCTCTGAGGATGTTCAGTTGAGTGAGAGATTAAGAACACCTCAGAGCAGATAGAAAAGTATTGGAATTCACCGAGGGTGAATTAGTATGGTTGAAATGTTTCTTGTCCTAAGAGAATAAGGACATAGCGAACTTTTGGAAGAAGGTAAATTGAGTTTCGCTGGATTGAATCTTTTGAGAGATTGGACAAGTGGAAGATAAGACCTGTAGGTGGCATTTCCACTTGAATAAGCACGCACCCACAATGTGCCCCATCTTTTGATGCTTCGGAAATACTATCCAGATCCAGCATAGGTGATAGGATATGAGATCCAACAGTTCAGCTTAATGCAAATATAAGTATATTGAAAGTTGATTCGGGCATTAAACATGAAAGAGAAAGTATTGAGGTTTAAGATGATCACCTTAATTAAAGTCCTTTGGTAGTAATACACTCCGGAAAAGGTCACACGAGAATTTAAGAGTATGATACGATCGATGTATCCGGAGTTGTATATGGACTCATATGACTTGGTTCTAATTTGGAGGACCAAATTCCTTAAGTGGGAGAGATTTGTAAGACCCGAAATTAAATCGTAAATTTTTATGAGGGATGAAAATGGTCAAAAATTTTTATGAGATTTGTAAATTTTTATGAGGGATTCGGATTGGAAATAAGGATTTAAAATGCGAAGTGAGTGAGTGTTCGTGAAAGGAAGTCGGTTAAATTAATCCTGAACACGTGCAAGGGTAAAATGGTCAAAAGATCGAAAGTCGGTATAAATTCGAGAAGAAAAATTTAATTAAAAATAATGGATTTGAGAATCTTGATCAATAACGAATAAATAATTAAATTTCAAGTTAAATTGATCAAGATATGAATTTATGAGAATTAATCGGGATTTTTAAGTCGAAAAATAATCCCGAAAATAATCGAAAAATATACCGAAAAGTCAAAATAGTACTGATAAATTCAATTAGGGATTAATTGAATAAATTAATAATTTTTTTAGGATATTTTGACAAAATAATAGTATTTTAATGATTTAAAATATTAATAAAATAAATAAATAAAAAAAATAAAAAAGAAGAAAGAAATCAGAAAACGAATCGGGGAGAGAGAGGGAGAAGCGAAAACGAAAAACGAAGCCAAACCGAGGAGACCACCGGCGAGCCGTCCGACGACCAACGGCCAGGCGAAGGGTCGGAAAAGGAAGAGGAGAGGCCGGCGATCTCCCTGGTACCGGAGACGAAGCCCACCGACGCCGAAATCCGGCGGATCGAGGGAGAGAAACCGACGGGGAGAGAAGAGATATTTTCGGCGATCGACGCCGATTCGGCCCCAACCACCGACCACCGAAGAACCCCTGCGTGATGCCGAGCCGAATTAGGGCGGAAACAGCTGGGGAAATGGCGGCCAGCACCGGCAACGGCGAGAAACGAGGAAGCCACTAACGTCGAAAAGGAGAAGAGGCCGGACCGGCCACTTTCCGGTGACCTCATGTGAAACCGAGACCAGATCCGAGCTGCGGACGACCCAGCTAAGCTGCTGGCAGTGGAAGCCGGCGGAGAACCGGTCGGCAAGGCCCTGAACTGGTCGAACCGGAGTGAACCGACGGTCTGAATCGGACCGAACCGGTTCAGCCAAGAAAGAGAGGAAAAAAGGAGAAAAAGGGAAAAAGAAAAAGAGGAAAAATTGAGGAAAAATCCCGGCGATATAATCGAGTTACGAGTAAGTCAGTAGCGGTCGAAATTGACCGATTTAAATTTTGGAATATTTTATTTAATTAATTTTTGACTGAAAATTTACTCGAAAATTATGAAATTGTGTAGCTCGACAATCGACGTCAAACGAGAGCTCGAGACAGCCTCAAATTGCGTACTAGCATGGAATCTCGGGTAAGTAACCCTTATTTACGACAATTTACATCGTTATGCGTGTTTCAGATTTAATTATCGCATAAAATAAATTAAATTATGCAAATTTAGATAAATTGTCGTAAATAATAAATTGAGCTAATCGAGAGTTAGAACGAGGTCCAAGAAATTGTTGGTGGGCCCAATGAGCCCAATAGGCCTCAATAATGTGAAAATTAAGTGGAAAACGGGCTTAAGGCCGATTAAGGCCCATTAAGGTGCAATCGGGCCCAATAGGGATAAATGGGCCCAATGATTTAAATTAAGCCCAAAAGGTATTAAATACAATTAAGATGTATAATATCTGACCTGAGGAATATTTTTACGCAGTTCCAGACATTGGATTGGGAGCAGATCGGACTGCGCGGCGTGACATCAGAGGAAAGGTCAGACTCGACAGGAAAATAAGATAAGGGAATTCTGCGGACTGCTAGAGGTAACTTTACGAAATTTTAAGTTCATTTGCAGTCCTTTAAAAATTATCTGAAGGGTCTAGAGGTCAAATAATAATTTTAGTGCCCCGAATGGGCAAATTACCAAAATACCCTTGTTAAGGGTAAAATTTACAAATTTAGGAAAAATTGGGAGGAGCAAGAACAAGAGGTTTCTGCTCGTTCTGGAGACATTTTAATGCATGCATGAGTAGGCTGGCTAACCTTGAAAGAAAATGCACAGCATTGCACACTTTCAACGATATAATTGTTTTGAAAACTGTTTTGAGGAAACAGAGCTGCCTACGTATTTTTATTGACATGTGACGTGCTAAAACTCAGCTCGCACGATATTTTGAGTTGTGTGATGCATGCATTAGTGCTGGAGCGAGAGCTCGCACTAGAGTTTTTCATGCATTGGTGCTGGAGTCCAACTCGCACCAGATTTTATATATATATATATATGATTTTCGTGACACGGTGCTAGAGTTTAACTCGCACCAGATTTTACATGATTTTCGTGACAGGGTGCTAGAGTCTAACTCGCACCAGATTTTCCACATGATTTGATGAGAGTGCTAGAGCTTAGCTCGCACTAGTTTTACTTGATTTGATGAGAGTGCTGAGCATCGCTCGCACTGATTTTATGAGAACATGCGATGAGCCGTGCTTGGAGCATCGAGTAGACTGTGTGTCACCGATTAAATAGGCTCGCACGTGCGTTTTAAGACATGGCATGAGTATTGAGATATGATATATGGGTCCACGGAGTACGATCTACCATGCAAGTAGCATGAAGTACGATGTACCGTGTGGTATCTTCGGATACGGTATCTTCGGATACAGGGTATCTTTGGATACGGCATCTTCGGATGCGTGGGATAGGATAAGACTGATGGGTTGGATTGACCCACCTCCCGGACGGTTCCCGATCAGGGTGAGACCTCGCACACTAGGATCCGTGTAGCAGAGGGGCTCACGAGGACACACGGCCATAGTCCTGGTTATTACCGATATACAGATGTTGTTTAGTCTCGCATGTTGATGATCTTGACGATGATTGAAATGGGTTTTAAACTAAATGTGCATGATGATTATTTCCATGCTTTTAAACCCATGTGAGATGTAAACCGATTTTTATGGTTTTATGTGAGTCAGGACCACCCGAGGGATGGGTTAAGTCCTGGCCTTGTTGTGAAATTTTAAGCGAGAAAGAAATGATTTGAAATAATTGCATGTTGAATTTTGCCATGCGAATGGATTTATATAACATCATAACTCATATCATCTGTTTTAAAATGTGTGGAGAAAGGGTGGTTTATGCATGGCACCACGTTCAGGTAGGTAGTATGGTCACCTACTTGTTCGTAGGATTGCCTTACTGAGCTTGATGTGCTCACCCCTTTCATTTTCTCACACAGATAATCTCCAGTAGATATTGAGGCAACTGAGTACTGCATTCCGGATATCCGCTGTTGCCCATCATTTAAGGTATATACACTTGTACATATTGTATCTAAATAAGCATAGCACAGTAACATGTTTGTAAGTAACTTTAGGGGATGTATAAATATTGTAAATAATTATAAATGACTGGAGAAGAAATAAGTACTATGGTAAATGAATGGTGGGACTGGCATTGACGCAGAGCCCAATTGTTAGTGGAGTGTGGTCACGATCAGAGAACAGGTAAGCATGAAAGAAAATAACAAAACGCGAAAAATTTACTCTGATTTTTGGGTAGTTTTGGGTCGTGACACAAATACCATTATTACTGTTCATATGTTTGATTAATTGCTGAGCAAAATAGGTTGAGTTTGCTGCTTGTTTGCACTGAATAGAGAAAAGGGACGCATGAATGGCGGTTTCATTTGCTGGAAAGACTAGCTGTGCATCCAGCTAATTTTAATCTTATCTTCTTCCATGTTTTCTTTAATGTTTCAAAGCTTATTTAATGTTCTTATAAAATTTGTTTTCTTTCATTTAGCTAGTTGAAGATTATTTTTACTGCTTTATTCATCAGCTTGTGCTGCCATTTCTAGTTGTTTGATCTTTGCCTATAGGTTCGTGGTTGTGTACGTTCACTAGATATCACCTTAATCTGCTTTGTGAGGCGACATTTAGCTGGATTCGGTTGCAGCTCTTTGGACAGCAGGAGTAGAGGACAGATTCTGATGCAAGGGTGTAACCTGAGGTGAGCAAACGACTCGAGCAGCTCACATTCCCTAACCATCATGTGCGATACCATTCTGACGCTCTTTCTACTCAGGGCATTCGCCACAACATTAGCCTTCCCTGAATGGTACAATATCTCATAATCATAATCCTTCAGAAGCTCTATCCATCATCTCTGCCTCATATTCAACTCTTATGTGAAAACAAATATCTGAGGCTCTTATGATCTGTATACACTTGAAATTTCTCATCATACAAGTGGTGGTGCCAAATCTTTAATGCAAATACCATGGCTGCCAACTCTAAATCATGGGTCGGGTAGTTCCTCTCATGGTCCTTAAGCTATCTGGATCCATAGGCTACTACATTCTCGTCCTGCATCAACATACAGCCCAATCCCTGTCCCGAGGTGTCTGTATACATTGAGTAACCTCCTGAGCTGGTGGGTATGGTGAGAATAGGTGCGGTGGTCAGTTTGTGCTTTAATTCACATAAACTTCTTTCACATTTATCATCCCACTCGAATGCCACATTCTTTCAAGTGAGATATGTCAACGAAGCAACCAGCTTAGAGAATGCCTTGACAAATCATCGATAATAACCTGTTAAACCCAGGAAACTGCTGATCTTTGTAATCGTCTTGGGTTTTTCCCATTGTATCACGGCCTCTATCTTGGATGGATCCACTGATACCCCATCTTGAGACTACATTACCCAAAAATGATATCTCACTTAGCCAAAAATCACACTTGTTAAGTGTCGCATACAACTTCAGATCTCGGAGGTTCGGTAACACTGTTCTCAAATGCTGCTCATGCTCTTCCCTAGACTTTGAGTATACCAATATGTCATCTATAAACACAATCACGAAGCTGTCCAAGTATGGCTTAAGCACATCATTCATTAATGTCATAAACGTTACAAGAGCATTCGTCAACCCAAATGGCATAACTAAAAACTCATAATGGTCATAAAGGGTTCGAAACGCTATCTTGAACACATCTCCACTCTGAATCCTCAACTGATGATACCTAGACCTCAGATCAATCTTTGAAAAGATCTGTACTCCCTACAACTAATCTAATATATCATCAATCCGTGGAAGGGGATACTTGTTCTTGATGGTAGCCTTATTGAACAACCGATAATCTATACAAAGTCGGAGACTCCCATCTTTCTTCTTTACAAACAGAATCGGTGCTCTCCAAGGTGACACACTCAGTCCGATAAACCCCTTGTCCAACAACTCTTGCAACTATTTCTTTAGCTCCTCAAATTCCACTGGAGCCATTCTATACGGTGGCTTGGATATCGGTTCAATTTTAGGCACTAAATCAATACAGAATTCCATCTCTCTATCTGGTGGTAACCCTGATAATTCTTCCGAAAAGACACCAGTGAACTCTTTAACAACTGAGATGTCAACTAATTCCGGTTATGCCTTTTCCAAATCAACCACATATGCTATAAAAACTTCAACATATTATGATCACATTTGTTAGTAAAATCATCCATATTTGGAAATAATTTACTACTTCTTTCATTAGTCTTTAAGTCTTACAACATACTTGTTAGGGGTGGAAAACATTACTGTCTTAACATAACAGCTTAACACAGCATGGTTTGGAGCCAACCAATCCATTCCTAATATTACATCAAAATCTTTCATGCCTAATAGAATAAGATTGGCCAACATATCCTTTTCCCCTACTTTTAACTTGCAATCTTTACATACATACTCAGTTGCTACATTATCTCTCACTGGAGTACTTATAAGCAATATCCTACCTAGAGGCATAGGTTTTACATGTTCAAACAATTTACATGTAAATGAAGGCGATATGAATGAATAAGTGGCACCAAGATCAATCAATGCTAATGTCTTCAAATCAAAGACTAGGATGGTACCTTTTATCACATCTGTAGAAGCTTCTACAGATGCCTGGTCCAATGCAAACACTCGTCCTTGACCAACAGCTTGTTTCCTTTTCTCTTCAGTTGTGGCCTTCCTCTTAGGTGTAGATGTCTCAACTGTAGCCTTCTCTGGCTCTTTGCCCTTCTGTGGGGCTGTATCACTCAACTCTGGGCATTTATGAGCTATGTGCCCTAGTTTACCACATCTATAACATGATCTCATCATAGGGCATCGCTTACTCCCATGATATCTACCACACATCCTGCATTGCTCGGTGGTAGGTTAGGGTCCGCCAATAATTATACCCCTCAAAGCTGGAGGTAAAGCTGGATAAGCTAAATAAGCTGGAGGCTTCGTAGGCCTCTCTCGTACCTCCTCAATCTTTGGCCATTTACCAAATAATCTTTGACCCTTTTTGAAACCTCTATCCTCAACTGACCTATTTCGATCTCTATCTCTGCCCTTACCACCTTGCTTAACTCTGAGGCATGCAATTAATAGTCATGTTCACATAGCTGAGCTCTGCGTACTGCCTCGTCGTAGGTGGTAATGTCAAATGGGGCCAATGAGCTCTAATCGAAGGTCTCAACCCCTCAAGAAATTTTTAGACCATCCTGCCCTAACAGCCTATTGTCAATGTGTCATATCTGCCCAGGGATGTGAATCCCGACTCGCACTCATCAATTGTATGGTTCCACTGAGTCAAGGTAAAAAATTCCATATGTATCTTCCTCTGAGCAGTGGCTAGAATGTACTGCCTCCTGAAGGCATCTAAAAATATATCCCAAGTCACCATTGGGTGATGTGCACTTAAAATCGGCTGGGTCGCCATCCACTAATGCTCGGCCTCACCCTCTAATACAAAAGTAGCAAAAGTGACCTTCTCTGTGGCAGAGCAATGGAAGAATCTGTAAAGCTTCTCCATACTACATATCCAATGCTCAGCTAACACTGGGTCTTTCACCCCACTGAACGAAGGTGGTCCAAACTTCCTGAACTGCCTCAATCTACCCAAGTCACAATCATAAACTCCTTCGCCACTAACCTGTTGGAGAGCTACAGAATCCTGAACTGGTAGGGAAATGTTCTGAACTGGAGGGGGTGCAGGAATCTCTGCCTCTGCAGCTCGAGGTCTCAGTGCAGGTTATCCTGGCTCATGTCTCTCTGGTGCAGCAGCCTGACCAGCAGGGTTCTCCTGCCTACCCTTAAATCTAGCCATCGCCTGTGTAAACATCTCCATAACTGTGTCTACACTGCGCTGTAACTACTCAATACATTGCTCAACGACCTCACTAAGACCAGGTTGATCTCTACTAGAACTGGACCTACTATGGCTCTCGGGTTCATCTCTATGCCCCTGAGAGCACGAACTCTCTCCTCAACAAGTACGTCATCTATCAGACATCCTGCATACTCAATAACAAGTGTCTCAGTTACATTTCCAGCTTGGTATACACAATTGTACCCAAATAATGCACAGTACTTTAGGGATGTATATTTTTCTAACTATGGATACTGACTCACATTGGTCCAACTCAAGCTTTGATACCAATCTCTATCACGACCCTTTTCCCGTGACTTAACTTACTATTAACAATTGGGCTGTGAGTCAATATCCATATCCACATCTCATCTATTCATAATTTAACATTCATTTAATGCAATAGAAACTGGTCTTTCATAAAATTTATGAAAACATTTACATCAGTTTCTATTATATGCATCTCTTTCGTACAAAAGATAACTATACTGTGTACAAGTTACAAGATACAAAATTTTTTTCTCATAAATGTATACCTCTATACCGTCGGAGAACTGGAGAGCAACATAGCAGGGACAACTGCCGTAACTCACTACTGCGTAGAATCTGTAGAGGAGGAAATAAGGGGGTGAGCTAACACGTTCAGTAAGAAAAATACGAAAGCAGGTAGATAACTACACTATCTACATGCTTAAAATATAAACATTTATTTTCCGTATAAAACATATGCATTTCTTTGAAAATAGCTTTCATCGATGTGAAACCATTAAATCGCTAGATGGTTATATGCATATACATCATCAATTCACACAGAATCACATAGCTCAATCTTTAAAACCACACAGTTTCATTTTCAGTCACTCAGAACACACACTTACATATCTCTTTGTAAATCAATTAATATGAGACATATAATGGGATTTTATATCACCTTGTATCACACAGTAGGGGGGACATTGGTTACCTCACATAGTAGCAACACAATGCTGTATCACACAGATAAAAGAAGACTTATGGCCATAGTTCGAATTCCAGGAAACACTAATCAGGTATGCGGAAACCCTATGCTTAGGGAGGCAGATCAACCATCCCTTCAACCCACACAGAATCACTAAGATATCACGGCACATAGTACCCCATCGCTAACATTCACAGTACATCGTGCTCCCCGTGGATCCTTATCACCCATTTCCATTGTCTCAAAATCACGTGTGAGCAGGTCTGTACAAGATCACTAAGCAATACATGGCGGCTCTAACACGGTTTTACTCATCACACAATAAGATCATAAACTCTCGTGCGAGCAACTCAACGTAACAACACACAACATACCTGATGCATCGAGCACAGTTTTGCTTATCACACAGTAAGGCTCAAGAGACCACGTGCGAGCAACTCAGCGTAAGAACACACAGCATACCTGAGGCATCGAGCACGATTTTGTCGCATCACTTTAAATCGAGGGGGTCATAGGCGAGCATAATCAGAGCAATATCACTAAGCAGTACTCTTGGGCTCCAGCATGATTCCCAAAATATAGTGAGAGCTCTCGAGTGGAATACACAGCATCACCCTAGGCATCGAGCACCCTTTTTTGGTGCATTTCTCAAAATCACTTTTAAAAATGATGCGCGAGCAGAACTGGTAAATCTACTGTTGCCACTTATGCTCTAGCACAATTTCACACAGAAAAGAAATAGAAGGCTTCATTCACTGAGTATGAGTGAGAGGGAAATTTCCCTTCAATCACTCGTTTAAAAGCTTTTCATGCAAATATCAAATCGGGTGCCTGTCTATTATTACTCTTTCTCAAAATGCTTGCAAAACCTCTTTTCACAATAATAACATGGAAGTCATGCAACTCATACTTATAGGTTCTTCTTATACTCGGTCTTCACATAGATATATCAATATCTATATACTTTATCGTATCTAATCGCACACAGTAGGTAAGAAACATACGTATAGTTATCTCTAATATCTCGCATAAATCCCTTACCTCGAATCACGCTCGAATCACCTTCCTTGATTTCCAACGCTCGTGACTCGGTCTTATCGGCTCCAACTTTATCTCCAGGAGCTGCAAGCATTTACTACTCGCATCAGTATTATTTTAATATACTCGATTCTTATTTACATGGCTTTCAAATCGATGCATTTACTAGTTACATCAATATGGCCTTATTACAACTTATGGGACTCTAATCCCTCTTAAGTCCATTTCAATCGTTCTATTTGTTTCTCGAGAATCCATTAGACTCCTCGGGTCTCTTGATTCATATAAAATTGGCATTAAGCTTACAATGCTTCAAGTCCATCATTTTCCTTCTCTATGCCATTTCATCAAACACCTATTATGCCCATTATCAATCTTCATCTAATCCAACATATGGATTTCACAAAGCTATCTTAGAATCATCTATACATGCTTATTAACATTTCTACATGCTCAAATCATTATTAACCCCATGCCATTTCAATTTTTTCTCACTAAGCCCATTCTAGGTTATGGTTGTTTAAGCATGTAAATGAACATTTCATCTACCATTATATGCACTAAATCACTCATCATAATATCTAGATCAACATACTAGAAAATGGTGTATTGAAATCTTACCTAGCTTGACCTTTCTCTTTTTTTTTTACTAAATTGGGGAAAAACCTCTTTTCTCCTTCAATCTAAGGTTTGAGCTTCCAATCTTCGACTATGTTGTTCTCTTCCTCACTATGAACAACTTTACTCAAAGGAACCTTTCTCAAAACTGATTGGAAAGTGATGATTTTAAAGTGAGAATAACTAGGTCACTTGTTAGAAATGGAGGGAGGGTTTGTTTTTCGTGAAATGCAGATTCAGCTGCCCAGTTTTTATAGGAAATGCCTTATGAGATCGATCTCCAAAGGGGGAGATCGATTTTCCCTTGCTTAAATCCTTTAGAATTTCGACAATTTCCAGACAAGGGATCGATCTGGCCTTAAGAGGAGATCGATCTGCCCTATCCAAGGTAAGAAAATATCAATTTGCCTATGGGAAGAGATCGATCTGGTCCAACCCAAGACAACTTGAGATCGATCTGCTTGGGTGAGGGATCGATCTCCCTCTTACAAAATACCTCTGCGTTGCATTTCCCAAGTGATGAGATCGATCTCCCTTGCACTGAGATCGATCTGGCATTCATCCTAATGCAGTTCAGCTACAATTTTCCCAGATTTCCAAGGCTAAACTCCCATGCAATTGCATCAACACTCATTTTGCAATTTCATTCACACATAGAACTTTCAAACATTCATTTATTATGATTCATAAATAATATAACTTATCTGTACATTCCAGATCATAATTATTACATGGAAATTTACCTGTTTTACAAGATGTACCCAAGACAGCCTTTTGTACCCGGTATGGTCATTATGAGTTTATGGTTGTGCCATTCAGGTCAACTAATGCTCTCGCAGCTTTTATGGATTTCATAAATGATGTGTTCAAGCCATACTTAGATCAATTTGTTATCGTTTTCATCGATGACATTTTGGTGTATTCGAAATCCAAGGAAAAACATGAGCAACATCTAAAGACTGTATTACAGACCCTCTGAGAGAAGGAGTTGTATGCTAAACTCAGTAAGGGTGACTTTGGCTAGAACAAATTTTGTTTCTTAGCCATATTGTATCAAAAGATGGAGTGTTAATAGCTCCATCCAAGATTAAGGCTATAGTTTAGTGGTAACAGCCCAGGACAGTCATAGAGATCAGGAGTTTTCTAGGTTTAGCTGGATATTATCGACAGTTTGTAAAGGGAGTTTTTAAGTTAGCTGCTCCGTTGACTCGACTCACTTGGAAGAATGTTGTATTTGTATGGGATGATGATTGTGAGAGGAATTTTGGAGAATTGAACCGTCGATTCACCACTGCTCCGATTCTCACTATTCTGACCAGTGATGAGCCCTAAGGGTGTCTATCCGCAAGTGCACGGGTCGTCCAAGTAATAATGGGATTTGAGTCCCGGAATTATCGTCCCACAGAGAAGTTGTTAGCCTAATTAACTACCGGTTACTTTTACCCTAAGTATATCCTAGCAAATTATAAATTCAAGAGTGTGATCTACTAAGGCTAATTAAAAGCAATAATAACTAAAGAAAATAAAAACAAACAAAATTTACTTACAGTACTCCAATCAATTAAAAGCAAATAACCTACAAAATAAAATTAACCAGTTAAGACGAATTACGTAATTAAAATTAAATGCAAATATAAACATAAAGCAATAAAACTAATTAAACTAAAATTAAACAACCTTAAAATAAAATGCAACTAAATTAAATCTAAATTAAACTAAGTAAACAAAGCAACTAAGCCTAACATGCACTTAGAAATCACTAACTAAACTAACTAATAACTTGAAATTAATCTAACTAAAATGTAAATAAAATGAGTTACTCCCTTAACTACTTAACCAAACAAAGCCTTAACCATTTTTAAACCTTCCCTCCATTCACTGTTCATCATCCATTTCTGTTTTTGCCATTTCCAGTAACTGTTGTTTTGTCCTCTGTCTGCTGTCCCGATTATGCCACGGCTTGTCTGCTTCTGCGTGCAGCTGCGCCAACCTCCTGTCCTGCTTTAGCTAGCATAAACTTCCAACAACAGCCTGCTTTAGACGTCCTCAGCTCAGCTTCTGTCTGCTGCCGTCGCTGCTTCTGGGTTCCGCATCATTCAGCCCGTGTGCACAAACGGATGCCAAGGGAGTACTGCATCAACATCAACATCAACATTTGCGTCCTAGCCTAATGTTACCTTCAACCTCTCGGTGTCCAGCTTCATACTCAGCAACAAACACACACGCAACACAACCCGTTAGTTTTCAGCTCATAGAAACAGTAAACAATAACCAAAACAGAGCAATACAGAGGATGAGAATAAAAGAAGAATGAACTGCTGTTCTTCCCGATTACTTCATGAAACTCTACAACTGACGACTCATCCCAAGCTTTACATTAACCATTAACCATTAATTAGCAGTATGAAAACACCGAAATATCTTGAGGAACAAAATGCAGTAAATGGTGAGATTCAAGGAATATACTGATATTGCCGTAAAACTGAACACAAAATGCATGTAAGTTAGATTGAAATCAAACAAAGGATTAACAAAGACATGAAGCATTCCAGAAGATAGCAACCGAGAGAAAATAATGGGAAAAATAAACAAGAAACCGAGAGCATCAAACTGGATTCAAAGTCTATTGCAAAATAACCCGAGAGCATAGAAAACCATGGTGAAACCGAGAGGAAGCAAACTAAAAAAAAATAAAACTGATGAATAATAACAGTGAAAATCGAGAACTGGATTGAAAGAGTCTATTGAAAACAAACTGTAAACGTAACAATAAACTGAAGAGCTAATTACAATCTAAATAAAGCAGAAACTAAAAGCAAAGAACAATGGAGAATAATGCATCAAGAACAACGGAGAAGCTTTGGCTGCTGTCACCAGCCGAAGACTTCAAAGAAAAAAAACCTAAGGAAAAAAATAATAAAACCTAACAATAAAAATTTAACCTAAAAAAAAATAAAAAAACTAAAAGCTACCCTTTTTCAATTGACATCTTTTTCTATTTATACACACACTTAGGGGTACAATTGTAATATTTCCATCCTAAATGAATTTATATTGTTTGGCCACTTGTCTTCACACCATTGGCTTCTTGAAAAATAATATTTCCATGTCATCTATCTATTTTGTCCAATTGGATGTGCTATGCTCGTGTTGTCCGCGTGGTCCAATCTCGATTTTAGCTCAATTTCGGTCCATTTTCTACCGAAATATTCAAAATTCATCCGAATTTAATTTATTTGCAAACATGAGAATTTTAATTAAATAAAGGAGATAATTAACAGAATAAATTAGAGATTTAAATAATTAATTAGGAAATTAAGCACAAATAATTCTAAAAATATAGAATTATCACACCCCCAAACTTGAGCTTTTGCTTGTCCTCAAGCAAAACAAAACAATAGTAGGAATGATAAGTACAAAACATAATAATTTCCCCAATATTATCCTCAAAGATAAAGTACAGACTATGATCTAAAAGAATCACAATTACAAGTCAAACACTCTGAATCATCCAATCATAAATCCTAACCCAAATTGGACTCCTCGTGTGTGTGTGAAAAATGTCAAAGTCACTTCAAAGTACATTATCCGGATTAGATTATGCAAACATAGTGAATGCAAAGTTAATGACATGTGATCATTTCCATAAGTTTGCTTTTCACTTCTCTCTCCACTAATGTAGTCACAGTTAACTAAAGATCAATAGGACTTCATTAAGCTTGTAATGTAAGGCTGGGGCTAAGGTATGATAAAGTCGATTTAGGTTTAATTATCCCTTGACATGCATTACTTTCAGGATCTTAATGTAAGAGCTCAAATTTATTCCCCCAAACTTATTTATTTCACTAAACACATTTTTTTTCTTCTATTTTCTTTTCTTTTCTTTTTTTCTTTTTTTTTTTTTGAATTTTCACTATCACCAGATACCCATATGTACAAAGCTCAAAATATATCCTAATGACTTTCATGCTTTCGGGGTAGGGGATAGGAACAAAATATTTAAGCTAAGGAAAATTAATAGCAGGTGTATTTACAGAGAAAGTCTTATTTGGCCCAGATGGGTGACTAGGGGTAAAATATGTACAGGGTCGGCTAGAAAGGCTCAAACGATCCAAAGATGGCCTAAATCATTTCCCTAATTAAGTGTGATCTAATATTTCGCCTCGAGATTAGATCAAACAAATTCTAGAATATAATACACAAAATCAACCGAACAAATGCAATCCTATGTCCACATAAGCTTTCTCTAAATAAATATACAGATTCATGACATGACATGTGCATAAAATGAGGAAATCATAATCAGAATCAAGACCCATTCAAGAATTCAACTTCATGCTTTTCCTATAACCATGTTTCTTAGTCAATCAAAATCAGACTTAATCATGGGGTCATATCATCGGAATATGGGAAAACTACATGCTAAGCACTAAATCATCCCAAAATCAAACAGTTTAAGCTCAGATTTTCGAAAAAAAATCAAATTTGCCCAAATTTTCGAAAAATGCTCAAGTAATATCCCCTCCCCCAAACTTAAAGTGCACAGTGTCCTCAGTGTGCAGAAAATATAAATAATTAACCTCAAGAATATAGTACTCCCCTATCTGATGTTGATGAACAACTGAAGCTTTTATTGAAAGCATAAAACTTAGAAAATAAACCTGCAAAATAAAAAAAGAAAGAAACAACAGAAAAGAAAAGAAAGAGAAAAAGAACTATATACAAAAAGTGAAAAGAAAAAATACAACCACTTCATATGCAGCTAAAGAACACAACACTCAGCAGCAGTGCAAAGAGTAAGAGGATTATCCAGAATGGTGACAGAATGTTAACAGTTAGATCCTCCTGATCTCTATCTACTTTCTTCTTTCTCTCAGATTTTATATGCTTCAGCCTTATATTTTCCTCAATCTCTATCTTAAAACACTCTTGAGAGTCATCAGGGAGCTTCAAAGGTTGAAAAACATTAAATGTCACCTCCTGATCTAAGACTCTCATTGTTAATTCCCCTTTTTGTACGTCAATTAATGTCCTACCAGTAGCTAGGAAAGGTCTACCTAGAATAATGGGGACTTCCCTGTCTTCCTCCATATCTAACACGATAAAATCTGCAGGGAAAATAAACTTGTCCACCTTAACTAGCACGTCCTCAATGATCCCCTTCGGATATTTAATGGATCTATCAGCTAATTGAAGGGTCACTGTGGTGGGCTTTGCATCTCCTATTCCTAACTTCTGGTATATGGACCAAGGCATAAGGTTTATACTAGCTCCTAGATCACAAAGGGCTCTACCAAAGAACTGATCTCCTATAGTGCAAGGTATGGTAAAACTACCTGGATCTTTGAGCTTGGGGGCAATTTCCTCTGAATAATGGCACTACACTCCTCGGTCAAGGCCACTGTTTCATAATCCTCTAATCTTCTCTTCCTCAAGAGGATATCCTTCATAAACTTCACATAACTAGGCATTTGTTCTAAAACATCCGTGAAAGGAATGTTAATGTGAAGCTTCTTAAAAACCTCAAGAAATTTAGCAAACTGCTGATCAAGCTTATGGTTTTTGAACCTCTGAGGAAATGGTAATGGGGGTCTAACTAGAGGAAGTGTAGTGGTAATAAGTGGAACATCAGATGAAGAGGAAGGTTGTGAAGAAGAAGAAGGTAAAGATGAAGAAGCGTCTGACTTGGATTCTTTTGCAGCCTGATCCTGATGTTCCTGCTCTTTCTGAGCTGCTTCTTTGGGACTTATGAGTTCTTCAACTATGGGCTCAACAGGATTGGACTTAACTTGTGGTTCCTCTAGCTCTTTGCCACTCCTAAGGGTAATGGATTTCACATGTTCTCTACCCTCCCTTTGCCTAACAGGATTAACTTCAGTATTACTGGGGAGGGTCCCTTGTGGACGCTGGTTAAGAGCACTAGCTATTTGTCCTACCTGAACCTCTAAGTTCTTAATTGAAGCAGCTTGATTTTGCAGGATAGTCGTGAACATTTCCTCAAGCGAGGGCTTCTTCTCAGCTGCTGGTGCTGGTGCAAATATATGCTGTGGCTGGATATGTGGAGGTGGTGGTGGTGGTGATGGATGATGTGGGTATGGGTGATGTGGTGGATGGTATGGAAATTGTGGCTGTGGTGGTGCCTGAACCGGGTGAGCTTGAAAACCAGGGAGTCCTACAGGTCTAGAGCTAGAAGTTTGCCCTTGGTTTTAGCTCCAGGAGAAGTTAGGATGGTTCCTCCACCCTGGATTATAGGTGTTTGAAAAAGGGTTGTTCTGTTGCGTTTGAGAAGGAGCAACATACTGAACCGATTCTATGTTAAGCGGACACATATCTACAGAGTGAGTACCACTACACAGCTCACAAGAGAGAAAAGGACTTTGGACAGAATAAACAGGATTAGGACTGGTGGCAGTATTATGCTGGGTACTGAGTGACTCTACCTTCTTTGTAAGATTAGCTATTTGAGAAGTCAAGGTAGACAGTGTGTCTAACTCATATATACCCGCAGCTTTCTTAGGCAACTGCCTCTCCGACGACCATAGATAATTGTTAGCTGCCATTTTATCTAACAGATCATAAGCTTCCTCCTCCGTCTTACACATTAAAGCTCCTCCGGCAGCAGCATCTACTATGGTCCTATTCTGGCTAGAGAGCCCGTTGTAGAAGGTTTGGACTTGAAGCCATAAGGGTAGGCCATGGTGGGGACACTTCCTAAGAAGGTCTTTGTATCGTTCCCATGCTTCATAAAGCGATTCAGAATCGAATTGAGCAAAAGAAGATATATCACTACGGAGTTTAGCCATTTTGGAGGGAGGAAAGAACTTAGCTAAAAATTGATGGGCTAACTCGTCCCAGGTGGAGATGGATCCCGGAGGTAAAGTGGTCAACCAGTGTCTTGCTCTATCCCTAAGAGAGAAGGGAAATAGTCTAAGCCTAAGTGCATCGTCCGAGAGTCCATTATGCTTGAAAGTATTGCACAGATCTAAAAATTGCCCTAAGTGAGCATGTGGGTCATCATGAGGAAGCCCACTGAACTGTAACGAACTTTGGATCATCTGGAGGATCGAAGGCTTAATTTCAAAGTTATTAGTAGGGACTGCTGGTGGCCTAATTCCAGTGTAGTATCCTCCAATCGTCGGCATCGCATAATCCCCGACGGTCATGATTTCCCTATTATCTGCCATTGTGTGTTGCAGCGGAGCTATGGATTTTCTAGATTCCTTTCGTATTCTCCTAAGAGTTCATTCGATTTCAGGATCTAGAGGAAGGCAATCAAAGCTCTGGGCTCTACGCATACAAACATCTAAAAGTCCTTAGAAATTTTTTATTTTTTTTTTGAATTTTTAGATTTTTGAATTTTTTTTTTTTTTAAGAAAGTGAACTAAACTAAACCAAGGATCTAAATATTTACAAGCTAGAATTACACCTAAGCATAATTTTACCGATATTAACTAAGGACTAACTAAAACTTCCCCGGCAACGGCGCCAAAAACTTGATGAGCCCTAAGGGTAACTATCCGCAAGTGCACGGGTCGTCCAAGTAATAATGGGATTTGAGTCCCGGAATTATCGTCCCACAGAGAAGTTGTTAGCCTAATTAACTACCGGTTACTTTTACCCTAAGTATATCCTAGCAAATTATAAATTCAAGAGTGTGATCTACTAAGGCTAATTAAAAGCAATAATAACTAAAGAAAATAAAAACAAACAAAATTTACTTACAGTACTCCAATCAATTAAAAGCAAATAACCTACAAAATAAAATTGACCAGTTAAGACGAATTACGTAATTAAAATTAAATGCAAATATAAACATAAAGCAATAAAACTAATTAAACTAAAATTAAACAACCTTAAAATAAAATGCAACTAAATTAAATCTAAATTAAACTAAGTAAACAAAGCAACTAAGCCTAACATGCACTTAGAAATCACTAACTAAACTAACTAATAACTTGAAATTAATCTAACTAAAATGTAAATAAAATGAGTTACTCCCTTAACTACTTAACCAAACAAAGCCTTAACCATTTTTAAACCTTCCCTCCATTCACTGTTCATCATCCATTTCTGTTTTTGCCATTTCCAGTAACTGCTGTTATGTCCTCTGTCTGCTGTCTCGATTATGCCACGGCTTGTCTGCTTCTGCGTGCAGCTGCGCCAACCTCCTGTCCTGCTTCAGCTAGCATAAACTTCCAACAACAGCCTGCTTTAGACGTCCTCAGCTCAGCTTCTGTCTGCTGCCGTCGCTGCTTCTGGGTTCCGCATCATTCAGCCCGTGTGCACAAACGGATGCCAAGGGAGTACTGCATCAACATCAACATCTGCGTCCTAGCCTAATGTTACCTTCAACCTCTCGGTGTCCAGCTTCATACTCAGCAACAAACACACACGCAACACAACCCGTTAGTTTCCAGCTCATAGAAATAGTAAACAATAACCAAAACAGAGCAATAAAGAGGATGAGAATAAACGAAGAATGAACTGCTGTTCTTCCTGATTACTTCATGAAACTCTCAACTGACGACTCATCCCAAGCTTTACATTAACCATTAACCATTAATTAGCAGTATGAAAACACCGAAATATCTTGAGGAACAAAATGCAGTAAATGGTGAGATTCAAGGAATATACTGATATTGCCGTAAAACTGAACACAAAATGCATGTAAGTTAGATTGAAATCAAACAAAGGATTAACAAAGACATGAAGCATTCCAGAAGATAGCAACCGAGAGAAAATAATGGGAAAAATAAACAAGAAACCGAGAGCATCAAACTGGATTCAAAGTCTATTGCAAAATAAACCGAGAGCATAGAAAACCATGGTGAAACCGAGAGGAAGCAAACTAAAAAAAAATAAAACTGATGAATAATAACAGTGAAAACCGAGAACTGGATTGAAAGAGTCTATTGAAAACAAACTGTAAACGTAACAATAAACTGAAGAGCTAATTACAATCTAAATAAAGCAGAAACTAAAAGCAAAGAACAATGGAGAATAATACATCAAGAACAACGGAGAAGCTTTGGCTGCTGTCACCAGCCGAAGACTTCAAAGAAAAAAAAACCTAAGGAAAAAAATAATAAAACCTAACAATAAAAATTTAACCTAAAAAAAATAAAAAAACTAAAAGCTACCCTTTTTCAATTGACATCTTTTTCTATTTATACACACACTTAGGGGTACAATTGTAATATTTCCATCCTAAATGAATTTATATTGTTTGGCCACTTGTCTTCACACCATTGGCTTCTTGAAAAATAATATTTCCATGTCATCTATCTATTTTGTCCAATTGGATGTGCTATGCTCGTGTTGTCCGCGCGGTCCAATCTCGATTTTAGCTCAATTTCGGTCCATTTTCTACCGAAATATTCAAAATTCATCCGGATTTAATTTATCTGCAAACATGAGAATTTTAATTAAATAAAGGAGATAATTAACAGAATAAATTGGAGATTTAAATAATTAATTAGGAAATTAAGCACAAATAATTCTAAAAATATAGAATTATCAACCAGCTTAGGAGGTTTTTCTGTATATACAGATGCTTCACACCAATGAATGGATTGTGTATTGATGCAGAATGGGAGGGCAGTTGCTTATGGATCTAGAAAGCTTAAGGACCATGAGAAGAACTATCTGGCCCACGATTTAGAGTTAGTAGTCATAGTGTTTAAACTGAAGATATGGCGCCGCTATTTATACGATAAGAAATTTCAGATTTTTACTGATCACAAGAGCCTTAAGTATCTGTTCTTGCAGAAGGAGTTGAATATGAGACAAAGAAGATGGCTAGAGCTTCTGAAGGATTACAATTGTGAGATACTTTATCATCCAGGTAAGGCTAATGTTGTAGCTGATGCTTTAAGCATCAAGAGCCTTGGGATGGTATCGTTTATGATGGTTAGGGAACACTAGTTGATAGACCAGTTTGCTAGCCTCAGTTTTGGTGTTGTACCTTCTGATGCGAATACTGACTGTGTGATAGCTAGCCTGAGGTTGAAACCTGATTTGATAGACAGAATCAGACAGGCTTAGTAGAGTGATCTGTATTGCATTGATATGATTAGTCAGATGCATATGGGCACGGTGATTGAGTATGAGTTAAGTTCTGATGGACTACTGACGTGTAGAGGTAGATTGTGTGTTCCCAATGACCCAGAACTCAAGAGATTGATTTTGTCAGAAGCTCTTTCGTCGAGGTATACATTACATCCGGGGAGTAATTAGATGTATCAGAATCTCTAAAAAGTGTATTAGTGGTCGGAGATGAAGAAAGATGTAGCATAGTAGGTTGCTTGATGTCTCGTTTATCAGCAGTGAAGGTAAAGCATCCGAAGCCTATAGGGTTATTGTAGCCTCTGCCTATACCGACATGGAAATGGAAGCATGTTACCATGGACTTTGTGATGGGCTTACCGAGGACCCGTAGGAATCACAATGCCATTTTGGTGATTGTTGATAGATTGACTAAGTTAGCCCACTTCCTAGCTATGAAGGCTACAGATACCTTGAGTAAATTGGCCGATCTATATGTGCGTGAGATAGTAAAGCTACATGGTGTTCCAGTGAGCATTGTTTCTTAAAGGGATTCTTACTTCACTTCTCATTTCTGGGAACATTTTCAAGAAGCTATAGGAACCCAGTTGAGTCTTAGCATAGCTTTCCATCCTCAAATAGATGGTCAGTCAGAGATGACTGTATAGACTCTGGAGGATATGTTAAAAGCGTGTGTGCTAGATTTTAGAGGCTCCTGGGATGATCATTTGCCACTAGCTGAATTTACCTATAATAACAGCTATCACTCGAGTATCATGTCGTTCCCCTATTAGATGGGAAGAGGTGGGTGACCGACAGATATTTACTCCCGATTTGGTAAGAAAAACGTTTGAGGATGTTCAGTTGATTTATGAGAGATTGAGAACAACTTAGAGCAGACAGAAGAGTTATGTTGACAAGAGACGGAGACTATTAAAGTTCACCGTGGGTGAATCAATGTTTTTAAAGGTTTCTCCTTCTAATGGTATAACAAGATTCGGAAGAAAGGTAAGTTGAGTCCTCGTTATATCGATCCTTTTGAGATTCTAGACAAAGTGGGAGATAAGGCCTACAGGCTAGCATTGCCACCTGAGCTAGCGAGTGTCCACAACGTCTTCCACATTTCTATGCTTTGATAATACCATCCAGATCTGGCACATGTGATTAGATATGAGCCATTGGAGCTCAATGAGAGCATGTTATATGTAGAGAAGCTTATTCGGGTATTAGACAGGAAGGAGAAAGTGCTAAGGTCAAAGATGATTCCTCTAGTTAAGGTCCTTTGGAAGTACCACACTCTGGAAGAAGCTACATAGGAGTTGGAGAGTATGATGCATGAGAAGTACTTGGAGTTGTTCACAGATTGACTTGGTCCTAATTTGGAGGACCAAATTCCTTACGTGAGGGAGATTATGTAAGACCCAAAACTTGTACAGTATTCCTTATGATTCACATGCTATAAACTTTATAATATGTTGTTTGAATCATAAGAAGAGTATTTATTAACATGGAAGTGAAAATTAAGTAAAGAATGCTTATAAATGCATGTAAAGGACAAATAATGGCCGAAAAGGGCACATGCTAAACCGAAGGGATTCAAATCATTTTGACGGAAGATAAGAACTTAAAACATCAAAATATAAAGGTTTCATGAAGGGAAGTCGATTTGGTTTGGTCCCGAATACGTTGAAGTAGTGGAAAAGCCAAAAAGGGGCTAAACGAGCTCGAAATGGACCGTTCGAGATGTTTTTAGCTATTTCACTTCCCAAAAATGACCAAAACGCATAAATGAGAGTGTTAACCATGAGAATTGACACTTTTGGATTTTTAAGAAAAAGTTAAACGTAGTCAATGGTCAAGAAAAGTCAAAGTTAGTTGGAAAGGTTGACTTTGACCAAAAATAAGTAACCATGGTTAAAATTTAACTCAACCAATGTTAAAAAGTGGGGAAGAATTATTTTTAGCTAAAACACTCGATCTTCAACTACTTAAGCATGGAGAATTAATTTAATCAAAATTTGAATTAAATTAAATGGGTAGAAATTGATAGGCCAACTAATAGAAATTTTGAAGCCCATTAGGGTGAATTCAGCATGGGCCGAATTATGCAAGCCCAATGGGCCAAATTGTTGGGCCATTTGATGAGCTCAATATTAAAAAAATTGAAGGCCCAAGTTGTGGTGAAAATTTCAGCCCAAAAGAAAAGCCCAAACCGAAGCCCAAAATAGAAAGCCCAAACATTAGCCCATTAGTTAAATGATTAAAACTCAAAACTATGTCAAGCCCAAGACCAATTAACAAGCCCAATCCATGGGCTCAGTTTTAGGATATAATGGCTGATATTTTTGGAAGCAAAATTTAGTTAAATGATTAAAACTCAAAACTATGTCAAGCCCAAGACCAATTAACAAGCCCAATCCATGGGCTCAGTTTTAGGATATAATGGCTGATATTTTTAGAAGCAAAATTAGAATTGGATAAGTGGGAATTATCTTCTTCATTAAGGAAAGAATAAACCACTGTGGAAACATAAGCTTTTAAGCTTTCTCACTCTAGAAATCACCTACCCAGAGACATTTTTGGAACAAGTGATCTGCATGAAAGTTGTTCCATATTAAGAGAGGAACAACATAATTCAAAACCAGCCATAGAGAAGCCATATTGAAGGGGGCGAAAATCAAGCAAAGTTTTGGCCAAAGTGAGAACACGAAGTTAGGTGAGTTTTCAAGTTTCCAACTTCAAGTATGTTTATCTAGGGATTATATGGAGTTGATTGGCGTATGTTTTATGGATCAAAACACACAAAATCACCATGAACACATGATGGCCGAAGATAGGTATATGAGTTTTGATGAATGCCCATGTGGTTTTAATGTATATATATAGACTAGTTAAGATGCATGGATGATGAAGGTATGGTTAGTTTTAATTAATTTGTTCATTTGGATGGTTATATGATGTTGGCATATAAGGTGTTTGATAAAATGCCAACATGAACTATAGGAAAGGCTTAAGACATGCATGAAAGGTGTTCGATAAAATAACTAAGTGAATGGCTAGCAAAATGGCAAGAAGGTGGAATGGTTGGCGTGACTCTCAGCCATGGTGGCCTGCATAGCTCTCGCCACCATGCCATAGCCGAGAGGTATAATGGGCCAAGCCAAATGGTTTCAACCTAATAAGACTTAATGGGCCTCGAAAAAAAGCACAATTAGTGTTAATGGGCCCAATAAGCCCAATATGTCACGACCATTTTTATCCATTTCATCTAAAAATCACTATAAATTTTTTTGCTTTATTCATTAACTTACCCGGTTGTGAACAACCCTCTCAAATACAGTTAGGCTGTGAGCCAGTAATAATCATCATTTACCATCTATTTTCCAATTAATCAAAAGTAGTTTCATACATTTGAAAGTTAAGTCACGTACTTATACATGACATGTTTGCTAACATATACATCCCCCATATTACAATTTAGAATGATTACTTTACTATTACATGTTTAGATACAAAACGAATTCTTGTGTGTATACCTCTGGGCAATGGAAAGCAGCGGATAACCAAAGTATAATGCCTCAGTCCTTCACGAGGCTACTGTGATCTCTCTGTAGAGGGGGAAAATGAATGGGATGAGCAACCACACGTTCAGTAAGGCAATAATGCAAGCATGGTAGATAATTACACTATTTATGTCAGGACTCATCCGACTTAACCAAAAATCACTACAAATTTTTTGCATTTTTAACTTACCTTTCCTCTCTTCAATAGTTGGGCTGTGATTCGATGTTAGCTTCCTCGCACACCATATCATCCATTATCATACATACATGTCAATATACTGTTACTGACTGTAACTTCTTTTATAATACATATGAGATCATATAAAATCTAATATAAATACATTCCCCATAATATATATCGTATACATCAATGTGTTGTTTCTATGTTTAGATACATAACCATACAAAATATGTATACCTGTCGATCGATAGGAAATAGTAGCTGACACAGGAATACTATCCCTCAAAAGCTCACTCTACTGATGATGCTCTGTAAAGAGATGTAAAGAAAGGGGGTAAGCATACAACGCGCTCAGTAAGGAAATCAGGCAAGCAAGTAGATATCTACACTATCTACTCAAAATAATGCTATGCCTCAAAACGTTATTTCCTTAACTCATTTTCAAAGCATGTCTTTAAATATAAATATATATATACTTGTACAGATTAAATCCCATGTGCAGAAATCATGTTTTCTTTCTCAAATGTAGGCATGTAGTGCAAAACAATGCATCTTTATAATATCACAATGCCTTTAGATAAATCATGCCATTTATATTTAAATCACAGTAAATATGTCATTTAAATCATTCACAACACAAAATCAGAGTCCGACCCATCCCTTAGGTCTATCCGCAGTTAAATCAGTCAATCAGGTGATATATCATGTGAGACTCTGTGGTGAAAATGTAAATAGTATCCTGGACTATGATCATATCCAACAATGGTGATCCCAGGCAGTACTCGGTGTGCAGAGCATCACTGCTGCAACGGGAGGGGGGTCAGTCCATCACAACCGCCAACTATATCCTCCTCAACTGCACAACACCACACGATACAGTGTACTCCATGACACATGCACGGTACAATGTACCCCGTAGATCCTACATCACGGTCGGGGTGCCTGCCATAGGTCTTAGCCCTCAAAACCATGGAATATCATACCATGTCTCTAAATCCTCATACGACCCTCTCATAGTGTGACACTCAGTCTACACGAGGAAATCAAGCATGGTTTTCAACATGATTATATATCACATACAGTGCGTGCCTTTGAGCGTGACTCACAGTCGACACTTCGCTCAAACACTATTCACATCACAAACTCAACTCTAGTGCGAGTAAACCTCCAGCAACTAGGTCAATGCATAGTTCATGTTTCAAATCAAGTACGAGCAATAGCTCCAGTACCATGCTATGCACAAAATTCATCAAATCAAGTACGAGCAATAGCTCAAGTACTATGTCATGTATCTCATGTAAAATTTGAGTACGAGCTAATCGCTCCAACACTCTCTCATGCATAAATCACATAAAACTGAGTACGAGTAATAACTCCAGCACTCTATCATGTATGTCATGGAAATCTAGTGCGAATCATAATCTCACACTAGTATATGTGGAAAATATATGAAATCCAGTGCGAGTTGTGCTCCAGTACGATTTATTCTCACATGATATGATAGATGGCTCTTTAAAAAAGGGATGGTTTACAAAATATCAAAATCAGCACTATAAAGTGTGCTTAATTTACATCAACCTTAAAATCATTAGTCCATCTATTTATTCTTCTGCTAAACAGCAGTAAAACACTCTAAATGGTGGTTTCCATGCTTTTTACAACTTTTCACAAAAGTTGACTTTTTGACTAACTAGGGGTAAAATCGTAATTTACCACTATCGGGTCATAATAATTATTATTCACTTTCTATGACCCTCATAGTTTTTAAGTGAATGTAAAAGCAGACGAAAATACATGCAGGTATCTCTAACTAGTCACAAAAGTCCCTTACCTGCAATCACTCGAGAAATTTCACTTTCTCAACGCTGCTCGATCCAGCAGTTCGATTTACTTCTCTAATACTCTCTGGAGTTGCATATAACCATTTATCAGGTTCATTACACTTTTCCTATTGTATTTCACATTAAATACAGTATATTTCCCTTAATGGGCTTTAATAAACCTTAATGGGCCTAACTATGCCTTGAGCCCATTTCTATTTTACTATTTATTGTCGTTGGGCCTATTGGGCTTGTGGGGCCCACCAACTCTTATTGGGCTTATCTTAGGCCCATTACATCACATTGGGCCTAAATTATTTGGGCTTGGCCCATTGGACCTCTTGGCCACATGCCATGGCCGAGAGCTCTCCATGTCGTCGGTCACGCCATGGCATGCAGGCCATGTCCCTTTCCTTAGCCAATTCACTTAGGCATTTTCACAAACACTTGGTTGGCAACATTCTTGAACATCACATAGTTCATTTAGGGATTTTATCAAACACCTTGATTGCCAACTTAATACATGTATTAATTAATCAAATTGATTAATTCTAATTATGCCATAATCATTAACAAATGTACATTGATCCATTTATGCCTTAAAATCACATGGGCATTCATCAATATTTCACTACTTACTCTTGGCCTTACCATGATCATAGTGATTTCATATGTTTCAATGCTTAAAACATATACCAATATACTTAAAATCATTCATACATTAACATATATGAATTTGAAAACTTGAAAATATACCTAGTATTTGTGTTCACACTTGGCCGAAACTTTGGAGGCTCATGGTTTGCACACTATGGCTTCTTGATAGCCAATTCCAACATATTTCACTCTCCTTTCAATTTGGAACAACTTTCATGAAGAATGCAAGTTCCAAATATGCCTAAATCCTAGTGATTTTTAGTGAGAGAAAGCTTAGATAAATGTATTTCAATGGTTTCTTTTCTAGCCGAGAATGGTGTGGTGAAGATGACAATGGTGTGGCTGATTTTATAAGCCATTTACTTAGCCATTAAGCCTTACTTTCCAGCCATTAAACTTTATTTTCTAGGGCTTAGTTATGAGTCACCTAATGAGTCACCTAATGAGTCATAGTTAGCTTTAACTATGGTTAGATATTTATCTAATGGGCTTTCCAATTGGGCTTCTCGGTTTGGGCTATCTTAATGGGCTTTCGAGCTGAAAATTTTACTATACCTCGGGCCTTTTGTTGTCTCAATATTTGGCCTATCAATTGGTCCAACAATTCGGTCTAAGGGACCTAAGAATTTCGATCTACATTTAGTATACCTTAATGGGCTTTAAAATCTTCACTTTAAGCCCATTACGTTTTTAACCATAAAATTAAATCTGGAATCCTTCCAAATAAATTTTCCTTACTTTCGGGGATAATTATCTTGTATTCTGACTAAGAATATTTTTCCCTAATTTTTTTCTCCATACTTAGGTGAATTTCTAACCATGGTTGTCAACTATGGTAAAAGTCCACTTTTCTTAACTATAGTTGACTTTTTCCTTAACCATTGACCAAGTTGACTTTTTCTCAAAATTCTTAAAGTGTCATATCTTATGTCTTACACTCTCGTCTTTACTTTTCAACCGTTCCCGGTAGATAATTACACCCGAAACACCTTAACTTGCTAAAAAGGTCCATTTTACCCTTTTTAGCTTTTACTCTCGTTCTCTATGTTCGAAACTAAATTAAACTGACTTTCCTTCATGAGCCCTCTATATTTTCTCATTTTAAGTTCTTCTCTTCAGTCAAAATGATTCAGATCCACTTGGTTTAGCCTGTGACTCTTATAGCTCACATTAGGCTTTTTATGTAGCTTTTGCGTGTTAAATCATTTTACTAACACTTTAAATCTAGTAAATACTCTTCTTCTGATTCAACTATAATAATAGAGTGTTCATGCACATAGGAATCATAAGGTACTGGCTACAAAAAATGCGGGTCTGACAATCCTCCCCCACTCAAAAAATCTGGTCCTCCAAATTAGAACCAAGTCAGTTATCAAATAGGTGATGGTACTTCTCTCGCATCAAACTCTCTAGCTCCCAAGTAGCCTCCCCTAAAGTATGATACTGC
This sequence comes from Firmiana major, assembly GCA_033439115.1. Classification (NCBI taxonomy): domain Eukaryota; kingdom Viridiplantae; phylum Streptophyta; class Magnoliopsida; order Malvales; family Malvaceae; genus Firmiana; species Firmiana major. The sequence goes on along the minus strand of CM065908.1, from coordinate 36,869,057 downwards.
TAGAGAATCTTCACTAACCCAATGGTCTTCGATCTCAATACCTTCTCCTTCCTATCCAATATCTGAATCGGTCACTCAACATATGACATGTCCTCTCGAAGCTCCAAAGGCTCATAACTAATCACATGTGCCAGATCCGGTTGATACTTTCGAAGCATTGACATGTGGAAGACGTTATGGACACCTGATAAGTCCAGTGGCAATGCCAACCTATAAGCCTTATCTCCCACTCGATCAAGTATCTCAAAGGGTCCAATATAGCGAGGGTTTAGCTTCCCTCTCTTCCTAAATATTGCTATGCCCTTGGAAGGAGAAACTTTCAAAAACACGGATTCACCAACTGCAAACTCTAGTGGCCTACGTCTCCTGTCAGCGTAACTCTTCTGTCTACTCTGAGCTGTCCTCAGTCTCTCTACAATCAAGTGGATGTCCTCAGATGCTTGCGTAACTATGTCAGGAGCAAAAATTTTACGGTCACCCACTCTTCCCATCCAATAGGGGAACGACATCTACGGCCATATAAAGCCTCATACGGTGCCATCCCGATACTCGAATGATAACTCTTGTTGTAGGCGAACTCGGCTAGTGGCAAGTGGTCATCTCAAGAGCCTCTAAAATCTAGCACACATGCTCTCAACATATTCTCCAGGGTCTGTATAGTCCTCTCTGACTGACCATCTGTCAGAGGATGGAAAGTGGTGCTCAAACTCAACTGGGTTCCCATGGCTTCCTGAAAATGTCTCCAAAAGTGGGAAGTGAAGCGGGAATCCCTATCAGAGACTATGCTCACTGGTACACCGTGTAACCTCATTACCTCGCGTACATACAGCTCTGCTAATGAACTCAGAGTATCGGTCGCTCTAATAGCTAGGAAGTGGGCTGACTTCGTCAGTCTATCGACGATCACCCATATAGCATTGTGATTCCTACGGGTTCTCGGTAAACCCATCACGATATCCATGGTGACATACTCTCATTTTCATGTCGGTATAGGTAGAGACTGTAATAACCCTGCAGGTTTCTGATGCTCTACCTTCACTTGCTGACATACGAGACACTTGGCCACAAAGTCTACTACATCTCTCTTCATACCCGACCACCAGTATACCTTTCGGAGGTTCTGATACATTTTGTTACTCCCCGGATGTAACATATACCTCGACGAATGAGCTTTTGCCAATATCAATCGCCTGAGTCCTGGATCCTCGGGCTCACACAATCTACCTCTAAACCTTAGTAGTCCATCAGAACTCAACTCAAACTCAATCACTGTGCCCTTATGCATCTGGCTACTCACATCCATACAAAATGAATCAGTCTGCTGAGCCACTCTGATCCTGTCCAACAGATCCGACTCTAAGTGTAGACTAGCTATCACATAGCCTGTATCCATGTCAGAAGGCACAACTCCCAAACTGAGGCTAGCAAACTGCTCTAGCAAATCATGCTCCCTAACCATCATATACAATACCATCCTTAGGCTCTTCGTACTCAAAGCATTAGCTACAACGTTAGCCTTCCCCAGATGAAAAAGTATCTCACAATCGTAGTCCTTCAGAAGCTCTAGCCATCTTCTATGTCTCATGTTCAGCTCTTTCTGTGAGAACAGATACTTAAGGCTCTTGTGGTCGGTAAATATCTGGAACTTTTCACCATATAAGTAGTGGCGCCATACCTTCAGTACAAACACTACTACTGCTAGCTCCAAATCATGGGTTGGATAGTTCTTCTCATGATCTTTCAGTTGTCTGGATCCATAAGCAACTACCCTCCCATCTTACATTAATATACAGTCCAGTCCTTAATGCGAACCATCGGTATACACTGCAAATCCTCCTGAGCTGGTAGGGATAGTGAGAATTGGAGTGGTGGTCAATCGACGCTTCAACTCCTGAAAACTCTTCTCACAATCCTTGTTCCATACGAATAGTATACTCTTTCGAGTAAGACGTGTCAACGGAGCCACCAATTTTAAAAATCCCTCAACGAATCTTCGATAATATCCAGCTAAACCCAAAAAACTCCTGATCTCGTTGATTGTCCTTGGCTCCCACTGAACTACAGCCTCTATCTTAGATGGATCCACTGATACACCATCTCTCGATACAACATGTCCCAAAAACGAGATCTGTGACAACCAAAAGTCACACTTACTGAGCTTAGCATATAACTTCTGCTCTCGTAGAGTCTGCAATACGATCCTAAGGTGCTCCTCATGCTCCTCTTCAGATCTCGAGTATACCAATATGGCATCGATGAAGACGATATCAAATTGGTCCAAATATGGCTTGAACACATAATTCATCAAAGCCATGAAAGCAGCTGGAGCATTCGTCAATCCGAATGGCATGACCAAGAACTCATAACAGCCATATCAGGTACAAAATGCTGTCTTGGGTACATCTTCACTCTGAACTTTCAGCTGATGATACCCAGACCTCAAGTCAATCTTGGAAAATACCTGTGCTCCCTGAAGCTGATCTAACAAATCGTCAATGCGTGGAAGGGGATACCTATTCTTGATGGTGGCCTTATTCAACAATCGGTAATCTATACACAATCGGAGGCTCCCATCCTTCTTCCTCACAAACAAAATCGGTGCTCCCCAAGGTGAAACACTCGGTCGAACAAAACCCCTATCCAACAGCTCCTGTAACTGCTTCTTGAGCTCCTCCAGCTCAACTAAGGCCATGCGATATGGTGGTCTCGAAATAGGCTCCATACCAGGAACCAAATCTATACAGAACTCCATCTCTCTGTCTGGTGGTAACCCTGGCAACTCATCCGAAAAAACATCTGGGTACTTACTGACCACAGTAATATCTAACAACTCTGGATGTGCCTTATCCATATCTACCACGTACGCAATGAAACCTTGATATGTTGAAGGTTCTCTCAGTCAGTATATCATATTATAATCATAACTACTTCTTTTATTTATTCTTATCAAACTTTACAACATAGCTTGTAGGGTTAGGAAACATAACTGTCTTAGCATAACAATCTAAAATAGCATGGTTTACAGATAACCAATCCATTCCTAAGATTATATCAAAGTCCCTTATACTTAGCAATATTACATTGGCTCTCATCTCCTTGTTTCCTACTCTCAACTTGCAGTCATTATATACATACTCTACAACTTGACTACAATTCATAAGCGTACTAGTCAACATCATCATACATAACGGTGTACGCTTTACATGTCTTCCTAATTTACATGCAAATGAAGGCGATACAAAAGAATGCGTGGCACCAGGATCAATTAAAACATATGCTTCAATATCATAAATCGGGATGTTACCTCGTATCACATCCAATGAAGCATCCGCTGTCCCCTGGTCCAAAGCATGTACAGGCCCTCGACCAATCACCTGTTTCCTCTTTTCTTTTGCTGTCGCTCTACCTCTCTGAGCAGACGTACCAACTAGAGCTCTATCAAGCTCCCTGTCCTTCAATGGGTCAGTATCAACCATCTCTGGGTAAGCTCTAGCAATATGCCCTTGTTTCCCGCATCGAAAACACACTATAGGAGTCAATGGACACGGTCTACCTCCATGTTGTTTACCGTATCTTCTACACTGATCGATAGTAGATCTCTATCCTCCTATGAAAATACCCTTTGCTGGAGCTACGGTCGGATAAGTAGGAGGTCTAGCAAGTCTCTCTCGTGCCTTATCAACCCGTGATCTCTTGCCGAAGAGTTTCCTCCCTCATCGATAACTGAAATCCCTACCCGGCCTCTTCTTCTGTATATTTCGACTCCGACTAAACTTCCCAAACTCGAAAGCATTCCTCTCGTAATCTTTCTCGCACAATTGCGCCCTGTGCACTGCTTCCTTATAGGTGGTTATATCTAATGGAACCAACCTGGACTGCAGAATCGGTCTCAATCCATCGATGAACATATGGACCTTCCTGGCCTCACTATACATGGTATCTGGGTCATATCTCCCTAGGGATAGGAATCGAGTCTCATACTCGTCCACTGACAAGCTCCCCCAGTTCAGTCCCAAAAACTCTACCTGTAGTTTCCGTTGTGCGGTATTGAGAACAAACTACCTCCTAAAGGCCTCCCGAAATATCTCCCAACTAATATCTATGTGTCGGGCTCTCAATATGGGTCGGGTGGACTTCCACCAATGCTCTGCAGCTCCTTTCAGTAGCAACACAGCAAATGGGACCATCTCCGATGTCATACACTCGAAGAATCCATAAAGCTTCTCCATCTCAACAACCCACTCCTCAGTAGCTACAGGGTCCTTAACCCCACTAAAAGATAGAGGTCTAAACTTTTGGAATTCTCACAACTGATGCAGATCACATCCGTATCCTAAGCCACTACTACCCGAAACTGGTGGGGGTGAAGGAGTATCTATAGTCCTCGGTGCATGTGCTATCTGCGTAGGTGTATCAGGGGCAACTGCCTCTCTTGTCGCAGCTCCTGCCAACCTGGCATCGTCTGTGCCAATATCTCTACAATCGTCTCTAGACTATGCTCTAATCTCGTAAAGTGCATCTTAGCACACTCTGGTGCCTCAGTAGCACCTGGAGTCTCATGGGTAGGTAACGGTTCGGCAGCAGCTCGTCTCTCAGGCCTATCTCCATGACCTCGAGCCCTACCTCTCGTACCTCTACCACTACGAGTATTTCCCATATAGGCAAAGTTCCTGCACTCACAATCATGAATTAGTCCGTCTCCTATCTGGTATACATAGTTATATCTAAACACAGCACAATACTATGGGGATGTACACTTTCCTATTTTCTAACACCGACTCTTATCAGACCAATCTCGACTCTGATACCATTCTGTCAAGACCCATCCTGACTCAACCAAAAATCACTACAAATTTTTCTTATTTTTAACTTACCTTCCCTCTCTTCAATGGTTGGGCTGTGATTTGATGTTAGCTTCCTCGCACACCATATCATCCATTATCATACATACATGTCAATATACTGTTACTGACTGTAACTTCTTTTATAATATATATGAGATCATATAAAATCTAATATAAATATATTCCCCATAATATATATCGTATACATCACTGTGCTGTTTCTATGTTTAGATACATAACCGTACAAAACATGTATACCTGTCGATCGATAGGAAATAGCAAGGGACATAGGAATACTATCCCTCAAAAGCTCTTACTCTACTGCTGATGCTCTATAGAGAGATGTAAAGAAAGGGGGTGAGCATACAACGCGCTCAGTAAGGAAATCAGGCAAGCAAGTAGATATCTACACTATCTACTCAAAATAATGCTATGCCTCAAAACGTTATTTCCTTAACTCATTTTCAAAGCATGTCTTTAAATATAAATATATATACTTGTACAGATTAAATCCCATGTACAGAAATCATGCTTTCTTTCTTAAATGTAGGCATGCAGTGCAAAACAATGCATCTTTATAATATCACAATGCCTTTAGATAAATCATGACATTTATATTTAAATCACAGTAAATATGGCATTTAAATCATTCACAACACAAAATCGGAGTCCAACCCATCCCTCAGGTCTATCCATAATTAAATCAGTCAATCAGGTGATATATCATGTGAGACTCTGTGGTGAAAATGTAAATAGTATCCTGGACTATGATCATATCTGACAATGGTGATCCCAGGCAACACAGTACTCGGTGTGCGGGGCATCACTGCTGCAACGGGAGGGGGGTCAGTCGATCATAACCGCCTGCTATATCCTCCTCAACTCTACAACACCACACTGTACAGTGTACTCCATGACACATGCACGGTACAACGTACTCCGTGGACCCTACATCACAGTCGGGGTGCCAGCCATAGGTCTTAGCCCTCAAAACCATGGAATATCATACCACGTCTCTAAATCCTCATGTATTATATATCACATACAGTGCGCGCCTTTGAGCACGACTCACAATCGACACTCCGCTCAAACACTGTTCACATCACAAACTCAATTCTAGTGCAAGCAAACCTCCAGCAACTAGGTCAATGCATAGTTCATGTTTCAAATCAAGTACGAGCAATAGCTCCAGTACCATGCTATGCACAAAATTCATCAAATCAAGTATGAGCAATAGCTCAAGTACTATGTCATGTATCTCATGTAAAATTTGAGTACGAGCTAATCGCTCGAGCACTCTCTCATGTATAAATCACATAAAACTGAGTACGGGTAATAACTCCAGCACTCTATCATGCATGTCATGGAAATCTAGTGCGAATCATAATCCTGCACTAATATATGTGGAAAATATATGAAATCCAGTGCGAGCTAGGCTCCAGCACAATTTAACTCATATAAGTACGATAGGTGGCTCTTTTTCAACAAAACGCTCTCAAAAGCAAATTTAGCACCTCACTTGTGCTATTTCATAAAATCATGAAATCACTAGCTAGCCTATTCGTCAATTTTACTTAATCCAAAGCATTGTGTTTCGTAAAAACATCAAAACATGTGATTTATGCAGTTTTTAGTCTTACTATCCCCTTTGTAAAATTCACTTCAAAACTAAATCATATATACATACTCGTAATCATTCACATATACCATCAAATCACTTTTCTAGATAACCTTGTTTACAAAGTCCTATAATCTCTCACAAAATACGAGCAGTTATCTCTAAGTACTTACGGAATTCCCTTACCTGGAATCACATTGAATGATTCCACTTCCTCAGTGCCACTCGTTTGTGCAGTTTGATTCACCTCCAACGAAATCTCTGAGACTTTACTAAATCATATATCATATCAATTCGGCCCAATGTAACACAATTCTTGCGTTTAATATAGTCGATTCGACCTATAGTTTTGATTAACACTTATAAGGCCTCACTTCCTCTTAAGTCTGTTTTGATGGCTTTATTAATTTCTCGAGAGTTTATTGAACTCTTTTAGGCCTATTGATTCACTCTAAATCGATATTAAGCTCATAATGCCTTTTGTCCACCATTTACTTCACTACGACAATTTATCAAACACCTTATATACTTATTTTCTTAACTTGACTGATCTCACAATGTAGCTTCATTCTACCATCTTAAAGTCATACATATCACCTCACTAACACTTTAGTACAATCCATTTATCATTCAACTCACCTATACCACATTTTCTCACACTAGACTCATTCTAGGTTATACTTGTTCCTTTACATTCTAGGTAGTTTCTATCATCAATACATACACCCATCTACTCACAACAATAACTAGATAAATATACTTTGAGTTGGTGTATTAGAAACTAATCTAGCTTGACTTTCCCTTTGCTCCAAATAAGAACCCTCCTTTGCTCCTTCAATCCAACCAATGAAGTGTTGATTCCAAACTATGTTGGTCTTCTCTTTCCAATGAATAACTTTGCTCTAATAGCTTTTTTTATCAAATTTTATGGAAATGTGATGGTTTTTAGAGTGAGAAAGTTAGGTTTAAGGTTAAAAATGGAAGAAATAGGTTTGTTTCATAAAAATGCAGATCCAACTGCCCCATATTTATAGAAAACACCTTAGGAGATCGATCTGCATAGGGTGGAGATCGATCTGACCTTATTTGAATCCTTCAGTTTCTCGACATTTTGCAGGCAGGGGATCAGTCTGTTGGATGTATGAGATCGATCTGTCATGTTGCATGAGACTGATCTGCTCAATGGAATAGGATCGATTTGTTTCAGGCAAAGAGCTTAGAAGATCGATCTGGCCTTAAGAGGAGATCGATCTTGTCCAACCCGAGACAAATGGAGATCGATCTGTTTAAGTGAGGTATCGATCTTCCCTCTTGCAGAATGCTTGGCATTGTGTTCTTTAGGCTATGAGATCGATCTTTCCTTGCATGGGATCAATTTGGCCTTCATCCTGCAGCATTTTAGCTGCAGATTTTTCCAAGTTAACTCTCATTTAATCCATTTGATATCTGTTTTGCGATTTATTCACACTTAGAACTTACAAACATCTATTTCTTGTAATTCATATGTAATGTAATTTGTTCGTACATTCAATAATCATAAACATTACATAGGAATTTATGGATCTTACACAATAGGCCCAAATGAAATAAATAGTACAGTGAAAATGAGCTTAAGACTGAGTAAGGCCTATTAAGATGCAATTGGGTCCAATAAAAGTAAACGGGCCCAATGCTTTAAATTAAGCCCAATGAAAGTGAAATACAATTGAATATACTTTAATTAACTTGATAAATGGTTATATGTAGCTCCAAAGATTATATTGAGAGTAAATCAGACTGAGTAATTTTACAGTGTTGGAAAAGGATAAGCATTCCACACGATTCGAGGTAAGGGAATTTTGCAAGTAGTTAGAGGTAGCTATGCGTATTTTCGGAGTCGTTAACATTTACGTAAAAAATTTGAGGGTCATAGAAAGAGATTAAAATTAATAGAGACCCGATATTGGTAAATTACAATTTTACCCTTCTTAAAGGTAAAATTATGAAAATTGAGAAAAGTCATAAAAAGCATGAAAAACATGTTTTTGATTGTTTTTAATGTTGTTTAGCAAGCGCATGGATAGATTGGCGAGTGTTTTCACAATTTACAAAAAACAGCACAGTTATGGTGTCACGACCCAATTCCATTCTCTTTAACCAAAAATTTTTCGCGTTTTACTGTTACCTTACCCGGTCGTGAACTAAACTCACCACACACTGTTGGGCTGTGAGCCAATAATAAACACCACATCTCATTCATTCTCAATTAATTAAAACGATGTCATACATGTGCATTTAATCGTGTACTTATACGAATACATGTTTTACTGACATCTACATCCCCCATAAGTACACCTCAAAAGAATACTGTGCTTTTACATTGTTTAGATACAAAAAGAATCACTGTGTATATACCTCTTAGCGGTGGAGATGCAGCGGAGTCCAAAATAATACGCCTCAGTCCTCACTGGGCTACTATGCACGCTCTGTAGGGGGGAAAATAGAGTGGGATGAGCAACCACACGCTCAGTAAGGCAATAATGCAAGCATGGTAGATAACTACTCTATCTACATGCTGATAGTGTTATGCATAAATCATTTATAGTAGGAGCATGAGGAATAAAACTATGCCATGTGAATATACATATATATCCTGTATCAAAATCATGTGCATTGGCATATAAACCATGGTAGAGACATCATGTATAAATCATCTCATGCTCAATCTCATTTAAATTCATTAAAGGGCAATTCTTTAAGAAACTTCCTTTTTAAACCAACACCATAACACCACCAAATCAACTCACAAACCACAACCACATTTACATTCCACAATTCACGCATGTGTATAAATCTAGGTCACTATATCAAAAGTGCCTATGTGAATCATTACATCATAAATCATCCCAGACCACACGCATCCAGGTGTGCGGGGTATCATGCTGGCACGAAGATGGATTATCCCTCGCCAGACTTTCTCATCACATAACCATCATGCGGTACATCGTACTCCATGTGATATACACGGTACAGCGTACTCTGCAACTCATATCGTGAACGAGGGTGCCATTCCTAGGTCTTATCTACCCCATACCAAGAGTTTTCCATATTCCGTGAGGGAGAGCCTCCCTGCCGAACAGAGCCTCCCCGCCTAACAGAGCCTCCCTGCCTCCTCGGGCTTAAAGATGTTAGCTTAAGGATGTAGGGCTTAAGGATCCTTTCCGTAAGAGAGCCTCCCCACCGAACAGAGCCTCCCCGCCTAACAGAGCCTCCCTGCCTCCTCGGGCTTAAGGATGTTAGCTTAAGGATGTAGGGCTTAAGGATCTTACCGTACCCATGTAGGAGAGCCTCCCCGCCTAACAGAGCCTCCCCGCCTCTTTGGGCTTAAGGATGTTGGCTTAAGGGTCCCACCGTAAGAGAGTCTCCCTGCCAAACAGAGCCTCCCCGCCTAACAAAGCCTCCCTGCCTCCTCAGGCTTAAGGATGTTAGCTTAAGGATGTAAGGCTTAAGGGTCCCACCGTAAGAGAGCCTCCATGCCAAACAGAGCCTCCCCGCCTAACAGAGCCTCCCTGCCTCCTCGGGCTTAAGGATGTTAGCTTAAGGATGTAAGGCTTAAGGGTCTTACCCACTTTCACCACCCTATACGAATCCCATTGTACAAGCTTGTGCGAGCAAAGCTCTAGCACGACTCATGCATCATGCATCTTCTCATAAAGAGGCGCGTACGAGCATAGCTCTAGTACGGTTATACTCATAAGACAACCACTCAAAATCCACGTACGAGCAGAAGCTCCAGTACGGTTTATAAATAGCATTATAGATTCCAAATCAAGGTGCGAGCTAGGCTCCAGCACGTTTCATACAAATGAAAACATAGAAATCCAGCGCGAGCGAGGCTCTAGCGCGATTTATGTCATACAAGTGTGATAGGCGGCTCATATACAATTCATCAATCCCGGCAATTCGGGTTTAGCACTCACAAATGCTTTTCTACAACAACAATACAATACTAGCAGTCCTATCTACGAGCTTGCTTAAAACCAAGCAATTCGTTTTGGAAAAACATCAAAACATTAGATTTATGAAATTATTAGCCTTACTATCCCATTTCATAAAATCCACTTCAAATCCAAAACCACGCATATACTCGTCATCATTCACGAATACCATCCATCATTTATTTGAGCAATTCATGCATTTCATACAACACCCAATATTCACCCACAAGTTCAAAGTACGAGCAGCTACCTCTATATACTCACAAAATTCCCTTACCTGGAATCGCGATGCGTGATTCCACTTCCTTAAGCTGCTTACTCGTACGGTTCAGTTCGCCTTCAACGAACTCTTCGGGGACTGCACAAAATCGTATCTCGCATTATATTCGATCCATACAATGCAACCCTTGCGCTTGCTATAGTCAATTTAACCTATAGCCTCTATTAACGCTTATATGGCCTCGTTTCATTACTTTACCCATAACTCGAGTCTATGGATCTTCTTAGGCCTATTAACTTATTCAAAATCGATGTTAAATCGACATTAAGCTCATAGTGTTCATATTCCATGAATTCCCTCACTATGGCATTTATCAATCATATACATACCCATTTCCACAATTCCTCCTACTCACCAAGTAATTCCATCTAACCCTCTAAAATCATAACATTACCCCAATAACAACTTTAGCATGCCATAAACCATAAGCTCATTCAATCCCACATATCCTCACATTATACCCATTTTAGATTTCTAGGTCACACCAATTCCACTACATTCCTAGGTAGTTTATACCTCAATACTCATATCAATCAACTCCAAAATCAATTAAATAGCTAATGCATTTGGATTGGAGTGTTAGAATCTTACCAATATGATTTCTCTTCTTGCTCCAATTGGTAATGCCCTTAACTCCTTCAATTCCAAGAATGGGAAAATGCCCTCTCACTATGTTGTTCTTCTCCTTAATAGGAACAACATTGCTTCTAATGATCTCTCTCCAAATCTCACTGAAAATGGCTGATTTTAGAGAGGGAAAGTTAGGTTTTTGGGTTGAAAATGGGAGGTTAATATGTTTTTCCGAGATTTCCAGATTTTCAGCTCTCCTTATATAGAAATGGCTTGAGGAGATCGATCTGGTCCAAGAGGAGATCGATCTGGTCCCTTAAAATCCCTCTTTTTCACGGCATTTTTAAGCCTGAGATCGATCTGTTGAAGCAATGAGATCGATCTGTTGAAGCATGAGATCGATCTGTCGAAGCATGAGATCGATCTGGTCCTAAACAGAGAGCTAAGGAGATCGATCTGGGTGCTTGAGGATCGATCTTTTCACTTACAGAATGCTTGGCAGATCGATCTGGCTCCATTGAAGATCGATCTGCTCTATTCTTTCGCCCAAATAAGAGCATTCTGGCTCTTCCAGATCGATCTCTCATCCTATGAGATCGATCTGGACCTCATGTTTTCCAGATTTCCTGCAGTTTCTTTGCTGCAACTCATACCAACACATCCTTAATCTATTGCCATGGCCATTTTCTCATCCATCCACCTTTATAACTTGAAAATGGCATCCATTCATACCTTATGCACATTGAAACTTGTGTGCATCCATTGTATGTTCAAAGGCATGCTACATAAAACCAAATGGAAGCATAACTCCATTCCATTTTACCACACTACTCATCTTGAGTCTCAATCACATCCATCACTTGCTAGAACTCATTTCTTCGTATTCATGCGCAATGAAACTTGTATGTACGTTACAATTTATATTACACATACATATATTGAATCCATGGACTTACATCAATCATACTTTACATTACAAGTCCATTCATATTATTTGATCCAAGTACACACATTACCCTTATACATATACGGGGTCTTACATTCTCCCCTCCTTCAAGGAATTTGGTCCTCCAAATTAGAACCAAGTCACTCTTCAAACAGTTGGGGGTACTTCTCCCGTATCAAGTCTCCAATTCCCACGTGGCCTCTTCCGTCGTGTGGTGTTGCCAAAGAACTTTCACCAAGGGAATTGTCTTATTCTGCAACACTTTCTCTTTTCTGTCCAATATCCGAACCGGCTTCTCAACATACGTCATACTCTCATGGAGCTCCAACGGCTCATATTTTATCACGTGTGCCGGGTCCGGGTGATACTTCCGAAGCATCGAGACGTGGAAGACGTTGTGGACATTCGCCAAGTCCGATGGCAATGCCAACCTATACGCCTTATCTCCCACTCTCTCCAAAATCTCGAAGGGTCTGATATATCTAGGGCTCAGCTTGCCCTTCTTACCAAATCTCATAATACCCTTCGATGGTGATACCCTCAGAAACACCGACTCACCCTCATCAAACTCCAGTGGTCTTCGTCTCTTGTCAGCATAACTCTTTTGCCGGCTCTGAGCTGTCCGTAATCTCTCACATATCAACTGGACGTCCTCAGATGCCTGCTGCACTAAGTCCGAAGTGAAAATCTGTCTGTCACCAACCTCTTCCCATCCAATGGGGGAACGGCATCTACGCCCGTATAATGCCTCATAGGGTGCCATCCCGATACTAGCATGATAGCTATTATTATAAGCGAACTCGGCTAACTGCAGGTGGTCATCCCAAGAGCCTCTATAATCCAGCACACACGCTCTCAACATATCCTCGAGGGTCTGTATAGTCCTCTCTGACTGCCCATCTGTCTGAGGATGAAAAGCGGTGCTAAAACTCAATCGGGTCCCCAGCGCTTCCTGAAAATGTTCCCAGAAATGGGAAGTGAAGCGGGCATCCCTATCAGAAACAACGCTCACTGGTACACCATGTAGCCGTACTATCTCTCGAATATACTGGTTCGCCAACTGACTCAGTGTATCGGTAGCTCTCATAGCCAAGAAATGGGCGGACTTAGTCAACCGGTCCATAATAACCCATATGGCATCATGACCTCTGCGGGTCCTCGACAACCCCATCACAAAATCCATGGTGACATGCTCCCACTTCCAGGTCGGTATCGGTAGAGGCTGCAATAATCCTGCAGGCTTCTGATGCTCTACCTTCACTTGCTGACAAACGAGATACTTAGCGACATATTCCGCAATGTCTCTTTTCATTCCAGACCACCAATAAACCTTCCAAAGGTTTTGATACATCTTGGTACTTCCCGGATGTATCATATACTTCGATTAGTGAGCCTCTGATAAAATCGTTCTCCTGATCTCAGGATCCTTGGGAACGCATACTCTGCCTCTGAACCTCAATAAGCCATCAGCACTCTGCTCAAAATCAATACCCACACCTGTCTGTATCTGCCTCAGCCAATCGATACACCGTCGATCGCTCTGCTGGGCTTGCCGAATACGGCCAATCAACTCTGGCTCTAGTCTCAAACTAGCCATGATCTCAAGTCTCTCAGATCCAGGTGGGGTTACATCTAAACTGAGGTTCGCAAAGTGTTCTAATAATTCGTGTTCCCGTACCATCATATATGACACCAACCCAAGGTTCTTTCTACTCAAAGCATCGGCAACTACATTTGCCTTACCCGGGTGGTACATGATTTCACAATCATAGTCCTTCAGGAGTTCGAGCCATCTCCTCTGTCTCATATTCAGCTATTTCTGCGAGAACAGGTACTTAAGGCTCTTATGATCTGTGAACACCTGAAATTTCTCACCATAGAGATAGTGGCGCCATATTTTCAAAGCAAATACTACGGCCGCCAACTCTAAATCATGTGTCGGGTAGTTCCTCTCGTGATCTTTCAACTGTCTAGATCCATAGGCAACTACCTTCCCATCCTGCATAAGCACACAACCCAGTCCCTGGTGTGATGCATCCGTATACACCGAGAATCCTCCTGAGCTGGTAGGAATGGTGAGAACTGGAGCAGTCGTCAATCGACGCTTGAGCTCCTCAAAACTCCTCTCACATGCCTCATCCCATGTAAACTTAACATCTTTACGCGTGAGGCGTGTCAACGGAGCAGCTAGTCTGGAGAAACCCTCTACAAATCTCCGATAATATCCTGCCAATCCCAGGAAACTCCTGATCTCAGTTACTGTCTTGGGCTGTTCCCACTGCACAACTGCCTCTATCTTGGATGGATCCACTGATACCCCATCCTTTGACACAACATGCCCCAGAAATGAGATCTGTTCCAACCAAAAGTTACACTTGCTGAGTTTGGCATACAATTCTCTCTCTTGGAGGGTCTGCAGAACTATCCTCAAGTGCTCCTCATGATCTTCCCTGGACTTGGAATACACCAAAATGTCATCTATGAAAACAATCACAAACTTGTCCAGGTATGGCTTGAATACATCATTCATCAATGCCATAAATGCTGCGGGAGCATTCGTCAATCCGAATGGTATCACCAAAAACTCGTAGTGGCCATAACGGGTACGAAATGCTGTCTTGGGTACATCTCCACTCCTGATCCTCAACTGATGGTACCCTGACCGCAGATCTATCTTAGAAAATACTTCGGCTCCCTGGAGCTGATCCAACAAATCATCGATTCTTGGAAGGGGGTACTTGTTCTTAATGGTGGCCTTATTCAACAACCAGTAATCTATACACAGTCGGAGGCTTCCATCCTTCTTCCTTACAAATAGAACCGGTGCTCCCCAAGGTGAGAGACTCGGTCTAATAAACCCCTTCTCCAACAACTCTTGCAGCTGTTTCTTCAGCTCTTCCAACTCTATCGGAGCCATTCTATAGGGTGGCTTCGATATCGGCTCTGTACTAGGCACTAACTCAATGCAAAATTCCATTTCCCTTTCAGGTGGTAGTCCTGGTAATTCATCCGGAAAGACATCAGTGTAGTCCGTAATTACGGGTATGTCCTTCAATTCCGGGTGTGCCTCATCTATATCGACCACATAGGCAATGAACCCTTCACATTGTCCTCTCCATCGTTAGTAACATAAACCATCACTCCACATTCAACATTTATCATAAACAATAAATTTATCTCTCAAGCAATATGAATTTAAAATCATACTCCTTTATTTACAACAAACATGCTATTTTCATATCATTTCTTTTCATCAAAGTTTACAATAAGATTGTCTAATCCTGAAAACATCAATGTTTTGGCATGACAATCCATCACAACACGATTGGTAGCCAACCAATCCATTCCCAAAATTACATCAAAATCATTCATGTTCAATAAAATCAGATTGGCTATCATTTCCTTCCCCTCTATCTTTAATTTACAATCCCTACATACATGCTCAGTCAATTGACTATCATTCATGGGTGTAGAAATCATCAACATTTTATCCAACAATGTTGGTTTCACATATTTCAATAATTTATGTGCAAAGGAAGGTGATATGAAAGAATGCGTGGCACCAGGATCAAATAATACCAATGCTTCTAAATCAAAGATTCGGATGGTACCTTTAATCACATCCGTCGATGCGTCTGCAGTGTCCTGGTCCAGTGCGTGCACCCTTCCTTTGCTCACACCCGCAGCCTGTTTCCCTTTCTCCTCAGCTGTAGCCCTCCTCCTCGGGGCTGCTGTCTCAACTGGAGTTCCCTCAGGCTCCTTGCCCTTCTGTGGGGCAATCTCCATCTTCTCGGGACAATACTTAGCCATGTGTCCTGGTCTCTCGCATCTAAAACACACCATAGGGGTCATCGGACAGGGCCTATTCCCATGGAATCTCCCACATCTCCTACACTGATCAGTAGTAGGCCGTGGTCCTCCAATAGTCATGCCCTTGGCGCAGTCAAGGCTGGGTATACGGGAGGTCTAGCAGCTCTCTCCCGCACCTCCTCAATCTTTGGCCTCTTCTCGAAAAATCTTTGGCCATCTCTCTTGGCCACTCTTCCAATCCCGGATCTCTTCCGGTCCCTGTCCTTTCTGACACTGACCCTCCCAAGCTCGGAGGCATTTCGCTCAAAGTCTTGCTCACATAACTGAGCCTTATGTACAGCCTCCTCATAGGTCACAATGTCGAAGGGAGCTAGCTTAGTCCGGATGGCCAATCTCAATCCATCCATGAACTTCTGAATCTTTCGGGTCTCACTACCCATCGTGTCCGGGTCATATCTCCCCAAGGACATAAACTTGGACTCATACTCATCCACAGTACGGTTCCCCTAAACCAAATTCATAAATTCCATCCGCAATTTCCTCTGTGCTGTAGCTGGAATATACTGTCTCCTGAAGGCCTCTAGAAATATCTACCACGAGATCTCAGAGTGTCTGGCCCTCAAAATAACCTCGGTGGACCTCCACCAATGCTCGGCCTCGCCTTTCAGCATAAACACGGCAAAGGCAACCTTCTCACTTGAAGTGCATCGGAAAAACCTATACAGTTTCTCCATCTCATACACCCAATCCTCCGTAATCACTGGGTCCTTCACCCCTCTAAACACTGGGGGTTTCAGCGCTTGAAACTCTCGCAACCTGCTCAAGTCGCAGTCATAACCCACATCACTACCGCTCTGCTGTGGAGCGATAGAAGAATCTGTATCCTGGGCTGGAAGTGGTGTAACTGTAACTGTCTCAGCAGTCTGAGGTCTCTCCGCCTCTGCAGCTGCCTGTTCCGTAGTAGGCTGTGCTGCGGGACCTCGTCTGTCACCGGCGCCCAAGGCCTGCGTGACTATCTCCACCAGACTCTCAATACTCCGCTCTAATCTAGCGAAGCGAGCCTCAGTATCACCTGCTCTCTCAGCAGGGTTCTGTGGAGCCTGCTCAGTCTGTGGCTCCGCACGGCTCTCAGGCCTACCTCTACGGCCTCTAGCACGTGCTCTCGCCCCTCTACCTTTGCGTGTAACTGGCATAGTGCCTAACTCCCTGTATTATAATAATTCATTAAGCTCAATCCATCACGATATACACAGTTATATCTAAACAAAAGCACAGTACTATGGGGATGTACTTTCCTACATTTTATTAATGACTCACATCAGGCCAACACAGCTCTGATACCAATCTCTGGTATCAATTTTCGCGTTTTAGAGAATGGAATTGGGTCGTGACATATGGTGCTGATTTAAGGGTAAATTTATGAAAATTGAGAAAAGTCATAAAAAGTATGGAAAACATGTTTTTGATTATTTTTAATGTTGTTTAGCTAGCGCATGGATAGATTGGCGAGTGTTTTCATGATTTACACAAAATTGCACAATTATGGTGCTGATTTAAGGGTAAAATTATGGAAATTGAGAAAAGTCATAAAAAGCATGGAAAACATGTTTTCGATCGTTTTTAGTGTTGTTTAGCTAGTGCATGGATAGATTGGCGAGTGTTTTCATGATTTACACAAAATAGCAAAATAATGGTGATGATTTTGATTATTAGAAATAATCCCTTTGAAATGAGTCATCTATCGAGTTGTGTGAAAACAAATCATGCTGGAGCACTGCTTGCACTGAATTTTGTACGAGTTCTACATAAATTAGTGTTAGAGTGTTACTCGCAGTAGATTTCACATGATATGCATTGCATAGTACTGGAGTGTTGCTCGTATTTGATTTTAAATATGACTTATGCATGGCATAGTACTAGAGTGTTACTCGTACTAGATTTTATAAGAAATATGAATAAAATCGAGTTTGAGTGGGGCATCAACTGAGCATCGCGCTTAAGGCTCGCACTGTATTTTGATATGATATACGTAAAATCGTGCTGGAGTTGTACTCACACGAGATGTGACATAACATGCTTAAGGCAATGCTAAAAGCCTCATGTAGACTGTGTGTCACACGAATGAGATGTTCGCACACGTATTTTAAGATGTGGCATTGACTATCAACTTGAGATAAGGTCCATGGAGTACGTTATACTGTGTATGTGGCACGAAGTACGTTGTACCATGAGTATTCGGTGTTGAGGGGGGTATTCGGAGTTAAAGAGATGTGAGCTGGCGGGTTGGATTTGACCCAGCTCTCGTTGCAGCAGTGATGCCTTGCACACTAGGATCTGTGTAGCCTGAGATCACAGTGTTGGATATGGCCATCACGGTAGTTGCCCAGTCTAACGTGATTATGTCACATAGCTATATACGAATTAGGGTAGACCCGAGGGATGGGTCGAGCCCCGATAAATGATTTTATAGTTTTAGATAAATGTGAATGTTTGTGGATCATGGTAGACCCGAGGGATGGGTTAAGACCTGATAGATGTGTTTTTACATAATGAAATGCCATATTTTATATGATTGAAATGAAATGGCATGATATGTTTTATGGGCATTATATGAACATATATAAAATGCAATGTTTTACATAAAATGTCTGTATTTATGAATAAAGCATGATTTTCTTATATACACATTGCATAAGTTTTACACCAACATTCATGCTTCAAATGTGAAATGAAAAGGAGAACTCTAAGGCATAGCATTATGAATATGTAGATAGTGTAGTTATCTACTTGGTTGCCTAATTGCCTTACTGAGCTAGTGAGCTGGTGAGTGTCGAATTCAACCAAATTTAAATTACTAGTCTTACCAAAATTTTGCAATAGCGACAAATCCAGGTCGAACCCTAGAGACTGATTGATTAATTATCATGCAATAACTAAAATAATTGGGGGGTGTAATTTAACAGAATTAAAATCTTAAAACAGAATTGATGTTCAACTAATTATGATAAGGGTAAGCTCAGATTAACAACTTCGATTCAAAGGAACTACCCAGTAACTAACAATTGATCCTTAACACCTAATTTACCATATTGTCTTCAATTATTTAGCTAATGTATTATCTCCCAGCAAAATAATATCTCTTATTCCCTGCTATCATTAACTCAAGCCCAGCCCTGAATTAAATTCTTATCCCTAATCTAATCGGTTTTGACACAATCCTATTTAGACTAGGAATAACATTAACACTCTAGGAAGACTACTAAACCGTATAACACTTCAACCATAGGTTAAATATTTAATTCGTTCTCTTGTTTCACTTAGAGTTGACAAACCCTAATTACCACTAGTTCTGATTTCTATCACAACAATTACGGATTGTGAAAATTTCAGATAACATACAATCACATGTGAAGATTATCTAATTGGCCAGATCATATAATTTTCTCATGCAATCGAATCAATTAATACCAAAAACAATAGATAATTGAATCAAAAGATAGTTTAGATCAACAAACTATGTTTGTCAACTGTTGAAATTTACTCGATTCGATTCCCTTGAACTGAATAAATGATTTAGCAGTACATGATAATTGGAAACAAAAAATAGAAATGTAGAGGGTGAATTATTTTCTTATTTCGACTGCTGCCCTCCTCAGTCTCTCTTAATTCTCTTCCTAAAGAAAATGAAAACTAAATATATAGTAAAAAAACCTAAATTCAAAATCCTATTACAAGTAGGAAAAGGGCTGACATATTCGGGCCTTTTCTTCACAGCCAGTTTTGGAGTTGAAATATGCTGAATTAGATTTTAGGCGCTTCTTCAAAGTTGTATATCAGTAAGCCAATGTTCTACTGGGCCTGACCTTACATAATTTGGAGGATTGGAACTCCATTTATAGCCAAAATTCCAAACAGCACTAAAACTGTCCAATTTCTTTGGTTAAGCTCTTGAACCCAATTTATCTGCCAAAATCACAAAATTAATATAAGTACTCTAATTAACATGAGGAAAATAGAAAAATATTAAATGTAGAAGGAAATAAATAATAAAAATATGGCACTCATCAAATTCCCCCACACTTAAATTTATGCACGTCCTCGAGCAAACTCAAAATATAAGACTAAATCACCCTCTAAAACTTTTCAATCACATCAAGCTTACAAAAACCAGAAACAAAAAATCAACTAACATTCTCAAGAAACGTAACATGTCATGAATCAAAATCCTTAACAATCTCAAGAATTTTCCAACATAGCAATTTTATTCAAAATGAAGCAAACTAAATTGGTAGATCCTCACAATAATCTCTCTGTTCACTCAAGCGTTTAAGGGGCAAGTATTTCACTCACATTCATTCCATAAACATGTCTTACCATAAGCTTTCATATTATCTAATCTCCACTAAAGAGAAGAACTTATGATGTGAAAATATGAGGGTTCATGAAGGAAAGTCGATTTGATTTGGTCCCGAACACATTTAAGTATAATGAAAACAAAAAAGGGGCTAAACGAGCCCGAAATGGTCCGTTTGATGTGTAATTGATATATTCGCCTCCCGAAAATGGCCAAAACATAAAGATGAGAGTGTGAACCATGAAAAATGACACTTTTGGATTTTTGAGAAAAAAGTCAAATGTGGTCAATGGTTAAAAAAAGTGGACTTTGACCAAAGTTGACTAACCATCGTTAGCATTTAACCTAAGTATGGTTAAAAATTGGGGAAGAAATATTTTTCGTTAAAATACAAGATAATCATCCCCAGAAGTAAGAAAAATTTATTTGGATGAATTCCAGATTTAATTTAACGGGTAAAACGCAATGGGCCAAAGTTGAAATTTTAAAGCCTATTAAGGTATAAACAAGTGTGGGCTAAATTTGGAAAGCCCAATATGAAGACAATTGAAGGCCCAATTGGTAGAAAAATTTTCAGCCCAAACCGAAAACCCATTAATAAAAGGTTGCAAAATCCAATTTGGTAACCATCATTTAAACAAAGGTTGCAAAATCCAATTTGGTAACCATCACCTAAACTTTTAAAAGTCAATTAAGGGGCTGAAATTGGTGACTTAATGGCTAAGTCTTTAGGCTATAAATATCAGCCAACACATAATCATCTTCATCCTTTCATTTTCGACAAAGTGAAGAAACCATAACCAAATAGTTTTCAAGCTTTCTCTCACTAGAAATCACTAGGTTAGAGACATATTTGGAACAAGTGATCTTCATGAAAGTTGTTCCAAATTGAGAGAGGAATAACATATCTTGGAATAAGTCATCAAAAAGCCTTATTGAGCAACCTAAAAATCAAGGAAGTTTCGACCAAAGTGGGAAGTATAAGCTAGGTGAGTTTTCAAGCTTCCAACTTCATATATGTTGATCTATGAGTTATATGGAGTTGATTGGTATATGTTTTATGGATTGAAACACATGAAAACACCATAAATAAGTGATGGTTGAAAGTTGGTTTATGAGTTTTGATGAATACCCATGTGATTTTAAGGCATGTATAGGTTAATATGCATGTATAAATGATTATGGCATGCTAGTTTTAATCATTTTTTATATATGGATGGTTGTATTATGTTGGCATATAAGGAGTTTGATAAAATGCCTAAGTGAATGGCTAAGCAAGTTGGTATGGCGTAGCACGGTCTCGACCATGGGCGGCATGATGGCTCTAGACCACATGCCATGGCTGAGAGGTCAAATGGGCCAAACCGACTTGGTTTTGGCCCAATCAAAGATTATGGGCCTTGGATAAGCCCAATAAGAGTTGGTGGGCCCGACAAGCCCAATAGGTCCATTAAGAACTGTTAAAGCCCAATAAGAGTAAACAGGCCATTAAGTGAAATAAACTGCATTAAATGTGTAATACAATAGGAAAAGTGAAATTGACATGGTGAATGGTTATATACAGCCTCAGAGTTTATATTGGGAGCTGATCGGACTGCGATAGTGAGTAGCACCGAGGAAGTAAGGTCACGTGACGTGATCTGAGGTAAGGGACTTTTGCGAGTAGTTGGAGATACCTGCACGTATTTTCGTCTGCATTTATATTCACTTAAAAACTCTGAAGGTTAGAGAAAGTGAATAATATTTACAGCGACCAGATAATGGCAAATTACAATTTTACCCCTATTTAGGAAAAAAGTCAACTTTTAGGAAAAGTCCCAAAAAGCATGAAAATCATAATTTTGAATATTTTACAGCTATTTAGCAGAAGAGTGGATAGATGGGCTAATGTTTTCATGATAAATGAGAAATAGTACAATTTGTAGTGCTGATTTTTTATATTTTGAAAATCGTCCCTTTCAAAGAGCCATTTATCGAATTATGTGAAAACCAATAGTGTTGGAGCACAGCTCGAACATGATTTTATATGCTTTACACATAAATTAGTGCTGGAGTATGACTCGTACTTAATTTCCATGACATCCATGATAGAGTACTATAGCGTTGCTCGTACTCAGTTTTATATGTTTTATGCATGATAGAGTGCTGCAACTATTGTTCGTACTCAATTTTATATGTTTTGCACACAGCATGGTATTGGAGCGGTTGCTCGTACTTGTTTTAAAACATGAACTATGCATGACCTAGTGCTGGAGTGTTACTCGCACTAGAGTTCGAGTTTGTGATGTGTGAAATAGTGTTTGAGCGGAGTGTTGACTGTGAGTCGCACTCAATGCGTGCACTGATGATATGTATAAACAGTGTTTGAGCGTGGTATTGACTGTGAGTCATACTCAAGGCGCACTGTAGTTTTACTGTGATATATATGACATGTTAGAAAAATTATGACGATTTCCTTGTGTAGACTGTCATACTGTTGAGATGTTCGCACGTGGATTTAGAGACGTGACATTGATTTTCCATGTTATGAGGGCTACGACCTATGGCAGGCACCCCAACCATGAGATAGGGTCCGTGGGTGTACGTTTACTTACTTTAATCAAATTACATAAGTTTCCTTACTTATTATAGGAAATTAATATTTTCTTACTTACTTTGAAATAAAACATATAGACATACATACTTACGAAATCAAATTTACATACGTACTTACTAAATAAAGCTCAAATTTACATACGTACTTACTAAATAAAGCTTACTTATTTGTTTTCATAGTTTGAAACTTTCATACACTAAAACATGGATACTAGGCTAAATCCGTATAGCTATCATGCAAACAGAAATATCATCCTCCGTAGAGGGGATCAAATAACAATGGCCATGGTAGGGGCTGTAGACTGGATTAGGGTCATACAACAAAAGAAGTATAGTATCTGAATAACTAGCACATAGCTAGAGCACGGGCATTAGTAGCACTCACTGTACGGGCACAAGATACTACGAAACAGGCACCACATGTAGTGAGAACAAGCACCACAAAGGCAAAAAACGAGCACTACACGGGCAAAATGAAACAGGCACTACAAGTGGTGGAGCTGGGCACCACAAGTAGCAGGCATGACATGCATACAACATACACTATCGGGGTAGACTCTTGTCTCAGAAATTCTTACTTTCTTACTTGTTTTCCTACTTACTTAAAAATCATATAATTTCCATTATAAAATATTAATGTATCAAAAACTTATATATCATAGGTAAAAATGTTTGGCTTCGGGATTAAACCGAGTGTTATTCCTTTCAGAAATTTCTATTGAAAGGTTTCAGATTTTTCATGTAAATTTTTTAGGGTCACATTAAATCATTTAAGATATATAAAAATGTAAGAAAATCATTACTACTTTAAATTTGCATCCCTTACCGAAATGAGACTAGGACAGCACTAAATCGCCAGGTCTCAGGTTTACCTCTTTTTACGTGTCAATACCTCAAGTTGCCCAAAACAATTTCAAAACCATTAAATGATGCTCAAAACCATCTTAGCATACTTAAACATGCCTCAACTTACATAAATCCCACTAGACTCGACCATTTTACCAACTTTCCTTACTTTCTCGATTTTACCGATAAAAATGTCGGTTTAAGCTATTTTTGATAATTTCTTTTCTCTGAACATCAAACTTATAAACTTAATAACCTAAACACTTATTCAATTCTCTAGTTATCATATGAAAACTTATCAAATTTGCCAATTCTCACACTTTACAATTTTCCATTAAACCAAGCTATAAACTGGACTTTTCGATATTAATTTAACATTCTACAACTTTCAATTCAACCAAATTCCATCTCTACCATGACAAACAAGGGCTGGCCGAACCTACACATGCCACTAGAAATTTTTCTTCAATTTCTACCTAAGCAAAAATCATTTAAATTCATCAAACAACAACATATCTAACTATCATCATCTTCCATCAACTTCTCACCTACTTTAACCAACTTTGACCACACCTTATTGCTCCAGGAAAGATTCTAAACTGTAGATAAACATGTATACAACTTAGAATCATCAAAAACAAGCTAAACAACTAGCCAAGAACTCATAAATTTAAGTTTTTTGTTACCCCAGAAATAGGGTAGATTCTGCAACTGTTCTTCTCTCTAGCTTTTCACCTAGCAAATGAGCTTGTTTAAAGCTAGATTTGTTATATGTTATAGAGGACTTAGGAAGGAAGATGTTATCCTTTGATTGAACTCTAAAGGTGGCTAGAAGATGGCCGAAAAATTTACAAAATTTAGGTTAGGGAAGGATGCCTGTGGCAAAAAGGGGATGGGATAAGTCTCGAGTTTTAAGTCGGTTGGGGATGTATTTTAGTTTTCTAGAAAGAGCATGAAGTGCTATTTAATTCTGGAAAAAATCTAGATCAAAGGCCCTCTGGAAGGTTTTCAAATTTGGCATTTTTTGTTGGGCCAATAGATTTCTGGTCCAAGGAAGCGTAAAGCATGTTTTCATAAATTCCAAAAAAACTATTTCTAGCTCAATTCCTTCAAAATTTCCACTTCTTATGTGTTATATTGAGTCCCTAGTATGTCCCATAAAACTTTTGAGCCCACTTGTTTAAGAAACGTTTCCCGTTTGAGCCCATTTTGTCCAATTTAGTAATTACCGATTGAAATTTCTTAAGGTTTTCGGTTTACTTTAAAATTTAATACGACTACCGAGACCTCAATATTTCCACTCAATTTTCATTCCCAAGTTGATTATGCCTTATAATAATTTCCTATGACCTCAGAATAATTTTTATGAATTTATGAAATTTGTTCCGAATTTATTTCACTTACTAGGCCTAATTTCTCGGTTTAGTGTTATCTCATGTTTTTACTAACTTTTTTGCTTCCAATACCTTAGTTTCACCTTCCAAACACCAAAGTATACTTATACATGCAATCTTTAAAAAATACTTCAATTTAAAACCTTAGCTCAATTTTTATGCCCTGAGCTCCGTGGGACTAACCCGAGTGCTTCAGTTATTCCAGGCCTGCATAATATTATTCTGAGTATCTTAATTGCTTTCTAGTTTCTAAATAAATAATAAAATGAAAATTTTGGGTTTCATATTTCTCCGCAGCTTTTATGAATTTAGTCCTCCAAATTTAGGTTGGTTCATCAAATAGTTGAGGATACTTATCTCTCATGTGGCTCTCTCGCTCCCACGTAGCTTCTTTTGTCGAGTGGTGTTTCCAAAGAACCTTTACTAATGGGATTATTTTGGACCGAAGTATCTTCTCTCTTTTGTCGAGAATCTGGACTGGTTGCTCAACATAACTCATATTTTCCTATATGTCTAACAATCTATACGCAATAACATAAGAAGGATCCGGTTGATACTTCCTCAACATAGAAACATGGAAGACATCATGTACCCTAGATAACTGTGGTGGTAAGGCCAGTCTGTAGGCAACATCTCCCATCATCTCTAATATTTCAAATTGACCAATAAAGCGAGGACTGAGCTTTCTTTTCTTTCTAAATCTCATGACACCCTTCATCAATGATACCTTTATAAATATCGAGTCTCCAATCTGAAATTTCAGTGGCCCATTGCCCCGAGATCAACTACAGCCACAGTCTGAAAGATAGACACAGACTCCTCAAAGGCAAACCCCTTAAAGACGGGCTACAGCAATAAAAAAAAGATAATAATATTGGGAGTTGAAATCCTTTTATTACCAACTTCTTTTCAAGCCGTTGGTGATCTACATCACCTACCATATAGAGCCTCACAAGACGTCCTGCCGATGCTGGCATGAAAACTATTATTATAAGCGAACTTTGCTAGCTATAGGTGTGAAACCCGATATTTTTCCATATTATGATACTTATGAGAAGTAAATTATAGCTCAATGTGACATTTTGTAGGCTCGTAGATGACTAAAACACTCAGTTCTAGCGTGGCGCCCGATGGCATGCAAATCGAGGTAAGGTCTTAGACCCATGAAATGCTTAGAAATGCCATGTTCATGCATGAAACAAAGTGTAGAAGGAAAAACTAAGTGATTGGAGATGAAAAAGTGAGTTAAACTCGGGTTTTAAATTAAATCGAGAAAACAGACATAATAAGAGAAATAAATTCGAATAAAATTTTAGAAATTCGTGAAAATTATTATGAGGCCATAGACAATTAATATAAGGTGGAATTGACATGGGAAATAAAAATTATGAAGAAATATGGAGATTTAGGGGTCCAAATGAATTTTTGAAGTTAATCGAAACCTTAATTCCATTTTGCTCGGTATTGGCTAAATCGCGCAAAATGAGCTCGTTCATGAACTTTTTCTTAAAAAAGTGACCTCCAAATTTTTATAGGACACACTATAGACAAAGTATAACAATTAAGAAGTCAAATTTTGAAGAAATCGGATCAGAATTAATTTTGGTGATTTTTCTAAAATAGAAGAGTCAGCTTCCCTACATATTGTAATCTGTCAGCCAATGAAAACACACAACTTTGATGACCATCAAGATGTTTTTTGTTTCTGATATTTTTCAGACTGAAATTCAGATAGATAAGCTTCATAAAAAGCTAAAAACCATCCTGAAATGAGGAAAACCCCGAGAGATACACCACTCTTATTCTACCGCAGGCGGTACCTCTGCTTCTGACTGGCGTGAATTTTACGGCCACCCTTCGGACAGTTTAAGGGATGTTCCCTTCACATGAAATCTTCCTCTTCCTCCCCTATATCACATATAAACAATTCAGGCCTAATTGAAGTTGTTTACCCTCTGAAACATTAGGGAGAAGAACATGACAGAAAACTGCCCTGTTTTGAGGTAAGTAAAGATGGAATTTTGGGATGAATTTGATGAAAACTGCCCTGTTTTGAGGTAAGTAAAGATGGAATTTTGGGATGAATTTGATGAGTTTCTTGGATGATTTTGAGCACTTCTAAGCTCTATACATGTTGTATTACAGCTGAGTGGCAATTTGGAGGCTTGAAATCGAAGTCAAAGTTAGTCAAAGGAGTGAAGAAGTTAAGGTATGATGATAATGATGAGATAGGTTATTAATTTGTGGTTTTTGATGAATTTTTGTTGAAGGAAATTTGATGAATTGATTTATATGATGGAGTTCAGCTACTGCCAGCATGATTTAGTTGCTGGAATGATGATATTGGATGTAATTAAAATGAATTTACAGTTAAAATTATACTGCAAAGGTACTGTTTAGTGTTTAACTAGGTGAATTATCGAAATAATGCAAGAATCGATAATTTAAGGTCTTGTATGAAGTGGAATGAATTGTTGGAAGGTAATACATGATGTAGAGATATTGAAAATGAATTTAAAGGTGTCAAACATGTTAAGGAAGCCTAAACCGAGGCTTAAACCGATAAAACCGAGCAAAACGAGCAAAGTAGCAAAAAGTCAACTTTTGATCAACATTTTAGATGTAATCACATATTTGAATATATTAACATGAATTTGAGCTATATGTGATGAGATAACTTGCTATGTGATTGCTCAGATTATCGACATGCATTTCGAGGTGAGCTCAAAAACCAAGGAACGTGTACTACCTCCAACGCTAAGAGGTAAGGGATATAATTTAGAGTAGCATTAGTACTTTCCTACTGTACCAATTGTCTATGTGGATAATTAGCTGAGTTTTCTATGAAAAAGGTCTTTCTTGAAAGTCGAAATGAGCACTATTCACTTAAAAACCAAAACAAATTTATCCCAACCTTTCAAAATGACATTTATTGCCTGAGATACATTTTAATAAGTATGTTTATTATATATTAAAAAAAAGGATTTTCACTTATGGAATGAAAGCAGAATATGTTTTCAATGAGTTTACGGATTAAAGTCCCGAAAATGTTTTACAACAACTATGTTTTCAGTATATGAAGTAGATTGAGATAACCGAGAACTATGTTTATGAAAAACATGTTTGATGTGTTGAGAATATGGCAAGATGTATGATGTTATGAGGTCAGAGTGATCTAGGGTCGATCTTGTATACTGAGAAAAGGGTACAAGAATGATTAAGGATCTTCTTAGCTAACGACCAGGGAACGGGCAGGGCTTTGACGAGATGAGATGATTTGTGGTACCATGTAACCATTTAAAGTTCGTACGTTGAGATTGCTTGATAATTCTATATTTTTAGAATTATTTGTGCTTAATTTCCTAATTAATTATTAAAATCCCCAATTTATTTTGTTAATTATCCCCTTTATTTAATTAAAATTCTCATGTTTGCAGATAAATTAAATTCGGATGAATTTTGAATATTTCGGTAGAAAATGGACCGAAATTGAGCTAAAATCGAGATTGGACCACACGAACAACACAAGCCTAGCACATCCAATTGGACAAAAAGAAAGATGACATGGAAATATTATTTTTCAAGGAGCCAATGGTGTGAAGACAAGTTGCCAAACAATGCCAACTCATCTAGGATGAAAAATTACAATTGTACCCCTAAGTTTGTGTATAAATAGAATATGATGGCAATTGAAAAGGGGGAGCCTAGGTTAGAATAGAGGTAAATTAGGGTAGAATAGTTTTAGGGTTTATTTTAAATAGCTTCCTTGGCAATTTTCGAATAGTTTTTTGCTTTTAATCAAACAATTTTACTGTTCATGTATTTCCATTTTCTTTATGAAAAGATTGCATTTTCCCTTCCATTGTTCTCGGTTTACAAATGAACTTGTCTATTTTTTTCTCTTCACCGATTGTTGGACAGTAAAGAGGGGAAGGAGATGCTGGTGATAGTGGCCATTTCTTCAACTATTTAACTGTTCACCGATTGTTCCTTTACACTTTAATTTTCATTCGCTGCACATTTTTCCTTATGCTGGTTATCTTCCATTTTCCAGTTTGAGTGTTTTATCATTTTCTATTTTGTGTTTACAGTCCGGTTATTTCATTTTCTATCCATTATTTTCTATATGCACTTATTAGAGTTTAAAAATGAAAATGTAAACCCCTGTTCATGATTGAAGAAGCTCACGGTGGTAGTTCATTCGCGGCTTGTAAGTTGCTAGTGAAATTAAGATGTTAGGTTGTTCAGTGTTTTAAGTCATGGTTGGCAGTTACAGTGAGATATGGTTTGATTTTCAGCAGCAGCAGTGGCAAAGAACACCCTTTGTTCTCCCCTGTTTAAGACTCCATTCACTGTTCATCTTCTTTTGATTCTTTAACCAGTGATTCAAGCATTGTGTTGTGTATTCTGTTGACGTGTTTTAATCCTTCATGATGGCCACTTTTGTTTTAAATGAGTTAATCTTTTATTTGCATTATGGAAGGTTATATTAGTGAATGTGTAGCTCGGTATTAGGCTGAAGCAGGAAAATTTTTTCTCTGCTGTGTGACTTCTTTCGTTGGAAATGGCCACTGTCCGAGACGTGCGTACATGATCAAGTCATTGCAGATGGCTTTCAAGTAGGAGCCAGCATGATATCATCTTCTGGACAGATTATTTTTGGCAGCACAACAGTGGCTGCAGAATTTTGTTCTGCGTTGATGTGCAGGTAAAGGAAGCAGTGCAATTCAGTAGGACAGCACCGGTAGTAGATGCACATCAACTTGGGGCAGTAGGACGGACATCATCTGGACAGGTGCAGAGGACAACCGAGAGGCATGGAGCAGAAGCACGCCTAGCAATGCCTGGAACCGAGAGCATTGAGCAAGCCAAGAATGCTGGAAATGTTTTGGTGAAAAACATGAATAGTGTTTAGAGGGACCTTTGAATGATTTAAATTGTCTAAGGCCATGTTTGGTTATGGTTTCATGAATTTTATTACATTTTTTATTATTTTCATTAGTATTAGTTAGAATAGTGGTAATTGATAGGTAAATTTAATATTTTAAGTTGTTAATTTAATCTTTAGTTTTAAGTCTTAGTTAATAGTTACTTTTAGTTTATACATGTTAGGATTTAATTTTTATTTTAGTATTTTATGAGTTATATTTAGAATTAATTTAGATTAAATTTATTTGCATGCATTAGTTAAATTTTGTTTTATTAGCATTTAGTTAGAGTTAAGTTTAAGAATTTCTTTAGGTAAGTAGATGTTTATCTTATTAGACTTTAAGTTAGTTTAAATTGCATTTTCTTAATTAGTTTAATTATATTCACATTTTACCTTAGGTTTGCTTAATTTTAGCTTAATTAATTTTGTTCTTTATTTTAGCATTTTATTTTGAGTGCGTAATTAATTGTCTTAATTTTCTTTTGTAGGTTGATTGCTTGGAGCATTGTAAGTATTTTTAACTCGGTTTTATTTTAGTTAGTTGCTTTCCAGTAATTTTAATTTTTAGCCTTAATTGATTACCCACTTTTAATCTCATAATTTGCTAGGATATACCATAGGGTAAGATTAACCGGTAATTAATTACGCTAACCAACTTCTCTGTGGGACGATAACTCGGGACTCAAATCCCATTATTACTTGTACAACCCGTGCACTTGCAGTGATACCCTTAAGGCCTATCTAGTTTTTGGTGTCGTTGCCGGGGAAGTTTTAATTAGTCGTTAATTAATATCGGTGAAATTATGCTTAGGTGTAATTCTAGCTTGTAAATATTTAGGTTGTTAATATTTAGAAGTTTAATCTAGATTAGTTAATTAAAAAAAATTTTCAAAAATTTAAAAATTGAAAAAAAAAATTCTAAGGACTTTCTGATGTTTGCATGCGTAGAGCCAAGAGTTTTGATTGCTTTCCTTTAGATCCTGAAATTGAACGTACTCTTAGAAAAATTCGGAAGGACTCTAGGAAATTTATAGCTTCGCTGTAAAACACAATGACAGAAAATAGGGAAATTAGAACTGTTGGAGATTATGCAATGCCGACGATTAAAGGATATTATTCCGGCATTAGGCCACCAGCTGTCCCTGCAAACAATTTTGAAATTAAGCCTTCGATCCTCCAGATGATCCAAAGTTCGTTACAGTTCAGTGGGCTTCCCTATGATGACCCACATGCTCACTTAGGGCAATTTTTAGATTTGTGCAATACTTTCAAGTATAATGGACTCTCGGACGATGCACTTAGGCTTAGACTATTTCCTTTCTCTCTTTGGGATAGAGCAAGACAATGGTTGACCACTTTACCTCTGAGATCCATCTCCACCTGGGACGAGTTAGCCCATCGATTTTTAGCTAAGTTCTTTCCTCCCTCCAAAATGGCTAAACTCCGTAGTGATATATCTTCCTTTGCTCAATTCGATTCTGAATCCCTTTATAAAGCATGGGAACGATACAAAGACCTTTTTAGGAAGTGTCCCCACCATGGCCTACCCTTATGGCTTCAAGTCCAAACCTTCTACAATGGGCTCTCTAGCTAGAATAGGACCATAGTAGATGCTGCTGCGGGAGGAGCTTTAATGTGTAAGACGGGGGAGGAAGCTTATGGTCTGTTAGATAAAATGGCAGCTAACAATTATCTATGGTCATAGGAGAGGCAGTTGCCTAAGAAAGCTGCGGGTATATATGAGTTAGACACACTGTCTACCTTGACTTCTCAAATAGCTAATCTTACAAAGAAGGTAGAGTCACTCAGTACCCAGCATAATACTCTCACCAGTCCTAATCCGATTTATTCTGTCCAAAGTCCCTTTCTTTCCTGTGAGTTGTGTAGTGGTTCCCACTCTGTAGATGGGTGTCCGTTCAACTTAGAATCGGTTCAGTATGTTGCCCCTTCTCAAACGCAACAGAACAACCCTTTTTCAAACACCTATAATTCAGGGTGGAGGAACCATCCTAACTTCTCCTGGAGCCAAAACCATGGGCAAACTTATAGCTCTAGACTTGTAGGACTCCTTGGTTTTCACATTCCACCAGTTCAGGCACCACCACAGCCGCAATTTCCATACCATCCACCACATCACCCATACCCACATCATCCATCACCACCACCACCATCTATCCAGCTACAGCATATACTTGCACCAGCACCAGTAGCTGAGAAGAAGCCCTCGCTTGAGGAAATGTTCACGACTATCCTGCAAAATCAAGCTGCTTCAATTAAGAACTTAGAGGTTCATGTAGGACAAATAGC
The DNA here is from genome assembly GCA_033439115.1 of Firmiana major. NCBI lineage: Eukaryota > Viridiplantae > Streptophyta > Magnoliopsida > Malvales > Malvaceae > Firmiana > Firmiana major. The sequence continues at coordinate 36,836,586 of CM065908.1, read as the reverse complement.
AAACGCTCTTAATCAACATCCTCAAGGGACCCTCCCCAGTAACACTGAAGCTAATCCTGTTAGGCAAAGGGAGGGTAAGGAACATGTTAAATCCATCACCCTTAGGAGCAGTAAAGAGCTAGAGGAACCACAAGTTAAGTCCAATCCTGTTGAACCCATAGTTGAAGAACTCATAAGTCTCAAAGAAGCAACTCAGAAAGAGTAGGAACATCAGGATCAAGCTGCAAAGGAATCTAAGTCAGGCGCTTCTTCATCTTTACCTTCTTCTTCTTCACAACCTTCCTCTTCATCTGATGTTACACTTATTACCACTACACTTCCTCTAGTTAGACCCCCATTACCATTTCCTCAGAGGTTCAAAAACCAGAAGCTTGATCAGTAGTTTGCTAAATTTCTTGAGGTTTTTAAGAAGCTTCACATTAACATTCCTTTCGCGGATGCTTTAGAGCAAATGCCTAGTTATGTGAAGTTTATGAAGGATTAGAGGATTATAAGACAGTGGCCTTGACTGGAGAGTGTAGTGCCATTATTCAGAGGAAATTACCCCCCAAGCTCAAAGATTCAGGTAGTTTTACCATACCTTGCACCATAGGAGATTAGTTCTTTGGTAGAGCCCCTTGTGATCTAGGAGCTAGTATAAACCTTATGCTTTGGTCCATATACCAGAAGCTAGGAATAGGAGATGCAAAGCCCACCACAGTGACCCTAGAATTAGTTGATAGATCCATTAAATATCCGAAGGGGATCATTAAGGACGTGCTAGTTAAGGTGGACAAGTTTATTTTCCCTGCAGATTTTATCGTGTTAGATATGGAGGAAGATAGGGAAGTCCTCATTATTCTAGGCAGACCTTTCCTAGCTACTGGTAGGACATTAATTGACGTACAAAAAGGGGAATTAACCATGAGAGTCTTAGATCAGGAGGTGACATTTAATGTTTTCCAACCTTTGAAGCTCCCAGATGACTCTCAAGAGTGTTTTAAGATAGAGGTTAAGGAAGATAAAATGTTTGAGCATAGGAAATCTAAGAGAAAGATGGAAGTAGATAGAGCTCAGGAGGATTTAACTATTAACATTCTGTCACCATTCTGGATGATCCTCCTACTCTTTGCACTGCTGCTGAGTGTTGTGTTCTTTAGCTGCATTTGAAGTGGCTATGTTTTCCTTTTCACTTTTTGTATATAGTTCTTTTTCTTTTTCTTTTCTGTTGTTTCTTTCTTTGTTTATTTTGCAGGTTTATTTTCTAAGTCTTACGCTTTCAATAAAAGCTTCAGTTGTTCATCACCATCAGATAGGGGAGTACTCTGTTCTTGAGCTTAATTGTTTATATTATCTGCACACTGAGGACACTGTGCACTTTAAGTTTGGGGGAGGGGATACTACTTGAGCATCTTTCGAAAAGTTGGGCAAAATTGAAAATTTTATAATTTTTTTTTCAAAAATCTGAGCGTAAACTATTTGATTTTGGGATGATTTAGTGCTTAGCATGTAGTTTTCCCATATTCCGATGATATGACCCCATGATTAAGTCTGATTTTGATTTGACTAAGAAGCATGATTATAGGAAAAGCATGAAGCTGAATTCTTGAATTTGTCTAGATTCTGATTGTGACTTCCTCATCTTATGCACATGTCATGTCATGTCATGAATCTGTATATTTATTTAGAGAAAGCTTATGTGGACTTAGGATTGCATTTGTTTAGTTGATTTTGTGTATCATATTCTAGAATTTGTTTGATCTAATCTCGAGGTGAAATATTAGATCACACTTAATTAGGGAGATGATTTAGGCCATCTTTGGATCGTTTGAGCCTTTCGAGCCATCCTTATACATACTTTATCCCTAGTCACCCATCCGGGCCAAACAAGCCTTTCTCTGTAAATACACCCATACCCCGAAAGCATGAAAGTCATTGGGATATATTTTGAGGTTTGTACATATGGGTGTCTGGTGATAGTGAATGTTCAAAAAATTAAAAATAAAAAAATGAAAGAAAAAAAAAAAGAAGAAAGAAGAAAAATACAAAAATAAAAAACCCTTCCTCTCCATCTTCCAGATTACTTACAGTGATTCTACTGCACCCACGCACTAGAGGTTATGGATGAAGTAGTCCGACCTTTCATCAGATCACTAGTAGCAATGAGGTATAGCTTTACTTTTGCTTCAGACATGATGCATAGCATAGACACTAATGTACATGACAGTCGGGATGTAATAGATGTAAATGATTTTGTACAGAGTTTTAGTTACGCAGTGTAGATGAATGTATGTACTGAATGTCATGAGATCCTGAGATGAGAATTGAAATTGTGTTGCGGATATGGGTTGAAAATTATAAACTGCGTTTTAAACTCTGCAGGTTGGGTTAAGTTATAATGCAGTCGTTATGTTGCCGAATTTTATAAAAGAATAAGAGTTAAGAAACTGATATAGACAGGAACACAACTCAGTTAAATAGGTTAAAAAGTTTTAAAATTGCCCTATTTTTTGAGGTTTCGGGCGTGACAGTTTGCATGGTATCAGAGCAATAGTTGTGTGATACTGTCTATGTTTAGAAGTAAGATTAGATTACATCTCAAAGTGTCTATGTTTATCTGGTAATAAAGTAAGCGTATATATCAAATTATGACCAAATTCTTGCAGATAGTAGATCACTAACCATGAGTGGTAGACGGGGCCGTCCACAGAGACAGGCTCAACCCGTTCCCCCATCCCCACCTCAACCCGAGGCCCTACTGAGGGAATAAGGAGGCTCGAGGAGACAGTACATGGTATGATGGAAGGACTTACCACTCTTACCACTATGTTTGCTCAGTAATTTGGGACACATACACCTGGCACAGATACAACTACTCCTACGCCTAATCCTCCTCAACCAATAGTTCCTCCAGTAGCCCCAATCCCTCAGCCAACAGTTCCCCAGCATAGGGATGACAGAGAGACTCAAAGGGTGCGAGACTTCTTGTGCATGCATCCTCCAGAGTTCACAGTGGTTAAGGACCCGGTTAAGGCTGAGGAGTGGATAGTGGATATTGAGTCGATCTTCCAATTGTTGGGGTGTACTGATAGGGAGAGAGTGACCATGGTGGGTTATATGACGAAGGGTCAGGCTAAGTTTTGGTGGAGATCCACACAGAGGATATTAGCTGAGGATCCCTCAGAAATCACATGGGATACTTTCTTAGTTGCATTTCGAGAGTAGTATGTGCCACATTCAGCTCAAAAGAAGATGCAGTCAGAGTTTTTAGATTTGAGATAGGGAAGTTCTACAGTAGATGAGTATGAGAACGAATTTACGACCTTGATGAGATACGATCTAGAGACAGTTAGAGATCCCGAGGGCCGGACAGAGAGATTTTTGGCAGGATTGAGATCCAAGATCAGAGATAGGTTGTTGGGTTAGAACATTGTGGATTTCAAAGATGCTCTAAGGTGAGCCCAAGAGTTAGAGAGGTACTTAGATATTACTCAAGCAGAGCATGGTTTTAGAAGATCAGTCAAAGATAAGGGGAAGAGAGTAGTTACTTCTCGACATGATTTGGGAGGGGGTCAACCCAAGAGACAGAGAGTGGAAGGACCTCAAATAGGGGCTGGTAAGCCCAAGACTACAGTGGGTACTATGGATGTTATCAAAGGTTCTGAGACGAGAGTGCCATGATGCAGGACACGTGGCAAGATGCACCCTGGACCTTACCGAGCGAGTACATTTACTTGCTATAGATGTGGTGAAGTAGGGCACATAATGAGAGATTGTCCACTTATGAGGTCTCAAGAACCTCGAGAGGAACCTAGACTGATTGAGAGACCGGCTCAAGCTCCACAGAGGCAAGCACCCTCGAAAAGAGCTACATCTGCAGATAAGGGCAAGAAGCCTGTCTCATAGGGTTGAGTCTATGCCATTGATAAGGAGATAGCTGATAATTCTATTTTTTATAGAATTATTTGTGCTTAAACTCCTAATTATTTATTTAATCCCCATATTATTTTATTAATAATCCTCTTTATTTAATTAAAATTCTTTAATGTGCAGATAAATTAAATCCGGATGAAACTCAGTCGTTTCAGATGAAATTGGGCTGAAAATGAGTTAAAGGAGACCGGACCACTTCCAATTTGCAGACCAAGTCATCAGTCATCTGGGCACGCGTGATACCAGGTGTCCGTATTTTATTTGCTCCGAAACGATAAGATCGAAGGACACCGTGCCAGCCCTATGGAAGACACACGTCAGGCCACATCGCACAGCTAATTGGACAAAAAGACTGATGACGTGAAAATATCTACTCTCCAGCAAATTAAATGAAGACAAGTGGCCAAACAATACCAACTCATCTAGGATGAAAATTTACCATTGTACCCCTATGTTTCTGTATAAATAGAACATGATGGCAATTGAAAAAGGGAGTAGAAAGGAGGAGTAGTGTAGGAAATTAGGAAGTAACCTAGGTTAGGAGTAGTGTAGAGTAATTTAGGAGTAGTTTTAATTTAGTTTTATTCTAGATTAAATTTTTCATTACTATGTTTTAATTTCTTGTTTCCTTTTAGAATTTTCATTAGTTTATTTTAAGCACTTGTTTTAGCTAGATTTAAACACTTTTACTTTGTCATTTTCAATTTTTTTTATGAAGCAAGTTTTTTTTTTCGGTTACTATGTTTTCTTTTACTGTTCATCTAGCTGCATTTTTCTTTTCTTGATCTTACGGTGCAATCGGCTAGATTCAGGGGAGCTTGAGCTAGTGAACAATACCATTTCTTCATCCCGTTGCCCCCTGTTTCATGTTTATTGCCTGCTTTATTCTTTCTCTTTTACATTTTCTAGCTTAAGTGCTTTATCATTCTGTTCCTTTTTTACTTCCTATTTACTGTTGATCGGGTTGTGAAGGTGCTGGTGACAGCAGTGCATCCTTCAATTCTTCCCATGCTCTTCTTTATTTATGTCCTTTAGTTTTGATTTTAGTTTGCTTAAATTTTAACCCTTAGCATAATCCTGATTAATTAGCTCCATTTGTTATTTTGTTTTCCATTTTTTTCTGCACTGAATCGTGTTGAGCTTTAAGTGTTGCCAAGCTTTACTGATCTCAATTTCACTGCTCCCTTATTTCTGGTTTAGCTTTTGGTTTTATATTAGATACTGTGTGCTACTGCGATGTGCTGTGAAGCTTGGTTCCGTTGCCGGGACTATATAACTCCAGCAGTACATGGAGAACGCTGATAATGAAATTAATCCCAGACCGAGCTTGTTTTACTAATGGTATTGTGTGAAGAAAGACAATCTGGAGGGGTACAGTACACGGACTTGGGTGGCAGATGATGCGCCTGATTGTTCGTGTACTGCTTGGACTAAAGCAAATCAAGGATGGTGCTGAAACACCATCGTGAGCACTGCCTGGAGCATAACAGAACCGAGGAATAGCAGCTGCCTGTAGGATTTGTTACAGATTACCAATACGTGACCATTGTATAAAGATGCACTTTTGGTGTCCTGTTGCTGTATGTGAGGAGAGGATGGATGCGGCTCTGAAAATTCTGAACATGTAACGGAAGCAGAGCAATGCAGCAGAAACGTATACGGGAGCAGAAGCAAACAAATGGTATTACACATGTACTGCTGGCAGCTGAGTAATGGCATTGAGGAGCAACAACAGCTGGTGCCGAGGACAACGTCTGCAGACCGAGAGCACAACTGGAGCAGAGGATGACTGCAGTAGTAAGCGGACAGCAACAGCTCCTGGAAATGTTGGACAAAATGAAGAAGATGCACAGTACACATGCACAATCGGGACCACTTTGTTTTACAATTTGTTAAGGCCATGTTTGGCTATGTCATTTTAATCATGTTGCTATAGTTTAATGCATTTTTAGTATTTTCATGCATTTGTTAGTTGTTAGTTAGTTAGTTTAGTCAAGTAAAATGGTAGATTAGTTTTCATATTTTTGCATGTTAATTTAATTTGTAGTGTTAATTTTTTAGTTAGTAGTTAATTTTATATTATATGTTTTAGGACTTTATTTTAGTTTAGTTGCATTTAGAGTTAATTTAGATTAATTATGTTTCGTGCATTTTAGGTTAGTTAATTTGCAATTTTTATTAGTTTAATTACATGCATTGTTATTTTTAAGTTTGTTTAAATTTTAGTTTAATTAATTTTATTGCTTTATTTTCATAATTGCATTTTATTTTAATTGCGTTAATTAGTTTTAACTGTTTTAATTATTTTTGTAGGTTTTTTTTATTTTAATTGCGTGGAGCACTGTAAGTAATTTTGCTCGATTTTATTTCCTTTATTTTATAGTTTTATTATTTTATTGCTTTTAGTATTTTTAATTCTAGCTATGTAGATCACCCACCTTAATTTCATAATTCGCTAGAATATACTTAGGGTAAGATTAACCGGTAGTTAATTAGGCTAACCAACTTCTTTGTAGGACGATAATCCGAGACTCAAATCTCATTATTACTTGTACGACCCGCGCACTTGTGGACAATACCCTTAGGGCATGTCAAGTTTTTGGCGCCGTTGCCGGGAAGTCTTAATTAGCCATTAATTAATATCGGTGAAATTATGCTTAGGTGTAATTCTAGCTTGTAAATATTTAGGTTGTAAATATTTAGATCCTTAGTTTAATTTAGTTAATTTTCTCCATTTAAGAAAAAATTCTAAGGACTTTTCGATGATTGCATGCTTAGAGCCAGAAGTTTTGATTGCTTTCCTTTAGATCCTAAAATCGAACGCACTCATAGAAAAATTCGAAAGGACTCTAGGAAATTTATAGCTCCGCTGCAAAGCATCATGGCAGAAAATAGGAAAATTAGGACCGTTGGAGATTATGCAATGCCGACTATTGGAGGTTATTATATCGGCATTAGGCCACCAGCTATCCCTGCTAATAATTTTGAAATTAAGCCTTCCATCCTCCAGATGATCCAAACATCTTTACAGTTCAGTGGGCTTCCACACGATGACCCACATGCTCACCTTGGGCAATTCTTGGACTTGTACAACACGTTCAAACATAATGGATTATTTGATGATGCGCTTAGGCTAAGATTATTCCCCTTCTCACTTAGGGATAGGGCGGGACACTGGTTAACCTCCCTGCCTCCAGTATCCATTTCTACATGGGACGAGTTAGCCCATCAATTTCTATCTAAGTTTTTCCCTCCCTTTAAAATTGCTCAACTCCGTAGTAATATATCTTCCTTTGCCCAGTACGACTCTGAATCTCTTTATGAAGCATGGGAAAGATATAAGGACCTTCTTAGGAAGTGCCCTCACCATGGCCTACCATTATGGCTGCAAGTCCAGACCTTCTATAACAGACTTACAAGCCAGAATAGGACCATTGTTGACGCTGCTGCAGGTGGAGTGCTAATGTGTAAAACAGAGGAGGAAGCTTATGAGCTCTTGGACAAGATGGCGACTAACAACTATCTATGGTCCTCGGATAGGCAATTGCTAAAGAAGTCGACGAGTATTTATAAGCTCAACACACTGTCTACCTTGACCTCTCAAGTCGCTAATCTTACGAAGAAGGTAGAGTCGCTCAGTTCCCAGCATAATCCTTCTACCAGTCCTAATCTGATTTATTCTGTCCAAAGTCCTTTCCCTTCATGCTATCTGTGTAGTGGTACACACTCTATGGATAGGTGTCCACGTAACCTAGAATCGGTTCAGTATGTTGCTCCACTTTAGAAGCAACAGAACAACCCTTTGTCAAACACCTACAACCCAGGGTGGAGGAACCATCATAACTTCTCCTGGAGCCAAAACCAAGGGCAAACTTCTAGCTCTAGACCTGTAGAACCCCCTAGTTTTCAAGCTCCACTGGTTCAGGTACCACCACAAGCGTAATTTCCACCTGAATTTCAGCATCATCCACCTCACTTCCATCAACCACCACCACCACAACCTATGCAGCCCCAACATTACCACATACCAGCAGCTGAGAAGAAGCTGACATTAGAGGAGATGTTCTCAACGATCCTATAAAATCAAGCTGCTTCAATTAAGAACTTAGAAGTTCAGGTGGGGCAAATAGCTAATGCTCTTAACCAGTGTCCACAAGAGACCCTTCCTAGTAACACTGAAGTTAATCCTGTTAAGTAAAGGGAGGGTAAGGAACATGTTAGATCCATCACCCTTAGGAGTGGCAGAGAGCTAGATGAGCCACAAGTTAAGTCTGGACTTGAACAGCCCATAATTGATAAACACATAGGTTCTAACGAAGCAGCTTAGAAAGAGGAGGAACATCAGGATCGGGCTGCAAAGGAAACAAAGCTAGGCGCTTCTTCATCTTCACCTTCTTCTTCTTCACCACCTTCCTCGTCCTTTGAATCTACACAGGTTCCCACTACATTACCTCTAGTTAGACCACCAGTACCTTTTCCTCAGAGGTTTCAAAACCAAAAGCTTCAACAATAATTTGCTAAATTTCTTGAGGTTTTTAAGAAACTTCACATCAACATTCCTTTCGCAGATGCTTTAGAGCAAATGCCAAGTTATGTGAAGTTTCTGAAGGATATCCTCTATAGGAAAAGAAGATTGGAAGAGTACGAGACTATGGCCTTAACGGGGGAATGTAGTGCAATTATCCAGAGGAAATCACCCCCCAAGCTCAAGGATCTCGAGAGTTTTTCCATACCCTGCACTATTGGAAATCTATTCTTTAGTAGAGTCCAGTGTGATTTAGGAGCTAGTATCAATCTAATGCCTTTGTCTATCTATCAGAAGTTAGGAATAGGGGATGTCAAGCCCACCACAGTGACCCTTCAGCTAGCTGATCGATCAATTAAATATCCAAAGGGGGTCATTAAGGATGTCTTAGTAGAGGTGGACAAGTTTATTTTCCCTGCAGATTTTATTGTACTAAATATGGAGGAAGACAGGGAAGTCCCCATTATTTTAGGCAGACCTTTCTTAGCTACTGGTAGGATGATAATTGATATGGAAAAGGGGGAGTTGACTATGAGAGTCCTAGATCAGGAAGTAAAGTTTAATGTTTTTAAACCTTTGAAGCTCTCTGATGACTCTTAAAAGTGTTTTAATATGGATATTGAGGATATAAGTCTTGAGCATAGGAAATCTCAAAGAAGGAGGGAAGTAGCTAGAGTTCAGGAGGAGTTAACTGTCGACATTTTATCACCACTCTGGTTGATCCTCCTACTCTTCGTACTGCTACTGAGTGTTGTGTTCTTTAGCTGCATTTGAAATGGTTGTATTTCTCTTTTCACTTTGTATATAGTTCTTTTTCTTTTTTCTTTTCTGATTATTTCTTTCTTTATTTATTTTGCAGGTGTCTTTACTAGTTTTATGTTTTCAATCAAGCTTCGATTGTTCATCATCATCAGAAAGGGGAGTACTTTGTTTATGAACTTCAATTCTTATATTATCTGCACACTGAGGACACTATGCACTTTAAGTTTGGGGGAGGGGATATCACTTAAGCATTTTTAAAAAATATGGGCAAAATTGAAAATTTTTCAAATTTTTTTCGAAAATCTGAGCTTAAACTGTTTGATTTTGGGATGATTTAGTGCTTAGCATGTAGTTTTCCCATATTCCGATGATATGACCCCATGATTAAGTCTGATTTTGATTGAATGAGAAGCATGATTATAGGAAAAGCATGAAGTTAAATTCTTGAATTTATCTTGATTCTGATTGTGATTTCCTCATCTTACGCACATGTCATGTCATGAATCTGTATAATTATTTAGAGAAAGCTTATGTGGACATAGGATTGCCTTTGTTTAGTTGATTTTGTGCATCATATTCTAGAATTTTCTTGATCTGATATCGAGGTGAAATATTAGATCACACTTAATTTGGGAGATGATTTAGACCATCTTTGGATCGTTTGAGCCTTTTTAGCTATCCTTGTACATATTTTATCCCTAGTCACCCATCTGGGCCAAATAAGTTTTTCTCTATAAATAGACCTGCTTAATTTTCGGTAGCTTAAATACTTTGTTCCTATCCCTTACCCCGAAAGCATGAAAAGTCATTGGATATATTGTGAGCTTTGTACATAATGGGTATCTGGTGATAGTGAAAATTCAAAAAAAAAAATGAATGAAGAAAAAGAAAAAGAAAATGAAAAGGAGAAAGAAGAAAGAAGAAAAATACAGAAATAGAATAAAATGTTTAGTGAAATAAATAAGTTGGGGGAAATAAATAGAGCTCTTACATTAAAGATCCTAGAAGTAATGCATGTTAAGGGGTAATTAAACCTAAATCGACTTTATCATACCCTAACCCCAGCCTTACATTACAAGCTTAATAAAGTCCTACTGATATTTGGTTAAGTGTGACTACATTAGTGGAGAGAGAAGTGAAAAGCAAACTTATGGGAATGATCACATGTCATTGACTATGCATTCACTATGTTTGCATAATCTGATCCGAGTGATGCCAGGTGTCCGTATTTTATTTGCTCCGAAACGATAAGATCGAAGGACACTATGCCAACCCTCTGGAAGACACACGCCGGGCCACATCGCACAGCTAATTAGACAAAATATCTACTCTACAGCAAATCAAATGAAGACAAGTGACCAAACAATGCCAACTCATCTAGGATGAAAATTTACCATTGTACCCCTATGTTTGTGTATAAATAGAACATGATGGCAATTGAAAAAGGGAGTAGAAAGGAGGACTAGGGTAGGAAATTAGGAAGTAGCCTAAGTTAGGAGTAGTGTAGAGTAATTTAGGAGTAGTTTTAATTTAGTTTTATTCTAGATTAAATTTTTCATTACTATGTTTTAATTTCTTGTTTCCTTTTAGAATTTTCGTTAGTTTATTTTAAGCACTTGTTTTAGCTAGATTTAAACACTTTTACTTTGTCATTTTCAATTTTTTTTATGAAGCAAGTTTTTTTTTCGGTTACTATGTTTTCTTTTACTGTTCATCTAGCTGCATTTTTCTTTTCTTGATTTTACGGTGCAATCAGCTAGATTCAGGGGAGCTTGAGCTGGTGAACAATATCCATTTCTTCATCCCGTTGCCCCCTGTTTCATGTTTATTGCCTGCTATATTCTTTCACTTTTACATTTTCTAGCTTAAGTGCTTTATCATTCTGTTCCCTTTTACTTCCTATTTACTGTTGATCGGGTTGTGAAGGTGTTAGTGACAGCAGTGCATCCTTCAATTCTTCCCATGCTCTTCTTTATTTATGTTCTTTAGTTTTGATTTTAGTTTGCTTAAATTTTAACCCTTAGCATAATCCTGATTAATTAGCTCCATTTGTTATTCTGTTTTCCATTTTTTTTCTGCACTAAATCGTGTTGAGCTTTAAGTGTTGCCAAGCTTTACTGATCTCTATTTCACTGCTCCCTTATTTCTGGTTTAGCTTTTGGTTTTATATTAGATACTGTGTGCTACTGCGATGTGTTGTGAAGCTTGGTTCCGTTGCCAGGACTGTATAACTCCAGTAGTACATGGAGAATGCTGATAATCAAATTAATCTAAGACCAAGCTTGTTTTACTAATGGTATTATGTGAAGAAAGACAATCTGGAGGGGTACAGTACACGAACTTGGGTGGCAGACGATGTGCCTGATTGTTTGGGTACTGCTTGGACTAAAGCAAATCAAGGATGGTGCTGAAACACCATCGTGAGCACTGCTTAGAGCATGACAGAACCGAGGAATAGCAGCTGCCTGTAGGATTTGTTGCAGATTTCCAATACGTGACCATTGTATAAAGATGCGCTTTTGGTGTCCTGTTGATGTATGTGAGGAGAGGATGGATGCGGCTCTGAAAATTCTGAACAGGTAACGGAAGCAGAGCAATGCAGCAGAAAAGCATACGGGAGCAGAAGCAAACAAATGGTATTACACATGTACTGCTGGCAGCTGAGTAATGGCATTGAGGAGCAACAACAGCTGGTGCCGAGGACAACGTCTACAGACCGATAGCACAACTGGAGCAGAGGATGACTGCAGTAGTAAGCGGACAGCAGCAGCTCCCAGAAATGTTGGACAAAATGAAGAAGATGCATAGTACACTGCACAATCGGGACCACTTTGTTTTACAATTTGTTAAGGCCATGTTTGGCCGTGTCATTTTAATCATGTTGCTATAGTTTAATGCATTTTTAGTATTTTCATGCATTTGTTAGTTGTTAGTTAGTTAGTTTAGTCAAGTAAAATGGTAGATTAGTTTTCATATTTTTGCATGTTAATTTAATTTGTAGTGTTAATTTTTTAGTTAGTAGTTAATTTTATATTGTATGTTTTAGGACTTTATTTTAGTTTAGTTGCATTTAGAGTTAATTTAGATTTATTATGTTTCATGCATTTTAGGTTAGTTAATTTGCAATTTTTATTAGTTTAATTACATGTATTGTTATTTTTAAGTTTGTTTAAATTTTAGTTTAATTAATTTTATTGCTTTATTTTCATAATTGCATTTTATTTTAATTGCGTTAATTAGTTTTAACTATTTTAATTATTTTTGTAGGTTTTTTATTTTAATTGCGTGGAGCACTGTAAGTAATTTTGCTCGATTTTATTTCATTTATTTTATAGTTTTATTATTTTATTGCTTTCAGTATTTTTAATTCTAGCTATGTAGATTACCCACGTTAATTTCATAATTCGCTAGAATATACTTAGAGTAAGATTAACTGGTAGTTAATTAGGCTAACCAACTTCTCTGTGAGACGATAATCCGGGACTCAAATCTCATTATTACTTGTACGACCCGTGCACTTGCGGACAATACCCTTAGGGCGTGTCAATAGCTGATACATCCTCCGACACTATCAGAGGTACTTCCTTGTCTGTAACCATGAAGCACATGTATTGTTTGACCCAAGTTCCACACACTCTTTTGTGTCACCATAATTTGTATTAAGTTGAATAGGAAACCTGAGTCACTAGATTACATGCTACATATAAGTACACCGATGCACGTATTGCAAAATACTGATATGATATGGAAGGATTGTGAAATCATGGTAGGAGATAAGAAATTTCTAGCAGATCTAGTTTTACTAAACGTGAAGGATTTTGATGCAATATTAGGCATGGATTGGTTAGCTACCAATCGCGTGAATGTAGACTGCTACACTAAGACTTTGACCTTCTCCTTACCAGAAAAGTTCAATGTATGTTTTGCGAGAAAGAAATAAAAGTGCACGGTGATGAAAGTTTTTGTGTTATGTGTTAGGTGAAGATATGATATATATATATATATATATATGTGTGTGTGTGAGATTAACGTATAATTTTTTTTTTCTTGTGTGAAGGATACATTATCTTTATTTCTGATGAGAGTCGGGAACCACCAAGTATACAGGATGTTTCGGTGGTATGTGAGTTTCTCGATGTATTTCTAGAGGACTTACCGGGGTTACCACCTGAGAGAGAGGTTGAATTTGCCATTGAGTTAGTACCAGAAACTCAACCCATCTCCAACCCACCTTATTGAATTGCACTAGTAGAATTAGAGGAATTAAAGAAGCAGTTGCAAGAACAACTCGATAAGGGGTTTATAAGACCTAGTGTGTCACCATGGGTGTAAGACCCGAGTTTTATCATAAGAACAAAAGGAATGAATAGAAATTTTTGAGTGCATTTAAAAATGCAAAAGGATTGAAATGGTATTCCCGAACACGTGAAGGGTAAAATGGTCAAAAGACCAAAATTCAATATTAATCGGGATAAGAAAATTTAATTAAAAATAATGGCTTGAGAAATCTTGATCAATAACGAAGAAATAATTAAATTTCAGATTAAATTGATCAAGATATGAATTTGTTGGAATAAACCGAAATTTTCGTATCGAAAAATAATCCCGAAAATAATCGAAAAATATACTGAAAAAGTAAAATCAGACTGATAAATTTATTTACGGATTAAATGAATAAAATAGTATTTTTTAAAGATATTTTGGCAATTTTAATATATTTTAATGAATAAAATAATAATAAAATTTAATTATAAATAATATAAAAAATAAATTATAAATAAATGAAATGAAAAAAAAAGAAGGAAAACGAATCTGGAAATTTCGAAACAGGAAACCCAAAACGCGAAGGAAAACGCGAAATGTAGACCGAGGAAGAGATCGCCGGCAGAGCCACCACCGACGACTAAGGAGGCTTGACGCCCACCGAAAAAGGAAGCCTAACATCGGGCGAACCACCAGTAGCCAAGACGCGCCGTGGAAATCGTCGAAAAACATCGAAAAACGAAAGAGAGGCTAAGGGGAAGACACGTCGATCGGCGGCCATCGGCGCCAATTCGAGCGACACTGAGGCCTGATTTAGGAAGCCCATGCAATTACGCGTCGAACGGCGGTGGTGAGACGCCGGGAACCGGCTGAACGGCGCCTGAAGGACCAAATGATGCCGAACCGAACTGAACCACTGAATCGAATCGAATCGAACCGGACCGAACTGGTGGTCTAAACTGGGTTGAACCAGACCGAACCGGTTCAGCCAAAAAGAGAAAAAAAAAAGGAAGACAAAAGGTAAAAAGAAAAAGAGAAAAAATTGAAAAAAATTCCAGTGATGCAATCGAGCTTCGGGTAAGTCGGTAAGCGGTCGAATTGACCGATTTAAATTCCAGAATATTTAATTTGATTAATATCCAACTGGAAATTTACCCGAAAAATTATTTAAATGTGTAGCTCGACAATTAACATCAATCGAGAGCTCGAGACAGCCTCGATTCGTGTACTATCATGAAATCACTTGTAAGTAACCCTTATTTTCGATAATTTTACGTCGATATGCATGTTAGAATTTACCGCATAAATTACGGATTTAATTTCCACATTAAATGAATTAAATTTTGGAAATTGGGATAAATTGTCGTAAATAATTTCTAAGCTGTCTGAGAGTTTAGAACGAGGCTAAATAAATACTGCTGGACCCAATGAGCCCAATAGGCCTCGATAAAGTGTGGTAAACGGGCTTAAGGTCGATTAAGGCCCATTATGGTATAATCGGGCCCAATATGGGTAAACGGGCCAATGATTTAAATTAAGCCCAGAAAATATGAAATACAATTAAATTGTATTGTAATTGACCTGATGAATGTGTATACGCAGTTCCGGAGATTGGATTGGGAGCAAATCGGACTGCGTGACGAGACATCGGTGTAAAGGTCAGACTGTACAAAAAAATGAGGTAAGGGAATTGTGTGAGTAGCTAAAGGTAGCTACGCGTATTTTAATAGTTTTTCTGTACACTGAATATGTATGTATACCTTCATTATGTATAATGATCCTAAAAGTGGTTTAAATGATTTTAAGGATCGAATTAGGTGAAAAGACTATTTTACCCCTATTGAGGGAAGTTCATCTAAGGATGGTGAAAGCATGACATGCATGAAATGCATGATTTAAGGAATTTTATGATTAAGGAATTTTATTGCTTTTAATCAAAGCAAAGCGATAGATTGGCCAGTAATTGCATGAATTTCACATGATAACACTACGTAAGTGTTATTTATATTTAAATGGAAATTTCTTTAGAAAACGGCCAACTATCAAGTTTATATGGAAACAGATAGTGCCGACACATAGTTCGCACTATATCTGCGTTTCTGAATGTGCATAAATATGCTAGAGCGGTTGCTCGCTTTGACTTGTGTGACATCATATGCATGAAATGTGCTAGAGCGGTTGCTCGTACTGATTTTTATTATTGTGAAATGCATGAGAGGTGCTGGAGCCTAGCTCGCACTCTGTTTTGACATGTTTTAACTTGTTTTGAAGTCGTATGCATAAAATGGTGCTGGAGTGATTGCTCGCACTAGTTTTTATGATTTAACATGCATAAGAGATGCTGGAGCTTAGCTCGCATCTTGTTTTGATATGATATTGCATAAAAGTCGTGCTAGAGTGTAACTCGCACGAGATTTGATTTAATTATGCATAAAGCCGTGCTAGAGTGTAACTCGCACGAGATTTGATTTACT
This sequence comes from Firmiana major, assembly GCA_033439115.1. Classification (NCBI taxonomy): domain Eukaryota; kingdom Viridiplantae; phylum Streptophyta; class Magnoliopsida; order Malvales; family Malvaceae; genus Firmiana; species Firmiana major. The sequence goes on along the minus strand of CM065908.1, from coordinate 36,820,650 downwards.
TGAGCATTCATTTGTGCTAGAGCGTTGCTCGCATAAAATTTTATATGGTTTTATAATTCATTTTAAAACCGTACTAGAGTTTTTCTCGTACGAGGTTTTCACTGAGTTTTTATACATATTCGTACTCGAGCATTGCTCGTACGTGGATTTTACTTGAAATTATAATCAGTTTAAGTCGTACTGGAGCACTGCTCGTACGCAGATTTTACTGATATTTATGAAATCGTGCTAGACCTTCGCTCGCACGAGGTTTTCTGATATCATGAACATGCATGGAGCTGTGCTAGAGCTTCACTCGTACAGGGATTTATATTACATGCATATAGTCGTGTTGGAGCCTCCTGTAGACTGTGTCATAGTGAGATGATATGCTCATACGTGCATTCTGAGACAGAGATGATATGGGAGGATAAGACCTATTGCAGGCACCCCTGATTGAGCTTGGGTTCACGGAGTACATTGTACTGTGTATATCACGCGGAGTACGTTGTACAGTGGGGATTGTTGGAGTGGAGTGGCATTAGCCACGAGGCAGCAAGCCTTGCCCTCGCAATCCTGGTGTTATGTTGTTCTGGCGGGTAGGACAACCCACCTCCCGTTTCAGGTGTGATACCCCGCACACTCGGTACCGTGTTGCCAGGGATCACTAGGATATGGCCATAGTCCTCGATGTTACTGATATAATCAATTACATGTCTCACATGATATAACTTGTGGTCTGATAGACCAGGGTAGACCCGAAGGAGGGGTCAGGCCCCCGATTTTTTGATTTTATGATATGTGACCCTGAAATAAGGGTGGTTTTATAACCGAAGTTTTATAAAGAATTTTATTGAATTGTTTTATGAGATGATTGACCCGGAAGGGTTAGTTTTTACTGCAGTTTTAATGAATTGATTTAAATGCAGTAGCATGATGATGTTTTCCATGCTTTCATTTCAAATTCATGATTTGTCTTACATGACATGAAAGAATGCATGATCGTGTTTTACTTCATGCTCATTATGATTTAATGATGTCACATAAAATGTCTTTGATGCATGAATTATATGATTTCTATATGCAAAAATAGTTTTGATAAACTATGGCATTTAAATATGCATGATTTTGTGCATGAAATTTTAATGAAAAGAAATGGATTTAAGGGCATGGCATTATGAGCATGTAGATAGTGGAGCTATCTACTTACTTGCATAATTTCCTTACTGAGCGTGTGGTTTGCTCACCCCCCTTATTTTTTCATCTTTTCAGAGCACTCACAGTAATTAGTAAGCGGCTGAGGACTTGCATGCTTGGTATTCGTTGCTTCCCATCGAGAGACAGGTATACACATTTGTAGGGATTTGTATCTAAATATATAATGCACAGTACTGTAAATAGATATGATGTCGGGGATGTAGGGTTATAAATACCATTGAGTATGTATTTTTTTAAAGTCAAAAGATAGTAAACTTTGATAAATGAATGTGAATATGGAAATGGAATGGCAAATAAGTGTGAGGTGACTAACACCGAATCATAGCCCAACTGTGTTGTAGGATGGTCATGATGAGAGAAATGTAAGAATTAAATAATAAATGGAAAAGCGAAAAAAAAATTACTCTGATTTTTAGGTAATTTGGGTCGTGATAATGGGTGCTCCGGTATTGTTCGTCAGAAAGAAGGATGGTAGTCTCCGCCTTTGCATAGACTAAGGCTTTTAAATAAAGCAATAGTTAAGAATAAGTATCCCCTACCGAGGATAGATGATTTGTTTGACCAGTGAGTGGGGCTTCAATATTTTTGAAGATACACTTGAGATCGGGTTACCATCAGCTAAGGATTAAAGAGGCTGATATACCAAATACAGCTTTTAGGACCCGATATGGGCACTATGAGTTTTTGGTGATGCCTTTTGGAATGACTAATGCCCCAGCTGCATTTATGAGCCTTATGAATGATGTATTTTGAGAATACTTGGATAGATTTGTGATAGTGTTCATCAATGACATCTTGATCTATTCTAGAACCCGAGAAGAGCACGAGTAGCATTTAAGGATTGTGCTCCAGACTCTTTGTGAGAAGAAACTATATGGTAAATTCAGTAAGTGTACATTCTGGCTAGAGTAGATTTCCTTCCTCAGACATGTAGTATCTAAGGATGGGGTGTCTGTAGATTCGTCCAAGGTAGAGACAATGTTGCAATGGGAACGACCGAGGACAGTTACGGAGGTCAAAAGTTTCTTGGGATTGGTAAGGTACTACTGATGATTTGTTAAGGGGTTTTCACGGATAGCAGCTCCATTAACCAGATTAACCCGTAAGGAGGTTCCGTTTGTATGGACAGAGCAGTGTGAGCAGAGCTTCCAAGAGCTCAAACGACAGTTAACTACGGTGCCAATCTCGACCTTTTCGAGTGGTTCTAGGGGATATGTGGTGTATAGTGATGCTTCCCACCAGGGTCTCAGCTATGTGCCGAGGCATCATGGTAGAGTGGTAGCTTATGGATCCCATCATCTAAAGGATCATGAGCGAAACTACCCTACTCACGATTTAGAGTTAGCCGCAGTAGTTTTTGTACTCAAGATATGATGACATTATTTGTATAGAGAGAGATTTCAGATCTTCACTGACCATAAGAGTCTCGAGTATTGTTTGCTCAGAAGGAGCTCAATATGAGACAACAAAGATGGATAGAGATCCTGAAAGACTATGACTACGAGATCTTGTATCATCCGGGCAAGGCGAATGTAGTAGCTGATGCCCTGAGTAGAAAGGGTATGGTGTCCTACATGACGATCAGAGAGTGGGATTTGTTGGGACAGTTGTCGAGCTCAGGATCAGTGTAGATGAGGTTGAGCATGGATACATGGCTAGCCTAGGGATGGAGCCTAGTATACTAGATCAGATTAGAGCTGGGCAGAGGAATGATCAGAAATTACTGGATATGGTTAGCCAGGCAGAGGAGAGATCGTAATCTGAGTTTACGGTCAGTGATGATGGATTACTGAGATACAAAGGTCGTATCTGCGTGCCACATGATGACACCTTGAGACAGAGCATACTAAAGGAGTCCAATTATTCTAGATTCACCATGCACCCGGGCAGTACCAAGATGTACCAGGATCTTTGGAAGGTGTATTGGTTGATTGGGATGAAGAGAGATGTGGTAGACTTTGTAGCCAGATGTCTAGTTTGCCAAAAGATTAAGGCTGAGCACCAGAGACCTGCAGGACTGTTGAAGTCGTACTAGAGACCTGTAGGACTGTTGAATTCACTACCAATTCCTACATGGAAATGGGAGCATATTACGATGGATTTCATTTTGGGGTTACCAAGGACCTAGAGAGGTCATGATGCAGTCTGTGTGATTGTGGACAGATTGATAAAGAGCACTCACTTCCTTGCCATCAAGAGCACAGATTCACTGGATAAGCTAGTTGATTTATATGTCAGAGAGATAGTACGGTTGCATGGGTACTTATGAGCATCACATCTGATAGAGATTCTCGCTTCACTTCTAGATTCTGGACTAGATTTCAGGAAGCTATGGGGTCTCGACTAAACATAAGCACCACTTATCATCCTCAGATAGATGGTCAATCTGAGCGAACTATACAGACCTTAGAGGACATGTTAAGAGCGTGTGCCTTGGACTTTAAGGGCTCATAGGACGACCACTTGCCTCTTGCAGAGTTTGCTTGCAATAACAGCTACCAAGCTAGCATCGGAATGGCTCCATATAAGGCTCTTTATGGCAGAAGATGTAGATATCCTATTGCTTGGGAAGAAATGGGCGATAGGAAAATATTGGCTCCCGATTTAGTTGAACAGGCTGCTAGAGGTGCTCAGGTTAGGGACTCCATATTTGTTAAGGTGTCACCGATGAAAGGTATAATATGTTTCAGGAAAAGAGGAAAGCTGAGTCCTCGCTTTATTGGTCCATTCAAGATTTTGAGTAAAGTGGGAGATATAGTATATCGGCTAGCACTACCTTCACAGTTGTCGCATATACATGATGTCTTCTATGTTTCGATGTTAAGGAAGTATCATCCGGACCCTTCTCATGTCATCGAGTACGAGCCACTAGAGATTCATGAGGATATGAGTTATGTTGAGCAGCCGATCTGGATTCTCAACAGGAAGGAGAAAGTGCTAATATCTAAGACTATCCCACTAGTGAAGGTTCTTTGGCGACATAATGAAACAGAAGAAGCTACCTGGGAGCTAGAGAGCCAAATGAAGGAGAAGTACCCTCATCTATTCGATGGACTAGCTTGAATTCAGAGGATTGAATTCATAAAAAGTGGGAAGAAATGTGAAACCTGATATTTTTCCATATTATGATGCTTATGAGAAGTAAACTATAGCTCAATGTGACGTTTTGTAGGTCCGTAGACGACTAAAGCACTCATTTCTAGCGTGGGGCCTGATGGCACGCAAATTGAGGTAAGGTCCTAGACCTGAGAATTGCTTAGGAATGTCATGTTCATTCATGAAATGATGTGTAGAAGGAAAAACTATGTGATTGGAGATGAAAAAGTGAGTTAAACTTGAGTTTTAAATTAAATCGAGAAAAAGGACCTAATAAGGAAAATAAATTCGAATAAAATTTTAGAAATTCGTGAAAATTATTCCGAGGCCATAGACAATTAATATAATGTGGAATTGACATGGGAAATATAAATTATGAAGAAATATGGAGATTTAGGGGTCCCAATGATATTTTGAAGTTAATCGAAACCTTAATTCCATTTTGCTCGGTATTGGCTAAATCGTGCAAAATGAGCTCGTTCGTGAAACTTTTCTTAAACAAGTGACTTCCAAATTTTTATGCGACACACTATAGATAGAGTATAACAATTGAGAAGTGAAAATTTGAAGAAATCTTATCAGAATTAATTTTGGTGATTTTTCTAAAACAGAATAGTCAGCTCCCCTGCATATTGTAATCTGTCAGCCAATGAAAAGACATAAATTTGATGCCCTTATAGATGTTTCTTGTTTCTGATATTTCCCAGTCTGAAATTAAACTGGATAGGCTTCATAAAAAGGTAAAAACCATCTCGAAATAAGCAAAAACCTGAGAGATACACCTCTCTCATTCTGTCGTAGGTGGTACCTCTGCTTCTGACTGGTATGAATTTTCCAACCACCCTCCAGCTAGTTTCAGGCAAAGGTCCCTTCAAATGAAATCTTCCTCTTCCTCCCCTCTATCACATATAACAAATTTAGACCTAATTAATGTCGTTTACACTCTGAAATGTTAGGGAGAAGAACAAGATAGAAAATTGTCTTGTTTCGAGGTAAGTAAAGATGGAATTTTTGGATGAATTTGATGAGTTTCTTGGATGATTCTGAACACTTCTAAGCTCTATACATGTTGTATTACAGTTGAGTGGCAATGTAGAGGCTTGAAATCGAAGTTAAAGTTGGTCAAAGGAGTGAAGAAGTTGAGGTATGATGATGACGATGAGATAGGTTGTTAATTTGTGATTTTTGTTGAATTTTTGTTGAAGGAAATTTGATGAATTGATTTGTATGATGGAGTTCAGCTACTGCCAGCATGATTTAGTTCCTGAAATGATGATATTGGATGTAATTAAAATGAATTTACAATTAAAATTATACTGCAAAGGTTTGGTTTAGTGTTTAACTAGGTGAATTATCGAAATAATGCAAGAATCGATAATTTAAGGTCTTATATGAAGTGGAATGAATTACTGGAAGGTAAGACACGATGTAGAGGTATTGAAAATGAATTTAAAGGTGTCGAACATGTTAAGGAAGCATAAACACTATGCCTTCTATCACCATAAAGTGGCATTTCTCCCAATTAAGCACTAAATTCGTTTCTTCACACCTCCTCAATACTAATGCCAAATTATGCAAACACAATTCAAAGTTATCCCCGAATACAGAAAAATCATCCATGAAAACCTCAAGAAAATCCTCCACCATATCATGAAATATGGCCACCATGCAACACTGGAAGGTAGCGGGTGCATTACAGAGGCCAAAAGGTATTCTCCTAAAAGCAAATATCCCATAAGGACAGGTGAAGGTAGTCTTTTCTTGGTCTTCTAGGCTATAGCTATCTGATTGTACCTAGAATATCTGTCTAGCAAGTAATAAAAATCATGACCAGCTAATCGATCTAACATTTGGTCTATGAAGGGTAAATGGAAGTGGTCTTTTCTAGTGGCTTTGTTGAGTTTCCTATAATCCATGCATACTCGCCAACCAGTGACAGTCCTAGTGGGGATGAGCTCGTTATTCTCATTTTCAATCACTGTCATCCCTCCCTTCTTAGGGAGACATTGTACTGGGCTCACCCAAGCATTGTCGAAAATGGGATAGATGATCCCTGCATCTAACCACTTAATGATATTCTTCTTGACAACTTCTTTCATTACAGGGTTCAATCAACATTGGTGCTCTATGGATGACATATACCCCTCCTCCAGTAGTATCTTATGCATATAAATAGAGGGACTAATACCCTTAAGATCAGAGATAGACCAACCTATAACCTTCTGATGCTCTCTTTAAACTTGTAGTAATTTCTCTTCCTGATCACTGGAGAGAGCAGCAGACACTATTACTGATCGAGTGGAGGATTCACCTAAGTAAGCATACCTAAGGTGTGAGGGTAAAGGTTTGAGCTCTAATGCTAGAGGATCACTAGTGGATGGAGAGATATTTGATGTTGGAATAGATGAAGGGTCTAACATCTCGAATTGGGCAATTTCCTCAAAAGGAGTGACCTCTAATAATTGTAAAGCTTCATAGACCTCATCATCATCTTCACTATATTCTTTAAGCTCAACAGATTTCACTAAGGAGGCTTCTAGAGGGTTCAAAGGATGAGTCTTAGCAAACTCCTCAGTGATGTCTCTGTAGACTAAATCCATCCTAAAACAATCATGAGAGTCATCAGGGAATCTTAGAGATTTGAAAACATTAAACTTCACTTCCTGATCTTAAACTCTCATTGTTAACTCCCCCTTCTGTACATCAATTAAAGTTCTACCAGTCGCTAGGAAAGGTCTGCCTAATATAATAGAGACTTCCCTATCTTCTTCCATGTCCAATACAATAAAATTCACAGGGAAAATAAATTTGTCCACCTTCACTAAGACATCCTCAATGACCCCCTTCGGATAGTTAATGGTTTGATCAACCAACTGGAAGGTCACTATAGTGGGCTTGGTATCCCCTATTCCTAACTTCTGATAGATAGACAAAGGCATTAGATTTATACGAGCTCCTAAATCACACAGGGCTCTACGAAAGAATAAATTTCCAATAGTGCTGGGTATGGTAAAATGATAATTCTATATTTTTAGAATTATTTGTGCTTAATTTCCTAATTAATTGTTTAAATCCCCAATTTATTTTGTTAATTATCCCCTTTATTTAATTAAAATTCTCATGTTTGCAGATAAATTAAATCCGGATGAATTTTGAATATTTCGGTAGAAAATGGATCGAAATTGAGCTAAAATCGAGATTGGACCACGCGGACAACACAAGCCTAGCACATCTAATTAGACAAAAAGATAGATGACATGGAAATATTATTTTTCAAGGAGCCAATGGTGTGAAGACAAGTGGCCAAACAATGCCAACTCATCTAGGATGAAAAAAATTACAATTGTATCCCTAAGTTTGTATATAAATAGAAAAAGATGGCAACTGAAAAAGGGGGTAGCCTAGGTTAGAATAGAAGTAATTTAGGAGTAGATGTAATTTTAAGGTAGAATAGCTTTTAGGTTAATTTCCAAGCTTTCTTTGCTTTAATTTCCAAATAGTTTCTTTGAAATTAGAAATTTTCTTCTCTTGTTTTGTTAAAACTTTACATTGGTTTAATGAATAGTGATTTTTCCATGTTCTTCTCGGTTTGGTAATTTCTTTGATTTATCGATTTGGTAAATTCTTTGCTTTATTGTTGATTCAATGCTCTTATGTTGAATGGAGGGGAGGCTCGGGTGCAAAGCAACACTCTATAATGTTTATTTTTTTAGTTTAAATTGATGAACAATAAAGAGGGGAAGGAGACGCCAGTGATAGTGGTTATCTTCTTCAACTATTTCATTGTATTAATTCATTAGATTTTTGGTTTTGCATTAGTTGTGTTTTGAGTTTCTTTTGTTTTCCTTAGAACTCTTCTTTTATGTTATAAAGTAACTTAAAGATTTAGTTTAGATTAGTTTAGAAATTCATAGCATTAAGTTGTGAAGAAATTTTACTCTTATTAAATTTTTAAGATTATGTAAGACCCACTTTGTATGTATCTGTTGCTATATTCCTTATGATTCATGCGATGTACACTTATATATATTCATTGAATCATAAGAAGAACATTGACTAAATTAAATTTGTGAAGAAAAATAAAATGGAATATCGGTGAACGTCGGAAGTAATAAAATATGAGCCGAAATGGCCACTGATCAAACGAAAATGATCAAAATGAAGTTAACCAAAAATACGAAATTTAAATAAGAAAAGATGGTGGATGTATGAAGGAAAGTTAGGTTAATTTGGTTCCGAAACAAGTGCAGGGGTAAAACAATCAAAAGATCGAAATTCGGGATAAATTCGATAATAAAAATTTAATTAAAAATAAGGATTTAGAATATCTTGATCGATAATGAGGAAATTATACAATTTCGAGCCAATTGATCAAGATTCGAAATTTTTAAAAATACCGAAAAATTACCCGGAGCAATATCTCGAAAATACGAAGGAATAATATCAAAAATTGGAGAAAAATGTATTTAATAAATTAAATTAAATTAAATAAATTAAATTAGAATAAAATAATATAAGTTATAGATATTTTGGAATATTGTAGAGTATTTTAATGAATAGTATAATAATTAAATAAATTATAATAATAATAATAATATTAATAATAAAAAAAAGAGAATCTGAAAACAAAAAAAAGGAGAGAAAAGGATCGGGATAAACCCGAAAACAGAGAACCCAAAAGAGACGAGAAATCGAAACCACCGAGGGAGCACCGACGATCCTTGACCGCCGAAGAAGCCATGAGGAGGAAGAGGAGAGGTCGGCGATCACGTGGACACCGGAATCGCGTCATCAGGTGACCGGAGGAAGCTGATCGGAGCGAAGGAAGATCGAGGGAGAAACGGGTCGATTCCCGGCGAACCACCGCGACTGGGCTGGAACGGAGGCCACCGACGCATTCAGGGGGAGGACCCGGTTCTTTTGAGACCGGTCTTGGCCGGTGAGACAGCCGGAAACGCCAGCGACGGCAACTGGCAGAAACGGCACCGTTTGGTCGAAAGGAAAGGGAAGGAAAAGGAGAGAAAAGGAAGGAAAGAGGAAAAGAAAAGAAAGGAAAAGGAAAGAAAAGAAAGGAAAAAGGGGAAAAGGAAAGAAATTTACCGGGGACTACTCGAGATTCGGGTAAGTTGACCGAGGGTCGAGATTGACCTACGGGTAAATTCCGAAAATTTAATTTAATATTATTTTAATGGAAAATAATCCGGATTTACCTAATTGTGCAGCTTTACGACAGAGACCAAACGAGAGCCGATTGAGCTCTGATTTTCGTACCCCGCATCGTATCGGGTAAGTACAGTTTAATTTCGACAATATGAGTCCTTTAAATACAGAGTTTTAAATTATTTTACGGAATTATGGATTAATTTCGCATAGAAAGGAATATTATTCGGAGTTGTAATAATATTGCCGTAAATGGTATACGGGCTATCCAATGAATTTGGAACGAAGCCCGATAATTATTAGTAAGCTGCAAAAGCCCGGTATACCCGAAGAAGGGAATTAATAAATATAAAAAAGGCTGAATTGGGCCGAGACCCAAAAAGGTAGATAGGGCCCAATACTTTAAAGTTGGTCAGTAAATGCAATATACTGATCAGGATAATTGAATTGACCTCGACTGTGTGGTTATATGCAGTTACGTACCTTTGGTTGGCGCGCATTTGGGCTGAGAGATTCGGTATCATCGAGACAGGCTAAGTCTGCGCGCGATTCCAGGTAAGGGAATTTTACGAACTGCTAGAGATAGCTTTACGAATTTTCGACGCCATTTACATTCTTTTAAATTGCCCGATGGGTCTAGATTTGATATAAAAATTTTAGGGCCCCGGATGGGTAAATTACCAAAATACCCTCATCAAGGGTAAAATTTCAAATTTTAGGAATAAGTGTAAGGAGCAAGAACAAAGGGTTACTGCTCGTTTTTGGAGTATTTCGGTACATGCTAGAGTAGGTCGGCTAACTTTTAAATGAAATTGCACAACATTTCATATTTTCAACAAATGTTGATTTTCGTTGAAATCGATTTGAGAAATGTAGCCGCCTACGTGACCTTTCAGAAGTGTGACGTGCTAGAGCTCAGCTCGCACGAGTTTTGATTTGTGCAATGCTCACATTAGTGCTGGAGCGAGAGCTCGCACTAGAGTTTTACATGATTTCCATGACACGGTGCTGTAGTCTAACTCGCACCATATTTTTATATATGATTTTCGTGACAGAGTGCTAGAGCTTAGCTCGCACTAGTTTTACTTGATTATATGAGAGTGCTGGAGCACCGCTCGCACTATATTTTCTGAGATCATAAGATAAGTCGTGCTTGGAGCAGCGGGTGACTGTGTGTCACACCCATTAAATAGGCTCGCACGTGCGTTTGGAGACATGGCATGAGTATGCAGATATGATATGGGTCCACGGAGTACGATGTACCGTGCAAGTAGCATGGAGTACGATGTACCGTGTGGTATCTTCGGATACGGGGTATCTTCGGATACGGGGTATCTTCGGATACGGCATCTTCGGATGCGTGGGATCGGATAAGACTGACGGGTTGGATTGACCCACCTCCCGGGCGGTTCCCGATCAAGGTGAGACCCCGCACACTAGGATCCGTGTAGCAGAGGGGCTCATGAGGACACACGGCCATAGTCCTGGTTATTACCAATATACAGTTATTACCTAGTCTCGTATCTTGTATATTTATGTTTTCGGATATTGATATTTTCGAGAAACACAATTTTATGGATTTTGTGTGAGTCAGGGCTACCCGAGGGAAGGGTTGAGTCCTGACCTTATTATGAATTTTTAACGAGAAATAAATGATTTAAAAGATATGCATGTTAAGTTTTCATGCTTTTTGGGATTTCTCGTGAGTTATTTTACATGACATCATAACATAGCATCTGTTTTGGAAATGTGTGGAGAAGGGGTGGTTTATGCATGGCACTACGTTCATGTAGGTTGTATTGTTATCTACTTGTTCGTAGAATTGCCTTACTTAGCTTGATGTGCTCACCCCTTTCACTTTTTCACACAGATTTCTTCCAGTAGATTGGGAGGCGACTGGGTACGACATTCTAGTTGTCCGCTGCTGCCTATCTTTTTGAGGTATATACACGTTATATATATATGGTTCTTGTATCTAAATAACATGAGAACAGTATTATATTTGTATGACACTGGGATGTATAGAGTGGGTATAAATATGTAATGAAATCGAAGAAATGTAGTGCAGAATATATGAACTTATATTTAAATTAAATTGTGCACTAATTGTAAATGTATGGAGAAGATATGGGCATTGACATACAGCCCAATTATTGGTTATGGTTGGTCACGATCAGAGGTAAGTATAAAATAATAAAACGCGAAAAAAAAATTTACTCTGATTTTCGGGTAGTTTTGGGTCGTGACAATAAAGGTGGTATCATAGCCGAATTGGTCTGATGTATGTCAATGTCAATTACTAGGAATTACATCCCTGTGTTACTGTGCTTGGTTAGATACAATCGTGTATATTGAGATGGGTTTTAATTAAGAAATGGTTGTGAATGAAGGACTATAGGCAAGATGCATGTTACTCGTCGCGGTAGAGGAGGTCGGGCACGAGGTAGAGGTCATAGAGGTAGGCCTACGATTGATAGACGTGCCGAGTTACCTTATGAGACTCAGGAGGCTGAGGTAGAGACCGAGGTGGAGCATGCCCCACAGGGTCCTACAGAGAGAGATACTACAGAGCAGGGTACTGCAGAGAGGGATACTGCAGAGAGATCTGCTGAGGCGATTGAGGCACGTTTCGCTAGGATAGAGCGGAGCCTCGAGATGCTTATAGAGTTGGTTTCGCAATCAGTACAGGGAGGTAGAGGTGTACAGGGTGATGCTGGACAGGCAGCTGCTCCTGATGCGCCTGCTCAGCTAGTACAGGATACAGAGACTCCTACACCCCTACCAGTCCAGGACATGGATTCTCCTGTTGCCTCACACTAGAGTATTAGAGATTAGGGTTACAGTTGCGATATGGACAGACTGCGGCAGTTTCAGAAGTTCAGACCGTCGGCATTTAGTAGGGCGAAGGACCCAGTGGTAGCTGAGGATTGGTTGAGCCAGATGGAGAAGCTATACGAGTTCTTCGAGTGTACCCCTACGGAGATGGTTGCATTCGCTGCTTTTATGTTTAGGGGATCGGCAGAGCATTGGTGGAAGTCCACCAGGCAGATTCTCAGAGCTAGACATACCGTGATTAGTTGGGAGATATTTTTGGAGGCCTTTCGGAGGCAGCACGTCCCAAATACAGCGCAGCGGAGGCTGCAATCTGAGTTGTTGAACTTGACCCAGGGGAGTCGATAGGTAGACGAGTACGAGACGAGGTTTATCTCCTTGGGCAGGTATGACCCGGACACCATGAGTAGTGAGACTAAGAAGGTCCGGAGATTTATAGATGGATTGAGGCCAGCGATCAGATCTAGATTGGTCCCTTTGGCTATTCTGACTTACGAGGAGGCAGTGAGTAGGGCGCAGCTGATTGAGCAGGATTTTGAGAGGACTGCCTCAGAGTTCAGGAAGACTGGCAGCAGACATAGAGAGGGGAAGAGTGATAATTCTATATTTTTAGAATTATTTGTGCTTAATTTCCTAATTAATTATTTAAATCCCCAATTTATTTTGTTAATTATCCCCTTTATTTAATTAAAATTCTCATGTTTGCAGATAAATTAAATCCAGATGAATTTTGAATATTTCAGTAGAAAATGGATCGGAATTGGGCTAAAATCGAGATTGGACCACGCGGACAACACGAGCCTAGCACATTTAATTGGACAAAAAGACAGATGACATGGAAATATTTATTTCAAGGAGCCAATAGTGTGAAGACAAGTGGCCAAACAATGCCAATTCATTTAGGATAGAAATATTACAATTGTACCCCTAAGTGTGTATATAAATAGAGAATGATGACAATTGTAAAGGGAGTAGAAAAATAGGTTAGAATAGTTTTATTTTTAGGTTAACTTAGAAAAGTTTTTCTTCTTCCTTGTTTTATTTTTATTAAGGCGGCACAGTAGTTTTTTTTGGTTTTTTCTTCCAGCTTTTCTTTTCGGCATTGTTCTTCTTTTTCAATTTATTTAATGTTCATTGCATGTTCTTCTTTACAAGTTGTTAAATTCATTTGCAATAGAATTTCAATCAATTTTCATTCTCTCGGTTCCATCGTTGATATTGTTCTGCAGTTTTTCTTTTTGTTAGTTTTCTTACCCTCGGTTTCTCATTGATTTCAACCTTCTCGGTTTCCTTCCATAAGATTTATTTTGGTATTTTCAGAGATTATTTTCCTAACATCAACCGCATAGTAGAAAATTAATAGGAACCAGCAGTGAAGGAAGCACGGTTCGGGAGTTTCTAAATTTTCCTGTGTTAGATTTCTGTTGCATTAGTGTTTTACCGTTTAGCTTTAGTTTTCTGTGTAGTCATCCTAGTTTCTGGATTTGTGGTAATGATCAAGCTTAATACCGAGAGGTGAGGTTTGACAGATTGCTGGATGAATCAATGAAGCAACCAGCAAGCTGACCGATTCTCTGCTCTCCCCTGTTTTCCCATTAATTTGTTGTTCATCCCTTATTCTGTTGTAGTCTTTGTTTTCAGTCCTTTACTATGTTCTTTATGAACTTAACGCACCTTGCATAGTTTCTGGTTAATGTTCTCTGTTGAACCACACGAGCATTGCTGGGAATGGACGGACAGTAGCAGTGCAGAGGCTGTGAACGTGTTGGTGACAATCAAAACCGAGGCAGTCCAGCAAGCTTATACAATCCGAGAAATGTACCTGGGAAGAGAAGCAGTACAGCAGCTGAGCATGACCATGTAGCAGAGGCAGCAGGACAATCCCAGTGCAGCGGACGTGGCCAGTACCTGGTGAAGGAAGCAGAGCAGCAACAGACCGAGAGCACATCTGGGCATTCCGGAAGCACCTGAAGCAGACTAAGAACGTGCAAGTTGTATGCTGTACATGGGCAGAGGTTGAGAACATATCTGGACAGCATGCCAAACCAAACCATGAGCACCGCCTGGAACCGAGAATGCTAGAAACCAGAATATCCAAATTGGTGAAGACGTGAACAGTGTTGGAGGGAAAAGTTTAAATTGCTAAGGCCATGTTTGGTTGGTTGATATAGGGGTTTAATCCATTTTTCATGCATTTAGTTAGAGTAATTAATTTAGACAAAGTCATGCATTTTAAGTGTTAGTGAAAATTCCAAATATGTTTCATTCATTAGTTTAAGTTTAGTGATAAATTAGTGTTTAGAATTAAATTAGGGGCAAATTTATTTTCATTAGATTTTAAGTTAGCTTAAATTGCATTTTCTTAGTTAGTTTAGTTACATGCATATTTTATTTTAAACTTGTTTAATTATAATTTAAGTAGTTTTATTGCTTTAATTTTATATTTGCATTTTATTGCGTTTTAACTGTTTTAATTTTCTTTTGTAGGTTTTTGTTTTTAATTGCTTGGAGTATTGTAAGTAATTTTACTCGTTTTTATTTTCTTTATTTCTTATTATTTTATTGCCTTCCAGTATTATTTTTAATTAGCTTTAGTAGATCACCCTCCATCATTTCATAATTGGCTAGGATATACTCAAGGTAAAAGTAACCGGTAGTTAATTAGACTAACAACTTCTCTGTGGGACGATAATTTCGGGATTCAAATCCCATTATTACTTGAACGACCCGTGCACTTGCGGATAGATACCCTTAGGGCTCGTCAAAGAGATCAGTGGGAGATAGAGGGTCTGGTTATAGAGGGGGCAGACGATTGATTGGGAAGAGGCCGAGGATAGCAGAGATTCGAGAGAGGCCAACTAGACCTCCAGTTTATCCAGCCATTTCTTCTGCTCTACAGAAGGGTATTGTGATAGGTTGGTCACGACCTACGATTGAGAGATGTGGTAGGTGTGGTAGATATCACGGTGACAGACCCTGTTTTAGTACCCCAGTGGTATGCTATAGATGCGGGAAGCCTGGACATGTGAGCAGAGATTGTCTCGAGATAGTGGAGAGTGCCCCTCAGAAGGGCAAGGGTTCAGAGAGGGCTTCTGGTGATACATCTGCGCCGCGGAGGAAAGCGACAACGGCAGAGAAGGGAAAGCAAGTGGTTGGTACAGGGCGAGTACATGCTCTTGACCAGGATACAGCGGATCAGTCATCAGATGTGGTGAAATGTACTATTCTGATCCATGATTTAGAAGCATATGTGTTAATAGATCCTGGTTCTACGCATTCATTTGTATCACCCTTGTTTGCATTTAAATTGTGTAATTATGTGAAACCTACCCCTCTGAGTAGAAAGTTATCTATAATGACACCCATGAATACTAGCCAATTAGTGGAGTATGTATTGAGGGATTGTGAGCTGAAATTAGGTGGTAGAGTGATGACAGCCAATCTAATCTTGATGCATATGAGAGATTTTGATGTAATCCTAGGAATGGATTGGTTGGCTGCTCATCGAGCTGTTTTAGATTGTTTTGCCAAGACAGTCACGTTTCATACTCCAGAAAAATGTATTGTGCAATTTCCTTGAAGTAAATGAGAATGAGAATTTTATAAGAGTATGAATGAATGACGTACTAATTTGGTGGATAATGTTGTGAAGGTTATATTGCGTACGTGGTAGATACGACTGTGGCACGTCCGGAATTGACAGACATTCCAGTAGTCAGAGAATTTTCAGATGTCTTTCCAGATGAGTTACCAGGGTTACCGCCAGTGAGGGAGACAGAGTTCAGTATTGATATGACACCCGGTACAGAGCCGATATCTAGACCACCGTACAGGATGGCTCCAGTTGAGTTAGAGGAGCTGAGGAAACAGTTACAGGAACTGTTAGAGAAGGGGTTCATTAGACCGAGTGTGTCACCGTGGGGAGCACCGATCTTGTTTGTTAGGAAGAAGGATAGGAGCCTTCGGTTGTGTATCGACTATTGATTATTGAACAAGGCTACCATCAAGAATAAGTACCCCCTTCTGAGGATTGATGATTTACTGGATCAGTTACAGGGAGCACAAGTCTTTTCCAAGATTGATATGAGATCTGGGTACCATCAGTTGAGAGTTCGAGATGGAGATGTACCCAAGACAGCTTTTCGCACCCGTTATGGTCACTTTGAGTTTACGGTTATGCCATTCGGGTTGACGAACGCTCCTGCAGCTATGTCATTGATGAGAGGTGTTTCGGCCTTATTTGGATCAATTTGTGATTATCTTCATCGATGACATACTGGTTTATTCGAGGTCTAGAGAGGAGCATGAGCAGCACCTGAGGATTGTATTGCAGACCCTCCATGAGAAGCGATTGTATGCTAAACTCAGTAAGTGTGACTTTTGGCTTGAGCAGATCTCCTTTTTGGGACATATTGTGTCGAGGGATGGTGTGTCAGTAGATCCATCCAAGGTTGAGGCAGTAGTACAGTGGCAGAGGCCTCAGACAGTTACGGAGATCAGAAGTTTTCTAGGTTTAGCTGGATATTATAGACGATTTGTAGAGGGGTTTTTGAGATTGGCTGCTCCGTTGACACGTCTCACTCGGAAGAGTGTTGTATTTGAGCGGGACGACAGATGTGAGGAAAGTTTTCAGGAGCTGAAGCGTCGATTGACCTCTGCTCCTATTCTCACCATTCCTACCAGCTCAGGAGGTTTTTCCGTGTACACGGATGCTTCTTACCAAGGACTGGGCTGTGTATTGATGCAGGACGGAAAGGTAGTCGCTTATGGATCCAGACAGCTGAAGGATCATGAGAGGAACTACCCGACCCACAACTTAGAGTTGGCGGCCGTAGTGTTTGCATTGAAGATATGGCGCCACTATCTGTATGGTGAGAAATTCCAGGTATTTACCGATCACAAAAGCCTCAAGTATCTGTTCTCACAAAAGGAATTGAACATGAGACAGAGAAGGTGGCTTGAGCTTCTGAAGGATTACGACTGTGAGATCTTATACCACCCGGGTAAGGCTAATGTAGTGGCTGACGCGTTGAGTAGGAAGCATCTCGGGTTGGTTGCTTATATGATGGTACGGGAGCACGAGTTATTAGAGCAGTTTGCGAGCCTCAGTTTGGATGTGACCCTGCCTGATGCTGATAGTGGTTATATGATTGCTAGCCAGCGATTGGAGCCAAATTTGATGGATCGGATTCAACAGGTTCAACGTAATGATCAACAGTGTATTGAGGTAGTTAGGCAGATGTAGAGGGGTATTGAGACTGAGTTTGAGTTGAGTTCAGATGGATTACTAAGGTTCCGAGACAGGATATGTGTTCCCGAGGATCCTGAGATCAGGAGGTTGATCTTGACAGAGGCTCATTCGTCGAGGTATACCTTGCATCCGGGTAGTACGAAGATGTATCAGAATCTCCGGAAGGTATACTGGTGGTCGGGGATGAAGAGAGATATAGCAGAGTTTGTTGCGAGATGTCTCATCTGTCAGCAGGTGAAGGTAGAGCATCAGAAGCCTGCAGGGTTATTGCAGCCTTTACCTATACCGACTTGGAAATGAGAGCATGTCACTATGGACTTTGTGATGGGCTTACCGAGGACTTGTAGAGGGAATGATGCCATATGGGTGATAGTCGACAGATTGACGAAGTCGGCACATTTCCTAGCGATGAGAGTCACCGATACTCTGAGTAGATTGGCGGAGCTATATGTGCGCGAGATTGTGAGACTACATGGTGTCCCAGTGAGTATTGTGTCGGATAGGGATTCCCGCTTCACTTCCCGTTTCTAGGAACACTTTCAGGAAGCTATGGGGACCCAGTTGAGATTCAGTACAGCTTTCCATCCTCAGACAGATGGGCAGTCAGAGAGGACTATACAGACCCTCGAGGATATGTTGAGAGCTTGTGTACTTGATTTTAGAGGCTCCTGGGATGATCACCTACCACTCGCGGAGTTCGCCTACAATAATAGTTATCATTCGAGTATCAGGATGGCACCATATGAGGCCTTGTATGGCCGTAGATGTCGATCTCCTGTAGGATGGGAGGAGGTTGGTGACAGGCAGATATTCGCTCCCGATTTGATACGTCAGGCCTCTGTGGATATCCAGTTGATTTGTGAGAGGTTGAGGACAGCTCAGAGTCGACAGAAAAGATATGCTGATAGGAGATGTAGACCGTTGGAGTTTACAGCAGGGGAGTCAGTAGTTTTGAAAGTTTCTCCTTCCAAGGGTATTACGAGATTCGGGAAGAGAGGGAAGCTGAGCCCTCGCTTCATAGGACCTTTTGAGATACTCAAGAGAGTGGGAGATCGAGCTTATAGGCTAGCGTTGCCACCAGAGCTAGCGAATGTCCATAATGTCTTCCACGTCTCCATGCTTCAGAAGTATCAGCCGGATCCGTCGCATGTGATCAGATACGAGCCACTGGAGCTCAGTGAGAGTATGTCCTATGTTGAGAGACCGATTCAGATTGTGGATAGGAAGGAGAAGGTATTGAGATCAAAGACGATTCCTCTAGTGAAAGTACTGTGGCAGCATCACACTCCGGAGGAAGCGACTTGGGAGTTAGAGAGTCAGATGAAAGAAAATTACCCGGAGTTGTTCAGAGATTGATTTGGTTCCAATTTGGAGGACCAAATTCTTTTAGTGGGGGAGATTATGTAAGACCCACTTTGTATGTATCTGTTGCTATATTCCTTATGATTCATGCGATGTACACTTATATATATTCATTGAATCATAAGGAGAGCATTGACTAAATTAAATTTGTGAAGAAAAATAAAATGGAATATCGGTGAACGTCGGAAGTAATAAAATATGAGCCGAAATGGCCACTGATCAAACGAAAATGATCAAAATGAAGTTAACCGAAAATATGAAATTTAAATAAGAAAAGATGGTGGATGTATGAAGGAAAGTTAGGTTAATTTGGTTCCGAAACAAGTGCAGGGGTAAAACGATCAAAAGATCGAAATTCGGGATAAATTCGATAAGAAAAATTTAATTAAAAATAAGGATTTAGAATATCTTGATCGATAATGAGGAAATTATACAGTTTCGAGTCAATTGATCAAGATTCAGAATTTTTAAAAATATCAAAAAATTACCCGGAGCAATATCTCGAAAATACGAAGGAATAATATCGAAAATTGGAGAAAAATGCATTTAATAAATTAAATTAAATTAAATAAATTAAATTAGAATAAAATAATATAAGTTATAGATATTTTGGAATATTGTAGAGTATTTAAATGAATAGTATAATAATTAAATAAATTATAATAATAATATTAATAATATTAATAATAATAAAAAAAAGAGAATCTGAAAACAAAAAAAAGGAGAGAAAAGGATCGGGATAAACCCGAAAACAGAGAAACCGAAAGAGACGAGAAACCGAAACCACCGAGGGAGCACCGACGATCCTTGACCGCCGACGAAGCCACGAGGAGGAAGAGGAGAGGCCGGCGATCACGTGGACACCGGAATCGCGCTGTCAGGTGACCGGAGGAAGCTGATCGGAGCGAAGGAAGATCGAGGGAGAAACGGGCCGATTCCCGGTGAACCACCGCGACTGCGCTGGAACGGAGGCCACCGACGCATTCAGGGGGAGGAGCCGGTTCTTTTGAGACCAGTCTTGGTCGGCGAGACCGCCGAAAACGCCGGCGACGGCAAGTGGCAGAAACGGCACCGTTTGACCGAAAGGAAAGGGAAGGAAAAGGAGGGAAAAGGAAGGAAAGAGGAAAAGAAAAGAAAGGAAAAGGAAATAAAAGAAAGGAAAAAGGGGAAAAGGAAAAAAATTTACCGGGGACGACTCGAGATTCGGGTAAGTTGACCGAGGGTCGAGATTGACCTGCGGGTAAATTCCAGAAATTTAATTTAATATTATTTTAATGGAAAATAATCTGGATTTACCTAATTGTGCAGCTTTATGACAGAGACCGAACGAGAGCCGATTGAGCTCTGATTTTCGTACCCCGCATCGTATCGGGTAAGTACAGTTTAATTTCGGCAATATGAGTCCTTTAAATACAGAGTTTTAAATTATTTTACGGAATTGTGGATTAATTTCGCATAGAAAGGAATATTATTTGGAGTTGTAATATAATTGCCGTAAATGGTATACGGGCTATCCAATGAATTTGGAACGAAGCCCGATAATTATTAGTAAGCTGCATAAGCCCGGTATACCCGAAGAAGGGAATTAATAAATATAAAACGAGCTGAATTGGGCCGAGACCCAATAAGGTAGATAGGGCCCAATACTTTATAGTTGGTTAGTAAATGCAATATACTGATCAGGATAATTGAATTGACCTCGACCGTGTGGTTATATGCAGTTACGTACCTTTGGTTGGCGCGCATTTGGGCTGAGAGATTCGGTATCATCGAGACAAGCTAAGTCTGCGAGTGATTCCAGGTAAGGGAATTTTACGAACTGCTAGAGATAGCTTTACGAATTTTCGACGCCATTTACATTCTTTTAAATTGCCCGATGGGTCTAGATTTGAGATAAAAATTTTAGGGCCTCGGATGGGCAAATTACCAAAATACCCTCATCAAGGGTAAAATTTCAAATTTTAGGAATAAGTGTAAGGAGCAAGAACAAAGGGTTACTGCTCGTTTTTGGAGTATTTCGGTACATGCATGAGTAGGTCGGCTAACTTTTAAATGAAATTGCACAACTTTTCATATTTTCAACAAATGTTGATTTTCGTTGAAATCGATTTGAGAAATGTAGCCGTCTACGTGACCTTTCAGAAGTGTGACGTGCTAGAGCTCAGCTCGCACGAGTTTTGATTTGTGCAATGCTCACATTAGTGCTGGAGCGAGAGCTCGCACTAGAGTTTTACATGATTTCCATGACATGGTGCTGGAGTCTAACTCGCACCATATTTTTATATATGATTTTCGTGACAGAGTGCTAGAGCTTAGCTCGCACTAGTTTTACTTGATTATATGAGAGTGCTGGAGCACCGCTCGCACTATATTTTCTGAGATCATAAGATAAGCTGTGCTTGGAGCAGCGGGTGACTGTGTGTCACACCCATTAAATAGGCTCGCACGTGCGTTTGGAGACATGGCATGAGTATGCAGATATGATATGGGTCCACGGAGTACGATGTACCGTGCAAGTAGCATGGAGTATGATGTACCGTGTGGTATCTTCGGATACGGGGTATCTTCGGATACGGTATCTTCGGATCGGGGTATCTTCGGATACGGCATCTTCGGATACGTGGGATCGGATAAGACTGACGGGTTGGATTGACCCACCTCCTATTTATTCCCGATCAGGGTGAGACCCCGCACACTAGGATCCGTGTAGCAGAGGGGCTCACGAGGACACACGGCCATAGTCCTCGTTATTACCAATATACAGTTATTGCCTAGTCTCGTATCTTGTATATTTATGTTTTCGGATATTGATGTTTTCGAGAAACACAATTTTATGGATTTTGTGTGAGTCAGGGCTACCCAAGGGAAGGGTTGAGTCCTGACCTTATTATGAATTTTTAACGAGAAATAAATGATTTAAAAGATATGCATGTTAAGTTTTCATGCTTTTTGGGATTTCACGTGAGTTATTTTACATGACATCATAACATAGCATCTGTTTTGGAAATGTGTGGAGAAGGGGTGGTTTATGCATGGCACTACGTTCATGTAGGTTGTATTGTTATCTACTTGTTCGTAGAATTGCCTTATTGAGCTTAATGTGCTCACCCCTTTCACTTTCTCACACAGATTTCTTCCAGTAGATTGGGAGGCGACTGGGTACGGCATTCTAGTTGTCCGCTGCTGCCTATCTTTTTGAGGTATATACATGTTATATATATGGTTCTTGTATCTAAATAACATGAGCACAGTATTATATTTGTATGACACTGGGATGTATAGAGTGGGTATAAATATGTAATGAAATCGAAGAAATGTAGTGCAGAATATATGAACTTATATTTAAATTAAATTGTGCACTAATTGTAAATGTATGGAGAAGATATGGGCATTGACATACATCCCAATTATTGGTTATGGTTGGTCACGATCAGAGGTAAGTATAAAATAATAAAACGCGAAAAAAAAATTTACTCTGATTTTCGGGTAGTTTTGGGTCGTGACAATTACAATCCCAGGCCACGATTGCCACTGCCTAGCTGTAGGAATTGGGGTTGAGCAAAACTCCCACGGGAGTGACTGCGTGAAGGTGGTAAGACACGGGTTGGACAAGTGAGGCTGTTGGGCTTTGCTGAACAGAAGCTAGAATTCACTATAGCAGTGAACTGGGATCAACAGTCTTCCTCTGTTCTGCTCTGCTTTTAGAATATTTACACTATTCACCATCTTTATTTTTCTTAACTTGGTTTTAATCTAGTTTTACATTTTTAGTTTGCAGTTATTGCTTTAGACTTCATTGTTAATCATTACTTTTTGTGTTTTAATTTCTACTTTGCAGCAGCATGCCGAGGATGGTTCTTAGAAAACGCTGGAAAACAGCATCGGGGCAGAGAGTTGATGGCAGTTTCACGTTAGCTACATATTATGTACTATGAAAATATATATGCCAATTGGGTAGGCTGAGTACATACAGTGAGCTGGGTAAACCAAGACGTGGAGCACGGATTGGAACAGCGTGGTGTAGCAGTAAATATTCGTTGCACCAGGAAATGAAATATTGAGCATTTGGGTCAGCAGTTCAATGCATGATCAGGCAATTGAGGTAGCACCTGAAGCAAGCAGTGGGACGTGCATTGTACTAGATGCACAACAGCCTGGAGCAGCAGGACACATGTACTGAACGGAGAGCAGCAGGACAACACTTGGAGACAATCAACCCGAGAATGCTGGAAATGCAACTTGAAGAAGACATGAATAGTACCAACTTTTCGGGACCACTTTGTTGGTTTTGCTATTGTATAAGGCCACATTTGGCTAAACCATTGTAGTTGTTTAATTCATTTTGCATGCATTTTTAGATAGATTAATTTCAAGTTTATTAGTTAGCTTAGTTAGTTGATTTCTCATTTGCATGTTAGTCATATTTTCTTTGTTTCATTAGTTTAACTTAGATTTAGTTAAATCATTAATTAATTTTTTATTCTAGGATTAGGGGTTGTGCTTAAAATTAGTTAGATAAACTCATCTCAATCATTTTTAATTTAGTCTTTATTTTCATTAAATTTTAGGTTAGTTTAATTTGTAATTTTTATTAGTTTAATTACATGCATTTTTATTTTAAGCTTGTTTAATTTTAGTTTAATTAGTTTTATTGCTTTATTTTCATATTTGCATTTTATTTTAATTGGGTTAATTTGTTTTAACTATTTTAATTTTCTTTTATAGGTTTTTTCTTTTTATTGCATGGAGCTTTGTAAGTACTTTTAGCTCGGTTCAATTTTCTTTATTTTCAGTACTTTTAATTTTTAGACTTAGTAGACCACCCATCTTAACTTCATAATTTGCTAGGATATACTTAGGGTAAGATTAACCGGTACTTAATTAGGCTAGTCAACTTCTCTGTGGGACGATAACTCGGGACTCAGATCCCATTATTACTTGTACGACCCGTGCACTTGCGGATAATACCTTTAGATCGTGTCATAAAACTCCCGGGATCCTTGAGCTTGGGGGGTAATTTCCTCTGGATAATTACACTACATTCCTCAGTTAAGGCCACCGTTTCATACTCTTCCAATCTTCTTTTCCTAGAGAGGATATCCTTCATAAACTTCACATAGCTTGGCATTTGCCCTAAGGCATCTGCGAAGGGAATGTTGATGTGAAGTTTCTTAAAAACCTCAAGCAATTTGGCAAATTGTTAGTCCAGTTTTTGATTTTGAAACCTCTGAGGAAAAGGAACTGGTGGTCTAACAAGAGGAGATGTAGTGGAAACATTTGTAACATCAGAGGACAAAGAAGGTTGTGACAAAGAGATAGGTAGAGGTGAAGAAATGCCTGGCTTTGTTTCCTTTGCAGCTTGATCTTTTGGTTCCTACTCCTTCTGAGCTGCTTCGGTAGAACCTATGGGTTTTTAAACTATAGGCTTTTCAGGTTTGGACTTAACTGGTGGATCTACTAGCTCTCTACCACTCCTAAGGGTGATGACTTTCACATGTTCCTTACCTTCCTTTTGCCTAACAGGATTGGCTTCAGTGTTACTAGGAAGGGTCCCTTGAGGACGTTGACTAAAAGCGTTCGCTATTTATCCCACCTGAACCTCAAGGTTTTTAATTGAAGCTGCTTGACTTTGCAGGATCGTTGTGAACATTTTGCTCAAGCGAGGGCTTCTTTTCAGCTGTTGGTAAGTGCTAGGGTTGTGGTGGTGGTGGTTGATGAAAGTGAGGTGGATGGGAGTGATTAGGTGGGTAATGTGGATATGACTGATGTGGTGGATGGTGTGGAAATTGATGTTGTAGTGGTACTTGAACCGATGGAGCTTGAAAACCAGGGGGTCCTACAGGTCTAGAATTAGAAGATTGCCTTTCGTTTTGGTTCCAGAAAAAGTTAGGATGGTTCCTCTACCCTGGATTATAGGTGTTTGAAAAGGGGTTGTTCTGTTGCTTCTGAGATGGGGTAACGTACTGAACCGATTCTAAGTTAAGCGGACACCTATCTACAGAGTGTGTACCACTACACAGATCACAAGAAAGAAAAGGACTTTCGACAAAATACACATGATTAGGACTTGTGGAAGGATTATAATGGGTACTGAGCGACTCTACCTTTTTCGTAAGGTTAGCTATTTGAGAGGTCCAGATAGATAGCGTGTCGACCTCATAGATACCCGTCAACTTCTTAGGAAGTTACCTCTCCGAAGACCATTGATAGTTGTTAGCAGCCATCTTGTCTAAGAGACCGTAAGCTTCCTCCTCTGTTTTGCACATTAAAGCTCCACTCACAGCAGCATCAACGATGGTGGTCCTATTTTGGCTTGTAAGTCCGTTGTAGAAGGTCTAGACTTGTAGCCACAAAGGTAGGCCATGATGAGGGCACTTCCTAAGAAGCTCCTTATATCTTTCCCAAGCTTCATAAAGAGATTCAAAATCAAACTGGGCAAAGGAAGATATGTCACTATGGAGTTTGGCCATTTTAGAGAGAGGGAAAAACTTAGCTAGAAATTAATGGGCTAACTCGTCCCATGTAGAAATGGATCCTAGAGGTAAGGAGGTTAACCAGTGTCGCGCCATATCCCTAAGCGAGAAGGGAAATAACCTAAGCCTATAATCCATTGTGTTTGAATGTGTTGCACAGGTCCAAAAATTGCCCGAGGTGAGCATGTGGGTCGTCATGCGGAAGCCCACTGAACTGTAGTGAAGTTTCGATCATCTGAAAGATTGAAGGCTTAATTTCAAAATTATTTGCAGGGACAGCTGGTGGCCTAATGCCAATATAATACCCTCTAATAGTCGGTACTGCATAATCTCATACGGTCCTAATTTCTATATTTTCAGCTATGGTGTTTTGCAGTGGAGCTATTAATTTCCTAGAATCCTTTCAAATTTTTCTAAGAGTTCGTTCAATTTCAGGATCTAAAGGAAAGCAATCATAACTCTTGGCTCTACGCATGAAAATATCACAAAGTCCTCTTAATTTTTTTTATTTAAATAGAGAAAATTTAACTAAACTAATTAAGGCTCTAAATATTTACAACCTAAATATTTATAAGCTAGAATTACACCTAAGCATAATTTAACCGATATTAATAAATGGCTAATTACCTTCCCCGACAACGGTGCCAAAAACTTGATACTCCAACTAGTGCCCACTCTAAGTGACCTAGACGTTCTATCCGCAAGTGCACGGGTCGTACAAGTAATAATGGGATTTGAATCCCGGATTATCAACCCACAAAGGAGTTGAATTGCCTAATTAAGTACCAGTTAATCTTACCTTAGGTATATTCTAGCAAATTATGAATTTTAAGGGAGTGATCTACATGGCTAACAATACTGAAAATAATAAAAACTATAAAATAAAGAAAATAAAACCTAGCTAAAATTACTTACAAAGCTCCGAGTAATAAAAGCATTAACCTACAAAAGATAATTAAACAGTTAAAAATTCATTAACGCAATTAAAATAAAATGCAAATATGAAAATAACAAAACAAGATTAATTAAACTAAAATTAAACAAACCTAAATTAAAATATGCATGTAATTAAACTACTTAATAAAAATGCAATTTACACTAACTTAAAATTTAATGAAATAAAATCCTAGAAAAATTAAGAAAATAACTACAAGTCTAAATGTCTAAAATATTAATTCTAAATTAATCCTAATTATATCTAATTACTAACTTAACAATAAAATCTAACTAATGCATGAGAAATAATATTTTTAGATTTTTCAATTTAAAATGAAAACTTAAAAATACATAAAATGATTCTATCTCTAATTTAACTCTACTTGCTACATATGACACTACTTAAATTTAAGCCTTAAATCCTATTAACTATTGATTAAGTTAAAACAAAAATTAAACTATCCTGCAAATCAATTCATACCTAAGATAACAAATACTAACAGAAATAATAGCAATTAAAAGAATAATATTGCATAAAACATTAAATTGGGAATTGCCCCTTAACCAAACACAACCTTAAGCTAAATTCTAGCTGCCTCGGTCCCGACTATGCACTATGGCTGCTCCATTCTCTCAATGCCCATCTCCTGCTTTCGATACCAGAATTTGCAGCATGTCACCAACTACTTCAAGCTGCATTTTCTGGCCAGACCAGCTCTCCGTACACGTCATGCTCCTGCATCCATTTCCTGCCCATACCGCTGTATGTCCTTAGCCTGCCCAGCTAGTCAGTGGCGTTTACCTTACTCCATTCCCTGCCTTGCTTCAATCATCACCAGCCTTCTGCACTTGCTCAGTACAACTTCCTTATCCAGCTGCTTCCTGCACAGACCTGCTCTCGGTTCAAGATTTGCTCTCAACCTTGTCCTCTGCTCTAGGTACTGTCTTAGTTTTGCTCCTACCATGCTGCTGCTCTAGGCTCCAGGTGCTACCCGCGACCTCTCCTTTTACTGCAACGCAACATTTAGACTGCTACCATCATGCATCAGCAGTCTATGCACGGTTTGCACCAGGCACTATACATTGCTAGTTACAACGAGCCATCTCCACGATCTGTCCTCAGCAGGTGCTGCAGTAAATAATGACTGCCTGTTTTCGACTCAGCTACCGTTCATGCACCCACCTTCATCCCTGCAGCTCACGCATTCTTCCTGCACAGGCTACGAACACAATAGCAATTTCTATCAAATGCTTCACGATCCAGCTTAACACCACGTCCTCCTCAGCTTCTCGGTTTCTTGCTATCAATATCTAAGATCGTCGAGACTGGAATGGCAACAATATTGCATTCGTCAGCAATGCCAACAATCAAATAAAGGACCCATACATGAAGAAATCATTAAACAGTGAGTTTAAGATAAGGAATGAAATGATAAAACATTAAAACCAGCAGCTACAATAAGAATTGAAGATGAACAGTAAAGACAAGCTAAAACAGGGTAGAATAGAGCTGAGATTGCTCGCTATTGTTGCTGCTGATCCTAGCAAATCAGTCCTTTCAATTCGATACTGCTACTATACTGCACCGAGAGGCAGATTCATCACCAGCAAAAACTACCACACCTCACATCATTTTGCTGCTCACTGCTCTGTACATCTGCTTCATTTCTGATTTTTCTGCAGCGCACGCCTGCTCTGCTAAGAGTTCTGCTAACAGTCAGCTCCCGTGTCATTGTGCCTCTGCTCAGCTTTCATTTCCTATCCTGCGTTGTGAGATTATAGAAGATCCAAACCGATGAAATGAAAATATGAAGATGAACAGTAGACGATGATGAAGAACAGAGGAGAATAAAACATGATTTTTATCTAATGATCTGTTTCTTCATTCTCGATCAGTAGACCACAAAAAAAACCACACTCACTTGGCATTAGACAAAACATATTCAAGTAAGATAAGAAGAATAGAAATTCTGAAAACTAATACTTGAAACTAAGCCATACATGAAGAAAACTATAAAACATCAACATAGTAATTTTCAGTAGCCACGGTTTCCTTCATTTCTCAATCAAGCCAGTATTGTTCCACCATTTCAGTATTGCAAGACAATACACAGTATTAGATTGGCAATACTGAATCAGATCATATTAATTGCATTGATGATCAAAGCATTACAAATGCTTTAAACGAAAATGGGGTGAATGAAACGTAGAACAAAAATAACATAGTAACGGGTGAAGTAAAACTAAAATGATAAAGAAAATTTTCTACACAACAATACTGATGAACTGAAAACAAGAATTTTTTTCATAATAAACTAAGTTGAATAAAACAAGAGCTATGGAGAAAAATGGAGGCTAAAAGCTATCCGGGAAAACAATGAAAAATTCTAACTTTAAAGTTACCTAAAAAAAATTCTACCCTAACTACTTAGTTTTTTTTTTTTTTCAATTGCTATCATGTTTTATTTATACACACACTTAGGGGTATACTGGTAATTTTTCATCCTAGATGAGTTGGCATTGTTTGGCCACTTGTCTTCATTTTATTTGCTGCAGAGTAGATATTTTCACGCCATTCGTCTTCTAGTACACTTAGCTGTGCGATGTGGCCCAGCGGGTGTCTTTCAGAGGGTTGGCACGGTATTCATCGATCTTATCGTTTCGAAGCGGATAAAATACTAACACCCGACATCCTACGTGTCCAGACGAATGGTGACTTGGTCTCTAAATTGGAAGTGGTACAGTCTCCTTTGGCCCATTTTCAGCCCATTTTTGACTGAAACGACTGAGTTTCATCCGGATTTAATTTACCTGCACATTAAAGAATTTTAATTAAATAAAGGGGATAATTAACAA
This sequence comes from Firmiana major, assembly GCA_033439115.1. Taxonomy (NCBI): domain Eukaryota; kingdom Viridiplantae; phylum Streptophyta; class Magnoliopsida; order Malvales; family Malvaceae; genus Firmiana; species Firmiana major. Next base: position 36,791,487 of record CM065908.1, on the reverse strand, counting down.
AATAAATTGGAGATTTAAATAATTAATTAGAAAATTAAGCACAAATAATTCTATTTTCATAGAATTATCATCGAACATGTTAAGGAAGCTTAAACCGAGGCTTAAACCGATAAAACTGAGCAAAACGAGCAAAGTAGCAAAATGTCAACTTTTTATCAACATTTTAGATGTAATCACATATTTGAATATATTAACATGAATTTGAGCTATATGTGATGAGATAACTTGGTATGTGACAGCTCAGATTATCAACACGCAATTTCAGGCGAGCACAAAAATCGAGGAATGTGCACTACCTCCAACGCTAACAGGTAAGGGATAGAATTTAGAGTAGCATTAGTACTTTCCTACCTTACCAAATGTCTATGTGGATAATTAGTTCAGTTTTCTGTGAAAAAGGTCTTTCTTGAAAGTCGAAATGAGTACTATTCACTTAAAAACTGAAACAAATTTATCCCAGCCTTTCAAAATGACATTTATTGCATCAGATACATTTTAATAAGTATGTTTATTGTATAAAAAAAGGATTTTCACTTATAGAATGAAAGCAGAATATGTTTTCCATGAGTTTACAGGTTAAAATCCTGGAAATGTTTTACTAAAACTATGTTTTCAGTATATAGAGTAGATTAAGATAATCGAGAACTATGTTTATGAAAAACATGTTTGATGTGTTGAGACTATGGCAAGATGTATGATGTTATGAGGTCAAAGTGATCTGGAGTCGATCTTGTATATTGAGAAAAGGGTACAAGAATGATCAAAGATCTTCTTAGCTGACGGCCAGGGAACGGGTAGGGCTCTGACGATATGAGATGACTTGTGGTACCATGTAACCATTTAAAGTTCGTGCATTGAGACTGCTTAGAGACTGCGAGTCCTTTGTAGGCACGTAATGAGTCACCCCACCATAGCCCCATACCACACAGTCCAGTAGGGCATTGTACGACCCTGATCCAGTCTTACAGTTCCCTGTACTATGGCCATATGTACAAGATATGTTGATGATGTCCTTCGGGACCAGTTATGATGAAACCATATCTCCACGAGAAAAAAATATGTTTTAGCACATTTCATGCTACCTTATATGTTATTTGTTAGTTACCACATGTTTTTCTATAATGTGATTTTTAAGGTAGCCCATGAGTTGGGGTTTTATGAAATGTGCATATGAAAGTTATGCTTTCACTTTTAAAGTGAACAATATGATATGCATGATTTGAGAGCTATGAGATGCTTTATGACTGTTTACACTAATGATATGTTTATAGCATGATACGTTTTACGAAAAGGATACATGATGTGTAAACTAATGATTTTAAAGCATGTTTTTACTACTTTTATAAATGTAAGCATCTCTACTTTCGTACATGTTTATGCTGAGTTGTGAAATCACGCGTTTTACTTGTTTTATGTATTAAGGTTACTTTAAATGTACCTCTTGCTGAGCCTGAAAAGCTCACCCCCTTCCTTTCCATCTTCCAGATTACTTACAGTGATTCTACTGCACTCACACGCTAGAGGTTATGGATGAGGCAGTCCGACCTTTCATCAGATCACTAGTAGCAATAAGGTATAGCTTTACTTTTGTTCCAGACATGATGTACAACATAGACACTAATGTACATGACAGTCGGGATGTAATAGATGTAAATGATTTTGTACAGAGTTTTAGTTACGCAGTGTAGATGAATGTATGTACTGAATGTCATGAGATCCTGAAATGAGAATTGAAATTGTGTTGTGAAATCTGCAGGTTGGGTTAAGTTATAATACAGCCGTTATGCTGTCGAATTTTATAAAAGAATAAGAGTTAAGAAACTGACATAGACAAGAACACAACTCAATTAAATAGGTTAAAAAGTTTTAAAATTGCCCAATTTTCTGCGTTTTCGGGCATGACAGAAGGTGATCATCCCAAGAACAAATAAATCACACACATCCTCAACATATCCTTTAAAGTCTAAATGGTCCACTAGGATTGACCGTCAGTCTAAGGATGGAAGGTCGTGCTGTAATTCAACTAAGATCTCATTGACTCCTCAAAACGTTCCCAAAACCTCGAAAGAAACTAGGAATCTCTATCAGATGTTATACTAACATGGGTACTATAGAGCTGCACTATCTCCTTGACATACAACTCTGCCAACGAACTCAGAGAGTTAGTACTCTTAATGGTAAAGAAGTGGGCACTATTAGTCAATCTAACTACAATCACCCAAATGGTATTATGACCCTCATTAGTCCTCGGTAAACCCATAATGAAATCCATAGTGATGTGCTCCCAATTCCAAAGAGGCACTGGTAAAGACTTAAGTAGTCCTGCTGGCTTTTGGCACTCAATCTTAACCTCCTGACAAACTAAACAGTTGGCCACAAATTCTGCCACATATTTCTTCGAACCAATCCATCAATACACCTTACACAAATCATGATACATCGTAGTACTACCCAGGTACATGGTGTACCATAAACAATAGGGTTCTTTCAAAATCTGCTGTCTCAGAGTATCATTGCTTGGAACATAAATATGACCCTTAAACATTAGCAAACCATCATCACTGACCGAGAAATCCAAATGTAAGTTCTTTCCATCTCTCTAACCCTATCCAGTAACCTCTGATCATTTCTCTACCCCACCCTAATCTGATCTAAAATACTCAGCTCAATTGCATACTAGCCAAGAAATAGTCTTTTTCCAAGGGCTATACACTAATACTGAGATCGAAGAACTACTCTAATAAACCCTACTCTCTAAACATCATAAAAGAAACTATCCCTTTTTTGGCTTAAAGCATCTGCCACCACATTCGCCTTGCCCGAATGAAACAAAATCTTGTAGTCATAATTCTTAAGGAGCTTCATCCACCATCTTTATTTCATATTAAGCTCCCTTTGATCAAATATATACTTAAGGCTCTTGTGGTTGTGAAAATTTGAAATCACTTTTCATAAAGATAATGCCTCTATATCTTTAGAGCAAATACCACTGAGGCTAATTCTAAATCATGGGTAGGATAGTTCTTCTCATGGTCCTTAAGTTGGAGAGAACCATAAACAACTACCCTACAGTGCTGCATAAACACACAAACCAATCCTTGATGAGAAGCATCACTATACATAGAAAAACCCTCAGATCTGCTCAACATAGTTAGAATGGATACGAATGTCATTCTCTGCTTAAGCTCCTAAAAACTCTACTCACACTTATCAGATCACTCAAACTTAACATCTTTACGCGTAAGTCGACTAAATGGAGTAGTAGTTCTAAAGAAACCTTTATCAAATCTCTTGTAATATCCTGCCCGTCCAAAAAAACTATGAATCCCATAACATTCCTTGTCTCTCCGATTAGAGTACAGCCTCTACCTTAGACCGATCAATAGACACTTTGTCCTTAGATACAGTATGACCTAGGAATGCTATCTGCTCAGGCCAGATATCCCATTTGCCAAATTTACCATATAACTGTTTATCTCATAGAATTTAAAACACAGTCCTCAAATGCTCCTCGTGCTCCTTTCGAGATTTAAAGTAAATCAAGATGTCATCTATAAAGACTATCATAAACTGATCTAAATACTCTCAAAATACTTCATTCATTAATCATGAAAGCTGGAGGGGCGTTTGTTAGACCAATAGGTATTACTAAGAACTCGTAGTGGCCATATCAGGCCTGAAAACCATCTTTATAACGTCATCCTTCTGATCCTTAACTGGTGATAGCTTGATCTCAAATCGATCTTAGAAAATTATAGTAGCACTTTTCAACTGATCAAATAAATCATTTATCCTGGGCATGAGATATTTTTTATTCATTGTAGCCTTATTCAATAGCTTATGATCAATACACAGTCGGAGACTATTATCCTTTTTCCATACAAACAATACCAAAAAGACCAACGGGGACACATTGGGCCTGATAAAACTCTTATTCAATAACTCTTGTAACTATTTCTTTAACTCCTCTAACTCAACGAGTGCCATCTGGTAAGGAGGTTTAGAGATTAACTGAATGTTAGGCACTAAATCAAAGTAAACTCCAGCTCTCTCTAGTGGTAACCTCGGTAACTCATCCGAAAGCACATCAAAAAACTCACAAATCACAAGCTACTGGTGTCACGCCCCGAAAATGCGGAAAATAGGGCAAATTTAAAACTTTTTACTCGTTAATTCACAATTAAAGAGTGTATTCCTGTGCAGTGTCATACATCATCATAATTATCATGCCTCAGGATCTCCTCATGATATAATAAATATTGTATTATACCCATTACTCGATTACAAGTCAATTAACCCTAATACATCCCATATAATGTCATACATCAAGTGTCTGCAAATACATTAATAGTCTGGGTACATGAAAAGATAAATATACCTCGAAGTACAAATTATATAGCCTGGAGCTCGAATCCTCCACTAGCCACTACTCCGTACGTCGCAGGGAAGTCCTTATTCACTTGAAGAACTCTGGGGGGAAAGAAAAACAGGGTGAGCTTCTAAATCGCTCAGTAAGAGGGGTAGGGGACTCATTTCATAAACCAAAATGCACATCACAAAGCATTTATTTGTATGTGAAACTCATTTGAAAACCATAGCATGAAAATACTCAAAACGACACTCTCATGTGTCAAGTCATGTGAAAACATGAAGTAAAAAGGCTCACTCTAGAGCAAAACAAAGCATGTGAAAAATAACGCGTTAAAACGCTTTCTCAAATAACGTGATAAAATCACTGATTTAATTTCTCACGTGGCATAGCCACAAAACACAAATCACACGTGGCAAAGCCACTGATTTAATCTCTCACGTGGCATAGCCACAGAACTCACGTGGCAAAGCCACTGATTTAATTTCTCGCGTGGCATAGCCACAGAATAGGGTTTCTCAACGTGGCACTGCCACCAATTGGGGCATAACGTGGCACAGCCACCAATGGGGTTTCTCAACGTGGCACAGCCACCAATGGGGTATACGTGGCACAGCCACCAATGGGTTTTCTCAACGTGGCACAGCCACCAATGGGGTATACGTGGCACAGCCACCAATGGGTTTTCTCAACGTGGCACAGCCACCAATGGGGTATACGTGGCACAGCCACCAATGGGGTTTTCTCAACGTTACCAGAACGGAGAAGAATTCGGGCTTACATGCTACCAGAGCAATGCCCGGTGTGTACTCACAACTACACACCCAAGTTTTATCACATAAGACAGGTTTGCCTTCACGTAGAACTCGTAATGGTTTTTCTCTCGTAAAACTCATTTGAAATCGTTTTGTACTCAACACAAAACGTAATAAAACCGAGTTCTAACCGGCAAAGCACACGCACACATTTCTCAAATCTCAATGTTGCCTTAACGTAGAGCCCAGTTATAAACTCATAAAACATTGGGCCCCAACCGACTATAAAATCGTGTGCAGTTCAAATCTCAACACAAAACTCTCAACATGCTTGTTTATAAATCATAAATCATGCTATAACAGTTTACAAATCACATACACAAATGGTTTAGATTTCCCTTACCTCTTTGCACCTCGTATAGTGCAATCGTTTCCCCCGTATCACGGACTAGTCTCGCATTCCACTCTGGAACTCCCGAGCTGTCCAAACGATGTTAAAACATCAATACTTAATTCTCATAAGCCACAATTCTCATAATCGAGCATAATTGCTCATAACACCTCAATTCTCTTGGTTCTCGCAACTCCACCCTAAACTACAACCTCATTCTCAATATCTCAATGTTCGATATTCCTCATGCCAATTATCTAGGCAATTCTCTACATTGTCCAATTCCCATTTATAACTCACAATTTCCTAAATTCACCAAAACTCTCAATATAGATATCACTCCTACCACATTGAAATTTAATCACTCCCTAGTCATCTTTCAACCATTTCAACACCCATTCAACCACCAATAACATCGAAATCAACTCAAATATCAAGATCAAGATTTAGAAATTACCCAAAGCTTGTGAGACGCACAACTCTCGCCTCGATCCGATTCGTCCTTCGATTTCCAAGTATGTTGTTCTCCCTTTGATGAGGAACAACTTTCCTTCTTACCACAATAGCTGATTCGGTCGAAAATGGGGGATTTGGAGGAGTGAGAAACTAGGTTTTCGGAAAAATGGAGGTTTTGGAAGAGAGAGAAAGTAAGATTTCAGGAGAAGACACGGGTTCCTTATATAGACTGGAGGTAGGAGATCGATCTGTCTCATGGGGAGATCGATCTGCGTTTGAATTTTGGGGGCGATCTGGGCAATTTTATGCCTAGGAGATCGATCTGTCGAAGGGTGAGATCGATCTCTTTATGGCTTTATGAGATCGATCTGTGCCTTGAGGAGATCGATCTTCTTCCAAACAGAAGCATTTGGAGATCGATCTCTCCCTCATGAGATCGATCTGCCTTCAAACAGATTCATTTGGAGATCGATCTCTTCCTCATGAGATCGATCCCTTCTCAAACAGATTCATAAGGAGATCGATCTCTTCCATTGGAGATCGATCTGCTTCTCAAATTTCCTCCTTCCTTGTCAGTTTTAACTCACCAGATCGATCTCTCCTTCTCCCAGATCGATCTGTCCTCATGCTTCATGCCCATTTTACACACTTAACACATAAGTCTCCAATTATAATTCCCACAATTTACTTAGTTCCATAAATTACACTTCAAATTATTATTACATCAATAAATATGTCTGAAATTCTCAGATCTCACATCCTCTCCACCTTACAAAGAATTTGGTCCTCCAAATTCAACTCAACTAATCAAAATAGATGGGGGTATTTCTCCTTCATGAGACTCTCTAGTTCCCACGTTGCCTCTTCCCTTGAGTGATGCTTCCACAAGACTTTCACTAATGGGATGCTCTTGGTTCTCAGTACCTTCTCTTTTCTATCGAGAATCCGGACGGGTTCCTCAATGTAGCTCATGTCCTCCTGTATGTCCATCTCTTCATACTCTATGACATGAGAAGGGTCCGGGTGGTACTTCCTCAACATAGATACATGTAAAACGTTGTGTATCCCGGACATCTGTGGGGGTAATGCCAATCTGTAGGCTACCTCTCCCACTCTCTCAAGAATCTCGAATGGTCCTATGTATCGAGGACTCAATTTTCCTTTCTTCCCAAATCGCATGATACCCTTGCTCGGTGATACTCTCAGAAATACTGCATCACCAACATCAAACTCGAGTGGCCGTCTACGCACATCCGCGTAGCTTTTCTGTCTACTCTGTGCAGCCCGTAACCTCTCACATATGAGTTTCACACTCTGTACGGCTTGCTCAACAAGCTCGGGAGCATTTATCTTTCTGTCACCGACTTCTTCCCAAGCTACAGGGGATCTACACCTCCTACCATATAGAGCCTCAAAAGGTGCCATTCCAATACTCGCATGATAGCTGTTATTATACGCAAACTCTGCTAGGGGCAGGTGATCATCCCATGATCCCTTAAAATCCATCGTACACGCCCTCAACATATCCTCCAGGGTCTGAATAGTCCTCTCTGACTGACCATCTGTCTGAGGATGATAGGCGGTACTAAAACTCAATCGAGATCCCATGGACTCCTGAAACTGGGTCCAGAATCTGGAAGTAAATCGGGAATCTCTATCAGAAGTAATACTCACTGGAGCCCCATGTAATCTAGCTATCTCGCTGACATATAGCTCAGCTAAGGCATCCACAGTATCTGTGCTCTTGATGGCAAGGAAGTGGGCACTCTTGGTCAATCTATCCACAATGACCCATATCGCGTCACGACCTCTTCGGGTCCTCGGTAAGCCCATAATAAAGTCCATAGTGACATGCTCCCATTTCCATGTAGGTACAGGTAAGGGCTGTAGTAGTCCTCCGGGCTTCCGATGCTCAGCTTTCACTTGCTGGCATACTAAACACCTGGCCACGTACTCTGCCACATCTCGCTCCATACCACTCCACCAATACACCTTTCTCAAGTCTCGGTACATCTTAGTACTTCCTGGGTGCATGGTGTATCGCGAGCAGTGGGATTCTCTCAGTATCTGTCTCTTCAGGGTATCATCGTCCGGTACACAAATCCGTCCTCTGAATCTCAACAATCCATCCTCACTGATGGTGAGATCCGACTGCGAACTCTGCTCAGCTTGGCTAACCATATCTATCAATCTCTGATCACTGCGCTGCCCAGTTCTAATCTGATCCATGATCCTGGGCTCTATCCGCAGGCTAGCCAAAAATCCAGTCTCTACCTCTTTAACTCTGATCCGAAGTTCGGCGAACTGCTCTAACAAATCCCATTCCCTGATCATCATAGCAGATATCATACTCTTCCTGCTCAGGGCATCAGCAACCACATTCGCCTTACCCGGATGATAAAGAATCTCGCAGTCATAATCCTTAAGGAGTTCCATCCATCTCCTTTGTCTCATGTTTAACTCTTTCTGATCAAAGAGATATCTCAAACTCTTGTGATCAGTGAAGATCTGGAATCTTTCCCCATATAAGTAGTGTCGCCAGATCTTCAAAGCAAATACCACAGCGGCTAACTCCAAATCATGCGTGGGATAATTCCGCTCATGGTCTTTCAGCTGTCGCGATCCATATGCGACCACTCTTCCGTGCTGCATAAGCACACACCCCAATCCTTGGTGAGATGCATCACTATACACCGAGAATCCTCCTGATCCCTCGGGAATAGTTAACACAGGTGCCGCTGTCAATCTCCTCTTTAACTCTTGAAAACTGAGCTCACATTGATCAGTCCATATGAACGGAGTCTCCTTACGCGTGAGCTTAGTCAAAGGAGCGGCAATCCTCGAGAACCCTTCCACAAATCTCCTGTAATACCCTGCCAAACCAAGGAAGCTTTGTATCTCAGTCACTGTCCTCGGTCTTTCCCAATTAAGCACAGCTGCTATTTTACTCGGATCCACTGATACTCCTTCCTCTGAGACTACATGCCCAAGGAAAGCTATCCGGTTCAGCCAAAACTCACACTTACTAAGCTTTCCGTATAATTGCTTATCTCGGAGTATCTGAAGTACTAACCACAAATGCTGTGCATGCTCCTCATACGACCGAGAGTACACCAGGATATCATCAATAAAGACTATCACAAACTTATCCAGATAGTCTCTGAACACCTCGTTCATCAATCTCATAAATGCTGCAGGGGCGTTCGTCAATCCAAAGGACCTCACCAAAAATTCGTAATGGCCATACCTTGTCCTGAAGGCCGTCTTTGGAATATCTTCTTCCTTAATCCTCAATTGGTGATAACCCGATCTCAAATCAATCTTAGAAAAGACTGATGCCCCTCTTAGCTGATCAAGTAGATCGTCAATCCTGGGTAGTGGGTATTTATTCTTCACCGTGGCTTTATTCAATAGCCGGTAGTCTACACATAATCTGAGACTACCATCCTTCTTCTTAACAAATAGTACTGGCGCTCCCCACGGCGAAACACTGGGTCTAATAAACCCTTGATCCAATAACTCCTGTAGTTGTTTCTTCAATTCCTCAAGTTCCACTAATGCCATCCTGTAGGGAGGTTTAGAGATCGGCTGAGTATCTGGTACCAAATCAATGGTAAACTCTAGCTCTCTCTCTGGTGGTAAACCTGGCAATTCATCTGGGAAAACATCCAGAAATTCGCAAACCACAGGTATATCCTCAATCCTCGGGTGTTCCCGCTCATCATCTGAGATGAGTGTCTCATAACCTTCACATAAATAATCACATTTAATATTCTCCAAAATAATGTTAAGATTCTCAAATTACTCACTAGAAATCCACATAATTATTTCCTCAATATCTCAATTGTACACTGTAAGGTTCAGGTAGGGAGAAAGTTACAATCTTAGTGTAGCAGTCTAAACTCACTCGATTGGTTGCCAACCAATCCATTCCCAGAATTACATCAAACCCATGTATATTCAACATGATTAGATCTGCTAACATCACTCTATCTCCCACCTTAATTTCACACCCTCTACAGATTAACTCAGTTCTCTGGGATTCACGCATAGGGGTATTTACATGTAGTATATATTCTAGAGGTTCAAACTTCAAGTTTAATCTACATGCAAAATGCTTAGAAATAAACGAATGCGTGGATCCTGAATCAATCAACACATGAGCCTCATAATTACAGACAGAGAGTGTACCTCTTATAGTTTCTGCCGAAGCGTCTGCGGTCTCCTTATCCAGGGCAAACACTCGTCCCTGTGCCACAGGTTTCTTCCCTTTCTCCGCCGCAGTGGCCCGTCTCCGGGGATCCACTCTCTGAGGCTGTTGTCTAGTGGGCTCCGGAGCATGTGGTATCTGAGGTTGGGGACAGTCCTTCACTCTGTGACCCATGCACCACATCTGAAACATCCATGGATCGACCCAGTACAACTTCCCTCATGCGATCGGCCACAATCTCTACAAATCCTCATCTCCGGCCTGACATATCGAGGGGTCTCCTTGATAATAGGATAGGCTCTGGGTCTCTCCAATCTGTCCTTCTGCACCTCAATCCTTCCTCTTCTGAAGGAACCTCTCCGAGCCTCTGACTGGAAAAGTGCTGGCCTCTTGCCCTTATCTCTATTCACCGCTCTGAGCTCATTCTGGGATTGTACCATCTCAATCCCTCTTTCAACCTCTTGTGCTCGTCTCAGAGCATCTCCAAACTCAATAATACATAGCCCCATCAGTCTATCTCTAATGACGGGCTTCAACCCATACACAAACTTCTCTGTGCGGAGCTCTTCACTCTTGAAGGTCTCTGGGTCATATCTCAGTAGTGCGGTGAACTGGCTCTCATAGTCATCCACCGACATGTCACCCTGTACCAAACTCAAAAACTCGGCCTGTTTCCTTCTCTGGGCGGCTCGTGGTACATATTGGGTTCTAAAAGCTGTCTGGAACTCTTCCCAACCAATCACATCCTGGTGGGACATCAAGATACCCTGGGTAGTACCCCACCAATCTCGAGCTCTCCCCTTCAGCATATAGGCACTCATACTGACTCTCTCAGCATCGGTGCACCCCAGTAAATCAAATATAACTCTCAACTCCGTCAACCACTCCTCAGCCTCTGTAGGATCCTTCTTTCCTTTAAATGCGGGTGGATTCATCTTCAGAAATTCCTTTAGTCGGACCTTACTTCTGTCCTCAGGCTGAATGACGGGAGGCACTGGGGGTATGGGAGGTCCTGGTGGTGGTGTAGGGGTAGTATCCGAGGCATTAACTCCAAAGTGTTGCGCGAATAGCGCCGCCATCTGCTCAAAACCTTGCCTCACATCGGTCTCAATCCGATTAAATTGAGAGTTAGGACTCTCTAGTTGTGGAACAGGTGGTGGAGGGGACTCTGCCTGCCTCCTCGAACGACCTCGTCGTTTACTCATTCTCAATCTCAACTCGTCTCCTGCGCGTACATATCAAAATTGATTGAAATCTCAATCCTCAATTTCAGTTCATGACCAGACTATTACAGACACTTGGGATGTATTCTATTTCACTTAACCGACACTGAGAGTACTAGGCACCCTAAGCTCTGATACCAAGAAAACTCTGTCACGCCCCGAAAATGCGGAAAATAGGGTAAATTTAAAACTTTTTACTCGTTAATTCACAATTAAAGAGTGTATTCCTGTGCAGTGTCATACATCATCATAATTATCATGCCTCAGGATCTCCTCATGATATAATAAATATTGTATTATACCCATTACTCGATTACAAGTCAATTAACCCTAATACATCCCATATAATGTCATACATCAAGTGTCTGCAAATACATTAATAGTCTGGGTACATGAAAAGATAAATATACCTCGAAGTACAAATTATATAGCCTGGAGCTCGAATCCTCCACTAGCCACTACTCCGTACGTCGCAGGGAAGTCCTTATTCACTTGAAGAACTCTGGGGGGAAAGAAAAACAGGGTGAGCTTCTAAATCGCTCAGTAAGAGGGGTAGGGGACTCATTTCATAAACCAAAATGCACATCACAAAGCATTTATTTGTATGTGAAACTCATTTGAAAACCATAGCATGAAAATACTCAAAACGACACTCTCATGTGTCAAGTCATGTGAAAACATGAAGTAAAAAGGCTCACTCTAGAGCAAAACAAAGCATGTGAAAAATAATGCGTTAAAACGCTTTCTCAAATAACGTGATAAAATCACTGATTTAATTTCTCACGTGGCATAGCCACAAAACACAAATCACACGTGGCAAAGCCACTGATTTAATCTCTCACGTGGCATAGCCACAGAACTCACGTGGCAAAGCCACTGATTTAATTTCTCGCGTGGCATAGCCACAGAATAGGGTTTCTCAACGTGGCACTGCCACCAATTGGGGCATAACGTGGCACAGCCACCAATGGGGTTTCTCAACGTGGCACAGCCACCAATGGGGTATACGTGGCACAGCCACCAATGGGTTTTCTCAACGTGGCACAGCCACCAATGGGGTATACGTGGCACAGCCACCAATGGGGTTTTCTCAACGTTACCAGAACGGAGAAGAATTCGGGCTTACATGCTACCAGAGCAATGCCCGGTGTGTACTCACAACTACACACCCAAGTCTTATCACATAAGACAGGTTTGCCTTCACGTAGAACTCGTAATGGTTTTTCTCTCGTAAAACTCATTTGAAATCGTTTTGTACTCAACACAAAACGTAATAAAATCGAGTTCTAACCGGCAAAGCACACGCACACATTTCTCAAATCTCAATGTTGCCTTAACGTAGAGCCCAGTTATAAACTCATAAAACATTGGGCCCCAACCGGCTATAAAATCGTGTGCAGTTCAAATCTCAACACAAAACTCTCAACATGCTTGTTTATAAATCATAAATCATGCTATAACAGTTTACAAATCACATACACAAATGGTTTAGATTTCCCTTACCTCTTTGCACCTCGTATAGTGCAATCGTTTCCCCCGTATCACGGACTAGTCTCGCATTCCACTCTGGAACTCCCGAGCTGTCCAAACGATGTTAAAACATCAATACTTAATTCTCATAAGCCACAATTCTCATAATCGAGCATAATTGCTCATAACACCTCAATTCTCTTGGTTCTCGCAACTCCACCCTAAACTACAACCTCATTCTCAATATCTCAATGTTCGATATTCCTCATGCCAATTATCTAGGCAATTCTCTACATTGTCCAATTCTCATTTATAACTCACAATTTCCTAAATTCACCAAAACTCTCAATATAGATATCACTCCTGCCACATTGAAATTTAATCACTCCCTAGTCATCTTTCAACCATTTCAACACCCATTCAACCACCAATAACATCGAAATCAACTCAAATATCAAGATCAAGATTTAGAAATTACCCAAAGCTTGTGAGACGCACAACTCTCGCCTCGATCCGATTCGTCCTTCGATTTCCAAGTATGTTGTTCTCCCTTTGATGAGGAACAACTTTCCTTCTTACCACAATAGCTGATTCGGTCGGAAATGGGGGATTTGGAGGAGTGAGAAACTAGGTTTTCGGAAAAATGGAGGTTTTGGAAGAGAGAGAAAGTAAGATTTCAGGAGAAGACACGGGTTCCTTATATAGACTGGAGGTAGGAGATCGATCTGTCTCATGGGGAGATCGATCTGCTTTTGAATTTTGGGGGCGATCTGGGCAATTTTATGCCTAGGAGATCGATCTGTCGAAGGGTGAGATCGATCTCTTTATGGCTTTATGAGATCGATCTATGCCTTGAGGAGATCGATCTTCTTCCAAACAGAAGCATTTGGAGATCGATCTCTCCCTCATGAGATCGATCTGCCTTCAAACAGATTCATTTGGAGATCGATCTCTTCCTCATGAGATCGATCCCTTCTCAAACAGATTCATAAGGAGATCGATCTCTTCCATTGGAGATCGATCTGCTTCTCAAATTTCCTCCTTCCTTGTCAGTTTTAACTCACCAGATCGATCTCTCCTTCTCCCAGATCGATCTGTCCTCATGCTTCATGCCCATTTTACACACTTAACACATAAGTCTCCAATTATAATTCCCACAATTTACTTAGTTCCATAAATTACACTTCAAATTATTATTACATCAATAAATATGTCTGAAATTCTCAGATCTCACAACTGGTATATCTTGTATATCCAGATGCTATCGACTAGTATCGAGGATAAAAGGCAATATAACCTTCACATTAACATATTCATCAGTAAATTCAAAAAAACATAAAATCATGCATTTCGCTTCTTAATAGCAAAACATACATCAAACTTATCAGGAAGGGAGGAGGTTATAGTCTTAATGTAGCAGTCTAGACTCACACAATTCATGGCTAACCAATCTATGCCTAAATTACATCAAAGGCATACATATTCTGTAAAATTAGATCGGCTAACCTCGCCCTATCTCCCACCTTAATCTTATAATTTTTAAACACTATATTTGTCATCTGAGACTCTTTCATAGGTGTGGTAATGTGTAACAAGTGACCTAAAAGCTCAGGCTCTACATGCAAGTTCTGTATAAAGTGTGGTGCTACAAATGAGTGTGTGGAGCTAGGGTTAAATAAAACATGTGCCTCATGATACAGACAAGAAGCTTACCTTGGATAGTCTTGGCTAAGGCATCGACTGTCTCCCTAGCTAAGGCAAACACACAGCCTTAAGTCACGGGCTTCGTCCCTTTCTCTACTGCTGTAGCCCACTTTTGAAGGGCCTGTCTCCTTGGTTGTCATGACTGTTGTTGCTGAAGAGCCTTAGGCAGTGGATAATCTTTAGTCATATATCCCTTCTCGCCACACCTAAAGTAAGAACCCGTGGCCCGATGGCAATGTCTACCATGCTACTTACCACAACTCTTGCAAGCCTAAGCCTGTTGCTGAGGACCCCTAATGGTCAAAGTAGTAGCCAAATGAGTCATGGGCCTATCAACTATCATCTAAGGCTCATCAGTCCTTTGTCTCTTAAGCTAACCCCTTATCTGAACAAATCTGTCCTCATAAACTCTCTTACGTCGATCCCGACTCTTACCTTTAAAGTTGTACCCAGCCCGTGTAATATTTAAACCTCACTCAACTATTTTGGCCAACCTGAGGGCCTCTTTATACTCAACAATGTCAAAAGCCAATAGTTTATCCCTACTAGTAGGTTTAAATCCTGAAAGAAACCTCACAGTATAATACTCTTCATCTCTAAGTGTCTCGGGGTCACATCGATTAAGAATAGTAAATTGGGTCTCATATACATCTACTATCATATTGTCTTGAACCAAATTTAAAAACTCAGTTTGCATCTTTCACTAAATAGTCTATGGAATGTACTATTTCCTGAACGTAGTCAAAAAGATGTCTTAAGAAATCACTATATGTCCGACAGTTAGAAGGGTCTTAGCAGATCTCCACCAGAGACATACCTCACCTTAAAGTGAGTAGGTAGACATAGTGACCTTCTCTAAATCAGTGCACCATAGATAATCAAATGATTTCTTAAGACTCATCTGCCACTCCTTAGCTTAAATCAGATCCTTAGCCCCATTAAAGGCCGGATGACTTATCTTAAGGAAATCCTTGAGTCTGACCATATCTTTCTCAACCCTATCTCCTTTTTTAGGTTGTGGCTGAGCCTCTGACTACGGAATAGGTGCCTGAGACTGTCACGACCCTCTTCCCGTGACTTAACTTACTACTAATAGTTGGGTTGTGAGTCAACATCCATATCCACATCTCATCCATTTATAATTTAAATTCATTTAATGAAATAGAAATTATACTTGTATAAATATGCGAAAGCGTTTACATGAGTTTCTATTATATACATCCCTTTCGTACAAAAGATAGCTTTACTGTGCACTAATTTACAAGATACAAAATTTTTCTCTCATAAGTGTATACCTCTGTATTGCTAGAGAACTGGAGAATACTATAACAAGACCAACTGCAGTAACTCACTACTGTGTGGAATTTGTGGAGGAGGAGAATAAGGGGGTGAGCTAACACCCTCAGTAAGGAAAATATGAAAGCATGTAGATAACTACACTATCTACATGCTTAAAATATATACATTCATTTTTGTAAGACCCGTATTTTTGGATGTAAACTTTATGAAATCAAGAGTATCGTGATGTATTTGTAATGTAAAGAATAAGTGATGTAAGTCCATGGATTAAATGTACATACGTGTAATATGAGATTGTAATGTACACACAAGTTTCATTTTATATGAATATGAAGAAATGGGTTTTTATAAGAGATGAATGTGATTGGAACTCAAAATGAGTAGTGCAGCAAATGGAATGAAGTTGCATGAGTGCATAAACCTTTGCACTTCCATTTAGTTTGGTATGGTATACCTTTGATTATACAATGAATGCACACAAGTTTTAATGTGTATAAGGTATGAATGGATGTCATTTTCATGTCTAGAAGGTGGTTGGATGAGAAAATGACTATGGCAGCAAATTAAGGAAGTTTTGTGTAAGTCACTATAGAAAACTGCAGCAAAAATCTGGAAATATGAATGCCAGATCAATCTCATAGGATGAGAGATTGATCTGGAAGAGCCATAAATGCTCTTACTTGAGTAAGGGAGGAAGACAGATCGATCTACAATGGAGCCAGATCGATCTGCTAAACATTCTGCAATGAGAAGATCAATTTCGATGCAAACAGATCAATTTCCTTAGCTCTCAGGTTGGAGTAGATCGATCTCTCCTGGATGCAGATCGATCTCCTTAAGGTACTGCCTGGGACAGATCGATCTAAAGCCTTCAACAGATCAATCTCATGCATTAAAATTGGCATGGAATTGAGGGATTTTAGAGGACCAGATCGATCTTATGCCTCGACAGATCGATCTCATGCATTCAAATTGGTGTGGAATTGAGGGATTTAAGAGGACCAGATCAATCTTATGCCTCGACAGATCGATCTCATTGAGCAATTTCTATAAATAGGAGCAATGAAATTTGCAAATCACGGAAACAACCCCCATTTCTTACATTTCAACCCAAAACCTAGATTTCTCTTCATAAAAGCCACCCATTTCTAGTGAGATTTGAGGAAAGTCTATTAGATACGAAGTTGTTCCTATCAAAGAGAAGAACAACCTACTTTGGATTCAAAACCCTATTTATTGGATTGATGGAGCAAGGTGTATTTTCTTTGGAGCAAGAAAAGAAGCTAGATTTGGTAAGTTTCTAATACTTCAGCCCCAGTACATTATCTATTTAATGGTTTTACAGTTGATTTGCATGTGTGTTATGGTCAAAACTACCTAGGTTATGATGGAACTAGGGTGACCTAGAAAATAGAATAGGTTAGTGTGAGAAAGAGTGATTTTGATGAGTTGGAGGTCTATGGATTATGACAAGTTGTTATTTAAGTAATATGAATGAGTTGTAATAGTTAAATGAAGCTACATTGTTAGTTTAGAGGATTTATAGAAATAAGTATGTAAGATGTTTGATAAAATGTCATAGTGAAGAAATTAGTGAAATATGAGAACTATGAGCTTAATGTGGATTTAATATTGATTTGGTATGAATCAATAGGCCTAAAAGAAATCAATAAGCTCGAGGTATGAGTAGAACGATAAAACTAGGCCTTTTGAGGATTAATAGAGGCTATAGGTTAAGTCGACTATAGCGAACACAAGAGTTGAGTTATATGAACTAAATCGATGTAATATCCGACTTTGTACAGTTCTAATGAGTTCGTTGGAGACGAATCGAACTGCACAAGTAAGTAGCTCTAAGGAAACGGAATCACGTGATGCGATTCCATGTAAGGGAATTCTGTAAGTATATAGAGGTAGTTGCTCATATTTTATGGGCATACAGGGTGTTTATGAAGTGTATGACTATTTGAGAAAATGATTGATGATGTACACGAATAGCTACGAGTATGTATGAGATTTGGTTTTGAAACAATTATTATAAAAGGGATAGTAAGGCTAATAAATGCATAAATCATGTGTTTGAAATGTTTTCACATAACATAATGCTTGGTTTTGAACAAATTAATGGATAGGCTGGCTAGTGTTTGAATGATTTCGTGAAATAGCACTTGAGAGGTGCTAAACCCCGTTTTGGGATTGTTTTGATTAGGTATGAGCCGCCTATTGTATTTGTGTGATATAAATTGTGCTGGAGCCTCGCTCACGCTAGATTATGGTGCCTTCATTTGTATGAAATGTGCTGGAGCTTAGATCGCACCTTGATTTGGAAACTATGATGATGTTTTATAAACCGTACTGGAGCTTATGCTCGTACGTGAATTTTGAGTGGTTTTCTTATGAATTTAATCGTACTGGAGTTGTGCTCATACATGGTTTTCTTCATGATTTGATGTATAAATGTCGTACTAGAGCGTTACTCATACGAGGTGGTTTAGTTATGATGCATGAAACGTGCTAGAGCATTGTTCACACAAGTTTTCACACTATGGTACGTATAATGCTGTGAAAGTTGGTAAGATCCTCAAGCCCTACATCTTTAAGCCAGAGAGGGCGAGGAGGCTCTGTTCGGTAGGGAGGCTCTCTTATGGTAAGATATTCAAGCCCTACATCCTTAAGCCAGATAGGGTGGGGAGGCTCTGTTCGGTGGGGAGGCTCTCTTACGGTAAGATCCTCAAGCACAGCATCCTCAAGCCAGAGTGGGCGGGGAGGCTCTGTTACATGGGTACGGAAAGCTTCACATGCACTTGAGACAATGGAGGTTACAGTTGGTATGGGGTAGATAAGACCTATGGCTGGCACCCCCAATCATGATATGGGTCTACGGAGTACGCTGCATCATCTATATCACATGGAGTATGATGTACCACATGGTGGTTATATGATGAGAAATTCTGGTGAAAAAGTAAACCACCTTCGTACTAGCATGATACCCTACACACCTGGATGTGGGATGATTTATGACATAGTTGGCCAACATAGTCCATTGAGATATAGTGACCTGTCTCACTTAATATTACTTAGTACCACATAGTTTTGATATATGAGTATGATTATGATTTGTCCAGGGTAGACCCGAGGGAAGGGTCGAGCCTTGTGGGAGTTGTGATTTATTGAAATGGTGATTTGAATTGTGATGAGATGTAAAGTGATTTGAAAAGGATGTTTCTCAAATAAATTTCCTTTTTTTGTGAGATTTAATGAGAATGAGCATGAGTTGATTTTACATGTTGATTCTTCCGTGTTTCATATGCCTAATTTCATAATTTTGAATACATGATATATGTACACTCATATGACATAGTTTTATTTCCTCATGCTCATATTATAAATTATTTTTGCACAACACTACCAGTATGTAGATAGAGTAGTTATCTACCATGCTTGCATTATTGCCTTACTGAGCGTGTGGTTGCTCATCCCTCTCTACTTTTCCCCTCTACAAAGCGTAAATAGCAGCCCAGTGAGGACTAAGGCGTTGTATTTTAGACATCCACTGCCATCCATCGCTAAGAGGTATACACATGAAGATTCTTTTTGTATCTAAACAATTGTAAAAGCACAATAGTCAAATTACAATGTAATATGGGGCATGTAAAAGTTAGAAACGTGTCATGTATAACTTAACTTTCAATTAATGAAACTTCTTTTAATTTATTTGAGAATGAATGTTCAGTGATGTTTATTATTGACTCACAGCCCAACTGTGTAGTTGTGAGTTTGTTTACGACCAGGTAAGGAAAGGAAAACTCAAAAAAATTTACAGTGATTTTTGGTGATAAAAGGATAAAATGGGTCATGATAGAGATTGGTATCAGAGTTGAGTTGGCCTGATGTGAGTTTGTAATAAAACGTAGGAAAAGTTAGATCCCCATGTTACTATGCTTTTGTTTAGATATAACTATGTATACCGTGATAGATTAAGTGTAATAAGTGATTGTGGATACAGGAAGTTAGACAGAATACATGTTACGCATAAAGGTAGAGAGGCAGGAGCACGTGCTAAGGCCGCAGAGGTGGGCCTGAGAGCCGTGCGGAGCCACAGATTAATCAGACTCCACAAGACCCTACTGAGAGATTAGGAGATACAGAGGCATGCTTCGCTAGGATAGAGCAGAGTATTGAGAGCCTAGTGGAGATAGTCACACAGGCATTGGGTGCCAGTGATAGACGGAGTCCTACAACACAAGCTACTACTGGACAGGTAGCTGCAGAGGTGGAGAGACCTCAGGCTATTGAGACGGTGACACCCCAGTATAAGATACAGCTTCACCTATCGCTCCACGGCCGAGCGATAGTGACCTGGGGTATGACTGCGATTTGAGCAGATTGCAAGAGTTCCAAGGGTTGAAACCTCCAGTGTTCAGAGGGGTAAAGGACCCAGTAATTACTGAGGATTGGGTGCATGAGATGGAAAAATTGTATCGGTTCTTTAGATGCACATCAGCTGAGAAGGTAGCCTTTGGCGTGTTTATGTTAAAAGGTGAGGCAGAGCACTGATGGAGATCCACCGAAGCAATTTTGAGGGCTAGACACTCTGCGATTACATGGGAGATATTTTTGGAGGCCTTCAGGAGGCAGTACATCCCAACCACCGCACAGAGGAAATTACGGATGGAATTTATGAATTTGGTTCAGGGGAACCATACTATGGATGAATATGAGTTGAGATTCATGTCGTTGGGGAGATATGACTCGAACACGATAGGTAGTGAGACTCGAAAGATCCAGAAGTTCGTTAATGGATTGAGATTGGCCATTCGGACTAAGCTAGCCCCATTTGACATTCAGATATATGAGGAGGCGATACACAAGGCTCAGTTATGCAAGCAAGACTTTGAGCCGAATGCCTCCGAGCTTGGGAAGATTAATGTCATAAAAGATAAAGACCGAAAGAGATTCGGGATGGATAGAGTGGCCAAGAGAGGGGATCAGAGATAGTTTGAGAAGAGACCTAAGATCGAGGAGGTGTAGGAGAGAGCTGCTAGACCTCCCATTTACCGGGCTTTGATTGCACTGAGTGGTATGGTTATTAGAGGACCACGGCCTACTACTGAGAGATGCAGGAGATGTGATAGATTTCATGGGACTAAGCCTTATCTGATAACCCCTACAGTGTGTTACAGATGCAAGAAACTAGGACATATAGCAAAGTATTATCCCGAGAGGATGGAGACTGCCCCACAAAAGGGCAAAGAGCTAGAGAGAGCTCCAGTTGAGACAGCTGCCCCGAAGAGGAGGGTCATAGCTGAAGAAAAAGGGAAGCAGGCACTAGGTGTGAGCAGAAGAAGAGTGCACGCACTGGACCTGGACACAGCAGACGTATCGACGGATGTGATTAAAGGTACCATCCGAGTCTTTAATGTAGAAGCATTGGTATTGTTTGATCCTGGTGCCACACATTCTTTCATATCACCTTCCTTTGCACATACATTGTTGAAGCATGTGAAACCTACATTATTGGATAAAATGTTGATGATTTTCACACCCATGAATGATAGTCAATTGACTGAGTATGTATGTAGAGATTGTAAATTGGAGATAGAGGGAAAGGAGATGACAACCAATTTAATTTTATTGAATATGAATGATTTTGATGTAATATTGGGAATGGATTGGTTGGCTACCAATCATGTTGTTATGGACTGTCACGCTAAGACTTTGATGTTTCCAGAGATAGAAAATCATGTTGTATGATTTGTGAAATGAATTGAAAGAACATAATTATGATAAATGAAAGGAGTATGATTTTATTTAATCTACTTGAGAGACGAATTTATATACTTATGTTGAATATTGATGTGATGACTTGTGACACTAACGGTGGAAAGAATGATGTGAAGGGTTCATTGCCTACGTGGTCGATATAGATAAGGCACACCCAGAACTGAAGGAGATACCCGTAATTGCAGACTTCCCTGATATCTTTCCGGACTATTTACCAAGGCTACCACCTGATAGGGAAATGGAATTTTTCATAGAGTTGGTGCCTGGTACCAAGCCGATATCTAAACCACTGTATAGAATGGCTCCGATTGAGTTGGAAGAGCTAAAGAAACAGTTGCAAGAGTTGCTAGAGAAGGGGTTCATTAGATCGAGTGTCTCACCTTGGGGAGCACCGATTCTATTTGTATGGAAGAAGGATGGAAGCCTCCGATTGTGTATAGATTACCGGTTGTTGAATAAGGCCACCATTAAGAACAAGTATCCCCTTCCACACATATATGATTCATTGGATCATCTCCGGGGAGTTCAAGTATTTTTTAAGATAGATTTGCAGTTAGGGTATCATCAGTTGAGGATACGGATTGGAGATGTACCCAAGACAGCATTTCGTACCCGTTATGGCCACTACGAGTTCTTAGTGATGCCATTCGGATTGACGAATGCCCCCGCAGCATTTATGGCACTGATGAATCATGTATTCACGCCATACTTGGACAAGTTTGTGATTGTGTTTATTGATAATATATTGGTCTATTCCAAGTCCAGGGAAGATCATGAGGAGCACTTAAGAGTAGTTCTGTAGACCCTCTGAGAGAAAGAGTTATATGCCAAACTTAGCAAGTGTAACTTTTGGTTAGAGCAGATCTCATTTCTAGGCCATGTTTTGTCAAAGGATGGGGTATCAGTGGATTCATCCAAGATAGAGGCAGTAAAACAGTGGGAACAGCCCAAGACGGTTACTGAGATCTAAAGTTTTTTGGGATTGGCAAGGTATTATCGGAGATTTGTAGAGGGTTTCTCCAGACTAGCTGCTCCATTGACACACCTCACGTGAAAAGATGTTAAGTTTGTGTGGGATGAGGCATGAGAGAGGAGTTTTAAGGAGCTTAAACGTCGATTGACCACTGCTCCGGTTCTCACCATTCCTACCAGCTCAAGAGGTTTTTCGGTGTATACTGATGCATCACACCAGGGACTGGGCTGTGTACTGATTCAAGATGGGAAGGGCCTATGGATCTAGATAGTTAAAAGATCACGAAAGGAACTACCTGACACATGATTTGGAGTTGGCGGCCGTGGTGTTTGCTTTGAAAATATGGCGCCACTATGTTTATGGTGAGAAATTTCAAGTTTTCACAGATCATAAGAGTCTTAAGTACCTGTTCTCGCAGAAAGAGTTAAATATGAGATAGATGAGATGGCTCGAACTCCTGAAAGATTATGATTGTGAGATCATGTACCACCCGGGTAAGGCAAATGTAGTTTGCAATGCTTTGAGCGGGAAGAACCTAGGGTTGGTGTCTTATACGATGGTACGGAAACACAAGTTGTTGGAAAAATTTATGACCCTTAGTTTGGAGGTAACCCCACCTGGTTCAGAGAGACTTGAGATCATGGCTAGTTTGAGACTAGTGCCAGAGTTTATTGGCCGTATTCGACAGGCTCAACAGAGCGATCGACAGTGTATCGATTGGTTGAGTCAGATATAAGCAGGTGTGGGTATTGATTTTGAGTTAAGTACAGATGGCTAATTGAGGTTCAGAGGTAGAGTATGTGTTCCCGAGGATCTTGAAATTAGGAGAATGATTTTATCAAAGGCTCACTTATCGAAGTACACGATACATCCGTGGAGTACCAAGATGTATCAAAACCTTCAAATGGTTTATTGGTGGTCTAGAATGAAAAGCGACATTACTGAATATGTCGACAAGTGAAGGTAGAGCATCAGAAGCCTACAGGATTATTATAGCCTCTACCGATACCGATATGGAAGTGGGAACATGTCACCATGGATTTTGTGATGGGACTGTCGAGGATCCACAGAGGTCATGATGCCATATGGGTTATTATGGATCGGTTGACTAAGTCAGCCCATTTCTTAGCTATGGGAGCTACTGATACTCTTAGTAAGTTGGCGAACTTGTATGTTCGAGAGATAGTATAGCTACATGGTGTACCAGTGAGCGTTGTTTTTGATTGGGATGCCTGCTTCACTTCTTATTTTTGGGAACATTTTCAGGAAGCGATGGGGACCCATTTGAGTTTTAGCACCGCTTTTCATCCTCAGACAGATGGGCAGCCAGAGAGGACTATACAGACCCTAGAGGATATGTTGAGAGCATGTGTGCTTGATTTTGGAGGCTCTTGGGATGATCACCTGCAGTTAGGCAAGTTCGCCTATAATAATAGTTATCATACGAGTATCGAGATGGCACCTTATGAGGCATTGTATAGGCGTAGATGTCATTCCACTATTAGATGGGAAGAGGTTGGTGACAGATAGATTTTTGCTCTGGACTTAGTGCAGCAGGCATCTGAGGACGTCCAATTGATATGTGAGAGATTACGGACAGCTCAGAGCCAGCAAAAGAGTTATGTTGACAAGAGACAGAGACCACTAGAGTTTGATATGGGTGAGTCGGTGTTCCTGAGAGTTTCTCCTTCTAAGGGTATTATGAGATTTGGTAAGAGGGGCAAGTTGAGCCCTAGATATATCGGACCCTTTGAGATTTTGGAGAGAGTGGTAGATAAGGCGTATAGGTTGGCATTGCCACCAGACTGGACAAATGTTCATAACATCTTCCATGTCTATATGCTTCGGAAGTATCACCCGGACCAGACACATGTGATAAGATATGAGTCGTTGGAGCTCAATGAGAGTATGACATAAATTATGAAGCTGGTTCGGATATTAGAGAGAAAAGAGAAAGTATTACGGAATAAGACAATTCCCTTGGTGAAAGTTCTTTGGCAACATCACACGGTGGAAGAGGTCACATGGGAATTGGAAAATTTGATACGGGAGAAATACCCCCAACTTTTTGAGGTGTAACTTGGTTCTAATTTGGAAGACCAAATTCCTTGAAAGAGGCGAGGAATGTAAGACCCGCTTTTTTGGATGTAAACTTTATGAAATCATGTGTATGGTGATGTATTTGCAATGTAAAGCATAAGTGTTGTAAGTCCATGGATTCAATGTACATACGTGTAATATGAGCTTGTAATGTACACACAAGTTTCATTTTATATGAATATGAAGAAATGGGCTTTTATAAGTGATGAATGTGATTGGAACTCAAAATGAGTAGTATAGCAAATGGAATGAAGTTGCATGAGTGCATAAACCTTTGCACTTTTAGTTTGGTATGGTATACCTTTGGTTATACAATTAATGCATGCAAGTTTTAATGCGTATAAGGTATGAATGGATGTCATTTTCAAGTCTTGAAGATGGTTGGATG
The DNA here is from genome assembly GCA_033439115.1 of Firmiana major. Taxonomy (NCBI): domain Eukaryota; kingdom Viridiplantae; phylum Streptophyta; class Magnoliopsida; order Malvales; family Malvaceae; genus Firmiana; species Firmiana major. The sequence goes on along the minus strand of CM065908.1, from coordinate 36,766,365 downwards.
AGAAAATGACTATGACAGCAAATTAAGGAAGTTTTGTGTAAGTTACTGCAGAAAACTGCAGCAAAAATCTAGAAATATGAATGCCAGATCGATCTCATAGGATGAGAGATCGATCTAAAAGAGCCATAAATGCTCTTATTTGAGCAATGGAACAAGACAGATCGATCTCCAATAGAGCCAGATCGATCTGCTAAACATTCTGTAATGAGAATATCGATTTCGATGAAAACAGATGGATTTCCTTAGCTCTCGGGTTGGAGCAGATCGATCTCCCCTGGATGCAGATCGATCTCCTTAAGCTACTGGCTAGGACAAATCGATCTGAAGCCTTCGATATATCGATCTCATGCATTCAAATTGGCGTGGAATTGAGGGATTTAGGAGCACCAAATCGATCTTTTGCCTCGACAAATCGACCTCATTGAGCAATTTCTATAAATAGGAGTAGTGAAATCTGCAAATCATGGAAACAACCCTCATTTCTTACATTTCAACCCAAAACCTAGATTTCTCTTCCTAAAAGCCACCCATTTCCAATGAGATTTGAGGAAAGCCTATTAGATACAAAGTTGTTCCTATCAAAGAGAAGAATAACCTACTTTGGATTCAAAACCCTATTTCTTGGATTAAAGGAGCAAGGTGTATTTTCTTTGGAGCAAGAAGAGAAGCTAGATTTGGTAAGTTTCTAATACTTCAGCCCCAGTACATTATCTATTTAATGGTTTTAGAGTTGATTTGCATGTGTGTTGATGGTCAAAACTACCTAGGTTATGATGGAACTAGGGTGACCTTGAAAATAGAATGGGTTAGTCTGAGAAAGTGTGATTTTGATGAGTTGGAGGTTTATGGATTATGACAAGTTGTTATTGAAGTAATATGAATGAGTTGTAATAGTTAAATGAAGTCACATTGTGAGTTTAGAGGATTTATAGAAATAAGTATGTAAGATGTTTGATAAAATGCCATAGTGAAGAAATTGGTGAAATGTGAGCACTATGAGCTTAATGTCGATTTAATATCGATTTGGTATGAATCAATAGGCCTACAAGAAATCAATAAACTCGAGGTATGAGTAGAACGATAAAACTAGGCCTTATGAGGATTAATAGAGGCTATAGATTAAATTGACTATAGCGAACACAAGAGTTGAGTTATATGAACTAAATCGATGTAATATGCGACTTTGTGCAGTTCCAGAGAGTTCGCTAGAGACTAATCGAACCGCACAAGTAAGCAGCTCTAAGGAAACGGAATCACACGACTCGATTCCAGGTAAGGGAATTCTGTAAGTATATAGAGGTAGCTACTCATATTTTGTGGGTGGATATAGGACGTTTATGAAGTGTATGACTATTTGAGAAAATGATTGATGATATATGCTAATAGCTATGAGTATGTATGAGATTTGGTTTTGAAACGATTATTATAAAAGGGATAGTAAGGCGAATAAATGCATAAATCATGTGTTTGAAATGTTTTCACATAACATAATGCTTGGTTTTGAACAAATTAATGGATAGGCTAGCTAGTGTTTGAATGATTTCGTGAAATAGCACTTGAGAGGTGCTAAACTTGGTTTTGGAATTGGTTTGATTGGGTATAAGCCGCCTATTGTATTTGTGTGATATAAATCACGTTAGAGCCTCGGTCGCGCTAGATTTTGATGCCTTCATTTGTATGAAACGTGCTAGAGCTTAGCTCGCACCTTGATTTGGAAACTATAATGATGTTTTATAAACCGTACTGGAGCTTCTGCTTGTACGTGGATTTCGAGTGATTTTCGTATGCATATAACCGTACTGGAGCTGTGCTCGTACGTGATTTTCTTCATGATTTGATGCATAAATGTCGTATTAGAGCGTTGCTCGTACGAGGTGGTTTAGTTATGATGCATGAATCGTGCTAGAGCATCGCTCGCACAAGTTTTCACACTGTGGTGTGTATGATGCTGTGGAAGTTGCTAAGATCCTCAAGCCAGAGAGGGCGGGCAGGCTCTCTTTGGTGCGGAGGCTCTCTTATGGTAAGATCCTCAAGCCCTACATCCTTAAGCCAGAGAGGGCAGGGAGGCCTTGTTCGATGGGGAGGCTCTCTTATGGTAAGACCCTCAAGCACAACATCCTCAAGCCAGAGTAGGCGGGGAGGCTCTGTTTGGCAGGGAGGCTCTCTTACATGGGTACAAAAAGCTCCATGTGCACTTGAGACAACAGAGGTTACACTTGGTATAGGGTAGATAAGACATACGGCTGGCACCCCCAATCATGATATGGGTCCGCGGAGTATGTTGTACCGTTTATATCACATGGAGTACGATGTACCGTATGGTGGTTATGTGATGAGAAAGTCTGGCAAAGAACTGACCCACCTTCGTACCAGCATGATACCCTGCACACCTGGATGGGTATGGTCTGAGATGATTTATGACATACTTGGCCAACATAGTCCGTTGAGATATAGTGACCTGTCTCACTTGATATTACTTAGTACCACATAGTTTTGATATATGAGTATGATTGTGATTTGTCCAAGGTTGACTCGAGGGAGGGTCGAGCCTTATGGGAGTTGTGATTTATTGAAATGATGATTTGAATTGTGATAAGATGTAAAGTGATTTGAAAAGGATGTTTCTCAAATGAATTTCCCTTTTTTTTAATAAGATTTAATGAGAATAAGCGTGAGATGATTTTACATATTGATTCTTCCATGTTTTATATGCCTAATTTCATGATTTTCAATACATGATTTATGTACACTCATATGGCATAGTTTTATTTTCTCATGCTCCTATTATAAATGATTTATGCATAACACTACCAGCATGTAGATAGAGTAGTTATCTACCATGCTTGCATTATTGCCTTACTGAGCGTATGGTTGCTCATCCTTCTCTACTTTTCCCCTCTACAGAGCGTACATAGCAGCCCAGTGAGGACTGAGGATTGTATTTTGGACATCCACTGTCATCCACCGCTAAGAGGTATACACATGAAAATTCTTTTTGTATCTAAACAATTGTAAAAGCACAGTAGTCAAATTGCAATGTAATGTGGGGGATGTAAAAGTTAGAAGCGTGTCATGTATAACTTAACTTTCAATGAATGATACTTCTTTTGATTTATTCGAGAATGAATGTTGAGTGATGTTTATTATTGACTTACAGCCTAACTGTGTAGTGGTGAGTTTGTTCACGACCGGATTAGGAAAGGAAAACGCGAAAAATTTACGGTGATTTTCGGCGATAAAAGGATAAAATGGGTCGTCACAATTTTCCTTATAAAACATATGTATTCTTTTAAAACAACTTCCATCGGTGCGAAACCATTAATTCCTTGGATGGTTACATGCATATTCTTTTCAAATCACATAGAATCACTCAGCTTAAACTCTAAAATCCACACAGCTTCATTTTTCATTTCACACAGTACACACTTATAAATTTCTTTTCACTTAGCAAATTACTTAGTAAATCAATTTATATGAGACATAGTATGGGATATCATATCACCCTGTATCACACAGCAAGGGGGACATATGTCACCTCACATAGTAGCGACAAAAAGTCATATCACACAGATAGAAGACTTACGGCCATAGTTTAGATTCCAAGCAACACTGATCAAGTGTATGGGAATCCCATGCTTGGGGAGGCGGATCAACCATCCATTCAACCCACATAGAATCACTAAAATATCACGGCACATCATACTCTGTGGCTAACTCTCACGCTACAACGTACTCCCGTGGATCCTTATCACTCATTGTCATTGTCTCAAAATCACGTGCTAGCAGGTCTGTGCAAGATCACTCAGTAATACACGATGGCTCCAACACCATTTTTCTCATCACATAACAAAAATCATAAAACCACGTACGAGCAACTCAACGTAAGATCATACAGCATGCCTGAGGCATCAGGCATGGTTTTTGTCTCATCACAGAGAAAGCTTATAAAACCACGTGCGAGTAACTCAGTGTAAGATCACACAGCATACACAGAAAGCTTATAAAACCACGTGTGGGTAACCACGTGTGAGGCCTCTAGCACGGTTTTGTCTCATTACACAGAAAGCTTATAAAACCACATGTGCGTAACTTAGCGTAAGATCACTCAGCATACCCGAGGCCTCTAGCATGATTTTGCTTATAATCACATTAAATCGAGGGAGTCACATGCGAGCATAGTCAGAGTAAGATCACTTAGTAGTACTTATGGCTCTAGCATGATTCTCAAAATCCAGTGCGAGCTCTCGAGTCGATCACACAACTTCACTCAGCTCTAGCACCTTTTGCTTTTCTCAAAATCATTTTAAAAATGTTGTACGAGCAAGGCTGGTAAATCTACCATTGCCACTTTGGCTCTAGCACAAGTTCACACAGAAAAGAAATAGATGGCTTCATTCACTAAGTATGAGTGAGAGGGCAATCACTAATCAATCACTCGTTAAATGCTTTTCACTTAAAAACACATGCATTTTCATGGTCAACAGTTAAATCGGGAGCCGGTCTATTATTACTCTTTCAGAAAAACACTTACATAACATCTTTTCATAAAAAGAACATTGAAGTCATGCAATTCATGCTTATAAGCTTCTTCTCATACTTAGTTTTCACCTTGATATTCCAATATATGTATACTTTATCGTATTTATTTGTACATAAAAGGTAAGAAGTGTAACGACCCTCTTTCGCGACCTGTTACCTTAACACTTACCACTTACAGTTGGGCTGTGAGTCAAATCCAATCCATATCTCACTCATTTATAGTTTAATTAATGTAATTAAAGAAATTGATATAGAAACTGGACTTTTATAACATATGCAGAAGCGTTTACATCAATTCCTATTAAATATACATCCCCTTTTGTACAACACATTACTAGACTGTGCATTAATTTATAGGATATAAAATTTCTCTTTCATATCATCACATAGTGTATACCTCTCTGTACTACTGGATGACTAGAGAATACCGTAGCAGGGATGACTGTAGTACTCACTACTGCGTAGTATCTATGGAGGAGGAAATAAGGGGTGAGCATAACGCGCTCAGCAAGGAAAATGTGCAAGCAGATAGATAACTACACTATCTACATGCTAAAATACATACTCACATTTCCTTATAAAATAATATGCATGTTCTTTAAATCAATTTCCATCGATGCGAAACCGTTAATTCGCCAAATGGGTATGTGCATATCCACACAGTTTATCATACAAAACCACTGAGTTTAAAATTGCACACAGTTCACACTTGAAATCAATTTTCACACAATAAACACATAGCTTCACACAAATCATCTTTCAATACTACACAGATTTACACAACATACTCGATTCACACAGATCATATATAGAAAATACTTTATACTTTGTAAATCATTTACACGTTGAGAGATAAATCATGGGTCATTCCATCCCCAGACACATAGCAAAGGAGGATGTTCGTCACCTCACACAGTAGTGATAATATCGTATCACACAGATACCGACTTATGCAACTTTTACAGACTTATGGCCATAGTCAGATTCCAGGCTACACTGATCAGGTGTGCGGGAACCCCATGCTTAGGGAGGCGGATCAACCATCCTTTCAGCATCACACAGATATCACACAGTTATCACACAGATAGTCACAGGACATCGTACCCCATGGCTAACGCTCACGGTACATCGTGCTTCCATGGATCCTTATCACCCAATTCTATTGTCTGAAAATCATGTGCGAGCACTCGAGTAGAATGCACAATATCCTCGAGGCATCAAGCACTCATTTACTTTCTCAAAATCCATTTGACAACAATGTGCGAGCAGGGCTGGTCAATCTACCTTTGCCTCTCATGCTCAGCATGACTCCACACAGTAAAGAAATAGAATAGCTCCTTTCACTAAATATGAGTGAGTGGGTAACTCCCTTCGATCACTCTGTCTACACATTTCATACAATTGGTTAAAACCGGAGCCTGTCTATTATTGTTCTTTTTCAAAACATTTGAGAAATTCTTTTCACAATAATCACAGAAGTCATGCAACACATGCTTATCGACTTATTTTCATACGTAGTTTTTTTTCTAGATATATCGGTATCTATCTATTATCACATACAATTCACAGAGCAGATAAGAAAACATACATATAGCTATCTCTAACTTGTGATCCAGTCTTATCAACTCCAACGATATCTTCCAGAGCTGAAATTGTGCATCGCACACATCAATATACTATCATATACTTTATTTCACATGCATGATATTCAAATCAATGCATTTGGCCATATACATCTCATTTGTCCTTTTTATGTCTTAGTGGACTTTATCCTCTTACAAGTCCATTTCGAGTCTATAACTCATTTCCAAGAATCCCTTAGACTCCTTGAGTCTATCGATTCATCTTAAACCAGTATTACACTCTTAATACATCAAGTTCATGATTTTCACTTCGTTGTGGCATTTCATCAAACACCACATATAGTCAATTTGAGCTACTTTTGTTTCTAGCACAAGAACTTCATCAAATCATTTTATAAGCATCTATACATGCTTAATAACATCTAGGCATTCTTAAATCATCATCAAATCCATGCATATTCGATAACTCTTCATTTTGGCTCATTTAGCCATTTTCTAGGTCATGAATAGTTTAGCACTTCTAAGATGTTTCAACCATTAATCTATATACAAATCTACTCATACAAGTATATAGATTAACATATATGAGATTGGGATATTGAAATCTTACCACTCTCAATTTTTCTCCACTTAACACACTTTGGGGGAAAACTCTTTTTCTCCCTTTAATGGATCACCTCAACTTCTAGCTTCCAACTATGTTGTTCTTCTCCACTGTATGAACAAATTTGATGAAAACTTGCCTCCAACCTCTATGGAAAGTGTTTATAGTTTAGAGGGGGATTTAGGTCACTTGGTGTCAAAAATATGGAAAGGTTTTGGTTTTTCCCATGAAATACAAGTCAGCAGGTCCTGTTTTATAGAAATTGCCTTGATTAGATTGATCTTCTCGGTATTTTTCCTCTTGAAACCGACCTTCCGGACTTAATGAGATCGATCTGCACAACACAGAACCTTAAGGAGATCGATATGCTCTTGCATAAGATCGATCTGTTGCAAGTCAATAGCTTAAAGAGATCGATCTGGCCCCTTCAGAGATCGATCTGCCCTGTTCCATTACTCGAACAGAAGCGATTTTAGCTCTTCTACATCAATCTTTCCTCCAATCGATCTGGCATTCATATTTTCCAAATTTTACTGCACTTTTCTACAGTAACTCACACCAAACAAATTTTACTGCCATAGTCATTTTCTCATTCAACCATCTTTAAGGCTTGAAAATGACATCCATTTATCCTTTATGCATATTAAAACTTGTGTGCATTCATTGTAAACCAAAGGTATACAATATATATCGAATGGAAGTATAAAGCTTTATGCAACTCCCTTCCATTTTACTACACTACTCATTTTGAGTTCTATTCACATTCATCACTAAGAAAAGTTCATTTCTTCACATTCATACATAATGAAACCTGTGTGTACATCACAAACTTTTATCACAAGTGTGTACATCAACTTATGGACTTATATCATTTATGCTTCACATAGGATGTACATGAATATACTTATGCATTTCATAAGGTTCATATACAAAAATACGGGTCTTACAAGAAGCATGCATATAGCTATCTCTAATAGCTCGCATAAATCCTTTACCTCGAATCACGGTCGAGTCACTTTCCTTGATTTCGAATGCTCGTGATCCGGTCTTATTAGCTCCAATTTTATCTCCAGGAGCTGCAAGCATTTGTTACTCACATTAGTATACTTTAATATACTCAATTCTCATTTGCATGAATTTCAAATCGATGTATTGGGCCATTTACATCAATATGGCCTTGTTGCATCCTATTGGACGTTATTCTCCTTTACGTCCATTTCGATTATACAATTTATTTCTCGAGAATTTATCAGACTCTTCAAGTCTATCGATTCACATTGAATCGGCATTAAGCTCTTAATGCCTCTAGTTCATCATTTTTCTTCTCTATGGCATTTCATCATATACCTCTTATGCCCATTTTCAATCATCATCTATTCCAACATATGGATTTCACAAAGTTATCTTAAAATCATCTATACATGCTTGCTAACATCTCTAGATGCTTAAATCATCATCAACTCCATGCCATTTTAACTTTCTCTCACTAAGCCCATTTTGGGTCATGGTTGTTTAAGCATGTACATGAACATTTCAGCCAACATTATAGACACCAGTCAACTCATAAAAATGCCTAGATTAACATACTAGAAGATGGTCTATTGACATCTTACCTAGCTTGATTTTTTTCCTCTTTTTCCCAAATTGGGGGAAAATCACTTTTCTCCTTCAATCCAAAGTTTCAGCTTCCAATCTTTGACTATGTTGTTCTCTTCCTCACTAGAAACAACTTTGCTCAAAGAAATCTCTCTCAAATCTGATTGGAAGGTGATGATTTTTAGAGTGAGAAAGCTAGGTTCTTGTTTTCAATGGAGGAAGATGAGTGATTTTTCGTGAAATGAAGAACTCAGCTGTCGCGTTTTATAGAATTTACCTCATCAAATTGATCTCCTAGGGTGAGAGATTGATCTACCCTTGTTTAAACTCCTTCAGAATTTGACTTGCAGGCTAGCAGATCGATCTGCCTCTTTAGATAAGATTGATCCTTGTTCATGGAATAGGATCGATCTTAGCTAGGTAAATAACTTTAGAGATCGATCTGGCCTTAAGAAGAGATCGATCTTTTCTAACCAGAGGCAACTAGAGGTCGATCTGGCTTATGGGAAGAGATCGATCTTGTCCAAGTATAAGTAACTTGAGATCGATCTGCTTTGAATGAGGGATCGGCCTCCCTCTTACAGAATGCCTTAGCATTGCATTTCAAGGCAATGAGATCGATCTCCCCTTGCAATGAGATCGATCTGCCCTGCATCTGCAGCATTTCAGCTGTAATTTTCCCAGATTTCCAAAGTTAAACTCACATTCATTTGCTTCTATACTCATTTTACATTTCATTCACACTTAGAACTTTAAAACATCCATTTCTTATGATTCATATATAATGTAACTTGTTTGTACATCACGGAATCATAAACAATACATAAAAATTTACGGGTCTTACATTCCTCCCCTCCTTCAAGAAATTTGGTCCTCTAAATTAGAACCAAGTCATTTCTCAAAAAGTCGGGGTTACTTTTCCCGTATCAGGCTCTCAACTCCCAAGTAGCTTCCTCTGAATTGTGGTGCTGTCGGAGAACCTTAACAAGTGGAACTGTCTTATTTCTTAACACATTTTCCTTTTTATCCAGTATCTGGATCGGTTTCTCTACATATGACAGATCATCCTTGAGCTCCAATGGCTCATACCGAATTACATGGGTCGGATCTGGATGGTACTTCTGAAGCATCGATACAGAGAAGACATTGTGAATGCCTGCTAGCTCCGATGGCAACACTAGCCTGTAGACCTTATCTCCCACTCTATCCAATATCTCAAATGGTCCGGTATACTGAGGGCTCAACTTACCCTTCTTACCGATCCTCATTATCCCTTTCGAGGGAGAAACTTACAAAAATACTGAGTCACCTATTGTGAACTCTAGTGGCCTTTGTCTCATGTCAGCATAACTTTTCTGTCTACTCTGAGCTGTTCTCAATCTCTCACATATAAGTTGAACAACCTCAGAGGCTTGCTGCACTAAATCGGGAGCAAAAGTCTTTCTATCACCCACTTCTTCCCAACTAATAGGGGAACGACACCTTCTACCATACGATGCGTCATATGCTGCCATCTCGATACTCAAGTGAAAACTATTGTTGTAAGCAAATTTGACTAATGGTCGGTGATCATCCCAGGAGCCTTTAAAGTCTATAACATTTGCTCTCAATATATCCTCTAATGTTTGGATGGTTCTCTCTCACTGACCATCGATTTAAGGATGGAAAGCGGTACTAAAGCTTAATCGGGTTCCCATAGCTTCTTGAAAATGTTTCCAAAAGTGGAAAGTGAAGTGAGAATCCCTATCCGATATAATGCTCACTGGAACACCATCTAGGCTCACTATTTCCCGTACATACAACTCCTCCAAAGTACTCAGAGTATCTGTGGATTTCATAGCTAGAAAGTGGACGAATTTGTCAATCTATCCACCACTACCCAAATAGCATCATGGTTTCTCTTAGTCCTCAGTAATCCCATGATGAAATCCATGGTGACATGCTCCCATTTCCAAGTCGGTATAGGTAAAGGCTGCAATAATCTTGTAGGTTTCTGATACTCTACTTTCACTTGCTGACATACAAGATAATTTGCCACAAACTCTACGATATCCTTTTTCATCCCTAAGCACCAATACACTTTTCAGATATTCAGATACATCTTGTTACTCCTCGGATGCAAAGTATATCTCGATGAATGAGCTCTGTCAAAATCAATCTCTTTAGCTTTTGGTCATTAGGAATACAAATCATGCCTCTAAACCTCAGTAGGCCATCATCACTCACTAAGAAATCGGCCATATCACCCCTCTGAATCAGACTTGCATGATCCTCACACAGTAGATCGGCATGCTGAGCCTGTTATATCCGGTCAATCAAATCTGGTTCCACTCGCAGGCTAGCTATCACACAGTCACTGTCAACATCGAGAGGGTCTATATCCAAACTGAGGTGAGCAAACTGCTCGACCAACTCATGTTCCTTGACCATCATGTAGGTTACCATTCTAAGGCTCTTTCTACTCAAGGCATCAACCATAACATTAGTCTTTCCTGGATGGTATAATATCTTGCAATCATAATCTTTTAGAAGCTCTATCCATCGTCTCTGCCTCATATTAAACTCTTTCTGTGAAAACAGATATATGAGGCTCTTATGATCCGTAAACACTTGAAATTTCTCACCGTACAAGTAGTGGTGCCAAATCTTTAATGTAAATACCACGATAGCCAACTCTAAGTCATGGGTCGGGTAGTTCCTCTCATGGTCCTTATGCTGTCTGGATCCATAGGCTACTACATTCCCATTCTGCATCAACACACAGCCCAGCCCCTATCTCGAGGCATCTACATACACTGAGTAACCTCTTGAGCTGGTGGGTATGGTGAGAATAGGTGCGGTGGTCAGTCTTCGTTTCAACTCGTAAAAACTATTTTCACATTTATCATCCCACTCAAATGCCACATTCTTTCGAGTGAGACATGTCAACGGAGCAGCCAGCTTAGAGAATCACTCGACAAACCATCGATAATAACCTGTCAAACCCAAAAAACTACGGATCTCTGTAACCGTCTTGGGTTTTTCCCACTGTATCACAGCCTCTATCTTGGACGGATCCACTGATACCCCATCTCTCGAGACTATATGACCCAAAAACGATATCTCACTCAGCCAGAAATCACACTTATTGAGTTTAGAATATAACTCCTGATCTCGGAGGGCCTGTAACACTGTTCTCAAGTGCTGCTCATGCTCTTCCCTAGACTTCGAGTACACCAATATGTCATCTATAAAGACAATCACGAAGTTGTCCAGGTATGACTTAAACACATTATTCATTAATGCCATAAACGCTGCAGGAGCATTCGACAACCCAAATGGCATAACCAAAAACTGATAATGGCCATAACGGGTCCGAAAAGCTGTCTTGGGCACATCTCCACTCTGAATCCTCAACTGATGATACCTAGACCTCAGATGAATCTTTGAAAAGATCCGTACTCCCTACAATTGATCCAAAAGATCATCAATCCATGGAAGGGGATATTTATTCTTGATGGTAGCCTTATTCAATAACCGATAATCTATACACAGTCGGAGACTCCCATCTTTCTTCTTTACAAACAGAACCGATGCTCCTCAAGGTGATACACTCGGTCTGATAAACCCCTTGTCCAACAACTCTTGCAATTGTCTCTTTAGTTCCTCCAATTCCTCTAGAGCCATTTTATACAGTGGTTTGGATATTTTTTCCGTGCTAGGCACCAAATCAATACAAAACTTCATCAATTTGTCTAGCGGCAACCCTGGTAATTCTTTCGAAAAGACATCGGGGAATTCTCTAACCACAAGGATGTCAACTAATTTCGGGTGTGCCTTATCCAAATCAATCACATATGTGATAAAACCTTCAACATATTATAATCACATTTGTTAGTAAAATTATCCATCCTTGGAAATAATTTACTGTCACGACCTCATTCGGTGACTTACTAAAAACCACTACTAATTTTTTGCTTTTTACTTTACTTACCTTTCTCTCCTCGACAGTTGGGTTGTGATTCGATATTAGTCACCCACTCACATTCATTCACAATATACATAGAATTTAGTATTCTTTTTGATAACATAAACTGTTATACAGTATTTGTACATATACATCCTGACCGTACAATTGTTTACATAACTGTGCTTATACATTGTTCAGTACAAAATGTACGAGTGTGTATACCTCTCATGAGATGGATAGGCAGCGGATACAATGAATGCTATACCTCAGTCAGACTTAATCTACTATGGATGATCTGTAGAGAGTGGAAAATAAAAGGGGATGAGCAAACAACGCGCTCAGTAAGAAAATCAAGCAAGCAAGTAGACAACCGCACTATCTACTGAAAATAAGGTTTTACCTTTCCTTCTCTCATCTCAATAGCATGAATCAAAACTAATATAATAGTAGTACAGAATAAATCTCATGTACTTAAAATCATGCTGAGTTATCAAATGTAGGCTTTCATGCAAAACAGTGCATCTTTATAAAATTTGAAATGCCTTTATATCAATCATGCCATTTACATATAAATTCACAGTAAATATGACAGTTCACAACACAACACAAACTGGTTTCTGACCTATCTCAGGTTCAACCGTATCATGAAAACAAGTGATATATCATGGGAGACTCAGTGGCTAAATGCAATACTCTCCAGGACTATGGCCATATTCTAAAATGGTGAAATCCCAGGCAACACAGATCTCAGTGTGCAGGTAATCACTGGTGTAACGGGAGGGGGGTCAGTCCATCACAACTGCCAGCTATAAACTCCTCAACTCCACAACTCCACCACATAATACAGTGTACTCCATACCACTCGCATGATACAACATACGACCGTGGACCCTTTCCTCATGGTTAAGATACCTGTCATAGGTCTTAGTCCTTACAGCATGGAAATACATCATCGTCGGGGTGCTTGCCATAAGTCTTAGCCCTCACACTATGGAATAAATGCCACGTCTCTAAATCCACGTACGAACATCTCATTAGTGTGACACAGTCTACACGGAGGAAATCATCACGGTTTTGCTAACATGTTTTACATATCACGTAACACTATAGTGCGTGTCTTGAGTGTGACTCACAATCAACACTCCACCTCTTAAACACTGTGTATGCATCTCAACATATCAAACACTAGTGCGAGTAACCTCTAGCACTAGGTTAATGCATAATTCTCTTTTCAAATCAAGTGCGAGTTATCACTCAAGTTGTGACGGCCGACCCCTGCCCGGCCAACCCCTGCCATCGGCCATGGCCACCCCTCTTGGGCCCACAACAACGATGGTGGTCTAACAACGGGTGGTGCAACAACGTCAACAAGTCCAACGTATTGTCCGCTTTGGGCCTTCGGCCCGCACGGCTTTGTTCCATTCAGGGAAATTCCCCTCAGAACGCGTCCTTGGAGGCTCGAACCAGGGACAACACCCTTAGTTCTTGCACTCCTTATGCCATTGAGCCCTTGTCTTCCTTTGTCTCTTGAAACCTTTGATCTCTTGCACTCCAAAATGGTAAAATCCTTCTTGCTCTTGAAACCTTTGATCTCAATCTCTTGTTTCCAAGTATGTTGCTCTATTCTTTCTAAGAACAACTTTGCTCAACTGTATCTCACTTAAAACGGATCACAAACTGAAGTTTTCTAGTGTTTCTTGGCTAGGTTTAGGTTTAATTCTCGAATGGAATAGTAACTCTCGAGAAAATGAAGTGCAAAAGCCCAGTATTTATAGAATTGTCTTGATGAGATCGATCTACTCTGCATTTTTCCTCTGGAAACCGTCCTTCCAGACCACATGAGATCAAGCTACTCTTTCATGAGATCGATCTGCACAACACAGAACCTTAAGGAGATCGATCTACTCTTGTATAAGATCGATCTGTTGCAAGCTGGTAGCTTAAGGAAATCGATTTGACCCTCTAGAGATCGATTCCTTCTTCATAGAATGCTCAGCAGATCGATCTGGCCCGATAGGAGATCGATCTGACCTGTTCCATCGCTCAATTAAGAGCATTTTTTGCCATTTCAGATTGACCTCTCATCTCATGAGATCGATCTATCATTCATATTTTCTAAATTTTACTACAGTTTTTTACAGTAACTTACCTCAAACACTCTTAACTATACTGCTATGGTCATTTTCTCATCCAACCACATTTAAACCTTGAAAATGACATCTATTCATTATTTCTATACATTGATACTTGTGTGCCCTCATTGTATAGCCAAAGGTATACAATATATAACCAAATGGAGTATAACCATTTATGTAACTTATACATACTTCATTCCATTTTACCACACCACTCATATTCCATTCCACTTACATTCATCATCTACAAAAGTCCATTTCTTATTATTCATACATAACGAAACTTGTACGTACATCACAACTCATAATACAAGTGTGTACATTAATTCTATAGACTTTACATCATTTATGCTTCACATAGCATGTACATATATATACTTATGAATTCGAAGGTCTTACATTTACTACTTCTTTCATTACCTTACAAATCTTACAACATACTTTTCGAGAGTGGAAAACCTTATTGTCTTAGCATAACAGTCTAAAACAGCATGGTTTGCAGCCAACCAATCCATTCCTAGTATAATATCAAAATCCTTCATATTTAACAAAATAAGATTAGCCAACATATCATTTTCCCCTACTTTTAACTTACAATCTTTACATACATACTCAGTTACTACATTATCTCTCACTGGAGTGCTTATAAGCAACATCCTACCTAAAGGTACAGGTTTCACATGTTCAAACAATTTACATGCAAATGAATGCAATATAAAGGAATGTGTGGCACTAGGATCAATTAATGCTAATACTTCAAAATCAAAGACTAGGATGGTACCTTTAATCACATTCGTAGAAGCTTCTGTAGATGCCTGGTCCAAAGCAAACACTCACGCTCGACCAATAGCTTGTTTCCCTTTCTCTTCAGCTGTGGCCTTCCTCTTAGGAGTAGGTGTCTCAACTATAGCCTTCTTTGGCTCTTTGCCTTCTGTGGGGCTATATCAACTAACTTTGGGCAGTCACGAGCTATGTACCCTAGTTTACCACATCTATAACAGGATCTCATCAAATGGCATGGTCTACTCCCATGATATCTACCACACATCCTGTATTGTTCGGTGGTAGGTCGAGATCCACCAATAACTATGTTCCTTGATGGTGGAGGTAAGGCTGGATATACTGGAGGCTTTGCAGGCCTCTCTTGTACTTTCTCAATCTTTGGCTCTTCACCAAATAACCTTAGGCCCTTTCTGAATCATCTATCATCCACTGACCTCTTTCGATCTCTATCTCTACACTTACCACTCTTACTTAACTCCAAGGCATGCAACTTATAATCCTGCTCACATAGCTGAGCTCTACGTACTGCCTCGTCATAGGTGGTAATATCAAATGGGGCCAACCGAGCTTTGATCGAAGGTCTCAACCCCTCAATAAATTTTTGGACCTTCCTATCCTGACAGCGCATCGTGACTATGTCATACCGACCCAGGGATGTGAATTCAGACTCATACTCATCAACTGTATGGTTCCCCTGAGTCAAGGTCAAAAATTCCATTTGTATCTTCCTCTGAGCAGTGGCTGGAATGTACTGCCTTCTAAAGGCATCCAGAAATATATCCCAAGTCACAACCGAGTGACGTGCAATCAAAATTGGCTATGTTGCCATCCACCAATGCTCGGCCTCACCCTCTAATACAAAAGCCACAAAGGTGACCTTCTCTGTGGCAGAGCACTGGAAAAATCTGTAGAGTTTCTCCATACTGCAAATCCAATGCTCTGCTAACACTGGGTCCCTTACCCCACTAAACGAAGGTGGTCCAAACTTCTTGAACTCTCTCAATCTACCCAGATCACAATCATAAACTCCCTCACCACCAACCTATTGTGGAGCTACAGGATCCTGAACTGGTGGAGGAATATCCTGAACTGGAGGGGGCGCAGGAATCTCTGCCTCTGCAGCCCGAGGTCTCAATGTAGGTTGTGCAGGCTTATGTCTCTCAAGTGCAGCAGCCTGACCAGTAGGGTTCTCCTGTCTAGCCTTAAATTTGGCCATCGCATGTGTAAACATCTCCATAACTGTGTCTACTCTGCACTATAATTACGCTATACGTGCATCAGCAGCATCACTAAGACCTGGTGGATCTCTACTAGAACTGGACTCACTGTGCCTCTTGGGCTCATCTTTATGCCCCTGAGAGCGCAAATTCTCTCTTCTACGAGTACGTCGTCTATCAGACATCCTGCATACCCAATAACAAGTGTCTCAATTACACTTCTAGCTTGGTATACACAGTTGTATCCAAATAATGAACAACACTTAAAGGATGTATAATTTTTTAATTATGGATACTGATACTGACTCACATCGGACCAACTCCTCTCTGATACCAATCTCTATCATGACCCTCTTCCCGTGACTTAACTTACCACTAACAGTTGGGCTATGAGTCAACATCCACATCCACAACATCCACATCCACATCTCATCCATTTATAATTTAAATTTCTTTAATGAAATAGAAAAATGTACTTTTATAAATATACGGAATCGTTTACATCAGTTTCTATTATATACATCTCTTACGTACAAAAGATAGCTTTACTGTGCACTAATTTATAGGATATAAAATTTTTCTCTTATAAGTGTATACCTCTGTACTACTGGAGAACTGAAGAACACCATAGCAGCAACAACTGCAGTAACTCACTACTACGTAGAATCTGTGGAAGAGGAAAATAAGGGAGTGAGCTAACACCCTCAGTAAGGAAAATATGAAAGCAGGTAGATAACTACACTATCTACATGCTTAAAATATATACATTCATTTTCCTTATAAAACATAGGCATTCTTTTAAAACAACTTTCATTAGTGCGAAACCATTAATTCGCTGGATGGTTACATGCATATTCTTTTCAAACCACACAGAATCACATAGCTCAATCTTTAAAATTCACACAGCTTCATTTTTAATTTCACACAATACACACTTATACATTTCTTTTCACTTAGCAAATTACTTAGTAAATCAATTTACATGAGACATAGTATGGGATATCATATCACCTTGTATCACACAGCAGGGGGACATATGTCACCTCACACAGTAGCGACAAAATGTCATATCACACAGATAGAAGACTTATGGCCATAGTCTGGATTCCAGGCAACACTGATCAGGTGTGTGGGAATCCCATGCTTAGGTAGGCGGATCAACCATCCACTCAGCCCACACAGAATCACTAATATATCACGGCACATCGTACTCTGTGGCTAATGCTCACGGTACAGCGTGCTCCCGTGGATCCTTATCACCTATTTCTATTGTCTCAAAATCACGTGCGAGCAGGTCTGTGCAAAATCACTCAGCAATACACGATGGCTCCAGCACAATTTTGCTCATCACACAACAAAAATCATAAAACCTCGTGTGAGCAACTCAACGTAAGATCACACAGCATACCTGAGGCATCAAGCATAATTTTCACCTCATCACACAGAAAGCTTATAAAACCACGTGCGAGCAACTCAGTGTAAGATCACACAACATACCTAAGGCCTCTAGCATAGTTTTGTCTCATCACACAAAAAGCTTATAAAAGCACGTGTGACCAACTCAACGTAAGTTCACTTAACATACATGAGGCCTCTAGCACAGTTTTGCTTATAATCACTTTAAATCGAGGGAGTCACATGCGAGCATAATCAGAGTAAGATCACTTAGTAGTACTCGATAGCTCTAGTATGATTCTCAAAATCCAGTGAGAGCTATCAAGTGGATCACACAACTTCTCTCAACTCTAGCATATTTTGCTTTTCTCAAAATCCTTTTAAAAATGTTGTGCGAGCAAGGCTTGTAAATCTATCGTTACCACTTTGGCTCTAGTACAAGTTCACACAGAAAAGAAAGAGATGGCTATATTCACTAAGTATGAGTGAGAGGGCTATCTCCCTTCAATCACTCGTTAAATGCTTTTCACTTAAAAATACATGCATTTTCTTGGTAAATAGTTAAATCGGGAGCCAGTATATTATTACTCTTTCTCAAAAAACACTTACATAACATCTTTTCACAACAAGAACATTGAAGTCATGCAATTCATGCTTATAAGTTTCTTCTCATACTTAGTTTTCACTTAGATATTCCAATATTTATATACTTTATCGTATTTATTTGCACAGAGAAGGTAAGAAACATTCTTCTCATACTTAGTTTTCACCTACATATTCCAATATATATATACTTGATCGTATTTATTAGTACACAGAAGGTAAGAAACATACATATAGCTATCTCTAATAGCTTACATAAATCCCTTTCCTCGAATCACGCTCGAATCACTTTCCTTGACTTCCAATGCTCGTGATCTAATCTTATCGGCTCCAATTTTATCTTCAGGAGCTACAACCATTTGCTACTCAAATTAGTATACTTTAATATACTCAATTTTCATTTGCATGAATTTCAAATCGATGCATTGGGCCATTTATATCAATATGGCCTCGTTACGTCTTATTAGACGTTATTCTCTTTTACGTCCATTTCGATTATACAATTTATTTCTCAAGAATTTATCAGATTCATCAAGTCTATCAATTCACATTGAATCAGCATTAAGCTTTTAATGCCTCTAGTTCATCATTTTTCTTCTCTATCGTATATCATCATATACCTCTTATGCCCATTTTCAATCATCATCTATTCCAACATATGGATTTCACAAAGTTATCTTAAAATCATCTATACATGCTTACTAACATCTCTACATGCTTAAATCATCATCAACTCTATGCCATTTTAACTTTCTCTCACTAAGCATATTCAAGGTCATGGTTGTTTAAGCATTTACATGAACATTTCAGCCAACATTATATACACCATTCAACTCATCAAAATGTCTAGATTAACATACTAGAAGATGGTGTATTGAAATCTTACCTAACTTTATTTTTTTCTTTTTTTTTTCCAAATCGGGGGAAAATCACTTTTCTCCTTCAATCCAAAGTTTCAACTTCCAATCTTTGACTATGTTGTTCTCTTCCTCACTAGAAACAACTTTACTTAAAAGAATCTCTCTCAAATCTAATTGGAAGGTGATGATTTTTAGAGTGAGAAAGTTAGGTTCTTGTTTTCAATGGAGGAAGATGAGTGGTTTTTTGTGAAATGAAGAACTCAACTGTCGAGTTTTATAGAATTCCCCTCATCAGATCGATCTCCTAGGGTGAGAGATCGATCTACCCTTATTTAAACTATTCCAGAATTCGACTTGCATGCTCGCGGATCGATCTGCCTCTTTGGATGAGATCGATTTGCTCAAGAGATGAGATTGATCCTTGCTCTTGGGATGGGATCAATCTTGACCAGGCAAAGGATTTTAGAGATCGATCTGGCCTTAAGAAGATATCGATCTTTGCTATCCAGAGGCAACTAGAGATCGATCTGGCTTAAGGGAAGAGATCGATCTTGTCTAAGCAGAAGTAACTTGAGATCGATCTACTTTGAATGCGGGATCGATCTCCTTCTTGCAAATGCCTTGGCATTGCATTTCAAGGCAATGAGATCGATCTCCCTTGTAATGAGATCGATCTACCCTGCATCTGCAACATTTTAGCTGTAATTTTTCCAGATTTTCAAAGTTAAACTCACATTCATTTGTTTCTATACTCATTTTGCACTTCATTCACACTTAGAACTTAAAAACATCAATTTCTTATGATTCATATATAATGTAACTTGTTTGTACATCACAGAATCATAAACAATACATAAAAATTTACGGGCCTTACAGTGACTGTGGCGAAAGGAGGTTGAGGGGTAGGTGATGTAGGAGGTGTCGATGGGAAAGGAGGTGGTGGTGCTTGTGGTGAAGCAGGTACGGGTACAGGTGCTTCAATAGTGCTGCCTATGTCAAAATTGTTTGACCCAAAATGCTGGGAAAACATGGGTTATCGTATCAAATCCCTACTCGAGGTGCTACTCAAGTTTGGCAATGTGAGAATTAAGACTTTCAGGCTACGGTGGAGGTGAAGGTGGTGGCTACACCTGCCTCCATGGCAGATTTCTGCATTGTTCACTCATACTGTGGTCGAATACTTACGTAGAAACTAAGGGTTAAGTATAACTTCAACAACTATACTCAATTAATAACCAAACAAGCACAAACACATGGGATGTAATCCTTATTCTAGCTAACTTACATTAACCTGTACTAGAAAACGCTGGCTCTGATACCACAAACTGTAACGCCCAAAAGCGTAAAAATTCAGGCTATTTTTTTTATATAATTTAATTCGTTATTACTTAATGTTTCTTTTTGTGCAGTGTAAGTTACCAAATCATTCCTTTACTTAACCCTTAAAATTTGTTATTACATAAGCTAATCCGTAACTCATATAATTTAGGTGTGATGCCATTAAACCGAATAAAAGCCTTAAACATACATAGATTAACTTGATCATGCATCACTTAAATTAACTTAATTCCATAAGTCATGAACTAACATACTGTATTTACTTATATCCCAAAAGTATCAAAAGAATACATGTATCTTTGCTTATAAGATGTTTAGAAATAAATATAAAAAGAGGATATACATCACATGGTACAGAATGTAGCCCGGGAAGGCGTCAGTCTACTGGCCTACGTCGTGTACGCCGCAGGTATGATCACAGCAAATAGTCTGAAGGAGTTGAGGGGTGAGCTTTAGGGAAAAACTAGTAAGAAATGCATTTAAAACAATAATAGCATCAAAACATTTAATAAAAATAATGATGCTTCGCAATCACAGTGCATTTCAAAATTCATATCTTATAATCAGAAATTCAAACATAAATTTTTAAGTCATAAATTTCATAATCACATCATAATTTTTAGAAATCAAATCATATTCTCAAAATCAAATTCAAAATTTAATCATATAATTTAGAAATATTTTATAACTTAGAATCACATAGTTTAGATCATAAAGTCATATCGAGACTAGGCAAAAACCCTATAGCTATCATGCGATTCAAAAAATAAGTCATCCTCAACAAAGGAAATAAACTACCAATGGTCGTGGTAGGCCGTAGATTAGATCAGGATCGTACAACGGTTCAGAGTGTCAGAAATAACTAGCACATAGCTAGGGTTCAAAGTATCAGACATAGCTAGCACATAGCTAGGGCATGGGCACCAGTAGCACTCTTCATGCGGGAAATCACGTATAACCACACCGCGTGAACATGAGTCAGAAAATCATATGCCACAAAGGCAGTGCATGAAATCCTACTAGCATACACTGTAAGTGGCCTAAGTCTCGAAAAATATCATATAATCATTCAGGTAATTCAAATCTGAGAGTCATGATTTTCTAAAATAAATTTAGAAATAAAGTTTAGAAATCATATAATTTCAAATTACAAAATTACAAAATCGCATCATTTTATTTCAAAGGTAATATGCATAGTCAAAATGAGATTTAGGCTATTGAAATTTCAAAGGTTCGGTATTCTAAGTCAAGGGATACTAATTTCTCGAAAGCCTAGTAAACGAGTTTAAATCGAGTTTTCTCATATAATTTGGCTTATTCGTAATTTCTAGTTCAAAAGTGCCTAAGCTATTTTCGAGCGATCAAAACGTGCTTCAAACATTTTTAAATATCAAAATCAAGGTACTAAGATACTATTGCATATTTAAATTACATCTCTTACCTCACACATACCAAGGTACTGAGCTAGCCCCTCAAACACCGAACACACCTCTAACTTGATGAATCACACCACCTTACTGCCATAAACAACCCAAACACTTCCAATTAATATTTGTGAGACCGCATGTATGTATGACTTTATTATATGTTAATGGAATTAGAAGACAGATGATTTTTGGATCATATAAATGTGAATGAATTGCAAATGGGATAAATGAGTATCATGATACAAGTAAAGGTTAAATAAGGGCGGAAGTGGCCTCAAGCTAAAAGAATGAAACTTAAAGCATTCGAACTGAAGATAAGGATTTAAAACATGAAATGATAATGGATGGACTATGAATTTTGTGTATCCTCTCTGATTTCAAGCAGTACACACAAGTTCCATAAAATGAAACTAATATGAAATGAACCTTTCCATGCTCAAAGTGTGAATAGATTGTAAAATGACTAGTGAAGCAATCGAATGTAAGTTTTCCTTTGGAAATTTTGGAAAAAATTGTAACAGGAAGCCTGCAGATGAAGGCCAGATCGATCTCCTATACAAAGCATATTGATCCCTTGTTCAAGTAGAATAATTCTGAGTTGATTCTGCCAAGACCAGATCGATCTTCCAATTAAGCAGATCGATCTCCCCAATGAGCAAATCGATCTGCATTTGTTTCTACCTAGCAGAGATCAATCCCTTCCTAAACGCAGATAGATCTCTCCCCATAAGCAGATTGATCTCCACAAGAAGAAAGGATTGATCTCTTCCCCCAAAAAGCATATCAATCCCACGTATCATGCCTGAACATCTCGATAGTTCAAAAACCAAAGGGAGATCGATCTTTACCCTAGCAGATCGATCTCCTCACTCTTATCCTATAAAAATCGGATGGCCAAACCTCATTCTTCAGTAAATCAAACCATCTCCTTACATTTTTACCCAAAAATTAAGCTTCCTCTCTCTAGAATACCTCTCATTCCAAAAAGATTTAAGAAAAAAGCTATTAGAGCAAAGTTGTTCATTGTGAGGAGGAGAACAACATACCTTGGAATTAAAACATAACTTGTTGTATTGAAGACGCTAAAGGATCTTCTAATTTCGAACAAGAGAAAAGTCAAGTTAGGTGAGTTTTCAATGCACCAACTCTAAGTATGCATATTAAGATGTTGTTAGAAGTAGATTGGTGTATGTTGTGAGACCTGAGAATTCTATGTACTTTAGCTATGAGATTACAATGTGAGATTCACAATTTGGTGAATGTAGTTATGATATTTCGATGTACACGCAAGTTTTAAATCTAATGAAGTATAAAAAGATAAAGTTTTTAAGTCTTATATGTGTATGGATTGAAATATGATCTATGGAGTAGATTGTGGTAAGTTTTACCTTGAGTTTCCTACAAATTTATGCAGCAGCAATGGAAATTATGAAGGCCAGATCGATCTCATGGGGAAGGAAGATCGATCCCATTACTCCAGAATGCAATAAGTATGCAATAGCAAACAGGCAGATCAATCTCATAAGGGAGCAAATTGATCTCATACAGCCTCTGCCTAGCAAGAATCGATCCTGTCACAAGGGCAGATCGATCTTCAGTCATCTCGGGCTAGAAAAGATTGATCTCCCTTGGAAAACAGATCGATCTCCATTTAGTTCAGTAAAGAAATAGATCGATCTCCACCCTCTGCCAGATCTATCTTGTAGTTTGTAATTGAGCAGTTGGAGTAGTTGAAACCAGGCAGAGATCGATCTCCCTATGATACCAGATCGATCTCACATCCCTGTCTATATACGAATCATGAGATTTTTGCCTGAAATTGAATCTCTCTCACCTATAAACACTAACTCTCACCATTTTTACCCAAACCAAGCTTTCTCTCTCTAAGATTAATCACATTCTGGACAGAGTAAGAAAAAAAGGTAAGAGGCAAAGTTGTTCCTCTTTGTAAAGGGAATAACATACTATAAAATCAAAAGGTGGTTTGAATAAAAAAGAAAGAGACAAGCATTCTATAAGTTGCTCAAGAGAAAACAAGCTAGGTGAACTCACAAGACCCTTGTTTTTAAGAATTATCATTTTATATATATATATTGGTGAATAAATATATATATCTAGTTAGAAATGTTTAAGTAAAAAAGGGGATCATGAGCTAGCTAAGGTTTGATAAAGATGTAGGTAAAGTTTTGAGACAATGTATGTTTGTAAGATTTTGTAGCTTTGATGTAGTTTAGGGTGTATAGGTATAAATAGGATGAAAAGGGAAATGTTGAGTTGGAATGAGTAAGAGAAAGATATGGGCAATGAGAATGATGTATACTAAAAATTTGATGGTGTTTGGACAGCTAGGAATTTGACACGAGAAACGAGGCCAATTCGAGACCCGAGGGACATTGCACCACTTAGGGTGCAATGGGTAAGGAATATAAAAATGTTTGTGCATGTGAGTTTCTAAATGATGAAAATACCTTTCTAGTGTGAAAAAGGTTTGTGAAAGAGCATGTTTACGAGAAATGAGTTGATTTGATGCTTTGATGAATGTGCGAGTGTTTTACCGGTTTGAGCTCAATTTGGATGAATTTTGTGTAATTGTGAACACAATGTTTTATAATAGAAATGAGTTTTCGAGATAACCACTATGAGCTCTACGTGAAGGCAAAATAGTTTTAATACAATAATGGCATATTTTACTAAGACTATGGCTTGTCATGAGATGCACATCGATACTCTGCTTGATAGCGTTGAGTGGCCTTACTGTAAGACCCGAATTTAGTTAAAACACGAAATGAGTATGTTCATGAAAGGAAGGATTGAAATGGTCCCAAATTAAACGAACGAGATTTGGACAGGAAATAAGGATCTAAAATGCGAAATTTAAAAATGCAAAAGGATTCAAATAGAATTCTCGAACACGTGATGGGCAAAACGGTCAAAAGACTGAAAGCCGAAATAAATTCGATAAGAAAATTTTAATTAAAAATAATGGATTTGAGAATCTTGATCAATATTGAAGAAATAATTAAATTTCGGGTTAAATTGATCAAGATATGAAATTATTGAAATTAACCGAAAATTTCACATCGAGAAATAATCCCGAAAATAATCGAAAAATATACCGAAAAGCTAAAATAATACCGAGAAAATTATTTAATCATTAAATAAACTAAATAATAATTTATATTAGATATTTTGGCAAAAAAATAATATAATATTGAATAAAATAATAATAAAATTAAATAATAAATAAAATTAAATTAATTCAAAAAAAAGTAATCAGAAATGGAAAATTAGGGAGAGAGAAAGAGGAGAGAAACGGAAAACAGAAGAAGGAACCGAGGAGACCACCGGCGAGCCACCGGCAGCCAGAGACCCAAGCGAGGGCCGACGAAGGCAGCCCGACCCCGGGCGACTGCACAGCGCCGGCGACGCGCCATGTAACTCGTCGGAGATCGGCGAATCGGGGAGAGAAGCCACGGGAGAAAGAGCTCTGATTGGCGGCCATCGGCGCCGATTTAACCCCAACCACCGCCGTCGAAGGCTCCCCACGTGATGCCAAGCAGATTGGTGGTGGCCACGGCTGGCGAAACCGGGGGACGGCGCCGAAAACGGCGGAAAGAGGAAATGGGTACCGACGGTGGAGAGAACAGGCCAGATCGGTGACTTTCGGGCGGCCTTGGACGAAACCGAGTGCAGATTCGAGCTGCGGACGATCCCGCGGAGCTACTGGTGGCGGAAGCCGACGGAGAATCGGCTGACAAGGTGATGAACCGGTCGAACCAAATTGAACGGGTTGAACCGGACCGGTCTGAACTCGGTTAAATCGGACTGAACCGGTTCAGCCAAGAAAGAAGGGAAAAAATGAGAAAAAATAGAAAAAGGAAAAAGGGGAAGAAATTTTGAGGATACACCGGACTTTAGGTAAGTCGATACGAGGTCAAAAGTGACCGATTTGATTTCCAAGAAATTTATTTAAATTATATTTAATCGAAAATTAACACAAAATTAAATATAATAATTGTGCAGTTTTACGACAAAGCCCGAACGAGAGCTGATTGAGCTCCGATTCTCGTACCCCGCATCATATTGGCTAAGTATGTTTTAATTACGATAATATGAGTCATTTAATACAGAGTTTCGATTATTTTACGGAATTTATGGATTAACTCTGTATAAAAAGGCATATTAATCAGAATTGCAATGTAATTATCGTAAATAGTATACGGGCTATCCAATGAGTTTGGAATGAAGCCCTATGATTTTTGGTAAGCTAAATGAGCCCAGTAAACCCGAAGAAGGGATTTAATAAGTAAAAACGGGCTGAAAATAGGTCGAGGCCCATTAAGGTGCAATTGGGCCCAATAAAGTAAAACGAGCCCAGTACGTTAGATTCGATAAGTAAATGTGATATACTGATAAAAAAATAAGTGAATTAACCCAAAATGTGTGGTTATATGCAGTTTTGTAGACTTGGTTGACGCGCAGTCGGACTGAGAGATCGGATATTATCGAGACGAGATAAGTTTACGCGTAAATCGAGGTAAAAGAATTTTGTAGGTGCATAGAGATTTCTATACGTATTTATTGAGGGGATTTACAGGGTCTAGAATTTCTTTAAGTATCTAGAAAATGAAATAATAATTTTTACGAAAATCGGGGCATAGGTGAATAAAGGAAAAAGATGATTTTGCCCCTGAGAGTAAAATTTACAAAAAAAAAAGGGTAATAAGGTAAATAAATTGCATGATTTCATGTTTTTAATGTTTTATATGAATATATTGCTTTGATTTAAACAAATATGCACATAGGTTGGCTATTGATTTCGTGAATTATACAAAAGGGTACCGGTTTGGACCGGTTACTATTTTAAAAGATGTTTTGTAAAGATTGAGCCACCTATCATATTTACACGAGTAAAAAGAGTGCTAGAGTCTTACTCGCACTCAAGTTTACTGATTTGTTACTCATGAAAGCCGTACTGGAGCATTGCTCATACGAGAAATTTGTGTGTGCACAAAACCGTGCTGGAACTTCGCTCGCACGAGATTTTAGATATCATGATATGCATAGCATGGTGCTGGAGCTTCGCTCGCACTAGACGGGAGTTGATATGCATATAGTCATGCGGAAGCCTCTTGTAAGCTATGTGTCACGGAGAGTTGAGATGCTCGCACGTATACTTTGAGACATAGGTTGGTTATCGACATAGTATTGGGGTGGATAAGACCTACAGCAAGCACCCCCAGACTATGATATGGGTCCACAGAGTACGATGTACCGTGTATGTCACATGAAGTATGCTGTACCATGCAGTCATGATGACTCGATGATGTTACTTGATATTCTGGTGGGTAGGATTTGACCCCACCTCCCGTTGCAGTTGTGATACCCCGCACACTGGGATCCTTGTAGCCTAGGATCACAGGGACAAAGTATGGCCATAGTCCTCAATTTTCATACAGTAACCTACATGCCTCACATGATATCATACGGTCTGGATAGGCCAGGATAAACCCGAGGAAGGGGTAACATCCCGATTTATGTTTTTAAATGAGATGCGATTTAATGAATCAAGGTATTCCCGAGAGATGGGTTTGACCTTGATAAGGTTGTTTTATAATGAAACAAATAAGTTTTAATATGACGAGCATGATATGTCATACATGATGATTTCCTATGTTTGATTTATATGTCGATTTCATGATTTCTCTTATATTATATATACATAGATGTGGCATCGTTTTAGTCTTACCTCATGCTCCAAATATAAATGATTTAATATCATGACATTATCAGCACATAGATAGTATAGTTATCTACCTGCTTACATTATTACCTTACTGAGCTGTTTATGCTCACCCTTTCATTTTCCACCCCACAGGGTATATTGAGTATAAGAGAACGACAGTAGTCATATCCGCTGCTTCTTATCAAGATCAGGTATACACATTTGTATAATTTTTGTATCTGAACATATAGAGGCACAATACTGTATATGGATGTAATATTGGGGATGTATTTATTTAAAATAAATTGATATGTAAATGAAATATGAAAATGGAATGGTAAATAGGTGAGAGGTGACTAACACCGAATCATAGCCCAACTATTTAGTAGTGTAACTGTTCACGACGGGTAAGGAAATGAAAAAGCAAAAAATTTACTCTGATTTTTAGGTAATTTGGGTCATGACAGAAAAGGTGGTATCAGAGCATAGTTGGCCTGATATGAGTCGGTGTTAGTGGTTAAGTAAATTTACATCCCCATGTACTGTGCATTGTTTAGATACAATTGTGTATATCAAGATGGAACTGTAGCTAAGAATTTAGTTTCGAATGCAAGAATTTAGTTTTTATAACTGATAGCCGCTATGGTAGAGGGGCGAGTACATATGCTCGAAGCCATAGAGATCGGTCTGAGAATCGAATGAGTCATCACATGAGACTCAAGATGAAAGTGAGGTGGAGGCTGATGATGAGCATATTCCACAGGGTCCTATAAAGAGACCAAACAGTATTGAGACATGCTTCGAGAGGATGGAGTGAAGTGTAGAAAATATTTTAGAGTTGTTTACTCAGTCTATGCAGGTAGTTGAGGATAGGCAGGTAAAGCCTAAACAGATGCCTCAGACTATAGAGATTTTCACACCCCTCCGATAGATAACGAAGTAAAGAAGCCAATAGTTACTAAGGACTGGGTATATGAGATAGCGAAGTGCTATGGATTCTTTCGGTGTATGTCGACTGAGAAAGTGACTTTCAAATACGTTTATGATAGAGGGAGAGGCGAAACATTGGTGGATGTCCGCTCGACCCATCTGAAGAGTTAGATGTCCAGAGACGACATGAGAAATATTTTTGGATGCATTTCGGTGACAGAATATTTCGAACACTACTTCAGAAAATTACAGGTAAAATTTTTCACAATGATCCAGAGACATTGGTTGATTGACGAGTATGACTCTCAGTTTATATACCTGCCCAGATATTACCCCGACACTAAGGGCAGTGAGAGTCGAAAAGCCTAAAAGTTCATGAAAGGGTTCAAATTATCGATTAGAGTCCGATTATCTCATTACCTATGTCGAGGCAGTGCGTAGAATACAGTTGTGTGAATAGTATCATGTGTTGCACGCCTCTGGGATTGGGAAAGGTAGTAAGGGCCAAAATAGAGACAAAAGAGAATAGAGAATGACAGAGATGTCAGAGCGGAAAAGAGACCAATTGGCAAAAGATTAGAACTGATGAGTCACGGGGTAAGATTATTGGTAAGGCCCCTGTGTATCCAATTTAACACTTATGAGGGGTATTATGATTGGAGAACCCCGACCTGCTATGAAGTAGTGTAGCAGTGTAAGTAGAGTAAGCAGTGTAGGATGTGTGGTAGATACCACGGAAGTAAGGCCTACACCTACACTTTATTGACTAAAATAGGAGTTAAGTGTGGTAAGACGGGTCAATTATTTAATGATTGCTCAGAGTTGGGTGAGACTGCCCTACAGAAGAGCAAAGAGACAGAGAAAACCCTATTGGTATCTCTACATCGGAAAGGGAGGCCACAACCAAAGAAAAAGGGAAAGTAGGCTGTTGGATGAGGGCGAGTGTGTGTGCTTTAGACCAGGACACTACAGATGTTTCATATGATGTGGTGAAAGATACCACACTAGTTAAGAATAGTGAAGTGATTATTTTAATTAATCTTGGTGCCACGTATTTAGTCATATCGCCTTCATTTTTATATAAGTTAGTAAAAGACGTGAATGCCTACATCTGTGGGCACAATACTGATAGTTAGTACCCCAATGAAGGAGGGTTAACTAACGGAATAATTATGAAGAGATTATAAGTCGAAAAAGGGGTGCAACAGTTGAAATTAAAGGAGTAAATGATTGTACTCACGGAATGAGTAATGACAGAGTTTGTTATATGTGATATACGAAAAGAGATAAGTTTTGTGATAAATCCTGAATACGAGATAGACTGGAAGAGACGTATGCAAGATAGGAATATCTATGATATGTGAAGTAATTTGGATTAAAGCAATTAGTAGAGAATATGAATTGTGACCACATGGACTGATATGTAAAGTAATTATGCTCAAGTCTGAGGGTTAATAAAGGTATTTCAAAATACCTCCTCGCCTGAAGACTTGACAGCGTCTAAAAGTATACACAACCTATAAATTGAAAGCGACAGTCGTAATATATACATTAAAAATTAGGGTACCTTTACCGGTACAATAAGAAATATAGAATTCGATTAATCAGGAAAGTTTAAAAAATTTAAAATTTTATAGAAGCCATTAAAAAGGAATTGACGCAGGTTAGTAGCTTGAACGAAAGCGATTTTGAAGGATATTTTACGTTTATGCGTACATAGGTCAAGGAAATGGGTAATTGAAATATTCAATGGAACTCAACAACGACAAGTTAATTAAACTTTACCTGGACCGATTTGTTATCATCCATATTGATGATATTTTGGGTGTATTTAAAGTCCAGCGAAATCATAAGCAACAATTAGAAAATTGTTTTTACAGATGATTTGTTGAGAATTCTCGAAATGGACCACTTTATTGACATGTTTAACTTGAAAAAGTTGTATTTGAATGAGATGATAGACGTGACAGGAGTTTTGGTATATTGAAGTATGAACTGACCACCGTATTTATTCTCACCATACCCAACAGATTAAGAGGTTTCTCATGAGTCTACGGATACCTCAAAATAATGAATGGGCTGTGTATTGATGTAAAAGGGAAAGATAGTCAATTATGATCCAGACAACTCAAGGATCATGAAAGGACTATCTGACCCATGATTTAAAGTTGACAGCGATAGTGGTTGTATTGAGTATATGACACTGTTATGTATACGGTGAGAAATATCAGGTATGCACTAATCATAAAAGCCCCGAGTATTTGTTTTCACAGAAAGAGTCGGATATGAGAACAAAGAGGGTTAGAGCTTCTGAGAGATTATGATTGTGGAAATTGTACCACCCAGGAAAGGCTACTGTAATGGCTAATACCTTGAGCAGAAAGAGCCTCGGGATGGTATTACATATGATGGTCAGGGAGCATGAGCTGTTAGAGCAGTTGTAAGCCTCAGTAGTGATGTGATTCCCACTGATGATGACAGTGATTGTCTGACAACTAGCCTGAGATTAGAACCGGATTTGAGTGATCGAATTTGATAGGCTTAGCATGATGATCGGCAGGGTGTCGATAGTGTGAGTCAGATTCAGATGGGTACAGTGATAAAGTTCACAGAGAGAGATGATGGCTTATTGAGGTTCAGAGATAGTATAAGTGCTCCCCAGGACCATAATTGATGAGATAGTGATATTGTCAGAAGCTCACTCTTCGGGATATACAGTGCATTCGAGAAGTGACAAATATATCAAAATTTTAGAAAGGGTATTGGTGGTCAGATGTGAAAAGAGATATAGTGGAGATTGTGGAAAAAGTGTCTCGTATGTCAGCAGAGTAAGGTAGAACAAAAGAAGTTGCAGGGTTATTGTAGTGTCTGCCTATATCGACACGAAAATGGGAACAAGTTACCATGAATTTCGTGATGGGTTACAGAGGACCCCGATGAATCACAAGTCTATCTGGGTGATAGTCAATAGATTGACTAAATCTACCCACCTTCTGGTTAGGAAATCCCTAGATACTCAGAGTGTGAAGGCGGATTTATGTGTAAGGAAGATTGTGGAACACCAAGTATCTTTCCAGTGAGCATTGTATCATATAGGGATTCCCGCTTCATTTCTCACTTCTGGGAATATTTTTCAGGAAGCTATAGGAACCCGACTGAGTGTTAGCACAGCTTTCCGTCCTCAGACAGATGGTCAGTCAGAGAGAACTGTACAGGTTCTGGAGGATATGATGAGAGCATGTGCCATTTATCTGATAAGCTCCCGGGATGATTAGTTTTTACTAATCAAATTTGCTAATAATATCAGTTGTCACTTGAGTATCGAGATGACTTCAGATGAGGCATTGTATGGCCATAAGGGTTGTTTCCCCGATTTGGATAAGAAGAAGTGGGTGACAGATAAAAAATTATTCCCGAATTGGTAAGACAAACCTCTAAGGATGTTCAGTTAATTGTGAAGGATTAAGAACACCTCAGAGCAGATAGAAAAGCTATGCTGACAAGAGACAGAAACCATTGAAATTCACCGAGGGTGAATTAGTATGGTTGGAAGTTACATGCCTTTAGGACATAGCATAAAGATGTAACGATATTCGGAAAGAGATTGGACAAGTGGGAGACAAAGCCTGTAGGTTGGCGTTACCACCTGAATTACCAGGCATCCACAATGTGTCCTATCTTATGATACTTCGAAAATATTATCCGGACCCAACGTATATGATCAGATACGAGCTTCAACAACTTAGCTCAATGAAAGTATAGCGTATGATTGGAAAAAACTTGATTCGGGTATTAAACAGGAAGGAGAAAGTGTTGAGGTTTAAGATGATCTCCCTAATTAAAGTATGTTAGTAGTATTACACTCCGAAAAAAGTCACTTGAGAATGACAGTATATGATACAATAGACGTACCCGAAGTTATTTATGGATCCATTTAACTTGGTTCTAATTTGGAGGACCAAATTTTTTAAGTGGGGGAGATTTTGTAAGACCCGAATTTAGTTAAAACACGAAATGAGTATGTTCGTGAAAGGAAGGATTGAAATGGTCCCAAATTAAACGAACGAGATTCGGACTGGAAATAAGGATCTAAAACGCGAAATATAAAAATGCAAAAGGATTCAAATATAATTCTCGAACACGTGAAGGGCAAAACGGTCAAAAGACCGAAAGCTGGAATAAATTCGATAAGAAAATTTTAATAAAAAATAATGGATTTGAGAATCTTGATCAATATCGAAGAAATAATTAAATTTCGGGTTAAATTGATCAAGATATGAAATTATTGGAATTAACCAAAAATTTCACATAGGGAAATAATCTCGAAAATAATCAAAAAATATACCGAAAAGCTGAAATAATACCGAGAAAATTATTTATTCATTAAATAAATTAAATAATAATTTATCTTAGATATTTTGGTAAAATAATAATATAATATTGAATAAAATAATAATAAATTAAATAATAAATTAAATTAATTCAAAAAAAAAGAAGGAATCAGAAATGGAAAATCGGGGAGAGAGAAAGAGGAGAGAAACGAAAAACAGAAGAAGGAACCGAGGAGACCACTGGCGAGCCAGCGGCGGCCAGAGACCCAGGCGAGGACCGGCGAAGGCAGCCCGACCCCGGGCGACTGCACAACGCCGGCGAACTCCATGGAACTCGTCGGAGATCGGCGAATCGGGGAGAGAAGTCGCGGGAGAAAGAGCTCTGATTGGCGGCCACCGGCGTCGATTTAACCCCAACCACCGACAGTCAAAGGCTCCCCACGTGATGCCGAGCAGATTGGTGGTGGCCATGGCCGGCGAAACTGATGGACGGCGTCGAAAACGAAGGAAAGAGGAAATGGGTACCGATGGTGAAGAGAACAGGCCAGACCGGCGACTTTCCGGCGGCCTTGGACGAAACTGAGGGCAGATTCGAGCTGCGGACGATCCCGCGGAGCTACTGGCGATGGAAGCCAGTGGAGAACCGGCCGACAAGGCGATGAACCGGCCGAACCGAATTGAACCGATTAAACCAGATCGGTCTGAACCGGGTTGAACCGGACTGAACCGGTTCAGCCAAGAAAGAAGGGAAAAAGGAGAAAAAAAGAAAAAGGAAAAAAGGGAAAGAAATTTCGGGGATACACCGGACTTCGGGTAAGTCGATACGAGGTCAAAAGTGACCGATTTGATTCTCGAAAAATTTATTTAAATTATATTTAATCAAAAATTAACTCGAAATTAAATATAATAATTGTGCTGTTTTACGACAAAGCCCGAACGAGAGCCTATTGAGCTCTGATTCTCGTACCCGGCATCATATTGGGTAAGTATGTTTTAATTACGATAATATGAGTCATTTAATACAGAGTTTCGATTATTTTACAGAATTTATGGATTAACTCTGTATAAAAAGGCATATTAATCGGAATTGCAACGTAATTATCATAAATAGTATACGGGCTATCCAATGAGTTTGGAACGAAGCCCGATCATTTTTGGTAAGATAAATGAGCCAAGTAAACCCGAAGAAGGGATTTAATAAGTAAAAACGGGCTGAAAATGGGTCGAGGCCCATTAAGGTGCAATTGGGCCCAATAAAGTAAAACGGGCCCAGTACGTTAGATTCGATAAGTAAATGTGATATACTGATAAAAAATAAGTGAATTAACCCAAAATATGTGGTTATATGCAGTTTTGTAGACTTGGTTGACGCGCAGTCAGACTGAGAGATCGGATATTATCGAGACGAGATAAGTTTACGCGTAAATCGAGGTAAGGGAATTTTGTAGGTGCATAGAGATTTCTATACGTATTTATTGAGGGGATTTACAGGGTCTAGAATTTCTTTAAGTATCTAGAAAATGAAATAATAATTTTCATGAAAACCGGGGCATAGGTGAATAAAGGAAAAAGTTGATTTTGCCCCTGAGAGTAAAATTTACAAAAAAAAGGGTAGTAAGGCAGATAAATTGCATGATTTCATGTTTTTAATGTTGTATATGAATGTATT
This sequence comes from Firmiana major, assembly GCA_033439115.1. Lineage (NCBI taxonomy): Eukaryota > Viridiplantae > Streptophyta > Magnoliopsida > Malvales > Malvaceae > Firmiana > Firmiana major. The sequence continues at coordinate 36,731,681 of CM065908.1, read as the reverse complement.
GCTTTGATTTAAACAAATATGCACATAGGTTGGCTGTTGATTTCTTGAATTATACGAAAGGGTACCGGTATGGATCGGTTACTATTTTAAAAGATGTTTTATAAAGATTGAGCCATCTATCATATTTACACGAGTAAAAAGAGTGCTAGAGTCTTACTCGCACTCAAGTTTACTGATTTATTACTCATGAAAGCCGTACTGGAGCATTGCTCGTACGAGAAATTTGTGTGTGCACAAAACCGTGCTGGAGCTTCGCTCGCACGAGATTTCAGATATCATGATATGCATAGCGTGGTGCTGGAGCTTCGCTTGCACTAGACGTGAGTTGATATGCATATAGTCGTGCGGAAGCCTCTTGTAAACTGTGTGTCACAGAGAGTTGAGATGCTCGCATGTATACTTTGAGACATGGGTTGGTTATCGACATAGTATTGGGGTGGATAAGACCTACGGCAGGCACCCCCAGACTATGATATGGGTCCACGGAGTACGATGTACCACGTATGTCACAAGGAGTACGCTGTACCGTGCAGTCATGATGACTCGATGATGTTACTTGATATTCTGGCGGGTAGGATTTGACCCCACCTCCCGTTGCAGTTGTGATGCCCCGCACATTGGGATCCTTGTAGCCTAGGATCACAGGGACAAAGTATGGCCATAGTCCTCAATTTTCATACAGTAACCTACATGCCTCACATGATATCATACGGTCTGGATAGGCCAGGACAAACCCGAGGAAGGGGTAACATCCCGATTTATGTTTTTAAATGAGATGCGATTTAATGAATCAAGGTATTCCCGAGAGATGGGTTTGACCTTGATAAGGTTGTTTTATGATGAAACAAATAAGTTTTAATGTGACGAGCATGAGATGTCATACATGATGATTTCCCATGTTTGATTTATATGTCGATTTCATGATTTCTCTTATATTATATATACATACATGTGGCATCGTTTTAGTCTTACCTCCTACTCCAAATATAAACGATTTAATATCATGACATTATCAGCACATAGATAGTATAGTTATCTACCTGCTTACATTATTGCCTTACTGAGCTGTTTATGCTCACCCTTTCATTTTCACCCCACAGGGTATATTGAGTAGAAGAGAACGACAGTAGTCATATCCACTGCTTCTTATCAAGACCAGGTATACACACTTATATAATTTATGTATCTGAACATATAGAGGCACAGTACTGTATATGGATGTAATATTGGGGATGTATTTATTTAAAATAAATTGATATGTAAATGAAATATGAAAATGGAATGATAAATAGGTGAGAGGTGACTAACACCGAATCATAGCCCAACTGTTTAGTAGTGTAACTGTTCACGACATGTAAGGAAATGAAAAAGCAAAAAATTTACTCTGATTTTTAGGTAATTTGGGTCGTGACACTTGCTCTGGTAGCATGTAAGATCGAGCCTTGCTCTAGTAGCATGTAAGATCGATGCCTCCATTCTGGTAAAGTGAGATGACCCTGCTCTGGTAGTGATGGGTGGCCTTGCTTTGATAGCATGTAAGACTGGGCCTTGCTTTGATAGCATGTAAGACCGAGGCTTACGATTCTGATCAAGTCTACAGCGATATCATGGCCATGAATAGATGTTGACGTCTTCCCTCTTCTAAGGATGCACTCCTTGAGGATGATTTGATGTGATGTGCTTATGACGTTGTTTTTATCTGCGTTTTATTAGTATCGATCATTTTGATGAATGACGTGTTTTGATGACTATGATTTCTATCACGTATTAAGATTTAATGTTATGAAGATTTGTGATTTTATCACGTAAAATTATGCTGATGCAAATTGTTGCCAATATTGTTATCATTATTTCTATAAATGTTTTGCATGCTCGGATATTTCTATCATGTTTTTACATGCCTAAATGATGAGTTGTGATCTGATGATGTTTTATAAAATCTCCCTTATCCTCCTTACTGAGCGTTTTGAGAGCTCACCATTTCTCCTCCCTTCTCTAGATTACTTGCACTGATCGAGCTAGTACCTGCCACGTACGTGATATAGGCTAGTGGACAAGTCTCCCTAGGTTATCGCTTGTATACGCACAAGGTATAAATTCAGTTCATTTTTGTATCCAGACAATGATGTAATACAAACATTTGTGTTAAGTATTTTTGGGATGTAATTAGGATAATATGATGAAAATGTATTTGATTTTATGAAATAGAAGTTGTGTGATCTTGGGGCTATTGATTTATTATAAACACAAGTGATTAAATGACACTGTACAAGAATGCAACCAGAGTAAGAGGATTTAATGTAAGAAAATTTTAAATTAGCCTTATTTTTCGCGCTTTCGGGCTGTCACATGTTTGCTTGGTATTAGAGCAAAGGTTGTCTAGTACTATCAGTGTCGAATAATTGGAAATAAATTACATCCTAATAGTCTGTATTGTCTGGTAATGAATTGAATTTAACGGGTAAAATTATGATCGATGCTTAACGTATAAGCGCATGTACGTGAAAGATAAGAGATGAGCGGGAGACAAGGTCATCCCGGGAGGCAAGCACAGCCACCTCTACCACCTGAACCACAACCGAAGAGTCCTAACTCTTGAATTAATCGGCTTGAGCAAGATGTTCGATAAGGCTTTGAGCAGATGGCGACGCTATTTGAGCAACATTTCGGGGCTAATGCCTCAGGTACCACACCTACCCCAACTCCCACACCACCACAGGATCCGCCCCTGCCTCCTATATAGACTGACCCAGTACCACCAGTTGCTCAACCTCCGACACAAACTAGGCATGATCATAGAGGTAAGGGTCAGTTTAAGGACTTTCTTAAGATGAATCCCCGACATTTAAAGGGGTGAAGGGTCCAGCAAAGGCAGAGGAATGGTTGACCAAGATGAGGGTCATTTTTTACTTTTTAGGATGCACCGATGCAGGGAGGGTTAATATGGGTACCTACATGCTTAAGGAACAAGCCCGATATTGGTGGAATACCACCCAGAGTATATTGGCTGCCATTCATCTAGTAATCAGTTGGGAGACTTTTCAGTCGACCTTTAGGACCCAGTACATCCCTCGCGCTGCCCAGAGAAAGATGCAAGCAGAATTTTTGAATCTAGTATAGGGCAGCATGACAGTTGATGAGTATGAGAACCGGTTCACCGCTTTGTTGAGATATGATCCGAAGACTGTCAAGGATGAAGAGCGCCGAACAGAACGATTTGTTTATGGGCTGAGACTAGCCATTCAAGACAGACTGATGGGGCTCTGCATTACTGAGTTTAATGATGCTCGAAAAAGGGCACAGGAGGTTGAGAGGGGACTAGAGTTAATACAGTCCCAGTCTAAGTCCCGAGTGATAACTAGGCACAAGGGTAAGAGACCTATAGCTTCCCACACCGACTTGAGAAGGGGTTCTATTAAGAGACATACGATCAAGGGACCTAAATGGAGAATTGATAGACCCAGGTATCCTCTCAGTGCTATGGAGACCCCTCGAGGTGCCATGCCAGATATTAAAGTTTGTAGAGATTGTGGCCGGCCACATGAGGGAAGTTGTTCCTGAACTATACAAGGATGTTTTAGATGTAAGGACATGGGTCATAGAGTGAGAAATTACCCGCAGCCACAGAAGCCACATTCTCAAGAGCCTCCTAGACAGCAGCCTTAGAGGATAATTCCCCAGAGATGGGCTACGGCTGCTGATAAAGGTAAGAAGACAGTCACAGAAGGATGTGTGTTTGTTTTGGATAAGGAGACCACGGACACTTCATCTGAGACCATACGAGGTACGCTTCTTATTTGTAATCAGGAGGCTCATGTGTTGTTTGACTCAGGATCCACACATTCTCTTATTGATGTACACTTTACATGTAAACTGAGTTTAAAGCATGAATCCCTAGATTATATTTTACATGTAAATACCCCTATGCGTGAGTCCAAGAGGACTGATATGGTATGTAGAAGGTGTGAGATTATGGTGGGAGATAGGGTAATGTTAGCAGACCTGATTTTGTTAAGTATGTGTGACTTTGATGTGATTCTTGGGATGGATTGGTTAGTAGTCATTCGTGTGAGTCTAGACTGCTATACTAAGACTGTAACCTTCTCCTTACCTAAAAAATTTAGTGTATTTTTAAATGTTAAGGAATGAAAATGCGTGAAGTTTATTGTGAGAATATTTTTTAATATAATGATGTTACTTTAAAAACACTGATTAAATTATTAATGTAAAGGTTACATCGCACTCATCTCTGACATGAGTTAGGAACATCCAAGGATAGAGGACATACCAGTAGTATGTGAGTTTTTGGATGTATTCCCAGATGAATTGTCTGGCTTATCACCGGAAAGAGAGCTGGAGTTCACTATCGATTTAGTGTCAGATACCCAGCCCATCTCTAAACCTCCCTATAGGATGGCATTAGTTGAATTGGAAGAGTTAAAGAAACAGTTGCAAGATCTGCTTGACCAAGGTTTTATTAGACCCAGTGTGTCACCATAGGGAGCTCCGATTTTGTTTGTAAAGAAAAATTATGGTAGTCTCAGATTGTGCATAGATTACAGATTGCTGAACAAGGCTACGGTAAAGAACAAATACCCTCTACCAAGAATAGATAATTTGTTTGATCAGCTGAGAGGGGCTTCTGTCTTCTCAAAGATCGACTTAAGATCAGGCTATCACCAGTTAAGAATCAGGGAAGAGGATATTTCAAAGACGGCCTTCAGAACTAGATACAGTCACTACGAGTTTTTAGTAATACCCTTTGGTTTGACGAATGCCCCTGCTGCTTTCATGAGTCTCATGAATGAGGTATTTCGAGACCATCTAGATCAATTTGTGATAGTCTTCATTGATGATATCCTTGTGTATTCCCGATCACACGAGGAACATGCGCAGCATTTGAGGATTGTGCTGCAGATACTCAAAGATAGGCAGCTTTATGGGAATATCAGTAAGAGTGAGTTTTGGTTAGATCAAATAGCTTTCCTTGGTCATATTGTATCTAAGGACGGGGTATCAGTTGATCCGTCTAAGATAGAGGCTGTACTTAATTGGGAGAGACCGAGGACAGTTACAAAGATTTAGAGTTTTCTAGGGCTTACAGGGTATTATAAAAGGTTTGTTGAAGGATTTTCCAGGATTGCCGCTCCCTTGACCAAGCTCACACATAAGGAGATTCCTTTTGTACAGTCTGAGCAGTGTGAGAAAAGTTTCCAAGAATTAAAGAGGAGACTAACGATGGCACCTGTATTGACTATCTCAAATGGACCCAGAGGCTTCGCAATATACAGCGATGGCTCTCAACAAGGATTCAGGTGTGTGCTCATGCAGCATGGGAAAGTAGTCGCTTATGGTTCGCGACAACTGAAGGATCATGAGCGAAACTACCCCACTCATGATTTGGAGTTAGCCGCAGTGGTGTTTGCATTAAAGATCTGACGGCATTACTTATATGGGGAAAGATTCTAGATATTTACTGACCATGAGAGCCTGAGATATATATTCGACCAAAAGGAGTTAAACATGAGACAAAGGAGATGGATGGAACTTCTTAAAGATTATGATTGCGAGATACTCTATCATCCCGGAAGGTGAACGTAGTGGCTGATGCCCTAAGCAGGAAGAGTATGGTATTTGCTATGATGATCAGAGAATGCGACATGTTAGAATAGTTCGTCAGACTCAGGATTAGAGATAAGGAAACAGAGGTCGGGTTTATGGCTAACCTACGGATATAGCCAGTACTATGGATCAGATTAGAGCCGGGCAGCGAAATGATCAGAGGCTATTGCATATGGTTAACCAAGCTAGATAGAACTTGCTGTCAGATTTCAAGGTCAGTGACGATGGGTTATTGAGGTTTAAAAGTTGAATTTCTATTCCGAACGATGATATCCTGAAGCAACAAATATTGAGAGAGTCTCATTGCTCGACGGTACGAGACCACGCCCACTCTAAATGACCTAGACGTGTATCCGCAAGTGCACGGGTTGTACAAGTAATAATGGGATTTGAGTCCTGGATTATCGTCCCACAGAGAAGCTGAATTGCCTAATTAACTACCGGTTCATCTTACCCTAAGTATATCATAGAAAATTATGAATTGTTGATGGGTGATCTACATGGCTAACAATACTGAAAATAATAAAAACTATAAAATAAAGAAATTAAACAGAGCTAAAATTACTTACAAAACTCCAAGCAAAAAAAAACGATAACCTACAAAAGATAATTAAAACAATTAAAATTAATTAACGCAAATAAACTAAAATGCAAAATATGAAAATAAAGAAACAAAATTAATTAGACTAAAATTAAACAAACTTAAAATAAAATATGCATGTAATTAAACTTTTTAACGAAAATTTAAATTAAACTAACCTAAAGTCTAATGAAACAAAATCCTATTAACATAAGGAAATTCTTAAATTTAACTAAGAAATTCATTCCCTACAAAATGAACCTAAATTAAATCTAACTCTAACTAATCACTACAAAAGTCTAAATAATCCATACAAATTTAATATTTTTGGATTTATGAATTTAAAGTCCAAACTGACTTAAAATTACCTAAAATAATTCTACGACTAATTTTAATTATATACTACCTAAATACTAAATTTAATTCTAAATTCCTAAATTGAACTAAGTTTATACTAATAAGCAAGGAATAATAATATGTAAATTAAACTAAGCCTATGATCTAAGCTAACAAATAACATTAAAAGAAATACTAATAAAAATATAATAGTAGGTATGCATGCAAAATGGAATTGTGCAAAAGTTAAATGCCAAACGTGGCCTTGCTTAGTTTCCCAGCTGGTCTCGGCCCTCTGTGCAATGGTACTGTGCATGCTCCATTGTCATTTCCATATCTGCATCCAGGTATTGTCCAGCTCCTGCTCTGCTCCATTCTCTGCACAGCCTAGCACACACTACAGCCCCTGCACGCCACCTCATGTACTGCTCCATTCCCTACAATCGGTGTGCACAGCAGCACCCATTCCTGCTGACCTCTACAACTTCTACCTACTCCTACTCTGCTCCATTCCCTGCTCTCGGTTCTTGCTCTCGGTTCTTGTTCTCTTGGTTTGTACCAGCTGCAACAACTCATGTAAACTACCTCCAGAAAGCACATAGCAGCCCACTACATCTGGTTCCTGTCCCCAGCTTCTGCTTCAGGTCTCGACTTGAACAACTCTCTGCCTGTACCACTGCACGTCCCAAGTCTGCCCTGTCATTCTGCGTAGCTCTTGCTCTGCTACACGGGAAGCTACAGCAGATCGCACATATTCCTCGCCTGCCCAACTAGCGTCTGCTTCAATATTGTCTGCTTGTTCCTGCATCCAGGTTCTGTCTAGACGACTGCATCGAGTTTGTATGGCGTTGGTTGTACCAGCACACACGCTCTTGCTACCACTTACACAGCAGACTAGTCTTGCTGCCATGCTTCGCGTGTCTCAGCAACCTTACTGCCAAGCATTTAGCTTCTGCTACCAGCGTTGTCGTGCAACAAATTTGTCCACAAGCCATGCACCTGCCCGAGCTGCAATACTGCCCATGTCGTACAGCGCCAGGAAGATGCAATAATGGAAACCCGAGAGTTCAGGAAAATTAGATAACAGAAATAATAAGAATGCAAAAAATGACACACCTAAAATCCCAAAATTAGATGATGCAAATGAAGAAAGATAAAAATCAGTGTTATAAGATAACTTAGACTACTATGAAGAAATCTACACTAACATTAGAAAATAGCTAAGGAAAATAGAACAGTAACTATCGAAAAGAACTTAAAGAATCGAAGGAAAGATTCGGTTAAGCAAATAGAAAAGGAATAAATTCTTTAGCTATTCATATTTGCTCAACAAAGCACATAGAAATATCTGTAAATGGAAGCTTAGAGGTAGATGCTTATAAGTAAGTGAAACATCAGCAGAATAGAAGAATCAAAAGGATAGAAGTTAAAGCTTCAATAAGCAAAGAAAATACTGTGAAGGGTTGATGAAAAATGGCTACTGTCACCAGCCATTCTACTTACCCAAGAAAATAAATAGTAAAATAAAATGAAAGACAAGAAAAGAGCAAAAGAAAGTGCAATAACAATATTGAGAGTTTTTCATTTAAAGACTGAAATGTGTAAAGGAAAGAAAGGAAAGCTTGCTAAGTTCTTTGGTAATGGTGGCTACCAATAAAACCAACGGGAAATGCTTCTAAAATCAAGGAAAATAAAACTAAAACTATTCTACCTATGCTAGTTAGTTTTTTTCAATTGCCATCATGTTCTATTTATACACACACTTAGGGGTACAATGGTAATTTTCCATCCTAGATGAATTGGCATTGTTTTGCCACTTGTCTTCATTTTATTTGCTGCAGAGTATATATTTCCACGTCATCCGTCTTCTAGTACACTTGGCTGTGCGATGTGGCCTGACGTGTGTCTTCCAAAAGGTTGGCATAGTGTCTGTCAATCTTATCGTTTTGGAGCAAATAAAATACTAACACTCGGCATCTCACGTGTCCAGACGACTGGTGACTCGATCTGCAAATTGGAAGTGGTCCAGTCTCCTTTGGCCCATTTTCAGCCCATTTTTTACTGAAATGACTGAGTTTCATCAGGATTTAATTTACCTGCACATTAAAGAATTTTAATTAAATAAAGGAGATAATTAGTAAAATAAATTAGGGATTTAAATAATTAATTAGGAAATTATGCACAAATAATTTTATTAAAAATAGAATTATCACTCCCCGAAACTTGACCTTTTGCTTGTTCTCAAGCAAAACAAAATACATGTAGGAATGACAAGTACCAACATAATAATTACCCCAATATTATCCTCAAAGAAAAAGTACAGTGGTAATTTTATTTCAATTGCCATCATGTTCTATTTATACACACACTTAGGGGTACAATGGTAATTTTCCATCCTAGATGAGTTGGCATTGTTTGGCCACTTGTCTTCATTTTATTTGCTGCAGAGTATATATTTCCACGTCATCCGTCTTCTAGTACACTTGGCTGTGCGATGTGGCCTGACGTGTGTCTTCCAAAAGGTTGGCACAGTGTCTGTCAATCTTATCGTTTCGGAGCAAATAAAATACTAACACCCAGCATCTCACGTGTCCAGACGACTGGTGACTCGATCTGCAAATTGGAAGTGGTCCAGTCTCCTTTAGCCCGTTTTCAACCCATTTTTTACTGAAATGACTGAGTTTCATCAGGATTTAATTTACCTGCACATTAAAGAATTTTAATTAAATAAAGGAGATAATTAGTAAAATAAATTAGGGATTTAAATAATTAATTAGGAAATTATGCACAAATAATTCTATTAAAAATAGAATTATCACACCCCCAAACTTGAGCTTTTACTTGTTCTCAAGCAAAACAAAATACATGTAGGAATGACAAGTACCAATATAATAATTACCCCAATATTATCCTCAAAGAAAAAGTACAGACTATGATCTCAAAGATTTACAATTACAAGTCCAACATTCAGAATCATTCAATCATAACTCCAAACCCAAATTGGACTCCTCATGTGTGTGTGAAAATGTCAAAGCCACTTCACAGTACATTATCCGGATCGTTTATGCAAACACAGTGAATGCAAAGTCAATGACAAGTGATCATTCCTATAAGTTTGCTTTTCACTTATCTCTCCACTAATGTAGTCACACTTAATCAAAGATCAATAGGACTTCATTAAGCTTCTAATGTAAGGCTGGGGCTAAGGTATGATAAAGTCGATTTAAGTTTAATTGCCCCTTAACATGCATTACTTCTAGGATCTTTATGTAAGAGCTCAAATTATTTCCCCCAAACTTATTTATTTCACTAAACTTTTTATTCTATTTTTGTATTTTTCTTCTTTCTTCTTTTCTTTTTCTTTTTCCTTCATTTTTTTTCAATATATACTCCTTCACTATCACTTAATATCCATATGTACATAGCTCACAATATATCCCAATGACTTTTCATACTTTCGGGGTAAGGGATAGGAACAGAGTATTAAGCTACGAAAATATTTTGCAGGAGTATTTACAAAGAAAAGCTTATTTGGCCCAGATGGGTGACTAGGGGTAAAATATGTACAAGGATGGCTAGAAAGGCTCAAGTGATCCAAAGATGGCCTAAATCCTCTCCCTAATTAAGTGTGATCTAATATTTCACCTCAAGATCAAATCAAACAAATTCTAGAATATGATGCACAAAATCACTGAACAAATGCAATCATATGACCACATAAGCTTTCTCTAAATAAATATATCGATTCATGACATGACATGTGTATATAATGAGGAAATCACAATCAGAATCAAGACAAATTCAAGAATTCAACTTCATGCTTTTCCTATAATCATGCTTCTCATTCAATCAAAATCAGACTAAATCATAAGGTCATATCATCGGAATATAGGAAAACTACATGCTAAGCACTAAATCATCCTAAAATCAAACAATTTAAGCTCATATTTTTGAAAAAAAAATTGAAAATATTTTTCTCAAATTTTCGAAAAAATTTTGAAAATTTTTCCAGTTTTGCCCAAAATTGCTTAAGTGATATCCCTCCCCCAAACTTAAAGTGCACAGTATCCTCAATGTGCAGATAATATAAGAATTTAAGCTCAAGAATAGAGTACTCCCTTTTCTGATGACGATGAACAAGTGAAGCTTGATTGAAAACGTAATACTAGAAAAGCAATCTGCAAAATAAACAAAGAAAGAAACAATGGAAAAGAAAAAGAAAAAGAACTATATACAAAGTGAAAATAAAAAATTAAGCCACTTCAAAAGCAGCTGAAGAAAACAACACTCAGCAGCAGGGCGAAGAGTAAGAGGGTCAGCCAAAGTGGTGATAGAGTGTTGACAGTTAAATCCTCCATAGCTCTATCTACTTCCCTCCTCCTATCAGATAACTTAAGCTCAAGCCTTATATCCTCTATCCTAAAATAGTCTTGAGAGTCATCAAGGAACTTCAAAGGCTTGAAAACATTAAATGTTACCTCCTAATTTAGGACTCTCATGGTTCATTCCCCCTTCTGCACATCAATTATCGTTCTACCAGTCGCTAGGAAAGGTCTGCCTAGTATAATGGGGACTTCCCTGTCTTCCTCCATGTCTAATACAATAAAATCCGCAGGGAAAATAAATTTGTCCACCTTTACTAACAAATCCTTAATGACCCCTTTCAGATATTTAATAGATCTATCAGCTAGCTGAAGGGTCATTGTGGTAGGCTTGACATCCCCTATTCCTAACTTTTGGTAGATTGACCAAGGCATCGGATTTATACTGGCTCCTAAATCACACAGAGCTCTACCAAAGAACATATTTCCTATCATGCAGGGTATGGTAAAACTCCTGGGATCCTTAAGCTTGGGGGGTAATTTCCTCTGAATAATTGCACTACATTCCTCAGTTAAGGCCATCGTCTCATAATCTTCCAATCTTCTTTTCCTAGAGAAGATATCCTTCAAAAACTTCACATAACTTGGCATTTGCTCTAAAGCATCTGCGAAAGGAATGTTGATGTGAAGTTTCTTAAAAACCTCAAGAAATTTGACAAATTGTTGCTCCAACTTTTACTTTTGGAACCTCTGAGGAAAAGGTACTGGTGGTCTAACTAGAGAGGATGTAGTGGAAACATGTATAGCATCAGAGGATGATGAAGGCTGTGAAGTCGAAGAAGGTATAGATGAAGAAGCGCCTAACTTGGATTCCTTTTGCAGCTTGATCCTGATGTTCCTGCTCTTTCTGAGCTGCTTCTTTAAAACTTATGGGTTTTTCAACTATGGGTTTTTCAACTATGGGCTTTTCAGGTCTGGACTTAACTAGTGGATTGACTAGCTCTCTACCACTCCTAAGGGTGATGGCTTTCACATGTTCTTTACCCTCCCTTTGCCTAACGGGATTGCCTTCAGTGTTACTAGGAAGGGTCCCTTGAGGACGCTGACTAAGAGCATTCGCTATTTTTTCTACCTGAACCTCTAAGTTCTTAATTGAAGCTGCTTGATTTTACAGGATCGTTGTAAACATTTCCTCAAGCGAGGGCTTCTTTTCAGCTGCTGGTAAGGGCTGCGGTTATGGTGGTGGTGGTGGTGAATGGAAGTGAGGTGGATGGGAATGATTAGTTGGATGATGTGGATATTGAGGTGGTGGGTGGTGTGGAAATTGATGCTATGGTGGTACATGAACTGGTGGAGCTTGAAAACCAGGGGGTCCTACAGGTCTAGAATTAGAAGATTGCCCTTGATTTTGGCTTCAGGAGAAGTTAGGATGATTCATCCACCCTGGGTTGTAGGTGTTTGAAAAGGGGTTGTTCTGTTGCTTCTGAGATGGGGCAACGTACTGAACCGATTCTAAGTTAAGCGAACACCTATCTATAGAGTATGTACTACTGCACAGATCACAGGAAAGAAAGGGACTTTGGACAGAATAAACAGGATTAGGACTGGTGGAAGGATTATGTTGGGTATTGAGTGACTCTACCTTTTTCGTAACGTTAGCTATTTGAGAGGTCAAGGTAGACAGCATGTCAAGCTCATAGATACCCATCGACTTCTTAGGCAGTTGCCTCTCCAAGGACCATAGATAATTGTTAGCTGCCATCTTGTCTAATAACTCGTAAGCTTCCTCCTCTGTTTTGTACATTAGGGCTCCACTCGCAGCAGCGTCAACGATGGTCCTATTTTGGCTTGTAAGTCCGTTGTAGAAGGTCTGGACTTGCAGCCATAAAGGTAGGCCATGATGAGGGCACCTCCTAAGAAGTTCCTTCTATCGTTCCCATGCTTCGTAAAGAGATTCTGAATCGAATTGTGCAAAGAAAGATATGTCACTACGGAGATTGGCCATTTTAGAGGGAGGGAAAAACTTTGCTAAAAATTAATGGGCTAACTCGTCCCATGTAGAAATGGATCCTGGAGGTAAGGAGGTCAACCAGTGTTGCGCCCTATCCCTAAGCGAAAAGGGGAATAATCTAAGCCTAAGCGCATCATCAGATAATCCATTGTGCTTGAATGTGTTGCACAGGTCCAGAAACTGCCCGAGGTGAGCATGTGGGTCGTCATGAGGAAGCCCACTGAACTGTAAAGAGGTTTGGATCATCTGGAGGATTGCAGGCTTAATTTGGAAATTGTTCCCAAGGATAGCTAATGGCCTAATGCCGGTATAATATCCTCCAATCGTCGGTACTGCGTAATCCCCAACGGTCCTAATTTCTCTATTTTCTGCCATGATATTTTGCAACGAAACTATTAATTTCCTAGAATCCTTTCGAATTTTCCTAAGAGTTCGTTCAATTTCAGCATCTAGAGGAAAGCAATCAAAACTCTTGGCTCTACGCATACAAACATCGAAAAGTCCGTAGAAATTTTTTTTTTTTTAGTTTTTCATTTTTTCAATTTTTTTTTTTTACAGAAAATTAACTAATCTATATTAAAGCTCTAAATATTTACAACCTAAATATTTACAAGCCAAAATTACAGCTAAGCATAATTTCACCGATATTGATTAATGGCTAATTATCTTCCCCGGCAACGGCGCCAAAAACTTGATACGAGACTGCGCCCACTTTAAGTGACCTAGATGTGTATCCGCAAGTGCACGGGTCGTACAAGTAATAATGAGATTTGAGTCTCGAATTATCGTCCCACAGAAAAGCTGAATTACCTAATTAACTACTGGTTAATCTTATCCTAAGTATATCCTAGAAAATTATGAATTGTTGATTGGTGATCTACATGGCTAACAATACTGAAAATAATAAAAACTATATAATAAAGAAAATTAAACAGAGCTAAAATTACTTACAAAACTCCAAGCAATAAAAAGCGATAACCTACAAAAGATAATTAAAACAGTTAAAATTAATTAACGCAAATAAACTAAAATGCAAAATATGAAAATAAAGAAACAAAATTAATTAGACTAAAATTAAACAAACTTAAAATAAAATATGCATGCAATTAAACTACTTAATAAAAATGCAAATTAAACTAACCTTAAGTTTAATGAAATAAAATCCTATTAACTTAAGGAAATTCTTAAATTTAACTAAGAAATTAATTACCTACAAAATGAACCTAAATTAAATCTAACTCTAGCTAATCACTACAAAAGTCTAAATAATGCATGCAAATTTAATATTTTTGGATTTATGAATTTAAAGTGCAAACTGACTTAAAATTACTTAAAATAATTCTACTACTAATTTTAATTATATACTACCTAAATACTAAATTTAATTCTAAATTCCTAAATTGAACTAAGTTTATACTAATAAGCAAGGAATAATAATATGCAAATTAAACAAAGCATATGACCTAAGCTAACAAATAACTTTACAAGAAATACTAATAAAAATATAATAGTAGGTATGCATGAAAAATGGAATTATGCAAAAGTTAAATGCCAAACGTGGCCTTGCTTAGTTTCCCTGCTGGTCTCGGTCTCGTGTGCAATGGTACTGTGCATGCTCCATTTTCATTTCCATATTTGCATCTAGGTATTGTCCAACTCCTGCTCTGCTCCATTCTCTGCACAGCCCAGCACACACTACAGCCCTTGCACGCCACCTCCTGCCTTGCTCCATTCCCTGCAATCGGTGTGCATAGCAGCACCCATTCCTGCTGACCTCTGTAACTTCCACCTACTCCTGCTCTACTCCATTCCCTGCTCTCGGTTCCTACTCTGGGTTCCTGCTCTCCTAGTTTGTACTAGCTGCAACAACTCATGTAAACAACCTCCAGAAAGCACACAGCAGCCCACTACGTTTGGTTCCTGTCCACTACTTCTGCTTCAGGTCTCAGCTTACACAGCTCCCTGCCTGTACTATTGCATGTCCCAGGCCTGCCCTATCATTCTGCGTAGCTCCTGCTCTGCTACACGGGAAGCTACAGCAGATCGCGCACATTCCTCGCTTGCCCAGCTAGCGTCTACTTCAATATTGTCCGCTTGTTCCTACATCCAGGTTCTGTCCAGAAGACTGCACCGAGTCTGTATGGCATTGCTTGTACCAGTACACATGCTCTTGCTACCACTTACACAACAGACCTGTCTTGCTGCTATGCTTCGCGTGTCTCAGTAACCTTACTGCCAAGTATTTAGCTTCTGCTACCAGTGTTATCGTACAACAAATTTGTCCACAAGCCACGCACCTGCCTGAGCTGCAAATCAATAGCCTAACTCGCTCCTTTGGTTCCATATAGAAATCAGTGAATGTTAAGGCAGAAGACACATTCAACAACCATTATCTCTACCCTACATCCACTCCTAATCACCAAGAGTCACAGAATGCAATATAGAAAGGAAAAAGAAAATGAACAGTACTCGGAACTAAGAACAGAGCAAAGCCGGAGGAGGCATGTGCTCCGTATCTACTACAACAGCTTATTCTAAATTGGTTCTACATCAGAGCTAGCTGCTGCTTCAATCAGTCCTTTAGCTTCTGCACCATAAAATAGAAGGAAACAAAAATGTAAATGCACAAACAATCTTAAAATAACAGATGAGTTCTAAATCAAAATAAAATGAAAAGAGCAGTAAATAAAGAAATGCGAAATCCCATGGCCACTGTCATGCTTCAATCCAGATTCTACTCAAACGGCAGCAGCTTCATCAATGCCACAAGTTGCTTCTGTCTAAACCACCAGCCACACATCCTTTCCGCCAGGCCTTGCATAATACAGTACTCTGCTAGCATTTAGTCCTACAACCTTTAACCATACCTTCATTCCCATCCCGTACAGCGCCAGGAAGATGTAATAATGGAAACCCGAGAGTGCAGGAAAATTAGATAACAAAAATAAT
The DNA here is from genome assembly GCA_033439115.1 of Firmiana major. Lineage (NCBI taxonomy): Eukaryota > Viridiplantae > Streptophyta > Magnoliopsida > Malvales > Malvaceae > Firmiana > Firmiana major. Next base: position 36,715,861 of record CM065908.1, on the reverse strand, counting down.
AAGAATGCAGAAAATGACACACCTTAAATCCTGAAATTAGATGATGCAAATGCAGAAAGATAAAAATCAGTGTTATAAGATAACTTAGAATACTATGAAGAAATCTACACTAACATTAGAAAAAAGTTAAGGAAAATAGAGCAGTAACTATCGAAAACAACTTGAAGAATTGAAGGAAAGATTCGATTAAGCAAATAAAAAAGGAATAAATTCTTTAGCTATTCATATTTGCTCAACAAAGCACATAGAAATATCTGTAAATGGAAGCTTAGAGGTAGATGCTCAATAAGTAAGTGAAACATCAGCAGAATAGATGAATCAAAAGGAATGAAGTTAAAGCTTCAATAAGTAAAGAAAATACTGTGAAGGGTTGATGAAAAATGGCTACTGTCACCAGCCATTCTACTTACCCGAGAAAATGAACAGCATGAAAGATAAGAAAAGAGCAAAAGAAAGTGCAATAACAATATTGAGAGTTTTTCATTTAAAGACTGAAATGTGCAAAGGAAAGAAAGGAAAGCTTGCTAAGTTCCCCGGCAATGGTGGCTGCCAATAAAACTAATGGGAAATGCTTCTAAAACAAGGAAAATAAAACTAAAACTATTCTACCTATGCTACTTAGTTTTTTTCAATTGCCATCATGTTCTATTTATACACACACTTAGGGTTACAATGGTAATTTTCCATCCTAGATGAGTTGGCATTGTTTGGCCACTTGTCTTCATTTTATTTGCTGTAAAGTATATATCTCCACGTCATCTGTCTTCTAGCACCCTTGGTTGTACGATGTGGCCTGGCGTGCGTCTTCCAAAAGGTTGGCACGGTGTCCGTCAATCTTATCGTTTCGGAGCGAATAAAATACTAACACCCAGCATCTCACGTGTCCAGACGACTGGTGACTCAATCTGCAAATTGGAAGTGGTTCAGTCTCCTTTAGTCCTTTTTCAGCCTATTTTTTACTGAAATGACTGAATTTCATCTAGATTTAATTGACCTGCACATTAAAGAATTTTAATAAAATAAAGGGGATATTAGGATTTAAATAATTAATTAGGAAATTATGCGCAAATAATTCTATTAAAAATAGAATTATCAGTCGGGATGCACCATGCACCCAGGAAGTACCAAGATGCACCAGGATTTGAGAAGGGTATATTAGTGGAGTGGTATGAAGCGAGATGTGGCAGAATATGTGGCTAGATGTTTGGTGTACCAACAAGTGAAAGCTGAGCACCAAAAGCCCGGAGGATAGCTTAAACCTTTGTCTGTGCCTACATGAAAATGGGAGCATATCACCATAGTCTTTATCATGGATTACTGAGGACACGAAGATGTCATGATGCCATATGGGTGATAGTGGATGGATTAACGAAGAGTGCCCACTTCCTTGCCATCAAGAGCACAGATACATTGAGTACCTTAGCCGAGTTATATGTTAGAGAGATAGCTAAACTGCATGGGGCTCCAATAAGTATTACATCTGATAGAGATTCCCGGTTCACCTCCAGGTTTTGGACTCATTTTCAGGAGGCCATGGGATCTCGATTGAGTTTTAGTACCGCCTATCATCCTCAGACTGATAGTCAGTCCGAGTGGACTAGTTTGACAATGCCCACTCTAATTAACCTAGACGTGTTAACCGTAAGTGCACGGGTCGTACAAGTAATAATGGGATTTGAGTCTCGGATTATTATCCCACAGAGAATCTAATTAGCCTAATTAAGTACCGGTTAATCTTACCCTAAGTATATCCTAGCAAATTATGAAAATTCAGTGGGTGATCTACTAAGTTTAAAATTAAAAGTACTGGAAAACAATAAAAACAATGAAAACTAAAAATAAATAAAACAGAGCTAAAGTTACTTACAGAGCTCCAAGCAACTTAAAGCGATAACCTACAAAAGATAAATAACAAAGTTAAAATTAATTAGTGCAAATAAACTAGAATGCAAATAAGAAAATAAAGAAACAAAATTAACTCGAATAAAACTAGACAATCCTAAATAAAATGTGCATGAAATTAATCTAGTTAAGTTGAAAATAAAAATCCAAATTACTCTAACCTAATGTCTAATAAAACAAAATTCTATTAACTTAAAGAAATTCCTAAATATAACTAAGAAACTAATTACCTATAAAATAACCCTAAATTAATTAAAACTCTAACTAATTACTAACTTACATAAATGTCTAAATAAGTAAATAATGCATGAGAAATAAATATTTTTTGATTTTTAAATTTAAATTGAAAACAAACTTAAAAATGCATGAAATAATTCTACACCTAATTTAATTCTAAATGCAACACATAAACTATACACAAAAATTTTAAACTAATAGGCAAAACAATTAACGAACATGCAAATTAATTTAAAACTATTTTTACCTAAGCTAACAAATAATAATAAGAGGCATAAAAAAATATTTAGCAAATAAAACATGCTAACAACTTGTAACAATTAACAGCTGCAAAACATGCCGTTAACCAAAATTCTATTTAATCATCTACCCCAACCGTGCACTGCTCCCTGCTCTGCAACCCGTCCTTTGCCTTGTACAAATTTTGGACTGCTGTCACCAGCACTCCTTCAATTTGCAGCTGTCACGACCCAAACTACCCAAAAATCAGAGTTAATTTTTCGCGTTTTATTATTTACTTAAATTCTTACCTGTCCTCGAATCGTGACCAACACTCCACTAATAATTGGGCTGTGCGTCAATGCCAGTCCCACCATTCAATTACCATCTAACTTATTTCTTCTCCAGTCATTTATAATTGTTTACATTATTTATACATCCCCTAAAGTTACTTACAAACATGTTACTGTGCTATGCTTATGTAGATACAATATGTACAAGTGTATATACCTTATGTTGATGGGCATGCAGCGGATATCCGGAATGCAGTACTGAGTCGTCGCAACTTCAACTGGAGATTATCTGTGGGAGAAAATGAAAGGGGTGAGCACATCAAGCTCAGTAAGGCAATCCTACGAACAAGTAGGTAACCATACTACCTACATGAACGTGGTGCCATGCATAAACCACCCTTTCTCCACACATTTTAAAACAATGATATGCGTTATGATGTTATGTAAAACACATTTGCACGAAAAATCAACATGCAATTATTACAAATCATTTCTTTCTCAATTAAAATTTTCACAATAAAGTCAGGACTCGACCCCTCCTGCGGGTGATCCTGACTCACACAAAACCATGAAAACGGTTTACATCACACGTGGGTTTGAAAAGCATGGAAATACCATCATGCAAATTTAGTTTAAATCATCGAAATCGTCGACATGCGAGACGAGGCAATATCTGTATAACGGCAATAACTAGGACTATGGCCATATCTGTCCTCGGGAGTTCCTCAGCTACACGGATCCTAGTGTGCGGGTTCTCACCATGATCGGGAACCGCCCAGGAGGTGGGTTAATCCATCCCGTCAGTCTTATCCGATCCCAGGCATCCGAAGATGCTGCATCCGGAGATGCCGTATCCGAAGATACCACACGGTACATCGTACTCCATGCTACTTGCATGGTACATCGTACTCCGTGAACCCATATAATATCTCTAGGTACTCCAGCCCAATTGGCCTGCTTCCCACAGAGGTTTGTTTCTCAATACTCATGCCATGTCTCAAAACGCACGTGCGAGCCTATTAAATCGGTGACACACAGTTTACCCGATGCTCCAAGCACGGCTCATCGCATGTTCTCATAAAATCAGTGCGAGCGATGCTCAGCACTCTCATCAACTCAAATAAAATTGGCAAAGCCCGCTTTATATCCCCACAAGGCCGCCAACCTCATCCCTCACTCTCACCCCACCTAAGAGGTCTCTTGAGCCTGTTGGGCCTTTTGGCTGACTCCAAGGGCAGACAGCGCTACTCCACAAATCCGGTAAAACTAGTGCGAGCTAAGCTCAGCACTCTGTATATAAATCACATGAAAATCTTATAAAATCTGGTGCGAGTTAAACTCTAGCACCCTGTCTCGAAAAAGCATATGAAATCTGGCGCGAGTTGTGCTCTAGCACCTATGCATGTAAAACTCTAGTGCGAGCTCTCGCTCTAGCACTAATGCGTGCATCACACAAATCGATAACATCGTGTGAGCTGAGCTCTAGCACATCACATGTCAATAAAAACACGTAGGCGGCTCTGTTTCCTCAAAACAGTTTTCAAAATAATTATATTGTTGAAAGTATGCAATGCTGTGCATTTTCTTTCCAAGTGAGCCAGCCTACTCATGCATGTGTTAAAATACCTCCAGAATGAGCAGGAACCTTTTGTTCTTGCTCCTCCCAAATTTTCCTAAATTTATAGATTTTACCCTTAACAAGGGTATTTTAGTAATTTGCCCATTCGGGGCACTAAAATTATTAATTGACCTCTAGACCCTTCAGATAAATTTTTAAATGACTGCAATGAATTTAAAATTTCGTAGAGTTTACCTCTAGCAGTCCGCAGAATTCCCTTACCTTATTTTCCTGTCGAGTCTGACCTTTTCCTTTCCACTGTTGTCTCGTCGCGCAGTCCGTTATGCTCCCAATCAAATGCCCGGAACTGCGTATTAATATTCCTCAGGTCAGATATTATACAATTTAATTGTATTTAATATTTTCTGGGCTTAATTTAAATCGTTGGGCCCGTTCACCCCTATTGGGCCCGATTGCACCTTAATGGGCCTTAATCGGCCTTAAGCCCGTTTTCCACTTAATTTTCACTTTATCGAGGCCTATTGGGCTCATTGGGCCCACCAATAATTTATTGGGCCTCGTTCTAATTCTCGAATAGCTAAATTGATTATTTACGACAATTTATCTAAATTTCCATAATTTAATTCAATTCATGCGGAAATTAAATCAATATCACGCATAACGAGGTAATTATCGTAAATAAGGCTCACTTACCCGAGATTCCATGCTAGTCCGTAAATCGAGGCTGTCTCGAGCCCTCGGTGGATGCCACTCGTCGAGCTACACAATTAAATATATTTTTCAGGTAAACTTTCAGTCGATAATTAATTAAATAAAATATTCCAAATTTAAATCGGGTCAATTTGACCGCTTATCGACTTACCCGAAGCTCGATTGCATCATAGGAATTTTTTCCAATTTTTTCCTCTTTTTCTTTTTCCCTTTTTCTCCTTTTTTCCTCTCTTTTTGGCTGAACCGGTTCAGTCCGGTTCGGACCGGTTCAGACCGTCGATTCTCTCCGGTTCGGCCGGTTCACCGCCGGTTCACTGCCTTGCCGGCCGGTTCTCCGCCGGCTTCCACCGCCAGTCGCTCCGTTGGGTCGTCCGTATCTCAGATCTGGCCTTGATTTGGGTCAAGCTCGCCGGAACGCCGCCGGTCCGGCTCTTCTCCCTCGGCCGTCGGACCCATTTCTTCCTCTTAGCCGTCACCGGCGATTCCCGTCGTTTCGCCGGCTGATACCGGTGCAGAAAGGATCTCCTTCGCCTGGGCTTTCAGAATCGGGCCTTGGTTCCGCCTGGATCGCCGCCGTTCGCCGCCGGTGGCCACTTCTTTCCCGCGGCCTTTCTCCTCCCGATTCGCCGGATTCCGGCGTCGGTAGGCTGCACCGCCGGTACCATCTTGCTCACCGGCCTCCCCTCTTCCATTTCCGACCCTTGGCCCGGCCATCGGTCGCCGGACGGTGGTCGGGTCTTCTTCGATTTTCTCAGCTCCATTTTCGGGTTCTCCTTTCGCGTTTCTGATTCTTCTTTCTCTTTTTTTTTGTTTTATTTTTATTAATTTTATTATTATTATTATTTATTTTAATTATTTTACTATTTAATAAAATACTCCATAAAATCCCAAAATATTTACCTTATATTATTTTTATTCTACTTTAATTTATTTAATTTAAATTTAATTTATTAATTATATTTTCCTCTAAATTTCGATATTATTTCTTCGCGTTTTTCGAGATATCGTTCCGATAATTTTTTCGGTATTTTTAAAATTTTCGAATCTTGATCAATTGACCCAAAATTTATAATTTCCTTATTATCGATCAAGATATCTTACATCCTTATTTTTTAATTAAAATTTCCTTATCGTCCTAATACCGGGTTTTGGTATTTTTACCATTTTACCCCTGCTCTTGTTTCGGAATCAATTTAACCTGACCTTCCTTCATACATCCCCCGTATTTACTTATTTAATTTTTGTATTTTATTTAAATTCGGGTCTTACAGCAGCAACCTTCAACATCAGTCCTCTGCTCGATACAACCTGCATAGTACTATCGCCTTGCACTATCTGCCCTTGACACCATTCCGCTGCGCGTCTGCCACCAGGAATAGCAGCAACACAGGTCAATTAAGACACACAGCAGTTTGCAGCACACCTCATCGAAACAGCTAGAAACAGAACCGAGCAAGAGCAGACACTTCCAGCTTCCTTTATGCTTCAGTACTGGTGATCAATGCCTCGACTTTGCTTGTGCTACACAGCAGCATTGATGCCTAGACAAATAGGAGTAAGATAATCCATGCAAAATCAAAAATATAAAAATAGAGTCACATGCAGTAAACCAAAGCAAGAAATAACAAATATTATTTAAAACAGTGAATGGTGAACAAAATAGGGCTGAACAAAGGATGTTGCTGTCTTTCCTGTCCTCTCCAAGAACTCAGCACAATACCAAAACACTCCTGCATTAAAATTGCGCTGCTGAAATTGTCCTCTGTACTGTACTGTAGCGGTTACTTCAAGACAGACATTCAGTGTTACTAGCTGGTGTAGCACCTTTCTGCTCTACATAATGCCGCACTTCCATTGCAGGCTGTGAAGTAGAAGAAGGTATAGATGAAGAAGCGCCTAGCTCTGTTTCCATTGTAGCCTGATCTTTTGGTTCCTGCTCCTTCTGAGCTACTTCTTTAAAACCTATGGGTTTCTCAACTATGGGCTCAACAGGATTGGACTTAACTTGTGGCTTGTCTAGCTCTCTGTCGCTCCTAAGGGTGATGGATTTCACATGTTTCTTACCCTACCTTTGCCTAACAGGGTTAACTTCAATATTACTAGGAAGGGTCCCTTGAGGATGTTGGCTAAGAGCATTGGTTATTTGTCCAACCTGAACTTCTAAGTTCTTAATTAAGACAGCTTGGTTTTACAGGATAGTCGTGAACATTTCCTCAAGCGAGGGCTTCTTCTCAGCTACTGGTGGATGTAAATGTTGTGGCTGCATAGGTTGTGGTGGTTGTGGTGGTTGATGGAAGTGAGGTGGATGGGGATGATTAGGTGGATCGTGTGGAAATGGATAATGTGGTGGATGGTGTGGAACTTGCTGATGTGGTGGTACATGAACCGATGGAGCTTGAAAACCAGGGGGTCCTACAGATATGGAGTTAGAATATTGACCTTGATTTTGGCCTCAGGAAAAGTTAGGATAGTTCATCCACCCTGGATTTTAGGTGTTTGAAAAGGGGTTGTTATGTTGCTTCTGAGATGGGGCAACGTACTGAATCGATCCTAAGCTAAATGGACTCCTATCTACAGAGTGTGTACTACCACACTGATCAAAGAAAAAGACTTTGGACAGAATAAACATGATTAGGACTAGTAGAAGGATTATGCTGGGTGCTGAGCGACTCTACCATCTTCATAAGGATAGTGATTTGAGAGGTCAAGGTAGACAGCCTGTCGAGCTCATAGATACCTACTGATTTCTTAGGCAGTTGCCTCTCCGAGGACCATAGATAGTTGTTAGCAGCCATCTTTTCTAGCAACTCGTAAGCTTCCTCCTCTGTTTTACACATTAGCGCTCCACTCGCAGCAACGTCAACAATGGTCCTATTTTGGCTTGTAAGTCCATTGTAGAAGGTCTAGACTTGCAGCCATAAAGCTAGGCCATGATGAGTGCATTTCCTAAGAAGCTCCTTATATCGTTCCCATGCTTCGTAACGAGATTTGGAGTCAAACTGGGTAAAGGAAGATATATCACTACGGAGTCTGGCCATTTTAGAGGGAGGGAAAAACTTAGCTAGAAATTGGTGGGCTAACTCGTCCCATGTAGAAATGGATCTTGGAGGCAAGGAGGTTAACCAGTGTCGCGTCTTACCCCTAAGCGAGAAGGGGAATAGTCTAAGTCTAAGCGCATCATCAGATAATCCATTGTGCTTGAACGTGTTACACAAGTCCAGGAATTGCCCAAGGTGAGCATGTGGGTCATCATGCGGAAGCCCACTGAACTGTAAAGAGGTCTAGATCATCAGGAGGATGGAAGGCTTAATTTTGAAATTGTTCTCTTGGACAGCTGGTGGCCTAATGCTAGTATAATACCCTCCAATCGTCGGCACTGCATAATCTCCAACGGTCCTAAATTCCCTATTTTCTGCCATGATGTTTTGCAGCAGAGCTAATAATTTCTTAGATTCCTTTCGAATTTTTCTAAGTGTTCGTTCAATTTCAGGATCTAAAGGAAAGCAATCATAACTTCTGGCTCTACGCATGCAAGCATCAAAAAGTCCTTAGAAAATTTTTTAGCTTTTAATTATTTTCAAATTTTTTTAATTAATTATGAGAAAATTTAACTAACCTAAGCAAGGCTCTAAATATTTACAACCTAAATATTTACAAGCTAGAATTACACGTAAGCATAATTTCACCGATATCAATTACTGGCTAATTAAGACTTCCCAGACAACGACGCCAAAAATTTGGTACGATCTAAACGTATTACCGCAAGTGCACGGGTCGTACAAGTAATAAAAGGATTTGAGTCCCAAAATATCGTCCCACAGAGAAGTTGATTAGCCTAATTAACTACCGGCTAATCTTACCCTAAGTATATCTTAGCAAATTATGAATTGTTGATGAGTGATCTACAATGCTGAAATTAAAAGTACTGAATACAATAACAATTATAAAATAAAGAAAATAAAACAGAGCTAAAATTTACTTACAAAACTCCAAGCAATTAAAAGTAAATAACATACAAAAGATAATTAAAACAGTTAAAATTAATTAATGCAATTAAAATAAAATGCAAAAATAAAAAACAAATTAATCAAACTAAAATTAAACTATCCTAGAAATAAAATATGGATGTAATTAAATTAATTAATAACAGTTGCAAATTAAACTAACCTAAAATCTAATAAAATAAAAATCTACTAACCTAAAGAAATTCATAAATCTAACTAAGAAATTAACTACCTATAAAATAATCCTAAAAAAAATCTAAATAATGCACTAAAAATATCTTTAGATTAAATATAAAATGGAAACAAACTTAAAATTGCATGAAATAAATCTACCCCTAATCTAATTCTAAATGAACACTTAATTAACTATCAACCTAATTAAAACTAAGTTTTATACCACTAAGCAAGAATACTAACATTCAATTTAATTAAAGACTCTAATCTAAGCTAACAAATTAAATTGAAATTAAACTATACTAAAAATGCATGGAAATGAATTAAATAGCTACAATGCAATAGCCAAACAAGGCCCTAGCTAAATGTCAAATCGAGTGGTCCCTCCAAGCACTGGCACTGTGCATGTTTCATCTCCAATTCCATATTTGCTCTCGGTCCTATGCTGCTGTACTGTGCATGTTTCTTTATTTCCAGATTTTGTCTCTAGGCATTGCGGTCCAAGTGCTGTACAGGTCTGCGTCGCTACCGATCTGTCCAGTTGATGTCCTGCTCTGCTTCCTGCTTCCTGCAATCTGCTTCCAACAACACTCACGCACCACCTCCAACGTCTCTACAACATTCGGTCAACCTGCAAGCAAGTTGACAACTGTTCAGATTGGCACCTATGCACCCTGCAACGTTATGCACAGCAGCACCTTGTTCTCTACCCAGCTTTGCACAAACCATGTCGAGCCGATGCTGTGTCATGCCCCGCTTTCGGGAACCCTTCTATCTATACATTTACTACTACGGTTGGGCTGTGAGAAGATGCAATTACTAAAAATTCATTCATTTACAGCGGAATATTTAAAACTTTAATTCACACTCCCAGGTGTGTGTGTAAATACACAAAATTAATTGTATAAATACCATGTGCTTACATATCATCCCCATAATACTGTTTACAATTCCAAGATATAACTGTGCGATACGATATATTAGATACAAAATACTCGTGTATACAAATCTTATACCTTTGCGGATTGTGGGAGCTGCTTAACACAAAAGATCTAGAGATCACCGCTCTCTTACTTCTCAGTACCTGGAGGGGGAAAATAGTGGGATGAGCAAACCACGGCTCAGTAAGGAAATGTATGCTAGCAGGTAGATATCGTACTACCTACATAGCCCATGCATGCATAAACCAAAACCATGTTTTCGTTATAAATGGAAATATCATACGAACAATGCATTTAAACACATATTTCTCAATAGCATTTTCGTGTAAATCAAATGTCAAACTTCCATTTAAAACATGCTCATAAATAGTGCCCTCACGGCACGAATGTGAAATGAGAGGTTTATCAAAAACACGAAATCTCTTTCACTTCTCAAACCATTCTTTCCATAATTCTCTTTCTTTTCTGAGATTATCTCTGTTTCTCGAATCTCTGAGACAGACATGGAATTTTCGGCAATCAAATATCCACGACTTATGGCCATAGTCAGTGATCTCAGGCCTCACTGATCAGGTGTGCACAGGGTATCACTTCGCCTGAAGGGGGATGGGTCAGTCCTACCCTCTGGCTCATCTCAATCCACCTCATCTCCTCGTATACTCACGGTGAAGATACGTCGTGTGTCATCTACGCGATACTCGTACTCACGTGCACCCAGCACGGTACATAGTATACCAACGGGTGACTACACTATTCTACGTACGACCGTGGACCCAAGTCCATACTCCAACTCCGATGGACTTTTTATCCTAAACCATGTCTCATATACCAGGCGAGCAAGCAGCGTGACACATAGTCAACGCAAAGCTCCAGCGCGGTACGATCTATCGTTAAGGCCCAGCCCGTTCAAATGGTCGTCGGCTGGTATCCCCTTGGGTCCCAGACCCCAGGTTTACCTTAACTCAACAAAACAGGTGCGAGCAAAGTTCCCGCACTTTCTCAAAACCCTCGTGCGAGTTAAAACTCCCGCACGGTACATCAAGGCATTAAAACGGGTGTGAGCTAGCGCTTCAACACCAAATCTCATCTCAAAACTGATAGATGGCTATTTTCTCTTTTAAAACTCAAAACACGTTTATTCATACAGCATGCCTCTTCATGCTAAAACATGTAAAATTAGCCAACCTATCATCAACATTTCTCAATCATCAATAACAATATAAAATTGAGAACATCATTGAAAACATGCATATCATGCTATTTCCTTACCCTATCCCATTTCTCAATACATATATACATCATAGTACTTTTCATACTTCCACATCATTTCATAAAATTATAATATCGTACTAGTCCTAGCAATATATCTACGAAATTGCTGTAATTACGTACGAACATCTCTATAGCTAACACACAGTCCCTTACCTCGTTTTACTTGTGTGCAACTATCCGCCTTTATGCTTCTTGCGTTCTCATCTCGACTTACTCCGGCGTATCATCCGAAACTGAAATTCATCCATCAAACACTCGAGTTAACGTTTCTAACTCTTGCTCGACTAATCATTTATCCAATGCCTTAAATACATATTTTACCCTTTGTGGTAAATCTCACAATTTTATCCCAATATCAACATGTCCAAACCATTCCCACAACATAATCATCCACTCAAGATATCTCATTTATCATAAACACTTCCACACTCCACTTTCTCACACTTGACTATTTCTAAGTTATATTCATTTCATACCATTCTAGGTAGTTCTATCCACAATATGCACACCCAAATATCTTTATAATCATTAACTAAACCAATGTACTTGGATTTGTGCATTAGAACTTACCTCATTGGATTTCCTCTTGCTCCAATTAGGATTGCCCTTTATTTCTTCAATCCATCAAATGGGGAAATGCCTCTAGACTATGTTGTTCTTCTTTTTGTTGTGAACAACTTTGTCTCTAATAGACTCTCCTTAAATCTCACTGAAAATGGCTGGATTTAGGAGTGAGAAAGCTAGTTTTCTTTGAGTTGAAGTGAGAGGAAATGGTTTGTCCTGGAATTCTGATGATCCAACTGCTCCCATTTATAGTTTTGACTTGATGAGATCGATCTTCCTTGGGTGGAGATCGATCTGTTCCTCTAAAATCCCTCTTTTCTAAGACATTTTAAAGGCAGGAGATCGATCTGTCGAGGCTAGAGATCGATCTGCTGTCAAACAGAAGCTTAAGGAGATCGATCTGGTCTTAGGAGAGATCGATCTGCTTCCAACCCGAGAGCTAAAGAGATCGATCTGCTTCCTTTGGAGATCGATCTGTTCCCTTCCATTTCTCACATAAGAGCATTCTGGCTCTCCCATATCGATCTCTCATCCTATGAGATCGATCTGGCCTTCACAAATTCCAGATTTCCTGCAGTTTTTCTGCAACAACCCTTACCAAACACCCTTAATTTGCTACCATGATCATTTCCTCATTCATTCATCTTTGAGACTTGAAAATGGGATCCATCCTCACTACATACACATTAAAACTTGTGTAGAATCTTTGTATGACCAAATATATACGATATTACTCGAATGGAAATATACACTTATGTAAATCTTTCCTTCCATTTTACTATACTACTCATATTCCATTTCGATCACATTCCTCTCGTTTTAAGTTCATTTCTTCATACTCATTCATAATGCAACTTGTACGTATAATCACAATTCTTACTACAAGTGCGTACATAATCTTATAAACTTACATTGCATATACTTCACATTACAATACATCATCTTACTTATGATTTTATTTACATTCCCATGTTCCTATATACAGCTATACATGTACGGGGTCTCACATGCTGCTTCTCTCCTATTGCCCGAGCTTAGTGCTGATCAGCAGCACTACTGCCAACACTTCCCTTCATCCTTGTTTCAGCCCTCTCAAGGCACCTCAGCAGCCATTCCAGCTTACTAACACACTGTTAACCAATCTAAACATTAATCAACCGCAGCCTAAACAACAAGTAACAATTAGATTAATACATAGTAAAAAGACAACTAAATGAATAGTACAAATAAATGAAAACATAGCAAAACATAGTGGAAGGTTGGTTCCTTTTCACTATCACCACATCCCTTCATCCAATCCCGCAACCCTTCACCAGCTTCAAGCTGCATCTTCATTGCCACTTGCTTTGTCTCCCTACCACGCATTAGCCCACTATGCTCCAAACTACACAGCAATCAAGTCATCTCCTGTAGCTAGCCATGCTCTATTGCGCTTCCACTACACAAGCAAGCATCAACATGGCCAGTGATGCCACCAGCTTCACAGCACATCGCAGCAGCACACATAGCCAGGAAAGGTAGAGGAAGACAAAAATAAACTTGGAAAGAAATGAAATAGAACCGTGACAACAAGGAACTAAAACAAACTAACTTCAACATAAAAAAAACAAACACTAAGATATTAATGCAGCCTGAACCTAAACTATGAAATTATTAAAGAACGGAAGAAAGAAAGGGAAACAAAAGAAACCTAGAAATAACAGAGCTTGCAAATAAAATAGTAACAACAACGTGAAAACTGAAATAGAAAGGAATAATTAATAAATGAACTAACTTTCAATACCAAAAAAAAAAAAAGTGTTTAAATAAAAGAAATGACTTTAACAAAACCGAGAGATCAATGAACAATAGTGGCTGTAACGAAACTTAAAAAAAAAAGTTTTTAATAAAACTTGAAATTGCTGAAACAGTACCATAAAGAAATGGTGGCTAACAAAAATTGCAAAGTAGAACAAATGGGAAAGTAAGAAAAATACTAGAAAGGAAATAACTCTAAAAACTACTTTACCTAAACTACTTTTATTCTACCCTAACTACACAACGTACACTACTCCTACTTCTTTTCAATTGCCATCATATTTTATTTATATACACACTTAGGGGTACAATGGTAATTTTTCCATCCTAGATGAGTTGGCATTGTTTGGCCACTTGTTTTCATTTTATTTGCTGTAGAGTAGATATTTCCACGTCACCTATCAGTTTTTCCAGTTTGTTGTGCAATGTGGCCCGGCGTGTGTCTTCCAGAAGGTTTGGACGGTGTCCGTCGATCTTATCATTTCGAAGCGAATAAAATACGGACACCTGGCATCACGCGTGTCCAGATAATTGGTGACTCGATTTGCAAATTGGAAGTGGTCCAGTCTCCTTTAGCCCGTTTTTAGCCCAATTTCGACTGAAAAGACTGAGTTTCATCCGGATTTAATTTATCTGCACATAAGAGAATTTTAATTAAATAAGGGGATAATTAATAAAATAATATGGAGATTTAAATAATTAATTAGGAAATTAAGCACAAATAATTCTATTAAAAATAGAATTATCACACCCCTAAACTTGAGCTTTTGCTTGTCCTCAAGCAAAACAAAACAGATGTAGAAATGACAAGTACCAACATAATAATTTCCCCAATATTATCCTCAAAGAAAAAGTACAGACTAGATCTCAAAGACTCACAATTACAAGTCCAACACTTAAAATTATTCCATCATAAGTCCTAACCCAAATTGGACTCCTCGTGTAAGCCACTTCAAAGTACATTATCCGGATCAGATTATGCAAACACAATGAATACAAAGTCAATGACATGTGATCATTCCAATAAGTTTGCTTTTCACTTCTCTCTCCACTAATGTAGTCACACTTAACCAAAGATCAATAGGACTTCATTAAGCTTGTAATGTAAGGCTGGGGCTAAGGTATGATAAAATCGATTTAGGTTTCATTACCCCTTTACATGTATTACTTCCAGGATCTTTAATGTAAGAGCTCAAATTTATTTCCCCCAAACTTATTTCTTTTGCTAAACATTATATTCTATTTTTGTATTTTTCATCTTTCTTCTTTTCTTTTTCTTTTTCTTTCTTTTTTTTCTTCGAATTTTCACTATCACCAGATATCCATATGTACAAAGCTCACAATATATCCCAATGACTTTTCATGCTTTCGGGGTAAGGGATAGGAAAAGAGTGTTTAAGCTAAGGAAATTTATGTCGATGTATTTACAGAGAAAAACTTATTTGGCCCAGATGGGTGACTAGGGGTAAAATATGTACAGGGATGGCTAGAAAGGCTCAAACGATCCAAAGATGGCCTAAATCATTTCCCTAATTAAGTGTAATCTAATATTTCGCCTCGAGATTAGATCAAACAAATTCTAGAATATGATGCACAAAATCACTGAACAAATGCAATCCTATGTTCACATAAGCTTTCTCTAAATAAATATAAAGATTCATGACATGACATGTGCATACAATGAGGAAATCCCAATTAGAATCAAGACAAATTCAAGAATTCAACTTCATGCTTTTCCTATAATCAACCTTCTCAGTCAATCAAAATCAGACTTAATCATGGGGTCATATCATTGGAATATGGGAAAACTACATGCTAAGCACTAAATCATCCCAAAATTAAACAATTTAAGCTCATATTTTTGAAAAAAATTTCAATTTTGCCCAAAATTGCTCAAGTGATATCCCCTCTCCCAAACTTAAAGCGCACAATGTCCTCAGTGTGCAGATAATATAAACATTTAAGCTCAAAAACAGAGTACTCCCTTTTCTGATGATGATGATGAGCAATCAAAGCTTGATTGAAAACGTAAACTAGAAAAGAAATCTATAAAATAAACAAAGAAAGAAACAGTAGAAAAGAAAATAACTGTACAAAAAGTAAAAAAGAAAAATAAATCCACTTCAAATGCAGCTAAAGAACACAACACTCAGCAACAAGGCGAAGAGTAGGAGGATCAGCTAGAGTGGTGATAGAATATTGACAGTTAAATCCTCTTGAGCTCTATCTACTTCCTTCTTTCTTTCAGATTTCTTGTGCTCAAGTCTTATGTCCTCCTCAACATCCATCTTAAAACACTCTTGAGAGTCATCAGGGAGCTTCAAGGGTTTGAAAACATTAAACTTCACTTCCCGATCTAGGACTCTCATAGTCAACTCTCATTTTTGCACGTCAATCAAAGTCCTACCAGTAGCTAGGAAAGGTCTACCTAGTATAATGGGGACTTCCCTATCTTCTTCCATGTCCAACACAATAAAATCCGCAGGGAAAATAAATTTGTCCACCTTTACTAACACATCCTCAATGACCCCCTTCGAATATTTAATAGATCTATCAGCTAGATGAAGGGTCACTGTGGTAGGCTTGACATCTCATATTCCTAACTTTTGGTAGATTAACCAAGGCATCAGATTTATACTGGCTCCTAAATCACACAGGGCTCGACTAAAGAACATACTTCCAATCGTGTAAGCTATGGTAAAACTCTCAGGATCTTTAAGCTTTGGGGGTAATTTCCACTGAATAATTGCACTACATTCCTCAGTTAAGGTCACCGTCTCATAATCTTCCAGTCTTCTCTTCCTTGAGAGGATATCCTTTAAAAACTTCACATAACTTGGCATTTACTCTAAAGCATCTGCGAAAGGAATGTTGATGTGAAGTTTCTTAAAAACCTCAAGAAATTTGGTAAATTGTTGATCTGGATTTTTATTTTGGAACCTCTGAGGAAAAGGTACTGGTGGTCTAACTGGAAGGGATGTAGTGGTAACATGTGTAGCATCAGAGGGCGAGGAAGGCTGTGAAGTAGAAGAAGGCATAGATGATGAACCGCCTAGCTCTGTTTCCATTGCAGCCTGATCTTTTGGTTCCTGCTCCTTCTGAGCTGCTTCTTTAGAACTTATGGGTTTTTCAACTATGGGTTTAATAGGATTGGACTTAACTTGTGGCTCGTCTAGCTCTCTGCCGCTCCTAAGGGTGATGGATTTCACATGTTCCATACCCTCCCTTTACCTAATAGGGTTAACTTCAATATTACTAGGAAGGGTCCCTTGAGGACGTTGGCTAAGAGCATTGGCTATTTGTCCAACTTGAACTTCTAAGTTCTTAATTAAGGCAGCTCGGTTTTGTAGGATAGTCGTGAACATTTCCTCAAGTGAGGGCTTATTCTCAGCTGCTGGTGCATGTAAATGTTGTGGCTGCATAGGTTGTGGTGGTGGTGGTTGATCGAAGTGAGGTGGATGGGGATGATTAGATGGATGGTGTGGAAATGGATGATGTGGTGGAAGGTGTGGAACTTGCTGATGTGGTGGTACATGAACCGATGGAGCTTGAAAACCAGGGGGTCCTACAGATATGGAGTTAGAATATTGCCCTTGATTTTAACCCCAGGAAAAGTTAGGATGGTTCTTCCACCTTGGATTTTAGGTGTTTGAAAAGGGGTTGTTCTGTTGCTTCTGAGAGGGGGCAACGTACTAAATCGATTCTAAGTTATGCGGACACCTATCTACAGAGTGTGTACCACCACACTGATCACAGCAAAGAAAAAGACTTTGGACAAAATAAACAGGATTAGGAGTGGTAGAAGGATTATGCTGGGTACTAAGCAACTCTACCTTCTTCGCAAGGTTAGCGATTTGAGAGGTCAAGGTAGACAGTGTGTCGAGCTCATAGATATCCGTCGATTTCTTAAGCAATTGCCTCTCTGAGGACCATAGATAGTTGTTAGCAGCCATCTTTTCTAACAACTCGTAAGCTTCCTCCTCTGTTTTACACATTAGCGCTCCACCTGCAGCAGCATCAACAATGGTCCTATTTTGGCTTGTAAGACCATTATAGAAGGTCTGGACTTGCAGCCATAAAGCTAGGCCATGATGAGGGCACTTCCTAAGAAGCTCCTTATATCATTCCCATACTTCATAAAGAGATTCAGAGTCGAAGTGGGTAAAGGAAGATATATCACTACGGAGTCTGGCCATTTTAGAGGGAGGGAAAAACTTAGCTAGAAATTAGTGGGCTAACCTGTACCATGTAGAAATGGATCCTGGAGGCAAGGAGGTTAACTAGATAATCTTAGTCTAAGAGCATTATCAGATAATCCATTGTGCTTGAACGTGTTGCACAAGTCCAGGAATTACCCAAGGTGAGCATTTGGGTTATCGTGCGGAAGCCCACTGAACTGTAAAGAGGTCTGGATTATCTGGAGGATGGAAGGCTTAATTTTGAAATTGTTCTCTTGGACAGCTGGTGGCCTAATGCCAGTATAATACCATCCAATCGTCGGCACTGCATAATCTCCAACGGTCCTAAATTCCTTATTTTCTGCCATGATGTTTTGCAGCGAAGCTAATAATTTCCTAGAATCCTTTCGAATTTTTCTAAGTATTCGTTCCATTTCAAGATCTAAAGGAAAGCAATCATAATGTCTGGCTCTACGCATGCAAGTATCAAAAGGTCCTAAGAAAATTTTTTAGCTTTTAATTTTTTTCAAAATTTTTTTAATTAATTATGAGAAAAGTTAACTATCCTAAGTACAGCTCTAAATATTTACAACTTAAATATTTACAAGCTAGAATTACACATAAGCATAATTTCACCGATATCAATTACTGGCTAATTAAGACTTCCCTGGCAACGACGCCAAAAAACTTGGTACGATCTAAACGTATTACCGCAAGTGCACGGGTCGTATAAGTAATAAAGGGATTTGAGTCCCGGAATATCGTCCCACAGAGAAGTTGATTAGCCTAATTAACTACCGGTTAATCTTATCCTAAATATATTCTAGCAAATTATGAATTGTTGATGAGTGATCTACAAGGCTGAAATTAAAAGTACTGAAAACAATAACAATTATAAAATAAAGAAAATAAAACAGAGCTAAAATTTTCTTACAAAACTCCGAGCAATTAAAAGTAAATAACCTACAAAAGATAATTAAAACAGCTAAAATTAATTAACTCAATTAAAATAAAATGCAAAAATGAAAATAAGGAAACAAATTAATTAAACTAAAATTAAACTATCCTAGAAATAAAATATGCATGTAATTAAATTAATTAATAACAGTTGCAAATTAAACTAACCTAAAATCTAATAAAATAAAAATCTACTAACCTAAAGAAATTGATAAATCTAACTAAGAAATTAACTACCTATAAAATAATCCTAAACAAAATCTAAATAATGCATGAAAAATATCTTTAGATTAAATTTAAAATGGAAACAAACTTAAAATTGCATGAAATAAATCTACCCCTAATCTAATTCTAAATGAACACTTAATTAACTATTAACCTAATTAAAACTAAGTTTTATACCACTAACCAAGAATACTAACATGCAATTTAATTAAAGACTCTAATCTAAGCTAACAAATTAAATTGAAATTAAACTATACTAAAAATGCATGGAAATGAATTAAATAGCTACAATGCAATAGCCAAACAAGGCCCTATTTAAATGTCCAGCCGAGTGGTCCCTCCATGCACTGGTACTGTGCATGTTTCATCTCCAATTCCATATTTTCTCTCGGTCCTGTGCTGCTGTACTGTGCATGTTTCTTTATTTCCAGATTTTGTCTCCAAGCGTTGCTGTCCAAGTATTGTTCAGGTCTGCGTCGCTACCGGTCTGTCCAGGTGATGTCCTGCTCTGCTTCCTGCTACCTGCAATCTGCTGCCAATAACACTCACGTACCACCTCCAATGTCTGTACAACATTTGGTCAGCCAGCAAGTAAGTTGACAACTGTTTAGACTGGCACCCAAGCACCCCTGCAACGTTATGCACAGCAGCATCTTGTTCTCTACCCATCTTTGCACAAACCATGCTGAGCCGATGCTACTTCTCTCCTATTGCCCGAGCTTAGTGCTGATCAGCAGCACTACTGCCAACACTTCCTTTCATCCATGCTTCAGCCCTCTCGAGGCACCTCAGCAGCCATTCCAGCTTACTAACACACTGTTAACCAATCTAAACATTAATCAACCGTAGCCTAAACAACAAGTAACAATTAGATTAATACATAGTAAAAAGACAACTAAATGAACAGTACAAATAAATGAAAACATAGCAGAACATAGTGGAAGGTTGGTTCATTTTCACTGCCACCACATCCCTTCATCCAATCTCGCAACCCTTCACCAGCTTCAAGCTGCATCTTCGTTGCCACTTGCTTTGTCTCCCTACCACGCATCAGCCCACTCTGCTCCAAACTACACAGCAATCATGTCACGCCCCGGAAGCGCGAAAAAATGGGGCTAATTTAAACTTTTTATCCATTAATTATGTTGTGTTCCTGTCCATATCTAGATTTAAAATCTTTTTCATTTTCCAGGATCTCATTACATTACATACATTCTGTAAATATAAAATCATTTACAACTATTACATCCCGACTATTATATACAATAGTGTCTATTATGTATCACATGTCTGGAATATAAGTAAGACTGTACCTCAAGGTTACGAAAGTATCCGATGAAAGGTCGGACTACCTTGTCAATGACATAGTCTCGTATGTGCAGTAGACTTACTATGGATAATCTGGGAGATAGAGAGGAGGGGGGTGAGTTTTTCAGACTCAGTAAGAGATACATTTAAAATAGCTTTAAATACTCAAAACATGGTAAAACTCATGGTTTTACAAATCAGCATAAACATGTACTAGAGTAGAGATGCTTACATTTCATAAAAGCATTAAAAACATGCTTAAATCATAAGTTTACACATCATGCATCTTTTTGGTAAAACTCATATATAGTATGCATATCACGTCGTGTAAACAAGTAAAAAGCATCTCAAAACTTAATCATGCATATCGTAACATGCTTATCACCTTGAAAATGAAATCGTATTGTCATATGCACATTTCGTAAAACATACTCATGGTTACCTTTAAAATCTCGTCATAAAAATATATATGCTCAATAGCAAAGCATAAAATAGGTAGCATGAAATGTGCGAAAACGTATATATATATATCATTCTATCAATTCATCGTGTAGGGTCAGGCAATCGTCTCATATACTAGTCTTGAAGGACATCATACATCTGGTCCCGTAGGACGTTCATCATAGGTACATATGGCCATCGTACAGGGGAGCCGTAGGACTGGATCAGGGTCGTATGCTGCCCTATCTCTCGTGCACCACTAAATGGGGACTATACGTACGAACTCACATGCATCACCAAGTGTGGACTATGCGCACGTTTCTCATATCAAGTCAAAGCCTGCCCGTTCTCTGGCCGTCGGCTAGGTAGATCCTCGATCGTCTCCATACAAGATCGACCCCAGATCCTCTGACTATCATCATATCATGCCTTTTTACCCCACAAAAATCATTTTGGGCCTCTTACCCAATTTATCAAAATCATTTCGGGCCTCATACCCGTGTATTAAAATCGTTACGGGACTTTAACCCATTTTTCATAAATCATTACGGGACTCTAGCCCGTTTCTCATAGAAAACATGATTTTCATAAATCATTACGGGACTCTAGCTCGTGTAAATATGGAAAGCATAGTTATAATAGTTATTTCTTGGGACTCATACCCGTACTGTGAAAATATAGCTTAAAAGCTGTTTCGAGACTTTAACCCGTATCATGAAAACATGGTTTCATAAGCATATCGGGACTTTAACCCGTAATCTCACATGAAAACACTATTCTTTCGTTTTAGAAGTGAAAAATCACTTTTATAAACATGTATGCTGTAAAAATGTATCTTATATATATAAAACATGCTGAAAACTCGGGAAATGGTTTTGGCTTTGATTTAAATACAGTTGGAAATCCATTTCGTAAAATCTCATCCAATTCTCATACATAAACAGTTGGTAAGGATGAAGGAGTACTAACGCTACTCTAAATTATATCCCTTACCTCTTATCGACTGATGTAGAGTACTTTCCTCGATGCTCAAATTTACCTCGTAAAATGTGTCGATAGACCGAGCTACTGTAAAACAAGTTCAACTTATCACATATGGCTTAAATTCATTTCAACATATCCAAATATGTGATTATATCGAAGCTTTGATCAAAAGTTAACTTTTATTGATTTTACTCTTTTTGCTCGGTTTTATTGGTATAAATCTCGTTTTAATCATATTTAACTCAACAAATATTTTCTCATATTTATTTCTGTCAATTTAGGTAATTGGGCCAATTTCTCTCTTATTGGGCCCGATTGCACTTTAATAGGCCTTAATCCGTTTTAAGCTCGTTTCCACTTATTAATTCTTTCATCAAGGCCTTTGGGCTCACTAGGCCCATTAGTACTTATTGGGCCTTTTTCTAGACTCTTTGAATAGCCCGTATATCATTTACGACAATTTAATTAAAATCTCAATTTAATCCACTAAATGCGCAATTAAATCCGTAACTCATAAAATAAACTTTTAAATGCGCGATAATTACATAGATTGTAGTAAATGAGCTTTACTTACCCAAGATTTTACGATAGTGCCCAAATCGAAGTTCGATCGGGCTCACATACGCGATTTATCGTTGAACTGCACAATTTCATATATTTAATTTCGGGTGAATTTTTGATCAAATATAATTTAATTAAATTTTTTGAAAATTAAATCGGTCACTTTTGACCTCTTACCGACTTACCTGAAGTCCGGTATATCCCCAAAAATTTTTCCTTTTTTCCTTTTTCTCCTTTTCTTTCCTTTTTCTCCTTTTTTCCCTTCTTTCTTGGTTGATCCAGTTCGGTCCGGTTCAAACCGGTCTGGTTCAGTCTGGTTCAGTTCGGTTCGATCGGTTCTGTGCTTCGCCATCAGTTCCTCGCCGGCTTCCATCGCCAGCAGCTCCGCAGGACCTCGCGAAGCTCGGATCTGGCCTCGATTTCACCGTGGCTGGCCAGAAAGTGGCCGATCCGACCTCTTCTCCCTCGGCGTCGGTGGTGTCTTCCGTTTCCACCGTTTTCAGTCGTTTTCGGTGCCGATAGTGGCAAATCGGACCTCCTCCTGGCCTATGGTGAGGTATTCTTTCTTCCTCCAGCCTCCGTCCGTCGTCGTTCTCTCTCTTTCTCCCTCTTTCTCTCGGTTTCTCTCTTTCTCCCGTCGGTCACCGTTTCTTCCTCCACTATCGGTGCCGGCGAGCTCGGGCTATTCGGCTATCTCCCCTGGTTGGTTCTCCGGTGGTGTTTTCACCGGGGAACGAAAGTTTGGGTAGGATCGGGTTCCCGATCCTCCATTGCTCCTCTGTTTTCTTCTCTGTCGTGCAACTCTGTTTCGCGCGACAGAGTTTCTTCTTTTTTTTAACTTTATTATATTTTATTATATTTTATTTTATTTTAATCAAATAAAATATAATAAAATACCTAAAATATCTCGAAAATCATATTACATTTTATTAATTAATTAATTTAATTTATTTTAACTATTTCGGTGTATTTTTCGCATATTTTTGGGATAATGTCCCGGGCAAAAATTACGAAAATTCATAATATCTTCGTATCTTGACCAATTGGACTTGGAATTCCAAAATTTCTTCTTTATCGATCAAGATTTCCTAAATCCATATTTTTAATGAAATTTTCTTATCGAATTTACACCGAAATTAGGATCTTTTGACCATTTTACCCTTATACACGTTTGGGACTAATTTAGACCGATTTTCCTTCTTGAACTCACTATCTTTTCTCATTTAAATTCCGTATTTTCATACCTCCACTACATCATTCACATTCATATGTTCTAAATTATCCGTCTTATGATTCCAAATGATGAACATAGTGTGAAAAATCTAGGTTTCACATTTCTCCCCACCTTTTAAGAATTCAGTCCTCTGAATTCAAGCTGGTCCATCAACCCGGTGAGGGTACTTCTCCCTTATTTAGCTCTCTAGTTCCCAAGTGGTTTCTTCTGTCTTGTGGTGTTGCCAAAGAACCTTTACTAGTGGAATAATCTTAAATCGTAGCACTTCCTCTCTTTTTTTTTTTGAAGCGTACTATACCCTTCATCGGTGACACCTTAACAAATACTAAGTCCCCAACCTGAAATTCAAGAGGATGTCTACGCACATTGGCATAACTTTTCTGTGCGGTCCTCAATCTGTCACATATGAGCTGAACATCCTTAGTTGCTTGTTCCATTAAATTGGAAGCAAAGTGAATCTAGAATAATGGGACTCCTTTAGAATGCTTTGTCTCAAGGTGTCATCATGTGGCACACAGATACGGCCTTGGTACCTCAATAATCCATCATTACTGACCGTAAACTTAGACTGTGATCTCTCATCTGCCTGGCTAACCATATCCAGTAATCTTTGATCGTTTCGCTATCCAACTCTAATATGGTCTAGTATACGGGGTTCAATACTTAGGCTAGTCATATATCCATGCTCAATCTTATCTACACTAATCCTGAGTTCGACGAATTTGTTCCAATAAGTCCCACTCTTTAATCATCATGTAGGACATCATACCCTTTCTACTCAGGGCATCAGCTACCACATTCACTTTACCCGAATGATATAGGATCTCGTAGTCATAGTCTTTCAGGAGCTCTATCCATCTCTACTGTCTCATATTCAGCTCCTTCTAATCAAACAAGTACTTAAGACTCTAGTGGTCAGTGAAGATCTGAAATCTTTCTTCATATAATTAACGTCGCCATATCTTGAGTGCAAACACTACTGCAGCTAACTCCAAGTCATGAGTGGAATGATTACGCTCGTGATCCTTTAGCTGACGGGATCCATAAGCTACCACTCTACCATGCTGCATAAGCACATAGCCGAGACCTTGGTGGGAAGCATCATTGTATACTACAAATCCCTAAGACCACTTGGAATGGTCAAGACTGGTGCTGTAGTCAACCGACATTTGAGCTCTTGTAAGCTCTGCTCATACTATTCAGACCATATAAACTGAACCTCTTTACAAGTCAGTCTGATTAATGGAGCTGTTATCCGTGAAAACCCTTCGACAATCCGTCAGTAATACCATGCTAATACCAATAAGCTTCTGACCTCCGTGACTGTCCTAGGTCTTTCCCATCTCAATATTACATCTACCTTGGACGGATCTACTGGCACCTCGTCCTTAGATACCACATGTCCGAGGAATGCAATCTGATCTAGCCAGAAGGTACAATTACTAAATTTACCTTATATCTTCTTCTCATGGAGAGTTTGGAGCACAGTCCTCAAATGTTATTCATGCTCTTCCTGGGATCCAGAATAAATTAAGATGTCATCGATGAATACTATCATCAATCTACTAAGTATTCTCGGAAGACATCATTCATAAGACTTATGAATGCAGCTGGGGCATTAGTCAATCCAAAAAAGGCATAACTAGGAACTCATAGTGCCCATATCGGGTCTGAAATGCTATTTTTGGTACATCAGCCTCCTTAATCCTTAGCTGATGATAACCCGATCTCAAATCTATCCTTGAAACACTGAAGCCCCTCTCAGCTGATCAAATAAGTCATTTATCCTTGGCAGGGGATACTTATTCTCAACTCTTGCTTTATTCAAAAGCTTGTAGTCTATACATAGACAAAAACTACCATCCATCTTTCTAGAAAATAGTACTAGTGCACCGCATGGTGACACACTAGGCCTTATAAACCCTTTACCGAGTAATCATTGCAACTACTTCTTTAATTTTTCCAACTCTACCAATGCCATTCGATAAGGTGGCTTGGAGATGGGTTGAGTATCTGATACTAGCTCAATGGTAAACTCAACTTCTCTCTCTCTGGTGGTAGCCCCGGTAAGTCCTTTGGGAATACTTCGGGTAACTCACATACCACCGAAACATCCTATATACTTAGTGGTTCCGACTCTCATCAGAAATGAAGGCAATGTATCCTTCACACAATCAAACATCATACTTCAATCTCATACATAAACATCATATCATTTCATAAGTTTAACACTATGCACTTTTATTACATCAAAGTCTTGCATATGTAACCATACTAGATCTGTTAACAACTTCTTATCTCCTACCATGATATCACATGCTTTACATATCATATTTGTTTTCTGTATCTTGTGCTTAGGTGTACTTATGTGCAACATGTAATCTAGTGACTCCAAGTTTCCCATGAAACTTACATGCAAATCGTTGTGACATAAACGAGTGTGTGGAACCTGAGTCAAACAATACATGTACTTCATGATTACAGATAAGGAAAGTACCTCGGATAGCATCAGAGGATGTATCTACTGTCTCCTGGTTATGGGAGTACACTCGACCCTGGGAGACAGGCTTCTTGCCCTTATCTGCGGCTGTGGCTCTCCTCTATGAAGCCTGAGTCGATCTCTCTATCTATCTAGGTGCCTCACGAGGTTCCTGAGATCTCATAAGTGGACACTCTCTCATTATGTGCTCTGCTTCACCGCATCTGCAGCAAGTAAATGAACCTGCATGACAAGGTCCAGTGTGAATATTACCACATGTCCTGCACCGTGGCACTCTTATCTCAGGGCCTCTAATCATACCTGCGGCACCAATTGGGGTCTTGGGCTTACCAGCCCCTATCTGAGGTCCTTCCACCCTCTATCTCTTGGGCTGACCCCCTTTGAAATCATGTCAGGAAGTAACTACTCTATTCCCCTTATCTTTGACAGATCTCCTAAAACCATGCTCTGCTTGAGTAATATCCAAACCCCTCTCTATCTCATGGGCTCGCCTCAGAGCATCTCTGAAATCCACAATGTTCTGACCCAACAGTCTATCTCTGATCCCGAATCTCAATCTTGCCAGAAATCTCTCTGTTTGGCAATCGGGATCTCTAACTGTCTCTGGATCGTACCTCATCAGGATTGTAAATTTGTTCTCATACTTGTCTACTGTAGAACTTCCCTGTTACAAATCCAAAAACTCTGCATGCATCTTCTTTCGAGCTACAAGTGGTACATACTGCTCTTGGAATGCGACTAAGAAAGCATTCCATGTGATCTCTAAGGGATCCTTGGCTAATGTTATCTGTATGGATCTCCTCCAGAACTTAGCTTGTCCCTTTATCATTTAACCTGCCATAGTTACTCTCTCCCTATCAGTACACCCCAAAACTGAAATATCGCTTCAATATCAACGATTCACTCCTCAGCCTTAACTGGGTCCTTAAGCCCTGTAAACTCCGGAGGATGCATACTCAAGAAAATCTCGCACCCCCTGAGTCTCTCTGTCATCCCTATGCTGGGGAACTGCTAGCTGAGGGCTGGGGTTACTGAAGGAACTGGTGGGGGAGGAGGATTAAGCATAAGAGTAGTTGTCTCCGTACCAGGTGTACGTACCGCAAACTGCTGGGTAAACATAGTGGTAAAGGTTGTAAGTCTTTCCCTCATACCATGTACTGTCTCTTCGAGCCTCCTTATTCTATCAGTAGGGCTCTCGGGTTGAGGGAAACATGGTAGAGTGGGTTAAGCTCATCTCTGTGAATGGCCCCGTCTCCCACTCATGATTAGCGATCTACTATTTGCATAAAATCCATAAATCAAGTCATACTTTGACAAGTAAGTTTACTTTATTACCAGACATGCATAGACACATTGGGATGTAATACACTCTTATTACTAGACACGACAGTACTACACAACATTTGCTCTGATACAAAGAAAACTGTCACGCCCCGAAAGCATGAAAAAATAGGGCTAATTTAAACTTTTTATCCATTAATTATGTTGTTTTCCTGTCCATTTCTAGATTTAAAATCTTTTTCATTTTTCAGGATCTCATTACATTACATACATTCTGTATATATAAAATCATTTACAACTATTACATCCCGACTATTATATACAATAGTGTCTATTATGTATCACATGTCTGGAATATAAGTAAGACTGTACCTCAAGGTTACAAAAGTATCCGATGAAAGGTCAGACTACCTTGTCAACGACACAGTCTCGTATGTGCAGTAGACTCGCTATAGATAATCTGGGAGATGGAGAGGAGGGGGGTGAGTTTTTCATACTCAGTAAGAGATACATTTAAAATAGCTTTAAATACTCAAAACATGGTAAAACTCATGGTTTTACAAATCAGCATAAACATGTACTAGAGTAGAGATCTTACATTTCATAAATGCAATAAAAACATGCTTAAATCATAAGTTTACACATCATGCATCTTTTTGGTAAAACTCATATATAGTATGCATATCACGTCGTGTAAACAAGTAAAAAACATCTCAAAACTTAATCATGCATATCTTAACATGCTTATCACTTTGAAAATGAAATCGTATTGTCATATGCACATTTTGTAAAACATACTCATGGCTACCTTTAAAATCTCGTCATAAAAATATATATGCTCAATAGCAAATCATAAAATAGGTAGCATGAAATGTGCAAAAACGTATATATATCATTCCATCAATTCATCGTGTAGGGTCAGGCAATCGTCTCATATACTAGTCCTGAAGGACATCATACATCTGGTCCCGTAGGATATTCATCATAGGTACATATGGCCATCGTACAGGGGAGCCGTAGGACTGGATCAGGGTCGTACGCTGCCCTATCTCTCGTGCACCATTAAATGGGGACTATACGCACGAACTCACGTGCATCACCAAGTGTGGACTATGCGTACGTTTCTCATATCAAGTCAGAGCCTGCCCGTTCTCTGGCCGTCAGCTAGGTAGATCCTCAATCGTCTCCATACGAGATCGACCCCAGATCCTCTGACTATCGTCATATCATGCCTTTTTACCCCACAAAAATCATTTTGGGCCTCTTACCCAATTTATCAAAATCATTTCGAGCCTCATACCTGTGTATTAAAATCGTTACGGGACCCTAACTCATTTTTCATAAATCATTACGGGACTCTAGCCCGTTTCTCATAGAAAACATGATTTTCATAAATCATTACGGGACTCTAGCCTGTGTAAATATGGAAAGCATAGTTATAATAGTTATTTCTTGGGACTCATACCCGTACTGTGAAAATATAGCTTAAAAGCTGTTTCGAGACTTTAACCCGTATCATGAAAACATGGTTTCATAAACATATCGGACTTTAACCCGTAATCTCACATGAAAACACTATGCTTTCGTTTCGGATGTGAAAAATCACTTTTATAAACATGTATGCTGTAAAAATGTATCTCATATATATAGAACATGCTGAAAACTCGGGAAATGGTTTTTGCTTAGGTTTAAATACAGTTGGAAATCCATTTCGTAAAATCTCATCCAATTCTCATACATAAACAGTTGGTAAGGATGAAGGAGTACTAACGCTACTCTAAATTATATCCCTTACCTCTTATCGACTGATGTAGAGTACTTTCCTTGATGCTCGAATTTACCTCGTAAAATGCGTTGATAGACCGAGCTGCTGTAAAACAAGTTCAACTTATCACATATGGCTTAAATTCATTTCAACATATCCAAATATGTGATTATATCGAAGCTTTGACCAAAAGTTGACTTTTATCGATTTTACTCTTTTTACTAGGTTTTATCGGTATAAATCTCGTTTTAATCATATTTAACTCAATAAATATTTTCTCATATTTATTACTGTCGATTTAGGTAAATAGGCCAATTTCTCTCTTATTGGGCCCGATTGCACTTTAATGGGCCTTAATCCGTTTTAAGCCTGTTTCCACTTATTAATTCTTTCATCAAGGCCTATTGGGCTCACTGGGCCCATTAGTACTTATTGGGCCTTTTTCTAGACTCTTTGAATAGCCCGTATATCATTTACGACAATTTAATTAAAATCTCAATTTAATCCACTAAATGCGCAATTAAATCTGTAACTCGTAAAATAAACTTTTAAATGCGCGATAATTACATAGATTGTCGTAAATGAGCTTTACTTACCCAAGATTTTACTATAGTGAGAAAATAGAAGTTCGATCGGGCTCACGTACGCGATTTATCGTTGAACTACACAATTTCATATATTTAATTTCGGGTGAATTTTCGATCAAATATAATTTAAATAAATTTCTCGAAAATTAAATCGGTCACTTTTGACCTCTTACCGACTTACCCGAAGTTCGGTATATCCCCGAAAATTTTTCCCTTTTTCCTTTTTCTCTTTTTCTTTCCTTTTTCTCCTTTTTTCCCTTCTTTCTTGGCTGAACCGATTCGGTCCGGTTTAGACCGGTTCAAACTGGTCCGATTCAGTTCGGTTCAGTTCGGTTCGATCGGTTCGGTGCTTCGCCGACCGATTCCTCATCGGCTTCCATCACCAGCAGCTCCGCGGGACCTTGCGAAGCTCGGATTTGGCCTCGATTTCGCCGTGGCTGGCCGAAAAGTGGCTGGTCTGACCTCTTCTCCCTCGGCGTCGGTGGTGTCTTCCGTTTCCATCGTTTTCGGCGCCGATGGTGGTAGATCGGACCTCCTCCTGGCCGGTGGTGAGGTTTTCTTTCATCCTCCAGCCTCCGTCCGTCGCCGTTCTCTCTCTTTCTTCCTCTTTCTCTCGGTTTCTCTCTTTCTCACTCTTTCTCTCGTCGATCACCGTTTCTTCCTCCACTATCGGTGCCAGCGAGCTCGGGTTGTTCGGCTCTCTCCCCTGGTCGGTTCTCCGGTGGTGTTATCGCCGGGGAACGAAAGGTTGGGTAGGATCGGGTTCCCGATCCTCCATTGCTCCTCTGTTTTCTTCTCTGTCGCGCGACTCTGTTTCTCGCGACAGAGTTTCTTTTTTTTTAACTTTATTATTATTTTATTTTATTTTATTTTATTTTATTTTATTTTATTTTATTTTATTTTAAAATATAATTATTTTAACTGTTTAAAATATAATTATTTTATTAATTAATTTAATTTATTTTAACTGTTTCGGTGTATTTTTCGCATATTTTCGGGATAATGTCCCGGGCGAAAATTACGAAAATTCATAATATCTTCATATCTTGACCAATTGGACTCGGAATTCCAAAATTTCTTCTTTATTGATCAAGATTTCCTAAATCCATATTTTTAATGAAATTTTCTTATCGAATTTACACCGAAATTAGGATCTTTTGACCATTTTACCCTTATACACGTCCGGGACTAATTTAGACCAATTTTCTTTCTCGGACTCATTATCTTTTCTCATTTAAATTCCGTATTTTCATACCTCCACTACATCATTCACATTCATATGTTCTAAATTATCCGTCTTATGATTCCAAATGATGAACATAGTGTGAAAAATCTGGGTTTCACAAATCAAGTCATCTCCTATAGCTAGCCTTGCTCTGTTGCGCTTCCACTACACAAGCAAGCCTCAACATGGCCAGTGATGCCACCAGCTTCACAGCACATCGCAATAGCACACATAGCCGGGAACGACAGAGGAAGATGAAAATAAACTTGGAAAGAAATGAAACAGAACCGTGATAACAGGGAACTAAAACAAACTAACTTCAACATAAAAAAAAAAAAAAACTAAAACTAAGATATTAATGCAGCCTGAACCTAAACTATGAAATTATTAAAGAACAGAGGAAAGAAAGGGAAACAAAAGAAACCTAGAAATAATAGAGCTTGCAAATAAAATAATAACAACAACGTGAAAACTGAAACCGAAAGGAATGACTAATAAATGAACTAACTTTTAATACCAAAAAAAGTGTTTAAATAAAAGAAATGACTTTAACAAAACTGAGAGATCAATGAACAATGGTGGCTGTAACGAAACTTAAATAAAAAAAGCTTTTAATAAAATTTGAAATTGCTGAAACAGTAGCATAAAGAAATTGTGGCTAACAAAAATTGCAAAGTAGAACAAACGGGAAACTAAAAAAAAAATACTAGAAAGGAAATAACTCTAAAAACTACTCTACCTAAACTACTCATATTCTACCCTCACTACACTACTTACCCTACTCCTACTTCTTTTTTTCAATTGCCATCATATTCTATTTACATACACATTTAGGGGTACAATGGTAATTTTTTCATCCTAGATGAGTTGGCATTGTTTGGCCACTTGCCTTTATTTTATTTGCTATAGAGTAGATATTTCCACGTCACTTATCAGTTTGACCAGTTGGTTGTGCGATGTGGCCCGACATGTGTCTTCCAGAAGGTTTGCACAGTGACCGTCGATCTTATGGTTTCGGAGCGAATAAAATACGAACACCTGGCATCACAAGTGTCTAGACGACTGGTAACTCGGTCTGCGAATTGGAAGTGGTCCAATTCCTTTAGCCCGTTTTCAACCCAATTTCGACTGAAACGACTGAGTTTCATCCGGATTTCATGTATCTGTACACAATAGAATTTTAATTAAATAAGGGGATAATTAATAAAATAATATGGGGATTTAAATAATTAATTAGGAAATTAAGAACAAATAATTCAATTAAAAATAGAATTATCAGGAATCATGAAATCTGAATATGCAAAAGTTTAAAAATAGGAAGCAAGCTAAAGACAAAAGAAAAAAATAAAAGAAAAGCAAGAAAAAAAAAACTTAAAAAGTAATCTGCTATTGCAAAAAAAAAATGAGATTAAAGAAACGCTAGCCTAAAACTTTCTTTTTCATTGAATAAATTATCAAGAGACCATGAACAGTAGCTAATTAAAACAAGAAGAATGGTGACTACCCGTAAATGAAAAGCTTGAAAATGAAAACTAAAAAAATAAAAATAAAACCTAACAATAAAACTTTAAAATAAAACTTAAACTATTCTAAAGACTACTTTTGCTCCTACTTTACCCTAAAAATTTCTCTAGACTACTTCTATTCTACCCTACCTACACTACTTACACTACTTACTTGGTTTTTCAATTGCTCATCATGTTCTATTTATACACAAACTTAGGGGTACAATGGTAATTTTCAATCCTAGATGAGTTGGCATTGTTTGGCCACTTGTCTTCATTCAATTCGCTGCAGAGTAGATATTTCCGTGTCACTTGTCTTTTTGTCCACTTGGATGTGCGATATGGCCTGGTGTATGTCTTCCATGAGGTGGACAAGGTGTCCGTCGATCTTATCTTTTCGAGGCAAATAAAATATGAACACCCAGCATCACACGTGTCCAGATGAAGGGTGACTCGGTCTGCGAATTGGGAGTCGTTCAGTCTCTTTTTAGCCCTTTTTCAGCCCATTTTTTACTGAAATGATTGAGTTTCATCCGAATTTATTTTACTTGCACATTAAAGAATTTTAATTAAATTAAGGGGATAATTAACAAAATAATATGAGGATTAAAATAATTAACTAAGAATTAAGCACAAATAATTCTTTTTTAATAGAATTATCACACCCCCAAACTTGAGTTTTTGCTTATCCTCAAGCAAAACAAAACAAATGTAGGAATGACAAGTACCAAACATAATAATTTCCCCAATATTATCCTAAAAGAAAAAGTACCAACTCTGATATCAAAGATTCATAATTATAAGTCCAACACTCAGAATCATTCAATCATAAGTCCTAATCCAAATTGGACTCCTCGTGTGTGTTTGTGAAAATGTCAAAGCCACTTCACAGTACATTACCCAGATCAGTTTATGCAAACACAGTGAATACAAAGTCAATGACAAGTGATCATTCCCATAAGTTTGCTTTTCACTTCTCCCTCTACTAATGTAGTCACACTTAACCAAAGATCAATAGGACTTCATTAAGCTTGTAATGTAAGGCTGGGGCTAAGGTATGATAAAGTCGATTTAAGTTTAATTACCCCTCAACATGCATTACTTCTAGGATCTTTAATGTAAGAGCTCATAATTATTCCCCCCAAACTTATTTATTTTGCTAAACATTTTATTCTATTTTTATATTTTTCTTTTTCTTTTCTTCTTCTTTTTTTTCTTTTTTTTTTTCAAACTTTTACTATCACCTAATACCCATATGTACATAGCACAAGATATATCTTAATGAATTTACAGCTTTCGGGGTAAGGGATAGGAAAAGAGTGTTTAAGCTAAGGAAAAATATGCAGGTGTATTTACAGAGAAAAGCTTATTTGGCCCAGATGGGTGACTAGGGGTAAAATATGTACAAGGATGGCTAGAAAGGCTCAAACGATCCAAAGATGACCTAAATCATCTCTTTAATTACGTGTGATCTAATATTTCACCTTGAGATAAGATCAAACAAATTTTAGAATATGATGCACAAAATCAACTGGAAAAATGCAATCATATGTCCACATAAGCTTTCTCGAAATAAATATATAGATTCATGACATGACATGTGCATAAAGTGAGGAAATTACAATCGAAATCAAGACAAATTCAACAATTCAACTTCATGCTTTTCCTATAATCATGCTTCTTAGTCAATCAAAGTCAGACTAAATCATGGAGTTATATTATCGGAATATGGGAAAACTACATGCTAAGCACTAAATCATCCAAAATCCAACAGTGTAAGCTCATATTTTCGAAAAAAATTCAATTTTGCCCAAAAATTTTCAAAAATGCTCAAGTGATATCCCCTCCCCCAAACTTAAAGTGCACAATGTCCTCAGTGTGAAGATAATATCAGAATTGAAGCTTAAGAACATAATACTCCCCTGTCTGATGATGATGAAGAATAACTGAAGCTTGATTGAGAAGGTAATACTATAAAAGAAATTTGCAAAATAAACATGGAAAGAAACAACGGAAAAGAAAAAGAACTATACAAAAAGCGAAAAGAAAAATAAAGCCACTTCAAATACAGCTGAAGAAAATGACACTCAACAGCAGGGCTAGAAGTAGGAGAGTCAGCCAAAGTGGTGACGAATGCTGACAGTCAAATCCTCCTTACCTTTATCTACTTCCTTCCTTCTATCAGATTTCTTATGCTCAAGCCTTATATGTTTCATCATAAAACACTCTTGAGAGTCATCAGGGAACTTTAAAGGTTTGAAAACATGAAATGTCACCTCTTGATTTAGGACTCTCATAGTTAATTCCCCCTTTATACATCAATTAATGTTCTACCAGTAGCTAAGAAAGGTTTGCCTAAAATAATGGGGACTTCCCTATCTTCCTCCATGTCTAATACAATAAAATTCGTAGGGAAAATAAATTTGTCCACCTTAACTAGCACGTCCTCAATGAATCCCTTCGGATACCTAATCGATCTATCAGCTAGCTGAAGGGTCACTGTGGTAGGTTTTGCATCCCCTACTCCTAACTTCTGGTAAATAAACCAACGTATAAGGTTAATGTTGGCTCTAAGATCACACAGGGCTCTACTAAAGAATAGATCTCCTATAGTATAAGGTATGGTAAAACTATCTGGATCTTTGAGCTTGGGGGGTAATTTTCTTTGAATAATGGCACTACACTTCTAGTCAAGGCCACTGTCCCATACTCCTCTAATCTCCTCTTCCTAAAGAGGATATCATTTATGAACTTTACGTAACTCGACATTTGCTCTAAAGCATCTGCGAAAGGAATGTTAATGTGAAGCTTCTTAAAAACCTTAAGAAATTTAGTGAATTGTTTATTGAGCTTCTGGTTTTGGAACCTCTGAGGAAAGGGCACTGGTGGTCTAACTGGAGGAAGTGTAGTGGTAACATGTATAGCATCAGATGAAGAAGAAGGATATGAAAAAGAAGAAGATAAAGATAAAGAAGCACCTGACTTCGATTCCTTTGCAGCCTGATCATTATGTTCCTGCTATTTCTGAGCTGCCTCTTTAGAACATAGGGATTCTTTAACTATGGGCTTAACAGGACTGGACTAAACATGTGATTCATCTAGCTCTCTATCGCTCCTAAGGGTTATGACCTTAACATGACCCTTACCTTCCCTCTGCCTAACAAGGTTAGCTTTGGTATTACTGGGGAGGGTCCCTTGTGGACGCTGGCTAAGAGCACTAGCTATTTTTCTAACCTGAACTTCTAAATTCTTGATAGAGGCTCCTTAATTTTGCAGGATAGTCGTGAACATCTCCTCAAGCGAGGGCTTCTTCTCAGCTGCAGCTGCTGGTGCAAGTAAGTGTTATGGCTGCATAGGTGGCGGTGGTGGTGGAAGATGCTGAAATTGAGGTAGTGGATGGGAATGATTAGGTGGATGATGAGGAAATTACTGATGTGGTGGTACATGAACCGGTAGAGCTTGAAAACCAGGGGGTCCTATAGGTTTGGAATTAGAAGATTGTCCTTGATTTTGGCTGCAAAAAAAATTAGGATAATTCCTCTACCTTGGATTGTAGGTGTTCGAAAAGGGGTATTTCTGTTGATTTTGAGGTGGGGCAACGTACTGAACAGACTCTAAATTAAGCGGGCACCTATCTACAGAGTGTGTACCACTACACAGATTGCATGAAAGAAAAGGACTTTGGATGGCTAGAACAGGATTAGGACTGGTGGAAGGATTAAGCTGGGTACTGAGTGACTCTAATTTTTTGTAAGGTTGGCTATTTGAGAAGTCAAGGTAGATAGTGTGTCTAAATCATAGATACTCGCTGACTTCTTAGGCAGCTGCCTCTCCAAAGACCATTGGTAATTGTTAGCTTCCATCTTGTCTAAGAGACCGTAAGCTTCCTCCTCTGTTTTGCACATTAGAGCTCCTCCCGTAGCAGTGTCAACGATGGTCCTATTTTGGCTAGTTAGTCCATTATGGAAGGTCTAGACTTGCAGCCATAAGGGTAGGCCATGATGAGGATACTTCCTAAGAAAGTCTATATATCGTTCCCAAGCTTCATAAAGAGATTCAGAATTGAATTGGGCAAAGGAAGATATGTCACTATAGAGTTTAGCCATTTTAGAGGGAGGAAAGAACTTAGCTAAAAATTGATAGGCTAACTCGTCCCAAATGGAAATGGATCCTGGAGGTAAGGAAGTTAACCGTGTCGCACCCTATCCCTAAGAGAGAAAGGAAATAACCTAAGCCTAGTGCATCATCCGATAATCCATTATGCTTGAAGGTGTTGCACAGATCTAAGAATTGCCCTAAGTGAGCATGTGGGTCGTCACGAGGAAGCCCACTGAACTGTAGTGAAGTTTGGATCATCTGGAGGATTGAAGGCTTAATTTCGAAATTGTTTACAAGGACAGCGAGTGGCCTAATGCTAGTATAATACCCTCCAATAGTCGGTACCGCATAATCTTCTACGGTCTTAATTTCTCTCTTCTCTACTATAGTGTTTTGCAGCGGAGCTACTAATTTCCTAGAATCCTTTTCTAATTTTCCTAAGAGTTCGTTCGATTTCAAGATCTAAAGGAAAGCAATCATAGCTCTTGGCTCTACGTATGTAAACATCAAAAAGTCCTGAGGAAAATTTTTTTAAGTTTTTAATTTTTAAATTTTTTTTATGATTAAATAGAGAGAAAATTAACTACATTAAATTAAGGCTCTAAATATTCACAACCTAAATATGTACAAAACAAGAATTATACCTAAGCTTAATTTCACCGATATTAGTTAATGGCTAATTGTGATTCCCCGACAACGGCGCCAAAAACTTGGTTCGACTTCGCCCACTCTAAGTGACCTAGACGTGTTAACCGCAAGTGCATGGGTCGTACAAGTAATAATGGGATTTGAGTCTCAGATTATCGTCCCACAGAGAATCTAATTAGCCTAATTAAGTACCGGTTAATCTTCCCCTAAGTATATCCTAGCAAATTATGAAAATTCAGTGGGTGATCTACTAAGTTTAAAATTAAAAGTACTGGAAAACAATAAAGACAATGAAAACTAAAAATAAATAAAACAGAGCTAAAGTAACTTACAAAGCTCCAAGCAACTTAAAGCGATAACCTACAAAAGATAAATAACAAAGTTAAAATTAATTAGTGCAAATAAACTAAAATGCAAATAGAAAATAAAGAAACAAATTAACTCAAATAAAACTAGACAATCCTAAATAAAATGTGCATGAAATTAATCTAGTTAAGTTAAAAATAAAAATGCAAATTACTCTAACCTAAAGTCTAATAAAACAAAATTCTATTAACTTAAAGAAATTCCTAAATATAACTAAGAAACTAATTACCTACAAAATAACCCTAAATTAATTATAACTCTAACTAATTACTAACTTACATAAATGCCTAAATAAGTAAATAATGCATAAGAAATAAATATTTTTGGATTTTTAAATTTAAAATGAAAACTAACTTAAAAATGCATGAAATGATTCTACCCCTAATTTAATTCTAAATGCAACACATAAACTCTACACTAAAATTTTAAACTAATAGGCAAAAACAATTAAAGAACATGCAAATTAATTTAAAACTATTTTTACCAAAGATAACAAATAATAATAAGAGGCATAAAAAAATATTTAGCAAAAAAAACATGATAACAACTTGTAACAATTAACAGCTGCCAAACACGCCCCTAACCAAATTTCTATTTAATCATCTGCCTCGACCGTGCACTGCTCCCTGCTCTGCAACCTGTCCTTTGCCTCGAACAAATTCTGGACTGTTGTCGCCAGCACTCCTTCAATTTGCAGCAACCTTTAGCATCAGTCCTCTGCTCGGTACCACCTGCATAGAACTATCATCTTGTATTATCTGCCCTTGCCACCATTTCGCTATGCATCTGCCACCAGGAATAGCAGCAACACATGTCAGTTAAGACACACAGTAGCTTGCAGCACACCTCATCCAAACAGCTAGAAACAGAACCGAGCAAGAGCAGACACTTCCAGCTTCCTTTATGCTTCAACACAGGTGATCAATGCCTCGGCTTTGCTTGTGCTACACAGCAGCATTGATGCCTGAATAAATAGGAGTAAGATAATCTATGCAGAATCAAAAAGATAAAAATGGAGTCACATGCAGTAAACCAAAGCAAGAAATAACAAATATTATTTAAAACAGTGAATGGTAAACAAAACAGGGCTGAAAAAAGGATGCTGTTGTCTTTCCTGTCTTCTCTGAGAACTTAGCACAATACCAAAACATTGCTGCACTGAAATTGCACTGCTGAAATTGTCCTATGCACTGTACTGTCGCGGTTACTTCAAGACAGACATTCAGTGTTACCAACTGCTGTAGCACCTTTCTGCTCTACACAATGCCACACTTCCATTACTGATCGTATCTCCAGCAGCATCAAACAGCCAACCATTTCAAGTCATTAACAGCGTCCCGTACACTGCTGAGCTACACCTATTGCAACCATTTTCGATCAGCCAATGACTACTTCCTGCTGCAGCACCCCACTGCTGTCACCAGCTACAACTAGCTTCACATGCCCTCGGTTCCACCCAGTAATACCAGCAAACTAAGTCGGAACCAAGGAAAAAAATAAAAGAAGCTGAGAACTAACACTAGTGGAAGAGAAATGATGAAAAGCAGTGGCTGAAAACTAAACCAATGCTAGAGAAAGCTTTAATACAGAAAAACAAAAAATTCTTGTGGCTACGTAAAGTTTCTTCTTCTGATCCGCCATTGACGTTCCATTATGCCAGCATTGTGGGGATAATGCCCAGCATCAAATTCGCATCAAAGCACCGAAACAAGAAGCTAGCAGAGTGATCGAAGCTATAAACGGATGAGCAGTAAAAAGAGCATAATGAAAACAGCATAAGAAAAATGGGAATCATGAAATCTAAATATGCGAAAGTTTAAAAATAGGAAGTAAACTAAAGACCAAAGAAAAAAATAAAAGAAAAGCATGAAAAAAAAACTTAAAATTAATCTGCTATTGCAAAAAAAAAACGAGATTAAAGAAATACTAGCCTAAAACTTTCTTTTTCATTGAATAAACTATCAAGAGACCATGAACAGTAGCTAATTAAAACAAGAAGAATGGTGACTACCTGTAAATGAAAAGCTTGAAAATGAAAACTAAAAAAAATAAAACCTAACAATAAAACTTAAACTATTCTAAAGACTACCTTTGCATCTACTTTACCCTAAAAATTACTCTAGACTACTTCTATTCTACCCTACCTATACTACTTACACTACTTACTTGGTTTTTCAATTGCTCATCATGTTCTATTTATACACAGACTTGGGGGTACAATGGTAATTTTCAATCCTAGATGAGTTGGCATTGTTTGGCCACTTGTCTTCATCCCATTCGCTGCAGAGTAGATATTTTCACGTCACTTATCTTTTTGTCCACTTGGATGTGCGATGTGGCCTGCGTGTGTCTTCCATGAGGTGGGCACAGTGTCCGTCGATTTTATCTTTTTGAGGAAAATAAAATATGAACACCCGACATCACATGTGTCCAAATGAATGGTGACTCGGTCTGCGAATTGGGAGTGGTCCAGTCTCCTTTTAGCCCTTTTTCAGCCCAATTTTACTGAAGCGACTGAGTTTCATCCGGATTTATTTTACCTGCACACTAAAGAATTTTAATTAAATTAAGGGGATAATTAAAAAAATAATATGGGGATTAAAATAATTAATTAAGAAATTAAGCAAAAATAATTCTATTTTAATAGAATTATCACACCCCTAAACTTGAGCTTTTGCTTGTCCTCAAGCTAAACAAAACAAATGTAGGAATGACAAGTACCGAACATAATAATTTCCCCAATATTATTCTAAAAGAAAAAGTACCAACTCTGATATCAAAGATTCACAATTATAAGTCCAACACTTAAAATCATTCAATCATAAGTCTTAATCCAAATTGGACTCCTCGTGTGTGTGTGAAAATGTCATAGCCACTTCGCAGTACATTACCCGGATCAGATTATGCAAACACAGTTAATGCAAAGTAAATGACAAGTGATCATTCTCATAAGTTTGCTTTTCACTTCTTTCTTCACTAATGTAGTCACACTTAACCAAAGATCAATAGGACTCCATTAAGCTTGTAATGTAAGGCTGGGGCTAAGG
Organism: Firmiana major; assembly: GCA_033439115.1. NCBI lineage: Eukaryota > Viridiplantae > Streptophyta > Magnoliopsida > Malvales > Malvaceae > Firmiana > Firmiana major. Next base: position 36,675,258 of record CM065908.1, on the reverse strand, counting down.
TATGATAAAGTCGATTTAAGTTTAATTACCCCTCAACATGCATTACTTCTAGGGTCTTTAATGTCAAAGCTCATAATTGTTCCCCCAAACTTATTTATTTTGCTAAACATTTTATTCTATTTTTGTATTTTTCTTTTTCTTTTTTTTCAAACTTTTACTATCACCTAATACCCATATGTACATAGCTCAAGATATATCCTAATGAATTTATAGCTTTCGGGGTAAGGGATAGGAAAAGAGTGTTTAAGCTAAGGAAAAATATGCAGGTGTATTTACAGAGAAAAGCTTATTTGGCCCAAATGGGTGACTAGGGGTAAAATATGTAGAAGGATGGCTAGAAAGGCTCAAACGATCCAAAGATGGCCTAAATCATCTCTCTAATTAAGTGTGATCTAATATTTCACCTCGAGATAAGATCAAACAAATTCTAGAATATGACGCATAAAATCAACTGAACAAATGCAATCATATGTCCACATAAGCCTTCTCTAAATAAATATACAGATTCATGACATGACATGTGCATAAAGTGAGAAAATCACAATCAGAATCAAGACAAATTCAAGAATTCAACTTCATATTTTTCCTATAATCATGCTTCTTAGTTAATCAAAGTCAGACTAAATCATGGAGTTATATCATCAAAATATTGGAAAACTACATGTTAAGCACTAAATCATCCAAAATCCAACAATGTAAGCTCATATGTTCAAAAAAAAAATCAATTCTGCCCAAAAATTTTTAAAAATGCTCAAGTGATATCCCCTCCCCAAACTTAAAGTGCACAGTGTCCTCAATGTGCAGATAATATCATAATTGAAGCTCAAGAACATAATACTCCCCTGTCTGATGATGACGAAGAACAACCGAAGCTTGATTGAGAAGGTAATACTATAAAAGAAATCTGTAAAATAAACAAGGAATGAAACAACAGACAAGAAAAAGAAAAAGAACTATACAAAAAGTGAAAAGAAAAATAAAGCCACTTCAAATGCAGCTGAAGAAAACGACATTCAGCAGCAAGGCTAGAAGTAGGAGGGTCAACCAAAGTGGTGACAAAATGCTGACTGTCAAATCCTCCTTAGCTTTCTCTACTTCCTTCCTTCTCTCAAATTTCTTATGCTCAAGCCTTATATCCTTCATCCTAAAACACTCTTTAGAGTCATCAGGGAACTTTAAAGGTTTGAAAACATGAAATGTCACCTCCTGATTTAGGACTCTCATAGTTAATTCTCCCTTTTGTACATCATGTCATTATCAACATGTAGATAGTGTAATTGTCTACCTACTTGCATTACTTCCTTACTGAGCAAGTTGGGCTCACCCTTTCACTTTTTATCTCTACAGAGCATCAATAGTGGTTGAAAGCGAGCAGAGACTTGTACTCCCAGTGTCCGCTGCCACCCATCGCTGAGAGGTATACACATTAATATTGTTTTGTATCTAAACATGTACAGCATAATAATACTTTTGGAAATATAAATTCGGGGGATGTAAACATTTGTAGACATGTACGAATTAATAAAGTTAATATAAGCAGTTTAAGTGTCTACAGTTATTGTATCTAAATGTTAAGTGATATCGTGTGTGGTAAGAGGTAACTAGCTCCGAATCATAGCTCAACTATTTGGTGTAGGAAACTGTTCACGACATGGTAAGTTAATGTAAAAAGTAAAAATTCATAGCGATTTTAGAGGAAAGGGGGTCGTGACAGAGGTGGCATCAGAGTCGAGTTGACCCGATATGAGTCAGAGTTAATAATAAGAGAATTTACATTTCCATATTGTTGTACTTTGTTTAGATATAAATGTGTATATCTGATGGGTTAAACTAATGAATAATTATGGATGTAGGAATTTAGGCATCATGCCTGTCACACGCAGTGGTAGAGGGGCAAAGGCACATACTAGGGGTCGTAGAGGGAGGCCTGAAAGCCGTGTAGAGCCATGGACTAGTCAGATCCCACAAGAGCCCATTGAGAGGCCAGGCAATATTGAGGCACGCTTCGCTAGGTTAGAATGGAGTTTGGAGACTATTATGGAGCTAGTCGCTCAGTCTATGTAGGAAGCTAGGGAGAGACAGGGCTTGACTACCCAGGTCGTTGATGATGGACCAACAGTTGCTTCTGATACACCTACACAGCTAGCACAGATGCCACAGGCGACAGATACACCCCCACCAGTTCAGGATACAGCATCACCTGTTGCTCCACAGCAGAGTAGCAGAGTTTTGGGTTATGGTTATGATTTGAAAAGATTACAGAAATTTCAAAAATTTAGACCGTAGTCATTCAGCGGGGTGAAGGACCCAGTAGTTGTTGAGGACTGGTGAGTGAAATTGAGAAGTTGTATGGGTTCTTTGAATATACAACTACAGAGATGGTTGTTTTTGTCACGTTCATGCTTAAAGGAGCGGCAGAACATTGGTAGAAGTCCACCAGACCAATTTTGAGAGCCCGACACACTGAGATCACATAGGAGGTATTTTTGGAGGCCTTCCAGAGACAGTATGTTTCGGACACTGCTCAAAGGAAGTTAGAGATGAAGTTTATTGGGTTGACTAAGGGGAACAAATCTATAGATGAGTATGAAACGTGGTTTATATCCCTGGGAAGGTACGACCCAGATACGATGAGTAGTGAGACAAGGAAGCTGAGAAAGTTCATTGATGGATTGAGACCAGTCATCATGTCCAAATTGGTTCCATTTGATATCTCGACATATGAAAAGGTTGTGCACAGGGCGTAGTTATGTGACCAGGACATTGAGCGAAATACCTCTGAGTTTGGGAAGATCTGTAGAGGTAAAGACAGAGATCGAAAGAGATCCAAAATTGTTAGACTGATCAGGAGAGGAGGTCAGAGACTGTCTGATAAGAGACCTCGGATTGAGGAGGTACAGGAGAGGACAGTAAAGCCTTTGGTGTATCCGACTTTAGTACCGTCGAGGGGTATAGTTATTGGAAGGACACGGTCGACTATCGAGCAGTGTAGGAGATGTGGCAGATATCATTGTAATAGGCCTTGTCTGATGTCTACGATAGTGTGCTATCATTGTGAGAAGCCAGGGCATATTGTACGGGATTGGCCCGAGATGATAGAGACTGCCCCATAGAAGGGCAAGAAGTTAGAGAGAGCTCCGGTCGAGACTTCTACTCCGAAGAAGAGAGTCATAGCCACAGAGAAGGGGAAGCAAGTTGTCGGTAGAGGATAAGTTTATGCACTAGACCAGGACACCGCAGACGCATCAGCGGATGTGATTGAAGGTGTCATCCTAATTTTTGACTTAGAAGCATTGGTATTATTTAATCTTGTGCCACGCATTCCTTCATATCGCCTTCATTTGCATGTAAGTTGTTAAAGTATGTTGAGCCTACATCATTAAATAAAATGTTATTGATTTCTACATAATGAATGACAGCCAGTTGACTAAATATGTGTATAAGGATTCTAGGCTGAAGATAGGGGGAAAAGAGATGTCAGTTGATCTTATTCTATTAAATATGAATGATTTTAATGTAATTTTAGGAATGAATTGGTTGGCTGAAAATTGTGTTGTTTTGGACTATTTTTCTAAGACGGTAACGTTTTCAGGGGTAGATAGTGTTACCGTAAGTCTCTCGAAAAAAATGTATTGTAAAATTTCCTTGAAAAGTAATGAAAGTAGCATTTATTATAAGCGAAATGGATAAATTTCTATGTTGGAATTGATGAGTCTAATTGTAATGATAAATTATGTTACTAACGGTGGAAATAATAATGTGAAGGGTTTATTGCATACGTGGTCGATACAGATAAGGTCCGTCCAAAATTAAGAGACATTCCAGTGGTTGTAGAGTTTCATGATGTCTTTTCGGATGATCTACCAGGACTACACCGGATCGTGAAATGGAGTTTTGTATAGAGTTGGTACCTGATACTGAACCGATATCTCGACCACCGTATAGGATGGCTCCGATTGAGTTAGACGAGCTGAAGAACCAGTTGCAGGAATTGCTAGAGAAGGGGTTTATTAGACCAAGTATCTCACCCTGGGGAGCTTCGATTTTTTTTATGAAGAAGAAGGATGAAAGCCTCCAACTATGCAGTCTGGGTACCATCAGTTGAGGATACGGAGTGGAGATGTACTCAAGACAGCATTTCGTACTCGTTATGACCACTACGAGTTCTTGGTTATGCCATTCGGATTGACAATGCCCCCGTAGCATTTATGGCATTGATGAACGATGTCTTTAAGCCATACCTAGACCAATTTGTGATTGTGTTTATTGATGATATATTGGTTTATTCCAAGTTCAAGGAAGATCATGAGCAGCACTTGAGGATAGTTATGCAGACCCTCCGAGAAAAGAAGTTATATGCCAAACTCAGTAAGTGTAACTTTTTGTTGGAACAAATCTCATTTCTAAGTCATGCTGTATCGAGGGATGGGGTGTCAGTAGATCCATCCAAGATTGAGGCAGTTATTCATTGGGAACAGTCCAGGACAATTACTGAGATCAAAAGTTTTTTGGGATTGGCAGGTTATTATCGGAGATTCGTAGAAGGTTTCTCCAGACTAGCTGCTTCGTTGACGCCTCTCACACGAAAAGATGTTGAGTTTGTGTAGTATGAGGCATATGAGAGAAGTTTTCAAGAGCTTAAGCGCCGATTGACCACAGCTCCGATTCTCACCATTCCTACTAGCTCAGGGTGTCTCTTTGTGTATACGGATGCATCACACCAAGGACTGGGCTGTGTACTGATGCAAGATGGCAAGGTAATTGCCTATGGATCTAGACAGCTAAAGGGTCATGAGAGGAACTACCTGACCCACGATTTAGAATTAGCGATCGTGGTATTGCCTCTGAAAATATGGCGCCACTACCTCTATGGTGAGAAATTTTAAGTATTTATGGATTATAAGAGTCTTAAGTATTTGTTCTCACAGAAGAAGCTGAACATGAGACAGAGAAGATGGCTCGAGCTCCTGAAGGATCATGATTATGAAATCATGTACCACCGGGGTAAGGCGAATGTAGTTGCCGATGCCTTGAGCAAGAAGAACCTCGGGTTGGTGTCGTATATGATGATCAGGGAACACGAGCTGTTGTACCAGTTTACGAGCCTCAGTTTAGATGTGACCCCGTCTGATATTGATAGTGGCTTTATGGTAGCTAGCCTGTGGTTGGAATCAAATCTGGTGGATCGTATCCTGTAGGCTCAACAGATTGATCAGCAATGCAGTGATATTATCGGTCAAATACAGAGAGGTACAGAGACTGATTTTGAGCTGAGTTCAGATGGTTTGTTGAGGTTCAGGGGTAGGATATGTCTTCCCAATGATCCAGAGATCAGAAGGTTGATTTTATCAGAGGTTCACTCAACGAAGTATACACTACATCCGGGAAGTAACAAGATGTATCAGAACATCAAGAGAGTGCATTGGTGGTCAGGGATTAAGAGAGATGTAGCAGAGTATGTAGCAAAGTGTCTCGTCTGTCAACAGGTGAAGGTAGAGCATCATAAGCCTACAAGGCTATTGTAACCTCTACCTATACCGACTTGGAAATGGGAGCACATCACTGTGGACTTCGTGATGGGTTTACCCATGACCCACAGGAATCACAATGCGATTTAGGTAATAGTAGATAGATTGACGAAGTCGGCACACTTCCTAGCTTTGAGAGCCACAGATACTCTGAGTACATTGGTGGAACTATATGTGGGCGAGATAGTGAGGTTGTATGGTGTTCTAGTGAGTGCTATTTTTTTATCATGATGCCCGCTTCACTTCTCACTTTTTGGAACACTTTCAGGAAGCGATGGGGACCCAACTGAGTTTTAGCACAACCTTCCATCCTCAGACAGATAGTCAGTTAGAGAGGATGATACAGACCCTGGAGGATAAGTTAAGGGCGTGTACATTGGATTTTGGAGGCTCCTGGAATAACCATTTACCACTCGCAAAGTTCACCTATAATAACAGTTATCACTCAAGTATCGGGATGGCACCGTATGAGGCTTTGTATGGCCGAAGATGTCGTTCCCCTATTGGATGGGAAGAGATAGGTGACTGACTGATATTTGCTCACAACTTAGTGAGACAAGCCTCTGAGGATGTCCAATTGATTTGTGAAAGGTTATGGACAGCTCAGAGCAGACAAAAGATTTATGCTGACAGGAGACGGAAACCATTGGAGTTCACAGTAGGTGAATCGGTATTTCTACGAGTTTCTCCTACCAAGGGTATAACAAGGTTCAAAAAGGAAAGGGAAACTAAGTCCTCGTTATATAGGACCCTTTGAGATTCTTGATACAGTGGGAGATAAGGCCTACAGGCTAGCATTGGCACCTGAACTAGCGGGTGTTCACAATGTTTTCCACATCTCTATGTTACGAAAGTACCACCTGGATCCGGCACATGTAATTATATATGAGTCGTTGGAGCTTAAAGAAAACATGTCGTATGTTAAGAAGCCGATTCGGATATTGGATAGGAAGGAGAAGGTGTTAAGATCGAAGATGATTCCTTAGTGAAAGTCCTTTGGCAGTATCACACTGCAAAAGAAGCTACATGGGAGTTATAGAATTTGATACGGGGGAAGTACCCACGGACTGATTTGGTTCCAATTTAGAGGACCAAATTTTCTTAGTGGGGGAGATTACGAGACCCCATGTATGTATGACTTTATTATATGTTAATGGAATTATAAGACAATGATTTTTAGATCATATTAATGTGATTGAATTGTAAATGGGATAAATGAGTATCATGATACAAGTAAAGGTTAAATAAGGGCGGAAGTGGCCCCAAACTAAACAAATGGAACTTAAAGCATTCGAACTGAAGATAAGGATTTAAAACACGAAATGATAAAGCATGGACTGTGAATTTTGTGTATCCTCTCTGAATTTAAGCTATACACACAAGTTCCATAAAATGAAACTAATATGAAATGAACCTTTCCATGCTCAAACTGTGAATAGATTGCAAAATGACTAGTGAAGTAATCGAATGCAAGTTTTCTTTTGGAAATTCTGAAAAAATTACAGTAGGAAGCCTACAGATGAAGGCCAAATTGATCTCCTATTCAAAGCAGATCGAGCCCTTGTTCAAGCAGAATAATTTCGAGTTGATTCTGCCAAGAGCAGATCGATCTCCCCAATGAGCAGATCGATCTCCCCAATGAACAGATCGATCTACATTTGCTTCTGCCTAGCAGAGATCGATCCCTTCCTAAGTGCAGATCGATCTCCATTTAATCATGTCAAGAGTAGATTGATCTCTCCCCATGAGTAGATCGATCTCCACAAGAAGAAAGGATCGATCTCTTCCCCCAAAGAGCAGATCGATCCCACCTTTCATGCTTGAACATCTCGGTAGTTTAAAAACCAAAGATCGATCTTCACCCTAGCAAATCAATCTCCTCACTCTTATCCTATAAAAACCAGACGGCCATACCTCATTCTTCAGCAAATCAAACCATCTCCCTCTATTTTTACCCAAAAAGTAAGCTTTCTCTCTCTAGAATACCTCCCCTTCCAAAAAGATTTGAGAAAAAAGCTATTAGAGCAAAGTTGTTCATTGTGAGGAGGAGAACAACACACCTTGGAATCAAAACTCAACTTGTTGTATTGAAGAAGCTAAAGGATCTTCCAATTTCGGACAAGAGAAAAGTTAAGTTAAGTGAGTTTTCGATACACCAACTCTAAGTATGTATATTAAGATGTTGTTAGGAGTAGATTGGTGTATATATCATTGGTTGAAACTACCTAGAATGTGATGAATCAACAATGACCTAAAAATAGGTTAGTGTGAGAAAATGGGATATGGTGGAATTCTATGATGAATAGGTTATATCAAGGTGTTAGAAATGTTATATACATGATTTTGGGATTGTGGTATGAAAGAAAATTATGGGATTGGACAAAGTGATAAAATGTGCATATATGGTAATTGTGAAATGCATGGATAAATGGAGGAACTAAGGTTGGAGCATGCAAGTCAAGTGCTTGATTTGATAACTGAGTGACTTACTAGCCAAATTGACTAGGAATGGCATAATGATGGCTAAATGTGAAAATGGGCCAAGCTTAAAACTATAAGGTCCGATAAGATATATCAATTGTGATGAAGTGATTGATGAATGTTTGCAGCTCCAGAGATCAGATTAGGAGCAAATTGGATTGGACGAGCTTCCAGCGGTGGAACTTGTACTACACTCGACGTGATTCGAGGTAAAGGAGTTTTGTAAGTGCCTAGAGGTAGGTATACGTATTTTGAGGGGAGTTATAGGGCGCAAATTTCTCTAGCTATCTAATAATGCATTAAGAATTTTTTAGAAAGGTTCCAAAAATAAGGAAAGAAAATATGAGTTTACCTTGGTAGGAATTTTATGAAAGGGGTAGTAAGGATCCAAAAATGCATAGATTTCCATGACTTTGATGTTTTTATCAAAATGAAATGCTTTGATATGAATGAAATGAGGATAGGTTGGCTATTGTTTTATGTGGTTGCATGAAATAGCACGGATTGTGTGCTAAGTTGTATCTTTGAAAATACTTGATTTTTTTTAAACTAGAGCCACCTATCATATTTTATTCATGCTGATAGTGCTGGAGCCCTGCTCGCACTAGTTTTATTGATTTACTATGCATGAAGGTCGTACTGGAGCGTTACTCGTACAAGGATTTTATATGATTTACAAAAATCGTGTTGATGCTTTGCTCGCACGAGATGTTAGATATCATGACATGCATAAACCATACTGAGACCTCCTGTAGACTGTGTGTCACAGTGAGATGATATATCGCACGTGTATTTTGAGACATGAGATGGTTACCGGCATGGTATAGGGTGGCTAAGACCTATGGCAGGTACTCCCCGAACCATGATATAGGCTAAGTCCTATGGCAAGCACCCTAAAAGCAGTCATGTGGGCTAAGTCCTATGGCAGGAACCCCTGACAATGATGTGGGCTAAGACCTAGGGCAAGCACCCTCAGGCCATGTAGGTCCACGGAGTACGTTGTACCGTTTATGTCACATATAGTACAATGTATCATGTAGTCTTGATAACTAGTTGGTTAAGTTATTGCACAAGTAGGGTTGACCTCACCTCTCGTTACAATTGTGAGCCCCGCATACCGGGATCCGCGTAGCCTAAGATCACAGGGATTTATACATGGCCATTATTCCCAATTTGTTTTTGAAATGTAACCTACATGCCTCATGTGATATCATAATTTAGTGATAGAACTGGGTAGACCGGAAGGAGGGGTGACACCTACGATTGTGTTTTATAGAAATGTGGTTTTGCTTAAGATGTCCCTGATGGGTGGGGTTAGCTTTGTTTTTGTCACAACCCTCAACTTACCACAATACGTACAAATTTTTCGCATTTCATGCGTTGTTTATTAATCATCCTTACCTCGATCGTGATCAGCTAAACATTTAACAGTTGGGCTATGTGTCAATGTCTACCTCATCCATCCATAACAATTTAATTTCAAAAGTAAGCACTTTTGTAAATACATCAGAGTTACTGTTTACAAGTACTTACATTGTTTTACATCCTCAATGTTTACTTACAAAATGCTACTATGCTATGTCTAGTTTAGATACAAAATAATTCAAATGTATATACCTTTAGCAATGGGATGCAGCGGATACCAAAAGGGATAAGCCTCCAGTCACGCTCACTCTATACTCAAATCTCTGTAGAGAAGGGGAAAATAAGGGGGTGAGCAAACCACACGCTCAGTAAGGCAATCATGCGAACAGGTAGATACTGTACTATCTACGTGATCGTGACTCAAAAGCATTTAGTTCATCATTTTATCTCAAAACATGAGTGTATGATTGGGTTAATAGTATGTAAAGCATTCATGCTAATAAAATCCAATGCACAATTCAATTCAAAGCATGGTATAAATCATCATGCATAATTCACAACAAAGCATGGCATTACCCATCATGCGTTTTTCTCAAATAAGCATGGCATTACCCATTATGCGTTTTTCTCAAATAAGCATGGCATTACCCATCATGCGTTTTTCTCAAATAAGCATGGCATTAATCATCATGCATTTTTTCACAATAAAGCATGGCATTAATCATCATGCTTCGGTGCACTTTAAACCATTAACAATCGATATCTCAAAACAATTCAACACTTGTCAGGTCTCAGCCCCTCCCTCGGACTGTCCTGACCCACAAATCATTTCAAACATGAATTTATTCGCAAAACAATGACATGTGAGATAGGCAATTCAAAAAGGGTAATAACCTCTAGGTCTATGGCCATAACCTGTGATACCGACTACACGGATCAGGTGTGCGGGATATCACCACTATCGACTTCCACACAGGAGGTGGGTCAAATCCTGCTCGTCGGACCATAGCAAATCTCATCCGAAGATGGCATATCACATCTCAACACGCTACAACGTACTACATGCTACCTGCACAGTACAACGTACTCCGTGGACCCACATCAACATATCACATCACGTCACATCTCAAACGTACATGTGAGCCTATTTAATCATTACGACCTCTTATCTACCCGAAGCTCCTAACACGGCTATCAACATGTCAAAATAATGCACGTGCAAGCCTATTTAATCGGTGTGACACCCAGTCTACCCGAAGCTCCAAGCACGGTAACCAGTAAGGTAGGCATCTAATGCGAGCTATGCTCCAGTACCATGCCAAAACCAATATAAAAATCCATGTGAAAACTAGTGCGAGCTAAGCTCCAGCACTCATGTGTATAAAACACGTCAAATCTGGTTCAAGTCATACTCTAGCACGCTTTCATTCTCACGATAACCATGTAGGTGGCTCAAATCTTTGTAAAGTATGGTTAACAAACCAAAACAACTCATTTCTTTTGCAAATCATTTTAAATGTCAGCCAACCTATCAATCATTTACTAAAAAGCAATAAAACATGATTTTCAAAGCATTATGCTTTTGTTTTCATGCACATTTCTCAAATACCCAACTTTTGCCCTTCAATCACCCAATTTCATTTCCTAACACCTCATGTATTCTAGCAAAGCAATTAAGCACCCAAATTGCGCACAGATATCTCTAAGAGTCCACACAATTCCCTTACCTCAATTTACTTGAGTGCGACTCTCTTTTCCTTTTAGCTTCTTGCGCTCTTGGCTCGTCTTGTTCCGGTGTAACCTCGAAAGCTGCGAATCAAATCATCCAAACCACTTGAGTTAAAGTTGTTAACTCACATTTGACCTCATTAGTCAATATAACTCATCTTTGCATTTACCAATGCCTTAATCCACATTTTACCCCTTTTTGGTAAATCTCACAATTTATTCACTAACAACACCTTAAAAATCATACCACAACACTATTATTAACTTCAATATATCTCATTCATCATTAATCTCATCACACTTCACTTTCTCACACTAGATCATTTCTAGGTCATGGTGGATTCATTACTTCTTAGGTAGTTTCTACACTTTCTATACATACCAAACAACTCCAAAATCAATATCTACACAATGTACTTGAGTTATTTCATTTAGAAACTCACCTAGCTTGATTTCCTCTTTGCTCCAATAGAAATGCACATTTGATCCTTCAATCCAACAAGTGGGGAAATGCCTCCAAACTATGTTGTTCTTCTCTATGATATTAACAACTTTCTCTCTAATAGCTTTCCCTCAAATCTTACTGAAAATGTGTGGATTCAGGAGTGAGAAAGCTAGGTTTTAGGTTGGAAATGGGAAATATTGGTTTTTGTCTCAGAAATGCATATCCAACTGCTCCATATTTATAGATTTAGCTTGATGAGATCGATCTTCCTTGGGTAGAGATCGATCTAGTCCTCTTAAAATCCCTCTTTTCCAAGCCATTTTGAAGGCAGGAGATCGATCTGTCGAGTAGGAGAGATTGATTTGCTTCAAACAGAAGGTTAAAGAGATCCATTTAGTCTTAGGGGAGATCGATCTGCTTCTAACTCGAGAGCTAAGGAGATCGATCTGTTCCATTAAGGATCGATCTGCTCTATTCCATTGCTCAAATAAGAGCTTTCTGGCTCTTCCAGATCGATCTCTCATCCTATGGGATCGATCTGGTCTTCATATTTCCAAATTTTCTGCAATTTTTCTGTAACAACTCATACCAAACTTCATACATTTTGTTACCATGGTCATTTCCTCATCCAATCATCTTTGAGACTTGAAAATGACATCCCATAATACTTCATACACATTAAAACTTGTGTAGAATCTTTGTATATCCAAAGGTACATGATATAAACCAAATGGAAGTGCATAGCTTATGCAATTCTCCTTCCATTTTACCACACTACTCATAATCCATTCTACTCACATTCTCCACATGTTTAAGTCCATTTCTTCACATTCATACATAATGTAACTTGTATGTACAATCACAACTCTTATTACATGTGTGTACCTTAAACTGGTGGATTACATTACATACATTTCACTTATGAATTTATAGTATAACTCCATTTACATTTCTATGTACATATTACAATTATACATATACGAGGTCTCACATTCTCTCCCACTTAGAAAATTTGGTCCTCCAAATTGGAACCAGTTCAATCCGTGAATAACTCGGGATACTTCTCCCGCATCAAACTCTCCAATTCCCTTGTGGCTTCTTCCACAGTGTGATGTTGCCAAAGGACTTTCACCAAGGGAATTATCTTTGTCCTTAACACTTTATCTTTTCTATCCAGTATCCAAACCGACTTTTTAACATACGTCATGCCTTCATTGAGCTCCAATGGCTCATATCTTATCACATGCGTCGGGTCCGGGTGATACTTCCTTAACATGGACACGTGGAAAACGTTATGTACACTTGCCAACTCTGGTGGCAATGCTAACCTGTAAGCCTTGTCTCCCACTCTCTCCAAAATCTCGAAGGGTCCGATGTATCTAGGGCTCAGCTTACCCTTCTTACCAAATCTCATAATTCCCTTCGAAGGGGAAACTTTTAAGAACACCGACTCACCCACATCAAACTCTAATGGTCTCTGTCTCTTGTCAGCGTAACTCTTTTGCCTGCTCTGAGCTGTTTGTAATCTCTCACATATCAATTGGACGTTCTCAGATGCCTGCTGTACTAAGTCCGAAGCAAAAATCTGTCTTTCACCAACCTCTTCCCATCCAATAGGGGAACGAAATCTACGCCCAGACAATGCCTCATATGGTGTCATCCCAATACTCGCATGAAAACTGTTATTATAGGTGAACGCTGCAAGTGGCAAATGGTCATCCCAGGAGCCTCCAAAATCTAATGCACACTCTCTCAACATATCTTCCAGGGTCTGTATAGTCCTCTCTGACTGACCATCTGTCTGAGGATGAAATGCTGTGCTAAAACTCAACTGAGTCCCCATCGCTTCCTAAAAACATTCTCAAAAGTGGGAAGTGAAGTGGGCATCCCTATCAGAAACAACGCTCACTGGAATTCTATGTAGCCTCACTATCTCACGCACATACAAGTTCGCTAACTGGCTTAGAGTATCGTAGCTCTCATAGCTAGAAAATGGGCTGATTTCGTCAACCGATCCATAATCACCCATATGGCATCATGACCTCTGCGGGTCCTCGACAATCCCATCACAAAATCCATGGTGACGTGCTCCCACTTCCAAGTCGGTATCGGTAGAGGCTGCAATAACCCTGCAGGCTTCTGATGCTCTACCTTCACCTGCTGACAAACGAGACACTTAGCAACATATTCAGCAATGTGTTTTTTCATCCCAACCCACCAATAAACTTTTCGCAGGTTTTGATACATCTTTGTACTCTCTGGATGTATCGTATACCTCGATAAGTGAGCCTCTGTCAAGATCAACCTTATGATCTCTGCATCATCAGGAATACATATCCTACCTCTGAACCTCAACAACCCATCTGAACTCAACTCAAAGTTCATGTCTGTACCCCTTTGTATCTGCTCGACAATATCACTGCACTATTGATCAACTCGCTGAGCCTGTCAGATTCGATCTACCAAATCCGATTCCAATTGTAGGCTAGCTACCATAACACCACCATCAGCACTGGGCGAGGTCACATCCAAACTGAGGTTCGTGAACTATTCCAACAGCTCATGTTCCCTGACCATCATAAATGATACCATCTCGAGATTCTTCCTACTCAATGTATCAGCAACCACATTTGCTTTACCTGAGTGGTACAGGATCTCATAATCAAAATCTTTTAACAGCGCGAGCCATCTCCTCTGTCTCATGTTCAACTCTTTTTACGAGAATAGGTACTTAAGGCTCTTATGATCTGTGTAAATCAGAAATCTCTCACCATAGAGATAGTGGAGCCATATCTTCAATGCAAACACTACGGCCGCTAACTCTAAATCATAGGTCGGGTAGTTCCTCTCATGATCCTTTAACTGTCTCAATCCATAGGCTACTACCCTCCCATCATGCATCAATACACAGCCCACTCCTTGGTGTGAAGTATCTACATACACCGAGTAACCTCCAGAGCTGGTAGGAATGGTGAGCACAGGAGCTGTAGTCAATCTCTTTTTCAACTCCTAAAAACTTTCCTCACACTTATCGTCCAACACAAATTCCACACTCTTCCTTGTGAGACGTGTTAAAGAAGCAGCCAACCTTGAGAATCCCTCTACAAACCTTCGATAATACCCAGTTAAACCCAGGAAACTTCTGATCTCTGTCACTGTCTAGGGTCTCTGCCACTGTTTCACTGCCTCAATCTTTGATGGATCCACTGACACTCCATCCTTCGACACTATGTGACCCAGAAAAGAGATTTATTCCAACCAAAAGTCGCACTTACTGAGTTTAGCATACAACTTCTTCTCTCTAAGGGTCTGTAGCTCTATCCTTATATGCCTCTCATGCTCCTCTCTAGATCTTGAGTACACCAGTATGTCATCAATAAACACAATAACAAATCGATCCAAATACTGGTGAAATACCTCATTCATCAATGACATAGAAGTTGCGGGAGCATTCGTCAACCCGAATGGCATAACCATAAACTCATAGTGTCCATAACGGGTGCAAAAAGCTATCTTGGGTACATTTCCACTCCGTATCTTCAACTGATGGTGCCCTGATCTTATATCTATCTTGGAAAAGACATGCGCTCCCTTAAGCTGATCCAATAAGTCATCGATCCGTGGAAGGGGATACTTATTCTTGATGGTGGCCTTATTCAACAACCAGTAATCTATACACAGTCGGAGGCTTCCATCCTTCTTCCTTACAAACAGAACCGGTGCTCCCCAAGGTGAGACGCTCGACCTGATGAATCCCTTCTCCAGCAACTCTTGTAATTGTTTCCTTAATTCTTCTAACTCAACTTGAGTCATTCTATACAGTGGCTTGGATATCGACTCTGTACCAAGTGCCAATTTTATACCAAACTCCATTTCCATATCTGGAGGTAACCCTGGTAACTCATCCGAAAAGACATCTGGAAATTCCTTAACCACTGGTATGTCTCCCAATTCCAGACGTGCCTTATCTGTCTCAATCACATAAGCGATGGACCCTTCACATTATTCTTTCCACCATTAGAAATCATAAATCATCACATCAACATATATAAATTATAAATTAAATTCATCTCTAAATTATCATGTAACTAGATTATACTCTTCTCAATTGCAATAACATATTCTTTCATTTCATTTCACCAAATTTACAATAAGGTTGTCTATCTTTGGAAACATCAAAGTTTTTGGATGACAATCCATAACGACATGATTTGCAGCTAGCCAATCCATCCCTAGGATTACATCAAAATAACTCATATTTAGTAAAATTAAATCGGCTGCCATCTCCTTACCTCCTATCCTCATCTTACAATCTCTATATACGTGCTCAGTCAACTAAATATCATTCATAGGGGTAGATATCATCAACATTTTATCTAGCAGTGTGGGTTCTACATGCTTTAACAACTTACATGCAAAGAATGGTGATACAAAAGAATGCGTGGCACCAGGATCAAACAGTATATATACTACTAAATCAAAGATTTGGATGGTACCTTTTACCATATCCGAAGACTGATCTACAGTGTCCTGGTCCAGTGCGTGCGCTCGTCCTCTGTTCACACCCACTACTTGCTTCCCCTTTTCCTCAGCTGTAGCCCTCCTCCTTGGAGCAGCTGTCCCAACTGGAGCTCTCTCTGGCTCCTTACCCTTCTGTAGGGCTCTCTCTGTCATCTCTGGGCAATCTCTGATTCTGTGCCCTGGTTTCCCATATCTAAAGCATACTACCTGAGGTCCATAGCATGGTCGAGTTCCATAGTACCTACCACACTTGCCACACTATTTCGTAGTAGGCCGTGGCCCTCCAATCACAACTCCTTTCGCTGGACCTAGAGCCGGATACATGGGAGTATTAACTGTCTCTCCCGGATCTCATCGATCCTCGACCACCTTCCAGAAAAGCTCTTGTTTCCCTTATAACTAAAGTCTCTATCTATCACTGGTCTTTTCTTATCTTTGTCCCTCATCTTACCAACCTTTCCAAACTCTGAGGTAATCTTATCAACATCTTGTTCACACAATTGCGCCCTACGCACTGCCTCCTCGTAGGTTGGTATATCCAGGAGAACCAGTCTAGACCTGATAGTCGGTCTCAATCCATCCATAAACTTTTGGATTTTCTCGGCCCCATTACTCATTGTGTTGGGATCATATCTGCCCAGGGAGAAAAAGGTCATCTCATACTCGTCCACTGTCCTACTCCCTTGGGTCAGTCCCAAAAATGGCATTTTCATCTTTCGTTGTGCGGTATCCGATACATACTGTCTCCGAAAAGCCTCCAAAAACATATCCCAACTGATCTCAGTATGCTGGGATCTCAAAATAAGCCTGGTGGACTTCCACCAATGTTCTGCTGATCCCTTCAGCATAAAAGCGACAAACGCTACCATCTCGGTAGTAGTGCACTCAAAGAACCCATACAACTTCTCGATCTCATTTATCCAATCCTCAGCAGCTACTGGGTCCTTTACTCCACTGAAAGACGTTGGTCCAAACTTTTGGAATTGCCGTAATCTATCCAAATCACAACTATAACCCCAGCCTCTATTGCCTGGTGTAGCAACCGGCGTAAGCACATCCTGTGTGGGTGAGGTATCTGTTGTCTAAGGTCTCTGGGCTGGTCGTGCCTGTACCTTTGGAGCTGCCGCCTGTTCGGCATCACCCTGTGTAACGGGACTCTGTCTACCGCCAACTCCAGGCAAAGATTGAGTGACCAACTCCAAGATCATCTCAATGCTTCACTCAATCCTCGCGAAACGAGCCTAAGTACTCTCAGGTCTCTCCTCTGTACCTTGTGGAGCATGCTCAACCTCAACCTCCACTTCAATATCATCCTGAGCCTCGTGTGTTTTTGGCTCAACACGACCCCTAGGCCTACCTCTACGGCCTCTAACTTGCGCCCTCGCCACACTACCGCGACTGGTATTAGGCATAATTACTCAATTCCCTACATTCACATCAAATTCTTAGTTAACCCATTGACACACACAATTTGTATCTAAACAGGCACAGTAACACGGGATATAATTTTTCAACTTATTAAGTATTTTAGACTCGACACACGTCAGACCAACTGAGGCTCTGATACCAACTTCTGTTACGACCCTCAACTTACCAAAATACGTATAAATTTTTCACATTTTCATGCGTTGTTTATTAATCATCCTTACCTCGATCGTGATCAACTACACACTCAACAGTTGGGTTATGTGTCAATGTCTATCTCATCCATCCATAACAATTTAATTTTAAAAGTAAGCACTTTTATAAATACATCAGACTTACTGTTTACAAGTGCTTACATTGTTTTACATCCCCAATGTTTACATACAAAATGCTACTATGCTATGTCTAGTTTAGATACAAAATAATTCAAGTGTATATACCTTTAGCGATGGGATGCAGCGGATACCAAAATAGATAAAACTCCAATCACGCTCACTCTATACTCAAATCTCTATAGAGAGGGGGAAAAGAAGGGAGGTAAGCAAACCACACATTCAGTAAGGCAATCATGCGAACATGTAGATATTGTACAATCTACGTGATCGTGATGCCATGCTCAAAAGCATTTAGTTCATCATTTTATCTCAAAACATGAGTGTATGATTGTGTTAATGGTATGTAAAGCATTCATGCTAATAAAATCCAGTGCACAATTCAATTCAAAGCATGGTATAAATCATCGTGCATAATTCACAATAAAGCATGGCATTACCCATCATGTGTTTTTTCTCAAATAAGCATGGCATTACTCATCATGCGTTTTTTTTCAAATAAGCATGGCATTAACCATCATGCATTTTTTCACAATAAAGCATGGCATTAATCATCATGCTTCGGTGCACTTTAAACCTTTAACAATCGATATCTCAAAACAATTCAACACTTGTTAGGTCTCAGCCCCTCCCTCAGACTGTCCTGACCCACAAATCATTTCAAACATGGATTTATTTGCAAAACAATAGACATGTGAGATAGGCAATTCAATAAGGGTAATAACCTCTAGGTCTATTGCCATAACCTGTGATACCGGCTACATGGATCAGGTGTGCGGGATATCACCACTATCTGCTTCCACACGGGAGGTGGGTCAAATCTTACCCATCGATCCATAGCAGATCTCGTCCGAAGATGGCATATAACATCTCAACACGGTACAACGTACTTAATGCTACATGCACGGTACAACGTACTCTGTGGACCCACATCAACATAACACATCACGTCACATCTCAAACGTACGTGTGAGCCTATTTAATCGGTATGACCTCTTGTCTACTTGAAGCTCCTAACACGGCTATCAACATGTCAAAATAATGCACGTGCGAGCCTATTTAATCGGTGTGACACCCAGTCTACCCGAAGCTCCAAGCACGACAACCAGAAAGGTGGGCATCTAATGCAAGCTATGCTCCAGCACCATGCCAAAACCAATATAAAAATCCATGTGAAAACTAGTGCGAACTAAGTTCCTGCAATCATGTGTATAAAACACGTCAAATCTCGTGCGAGCCATACTCTAGCACGTTTTCATTCTCACGAAAACCATGTAGGTGACTCAAATCTTTGCAAAGTATGGTTAACAAACCAAAACAACTCATTTCTTTTGTCAATCATTTCAAATGTCAGCCAACCTACCAATCATTTGCTAAAAAGCAATAAAACATGATTTTCAAAGCATTAAGCTTTTGTTTTCATGCACATTTCTCAAATACCCAACTTTTACCCTTTAATCACCTAATTTCATTTCCTAACACCTCATGCATTCTAGCAAAGTAATTAAGCGCCTAAATTGAGCACAGATATCTCTAAGAGTCCACACAATTCCCTTACCTCAATTTACTTGAGTGCGACTCTCTTTTCCTCTTAGTTTCTTGCGCTCTTCGCTCGCCTTGTTTTGGTGTATCCTCGAAAGTTGTGATTCAAATCATCCAAACCACTTGAGTTAAAGTTGTTAACTCACATTTGACCTCATTAGTCAATATAACCCATCTTTGCATTTATCGATGCCTTAATCCACATTTCACCCGTTTTTGGTAAATCTCACAATTTATTCACTAACAACACCTTAAAAATCATACCACAACACTATTATTAACTTCAATATATCCCATTCATCATTAATCTCATCACACTTCACTTTCTCACACTAGACCATTTCTAGGTCATGGTGAATTCATTACTTCTTAGGTAATTTCTACCCTTTCTATGCATACCAAACAACTCCAAAATCAATATCTATTGGTTCAGCTTAATGAGATCGATCTTCCTTGAGTGGAGATCGATCTGGTCCTCTTAAAATCCCTCTTTTCCAAGACATTTTGAAGGTAGGAGATCGATCTGTTGAGTAGGGGAGATCGATCTACTTCAAACAGAAGGTTAAGGAGATCGATCTGGTCTTAGGGGAGATCGATCTACTTCCAACCCGAGAGCTAAGGAGATCGATCTGTTCCATTAAGGATCAATATGCTCTATTACATTACTCAAATAAGAGCTTTCTGGCTCTTCCAGATCGATCTCTCATCCTTTGGGATTGATCTAGCCTTCATATTTCCAGATTTTTTACAGTTTTTCTGCAACAACTCATACCAAACTTAATACATTTTGTTGCCATGGTCATTTCCTCATTCAATCATCTTTGAGACTTGAAAATGACATCCCATAATACTCCATACACATTAAAACTTATGTAGAATCTTTGTATATCCAAAGGTACATGATATAAACCAAATGGAAGTGCACAACTTATGCAATTCTCCTTCTATTTTACCACACTACTCATAATCCATTCTACTCACATTCTCCACATGTTTAAGTCCATTTCTTCACATTCATACATAATGTAACTTGTATGTACAATCACAACTCTTATTACATGTGTGTACCTTAAACTGATGGACTTACATTACATACACTTCACTTATGAATTTATAGTATAACTCCATTTACATTTCTATGTACATATTACAATTATACATATACGGGGTCTCACAGTTTTAAATGCTTTATAAGGAAATGATGAAATCCGTGATTTGTGATGAGTTTTATTATGTTGAGCATGAGATGTTTTACATGATAATTTTTCATGTGTTGTCATGTCTGATTTTATGTGTTTTCATATATACTATACACATTCATGTGGCATGAATCTTATTTTTACCTCATGCTCCGAATACAACTGATTTTATATCATGTCATTAACAGCATGTAGATAGTGTAGCTGTCTACCTACTTGAATTACTTCCTTACTGAACAAGTTATGCTCACCCTTTCACTTTCTATCTCCACAGAGCATCCATAGTGGTTGAGAGCGAGCAGAGACTTACACTCCCAGTGTCCGCTGCCGCCCATCGCTGAGAGGTATACACATTAAGATTGTGTTGTATCTAAACAAGTACAGCACAATAATACTTTTGGAAATGTAAATTCGAGGGGATGTAAACATTTGTAGACACGTACGAATTAATAAAGTTAATGTAAGCAATTTAAGTGTCTACAGTTATTGTATATAAATGTTAAGCGATATTGTGTATGGTAAGAGGTAACTAGCTCCGAATCATAGCTCAACTATTTGGTGTAGGAAACTGTTCACGACAGGGTAAGTTAATGTAAAAAGAAAAAATTCATAGCGATTTTAGAGGAAAGAGGGTCGTGACAATATTCAACTCATTCTAATTTATTTTTATACACACTACACATCCATGAATCACATTGAACTAGACCATTACATTATTGTTCTTACTTTGGCCAAATGAACCCCTTCACATAACCTTAATGCACTTTACTAAATTCATGTAGACTAAACCTTGACACATCTTATTATGTCATAATCAATCCCAAACAATAGCTAAATTCATTAATTCAACGCAATTACACAACACCTTACGGCATGGTCAAATGCCACTTCCACCATTTCTTAGTTTTCATTTAAATCAGTCACATAAATCATTCTTTTTAACCTTAGACCATACTATGACATCAAGAACAACCATCAACCATCATCATTCCAACACAACCAAGCATGGCTGAAACCCTAGGTACCATCTAGAGAATTTATTACAAAATTACTTTAGAAAAATTCATCCAATCATCACCAAACACACGTAGATCTAATCTAAAATTATTAAATATCCTTACCTCCTCTGACCAATTTTGACAAAGCTTCAATCCACCCTCAAGACATCTTTGGTTGTAGATGACTCATACTTTGTCTTAAAATACTTAAAACAAGCTTAAAAACCAACTAAAGAACTAAGAAAACTAAATAGCTCTTACCATGTCTACAAGACAACTTATGTCCGACAGTTTCAAACTAACTTTTCACCACTCAAATGACCTTCTATAAGGCTAGATTTTTTATATGTTTTAGAGGGGGGAAAAAGAAGATTTTATCCTTCTTAGGAAAAGGCTGAATTGTCCTATAATATGGAGAAAAAAATTCAATTCCCTAACTGCACATTCTCACTTGAGGCAAGGAAGAAGGGAGAGAAAGGCTTTGTTTATTTTCTATTTTCCATCCAATTTTTGGCTAAAACATCACTCAAAGTGTTATTTATATATGGTTAAAAATGCTGCTCTAGACCATGCCCTTAACTTAACCAAATTAAATTTTCTTTGGAGTCTATTCAGCAATGGCAATCGGTAGCATTCTATTGCCTTTAGTTTAAAAATTAAATTTAAATATTTTTAGCCCTTTTCCAATGGGTCTCTTGCCTCTAATTTGCTATATTTTAAGTTTTCAATATAGTCGGCAAGCAATGGGTTTGAAAAATTATAAATGAAATTTACTTAGTGCTTGGTTAGTTAAAGTGGGAGTAGGTGGCTAGAATTTAAAATTTTAATTCTTATTTTTCCACTCAATTCTAGCCTATTGTTAGGCACTTTTGGCACTCTAATTTGACATATTTTAATACTACATTATGTCTCCTAAAAACCTTAGTGAAGGTAGGTAATTTACATGGCCAATTTGCATGCATTTTCATGCAATAATTCAGCCAACCAATCAGCCATTTTTGGTTTTGTCCAGCCAACTTGTGGAACTTTTCTCATGGTCTTAATGACCTTATTTTTTGTTGGAACATTACCCAAAAATCATTAACACCCTAAGATAGATGTATATAAAATTTGGGGTTGTTTCGAAGTCATCTCAACTTCAAATAATTTTCTACTTTTACTCAAAAAACTTTCCCACAAGCAGTAAATTTTCCAAAGCTTTTGGTTTCACTTTTAAAATTTATTCCAAAGCCTTAATCATGGTGGTTCAACCCTAATTTAATTTATCATAGTTATTTATACCCTATATTAGTTTTTTAGAGTGTTAGATTAATTTTTATTAATTTATGAAATTTTATTTACATTTATTTTACTCACTTAGTTTTGCATTAACCTGGAAAAATACAAACTTATTTCATTCTAACTCATGCTAACCTACCTTCCATGCATGCAAACACACTTGTATGAGCATGAATACTTAAAATTCACCTTAAATAAAATTTAATACCTTAGTCTTCATGCTCCACTCTTAACTCCATCATCCATGCTCCTTGGCTACTCTTGGGTCCTACATCAACACTTAGTTAATTCTTTGTAATCCCATTTAATTACTTAATAAACGGTTATAGGAAATTTTTGGATTTTACATGTAAGGTTTGATCTACCTCGCTGGCTATCTCAACCAACTCTTAGTCATTCCTCTAAGCTATCCTTATATGTTCTATTACACTCAGCTTAACATGGAGACTAGCCAACTAACCATCCTTGGTAGGCTGAACAATGATACAAAGTTCTACAAACTACTCCAATAATCCCCACTCTTTGACCATCATAAAGAATGTTATCTCTTTTCTACTTAGAGCATCTACAACTATATTCACCTTGCCCGAATGATATAATATTTTGCAATTGTAATCCTTAAGGAGCTCCGTCCATCTTCTTTGTCTCATGTTGAGTTCCCATTGCTCAAACAAGTACTGTAAACTTTTATAGTCACTGTAGATCTAAAACCTCTCGCCATGAAAAAGTGTCGCCAGATATTCAAAGCAAACATTACTGCGGCCAACTCTAAATCATATGTAAGATAGTTCCTCTCTTAGTTCTTTAGCTGCCGAGATCCATAGGTAACTACTCTACCAAGCTACATAAGCAAGCAACCTAACCCTTGAAAAGAGGCATCACTATACATTGCAAAGCCTCCTGATCCATTATGTATGGTTAGGAATGAGGCTGTGGTCAACCTTTGTTTCAACTCTAAAAATACTCTCACACTTATCCTACCATTCAAACTTAACTTCTTTTCATGTGAGATGAGTCAATGGTGCAGCTATCTTAGAGAACCCTTTCACAAACCTTCGGTAGTACTCAGCCAATCCCAAGAAGCTTCAAATCTCTATCACATTCTTTAGTCGTTCCCAATCAATCACTTCTCTAATCTTAGATGAATCCACTGACACCCATCTTTCAAGACTATGTGACCCAAGAATGTTATCTCGTCTAACTAGAACTCACACTCATTCAACTTGCCCATACAGCTGTATCTCTCTGATTGTTTGAAGGACTGTCCATAAATGTCGTTCATGCTCCTATCGAGATTTGGAGTACACTAATATGTCATCAATGAACAAGATAACAAACTGGTCCATGTACGACTTAAACATTTCATTCATTAGGTTCATGAACGTTGTAGGGGCATTCATCAATACAAAAGGCATTACAAGGAACTCATAGTGGCCATAACGAGTCTTGAAAGTGGTCTTGGGCATATCTTCTTTCCTGATTTTCAATTGGTGATATCCCAACCTTAAGTTAATCTTTGAGAACACAAATGCCTCCCACAACTAGTCAAATAAATCGTCGATTCTAGGGAGTGGGTACTTGTTCTTCACCGTTACCTTACTCAACAACCGATGATCAATACACAACCACAAACTCTCATCCTTTTTCCTTACAAATAACATCAGTGCTCCCTATAGATAAATAATTAGCCTAATGAACCCTTTTTCTAGTAACTCCTGAATCTATTTTTTCAATTCTTCCAACTCTACCAGTGTCATTCGGTAAGGAAGCTTAGATATGGGTTAAGTATCGGCCACTAAGTCTACAATAAACTCAAGCTCTCTATCTGGTGGCAACCTTGGCAACTCCTCCAGCATCACATCTGCAAATTTATCAACTACTAAAATGTCTTTAAGCTCTGGGTGCCTCATTCTGGTATCTCGCACAAAAATGATATACCTTTTACATTAAGCAAACACCATAAGATTCACAAATCTTAACATTATATTTTTATTTTTTACTTGCAAAGCATACATAATACTTGTCCAATAGAGAGAAGTCCAATAGAGAGAAGCTTAAAGTCTAAGTGTAGCAGTCTAAGCTAGCATGATTAGCAGCTAACCAATCTATACCCAAAACAACATCAAAACTGTGTATAGACAATAAAACTAGATTTGCTACCAGTTCCCTATCTCCCACATTAATCTTACAATTTTTATACACTTAATTCGTCATTTGTGATTCTTTCATAAGGTTACTTATATGCAATAATTGTCTTAGAGGCTCGGGCTATATGTGCACTTTGCTAATAAATGTAAGGTCAAATAACACAGATGCCTCAATGTAAAAAACTAGAAGTTTACCTCGGATGACATCGGTGGAGGCATCAGCTAACTCTTTATCTGGAGCAAAGACACACCCTCGAGTCACTAACTTCTTCCCATTTTCTGCTATGGTAGCTTTTTTCTGTGGGGCTGGACTCTCAGGCTGTAGATGTGGGGTCTTAAAACTAGGGCAATCTTTGACCAGGTGCCTGATCTGTCCACTATTAAAGCAATCCCCAATGCACCAATAGCAAGGTCAGGTACCATGATTTTGGCCACATGACTTAACACATTGAGTTCTGCTTCTATGTGCCCTGAATGGTCATAGTGTCCGGTATAGTAGCTCGGGTGGTGATAGTGGAAGGAGTTGAAGGCTTAGCAACCTTGGTCCAAGACTCATCAGTTCTTTTTCTTTTGGATTGACCCCTAATCTGCGTAAAACTATACTCCTCTGACCTCTTGCCCCTGTCTGTGGCCTTGTCCTTAACTCTATACTTTGCATGGGTAATTTTGAGGCCTTGTTCAACCAACTAAATCCTCTATATAGCCTCATCAAATGTGGCCAAATAAAAGCCAATAATCGATCTCTGATGATAGGCCTTAACCTTACTAAGAATCCCTTCATTTTTATTTCCTCATCCCTGATCATCTCTAAGTCAAACTGGTTAAGTGTAGTAAAGTGAAACTCATTGGCATCCTCTATCAGACTCCTTTGAGCTAAGTTTAAAAATCCACATTGCATTTTCTTTTGGAAGTTCGTGGGATATGTTGTTTATCAAAGGCCACGAGAAAGACCTCTCACATGATCTCCAAAAGCCTACGGCTTAACACTATCGTGATGGACTTCCACAATGCTCGGCTTCCTCTTTTAGCATGTAAGTAGCTAAGGAAACCCTATCTATGTTGGACCACCTCATGTAGTAAAGGGACTTTTTGTCACGACCCCAAAATCTACCAAAAATAAAAGTAAATTTTTTATTTTTCTTTCATACTTACCTATCCTCTAATCGTGACCATACTCCACTAACAATTGGGCTATGCGTCAATGCCAGTCCCACCATTCATCCACTATATGCCTTAATTCCTTATTAAAGGAAAGGTAAACACATGAGTTTTTCATTAATTCTTTCCCATTCATTTACAAGTGCTTACAGCATCTATACATCCCCGACAGTTACTTACAAACATGTTACTGTGCTATTCTTATTTAGATATAATATGTACAAGTGTATATATCTCAATTGATGGGCAGCAGCGGATATCAAGAATGCAGTACTCAGTCGCCTCAAAGTCTACTGGAGGAAATCTATGTAGGAAAATGAAAGGGGTGAGCACATCAAGCTCAGTAAGGCAATCCTACGAACAAGTAAGCAACTATACTACCTACATGAACGTGGTGCCGTGCATAAACCACCCTTTCTCCACACATTTCAAAACCGATGTTACAATTCATGATGTCATGATGTCATGTAAAACAAGTTCACACATGGATTTCAAAAGAATGGAAAACTCGACATGCAAATCCATTTAAAACATTGCATTCTCGTCAAAATTTCACAACACAGTCAGGACTCAACCCCTCCCTCGGGTATTCCTGACTCACACAAAACCATGAAATCAAATGCTTTTCAAAGCAATAGTACCATGCGATACAATGAATATCATGTAAAACCAGTTTACATCATTAATGGTTTTAAATAGCATAGAAATAACATCATGCAAATTTAGTTTAAAACCCAGTTTCATTCTCATCAAAATCTTATCTCAGTCAGGATCTAACCCCTCCCTCGGGTGATCTAGACTCACACATAAATCCACAAAACGAGTTTCTTAAAACATCAACATGTGGGACTAGGCAATATATGTATATATCTTGGGCAAATAACTAGGATGATGGCCATATGTCCTCGTGATCCCACTGCTACACGGATCCTAGTGTGCGGGGTCTCACCACGATTGGGGATCGCCCCGGGAGGTGGGTCAGTCCATCCCGTTGGACCTGTCTGATCACTCGCATCCGTAGATGCCACTAGCATCCAAAGATGCCACGCATTCGAAGATGTCACATACTCAATCCCATCACGGTACAGCGTACTCCATGCTACTTGCACGGTACAACGTACTCCATGGACCCATATCTCATATCCATACTCATGCCCTATCTCAAAACGCACATGCGAGCCTATTTAATCGGCGTGACACACAGTCTACCCGATGCTCCAAGCATGGCTCATCGCATGTTCTCATAAAACCAGTGCGAGAGATGCTCCAGTACTCTCATAAAATCAAGAAAAATCTCGTGCGAGCAAAGCTCCAGCACTCATTTCATAAAATCTCATAAGATTAGTGCGAGCTAAGCTTCAGCACTATGTCAAAATCATATAAAACTAGTACGAGCTAGGCTCCAGCACTCTGGTATAACAATTCAAGTGAAAATCTGGTGCGAGTTAGACTCTAGCACCCTATCATGAAAATCATATGAAAATCTGGTGCGAGTTAGACTCCAGCACCAATACATGTAAAACTCTAGTGCGAGCTCTTATTCCAGCACTAATGCATGCATCACACAAATCACAACTCGTGCGAGATGAGCTCTAGTACGTCACACTTTCATAAAATCACGTAGGCGGCTACATTTCTCAAATCAATTTTAGAGAAAATCAACATTGATTAAAGTTATGCAATGCTGTGCATTTTCTTTAAAAGTTAGCCAGCCTACCCATGCATGTGTCAAAACACCTCAAGAACAAGCAGGAACCTCTTGTTCTTGCTCCTCCAATTTTTTCCTAAATTTGGAAATTTTACCTTCACAAAGGTATTTTGGTCATTTGCCCATCTGGGGCACTAAAATTTTTATCTGTAATCTAGACCCTTTAGACAATTTAAGAGATTGCAAATGAAGTTGAAATTTCGTAAAGCTAACTCTAGCAGTTCGTAAAATTCCCTTACCTGGAATCACGCGCGAGTTTATCCTGTCTCGACCGTACCAAGTCTCTCAGTCTAATTTGCTCCAAACCAAGTCTACAGAGCTGCATATAACCACGTATTTGGGTCAGTTCTAATATACTTATCTGTATTTCACTTATACTGATCGAATCTAAAACACTGGCTCGTTTTACTTTATTGGGCTCGATTACATCTTAATGGGCCTCGACCCATTTCCAGCCCGTTTCCACTTATTAAATCCCTTCTTCGGGTCTATTGGGTTCTCAATACCCATTGGGCTTCGTTCCAAACTCTTTGGATAGCCCTATATCATTTACGATAATTAATTCAAAATTCCCAATATAATTCACTAAATGCGGAATTAAATCCGAAATTCGTAAAATAAATATTTAATATTCGAATAATTACATAAATTGTCGTAAATGAGCTTTACTTACCCGAGATTATTCGATGGTGCATAAATCAAAATTCAATCGGGCTCACGTACACGATTTATCATCGAACTGCACAATTTTATATTTAATTCTCGGTTAATTTCTGATCAAATATAATTTAAATAAATTTCTCGAAAATCAAATCAATCACTTTTGACCTCTTACCGACTTACCCGAAGTTCGATGTATCTCCAAAAATTCTTCCCCTTTTTCCTTTTTCTTTTTTTTTCCTTTTTTCCTCTCTTTCTTGGCTGAACCGATTTGATCCGGTTCAGATCGGTCGGTTCAGTCCGGTTCGATTTTCTTCTTTGCTATTCGGAGCTCTGTCGTCCGATTCTTCACCGTCTTACGCCTCCAGCAGCTCCGTGAGGTAGTCCGATTCACGAATCTGGCCTCGGTTTCACCAACGGTGGCCGAAAAACGGTCGGTCCGGCCTCTTCTCTCCTCCGACGTCGGTACCCATTATTTTCTATCCCGATCGGCGTCGTTTCTGACCAATTTATGCCTGGATCGATGCCGTTGGCCGTTCCTTCTGGCCGGTGGCGAGTCGTTCCTCCTTCCTCCGGCAACCGATTTTCTCGATTTTCTCTCTTTCTCTCTCTTTCTCTCACTTTCTCTTTCTTTCCTCTTTCTCTCTCGTCGGTCACGCCTCTTCTCCCCCTGCCAGCACCAGCGAGGCTCGATCGCCTCATCTGGGTCTCTTCGGCATCTCTGATCGGTAAGGCTGAAGGGGGAGGCCCTCAGCTTCCCTCAGTTTTCTGCTTCGTTTCCTTCCATTTTTCGAGATCGCAAGTTTCTTTCTTTTCTTTTCTTTTCTTTTCTTTTCTTTTATTTTATTTTATTTTTATAATTTATTATATTATTATATTCATAAAAATAATATACAATTACAAAATATCCACACAAAAAATCTATTTTATTTAAATTAATTTATTTAATTAATTTATTATGTTTTAATCCTTTTTCTGGTATATTTTCTCCGTATTTTTGGGATATTGTCCCGAGTGAATTTTTGGTAAACCTTAATAATTCTAGATCTTGATCAATTGGACTCGAAATTCAATAATTTCTCCTTCATTGATCAAGATGTCCTAAATCCCTATTTTTAATTCAAATTTTCTTATTGAATTTATACCGGATTTCGGTCTTTTGATCATTTTACCCTTGCACGTGTTCGGGATCAATCCAATCCAACTTCCCATCACGAACACTCACGCATTTCGTGTTTTAAATCCTTATCTCCAGTCCGAATCCCATTCGTTTAAATTTGTGACCATTTTCAATCCTTTATAAGAAATTACGATATAATTTCAAGTCTTACATAATCTCCCCCACTTAAGAAATTTGGTCGTCCAAATCAGAACCAAGTCAAATGGGTCCATAAACAACTCCGGGTATGTCTATCGCATCTTACTCTTTAATTCCCATGTGACTTTTTTCGGAGTGTACTACTACCAAAGGACTTGATTAGGGAGATCGTCTTAAACCTCAACACTTTCTCCTTCCATCTAACACCCGTATCAAGTTTTTCAACATACGTTATACTTTCATTGAGTTCCTATAGCTCATATTCCATCACATATACTAGGTCCGAATAGTATTTTCGAAGCATCAAAAGATCGGACACATTGTGGGTGCATGCTAATTCAGGTGGTAACGCCAACCTACAGGCCTTATCTCCCACTTTGTTACATCTCTCAAGGGATTCAATCTAACAAATTCCAATTTACCTTCTTTCTGAATCTCATTATGTCCTAAGGGCATGTAACTTCCAACAACACTGATTCACCCTCGGTGAATTCCAATGGTTTTCTGTCTCTTGTCAGCATCGCTTTTCTGTCTGCTCTAAGGTGTTCTTAATCTCTCACAAATCAATTGAACATCCTCAGAGGTTTGTCTTACAAATTCGAGAGCAATTCTCTATCTTTCACCCACTCCTTCCTATTCAAGTCGGGGAACAACCCCTAAAGCCATACCATGTCTCATAAAATGTTATCCCGATACTCAAGTGGTAACTGTCATTAGTTGCAAATTCGGTTAGTAACAGCTGATCATCCTAGGAGCTTATAAAATCAATAGCACACGCTCTCATCCTATCCTCCAGAACCTGTACAGTCCCCTCTGACTAACCCTCTGTTTGAAGACGAAAAGTGGTGCTAACACTCAATCGGATTCCCATAGCTTCCTGATAAATATTCCCAGAAGTGGGACGTGAAGCGGGAATCCTAATATGATACAATGCTCACTGGAAAATACATGGTGTTCCACAATCTTCCTTACACATAAATCCGCCTATACACTCAGAGTATCTAGGGATTTCATAACCAGAAGGTAGGTAGACTTAGTCAATCTATCGACTATCACCCAGATAGCCTCGTGATTCCTGCGGTCTTCTATAACCCATCACGATATCCATGGTAACTTGCTCCCATTTTCGTATCGATATTGGTAGAGGTTGTTATAACCCTACAAACTTCTAGTACTCTACCTTGATCTGCTGACATACGAGACATTTTTCCATAATCTCCATAATGTCTCTTTTCATATCTGACCACTAATACCCTTTTTTGAGATTCCGATGCATTTATTACTTCTCGGATGCACTGTATATCCAGAAGAGTGAGCTTCTGACAATAACATTATCTCATCAACTATGGTCTTGGGGAGCACTTATACTATCTCTGAACCTCAGTAAGTCATCATCACTCTCTGTGAACTCTGTCACTGTACCCTTCTGAATCTGACCCACACTATCGACACCATGTCGATCATCACGTTAAGCCTGTCAAATCTGATCACTCAATTTCGGTGCTAATCTCAAGCTAGCTATCACACAATTCTCTGTTATCATCAGAAGGGATCACATCATTATTGAGGCTCACAACTGCTCTAGCAGCTCACACTCCCTAACCATCATATGCGATACCATCCCGAGGCTCTTTCTACTCAAGGCATCAGCCATTACATTAGCCTTTCCTGGGTGGTACAATTTCCACAATCATAATCCCTCAGAAGCTCTAACCCACTATGTTATCTCGTATCCGACTCTTTCTGTGAAAACAGATACTCAGGGCTTTTTATGATCAGTGCATACCCAAAATTTCTCACTATATAAGTGGTGTCGCCATACCTTCAGTGTAAACGCTACGGCTGCCAATCTCTAAATCATGGGTCAGATAGTTTCTTTCATGATCCTTGAGTTGTCTGAATCCATAATCGACTATCTTTCCATTTTGCATCAATACACAACCCATTCATTATTTTGAGGTATCCATATACACTGAAACCTCTTGAGTTTGTTAGGTATGGTGAGAATAAATGTGGTAGTCAGTTCATACTTCAATGCACCAAAACTCCTATCACATTTATCATCCCATTCAAATACCACTTTTTCTTAGTTAAATGTGTCAACAAAGTAGTCCATTTCGAGAACTCTCAACAAACCATCTGTAAAAAAAATTTCCAATTGTTGCTTATAATTTTCCCTGGACTTTAAATACACCCAAATATCATCAATAAGGATGATAACAAATCGGTCCAGGTAAAGTTTAAATACCTCATCGTAGTTGAGTTCCACTAAATATTTCAATCACCCATATCCTTGACCTATGTACGCATAAACGTATAATGTCATTTCAAAATCGCTTCCGTTCAAGATACTAACTCGCGCCATTTCATTTTTCTTATATTAACGGCTTTTATAAAATTTTAATTATTTAAACCTTCATGATTAATCGAATTCTATATTTTTTTATCGTACCAGTAAAGGTACCCTAATTTTAAATGTATATATTACAATTGTCGATTTCAATTTATAGGTTATGTGTACTTCTAGACGCTGTCAAGTCTTCAGGCGAGGAGGTATTTTGAAATACCTTTATTAACCCTCAGACTTGACCACATGGACTGGTTATGGATATATCCACCCCTTATCCTTGGTCGCAATTCATATATACTACATATCGCTTAATCCAAATTATTTCACATATCAGAGATATTCGTACCTTGCATACGCCTCTTATTCCAATATATCTTGTATTCAGGATCTATCACATCTCAAAGCTTATCTCCTTTCGTATATCACTTATAACAAACTCTGTCATTACTCATTCCGTGAGTACAATCATTTACTCCTTTAATTTTAATCGCTACACCCCTTTTATTACTTGTCACAACTTACAGTATACTTTTCTGGGGTAAAACATCACTATCTTAGGATAGCAATCTAAACAACACAGTTTGCAGCCGACCAATTTATTCTCAAATATTACTTCAAATTATTCATATTCCATTGAATAAAATCGGCTGAATTATTCTTCTTCCCCCATTTTCGACATAAGTATTCTGTTAGTTAGCCCTCCTTCATTACGGTACTAACTATCAGCATTGTGCCCAAGGGTGTAGGCATTCATGTCTTTCACTAACTTATATACAAATGAAGGCGGTATGACTAAATGCGTGGCACCAGGATCAAGTAACATAACTACTTCTTTATTCCTAACCAGTGTGGTATCTTTCACCACATCATATGAAACATCAGTAGTGTCCTGGTCCAAGGCATATACTCGCCCTCGTCCAACAACCTCTTTTTCTCTTCGGCTGTGACCTCCTTTTTTCAGTATAGAGATATCAACAGGGTTTTCTCTGTCTCTTTGCCCTTCTGTGGGGCAGTCTCATCCAACTCTGAACAATCATTAAATAAGTGGTCCGTCTTACCACACTTAACGCCTATTTTAGTCAGTAAAGTGTAGGTATAGGCCCTACTTCCGTGGTATCTACCACACATCCTACACTGCTTACACTGCTACGGAGCAGGTCGGGGTCCTCTTATCACAATACCCCTCAAAAGTGCTAAAATTGGATACACTGGGGCCTTACCAATCATCTTATCCGGTGACTCATCAACTCTAATCTCTTACCAAACTACCTTTTTCTCGTTCTGACATCTCTGTCATTCTCTATTCTCTTTTATCTCTATTTCGGCCCTTACTACCTTTCCCAATCTCAGAGGCGTGCAAAACATGATCTTATTCACACAACTGTAGTCTACGTACTGCCTCGGCATAGGTAGTGATATCCAATAAGGCCAATCGGACTCAAATCGACAATCTGAGCCCTTCCATGAACTTTTGGGCTTTTCGACTCTTATTGCCCATAGTGTCTGGGTAATACCTACCCATGAATATAAATTGAGTTTCATACTCATCAATCAACCAGTTCCTCTAGGTCAGAGTAAGGAATTGTATCTGTAATTTCCTTTAAACAATGTCTGGGATATTCTGTCACCAGAATACATCCAAAAATATTTCGCATATCAGCTTTGGAGGTCTAACACTTAAGATGGGTCAAGTGGACTTCCACCAATGCTCCGACTCGCCCTCATATCCCATGCAAACTTTGATTAATTACCTCCCAAAATATTTTCCATACTCCGCTCCAACCTCGCGAAACGTGTCTTAATATTGTCTGATCTCTCTATCGAACTCTGTGGGGCATGCGCAACAATCTCATCCTGGTTCTCATAGATCGACTCAGCACTACTAGCAGGCTCAGGCCTACCTCTACGACCTCTGCCTCGTGCTCTACCTTCTCTACCGCGACTAATATTAGGCATAATGCCTATATTCCTCCATTCTCAACCATTTCTTAGTTAAAACCCATCTCGATATACACTATTGTATCTAACCCAGCACAGTAAAATGGGGATGTCATTTCCTAATTACTGACACTGACACTGATACACATCAGACGAATTTTGCTCTGATACCACCATTTGTCATGACCCCAAAATCTACTAAAAATCAAAGTAAATTTTTCATTTTTCTTTCATACTTACTTGTCCTCTGATCGTGACCACACTTCACTAACAATTGGGCTGTGCGTCAATGCCAGTCCCACCATTCATCCACTATATGTCTTAATTCCTTATTAAAGGAAAGGTAAACACGATTTTTTCATTAATTCTTTTCCATTCATTTAAGTGTTTATAGTATCTATACATCCCCGACAGTTACTTACAAATATGTTACTGTGTTATTTTTATTTAGATACAATATGTACACGTGTATATACCTCAATTGATGGGTAGCAGCGGATATCAGGAATGCAGTACTCAATCGCCTCAAAGTCTACTAGAGGAAATCTGTGTAGAAAAATGAAAGGGGTGAGCACATCAAGCTCAGTAAGGCAATCTTACGAACAAGTAGGCAACTATACTACCTACATGAACGTGGTATCGTGCATAAACCACCCTTTCTCCACACATTTCAAAACCGATGTTACAATTCATGATGTCATGATGTCATGTAAAACAAGTTCACACATGGATTTCAAAAGCATGAAAAACTCGACATGCAAATCCATTTTAAATATTGCATTCTCGTCAAAATTTCACAACATAGTCAGGACTCAACCCTCCCTCGGGTATTCTTGACTCACACAAAATCATAAAATCAAATGCTTTTCAAAGCAATAGTACCATGCGATACAATGAATATCATGTAAAACCAGTTTACATCATTAATGGTTTTAAATAGCATGGAAATAACATCATGCAAATTCAGTTTAAAACCTAGTTTCATTCTCATCAAAATCTTATCTCAGTCAAGATCTAACCCCTCCCTCGGTGATCCAGACTCACACAAAAATCCACAAAACGAGTTTCTCAAAACATCAACATGCGAGAATAGGCAATATATGTATATATCTCGGGTAAATAACTAGGACGATAGCCATATGTCCTCTTGATCCCACTGCTACACGGATCCTAGTGTGCAAGGTCTCACCACGATTGGGGACCGCCCCGGGAGGTGGGTCAGTCTATCTCGTCAGCCCTGTCCGATCACTCGCATCCGAAGATGCCACGCATCAGAAGATGCCATGTATCCGAAGATGCCACAATCAATCCCTGCATGGTACAGCGTACTCCATGCTACTTGCACGGTACAACGTACTCCGTGAACTCATATCTCATATCTATACTCATGCCCTATCTCAAAACACACATGCGAGCCTATTTAATCGATGTGTCACACAGTCTACCTGATCCTCCAAGCACGGTTCATCGCATGTTCTCATAAAATCAGTGCGAGCGATGCTCCAGTACTCTCATAAAATCAAGAAAAATCTCGTGCGAGCAAAGTTCCAGCACGCGTTTCATAAAATCTCATAAGATTAGTACGAGCTAAGCTCCAGCACTTTGTCAAAATCATATAAAACTAGTGCGAGGTAGGCTCCAGCACTCTGTTATATTAATTCAAGTGAAAATCTGGTGCGAGTTAGACTCTAGCACCCTGTCATGAAAATCATATGAAAATTTGGTGCGAATTAGACTCCAGCACCAATACATGTAAAACTCTAGTGCGAGCTCTTGCTCCAGCACTAATGCATGCATCACACAAATCACAACTTTGCGAGCTGAGCTCTAGTACGTCACACTTTCATAAAATCACGTAGGTGGCTACATTTCTCAAATCAATTTTAGAGAAAATCAACATTGATTAAAGTTATGCAATGCTGTGCATTTTATTTAAAAGTTATCTAGCCTACCCATGCATGTGTCAAAACACCTCAAGAACAAGCAGGAACCTCTTATTCTTGCTCCTCCCAATTTTTCCTAAATTTAAAAATTTTATCCTTCACAAGGGTATTTTGGTCATTTACCCATCTGGGGCACTAAAATTTTTATCTGCAATCTAGACCCTTCAGACAATTTAAGAGACTGCAAATGAAGTTGAAATTTCATAAAGCTACCTCTAGCAGTCCGTAAAATTCCCTTACCTAGAATCACGCGCGAGCTTATCTTGTCTCGACCGTACCAGGTCTCTCAGTCCAATTCGCTCCAAACCAAGTCTACGGAGCTGCATATAACCACATATTTAGGTCAGTTCTAATATACTTATCAGTATTTCACTTATACTAATCGAATCTAAAACACTGGCCCATTTTACTTTATTGGGCCCGATTGCATCTTAATGGGCCTCGACTCATTTCCAGCCCGTTTCCACTTATTAAATCCCTTCTTCGGGTCTATTGGGTTCTCAATACCCATTGGGCTTCGTTCCAAACTCTTTGGATAGCCCGTATATCATTTACGACAATTAATTTAAAATTCTCAATATAATTCACTAAATGCGAATTAAATCCGAAATTCGTAAAATAAATCTTTAATAGGCGAATAATTACATAAATTATCGTAAATGAGCTTTACTTACCCGAGATTATGCGATGGTGCATAAATCAAAGTTTGATCGGGCTCACGTACCCGATTTATCGTCGAACTGCACAATTTTATATTTAATTTCGGGTTAATTTTTGATCAAATATAATTTAAATGAATTTTCTGAAAATCAAATCGATCACTTTTGACCTCTTACCGACTTACCCAAAGTTTGGTGTATCTCCAAAAATTCTTCCCCTTTTTCCTTTTTCTCTTTTTCTTCCTTTTTCTCCATTTTTCCTCTCTTTCTTGGCTGAACTGGTTCTATCCGGTTCAACCCGATTCAGACCGGTCAGTTCAGCCAGTTCAGTCCGATTCGGTTTTCTTCTTCACCGTTCAAAGCTCTATCGATCGGTTCTTCGTCGGCTTCCTCTTCCAACAGCTCCACGGGGTAGTCCGATTCACGAATCTGGCCTCGGTTTCACCAACGATGGCCGAAAAGTGGCCGGTCCGGCCTCTTCTCTCCTCCGATGTCAGTACCCATTCTTTCTCTCCCGATCGACGCCGTTTCTGACCGATTTGCGCCTGGATCGGCGTCGTTGGCCATCCCTTCTGGCCGGTGGCGAGTCGTTCCTCCTTCCTCCGACCGCTGATCGTCTCAATTTTCTCTCTTTCTCTCTCTTTCTCTCACTTTCTCTCTCGTTGGTCGCGCCTCTTCTCCCTCTGCCAGTGCCGACGAGGCTCGGTCGCCTCGTCTGGGTCTCCTCGGCATCTCTGATCTGTGAGGCTGAAGGGGGAGGCCCTCGGCTTCCCTCGATTTTCTGCTTCGTTTCCTTCCATTTTTCCAGATCGCGAGTTTCTTTCTTTTTTATTTTATTTTATTTTATTTTATTTTTATAATTTATTATATTATTATTATATTCATTAAAATAATATAAAATTACAAAATATCCACCAAAAAATTATATTTTATTTAAATTAATTTATTTAATTAATTTATTGTATTTTAACCTTTTTTAGTATATTTTCTCTGTATTTTCTGGATATTGTCCCGAGTAAATTTTCGATAAACCTTAATAATTCTGGATCTTGATTAATTGGACTCGGAATTCGATAATTTCTCCTTCATTGATCAAGATGTCCTAAATCCCTATTTTTAATTAAAATTTTCTTATCGAATTTATACCAGATTTCAATCTTTTTATCGTTTTACCCTTGCACGTGTTCGGGATCAATCCAATTCAACTTCCCTTCACGAACACTCACTCATTTCGTGTTTTAAATCCTTATCTCCAGTCTGAATCCCATTCATTTAAATTTGTGACAATTTTCAATCCTTTATAAGAAATTACGATATAATTTCGAGTCTTACACTTTTCCACATCCAACTTCTAGTTCTCTGCCTTAACTAGATCTTTAACCCTTTTAAACATCGGAGGGTCCATCTTTAGGAAGTCCTTCAATAAACTCATATTTTTGGCCACCCTATCCTTTGCTCTGGGCTTCGGCGGATCCATGGGCCACCGTAGCTCAAGTAAAGGTGGTTGTGTGCCTGTAGTTGTGAAGATGGTGGTGTCGATACATGAGGTTGTGGTGGTTGTGGCAGCTGTGATGGCACATGTTGCCCCTAAAATAATGGGCAAACATGGCAATCGACGCTTCAGATCCTTGCTTAAGCCACTGCTTGAGCCATAAGATGCGAGAATTAGGACTCTTAGACTGCGGAAGAGGTAGTGGAGGCGGCTGAGCCTACCTTGTGGCCTACCACGTCTCCCGCTCATAATGAATACTTGTTCACATATACCTAAACAAATGATAACGTACAACTTTCAGTAGTTACACATAGTTTAAGACCAGACAAGCACAAGCACATAAATACGACTCTAATTCTAGCCTATCTGCACTGACACGCACTAAACAACTCAATCTCTAAAACCAAAAACCTGCAACGTCCTAGAAGCAAAAATTTAGACTAACTTTTTGCTTCGATTCTTTTAGTTGTCAACTTTCAGTGTAGAATCTGATTAACTTAGTTAACTAATCTTTACCAATTTGATTAACAATAGCGTTTACATCCCACTTAAGCATCCAATGGCTAAAGAATACATACATGTGGTTACAATGTTTGGGAAATAAACCCTATAAAAGAGAGACTATATACCTTATAAAGTACAATGCTAATCTGAAAAGACTCCTTGTCCACCAACCTAATTCATGTACTCTGCATGGCTCACTGCAAGAAATCTAGGAGGGGGTGAGCTTTAAAAAAAATCCCGTAAGAAATACATGTAGGAGCAAGATAGAGAAAACATGATGCTTATGATTAGAAAACATGCATAGTAATTTAAATCTGGGAATATAATCGTTATGCATTCGAAAACATAGATCATAAGCATGTTCAAACATACATCAAAAACATAATTCAAAATCATAGGTCATAGTCATATTCGAAAGCATAAATCGAAAATATATATGAAAACATAGTCTGAAATCATAGGTAGAGACTAAGCAATGTCCTTATATTAATCATGCTCTAAACCATAAGTCCTTATCAGAAGGAGAAGTATGCCAATGGCCATGGTCTTACTGTAGATTGAATTAGGGTTATACAACTTCCAAAATCATAGTTGCGAAATCATAGTTACCGTTTCCGATCGTGTACATAGAGCAAAGCTTAAAGCATTACTCTAGTATAAGCGTGGGTACCATTTGGATCTCACCATGCGTTAAAGCTAATCGTGGGAATATTACATATCTCGTGGAAATGCTCACTTGTGTGACTACCACAGAGGCATCAATGATGGGCGCCAGCTCTCAAAACTTAGTTTTTGAAAACATAACGAAAACATGGATAGGCCAAAACAAAACCATGCTTTATGCTTGTTAAAATAGCCCACTTAATTCATATCAAAATAGGGTTTTGAAACATAGTACATGACTTTTGGAAACCTTTCGTAAAAACAGTGAGCTAGTTTATGTCTTAAGGATAGGTTTACAAAGCTTTAAAATAAATCTGAACGGTGGGGATCGGTCCCTTAGAAGCGGGGGATCGATCCCAAAAAGTCACAATATAAAACCCTTTTAAAATCATGATGAAGGATCGATCCTATGGCCCAAGGGATTGATCCTTAATGCACTATTATGCACTTTTTTGGTTTTTTTAAAGCCCCAAAACCATGCGAAATCAATAGGAAAACAATTTAAGAAGCTTATAAAATCTTTATTTCACAATAAAATGCTTTTGTTATGAATTAAAAGTATGATCTAAGCTAACCTATGGCCTAAGGGCAACTTTAAAGATCTAAGTTCCTAAGTCTTATCCAAAACCAATCATCATTATAAATCAAGTACTGAAAACAATTATAGTTGGTTTTTACTAACTTCTACATACACCTCTTACCTTAATCACACCACGGAATCGAGCTGAGGCAATGGCACCACTTACTCTTCCCTTTAACCGGATGCTTTCTTATTAGCCTAGCAACCAAATGAATTCAATGCATTACTTACTTATCCATAAACATGCTTAATCATTTACTTCTTGTACCATATATCTCTAACAACCTTATTAGTCACACTTTTACTCATTATTGACTCTCGATACCATAAATGCTTACTACCACCTATACAACTACTTAAAAGCGTCATAAATACCATTTAAGCTTTCATCCCTTCTATAATACACATTATATTATAGTTAAACCCTAAAAGTTCCTTATTGTTAAACCCTAAATCAAACTCTGCGATTTTCCCCATAAATCCACTTTAGCCAAATTATAGATCCTTCATACCCCTATCATGTATATTAAATTCACGGTTTAATAAAATACTTTACCTTCAAACCTTAGGTTTGACTAAGCCCAAAGACCTTCTTTCCAGCTTCTTCACTACAAGGAATTGTCATAAATGACTTTAGAACTATCATAAAAACATCATACATTCACACTTCGAAGATTAAAGATTTTCTCTCTCTAGTTTACCTTGAAAGGCTCTAAATTCTCTTTAAGATTTTGTTTTCAATCCTTCTCCCAACGCTTCCAAATGGATACATGTTGAAGAGAGTGGTTAGTAGAAGGAATGGCTTGAGTTTCCTAGATTGGGTTCCTTTCCTTTCTTCTTTTTCTCTCGTTCTTTCCCTTTTTCTTTCCTTTTTTCCTTTTCTTTCCTCTGGTTTCAAGTGATGCATGGGAGAAAAAATGAAAGCCAATCAAATTTTGGGGTATTTTAAGCTAATTGAGAGTAGGTAAGCCTTAGAGGATCAATCCCTTACTTGAGGGGATCGGTCCCTCAAGGCAAAATTACACTCCTAGTGACCCTCGGCAAAGAGGGGATCGATCCTGCAGGGTAGGCGACCAATCCCTTCTTAGTATAATGTACATTTTTACAGTTCTTTGGTAGGAGATCAATCCTTTAAGGCTAAGGGATCGATCCCTTCTTAGCATAATGTAATCCTACCCATTATCCTTCATAAGGGATCGATCCTCTAAGGAAGGGATCAATCTTTCATGCCAAAACTGCATTTTTCTGCAGATTTTCTTTTAGAAAATCATTCCCAAACCACACTGATTTTACTGCAAGCCATCATCCAAGGTTTTCAACCTTTTAAACACATCAAGCATACTGATATATACTTGCCTAGATTGATTTCTCACCATCATTCATGCCTTTTACCCATTTTCCATTTATTAACCATTTTATAACCTTATTT
Organism: Firmiana major; assembly: GCA_033439115.1. Classification (NCBI taxonomy): domain Eukaryota; kingdom Viridiplantae; phylum Streptophyta; class Magnoliopsida; order Malvales; family Malvaceae; genus Firmiana; species Firmiana major. Next base: position 36,633,867 of record CM065908.1, on the reverse strand, counting down.
AACCATAGTATGCAACCTAAACACCCAAAATGAACATTTTGCCACAACAATTGCATTTTTATTCATTAATACACTAAACTTGTCTTATTACACTTATAGAGTCCAAATAAAGTACAAAGAAATATAAGTTTTCAAAATTATTGTTTACTAACCTCATCAAGTCCTATATGTGGTGTATACACGCTAATAATATTCAAAACTTCTCTTCCTATAATTAACTTAAGCAAAATAATCCTATGCCCTTGTCTGTTAATGAGTACGACATCTTTTTGATACTCTTTTTCTATAATGATTCTTATACCATTATAATCTCTAAAGTTTGTATATCAGTTCTTACGAGGTACTATATCTGTAACTTTCTCCTCAGCCCGTTTGATCTCCTGGAAACACAAAATATTAACTTTCCTTATACTAACCTTTCAAATCTCAACTAATATATTGTTAAATATATTATGAGATTCTTACCTAAATTAATGGTTATGGACAAACTTTTTTATCCATCTCGCCTATTATGGTGCGGGAACTCTTGCATATTGATATCACCTTTAGGCATCGATTTGGCACGTCACTTCCAAATGACAACTTGGCAACTCTTGCATACTTTTCACTATATCCAGACTCTGATGTAGAGCGTCATTGTCTAAGGAACACCCTAAAAAAGTTCTTTAATTGGTTCATTTCGTTGAGTTGGACGAGTTTTACAGCCGATTTTATTCGGATTTGAATTCGATTGTCTAGTTATATAACACGCAACACAGGGAAAATCATTTGTCATACTTGTTACAAGTATTCACTTAACCATCAATTTGTGGAGAAATTTAATATTTGTAAAATTTATTATGGACCTTGTTTTCTAAGTCTCGAATTTTCGAACACTTGAATTGTGATTAGGGGACATCCACAAGTTACTCGTCGTCTTTTATCTCTAGATTCTAAATTTCTCATTCACCACCTTTGAAAGGTTAGCATAGCAATTGCAATTGTTATTTTATTCACCAATTGATCTAGTCAAATTTTCAATTGTTCGCAATCGAAATTAGTTGAAAATTTCCATGAATGGTTCTATTAACACCCTATCAATGACTTCTCGCACCCTATTCACTAAAAGGATACCATCCTCAAACTTAAAAATTAGAATTATTCCAGATAACCTATAAATTTTATTGTTTTTCCCATTCTCTCCTCCATCTCAAAACCTGCACAACCAACCTTTCATTCATTATTTTATGTCTTAAACCTTATACACAATCAATCAAATTTTTATATCTCACAAATTCTCATAGCCATCCCTTCAATTTTTTTCAAAAAATATGATTTAAACAATAAATTTATATTAATTTGTTAAATTTGAATTTGAATATTGTTTTTTGCTCTGATTTCTTTTGTTTTTTTTTTTTTTCAACGATTTTGGCGGAAGCCATGCTTTCGCCCAACATAGAAGCTCGGCCGAAGCTCTTTCGCCAAGCACGGAAGCTTGGCAAAAGCTTATTCATAATAGGGAAACGAAGCAGAATTTGGAAAGAGACGAACACCCACAAGCTTATTCATAAAGGTAGGTGTGCAGTAGCAAGAAGGAAGTAGGAAATTGTAAAATAAAGTTAAAAATTACTTGCAGAAGAAGATGAAAGCGTGAGTTGGTCGGGACATTCGATCCGCTTAAACTTTAAGCTTCACTATCCTGTCTTTGTAGTTCCATCTTTGCTTTGTTTAAGCATTTTTTCCCCTTCAATTTCTTTTCTTCACCTGTCCGGTTGACTATTACATGGATAAGGAGGACTAGAGTAGCCTTGGATTTGGTCTAATTAACAAAAACAGTTGAGCTCTGCTCCTGGAGATGGAATTTCCGGGAGCTCTGTTCAGAAATTTCCGAAAATATGAAAAATGTGAAATTTTGAAAGAATAATTATGTAAATTTGTATAAAGATTATTTGGTACCAAAAAAAAAAAAAAAAAACCCCTTAAAATTGGTAGTGAAATGTAAATGATAAGTGGTTAATAGAATTTCTCATCTTCCAATTATATACATGACTAGTGAAGAAAAGGTCCTATTATCGCACATGCCGAAACAAGCATTCAAGAATCTAAAGAAAAACTTAATGCAACTGGCTAACCATCAATTTCCACCAAGGAAAGAACGGCCCCAAGCATGGGGAAAACTTTTTTTGCAGCTATCGAGATAATATCACAACGGAAACCGAAAATTTGTCAATTATTCTTAAACTACAAGTAACAAATGACAATGTTTGCGAGAAACAAGAAACATAAAAAAAAAAAAAAATTGAAACGGAGGTAGACATCCATAAGTCCAAAACGTACCAGCATTAGTGAGACTGACAACTCAATTATGCCATCTATGCCTGCAATTGCATACAAATATCAACCTAAGTAAATAGAACGTAGGAAAAACAGAACTATGTCCAAAAGTCTACAATCTGCAACTTCAGGTTTAGCTACAATCTTAGTTATCTGCATGAGCGTACCTTGTTTGCAATGTTGTTTGAGAGCCAGTCCAGTCCCTCATACAGTCCTTCACCAGAAGTGGCGCATGTGCTCTGGATGTACCTGCAAAATATATTATATTAAGGGTGACATACAGACCCACAAAAAGCGAGGTCAGACAGAGAGAGAGAGAGAGAGAGATGTTCATCTCACCAGTGGCGCTGGCGGAGAGAATGAAGGCCAAGCTTATCGGTAATCTCAGCAGCATTCATAGCATTAGGAAGATCTTGCTTGTTCGCAAATACTAACAGCACAGCATCCCTCAGCTCATCCTGACAACAAGCATAAATTGTACATTAAATTTCAGCACAAAGCACCCTCCAGAGTGCAGCTTTTAATAATTTCACAACTGTGTTCATTGGAATCATTGCACCAGTAATAAGAAATTTTATACATAAGTACCTCATTCAGCATCCTGTGCAACTCATCTCTAGCTTCAACCACACGGTCACGATCATTGCTATCAACCACAAAAATAAGTCCTTGTGTGTTTTGAAAGTAATGTCTCCACAATGGTCGGATCTATGTAGAAAATCAAACCAAATAAGCCAGCTGAATAATTAAGGTAAACGTAAAACATAAACACTTCTTCATTATTCTAACAGATCTACCAAGATCTAATATATACTCAAAACAAAATGTCCAATTTTGACAGCTAAGTATCCACCTTTGCATATAAGTAACAGACATCTAGCATGTGTTCTCTCCTTTCATGGAACTAAACACATTCAGGATATCAAGATGCTTAATTAGTGATGGAACATATGAGACAAGCACAATACCGTCCACAATCACACCCTACTACAAGCATGCAAAAAATTATAAAGCAAAGAGCCAAGATTGTAATAAACAGAACATATCCATAGACAACCTAGATTTTTTCCTCTGATGAAATCTTTACAGTTAATATTAACATGTTTAAATAAAAACTAAACCTCACTACCTTGTCCTGGCCACCAACATCCCAAACAGTGAAGCTGATGTTCTTGTATTCCACGGTCTCAACATTGAAACCTACAAGATTATAATATCTCATAGTTAGCCATATCCTTCTTCGAAACAAAGTTCATTGGCATAACAAATGTTAAACTTTCTAAAGCAAAAAAAGCGACTTACCAATGGTGGGAATGGTAGTGACAATCTCTCCCAACTTCAGCTTGTAAAGAATGGTGGTTTTACCAGCTGCATCAAGCCCAACCATCAGTATACGCATCTCCTTCTTGGCAAAAAGCCGGCTGAATAGCTTTGTGAAAGACAGCCCCATTTTTCAAGTCTGCCAAACACCAAAATCCACATATCAATCTCCAAAAAGCATTAATTTAATTTGAAAATAAAAATGAATAGTAGTATTCAAGATCAGAGTAGATCCAATAGCCCAAATTTAGAACCAGTATAAGATCATCAAGGAACAATCGGAAACAAAAAGGCTAGAATTGATCCAGATCAACACATATAAGTCATAATTAGATCTATTACGATATGAATTCAATTCGAAATATGCAGATCGAAGCAATTTAACGGACTTACAACACTTCCAGGACTCAGATCAGATGAAACTACGCAAGGAATTGAAAATTCAACAGATTTAACACAGAAAAAAAAAATGAAGTCGAATTTTAAAAGAAAAAAGCAGATCCGTAAAGATAAGCTAAATTAGAGCAAAATTAAGTGAGAAATGAAAATCTTTTCGGTTTTGAGAAGAAAGAGAGAAACTTGCCCGAGAGAAATGCGAGCGGTTATCACGCGCAGTTGAACGAAGGAGAAGCGAATTTCAATCCCTTTCTCTCTCTTAAAATCAAAGAAGCTGTCCTTTACGCGGATTTGGAGATCGAATATTTATAGATCCAAAGAGAATCTTAGTTTGAGGGAACATCTTCTTCAATTTATTTTATTTTTTTATATTTTTCTAAAAATTTACAATTAGTTAGGGGTAGTTTGTTTTTGTTTTTGTTTTTGTTTTCTGTTTTCTGTTTTTGTTTTCAATTTTTTGGAAAACAAAAACAAAAAATATGTTTGGTATTGATTTCTGTTTTAAAAAAACGAAAATGAAAATGAAAATTTTCAAAATTGTTGGAAACAAGAATTTGATGTTTTCATTGTTTTCGGAAATATGTTTTCATTTTTGTTACTGTTCATAAATAAGTGAACAGTATTTATATATTAATATAATATTAATATATTTTCATAATAAAATTATAAAATAAAATTAATTAATTTTTTAAAATAAAAATAACATTAATGTTTAATATAAAATATTATTTAATTAAAAAATAGTTTAATTTTAATATATTTATTTTAAATTAGAAAAATTGAAAAATATAAAAAATAACAAGAAATAGCATAAACTATAATATCATAATATTTTTAATTTAAACTTGTATAATAATTGATTGAATATATTATAAATTTAAATAATATAATTTATTATAATTTAGATATGTTAATAATTAATATTATTGCTAATTGCTATTATATAATATATTTAATAAATATTTTATTAAATGATATTATTATTTAATATTATATATTTTTAATTAAATTTAAAACATATCACTCTTAACATAAAATAATTTAATATTATTAAAAAGTGAATACTTGACATTAAATAAAATTACTTATATTAAATATAACATGTTTTAATAATATATATTTTTTATAAATTACTTAGTTAAATATATTTTTTTAGTAATTTAATATTATTTCAATTAAAGTAAATAATATTATTAAATATAGGTAATAATTTATTAATTCATATTATTATTTAATATATAAAATTTAAAATGTTTATTAATCTCCATTATTATCTAATAAAATTAATATTAAAAATTTATTTATTATTATTTTAATTGAATTATTTTTTAAGTAATTATTTTATTTAATATTATATTTAATTATAATAAAATTTAAATAATATTAAATTTTAATATGATTAAAAGTAGATATTTCATATTAGTATTAAATATTATAAATAATATAATTTAATAATATGTACATAATATTATATAATAAATATATTATTATTTTTGTTCAATTTTTAAATTTTATTTTGTGATTGAATTATTGTATCTAAATCAGTTTAAAAATTTGTTCTGAATACGTAACAATTTTAACCAAACATGTTTTTTGTTTTTAGAAATCGAAAACAAAACAAACTAAAACAAAAACAAAAATTTCAGAAACAAGAAACACAAAACAGAAAACAAGAAACGATACCAAACGACCCCTTAGTGTCACGCCTGCATTTTGACTATGTGTTTTAGAAGAATTTTAAAATTTTAAAATTTTGAAGGATTTTAAAAGAAAAAAATTATTTTAAAATCTATCCATTTGAGATATTAGTATTTCTAAAAAATATTTGAATAAATATTTTTTAGAAGTAATTTAGATTATTAAAATTTGATGAAATAAAAAAATAATTCTAAAATAATGATATTAAATATAAGAAAAAAATATAAAAGAAAATATACAATATATAATGTTGGTATTATTAGATTTGTAAAATTTATAAATATCATTAATAACAAGTGTTGTTGCTCGATTACAACAATGTCAAATTGCAAATGTCTTTATCTCGATCTTCGTGTCACGTGTTCTAGAATGCTTCTGCAAAAGAGAGAAAGATCAGAGGGACGCAGGGGTTCTTCCCTGCGTTGGCACTCCGATGCTTAAGTTAGCCAGAGAATTGAGCAGAGTTTCAGTAGGGAAATTCAGAATTAGGTTAATGAATCATACCTGACCCCTATTTATAGGGATTTACTTGTCATTAATTACATTTTTGCCCTTTTTATCTTACTCAGGGTTTGTATCATTTCTCACATGTTTTATTTGTGCGCCACGTGTCATTCTTTTATTATTCTTTTATCATGCACAACAATTGCTCCCCACTCTTTCGCTAGGTATAACCTTGCGGAAGAGTATATATGTTCTCATTGTAGCCTCAAGTCAAGTCCTTACATTAGATTCTGAAGTCAAATTCTCTGGCCTTCTAATTCTCAAGCTCTTGTTTTGAGTGCGTGGCTTACCTCGCGCATTTTTCGCTTCAAGCCCTTTGTTTGTGTGCTTAGCTTACATCGCGCATTTTTCGCTTCAAGCTCTCGCACATTTTCTTCGTGGCTTACCTCGCGCATTTTTCGCTTCAAGCCCTTGCTCATTTTCTTCATGGCTTACCTCGCGCATTTTTCGCTTCAAGCCCTTGGTTGTGTGCTTAGCTTACATCGCGCACTTTTCGCTTCAAGCTCTTGCACATTGTCTTCGTGGCTTACCTCGCGCATTTTTCGCTTCAAGCCCTTTGTCTTGAGTGCGTGGCTTACCTCGCGCATTTTTCGCTTCAAGCCCTCGCACATTTTCTTCGTGGCTTACCTCGCGCATTTTTCGCTTCAAGCCCTTGCTCATTTTCTTCGTGGCTTACCTCGCGCATTTTTCGCTTCAAGCCCTTGGTTGTGTGCTTAGCTTACATCGCGCACTTTTCGCTTCAAGCTCTTGCACATTGTCTTCGTGGCTTACCTCGCGCATTTTTCGCTTCAAGCCCTCGCACATTTTCTTCGTGGCTTACCTCACGCATTTTTCGCTTCAAGCCCTTGCTCATTTTCTTCGTGGCTTACCTCGCGCATTTTTCGCTTCAAGCCCTTGCTCATTTTCTTCGTGGCTTACCTCGCGCATTTTTCGCTTCAAGCCCTTGGTTGTGTGCTTAGCTTACATCGCGCACTTTTCGCTTCAAGCTCTTGCACATTGTCTTCGTGGCTTACCTCGCGCATTTTTCGCTTCAAGCCCTTTGTCTTGAGTGCGTGGCTTACCTCGCGCATTTTTCGCTTCAAGCCCTCGCACATTTTCTTCGTGGCTTACCTCGCGCACTTTTCGCTTCAAGCCCCTGCACATGTGTAGCTGGTGCGATCAGTCATTTATCAATTATGTGCGAATCTCAACAGCCAATAAAATATCAATATGGCATAAATAATAATTCAACAAATTAAATTTCAACCCATAGTTGAATTAACAAAAAATAATATTAAATGTCATAAAGTCTCGCTGCCAGTGTAGTTGCAAGTGGTTGATATTCCGCGTTTTTGCTATCCTCTTGCCTTGTGACCTTTCCATCTTCTTTCAAGGCATTGGTGATGGCTTAGGTAGCCCGACGATGGTAAGGGTTTCTTTTCTTTGAACTCCCTTACATGTAGTTCAGTGTCGGTATCCTTTTCATCACTTCTTCTTGAGTGATATATTTATCTGCTCTAGAGAACAAGTCTGAGATCGTCGTTGGCTGATCTAAAGATAGCGACTCTTGCAACTTTTCAGACCTTGTCCCTTGTAGCATAGCTGTCACAGCTACTCCAACTTGTAGATCATGTATTTCAATAGTAGCATTACGGAACCGATCCACATAGCTTTTGAGTGATTCCTTGCTCCCCTGCCTTAAGGTAAGCAGATATGTGGCCTCCTTCCTTTTCTGGCTTTTTATCACAAAGGCCTTCAGGAATTCGCTTCTTAATTGATTGAAAGACGAAATAGACCCCTCTGGCAAACTATTAAACCATTTTAGTGCATGGTCAGTTAAAGTTGAGGGGAATGCTCTACTCATGATCTCATCCTCCCATCCATGTAATAGCATCAATGACTCATAGTTCTGAATGTGGTCATAAGGATCAGTTTTTCCCGTATACATCGTCATCTGCGGCATTTTGAATTTTGGGGGCAGCGGTTTTCCCATGATCGTTGTACTGAATGGGATTCTCCTTCTCTGGTTTTCTTCAGTCTGAACCAACCTTTTCTCTTCTAAGATTCGTTCCACAATTCTTTTCATATAAGTGGCAACTTGTGCCTTGGAGACAGGTCTGTTTTGCACTTTCTTAGCATCGTATGCATCATCTTGGCCGCAGTCCATAGCTTCTTTCCTGTTACCTTGAGTTCGGTTTTGATGAGTCTGAGATTGAAAGTTTGTCATTCCAGTTTCAAGGTTTCGTGCTGGATCTATTTTCGAGTCTCTCTCAACATGAGACCCTGTCATTCCCACATCTTTGATTTCGTTGTTTGGTGGGCTGTTTGTGTTCTGGGGCCAAGGATCTTCGACGCCCAAATATCCAGAGTCTACTCGAGCCGGACCCTCAAGGTTTCTAGTACTTTGGCGTCTCCGATTAGCAACAATCTCCCGTGTTGAATTCTTTGTACCACGACGCCGTAGTTTTTTGACACTCTGATGTCTCTAGTTCATTGGAGTCTCGCGCATGGGGTCTTCCGTAACTTGGTGCTGCAAGCCTTCCGAGGCCTCACGCACATGGTCTCCCATACCCTGACGCCTCATATCTTCCTCAGTCTCACACATAGGGTCTCGTGGGGCCATGCCGCGAGGATCTCGCGTACCCCTGTCGTGAGGGTCTCGCGCAGAAGGGTCTCGAGTAAGCTGGCATCCCCGCGTTATGAGTGCGCCACGTGGCGCGCGAAGAATGCGCCACGTGGCGCACGAAGCAAACGGAGGGTCTTGCGCGGCCATGCCGTGAGAGTTTCGTGCACCCCTGCCGTGAGGGTCTCGCGCTCCACTGCCGTGAGAGTCCGCCGTGGGCATGCCGTGAGGGTTCAATGCGGGTATGTCGTGAGGGTCCAATACAGTCGTGCCGCGAGAGTCAGGTGCGGGCATGCCGCGAGGGTCCAATGCATGCATGCCACGAGAGTCAGGTGCGGGCATGCCGCGAGGGTCCAATGCAGGCATGCCGCGAGAGTCAGGTGCGGGCATGCCGCGAGGGTCCAATGCCGGCATGCCGCGAGGGTCCAATACACGCATGCCGTGAGGGTCCAATGCAGGCATGCCGTGAGGGTCCAATACACGCATGCCGTGAGGGTCCAATGCAGGCATGCCGTGAGGGTCCAATACACGCATGCCGTGAGGGTCCAATACAGTCGTGCCGTGAGAGTCAGGTGCGGGCATGCCGCGAGGGTCCAATGCAGGCATGCCGCGAGGGTCCAATGCAGGCATGCCGCGAGGGTCCAATACACGCATGCCGTGAGGGTCCAATGCAGGCATGCCGTGAGGGTCTTGCGGCATGTTGCCATAAGAGTCTGCCGCGGGTGTGCCGCGAGGCTCTGTCGCGAATGTGCCACGAGGGTCTGCCGCCAGTGTGCAGGGAGGCTCTGTCGCTAGTGTGCCGCGAGGGTCTGCCGCCAGTGTGAGGGGAGGCTCTGTCGCGAGTGTGCCGCGAGGGTCTCCCGCATCAGGGCTTTGCGCAGTTCGCCCTTCTCCTACCAAATTCTGGACGGTCAGCGGCAGGTTTACTTGCGGAAAGGCTCCCTTGAACAAACCAACCATAGTCCGCAGTGCTTCGATGGTTTCTTCCCTCTGCTTCTGTATGGCTTCAAATTCGGCTACAGGAACTATCACCATATCCGACCCTCTCTCTCTCGAAACGTCATCACCCCAGTCAGTCATTGGAGAGCTCGCTATATTCTCACTTTCTTCACTTCTGATTGCTGTTGAGCGTGTTCGTACCATCGTTGTCGAAAGCTTTTCTTCTGATTCCCACAGACGGCGCCAATTGTTGTTGCTCGATTACAACAATGTCAAATTGCAAATGTCTTTATCTCGATCTTCGTGTCACGTGTTCTAGAATGCTTCTGCAAAAGAGAGAAAGATCAGAGGGACGCAGGGGTTCTTCCCTGCGTTGGCACTCCGATGCTTAAGTTAGCCAGAGAATTGAGCAGAGTTTCAGTAGGGAAATTCAGAATTAGGTTAATGAATCATACCTGACCCCTATTTATAGGGATTTACTTGTCATTAATTACATTTTTGCCCTTTTTATCTTACTCAGGGTTTGTATCATTTCTCACATATTTTATTTGTGCGCCACGTGTCATTCTTTTATTATTCTTTTATCATGCACAACAACAAGAAAAATTAAAATATATATTATATTTAAATAAAATAATTTTTTTAATTTTATATTTAAGGGTGGGTCATGTGTAATAAAGTAATGGTAGTTTTAGATAAATTTTAAAAAACCTTTTTAGGTGGATTTTAAAAATAAAATTTGAGTATTTCAAAATCTCTCTTGAAATTCGTGGGTTTGTCTTGCAAAATATTGACTTTCCTATAAAATCATGGGATCTCATGATTGACTTGCAAATTACATTTTTTATCCATTCAAAAAATTAACAAAATATTTAAATTATATTTTTATCCATTCATAAAATAATCAAAATTATATTTTTATCCCAATCCACTACTATTTCAAGCAATCAACTTCTTTTAATTATATTCAATTTATAATATAGGAAAAAATAAGAGCAGTTGACAAATATTTTGTATTAGTCAATTTCTCTATATCAAGATAATCTTTTATTGATGGCAATCGACTACCAAGGAGTTGATTGTCCATTAAATAATGAATGTTTTATTAATAGTAGTTGACTGTTTTACTACAGTAGTCCACGGCTATGTGTCTAGTAAATTATTATCATTAATGTTAATTATTATAGTTTATACTTATTATTATGATTTATGCTTATACTTATTAATTTTAAGATTAATTATTATAATTTTACGTTTATTATAATGCATTTAAGCTTATCGTCATAAATTTTACATGTCATTATCACAGTTTTATAATTTTTTTTATGTTTATATGCTTATTCTCATCGATTAAGCTCATAAATTTTATGAATAATTATTATATTTTTATACTTATTTTAGTGTATTTACACTTATTCACATTCATTTTATAATGAATCTCATAAATTTTAACGGTTAATTATCATAATTTTATGTTTATTCTGGTATTTTTACATTTATTCTCAATCATTTTACAATGAATCTCATATATTTTACATTTAGATATCATATTTTATGTTTATTCTATTGTATTTATGTTTATTCTTATTCATTTTACGATAAATCTCACAAATTTTACAGTTAATTATCATAGTTTAATGATTTTTTTAGTGTTTCTTTGCTTATTTTCATTCATTTTTACAATGAATCTTATAAATTTTACTGCTAGTTATCATACTTTTATACTTATTCTAGTATATTTACGCTTATTCTCATTCATTTTGCGATAAATCTCATATATTTTACGGTTAATTATCATATTTTTATATTTATTCCAGTGTATTCATTTTATGATGAATCTTACAAATTTTATGGTTAATTGTCATAATTTTATATTTATTCTAGTCTATATATTTAATCTCATTCATTTTAAGATAAATCTCATAAATTTTAATATTAATTATCATATTTTTATGTTCATTCTAGTGTATTTACGCTTATTCTTATTCATTTTACGATTAATCTCATAAATTTTACAGTTAATTGTCATATTTTTATGTTTATTTTAATGTTTTTACACTTATTCGTATTCATTTTACGATGGATCTTATAAATTTTAAGGTCTGTTATCATTTTTTTTTAGGTTTATTCTAGTGTTTTTATGTTTATTCTCATCCATTTTATGATGAATCTCATAAATTGTATGATTAATTATCTTACTTTTTATGTTTATTCTAGTGTATTTATACTTATTTTGATTCATTTTACGATGAATCTCATAAATTTTACAATTAATTATCGTATTTTTTATCCTTATTCTATGTATCTACTATTATTCTCATTAATTTTATGATGAATCTCATAAATATTTTGGTTAATTATCATATTTTTATACTTATTGTGGTGTATTTATGCTTATTCTTATTCATTTTACGATAAACCTAATAAATTTTACGCTTAATTATAATAATTTTTTCACTTATTATAATATTTTTACGTTTATTCTCATTTATTTTACAATGAATCTCATTAATTTTACGGTTAATTATCATAATTTTTACCCTAATTATAGTGTATTTACACTTATTCTTATTCATTTTACGATGAATTTTATCAATTTTACAGTTAGTTATCATATTTTTATGCTTATTCTAGTGCATTTACGTTTATTCTCATTCAGTTTATGATGAATCTTACAAAGTTTGCAAATAGTTATCATAATTTTATTCTTATTCTAGTGTATTTACACTTATTCTAGTGTATTCACACTTATTCTGTCAAACCCGTATTTTTATGTAGCTTGTTCCTTATGATTTATACATGTACATACATGTATTAAGTTATTTAAATCATAAGAAGAGTATTTACTATATTTAAGTGTTAGTGAAATGCTTTAACACTTAAAAGCTACATAAAGGCCTAATGTGAGCTATGAGGGCCACAGGTTAAACCGAATCGATCTAAATCATTCTGACTGAAGAGAAGAACTTATGATGTGAAAATATAGAAAGTTCATGAAGGAAAGTTAGTTTGATTTAGTTCCGAACACAGAGAACGAGAGTAAAAGCTAAAAAGGGTAAAATTGACCTTTTTAGCGAGTTAAGGTATTTCGGACATATTTACCTACCGAGAATGGTTAAAACGTAAAGACGAGAGTGTAAAACATAAGATATGACACTTTCAAAATTTTGAAAAAAAAGTCAACTTGATCAATGATTAAGGAAAAAGTCAACTATAGTTAAGAAAAGTGGACTTTTACCATAGTTGACTAACCATGGTTAGGAATTAACCTAAGTATAGAGAAAAAATTAGAAAAAAATATTCTTAGTCAGAATACAAGATAATCATCCCTGGAAGTAAGAAAAATTTATTCAGAAGGATTCCGGATTCAATTTAATGGTTAAAAATGCAATGGGTCAAAGTTGAAAATTTTAAAGCCCATTAAGGTATCATAAGTGTGGGCAGAATTCGGGAAGCCCAATGGGCCAAATTATTGGGCCAATTTGTGGGCCCAATATTGAGACAATTGAAGGCCAATAGATAGTAAAAATTTCAGCCCAAAAGCCCAAAGAAAAAGCCCAAACCGAGAAACCCAATTAAAAAGCCCATTAGTATAAGTTAAAAGTCATTAATGAAAGGTAACAAAGTCTAAAATGATAACCATTACCTAAACTTTTTGGAAGTCAATTAAGGTGGCTGGATTTTAGCTTAATGACTAAGTAATGGACTTATAAATATCAGCCAACACATAATTATCTTCATCCTTTCATTTTCGGCAAAGTGAAGAAACCATAACCGAAAAGTTTTCCAAGCTTTCTCTCATTAGAAATCACTAGGAAAAAGGCATATTTGGAACTTGCAATCTTCATGAAAGTTGTTCCAAATTGAGAGGAGAGTGACATATGTTGGAATTGGCTATCAAGGAGCCATAGTGTGCAAACAGTGAGACTCCAAAGTTTCAGCCAAGTGTGAACACAAATCCTAGGTATATTTTCAAGCTTCTAAATTCATATATGTTAATGTATGAATGATTTTAAGTATATTGGTATATGTTTGATGGATTGAAACACATGAAAACACTATGAACATGTGATGGTGGAAAGTTGGTGTATGAGTTTTGATAAATACCCATGTGATTTTAAGACATGTATAGGTTGATATGCATGTAGACATGATTATGGCATGGTTAGTTATAATCAGTTTGTTCATATGGATGATGGTATGATATTAGCACATAAGGTGTTTGATAAAATGCCAACATGAACTATAGGAAAGGCTTAAGACATGCCAACCAAGTGTTTGTAAAAATGCCTAAGTGAATTGGCTAAAGAAATGGACATGGACGACATGCCATGGTGTGACCGACGGCATGGGATGCTCTCGACCATGGCATGTGGCCGAGAGGTCCAATGGGTCAAGCCCAATTATTTTAGGCCCAATGTGATATAATAGGTCTAGGAAAAGCCCAATAAGAGTTGGTGGGCCCTACAAGCCCAATAGGTCCAACGAAAATGAATAGTAAAATGGAAATGGGCTTAAGGCATAATTAGGCCCATTAAGGTTTATTAAAGCCCATTAAGGGAAATAGACTATATTTACTATGAAATACAGTAGGAAAAGTATAATTAACCTGATAAATGGTTATATGCAGCTCCAGAGATTATTGGATGAGCAAATCGGACTGCTGGATCGAGCAGCGTTGAGAAAGTAAAATTTCTCGAGTGATTGCAGGTAAGGGACTTTTGTGAGTAGTTAGAGATACTTACACGTATTTTTATCTGCTTTTACATTCACTTAAAAACTCTGAGGATCAGAGAAAGTGAATAATAATTATTGTGACCCGATAGTGGCAAATTATGATTTTACCCTTAGTTAGGAAAAAAGTCAACTTTTGTGAAAAGTTGTAAAAAGCATAGAAACCACCATTTTGAGTGTTTTACTGTTGTTTAGCAGAAGAATAAATAGATGGGCTAATGATTTTAAGGTTGATGTGAATTAAGCACACTTTATAGTGCTGATTTTGATGTTTTGAAAATCATCCATTTTTAAAGAGCCATCTATCATATTATGTGAGAATAAATCGTGCTAGAGCACAGCTCACACTTGATTTCATATATTTTTCACATATATTAGTGCTAGATTGTGATTTGCACTAGATTTTTATGACATGTATGATAGAGTGCTGGAGTTATTACTCGTACTCAGTTTTATATGATATATGCATGAGAGAGTGCTGGAGCGATTAGCTCGTACTTGAGTTTTACATGAGATGCATGACAGAGTACTGGAGCGTTGCTCGTACTCGATTCTTCATGATTTATACATGACATAGTACTGGAGCTATTGCTCGTACTTGATTTGATGAGTTTTGTGCATAACATGGTACTGAAGCTATTGCTCGTACTTGATTTGAAACATGAACTATGCATGACCTAGTTGCTGGAGGTTTACTCAAGCTAGAGTTGAGTTTGTGATGTGAAATAGTGTTTGAGCGGAGTGTCGACTTTGATGAATAGTAATCTGTCTAGAAAACATTGATTTTTCAAAAACTATTCCCCAACCTGTGTATCAACAGACACAAAACCAGTCTCCTCCAGAGTCTCCTCCAGCTTCAGTCATAACGGAAAATATGGCAAACGAGCTAAATGTTCTTGAAAAAGAATTTGTCCTTGATAAAACCCACTTGCACAATGATTTCTATTCTGTTAAAAACACTGATAAAAGACTATGGTTTTTTAAGAACTTCCTTTCTTCAAGAAAAGAAATTCAAAATGATTATTATGATTTTGTTCTACAAAATAAAATTCACATTTTATTCTTCGATTGGTTTGAAATATATGCTCAAAAACATGATATTTCTTATCCTTTCAAAACTCTTAATCCTGTCACCCTCAGGAAAAAACAAACTTCTATTTGGGAAACTACCTCTGGATCCATAGAATCAGAACATCCTCCGTTTAGGAATATCTCTTTCTCTCATGCAGACCAAAAGGTAGACGCCTGTCCAGTCAAAACACCACAGGATTCCGATTCCATTAATATTAAAAATATTCTTTTACAAAACAATTTTACTAATGTTTCTCTTAAAACCATTAGTAAACAGCTTTCTCGTCTTGACCAAGCAAAAGCTCCAGTCACAACAGTCAATAAGCCCACAACTTCAAAACCACTCATAGAACACTAAAAGGTTAACCCAGTGTTCAAACCATTCCAGGTTTCAAACTCTGCAAAAACTGAAGTTTCCTCAAATAAACTTGAGTTCCTTCAAGCTATCCAGCAAAAAATACTCTTTAGTTATCCCTTCTTCCAGCCAAACATCAAAACTCGCTGAAGAAACTCAACAAAGTGTCTCAGTTTTACAAAAATCCAGCCCAAAATCTGGCCAAAGCTCTTCTGAAGATGACCAGTCTTCATCTCTAGAACTCAACAAAGTCAATTGGTACAATCCAAAACCACTTGCCATTCAGCCAAGATATCCAGAAATTGAACTAGGAAATCAACCAAGTACGATAGTTCAACCCAGGTATAACGCGTCTTCTATCTACGAATGGAATATAGATGGAATGTCAGAATACCAAATCCTTAATCTCGTTCAACAAATGACGATGGCGTCAAATGCGTATAAAACCCAACAAAATACCACAGATAAAACTGTTGCTGAACTTCTTATAGCAGGATTTTCAGGTCAACTTAAAGGATGGTGGGATTACCATCTAAAACCCTCAGATCAATTCGAAATCTTAAATGCGATTCAAACCGGTGATGAAGATGAACCAATCTTAGATCACTTAGGAAACCCTATCCAAGATGCGGTATCAACTCTTATATTCTCTGTTATTAAGCACTTTATAGGAGATCCATCCCATCTTAAAGATAAAAATGCTGATTTATTATCAAATCTTAAATGCAGGAATCTTAGTGAATTCCAATGGTACAAATCCACTTTCCTCACTAGGGTCATGCTTAGAGATGATTCAAACCAACCCTTCTGGAAAGAAAAGTTCCTTGCCGGTCTTCCAACTCTCTTAGGAGAAAAGGTCAGAACCAAAATCCGTGAAACTATGGGCACCCATACAATCCCATACGATCAACTTACCTATGGAGAACTTATCAGTTTTACCCAAAACCAAGGCTAATTAATTTGCCAAGATCTCAAACTCAGAAAACGCCTGAAAAAGGAACTCAGGCAATCCAAAAAAGAATTAGGTTCTTTCTGTAAACAGTTTGAATACTTTGACCATGAAAAGCCATGTCACGGCCAATGTAGCAAAAGACCAGAAAAACCCAAATTCACCAAGCCCAAAAAACCCTTTAGGCATAATTACAAAAAACCTTTTTGGAACCAAGCCCAAGAAGAAAAACCTGCCATTTATCCAGAAAAGGCCTAAAACCTTCTTGGCCCAATACAAAAAATCGGGATATCAAATGTTTTAAGTGTGGCAAAATGGGCCACATTTCTAGGTATTGTCATCTATCCAAAAAAATCTAACAACTACAATTAGATCAAGGTACTCTTGAAAAAATCCAGGCTCTCTTCGTCCAAAATTCTTCTAAATCAGAAACAAGCTCAGACGAAACTTCTGATCTTCAACTTGATGAAATAGCCTCCCAAACTGATTCTTCCAGCGACTCAAAAACTCTTAATATGCTTTCAAAAGACCAGAGTCTTCTTCTTTATATGGTTCAACATGTTAATGACCCAGAAATCCAGAAGAATTTTCTCGAACAACTCAAAAAATCTCTTGAATCAATTCCAGAAAACAAAACCACCCGTCCAGGTCCCTCGACAAACCTCTATGATCTCAAAACCATTATAGAATCCAAAAAATCTTCAAAAACATCTTCTCTGTCCATTAACGATATCTACAAAGATATCAAAATCCTCAAAACTGAAGTCAAAAAACTCAAAGAAAAGCAACAGCATGATTCTGAAATTATCCAGTCTCTTCTTGCCAAAACCAACTTAGAATCCAGTGATAGTGATCATAGTGACCAGGATTCTAAAACCAATAAAATTGAAAATATTGAAACTGTTCCAGAAGATTTTCTCTTTGTTTTAAAAGAAATTACTTCTAGGAAATATTTTATTAAAATCTCATTAATCTTTTCAAATGATCTTCAAATTGATACTGTTGCCTTATTTGACACAGGGGCAGATTTAAACTGTATCAAAACTAGTTTAATACCAAAACGTTTTCACCAAGAAACTTCTGAGAAACTTACTTCTGCTAACAATTCCAAAATGGATATTAAGGGAAAAACAGAAGCAAGCATTTTTAATAAAGGATTTTATATCAAAACTTCTTTTGTTTTAGTCAATGATATACATCATTTTCTCATATTAGGGACACCTTTCATTAATTTAATTACTCCCTATAAAGTTTCTTATGATGGAATATCTTTCAAAACAAAAAATGTCAAAATAAACTTTGATTTTATCGAAAAACCCAAAACTAGGAATCTTAATATAATTAAAGCTAATTCTATTTACAATAACGAAATAGCTTTATTAATTAAGGGAAAACAGAATGATATTTTGTTTTTGAAACAAAATCTTCAATTACAAAAAATTAATACTCAACTAGAAACAGAATCTTTTCAAAAATAGATTTTAAAAATCAAAACTCAATTTGAAAAAGAAATTTGCTCTGACCTACCAAATGCCTTTTGGAATAGGAAACAACATGCCGTTGACCTTCCTTATGAGTCAATTTTTAGTGAAAAGGATATTCCTACAAAAGCTAGGCCAATCCAAATGAATGCAGAACTAGAACAATTCTGCAGATTAGAAATTCAGGATCTTCTTTCCAAAGGATTAATTTCCAAATCTCGATCCCCTTGGAGCTGTGCAGCCTTCTATGTCAACAAACCTGCTGAGATAGAACGAAGTACTCCTAGGTTAGTTATTAACTACAAACCACTCAACCAGGCGTTAAAATGGATTAGGTATCCTATTCCAAACAAAAAGGATTTACTCCAAAAACTCCACTCCTCTTTTGTATTCTCAAAATTCGATATGAAGTCAGGTTTTTGGCAAATCCAAATCGATCAAAGCCATAGGTATAAAACAGCCTTCACTATCCCATTTGGACAATTCGAATGGAATGTCATGCCATTTGGTTTAAAAAATGCTCCTTCAAAGTTTCAACGAATAATGAACGATATCTTCAATCCTTATTCTGAATTCTGTATTGTTTATATTGATGATGTTCTAATCTTTTCTAATTCTATTGAACAGCATTTAAAGCACCTGAAAACCTTCTTTTATGTCATTAGGCAAAACGGCTTAGTTGTCTCAGCCAAAAAGATTTCTTTATTTCAAACAAAAATTAGGTTTCTCGGACATTACATTCATCAAGGAACCATCACTCCCATTGAAAGAAGTCTAGAATTTGCTTCAAAATTCCCAGACAAAATCTTAGATAAAACCCAACTGCAAAGATTCCTAGGAAGTCTCAACTACATCCTAGATTACTGCCCAAATATCAATAGAATGGCAAAACCTCTTCACAATAGATTGAAGAAAAATCCTTCACCCTGGACAGATAACCACACCATTCTCGTCCAACAAATCAAAACCCAAATTGCTAACTTACCTTGTCTTCACTTAGCAAACCCCAACCTTCCCAAAATTGTGGAAACCGATGCTAGTGATATAGGCTATGGGGGCATTCTAAAACAGGTCCAAGACCAAAGAGAAGTATTAGTCCAATTCACTTTAGGACATTGGAATGATTGCCAAAAATCTTATTCTACTATTAAAAAAGAAATTTTGTCTATTGTTTTATGCATTACAAAATTCCAAAGTGATTTATTAAATCAAAAATTTTTATTAAGAATTGACTGCAAGTCAGCAAAAGAAATTTTGCAAAAAGATGTTCAAAACATTGCATCAAAACAAATTTTTGCCAGATGGCAAGCTTTACTTAGTATATTTGATTTTGATATTAATTATATTTCTGGAGAATCCAATTCCTTACCAGATTTTCTAACTAGAGAATTCCTCCAAAACAGACAAACAAAATGCCTCCCAAAAAGAGCAAAGGAAAAGAAAAAGCTTCCCACAGCAAAACAATAGTCCCATGGTCTCAGATCATGGATGACGATGAAGCAGCACAAGCTTCACAAAAACCCCAATCTCCAGAAGACAAAACTGACCAGATCAATGAATGGCTCCAATCAATAGCCAAACACCCTGAATTGGTCTGGGCTCTGAAAAGCTCATTGGAAATTCCAAGTTCAGAGATTTCCAAAACCAAGGAAGCCCCTCAAGTCAGGAAGGCAATCCAACAAATGGCAAAGGACAATGCAGAAGAAATTACTGTAGTCCAAACAGGTAAAAATCCAAAACTCATTTCAAAAACTAGGAAAGGAGAATCTTCTTCTTCTCAAACCCTTTCCAAAACTGTTTTATTACAAAACCCTTTGGAGCAATCCACAAGCTCCTCCCAAATTATTGTATCTCAACAAAAACTTTCGAGAAAATCGGCTTTTATCATAAAACCAGCCTTTCAAAATGTCATCTCGGTTGAAAAGCAATTTTTTGACCCTAACCCAATCATTTCCATCCAACAAATATTTGGAAAAAATTGGTTCTTCAAACCATGGGACCTCCAAAAAACTAATGATTATTACCAGCTCATACTGGAAGTAACCGGATCAGCCTCCTTCAAACACTTTGCTTATCCTGGTTCAAACTCCCCCTCCTATTCAACCTGCAAAATCCTAAAGGTCATCACTCCATTAGAGTGGGGTCAAGATTTAGCAAAACCAAAACCCCTTCCAACAAACCCATCACAGCAATTCTGTAAAACCTTCAATTATTGGGATTATGAACAGGCCTGGTATAACATGCCTCTCCTCCAAAACCCAAAATTTACCCACACCTGGTTATTTTATATAAATAACAAAATCAGTATTTCCACTTTACCTTCCTGGTTCGTCCATTGGTGGAACCTCTATGGAGCCATCCCAGAAATCCTGCCCCCAGAATTACAGGACAGTTACAACCTGTTCAAAACCCACTTCAAACCGACAGATTTGGAAAGAAGATTTCCCCCAATTTGCCACCTTTCAGCAAAGTCTTTGTTCCATGGGTATCAGCTTGGAGCTTAGAATTTAAAATTGAGAATAATATCATGGTAATCCAAAGGAGATTCAAAACAAAATGGTGGAACTCCTTCAAAATCCCCGATTCATTATCATTATCTAGAGTACAGAAATGGCTTAGAACCCAAGGACTATTCCATCCAGGACCAGAACATAATCAGTTTTTGGCCCAAAAGACTCAAACTAGTGCCCTCCTAGCAGCGGCAAAAACAAAAGAAGAATACTTCACCATTATGAAGGACCTTCTTTCTACTGATGGATCAGAATCTTCAGATAAATCTATTGGTTCGGATGCATCTTCCATGGGCTCAATAAACCTGGCAGACGAAAATGAAGATGACTGCTATGGAATATTTCCCCCAGCAACCCATGCCTCCAGCAAAAAGACAAAAAAGTAATAGTGAATTGCCGGCAGAGTACTATTAACAAACAGTGCCCCGCCTACAGACAGATTACTATTCATCAACAGTGTCCGCGTGACAAAACCGACAAGACACTATTCATCAAACAGTGTAAAGTGTCAAAAATTTCTCTATAAATGTAACCTTCTTCCAAGAGAGAAGACAAGTTTTTTCCTTAGAAGTTCTCTTTCATTCTTAGGAAATACTCTCTCTCTCTCTCTCTCTCTCTCTCTCTCTCTCTCTCTCTCTTCCCCTCTCTTCCCTCTTTCAATCCCATTCTCCCTTTTTCTCTGGATTATTTTCCAAAAACTATGTAAGCACTATTCTTATAAATGAATTATTATTTTCTTCATTTCTTTTATTTTCCTTTAATGGCTGGCTTCGCCGCCTACTGCGTTATATTTTATGCATAATAGTCGGCTCTGCCGCCTACTTTATTTCTGCATTTTATTTCTCATTCTAGTTTCTGTTTTTATTTCTTGCTTTTAATTTCTTGTTTTATTATTCTGTTTTCTTTATTAATTGTTATTTCACTAACCCTCTCTTTTGTTTCTCGGGCACAGCTTGGTATATATATATATATATATATATATATATATATATATATATATATATATATATATATATCAAAAAATAACCTTTTTTACTGTTCATCCTTTTTTTATATTACTTTTTTCTTTTTTTTTGAATCATTTTCTGTTTCCCTCCATTTTCCTTCTTTCTCTTTTCTTCTTTGGTTCCGGTTCTAGGTACGGTTCATTCATTTCTTCTTCCTCTATTTCGTCTCCTCTCAGCCTCACCACTTTCTTTTACCGTTTCTGCTAGTTTTCGACTCCACCATCATCATCATCACCTTCTAGCTATCCTTTGTTCTCCCCTGTTGCCATTCATCCGAGAATCCCAAAAACAAATGCCAAGAGCCCTCTGTTCTTCAACTTGAAGGCAGCCTCGTTCGGCTCTTTCTTGCTTTGGCAAACGGTAGCTTCACTGGTTTCTTCTCCCTTTCTCGGTCTGCTCTTGCTTCTACCTTGTCCTCTCCGTTCAGCCTTCAGTTCCAGTCTCTAACAGCCTCGATCTCGTGCCCCCATTTTCCAGCTTCCTCTCTTCTCTCGGTACTGCCGTCACCTTTATCACCATCATCATTTTCACCATCACCTTCCCTATTCTCGTCCACTGTCTCTCACACACTTTCAGTCTACCCTTGTTTTCCAATCTTTATCTCCTCTACGCTTCGGTTCTAGCTTCTCCTTCTCTATTCTGTCTACTACTTCAGCCTGTTCAAAACTTCCACTCATGTCAAAAATCAGCCGAGAAGTCCCCCATTGTCCCTGTTTTCTCACGCAGCAACCACCCCGAGCTCTTCCTTCCTCTCGGTTTCTCTCTATTCTCCTCTCAGCTTGTTTCCATTTTCTACTCGCCACTCTTTTTCATGGTTTCACCGATTCAGCCCAGCTTTACAGTAAGACTCCTGCGTCCTCCCTTGACCATATTCAGCTCTCTTTCTCCCATCTCTCTTCTTCTTCTTATTTTCAAATTTCACCCACTCTCTCTCTTTTCAGCTCCTAGCATCCTACCCACTTCCTTGTTCTTCTTTTCCTCTTTTTTTTTATGCAGTTTCAGGACTACTCCCCTGCTCCACTACTCCATTTTCGTTGCTGCCAATTTTTTATGCAGAAGCACTCTCGGGTTGCTTCTTCATCTCGCTGAGCACCATACTTTCACGTTTCCTTCTCTTGCTATCTTTTCACCTCTCGTTTATGTGTATATATATATATATATATTAATTCACTGAGATGGCTAGCCCTTGGTCAGGCTTCTGTCTTCTTTTGCTGCCAGCTTTAGTCCACTCTCGGGTTGCTTCTTCATCTCGTCGAGCACCATACTTTCACGTTTCCTTCTCTTGCTATCTTTTCACCTCTCGTTTATGTATATATATATATATATATATATTAATTCACTGAGATGGCTAGCCCTTGGTCAGGCTTCTGTCTTCTTTTGCTGCCAGCTTTAGTCCTTTGTCTCTGTTTCTGTTTCAGTCTTCAATCGTGCCTCAGTTTTTTTTCTACTTCCTGTTATCTTCGCTCACGTTTTTCTACTGCCAAGCACTACCTACTCCTGTCCTATTATCATTTTCTCCTACGTCTCCCAGGCTGGTAACATCATTATTTCTTATTTATCCTTCCTTCTCTTGCACCAATTGCTATCCTTTCTTCAATTTAATTATATATATATATATATATATGCATATGCTTATACTCCACTTGGTGAACACCTAATTAATGGCATGTATGTATATATATATATATATATATATATACTTTATGCATCTTACTCATACCAAATAAATTTGAAATTAAATATTGTATTTATATATATCATGGGGAAACATTCTTAACTTCTATGAGTTTTGTTTCTATTTTTCCTAATTATCTATTCTAAAGTTGATTTGTATTTTACTAAATTACTCCTTCCAAGTTTCTAGATGTAAAATAAAATCTTTGTACATGTATTTCAAATTTCATTTGTCTGCTTACCTAACCGATTATAAGTAAATTTCGTGGGATTTACATAGTCGATTGCCTAAAATGAGCCATTGAATGCCTATATAAATTTAAAAAGTAGATAGAAATTTCATTTTTCTCTTATATAATCAAAAAAATACTTTTGTGACTCAAATCATCACCAAGAGAATAGACAAGTTTAAGGCACTTTGATCATAGGAGATATATCACCAGAGATACTTTTCTTTGTACCTTGCAATCGATTATCTGGTTTTTCCTCTTGAGACGCAGGTTGTGCTTCTAAATTTTTAAAAGGGAAATTTAAGTAGTCACTTTTCTTTTCTTTTTGAACCCTCCACTTGTATCCATTAATGGTTGAACAATTATTGTATGGTGAAAATCTCATTTGTAGAGAAGCAAAGCCATGTTCCTTGTCCCTTCCTAGAGTAAGCGGAGGTAACAATTCATATTCAGGCAAAGGCATTAACCTATCCAAAACTCTTTCTTTTTATTGAGAAATCTTTATTTCCTACATTTAGCATCTTTAAAAGATATTTTCTATAGTGAAATTTTCTTTTGAGATGCCTTACAGTTAACAAGTTTGAACTTCTTAACCATTTGAATGAAGCTCTCTCTCTTTATAAATATATATATATATATATTTGACCTTATGTATCCGTTTAATGCGTAATGACTATCATGTTTTTCAAAATTTTCCTACTCATTTACTTATATTTGTTCAAGAAGAGTTAATTAAACAAAAAGATCAATGTCTGTTGATCTGAATGGTAAATAATTTGGTTTCTCTCGACAAATTATCAAATTCAAAACTTGTGAATGTAGCCAATGGTGCCGGGAGAAATCTAGAAAAAAAAGTTATGTTAAAGCTTTCAACACCATGCACCATAAAATCTAATCAGAAACTAAAGGAATAAGTCAAAAAGAGCAATTAAAGTGCCTACAGGTTTTTTCCTGGGAGTAGTAGCATATAGGAATAACATGTTTTTATTGATACTTTCTACTCAGAAACCTAGCCACTGAATCCCACAAGGAAAAATTATCAATCCCTCAATTGGTTGTTGACTCAGCTATGTTAATCCATGGCCTTTCAAGTACCATGAGACAACTCGCAACAAACTCGCACGTTAGCAGTCAGGTGTGAAGTGAGAAGGATCATGGGAACCATGCTATAGAGGGGCAGGAATGATTGGAAACATCCTAATTCTTCCAAATTGCCGGAAGGAGCACAGGATAGGCAGTGGGATTGCAGACGGGGAGCAAAGGAACTCGACGGACGGAGGTGGGGTAGTGGCGGATGAAAACGAAGCGAAGGAGCTCTAGTGGCAGACATGATGGAGCGAGAGAATGATCCTGCATTGCGCCAAGCCATTTTCCCAGTGAAACGTCTTGCGTGTCACGGTTGTTATGAGTAAAACAAAATAAGAAAAAAGAGAAAAAATAATATACCACGTGTCAACATCATAATATGCCACATGTCATCATTACAATGCGTCATGTGGCACATAGAAGTTGAATACAGATGAGAAAAGATTCTGTATTAAAATTTACCTGGACAATTTTACCTTAGAGTATTTCTTATTAATATAGAGGGGCAAATATGTATTTAAAGATAGAATCACTCCTTATAAATAAGGACCAGGTATGATTTACAAAGGCAATTAATTCTCCATTTTTTCCTTTACTAAAACTCTGTCGAAATTTGGTTCTGACTTAAGCAGCGGAGTGCTTACGCAAGGAAAAACCCCTGCTTCCCTCTGATTATTCCTGTTCTTGCAATTTTTTTGGTAACATGTGGCAGAAAAATCGAAACGAAGACATCAGCAGTACATCATCGTTATGATTGGCAATAACAATTGGAGCCGTCTATAGGAATTGAAAGAAAAGTTTTCTGCTCTACAACAATGGTACGGACACGTTCAGCAGCAAGGATGAGTAATGAGAATGAAGAGATGGCAAGCTCTCCATTGAATGATTTTGGAGAAGAAGCTAGGGGGGAGAGAGAGTCAAATATGATGATAATCCTTGTAGCAGAATTGGAAGCTATGAAGAAACAGGGAGAAGAGACTACCCAAGCTTTACGCGTAATGGTTGACTTGTTTAAGGGTGCCTTCCAGGAGTTGAATCTGCCCCTGGCCGTTCAGAACTTGGTGGAGGAAAGAACACAGAGAAGGAATACTTCAGAGGCTGGGGAGCTCGGGTGTGAGGCTGGGGAGCTCGGGTGTGAGACTGTGGAGAGCTTAAGGCGTGAGGGTGCTGAAGACCATGTGCGTCTGGCTACAAAAGACTTGTTACGCGAGGCTGCGGAAGATCTCATGCGTGAGGCTGCGGGAGGCCTGAGACGCGAGGGTGCGCGAGACACCCTGCGCGAGAGTACGTGTCACACCCCACTTCCGGGTGTCCTTCATCCATGCATAAACGACTTATGGTTGGGCTGTGAGACGATGCAATTACTAAATTCCATATAATTTATAATGAAAATATTTAAAACTTTAATTCATACTCCCAGGTGTGTGTGTAGATATACAAAATCAATTGTATAATATAATATCTTTACATAACATCCCCATACAACTGTTTACATTTTTAATTCATAACTGTGCGATACATAATAGATACAAAATGCTCGTGTGTATACAAATCTTATACCTTTGCAACTGGTGGGAGCTGTTTAATACAAAAAGGAATCTCGAGACCACCGCACTGTCTTACTTCTCAGTAGCTGGAGGGGGAAAAATAGTGTGATGAGCAAACCACAGCTCAATAAGGAAATGGATGCTAACAGGTAGATATTGTACTATCTACATAGCCCATGCATGCATAAACAAACCATGTTTCAATATAAAAGGAAATATTACTAGAAAATGCATTTAAACATTTATTTCTCATAGGCATTTTCATGTAAAATCATATGCAATACTTCCAATTAAAACATGTTATAAACGGTGCCATCATAGCACAAATATTCAAATAAAGAGATTTATCAAATCACAATATCTCTTTCTTTTCTCAAATCATTTCTTTTCATCAAATCTCTTTCTTTTCTGAGTTTCTCAATTTCTCTTATCTCTGAGACAGGCATGAAATTCTCGACAATCTAATATCCACAACATATGGCCATAGTCAGTGATCCCAGGCCTCATTGATCAGGTGTGCATAAGGCATCACTTCGCTTGAAGGGGGATGGGTCAGTCCTACCCTCCGGCTCATCTCAATCAACATCATCTCCTCATATCACATATACTCACGGTATAAGGTACGCCATGTGTCATCTACACGATACTTGTACTCACGTGCACCCAGCACGGTACATAGTATACCAACGGACAACTACACAATTCAACGTACGACTGTGGACCCAATCCATCTACCAACTCCAATGGACTCATCATCCTGAACCATGTCTGATTTACCAGGTGAGCAAATCAGCGTGACACACAGTCATCGCAAGGCTCCAGCGCGGTATCTCTCAGTGCGAGCAACAACTTTTAGCACTGTATCATCTCAACTTAGTAAAATTTGGTGCGAACAATACTCCAGCATTTTTCTCAAATCCATCATGCGAGACGAAACTCCAGCACGACATATCAAAACATGTGCGAGCTAAAACTCCAGCGCATTATCATTATAAAACCACGTGCGAGTCACGCTCCATCACGGTTTATCAAAACATGTAGACGTATGCGAGTGAAACTCCAGCATAGTCAAAATCATTAAAACGGGTGTGAGCTAGAGCTCCAACACCGATTCACATCTCAAATCCGATAGGTGGCTATTTTCTCTTTTAAAAACTCAAAACATGATTATTTACGTAGCATGTCGTCTCATGCTAAACATGTAAAGCTAGCCAACCTATCCATCATCATTTCTCAATCTCAAAATCATTACATAGTTGAGAAAACATAGAAAACATGCATATCATGCTATTTCTTTACCACATCCCAGTTTCACAATAAATACCATAATACATTTCCATTCACATATGGGTTAATAGCTATGCATAATATCTCTAGCGTGATAACTATCAAAATTGCAGTAAAAATACGTACGAATATCTCTATCACTAACATGTAGTCCCTTACCTCGAATCGTGCTTGTATTTCCTTCGCCTCACTTGCTCCGTTCGTGATCCGGGTTAGCCGTGTTCCACGTATTTCAATCTACACGTGTAAATCATTAAGTTATTTTCCTTTCCCTCTACTAAACATACACATTGTCTTTTACTTGTCTATTCATACTCCTCAAATCCTTAAATCACATCTCACACTGCCACTAATATCATTTTTGTCACAACCCAAATTAACTAAAAATTAGAGTAATTTTTTTTTGCTTTTTCATTTATTATTTAATTCTTACCTTCCTCTCATCATGACCATCCTACAAACAGTTGGGCTATGATTCGGAGTTAGTCACCTCTCACCTATTTACCATTCCATTTCCATAATCACGTTCATAGATCAGGATTTACTATCCTTTGACTTTAACTAAATACATATACAATGGTATTACATCACCTTACATCCCCGACATCCTGTCCGTTTACAGTACTGTGCATTTACATATTTAGATACAAAACCATACAAATGTGTATACCTGTTTCTTGATGGGAAGCAGTAGATACCAAGATGCAAGTCCTCAGCCGCTCACTAAATACTGCGAGTGCTCTGAAAAGATGGGAAAATAAGGGGGGTGAGCAAACCACACGCTCAGTAAGGCAATTATGTAAGTAAGTAGATAGCTCCACTATCTACATGCTCATAATGCCATGCCATGCCCTTAAAATCCATTTCTTTTCATTAAAAGCTTACACACAAAATCATGCATATTTCAATGCCATAGTTTATCAAAACTATTTGTGCATATAGAAATCATGTAATTCATGCATCAAAGGCATTTTATGTAACATCATAATTCACATGAATTAAATCAAGATCATGCATTATTTCATGCCATAACCTAGTGATCCTTGGCAACACGGTACCTAGTGTGCTGGGTATCACACATGAAACGAGAGGTGGGTCGGTCCTACCCGCCAGAACAGCATAACATCAGGAGTACGAGGGCAAGGCTTACTGCCTCGTGGCTAATGCCACTCCACTCCAACAATCCCCATGGTACAACGTACTTCGCGTGACATACACGGTACAACGTACTCCGTGAACCCAAGATCAGTTAGGGGTGCCTGCAATAGGTCTTATCCACCCATACCATCTCTGTCTCAGTATGCACGTGTGGACATATCATCTCATTGTGACACACAGTCTACAGGAGGTTCCAACACGACTATATGCATGTCATATAAATCCCTGTGTGAGCAAAGCTCTAGCACGGCTCCATGCATATTCATGATATCAGAAAATCTCATACGAGCGAAGCTCTAGCACGGTTTCATAAAAATCAGTAAAATCTGCGTACGAGTAACACTCCAGTACAACTTTAAAATGAGTTATAAATCCATATAAAATCATGTGCGAGCAATGCTCCAGCACAAATATGTAAGACCTAATTTTATTTAAAACACGAAATGAGAAAAGATCAAATGAAGGATTAAAATGGTATTCCCGAACACGTGAAGGGTAAAATGGTCAAATCAAAATTCGGTATTTATCGTGACACAAGAAAATTTAATTAAAAATATGGGATTGAGAAATCTTGATCAATAACGAAGAAATAATTAAATTTCGGGTTAAATTAATCAAGATATAAATTTATTTGAATAAACCAAAATTTTCACTTCGAAAAATTATCCCGAAAATAATCGAAAAATATACCGAAAATACGAAATAATACCGATAAATTTATTTAGTGATTAAATGAATAAAATATACTTTTTTAGATATTTTTGGATTTTTAATAATATTTTAATGAATAAAATATTATTAAAATAAATTATAAATAAATAAAAAAAAATTTCGCAAAAACGCGAACTGGAAAATGAAAACAAAGCAGCCGAAACCGAGGGAATCAAATCCGTCCAATCTGACGACCACAGGCGGGACTGAGGGGCCGACGAGGATCGACGAAGGCAGCCCGACCTCAGGCGAACCATCAACGGCTGTGACGCACCGTGGAAACGCCGGAGAACGCCAAATCGACGGAGGGAGTGCTGCAGGAGAGAAGCCTGGATTCACCGGTGATGGCGCCGATTCGACCAGCCCCGAGGCCCGATGATGGAAGCCCAGGCGCTGGCGCACCGAACGACACCGAAAACAGCCTGAGAACCGGTCGAACGGCGCTGGAACGATGAAATGATGCCTGAACCTGTACGACTGGTTCAGTGCAGTGAGGGTATGTTGAACCAGATCGGGCCGGTTCAACTAAAAAGAAAAGGAGAAAGAAGAAAAAGAAGGTAAGAAAAAGAGAAAAAATTGGAAAAAATTCCAGTGATGCAATCGAGCTACGGGTAAGTCGGTAAGCGGTCGAATTGACCGATTTAAATTTTGGAATATTTAATTTGATTAATATTTGACTGAAAATTTACTCGAAAAAATATTTAATTGTGTAGCTCGACAATTGATGTCAAACGAGAGCTCGAGACAGCCTCGATTTACATACTATCATGGAATCATAAGTAACCCTTATTTATGACAATATTGCATCGTTATGCATGTTAGAAATTACCGCATAAATTACGGATTTAAATTTCACATTAAATGAAATATATTTTAAAAATTGAGATAAATTGTCGTAAATAATTAAATAAGCTATTCGAGAGTTTAGAATGAGGCTCAATAAATACTGATAGGCCCAATGAGCCCAATAGGCCTCGATAATGTGAATAGTAAGTGGAAAATGGGCTTAAAGCCGATTAAAACCCATTATGGTGCAATCGGGCCCAATATGGGTAAACGGGCCTAATGATTTAAATTAAGTCCAAAAAATATGAAATACAATTAATTGTATTGTATTTGACCTGATGTATATTTATACGTAGTTTCAGAGATTTGATTGAGAGCAAATCGGACTGCATGACGAGACATCAATGAAAGGTCAGACTGGACAGAAAAATAAGGTAAGAGAATTGTGTGAGTAGCTAGAGGTAGCTACGCGTACTTTAAATAGCTTTTGTATACACTGAATATGTATGTATACATTGATATGTATAAAGGTCTTAAAATGGTTTAAAGATTTTAAGGACTCGAAATAGGTAAACACTATTTTACCCCTATTGAGGGAAGTTCACCTAAGAATGGTGAAAGCATGACATGCATGATTTAAGGAATTTTCTGATTTAAAGAATTTTCTTGATTTTTAAGCAAAGGAAATCGATAGATTGGCCAGTAATTGCATAAATTTTAGAAGATAACAATATGTAAGTGTTATTTGTATTTAAATGAAATTTCTTGGGAAAATGGACCAACTATCAAGTTATATGGAAACAGATAGTGCTGGCGCATAGCTCGCACTATATTTGAGTTTTGTGAGTGTGCATAAAATGTGCTTGAGCGGTTGCTTGCACCGACTTGTGTGACATCATATGCATGAAATGTGCTAGAGCGGTTGCTCGCACTGATTTTTATTCTTGTGAAATGCATGAGAGGTGTTGGAGCCTAGCTCGCACCCTGTTTTGACTGTTTTGATGGTTTTGACTATTTTGACTGAATATGCATAAAAAGGTGCTGGAGCGATTGCTCGCACTAGTTTTAATTATTTGACATGCATGAGAGGTGCTAGAGCCTAGCTCGCATCCAGTTTTGATATGATATTGCATAAAAGCCGTGCTGGAGTGTAACTCGCACGAGATTTAATGTATTTATGCATAAAACCGTACTGGAGCATTGCTCGTACGAAGTTTTGATTTACTTGAGCATTCATTCATGCTGGAGCATTGCTCGCACGAGATTTGATTTATTTAAGCATAAAAACATGTTAGAGCTTGCTCGCACGTGATCTTATATGGATTTATAACTCATTTAAAGTGTACTGGAGTATTACTCGTACGTAGATTTTACTGATTTTTATGAAACCGTGCTAAAGTTTCGCTCGCACGAGATTTTTTGATATCATGAATATGCATGGAGCCGTGCTAGAGTTTCGCTCACACAGGATTTATATGACATGCATATAGCCGTGTTGGAACCTCCTGTAGACTGTGTGTCACAGTGAGATGATATGTCCACACGTGCATACTGAGACAGAGATGGTATGAGTGGATAAGACCTATTGCAGGCACCCCTGACTGCGCTTGGGTTCACAGAGTACGTTGTACCGTGTATGTCACACAGAGTACGCTGTACCGTGGGGATTGTTGGAGTGGCGTGGCATTAGCCACGAGGCAGCAAGCCTTGCCCTCGCAATCCTGATGTTATGCTGTTCTGGCGGGTAGGACCGATCCACCTCCCGTTTCAGGTGTGATACCCCGCACACTAGGTACCGTGTTGCCAGGTATCACTAGTTTATGGCCATAGTCCTTGTTATTACCGATATAATCACCTACATGTCTCACATGATATAACTTATGGTCTCGATAGACCAGGGTAGACCCGAGGAAGGGGTCAGGCCCCCGATTTTGTGATTTTTACTGAGATGTGCTTTTTATCAAAATTTTATAACGAATTGTTTTATGAGTTTGAAATTGAATTATGAGATGCTTAACCCCTTTGGGTTATTTTATACTGTGCTTTAAATGAAATGATTTAAATGCAGTATCATGATAAGTTTTCCATGCGTTAATGATAAATTCATGAAAAGAATTATTTCTCATGATTTGTTTTACATGGCATGATCTTGATTTACCTCATGCTAAGTATGATTTAATGATGTCACATAAAATGCTATTGATGCATAAGTAGTATGAATGATATATGCACGAACAGTTTTATAAACTAAGTCCTTAATGAAATACATGATTTGTGCTTGAGATTTTAATGAAAAGAAATGGATTTTAAGGGCACGGCATTATGAGCATGTAGATAGTGGAGCTATCTACTTACTTGCATAATTGTCTTACTGAGCGTGTGGTTTGTTCACCCCCTTATTTTTCTCATCTTTTCAGAGCATTTGCAGTAGTTAGTGAGCGACTGAGGATTTGCATTCTTGGTATCCGCTGCTTCCCATTGAGAGACAGGTATACACATTTGTATAGTTTTGTATCTAAATATGTAATGTACAGTACTTTAAACAGATATGATGTCGGGGATGTAAGGTTATGTAAATACCATTGTGTATGTATTTAGTTAAAGTCAAAAGATAGTAAACTCTAATATGTGAATGTGATTATGGAAATGAAATGGTAAGTAGGTGAGAGGTGACTAACACCGAATCATAGCCCATCTGTTTGTAGGATGGTCACGATGAGAGAGAGGTAAGAATTAAATAATAAACGAAAAAATGAAAAATTTACTTTGATTTTTAGGTAATTTGGGTCGTGACAATTTAATGGTATCAGAGCTAAGTTGGCCTGATATGAGTCGGTGTTAGTGGTTAAGGAAGTTTATATCTCCACGTACTGTGCATTGTTTAGATACAATTGTGTATATCGAGATGGAATTGCAGCTAAGAATTTGGTTTGAATGCAAGAATATGGTTATTACTGATAGCTGCTATGGTATAGGGCGAGTACGCGAGCTCGACGTCGTAGAGGTAGGCTTAAGAGTCGTACTGAGTCACCACATGAAACTCAAGATGAGATTGAAGTGGAAGCTGATGTTGAGCATGCCCCACAGAGTCCGACAGAGAGATCAGACAGTATTGAGACACACTTCATGAGGTTAGAACAGAGTGTGGAGTATATTTTGTGAGCTAATTACTCAGAGTATGTATGAGATTTGAGGGCGAGTCGAAGCATTGGTGGAAGTCTGCTCGAGCCATTTGAAGAGTTAGACATCCAGATTGGACATGAGAAAATAATTCTATATGTATTCCGGTGACAGAATATCCCAGACACTGCTTAAAGGAAATTACAGATAAAATTCTTTACTCTGATCCAGAGGAACTGGTTGATTAACGAGTATGAATCTTAGTTTATATACCTGCCCAGATATGACTCCGACACTATGAACAGTGAGAGTCGGAATGTCTGAAAGTTCATGAAAGGACTCAAATTGTCAATTAGAGTTCGATTGGCCCAGTTAGATATGACGACCTATGCCGAGGCAGTGCGCACAGTATAGTGTATGAATAATATCATAAGTTGCATGCTTCTGAGATTGGGAAAGGTAGTAAGGGCCGAAATTGAGACAGAAAGAGAATAGAGAATGACTGAGATGTCAGAACGGAAAAAAGGTAGTTTGGTAAAAGTTTAGAGCTATTGAGTCACGGGGTAAGATGATTGGTAAAGCCCCAGTGTATTCAATTTGAATACTTTTAAGGGTATTGTGATTTGAGGACCCTGACCTGCTACGGAGCAATGTAGCAGTGTAAACAGTGTAGAATATGTGGTAGTTACCACAGAAATAAGATGTTGGACGAGGGCAAGTGTATGCCTTGGACCAGGACACTACTGATGTTTCATCGATGTGGTGGAAGATACCACACTGGTTGTGAATAATGAAGTAATTATTTTAATTGATCCTGGTGCCACGCATTTATTCATACCGCCTTCAATTGCTTATAAGCTAGTGAAAGATGTGAAGCTTATACCCTTAGGCAAGATGATGATAGTTATTAGATGATTATCACTAACTGAATATGGGTATAGGGATTATAAGTTGAAAATAGGGGAAAAAGGATATGTCAGCCGATTTTATTCAAGGGAATATGAATAATTTTGAAGTAATATTTGAATATATTGATTCAGTTGCAAACTATGATGTTTAGATTGCTATCCTAAGATAGTGATGTTTTCACCCCTGAAAAGTATATTGTAAGTTTGACACGTAATGAAAGAGTTTGTTAGAAGTGATATATGAAAGGAGATAAGCTTTAAGATGTGATAGATCCCGAAT
Organism: Firmiana major; assembly: GCA_033439115.1. Taxonomy (NCBI): domain Eukaryota; kingdom Viridiplantae; phylum Streptophyta; class Magnoliopsida; order Malvales; family Malvaceae; genus Firmiana; species Firmiana major. Next base: position 36,599,201 of record CM065908.1, on the reverse strand, counting down.
ACGAGATATATTGGAATAAGAAGCACACACATAACCTATAAATTGAAATCGACAGTCATAATATATACATTTAAAAATTTGGGTACCTTTATTGGTACGATAAAGAAATATAGAATTCGAGTTATCATGAAGGTTTAAAAATTAAAATTTTATAAAAGCTGTTAATATAAGAAAAAAGAAATAACGTGGGTTAGTATCTTGAACAGAAGCGATTTCGAAATGACATACGTTTATGCGTACATAGGTCAATGATATGAATGATTGAAATATTTAGTGGAACTCAACTACGATGAGGTATTTAAACCTTACCTAGACCGATTGGTTGTCATCTTTAGCGATGATATTTTGATGTATTCGAAGTCCAGGGAAGAGCATGAGCAGCAATTGAAAAATATTTTACAGATGAATTGTTGAGAGTTTCTCGAAATGGAATGCTCAGTTGACACATCTTGTTCGAAAAAGATTGTATGTCAGTAGGATGATAAGTATGAAAATGGCTTCAGTGAGTTTTGGTATATTGAGGTATGACCTGACCACCATAATTATTCTCACCATAACTAACAGCTTAAGAGGTTTCAGTGTGTATGGATACCTCAAAAAAAGGATTGGGCTGTGTATTGATGTAAAATGGGAAGATAGTCATTTATGGATCCAGATAGTTCAAGGACCATGAGAGAAACTATCCAACCTATGATTTAGAGTTGGCAGTCATAGTGTTTACACTAAAAGTATGGCGCCACCACTTATACGATGAGAAATTTTATATATGCATTGATTATAAAAGTCCCGAGTATCTGTTTTCACAGAAAGAGTAGAATATGAGATAATCAAGAGGGTTAGAGCTTCTAAGGATTATGATTGTGAACATTGTACCACCCAGGAAAGGATAATGTAATGGTTGATGCCTTGAGCAGAAAGAGCCTCGGGATGGTATCACATATGATGGTTAGGGAGCGTGAGCTGCTAGAGCAGTTGTTAGCCTCAGTAGTGATGTGATCCCTTCTGATGATGACAGTGATTGTGTGACAGCTAGCCTGAGGTTAGAACCGGATTTAAATGACCGGATTTGTCAGGCTTAGCGTGATAATCGACATGGTGTCGATAGTGTGGGTCAGATTCAGAAGGGTATAGTGACAGAGTTCACAGAGAGTGATGATGACTTACAGAGGTTCAGAGACAGTATAAGTGCTCCCCTAGGACCATAGTTGCTGAGATAGTGTTATTGTCAGAAGCTCACTCTTCGGGATATATAGTGCATCTGAGAAGTAATAAATATATCGAAAATCTCTGAATAGGGTATGGGTGGTCAGATGTGAAAAGAGGTATTGTAGCAAAGTGTCTCGTATGTCAGCAGATTAAGGTAGAGCAAAAGAAGTTGCAGGGTTATTGCAGCCTCTACCTATATTGACATTGAAAAGAGAACAAGTTACCATGAATTTTGTGATGGGTTACAGAGGACCCGGATGAATCACGAGACTATCTGAGTGATAGTCGATAGATTGATTAAGTCTATCCACCTTCTGGCTATGGAAATCCCAGATACTCTGAGTGTGTAGGCGGATTTATGTGTACGAAAATTTGTGAAACATTATGTAGTATTCCAGTGAGCATGATATCAGATAGGGATTCCCACTTCATTTCTCACTTCTAGGAATATTTTTCAGGAAGCTATGGGAACCCGATTGTGTGTTAGCACAGCTTTTCATCCTCAGACAGATGGTCAGTCAGAGAGGACTGTACAAGTTCTGGAGGATATGATGAGTGCGTGTGCCATTGATTTTATAAGCTCTTGGGATGATCAGTTGTTACTAATCGAATTCGCCAATAATGACAGTTGTCACTTGAGTATTGGGATAAGATTTTATATGAGGCATTGTATGGCCGTAGGGAGTTGTTCCCTGACTTGGATAAGAAGAAGTGGTGACAGATAGAGAGTTATTCCCGAATTGGTAAGATAATCCTCTGAGGATGTTCAGTTAATTTGTGAGAGATTAAGAACACCTCAGAGCAGACAGAAAAGCTATGCTGACAAGAGACAAAAAATCATTGGAATTCACCGAGGGTGAATCAGTATTGTTGGAAGTTGCATGCCCTTAGGACGTAACGAGATTCGAAAAGAGATTGGACAAAGTGGGAGACAAGGCTTGTAGGTTGGCGTTACCATTTGAATAAATAGGCATCCACAATGTGTCCCATCTTTTAATGCTTCAAAAATACTATCTGGACCCAGCATATGTAATCAGATATGAGCTCCAACAGCTTAGCTCAATGAAAGTATAACGTATGAAATCGATACGAGTATTAGACTGAAGAGAAAGTGTTGAGGTTTAAGATGATCTCCCTAGTTAAGTATGTTGGTAGTATTACACTTCGAAAAAAAATTACATGAGAATTAAAGAGTATGATGTGATAGACGTACCCGGAGTTGTTTATGGACCCATTTGACTTGGTTCTAATTTGGAGGACCAAATTTCATAACTGGGGGAGATTGTAAGACCCGATTTTATTTAAAACACGAAATGAGAAAAGATCAAATGAAGGATTGAAATGGTATTCCCGAACACGTGAAGGGTAAAATGATCAAAAGACCGAAATTCGATATTTATCATGACAGGAAAATTTAATTAAAAATATGGGATTGAGAAATCTTGATCAATAACAAAGAAATAATTAAATTTCGGGTTAAATTGATCAAGATATAAATTTATTGGAATAAGCCTAAATTTTAACTTCAAAAAATTATCCCGAAAATAATCAAAAAATATACCGAAAATACGAAATAATACCGATAAATTCATTTAGTGATTAAATGAATAAAATATAATTTTTTTAGATATTTTTGGATTTTTAATATTATTTTAATAAATAAAATAATATTAAAATAAATTATAAATAAATAAATAAATAAGAAAATTTTCGCGAAAACGCGAACTGGAAAACGAAAACAAAGTAGTCGAAACCGAGGGAACCAAATCCCTCCGATCTGACGACCACCGGCAGGATTGAGGGGTCGGCGAGGGTAGGCGAAGGCAGCCCGACCTCGGGCGAACCATCAACGGCCGTGACGCGCCGTGGAAACGCCGGAGAACGCCAAATCGACAAAGAGAGTGCCGCGGGAGAGAAGCATGCATTCGTAGGCGATGGCGCCAATTTGACCAGCCCCGAGGCCTGATGATGGAAGCCCAAGCGATGGCGAGCCAAACGGCACAGGAAATGGCCCGAGAATCGACCGGACGGCACTAGAATGATGAAATGATGCCTGAACCAGTATGGTCGGTTCAGCGCAGTGAGTGTATGCTGAACCAGACCGGGCCGGTTCAGCCAAAAAGAAAAGGAAAAAGAAGAAAAAGAGGAAAAATTGGGAAAAATTCCAATGATGCAATCGAGCTACGGGTAAGTCGGTAACCGGTCAAATTGATCGATTTAAATTTCAGAATATTTAATTTGATTAATATTCGACTGAAAATTTATCCGAAAAAATATTTAATTGTGTAGCTTGACAGTTGACATCAAATGAGAGCTCGATACAGCCTCGATTTGTGTACTATCATGGAATAACGGATAAGTAACCCTTATTTACGACAATATTGCATCGTTATGCGTGTTAAAATTTACCGCATAAATTACGGATTTAAATTCCGCATTAAATGAATTATATTCTGAAAATTGAGATAAATTGTCGTAAATAATTAAATAAGCTATTCGAGAGTTTAGAATGAGGCTCAATAAATACTGATGGGCCCAATAGGCCTCGATAATGTGAATAGTAAGTGGAAAACAGGCGTAAGGCCGATTAAGGCCCATTATGGTGCAATCAAGCCCAATATGGGTAAACGGGCCCAATGATTTAAATTAAGCCTAGAAAATATGAAATACAATTAATTGTATTGTATTTGACCTGATGTATATTTATATACAGTTTCGAATATTTGATTGAGAGCAAATCGGATTGCATGACGAGACATCGGTGAAAGGTCAGACTGTACAGAAAAATGAGGTAAGGGAATTATGTGAGTAGCTAGAGGTAGCTACGCGTACTTTAAATAGCTTTTGTATACACTGAATATGTATGTATACATTGATATTGTACAAAGGTCCTAAAAATGGTTTAAAGATTTTAAGGACTCGAAATAGGTAAAGACTATTTTACCCATATTGAGGGAAGTTCACCTAAGGATGGTGAAAGCATGACATGTATGAAATGCATGATTTAAGGAATTTTCTGATTTAAGGAATTTTCTTGATTTTTAAGCAAAGGAAATCGATAGATTGGCCAGTAATTGCATAAATTTCACAAGATAACACTACGTAAGTGTTATTTGTATTTAAATGAAATTTCTTGAGAAAATGGGCCAACTATCAAGTTATATAGAAACAGATAGTGCTGGCGCATAGCTCGCATTATATCTGAGTTTTGTGAGTGTGCATAAAATGTGCTTGAGCGGTTGCTCGCACTGACTTGTGTGACATCATGTGAGATCTGAGAATTTTAGACATACTTTAATTATGTATTATGAACTCGAAGTGCAATTTATTGAGCTGAGTGAAATGTATAAGTAATGAATGAGAAATAATCAAAGTAGTGAATTGTGGAAATTATATTTGGAGATTTATATGTTAAGTGTTTAACCAAAGTGTGAAACTATGAGGTCAGATCGATCTTGGAGAAGAAAAGATCGATCTGGTGGGCTAAAAATGACAAGGAAGGAGGAATTTAAGCGAACAGATCGATATCTAATGGAAGAGGATCGATCTCCTTATGATTCTATAATGAGAAGATCGATCTCATGAGAAAGGAATCGATCTCAAAATGTTTCTGTTAGGGAGAAGATCGATCTCCTCAAGGAGCAAATCGATCTCATGAAGCATTCTGTAAACTAGAGATCGATCTCGTAAAGCCATTAAGAGATCGATCTTACCCCACGATGGATCGATCTCCTAGGCAAAAAATTACCTCAAATTGTCCCCAAATTCAAATGAAGATCAATCTCATCAAGAGCCAGATCGATCTCCTACCCTCCGTCTATAAAAGGACACTTGTGTTTTCCCGCACTTCATTTTTTCTCTCTCTTTCAAACCTCCATTTCAACCGAACCCTAGCTTTCTCTCTCTTCCAAATCGCTCATTTCCGTCTAAATCAAGAGTTACGGCAAGAAGGGAAGTTGTTCCTCATCCAAAGGAGAACAACATACTTGGAAATCGAAAGACGAATCGAATCGAGGTGTGAGTTGAGCACTCCACAAGTTTGGGTAATCTCTAAACTTCAATCCTCGATTTTGAAGTAATCTTTGGTGATTGTGAGCATGGGCATTGTGATGAAATAGTTGGGAAATGATTAGGGATTGATGAAACTATGATTTTGTTGGAGTAGAGATGTTATTATGCAATTATGGTAATTTTGGGAATTATGGCTATAAATTGAAATTGAGACAATGTGGTGAATTTAGCATGGAATATGGTATGAGAAATGTAGAATTTTAAGATGTAGTGGGTGAGAATGTGAGTTGTGATAGAATTGTGACGATTAAATTAATTGAGGTGTTAATGAGAAAATGAGCAAATGTGTGCTCAATAATGCGATTGAGTTGAGTTATTGATGTTTTTAACATCGTTTGGACAGCTCGGGAGTTCCAGAGTGGAATGCGAGGCTAGTCCGTGATACGGGGGAACGATTGCACTATACAAGGTGCAAAGAGGTAAGGGAAACTTAAACTCGTTTGTGTATGTGAACTGTGAAATGTGAAATGTTGTAGCATGAATTATGATTAAGAAAACAAGCATGTTTTATGTATTGTGAATGAGAAATTGCACACGATTTTATAGCCGATTAGGGCCCAATTTTTATGAGTTGTAAACTATGTGTGAAAATGTTTTACAACCGTTTTGTGTTTAAAACGTGAAAAAGAGATTTGGGCTCTACATTAAGGCATACTGAGATTGAGAAATGTGTGCGTGGTTTTACAGATTGAAATTCGGTTTTAACATGTTTTGTGTTGAGTACACAAATGTTTTAAATGAGATTTATGAAAGAAAACCATTATGAGTTCTACGTGAAGGCAAAATGTTTTATATGATAATGGCTAATGATTGAGACTTAAGCGTGTCATGTTGAATACACATCGAGCCTTGCTTTGGTAGCATGTAAGTTCGGGCCTTGTTCTAGTAACATGTAAGTCCGATTATTCCTCCGCTTTGGTAGCGTTGGGAGGCCTTGCTTTGTTAGCATGTAAGATCGACATAGTGGGCTGCCTGGAAACTGACCCAAGGACCACATGATAGAGTTGGTCGCCTGGGAACCGACCCAGGGACCACGTGATAGTGTGCATGAGGTGAGGCATTGCTTTGATAGCATGTAAGGTCGGACCTTGTTCTGGTAACATATAAGTCCAATATACCATGCATACGACCATATTGTCGACGTTCCCTCATACGAGATGCCTGAGATGCGCACCCAGAGGAGATTATATATTTGATGTGCCATGACGAGTTTCATATGAGTTTTATTGTCTAGTCTCGTTTTACACATGAGTTGTGTTTTATGACTTTGTCACGTTCTATTTGCTGAGGTGATTTTATCACGTATTTTGAGAAAAGCCATTATCGCATATATTTACACATGTTTTTTGAATGCTCTATATTGAGCCTTTTTACCTTCATGTTTTCACATGATTTATGAGCTATGAGATGATGATGTTTTGAGAACTTTCATGCTACGATTTCAAATGAGTATACTGAGTTTCATATAAAAATACATATTTGTGATGTGTGATATGGTTTATATAACTGAGTTCCCTTACCCCCTTACTGAGCGATTTAGAAGCTCACCCTGTTTTCTCTTCCCCCCAGATTTCTTCAAGTGAAGTGAGTTCCCTGCGACGTACGGATTAGAGGCTAGTGGAGGACTTGAGCTCCATGCCATATTTTCTGTATTGAGATATATATTTAATATTCATGTATCCAAACTAGAGTTATATTTATAGACACTTGTTGTACAATGATGTATGAGATGTATTAGGATTAATTAACTCGAAATTGAGTAATGTATATGATATGATATATACTAATTTATGATGAGATCCTGATGCATGATAAGTATGATGATGTTTGACACTGCACAGGAATGCACCCTTAATTGTGAATTGATAAGTAAAAAGTTTTAAATTTGCCTTATTTTCTGCGTTTCTGGGGCGTCACACATCATATGCATGAAATGTGCTAGAGCGGTTGCTCGCATGATTTTTATTCTTGTGAAATGCATGAGAGGTGCTGGAGCCTAGCTCGCACCCTGTTTTGACTGTTTTGACGATTTTGACCATTTTGACTGAATATGCATAAAAAGGTGTTGGAGCGATTGCTCGCACTAGTTTTAATGATTTGACATACATGAGAGGTGTTGGAGCCTAGCTCGCATCCAGTTTTGATATGATATTGCATAAAAGCCATGCTGGAGTGTAACTCGCACGAGATTTAATGTATTTATGCATAAAGCCGTACTGGAGCGTTGCTCGTACGAAGTTTTGATTTACTTGAGCATTCATTCATGCAGGAGCATTGCTCGCACTAGTTTTGATTTATTTAAGCATAAAAACATGTTGGAGCTTGCTCGCACGTGATCTTATATGGATTTATAACTCATTTAAAGTCGTACTGGAGTGCTGTTCGTACGCAGATTTTACTGATTTTTATGAAACTGTGCTAGAGCTTCACTCGCATGAGATTTACTGATATCATGAATATGCATGGAGTCGTGCTAGAGCTTCGCTTGCATAGGAATTTATATGACATGCATATAGTCGTGTTGGAACCTCCTGTAGACTGTGTGTCACAGTGAGATGATATGTCCACACGTGAATACTGAGACAGAGATGGTATGGGTCGATAAGACCTATTGCAGGCACCCCTGACTAATTTTGGGTTCACGAAGTACGTTGTACCGTGTATGTCACGCGGAGTACGCTATACCGTGGGGATTGTTGGAGTGGAGTGGCATTAGCCACGAGGCAGCAAGCCTTGCCCTCGCAATCCTGATGTTATGCTGTTCTGGCGGGTAGGACCGACCCACCTCCCGTTTCAGGTGTGATACCCTACACACTAGGTACAATGTTGCCAGGGATCACTAGGTTATGGCCATAGTCCTTGTTGTCACCGATATAATCACCTACATGTCTCACATGATATAATTTGTGGTCTCGATAGACCAGGGTAGACCCGAGGGAGGGGTCAGGCCCCTGATTTTGTAATTTTTACTGAGATGTGCTTTTTAAAAAATTTTTATAACGAATTGCTTTATGAGTTTGAAATTGAATTATGAGATGTTTAAACCCTTTGGGTTATTTTATACTGCGCTTTAAATGAAATGATTTAAATGCAGTAGCATGATAAGTTTTCCATGCGTTAATGATAAATTCATGAAAAGAATTATTTCTCATGATTTGTTATACATGGCATGATCTTGATTTACCTCATGCTAAGTATGATTTAATGATGTCACACAAAATGCTATTGATGCATAAGTAGTATGAATGATATATGCACGAACAGTTTTATAAACTAAGTCATTGATGAACTACATGATTTGTGCTTGAGATTTTAATGAAAAGAAATGGATTTTAAGGGCACAGCATTATGAGCATGTAGATAGTGGAGCTATCTACTTACTTATATAATTGCCTTACTGAGCATGTGGTTTGCTCACCCCCCTTATTTTTTCATCTTTTCAGAGCACTCGCAGTAGTTAGTGAGCGACTGAGGACTTGCATTCTTGGTATCCGCTGCTTCCCATTGAGAGACAGGTATACACATTTGTATAGTTTTGTATCTAAATATTTAATGCACAATACTATAAACGGATATGATGTTGGGGATGTAAGGTTATGTAAATACCATTGTGTATGTATTTAGTTAAAGTTAAAAGATAGTAAACTCTAATATAAGAATGTGATTATGGAAATGGAATGGTAAGTAGGTGAGAGGTGACTAACACCGAATCATAGCCCAACTATTTGTAGGATGGTCACGATGAGAGAAAGGTAAGAATTAAATAATAAACAGAAAAGTGAAAAATTTACTCTGATTTTTAGGTAATTTGGGTCGTGACAAAATGAATGCTCAAGTAAATCAAAACTTCGTACGAGCAACGCTTCAGTACGACTTATGCATAAATACATCAAATCTCGTGCGAGTTACACTCCAGCACGGCTTTTTCGCAATATCATATCAAAATAGGATGCGAGCTAAGCTCCAGCATCTCTCATGCATGTGAAATCATTAAAACTAGTGCGAGCAATTGCTCCAGTACCTTTTTATGCATTTCAATTAAAACAGTCAAAACCGTCAAAACAGTCAAAACAGGGTACGAGCAACCGCTCTAGCACCTCTCATGCATTTCTCAATAATAAAATCAGTGTGAGCAACCGCTCTAGCACATTTCATGCAGATGATGTCACACAAGTTGGTGCGAGCAACTGCTCAAGCACATTTATGCACACTCACAAACACAGATATAGTGCAAGCTATGTGCTAGCACTATCTGTTTCCATATAAACTTGATAGTTGGCCCGTTTTTCAAAGAAATTCCATTTAAATATGAATAACACTTACGTAGTGTTATTTTGTGAAATTTATACAATTACTGGTCAATCTACCAATTTGCTTTGCTTAAAAACCAAGAAAATTCCTTAATTCAGAAAATTCCTTAAATCATGCATTTCATGCATGTCATGCTTTCACCATCCTTAGGTGAATTCTCTCAATAGGGGTAAAAATAACATTTTTTACCTATTTCGAGTCCTTAAAATCTTTAATATATTTCTAGGACCTTTATACATATTCTGTGTATACATACATATTCAGTGTATACAAAAGCTATTAAAATACGCGTAGCTACCTCTAGCTACTCACACAATTCTCTTACCTCATTTTTCTGTACAGTCTGACCTTTCTACTAATGTCTCGTCATGCAGTTCGATTTGCTCTCAAGCAAATCTCTGAAATTGCGTATAAATATACATCAGGTCAAATACAATACAATTTATTGTATTTTATATTTTATGGGCTTAATTTAAATCATTGGGCTCGTTTACCCATATTGGGCCCGATTGTACCATAATGGGCCTTAATCGGCCTTAAGCCCATTTTTCACTTACTATTTACATTATCGAGGCCTATTGGGCTCATTGGGCCCACCAGTATATATTGGACCTCGTTCTAAATTCTCGAATAGCTTATGAATTATTTACGACAATTTATCCCAATTTTCAAAATATAATTCATTTTATGCGAAAATTAAATTCGTAATTTATCTAACACGTATAACGATGCAAATTGTCGTAAATAAGGGTTACTTACCCGGGATTCCATGATAATACGCAAATCGAAGCTGTTTCGGGCTCTCGTTCGACGTCAATCGTCGAGCTACACAATTTAATATTTTTCGGGTAAACTTTCAATCGATTATTTATCAAATTAAATATTTCAAAATTTAAATCGGTCAATTTCGATCGCCTACCGACTTACCCGTAGCTCGATTGCATCACTGGAATTTTTTCCCAATTTTCCTCTTTTTTTTCCTTTTTTTTCTTTTTCCTTTTCTTTTTGGCTGAACCGGTTCGGTTCGGTTCAACCCGGTTCAGACAGGTTCGATCTAGCCGATTCAGTCCGATTTGACCGGTTCAGGGCTTTGCTGACCGGTTCTCCATCGATTTTCGTCGTTCGTAGCTCCGCGAGGTCATCTGATGCACGGATCTGGGGTCGGTTTCGTCCGAGGTGGCCAAAAAGTGGTCGGTTCGGCTCTTCTCCTTTTCGTCGTCGGTACCGTTTCTGTTTGGCCGCTTTTTTCGGTGTTACCGGCCGTTCTACTGGTCGTTGTTGCCACCAATCGCGTCGCCTGCTCCTGGGGAACCTTCGGCTAGGGTCGGTTGGGGCTAGATCGCATGTGAATGGTCGGATTTATCTTTTCCTCCCCCATCGGTTTTCTCTCGGTTTCTCCCTCGTCGGTCGTCATTCCTTCCATCTACTAGCGCCGGTGAGGCTCGGCTGGGCTACCTCTCCCTCGTCGGCTGCTCCTCTGGGCTCGTCGGTGGCCGGCAAAGGGGGCTCGACTCCCTCGACTTTTCCAGAAAATCGTGTTTCGCTATTTTCTTTTCTTTTTTTAATTTAATTTAATTTATAATTTATTTTACTATTAATTTAATCATTATTATATTCAATTAAAATCCAAAATATCTATTATTATTTTATTCATTTATTCGATAAATGAATTTATCGATCTTACTTCGTCTTTTCGGTATATTTTTTGATTATTTTCGAAATAATTTCCCGAGGTAAAAATTCTGGTTTGTTCTAATAAATTCATATCTTGATCAATTTAACCCGAAATTTAATTATTTCTTCCTTATTGATCAAGATTTCTCAATCCCATATTTTTAATTAAATTTTCTTGTCACGATATATACTGAATTTCGATCTTTTGATCGTTTTACCCTTCAACGTGTTCGAAAATTCCATTTAAATTCTTCCTTTCACGAACACACTCATTTCGTGTTTTAAATAAAATCGAGTCTTACAATCTCCCCCACTTAAGAAATTTGGTCCTCCAAATTAGAACCAATTCAAAAGGGTCCATAAACAACTCCGGGTACCTCTATCGCATCATACTCTTTAATTCTCATGTGACTTTTTTTTTCGGAGTGTAATACTACCAACAGACTTGACTAGGGAGATCGTCTTAAACCATCAACACTTTCTCCTTCCGTCTAATACCCGAATCGATTTCATACGTTATACTTTCATTGAGCTAAGCTGTTGGAGCTCATATCCGATTACATATGCTGGGTCCGGATATTATTTTCGAAGCATCAACAGATGGGACACATTGTGGATGCCTTCTTATTCAAGTGGTAACGCCAACGTACAGGCCTTATCTTCCACTTTGTTCAATCTCTCAAAGGATTCAATCTAACGAAACTCAATTTGCCTTCTTTCCGAATCTTGTTATGTCCTTATGCTATGTCCTAAAGGCATGTAACTTCCAACAATATTGATTCACCCTCGGTGAATTCCAATGGTTTCTGTCTCTTATCAGCATAGTCTTTTTGTCTGCTCTGAGGTGTTCTTAATCTCTCACAAATCAACTGAACATCCTTAGAGGTTTATCTTACCAATTCGGAAACAATTCTCTATCTGTTACCCACTTCTTCTTATCCAAGTCGAGGAACAATCCCTACGGCCATACAATGCCTCATACAAAGTCATCCCGATACTCAAGTAATAATAGTCATTATTGGCGAATTCGATTAGTAACAATTGATCATCCCAGAAGCTTATAAAATCAATGGCACATGCTCTCATCATATCCTCCAGAACCTGTACAATCCTCTCTGACTGACCATCTGTCTGAGGACGAAAAGCTGTGCTAACACTCAATTGGGTTCCCATAGGTTTAAAAAAATATTCTCAGAAGTGGAAAGTGAAGCGGGAATCCCTATCTGATATCATGCTCACTGGAACGCTGCATAATGTTTCATAATTTTTTGTACACATAACTTCGCCTACGCACTCAGAGTATCTAGGGATTTCATAACCAGAAGGTGGGTAGACTTAGTCTCGTGATTCTTCCGGGTCCTCTATAACCTATCACGAAATCCATGGTAACTTATTCCCATTTCCGTGTCACTATAAGTAGAGGCTGTAATAACTCTGCAATCTTCTAGTACTCTACCTTACTCTGCTGACATACGAGACACTTTGCTATAACTCTACAATATTTCTTTTCATATCTGACCACCAATACCTTTTTTAGAGATTTTGATATATTTATTATTTCCCGGATGCACTGTATATCCCGAAGAGTGAGCTTCTGATAATAACACTATCTCAGTAACTATGGTCCTTGGGAGCACTTATACTGTCTCTGAACCTCTGTAAGTTATCATCACTCACTGTGAACTCTGTCACTATACCTTTCTGAATCTGACCCACACTATCGACACCCTGTCGATCATCACGATAAGCCTGTCAAATCCGGTCACTCAAATCCGATTCTAATCTCATACTCCCTGACCATCATATGTGATACCATCTCGAGGCTCTTTCTGCTCAAGGTATCAGCCATTACATTAGCCTTTCCTGGGTGGTACAATGTTCACAATCATAATCCTTAGAAGCTCTAACCCTGTTGGTTATCTCATATTCTACTCGTTCTATGAAAACAGATACTCGGGGCTTTTACGATCAGTGCATACCCAAAATTTCTTACCATTTAAGTGGTAGCGCCATACTTTTAGTGTAAATGCTACAGCTGCCAACTCTAAATCATGGGTCGGATAGTTTCTCTCATAGTCCTTGAACTATCTAGATCCATAAATGACTATCTTCCCATTTTACATCAATATACAGCCTAATCCTTATTTTGAGGTACCCATACACACTGAAACCTCTTGAGCTGTTGGTTATTGTAAGAATAATTACAGTAGTCGGTTTATTACTTCAATCTACCAAAACTCACCAAAGTCATTTTCATACTTATCATCCTACTAGCATACAATCTTTTCTGAACAAGATGTGACAACTGAGCAGCCCATTTAGAGAAACTCTCAACAACTCGTCTGTAAGACAGTTTCCTGTTGCTACTCATGCTCTTCCCTAGACTTCGAATACAATAAAATATCATCGCTAAAGATGACAACCAATCGGTCTAGGTAAGGTTTAAATACCTCATCGTAGTTGAGTTCCACTTCAATCACCTATATCCTTGACCTATGTACGTATAAACGTATAATGTCATTTCGAAATCGCTTCCGTTCAAGTTACTAACCCACGTCATTTCCTTTTTCTTATATTAACGACTTTTATAAAATTTTAATTTTTTTTAAACCTTCATGATTAATCGAATTCTATATTTCTTTATCGTACCAGTAAAGGTACCCAAATTTTAAATGTATCTGTTACGACTGTCGATTTCAATTTATAGGTTATGTGTGCGCTTCTAGACGCTGTCAAGTCTTCAGACGGGGAGGTATTTTGAATTACCTTTATTAACCCTCAGACTTGACCACATAGACTGGTTGTGGATATATCCTCCTTTTATCCTTGGACGCAATTCATATTCACTACATATCGCTTAATCCAAATTACTTTACATATCAAAGATATTCTTACCTTGCATACACCTCTTATTCCAATATATCTCATATTCAGGATCTATCACATCTCAAAGCTTATCTCCTTTCATATATCACTTATAACAAGCTCTTTCATTACTTATTAAAACTTACAATACACTTTTCAGGGGTGGAAACATCACTATCTTAGGATAGCAATCTGAACAGCATAGTTTGCAGTTGAATCAATCTATTCTTAAATATTATTTCCAAATTATTCATATTCTATTGAATAAAATCGGTTGACATATCCTTTTTCCCCCGTTTCAACTTACAATCCCTATACCTATATTCAGTTAGTGATAATCAGCTAATTATCATCATCTTGCTTAAGGGTACAGGCTTCACATCTTTCGCTAGCTTATAAGCAACTGAAGGTGATATGGATAAATACGTGGCACCAGAATCAATTAAAATAATTACTTCATTATTCACAACCAGTGTGGTATCTTCCACCACATCAAATGAAACATCAGTAGTGTCCTGATCCAAGGCATACACTCGCCCTCATCCAACATCTTATTTTCGTGGTATCTACCACACATCCTACACTGTTCCATAGCAGGTCGGGGTCCTCAAATCACAATACCCCTCAAAAGTATTGAAATTAAATACACTGGGGCTTTACCAATCATCGTACCCTCTGACTTATCAACTCTAATCTTTTACCAAACTACCTTTTTTCCTGTTCTGACATCTCTGTCATTCTCCATTCTCTTTCTGTCGCTATTTCAACCCTTACTACCTTTCCAAATCTTAGAGGCGTGCAACTCATGATCTTATTCACTCAATTGTAGTCTGCGCACTACCTCGGCATAGGTAGTGATATTTAACGGGGTCAATCAGACTCTAATCGATAATTTGAGCCATTCATGAACTTTCAGACATTCCGACTCTCACTATTCATAGTGTCGGGGTCATATATGGGCAGGTATATAAAATGAGATTCATACTCGTTAATCAACCAGTTCCTCTGGGTCAAAGTAAAGAATTTTATCTATAATTTTCCTTTAAGCAGTGTCTGGAATATTCTGTCACCGAAATACATCTAGAATTATTTTTCATGTCCATTCTGGATGTCTAACTCTTAAGATGGGTCGAGCGGACTTCCACCAATGTTTCGACTCGCCCTCATATACCAAGTATACTCTGAGCAATTAGCTCACAAAATATTCTCCACACTCCGCTCTAACCTCGTGAAGCGTGTCTCAATACTGTCCGATCTCTCTGTAGGACTCTGTCTGCTCTCTCTGTCGGACTCTGTGTTGCATGCTCAACATCAGCCTCCACTTCAACCTCATCTTGAGTCTCATGTGGCGACTCAGTACGACTCTCAAGCCTACCTCTACGACCTCGAGCTCATGTACTCTCGCCCCTCTACCATAGCGGCTATCAGTTAATGAGTCTATATTCTTGCATTCAAAACCAAATTCTTAGCTGCACTTCCATCTCGATATACACAATTGTATCTAAACAATGCACAGTACATGGGGATGTAAACTTCCTTAACCACTACTCATATCAGGCCAACTTAGCTCTGATACCAACAACTGTCACGACCCAAATTACCTAAAAATCAGAGTAAATTTTTCACTTTTTCATTTATTATTTAATTCTTACCTTCCTCTCATCATGACCATCCTACAAACAGTTGGGTTATGATTCGGTGTTAGTCACCTCTCACCTATTTACCATTCCATTTCCATAATTACATTCATATATCAGGATTTACTATACTTTGACTTTAACTAAATACATATATAATGGTATTACATCACCTTATATCCCCGACATCGTGTCCGTTTACAGTATTGTGCATTTACATATTTAGATACAAAACCATACAAATGTGTATACCTGTTTCTCGATGGGAAACAGCGGATACCAAGATGTAAGTCCTCAGCCGCTCACTAACTACTACGAGTGCTTTGAAAAGATGGGAAAATAAGGGGGGTGAGCAAACCACACGCTCAGTAAGACAATTAAGCAAGTATGTAGATAGCTCCACTATCCACATGCTCATAATGCCATGCCCTTAAAATCCATTTCTTTTCATTAAAAGCTTACACACAAAATCATGCATATTTCAATGCCATAGTTTATCAAAACTATTTGTGCATATAGAAATCATGTAATTCATGCATCAAAGACATTTTATGTAACATCATAATTCACATGAATTAAATCAAGATCATGCATTATTTCATGCCAAGAAAACAAATCATGAATTTATCATTAACGTATGAAAAACTCATCATGCTACTGCATTCAAATCATTTTATTAAAATGCAGAATAAAATAATCCCATCCGGGCCAATTATCCATAAATAAATCTTAAATTCATAAAACAATTCGTTATAAAATTCTGTCGTAAAATCACCCTTCTTTTAGGGTCACATGTCATAAAATCATCTGAAATCTAGCATCATAGTAGAAAATCATAAAATCGGGGGCCTGACCCCTCCATCGGGTCTACCCTAGTCTATCGAGATCACAAGTTATATCATGTGAAACAAGTAGGTGACTATATAAGTAACAACAAGGACTATGGCCATAACCTAGTGATCCCTGACAACATGGTACCTAGTATGCGGGGAATCACACCTGAAACGGGAGGTGGGTCGGTCCTACCCGCCAGAACAGCATAACATCAGGATTGCGAGGGTAAGGCTTACTGCCTCGTGGCTAATGCCACTCCACTCCAACAATCCCCACGGTACAGAGTACTCCGCGTGACATACATGGAACAACGTACTCTGTGAACCCAAGCTCAGTCAGGGGTACCTACAATAGGTCTTATCCACCCATACCATCTCTGTCTCAGTATGCACGTGTGGGCATATCATCTCATTGTGACACACAATCTACAAGAGGCACCAACATGGCTATATGCATGTCATATAAATCCCTGTACGAGCAAAGCTCTAACACAGCTCCATGCATATTCATGATATCTAAAAATCTCGTGCGAGCGAAGCTCTAGCACGGTTTCATAAAAATCAGTAAAATCTGCTTAAGAGTAACACTCCAGTACAACTTTAAAATGAGTTATAAATCCATATAAAATCACGTGCGAGCAATGCTCCAGCACGAATGAATGCTCAAGTAAATCAAAACTTCGTTCGAGCAACGCTCTAGTATGGTTTATGCATAAATACATCAAATCTCGTGTGAGTTACACTCCAACACGGCTTTTTCACAATATCATATCAAAACAGGATGTGAGTTAAGCTCCAGCATCTCTCATGCATGTCAAATCATTAAAACTAGTGCGAGTAATCGCTCCAGCACCTTTTTATGCATTTAAGTTAAAACAGTCGAAACAAGGTGCGAGCTAGGCTCCAACACCTCTCATGCATTTCTCAATAATAAAAATCAGTACGAGCAACCGCTCTAGCACATTTCATACATATGATGTCACACAAGTTGGTCCGAGCAATTGCTCAAGCACATTTATGCACACTAACAATCGCAGATATAATGCGAGCTATGTGCCAGCACTATCTGTTTCCATATAAACTTGATAGTTGACCCATTTTCCAAAAACATTCCATTTAAATATGAATAACACTTACGTAGTGTTGTTTTGTGAAATTTATACAATTACTGGCCAATCTACCAATTTGCTTTGCTTAAAAACCAAGAAAATTCCTTAATTCAGAAATTCCTTAAATCATGCATTTCATGCATGTCATGCTTTCACCATCCTTAGGTGAATTCCCTCAACAGGGGTAAAAATAACATTTTTTACCTATTTCGAGTCCTTAAAATCTTAAATCTATTTCTAGGACCTTTATACATATTCTGTGTATACATACATATTCAGTGTATACAAAAGCTATTAAAATACGCGTAGCTACCTCTAGCTACTCACACAATTCCCTTACCTCATTTTCTGTACAGTCTGACATTTTCACTGATGTCTCGTCATGCAGTTCGATTTGCTGTCAATCAAATCTTCGAAATTGCGTATAAATATACATCAGGTCAAATACATACAATTTATTGTATTTTATATTTTTTGGACTTAATTTAAATCATTGGGCTGTTTACCCATATTGGGTCCAATTGTACCATAATGCGCCTTAATCGGCCTTAAGCCCATTTTTCACTTACTATTTACATTATCGAGGCCTATTAGGCTCATTGGGCCCATCAGTATATATTGGACCTCGTTCTAAATTCTCGTATAGCTTAGGAATTATTTACGACAATTTATCCCAATTTCCATAATATAATTCATTTTTGCAGAAATTAAATTCGTAATTTATCTAACACGCATAACGATGCAAATTATTGTCAATAAGGGTTACTTATCTGAGATTCCATGATAATACGCAAATCGAAGTTGTCTCGAGCTCTCGTTCGGCGTCAATCGTCGAGCTACACAATTTAATATTTTTTCGGGTAAACTTTCAGTAAATTATTTATCAAATTAAATATTTCAAAATTTAAATAGGTCAATTTCGACTGCTTACCAACTTACTCGTAGCTCGATTGCATTACTGAAATTTTTTCCCAAATTTTTCTCTTTTTTCTTTTTTCTTTTTCCTTTTTTTCTTCTTTTTCCTTTTCTTTTTGGCTGAATCGGTTCGGTCCGGTTCAAACCAGTTCGATCTAGCCGGTTCAGTCTGGTTCGGTCTGTTCAGGGCTTCACCAATCGGTTCTCCATCGGTTTTCACCACCAGTAGCTCTGCGGGGTCGTCCGATGCACGGATTTGGGGTTGGTTTTGTCCGAGGTGGTCGAAAAGTGGCTGGTTCGGCTCTTCTCCTTTTTGCCGTCAGTACCGTTTTTGTTTGGCCGATGTTTTCGACGTTGCCGACCGTTCTACTGGCCGATGTTGTCACCAATCGCGTCGCCTGCGCCTGGGGAATGGCCAGCTGAGGTCGGTTAGGGCTAGATCGCCAGCGAATGGTCAGATTTCTCTTTTCTTCCCCCGTCGATTTTCTCTCGGTTTCTCCCTCGTCGATCGTCATTCCTTCCGTCTACCAGCGCCAACGAGGCTCGGCTGGGCTGCCTCTCCCTCGTCGGTTGTTCCTCTGGGCTCGTTGGTGGCCAGCAAAGGGGGCTCGGCTCCCTCGGCTTTTCCAGAAAATCGCGTTTCGCGATTTTCTTTTCTTTTTTTAATTTAATTTAATTTAATTTGTTTATAATTTATTTTAATATTATTTTAATCATTATTATATTCAATTAAAATCCAAAATATCTAAAAAAATTATTATTTTATTCATTTTTTCGATAAATGAATTTATCGATCTAATTTCGTCTTTTCGGTATATTTTTCGATTATTTTCGGGATAATTTTCTGAGGTAAAAATTTTGGTTTATTCCAATAAATTCTTATCTTGATCAATTTATCCCGAAATTTAATTATTTCTTCCTTATTGATCAATATTTCTCAATCCCATATTTTTAATTAAATTTTCTTGTCACGATAAATATCGAATTTTGATCTTTTGATCGTTTTACCCTTCAACGTGTTTGGGAATTCCATTTAAATCCTTCCTTTCACGAACACACTCATTTCGTGTTTTAAATAAAATCGGGTCTTACAATTTTATCATCTCTTAAGCTTTCCATCATTTTTCCATGGATTTCCTCTTTATAAATCTCTCTTAATATTACTCACCCATCACTACATTCATCATTCCTATCAATCTTTCACATATTATTCAACTCATAAATGTCTAGAAACTCATATTTAAAGCTTGAAGGTTGAAAAGCTTACCCATTTACTTAGCCAAACTTGTGTTAGCCAAAACTCCTTCTCTTGGTCACACCAATGTGTGATTTTTGGGTATGTTGTTCGCCTTGCTTCAAGGAATAACTTTCCCTTCTTGAGCTTCTTCCAAAACTGGCTGGAATGTAGTGATTTTTTTAGAGTGAGAAAGCTTGGTTTCTTGAGAGAAAATGGCAGGTGCAGGTTTGGTGGGAGAAATCTGAGTTTTCAGTCCAAATCTCGTGCCCTTTTTATAGACGCAGAGACATGGGATTGATCTGGTCCTTGTAGAGATCGATATTCGTAAGGTTTGGTAGTCCTTTTTACCAAACGTAACTACTACCAGATCGATCTTCTTCCATGTTGAGATCGATCTGTTTGTAAGCAAATCTCTTATTGGAGATTGATCTGTCTCTTATAGGAGATCGATCTGTTTGCAAGCAAATCTCTTATTGGAGACCGATCTGCTTCTTACAGAACCTTAATGAGATCGATCTGTCAAGGGCTTGAGATCAATCTGTCTTAGGCAGAGAGTAAGGAGATCGATCTGGCTAGGGAGGAGATCGATCGCTTGCCTTAAGGACCTATATTCTCATTACAAAATGTTTAGTAGATCGATCTGGCCCCATTGGAGATCGATTTGCCCTGCTCCATTGCTCGAGTAAGAGCATGTTTGGCTCTTCCAGATCAATCTCTCATCCTATGAGATCGATCTGACATTTATATTTTCCAGATTTTACTGTAGTTTTCTGTAGAAACTCACATACCCACATCCTTAATTTGCTGCCATAGTCATTTTCTCATCCAACCACCTTTGAGACTTGAAAATGACTTTCATTCATACTTTATACACATTAAAACTTGTATGTAATCATTGTATAACCAAAGGTATACAATTCATAACTAAATGAAAGTACCAAGATTGACACCATTTATGCAACTTCCTTCCATTTTACCGCATTACTCATTTTTCATTCCACTCACATTCATCACATACAAAAGTCTATTTCTTCATATTCATACATAATGAAACTTGTGCACACAACTTAAAATCATGGATGTTTCATTAAATTTCCAAAACCCTTACATCTTCCTATCCTTTATACATTCGTAAGAAATGTACATATACATTATATCTTCATAAAATAAATACATGAAAAATTATGGGTATTACAATGCGGAAGACATTGGAAGCTAGGGTGTGGTAGATGCCTTGCTCGAGAATGTGCGAGACTTTTACCGCCAGGATTCGGGAGACCTTGGCCACCAGGGTGAGCGAGACCTTTGCAAGACTTGATGCGCCAGGGCGCGCGAGACCACAGGCGCGAGGGTGTGGGAGACTCTGGCCATCAGGGTGCGTGAGACACTGCGAAAGACTTGTTGCGCGATGGTGTGAAAGACCTTTGCCTCTAGGGTTCGCAAGACCCTGCGAAAGACATGATGGGCCAGGGTGCGCAAGACCACAAGCGCCAGGGTACGGGAGACTTTGGCCGCCAAGGTGCGTGAGACCCTGAGGAAGACTTGATGTGCCAGGGTGCGCGAGACCCTAAGGAATACTTACGTGAGACTTGGGACTCCAGAGTGCGCGAGACCCCTTGCGCGAGTATTTGAGGAGCCATGGTGCGAAAAATCCCTTGCGCGAGGCTGAAGGCTTGAGGCATCAAGGTACGAGAGACACTGCACGGGAGATCATTAGGGACCTATGACCCCCAAATGTCGAAAGACTTGAAAGTCGAATTGGAATAGATGTCGAATATATGGATGGTATAGGAGGTGTAGGAATGACGAAACCCCATATGAGGAGGAGAGGTTCAAAAATAGATCCAACATGGAACCCTGAAGCTAAAATGGTAAATTTTTCATATCGGACTCATCAGAACCGAACTCATAACTTACACGGTAAGAGGAAAGAGGCTATTGATTGTGACCAAGTTGATCCATGTGACACCGAAAAGGTTCAAGATCAACCTGCACCCATAGCACAAGATGTCATGGACATGAAGAGAATGGTTGAGCGAATCTTAGAGGAGAAAAGGTTAGTTTCGACGGAAGAGAACCAGAGAAGAAGAATCTTATTCAGTGCAGCGATAATGGGAAAACCACTACCCCCAAAGTTTAAGATGTTGTAGATAACAGCATATGTCGAGAAAATTGACCCTTATGACCATGTTGAAAATTACGAGTCTCACGAGATTTTAGATATCATGATATGCATAGCGTGGTGCTGGAGCTTCGCTCGCACTAGACGTGAGTTGACATGCATATAGTCGTGCGGAAGCCTCCTGTAGACTGTGTGTCACAGAGAGTTGAGATGCTCGCACGTATACTTTGAGACATGGGTTAATTATCGACATAAATTGGGGTGGATAAGACCTACGGCAGGCACCCCCAAACTATGATATGGGTCCACGGAGTACGATGTACCGTGTATGTCACACGGAGTACGTTGTACCGTGCAGTCATGATGACTCGATGATGTTACTTGATATTCTGGCGGGTAGGACTTGACCCCACCTCCCATTGCAGTTGTGATGCCCCGTACACCAGGATCTGTGTAGCCTGGGATCACAGGGACAAAGTATGGCCATAGTCCTCGATTTTTCATACAGTAACCTACATGCCTCACATGATATCATACGGTCTGGATAGACCAGGACAAACCCGAAGGATGGGTAACGTCTCGATTTATGTTTTTAAACGAGATGCGATTTAATGAATCAAGGTATTCCCGAGAATCAAGGTATTCCCGAGAGATGGGTTTAGCCTTGATGTGATTGTTTTGTGATAAAACAAATAAGTTTTAACGTGAAGAGTTTGTAATGAAACAGATAAGTTTTTGAGTGTTGAGTTTATGATGAAACAAATAAGTTTTAATGTGACGAGCATGAGATGTCATACATGATGATTTTTCCATGTTTGATTTATATGTTGATTTCATGACTTCTCTTATATGATATATACATATATGTGGCATCATTTTAGTCTTACCTCATGCTCCAAAAGTAAACGATTCTATATCATGACATTATCAGCACGTAGATAGTATAGTTATCTACCTGCTTACATTATTGTCTTACTGAGGAAGTTTCGCTCACCCTTTCATTTTCCACCCCACAAGGTATATTCAGTAGAAGAGAACGACAGTAGTCATATCCGCTGCTTCTTATCAAGACCAGGTATACACATTTGTATAATTTTTGTATCTGAACATACAGAGGCACAGTACTGTACATGGATGTAATATTGGGGATGTATTTATTTAAAATAAATTGATATGTGAATGAAATATGAAAATGAAATGGTAAATAGGTGAGAGGTGACTAACACCGAATCATAGCCCAACTGTTTAGTAGTGTAACTGTTCACGACAAGTAAGGAAATTAAAAAGCGAAAAATTTACTCTGATTTTTAGGTAATTTGGGTCGTGACAAAAAAGATGGTATCAGAGCAGAGTTGGCCTGATATGAGTCGGTGTTAGTGGTTAAGTAAATTTACATCCCCATGTACTGTGCATTGTTTAGATACAATTGTGTATATCAAGATGGAACTGCAGCTAAGAATTTAGTTTCGAATGCAAGAATATAGTTTTTATAAATGATAGCCGCTATGGTAGAGGGGCAAGTACACATGCTCGAGGCCATAGAGATCGGCCTGAGAGTTGAATGAGTTGTCACATGAGACTCAAGATGAGAGTGAGGTGGAGGCTGATAATGAGCATACTCCACAAGGTCTTATAAAGTGACCAAACAGTATTGAGGCACGCTCCTAGAGGATGGAGTGAAGTGTAGAAAATATTTCGGAGTTGTTTACTCAATCTATGCATGTAGTTGAGGATAGGCAGGGTAAACCTAAACAGATGCCTCAGACTATAGAGATTCTCACACCCCTCCGGTATTTTAAGAAGTAAAGAAACCAATAGTTGCTAAGGACTGGGTGAACGAGATAGCGAAGTTGTATGGATTCTTTCGGTATATGTCGACCGAGAAAGTTACTTTTAAATACGTTTATGTTGGAGTCGAGGCGAAGCATTGGTGGAAGTCCGCTCGACCCATCTTAAGAGTTAGACGTCCAGAGTCGACATGAGAAATATTTCTGAATGTATTCCTGTGAGACCCCGTATATGTATAAGGGTATATATGTACATAGAAGTGTAAATAGAGTTGTACTATGAATTCATGAGTGAAGTATATGTGATGTAAGTCCACAAGTAATGTACACACTTGTAATGAGAGTGATAATCATACATACAAGTTTCATTATGTATGAATGTGTAGAAATGGACTTAAACATGTGGAGAATGTGTGTAGAATGGATTATGAGTAGTTTGGTAAAATGGAAGTAGAATTGCATAAGATGTGCACTTCCATTCTTGTTTATGTTAAGTACCATTGGTCATACAAAGATCCTACACAAGTTTTAATGTGTATGAAGTGAGGATAGATGCCATTTTCAAGTCTCAAAGAAGAATGAATGAGGAAATGATCATGGTAGCAAATTAAGGATATTTGGTAAGTGTTATTGCAGAGGAAATCTGGAAATTTTGAAGGGCAGATCGATCTCATGGGATGAGAGATCGATCTGGAAGAGCCAGAATGCTCTTATTTGGGCGAAAGAATAGAACAGATCGATCTCCAATGGACCAGATCGATCTCCTTAGCTCTCTGTTTGGGAGCAGATCGATCTCATGCTTCGACAGATCGATCTCAGGCTTAAAAATTCCGTGAAAAAGAGGGATTTTAAGGGACCAGATCGATCTCCTCTTGGACCAGATCGATCTCCTCAAGTTATTTCTATATAAGGAGTGCTGGAAATCAAAAAATTTCGGGAAAAACACAAACCTTTCACTTTCAACCCAAAAACCTAACATTCTCTCTCAAAAATCAGCCATTTTCAGTGAGGTTTGAAGAGAGACCATTAGAGACAAAGTTGTTCCTATCAAAGAGAAGAACAACATAGTTTGAAAGCAATTTCCCATTGTTGATATTGAAGGATTTAAGGGCATTGCCATTGGAGCAAGAAGAGAAATCAAATTTGGTAAGATTCTAACACTCCAACTATGGTACATTGTTTATTTAATTGATTTTGGAGTTGTTTGGCATGAGTATGGATGGTTAGAAACTATCTAAATACATTGGAAAGATTTTGACCTAGAAATGGTCTAGAGTGAGAAAGTGAAATTGATTGAGATTAATGAGAAATGGGATGTCTAGAGGTGACAATAATGTTATGGGTATGATTTTAAGATGTTGTTAGTGGATAAATTGTGAGGTTTACCTAAAAGAGGTAAAATGAGGGTTAAGGCATTTGTAAAATGCATAAGTGAATAATGTTGACTAGTGAGTTCAATTATGGGTTAAATACATTAACTCAATCGATTTAATGAATGAATCGCAGCTTCCGAGGATACGCCGAGGCGAGTTGACCCAAGAGCGTGAGGAGCTAAGAGAAAAGGAGTCACACCAAGTAAATCGAGGTAAGGGAATTGTGTGGACTCTTAGAGATATTGTGCGCAATTTGGGCGCATAAATGTTTTGCTAGAATGCATGAGATTAGGAAATGTTGTTGTTGGGTGATTGAAGGGTAAAAGTTGGGAGTTTGAGAAATGTGCATGAAAACAAAAGCATATTGCTTTGAAAATCATGTTTTATTGCTTTTTAGCAAATGATTGGTAGGTTGGCTAACATTGAAATGATTTGCAAAAGAAATGAGTATGTTTTGGTTTTGATAACCACATTTTGCAAGTTTTGAGCCACCTACATGATTTCGTGAGTATGGAAGAGTGCAAGAGGCACTAGTTTTCACATGGATTTCATATTGTTTTGGCATTGTGCTTTGAGTTTGTCTCGCACTGGATGCCCATCTTGCATGTTGCCGTGTTTGGAGCTTCGAGTAGACTTGGTGTCACATCGATTAAATAGGCTCACACGTGCATTGTTTTGAGACATGGCATGTTAAAACAACCTGATGAGCCCGAACGAGGGATAAGGGTTGGAGATCCGCCTGATGAGCCCGAACGAGGGATAAGGGTTGGAGGAACAGCTGATGAGCCCGAACGAGGGATAAGGCTGGGGGTCCACGGAGTACGTTGTACCGTGCATGTAGCATGGAGTACATTGTACCGTGTTGTGATGTGATGTGCCGTCTTCGGACGAGATCTGCTATGGACCGCCGGGTAGGATTTGACCCACCTCCCGTGTGGAAGCAGATGGTGGTGATATCCCGCACACCTGATCCGTGTAGCCGGTATCACAGGTTATGTACATAAGCCTTGAGGTTATTACCTATTGTTGAACTGCCTATCTCACATGTATAATGCTATTTGAGAATAAATCCATGTTTGAAGTGATTGTGGTCAGGAAAGCCCGAGGGATGGGCTGGGACCTGTCGTTGAATTGATTTGTTAATGGTTTTTAAAGTGCACGAATGCATGATGTTTAATGCCATGCCTTATTGTGAAAATGCATGATGATTAATGCCATGCTTTTATTGTGAATTATGCATGATGATTTATACCATGCTTTGAGTTGAAATGTGCACTGAATTTTAATAGCATGAATGCTTTACATACCATTAACACAATCATACACTCATGTTTTGAGATAAATAATGAGTTAAATGCTTTTGAGCATGGCATCACGATCACGTAGATAGTACAGTATCTACCTGTTCGCATGATTGCCTTACTGAGCGTGTGGTTTGCTCACCCCCTTATTTTCCCCTCTCTACAGAGATTTGAGTATAGATTGGACGTGACTGGAGGCATTCCCTTTTTGGTAATCCGTTGCATCCCATCGCTAAAGGTATACACACTTGGATTATTTTGTATCTAAACTAGACATAGCACAGTAGCATTTTGTATGTAACTACTGGGGATGTAAAACAATGTAAACACATGTAACAACTCTGATTTATATACATTTATACAAGTGTTTACTCATAAATAATGTTTCAAATTGAATTGGTATGGTGGAGTGAGTTAGACGTCGACACACAGCCCAACTGTTAAGCGTGTGGTTGTTCACGATCGAGGAAGGATGATTAAGGATTGATGCATGAAAATGCGAAAAATTTGTACGTATTTTGGTAAGTTGAGGGTCGTGACAATTCCGATGACAAAATATTTTAGACACTACTTAAGGGAAATTACAGGTAAAATTTCTTACACTGACCCAGAGACACTAGTTGATTGATGAGTAAGAAACTCAATTTATATTCCTGAGCAGATATGACTCAGACACGATGAACAGTGAGCGTCGAAAAGCCCAAAAGTTCATGGAAGGGCTCAAATTGTCAATTAGAGTCCGATTGGCTCATTACCTATGTCGAGGCAGTGCGTAGATTACAGTTGCATGAAGAAGAACATGTGTTGCACGCCTCTGAGATTGGGAAAGGTAGTAAGGGCCGAAATAGAGACAGAAGAGAATAGAGAATGGCAGAGATGTCAGAGCAGGAAAAAGAGACTAGTTGGTAAGACATTAGAGTTGATGAGTCACGGGGTAAGATAATTGGTAAGGCCCCAATATATCCAATTTAACACTTATGAGGGGTATTGTGATTGGAGAACCCCGACCTGCTACGAAGTAGTGTAGCAGTGTAAGCAGAGTAAGCAGTGTAGGATGTGTGGTAGATACCACGGAAGTAAAGGCCTACACCTACACCTTATTAACTAAAATAGGAGTTAAGTATGGTAAGACGGGCCACTTTAGTAAAGATTGCTCAGAGTTGGGTAAGACTGCCTTACAGAAGGGCAAAGAGACAGAGAAAACCCTATTGATATCTCTGCACCAAAAAAGGAGGCCACAGCCAAAGAGAAGGGAAAAATAGGCTGTTGGATGAGGGCGAGTGTATGCCTTAGACCAGGACATTTTTGATGTTTCATATGATGTGGTGAAAGATACCACACTGGTTATGAATAGGGAAGTAATTATTTTAATTGATCCTGGTGCCACGTATTTAGTCATACCGCCTTCATTTGTATATAAGTTAGTAAAAGACGTGAATGCCTACACCTATGGGCACAATGCTGATAGTTAGTACCCCAATGAAGGAGGGTTAACTAACGGAATAATTATGAAGAGATTTTAAGTTGAAAACGGGGGAAGAAGTATAAGTCAGCCGATTTTGTTCAATGGACTATGAATAATTTAAAGTAATATTTGAGAATAAAGTAGTCGGCTGCATATTATGATGTTCAGAGTTCTATTTTAAGATAGTGATATAGTTACACCTGAAAAGTATACCGTAAGTTTTGACAAGTAATAAAAGGGGTGCAACGATTGAAATTAAAGGAGTAAATGATTGTACTCACGAAATGAGTAATGATAGAGTTTTGTTATAAGTGATATATGAAAAGAGATAAGCTTTGCGATGTGATAGATCCTGAATACAAAATCTATTGGAATAAGAGGCGTATGCAAGGTAAAAATATCTATGATAAGTGAAGTAATTAGGATTAAAGCAATTAGTAGTGAATATGAATTGTGACCACATGGACTGATATGTAAAGTAAATGTGGTCAAGTTTGAGGGTTAATAAAGGTATTTCAAAATACTTCCCCGCCTGAAGACTTGACAGCGTCTAAAAGTATACACATAACCTATAAATTGAAAGCGATAGTCGTAATATATACATTTAAGAATTAGGATACCTTTACTGGTACGATAAGAAATATAGAATTTCGATTAATCAGGAAAGTTTAAAAAATTTAAAATTTTATAAAAGCCGTTAAAAAGGAAATGACGCGGGTTAGTAGCTTCAACGGAAGCGATTTTGAAAGGAACATTATACGTTTATGCGTACATAGGTCAAAGATATGAGTGATTGAAATATTCAATGGAATTCAACTACAGTGAAGTATTTAAATTTACCTGGACCGATTTGTTATCATCCATATTGATGATATTTTGGGTGTAATTAAAGTCCATGGAAAATTATAAGCAACAATTGGAGATTGTTTTTACAGATGATTTGTTGAGAGTTCTCGGAATGGACTACTTTATTGACACGTTTAACTTAGAAAAAGTTGTATTTGAATGGGATGATAGACGTGACAGGAGTTTTGGTGTACTGAAGTAATAAACTGACCACCGTATTTATTCTCACCATTCCCAAAAGATTAAGAGGTTTCTCAAGATATATGGATACCTCAAAATAATGAATGGGCTATATGTTGAAGCAAAATAAGAAGATAGTCGATTGTGAACCAGACAACTCAAGGATCAGGAAAGGACTATCCGGCCCTTAATATGAAGTTGACAGCGATAGTGATTGTACTGAGTATGTCGCACCACTATTTACACGATTAGAAATTTTGCGTATGCACTGATCATAAAAGCCCCAAGTATCTATTTTCACAGAAAGAGTCGGATATGAGAACAAAAAGAGGGTTAAAGCTTCTGAGGGTTTAGGGTTTAGGGTTTAGGGTTTAGGGTTAGAGCCCAACTGTTTAGTAGTGTAACTGTTCACGACGGGTAAGGAAATTAAAAAGCGAAAAATTTACTCTGATTTTTAGGTAATTTGGGTCGTGACATGGGGAGCCTATAATAATAACCCTCGAGAAGAGGAAAGGTATGATGAATATACTCAAGATCAGACTCTCTAAGTCTGGAATAAAGATCTAGAATTATTTGTTTACCATTACCTTGTCTAGCCATTAAAGAAACAGATCAATATGACGAATGCTAAGAGAATAGAGACTCCGTATACCTTCAGTGTAGCAGAATTGCCGCGAGAGTCTGTTGCCGCAAGGGTAGAGCTGCAAGTTGTTGCCGCGAGGGTCAAATGCCGCAAGGGTTTGATGTCGCAAGGATCTATTACCGTAATGGTGTTACCGCGAGGGTCTGATTCCGTGAGAGTAGTGCCATGAGGGTACTGCCGCAAAGGTCTAAACCCAAAATGCCGCGAGTGTCTGTGCTGCGAAGGTCCTGTGCTTTCTGAGATGCTGCGAGGGTCTGGCGCAAGAGTGTGCCGCGAGAGTATGTCGTGAGAATATGCCGTCTCTGCAAGAGGAAAAATGAAGAGCGAGTCACATCCTCATGACATATATATACTAGCGGGAGATGAAAACAGGGTACTCTTTTGCGGAGTATAATTCGCGAAAGAGTGGAGAACAATTGTTATGAGTAAAACAAAATAAGAAAAAAGAGAAAAAAAATGCCATGTGTCAACATCATAATATGCCACATGTCGTCATTACAATGCGCCATGTGGCGCATAGAAGTTGAATACAGATGAGAAAAGATTCTGTATTAAAATTTCCCTGGACAATTTTACCTTGGAGTATTTCTGATTAATATAGAGGGGAAAATATGTATTTAAAGATGGAATCACTCCTTATAAATATGGATCATGTATGATTTACAAAGGCAATTAATTCTCTATTTTTTACTTTACTGGAACTCTGCCTAAATTTGGTTTTGATTTAAGTATCGGAATATTTACGCAGAGAAAAACCCCTGCATCCCTCTGATTATTCTTGTTCTTGTAAAGTTTCGGTAACACGTGACAAAAAAATTGAAGCGAAGACGTCAGCAGTACATCTTTGTTGTGATTGGCAACAACAATGGTAAAAACAGAGTTGATTAATTTATTGATGAAGTGCATTAAATTTCTCTAAATCTAATTGATGATCAATTAGTAATTTGCAAAACTCTACCATGCACAACTTTTTAGTTTTTTATTTTTATTTACTTAAAGTCAACAATCGCATGTTGAATACGTTGAGAAAATACAGCTTTATTTTATCCTTGCTCTATTTCCTCTACTCTTCCTTTCAAAATGTAAGGGACGAAGAGGACTAAGGAGGAGGCTAGAAACATCTTCATTTACCCTTTGCATGATTAATATCTGAGGCACTGTTGAACCCCGCCGCCCTTCTCCAAGAACCACTGTATTCAATTCAGAGTTCAGACCCTTGGGTTGAGTGTACACAAACAAAGGAGGTTCATGATCGAATAACACCAAACAAAATGCATTAACCAGGGGCAAAGAACACGATGATGTCGGCAATTATGGCAGCCAGGCAAAGAGACCATCGCTGCACACTTCTATTAACATGGATTAATATCTGAGGCACTGTTGAACCCCGCCACCCTTCTCCAAGAACCACTGTATTCAATTCAGAGTTCAGACCCTTGGGTTGAGTGTACACAAACAAAGGAGGTTCATGATCGAATAACACCAAACAAAATGCATTAACCAGGGGCAAAGAACACGATGATGTCGGCAATTATGGCAGCCAGGCAAAGAGACCATCACTGCACACTTCTACAAATTGCAGATGCACATAAAATCCTAACCCCAAACGATGGGCCCCCTTACCCCTTTGGGCTCCGGTTTCCTCAGAAAACACATTCAACCATTTTTGTTTTCTTCTTTATGGATTTCTACACCTCTCTTTTAAGCACAAAGAATGTTCGAGTAAAGCTATACAAAACTGAAAAGCATAATCCTCTTGATTATTCAATTACTTTTATTAAATGAATTGTGATAAGATGGAACTAGTCTTTTCCCTTTATTCTGCTTTTATTCACAATCAGATAATTTATATAGAGCAACGGCAGTATCGTAAACTTCTCTGTCTACAATAGGCAGCAGCTGGTATGATTAAAGTAGGCTGCGCAACAAAGGTTTTGATGCTGGTCAGTTGTGCTGATATTGCAACTTTAGGACAATGAAGTGGTTGACATATCAGCGCATCCTCCTGTCATCCTTCTCTCGGCTTTCTCCCCTACTCACCTGAAAATTGTGTGTCTACAATTATTAAGACACTCTTGAAGAAACACGCATCCTTCATGCGCTCTTGCCACATGCCTAAAACAAATAAATGATGAGTTACTTTAATCTTGAATGGTTATAAGAATGTATCTGTGCGAACTCTTGTGACATCTGATACAGGAACCACTGTAGAACCAGTGAACATCACCAGGAGTTTGATGACCAGTTAAAATAGGTAGTATTAATCAACAACAGTTTATTTCTTCATATATAATGGCATGGAAATCTGACCATTCTAGACTTTAACAATTTCACTCATGCATATGCGGATAGGATGCAGGGAGACAATTTCAGAATGACATACTCAGTGAGGTCATGCAGTAAAATGATTTTAAAAAATGGCAGTTATCATGAATTCATGATGCAGCTGCCAGTTGTTCAGACATTTAGACTTAGACATGCGGAATCATTCGATATTCTCATTTTGCCAAATGTCAGCACAAACATGGAAAATTTGATCCTTGTATCGCACCAAATGTCTTCTAACTTGTCTCTGGTGAGAAAACCAGTTTCCCTTCAGGAAAGCAAAAGACTAGAAAGTTCCAAACAAAACTTGGCTAAAGTTTTCATTAAACAGGTTTTGCACTTAACCAGATAGTTCAGCGCCATAAAATTCAGCATAAAGCAAATTAAAGGGTTCCATTACTAGATATGGAGAGCAAAGAGTTTGAATTCTTACAAAAAATCTTGCCATCACCAATTTCTCCAGTCCTTGCTTCCTCAATTATATTATCTATTACGGCTTCCACCTTTGGCAGGATAATCATTTAGAAATGAACATGGTGTGAAAATATCAATGTACTACCAAATCATTCATATTTAAGAGAAATGTCTTCAGATTATATATGGATATAACTGGTGCTTGCTCACCACACTCTCCATCTTAACTTTAGCAACAAACTTGTCTTCAGAAAATTCAGATCCTACGGAACAATAAACATGAAGAAAATTTATTCAAAAAGGGGAATATCAGCAAACTGAAGTCTGCTTGAGAGTGGAGAAATTGAATAAGGACATCAACTAAAAATCATCAGATAGTAAATTTGAGAAGGGAAAAAAATAAAAATAAAGAAGAAAGAAATAAACCTTCAAGGCTTCAAATCCTTGTGTATGATGAAAGCTAACCACCACGTCTCTCCTTTGAATGTCCTTGAGCACCGAAGCCTCTAACTCAAAGGGGCCTGAGGAGAAATAAAAACAGGCTTGAAGGTTCAAGACTATGACAAGTATATTATTGTTTGATAAAGAACCAACTTTTTGGCAAAAAACAAAGCTCTCCAATATCAACCAATATGCATTTACACAGTTATAAAGTCTAATCATCTCATCTTTTGGAACAGGAGCAATGCAGACTGGAATTTGACCAGACTCTTCTGGAAGTCAAGAAGAGGAACATCAAGCATGAGTTGTTCGATGAATTTAAACATGATTGTTTTGTGATACTTCGGTTTTTCTCATCTTTTGGAACAAAACCATCCCAATTCCGATTGAATCACTCTCCTACCCTCTCATCTTATGCTGTCATAGTAAAATTATTCCAATCTCTGTCCTATGAACTATTCCTTGCCCTTAATACAGGCTTAACATTTCTGCAAAAGTATCGCCTTGACTTGGAGGAGTACTGAAAGAATTCCTCACTACCATAACGAGGTTTATGATTTGAGGTTAAACTTGAACAAGATTTAAGTAACATTTGCCACAAATATTAGTTCTATCTACTTAAAGGAGAGTAACACAAAGCAAAATCCGGTTATATATTACAATGCAGACATCAGTCGTGAAGTTCTAG
Organism: Firmiana major; assembly: GCA_033439115.1. Taxonomy (NCBI): domain Eukaryota; kingdom Viridiplantae; phylum Streptophyta; class Magnoliopsida; order Malvales; family Malvaceae; genus Firmiana; species Firmiana major. The sequence goes on along the minus strand of CM065908.1, from coordinate 36,565,758 downwards.
TAGCACTTACCGAAGAAAGCTGCTGGATTCGCCAGGGCCTATTCTGTTTAAAAAGTCAGCATAAGCAAAGAAACCACAATAAAATTAGATATGCTAAATTAACAAACTCATTTTACATATGCATGTATGTATGCATGTATGTATGTATGTATGTATGTATGTATGTATGTATAAGAACACCTGAGTATCGCTTCCACTTTAAAAATTTCGCGCTTAGGGTATAAGCTACCAGCAATGGAAACATAAAACGCAGTAGAATTCAGAGGCAACCACTTCATACTCCGATGAAGAAAAAAACAATACTGTAAAAAGTAAAAACTCATAAATCTAAGTAGTTGCTTACTAAGCTGTCCACCCATAGCAGGAGTGTTTTGGGCTCTGATTGCAGGAAGAATTGAAGCATTTCTTGAGAGTTTCAGGATGACATTAGGCTTAGAGAAATAAGAATCTCCAGACCTGGGAAGTATAGAACTAGAAATGAGAGGATAGTCTTAGCGACGAGAAGGAGAATGAAGAGGAGTAAGCGAGTTCGCTTTCGCTATAGCAGCCATGGTTGGTTGTTGAAGAACAAGAAAAAGAAGAAAGGTGGCTTTTCGACACTGTATAACAGATCCTCGTAGTTTACGGCTTAACGCTACGCTGTCAGTTTCTGCCTTTGTGCTTTCAACCAGCGCTTGAAGTTGAAGCTTTGAAAGCCTTTATCTAGGTGGGCCATACATTACATAAAAGAAAAGAAAAAGAAGCCCACAAAAGGAAAGTTGGACCCAAACTATTAAGCCTGCCGCTAGGGTCGTACGTTGGAGAACACTTGGCCGCCGCCGCCGCTGCCTGCTGCTGGAGCGTCAAGGGATGGCAGCAAGTGGAGAGGGAGAATTTGTGTACAAGATCAGCTCGGCTGAAGAATGGGAAGCTTTGCAAAATGATGGGTCGGTTTTCGGCGGAGACCTTGACAAATCCTCTGGTTTCATTCACCTTAGCTCGCTTCATCAGGTGAAGCCGGCACTGCAGAATTTTTTCTCTAACATCACGGTAGATTTGTACCTTCTTCAGAGCGATGCTTAGAAGGTAAAAAGCACATCACATATTTGCCAAAGAATCCTTCATTGCCAATTGCTAGTTGATGTCAGGAATGAAGCCGAAAGTAACATAAGAGTAAAATTGACGGGGGTACTGTACGGAACAAGCATGTGAAAAACCTCATATGCACTTACAATAATAGTTATCAATGGGGCAAGAGTGCTAAGGTTCAATTGTTCATTTCTGTGAATGATTGGAAAGATTTGTCACTGCTAAATTTCATTCGCTTCTCTCTTACCCTGATTTAACTTAAATTTATTAATTTTAAAAATAAACATTTAAATACAATAAATTAATATTGTTAAAAATAATTAATAAAAAATATATAACGGTAAAAATATTTAACTTAAAATTTTTCAAATTTATTATTCATTTTTATTCACCTCAAACTGTTGTTTGAAGAAGGTATAATAATATTTTAAAAATTTGTTGAACTCTTAAATCATAATTTGTATCAATATATATAATAATAAACAAAAAATAATAAATAAAAATAATAATCATTAAACAATAAACAAAAAATAAAGAAAAATATTATAAAGAAAAAAAATTAATTTTTCAAAATCTAGTCATTGTTTTTAGTAATTTTAATGTTGATTTGAGTATTTAAAAAATTCTAAGAGGTAAAATAATTTTCAAATTAAGTTTTTAATAGTTGACATAATAGTTGATTAAAAAAAATTAACTTGTCCTATAAAATAGAAAAATTTGAAGTGAAGTAATTTTTTTAAAGTTAATAAATTAAAATTAAATTAAGGTCAAACATTTAAAGATGTTGATTAAATTTACTTATTTGTTTTTATTTAAAATATGAGAAACGTTTTGAAATCTTTTGCAGCAGTATTTTTAGTTGATAACTCTGCAATTTAAGTTTGGTGGTTTTGATGATTAATGAACTTCTTTTAACATCTGCATCTCCTGCAGCTTGGAGGTGGATTGGCATATGAGCCTGTAAGTGGTTCCAACAGCTTCCCATACTTCTATGGCCCATCACGAAGCTTTGCTCCTCTTCCACAGATGCGGTTACAAAAGCTGAGAAGCTATATGTATCAGATGACCAATTCAGTTGCAAAATGTTCAAGATTAATTTGGATAGACCTAAAGATTAATTTAGATAAAATTAAAAATAATAAATTTTTTAAAAGTATATTTTTAATAAAATAATAAAAAATTATAACTAAAATGAAAAGATCATTTTTCTTTTACTAAATTTTGTGGGCATTTGCACCGCACAAAGGGCACAAACGCAGTGCCAAACAACTGATGTAAGCTTCTTCATTTCCTTAAGCTTGAGACAAAATATTGCTTTGAACGCAATTATTGCGATTGTAATACTTAAAACTCCTAGTAATGGCAAAGCTGTGGGTATTTTGTTCACTATGATGTGTTTAAGCCTGGAATATGATTTCTTAAGGCTGTTTTTGGTGGATTGAAAAAGTTGAATAATTGATAAAGGTGAGTGGAAAGTGGAGAGTAAAAATAAAATGATTTATAGCAAGTATTTGGTGAGAAAAAAAGTGTGAACAAAAAAAATAAAAAGATTTTTTTATTAACAAAAACAAATTATTTTAAATTGAAAATATGAGTGGAGATGAGTTAAAGCTTTACTTAGTAAAGTGCAAAAAAAAAAAAAAAGAAAAAAAAAAAAAAATGAAAGTATATTATTTTATTATTATATCATTAATTAGTTAAAAAAACAAAATAAAATTAAGAAATAAAAAATAATTTTATAAATATACATATTTGACTCATATCCCTATCATATTCTCTCTACTAATCTTGGAATGATTTGGATTTGTTCATGTGAAAAGAAAATAGAAAAAATTCTATTTTTTACTCGTAATTTTTTTTCTTACCAAATAGTAAAAGAAAAAAACAATTTTCTTTCTTTTGTTTCTTATCAGGCACTAACATAAATAATTTTTTTTTCTATTTTTCAACACACTTCTGTCCATCGTTTCACTTTTCTTCTCTAATAAGCACATTGTATATTTACAAAATTATATTTTATTTTTTTAATTTTTTTGTTATATTAGCTAATTGATGGTATAGTAGTAAAACAAAATAGTTTCACTCTTTTTTTTTCATCTTTTAACTCTATCAAACATTGAACGGAATATTTTCTTCCATATTTTCCATCTTTCCTCTCAGAAAGCACATCAATAAAAAAAAATATGTTATTTTATCTTTTATTTTTTTTCTCTTTCTAAATTTTATTTTTTAATTTTTCTTTACATTTTAGGAAGCAAAGCTTAAGTGAAAAAAAAAGTTAAATAAACTTGCCAAAAATGATTAGTGAGGAAGATCCTCCTGAAAAAAAAAAAATGTAAACCCAATTAAATGGTTTCCAACGCCCCATTATCTTATAAAATCACATAGAAGTTAAAAATGTGGTGCCAAACCCCTGTAAAACATGAATTGTGCTATTTATTAATAGCTATGCGCAAAATCCATGGAATAGTAAGCAATCAAAGATAAAAATTGATTCCAATTTCAACGATTAATGGTAATGGAATATAAACTTTTTCCAAAAAAAAACAACTTGCAATCTCTTCCATGTTCTAGATCATCATTATTCTGTAGAAAATGAATGTATTATTAACCACTAATTTCAAACTTGTGAGATGCACAAAAAAAAAAAATTATAAATCAATAAATTCATGTATAATAAATATACTAGTAATCAGCCCGCTCTTCGCTACGAGGCTTCTTCTTTTAATCAGTCGAACATCGTTTTCTTGTCATCTAACAATGTCTTTAAAAAAAATTAGCAAAAGAAGTTATAATCTTGCACTAGCACAGTTCACATTTCGCATGATAAGAATCCAAGTTCTGAACTTACTTACAATGTCCAAATAATCATTCACTTTAAATTTGCCCCATGTACATAAAACAAGTACTACTTTTTTTTCTTTCTCAATAGTCCCCTTAGGTATCATTTTCTAACATATACTTCACACAAAACAAACAAAACCTTGTTATTTCTTCTATTCTCTTCTCTTTGTTCCTCTCTTAATCTCTAATATGTGCAACTTATTTTCTCTACACAATGGAAGCATAACCAGTAAGTTATTTATACATTTGAAAAGCAATGAGTGAACGTAGCCATTACAATTGTAAAAATTTTGTATAGAGAGCTTATAAACTAATACATACATGAGTGCATGAGTGCAACATTGATTTTCTCTAAAATTAACTTGCAAAATGAGCTATAAAGTCGAGTAATGAGAATCCATCCAAAAGTTTAAAAAATGAAATAGATGTGTTGAATAGCTTCTTCTTTTCTTTATTATTTGTAGGACTTGGACTCTACCTTTTCTTGTTACAAACACCAACGTCCTATTTCATAACACAAAAAACCAATTCTATCACGACAAAATAATGCTATATGACCTAGTGATAGGCTTTCATAGCCCTTTCAGACAAAAGTTCAGGTAGACTCACTTGAATGCATTTCATGCCTTTCGGTGCTTGTGTAGATAGTTTGTTATATATGCATGAATGAGAACACTAATCTAATAAAGAAAGAGAGAAAAATGCAAACGATTTTCTCTTATCCTTTTGACAAATTATTATCAGTTGCATCTCTAAAAACTAATCTAATACACCAATTCGTAAAAAAGATAAATGCAGTATGATGATTTATAGAGCATTTTTTGGGAATAATTTTGTTACAATCATCTACCAGTGAATTCATTATGTTTTATACCAATGCTTTTTATTTCTTAGAAGGTTTATCATCTGATTAAGTTATAACGACCACGAAGTTGATTGCTCATATAGTCTATATATAACAAATTATAATATCAAAATATGGGTAGTTATTGATCAAAATGAATATTATTGCTCATAACTTCCACTTGTAATGCTCATAAAGCAAGTTAAGAGCATCAGAGTAACATGTTCTTAATTTCATTGTTGGAATTATTAAACCACTAACTGAGACAATTGGTGTAAGACCCGTAAATTTAATATGTACCCTTTATGATTTTGTGATGTACGGATAAGTCACAATTGATATAAATCATAAGGAATGAATGTTTTTAAGTTGCAAATGAGTATGAAATGCAAAACGGGTGGTTAAGCAAATCGAAAATGAATGTAACAATGATTTTTGAGAAAAAATTGCAGCAAAACTACTTCAGAAGAGGAGCAGATCGATCTCTTATTCAATGCAGATCGATCTTGGATAGGTTTTGGGTAGAACAGATCAATCTCATAGCAAGGCCAGATCGATCTCCATAAGGTTCTGAGTAAAGCAGATCGATCTTATGCTGAGAGCAGATTGATCCCCTAAGCTTAAAAAGTCATTTTTCGAAGAGAAAAGTGCAGGGCAGATCGATCTCATGTAGTTAGGAGATCGATATCCAAGAGCAAATTCTATAAATACACGACTCGACATTTTAGTTATCCCGAGAAACATCAAACCCTTCAAGAACCAAAGTGTAACCTAACTTTTTTACACTAGAAATCTTCATCTTTCAAGTAGTTTTGAGTGAGATTCATTTCAGCAAAGTTGTTCATAGTAAAGAGGAGAACAACTGTGACGCCCCGGAAGCGCGGAAAATAGGGCTAATTTAAAACTTTTTACTCATTAATTCACAATTAAGGGTGCATTCCTGTGCAGTGTCATACATCATCATAATTATCATGCCTCAGGATCTCATCATAATATAGTATATATTGTATTATATACATTACTTAATTCCAAGTTAATTAATCCTAATACATCCCGTACATCATTGTACAATAAGTGTCTGTAAATATAACTCTAGTCTGGGTACATGAATATTAAATATCTACCTCGATACGCAAAATACGGCCTGGAGCTTAAGTCCTCCACTAGCCTCTAACCCATACGTCGCAGGGAACTCACTTCACTTGAAGCGATCTGGGGGGGAGGGGGGGAGATAAAACAGGGTGAGCTTCCAAATCGCTCAGTAAGGGGGGTAAGGGAACACAGTTATATAAACCATATCACACATCACAAATATGTGTTTGTTTAAGAAGCTCATTTGAAATCGTAGCATGAAAGTTCTCAAAACATCATCATCTCATAACTCATAAATCATGTGAAAACATGAAGATAAAAAGGCTTAATATCGAGCACTCACAAGCATGTGTAAATATATACGATAATGGCTGTTCTCAAAATACGTGATAAAAATCACCTCAGTAAATAGCACGTGACAAGGTCACAAAACACAACTCATGTGTAAAACGAGACTAGGCAATAAAACTCAATTAAAGCTCGTCATGGCACATCAAATATGTAATCTCCTCTGGGTGCGCATCCCAGGCATCCTCGTATAGAGGGAACGTCGACAATATGGTCGTATGCATGGTATATTGGACTTATATGTTACCAGAACAAGGCCCGGCCTTACATGCTACCAGAGCAATGCCTCGCCTCATGCACACTATCACGTGGTCCCTGGGTCGGTTCCCAGGCGGCCCACTCTCTCAGTCTTACATGCTACCAAAGCAAGGCCACCCAGCGTTACCAGAATGGGGGTCATCTCACGTTACCAAAACGGAGGCATCTCTCGTTACCAAAACGGAGGCATCTCTCGTTACCAAAACGGAGGAATATCGGACTTACATGCTACCAGAGCAAGGCCTCCCAACGCTACCAAAGCGGAGGAATAATCGGACTTACATGTTACCAGAACAAGGCCTGTGGTCCCTGGGTCGGTTCCCAGGCGTCCCACTATATCGGTCTTATATGCTACCAGAGCAAGGCCCCATGTGTATTCAACATGACACGCCTAAGTCTCAATCATTAGCCATTATCTTATAAAACGTTATGCCTTCACGTAGAACTCATAATGGTTTTCTCTCATAAAACTCATTTAAAACATTTGTGTACTCAACACAAAATATATTAAAACGGAGTTCCAACCGGCAAAACACGCACACATTTTCTCAAATCTCAATATCGCCTTAACGTAGAGCCCAATTTACTTTTCACGCAAACTCAAAGGTTTATAAAGCAATTTCACACTCAGCTTATAAACTCATAAAATAATGGGCTCCAACCGGCTATAAAAACCGTGTGCAATTATATCACAACACAACACCAAACATGCTTGTATTCTCAAATCACGGTTCATGCTACAACAATTCATCAAAACACATACACAAATGGTTTAGTTTTCCCTTACCTCTTTGCACCTCGTATAATGCAATCGTTTCCCCCGTATCACGGACTAGCCTCACATTCCACTCTGGAACTCCCGAGTTGTCCAAACGATGTTAAAACATCAATACTCATTATCACATCAACCGCAGTTCTCAAAATCGAGCATAATTGCTCATAACTCCTCAAATTTCTCATAACTCCATCACAAACCAGAATCTCGCTCACGACACCTCAACATTCTATATTTCCTATGCCACAATATCTATGCTAATACACCACATTGTCTAAATCTCCATTTATAGCTCAAAATTCCAAAAATTGCTAAATATCATTATCACTCCAACTACATTGTAATTTCCTTAATCCCTAATCATTTTCCAACTATTTCGACACAATGCCAACAACTACCATCACCAAAATCATCTCAAATATAAGGATCGAAGTTTAGAAATTACCCAAAACTTGTGGAGAGCTTATCTCTTGCCTCGATTCGATCCGTCTTTCGATTTCCAAGTATGTTGTTCTCCCTTTGATGAGGAACAACTTTCCTTCTTGCCACAATTTCTGATTTGGACGGAAATGGGTGCTTTAAATGAGTGAGAAAGCTATGGTTCGGTGAAAATGGGGGTTGGAAGAGAGAGAAAATGAAATTGCAGGAGAAAACAGGGATTCCTTATATAGACTGAGGGTAGGAGATCGATCTGGCTCTTGATGAGATCGATCTGCATTTGAATTTTGGGACGATTTGGGGTAATTTATGCCTAGGAGATCGATCTGTCGAGGGGTGAGATCGATCTCTTTATGGCTTTATGAGATCGATCTGCTCCTTGAGGAGATCAATCTTCTCCCAAACAGAAACATTTGGAGATCGATCTCTTCCTCATGAGATCGATCTTCTCTCAAATAGAATCATAAGGAGATCGATCCTCTTCCATTGGAGATCGATCTGCTCCTTAAATTCCTCCTTCCTTGTCATTTTTAACTCACCAGATCGATCTCTCCTTCTCCCAGATCGATCTGTCCTCATAGCTTCATACTTATTTTAAACACTTAACATATAAATCTCCAATTATCATTCCCCAATTCACTTAGCTCAATAAATTATACTTCAAGTTCATATTAAATAATTAAAATATGTGTTGGCTCTACCGAGAGGGGGGTGAATCGATTTTCTAACGTTAATAGCAAATTTTAATTTAATCCTATTTTAATTTGCAAATGAAAATAAGCAATATAATAAAATTAAACAATTTAATGGAAGATAGGGAAGAGAGAAACAAACACAATCGTTTATAGAGGTTCGGCCAAACTCTTGCCTACGTCCTCTCTCCTTGACCTTCTTGTCAAGTGCTTTCTTACTCTCCTTCAACAGAAGTTACAATGTTCCTTTTACAGGTTAAGGAATAACCTCTCTACCCTTTGCAATATGACAATGTATTCACCCTCTTACAATTTATCTCACTGAGGGACAATCCTCTTTCTCTCTCAAGATAAGGATGAATACAAAAATGAAGCTTTAATGTAGGTAGGACAAATACAGCTTTTGCACTTAAGCTTATACAATAAATCTCAATAAATGAGGAATGAAGACACAAGGAATGAAAGTGTTGAAAGCTTGAGAATGTAGAAAATGTGCAGCAATAATGTCTCTATTCTCTTTGTCTTCAATGCTTGGTTAAACGCTGAAGGATTGGTAGTTGGAGCATTAAATGCTGTTTTTTCCGTTGAGATTTTGCAGAAACTAGCCGTTGGGTACCTCCAGTAGTGTGCCAGATCGATCTGCCTTCTTGGCCAGATCGATCTCTTAGTTATAAATCCTGCAAGATCAAAGCACAATAACACAAGGAGATCGATCTCACAGGTTAGCAGATCGATCTGTTAATTTGAAAATGATAGGGGAGATCGATCTGTCGAATAGGCAGATCGATCTCATGATCTCTCTGTTTGAGGCAAGATCGATCTTTAGATCGATCTGCCATGCAATCTCGTAGTGGGAAGATCGATCTCTCAATACCTCAGATCGATCTCATAAGTTCTCTGACTTTGAGGAGATTGATCTCTTCCTTACCAGATCGATCTCATAAGTTCTCTGTTTGAGTGTGGATCGATCTTTCAGATCGATCTACAGTCTATGCTTTTAAGGGAGATCGATCTCTTCCTAGATCAGATCGATCTCTCAATTCTAGTTTTAGGCAGATCGATCTCTTAACCCTTGCAGATCGATCTCACTCTTCCTTAATACCTTTGTATAGGTTCAAAGCTTGGCAGATCGATCTCATTTCTTCATGAGATCGATCTCTCATTAAGTACAGACCCAGGAGATCGATCTCTCATAAGCCAGATCGATCTCTCATCAACAGAACTCTAAGTTCTGGTACTGATAACCTCTAAACATGTTTTTATATCATCTTAATATTATTGAATTTACTTGTTTTGTCATTTCAAAATATATTAACTCAACAGTCTCCCCCTTTTTGATATGACAAAACTTATTCAATCAACATGTTTAGTGAATTTGTAAAAACTCCCCCTTTTTGTGAGCTCCCCCTTTCTTTTAGCTTTTGACTTTGTTACTATCTTAACTCCCCCTCATTTTAACCATGCTTTTAAACGTTTAGAGATGTTTCTTAAAAGCCTTCTTAAAACGTTTTATGCCTCTTGACCACAACCACATGTTTTCTTCTCCCCCTTTTTATCATATCAATAGAAAGAAAACGAAATAGTATTCATGGCATTTCAAAATTAACATTGTCATTAAAACACAGTCAAATGGCAGTTCATTAAAGCAAATTCATGTTAAAATAACAACAAGTAGCAAAAACAAAACATATAACTAAACTAAATCGAGCAACTAGATCCTATGGTGGAGGAGGAACGCGATCCATGAGATCCTCAATATGAGTGCGAGTGACTTGAAGCTCATCAAACATCGCCTCTTGAGCCTCATGAACCTCATCCACTCTTCGGTTCAAATCCTCGAACATTCGCTACTGAGATGCAAAGCCTTCATCGATTTTTCTGTTGAGTTCACTCATCATCTTCATAATGATCTCCATGCCAGCAGGTGAGGATGCATGTGCAGTGGTCTGAGGAGTCGAGGATGATGGACCCGTAGCCGGTGCAGCAGGTGGGTCCACAGGCTCATCGAAGGGGTCTTCCTCCATAGCTTCAGCAGGCTGCTGTTCCATCTTCTTCTTCCAGTCGCCCCGAAAATCTTTGTAGTATCCCATGTGATGGAGGGTCCCGATGTTGAGGACGCTCTTGGGAGAGGGCAGTTCACCGGTTTCGCAGCTGCTATCTATCTTGAGCCGTTGAAGAAAGTACGCCACTGGTTGGGGAAACACGATCGTCGTGGCTTGGCCTCGTACAATTTTTAACCAGTCTTGAAAGATAAAGTGGACGAGGTTGGGTTTTTGACTGGTGGAATGAATATGGTGAATCCAAAACCTATCTAACCTCCTAACAGTCGAATGTCGGGTACCAAATGGACGAAGGTTCCACGAGATGATGAGGTGGAGTAGCCAGGGGTGCATTGGGAGTTCACTCGCCTTATCCCCGGGAATGTCAAACTCCAAAGGAACTTCCTCATCTTCGTTCGTCAAACCTTCATCGCGTATGTCAAAGGCTTGGGCTAAAATTTCAGTGGTTACGGCAATGGACCTTCCCATGACATACGTTGTGAAACCAAGAATTTGACAGGAGTCGATAGGATCATAGTTGAGTTCGGCATTGGAAAAGAATGCACGAACGATATTTGGAGGTACGGGAGTATTTATTTTCAGAAAGGGCATCCAACCAAACTCCTCAAATTTAGACAAATATGGAAAATCAATTCGGTTGAGGAAAGAGAAATCGATTGTACGCCAATGTTTAATTGGCATGGTTGAAAAATATTCTTCGTATCGCTTTCTCTTCGCAGGTGTTTTAAAACACCGGTTGAAGGTAGCGATGGAAGAGGGAGGAATGGGTTGGGAAGATGACCCAATTTCTACATTGGTTCGGGGAGGTTTTTGTCCTACTTTCTTAAGCCTAGGCATGGTTCTAGACACGAGAATTATGATAATACAGATTCACAAGCGAAAAAAATCAATGGAACAGTAACTAGATTTGCCCTAGAATGAAATTGAACACAAATCGTAGGAAATTTTTGAGAAAACAATGAGGAATGTTGGTTACTATACCAGGAAATGACACGGAGATGCAATGAAGGCCGTACCGAGATCGATTTGAGGAGGAATCGAGAGAGGTGGTGCGAGGGAAGTTAGGGATTTTGAAGTTTAAGATTTTGAAATTTGGGGATTTCTGGCCAGTTTTTATAGTCCAGGGCACAAGAGATCGATCTGTCGAGACGACAGATCGATCTGTCATTTCCAGAAGCCAAGGGAGATCGATCTGTCGCATGAACAGATCGATCTGTTAGCAAACAGAGGCTTAAGGAGATCGATCTGTCACATGCACAGATCGATCTTCAGTTTAACAGAGGCTTAGAGAGATCGATCTGCCAAATGCATAGATCGATCTTCAGAAATACAGAAGCTTGGAGAGATCGATCTGTCGAATGGACAGATCGATCTGCTTTTTAACAGAGACGTAAGAAGATCGATCTTATAGTTAGAAGATCGATCTGCTTAGCTTAACCTTAATGATTTAGGCTTATTTGAGGTATGGAGATCGATGTATATGAATAGGAGATCGATCTCTCATACTTGTTGCCCAGAAAAATCATTGAAAATCACTTTTTAAGACAATTTAAAATCAAGATTTTGAAGTACAAACATCTTAGGGAGCATTCATAAGTCCTAATTCACCCCTAAGAATGCAAAACCTATCTCTATCAAGGGGTTTGGTGAATATATCAGCTATTTGATGTAGAGTGTCAATATACTCTAGAATTATATCCCCCTTTTGCACATGATCTCTAAGGAAATGATGCCTAATTTCAATGTGCTTGGTTCTAGAGTGTTGAATAGGATTTTTAGATAGATTAATGGCACTGGTATTATCACATTTAATAGAGACTTGTTTCATGTCAATACCATAATCTTTCATTTCTTGTTTAATCCACAACACTTGAGCACTACAACTACCAGCTGCTATGTATTCAGCTTCAGTGGTGGACTAAGCCACACTGTTTTGTTTCTTAGAGAACCAAGAAATTAATCTATTTCCTAAGAATTGGCAAGTACCTGAAGTACTTTTCCTATCTATTTTACATCCTCCAAAATCTGCATCTGAAAATGCATGAAGGGTAAAAGTTGAGTCTTTGGGGTACCAAAGTCCTAGTGAGGGAGTGTCTTTGAGGTATCTAAAGATCCTCTTAGTTGCTAATAGATGTGATTCCCTAGGAGAGGATTGAAATCTAGCACAAAGGCATACACTAAACAAAATATCTGGTCTACTTGCAGTTAAATAAAGCAATGAGCCTATCATAGACCTATAGAGTTTAGTGTCTACACACTTACCACTTTCATCTTTATCAAGCTTGATGTTGGTGCCCATTGGAGTGGCTTGAGGTTTGCAATTGTCTATTCCAAATCGCTTGAGCAAGTCCTTAGTATACTTTGCTTGATTGATGAAGGTTCCATCCTTTGTTTGCTTCACTTGAAGTCCCAAGAAGAATGTGAGTTCTCCCATCATGCTCATCTCAAATTCTCCTTGCATGATCTTAGCAAACTCTTGGCATAAAGACTCATTAGTTGAACCAAAAATAATATCATCTACATAGACTTGTACAACTAGTAAATCCTTATTTTTATTCTTGAAGAATAAGGTGGTATCCACTTTTCCTCTTGAAAATCCCTTTTCTATTAAGAATTTTGACAACCTTTCATACCAAGCTCTAGGAGCTTGTTTCAATCCATAGAGTGCCTTAGATAATTTAAAAACATGTTCAGGAAATTCATGATTTTCAAAACCAGGAGGTTGCTCAACATAGACTTCTTCATTAATGAAACCATTTAGGAATGCACTTTTTACATCCATTTGATATAATTTGAAGTTTTTATAACATGCAAAGGCAAGTAACATTCTTATTGCATCTAGTCTAGCTACCGGTGCATAGGTTTCATCATAATCTATACCTTCTTCTTGTCTATAGCCTTGTGCAACTAACCTAGCCTTATTCCTTATGATCACACTATTTTCATCCATTTTGTTCTTGAATATCCATTTAGTTCCAATTATAGAGTGATCACTAGGCCTAGGAACTAGTTTCCACACTTTGCTTCTCTCAAATTGATTTAATTCTTCTTGCATGGCTAGGAACCAATTATTGTCATCTAAGGCTTTAATGACATTCCTAGGCTCTATTTGAGATACAAAGGCTATATATTGACACATATTCCTTAGAGATGATCTAGTTCTAACTCCTAGAGTTGGATCTCCCACTATTTCACAATCTTTTACATATCCTAACTCTCTTGGTACTCTAGATTCTCTCTCCAATATTTCTATTTCATCTTTATCTTCTTTATTCAAGTCAAGTTTTTCTAATAAATCATCTTCTAATTTTGAGTTTTCCTCAAAGTTTTCATCAAATATTCCAACGTCTTCATTATTTGTTGAATCTTTAGATAAATTGTTTGACTCATCAAATATCACATGAATTGATTCTTCAACCATCAATGTTCTTTTGTTGTATACTCTATAAGCCTTTGAATTCAAGGCATATCCTAGAAAGATTCCCTCATCACTTTTGGCATCAAATTTTCCTAAATTATCTTTCCCATTATTTAAGACAAAACATTTGCAGCCAAAGGGATGGAAGTAACTATTGTTAGGCTTTTTACCCTTGTAGAGCTCATAAGGAGTTTTCTTAAGCATGGGTCTAATCATAAGCTCTATTAATTATATAGCAAGATGTGTTTATAGCTTCAGCCCAAAAATACTTTGGCAAATTATTCTCACACAACATGGTTCTAGCCATTTCTTCCAAAGTTCTATTTCTTCTTTCTACTACTCCATTTTGTTGTGGTGTCCTAGGGGCTGGGAAGTTATGACTAATTCCTTGATCATTACAATACTCATCAAATCCTATGTTTTCAAATTCCTTGCCATGATCACTTCTAATGCTAGTTATTGTATAACCTTTTTCATTTTGAGTAATTTTTGTATAAGCTATGAATTTTTCTAAGGCTTCATTTTTTACTCTTAAAAAGAACACCCATGTGAACCTAGTGTAATCATCAACTATTACAAAACCATAGTGTTTCCCACCTAGGCTAGTTGTTCTAGTTGGTCCAAATAAATCTAAGTGAAGTAATTGAAGAGGCCTAGTGGTGGATACAATATTCTTAGGCTTAAATGTTGTCCTTTTGTGTTTTCCTTTAACACAAGCTTCACATATTTCTTCATGATCAAAGGATAGCTTGGGTAAACCTATAACAAGATCCTTTCTAGCTAACTTAGATAGCACATACATGCTAGCATGACCTAGTCTTCTATGCCATAACCAATATTCCTTTTTATTGTCTACTATTAGGCATATATTTTCATTTTTGAGTTCATTAAGATATACAATATATATATTGCCTTGCCTATGACCTAGAAAAAGAACTTTGTTAGACTTAGGATCTACCACATTACATTTCATGCAATCAAAAATTACTTTGTAACCTTTGTCACAAAGTTGACTTATGCTTAGTAAGTTGTGCTTTAGACCCCTAACAAGTAATACTTTTTCTAAAGAGAAGTAATCATTACCTATTGAGCCACTTCCTTCTACTTGGCCTTTGGAGTTGTCCCCAAAAGTGACCTCTCCACCAACCTTTGATTTAAAAGAGTTGAAGTGGCTTTTATCTCCCGTCATGTGCCTTGAGCATCCACTATCCAAGTACCATGCTTCCTTTGTTTTAGCTGTGTAGCCATGCTCAATCACCTACAAGAAGATTTAAACTCAAGTCTTAGGTACCCAAATTTTCTTGGGTCCTTTGAGGTTAGTGAATGCAATTCTTGATCCCTTTGGGATCCATTTTGCTAATGCATTACAATCCTTGGAGAGAATTACTTCTTTTGGAATCCATATCCTTTTTACTATTTTTCCTTTTAGAGTTCTCATCTTTATATTGCAATTATGTGATTCATGTCCCTTTCTATTGCAATATGAACAAGTAATTGCAGGTTTATTCATGCTCTTCCTAGCAATAAAACTTTTAAGGTGGGTCTCCCTACTCTTTGCATTATATCCTAAGCCATTTTTGTCAAAGAATGCCCTTTGGGTCTCTAGCATGCTATCTAACTTTTGTTGACCCATGTGGAACCTATTAAAGGAATTATGTAGATTGCTATTTTTCTCTTTAAGGTCACAAATTTCTAGATTTGAAATCTCTAGTTTCTTTTCACATTCTAATTTATCCAATTGCATTATCTCATTTTCTTTTCTCAATTTGGATATTATCTTTTTATATTTCATACTCATAGATTCATACTCTAATGCAAGATCATCAAAGACATCTTGCAATTCATCAAAAGAATATTCATTGAGGCTTGAAGTTACCTTTTCATCCTCAATAGCCATGAAGCACAAGTTGGCAATGTCCTCATTTGATTCATCATCGGAGCAGTCACTGTCGCTCCATGTTGCCACCATTGCCTTCTTTTTATGGAACCTGTCATTGGACCTTTTAAGAAGAGGGCAGTTAAATTTTATGTGTCCTGGTTTTTTACATTCATAACACACAATTGAGTCTTTTCTACCTACTTCTTCTTGATCTCTCTTATTGTTTCTCCTATTACTACCACTAGCTCTCATCCTCATGAACTTGTTAAATCTTTTAGCAAACATTGCCATCTCAAGGTCCTCTTCACTACCACTCTCATTCTTAATCTCCTCTTGAGCAGTGGATTTTAGAGTAACTCCCACTTTCTTGGGTGGCTCTTCATTTCTTTTTAATTTCATCTCATAAGTGAGTAGAGATCCTATTAATTCATCTAAAGACAATGTGTGAGGATCCTTAGATTCCTCAATTGCAGTCACTTTAGCTTCCCATGATTTAGGTAAGCTATTTAAAATTTTCTTTACCATTTCAATATTAGAATATATTTTTTTCTAAGGACTTTAGTCCATTAATTACATCTGTGAATCTAGTGAACATATCACTAATTGATTCTCCTTCCTTCATCCTAAAAAGCTCATAGTCATGTGTGAGCATTCCTACCTTTGTCTCCTTCACTTGGGTTGTACCCTCATGAGTTATTGCCAATTTGTCCCATATTTGTTTAGCATTATCACACCCGAAGACTCTATTATATTCATTTGGACCTAAGGCACAAAATAATGTGTGCATAGCTTTAGCATTTAGCTGAGCACATTTAATATCATTTGAATCCCATTCATCTTCTTCCTTAGGAATATCTCTTCCCTCTATTCTCTTTGTAGGGATTTGAGGTCCTTTAATTATAATTACTTCATAATCATTTGCTTGAATGAATAACATCATCCTAGTCTTCCAATATGCATAATGCTCTCCATTGAACATTGGAGGTCTAACCGTAGAGTGCCCCTCTCCTACCAAACTAGTAGCTACATTGTTATGAGCCATTTGATCGTTTCTAACTCTTAGGAAGTTGTTCCTATGTGATTAAAGAGTCCTTGCTCTGATACCAATTGTTGGCTCTACCGAGAGGGGGGTGAATCGATTTTCTAACGTTAATAGCAAATTTTAATTTAATCCTATTTTAATTTGCAAATGAAAATAAGCAATATAATAAAATTAAACAATTTAATGCAAGATAGGGAAGAGAGAAACAAACACAATCGTTTATAGAGGTTCGGCCAAACTCTTGCCTACGTCTTCTCTCCTTGACCTTCTTGTCAAGTGCTTTCTTACTCTCCTTCAACAGAAGTTACAATGTTCCTTTTACAGGTTAAGGAATAACCTCTCTACCCTTTGCAATATGACAATGTATTCATCCTCTTACAATTTATCTCACTGAGGAACAATCCTCTTTCTCTCTCAAGATAAGGATGAATACAAAAATGAAGCTTTAATGTAGGTAGGACAAATTCAGCTTTTGCACTTAAGCTTATACAATAAATCTCAATAAATGAGGAATGAAGACACAAGGAATGAAAGTGTTGAAAGCTTGAGAATGTAGAAAATGTGCAGCAATAATGTCTCTATTCTCTTTGTCTTCAATGCTTGGTTAAATACTGAAGGATTGGTAGTTGGAGCATTAAATGCTATTTTTCCCGTTGAGATTTTGCAGAAACTAGCCGTTGGGTACCTCCAGTAGTGTGCCAGATCGATCTGCCTTCTTGGCCAGATCGATCTCTTAGTTATAAATTCTGCAAGATCAAAGCACAATAACACAAGGAGATCGATCTCATAGGTTAGCAGATCGATCTGTTAATTTGAAAATGATAGGGGAGATCGATCTGTCGAATAGGCAGATCGATCTCATGATCTCTCTGTTTGAGGCAAGATCGATCTTCAGATCGATCTGCCATGCAATCTCGTAGTGGGGAGATCGATCTCTCAATACCTCAGATCGATCTCATAAGTTCTCTGACTTTGAGGAGATTGATCTCTTCCTTACCAGATCGATCTTATAAGTTCTCTGTTTGAGTGTGGATCGATCTTTCAGATCGATCTACAGTCTATGCTTTTAAGGGAGATCGATCTCTTCCTAGATCAGATCGATCCCTCAATTCTAGTTTTAGGCAGATCGATCTCTTAACCCTTGTAGATCGATCTCACTCTTCCTTAATACCTTTGTATAGGTTCAAAGCTTGGCAGATCGATCTCATTTCTTCATGAGATCGATCTCTCATCAAGTACAGACCCAGGAGATCGATCTCTCATAAGCCAGATCGATCTCTCATCAACAGAACTCTAAGTTCTGGTACTGATAACCTCTAAACATGTTTTTATATCATCTTAATATTATTGAATTTACTTGTTTTGTCATTTCAAAATATATTAACTCAACAATATGTCTGAAATTCTCAGATCTCACATCCTCCCCACCTTAAAAGAATTTGGTCCTCCAAATTCAACTCAACTAGTTAAAGAGATGGGGGTATTTCTCCTTCATGAGGTTCTCTAGTTCCCACGTTGCCTCTTCCCTTGAGTGATGTTTCCACAAAACTTTCACTACTAGGATGCTCTTGGTTCTCAGTACCTTCTCCTTCCTATCAAGAATCCGGACGGGTTCCTCAGTATAGCTCATGTCCTCCTGTATGTTCATCTCGTCATACTCTATAACATGAGAAGGGTCCGGGTGGTACTTCCTCAACATAGACACATGAAAAACATTGTGTATTCTGGACATCTGTGGGGGTAATGCCAATCTGTAGGCTACCTCTCCCACTCACTCAAGAATCTCGAATGGTCCTATGTATCGAGGACTCAATTTTTCTTTCTTCCCAAATCGCACGATACCCTTACTCGGTGATACTTTCAGAAATATTGCATCACCAACATCAAACTCGAGTGGCCGTCTACGCACATCCGCGTAGCTTTTCTGTCTACCTTGTGCAGCCCGTAGCCTCTCACATATGAGTTTCACACTCTGTACAGCTTGCTCAACAAGCTCAGGAGCATTTATCTTTCTGTCACCAACTTCTTCCCAAGCTACAGGGGATCTATACCTCCTACCATATAGAGCATCAAAGGGTGCCATTCCAATACTTGCATGATAGCTGTTATTGTACGCAAACTCTGCTAGGGGCAGGTGATCATCCCATGATCCCTTAAAATCCATCGTACACGCCTCAACATATCCTCCAGGGTCTGAATAGTCCTCTCTGACTGACCATCTGTCTGAGGATGATAGGCGGTACTAAAACTCAATCGAGATCCCATGGACTCCTGAAACTGGGTCCAAAATCTGGAAGTAAATCAGAAATCTCTATCAGAAGTAATACTCACTGGAGCCCCATGT
The DNA here is from genome assembly GCA_033439115.1 of Firmiana major. Lineage (NCBI taxonomy): Eukaryota > Viridiplantae > Streptophyta > Magnoliopsida > Malvales > Malvaceae > Firmiana > Firmiana major. Next base: position 36,546,656 of record CM065908.1, on the reverse strand, counting down.
AATCTAGCTATCTCGCTGACATACAGCTCAGCTAAGGCATCCACAGTATCTGTGCTCTTGATGGCAAGGAAGTGGTCACTCTTGGTCTGTCTATCCACTATAACCCATATAGCGTCACGACCTCTTCGGGTCCTCGGTAAACCCATAATAAAGTCCATAGTGACATGCTCCCATTTCCATGTAGGTACAGGTAAGGGCTGTAGTAGTCCTCCGGGCTTCCGATGCTCAGCTTTCACTTGCTGGTATACTAAACACCTGACCACATACTCTGCCACGTCTCGCTTCATACCACTCCACCAGTACACCTTTCTCAAGTCTCGGTACATCTTAGTACTCCCTGGGTGCATGGTGTATCGCGAGCAGTGAGATTCTCTCAGTATCTGTCTCTTTAGGGTATCATCGTCCGATACACAAATCCGTCCTCTGAATCTCAACAATCCATCCTCACTGATGGTGAGATCCGACTGCGAACTCTGCTCAGCTTGGCTAACCATATCTATCAATCTCTGATCACTGCACTGCCCAGTTCTAATCTGATCCATGATCGTGGGCTCTATCCGCAAGCTAGCCAAAAATCCAGTCTCTACCTCTTTAACTCTGATCCGAAGTTTGGCGAACTGCTCTAACAAATCCCATTCCCTGATCATCATAGCAGATATCATACTCTTCCTGCTCAGGGCATCAGCAACTACATTCGCCTTACCCGGATGATATAAAATCTCGCAGTCATAATCCTTAAGGAGTTCCATCCATCTCCTTTGTCTCATGTTTAACTCTTTCTGATCAAAGAGATATCTCAAACTCTTGTGATCAGTGAAGATCTGGAATCTTTCCCCATATAAGTAGTGTCGCCAGATCTTCAAAGCAAATACCATAGCGACTAACTCCAAATCATGCGTGGGGTAATTTCGCTCATGGTCTTTCAACTGTCGCGATCCATATGCGACCACTCTTCCGTGCTGCATAAGCACACACCCCAATCCTTGATGAGATGCATCACTATACACCGAAAATCCTCCTGATCCCTCAGGAATAGTTAACACAGGTGCCGCTGTCAATCTCCTTTTTAACTCTTGAAAATTGAGCTCACATTGATCAGTCCATATGAACGGAGTCTCCTTACGCTTGAGTTTAGTCAAAGGAGCGGCAATCCTAGAAAATCCTTCCACAAATCTTCTGTAATACCCTGCCAAACCAAGAAAGCTTCGCACCTCAGTAACTGTCCTTGGTCTCTCCCAACTAAGCACAGCTGCTACTTTACTTGGATCCACTGATACTCCTTCCTCTGAGACTATATGACCAAGGAAAGCTATCCGGTTCAGCCAAAACTCACACTTACTAAGCTTTCCATATAATTACTTATCTCGGAGAATCTGAAGTACTAACCACAAATGCTGTGCATGCTCCTCATACGACCGAGTGTGAGACCCCGTACATGTATAGCTATGTATATAGGAACATGGGAATGTAAATAAAATCATAAGTAAGATGATGTGTTGTAATGTGAAGTGTATGCAATGTAAGTTCATAAGATTATGTACGCACTTGTAACAAGAATTGTGATTATACGTACAAGTTGCATTATGAGTGAGTGGGAAGAAATAAACTTGAAACGAGAAGAATGTGATCGAAATGGGATATGAGTAGTATAGTAAAATGGAAGGAAAGATTTACATAAGTGTATATTTCCCATTTGAGTAATATCGTATATATTTGGTCATACAAAGATTCTACACAAGTTTTAATGTGTATGTAGAGAGGATGGATCCCATTTTCAAGTCTCAAAGATGAATGAATGAGGAAATGATCATGGTAGTAAATTAAGGGTGTTTGGTAAGAGTTGTTGCAGAAAAACTGCAGGAAATCTGGAATTTGTGAAGGCCAGATCGATCTCATAGGATGAGAGATCGATCTGGGAGAGCCAGAATGCCCTTAGGTGAGAAATGGAAGGGGACAGATCGATCTCCAAAGGAAGCAGATCGATCTCCTTAGCTCTCGGGTTGGAAGCAGATCGATCTCCCATAAGACCAGATCGATCTCCTTAAGCTTCTGTTTGACAGCAGATCGATCTCCAGTCTCGACAGATCGATCTCCTACCTTTAAAACGTCTCAGAAGAGAGGGATTTTGGAGGAACAGATCGATCTCCACCCAAGGGAGATCGATCTCATCAAGTCAAACCTATAAATGGGAGCAGTTGGATCATCAGAAATTCGGGACAAACATTTCCATTTCACTTCAACTCAAAGAAATCTAGTTTCTCACTCCTAAATCCAGCCATTTTCAGTGAGATTTAAGGAGAGGCTATTAGAGACAAAGTTGTTCACATCAAAGAGAAGAACAACATAGTCTAGAGGCATTTTCCCATTTGAAGGATTGAAGAAATAGAGGGCAATCCTAATTGGAGCAAGAGGAAATCCAATGAGGTAAGTTCTAATGCACAAATCCAAGTACATTGGTTTAGTTAATGATTATAAAGATATTTGGGTGTGCATATTATGGATAGAACTACCTAGGATGGTATGAAATGCATATAGCTTAAAAAGAGTCAAGTGTGAGAAAGTGGAATGTGGGAGTATTTTTGACGAATGGGATATCTTGAGTGGATGAGTATGTTGTGGGAATGGTTTGGAAATGTTGATATTAGGATAAATTGGGAGATTTACCACAAAGGGTAAAAATGGGTAATTAAGGCATTGGATAAATGTTTACTTGAATAAGAGTTAGAAACATTGACTCAAATGTTGATGGATGAATTTCAGTTTCGGATGATATGCCGGAGCAAGTCAAGATTAGAACGCAAGAAGCATAAAGACGGATAGTTGCACACAAGTAAAACGAGGTAAGGGACTGTGTGTTAGCTATAGAGATGTTCGTACGTAATTACAGCAATTTCGTAGATATATTGCTAGGACTAGTACGATATTATAAGTTTATGAAATGATGTGAAAGTATGAAAAGTACTATGATGTATATATATGTATTGAGAAATGGGATAGGGTAAGGAAATAGCATGATATGCATGTTTTCAATGAAATTCCCAATTTTTCATTGTTATTGATGTTTGAGAAATGTTGATGATAGGTTGGCTAATTTTACATGTTTTGGCATGAAAAGGCATGCTATGTGAATAAACGTGTTTTGAGTTTTAAAAAGAGAAAATAGCCATCTATCAGTTTTGAGATGAGATTTGGTGTTGAAGCGTTAGCTCACACCCGGTTTAAAGCCTTGATGTACCGTGCGGGAGTTTTAACTCGCACGGAGGTTTTGAGAAAGTGCGAGAACTATGCTCGTACCTGTTTTGTTGAGTTAAGGTAAACCTGGGGGTCTGGGACCCAAGGGGATGCCAGCCGACGGCCAATTGAACGGGCTGGGCCTTAACGATAGATCGTACCGCGCTGAAGCTTGGTTGACTGTGTGTCGCGCTGCTTGCTCGCCTGGTATATGAGACATGGTTTAAGGATAAAAAGTCCATCGGAGTTGGAGTATGGACTTGGGCCACGGTTGTACGTAGAATAGTGTAGTCACCCGTTGGTATACTATGTACCGTGCTGGGTGCACGTGAGTACGAGTATCGCGTAGATGACACACGACGTATCTTCACCGTGAGTATACGAGGAGATGAGGTGGATTGAGATGAGCCGGAGGTAGGACTGACCCATCCCCCTTCAGGCGAAGTGATACCCTGTGCACACCCGATCAGTGAGGCCTGGGATCACTGACTGTGGCCATAAGTCGTGGATATTTGATTGCCTAAAATTCCATGCCTGTCTCAGAGAATCGAGAAACAGAGACAATCTCAGAAAAAGAAAGAGATTTGTGAAAGAGAATGATTTGAGAAGTGAAAGAGATTTCGTGTTTTAATAAATCTCCGATTTCACATTCGTGCCATGAGGGCACTATTTATGAGCATGTTTTAAATGGAAGTTTGACATTTGATTTACACGAAAATGCTCTTGAGAAATATGTATTTAGATGCATTGTTCGTATGATAATTCCATTTGTAACGAAAACATGGTTTTGGTTTATGCATGCATGGGCTATGTAGGTAGTACGATATCTACCTGCTAGCATACATTTCCTTACTGCGCCGTGGTTTGCTCATCCCACTATTTTTCCCCCTCCAGGTACTGAGAAGTAAGAGAGCGGTGGTCTCTAAGTCTTTTGTGTTGAACAGCTCCCACAATCCGCAAAGGTATAAGATTTGTATACACGAGTATTTTGTATCTAATATATTGTATCGCACAGTTATATCTTGGAATTGTAAACAGTATTATGGGGATGATATGTAAACACTTGGTATTTATACAATTAATTTTGTGTATTTACACACACACCTGGGAGTGTGAATTAAAGTTTTAAATATTCCGCTGTAAATAAATAAATTTTAGTAATTGCATCTTCTCACAGCCCAACCGTAGTAGAGAATGTATGGATAGAAGGGTTCCCGAAAGCGGGGCATGACAGGCTTGGTATCAGAGCTTGGTTGGTCTGATGTGAGTTGATGCTTAGGACTAAGAAAACATACATCCCCAAGTTACTGTGCGATATTTAGATACAAATGTGTATACGGAGCTGGTAGTGAATTAAATGTTTGTTATAACGCAGGAAAGTTATCAGGCTAGTGAGTTATGCCTGAGAGACACCGCAAGAGGGGAGAGAGCTCGAGGGCTCGAGGGCAAAATGACAGGACTGAGAGGCACAGTAGATCATCCTCTAGTCATGAGCCCCAGGAACAGATAGAGGCTTCTGATCCTCGAATCACTCGATTGGAGGAAGACATGCGCACGATGATGACCATGATGGGTCAGATCATGGCTAGGTTTGAGGGTACACCTGGTACAGCGGGACAGGCTGCACCGAATCCCCCAGCAGCTGCACCTGAACCTGAGAATGTTGCAGCTGCGCAAGCTGAACCGGCTAGGCCACGGGAACCTCATATTCGACCGGTACCTCCTCCGGTAGCCCCACATCAGAATGATGATGAATTGGGGTATGGATATGATTGCGACATGGAAAGGTTGAGGCATTTTATGGACTTTAAGCCTCCTTCGTTTAGCGGGGTAAAGGATCCGACGGTGGCTGAGGACTGGATCAGTCAAATGGAGAAGTTATTCGACTTCTGTAGATGTTCAGCTACGGAGAGAGTAGCGCTTGCGGCCTTTGTATTGAGAGGCAAAGCAGAGCACTGGTGAAAGTCCGTCAGGCCGATGTTAAGAGCTCAAGGAATGGTTATCACGTGGGATATGTTCTTGGACGTTTTCAGAGAGCAATACATCCCAGATACTGCTCGACGGAGACTACAGATGGAATTTCTGAATCTGACTCAAGGGAATCGAACAGTTGATGAGTACGAGTCACGATTCACTTCACTGGGTCGATATGATCCGGACTCGATCAGGAGTGAAGCTGTCAGAGTCCGTAGATTTGTAGATGGACTGAGGCCTTCGATCCGAGCGAAGTTGGCCCCATTTGATGTCGTTACATATAGAGAGGCTGTGCGACGGGCCCAGTTATGTGAGCAGGATCATGACTTGCAAATTTCTGAGTTTAGTTGGGGAAAGGACAAGGGTCCGAGGAAGCTGGGAGATGGCAAGAGTGCCAAATTTGGTCGAAAATTCATGAGTAAACGTCGGAGAGAAGTAGATGAGTTCCAGAAGAAGGTTGTTAGACCTTTTATGCCTCCGACTCAGACACCAGCCAGGGGTATAGTGATTGGTGGACCCCGACCGACTACAGATCAGTGTAGGCTATGCGGTCGATACCATGGTGGTAGGCCATGTCATCTTCAGGGTACCCGATGCTTCAGATGTGGTAAATTTGGACATTATGCCAGAGAGTGCCCGGAGATAGTTGAGGCAGTTCCACAAAGGGGTAAAGAGCCAGAGAGGGTTCCTATAGTTGCACCTCCTGCAAGGAAGAAAGCCTCGGCTGAAGAGAAAGGAAAACAAGTTGTGGGTCAAGGCAGGGTGTATGCGATAGACCAGGCATCGGCTGATACCTCTTCAGAAGTGATAAAAGGTACAATCTTGATTTTCAATCTAGAGGTTATAGCTTTGTTTGATTCTGGAGCTACGCATTCCTTCATATCACCTGCATGTGCATCTAAGTTAAAAGGTTTTGTAGAGCCCACATACTTGAATAGGACCTTACTGATAAGTACTCCCATGAGAGTTAGCCAATTAGTTGAACAAGTGTATGAAGATTGTAAAGTGAGGGTGGGAAATAAGTGCATGACAGCCAACTTGATTTTGTTGAATATGTATGACATTGATGTAATTTTGGGAATGGATTGGTTAGCTGCCAATCATGCTGTCATAGACTGTCGTTCTAAGTCTATTAAGTTTTCTCTACCTGAAGAATGTGTTGTAAAATTTTAAGAGAAGAAATGAAATCTTAAATTTTGTGATTAGTAAAGTACTTTGGTATAAATGGCTTGAGTGTTGTTTTGAAGGTTTTGTTGCTTATGTGGTGGATTTGAACAAAGTACATCCGGATATGGAGGACATCTCAGTGGTCAGAGAATTCCCTGATGTCTTTCCAGATGATCTACCAGGATTGCCACCTGATAGAGAAACGGAATTCGGTATAGACTTGACGCCTGGAACCGAACCAATATCGAAGTCACCATATAGGATGGCTCCAGTTGAGTTAGAGGAATTAAGGAAATAGCTGCAAGAGTTGTTAGAGAAGGGGTTCATAAGACCGAGTGTCTCACCATGGGGAGCCCCGGTATTGTTTGTGAAGAAGAGAGATGGGAGCCTCAGGTTGTGCATTGACTATCGGATGTTAAACAAGGCTACCATCAAGAATAAGTACCCCTTGCCACGCATTGACGATTTATTGGATCAACTTCGGGGAGCACAGATCTTCTCCAAGATAGATCTGAGGTCTGGGTATCATCAATTGAAGATTCGGAAGGAGGATGTGCCCAAGACAGCATTTCGTACCCGCTATGGCCATTACGAATTCTTAGTGATGCCTTTTGGATTAACCAATGCGCCAGCAGCTTTTATGGCTCTAATGAATGAAGTATTCAAGCCATACCTGGACCAATTCGTAATTATTTTCATTGATGACATATTGGTGTATTCAAGGTCCAGAGAAGAGCATGAGCAGCACTTAAGGATTATTTTGCAAACCCTTCGAGAGAAAAGGTTATATGCCAAGCTTAACAAATCTGACTTTTGGCTAGAACAGATTTCTTTTCTAGGCCATGTTATATCGAAGGATGGGGTGTCAGTAGATCCATCCAAGATTGAGGCAGTTGTTCAATGGGAACAACCTAGGACAGTCACAGAGATCAGAAGTTTTCTGGGTTTGGCTGGTTACTACAGGAGATTTGTAGAAGGTTTCTCTAGATTAGCTGCTCCATTGACACGTCTTACGAGGAAGAGTGTGGAGTTTTCATGGGACGAAGCTTGTGAGAGAAGTTTTCAGGAACTTAAGCGCAGATTAACTACCGCGCCAGTTCTTGTCATCCCTAACAGTTCAGGGAATTACTCGGTGTATACTGATGCTTCGCATCAAGGACTAGGCTGTGTTTTGATGCAAGATGGAAGGGCAGTAGCTTATGGATCTAGACAGCTGAAGGATCATGAGAAGAACTACCCCACTCACGATTTGGAGTTAGCGGCTGTAGTGTTTGCGTTGAAGATATGGCGCCACTACTTATATGGTGAGAGATTTCAGATCTTTACGGATCATAAGAGTCTGAAATATCTATTCTCGCAAAAGGACTTAAACATGAGACAGAGGAGGTGGTTGGAACTCCTCAAGGACTATGATTGTGAGATCTTGTACCACCCGGGGAAGGCAAATGTGGTTACCGATGCATTGAGTCGGAAGAGTCTCGGGTTGGTATCACACATGATGGTTAGAGAGCACGAGTTGTTGGAACAATTCACGAACCTTAGTCTGGATATGACCCTACCTGAGATTGGCAGCTATGGGATCATTGCTAGATTGAGATTAGAACCGGAGTTGATTGAGAGGATCTGACAAGCTCAGCAAATCGATCAATGGTGTATTGTCATGATTAGCCAAATCCAGAAAGGGAAGGGTGCAGATTTTATATTGAGTCCAGATGGAATACTAAGGTTTGGAGATAGAATATGTGTTCCTAAGGATTTAAAGCTGAGAAAGCTGATCTTATCAGAGGCACACTCGTCGAGATACACGATACACCCGGGGAGTAGTAAGATGTATCAAAATCTCCGAAAAGTATATTGGTGGTCTGGAATGAAGAGAGACATAGCGGAGTATGTCGCTAGATGTCTCATTTGTCAGCAAGTAAAAGTCGAACATCAGAAACCAGGAGGATTATTACAACCTCTATCGATACCAACATGGAAGTGGGAGCATGTCACCATGGATTTTGTGATGGGGTTACCGAGAACCCGTAAGAACCATGATGCGATATGGGTGATAGTAGATCGGTTAACGAAATCGGCACATTTCTTAGCCATGAGATCTACAGATACATTGAGTGCACTGGCGAATCTGTATGTGCGAGAAATAGTGAGATTGCATGGAGTCCCTGTGAGTGTTGTTTCGGATAGGGATGCCCGCTTCACTTCCCACTTTTAGGGACATTTCCAGGAAGCGATGGGGACCCAGTTGAGTTTTAGCATCGCTTTTCATCCTCAGACAGATGGTCAGTCAGAGAGGACTATACAGACCCTGGAGGATATGTTGAGAGCGTGTGTGCTGGATTTTAGAGGCTCATGGGACGATCACTTGCCATTGATTGAGTTCACCTACAATAACAGTCATCACTCAAGTATTGGTATGGCCCCTTATGAGGCACTATACGGTCGTAGATGCCGATCGCCCATTGGTTGGGAAGAAGTTGGTGACAGACAATTGCTCGCCCCCGATTTGGTTAAGCAAGCCTCCGAGGATGTTCAAATAATATGCGAAAGGCTGCGAACAGCTCAAAGTCGACAAAAGAGCTATGCTGACAGGAGACGGAGACCACTTGAGTTTGATGTTGGCGAGTCCGTATTTTTGAAAGTATCTCCTTCTAAGGGAATAATGAGGTTTGGGAAGAAAGGAAAATTAAGTCCTCGTTACATTGGTCCCTTCGAAATTTTGGATAGAGTGGGAGAAGGAGCATATAGGCTAGCCTTACCACCTGAGCTAGCAGAAGTCCACAATGTCTTCCACGTTTCTATGCTTCGGAAGTACTACCCGGATCCGACACATGTAATTAGCTATGAGCCGTTGGAGCTCAAGAAAGATATGTCGTATGTCGAGAGGCCGATCAGGGTGTTGGACATGAAAGAGAAGGTGTTGCGGAACAAGACAATTTCATTGGTTAAGGTTTTGTGGCAACATCACACTGTGGAAGAGGCCACATGGGAACTGGAAAGTTTGATGCGGGAAAAGTATCCCGAATTATTCACAGATTGAATTGGTTCTAATTTGGAGGACCAAATTCTTTAAGTGGGGGAGAATGTGAGACCCCGTACATGTATAGCTATGTATATAGGAACATGGGAATGTAAATAAAATCATAAGTAAGATGATGTATTGTAATGTGAAGTGTATGCAATGTAAGTTCATAAGATTATGTACGCACTTGTAACAAGAATTGTGATTATACGTACAAGTTGCATTATGAGTGAGTGGGAAGAAATAAACTTGAAACGAGAAGAATGTGATCGAAATGGGATATGAGTAGTATAGTAAAATGGAAGGAAAGATTTACATAAGTGTATATTTCCCATTTGAGTAATATCGTATATATTTGGTCATACAAAGATTCTACACAAGTTTTAATGTGTATGTAGAGAGGATGGATCCCATTTTCAACTCTCAAAGATGAATGAATGAGGAAATGATCATGGTAGTAAATTAAGGGTGTTTGGTAAGAGTTGTTGCAGAAAAACTGCAGGAAATCTGGAATTTGTGAAGGCCAGATCGATCTCATAGGATGAGAGATCGATCTGGGAGAGCCAGAATGCCCTTAGGTGAGAAATGGAAGGGGACAGATCGATCTCCAAAGGAAGCAGATCGATCTCCTTAGCTCTCGGGTTGGAAGCAGATCGATCTCCCATAAGACCAGATCGATCTCCTTAAGCTTCTGTTTGACAGCAGATCGATCTCCAGTCTCGACAGATCGATCTCCTACCTTTAAAACGTCTCAGAAGAGAGGGATTTTGGAGGAACAGATCGATCTCCACCCAAGGGAGATCGATCTCATCAAGTCAAACCTATAAATGGGAGCAGTTGGATCATCAGAAATTCGGGACAAACATTTCCATTTCACTTCAACTCAAAGAAATCTAGTTTCTCACTCCTAAATCCAGCCATTTTCAGTGAGATTTAAGGAGAGGCTATTAGAGACAAAGTTGTTCACATCAAAGAGAAGAACAACATAGTCTAGAGGCATTTTCCCATTTGAAGGATTGAAGAAATAGAGGGCAATCCTAATTGGAGCAAGAGGAAATCCAATGAGGTAAGTTCTAATGCACAAATCCAAGTACATTGGTTTAGTTAATGATTATAAAGATATTTGGGTGTGCATATTATGGATAGAACTACCTAGGATGGTATGAAATGCATATAGCTTAAAAAGAGTCAAGTGTGAGAAAGTGGAATGTGGGAGTATTTTTGACGAATGGGATATCTTGAGTGGATGAGTATGTTGTGGGAATGGTTTGGAAATGTTGATATTAGGATAAATTGGGAGATTTACCACAAAGGGTAAAAATGGGTAATTAAGGCATTGGATAAATGTTTACTTGAATAAGAGTTAGAAACATTGACTCAAATGTTGATGGATGAATTTCAGTTTCGGATGATATGCCGGAGCAAGTCAAGATTAGAACGCAAGAAGCATAAAGGTGGATAGTTGCACACAAGTAAAACGAGGTAAGGGACTGTGTGTTAGCTATAGAGATGTTCGTACGTAATTATAGCAATTTCGTAGATATATTGCTAGGACTAGTACGATATTATAAGTTTATGAAATGATGTGGAAGTATGAAAAGTACTATGATGTATATATATGTATTGAGAAATGGGATAGGGTAAGGAAATAGCATGATATGCATGTTTTCAATGAAATTCCCAATTTTTCATTGTTATTGATGTTTGAGAAATGTTGATGATAGGTTGGCTAATTTTACATGTTTTGGCATGAAAAGGCATGCTATGTGAATAAACGTGTTTTGAGTTTTAAAAAGAGAAAATAGCCATCTATCAGTTTTGAGATGAGATTTGGTGTTGAAGCGTTAGCTCACACCCGGTTTAAAGCCTTGATGTACCGTGCGGGAGTTTTAACTCGCACGGAGGTTTTGAGAAAGTGCGAGAACTATGCTCGTACCTGTTTTGTTGAGTTAAGGTAAACCTGGGGGTCTGGGACCCAAGGGGATGCCAGCCGACGGCCAATTGAACGGGCTGGGCCTTAACGATAGATCGTACCGCGCTGGAGCTTGCGTTGACTGTGTGTCGCGCTGCTTGCTCGCCTGGTATATGAGACATGGTTTAAGGATAAAAAGTCCATCGGAGTTGGAGTATGGACTTGGGTCCACGGTTGTACGTAGAATAGTGTAGTCACCCGTTGGTATACTATGTACCGTGCTGGGTGCACGTGAGTACGAGTATCGCGTAGATGACACACGACGTATCTTCACCGTGAGTATACGAGGAGATGAGGTGGATTGAGATGTGCCGGAGGTAGGACTGACCCATCCCCCTTCAGGCGAAGTGATACCCTGTGCACACCCGATCAGTGAGGCCTGGGATCACTGACTGTGGCCATAAGTCGTGGATATTTGATTGCCTAAAATTCCATGCCTGTCTCAGAGAATCGAGAAACAGAGACAATCTCAAAAAAAGAAAGAGATTTGTGAAAGAGAATGATTTGAGAAGTGAAAGAGATTTCGTGTTTTAATAAATCTCCGATTTCACATTCGTGCCATGAGGGCACTATTTATGAGCATGTTTTAAATGGAAGTTTGACATTTGATTTACACGAAAATGCTCTTGAGAAATATGTATTTAGATGCATTGTTCGTATGATAATTCCATTTGTAACGAAAACATGGTTTTGGTTTATGCATGCATGGGCTATGTAGGTAGTACGATATCTACCTGCTAGCATACATTTCCTTACTGAGCCGTGGTTTGCTCATCCCACTATTTTTCCCCCTCCAGGTACTGAGAAGTAAGAGAGCGGTGGTCTCTAAGTCTTTTGTGTTGAACAGCTCCCACAATCCGCAAAGGTATAAGATTTGTATACATGAGTATTTTGTATCTAATATATTGTATCGCACAGTTATATCTTGGAATTGTAAACAGTATTATGGGGATGATATGTAAACACTTGGTATTTATACAATTAATTTTGTGTATTTACACACACACCTGGGAGTGTGAATTAAAGTTTTAAATATTCCGCTGTAAATAAATAAATTTTAGTAATTGCATCTTCTCACAGCCCAACCGTAGTAGAGAATGTATGGATAGAAGGGTTCCCGAAAGCGGGGCATGACACCGAGAGTATACCAGGATATCATCAATAAAGACTATCACAAATTTATCCAGATAGTCTCTAAACACTTCGTTCATCAACCTCATAAATGCAGCAGGGGCGTTCGTCAATCCAAAGGACATCACTAGAAATTCATAATGGCCATACCTTGTCCTGAAGGCCGTCTTGGGAATATCTTCTTCCTTGATCCTCAATTGGTGATAGCCCGATCTCAAATCAATCTTAGAAAAGACTGAGGCCCCTCTTAGTTGATCAAGTAAATCATCAATCCTGGGCAGTGGGTATTTATTCTTCACCGTGGCTTTATTCAATAGCTGGTAGTCTACGCATAACCTGAGACTACCATCCTTCTTCTTGACAAATAAAACCGGTGCTCCCCACAGTGAAACACTAGGCCTAATGAACCCTTGGTCCAATAACTCCTATAGTTGCTTCTTCAATTCCTCAAGTTCCACTAATGCCATCCTGTAGGGAGGTTTAGAGATCGGCTGGGTATCTGGTACTAAATCAATGGTAAACTCCAGCTCTCTCTCTGGTGGCAAACCTGGTAGCTCATCTGGGAAAACATCCGGGAATTCACACACCACAGGTATATCCTTAATCCTCGGATGTTCTCGCTCATCGTCTGAGATGAGTGTCTTATAACCTTCACATGAACAATCATATTTAATATTCTCTAAAATAATATTAAAATTCTCAAATTACTTACTAGAATTCCACATATTCATTTCCTCAATATCTCAACTGTACACTGTAAGGTTCAGGTAGGGAGAAAGTTACAATCTTAGTGTAGCAGTCTAAACTCACTCGATTGGTTGCCAACCAATCCATTTCCAGAATTACATCAAACCCATGTACATTCAACATGATTAGATCTGCTAACATCACTCTATCTCCCACCTTTATTTCGCATCCTCTACAGATTAACTCAGATCTCTAGGATTCACGCATAGGGGTATTTACATGTAGTACATACTCTAGAGGTTCAAACTTCAAATTTAAACTACATGCAAAATGCTCTGAAATAAACGAATGCGTGGATCTTGGATCTATCAATACATGAGCCTTATGATTACAGACAGAAAGTGTACCTCTTATAGTTTCTGCTGAAGTGTCCGCAGTTTCCTTATCCAGGGCAAACACACGTCCCTGTGCCACAGGTTTCTTCCCTTTCTCTGCAGCAGTGGCCCGTCTCTGGGGATTCACTTTCTGAGGCTGCTGTCTAGTAGGCTCCAGAGCATGTGGTATCTGAGGTTGAGGACAGTCCTTCACTCTGTGATCCATGTCACCACATCTAAAACATCCACGGATCGACCCAGTACAACTTCCCTCATGCGATCGGCCACAGTCTCTACAAACCCTTATTTCCGGCCTGCCATAATGAGGGGTCTCCTTGATAATAGGATAAGCTCTGGGTCTCTCCAATCTGCCCTTTTGTACCTCAATCCCTCCTCTCCTGAAGGAACCTCTCCGAACATCTGCTTGAGATATCGCTGGCCTCTTGCCTTTGTCCCTAATCACTGCTCCAAATTCATTCTGGGACTGTACAATTTCAATTCCCCTCTCAATCTCTTGTGCTCGTCTCAGAGCATCTCCAAACTCAGTAATACACAACCTAATCAATCGATCTCTGATGATGGGTTTTAATCCATACACAAATCTCTTTGTGCGGAGCTCTTCATTCTTGAAAGTCTCTGGATCATATCTCAGCAGAGCGGTAAATCGGCTCTCGTAATCATCTACAGACATGTCACTCTGTACCAAACTCAAAAACTCTGCTTGCCTCATTCTCTGGGCAGCTCGTGGTACATATTGGGCTCTAAAGGCTGTCTGGAACTCTTCCCAACCAATCACATCCTGGTGGGACATCAAAATACCCTGGGTAGTACCTCACCAATCTCGAGCTCTCCCTTCAATATATAAGCACTCATACTGACCCTCTCAGCATCGGTGCACCCCAGATAGTCGAATATAACTCTCAACTCCGTCAACCACTCCTCAGCCTCTGTAGGATCCTTCTTTCCCCTAAATGCAGGTGGATTCATTTTCAAAAAATCCTTCAGTCGGACCATACTTCTGTCATTAGGCTGAGTGACGGGAGGCACTGGGGGTATGGGGGGTCCTTGTGGGGGTGTAGGAGTAGTACCCGAGGCATTAACTCCAAAGTGTTACGCGAATAACGCTGCCATTTGCTCAAAACCTTATCACATCGGTCTCAATCCGATTAAATCGAGAGTTAGGACTCTCTGGTTGTGGGGCAGGTGGCGGAGGGGACTCTGCCTGCCTCCTCGAACGACCTCGTTGTTTACTAATTCTCTATCTCAACTCGTCTCCTGTGCGTACATATCAAAATCGATTGAAATATCAATCGTCAGATTCAGTTCATGACCAGACTATTACAGACACTTGGGATGTATTCTATTTCACTTAACCGACACTGACAGTACTAAACACCCTAAGCTCTGATACCAAGAAAACTCTGTGACGCCCCGAAAGCGCGAAAAATATGGCTAATTTAAAACTTTTTACTCATTAATTCACAATTAAGGGTGCATTCCTGTGCAGTGTCACACATCATCATAATTATCATGCCTCAGGATCTCATCATAATATAGTATATATTGTATTATATACATTACTCAATTCCAAGTTAATTAATCCTAATACATCCCGTACATCATTGTACAATAAGTGTCTGTAAATATAACTCTAGTCTGGGTACATGAATATTAAATATCTACCTCGATACGCAAAATACGGCCTAGAGCTCAAGTCCTCCACTAGCCTCTAGCCCGTACGTCGCAGGGAACTCACTTCACTTGAAGCGATCTGGGGGGGGGGGGGAGAGAAAACAGGGTGAGCTTCCAAATCGCTCAGTAAGGGGGGTAAGGGAATACAGTTATATAAACCATATCACACATCACAAATATGTGTTTGTTTAAGAAGCTCATTTGAAATCGTAGCATGAAAGTTCTCAAAACATCATCATCTCATAACTCATAAATCATGTGAAAACATGAAGATAAAAAGGCTCAATATCGAGTACTCACAATCATGTGTAAATATATGCGATAATGGCTGTTCTCAAAATACGTGATAAAAATCACCTCAGTAAATAGCACGTGACAAGGTCACAAAACACAACTCATGTGTAAAACGAGACTAGGGAATAAAACTCAATTAAAGCTCATCATGGCACATCAAATATGTAATCTCCTCTGGGTGCGCATCCCAGGCATCCTCGTATAGAGGGAACGTCGACAATATGGTCGTATGCATGGTATATTGGACTTATATGTTACCAGAACAAGGCCCGGCCTTACATGCTACCAGAGCAATGCCTCGCCTCATGCACACTATCACGTGGTCCCTGGGTCGGTTCCCAGGCGGCCCACTCTCTCGGTCTTACATGCTACCAAAGCAAGGCCACCCAGCGTTACCAGAACGGGGGTCATCTTACGTTACCAAAACGGAGGCATCTCTCGTTACCAAAATAGAGGAATATCGGACTTACATGCTACCAGAGCAAGGCCTCCCAACGCTACCAAAGCGGAGGAATAATCGGACTTAAATGTTACCAGAATAAGGCCTGTGGTCCCTGGGTCGGTTCCCAGGCGTCCCACTATATCGGTCTTACATGCTACCAGAGCAAGGCCCGATGTGTATTCAACATGACACGCCTAAGTCTCAATCATTAGCCATTATCTTATAAAACGTTATGCCTTCACGTAGAACTCATAATGGTTTTCTCTCATAAAACTCATTTAAAATATTTGTGTACTCAACACAAAATATATTAAAACCGAGTTCCAACCGGCAAAACACGCACACATTTTCTCAAATCTCAATATCGCCTTAACGTAGAGCCCAATTTACTTTTCACGCAAAATCAAAGGTTTATAAAGCAATTTCACACTCAGCTTATAAACTCATAAAATAATGGGCTCCAACCGGCTATAAAAACCGTGTGCAATTATATCACAACACAACACTAAACATGCTTGTATTCTCAAATCACGGTTCATGCTACAACAATTCATCAAAACACATACATAAATGGTTTAGTTTTCCCTTACCTCTTTGCACCTCGTATAGTGCAATCGTTTCTCCCGTATCACGGACTAGCCTCGCATTCCACTCTGGAACTCCCGAGCTGTCCAAACGATGTTAAAACATCAATACTCATTATCACATCAACCGCAGTTCTCAAAATCGAGCATAATTGCTCATAACTCCTCAAATTTCTCATAACTCCATCACAAACCACAATCTCGCTCACGACACCTCAACATTCTATATTTCCTATGCCACAATATCTATGCTAATACACCACATTGTCTAAATCTCCATTTATAGCTCAAAATTCCTAAAATTGCTAAATATCATTATCACTCCAACTACATTGTAATTTCCTTAATCCCTAATCATTTTCCAACTATTTCGACACAATGCCAACAACTACCATCACCAAAATCATCTCAAATATAAGGATCGAAGTTTAGAAATTACCCAAAACTTGTGGATAGCTTATCTCTTACCTCGATTCGATCCGTCTTTCGATTTTCAAGTATGTTGTTCTCCCTTTGATGAGGAACAACTTTCCTTCTTGCCACAACTTCTGATTTGGACGAAAATGGGTGCTTTGGATGAGTGAGAAAGCTAGGGTTCGGTGAAAATGGGGGTTGGAAGAGAGAGAAAGTGAAATTACAGGAGAAAGCAGGGATTCCTTATATAGACTGAGGGTAGGAGATCGATCTGGCTCTTGATGAGATCGATCTGCATTTGAATTTTGGGACGATTTGGGGCAATTTATGCCTAGGAGATCGATTTATCGAGGGGTGAGATCGATCTCTTTATGGCTTTATGAGATCGATCTGCTCCTTGAGGAGATCGATCTTCTCCCAAACAGAAACATTTGGAGATCGATCTCTTCCTCATGAGATCGATCTTCTCTCAAACAGAATCATAAGGAGATCGATCCTCTTCCATTGGAGATCGATCTGCTCCTTAAATTCCTCATTCCTTGTCATTTTTAACTCACCAGATCGATCTCTCCTTCTCCCAGATCGATCTGTCCTCATAACTTTATACTTATTTTAAACACTTAACATATAAATCTCCAATTATCATTCTCCAATTCACTTAGCTCAATAAATTATACTTCAAGTTCATATTACATAATTAAAATATGTCTGAAATTCTCAGATCTCACAACAACATACTTGGAAACTAGAAGTTGGAATCAAGGATTGAAGGAACAAGGTGGATTTTACCAAATTTGACAAAAAGAGGGAAAGTTCAAGCTATGTAAGATTCAATACACCAACTTCATATATGTTAATCTAGATGATTTGGTGAGTTTATTGGTGTATGTTTAAATTGCTGAAAACAATTTGATCATGAAAAATATCCATGACCTAGGTATTGGCATGAAATTGAGAAAGATGAGTAAACATAGATTTAAGGTTGAAATGAGCATCCATGTAAGATTATAAGGTAGTTTTATAAAATACATAAATTGGAATAGATGATAAATGAAAATAGGTATATGAGAATTATGATGAAATACCATAATGGGAGAAAGTGGTGAGATTGATGTATTAAGAGGAGTTAAATGCATTAATTTAGAGTCATGCAAGTCAAAATAAGTATATTAAGGTATACTGATGTGGATAATTATTAACAGCTTCGGAAGTTGATATTGGAAGTTGATCGAATTGCGAGAGTGAGTAGCACCGAGGAAGTGAGGTCACGTGACGTGATCCGAGGTAAGGGAATTTCGTGAGTAGCTAGAGGTAGCTACACATATTTCGAATAGAATTTCGATTACTATACTATATAGGAAATTTCCATGTATAGAAATGTCATGATAGGAAACGATAAAGTAAATTGTGGTTTTATCCAAATTAAGGATAAAAAGCTTAGGAAGCATGTTTGTGACTAGATTTTTATAGTTGCATTAATAGAATGGCTAATGTTTTCATGTATATGTGAAACAACACATTTGAGTGCCTATTTGATTTAATTGAGTGAAATTCAATTTGAATAAGTCATCTATCGGGGTTTGTGTGAAAACCATGAGTGCTAGAGAATACTCGCACTTGATTTTATATGATATGCATCATATAGTACTTGCGTTTATTCTCGTACTTGATTTTAATACGATTTATGCATGATAGAGTATTAGGATAATTGCTCGTACTCAGTTTTATTGATTGATGCATGATAGAGTATTGGGAGCATCACTCATACTTAGTTTTACATGACATAGTGCTGGGAGCATTACTCGCATTAGACTTTTATAATGTGTGTATGTGGTCATGTTGGGAGTTTACTTGCATGTACCAGTTTTGAAAGAGAAAGCTTGAAACAACCGTGTTGGGAGCCTATGCTAACTGTGTGTCACACCGTTATATGCTCACACGTGCAATATTTTGAGATATGACCGAGGGCTATCGAAAATATTATCTATAGTATGAGAGCTAAGACTTATGACAAGCACCCCGACTATGAGATATATCCAAGGTATGAGGGCTAAGACTTATGGCAAGCACTGCGATCTTGAGATTGGGTCCATGGAGTACTTTGTACCGTGTATATCACATGGAGTACGCTGTACCGTGAGTACACAATGTGATTGAGTTTTGAGTTGATGGTTGAGGATTTAACCCACCTCCCATTACAACAAATGTGAGACCTCGCACACCGAGTGTCACGAACCAAATTACCTAAAAATCACTACAAATTTTTCTTTTTGTTATTTATTTCTTACGTTTCTCTTATTGTGACAATCCTACCAACAGTTGGGTTATGATTCGGTGTTAGTCCCCTCTCACCTATTTATCATTCCATTTCCATATTCACATTCACACATCAGGATTTATTATCATTTGACTTTAACTAAATACATTCACAATGGTATTTACATAACCTTACATCCCTAACATCATATCCGTTTACAGTACTGTGCATTTACATGTTCAGATACAAAACTATACAAATGTGTATACCTGTCTCTCGATGGGACGCAGCGGATACCAAAGATGCAAGTATTCAGCCACGCTCAAACTACTGAAAGTACTCTGTAGAGGAGGAAAATAAGGGGGGTGAGCAACCACACGCTCAGTAAGGCAATTATGCAAGTAAGTAGATAGCTCCACTATCTACATGCTCATAATGCCATGCCCTTAAATCCATTTCTTTTTGTTTAAATCTCACACACGAAATCATGCATACATCAATGCCATAGTTTATAAAAACTATTCGTGCATATAGAAATCACGCAACTCATGCATCAATGACATTTTATGTAAAATCATAATTCACATGAAGTAAATCAAGATCATGTATTATTTCATGCCATGTAAAACAAATCATGAGAGACAATTCTTTTCATGAATTTGTAATTAAAGCATGAAAAACTCCTCATGCTACTGCATTTAAATCACTTCATTAAAGCTTAGTATAAAATAACTCCTTTGAGTTAATCATCTCATAAATCAATCTTAAACTCATTAAAAATTCATTGTAAAAAATTCTGTTATAAAATCACCCTTCTTTTAGGGTCACATGTTATAAAATCCTCTGAAAAATCTAGTATCATAGTAGAAAATCACATCTCAGTGAAAATCACAAAATTAGGGGCCTGACCCTTCCCTCGGGTCTACCCTGGTCTATCGAGACCAAAAGTTATATCATGTGAGACATGTAGGTGACTATATCAGTAACATCGAGGACTATGGCCATATCCTAGTGATCCCTGACTACATGGTGCCTAGTGTGCAGGGCATCACACCTGAAACGGGAGTTGGGTCAGTCCTACCGCCAGAATAACATAAATACCAGGATTGTGAGGGCAAAGCTTACATCCTCGTGGCTAATTCCACTCCACTCCAACAATCCCCACGGTATAGCGTACTCTGCGTGACATACATGGTACAACGTATTCCGTGAACCCAAATCATAGTCAGGGGGTGCCTGTCGTAGGTCTTATCCACCCATACCAACCTATGTCTCAGTATGTACATGTGGGCATATCATCTCACTATATGACACAGTCTATAGGAGGCTCCAACACGGCTATATGCATGTCATATAAATCCTTGTGCGAGCAAAGCTCCAGCACGACTCCATGCATATTCATGATATCTGAAAGCCTCGTGCGAGCGAAACTCTAGCACAGTTTTATAAAAATCAGTAAAATTTGCGTATGAGCAGCACTCCAGTATGACTTGAAAAGAGTTATAAATCCATATAAAATCACGTGCGAGCAAGTTCCAGCACGATTTTATGCATAAAATCCATCAAAGCCTCGTGCGAGCAATGCTCCAGCAGGAATGAATGCTCAAGTAAATCAAAACTTTGTGAGAGCTACGCTCCAGCACGGTTTCATGCATAAATAAATCAAATCTCGTGCAAGTTACACTCCCGAATGGCTTTTATGCAATTAAATCAATTAAATCACATACGAGCAAGGCTCCAGTACCTCTCATGCAATTATCATATCAAAACAGGATACGAGCTAAGCTCCAGCACCTCTCATGCATGTCAAATCATTAAAACTAGTGCGAGCAATCGCTCTAGCACCTTTTTATGCATATAAAGTCAAAATAGGGTGCGAGCTAGGCTCTAGTACCTCTCATGCTTTCACAATAGTAAAAATCAGTGCGAACAACCGCTCTAGCACATTTTATGCACATGATGTCACACAAATCGGTGCGAGCACTTCAGCATCCTTTTATGCACACTCACAAACTCAAATATAGTGGGAGCAAGGCTCCAACACCATCTGTTTTCATATAAACTTGATAGTTGGCCCATTTTCCAAAGAAATTTCATTTAAATCTAAATAACACTTACGTAGTGTTATCTTGTGAAATTTATACAAATACTGGCCAATCTACCAATTTTCTTTGCTAAAAAGTCACGAAAATTCCTTAAATCATGCATTTCATGCATGTCATGCTTTCACCATCCTTAGGTGAATTTCCCTCAATAGGGGTAAAATAGTCTTTTACCTATCCCGAGTCCTTAAAATTTTTAATCCATTTCTAGGATCTTTATACATTTTCAATGTATACAAAAGCTATTAAAAATACGCGTAGCTACCTCTAGCTACTCACAAAATTCCCTTACCTCATTTTACTCTGTACAATCTAACTTTTCCCAACGCTACCAATCACCCGATCTGTTTAGCTCCCAATATGTTCTCCGGAGCTGCAGATAATCATTTATCAGGTTAAACCCAAACATATTTATCCATATTTCACTTTTACTAGGCTTAATTTAACCCATATTGGGTCCGATTGTACCATAATGGGCCTTAACCGGCCTTAAACCCATTTTCCACTTACTATTCACATCATCGAGGCCTATTGGGATCATTGGGCCCATCAGTATTTATTGGGCCTCGTTCTAAACTCTCGGATAGCTCAATTAATTATTTACGATAATTTATCTCAAATTTCAGAATTTAATTCATTTTATACAGAATTAATCCGTAATTTATGCGGTAAATTCTTAATACGCATAACTATGCAAATTATTGTAAATAAGGGTTACTTACCCGAGATTCCATGATAGTATGCAAATCAAGGCTGACTCGAGCTCTCGTTTGATGTCAATTTTTGAGCTACACAATTACATATGTTTCTGTGTAAATTTTTTAGTCGAATATTAATCAAATTAAATATTCTGAAATTTAAATCGATCAATTTCGATTGCTTATTGGCTTACCCGTAGCTCGATTGCACCACCAAAATTTTTCTCCAATTTTCCTCTTTTTCTTTTTCCCTTTTTCTTTTCTTTCTTTTCTTTTTTTTTGACTGAACCGGTCCGGTCCGGTTCAACACAGTTCCCTCTTGATTGAATCGATTGTACCGGTTCAGTCCTCACTTCGTTGTTCATGGCGACTCCGATCGGTTCCCAGGTCGTTTTCGATGCTATTCGGCACGCCATCGCCTGGGTGTTCTTCGTCGAGCCTCGGGTAGAGTCGAATCGGCGCCGATGGCCGTCGATTCCCTCTTTTCTCTTTTGGTCTCCCTTCCTTCGATCTCCTCCGTCAGAAGTCACTGACGCGCGTGGTGCCGTTCAGGCACTCCCACCGTGCCGGTCATGCCGTCACCTGTCATCTCATGCTGGTTCGATGGTCGAGGCTCGCCGGAGAGGGGTTGTCTCCCTCGGTCTCTCGCCCTTGCTTTCGCCTGCTTCGTTTTCTTTCTGTTTCCTTTGCAGAATTCGATTCTGCTTTTTTTTTTTATAATTGATTAAATTATATTTTAATCAATAAAAAACATTAAATAACCCAAAATATCTTCAAAAATTTATATTTTATTCATTTAATCCATTAAATAAATTTATCTGTCTTATTTTCTCTTTTCAGTGTATTTTTCCAATATTTTCAAGATAATTTCTCGAAGTGAAAATTTCGGTTTATTCCAATAAATTCATATATTGATCATTTAACTTGAAATTTAATTATTTCTTCGTTATTGATCAAGATTTCTCAAATCCATATTTATAATGAAAGTTTCTTGTCAAATTAATACCGAATTTCAGTATTTTGACCGTTTTACCCTTCAACGTGTTCGGAACCAAACCAATCCAACTTCTCTTCATGAACACTCACTCATTTCATGTTTTAAATCCTTATCTCCAGTTCGAATCCCATTCGTTTAATTTGTGACCATTTCAATCCTTCATTTGACCTTTAAATGCATTCGAGAATCTTTTATTCATTCCATTTACTTTTTTCATTCATGTAAAACTCTTCTTATGATTCAATTTACACAAAATTATGTTTACATCATTTGAATCATAAGAAATTACGATAAAAATCGGGTTGTACGTCGAGTACTGTGTAGCTTGGGATCACGAAAAATGAGTTATGATCATAATCTTGGAACATGTAATCGCCTATCGCGTTTCATTCAATTGAGTTTTCTTGAATGAACTATCACATGATTTTATAGTCTGAACATGTGACTTTGTGTGTGAAAAGGGTAACCCGAGGGATGGGTGAGGCCCAGATTTTCATGTATTTTAACATGATGATATGCCATATTGTTTTGATTTAATTGAAATGGAATGATAAAAAGTGATTTATATGAATTACATGAGAAATGCAATGTTTTGCATAAACTGCTGAGATTATTAAACCAACATGTTTTCAGTTTCATAACCGACGGTTTATATCTATATGTATATATTGCATAAATGTTCAAATAAAGACACATGCTTTATATATGAATCAATAAAGAAATGATTTCAAGGCATGAGTATTGTATTTTGTAGATAGTGTGGTTATCTACTTGCTTGCCTTATTTCCTTACTGAGCTGTGAGCTCACCCCTTTTTATTTTCCCTCTCTATAGAGCGTTCACAGTAGTTGGATACGGCTGAGGACTGGTATTCCTAGATCCGCTGCACTCCCATCATACGAGAGGTATACACATTTGAAACGTTTTATACTGAACAATGTAAAAGCACAGTTATGTAAACGAATGTACGGTCGGGGATGTATATGTATACTTATATGTATTTGAAATTTATATATGTAAATTATTTATGAGAGAGAATATGAATGAGTGACTAATATCGAATCACAGTCCAACGATTTGGTGAGAGTTATGACAGAAGGAGAGGTAAGTAAAATGCGAGAAATTTGTGGTGGTTTTGGTAGGTCACAGGAGGGGAGGTCGTGATAGAATGGTATCAGAGTGGAGTTGGTCTGATGTGAGTCGGTATTAGTAATTAGAAAAGTGTACATCCCTGTATTACTGTGCTTTGTTCAGTTATAATTGTGTATACGAGATGAGAATCAGACTAATTAATGGTTATAAATGCAGAGATTTAGCTATTATGACTAATACCAGTCGTGGTAGAGGGGTTAGAGGTAGGGCTCGAGGTCGTAGAGGTAGGCCAGAGACTCAAGATGAGACGACAGGTCCCACTGAGGTACCAGAGAGTCCTGAGGTACGCTTCCCGAGATTAGAGCGTCACCTTGAGACCATAGTGGAGCTACTGGTACAGACTATGCCAGGTAGATAGAGACAGGATGCAGAGATTGTGTTTGGAGAGGCAGCTGTACCTAGTACGCCTGCACAGCCAGCTCATATGCCACAGCCTACAGATACACCTACACCCTCACTAGTTTAGGATACGCCGCCTCATGTTGCTCCATGACAGGGCGATAGTACGTTGGGGTATGGTTATGAGTTGGATAGACTGCGACAATTCCAAAAGCTTAGACCACTATCGTTTAGAGGGGTAAAAGACCCTGTTGTCGTAGAGGATTGGTTGGGAGAGATGGAGAAACTTTATGGATTCTTTAAGTGTATGACTGTAGAGATGGTCTCGTTCACTGCGTTCCTACTGAAAGGATCGACAGAGCATTGGTGGAAGTCCACTAGGGTTATACTGAGAGCTCAATACTCAGAGATTACTTGGGATATCTTTTTGGAAGCCTTCAAAAGGTAATATGTCTCGGACACAGCGCAGCGAAAGTTACAGATGAAATTCTTGGGGTTGAGACAGAGGACTCAGTCAGTGAATGAGTACGAGACACTATTTATATCCATGGGTAGATATGACCCCGATACCATGAGTAGCGAGACTAGGAAGGTTCGTAGATTCATTAATGGACTGAGATCAGTATTACGGTCTAAACTGGTTCCATTTGACATCTCTACCTATGATGAGGCAGTGCGCAGGGCGTAACTCTATGAGCAAGACTATGAGAGGAATGTCTCTGAGTTCAGGATAGTTGGCAGGGGTAGAGTCCGAGATAGGAAGAGGTCGATGAACGACAGTGCCTGAGGTTTTAGATATCGAGGAGGGAGGAGACTCTTCGAAAAGAGGCCAAAGATCGAGGAAGTACAGGAGAAGACTGTTAGAGCTCCTGCATACCCAGCTATAGCTCTAGCTAGAGGTGTTATGATTGGAGGACCGAAGCCTACCACTGAGCAATGCAGTAGATGTGGTAGATTTCATGGAGGTAGACCTTATCTTGTTTCTAGTGGACTGTGCTTTAGATGTGGAAAGCCAGGGCACATGGCGAGAGTTTGCCCAGAGGTTATTGATATTACCCCACAGAAGGGCAAGGAGCCAGAGAGAGCTCCAGCTGATATGTCTGCTCCGAGGAGGAGAGCAACAACAGAGGAGAAGGGGAAGTAGGTCATTGGACGAGGGCGAGTACATGCCTTGGACCAGGGTACAGCTGATGCTTCATCGGATGTGATTAGAGGTAACATCCTGATGTATGATTTAGAAGCATATGTTTTAATTGATCCTGGTGCCACATATACATTTGTATTGCCTTCATTTGCATGTAAGTTAGCAAAACATGTAGAGCGTACACCTTTAAATAGGATGATGTTGATTAGTACGCCTATGGATAACAGTCAGCTAGTTGAATATGTGTTAAATGACTGCAAGTTAAGAGTAGGGGAAAAGGACATGACAACCAATCTAATATTGTTAAGTATGAGTGATTTTAATGTAATATTAGGAATGAATTGGTTATCTGTAAACCATGCTATTTTAGATTGTTATGCTAAGACAGTTATGTTTCCTAACCCTGAAAAATATGTTGTCAAGTTTGATGAAAGGAAATGAAAGTAGTAGTTATGGTTATAATAAATAATGTATTATGCTGACTTAGAAATGAACATATTGAAGGTTTTATTGTGTACATGGTTGATACGGATAAGGTACATCCGGAGATGGCCGATATTCCTATGGTCAGTGAGTTCCCAAATGTCTTTCCGGATGAATTGCCTGAATTACCACCAGACAGGGAGATGAAGTTTTGTATAGACTTGGTGCCTGGTACTGAACCTATATCGAAACCACCGTATCACATGGCCTCAGTGTGAGACCCCGTATATGTATAGCTATGTATATAGGAACATGGGAATGTAAATAAAATCATAAGTAAGATGATGTATTGTAATGTGAAGTATATGCAATGTAAGTTCATAAGATTATGTACGCACTTGTAGTAAGAATTGTGATTATACGTACAAGTTGCATTACGAGTGAGTAGGAAGAAATAAACTTGAAACGAGAAGAATGTGATAGAAATGGGATATGAGTAGTATAGTAAAATGGAAGGAAAGATTTACATAAGTGTATATTTCTCATTTGAGTAATATCATATATATTTGGTCATACAAAGATTCTACACAAGTTTTAATGTGTATGTAGTGAGGATGGATCCCATTTTCAAGTCTCAAGGATGAATGAATGAGGAAATGATCATGTTAGTAAATTAAGGGTGTTTGGTAAGGGTTGTTGCAGAAAAACTGCAGGAAATCTGGAATTTGTGAAGGCCAGATCGATCTCATAGGATGAGAGATCGATCTGGGAGAGCCAGAATGCCCTTATGTGAGAAATGGAAGGGAACAGATCGATCTCCTTAGCTCTCGGGTTGGAAGCAGATCGATCTCCCCTAAGACCAGATCGATCTCCTTAAGCTTCTGTTTGACAGCAGATCGATCTCCAGTCTCGACAGATCGATCTCCTACCTTTAAAACGTCTCAGAAAAGAGGGATTTTTGAGGAACAGATCGATCTCCACCCAAGGAAGATCGATCTCATCAAGTCAAAACTATAAATGGGAGCAGTTGGATCATCAGAATTTCGGGAAAACATTTCCATTTCACTTCAACTCAAAGAAATCTAGTTTCTCACTCCTAAATCCAGCCATTTTCAGTGAGATTTAAGGAGAGGCTATTAGAGACAAAGTTGTTCACATCAAAGAGAAGAACAACATAGTCTAGAGGCATTTCTCCATTTGATGGATTGAAGAAATAGAGGGCAATCCTAATTAGAGCAAGAGGAAATCCAATGAGGTAAGTTTCTAATGCAAATACCCAAGTACATTGGTTTGGATATTGATACGGGAAATGGTTAGTATGCATAGACATGATAGAACTACCTAAAATGGTATGAAATGAATATAACTTAGAAATGGTCAAGTGTGAGAAAGTGGAGTGTGGGAGTGTTTGTGATGAATGAGATATCTTGAGTGGATGAGTATGTTGTGGAAATGGTTTGGAAATGTTGATATTAGGATAAATTGGGAGATTTACCACAAAGGGGTAAAAATGTGTAATTAAGGCATTGGATAAATGCTTAGTGGAATAAGAGTTAGAAACATTAACTCAAATGTTGGTGGATGAATTTCAGTTTCGGATGATACACCGGAGCAAGTCGAGATGAGAACGCAAGAAGCATAAAGGCGAATAGTTGCACACCAGTAAAACGAGGTAAGGGACTGTGTGTTAGCTATAGAGATGTTCGTACGTAATTACAGCAATTTCGTAGATATATTGCTAGGACTAGTGCGATATTATAAGTTTATGAAATGATGTGGAAGTATGAAAAGTACTATGACGTATATATATGTATTGAGAAATGGGATAGGGTAAGGAAATAGCATGATATGCATGTTTTCAATGATGTTCTCAATTTTATATTGTTATTGATGATTGAGAAATGTTGATGATAGGTTGGCTAATTTTACATGTTTTAGCATGAAGAGTCATGCTGTATGAATAAACGTGTTTTGAGTTTTAAAAGAGAAAATAGCCATCTATCAGTTTTGAAATGAGATTTGGTGTTGAAGCGTTAGCTCACACCCGTTTTAATGCCTTGATGTACCGTGCGGGAGTTTTAACTCGCACGGGGGTTTTGAGAAAGTGCGGGAACTTTGCTCGCACCTGGTTTATTGAGTTAAGGTAAACCTGGGGGTCTGGGACCCAAGGGGATACCAGCCGACGGCCAATTGAACGGGCTGGGCCTTAACGATAGATCGTACCGCGCTGGAGCTTTGCGTTGACTGTGTGTCACGCTGCTTGCTCGCCTGGTATATGAGACATGGTTTAAGGATAAAAAGTCCATCGGAGTTGGAGTATGGACTTGGGTCCACGGTTGTACGTAGAATATTGTAGTCACCCGTTGGTATACTATGTACCGTGCTGGGTGCACGTGAGTACGAGTATCGCGTAGATGACACACGACGTATCTTCACCGTGAGTATACGAGGAGATGAGGTGGATTGAAATGAGCCGGAGGGTAGGACTGACCCATCCCCCTTCAGGCGAAGTGATACCCTGTGCACACCCGATCAGTGAGGCCTGGGATCACTGACTGTGGCCATAAGTCGTGGATATTTGATTGCCAAGAATTTCATGCCTGTCTCAGAGAATCGAGAAACAGAGACAATCTCAGAAAAGAAAGAGACTTGCGAGAAAGAATGATTTGAGAAGTGAAAGAGATTTCATGTTTTTAATAAATCTCTGATTTCACACTCGTGCCATGAGGGCACTATTTATGAGCATGTTTTAAATGGAAGTTTGACATTTGATTTACACGAAAATGCTATCGAGAAACATGTGTTTAAATGCATTGTTCGTATGATATTTCCATTTATAACGAAAACATGGTTTTGGTTTATGCATGCATGGGCTATGTAGGTAGTACGATGTCTACCTGCTAGCATACATTTCCTTACTGAGCCGTGGTTTGCTCATCCCACTATTTTCCCCCTCCAGGTACTGAGAAGTAAGAGAGCGGTGGTCTCTAGATCTTTTGTGCTAAACAGCTCCCACAATCTGTAAAGGTATAAGATTTGTATACACGAGTATTTTGTATCTAATATATCGTATCGCACAGTTATATCTTGGAATTGTAATCAGTATTATGGGGATGATATGTAAGCACATGGTATTTATACAATTAATTTTGTGTATTTACACACACACCTGGGAGTGTGAATTAAAGATTTAAATATTCCGCTGTAAATAAATAAATTTCTAGAAATTACATCTTCTCACAGCCCAACCGTAGTAGAGAATGTATGGATAGAAGGGTTCCCGAAAGCGGGGCATGACACTCAGTTGAGTGGAGGAGCTCAAGAGATAGTTACAAGAGTTGTTGGACAGAGGGTTTATCAGATTGAGTGTTTCGCCTTGGGGAGCAGAGATTTTATTTGTGAAGAAGAATGATGGAAGCCTCCGATTGTGTATAGATTACAGATTATTGAATAAGGCTACCATCAAGAATAGGTATCCCCTTCCACGCATTGATGATTTATTGGATCAGCATTTAGGACCCGATATGGCCACTATGAATTTTTGGTTATGTCAGTTAGCTTGACGAATGCTCCCGCAGCTTTCATGGCCTTGATGAACGATGTGTTCAAGCCATATTTGGATCAGTTTGTTATCGTCTTCATTGATGACATATTAGTATATTCGAAATCCGAGGAAGAGTATGAAAAACACCTTAGGATCGTATTGCAGACCCTACGAGAGCAGAAGTTGTATGCTAAACTCAGTAAGTGTGACTTTTGGTTGTGACAGATCTCATTTTTGGGACATGTTGTGTCGAAGGATGGAGTATCTATGGATCCATCGAAGATTGAGGCTGTAGTTCAGTGGGAACAACTGAAGACAGTAACCAAGATTCGAAGTTTCCTGGGTTTAGCAGGGTATTATCGGAGATTCATTGGGGGATTTTCGAAGTTGGCTACTCCGTTGACACATCTCACTTGGAAGGGTGTAGCATTCGTGTGGGATGAGAATTGTGAGAAGAGTTTTTAGGAGTTGAAGCGTCGATTGACCACTGCTCCGATTCTCACTATCCCTACCAGCTCAAGAGGATTTCAGTGTATATCGATGCTTCGCATCCGGGACTGGGCTGTGTATTGATACAGGATGGAAGCGTAGTTGCTTATGGATCCAGACAGCTAAAGGACCATGAGAAGAACTATCTGACCCACGACTTAGAGTTAGCAGCAGTAGTGTTTGCGTTGAAGGTATGGCGCCACTACTTGTATGGTGAGAAGTTTCAAATTTTTACTAACTACAAGAGCCTTAAATATCTGTTCTCGCAGAAAGAATTGAACATTAGTCAGAGAAGATGGCTAGAGCTTTTGAAGGACTATGATTGTGAGATACTTTATCATCTGGGTAAGGCTAACGTTGTAGCTGATGCTTTAAGCAGGAAGAGCCTTGGGCTGGTATCATATATGATGGTCAGGGAACATGAGTTGCTAGAGCAGTTTGCTAATCTCAGTTTAGATGTTGTGCCTTGTGACATGGATACAGACTGTATGATTGCTAGTCTACACTTGGAGCCAGATCTGTTGGATGGGGTCAGACAGGCTCAACAACTGATCCGTATTGCATTGATATTACTGGTTAGATACAGAAAGGCACAGTGACTAATTTTGAGTTGAGTTCTTATGGACTTCTGAGGTTCAGAGGTAGATTGTGTGTTCCCGAGGACCCAAAGCTTAGGAAACTAATTTTGTAGAAAGCTCATTTGTCGAAGTACATGTTGCATCCGGGGAGTAACAAGATGTATCAGAACCTTCGAAAGGTGTAGTGGTGGTTAGGTATGAAGAGAGATGTGGTGGATTTTGTGGCAAGATGTCTCGTATGTCAGTAGGTGAAGGTAGAGCATTAGAAACCTATAGGATTATTACAGTTTCTACTTATACCGACATGGAAATGAGAGCACATCACCATGGATTTCATGATGGGCTTACCGAGGACCCGGAGGAATCACGATGCGATATGGGTGATCGTTGATAGACTGAAGAAGTCAGCCCACTTCTTAGCTATGTGAGCTATCGATACTCTGAGTTTATTGGCAGAATTATATGTGCACGAGGTAGTGAGGTTGCATGGTGTTCCAGTGAGCATTCTCTCGGATAGGGATTCCCGCTTCACTTCCCACTTTTGGGAACACCTTCAGGAAGCCATAGGAACCTAGTTAAGTTTGAGCACCGCTTTCCATCCTCAGACAGATGATCAGTCAGAGAGGACTATACAGACTCTAGAGGATATGTTGAGAGTGTGTGTGCTAGATTTTAGAGGCTCAGGGGATAATCATTTACCACTAGCCAAATTTGCCTACAGCAACAGTTATCATGCGAGTATCAGGATGGCACCGTATGAGGCTTTGTATGGCCGTAGATGTCGTTCCCCTATCGGTTGGGAAGAAGTGGGTGACCGAAAGATTTTTGCTCCTGATTTAGTTACATAAGCCTTTGAGGATGTCTGGTTGATTGTTGAGAGATTGAGGACAGCTTAAAGTAGACAGAAGAGTTATGCTGACAGGAGACGAAGACAGAGACCACATGAGTTCGCAGTTGGTGAATCAGTGTTTCTGAAGGTTTCTCCTTCCAAGGGTATTGCGAGATTCGAGAAGAGAGGTAAGTTGAGTCCTCGCTATATTGGACCATTTGAAATACTTGATCGAGTGGGAGATAAGGCATAGAGGTTGGCTTTGCATCGGATTTATCGAGAGTGTAAAATGTCTTTCACATTTCGATGCTAAAGAAGTATCATCCAGATCCAACTCATGTGATTCAGTATGAGCCATTGGAGCTCAAGGAAGATTTGACATATGTAGAGAAATCGATTCGGATAAGGATAGAATGGAGAAAGTCTTGAGAAATAAGACCATTGGGTTAGTGAAGATTCTCTGGCAGCATCACACGTCAGAAGAGGCTACTTGGGAGCTAGAGAGTCTGATGCTAGAGAGATACCCCCAATTATTTAGAGATTACTTGGTTCTAATTTGAAGGACTAAATTTCATAAGGTGGGGAGGATTGTAAGACCCGTAAATTTAATATGTACCCTTTATGATTTTGTGATGTACAGACAAGTCATAATTGATATAAATCATAAGGAATGAATGTTTTTAAGTTGCAAATCAGTATGAAATGTAAAACGGGTGGTTAAGCAAATCAGAAATGAATGTAACAGTGATTTTTGAGAAAAATTACAGCAGAACTGCTTCAGAAGAGGAGCAGATCGATCTCTTATTTAATGCAGATCGATCTTGGATAAGTTCTGGGTAGAACAGATTGATCTCGTAGCAAGGGTAGAACGATCTCCTTAAGGTTCTGAGTAAAGCAGATCAATCTCATGCTGAGAGCAGATCGATCCCCTAAGCTTAAAAAGTCATTTTCTAAAGAGAAAAGTGCAGGGCTGATCGATCTCATGTAGTTAGGAGATTGATCTCCAAGAACAAATTCTATAAATACATGACTCTGCACTTCAGTTTTCCCGAGAAACATCAAACCCTTTAAGAACCAAAGTGTAACCTAACCTTTCTACATTAGAAATCTTCATCTTTCAAGTAGTTTTGAGTGAGATTCATTTCAGTAAAGTTGTTCTTAGGAAAGAGGAGAACAACATAGTTGGAAACTAGAAGTTGGAATCAAGGATTAAAGGAACAATGTGGATTTTACCAAATTTTGCAAAAAGAGGAAAAATTCAAGCTAGGTAAGATTTAATACACCAACTTGATCATGAAAAATATCCATGACCTAGATATTGGCATGAAATTGAGAAAGTTGAGTAAACATGGATTTAAGGCTGAAATGAGCATGCATGTAAGATTATAAGGTAGTTTTATGAAATACATAAATTGGAATAGATGAGAAATGAAAATAGGTATATGAGAATTATGGTGAAATACCATAATGGGAGAAAGTGACGAGATTGAGGTATTAAGAGGAGTTAAATGAATTGATTTAGAGTCGTGCAAGTGAAAACAAGTATATTAAGGTATACTGATGTGGATAATTATTAACAGCTTCAGAAGTTGATATTGGAAGCTGATCGAACTGCGAGAGTGAGCAGCACCGAGGAACTGAGGTCACGTGACGTGATCCGAGGTAAGGGAATTTCGTGAGTAGCTAGAGGTAGCTACATGTATTTCGAATAGAATATCGAATACTATACTATATATGAAATTTTTGTGTATAGAAATGTCGTGATAGGAAACGATAAAGTGAATTGTGGTTTTATCCAAATTAAGGATAAAAAGCTTAAGAAGCATGTTTGTGATTAGATTCTTATAGTTGCATTGATAGAATGGCTAATGTTTTCATGTATATACGAAAATAGCACATTTGAGTGCCTATTTGATTTAATTGAGTGAAATTCAATTTGAATAAGCCATCTATCGGGTTTGTGTGAAAACCATGAGTGCTAGAGAATACTCGTACTTGATTTTATATGATATGCATCATATAGTACTTGAGTATATTCTCGTACTTGATTTTAATGCGATTTATGCATGATAGAGTATTGAGAGCATTGCTCGTACTCAGTTTTATTGATTGATGCATGATAGAGTATTGGGAGCATCGCTCATACTCAGTTTTACATGACATAATGCTGGGAGCATTACTCGCACTAGACTTTTATAATGTGTGTATGTGGTCGTGTTCGGAGTTTATTCGCACGTACCCGTTTTGAAAGAGAAAGTATTAAACAGCCGTGTTGGGAGCCCGTGCTGACTATGTGTCACACCGATTATATGGTCACACGTGCAATATTTTGAAATATGGTCGAGGGCTATTGAAAATATTATCCATAGTATGAGGCCTAAGACTGATGGCAAGCACCCCGACTATGAGGTATATCCAAGGTATGAGGGCTAAGTCTTATGGTAAGCACTCCGACCTTGAGATTGGGTCCATGGAGTACTTTGTACCGTGTATGTCACATAGAGTACGCAGTACCATGAGTACATGATGTGATTGAGTTGTGAGCTGACGGTTGAGGATTTGACCCACCTGCTGTTACAACAAATGTGAGACCCCGTACACCGAGTTCTACGCAGCCTGGGATCATAGAAAATGAATTATGATCATAATTTCGGAATATGTAGTCGCCTATCTCGTTTCATTCAATTGAGTTTTCTTGAATGAACTATTACATGCTTTTATAATCTGAACATGTGACTTTGTGTGTGAAAATGGTAACCCGAGGGATGGGTGAGGCCCAGATTTTCATGTATTTTAACATGATGATATGCCATATTGTTTTGATTTAATTGAAATGGCATGATAAAATGTGATTTTTATGAATTACATGAGAAATGCAATGTTTTGCATAAACTGCTGAGATTATTAAACTAGCATGTTTTCATTTACATAACTGATGGTTTATATTTATATGTATATATTGCATAAATGTTCAAATAAAGACACATGCTTTTGATATGAATCGATAAGGAAATGATTTCAAGGCATGAGTATTGTATTTTGTAGATAGTCCCCTCTCAACAGAGCATTCACAGTAGTTGGACACGGCTGAGGACTAGTTCCTAGATCCGCTGCACACCCATCATACAAGAGGTATACACATTTGAAACGTTTTGTATTGAACAATGTAAAAGCACAGTTATGTAAACAAATGTACGGTCGAGGATGTATATGTATACTTATATGTATTTGAAATTTATATATGTAAATTATTTATGAGAGAGAATATGAATGGGTGACTAATATCGAATCGCAGCCCAACGGTTTGGTGTGAGTTATGACAGAAGGAGAGGTAAGTAAAATGCAAAAAATTTGTGGTGGTTTTGGTAGGTCATGGGAGGGGAGGTCGTGACAATTAGCGATTTAAAAATAGAATGATGGAAATTAGAAATCTTATCTTTGTAAGCTATATTTAAAGCTAAAATTGAACTTAAATTAATTAATTAATTACATTACTAACCTCTCCGTTTATTGCAAACTTGATGTTTGATATTAGATTTGTTGAGTTCAACACTGGAAAACGTACTTTGGACTAGAAGGTAACCATGTGCCAAAGAAAAAAAGCTTACTAGTCTCACACAAGAAAGCATACCAGTTTCTTGGTGCCATGACTCAGATATTAATTCTTTTCAAATCAGTATACCAGTTTCTTGGGTGCAAGACCCCTTGGTATCTGATAGATACTTTAGGCCCCGACTAAAGTCGGAGCTGACCTAGGTCAAACCTTATTTGAGGGGTGGCCCTCTCAGCGCTATCTACTCCATCCACAATGTTCAAACCTGAGACCTTGCTTAAGGGGTACAACGCTCCTTCCACTTGGACCAACAGACGTTGGTAGAAAATTGGTATCTTGACGACAATCTATTTGTTTATGAAGTTAAAATTTTGAACCATTATTTTAATGTCCTGTAAGAATGTTGATTGAAATATGCTATTGGAGAGCAAATGCTTTGAGAAGCAGGCAATATATTAATTTCCCCCCATCCCTATCTATATTCAATTTGATTTGGTCATTTTACTTTTGTATATGCTTGATTTAGAAAACTAATATTTTATAATGAAGGACAGTTAGAATAAGTAACAAGGTTGTTGCACAAAACAATCTATTTTTAGAATAACCTCTCTACATAAACAACTTTTTCTCGAAAGAGCTCATTACCTCTTCTTAGAATAACTCCTTACAAAACAACTCCTTAAAGAATTGCTCTTCTAAAAAATGCTCCTCACAGAACAACTCCTCACAAAAAACTTTTTCCCAGAGTAGCTCTTCACAGAATAACTTGTTCTCAAAACAACTCTTCACCGAATAAAATTTCATAGAAAACATCAACATTTTCATAGAATGGCACTTTTGCCGAGAAAAAGTGGAAATAACCTTAGAATGACAAAATTCTTGGATTAATTTCAATATTAGGATGCCTTGAAGAGTTTGGCTTGGTGGTTTATACGTGGAGATAGTTAACAGTTCTTCACTTATCCTTTCTCTAAAATATGAGTGCTTTGCTCTATTTCTTTCAACAACATAGTGGATCTTCTCCCAAAGCTAAACTCCCATTGGACAAAACATTAATACTTTTGTAACTGTCATTTTTACCTATTAATGCTCTAATAACTATGTTTTATAAAGTTATTTATGTGCTTATTTTCTTTGATTATTGCTTAATTCTCATGAAAATATGTTAATTATCCCTTTAATATGATTAATTTCATCTAATTGTGTAGATAAATAAATTTTAAAAGAAATCTGGATGATTGGATTGTATTGAAGCTTACACAGTGCAAAATGAGATTGAGTGCACTAAAGACAAATTTTACGCCACTAAAAGACAAAAATAAGAAGGAAATTTATCTTGTAGTACAACTCATCTCATCCTTGCCAACCAACTTGCCAAATGTCCTCATTTCATTCACTCTTGGAAAATAATAACAAGGAATCACATATACTTCACATGGCTTGGTCACCTAGGATAAAACTTGGACAAGAAGATAAAAGGTGGTTACAGAGCTTTGATGTGGAAATATCTTCCTAGAGTAGTTAATTAAGTTAGGACACATGGCATACTTGCCAACTCATCCAATTTGTGAAATATCCCCTCTACCCTTACTAATGTAGTGTATTTAAGCAAAATGTGAAGGAAGAGTGAAAGGGTTAACTGCTTTAGGACTTTAGATTTGTTTTCATGCATATTTTAATGCTTTCTTTGTAAAACCCAAAATTTCCACATTAGTAAGTAAATCAAAGTTGAGAAATAACTAAGTACTCCGAATAATGTTATGCAGGCCCAAAGTGATTAAAGCGTTCGGGATTGTGAATAGGGCACGGTGGCATGAAAATTGAGGTAAGACTTTGAACTCGATAATTCACTTAAGAATGTATGTAAGTGCATAAAATAATGTTAAGAAGTGAAAACTAAAGTAATATAAGTGAAAAAGTTAACAAAACTCGAGTTTACAATAAACCAAGAAAAATAGGCCTTGTTAAGAAATAAATTTGGAATAAATTATAGAAATTCAAGAAAATTATTTTAAGGCCATGGAAAGTTAGTATAAGGTAATATTTACTTGGGGAACTAAAATTAAGTGGAAATATAAAGGTTTAGATATTTAAATGGATTTTTAAAGTGAACCAAAAGCTTAAAGCCATTTTGCTCAGTATGAACCCAATCGAGTAAAATGAGCTCAATCGGGAAACTTTTCTTAAACAAGTGACCCCCAAATTTTTATGAGAGATAAGAGAGACATAATAGAATAATGGATAAGTAGAAATTCAGAAGAAATTGGACTAGAAATAGTTTTTAGGATTTTACAAAAATAGAATAGAAATCTGTCCAACCTAGTCAGCAGACCCATTTGTGTAAACCATTGCATTTAATTAACCTCATCTAATCTGATGACTCTAATTCACTCTAGATATTAAGTACACTTAATAAGGATTCCATATCACCTAAAATCACCTCATTATCCCTAAAAACCCGAGAGAACTAGCCTTGTCTTCCTCCCTCCTTCATTCCCTAAACGATATTGTTCACATAGCATTGAGTGAATTTTTCGGCAGCCTTCTGGCCAGAATCAGGTAATGAACAAGGAGAACTAAATATTTCGCTATGTATCCTCTATAACATATAAAGAATCCAACCAAACAAAATTATTAACCTAGGTAAATCTTAGAGAGAAGTTGCTGGATAGAAACTGTCCTGTTCATAGGTAAGTGTAAGTTAGATTTTCGATGATTTTTATTAGGTTTTTCTTGTGTTTTTGAGTGAATATAAGATATACATTTGATGATTTACAATAGAAGATTGATTTGGAGAATCATTGGAGTGATTGGCCTAGGTTAAAGGTAAGAGAAAAAAATGATGAATGTTGAGGATGATAAACCATGTTCTTGATTTTGATTTCCATGGATTTTTGTGTTGAATGAATTTGATGGGAATGATTTTGTA
Organism: Firmiana major; assembly: GCA_033439115.1. Lineage (NCBI taxonomy): Eukaryota > Viridiplantae > Streptophyta > Magnoliopsida > Malvales > Malvaceae > Firmiana > Firmiana major. The sequence goes on along the minus strand of CM065908.1, from coordinate 36,508,639 downwards.
TGCCATAGGGATTTGGCCAGGCTTGAGATTTTGAACTTATGGTATAATGTGTGTTGTTTTAAGGTTGATAGTTGTTAAAGATTATACCGAAAAGTCTGGTTTACAACTTAGTTTACTAAAAAATTGAAAAGTGTGAATTTTGGCAAAATGAGTTTGATGATGAGTATGAAATGTAAATGTGAATGGGTATTTAGACCATTTTGATGATAGATATGGAATTAGAATGATAAGATTACTAAGGATAGCTTAAATCGTAGTTTAAATCGATAAAACTGAGAAAATGAGCAAAGTTGGCAAAATGGTCAAAATTGGTCAACTTTAAAGAAGAAAATGCATATTTGAATAAGTTTGAATAAGATTGACCTATAAGTGATGATTTAATGTTATTTTAGGCAGCTTGGGTATTCGACACGCTACTTGAGATTATTTTGAAACCCGATAATATTGCGTTGCAGTAAGGTGAAAGAGGTAAGGGATGTATTCTGAGTAGTGTTAGTTTTCAAAACAACCTACTTGAAACTATGAAATTAGTTAGTATGCCAAACATTAGTAAGAAAGCCTACTTGAAAATTCGTAAAGCTATTGTTCTGTATAAACCAAAGAAAGAACCTTTTTTTTTTCGAATATTTGAGGTATGTTCTTAGCATGTTTTTTGTGATGATTTTGTATATGTTATGTTTTTGAAAGTTTGATATCCAATTGTTATAAGTAGTTGGAAAATTATCTTATGTGTTTTGATATTTGAAAAGAATAATTTATGTTTTGTCAAAGTGATTTTGAATATGAATGTGGGAGTTACCTCTTGAATCATATTGGACCAACGTGTCACGCAGTACGGGGGCCACCTCTTGAATCCTATGAGACCAATGTGCCACGCAGTGTGGGAACCACCTCTTGAATCCTAAGGGACCAAAGTGCCACACAGAAAGAATTTTGAAAGTTTGTTTTAAGACTAAGGCAATATGTAAATTTGGACATTTATCATGCTTAGCCCGAGTGAGGTTTTGAAACATCATGGTGCATTACTTTTGGACACATGGGTACGATTAGTCCCTCGTGATTGCATGCCAACCTACACGCATTGCTTTTGGACACTTGGGTGCTGTCAGCCCCTTGTGATTGCATCCTGATATTTGTACCCCTCGAAGCGTTTCTGTTTTGTCACCTTCTGTCACGGCCCAAACTACCCAAAAAATCAGAGTTAATTTTTCGCGTTTTGTTATTTTCTTACTTAAATTCATACCTGTCTTCTGATCGTGACCACACTCTACTGAAAATTGGGCTGTGCGTCAATGCCAGTCCCACCATTCATTTACCATAGTACTTATTTCTTCTCCAGTCATTTATAATTGTTTACAATATTTATACATCCCCTAAAGTTACTTACAAACATGTTACTGTGCTATGCTTATTTAGACACAATATGTACAAGTGTATATACCTTAACTGATGGGCAGCAGCGGATATCCGAAATGCAGTACTGAGTCGCCTCAACATCTACTGGAGATTATCTGTGTGAGAAAATGAAAGGGGTGAGCACATCAAGCTCAGTAAGGCAATCCTACGAACAAGTAGGTAACCATACTACCTACATGAACGTGGTGCCATGCATAAACCACCCTTTCTCCACACATTTCAAAACTGATGCAATGATTCATGATGTCATGTAAAACACGATCGCATGAAAAATTCAACATGCAACTCTTTTTAAATTATTTCTTTCTCATTTAAAATTTCACCACAAATCCAGGGCTCAACCCATCCCTCGGGTGGTCCTGACTCACACAAAACCATGGAAATCAGTTTATATCACACATGGGTTTAAAAAAATCATGAAAATAACATCATGCAAATTTAGTTTAAAACCCAATTTCAATCGTCGTCAAGATCATCAACATGCGAGACTAGGCAACATCTGTATATCGGTAATAACCAGGACTATGGCCATGTGTCCTCGGGAGTTCCTCTGCTACACGGATCCTAGTGTGCAGGTTCTCACCATGATCGGGAATCGCCCGAGAGGTGGGTCAGTCCATCTCGTCAGTCTTATCCAATCCCACGCATCCGAAGATGCCGTATCTGAAGATACCACGCATCCGAAGATGCCACACGGTACATCGTACTCCATGCTAATTGCACGGTACATCGTACTTCGTGGACCCATATCATAAATCTATACTCATGCCATGTCTCAAAACGCACGTACGAGCCTATTTAATCGGTGACACATAGTCTACTCGATGCTCCAAGCACGGCTAATCGCATGTTCTCATAAAATCAGTACGAGCGATGCTAAGCACTCTCATCAATCAAGTAAAACTAGTGCGAGCTAAGCTCTAGCACTCTGTATGCAAACCATCATGAAAATCATATATATATATAAAATCTAGTGCGAGCGAAGCTCTAACACCCTGTCTCAAAAATCACATAAAATATGGTGCGAGTTAGACTCTAGCACCGTATCACGAAAATCATATAAAATCAGGTGCGTGTTAGATTTCAGCACCAATGCATGTAAAACTCTAGTGCGAGCTCTCGCTCCAGCACTAATGCATGCATCACACAACTCAAAATATCGCGCGAGCTGAGCTCTAGCACGTCACATGTCAATAAAAACACGTAGGCGGCTCTGTTTCCTCAAAACAGTTTTCAAAACAATTTCATCGTTGAAACTATGAAATGCTGTGCATTTTTCTTTCAAGGTTAGCTAGCCTACTCATGCATGCATCAAAACATCTCCAGAACGAGCAGGAACCTCTTGTTCTTGCTCCTCCCAATTTTTCCTAAAATTGTAAATTTTACCCTTAACAAGGGTATTTTGGTAATTTGCCCATTCGGGGCACTAAAATTATTATTTGACCTCTAGACCCTTCAGATAATTTTTAAAGGACTGCAATTGAACTTAAAATTTCGTAAAGTTACCTCTAGCAGTCCGCAGAATTCCCTTACCTTATTTTCCTGTCGAGTCTGACCTTTCCACTGATGTCACGTCACGCAGTCCGATCTGCTCCCCCATCAAATGCTCGGAACTGCGTATCAATATTCCTCAGGTCAGATATTATACAACTTAATTTTATTTAATATTTTCTGGGCTTAATTTAAATCATTGGGCCCGTTTACCCCTATTGGGCCCGATTGCACCTTAATAGGCCTTAATCGGCCTTAAGCCTGTTTTCCACTTAATTTTCACATTATCGAGGCCTATTGGGCTCATTGGGCCCACCAACAATTTCTTGGACCTCGTTCTAACTCTCGAATAGCTCAATTTATTATTTACGACAATTTATCTAAATTTCCATAATTTAATTTATTTTATGCGATAATTAAATCCGAAGCATGCATAACGATGCAAATTGTCGTAAATAAGGGTTACTTACCCGAGATTCCATGCTAGCACGCAAATCGAGGCTATCTCGAGCTCTCGTTTGAAGTCGATTGTCGAGCTACACAATTTCATAATTTTCGGGTAAATTTTCAGTCAAAAATTAATTAAATAAAATATTTCAAAATTTAAATCGGTCATTTTCGACCACTACTGACTTACCCGTAGCTCGATTACATCGTCGGGATTTTTTCCCAATTTTTCCTCTTTTTCTTTTTCCCTTTTTCTCATTTTTTCCACTCTTTCTTGGCTGAACCGGTTTGGTCCGGTTCAGACCCAGTTCAGACCCGCTGGTTCACCCCGGTTCACTCCGGTTCGGCCGGTTCAGGGCCTTGCCGACTGGTTCTCCGTCGGTTTTCGCCGCCAGTGGCTCCGCTGGGTCGTCCGCAGCACGAATCTGGGGTCGGTTTCGGTCAAGGTCGCCGGAAAGTCGCCGGTCCGGCCTTTCTCCTCTTCCGTCGGAACCCATTTCATCTTTCCGTCGTTTTCAACGTTTTTCGGCAGCTTCGTCGATCGTGGCCGCCAACAATCGGCTCACCGACGCTCGGGGAAAATTTGGTTGTGGTCGGTCGGGACTGAATCGGCGCCGATCACCGGCGATTCCTCTTTTCTTCCTCGATTTCGCTTTTTCCTTGTTTTCGTCGTCGTTTGCCGCCGTCGATGCCTCCACGGTGCCGGTGGTGGCTCGGCCCTCGTCGGGCTTCCCTTCGCCGGCCTCGCCTGGTCGCCACCGATCGCCGATCGTGATGCTCCTCAGTCGTCGCTTCCGTTTTCCATCTCCCTCTCTTTCCCCGATTCGTTTCTGATTCCCCTTTTTTTTTTCTTTTCTTATTTATTATTTAATTTTATTAATATTTTAATCAATAAATAAAAAAACATTAAAAATCTAAAATATCTATAAAAAATTATTATTTTATTCCAAATTAATTTAATTTAATTTAATTTATTTATTATATTTTGACCCTTTTTCGGGTATAATTCCTCCGTATTTTTGGGATATTGTCCTGAATGACTTTTCGGTATATTTTTTGATTATTTTCAGGATTATTTTTCGAATTAAAAATCCCGATTAATTCTCATAAATTCATATCTTGATCAATTTAACCCGAAATAAATTTATTTCTTCGTTATTGATCAAGATTTCTCAATCCCATATTTTTAATAAATTTTTCTTATCGAATTTATGCCGATTTTTTATCTTTTGACCGTTTTACCCTTGCACGTGTTCGGGATTAATTTAACCCGACTTCCCTTCACGAACACTCACTCATTTCGCATTTTAAATCCTTATCTCCTATCTGAATTCCATTCGTGTGAATTTGTGACCATTTTTAATCCTTTATAATGAATTACGATAAAATTCGGGTCTTACATAATCTCCCCCACTTAAGGAATTTGGTCCTCCAAATTCGAATCAAGTCATATGAATCTGTAAACTACTCTGGTACATTAATTGTATCATACTTTTTAATTCTCATGTGACCTTTTCCCGGAGTGTAATACTACCAAAGGACTTTAATTAGGGAGATCGTCTTAAACCTTAATACTTTCTCTTTCTTGTTTAATGCCCGGATTCAACTTTTTCAATATACTTATATTTGCATTGAGCTGAACTGTTGGAGTTCATATCCGATGACCTATGCTGGATCTGGATAGTATTGCCGAAATATCAAAAGATGGGACACATTATGGAGGCCTGTTTATTCAGGTGATAATGCCAACCTACAGGTCTTATCTCCCACTTATCCAATCTCTCAAAAATTCCATTCAGCAAAAATCAATTTGCCTTCTTCCCGAGTCTCGTTATATCCTTATTCCCTTAGGACAAATAACCTCAACAATACTGATTCAACCTCGGTGAATTCCAATGCTTTTTGTCTGCTCTGAGGTGTTCTTAATCTCTCCCTCAACTGAACATCCTCAAAGACTTATTATACTAATTCAAAAGAAATTTCTATCTGTCACCCACTTTTTCTTATCCAAGTCGGGGAAACAACCCCTACGGCCATACTATGCCTCATAATTGTTATCCCGCTACTCAAGTGCCAACTGTCGTTATTGGCGACTTCAATTTGTAGCAACTGATCATCCCAGGAGCTTATAAAATCAATACACACACTCTCATCATATCCTCCAGAACTTATACAGTCCTCTCTGACTGACCATCTGTCTGAGGATGGAAAGCTGTGCTAATACTCAGTCAGGTTCCCATAGCTTCCTGAAAAATATTCCCCGAAGTGAGAAGTGAATTGGGAATCCCTATATAATACAATGCTCACTGGAACGCTACATAATGTTCCACAATCTTCCTTATGCCTGAATCCTCATACACACTTTGAGTATCTAGGGATTTCATAACCAGAAGGTGGGTAGACTTAGTCAACTTAGCGACTATCATCTAAATAGCCTCGTGATTCATCTGAGTCTTCTATAACCCATCACAAAATTCATGGAGACTTGCTCCCATTTTCGTGCCGTGTCGATATAGGTAGAGGCTGCAATAACTCTGCAGACTTTTAATACTCTACCTTATCCTGCTGACATACTAGGCACTTTTCCACAATCTCTACATATCTCTTTTCACATCTGACCACCAATACCCTTTTCAGAGATTTCATATATATATATATATTCGTTACTTTCCGTATGCACTGTATATCCCAAAAAGTGAGCTTCTAACAATATCACTATCCCATCAATTGTGGTCTTAGGGAGCACTCATACTGTCTCGGAACCTCTGTAAATCATCATCACACTCTGTGAACTCTATCACTGTACCCTTCTGAATCTGACCCACACTATCGACACCCTGCCGATCATCACGCTAAGCCTGTGCAATCCGGGCATGCTCATCCAGTTCTAATCTCAGGCTAGCTGTCACATAATCACTGTCATCATCAGAAGGGATCACATCACTACTGAGGTCCACAACTGCTCAAGCAGCTCACGCTCCCTGACCATCATATGGGGTACCATTCCGAGGCTCTTTCTACTCGAGGCATCAACCATTATATTAGCTTTTCCTGGGTGGTACAATTTTCACAATCAAAATCTCTCAGAAGCTCTAACCCACTATGTATTCTCATATTCGCCTCTTTCTGTGAAAAACAGATACTCGGGGCTTTATGATCAGTGCATATCCAAAATTTCTCACCCTGTACATAATAGTACTATATCCCCGGTACAAATACTACCGTTGCCAACTTAAAATCATGAGTCAAATAGTTTATTTCATGATCAAGGAGTTGTCTGACTCCATAATTGACTATCTTCCCATTATACATCAATACACAGCTCCTTCATTATTTTGAGGTATCCATACTCACTGAGAACCTCTTGAGCTGTTGGGTATGGTGAAATTAATCAAGGTGGTCAGTTCATACTTCACTACACCGAAATTCATGTCACATCTATCATCTTATTTATCATCTCATTCAAAGACCACGTTTTCTTAGTTAAACGTGTCAACAAAAAAATATACCCTTTTTAGAACTCGCAACAACAATCTGTAAAAGCAATTTTTCCAATTGTTGCTTATAATTTTCCCTGGACTTTAACTACACTCAACATATCATCAATAAGGATGATGACAAAATGGTCCAGGTAAAGTTTAAATAACTTTTTGTAGTTGAGCTCCACTACTTATTTCAATCGTCCATATCCTTGACTTATTTACTCATAAGCGTATAAGATCCTTCAAAATCGCTTAGTTTTCAGGTACTAACCTGCGTCATTTCCTTTTCTTATCTTAACGGCTCTTATTAAATTTTACTATGTTAACCTTTATGATTTGTCGAATTTTAATATTCTTATCGTCTTGGTAAAGGTATCCTAATGCTAAAGGTATTTATTACGACGATCGATTTCACGTTATAAGTTATATATATATATATATACTTTTAGACACTGTTAAGTCTTCAGGCGGGGAGGTATTTTGAAATACCTTTATTAACCTTCAGACTTAACCACATAGACTGGTTATGGTTATATCCATCTTTATCCTTGGTTATAATTTATATTCCCTACTTATCACTTAATCCCAATTACTTCGCATATTAAGGGTATTCCTTACCTAGCATATGTCTCTTACTCCAATACATCTTGTATTTAGGATCTATCTTATCTTAAAGATTATCTCTTTTCGTATATCACTTATAACAAACTCTGTCATTTCTCATTTCATGAGTACAATCATTTGCTCCTTCAATTTCAACTGTTGCACCCCTTTTTATCACTTGTCAACACTTACAGTATACTTTTCAGTGATGTTTTCACCCCTGTTTTCAACTTAAAATCTCTATATCCATATTCCGTTAATTAATCCTCCTCTATTGGGGTACTCATTTATCAGTATTGTGCCCAATGATGTAGGCATTCATGCCTTTTACTCACTTATATGCGAATGAAGGCGATATGAATAAATGTGTGGCACCAAGATCAATGAACATATGTACTTAATTATTCATAACAAGTGTGGTATCTTACACCACATCCATGAAACATCAATAGTATCCTGGTCCAAGACATCCTCTCACCTTCGTCCAACAGCCTACTTTCCTTTTTCTCTTCGGCTATGGCCTCCCTTTTTGTTGCAGCTATACTAACGAAGTTTTTCTCTATCTCTTTACTTTTCTGTGGGGTGATCTTGCCCAACCCTATGCAATCAAAATCAATGGTCCGTCTTACCACACTTAACGGCCATTTTCATCAATACAGTGTAGGTATAGACCCTCCTTCCGTGGTATCTACCACACATCCCACACTGCTTACAGTGCTTACACTGCTACACTGCTTCGTAGCAGGTCGGGGTCCTCCAATCACAATGCCACTCAAAAGTGCCAAAATTGGATGCACTGGGGCCTTATCAATTATCTTACTCCATGATTCATCAAAGTAAATCAAATTAAATCTTTTACCAATTACCATTTTCCCATTTTAATATCTCTGTCATTTCTCGATTCTCTTTTCTGTCTCTATTTCAGCCCTCACTACCTTTCCCAATCTCAGAGGCGTGCAATTCATGTTCTTATTTACCCAACTGTAAATCTACGCACTGCCTCGGTATAGGTAATATCTCACCGGCCAATCGGACTCTAATTGAAAAGTTGAGCCATTTCATGAACTTTTAGACATCTCGACTGTCACTTGTTCATAGTGTCGAGGTAATATCTGCCCAGGAATATAATTGAGTTTCATACTCATAAGCATACTCATCAATAAATCAAATCCTCTGGGTAAGAGTAAGGACTTTTATCTATCATTTCTTTTAAACAATGTCCAGGATATCCTGTCACAGGAATACATCCATAAACATTTCTCATCTTAGCTCTGGATGTTTAACACTTAAGATGGGTCGAGCGGGTTTCCACCAATGCTCCGCTACGCCCTCGAATCTCATTCATAATCTAAACAATTAGCTCTTCAAAATAATCTCCACACTCCGTTCCAACCTCGCGAAGCGTGTCTCAATACTGTCCGATCTCTCTGTCGGACTCAGTGGGGCATGCTCAACATTAGCTTCCATTTCAATTTCATCATGATTCTCACAGGTCAACTCAGCACGACTAGCAGACTTAGGTCTACCTCTACGACCTCTGCCTCATGCACTATCTCATCTAACGCGACTCATATTAGGCATTCCTGCATTCTCAATCATTTCTTAGTCAAAACCCATCTCGATATACACTATTGTATCTAACCAAGCACAGTAACACGAGGATGTAATTCCTAATTACTGACATTGACACACATCAGACCAATTGCGCTCTGATACCACCTTTATATGTCACGACCCAAACTACCCAAAAAATCAGAGTTAATTTTTCGCGTTTTGTTATTTTCTTACTTAAATTCATACCTGTCTTCTAATCGTGACCACACTCCACTAACAATTGGGCTGTGCGTCAATGCCAGTCCCACCATTCATTTACCATAGTACTTATTTCTTCTCCAGTCATTTATAATTGTTTACAATATTTATACATCCCCTAAGTTACTTACAAACATGTTACTGTGCTATGCTTATTTAGATACAATATGTACAAGTGTATATACCTTAACTGATGGGCAGCAGCGGATATCCGAAATGCAGTACTGAGTCACCTCAACATCTACTGGAGATTATCTGTGTGAGAAAATGAAAGGGGTGAGCACATCAAGCTCAATAAGGCAATCCTACGAACAAGTAGGTAACCATACTACCTACATGAACGTGGAGCCATGCATAAACCACCCTTTCTCCACACATTTCAAAACTGATGCAATGATTCATGATGTCATGTAAAACACGATCGCATGGAAAATTCAACATGTAACTCTTTTAAAATTATTTCTTTCTCATTTAAAATTTCACCACAAATCCAGGGCTCAACCCATCCCTCGGGTGGTCCTGACTCACACAAAACCATGGAAATCAGTTTATATCACACATGGGTTTAAAAAAAGCATGGAAATAACATCATGCAAATTTAGTTTAAAACCCAGTTTCAATCGTCGTCAAGATCATCAACATGCGAGACTAGGCAACATCTGTATATCGGTAATAACCAGGACTATGGCCATGTGTCCTCGAGAGTTCCTCTGCTACACGGATCCTAGTGTGAGGGTTCTCACCATGATCGGGAACCGCTTGAGAGGTGGGTCAGTCCATCTCGTCAGTCTTATCCGATCCCACGTATCCGAAGATGCCACACTGTACATCGTACTCCATGCTACTTGCATGGTACATCGTACTCCGTGGACCCATATCATATCTCTATACTCATGCCATGTCTCAAAACGCACGTGCGAGCCTATTTAATCGGTGACACATAGTCTACCCGATGCTCCAAGCACGGCTAATCGCATGTTCTCATAAAATCGGTGCGAGCGATGCTCAGCACTCTCATCAATCAAGTAAAACTAGTGCGAGCTAAGCTCTAGCACTCTGTATGCAAACCATCATGAAAATCATATATATATATATATAAAATCTGGTGCGAGCGAAGCTCTAACACTCTGTCTAAAAAATCACATAAAATATGGTGCGAGTTAGACTCTAGCACCGTATCACGAAAATCATATAAAATCAGGTGCGTGTTAGATTTCAGCACCAATGCATGTAAAACTCTAGTGCGAGCTCTCGCTCCAGCACTAATGCATGCATCACACAACTCAAAATATCATGCGAGCTAAGCTCTAGCACGTCACATGTCAATAAAAACACGTAGGCGGCTCTGTTTCCTCAAAACAGTTTTCAAAACAATTTCATCGTTGAAACTATGAAATGCTGTGCATTTTTCTTTCAAGGTTAGCCAACCTACTCATGCATGCATCAAAACATCTCCAGAACGAGCAAGAACCTCTTGTTCTTGCTCCTCCCAATTTTTCCTAAAATTGTAAATTTTACCCTTAACAAGGGTATTTTGGTAATTTGCCCATTCGGGGCACTAAAATTATTATTTGACCTCTAGACCCTTCAGATAATTTTTAAAGGACTGCAATTGAACTTAAAATTTCATAAAGTTACCTCTAGCAGTCCGCAGAATTCCCTTACCTTATTTTCCTGTCGAGTCTGACCTTTCCACTGATGTCACGTCGCGCAGTCCGATCTGCTCCCCCATCAAATGCCCGGAACTGCGTATCAATATTCCTCAGGTTAGATATTATACAACTTAATTGTATTTAATATTTTCTGGGCTTAATTTAAATCATTGGGCCCGTTTACCCCTATTAGGCCCGATTGCACCTTAATGGGCATTAATCGGCCTTAAGCCCGTTTTCCACTTAATTTTCACATTATCGAGGCCTATTGGGCTCATTGGGCCCGCCAACAATTTCTTGGGCCTCGTTCTAACTCTCGAATAGCTCAATTTATTATTTACGACAATTTATTTAAATTTCCATAATTTAATTTATTTTATGCGATAATTAAATCTGAAGCACGCATAACGATGTAAATTATCGTAAATAAGGGTTACTTACCCGAGATTCCATGCTAGTACGCAAATCGAGGCTATCTCGAGCTCTTGTTTGACGTCGATTGTCAAGCTACACAATTTCATAATTTTTGGGTAAATTTTCAGTCGAAAATTAATTAAATAAAATATTTCAAAATTTAAAACGGTCATTTTCGACCGCTACTGACTTACCCGTAGCTCGATTACATCATCGGTCGAGGTCGTCGAAAAGTTGTCGGTTCGGCCTTTCTCCTCTTCTGTCGGAACCCATTTCCTCTTTCCGTCGTTTTCGACGTTTTTCGGCAGCTTCGCCGGTCGTGGCCGCCACCAATTGGCTCACCGACGCCTGGGGAACATTCGGTTGTGGTCAGTGGGGCCTGAATCGGCGCCGATCACCGGCGATTCCTCTTTTCTTCCTCGATTTCGCTTTTTCCTTGTTTTTGTCATCGTTTGCCGCCGTCGATGCCTCCACGGTGCCGGTGGTGGCTCGGCCCTCGTCGGGCTTCCCTTCGTCGGCCTCGCCTGGTCGCCACCGATCGCCGATCGTGATGCTCCTCGGTCGTCGCTTCCGTTTTCCTTCTCCCTCTCTCTCCCCGATTCATTTTTGATTCCCCTCTTTTTTTTTCTTTTCTTATTTATTATTTAATTTTATTAATATTTTAATCAATAAATAAAAAAAACATTAAAAATCTAAAATATCTACCAAAAATTATTATTTTATTCCAAATTAATTAATTTAATTTAATTTATTTATTATATTTTGACATTTTTTTGGGTATTATTCCTCCGTATTTTCGGGATATTGTCCCGAATGACTTTTCGGTATATTTTTTGATTATTTTCGGTATATTTTTCGAATTAAAAATCCCAATTAATTCCCATAAATTCATATCTTGATCAATTTAACCCGAAATAAATTTATTTCTTCGTTATTGATCAAGATTTCTCAATCCCATATTTTTAATAAATTTTTCTTATCGAATTTATACCGATTTTTGATCTTTTGACCGTTTTACCATTGCACGTGTTCGAGATTAATTTAACCCGACTTCCCTTCACGAACACTTACTCATTTCGCATTTTAAATCCTTATCTCCCGTCTGAATTCCATTCGTTTAAATTTGTGACCATTTTTAATCCTTTATAATGAATTACGATAAAATTCAGGTCTTACACCTTCCGTTCTGAAATATGTTTGTTTAGTGGCGTAGGGCCTTGCATGACACTGATCCAATCTACAGTCCCCTTACCATGGCCATCGGTACTTTATATGTTATGTGAACCTGAATTATGGTTAATACATGAAAATGCCTAGTCTCTATAACTTATATGTCTGATTTAAAGAAAAGTGATTTGTTCCTTATCCGTTTTGACTCCGAAAGAATAAGTTTTGCATCCGTTCCGATTTGAAAAAAATAAGTTTTGTATTCATTTTGATTTGAATGCATAGCTCAGTATCCGTTTGATTTGAACGATAAGATTTGTATTTGTTTGATTTGAATGCTCAATTCTGTATCCGTTTTGATTTTGAATCCGTTTTGAAAGTTAGTTCTGACATATGTTTGTTTGATTTTGAAGAACTGATAAGCATTCTGATTATGTTGATTTAATTCAGTTTTGAAAGTTAGTATGCACATTTGAGAAAAGTATATGAATATAATGATCATTTTATTATGTATGGCGAAAACCCTATTATTATTATTATTATTATTATTATTAATAACTGATAAGCATTCTGATTATGTTGATTTGATTCAATTTTGAAAGTTAGTAAGCACATTTGAGAAAAGTATATGAATATAATGATCATTTTATTATGTATGGCGAAAACCCTATTATTATTATTATTATTATTATTATTATTATTATTATTATTATTATTATTATTATTATTATTATTATACTTTTCACTGCTTGGATGCATTACTTACTGAGCTCGATGAGCTCATCCCCCTTTTCTTTCCCCCTTTCAGATTTCTTCCAGTGATAGCACTTATATCTGCTGAGTACTAGTCGTGGACGAGCGGAGCGGACCCGACCCTCTTTTGGATAGCTTTTGTGTAAGTCTGGTATACTATTACTTACTTCCAGACATTAGGTAAAGCATAGACTGCTAATGTAAAGGATGATTTTGGGATGTAAGTTAGGTGTAAATGTTGATAAACAAAGTTGTAGCTACGCAGTTAATGAGATGTATATAATTTAATATTGTGAATGTTTTGATATGATGATGAGATATGATGATGACTAAGAAAAGAGATTAAAATCAACTGCATTATGGATATAAACTGCGTTTACACCTTGCAGGTTGGGTTAGGTCCAATTGTAGCCGTTATGCTGTCGAAATTTTTATAAAATAAATTGGTTAAATATGTGACATTGATAGGAATGCAACATAAGTAATAGCTTAGAAAAGTTTAAATTCGCCCATTTTTTGCACTTCCAAGGCGCTACAGTTTACGTAGTATCAGAGTAAATGTTGTCTAGTACTATCAGTGTTGTCTAGTATAGTTAGATTACATCCCAAATTATCTATGCTTGTCTGGTTATAAGGTAAGTATACCAGTAAAGTTATGACTAAAGTTTTGGGTATATATACAGATAAACGATCACTAGAAAGATGAGTGGTAGGAGAGGCCGTCCACGGAGACAGGCACAACCAGCTCCGCCATCTCCCCCTTAGCCTGAGAACCCTACTAATAGAATAAGGAGGTTTGAGGAAACCGTTCAGGGTATGAAGGAAGGAATAGATGCTTTGACTGCCATGATTGCCTAACAGTTTGGGGCAAATGCTTTTGGCACTGATGCCACTCCTGCACCAGTACCGGTTCCTCCTCCCCCATCACAAGACCCTCTGATAGCCCCAACACCTCAGCCTGTGGTCCTATAACCTAGGGATGAAAGAGACACCCGGAGGCTAAAAGACTTTTTGAGAATGAGTCCCCTAGAGTTTACAGGGGAAAGGACCCGATAAAGGCCAAGGAATGGTTATTGGACCATAAGTATGTGTTTCAATATTTGGGATGCTCAGAATCTGAGAGGGTAACAACGACCATCTATATGTTGAGAGGTCAGGCAAAGTATTGGTGGAGGACGACTTAGATAGTTGTGGCTAACAACCTATTAGATGTCACATGGGATGCATTTCTCGATGCATTTCAGGTCCAATAGATCCTGCCTATAGCACAGAAGAGGATGTAAAAGGAATTTTTGAATCTAGTTCAGGGTAGTTTGACAGTAGATGAGTACGGGAATAGATTCACTACCTTGATGAGGTATGCTCTGGACACGGTACGGAACCCTGCATGTCAGGCCGAAAGGTTTATGGCAGGATTACGATCAGGGATCCAAGACAGGTTATTGGGATTTTGGATCACCGATTTCAAGGTGCCCTGGGACGGGCTCAGGAAATTGAGAAGGGCCTAGAGGTGACACAAGCTGAGCACGGACATAGAGATAGGAGTCGGGATAAGAGAAAGAGACCTCAGAAATCCCAATTTGAATTTAGACGGGGCCAGCCAAAGAGACAGAGAGTGGAGGAAATTCAGTCAGGAGCTGGAATGCCAAGATCCTTGTAGTCAATATTGATGCTGCCCGTGGTTCTGGCACCGAGGCACCTAATTGTAAGACTTGTGGTAGACCACATTTGGACTTTACCGTTGGTTACAGGCGCTTGTTTTGGATGTGGCGAAATTGGGCATCAAATTAAGGACTGCCCACAGATGAGAACTCAAGCACCTCGGGAAGTACCAAGGCAAATAGGGAGACAGATACAGATCCCTCTGTCACGCCCTCCTCCCACACGCGACTTTACCAAAAACCACAATAAATTTTTCATTTTTTGCTTACCTTTATCTCCTCAACAGTTGGGCTGTGAATAGGCATCAGTCTTCTCATCCATACATACCTTACCATTCTTTCACGTATCATACATACATGACTTTCATATCATAAGTAAATTCATATACTTAAATATAATTACATCATTACATTTACATCCCCAACATTAAAACCGTGTACATCACTGTGTTTATATATTGTTCAGATACAAAAGAGTACGCGCGTGTATACCTTTCGCTAGATGGGGAGTGGCAGCGGATCAAAGGAATGCAATACCCTGGCCGACTCGATCTACTGATGAGAATCTGTAGAGATGGGGGGAAAATGAATGGGATGAGCTATCAACGCGCTCAGTAAGGAAATTAGGCAAGCAAGTAGACATCCATACTATCTACTTGAAAATAGTGCTTTGACTTTCCTTCTCTCAATTCAAAAGCATGTTTAAAATATATATAATATAGTACAGATTTAAAATCCCATGTACTAAACACATGCTGGTTTATCAATCAGAGGCATTCATGCAAAACAGTGCATATTTAATCATTTAAGAATGCCTTTATATAAAATATGCCATTTACATTCAAACCATAGTAAATATGGCATTTCTCATCACAACACAAATAAACTGGGTTTCGACCCATCCCTTAGGTCCACCCGTATCATAAAATACATGTGATATATCATGCGAGACTCAGTGGCTAAATGCAATCTCTCTAGACTATGTAAGAGAGCCTCCCCGCCGAACAGAGCCTCCCCGCCTATTCTGGCTTAAGGATGTTGGGCTTAAGGATCTTACTGTAAGAGAACATCTCCGGACTATGTACATATCCTAACATGTGGTGAAATCCCAGGCAACACAGTACTCGGTGTGCGGGTTATCACTGCTGTAACGGGAGGGGGGTCAGTCCATCACAACCGCCAGCTATCAACAACTCTCCTCCACAACTCCACAACACAAAACACGGTACAATGTACTCCATGCCACACGCACGGTACATCGTACTCCGTGGACCCCCAGCCTTATCCCTCGTTCGGGCTCATCAGCTGGTCCTCCAACCCTTATCCCTCATTCGGGCTCATCAGGTGGATCTCCAACCCTTATCCCTCGTTCGGGCTCATCAGGTTGTTTTTAACATGCCATGTCTCTAAATCCACGTGAGAACATCTCAACAGTGTGACACTCAGTCTACACGGAGGAAATCGTCACGGTTTTTCTAACATGTGTGTATATCACGAAAAACTACAGTGCGCGTCTTGAGTGTGACACACAGTCAACACTCCGCCTCAAAACACTGTATATGCATGTCAAAATATCAACACTAGTGCGAGTGAACCTCCAGCACCAGGTCATGCATCTCATGTAAAACTCGAGTACGAGCTAATCGCTCCAGCACTCTATCATGCACAAATCACATAAAAACTGAGTACGAGCAATGCTCCAATACTCTATCATGCATGTCAAATAAATGTAGTGCGAGTCAACCTCCAGCACTAATGTATGTGAAAAACATCTGAAATCAAGTGCGAGTTATGCTCTAGCACGATTGTTTCCACATAATTCGGTAGATGGCTCTTTAAAAATAGGGATATTAAAAATCACTAAAATCAGCACTATAAAGTGTGCTTAATTTACATCGACCTCAAAACATTAGCTCATCCACCTACTCTTCTGCTACACAGTAGTAAAAACCACTCAAAACATCATTTCCATGCTTTTTACCACTTTTCCCAAAATTTCACTTTTTGCCTAACTAGGGGCAAAATCGTAATTTACCCATATCGGGTCCCTATAATTATTATAGATTTTCTCTGACCCTCAAATAATTTTAGTGAATGTAAAATCCAATGAAAATATGCACAGATATCTCTAGCTACTTGCAAGAGTCCCCTACCTCGGATCACGTCGTGTGACCTCTCTTCCTCTGTGCTGTCTAATCTCGCAGTCCGGTCAACTCTCAATATGACTCTGGAACTGCATTTAATCATTCACTGAGTTAATTACACTTTTCCTACTGTATTACACATTTAATACAGTTTATTTCACTTAAATTGACCCTTTTACGCTTAATGGGCCTTAATCACGTTAATCGGGCCTTAATCCGTATTAAGCCCGTTCATCAAGGTCTATCGACTCATTGGGCCTATCAATACCCATTGGGCTTTATTCCAAGCTCTTTGGATAACCCGTATATCATTTACGACATTTTATTCAATTTTCTGAATATAATTCACTAAATCCGAAATTTAATCCGAAATGCGTAAATTAAATCTTAAATACGCATAAATCACATAAATTGTCGTAAATGAGCTTTACTTACCCGAGATTGTGCGATGGTGCGCGAATCGGAGTTCGATCGGGCTTCCGTTCGGAATTAATCGTCGAACTGCACAATTTCGTATATTTAACTCCGGGTCAATTTCTGATTAAATATAATTTAAATAAATTTATCAGAAATTAAATTGGTCACTTTTGACCTCGTATCGACTTACCCGAAGTCCGGTGAAATCCTGAAAATTTTTCTTTTCCTTTTTCTTTCCTTTTTCCTCTTTTTCCCCTTTTCTCCTTGGCTGAACCGGTCCGGTCCGGTTCAGCACAGTCACTTTCCACTGAACCGACCGACCGGTTCAGGCTCCTTTCACCGTTCCGGCGCCGTCCGACCGGTTCTCCGGCCGATTCCACCGCCAAATGGTTCGGCCTCGCCTCTAGAGGCTTCTTTTGGCCTCGTCTGGGGTTTACCGACGCCGGATTCCGTCGAATCCGTCTTTCTCTCCCGCGGTTTCCCTCTCGCAGATCTCACCGCCGGCGGCGTTTCCAGGTGCGTGATGGCCGTCGAGCTCTTCCCCGATGCCGGTCGTTCCGTTGCCCAGCCTTCTTCGCGCTGTCCGTCGCTGGTTCGTCGCCGGTGACTCCTTCTCTCTCGGTCGGCTTCACACGGTTTTGCTCTGTTCTCTCTCCCCGAAATTTCTCTTCAGATTTCACTTTCTGTTTCTTTTTTTTTTATAAAGAATTTTTATTATTATTTTATTCATTAAAATAATAATAAAAATCCCAAAAATATCCCAAAAATTCTCAAAAATTCTAATTAAATTCATTTAGTCCGTAAATGAATTTATCAGTCCGATTTTACCTTTTCGATATATTTTTTCACTATTTTTGGGCTTATTTTTCGAGACAAAAATTCCAAAAATATCAATTAAATTCATATCTTGATCAATTAGACTCAAAATTAAATATTTGCCCCGTTATTGATCAAGATTTCTCGATTTCATATTTTTAATGAAATTTCTCATCGGATTTATACCGAATTTTGGTCAATTGACCGTTTTACCCCTGTACTTACTCGAAAATAAATTGAACCCTTATCTCGCTGTTATGTAGCTTACATGCATTTTTTAAATTCTCAATTAGTCGATTGCATGATAGTAAATACTCTTCTTATGATTCAACTATGAAATATAACGTTCGTACACATAGGAATCATAAGGTATAAGCTACATACGTAAATCGAAAACTCGGGTCTGACAATCCTCCCCAACTAAAAGAATTTGGTCCTCCAAATTAGAACCAAATCAATCATCAAACAACTGGGGGTGCTTCTCTCGCATCAAACTCTCTAACTCCCAAGTAGCCTCCTCAGAAGTGTGATGCTGCCATAGTACCTTCACTAACCCGATAGTCTTCGATCTCAAAACCTTCTCCTTCCTATCCAGTATTCGAATCGGCCTCTCAACATATGACATGTCCTCACTGAGCTCCAAAGGCTCATAACTAATCACATGTGCCGGATCCGGGTGATACTTCCTAAGCATCGAAATGTGGAAGACGTTGTGCACGCCTGACAAATCTGGTGGCAATGCCAACCTATAAGCCTTATTTCCCACTCGATCAAGTATCTCGAAGGGTCCAATGTAGCGAGGACTCAGCTTACCCCTCTTCCCAAACCTCGCTATACCCTTGGAAGGAGAAACCTTCAGAAACACGGACTCACCAACTGCGAACTCAAGTGGCCTACGTCTCCTGTCAGCATAACTCTTCTGTCGACTCTGAGCTGTCCTCAATCTCTCAACTATCAACCGGACATCCTCAGAAGCCTGTGTAACCATATCAGGAGCAAAGATCTTACGGTCACCCACTTCTTCCCATCCAATAGGGGAACGACATCTACGGCCATACAAGGCCTCATACGGTGCCATCCCGATACTCGAATGATAACTGTTGTTGTAGGCGAACTCGGCTAGTGGCAAATGATCATCCCAGGAGCCTCTAAAATCCAGCACACATGCTCTCAACATATCCTCCAGAGTCTGTATCGTCCTCTCTGACTGACCATCTATCTGAGGATGGAAAGCTGTGCTCAAACTCAACTGGGTTCCCATAGCTTCCTGAAAATGTTCCCAAAAGTGGGAAGTGAAGCGGGAATCCCTATCCGAGACAATTCTCACTGGAACACCATGCAACCTCACTACCTCGCGTACATACAACCCTGCCAATGTACTCAGAGTATCGGTAGCTCTCATAGCTAGGAAGTGGGCTGACTTCGTCAGTCTATCTACGATCACCCATATAGCATCGTGATTCCTCCGGGTCCTCGGTAAACCCATCACGAAATCCATGGTGATATGCTCCCATTTCCATATCGGTATAGGTAGAGGCTGCAACAATCCTGCAGGTTTCTGATGCTCTACCTTCACCTGCTGACATACGAGACATCTTGCCATAAAATCTGCCACATCTCTCTTCATACTTGACCACCAGTACACCTTCCGGAGGTTCTGATACATCTTGCCACTCCCCGGATGCAACGTGTACCTCGATGAATGAGCTTCTGACAATATCAATCTCCTGAGCTCTGGGTCCTCGGGAACACACAATCTCCCTCTGTACCTCAGTAGTCCATCAGAACTCAACTCAAAATCTATCGTTGTGCCCCTCTGCATCTGACCAATCACATCGATGCACTGCAGATCTGTCTGCTGAGCCTGTCTAATCCTATCCAACAGATCTGGCTCTAAGCGTAGACTCGCAATCATACAATCCGCATCTCTGTCCGAAGGCACAACTCCCAAACTGAGGCTAGCAAACTGCTCTAGCAGCTCGTGCTCCCTCACCATCATATACGATACCATCCCAAGGCTCTTCCTACTCAAAGCATCTGCTACAACATTAGCCTTACCCGGATGATAAAGTATCTCACAATCATAATCCTTCAGAAGCTCTAGCCATCTTCTATGTCTCATGTTCAACTCCTTCTGTGAGAACAGGTACTTGAGGCTCTTGTGGTCGGTAAAAATCTGAAACTTCTCACCATACAAGTAGTGACGCCATACCTTCAACGCAAACACTACTGCTGCTAACTCTAAATCGTGGGTCGGATAGTTCTTCTCATGGTCCTTCAGCTGTCTGGATCCATAAGCAAGTACCCTCCCATCCTGCATCAACACACAGCCCAGTCCCTGATGCGAAGCATCGGTATATACTGAAAATCCTCCTGAGCTGGTAGGAATAGTGAGGATCGGAGTGGTGGTCAATCGACTCTTCAGCTCCTGAAAACTCCTCTCACAATCCTCGTCCCACACGAATGCAACATTCTTCCGAGTGAGACGTGTCAACGGAGCAGCCAACTTCAAAAATCCCTCAACGAACCTCCGATAGTACCCTGCTAAACCCAAAAAACTCCTGATCTCGGTAACTGTCCTCGGCTGTTCCCACTGAACTACAGCCTCAATCTTGGATGGATCTACTGATACACCATCCCTCGACACTACATGTCCCAAAAACGAGATCTCTGTCAACCAAAAATCACACTTGCTGAGTTTAGCATACAACTGCTGCCCTCGTAGAGTCTGCAATACAATCCTAAGGTGCTCCTCATGCTCCTCCTCGGATCTCGAATATACTAATATGTCATCGATGAATACGATAACAAACTGATCCAAATATGGCTTGAACACATCGTTCATCAAAGCCATGAAAGCTGCGGGAGCATTCGTCAGTCCGAATGGTATAACTAGGAACTCATAGTGGCCATATCGAGTCCTAAATGTTGTCGTGGGTACATCTCCACTCCGAACTCTCAACTGATGATACCCAGACCTCAGATCAATCTTAGAAAAGACCTGCGCTCCCCGAAGCTGATCTAGTAAGTCGTCAATGCGTGGAAGGGGGTATCTATTGTTGATGGTAGCCTTATTCAACAATCTGTAATCTATACACAATCGGAGACTTCCATCCTTCTTCCTCACAAATAGAACCGGTGCTCCCCACAGTGAAACACTCGGTCTGATAAAACCCCTATCCAACAGCTCCTGTAACTGTCTCTTGAGCTCCTCCAGCTCAACTAAGGCCATGCGATACGGTGGTCTCGAAATAGGCTCAGTACCAGGCACCAAATCTATACAGAACTCCATCTCTCTGTCTGGTGGTAACCCTGGCAACTCATCCGGGAAAACATCTGGGTACTCACTGACCACAGGAATATCTACCAACTCCGGATGTACCTTATCCGTATCCACTACGTACGCAATGAAACCTCTAATCACATCCGTAGAAGCATCAGCTGTGTCCTGGTCCAAAGCATGTACTCGCCCTCGACCCATCACCTGCTTCCCCTTCTCCTCTGTCGTCGCTCTACCTCTCTGAGCAGACGTACTAGCTGGAGCTCTATCATGCTCCCTGCCCTTCTGTGGGGCAATCACATATGTCTCTGGGTACTCTCTAGCAATATGCCCTTGTTTCCCACATCGAAAACACACAACAGGGCTCAACGGACAAGGTCTACCGCCATGATGTCTACCACATCGGCTGCACTGATCAGTAGTAGGCCTCGGTCCTCCAATCACAATGCCCTTCGTCGGAGCTATGGCAGGGTATGTAGGAGGTTTGACTGGTCGCTCTCGCACCTCCTCTATCCGTGGTCCCTTACCGAAGAGTCTCCTCCCTCCTCGATAACTGAACCCTTTATCTCTAGCCGGCCTCTTCCTCTCTCTATCTCGGCTCCGACTGAACTTCCCAAACTCAGAGGCATTTCTCTCGTAATCCTGCTCACAAAGCTGCGCCCTGTGCACTGCCTCATCATATGTACCAATGTCTAGTGGTACCAATTTAGACCGCAACACCGGTCTCAATCCGTCAATAAATCTGCGGACCTTCCTAGTCTCGCTGTACATGGTATCGGGATCATATCTCCCCAGGGCCAAAAATCTGGTCTCATACTCATCCACTGTGAGACTCCCCTGGCTCAATCTCAGAAACTCAGCCTGCAGTCTACGCTGCGCAGTATCAGGAACAAACTGCCTCCTGAAGGCCTCTAGAAACATCTCCCAACTAATCTCAGCATGTCGGGCTCTCAATATCGGCCTGGTGGACTTTCACCAATGCTCTGCCATTCCCTTCAGTAGGAACGCAGCAAATGCGACTCTCTCAGAAGTCGTACACTCAAAAAAATTGTACAACTTCTCCATCTCGCCAATCCACTCCTCAGCACTGGCTGGGTCCTTGACCTCTCGAAAAGATGGAGGTCCAAGCTTCTGGAACTATCGCAACCGATCCAAATCACACCCATATCCCCTACCACCCTAAACTGGTGGGGGTGTAGGAGTATCAGTAGTCTGTGGCATCTCAGGTGCAGGCTGTGCAGGTGTATCCGGTACAACTGCCTCCCCAGTCTCAGTCTCTGCATCCTGTCTCTGTCTACCTGGTAAAGTCTGTGCCAACAGCCCTACTATCGCCTCTAGGCTACGCTTTATCCTCGTGAAGCGTGCCTCAGTCGTATCTAGTACCTCAGCAGTACCTGGGGGTGTATGGGTAGTCGAAGACTCACCCTCGCTAGCCGACCTACCTCTACGGCCTCCAGCCCTACCCCTCGCCCCTCTACCACGGCGGGTATTAGCCATAATGGCTCAATTCCTGCATTCACAAACATTAATTTGTCACTCCCATTTTGTATACACAATTGTAACTGAACAAAACACAGTGATTTGGGGATGTACATTTTCCTAATTACAAATGCCTAGACACATCAGACCAACTACGCTCTGATACCACTCTGTCACGCCCTCCTCCCACATGCGACTTTACCAAAAACCGCAATAAATTTTTCACTTTTTGCTTACCTTTATCTCCTCAACAGTTGGGCTGTGAATAGGCATCAGTCTTCTCATCCATACATACCTTACCATTCTTTCACGTATCATACATACATGACTTTCATATCATAAGTAAATTCATATACTTAAATATAATTACATCATTACATTTACATCCCCAACATTAAAATCGTGTACATCACTGTGTTTATATATTGTTCAGATACAAAAGAGTACGCGTGTGTATACCTTTCGCTAGATGGGGAGTGGCAGCGGATCAAAGGAATGCAATACCCTGGCCGACTCGATCTACTGATGAGAATCTGTAGAGATGGGGGGAAAATGAATGGGATGAGCTATCAACGCGCTCAGTAAGGAAATCAGGCAAGCAAGTAGACATCCATACTATCTACTTGAAAATAGTGCTTTGCCTTTCCTTCTCTCAATTTAAAAGCATGTTTAAAATATATATAATATAGTACAGATTTAAAATCCCATGTACTAAACACATGCTGGTTTATCAATCAGAGGCATTCATGCAAAACAATGCATATTTAATCATTTAAGAATGCCTTTATATAAAATATGCCATTTACATTCAAACCATAGTAAATATGGCATTTCTCATCACAACACAAATAAACTGGGTTTCGACCCATCCCTTAGGTCCACCCGTATCATAAAATACATGTGATATATCATGCGAGACTCAGTGGCTAAATGCAATCTCTCTAGACTATGTAAGAGAGCCTCCCCGCCGAACAGAGCCTCCCCGCCTATTCTGGCTTAAGGATGTTGGGCTTAAGGATCTTACTGTAAGAGAACATCTCCGGACTATGTACATATCCTAACATGTGGTGAAATCCCAGGCAACACAGTACTCGGTGTGTGGGTTATCACTGCTGTAACGGGAGGGGGGTCAGTCCATCACAACCGCCAGCTATCAAAAACTCTCCTTCACAACTCCACAACACAAAACACGGTACAATGTACTCCATGCCACACGCACGGTACATCGTACTCCGTGGACCCCCAGCCTTATCCCTCGTTCGGGCTCATCAGCTGGTCCTCCAACCCTTATCCCTCGTTCGGGCTCATCAGGTGGATCTCCAACCCTTATCCCTCGTTCGGGCTCATCAGGTTGTTTTTAACATGCCATGTCTCTAAATCCACGTGAGAACATCTCAACAGTGTGACACTCAGTCTACACAGAGGAAATCGTCATGGTTTTTCTAACATGTGTGTATATCACAAAAAACTACAGTGCGCGTCTTGAGTGTGACACATAGTCAACACTCCGCCTCAAAACACTGTATATGCATGTCAAAATATCAACACTAGTGCGAGTGAACCTCCAGCACCAGATCATGCATCTCATGTAAAACTCGAGTACGAGCTAATCGCTCCGGCACTCTATCATGCACAAATCACATAAAAACTGAGTACGAGCAATGCTCCAATACTCTATCATGCATGTCAAATAAATGTAGTACGAGTCAACCTCCAGCACTAATGTATGTGAAAAACATCTGAAATCAAGTGCGAGTTATGCTCTAGCACGATTGTTTCCACATAATTCGGTAGATGGCTCTTTAAAAATAGGGATGTTAAAAATCACTAAAATAAGCACTATAAAGTGTGCTTAATTTACATCGACCTCAAAACATTAGCTCATCCACCTACTCTTCTGCTACACAGTAGTAAAAACCACTCAAAACATCATTTCCATGCTTTTTACCACTTTTCCCAAAATTTCACTTTTTACCTAACTAGGGGCAAAATCATAATTTACCCATATCGGGTCCCTATAATTATTATAGATTTTCTCTGACCCTCAAACAATTTCAGTGAATGTAAAATCCAACAAAAATATGCACAGATATCTCTAGCTACTTGCAAGAGTCCCCTACCTCGGATCACGTTGTGTGACCTCTCTTCCTCTGTGCTGTCTAATCTCGCAGTCCGGTCAACTCTCAATATGACTCTGGAACTGCATTTAATCATTCACTGAGTTAATTACACTTTTCCTACTGTATTACACATTTAATACAGTTTATTTCACTTAAATTGGCCCTTTTACGCTTAATGGGCCTTAATCACGTTAATCGGGCCTTAATCCGTATTAAGCCCGTTCATCAAGGTCTATCGACTCATTGGGCCTATCAATACCCATTGGGCTTTATTCCAAGCTCTTTGGATAACCCGTATATCATTTATGACATTTTATTCAATTTTCTGAATATAATTCACTAAATCTGAAATTTAATCCGAAATGCGTAAATTAAATCTTAAATACGCATAAATCACATAAATTGTCGTAAATGAGCTTTACTTACCCGAGATTGTGCGATGGTGCGTGAATCGGAGTTCGATCGGACTTCCGTTCGGAATTAATCGTCGAACTGCACAATTTCGTATATTTAACTCCGGGTCAATTTTTGATTAAATATAATTTAAATAAATTTATCAGAAATTAAATTGGTCACTTTTGACCTCGTATCGACTTACCCGAAGTCCGGTGAAATCCTGAAAATTTTTCTTTTCCTTTTTCTTTCCTTTTTCCTCTTTTTCCCCTTTTCTCCTTGGCTGAACCGGTCCGGTCCGGTTCAGCACAGTCACTTTCCACTGAACCGACCGACCGGTTCAGGCTCCTTTCGCCTTTCCGACGCCGTCCGACCAGTTCTCCGGCCGATTCCACCGCCAAATGGTTCGGCCTCGCCTCTAGAGGCTTCTTTTGGCCTCGTCTGGGGTTTACCGACGCCGAGTTCCGTCGAATCCGTCTTTCTCTCCCGCGGTTTCCCTCTCGCAGATCTCACCACCGGCGGCGTTTCCAGGCGCGTGATGGCCGTCGAGCTCTTCCCCGGTGCCGGTCGTTCCGTTGCCCAGCCTTCCTCGCGTCGTCGGCCGCTGGTTCGTCGCCGGTTACTCCTTCTCTCTCGGTCGGCTTCACACGGTTTTGCTCTGTTCTCTCTCCCCGAAATTTCTCTTCAGATTTCACTTTCTGTTTCTTTTTTTTTTTTATAAAGAATTTTTATTATTATTTTATTCATTAAAATAATAATAAAAATCCCAAAAATATCTCAAAAATTCTCAAAAATTCTAATTAAATTCATTTAGTCCGTAAATGAATTTATCAGTCCGATTTTACCTTTTCGGTATATTTTTTCACTATTTTTGGGCTTATTTTTCGAGACAAAAATTCCAAAAATATCAATTAAATTCATATCTTGATCAATTAGACTCAAAATTAAATATTTACCCCGTTATTGATCAAGATTTCTCGATTTCATATTTTTAATGAAATTTCTCATCGGATTTATACCGAATTTTGGTCAATTGACCGTTTTACCCCTGTACTTACTCGAAAATAAATTGAACCCTTATCTCGTTGTTATGTAGCTTACATGCATTTTTTAAATTCTCAATTAGTCGATTGCATGATAGTAAATACTCTTCTTATGATTCAACTATGAAATATAACGTTCGTACACATAGGAATCATAAGGTATAAGCTACATACGTAAATCGAAAACTCGGGTCTGACACCCTCTGAGACCAGCTCCATAGAGAAGAGTTACAGCTGCTGAAAAGGGTAAGAGACCTATCTCACAAGGACATGTGCGAGCCATAGATTGAGAGACAATTGACACCTCCTCAGATATTATTAAAGGTACCCTTATGATTTGTAATTGTTACGCATATGTATTGTTTGATTTAGGAGTCACACACTCTTTTATCTCCTCACAGTTTGCAGAAAAGCTACATTAGAACCTAAACCTTTAGATCAT
Organism: Firmiana major; assembly: GCA_033439115.1. Taxonomy (NCBI): domain Eukaryota; kingdom Viridiplantae; phylum Streptophyta; class Magnoliopsida; order Malvales; family Malvaceae; genus Firmiana; species Firmiana major. The sequence goes on along the minus strand of CM065908.1, from coordinate 36,481,607 downwards.
ATGTTATGTATTAGTACCCCCATGCACGAATCATAGTTTACTAATATGGTGTGTAAAGATTGTGAGATTAAGGTAGGAGATAGGAAATTGTTAGCAGATCTAATTTTGTTAAATATGTCAGGTTTTGATGTAATCTTAAGCATGGATTGGTTAGCTGCCAACCGTGTAAGTTCAGGCTGCTACAATAAGATCGTAACCTTCTCCTTACCTGAAAAGTTTAATGTATGTTTTACTAATGAGAAATAAACTGCATGGTATAAAGTTCTATGTGATTTTAAGTGTTAAAAGTGTTTGAAAATTATTGATTGTATAATTCTTGTGAAGGTTATGTTGCTTTGATTTTTGTTAGGAACCACCAAGTATCCAAGATGTTCCAATTGTGTGTGAGTTGCTCGATGTATTTTTGGATGAATTGTCGGGGTTACTGTCATAGAGGGAAGTTGAATTTGCCATTGATCTGGTACCTGACACTCAACCCATTTCCAAGCCACCTTATCAAATGGCACTAGTAGAACTAGAAGAACTGAAGAAGTAGTTGCAAGAGTTGCTTGATAAGGGGTTTGTAAGATCGAATGTGTCTCCATAGGGTGTTCCGGTATTGCTTGTCAGGAAGAAAGATGGCAGTCTCTGCTTATGTGTTGATTATAGGCTGCTGAATAAGGCAACGATAAAGAATAATTACCCCTTGCCAAGAGTTGATGATTTATTTGATCAGCTAAGAGGGGCTTCAATTTTCTCTAAGCTAGACTTAAGATCGGGTTACCATCAGTTGAAGATTAAGGAAACTGATGTACCGAAGATAGCTTTTCGAACTCTATACGGGCACTATGAGTTCTTGGTAATGCCTTTTGGACTGACTAACGCCCCTGCTGTATTTATGAATTTGATGAATGATGTCTTTCGGGAGTTTTTGGATAAGTTTGTAATTGTATTCATCGATGATATTTTGATTTATTCTAAATCCCGAGAGGAACAAGAGCAGGATTTGAGGGTAGTGCTCCAGACTCTCCGTGAAAAGGAACTGTTTGGGAAATTTAGTAAGTGTGCTTTCTGGTTGGAACAGATTGCCTTCCTCAGATACATTGTATCTAAAGACGGGGTATCTGTTGATCCGTCTAAGGTGGATATAGTGCTAAAATGGGAAAGACCGAGGACAGTGACAGAGATCTGAAGTTTCATGGGATTGGCATGGTACTATTGGAGGTTTATTGAAGGATTTTCCTGGATTGCAGCTCCACTGACTAAGTTGACTCATAAGGATGTCCTATTTGAATGGTCTGAGCAGTATGAGCAGAGCTTCGAAGAGCTCAAGCATCGGTTGACCACAGCCCCAGTTTTGATCATTCCAAGTGGTTCAGGAGGATTCGCTGTGTATAGTGATACCTCCTACCAAGGTTTGGGCTACGTGTTGATGTAGAATGGTCAAGTGGTCGCTTATGAATCCTGCCAGCTAAAGGACCATGTGCGTAATTATCCACTCATGACTTGGAGTTGGCCGTAGTGATTTTTGCACTAAAGATATGGCGACACTACTTATATGGTGAAAGATTTTTGATTTACACCGACCATAAGAGTTTTAAGTACATCTTTGATCAAAAGGAGCTTAATATGAGACAACGGAGATGGATAAAGCTCCTGAAGGATTATAACTGTGAGATTTTGTACCATCCGAGCAAGGCGAATGTAGTAGTTGATGCCCTCAATAGAAAGGGCATGGTGTCCTACATGATGATTAGAGAATTAGATTTGTTGGGACAGTTTACTGAACTTAGGATCAGTGTAGATGAGATCGAGGATGGATTTATGGCTAGCCTATAGATTGAGCCCAATATTTTGGATTAGATTAGGGCAGGTTAGAGGAACGACCAAAGGTTACTGGTTATGGTTAGCCAAGCTGAGGAAAGATTACAGTCAGACTTCTCGGTCAGTGATGATTGATTATTGAGGTTCCGAGGCCGTATTTATGTACCTCATGATGACACACTAAGGCAGAATATTCTGAAAGAGTCCTATTGTACTCGATTCACCATGCATCCAGGTAGTACTAAGATGTACCATGATCTCCGTAAAGTGTATTGGTGGACGGGAATGAAGAGAGATGTGGCAGACTTTGTGGCTAGATATTTAGTCTGCCAATAGATTCAGGCTGAGCACTAGAAGCCAGCAGGCTTGCTTAAGTCATTACCAGTGCCTACTTGGAAATGGGAGCACATTACTATGGACTTTATTATGGGGTTACCAAGGACCCAAAGGGGTCACGATGCAGTCTGGGTAATTGTAGACCGACTGACTAAGAGCGCCCAGTTCCTTACCATCAAGAGTACTGATTCACTAGGTAAGCTATAAGATTTGTATGTCAGTGAAGTAGCACATACAAGCATGGGGCACCTGTGAGCATCACTTCTGATAGAGATCCTCGGTTCATATCGAGGTTTTGGACTCGTTTTCAGGAAGCCATAGGGTCTCGATTGAATTTGAGCACTGCCTACAATCCTTAGACTGACGGTCAGCCCGAGTGGACTATTCAGATATTAGAGGACATGTTGAGGGCATGTGCATTGGACTTTAAGGGCTCATGGGATGATCATTTTCCTCTTGCAGAATTTATTTATAATAATAGTTATCATGCTAACATCGAAATGGCTCCGTATGAAGCTCTGTATGGCAGGACATGTAGGTCCCCGATTGCATAGGAAGAAGTGGGTGATATGAAGATACTTGCTCCTGAATTGGTTGAATAGACAACTAGAGGTGTTTAGCTTATTTCTGATAGATTGAGGACGACATAAAGTAGACAAAAGAGTTATGCAGATTTGCAGAGACGTCCTCTGGAATTTCAAGTTGGGGACTTTGTATTCGTAAATGTGTCTTTAATGAAGGGTGTCACGGGCTTCGAAAAGAGAGGAAAGATAAGTCCTCGATTTATTAGTCCATTCGAAATATTGGTAAAAGTGGGAGGCGTTGCCTACCGACTTGCACTACCCCCATATTTGTCAGGAATACATGATGTCTTCCACTTTTCCATGTTGAGGAAGTATTATCCAGATCCTTTTCATGTTATTGAGTATGAACCATTGGAGATTCAGGACGACATAAGTTATGTTGAGCAACCGATCCAGATCCTCGACAAAAAAGAGAAGGTACTTCAATCTAAGACGATCCGATTGGTAAAGGTTCTCTGGTAACACCACTGGACAGAAGAGGCTACGTGGGAGCTAGAGAGCCACATGAGAGAGAAGTGCCACAACAATTCGATGGACTAGCTTGAATTCGAAGGACTGAATTCCTTAAAGGTGAGAAAAAATGTAAAACCCAAAATTTTCACATTAGTAAGTATATGAAAGTTTAGAAATAACTAAGTACTCGAAATAATGTTATGCAGGCCCAAAGTGATTAAAGCACTCGGGATTTTGACCAGGGTTCGGTGGCATAAAAATCAAGGTAAGACTCAGAACCCTAGAATTCACTTAAGAATGTATGTAAGTTCTTAAAATAATGTTAGGAAGTGAAAAAGCTAATAAAACTCGAGTTTACGATAAACCGAGAAAAGTAGGCCTAGTTAAGAAATAAATTTGGAATAAATTATATAAATTCAAGAAAATTATTTCAAGGCCATGAAAGGTTAGTATAAGGTAAGATTTACTTGGGGAATTAAAATTAAGTGGAAATATAAAGGGTTAAATATTTAAATGAATTTTTAAATTGAACCAAAAGTTTAAAGCCATTTTGCTCGGTATGGACCCAATCGAGTAAAATGAGCTCAATCGGGAAACTTTTCTTAAACAAGTAACCCCTAAATTTTTATGAGAGATACTAGAGACATAATAGATTAATTTAGAAGTGGAAATTTGAAAGAAATTGGACGAAAAATATTTTTTAGGATTTTACAAAAACAGGACAGAAATCTATCCAACCTAGTCAGCAAACCCACTTGTGTAAACCATTGGATTTGATTAAGCTCCTCTAATTTGATGGATCTAATTCACTCTATATATTAAGTAAACTTAATAAGAATTCCATATCTCCTAAAAACATCTCATTATCACTAAAAACCCGAGAGAACCAGCCCTGTCTACCTCCCTCATTCATTCTCGAAATTGTATTATTCACCTAACATTGATTGAATTTTTTAGTGGCCTTCTGGCCATAATCAGGTAATGGACAAGATAGAAAAAATCTTCCCCTATGAGTCCTCTATAACATATAAAGTTCATTTACCTAGGTAAATCTTAGAGACAAGTTGTTGGACAGAAACTGTCCTGCTCATGGGTAAGTGTAAGTTAAATTTTTGATGATTTTTATTGGCTTTTTCTTGTGTTTTTTTAGTGAATATAAGATATAAATTTGATGATTTACAGTAAAAGATTGATTTGGAGAATCATTGGAGTGATTGGCTTGAGTTAAAGGTAAGAGAAAAAATTGATGAATGTTGAAGATGATAAACCATGTTCTTGATTTTGATTTCCATGGATTTTTGTGTTGAATGAATTTGATGGAAATGATTTTGTATGCCCTAGGGTTTTGGCCAGCCTTGAGATTTTGAACTTATGGTATAATGTGTGTTGTTTTAAGGTTGATAGCTGTTAAAGATTATATTGAAAAGTCTGATTTAAAGCTTAGTTTACCGAAAAATTGAAAAGTGTGAATTTTGGCAAAATGAGTTTGATGGTGACTATTAAATGTAAAAGTGAATGGGTATTTAGACCATTTTGATGATAGTTATGGAATTGGAATGATATGATTAGCAAGGATAGCTTAAACCAGAGCTTAAATCGGTAAAACTGAGAAAATGATCAAAGTTGGCAAAATGGTCAAAATTGGTTAACTTTAAAGAAGAAAATGCATATTTGAATATGTTTGAATAAGATTGACCTATAAGTGATTATTTAACATTATTTTGAGCAGCTCGGGTATCTGACACGCTACTTGAGATTATTTCGGAACCCGATAATATTGCATTGTAGCAAGGCGGAAGAGGTAAGGGATGTATTCTGAGTACTGTTAGTTTTCAAAACAACCTACTTGAAACTATGAAATTAGTTAGTATGTCGAACGTTAGTAAGAAAGCCTACTTGAAAATTCATAAAGCTATTGTTCTGTATAAACCAAAGAAAAAGCCTTTTTTTTTTTCGAACATTCGAGGTATGTTCTTAGCATGTTTTTCTGATGATTTTATATATGTTATGTTTTTTAAAGTTTGATATCCGATTGTTATAAGTATTCAGAAAAATATGTTATGTGTTTTGATATTTGAAAAGAATGATTTATGTTCTGTTAAAGTGATTTTGAATATGACTGTGGGGGCCACCTCTTGAATCCTACGGGACCAACATGCCACGCAGTGCAGGGGCCACCTCTTGAATCCTTAGGGACCAAAGTACCACAGAAAAAAATTTGAAAATTTGTTTTAAGACTAAGGCAATATGTATATTTGGACATTTGTCATGCTTAGCCCGAGTGGGGTTTTGAAACATTGTGGTGCATTGCTTTTTGACACTTGGGTACGATTAGTCCCTTGTGATTGCATGCCAACCCACACGCATTGCTTTTGGACACTTGGGTGCGGTCAGCCCTTTATGATTGCATGTATGATATTTATACCCCTCGGAGCATTTCTGTTTCGCCACCTTCTGTTCTGAAATATGTTTGTTTAGTGGCATAGGGCACTGTACGACCTTGATCCAATCTACAGTCTCCTTACTATGGCCATCGGTACTTTATATGTTATGTGACCATGACTTATTGTTAATACATGAAAATGCTAAGTCTCTATAACTTATATGTCTGATTTAAAGAAAAGTGATATGTTCCTTATCCGTTTTGACTTCGAAAAAATAAGTTTTGTATCCATTCCAATTTAAAAGAATAAGTTTTGTATCCGTTCCGATTTGAATGAATAACTCATTATCCGTTTGATTTGAACGATAAGATTTGTATCTGTTTGATTTGAATGCTCAATTCTGTTTTCGTTTTGATTTTGAATCCATTTTGAAAGTTAAGTTCTGACATATGTTTGTTTGATTTCGAAGAAATGATAAGCATTCAGATTACGTTGATTTGATACAGTTTTGAAAGTAAGTATGCACATTTGAGAAAATTATATGAATATAATGATCATTTTATTATGTATGGCGAAAACCCTATTATTATTTTGATATTATACTTTTCACCGCTTGGATGCATTACTTACTGAGCTTGATGAGCTCATCCCCCTTTTCTTTCCCCCTTTCAGATTTCTTCTAGGGATAGCACTTATATCTCTCGAGTATTGGTAGTGGACGAGCGGACCTGAACCTCTTTTGGATAGCTTTTGTGTAAGTTAGGTATACTATTACTTACTTCCAGACATTAGGTAAAGCATAGACTGCTAATATAAAGGATGATTTTGGGATGTAAGTTAGGTGTAAATGTTAATAAACAATGTTGTAACTACGCAGTTAATGAGATGTATATAATTTAATATTGTGGATGTTTGGAGATGATTATGAGATATGATGATGACTAAGAAAAGAGATTAAAACCGATTGGATTGTGGATATAAACTGCATTTACACCTTGCAGGTTGGGTTAGGTCCAATTGTAGCCGTTATGCTGCCGAAATTTTTATAAAATAAATTGGTTAAGTATGTGACACTGATAGGAATACAACATAAGTAATAGTTTAGAAAAGATTAAATTCGCCCATTTTTCGCGCTTCTGGGGCGTTACATTCTTAATGTAGAAGAGCAACCACTATTAATTTGCTTTATTATTCTTTACATTTCCCGTAAGTTTTTTTTTTTAAATCCTTTAATTCAAACACTTTCAATTCAAGTTTTGCTTTAATTTTCTTTATGTTATTTAGATTCCAGCACTTAATTTTCTCTTCTTCTCCATTTCTTATCTTCCATTTTTATTTTTCATTGAGTTTTAAGTTCATGGAAGCTTAGAAGATTGAAAAACTACCTCCACAGCTTTTGTGATTAAGCTTCATCCATATTTTTTTAGCATTTGTTTCAGCCATTGTTTTCATTTTTGCTTTGTTGTTTGGGTTGTATATTTTCTAGTTTTGATTTTGATTTTTAATTTCTAAAATATTTTTTAAGTAGTTAAAAAAGTTTTTACAAAGTTGAGATTCATAAATGTTAAGTTAGATTTCATTTTAGATTTGTTTTCTTCACTACCATTCCATTTAAAGCATTATTCTCAGGTAATTTGTTGGGCTTATGTTGCTTCAGTTTGAAGTCTTTTAATGTGTTATTTTGTTGGTTTAAATATATTTTAGAGTTAGATATTTACGGGTTATAAGTTAAGGTAGGATAAGTTGCATTTACATAGCATTTCCAGGTCACTGTTTTGTGGTTATTTTATGTCTAATTATGTAGTTAAAGATCATATTAGAGTTATATAATTTGAAGGAAATTTTTAGATTAGGATAGGTTACATTACATGGCATTTTTAATTGCAAAAATATTTTTACCTTGTTTTTCCTGTTCAAGCATGCATTCTAGCTTTAATTAGAATACTTTTTGTGTTGATTTAAATATCATTTAGGCATATTTAGGTCATAGTAGGATCACATTTGCATTAGGTAATTTTTAGGATTAGTTTAGTTAACATTTCATGACATTACTTGCTTTAGTTTGCATTTAAATTTATGTTTTGCATAATTTGCCTAGTTTTCAATTAAGCTACTATTTGTTTAATAGTTTATGGAGTTTGTAGATGCATTTAGAAGTTAATTAGGCCATGAATTCATTAGTTAATTGTTAAGATTCACTAGGTTAATTTTATACATCATTTAGCATTTTATTTTGCATTATTCACCATTCTAGGCATCATTTGGATGTAGTCAATCCAAGATTTATTTTGCTACTATTTTAAGGGTTATTAGGTTCATTTGGTTATTTGTTAATGCATTTTAGGGTTCAAAAATTAAATGTTAGTAGCTAGGATGTATTTAGGTTAAGTTTCATGGCATTTTAGGATTAGTTTTGCATTAAAAATCAATTTTATCCAGGTTTATTTTGTACACTACTTCAGATGCGTTAGGTACTATTTTTATGGTTAGTTAGTGTCATTTAGGTTGCATTGGGATAGGTATAAGATAGGTTAAAAATTGATTAAGTTTAGAGTTCATTAGTTTAACACTTTTCATACATAAAAATTGATTAAGTTTAGAGTTCATTACTTCATCATTTTTCATGCATTACTCGGATATTTCATGCATGTTAGTGTCATGGTTTTAATGGTCTATTTAGGTGCTATTTAGGATTAGAATAATTACTATTTTAGTATTAAATTTGCATTAGTTTAGGTTTTATAACATACAATTAGGATTAATTTAGGGTTAGGTTACATTTCATGCATTTTTAGTTTATTTTCATTTTAATTTCCAAAATAAAAAATATATTTTAATTCTCATTTATCATTTAGGTTAGCCATTAGTAGTTAATCATGTTTTATATTATTGTAGATGTCATTTGGGGTTAGGATTTGTTTTATGGTTTGTATTTTGGTATATTTAAGGCATTTTAGCATTAAGGTTTCCATTTAGGTAAATTTAGGTTTTTCATGCATTAGATTATTTTTCATTAGCATTTTTATTAGTTTTAATTTCATTTTCACATAGCTATTTCATTTTTAGTTAATTTTAGGATTTTTAGGTATATTTTCATTAATTGCATTTTAGGCCCACATTTTCATACATTTGCATTTTTAGCTCATTTTCTTTATTGATTTTAATGTTTATTTTTATTTCTTTGCAGTTGCATTTATTTGTTGCTTGGGCTTTGTATGTATTTCTTTTTCAGTATTTCCATTTTATTTTATTATTGTTAATGTTATTGTTATTTTCATTTATTAGCTTAGTACATTACCCGCCTTTCATAGTTTACTAGAATATACCTAATGTGTAATTATCTAGTAATCAATTGAACTAACTAATCTCTGTGGGATGATATTTTGGGACTTTTATATCCTATATTACTTGTATGACTCATGCACTTGCAGTAGAAATCTTTAGGAGTTGCAACATGCCATGATTTGTAACTCATAGTTAGCTCATAATATTCTTGGCAGAGAGACTTTTGGTCTAACTCAAAAACTCACTTAAATCCTCTTTACACTATTCTCTTTACTCAGCCTTGTTCTCTACCTTGCTCAGCCTGCTATCACTACCTGTCACTGTACTCACTCTTCAGGGTCTGCTCCAGTCTTCTTCTCCACTACCTCTTGACACATCTCATTCTACTAGTTTGCAATGTTTCCTCTACAAAACAAAGAACTCATTTATATTTTGGTGACTCCACTAGGGAAGAGCAATTTCATTGAGTAGAATATCTTTAACCTTCATTTTGCCAGAAAACATGGATAGCTTTATTGGATATCAAGATGTTTAGGCCCTTACGTACATTAAATGAAGATAATGCAAGCTTCTCAAGAAAGAATGCAAAAGTTAGAATAAACTATCTGTCAATTCACATCTTCTAATGCACAACTACTCGAGTTCAACCATTACTGTTGGGAATGAAAATACTTCCAATGACAATAAAGAAAACCCATTTGATGCACTTAGCCTAGAGGTGTTGAAAATCTTGGTATGAATAATATCAATATTGTTGGAACTTCTATAGTGACTCTTCTTCCCACAATCGCTCAAGGCTTTGTGGTAAAAGAAAAGTTTCGTAAATTATTGGAAGAGGAAAACAAGAATTTGAGTTTTTTCAAAGGTTGATCTCAAGTTGCCTTACCTTGTTAGTACGGCTGCTAAGCTATATCCTAAGGACTATGCTAGTCCTAAGTTTAAGTAATTCCATGGAAAAACTAGTGATGCCTGTGAGGATGTTATGAAGTTCGTGGATACTCTTAGTGTAGCGAGATTGGATGATGATTTGAAGCTGAAAGAGTTCCCTAAGTCTCTCATTAAAAAGACATAGGTATGTCAATTTTACTCCTGGTTCATTAGAATTTTGAAGTCAAATGTGTAGGATGTTTAGCGATAAGTTTTTTCCTACTCAAGAAAATGTTACTTTTTTTTTTACCTAGAAAGAAAACATCAAAAGTGCCGTGAAGACCTTATGGCGTATATTCAGCGTTTTAGAGAAAAAGTGTTAGATATTCAAGACTCTTATGATGAGAAAGAGCTGGTAAAGGTTTGTATTTAGGGGATATTTTATGAGTAAGGGTGCATTTGGAGAACTTACATTTCTTAACCTTTGCCACCTTGGTTGAAGCTGTAAGAAAAATTGATAACACTGTTTTTAGGCAAAATACTCCTACAGTAGATGCAATTTAGGGAAGAGGAAGAGAAAGAATAAGGCCTTTTCATCCTAATATGTGCCTTAGAAGAGATGATCCAAGGCGAAGACAAGATAATAAGGTTGATGCTCATCTATTTTCAGTTCCATTAGATAGAGTGAAAGCACTTCTTCTTGAATGAATGAATGAAAGAAGGAAATATCAACCTACATTACATTCAACAACCACAAATAACAAGAGAAAAGTCTAACCCAAGGTATTGTTGTAAGACCCGAATTATATTGTAATTTTGTATGAAGCATTGAAAATGGTCCCAAATTAAATGAAACGGGATTCGGACAGGAAATAAGGATTTAAAATGTGAAATGAATGAGTATTCGTGCAGGGAACTCGATCTAAATTAATCCCGAACACATGTAACGGTAAAACGGTCAAAAGACCAAAATTCGGTATAAACCCGATAAGAAAATTTTATTAAAAATAATGGATTTGAGAATCTTGATCAATAATGAAGAAATAATTTAATTTCGAGTCCAATTGATCAAGATCCGGAATTTTAAAAATACCGAAAAGTCATCCAGGACAATATCTCGAAAATACGAAGAAATTATATCAGAAAATGATTAAAAATATAATAAATAAATTAAATTAAATTAAATTAAATTAATTTATTTGGAATAAATTAATAGATTTTGTAGATATTTTAGAATATATTTGAATATTTTAATGAATATAATAATAATAAACTAATTTATAAATAATAATAAATAAAAATAAAATAAATCAAAAAAAAAGAAAAGAAGAAGAGAAATCTGAAAATGTTATCGGGGAGAGAGAAGAAGAAAGGAAATCGAGGAAGATGCCGCGCGTGGCCCGACCGACCTACGGCCACTGGCGACCGACGGCTCCGATGAAGGGTCGAGGAGGAAGAGGAGAGGCCGGCGAAGCTTTGGGCACCGGTGACGCGCCGTCAGGAGGCCGAAAATCGCCGAACGGAGGAAGAGAAAGCCATGAGGAAAACGAGGTTGATTCCGGTGATCCACGGCAGCTGGGCTCGAACGGAGGCCACCGGTGTGATCGAGAGGATGAGCCGGTTCTTTTGAGATCGGTATCGGCCGGCGAAACCACCGGAATCCGACGGATCGAGGGAGAGAAGGCCGAGAGGGAGAAGAGAGGAATGGCGGCCACCAGCGGTGATTCGGCTCCGATCGAGGCCAGTCAAAGGTTGCCCGGCCAAAGACGAGTTGAATGGTGCCAGAAACGAGCCGAGAACCGGTCGAAAACGCCGTGAACGGCGACGGAAAGGTCTGAACCGGTACAGACCGGTTCAGCAAAGAGGTGAACCGGACTGAACCGGCTGAACCGGACCGGTCTGAACCGGGTTGAACCGGACTGAACCGGTTCAGCCAAGAAAGAAGGGAAAAAAGGAGAAAAAGAGAAAAAAAGAGAAAGGGGAAGAATTTTCGGGGATACACCGGACTTCGGGTAAGTCGGTAAGAGGTCAAAAGTGACCGATTTGATTTTCAAAAAAATTATTTAAATTATATTTAATCGGAAAGTAACCCGGGATTAAAAATATAATTATGCAGTTTTACGATATAGCCCGAACGAGAGCCGATTTAACTCCGATTTTTGTATCCCGCATCACATTGGGTAAGTATACTTTAATTCTGACAATTAGAGTCCTTTAATACAGAGTTTCGATTATTTTACGGAATAATTCTGTATAAAAAGGAATATTATTCAGAATTTTACAGTAATTATCGTAAATAGTGTATGGGCTATCCAACGAGTTTGGAACGAAGCCTGATGATTATTAGTAAGCTGAATGAGCCCAGTAAACCCGAAGAAGGGATTTAATAAGTAAAAACGGGTCGAAAATGGGTCGAGACCCATTAAAGTGCAATCGGGCCCAATAGAGTAAAACGGGCCCAGTACGTTAGATTCGATCAGTAAATGTGATATACTGATAAAAATAAGTGAATTAACCCAAAATATGTGGTTATATGCAGTTTCGTAGACTTGGTTGACGCGCAATTGGACTGAGAGATCGGATATTAACGAGACAAGATAAGTTTACGCGTAAATCGAGGTAAGGGAATTTTGTAGGTGCATAGAGATACCTATACGTAATTTTGAGGGGATTTACAGGGTCTAGAATTACTTAAACTATCTAGAAACGAAATAATAATTTTGTGAAAATCGGGGCATAGGTGAATAAAGAAAAAGATGATTTTACCCCTGGGAGTAAAATTTACAAAAAAGGATAGTAAGGCAGATAAATTGCATGATTATCCTGTTTTAATGTTTTATATGAATGTATTGCTTTAATTTAAGCAAATATGCACATAGGTTGGCTGTTGGTTTTAAGAATTATACGAAAGAGAACCGGTTTGTACCGGTTACGATTTTAAAGATGTTTTATCAAGATTGAGCCACCTATCGTATTTACATGAATAAAAAGAGTACTAGAGTCTTTCTCGCACTCAAGTTTACTGATTTATTACTCATGAAAAGTCGTACTGGAGCATTGCTCGTACGAGAAATTTGTGTGTGCACAAAACCGTGCTGGAGCTTCGCTCGCACGAGATTTTAGATATCATGATATGCATAGCGTGGTGCTGGAGCTTCGCTCGCACTAGACGTGAGTTGACATGCATATAGTCGTGCAGAAGCCTCCTATAGACTGTGTGTCATAGAGAGTTGAGATGCTCGCACGTATACTTTGAGACATGGGTTGGTTATCGACATAGTATTGGGGTGGATAAGACCTACGACAGGCACCCCCAGACTATGATATGGGTCCACGGAGTACGATGTACCGTGTATGTCACACGGAGTACGCTGTACCGTGCAGTCATGATGACTCTATGATGTTACTTGATATTCTGGCGGGTAGGAATTGACCCCACCTCCCGTTGCAGTTGTGATACCCCGCACATCGGGATTCGTGTAGCCTGGGATCACAGGGATAAAATATGGCCATAGTCCTCGATTTTTCATACAGTAACCTACATGCCTCACATGATATCATAAGGTCTGAATAGACCAGGACAAACCCGAGGGAGGGGTAATGTCCCAATTTATGTTTTTAAATGAGATGCGATTTAATGAATCAAGGTATTCCCGAGAGATGGGTTTGACCTTGATGAAGCTGTTTTATGATGAAACAAATGAGTTTTATGTGATGAGTTTATGATAAAATAAAATAAGTGTTGATGTGACGAGCATGAGATGTCATACATGAGGATTTTTCCATGTTTGTTTTATATATGGATTTCATGATTTCTCTTATATGCTATATACATACATGTGGCATCGTTTTAGTCTTACCTCATGCTCCAAATATAAACGATTTTATATCATGACATTATCAGCACGTAGATAGTATAGTTATCTACCTGCTTACATTATTGCCTTACTGAGCTGTTTATGCTCACCCTTTCATTTTCCACCCCACAGGGTATATTCAGTAGAAGAAACAGACAATAGTCTTGCAATTTGGTTATCCGCTGCTTCTTATCAAGATCAGGTATACACATTTGTATAATTTTGTATCTAAACATATAGATGCACAGTACTGTATATGGATTTAATATTGGGGATGTATTTAGTTTAAATAAATTGATATGTAAATGAAATATGAAAATGGAAAGGTAAATAGGTGAGAGGTGACTAACACCGAATCATAGCCCAACTGTTTAGTAGTATAACTGTTCACGACGGGTAAAGAAATTAAAAAGCGAAAAATTTACTCTGATTTTTAGGTAATTTGGGTCGTGACAATTGTGATTACCGCTAAATGGTTGGTCATCTACTTTCTGAATGTATGATTATAGGAAGGTTATTTCACAAGAGAGTACAAATAAGAGAATTGTTGATTAAAAATAATGGAGTTCGGAACAATCTACTTCCAGCTCATTAAACTCCTAGGGGCAGGTGAATGCTATTATTCATCATGATGAGCCTTCTCCTTCAACTACTCAATCTAAAGAAGTGTAAGTGGATAGTATGGTGACTTATTCAATTACGAATTCACTTATGAAAACTGAAAATTTCAAACATTTCTTTAACTTACTTGGGTTTTCAAAAGAGCCGAAGAAGAAAGCTATTATTGCTCTATTCAAGATAAGAGGGAAACATTATAAGGAGTGTAATGTGGTAAGAAGACCTATGGGAAAATAGCAATTGGATATGATAATGCCAGAGCTTTTACAGAGGTAAATATGTGTACTTCCTATCCTTATCACAACAATTCGCTTTATATGGAGAGTGTAATTAATGGATATCTTATCAAAAGAACCTTCATTGATGATAGATTCTTTGTCTACTTTAAAGGCAGTGAATATTGATTTGAAGAGTTTAAGGCGTCTCATAACAATCTCTTTCGTCAATAATGGAGATATTTCAACATTAGGACAAGTAATAGTGAATTTTAAGATGGGGCTGATCCAATATCAGACTTGCTTCCATGTGATTGATCCTGAGGCAACTTATTATGTTCATATAGGAAGAAAGTTCTTGTACACTCATAACATCATTCTATCTTCTCATCATTAGTGCATTAAGGGTCATTGAAAGGGAAATGAAATTTTTATTCCAGCTATTAAGAAACCATGTGAGAAGAATGAGGTGAACTATGTCGAAGCATCATTCTTTGAAGGTTTATCAAAAGATAGGGAAACATCTATTGTAAAACCTATAAGTAATCTACTTCCAATATGAGAATAGCTCTCTAAAAAGAAACTAGTAATGGTGAGAAGGAGAAGATGAAGAAGAAGAGGAAGAAGCGTTGAGCAGAAGAAAGAAGCCGTGGGAAAGCTTTTGAGAATAAGGATAAAAAGAAAGAAATTTAAACTAATTGGGTGAGTTATTATAATTGTGAAGATGAAAAAACTATCAATTGCTCATGATGAAATGAGAGGTTTAGAGAAAAAACGTTCTTTTAACCTAATACAATTAGAGCCTTCGGATGAGCAATAACCTTGTTCTCAAGTAGAAGTGCATGAAAAAGAGATGCAAGAGGTTGTGACTCTAATAGAACAACTTCAGGATCAACCTAATCCATAAGAAGATTAATTGTAAGAGATTAATATAGTTGAAGAAGGATGATAGATAGCAAAACCACTCTTCATTAGTAAAAACCTTTCAAGTGAACAAAGAATCATATTCAACACTTGAAAGAGTTTCAAGATGTTTTTGCCTAAACATATAAAAAGTTTGTTCCTAAGCTTAGTAAAAGGAAGTGTAAGAGATTTTCTTTTAAGCCTTGAAAAGGATGTGCGATAATTTCAAGAAAGCAGAATCAACTCCTTGATAAGAAGGTCAAGAAATGAGGATGTAGGCAAGAGATTAGCCAAACCTCTATAACTTTTAAGCTTACTTTTCTAAGCCCTTCACTTTTTACATTATTGTGCTCTATTTATATATTTGTTTATTGCTAAATTGTGAAATTAGTTTAAGGAGATCATTTAATAAGAAAATTAGATAAAAATCGATTCATCCCCTCTTGGTTGAGCTAACAAAAATAATGAAATAGAAGTGTAATAGAAGAAAACAAATACCTAGTTAGCATTATAGCTTATGGAGAAGAATCAGTGCTACTGAATTGGAAAAAGACATTAAACTTCTTTTGCAACTCCACCTGATGGTTCTTTTGCTTTTTAATTCTTTCTCCATTAAAGCAATCTTCACTCTAAACTCTTCAAACTATTTCTCTACCTTAGTCTTCTTAACACCAACGGAAAGGAAAGATTTTGCTTTAGACATATAAATATCAATACAATCAAGTTTATTCCAGCTTTTACTGCATCATCCACTAGTTGCAACATCAATCGTAACTTTTTCTGAAGAAATAAAAGACCATGGAGCATCAACAATAAACAAAGCTTTTCCCAAAGTATTTAATGTGTAAGAAATAAAGTCTTCACTTTGGAATATACAAGAATCCCAAAACTCACCCTCATTTTGGTAGATGATCACAAATGCTTTACATACCAGGACAGAACAGAGAAATCATGAAAATCCGCTCTAGTTGTAAAATTCCCAGAATATGTTCCAAAAATGCCATATGCACCTTGTTTCCTAACACTAGGGGAAAAGTAGCATCAAGAACAACTGCAAGAACAACAGTGTCAGTCTGAATAAGTTAAGAACTTGGAACATATTGAGTACTTGGGACAGGTTGAGCATTTAGTAAAGGTTCAATACTGAGAATAGGTTGAGCACTTGGAGCAACATTTTCCTAAATAACAACTCCATCACTCTAAATATCATTGTCAACTTCATTGAAGAAATCATTAGCGCATATATCAAATAGAGAATCAGAATTCTCTGGTTGAACATTGTTGGCTTCAGAAAAGACATCTGTAACGCCCTGGAAACGTGGAAATTAGGGTCGATTTTTTTTATATATATATAACTTAATCTTTTACTTAAGGTGTATTCTTGTTCAATGCCAGTTCCTGACTCATCATTCATTTCTTAAACTGTTATATGTTATAAACTCCTGAAATTACCTACTTTTTCATTTCCATATATACATAAAAGTAATTACATCCAAAATGCTCATTTACATATAAGTATCTGTACTATACATGACATCTTAATACAACTAAAACATACCTTAATGTGTACAAGAGATAGCCTGGGGAGGGTCTTGTCCACCAGCCTATATCGAGTACACAGCAGGCACGGAGGTATTTACTGTAAATAATCTAGAAAGAAGGAAAAAAAGAGAGTGAACTTCAAATAGCCTAGTAAGGAGTGTATTCTAATGATAATATTCAAAAAATTTAGAAAAATAATAATACTAGATAACAAAGTGCTATTTTCAAATCAGACGGTTAAAAATCATATAGGTTCACATACTCAAAATCATATATATTTTCATACCAAAACATAATTCATATACTTTTGTTATTTCCATCAAAATCTCGAAAATTTCATGTTTACATAACTAAGCATAGGTAATAGACGGATCGTAATAAAATCAAAATATGGAGACTAGGCATTCACTATTACTGTCATGAGGGTAATCACTACCTAATCCTTAAAAGAGGGCATCCTCCAAAGAGGGAACAAAATACTTATTGCTATGGTAGGTTGTAGACTGGATCAGGGTCGTACAACTTCACATAAACACCACGCAGGCATAAACACATACTGCCACGAAGACGACATGACAGACAGATAGAAAGATGCACGATATAGTCAATGCCTAGCCCGTTCATAAGTCCGTCGGTTAGAATTCCCTTGGGTCCCTTTAAATCAACCCTCAGGTTTACCCTGACTCGTACATTTTGAACCAATAGTCTCGAAATCAAACTTATCATCAGTGAAGAAATTTATTTTCAAATTTAATTGTACAGAAGCTTACAGGAGTCATATTTTATGATATATATATATATATATATACACACACACACATACACATGCTTAATACACAAATATTCATAGCTTTCAATTTATACTAAAATCATGCACTCGAGCTAAATAACCACGGTTTAGGGTCATTTCGAAATTTGTGCTTGTTATATAAAAGGTTTTCCATGCTATAAATATATATATTTGTAGGTAAGAAATATCGTTACTAAAATAGATTGCATCCCTTACATGATCGAGGCTGAGACAATATTAAATCGCCAAGTATCGGATGTGCCTCGTTTTGTGTGCCAACATGTCGGGCTGCCAAAAATAATTTCAAATCCATCAAATAATACTCAAATTCATCTTAATATACTTAAATGTACCTCAACATATGTAAAACTCACTAGATTTGTCCATTTTGCCGACTTTCCATACTTTCTTGGTTTTACTGATAAAGTCCCGATTTAAGCTATTTTCGATAGTTTCTTTCCTTCTAATTTCAATTCATTAACATAATGTCTTACACATTTATTACAAGCTCAAATTAATAATTCACAACATACCAAATCATCATATTTTCACACTTTCACAGTTTTTAGCTAAACCAAGCTATAAACTGAACTTTTCGGTATAAATATAACATTCCACAACATCAAACTCAACCAAATTTTATCTTTTCTTCAACCTATCAAGGTTGGCCGAACCTATACATACTCCTAGAAAAGTTTTCTTCCAATTCTACTTAAGCAAAAACTATCCAATTTCATCAAAGATCAACATATCCAGCCATCATCAACTTCCAACAACTTTACCTCGCGTTAGACCAAGTTTGACCCAAAATTCAACCTTAAAAAATGAACCTAAGCTATAAATATACATATATACTACTTATAATCATAAAAAACAACCTAAAAAACCAACAAAAAACACATAAATTCAAGTTTTCTTCTTACCCAGAAACAAGGAAGATTCGACCCCTGTCCTTCTCACTAATTTCACCTAGCAAATGAGCTTGTTTAGAGTTGAATTTTCTATATGTTATAGAGTTGTTAAGGGGGAAGGTTTTATTGTCACGACCCAAAACTACCTAAAAATCAGAGTAAATTTTTCTTTTTTATTTCATACTTATCTATCCTCCGAATCGTGACCACACTCCACTAATAATTGGGCTATGCGTCAATGCCAGTTCCACCATTTAATCATCATATAACTTAATTTCATATTACAGAAAAAGGTAAACACATTCGTTTTTTTATTTATTCTTTTCCATTTATTTACAAGTGTTTACATTATCTATACATCCCTGACAATTACTTATAAACATGTTACTGTGCTATACTTATTTAGATACAATATGTACAAGTGTATATACCTTAACATGATGGGTAGCAGCGGATATCAGGAATGCAGTACTCAGTTGCCTCAATGTCTACTGGAGGGAATCTGTGTTGAAAAATGAAAGGGGTGAGCACATCAAGCTCAGTAAGGCAATCCTACGAACAAGTAGGTAACCATACTACCTACATGAACGTGGTGCCATGCATAAACCACCCTTTCTCCACACATTTCAAAATAGATGTTATAATTCGTGATGTCATGATGTCATGTAAAACAAGTTCATATATGGATTCAAAAGCATGGAAAACTCGACATGCATATCCATTTAAAACATTTCATCATCGTTAAAATTTCACAACACAGTCAGGACTCAACCCTTCCCTTGGGTGTTCCTGACTCACACAAAACCATGAAATCAAATGATTTTTAAAGCAACAGTACCATGCGATATACTGAATGTCATGTAAAACCAGTTGACATCATTCATGGGTTTAAATAGCATGGAAAATATCATCATGCAAGTTTTCGTTTAAAACCCAATTTAATTTCCATCAAAACCATGTCTCAGTCAAGATCTAACCCCTCCCTCAGGTGGTCCAGACTCACATAAAAATCCACAAATGAGTTTCTTAAAACATCAATCATGCGAGACTAGGTAATATATGTATATCTTAGGCAAATAACCTGGACTATGGCCGTGTGTCCTCGTGAGCCCCTCTACTACACGGATCCTAGTGTGCAGGGTCTCACCCTGATCGAGAACCGCCGGGGAGGTGGGTCAGTCCAACCCGTCAGTCTTATCCGATCCCACGCATCCGAAGATGCCACTCGTATCCGAAGATACCACGTATCAGAAGATACCACACGGTACAACGTACTCCATGCTACTTGCACGGTACGACGTACTCCGTGGACCCATATCATATCTCTATACTCATGCCTTGTCTTAAAACACACGTGCGAGCCTATTTAATCGGTGTGACACACAGTCTACCCGACGCTCCAAGCACGGCTCATCGCATGATTTCAGAAAAATAGTGCGAGCGATGCTCCAGCACTCTCCTAAAAATCAAGTAAAACTAGTGCGAGCTGAGCTCTAGCACTCTGTACACATTTCATGTGGAAATCTGGTGCGAGTTAGACTCCAGCACCGTATTAGGAAAATTCTGGTGCGAGTTAGACTTCAGCACCGTGTCACGAAAATCATATAAAAATCTGGTGCGAGTTAGACTCCAGCACCAATATATGTAAAGCTCTAGTGCGAGCTCTCGCTCCAGCACTAAGGTATGCATCACACAAATCAAAAACTCGTGCGAGCTGAGCTCTAGCACGTCACATTTCTGAAAATCACGTAGGCGGCAACATTTCTCAAATCATTTCCAGAGAAAGTCAACATCTATTGAAAATATGCAATGCTGTGCATTTTTCTTTAAAAGTTAGCCAGCCTACTCATGCATATGTTCAAACATCTCAAGACACGAGCAGGAACCTCTTGTCCTTACTCCTCCTACATTTTTCTTAAAGTTGAAAATTTTTCCCTTAACAAGGGTATTTTGGTAATTTACCCATTCGGGGCACTAAAAATTTTATCTGAAATCTAGACCCTTTAGACCATTTAAAAGACTGCAAATGAAGTTGAAATTTTGTAAAGTTACCTCTAGCAGTCCGTAAAATTCCCTTACCTGGAATCACGTGCGAGCTTAACCATTCCGCCCGTACCAGGTCTCTCAGTCCAATTTGCTCCAAACCAAGTCTACGGAGCTGCATATAACCACATAATTGGGGTCAATTCAATTATCCTTATCAGTATTTAACTTATACTGATCGAATCTAAAACAGTGGGCCTGTTTTACTTTATTGAGCCTGATTGCATCTTAATGGGCCTCGAGCCCATTTTCAGCTCGTTTCCATTTATTTAATCCCTTCATCGGGTCTATTGGGCTCTTAATACCCATTGGGCTTCGTTCTAAACTCTTTGGATAGCCCGTATATCATTTATGACAGTTTACTCAAAATTTCCAAAATGCGTAAAAAAAAAATTATAATACGCGAATAATTATATAAATTGTCGTAAATGAGCTTTACTTACCCGAGATTACGCGATGGTGCGCAAATCAAAGTTCAATCGGCTCACATTCGAAATTTATCATCGAACAACACAATTTATATTTAATTCTAGGTTATTTTTCGATCGAATATAATTTAAATAATTTCTCGAAAATCAAATCGATCAATTTTGACCGCTTACCGACTTACCCGAAGTCCGGTGCATCTCCGAAAATTCTTTCCCTTTTTCCTTTTTCTCTTTTTCTTCCTTTTTCCTCTCTTTCTTGGCTGAACCGGTTCGGTCCGGTTCAACTCGGTTCAGACCATCGGTTCAATCCAGTTCGGCCGGTTCGGTGCCTTGCCGGTCGGTTCTCCACCGATTTTTGTCGCCAGCAACTCCGTGGGGTAGTCCAATTCTTAAATCTGGCCTCGGTTTCGTTCAAGGCCGCTGGAAAGTGGCCGGTCCGGCTGTTCTCCCTCGACCGTCGGTACCCATTTCCTTTTCTGCCGTTTTCGACGCCGTCCGTCGGTTCGGCAGCTGTGGCCACCACCGATCGTGTTGTCTGGGCCTCAGGGACGTTCGGCAGTGGTCGGGTGGGGCTAGATCGGCGCCGTTCGTCGCTGTTTCCTTTTTCCTCTCTCGGTTCTCTGTTTCTCTCATTTCCTCATCGTCGGCTGCCGTTTCTCCTCCACTGCCGGTGCCGACGGGCTCAACTGCCTCGCCTGGTCAGCTTTCCGGTGGTGTCTAGTGGTGAGGCTGACGGGGCTGGTTTCCTCGGGCGGCTGCTGTTCCGTTTACAGAATCGCAACTCGCGATTCTGTTTCAATTTCCTTTTTTTTAATTAATTTATTTTTATTTATTATTTATTATTATTATTATATTCAATTATTTTATTATTATTTGGAAAAATATCTAAAAATATTCCTATTTTATTCATTTAACCCATAAATAAATTTATCGATATTATTTCGACTTTTCGGTATATTTTTCAATTATTTTCGGTATTATTTTTCGAAGTAAAAATCCCGATTAATTCCGATTAATTCCCATAAATTCATATCTTGATCAATTTAACCCGAAATTTAATTATTTCTTCGTTATTGATCAAGATTCTCAAATCCATATTTTTAATTAAATTTTCTTATCGAATTTATATCGATTTTCGGTCTTTTGATCGTTTTACCCTTGCACGTGTTTGGGATTACTTTAACCCGACTCATTTCACATTTTAAATCATTATTTCCAATCCGAATCCCATTCATTTAAATTTGTGACCATTTTCATCCCTCATAAAAATTTACAATTTAATTTCAGGTCTTACATAATCTCCCCCACTTAGAAAATTTAGTCCTCCAAATTAGAACCAAGTTACTCTGTAATTCACTCTAGATATTCCACACATATCATACTCTTTAATTCTTATGTGACTTTTCCGAAGTGTACTACTACCAAATGACTTTAATTAGGGAGATCGTCTTAAATCTCAACACTTTCTCCTTCCTGTTTTAATACCCGAATCAAGTTTTCAACATATGTTATACTTCCATAGATCTAAACTGTTGAAGCTCATATCTGATCACATACACTGGGTCCGGATAATATTTTCGAAACATCAAAAGATGGGATACATCGTGGATGCCTGCTAATTCAGGTGGTAACATCAACCTAAAGGACTTATCTCCCACTTGTCCAATCACTCAAAAGATTCAATCTAACGAAACTCAATATTGATTCACCCTCGGTGAATTCCAATGATTTCTGTTTCTTATCAGCATAGCTTTTCTGTCTGCTCTGAGGTGTTCTTAATCTCTCACAACTTAACTGAACATCCTCAGAGGCCTATCTTACCAATTCGAGAGCAACTCTATATCTGTTACCCCCTTCTTATCCAAACCGGGGAACAACCCCTATGGCTATACAATGCCTCATATAATGTTATCTTGATACTCAAGTGACAACTGTTATTATTGACGAATTCAATTAGTAGCAACTGATCATCCTAGGAGCTTATAAAATCAATGCACACACTCTCATCATATCCTCCAAAACTTGTACAGTCCTCTCTGACTAACCATCTGTCTGAGGACGAAAAGCTGTGCTAACACTCAGTCGGGTTCCCATAGCTTCCTGAAAAATATTCCCCGAAGTAAGAAGTGAAGTGGAATCCCTATATGATATCATGCTCACTGGAACGCTACATAATGTTCCACAATCTTCCTTACATATAACTTCGCCTACACACTCAGAGTATCTGGGGATTTTCTAACCAGAAGGTAGGTAGACTTAGGCAATCTGTCGGTTATCACCTAGATAGCCTCATGATTTATCCGAGTCCTCTGTAACCCATCACGAAATTCATGGTAACGTGCTCCCATTTTTGTGTCGATATAGGTAGAGATTGCAATAATCTTGCAAACTTCTATTGCTCTACCTTACTCTGCTGACATACGAGACACTTCTCCACAATCTCTACCATGTCTCTTTCCACATCTGACCACCAATACCCCTTTTTGAGAATTCGATATATTTGTCACTTCTATAATGGACTGTATATCCTGAAGAGTGAGCTTCTGACAATATCACTATCTCATCAACTATGGTCCTGGGGAGCACTTATATTATTATACTATCTCTGAACCTCAGTACCATCATCACTCTCTGTGAACTCTTATCACTGTACCCCTCTGAATCTGATCCATACTATCGACACCATGCCGATCATCACACTAAGCCTGTCAAATTCGGTCACTCAAATTCGGTTCTAATCTCAGGCTAGCTGTCACACAATCATTGTCATCATCAGAAGGGATCACATCACGACTGAGGCTCACAATTGCTCTAGCAGCTCACGCTCCTTGACCATCATATGTAATACCATCCCAAGGCTCCTTCTGCTCAAAGCATCAGCCATTTCATTAGCCTTTCTTGGGTGGTACAATTTTCACAATCAAAATCCTTCAGAAGCTCTAATCCTCTTTATTATTTCATATTCGAATCTTTCTGTGAAAATAGATATTCAGGATTTTTATGATCAGTGCATACCCAAAATTTTTTTAATCGTGTAAATAGTGGTGCGACATACTCAGTACAATCACAATCGTTGCCAGCATTAAATCATGGGTCAGATAGTTTCTTTCATGATCCTTGAGTTGTATGGATCCATAATCGACTATCTTCCTATAGTTTCTTTCATGATCCTTGAGTTGTATGGATCCATAATCGACTATCTTCCTATTTTGCATCATTACTCAGCCCATTCATTATTTTGAGGTACCATATACACTGAGTAACCTCTTAAGTTATTGGGTATGGTAGAAATAATCACGGTGGTCAGTTCATACTTCAATACACCAAAACTCATCGAAAATACTTTCATACTTATCATCCCACTCGCATGTAATCTTTTTTGAATGAGATGTGTCAACTGAGCATCCCGTTTCTATAAACTCTCAACAAACCATCTGTACAAACAATCTCCAATTGTTGCTTATAATTTTCCCTGGACTTTAAATACACCCAAAATATCATCAATAAGGATGATAACAAATCGGTCCAGGTAAATTTAATTACCTCATCGTAGTTGAGTTCCACTGAATATTTCAATTACCCATATCCTTGACCTATGTACACATAATCATATTATGTCATTTCAAAATCGCTTCCGTTGAAGCTACTAACCCGCGTCATTTCTTTTTTCTTATATTGACGACTTTTATAAAATTTTAAATTTTTAAGCCTTTATGATTAATCGAATTCTATATTTCTTTATCGTATCAGTAAAGGTACCCTAATTTTAAATGTATATATTACGACTATCACATTTCAATTTATAGGTTGTGTATATTTTTAGACACTGTCAAGTCTTCAGGCGGGGAGGTATTTTGAAATACCTTTATTAACCCTCAGACTTGACCACAATTACTTTACATATCAGTACATGTGGTCACAATTCATATTCGCTACTAATTGCTTTAATCCTAATTACTTCACGCATCATAGATATTCTTACCTTACATACTCCTCTTATTCTAATATAACTCGTATTCAGGATCTATTACATCTTAAAACTTATCTCTTTTCGTATATCACTTATAACAAACTCTGTGATTACTCATTCCGTGAGTACAATCATTTACTCCTTTAATTTCAATCGCTATTCCCCTTTTATTACTTGTCAAAACTTACCGTATACTTTTCAGGGTTAAAACAACACTGTTTTAGAATAGAACTCTGAACATCATAATTTGCAACCAACTAATTTATTCTCAAATATTACTTCAAATTATTCATAGTCCATTGAATAAAATCGGCTGACTTATACTTCTTCCCCCATTTTCAACTTATAATTTCTTCATAATTATTTCGTTAGTTAACCCTCCTTCATTGGGGTACTAACTATTGGCATTGTGCCCAAGGTGTAGGCATTCATGTCTTTTACTAACTTATATACAAATGAAGGCGGTATGACTATATGCGTGGTACCAGGATCAATTAAAATATTTACTTCACTATTCATAACAAGTGTGGTATCTTTCACTACATCATATGAAACATCAGTAGTGTCCTAGTCCAAGGCATACACTCGCCCTCGTCCAACAGCCTACTTTCTCTTTCTTTTTGGCTGTGGCCTCCCTTTTCGGTGCAGAGATAACAACAAGGTTTTCTCTGTCTCTTTGCTCTTCTGTAGGGCAGTCTTACCCAACTCTGAGCAATCATTAATTAAGTGGCCCATCTTATCACACTTAACTCCTATTTTAGTCAATAAGGTGTAGGTGTAGGCCTTACTTCTGTGGTATCTACCACACCTCCTACACTGTTTACACTGCTACACTGCTACATTGCTTCACTACTCCATAGCAGGTCGGGTCTTCCAATCACAATACCCCTCAAAAGTATTCAAATTGAATACACTGGGGCCTTACCAATTATCTTACCCCATAACTCATCAATTCTAATCTCTTACCAACTACCTTTCTTTCTTGTTCTGACATCTCTGTCATTCTCTATTTTCTTTTATCTCTATTTCGGCCCTTACTACCTTTCCCAATCTCAGAGGCGTGCAACATATGATATTATTCACACAACTGTGGTCTGCGCACTGCCTCGGCATAGGTATTGATATCCAACAGGGCCAATCAAACTCTAATCGACAATCTGAGCCCTTCATTGAACTTTTGGGTCTTCCGAATCTCATTGCTCATATCATCGAGGTCATACCTGGGCAGGTTTATAAACTGAGATTCATACTCATCAATCAATCAGTTCCTCTGGGTCAGATAAGGAATTTTATCTGTAATTTCCTTTAAATAATGTTCGGGATATTCTGTCACCGGAATACATCCAAAAATATTTCTCATGTCAACTCTTAAGATGGGTCGAGCGGACTTCAATCAATGCTCCGACTCACCCTCAAATCCCATGCATACTTTGAGCAATTAGCTCCCAAATATTTTTCACACTCTGCTCCAACCTCGCGAAGCGTGTCTCAATATTGTCCGATCTCTCTGTCGGACCTTGTGGGGCATGCTCAACATTAGCCTCTATTTCAATCTCATCTTGGTTCTCATAGGTTAATACAACATGACTAGCAGGCTCAGGCTTACCTTTACTGTCACGACCCAATTCCATTCTCTTTAACCGAAAATCACTAAAAAATTTTCGCGTTTTACTGTTACCTTACCCGGTCGTGAACTAACTCACCATACACTGTTGGGCTGTGAGTCAATAATAAACACCACATCTCATTCATTCTCAGTTAAATAAAACGATGTCATACATTTGCATTTAATCTTGTACTTATACAAAAGAATGTTTTAATGACATCTACATCCCCCATAATTACCACTCAAAAGAATACTGTGCTTTTACATTGTTTAGATACAAAAAGAATCACTGTGTATATACCTCTAAGCGATGAAGATGCAGCGGAGTCCAAAATACCACGCCTCAGTCCTCACTGGGCTACTATGCACGCTCTGTAAGGGGAAATAGAGAGGGATGAGCAACCACACGCTCAGTAAGGCAATAATGCAAGCATGGTAGATAACTACTCTATCTACATGCTGATAGTGTTATGCATAAATCATTTATGGTAGGAGCATGAGGAATAAAACTATGCCATATGAGTATACATATATATATCATGTATCAAAATCATGTCCATTAGCTTATAAAACATGGTGAAAACATCATGTATAAATCATCTCATGCTCAATCTCATTTAAATTCATAAAAATGGCAATTCATTAAGAAACCTCCTTTTTAAACCAACATCATAAACCTCTTTCTCAACACATAAATACCACCAAATCAACTCACAATCACAACCACATTTTCATTTCACAATTCACGCAAAAATCCATACATACTCATGCCAAACAACTCCAAAATCAATTAAATGGAGAATGTACTTGGATTAGAGTGTTAGAATCTTACCAAATATTATTTTTCTTCTTGCTCCAATGTCAATGCCCTTATCTCCTTCAATACCCACAATGGGATTTTGGGTTCCAACTATATTGTTCTCTTCCTCAAGATGAACAACTTAATATCTAATGGTCTCCCCTCAACTCTTGCTGGAAATGGCTGATTTTAGAGAGAGAAAGTTAGGTTTTTGGGTTAGAAATGGAAGATTGGTGTTTTTCCCAAAATTTTCAGATTTTCAGCCCTCCTTATATAGAAATAGCTTGAGGAGATCGATCTGGTCCAAGAGGAGATCGATTTGGTCCCCTTAAATCTCTCATTTTCACGAAATCTTAAGCATGAGATCGATCTGTCGAAGCATGAGATCGATCTGGTCCCAAACAGAGAGCTAAGGAGATCGATCTGGGTGCTTGAGGATCGATCTTTTCATCATAGAATGCTTAGGAGATCGATCTGGCCCCATTGGAGATCGATCTGCTCTATTCCATTGCCCAAATAAGAGCATTCTGGCTCTTCCAGATCGATCTCTCATCCTATGAGATCGATCTGGCCTCCATGTTTTCCAGATTTCCTGCAGTTTCCTTGCTGCAACTCATACCAACACATCCTTAATCTGTTGCCATGACCATTTTCTCATCCATCCACCTTTATAACTTGAAAATGGCATCCATTCATACCTTATGCACATTGAAACTTGTGTGCATTCATTGTATGTCCAAAGGTATGCCACATAAAACCAAATGGAAGCATAATTTCATTCCATTTTACCACACTACTTATTTTGAGTTTCAGTCACATCCATCACTTATAAGAACTCATTTCTTCATATTCATACTCAATGGAACTTGTATGTACGTTACAAATCATATTACACATACGTACATTGAATCCATGGACTTACATCGATCATACTTTACATTACAAGTCCATTCACATTCATTACACATTACAACTTTACATATACGGGGTCTCACATTCTCCCCTCCTTCAAGGAATTTGGTCCTCCAAATTAGAACCAAGTCACTCTTCAAAAAGTTGGGGGTACTTCTCCCGTATCAAGTTCTCCAATTCCCATGTGGCCTCTTCCGCCGTGTGATGTTGCCAAAGAACTTTCACCTAGGGAATTGTCTTATTCTGCAACACTTTCTCTTTTCTATCCAATATCCGAACCGGCTTCTCAACATACGTCATACTCTCATTGAGCTCCAACGGCTCATATCTTATCACGTGTGCCGGGTCCGGGTGATACTTTCGAAGCATCGAGACGTGGAAGACGTTGTGGACATTTGCCAAGTCCGGTGGCAATGCCAACCTATACGCCTTATCTCCCACTCTCTCTAAAATCTCAAAGGGTCCGATATATCTAGGGCTCAGCTTGCCCTTTTTACCAAATCTCATAATACCCTTCGATGGTGATACCCTCAGAAACACCGACTCACCCTCATCAAACTCCAGTGGTCTTCGTCTCTTGTCAGCAAACTCTTTTGCCGGCACTGAGCTGTCCGTAATCTCTCACATATCAACTGGACGTCCTCAGATGCCTGCTGCACTAAGTCCGGAGCAAAAGTTTGTCTGTCACCAACCTCTTCCCATCCAATGGGGGAATGACATCTACGCCCGTACAATGCCTCATAGGGTGCCATCCCGATACTTGCATGATAGCTATTATTATAAGCGAACTCGGCTAACTGCAGGTGGTCATCCCAGGAGCCTCTAAAATCCAGCACACACACTCTCAACATATCCTCGAGGGTCTGTATAGTCCTATCTGACTGCCCATCTGTCTGAGGATGAAAAGCGGTGCTAAAACTCAGTCGGGTCCCCAGCGCTTCCTGAAAATGTTCCCAAAAATGGGAAGTGAAGCGGGCATCCCTATCAGAAACAACGCTCACTAGTACACCATGTAGCCGTACTATCTCTCGAATATACAGGTTCGCCAACTGACTCAGTTCATAGCCAAGAAATGGGCGAACTTAGTCAACCGGTCCACAATAACCCATATGGCATCATGACCTCTACGGGTCCTCGGTAACCCCATCACAAAATCCATGGTGACATGCTCCCACTTCCATGTGGGTATCGGTAGAGGCTGTAATAATCCTGCAAGCTTCTGATGCTCTACCTTCACTTGCTGACAAACGAGACACTTGGCGACATATTCAGTAATGTCTCTCTTCATTCCAGACCACCAATAAACCTTCCGAAGGTTTTGATACATCTTGGTACTTCCGGGATGTATCGTATACTTCGATGAGTGAGCCTCTGATAAAATCGTTCTCCTGATCTCAGGATCCCTGGGAACGCATACTCTGCCTCTGAACCTCAATAAGCCATCAGTACTCTGCTCAAAATCAATACCCACACCTGTCTGTATCTGCCTCAACCAATCGATGCACCGTCGATCGCTCTGCTGGGCTTGCCGAATACGGCCAATCAACTCTGGCTCTAGTCTTAAACTAGCCATGATCTCAAGTCTCTCAGATCCAGGTGGGGTTACATCCAAACTGAGGTTCGCAAAGTGTTCTAACAATTCATGTTCCCGTACCATCATATAAGACACCAACCCAAGGTTCTTTCTACTCAAAGCATCGGCAACTACATTTGCCTTACCCGGGTGGTACATGATTTCACAATCATAGTCCTTCAGGAGTTCGAGCCATCTCCTCTGTCTCATATTCAGCTCTTTCTGTGAGAACAGGTACTTAAGGCTCTTATGATCTGTGAACACCTGAAATTTCTCACCATAGAGATAGTGGCGCCATATTTTCAAAGCAAATACTACAGCCGCCAACTCCAAATCATGTGTCAGGTAGTTCCTCTCATGATCTTTCAACTGTCTAAATCCATAGGCAACTACCTTCCCATCCTGCATAAGCACACAGCCCAGCCCCTGGTGTGATGCATCCGTATACGCCGAGAATCCTCCTGAGCTGGTAGGAATGGTGAGAACTGGAGCAGTCGTCAATCGACGCTTAAGCTCCTCAAAACTCCTCTCACATGCCTCATCCCACACAAACTTAATATCTTTTCGCGTGAGGTGTGTCAATGGAGCAGCTAGTCTGGAGAAACCCTCTACAAATCTCCGATAATATCCTGCCAATCCCAAAAAACTCCTGATCTTAGTTACTGTCTTGGGCTGTTCCCACTGTACAACTGCCTCTATCTTGGATGGATCCACCGATACCCCATCCTTTGACATAACATGCCCCAGAAATGAGATCTGTTCTAACCAAAAGTTACATTTGCTGAGTTTGGCATACAATTCTCTCTCTTGGAGGGTCTGCAGAACTATCCTCAAATGCTCTTCATGATCTTCCCTGGACTTAGAATAAACCAATATGTCATCGATAAACACTATCACAAACTTGTCCAGGTATGGCTTGAATATATCATTCATCAATGCCATAAATGTTGTGGGAGAATTCGTCAATCCAAATGGAATCACCAAAAACTCGTAGTGGCCATAACGGGTACGAAATGCTGTCTTGGGTACATCTCCACTCCTGATCCTTAACTGATGATACCCTGACCGCAGATCTATCTTAGAAAATACTTCGGCTCCTTGGAGCTGATTCAGTAAATCATCGATTCTTGGAAGGGGGTATTTGTTCTTAATGGTGGCCTTATTCAACAACCTGTAATCTATACACAGTCGGAGGCTTCCATCCTTCTTCCTTACAAATAGAACCGGTGCTCCCCAAGGTGAGACACTCAGTCTAATAAATCCCTTCTCTAACAACTCTTGTAGCTGTTTCTTCAGCTCTTGCAATTCTATCGGAGCCATTCTATAGGGTGGTTTCGATATCGGCTCTGTACCAGGCACTAGCTCAATGCAAAATTCCATTTCCCTTTCTGGTGGTAGCCCTGGTAATTCATCCGGAAAGATGTCAGGGTAATCCGCAATTATAGGTATGTCCCTCAATTCCGGGTGTGCCTCATCTATATCGACCACGTATGCAATGAACCCTTCACATTATCCTCTCCATCGTTAGTAACATAAACCATCACTCCACATTCAATATTTATCATAAACAATTAATTTATCTCTCAAGCAATATGCATTTAAAATTATACTCTTTTATTTACCACAATTATACAAGTTTCATATCATTTCTTTTCATCAAAATTTACAATAAGATTGTCTAATCCTGAAAACATCAATGTCTTGGCATGATAATCCATAACAACCAGATTGGTTGCCAACCAATCCATTCCCAATATTACATCAAAATCATTCATATTCAATAAAATCAGATTGGCTATCATTTCCTTTCCCTCTATCTTTAACTTACAATCTCTACATACATGCTCAGTCAATTGACTATCATTCATGGGTGTGGAAATCATCAACATTTTATCCAACAATGTTGGTTTCACATATTTCAACAATTTATGTGCAAAGGAAGGTGATATGAAAGAATGCGTGGCACCAGGATCGAATAATACCAATGCTTCTAAATCAAAGATTCGGATGGTACCCTTAATCACATCCGTCGAAGCATCTGCGGTGTCCTGATCCAGTGCATGTACTCTTCCTCTGCTCACACCCGCAGCCTGTTTCCCTTTCTCCTCAGCTGTAGCCCTCCTCTTCGGGGCTGCTGTCTCAACTGGAGCTCCCTCAAGCTCCTTGCCCTTCTGTGAGGCAGTCTCAATCATCTCATTGTAGAACCTCGATATATGTCCTGGCCTTCCACACCTAAAACACGAAATAGGGGGCACCTGAAATGGCCTAGTCCCATGGTATCTCCCACATCTCCTACAATGATCCGTGGTAGGTCGTGGTCCTCCAATAGTTATACCCCTCGGTGAGTCAAGGCTGGGTATACGGGAGGTCTAGCAGCTCTCTCCTGCACCTCCTCGATCTTAGGTCTCTTCTCAAAATACCTTGGGCCTCCTTTCCTGGCCATTCTATCCCTCCCGGATCTCTTCCGATCTCTGTACTTTCTAACACTGATTCTCCCAAGCTCGGAGACATTTCGCTCAAAGTCTTGCTCACATAACTGAGCCTTATGTATAGCCTCCTCATAGGTCAAGATGTCGAAGGGAGCTAGCTTAGTCCGGATGGCCAATTTCAATCTATCCATGAACTTCTGTATCTTTCGGGTCTCACTACCCATCGTGTCTGGGTCATATCTCCCCAAGGACATAAACTTGGACTCATACTCGTCCACAGTATGGTTCCCCTGAACCAAATTCATAAATTCCATCCGCAATTTCCTCTGTGCGGTGGCTGGAATATACTGTCTTCTGAAGGCTTCTAGAAATATCTCCCACGAAATCTCGAAGTGTCTAGCCCTCAAAATAGCCTCAGTGGATCTCCACTAATGCTCGGCCTCGCCTTTCAACATAAACACAGCAAAGGCTACCTTCTCAGCTGAAGTGCATTGGAAAAACCTATACAGTTTCTCCATCTCATACACCCAATCCTCCGTAATCACTGGGTCCTTCTCCCCTCTAAACACTGGGGGTTTCAGCGCTTGAAACTCTCGCAACCTGCTTAAGTCACAGTCATAACCCAAATCACTACCGCTCTGCTGTGGAGCGATAGGAGAATCTGTATCCTGGGCTGGAGGTGGTGTAACTGTAGCTGTCTCAGCAGTCTGAGGTCTCTCCGCCTCTGCAGCTGCCTGTTCAGCAGTAGGCTGTGCCGCGGGACCTCGTCTATCACCGGCACCCAATGCCTGTGTGACTATCTCCACCAAATTCTCAATACTCCGCTCTAATCTAGCGAAGCGAGCCTCAATATCCTCTGCTCTCCCAGCAGGGTTCTGTGGAGCCTGCTCAGTCTGTGGCTCCGCACGGCTCTCAGGCCTACCTCTACGGCCTCTAGCACGTGCTCTCGCCCCTCTACCTTTGCGTGTAACTGGCATAGTGCCTAACTTCCTGTATTATAAAAATTCATTAAGCTCAATCCATCACGGTATACACAGTTATATCTAAACAAAAGCACAGTACTATAGGGTTGTACTTTCCTACGTTTTATTAATGACTCACATCAGGCCAACACACCTCTGATACCAATCTCTGTCACGACCCAATTCCATTCTCTTTAACCGAAAATCACTAAAAAAATTTCACGTTTTACTGTTACCTTACCTGGTCGTGAACTAACTCACCACACACTGTTGGGCTGTGAGTCAATAATAAACACCACATCTCATTCATTCTCAATTAAATAAAACGATGTCATACATTTGCATTTAATCTTGTACTTATACAAAAGCATGTTTTAATGACATCTACATCCCCCATAATTACCACTCAAAAGAATACAATGCTTTTACATTGTTTAGATACAAAAAGAATCACTGTGTATATACCTCTAAGCGATGGAGATGCAGCGGAGTCCAAAATACCACGCCTCAGTCCTCACTGGGCTACTATGCACGCTCTGTAGGGGGAAATAGAGAGGGATGAGCAACCACACGCTCAGTAAGGCAATAATGCAAGCATGGTAGATAACTACTCTATCTACATGCTGATAGTGTTATGCATAAATCATTTATGGTAGAAGCATGAGGAATAAAACTATGCCATATGAGTATACATATATATATCATGTATCAAAATCATGTCCATTGGCATATAAAACATGGTAAAAACGTCATGTATAAATCATCTCATGCTCGATCTTATTTAAATTCATAAAAAGGGCAATTCATTAAGAAACCTCCTTTTTTAACCCACGTCATAAAACTCTTTCTTAACACATACAATCACATCACATCACATCAATTCACAATCACAACCTCCTTTTCATTTCACAAATCAAATCCACGAGGCTCGACCCCTCCTTCGGGTCTACCTTAAACAATCACAAATCACACTTAGAGATTTAAAATCATGTGGTAGTAAGTAAATCAAGCAAGGAGACAGGTTACTATATCACAAGTGACTACGTTGGCCAATCGTCACATATCATCCCAGACCACACGGATCCCGGTGTGCGGGGTATCATGCTGGTACGAAGGTGGGTTAGTTCTCCGCCAAACTTTCTCAAATCAAGTAACCACCACGCGGTACATCGTACTCCATGTGATATACACGGTACATCGCACTCCGCGGACCCATAACATGGTTGGGGGTGCTTGCCATAGGTCTTATCTACCCCATACCAAGTGTAACCTTTATAGTCTCAAGAGCGCGTGGGAGTAACCTCAATACCAGGTCCTAGCCCCTCATAGCCTTGCTCGCCCCTGTTGGGTTCCCTGATTCAGGTCCTAGCCCCTCACCCTCACCCCACTCAAGAGGTCTATTAGGCCTGTTGGGTTCCCTGAATGGATTATGTCAGGTCCTAGCCCCTCACCCTCACCCCACTCAAGAGGTTTGTCAGGCCTGTTGGGTTCCCTGAGTTAATCTGTATCTCTCACCACGGCTTCATACATACCACAGTGTGAAAACCGGTGCGAGCTATGCTCTAGCGCGAATTCATGCATCAAAACCAATCACTTCGTACGAGCAACGCTCTAGTACAGCATTTATGCATAAAATATGAAGAAACCACGTACGAGTATAGCTCCAGTACGGTTATATGCATAAGAAAAACCACTCAAATCCAAGTACGAGCGTAAGCTCCAGTACGATTTATAAAACATCATCACAATTCAAATCAAAGTGCGAGCTAAGCTCAAGCACGTATCACACAAGTGAAAACATAGAAATCCAGCGCGAGTGAGGCTCTAGCGCGATTTATGTCATGCAATTACGATAGGCGGCTCATACACAATCAAACAATCCCGACAATCGGGTTTAGCACTTCACAAATGCCTTTTTCCACAACATTAATAAACATTAGCCGACACATCTACAAGCTTGCTTAAAATAAAGCAATTTCATTTTGAAAGACATCAAGACATTGGATTTATGCAATTATTAGCCTTACTATCCTATTTCATAGAATCCATTTCCAAAACCAAAAATCACACATATACTCTTTCTCATTCATGAATACCATAAATCATTTACTTTAGCAACCAAGCACTTCGTAAAACACCCAATATTCACCCACAAATTTAAAGTACGAGCAGCTACCTCTATATACTCACAAAATTCCCTTACCTGGAATCGCGATGCGTGATTCCACTTCCTTAAGCTGCTTACTCGTACGGTTCGATTCATCTTCAACGAACTCTTCGGGACTGCACAAAATCGTATCCCGCATTATATTCGATCCATATAATATGACATCGTGCGTTCACTATAGTCAATTCAACCTATAGTTTTCTATTAACGCTTATGAGGCCTCGTTTCATTACTTTACCCAAAACTCGAGTCTATGGATTCTTTTAGGCCTATTAACTCATTCCAAATCAATATTAAATCGATATCAAGCTCATAGTGTTCATATTTCATTGATTTCCTCACTATGTCATTTGTCAAGCATTTACATACTCATTTTCATAATTTCACTTAAACCCGTATTATAACTCCACATAACCATTCCAAATCACCCACATTACTCATTTAACAACTTATCATAACCCATAAATCACCAATTCCCCAAATCATACTTTCTCACACTAGAGGCATTCCATTTTCTAGGTTACATTAGTTTCTAACACAACCTAGGTGTTTCCATCCATACATACTCATGCCAAACAACTCCAAAATCAATTAAATGGAGAATGTACTTGGATTAGAGTGTTAGAATCTTACCAAATATGATTTTTCTTCTTGCTCCAATGTCAATGCCCTTATCTCCTTCAATACCTACAATGGGATTTTGGGTTCCAACTATGTTGTTCTCTTCCTCAAGATGAATAACTTAATGTCTAATGGTCTCCCCTCAATTCTTGCTGGAAATAGCTGATTTTAGAGAGAGAAAGTTAGGTTTTTGGGTTAGAAATGGAAGATTGGTGTTTTTCTTGAAATTTTCAGATTTTCAGCCCTCCTTATATAGAAATAGCTTGAGGAGATCGATCTGGTCCAAGAGAAGATCGATCTGGTCCCCTTAAATCTCTCATTTTCATGAAATTTTAAGCATGAGATCGATCTGTCGAAGCATGAGATCGATCTGGTCCCAAACAGAGAGCTAAGGAGATCGATCTGGGTGCTTGAGGATCGATCTTTTCATCACAGAATGCTTAGGAGATCTATCTGGCCCCATTGGAGATCGATCTGCTCTATTCCATTGCCCAAATAAGAGCATTCTGGCTCTTCCAGATCGATCTCTCATCCTATGAGATCGATCTGGCCTCTATGTTTTCCAGATTTCCTGCAGTTTCCTTGCTGCAACTCATACCAACACATCCTTAATCTGTTGCCATGGCCATTTTCTCATCCATCCACCTTTATAACTTAAAAATGGCATCCATTCATACCTTATGCACATTGAAACTTGTGTGCATTCATTGTATGTCCAAAGGTATGCCACATAAAACCAAATGGAAGCATAATTTCATTCCATTTTACCACACTACTTATTTTGAGTTTCAGTCACATCCATCACTTATAAGAACTCATTTCTTCATATTCATACTCAATGGAACTTGTATGTATGTTACAAATCATATTACACATACGTACATTGAATCCATGGACTTACATCGATCATACTTTACATTACAAGTCCATTCACATTCATTACACATTACAACTTTACATATACGGGGTCTCACATATACTTCTGCTCTCGGTCTGTCCGCTTCTGCTCCAGTCTGCTTTTGCTACACATTCCTCAGACTGCCGAGCTCACCGCAACACCGCACACAGATCTGCCAGATAGCAGGCACGTCTTTCTCTGCTGCAGTCCTGCACTGCACTGCTTCATTCCCCAGGTGCTATCCGCGATCCTCTGTTCAACTGCTTGTCCTTGGTCCGCTTCAGATGCTGCCCCGATGTCTATCTTCTACTGCAATACTGGCACATACTGTCCCAAGCATGATCACTCACTGCTCTCGGTTCCAGGTGCTGGTGTGCTGGTTCGGTTCAGTGCATGAGTCCTGTTGCTCCAGGCTGCTGTGCATCTACTACTACTGCTGTCCTATACTCAAGAGATAGCCAATACTGAATAAAACCCAAACAGAAAATTATAACATGATTCAATGATCTAAAAACATGAATGCAACAATATAAACTCTATAAAATCGGTATGATAAAATGCAGTAAACAAATAAGCATAATAACTAATGAAACCAATCCTAGTTGTATCAATCAATAACTTCTGCTTAGATCACCATCCAACATACATTCTTCAATCACCCGAGCATCACAGCATGAAGCAATGAACCAACAAACAACTAAATGCAGAAAATCATAAGTGAACAGTAAGTAGACAATGAAACAGAGGATAACAGAGTAAAAGAAAATGGTTCCTGTCCACTGCTCCCGTGAAGCTGTAATGCACAAATTGTTCTTAGCTCATAACTCTTTAACACCAGTCAGCAACCATAATCATTTCCTAATCCAGCGAATAACAAACTACAATGAAGATGAAATAGAATGCAATAAATGACTAAATGCAGAAAACATGGAAGTTATACTCTAACTACATGCAAGCACCGAATAAGAAAAAAAATGCAAATACAAGATGAAATAAGGAAAGAATAAGACAAGGAAACAAAGTAGCAAATGATTATAAAATCGAAAGGATTAAATAACAGTTCCATTTCCACATTGTTCGTGAGCTTCAAACAAATGAAAACAGGAAACTCATGATCATCCTCCTCGGGTAGCTTCATTTCCTTCTCAGCCGTGACTCCATGTAGCTCTTGATGTGGACAAATGCTTTGCATCATCCCACATCAAGGCAACAGAATCAAAGGGGAGAAGATTGAATGAAGATATCCTGCAACCTGATTGCTCAAACAGGGACAAACCGAAGGCTAAAGAAAAACTAATGGTTTATCAAACAAATAAAGAAATGAATATGGAAACCGAGAACTTGATACTGAAAGCCTTAAAATTTATATTTAAAACATCACTAAATAAGAAACATCCAGCAATGGATTTTTACAAACCAAACAAGAAGAAAAAAAAGTTGAAACCGATTACTAATGAAATTAGAGAATGAAACAAATAATTTCATAAAGTGAATAGTGAATGAACAGTAAACAACTTTGTAAAACTATGCGAAACTTCTAAGGAAAACTTTTAAAATTAATCTAAAAGCTATTCTACCCTAACCTACCTTACTCCTACTCCTACTCTACTTTCTACTTCTACTCCTACTTCTACCCTAAACTACTTGATTTGTCAATTGCTATCACATTCTATTTATATACAAACATAGGGGTACAATGGTAAATTTTCATCCTAGATGAGTTGGCATTGTTTGGCCACTTATCTTCATTTGATTTGCTGCATAGTAGATATTTCCACGTCATTAGTCTTTTTTTCCAATTAGTTGTACGATGTGGCCCGGCGTGTGTCCTCCAGAGGGTTGGCACGGTGTCCGTCGATTTTATCATTTTGGAGCAAATAAAAATCGGACACCTGGTATCATGCGTGTCCAGACGACTGGTGACTCGGTCTGCAAATTGGAAGTGGTCCAATCTCTTTTAGCTCGTTTTCAGCCTAATTTCGACTGAAATGACGAGTTTCATCCGGATTTAATTTATCTGCACATTAAAGAATTTTAATTAAATAAAGGGGATTATTAATGAAATAATATTGGGATTAAATAAATAATTAGGAATTTAAGCACAAATAATTCTATAAAAAATAGAATTATCACACCCCCAAACTTGAGCTTTTGCTTGTCCTCAAGCAAAACAAAATAATTGTAGGAATGATAAGTACAAAACACAATAATTTTCCTAATATCATCCTCAAAGAAAAAGTACAGAATATGAAATCAAAGACTTACAATTACAAGTCCAACACTTAGAATTATTCAATCATAAGTCCTAACCCAAATTGGATCCCTCGTGTGTGTGTGAAAAATGTCAGAGCCACTTTAAAGTACATTATCCAGATCAGATTATGCAAACATAGTGAATACAAAGTCAATGACAAGTGATCATTCCCATAAGTTTGCTTTTCACTAATCTCTCCACTAATGTAGTCACACTTAATCAAAGATCAATAGGACTTCATTAAGCTTGTAATGTAAGGCTGGGGTTAGGGTATGATAAAGTCGATTTAGGTTTAATTACCCCTTAAAATGCATTACTTCTAGGATCTTTAATGTAAGAGCTCTAATTATTTCCCCAAACTTATTTCTTTCACTAGACATTTTATTCTATTTTTGTATTTTTCTTCTTTCTTCTTTTCTTTTTCTTTTTCTTTCTTTTGCATATTTTTTTTGAACTTTCACTATCACCAGATACCCATATGTACAAAGCTCACAATATATCCCAATGACTTTCCATGCTTTCGGGGTAAGGGATAGGAAAAAAATACTTTAGGATAAGGAAATTATCCAAGTGTATTTACAGAGAAAAGCTTATTTGGCTCAGATAGGCGACTAGGGTAAAGTATGCACAGGGATGGCTAAAAAGGCTCAAACGATCCAAAGATGGCCTAAATCATCTCCCTAATTAAGTGTGATCTAATATTTCACCTCGAGATCAGATCAAATAAATTCTAGAATATGATGCACAAAATCAACTGAACAAATGCAACCCTATGTCCACATAAGCTTTCTCTAAATAAATATATAGATTCATGACATGACATGTGCATAAAATGAGGAAATCACAATCAGAATCATGACAAATTCAAGAATTCAATTTCATGCTTTTCCTATAATCATGCTTCTCAGTCAATCAAAATCAGACTTAATCATGGGGTCATATCATCGAAATATGGGAAAACTACATGCTAAGCACTAAATCATCCCAAAATCAAACAATTTAAGCTCAGATTTTTGAAAAAAATTTGAAAAATTTTTCAATTTTGATTAAATTTTTAAAAAATACTCAAGTGATATCCCCTCCCCCAAACTTGAAGTGCATAGTATCCTCAGTGTGCAGATAATATAAGAATTGAAGTTCAGGAACAAAGTACTCCCCTTTCTGATGATGATGAACAACTGAAGCTTGATTGAAAGCATAATACTAGAAAAGAAACCTGCAACACAAACAAAGAAAGAAACAACAGAAAAGAAAAAGAAAAAGAACTATATACAAGGTGAAAATGGAAACACAACCACTTCAAATGTAGCTGAAGAAAACAACACTCAGCAGTAGGGTGAAGAGCAGGAGGATTAGCCAAAATGGTGACAGAATGTTAACAGTTTAATCCTCTTGAGCCCTATCTACTTCCTTCTTTCTCTCAGATTTTATATGGTCAAGCCTTATGTCCTCCATCCTAAAACAGTTTTGAGAGTCATCAGGGAACTTTAAAGGTTTGAAAACATTAAATTTCACTTCGAGATCTAGGACTCTCATAGTCAACTCCCCCTTTTGTACATCAATTAAGGTTCTACCAGTCGCTAGGAAAAGTCTGCCTAGTATAATGGGGACTTCCCTGTCTTCCTCCATGTCTAAAACAATAAAATCCGCAGGGAAAACAAATTTGTCCACTTTTACTAACACATCCTCAATGATCCCCTTCGGATATTTAATTGATCGATCAGCCAACTGGAGAGTCACTGTGGTGGGCTTGGCATCCCATATTCCTAACTTCTGATAGATAGACAATGGTATCAAATTTATACTAGCTCCTAAATCACACAGAGCTCTACCAAAGAATAAATTTCCAATAGTGCATGGTATGGTAAAACTCCCAGGATCCTTGAGCTTGGGGGGTAATTTCCTCTGGATAATGGCACTACATTCCTTAGTTAAGGCCACCGTCTCATAATCTTCCAGTCTTCTCTTCCTCGAGAGGATATCCTTTAGAAACTTCACATAACTTGGCATTTGCTCTAAGGCATCTGCGAAAGGAATGTTGATGTGAAGTTTCTTAAAAACCTCAAGAAATTTGGTGAATTGTTGGTCAAGCTTTTGGTTTTGAAACCTCTGAGGAAAAGGTACTGGTGGTCTAACTAGAGGCAATATAGTGGGAACCTGTGTAGAATCGGAGGACGAGGAAGGCAATGAAGAAAAAGAAGGTATAGATGAAGAAGCGCTTAGCTTTGTTTCCTTGGTAGCCCGATCTTTAGGTTCCTGCTCTTTCTGAGCTGCTTCGTTAGAACCTATGTATTTATCAATTATGGGTTGTTCAGGTCCAGACTTAACTTGTAGCTCATCTAGCTCTCTGTCACTCCTAAGGGTGATGGATCTAACATGTTCCTTACCCTCCCTTTGCTTAGCAGGATTAACTTCAGTATAACTAGGAAGGGTCCCTTGAGGACGTTGGCTAAGAGCACTAGCTATTTGTCTAACCTGAACTTCTAAGTTCTTAATTGAAGCAGCTTGATTTTGCAGGATAGTCGTGAACATCTCCTCTAATGTAGGCTTCTTCTCAGCTGCTGGTGCATGGTAGAGTTGGGGCTGCATAAGTGGTGGTGGTGGTGGTGGTGATGGATGATATTGAAATTGAGGTGGGGATGGATGATGTGGATAATATGGATATTGTGGCTGTGGTGGTACCTGAACCGGTGGAGCTTGAAAACCAAGGAGTCCTACAGGTCTAGAGCTAGAAGTTTACCCTTGGTTTTGGCTCCAGGAGAAGTTAGGATGGTTCCTCCACTCTGGATTATAGGTGTTTGAAAAATGGTTGTTCTGTTGCGTTTGAGAAGGGGCAACATACTGAACCGATTCTAAGTTGAGCAGACACCTATCTACAGAGTGGGTATCACTACACAGCTCGCAGGAAAGAAAAGGACTTTGGACAGAATATATAAGGTTAGGACTAGTGGGAGGATTATGTTGGGTATTGAGCGACTCTACCTTCTTCATAAGATTAGTGATTTGAGAGGTCAAGGTAGACAGTGTGTCGATCTCATAAATACCCGTCGGCTTCTTTAGCATTTGCCTCTCCGAGGACCATAAATAGTTGTTAGCCGCCATCTTGTCCAAGAGCTCGTAAGCTTCCTTCTCTGTTTTACACATTAGCGCTCCACCCGCAGCAGCGTCAACAATGGTCCTATTTGGGCTTGTAAGTCCGTTGTAGAAGGTTTGGACTTGCAGCCACAAAGGTAGGAGGGCACTTCCTAAGAAGCTCCTTATATCGTTCCCATGCTTTGTAAAGAGTTTCAAAGTCGTACTGAGCAAAGGAAGATATATTACTATGGAGTTGGACCATTTTAGAGGGAGGGAAAAACTTAGATAGAAATTGATGGGCTAACTCGTCCCATGTAAAAATAGATCCTGGAGGCAGGGAGGTTAACCAGTGTCTCGCCCTATCCCTAAGTGAGAAGGGGAATAATCTAAGCCTAAGTGCATTATCAGATAATCCATTGTGTTTACACGTGTTGCACAAGTCCAAGAATTGCCTAAGGTGAGCATGTGGGTCGTCATGAGAGAGCCCACTGAACTGCAATGAAGTCTGAATCATCGAAGGATTGCGGGCTTAATTTCAAAGTTATTTGCATGGACAGCTGGTGGCCTAATGCTGGTATAATAACCTCCAATCATCGGCATTGCATAATCTCCAACGGTTCTAAATTCCCTATTTTCTGCCATGATGTTTTGCAGCAGACCTAATAATTTCCTAGAATCCTTTCGAATTTTTTTAAGTGTTTAATTTTAGGATTTTAAGGAAAGCAATCATAACTCCTGGCTCTGTGCATGCAATCATCAAAAAGTCCTTAAAAAAATTTTTTAAGTTTTTTTTTTTAATTTTTCAAATTTTTTAATTTTTATTTTAATTAATTATGGGAAAATTAACTAAACTAATCTAAGAATCTAAATATTTACAACCTAAATATCCACAAGCTAGAATTACACCTAAGCATAATTTCACCGATATTAATTAACGACTAGTTAAAACTTCCCCGGTAACGGTGCCAAAAACTTGACACGCCCTAAAGGTATTACCGCAAGTGCCCGGGTCGTACAAGTAATAATGGGATTTGAGTCCCGAGTTATCGTCCCACAGAGAAGTTGACTAGCCTAATTAACTACCGGTTAATCTTATCCTAAGTATATCCTA
The DNA here is from genome assembly GCA_033439115.1 of Firmiana major. NCBI lineage: Eukaryota > Viridiplantae > Streptophyta > Magnoliopsida > Malvales > Malvaceae > Firmiana > Firmiana major. Next base: position 36,438,211 of record CM065908.1, on the reverse strand, counting down.
GCAAATTATAAAGTTCTGATGGGTGGTCTACAAGGCTAAAATTAAAATACTGAAAATAATAATAACTATAAAATAAAGAAAATAAACCGAGCTAAAATTACTTACAAAGCTCCAAGCAATAAAAAGCAAGAACCTACAAAAGAAAATTAAAACAGTTAAAATGAATTAACTCAACTAAAATAAAATGCAAATATGAAAATAAAGCAATAAAATTTAATTAAACTAAACTTTAAACAAACTTAAAATAAAAAATGCATGAATTGCAAATTAAACTAACCTAAAATGCATGAAACATAATTAATCTAAATTAACTCTAAATGCAACTAAACTAGAATAAAGTCTCAAAACATAAAATATAAAATTAACTATTAAATAAAAACTAAAACTAAAAATTAAATTAACAAACTAAAACACTAGAATTAACCTACAATTATCAAGTAACAACTAACATAATTGACAACTAATAAAAGCAATAAAAAATATGAAAGCAATAACTAGTAAATTAAAAAGGAAAGGATGTGGCCAAACATGGCTTTAAGTGAATTGCAAAACACCAGTGGTCCCTGTTGAGTTAATGTATTTTGAAATGACAAAACAAGTGAATTCAATAATGTAAAGATGATATAAAACCATGTTTAGAGGTTATCAGTACCAGAACTTAAAGTTCTGTTGATGAGAGATCGATCTGGGTTATGAGAGATCGATCTCCTGGGTTTGTCTTAGATGAGAGATCGATCTCAGGAAGACATGAGATCGATCTGCCAAGCCTTGAACCTATACAAAGGTATTGAGGAAGAGTGAGATCGATCTATAAGGGTTATGAGATCGATCTGCCTATTACTGGAGTTGAGGAGATCGATCTGATCTAGGAAGAGATCGATCTCCCTTAAAGCAAAGAAAGTAGATCGATCTTCAAGATCGATCTACACTCAAACAGAGAGCTTATGAGATCGATCTCGTAAGGAAGAGATCGATCTTCTCAAAGTCAGAGAGCTAAGGAGATCGATCTGGGTTATTGAGAGATCGATCTCCCCACTACGAGATTGCATCGCAGATCGATCTGTAGATCGATCTTGCCTCAAACAGAGAGATTGGAAGATCGATCTGCCTATTCGACAGATCGATCTCCCCTAATATTTTCAAATAAGAGATCGATCTGCTCATATATGAGATCGATCTCCTTGTGTTATTTTGCTTTGATTTTGCTGGACTTATAACTAAGAGATCGATCTGGCCAAAATGGCAGATCGATCTGGCATTCTACTGGAGGTACCCAACGGCTAGTTCTGCAAAAATCTCAACGGGAAAAACAGCATTTAATGCTCCAACTACCAATCCTTCAGTATTTAACCAAGCATTGAAGACAATGAGAATAGAGACACTATTGCTGCACATTTCTTACATTCTCAAGAGTTTAATACTTTCATTCCTTGTGTCTTCATTCCTCATTTATTGAGTTTGTTGTATAAGCTTAAGTGCAAAAGCTGTAATTGTCCTACCCACATTAAAATCTTGATTCTGTATTCATCCTTACCTTAAGAGAGAAGAGGATTGTTCCTCAGTGAGATAAAAATTGTAAAAGGGTGAATACATCTTTGTATTGCAAAGGGTAGAGAGGTTATTCCTTAACCTGAAAAAGGAACATTGTAACTTCAGTTGAAGAAGAGAAAGAAAGCACTTGACAAGAAGGTCAAGGAGAGAGGACGTAGGCAAGAGTTTGGCCGAACCTCTATAAACGATTGTGTTTGTTTTTCTCTTCCCTATCTTGCATTATCTTGTTTAATTTCATTATTGCTCACTTTCATTTGCTGATTAAATTAGGATTAATTTAAAATTTCCCATTAACGCTAGAAAACCGATTCACCCCCCCTCTCGGTAGAGCCAACAATTGGTATCAGAGGTAAGACTCTTTAATCACATAGGAACAACTTCCTAAGAGTTAGAAACGATCAAATGGCTCACAACAATGTAGCAACTAGTTTGGTAGGAGAGGGGCACTCTACGGTTAGACCACTTATGTTCAATGGAGAACATTATGCCTATTGGAAGACTAGGATGATGTTATTCATTCAAGCAAATGATTATGAGGTGTGGAGGATTATAATTAAAGGACCTCAAATCCCTACAAAGAGAATAGAGGGAAGAGATATCCCTAAAGAAGAAGATGAATGGGATTCAAATGACATTAAATGTGCTCAGCTAAATGCTAAGGCTATGCACAAATTATTTTGTGCCTTAGGTCCAAATAAATACAATAGGGTCTCCGGATGTGACAATGCCAAACAAATTTGGGATAAATTGGCAATAACTCATGAGGGTTCAACCCAAGTAAAGGAGACCAAGGTAGGAATGCTCACACATGACTATGAGCTTTTTAGGATGAAGGAAGGAGAATCAATTAGTGATATGTGCACTAGATTCACGGATGTAATTAATGGATTAAAGTCCTTAGGAAAAATTTACTCTAATATTGAAATGGTCAAGAAAATATTAAATAGCTTACCTAAATCATGGGAAGCTAAAGTGACTGCAATTGAGGAATCTAAGGATCCTCACACATTGTCTTTAGATGAATTAATAGGATCACCACTCACTTATGAGATGAAATTAAGAAGAAATGAAGAGCCACTCAAGAAAGTGGGAGTTGCTCTAAAATCCACTGCTCAAGAGGAGATTAAGAATGAGAGTGGTAGTGAAGAGGACCTTGAGATGGCAATGTTTGCCAAAAGATTTAACAAGTTCATGAGAATGAGAGCTAGTGGTAGTAATAGGAGAAACAATAAGAGAGATCAAGAAGAAGTAGGTAGAAAAGATTCAATTGTGTGTTATGAATGTAAAAAACCAGGACACATAAAATTTAACTGCCCTCTTCTTAAAAGGTCCAATGATAGGTTCCACAAAAAGAAGGCAATGGTGGCAACATGGAGCGATAGTGACTGCTCCGATGATGACTCAAATGAGGACATTGCCAACTTATGCTTCATGGCTATTGAGGATGAAAAGGTAACTTCAAACCTCAATGAATATTCGTTTGATGAATTGCAAGATGCCTTTGATGATCTTGCATTAGAGTATGAATGCATGAGTATGAAATATAAAAAGATAATATCCAAATTGAGAAAAGAAAATGAGTTGATGCTAAGGGACAAATTAGAATGTGAAAAGAAACTAGAAATTTCAAATCTTGAAATTTGTGACCTTAAAGAGAAAAATGGCAACCTATATAATTCCTTTAATAGGTTCCACATTGGTCAACAAAAGTTAGATAGCATGCTAGAGACCCAAAGGGCATTCTTTGACAAAAATGGGTTAGGATATAATGTAAAAAGTAGAAAGACTCATCTTAAAAGCTTTATTGCTAGAAATAGTATAAATAAACTCTCAACTTCTTGTTCATATTGTAATAGAAAGGGACATGCATCACATAATTGCAACATAAATATGAGCTATCTTAAAAGAAAAATAGTAAAAAGGATATGGATTCCAAAAGAAGTAATTCACTCAAAGGATGTTAATGCATTAGCAAAATGGATCTCAAAGGGATCAAGAATTGCATTCACTAACCTCAAAGGACCCAAGAGAATTTGGGTACCTAAGACTTGAGTTTGGATCTTTTTGTAGGTAATTGAGCATGGCCACAAAGCTAAAACAAAGGAAGCATGGTACTTGGATAGTGGATGCTCAAGGCACATGACGGGAGATAGAAGCCACTTCAACTCTTTTAAATCAAAAGTTGGTGGAGAAGTCACATTTGGGGACAACTCCAAAGGCCAATTTGAAGGAAGTGGCTCAATAGGTAATGACTACTTTTCATTAGAAAAGGTATTACTTGTTAGGGGTCTAAAGCATAACTTACTAAGCATAAGTCAACTTTGTGACAAAGGTTACAAAGTAATTTTTGATTGTATGAAATGTCATGTTGTAGATCCTAAGTCAAACAAAGTTCTTTTTCTAGGTCATAGGCAAGGTAATATATATTGTCTATCTTAATGAACTCAAAAATGAAAATATATGCTTAATGGTAGACAATAAAAAGGAATCTTGGTTATGGCATAGAAGACTAGGTCATGCTAGCATGCATGTACTATCTAAGTTAGCTAGAAAGGATCTAGTCATAGGCTTACCCAAGCTATCCTTTGATCATGAAGAAATATGTGAAGCTTGTGTTAAAGGAAAGCATAAAAGGACAACATTTAAGCCTAAGAATATTGTATCCACCACTAGGCCTCTTCAATTACTTCACTTAGATTTATTTGGACCAACTAGAACAACTAGCCTAGGTGGGAAACACTATGGATTTGTAATAGTTGATGATTACACTAGGTTCACTTGGGTGTTCTTTTTAAGAGTAAAAAAGGAAGCCTTAGAAAAATTCATAGCCTATACAAAAATTACTCAAAATGAAAAAGGGTATACAATAACTAGCATTAGAAGTGATCATGGCAAGGAATTCGAAAACATAGGATTTGATGAGTATTGCAATGATCAAGGAATTAGTCATAATTTTTTAGCCCCTAGGACACCACAACAAAATGGAGTAGTTGAGAGAAGAAATAGAACCTTGGAAGAAATGGCTAGAACCATGTTGTGTGAGAATAATTTACCAAAGTATTTTTGGGCAGAAGCTATAAACACATCTTGCTATATAATTAATAGAGCTATGATTAGACCCATGCTAAAGAAAACTCCTTATGAGCTTTACAAGGGTAAGAAGCCTAATATTAGTTACTTCCATCCTTTTGGCTGTAAATGTTTTGTCTTAAATAATGGTAAAGATAATCTAGGAAAATTTGATGCCAAGAGTGATGAGGGAATCTTTCTAGGGTACTCATTTAATTCAAAGGCTTATAGAGTATATAACAAAAGAACATTAATGGTTGAAGAATCTATTCATGTTATATTTGATGAGTCAAATGATGTATCTAAAGATTCAACTAATGATGAGGATGTGGGAATATTTGATGAAAACTTGGAGGAAATTCCAAACTTAGAAGATGATTTATTAGAAAAACTTGACTTGAATAAAGAAGATGAAGAAGACATAGAGATATTAGAGAGAGAGTCTAGAGCACCAAGAGAGTTAGGATATGTAAAAGATTGTGAATAGTAGGAGATCCAACTCTTGGAGTTAGAACTAGATCATCTATAAGAAATATGTGTCAATATATAGCATTTGTATATCAAATAGAGCCTAGGAATGTCAATGAAGCCTTAGATGACAATAATTGGTTCCTATCAATGCAAGAAGAATTAAATCAATTTGAGAGAAGCAAAGTATGGAAACTAGTTCCTAGGCCTAGTGATCACTCTATAATTGGAACTAAATGGATATTCAAGAACAAGATGGATGAAAATAGTGTGATCATAAGGAACAAGGCTAGGTTAGTTGCACAAGACTATAGACAAGAGGAAGGTATAGATTATGATGAAACCTATGCACCGGTAGCTAGACTAGAGGCAATAAGAATGTTACTTGCCTTTGCATGTTATAAGAACTTCAAATTATATCAAATGGATGTAAAGAGTGCATTCTTAAATGGTTTCATTAATGAAGAAGTCTATGTTGAACAACCTCTAGGCTTTGAAAATCATGAATTTCCTGAACATGTTTTCAAATTATCTAAGGCACTCTATGGGTTGAAACAAGCTCCTAGAGCTTGGTATGAAAGGTTGTCAAAATTCTTAATAGAAAAGGGATTTTCAAGAGGAAAAGTGGATACCACCTTATTCATCAAAAATAAAAAATAAAGATTTACTAGTTGTACAAGTGTATGTGGATGATATTATTTTTGGTTCAACTAATGAGTCTTTATGTCAAGAGTTTGCTAAGATCATGCAATGAGAATTTGAAATGAGCATGATGGGAGAACTCACCTTCTTCTTGGGACTTCAAGTAAAGCAAACAAAAGATGGAACCTTCATCAATCAAGCAAAGTATACTAAGGATTTGCTCAAGCGATTTGGAATGGACAATTGCAAACCTCAAGCAGCTCCAATGGGCACCAACATCAAGCTTGATAAAGATGAAAGTGGTATGTGTGTAGACACTAAACTCTATAGGTCTATGATTGGTTCATTGCTCTATTTAACTGCAAGTAGACCAGATATTTTGTTTAGTGTATGCCTTTGTGCTAGATTTCAATCCTCTCCTAGGGAATCACACTTATTAGCAACTAAAAGGATCTTTAGATACCTTAAGGACACTCCCTCTCTAGGACTTTGGTACCCCAAGGACTCTACCTTTACACTTCATGCATTTTCAGATGCAGATTTTGGGGGATGCAAAATAGATAGAAAAGTGCTTCAGGTACCTGCAATTCTTAGGAAATAGATTAATCTCTTGGTTCTCTAAGAAACAAAATAGTGTGGCTCAGTCCACAACTGAAGCTGAATACATAGCAGCAGGTGGTTGTAGTGCTCAAGTGTTGTGGATTAAACAACAAATGAAAGATTATGGTATTGACATGAAACAAGTTTCTATTAAATGTGACAATACCAGTGCTATCAACCTATCTAAAAATCCTATTCAACACTCTAGAACCAAGCACATTGAGATTAGGCATCATTTCCTTAGAGACCATGTGCAAAAGGGGGATATAATTCTAGAGTATATTGACACTTTACATCAAATAGCTGATATATTTACCAAACCCCTTGATAGAGATAGGTTTTGTATCCTTAGAGGTGAATTAGGACTCATGAATATCCCTTAAGATATTTATGCTTCAAAATCTTGGTTTTAAGTTGGTTTTAAAAGAGTTTTACAAAGATTTTTCTGGGCAACAAGTATGAGAGATCGATCTCCTATCAATATAGATCGATCTCCATACTTCCAATAAGCCTAAAGCATTAAGGTTAAGCTAAGCAGATCGATCCTCTATCCATAAGATCGATCTCCTTAAGCGTCTGTTAAACAGCAGATCGATCTGTGCATACGACAGATCGATCTCTTCAAGCTTCTGTATTCTGAAGATCGATCTATGCATTTGGCAGATCGATCTCCCTAAGCCTCTGTCAAACAGCAGATCGATCTGTGCATACGACAGATCGATCTCCTTAAGTTTCTGTATTCTACAGATCGATCTTATGGACCACAGATCGATCTCCTTGAGCTTCTGGAAATGACAGATCGATCTGTCATCTCGACAGATCGATCTCCTGTGCCCTGGACTATAAAAACTGGCGAAAAATCCCCAAATTTCAAACCCTCAAACTTCAAAATCCCTAACTTCCTTCGCATCTCCTCTCTCGATTCCTCCTCAGATCGATCTCGGTACGGTCTTCGTCGCGTCTCTCCTTCGTTTACTGGTATAGTAACCCACAGTCCTTATTATTTTCTCAAAAATTTCTTAAAATTTGTGTTCAATTTCACTCTAGGGCAAATCTAGTCACTGTTTCATTGGTTTTTTGTTGTGAACTTGTCTTAGAGTAATTCTCGTGTCTAGCATCATGCCCAGACATAAGAGAGTAGGCCAAAAACCTCCTCGACCTAGTGTCGATCAAGGGTATTCTTCCCAAACCAATCCACCCCCTTCAGTCACTACCTTTAACAGGTGTTTTAAAACACCTACGAAAAGGAAGCGATATGAAGAATATTTTTCTACCATGCCAATTAAACATTGGCGAACAATCGATTTCTCCTTCCTAAACTACATCGATTTTCCCTATCTATCCAAATTTGAAGAATTTGGTTGGATGTCGTTCCTAAAAATCAATACTCCCGTACCTCCAAATATCGTTCGAGCATTCTTTTCCAATGCCGAACTCACCTATGATCCTAACGACACCTATAATATTCTCGGGTTTACAACGTATGTCATGGGAAAATCCATTGCCGTAGACACTGAAATCCTAGCTAACGCTTTCAACATACGCGATGAAGGGTTGACAAACGAAGATGAGGAAGTCCCTTTGGAGTTTGATATTCCCGGGGATAAGGCGAGTAACCTCCCAATGCACCCCTGGCTACTCCACCTCATCATATCGTGGAACCTTCGTCCATTCGGTACCCATCACTCCACCGTTAGGCTGTTAGATAGGTTCTGGATTCACCACATTCACTCCACCAGTCAAAAACCCAACCTCATCCACTTTATCTATCAAGACTGGTTGAAGATCGTACGCGGCCAAGCCACAACGACAGTGTTTCCGCAACCATTGGCGTACTTTCTCCAACGACTCGGAGTGGACAGCAGCTGCGAGACGTGTGAAATGCCCTCTACAAAGAGCATCCTCAACATCGGGTCACTCCATCACATGGGCTACTACAAGGACTTCCGGGGCGACTGGAAGAAGAAGAGGGAACAGCAGTCTGCTGCAGCTATGGAGGAAGATCCCTCCGATGAGCCTATGGATCCACCTGCTGCACCGACTGCGGGTCCATCGTCCTCGATTCCTCAGCCCACTGCACCTGCTACCTCAACCGCTGAAATGGAGTCCATTGTGACAATGTTGAGTGCACTGAACAGGAAGATCGATGAAGGCTTTGCAAACCTTCATGCGACCCAGCAGCGGATGTTCGAGGAGCTGAACCGCAAAGTGGATGAAGGTTTTGAAAATCTTCCTGAGGCTCAGGAGGCGATGTTTGATGAGATTCAAGACACTCGCACTCACGTTGAGGATTTCATGGATCAATTTCCTCCTCCACCATAGGGCTTATTTACTAGATCTAGTTTTGTTATATGTTTTCATTACTCGTTGTTGTTTGAACTAAATTTGCTTGAATGAGCTGCCCTCTGTGTTATAGAATGAGTTTTTTTTAAGAAATGTTAATTTGAAATGACAGGAGTACTGTTTAGATTTCTTTCTTGCCATTGATATGACAAAAAGGGGGAGAAGAAATAATGCTACGAACACATGAGTGTGTTAAAACATGTTTAAATGACTTTAAGAATCATATCTAATGGTTTAAAAGGAATGATTAAAATAAGGGGGAGTTAAGAAAGTTTAGAGATCAAAAGCCAAAAGTAAGGGGGAGTTTACAAAAAGGGGGAGTTTGTGCAAAATGAAAATAGGGAACTAAACATGTTGATTGAATAGGTTTTGTCATATCAAAAAGGGGGAGATTGTTGAGTTAATGTATTTTGAAATGACAAAACAAGTGAATTCAATATTGTAAAGATGATATAAAACCATGTTTAGAGGTTATCAGTACCAGAACTTAAAGTTCTGTTGATGAGAGATCGATCTGGGTTATGAGAGATCGATCTCCTGGGTTTGTCTTGGATGAGAGATCGATCTCAGGAAGACATGAGATCGATCTGCCAAGCCTTGAACCTATACAAAGGTATTGAGGAAGAGTGAGATCGATCTATAAGGGTTATGAGATCGATCTGCCTATTACTGGAGTTGAGGAGATCGATCTGATCTAGGAAGAGATCGATCTCCCTTAAAGTAAAGAAAGTAAATCGATCTTCAAGATCGATCTACACTCAAACAGAGAGCTTATGAGATCGATCTGGTAAGGAAGAGATCGATCTTCTCAAAGTCAGAGAGCTAAGGAGATCGATCTGGGTTATTGAGAGATCGATCTCCCCACTACGAGATTGCATCGCAGATCGATCTGTAGATCGATCTTGCCTCAAACAGAAAGATTGGAAGATCGATCTGCCTATTCGATAGATCGATCTCCCCTAACATTTTCAAATAAGAGATCGATCTGCTTATATATGAGATCGATCTCCTTGTGTTATTTTGCTTTGATCTTGCAGGACTTATAACTAAGAGATCGATCTGGCCAAAATGGTAGATCGATCTGGCATTCTACTGGAGGTACCCAACGGCTAGTTCTGCAAAAATCTCAACGGCAAAAACAGCATTTAATGCTCCAACTACCAATCCTTCAGTATTTAACCAAGCATTGAAGACAATGAGAATAGAGACACTATTGCTGTACATTTCTTACATTCTCAAGAGTTTAATACTTTCATTCCTTGTGTCTTCATTCCTCATTTATTGAGTTTGTTGTATAAGCTTAAGTGCAAAAGCTGTAATTGTCCTACCCACATTAAAATCTTGATTCTGTATTCATCCTTACCTTAAGAGAGAAGAGGATTGTTCCTCAATGAGATAAAAATTGTAAAAGGGTGAATACATCTTTGTATTGCAAAGGGTAGAGAGGTTATTCCTTAACCTGAAAAAGGAACATTGTAACTTCAGTTGAAGAAGAGAAAGAAAGCACTTGACAAGAAGGTCAAGGAGAGAGGACGTAGGCAAGAGTTTGGCCGAACCTCTATAAACGATTGTGTTTGTTTCTCTCTTCCCTATCTTGCATTATCTTGTTTAATTTCATTATTGCTCACTTTCATTTGCTGATTAAATTAGGAGTAATTTAAAATTTCCCATTAACGCTAGAAAACCGATTCACCCCCCCTCTCGGTAGAGCCAATAGTCCCGATTCAAGTGCAGGTATTGTTTACTCTCTTCTCCAATTTGCAGTTCTGTCTCTAGGTATGCTCACTGATTGTCCTATACTTTTGCTCCCGGTCTGTCCGCTTCTGCTCCAGGTACTGCTCCAGTCTGCTTTTGCTGCACATTCTTCGAACTGCCTAGCTCACCGCAACATCGCACACAGCTCTGCCAGATAGTAGGCACGTCTTTCTCCGTTGCACTGTCCTGCACTGCACTGCTTCATTCCCCAGGTGCTGTCCGCGATCCTCTGTTTAGCTGCTTGTCCTTGGTCTGCTTCAAATGCTGCCTCAATGTCTATCTTCTACTACAATACTGGCACATACTCTCCTGAGCATGATCACTCACTGCTCTTGGTTCCAGGTACTGGTGTGCTGGTTCGATTCAGTGCATGAGTCCTGTTGCTCCAGGCTGCTGTGCATCTACTACTACTGCTGTCCTATACTTAAGAGATAGCCAATATTGAATAAAACCCAAACAGAAAATTATAACATGATTCAATGATCTAAAAACATGAATGCAGCAATATAAACTCTGTAAAACCGGTATGATAAAATGCAGTAAACAAATAAGCATATTAATCAAATAAGTTCTGCTTAGATCACCATCCAACATACATTCTTCAATCACCCGAGCATCACAGCATGAAGCAATGAACCAACAAACAACTAAATGCAAAAAATCATAGGTGAACAGTAAGTAGACAATGAAACAGAGGATAATAGAGTAAAAGAAAATGGTTCCTGTCCACTGCTCCCGTGAAGCTGTAATGCACAAATTGTTCTTAGCTCATAACTCTTTAACACCGATCAGCAACCATAATCATTTACTAATCCAGCAAATAACAAACTACAATGAAGATGAAATAGAATGCAGTAAATGACTAAATGCAAAAAACATGGAAGTTATACTCTAACTACATACAAGCACCGAATAAGAAAAAAAAATGCAAATACAAGATGAAATAAGGAAAGAATAAGACAAGGAAACAAAGCAGCAAATGATTATAAAACCGAAAGGATTAAATAACAGTTTCATTTCCACATTGTTCATGAGCTTCAAAAAAATGAAAATAGGAAACTCATGATCATCCTCCTCGGGTAGCTTAATTTCCTTCTCCAGCCGTGACTCCACATAGCTCTTGATGTGGACAAATGCTTTGCATCATCCCACATCAAGGCAACATAATAAAAGGGGAGAAGATTGAATGAAGATATCCTGCAACCCGATTGCTCAAACAGGGACAAATCGAAGGCTAAAGAAAAGCTAATGGTTTATCAAACAAATGAAGAAATGAATATGGAAACTGAGAACTTGATACTGAAAGCCTTAAAATTTCTATTTAAAACATCACTAAATAAGAAACATCCAGCAATGGATTTTTGCAAACCGAACAAGAAGAAAAAAAAAAAGATGAAACCGATTGCTAATGAAATTAGAGAATGAAACAAATAATTTCATAAAGTGAATAGTGAATGAACAGTAAACAACTTTGTAAAACTATGCGGAAATTCTAAGGAAAACTTTTAAAATTAATCTAAAAGCTATTCTACCCTAACCTACCTTACTCCTACTCCTACTCTAGTTTCTACTTCTACCCTAAACTACTTGATTTTTCAATTGCCATCACATTCTATTTATATACAAACATAGGGGTACAATGGTAAATTTTTATCCTAGATGAGTTGGCATTGTTTGGCCACTTGTCTTCATTTGATTTGCTGCAGAGTAGATATTTCCATGTCATCAGTCTTTTTGTCCAATTAGCTATACGATGTGGCCCGACGTGTGTCCTCAAGAGGGTTGGCACGGTGTTCGTCGATTTATCATTTCTGAGCAAATAAAAATATGACACCTGGTATCACGCGTGTCCAGACGACTGGTGATTCATTCTGCAAATTGGAAGTGGTCCAGTCTCCTTTAGCCCGTTTTCAGCCTAATTTCGACTGAAATGACTGAGTTTCATCCAGATTTAATTTATCTGCACATTAAAGAATTTTAATTAAATAAAGGGGATTATTAATGAAATAATATGGGTATTAAATAAATAATTATGAATTTAAGCACAAATAATTCTATAAAAAATAGAATTATCAATTTTCACCCTGACATTTCCTCACTAAACTGAAGGTGTGGTAGGTGGCTGCCAAATCGAAAAATGTACAGGACGAAGTCAGTGAAAGTAAGGAGATATGATGCTCTATTGACAACTGAGCAGTTCGGTAGCTAAACAAGCGGAACTGATCGAGAGTGATATAGGAAAGAAAGAGTGATGAGCATGAATTTGAAAAAAACAGAGAGGAGACATTTGAAGGCTTGGTAGTGAAGAGAATGAAATGAGGGAAAAAATAGAAATGGCAGGAAATGAGAGAGGAAGACTAGCCTAGAAACTGCTAGGTTCTATGGAAGCCGAGAACTAGAAGGAAGTGGATTGTTGTTGTTAAAGAAGGCTGAAGCAGAGAGAGAGAGCTCATGGTTAGCGAGGGAAAGTTGTGTGACAGTGAGGCTCTGGAAAACAAAGGTCTCCAAGCCATGAAGGTAGCAGTGTGAAGCTTTGAACGGAAGGAAGACGAATGCTATCACGGCTGCTAGGTACTCTCGGCGAAATGGAAACAAGCAAGGGAATTTGAATACTGGAGCTTTGTAATGACCTTTTTTACCACACATTTGGTTGAGTTACGAGTCGATAACATATCAAAATCCATAAATCCGCCTATTTATTTTAATTTAACCTTATATCGGTATCAAAAGGCTAACAAAATTGAGACCCAATTTTTTTATAATTTTTGGTATTATAGAAGCGGTCTAATGCCTTCTAAATCTTTTATATCGGTATAAACGGCCTAGGATGCATATCTACAAATCCACAAAAAATTACGTGAATTTATCTCTAGCAGCACACAGAATTTTCCTTACCTCGGTGACTGCCCGTAGCTTCAATATCTTAGCGCCTAGAATTAGTAGATCTGGTCTACTCGGTTAATTTCTTGAGGACTCTTTCCTTCGATTTTTTTCCCAATTTTCAAAACCTTTGTAACTCCTTTTCTATCCCTAAATATTTTTATATATTTATATATATAATTATATATATATATATATAAATACTTCTTTTTCCTTTCCCCCCAACTCCTTCTTTTTTCTTTTCTTTTTCTTTCTCTCTTCCTCTTCACTGATCACTCGATTCTCGGCTTCCTTCCTCTTGACACTGCTACATCATCCATCACCCATGTTCTAACCACCATTTTCATTCTCTTCCAACACTGTCTTCGGCCTCGTTCTTCCTCCCAGTTTTGGCTCTCAAGTTCACGTCCTTTGCTCTGTTTCATTAACTATTCGTGCTTCGATTTAACCCTCTCATCACCGTTCCTCGGCATCACCTTTCTGCTGATGTCACCACTTTATCCTTCCTTCACGGCCTGCTATCATTCCCGTTTCTTCTCTTGCAACCACCGTCCCAGCACCTCCTCTATCCACCTCTGTTTCCTTTGTTCAGTTTCTTTCTTTTCCTCGCCTATTTTCTCATGATTTTGACGCCACTACTTCACTGTGGCTACTGTTTTTCGTTTCTCTTCTCTCCTTCTACTGCTCCCTTTTCTATTTTAGTTTCAAGGACTAACAGAATTGGAGTCTCGATTTTTCCACCTTTAGATACTGGCCGAGAGGTTCAGCCTTCCTTTCCTCCTTCTATTATGTTTCAGGCGTGCGACTGTTGCTCCTCAATCACGCCTCCCCTCTTCCAAGTATTCTCTTTACCAATTTCCTCTCTTTTCTCTGCCTAATCAGACTCCTCACCAGCTCTGTTTCAATGGTATTTCTCTCTACCATAACTGCCCAACTTCAGTTCTAATACATATATACACATTTCTTCAACATTTCCTCTCACCGTGACTACCAACCACAACAGACTTATGGACTTCGACCCTTTCTTCCCTGCTGCCTTTTTCGAACCCCTTTACCTGCCTCGATCTTTTCTACCATACGTTTTCCTGCTTGTACCCCTTTCATTTCATTCTCCCACCTGCTCTCTACTGCTATAAGCTGTATTCATTTCGGTTTTTGTTTTCCTGTTCTCCTGCTGCAGCTTCAACATGTATTATATTATATTATATTATATATATATAAATACATATATATATTATATATGTTTACTCCTACACTCCAGCTTTCCCTAGGCAGACTAACTTTTGTCCTCGTTTCATAGCCGAACACCATCACAACTTCCCTGTTGCAGCTCCCACTTTGTTTTCCTGCCTTGCCTCGATATTCTGCTGCAGCCTTGGTACTTACGTGTGTGTGTATATATATATCCATTTATCATCACATCCTCATACATTTTATCTTGCTCAATGGCTATCGGTCAATGGTTGTGCATGCATGTATTATTGTTTCCATGTATATACATATTTATGCATTGACTTGCATATATATATATATATATATATATATTTATATCTTGGTATACAATTGTATTTATATATATATATATATACATATATCTATTCAAATGCATCCATACTCATCTTATCTTTAGAACTAAGGTACTTGATTAACTTATTTCTTTCAAGTACAAACATTTAGGGTATTTACATTCTCCCCACCTTAGGAAATTTGGTCCCCAAATTTAAAATTATATCAATTCTCAAACAAGTATGGGTATTTCTCTCGCATTAGGCTTTCTAATTCCCACGTGACCTCTTTTGAAGTGTGATACTGCCATAAAACGTTGACCAGAAGAATCGTCATAGACCGCAATGCCTTTTCTTTCTTGTCCAAGATTCGAATCGATTTCTCCACATACGTCATATCCTTTTTCAACTCCAGTGGCTCATACTTAATCACGTGCGTAGGGTATGAAAGATACTTGCGTAACATTGAAACATGGAAGACATTATGAATACTTGATAATTCTAGCGGTATAATGTCAGTTTGTAAGCTTTGTCTCCCATTGAGTCTAAGATCTCGAAAGGTCCAATATAATGAGGACTCAACTTTCCTTTCTTCCCAAACCTCATTATACCCTTGGATGGAGAAACTTTCAGAAACACCGAATCTCCTATAGAAAATTCCAAGGGTCTGCGTAGACTTGGCAATCCGTGTCTCTGTGTCATAACACGACATGACACGAATTAAAACATGACACGAATTTATGAAACATGAACACGACATGAATTATAAAACGTGTTTGAAACGTAAATACGAACACGACACGTATTTTATACGTGTGACACGTGACAGTACACGGTTGACACATTATGATTATTTGTGTCACACGACACGACACGATAAACATAAAAAATATAACCGACACGAATGACACGATTAAAAAAAAACATAATCAAAAATGAAAAAATCATAATATTTATTGATTTACAGCAATAATTTAATTTAAATTCTTATTATTATTATACAACTCATTTAAAAAATATATTTTATTATTAATTTCTAACATTGGTAAATGCTTAGAAAAAAATCTTTTTGGTCAAGGTTCAACTCCACCCACAAGTATATATTATTTTCATGTCTTACACGTGTATCGTGTATTCGTGTGACACGATTTTCTTCAACGTGTTTCTCGTGTCATGTATGTATTAATCGTGTACTCGTGTGACACGATTTAAGAAAACGTGTTTCCGTGTCTTATACATGTTTTTCCATGTCTAACACGGTTAAACACGGAAATTATCGTGTCAAAATTCGTGTCGACACGACTAAACACAAAACATGAACTTTTCAAACACGAACACGATTTTTTGTATCGTGTCACTCGTGTCGTGTCTACATTTACAGGGTCTAGGTATGTGCCTTTAGTCAGCATAACTCCTTTACCTACTCTGAGCTATTTTCAACCTCTAACAAATCAATCGAACATCCTTAGAAGCTAGTTTAACCAAATCGGGAGCAAATATCTTTCATTCACCCATTTCTTCCCATCTGATTGGCGACTGACACCTTCGATCTTGTAGTGCTTCATAGGGTGCCATTCTAATACTTGAGTGATAACTTTTATTGTACACAAACTCCGCTAGTGGTAAATGGTCATCCCTGGAGCCTTTAAAATCTTGAGCACAAGCTCTCAACATATCCTCCAATGTCTGAATGGTTCTCTTCGTCTGCTCATCAGTCTGAGGATGGAAAGCTGTGCTAAAATTCAGTTGAGTTCCCATAGCTTCTTGAAAATGTTCCCAGAAGTGTGAAGTGAACCAGGAATCTCTTTCAGATACAGTACTTATTGGTACGCCATGTAGTTTTACAATCTCCCGTACATATAGACCCGCTAGTGCACTCAAAGTATCAGTGGACTTCATAGCTAGGAAGTGGGCGGACTTTGTTAACCTATCAATGATTAACCAAATCGTATCATGGTTCCTCTGGGTCCTTGGCAACCCCATAAGGAAATCCATGGTAACATGCTCCCATTTCCATGTGGGTATCAGTAGAGCCTGTAACAACCCTACAAGTTTCGATGTTCTACCTTAATCTGCTGACACACAAGACACCGAGCCACGAATTCTGCTACATCTTTTTTCATCCCTGACCATCGATACACCTTTTGTAAATTTAATACATCTTACTACTTCTTAGGTGCAATGTATACCTCAAGGAATGAGCTTCTATCAATATCAATTTCTTCAATTGTGTATCATCGGGAACACAAACTCTACCTCTGAACCTCAATAGACCATCGAGGCTAACTTCAAAATCTGTCACAGTGCCCAATTAGATATGACTAGCCATATCTATACAATATCGATCATTACGTTGGTCCTGTCAAATTTTGTCAATCAAATCCAATTTTATTCTCAGGTTAGCTATCACACCATAATTGGAAATGACAGATGGCTCAATGTCCAAGTTGAGGTTTGCAAACTGCTCCAACAGTTTGCATTTTCGAATCATCATGTACGATACCATCCTGATGTTCTTCCTCCTTAAGGCGTCTGCTACTACGTTAGCCTTTCCCGAGTGGTACAAGATTTCACAGTCATAATCCTTTAGATACTCTATCCACCTCTTCTGCCTCGTATTCAACTTCTTCTGCAAAAATATATACTTCAGGCTTTTATGATCTGTGAATATCTGAAACATCTCTCCATATAGGTAATGGCATAATTTTTTCAGTGCAAACACTACAGCTGCCAATTCGAAATCGTGAGTCAGATAGTTCCTCTCATGATCTTTTAGTTACGGGAACCATAAGCAACTACCTTCCCATGCTGCTTCGACACACATCCTAGACCTTGATTGGAAGCATCTGTATAGACCAAGAAGCCTCCTGAACTAGCAGGATAGTCAATATAGGTGCGGTGGTTAGTTTGTGCTTCAACTCTTGGAAGCTCCTTTCACATGCGTCACTCCACTCAAACTTAACAATTTTCTTTGTAAGTCGTGTTAGATGAGCAGCCAACTTAGAGAAACCCTCAACAAACCTTTTGTAATATCCAACCAAACCCAAAAAACTCTAAATCTCAGTAACAGTCTTGGGTCTTTCCCAATGTACTATAGCCTCAACCTTAGATGGATCTACAGACACCCCGTCTTTAGACACAACGTGACCCAGAAATGCTATCTAACTCAACCAAAAATCACAGTTGCTAAGCTTGGCATACAACTTCTTCTCCCTGAGGGTTTGTAAAACCATTCTCAAATGCTACTCATGTTCTTCTCTAGACTTAGAATACACCAAAATATCATCAATGAAAACTATGAAAACTCTATCCAGGTACAACTTAAGCACTTCGTTCATTAGTGTCATAAAAGCTGTAGGAGCATTCGTCAACCCAAAAGGCATAACCAAAAACTCATAATGTTCGTATCAGGTTCTGAAAGTTGTCTTGGGTACATCCTCACTCCTAATCTTCAACTGATGTTACCCTGACCGCAAATCAATCTTGGAAAAGATTTGCGCTCCTCGCAGTTGGTCTAGTAAATCATCGATATGAGGTAGGCGATATTTGTTCTTGATGGTCGCATTTTTTAGCAATTTATAATCAATGCATAACCTAAGACTCCAATCTTTTTTTTGACAAATAATATCGGTGCACCCCAAGGTTAAACACTCGGTCTAATAAACTCATTGTCCAACAATTCCTGTAATTGCTTTCTCAACTCTTCCAACTCAACAGGAGCCATTTTGTAAGGCGATTTTGATATCGACTCAGTACCAGGCACTAAGTCAATACAGAACTTCATTTCCCTATCTGGAGGTAGCCTTAGTAAATCGTTCGGAAATACGTCAGGAAACTCTCTGACCATTGGAATATCACTCAATTTCGGACTCACTTTATCCGTATCGATTACATAGGCAATGTAACCTTCAAAATATTTTTTATATAGTTAGTAAGAACTTTGCCAATAAACTATCAATTCTTCTTCATTACTTTTCAAAAAAACTTACAACATATTTTTTGGGCAAAATTGTCACTGTCCTATTATGACAATCAAGAACAACTTGATTTGTTGCTAACCAGTCCATGCTTTATATCACATCAAAGTCATACATATCTAGTAGGATCAGGTCTGCTAACATGTTCCTGTCTCCTATTTTAAGTCTACAATCCTTATATAGTTTCTTTATCATTTGCCTATCTTTCATCGGTGTCCTAATCGTTAGTATCTTTCCTAATGGTTCAGGTTCTACATATGGAATCAGTTCACATGCAAATATGGGCGATATAAATGAATGAGTTGCATTAGAATCAAATAAAACTACTACCTTAATATCAAAAATTAGAATGGTACCTTTGAATGCTTCAGCTGGTGCATCAGTTTCTGTCGCCTCTTGCTCTAAAGCGTACACTCGCCCCTATCCTACAACCTACTTACCATTCTCTTCTGTTGTGGCTTTCCTCTTCAGTGTAGAGGTTGTACAAGGTGCTCTTATCTGTTTTATGTACCTCTTCAGGGTTATGTTGGTATTCTCTGGACAGTCTCTGATCAAGTGTCCAATCTTAGCACATTTGAAGCAAGTCTTAGTCGTCCTATAGCAGGGCGTGTTACCATGATTTCCCCCCACAGTGTCTGCACACCTCATTATTAGGTCGGGATCCTCCGATCACGATCCCCTTAGTGAGAGCTGAGGACGGATAGATGAGAGGCTTAATAGTCTTACCCTCGCAACTCCTCATAGTTCTTCTATTGCTTAAACAGTGGCCTTCTACTCACTCTGCCACTCCTATCCCCAATTGACCTCTTCCGATCTTGCTCTTTAGCTTTGCCCATCTTGTTAGACTCAGAGGCATGCATCTCGTAATCTTGTTTACACAACTGGGCTCGATGAACTATCTTCTCATAAGTACTGAGATCCAACGGAGCTAGTCAAGCTCAAATTGAGGGCCTCAGTCCATCCATAAACTTTCGGACCTTCTTCATCTCATTATCCATGGTGTTTGAATCATATCTCTCCAATGAGGTGAACTTTAACTCATACTCATCCACGAATCTATTCCCCTAAGCCAAGTTTGAAAATTCTATTTGTAGTCTCCTCTGGGCAGTATCCAAAATGTACTTCCTCCGAAAGGCATCAAGAATTAAATCCTAAGTGATTACCCCATGCCTATTTTTTAGGATCAGTCAAGTGGACTTCCACCAGTGTTCAGCTCCTCCTTTTAGTATGAAAGCTGCAAAAACAACTTTCTCAGTAGAGTTACATCGAAAAAACCCATAAAGCTTCTCCATCTCATTTATCCAATCCTTTGCAACCACTGGATCCTTAACCCTACTAAAAGACAGAGGCTTGAATTCCTGAAAGAACCTTAGTCTGTCTAGTTCACACTCGTACCACATATCATTACTACACTGTTGTAGGGCCATTGGTGCTGGTGAATGTGGTACAGATAGGGTCTGCAGTAATGTAGTAGGCAGAGACATAGAGGGTTCTTCCGCTAGAGGCATGGGTACTATCTCGACGAGACTGCTCGAGTAGTCGATGCAGTCTGAGTAGCAGTACACGGTGGGTTATCCAGCCTAGCCATCACATGCCTGATTATATTTAGTATGGACTCCACGACCTATTTCAGAATAGAAATTTGGGCCTCGGAGCTCTGAGTATGGTTACGGGTGAGCTGTTCAGCAGTAGGGCCACCCGATCGTTCAGGCCTCTCCTCACGACCTCAAAATGACTTGCCCCATCGTCCTTTCGATCGACCTTATCGTCCACAAGCCATAACTAATCGGTTTCCTGCATTCAGTAGCAATTTCTTAGCAAAATACAGCCACGTATACCCGTTTGTATCTAAAAATGTACAGTAATGCTAGGGATATGAACTTTCCAAATTCCTCTTGCTCCTAATATCGACTCGTATTAGGCCAACCTTGCTATGATACCAATTCTATAAAAACCCTTTTTACCACACATTTGGTTGGGCTACGAGTCAATAACAGATCAAAATCCATAGATCTGCTTATTTAATTTAATTTAACCTTATAGCGGTATCAAAAGGCTAACAAAATCAAAACCAAATTCTTTTATAATTTTTGGTATTATAAAAGCGGTCTAATGCCTTCTAAATTTTTGATATCGGTATAAACGACCTAGGACGCATATCTACAAATCCACATAAAATTACGTGAATTTATCTCTAGCAGCACACAAAATTTTCCTAACATCAGTGACTGCCCGTAGCTTTAATGTCTTTGCGCCTGGAATTAGTAGATCCGATCTACTCGGTTAATTTCCTTGGGACTCTTTCCTACAGGTTTTTTTTCCTAATTTTCAAAACCTCTGTAGCTCCTTTTCTATTCCCAAATATTTATATATATATATATATATATGTATAAATATATACTTCCTTCTTCTTCTTTTTTGAATTTCTTTTTCCTTTCCCGCCAACTCTTTCCTCTTTCTTTTCTTCTTCTTCATTTCTTCCTCTTCACTGATCACTCGATTCTCGACCTCATTCCTCTCGACACTGTTACATCATCCATCACTCACGTTCTAGCCACCATTTTCATTCTCTTCCAACATTGTCTTCGACCTCGTTCTTCCTCTTACTTTTCGCTCTCGGGTTCACGTCCTCTACTCTATTTCACTCACTGTTCGCACTTCAGTTTGGCCCTCTTAGTACCGTTCCACGGCATCACCTTCCTTCTGGCACTGCAACTTTCTCCTTCCTTCATGGCCTGCTATCATTCGTGTTTCTTCTCCTACAGCCATCGTCCCAACACCTCTTCCCCAACCCCTCTATGCACCTCTGATTCTTCTGTTCAGTTTCTTTCTTTTCCTCACCTATTTTTCTCACGGTTTTCACGCCACTACTTCACCGTGGCTACTATTTTTCATTTATCTTCTCTCCACCCACTGCTTCATTTTCTATTCCAGCTTTAAGGATTAACAAAATCGACTTCTAGCTTTCTCCTCCTTTAGCTGCTGGCCAAGAGGTTCGGCCTTCCTCTCCTCTTTCTGTTATATTTCAAGCGTGCAACTGTTTCTCCTCAATCACGTCTCTCCTCTACCAGGTCTCCTCTTTACCGATTTCTTCTCCATTCCCCTTGATCAAACTCTTCACCAGCTCTGTTTCAATGGTATTTCTCTCAATCGTAACCGCCCAACTTCGGTTTTAATACATATATACACATTTCTTCAACATTTCCTCTCACCGTGACTGCAAACCACAATAGACTTATGGACTTCAATCCTTTCTTCCCTACTGCAGTTTTCAGAACCCCTTTACCTGCCTCGATCATTTCTACTTTACATTTTCCTGCTTGCACCCATTTCATTTCATTCTCTCACCTGCTCTCTACTGCTATCAGTTGTATTCATTTTGGTTTTTACTTTCCTTTCCTCCTCCTGCCGCTTCAACATGTATTATATTATATATATAAATACATATATATTATATATGTTTACTCCTACACTCCAGCTTTCCCTGGGCAGACTAACTATTGTCCTCTTTTCCTAGTCGAACACCATCAAATCTTCCCTGCTGTGGCTCCTGCTTTGTTTTCCTACCTTGTCTCGGTGTTCTGCTACAGCCTCTGTACTTACACGTGTGTGTATATATATATCCATTTATCATCACATCCTCATACATTTTATCTTGCTAAATGGCTCTGGGTCAATGGTTATACATGCATGCATTCTTGTTTCCATGTATATACATATTTATGCATTGATTTACATATATATTTATATCTTGGTATGCACTTGTATTTATGTATATATATATATATATATATACATATATCTATTCAAATGCATCCATAGTCATCTTATCTTTAGAACTAAGATACTTGATTAACTTATTTCTTTCAAGTACAAAAATTTAGGGTATTTACAAGTCCTCTCGGTCTTTCCTGGAGGTAAGACAATTTGGTAGATGTAAAAGGTGACGAGGGAGCTAGAGCAAAGTCAATATCACGACCGACTTTTTTTCCTTAAAATCACTATAAATTTTTTTTCTTTTCTGTGACCAGTTCCAGTAAAATAGTTGGGCTATGAGTCAACATCAGTCCAGTCACTTTGCTTTACCTTACCATCCATTGTCTATAGTAGTTTACCAGTAGGATCGACAGACAGTAAACTTTATTCGGAAGCATTTCATAACTATAGACACATATGTTTACATCTCGTAAATATTACATCCATGTACATTAAAGGGCTATTATATGTTCAGATACAATAGCTAGATAATTATGTATACCTTATTGTATGATGGGAAACTACGAGTGATAGGAATCTAGAACTGGCGCTGACTCTCTATCTATGACAAGTGCTCTATAGAGAGGGGAAAATGAAGGGAAGAGCACAACTTGCTTAGTAAGACAATTATGGAAGCCAGTAGATAACTACACTATCTACGTGCTCATAATGCCATGCAGTAAAACAATTTAGTTCCGTGTAGCAAAACAGTTTAGTTCAATGTAGTAAATCAGTTCAGTTCAGTGCAGTAAAATCATTCAGTTCAGTGCAGTAAAATCAGTTCAGTTCAGTGTAGTAAATCAGTTCAGTTTAATGCAGTAAAACAGTCAGTTCAGTGCACTGCAGTAAATCAATTCAGTTCAGTAATTCAGTAGATCAAGGTTCTAACCCATCCCTAGGGTTTACCTTATCTTAGTATAAAACATGTTCAGTTTTATTAGTACAATAATATATGAGATTATGAGTGCATAGGTAAGATTCGGTAAATAGTAGGGAGTATGATCATATCCAATGGATTTTAGGCATCACGGATCAGGTGTGTGGGATATCTAATCGCTTAGGGAGGTGGGTCAAATCCTACCCGTCAGCCAGTCAGTTCAGTAGTCCGAAGACTTAAGCATGGTACATCGTACTCCGTGTTACTTACACGGTACAACGTATTCCATGGACCCCAGTATTCAGTATCCAGTGCCATGTCTCAAAATCCAATGCGAGTCTTTGAGTGTGACACACAGTTAACACCCCGCTCTAACACGATTTTACTCATCTTATTATTTCAAAATCCAGTGCGAGTCTTTGATTGTGACTCTCAGTTAACACTTCACTCAAACACAGTTTCATTTATAGTTCATATCATAAACACGATAGATGGCTCAATTATGTAAAAACAGTACTCAAAATCGAGTTCAGTATGTACAACAGTGCAAAATAGTGTAAAACAGTGCAAGAGGGTTACTTCCCGTATCGTCACCTATCATGGAATTTCTTCCACTCAAGCACGCTTAACTTTGAAAAACATGTAATTTAATGCAAACAGTAAATTCCTGAGCCAGTCTATCATTACACTATTACAAAATAGTATTTTATGATAAAGACACTGAAATCATGCATTTCATGCATTTTAAAATCTTGCCATTCCTAGTGGCATTTTGGTAATTTTCCTATACTTTGGTTTTCATTTAGATATTTCAATATCTATATACTTTATAGTATTTAATTGTATATGGTAGGTAAGAAAATACGTATAGCTGTCTCTAATAGCTCGTATAAATCCCTTACCTGGATTTCAGTCGAATGTACTTATAACTTTTCCACTTTCTGTATATCGGTCCATCCGGCTGCCGATATGTCTCCTAGAGCTGCAGATAGATATCTATCATGTCAATCCATCTTTATAACTCATATTTCACTTCCACTACGGTATATTTAAACTATTAGGCCCGAATAATCTTACTAGGCCTTATTAGTCCTTGATGGGCCTAACTCTGTCTCAAGCCCATTCTCACTTCACTATTTATTCTATCAAAGCCCATTGGGCTCACCCGACCTATTAACACTTATTGGGTTTATCCGAGGTCCATTGGCCTTATTGGTCAATTACACCATGTGTTTGGCCCATGAAACCTCTCGGCCATAGATGGTGTGTCAAGCACCATCAAATCTAACCATGTTGATTTAGCCATCACCGTGGCTTGTCCTAGCTCACTTAGGTATTTTGGCAAACACTTGGTGTGCTTGCCTTAAGCTTTTCACTTTGTTCATTAAGGCATTTCATCAAACACCTTACATGCTTAAGTCATAAACCTATCTAATTCATCAAACTAAATGAAACTAAGCATGCTATGATTATGTATACATGCTTACCAACCTATCCATGCCTTTAAATCACATGCTTACCCATCAAAATACAAAGGCCAACTTTTGGCCAACATGTGTCCATCACCTTAGGTGATATTTTACCATACTATTCATACACCAAATCAACTCCATATAATTCATAGATTAACATATATGAAGTTGGAAGATTGAAAACTTACTTAGCTTATACTTTCCCACTTTGGTCGAAACTTTGTAGCTTCTTGGATTGCTCACTTTGGCTCCTTGATAGCCAATTCCAACATATGTTACTCCTCTCTCAATATGGAACAACTTTTGTGAAGATCACTTGTTCCAAATATGTCTCTAGGTAGGTGATTTCTAGAGAGAGAAAGCTTGAATATGGTTTGGTAATTGTGTCTCCTTGTTTGCCGAAAATGATGGGACGAGAAAGACAATGTGTTGGCTGCTATTTATAGCTTAAAAGCCTTAGCCATTAAGTCACCAATTTCAGCCACCATAATTGACTTCTTACAAAGTTTAGGTGATGGTTACCAAATTGGATTTTGCTACCTTTGTTTAGGTGATGGTTACCAAATTGGATTTTGCAACCTTTATTTGGGTGATGGTTACCAAATTGGATTTTGCTACCTTTGTTTGGGTGATGGTTACCAAATTGGATTTTACAACCTTTGTTCGGGTGATGGTTACCAAATTGGATTTTGCTACCTTTGTTTAGGTAATGGTTACCAAATTGGATTTTGCTACCTTTGTTTAGTCAACTATGGTCAAAGCCCACTTTTTCTTAACCACCATTGACTTTTCTTGACCATTGATCACGTTTGACTTTTTCTCCAAAAAATCCAAAAGTGTCATATTCCACAGTTAACACTCTCATCTCCGCGTTCTGGTCGTTTTCGACAGGCAAATATGTCAAAAACACCTTAAACGGACCTTTTCGGACGTTTAGCCCTTTTTTGGCATTTTCACTTCTTTCAACCTTATCGGGCCTAAACCAAACTAACTTTCCTTCTTGGACCCTCTATATTTTGATGTTCTGAGTCAATTTCTTAGTCGAAATGGTCGAAATCCCTACAGTTTAGCCTAAGCTCACTTTAGTTCACATTTGGCTCTTTAATGCTTTTTAAAGCAATTTCTACTGTTACTTGGACTTGGAATTGTAATACCCCATTTCTTATGATTCCTATAACCTTTATCCATGTTTCAAATGTTGAATCATAAGTGGTATAATGCAAAATTACGGGTCTTACAGGCACTCAGGTGGAGTGCAAGGGATCAAGGCCGAGAGGCTGATTATACCATTTTGTTTTAAGGTGCTAAAGGGCAAGAATAGAAAAAACTAGAGCTGAGTAAGAGGTCGGGAAGAGGAGGTGGAGCAGAGGAGTTTCCCCTCTGAAAATTGAAAACTGAGCAGTGATGAGGAGAGAAAGTGAGAGACGGTGCAAAGGGAAGGCTGAAAAAATATGGCAGTAAAGATGAGAGGATGATGATGATGGAGGTCGGTTGAAGGCTCGGGTATGGCCTAGAATGGGAAGAAACAGAGACAGAGCAAGCCGAGGAAGCTGGAACCATAACAAGAAACCACCGATGAACACAAAGTGTTGGAACAATGAAGGAGTAGGAGAGCAGTACCAGAGGTAAGGTGAAGAAGATGGCAGTGACAAGGAAGGGGCGAAGATGAAGAATGATGCCGAGAGAAGAGGAGAAAGATGGATGAACAGTGAGCTCGGGTTGTGATGAACAATAAGAAGAAGAAAAGAAAAGAAAGAAAGAAATTTTGGCGAGAAAGGAAAATAAGTTCAAAAAAAAGTATTATATATATAAGATTATATTTATATATATATATATATATATATTCAAATATTAAAGATAGAATAGTGTACACAAGAATTTGGTAAAATCCGAAGGAAAGACAGATGAAAATATTTATCTGAAATTTTTGGAGAAATAGATCGAATGGAGTGAACCTGCTGACTCGCACCACTGAGGCATCGAGGACTATAGACAGTCACCGAGGTAAGAAAAATTCTCGTGTGCTGTTAGAGATAAATATACGTAATTTATCTATGTTTTTATATATAAATTTTAGTGTAAATTTCCTATTTACCGAAATTATAAAAAACCCTAGGCCGATTTTACTACTTCAAGATTTAAGGAAAATTTTAAACTTTGCAAATCGGCGTAACTACCGATATAGATTTACTTAGTTTATTTAGATAAAAATTATGGTAATTATAGTTATTGATTTAAGATCAAAAACCTCTGGATTTGACTTCTCTGTTCCGAGTACTAGAATTTTTAATCGAAAAATGGCTAGTCAGCCTCCTTTGATTTGTTTTTGTGAAACACATTGAATTTATATGTGTTTTGAGAAAAAAATGATCTGTTTATAAAGAATTACTGATGAAATGTGCTTGAGCGCATGCTGATTGTGTCACACGGCCTGACTCGCACTGATGAGATGTGCTTAAGCGCGTGCTAACAGTGTGTCGCACGACCTGACTCGCACTGTTGAGATGTGCTTGAGCGCATGTAGACTAGGTGTCGTACGGTCTGACTCTCACCGATTTTTGAGACATAGGCGATGATTTAATCATGATGCACTTCTGTCTGTTCCATTTCTATGGTCCACGGAGTACGATGTATCGTGCAGCATGCACGCGAGTACAATGTACCGTGTCTCTAATTCTGGTTTTTTGGACATTTTGATTCTGTTCTGTGAGCTGGCTGACCACCCCCACGGTGATTGACATCCCGGCACACCTGATCAATGATTACCCAGAGTCACTAACATTGGCCAATTATCATTTTGATATCTGATATAACATTCTGCCTTGTCTCGTCTATTTGGATTTTTCGATGTGAGTGTGTGTACTGATTTAACTATATGAAACTATGCTTTTCTAATGCATAAACACTGTGGGGGCCACCTCTTAAATCCTACGGGACCAAAGTACCACACAGTTGTCACTTTAAAAGCTATATAAAGTTTTAGAACCGGTATTAATCTCAATTCCATGTTTATACTAAACTTTGCTATGAATTTCTTCGATTTTTATTTTTTTGAATTATCGGCATGGACTGTGTTATCTGAAAAACTGTTTATTCTGCTACTGAAAGTTTTGAGATTTCTGTATTTACCACAGAAAATTGATTAACGAAACTGGAAATGGTTCTGTGTTATTTGGAAATTGTTTAACTTACCGCTTAAAGTTTTTAGATTCTGTATCTACTACGGTAAACTGCATATACTATCGACATTAGTTCTGTTTTCGATTTTCAGACCTTGGTTTTTCTGAACTGCCAAATTATCTGCATATTTTCATGAGAGCCTTTATTTGGCAAATTCTTATATAGGTAGTGTATTTATCTACATGCCATGTGTTTTTCTTACTGAGCATGTTGAGCTCACCCCTTACTTTCCTCCACAGAACCCCATCAATAACTTGGACCCCTTCCGTTAGTAAGGTATTTCGCACAGCTATGGTTCCGCGGAGTATCTTTCTACGACGAAGGTATACCCATGTTTAAGCAATTCTTTTGTATCTAAAACTTTTGTAAGTATAATAATGTATACGAAATGTGTCTGGAGAATGTGAACATGACTATATTGTAAAATGACATTTACGATGAAAAATTGAAAAGCACCTCTATGGGATTTTGTTGAAATTTGTTACTAAGAACTAAAATTAATCAGACTTATTTATTGTTCTGTCCTATTATCGACTCGTAGCCCAACCAAAAATGTGTGTAATTTAGGTCGTTACTGTCACGACCCAATTCCACCTTCTTTAACCGAAAATCACTGAAAACTTTTCGCGTTTTACTGTTACCTTACCCGGTCGTGAACTAAACTCACCACACACTGTTGGGCTGTGAGTCAATAATAAACACCACATCTCATTCATTCTCAATTAATTAAAACGATGTCATACATTTGCATTTAAATCTTGTACTTATACAAGAGTATGTTTACTGACATCTACATCCCCCATAATTACAACTCAAAAGAATACTGTGCTTTTACATTGTTTAGATACAAAAAGAATCACTGTGTATATACCTCTTAGCAATGGAGATGCAGCGGGGTCCAAAATACCACGCCTCAGTCCTTACTGGGCTACTATGCACGCTCTGTAGGGGGGAAATAGAGTGGGATGAGCAACCACACGCTCAGTAAGGCAATAATGCAAGCATGGTAGATAACTACTCTATCTACATGCTGATAGTGTTATGCATAAATCATTTATGGTAGGAGCATGAGGAATAAAACTATGCCATGTGAATATACATATATATCATGTATCAAAATCATGTGCATTGGCATATAAAACATGGTAGAAACATCATGTATAAATCATCTCATGCTCAATCTCATTTAAATTCATAAAAAGGGCAATTCATTAAGAAACCTCCTTTTTAAACCAACATTATAAACCTCTTTCTCAACACATAATTGCCACCAAATCAACTCACAATCACAACCACATTTTCATTTCACAATTCACGCATGTGTATAAAAACTAGGTCACTATATCAAAAGTGTCTATCTGGACCATTCCATCATAAATCATCCTAGACCACACGCATCCAGGTGTGCAGGGTATCACGCTGGCACGAAGATGGATTATCCCTCGCCAGACTTTCTCACCACATAACCATCATGCGGTACATCGTACTCCATGGGATATACACGGTACAGCGTACTCCGCAGACTCATATCGTGATTGGGGGTGCCATTCCTAGGTCTTACCTACCCCATACCAAG
This sequence comes from Firmiana major, assembly GCA_033439115.1. Taxonomy (NCBI): domain Eukaryota; kingdom Viridiplantae; phylum Streptophyta; class Magnoliopsida; order Malvales; family Malvaceae; genus Firmiana; species Firmiana major. Next base: position 36,408,560 of record CM065908.1, on the reverse strand, counting down.
AGTTTTCCATATCCGTGAAGGAGAGCCTCCCTGCCAAACAGAGCCTCCCCGCCTAACAGAGCCTCCCTGCCTCCTCGGGCTTAAGTATGTTAGCTTAAGGATGTAGGGCTTAAGGATGTAGGGCTTAAGGATCCTTCCTTAAGAGAGCCTCCCCGCCTAACAGAGCCTCCCCGCCTCTTTGGGCTTAAGGATGTTGGCTTAAGGATGTAGGGCTTAAGGATCTTACCGTACCCATGTAGGAGAGCCTCCCTGCCTAACAGAGCCTCCCCGCCCCTCCAGGGCTTAAGGATGTTGGCTTAAGGATCCCACCGTAAGAGAGCCTCCCCACCGAACAGAGCCTCCCCGCCTAACAGAGCCTCCCCGCCTCTTTGGGCTTAAGGATGTTGGCTTAAGGATGTAAGGCTTAAGGATCTTACCAACTTTCACAACCTTATACGTGTCACAATGTGCAAACTTGTGCGAGCAAAGCTCTAGCACGACTCAGGCATCCTCTCATAAAGAGACGCGTACGAGCATAGCTCTAGTACGGTTATACTCATAAGACAACCACTAAAAATCCACGTACGAGCAGAAGCTCCAGTACGGTTTATAAACATTATCATAATTTCCAAATCAAGGTGCGAGCTAAGCTCCAGCACGTTTCATACAAATGAAAACATAGAAATCCAGCGCGAGCGAGGCTCTAGCGCGATTTATGTCATACAAATATGATAGGCGGCTCATACACAATCAAACAATCCCGGCAATCGGGTTTAGCACTCATAAATGCTTTTCCACAACAACCATACAATACTAGCCGACCCATCTACTAGCTTGCTTAAAACCAAGCAATTTCATTTTGAAAGCATCAAAACATTAGATTTATGCAATTATTAGCCTTACTATCCCATTTCATAAAATCCACTTCAAATCCAAAACCACGCATATACTCCTCATCATTCACGAATACCATCAATCATTTATTTGAGCAACCATGCATTTCATAAAACACCCAATATTCACCCACAAGTTCAAAGTACGAGCAGCTACCTCTATATACTCACAAAATTCCCTTACCTGGAATCGCGATGCGTGATTCCACTTCCTTAAGCTGCTTACTCGTACGGTTCGATTCATCTTCAACGAACTCTTCGGGACTGCACAAAATCATATCCCGCATTATATTCGATCCATATAATATGACATCGTGCGTTCACTATAGTCAATTCGACCTATAGTTTTCTATTAATGCTTATATGGCCTCGTATCATTACTTTACCCATAACTCGAGTCTATGGATCTTCTTAGGCCTATTAACTTATTCCAAATCGATATTAAATTGACATTAAGCTCATAGTGTTCATATTCCATGAATTCCCTCACTATGGCATTTACCAAGCATATACATACCCATTTTCACAATTCCTCTAAACTCACAATGTAATCTCATTTAACCATCTAAAATCATAATCATTACCTCAATAACAACTTTAGCATGCCCATAAATCATAAACTCATTCAACCCATTCTAGGTTTTCTAGGTCACACCAATTCCACCACATCCCTAGATAATTTATCCATCAATAGTCATGCCAAACAACTCCAAAATCAATTAAATAGACAATGTATTTGGATTGGAGTGTTAGAATCTTACCAAATATGATTTTTCTTCTTGCTCCAAATGGAAATGCCCTTAACTCCTTCAATACCAATAATGGAAAAATGCCTTCACACTATGTTGTTCTTCTCTTTAATAAGAACAACTTTGCCTCTAATGGTCTCTCTTTAATTCTTGCTGGAAATGGCTGATTTTAGAGAGGGAAAGTTAGGTTTTTGGGTTGAAAGTGAAAGGTTAGTGTTTTTCCCGAGATTTCCTTATTTTTAGCCCTCCTTATATAGAAATAGCTTGAGGAGATCGATCTGGTCCAAGAGGAGATCGATCTGGCCCCTTAAAATCCCTCTTTTTCACGGCATTTTTAAGCCTGAGATCGATCTGTCGAAGCATGAGATCGATCTGTCTAGGCATGAGATCGATCTGTCGAAGCATGAGATCGATCTGCTCCCAAACAGAGAGCTAAGGAGATCGATCTGGGTGCTTGGGGATCGATCTTTTCACTACAGAATGCTTGGGAGATCGATCTGGCTCCATTGGAGATCGATCTGCTCTATTCTTTCGCCCAAATAAGAGCATTCTGGCTCTTCCAGATCGATCTCTCATCCTATGAGATCGATCTGGCCTTCATGTTTTCTAGATTTCCTACAGTTTTCTTGCTGCAACTCATACCAACACATCCTTAATCTATTTCCATGGCCATTTTCTCATCCATCCACCTTTATAACTTGAAAATGGCATCCATTCATACCTTATGCACATTGAAACTTGTGTTCATTCATTGTATGTCCAAAGGTATGCTACATGAAACCAAATGGAAGCATAACTCCATTCCATTTTACCACACTACTCATCTTGAGTTTCAATCACATCCATCACTTGCCAGAACTCATTTCTTCATATTCGTACTCAATGAAACTTGTATGTACGTTACAATTCATATTACACATACATACATTGAATCCATGGACTTACATCAATCATACTTTACATTCGAGTCCATTCATATTATTTGATCCAATTACACACATTACCATTATACATATACGGGGTCTTACAGTTACAAAGTTGGTATCAGAGCAAGGTTGACCTGATACGAGTCAATATTAGGAGTAAGAGAAAATTTAGAAAGTTCACATCCCCAACATTATTGTATATTGTTTAGATACAAACGGGTATACCTAGCTGTGTTTACTAAAAAACATTTGTGTCATTAAATGAAGAAAAACTAATAGATATGACGGATAGGTATTATAACCATAGAAGTAGACGAGAGGGATTCATTTCTCGAGGCTGTAAAAACAAGCCTGAGAGATAGAGGGAATCCTCATCTGAATGTACACCTTATAGTTTCACCGAAAATTATGAAGTCCACTATGTAAGATTTGAGCGGGACATGGAAACAATGATGATATTGTTTGGTCAAGTGATAGCAGCATAATAATAATGATGATGGTTAAAGTTTGAATGTGACTTAGAGAAAGACTGAGACAATTTCGGAAGATAGTACACTATTATATACTAGAGTCAAGAATTCCATTGTAATGGAAAACTAGATAAATGAATTGGAAAACCTATATGGATTCTTAAGGTACGACAACGAACTTAATATACTGAGGCAATTTGAGAGGTTTGAGCCTCCGTTTTTTTTTTTAAGTGGGGTTAAGAATTTAGTGGTTTCAGAAGATTGGATAAATGAGGTGGAAAAACTCTATGATTTTAGAAGTAACTCTACCGAGAAAGTTGCTTTGTCAATTTTATGCTAAATAATTGGAGAAATCATACGAATTTCTAAGAAGCACTACTATAAGAAGATAGCTTTGTGGAAGTTCCCCCGATTTTTCTGAGGACTCAACAATTAGAGAGTTATATGAGATATATATTTCTGGATATCTTTAGATGGTAACATATCCTGGATATGGCACAACGAAAATTACTGAATGAAATGTTTGAATTGGACATAAGGAATAAGATTGTGGATGAATATCAAACTAAATTTATAGTTTTGGAAGAAGTATAATCCGAATAAGTGGAGATGTGAAATGAAAGGAAGTCTAGAAGCTCATAAGAGATACTGGGATCCTCAAACAAGCTAGGTTAGCTCTATTTGGTGTTATTTTGAGGAAGCAGTACTGGTGAGTGTCGAATTCAACCAAATTTAAATTACTAGTCTTACCGAAATTTTGCTGTAACGACGACTCCAGGTCGAACCCTAGAGACTAGTAGATTATTTATCATGCAATAGCTAAAATAATTGGGGGTGTAGTTTAGTACAATTAAAATCTTAAAATAGAATTGATGTTCAACAAATTATGAAAAAGGTAAACCAAGATTAACAACTAAGATTCAAAGGAACTGCCCAGTAATTAACAATTGATCCTTAACACCTAATTTACCGTCTTATCTTTAATTATTTAGCTAAGTTATTATCTCCCATCAACATAATATCTCTTCTTCCCTGCTATCATTAACTCAAGCCTAGCACTATAATTAAATTCTTATCCCTAATCTAATCGGTTTTGATGTAATCCTATTTAGACTAAGAATAGCATTAACACTCTAGGAAGACTACTAAACCGAATAACACTTCAACCATAGGTTGAATGTTTAATTCGTTTTACTGTTTCGCTTAGAGTTGACGAACCCTAATTACTGCTGATTCTGATTTCTATCACAACAATTAAGGATTGTGAAAATTTCAGATAACATACAATCATATGCGAAGATTATCTAATTGGCCAAAACATATAATTTTTTCATGCAATTGAATCAATTAATACCAAAAATAATAGATAATTAAATCAAAAGATAGTTTAGATCAACAAACTGTATTTCTCAATTGTTGAAATTATTGGATTCGATTCCCTTTGTAAACACCATAAATTTTATGTACTTGGTTATATCCATGATCAACAATTTAATCATTGGGATTAAGGATTTTGTTCCATTAGTCAAGGAGTTAAATTAAACTTATATTATTATATAGTGAGACTTGGAAGAATTAATTTAATTAATAATACATTAACCCTAAGAATGAATATCTATGGGAAGTGGGAATAAAATTATATACTTTTAAGTTAGAAAACATCTATATAAAAATATAAATACAAATAGTAAATTAAACTCACTTTTATACATGTTGTAAAGGAAATCTATCAAGAACAAAGATATATATATATATATATTTACATGTACGAATAATAATTTCTTCAAATTTAGTATATGGGTATGTACATATATAAATGCATATAGGTGTATATATATATATATGAAGCTATGTACAATATACATATATAAGTATATATATACCTATACACTCTACATGGGCTAAGGAATTCCATCAAAGGAATACACTTGTAAGGGAAATAATAGGCAAGAGGCGTGAAGTCAAAAACGTGAAGGGCGATAATGGGGTTATGATCGGGGAGAGATGTGAAGGGGAGAGAGTCTCATATTGCTGTTGTTTTTAGCAGCCTAAGAGAAGGAAACAACAGAAAAAAAATAATAGCAGTTGTAGACTGCAACAATGAAAGGCAGAGGAGTATAATGAAAACAGGAAACAAGGAAGTCGGTAGGGTTTGCTGAAGGAGGGATTGCACTTTGATGTAGGAGGAGAAGAGGGGTACAGCACAATGGAGACCACTCAGTAGAAGGGATAAAAAAATGAATGATGCTGACACCCGTACAGCTTGGGAAATGAGGAAATCAAGAAAAAATAATGAAAAGGGGTAAAAAACTCTGGCTACAACAGGAAGCTAACTGATTGGGCATTGCAGTGAAAGCCAGTGGAGAAAGAAGTGGGAAAACTGGAGAAAGTGACAGAAAGTGGAATGGGGAAGAAGTACAGTGACAGGGAAGGAAATAGAGAAGACGTGCGAGGCTAAAAATTTGGATGGAAACCACAGAAGGTAGGTGAGAACGGGGAACACGAGGAGGAAAGAAATGAAGATGGTAGGAAATAGAGGAAAGAGGAATTTGAGAGAAACTATATGTATATACACACTCCAAGTAAAGCATTCACCATTTTTTTCTCCTGCCACCACCATCTAAAGTTGACCAATTCTGATTGAGGGCAACTACTATTTACGCCACTCTTCCTTCGGCTTCTTCCTTAAATTTGCAAGGTGACCAAACTTAATCCTGGCAAATTTCTATTGCCAGTGTTTACTACCATCATCGTTTAATACTTCCCTGATTTTCCCTATTCACCATTACCACAGCTTCACTGTCATCCAACAGTCTCGTCGATCGCCACCCACTGCTCTGTTATTGCTGTATTGTCTCTCTCATGCAGTCTTGCTACTGCTCCATACTTGGCTACTCTCGCCCCTTTGTATCGTCTACCGCCACCTTCTTCGTTTCCTCCAAGTTTACCGCCATCATCATCCTGTTGTCACTAAGCTATCTCCTTACACCATCGTCATTGCGGCCTTAGCTGCATCTTGCCTTCTCGCATCCATTCTCGTAATCAATTACATCCTCGTAACTTCCTACTATACTACTAACATTCCCAATACCACTGATTCGCTCTACCTTTCCTCTCCATTGTACCACATACTGTCACGACCCAAACTACCCAAAAATCAGAGTTAATTTTTTGCGTTTTGTTTATTTACTTAAATTCTTACCTGTCCTCGAATCGTGACCACACTCCACTAATAATTGGGCTGTGTGTCAATGCCAGTCCCACCATACATTTACCATATAACTTAATTCTTTTTCAGTCATTTATAAGTGTTTACAATATTTATACATCCCCTAGAGTCACTTACAAACATGTTACTGTGCTATGCTTATTTAGATACAATTTGTACAAGTGTATATACCTTAAATGATGGGCAGCAGCGGATATCCGGAATGCAGTACTCAGTCGCCTCAACGTCTACTGAAGATTATCTGTAGGAGAAAATGAAAGGGGTGAGCACATCAAGCTCAGTAAGGCAATCCTACGAACAAGTAGGTAACCATACTACCTACATGAACGTGGTGCCATGCATAAACCACCCTTTCTCCACACATTTCAAAACAGATGATATGAGTTATGATGTTATGTAAATTCATTCGCATGGTAAAATTCAACATGCAATTATTTCAAATCATTTCTTTCTCATTTAAAAATTTCACAATAAAGTCAGGACTCGACCCCTCCTTCGGGTGATCTTGACTCTCACAAGACCATGAAAATCGGTTTACATCACACATGGGTTTAAAAAGCATGGCAATAATCATCATGCACATTTAATTTAAAACTCGGTTTGATCTCATCAAAATCAGCGACATGCGAGACTAGGCAACATCTGTATATCGGTAATAACCAGGACTATGGCCGTGTGTCCTCGTGAGCCCCTCTGTTACACGGATCCTAGTGTGCGAGGTCTCACCCTGATCGGGAACCGCCCGGGAGGTGGGTCAATCCAACCCGTCAGTCTTATCTGATCCCACGCAACCAAAGATGCCAACGTATCCGAAGATACCAACGTATCACAAAGATACCAACGTATCACAAAGATACCAACGTATCCGAAGATACCACGCATCCGAAGATGCCACACGTATCCGAAGATACCACGCATCCGAAGATGCCACACGTATCCGAAGATACCACACGTATCCGAAGATACCACGCATCCGAAGATGCCACACGTATCCGAAGATACCACGTATCCGAAGATACCACACGTATCCGAAGATACCACGTATCCGAAGATACCACGCATCCGAAGATGCCACACGGTACAGCGTACTCCATGCTACTTGCACGGTACAACATACTCCATGGACCCATATCATATCTCAATACTCATGCCATGTCTCAAAATACACGTGCGAGCCTATTTAATCAGTGACACACAATCTACCCGATGCTCCAAGCACGTCTCATCGCATGTTCTCATAAAGTCAGTGCGAGCGATGCTCAACACTCTCATCAAATCAAGTAAAACTAGTGCGTTTTAATTGTCAGAGCCCGTATTACATCCCCATAAGGCCGCCAACCTCATCCCTCACTCTCACCCCACTTAAGAGGTCTTTTGAGCCTGTTGGGCCTTTTGGCTGACTCCAAGGGCAGACAGCGCTACTCTCAACAAATCCAGTAAAACTAGTGCGAGCTAGGCTCTAGCACTCTATATATGAATCACTTGAAAATCTTATAAAATCTGGTGCGAGTTAAACTCCAGCACCTTGTCTCGAAAAAGCATGTGAAATCTGGTGCGAGTTATACTCTAGCACCTATGCATGTAAAACTCTAGTGCGAGCTCTAGCTCCAGCACTAATGCATGCATCACACAAATCAAACATCGTGCGAGCTGAGCTCTAGCACGTCACATATCCATAAAAACACGTAGGCGGCTCTGTTTCCTCAAAACAGTTTTCAAAACAATTATATCGTTGAAAGTATGCAATGCTGTGCATTTTCTTTCAAGGTTAGCCAGCCTACTCATGCATGCATTAAAATGTCTCCAGAACGAGCAGAAACCTCTTGTTCTTGCTCCTTCCAATTTTTCCTAAATTTGTAAATTTTACCCTTAACAAGGGTATTTTGGTAATTTGCCCATTCGGGGCACTAAAATTATTATTTGACCTCTAGACCCTTCAGATTATTTTTAAAGACTGCATATGAACTTGAAATTTTGTAAAGTTACCTCTAGCAATCCGCAGAATTCCCTTACCTTATTTTCCTGTAGAGTCTGACCTTTTCTTTTCCACTGTTGTCTCGTCGCGCAGTCCGATATGCTCCCAATCAAATGCCCGGAACTGCGTATCAATATTCCTCAGGTCAGATATCATACAATTTAATTGTATTTCCTATTTTATGAGCTTAATTTAAATCATTGGGCCCGTTTACCCCTATTGGGCCCGATTGCACCTTAATGGGCCTTAATCGGCCTTAAGCCCGTTTTCCACTTAATTTTCACTTTATCGAGGCCTATTGGCTCACTGGGCCCACCAACAATTTATTGGACCTCGTTCTAACTCTCGAATAGCTAAATTTATTATTTACGACAATTTATCTAAATTTCCATAATTTATTTCAATTTATGCGGAATTTAAATTCATATCACTCATAACGATGTAATTTGTCGTAAATAATGGTTACTTACCCGAGATTCCATGGTAGTACGAAATTCGAGGCTGTCTCGAGCTCTCGTTGGATGCCAATTGTCGAGCTACATAATTTCATAATTTTTCGGGTAAATTTCCAGTCGAAAATTAATTAAATAAAATATTCCAAAATTTAAATCGGTCAATTTCGACCGCTTACCGACTTACCCGAAGCTCGATTGCATCACTGGAATTTTTCTCGATTTTTCCTCTTTTTCTTTTCCCCTTTTTCTCCTTCTTTCCTCTCTTTCTTGGCTGAACCGGTTCAGTCCGATTCAGACCGGTTCGGACCGTCGGTTCACCCCTGTTCACTCCGGTTCACCGCCTTGCCGGCCGATTCTCCGTCGGCTTCCACTGCCAGCAGCTCCGCTGGGTCGTCCGCATCACAGATCAGCTCTCGGTTTCACCCAAGTCCGCCGGAAGGTCGCCGGTCCGGCCGTTCTCTTTTCTGCCGTAGAAACCCATTTTTTTCTTCCGCTATTTTCCGCATTTTTCGGCAGCTTCGCCGGTCGTGGCTGCCACCAATCGGCTCACCGACGCTTGGGGAACAATCGGCTGTGGTCGGTCGGTGCCGAATCGTCGCCGGTCGTCGGGATCGGCTTCTATTCTCTCGGTTTCGATTTCTCCGTTTTGCTCCACCGTTCGCCGCCGTTCGCGTCTCTGTTAGGCCGGTGGTGGGTCGGCCCTCGTCGGGCTTCCCTTCGTCGGCCTCCGTCGGTCGTCGTTTCGCCGGCAGGGGCTCGGCCTCTGCTTCGTTTTCGTTTTCCATTTCTTTCACGTTTTTCGTTTTCAGTTTCTTTTTTTTTTCAGATTCACTTTTTTATTATTATTATTATTATTTAATCATTAAAATACATTAAAATACCCAAAATATCTACCAAAAAAATATTATTTTATTCCAAACTCATTAATTTAATTTTTATTTAATTTATTTATTATATTTTAACCATTTTTCGGATATAATTTCTCCGTATTTTCGGGATATTGTCCCGAATGACTTTTCGGTATATTTTTCGATTATTTTTGGGATTATTTTTCTGAACTAAAAATTCCAATTAATCCTGATTAATTCCAATAAATTGATATCTTGATCAATTTAACCCAAAATAAATTTATTTCACCTTTATTGACCAAGATTTCTCAATCCATTATTTTAAATTAAATTTTTCTTCTCGAATTTATACCGACTTTCCTTCACAAATACTCATTCATTTCGTATTTTAATTAAATTCGGGTCTTACACATACAGTTGAGTCTCCCCGCAACAACCAATTGTTGTCCTATATTGATTTCCCAAGCTGTCAGCCCTCCCAAAATCACTACTACTTCCAGCATTGTTACTGTTTGTTATTGTATGCCACCTCTGTGCTGGTGCATCCCTGTTTCACCAACATGTTGCCTACAACCCCATTTGGCCTTGCTCGAGTTGTAACCCTACTATTTTGCTCTGTCGTTTCCTATCTAGCCATACCTCTCTGTTTGTGGCAGCCACGAGAAGAGGACAAAAGCTTAGGAAGAAAAGAAAAGGTAGGGAGGAAATAATAATAATAATAATAATAATAATAATAATAATAATAATAATAATAATAATAATAATAATAATAATAATATATAAGAAATCTTTAAGGATAAAATTAGGGTAGTGCCTAGTCCAAAAAAAAATCTTAATTGATATAGTAGAGAAATTATGGGCTTGCAATGATTAATGGAGACGATTGGTATTTTATTGCAGCTTTGAAAAGTAAACGGATTGGAATGGACCAATTGATTCCCGGAACTAAAGTATAAAAGAAATTTCATTTGTCACCGAGGTAAGGAAAATTCTAATGGCTGCTAAAGTTAAATATACTTAATTTCTATCACGACCCTATTTATCCAATTCGTTTAAAACTCACTGCAAATTTTTTTCGCGTTTTCCTTTTCCTTACCCGGTCGTGAACAAACTCACCACTACACAATTGGGCTGTGAGGCGGTAATAATCATTCTTTACCATTCACTTTCCAAATAAAACAAAGTATTGTTATATATCCAAATACTAAATGGTATGTTCATACATACTAAGTGTTATGACATTTACATCCCCCATATTACAAATTCAAATGATCACTGTGCTTTTACAATTGTTTAGATACAAAAAGAATCTGTGTATATACCTTTGGGTGATGGAGATGCAGCGGATGTCTCAACAAAATGCCTCAGTCCTCACTGGGCCACTATGTACACTCTGCAGAGGGGGAAAGTAGAGAGGGATGAGCAACCACACGCTCAGTAAGGCAATAATGCAAGCATGGTAGATAACTACTCTATTTACATGCTGATAGTGTTATGCATAAATCATTTATAACAGGAGCATGAGGAATTTAAAACTATGCCATATGCGTATACATATATCAAGTATTTACATAATGGAAATTGGCATATAAAACATGGTAAAATCATCATGTACAAATCATCTCATGCTCATCAATCGTCAAATCTCATAGAAAAAGGCAATTCATTTAAGAAACATCCTTTTGAAATCACATCTCTTTCTCAAATACGTACGATCCCTTCACAAATCATTTTCTCATTCACAAACATCATTACCATTTCACAAAATCAAACCCCACAAGGCTCGACCCCTCCCTCGAGTCTACCCTGGACAGTCAAAATCACACTCAAGTATCAAGATCATGTGGTATTATGTAATAAGCAAGGAGACAGGTCACTATATTTCGACTGACTATGTTAGCCAACTATGTCATAGATCATCCCAGACCACACGGATCCCGGTGTGTGGGGTATCATGCTAGAACGAAGGTGAATTAGTTCTTCGCCAGGCTTTCTCATCAATATCTCAACCACGCGGTACAATGTACTCCATGTGATATACACGGTACAACGTACTCCGCGGACCCATATCATGGTTGGAGGTGCCTGCAGTAGGTCTTATCTACCCCATACCAAGTGAAACCCCTAGTCTCAAGTGCACATGGGAGTACTCTTAATACTAGGTCCTAGCCCTTCATGGCCTTGCTCGCCCCTGTTAGGTTCCTTGAATGGATTAGTGCTAGGTCCTAGCCCCTTACCCTCACCCCACTCAAGAGGTCTATTAGGCCTGTTGGGTTCCCTGAACACCAATACGTATTACCCTCACCACGGCATCATACATACCACAGAGTGAAAACCTACGCGAGCTACGCTCTAGCACAAATTCATGCATCATAAACAAATCACCTCGTATGAGCAACGCTCTAGTACGACATTTATGCATAAAACATGAGGAAAACCACGTACGAGCATAGCTCCAATACGATTATATGCATAAGAAATCCACTCGAAATCCATGTACGAGCAAAAGCGTCAGTACGGTTTATAAAACATTACCACAATTCAATTTAAAGTGCTAGCTAAGCTCTAGCACGTTTCAAACATGGGAAAACATTAATATCCAATGCGAGCTAGGCTCCAGCAAGGTTTAATTCACATAATTATGATAGGCGGCTCATAAACAACCAAAACATTCACAACCCATTCTTAGCACCTCACATGCGCTATTCCACAAAATGTTTAAACATTTACCAACCTATCAGTCAATCTACTTAAAACAAAGCAAGGTGTTTTGTGGAAACATTCAAAACATGTGATTTATGCAATTATTAGCCTTACTATCCCACTTCTCTATAATACCATTTCAAACAACCAAATCTCATACGGATACTCAAATCAATTTCCATACATTGTTAAACATATTTCTTTAAACTCATGCACATTTCCAAAGCCCTATATACCCATAAAATATGAGCAACTACCTCTATATACTTACAGAATTCCCTTACCTGGAATTACGACGCGTGATTCCACTTTCTTAAAGCTGCGTACTTGTGCGGTACGATTTGTCTCCAACGATCTCTTCGAAACTACGCATAACGTATTTCACAACATTTTAGCCCATTATAATCTATCACTTGCGTTTACTACAGTCGATTCGACATATAGTCTCTATTAACCCTTATGAGGCCTTGTTTCATTACTCTACCCATAACTCGAGTCTATGGATCCTTTTAGGCCTATTAACTCATTCCAAATCGATATTAGATCGATACTAAGCTCATAGTGTTCATATTTCATCGATTTCTTCACTATGGCATTCATCAAGCATTTAAATACTCATTTTCCATAATTTCCCCAAATTCACAATGCAATTCCATTTAACTATCTCAAATCATCCACATTACTCCACTAACAACTTAACATAATCCATAAATCATCAACACACCCAATTCACACTTTCTCACACTAGACTCATTCCATTTCTAGGTCACATTAGTTCCATTTCATCCTAGGTAGCTTTAACCATCAATATACATACCAATCAACTCCAAAATCAATAGATAGACAAATGTACTTGGGTTGGAGTGTTAGAAACATACCAATCTAGTTTCTCCTCTTGCTCCAAAGGGAAATGTTCCTTACTCCTTCAATACCAACAATGAGGTTTTGATTCCTAACTATGTTGTTCTCTTCTTTAAGATAAATAACTTTGTATCTAATAGCTCCCCTTCAATTCTTATTGGAAATGGATGATTTTAGAGAGATAAAATCTAAGTTTTTGGTGGAAAATGGAAAGGGTGATGTTGTTTCCCAAAAGTTACAGATTTCAGCGCCCTTTTATAGAAATAACTTGATGAGATTGATCTGCACTAGGAGGAGATCGATCTGGTCGCCTTAAATCCCTCTTTTTCACGGCATTTTCAAGCATGAGATCGATCTGTTGAAACTTGAGATCGATCTGTCTCAGGCAGTAGCTTAAGGAGATCGATCTGGCTAAGGTAGGAGATCAATCTTCTCCAACCTGAGCGCTAAGGAAATAGATCTGTTTACCTTAAGAATCGATCCTCATTTTATAGAATGTTTAGCATATCGATCTGGCTCTATTGGAGATCGATCTGCATTGTTCTTATTACTCGAATAAAAGCATTTTTAGCTCTTCCAGATTGATCTCTCATCCTATGAGATTGATCTGGCCTTCATATTATCCAGATTTTCTGTAGTTTTTCTGCAACAACTCACACCCAAACATCCTTAATTTGCTGTCATGGTCATTTTCTCATCTAGTTACCTTTAAGACTTGAAAACGGCATCCATTCATACCTTATACATTTAGAACTTGTGTGTATTCATTGTATAGCCAAAGGTATACCACACTAAGCTAAATGGAAGTATTTAGATTCATACAACTTTCTTCAATTTACCACACTACTCATTTTGAGTTCCAATCACATTCATCACTTATAAAAGTTCATTTCTTCATATTCATACACAATGAAACTTGTATGTACATTACAAACCCATTTACAATTATGTACATTGAATCCCTGGACTTACACCACTTATGCTTACATTGCAAATACATCACTATACTCTTGATTTCATAAAGTTTACATAAAAAAAAGGGCCTTACAATTTCTGTGCGTTTGTAGTTATAAAATTGTTAGGCCAAATTTATAATTTTAGAATTTAAGGAAATCTTAAACTCTGTAGATCGACCCGATTATCGATATAGATTTATTCGATTAAAGTAGACAAAATCTCAATAAATATAATTACTTATTTTTTACCGAAAACCCCTAGTTTTGATTACTCTGTACCGAGTACTGGAATTTTAACTAAAAAATGGCTTGTTAGCCCTTTTGAATTGTTTTGAGAAACAAACTGAATTTATATGTGATTTAAGGGAAGATGAACAGTTTATAAAGAAATATTGATATGACGTGCTTGAGCACAAGCTGACTGTGTGTCGTACAGTCTGACTCACACTATTTTTGAGGCAATGGCGTTGATGAGATTATGTTGCACTGTTAATGTTACTGTGTAATGAAGTCACAACAGTCATTGTTTGTGGGCCTACAAGGGTGGCCATCGCCGGCTAGACTGGTTCGTTACATTAAGATTCTGCTACACTATTAATGTTACTGTGTAACGATGTCACAACAGTCGTTGTTTGTGGGCCCAACAAGGGTGACCATGGCCAGCTGGGTTGGTCCACTACATCAGTGGTGAACTATTTCTGATTTTGGTCTTTGGACATTTTGATGTGTGAGTCGTTCGGGTAGTTGACCACTCCCACGACAATTGACATCTCAACACACCTGATCAGTGATTGCCCGGAGTCACCGACATTGGCCAATTGTCATTTCTGATATCTGATATAGCATGTATTGCCCTATCTCGTCTATTTGAAATATTTTTTTAATTGTCTGCATGAACTGAGATAGCTAGGAATCCGTTTATTTTGCTAATGGAAACTCTAAAATTTCTATATTTACCACATTATCTACTTTTACTACCGATATATGTTTTGTTTCTAAAATCTGTTTTTTGGTATTTGTGAATTTGCCAAACTATTTATGTACTCTGTGAAAATGTTTCGGATTAGGAAAATACATATATATAAATATATACATATATATCTTAGGTAGTATATTTATCTACTTGCTATGGGGTTTTTCTTACTGAGCTCGTTAAGCTCACCCCCTTATTTTCCTCCACAGAGCCTCGTTAATAGTGGAGATTGTTGTTATAGGTTGTTTATTTTGCACAACCATTTGCCAGAAAAGCGTTCTTCTGCACTAAAGGTATACCTTATATGGACATTTTTTTTATCTAAATTTTTTTTAAGTACAGTAATGTATGCAAGTTACGTCTGGGGAATGTGATTGAGACTATTTTGTATGTGAACAAATGTGTCGATTTAATGAAATAACATTACTATTATTTTCGTTTTAAACTATTATCAAGAAGATTAAAATTAAATAGTCAGATTCCTAGTCTAAATCAGTTATCGACTTGTACCCCAACCGAAATATCTGTGTAATTTGGGTCGTTACACCCTTAAATCGAATAAAAGATTTAGTTGCACATGATTATTGGAAACAAAAATAAAAATATAGAAGGTGAATTATTTTTTTATTTTGACTGTTGCCCTCTTCTTTCTCTCTTAATTCATCTCCTAAAGAAAACGAAACTATATATATAGTAAAAAAAAATAAAAAAGCTAAATTCGAAATCCTATTATAAGTAGGAAAATGGCTGACATATTCGGCTTTTTTTCTTCAAAGCTAGTTTTGGAGTGGAAATAGGTCGAATTGGATCTTAGGCTCTTCTTCAAAGTTGTAAATCAGTAAGTCAGCATTCCACTAGGCCTAACTTTGCATAATTTAGAGGTGGAACTCTATTTAGAGCCAAAATTCCAAACAACACTAAAACTGTCCAATTTTTTCGGTTAAGCTCTTGAAGCCCAATTTATCTGCCAAAATCACAAAATTAACATAAGTACTCTAATTAACATGAGGAACATAACAAAATATTAAATGTAGAAGAAAATAGATAATAAAAATATGACACTCATCAGGTGCACAAGACACAATTGTGTGGATAAGACGCAATTGTGAGGATATGAGATGTATATTTTGAGGTTACTAGAAAGGGAAAAGTAAAGCGTGTGACAAAGAAATGATCATTAAACTGAAGAAAGGAAAGTAATGGAAGAGTAAAGTCACTATAACTAAAAGAATGGATTACGGAACTAATTGTATAAATGAAACTTAAAGGTCTCATTGCTTACGTGATTGATAAGGATAGGGCATGTCGAGAATAAAGAGACATTCCTATAGACAGGGAGTTTTCTCGACACATATTCAGATGATCTACAAAAGTTACCACTAGATATAAAAATGAAGTTTTGGAATTGATTTAGTACTTGGTACCGAACTGATGTTTAGACCACTATATTGAATGGCTTCAAGCTGAAGAAGCAATTACAGGAAATTATATGATAGAAGGGATTATCAGACCAAGTGATTCACTTTGAAGTGTACTGGCATTACTTGTCAAGGAGATCCGAAGTCTTCTGGGTCATGTTGTATCAAGAACAGGTATCAA
Source organism: Firmiana major (assembly GCA_033439115.1). NCBI lineage: Eukaryota > Viridiplantae > Streptophyta > Magnoliopsida > Malvales > Malvaceae > Firmiana > Firmiana major. Next base: position 36,391,944 of record CM065908.1, on the reverse strand, counting down.
TTAGATTCTCCCAAAATAAAGGTTATAGATCAGTGGGAAAGATCTAAAACTATTAAGAAGATTCAGAGTATTTGGGGTATAAAGAGACTTTGGAATATGAATTATGTTACGAATCTAAGGATTGTAATTTGTATGTGTTTATGCTTCGTATGCGAGACTTTGAAGTGTGATAAATTCTGAATACGAATTTTATTTGGGATATGAGATGTACACAATGTAAAAATATTTTGGTATGTGAAATGATTCAGATTTAATGATATGCATTGAGAATGAATTGTGTCCAAAGAATAAATGAAAAAAAATTACGATGAATTTCGGTATACTACTTTCAATTAGGACTGAATCTTGAACCTCTATGTCCATAACTAGTTATGTGGTCAGGTCTAATGGCTAATAAAGGTATTGCAAAATACCTCTCTGCCTAAAAAACTTGACAGCATCTAGAAATGTCATAATCCATAAACCATAAATCAAAATTGACAACCATGATATTGCATTGGAGTTAAGGCACCACTACTTGTGTGGTGAGGGATTACAAATTTTATTGAACATGAAAGTCTTAGATATTTATTTTCAGAGAATGAATTAAACATGAGATAAAGAAATGACTAGAGCTGGTGCCTCGAGCAGAAGTAAACTCGAGACGATGTTATATTTATGTAATGATTAAGAAATATGAACTGTTGGAACGTTCTGTGAACCTCAAATAAGATGTGGTCCCTTTCTGATACTAACATTCAGTACATGGTAGCTAGCTTGAGAGTTTAAAATGGACTTAATTAATCAAATCATACTGGCTAAACGTAATGATAAATATTGTATTGATGTGGCTAGTTAGATACCAAAGGGTACTATAACAGAATTGGTATCAACAGTGATGATTTATTGAGATTTAGAAGCATAATTGAGTACCCAATGATCTATAGTGAAAGGAATTGATGTCGCCAGAGGCTCATTCATAGAAATATACTTCGCATCTGGAGAACAGTAAGATATATCAAATCTCCTGAAGGTATATTGGTAATCAGGTATGATAAGAGTTATAATGGAAGTTGTGACTAAATGTCTCATATGTAAATAGGTTAAAGTAGAATACCAAAAGCCTATAAGCCTTTACCCATGCTAATACAGAATTGTGAGACTATGCTCAGGAATTTAAAGGCTCCTGAAAGGACCATTGGTCATTAGCAGAATTCGTATACAATAACAGTTACCACTCAAGTATCAGAATGGCATTGTATGAAGCGTTGTATGGTCAAAGGTGTCGTCCACCGATTGGGTGGGAAGAAATGGGTGAAAGATATTTGCTCCTGATGTGGTTAAGCAAGCTTCTGAGGGTGTTCGATTAATTTGTGAGAGGTTGAAAATAGCCCAAAGCAAGCAAAAGAGTTATACTGACCAAAGACGAAGACCCTCGGGAGTTTCAGTAGGAGATTCAGTGTTTTTGAAAGTCTCACCTTCCAAAGGTATAATGAGGTTTGGGAAGAAAGGGAAGCTGAGTCCCATTTATATTAGACCTTTCAAGATTTTAGGCCGAGTGGGAGACAAAGTTTACAGATTGGCGCTACCGCCAGAATTATCGAGTATTTACAATGTATTATACATTTCAATGCTACGAAAGTACCATCCGGATTTGACTCATGTAATTAAATATGAGCCACTAGAGTTGAAAGGAGGATATGACCTATGTGGAAAAGCCGATTTGAATATCGGACAGGAAAGAAAAAGCATTACGGTCTAAGATAATTCCACTAGTTAAAGTTTTGTGGCAATACCACACCTCGGAGGAGACCACGCGGGAATTAGAAAGTTTAATGCAAGATAGATACCCACACTTGTTTGAGAGCTGATGTAAATTTAAATTTAGGGACCCTATTTCCCAAGGTGGGGAGAATGTAAATAACATAAAATTTTCAATATACTTTGGGTTGTCTATAAATAATAATTTAGACAATTAAGGTTAAATGTGTGAATATGGGTGAATAATACTGTATTTCATATTTGATAATGGGTACACGAATAAATATATATGTAGTAAAACATATACATATGTATATAAATGTATGCATTATGTATACATACAAATACACGTACCGCCATATTGTCAAGATAGTAGGATTCACATATGCTTATTAGTGGACAAAAAGGCTAAAGAGGAGTCGGATGGCAAAGGAAACATGGTGAGAACACAGATGATGTAATGACTTGCGGGTGAGTGAAGAGAAGACTTTAGGCGTGATGATTTGTTGTAGACTGATGGCATAGACGTCTGCAATCGAAGTAGACCGGAGGAAAGAAGCCACCCGAAACGGGGAAGGACTGCCAAAAGACAATATATATATATATATATATATAAATGTATACAGTGAAACATATGGATAGACAGGGGATGCAAGGGAGTTAACTGCTCCTGTTTGCTTCACACTTTCACGCCATCAGACTTTTCACCCTTACGTTTCCTCACTAAACTGAAGGTGTGGTAGGTGGCTGCCAAGTCAAAAAATGTACAGGATGAAGCCAATAAAAGCAGAAAGATAGGATGGTCTGCTAAAAACTGAGTAGTTTGGTAGCTAAACAAGCAGGACTGATCGAGAGTGATATAAGAAAGAAATAGTGATGAACATGAATTTGAAGAAAAACAGAGAGGAGACATGTGAACGCTTGGTAGTGAAGAGAAAGAAAAGAGGGAAAAAATGGAAATGGCAAGAAACGAGAGAGGAAGAGTGGCCCAAAAACTGCTAAGTTCTGTGGAAGTCAAGACCTGAAAGGAAGGGGATTATTGCTTGTTCATGTCCTAGCTACCTAGACGTGTAAACTGCAAGTGCACGGGTCACAAAAGTAATAACAGGAATTGAGTCCCAGATTATCGTCCCACAAAGAAACACAGTTAGCCTAACTAAGTACCAGTTAATTTTACCCTAAGTATATCCTAGCAAATTATAAGATTAAAAAGGGTGACCTACAAGGATTATTTTGAAAATACTGGAAGACAATAAAAATAATGAAAACTATAAAATAAATAAAATAGAGCAAAAATTACTTATAGATCTCCAAGCAAATAAAAGCGATAATCTGCAAAAGAAAAATACTAAAACTAGAATTAATTAGTGTGAATTGACTTGTGAGACCTGTGAATTCTATGTACTTTAGCTATGAGGTTGCAATGTGAGATTTATAATTTGGTGAATGTGGTTATGATATTTCGATGTACACGCAAGTTCTAAATCTAATGAAGTATAAGAAGATAAAGTTTTTAAGTCTTAAATGTATATGGATTGAAATATGGTATATAGAGTAGATTGTGGTAAGTTTTTCCTTGAGTTTCCTGCAAATTTGTGCAACATCAGTGAAATCTATGAAGGCCAAATCGATCTCCAAGGATGAGAGATCGATCTAGTAAGCCCAGAAGCATAAGTAAAGGGTTTTTGAAGGGCTGGATCGATATCAAGTGAAGAAGGATCAATCGCATAGGGATGAAAGATCGTTCCTATGATTGCAGAATGCAATGAGTATACAATAGCAGATAGGCAGATCGATCTCCATTTGTCTCGACTTGGAAGAGATCGATTCCTCATTATAAAACAAATCAATCTCCATTTGGTTCTGTAAAGAACAAATCGATCCCTACCCTCTATCATATCAGTCCTGTAGTTGGTAATTGAGTTGTTGGAGTAGTTGAAACCAAGCAGAGATCGATCTCCACCTAGTGCCAGATCAATCTCACACACTCTGTCTATATTAGGATCACGAGATGTTTTCCTGAAGCTAAGTCTCTCTCACCTAAACACCAACACTCACCATTTTCATCTAAACCAAGCTTTCTCTCTCTAAGATTCACTACGTTCTGGACAGAGTTAGAAAAAGAGGTAAGAGGCAAAGTTGTCCCTCTTGGTAAAGAGAACAACATACTAGAAAATTAAGGGTTGGTTTGAACAAAAGGCAAGAGACAAGCATTGTATAAGTTGCTCAAGAAAAAACAAGCTAGGTAAGCTCATAAAACCCTTGTTTTTAAGCATTATCATTTTATATATATACATTGGTTAATACATACACATATATATATGTAGTTGGAAATGTTTAAGTCATGAAGGAACTAACAAATGGATGTAGTTAGAAGGAATGTGGATGTCTTGTGATGGTCATGAACTAGCTTGGATGTAATTAAAGGTGTATAGGTGTAAATAGGATAAAAAGGGAAAGGTTGAGTTAGAATGAGTAAGAGAAAGAAATGGACAATGAGAATGATGTATATTGATGATTTGATGATGTTTGGGCAGCTCGAGAATTCGACACGGGAAACGAGGCTAGTTTGAGACCCGATGGACATTGCACCACTCAGGGTGCAAAAGGTAAGGGAAATAAAATGTTTGTGCATGTGAGTTTCTAAATGATGAAAATACCTTTTTAGTGTGAAAAAGGTTTGATGAAAGAGCATGTTTTGAGAAATGAGTTGATTTGATGCTTTGATGAAAGCGTGCGTATTTTGTCGGTTTGAGCTCGATTTTGATGAATTTTGTGTAATTTTAAACACAATGTTTTATAACAGAAATGAGTTTTTTGAGATAACCACTATGAGCTCTACGTGATGAAAAAATGGTTTTATTACAATAATGGCATACTTTACTGAGACTAAGGCTTGTTATGAGATGCACATCGATACTCCGCTTTGATAGCATTGAGTGGCCTTGCTCTGGTAACACGTGTGAGACCTGAGAATTTTGTACATATCTAAATTATGTAATGAGAACATGAAGTGTAATTGAATTGAACTAAATGTGATGTACCCTATATTAAGATGGTATGGAAGGAGATCTTTAAGTGATGAATGAGTTATGAATGAGAATTTAATCAATGGAATAAACTATGGCCATTATATGTGGAGATTTTATGTTAAGTGTGAAACTATGAGGCCAGATTAATCTCAGAGAAGAGAGGATCGATATGGTAGGCCAAAGTGACAAGGAATGAGGAAATTAAGTGAGCAGATCGATCTCCAATGGAAAAGGATCGATCTCCTTATGATTCTGTAATGAAGAGATCGATCTCATGAAGCATTCTGTAAACAGAAGATCAATCTCCTTAAGGAGCAGATCAATCTCATAAAGTCATTAAGAGATCATCTTACCCCACGACAGATCGATCTCTTAAGCATAAAATTACCCCAAAACCTTCCCAAATTTAAATGCAGATCGATCTCATCAGGGACCAGATCGATCTCCTACCCTCCGTTTATATAAGGACCCCTGTGTTTTCCTGTATTTCATCTTTTCTCTCTCTTTTAAACCTCCATTTCAATCGAGCCCTAGCTTTCTCTCTCCTCTAAAGCCCCAATTTTCATCCAAATCGAAGGTTGTGGCAAAAGGGAAATTTATTCCTCATCCCAAGGAGAACAACATACTTGGAAATCGAAAGACGGATTGAATCGAGGCAAGAGTTGAGTACTCAACAAGTTTTGGGTAAATTCCTAAACTTTGATCTTAGATTTTTAAGTGATTTTGGTGAGTATGGTTGTAGGCATTGTGATGAAATAGCTAGGAAAAGATTAGAGATTGATGAAATTGTAATTTTGTGGGAGTATAGATGATATTATGAGATTGTGGTAATTTTGGGGATTTATGACTATAAGTATAGATTGAGACAATGTGGTGAATTGGGCATGGATATTACAAATGGGAAATGTAGGATTTGAAATGTAGTAGATGAGAATGTGGATTGTGATAAAATTATGAGAATTGGGTTGTTTGAGTATTTAACGAGAATATGAGCAATTATGTGCTCGGTGATGTGATTGAGATAAACTTATTGATGTTTTAACATTGTGTAGACAGCCCGAGAGTTTCAAAGAGGAATGCCAGGCTAGGCTGTTGTTTGGGGGAAACAATTGCACTATACGAGGTGCAACGAGGTAAGGAAAAACTCAAAACCTATTTGTGTATGTGTTTTGTGATAATATTGTAGTATGAAATGAGATTTGAGAAAACAAGCATGCCTTTGTGAATTGTGAATGAGTTGTTGCACACGATTTTATAGACGGTTGGGGCCCAATTTTTATGAGTTGTAAACTGAATGTGAAATTGTTTTACAACCGTTTTGAGTTTAAAAGAGAAAATGTGATTTGAGCTCTACGTTAAGGCCTATTGAGATTTGAGAAATGTGTGTGTTGTTTTACCGGTTTGAGCTCGGTTTTAACATGTTTTGTGTTGAGTACAAAACGATTTTTGAGATGTGTTTTATGAGAAAACCACTATGAGCGCTACGTGAAGGCAAAACGGTTTTATATGATAATGGCTATTACTAAGACTTAGGCGTGTCATGCTGAATACATATCGGGCCTTGCTCTGGTAGCATGTAAGTCTGATATCCTCTGTTCTGGTAACGTGAGATGACCCCTACTCCGTGGCAGCGTTGGGTGGCATTGCTTTGATAACAGTAAGACCGGGCCTTGCTTATTAGCATGTAAGACTGACTGATGTACGACTCTGATCAAGTCTACAGCGAACCATGATCATGGGTGTTCTATAGTCGACGAAATCCCTCGAATGGGGATGTCCACCTAGGGGATGAGTTCAATCGTTTTGATGTGCCATGACGAGTTTTTATATGAGTTTTATTGCCTACTCTCGTTTTACACATGAAATTGTGTTTTGTGGCTGCGCCACGTGCATTACTAATGCGGTGATTTTCATCACGTTTTAGAGAAAAGCCATTATCGCATCATGTTTTATACATGTTTTGTTCCACATGTTTGTGACTACTTGTGACCATGGTTTTAGTGTTAAGCCATTGATGATCACGTTTCTACGTGAGTTTTGTGAATGAGTTGAGATGATGTTTTAATTATTCATGCTACGTTTTTCATTGAGTTTAACCTGTAAAATAAAATGATTGTGTTGTGCAAATCATTTTCTCATTGATGAATCCCTTACCCCCCTTACTGAGCGATTTAGAAGCTCACCCTGTTTTCTCTCCCCCCAGATTACTTCAAGTGAAAAGAGTTTCCCTGTGCCGTACGGTGTAGTGGCTAGTGGAGAACTTGAGTTCCAAGCCATATATATTGTATTTGAGGTATAATTTATCTTTTCATGTACCCAGACTAAAGTTGTAATTATAGACACTTGATGCACAATGATGTATGGGATGTATTAGGGTTAATTAATCTTGATTTGAGTCATGTATATGGTACGACATATATCTATGAGATGATAAGATCCTGAGGTATGATATGTATTATGATGTATGACACTGCACAGGAATGTATCCTTAATTGTGAATAGATGAATGAAAAGTTTTAAATTTACCCTGTTTTTCGCACTTCTGGGGCGTCACAGCATGTAAGATCGGGCCTTGCTCGAATAGCATGTAAGACCGATGCCTTCGTTCTGGTAAAGTGAGATGGCCCCGTTCTGGTAGCGATGGGTGGCCTTGCTTTGGTAGCATGTAAGACTGAGGCTGTATGACTCTGATCAAGTCTACAACGATATCATGGCCATGGATAGATGTCGATGTTTTCCCTCTTTTAAGGATGTCCTCCTTGAGGATGATTTGATGTGACATGATGTGCTTATGACGTTGTTTTTATCTGAGTTTTATTAAATGTCTAGTCTTGACTATTTTGATGAATGACGTACTTTTATGATTTTGATTTCTATCATGTATTGAGATTTGATATTATGACGAATTGTGATTTTTATCACGTAAATTGTGATGATGTAAATCGATGCCATTATTATTATCATTATTTCCATAGATGTTTTACATGCTCGAATACTTCTATCATGTTTTTACATGCCTAAATGATGAGTTGTGATGCGATGATGATTTTATAAAATCTCCCTTATCCTCCTTACTAAGCGATTTGATAGCTCACCCTTTTTCCTCCCCCGTCCAGATTACTTGCAGTGAGCGAGCTAGTGCCTGCCGCATACGTGATATAAGTTGGTGGACAAGATCTCCCCAAGCTATCGCTTGTACACACACAAGGTATAAATTTAGTTCATTTTGTATCCAGACAATGATGTAATACAGACATTGGTGTTAAGCATTATTGGGATGTAATTAGGACGATATGAAGAGAATGAATTGAGTTTTGTGGGTTGATCCTTTTTGGATATTATGTATTTGATTTTATGAAGTAGAAAATTGTGTAATCCTGGGGATAACGATTTGTTATAAACACAAGTGATTAAATGACATTGTACAGGAATGCACCTTGAGTAAGAAGTTTAATGCTAGAAAAGTTTAAATTTGCCCTATTTTTCTCGCTTTCGGACTGTCACAGATTTATTTGGTATCAGAGCAAAGGTTGCCTAGTACTGTATTGTCTGGTAATGAATTGAATTTAACAGGTAAAATTATGATCAATGCTTAATACATACACGCAAGTACGTAAGAGATAAGAGATGAGCAAAAGACGAGGTCATCTCGGGAGGCAGGCACAGCCACCTCTACCACTTGAACCACAGCCAGAGAATCCTAACTTTCGAATTAATCGGCTTGAGTAGGATGTGCGACAGGGGTTTGAGCAAATGGCGACGCTATTTGCGCAACATTTCGAGACTAATGCCTCAGGTACCACACCTACCCGACTCCCACACCACCACAGGATTTGCCCCCACCTCCTATACAGATTAACCCAGTACCACCCTTCGCTCAACCTCCAGCACAAACCAGTCCTGATGATGGAGGTAAGATCCGGTTAAATGACTTTCTTAAGATGAATCCATTGGCATTCAAAGGGGTGAAGGGTCCAACAGAGGCGGAGGAGTGGTTGACCGAGATGAGGATCATCTTTGACTTTCTAGGATGCACCGATGCGGAGAGGGTTAATATGGGTACCTACATTGTTAAGGAACAAGCCCGATGCTAGTGGAATATCACCTAGAGTATATTGGCTGCCTTTCATCATGTGATCAGCTGGGAGACTTTTCAGTCGGCTTTTAGAACCCAATATATCCCTCGACTGCCCAGAGGAAGATGCAAGAAGAATTTCTGAATCTGGTACAGGGTAGAATGATAGTTGATGAATATGAGAACGGATTCACTGCCCTGTTGAGATATGATCCAAAGACTATCAAATATAAGGAGCGTCGAATAGAGCACTTTCCTTATGGGCTGAGACCAGCCATTTGAGATAGACTGATGGGCCTCTGCATTACTGAGTTTAATGATGCTCGGAGATAGGCACAAGAGGTTGAGAGGGGACTAGAGTTCATACAGTCCCAATCTGAGTCCCGAGTGATAACTAGTGACAAGGGTAAGAGACCTGCAGCTTTTGCATCGACTTCAGAAAGGGTTCTTTTAAGAGACATACGGTCGAGGGACCTAAGGGGAGAGTTGACAGACCTGGGTTTCCTCTCAGTACTATGGAGACCCCTCGAGGTGTCAGGCCAGAGGTTAAAGTTTACAGAGATTGTGGCTGACCACATGAAGGAAGTTGTTCCAGAACCATACAAGGATGTTTTAGATGCGGGGACATGGGTCATAGAGTGAAAAATTACCCCCAGCTACAAAAGCCACATTCTCAAGAGCCTCCTAGACAGCAGCCTCAAATGATGCTTCCCTAGAGACGGGCTATGGTTACCGATAAGGGTAAGAAGCCGATCGCAGAAAGACGTGTGTTTGATTTGGATAAGGATACTGCAGACACTTTGTCTGAGACCATACGAGGTACGCTTCTTGTCTGTAATCATGAGGCTCATGTGTTGTTGGACTCGGGATCCACACATTCTTTTATTAATGTACACTTTGCATGTAAACTGAGTTTAAAGCATGAATCCCTAGATTATATTTTACATGTAAATACCCTTATGCGTGAGTCCCAAAGGACTGATGCAGTATGTAGAAGGTGTGAGATCAAGGTGAGAGATAGTGTAATGTTAGCTGATCTAGTTTTGTTAAGCATGCGTGTGAGTCTAGACTGCTATACTAAGACTGTAACTTTCTCCCTACCTGAAAAATTTAGTGTATGTTTGAATGTTAAGGAAAGAAAATGTGTGAAGTTTATTGAGTGGAATTTTAGAATATAATGATGCTACCATGAAAATACTGATTAAATTATTGATGTGAAGGTTACGTCGCACTCATCTCTGACATGAGTCGGGAATATCCAAGGATAGAGGACATACCAGTAGTATGTGAGTTTTCGGATGTATTCCCAGATGAATTACCTGGCTTACCACTAGAAAGAGAGATAGAGTTCACTATCGATCTTGTGAGACCCCGTATATGTATAGCTATGTATATAGGAAGATAGGAATGTAAATAAAATCATAAGTATGATGATACATTGTAATGTGAAGTGTATGCAATGTAAGTTCATAAGATTATGTACGCACTTGTAGTAAGAATTGTGATTATACGTACAAGTTGCATTACGAATGAGTAGGAAGAAATAAACTTGAACACGAGAAGAATGTGATCGAAATGGAATATGAGTAGTATAGTAAAATGGAAGGAAAGATTTACATAAGTGTATATTTCCATTTGAGTAATATCGTATATATTTGGTCATACAAAGATTCTACACAAGTTTTAATGTGTATGTAGTGAGGATGGATCCCATTTTCAAGTCTCAAAGATGAATGAATGAGGAAATGATCATGGTAGCAAATTAAGGGTGTTTAGTAAGAGTTGTTGCAGAAAAACTGCAAGAAATCTGGAATTTGTGAAGGCCAGATCGATCTCATAGGATGAGAGATCGATCTGGGAGAGCCAGAATGCTCTTATGTGAGAAATGGAAGGGAACAGATCGATCTCCAAAGGAAGAAGATCGATCTCCTTAGCTCTCGGGTTGGAAGCAGATCGATCTCCCCTAAGACCAGATCGATCTCCTTAAGCTTCTGTTTGGCAGCAGATCGATCTCCAGTCTCGACAGATCGATCTCCTACCTTTAAAACGTCTTAGAAAAGAGGGATTTTTGAGGAACAGATCGATCTCCACCCAAGGAAGATCGATCTCATTAAGTCAAAACTATAAATGGGAGCAGTTGGATCATCAGAATTTCGGGACAAACACTTCCTTTTCACTTCAACTCAAAGAAATCTAGTTCCTCACTCCTAAATCCAGTCATTTTCAGTAAGATTTGAGGAAAGGCTATTAGAGACAAAGTTGTTCACATCAAAGAGAAGAACAACATAGTCTAGAGGCATTTCCCCATTTGATGGATTGAAGAAATAAAGGACAATCCTAATTGGAGCAAGAGGAAAATCCAATAAGGTAAGTTCTAATGCACAAATCCAAGTACATTGGTTTAGTTAATGATTATAAAGATATTTGGGTGTGCATATTGTGGATAGAACTACCTAAAATGGTATGAAATGAATATAACTTAGAAATGGTCAAGTGTGAGAAAGTGGAGTGTGGGAGTGTTTATGATGAATGAAATATCTTGAGGGGAGGAACATGTTGTGAGAATGATTTGGAAATGTTGATATTGGGATAAATTGTGAGATTTACCACAAAGGGTAAAAATGTGTAATTAAGGCATTGGATAAATGCTTAGTTGAATAAGAGTTAGAAACATTAACTCAAATGTTGATGGATGAATTTCAGTTTCGGATGATACGTCGGAGCAAGTCGAGATGAGAACGCAAGAAGCATAAAGGTGGATAGTTGCACACAAGTAAAACGAGGTAAGGGACTGTGTGTTAGCTATAGAGATGTTCGTACGTATTTTACGGCAATTTCGTAGATATATTGCTAGACTAGTACGATATGATAATTCTATGAAATGATATGGAAGTATGCAAAGTACTATGACGTATATATGTATTGAGAAATGGGATAGGGTAAGGAAATAGCATGATATGTATGTTTTCAATGATTTTTCTCAATTTTACATTGTTATTTATGATTGAGAAATGTTGATGATAGGTTGGCTAATTTTACATGTTTTAGCATGAAGAGGCATGCTGTATGAATAAACGTGTTTTGAGTTTTAAAAAGAGAAAATAGCCATCTATCAATTTTGAGATGAGATTTGGTGTTGAAGCGTTAGTTCACACCCGTTTTAAGGCCTTGATGTACAGTGCGAGAGTTTTAACTCGCACGAGGGTTTTGAGAAAGTGCGGGAACTTTGCTCGCACCTGTTTTATTGAGACTGGGACCCAAGGGGATACCAGCCGACGGCCAATTGAACGAGCTGGGCCTTAACGATAGATCGTACCGCGCTGGAGCTTTGCGTTGACTGTGTGTCACGCTGCTTGCTCGCCTGGTATATGAGACATGGTTTAGGATAAAAAGTCCATCGGAGTTGGAGTATGGACTTGGGTCCACGGTCATACGTAGAATAGTGTAGTCACCCGTTGGTATACTATGTACCGTGCTGGGTGCACGTGAGTACGAGTTTCGCGTAGATGACACACGACGTATCTTCACCGTGAGTATACGAGGAGATGAGGTGGATTGAGATGAGCCGGAGGGTAGGACTGACCCATCCCCCTTCAGGCGAAGTGATACCCTGTGCACACCTGATCAGTGAGGCCTGGGATCACTGACTATGGCCATAAGTCGTGGATATTTGATTGCCTAAAATTCCATGCCTGTCTCAGAGAATCGAGAAACAGAGACAATCTCAGAAAAGAAAGAGATTTGCGAGAAAGAATGATTTGAGAAGTGAAAGAGATTTCGTGTTTTAATAAATCTCTGATTTCACATTCATGCCATGAGGGCACTATTTATGAGCATGTTTTAAATGGAAGTTTGACATTTGATTTACACGAAAATGCTATTGAGAAACATGTGTTTAAATGCATTGTTCGTATGATATTTCCATTTATAACGAAAACATGGTTTTGGTTTATGCATGAATGGGATATGTAGGTAGTACGATATCTACCTGCTAGCATACATTTTCTTACTGAGCCGTGGTTTGCTCATCCCACTATTTTCCCCCTCCAGGTACTGAGAAGTAAGAGAGCGGTGATCTCTAGATCTTTTGTGCTAAATAGCTCCCACAATCTGTAAAGGTATAAGATTTGTATACACGAGTATTTTGTATCTAATATATTGTATCGCACAGTTATATCTTGGAATTGTAAACAGTATTATGGGGATGATATGTAAGCACATGGTATTTATACAATTAATTTTGTGTATTTACACACACACCTGGGAGTGTGAATTAAAGTTTTAAATATTCCGCTGTAAATGAATAAATTTTTAATAATTGCATCTTCTCACAGCCCAACCGTAGTAGAGAATGTATGGATAGAAGGGTTCCCGAAAGCGGGGCATGACAGGCTTGGTATCAGAGCTTGGTTGGTCTGATGTGAGTTGATGCTTAGGACTAAGAAAACATACATCCCCAAGTTACTGTGCGATATTTAGATATAAATGTGTATACGGAGCTGGTAGTGAATTAAATGTTTGTTATAACGCAGGAAAGTTATCAGGCTAGTGAGTTATGCCTGAGAGACACCGCAAGAGGGGAGAGAGCTCGAGGGCTCGAGGGCAAAATGACAGGACTGAGAGGCACAGTAGATCATCCTCTAGTCATGAGCCCGAGGAACAAATAGAGGCTTCTGATCCTCGGATAACTCGATTGGAGGAAGACATGTGCACGATGATGACCATGATGGGTCAGATCATGGCTAGGTTTGAGGGTACACCTGGTACAGCGGGACAGGCTGCACCGAATCCCCCAGCAGCTGCACCTGAACCTGAGAATGTTGCACCTGCGCAAGCTGAACCGGCTAGGCCACGGGAACCTCATATTCGACCGGTACCTCCTCCGGTAGCCCCACATCAGCATGATGATGATTTGGGGTATGGATATGATTGTGATATGGAAAGATTGAGGCACTTTATGGATTTTAAGCCTCCTTCGTTTAGCGGGGTAAAGGATCCGACAGTGGCTGAGGACTGGATCAGTCAAATGGAGAAGTTATTCGACTTCTGTAGATGTTCAGCTACGGAGAGAGTAGCGCTTGCGGCCTTTGTATTGAGAGGCTAAGCAGAGCACTGGTGGAAGTCCGTCAGGCCGATGTTAAGAGCTCAAGGAATGGTTATCACTTGGGATATGTTCTTGGACGTTTTCAGAGAGCAATACATCCCAGATACTGCTCGACGGAGACTACAGATGGAATTTCTGAATCTGACTCAAGGGAATCGAACAGTTGATGAGTACGAGTCACGATTCACTTCACTGGGTAGATATGATCCGGACTCGATCAGGAGTGAGGCTATCAGAGTCCGTAGATTTGTAGATGGACTGAGGCCTTCGATCCAAGCGAAGTTAGCCCCATTTGATGTCGCTACGTATAGAGAGGCTGTGCGACGGGCCCAGTTATGTGAGCAAGATCATGACTTGCAGATTTTTGAGTTTAGTTGGGGTAAGGACAAGGGTCCGAGGAAGCTGGGAGATGGCAAGAGTGCCAAATTTGGTCAAAAATTCATGAGTAAGCGTCGGAGAGAGGTAGATGAGTTTCAGAAAAAGGTTGCTAGACCTTTTATGCCTCCGACTCAGACACCAGCCAGGGGTATAGTGATTGGTGGACCCCGACCGACTACAGATCACTGTAGGTTATGCGGTCGATACCATGGTGGTAGGCCATGTCATCTTCAGGGTACCCGATGCTTCAGATGTGATAAATTTGGACATTATGCCAGAGAGTGCCCGGAGATAGTTGAGGCAATTCCACAGAGGGGTAAAGAGCCAGAGAGGGTTCCTACAGTTGCACCTCCTGCAAGAAAGAAAGCCTCGGCTGAAGAAAAAGGAAAACAAGTTGTGGGTCAAGGCAGGGTGTATGCGATAGACCAGGCATCGGCTGATACCTCTTCTGAAGTGATAAAAGGTACAATCTTGATTTTCAATCTAGAGGTTATAGCTTTGTTTGATTCTGGTGCTACGCATTCCTTCATATCACCTGCATGTGCATCTAAGTTAAAAGGTTTTGTAGAACCCACATACTTGAGTAGGACTTTACTAATAAGTACTCCAATGAGAGTTAGCCAATTAGTTGAACAAGTGTATAAAGATTGTAAAGTGAGGGTAGGAGATAAGTGCATGACAGCCAACTTGATTTTGTTGAATATGTATGACATTGATGTAATTTTAGGAATGGATTGGTTAGTCGCCAATCATGCTGTCATAGACTGTCGTTCTAAGTCCATTAAGTTTTCTCTACCTGAAGAATGTGTTGTAAGATTTTAAGAGAAGAAATGAAATCTTAAATTTTGTATTAAGTAAAGTACTTTGGTATAAATGGCTTAAGTGTTGTTTTGAAGGTTTTGTTGCTTATGTGGTGGATTTGAACAAAGTACATCCAGATATGGAGGACATCTCAGTGGTTAGAGAATTCCCTGATGTCTTTCCAGACGATCTACCAGGATTGCCACCTGATAGAGAAACGGAATTCGGTATAGACTTGATGCCTGGAACCGAACCAATATCGAAGTCACCATATAGGATGGCTCCAGTTGAATTAGAGGAATTAAGGAAACAGCTGCAAGAGTTGTTAGAGAAGGGGTTCATAAGACCGAGTGTCTCACCATGGGGAGCCCCGGTATTGTTTGTGAAGAAGAGAGATGGGAGCCTCAGGTTGTGCATTGACTATCGGATGTTAAACAAGGCTACCATCAAGAATAAGTACCCCTTGCCACGCATTGACGATTTATTGGATCAGCTTCGGGGAGCACAGATCTTCTCCAAGATAGATCTGAGGTCTGGGTATCATCAATTGAAGATTCGAAAGGAGGATGTGCCTAAGACAGCATTTCGTACCCGCTATGGCCATTACGAATTCTTAGTGATGCCTTTTGGGTTGACCAATGTGCCGGCAGCTTTTATGGCTCTAATGAACGAAGTATTCAAGCCATACCTGGACCAATTCGTAATTATTTTCATTGATGATATATTGGTGTATTCAAGGTCCAGAGAAGAGCATGAGCAGCACTTAAGGATTATTTTGCAAACCCTCCGAGAGAAAAGGTTATATGCCAAGCTTAACAAATGTGACTTTTGGCTAGAACAGATTTCTTTTCTAGGCCATGTTATATCGAAGGATGGGGTGTCAGTAGATCCATCCAAGATTGAGGCAGTTGTTCAGTGGGAACAACCTAGGACAGTCACAGAGATCAGAAGTTTTCTGGGTTTGGCTGGTTATTATAGGAGATTTGTAGAAGGTTTCTCTAGATTAGCTGCTCCATTGACACGTCTTACGAGGAAGAGTGTGGAGTTTTCATGGGATGAAGCTTGTGAGAGGAGTTTTCAGGAACTTAAGCGCAGATTAACTACCGCGCCAGTTCTTGTCATCCCTAATAGTTCAGGGAATTACTCGGTGTATGCAGATGCTTCGCATCAAGGACTAGGCTGTGTTTTGATGCAAGATGGAAGGGTAGTAGCTTATGGATCTAGACAGTTGAAAGATCACGAGAAGAACTACCCCACTCATGATTTGGAGTTAGCGGCCGTAGTGTTTGCGTTGAAGATATGGCGCCACTACTTATATGGTGAGAGATTTCAGATCTTTACGGATCATAAGAGTCTGAAATATCTATTCTCACAAAAGGAGTTAAACATGAGACAGAGGAGGTGGTTGGAACTCCTCAAGGACTATGATTGTGAGATCTTGTACCACCCGGGGAAGGCAAATGTGGTTGCCGATGCATTGAGTCGGAAGAGTCTCGGGTTGGTGTCTCACATGATGGTTAGAGAGCACGAGTTGTTGGAACAATTCACGAACCTTAGTCTGGATATGACCCTACCTGAGATTGGCAGCTATGGGATCATTGCTAGCTTGAGGTTAGAACCGGAGTTGATTGAGAGAATCCGACAAGCTCAGCAAATTGATCAATGGTGTATTGTCATGATTAGCCAAATCTGAAAAGGGAAAGGTGCTGATTTTATGTTGAGTCCAGATGGAATACTAAGGTTTAGAGATAGAATATGTGTTCCTAAGGATTTAGAGCTGAGAAAGCTGATCTTATCAGAGGCACACTCGTCGAGATACACGATACACCCGGGGAGTAGTAAGATGTATCAAAATCTCCGAAAAGCATATTAGTGGTCTGGAATGAAGAGAGACATAGCTGAGTATGTCGCTAGATGTCTCATTTGTCAGCAAGTAAAAGTCGAACATCAGAAACCAGGAGGATTATTACAACCTCTATCGATACCAACATGGAAGTAGGAGCATGTCACCATGGATTTTGTGATGGGGTTACCGAGAACCCGTAAGAACCATGATGCGATATGGGTGATAGTAGATCGGTTAACGAAATCGGCACATTTCTTAACCATGAGATCTACTGATACATTGAGTGCACTGGCGAACCTGTATGTGTGAGAAATAGTGAGATTGCATGGAGTCCCAGTGAGTGTTGTTTCTGATAGGGATGCCGGCTTCACTTCCCACTTTTGGGGACATTTCCAGGAAGCGATGGGGACCCAATTGAGTTTTAGCACCGCTTTTCATCCTCAGACAGATGGTCAGTCGGAGAGGACTATACAGACCCTGGAGGATATGTTGAGAGCGTGTGTGCTGGATTTTAGAGGCTCATGGGATGATCACTTGCCATTGATTGAGTTCGCATACAATAACAGTCATCACTCAAGTATTGGTATGGCCCCTTATGAGGCACTATACGGTCGTAGATGCCGATCGCCCATTGGTTGGGAAGAAGTTGGTGACAGACAATTGCTCGCTCCCGATTTGGTTAAGCAAGCCTCCGAGGATGTTCAGATAATATGCGAGAGGTTGCGAACAGCTCAAAGTCGACAAAAGAGCTACGCTGACAGGAGACGGAGACCACTTGAGTTTGATGTTGGCGAGTCTGTATTTTTGAAAGTATCTCCTTCTAAGGGAATAATGAGGTTTAGAAAGAAAGGAAAATTAAGTCCTCGTTACATTGGTCCCTTCGAGATTTTGGATAGAGTGAGAGAAGGAGCATATAGGCTAGCCTTACCACCTGAGCTAGCAGAAGTCCACAATGTCTTCCACGTTTCTATGCTTCGGAAGTACTACCCGGATCCGACACATGTAATTAGTTATGAGCCGTTGGAGCTCAAGAAAGATATGTCGTATGTCAAGAGACCGATCAGGGTGTTGGACAGGAAAGAGAAGGTGTTGCGGAACAAGACGATTTCATTGGTTAAGGTTTTGTGGCAACATCACACTGTGGAAGAGGCCACATGGGAACTGGAAAGTTTGATGCGGGAAAAGTATCCCGAGTTATTCACAGATTGAATTGGTTCTAATTTGGAGGACCAAATTCTTTAAGTGGGGGAGGATGTGAGACCCCGTATATGTATAGCTATGTATATAGGAAGATAGGAATGTAAATAAAATCATAAGTATGATGATACATTGTAATGTGAAGTGTATGCAATGTAAGTTCATAAGATTATGTACGCACTTGTAGTAAGAATTGTGATTATACGTACAAGTTGCATTACGAATGAGTAGGAAGAAATAAACTTGAACACGAGAAGAATGTGATCGAAATGGAATATGAGTAGTATAGTAAAATGGAAGGAAAGATTTACATAAGTGTATATTTCCATTTGAGTAATATCGTATATATTTGGTCATACAAAGATTCTACACAAGTTTTAATGTGTATGTAGTGAGGATGGATCCCATTTTCAAGTCTCAAAGATGAATGAATGAGGAAATGATCATGGTAGCAAATTAAGGGTGTTTAGTAAGAGTTGTTGCAGAAAAACTGCAAGAAATCTGGAATTTGTGAAGGCCAGATCGATCTCATAGGATGAGAGATCGATCTGGGAGAGCCAGAATGCTCTTATGTGAGAAATGGAAGGGAACAGATCGATCTCCAAAGGAAGAAGATCGATCTCCTTAGCTCTCGGGTTGGAAGCAGATCGATCTCCCCTAAGACCAGATCGATCTCCTTAAGCTTCTGTTTGGCAGCAGATCGATCTCCAGTCTCGACAGATCGATCTCCTACCTTTAAAACGTCTTAGAAAAGAGGGATTTTTGAGGAACAGATCGATCTCCACCCAAGGAAGATCGATCTCATCAAGTCAAAACTATAAATGGGAGCAGTTGGATCATCAGAATTTTGGGACAAACACTTCCTTTTCACTTCAACTCAAAGAAATCTAGTTTCTCACTCCTAAATCCAGCCATTTTCAGTAAGATTTGAGGAAAGGCTATTAGAGACAAAGTTGTTCACATCAAAGAGAAGAACAACATAGTCTAGAGGCATTTCCCCATTTGATGGATTGAAGAAATAAAGGACAATCCTAATTGGAGCAAGAAGAAAATCCAATGAGGTAAGTTCTAATGCACAATCCAAGTACATTGGTTTAGTTAATGATTATAAAGATATTTGGGTGTGCATATTGTGGATAGAACTACCTAAAATGGTATGAAATGAATATAACTTAGAAATGGTCAAGTGTGAGAAAGTGGAGTGTGGGAGTGTTTATGATGAATGAAATATCTTGAGGGGAGGAACATGTTGTGAGAATGATTTGGAAATGTTGATATTGGGATAAATTGTGAGATTTACCACAAAGGGTAAAAATGTGTAATTAAGGCATTGGATAAATGCTTAGTTGAATAAGAGTTAGAAACATTAACTCAAATGTTGATGGATGAATTTCAGTTTCGGATGATACGTCGGAGCAAGTCGAGATGAGAACGCAAGAAGCATAAAGGCGGATAGTTGCACACAAGTAAAACGAGGTAAGGGACTGTGTGTTAGCTATAGAGATGTTCGTACGTATTTTACGACAATTTCGTAGATATATTGCTAGACTAGTACGATATGATAATTCTATGAAATGATATGGAAGTATGCAAAGTACTATGACGTATATATGTATTGAGAAATGGGATAGGGTAAGGAAATAGCATGATATGCATGTTTTCAATGATTTTTCTCAATTTTACATTGTTATTTATGATTGAGAAATGTTGATGATAGGTTGGCTAATTTTACATGTTTTAGCATGAAGAGGCATGCTGTATGAATAAACGTGTTTTGAGTTTTAAAAAGAGAAAATATCCATCTATCAGTTTTGAGATGAGATTTGGTGTTGAAGCGTTAGCTCACACCCGTTTTAAGGCCTTGATGTACCGTGCGGGAGTTTTAACTCGCACGAGGGTTTTGAGAAAGTGCGGGAACTTTGCTCGCACCTGTTTTATTGAGTTAAGGTAAACCTGGGGGTCTGGGACCCAAGGGGATACCAGCCGACGGCCAATTGAACGGGCTGGGCCTTAACGATAGATCGTACCGCGCTGGAGCTTTGCGTTGACTGTGTGTCACGCTGCTTACTCGCCTGGTATATGAGACATGGTTTAGGATAAAAAGTCCATCGGAGTTGGAGTATGGACTTGGGTCCACGGTCATACGTAGAATAGTGTAGTCACTCGTTGGTATACTATGTACCGTGCTGGGTCCACGTGAGTACGAGTATCGCGTAGATGACACACGACGTATCTTCACCGTGAGTATACGAGGAGATGAGGTGGATTGAGATGAGCCGGAGGGTAGGACTGACCCATCCCCCTTCAGGCGAAGTGATACCCTGTGCACACCTGATCAGTGAGGCCTGGGATCACTGACTATGGCCATAAGTCGTGGATATTTGATTGCCTAAAATTCCATGCCTGTCTCAGAGAATCGAGAAACAGAGACAATCTCAGAAAAGAAAGAGATTTGCGAGAAAGAATGATTTAAGAAGTGAAAGAGATTTCGTGTTTTAATAAATCTCTGATTTCACATTCATGCCATGAGGGCACTATTTATGAGCATGTTTTAAATGGAAGTTTGACATTTGATTTACACGAAAATGCTATTGAGAAACATGTGTTTAAATGCATTGTTCGTATGATATTTCCATTTATAACGAAAACATGGTTTTGGTTTATGCATGCATGGGCTATGTAGGTAGTACGATATCTACCTGCTAGCATACATTTCCTTACTGAGCCGTGGTTTGCTCATCCCACTATTTTCCCCCTCCAGGTACTGAGAAGTAAGAGAGCGGTGATCTCTAGATCTTTTGTGCTAAACAGCTCCCACAATCTGTAAAGGTATAAGATTTGTATACACGAGTATTTTGTATCTAATATATTGTATCGCACAGTTATATCTTGGAATTGTAAACAGTATTATGGGGATGATATGTAAGCACATGGTATTTATACAATTAATTTTGTGTATTTACACACACACCTGGGAGTGTGAATTAAAGTTTTAAATATTCCGCTGTAAATGAATAAATTTTTAATAATTGCATCTTCTCACAGCCCAACCGTAGTAGAGAATGTATGGATAGAAGGGTTCCCGAAAGCGGGGCATGACAGATCTGGTGCCAGATACCCTGCCAATCTCTAAACCTCCCTATAGGATGGCATTAGTTGAATTGGAAGAGTTAAATAAACAGTTACAAGAACTGCTTGACCAAGGATTTATTAGACCCAGTGTGTCTGTAAGACCCGTATTTTTACATGTAACCCTTATGATTTCCTAAGTATACATTCGTTTATGTAATATGAATCATAAGTGATGTAAGGTCTGTAAATTTGATGTACAGACTTGTTATGTGGATTCGTGATGTACACGCAAATTTCATTGAGTATGAATAATAAGAAATTGACCTTTTTAAGTGAAAAATGTGTATTGAATGCAAAATGAGTGGTGGAGTAAATTAATATGAAGTTAGCTTTGAGAAATTGGGATGAAATTGGCTAAGTATGGCTGCAGAGAAAGGGGAGATCGATCTTAGAAGCAAGTAGATCGATCTCATTGTGCTCAAAATGCCTAACCAAAGTATTCTGGAAGGAGGAGATCGATCCTCAGTCTAAGCCAGATCGATCCCCTATGAAGAATAGATCGATTTATCCTCAAACAGACTGATCTCCTTAAGCCTCAACCTGAGACAGATCGATCTCATTTCCCTGCCAGATCAATCTGTGAAGCTCTCGGCCTGGCTAAGACCGATCTCATGCTTTTTGATAGATCGATCTCTTAAGCTTGAAAACTGAATGCAAGAAGGCTAAAAGCAGCAGCAGATCGATCCCTCACTTATGGAGATCGATCTCATCAAGCAATTTCTATAAAATAGGGCTGCTGAATTGCATTCACGGGAGAAACATCAAACCTTGTCATTTTGAAACTAAGTGACCTAGTTTTTGCTCTCTAGACTATCAACACCTTCCATTGAGATTGGAGAAAATTTTATTACATCAAAGTTGTTCACAGAGTGGAGAAGAACAACATAGTTGGAAACGAGAGGTAAAATCGTTAAATCGAAGAAGAAAAGGAGTTTTTCCTCAAAGTTGTGAAAAAAGAAGAAAAGCTGAAACTGGTAAGATTTTAATGCATCAATCTCATAAATGTTGATCTATACACTAGTATGAGTTTATTGGTATATAGATTTATAGTTGACACATCTTAGTTCATGCTTAACCTTCCAAGACCTATAAATGGTTTAATGTGTCAAAATGAGGAAATGACTAGTAGGCAAGGATTAAATGATGAACTAAGTATGTATTGATGTTATTGAGCATGTATGTATGCTTATATAATAGTTTGGTGAAATCCATGAGCTAGAAACAATAACGACTGCAAGTGAGTATATAAGGTATTCGATGAAATGCCAAAATGAATCAAATAATGAACTTGAGGTATTGTAAGATTAACACTAGTTTAATACAAATCAATAGACTCCAAGAGTCTGAGAGATTCTCAAAAAATGAGTTATATACTCGAAATGGACTTATAAAAGAGTAAGGTTCGATAATGATGTAACGAGGCCTAATGAGATATAAATGGCCCAATACATTGATTTGAATATCATGCAAGTGAAATGAAGTATATGACAAAATACTGATGTGTGTAATACATAGTTTCAGCTCTAGAGGATATAATTGGAGTCGATAGGATGGATCACGAGAAGTGGAGATTGAAGAAAATGATTCAAGCGTGATTTGAGGTAAGTGACTTATGCGAGCTATAAAGATAGCTATACGTATGTTTTCTTACCTATTGTGTGCGAATGTATGCGATGAGTATATAGATATTGATAAATCTAGGTGAAAACTACGTATGAGAAAAAGTCTATGAGTATGAATTGCATGACTTCTATGATTGTTGTAAAAAGAGATTTTTACAAAAGTTTTGAAAATAAATAATGATAGACGAGCTCCCGATTTAACCATTTGCATGAAATGCTTCCAACGAGTGATCGAATGGAGATTTTCCCTCTCACTCATGACTATACACGGAGCCCCTTCTATTTCTTTTCTGTGTGAAATCGTGCTAGAGCTTCAGTGGCAACGGTAGATTGACCAGCCCTGCTCGCACATTATTTTAAAGGGATTTTGAGAAAAATCAAAAGAGTGCTCGACGCCTCGGGTGATGCAGTGTGTTCCACTCAAGATGCTCGCTCTAGATTTTAGGAATCATGCTAGAGCCTTCGAGTATTGTTGTGTGTCTTACTCTGACCATGCTCACATGTAATTTTCTAATAATATCGTGCTGGATGCCTCAGATGTGCTGTATGTCTTACGCTGAGTTGCTCGCACGAGGTTTTTATGATTGTGTCGTGTGTTGACTAAGACCGTGTTAGAGCTGTCATGTATTGCTATGTGTCCTGCATTGACCTGCTCACACGTGGTGTATGAATGTGATGTAATGAGTACAAAATCGTGCTAGAGCTGTCGTGTACTGCTGTGTGTCTTGCACTGACCTGCTCGCACGAGATTTTGAGATAACGAAAATGGGTGTTAAGGATCCACGGGAGCAGGATGTACCGTGAGCGTTAGCCATGGGGTATGATGTGTCGTGATTTGAGTATGAGCTGAAGGGATGGTTGATCCACCTCCCCAAGTGTAGGGTTCTCACACACCTGATCAGTGTTGCCTGGAATCCGACTATAGCCATAAGTCCGATATTTATCTGAGTGATATAACATAGTCACTACTGTATGTGGTGACGTATGTTTCCCTTGTTGTGTGTCTAGGGATGTGATAACCCATGATTATGTCTCATGTATATTAAATTGTTGTGTGCAAAGTGATTTCTAAATGTGTACTCAATGCTTTTAAAGATAAGCTGTGTGAATTGGAATATGTTGTGTGGTTTTGTGTGAATATGCATATACCCATCTAGCGAATTAATGGTTTCACATTGATGGAAGTTGTTTTAAAGAGAATGCATATGTTTTATAAGGAAAATGACTATATATGTATTTTAAGCTTGTAGATAGTATAGTTATCTACTTGCTTTCATATTTTCCTTACTGAGCGCATTAGCTCACCCCTTTATTTCCTCCTCTACAATTACTACGCAGTAGTGTGTACACTGCAGTCGTCCTTTCTATCGTGTTTCTTTGGTCATCCAATAGTATAGAGAGGTATACAATTGAGATGAAAAAATTTGTATCCTGTAAATTAATGCACAGTAAAGTTTGTATTTGTATTTTGGGGGATATATATAATAGAAACTGATGTAAACGCTTCCGCACTTATATATAAAAGTAGTTTCTATTCTACTTCATTTATATGAATTTAGTAAACTATAACGGATGATATATGAATTGGATGTTGACTCACAGCCCAACTGTAAGTGGTAAGATAAAAGTCATGTTCAGGGAGAGAGGGTCGTGACAGAATTAATGGTATTAGAGTTGAGTTAGTCTAATGTGAGTTAATATCCATATTTAAGAAAATATACATCCCCAAAGTACTGTGCACTATTAGGATACCAATGTGTATACCAAGCTGGAAAATGTGACTGAGACACTTATTTTGAGTTTGCAGGATGTCTAATACATGACATACTCGCCGAGGAGAGAGTTCCCGCTCTCAAGGGCGTAGAGATGAGCCCAAGAGACACAGTGAGTCTAGTTCTAGTAGAGATCCACCCGGTCTTAGTGAGATGGTTGAGGAGCGTATAGCACAGTTACAGCAGAGTGTAGATATGGAGATGTTTACACAGGCTATGGTCAGATTTGAGGGTAGACAAGGGAACCCTGCTGGTCAGGCTAATGCACCTGAGAGACAAGAACCAGCACAACCTGCACCGAGACCTCAAGATGCAGAGGCGGGGATGCCTATACCCCCTCCAGTTCAGGACATTACCCCACCAGTTTAGGATCCTGTAGCTCCACAATAGGTTGGTGGTGAAGGAGTGTATGATTGTGATCTGGGTAGACTGAGAGAGTTTCGAAAGTTCGAACCACCTTCATTTAGTGGGGTGTAGAACCCAGTGTTAGCTGAGCATTGGATAATAGTATGGAGAAGCTCTACCGATTCTTCCATTGCTCCGACACAAAGAAGGTCACTTTTATGGCTTTTGTATTGGAGGATGAGGTTGAGCATTGGTGGATGGCCACACAGTTGATGTTGAGTGTACAGCACCTGGTGGTAACATGGGATATATTCTTTGATGCCTTTAGGAGGTAATACATTCCAGCTACTGCTTAGAGGAAGATGCAGATGGAATTTATGACATTGACTCAGGGGAACCAGACAGTGGATCAGTATGAGTCTGGATTCACATCCCTGGGCAAATATGATACAGTCACGATGAGCCTTAAGGACAGGAAGGTTCAAAAATTTCTTAAGGGCTGAGACCTTCCATCAGAGCTCAACTAGCTCCACTGGACATTACCACTTATGATGAGGTAGTACACAAAGCTCAGCTATGTGAGCAAGATTATGAGTTACATGCCTCAGAATTGAACAGGAGTGGTAAAGGCAGAGATAGAGACCGAAAGAGGTCAGTTGATGATAGAGGGTTTTGAAAGGGTCAAAGATTATTCTATAAGCAGTCTAAGATTGAGGAGACACGAGAGAGGCTAGCGAAGCCTCCAGTTCATCCAGCATCAAGGGGCATAGTTATTAGTGGACCTCGACCTGCCACTGAGCAGTACAAGATGTGTGGTAGATATCATGGGGGTAGGCCATGCCCATTATCGATGAGATCATGTTATAGGTGTGACAAACCAGGGAACATAGCCCGAGAATGCCCAGAGTTGATTGATACAGCCTCATAGAAGGGCAAAGAGCCCGAGAAGGCTACAGTTGAGACACCTACACCTAAGAAGAAGGCCACAACCAAAGAGAAAGGGAAGCTAGCTGTTGGTCGAGGGTGAGTGTTTGCATTGGACCAGGCATCTACAGAGACTTCTTTAGATGTGATTAAAGGTACCATTCATCTTTGATCTGAAAGCATTAGCATTGATTGATCCTGGTGCCACACATTCATTC
The DNA here is from genome assembly GCA_033439115.1 of Firmiana major. Classification (NCBI taxonomy): domain Eukaryota; kingdom Viridiplantae; phylum Streptophyta; class Magnoliopsida; order Malvales; family Malvaceae; genus Firmiana; species Firmiana major. The sequence goes on along the minus strand of CM065908.1, from coordinate 36,365,758 downwards.
ATATCGCCTTCATTTGCATGTAAACTGTGTGAACATGTGAAACCTGTACCTTTAGGTAGAATCCTATTTATAAGCACTCCAGTAAGAGATAATATAATGACAGAGTATGTCTGTAAGAGTTGCAAGTTAAAATTAGGGGAAAAGGACATGTCGACCGACCTAGCTATGAAGGATTTCGATGTAATACTGAGAATGGATTGATTGGCTACAAACCATGATGTTTTATGCTAATACAGTAATGTTTTTCATCCCTGAAAAGTGTGTTGTAAGATTTGAAAAGAATGAAAGAAGAAGTGAATTAATCTTAAGAGTGAATGATTTTACTAATGAATGCAATGATAATGTGTTAACGGTTTTATCACCTATATGGTTGACTTAGATAAGGTGTTCTCGGATATAGCTGACATCCCAATGGTTAGAGAATTTCTCGATGTCTTTTTGAAAAAATTACCAGGGTTGCCACCAGACAAAGAAATGGAATTATGTATTGATTTTGTGCCTGGAACTGAACCGATATCCAAGTCCCCATATAGAATGGTTTCGATTGAATTGGAGGAGCTAAAGAAGCAATTGCAAGAGTTGTTGGATAAAGGGTTCATCAGACCGAGTGTATCACCTTAGGGAACACCGGTTCTGTTTGTAAAGAAGAAAGATAGGAGTCTCCGACTGTGTATAGACTATCAGTTGTTAAATAAGGCTACCATCAAGAATAAATATCCCCTTCCACGGATTGATGATCTATTGGATCAGTTGCAAGGAGCACAAGTCTTTTCGAAGATTGATTTGAGGTCTAGGTATCATCAGCTGAGGATTCGGAGTGGAGATGTACCCAAGATAGCATTTCAAACCCATTATGGCCATTATGAGTTTTTGGTTATGCCATTTGGGTTGACAAATGTTCCAGCAGCGTTTATGGCCTTAATAAATGATGTATTTAAGCCATACCTGGACAGATTCATGATTGTCTTCATAGATGACATATTGGTGTACTCGAAGTCCAGGGAAGAGCATGAGCAGCATTTGAGAGCAGTATTATAGACCCTCCAAGATCAGAAGTTGTATACTAAACTCAACAAGTGTGATTTCTAGCTGAGTGAGATATCATTTTTGGGTCATGTAGTCTCGAGAGACGGTGTATCAGTGGATCCGTCCAAGATAGAGGCTATGATATAGTGGGAAAGACCCAAGACGATTACAGAGATCCTCAGTTTTCTGGGTTTAGCAGGTTATTTACGGTGATTTGTCGAGGGATTCTCTAAACTGGCTACTCCATTGACACATATCACTTGAAAGAATGTGGCATTCGAGGGGGATGATAAGTGTGAGAGTAGTTTCTGCAAGCTAAAGCACAGATTGACCACCGCACCTATTCTCACCATACCCACAAGCTTAGGAGGTTATCTAATGTATACAGATACCTCGAGAAAAGGACTAGGCTGTGTGTTGATGCAGGATGGGAAGGTAGTAGCCTATGGATCCAGACAGCTTAAGGACCGTGAGAGGAACTACCCGACCCATGATTTAGAGTTGGCAGTCGTGGTATTTGCATTGAAAATATGGCGCCACTACTTATACGGTGAGAAATTTCAGGTGTATACAGATCATAAGAACCTCAGATATCTGTTTTCGTAGAAAGACTTAAATATGAGACAGAGATGATAGATAGAGCTTCTAAAGGATTATGAGTGCGAGATACTGTACCATTCAGGAAAGGCTAATGTTGTGGCAGATACTCTGAGTAGAAAGAGCCTCAGAATGGTATCGCACATGATGGTCAGGGAATATGAGCTGCTCGAGCAGTTTACTCACCTCAGGTTGGATATAGACCCTCTTGATGTTGACAGAGACTGTGTGATAGCTAGCCTGCGAGTGGAATCAGATTTGATTGACCGGATACGCCAGGCTCAGCATGCCGATCTACTGTGTGAGGATCATGCGAGTCTGATTCAGAGGGGTGATATGACCGATTTCTTAGTGAGTGATGATGGCCTACTGAGGTTTAGAGGCAGGATTTGTGTTCCCAATGACCCAAAGTTAAAGAAATTGATTTTGACAGAAGCTCATTCATCGAGATATACATTGCATCAGGGGAGTAACAAGATGTATCAGAATCTCTGGATAGTGTATTGGTGGTCAGGGATGAAAAAAGGATATCGTAGAATTTGTGGCAAGGTGTCTGATATGTCAGCAAGTAAAGGTAAAGCATCATAAGCCTGCAAAGTTATTGCAGCCTTTACCAGTACCGACTTGGAAATGGGAGCATGTCACCATGGATTTCATCATGGGATTGTCGAGGACCAAGAGGAACCATAATGCGATCTGGGTAGTGGTTGACAGATTGACAAAATCCACCCACTGTTTAGCTATGAAATCTACAAATGCTTTGAGTAGTTTAACAAAGTTGTATGTACGGGAGATTGTAAGGCTACATGGTGTTCTAGTGAGCATCATATTGGATAGGGATTCCCACTTCACTTCTTGCTTTTGAGAATAATTTCAGGAAACTATGGGAACCTGATTGAGTTTCAGTACTGCTTTCCATCCTCAGATAGATGGTCAGTCAGAGAGAAACGTCCAAACATTAGAGGATATGTTGAGAGCAAGTGTTATGGATTTTAGAGGCTCCTGGGATGATCACCTACCGTTAGTCAAATTTACATACAACAATAGTTATCACTCGAGTATCGGGATGACACCATATGAAGCCTTGTATGGTAGAAGGTGTCGTTCTCCAATTGGTTGGGAAGAAGTGGGTGACAGGAAAGTTTTTGCTCCTGATTTGGTACAGCAAGCCTCTAAGGTTGTTCAGTTGATATGTGAGAGATTGAGAACAGCTCAGAGTAGACAAAAAAGCTACACTGATATGAGACAGAGGCCACTAGAGTTCACTATGGGTGACTCGGTATTTTTGAAAGTCTCTCCCTCGAAAGGGATTTGAAAGTCTCTCCCTCGAAAGGGATTATGAGGTTCGATAAGAAGGGTAAATTGGGCCCTCGGTATATCGGACCGTTTGAGATACTGGAGCGTGTGGGAGATAAGGCGTACAGGCTAGCATTGCCACCGGAGCTAGCAGGCATCCATAATGTCTTTCGTGTATCGATACTTCAGAAGTACCATCCAGATCCAACTCATGTGATTCGCTATGAGCCATTGGAGCTCAAGAATGATTTGTCATACGTAGAGAAATCGATCCGGATATTGGATAGGAAGGAGAAGGTTCTTTGGAACAAGATGATTCCGCTTATTAAAGTTCTTTGACAGCACCATACATCAGAAGAAGCTACTTGAGACTTGGAGAACTTTATACGGGAAAAGTACCCATGACTTTTTGAGGGGTAACTTGGTTCTAATTTAGAGAACCAAATTTCTTAAAAGAGGGGAGGAATGTAAGACCCGTATTTTTACATGTAACCCTTATGATTTCCTAAGTATACATTCGTTTATGTAATATGAATCATAAGTGATGTAAGGTCTATAAATTTGATGTACACACTTGTTATGTGGATTAGTGATGTACACGCAAGTTTCATTGAGTATGAATAATAAGAAATGGACCTTTTTAAGTGAAAATTATGTATTGAATGCAAAATGAGTGATGGAGTAAATTAATATGAAGTTAGCTTTGAGAAATTGGAATGAAATTGGCTAAGTATGGCTGTAGAACAAGGGGAGATTGATCTTAGAAGCAAGTAGATCGATCTCATTGTGCTCAAAATTCCTAACCAAAGTATTCTGGAAGGAGGAGATCGATCCTCAATCTAAGCCAAATCGATCCCCTATGAAGAACAGATTGATTTATCCTCAAACAAACCGATCTCCTTAAGCCTCAACCTGAGACAGATTGATCTCATTTCCCTACTAGATCGATCTATGAAGCTCTCAGCCTGGCTAAGATCGATCTCATGCTCTTCTACAGAATGATCTCTTAAGCTTGAAAACTGAATGCAACAAGGCTAAAACCAGCAGCAGATCGATCCCTCACTTATGGAGATCATTCTCATCAAGCAATTTATATAAAACAGGGCTGCTGAATTGCATTCACGGGAGAAACATCAAACCTTGTCATTTTGAAACTAAGTGACCTAGTTTTTGCTCTACAGACTATCAACACCTTCCATTGAGATTGGAGAAAAGTTTATTACATCAATGTTGTTCGCATAGTGAAGAAGAACAACATAGTTGGAAACGAGAGGTAAAATCATTAAATTGAAGGAGAAAAAGAGTTTTTCCTCAAAGTTGTGAAAAAGAAGAAAATCTGAGACATAATCATGGGCCATCACATCCCCAAACACACAACAAGAGAAACATACGTCACCACACACAGTAGTGACTGTGTTATATCACTCAGATAAATATTGGACTTATGGCCATAGTCAGATTCCAGGCAACACTGATCAGGTGTGCAGGAACCCTACGCTTAGGGAGGCGGATCAACTATCCCTTCAGCTCATACTCAAATCATGGCACATCATACCCCATAGCTCACGCTCACGGTACATCGTGCTCCCGTGGATCCTTAACACCCATTTTTGTTGTCTCAAAATCTCATAGGAGTAGTCAGTGCAAGACACACAGCAGTACACGATGACTCTTGCACGGTTTTGTACTCATTACATCACATTCATAAACCATGTGTGAGAAGGTCAATACAGGACACATAACAATACATGACGGCTCTAACACGGTTTTACTCAACACACAACACAATCATAAAAACATCGTACGAGCAACTCAGCATAAGACACACAGCATACCTGAGGGATCGAGTATGATATTACTAGGAAATTACATGCAAGCATGGTCAGAGTAAGACACAGCAATACTCGAAGGCTCTAGCATGATTCCTAAAATCTAGTGCGAGCATCTCGAGTAGAACACACAACATCACCCGAGGCATCGAGCACTCTTTTTATTTTTCTCAAAATCCCTTTAAAATAACGTGCGAGCAAGGCTGGTCAATCTACCGTTGCTACGTAGGCTCTAGCATGATTTCACACAGAAAAGAAATAGAAGGGGCTTTAGGTATTCGATGAAATGCAATAACGAAATTAAATAATGAACTTGAGGTATTGTAAGCTTAATACCAGTTTAGTATGAATCAATAGACTCGAAGAGTCTGAGAGATTCTAAAAAATGAGTTATATACTCGAAATTGACTTACAAAAGAGTAAGGTTCGATAATGATGCAACGAGGCCAAATGAGATATAAATGGCCCAAAGCATTGATTTAAATATCATGCAACTGAAATGAAGTATATGACAATATACTAATGTGTGTAATACATAATTTTAGCTCCAGAGGATATAATTGGAGTCGATAGGATGGATCATGAGAAGTGGAAATCGAAGGAAAATGATTCAAGCGTGATTTGAGGTAAATGACTTATATGAGCTATAAAGATAGCGATACGTATGTTTCCTTACCTGCTGTGAGCGAATGTATGCGATGAGTATATAGATATTGATATATTAGGTGAAAACTACGTATGAGAATAAGTTTATGAGTATGAAATGCATGACTTCTATGATTGTTGTAAAAAGAGGTTTTTGCAAAAGTTTTGAAAAAAAAAATAATGATAGATGGACTCTCAATTTAACCATTTGCATGAAATGCTTCCAACAAGTGATCGAAGGGAGATTTGCACTCTCACTCATGACTATACATGGAGCCCTTTCTATTTCTTTTCAATGTGAAATCGTGCTAGAGCCTAAGTGGCAACGGTAGATTGACCAGCACTGCTCACGCGTTATTTTAAACGGATTTTGAGAAAAATCAAAAGAGTGCTCGATGCCTCGGGTGATGCTATGTGTTCCACTCGATATGCTCGCACTAGATTTTAGGAATCATGATAGAGCCTTTGAATATTCTTGTGTGTCTTGCTCTGACCATGCTCACATGTAATTTTCTAATAATATTGTGCTGGATGCATCAGGTGTACTATGTGTCTTACGCTGAGTTGGTCGCACGAGGTTTTTATGATTGTGCTATGTATTGACTAAAATCATGTTAGAGCCATCATGTGTGTGGTGACATATGTTTCCCTTTCTTTGTGTCTGGGGATGTGATAACCCATGCTTATCTCTCATGTATATTAAATTGTTATGTGCAAAGTGATTTCTAAATGTGTACTCAATGCTTTTAAAGATAAGCTGTGTGAATTGGAATATGCTATGTGGTTCTGTGCGAATATGCATATACCCATCTAGCGAATTAACGGTTTCGCATTGATGGAAGTTGTTTTAATGAGAATGCATATGTTTTATAAGGAAAATGACTATATATGTATTTTAAGCTTGTAGATAGTATAGTTATCTACCTGCTTTCATATTTTCCTTACTGAACGCGTTAGCTCTCCCCCTTATTTCCTCCTCCACAAATACTACGCAGTAGTAAGTACACTGCAGTCGTCCCTGCTATCGTGTTTCTTTAGTCATCCAGTAGTATAGAGAGGTATACAATTGAGATGAAAAAATTTGTATCCTGTAAATTAATCCATAGTAAAGTTTGTATTTGTATTTTGGGGGATGTATATAATAGAAACTGATGTAAACGCTTCCGCACTTATATATAAAAGTCAAACTTCTATTCTACTTCATTTATATGAATTTATTAAACTATAACGGATGAGATATGAATTGGATGTTGACTCACAACCCAACTGTAAGTGGTAAGATAAAAGTCATGTTTAGGGAGAGAAGGTCGTGACACTATGGGGAGCTTCGATTTTATTTGTGAGGAAAAAGGATGGTAGCCTTAGATTTTGCATAGAATACAAATTGCTGAACAAGGCTATAGTGTAGAACAAATATCTCCTGCCAAGAATAGACGATTTGTTTAATTAGCTGAGAGGGGCTTCTATCTTTTCAAAGATTGACTTAAGATCGGGCTATCACCAGTTAAGAATCAGGAAAGAGGATATTTCAAAGACAGCCTTCAGAACTAGATATGGCCACTACGATTTTTTAGTGTTGCCCTTTGGTTTGACGAATGCCCCTGCTGCTTTCATAAGTCTAATGAATGAGGTATTTTGGGACCATTTAGATCAGTTTGTGATAGTCTTCATTGACAATATCCTTGTGTCTTCTCAATCTCATGAGGAACATTCACGGCATTTGAGGATTGTGCTGCAGATACTCAGAGATAGGCAGCTTTATGGAAAGATCAGTAAGAATGAGTTTTGGTTGGATCAAATAGCTATCCTTGGTCATATTGTATCTAAGGACGGGATGTCGGTTGATCCGTCTAAGATAGAGGCTGTACTTAATTGGGAGAAACCGAGGACATTTATAGAGATTCGAAGTTTTTTGGGGCTTACAGGGCATTATAGAAGGTATGTTGAAGCATTTTCCAGGATTGCCGCTCCTTTGACCAAGTTCACACGTAAGGAGAGTAGTGTGAGCAAAGTTTCCAAGAATTAAAGAGGAGATTAACGACGGCACCTATGTTGACTATCCCAAATGGACCTGGAGGCTTCGCAGTGTACAGTGATGCCTTTCAACAAGGATTGGGGTGTGTGCTTATGCAGCATGGGAGAGTAGTCACCTATGGTTCGCGACAGCTGAAGGATCATGAGCTGAACTACCCCACACATGATTTGGAGTTGGCTGCAGTGGTGTTTGCATTAAATATCTGGTGGCATTACTTATATGGGGAAAGGTTACAGATATTTACTGACCACAAAAGCCTGAGGTATATATTCAACTAAAAGGAGTTAAACATGAGACAAAGGAGATGGATAGAACTCCTTAAAGACTATGATTACGAGATACTCTATCATCCGAGGAAGGCGAACGTAGTTGTTGATGCCCTAAGTAGGAAGAGTATGGTATCTGCTACGATGATCAGGGAATGGGACTTGTTAGAACAGTTCGTCGAACTCACGATCAGAGTTGAGGAAGCAGAGGTCAGGTTTATAGCTAGCCTACGTATAGAGCCCAGTATTATAGATCAGATTAGAACCGGGCAGCAAAATGATCAGAGGCTATTGAATATGGTTAGCCAAGCTGAACAGACCTTGCAACCAGATTTCATGGTTAGTGACAATGGGTTATTGATGTTTAAGGGTCGAATTTGTGTTCCGAACGATGATACCCTGAAGCAACAAATACTAAGAGAGTCTCACTGTTCGAGATATACCATGCACCCGAGAAGTACCAAGATGTACCAGGATTTGAGAAGGGTATATTGGTGGAGTGGTATGAAGCGAGATGTGGCATAATATGTGGCCAAATATTTGGTATGCCAACAAGTGAAAGCTGAGCACTAGAAGCCCGAAGGATCGCTTAAACCTTTACCAGTGCCTACATAGAAATGGGAGCATATCACCCTAGACTTTATCATGGGATTACCAAGGACCCGAAGAGGTCATGATGCAATATGGGTGATAGTGGATAGATTAATGAAGAGTGCCCACTTCCTTGCCATCAAGAGCACGGATACATTGAGTACCTTAGCCGAGTTATATGTTAGAGAGATAGCTAAACTGCATGGGGCTTCAGTGAGTATTACATCTGATAGAGATTCTCGATTCACCTCCAGGTTTTGGACTCATCTTCAGGAGGCCATGAGATCTTGATTGAGTTTTAGTACCATCTATCATGCTCAGACTGATGGACAGTCTGAGCGAACTATACAGACCTTGGAGGACATGTAAAGGGCGTGTACGATGGATTTTAAGGGATCATGGGATGATCACCTGCCCCTTGTTGAGTTTGCGTACAACAATAGCTATCATGTGAGTATTGGTATGGCACCTTCTGAGGCTCTATATGGTAGGAAGAGTAGATCCCCTATAGCTTGGGAAGAAGTGGGCGGCAGGAAAGTAACTGCTCCTGAACTCATTGAACAAGCAGTTCAAAATGTAAAGATCATTTGTGATAGATTACGGGCTGCTCAAAGTCAACAGAAAAGTTATGCAGATGTGCGTAGACGGCCACTCGAGTTTCGAGTTGGAGATTTTGTATTCCTTAAGATATCTCCAAGTAAAGGTATCATGCGTTTCGGGAAGAACAAAAAATTGAGTCCAATATATATAGGACCGTTTGAGATTTTGGAGAGAGTGGGAGACGTTGTGTCACGACCCTCTTTACCAGTCCGTGACCTTTACCTTACCACTTACAGTTAGGTTGTGAATCAACATCCGATCCATTTCTCATACATTTGTAGTTTAATCATTTCAATTAAATGAAGTAGAATAGAAACTGGACTATTATAAATAAGTACGAAAGCGTTTTACATCAGTTTCTATTATATACATCCCCCAAAATAAAAAATACAAGTTTCACTGTGCATTACTTTACAGGATACAAAATTTTTCTCCTCTCAAGTGTATACCTCTCTGTACTGCTGGATGACTAGAGAAAACACGATAGCAGGGACGACTGCAGTGTACTCACCACTACGTAGTATCTGTGGAGGAGGAAATAAGGGGGTGAGCATAACACGCTCAGTAAAGAAAATATGAAAGCAGGTAGATAACTACACTATCTACATGCTAAAATACTTATATATTCATTTTCCTTATAATATAATATGCATGTTCTTTAAAACAACTTTCATCAATGTGAAATCATTAATTCACTAGATGGGTATATGCATATTCACACAGTAGCACACAGCTTCACATAGCATAATCTATTCACACAGCTTATATATAGAAAATGTTTTATACTTTGTAAATCAATACATATCTAGACATAAATCATGGGTTATCATATCCTCAGACACACAGCAAGGGAAGACATCTGTCACCCCACACAGTAGTGATAATTTCTTATCACTCAGATACATAAAGACTTATGGCTATAGTCGGATTCCAAGCTATACTGATCAGGTGTGCGGGAACCCTACGCTTGGGGAGGCGGATTAACCATCCCTTTAGCTCATACTCAAATCACGGCACATCGTGCTCCCGTGGATCCTTATCACCCATTTCCATTGTCTCAAAATCTCATGCAAGCAGGTCAGTGTAAGACACACAGCAGTACATGATGGCTCTAGCATGATTTTATACTCATTACATCACATTCATAAACTACGTGTGAGCAGGTCAATGCAAGACACACAACAATACATGACAGCTCTAACACAGTTGTACTCAACACATAGCATAATCATGAAAACCTCGTGCGAGCAACTCAGTGTACGACACACAGCATACCTGAGGCATCGAGCACGGTATTACTAGGAATTTACATGCGAGCATAGTCAGAGCAAGACACACAGCAATCCTTAAAGGCTCTAGCATGATTCCCAAAATCTAGTGCAAGCATCTCGAGTGGAACACACAGCATCACCCGAGGCATCGAGCACTCTTTTTTCCCAAAAATCCCTTTGAAAATAATGTGCGAGTATGGCTGGTCAATCTATCGTTGCCTCTCATGCTCTAACTCATTTTCACACAGAAAAGAAATAGAAAGGCTCAATGTACTATCGTGAGTGAGAGGGTAAGTCTCCTTTCAATCACTTTCTAAAAGCATTCCATGCAAATTATCCAAAACCGAGAGCCCGTCTATTTTTATTCTTTCACAAAACGATTGCAAAACCTCTTTTCACAATGATCATAGAAGTCATGCAACTTATATTATGGACTTATTCTTATACATAGTTTTCTACCTAGAAATATCATATCTATGTATTTATCGCATACATTCGCATACAACAGGTAAGAAAACATACGTATAGCTATCACTATAGCTCACATAAGTCCCTTACCTTGAATCATGCTTGAATCGCTTTCCTTCGATTCTCACTTCTCGTGATCCTGCTTATCGATTCCAACAATATCTTTTGAAGCTGAAATTGTGTACCACATACATCAGTATATTGTCATATACTTGATTTTGCTTGTATGATATTCAAATCAATGCATTTGGCCATTTATACCATTAGGGGACTTTATCCTTTCACAAGTCCATTATGAGTATTCAACTCGTTTTCAAGAATCTCTCAGACTCCTCGAGTCTATTGGTTCATATTAAATCAGTATTTAGCTTACTATATCTCGAGTTCATCATTTTCATTTCATTGAGGCATTTCATCGAACACCACATATACTAATTTTCAACCATTGTTTTTTGTTTCTAACACATGATCTTCATCAAATCATTATACAATCATGTATACATGCTCAATAACATCTATGCATGCTTAAATCATCTTTAAACCCATGCCTACTCAACATTTCTGCATTTTGGCACATTTAACCAATTTATAGGTCATGGAAAGTTTAGCATTTTCTAAGATGTTTCGATCATACATCTATATACCAATCAACTCATACACGTATATAGATTAACATTTATGAGATTGGGGTATTGAAATCTTACCAATCTCGACTTTTCTCCACTTTGCACAATTTGGGGGAAAACTCCTTTTCTCCTTCAATGGCTCAACTTAACCTCTAGTTTCCAACTATGTTGTTCTCTTCCTCTATAGGAACAACTTTACTCAAATGAGTTTCTCTCCAATCTCTGTAGAATGGGTTAAGAATTCAAAGAGGAAATTTAGGTTACTTTTCTTCAAAAACGGAAGAGGATGGTTGTTTCTCGTGAAATGCTGCTCAGCTGCTTTGTTTTTATAGAAATTGCTTGATGAGATCGATCTTCATAAGTTAAGGATCGATCTTCCCCTGTTTTAAGCCTTTCAGAATGCCATTTTATTCCTATAAGATCAATCCTTCAAGACATGAGATCGATCTGCTCATTGTTATGAGATTTATCTACTCTGAAGGACTGGATCGATAATCTCCAGGTAGAGAGCTAAACAGATCGATCTGGCACATGGATGAGATCGATCTGCTTTTGGCCGAAAGTAAGGGAAATCGATCTGCTTAAGGATAAATCGATCTGCTCTTCATAGGGAATCGATCTGCTTGTTTCCTAGATCGATCTCAACTTGCAGAATACCTCTTTTCTCTTCATTTTGGCCAAATGAGATCGATCTCCCTTGCATTGAGATTGATCTCCCCTTGTTCTACAGCACACTTAGCTATTTTTTTCCTAAAATTCCAAAGCTTTACTCTCATTCAATTTGTTGCACTAGTCTTTTTGCATTCAGTACACCTTTTTCATTTCAAAAGGTCCATTTCTTATTATTCATACATAATGAAACTTATGTGTACATTCCAAATCCATATAACAAGTGTGTACATCACAATTACGGACCTTACATCCTTTATGACTCATATTACATAAACGAATGCATACTTAGGAATTCATAAGTGTTACATATGAAAATGCAGGTCTTACATTCCTCCCCTCCTTTAAGAAATTTGGTCCTCCAAATTAGAACCAAGTTACTCCTCAAAATGTCGGGGGTACTTTTCCCGTATAGAGTTCTCCAACTCCTAGGTAGCTTTCTTTAAATTATGGTGCTGCCAAAGAATCTTGACAAGTGGAATCGTCTTGTTCCGTAGCACCTTTTCTTTGTTATCTAGTATCCGAATCAGTTTCTCTACGTATGACAAATCATTCTTGAGCTCCAATGGCTCATACCAAATCACATGGGTAGGATCTGGATGGTACTTCTGAAGCATCGATACATGGAAGACATTATGTATGCCTGCTAGCTCCGATGGCAATGCTAGCCTGTAGGCCTTATCTCCCACACGCTTCATTATTCCAAACAGTCTGATATACCGAGGGCTCAACTTTCCCTTCTTACCGAACCTCATAATCTCATTTGAGAGAGAGACTTTCAAAAATACAAAGTCACCCACAGTGAACTCTAGTGGCCTGCGTCTTATGTCAGCATAGTTTTTCTTCCTACTCTGAGCTGTTCTCAATCTCTTACATATCAACTAAACAACCTCAGAGGCTTGTTATACCAAATCAAGAGAAAACATTTTTCTTTCACCCATTTCTTCCCAACCAATAGGGGATCGACACCTTCTACCGTACAAGGCTTTATATGGTGCCATCTCGATACTCGAGTGGTAACTTTTGTTGTACGCAAATTCGGCTAACAGTAGGTGATCATCTCATGAGCCTTTAAAATCCATAACACTTGCTCTCAGCATGTCCTCTAATGTTTCGATGGTTCTTTCTGACTGACCATCGGTCTGAGGATGGAAAGCAGTACTGAAACTCAATTAGGTTCCCATAGCTTCCTGAAATTGCTCCCAAAAGTGAGAAGTGAAGCGGGAATCCCTATCTGATACGATGCTCACTGGAACACCATGTAGCCTCACTATCTCCCATACATATAACTCTGCTAAGTTACTTAAAGTATTTGTAGATTTCATAACTAGAAAGTGGGCGAATTTCATCAGTCTGTCAACCACTAGCCAGATAGCATCATGGTTCCTCTTAGTCCTCGATAATCCCATGATGAAATCCATGGTGACATGCTTCCATTTCAAGGTTGGTACTGGTAGAGGCTGCAATAACTTTGCAGGCTTCTGATGATCTACCTTCACTTGCTGACAAACTAGACATCTTGCCACAAATTCTGCGATGTCTCTTTTCATCCCTGACCACCAATACACTTTTCGGAGGTTCTGGTATATCTTATTACCTCCCGGATGCAATGTATATCTCGTTAAATGAGCTTCTGTCAAAATCAATCTCCTTAACCCTGGGTCATTAGGAATGTAAATCCTACCTCTAAACCTCAGTAGGCCATCATCACTCACAAAGAAATCGGCCCTATCACCCCTCTGAATCTGACTCGTACGATCCTCACTCAGTATATCGGTATGCTAAGTCTGGCATATCCGGTCAATCAAATCTAGTCCCACTCATAGGCTAGCTATCACACAGTCTCTATCAATATCAAGAGGGTCTATATCCAACCTGAGGTGAGTAAACTGCTCGAGCAGCTCATATTCCCTGACCATCATGTACAATACCATTCCGAGGCTCTTTCTACTCAGGGCATTAGCCACAACATTAGTCTTTCCTAGATGGTACAATATCTTGCACTCATAATCCTATAGAAGCTTTATCCATCGTCTCTACCTCATCTTTAACTCTTTCTGTGAAAACAGATATTTGAGGCTCTTATTTTCTATATTCACCTGGAATTTCTCACCGTATAAGTAGTGGTGCCATATTTTCAATGTAAACACTACGGCTGCCAACTCTAAATCATGGGTCGGGTAATTCTTCTCATGGTCCTTAAGCTGTCTGGATCCATAGGCTACTACCTTCCTGTCCTACATCAACACACAGCCCAGTCTCTGTCTTGAGGCATTTGTATACACTGTATAACCTCCTGAGCTGGTGGGTATGGTGACAATTGGTGTGCTGGTCAGTCTGTGCCTTAACTCATAGAAACATTTCTCACATTTATCATCCCACTCAAATGCCACATTCTTTCGGGTGAGACATGTCAGCGGAGCAGCCAGCTTAGAGAATCCCTCGACAAATCGCTGGTAATAACTTGTTAAACCCAGAAAACTGAGGATCTCTGTAATCGTCTTGGGTCTTTCATACTGTATCACAACCTCTATCTTAGACGGATCCACTGATACAGCGTCTCTCGAGACTACATGACCCAAAAATGATATCTCACTCAGCCAGAAATCACACTTGTTGAGTTTAGCATACAACTCCTGATCTTAAAGGGTCTGTAATACTGTTCTCAAATGCTGCTCATGCTCTTCCCTGGACTTCGAGTACACCAATATGTCATTTATAAAGGCAATCATGAATCTGTCTAGGTATGGGTTAAACACATCATTCATTAGAGCCATAAACGCTACAAGAGCATTTGTCAACCCAAATGGCATAACCAAAAACTCATAATGGCCATAACGGGTCTGAAATACTGTCTAGAGTACATCTCCACTTCGAATCCTCGATTGATGATACCCAGACCTCATATCAATCTCTAAAAAGACCTGTGCTCCCTGCAACTGATCCAATAGATCATCTATCTGTGGAAGGAGATATTTTTTCTTGATGGTAGCCTTATTCAACAACTGATAGTCTATACACAGTCGGAGACTCCCATCTTTCTTCTTTACAAACAGAATCGGTGCTCCCCATGGTGATACACTCGGTCTGATGAACCCCTTATCCAACAACTCTTGCAATTGCTTCTTTAGCTCCTCCAATTCAATCGGAGCCATTCTATATGGTGGCTTGGATATTGGCTCAGGTCCAGGCACCAAATCAATACAGAATTCCATTTCTCTGTCTAGTGGTAACCTTGGTAATTCTTTCAAAAAGACAACGAGAAATTCTTTAACCACTAGGATGTCAGCTATATCCGGGTACACTTTATCCAAGTCAACTACATAGGTGATGAAACCTTCAATACATTATCATTACATTCATTAGTAGCATCATCCATCTTTAAGATTAATTCACTACTTCTTTCATTACTTTGTAAATTGTACAATATACTTTTTAGGGATGAAAAACATTACTGTCTTAGCATAATAGTCTAAAACAGCATGGTTTGCAGCTAACCAATCCATTCCGAGTATTACATCGAAATCCTTCATAGCTAATAAAATGAGATCGACCGACATGTTCCTTTCCCCTACTTTCAACTTACAACCCTTACATACATATTCCGTCATTACATTGTCTCTCACTGGAGTACTTATCAGTAATATCCTACCTAGGGGTACAGGTTTCACATATTCACACAGTTTACATGCAAATGAAGGTGATATGAATAAATGCGTGGCACTAGGTTCAATCAATGCTAATGCTTCAAAATCAAAGACAAGGATGGCACCTTTAATCACATCCAAAGAAGTCTCTGCTGATGCCTAGTCCAGTGCAAATACTCGTCCTCGACCAACAGCTTGCTTCCCTTTCTCTTCAGTTGTGGCCTTCCTCTTAGGTGTAGGTGGCTCAACCGTAGCCTTCTCTGGCTCTTTACCCTTCTGTGGGGTTATATCAATCAGCTTTAAGCATTCATGAGCTATGTGCCCTAGTTTACCATACCTATAATAAGATCTTATCGACAACAGGCATAGTCTACCCCCATGATATCTACCACATGTCCTGCACTGCTCTGTGATAAGTCGAGGTCCACCAATAACTATGCCCCTCGATGCTGGATGAACTGGAGGCTTTGCTGGCCTCTCTCATGTCTCCTCAATCTTAGGCCCCTTACCAAATAACCTTTGACCTTTTTAAAACCCTCTGTCATCAACCGACCTCTTACAGTCTCTATCTCTGCCTTTACCACTCCTCTTCAACTCTGAGGTGTACAACTCATAGTCTTTCTCATATAACTGAGCTCTGCGTACTGCCTCATCATAAGTGGTAATGTCCAATGGAGCTAGTCAAGCTCTAATGGAAGGTCTCAGTCCTTCAAGGAATTTTCGAACCTTTCTGTCCTCAAGCCTCATTGTGATTGTATCATATCTGCCCAGGAATGTGAATCCAGACTCATACTCATCTACTGTCTGGTTCCCCTGAGTCAATGTCATGAATTCTAATTGCATCTTTCTCTGAGCAGTAGCTAGAATGTATTGACTCCTGAAGGCATCCAAGAATATATTCCATGTCACAACCGAGTGTCGTGCACTCAACATCGACTGTGTGGCCATCAACCAATGCTCGGCCTCATCCTCTAACATAAAAGTCGCAAAGGTGACCTTCTCTGTGTCGGAGTAATAGAAGAATCGGTAGAGCTTCTCCATACTACGTATCTAATACTCAGCTGATACTGGGTTCTTCACCCTATTAAATGAAGGTGGTCTGAACTTCCGAAACTCTCTCAGTCTACCCAGATTGCAATCATACACTCCCTCTCCACCAACTTATCGTGGAGCTACAGGATCTTGTAATAGTGGGGGAATGTCCTGAACTGGAGGCGACACAAGTATCTCTGCCTCTACATCCCGAGGTCACGGAATAGGCTGTGCTGGCTCATGTCTCTCAAGAGTAGTAGCCTGGCCAGCTGGGTTCTCCTGTCTACCCTCAAGTCTGGCCATCGCCTGTGTAAACATCTCCATAACCGTGTCTACACTGCGCTATACGTTCCTCAGTGTCCTCACTAAGACCGGGTGGATCTCTACTAGAACTAAACCCACTACGTCTCTCGGGCTCATCTCTACGCCCTTGAGAGCACGAACTCTCTCCTCTACGAGTACGTCGTCTATCAGACATCCTGCATACTCAAAATAAGTGTCTCAGTCACAATTTCCAGCTTGGTATACACATTTGTAACCTAATAATGCACAGTACTTTAGGGATGTATAATTTCCTAGATATAGATACTAACTCACTTCAGACCAACTCAGCTCTGATACCATTAATTCCTGTCACGACCCTTTTTACCAGTCCTCGACCTTTACTTTACCACTTACAGTTGGGTTGTGAGTCAACATCCGATCCATTTCTCATACATTTGTAGTTTAATCATTTCAATTAAATGAAGTAGAATAGAAACTGGACTATTATAAATAAGTACGGAAGCGTTCTACATCAGTTTCTATAATATACATCCCCCAAAATACAAAATACAAGTTTCACAGTGCATTAATTTACAAGATACAAAGTTTTTCTCATCTTAAGAGTATACCTCTCTGTACTGCTGAATGACTAGAGAAAACACGATAGCAGGGACGAATGCAGTGTACTCACTACTGCATAGTATCTGTGGAGGAGGAAATAAGGAGGTGAGCATAACACGCTCAGTCAGAAAAATATGAAAGCAGGTAGATAACTACAATATCTAAATGCTAAAATACTTATATATTCATTTTCCTTATAATACAATATGCATGTTCTTTAAAACAACTTCCATCAATGCAAAATCATTAATTTGCTAGATGGGTATATGCATATTCACACAGTAGCACACAGCTTCACATAGCATAATCTATTCACACAGCTCATATATAGAAAATGCTTTATACTTTGTAAATCAGTACATGTTTAGACATAAATCATGGGTTGTCATATCCCCAGACACACAGCAAGGGAAGACATATGTCACCTCACATAATAGTGATAATGTCATATCACTCAGATACATAAAGACTTATGGCCATAGTCAGATTCAAGGCTACACTAATCAGGTGTAAGGGAACCCTACGCTTGGTGAGGCGAAACAACCATCCCTTCAGCTCATACTCAAATCACAACACATCATACCCCATGGATAACTCTTACGGTACATCGTGCTCCCGTGGATCCTTATCACCCATTTCTGTTGTCTCAAAATCTCTTACGAGCAGGTCAGTGTAAGACACATAATAGTACACGATGGCTCTAGCACGGTTTTGTACTCATTACATCACATTCATAAACCACGTGTGATCAGGTCAATGCAAGACACATAGCAATACATGACAGCTCAAACACGGTTTTACTCAACATACAGCATAATCATGAAAACCTCGTGCGAGCAACTCAGCGTAAGACACACAGCATACCTAAGGCATCGAGCACGGTATTACTAGGAATTTACATGCGAGAATAGTCAAAGCAAGACACATAGCAATACTCGAAGGCTCTAGCATGATTCCCAAAATCTAGTGCGAGCATCTCAAGTGGAACACACAACATCACCCGATGCATCGAGCACTCTTTTATTTTTCCCAAAAATTCCTTTGAAAATAATGTGCGAACAGAGCTGGTCAATCTACTGTTGTCTCTCATGCTCTAACACATTTTCACACAGAAAAGAAATAGAAAGGCTTAGTGTACTGCCGTGAGTGAGAGGGCATGTCTCCTTTCAATCACTCTCTAAAAGCATTTCATGCAAATTATCCAAAATCGAGATCCCTTCTATTTTTATTCTTTCCTAAAATGATTGCAAAACCTCTTTTCACAATGATCATAGAAGTCATGCAACTTATACTATGGACTTATTCTCATACATAGTTTTCTACCTAGAAATATCAATATTTATGTATTTATCACATACATTCGCACACAGCAGGTAAGAAAACATATGTATAGCTATCTTTATAGCTCGCATAAGTCCCTTACCTCGAATCACACTTGAATCGCTTTCCTTCGATTCTCACTTCTCGTGATCCTGCTTATTGATTCTAACGATATCTTCTGGAGCTAAAATTGTGTATCACATACATCAGTATATTGTCATATACTTGATTTTACTTGCATGATATTCAAATCAATGCATTTGGCCATTTATACCATTAGGGGACTTTATCTTTCACAAGTCCTTTTCGAGTATTCAACTCATTTTCAAGAATCTCTCAGACTCCTCGAGTCTATTGGTTCATATTAAATCTGTATTTAGCTTACTATATCTCGAGTTCATCATTTTCATTTCATTGAGGCATTTCTTCGAACACCACATATACTAATTTTTAGCCATTTTTTTTATTTCTAACACATGATCTTCATCAAATCATTATACAATCATGTATACATGCTCAATAACATCTATGCATGCTCAAATCATCTTTAAACCCATGCCTACTCAGCATTTCTACATTTTGGCACATTTAACCATTTTATAGGTCATGGAAAGTTTAGCATTTTCTAAGATGTTTTGATCATACATCTATATACCAATCAACTCATACACGTATATAGATTAACATTTATGAGATTGGGGTATTGAAATCTTACCAATCTCGACTTTTCTCCAATTTGTACAATTTGGGGGAAAACTCCTTTTCTCCTTCAATGGCTCAACTTAACCTATAGTTTCCAACTATGTTGTTCTCTTCCTCTACAGGAACAACTTTACTCAAATGAGTTTCTCTCCAATCTCTGTGGAATGGGTTGAGAATTCAAAGAGGAAATTTAGGTTACGTTTCTTCAAAAACGGAAGAGGATGGTTATTTCTCGTGAAATGCTACTCAGCAGCTTTGTTTTTATAGAAATTGCTTGATGAGATCGATCTTCATAAGTTAAGGATCGATCTTCCCCTGTTTTAAGCCTTTCAGAATGCCATTTTAATCCTATAAGATCGATCTGTCGAGACATGAGATCGATCTACTCATTGCTATGAGATTTATCTACTCTGAAGGATTGGATCGATAATCTCCAAGCAGAGAGATAAACAAATCGATCTGGCACATGGATGAGATCGATCTGCTTTTGGTCGAAAGCAAGGGAAATCGATCTGCTTAAGGATAAATCGATCTGCTCTTCATAGGGAATCGATCTGCTTGTTTCCCAGATCGATCTCAACTTGAAGAATGCCTCTTTTCTCTTCATTTTGGACAAATGAGATCGATCTCCCTTGCATTGAGATTGATCTCCCCTTGTTCTACAGTACACTTAGCTACTTTTTTCCTAAAATTCCAAAGCTTTACTTTCATTCAATTTGCTACACTAGTCCTTTTGCATTCAATACACCTTTTTCATTTCAAAAGGTTCATTTCTTATTATTCATACATAATGAAACTTGTGTGTACATCCCGAATCCATATAACAAGTGTGTACATCACAATTACGGACCTTACATCCTTTATGACTCATATTACATAAACGAATGCATACTTAGGAATTCATAAGAGTTACATATGAAAATACGACTCTTACACATTGCTTACCGGTTGGCTTTACCTCCACAATTTTTTGAGATACACAATATCTTTCATGTCTCTATGTTAAGGAAATATAAGTTATGTGAAAGAACCCATTCGAATACTTGACAGGAAGGAATAGGTACTTCGGACGAAAAGGATTCCATTGATTAAAGTTCTTGGAAACACCACTCAATGGAGGAGGCATCTTGGGAACTAGAGGACCTTATAAAGGAGAAGTACCCTCAACTATTTAACGGATCGAGTTGAATTTGGAGGACTAAATTCTCCAAAGGTGGGGAGGATGTGAGACTTGTGAATTCTATGTACTTTAGCTATGAGGTTGCAATCTGAGATTTATAATTTGGTGAATGTGGTTATGGTATTTCAATGTACACGCAAGTTCGAAATCTAATGAAGTATAGGAAGATAAAGTTTTTAAGTCTTAAATGTATATGGTTTGAAATATGGTCTATGGAGTAGATTGTGGTAAGTTTTTCCTTGAGTTTCCTGTAAATTTATGTAGCAACAGTGAAATCTATGAAGGCCAGATCGATCTCCAAGGTTGAGAGATCGATCTAGTAAGCCTAGAAGCATAAGTAAAGGGTTTTTGAAGGGCTGGATCGATATCAAGTGAAGAAAGATCGATCTCATAGGGATGGAAGATCGATCCCATGACTGCAGAATGCAATGAGTATACAATAGTAGACAGGCAGATTGATCTCATAAGGGAACAGATCGATCTCCTACAGCCTTTGCCTAGGAAGAATCAATCCTGTCACAAGGGAAGATCGATCTTCATTTGTCTCGACCTGAAGGAGATCGATCCCTCCTTAGAAAATAGATCAATCTCCATTTGGTTCTGTAAAGAATAGATCGATCCCTACCCTCTACCAGATCGATCTTGTAGTTGGTAATTGAGTTGTTGGAGTAGTTGAAACCAAGCAGAGATCGATCTCCACCTAGTGCCAGATCGATCTCACATACTCTGTCTATATAAGGATCAAGAGATTTTTGCCTGAAGACGAGTCTCTCTCACCTGCAAACACCAACACTCACCATTTTCACCTAACCAAGCTTTCTCTCTCTAAGATTCATCATGTTCTGGATAGAGTTAGAAAAGGAGGTAAGAGCCAAAGTTATCCCTCTTGGTAAAGAGAACAACATACTAGAAAATCAAGGGTTGGTTTTAACAAAAGGGAAGAGACAAGCATTCTACAAGTTGCTTAAGAGAATACAAGCTAAGTGAGCTCACAAAACCTTTGTTTTTAAGCATTATCATTTTATATATATACATTGGTGAATATATAAATATATATATATATATATGTAGTTGGAAATGTTTAAGTCATGAAGGAACCAACAAATGGATGTAGTTAGAGGGAATGTGGATGTCCTGTGATGGTCATGAACTAGTTTGGATGTAGTTAAGGGTGTATTGGTGTAAATAGGATAAAAAGGAAAAGGTTGAGTTAGAATGAGTAAGAGAAAGAAATGGACAATGAGAATGATGTATATTGACGATTTGATGATGTTTGGACAGTTCGGGAATCAGACATAGGAACGAGGCTAGTCCGAGACCCGAGGAACATTGCACCACTCAGGATGCAAGAGGTACGAGAAATAAAATGTTTATGCATGTGAATTTCTAAATGATGAAAATACCTTTTAGTGTGAAAAAGGTTTGATGAAAGAGCATGTTTATGAGAAATGAGTTGATTTGATACTTTGATGAATGCGTGAGTGTTTTGCCAGTTTGAACTCGGTTTTGATGAATTTTATGTAATTTTGAACACAATGTTTTATAACAGAAATGAGTTTTTCGAGATAACCACTATGAGCTCTACGTGAAGGCAAAATGGTTTTATTACAATAATGGCATACTTTACTGAGACTAAGGCTTGTCATAAGATGCACATCGATACTCCGCTTTGATAGCGTTGAGTGGCCTTGCTCTAGTAGCATGTAAGACCGGGTCTTGCTCTAGTAGCATGTAAGACTGATGCCTCCGTTCTGGTAATGTGAGATGACCCCGCTCTGGTAGCGATGGGTGGCCTTGCTTTGGTTGCATGTAAGACTGAGGTTGTATGACTCTGATCAAGTCTATAGCGATATCATGGCCATGGATAGATGTCGACGTTTTCCCTCTTTTGAGGATGTCCTCCTTGAGGATGATTTGATGTGACGTGATGTGCTTATGACGTTGTTTTTATCTGAGTTTTATTAAATGCCTAGTCTCGACTATTTTGATGAAATGACTGTGATTTCTATCACGTATTGAGATTTGATGTTATGACGAATTACGATTTTTATCACGTAAATTGTGATAATGTAAATCGATGCCATTATTATTATCATTATTTTCATAAACATTTTACATACTCGAATACTTCTATCATGTTTTTACATGCCTAAACGATGTGTTGTGATGTGATGATGATTTTATAAAATCTCCCTTATCCTCCTTACTGAACGATTTGAGAGCTTACCCTCCCCCCCCCCCTCCAAATTACTTGCAATGAGCGAGATAGTGCTTGTCGCGTACGTGATATAGGCTAGTGGACAAGATCTCCCTAGGCTATCACTTGTACATGCACAAGGTATAAATTCAGTTCATTTTGTATCCAGACAATGATGTAATACAGACATTGGTGTTATGTATTATTAGGATGTAATTAGGACGATATGAAAAGAATGAATTGAGTTTTGTGGGTTGATCTTTTTTGGATATTATGTATTTGATTTTATGAAGTAGAAAATTGTGTAATCCTGGGGATAACGATTTGTTATAAACACAAGTGATTAAATGACATTGTATAGGAATGCACCTTGAATAAGAAGTTTAATGCAAGAAAAGTTTAAATTTGCCCTATTTTCCGTACTTTCGAGCTGTCACATGACTAAAGATGTAAATATAAGAAAATAAAGAAATAAAAATAAATAGATTAAAACTAGAAAATCCTAATATGAAAATAAAAATTGCACCTGTTTAAAAATATAAAAATGCAAAATAATCTAACGTAAGGCCTAATGAAATAAAATTCTAATAAAATTTCTAAAAACCCCTATGTATAACTTTAATCCTAAATGCCTAAATTGGTAACTCTAAATTATATATAATTCTAGTTAATTACTAAATTAATAAAATGCCTAATTAAATAGTAAAATCTATTCTAAATGATGCATGAGAAATAAAATATTTTTAGGCATTTAAAATTTAAGATAAAAACTATCCTAGAGATGCATAAAATGATTCTACCCCTAATCTAACTCTAAATGCAATACATAAGCACTATATTAATATACTATTAACATTAAAATCATACTAGTATATACTCAAAGCAATAAACAGTTTCCTAAAATAAAAAACAACTAAATCCTAAATATATGCATGAAAATAATGAAATTAAAATTTTAATTGCATAAAAACTAAAATTTAATCTAAACTAAAATCTAAGAAACTAAATCTAATAATCTTAAATATAAGCAAATTAATTAAACTATTAAATTTTACCTAAACTAATTAAAAAGTTGTACTAAACTAAAATAACATTAAACTACTAATATTAAACTATTAAACTATTATAACTAAAACTACAAAACAAAAAAAAAAAAAAAACAATAACTACCATGCATAGCAATTTGCTGCCAACATTCCAGAACTGCACCAACATCCCTGTACATGCGTCCTGCATCTACTTCAACACTAACCAACCTTGCCACCAGCTGTTTCTGCAAGCACACCACACTACTGCCTTTATCCTGTACCCGCAGCCAACAAATCAACCATCAGCACGTCTCCTGCACTTTCGCACATCCCTGTGTCAACTACTCCACCATTTCGCACAACTTAGCATCAGCTTTAGACCCTGCTTGACACCTCCTGCTTGCTTCAGTTATGCTGAGCTTCCATGTTCAGCACATAGCTGCACATACATCTCAAGCCCAGGTAGCAACTATGTCCAGTGAGAATAGCCACGCAGCAGCAAAGCTCTCACACTTCAGCCCCTGTCGAGCAGTAAGTCAGCTTCTGTCCCTGCATCATGCCAATGCAGCACAGCTACTAAGTCATGTTCAGCAGTAGCACACACGTCCTGGCCAGCCATCTCTGCACTGCTTCAGCAACGCCAAGTACAGACTAGCCTCCGCATTCTGCCATCTCCTGATTCTTCATGCACCACGTCCTGCTGGCATTCCCTGCTCTTGACAGAGTACTGCTTTAACCACGCACCGCTTCAGCTCCTTTGTTCGTGCCTTGCTACCTACTTGTACAATCCACTTGCACACAACAGTAGTGCACGTCAAGCAATTGCAACAACGCAGTAGCCTCAGCCACGGCCAAAGTCTCCAGCAGCCACACACGACCTCATCTTCGACTTCTAGTCCCTAACATCAAAAAAGCAGTAAACAGCACAAGACAACGCTAAGTAGCAAAGAAACACGCAAGAATACAAAGCAAAACACTCTCTCGCTGCCTTGGTACAGCCCTACGCCTTCAACGCAGCAAAATACCAGCAACAGAGAAAAGCAGAAAAGGCAGAAACACTAATTTTAACTTAAAACAGAGGTAGCCACAATACATTTAATCCAAAGACAAACGTTAATGTAGAAGAAGAAAAATAACTGAGCATTGCAACACATTATTTTTTATTTTAGTTCAGAACAGAGGAATTAAAACAGAAACGAGAGGAAATAGAGATGAAAATAATGAACATACTTTCAAAACAGTAAGCAAACTAAAACAAAGCAATTGAAAGAAAGCTATTAAACTATAAATTTATTAAATTAAAACTAATATGAAACCCAAACAAAATCTACGAAACAAATCGAATGTAAGAACATGAAAAAGAATATCCAGTAAGGAGGGATTTTGGCTACTGTCACCAGCCTCTTTTCTTCCTTTTTAATCTAATTCTTAAGCTATAAAATAATTGTTCATATACTACCAAAGCTAAGAAAACATTAAAGAATTTCTCATCTTATTCTATTTATAAAAGAAACCTAGCCACCAGCCTAAAAAAAAAACTTTAACCTAAAAAAAACTCTAAAAACTACCTCCAAAAAAATGTCTCATCTTATTCTATTTATACACATCAAAATTAGGGAACAAATGAAAATTCTAATCATAGATGAGTTGTCATTATTTTGCCACTTGCCTTCGCACCATTGGCTTCAAAGAAGATATTTCCATATCATTTGTCTTCTTGTCCACTTGGATGTGCAAAGTGGCATGTGGTGGCCAATGTGTCATTTTTAGCCAATTTTCAGTCCATTTTCTGCTGAAATGACTGAAATTCATCCGGATTTAATTTATGTGCAAACATAAGAATTTTAATTAAATTGAAGGGATAATTAATAAAATAATATGGGGATTAAAATAGTTAATTAAGAAATTAAATATAAATAATTCTATTTTCATAGAATTATCATTACTTTTCAAGAAGGCTGAAGTCGAGAGACAGAACTCCTGGCTAGCGAGAGAAAGTTGTGTGATAATGAGGCTCTAGAAAATAAAGGTCTCCGAGCCATAAAGGTAGTGGTGTGAAGCTCTGAACAGAAGGAAGACGGATGCTGATCATGGTTGCTAGGTGTTCTCGGTGAAACAGTAAAAAGCAAGGGAAGTCGAATGCTAGAGCTCCTCTCGGTCTGTCTTGGAGGCGAGATGATTTGGCAGATGTAAAAGGTGACGAGGGAGCTGGAGTAGAGGCACTCGGGTGAAGTACAAGGGATCGAGGTCGAGAGGTTGATTATACCGTTTTATTTTTAGATGTTGAAGGGCGGGAATAGAAAAAAAAAATAGAGCTGAACAAGAGGCCAGGAAGAGGAGGTGGAATAGATGAGCTTCCCCTCTGAAAATTGAAAATCGAGCAGTGATGAGGAGAGAACGTGATAGATGCTGCAAAGGAAAGACCAAAAAAAATATGGCAGTAAAGATGAGAGGGTGATGATGATGGAGGTCGACTGAAGGCTCGGGTGTGGCCTGGAACAAGAAGAAACAGAGACAGAGTGGGTCGAGGAAGCTGGAGCCGTGACAAAAAACCATCGATGAACACAGGGTGCTGAAACACTAAAGGAGCAGGAGACCAGCACCAGAGGTAAGGTGAAGAAGATGGCAGTGACAAGGAAGGGGCGAAGATGAAGAATGATGCTGAGAGATGAGGAGAAAGATGGATGAACAGTGAGCCCGGGTTGTGATGAAGAAGAAGAAGAAAAAGAAAAGAAAAGAAAGAAATTTTGGCGGGAAAGGAAAATTAGTTAAAAAAAAAGAAGAAGAAGAAGAAAAAGAAAGTATTATATATATATATATAAGATAATATATATATATATATATGTATATATATATATATATACACTAATATTGAAGATAGAATAGTGTACACAAGAATTTGGAAAAATTCGAGGGAAAGACAGTTGAAAATATTTATCTGAAATTTCTGGAGAAATAAACCAATTGGAGCATACTCGCTGACTCGCACCATTGAGGCATCGAGGACTACGGATAGACACTGAGATAAGGAAAAATTCTCATGTGCTGTTAGAGATAAATTTACATAATTTCTCTGTGTTTGTAGATATAAATTTTAGGGTAAATTTCCTAGTTACCGAAATTATAGAAAACCCTAGGCCGATTTTACCGCTTCGAGATTTAAGAAAAATTTTAAACTCCCTAGATCAGCCCAGCTACCGATATAAATTTACTTAGTTTATTTAGACAAAAATCTCGATAATTATAATTATTGATTTTAGGTCGAAAACCTCTGGATTTGACTTCTCTATACTGAGTACTGGAACTTTTAATCAGAAAAAGGCTAGTCAGCCTCCTTTGATTTGTTTTTGTGAAACACACTGAATTTATATGTGGTTTAAGAAAAAAATGATCTGGTTATAAAGAATTACTGATGATATGTACTTGAGTGCGTGCTGATTGTTTATCGCACAGCCTGACTCGCACTGATGAGATGTGCTGGAGCGCGTTTAGACTAGGTGTCGCAAGGTTAGACTTGCACCAATTTTTGAGACATAGGCGATGATTAAATCATGCTGCATTTCTGTCTGTGGTCCACAGAGTATGATGTACCGTGCAGCACACTGATAACTCAATTTTTTTAGAATTATTTTTGCTTAATTTCCTAATTAATTATTTAAATCCCTAATTTATTTTGTTAATTATCCCCTTTATTTAATTAAAATTTTTTAATGTGCAGGTAAATTAAATCCAGATGAAACTCAGTCATTTTAGTCTAAAATGGGCTGAAAACGGGCTAAAGGAGACTGGACCACTTCCAATTTGCAGACCGAGTCACCAGTCATTTGGACACGTGGGATGCCAGGTGTAAGTCTTTTATTTGCTCTGAAATGATAAGATCGACGGACACCGTGCCAACCTTCTGGAAGACACACGCCGGGCCATATCACATAGCCAACTGGATAAACCGACAAGTGACATGGAAATATCTACTCTGCAGCAAATAAAATGAAGACAAGTGGCCAAACAATGCCAACTCATCTAGGATGAAAAATTACCATTGTACCCCTAAGTGTGTATATAAATAGAATATGATGGAAATTGAAAAGAATCAAGTAATCTAGGGTAGTTTTAAGATTTTTTTCCTTTTCCGAGTATATTCTTCAGCCACCTTCTTTATCCTTACTGTTCACTCCATCTTTATTTGATATAAACGTCTCTTCATTTTATAGTCTTCGATAGTTTTATTTCATGGCAATCAATATCATTTCATGCTTCTCGATTTTGTTAAAATCAGTTCATTTATTTTTCAAGTTTTAATACATAGCTTATATTTCCTAGTGGTAACTCTCGGTTTGTTCATCCTTAAGATTCATTGTCTGTGTTCTTCATGGTTCATCTGAGTAAATCATTTTCCTCCATCACTGTCCTTCTTGATTCTGGTGCTTTGATGTGGGCTTGATGCCTAGCATTATTTCCATATCAATGGTAATGTGGAATCACGATAGTAGGAGTAGGATTTGAAGCAACCCGAGGGTGATGAATGTTCACGTTATTGAGCTTACAGGTGTGGATAGTTTTGCTGTATTTTCAATTGTTAATAACCACTTATTTATTTTCGTTCTTACTCTTAAATCCTTCATTACTTTGTTGCTTTTTGTCTTCTATTTTTAGTTTACGTTACACGGATTTATCTATTTCCTGCATTTAGAGTTTTAGTGTTCATCTTTTATTTCAATATTCAAAGTGTGTTGCTCCTTGCTTTGCATTTATCTTCTTGGCATTTTTAATTTGTATGGATTGCTCTAAATGTTGCCCGGTGATAAGGGTTGATGAGCTGAAGACATTCGGTGCATTAGAGCCTCACAGGTGGAGTGGACAGGACTTACATTTCATCTTTGTTCTCCTCTGTTTCATTTTCTACTTACTGTTCATCTTTGATTGTCTGCATGTGGTTGTTTGTTGGTTCATTGCTTCATTTTGTGATACTCGGGTGATTGAAGAATGTATGCTGGATGGTGATCTAAGTAAAAGTTATTGCTTGATGCAACAAGGATTGGTTTCATTAGTTACTCTGCTTATTTGTTTACTGCAACTTATCATACTGGTTGTATAGTGTTTAGTTTGCTGCAATTTCTTCCAATCTTGGCTTTCATTGCAATTTATGCTTTCTATCTTGAGTTGCTATTTTAAGTTTATAATTTTACACGTTTTGCTTATGTTCTCTTATTAATCCAATAAAATCAGCTTTATTAGTTTGTTCTCCCTTTATTGTTATGTGCTTGACTGATGGTTTGGAGGATCAGTTTTAGTCAGTTTTAGTGCAAGAGGCTAGATTCTGCATTAACAAAGTGCTGAACATTCTCTGATGCAATCGGTTAGCTGAGTGACGATGTTTCCTTTGATATTCTGCTGCTGTTATGAGGTGTACTGATCTGTTGCAGGAAACTAAGAAATTTGTTGCCATGGTGATCTGAAGGCAGCAGCTTGGAAGGCAGCACCTGAAACAGATAGCTGGGATATGCGAAACTGAGGCAGAGCGAACAGAATTGCATGATTCAGTAGCTGGAGCAAACCTGGACAGCAGCTGGCACAGACGCTCATGGACAGCACCGAGCAAATCTGGAAATGGAGAAGATGCAAGAGCAGCAGGTGGTGTGTGTGTTGGGCTGTGCAGAATAAGCTGGAGCAGGTCTGGACAGAAAGCAGCTGGGCAAGGTCGTGCTTAGTTGTAGTGAGATGTGCAGAACAAGCTGGTGGCAGTATGGAGAGCTGTTATTGCTGGAGAAGCAATTGCCGGAGCATGGTGTGATGATGGACAGTACAGGGAGCAGGAGCAGAAGACGCTAGTTGGGCAGTGTTCGATTGAAGCTTGAAGCAGGAGGTGGCGTGTGTGCTGGGCTGTGCAGATCGAAGCTGGAGCATGCTGAGGACTGGTGCAGAGCAGGAATGGACATGCACCATCTACCGAGTGCAGTACACAGTCGGGGCAATAGGTAGATTGCACAAGTTGATTAAGGCCTTGTTTGGCCATTGCATGTTAGTTATATAACTCATTTTCATGCAATTTAGATAGATTAATTTCAATTTCATGGGTTAGCTTAAGAAGTTAGAATTTTCAATTAATTTGCATGCCTAGTTATAGTTCAATTGCTTGATTAGTTCAGAATTTAGATTTAATTATGTCATTAGTTAATTTTTATTTTAGTGTTAAGTGTTGCATTTAAAATTATATTAGAGATAGAATCAATTTATGTATTTATAAGTTTTCATTTTAAATTGAAAAATCCAAAAATATTTCTCATGCATTAGTTAGATTTTATTGTTAAGTTAGTAATTAGATATAATTAGGATTAATTTAGAATTAATATTTTAGACATTTGAACTTGTAGTTATTTTCTTAATTTTTCTAGGATTTTATTTCATTAAATTTTAAGTTAGTTTAATTTGCATTTTTATTAAGTAGTTTAATTACATGCATATTTTATTTTAGGTTTGTTAAATTTTAGTTTAATTAATCTTGTTTTGTTATTTTGATATTTTCATTTTATTTTAATTGCTTTAATGAATTTTTAACTGTTTAATTATCTTTTGTAGGTTAAAGCTTTTATTACTTGGAGCTCTGTAAGTAATTTTAGCTCGGTTTTATTTTCTTCACTTTATAGTTTTTATTATTTTCAGTATTATTAGCCATGTAGATCACCCATCAGCAATTCATAATTTGCTAGGATATACTTAGGGTAAGACTAACCAGTACTTAATTAGGTAATTCAGCTTCTCTGTGGGACGATAACTTGGGACTCAAATCTCATTATTACTTGTACGACCCGTGCACTTGCGGAAATACGTCTAGTTCGTACCACACGCACGCGAGTACAATGAACCATGTTTCTGATTCTGGTCTTCGGACATTATGATTCTGTTCTGTGAGCCGTTAGGGTAGCTGACCACTCCCACGATGATTGACATCCTAGCACATCTGATCAGTGATTGCCCAGAGTCACCAACATTGGCCAATTGTCATTCTGATATCTGATATAGCATTCTGCCTTGTCTCGTCTATTTGAATTTTTCGATGTAACTGTGTGAACTGATTTAACTATATGAAATTGTGCTTTTCTACTGCATAAACACTGTGGGGGTCACCTCTTGAATCCTGTGAGACCAAAGTGCCACACAGTTGTCACTTTAAAAATTATATAAAGTTTTAGAACAGGTATTAATCTCAGTTCCATGTTTATACTGAAATTTGCTATGGATTTTTTTGATTTTTATGAATTACCGACATAGACTGTGTTATCTGGAAACTGTTTATTCTACTATTGAAAGTTTTGGGATTTCTTTATTTACCACAGAAAATTGATTAACGAAACTTGCAGTGGCTCTGTGTTATTTGAAAATTGTTTAATTTACCGCTTAAAGTTTTGATATTCTATATCTACTGCGGTAAACAGCATATACTATCGACATTAGTTCTGTTTTCAATTTTTAGACCTTGGTATTTCTGAATTTCTAAATTATCTGTATGTTTTCATGAGAGCCTCTATTTGGTAAATGCTTATAGAGGTAGTGTATTTATCTACCTGTCACGTGTTTTCCTTACTGAGCACGTTGAGCTCACCCATTACTTTCCTCCACAGAGTCTCATCAGTAACTTGGACCACTTCTGTTAGTAGGGCATTTCGGACATCATGGTTTCACGAAGTATCTTTCTGTAATGAAAGTATACTCATGTTTAAGCAATTCCTTTGTATCTAAAACTTTTGTAAGTACAATAATGCATACGAGATGTGTCTAGGGAATGTGAACATGACTATATTGTAAAATGACATTTAAGATGAAAAATTGAAAAGTAACTCTATAGGATTTTGTTTAAATTTGTTACTAAGAACTAAAATTAATTAGACTAATTTATTGTTCTGTCCTATTATCAACTTGTAGCCCAACCAAAAATGTGTGTAATTTGGGTCGTTACATTTAGAGTTAGATTAGATTAGGTTTTAGTCAATTTTCCATGCATTTACATGCATTAATTTAGAGTTAGTTGCATTTGTATTAAAGAATTTTTATTTACTATTTTAGTCGACTTTTCATTAATGTTTTAGTGTTTGGGTAGCACTAGTTTAGGGTTTGACTGTCACGACCCTCATCTTACCAAAATCAGCGCAAATTTTTCGTAATTTTAAGCATTGTTTGTTACTCGTCGTTCCTTACCTCGATCATGATCAGCTAAACACTCAGCAAGTTGGGCTGTGTGTCAATGTCTACCTCATCCATCCACAACAATTTAATTCACAACATAATTTCAGAAGTAAACACTTTTATAAATACATCAAAGTTACTGTTTACAAGTGTTTACATTGTTTTACATCCCTAATGTTTACATACAAAATGCTACTATGCTATGTCTAGTTTAGATACAAAATAATTTCAAGTGTGTATACCTTACGCGATGGGATGCAGAGGATACCAAAAGGGATAAGCCTCCAGTCACCCACAATCTATACTCAAAGCTCTATAGAGAGGGGGAAAATAAGGGGAGTGAGCAAACCACACGCTCAGTAAGGCAATCATGCGAATAGGTAGATACTGCACTATCTACGTGATCATGATGTCATGCTCAAAACATACATTTCCTCGTTTCTCAAATTATGAGTTCATGCTTGTGTTAATGGTATGTAAAGCATTCATACTATTCAAATCCAGTGCACAATTCAATTCAAAGCATGGTATAAATCATCATGTATATTTCACAATAAAGCATGGCATTAACCATCATGCATTTTTCACAACAAAGCATGGCATTAATCATCATGCATCGGTGCACTTTAAAACCATTAACAAATCAACATCTCAAAACCATCCAACAGTTGTCAGGTCTTAACCCCTCTCTTGAACTGTCCTGACCCACAAATCATTTCAAACATGGATTTATTCTCAAAACAATAGACATGTGAGATAGGCAATTCAATAAGGGTAATAACCTATAGGTCTATGGCCATAACTTGTTATACCGGTAACACGGATCAGGTGTGCGGGATATCACCACTATCTGCTTCCATACGGGAGGTGGGTCAAATCCTGCCCGTCGATCCATAGCAGATCTCGTCTGAAGACGGTATATCATATCTTAACACGGTACAACATACTCCATGCTACATGCACGGGACAATGTACTCCATGGACCTACATCAACATATCATATCATGCCACGTCCCAAACGCACGTGTGAGCCTATTTAATCGGTACGACCTCTTGTCTACCTGAAGCTCCTAACACAGCTAACAACATGTCAAAATATCACAAATGCACATGTGACCCTATTTAATCGGTGTGACACCAAGTCTGCCCGAAGCTCCAAGCATGGAAACAAATAAGGTGGGCATCTAGTGCGAGCTAAGCTCCAAGCACCATGCCAAAATCAGTATGAAATCCATGTGAAAACTAATGCGAGCTAAGCTCCAACACTCATGCATATAAAACACATCAAATCTCGTGCGAGTCATACTCTAGCACGCTTTCATTCTCACGAAAACCATGTAGGTGGCTCAAATCTTTGCAAAGTATGGTTAACAAACCAAAACATCTCATTTCTTTTGTAAAACATTTCAAATGTTAGCCAACCTACCAATCATTTGCTAAAAAACAATACAACATGATTTTCTAAAGCATTATGCTTTTATTTTCATGCACTTTTCTCAAACACCCATATTTTCCCTTCAATCATCCAATTTCATTTCCTAACATCTCATGCATTTTAGCAAAGCATTTAAGCACCCAAATTTCGCACAGATATCTCTAAGAGTCCACAGGATTCCCTTACCTCAATTTACTTGAGTGCGACTCTCTTTTCCTCTTAGCTTCTTGCGCTCTTGGCTCGCCTTGTTCTGATGTATCCTCGAAAGCTGCGATTCAATCATCCAAACAACTTGAGCTAAAGTTGTTAACTCACATTTGACCTCATTAGTCAATATAACCCATCTTTGCATTTACCAATGCCTTAATCCATATTTTACCCCTTTTTAGTAAATCTCACAATTTATTCACTAACAACACCTTAAAATCATAGTACAACACTATTATTAACTTCAATATATCCCATTTATCATTAATCTCAACACATTTCACTTTCTCACACTAGACCATTTCTAGGTCATGGTGGATTCATTACTTCCTAGGTAGTTTCTACCCTTTCTATGCATACCCAACAACTCTAAAATCAATATCTACACAATGTACTTGAGTTATTTCATTTAGAAACTCACCTAGCTTGATTTCCTCATTGCTCCAATGGAAATGCACCTTTGATCCTTCAATCCAACAAGTGGGGAAATGCCTCCAAACTATGTTGTTCTTCTAATTGATGTGAACAACTTTGTCTCTAATAGCTTTCCCTCAAATCTTACTAAAAATGTGTGGATTTAGGAGTGAGAAAACTAGGTTTTAGGTTGGAAATGGGAAGGATTGGTTTTTGTCCCGAAATCTGCAGATCCAATTGCTCATATTTATAGATTCAGCTTGATGAGATCGATCTGCCTTGAGTGGAGATTGATCTAGTCCCCTTAAATTCCTCTTTTTCACGGCATTTTCAAGCATGAGATCGATTTGTCGAAGCTTGAGATCGATCTGCTCCCAAACAAAAGGTTAAGGAGATCGATCTGCTTCCAACCCAAGAGCTAACGAGATCGATCTGTTCCATTAAGGATCGATCTGTATTTTACAGAATGTGTTAGGAGATCGATCTGGCTCCCTTAGAGATCGATTTGTCCTGTTCCATAGCTCAAAATAAGAGCATTTTGGCTCTTCCAGATCGATCTCTCATCCTATGAGATCGATCTAGCCTTCATATTTCCAGATCTTACTGTAATTTTCTGAAAAAAAAAAAAAACTTATACCAAAACATCCTTAATTTGCTGCCATAGTCATTTTCTCATTCGATTATCTTTAAGACTTGAAAATGACATCCATTCATACCTTATACACATTAAAACTTGTGTGTAATCTTTGTATAACCAAAGGTACATGATATAAACCAAATGGAAGTGCACAACTTATGAAATCTTCCTTCCATTTCACCATACCACTCATATTCCATTCTACTCACAGTTTTCACATGTTTAAGTCCATTTCTTCATAATCATATATAATGTAACTTGTACGTACAATCACAACTCTTAATACAAGTGTGTACATTAAACTTATGGACTTATATAACATATACTTCACATTACAAGTATATCACCATGCTTATGATTTCATTTACATTTCTATGTACATATACTCAATTATACATATACGGGGTCTCACATTGACCAAGGCATTAGGGTTAGTTTAGGGTTAGGACACATTTCATGCATTTTTAGGTTAGCTTTCATTTCAATTTCCAAAAACTCTAAAAATATTTTAATTATCGTGCATTATTTAGGTTAGTCATTATTAGTTTATTATGCGTTTCATTAATTTAGTAGTCATTTAGGGTTAGGCATAATTTAGGGTTACCTTTTAGGGTATTTTAGGGTTAGAGTTTCCATTTAAGATTTTTAGTGTTTTCATTTAGAATTTTATTTTCATCATGCTTTAGTTTAGGATATTTGGCATTTTTATTTAATTAGATTAGATTCATGCATTCTTATTTTTATATTAGGATGTTTTTAGTTTTATTTTCTTTATTTGCATTTTAGACTTATATTTTTTAAAATTTACATTTTTTGCCCATTTTCATTTTTAATTTTAATTTTAATTTTGTTTATTTCTTTTGCAATTACTTTTTATTTATTATTTGGGCTTTGTAAGTATTTGTTATTCTCAGTTCTTTTTTTATTTCCATTTTCTTTTAGTATTTTTATTTTATTTTATTTTATTTTATTACATTTATTTTTATTTTATTATTTTTATTTTTCATGTAATTGACCTTAGTAGATCACTCTTTTTCATAGTTGGCTAGGATATACTTTAGGATGTAATTACCAGGTAATCAATTGAGCTAACTGAATCTCTGTAGGTATGTGCTTATAGTAGACACATTTATGATCCAACAAGTTTTTTGCGTCGTTGTCGGAGATTCGGATAGCCTTAGTAGATATCGAAGAAAGCATGCCTAGGTATAATTTTAGCCTGTACATATTTAGAATCTTTAGGTTAGATTAGAATTATTTTCTTTTGATATATATACATAAAAAAATTCAAAATTCAAAAAAAAATTCATTTAGGGGTTTTAGATGTCCGTATGCATAGAGTCAAGAGCTTTGATTGCATCCCTTTAGATCCTGTGATTGAGTGTACACTTAAAAAAAATAGAAAGGATTCTAGGAAGAGGTTAGGGGAATGTATGCCAACCACAATTACCTTGCAGATAGCTAATAGATCTGTTGATACCCTCGAGGAATGGCAAAGGATGTGCTTTTCCATGTTGATGAGTTCACTATCTAGCAGATTTCTTAATCATGTATATATGAGAGAATAGAAGTACACTGATCATTTTAGATAGACCCTTTTTGGCTTCAAGGGGAGCCTTGATAGATGTGAAGCTAGAAGAGTTGATTTTTAGGCTCAATAGCAAAGAAGTAAAGTATAAAATGATGTGCAAGAAGAATAATAATACGAATGGTCAACCTAAAGGGGTGAAGAAGGATTTAGGATCCGAGAAGGATGTTAATGAGATTTGTAAGGATAAAGATACTAAGTCCAATAAAGTGATCTCTATATCTAGAATTTTAGACAATGGGATTTGAAGGATCTCAGATGTTGATGGAGAGGTGACCAGTTTTATCCTCGATGTCTTTGAAAAGAAAAATGTGAATAGGAGATTTTGTAGAGACCATTCTACGACAGCCACTTCATCAACCAAAGCATTGATTTCTAGGACACCATCAATTGTGAGCAGTGCTTTACTGAAGAGAGATGTTGCTAATCTCATACCTCAAGTGTAAGACCCGATTTTTATCGTAATTTCTTATGATTCAAATGATGTAAACATGGTTTATGTAAATTGAATCATAAGAAGAGTTTAACATGAATAAAAAACGCAAATGGAATGAATAAAAGATTCCCGAATGTATTTAAAGGTGAAATGAAAGATTGAAATGGTCACAAATTAAACGAATGGGATTCGGACTGGAGATAAGGATTTAAAACACGAAATGAGTGAATGTTCGTGAAAGGAAGTTGGATTGATTTGTCCCAAACACGTTGAAGGGTAAAACGGTTAAAAGACTGAAATTCGATATTAATTTGACAAGAAAATTTCATTATAAATATGGATTTGAGAAATTTTGATCAATAACGAAGAAATAATTAAATTTCGAGTCCAATTGATCAAGATATGAATTTATTGGAATTAACCGAAATTTTTATCTCAGAAAATTATCCCGAAATTATTGGAAAAATACACCGGAAAGATGAAATAAGACAGATAAATTCATTTAATTTATTAAATGAATAAAATATGATTTTTTAGATATTTTGGCTGAAATATCATTTTTTATTTGAATAAATAATAATAAAAAAGAGAAGAAACTGAAACTGCGTCGCGTGATCGCTCGAAACTCATCGCGCGACCCATTCTTTCTGCTTCCCCGAACGGCGACCACCGGCGACAAGCGAAGATGAACAGTACACGACGAAGGATGACCGGCGCGGTGGGAGTATCCTGAGAGCCACCATGCGCCGGGATCCGTCGCCGATGAAGAGAACGGCAATAGGGAGGAACCGAAAGCGAAAAGAGAAATCGACATCAGCCGGAGCCGATCTGGCCAACCCCACCCCTAGTCGAACGTTCCCGAGACAAAGACGAGCAGATTGGTGGTGGATACGACCGGAGAAACCGACGGACGGCGTCGAAAACGGAAAATGGAGAATCGTTGCAAAACCGAGGAGAGAAGAGGCTGGACCGACCACTTTCGGCCAGTCCTGGCAAAATCGACACCAGATCCGTGCACCGGACGACCCCGCGGATCTACTGGAGATGAAAACCGGTGAAGAACAGGCCGACGAAGCTCCGAACCGAACTTAACCGAGTCGAACCGGACTGAACCGGGCTGAACCAGACCGGGTCGGTTTAGCCAGGGAAGAAAGAAAAGAAAAAGGGAAAAAGAAAAAAGAGGAAAAATTGGGAAAACATTTTGATGATGCAATCGAGCTACGAGTAACTCAGTAAGCGGTCGAAATTGACCGATTTAAATTTTGGAATATTTAATTTGATTAATATTCGACTGAAAATTGACCCGAAAAAATATGTAATTGTGTAGCTCGACAATTGACGTCAAACGAGAGCTCGAGTCAACCTCGATTTACATACTATCATGGAATCTCGGGTAAGTTACCCTTATTTATGACAATTTTCATAGTTATGCGTGTTAGAAATTTATCGCATAAATTACGAAATAATTCCATATAAAATAAATTAAATTTTGGAATTTGAGATAAATTGTCGTAAATAATTAATTGAGCTATCTGAGAGTTTAGAACGAGACCCAATAAATTCTGATTGGTCCAATGAGCCCAATCGGCCTTGATGATGTGAATAGTAAGTGAAAAA
The DNA here is from genome assembly GCA_033439115.1 of Firmiana major. NCBI lineage: Eukaryota > Viridiplantae > Streptophyta > Magnoliopsida > Malvales > Malvaceae > Firmiana > Firmiana major. The sequence continues at coordinate 36,327,333 of CM065908.1, read as the reverse complement.
TGGGCTTAAGACCGGTTAAGGTCCATTATGGTACAATCAGACCCAATATGGGTAAACGGGTTCAATGATTTAAATTAAGCCCAGTAAAAGTGAAATATGGATAAATATATTTGGATTTAACCCGATAAATGATTATCTGCAGCTCCGGAGAACATATTGGGAGCTAAACGGATCGGGTGATCGGTAGCGTTGGGAAAAGTCAGACTATACAGAGTAAATTGAGGTAAGGGAATTTTGCAAGTAGCTAGAGGTAACTACGTGTATTTTTAACAGCTTTTACATATACTGAAATTGTATAACGATCCTAGAAATGGATTAAAAATTTTAAGGACTCGGGATGGGTAAAAGACTATTTTACCCCTACTGAGGGAAAATTCACTTAAGGATGGTGAAAGCATGACATGCATGAAATGCATGATTTGAGAAATTTTTGTGACTTTTTAGCAAAGCAAATTGGTAGATTAGCCAGTATTTGTATAAATTTCACAAGATAACACTACGTAAGTGTTATTTAGATTTAAATGAAACTTCTTTGTAAAATGGGCCAACTATCAAGTTTATATGGAAACAGATGGTGCTGGAGCCTTGCTTGCACTATATCTGAGTTTGTGAGTGTGCATGAGAGGTTTTGGAGCCTAGCTCGCACCCTGTTTTGACTTGATATGCATAAAAAGGTGCTAGAGCGATTGCTCGCACTAATTTTAATGATTTGACATGCATAAGAGGTGTTGGAGCTTAGCTCGCATCCTGTTTTGATATGATAATTGCATAAAAGTCGTACTGGAGCCTTGCTCGTACATGATTTAATCGATTTAATTGCATAAAAGTCGTGCAGGAGTGTAACTCGCACGAGATTTGATTTATTTATGCATGAAACCGTGCTGGAGCATTGCTCGCACGAAGTTTTGATTTACCTGAGCATTCATTCGTGCTGGAGCATTGCTCGCACAAAGTTTTGAATGATTTATGCATGATGTCGTGCTGGAGCATTGCTCGCACGAGGCTTTGATGAATTTTATGCATAAAACCGTGCTGGAGCTTGCTCGCACGTGATTTTATATGGATTTATAACTCTTTTAAAGTCGTACTGGAGTGCTGCTCGTACGCAGATTTTACTGATTTTTATGAAAACGTGTTGGAGCTTCGCTCACACGAGGTTTTCAGATATCATGAATATGCATGGAGCCGTGCTGGAGCTTTGCTCGCACAGGGATTTATATGACATGCATATAGTTGTGTTGGAGCCTCCTGTAGACTGTGTGTCGCAGTGAGATGATATGCTCACACGTACATACTGAGACATAGGTTGGTATGGGTGGATAAGACCTACGGCAGGCACCCCTTGACTATAATTTGGGTTCACAGAGTACGTTGTACCGTGTATGTCACGCGGAGTACGTTGTACCATGGGGATTGTTGGAGTAGAGTGGCATTAGCCACGAGGCTGTAAGCCTTACCCTCACAATCCTAGTATTTATGTTGTTCTGGCGGCAGGACTGACCCACCTCCCGTTTCAAGTGTAATGCCCCGCACACTAGGTACCGTGTAGCCAGGGATCACTAGGATATGGCCATAGTCCTCGATGTTATTGATATAGTCACCTATATGTCTCACATGATATAACTTTTGGTCTTGATAGACCAGGGTAGACTCGAGGGAGGGGTCAGGCCCCCGATTTTGTGATTTCACTGAGATGTGATTTTCTACTATGATGCTAGATTTTTCAGAGGATTTTATGACATGTGACCCTAAAAGAATGGTGATTTTATAACAGAATTTTTTTTAAAATGAATTTTTAATGAGTTTGAGATTGATTTATGAGATGATTGACCCGAATGGGTTATTTTATACTAAGCTTTAATGAAGTGATTTAAATGCAGTAGCATGAGGAGTTTTCCATGCTTTAATTACAAATTCATGAAAAGAATTGTCTCTCATGATTTGTTTTACATGGCATGAAATAATGCATGATCTTGATTTACTTCATGCGAATTATGATTTTACATAAAATGCCATTGATGCATGAGTTGCATGATTTCTATATGCACGAATAGTTTTTATAAACTATGGCATTGATGTATGCATGATTTCGTGCGTGAGATTTAAACGAAAAGAAATGGATTTAAGGGCATGGCATTTTGAGCATGTAGATAGTGGAGCTATCTACTTACTTGCATAATTGCCTTACTGAGCGTGCGGCTGCTCACCCCCTTATTTTCCTCCTCTATAGCGTACTTTCAGTAGTTTAAGCGCGACTAAGGACTTGCATCTTTGGTATCCACTATGTCCTATCGAGAGACAGGTATACACATTTGCATAGTTTTGTATCTGAACATGTAAATGCATAGTACTGTAAACGGATATGATGTCGGGGATGTAAGGTTATGTAAATACCATTGTGAATGGATTTAGTTAAAGTTAAAGGATAGTAAATCCTGATGTGTGAATGTGAATATGGAAATGGGATGGTAAACAGGTGGGAGAGGACTAATACCGAATCATAGCTCAATTGTTGGTAGGATGGTCACGATCAGAGAAAAGTAAGAATTAAATAACAAATGAAAAATTTATAGTGATTTTTAGGTAATTTAGGTCGTGACATCTAGTGCCTGACTGATTTATGCTATACTACTTCATGATAGTTTGCTGAGGACTCTAAACTCAGCCCAGCTTCAGTTTGCTGGCTTTATTTTCACTTCTTATTTTTCATTTTTATACAGTTCTTTTCTAGTTTGATTCTTGTTTTCTTTTCTTTTCTTATGTAGGTACCTTTGGTAGCTACACCCAGTGTTGAACTTCGTGCATACATCTTTATGATGATAGGGAAGTTTTATGTTTTAGGCTTCATTTCCTTATGTTTATCTACACACTGAAGACATTGTGCACTTTAATTTTAGGGAGGGATTAACTTGATCTAAATTGAAAAAAATATTTCAATTTTTTTTGAAAATTTAAGCTTAAATGTTTTGATTTAAGGTGATGTTCAACTTAGTATGGTTTGTTTTCTCACGATCCTGTTGCTTTTATATGATTCTAATTGATAAGAGGCATGATTGTTGTGAAAATATAAAGTTACTTCCTTGAATTTGTCTTTACTGTGATTGTGAGTTCCTCATTTTACGCATATGTCATGTCATGGATTTGTATGCCCACTTAGAGAAAGTTATGTGGACATAGGATAGCATTTGTTCATTTGATCTTGTGTATCATATTCTAGGATTTGTTTGATCTTTTCTTAATGCGAAATATTATATCACACTTGATTAGGGAAGTGATTTAGGTCATCTTTGGATCGTTTGAGCCTTTCTAGCTATCCTTGTACTTCTTTTATCCCTAGTCACCCCTCTGGGTCAAATAAGCTTTCTCTCTCTCTCTCTCTCTCTCTCTCTCTCTCTCTCTCTCTCTCTATATATATATATATATATATATATATATATATATATATATATATCTGCATGATTTTCCTTAGCTTAAACACTTTTTCTTATCCTTTACCCCGAAAGCATGTGATTTCTCTGGGATATATTTAGAGCTATGTACACATATGTTGTGCGAGATAGTGAGAAAAAAAAATGAAAAAGAAAAGAAATGTAAATAAACACATGAGAAAAAAGAAAAATAAAAAAATGAAAAAATACAAATAGAATAAAAGAGTTTAGCAAAATAAATAAGTTTGGGGGAAAATAATTAAGAGCTCTAACATTGTTGATCTTAGTAGTTAATGCATGTCTAAGGGTATTTGAGCCTATATTGACTTTATCATACCTTCGCCCTAGCCTTACATTACAAGTTTAATGAAGTCCTATTGATCTTTGATTAAGTGTGACTACATTAGTGGAGAGAGAGGTAAAAAGCAAACTTATGAGAGTGATCACTTGTCATTGACTTTGCATCCATTTATTTGCATAATTTGATCTGGTGGTATACTCTGAAGTGGTTTTGACATTCTCGCGCACATATGAAGGCTTTAATTTAGGTTTAGACTTATGATTGGTTGAGACCTAATGCTTGAATAACAATTGTAATTCTCTAATTTAGGATTTGTACTTCGTCTTTGTGGATATATTGGGAGAATAAGCATGTTGAGCATTTTATCAGCTTTTTTTTTTTTTTACTTGAGAATAAACAATAGTTCAAGTTTGGGGGCATGATAACTCTATTTTATAGATTTATTTATGTGCTTATTTTCCTTGATTATTGCTTAATTCTCTTGTAAGAATGTTAATTTGTGCCTTATTTGATTTATTTTCTCTAATTGTGCAGATAAATAAATTTGATGACATTTGAGCTCACCCATGTAAAATGAAATGAGTGTACTAGAAGACATCTTCATAACAACCAAATTGGTCTTTTAGTACAACTCATTCATTGCCACCTAGCGTGCCACATGACTTCACGGCATTCACTCTTGAATATGATGACAAGTTTTCACATGGACTTCACATGGGTCGGTTACTTAGAATAACACTTGGACAAGAAGACAAAAGGTGGTTATGGAGCTTTGATGAAGTGGAAATGTCTTCTTTGAAGACCCAATTAGACTAGGACATATGGCAATTAATTACCAAGTCACCTAAATTGTCATTTTACCTCCTTACCCCCAATTTACCTATGTATATAAAGAAAAAGATGGGGTTGGAAGAGGAGGTAAGCTACTTTAAGGAATAGGTTTTAATTTCTTATTCTTTTCCATTATTTTTCTAGAGTAGAAAGTAGTCACCAATTTACTTGTTTTAAAACTTTTAATTTTCCTTTGTTAATTTATTTGCTTGCTTTAAATTTCAAGTTTAAGCTTTACTTTAATCTTGCAATTTCTATTATGTTCTTTGATTTTCTCTTCTTTTACATCTTTTCCATCTTTATTCTTGATTTATGATTAAGTTTTATGGTCAGGGAGACTTAAGAGGTTGAAAAACACCTTCATAGTCTTTGTGATTGAGCTTGATCCAAATTAATTTTTTTAGCTATTTTTATTTTTATTTTGTGTTTAAAGTATTGTTTAGGAGCTGTTTCATTTGTGTAATGTTTAATCTTAGAAAATTAGTCATGTTCATAAAGCCTTAAGTAAAAAATATATATTAGAATTTATGTTGCATTTACTTTGTGATTAGTATGTAAATATATCTTGCATTCATTTGGTTTAGGATAAATATGTGTTTGTTGGTTTGGAAAGTTGTAGTAGGTTGAGTGAGTCATGCTTCTGTCTAAGTGTCTTTAACATATCTAGTTTACATTAAGTATTATTAAAGATAAGTTAGTTTCATGAAGTTAATTATATTAGTATATTTCATGCATTTGTTTTCAGTTTGAAGTTTTTTATTTCTTTCTTACTTGCTTCAGGTGGTGATTTCTGCTAGCATTAGGGAGCAAATTTTGGTCATTATCTTGACTCATTTAAGTATTTGTTAGTTATATGTTGGTTATAGTTTAGTTAGGTAACTTTTTATGATGTATTTAGATTAAATTCTTGGTAATTTTTTAGCACATTTTCTTTTAGAATTTCATTGTTGGGGCATCAATTCTAGAATTTTTTTAGCCTTCATTTTGTTTCTGTTTTGAGTTAATTAAAGTACCATTTGGTTAGTTTTAATTCATTTTAGAGGTATAGGCTTAAGGGTTGCACATTAGGTTAGTTAAGGTTACATGTTAATGGCATCTTCATATTCTTTTTCATTGCAAATTTTTTTTTAGTTCAGTTCAACTTATAGCAATCATTTTTAGAGATAGCTAGGCCATTCTTTCATGCATTTTTAAGAGTCATTTAGGAAGTTTAAGTTCATATTAGGGTTATATGAATATTAGATAATTTTAAAGCATGGTAGATTAAAGATTCATGGCATTTTATTACATTTTCATCACTGTTTTTGTGTTCTACCCAGTTTTGATTGTGGTTGCTATTTGAAATGGTTTAATGTGTCTTTTAGGTAGTTTTAAGAGTTACAAAGGTCCTTCGTACATTGAATTAAATTTAGATTGCATTAAATTAATTTTTAGAGAGCATTTTCATCAATTTTGGTATTTTTTCTTTACTTTAGGCATGATTTAGCTTGTTGTCCAAGTTATGTTTTTCAATTCTGTTTTGGGCATTTAGAGGGTGTATTTCAGCTTTTAGGTCCATTTGAGTCATATAATTAGTGGTTAGGATTTGGATAAGTTTAGGATTAATTAACTTAGCATTGCCTTGCATTTTAGTCATACTTTTGCAACAAACACTAAATCTATCCAACCTTCTTTTCATTGCTGTTTTGGTATGTTTTATGGGTTGTTTTGGGCTTATTTTAGGTGTATTTAGGTTGCATTAGTTTAGTGTTAAGTTTAGGGTTAGGTTGGATTAGGTTTTATTCGATTTTTCTTGCATTTTCATGCATCAATCTAGAGTTAGTTGCATTTGAATTAAAGAATTTTTATTTACTATTTTAGTAGCTTTTCATTAATGTTTTAGTGTTAGGGTAGCACTAGTTTAGGGTTTGAGCAATGCATTTAAGGTTAGTTTAGGATTAGGACACATTTCATGCATTTTTAGGTTAGTTTTCCTTTTCAATTTCCAAAAAATCCAAAACCATTTTAATTCTCATTCATTATTTAGGTTAGTCATTATTAGTTTATTATGTATTTTATTAGTTTAGTAGTCATTTAGGGTTAGGCATAATTTAGGGTTACATTTTAAGGAATTTTAAGGTTAAAGTTTCCATTTAGGATTTTTAGTATTTTTTTCTTAGAATTTTATTTTATTCTTGCATTAGTATAGGATATTTTGCATTTTTATTTAATTAGATTAGATTCATGCATTTTTATTTTTATATTAGAACTTTCTGGTTTTATTTTTTATTTGCATTTTAGACTCACATTTTCTTATATTTTCATTTTTAGTCCATTTTCATTTGTAATTTTAATTTTGTTATTTTTCTTTTGCAGTTACTTTTTATTCCCTTTTTGGGCTTTGTAAGTATTTCTTATTCTCCGTTTTATTTCTATTTTCATTTTCTTTCTAGTATTTTATTTTATTTTATTATTTTTATTTTTATGTAATTAGTCTTAGTAGATCACCCTTTTTCATAATTAGCTAGGATATTCTTTAGGATGTAATTACGTGATAATCAAATGAGCTAACTGAATCTCTGTGGGACGATATTTGAGACTTCAGTTCCTATAATACTTATGTGACCTATGCGATTGTAGTAGATACCATTTATGGTCCAACAGGTATGTGTTTGATAATCTATACGCTATAGTATACTTTGATATTAAAAATGAGTCACTTTTAATGGTTTATTAGATGTGAGACTGAGTGGCTTATATAAGCTTTTTGAAAACAATGTTTTGAGATGACAGACACTTTTAGTGTATGCGTAGCGTGTCATGTTGTGAACCGAGTGGTATCCATGCATGAGAGTAACAAGTGGTAACTGTGTCGTGTCGCAAGCAACAAAGCATCCTTACACGCATATACCGAGTGGTACTTTTTGTTACGCCGAGTGGCACTTTTCACGGCTTTTAAAGCCTGACACATTTATAGCTTTCCAGCACTTATCTATCTTGAGATATTGAGGACCCCAACCATGGCCATAGGTTACCTTCAGTTTAATTGCAAGCTAACTACAAGATTGTAGCCTAGTATTCACTATTTGATTCAGAATTTGATCTGACAAGTTTCGATCCGATAAGAATGTTTTCAAAATGTGTTATTTGGATAAGTTTGATTCCTAAATATGCCTATTTTAAGCATTTGATTTGATAAGCATGTTTTAAAAATTATCATATGATCTGATTTTGCATGTTACGCATTTGTTTTTGTGTCACTATTTTGATACTATTGTGCTTGTAAATATGTTTTTTTTTTTTACTGAGCTCATAGCTCACCCTTTCATTTTTCAAACTAATCTTGCAGTGCATCTAGGAGCACCACTTTTGTAGGTGGCTTGACTTAGAGCCTCTCACAACTCATCTCTTGTATCTCTCAAGGTATACACCTCTATTGCATTGTGTTTTCCAAACTATGATAATTGTATTTTTACAAGTAATTTTATTGGGATGAAATGTTAGCCTGTAATATATTTCTAATGTAGTTAGTTAGGCAAGATTGGATATCGATTATAGCTTTTTTTAGGGTGATGTACTGGAAAGATATGATTTGATTCTTTTTGTATAATCCGCAATTCTGCAAATTTGGGACATTACATTATTTAAGTAACTTACTGAGCTCTCGCTCACTAAATTCAATGGATTCTCTTTTATAGATAAAGCTTGGGTTGTGGGGAATATATTTGGATATATTTAAGCATTGCAGGCCTGAGAAGTTCCTAACTCTCTAAGGTCTACACTTTTGATAATTGTGGTGTGTATATATATATATATGTTGAGTTAATATATTTTGAAATGACAAAACAAGTAAATTCAATAATATAGAAATGATTTAAACATGTTTAGAGGTTATCAATACCAGAAACTAAGTATTTAAGGTTGAGAGATCGATCTGGTAAGATGAGAGATCGATCTCTTGGGTTTTCTAGTATGAGAGATCGATCTCATGAGAATATGAGATCGATCTGCTAAAAGATTGAAAACTCAAAGAAACTGTATAAGATGTTGAGGAAGCAGAGATCGATTTGTAGGGTTATCAGATCGATCTGTAAATTATAGGATGTCTCAGAGATCGATCTGGTCTAGGAAAAGATCGATCTCCTCTAAGACAAAGGCTAAAGATAGTAGATCGATCTGAAGATCGATCTATGCTTAAATAGAGAGTTTATGAGATCAATCTCCTGTGGATAGAGATCGATCTCCTCAAAGTCAGAGAGCTAAGGAGATCGATCTAGGGTGATTAGAGATCGATCTCCTCCCTACGAGAATACTTGCTAGATCGATCTGGAGATCGATCTTGCCTCAAACAGAGAGATTGGAAGATCGATCTGCTAGTTCAACAGATCGATCTTCACTAACATTTTCAAATTGTAAGATCGATCTCTACAAATATGAGATCGATCTCCATGCTTCAAGTTGCTTTGTAATCGTAGGAAATTAAACTAAGAGATCGATCTGGTCATAATGGGAGATCGATCTGGCATTCTACTGGAGGTTCCCAACGGCTCTTTCTGCAAATTCTTCAACGGGAAAAACAACATTAAATGCTCCAACTACCAATCCTGCTGTATAAAATCAAGCATTGAAGACACTAGAAAAGAAGATATTATTGCTGTAAATTATGTATATCCTCAAGAAATCTTTTCCAACATTCTCTTTGTCTTCAAACATCATTTATTGATATTATTGTAAAAATCTTTGTGTAGAAGCTATTCTATCCTACCCTCAAAAGAAAGCTTTACCTTGTATTCATTCTTTATTCAAGAGAGAAGAGGAGAGTTCCTCTGTGAGATAATTTTGTAAAAGGGTGAATATTTGTCTGTGTAAAAAGGGTAGAGAGGTTATTCCTTAACCTGTAAAAAGGAGTCTGTAACAGCCATTGATAGAGTGAAAGAAAGCTCTTGACAAGGAGGTCAAGAAGAGAGGACGTAGGCAAGAGATTGGTCGAACTTCTATAAACTACTAAGTTTGTTGTTTCCTTCCCTTACCTTCTTTCAATTTATTGCATTACATTATATTGATTATTCTTTACTTGCAATTAGATTCAATTAAGTTTAAATTTACCATTAACTTTAGAAAACTGATTCACCCCCCTCTCAGTAGAGCCAACAATTGGTATCAGAGCAAAGACTCTTTGATCACAAAGGAATAACTTTCTAAGAGTTAAAAATGATCTAATGGCTCATAACAATGTAGCAACCAATCTATTAGGAGAGGGGCATTCTACAGTTAGGCCTCTTATGTGCAATGGTGAACATTATGCTTGTTGGAAAACTAGGATAATGCTTTTCATTCAAGCAAATGATTATGAGGTATGGAGGATTATAACTAAAGGTCCTCAAATCCCAACTAAAAGAATAGAGGGAAGAGATATCCCTAAAGAAGAAGATGAGTGGGATTCAAATGATGTAAAATGTGCTCAGCTAAATGCAATGGCCATGCACACCATATTTTGTGCTTTAGGGCCAAATGAATATAATAGAGTCTCCGGTTGTGACAATGCCAAACAAATTTGGGACAAATTGACAATTACTCATGAAGGAACAACTCAAGTAAAGGAGACTAAGGTAGGAATGCTCACACATGATTATGAGCTATTTAGGATGAAAGAAGGAGAGTCAATTAGTGACATGTTCACTAGATTTACTGATGTAATAAATAGGCTGAAGTCCTTAGGGAAAATCTATTCAAATATAGAAATGGTTAAGAAAATATTGAATAGCCTACCAAAATCATGGGAAGCTAAAGTAACTGCAATTGAGGAGTCCAAAGATCCCCACACACTATCACTAGATGAATTAATAGGGTCACTACTCACATATGAAATGAAGTTAAGAAGAAATGAAGAGCAACCCAAGAAAGTGGGAGTAGCTCTGAAATCCACTACTCAAGAAGAGAATAAAAATGAGAGTGGTAGTGAAGAAGATCTTGAAATGGCAATGTTTGCCAAAAGATTTAACAAATTTATGAGAATGAGAGCAAGTGGTAGTGGTAGGAAAAACCACAAGAAAGATCAAGAAGAGTTTGGTAGAAAAGATACTATTGTATGTTATGAATGTAAAAAACCTGGACATATTAAATTTAACCGCCCTTTTCTTAAAAGATCAAATGATAGGTTTCATAAAAAGAAGGCAATAATGACAACATGGAGCGATAGTGATAGCTCCGATGATGATTCAAATGAGGATACAACCAATCTATGCTTCATGACAATTGAAAATGAAAAGGTAACTTCAGATCTCAATGAATATTCCTTTGATGAACTGCAAGATGCATTTGATGATCTTGCATTAGAATATGAATGCATGAGTATGAAGTACAAAAAATTAATATCTAAACTAAAGAAAGAAAATGAGTTATTATTAAAGGATAAGATAGATTGTGAAAAGAGGTTAGAGAATACAAATCTTGAAATTTGTGACCTAAAAGAAAAAAATAGCAACTTACATAATTCTTTTACTAGATTTTACATGGGTCAACAAAAATTAGATAACATGCTAGAAACTCAAATGGCCTTCTTTGATAAGAATGGATTAGGATATGATGAAAAAAGTGGAGGGACTCACCTCAAAAGTTTCATAGCTAGAAAGAATATGCATAAACCCTCAACTATTTGTTCACATTGTAATAAAAAGGGGCATGCATCATATAGTTGTAATGTGAAGATGACCACTTTTAGAGAAAAAATAGTGAAAAGAATTTGGGTTCCAAAAGAGGTAGTTAATTCAAAAAACATTAATGCATTAGTAAAATGGATCCCTAAGGGATCAAGAATTATATTCACTAACTCCAAAGGACCTAAGAAAATTTGGGTACCTAAGACAAAAGTTTGAATGTTGATTATAGGTAATTGAGCATTGCCACAAAGCAAAAACAAAGGAAGCTTGGTACTTGGACAATGGATACTCAAGACACATGACCGGTGATAGAAGCCACTTCAACTCCTTTAAATCAAAAGTTGGTGGAAAAGTCACATTTGGGGACAACTCCAAAGGCCAAGTTGAAGGAAGTGGTTCAATAGGTAATGACTACTTCTCACTAGAAAAGGTCTTACTTGTTAGGGGTCTAAAACATACTTTGCTAAGTATTAGTCAACTTTGTGACAAAGGTTACAAAGTAATTTTTGATTGCTTGAAATGTCATGTTATAGATCCTAAATCTAATAAAGTTCTTTTTCTAGGTCATAGACAAGGTAACATTTACATTGTTTATCTAAATGAACTTAAAAATGAAAATATATGCCTTATAGTAGACAAAGAAAAAGAACATTGGTTGTGGCATAGAAGATTAGGTCATGCTAGCATGCATGTGTTATCTAAGTTAGCTAGAAAAGACCTTGTTATAGGATTACCAAAGTTGTCCTTTGACTATGACAAAATATGTGAAGCTTGTGTTAAAGGAAAACAAAAAATGACAACATTTAAGCCTAAACATAGTGTATCAACCACTAGGCCTCTTCAATTACTTCACCTGGATCTATTTGGACCAACTAGAACTACAAGCCTAGGTGGTAAGCATTATGGGTTTGTGATTGTAGATGATTACACTAGGTTCACTTGGGTATTCTTCTTAAGAGTAAAGAATGAAGCCTTAGAAAAATTCATTGTCTATACAAAAGTGGCCCAAAATGAAAAAGGTTACACTATAACTAGTATTAGAAGTGATCATGGCAAGGAGTTTGAAAATATTGGATTTGATGAATATTGCAATGATCAAGGAATTAGTCATAATTTTTTAGCCCCTAGAACACCACAACAAAATGGGGTAGTTGAGAGAAGAAATAGAACATTGGAAGAAATGGCTAGAACCATGTTGTGTGAAAATAACTTACCTAAATATTTTTGGGCTGAAGCTATAAATACATCTTCTATATCATTAATAGAGCTATGATTAGACCAATTTTAAAGAAAACCCCTTTGTGAACTTTACAAGGGAAAGAAGCCTAATATTAGCTATTTTCACCCCTTTGGTTGTAAATGCTTTGTCTTAAATAATGGAAAAGACAATTTAGAAAAATTTGATGCCAAGAGTGATGAGGGAATCTTTTTAGGTTATTCTTTGAATTCAAAGGCATATAGAGTATATAACAAAAGAACATTGATGGTTGAAGAATCAATACATGTAATATTTGATGAGTTAAATGATATATCTAAAAGTTCAACCAATGATGAGGACATTGAAATATTTGATGAAAACTTGAAAGAAACCTCAAACATAGATAATGATCTATTAGAAAAACTTGACATTAATAAAGAGGATGAAGAGGAACTAGAAATATTAGAAAGAGAGTCTAGAGCACCAAGAGAATTAGGATATGTCCAAGATTGTGAAATAGTAGGAGATCCAACTCTTGGAGTTAGAACTAGATCATCTCTAAGGAATGTGTGTCAATATATAGCCTTTGTGTCTCAAATTGAACCTAGAAATGTCAATAAGGCTTTAGATAATAATAATTGGTTTTTAGCTATGCAAGAAGAACTAAATCAATTTGAAAGAAGTAAAGTATGGAAACTAATTCCTAGACCTAGTGATCACTCTATAATTGGAACTAAATGGATCTTTAAGAACAAGATGGATGAAAATAGTGTGATCATAAGAAACAAAGCTAGGCTAGTTGCACAAGGCTATAGGCAAGAAGGAATAGACTATGATGAAACTTATGCACCGGTAGCTATATTAGAAGCAATAAGAATGCTACTTGCCTTTGCATGCTATAAAAACTTCAAATTATATCAAATGGATGTAAAGAGTGCATTTTTGAATGGCTTCATAAATGAAGAAGTTTATGTTGAGCAACCTCCCGGTTTTGAAAGTCATGAATTTCCTGAACATGTATTCAAACTATCTAAGGCACTTTATGGTTTGAAACAATCTCCTAGAGCATGGTATGAAAGACTGTCAAAATTTTTAATAGAAAAAGGATTTTCAAGAGGAAAAGTAGATACTACTTTGTTTATCAAAAATAAAAATAAAGATTTACTAGTTGTTCAAGTGTATGTAGATGACATTATTTTTGGATCAACTAATGAATCTCTATGCCAAGAGTTTGCTAAGATCATGCAAGGAGAATTTGAAATGAGTATGATGGGAGAGCTCACCTAGTTCTTGGGACTTCAAGTGAAGCAAACTAAAGATGAAACCTTTATCAATCAAGCGAAATATACTAAGGATTTGCTCAAACGATTTGGAATGGATAACTGCAAACCTCAAGCAACTCCAATGGGCAACAACATCAAGCTTGATAAAGATGAAAGTGGTAAGTGTGTAGACACTAAACTATATAGGTCTATGATTGGTTCATTACTCTATCTTACTGCAAGTAGACCAGATATTTTGTTTAGTGTATGCTTATGTACTAGATTTCAATCCTCTCCTAAGAAGTCACACTTATTAGCCACTAAAAGAATCTTTAAATATCTTAAAGACACTCCCTCTCTAGGACTTTGGTACCCTAAGGACTCCACCTTTGCTCTTCATGCTTTTTTTATGCAGATTTTAGGGGTTGTAAAATTGATAGAAAGAGCACTTCAGGAACATGCCAATTCTTAGGAAATAGATTAATCTCATGGTTCTCTAAGAAACAAAATAGTGTAGCACAATCCACAACAGAAGCAGAATATATAGCAGCTGGTAGTTGTAGTGCTCAAGTGTTGTGGATTAAACAACAAATGAAAGACTATGGTATTGACATGAAGTAAGTCTCAATCAAATGTGATAATACCAGTGCCATTAATCTCTCTAAAAATCCTATTCAACACTCTAGAACTAAGCATATTGAGATTAGGCATTATTTTCTTAGAGATCATGTACAAAAAAGAGATATCATTCTAGAATATATTGATACTCTACATCAAATAGCTGATATCTTCACCAAACCACTTGATAGAGATAGGTTTTGTGTTCTTAGAGGTGAATTAGGACTCATGAATGTTACTTGAGATTTATCCTCTTCAAAACCTTGATTTCAAAGTGATTTTCAACTGATTTTTCAATGATTTTTCTTGGCAAAAAGTTTGAGAGATCGATCTTCAATCACTATAGATCGATCTTCATGCTCCAAATTGGCCAAAAGCAAAAAGGTTCAGCTAAGCAGATCGATCTTCTTTACCATAAGATCGATCTCCTTAAGCCTCTATAAAATAGAATATCGATCTATGCATTTGGCAGATCGATCTTCTTAAGCCTCTGTAAAATAGCATATCGATCTATGCATTTGGCAGATCGATCTCTTAAGCCTCTGTAACATAGCAGATCGATCTCTGCATTTGGCAGATCGATCTCCTTAATCTTCTGTATTTTGAAGATCGATCCTTTGAAACGTCAGATCGATCTCTTCAAGTTTTTGGAAATATCAGATCGATCTGGTACCTCGACAGATCGATCTCCTTAGCCATGGACTATAAAATCTGCTTCAAAATTCCCAAATTTCAAAAAACTCATTTCTTTAAATCCCTAACCCTCTGTCGCACCTCATCCTTCGATTCTCACTTCCAGATCGATCTCGATAAGGTTTTTGTCAAATCTTGTCATCAATCTGTGTTCTAGTAACCTATATTATTGAATTTTCTTCAAAAATTTCTTTGTTTTTTGCTGAAATCTTCATTAGGGCAATTATAGCACTGTTTCATTGCCTAGGTTTTTAGAGAACTCTTCAAACTAGTGTTTAGGTGTGTTTAGAATAATCCTTGAGTGTGTTTAGGTCATTTCTTTGTATACAATTATGCCTCGTCTTAAGAGAGCGGCCAACAAAGAGCCTAAACCCTCTTCCTCACAACCACCCATTACCTCTTCTGTCACTACCTTTAACATGTGTTTTCAAACACCTGCAAAAAGAAAACGATATGAAGAGTATTTCTCCACTATGCCAATTAAACATTGGCGAACAATTGACTTTCCTTATCTGTCAAAAATGAAAGAATTTGGTTAGCTTCCATTTCTTTAAATTAACACCCTGGCACCTCCAAACATCATCAGGGTCTTCTTTTCTAACGTTGAACTCATCTACAACCCTGATGATACCTGCAAAATACTAAGGTTTAAAACGTTTGTCATGTCTAAAACACTATCTATAGACACATCCATACTAGCTCGAGTGTTTGACATAAAAGATGAGGGGTTGACTGATGAAGAGGATGAGGTATCTCTAGAATTTAACCTCCCCGGGGATAAGGCGAGTGATCTACCGATGCACCCGAGGCTACTCCACCTTATCATCTCGTGGAATCTTGACCATTTGGTACCCACCACTCCACGGTCAGGAGACTAGATCGATTTTGGCTCCACCACCTTCACTCTCACAAAATCAAAAATCCAATCTAGTCCATTTCATTTATGAAGACTGGCTGAAAATCGTACGCGGCTAAGCCTCCACGATAGTCTTTTCACAACCGCTTACGTACTTGCTTCAACGACTCGGGGTTGATTATTCCTGTGAGATCGATGAAGTGCCTTCTCCAAAGAGCGTATTAAACATTGGCACACTTCACCACATGGGATACTACAAGGACTTTCAAGGGCAATGGAGAAAGAAGCAAGAACACCAGTCTGAGGCAGCCATGGAAGAAGACCCATCAGCAGAGCCTACTGCCCTACCAGCTGATCCTACTGAGGTTCCTTTTTCGTCGACTGCTCAGCCCACTGCACCTGCATCATCATCCGACGGGCTGGAATCGATTGTGGCGATGATTATGGAGCTTAACCGAAAGATGGATGAAGGATTTGCAAACCTTCATGCCACACAGCAGGCTATGTTCGATGAGCTGCAGGTTACTCGCACTCGAGTCGAGGAACTTATGGAGCGATTTCCTCCTCAGCCTTAGGACATGATTGTTAGGAAAGTTTTAGATATTTATTCATGTTTACTGTTTGTTGTTTGAAACATCATTTGCTTGAATGCTTATTTTGTGAGATAACATGATGGTTCATTTTGAAATGTGTTATGCTTAGTTATCATTTTGAAATGACATATCTTTTGGAAGTTAACTGACTTTATGCCTTTATTGCCATTAATATGACAAAAAGGGGGAAAAGAATATGCTAAGAAAACATGTTTAATGTTTTAAAGGAAGCTTAATTTAAGGGGGAGTTAAGGGGAGCTTACATTAAGGGGGAGTTTTTGAAAGCAAAAGAAATTTTGTGCATAATGCAAATGGGGTAACTAAACATGTTTATTAAATAAGTTTTGTCATATCAAAAAGGGGGAGATTATTGAGTTAATATATTTTGAAATGACAAAACAAGTAAATTCAATAATATAGAAATGATTTAAACATGTTTAGAGGTTATCAGTACATGAAACTAAGTATTTAAGGTTGAGAGATCGATCTAGTAAGATGAGAGATCGATCTCCTGGGTTTTCTAGTATGAGAGATCAATCTCATGAGAATATGAGATCGATCTACTAAAAGATTGAAAACTCAAATAAACTGTATAAGATGTTGAGGAAGCAGAGATCGATCTGTAGGGGTTATGAGATCGATCTGTAAATTACAGGATGTCTGAGAGATCGATCTGGTCTAGGAAGAAATCGATCTCTTCTAAGACAAAGGCTAAAGATAGTAGATCGATCTGAAGATCGATCTATGCTCAAACAAAGAGTTTATGAGATCGATCTCCTGTGGATAGAGATCGATCTCCTCAAAGTCAGAGAGCTAAGGAGATTGATCTAGGGTGATTAGAGATCGATCTCCTCCCTATGAGAATACTTGCTAGATCGATCTGGAGATCGATCTTGCCTCAAACAGAGAGATTGGAAGATTGATCTGCTGGTTCGACAGATCGATCTTCACTAACATTTTCAAATTGTAAGATCGATCTCTACAAATATGAGATCGATCTCCATACTTCAAGTTGCTTTGTAATCGCAGAAAATTAAACTAAGAGATCGATCTGGTCATAATGGGAGATCGATCTGGCATTCTACTGGAGGTTCCCAACGGCTCTTTCTGCAAAATTTTCAACGGGAAAAACAGCATTAAATGCTCCAACTACCAATCCTGCTGTATAAAATCAAGCATTAAAGACACTGGAAAAGAAGATACTATTGCTGTAAATTCTGTATATCCTCAAGAAATCTTTTCCAACATTCTCTTTGTTTTCAAACATCATTTATTGATATTGTTGTAAAAATCTGTGTAGAAGCTATTCTATCCTACCCTCAAAAGAAAGCTTTACCTTGTATCAATCTTTTATTTAAGAGAGAAGAGGAGAGTTCCTCTGTGAGATAATTTTGTAAAAGGGTGAATATTTGTCTGTGTAAAAAGGGTAGAGAGGTTATTCCTTAACCCGTAAAAGGGAGTCTATAACAGCCATTGATATAGTGAAAGAAAGCTCTTGACAAGGAGGTCAAGAAGAGAGGACGTAGGCAAGAGATTGACCGAACCTCTATAAACTACTGAGTTTGCTGTTTCCTTCCCTTACATTCTTTTAATTTATTGCATTACATTATATTGATTATTCTTTACTTGCAATTAGATTCAATTAAGTTTAAATTTACCATTAATTTTAGAAAACCGATTCACCCCCCATCTCGGTAGAGCCAACAATATATATATATATATATATATATATTCTCTTGTATATGATTTTATTTACAAGCAGTTTTTAAGCAGTACTATACTATCATATGTAAACTAATGAGCCCTTTGTATGTATGTTAGATTACTTTTGGGATGTAAATAAATTATTTTCGCAATATACGATTTTATAGTTTAATAGTTGAGATAAACAGGTTTAAATGCATGTTGTGGATATTGAGATGGAATTGTGGAGATCTAGAGTAATCATCAATTATGGAATAATTAGAACTTTACAGGGAACTTTAATTTACACACAGGTAATTAGATTAGGACCTTAAGCTAAGGGCTTAAAGCTAGTCAAGTAGTTAAACTACTCGACCATTTAGAACTACATTATGCATTGACAAACAAATTTGAAAAACAAAAATTTAGCCCACAATTTCACATACCCGCAAGAGTTGAGTGATAAGAAATGTCCTTCAGGTTGTGACATTTTAAGCTTCAATTTAAGTAATATATTTAGGCTTTGTTATGTAAGAACTCTAAAGAATAAAATTTTACAACATAAACATTAAATTGAATAAAAGAATTCTTTTTTTTAAATGGACGAGATTTGGCAGGCTTGAGCTTTCCTATTGTTTGTAAAAACAACTTTGGAATAAAATATCAAGTCTGAAATTCAAGCTTAGGCACATATGAAGTCCCACAATATACTACTTAGGCTTGGCCTAACCACAAGCATGTCTAATAATGATTCTCTAGCATTATATATGATTTTTTTAAGAAAAAGATAACTTTCATATAAACTCATGATAATTCAGACATTACAAAGCCATAAATAAAACTAGGACAATTTTCAACACATTTGTGATCCTCTTTACTATATAATCTATGTTTCCCTAAATTGTGTGCAACTGAATTCCTCAATTTCCTCATGCATGATAGTTGCCATATTCTAAACTAAGCCATCTTCATTCTATCTTCATCTAGACTAAGTCCTATAGGGGTTCGAAGAAGTTTGATTATTGCCAATGAATCTCCTTTCAAAATAACATTGCTGAGAACCAATTCTAAATCAAATAAAAACCCTTTTAACAGTCGCGTAAGCCTCAACTTCAAAAGGATCAGTTGTCCATGATATGCAACTACTAAAAGCCTTAATAACCTATCCTTCACCATCTCTAGTAATAACTCCAACTCCATAAAGTTTTGATTCTACATTCACAGCACCATCAAAAGTAATCTTTTAAAAACCAAAATTTTGAACTTTCCATCTAAATGAGAATGTAAGCTCCCTATGTTTTTTCTGTTGGACTATCTCTTTGTGTTCCTTCTAGTAATTTTTCACAAAAGAAGCCGATAAAAAAGACGAACATCATTGTTCACCATGAAGCTCTCATTCATGTCATTTCATGTTGCCCATCTCGTGAGCATAGAGAGCTATAGTCGATCCTTTAGTAAATTTTCTATAATGTTACTCAACCAGTTATTAACTCCATTTCTACGAACAGTTTGTTCATTCTAGTTGAAATCGATTTGATTCCAAGCTTTCTCTGCCCAAGGACAAGTTATTAATGCATGATATATAGTCTCGTCATCCCCTTTATATCTCATGCGCAATGACTTGTCCACAATTCTTCTCCTTTCTAAATTTGATCTAACATGAAGTATATTAAGCACAACCCGCCATAAAAAAGAACACTGATTTTTCTTGGCACATCAGTAGCCCATATCTTGTTCTATAATTGTTTTCCCTACTAATAACGCCACTTGTTATGGAATCTTCTTCGGATTATACTTCTATAATTAAAAATTCATATCCATTCTTAACTGCGATCAAACTGCATAAAATTCATTCTCGTAAAATTAAAAATAATAAAAAAATTATTAAAAATATATCTTTTTCAATAAAATAATAAAAACATTTAAAACAGAAACACGAAAGTAATTTTACCACCATGCAATTTTGCACCTACTGCACTGCAGTTGCCCTTACCGGGCTCCGAAACTTTGCTTGTATAAGCTCCCTTCCTATAAAAATGCCACGCCTATCTATCTACTGTGCCCTTCCTCCCTACTAGTAGCCTCCAAATTGCTTCTGCCTCGTGCTAGTTAAATCTGTCCTGAAGAGCACTCCAACGTTATATATCTCCGAACATGTACAGTTTTTCTTCATCCCTTGTATCTTCTTTTCTAGTCTTCTTTCTCTCTTATGCATAACTCCGCTTCCGTAAAAACAGAATTCCAGCTGATGTTGCCTACCTGACAGCAACAGTGCTTTGCTTTCCACGTGATCGGATTGTACTGTTGACGGTTAATTCAATCGTCACAGTTTGCTCCACGTGTTCTTCGTATATCCTGCAAAAACAACAGGAATCAGAGGGGGCAGGGATGATTCCCTGCACGCGCACTCCGACGATCAAGTCAGTGATCGGGAGTTGGTGTATGTATGTATGTAAGAAAAGGAGAGTTTATGGCTTAAATCAGAGTGTTTAAGTGTTCTCCCTGTTTTTCTTTGATTTTGGATCGATCTCTGGATCTCCTCTTTTTTCAGAGGGCTCACCTCATATTTATAGGCTTCTGAGTCGGTTCGAGCTGAGGCCCAGGCGCGTGTCTGGGCCGCGACAGAGTGGTAGAGCACTCTGTCGCGCTTCTGTGCGAGAGACTCTGCCCAGGCCGTGCGAGAGACTCTAGGGACTCTGGGGACTCTGGGTACTCTGCCCCAGGCCATGCGGGAGACTCTGGGGACTCTGCCCCAGGCCATGCGGGCCATGCGACTAGCGGGGGAGTAGTCTGGCGACAGAGTATGCATGGAACCTCTACCGCGGTCTGTGCGGGAGACCTCTGCCGCTACGATGGGCGAGGGACCTCTACCGCTGTCTAAGCGGGAGCTTGCTCTGCCACTACGCTGGGCGAGGGACCTCTACCGCTGTTCGTGCGGGAGACCTCTACCGCGATCTGTGCGGGAGACTTCTACCGCGATCGGTGCGGGAGACTATGCCGCATGCTGTGCGGGAGACTATGCCGCAGGCTGAGCGGGAGTCCTCTACCGCGTGAGGTGCGGGAGTCCTCTACCTCAGGCACGCGGGAGACCTGTGTCGAGGGCAATGCGGAGTGCTGTGATGTGCATGGGCGATGGAGGTCTGCCGCTCACGATGCGCGGCAGACTGTGAGGCGGTAGACTCCTCTCGCATCAAACACTCTGTCGCACCTCCAGGAACGGTGTCGCATAGCGGTTCTGTCGCCAATCTGCCACGTGGCCTGTTGCTGGTTCGACACGTGGCAGGCGGATAGTTGCACACGTGGATCTGGTGACACGATCACCATCAATGGCTCCCCACTCTTTGGCGGGAATTTTTCCCGCGAAAGAGTATCTGGGTCCGGCATTTCTCGGGCCGGGTTGGACCTCCGAGTATGTGTGTGCGCAGGTGAGCCGCTATAAATACTGGGCCCCTGACGTCCTTGTCGCTACTGAATTCTCTCGCAAGGACACTCTGTCGCGACTCTCAGGCACTCTGTCGCAAGTCTTTTCGCCATACTGTCGCAACTCTGCCGCGAGACTGCTCACTGTGTCGCTAGTCTGCCGCGGATTTTCACACTCTGCCGCGAGTTCTGTTTCCATTACCTTAGGTAATTTTTCGTAGCCCGTAATCTCATTTCTTTGATCTACGAGCTTCTAAAATGGCTGGACATGGTATAGGAAAGCAAATCGATCTAGGCGTTAAGTCGACTTTAAAGGAAGCCGACGTCCAAGACCTAGAATCTCGATTTCCTTTATCCGAGGGATACACTTATAGACTCCCATCCCCTCAGGAGAGCGACATACGTCGTGTGTCTAACGGGGTTGTCGTTTTTAGGGCAGCTTTGGAGTTAGGACTCCGCTTCCCATTGTCCGACTTTGGGGCTTCCTTTCTCAGGACGCACAGGGTATCCCCGGGGCAACTGCATCCTCATGCATGGATGCAATTGGTAGCATTCACTGTGCACTGCCATTTAAGGGGCGTCCCTCCGTCTCTTCCTCTTTTTGAAGTATTCTTTAGGCTTCGAGGGAGTCCCGGCTTAGTGCCTTACTCGCTTCAGCGGGTGTACCAGCCCGATTTTGAGAACCGATTATTTGAGAAACCTGCTAACAAGCTTCATGGTTTCGAGACAGAATGGCTGGTTGTGGAAGTGCCCGAGGGCCTGGATATCCCCACTCGTTGGGAGAATAGGCACGAAATCCCCAAGGGTCCCCGGGTCGCCACACTTAGGGAGCAGTTGTCTTCTGACATCGAAAAACTGCTAGTCCCTCATCCCCTTAGCCTGGACACTCTTGTATCAAATGAAAATTTGATATTAGCAGGCTGGGGTGTAGGTCCGGTCCCTGTTGCCGGACCTTCTGTTCCGTCGTCAGATCCTCTGCCTTCGGCTTCTCCCGAGTTGAATCCTGAAGCCCCTAGGCCACAAGAGGATATAGGGGGCACCAATCTGGATTCCAGCTCTGGTAGCGAACCCTTAGCCGATCTCACTGGTTGGGAAGGGTTCGGCTCCACTTTCATGGTGCTTCCGGACGACGAGGGGATAAATATCGAGTCCCTTCAGGAGCACTTAGACTCTCCTGACGGTAACATTTATTTTTTCCCTCTATTCATCATTTTTGATCAATTTATTAACCATTGATCTTCTTTTTCTTATTTGCAGATATGAGTCATTTTCGGCAATCATTAGGTCGCCAGGCTTCTGAGGCTGGTCCTTCCAGCGCTCCTGCCAGGAAGAGGCATCGTTTGGCTGACGATGTCCCAAGTGAGGCACCAGTCCCCTCTCATCCATCTCGCGTTCGGACCCCTCCAGTTTCCAGGCAAGCGATGCCTCCCCCTCCTTCAGAGCAGAGAGATTTATCTCGGGATAGGGGGAGAGTTTCCTCGTCTTCACGGGGGGCTTCCGGGTCATCCGGGCGATCACGCTCTGAGGAGCGCGCGGAATGCAATATCATTCCGTCTCAGTGGAAGAATAGAAAGCGCCTGTACATCGAAAGTTCGATGAGAAGCAGGCCGATATTGCCGAGGATAGGTCCTGCCGACGAGAGGCCCTATTCCGTGGATGGGGGGAATATTATGAGGGGCCACGAATTCCGAGTCTACCCCGAGGTGCGTGATAATGATGTTCTAGACACTCCCGGGGTGGCCTCTCGGTTGAGCTGGTCCACTATCCTTCCTCGAGATGAGGCAAGGATATTCAGAAACTACCCCGAGGGGGAAGACTTAGCCGATATCGAGGCGTTGAGGGTAAGTTTCTGATTTCTTCTCTTTTTGATTGCTTTTTGCAGCGTGCATTGAGTCTAACATTTCTGTATTTTTTCGCAGCTGGCTCAACGAACCGCGGCAAATAATGCCCAACATCGGGCTTATCGGGAGCGAGCCGACAGAGAGATCCGGGAGTTGAGGGACAAAGTCATGGAGTTACAGAACACGGTCAACAACTTGTCCCCTCTCTCGGATTTAGTTCGAAGCCTGGAGGAGCAGCTTGCTAAGGCTCATCAAGACCTTGGTCTTGCAAAGGGGGATCTCACAGTGGAGACGGCCCGGTCTAGTAAACTCCAAGAGGACCTGCAGGAGGCTCATTCTGAGTTAGACCGTATGCAATCCAACTACATGTCTATGCTCACTCGGAATCAAGAGCTCGAGCAGCGTGTTGGTGAGTTGGAAGGCCAAACTGCTCCTGTACTATCCCAGGCCGAAATTGACAGTATACGTGCCGAGGCCGTAAAGGAGTATCGTCTCTCCAAAGACTGCTTGAGGCGGAAGGAAGACTTCTCCAACCCTTATGTTAAGTACGGGTTCTACCTGGCCCGATCTTGGCTAGAAGCACACAGGGAGGGAGAGGAATTTCCTGAGCTCCAATATACCCCTGATGCGATGCTCTTTGAGGCCCCTGATTGGACCAAGTACAAGCCCGAGGCTGAGCCTGCGGACGAGCTGTTCAAGAGGACTGCTCAGGACGATCTCGTCAACCTTGCTGGTCCTTGGGAGCCCGCGGATTTGGACGGTGCTCCTGAGCCTATAGAAGCCCTCTTTGATTTAGACGGCGAGGAGGGCGAGCAGTCCCTTGGAAGTGAAGGTTTTGCAGCTGATCCCCAGCTTCCTCCCGGAGAGTAGATAGGGATTTTTGCTTTTTTGTTTTTTGTATTTCATTTCAAGTACTTTGTTTTTTGTTTTAACTTTGTACTTTTGTCGAAATGCAATTGTAAAGATCTGTTAAAGATCTGTTTGTACCGACACTTGAATGAAATGAAATTGAGATTTTTGTTCATGCTTTGTCTTGCACTACTTCTCTAATTGTCATTTGTCATTCTTTGTCTGATTGTTTCTTTTGCTTTGTTTGTATATACTTTGCTTGTATATAGCTTTGTATTGATATTCGTGTATGCTCCCTAATTCTTGATAGAAAGGTATACTTTCAGGAAGAATTTTTGTGCAAACGCGCAGTTGTTTAAGGCTTGAGTACTGTGACGTGAAGGCGTCTTTAGTTTTTATAGCCTTAGTATGTTGATTACCTGGCCACGGTGACGCGTAGCGTCTTAGGCCTTTATGGTTAATTGAATGCTTTATGCCTGGCCTTAGTGACGCATTGCGTCTCAGGCTCTCACGGCTCTTTTGAGTATACGCCTGGCCACAGTGACGCGTTGCGTCTCAGGCTCTTACAGCTTTTATGTGGATATATCTATACCTGTTTTACAGTGATACGTATACGCCGGGCCACAGTGACGCATAGCGCCTCAGGCTCTTACGGCTTGGTTGAACTACGCCTGGCCACAGTGACGCATAGCGCCTCAGGCTCTTACGGCTCGGTTGAACTACGCCCGGCCACAGTGACGCATAGCGCCTCAGGCTCTTACGGCTCTTTTGAACTACGCCTGGCCACAGTGACGCATAGCGCCTCAGGCTCTTACGGCTCGGTTGAACAACGCCTGGCCACAGTGACGCATAGCGCCTCAGGCTCTTACGGCTCGGTTGAACAACGCCTGGCCACAGTGACGCATAGCGCCTCAGGCTCTTACGGCTCGGTTGAACTACGCCTGGCCACAGTGACGCATAGCGCCTCAGGCTCTTACGGCTCGATTGAACTACGCCTGGCCACAGTGACGCATAGCGCCTCAGGCTCTTACTGCTCGGTTGAACTACGCCTGGCCACAGTGACGCATAGCGCCTCAGGCTCTTACGGCTCGGTTGAACTACGCCTGGCCACAGTGACGCATAGCGCCTCAGGCTCTTACGGCTCGGTTGAACTACGCCTGGCCACAGTGACGCATAGCGCCTCAGGCTCTTATGGCTCGGTTGAACTACGCCTGGCCACAGTGACGCATAGCGCCTCAGGCTCTTACGGCTCGATTGAACTACGCCTGGCCACAGTGACGCATAGCGCCTCAGGCTCTTACGGCTAGGTTGAACTACGCCTGGCCACAGTGACGCATAGCGCCTCAGGCTCTTACGGCTCGGTTGAACTACGCCTGGCCACAGTGACGCATAGCGCCTCAGGCTCTTACGGCTCGGTTGAACTACGCCTGGCCACAGTGACGCATAGCGCCTCAGGCTCTTATGGCTCGGTTGAACTACGCCTGGCCACAGTGACGCATAGCGCCTCAGGCTCTTACGGCTCGGTTGTCCGCTTTGGGTTTGGCCCGTTGGTAGCCTGCGTTCGCAGGGCCCGAACCAAGGGCAGCCCTCACGGTTTTGAATCCTGTCACGAGATTTTGATTTACAACAAAAAGATAATGCATATATCTGGTGACAGTGTTAGTAAAACAATAGTGCTTGGGGAGGAAGAGGTAGTGGTTAATTCAAATACAGCTTTAAGTGATTTGAATTCCACGTTTTCCCTATCTTCTTCCCTTGTAGAGTTTCCAGAGTGCAAGTGTTGGGTCCAATCTTGCATCTGATTCTGTAGGGACCTTCCCAGTTGGCTCTGAACTTCCCACCCTCCTTCAGGGCATTCGTGATTTGCGACTTTCTGAGCACGAGATCTCCCTCAGACATTGGCCTATCTCTTACCCGGCTATTATAGTAATTGGCCACCCTCTGATGATAGGATGCCAATCGAATAGCCGCGGTTTCTCTATGTTCATCGAGTAGGTCCAAGCCTTCCCTTAGAGCTTGTGAGTTTTCTTCCTCTACTAAAGGTATCACTCTTGGCGATAATGCTCCAAGTTCCACGGGGATCAATGCTTCTGCGCCGTATACAAGACTGAACGGCGTTTCTTTAGTCGACACACGACTGGTGGTACGATATGCCCATAAAACACTAGGCAATTCGTCCACCCAGGCTCCTTTTGCTTTGTCGAGCCTGGTTTTCAGCCCATGAAGGATGGTCCGATTACTGACCTCGGCTTGTCCATTAGCTTGAGGATATGACACTGAAGAGATCCGTAGCTGAATGTTGAGGTCCTTACAAAAGTCACGGAAGGCGTTGCAATCAAATTGCTTTCCATGGTCGGCATTCAAGATGCGGGGAATTCCAAATCGACAAATAATGTCTTTCCACACCATTGCCTCCACTTTCTTTTCCGTGATTGTGGCCAAAGGCTCTGCTTCGATCCACTTGGTGAAGTAATCGGTAGCCACTAACAGGAACTTTCTTTGACCCGTGGCTAATGGGAATTGGTTGTACTGTGCCTTGAGAGGGAGTTACTGGGGCTGTGGTGATAGGCGCAAACCTTTGGCATTTGTCACACCTGCGGGTTTGGTCCATTGCATCCTTTTTCAGCGTTGGCCAGTAGAATCCCGATCGCAGTACTTTAGCAGCGAGGGCTCTTGCTCCTAAATGTTCGCCGCAGATTCCTTCATGCACCTCCGCTAGGGCATATCTAGCTTGTTCCGGTCCCAGACATTTTAGCAGTGGCGATGAGTATCCCCTTTTGTACAGTTCTCCATTGATGAGTGTGAACTTTGCCCCTTGTATTTTCAAGCGACGAGCCTCGTCTTTATCTTGGGGGAGTGTACCCTCAGTGAGATACTGTTTAAATGGGGATCTCCAATCGTTTCCAACTTCAATGTCACACACTTCGATTTCTTCAATACTTGGTCGTTCGAGCCTCTCCACCTTTACAGTCCTTCCTTGTGTTTCTGTGGAGGAGGCTAGCTTAGACAGTGAATCAGCATGTGTGTTTTCAGACCGGTTGATTTGCATCAGCTGAAAGCTTTTGAAAGTCTTGGCCAAGAGTTGGACTTTCTTTAGGTAAGGAACCAGCATCGGTTCTCGTACCTCGTACTTTTCGCTGAATTGGTTCACCACCAATTGAGAATCACTGTGTGCTACCAAGTGGTGAACCTACAGTTTTTCCGCTAGTGCCATCCCTGCTATCAAAGCTTCATACTCCGCTATGTTGTTCGAACTAGGGAATCCGAATCGTAGGGAGTATTCCAGGGATTTTCCTTCTGGCGACACCAGGACTATACCCGCTCCACTTCCGTTGGCACTTGATGACCCATCGACATGCAGTAACCATGGGTGAGCCTCCCCTTCACTGCTGTCGTTCGGGATAGTGCATTCCACGATGAAGTCAGCCAGAGCTTGACCTTTGATAGCTTGTCTCGCTTGGAATGTGATGTCGTATCCCCCAAGCTCCACCGCCCATTTCACTAACCTCCCTGAATGTTCAGGTTTCTGGAGGATCTGTCTTAATGGTTGGTCTGTTAAGACAGTGATGGGATGTGCTTGGAAATACGGACGCAACTTTCGCGAGGCCATCAAGAGGGCTAATGCTAGCTTTTCGGCCAGTGGATAGCGGGTCTCTGGATCTAATAACACTTTGCTCACATAGTAGATGGGACGGTGTACCATTTCGTCTTTCTTCAGTAGCACTGCGCTGACGGCGAAATCACCGACTCCCAAATACATATAGAGCTGTTCTGATTCCAGGGGCCTTGTTAATAGAGGCAACTGCTTCAAGTATTCCTTGAGGTCTTCAAAGGCTTTCTGACAATCTTCCATCCACTCGAAGTTCTTCCCCCCCCGTAGAGTTTTGAAGAAAGGCAAGCTTTTTTCGGCTGATTTCGACAAGAAGCGATTCAGAGCCGCTATTCTGCCTGTCAATCTTTGGACATCTCTTACGGTGGCTGGGGGTTTCATGTCAATAACAGCCTGTATCCTCTCAGGATTTGCCTCGATACCCCTGTTAGTAATCATGAAGCCTAGGAATTTTCCTGATCTTACCCCGAAAGAACACTTCTCGGGGTTTAGCTTCATGTTGAATCTCCTCAATACTTCAAATACCCTGGACATTTGATCAGCATGAGATTCTCCTACGCGGCTCTTGACTATCATGTCGTCCACGTAGGCTTCCATGGTATTTCCCAGAAGATCCTTGAACACTTTGCTCACCATTCGTTGGTAGGTGGCACCCGCGTTCTTTAAACCGAACGGCATTACCCGATAGCAATAGGTTCCGTCATCGGTTATAAAGGAAGTCTTTTCTTCGTCTTCTGGGTGAAGCATGATTTGGTGATACCCGGAGAATGCATCCAAGAAACTGAGGAGTTCGTAGCCGGATGTATCATCTACGAGTCTGTCTATCCGAGGTAGGGGGTATGAATCTTTGGGGCAGGCTTTGTTCAGGTCTGTGAAATCAACACACATTCGCCATTTCCCGCTAGATTTCTTTACCATCACTACATTGGCTAACCACTCAGGGTAATAGACTTCTCGGATGAATCCGGCGCCTAGGAGTTTAATCACTTCTTCAGTGATTGCTTTTTGTCGCTCCGGAGCGAAACTCCTCTTCTTCTGTTTCACGGGTCTATGTCCGGGTATGATGTTAAGTTCATGGCATATGACTTCGGGACTGATCCCGGGCATGTCCGCTGGGCTCCAGGCGAAGATATCCGAGTTTTTCCTCAGACACTCGACTATCTCCTTTTTCTGTTGTTCGCCCAACTGAGTCCCGATGAATGCCCTTTTTCCGCTATCCCCTTCAGTTAGCGCGATGGCTTCTGTTTCTTCTACAGGTTGGGGTTTAGGCGGATCGTCGATGCATAAGGTTTCTTTTCTCTGTGCTACCTTGTTGGCAGTGGAAGCGAGATAACAAGTACGGGCACTCTTTTGGTTTCCGCGTACTTGGCCGACTCCGTTGGGAGTGGGGAACTTCATCAATAGGTAGCAAGAGGATATCACCGCCCTCATGTCGTTCAGTACCGGCCTGCCCAAGATCATGTTGTAGGCAGCGGAGGTCGATCTGACTACCATGAACAATACTTGCCGGGTCACGTCCTTCGGGTGCTCACCGAGAGTCACAGGCAACTCTATGGACCCGGCAACTTTCACTCGCTCCCCCGTGAATCCATATAGTGGCGCCATAACGGGCTTTAACCTATCTTCGGATATGCTCATTTTTTCGAAGCAGTTCCAATAGATCAGGTTCACTGAACTCCCGTTATCGACCAGGACCCTGCTCACCGGGTGTTTGGCCACCACCGTGGATATCACCATGGGGTCGTCATGGGGCATGGTGACATCGCCTCTGTCAGCCGGAGTGAACATGATGGGCTCTTCATCCGCCCGCTCCTCCATTACCACGTTAACCTGATACGCTTGCCTAGCGTAACTTTTGCGGGAAGTAGAGGAGCTTCCTGCACTTGAGTCCCTGCCTGCAATGACATTTATCGCGGGGGCTGTAGGTTCGTTATTTGGCGGATTAGCACGGGGGATGGGCCTGACTGCTTCGTTTCTAGGCCTATCCCTTCTGATGTCATTATTTGCCCCCGTCCGAGGACGATTATTCCTTTGGTCACGCGGAGGATATCGGGGTCTCTCGCTTCGCCACAGGAAGCGGTTGATCTTCCCCTCTCTGGCCAGTCTTTCTAACTGGTCCATCAAGTCTCTACACCTCTCTGTTGGGTGTCCGTGAGCACAATGGAATTCACAGTAGGCTTCAGTGTTTCGGCCTACGTCTCCAATTTTCTTCTTGGGGAATTCCAGTAGTCCTGACCCCTCAATTGCCGCCAGTATCGCCGTACGAGGCTCGCTCAGTTTGGTATAACCTTCATACCTGAGCTTGGGGGCTTTGTCAGTTCTCATGGGTCTTGGGAAGCTTCTCTCAGGCGCGTTCCTCTCTCTCTTCTTTCCTTCTTTAGCCTCCTTGGGCTGTATCATTCTCATGACCTCTCCTTGGGCCACGTATTTATTAGCCCTTGCAAAAAGATCGGAGATCGTCAGAGGTTGATCAAGGGAGAGGGATTCTTGTAGCTTCTCTGAGCTTGTCCCTTGCAGTATTGCAGCCAAGGCTACCCCTACTGGTAGATCTTCCACCTCCAAGGTTGCATCTCGAAAGCGATCTACATAGCTTTTCAAGGATTCTTTATTTCCTTGTTTAAGCGTGAGTAGGTAAGTAACGTCTTTCTTCCTCTGGCTGTGAATCATGAACACTTTGAGGAATTCATTTCTCAACTCATCAAAAGAGGAGATTGAACCTTCGCTCAGCCCGTTAAACCATTTCAGAGCGTGCCCGGACAATGTGAGAGAAAAAGCTCTGCACATGATTTCGTCTTCCCATCCATGAAGCAGCATGAGGGATTCATAACTCTGAATGTGGTCGTAGGGATCCGCTTTGCCGGTATAAGTAGCCATAGAAGGCATTTTGAACTTCTTCGGCAAGGGTTTGTTCATGATCTTCGGACTGAATGGGATCCTCCTCCTTTGTCCGTCATCCGGAGACACTAGCCTTTTCTTCTCGAGGATCCTTTGGACGACCTTCTCCACGTCCTCCGGCCCTCGAGTTGAGTAAGGTCCTGTCCCTTCCGGTCTAGAAGAGTCCGATTGGTAAATACCTCTTCCAGTACCTCTGACTACGGGACTTGATATCTCGGGACCTTCTTGTGGGTTAAAATCTCTTTGTCTTCGCTGCTCCCCAGTTCTATATTCTCCTAACTCCTGTACAAACTCCAAAGGAGAAGAGCTGCGGAGTGTAGAGAATGTCTGTCGCACAGGGGCTGCAGGGGAACTCTGTCGCCTGGCCGACAGAGGTGAAGTCTGCCGCGCATCGGGCAAAGGTGAACTCTGCCTCCTAGCGACGGCGGGAGAGTGCTGTCGCCCATCTGACCTGGGATATCTCTGCCGCATGTGGTCGACAGGTGAGCTCTGCCGCCTTTGAGCCGGGGGAGAGCTCTGCCGCCTATTCGGCGAACTCCGCTGCCTATCGGGCAGAGGTGAGCTACGTCGCAGTTGAACCGCGGGTGATCTCTGTCGCGGGGATGCGGGCGAGCTCTGCCGCATCGGGACCAGAGGCGACCCTTGTCGTGGTTGAGCTGCGGATGAGCTCTGTCTTGCTGGGTAAGCAGTAGCATTATCTTGCGTTCCTGCACCTTGCCCAGCACTCGCCAAAGTGGAAGGCTGACCTCTCTCGTAGGTCTGCCTCGGTGTGTTTTCCCCCACTAATTGCTGTACTTCATGGGGTAAGCTGAATTGGGGGAGAGCCTCTTTGAAGAAGCCCACCATGGCTCTCAGGGCTGTCGTAGCCTCTTCATTTTTGCGCTTCAGGGCGTCGAATTCTTCCAGGGAGACTAAGGGTTCTGTTTGAGCCCTTTCACCGTGTCTCTTCCTTCGTTCCGATCTGGCAGGGGGACTTACAGAATTCCGCCCTCCTGTCACCTCCGCCGTAGAGCGTGTTCTCACCATTTTGATAGAGAATCTGGCTTTTTGTCAGGATTCCCACAGACGGCGCCAATTGATGTTGCCTACCTGACAGCAACAGTGCTTTGCTTTCCACGTGATCGGATTGTACTGTTGACGGTTAATTCAATCGTCACAGTTTGCTCCACGTGTTCTTCGTATATCCTGCAAAAACAACAGGAATCAGAGGGGGCAGGGATGATTCCCTGCACGCGCACTCCGACGATCAAGTCAGTGATCGGGAGTTGGTGTATGTATGTATGTAAGAAAAGGAGAGTTTATGGCTTAAATCAGAGTGTTTAAGTGTTCTCCCTGTTTTTCTTTGATTTTGGATCGATCTCTGGATCTCCTCTTTTTTCAGAGGGCTCACCTCATATTTATAGGCTTCTGAGTCGGTTCGAGCTGAGGCCCAGGCGCGTGTCTGGGCCGCGACAGAGTGGTAGAGCACTCTGTCACGCTTCTGTGCGAGAGACTCTGCCCAGGCCGTGCGAGAGACTCTGGGGACTCTGGGGACTCTGGGTACTCTGCCCAAGGCCATGCGGGAGACTCTGGGGACTCTGCCCCAGGCCATGCGGGCCATGCGACTAGCGGGGGAGTAGTCTGGCGACAGAGTATGCATGGAACCTCTACCGCGGTCTGTGCGGGAGACCTCTGCCGCTACGATGGGCGAGGGACCTCTACCGTTGTCTAAGCGGGAGCTTGCTCTGCCACTACGCTGGGCGAGGGACCTCTACCGCTGTTCGTGCGGGAGACCTCTACCGCGATCTGTGCGGGAGACTTCTACCGCGATCGGTGCGGGAGACTATGCCGCATGCTGTGCGGGAGACTATGCCGCAGGCTGAGCGGGAGTCCTCTACTGCGTGAGGTGCGGGAGTCCTCTACCTCAGGCACGCGGGAGACCTGTGTCGAGGGCAATGCGGAGTGCTGTGATGTGCCTGGGCGATGGAGGTCTGCCGCTCACGATGCGCGGCAGACTGTGAGGCGGTAGACTCCTCTCGCATCAAACACTCTGTCGCACCTCCAGGAACGGTGTCGCATAGCGGTTCTGTCGCCAATCTGCCATGTGGCCTGTTGCTGGTTCGACACGTGGCAGGCGGATAGTTGCACACGTGGATCTGGTGACACGATCACCATCACCAGCACTTCCTCTTTAAGTTTCCACCTCCAAATTCCAGCTGTCACTCTTTGCTACTGGTTTCCTGTCAGCTAACTATCATCCATCTTGTATTGCTTTGCCTCTCTTTAGTCACCAAATAGGACCCAAAAATTCTTTGACTATGTATCGCTTGGTGGTTATTTTTCTTTTGAACTCAATTTTGTGTGGAAGCTTGTTGTGGTAAGGGTTCTTTGCTAGGTTACAGGTTGAAATTGGGTTGAATTTAATTTGGAATTTCTCGTTTAAATATGTTTAATTGGGGTTTCGATTTAAGTTCTGGATTCTGGGTTGTTTCTTCTGGGTTACGCTAGAAATTGCTTGTTGGGATGATGTGAGTTTAATATGAACTTCTCTATCTTGTATTGCAAATAACTGAATTTTGGAAATTTCAACTATGAATCGGGTCTCAATGACTTTGAGGTTGACTGGTTTTTCGATTTTCTAAGTTGCTTGTGTTTGAGTTTTCAGTTTGGGATGCTCTGTCTGGATTCATTACCGGTGAATTGGTGGCTCAATTAGGATTAAGCTTGATTGTATTATGGTTTTTAAATTGGTTTCTTGGTCGGCTTTTGATTAATTCCAGTGACTCCCCGGTTCTCTTTCTCCTCCACATTCTCTCTCCCCTCTTCTCTCCTCGCAATTCTCTGTACTCGATTTTTTCTCTCTTTATTTTTCATTTTTTTATTTTAAATAATTATATTTTAATTCTAAAAATCATTTTTAAATTTTTATCTGGTGATGTAGCGTGGATCCATTAATGATGTATTATGTTTGCCACGTCAGTATAATCACTGGCGAAGTTAAATTTAAATATCAAAGTGTGACGAAATTAAAGTTGAGTATTAACATGATAATTTTTTTCTTTAAGTATTAAAATGATAAATGTAATATAATTCTGGAGAAAAATGATATATTGACCCTTTTCATTTCAGAATTTAGTCCTTGTTGAGTCCTTGGCGATTAGTAAGATGGATATACAATTCTATCAACAAAATCAAACACCAAATATAGATATATAGACAACAACTATCAACAACTAGTGTACTCCAAATTCATGAAAATTTATTATCCGAAAACTTAAAGTTCTTAGCGTAGCAAAAGAGACACTAATGCTCATATATATATATATATATATATATATAAAACAAAACTACAAAAAAAAAAAAAAAAAAGTACACGAAAGACGCTTGGCAGAGAAAAAAAAGCTTGAAAGCTTGACGGTGTCTTCTCACCTTTTAGCGTGGAACAACCAGCCATGTACTTTCTTTGATATGAGCAGTTTGATCCATGGAGACATGGACCCCCATCTTCCATAAGCTACAATTAATCAACACCCTGTCCCTAGCTACATTCTTGCATTTCTTCCAAGAACCTTGATTAACCCTTAAAGCGAAAGGCTAAGGTTTAACTCTTCTTTAACCTCTTCTTTCTGATCATTGTCAGTTCCCTCTTGGAGTTGAGAATACGTGCTCGCGAAGCTCGTCACAGAGGATTTCTTCTGCCGATCAGCGTCTTCCATGAAGTCTTCAGGTTGAAAAGAGGGCTTCCAGACTACAACTTGCTTCTTTTCTTCAAACTTTTGCTTCTTGGTTTTGCTCTGAAAATCTTCAGCCTCCTTGTTCATGATCAAACAACCACGACTCTCGCGTATGCTCTTGATGAGAGCATAGAATTTCTCTATCTTTTCTTCCTCATCGTCTTCATCATCATCATGGGAAATCTTTCTCTTCTTAGTTGAAGAGCTAGTAGTATCCATGTTGGATTTTTTGCGGGGCCAAGAAGAAGGTGAGAGAGTGAGAGTGCTCTTTCCCGGTTGCTTCTTCGTTGCTTCTTTAAGAGTCGAGATGACCAAAATTATAGCAAGGTCAAGGTCAAGCTGTCCGATCATTTTTGTTGGTTGCGCTCGCATGCGTCCCCTCACGGCCTGCGGGTGGGGGGTTTTTTAGCTATACACCCCATACCCATTGGACCAAAATATCCTCTACATTTTTTTGTCTGGTTTCGTAATAATAAAATTTATAAAAATCAGAAGGATGGAAGAATACAATTAACTTTTCGGAAAGTAATTAATTATTTAACCAGTGTATCAATGAACATGAATAAGGAGATAGTTACTAAATGAAAAATGAAATATAATTCAATTTTTTTAGGTTGATTTAGATCTACGGGTCGTCGCTCAACTCATTGGATTTACTATCACTTGGTAGTCACTTAATAGTTTCTAAGCTGAAACACACACGTAAACGTGCACGTGATATTTGAGTTTAAATCAATATTTCTTTTTTGTGGAGAATTTATGACCAAAAAATTCCAAACTAAATAATTAATTTGAAAGAAAGAAAGTGCAAGTCAAGAGAGAGAAAAAAAATGGGGATGAAAGGGTTGATGAGTAAATTGATGGGAAGAGCTTAAAGTCATGCCTGCCATCCCATCGTCAGAGTACATCCAAAACGTGACGCAACGCGTCATCACACAATCTGACGACTTGGATCACACTCTCTTTCCTTTCGCTTTTATCGAATCGGAGGTGTTGGGAACAACATGATCGTCCCCTACTTTTGTAGGTTTAGTACAAATTTTCCTTTCACAAGCCACCTTTGCTTTCTCCTTACGATTTTTCCTTTAAAATTATAGCGTATTGATCATAATGCTTCCATTATTTATTTTATTTTCTTAAAATAATTCTTTTTTTTCTTTCTTTGACTTTTTCTTTTTATAACATGTATGATGTTCGATTACGTCCATTTTAAGTGATTTAAACGTTTTATTCATAAATGTATGAATCTTACGAATAATAATAAGATTTAAATCTTATATTATCATCTCACATAAAAATTGAATTGTTTAATTAAGTATCAATTAATTTTACCTTAAATATATTCTAACAAATTATAAATTATTGATAAGTGATTTATAAGGTTAATAGTACTAAAATTAATAAAAACTATAAAATAAAAAAAATTAAATAAAGCTAAAATTACTTACAGAACTCCAAGAAATTAAAAGCAAATACCTACAAAAGATAATTAAAACAGTTAAAATTAATTAATGCAAATAAACTAAAATGCAAAATATGAAAATAAAAAAACAAAATTAATTAGACTAAAATTAAACAAACTTAAAATAAAATATGAATGTAATTAAATTACTTAATATAAAAATAAAAATGCAAATTAATCTAACCTAAGGTCTAATTCTATTAACCTAAGGAAATTCCTAATTATAACTCTAAATCTAAATGTCTAAAATGGTGGATCTAATTAAATGTAACTATAGCTAATTACTAACCTAATAAAATGTCTAGATAAATAATAAAATAAAATTTAAATGATAACTATATATTTATAACTAAAAACTAATTATCTAAACTAAAATAACATCTTAAAACAATAAAGTAGAGTACTATAGTAACATACCAATCAATAAACTAACCTATTGATATACTAATATACTATGCTAATTAATCATCATGAAATTAGAATAAATAAAAAAAAAAAGAAATAACAAAGCAAAACTTGGTAAATTATGAAACTGTGATAACTCCTTCAAGCCATGGGTTGCCACGCTTTCACCTCCTTCTGCTAACAAACATGGTACGCCCGCTGCCTTCATGTACGTGTACTTGCTCCTGCAAGTCAGCCACAATACAACAGGCAACATCGTCCTCCAGTAAGCTGCACTGCACTGTTTCTACAATCCTATCTACTCCGCGACAGTCCTCCCGAGCCGATGTTGCTTCAACCACCACGTCCTTTTGCTGCTCACTGTTCTGCACATCTGCTTCATTTTAGATTTTTCTGCAACGCACGTCTGCTCCAGCTTATTCTGCACAACCCAGCACACATGCCACCTTCTGCTTCAAGCTTCAACCGAACACTGCCTTCTTCCGATTAAGCTCAGCACAACGTCCTACTCAGCTCTTGGTACCATTTCTCGGCTACATGGGTGGCTCCCTGTCCCACGTCCTGCTGCTCTGCTTCGCATGTCCAGCATTCGACTTGGCCCCTCTCTGCATCATGCACCATCTCCAGTACACAGTCAGCACCGATTATGTCTTCAAGCCAACTCCTACTTGAATAATAGCAAACAACAGCAAAATCATGAGCAAAAACAACTTTAAAGAATATTTATCATCATGCAAACAGTGAAGTTTAAATGAAACTAAGCAAAACCGAGAGGGAATAGAAACATTAAAAAAATTGAGGCAGAAAACAACAAAGATGCAGTCACTTAGAAACAGAGCATGACGAGGAGGGAAATACAAATCATAACTATATTTAACTAGTTAGAACTGAATGGCAACATGGAGAAAATGGGAAAACTTGTGAACAGTACAAAAATAATATAACAGAGCAAAACAGAGGATAAAAATCATGCTACTGCTGCTTCGATGAATAAACCCGAGCACCATCATCCAGTAGCTTCTTCCCTCAGCACCAATGTTCTTGGCTCCACATAGTAAAGAAACCCGAGACACACACAAACAGAAAAAAAATTGATTAAAACTTTAAACAGCAAATGAGAAGAATAATAAAACAAAAAACAACACAGTAGTTAATGTAAAATGATGGATTTGAAAACAAAGGCATAGATGACCATTGCTAATGGATACAACGGAGCAAAGAGAGGATGCTTAGCCACTATGACCAGCTATGTATACCCTCTCACATTACTCGGCTGCCCCATGAAACCATTAACCCGATTGACAATAGAAAATCAAAGGAATAAACCAACTTGATAAGCAAACTGAGAATACAAACTATAAAAACACTTAAAAGCTTTTCATAAACACCCGAGCATAAGAATAAAGGAATTAAACTTTAACAAAATCGAGAAGAAGGAAATGAAATTGATTGCCATAAATGAAATTACCAAAGACTAGAAAATGAAGAAGCTTTTCATAAAATGAAGATTAAATAAATAGTGAAATAAAATGGTGGCTAAAAAACTATTCGAGAAAGCTTCTAAAAACAATAAAACTAAAACTATTCTACCTACGTGTTAGCACTGAATTTTATATATGTTTAGAACCCTTTTTACTTAGTTATTTGATTTGTTCTTTGCTATATTAGGTATGTTTTATGTGTTTTGTGCATTTGTGCAGGAAAAAGAACAATTTGGAGAAGTTAAAGCTTTTGGAGCTGGTTCTGATGATTCTGTGAAGAAGTGAAGTTGCAGGATGTTGATCGTGACTTATGCTGCAAAAATAGAAGAAACTGGACAGTGCAGATCTGGGGAATCAACACTATTGTCGCAGCATGGCAGTCTGATTAGGGCAACATTGTTCTTTCGTGTGCCCTTCCGCGTTTTAGTGCTTGGGAACCTTATAAATAGTCTTTTTATCAGAATATCGAAAGAGGCTGCGGCAGAAGGCTTCAGGATTGATTTAGCTCCATAGAAACTCCATCTTTTACATCTTTTTCGATCAATGTTTATTCTTGGGATAATAATTTAGAATTATTGGATGTTTATCATGATGTCTAGGAACTAAACTACTTTTTCCTAGAATCGATGTAGCCAACTTTAGGCAGATTGTAACTATTTTGTGATATTGTTTGGATGATCTCAATTATGTTTATTTAATCTACTTGTTCTTAATGCTCTAGTTGATTGGCCACCAATTGGATGAATTAGTATAGGAATCCGGCACTCGGGAGAGGGGATTATTTATATGCACAAGGGTAGATTAACATAGGACATTGTTGAATCGGGAGGTTGACAATTCTTATGAGCCATAGAGAAACGGATTACCTTCGCTTAATGAACTCTATTATTTAATTCTGAATCGGGAGGTTAGGATTAGATAAATTGGGTATGACTGTTTAAAACTCGGGAGAGATAAACAGTAAATAGTTTCGGCTATAAACAATTTGAAATCAAAAGAACAATTGATCAAAGGAATTGTATGAACCTTAGTCAGGTGAAATCGAGTTTTAGGAATATTTTGTCATTGATATTTTCATTCGTAATAATTGTGATTTGTTTTAATTAATTTGTTCCGTAATTAAATAGTTAGAATAGTAAATAGGATCTTAACCAATATAAATTACTTTTTCTAAATAAAGTTCAAGGTTGTTGATTACAGTGATTTGCGGTAGACACAATTCCCTGTGGGACGATACTTATATTTACTCTATACTCGAAAACTGACTTGTACACTTGCAGTAGTGTTCCATTTGAGCACAACACTACGCTACCTCCTCTTTTTCAATTGCTATCATATTCTATTTATACACACACTTAGGGGTACAATGATAATTTTCCATCGTAGATGAGTTGGCATTATTTGGCCACTTGTCTTCATTTTATTTGCTGCAAAGTAGATATTTTCACATCATCCGTCTTCTAGTACAATTAGATGTGCGATGTGGCCCAGCGGATGTCTTCCAGAGGGTTAGCACGGTGTCCGTCGATCTTATTATTTTGGAACGAATAAAATATTAACACCCGACATCCCATGTGTCCAGATGACTGGTGATTCGGTCTGCAAATTAGAAGTGATCTAGTTTCCTTTAGCCCATTTTTAGCCCATTTTTAACTAAAACGACTGAGTTTCATTTGGATTTAATTTACCTGCACATTAAAGAATTTTAATTAAATAAAATGGATAATTAATAAAATAAATTGGAGATTTAAATAATTAATTAGGAAATTCAGCACAAATAATTCTATTAAAAATAAAATTATCAATGTACTTTTTAATTTTTTATTACTAAAAATTTTAAATATATTTTTATATACAATAATGTAAAATTATTGAAAATTTAAATATGAAATAGCATTAAAGTATACACACATATATTTTCAAATATTTATTTACAAAAATATTACTTGATATATAAAAATATTTTTAAATATTTATTAATTAACTTATCAAATATATATTAAATTTCATTATATAAAAATTTTAATTCAACGTTTTTAATGTTCATTTTTATACTCCTTACATTTCATTATTTCTTATCATTATTATTGTTGTGTTTGTAAAACACATATTTTATAAATAGTTTTATTTTTAATAATTAATTTATCACGACTATTGTTTTCTTTTATATTAAAACCAACACATGTTTGTTGATGCTATAAAGGTATAAGACTTGCTGACAATGAGTTAACTCATCCTTCCTTGAATCAACTTGCAAAATCAAGTTCACTAGGACTTTTTCCAATAGGACTTACTCCGATACTTAAGTTAGTGAGAGTGTTTAAGAGTATTAAGGCTTTTAGAAAGTAAGAAAGGATAATAGAGATTTTGAACTTGGCAATTTGTGCGATATTCCTTTTTTGTAGATCATTGAATCGTGTTTTCCCACATTATCGAATCTTGTTCTCCCATAGCGTTGATCTAGCGGGACGTGAGTGCACCATCAGGAAATTGACCGATTATGACACATTGTGCCCCCATATTCAGGGCAATGGTCGATTAAGGTGTTTATTGACCTGATGTCTGCTAGTTAGTAAGGGAGTTTGCGCTTGTGTGAGAGCTTGGGCTAACTCTTCTTTCAAGGTTTGTTAGCCAAGTGAGGGCTTGTTAGGTTAAGTTCTAGACTGGATGCTTTTGGGCATAACGTTCTTGGGCTAAATGAGTAGATACTAACAAAAGACCCTCTTAGCGAGCTCCAATTTCAAAGTGATTAGTGCTCGGCATTTAAAAGCAGCTTTCGTGATTGCTTATTTTGTGAATCATCGTGATAGCCGTATGAAGGATTGGTACAAATTTATCTTAAGTATTGAAGCGTTCGTGAAACGGTTGGTGTTCTCCTATTAATATAGAGAAGTTTCAAGTTTGAAATGTTTCAAGCATTTAATAAAAAGCTCACCATTCCATATTTCATGTGGTAGTCTACTGTACGTAATCCGATACAAAAATATGTGTATCAAATGATGGCATTTCTTTTAGTCTTCAATCGTACACTTGACGGACAACCATTCACTTATCGATCGGTCGCGTCTACTCAGCTCCACCCTATCTGCCTATAAAAATCAGACCTCGACTAAGGGCACTTTTACCATTGCCCACTGCTATTAAGACTCTACACAAACATTTTCAAGCCTTGTCCTCTTTATGTTTGCGAAGTTTGCCTCTCTGTAGTAAGTGATCCCTTCCATTTCTTTATTAATTGTTTTTTCTTTTCTTGTCAATATGTCTACTAAGAGCCTTATCAGAGTCAAGTTAGGTGGTCGTTGGTTGATCAATAATGAATTTATAAATGAAAAACTTACAAAGACTATGTCAGAATATATGCTTGATAACACCTTTATTAGGATTCCTATTCAAGGTAGTAGAGCTGATACTATAGGCATGATGGATGGCAAGGTAGAGATGCATTTCTTTTGCGCTAACCTAGACTTTGACCTAAGATTCCCTTTAAAACCATTTTTCATTGACATTTTGAATGATTACATTATTGCCCCTTCTTAACTTAACCCAGTTGCCTAAAAAGTATTAGTGGCGTTCTACATAGCCTATAGGGACAACGAGATTTCACCAACTTTTAAGCTCTTTAGGCACTTTTATACCAGTAGGTACCATTCAAAGTTAGGTTGGTACCACTTTCAGGCGAATAGTAGGGACCAAATAGTCATTGGTTTATTGAGAAACTTAAAAGGTTGGAAATACCTTTTTATAATGAATGCTCCAGATGATGGGCAAATTTGAAGTGAACGTTAACTGGTGAGTGGCGAGCCACATGATAAATTATCTCATCTAGCTAACTAGGAAATATCAGCCCCTAGCCACTAGGTTAGAAGGGGTGCAAGTATCTAGTAACCTAGCAACCAATGATAAAGTTTTTTTGAATGTATTGGTCAGCGCTTGCTGATTACTTCACCCAAGGTACATTCTCATCCTTTACTCAAAATATAACTCGATGACAACGACCTAAGAGAGCTAATCATGTGGTTGCCGATAATTAGTAAGATGATTCGGACCATATGACCCTATGTATTAACTTTCTAACTAACTTTGGCCAAAAGTGACACTTAGAGAAAGTAGCTAACCTTGTCACTTCTTTTATTCATTAGGAAACATAATGAAGAGAATTATTGTTTTTGGCTTAAGGGAGGTCGCTACTGTCGAAGGCCCTCCGAAAACACCCCTACCTCCACATAGTCTCTCGACGACTAAGGGACGGTGATGTGCTGAAATTAGAATTAGATCCCATTCTCCACCCCCTTAAAGCACAAAGGTTAAGTAAGCTAGATCTAGCCCTACCAAGCTCACACCTACTGTAGGTTAAAGCATGTCCCCCCAACCCAAAATGGTTCGTCGCAAAAGGGTTGGTAATCATGCTCAAATTGAAGAAGGGCCTGCCGCGACGAGGTAATGAGTAGAGGAGCCCACTAGGTAGCCTTCAGCGAATGGTTCTCCTCTCCCTAATGGCTATCTCTAGGGGGAGGATATAGATTTCATCAAAAGCTACCCTCGCTTAGAGGTTAAAATAATAGTATCTTATCAAACAACTCTACGCTCTAGGGTTTTCTCGGGCCTTCACCCTTATTTGTGACCACCAGTATTTATTGAGCCAACCTTTTCACCAAAATATTGAAGTGACCTATGTTGCAGTCGCTAGAGTATAACTTAATTTCTCTTGTTTTCAGTAATTACATACTTTTTCATGGATTTACTTAAAAATTTACCTTTTTCACAGCTTATGATGCAGGTTATTACTTTAGGTGATCATATTGCCTATTTCCAAATAAGAACCCATAATTTAGTTTTGTCGGCAAACAAGTAGGTTGAATAGGCTTTGAGGGTCAAGTCTGGTGTAAGACCCAAAAATTTCTATGTATTACTTATGATCCATCAATGTAAACATGGAAATATGTTATTGGAACCATAAGGAAAGTTGTATTTCAATTCCAAGTTCAAGTGAAAGTAGAAAATGCCATGGAGACATTGAAGTGCTAATTGGGAGCTATAGTGAGCTCAGGCTAAACCGAAGGGATTTCTACCAATCTGGCTAAAGATAAGAACTTAAAACATCTAAATAAGGATAGTTCAAGAAGGAAAGTTGGTTTGCTTTGGTCTCGATAAGGCTAAAGTAGTGAAAATGCCAAAAAGGGCCTAAACGAGCTCAAAACCGATC
Organism: Firmiana major; assembly: GCA_033439115.1. Taxonomy (NCBI): domain Eukaryota; kingdom Viridiplantae; phylum Streptophyta; class Magnoliopsida; order Malvales; family Malvaceae; genus Firmiana; species Firmiana major. The sequence goes on along the minus strand of CM065908.1, from coordinate 36,284,353 downwards.
GTTTGGGGTGTTTTTGACACATTCACCTACCAATGGTGTCCAAAACGTCAAGATGGACTAACCAAGCATTGAAATGCATAAATTTGGGTTAGTTGACTTTAGTCAAACGTGGTCAATGGTCAAAGCTAAGAGAAAAGTCAAGATTTGAAGAATAAGTATTGACTAGTTAACCAAAGCATGGTTAACTTAACTCAACCATGGTTAAAGCTTGAGAAAATTATCTTTGGCTAAGAACAGTTGGGAATTCAGCCAAAGACTTAAAAAATAAATGATATGCAATTGGGTTTAATTTAATTGGGCTGAAATTGAAGAAATGATATTGTGCCAAATAGTTAAATTGTTAAAGCCCATTAAGCATGAAAACTAATGGGCCAAATTTCACAGTATAATTGGGCCGAACTTTGGGCCATATTTGTCACGACCCAAACTACCCAAAAATCAGAGTTAATTTTTCGCATTTTTTGAATTAAATTATGAAAATTTAGATAAATTATCGTAAATATTAAATTTAGCTATTCGAGAGTTAGAACGAGGCCCAATAAATTGTTGGAGGGCCCAATGAGCCCAATAGGCCTCGATAAAGTGAAAATTAAGTGGAAAACGGGCTTAAGGCCGATTAAGGCCCATTAAGGTGCAATCGGGCCCTATAGGGGTAAATGAGCCCAACGATTTAAATTAAGCCCAGAAAATATTAAATACAATTAAATTGTATGATATCTGACCTGAGGAATATTAATACGCAGTTCCGGGCATTTGATTGGGAGCATATCGGACTGCCCGACGAGACAACAATGGAAAAGAAAAGGTCAGACTCGACAGGAAAATAAGGTAAGGGAATTCTACGGACTGCTAGAGGTAAACTTTACGCAATTTTAAATTCATATGCAGTCCTTAAAAAATGTTCTGGAGGGTCTAGAGGTCGAAGAATAATTTTAGTGCCCAGTATGGGCAAAATTACCGAAATACTCTTGTTAAGGGTAAATGTTTTCAAATTTAGGAAAAATTGGGAGGAGCAAGAACAAGAGGTTCCTGCTCATTCTGGAGGTGTTTTAACACATGCATGAGTAGGCTGGCTCACTTTTAAAGAAAAATGCATAGCATTGCATACCTTAAACGATGTAATTTATGTGAAAACTATTTGGAGATAACCGAGCCGCCTACGTGTTTTTATTTACATGTGACGTGCTAGAGCTCAGCTCGCACGATGTTTGATTTGTGTGATGCATGCATTAGTGCTGGAGCGAGAGCTCGCACTAGAGTTTTACATGCATAGGTGCTAGAGTATAACTCGCACCAGATTTCACATGCTTTTTCGTGACACGGTGCTAGAGTCTAACTCGCACCAGATTTTATAAGATTTTCATGTGATTTATATACAAAGTGTTGAGCTTAGCTCGCACTAGATTTACTGGATTTGTGGAGTAGCGCTGTCTGCCCTTGGAGTCAGCCAAAAGGCCCAACAGGCTCAAAAGACCTCTTAAGTAGGGTGAGAGTGAGGGATGAGGTTGGCGGCCTTGTGGGGATGTAAAGCGGGCTCTGCTGATTTTACTTGATTTGATGAGAGTGCTGAGCATCGCTCGCACTGATTTTTATGAGAACATGCGATGAGCCGTGCTTGGAGCATCGGGTAGACTGCGTGTCACCGATTTAATAGGCTCGCACGTGCGTTTTGAGACATGGCACGAGTATTGAGAAACAAAACCTCTCTGTGGGAAGCAGGCCATTTGGGCTGGAGTACCTAGAGTGATATGGGTCCATGGAGTACGATGTACCGTGCAAGTAGCATGGAGTACGATGTACCGTGGGGTATCTTCGGATACGGTATCTTTGTGATACGGGTATCTTCGGATACGGTGTCTTTGTGATACGGGGTATCTTCGGATACGGTATCTTTTTGATACGGGGTATCTTCGGATACGGCATCTTCGGATGCGTGAGATCGGATAAGACTGACGGGTTGGATTGACCCACCTCCCGAGCGGTTCTCGATCAGGGTGAGACCTCGCACACTGGGATCCGTGAAGCTAGAGGGACTCACGAGGACACATATGGCCAGTCCTGGTTATTGCCGTTATACAGATATTGCCTCATCTCGCATGTCGACGATTTCGATGATTTAAACTGGGTTTTTAATTAAATGTGCATGATGGTTATTTCCATGCTTTTTAAACCCATATGTGATGTAAACGGATTTTCATGATTTTATGTGAGTCAGGATCACCCGAAGGAGGGGTCGAGTCCTGACTTTACTGTGAAATTTTAATTGAGAAAGAAATGATTTGTAATAATTGCATGTTGAATTTTCCGTGCAAACTTGATTTACATAACATCATAACTCATATCATCTGTTTTAAAATGTGTGGAGAAAGGGTGGTTTATGCATGGCACTACGTTCATGTAGGTAGTATGGTTACCTACTTGTTCATAGGATTGCCTTACTGAGCTTGATGTGCTCACCCCTTTCATTTTCTCCCACAGATAATCTCCAGTTGAAGTTGCGACGACTCAGTACTGCATTCTGGATATCCGCTGCTGCCCATCGACATAAGGTATATACACTTGTACATATTGTATCTACATAAGCATAGCACAGTAACATGTTTGTAAGTAACTTTAGGAGATGTATAATTAATGTAAACAATTATAAATGACTGGAGAAGAAATAAGTTAGATGGTAATTGAATGGTGGGACTGACATTGACGCATAGCCCAATTTGTTAGTGGAGTGTGGTCACGATCAGAGGACAGATAAGAATTTAATAAAGAAAATAACAAAATGCGAAAAATTAACTCTGATTTTTGGGTAGTTTGGGTCGTGACATGTATGGTATCAGAGCACAATTGGTCTGATGTGTGTCAGTGTCAGTAATTAGGAAATTACATCCCCGTGTTACTGTGCTTAGTTAGATACAATAGTGTATATCGAGATGGGTTTTGACTAAGAAATGGTTGAGAATGCAGGAATGCTTAATATGAGTCGCGTTAGATGAGATAGTGCACGAGGCAGAGGTCGTAGAGGTAGACCTGAGTCTGCTAAGTCGTGCTGAGTTGACCTGTGAGAACCAGGATGAAATTGAAATGGAGGCTAATGTTGAGCATGCCCCACTGAGTCCGACAGAGAGATCAGACAGTATTGAGACCCGCTTCGCGAGGTTGGAGCGGAGTGTGGAGATTATTTTGAGGAGCTAATTGCTCAGATTATGAATAAGATCAGAGGGCGCAGCGGAACATTGGTGGAAACCCGCTCGACCCATCTTAAGTGTTAAACATCCAGAGCTAAGATGAGAAATGTTTATGGATGTATTCCGGTGACAGAATATCCCGGACACTATTTAAAAGGAATTGATTTATTGATGAGTATGATTTATGAGTATGGAGACTCAGTTATATTCTTGGACAGATATTACCTCGACACTATAAACAGTGATAGTCGAGATGTCTAAAAGTCCACGAAATGGCTCGACTTTTCAGTTAGAGTCTGATTGGCCCGTGAGATATTACCTATACCGAGGCAGTGCGCAGATTTACAGTTGGGTAAATAAGAATATGAATTGGATGCCTCTGAGATTGGGAAAGGTAGTAAGAGCCAAAATAGAGACAGAAAGAGAATCGAGAAATGACAAAGACGTTAAAATGGGAAAATGGTAATTGGTAAAAGATTTAATTTGACGAGTCATGGAGTAAGATAATTGGTAAGACCCCAGTGCATCCAATTTTGGCACTCTTGAGGGGTATTGTGATTGGAGGACCCCGACCTGCTACGAAGCAGTGTAGCAGTGTAAGCACTGTAAGCAGTGTGGAATGTGTGGTGGATACCACAGAAGGAGGGTCTATATCTACACTGTATTGATGAAAATGGTCGTTAAGTGTGATAAGACGGACCATTGATTTTTATTGCACAGAGTTGGGCGAGATCGCCCCACAGAAAAGTAAAGAGACAGAAAAACTTCGTTGGTATAGCTACAACGAAAAGGGAGGTAATAGCCGAAAAGAGAAAAAAGGAAGTAGGCTGTTGGACGAAGGCGAGAGGATGTCTTGGACCAGGACACTATTGATGTTTCATGGATGTGGTGTAAGATACCACACTTGTTATGAATAATGAAGTACATATGTTCATTGATCTTGGTGCCACGCATTTATTTATACCGCCTTCATTCACATATAAGTGAGTAAAAGGCATGAATGCCTACATCATTGGGCACAATACTAATAAATGAGTACCCCAATAGAGGAGGATTAATTAACAGAATATGGATATAGAGATTTTAAGTTGAAAACAAGGGTGAAAACATCACTGAAAAGTATACTGTAAGTGTTGACAAGTGATAAAAAGGGGTGCAACAGTTGAAATTAAAGGAGTAAAGAATTGTACTCACAGAACGAAATAATGAAAGAGTTTTGTCATGAGGGATATACGAAATGAGATAATCTTTAAGATAAGATAGATCCTAAATACAAGATGTATTGGAGTAAGAGACATATTCTAGGTAAGGAATACCCCTAATATGCGAAGTAATTGGGATTAAGTGATAAGTAGGGAATATAAATTGTAACCACATGGACTGATTTGTAAAGTAATTGTGGTTAAGTCTGAAGGTTAATAAAGGTATTTCAAAATACCTCCCCGCCTGAAGACTTGACAGCGTCTAAAAGTATATATATATAACCTACAACGTAAAATCGATCGTCGTAATAAATACCTTTAGCATTAGGATACCTTACTAAGACGATAAGAATATTAGAATTCGACAAATCATAAAAGTTAACATAGTAAAAAATTTAATAAGAGCCGTTAAGATAAGAAAAGGAAATGACGCAGGTTAGTACCTGAAAACGTAAGCGATTTTGAAGGATCTTATACGCTTATGCGTAAATAAGTCAAGGATATATACGACTGAAATAAGTAGTGGAGCTCGACTATGATAAAGTATTTAAACTTTACCTGGACCGATTTGTAATCATCATTATTGATGATATGATGGGTGTATTTAAAGTCCAGGGTAAATTGTAAGCAATAATTGGAAATGGCTTTTACAAATGGGTTGTTGCGAGTTCTCAATATGGTCTACTTGGTTGACACGTTTAACTAAGAAAACGTGGTCTTTGAATGAGATGATAAGTGAGATGATAGACGTGACAGGAATTTCGGTGTAGTGAAGTATGAACTGACCATCGTGATTATTTTCACCATACCCAACAGCTCAAGAGGTTCTCAGTGAGTATGGATACCTCAAAATAATGAAGGAGCTGTGTATTGATGTATAATGGGAAGATAGTCAATTATGGAGTCAGACAACTCATTGATCATGAAATAAACTATCTGACTCATGATTTTAAGTTGGCAATGGTAGTGTTTGTACCGAGGATATGGTACTATTATGTACACGATGAGGAATTGTGGATATGCACTGATCATAAAAGTCCCAAGTATCTGTTTTCATAGAAAGAGGCGAATATGAGAATACATAGTGGGTTAGAGCTTCTGAGAGATGTTGATTTGTGAAAATTTTTACCACCCAGGAAAGGCTAATGTGATGACTGATGCCTTGAGCAGAAAGAGCCTCGGGATGGTATTACATATGATGGTCAGGGAGCGTGAGCTGCTAGAGCAGTTATGAGCCTCCGTATTGATGTGATCCCTTCTGATGATGACAGTGATTGTGTGACAGCTAGCCTGATGATTAGAACCGGATGAGAGTGCCCGGATTTGACAGGCTTAGCGTGATGATCGGCATGATGTCGATAGTTTGGGGTCAGATTCAGAAGGGTACAGTGACAGAGTTCACAGAGTATGATAATGATTTACAGAGAGGTTCAGAGACAGTATGAGTGCTCCCCAGGACCACAGTTGATGAGATAGTAATTTTGTCAGAAGCTCACTCTTCGGGATATACAGTGCATACAGAAGTAAAGAATATATCGAAATCTCGAAAAGGGTATTGGTGGTCAGATATGAAAAGAGATATGGTAGAGATTGTGGAAAAGTGCCTAGTATGTCAGCAGGATAAGGTAGAGTATTAAGAGTCTGCAGAGTTATTGCAGCCTCTACCTATATCGACACGGCACGAAAAATGAGAGCAAGTTTCCATGAATGTCGTGATGGGTTACAGAGGACCTAGGGGAATTTCGAGGCTATTTGGATGATAGTCGATAGAGTGACTAAGTCTACCCACCTTCTGGTTATGAAATCCCAAAATACTCAAAGTGTATATGAGGATTTATGTGTAAGGAAGATTGTGGAACACTAAGTAGCGTTCCAGTGAGCATGGTATCATATAGGGATTCCCGCTTCACTTCCCACCTCTGAGGATATTTTTAGGAAGCTATGGGAACCCGACTGAGTATTAGCACAGCTTTTCATCCTCAGACAGATGGTCAGTCAGAGAGGACTGTACAGGTTCTGGAGGATCCGATGAAAGCGTGTGCCATTGATTTTATAAGCTCCTGGAAATGATCAGTTGATTTCTAATTAAAGTCGCCAATAACGACAGTTGGCAGTTGAGTATCGGGATAACAAGATATGAGGCAGTGTATGGCTGTAGGGATTGTTCCCCAAATTGGATAAGAAAAAGTGGGTGACAGATAGAAATTATTTTCGACTTTGGATGATAAGTCTCTGAGGATGTTTAGTTAAGGATGAGAGATTAAGAACACCTCAGAGCAGATAGACAAGTATTGAAATTCACCTTTGGTGAATTAGTATGGTTGAAAGTTACTCGTCCTAAGGGAATAAGGACATAGCGAGCTTTTGGATGAAGGTAACTTGAGTTTCGCTGGATTGAATCTTTTGAGAGATTGGACAAGTGGAAGATAAGACCTGTAGGTGGCATTTTCACTTGAATAAGCAGGCACCCACAATGTGTCCCATCTTTTGATACTTCGGAAATACTATCCAGATCCAGCATAGGTGATGGGATATGAGATCCAACAGTTCAGCTTAATGCAAATGTAAGTATATTGAAGAAGTTAATTCGGGCATTAAACAGGAAAGAGAAAGTATCGAGGTTTAAGATGATCTCCCTAATTAAAGTCCTTTGGTAATAATACACTCCGGAGAAGGTCACATAAGAATTTAAGAGTATGATACGATCGATGTACTCGGAGTAGTCTATAAACTCATATGAATTGGTTCTAATTTGGAGGACCAAATTCCTTAAGTGGGGGAGAGTTGTAAGACCCGAATTTAATTAAAATCATAAAATGAATTATTGTTTGTGAAGAAAAATTTGACTGAATTAATTCTCGAACATGTGTAAGGGCAAAATGGTCAAAAGACCGAAAGTCGGTATAATTTCGATGAGAAAAATTAATTTAAAATAATGGATTAAGAAATCTTGGTCAATAAAAGTGAAATAAATTTATTTCGGGTTAAATTGATCAAGATATTAATTTATGGGAATTAATCGGGATTAATCGGAATTTTTAGTTCGGAAAAATAATCCCGAAAATAATCGAAAAATATACCGAAAAGTCATTCGGGACAATATCCTGAAAAATACAGAGAAATTATACCCGAAAAAGGGTTAAAATAAATTAAATAAATTAAATAAAATTAAATTAATTTATTTGGAATAAAATAATAATTTTAAGGGATATTTGGGTATTTTTAAGGTATTTGAATGATTAAAATAATAAAAATAAAATTTAAAGAAAAAAAAAGAAGAAGAGAGAAACGGGTCGGGGAGAGAGAAAGAGGAGAGAAACGGAAACCGACAGCTGAGACAACCGAGGAAGACCGGACCCCCGTCCGGTGACCAACGACCCCCGACGAGGAGCCGATGGGGAAGAGGAGAGGTCGACGATCTCCCTGGCACCGGCAGCAAGACCAACCGACGGCGGAATCCGGCGAATCGGGGAGAGAAAGATCGACGGAGAGAAGAGCTCGGTCCCGGCGAATGGCGGCGTCTTGGCTCCTATCCGACCCCACAAAATGATCCCCAGGTCGAGACGGTTCTGTTGAGGCCATTGGATGCTGGCGAAACGGCGGGAATCGCCGGCGACGGCCAAGGGAAGAAAATGGGTTTCTGACACCGAGGAGAAGAGGCCGAACCGGCGGCGTTCCGGCGGACTTGGGTGAAACCGAGGGCTGATCTGAGATGCGGACGACCCAACGGAGCTGCTGGCGGTGGAAGCCGGCGGAGAACCGGTCGGCAAGGCAGTGAACCGGCGGTGAACCGGTCGAACCGGGGTGAACCGACGGTCTAAACCGGTCCAAACCGGACTGAACCGGTTCAGCCAAAAAGAGAGGAAAAAAGGAAGAAAAAGGGAAAAAGAAAAAGAGGAAAAATTGGGGAAATTTCAGTGATGCAATCGAGCTTCGGGTAAGTCGATAAACGGTCAAATTGATCGATTTAAATTTTGAAATATTTTATTTAATTAATTTTCGACTGAAAATTTACCCGAAAAATTATGAAATTATGTAGCTCAAAAATTGGCATCCAACGAGAGCTCGAGATAGCCTCGATTTTGTGGACTAGCATGGAATCTCGGGTAAGTAACCCTTATTTATGACAATTGCCTCGTTATGCGTGATATTGACTTAATTTCCGCATAAATTGAATTAAATTATGAAAATTTAGATAAATTATCGTAAATATTAAATTTAGCTATTCGAGAGTTAGAACGAGGCCCAATAAATTGTTAGAGGGCCCAATGAGCCCAATAGGCCTCGATAAAGTGAAAATTAAGTGGAAAACGGGTTTAAGGCCGATTAAGGCCTATTAAGGTGCAATCGGGCCCTATAGGGGTAAATGAGCCCAACGATTTAAATTAAGCCCAGAAAATATTAAATACAATTAAATTGTATGATATCTGACCTGAGGAATATTAATACGCAGTTCTGGGCATTTGATTGGGAGCATATCGGACTGCGCGACGAGACAACAGTGGAAAAGAAAAGGTCAGACTCGACAGGAAAATAAGGTAAGGGAATTCTACGGACTGCTAGAGGTAAACTTTACGCAATTTTAAATTCATATGCAGTCCTTAAAAAATGTTCTGGAGGGTCTAGAGGTCGAAGAATAATTTTAGTGCCCCGTATGGGCAAAATTACCGAAATACCCTTGTTAAGGGTAAATGTTTTCAAATTTAGGAAAAATTGGGAGGAGCAAGAACAAGAGGTTCCTGCTCATTCTGGAGGTGTTTTAACACATGCATGAGTAGGCTGGCTCACTTTTAAAGAAAAATGCATAGCATTGCATACCTTAAACGATGTAATTTCTGTGAAAACTATTTGGAGATAACCGAGCCGCCTACGTGTTTTTATTTACATGTGACGTGCTAGAGCTCAGCTCGCACGATGTTTGATTTGTGTGATGCATGCATTAGTGCTGGAGCGAGAGCTCGCACTAGAGTTTTACATGCATAGGTGCTAGAGTATAACTCGCACCAGATGCTTTTTCGTGACACGGTGCTAGAGTCTAACTCGCACCAGATTTTATAAGATTTTCATGTGATTTATATACAAAGTGTTGAGCTTAGCTCGCACTAGATTTACTGGATTTATGGAGTAGCGCTGTCTGCCCTTGGAGTCAGCCAAAAGGCCCAACAGGCTCAAAAGACCTCTTAAGTAGGGTGAGAGTGAGGGATGAGGTTGGCGACCTTGTGGGGATGTAAAGCGGGTTCTGCAGATTTTACTTGATTTGATGAGAGTGCTGAGCATCGCTCGCACTGATTTTTATGAGAACATGCGATGAGCCGTGCTTGGAGCATCGGGTAGACTGCGTGTCACCGATTTAATAGGCTCGCACGTGCGTTTTGAGACATGGCACGAGTATTGAGAAACAAAACCTCTCTGTGGGAAGCAGGCCATTTGGGCTGGAGTACCTAGAGTGATATGGGTCCATGGAGTACGATGTACCGTGTAAGTAGCATGGAGTACGATGTATCGTGGGGTATCTTCGGATACGGTATCTTTGTGATACGTGTATCTTCGGATACGGTATCTTTGTGATACGGGGTATCTTCGGATACGGTATCTTTTTGATACGGGGTATCTTCGGATACGGCATCTTCGGATGCGTGAGATCGGATAAGACTGACGAGTTGGATTGACCCACCTCCCGGGCGGTTCCCGATCAGGGTGAGACCTCGCACACTGGGATCCGTGAAGCTAGAGGGACTCACGAGGACATATATGGCCAGTCCTGGTTATTGCCTCGTCTCGCATGTCGACGATTTCGATGATTTACACTGGGTTTTAATTAAATGTGCATGATGGTTATTTCCATGCTTTTTAAACCCATATGTGATGTAAACGGATTTTCATGATTTTATGTGAGTCAGGATCACCCGAAGGAGGGGTCGAGTCCTGACTTTACTGTGAAATTTTAATTGAGAAAGAAATGATTTGTAATAATTGCATGTTGAATTTTCCGTGCAAACTTGATTTACATAACATCATAACTCATATCATCTGTTTTAAAATGTGTGGAGAAAGGGTGGTTTATGCATGGCACTACGTTCATGTAGGTAGTATGGTTACCTACTTGTTCGTAGGATTGCCTTACTGAGCTTGATGTGCTCACCCCTTTCATTTTCTCCCACAGATAATCTCCAGTTGAAGTTGCGACGACTCAGTACTGCATTCTGGATATCCGCTGCTGCCCATCGACATAAGGTATATACACTTGTACATATTGTATCTACATAAGCATAGCACAGTAACATGTTTGTAAGTAACTTTAGGGGATGTATAATTAATGTAAACAATTATAAATGACTGGAGAAGAAATAAGTTAGATGGTAATTGAATGGTGGGACTGACATTGACTCACAGCCCAATTTGTTAGTAGAGTGTGGTCACGATCAGAGGACAGATAAGAATTTAATAAAGAAAATAACAAAATGCGAAAAATTAACTCTGATTTTTGGGTAGTTTGGGTCGTGACAATATTATAGGCTGAAAATTCAGCAAAATAATGGGCCCAAATGAGATGAAAATCCACCCCAATAAATCTGATTGGAAAGCCCAAACCGAAAGCCCAATAGGAAAAATCAAGACAAGCCTAATTTCTAAGCCCAAACCAAATTGCAAGCCCAATTCATGGGCTGATTTTTAAGAGTTTTAATGGATGAATTTGATGATTAAAAATTAGAAAATTGCTGAGGCAAAAACACCATCTTCCTTAAGCAAGTTTCGACCACCATTGAAACATAAAGTACCAAGTTTTCTTTCACTAGATTTCACCCATCTACAAGCATATTTGGAACAAGTGTTTTTCATGAAAGTTATTTCATATTGAGAGGAGGTTAACATACCTGAAAATCAACACCTAAGGAGCTAAATTGAAGTGGGAAAAAAATACTCCTTCATTCTCGGCCAAGTTGGAAAGTCCAAGCTAGGTGAGTTTTCAATCCACCAATCTTACATATGTTAATCTAGGGAATTTATGGAGTTGATTGGTGTATGAATTGTATAACAAAACATGTCACGCCCTCCTCCCACACGCGACTTTACCAAAAACCACAACAAATTTTTCACTTTTTACTTACCTTTATCTCCTCAACAGTTGGACTGTGAATAGGCATTAGTCTCCTCATCCATACATACCTTACCATTCTTTTTCGTATCATACAGACATGACATTCATATCATAAGTAAATTCATATACTTAAATATAATTACATCATTACATCCCCCATATTAAAACGAGTACATCATTGTGTTTATGCATTGTTCAGATACAAAAGAGTACGCATGTGTATACCTTTCGCTAGATGGGGAGTGGCAGCGGATCAAAGGAATGCAATACCCTGGTCGACTCGATCTACTGACGAGAATCTGTAGATATGGGGGGAAAATGAATGGGATGAGTTATCAACGCGCTCAGTAAGGAAATCAGGCAAGCAAGTAGACATCCATACTATCTACTGAAAATAGTGCTTTGCCTTTCCTTCTCTCATTTCAAAAGCATGTTTAAAATATATATAATATAGTACAGATTTAAAATCCCATGTACTAAACACATGCTGGTTTATCAATCAGAGGCATTCATGCAAAATAGTGTATATTTAATCATTTAAAAATGCCTTTATATAAAATATGCCATTTACATTCAAAACATAGTAAATATGGCATTTCTCATCACAACACAAATAAACTGGGTTTCGACCCATCCCTTAGGTCTACCCGTATCATAAAACACATGTGATATATCATGCGAGACTCAGTGGCTAAATGCAATCTCTCTAGACTATGTAATAGAGCCTCCCCGCCGAACAGAGCCTCCCCGCCCACTCTGGCTTAAGGATGTTGGGCTTAAGGATCTTACCGTAAGAGAGCATCTCCGGACTATGTACATATCCTAACATGTGGTGAAATCTCAGGCAACACAGTACTCGGTGTGCGGGTTATCACTGCTGTAATGGGAAGGGGGTCAGTCCATCACAACCGCCAGCTATCAACACTCTCCTCCACAACTCCACAACACAAAACACGGTACAATGTACTCCATGCCACATGCACGGTACAACGTACACTCGTGGACCCATACATCATGGTCGGGGTGCCTGCCATAGGTCTTAGCCTCTCATACCATGAAAATACATCATAGTGGGGTGCCTGTCATAGGTCTTAGCCCTCATACTATGGAATCAATGCCACGTCTCTAAATCCACGTGAGAACATCTCAACAGTGTGACACTCAGTCTACACGGAGGAAATCGTCACGGTTTTTCTAACATGTGTATATATCACGAAAAACTACAGTGCGCGTCTTGAGTGTGACACACAGTCAACACTCCACCTCAAAACATTGTATATGCATGTCAAAATATCAACACTAGTGCGAGTAAACCTCTAGCACCAGGTCATGCATAGTTCTCATTACAAATCAAGTACGAGCAAATCGCTCAAGTACGATGTCATGTACAAATCATGAAAAATCGAGTGCGAGCAACGCTCCAGCACTCTGTCATGCATCTCATGTAAAACTCGAGTACGAGCTAATCGCTCCAGCACTCTATCATGCACAAATCACATAAAAACTGAGTACGAGCAATGCTCTAGTACTCTATGATGCATGTCAAATAAATGTAGTGCGGGTAAACCTCCAGCACTAATGTATGTGAAAAACATCTGAAATCAAATGCGAGTTGTGGTCTAGCACGATTGTTTCCACATAATTCGGTAGATGGCTCTTTAAAAATAGGGATGTTTAAAATCATTAAAATCAGCACTATAAAGTGTGTTTGGTTTACATCGACCTCAAAACATTAGCCCATCCACCTACTCTTCTGCTACACAGCAGTAAAAATCATTCAAAACATCATTTTCATGCTTTTTACCACTTTTTCCAAAATTTCACTTTTTACCTAACTAGGGGTAAAATCGTAATTTACCCATATCGGGTCCCTATAATATTATCGATTTTCTCTAACCCTCAAACAATTTCAGTGAATGTAAAATCCAATGAAAATATGCACAGATATCTCTAGCTACTTGCAAGAGTCCCCTACCTCGGATCACGTCGTGTGACCTCTCTTCCTCTGTGCTGTCTAATCTCGCAGTCCAGTCAACTCTCAATATGACTCTGGAGCTGCATTTAACCATTCACTGAGTTAATTACACTTTTCCTACTGTATTACACATTTAATACAGTTCATTTTATTTAAATGGGCCCGTTTACTCTTAATGGGCCTTAAACACTTTAATTGGGCTTTAATCCGTATTAAGCCCGTTCATCAGGGTCTATCGACTCATTGGGCTTATCAATACCCATTGGGCTTTATTCCAAGCTCTTTGGATAGCCCGTATATCATTTACAACATTTATTTCAATTTTTCGAATATAATTCACTAAATCTGAAATTTAATCCAAAATGCGTAAATTAAATTTTAAATACGCATAAATCACTTAAATTGTCGTAAATGAACTTTACTTACCCGAGATTGTGCGGTGTTGCGCGAATCGGAGTTCGATCGGGCTTCCGTTCGGAATTAATCGTCGAACTGCACTATTTCGTATATTTAACTCCGGGCCAATTTTTGATTAAATATAATTTAAATAAATTTATCGAAAATTAAATTGGTCACTTTTGACCTCGTATCGACTTACCCGAAGTTCGGTGAAATCTCAAAAATTTTTCTTTTTCTTTCTTTTTCCTCTTTTTCTCTCTCCTCCTTGGCTGAACCGGTCCGGTCCGGTTCAGTTTGGAAGGTTCTGCCCTGAACCGCCGACGGGTTCAGGGGTGATTTAGCCGCGTCGACGTCGTCCGGCCGGTTCCCGGCGTGCCGCTGCCGCCGTTCGACGCGTCTTGGACAGGGGACCTCTCGGTTGGCCTCAATCGGAGCCAACTCCAGCCGGTGGCCGCCGAATGCCCTCTTTTCCTCCGCGGCTTTCTCCCTTCGATTCGCCGGATTCCGGCGCCGGTGGCGCTCATCCTGGTGGCTGGGAGGTCGCAGGGTTCCCCTCTTCCTTTTTGGTCGTTCGCTGGTCGCTGGGTCGCCGGATTGGTGGCCGTCCGATGAGCTCTTCTTCCCTCGGTTTGCGTCGGCTTCGTTTCTCTCTCCCCGAAATTTCAATCCGTTTTCTGTTTTCGTTTTTTTTTTTCAATTCATTTTTTCTTTTATTTATAAATAATTTTTTATTATTATTTTATTCATTAAAGTAATAATAAAAATCCCAAAATATCCCAAAATTCTCAAAAATTCCAATTAAATTCATTTAGTCCGTAAATAAATTTATCAGTCCGATTTTACCTTTTCGGTATATTTTTTCACTATTTTTGGGCTCATTTTTCGAGATAAAAATTCTAAAAATATTAATTAAATTCATATCTCGATCAATTGGACTCGAAATTCAATATTTTCCTCGTTATTGATCAAGATTTCTCGATTTCATATTTTTAATGAAATTGTCTCATCCTATTTATACCGGATTTCGATCAATTGACCGTTTTACCCCTGTACTTGCTCAAAAATTTAATTGAACCCTTATCTCGCTGTTATGTAGCTTACATGCATTTTTAATTCTCAATAAATCGATTGCATAATAGTAAATACTCTTCTTATGATTCAACTATGAAATATAACGTTCGTACACATAGGAATCATAAGGTACAAGCTACATACGTAAATCAAAAACTCGGGTCTGACAATCCTCCCCAACTAAAAGAATTTGGTCCTCCAAATTAGAACCAAATCAATCCTCAAACAACTGGGGGTGCTTCTCTCGCATCAAGCTCTCTAACTCCCAAGTAGCCTCCTCAGAAGTGTGATGCTGCCATAGTACCTTCACTAACCCGGTAGTCTTCGATCTCAAAACCTTCTCCTTCCTATCCAGTATCCGAATCGGCCTCTCAACATATGACATGTCCTCACTGAGCTCCAAAGGCTCATAACTAATCACATGTGCCGGATCCGGGTGATACTTCCTAAGCATCGAAATGTGGAAGACGTTATGCACGCCTGACAAATCTGGTGGCAATGCCAACCTATAGGCCTTATCTCCCACTCGATCAAGTATCTCAAAGGGTCCAATGTAGCGAGGACTCAACTTACCTCTCTTCCCAAACCTCGCTATACCCTTGGAAGGAGAAACCTTCAGAAACACGGACTCACCAAATGCGAACTCAAGTGGCCTACGTCTCCTGTCAGCATAACTCTTCTGTCGACTCTGAGCTGTCCTCAATCTCTCAACTATCAACCAGACATCCTCAGAAGCCTGTGTAACCATATCAGGAGTAAAAATCTTACGGTCACCCACTTCTTCCCACCCAATAGGGGAACAACATCTACGGCCATACAAGGCCTAATACGGTGCCATCCCGATACTCGAATGATAACTGTTGTTGTAGGCGAACTCGGCTAGTGGCAAATGATCATCCCAGGAGCCTCTAAAATCCAGCACACATGCTCTCAACATATCCTCCAGAGTCTGTATCATCCTCTCTGACTGACCATCTGTCTGAGGATGGAAAGTTGTGCTCAAACTCAACTGGGTTCCCATAGCTTCCTGAAAATGTTCCCAAAAGTGGGAAGTGAAGCGGGAATCCCTATCTGAAACAATGCTCACTGGAACACCATGCAACCTCACTACCTCGTGTACATACAACCCTGCCAATGTACTCAGAGTATCGGTAGCTCTCATAGCTAGGAAGTGGGTTGACTTCGTCAGTCTATCAACGATCACCCATATAGCATTGTGATTCCTCCGGGTCCTCGTTAAACCCATCACGAAATCCATGGTGATATGCTCCCATTTCCATGTCGGTATAGGTAGAGGCTGCAATAATCCTGCAGGTTTCTGATGCTCTACCTTCACCTGCTGACATACGAGACATCTCGCCACAAAATCTGCCACTTCTCTTTTCATACCTGACCACCAGTACACCTTCCGGAGGTTCTGATACATCTTGCCACTCCCCGGATGCAACGTGTACCTTGATGAATGAGCTTCCGACAATATCAATCTCCTGAGCTCTGGGTCCTCGGGAACACACAATCTACCTCTGAACCTTAGTAGTCCATCAGGACTCAACTCAAAATCTATCACTGTGCCCCTCTGCATCTAACCAATCACATCGATGTAATACGGATCAGTCTGCTGAGCCCATCTGATCCTGTCTAACAAATCTGGCTCTAAGCGTAGACTCACAATCATACAATCTGCATCTATGTCTGAAGGCACAACTCCCAAACTGAGGCTAGCAAACTGTTCTAGTAGCTCGTGCTCCCTGACCATCATATACGATACCATCCCAAGGCTCTTTCTACTTAAAGCATCTGCTACAACATTAGCCTTACCCAGATGATAAAGTATCTCACAATCATAATCCTTCAGAAGCTCTAGCCATCTTCTCTGTCTCATGTTCAGCTCCTTCTGTGAGAATAGGTACTTGAGGCTTTTGTGGTCGGTAAAAATCTAAAACTTCTCACCATATAAGTAGTGGCGCCATACCTTCAACGCAAACACTACTGCTGCTAACTCTAAATCGTGGGTCGGATAGTTCTTCTCATGGTCCTTCAGCTGTCTGGATCCATAAGCAACTACCCTCCCATCCTGCATCAACACGCAGCCCAGTCCCTGATGCGAAGCATCGGTATATACTGAAAATCCTTCTGAGCTGGTAGGAATAGTGAGAATCGGAGCGGTGGTCAATCGACTCTTCAACTCCTGAAAACTCCTCTCACAATCCTCGTCCCACATGAATGCAACACTCTTCCGAGTGAGACGTGTCAACGGAGCAGCCATCTTCAAAAATCCCTCAACAAATCTTCGATAGTACCCTGCTAAACCCAAAAAACTCCTGATCTCGGTAACTGTCCTCGGTTGTTCCCACTGAACTACAACCTCAATCTTGGATGGATCTGCTGATACACCATCCCTCGACACTACATGTCCAAAAAATGAGATCTCTGTCAACCAAAAATCACACTTGTTGAGTTTAGCATACAACTGCTGCCCTTATAGAGTCTGCAATACAATCCTGAGGTGCTCCTCATGCTCATCCTCGGATCTCGAATATACTAATATGTCATCGATGAATATGATAACAAACTGATCCAAATATGGCTTGAATACATCGTTCATCAAAGCCATGAAAGCTGCGGGAGCATTTGTCAGTCCGAATGGCATAACTAGGAACTCATAGTGGCCATATCGAGTCCTAAGTGCTGTCTTGGGTACATCTTCACTCTGTACTCTCAACTGATGATACCCAGACCTCAGATCAATCTTAGAAAAGACTTGTGCTCCCCGAAGCTGATCCAGTAAGTCGTCAATGCGTGGAAGGGGATATCTATTCTTAATGGTAGCCTTATTCAACAATCTGTAGTCTATACACAATCGGAGGCTTCCATCCTTCTTCCTCACAAACAGAACCGGTGCTCCCCACGGTGAAACACTCAGTCTGATAAAACCCCTATCCAACAGCTCCTGCAACTGTCTCTTGAGCTCCTCCAGCTCAACTAAGGCCATGCGATACGAAGGTCTCGAAATAGGCTCAGTACCAGGCACCAAATCTATACAGAACTCCATCTCTCTGTCTGGTGGTAACCCTAGCAACTCATCCGGGAAAACATCTTGGTACTCACTGACCACAGGAATATCTACCAACTCCAGATGTACCTTATCCGTATCCACTACGTACGCAATGAAACCTTCAAGATATTTATCTCTCAGTCAGCAATATATATATATATATATATATATATTTTTTAACAACATATTTATTTCTTTCATTTCTTCCCATCAAACTTTACAATAATTTTCGCAGGGTTAGGAAACATAACTGTCTTAGCATAACAATCTAAAACAGCAGGGTTTGCAGATAACCAATCCATACCTAATATTACATCAAAGTCACTCATACTTAGCAATATTAGATTGGCTGTCATATCCTTTTCCCCTACTCTTAACTTGCAATCGTTATACACATGCGCAACTAGCTGACTGGAATCCATAGGCGTACTAATCAACATCATCATCTTTAAGGGAGTACGCTTTACATGCTTTTCTAACTTACATGCAAATGATGGCAATACAAATGAATGTGTGGCACCAGGATCAATTAAAACATATGCTTCTAAATCATAAATCAGGATGTTACCTCGAATCACATCCGCAGAAGCATCAGCTGTGTCCTGGTCCAAAGCATGTACTCGCCCTCGACCCATCACCTGCTTCCCCTGCAAGAACAAAGGTGTTAACCCGAGTTCGAGCCTCCGAAGACGCGTTCTGAGGGGAAGCAGGCCATGTGGGCTGGAGTACCCAAATGAAACAAAGCCGTGAGGTCCAATGGGCCAAAGCAGACAATACGTGGATGTTGTGGAGTAGCGCTGTCTGCCCTTGGAGTTATCCAACAGGCCCAAAAGTCTACCAGTGAGGTAGTGAGGGTGAGGACAGCGGCCTTGTGGGGATGTAAAGCGGGCTTTGACAAAACATCACCTAGATTATAGAACTAAGATTGGTCGAAATTGGTGTTTAGTGAGATGATGAATATGCCTGATGTTTAATGGCATATATGTGTTGGGTATGATGTGTACATGATGATAGTATAATTTAGTGAAACCAATTTGTAAGATTGGATAGGTTTATGAAGCATGCATATAAGGTGTTTGATAAAATGCTTTAATGAACCATATGAAAGGCTTAAGGTAAGCACACCAAGTTTTTACCGAAATGCCTAAGGCAAGGATGGCATGCAAGGGTAATGACCTCTCGGCTTTAGTGGCGTGATGGTGCATGGCACACCATGCATTGGCCGAAATGGTTAATGGGCCAAGCCTAACATGCAATATGCCCAAAATAGTTAATGGGCTTAATGGAAAGCCTAATAAGTGTTAATGGGCCTAAAATGCCAAATGGGCCTTAATGGAAAGTTGAAATGAGCTTAAGATAGAGTTGAGCCCATTAAGGGGCAATGAGGCCCAATAAGAGTAATTAGGCCAAATACTTTAAATAGACTGTAGTGAAGGTGAAAAGTGAATTATTAAGATTTAATTGATGTGATCGGTAATTATCTATAGCTCCAGAAGATATATTTAGAGTTGGATAGACTGAGTGATTGATAGTGAAAAGGATAAAAGTGCAATCGACTGGAATCCATGTAAGGGATCTATGCAAGCTATTAAAGATAGCTATACGTATATTTCTCACTTCCTGTATGCACTTAAATATCGTAAAGAGTATATATATTGAATTATCTAGATGAAATCCCAATTATGGGAAATTACCAAAATGCCATTGTGAAATTTTTGAAAAAATCATAAATGCATAAATTGCATATTTCAGTATTTTCTTTGTGAAAAGTTGTTTTGTAAGAGTATAATGATAGACTGGCTCAAGATTTTATTGTCTGCATTAAATTACACATTTTTCAAAGTTAAGCGTGCTTGAGTGGGAGAAATTCTATGGATGGGTGACCTGACAAGAAGTTACCCTTCTTACTTTGTGTTGCACCATTTTTTATGCTGAACTCAATTTTTAGTGCTATTTTCACCGAAATCGAGCCATCTGTCAGTTTTCTGCGTGAAATCGTGTCGGAGCTGTTGTGTTAACTGTGAGTTACACAGATCTGCTCGCACTTGATTTTGATGTGATATAGTGAGTAAAACCATGATGGAGCCTTCGTGTAGACTGTGTCACACTGACTTGCTTGCACTGGATTTTGAGACAAAGTGATGGTTGATATTAATACTGGGGTGGTAAAATCCTAAGGTTACTCGGTTCCCCTTGTCCTGTTACAGCTTAGTGAGGTCCACGGAGTACGCTGTATCGTGTGATGAAACATGGAGTACGCTGTACTATGCAATCTTCGTGATAGTCTCTGGACTAATAAGCCGACGGGATGGCTGACCACCTCTCTAGGCGTATGATTCCCACACACCTAATCCGTGATGCCTAGAATCAGTGACAATTGACGTATGTCCACAGTTATTACTATTGAATCTCATCCTAGTCTCTAGTGAAATTGAATGGTTATTGAAATGTGTTTAGCAAATGTGATGAAAGTGAGATGAGAATAAATGATTGAGCTTTTATCGATAGATGATTATCATATAGAATGCTATTGTTTTCAGTCAATGCAAATGTTTTGCAGATTGATAAAGCTTTCATCGACTGATGATTGTCGTATAGAAATGCTATTGTTTAAAGTGAATGCAACTGTTTTACTAAGTGATACAGTGATTTACTTAGTGATAAAGTGAATGAAAATGTTTTACAATGATGATAAAACATGCATTATGAGTATCGTAGATAATATAGTTATCTACTTGCTTTCATATATTTCTTACTGAGTGTGTTGTGCTCACCCCTTTACTTTATCCCCTCTATAAAGTACTTACAGTAGAGTGTGACCGCGGGGTTCATCTTGCGATCTTTTGCATGCAGTGATCCAGCAGCATAAAGGTATACACACTATAACAACCCTATTTATGGTACAATATGGTTGGGTTACGAGTCGATACTGGATCAATATCGTGAAACTATCTACATAAACACATTTTTTTTGTAACAGTTTTGAACAAAAGCCAATACATAACTATTCTTTTACAAAAATGATCACCGTTCAAATTCCCCAGATATATTGCATTACCGTATTTACAAAAATTTTAGATACAAAAGAATACTTAAATCTGGGTATACCTTTAACGCAGAAGATTACTTTGCGGAAGTATGGCTATGCAAAAGAACCGTACTTACAAAAGCAGTCCTAATTACTTGTAAGGCTCTGAGGTGAAAAATAAAGAGTGAGCTCAATGTGCTCAGTAAGAAAAATATGTGGCGGATAGATAAATACACTATCTATATATTTGCATAATAGGGTTATTATAAGAAATATACCGAGCAACCCAGTAAAAATCAGAGTTGAAAATCAATAACAGTTTCGATATCGATAGTATAAACATTGAACTACAATAAATACAGTTTCTAAAACTTCATACGGTAGAATAAACGTTTCCAAATAATAGTGCAATTCATACGGTCAGTTCAGTAAATCAAATAGACGAGACAAGGCGGAACATGTTATAACAATAATCAGTATGACAATTGGCCAATGACGATGACTCCGAGCATCACTGATTAGATGTACTGGGATGTCAATCGTCGTGGGAGTGGTCAGCTACCCAAACGTCTCACAGTACAGTATGTCTGAAGATCGATAGCACGGTACAACGTACTCACATGCATGTTACACAGTACATCATACTCTGTGTACCACAATAACAGTAGCAGTACATAATAGTAACAGTAACAGTGCAACATGATTAACCATCGCCTTTGCCTCAAAATCAGTGCGAGTCAGGCCATGCGACACAATGTCAGCACGCGCTTAAGCACATTTTATCAGTAATAATTTATAGGTAATTCATTTTCATCAAATCAATTTTTAAAATTCAGTTTGATACATAACAATTCAAAAGAGGTTGGCTCATCCTTTTTTGATCAAAATCCTCAGTGTGCAGTCTATGGAAAACAATCTAGGGATTTTTTTGTCGATTAAACCAATAATAAAAACTATATTGATATCTATAATAAATTAATTGAGGCTAAAGTTTTTGAGTAGTTTCAATAACTATAAAATCGGTCTAGAGTTTTTTATAATTTTGATAAATACAAAATCGGCCTAGGATTTTATATCTACAATTCTACAAAATATATGTGTAAATATCACTTATAACTCACAACAATTTTCCTTAACTCGGCATCTGTTAGAAGTTCTCAACGCCTCAGTGGTGCGAGTCAATAGGTCCGCTCTAATCGGTTTATCTCTCCGGAGCTTCGAATTAATATTTGTATCAATATTTTCGAACCATTTTTCCCTCGGGTTTTTCCCCAATTTTTTTTGTACATTTTTTTCCTATGTCCAATATTTTCTATTCACCACTATTTCTATTTATATATATATATACTCTTTTTTTTCCTTCAGTTCTCGCTTTCTTCTTTTTCTTTTGCTTTCTTCTCCATCTTCGCTGATTACCCACCATTGTTCATCATCTTCACCAGGGGCTCGGCGCTGCCATCTCCTCCATCACCCACGTTCCAACCACCATCTTCATCCTCCTCTCCATCTCCATTTGCCTCGTCAAGGAAGGAAGCACCCCTTTTTCACAACCACACGCCCCCTATTTGTAGCTTCCACATACGACCTCTGCTTCTGCCTTCCTCCCCTATATCAGCCACGTTTTCTGTCACCACACACATCATCCTCTTCTGACTCTATTTCGGCCTCATTCTTCCTCTCAGCTTCAGCTCTTAGGTCCCTTCAAACGGGCCAGTCTCTCTCTCGTCTCTTTTGCTTCAGTTTTAGAGGAAAGGACTTCTCTGCTCCAGTCTTCTCCTCTCTCTTCACTGGTTCTCGCTCACGTTTCTCTTTCTCTGCTGCATTTTTTGGCTTTACAATTCCTCACGTTTCCTTCGTTGTACCTTTCAATCCGCCATCACCTGACTTCACGTTTTATGCCACACTTTCCTACTGATCCCTTTTTTGTTTCAATCCTCAACAGCTCCCTTGGTACTGTCCCCTCTTCAACAATCGCCCTTCACCAAACTACTACTGCCATCACCCAACCTCTCCACTCTCTTTTCCTGGTGCCATCACCGGCCTGCCATCTATCTTCATTAAATATGTGTATATATATACTTCTACACTCATTCCTTTTACCATCTCCATCCTCCGTCCTTTATATATATATATATATTCACATAATAGGTTCGGTAGCGTGCAGATGGGACAATTCTTTCCTACCGTATTTCCTTTCCTAGGTTACTGTAGCCTTACCTTCCTCAATTTTTCATTTCCCAAGTTTGTACTAAGGTAGACAAATACCTTATCATAAAGGTTGCCAACCCAATTTCTCTTATTCTTTTCCTGTTATATACCGGGTTCAATTTCCTTCTTCTCATGTTTAGCTCGTCTCGTTTTCAGCTCTTCCATTTACTTCCCATCATGTATATTAGTATATTACTAATGGGAGCTCTCGGGATTGGCTTCATTTGGAAGCTAATCCACGAGCTCCCATACAACTATATATATTTAGTATATACCTATATACATGTATATATATATATATATATATGTACACACATGTATTTATATATCTATGTGCTTCATTAATTTTACTTGTAATGTGCAAAATAAATTTAGTCTAATATTGTATTTGTATACCATAGGGAAATATTCTTAGCTTTTAAAAATTTATTCTTATCCCTTCTAATTATTTGTTCAATTAACTAAAGTACTTTGAATTAATTAAATTCTCCTAAGTTCCTCATATTCAAAATATAACTCAACTTAATCGTATACCACGAAATGCATTTTTTTAATCCCAATGGTTTAATTCGTTATTCCTTAATAAGACCGAATACAAGAAGATTCATGGTGTTTACATACACCCAAGAGATTTTTGTATCTGAATAATAGTGCACAGTGATGTAGTCTTGTATATATGGGGAATGTATATGTAAGTTAATGTAAACGACTTTATATTAATGAAATGATGACTTCATGAATTACCATATTGTTATGGCATGACATGTATGTGGCGTATAATCTGAGTGACTGATATTGGCTAACAGCCCAACCAGTGAAGTGAGGTAAGTTGCAAAAAATTTGTAATGATTTAGAGAAAACAACTCACGACATTTAGTTTGGAAGAGAATCTATAGAAGATACAAGAATTGAGGGATGCAGCAATATAGGCTCGAAACTATGTCGTGGCGTAGTTAGACTCTCTTAGGACAGAACAAAATAGAGCGATGATGGAGTTGAAATTAAAACTATAGACGCATCTTGCCACAAATCAGTCTAAGAATTCTTCCTTAGAGAAGAAGATTGTCGACCTTGAAACCCAGTTAGTAAGGTAGAGTCACAGATTGAAGAGGTCGTGGCTGAGACTATGGAGTGAGCTTAAGTGAGCTCAGTAGCTGATATGCACCACTACGGGTTACTTTATCATAACTCCGCTCTATTCATGATCAGGAAGAAATTTCCCCATCTAGATTTAGAGGACCTTAACTTTGACCTCTTGGAAGGAGTGGAGAACGAAGAAAAGAACCCCAAGGGAGTCAATACAAAGAACGCCTTTATTCTTCTTTCTTCAATTGAGGCTTAGGTTACTGGGATCACGTCTGCTGGTGAGCCAACTATTGTTGATGATCCTCTTACTGACCAACCTTATGTTGTAATTGACAATACTAAGGATGCTCAAGGGCATGGTAGTAAGACCAGCTTTTAATTTATAATTACATTTTTTTTCTTTTATTTTCATTGCATTGTACTATCAGTTCATTCAATTAGTGATTTCCAATAATTTATTAAGTATGGTGTTCGTCTGTATTTAGTCACTTGGCTTACGGGCCATGCATTGCTGTAAACGATATTGAGGAATTACTCTAAGTCTCAAGCCCACCTAACTTATTAGAATGATAAGAAGAAGTAACTTTAAGCAAAATAACTAAGTTTCTTGATTGTCAGATCCATGTGTAGAGAAGCTTAGATAAAATGGTTACCTGAAATGGCCGAAGTAGGAACCTCATGCTTAAAGAGTCCCGTGGTCTTGTTTAGGGGTTTAAACACATTAATTTGCAACTTACAGAGGCGAAGGGAATGTACTTAACTCGAATAATGTCCCTTTATGGGGTATAGCCCAAAACAAGTAGTGATCAATAATGACAAACTGTCGCACATTTCTCATGTATTAGGGCATGGCCCAAATCAGTAGCTCATAGATTATTTAATACATTTTAGGGCAAAGTCAGAAACAAAGGGTCTTCGAAAATGGTTATAGTGCATAAGTTATTTAGGTTGCATGAGGTAGATCTTTCATTGACAACTGTTTACCCAAATCTAGAGGTTACACTGAGAGGTCCTTTATCTATGAACTTACATAGGTTCTCATATTAGGGGTACTTATATTTGGAGTAGCATTTTGAATAAAAGTCTTACGCATAATATTTCCTTAGGTGCAGAGCATTTCAATTTCTTGGAACTTCTCTTGTTTCTATGTCAGTGAGCTTGTATGCCTCATGCCAATTACCTTGCTAATATACGGTCCTTCCCAGCTGGGTGATAGCTTCTTAAGTTCTTCCATAAGTTTGTTTGCTTTGCCACTACACAACAATAGGATTCATTTCTTGAACGTTCTTTCATCCACCTTTTTATTGTAGCATTGGGCCATTTATTGTTGTTTTGTCGCTGCTCTAACCCTGGCTTCATCCCTGACTTGTTCCATTATATCTAAGTTAGCTCTAATCTGAACCTCATTTTCTGTAATGATCAGATCAGATGTTCTAATTGTGTGTGTGCTGATCTTTACTGGAATTACTACCTCTATCCCAATGGCTAACCAGAATGGCATTTCCTCAATTGCTGAATGAGGAGTTGCCCTGATCGCTTAGGGTATACCTACCAACTCTTCTCCCTATGCCTCAACAACATCCCCTAACTTCTTCTTGAAGACAATTAAGATCTTCTTGTTAGTGGATTCTACTTGCCCGTTGGTTTGGGGGTATGCTACAGACTATGGGGCAAGCCTAATATGTAAATTTTCACAAAAAGCTAAAACATGTTTCCCTACCAACTGAGGATCGTTATCTACCACTATAGTTTGAGGGAGACCATACCTGGAAACTATGTTCTGCCATAAAAACTTCTCTACTATCCTCTAAGTTATGGTGGCCACAACCTCTGCTTCCACCTATTTGGTGAAATATTCACAAGCTATTACCACAAACCTCTTCTTGGCTATAGCAATGGGGAAGGGGCCCCAGTATATCAAGTCCTCATTGCACTAAAGGCCAAAGGTTGTAATAGAAGCAAAGTTTTTAAGGGATGTCCTGTTTACCTGGGTGAAGTTCTGACACACATCACATCCTCTAGCTAAGTTTATGGTATCTTTTCTCATCGTGGGCCAATAATATCCCTGCTTTAAATCTTTGTAAGCCAACACTTGATAATTCTCTTTTGTAGAGTTATTTTTGGGCTTACTTTCCTCGATTATTACTTAATTCTCTTGTAAATATGTTGATTATCCCGTAATTTGATTAATTTTCTCTAATTGTGCAGATAAATATATTGTACAAATTTTTTGGATGGTTTGATGGATTTTGAGCTTACAAGTGTAAAAAGACACTAAGTGTAATAGAAGACAAAGTCCATACCACTAAAAGAAAAAATAATTTGTCTTATAGTAAATCTCATCCATTTTGCCAACCAACCTACCACATGTCTCCATTTCATTCACTCTTGGAATATGAATAACAGGAATTCACATGGACTTCAC
This sequence comes from Firmiana major, assembly GCA_033439115.1. Taxonomy (NCBI): domain Eukaryota; kingdom Viridiplantae; phylum Streptophyta; class Magnoliopsida; order Malvales; family Malvaceae; genus Firmiana; species Firmiana major. Next base: position 36,257,623 of record CM065908.1, on the reverse strand, counting down.
ATGGCTTTGCCACCTTAGATGACAATTGAATAAGAAAACAAAGGGTGGTTATGGAGCTTTGATGATGGGGAAATATCTTCCTAGAGTAGTTAATTAAATTAGGACAAGTGGCATTAATTGTCAACTATTCTAAATTGTAAAATACCTCATTTTTCATTAATTATGTGACTATATAAGCAATTTATAAGGGATGAAGAGAGGTGGTTGGCTCTAGGCTAGATTAATCTTTATTTCATTTTTTCTTTAATGTTTTTAGTAGGTTAGAAAAGCCACCCATTTAATTTCCAAGTACATTTTAAATTTCTCTTGCAATTTACTTTTTTTTTTTTTTTATATATTTCAAGTTCAATCTTTACTTTAATCTAGCAATTTCAATTATGTTCTTCAATTTTCAACTTTTAAGCTCTTCGTCTACTCTATTTCTATCTTTAATTTTTGTTCTTGATTGAGTTCTATGGACATATGAGCTTAGGAGGTTGAAAAATTACCTTCATAGCTCTTATGTTTGAGCTTGATCCAAATAAATTCTTTGGGTTGATTAGCTTATTGTTTTGATCTAAATAATGTTTTTCCTTCTGTTTTAAAGTTGATTTTTACTTTATAAATTTCTTTTTAAGCTGATAGAAGTAAGTTTCTAGAGTTAGGATTAATAGATTAGTATTAAGTTTAAGTTTTGATTTATTTTCTTCTTGTTTCCCAATCTTAGGCGTCATTTTCAATTGATTTTTTAGGTTTATTCAGCTACTATTATGGCTATTTACCTGTCCATTTAGGTAGTATTTCATCATTCTAAGATCATATTTTAAGTTAGTAATTTTTAAGATTGCACTAGCTTAAGTTTAATGGCACTTTGGTTTCATTTCCATGCATTTTGATTTTTTTCCTTATCAGTTTTTACATTATGTTTTAGGGAAGTCTAGTCACTGTATGTAGTTTTGAGGTCCATTTAGGTATATTTACATCATTTTGAATCATATAATAATTAGGTAATTTTTAGAGTTAGTTTAGGTTACATTACATGACGTTTAATTGGTATTTTCACATTCTTTTTCCTTATTTAGGCGTTCTCTCCAGGTTCTTTGTGCTTGCTGTTTGGTTTCATTTTAGGTCTCATTTTGGTCCATTTAAATGTTCTTAAGGTTATTCATACATTAAATTAATTTTAGGTTGCATTAGATAATTTTTTTTAGGATTTTTTCATGGCATTTTGTAATTTTTTCTTCACTTAGGCATCCTTGACATGCACACTGCCTGGATTTTTTTTTACTTGATGTTTTAGTCTTCCTAAGGTACATTTAGGTGCATTTAATTAGTTGTTAATTCATTTATGGTTAGGTAACAAAAGGTTAGTAGTTAAAATGCAATTAGGTTAAGTTTGTTTTAACATGTTTAAGGGCATTTTTGAGTTTGATATACTTATTGTTTTAACATGTTTAAGGGCATTTTTGAGTTTGTTTTAGGTGCATTTAGGTTGAATTAGCTTAGGGTTAAGTTAGGTCAAAATTAGATTAAGATTAGGGTTTAAATTAGCTTAGGGTTAAGTTAGGTTAAAATTAGATTAAAATTAGGTTTTATTTTGGGTTAGTAAGCTCATTCGTTAATTTGGTTTTGTTAATCCATGCATTTCGGTTTCATAGATTAGTTTAGGTTCCTTATTATTTTTTGTTCCATGCATTAAATAATATTATATTAGAATGAATTCATTCATTTAGGGTTAGATTACAGTTAGGTTCTATTTCATGCATTTTTAATTTGTTTTCATTTTAATTTTCAAAATCCAAAAATATTTTAATTTTCACACATCAATTAGAGTATAATTTATTATTTACTATGCATTTTATTAGATTAATGGTCATTTAGGCTAGGATTAATTTTAGGGTTTATTATTTGGTATATTTAGGGTTATGAATTATGTAATTAGGGATTTTAGGGTTTTAATTTGGGTTTTTAGCTTAGCATGCATTAGTTTAGGTTATTTTGTAATTTTATTTCATTTAATTAAATTAGGTACATGCATTTTCCATTTCACATTAGGATTTTCTAGATTTATTTTTATTACTTATATTTTAGGCCTACATTTTCTATTATTTGCATTTTTAGCCCATTATTTGCTTATTTTTATTTTCTTCTTCATGTAATTAGCCTTAGTAGATATCTAACATTCATAATTTGCTAGAATATACCTAAGTGTAATTATCTAGTAATCAATTAATCTAACTTAGTCTCTATAAGATGATATTTTGGGACTTTAGTTCCTATAGTACTTGTATGATCGGTGCACTTATAGAAAAGACCTCTGACACTCGTAACAACGATCTGCCCCCAAGTGCTGTCCACATATACCCTCATGGATTTCCCTCTGAACATAATCTGCCTCTCCAAGAACCAGACACCTCTTGTATGGTAAAGAAAAGTACTTCTTGCATAAGTCACCATGAATCATAACATACCTCGAGGCCCTTCTCCTTAGCTGTACTTAGGCTTATTGGTTCGTTCTCCAAATAACTTATGATTGGGATTCTCCAATCGTCATCGACGAGCTTATGGATACTGGGTCCCTCTGCCATTCTACGTTGTTTTTGTGTTCTACTAGGATTTTTTATAAGTCATTCTCTCTCCTACGACTACCTTGAACAACCTATCAGCTCTACCGTTTTCTTCCTTAAGAATTTGCTAGTGCAAGACCCACTTTTGGTGATGTATTACTTATGATTCATATGATGTACACATTTCCATATGTTAATTGAATCATAAGAAGAGCTTTTGCTTGAATGAAATTGCAAAGAGAATGAATATTCATGAATTCAAGTAACGACTGAATATAAGGACTTAAAACATTAAATGATAATGTAAGGCCCGTGAATTCAATGTACCCTTTATGATTTCATGCTATACACACAATTTACATAATATGTTGACACGCCCTGAAGGTATTGTCCGCAAATGCACGGGGTCTACAAGTAATAATGGGATTTGAGTCCTGAGTTATCGTCCCACAGAGAAGTTGACTAGCCTAATTAAGTACCGGTTAATCTTACCCTAAGTATATCCTAGCAAATTATGAAATTAAAGTTGGTGATCTACTAAGGCTAATTAAAAAATACTAGAAAGCAATAAAATAAAAAGAATTAAATAAAACCAAGCTAAGATTACTTATATGGCTAAAATTAAAAGTACTGAAAGCAATAAACATTAAAAAATAAAGTAAATAAAACCAAGCTAAAAGTACTTACAGTGCTCCAAGCAATAAAAGAAAATACCTGCAAAAGATAACGCAATTAAAATAAACTACAAATATGGAAATAAAGAAATAAAATTAATTTAAAATTTAAACAAACTTAAAATAAAAATGCATGTAAGTAAACTAATTAAAATGCAAATTAAACTAAACTAAAATTTAATGAAAATAAAGGCTAAATTAAAAATGCATGAAACACATTTAATCTAAATTAATTCTAAATGCAAAACCTTAGTTCCTATTGTAAAAAGAAAATTAACTATTAATGAAATTAAACTAAGCCTTAAACTAATAAACTAAGAAAATATAACTAATAAGCAAATTGATTCAATACTCTAATTCTAACTAAGTTAATAAACCAAAGTAAAAGTAATAACAATTAATAGAAATGCATGGTAACTTTAATTGAAACAAATCCATAATGCCAAACATGGCCTTAACAAATTGCAAACACCAAAGTGGTCCCGATATGTGACACTGTACACGTCTTCTTCATTTTTGCTGCTCACGGTTTATCCAGCTGCTGTCTACTGCAGGTTTGTCCACTGATACTCAGTTCTGCTGCTACTCCAGGCCACTGTCTAATGCTGCTCAGCGTTAGCTTCAGTACTGCTCTGCTCTCGGTCTATAGCACACGTTCACAAAGGAATTCTCCAAGCACCAGTGCTGTCTCTGCCCAGCTAAAAACTGGTCACCCTATCCCGCTACTGCCTTAAGTTTGCATTTGTCCTCTGTTCCACTATCCTATATTGAACCTCACCAATGCTACAAAAATGGATCTTTTTGCCATGCTATGTTCAACAGCAAAAGAACTGAAATGCTTAGCAACATAAAATAAGAATGAGCAATGTAAAAACAGTATCAAATCTGCAACTTAACTTGACTATAATGCAACAAATAGAAACCCGATGAAGTGAAATATAACTACAAGCAGTAAAGATAAATTCAGGATTTCAACCAGATTCATAACAGAAAATTAAATGCATTACTCTAATGCGACTGGAATCCTAGAGATATATAAAAAATAATAATAATCATGAAACAAACAATGAAGGTTCGCTGTACTGGACTGAAATGAAGCAAAGATACTGCTGTAGCCGACCCTTGCTAGTCGCGTAGATGCTTCTGCTTGATCTCCCTTACGCATCAGCCTTGCTTCAACCAATACCACACATTTGCAGCAGCAAACAAAGGATTAAAACAAAATCAAATCAACTCAAGAATGAACAATAGAAGGATTTAAAAGTAGAGTAGAACAAAGGAATCAATAGAAATCTTATTAAAACAAGCAAATGCCAAGAAGGGGTAACAATGGCTACTGTCACAAACCATCGATAGCCTCTCGCACCACTCGGCTACACCAAGAGACCAATATGCCGAATGAACAGTAGAAAAACAAAGAAAGGAAACCGAAATAGGAAGTAAACCGAGAGCAACCATATAAAAATAATAACTTTTAATTAAAACTCAAACAGTAAAATAATAATGGAATGGAACTTGAACAAATCCTAGAAGAAATATGATGAATCCTGGCTGCTGTCACCAGCCGAAAAGATTCAAAAGAAAACTTTCGAAAAATACAACCTAAAATAGATGTTTAACCTAAAAAAAACTAAAGCTACCCTAATTTACCTCTACTCCTAAATTACTTCTATTCTAACCTAGGCTATCTACTTTTCAATTGCCATCTTTTTCTATTTATATACACACTTAGGGGTACAATTGTAATTTTTCAATCCTAGATGAGTTGGCATTGATTGGCCACTTGTCTTCACACCATTGGCTCCTTGAAAAATAATATTTCCATGTCATCTGTCTTTTTGTCCAATTGGATGTGTTAGGGTCGTGTTGTCCGCGTGGTCCTATCTCGATTTTAGCCCAATTTCGGTCTATTTTCTACCGAAATATTCAAAATTCATCCGGATTTAATTTATCTGCAAACATGAGAATTTTAATTAAATAAAGGGGATAATTAACAACAAAATAAATTGGGGATTTAAATAATTAATTAGGAAATTAAGCACAAATAATTCTAAAAATATAGAATTATCATATGTGAATCATAAGAAATGGACCTTTTTATGCTCTAAGTGTGATTAGAATGCAAAATGATAGGTGAAGCATTTAAAAGCAATCTTTCCTTTGAAATTCTAGGAAAAATAGCAGCTGGAATCCTACAGATGAAGGCCAGATCGATCTCCCTTCATGACAGGATCGATCTGGTAATTCCAGAATGAAATCACAAAGGTTTTCCAGGCAAGCAAATCGATCTTGATGTGATTCTGCATAGAGAGGATCGATCCCTTCCCAAAGCAAATCGATCTCAATGTGATTCTACCTAGAAATGATCAATCCCTTCCCAAACACAGATCAATCTCGAATGGTTTCTGGCTAGAAAGGAGCGATCCCTTCTCAAGAGCATATCGATCCCTTCCCAAGAGCAAATCGACCCCACAACTCATTTCCTGAATACTTGTGTAGTTCAACCAAAGGAAGATCGATCTCTCACCTTAGGAGATCGATCTCACAATACCATTTCTATTTAAAAGCCTGACAGCCAAGCCTTCTTCCCCAGAATATCAAATTTCCTCTCCATAGCAAAGTGAACAAGCTCTTTCTCACTCTAAAATATCATTATCTTCCAAATAGATTTGAGAAAAGTTACTTTTAGCAAAGTTGTTCCTAGTGATAAGGAGAACAACATAGTCAAAAACTAGTAGTTGAATTGTCACGACCCTATTTATCCAATTCGTCTAAAAATCAGTGCAAATTTTTTGCATTTTTTTTCCGTTCCTTAATCGGTCGTGAACAAACTCCTCACTACACAGTTGGGCTGTGAGTCAATAATAAACATCCCCTAACATTCATTCTCAAATAAATCAAAATAAGTGTCATTCATTTCAAGTTAAGTTATACATGATATGTTTTCTAACTTTTACATCCCCCACATTACAATACAAATTGACTACTGTGCTTGTACATTGTTTAGATATAAAAAGAATCTCTGTGTATATACCTCTGGGTGATGGAGATGCAGCAGATGACTCAACGAAACGCCTTAGTCTACATTGGGCCACTATGTACGCTATGTAGAGGGGGAAAGTAGAGATGGATGAGCAACCACACGCTCAGTAAGGTAATAATGCAAGCATGGTAGATAACTACTCTATCTACATGATGATAATGTTATGCATAAATCATTTACAATCAGAGTATGAGGAATTAAATCTATGCCGTATGAATATACATATATCATGTAAAGAAAACATGGACAACAGGCATATAAAACATGAAATCATCATTATGTAAAACCTCTTATGCTCGTCTTTATCAAACCTAAAGTAAAAAGGGAAATTCATTAGGAAACATCCTTTAAAGTTCATCTCTCTCTTAAAACACACTAAAATCCCAGCATAATCATTTTTCATCTCAAACATCACTATCATTTCTCAATCAAAATCCCACAAGGTTCGACCCCTCGCTCGGGTCTACCCTGGAATCAAAATAATACTCATATATCAAAACCATGTGGTACTATGTAATATCAAGTGAGACAGGTCACTATATCTCAAGGACTATGTTGGCCAACTATGTCATAAATCATCCCAGACCATACGTATCTAGGTATGCAGGGTATCATGCTGGTACGAAGGTGTGTTAGTTCTTTGCCAGACTTTCTCATCACATAACCACCACACGGTACATCGTATTACATGTGATATACACGGTACAGCGTACTCTGCGGACCCATATCATGATTGGGGGTGCTAGTCGTAGGTCTTATCTACCCCATACCAAGGGTAACTTCCATTGTCTCAAGTGCACGTGGAGCTCTCCGTACCCATTTAAGAGAGCCTCCCTGTCGAACAGAACCTCCCTGCCAACTCTGGCTTGAGGATGTTATACTTGAGGGTCTTACCGTAAGAGAGCCTCCCCACCGAATATAGCCTCCCCGCCCTCTTTGGCTTGAGGATATTGGGCTTGAGGATCTTACTACAAGAGAGCCTCCCCACCGAATAGAGCCTCCCTACCCTCTCTGGGCTTAAGGATGTAGGGCTTGAGGATCTTACTAGCTTCCACGGCATCATACGTACCACAGTGTGAAAACCCGTGCGAGATAAGCTCTAGCACGATACATGCATCATAGATAAATCACCTCGTACGAGTAACGCTCTAGTACGACATTTATGTATCAAAATATGAGAAAACCATGAACGAGCATAGCTCCAGTACAATTATATGCATAAGAAAACCACTTGAAAGCCAAGTACGAGCAGAAGCTCCAATACTGTTTATAAAACATCATCATAGTTTCCAAATCAAGGTGTGAGCTAAGCTCCAACACGTTTCATACAAATGAAGGCATCAAAATCTAGTGCGAGCGAGACTCCAGCGCAATTTATATCACACAAATACGATAGGCGGCTCATACACCATCAAAACAAATCCCAAAATCGGGTTTAGCACCTTACACGTGCTATTTCACACAATCATTCAGACACTAGCCAGTCTATCCATGAATTTGTTCAAAACCAAGCGTTGTGTTATGTGAAAACATTTCAAACACATGGTTTATGCATTTATTAGCTTTACTATCCCTTTGTATAATAATCGTTTCCAAAACCAAATCTCATACATACTCGTAGCTATTCACATACATCATCAATCATTTTCTCAAACAATTATGCATTTCATAAACGTCCTATATCCACCCACAAAATACGAACAGCTACCTCTACATACTTACAGAATTCCCTTACTTGGAATCGTGTCACGTGATTCCACTTCCTTAGAGCTGCATAATTGTGCGATTCGATTTGTCTCAAATGAACTCTCTGGAACTGTACAAAATCGTATATCTCATCAATTTAGTCCAATTCAACACAACTCTTGTGTTTGCTATAGTCAATTCAACCTATAGCCTCTATTAATCCTTATAAGGCCTAGTTTTATCATTCTACTCATACCTCAAGTATATTGATTTCTTTTAGGCCTATTGATTCATACCAAATCGATATTAATCGATATTAAGCTCATAGTGTTCATATCTCATCAATTTCTTCACTATGGAATTTTTATTAAACACCTTACATAATTATTTCCATAAATCCTCTAAACTCACAATGTGGCTTCATTTAACCACTACAAATCATTCATATTACTTCAATAACAACTTATCATAATCCATAAACCACCAACTCATAAGAATCATACTTTCTCACACTAGATTCATTCCATTTTCTAGGTTACATACGTTCCACCACATCCTAATTAGTTTTATCCCTCAATACACATGCAAATCGATTCCAAAACCATTAAATAGACAATATATTTGGGCTAAAGTATTAGCAACTTACCAAATCTAGCTTCTCTTCTTGCTCCAAAGAAAAATACACCTTGCTCCTTCAATCCAACAAATGGGGTTTTGAATCTAAAGTAGGTTGTTCTTCTCTTTGATAGGAATAACTTTGTATCTAATAGGCTTTTCTAAAATCTTACTGGAAATGGGTAGCCTTTAGGAAGAGAAATTTAGGTTTTGGGTTGAAATGTAAGAAATGGGGGTTATTTTCGTGATGAACAAATTTCACTGCTCCTATTTATAGAAATTGCTCAATGAGATCGATCTCTCGAAGTAGGAGATCGATCTGGTCCTCTTAAATCCTTCATTTTCACACTAGTTTGAATACATGAGATCGATCTGTCGATGGCTTGAGATCGATCTGTCCCAGGCACTAGCTATCGATCTACTCCAACCCGAGAGCTAAGGAAATCGATCTGTTCGCACCAAAATCGATCTTCTTATTATAGAATGTTTAGATCTGGCTCCATTGGAGATCGATCTGGCCTATTCCATTGCTCGAATAAGAGCATTTTGGGCTCTTTCAGAACGATCTCTCATCCTCTGAGATCGATCTGGCCTTCATATTTCTAGATTTTTTTATAATTTTCTGCAGCAACTCATACCCAACTTCATACATTTTGCTGCCATAGTCATTTTCTCATCCATCCACCTTTGAGACTTGCAATTGGGATCCATTCATACCTTATACATATTAAAACTTATGTGCATTCTTTGTATAATCCAAGATATATAATTCATAGCCAAATGGAAGTACAATTACTTATGCAATCCATGCAACTTCATTCCATTTGCTGCACTACTCATTTTGAGTTGTAATCACATTCATCTCTTATAAAACCCCATTCCTTCATATTCATAAAAAATGAAACTTGTATGTACATTATAAACTCATATTACAAGTATGTACATTGAATCCATGGACTTACACAACTTATGTTTTACATTACAAATACATCAACATACTCATGATTTCATAAAGTTTACATCCAAAATACGGGTCTTACATTCCTGCCCTCCTTCAAAGAATTTGATCCTCCAAATTAGAACTAAGTCACTTTTCAAAAAGTTGGGGGTACTTCTCCCGTATCAAGTTTTCCAATTCCCAAGTGGCCTCTTCCACTGTGTGATGTTGCCAAAGAACTTTCACCAAGGGAATTATCTTTGTCCTCAACACCTTTTCCTTTCTGCCAGTATCCGAACCAGCTTCTCAACATAGGTCATATTCTCATTAAGCTCCAACGGCTTATATCTAATCCATGTGCTGGGTCCGGGTTATACTTTTGAAGCATAGAGACGTGGAAGACGTTATGAACATTTGCCAAGTCAGGTGGCAATGCCAACCTATATGCCTTATCTCCCACTCTCTCCAAAATCTCGAAGGGTCTGATATATCTAGTGCTCAACTTATCCTTTTTACTAAATCTCATAATACCCTCCGAAAGAGAAACTCTCAAGAATACCGACTCACCCACATCAAACTCTAGTGGTCTTCGTCTCTTGTCAGCATAGCTCTTTTGCCGGCTCTGAGCTATCCGTAATCTCTCACATTTCAATCGGACGTCCTCAAATGCATGCTGCACTAAGTTCGAAGCAAAAATCAATTATCACCAACCTCTTCCCATCTAATAGGGGAACGACATCTACGCCCATACAATGCCTCATAGGGTGCCATCCCGATACTCGCATGATAACTGTTATTATAGGTGAACTCAGCTAACTGCAGGTGATCATCCCAAGAGCCTCTAAAATCCAGAACACACGCTCTCAAGATATCCTCAAGGTCGTATAGTCCTCTTTGACTGCCCATCTGTCTGAGGATGAAAGACGGTTCTAAAGCTCAAGTGGGTCCCCATCGCTTCTTGAAAATGTTCCCAGAAATGGGAAGTGAAATGGGCATCCCTATCAGAAACAACGCTCATTGGTACACCATGTAGTCGTACTATCTCTTGAACATACAAGTTCGCTAACTGACTCAGAGTATCGGTAGCTCTCATAGCTAAGAAATGGCATGACTTAGTCAATCGATCCACAATAACCCATATGGCATCATGACCTCTACGGGTCCTCGGTAATCCCATCATAAAATCCATGGTGACATGCTCCCACTTCCATGTCGGTATCGGTAGAGGCTGCAATAATCCTGCAGGCTTCTGATGCTCTACCTTCACATGCTGACAAATGAGACACTTAGCGACATATTCAGCAATGTCTTTTTTCATTCCAGACCACCAATAAACCTTCCAAAGGTTTTGATACATCTCGGTACTCCCTGGATGTATCGTGTACTTTGATGAGTGAGCCTCTGATAAAATCAGTCTCTTGATCTCAGGATCCTTGGGAACACATACTCTGCCTCTGAACCTTAATAAGCCATATGCACTCAGCTCAAAATCACTACCCATACCTGCCTGTATCTGACTCAACCAATCGATACACCGTCGATCACTCTGCTGAGCTTGTCGAATACGGCCAATCAACTCTGGCTCTAATCTCATACTAGCCATGATATTCGATCTCTCTGAACCAGGTGGGGTCACATCCAAACTGAGATTCACAAATTATTCCAACAACTCATGTTCTCGTACCATCATATAAGACACCAACCCTAGGTTTTTCTTGCTCAACGCATCGGCAACTACATTTACCTTACCCGGGTGATACATGATCTCACAATCAAAATCTTTCAGGAGTTCGAGCCATCTCCTGTCTCATATTCAACTCTTCTGCGAGAACAGGTACTTAAGGCTCTTATGATCTATGAAAACCTAAAATTTCTCACCATATAGATAGTGGCGCCATATTTTCAAAGCAAACACCACAGCCTCCAACTCCAAATCATGTGTCGGGTAGTTCTTCTCGCGATCTTTCAACTATTTAGAACCATAGGCAACTGCCTTCCCATCCTGCATAAGCACACAGCCCAGTCCCTGGTGTGATGCATCCGTATACACCGAGAAACTTCCTGAGCTGGCAGGAATGGTGAGAACAAAAGTAGTGGTTAATCGACGCTTAAGCTCCTCAAAACTTCTCTCACATGCCTCATCCTATACAAACTTAACGTCTTTCCATGTGAGGCGCGTCAATGGAGCAACTAGTTTGGAGATACCCTTTACAAATCTCCGATAATAGCCTACCAATCCCATAAAACTTCTGATCTCATAAACTATCTTAGGCTGTTCCCACTACACAACTACCTCAATCTTGGATGGATCCACTGATACTCTATCCTTCGACACAACATGACCCAAAAATGAGATATGTTCTAACCAAAAGTTACACTTGCTGAGTTTGGCATATAACTCTTTCTCTCGGAGGGTCGGCAGAACTATCCTTAAGTGCTCCTCATGATCTTCTCTGGACTTGGAATAGACCAATATGTCATCAATAAACACAATCACAAACTTGTCTAGGTATGGCTTGAATACATCATTCATCAGTGCCATAAATGCTACGGGGGCATTCGTCAATCCGAATGGCATAACCAAAAACTCTTAGTGGCCATATCGGGTATGAAATGTTATCTTGGGTACATCTCCACTCCGTATCCTCAGTTGATGATACCCTGGCCGTAGATCTATCTTAGAAAAGACCTGTGCTTCCCGAAGTTGATCCAACAAATCATCTAAGTGTGGAAGGGGGTACTTTTTCTTAATGGTGGCCTTATTCAACAACCGATAATCTATACACAGTCGGAGGCTTCCATCCTTCTTCCTTACAAACAGAACCGGTGCTCCCCAAGGTGAGACACTCGGTCTAATGAACCCCTTCTCTAGCAACTCTTCAGCTATTTCTTTAACTCTTCCAACTCAATTGGAGCCATTCTATACAATGGTTTAGATATCGGCTCAGTACTAAGCACTAACTCTATGCAAAATTCCATTTCCCTATCAGGTGTTAGCCCTGGTAAATCATCTGAAAAGACATCAGGAAAGTCCACAATTATGGGTATGTCCCTCAATTTCGGGTGTACCTTATTTATATCGATCACGTAGGCAATGAACCCCCACATCATTCTTTCCGCCGTTAGTGTCACAAGTTATCACATCAATATTCAACATAAGCATATAAATTCATCTCTCAAGTAGATTAAATAAAATCATACTATTTTCATTTATCATAATTATGTTCTTTCGATTCATTTCACAAATCTTACAACATGATTTTCTATCTCCGAAAACATCAAAGTCTTAGCATGACAGTCCATAACAACATGATTGGTAGCCAACCAATCCATTCCCAATATTACATCAAAATCATTCATATTCAATAAAATTAAATCGGTTGTCATTTCCTTTCCCTCTATCTTCAATTTACAATCCCTACATACATGCTCAATCAATTGACAATCATTCATGGGTTTGGAAATCATCAACATTTTATCCAACAATGTAGGTTTCACATGCTTCAACAATTTATGTACAAAGGAAGGCGATATGAAGGAATGTGTGGTACTAGGATCAAATAACACCAATGCTTCTAAATCAAAGATTAAGATGGTACCTTTAATCACATCCGTTGAAGCATCTACGGTTTCCTGATCCAGTGCATGTACTCTTCCTCTACTCACACCTACTGCCTGTTTCCCTGTTCTTCAGTCGTGGCCCTCCTCCTCAGGGCAGCTGTCTCAATTAGAGCTCTTTCTGGCTCCTAGCCCTTCTGTAGGGCAGTCTCAACCATCTTAGTATAAAATCTTGAAATATGTCTGGGCTTCCCACACCTATAACACACTGCGAGGGCCATCTGACATGGTCTAGTCCCATGGTATCTGCCACATTTCCTGCACCGCTCAGTAGTAGGCTGTGGTCCTCCAATAACCATACCCCTTGGTGCCGTCAAAGCTGGGTACATGGGAGGTCTAGCAGCTCTCTCCTGCACCTCCTCAATCTTAGGTCTCTTCTCAAAAAATCTTTGACTTCCTCTCTTGGCCACTCTTTCCATTCCAAATCTTTTTCGGTCTCTATCTCTTCTAACATTAATCTTCCCCAACTCGGAGGTATTCCTCTCAAAGTCTTGCTCGCATAACTGAGCCTTGTGCACTGCCTCCTTATAAGTCTGTAGGTCAAATGGGGCTAGTTTAGTCCGGATGGTCAATCTCAATCCATGAACGAACTTCTGGAACTTTCGAGTCTCACTACCCATCGCGTTCGGGTCATATCTCCCCAAAGACATAAACTTGGACTAATACTCATCCACAGTGCGGTTTCCCTGAACCAAATTCATAAATTCCATCCGTAATTTCCTCTGTGCAGTGGCTGGGATGTATTACCTCTTGAAAGCCTCTAAAAATATCTCTCATGTGATCTTGGAGTGTCTAGCCCTCAAAATAGCTTCGGTGGATCTCCACTAGTGCTCTGCTTCGCCTTTTAACATAAACACGACAAAGGCTACCTTCTCAGATGATGTACATCTAAAGAACCGATACAGTTTCTCCATCTTATACACCCAATCCTCCATAATAACCGGGTCCTTCACCCCTCTGAACACTAGAGGTTTCAACCCTTGGAACTCTCGCAATCTACTCAGCTCATAGTCATAACCCAAATCACTACCGCTCTGCTGTGGAACGATATGAGTAGTTGTATCTAGGACTGGAGGTGGTGTAACAATAGCAGTCTGAGGTCTCTCCGCTTCTGCAGCTACCTGTCCAGTAGCATTAGGCTGTGCTACGATACCTCGTCTATCACTAGCACCCAATACCTGCGTGACTATCTCCACCAGGCTCTCAATACTCTGCTCTATCCTAGCGAAGCGTGCCTTTGTATCTCTTGTTATCGCAGCAGAATATTGTGGAGCCGGATCCATTTATGGGTCCGCACGGCTCTCAGGCCTACCTCTACGGCCTCTAGAACGTGCTCTCGCCCCTCTACCTTTACGCGTAACAGGCATTCTGCCTAACTTCCTATATTCACAATCACTTATTAGACTCAATCTATCACGGTATACACAGTTATATCTAAACAAAAGCACAGTAATATAGGGATGTAACTTTCCTACGTTTTATTTATTGACTCACATCAGGCCAACCTGGCTCTAATACCAATATCTGTCACGACCCTATTTATCCAATTTGTCTAAAAATCAGTGTAAATTTTTCGTATTTTTTTCCTTTCCTTACTCGGTCATGAACAAACTCCTCACTACACAGTTGGGCTGTGAGTCAATAATAAACATCCCACAACATTCATTCTCAAATAAATCAAAATAAGTGTCATTCATTTCAAGTTAAGTTATACATGACACGTTTTCTAACTTTTACATCCCCCACATTACAATACAAATTGACTACTATGCTTGTACATTGTTTAGATACAAAAAGAATCTCTGTGTGCATACCTCTGGGTGATGGAGATGCAGCGGATGACTCAACGAAATGCCTCAGTCTACACTGGGCCACTATGTACGCTCTGTAGAGGGGGAAAGTAGAGAGGGATGAGCAACCACACACTCAGTAAGGCAATAATACAAGCATGGTAGATAACTACTCTATCTACATGATGATAATGTTATGCATAAATCATTTACAATTAGAGCATGAGGAAATAAATCTATGCCATATGAATATACATATATCATGTAAAGAAAACATGGAAAACATGGAAAACATGCATATAAAACATGAAATCATCATCATGTAAAACCTCTCATGCTTGTCTTTATCAAACCTCAAGTAAAAAAGGAAATTCATTAAGAAACATCCTTTAAAGTTCATCTCTATCTTAAAACACAATAAAATCCCATCACAATCATTTTTCATCTCAAACATCATTATCATTTCTCAATCAAAATCCCACAAGGCTCGACCTCTCGCTCGGGTCTACCTTGGACAATCAAAATCATACTTATATATCAAAACCATGTGGTACTATGTAATATCAAGTGAAATAGGTCACTATATCTCAAGGACTATGTTGGCCAACTATGTCATAAATCATCCCAGACCACACGCATCTAGGTATTCGGGGTATCATGCTGGTACGAAGGTGGGTTAGTTCTTCGCCAGACTTTCTCATCACATAACCACCATACGATACATCGTACTCCATGTGATATACATGGTACAACATACTCCGTAGGCCCATATCATGATTAGGGGTACCAGTCGTAGGTCTTATCTACCCCATACCAAGTGTAACTTCCATTGTCTCAAGTGCACGTGGAGCTTTCCGTACCCATGTAAGAGAGCTTCCCCTCCCACTATGGCTTGAGGATATTATGCTTGAGGGTCTTACCGTAAGTGAGCCTCCCCACCAAACAAAGCCTCCTCGCCCACTCTGGCTTGAGGATGTTGGGCTTGAGGATCTTACCACAAGAGAGCCTCCAACCGAACAAAGCCTCCATGCCCTTTCTGGGCTTAAGGATGTAGGGTTTAAGGATCTTACTAGCTTCCATGGCATCATACGTACCACAGTGTGAAAACCCATACGAGCTAAGCTCTAGCACGATACATGCATCATAGATAAATCACCTCATACGAGCAACGCTCTAGTACGACATTTATGTATCAAAACATGAGAACACCATGTACGAGCATAGCTCAAGTACAGTTATATGCATAAGAAAACCACTCGAAAGCCACGTACGAGTAGAAGCTCCACTACGGTTTATAAAACATCATCATAGTTTCCAAATCAAGGTGCGAGCTAAGCTCCAACATGTTTTATACAAATGAAGGCATCAAAATCAGCGCGAGCGAGACTCTAGCGTAATTTATATCTCACAAATATGATAGGTGGCTCATACACCATCAAAATAAATCCCAAAATCGGGTTTAGCACCTCACACGTGCTATTTCACGCAATCATTCAGACACTAGCCAGCCTATCCATTAATTTGTTCAAAACCAAGCATTGTGTTATGTGAAAACATTTCAAACACAGGGTTTATGCATTTATTAGCCTTACTATCCTTTTGTATAATAATAGTTTCCAAAACTAAATCTCATACATACTCGTAGCTATTCGCATGCATCATCAATCATTTTCTCAAACAGTTATGCGTTTCATAAACGTCATATATCCACCCACAAAATATGAACAGCTATCTCTACATACTTACAGAATTCCCTTACCTGGAATCGTGTCGCGTGATTCCACTTCCTTAGAGCTGCTTAATTATGCGTCTTGATTCGTCTCTAACGAACTCTTCAGAACTATGCAAAATCGTATATCGCATCAATTTATTTCAATTCAACATAACTCTTGTGTTTGCTATAGTCAATTCAACCTATAGCCTCTATTAATCCTTATAAGGCCTAGTTTTATCGTTCTACTCATACCTCAAGTCTATTGATTTCTTTTAGGCCTATTGATTCATACCAAATCGATATTAATCGATATTAAACTCGTAGTGTTCATATCTCATCAATTTCTTCATTATGACATTTTTATCAAACACCTTACATACTTATTTCCATAAATCCTCTAAACTCACAATGTGGCTTCATTTAACCACTGCAAATCATTCATATTACTTCAATAACAACTTATCAAAATCCATAAACCACCAACTCATCAAAATCACACTTTCTCACACTAGATTCATTTCATTTCCTATGTTACATACGTTCCACCACATCCTAATTAGTTTTATCCCTTAATACACATGCAAATCGACTCCAAAACCATTAAATAGACTTGGGCTGAAGTATTAGAAACTTACCAAATCTAGCTTCTCTTCTTGCTTCGAAGAAAAATACACCTTACTCCTTCAATCCAACAAATGGGGTTTTGAATCCAAAGTAGGTTATTCTTCTCTTTGATAGGAATAACTTTGTATCTAATAGGCTTTCCTCAAATCTTACTGAAAATGGGAGGCTTTTAGGAAGAGAAATCTAGGTTTTGGGTTGAAATGTAAGAAATGGGGGTTGTTTCCGTGATTAGGATATTTCACTGCTCCTATTTATAGAAATTGCATAATGAGATCGATTTGTTGAAGTAGGAGATCAATCTGGTCCTCTTAAATCCTTCATTTTCATGCCAGTTTGAACGCATGAGATCGATCTGTCGAGGGCTTGAGATCGATCTGTCCTAGGCAGTAGCTTAAAAAGATCGATCTGCATCCAGGGGAGATCGATTTGCTCCAACCCGAGAGCTAAGGAAATCAATCTGTTCGTACCAAAATTAATCTTCTCATTACAGAATGTTTAGCAGATCGATCTGGCTCCATTGGAGATCGATCTGGCCTATTCCATTGCTTGAATAAGAGCATTTTGGGCTCATCCTATGAGATCGATCTGACCTTCATATTTTCAGATTTTTCTGTAGTTTTCTGTAGCAACTCTTACCCAACTTCATACATTTTACTGTCATAGTCATTTTCTCAGCTATCCACCTTTGAGACTTGCAATTGACATCCATTCATACCTTATACATATTAAAACTTGTATGCATTCTTTGTATAATCCAAGGTATACAATTCATAGCTAAATGGAAGTACAATTACTTATGCAATTCATGCAACTTCATTTCATTAGCTGCACTACTCATTTTGAGCTCTAATCACATTCATCACTTATAAAAGCTCATTCCTTCATATTCATATAAAATGAAACTTGTATGTACATTGAATCCATGGACTTATACCACTTATGTTTTACATTGCAAATACATCACCATACTCATGATTTCATAAAGTTTACATCCAAAATACGGGTCTTACAGAATCTTTGGATTGAAGGAGCAAGGTGTTTTCCCCAATTTTGGCCAAAAGAGAAAGGTTAAGCTAGGTGAGTTTTTAATACACCAACTTCAATTATGTTAATCTAGATATTTTTATGAGTTGATTGGTGTATGTATGGTTGGCTGAAATGTCTTTGAGCATGCTTAATCATCCATGACCAAATATGGGTTTAGTGTGAGAAAGTGAGTTATGGTTGATTTAATGATGAATTGATTATACTATGGTGTTGGTGATGTTATATGCATGATTTTGAGATGGTTTTGTGAAATCAGTTTATGGAATTGGATGAAGTTATGAAGTGTGCATATAAGGTGTTTGTGAAAATGCATGAATGAATGGAAAACTAAGGTTAAAGTATCCATGCTAAGTGCTTGATAAAATAACTAAGTGAGTTTGCTAGCCAAATTGGTTAGGAATGGCGTGATGATGGACAGCGTTCAGCCATGGTGGCATAATAGGTGTTCGGCCACCATGCCATGGCCGAGTGTGATCATGGGCCAAGCTTGATGCAATCGACCCAATAAGGTCAATGGGCCTAGAATTTTGTCCAATAAGAGATAATGGGCCTAGGTAAAATGAATATTGTTGTGTGAATGAGCTTAAATTGTGGGTAAAGCCATTAAGGTGTAATTGGTCCTAATAAGAGCAAATAGGCCCAATAAGATTTATTGACCATGATAAAGTTAGAATAATGAGTTATCGATGTTGACTGATGTGATTGATGAATATTTGTAGCTCCCGAGGATATATCCGAAGCCAATTAGACCCAATCACGAAAAGCGAGAAATGAGGAAGAAGTAGCTTCCGAGTGATTTGAGGTAAGGGAATTTGGTTGGCTTATAGAGATATCTGTACGCGTTTTCGAGCGCATTTACAATTTCCTAAAAATGTCTGAGGGTCATAGAAAAGAAATAATGTTTTAAGGGGTCTAGAATGGTAAATTATCATTTTCCCCTAGGAAGGGCAAAAAAATTGGGATTTTAGAAAAGATCATGAAAAGCAAGAACAGGATGTTCTTGAGTCTTTTGTTGCTTTTAGCATGTGGATAGGTAGGCTGGCTAACATTTAAATGGTTAGCAAAAAATAGCTTGAATTGATTTTAATAACCATTCTTTCCAAAGAAATTAGCCACCTACATGGGTTTTATGGAAATAAAGCGTGTTGTGGCGTTGCTCGCACGAGATTTGACATTTTCATACATGCATTAGTGCTGGAGCTATGCTCGCCCTAGAGTTTTACAAACATGAGTGCTGGAGCCTAGCTCGCACTAGTTTTCACATTAATTTTATGACATAGTGCTAGAGCGATTCTCGCACTAGATGTTCACTACACATTTACAGCCATGCTAGAGCTTTGCTCGCACGTGATTTTATGACATGTTGGGAGCCGTGCTGGGAGCTTCCAGTAGACTTTGTGTCACACCTATTAAATAAGCTCGCACATGCGTTTTGAGATGTGGCATGATTTGATATGATGATATTGGTCCACGGAGTACATTGTACCATGCATGTAGAATGGAGTACGTTGTACCGTGCTTGGATATTTAGATATACCATCTTCGGAATAGGTAAAATCTGCTATGCACTAGCGGGTAGGACGTGACCCACCTCCTGTGCTGAAGCAGATAGGCGTGATACCCCGTACACTAGGATCCGTGTAGCTTGGGATCATAGAGGATATGGCCATAGTCCTAGATATTACCCTTATTATTTGCCTAATCTCACATGTCACCTAGTTTACGATAATTACATGATTTAAATTGTTTTGTGGGTTGGGACAGTCCGAGGGAGGGGCTAAGTCCTGACGGATGGTGATTTGGTACTAAATTGAATAACATGAACTGATTTAAGTGCATATTGCTTGATGATTTTTCATGCTTTATTTACCGACTTGGGCACTGCATTTGAATAGTATGAACTGTTTTAAGTGCACCTCGCATGATGATTTTCCATGCTTTATTTACCGACTTGTGCACTGATTTGAATAGCATGAACTGCTTTACATACCATGAACATGTGCATGAACTGATTTTTTATGTATGACATGTAACTGTGTGGTTTATGCATGGCATCATGATCATGTAGATAGTACAGTTATCTACTTGCTCGCATGATTGCCTTACTGAGCATGTGGTTGCTCACCCCCCTTATTCTCCCCATCTATAGAGTAGTTTTAGTAGATTGAGAGCGACTGAGGATTTGATTTCAAGTGTCCGCTGCATCCCATCATATAAAGGTATACGCATTTGTACAATTTTGTATCTAGACATGCAATAGCACAGTAATATTTTGAATGTAATATTTAGGGATGTAAAGAACTGTAAACACATGTAAAATCGCAACTCTGACTATGAAATGCAAGTGTTTACGTTTAAATAAAATGTGAATTGAAATGGTATGGTTGGATGACATTAACACCGATGCACAACCCAACTGTTGGTGGTGAAGCTGTTCACAATCGAAGGAAGGTAAGAATAATGGATCAAAAATGGTAGCGATTTTTGGTAAATTAGGGGTTATGATAGAGGTGGTATCAGAGTCGAGTTGGTCTGATGTGTGTCAGTGTTAGTAATTAGGAAAATTACATTCCCATGTTACTGTGCTTGTTTAGATACAACTGTGTATATCGAGATGGGTTTAACTAAGAAATGGTTGTGAATGTAGGAATATGAGCATTATGCCTAATACCAGTCACGGTAGAAGGGCGAGAGCACGAGCTAGAGGCCGTAGGGGTAGGCCTGAGAGCCGCGCTGAGCTATCATCACATGAGACTCAGGAAGAGATAGAGGTGGAAGCTGATGTTGAGCATGCCCCACAGGGTTCGACAGAGAGACTGGAGAGTATTGAGGCACGCTTCGCGAGGATATAGCAGAGTATAGTGACGATTTTGGAGTTGTTTGCCTAGTCGATACATGGAGTTGGGGGCAGACAGGGTCTAGCTGCACAGGGTGATGCCGAACATGCAGCTGCTCCTGAGATGCCTGCACAGCTTGTGAGACTCGTATTTTTGTATGACCTTCCTTATGATTCACACGTTGTATGACATTATTTATGTAATGGAATCATAAGACGAATGATTTTGATCATATAAATGTGAATGAAGTAGTTAGACATGTACGTAAAATGAGGAAAATGGTAAATAGGTCAAAAGACCCGAAATTTAGTATCAAATCGGTAAGAAATTGTCATCTTAAATATGGATTTAGGAAATCTTGATCAATAAAGAAGAAATCATTGAATTATGAGTCCAATTGTTCAAGATACGAATTTATTACGATAACCCAAAATTTTCACCCCGAGAAATTATTTCGAAATGTAGAAATAATACTCCGAAAAATTTTTAATAAAATAAGATAAATATATATTTAATTAATTAAATATATAAATATATTGGTGTAGATGATTTTTTTTGTAAAAATAATATATTTTATTATATTAAAATAATAATAATAATATAATGTATTATATATATAATAATAAAAAAATGCAATTGAAAAAAAAGAAAGAAAGAAAACAGAACTGGAAATCGCGAAAAACGCGAAACAGGAAAGAAGGAAGACAACTGAGGGAGATGCCCTGCTCTGACTAGCCACCGACGAGAGAGACGGCAAGCGACGATCGGCAAGAGAAGCTCGACCACATGAGAGCCACCAGGCACCAGCACGCGCCGACTACGCCGGAAAGAGGAGATCAGCAGGGAGATTGTCAAGGAGATCCGACAGCCTGAGCGTTGATCGGTCCGATCCAAGGCCAGTCGAAGGTTCCCAAGCCAGAGACAAGCCACGTAGTGGCAAGAGGGAGTCGAGAACCGGTCGAAAACACCACGAACGACGAAGGAATGAGTGAACTGGTACGGACCGATTCAGTGTAGTGAAACTATGCTGAACCGGACCGGACCGGTTCAGCCAAGGAAGAAAGGGAAAAAGAGAAAAAAAAGAAAAAGAGGGAAAAAAGGGGGAAAAAGAATTTAATGATACACGAGACTATGAGTAAGCTGGTAAGCTGTCAAAACTGACCGATTTAATTTTTGAAAAATTTATTTAAATTTATATTTGATCAAAATTGACCCGGGTTGAATATATATTTGTGTAGCTTGACGATGATAATTCTATTAAAATAGAATTATTTGTGCTTAATTTCTTAATTAATTATTTTAATCCCCATATTATTTTATTAATTATCCCCTCAATTTAATTAAAAATTCTGTTATGTGTAGGTAAATTAAATTAGGATGAATTTTAGTCGTTTCGATAGAAAATAAGCTGAAAATGAGCTAAAAGATATTGGACCACTACCATTTCGCAGTTTGAGTCACCATTCGTTGTAGAGACGTGTGATGTCGAGTTTTTGTATTTTATTCGTCTCGAAAATATAAGATCGATGGATACCGTGCCCAACTTCCGGAAGACACACGTCGGACCATATCGCACATCCAAGTGGACAAAAAGACAAGTGACGTGGAAATATATTTTCTGAAGCGAATGGAATGAAGACAAGTGGCGAAACAATGCCTACTCATCTAGGATTAAAAAAATTACATTTGTACCCCCAAGTTTGTGTATAAATAGAACATGATGAGCAATTGAAAAAAGGAGTAGTCTAGGTAGAGTAGAAGTAGTGCTAGGTTAAAGTTTTTATTTTCTAGGTTTTAGTTTTTACCTTTCCCGTTAGTTCTTTTGGTGGCAGCCACAATTTGAGAATTTTAGCAAGCTTTAATTTTTTTCCTTCGACACATTTTACCTCTTTAATGAAAAGTTCTGTTTTATTAGTTTCATTTACTTTTCTGTTTTGATTTCATCTTTGCGTAAAAGGTTGAATGGAGAGGAGGCTCGGCTGATAGGAGGATTACTCTACAATTTTTATTCAACTTCTCCCGGCTTTTATTTTTTTTTATTTTATAGCTTAAGTTGATGAACAGTCGAGAAGAGTGAGGTAGAAGGCCGGGTGACAGGCGATTTCTCTTCATCCATTATATTGCTTTTTTTTTTAATCTTCCATTGTTTTATTTAATTTCTGTTTTCCTTAGCTTCTGTTAATGTAATACATTCAAGCTTTAATTATACTCAATTTCTTTTTGATGTTGCCTACCTGACAGCAACAGTGCTTTGTCTTACACGTGATCGGATTGCACTGTTGACGGTTAATTCAATCGTCACAGTTTGCTCCACGTGTTCTTCGTATATCCTGCAAAAACAACAGGAATCAGAGGGGGCAGGGATAATTCCCTGCACGCGCACTCCGACGATCAAGTTAGTGATCGGAGTTGTGTATGTAAGAAAAGGGGAATTTATTGCTTAAATCAGAGTGTTTAAGTGCTTCTCCCTGTTTTTCTCTTTTTTGGATCGGATCTCTGGATCTGGTCCCCCTTCAGAGGACTCACCTCATATTTATAGGCTTCTGAGTCGGTTCGGGCTGAGGCCCAGGCGCGTGTCTGGGCCGCGACAGAGTGATAGAGCATTCTGTCGCGCGTCTGTGCGAGAGACTCTGGGGACTCTGGGTACTCTGCCCCAGGCCATGCGGGAGACTCTGGGTACTCTACCCCAGGCCATGCGGGAGACTTTGGGGACTCTGCCCCAGGCCGTGCGGGAGACTCTGGCTGTGCGGGGGCTCTGCCCCAGGCCGTGCGGGAGACTCTGGCGCATACGGTGCGGGAGACCCCTGTCGGGGACCTCTACCGCGGTCTGTGCGGGAGACTCTGGCGACTCTGCCCCAGGCCGTGCAGGAGACTCTGGCTGTGCGGGGGCTCTGCCCCAGGCCGTGCGGGAGACTCTGGCGCATACAGTGTGGGAGACCCCTGTCGGGGACCTCTACCGCGGTCTGTGCGGGAGACTCTGGCGACTCTGCCCCAGGCCGTGCGGGAGACTCTGGCGCATACAGTGCGGGAGACCTCTGTCGGGGACCTCTACCGCGGTCTGTGCGGGAGTCCTGTGCCGTGCATGGGCGATGGAGATCTGTCGCTAACGATGCGCGGCAGACTGTGAGGCGATAGACTCCTCTCGCGTCAAACACTCTGTCGCACATCTGGGAACGGTGTCGCATAGTGCTTCTGTCGCCAATCTGCCACGTGGCCTGTTCTTGGATCGACACGTGGCAGGCAGATAGTTGTACACGTGGATCTGGTGACACGACCACATCACTTTTTAATTTAGACCAAATAAAATCAGTGTTCTTCTTTCTTATTTTCATATTCTGTTTTGCTTCATTTACTATTTCATTGATATCTTACTATTTTCAGCTTCAAATCCCTTATGTTTTCTATTTAAGAATTCCTGTTCTAGGCTTATGTGTTCG
This sequence comes from Firmiana major, assembly GCA_033439115.1. Taxonomy (NCBI): domain Eukaryota; kingdom Viridiplantae; phylum Streptophyta; class Magnoliopsida; order Malvales; family Malvaceae; genus Firmiana; species Firmiana major. The sequence goes on along the minus strand of CM065908.1, from coordinate 36,233,055 downwards.
TTCTGCGTCAGTCTTTCTTTTTCTACGTGGCAGTGTTGGAATTGGCTTCTGGCGTGAACCTGCTGGGTGAGACGATGGCTCTAGGAGCATGATTGGAGGTTGTAACGTGTACTGGCGGTTCAGTGAAGCAAGCAGTGAGGTGATTACAGCTGCTGTGTTTCTAGACTGTGGGTTATACCTGAAGACACAACATCAACTTTATGCTTCAGTCGGTTATATGATGGAGGCATGACATTGGAAACGTGTTGCTCGGCAGGGGCTGAAGCTGATGTTTCGATTTCAGCTGGTGTTTTAGTCAGTGTGTTTAGCTTCTGTTCGATCTTTTTCTTTCTTTTATTTCAGGACAGTGGCGTGGTTGCCGGATTGCTGCTACTCCCTGTTGCTGGATATTACCTGGTGCACCCCGTTCTATAGCATGAGACATATGTAAAGCAAGCAAAGACGAGGCTGCTGCATTGTGTTTCCATTCGGGAATTGCATAACACTATCTCTATAGGGGAGGATGTCGCGGGTTGCAGAGTACCTGGGGTGTGCACAGTACAGTGCACGGTCGGGGCAGATGATTGAATAGAAATTTGGTTAAGGGCGTGTTTGGCACCTGTTAATTGTTACAAGTTGTTATCATGTTTTATTTGCTAAATATATATTTTTTTATTTATGCCTCTTATTATTAGTTGTTAGCTTCGGTAAAAATAATTTTAAATTAATTTGCATGTTCATCAATTGTTTTTGCTTATTAGTTTAAAATTTTAAGGTAGAGTTTATGTATTGCATTTAGGATTAAAAATTAGTGGTAGAATTATTTTATGCATTTTTAAGTTAGTTTTTATTTTAAATTTAAAAATCCAAAAATATTTTAGTTCTCAAGCATTATTTAGATTTTGTTTTATTGTTAGTAATTAGTTAGAGTTAGATTTAATTTAGGATCACTTTATAGGTAGTTAATTTATTAGTTTGATTTAAGAATTTCTTTAGGTTAATAGAAATTTTATTTTATTAGACTTTAGGCTAGTTTAATTTGTATTTTTATTAATTAGTTTAATTACATGCATATTTTATTCTAGGATGGTTTAATTTTAGTTTAATTAATTTTGTTTCTTTATTTTCATAATTTGCATTTTAGTTTAATTGCGTTAATTAATTTTAACTGTTTTAATTATCTTTTGTAGGTTAGTGCTTTTAACTGCTTGGAGCACTGTAAGTAATTTTAGCTCTGCTTGATTTTCTTTATTTTATAGCTTTTATTATTTTCAATTTTGTTAGCCTTGTAGATCACCCATTAAAATTCATAATTTGCTAGGATATACTTAGGGTAAGATTAATCGGTACTTAATTAGACAATTCAACTTCTCTGTGGGATAATAATCAGGGACTCAAATTCCATTATTACTTGTACGACCCGTGCACTTGCGAATAGAATGTCTAGGTCACTTAGAGTGGGCACTAATTTGTATCAGACGATAGACGACGAACGTGAGCTTGATCAAGCCTCGCATTTCGTACCCACGTAAAATCTCGGGTAAGTAAATCTTATTTACGACAATTTGTGTAATGATTTGCATTAGGAATTTATAAGTTACGAATAAATTTCCATATAAAATAAATTATTTTTGGAATTTTGAAATCGATTGTCGTGAATGATAGTACGAGCTATCTAGATAACCTAAAAAAAGGCCCAATAAGTGTTGATGGGTCCAATGAGCCCAATAGGCCTTGATGACGTAAATAGTAAGTGGAAAAAGGGGCTTCAAAACGGATTAAGGTCCATTAAGGTGCGATCGGGCCCAATAAGAGTAAATTGGCTCAATTAGTTAAATTGACTGTAGTAAATGCGAGAATTATATTTATTGGGTTAAATTGACGTGATAAATAATTATTTGCAGCTCCAGAGACTGGATTAGGCCCAAATCAGATTGGACGAGCCTCCGACAGTGGAATTTAGCTACGCGCTCGACGTGATTTGAGGTAAGTGAATTTTGTAAGTGCTTAGAGATATCTATACGTATTTTTGAGGGGATTTACATGGCCTAGAATTTCTTAAAGTATCTAAAAATGAAATATTAATTTATACAAAAATCGAGGCATCGGTTGAACAAGACGATTTTGCCCCTGGGAGTAAAATTTACAAAAAGGGTAGTAAGACTAATAAATTTGCATGATTATCATGTTTTGATGTTTTATATGAATGTATTGCTTTGATTTCAGCAGATTTGTGCATAGGTTGGCTGTTGATTTCATGATTTATATGAAATGGTACATGTTAGGTACCAATTGCGATTTTAAATATGTTTTATAAAAAATTGAGCCACATATCATATTTATACGAGTAAAAAGAGTGCTGGAGTCTTACTCGCACTAAATTTTATTGATTTATTACTCATAAAAAGCCGTACCGGAGCGTTGCTTGCACGAAGATTTTTGTATGTGTGTAAAATCGTGCTAGAGCTTTGCTGGCACTAGATTTTAGATATCATGATATGCATAGTGTCGTGCTGGAGCTTCGCTTGCACTAGACGTGATGTGAAATGCATAGACCCGTGCTGAAGCCTCCTGTAAACTGCGTCACAAAAAGATGATATGCTCGCACGTATACCTTAAGACATGGGCTGGTTATCGACATAGTATGGGGTGGATAAGACCTACGATAGGCACCCCCAGACTATCATATGGGTCCACAGAGTACGTTGTACCGGGTATGTCACACGGAGTACACTGTACCGTGTAGTCATGACGACTAGCTGATGTGACTTGATATTCTGGCGGGTAGGATTTAACCCCATCTCCCGTTGCAGTTGTGATGCCTCGCACACTGGGATCCGTGTAGCCTGGGATCACAGGGACATAGTATGGCCATAGTCCTCGATTTTTCATATAGTAACTTACATGCCTCACATGATATCATATGGTCTGAATAGACCAGGGCAGGCCCGAAGGAGGGGCAATGTCCTGATTTATGTTTTTAAATGAGGTGCGATGTAATGAATCAAGGTATTCCCGAGGGGTGAGTTTAGCCTTGACATGGTTGTTTTATGATGAAACAAATAAGTTTTAATATGACGAGCATGAGATGTCATACATGATGATTTCTCCATGTTTGTTTTATATGTCTGATTTCATGATTTCTCTTATATGATAGATATATACATGTGGCATCATTTTAGTCTTACCTCATGCTCTAGATGTAAAAGATTTTATATCATGACATTATAAGCACGTAGATAGTATAGTTATCTACCTGCTTACATTATTGCCTTACTGAGCAAGTTGTGCTCACCCTTTCACTTTCCACCCTCCACAAAGCATCCACAGTAGTTGAGAGCGGGTAGAGACTGCATTCCTGGTTGTCCACTGCTTCCTATCGCGAATCAAGTATACACATCGTACAGTTTTGTATCTAAACATATAATAGCACAGTTTTGTAAATGAATGTAATTATGAGGGATGTAAATATATGAAAACATATGTACATACAGTTTTATAACATATGTAATTATTATTACACTGTCTGAGATTCTAGCATTATTACTATGGTAAGAATGATTTGATCAAACGAGATAAGCATTGAGATTATTACTGGCTCATAGCCCAACTCGTCTAAAATGAAATTGTCACGAGGAGGTGAGATGTATAGAAACAAAAAATGAAAAATTTGTAGTGATTTTTGGTAGAACGAGTAATGACAGAGGTGGTATCAAAGCTAGTGTTGGTTGGATATGAGTCGGTAATAATAGTTAAGAAATTAAATCCCCATAGTACTATGCTTTCTTTAGATATAACTGTGTATATCAAGATGGGATAAGACTAATAAATGGTTATGGATGCAGGAATTTAGGCATTATGCCTGTCACCCGCCGTGGTAGAGGGGCAAATTCACGTGCTAGAGGTCATAGAGGTAGGCCTAAGAGTCGTGCAGAGCCACAAACTAGTCAGGCTCCACAGAGCCCAGTTGAGAGACCATGGGATACTGAGGCACGCTTTGCTAGGATTGAGATAGTTGCACAGACGTTAAGGGCTAGTGATAGACGAGGTCCAGTCGGGCAGCCTACTACTACTGGATAGACAGTTGCAGAAAGACCTCAGACTACAGAGACTGTTACACCACCACCAGTTCAGGATACAACTTCTCCTATTGATCCACAGTCGAGCGGTAGTGATTTGGGTTATGACCGTGAGCTGGACAGATTACGATAATTCCAGGAGTTTAGACCTCCAGTTTTTAGAGGGGTGAAGGACCCGGTTATTGCAGAGGATTAGATATATGAGATGGAGAAGTTGTATGGGCTTTTTAGGTGTACATCGACTGAGAGGGTTGCCTTTGCCGTATTTATGCTGAAGGGCGAGACAAAGCATTGGTGGAGGTCAACTGTGTCTATTCTGAGAGTCGGACACCCAGAGATTACCTGGGAGATATTTTTAGAGGCCTTTAGAAGGCAATATATTTCGGCTACTACACAACGGAGGTTACAGATGGAGTTTATGAGTTTGGTTCAAGGGAACCACTCGGTTGATGAGTATGAGTCGAGGTTCATATCCTTGGGGAGGTATGACCCGAATACATTGAGCAGTGAGACTCAGAAGGTCCAAAAGTTCATAGATGGATTGAGACCAACCATCATATCTAGATTAGCTCCGTTTGACATCTCTACTTATGAGGAGGCAGTGCACATGGCACAGCTGTGTGAACAAGATTTTGAGTGGAGTGCCTCTGAGTTAGGGAAGGTCAGTATAGCTAGAGACAGAGATCGAAAGAGATCCGAGGGGATAGAGTGGTCAAGAGAGGAGGACGACTCTTTGAGAAGAGGTCGAAGATCGAGGAGATATGATAGAGGATTGATAGACTTGTATATCCGACTTTAGCACCTCTGAGAGGTATAGTCATTGGAGGACCATGACCTATGACCGAGTAGTGTAGGTGATGTGGTAGATTTCATAGTACCAGGCCTTATCCGATGACTACTGGAGTATGTTTTCATTATGGGAATCCGGGTCATGTTATAAGAAACTGTCCCAAGATGATTGAAACTGCCCCACAGAAGAGCAAAGAGCTAGAGAGAGCTCCTGTTAAGACTCTTGCTCCGAGGAGAAGAGCCACTGCCAAGGAGAAGAGGAGGCAGGTTATGGGCAGAGGGCGAGTACATGCATTGGATCAGGACACCGCAGATGCTTCAGCGGATGTGATTAAAGGTACCATCCTAATTTTTGATTTAGAAGCATTTATGTTATTTGATTCTGGTACCACACATTCCTTCATATCGCCTTCATTTGCACATAAGTTGTTGAAGCATGTACAACCTACATTGTTAGATAGAATGTTGTTAATTTCTACACCTATGAATGATAGTTAGTTGACTGAGTATGTATATAGGGATTGTAGGCTGAAAATAGGGGGAAAGCATATGTGAGTCGATCTTGTCTTACTGGATATGAAGGATTTTGATGTAATTTTAGGAATGGATTGGTTGACTGCAAACCATGCTGTTTTAGATTGCTATGCTAAGACAGTAATGTTTTTAGGGATAGATAGCCTTACTGTAAGTTTTGCTAAAAAAAAATAAAAAGGAATATGATTATTGCAATTAGAAAAAGTATAGTTGTAATTCACCATATTTGCAAGGTAAATTTATTTATTAATAATGGATACTTATATGATGAATTATGTTGCTAATGGTGGTAATGGTATTTTGAAAGGTTCATTGCATATGTGGTTGACATAGATGAGGCACGTCCGGAATCGAGAGACATTTCAGTGGTGGTAAAGTTTCCTGATGTTTTTCGGATGATTTACCAGGGTTACCGTCGAACAGGGAAGTGGAGTTCTGTATTGATTTGGTACCTAGTAAAGAGTTGATATCTAGACCACCGTATAGGATGGCTCCAGTTGAGTTAGAGGAGCTGAAGAAGCAGTTACAGGAGTTGCTCGAGAAAAGGGTTTATTAGACCGAGCGTTTCACCTTGGGGAGCTCCGGTCTTGTTTGGGAGGAAGAAGGATAGGAGCCTCCGACTGTGTATAGACTACAGAATGTTGAATAAGGCTACCATCAAGAATAAGTACCCCCTTCCATGCATTGATGATCTATTGGATCAACATTGGGGAGCACAAGTCTTTTCTAAGATAGATCTGCGATCTAGGTACCATCAGTTGAGGATACGGAGTGGAGATATACCCAAGACAGCATTTCATACCCGATATGGTCACTACGAGTTCTTGGTTATGCCATTCGGATTGACGAATGCCCCCGTAACATTTATGGCTTTGATGAACGATCTGTTCAAGCCATACCTAGACCAGTTTGTGATAGTTTTCATTGATGATATATTGGTTTATTCCAAGTCCAGGGAAGATCATGAGCAGCATCTGAGGATACTTTTGTAGATCCTCCGAGAGAAGCAGTTGTATGCCAAACTCAGTAAGTGTGACTTTTAGTTAGAGCTGATTTCATTTCTGGGCCTTATTGTATCGAGGGATGGGGTAGCAGTAGATCCATCCAAGATTGAGGTAGTTGTTCAGTGGGAATAGCCCATCATAGTCATCAAGATCAGGAGTTTTCTAGGATTGGTAGGTTATTATCGGAGATTTGTAGAGGGTTTCTTCAGACTAGCTGCTCCGTTGGCACGTCTCACGCGAAAGGATGTTGAGTTTATATGGGATGATGCATGTGAGAGGAGTTTTCAGGAGCTTAAGCGTCAGTTGACCACTACTCCGATTCTCACCATTCCTACCAGCTCAAGAGGTTTTCTGTGTATACGGATGCATCACACCTGGGACTAGGCTGTGTACTTATGTAGGATGGGAAGGTAGTTGCCTATGGATCTAGACAGAAAAGGATCACGAGAGGAACTACCCGACCCACGATTTAAAGTTGGCGACCGTGGTGTTTACTTTGAAGATATGGCGCCACTATCTCTATGGTGAAAAATTTCAGATATTTACGGACCACAAAAGCCTCAAGTATCTATTTTCGTAGAAAGAGCTAAATATGAGATAAAGAAGATGGCTCGAGCTTCTGAAGGACTAGGATTGTGAGATCTTGTACCACCCGGGTAAGACAAATGTAGTTGTTGATGCCTTGAGCAGGAAGAGACTTGGGTTGGTATCATTTATGATGGTTCAAGAACACGAGTTGTTAGAGCAGTTCGCGAACCTCAATTTTGATGTAGCCCCATCAGATACAAATAGATGTGATGTTGCGGCTAGTTTGAGATTGGAGCCAAAGTTGATTAGTCGTATTCGACAGGCTTGGCAGAGTGATAGACAGTGTATCAATTGTTTGAGTCAAGTACAGACAGGTGTGGGTACTGATTTTGAGCTGAGTACAGGTGGATTACTGAGGTTCAGGGGTACAGTATGTGTTCTCTAGGATCCAGAGATAAGGAGATTGATTTTATTAGAGGCTCATTCAACATGATATACGGTACATCTGGGGAGCACGAAGATGTATCAAAATCTCCAAAGAGTTTATTAGTGGTCTGGGATGAAGAGAGACATCGCAGAGTATGTCGTTAGATGTCTCATCTATCAGTAGGTAAAGGTGGAGCATCAAAAGCTTGTAGGACTATTGAAGCCTCTACCGATACCGACATGGAAGTGGGAGCACGTTACCATGGATTTTGTGATGGGTTTACCGAGGGCCCACAGAGGTCATGATGCCATCTGGGTGATTGTGGATAGGATGACGAAGTCAGCCCATTTCTTAGCTATGAGAGCTACTGATACTCTGAGTACGTTGGCGAACTTGTTTGTTCGAGAGATAGTACAGCTGCATGGTGTTCCAGTGAGTATTGTTTCTGATCGGGATGCCCACTTCACTTTCCACTTTTGGGAACATTTTTAGGAAGCGATGGAGACCCAGCTGAGTTTTAGCATCGCTTTCCATCCTCAGACAGATGGTCAGTCAGAGAGGACTATACAGACTATGGAGGATATGTTGAGAACGTGTGTGTTGGATTTTAGAGGCTCTGGGATGACCACTTGCCACTAGTCGAGTTTCCCTACAACAACAGTTATCACTCGAGTATCGGGATGGTACCATATGAGGCACTGTATGGACGCAGATGTCGGTCCCCTATTGGATGGAAGGAAGTTGGTGACAGACAGTTTTTTTCTCCTAACTTGGTTAGACAGGCCTCTGAGGATGTTCGAGTGATATGTGAGAGGTTACGGACAGCTCAGAGTCGACAGCAGAGTTATGCTGATAAGAGACAGAGACCACTAGAGTTTACCGTATGTGAGTCAATATTTTTAAGGGTTTCTCCTTCTAAGGGTATTACGAGGTTCGGGAAAAAGGGTAAGCTGAGTCCTCGTTATATTGGACTCTTTGAGATTCTGGAGCAAGTGGGAGATAAGGCTTATAGGTTGGCATTGCTGCCAGAGTTAGCAGGTGTTCATAACGTCTTCCACGTCTCTATGCTTTAGAAGTACAATCCGAATTCGACGCACGTGATTAGCTACGAGTCGTTGGAGCTCAGCGAGAGCATGTCATATGTCGAGAGATCGATTCAGATATTGGATAGGAAGGGGGAGGTATTGCAGTCCAAGACGATCTCTCTCGTGAAGGTTCTTTGGCAGTATCACACTCCGAAGGAAGCTACTTGGGAGTTAGAGAGTATGATGCAGAAGAAGTACCTGAAGTTATTTACAGACCGATTTGGTTCTAATTTGGAGGACCAACTTTCTTTAGAGGGGGAGATCTGTGAGGCCCATATTTTTGTATGACCTTCCTTATGATTCACACGTTGTATGACATTATTATATGTAATGGAATCATAAGACGGATGATTTTGATAATATAAATGTGAATGAAGTAGTTAGACATGTATGTAAAATGCGAAAAATGGTAAATAGGTCAAAAGACCCGAAATTTAGTATCAAATCGATAAGAAATTGTCATCTTACATATGGATTTAGGAAATCTTGATCAATAAAGAAGAATTCATTGAATTCCGAGTCCAATTGATCAAAATACGAATTTATTACGGTAACCCAAAATTTTCACCCAGGGAAATTATCTTGAAAATGTAGGAATAATACTCCGAAAAAATATAATAAAATAAGATAAATATATATATATATATATATTTAATTAATTAAATATATAAATATATTGGTGTAGATGACTTTTTTGTAAAAATAATATATTTTATTCTATTAAAATAATAATAATATAATGTATTATATATAATAATAATAATAATAATAATAATAATAATAATAATAATAATAAAAACGCAATTGAAAAAAAAAGAAAGAAAACAGAACTAAAAATCGTGAAAAACGCGAAACAAGAAAGAAGGAAGATGACCGAGGGAGACCCCTGCTCCGATGAGCCACCGACGAGAGAGACAGCAAGCGACGATGTCATACACTGACTCTGGGTGCCTTCATCAATACATATACTACTTACGCTTGGGCTGTGAGCAGATGCAATTACTAAATTCCATATATTATAGTGGGAATAATTGAAACTTTAAAACACACACTCTCAGGCATGTGTGTAAATATACAAAATTATTTATTTAAATGAAATATTTTTACATAACATCCTCATACATATTTTTCTCATTTTTAAGGTATAACTGTGTGATACACTAAGATGGATACAAAATGTTTATGTGTATACAATTCTTATACCTTATCAACTGGTAGGATCTGACCAACACAAAACCAATCTAGAGACCGCCGTACTGTTCTACTTCTCAGTATCTGGAGGGGGAAAAATAGTAGGATGAGCAAACCATAGCTCAATAAGGAAAATGATGCTAACATGTAGATAATGTACTATCTACATAGCTCATGCATGATTAATAAAATCATATTTCATTTATGAATAGAATTATCAATAGAAAATACATTTAAACATTCTTCTCTCATAGGCATTTTCATAAAAATAAATGCTCAATAATTTCATGTAAGAACATGTCACAAAACAATGCTATCACAATATAAGCATTGAAAATAAGATAATTATCAAGTCACTTTGTCTCTTTTTTGATTTTTTCAAATCGTTCCTTTTCATCACATATCTCTTATCTATGAGACGGGTATGGAATTTAGGCAAACAAATATCAACGACATATAGCCATAGTCAGTGATCCCAGGCCTCACTGATCAGGTGTGCACAGGGCATCACTCGCTTGAAGGGGGATGGGTCAGTGCTACCCTTCGACTCATCTCAATCATCATCATCATCTTTCTCATCACATCACATTTACTCACGGTACATCGTACTCCATGTGTCATCTACGCGATACTTGTACCCGCGTGCACACAACACGGTACATAGTATTCCCTGGATAACTGCACGGTACAGCGTACACCCGTGGACCCAATCTATCCACCCTACACCGATGAACTCATCATCCTAAACCATGTCTCATATACCAGGCGAGCAGAGTCAGCGTGACACACAGTCTCCACAAGGCTCCAGCGTGGTATCTCTTAGTGCGAGCAACCGCTTCTAGCACTGTATCATCTCAAAAATCATTGTGTGAGCCAGGCTCTAGCACATTATCATCATCATAAAACCATAGAAATTTGTGCGAGCTAAACTCCAGCACCAAAATCATCATCATAAAACCACGTGCGAGCTACGCTCCAACACGGTTTGTCAAGTCATCAAAATGTATGCGGTAAAACTTTAGCATAGTCAAAATCATCAAAGTAGGTGTGAGCTAAGGCTCCAACACCAATTCGCATCTCAAATTTGATAGGTAGCTATTTTCTCTTTTTAAAACTCAAATCATGTTCATTAACGTAGCATGCTATTCCATGCTAAATATGTAAAACTAGCCAACCTATCCATCATCGTTTCATCGTCACAAAAATAACATAAAGTTGGAAAAGCTTTGAAATCATGCATGTCATGTCGTTTTCCTTCCCACATCCCATTTTCACAATTATATCATAATACATTTCAATTCACTTATGGCTCAATAGTTAATCATAATATTAATAGCATCATAACTACTGAAATCGTTGTAAAGTACGTACGAATATCTCTATCGCTAACATACAATCCCTTACCTCGAATCGCGCCTGTATTCTCCTTCATCTCCTTTGCTCCATTCGTGATCCGGGTTAATCATGTTCCAATGTATTCCAAATCTACACATGCAAATCATTAAGTTATTTTCCTTTCCTTCTCCTAAACATTCACATTGTCATTTATTTATCTATTCATACTTCTCAAGCCTTTTATCATATTTCACCTTTTCCACTAGTATCACTATATCTTCTCTTAAGTTTTCCATGACTCCTCCATAAATATTTCTCCATAAATTCCCTCTTCATATTACTAACTCATCACTACAATCATCATTTCTATCTATATTCCACATGCCATTCAACCCATAAGATGTCTAGAAACTCACATTTAAAGTTTGAGCGTTGAAGAACTTACCTAGCTTAGCTTTTTCCTTAGCCAAACTTGTGGTAGTCTATTCTCCTCCTTTTGATAAAACCAATATGTGATTTTTGGGTATGTTGTTCTTCTTACTTCAAGGAACAACTTCCTCTCTTTGAGCTTCTTCCAAATCTGGTTTGAATGTAGTGATATTTAGAGTGAGAAAACTTGATCATTTGAGAGAAAAGGATAGGTACGGGTTTGGTAGGAAGAAAATCTGATTTTTAGCTCAATCCCGTGCTCTTTTTATAGATGCAGAGACATGAGATTGATCTGGTCCCTTGTGGAGATCGATCTCTGCATGGTTTGGTAGTCCTTTTACCTAACGTAACTATTACCAGATCGATCTGCTCTTCCTGATGAGATCGATCTGTGTCAAGCAAAAGTCTTCTTGGAGATCGATCTGCCTCTTGTAGGAGATCGATCTTCTCCCCACAATTCTTAACGAGATCGATTTGTTTGTAAAGAGGAGATCAATTTGTTTCCTTGTGAGAGATCGATCTCTTCCAGGCTGAGACTTAAGGAGATCGATCTGCCTTCCCATGAGATCAATCTGCCTTGTTCAATTGAACTAATACTTGACGTTTTGTAAGAGGGGATCGATCTCTCCTTCATTGGAGATCAATATGCTCTTCCCTTACATCCCAATTTCTGCAGCTTTCTGCATATTTCCAATGTGTAATTCATCTTTAATTGCCTAATACCTCATTTTACATTTCGTGCACAACTAACTTATAATAGTTTCCATTCCTTACGATTCATAGACAATAAAACTTGTGCACACAACTTGAAATCATGAATTGTACATTAGATTTCATAACTCATACATCCTTTATTGTCTATACACAGGTAACGATGTGCACATACATCATAGCTTCATATGGAAATACTTGTAAAACTACAGCTATTACATTTCTCCCTTCCTTAGAAAATTTAGTCCTCTAAATTGAACAAAGTCTATTCCATAAAAAGTTGGGGATACTTTTTCTTCATCAAGTCCTCTAACTCCCAGGTGGCTTCCTCTGATGTATGATGTTGCCATAGGACCTTAACTAATGAGATCCACTTGTTTCGCAACACTTTCTCTTTTCTATCCAGTATTCGGATCGGTTTCTTTACATATAACATATTCTCCTTGAGCTCCAATGGCTAATAGTTAATTACATGTGCTGGATCCGAATGGTACTTCCTGGGCATGGAAACATGGAAGATATTATGGACCTCTGTCAGCTCAGGTGGTAAGGCTAGCCTATATGCTCTATCTCCCACTCTATCCAAAATCTCAAAGGGACCGATGTAACGAGGACTTAGTTTTCCCTTCTTTTCGAACCTTGTTATTCCCTTAGAAGGAGACACTTTCAGAAATACAGACTCACCCACAGCAAACTCGAGTGGCCTCCATCTTCTGTCAGCATAGCTCTTTTGTCGACTTTGATCTGTTCGCAACCTCTCACATATTATCTGAACATCTTCTAAGGCTTGTCTAACCAAATCGGAGTGAGCAACTGTTTGTCACCAACCTCTTCCCAACCAATAGGCAATCAACATCTACGACCATATAATGGCTTATAAAGGGCCATACCAATACTTGAGTGATAACTGTTGTTGTAGGCGAACTCAATCAATGGCAAGTGATAGTCCCATGAGCCTCTAAAGTCCAGCACACATGCTTTCAACATATCCTTCAAGGTCTGTATAGTCCTCTCTGACTGACCATCTGTCCGAGGATGGAAAGCGGTGCTAAAGTTCAATTGGGTCCCCATCGCTTCCTGAAAATGTCCCCAAAAGTGAGAAGTGAAGCGGGCATCCCTATTCGAAACAACACTAACCGGGACTCCATGCAGTCTCACTATTTTCTGTACATACAAGTTTGCCAATGCACTCAAGGTATTTGTAGATCTCAAGGCTAAAAAGTGTGCTAATTTCGTTAACCGATCTATTATAACCCAGATAGCATCATGGTTCTTACGGGTTCTCAGTAATCCCATCACAAAGTCCATGGTGACATGCTTCCACTTCCATGTCGGTATCGGTAGAGGTCACAATTATCCTCCAGGTTTTTTATGCTCTACCTTGACCTGCTGACATATAAGACATCTAGCAACATACTCAGCTATATCTCTTTTCATTCTGGACCACCAATATACTTTTCGAAGATTTTGATACATTTTACTACTCCTTGGGTGTATTGTGTATCTCGATGAGTGAGCCTCTGATAAAATCAACTTCCTAAGCTTTAGATCATTATGGACACATATTCTATTTTTGAACCTTAGTAGTCCATCTAAACTCAATACAAAATTAGTGTCCTCAACTTTCTGAAGTTGGCTAGTTACAGCAATACACCGTTGATCATTCTGCCGAGCTTGCCAGATTCTCTCAATCAACTTTGGTTCTAATCTCAAACTGGCTATAATCCCATAACTGCCAATCTTAGATGGGGTTACTTCCAAACTAAGGTTCGTGAATTGTTCCAACAACTTATGCTCCATAACCATCATATATGATACCATCCCGAGACTCTTTCTACTCAATGCATCGACAACCACATTTTCCTTCCCCGGGTGGCACAAAATCTCACAATCATATTCTTTGAGAAGTTCTAATCACCTTCTCTATCTTATGTTTAACAACTTCTATGAGAACATATGCTTAAGACTCTTATGATCCGTAAGGATCTGGAATCTTTCACAATACAAGTAGTGGAGCCATATCTTCAATGCAAATACTACGACCACCAACTCTAAATAGTGAGTGGGATAGTTCTTCTCATGATCCTTCAGCTGTCTGGATCCATAAGCAACTACCCTTACATTCTACATCAAAACACAACCCAGTCCTTAGTGTGAAGCATCTGTGTAAACAGAATTGTTCCCTCAGCTGTTAGGAATGGTGAGAACTGGCGCTGTGGTTAATCTGTGCTTAAGCTCCTGAAAACTCCTCTCACATGCTTCATCCCACATAAACTCCACATTTTTCCTCGTAAGACGTGTTAACAAAGCAGCCAATCTAGAGAAACCCTCTACAAATCTCCTGTAGTATCCGGTCAAACCCAAAAAGCTTCTGATCTCTGTGACTGTCCTGGGTTGTTCCCACTGAACAATAACCTCAATCTTGGATGGATATACTGACACCCTATCCTTCGATACAACATGGCCCAGAAAAGAAATCTGCTTTAGCCAAAAGTCACATTTTCTAAGTTTAGCATACAACTTTCTCTCTCGGAGGGTTTGCAAAACAATCCTTAAGTGCTGCTCGTGATCTTTCCTGGATCTGGAATAAACCAATATATCATCGACGAATACTATCACAAATTGATCCAGGTAGGGCTTGAATACCTCATTCATCAGAGCCATAAAAGCTGCTGGCACATTTGTCAACCCGAAAGGCATCACTAGGAATTCGTAATGACCATAGTAGGTGCAAAAAGCTGTCTTGGGTACATCTTCCTTTCGAATCTTCAAATAATGGTACCTAGACCTTAGATTTATCTTGGAAAAGATCTGTGCTCTCCGAAGCTGATCCAATAAATCATCAATGCACAAAAATGGGTACTTATTCTTGATGGTAGCCTTGTTCAACATCCAATAATCAATGTACAACCTAAGGCTCCCATCTCTTTTCTTCACAAACAATACCGAGGCTCCCCATGGTGATACGCTCAGTCGTATAAATCCCTTATCTAGCGTATCTTGCAACTATTTCCTTAATTCCTCTAGTTCAACTGGAGCCATCTAATATGGTGACTTGGATATTGGCTCTGTCCAAGTGTCAACTCTATACCAAATTCCATTTCTTTATCTGGTGGCAATCCTAGTAGGTCATCTGGAAAGACATCAGGGAATTCTCTAACCACTGGAATGTCATCTATATCCGGATGTGTTTTGTTCAAATCCACCACATAAGCAATAAAACCTTCAAAACAACATTTATGTCATTTATGTACCAATGTACTTTACTTACTATAAAAATCAGGATTTCATTACTTCTCTTAAAATCTTACAACAATTTTCTCAGGTAAAGAAAATGTAACAGACTTAGAGTGACAATCTAAGACAGCATGATTGGTAGCTAACCAATCCATTCCCAAAATTACATCAAGGTCATACATATTCAGAAAACTCAAATTAGCTGTCGTGTACTTATCTCCTACTCTCACTTTACAATCTCTGTATATTTGTTCAGCTAATTGACTAACTCTCATTGGAGTACTTATTAATAAAGTCTCATTTAAGTATGTGGGTTTTACAAAACTTGTCAACTTTGATGCACATACAGACGATATAAAGGAATGCGTAGCACCAAAATCAAATAAACCTATAGCTTCCAATTTGAAAATAAGAATAGTAACTTTTATCACCTCATAAGAGGTGTCTGCTGATGCCTGGTCTATCGCATACACCCTACCTTGACCCAAAACTTGCTTCCATTTTTCTTCAGTCGTGGCTCTCTTCCTTATAAGAGGTGCAACTATAAGAACTTTTTCTGGCTCCTTGCCCTTCTGCGGGGCTACCTCAACTGCTTCTAGACAATCCCTTGCATAGTGCCCAAATTTCTCACATCTGAAGTATCGTGTACCCTGAAAATGACAGGGCCTACTACCATGATATCAACCACATACTCTGCACTAACCAGTAGTCGACCGGGGTCTACCAATCACTATACCCTTGGTGAGGCTGGAGTCGAATACATAATAGGTCTAGTTGCCTTCTTCTATGACTCATCTGCCTCTCACTAACGTTTACCAGCACCTTTCCGACTAAATCTGAAACCCTTGCCATCTCTAAGTTTCCTCAGACCCTTGTCCTTACCCTAACTGAGCTCTAAAATTTATAGGTCATAATCCTGCTCACACAACTAGGCCTGTCGCACAGCTTTTCTATATGTAGCAACATCAAACGGGGCCAATTTAGCTCTATTCGAAGGCTTAGTCCATCAACAAATCTGTGGACCCTAATAGCTTCACTCCTGATAGAGTCTGGGTCATATCGGCCCAAAGAGGTGAATCGTGACTCATACTCATCCACTGTTCGGTTCCCTTAACTCAGATTCATAAATTCCATTTGTAACCTACGTCGAGCAGTATCTGGGATATATTATTCTCTAAAAGCACCCAAAAACATATCTCATGTGATCACTGTACCCTGAGCTCTCAACATAGGTTTGGTGGACTTCCACCAGTGCTCTGCTTCGCCTCTTAATACCAAGGCTGCAAGCGCTACTCTTTCCATAGCTGAACACCTACAAAAATCAAACAGTTTCTCCATCTGACTTATCCAATCCTCAGCCACTGCTGGATCCTTTACCCCACTAAAAGAAGAAGGCTTAAAGTCCATAAAATGCCTCAACGTCTCCATATCACAATCATAACCATGCCTCAAATCATCATCCTCATACTGCTGTGGGACCACTGGTGGAGGAACTGGTCGAATATGAGGACCTCGTGGTCTATTGGGTTCAGGTTGTGTAAGTGCAGCATTTTCAGGTTCAGGTGCAGTTGTTGGGGGATTCAGTGTAGCCTGTCTTGTTATACCGAGTATACCCTCAAATCTAGACATGATTTGACCCATCATGGTCATCATCGTATGCATGTCTTCCTCTAATCTGGCTACTCAAGGATTAGGAGTCTCTATCTGATTATGGGGTTCATGACTAGAAGACGATCTACTATGCCTCTCAGTCCTATCATTCAGCCCCTGAGCTCGTGAGCTCTCTACCCTCTTGCGGTGTCTCTCAAGCATAGCTCACAAACATGTTGACTTTCCTAAATTCATAACAAACTCTTAGATCACTACCAGCTCTGTATACACATTTGTATCTAAATATCGCACAGTAACTTGGGGATGTACATTTTCATAATCCTAAACATCGACTCACATCAGACCAACCACGCTCTGATACCAATTTTTGTCATACCCCGACTCCGGATGCCTTCATCCATACATATACTAGTTACGGTTGGGCTGTGAACCGATGCAATTACTAAATTTCATATATTATAGTGGGAATAATTTAAGCTTTAAAACACACACTCCAAGGCATGTGTGTAAATATACAAAATCATTTATATAAATGGAATATCTTAACATAACATCCCCATACATATTTTTTCTCATTTTAAGGGTATAACTGTGTGATACACTACGATAGATACAAAATGTTTATGTGTATACATTTCTTATACCTTATCAACTGGTAGGAGCTGACCAACACAAAACCAATCTGGAGACCACCGTACTATTCTACTTCTCAGTATTTAGAGGGGGGAAAATTATTGGGATGAGCAAACCATAGCTCAATAAGGAAAAAGATGCTAATAGGTAGATATTGTACTATCTACATAGCCCATGCACGATTAATAAAATCATATTTCATTTATGAATAGAATTATCAATAGAAAATGCATTTAAACATTCTTCTCTCATAGGCATTTTCATAAAAATAAATGCTCAATAATTTCATGTAAGAACATGTCACAAAACAATGCTATCACATTATAAGCATTGAAAACAAGATAATTATCAAGTCACTTTATCTCTTTTCTGATTTTCTCAAATCGTTTCTTTTCATCACATTTCTCTTATCTATGAGACAGGTATGGAATTTAGGCAAACAAATATCCATGACATATCACCATAGTCAGTGATCCCAGGCCTCACTTATCAGGTGTGCACAGGGCATCACTCGCCTGAAGGGGGATGGGTCAATCCTACACTTTCGCTCATCTCAATCATCATCATCATCTTCCTCATTACATCACATATACTGACGGTATATCGTACTACATGTGTCATCTATGCGATACTTGTACTCGCGTGCACATAGCACAATACATAGTATTCGCCGGACAACAACACGGTACAACATATACCCGTGGACACAGTCCATCCACCCTACATCGATGGACTCATCATCTTAAACCATGTCTCATTTACTAGGTGAGCAGAGTCAGCATGACACACAGTCTCCGTAAGGCTCCAGCATGGTATCTCTCAGTGCAAGCAACCGCTTCTAGCACTGTATCATCATAAAAATCATTGTGTGAGCCAGGCTCTAGCACATTATCATCATCATAAAACCATAGAAACTTGTGCGAGCTAAACTCCAGCACCAAAATCATCATCATAAAACCACGTGCGAGCTATGCTCCAACACGGTTTGTCAAGTCATGAAAACGTATGCGAGTAAAACTTTAGCATAGTCAAAATCATCAAAGTAGGTGTGAGCTAAGGCTCCAACACCAATTCACATCTCAAATCTGATAGGTGGCTATTTTTCTCTTTTTAAAGCTCAAATCATGTTCATTAACGTAGCATGTCGTTCCATGCTAAATATGCAAAACTAGCCAGCCTATCCATCATTGTTTCACCATCACAAAAACAACATAAAGTTGGAAAAACATTGAAATCATGCATATCATGTCGTTTTCCTTCCCACATCCCATTTTCACAATTTTATCATAATACATTAAAATTCACTTATGACTCAATAGCTAATCATAATATTACTAGCGTTATAACTACTGAAATCATTGTAAAGTACCTACGAATATCTCTATCGCTAACATACAATCCCTTACCTCGAATCACGCTTTTATTCTCCTTCGTCTCTTTTACTCCATTAACGATTCGGTTTAATCATGTTCCAATGTATTCCAAATCTACACGTGTAAATCATTAAGTTATTTTCCTTTCCTTCTCCTGAACATTCACATTGTCATTTATTTATCTATTCATACTTCTCAAGCCTTTTATCATATTTCACCTTTTCCACTAATATCACTATATCTTCTCTTAAGTTTTCCATCAGTCCTCTATAAATATTTCTCTATGAATTCCCTCTTAATATTACTCACTCATCACTATAATCATCATTTCTATCTATATTCCACATGCCATTCAACCCATAAGGTGTCTAGAAACTCACATTTAAAGTTTGAGCATTGAAGAACTTACCTAGTTTAGCTTTTCCTTAGCCAAACTTGTGGTAGTCTATTCTCCTCCTCTTGATAAAACCAATATGTGATTTTTGGGTATGTTGTTCTCCTTACTTCAAGGAACAAATTCCCCTCCTTGAGCTTCTTCCAAATCTGGCTGGAATGTATTGATATTTAGAGTGAGAAAGCTTGATCATTTGAGAGAAAAGGATAGGTGTGGGTTTGGTATGAAGAAAATCTGATTTTCAGCTCAATCTCGTGCTCTTTTTATAGATGTAGAGACATGAGATCGATCCGGTCCCTTGTGGAGATCGATCTCTGCATGGTTTGGTAGTCCTTTTACCTAATGTAACTACTACCAGATCGATTTGCTCTTCCTGATGAGATCAATCTGTAGTTTTCTATAAATTTCCAATATATAATTCATCCTTAATTGCCTAATACCTCTTTTTACATTTTGTACACAACCAACTTATAATAGTTTCCATTCCTTACGATTCATAGATAATAAAACTTGTGCACACAACTTGAAATCATGATTTGTACATTAGATTTCATAACTCATACATCCTTTATTGTTTATACATAGGTAACGATGTGCACGTACATCATAGCTTCATAAGGAAATACTTGTAAAACTATAGGCATTATAGACGACTGGCAAGAAAAACCCGACCACGTGAGAGCCACCAGGCGCCAGTAAGCGCGCCAACGACCCCTGAATGAGGAGATTAGCGAGGGAGATTGTCGAGGAGAGAAGGGAGAAATCCACCAGCCTGAGCGCTGATCATTCCGATCCAAGTCCAGTCGAAGGTTCCCTAGCCAGAGAAGAGCCACGCGGTGGTAAGAGGGAGACGAGAACCAGTCGAAAACGTCACGAACGATAAAGGAACGATTGAATCGGTACAGACCGATTCAGTGAAGTGAAGCTATGTTGAACCGGACTGGATCTGCTCAGCCAAGGAAGAAAGGGGAAAAGAGAAAAAAAAAGAGAAAAAAAAGAGGAAAAAAAATGAGGAAAAAGAATTTGATGATACACCGAACTACGGGTAAGCCGGTAAGCGATCAAAATTGACCTGGGTTGAATATATATTTGTGTAGCTTGACGATAGATGACGAACGTGAGCTTGATCAAGCCTTGCATTTTGTACCCACGTAAAATCTCAGGTAAGTAAATCTTATTTACGATAATTTGTGTAATCATGCGCATTAGCAATTTATCTTACAAGTTACGGATAAATTTTCGTATAAAATGAATTATTTTTGAAATTTTGAAATTGATTGTCATGAATGATAGTACGAGCTATCTAAATAATCTAAAAAAAGACCTAATAAGTGTTGATGGGCCCAATGAGACCAATAGGCCTTGATGACGTAAATAGTAAGTGGAAAAGTGCCTTAAAAATGGATTAAGGTCCATTAAGGTGCGATTAGGCCCAATAAGAGTAAATTGGCCCAATTAGTTAAATCGACTGTAGTAAACATGAGAATTATATTTATTGTGTTAAATTGACGTGATAAATAATTATTTGTAGGTCCACAGACTGGATTAGGAGCAAATCGGATTGGACGAGCCTCCGACAGTGGAATTTAGCTATGCGCTCAACGTGATTCGAGGTAAAGGAATTTTGTAAGTGCTTGGAGATATCTATACGTATTTTTAATGGGATCTACAAGGCCTAAATTTTCTTAAAGTATCTAGAAACAAAATAATAAATTTTACAAAAATCGAGGCATCGGTGGAAAAAGATGATTTTTCCCCTAGGAGTAAAATTTACAAAAAGGGTAGTAAGGCTAATAAATTTGCATGATTATCATGTTTTGATGTTTTATATGAATGTATTGCTTTTATTTAAGCAGATCTGCGCATAGGTTGGCTGTTGATTTCATGATTTATACGAAATGGTACAGGTTAGGTACCAATTGCCATTTTAAATATGTTTTATAAAAAAATGAGCCACCTATCATATTTATACGAGTAAAAAGAGTGCTGGAGTCTTACTCGCAGTAAATTTTATTGATTTATTACTCATAAAAAGTCATACTAGAGCGTTGCTCGTATGAGGATTTTTGTATGTGTACAAAATCGTGCTGAAGCTTCGCTCACACGAGATTTTAGATATCATGATATGCATAGCGTCGTGCTGGAACTTCACTCGCACTAGACGTGATGTGACATGCATAGAGTCGCGTTGAAACCTCCTGTAGATTATGTGTCACAGAGAGATGATATGCTCGCACGTGTACCTTGAGACATGGGTTGGTTATCGACATAGTATGGGGTGGATAAGACCTACGGCAGGCACCCCCAGACTATGATATGGGTGCTTGGAGTACGTTGTACCAAGTATGTTACACGGAGTACGTTGTACCGTGTATGTTACACGGAGTACGCTGTACCGTGTAGTCATGACGACTAGCTTATGTAACTTGATATTCTGGCGGGTAGGATTTGATCCCACCTCACGTTGCAGTTGTGATGCCCCGCACACCGCGATCCGTGTAGCCTGGGATCACAGGGACATAGTATGGCCATAGTCCTCAATTTTTCATACAGTAACCTACATGCCTCACATGATATTATATGATCAGAATAGACTGGGGCAGACCCAAAGGAGGGGTAATGTCCTGATTTAAGTTTTTAAATGAGATGCGATTTAATGAATCAAGGTATTCCCGGGAGATAGGTTTAGACTTGACGTGGTTGTTTTATGATGAAATAAATAAGTTTTAATTTGACGGGCATGAGATGTCATACATGATGATTTTTCCATGTTTGTTTTATATGTCTGATTTCATGATTTCTCCTATATGATAGATATATAGATGTGGCATCGTTTTTGTCTTACCTCATGCTCTAGATGTTAAAGATTTTATATCATGACATTATAAGCACGTAGATAGTGTAGTTATCTACCTGCTTACATTATTGCCTTACTGAGCAAGTTGTGCTCACCCTTTCACTTTCCACCCTCCACAAAGCATCCACAGTAGTTGAGAGCAGGTAGAGACGACATTCTTGGTTATCCGCTGCTTTCCATCGCGAATCAGGTATACACATCGTACAGTTTTGTATCTAAACATATAATAGCACAGTTTTGTAAATGCATGTAATTATGGGGGATGTATATATATGAAAACATATGTACATACAGTTTTATAACATATGTAATTATTATTACACTGTCTGAGATTCTAGCATTATTACCATGGTAAGAATGATTTGATCAAATGGGATAAGCGTTGAGATTATTGCTGGCTAATAGCCCAACTCGTCTAAAATGAAATTGTCATGAAGAGGTGAGATGTATAGAAAAAAAAAGAAATATTTGTAGTGATTTTTGGTAGAACGGGTTGTGACACAGCCAGCCTAGAGATCCCAGACTACAAATACTCCCACACCCCCACCACTATAGGATACGCCTTCTCCTGTTGATCTAACACAAGGTAGTAGAGGTTGGGGTTATAGATGTGACTTGGATAGATTACAGCAGTTCTAGAAGTTTAGACCACTTTCTTTTAGTGGGATTAAGGACCCAGTAGCTGCAAAGGACTAGGTGAATGAGATTGAGAAGTTATATGGGTTTTTCGAGTGCACTAATACAGAGATGGTCACTTTTGCCGCATTCATGCTGAAGGGATCGACAGAGCATTGGTGGAAGTCCACCAGACCCATTCTGAGAGCCCGACATACAGAGATCACCTGTGATATATTTTTAGAGGCTTTTCGGAGGTAGTATGTTTTGGATACTACGCAACGAAAGCTGCAGATGGAGATCTTAGGATTGACCCAGAGGAGTAGATCGGTGGACGAGTATGAGACAAAATTTATCTCTCTGGACAGGTATGATCTTGACACGATGGATAGTGAGGTAAAAAAGGTCTGAAAGTTTGTGGATGGACTGAGAGCAGCCATCAGATCCCGATTGGTTCCTTTTGATATACCGACCTATGAAGAGGCAGTGTAGAAGGCGTAGTTATGTAAAAGGGAAATTGAGTGAAATGCCTTAGAGTTCAGGAAG
Source organism: Firmiana major (assembly GCA_033439115.1). Lineage (NCBI taxonomy): Eukaryota > Viridiplantae > Streptophyta > Magnoliopsida > Malvales > Malvaceae > Firmiana > Firmiana major. Next base: position 36,209,698 of record CM065908.1, on the reverse strand, counting down.
GTTGATAGAGTGAGAGACAGAGATAGGAAGAGACTGACAGTGGATAGAGACTTCAATTATAGAGGGAGCAAGAGATTATCTGGGAAGAAGCTGAAGATTGAGGAGATCTGAGAGAGGACAGTTAAACCTCTCGTGTATCTGGCCATAGCTCCAGCGAAGGGCATAGTGATTGGAGGGCCACAGCCTACTACAGAGTAGTGTAGTAAGTGCGGTAGATACCATGGTACTCGACCGTGTTATGGACCTCTTACAGTATGTTTCCAATGTGGGAAGCTAGGGCATATGATCTGAAATTACCCAGAGATGACTGAGAGTGCCCCACAGAAGGGCAAGGAGCCGAAGAGAGCTCATGCTGATACTCCTACTCCAAGACGAAGGGTGACAACTGAACAGAAGAGGAAGGAGGTAGTTGGCAGAGGGCAAGTACACGCTCAGGACCAGGATATTGCGAATCAGTCTTTTGATGTGGTGAAAGGTACTATCTTGATTTTTGATCTTGAAGCTTATGTTCCAATAGATCCTGGTGCTACACATTCATTTGTATCACCTTCATTTGCATATAAGTTGTTTAAATATGCGAAGCTTACCCCGTTAAGTAGGAAGATGCTGATAAGCACTCCCATGAATAATAGTCACCTAGTGGAATATGTGTTTAGGAATTGCAAGTTGAAAGTAGGGGAAAAGGAAATGACAGTGGACCTCATTTTAATGTTGTTAGCTTGATATATTTTGAAATGACAAAATAGTAATTCAATAATGGTTATTATAAATCAAGAAATATTTAAAACATGTTAAGAGGTTAATTAGAACATTTTGAGATTCAAGTCCTTGGCAGAAACTAGGTTTTAAAGGATGAGAGATCAATCTCATGAGATGAGAGATCGATCTCCTAGGTTTTCAAGGATGAGAGGTCGATCTGATTAAAGGCTTAAAGACTTAAAGAACATGTATGGGATGTTAAGGAAGAAGAGATCGATCTCTAAGGGTTATGAGATCGATCTTTGTCTTACAGAATGCTTATGAGATTGATCTGGTCGAGGAAGAGATCGATCTCCTCTAAGGTAAAGGTTAAAGGTCTTAGATCCATCTGTAGATCGATCTATGTTCAAACAGAGAGTTTATGAGATCGATCTCATATGGATAGAGATCGATCTCCTCAAGACAGAGTTTCTGAGATCGATCTAGGGTAATTAGAGATCGACCTCCACTCTATGAGAATGCTTGCAAGATCGATCTAGAGATCGATCTTACTTCAAATAGAGAGTTTATGAGATCAATCTGATGGTTCGACGGATCGATCTTCACTAACATTTTATAGATTATAAGATCGATCTCCTTGCTTTGAGTTGCTTTGTAATTGCAGGAATTTGAATTAGAAGATTGATCTGGTCATAATGGAAGATCGATCTGGTACTCTATTGGAGGTTCCCAACGGCTCTCTCTGCAAAAATCTTCAACAGGAAAAACTGCATTAAAAGCTTCACCTACCATCCTGCTGTATAAAACCAAGCATTGAAGGCATTGGGAGAACAAGACATAGAGCTGAGAAAATCTGAATATTCTTAAGAGATCATTCCTCAATATTCCTTTTGCCTTCAACATCATATTCATTGTATTGTCTTTAATAGCTTAAGTTGAAGTTATTCTTCCTACCCCCAAAAGAGAGTTCTTATACATTCACTCTTAATCCAAAAGAAAAAGGGGAGAGTTCCTCTGTGAGAGAATTGTGCAAGAGTTGAATAAATATCTTTGTATAAGGGGTAGAGAGGTTATTCCTTAACCTTGAAAAGGACGTTGTATCAACTATTGTGATAGTGAAAGAAAACTCTTAACAAGAAAGTCAAGAAGAGAGGACGTAGGCAAGCGATTGGCCGAACCTCTATAAATTGCTGAGTTTGCTGCTTCTCTCTCTCATCTCCTTTATTTTACTGCACTATAGTCTATTTCTTATTATTTGATTACTTGCAATTCAATTTAAAATAGTTTAAATTTAGCATTTAGACTAGAAAACCGATTCACCCCCCTCTCGGTTGAGCCAACAAATGCATATGAGAGACTTTGATGTAATCCTAGGAATTGATTGATTATCTACAAATATTGTTGTGGTAGATTGTTTTTCTAAGACAGTAATGTTTTCAGGGGTAGATAGCCTTACCGTAAGTTTCCCCGAACAATGTATTGTAAAGTTCCCTTCTAAAGTAATGAAAGCAGTAGTTGTTGTAAGCGAAATGGATAAATTTTTATGCTGACTAAATGATTAATATTTTGAAGGTTATATTGCACATGTGGTTAAGGCAGATAAGGCATGTCCGAAATTGAGAGACATCCTAGTGGTTAGAGAATTTCCAGATGTCTTTTCGGATGATTTACGAGGGTTACTGCCAGATAGAGAGATAGAGTTTTGTATAGCTTTGGCACCTAGTACAGAGCCGATATCCAAGCCACCGTACAAAATGGCTCCGATTAAGTTGGAGGAACTAAAGAAGTAGTTACAGGAGTTGTAGGATAAGGGGTTCATCAGACCGAGTGTATCACCTTGGGGAGCACTGGTTCTGTTTATAAAGAAGAAGGATGGGAGCCTACGACTAAGTATTGACTATAGGTTGTTGAATAAGGTAACCATCAAGAATAAGTAGCCTCTTCCACGCATTGATAACTTGTTAGATCAACTTCGGGGAGCACAGGTCTTTTCTAAGATAGTTCTCAGATCTGGGTACCATCAGTTGAGAGTTTGAGATGGAGATGTACCCAAAATAACTTTTCGTACCCGGTATGGTCATTATGAGTTTATGGTTATGCCATTCGAGTTGACGAATGCTTTCGCAGCCTTTATGTCATTGATAAATGAGGTGTTTCACTAGTATTTGGATCAGTTTGTTATTGTGTTTATCAATGACATCTTGGTGTACTTGAGATCTAGGGAGGAGCATGAGCAGCACCTAAGGATAGTGCTACAGACCCTCTGAGAGAAGAAGTTATACGCTAAGCTCAGTAAGTATGACTTTCGGCTAGAGCAGATCTCTTTTCTGGGCTATATTTGTCACGACCCTCTTACCAGTCCGTGACCTTTACCTTACCACTTACAGTTGGGCTGTGAGTCAACATCCGATCCATTTCTCATATATTTATCATTATACAATTGAGTAAAATAGAAACTGGAACTTTTATATATAAGTACAAAAGCATTTACATCAGTTTCTATTATATACATCCCCAAAAATACAAAATACAAGTTTCATTGTACGTTATTTTACAAGATACAAAATTTTCTTTCATCACAATGTATACCTCTCTATACTGCTGGATGACTAGAGAAAACACGATAGCAAGGACGACTGCAGTGTACTCACTACTGCGTAGTATTTATGGAAGAGGAAATAAGGGGGTGAGCATAACATGCTCAGTAAGAAAAATATGAAAGCAGGTAGATAACTACACTATCTACATGCTAAAATACATATATATTTATTCTCCTTATAAAATAATATGCATGTTGTTTAAAATGACTTCCATCAATGTGAAATCATTAATCCGTTAGATGGGTATATGCATATTCACAAAGTAGCACACAGCTTCACATAGTATAATCTATTCACACAGTTCAGATATAGAAAATGCTTTATGCTTTGTAAATCAATACATGTTGAGACATAAATCATGGGTTATCATAACCCCAGACACACAGCAAGGGAAGACATCTATCACCTCACATAGTAGTGATAATGTCTTATCACTTAGATACATTAAGACATATAACCATAGTCGGATTCCTAGTAACATTGATCAGGTGTGCAAGAACTCTACGCTTGGGGAGGCGGATCAACTATCCCTTCAGCTCATACTCAAATCACGGCACATCGTACCCCATGGCTAACGCTCACGGTACATCGTGCTCTCGTGGATCCTTACAACCCATTTCTGTTGTCTCAAAATCTCGTGCGAGCAGGTCAATGTCAGACACACAGCAGTACATGACGGCTCTAGCACAGTTTATACTCATTACATAACATTCACAAACCACGTGTGAGCAGGTCAATGCAAGACACTCATCAATACATGATGGCTCTAACACGATTTTACTCAGCACAGAACATAATCATGAAAACCTCGTGCGAGCAACTCAGCATAAGACACACAGCATACCTGAGGCTTAGCAATACTCGAAGGCTCTAGCATGATTCCCAAAAATCTAGTGCGAGCATCTCGAGTGGAACACACAGCAACACCCGAGGCATCGAGCACTCTTTTACTTTCTCTAAAAATCCCTTAGAAAATAATGTGCGAGCAGGGCTGGTCAATCTACCGATGCCTCTCATGCTCTAGCACAATTTCATACAGAAAAGAAATAGAAGGGGCTTCATGTATAGTCATGAGTGAGAGGGTAAAATCTCCCTTCAATCATTCTTTAGAAATATTTCATGCAATTAGTTAAACCAGAAGCCCGTCTATTATCATTCTTTCTCAGAAAGTTTACAAAACCTCTTTTCACAACAATCATAGAAGTCATGCAACTCATATTATGGACTTATTCTCATACGTGGTTTTCTACCTAGATATATCAATATCTATGTATTTATCGCATACATTCGCACACAGCAAGTAAGAAAACATACGTATAGCTATCTCTATAGCTCGCATAAGTCCCTTACCTCGAATCACGCCTGAATCATTTTCCTTCGATTCTCACTTCTTGTGATCCACTCTATCGATTCCAACGATATCTTCTGGAGCTAAAATTGTGTATTACACACATCAGTATATTGTCATATACTTCATTTCACTTGCATGATATTCAAATCAATGCATTTGGCCATTTATATCTCATTTGGCCTCTTTACATCATTATGGGACTTTATCCTTTCGTAAGTCCATTTCGAGTATATAACTCATTTTCGAGAATTTCTCAGACTCCTCGAGTCTACTGGTTTGTATTAAACTGATATTAAGCTTATAATACCTCAAGTTCATGATTTTCACTTCATTGTGGCATTTCATCAAACACCACATATACTCAATTTTAGTCATTTTTATTTCTAACACATGAACTTCAACAAACTGTTACACCAACATATATACATGTTTAATAACACCTTTTCATGCTCAAATCTCCATTAAACCATGCCTACTCGATTTTCTATCATTAAATCGATTCTAAGTTTTATCTTTGTTTAAGCATGTTTATCACATTTCAATCATTAATCTATATACTAAATCAACTCATACAAGTATATAGATCAACATATTTGAGATTGATGCATTGAAATCTTACCAATATCAGCTTTTCTCCTCTTTCACAACTTTGAGGAAAAACTCTTTTTCTCTTTCGATTTAGTGATTCAACCTCTCGTTTCCAACTATGTTGTTCTTCTCCACTCTATGCACAACTTTGATGAAATGAACTCCTTTCAAATCTCTAAGGAAAGTATTGATGGTCTAGAGAGGAAGTTAGGTCACTTGGTTACAAAATATGGAAAGGTTTGATGTTCTCCCGTGAATTGCAGTTCAGTAGGTCCTGTTTTATAGAAATTACATTGATGAGATTGTTCTCCATAAGTGAAGGATTGATCTGCTGCTGCTTTTAGCCTTCTAGAATTCAGTTTTCAAGCTTAGGAGATCGATCTCTCCCAGGCTGAGAGCTTCACAGATCGATCTGGCAGGGTAATGAGATCGATCTTCTTCAGGCTGAGGCTTAAGGAGATTAGTCTGCTTGGATTGAGGATCGATTTCCTTTTTCAAAATGCCTCTAAGATCGATCTCCCTTGTATTGGAGATCGATCTCCCCTTGTCTTACAGCCATACTTAGCCATTTTTCATCCCAATTCTCAAAGTTAACTTCATTTCCATTCACCTCACTACTCATTTTGCATTCAATACACTTTTATCACTTCAAAAGGTCCATTTCTTATTATTCATACTTAATGAAACTTACGTGTACATCACGAATCCATATAACAAGTGTGTATATTAGATTTTAAGGAACTTACATCATTTATGATTCATAGTACATAAATGAATGCATATTTAGGAATTCATATAGATTGCATAGAAAAATACGGGTCTTACAATATTGTATTGAGGGATGGTGTGTCAATGGACCCATCCAAGATTGAGGTAGTTGTTCAATAGCAAAGACCCCAAACAGTCACGAAGATCAGGAGTTTCTTGGGTTTAGCTGGGTATTTCGACGGTTTGTGAAGGGATTCTTGAGATTGGCTGCTCCATTGACACGTCTCACGAGGAAGAATGTTAAGTTCATGTGGGATGATAGATGTGAGAAGAGTTTCAAGAGTTGAAGCGTCGATTGACCACCGCTCTGATTCTCACCATTCTTACTAGCTTAGGAAGTTTTTCTATTTATACGATGCTTCATACCAAGGACTGGGTTGTGTACTGATGCAGGATAGGAAGGTATTCGCCTATGGATCTAGACAACTGAAGGATCATGAGAGGAACTACTCAACCCATAATCTAGAGTTGGCGACCGTGGTATTCGCCTTGAAAATATGGCATTATTATCTATACAGTGAGAAATTTCAGGTATTTGCTGACTATAAGAGCCTCAAGTATCTGTTCTCACATAAGGAGTTAAACATGAGATAAAGAAGGTAGCTCGAGCTTTTGAAAGACTATGATTGTGATATTTTGTACCACCAGGGTAAGGCGAATGTAGTAGCTGATGCACGGAGTAGGAAGCATCTCTGGTTGGTATCGTACATGATGATAAGGGAACACAAGCTATTGGAACAGTTCGCGAACTTCAGTTTAGATGTAACCCCACCTGATACTAATAGTGGTTGTATAGTAGCTAGCCTGCGGTTGGAACCAGATGTGGTAGGGGGTAAGCTCATCTAGCTAAGTAATGCAGTGAGAAATATAATATCAGAAAATAGAAGGCTTTGTGCCATATATTCATGTGCATCTCGAAAAGCATACATATTTTCAAAAACCAAATCAAATCAAAACATATTTTAAAACTCATCATTTCATCAAAATCAAACAGATAAAAAAAAACTTTCCTTAAGGTCAAACAAATAGATACTTTTCTTCGAAGTCAAAACAAACATATAATAGAACTTAATTTTCAAAACTGATTCATATCGAAACAAATACAGAACTGGTCATTTTTCTTTCAATCATACAAACAAGTAATAGAGACTAGACATTTACATGTATTAACCATAAGTCATGATCATTTAACATATAGGGTACCTATGGCCATGTTAAAAAGGGATTGTAGACTGGATCAGGGTCTTACAATGCCCTATACCACTAAACAAATATATCCCAATGCAGAGTGTAACGAATCAAAAAGCTTCGAGTGACATAAATACCCAACGTGGCTTGGCATGCAACACAAGGGACTAATCGTTCCCAAGTGCCCAAAGGCATGCACCACGTTAGTCCAAACTCCATACGAGCTATGCATGACAGATGTCCCGATTTACATAATGCCTTAGTCTCAAAACAAAACTTTCAAAATTCTTTCTCGGGCTTATTGACCCATAAGCTCATAAAATTGAGTTTAAATCAAATTCTCTTATGACTGAAAACTCATTCATAAAATGTGACGACTGTGTGGCACTTTGTTCCCGTAGGATTCAAGAGGTGGCCCCCACAATCTTATTCAAAAATCACTTTCACATAACATAAATCGTTTTTCCAAATATTTAAATACATATAGATATCTTTTCCAAATACTTATATACATATCAAATATCAATCTTTCAAAACATAGATAAATTTAAAATAATTAGAAAACATGCTAAAACATGCTCGGAGTGTTAGGAGAATATGATTTTCTTCAGTTTATACAGAAAAGTAGCTTTTTGGATTCAAAAAATATTTATTTCTATCATTTTGGGCATACTAAACTGATTTCATAAATCGAGTAGAGTGTTTGAAGGCCAATACTACTCAGAACATATCCCTTACCTCTTTTGCCTTGGTGCAATGCAATTTTACCAGGTTTTGAAATCATCTTGATTAACGTGTCCAATACCCGAGCTATCCAAAATAACATCAAATCATCAAATAAAGGTTAATCTTACTTTAGTACATTCAAATATCCATTTACTTTCTTAAAGTTTAACTAATCTTGACTTTTTCACCAACTTTGCTCATTTTCTCGATTTTACCGATTTAAGTACCAGTTCAAGCTATTCTTGCCAATTTGATTTTTCTAACTTCATATTCACCATCATAATGGTCTAAATACTCATTCACATTCACAATTCATGCTTATCATCAAACCCATTTCGTCAAATTTCACATTTTTCTATTTTTCGTTAAACTAAGCTTTTAATTGGACTTTTCAGTACAATCTTTAACAATTATCAACCTTAAATCAAACCACACTTCACCATTTACAAAAGAATCCTAGGATGGCTGAAACCCTTAAATGTCTTAGAATTAATTCCATCAATTTCATTCAACAACAAAATCCTTAAAAATCATCAAGTAAGAACATAATTCATAAACTTCATCATTCATCAACTTCCTCTTACCTTTGACCAAATTTGACCACTCCTATGATTCTATAAATTGTTCCTCAAATGTAAATCATCAAGTTTACATCCTAAAATCATCCAAAACAACAACAAAATTGAACCAAAAACATTTAAAATCAAGCTTTCTCTCACCTCATGAACAAGACAGTTTCTGTCCTTGACTTTCTCTATAGGATTTCACCTAGCAAATAACCTTCAATGGAACTAAAATTTTTGTGTGTTGTATAGAGGTCAAGTAAAAATAATTGGTTTTTCTTGGTCGAAGTCAGAAAATGGCTGGAAGGGGCTCGAAAAAATCACCAAAGAATGGTTTAACAGTAACTCCTATGGCTGGAAGCAGGAGCTGGTTCTCTCAATTGGCTAAGATTTTTGGGGTGATTCTAAGGGCCAATTCAAGCTTAAGGAGTTTAGATTTAATTTGAAGAAGGCAGAAATTGAATCCCTTAAATGGGGCCAACATTGCCACTATCCAATTTCCTAAAAACAGAACAACCCATGGCCTAATTTGAAAAATCCTTAAAAAATATTTCTAGTCCAATTTCTTCCACATTCTCACTTTTAAAATGTTCTATTATGTCTCTAGTATCTCTCATAAGACTTTGGGGTCACTTATTTAAGAAAGTTTCCCCGATTGAGCTCATTTTATTCGATTCGATCAATACCGAACAAAATGGCTTTAAGCTTTCAGTTTACTTTAAAAATTCATTTGAACACTGAAAACCTCATTATTTCCACTTGATTTTAATTTCATAAGTCAATGTTACCTTATCCTAACTTCCCATGGTCTTAGAATAATTTTCTTGAATTTCTATAATTTATTTCCTTAACTAGGCCATTTTTCTCGATTTATCGTAAACTCGAGTTTCATTAGCTTTTTCACTTTCATTACTTTAGTTTTCACTTCCTAACATTATTTCATGCATGTATACACAATTATTAAGAAAATTTTTGAGCTGAGAGCCTTACCTCGATTTTTGTGCCATTGGGCTCCGTTCCACAATCCTGAGTGCTTTGATCACTTTGGGCTTGTTTACATTATTTCGAGTACTTAGTTATTTCTTAACTTTCAATTACTTAATAATATGGAAATCTTAGGTCTTACATTTCTCCCCACCTTTAACGAATTCTGTCCTCCGAATTCAGGCTGGTCCATCGAATAGTTATGGGTACTTCTCTCTCATATGGCTCTCTAGCTCCCACATAGCTTCTTCTATCGAGTGGTGTCGCTAGAGAACCTTTACCAATGGAATCATCCTTCTCTTTTCTGTCGAGGATCTGAATCAGTTGCTCAAAATAACTCATGTCTTCCCGAATCTCCAATGGTTCATACCCAATAACATTATAAGGGTCCGGATAATACTTCCTCAGCATGAAAATGTGGAAGACATCGTGTATTCTTGAAAGATGTGGGGGTAGTGCAAGTCGGTAGGCAACGTCTCTCACTTTTTCCAATATTTTGAATGGACCAATAAATCGTGGACTTAACTTTCCTCTTTTTTTTTGAAATGCGTGACACCTTTCATCTAAGACACCTTTACAAATACAGAGTCACTAACTTGAAATTCCAGAGGACATCTCCACATATCTGCATAACTTTTTTGTCTACTTTGTGTCATCCTCAATCTATCATAGATTAGCTAAAAACTTCTAGCTGTCTGTTTAACCAATTCGAGAGCAAGTATTTTCCTGTCACCCACTTCTTCACATGCAATTGGGGATCTACATCTTCTGCCATGTAAAGCTTCATAAGGAGCCATTCTAATCCTAGCACGATACTATTATTATAAGCAAATTCTGCAAGAGACAAATGATCATCCTATGAGCCTTTAAAGTCCAATGTACATGCCCTCAACATGTCCTCTAATGTCTGAATAGTCCGCTCGGATTGACCGTCGATCTGAGGATGGTAGGCAGTGCTCGAATTCAATCGAGACCCTATGGCTTCTTGAAGGCGAGTCTAAAACCTCAAAGTGAACTGGGGATCTCTATCAGAAGTGATGGCCACGGGTGCCCCGTGCAAACGTGATACTTCTCTGACATACAAATCTGCTAGCTTATCTACTGAATCAGTGCTTTCGATGGCAAAGAAGTGGGCGATTTTAGTCAGTCGATCTACAATCACCCATATCGCATCATGACCCCTTTGGGTCCTTGGTAATCTCATAATAAAGTTTATAGTTATGTGCTCCTATTTCCAAGTAGGCACTGTCAATGACTTAAGCAAACCTGCTGGCTCTGGTGCTCAGCCTTAATCTGTTGGCAGACTAAACATCTAGCCACAAAGTCTGTCACATCTCTCTTTATTCCCGTCTACCAATACACCTTACGAAGATCATGGTACATCTTAGTACTATCAAGGTGCATGGTGAATCGATTACAATGAGACTCTTTCAAAATTTTTGTCTCAGGGTGTCATTGTAAGGCACACAAATATGACCTCAAAACCTCAATAATCCATCATCACTGACTGAGAAGTTTGATTGCGATCTCTCTTCAGCTTGGCTAACCATATCCCGTAGCTTGTGATCATTCCTCTGCCCTTATCTAACCTAATCTAATATACTAGGCTCAATCTATAAGCTAGCCATAAATTCAACCTCAATATCCTCAACACTGATTCTGAGCTCGACAAATTGTCCCAACAAATCCCATTCTTTAATCATCATGTAGGACACGATGCCCTTTCTACTGAGGGCATCAACTATCAAATTCACCTTACCCGAATGGTATAAAATCTCGCAGTCATAATCCTTCAAGAGCTCTATCCATCTCCGTTGTCCTATATTAAGCTCATTCTGATCAAATATGTACTTAAGACTCTTATGGTCAGAGTAAATCTGAAATCTTTCACCACATAAGTAGTGCCGCCATATCTTTAGTACAAAAGTCACTGCGGCCAACTCCACGTCATCTGTGGGGTAGTTGCGTTCATTGTCCTTTAGTTGGCAGGAACCATAAACGACTACTCTACCATTCTGCATCAACACGTAGCCCAAAGCTTGGTAGGAGGAATCACTATATACTGCAAATCCTCTTAAACCACTTGGAATGATCAAGATTGGTGTTGTGGTCAACCGACGCTTGAGCTCTTAGAAGCTCTGCTCATACTATTCAAACCACTTAAATGCAATGTCCTTACGGGTCAATTTAGTCAGTGGAGCTGCAATCCGAGAAAATCCTTCAATAAACCTCTGATAGTACTTGCCAATCCCAGGAAATTTTGAATCTCTGTCATTATCCTCGTTCTTTTTCATTTCAGCACTGCATCAACCTTAGAGGGATCCAAAGATGCACCGTCTTTAGATACAATGTGCCTGAGGAAGGTAATCTACTCTAACCAAAAAACACACTTATTGAATTTTTCATACAGATTCTTTTCATGGAGGGTCTGGAGTACTATCCTCAAATGTTGCTCGTGCTCCTTCTGGGTCTTAGAATAGATCAATATATCATCAATAAATACAATTACAAACTTATCCAAAAATTCTCGAAAGACATCATTCATTAGGTTCATAAAAGCTTCAGAGGCGTTAGTCAACCCAAAGGGCATCACCAAGAACTCATAGTGCCCATATCGGGTTCGAAAAGCTGTCTTTGGTATGTCAGCTTCCTTAATCCTCAACCAATGGTAACCCGATCTTAAATTTATCTTAGAGAAAATTAAAGTCCTTCTAGCTGATCAAATAAATCATCTATTCTTGGCAGGGGTACTTATTCCTTATCGTTGCCTTATTCAGCAGCCTATAATCAATACATAGGCGGAGACTGCCATCTTTCTTCTTGACAAACAATATCGGAGCACCCACGGAGATACACTCAACCTAACAAATCCCTTATCGAGTAGTTCTTGCAACTTCTTCTTCAGTTCTTCCAGTTCAACCAATGTCATTCGATAAGGTGGCTTGGAGATAGGTGGAGTGTCAGGTACCAGATCAATTGCAAATTCACTTTCTCTTTCTGGTGGTATCCCCGGCAAATCATTCAAAAATACGTCGAGAAACTCACACACAATCAGAACATCTTGGATACTTGGAGGTTCCCGACTATTGTCAGAAATAAAACCAACATAACCTTCACAAGATTTTACATAATCAGAAATTTTCAAACACTTTTAACACCTTATAATCACATAGAACTTAATACCATGCACTTTATTGCTCATTAATAAAACATACATCAAACTCCTCAGGTAAGGAGAAGGTTAAGGTCTTATTGTAGCAGTCTAAACTTACACAGTTGGTGGCTAACCAATTCATGCCTAAGATTACATCAAAACTTGACATATTTAACAAAATTAGATCTGCTAAAAATTTCATATCTCTTACCTTAATCTCACAATCTCTACACACCATATTAGTCAGCTGTGATTTGTGCATGGGTGTACTGATATGTAACATATAATCCAAAGGTTTAGGTTCTAGGTGTAGTTTTTGTGCAAACTGTGGGGTGATAAAAGAGTGTGTGGCTCCTAAATCAAATAATACATGTGTGTAACAATTACAAATCATAAGTGTACCTTTAATAACATTCGAGGAGGTGTGAGCTGTCTCCTCATCTATAGCTTGTACATGCCCCTGTGAGACAGGTCTCTTACCCTTTTCGGCAGCTGTGGCTCTTCTCTATGGAACTGGTCTCAGAGGAATCTGTATCTGTCTCCCTGTTTGTCTTGGTTGTTCCCGAGGAACATGAGTTCTTATCTGCGGGCAATCTTTAATCTGATGCCCAACTTCACCACATCCAAAACAAGCACCTATAAGCCAACAACAAGGTCTAGGATGTGGTTTGCCACAATTCTTACACCTATGTACATCGGTACTAGAACTATGGGCAGCATCAATACTAACTACTAGGATCTTGGGCTTTCCAGCCCCTGATTGAACTACCTCCATTCTCTGCCTCTTCGACTGACCACGTCTAAATTCAACTCGGGATGTCTGAATTCTCTTTCTCTTATCCCGACTTTTATCTCTATACCCATGTTCAGTTTGTGTCACCTCCAGGCCCTTTTCAATTTCTTGAGACTGCCTCAAGGCATCTTTGAAATCTGTGACCCGTAAACCCAACAATCTATCTCGGATCCTTGATTTCAATCCTGCCATAAATCTTTTAGTCCATCGTGCAGGGTTCTGTATTTTGTCTGGGTTATACCTCATTAGGGTAATGAATCTATTCTCGTACTCATCTACTGTCAAACTGCCCTGAACCAGATTCAAAAATTCTATTTGCATTCTCTTTTGTGCTGTAGGCAGGATGAATTAGGCCCGAAATGTGTCGAGAAATGCATCTCATGTGACATCTGATTGGTTGCCAGCCATAACCGTCTAAGTCATCCTCTACCAATACTTTGCTTGACCTTTTAACATATAGCTGGCCCTTGTTACCCTCTCTGCTTCTGAACACCCCATATATTGAAACACTGACTCTAGGTCCAATAACCATTCCTTAACCTTTATCGAGTCTTTTACCCCTGTAAACTCTGGGAATCATTCTCAAAAAGTCTCATAGCCTCTGGGTGTCTCTTTCATCCCTAGGCTGTGGCACTACAGGTTGAGGAGTTAGGGCTGTCGGAGGGTCTTGTGGTGGGGGAGGAATAGATGTGGGTGCAAGAGTGGCATCAGTACCAGAAGTATTTACACTAAACTTGTAAGACCCATAAATCCATGTAATAATTATGATTCTGGAATGTACGGACAAGTTATATTATATATGAATCATAAGAAATAGATGTTTCTAAGTTTTAAGTGTGAATGAATTACTAAATGAATATAGAATCAATTGGATGGAAGTTTAACTTGGAAAATCTGAGAAAATAATAGCTAAAATGCTCTGCAGGATGAATGCCAGATCGATCTCATGCAAGGATCGATCTCATAGTCTGGAAAACACAATACCAAGCATTCTGCAAGAGAAAAATTTATCCCTCACTCAAGCATATTGATCTCAAGTTGTCTCGAGTTGGACCAGATCGATCTCCTTCCATAGGTAGATCAATCTCCTTTGGCCTCTAGATAGGCCAGATCGATCTCCTCTTAAGGCCAGATTGATCTCCAAAGCCTTCTGCCTGAAACAGATCAATCTCATTACCTTGAGCAGATCGATCTCATGCATTTCAACAGATCGATCCCTTGCCTGCAAATTGTCGAAAATCTGAAGGATTCAAGCAAGGGCAGATCGATCTCCCCCCAATGGAGATCGATCTCCTAAGGCATTTCCTATACAAACTCGCCAATTGGATCTGCATTTCAAGGGAACAAACTCATTTCCTGCATTTTTTACAAGTGACCTAGCTTTCTCACTCTAAAATCACCACTTTCCAATCAGTTTTGAGAGAAGTTCCTTTGAGCAAAGTTGTTCCTAGTGAAGGAGAGAACAACATAGTCAAAGATTGGAAACTCAAACCTTGGATTGAAGGAGAAAAGAGGATTTCTCCCAAATTGGAAAAAAGAGGAAAAAGGTCAAGTTATGTGAGATTTCTATACACCATTCTCTAGTATGTTAATCTAGACATTATGATAAGTAATTTGGTGTATATAATGTTGGTTGAAATGTTCATACACATACTTAAACAACTATGACCTAAAATAGACTTAGTGGGAGAAAATTGAAATGGCATAGAGCTAATGATGATTTGAGCATGTAGAGATGTTAATGACCATGAATAGATGATGCTAAGATAACATTGTGAAATCCATAAGTTGGATTAGATGAGGATTGATAATGGGCATAATAAGTGTTTGATGAAATGCCATAGAGAAGGAAAATGATGAACTTGAGGCATTGTAAGCTTAATGCCAATTTAATATGAATCAATAGACTCATAGAGTCTAATGGATTCTCACGAAATGAATAGAATGATTGAAAGGGGCTTAAGAGGGATTAGAACCCTAAAAACTGTAATAAGGCTGTTGTTGCTCTCAACAACAATGAAATGATGTTGATGTGATCTTCTCCGCTGTCTTCTCCACGTGTATTAAAGATTCTACAAAAATAGTAAAGGTCAGAGAGGTGCAGGGATCTGTACCTGCACACGCACTCTGATGCTTAAGTCAGAAAGCTATTTAAGCAGAGTCTCAGTAAGCAAAATAAATATTAGGGTTTTTTTATCATACCTGGGGGTACTTATAGATATCTCTGAGTGGCTTCAATGAGCTCAGGACTCATATTTCTGTGGGCTCCAAAATTTTATTATTTTGGACCTCTTGTATTCTGAAGCCCAGGCTCGCGACTGGGCTGGGAGTAAATTACCTCTATCAATTGCTCCCCACTCTTTCATAGGGAAATTTCCTATGTAAGAGTATAATAAGAGGATTATGTCTTTCTGGAGAGTTATTAAGGATGAAACTTTTTATTTGCGAGAGACTTTTAAGCTCCGGTAAAAATGCAACGTTTCAGCCATCTCTGCCGCGACCATATAAAGGTAAGGTGCCACGCGGATAGCTTAGGAACTGCTACATTTCTATCGCAAACCTACCATAAATTTTCTCACACACTCTGTCGCCATTCTCCCCTAAACCTCTCACAACACCAAAGTACTAATACCGCTACTCTATCGCCTAGTTCTATCACCTTTCACTCTGTTGCCCTCTTGCGCCGAAAACTCTGTCGCTACTCCCCTATCGCACACTTAAACTCTGTCGCATACTTCCTCAATCTCAAATTGTATACTCTGTCGCTCCTCTATCGTCAAACTTTATCGTCACTAAACCACTCTGTCGCTATATACTCTGTCGCCATAAATACTCAATCGCACACTTAACTCTATCGTCTATACACTTACGCTGTTGCCCGAACATCTCTATCACCATATATTTATTTACTCTGTCGCCTCATACTCTGTCGCCTATTACCTCTGTTACTAGTCTGAGTCTTTCTTGGAACAGTGTCGCTAACCCTTCGAGTTTCACCCGTCGCATTTAGGTTTGTTTCTCTCTCATTTCTAACCCTAGAATGGCTGGTCCTGGTGTAGGAAAACATTTGGAGTTAGGGCCTAGATTGACTTTGACTGAGTTTGACCTTCAAGTTATTGTGCATAGGTTCCCATTACCTGAATGGTATTTTTATTGGCTCCCAAGTCTGGAAGAGAGAAGTATACGTAGTGTATCAAGCGGAGTGGCTATTTTTAGGATATCTATAGAATTAGATTTTCGTTTCCCAATTTTCAATTTTTGGATTTCTTTTTTGAGGGAACGAAGGATCAACCCTAGCCAGTTACACCCTCATAGTTGGATGTAATTGATTGGCTTTAACGTGCATTGGCACATGAAAGGTGTTTTTCCTTCTCTACCTTTGTTCTATACTTTCTTCAGGCTTCGAGGTTGTTCCGACTTAATCCCGTATTCGCTTCAGAGAGTGTTCGAACCTGGGTTTGAAAACTGATTATTTGATAAACTTCCCAACAAACTCCATAGGTTCGAATCGGAATGGCTTGTTGTAGAAGTGCCTGAAGGTCTTAACTTCCCTACTATATGGGGAGCTAAGCATAATGTCCTCAAAGGTCTTCGTATTACTACTTTGAGAAAACAACTGTCTTCAACTATTAACCAGCTATTAGTTGATAGGCCAATCAACCTCTATGACTTTCTATCATCCGAAAATTTGGCCTCTGCTGGTTGGGGCATAGGAAGTGTTAATGTCATCAATCCTTTTGTTTCTCTTCCAAATCCTTCCTTTGTTCCTTTTGAACCAAATCCTAGAGATAGGGAATCTAGCCCCAAAGGTGACCCCTTAGAGGATGTGGGTGATTGGGATGGGTTTGGTTCTACTTTTATGGTTCTCCCCCCTACGATGAAGCATTAGAAATAGATTCCCTTCAGGAGTTTCTTAACTCTCCTGAAGGTAACCCTTTATGCTTTATAATTCATTATTACTTGTTTATGTAACAATTTTAACAATTTTGTGGGTTAGTGTTAGGTGTTCTTTGGTCCGTCGAAGGGGATAAGAAGGTTCATCCAGTGAACCTACTGAGAAGAGACCCCGTTCCACAGCAGTTGTTTCCGAAGAGGTGTCTCGATCTCAGACTCCTCCTCTTAGGCAAGCAACCCTTCCTCCAGCTTCGACTCAACTACATGAAGGGGAATCAAGAGACCTTTCCCGAGGTAAAGGGAGAGCTTCTTTGCATTCCAGGAGATCCTCAGGCTCCTCAGATCGACCTCAGTCAGAAGATCGAGCTAAATACAATGTGACATCGCCTCATCAGAAGAATCGAAGACATCTGTTTATGGAGTCTGCTATGGCAAACAGGACTATCCTTCCTAAGATAAGTCTTATTGATACGGGGTTATATCAGGTAGATGGGGGCTATAAAATGAAGGGAGTGGAATTTTGAGTCTACCCGAGAGTGCTAGATAATGACACTTTAGAGACGCCTAGGGTAGCATCTCGATTAGGCTGGGCCACCATCCTTCCCGCGGACAAGCATCGATTATTTCAAAATTTTTTGGAGGGAGAGGATTTTGTTGACATAGAAGCTATTAGGGTAATTTACAGACTCTCTTTCATTTTATTTCTCTTTATTTTATTTTTAGTCTGAATTTTGTGTTTCTTTTCAACTTGCTCAGAGGACTATAGTCAATAATGCTCAACATCAAGCCTACCGTGATCAAACTAAAAAAGAGATCTAGGCATTAAGGGATAGCAATATGGAGTTGAGGAATGCCAATAATCAACTATCTGGGATGCCAGGGGTGGTGCGAGATCTGGAGGAGCAACTTTCAAAGGCGTTTCAAGACTTGACTCTAGTAAAAGGGGATCTTATTGTTGAGACTGTTAGGTCTAGAAAACTTAATGACGATCTTTAGCAGAAGCAAACAGAGCTAAGATAATATGCAGTCTAAGTATGATTCCCTAACAGTTCGCAATCAGGAATTGGAACAATACATTGCTAAACTAGAGAGTCGAGCCACTCATTCTCTAAATCAGGTTGAGATTGATAGTATCCGGGCGAAAACTGTGAAGGAGTATAGACTTTCTAAAGACTGCTTGAGGCAGAAAGAAGATTTCTTGGTGCCATATGTGAAGTATGGTTTTCACCTTACCCGGTCTTGGTTGGAGAAGCATAGGGACGGTGAAGAGTTCCCTGAGCTTCTATATACGCCTGAAGCGATGTTATTTGAAGCTCCTGATTAGACCAAGTATGAACTTGATGCTGAGCCCGCTGACAAGGTCCTGAAGAAGGCTGCGCTGGATGATCTTACGAACCTGGCCGGTCTTTGGCAGCCTGTGAGCCTAGATAATGTTCTCGAACCCATTGGTGCCCTTGATGACCTGGATGGAGAAGATCTATCGCTTCCTGATCCCCAGCCCCTAGAACACGAGGGTCTAACGGCGGCTGATCCCCAGCCACCAGAGCGTGCAGATTGATTTATTTTTCTTTTTGAATATTTTATCGTTGAATTTATTCATACTCCATATCTCGCTTGTAAAGATTTTCTTGAATTTATGAATAAAGTTTATCTATTCATGCTTCATATTGTTTATGAACGTTGTTTATTTAACTTTTGCATCTATTCAGCTTCATATTGTTTATGAACGTTGTTTATTTAACTTTTGCTATCACTTATCTGTATACTTGTTTTACTCGTATGTTTATTTATCCATGTATGCTCCCCAAATTCTTGAAAGAAAGACATAATTTTAGAAAGAATTACATATGTAAACATACCTATTTTTGATGTCTGATCACCATGACGCGAGTGCGTCTTTAGTTCTTACAGCTAATACATTTCCATTGCCTAGCCACAGTGATGCTATTGTGCCTCAGGCTCTTCTGGCTTCTTCGTCTCCGATGCCTAGCCACAGTGACACTAGTGCACCTCAGGCTCTTACGGCTTCTTCGTCTGTAATGCTTGGCCACAGTGACGCTAGTGCACCTCAGGCTCTTACGGCTTCTTTGTCTACAATGCCTGGCCACAGTGACGCTATTACGTCTCAGGCTCTTACGGCTTCTTCATCTGCAACGCCTGACCACAATGACACTATCGCGCCTCAGGCTCTTACGGCTCGTACAAAGACTTTAAGGTCTTGGGTTCGAACCTCTGAGGATGCGAAAGAAAAACTGTGAGGGTGGAGCCTGAGGGCAGGACCCAAAGCGGACAATACGGTTGAGTGGGTCTCCTACCGGCTGAGCTAGACGCCACAACAAAACACGCGTTTTTTGTAACGACCGTGTGGCACTTTGCTCCTGCAGGATTCAAGAGGTGGCCCCCACAGTCTCACTCATACGTACTGTCTGCTTTGGCAACCCCACAGGCCCCTCACGGCTTTATCGAGGTAAATACCCCAATTCGCGTCCTCAGAGGTTCGAACCCAAGACCTTAAAGTATTTGTTCTTACACAAATGATACCAATTGTTCTAGTTAATAATTGGTATCGTTTGTGTAAGAACAAAGACTTTAAGGTCTTGGGTTCGAACCTCTGAGGACGCGAATTGGGGTATTTACCTCGATAAAGCCGTGAGGGGCCTGTGGGGTTGCCAAAGCAGACAATACGTATGAGTGAGACTGTGGGGGCCACCTCTTGAATCCTGCGGGAGCAAAGTGCCACACGGTCGTTACAAAAAACACGCGTTTTGTTGTGGCGTCTAGCTCAGCCGGTAGGAGACCCACTCAACCGTATTGTCCACTTTGGGTCCTGCCCTCAGGCTCCACCCTCACTGTTTTTCTTTCGCGTCCTCAGAGGTTCGAACCCAAGACCTTAAAGTCTTTGTTCTTACAAAGATGATACCAATTGTTCACAGTGACACTATTACACTTTAGGCTCTTCGGCTTATCTGTCTTTTACGCTTGGCCACAGTGACGCTATTGCGTCTTAGGCTCTTACGGCTCATCTGTCCTTTACGTCTAGCCACAGTGACGTTATTACACCTCAGGCTCTTACGGCTCGTCTGTCTTTTTAGGTCTGGCCAGAGTTATGCTATTATGTCTCAGTCTCTTATGGCTCGTCTGTCTTTTACGCTTGGCCACAGTGATGCTATTGCGCCGGTTAATACTTGACTAGTAGTACGATATGCCCATAAGATACTAGGCAACTCATCCACCCATACTCCTTTAGCTTTATCTAGTCTAGTTTTCAACCCATGAAGGATGGTTCAATTGCTAACTTCGACCTGCCCGTTAGCTTGAAGATATGATACAGAAGAAATCCTTAGCTGAATGTCAAGGCACCTACAGAACTCACGAAAGGCGTCATAATCAAACTGCTTTTCGTGGTCAACATTTAAGATACGTGGGATCCCGAATTGGTAGATAATATCTTTCCACACCATTGCTTCAACTTTCTTCTCTGTGATTGTAGCTAAAGGTTCTGCCACAATCCATTTTATAAAGTAATCGGTAGCTACCAATAAAAACTTTCTTTGACCCGTTGCTAATGGGAAGGGCCCTAAAATGTCTAACCCCCATTGTGCAAAAGGAGTTGGTTGTACCGTACTCTGGAATGGAGCTACTGGGGCAGTTGTTAACGGTGCAAACCTTTGGCACTTGTCACATTTGCGGGCTTTATCCATCGCGTCTTTTTTCAACGTCGACCAATAGAATCCTGATCGTAATATCTTAGAGGCAAGGGCTCTAGCTCCCAAGTGCTCACCACAAATTCCTTCATGTACCTCAGCTAAGACATAGTTTGCTTGTTCTGGCCCTAGGCACTTTAACAAAGGTGATGAATACCCCTTTTTGTACAGTTCCTCGTTTATCAGTGTGAATTTTTCCCCTTGTATCTTTAAGCGACGAGCCTCTTCCTTTGTTAGACCCATATTTTATGTAGCATGTTCCTTATGATTCCTATGTGCATGAACACTCTATTATTATAGTTGAATCATAAGAAGAGTATTTACTAGATTTAAAGAGTATGTGAAATGATTTAACACGTATAAGCTACATAAAAGCCTAATGTGAGCTATAAGAGTCACAGGCTAAACCGAGTGGATCTGAATCATTCTAATTGAAAATAAGAACTTAAAATGAGAAAATATAGAGAGTTTATGAAGGAAATTCAATTTGATTTAGTTCCGAACACAAAGAACGAGAGTAAAAGCTAAAAAGGGTAAAATGGACCTTTTTAGCGAGTTAAAGTATTTAAGGTGTTTCGGGTGTGTTTACCTACTGAAAACGGATAAAACGTAAAGACGAGAGTGTACGACATAAGATATGATACTTTCAAAATTTTGAAAAAAAGTCAACTTGGTCAATGATTAAGGAAAAAGTCAACTATAGTTAAGAAAAGTGGACTTTTAACATAGTTGACTAACCATGGTTAAAAATTAACCCAAGTATGGAGAAAAAAATTGAGATCTTGGTCAGAATACAAGATAATCATCCCCGGTAGTAAGGAAAATTTATTCAGAAAGATTTCGGATTTAATTTAATGGATAAAAATGAAATGGGCCAAAGTTGAAAATTTTAAAGCCCATTAAGGTATCATAAGTGTAGGCCGAATTTGGAAAGCCCAATAGGCCGAATTGTTGGGCCAATTTGTGGGCTCAATATTGAGACAATTGAAGGCCCAATAGGTAGTAAAAATTTCAGCTCAAAAGCCCAAAGGAAAAACCCAAACCGAGAAGCCCAATTGAAAGCCCATTTGAATAAGTTAAAAGCTATTAATGAAAGGTAACAAAGTCTAAAATGATAACTATTACCTAAACTTTTTGGAAGTCAATTAAGGTGGCTGGATTTTTAGCTTAATGACTAAGTAATGGACTTATAAATACTAGCCAATACATAATCATCTTCATCCTTTCATTTTAGACAAAGTGAAGAAACCATAACCGAAAAGTTTTCTAAGCTTTCTTTCACTAGAAATCACTAGGAAAAAGACATATTTGGAACTTATGTCGACAGGAGAGGCAGTTGCCCCTGATACTCCTACACAGCCAGCTCATGCACCATAGACTACAGATACTGCTACATCCCCACCAGTTTCAGGTAGTAGTGGATTAGGGTACGGATGTGATCTGGATCGGTTGCGATAGTTCCATAAGTTTCGACCTCTATCTTTTAGTGGGGTCAAGGATCCTGTTGCTACTGAAAAGTGGGTTGGAGAGATGGAGAAACTCTATGGATTCTTCGAGTGTACAATATCGGAGATGGTTGCATTTGCTGCGTTCCTACTGAAGGGAGCTGCAGAGCATTTGTGGAAGTCTACCAGACCCATATTGAGAGCCCGACATACAAATATTAGTTGGGAGACATTTTGGGATGCCTTTAGGAGGTAATTTATCCCAAATACCACACAACGGAAACTACAGGCTGAGTTTTTGGGACTGAACCAGGGGAGTTTGTCAGTGGATGAGTATGAGACTCGATTCCTATCCCTAGGGAGATATGACCCAAATGCCATATATAGTGAGGCCAGGAAGGTCCATAGGTTCTTCGATGGATTAAGATCAGTTCTATGGTTCAAGTTGGTCCCATTAGATATAACCACCTATGAGGAAGCAGTGCACAAGGCATAACTGTGCGAGCAAGATTATGAGAGGAATGCTTTCAAGTTTGGGAAGTTTAGTTAGAGCTGAGATATACAGAGGAAGAGGCCGGCTAGTGATAGAGGTTTCAATTATCAAGGAGGCAGGAGACTCCTCGATAAGAGACCACGGATTGAGAAGGCACGAGAGAGACCTACTACCGATCAGTGCAGTAGATGCGGTAGATAGCATGGAGGTAGACCTTATCCTATGACTCCTATAGTGTGTTTCCAATATGGGAAACCAAGGCATATTGAGAGTAGGGAATAAGGATATGACAACCAATCTAATATTGCTAAGAATGAGCGACTTTGATGTAATCTTAGGAATAGATTGGTTATCTGGAAACCATGTTGTTTTAGATTGTTATGCTAAGACAGTTATGTTTCCTAACCCTACTAGATATGTTGTAAAGTTTAATGAAAATAAATGAAAGTAGTAGTTATGATTATGATATGATTTACTGACTTAGAAAACCTTCAACAAATCAAGGTTTTATTGCGTACGTGATAGATACGGATAAGGAGCACCTCAGGATCGTACTGCAGACTCTACAAGAGTAGAAGTTATATGCTAAGCTCAGTAAGTGTGACTTTTAGTTGTCACAGATCTCATTTTTAGGGAACATGAGTTGCTAGAGCAGCTTGCTAACCTTAGTTTGGGAGTTGTGCCTTCTGACATCGATACAGGCTATGTGATAGCTAGTCTATGCTTGGAGCCGGATCTGTTGGATAGGATCAGAGTGGCTCAGCAGACTGATCCGTTTTATATGGATGTGAGTGGTCAGATGCAGAAGGGCACAGTGATTGATTTTGAGTTGAGTTTTGATAGACTATTGAGGTTCAGAGGCAGATTGTGTGTTCCCGAGGATCCAGGACTCGGGAGATTGATATTGGTAGAAGCTCATTCGTCGAGGTATACGTTACATCCGGGGAGTAACAAGATGTATCAGAACCTTCGGAAGGTATACTGGTGGTCGGGTATGAAGAGAGATGTAGCAAATTTTATGGTAAAGTGTCTCGTATGTCAGCAGGTGAAGGTAGAGCATCAGAAACCTGCAGGGATATTGCAACCTCTACCTATACTGACATGGAAATGAGAGTATATCACCATGGATTTCGTGATGGGTTTATCGAGAACCCGCAGGAATCACGATGCTATATGGGTGATCGTCGACAGACTGACGAAGTCAACCCACTTCCTAGCTGTGAGAGCTACCAATACTCTGAGTTCATTGGCAGAGCTATATGTACGCGAGGTAGTGAGGTTACATGGTGTACCAGTGAGCATAGTCTCTGATAGGGATTCTCGCTTCAGTTCCCACTTTTGGGAACATTTTCAGGAAGCCATGGCAACCCAGTTGAGTTTGAGCACTACTTTCCATCCTCAGACAGATGGTCAGTCAGAGAGGACTATACAGACTCTGGAGGATATGTTGAGAGCATGTGTGCTAGATTTTAGAGGCTCTTGGGATGACCACTTGCCACTAGTCGAGTTCATCTACAACAACAGTTATCATTCGAGTATCGGGATGGCACCGTATGAGGCTTTATATGGCCGTAGATGTCGTTCCCCTATTAGATGGGAAGAAGTGGGTGACCGTAAGATTTTTGCTCCTTATATGGTTACATAAGCATCTAAGGACGTCCACTTGATTGTAGAGAGACTAAGGACAACTTAGAGTAGACAGAAGAGTTACGCTGATAGGAGACAAAGGCCACTAGAGTTTGCAGTTGGTGAATCCGTGTTTCTGAAAGTTTCTCCTTCCAAGGGCATAGCGAGGTTTGGGAAGAGAGGAAAGCTAAATCGTCACTATATTAGACCCTTTGAGATACTTGATCGAGTGCGAGATAAGGCTTATAGGTTAGCATTACCACCGGACTTATCAGGTGTCCATAACGTCTTCCACATATTAATACTTCAGAAGTATCACCCGGATCCGACACATGTGATTAGTTACGAGCCTTTGGAGCTCTGAGAGGACATGTCATATGTTGAGCGACCGATTCGGATATTGGATATGAAGGAGAAGGTATTGAGATCAAAGACTATCGGATTAGTGAAGGTTCTCTGGTAGCATCATACTTCAGAGGAGGCTACTTTGGAGCTAGAGAGTCTGATGCAAGAGAAACACCCTCATCATTCGATGACTGACTTGGTTCTAATTTGGAGGACCAAATTTTCTGAGTAGGGGAGGATTGTCAGACCCGTATTTTTTGTAGCTTGTTCCTTATAATTCCTATGTGTATGAATACTATTATTATAGTTGAATCATAAGAAGAGTATTTACTAGATTTAAAGAGTATGTGAAATGATTTAACACGCATAAGCTATATAAAAGCCTAATGTGAGCTATAAGAGTCACAGGCTAAACCGAGTGGATCTGAATCATTCTGACTGAAAATAAGAACTTAAAATGAGAAAATATATAGAGCTTATGAAGGAAAATCAGTTTGATTTAGTTCTGAACACAAAGAACGATAGTAAAAGCTAAAAAGGTAAAATGGACCTTTTTAGCGGGTTAAAGTATTTAAGGTGTTTCGGGTGTGTTTACCTATCGAAAACGGCTAAAACTTAAAGACGAGAGTGTACGACATAAGATATGACACTTTCAAAATTTTGAGAAAAAGTCAACTTGGTCAATGATTAAGGAAAAAGTCAACTATAGTTAAAAAAAAGTTGACTTTTACTATAGTTGATTAACCATGGTTAAAAATTAACCCAAGTATGGAGAAAAAAATTAGGGAAAAATATTCTTCGTCAGAATACAAGATAATTATCCCCAGAAGTAAGAAAAATTTAAGATTTCAGATTTAATTTAATGGATAAAAACGAAATGGGCCAAAGTTGAAAATTTTAAAGCCCATTAAGGTATCATAAGTGTAGGCCGAATTTGGAAAGCCCAATGGGCCGAATTGTTGGGCCAATTTGTGGGCCTAATATTGAGAAAATTGAAGGCTCAATAGGTAGTAAACATTTCAGCCCAAAAGCCCAAAGGAAAAGCCCAATTAAAAGCCCATTTGAATAAGTTAAAAGCCATTAATGAAAGGTAACAAAGTCTAAAATGATAACCATTACCTAAACTTTTTAGAAGTCAATTAAGGTGGCTGGATTTTTAGCTTAATGACTAAGTAATGGACTTATAAATACCAGCCAACACATAATCATCTTCATCCTTTCATTTTCGACAAAGTGAAGAAACCATAACCGAAAAGTTTTCTAAGCTTTCTCTCACTAGAAATCACTAGGAAAAAGGCATATTTGGAACTTGCAATCATCATGAAAGTTGTTCCAAATTGAGAGGAGAGTGACATATGTTGGAATTGGCTATCAAGGAGCCATAGTGTGCATACCATGAGGCTTCAAAGTTTCAGCCAAGTGTGAACACAAATACTAGGTATAATTTCAAGCTTCCAACTTCATATATGTTAATCTATGAGTTATACAGAGTTAACTAGTATATGCTTTATGGATTGAAATACATGAAAACACTATGAACAAGTGATAGCCGAAAGTTGATATATGAGTTTGATAAATACCCATGTGATTTTAAGACATGTATAGGTTGATATGCATGTATACATGATTATGACATGGTTGTATGATATGGAACATAAGGTATTTGATAAAATGCCAACATGAACTATAGGAAAGGCTTAAGACATACCAACCAAGTGTTTATGAAAATGCCTAAGTGAATTTGGCTAAACAAATGGACATGGACGGCATGCCATGGTGTGACCGACGGCATGGGATGCTCTCGGCCATGGCATGTGGCCGAGAGGTCCAATGGGCTAAGCCCAATTATTTTAGGCCCAATGTGATGTAATGGGTCTAGGACAAGCCCAATAAGAGTTGGTGGGCCCCACAAGCCCAATAGGCCCAACGAAAATGAATAGTAAAATGGAAATGGGCTTAAGGCATAGTTAGGCCCATTAAGG
Organism: Firmiana major; assembly: GCA_033439115.1. Taxonomy (NCBI): domain Eukaryota; kingdom Viridiplantae; phylum Streptophyta; class Magnoliopsida; order Malvales; family Malvaceae; genus Firmiana; species Firmiana major. Next base: position 36,182,795 of record CM065908.1, on the reverse strand, counting down.
TTTATTAAAGCCCATTAAGGGAAATAGACTGTATTTAATGTGAAAGACAGTAGAAAAAATATAATTAATCTGATAAATGGGTATATGTAGCTCCAGAGATTATTAGAGGAGCAAATCGGACTGTTGGATCGAGCAGCGTTGAGAAAGTAAAATTTCTCGAGTGATTGCAGGTAAGGGACTTTTATGAGTAGTTAGAGATACCTGCACGTATTTTCGTCTGCTTTTACATTCACTTATAAACTCTGAGGGTCAGAGAAAGTGAATAATAATTATTGTGACCTGATAGTGGTAAATTACGATTTTTGCCCTTAGTTACTGATGGTGGCAGTGTCACCAGAATCCACGTGTACAATTGTCTGCCAACCAGAGACCGCCACGTGTCAGAACAAGAATAAGCCACGTGGCTGATGTGGCGACAGTGTGGTCACGCGACACAGTTGCTTGTTGAGCGACAGATGTTCGAGGCGACAGGGATTCCGTCGCCTGGTATGTGTGCTGCACAATTGGCGCGACAGACCTCCATCGCCCCTATTGCGACATAGGTCTCCCGCATTGCCCCCGCGGCAGAGGTCTCCCGCATTGCCCTCACGGTAGAGGCCTCCCGCACAGCCTGCGGTAGAGGTCTCCCGCACAGCCTGCTGCAGAGGTCTTCCGCATAGTCTGCAGCAGAGGTCCATGGGTACTCTGCCGCCTACCGACTCTCCCGCAAGCTACTTAACCCGAAGGGCAACAGAGTGCTCCATGACTCTGTCGCGGCCCAGACACGCGCCTGGGCCTCAGCTCGAACCGACTTAGAAGAAACCTATAAATATGCCGAGGAGCTCTCAGAAAAGGGGACGAAACCAAAGAACAAAAAAGCAGGGAGAAATACTTCAACTCTTTGAATTAAGAAACACATTCTCTTCTTCTTACATACATAACTCCCGATTACTTACTTAATCATCGGAGTGCGCGTGCAGGGACAGATCCCTGCGCCCTCTGATTCTTGTTGTTTTTGCAGAACATACGAAGAACACGTGGAACAAATCGCACCGACGTCACTTCTTTGTCGTTAGTGCAATCGGACTACGTGGAAGGTAAATTCCTGTTGCTGTTCGTTCAGGTAACATCAGTTACGAAAAAAGTCAACTTTTGTGAAAAGTTGTAAAAAGCATGGAAACCACCATTTTGAGTGTTTTACTGCTGTTTAGTAGAAGAATAAATAGATGGGCTAATGTTTTAAGGTTGATGTGAATTAAGCACACTTTATAGTGTTGATTTTGATGTTTTGAAAATCATCCATTTTTAAAGAGCCATCTATCATATTATGTGAGAATAAATGGTGCTAGAGCACAGCTCGCACTTGATTTCATATATTTTCCACATATATTAGTGTTGATGTATAATTCGCATTGGATTTCTATGACATGTATGATAGAGTGCTGGAGTTATTACTCGTACTCCGTTTTATATGATTTATGCATGAGAGAGTGCTGGAGCGATTAGCTCGTACTCGAATTTTACATGAGATACATGACATAGTACTGGAGCTATTGCTCGTACTTGATTTGATGCATTTTGTGCATAGCATGGTACTAGAGCTATTGCTAGTACTTGATTTGAAACATGAACTATGCATGACCTAGTTGCTGGAGGTTTACTCGCACTAGAGTTTGAGTTTGTGATGTGAAACAATGTTTGAATGGAGTGTCGACTGTGAGTCGCGCTTAAAGGCATGCACTGTAATTTATGTGATATATAATACATGTTGAAAACCATGCTTGATTTCCTCGTGTCGACTGAGTGTCACACTATGAGAGGTTTACATGTGGATTTAGAGACATGGTATGATATTCCATGGCTTAAGGGCTAAGACCTATGGCTGGCACCCCGACTGTGATGTAGGGTCCACAAATTACGTTGTATCGTGCGAGTGGCATGGAGTACACTGTACCGTGTGGTGTTGTGGAGTTGAGGAGGATATAGCTGGTGGTTGTGATGGACTGACCCCCTTCCCGTTGCAGCAGTGATGCCCCGCACACCGAGATCTGTGTTGCCTAGGATCACCATTATCGGATATGGCCATAGTCCAAGATACTATTGCATTTTGCATTTCACCATAGAGTCTCACATGATATATCACCTAATTGACTGATTAATTTATGGATAGGCCTGAGGGATAGGTCGAATCCGATTGTTGTGATGTGAATGATTTAAAATGCCATATTTACTGTGATTTAAATATACATGGCATGATTTATCTAAAGGCATTGTGATATTATAAAGATGCATTATTTTGCACTACATGCCTACATTTGAGAAAACAAGTATGATTTCTGTACATGAGATTTAATATGTACAAGTATATATATATATATATATATTAAAGACATGCTTTTAAAGTGAGTTAAGGAAATGATGTTTTCAAGGCATAGCATTATTTTGAGTAGATAGTGTAGATGTCTACTTACTTGCCTGATTTCCTTACTGAGCGTGTTATATGCTCACCCCCTTTCTCTTACATCTCTCTACAGAGCATCAGCAATAGAGTGAGAGCATTTGAGGGATAGTATTCCTGTTGTCTGCTACTATTTCCTATCGATCGAAAGGTATACATATTTTGTACGGTTATGTATCTAAACATAGAAACAGCACAGTGATGTATATGATATATATTTTGGGGAATGTAGTTATATTAGCTTTTATATGATCTCACATATATTATAAAAAGAAGTTACAGTCAGTAACAGTATATTGACATGTATGTATGATAATGGATGATATGGTATGCGAGGAAGCTAACATCGAATCACAGCCCAACCATTGAAGAGAGGGAAGATAAGTTAAAAATGCGAAAAATTTGTAGTGATTTTGGTTAAGTCAGGATGGGTCTTGACATCCTTATCTTACGGGAGAGTTCCTTCAGCGAGATACTATTTGAATGGGGTTCTCCAATTGTCCCCCACTTCAATGCCACACACTTTGACTTCTTCATTGCTAGGCCGCTCAAGTCTCTCCACCTTCACCATTCATCCTTCGGTCTCATTAGAGGAAGCTAATTTAGACAATGAATCTGCATGTGTGTTTTCAGACCGATTAATTTGTATCAACTGGAAGTTTTCGAAAGTTTGAGCCATAAATTGGACTTTCTTTAGATACGGGACCAGCATTGTCTCTCGGATCTCATATTGTCTATTGAACTGGTTTACTACCAATTGAGAATCACTATGCGCCACTAGGTGGTGAACTTCCAACTTCTCTACCAGCTTCATTCCAGCAACCAGAGCCTCATACTCTGCTATATTGTTTGAACTAGGGTACCCAAACTACAAAGAATATTCTAAGGATTTCCCTTCTGGTGATATCAAGACTATACCGACCCCACTACCATTTGCACTTGATGCTCCGTCAACATACAGTAACCACGACCGAGTTTCTTTTTCAATGTTGCCCCTTAGGCTAGTACATTCTACTATAAAATCTGCTAAAGCTTGGCCTTTGATATCTTACCTGGGTTGAAACGTGATATCATACTCTCCAAGTTCCACTGCCCATTTCACCAGTCTCCTTGAATGTTCAGGCTTCTGAAGGATTTGCTTTAATGGTTGATCTGTCAGGACAGAAATGGAGTGCACCTGAAAATAAGAGCGTAATTTGCGATAGGCCATCACAAGGGCCAGTGCTAGCTTTTTGGCTAGCAGATAATGGGTCTCCGAGTCTAGCAGTACCTTACTCACATAGTATATAGGATGGTCCACTATTTCATCTTTCTTCAGTAGTATCGCACTGACGGCGAATTCACCAACTCCCAAGTACATATACAACTGTTCTCCTTCCAAAGGCATTGTTAACAAAGGTAACTGCTTCAAATATTCCTTCAAATCTTCAAAAGCTCTTTGATAATCATCTGTCTACTCGAAATTCCTTCTGCCCCGTAGAGTTTTGAAGAACGGCAAGCTCCTTTCTACAAATTTTGATAAGAAACGGTTCAGAGCTGCTATTCTGCCTGTCAATCTTTGGACTTCTCTCACTGTGGTTGGTGGCTTCATATCTATAATCGCCTGTACCTTTTCAGGGTTTGCCTCAATACCCCTGTTGGTAATCATGAACCCCAAGAACTTCCACGACCTAACTCCGAATGAGCATTTGTTGGGATTTAGCTTCATACTGAATTCCCTCAACACATCAAACATCTTGGACATCTGATAAGCGTGAGACTCTCTTGCTCTGCTTTTGATAATCATATCATCCACATAAGCTTCCATAGTGTTTCCCAGAAGATCTTTGAATACTTTATTCACCATTCGCTGATATGTGGCTCTAGCGTTCTTTAAACCGAATGGCATTACTCGATAACAATATGTTCCATCGTCGTTATAAAAGAAGTCTTCTCTTCATCTTCTGGATGAAGCATAATTTGATGATACCCGGAGAAAGCATCTAAAAAACTAAGGAGTTCATACCTAGACGTTTCATCTACAAGCCTATCAATTCGGGGCAGAGGGTACGCATCTTTGGGGCAAGCTTTATTCAAATCAGTGAAATCCACACACATTCGCCATTTCCCATTGGATTTCTTCACCATTACTACATTAGCCAACCACTCAGGGTAGTAAACCTCTCTAATAAACCCGGCTTCTAAAAGTTTACTAACTTCTTCAGTGATCACCTTTTGTCTTTCTAGGGTAAAATTTCTCTTCTTTTGTTTGACAGGCTTATTCCCAGGTGAAACATTAAGCCTATGGCAAATCACTTCTAGATTAATCTCGGGCATATCAGCTGGGGTCTAAGCAAAAACATCTGAGTTTCTCTGTAGGCATTCTGCTATCTCCCTTCTTGTTTGTTCATCCAGTTGAGTCCCTATGAACGCCTTCTTCTCTTCATCCCCCTTAACTAGCTCAATGACTTCTGTTTCCTCAACAGGCTGAGGCTTAGGAGGGTTATCTATATACAATGTCTTCATTCCCTTTTGCAGGCAGTAGAGGCAACATAACATGTGCGAGCCCTTTTTTGATCTCCTCATACTTACCCGACTCCGTGGGGAGTAGGGAACTTCATTAGTAAGTAGCAAGAAGATATCATTGCCATCATATCATTTATTACAGGCCTTCCCAAGATCATGTTGTAAGCAACTGAGGTCGACCTTACAACCATGAACAATACCTATCGAGTCACATCCTTTAGGCTTTCCCCTAGAGTCACAAGTAATTCTATAGACCCGATGACCTTCACTTTCTCGCCCGTAAATCCATACAATGGCGTCATAACGGGTCCTAATCTATCCTCGGATACATTCATTTTCTCAAAGCAATTCCAATAGATTACGTTCATCGAACTTCCATTATCGACCAGGATTCTGCTCACTAGATGTTTTGCCACCACCGCTGATATCACCATTGGGTCATCATGAGGCATTATGATATCACCCCTGTCTGCCGAAGTGAACACAATGGGCTCTTCACCTGCCTTTTCCTCCAGCACAGCATGAATTTGATACGCTTGTCTCGCGTAACTTTTACGAGAAACAGAGGAACTTCCTGCCATCGATTCTCCCCCTTCAATAACATTTATAGTCGGGCCGGTGGTTTCCAACCGGTTGTCTTGGGGGTCAGGCCTAACTACTTCTTCATTTCTTGGCCTATTTCTCCAGTTATCATTATTTTGTCTATTCTGCGGATGATCATTCCTTCGATCTCATGAAGGATAACGGGACCTTTCACTTCTCCACTGGAAGCGGTTAATTTTTCCATCTCTAGCCAGCCTCTCTAACTGATCCATCAGATCTCTGCATCTTTCAGTAGGATGACCATGAGCGGTATGAAATTCACAATAAGCATTAAGATTTTGGCCCATATCTCCAATCTTCTTTTTAGGGAACTCTAACAGTCCAGTCCCCTCAATAGCAGCAAGTATAGCAGCGCGAGGCTCATTTAGTCTGGTACAATTTTCATACCTGAGTCTAGGAGCCTTGTCTAATCTGACGGGTCTCGAAGAGCTTCTTTCAGGTACATCTCTCTCTTTTTCTTCCTTCCCTTGCCTCTCGGAACTATACCATCTTTATTACTTCCTATTGAGCCACGTATTTATTTGCTCTAGCAAATAAATCAGAAAGGGTCACTGGCTGATCAAGGGAGAGGGATTCTTGTAGCTTCTCAGATTTTGTCCCCTGCAGCATTGCAGCCATGGCTACTCCCACTGGTAAATCTTTCACCTCTAAGGTTGTATCTTAGAAACGATCTACATAGTTCTTCAATGATTCTTTGTTCCCTTGTTTAAGGGTGAGCAGATAAGTAGTATCCTTCTTTCGCTGGCTGTTGATCATGAAGGCTCTCAAAAATTCACTTCGTAACTGGTCGAAGGATGAGATAGAACCCTCGTTTAACCCATTAAACCATTTTAGCGCATGCCTCGACAGTGTGAGTGAGAAGGCTCTGCACATGATTTCATCTTCCCATTCAGGGAGCAACATGAGGGACTCATAACTCTGTATATGGTCGTATGGGTCTGTTTTGCCGACATAAGTAGCCATAGAAGGCATCTTAAACTTCTTCGACAGTGGTTTGTCCATAATCTCAAGACTGAAAGGAGCTCTCCTTCTCTGACTGTCGTCGGGAGACACTAACTTCTTCCTTTCTAGAATCCTTTTAACAACTTTCTCAACATTTTCCAAACCTCAAGTCGAGTGTGCTCCCCTCTCTTCAGTACTAGAAGAGTTTGAGTAGTAAGCATCCCTTCTTCCTCTGTTTTGAAGATTTTGCACATGGTCCGCTCCCCTGCTAGGGATCTCCTCATCGTTCATAGTTTCTCTCCCTCTAGGAGCCTGCACTGTATCCCTTCTTTCTGCACCTCCCATTTCGTAATTCGACCTTATACATTTGAAATAGTCTTGGGAGTCATGACTATTCTGTCTCTGCCACTCCCCAAATCCGTAAACTTCGAAGTCATGCTCCAATTCTGTGGCAAAAGTACTAAACTCCGCAGTAGAGGTCTGCATCCTATACTCTACAGTAGAGTTTTGCCTCCTTAAATCTGTGCTAGAGTATTTCTCCTGAATCCGTGCGACAGGGTTGAACTCTGTCAGACCTGCGGCAGGATCTTGACTCTTGACCCCTGCGACAGTATTCATCCGTCTCAGACCTGTGGCAGGGTTCACTTCTCACAGCCCCACGGTAGGGTGCTTCCTCAGAGCCGCGACAGGGTTGTCCTCCAAACCTGCGACAGGGTTCACACTCAGAACTACGGCAGTGTTATCTTCCAGACCTGTGGCAGAGTTCATCCTCGGACCAGCAGTGTTTAACCTTAGACCTACGGCAGGGTTTACACTCAGACCTGCTACAGTGTTGTCCTCCAGACCTGCGGCAGAGTTTATCCTCAGACCTACGGCAGAGTTCATCCTCATACCTGTGGTAGGGTTCAACCCCAGACCTGTGGTAGGGTTCACCCTCAGACCTGCGGTATGGTTCACTCTCAGTCCTGCGACAATGTTGTCCTCTAGACCTATGGCAGAGTTCATCCTCAGACCTGCGGCAGGGTTCAACCTCAGACATGCGACTGGGTTTAGACTCAGACTTGCGACAATGTTGTCCTCCATACCTACGGCAGAGTTCATCCTCAGACCTGCGGCAGGGTTCAACCTCAGACCTGCGGTAGGGTTCACCCTCAGACCCACGGCAGGGTTCACCCTCAGTCCTGCGATAGTGTTATCCTCCAAACCTGCACAGAGTTCATCCTCAGACCTGCGGCAGAGTTCACCCTCAGACCTGCGGTAGGGTTCATCTCTCGTATCTCTGTGGCAAGATACTCCCTCAGAGATGCGGCAGAGTTGTCCTCCAGTTCCGCGGTAGAGTTCTACATTAGGCCAGCGACAGTATTCTGCCCCCAATCTCCTTGTCCCGCATTCACCATTATAGAGGGTTGGCCTCTCTCATAAGTCTACCTTGCGACGTTCTCTCCTACCATCTGCTGCACTTTTGGAGGTAAACTAAACTGCAGCAGAACATTTTTGAAGAAATTCACCATAGCCCTCAACGTTGTAGTGGTCTGTTCATTTTGACGCTTCAAAGCCTCAAATTCGTCAAGGGAAACAGTGACAACTCTGTCTCCTTCTCCATTTTGATCTTGTCCTCTCTTAGGTCTGGCAGGAAGACTCACAGAATTCTGTTCTCCCAAATTTGTTGCTGCTGTCGAACGTGTTCTCACCATTTTAATAAAGAATTTGACTTTTTGTTTTGATTTCCACAGACGGCGCCAATTGTTGTTGCTCTCAACAACAATGAAATGATTCTGATGTGCACACAGCACAGCACATAGTATTCCCTGGATAACTACACGGTACAGCGTATGCCCGTGGACCCAATCCATCTACCCTACAACAACGGACTTATCATCCTAACCCATGTCTCATATACCAGGCGAGCAGGATCAGCGTGACACACAGTCTCCGCAAGGCTCCAGCGTGGTATCTCTCTGTGTGAACAACTTCTTCTAGCACTGTATCTTCTCAAAAATCATCATGTGAGCTAGGTTCTAGCACATTATCATCATCATAAAAGCACGTGCAAGCTTCGCTCCAGTATAGTTTATCAAATCATGAAAACATATGCGAGTAAAATCTCCAACATAGTCAAAATCATTAAAAGCATGTGTGAGCTAAAGCTCCAACACCTTTTCATATTTCAAATCGGATAGATGGCTATTTTCTCTAAAAGAAAAATTCAATCATGTTTGTTGACGTAGCATGTTGATCCATGTAAAACATGTAAAACTAGTCAACCTATCCTTCATCATCTCCTAATCACAATGACAACATATGGTTGTAAAAACATTAAAAACATGCATGTCATGTTGTTTTCCTTCCCGCATCCCATTTTCACAATTTATACCATAATACATTTCATATCACTTCAAGGCTCAATAGCTAAGCATAATATCACTAGCAACATAACTATAAAAATCGCTGCAAAAATACGTACGAATATCTCTATCATTAACATACAATCCCTTACCTCGAATCGTGCTTGTATCTCCTTCGTCTCGTTTGCTCTGTTCGCGATCCGGGTTAATCGTGTTTCAATGTATTCCAATCTACACGTATAAATCATTAAATCATTTTCCTTTTTTTTTCTAAACATTCACATTGTCATTTACTTACCTACTTATGCTTCTCAAGCCTTTTATCATATTTCACCTTAATATTTCTTTGTAAATTCATCTAAAATCATTCACTCAACACCACCAACATCATAGTACTCCAAGATTATCACAATAGTAAACTCAATCTATCTCTTTTCTAGGTACATTTTAGATCAAGTGAGTTCTACGTATCTTAACCATTTTCTACTATCACAATATGCATTCATTAACTCCTAAAATCACCTAAAACATCATGCTTGGAGTTGAGGGTTTTAAAGACGTACCCAGCTTGCCCCTTTCTCTAGACCAAACTTATGGGATGCTTAACTCTTTTCCTTGAGTAATCCATACTTTAGATTTTGGATATATTATTCCCCCACTTCAAAGAATAGTTTTGCCTCTTTAAACTTCCTCCAAATCTGCTGGAAATACAGTGTTTTCTAGAGTGAGAAAGCCAGGTTTTGGGTAAAAATGGTGAGTGTTTGAGTATTTAGGAAAGAGGGAAATGTGTTCCAGTCCAAAATTTGTGATTCTTATATAGACCAGGCCTAGGAGATCGATCTGGTGCTTAGTGGAGATCGATATGCTTGTGATTCAACTACTTTAACCACTCAGATTACCTGCTACAAGATCGATCTGGTAGTAAGGGAGGATCGATCTGTTTCAACCCGAGACATTTAGAGATCAATATGTTCCTTGTGAGAGATGGATTTCTTCCAGACCGAGGCTTAAGGAGATCGATCTGCCCTATCCCAATTGAACTGATACTCGACATTTCGTGAGAGGGGATCGATCTTTCATTCATGGGAGATCAATCTGCACTTTCCCTGCACCCACATTACTACAGTTTTTTGCAGATTTCCAATGTGTAACTTATCCTTATTTATCTAATACCTCATTTCAAATTTCGTACACAACTAACGTATAATAGTATCCATTCCATACAATTCATACACAATAAAACTTGTGCACACAACTTGAAATAATGGATTGTACATTAAATTTCATAATCCCTACATCCTTTATTATCTATACACCTGTAAAAATGTGTATATACATCATAGCCTCATAAGAAATACGTGTAAACTACGGGAATTACATTTCTCCCTTCCTTAGAAAATTTGGTCCTCCAATTGAATGAAGTTCATTCCTCAAAAAGTTAGGGATATTTCTCCTTCAGCTGGTCCTCTAACTCCCAGGTGCCTTCCTCTGATGTATGATACTGCCACAGGACCTTAACCAATGAAATCGACTTGTTCCGTAACACCTTTTCTTTTCTATCCAACATCTAGATCAGTTTCTCTATATAAGACATATTCTCTCCAATGGCTCATAGCTAATTACATGTGCTGGATCCAGATGGTACTTCCAGAGCATGGAAACATGGAAAACATTGTGGACCTCTGCTAGCTCAGGGAGTAAGGCTAGCCTATATGCTCTATCTCCCACTCTATCCAACATCTCTAAAGGACCGATGTAATGAGGACTTAGTTTTCCCTTCTTCCCGAACCTCGTTATTCCTTTAGAAGGAGAAACTTTCAAAAATACAGACTCACGCATAGCGAACACAAGTAGCCTCTGTCTCCTTTTAGCATAGTTATTTTGTTGACTTTGAGTCGTTTGTAACCTCTCACATATTATCCGAACATCCTCTGAATCTTGTCTAACCAAATTGGGAGCGAGCAACTATCTGTCACCAACCTCTTCCCAACCAATAAGTGATCGGTATCTACGACCATATAGTGCCTCATAGGGGGCCATACCAATACTTGGAGTGATAACTGTTGTTGTAGGCAAACTCAATCACTGGCAAGTGATCATCCCATGAGCCTCTAAAATCCAGTACACACACTCTCATCATATCTTCCAAGGTCTGTATAGTCCTCTCTAAGTAACTATCTGTCTGGGGATGGAAATGTCCCCAAAAATGGGAAGTTGTGACACCTCGGAAGCGCCGAAAACAAGGCAATTTAAAACTTTTTACTCATCCACTCACAATTAAGGGTGCATTCCTATGCAGTGTCATACATCATCATACATATCATACCTCAGGATCTCATCATCTCATAATTATATTTCATACAATATACATTACTAATCCAAGGTTAATTAATCCTAATACATCCTATATATCATACTACATTAAGTGTCTGTAAATACAACATAAGTCTAGGTACATGAAATGTAAATTATACCTCAACACAATATATGTAGCCTGGAGCTCAAGTCCTCCACTAGCCACTACTCCGTACGTAGCAGGAAACTCTCTTTACTTGAAGAAATCTAGGGGCAAGATAAAACAGGGTGAGCTTCTAAATCGCTCAGTAAGGAAGTAAAGGACTTATTTTAGTTAATGATTTGCACAGCACAATCATTTGTTTTGTAGCTGAAATCTGTCAGGACCCCATTCTCAATCCATGACTTTATCCAAAATTCACTATAAATTTTTTTGCATTTTTAACTTACCTTTCCTCTCATCAATGGTTGGGCTGTGATTCGATGTCAGAGTCCTCGCTTACCACATCATCCATTATCATACATACATGTCAATATACTATTACTGACTGTAACTGCTTTTGTTATACATGTAAGATTAAATAAAATCTAATACAATTACATTCCCCATAATATATATCGTATACATCTGTATACCTGGCGATCGATAGGAACTAGCTGTGGACTCAGGAATACTATCTCTCGATAGCTCTCGCTCTACTGACGCTCTGTAGAGAGATGTAAAGAAAAGGGGGGTGAGCATACAACGCGCTCAGTAAGGAAATCAGGCAAGCAAGTAGATATCTACACTATCTACCCAAAATAATGCTATGCCTTGAAAACATTATTTCCTTAACTCACTTTAAAAGCAGGTCTTGAAATACAATATATATACTTGTACAGATTAAATTCCATGTACAGAAATCATGCTTTCTTTCTCAAATGTAGGCATGTAGTGCAAAACAATGCATCGTATATAAATCATGCCTTTATGTAAATCATGCCATGTATATTTAAATCACAATAAATATGGCATTAAATAATTCACAACATAAAACCGGAGTCCAACCCAGCCCTCAGGTCTGTCTGCAATTTAAATCAGTCAATCAATGTGATATATCATGTGAGACTCTGTGGTGAAATGCAAATATTATCCTGGACTATGATCATATCCGATATGTGATCCCAAGCAACACAGTACTCGGTGTGCGGGGCATCACTGCTGCAATGGGAGGATGGTCAGTCCACTACAGCCGTCAGCTATACGTAACACACGGTACAACGTACTCACATGCCCGGGCACGGTACAAAGTACTCCCGTGGACCCTACATCACAGTCAGGGTGCCTGCCATAGGTCTTAGCCCTCAAACCATGGAATATCATACCACGTATATATTACCCTCATGCAGATTTCCTCTCACAAGATGTGACACACAGTCACACAAGGACTCGAGCATGGGTTTTAACATGTATTATACATCACATACAGTGTGTGTCTTGAGTGCGACTCACAGTCGACACTCCACTCAAACACTGTTTCACATCACAAACCCAACTCTAGTGCGAGTAAACCTCCAGCATCTAGGTCAATGCATAGTTCATGTATTAAATCAAGTACCAGAAATAGCTCCAGTACCATGCTATGCACAATATCATCAAATCAAGTACGAGCAATAGCTCCAGTACTATGTCATGTATAAACCATGAAGAATCGAGTACGAGCAACGCTCCAGTACTCTGTCATGTATCTCATGTAAAACTCGAGTACGAGCTAATCGCTCCAGCACTCTGTCATGCATATATCATATAAAACTGAGTACGAGTAAGAACTCCAGTACTCTATCATGCATGTCATGGAAATCTAGTGCGAATCAAAATCCAGCACTAATGTATGTGGAAAATATATGAAATCCCGTGCGAGCTATGCTCTAGCACGATTCATTCTCACATAATATGATAGATGGCTATTTAAAAAGGGATGGTTTACAAAATATTAAAATCAGCACTATAAAGTGTGCTTAAGTCACATCAACCTTAAAATCATTAGCCCATCTATTTATTTTCATGCTAAACATCAGTTTAAACACTCACAATAGTAGTTTCCATGTTTTTTGCAACTTTTCACAAAAGTTGACTTTTTGACTAACTAGGGGTAAAATCGTAATTTACCACTAACGGGTCGCAATAATTATTATTCACTTTCTCTGACCCTCAAAGTTTTTAAGTGAATGTAAAAGCAGACGAAAATACGTGCAGGTATCTCTAACTACTCACAAAAGTCCCTTACCTCGGATCACGTCAAGTGACCTCACTTCCTCGGTGCTGCTAAATCTCGCAGTCCGATCAGCTCTCAATGTAAACTCCAAAGCTGTAAATAACCATTCCTCAGGTTAATTATACTTTTCCTACTGTATTACACATTAATACAGTTTATTTTCCCTTAATGGGCTTTAATATCCTTAATGGGCCTAACTATGCCTTAAACCCATTTTCATTTTACTATTCACTTTTGTTGGGCTTATTGGGCTTGTGGGGCCCACCAACTCTTATTGGGCTTGTTCTAGGCCCATTACACACTATTGGGCCTAAAATATTTGGGCTTGGCCCATTGGGCCTCTCGGGCACATGCCATGGCCGAGAGCTATCCATGCCTCGGTTTCACCATGTCATGCAATCCATGCCTATTTGTCTAGCCAATTCACTTAGGCATTTTCATAAACACTTAGTAGGCAACATTACCAACCATCATATAGTTCATTTAGGCATTTTATCAAACACCTTGATTGCCAACTAATTACATGTATTAATTAATCAAATTGATTAATTCTAATTATACCATAATCATTAACACATGTACATTAATCCATTTATGCCTAAAAATCATATTGACATAAATCAATATCCCATTACTCACTCTCGGCCTAACCCACTTCATGGTGATTTAATATGTTTCAATGCTTAAAACATATATCAACATACTTAAAATCATTCATACATTAACATATATGAAATTGGAAATTAGAAAATATACCAATTGTTGTGTTCACCCTTTGGCCGAATCTTTGAAAGCTCTCGATTTTCACTCTATGGCTCCTTGAGAGCCAATTCCAACATATGTCACTCTCCTTTCAATTTGGAACAACTTCCATGAAGGATGCAAGTTCCAAATATGCCTAATTCCTAGTGATTTCTAGTGAGAGAAAGCTTGGAAAATATGTTTCAATGGTTTCTTCTTCTAGCCGAATTTGGTGTGATGAAGATGACAATGGTGTGGCTGAATTTATAAGCCACATACTTAGCCATTAAGCTTTACTTTTCAGCCATTTAACTTGACTTTCCAAGCCTTAACCATGAGTCACCTTATGAGTCACCTTATGAGTCATGGTTAACTTTAACTATGGTTAGATATTTATCTCATGGGCTTTTCCATTTGGGCTTCTCGGTTTGGGCTTTCTTAATGGGCTTTCGAGCTGAAATTTTTACTATGTCTCGGGCCTTTAATTGTCTCAAAATTTGGCCAATCAATTGGTCTAACAATTCGGTCTAAAGGACCTAAGAATTTTGATATACGTTTAGTATACCTTAATGGGCTTTAAAATTTTCACCTTAGGCCCATTACGTTTTTTAACCATTAAATTTATTCTGGAATCCTTCTGAATAAATTTTCCTTACTTCTGGGGATGATTATCTTGTATTATGGCCAAGAATATTTTTTCCCAAATTTTTCTCCACACTTAGGTTAATTTTTAACCATGATTAGTCAACTATGGTAAAAGTCCACTTTCTTAACTATAGTTGACTTTTTCCTTAACCATTGACCATGTTGACTTTTTCTTAAAATTTCGAAAGTGTCATATATTATGTCTTGCACTCTCGCCTTCATGTTTCAACCGTTCCCGGTGGATAATTTCACCCGAAACACCTTATCTTGCCAAAAAGGTCCATTTTACCCTTTTTAGCTTTTACTCCCGTTTTCTATGTTCGGAACTAAATCAAGCTGACTTTCCTTCATGAGCTCTCTATGCTCTCCTGTTTTAAGTTCTTATTTTCAGTCAGAATGATTTAGATTAACTCGGTTTAGCCTATGATACTCATTGCTCATATTAGGCATTTTATGTAGCTTTTGCGTGCTAACTCATTTCACTAACACTTTAAGTCTAGTAAATACTCTTCTTATGATTCAACTATAATTACAGAGTGTTCATACACATAGGAATCATAAGGTACAAGCTACAAAAAATCCGAGTTTGACAAAATCTCGATAAAAATGTAGCATGACTCAATAAAACATCATTCTCGTCTCATTCTCTAAAATCATGTAAAACATGAGAGTATATAACTCAGTACAAAGTATAATTACAAGCATGTGGAAATCAGTATGCGATAATGGCTTTTCTGAGTAAAATGCGATAAAATCACCTCAATAGAATGTACATGGCATAACCACAAAACACAACTCATGTGTAAAAGGAGACTAGGCAAATAAAACTCATATAAATATTCGTCATGGCACATCATAATAAATCTCCTCTGGGTGCGCATCCCAGGCATCCTCAAAAGAGGGAATGTCGACAATATGGTTGTGTACATGGTATATTAGACTTACGCGTTACCAAAAAAAGGCCCGACCTTACATGCTACTAAAGCAATGCCTCTCCTCATGTACATTATCGGTCTTATACGCTACCAAAGCAATGCCTCCCAACGCTACCAAAGCAGGGAATAGTATCAGCCTTACATGCTACCAAAGCAATGCCTCCCAACGCTACCAAAGTGATGAATAGTATCGGCCTTACATACTACCAAAGCAATGCCTCCCAACGCTACTAAAGCAGGGAATAGTATCAGCCTTACATGCTACGAAAGCAATGCCTCTCAAACCTACCAAAGCGGGGAATAATATCAGCCTTAAATGCTACCAAAGCAATGCCTCCCAACGCTACCAAAGTGGGGAATAATATCGACCTTACATGCTATCAAAGCAATGCCTGATGTGTATTCGACATGACAAGCCTAAGTCTCAATCATTAGCCATTATCATATAAAACCTTTTGCCTTCATGTAGAACTCATAATGGTTTTTTCTCATAAATCTCATTTAAAACATTTGTGTACTCAACACAAAATATGTTAAAACCGAGTTCCAACCGACAAAACCGCGTACACATTTCTCAATCTCAGTACGCCTTAACGTAGAGCCCAAATCTCTTTTCACGTTTTAAATACAAAATGGTTGTAAAACATTTTCACGCTTTGTTTAAAATTCATAAAAGTTGGGCCCCAACTGGCTATAAAATCATGTGCAATACTCATTCACAACTCATAAAACATGCTTGTTTTCTCAAATCACATTTCATGCTACAGTATCATCACAAAACACATACACAAATGAATTTAAGTTTTCCCTTACCTCGTTGCACCTCGTATAGTGCAATCGTTCCCCCGTATCACGGACTAGCCTCACATTCCTCTCTGGAACTCCCAGGATATCCAAACGGTGTTAAAAATATCTATAACCCAACTTAATCGCATCATCGAGCACATATTTACTCATATTCTCGTTAAATACTCAAACAACCCAACTCTCATAATTTTATCACAATCCACATTCCCATCTACTACATTTCAAATCCTACATTTTTCATGTATAATATCCATGCCCAATTCAGCTCATTGCCTAAATTCCAAACTTATAGTCATAAATCCCAAAATTACCACAATCTCATAATATCATCTTTACTCCAACAAAACATAGTTTCATCAATCCCTAACCATTTTTTAGCTATTTTATCACAATGCTTACAACCACACTTACCAAAAATCACTTCAAATATCAAGATCGAAGTTTAAAATTTACCCAAACTTGTGGAGTGCTCAACTCTTGCCTCGATTCAATCCGTCTTTCGATTTCTAAGTATGTTGTTCTCCTCCTCAGGATGAGGAATAACTTTCCCTCTTACCACAACATTCGATTTGGACAGAAAATAGGGGCTTCAGAAGAGAGAGAAAGCTAGGGCTCGGTTGAAATAGAGGTTTGGAAGAGAGAGAAAAGATGAAATGCAGGAAAACACAGGGGTCCTTTTATAGACGAAGGGTAGGAGATCGATCTGGTCCTTAATGAGATCGATCTGCATTTGAATTTAGGAACATTTTGGGAAAATTTTATGCCTAGGAGATCGATCTGTCGTGGGGTGAGATCGATCTCTTAATGGCTTTATGAAATCGTTCTGCTCCTTGAGGAGATCGATCTTCTATTTACAGAACACTTCATGAGATCGATCTGCTCCTTGAGGAGATCGATCTTCTCCTTACAGAATGATTCATGAGATCGATCTCTTCATTACAGAATCAAAAGGAGATCGATCCTCTTCCATTGGAGATCGATCTGCTCGCTTAATTTCCTCATTCCTTGTCATTTAGGCCTACCAGATCGATCCTCTCTTTTCCAAGATCGATCTGGCCTCACAGTTTCACACTTTGGTTAAACACTTAACATAAAATCTCCACATATAATTGTCATAGTTTATTCCATTAATCATTTCTAGTTCATAACTCGTTCATCACTTAGAAATTCATTCCATGATACCTCAAGGTATGAGTACATTACATTCAGCTCAATAAATTATACTTCAAGTTCACATTACATAATTGGATATGTGTAAAATTCTTAGATCTCACATCCTCCCCACCTTAAAAGAATTTGGTCCTCTAAATTCAACTCAACTCGTCAAACAGATGAGGGTATTTATCCTTCATGAGACTCTCTAATTCCCAAGTTGCCTCTTCCATTGAGTGATGTTTCCATAAAACTTTCACTAATGGGATATGGTTCTAAGTACCTTCTCTTTTCTATCGATAATTCGAACGGGTCTTCAGTGTAGCTCATGTCCTCTTGTATGTCCATTTCTTCATACTCCATGACATAAGAAGGATCTGAGTGGTCCTTCCTTAACATAGATACCTCTCCTACTCTCTCAAGAATCTCGAAGGGTCCTATGTATCGAGGACTAAATTTCTCTTTCTTTCCAAACCTCATGATACCCCTACTCGGTGATACCTTCATAATACTGCATCACCAACATTAAACTCGAGTGGCTGTCTACGCACATCCACGTAGCTTTTCTGTCTAATTTGTGCAGCCCGTAATCTCTCACATATGAGCTTCACACTCTATACAGCCTGTTCAACAAGTTCAGGAGCATTTATCTTTCTATCACCCACTTCTTCCCAAGTTACAAGGGATCTACACCTCCTACCTTATAGAGCCTCAAAAGGTGCCATTCCAATACTCGCATGATAGCTATTATTGTACACAAACTCTGCTAGGGGCAGGTGATCATCCCATGATCCCTTAAAATCCATTATACACACCCTCAACATATCATTCAGGGTCTAAATAGTCCTCTTTGACTAACCATCTGTCTAAGGATGATAGGCGGTACTAAAATGCAATCGAAATCCCATGGACTCCTAAAAATAGGTCTAAAATCTAGAAGTAAATTGAGAATCTCTGTCAGAAGTAATACTCACTGGAGCCCCATGTAATCTAGCTATCTCGCTGACATATAACTCAGCTAAGGCATCCACAGTATTTGTGCTCTTGATGGCAAGGAAGTGGGCATTTTTCCTCAATCTGTCCACTATGACCCATATCGCATCATGACCTCGTCGGGTCCTCGGTAAACCCATAATAAAGTCCATGGTGACATGCTCCCATTTCCATGTAGGCACAGGTAAAGGCTGTAATAATTCTCGGGGCTTTAAATACTCAGCCTTCACTTGTTGGCATACTAAACACTTGGCCACATACTCTGTCACGTCTCACTTCATACCACTCCACTAGTACACCTTTCTCAAATCTCGGTACATCTTAGTACTTCCTGGGTGCATGGTGTATCGCAAGCAGTGGGACTCTCTCAGTATCTATCTCTTTAGGGTATCATCATCCAGTACACAAATTCATCATTTGAATCTCAACAATCCATCCTCGCTGATTGTGAGATCCGATTGTGAAATCTGCTCAACTTGGTTGACCATATCGATCAACCTCTGATCATCACGCTGCCTAGTTCTAATCTGATCCATAATCCTGGGCTCTATTTGTAAGCTAGCCAAAAATCCAGTCTCTACCTCTTTAACTTTGATCCGAAACTTGATGAACTGCTCTAATAAATCTCATTCCCTGATCATCATAGCAGATATCATACTCTTCCTGCTCAAGGCATCAGCAACTACATTCACCTTACCCAGATGTATAGAATCTCGTAGTCATAATCCTTAAAGAGTTCCATTCGTCTCCTTTGTCTCATGTTTAACTCTTTCTGATCAAACAAATACCTCAAACTCTTGTGGTCAGTGAAGATCTGGAATCTTTCCCTATATAAGTCGTGCCGCTAGATCTTCAAGGCAAACAACATAGTAGCTAACTCCAAATCATGCGTGGGGTAATTCTTCTCGTGATCCTCCAATTGTCGCGATCCATATGCGACTACTCATCTGTGCTGCATGAGCATACACCCCAATCCTTGATAAGAAGCATCACTATATACTGAAAATCCTCCTGATCCCTCAGGAATAGTCAACACAAGTGCCGCTGTTAATCTCTTCTTTAACTCCTGAAAACTGAGCTCACATTGATCAGTCCATATGAACAAAGTCTCCTTGCGTGTAAGCTTGGTCAAAGAAGCAGCAATCCTGGAAAATCCCTCGACAAATCTTCTGTGATACCCTGCCAAGCAAAGAAAATTTTGTACCTCGGTAACTGTCTTCGGTCTTTCCCAATTAAGCACAGCTTCTACTTTACTTGGATCCATTGATACTCCTTCCTCTGAAACTATATGACCAAGGAAAGCTATCCGATCCAGCCAAAACTCACACTTACTAAGCTTTCTATATAGTTGTTTATCTCGGAGCATCTGAAGTACTAACCGCAAGTGCTGTGCATGCTCCTCATAAGATCGAGAGTACACCAAGATATCATCAATAAAGACTATTACAAACTTATCTAAATAGTCTCTGAACACTTCATTCATTAACCTCATAAAGGTTGCAGGGGCATTCGTCAATCCAAAAGGCATCACTAAAAATTCATAATGGTCATACCTTGTCCTGAAGGTCGTCTTCGAAATATCTTCCTCCTTAATCCTTAATTGGTGATAGCCCAATCTTAAATCAATCTTAGAGAAGAATGAAGCCCCTCTCAACTGATCAAGTAAATCATCAATCCTGGGCAATGGGTATTTATTCTTCACCGTGGCTTTATTTAATAGTCAGTAGTCTATACATAATCTAAGACTACAATCCTTCTTCCTCACGAATAACACTGGTGCTCCCTACGGTGAGACACTGGGTCTAATAAACCCTTGATCCAACAATTCTTGTAGTTGTGTCTTCAATTCCTCAAGTTCTAGTAAGGCCATCCTCTATGGAGGTCTAGAGATAGGCTGAGTATCTAGCACCAAATCAATGGTAAACTCTAGCTCTCTCTCTGGTGGTAAACTTGACAACTCATCTGGGAAGACATCCAAAAATTCACACACCACAGGTATATCCTCAATCCTCGGATGTTCCCGATCATCATCTGAGATGAATGTTTCATAACCTTCACATGACTACTCAAATTTAGTACTCTCAAAAGTAACATCAAAATTTTAATTTGCTTACTAAAATTTCCACACATTTACTTACTCAATATTTCAAACGTACACTGTAAGGTTCAAGTAGGGAGAAAGTTACAATCTTAGTGTAGCAGTCTACACTCACTCGGTTGGTTGCCAGCCAATCCATTCCCAAAATTACATTAAACCTATGCATATTTAACATTATTAGATCTGCTAACATTACTCTATCTCCCACCTTTATTTCACATCCTCTACAGATCAACTTGGTTCTCTGGGATTCACGCATAGGGGTATTTACATGTCATATATACTCTAAAGGTTCAAACTTCAAATGTAATCTACATGCAAAATACTCAGAAATAAACGAATGCGTAGATCTTGAATCAATCAATACATGAGCCTTATGATTACAGATAGAGAGTATACCTCTTATAGTTTCTGCTGAAGTGTCTACTGCTTCCTTGTCCAGAGCAAACACACCTCCCACTATAATGGGCTTCTTTCCTTTCTCTGTAGCAGTAGCCCATCTCGGGGGATTCACTCTCTGAGGCTATTGTCTAGTAGGCTCTGAAGCATGTAGTTTTTGAGGTTGAGGGTAATCTTTTAATCTGTGACCCATGTCTCCACATCTGAAACATCCACGGATCAACCCAGTATAACTTCCCTCATGCGGTTGGCCACAGTCTCTACAAACCCTTATCTCAGGCCTGACATCTCAAGGGGTATCTCTGATGATGGGATAAGCTCTGGGTCTCTCAAATTTGCCCTTTTGTACCTCAATCCTTCATATCCTGAAAGAACCACTCCGAGCATCTGCTTGGGAAATCGCTAGCCTCTTGCCCTTATCCCTAGTCATAGCACTGAACTCATTCTGAGACTGTACAATTTTGATTCCCCTCTCAATCTCTTGTGCTCGTCTCAGAGCATCTCCAAATTCTGTAATACACAGCCCTATCAATCGATCTCTGATTATGGGCTTCAATCCATACACGAATCTCTCAGTGCGGAGCTCCTCATTTTTTAAGGTCTCTGTGTCATACCTCAATACAGTGGTAATTGGCTCTTAGAATCGTCCACAAACATATCGCCTTGTACCGGATTCAAAAACTCTCATTGCTTCCTTCTCTAAGCAACTCGTGGTACAAATTGGGCTCTAAAGGTCACCTGAAATTCTTCTCAGCTAATCACATCCTGACTGGACATCAAAATACCCTGGGTAGTACCCCACCAATCTCGAGCTCTCCCTTTCAACATATAGGCACCCATACTGACCCTCTCAGTATCAGTGCATTCCAAATAGTCAAAAATGACTCTCAACTCAATCAGCCACTCCTTAGCCTCTGCAGGATCCTTTTTCCCTCTGAATGCGACGGATTCATTTTCAAAAAGTCCTTCAGTCGGACCATACTCCTATCATCAGGCTGAGTAACGGGATGCACCGGGTCCATCTGTACTGGGGGCACTGGAGGTCCTTGTGGTGGTGTAGGAGTAGTACTCGAGGTATTAACTCCAAAATGTTGCCTGAATAGTGCTGCCATTTGCTCAAAACCTTGCTTCACATTTGTCTCAATCCGATTAAATCGAGTGTTAGGACTCTCTGGCTGTGGGGTAGGTGGCGGAGGTGGCTCTGACTGCCTCCTCGAACGACCTCGTCTTCCACTCATTCTCAATCTCAACTCATTTCCTGCGCGTACATATCAAACTTGATTGAAATCTAAATCCTTAATTTCAGTTCATGACCAGGAAGATATCATGTATGATGCATTCTATTCCACTTGACCGACACTGACAGTAATAAACACCCTAAGTTCTGATACCAAGAAAACTCTGTGACGCCCCGAAAGCACTGAAAACAGGTCAATTTAAAACTTTTTATTCATCCATTCACAATTAAGGGTGCATTCTTGTGCAGTGTCATACATCATTATACATATCATACCTCAGGATCTCATCATCTCATAATTATATTTCATACAATATACATTACTCAATCCAAGGTTAATTAATCATAATACATCCCATACATCATAGTACATCAAGTGTCTGTAAATACAACATAAGTCTGGGTACATGAAATGTAAATTATACCTTAACACAATATATGTAGCCTGGAGCTCAAGTCCTCAACTAGCCACTACTCCGTATGTCGCAGGAAACTCTCTTTACATGAAGAAATCTGGGGGGAAGATAAAACATGGTGAGCTTCTAAAGCGCTCAGTAAAGAGGTAAGGGACTCATTTCAGTTAATGATTTGCACAACACAATCATTTGTTTTACAGTTGAAATCTCGATAAAAATGTAGCATGACTCAATAAAACATCATTCTCGTCTCATTCTCTAAAATCATGTAAAACATGAGAGAATATAACTCAGTACAAAGTATAATTACAAGCATGTGGAAATCAGTATGCGATAATGACTTTTCTCAGTAAAATGTGATAAAATCACCTCAATAGAATGTACATGGCACAGCCACAAAACACAACTCATGTGTAAAATGAGAATAGGCAAATAAAACTCATATAAATATTCGTTATGGCACATCATAATATATCTCATCTGGGTGCGCATCCCAGGCATCCTCAAAAGAGGGAATGTCAACAATATGGTTATGTACACGGTATATTGGACTTACGCGTTACCAAAACAATGCCCGGCCTTACTGTAAGACCCGAAATTAAATCGTAAATTTTATGAGGTAGAAAAATGTTCACAAATTTAAAGGAATGGGATTCGGACTGAAAATAAAGATTCAAATCATAAAATGAATGAGTGTTCGTGAAGGAAAGTTTGACTGAATTAATCCCGAACAAGTACAAGGGCAAAACGGTCAAAAGACCGAAAGTCGGTATAATTTCTACAAGGAAATTTAATTAAAAATATGGATTTGAGAAATTTTGGTCAATAAGGATGAAATAAATTTATTCTGGATTAAATTGATCAAGATATTAATTTATGGGAATTAATCGGGATTAATCAGAATTTTTAATTCGAAAAATAATCCCAAAAAATAATCAGAAATTATACCGGGAAGCCGAAATAATACCGAGAAATTAATTTATAGACTAAATGAATAAAATATAATTTTTTTGAGATATTTTGAATATTTTAGGCTAATTTAATCAATTAAATAATATTAAAATAAATTATAAATATAAATAAATAAATTAAAAAAAAGGGATCAGATTGGAAAAACATCGGGGAGAGAGAACGAAAACGAAGCCGAGCGAACCGAGGATGGCCGGCGACCAACGACCCCGACGAGGAGCCGATGAGGAAGAGGAGAGGCCGACGATCCTTCAGCCACCGGTGACGCTCGTCGGAGAAGCCCGAATCCGACGAAACGACGGACAAAAATCGAGAAGGAAAATCGAGTCGGTCCCGGCGAACGGCTGCCTCTTGGCTTCGATCCGACCCCGCAAAACGATCCCCAGGCCGAGATGGTTCTGTTGAGGCCATTGGATGCCGACGAAATGGCAGGAATAGCCGGCGATGACCAAGGGAAGAAATTGGTTCCCGACGCCGGGGAGAAGAGGCCGAACCGGCGGCGTTTCGGCGACCCCGACCGAAACCGAGGGTAGATTCGTGCTGCGGACGACCTTACGGAGCCACTGGCGGTGGAAGCTAGCGGAGAACCGGCCGGCAAGGTGGTGAACCGGAGTGAACCGGCGGTCTGAACCGGTCTGAACCGGACTGAACCGGTTCAGCCAAAAAGAGAGGAAAAAAGGAAGAAAAAGGGGAAAAAGAAAAAGAGGAAAAAATTGGAAAAAATTCCAGTGATGCAATCGAGCTTCGAGTAAGTCGATAAGCGGTCAAAATTGATCGATTTGAATTTTGAAATATTTTATTTAATTATTATTCGATTGGAAATTTACCCGAAAATTATGAAATTGTGTAGCTCGACAATTGGCATCCAACGGGAGCTCCAGACAGCCTCGATTTGCGGACTAGCATGGAATCTCGAGTAAGTGACCCTTATTTACGACAATTTACATCGTTATGCGTGCTTCAGATTTAATTATCGCATAAAATTAAATTAAATTTTGGAAAGTCGAATAAATTGTCGTAAATAATAAATTGAGCTAATTGAGAGTTAGAACGAGGCCCAATAAATTGTTGGTGGGCTCAATGAGCCCAATAGGCCTCGATAATGTGAAAATTAAGTGGAAAACAGGCTTAAGGCCGATTAAGGCCCATTAAGGTGCAATTGGGCGCAATAGGGGTAAATGGGTCAAATGATTTAAATTAAGCCTAGAAAGTATTAAATACAATTAAGTTGTATAATATTTGACCTAAGGAATATTTATACGCAGTTCCGGACATTGGATTGAGAGCAGATCGGACTGCGTGACGTGACATCAGAAGAAAGGTCAGATTCGATGGGAAAATCGAGGTAAGGGAATTTTGTAGGTGCATAGAGATAATTATACGTATTTATTGAGGGGATTTACAGGGTTTAGAATTCCTTAAAGTATCTAATAACGAAATAATAATTTTACGAAAACCAGGGCTTAGATGAATAAAGGAAAAAGACGATTTTACCCCTTGAAGTAAAATTTATAAAAGGGTAGTAAGGCAGATAAATTGCATGATTATCATGTTTTAATGTTTTATATGATTATATTGCCTTGATTTAAGCAAGTATGCACTAGGTTGGCTATTGATTTCATGAAATATACGAAAGGATACCGATTTGTACCGGTTGCTATTTTAAAAGATGTTTTGTCAAGATTTAGCCACCTATCATATTTATACAAGTAAAAAGAGTGCTAGAGTCTTTCTCGCACTCAAGTTTACTGATTTATTCTCATGAAAAGCCGTACTGGAGCATTGCTCGTACGAGAAATTTGTGTGTGCACAAAACCGTGTTGGAGCTTCGCTCGCACGAGATTTTAGATATCATGATATGCATAGCGTGGTGCTGGAGCTTCGCTCGCACTAGACGTGAGTTGACATGCATATAGTCGTGCGGAAGCCTCCTGTAGACTGTGTGTCACAGAGAGTTGAAATGCTCGCACATATACTTTGAGACATGGGTTGGTTATCGACATAGTATTGGGGTGGATAAGACCTACGGTAGGCACCCCCAGACTATGATATGGGTCCACAGAGTACGATGTACCGTGTATGTCACACGGAGTACGCTGTACCGTGCAGTCATGATGACTCTATGATGTTACTTACTATTCTGGCGGGTAGGACTTGACCCCACCTCCCGTTGCAGTTGTGATACCCCGCACACCGGGATCCGTGTAGCCTATGATCACATGGACAAAGTATGGCCATAATCCTTGATTTTTCATACAGTAACCTACATGCCTCACATGATATCATACGGTCTGGATAGACCAAGACAAACCCGATGGAGGGGTAGTCCCGATTTATGTTTTTAAAAGAGATGTGATTTAATGAATCAAGGTATTCCCGAGAGATGGGTTTGACCTTGATGAAGTTGTTTTATGATGAAACAATGAGTTTTAACGTGATGAGTTTGTGATGAAACAAATGAGTTTTAAAGTGATGAGTTTATGATGAAACTAATAAGTTTTAATGTGACGAGCATGAGATGTCATACATGATGGTTTTTTCCATGTGTGTTTTATATGTCGATTTTATGATTTCCCTTATATGATATATATACATACATGTGGCATCGTTTTAGTCATTCCTCATGCTCAAACTATAAAGGATTTTATATCATGACATTATCAGCACGTAGATAGTATAGTTATCTACCTGCTTACATTATTGCCTTACTGAGCACGTTTCGCTCACCCTTTCATTTTCCACCCCACATGGTATATT
Source organism: Firmiana major (assembly GCA_033439115.1). Taxonomy (NCBI): domain Eukaryota; kingdom Viridiplantae; phylum Streptophyta; class Magnoliopsida; order Malvales; family Malvaceae; genus Firmiana; species Firmiana major. The sequence continues at coordinate 36,156,264 of CM065908.1, read as the reverse complement.
CAGTAGAAGAGAGCGACAATAGCTTCACAATTCGGTTATCCGCTGCTTCATATTAAGATCAGGTATACACATTTGTACAATTTTGTATCTGAACATATAGATGCACAGTACTGTATATGGATGTAATATTGGGGATGTATTTAGTTCAATAAATTGATATGGAAATGAAATATGAAAATGGAATGGTAAATAGGTGAGAGGTGACTAACACCGAATCATAGCCCAATTGTTTAGTAGTGTAACTGTTCACGACGGGTAAGGAAATGAAAAAGCGAAAAATTTACTCTGATTTTTAGGTAATTTGGGTCGTGACAGATTTAATGGTATCAGAGCAGAGTTGGTCTGATATGAGTCGGTGTTAGTAGTTAAGTAAATTTACATCCCCATGTACTGTGCATTGTTTAGATACAATTATGTATATCAAGGTAGAAGTGCAGCTAAGAATTTAGTTTCGAATGCAAGAATCTAGTTTTTATAAATGATAGTCGCTATGGTAGAGGGGCGAGTACACATGCTCGAGACCATAGAGATCGGTCTGAGAATCAAATGAGTTGTCATATGAGACTCAAGATGAGCGTGAGGTGGAGACTGATGTTGAGCATACTCCACAGGGTCCTATAAAGAGACCAAACAGTATTGAGACACGCTCCGAGAGGATGGAGTGTAGTGTACAAAATATTTCGGAGTTATTTACTCAGTCTATTGCAAGTAGTTGAGGATAGGCAGGGTAAAGCCTAAACAGATGCCTCAGACTATAGAGATTTTCACACCCCTCCAATATATAGCAAAGTAAAGAAACCAATAATTACTGAGGACTGGGTGTATGAGATAGCAAAGTTGTATGAATTTTTCGCTGTATGTCGACTAAGAAAGTAACTTTTAAAATACATTTATGTTAGAGAGTCGAGGCGGAACATTGGTGGAAACCCGCTCGACCCATCTTAAGTGTTAAACATCCAGAGTTAAGATGAGAAATATTTTGGATGTATTCCGATGACAGAATTATCCCGGACACTGTTTAAAGAAATGATAGATAAAAGTCCTTACTCTAACCCAGAGGATTTGATTTATTGATGAGTATGATTTATGAGTATGAAACTCAGTCATATTCTTGGGCAGATATTACCTCGACACTATGAACAAGTGACAGTCGAGATGTCTAAAAGTTTATGGAAAGGGCTCAAATTGTCGATTAGAGTCCGATTGACTCACTACTTATGTCGAGACAGTGCGCAGAATACAGTTGCGTGAATAAGATCGAGTGTTGCACGCCTCTGAGATTGGGAAAGGTAGTAAGGGTCGAAATAGAGACAGAAGAGAATAGAGAATGACAGAGATGTCAGAGCAGGAAGGAGACCAGATGGTAAGAGATTAGAGTTGATAAATCACGGGGTAAGATGATTGGTAAGGCCCAGTGCATCCAATTTTAGCACTTTTAAGGGATATTGTGATTTGAGGACCTCGACCTGCTGTGGAACAGCGTAAGCAGTGTAGCAGTGTAAGCAGTGTGGGATGTGTGGTACCACGGAATGAGGGTCTATACCTACACTGTATTGATGAAAATGGTCGTTAAGTGTGGTAAGACGGACCATTGATTTTGATTGCACAGAGTTGGGCGAGATCGCCCCACAGAAAAGTAAAGAGACAGAGAAAAACTTCGTTGGTATAGCTGCAACGTAAAAGGAGGCCATAGCCTAAAAGAAAAAGGAAAGTAGGCCGTTGGACGAAGCGAGAGGATGTCTTGGACCAGGACACTATTGATGTTTCATGGATGTGGTGTAAGATACCACACTTGTTATGAATAATGAAGTACATATGTTCACTGATCCTGGTGCCACACATTTATTCATACCGCCTTCATTCGCATATAAGTGAGTAAAAGGTATGAATGCCTACATCATTGGGCACAATACTGATAAATGAGTACCCCAATGAGGAGGATTAATTAACGGAATATGGATATAGAGATTTTAAGTTGAAAACAGGGGTGAAAACATCACTGAAAAGTATATTGTAAGTGTTGACAAGTGATAAAAAGGGGTGCAACAGTTGAAATTAAAGGATTGTACTCATGGAATGAATAATGACAAGAGTTTCGTTATAATTGATACACTAAGGAGATAATCTCTGAGAGATGCTTGATCCTAAATACAAGATGTATCGGAGTAAGAGGCGTATGCTAGGTAAGAACATCTTCACGATATGAAGTAATTAGGATTAAAGCAATTAGTAGCGAATATAAATTGTGACCACATGGACTGGTATATAAAGTAAATGTGGTTACGTCTGAAGTCTAATAAAGGTATTTCAAAATACCTCCCCGCCTGAAGACTTGACAGCGTTTAAAAGTATATATATATATAACCTATAACATGAAATCGATCGTCGTAATAAATACATTTAGCATTAGGATACCTTTACTAAGACGATAAGAATATTAAAATTCGACAAATTATAAAGGTTAACATAGTAAAATTTAATAAGAACCATTGAGATAAGAAAAGGAAATGACGCAGGTTAGTACCTGAAAACGTAAGCGATTTTGAAGGATCTTATACGCTTATGCGTAAATAAGTTAAGGATTGGACCGATTTGTAATCATCATTATCGATGATATGTTGGGTGTAGTTAAAGTCTAGGACAAATTGTAAGCAATAATTGGAAATAGCTTTTACAAATGGGTTGTTGCGAGTTCTCAATATGGTCTACTTGGTTGACACGTTTAACTAAGAAAACGTGGTCTTTGAATGAGATGATAAATAAGATGATAGATGTGACATGAATTTCGGTGTAGTGAAGTATGAACTGACCACCGTGATTAATTTCACCATACCCAACAGCTCAAGAGGTTCACAGTGAGTATGGATACCTCGAAATTATGAAGGAGTATTGATGTATAATGGGAAGATAGTCAATTATGGAGTCAGACAACTCCTTGATCACGAAATAAACTATTTGACTCATGATTTTAAGTTGGCAACGGTAGTGTTTGTACCGAGGATATGGTACTATTATGTACAGGGTGAGAAATTTTGGATATGCACTGATCATAAAGCCCCGAGTATCTGTTTTTCACAGAAAGAGTCAGATATGAGAACAAAGAGGATTAGAGCTTCTAAATGATTATGATTGTGAAAATTGTACCACCCAGGAAAGACTAATGAAATGGCTAATGCCTTGAACAGAAAGAGCCTTGGGATGGTATTACATATGATGGTCAGGGAGCGTGAGCTGCTAGAGCAGTTGTAAGCCTCAGTAGTGATGTGATTCCCTCTGATGATGACAGTGATTGTGTGACAGCTAGCCTGAGACTAGAACCGGATGAGAGTGCCCGGATTTGACAGGCTTAGCGTGATGATCGGCATGGTGTCGATAGTATGGGTCAGATTCAGATGGGTACAGTGATAAAGTTCACAGAGAGAGATGATGGTTTACTGAGGTTCAGAGACAGTATAAGTGCTCCCCAAGACCATAGTTGATGAGGTAGAGTTATTATCAGAAGCTCACTCTTCGAGATATACAGTGCATCCGAGAAGTATGAAATATATCGAAATCTTAGAAAAGAGTATTGGTGGTCAGATATGAAAAGAGATATAGTGGAGATTGTGGAAAGGTGCCTAGTATGTCAACAGAATAAGGTAGAGTATTAAAAGTCTGCAGGGTTATTGCAGCCTCTACCTATATCGACACGGCACGAAAATGGGAGCAAGTCTCCATGAACTTCGTGATGGGTTATAGAGGACTCAGATGAATCACGAGACTATTTTATTTAGATGATAGTCGATAGAGTGACTAAGTCTACCCACCTTCTGGTTATGAAATCCCCAAATACTCAGAGTGTATATGAAAATTTATGTGTAAGGAAGATTGTGGAACATTAAGTATCATTCCAGTGAGCATGGTATCATATAGGGATTCCCGCTTCACTTTCCATTTCGGGAAATATTTTTCAGGAAGTTATGGGAATCCGACTGAGTATTAGCACAGCTTTCCGTCCTCAGACAAATGGTCAGTCAGAGAGGACTGTACAAGTTCTGGAGGATATGATGAGAGTGTGTGCATTGATTTTATAAGCTCCTGGGATGATCAGTTGCTACAAATTGAAGTCGTCAATAACGACAGTTGGCACTTGAGTATCGGGATAACAAGATATGAGGCAGTGTATGGCTGTAGGGGTTGTTTCCCCAAATTGGATAAGAAAAAGTGGGTGACAGATAGAATTATTTTCGACTTTGGATAATAAGTCTCTGAGGATGTTTAGTTAAGGATGAGAGATTAAGAACACCTCAAAGCAGATAGAAAAGTATTGGAATTCACCGAGGGTGAATTAGTATGGTTGAAATGTTTCTTGTCCTAAGAGAATAAGGACATAGCAAACTTTTGGAAGAAGGTAAATTGAGTTTCGCTAGATTGAATCTTTTGAGAGATTGGACAAGTGGGAGATAAGACCTGTAGGTTGGTGTTATCACCTGAATTAACAGGCACCCACAATGTGTCTCAGCTTTTGATGCAGCAGATCGATTTCAATGGTACCAGCAAAGACGAACAAAGGGTGTTGTCCCTAGTTCGAATCTCTGGGGACGCGTTCTGAGGGGAAAAGGCCCTTAAGCAAGGATGACCCCGAATGAAACAAAACCCAACAGGCCCTCAAGCAAGGATGAGGGACAATACGTTGAGTAAGACTGTATACCAACCCAACAGGCCCAACAAGCTCAAAAGACCTCTTAAGTGGGGTGAGAGTGAGGGATGAGGCGAGGTTCAGTCATTACACTTTTGCTCGTACGTGGATTTCGAGTGGCTTTTCTTATGCGTATAACCGTACTAGAGCTATGCTCGTACGTGGTTTCTTTATGATAGGATGCATGAGTCGTGCTAGAGCTTTACTCGCACAAGTTTGCACATTGTGATATGTATGAGGCCATAGAAGTGATAAGATCCTTAAGCTTTACATCCTTAAGCTAACATCTTTAAGCTCGGAGAGGCAGGGAGGCTCTGTTAGGTAGGGAGGCTCTCTTACGGAAGGATCCTTAAGCCAACATCCTTAAGCTTAAGGAGGCAGGGAGGCTCTGTTTGGTAGAAAGGCTCTTCTACATGGGGACAGAAGATCCTTAAACCAACATCCTTAAGCCCTGAAGGGGCGGGGAGGCTCTGTTCGGCAGGGAGACTCTCTTATATGAGTAAAGCAAGTTCTTTGTATGGGGTAGATAAGACCTAGGACTGGTACCCCAACCACGATATGAGTCCGCGGAGTACGCTGTACTGTGTATATCACATGGAGTACGATGTACCACGTAATGGTTATGTGATGAGAAAGTCTGGCGAGGGATAATCCACCTTCGTGCCAGCACGATACCCCGCACACCTGGATGCGTGTTGTTTGGGATGAATTATGATGTAGTTGGCTACATAGGCACATGTGATAGAGTGACCTAATTTTTATTACATATGTGTGATTGTGATTGCCCAAGGTAGACCCGAGGGAGAGGTCGAGCCTTAGGGAATTTGAATTGTGAAAGGGTAATGATGTTTGTGATTGAGAAAATGATTTGTGATAGGATAATATGTATTGAGAATGAGAGATGATTTCAAAAAGGAGGTTTCTTAAATGAATTACCCTTTTTATGAGTTTAATGAGAATGAGCATGAGATGTTTTCACATGTTGATATTCCATGTTTTATTTGCCAATTTTACATGATATTGATACACGATATATATGTATACTCATATGGCATAGTTTTATTCCTCATGCTCCTATTATAAATTATTTATGCATAACATTATCAGCATGTAGATAGAGTAGTTATTACCATGCTTGTATTATTGCCTTACTGAGTGTGTGGTTGTTCATCTCTCTATTTCCCCCTCCTACAGAGCGTGCATAATAGCCCAGTGAGGACTAATGCGTGGTATTTTGGACATCCGTTGTATCTCCATCACTTAGAGGTATATACACAGTGATTCCTTTTTGTATCTAAACAATGTAAAAGCACAGTAGTCATTTGAAATGTAATTATGGGGGATGTAGATGTCAGTAATCATATTTTGTATAAATGAATGATTGATGTTCAAATATATGGCATCACTTTTATTAACTGAGAATAGATATTGTGAGTGGATTTATTATTAACTCACAGCCCAACAGTGTAGTAGTATGTTTGTTCACGCCGAGTAGGGAAAGGAATAAATGCAAAAACTTTATCGAGATTTTTGGTTAAAAAGAATGAAACGGGTCGTGACAGAGATTGGTGTCAGAGCTATGTTGGCCTGATGTGAGTCAGTAATAAAATGTAGGAAAAGTATATCCCCATATTACTGTGTTTTTGTTTAGATATAACTGTGTATACCGTGATGGATTGAGCTTAATAAATGATTATTAATACAGGAAGTTAGGCGATATACCTATTGTGCACTGAGGTAGAGGGGCGGGAGCATGTGCTTGAGGCCGTAGAGGTAGGCCTAAGAGCCGTACGGAGCCACAGACTGATCAGGCTCCACAGGACCCTGCTGAGAGGGCAGAAGATACAAAGGCACACTTTGCTAGGATAGAGCGAAGTACTGAGAACCCGGTGGAGATAGTCACGCAGGCATTGGGTGCTGGTGATAGACGAGGTCCCGTAGCACAACCTACGACTGGACAGGCAGCTGCAGAGGTAGAGAGACCTCAGACTACAGAGACAGCTACAGTTACGCCACCTCCAGTCCAGGATACAGCTTCTCCTATCGCTCCACAGCATAGCGGTAGTGAGTTAGGTTATGATTGCGAGTTGAGCAGATTGTGAGAGTTCCAAGGGTTGAAACCCCCAGTGTTCAGAGGGGTGAAGGACCCAATGGTTATAGAAGATTAGGTGTACGAGATGGAGAAACTGTAGAGGTTCTTCAGGTGCACTTCAGTTGAGAATGTAGACTTTGCCGTGTTTATGCTAAAAGGTGAGGTCGAACACTGGTGGAGATCCACCGAGACTGTTTTGAGGACCAGACATCTTGCGATCTCATGGGAGATTTTTATAGAGGCCTTCATGAGACAGTACATTCTAGCTACCACACAGAGGAAGTTGTGGATGGAATTTATGAATCTGATTCAGGGGAACCGAACTGTGGACGAGTATGAGTCCAAGTTTATGTCGTTAGGGAGATATGACCCAGACACGATGGGTAGTGAGACCTAGAAGATTCAGAAGTTCGTTGATGGGTTAAGGTTAGCCATCCAAACTAAGCTAGCCCCATTTGACATTCAGACTTATGAGGAGGCAGTACATAAGGCTCAGTTATGCGAGCAAGATTTTGAGCAGAATGCCTCCGAGCTTGGGAGGATTAGTGTTAGGAAAGACAGAGATCGAAAGAGATCCGAGTTTGATAGAGCGGCCAAGAGAGGAGGCCAAAGGTTTTTCGAGAAGAGGCCTAAGATCGAGGAGGTGTGGGAGAGAGCTGCTAGACCTTCCGTATACCCGGTTTTGACTACACCGAGGGGTATGGTTATTGGAGGACCACGACCTACTACTGAGAGGTGCAGGAGATGTGATAGATTTCATGGGACTAGGCCTTGTCCGATAACCCCTATAGTGTGTTTCAGATGCAAGAGAGTAGGACATATAGCTAAGTATTATCCTGAGAAGATGGAGACTACCCCACAGAAGGGAAAGGAGCCAGACAGAGCTCCAGTTGAGACGGTTGCCCCGAGGAGGAGGACCACAACTGAGGAAAAAGGGAAGCAGGCAGTGGGTGTGAGCAGAGGAAGAGTGCACGCGCTGCACCAGGACACTGTGGACGTATCGACAGATGTGATTAAAGGTACCATCCGAATTTTTTATTTAGAAGCATTGGTATTATTTAATGCTGGTGCCACGCATTCCTTCATATCACCTTCTTTTGCACATAGACTATTGAAGCATGTGAAACCAACATTGTTGGATAAAATGTTGATGATTTCCACACCCATAAATGATAGTCAATTGACTGAACATGTATGTAGAGATTGTAAGTTAAAGATAGAAGGAAAGGAAATGATAGCAAATTTGATTTTATTAAACATGAATGATTTTGATGTAATATTGGGAATGGATTGGTTGGCTACCAATCCTGTTGTTATGGATTGTCATGCCAAAACACTGATGTTTTTAGGATTAGACAATCTTATTGTAAACTTTGATGAAAAGAAATGATATGAAAATAGTATGTTTGTTTTAAATGAAAAGAGTATGATTTTATTTAATCTGCTAGAGAGATGATTTTATATGCTTGTGTTGAACATTAATGTGACGACTCGTGATACTAACGGTGGAAAGGATAATATGAAGGGTTCATTGCCTACGTGGTTGATATAGATAAGACACACCCAGAATTGAAGGACATCCTTGTGATTACGGATTATTCTGATGTCTTTCCAGATGAATTACCATGACTACCACCAGAAAGAGAAATGGAATTTTGCATAGAGTTAGTGCTTGGTACAGAGCTGATATCGAAACCAACTTATAGAATGGCTCTGATAGAGTTGGAAGAGCTAAAGAAGTAGTTGCAAGAGTAGGGGTTTATTAGACTGAGTGTCTCACCTTGGGAATACCGATTCTATTTGTAAGGAATAAGGATGGAAGCCTCTGATTATGTATAGATTACCGGTTGTTAAATAAGACCACCATTAAGAACAAATACCCCCTTCCGTGCATAGATGATTTGTTGGATCTGTTCCGAGGAGTCCAAGTGTTTTCTAAGATAAACCTATAGTCAGGGTACCATCAGTTGAGGATCAGGAGTGGAGATGTACCCAAGACAGCATTTCGTAGCCGTTATGGCCACTATGAGTTTATGGTGATGCCATTTGGATTGACGAATGCCCCCGCAGCATTTATGGCACTGATGAATGATATATTCAAGCCATACTTGGACAAGTTTGTAATTATTTTCATTGATGACATTTTGGTATATTCCAAGTCCAGAGAGGATCATGAGGAACACTTAAGGATAGTTCTGCAGACCCTCCGAGAGGAAGAGTTATATGCTAAACTCAACAAGTGTAACTTTTGGTTAGAGCATATCTCATTTCTGGGCCATGTTGTGTTGAAGGATGGGGTATCAGTAGATCCATCTAAGATAGAAGCAGTTGTACACTAGGAACAGCCCAAGACAATTGCTGAGATCAGAAGTTTTATGGGATTAGCAAGATATTATCAAAGATTTGTAGAGGGTTTCTCCAGACTAGCTGCTCTATTGACATGCCTCACGCGGAAAGATGTTAAGTTTGTCTGGGATAATGCATGTGAGAGGAGTTTTGAGCAGCTTAAGTGTCGATTGACCACTACTCCAGTTCTCACCATTCCTACCCGCTCAGAAGGTTTCTCAATGTATACAGATGCATCACACCAGGGACTGGGTTGTGTATTTATGCAGGATGGGAAGGTAGTTGCCTATGGATCTAGACAGTTGAAAGATCATGAGAGGAACTACCCGACACATGATTTGGAGTTGGCAGCTGTGGTGTTTGCTTTGAAAATATGGCGCCACTATCTCTATGGTGAGAAATTTTAGGTGTTCAAAGATCATAAGAGCCTTAAGTACCTATTCTCGTAGAAAGAACTGAATAAGAGACAGAGGAGATGGCTCAAACTCCTAAAGGACTATGATTGTGAAATCACGGACCACCCGGGTAAGGTAAATGTAGTTGCCAATGCTTTGAGCAGGAAAAACCTGGGGTTGGTGTCTTATATGATGGTATGGGTGCATGACTTGTTGGAACACTTTGCGAACCTCAGTTTGGATGTAACCCCACCTGGATCAGAGAGATTGGATACCATGGCTAGTTTGAGATTAGAGCCAGAGTTGATTAGCTGTATTCGGCAGGCCGTATTCAGCAGGCCCAGTAGAGCGATCGACGGTACATCGATTAGCTGAGGCAGATACAGACAGGTGTGGGTATTGATGTAGAGCTGAGTGCAGATGTCTTATTGAGGTTCAGGGGCAGAGTATGTATGCCCGAAGATCCTAAGATCAGGAAGTTAATATTATCAGAGGCTCACTCGTCGAAGTACACGATACATTTGAGGAGTACTAAGATGTATCAAAACCTTCAGAAGGTTTATTAGTGGTCTGGTATGAAAAGAGACATTGTTGAATATGTTGCTAAGTGTCTCGTTTGTTAGCAGGTGAAAGTAGAGCATCAAAAGCCTGTAGGGTTATTGCAGCCTCTACGAATACCAACATGGAAGTGGGAGCACGTCACCATGGATTTTGTGATGGGGTTGTCAAGGACCCGCAGAGGTCATGATGCGATATGGGTTATTGTGGACCGATTGACTAAGTCCACCCATTTCTTGGCTGTGAGAGCTACCGATACACTAAGTCAATTGGCAAACCTGTATATTCGAGAGATAGTATGGCTACATGGTGTTCTAGTTAGTGTTATTTCTGATAGGGATGCCCGCTTCACTTCCCATTTTTGGGAACATTTTCAGGAAGCGCTGGGGACCCGAATGAGTTTTAGTATCGCTTTTCATCCTCAGATAGATGGGCAGTCAGAGAGGACTCTACAAACCCTGGAGGATATGTTGAGAGCGTGTGTGCTGAATTTTGGAGGCTCCTGGGATGATCACCTGTAGTTAGCCGTGTTCGCCTATAATAATAGTTATCATGCGAGTATCGGAATGGCACCCTATGAGGCATTGTATGGGCGTAGATGTCATTCCCCTATTGGATGGGAAGAGGTCAGTGACAGGCAGATTTTTGCTCTGGGCTTAATGCAGCAAGCATCTGAGGATGTCTAATTGATATATGAGAGATTACGGACAGCTCAGAGCCGAAAAAAGAGTTATGCTGATAAGAGACGAAGACCACTAGAGTCTGATATGGGTGAGTCGGTATTTCTAAGAGTTTCACCATCGAAGGGTATTATGAGATTTGGTAAGAAGGGTAAGTTAAGCCCTAGATATATTGGACCCTTCGAAATTTTGGAGAGAGTGGGAGATAAGGCGTATAGGTTGGCATTACCACCGAACTTGGTGAATGTTCATAACGTCTTCCACGTCTCGATGCTCCGAAAGTATCACTCGAACCCGACACATGTGATAAGATATCAGCCGTTGGAGCTCAATAAGAGTATGACATATATGGAGAAGCCGATTCGGATATTGGACAGAAGAGAGAAAGTGTTGCAGAATAAGACAATTCCCTTGGTGAAAGTTCTTTGGCAACATCACATGGTGGAAGAGGCCACGTGGGAATTGGAGAACTTGATACAGAAGACGTACCCCCAACTTTTTAAAGAGTGACTTGGTTCTAATTTGGGGGACCAAATTCCTTGAAGGAGAGGAGGAATGTAAGACCCGTATTTTTGGATGTAAACCTTATGGATTCATAAGTGTGGTAATGTACTTGTAATGTGAAGTACAATTGATGTAAAGTCTATAAATGTAATGTACACATGTGTAATATGAGTTTGTAATGTACATACAAGTTTCTTTGTGTATGAATATGAGGAAACAAGCTTTTATAAGTGATGAATGTGAGTGGAATGAGAAATGAGTAATGTGGTAAATGGAAGGAAGGTGCATGAATATAAATGCTTTCATTTGGTTTTATATAGTATACCTTTGGATATACAAGGAATGTACACAAGTTTTAATGTGTATAAGGTATGAATGGATGCCATTTTCAAGTCTTAAAGGTAGTTGGATCAGAAAATGACTATGGCAGCAAATTAAGGATTGTTTTGGTGTGAATTACTGCAGAAAACTGCAGCAAATTTGGAAAATATAAAGGCCAAATCGATCTCATAGGATGAGAGATCGATCTGGAAGAGCCAGAATGCTCTTATTTGGGTAATGGAACAGAGCAGATCGATCTCCTAACCATTCTGTAATGAAAAGATCGATCCTCAAGCATACAGATCGATCTCCTTAGCTCTCTGTTTGGAGCAGATCGATCTTACGCTTAAAATGCTATGAAAAAATGGAATTTAAGGGGACCAGATCGATCTCCTCCTAGTGCAGATCAATCTCATCAAGTGATTTCTATAAAAGGAGCAGTGAAAATCTGCATTTTTCGAGATTGAACAAGTTCTTCCCATTTCCAACCCAAAACCTAGATTTATCTATCTAAAATCAGTCATTTCTAGTAAGAATTGAGGTGAGGCTATTAGGTACCAAGTTGTTCATATTGAGGAAGAGAACAACATAGTTGAAACTCAAAATCCCATTGTTGGTATTGAAGGAGCTAAGGACATTATCATTTGGAGCAAGAAGAGAAACCTGATTTGGTAAGTTTTTAAAACTCCAGCCTAAGTACATTATCTATTATTTGATTTTGGAGTTGATTGGCATGTATATGGATGATAGAAATCATCTAGAAAGCAATGGAAACACATATAACCTAGAAAATGGAATGCCTCTAGTGTGAGAAAGTGTGATTTGGGGAGTTGGTGGTTTATGGGTTATGGTAAGTTGTTATTTGTGTAATATGGATTATTAGAAATGGGTAAATGAAGCTACTTTGTGGGTTTTGTGAATTGATGAGAATGAGCACATGTAGTGTTTGATAATATGCCATAGTGAAGGAAATTTATGAAAAATGAACATCATGAGCTTAACATCGATTTAATATCGATTTGGAATGAATAAATAAGCCTAAAGGAATCTATAGACTCGAGTTATGGGTAGAGTAATGAAACGAGGCCTCATAAGCGTTAATAGAGACTATAGACCGAATCAACTATAGAAAACGCGAGAGTTGGATTATAATGGGCTAAAACGTTGTGGAATACGTTTATGTGCAGTTTCAGAGAGTTCGTTGGAGACGAATCGAACCGTATGAGTAAGCAGCTTTAAGGAAGTGGAATCACGCGTCGTGATTCCAGGTAAGGGAATTCTGTAAGTATATAGAGATAGTTGCTCGTATTTTGTGGGTGTATAGGGCTTTGGAAATGTGCATGAGTTTATGGAAAATGTGTTTGACGATGTATGGAAGTAGCTATGAGAATTTGTATGAGATTTGGTGTCATGTCCCCATTCTCAATCCATGACTTTATCCAAAATCACTACAAATTTTTCGCATTTTTAACTTTCCTTTCCGCTCTTCAATGGTTGGGCTGTGATTCGATGTCAGAGTCCTCACTTACCACATCATCCATTTCATACATACATGTCAATATATTATTACTGACTGTAATTGCTTTTATTATACATGTAAGATTATATAAAATCTAATACAAATACATTCCCCATAATATATATCGTATACATCACTGTGCTGTTTCTATGTTTAGATACACAACTGTACATAAAGGTATACCTGGTGATCGATAGGAACTAGTAGTGGACTCTGGGACACTATCCCTCGATAGCTCTCGCTCTACTGACGCTCTGTAGAGAGATGTAAAGAAAGGGGGGTGAGCATACAACGCGCTCAGTAAGAAAATCAGGTAAGCAAGTAGATATCAACACTATCTACTCAAAATAATGCTATGCCTTGAAAACATTATTTCCTTTACTCGCTTTAAAAAGCATGTCTTGAAATATAATATATATACTTGTACAGAATAAATCCCATGTACAAAAAATCATGCTTTCTTTCTCAAATGTAGGCATGTAGTGCAAAACAATGCATCGTATATAAATCATGCCTTTATGTAAATCATGCCATGTATATTTAAATCACAATAAATATGGCATCAAATGATTCACAACACAAAATCGGAGTCTGAACCATCCCTCAGGTCTGTCCGCAATTTAAATCATTCAATCAATGTGATATATCATGTAAGACTCTGTGGTTAAGTGCAAATAGTATCCTGGACTATGATCATATCCGAAATGTGATCCCAAGCAACACAGATCTCGGTGTGCAGGGCATCACTTACTGCAACGGGAGGGGGGTCAGTCCATCACAACTGCCAGCTATATCCTCCTCAACTCCACAACAACACACGGTACAGCGTACACCTCGTGCCACTCAGACACGGTGCAAAGTACACCCGTGGACCCGTCCTCACGGCCAGAGTGCCTACCATAGGTCTTAGCTCTCGCACCCGTGGAATATCAACATCACAGTCAGGGTGCCTACCATAGGTCTTAGCCCTTGCGCCTGTGGAAATATCATACCACATTCACAAATACCCTCATGCTGGCCATCCTCTCAAAATGTGACACTCAGTCACACAAGAATGCAGCATGAATAGGTACCATGTATATAATATCACATACAGTGTGCGCCCTCGAGTGCGACACACAGTCGACACTGCACTCGAACACTGTTTCACATCACAAACTCAACTCTAGTGCGAGCAATCTCCAGCAACTAGGTCAATGCATAGTTCATGTATTAAATCAAGTACGAGCAATAGCTCCAGTACTACTATGCACATATCAAATCAAGTACGAGCAATAGCTCCAGTACTATGTCATGTATAAACCATGAAGAATAGAGTACGAGCAACGCTCCAATACTCTGTCATGTATCTCATGAAAAACTCGAGTACGAGCTAATCGCTCCAGCACTCTGTATCATGCATATATCATATAAAACTGAGTACGAGTAAAACTCCAGTACTCTATCATGCATGTCATGGAAATCTAGTGCGTATAAAAATCCAGCACTAATGTATGTGGAAAACATATGAATCCCAGTGCGAGCTGTGCTCTAGCACGATTCATTCTCACATAATATGATAGATGGCTTTTTAAAAGGGATTGTTTATAAAACATCAAAATCAGCACTATAAAGTGTGCTTAAGTCACATCAACCTTAAAATCATTAGCCCATCTATTTATTTTCATGCTAAACAGCAATTAAACACTCACAATAATTGTTTCCATGCTTTTTGCAACTTTTCACAAAAGTTGACTCTTTGACTAACTAGGGGCAAAATCGTAATTTGCCACTATCGGGTCACAATAATTATTATTCACTTTCTCTGACCCTCAGAGTTTTTAAGTGAATGTAAAAGCAGATGAAAATACGTGCAGGTATCTCTATCTACTTGCAAAAGTCCCTTACCTCGGATCACGTCACGTGACCTCACTTCCTCGGTGCTGCTAAATCCTGCAGTCCGATCAGCTCTCAATGTAAACTCCGGAGCTGTAAATAACCATTCCTCAGGTTAATTATACTTTTCCTACTATATTACACATTAATACAGTCTATTATCCCTTAATGGGCCTTAATAATCCTTAATGGGTCTAACTAGGCCTTAAGTCCATTTTCATTTTACTATTCACTTTCGTTGGGCCTATTGGGCTTGTGGGGCCCACCAACTTTTATTGGGCTTGTCCTAGGCCCATTACACTTTATTGGGCCTAAAATAATTGGGCTTGGCCCATTGGGCCTCTCGGCCACATGCCATGGCCGAGAGCTACTCATGCCTCGGTTTCACCATGGCATGCCATCCATGCCTATTACTTAGCCATTTTCACATAGGCATTTTCACAAACACTTGGTAGGCAACATTACCAATCATCACATTGTTCATTTAGGCATTTTATCAAACACCTTGATTGCCAACAAATTACATGTATTAATTAATCAATTTGATTAATTCTAATTACACCATTAAAATTAATACATGTATACTAATCTATTTATGTCTTAAAATCATATTGACATAATTCAATATCCCATTAATCACTCTCGGCCTAACCCACTTCATGGTGATTTAATATGTTTCAATGCTTAAAACATATATCAACATACTTGAAATCATTCATACATTAACATATATGAAATTGGAAATTAGAAAATATACCAATTGTTGTGTTTACCCTTTGGCCGAAACTTTGAAGGCTCTCGGTTTGCACTCTATGGCTCCTTGATAGCCAATTCCAACATATGTCAATCTCCTTTCAATTTGGAACAACTTCCATGAAGAATGTAAGTTCCAAATATGCTTAATTCCTAGTGATTTCTAGTGAGAGAAAGCTTGGAAAATATATTTCAATGGTTTCTTCTTCTAGCCGGATTTGGTGTGATGAAGATGACAATGGTGTGGCTGAATTTATAAGCCATATACTTAGCCATTAAGCTTTACTTTTCAGCCATTATGCTTGACTTTCCAAACCTTAGCCATGAGTCACCTTATGAGTCACCTTATGAGTCATAGTTAACTTTAACTATGGTTAGATATTTATCTCATGGGCTTTTCCATTTGGGCTTCTCGGTTTGGGCTTTCCTAATAGGCTTTCGGGCTGAAATTTTTACTATGTCTCGGGCCTTTAATTGTCTCAAAATTTGGCCAATCAATTGGTCCAACAATTCGGTCTAAAGGACCTAAGAATTTCGATATACGTTTAGTATACCTTAATGGGCTTTAAAATTTTTACCTTAGGCCCATCACGTTTTTAACCATTAAATTTATTTCGGAATCCTTCCGAATAAATTTTCCTTACTTTCGAGGATGATTATCTTGTATTCTGGCCAAGAATATTTTTCCCCAAATTTTCCTCCACACTTAGGTTAATTTTTAACCATGATTAGTCAACTATGATAAAAGTCCACTTTCTTAACTATTGTTGACTTTTTCCTTAACCATTGACCATGTTGACTTTTTCTCAAAATTTCAAAAGTGTCATTTCTTATGTCTTACACTCTCGTCTTTATATTCCAACCGCTCCCGGTGGATAATTTCACCCGAAACTCCTTATTTCGTCAAAAAGGTCCATTTTACCCTTTTTAGCTTTTACTCTCGTTTTATATGTTCGGGACTAAATCAAGCTGACTTTCCTTCGTGAGTTCTCTACGCTCTCTTATTTTAAGTTCTTATTTTCATTCAGAATGATTTAGAATAACTCGGTTTAGCCTGTGATACCCATCGCTCACATTAGGCATTTTATGTAGCTTTTGCGTGTTAATTCATTTCACTAACACTTTAAGTCTAGTAAATACTCTTCTTATGATTCAACTATAATTACATAGTATTCATACACATAGGAATCATAAGGTACAAGCTACAAAGATCTGGGTCTGACATTTGGTTGTTGAAATGGTATTATAAAGAAATGGGATAGTAAGGCTAATAAGTGCATAAATTAAATATTTTAAATGTTTTCAGAAAAATATATTGCTTGGTTTTAAGCAAATTGATGGATAGGCTGGCTAGTGTTTAAATAATGTTATAAAATAGCCCATGTGAGGCGCTAAACATGTTTTGAGATGTTTTGAATGTATGTGAGCCGCCTATCGTGTGTATGTGATTTAATTTACGCTGGAGCCTCGCTCGCGCTAGATTTTGAGGTTTTCATTTGTATGAAATGTGCTAGAGCTTAGCTCGCACATTGATTTGGAAACTATGATGATGTTTTATAAACCGTACTGGAGCTTTTGCTTGTACGTGGATTTCAAGTGGCGTTTCTTATACGTATAACCGTACTAGAGCTATGCTCGTACGTGGTTTCTTTATGATAGGATGCATGAGTCGTGCTAGAGCTTTGCTCGCACATGTTTGCACATTGTGATACGTATGAAGCCGTGGAAGTGGTAAGATTCTTAAGCCCTACATCCTTAAGCTAACATCCTTAAGCCCGAGGAGGCGGGGAGGCTTTGTTCGGTGGGGAGGTTCTCTTACGGAAGGATCCTTAAGCCAACATCCTTAAGCCCAAGGAGGCAGGGAGGCTCTGTTCGGCAAGAAGGCTCTCCTACATGGGTACAGAAGGATCCTTAAGCCAACATCCTTAAGCCCTGGAGGGGCGAGGATGCTCTGTTCGGCAGGGAGGCTCTCCTATATGAGTACAGTAAGTTCTTGGTATGAGGTAGATAAGACCTAGGACTGGCACCCCAACCACGATATGAGTCCGCAGAGTACGATGTACCGTGTATATCACATGGAGTACGATGTACCGCTTGATGGTTATGTGATGAGAAAGTCTGACGAGGGATAATCCACCTTCGTGCCAACACGATACCCCGCACACCTAGATGCGTGTGGTCTAGGATGAATTATGATGTAGTTGGCCACATAAGCACTTGTGATATAGTGACCTAATTTTTATTACATATGTGTGCTTGTGATTGCCCAAGGTAGACCCGAGGGAGGGTCGAGCCTTAGGGAATTTGAATTGTGAAAGGGTAATGATGTTTGTGATTGAGAAAATGATTTGTGATGGGATAATATGTATTGAGAAAGAGAGATGATTTCAAAAAGGAGGTTTCTTAAATGAATTGTCTTTTTTATGAGTTTAATGAGAATGAGCATGATATGTTTTCACATGTTGATATTCCATGTTTTATATGCCAATTTTACATGATATTGATACATGATATATATGTATACTCATATGGCATAGTTTTATTCATCATGCTCCTATTATAAATGATTTATGCATAACATTATCAGCATGTAGATAGAGTAGTTATCTACCATGCTTGCATTATTGCCTTACTGAGCGTGTGGTTGCTCATCCCTCTCTATTTCTCCCTCATACAGAGAGTGCATAGTAGCCCAGTGAGGACTGAGGCGCGGTATTTTGGACATTCGCTACATCTCCATCACTCAGAGGTATATACACAGTGATTTCTTTTTATATCTAAACAATGTAAAAGCACACTAGTCATTTGAAATGTAATTATGGGGGATGTAGATGTCAGTAATCATATTTTGTATAAATGAATGATGAACGTTCAAATATATGACATCACTTTTATTAACTGATAATGGATATTGCGAGTGAATTTATTATTGACTCATAGCCTAACAGTGTAGTGGTAAGTTTGTTCACAACCAAGTAGGGAAAGGAATAAATGCAAAAAATTTATCAAGATTTTCGATTAAAAATAATGAAATCGGTCATGACACCTGCATCCTATCCCTATCTACCTGGCATAGTCTGTGCCAACATCTTCACAATCCTCTCTAGGCTACGCTCTAATCTCATAATGCGCGCCACGGTACTCTCTGGTACCTCAGTAGGACTTAGAGTCTCATGTGCAGATGAAGACTCAGAATCATATCGGCTTACAGGCCTACCACTACAGCCTCGAGCCCTACCTCTAGCCCCTCTACCACGGCTAGTATTTGCCATAAAGGCTCGATTCCTGCACAACTATTAATTTTGCAATTCCCATCTCGGAATACACATTTGTAACTGAACAAAGCATAGTAATATGGGGATGTACACTTTCTTAATTACTAATACCGACTCATATCAGACCAACTCTGCTCTCATACCACTCTGTCACGACTGCCCATGACTTACCAAAAACTACTACAATTTTTTTTTTTTTTTACTTACCTTTCTCCTTACCATCAGTTGGGCTGTGATTCGGTATTAGTCACCTCATCCATACATACCTTATCATTCATTTCATATCATGTATACATGTCAACATAATTATCTATTGACTGTAAGTACTCTTTTCTTAAAAGTAAACTCATATACATTAAATACAAATACATCCCCAGTATTCCAAATGTCTACATCACTGTGCTCTTACATTGTTCAGATACAAAATGTTGTGAATGTGTATACATTTCGCTCGATGGGAGTGCAGTAGACAAAAGGAATGCTAGTCCTCAGTCGTATCCATCTACTACGAATGCTCTGTGAAGAGGGGGAAATGAAAGGGTGAGCTCACTAGCTCAGTAAGGAAATCAGGCAAGCAAATAGACATCCACACTATCTACTTAAAATAATGTTTTGCCTTGAAATAATATTTCCTTAACTCACTTCAAAAGCATGAATTTTAAAACATATATATAGTTGTACAGATTAAATCTCATGTACAAAAATCATGTTGAATTATCAAATGAAGGCATTTCATGCAAAACAGTGCATCTTTAGAAATTTCATAATGCCATTAGATAGATATGCCATTTACATTCAAATCACAATAAATATGGCATTTCACAAAACACAACACATCAACCGGGTTCTGACCCATTCCTTAGGTCTACCCGTATCATAAAAACATGTGATATATCATGCGAGACTCGATGGCTAAATGCAATAATATCCTGGACTATGGCCATATCCTATAATGTGATCCCAGGCTACACAGTTCTCAGTGTACAAGGTATCACTGCTGCAATGGGAAGGGGGTCAGTCCATCACAACCGCCAGCTATCATCTCCACAACACCACAACAACATACGGTATAGCGTACTTCATGCCCATGCACAGTACAACGTACACCCGTGGACCCTATCTCAATGGATAATCAATTCCACGTCTCTAAATTCACATACGAGCAACTCATCTGTGTGACACACAGTCTACACGAGGCAATCAGCACTGTTTTACATGTCAAGTATATCACATCAAAACTACAGTGCGCACCTTGAGTGCGACTCACAGTCGACACCCCGCTTAAACATTGTTTATGTATCTCAAAATCTTTAGTGCGAGTAACCTCCAGCACTAGGTCATGCATAGTTCATATATCAAATCAAGTACGAACTATCACTCCAGTACTATGCTATGCATAAAACTCATTAAATCAAGTACGAGCAGTCGCTCTAGTACTATGTCATGTTTAAATCATCAAGAATCAAGTACGAGTAATGCTCCAGCACTCTGTCATGCATCTCATGTAAAATTAAGTACGAGCAAATCGCTCTAATACTCTATCATGCATAAATCATGTAAAATTGAGTACGAGCAACGCTCCAGCACTCTATCAAGCATGTCATGAAAATCTAACGCGAGTCATACTCCAGCACTAATGTATGTGGAAAACATCTGAAATCAAGTGCGACCTATGCTCCAGCACGATTATTTTCACATAATTTGATAGACAGCTCTTTTTAACAGGGATGTTTTCAACACATTAAAATTAGCACTATAAATTGTGCTATTTCACATCAACCTTGAAAACATTAGCCCACCTATCTACTCTTCTACTAAATAGCAGTAAAAACACTCAAAAATGTGGTTTCCATGCTTTTTACAACTTTTTTCCAAAAGTTGACTTTTTGCCTAACTAGGAGCAAAATCATAATTTACCCATATCGGGTCTCTATAATTATTATTCACTTTCTTTGTCCCTCAGACAATTTAAGTGAATGTAAATGTTGTCGAAACTACGCACAGATATCTCTAACTACTCGTCAGAGTCCCTTATCTCGGATCACGTCACGTGACCTCACTTCTTCGGTGATGCTCAATCTCGCAGTCCGATTAGCTCCCAATATAGACTCCGAAGCTGCATATAACCATTCATCCGATTAATTTCACTTTTCCTATTGTATTACACATTTAATATAATCTATTTCACTTAATAGGCCCGTTTACTCTTATTTGGCCTTAATCATTTTAATTGGGCCTAACTCTGTCTTAAGCCCATTTTCATTTTACTATTCATTTTTGTTAGATCTATAGGCTTGTAAGGTCGACCAGCTCTTATTGGGCTTGCCCGAGGCCCATGATACCTTATTTATGACATTCGATTTTCAATTCCAAACATAAGGCAATTTATACGAAATTACTGGCAATTTATGTGATTAATTTAACCAGTATAATCATACACATGCAGTAAGTGAGATTCACTTACTCGAGTTTCCGTTATGGTATGCAATTCGAGACTCGATTGAGCTCATGTTTCATCATCTATTTTCGGGCTACATAATTATACATTTAAACTGGATCAATTTCGGTCCAATATAAATTCAAATAATTTTCCTGAAAATTAAACCGATCAATTTTGAACTCTTACCATCTTATCCGTAGCTCGGTGCATCATCAAATTTTTCTCCCTTTTGTCCCTTTTTCTTTTTCTCTCTTTTTCTTTTTTTTTGGTTGAACCGGTTTCGGACCGGTTTGGTCCCCCTCGTCGTCGTTCGAAACTTTGTCGGTCAGTTCTTCGTCGGCTTCCACTTCTGACAGATCTACGGGGACTCACTATGCAAGGATCTGGTGGTGACCAAGCCTCAACTGGCCAAAAAGTGGTCGGTTCGCCCCTTTCTCTCTTCGGGTTCAAAGCTGATTTTTTCCCCATTTAGCTGTTGTTGGCACTATCGGCCAGTTCTCTAGCCGATTTTTCCACCCCTCGATTCCTCTTCTCCTAGGGAACGTTCGGTTGGCAGTGGTATAGGGCAAATCGGTGTCGTTGTCATCGATTTCTCTTCTCCTCCTTCCGGCTCCTCTCCCATCGATCTCCTTATCGACGCCAAATCCCAGCACGTGGAGGTGTTCGGGGTACTCCCACCATGTCGATCGTCCTTCGCCAGTGTCCTTGTGCCCTCATTCACAGCCCGTTGCCGCCGGTGATGAAACCAAAGGAAGGTTGGGTTTTGCCTCCCTTGATCACCCGTTTCACGATTCTGGTTTCCCTTTTTTTCGATTCATTTACTTTTTTATTTTATTATATATATATATATTATATTCTAATATAATATAATATATATTTAGAAATGTACTATAATAAAATACATATATATAGGAAGATATCTTGTATTTTATAATATTATTATAATAATATTAATGTCACGACCCAAATTACCTAAAATCACTACAAATTTTTCGTTTTTCGATTTTTATTTAATTCTTACCTTTCTCTCATTATGACCATCTTACCAAACAGTTGGGCTATGATTCGGTGTTAGTCACCTCTCACGTATTTACCATTCCATTTCCATAATCACATTCACATATCAGAGTTTACTATCTTTTGACTTTAACTAAATACGTACACAATGGTATTTACATAACCTTACATCCCCAACATCATATATGTTTACAGTACTGTTCATTACATATTTAGATACAAAACCATACAAATGTGTATACCTATTTCTCGATGGGAAGCAGCGGATACAAAGATTGCAAGTCCTTAATCGCTCACTAACTACTGCGAATACTCTGAAAAGATGGGAAAATAAGGGGGTGAGCAAACCACACGCTCAGTAAGGAAATTATGCAAGTAAGTAGATAGCTCCACTATCTACATGCTCATAATGCCATGCCCTTAAAATCCATTTATTTTCATTAAAATCTCAAGCACAAAATCATGCATACATCAATGACATAGTTTATCAAAACTATTTGTGCATATAGAAATCATGTAATTCATGCATCAAAGGCATTTTATGTGACATCATTAAATCATAATTAGCATGAATTAAATCAGGATCATAAATTAGTTCATGCCATGTAAATCAAATCATGAGAGACAAATCTTTTCATGAATTTATAATAAAAGCATGGAAAACTCATCATGCTACTGCTTTTAAATCACTTCATTAAAACTGCAGTATAAAACAACAAAGGGGTTAAGCATCTCATAAATCAATCTCATTGAAAATTCATTATAATAGTCTATTATAAAATCATATCTCAATGAAAATCACAAAATCGGGGTCTGACCCCTCCCTCGGGTCTACCCTGGTCTATCGAGACCATAAGTTATATCATGTGAGACATGTAGGTGACTATATCAGTAACAACGAGGACTATGGCCATAACCTAGTGATCCGTGGCTACACGGTACCTAGTGTGCGGGGTATCACACCTGAAATGGGAGGTGGGTCGGTCCTACCTGCCAGAACAGCATAACATTAGGATTGTGAGGGCAAGGCTTGCTGCCTTGTGGCTAATGCCACTCCACTCCAACAACCCCCACGGTACAGCGTACTCCGCGTGATATACACGGTACAACGTACTCCGTGAACCCGATCTCAGTCAAGAGGTGCCTGCAATAGGTCTTATCCACCCATACCATCTCTGTCTCAGTATGCACGTGTGGCATATCTTCTCACCGTGACACACAGTCTACAGGAGGTTCCAACACGGCTATATGCATGTCATATAAATCCTTGTGCGAGCGAAGCTCTAGCACGGCTCCATGCATATTCATGATATCTGAAAATCTCGTGCGAGCGAAGCTCTAGCACGGTTTCATAAAGATCAGTAAATTCTGCGTACGAGTAACACTCCAGTACGACTTTTAAATGAGTTATAAATTAATATAAAATTTCGTGCGAGTAACGCTCCAGCACGAATGAATGCTCAAGTAAATCAAATCTCATGCGCGTTACACTCTAGCACGGCTTTTATGCAATTATCATATCAAAACAGGATGCGAGCTAAGCTCCAGTACCTCTCATGCATGTCAAATCATTAAAACTAGTGCGAGCAATCACTCCAGCACCTTTTTATGCATATCAAGTCAAAACAAGTCAAAACAGAGTGCGAGCTAGGCTCCAGCACCTCTCATGCATGTCACAACAATAAAAATCAGTGCGAGCAACCGCTCTAGCACATTTCATGCATATGATGTCACACAAGTCGGTGCGAGTAACCAGTCAAGCACACTTTTATGCACACTCACAAACGCAGATATAGTGCGAGCTATGTGCCAGCACTATCTGTTTCCATATAAACTTGATAGTTGGCCCTTTTTCCAAATAA
Source organism: Firmiana major (assembly GCA_033439115.1). NCBI lineage: Eukaryota > Viridiplantae > Streptophyta > Magnoliopsida > Malvales > Malvaceae > Firmiana > Firmiana major. The sequence goes on along the minus strand of CM065908.1, from coordinate 36,131,949 downwards.
TTTTCATTTAAATCTTAATAACACTTACATAGTGTTATATTGTGAAATTTATGCAAATACTGGCCAATCTATCGATTTTCTTTGCTTAAAACCACGAAAATTCTTAAATCATTCATTTCATGCATGTCATGCTTTCACCATCCTTAGGTGAATTCCATCAAGAGGGGTAAAATAGTCTACACATATTCAGCGTATACAAAAACTATTAAAATACGCGTAGCTACCTCTAGCTACTCACACAATTCCCTTACCTCATTTTTCTGTACAGTCTGACCTTTTCCACTGACGTCTCGTCACGCAGTACGATTTGCTCTCAATCAAATCTACGGAACTACGTATAAATATACATCAGGTCAAATTCAATACAATTAATTGTATTTCATATTTTCTGGGTTTAATTTAAATCATTAGGCTCATTTACCCATATTGGGCCTGATTGTACCAAAATGGGCCTTAATCGACCTTAAGCCCATTTTGCACTTACTATTCACATCATTAAGGCCTATTGGGCTCATTGGGCACATCTGTATTTATTGAGCCTCATTCTAAATTCTTGGATAGCTTAATGAATTATTTACGACAACATATCTCTAATTCCAAGATATAATTCATTTCATGCGAAAATTAAATCCGTAATTTATGCGGTAAATTTCTAACACATAACGATGCAATATTGTCGTAAATAAGGGTTACTTACCCGAGATTCCATGATAGTATGTAAATCAAGGCTGACTCGAGCTCTCGTTTGACGTCAATTGTAGAGCTACACAATTACATATTTTTCAGGGTCAACTTTCAGTCGGATATTAATCAAATTAAATATTTCAAAATTTAAATCGATCAATTTCGACTGCTTACCGACTTACCCGTAGCTCGGTTGCATCACTGGGATTTTTTCCCAAAATATTTTCTCTTTTTCTTTTTCCCTTTTTCCTTTCTTTTTCTTCTTTTCTGGCTGAACCGGTTCGGTTCGGTTCAACCTGGTTCAGATCGGATCAGTCCAGCTGATTCAGTCTGGTTCGGCCGATTCGAGGCTTCGCTGATCGATTCTTCATCGGCTTCCACCACCAGCAGCTCCGCATGATCGTTCGATGCATGGATCTGGTCTCGGTTTCGACTGAGGTGGCCGGAAAGTGATTAGTCTGGCTCTTCTCTCCTCGTCGCCGATGCCTTTTCTCTTTCTTGTCGTTTTTCGGCGCTAGCCGCCATCCCACTGATCGATTCAACCGTTGATCGACCGATCTTGGCATGGGGAACCTTCGGCTGGCAGTGGTCAAGTCTGAATCGACATCGATCACCGGATTCCTCGTTTTGCCTCTCAGTTCTCTCTCTTCCTCTCTCTCACCGCAAATCGCTACCTTATTCGGCCTCCACCAACATCGGTGATGGCTCAGCTGGCGGATGGCTTTCGACCACCTCGCCTGGGTCCGTCGCCGGTAGCTCCGTCGGTGGGCTCCCTCGGTTCGACTGCTTGTTTCTTCAGAAAATCGCGTTTCGCGATTTTCTATTTTTTTTAATTTTATTTTATTTATTTATAATTTATTTTAATTATTATTTTAATCATTATTTTATTATTAAAAATCCAAAAATATCCAAAAATATCATAAAAAATTATATTTTATCCATTTAACCAATTAAATGAATTTATTGGTCTCATTTCGTATTTTCGGTATATTTATCAGTCTCATATCTTGATCAATTTAACCCGAAATTTAATTATTTCTTTGTTATTGATCAAGATTTCTCAATCCCGTATTTTTAATGAAATTTTCTTGTCATGATAAATACTGAATTTCTGTCTTTTAATCGTTTTACACTTGCACGTGTTTGGGACTACCATTTCAATCTTTCATTTGATCTTTTCTTATTTCATGTTTTAATTAAAATCGGGTCTTACAATCTCCCCCACTTAAGAAATTTAGTCCTCCAAATTAGAACTAAGTCAAATGGGTCCATAAACTACTCCAGGTACGTCTATTGTATCATACTCTTTAATTCCCATGTGACTTTTTCCGTAGCGTAATACTACCAAACAACTTTGACTAGGGAGATCATCTTAAACCACAACACTTTCTCCTTCCGTCTAATACCCGTATCGAGTTTTGTTTTCAACATACGTTATACTTTCATTGAGGTAAGCTGTTGGAGCTCATATCCGATCACATATGCTGGGTCCGGATAGTATTTTCGAAGCATCAAAAGATGGGACACGTTATGGATGCCTGCTAATTCAAGTGGTAACGCCAACCTACAGGCCTTATCTCCCACTTTGTCCAATCTCTCAAAGGATTCTGTCTAACGAAACTCAATTTGCCTTCTTTCCGAATCTTGTTATGTCCTTATGCCCTTAGGACAAATAACTTCCAACAATATTGATTCACCCTCGGTGAATTCCAATGGTTTCTGTCTCTTATCAGCATAGTCTCTCTGTCTGCTCTGAGGTGTTCTTAATCTTTCACAATTTAACTGAACATCCTCAGAGGTTTGTCTTACCAATTCAAGAATAATTCTCTATCTGTCACCCACTTCTTCTTATCCAAGTCGGGGAACAGTCCCTATGGCCATACAATGCCTTATATAAAGTCATCTGATACTCGAGTGATAGCAGTCCTTATTGGCAAATGCGATTAGTAACAACTGATCATCCCAGGAGCTTATAGAATCAATAACACACACTCTCATCACATCCTCCAGAACTTGTACAGTCCTCTCTGACTGACTATTTGTCTAAGGACGGAAGCTGTACTAACACTCAATCGGGTTCCCATAGCTTTAAAAAAAATATTCCCAGAAGTGGGAAGTGAAGCGAGAATCCCTATCTGATATCATGCTCACTGGAACGATACATAATGTTTTACAATCTTCCTTACATATAAATCCGCCTACGCACTCAAAGTATTTAGGGATTTCCATAGTCAGAAGGTGGGTAGACTTAGTCACTCTATCGACTATCACTCAGATAGCCTCATGATTCATCTGGATCCTCTGTAACCCATCACAATATCAATGGTAATTTGTTCTCATTTCCGTGTCAATATAGGTAGAGGCTGCAATAACCTGTAACTTCTTTTGCTCTATATTAATCTGCTGACATGCGAGACACTTTTCTATAACTCTAAAATGTCTTTTTTTTTCATATCTGACCACCAATACCCTTTTCAAAGATTCCAATATATTTATTACTTCCTGGATGCACTGTATATCCCAAAGAGTGAGCTTCTGTCAATAGCACTATCTCATCAACTGTGGTGCAGGGAGCACTTATACTGTCTCTGAACCTCTGTCACTGTACCTATTTGAATTTGACCCACACTATCGACACCATGTCGATCATCACGTTAAGCTTGGTAAATTCGATCACACAAATCCGGTTCTAACTTCAGGCAAGCTATCACACAATCACAGTCATCATCAGAAGGGATCACATCACTATTGAGGCTCATAACTGCTCAAGCAGCTCACGCTCCCTAACCATCATATGTAATACCATCTCGAGGCTCTTCCTGCTAATGGCATCAGCCATTATATTAGCCTTTCCTGGGTGGTACAATGTTCACAATCAAATTCCTTAGAAGCTCTAACCCTCTTGGTTATCTCATATTCTACTCTTTCTGTGAAAACAGATACTCGGGGCTTTTACGATCAATACATACCCAAAATTTCTCACCGTATACGTGGTGGCGCCATACCTTCAGTGTAAACACTATGGCTGCCAACTCTAAATCATGGGTCGGATAGTTTCTCTCATAGCCCATTTTACATCAATACACAACCCGATCCTTATTTTGAGGTATCCAAACGCTGAGAAACCTCTTGAGCTGTTGGTTATGGTGAGAATAATTATGGTGGTCAGTTTATTACTTCAATATACCAAAACTCACTGAAGCTACTTTCATACTTATCATCCTACTGGCATACAATCTTTTCCGAACAAGATGTGTCAACTGAGCAGCCCATTTCGAGAAACTCTCAACAACTCGTCTGTAAGACAGTTTGCTGTTGCTACTCATGCTCTTCCCTGGACTTCGAATACATCGAAATATCTTCGCTAAAGATGACAACCAATCGGTCCAGGTAAGGTTTAAATACCTCATCGTAGTTGAGTTCCACTAAATATTTCAATCACCCATATTCTTGACCTATGTACGCATAAACGTCTCATGTCATTTTGAAATCACTTCCGTTCAAGATACTAACCAACGTCATTTCCTTTTTCTTATATTAACGACTTTTATAAAATTTTAATTTTTTTAAACCTTCATGATTAATCGAATTCTATATTTCTTTATAGTACCAGCAAAGGTACCCAAATTTTAAATGTATATATCACGATTGTCGATTTCAATTTATAGGTTATGTGTACTTCTAGACACTGTCAAGTCTTCAGGTGGGGAGGTATTTTGAAAAACCTTTATTAACCCTCAGACTTGACCACATAGACTGGTTATGGATATATCCTCCTCTTATCCTTAGCCGTAATTCATATTCACTACTTATCGCTTAACCCAAATTACTTTACATATCAAAGATATCCTTACCTTGCGTACGCCTCTTATTCCAATATATCTCGTATTCAGGATCTATCACATCTCAAAGCTTATCTCCTTTCATATATCACTTATAACAAACTCTTTCTTTATTTATTAAAACTTGCAATAGCTTTTTTTTCAGGGGTGACCATATCACTATCTGAGGATAGAAATCTGAACAGCATAATTTGCAGCCGAATCAATCTATTCTTAAATATTACTTCAAAATTATTCATATTCCATTGAATAAAATCGACTGACATATCTTTTTTCCCCTGTTTTCAACTTATAATCTCTATACCCATATTCAGTTAGTGATAATCAGCAAACTATCATCATCTTGCCAAAGGGTACATGCTTCACATCTTTCCCTAGCTTATAAGCAACTGAAGGCGGTATGAATAAATGCGTGGCACCAGGATCAATTAAAATAATTACTTCATTATTCACAACCAGTGTGGTATCTTCCACAACATCAGATGAAACATCAGTAGTGTCTTGGTCCAAGGCATATACTTGCCCTCGTCCAACATCTTATTTTTCGTGGTAACTACCACATATTCTACACTGTTCTGTAGCAGGTCGGGGTCCTCCAATCACAATACCCCTCAAAAGTACTGTATTTGGATACACTGGGGCCTTACCAATCATCTTACCTCATGACTCATCAGCTCTAATCTTTTTCCAAACTACCTATTTCCCATTCTGACATCTCTGTCATTCTCAATCTTCTTTTGTCTCTATTTTGGCCCTTACTACCTTTCTCAATCTCAGAGGCCTGCAACTCATGATCTTATTCACACAACTGTAGTCTACGCACTGCCTCAGCATAGGTAGTGATATCTAATGGCCAATCGACTCTAATTGATAATCTGAGCCCTTCCATGAACTTTCAGACATTTCGACTCTCATTGTTAATAGTGTCGGGGTCATATCTGCCCAAGAATATAAACTGAGATTCATTCTTGGTAATCAACCAGTTCCTCTAGGTCAGAGTAAGGAATTTTATCTGTAATTTTCTTTAAGTAATGTTCGGGATATTCTGTCATCGGAATACATCTAAAATTATTTTCCATATACATTCTACATGTCTAACTCTTAAGGTAGGTCAAGTAGACTTCCACCAATGCTCCGACTCACCCTCAAATCCCATGCATACTATGAGCAATCAGCTTCATAATATTCTCCACACACCGCTCCAACCTCGCGAAGCATGTCTCAATACTTTCTGATCTCTTTGTCAGACTCTATCCGATCTCTTTGTCGGACTCTGTGTGGCATGCTCAACATCAGCCTCCACTTCAATCTCATATTGAGTCTCATGTGGTGACTCAGTACGACTCTCAAGCCTACCTCTAGGGCCTCGAGCTCGTATACTCGCCCCTCTACCATAGCCGCTATCAGTTAATGAGTCTATATTCTTGAATTTGAAACCAAATTCTTAGCTACAATTCCATCTCGATATACATAATTGTATCTAAACAATGCACAGTACATTGGGATATAAACTTCCTTAACCACTAACACCGACTCATATCAGGCCAACTTAAGCTCTGATACCAAAAACTGTCACGACCCAAATTACCTAAAATCACTACAAATCTTTCACTTTTCTATTTTTATTTAATTCTTACCTTTCTCACATCGTGACCATCTTACCAAACAGTTGGGCTATGATTTGGTGTTAGTCACCTCTCACGTATTTACCATTCCATTTCCATAATCACATTCACATATCAGAGTTTACTATCTTTTGACTTTAACTAAATACATACACAATGGTATTTACATATCCTTACATCCCCGACATCATATACGTTTACAATACTGTGCATTACATATTTAGATACAAAACCATACAAATGTGTATACCTATTTCTCGATGGGAAGTAGCGGATACCAAGATTGTAAGTCCTTAACCGCTTATTAACTACTGCGAGTACTCTGAAAAGATGGGAAAATAAGGGGGTGAGCAAATCACACGCTCAGTAAGGCAATTATGAAAGTAAGTAGATAGCTCCACTATCTACATGCTTATTATGTCGTGCCTTTAAAATCCATTTATTTTCATTAAAATCTCAAGCACAAAATCATGCATACATCAATGACATAGTTTATCAAAACCATTTGTGCATATAGAAATCATGTAATTCATGCATCAAAGGCATTTTATGTGACATCATTAAATCATAATTAGCATGAATTAAATCAGGATCATAAATTAGTTCATGCCATGTAAATCAAATCATGAGAAACAAATCTTATCAAGAATTTATAATTAAAGCATGGAAAACTCATCATGCTACTGCATTTAAATCACTTCATTAAAACTGCAGTATAAAATAACCCAAAGGGGTGAAGCATCTCATAAATCAATCTCATTGAAAATTCATTATAATAGTCTGTTATAAAATCATATCTCAATGAAAATCATAAAATCGGGGTCTGACCCCTCCCTCGGGTCTACCCTGGTCTAGCGAGACCATAAGTTATATAATGTGAGACATGTAGGAGACTATATCAATAACAACGAGGACTATGGCCATAACCTAGTGATCCCTAGCTACACGGTACCTAGTGTGTGGGGTATCACACCTGAAATGGGAGGTGGGTCGGTCCTACCCTCCAGAACAGCATAACATCAGGATTGCGAGGGCAATTCTTGCTGCCTCATGGCTAATGCTACTCCACTCCAACAATCCCCACGGTACAGCGTACTCCACGTGACGTACACAGTACAACGTACTCCATGAACCCAATCTCAATTAGGGGGTGCCTGCAATAGGTCTTATCCACCCATACCATCTCTGTCTGTATCTTCTCACTGTGACACATAGTCTACAGGAGGTTCCAACACGGCTATATGCATGTCATATAAATCCTTGTACGAGCGAAACTCTAGCACGGCTCCAGGCATATTCATGATATTTGAAAATCTCGTGCGAGCGAAACTCTACCACGATTTCATAAAGATCAGTAAAATTTACGTACAAGTAATAGTCCAGTACGACTTTTAAATGAGTTATAAATTAATATAAAACTTCGTGTGAGCAACGCTCCAGCACGAATGAATGCTCAAGTAAATCAAATCTCGTGTGAGTTACACTCCAGCACGGCTTTATGGATAAATAAATCAAATCTCGTGTGAGTTACACTCCAGCACCGCTTTTATGCCATTATCATATCAAATAGGATGCGAGCTAAGCTCCAGCACCTCTCATGCATGTCAAATCATCAAAACTAGTGCGAGCAATTGCTCTGGCGCCTTTTTATGCATATCAAGTTAAAACAAGTCAAAACAGAGTGCGAGCTAGGCTCCAGCACCTCTCATGCATGTCACAACAATAAAAATCAGTGCGAGCAACCGCTCTAGCACATTTCATGCATATGATGCCACATAAGTCGGTGCGAGCAACCGCTTAAGCACATTTTTATGCACACTCACAAATGCAGATATAGTGCGAGCTATGCGCCAGCACTATCTGTTTCCATATAAACTTGATAGTTGGCCCTTTTTCCAAATAATTTTCATTTAAATCTAAATAACACTTACGTAGTGTTATATTGTGAAATTTATGCAAATACTGGCCAATCTATCGATTTGCTTTGCGTAAAACCACGAAAATTCTTAAATCATGCATTTCATGCTTTCACCATCCTTAGGTGAATTCCATCAATAGGGGTAAAATAGTTTTTTTCTATTTTCGAGTCCCTAAAATCTTTAATTTATTTTTAGGACCTTTATACATATTCAGTGTATACATACATATTCAGTGCATACAAAAACTATTAAAATAGGCATAGATACCTCTAGCTACTCACACAAGTCCCTTACCTCATTTTTCTGTATAGTCTGACCTTTTCCACTGATGTCTCGTCATGCAGTCCGATTTGCTCTCAATCAAATCTCCGAAACTTCGTATAAATATACATCAGGTCAAATTCAATACAATTAATTGTATTTCATATTTTTTGGGTTTAATTTAAATCATTGGGCTCATTTACCCATATTGAGCTCAATTGCACCATAATGGGCCTTAATCGACCTTAAGCTCATTTTCCACTTACTATTCACTTCATCGAGGCCTATTGGAATCATTGGGCCCATCTGTATTTATTGAGCCTCATTCTAAATTCCCAGATAACTTGATATATTATTTACGACAATATATCTCTAATTCCAGGATATAATTCATTTCATGAGGAAATTAAATCCCTAATTTATGCGGTAAATTTCTAACACGCATAACGATGCAATATTATCGTAAATAAGGGTTACTTACCCGAGATTCCATGATAGTATGCAAATCAAGGCTGACTCGAGCTCTCATTTGACATCATTGTCGTGCTACACAATTACATATTTTTTCGGGTCAACTTTCAGTCGAATATTAATCAAATTAAATATTTCAAAATTTAAATCGATCAATTTCGACTGCTTACCGACTTACCCGTAGCTTAGTTGCATCACTGGATTTTTCCCCAATTTTTCCTCTTTTTCTTTTTCCCTTTTTCGTTTCTTTTTCTTCTTTTCTGGCTGAACCGGTTCGGTTCGATTCAACCAGATTCAGACCGGTTTGGTCCAGCCGGTTCAGTCTGGTTCGGCCAGTTTGAGGCTTCACCGACCGGTTCTCCACCGGCTTCCGCCACCAGCAGCTCCGCAGGATCGTCCGATGCACGGATCTGGTCTCGGTTTCGGTCGAGATGGCCCGAAAAGTGGCCGGTCCGGCTCTTCTCTCCTCGTCGTCGTCCCTTTTCTCTTTCTTGCCATTTTTCGACTCTAGTCGTCGTCCCACCGACCAATTCAGCCGTTGATCGACCGGTCTTAGCGTGGGGCACCTTCGGCTAGCGGTGGCCAGGTCTGAATCGACGTTGGTCATCAGATTCCTCGTTTTGCCTCTCAGTTCTTACTCTTCCTCTCTCTCACCACAGATCGCCACCTCCTTCAGCCTCCACCAACGTCGGTGATGGCTCGGCTGGCCGATGGCTTCGGCCACCTTGCTTGGGTCCATCGCCGTTGGCTCCGTCGATGGGCTCCCTTTGTTCGGCTGATTGATTCTTTAGAAAATAGCGTTTCGCGATTTTTTATTTTTTTTAATTTTATTTTATTTATTTATAATTTATTTTAATTATTATTTTAATCATTATTTTATTATTAAAAATCCAAAAGCATCCAAAAATATCTTTAAAAAAATATATTTTATGCATTTAACCAATTAAATGAATTTCTCTGTCTCATTTCGTCTTTTCTGTATATTTCTCGATTATTTTCGGGATAATTTTTCAATGTAAAAATACTAATTCATTCCTATAAATTCATATCTTGATCAATTTAACTCGAAATTTAATTATTTCTTCGTCATTGATCAAGATTTTTCAATCCCATATTTTTAATGAAATTTTCTTGTGACGATAAATACTGAATTTCGATCTTTTGATCGTTTTACCTTTGTAAGTGTTCGAGACTACAATTTCAATCCTTCATTTGATCTTTTCTTATTTCGTGTTTTAAATAAAATCGGGTCTTACAATCTCCCCCACTTAAGAAATTTAGTCCTCCAAATTAGAACCAAGTCAAATGGGTCCATAAACTACTCCAGGTACGTCTATCACATCATACTCTTTAATTCTCATGTGACTTTTTCTGAAGTGTAATACTACCAAAGAACTTTGTCTAGGGAGATCGTCTTAAACCTCAACACTTTCTCCTTCCGTCTAATACTCATATCGATTTTTTTTTTCAACATATGTTATACTTTCATTGAGCTAAGCTATTGGAGCTCATATCCGATCACATATGCTGGGTACGGATAGTATTTTTGAAGCATCAAAAGATGGGACACATTATGGATACCTGCAAATTCAAGTGGTAATGCCAACCTACAGGCCTTATCTCCCACTTTATCCAATCTCTCAAAGGATTCTGTCTAACGAAACTCAATTTGCCTTCTTTCTGAATCTTGTTATGTCCTTATGCCCTTTGGACAAATAACTTTCGACAATACTGATTCACCCTCGGTGGATTCCAATGGTTTCTGTCTCTTGTCAGCATAGTCTTTCTGTCTGCTCTGAGGTGTTCTTAATCTTTCACAATTTAATTGAACATCCTCAGAGGTTTATCTTACCAATTCGAGAACAATTCTCTATCTGTCACCCACTTCTTCTTATCCAAGTCAGGGCACAATCCCTACGGCCAAACAATGCCTCATATAAAGTCATCCCGATACTCGAGTGATAGCAGTCATTATTGGCAAATGCGATTAGTAACAACTGATCATCCTACGAGCTTATAGAATCAATAACACACACTCTCATCACATCCTCCAGAACCTGTATAGTCCTCTCTGACTGTCCATTTGTCTGAGGATGGAAGCTATGCTAACACTCAATCGGGTTCCCATAACTTTAAAAAAAATTCCCAGAAGTGGGAAGTAAAGCGGGAATCCCTATCTGATATCATGCTCACTGGAACGGTACATAATGTTTCACAATCTTCCTTACATATAAATCCGCCTACGCACTCAGAGTATTTGGGGATTTCCATAGTCAGAAGGTGGGTAGACTTAGTCACTCTATCGATTATCACCCAGATAGCCTCGTGATTCATCCGGATCCTCTGTAACCTATCACAATATCTATGGTAATTTGTTCTCATTTTCGTGTCAATATAGGTAGAGGCTGCAATAACCATGCAACTTCTTTTGCTCTACATTAATTTGCTGACATACAAGACACTTTTTCACAACTCTACAATGTCTTTTTTTTCATATCTGACCACATATACCCTTTTCAGAGATTCTGATATATTTATTACTTCCTGGATGCACTGTATATCCTGAAGTGTGAGCTTCTATCAATAGCACTATCTCATCAATTGTGGTCCAGGGAGCACTTATACTGTCTCTGAACCTCTGTCACTGTACCCATCTGAATCTAACCCACACAATTGACACCATGCCGATCATCATGCTAAGCCTAGTAAATTCGGTTACACAAATCTGGTTCTAACCTCAGGCTAGCTGTCACTCAATCATGGTCATCATCAGAAGGGATCACATCACTACTGAGGCTCATAACTGCTCTAGCAGCTCACGCTCCCTGACCATTATATATAATACCATCCCAAGGCACTTTCTGCTGACGGCATCAGCCATTACATTAGCCTTTCCTGGGTGGTACAATGTTCACAATCAAAATCCTTAGAAGCTCTAACCCTCTTGGTTATCTCATATTCTACTCTTTCTATGAAAACAGATACTCGAGGCTTTTAAGATCAGTGCATACCCGAAATTTCTCACCGTATAAGTGGTGGCACCATACCTTCAGTGTAAACGCTACGGCTGCCAACTCTAAATCATGGGTCGGATAGTTTCTCTCATGGTCCTTGAACTATCTGGATCCATAAGCGACTATCTTCCCATTTTACATCAATACACAACCCGATCCTTATTTTGAGGTATACATACGCTGAGAAACCTCTTGAGCTATTGGTTATGGTGAGAATAATTACGGTGGTCAGTTTATTACTTTAATATACCAAAACTCACCGAAGCTACTTTCATACTTATCATCCTACTGGCATACAATCTTTTTTGAACAAAATTTGTCAAATAAGCAGCCCATTTCGAGAAACTCCCAACAACTCATCTGTAAGATAATTTCCTGTTGCAACTCATGCTCTTCCTTGGACTTCGAATACATCGAAATATCATCGCTAAAGATGACAACCAATCGATCCAGGTAAGGTTTAAATACCTCATCGTAGTTGAGTTCCACTAAATATTTCAATCACCCATATTCTTGACCTATGTACGCATAAACGTCTCATGTCATTTCGAAATCGCTTCCATTCAAGATACTAACCCACATCATTTCCTTTTTCTTATATTAACGACTTTTATAAAATTTTAATTTTTTGTTAAACCTTCATGATTATTCGAATTCTATATTTCTTTATCGTACCAGCAAAGGTACCCAAATTTTAAATTTATATATTACGACTGTCGATTTCAATTTATAGGTTATGTGTACTTCTAGACGCTGTCAAGTCTTCAGGTGGGGAGGTATTTTGAAATACCTTTATTAACCCTCAGACTTGACCACATAGACTGGTTATGGATATATCCTCTTCTTATCCTTGGCTGCAATTCATATTCACTACTTATCGATTAATCCAAATTACTTTACATATCAAAGATATCCTTACCTTGCATACGCCTCTTATTCCAATATATCTCGTATTCAGGATCTATCACATCTCAAAGCTTATCTCCTTTCATATATCACTTATAACAAACTATTTCATTACTTATTAAAACTTACAATACATTTTTTTCAGGGGTAACCATATCACTATTTGAGGATAGAAATCTGAACAGCATAGTTTGCAGCCGAATCAATTTATTAAAAAACTTCAAAATTATTCATATTCCTTTGAATAAAATTGGCTGACATATCCTTTTTCCCCCGTTTTCAACTTATAATCTCTATACCCATATTCAGTTAGTGATAATTAGCTAACTATCGTCATCTTGCCAAAGGGTACATGCTACACATCTTTCCCTAGCTTATAAGCAACTGAAGGCGGTATGAATACATGCGTGGCACCAGGATCAATTAAAATAATTACTTCATTATTCACAACCAATGCGGTATCTTCCACCACATCAGATGAAACATCAGTAGTGTCCTGATCCAAGGCATATACTCGCCCTCGTCCAACATCTTATTTTCCGTGGTAAGTACCACATATTCTACACTGTTCCGTAGTAGGTCAGGGTCCTCCAATCACAATACCTCTCAAAAGTACTTTATTTGGATACACTGGGGCCTTACCAATCATCTTACCCAGTGACTCATCAACTCTAATCTTTTACCAAACTACCTTGTTCCTGTTCTTACATCTCTGTCATTCTCTATTCTCTTTTCTCTCTATTTCGGCCCTTACTACCTTTCTCAATCTCAGAGGCATGCAACTCATGATCTTATTCACACAACTGTAGTCTGCGCACTGCCTCGGCATAGGTAGTGATATCTAATGGCTAATCGGACTCTAATTGATAATCTTAGCCCTTCCATGAACTTTCAGACATTTCGACTCTCTCTGTTAATAGTGTCGGGGTCATATCTGCCCAGGAATATAAACTGAGATTCATACTCATTAATCAACCAGTTCCTCTGGGTCTGAGTAAAGAATTTTATCTATAATTTTCTTTAAGCAGTGTTCGAGATATTCTATCTTCGGAATACATCTAAAATTATTTTCCATATACATGCTAGATGTTTAACTCTTAAGGTGGGTCGAGCAGACTTCCACCAATGCTCTAACTCGCCCTCAAATTCCAAGCATACTATGACCAGTTAGCTCAAAAATATTCTCCACACTCCGCTCTAACCTCGCGAAGCGTGTCTCAATACTATCTGATCTCTCTGTCGGACTCTGTCCGATCTCTTTGTCGAACTTTGTGTGGCATGCTCAACATCAGCCTCCACATCAATCTCATCTTGAGTCTCATGTGGCGACTCAGTACGACTCTCAGGCCTACCTCTACGGCCTCAAGCTCTTTTACTCGCCCCTCTACCATAGCGGCTATCAGTTAATAAGTCTATATTCTTGCATTTGAAACCAAATTCATAGCTGCAATTCCATCTCAATATACATAATTGTATCTAAACAGTGCATAATACATGAGGATATAAACTTCCTTAACCACTAACACCAACTCATATCCGACCAACTCAAGCTCTGATACCAAAAACTGTCACGACACAAATTACCTAAAATCACTAAAAAAAATTTCTCTTTTCGATTTTTATTTAATTCTTACCTTTCTCTCATCGTGACCATCTTACCAAACAGTTGGGCTATGATTCGGTGTTCGTCACCTCTCACGTATTTACCATTCCATTTCAGAGTTTACTATCATTTGACTTTAACTAAATGCATACACAATGGTATTTACATAACATTATATCCCCGACATCATATACGATTACAGTACTGTGCATTACATATTTAGATACAAAACAATACAAATGTGTATACCTGTTTCTCGATGGGAAGCAGCGGATACCAAGATTACAAGTCCTTAACCGCTCACTAATTACTGCGAGTACTCTGAAAAGATGGGAAAATAAGGGGGTGAGCAAACCACACGCTCAGTAAGGCAATTTTGCAAGTAAGTAGATAGCTCCACTATCTACATGCTCATAATGTCGTGCCCTTAAAATCCATTTATTTTCATTAAAATCTCAAGCACAAAATCATGCATACATTAATGACATAGTTTATCAAAACTATTTGTGCATATAGAAATCATGTAATTCATGCATCAAAGGCATTTTATGTGACATCATTAAATCATAATTAGCATGAATTAAATCAGGATCATAAATTAGTTCATGCCATGTAAATCAAATCATGAGAGATAAATCTTTCCATGAATTTATAATTAAAGCATGGAAAACTCATCATGCTACTGCATTTAAATCACTTCATTAAAACTGCAGTATAAAATAACACAAAGGGGTTAAGCATCTCATAAATCAATCCATTGAAAATTCATTATAATAGTCTGTTATAAAATCATATCTCAATGAAAATCACAAAATCAGGGTCTGACCCCTCCCTCGGGTCTACCCTAGTCTATCGAGACCATAAGTTATATCATGTGAGACATGTAGGTGACTATATCAGTAACAACAAGGACTATGGCCATAACCTAGTGATCCCTGGCTACACGGTACCTAGTGTGCGAGGTATTACACCTGAAATGGGAGGTGGGTCGGTCCTACCCGCCAGAACAGAGTAACATCAGGATTGTGAGGGCAAGGCTTGCTACCTCGAGGCTAATGCCACTCCACTCCAACAATCCCCATGGTACAACATACTCTGCATTACAGACACTATACAATGTACTCCGTGAACCCGATCTCAGTCAGGGGGTGCCTGCAATAGGCCTTATCCACTCATACCTTCTCTATCTCAGTATGCATGTGTGGCATATCTTCTCATTGTGACACACAGTCTACAGGAGGTTCCAACACGGCTATATACATATCATGTAAATCCTTGTGCGAGCGAAGCTCTAGCACGGCTCCATGCATATTCATGATATTTGAAAATCTCATGCGAGCGAAGCTCTAGCACGGTTTCATAAAGATCAGTAAAATCTGCGTACGAGTAACACTCCAGTACGACTTTTAAATGAGTTATAAATTAATATTAAACTTCATGCGAGTAACGCTCCAGCATGAATGAATGCTCAAGTAAATCAAATCTCGTGCGAGTTATTCTCTAACACGGCTTTATGCATTAATAAATCAAATCTCGTGTGAGTTACACTACAGCATGGCTTTTATGCAATTATCATATCAAAACAGGATGCGAGCTAAGCTCCAGCACCTCTCATGCATGTCAAATCATTAAAACTAGTACGAGCAATCGCTCCAACACATTTTTATGCATATCAAGTCAAAACAAGTCAAAATAGAGTGCGAGCTAGGCTCCAGCACCTCTCATGCATGTCACAACAATAAAAATCAGTGCGAGCAACTACTCTAGCACATTTCAAGCATATGATGTCACACAAGTCGGTGCGAGCAACCGCTCAAGCACATTTTTATGCACACTCACAAATGCAGATATAGTGCGAGCTATGCACCAGCACTATCTGTTTCCATATAAACTTGATAGTTGGCCCATTTTTCAAATAATTTTCATTTAAATCTTAATAACACTTACGTAGTGTTATATTATGAAATTTATGCAAATACCGGCCAATATATCGAATTGCTTTGCTTAAAACCATGAAAATTCTTAAATCATGCATGTCATGCATGTTATGCTTTCACCATCCTTACGTGAATTCCCTCAATAGGGGTAAAATAGTCTTTTCCTATTTTTGAGTCCCTAAAATCTTTAATCTATTTTTAGGACCTTTATACATATTCAGTGTATACAAAAACTATTAAAATATGTGTAGCTACCTCTAGCTACTCACACAATTTTCTTACCTCATTTTTCTATACAGTCTGACCTTTTCCACTGATGTCTCGTCACGCAGTCTGATTTTCTCTCAATCAAATCTCTGGAACTGCGTATAAATATACATCAGGCCAAATTCAATACAATTAATTGTATTTCATATTATTTGGGTTTAATTTAAATCATTGGGCTCATTTACCCATATTGGGCTCGATTGTACCATAATGGGCCTTAATCGACGTTAAGCCCATTTTCCACTTACTATTCACATCATCGAGGCCTATTGGGCTCATTGGGCCCATCAGTATTTATTGAGCCTCATTCTAATTTCTCGGATAGCTTAATGAATTATTTACGACAATATATCTCTAATTCCAAGATATAATTCATTTCATACGAAAATTAATTCGATAATTTATGCAGTAAATTTTTAACACGCACAACGATGCAATATTATCGTAAATAAGGGTTACTCGAGATTCTGTGATAGTATGCAAATCAAGGCTGAATCGAGCTCTTGTTTGGCGTCAATTGTCGAGCTACACAATTACATATTTTTTTGGGTCAACTTTCAAACAGATATTAATCAAATTAAATATTTCAAAATTTAAATCAGTTAATTTTGACTACTTACCGACTTACCCGTAGCTTGATTGCGTCACTGGGATTTTTTCTCATTTTTTCCTCTTTTTCTTTTCCCTTTTTCCTTTCTTTTTCTTCTTTTTTGGCTAAATCGGTTTGGTCCGGTTCAACCCGGTTCAAATCGAAACGGTCCAATTGGTTCAGTCCGGTTCGGCCGGTTCGACACTTCGTCGGTCGGTTCTCCACCGGCTTCCGCCGCCAGCAGCTCCGCGGGATCGTTCGATGCACGAATCTGATCTCGGTTTCGGCCAAGGTGGCCGAAAAGTGGCCGGTCCGGCTCTTCTCTCCTCGCCGTCGATGCCTTTTCTCTTTCTTGCCATTTTTCGGCACTAGCCGACGTCCCACCAACCAATTCAGTCGCTGATCAGTCGGTCTTGGCTTGGGGCACCTTCGACTGGCGGTGACTGGGTCTAAATCGACGTCGGTCACAGGATTCCTCATTTTACCTCTCGGTTCTCTCTCTTCCTCTCTCTCACCGCAGATCGCCGCCTCCTTCAGCCTCCACCAACGTCGGCGATGGCTCGGCTGGCCGATGGCTTCGGCCACCTCGCCTGGGTCCGTCGTCGGTGGCTCCGTCAGTGGGCTCCCTCGGTTCGGCTGCTTGTTTCTTTAGAAAATCGCGTTTCGCGATTTTCTGTTTTTTTAAATTTTATATTATATATTTATAATTTATTTTAATTATTATTTTAATCATTATTTTATTATTAAAAATCTAAAAATATCTAAAAATATCTTAAAATTTTATTTTTTATCCATTTAACCAATTAAATGAATTTATCTGTCTCATCTCGTCTTTTCGGTATATTTTTCGATTATTTTCGTTATAATTTTCCGATGTAAAAATTCTGATTCATTCCTATAAATTCATATCTTGATCAATTTAACCCGAAATTTAATTATTTCTTCGTTATTGATCAAGATTTCTCAATCCCATATTTTTAATGAAATTTTCTTGTCACGATAAATATCGAATTTCGGTCTTTTGACCATTTTACCCTTGCACGTGTTCGGGACTACCATTTCAATTTTTCATTTGATCTTTTCTCATTTTGTGTTTTAAATAAAATCGGGTCTTACAATTAATACTAAAACAAAGTATTTTATACCTTAATATCCACATATATGTACATATAAATTTATTTAATTTATCTCGACAATTATCTATGTACATCATATTTTATTTTTATTTCTCTAAAAATATTGTTATTTATTATTATTATTATTCGAAAATATTTTTCGTTATTTCCAAGATAAATTCCCAATGTGGAAAAATTTCGGTCTTCACAATAAATTCGTATCTTGATCAATCGGACTTGGAATTCAATTATTTCTTCTTTATTGATCAAGATTTCATGAATCCATGTTTATAATAATAACTTCTTAAAAATGACACTGAATTTCAAGTCTTAATGATAAGGAGCGATGGTCTGAAAAGATTAAAACGAGGCATAGACCAAGAATGAGGGAGAACAGAATGAAGAAAAGAAAGGAAAGAATTCTCATATTTTTATCGATTTCAACTCAGTCTTATCCTACTCATCACGGCACCTATATTTCCTACAATTCATTTGACTTTACAACACTATATCACTATAATTGTTGCATTCCTTGCTGGTGTTAGCAAAAATGAAGCCAAGGCTATTGAGAAGGCCGAGAATCAAAGTTGAAAGGAAGGATATAGGCATAGCAGTGGCTGAAAAATAAGCTGCAAGTGTAAGTGGTTGTAGTTGAGAGTTAAAACCACCTTTGTTTCATTCCCTAGAAACGAGACTAGGTTGTACACGGCACCATTGGGAGAGGAACAAATTGAGGCAGTAGCGCTCGAATGCTGTTGTTAGTGTCACAAGAAAATCCTGAACCGAGGGCTGGTGTACGCCGAGGAAGAAAGGAAAACGGGGTGTAGCAATTAGGTTTACAGCAGTAAACAGAAGGTTGAGTGTAGCATCCCATGGTTGTTCGGTTTAGGGTGGAAGAAGGTTGGAAGTTTGGGATTGATATTGTAAAACTGAATAGAGCGGAAGTAGTGACGTGAGGCAGGGGATTTTGTTCGGTTCATTGGTGGAAAACAAAGAGGTGGAAAGTTGACTGGAAAATAAATAAGAAATAGTCACTAAAGAAAACAATACCAAAAAATCAAGAGAAAGCCACAGTGCAGTTTAATTAACGGCCCCAAAAGCTCTGGAGAAAGCGAACTCACAGGAATGGACTTACTGACTCATGTACTGCGGCATAAAGAAAACTACTGACATCCACTAGGGGTAAGAAAAATTGCTGTGAGCTGTTAGTGATATCTACACGTATTTTCTATTGGACCGTAGATATAAATTCTAGAAAAATTTTACAGTAAGGAAAATTTTTGTGTGCTGCTAGAAATAATTATGCGTATTTTCTGTGGAATCGTAGACAAAAAATCCTAGGCCGATTTTATGGTTATTGAAATTATAGGATACTCTAGACCGATTTTATAGTCACCAAATTTAGAGAAAAACTTTAGCCTCAGTTAATCGGCCTATTTTTACCGATATAAATTTATTTAATTTTTTATATTAATATCAATGTGGTTTTAATTATTGATTTTAATCGAAATATCCCTAGTCTTAATTGCCATAGACTGTACACTAAGGATTTTGACTGAAAAAGGATAAGCCAACCTCTTTTGAATTGTTTTATGTACTGAACTGAATTTTAAAAATGGTTTAATGAAAATGAACTGTTGTTAAATTAGTACCGATAAAATGTGCTTGAGCGTGTGCTGACTGTGTGTCGCACGGCCTGACTCGCACTGATTTTGAGACAAAGGCGATAGTTAATCATGCTACACTATTATTGTTACTGTTACTAAACTGTTACTGTTATTGATACTGAACTGCTACTGTTACTGTGGTTAACAGAGTACGATGTATCGTACAACACGCATGTGAGTAAGTTGTACCATGCAATGGGTCTTCGGACATACTGCATTGTGAGCCGTTTGGGTTGCTGACCACTGTGAGATCTGAGAATTTCTGACATATTTTATTGATGTAATAATAATTTGAGTATAATTTATTGAGCTAAGTGAATTGTGGGAATTATAATTGGAGATTTATGTGTTAAGTGTGTAAAATAAGCATGATCCATGAGGACAGATCGATCTGGGAGAAGGAGAGATCGATCTGGTGAGTTAAAAATGACGAGGAAGGGGAAATTTGAGGAGCAGATCGATCTCCAATGGAAGAGATCGATCTCCTTATGAATCTGTTTGAGAAGGGATCGATCTCATGAGGAAGAGATCGATCTCCAAATGCTTCTGTTTGGGGAGAAGATCGATCTCCTTAGGAGCAGATCGATCTCATAAAGCCATAAAGAGATCGATCTCACCCCTCGACAGATCGATCTCCTAGGCATAAAATTACCCAGATCGTCCCCAAATTTCAAACACAGATCGATCTCAGCAAGAGGCAGATCGATCTCCTACCTCCAGTCTATATAAGGAACCTGTGTTTTCTCCTGAAATTTCACTTTCTCTCTTTTCCAAACCTCCATTTTTCCGAAAACCTAGTTTCTCACTCCTCCAAATCCCCCATTTCCGGCCGAATCAGCTATTGTGGTAAGAAGGGAAGTTGTTCCTCGTCAAAGGGAGAACAACATACTTGGAAATCGAAGGACGAATCGGATCGAGGCGTGAGTTGTGCGTCTCATAAGCTTTGGGTAATTTCTAAACCTCGATCTTGATATTTGAGCTGATTTTGATGTTATTGGTGGTTGTAATTGTGTTGAAATAGTTGAGGAATGATTAGGGATTGATGAGATTGTAATGTAGTTGGATTAATGTTGATATTTGGAAATTGTGGCAATTTTGACAATTGTGCTATAAACGGAAATATAGACAATGTGGAGAATTAGCCTAGATAATTGGCATGAGGAATGTAGGATATTGGGATATTGTGAATAGAGTTGTAGTTTAGGGTTGATTTACGAGAAATCAAGAGAATTGAGGTGTTAGGAGCAATTATGCTCGATTTTGAGAATTGAGGCCTATGTGATGTGGAGTATTGATGTTTTAACATCGTTTGGACAGCTCGGGAGTTCCAGAGTGGAATGCGAGATTAGTCCGTGATACGGGGGAAACGATTGCACTATACGAGGTGCAAAGAGGTAAGGGAAAACTAAACCATTTTGTGTATGTATTTTGATGAATTGTTAGCATGAACCATGATTTGAGAATACAAGCATGTTTTGTGTTGTGAGGTAATTGCACACTGTTTTTATAGCCGGTTGGAGCCCATTATTTTATGAGTTTATAAGCTAAGTGTGAAATTGCTTTATAAACCTTTGAGTTGAGTGAAAAGTAAATTGGGCTCTACGTTAAGGCGATATTGAGATTTGAGAAAATGTGTGCGTGTTTTGCCGGTTGGAACTCGGTTTTAATATGTTTTGTGTTGAGTACACAAATGTTTTAAATGAGTTTTTAAGAGAAAACCATTATGAGTTCTACGTGAAGGCATAACGTTTTATAAGATAATGGCTAATAAGTGAGACTTAGGCGTGTCATGTTGAATACACATCGGGCATTGCTCTGGTAGCATGTAAGACCGAGAGAGTGGGCCGCCTGGGAACCGACCCAGGGACCCCAGGCCTTGTTCTGGTAACATGTAAGTCCGATTATTCCTCCGCTCTGGTAGCGTTGGGAGGCATTGCTCTGGTAGCATGTAAGACCGAGAGAGTGGGCCGCCTGGGAACCGACCCAGGGACCCCAGGCCTTGTTCTGGTAACATGTAAGTCCGATTATTCCTCCGCTCTGGTAGCGTTGGGAGGCATTGCTCTGGTAGCATGTAAGACCGAGAGAGTGGGCCGCCTGGGAACCGACCCAGGGACCACGTGTCAGTGTGCATTAGGCGAGGCATTGCTCTGGTAGCAAGTAAGGCCGGGCCTTGTTCTGGTAACATATAAGTCCAATATACTTTGCACACGACCGTATTGTCGTCGTTCCCTCTATACGAGGATGCCTGGGATGCGCACCCAGAGGAGCTTATATATATATTTGATGTGCCATGACGAATTTTAATTGAGTTTTATTGCCTAGTCTCGTTTTACACATGAGTTGTGTTTTGTGACCTTGTCACGTGTGAATTACTGAGGTGATTTTTTATCACGTATTTGAGAACAGCCATTACTGCATATATTTACACATGCTTGTGAATGCTCGGTGTTGAGCCTTTTATCTTCATGTTTTCACATGATTTAACGAGTTATGAGATGATGTTTTGAGAACTTTCATGCTACGATTTCAAATGAGCTTTATAAACAAATACATATTTGTGATGTGTGAAATGGTTTATATAACTGAGTTCCTTTACCCCCCTTACTGAGCGATTTAGAAGCTCACCCTGTTTTCCTCTCCCCCCAGAGTTCTTCAAGTGAAAAAGGATCTACCTGCGGCGTACGGAGTAGTGGCTAGTGGAGGACTTGAGCTCCAGGCCCTATCTATTGTATTTGAGGTATCTTTTATCTTTTCATGTACCCAGACTATTAATGTGATTACAGACACTCGATGTATGTCATTGTATGGGATGTATTAGGATTAATTAACTTGGAATTGAGTAATGTATATGATTCAATATACACTATGTAGTGATGAGATCCTGAGGCATGATAATTATGATGATGTATGACACTGCATAGGAATGCACCTTTAATTGTGAATTAACGAGAAAAAGTTTTAAATTAGCCCTATTTTTCGCATTTTTGGGGCGTGACAGAGTTTTCTTGGTATCAGAGCTTAGGGTGTCTAGTACTGTCAGTGTCGGTTAAGTGAAATAGAATACATCCCAAGTGTCTGTAATAGTCTGGTCATGAAATGAAATTGAGGATTGAGATTTCAATCGATTGTGATATGTACGCGCAGGAGACGAGTTGAGATAGAGAATGAGTAAACGACGAGGTCGTTCGAGGAGGCAGGCAGAGTCCCCTCCACCACCTGTCCCACAACCAGAGAGTCTTAACTCTCGATTTAATCGGATTGAGACCGATGTGAGGCAAGGTTTTGAGCAGATGGCGGCGCTATTCGCGCAACACTTTGGAGTTAATGCCTTGGATACTACCCCTACACCACCACCAGGACCTCCCATACCCCCAGTGCCTCCCGTCACTCAGCCTGAGGACAGAAGTAAGGTCCGACTAAAGGAATTTCTGAAGATGAATCCACCCGCATTTAAGGGAAAGAAGGATCCTACAGAGGCTGAGGAGTGGTTGACGGAGTTGAGAGTTATATTTGATTTACTGGGGTGCACCGATGCTGAGAGAGTCAGTATGAGTGCCTATATGCTGAAGGGGAGAGCTCGAGATTGGTGGAGTACTACCCAGGGTATCTTGATGTCCCGCCAGGATGTGATTGGTTGGGAAGAGTTCCAGACAGCTTTTAGAACCCAATATGTACCACGAGCCGCCCAGAGAAGGAAACAGGCCGAGTTTTTGAGTTTGGTACAGGGTGACATGTCGGTGGATGACTATGAGAGCCAGTTCACCGCACTACTGAGATATGACCCAGAGACCTTCAAGAGTGAAGAGCTCCGCACAGAGAAGTTTGTGTATGGGTTGAAGCCCGTCATTAGAGATAGATTGATGGGGCTATGTATTACTGAGTTTGGAGATGCTCTGAGACGAGCACAAGAGGTTGAAAGAGGAATCGAAATGGTACAATCCCAGCATGAGCTCAGAGCAGTGCATAAAGATAAGGGCAAGAGGCCAGCGATTTTCCAAACAGAGGCTCGGAGAGGTTCCTTCAGGAGAGGAAGGATTGAGGTACAGAAGGACAGATTGGAGAGACCCAGAGCCTATCCTATTATCAAGGAGACCCCTCGATATGTCAGGCCTGAGACAAGGTTTTGTAGAGACTGTGGCCGATCGCATGAGGGAAGTTGTACTGGGTCGATCCGTGGGTGTTTTAGATGCGGTGACATGGGTCACAGAGTGAAGGACTCTCCCCAACCTCAGATACCACATGCTCCGGAGCCCACTAGACAACAGCCTCAGAGAGTGGATCCCCGGAGACGGGCCACTACAGCAGAGAAAGGGAAGAAACCTGTGGCACAGGGACGTGTGTTTGCCCTGGATAAGGAGACCGCAGACGCTTCGGCAAAAACTATAAGAGGTACACTCTCTGTCTGTAATTATGAGGCTCATGTGTTGATTGATTCAGGATCCACGCATTCGTTTATTTCTGATCATTTTGCATGTAGATTAAACTTGAAGTTTGAACCTCTAGAATATATACTACATGTAAATACCCCTATGCGTGAATCCCAGAGAACTGAGTTAATCTGTAGAGGATGTGAAATTAAGGTGGGAGATAGAGTGATGTTAGCAGATCTAATCATGTTGAGTATACATGGGTTTGATGTAATTCTGGGAATGGATTGGTTGGCGACCAATCGAGTGAGTTTAGACTGCTACACTAAGATTGTAACTTTCTCCCTACCTGAACCTTACAGTGTACAATTGAGATATTGAGGAAATAATTATGTGGATTTCTAGTGAGTAATTTGAGAATCTTAACATTATTTTGGAGAATATTAAATGTGATTATTATGTGAAGGTTATGAGACACTCATCTCAGACGATGAGCGGGAACATCCGAGGATTGAGGATATACCTGTGGTTTGCGAATTTCTGGATGTTTTCCCAGATGAATTGCCAGGTTTACCACCAGAGAGAGAGCTGGAGTTTACCATTGATTTGGTACCGGATACTCAGCCGATCTCTAAACCTCCCTACAGGATGGCATTAGTGGAACTTGAGGAATTGAAGAAACAACTACAGGAGTTATTGGATCAAGGGTTTATTAGACCCAGTGTTTCGCCGTGGGGAGCGCCAGTACTGTTTGTTAAGAAGAAGGATGGTAGTCTCAGATTATGTGTGGACTACCGACTATTGAATAAAGCCACGGTGAAGGATAAATATCCGCTGCCCAGGATTGACGATCTACTTGATCAGCTAAGAGGGGCATCAGTCTTTTCTAAGATTGATTTGAGATCGGGCTATCACCAATTGCGGATCAAGGAAGAAGATATTCCAAAGACGGCCTTCAGGACGAGGTATGGCCATTACGAATTTCTGGTGATGTCCCTTGGATTGACGAACGCCCCTGCAGCATTTATGAGGTTGATGAACGAGGTGTTCAGAGACTATCTGGATAAGTTTGTGATAGTCTTTATCGATGATATCCTGGTGTACTCTCGGTCGTATGAGGAGCATGCACAGCATTTGTGGTTAGTACTTCAGATACTCCGAGATAAGCAATTATACGGAAAGCTTAGTAAGTGTGAGTTTTGGCTGAACCGGATAGCTTTCCTTGGGCATGTAGTCTCAGAGGAAGGAGTATCAGTGGATCCGAGTAAAATAGCAGCTGTGCTTAATTGGGAAAGACCGAGGACAGTGACTGAGATACGAAGCTTCCTTGGTTTGGCAGGGTATTACAGGAGATTTGTGGAAAGATTCTCAAGGATTGCCGCTCCTTTGACTAAGCTCACGCGTAAGGAGACTCCGTTCATATGGACTGATCAATGTGAGCTCAGTTTTCAAGAGTTAAAGAGGAGATTGACAGCGGCACCTGTGTTAACTATTCCCGAGGGATCAGGAGGATTCTCGTTGTATAGTGATGCATCTCATCAAGGATTGGGGTGTGTGCTGATGCAGCACGGAAGAGTGGTCGCATATGGATCACGACAGCTGAAAGACCATGAGCGGAATTATCCCACGCATGATTTGGAGTTAGCCGCTGTGGTATTTGCTTTGAAGATCTGGCGACATTACTTATATGGGGAAAGATTCCAAATCTTCACTGATCACAAGAGTTTGAGATATCTCTTTGATCAGAAAGAGTTAAACATGAGACAAAGGAGATGGATGGAACTCCTTAAGGATTATGACTGCGAGATTCTTTATCATCCGGGTAAGGCGAATGTGGTTGCTGATGCCCTGAGCAGGAAGAGTATGATATCTGCTATGATGATCAGGGAATGGGATTTGTTAGAGCAGTTCGCCGAACTTCGGATCAGAGTTAAAGAGGTAGAGACTGGATTTTTGGCTAGCCTGCGGATAGAGCCCAGGATCATGGATCAGATTAGAACTGGGCAGCGCAGTGATCAGAGATTGATAGATATGGTTAGCCAAGCTGAGCAGAGTTCACGGTCGGATCTCACCATCAGTGAGGATGGATTGTTGAGATTCAGAGGACGGATTTGTGTACCGGACGATGATACCCTGAAGAGACAGATATTGAGAGAATCCCACTGCTCGCGATACACCATGCACCCAGGGAGTACTAAGATGTACCGAGACTTGAGAAAGGTGTATTGGTGGAGTGGTATGAAGCGAGATGTGGCGGAGTATGTGGCCAGGTGTTTAGTATGCCAGCAAGTGAAAGCTGAGCATCGGAAGCCCGGAGGACTACTACAGCCCTTACCTGTACCTACATGGAAATGGGAGCATGTCACTATGGACTTTATTATGGGTTTACCGAGGACCCGAAGAGGTCGTGACGCGATATGGGTCATTGTGGATAGATTGACCAAGAGTGCCCACTTCCTTGCCATCAAGAGCACAGATACTGTGGATGCCTTAGCTGAGCTATATGTCAGCGAGATAGCTAGATTACATGGGGCTCCAGTGAGTATTACTTCTGATAGAGATTCCCGATTTACTTCCAGATTCTGGACCCAGTTTCAGGAGTCCATGGGATCTCGATTGAGTTTTAGTACCGCCTATCATCCTCAGACAGATGGTCAGTCAGAGAGGACTATTCAGACCCTGGAGGATATGTTGAGGGCGTGTACGATGGATTTTAAGGGATCATGGGATGATCACCTGCCCCTAGCAGAGTTTGCGTACAATAACAGCTATCATGCGAGTATTGGAATGGCACCTTTTGAGGCTCTATATGGTAGGAGGTGTAAATCCCCTGTAGCTTGGGAAGAAGTCGGTGACAGAAAGATAAATGCTCCCGAGCTTGTTGAGCAAGCCGTACAGAGTGTGAAACTCGTATGTGAGAGGTTACGAGCTGCACAGAGTAGACAGAAAAGCTACGCGGATGTGCGTAGATGGCCACTCCAGTTTGATGTTGGTGATGCAGTATTTCTGAGAGTATCACCGAGTAAGGGTATCATGCGATTTGGGAAGAAAGGGAAATTGAGTCCTCGATACATAGGACCATTCGAGATTCTTGAGAGAGTGGGAGAGGTAGCCTACAGACTGGCATTACCCCCACAGATGTCCGAAATACACAATGTTTTTCATGTGTCTATGTTGAGGAAGTACCACCCGGACCCTTCTCATGTTATAGAGTATGATGAGATGGACATACAGGAGGACATGAGCTACACTGAGGAACCCGTCCAGATTCTCGATAGAAAGGAGAAGGTACTGAGAACCAAGAGCATCCCATTAGTGAAAGTTCTGTGGAAACATCACTCAATGGAAGAGGCAACGTGGGAACTAGAGAGCCTCATGAAGGAGAAATACCCCCATCTATTTTGATTAGTTGAGTTGAATTTGGAGGACCAAATTCTTTTAAGGTGGGGAGGATGTGAGATCTGAGAATTTCAGACATATTTTATTGATGTAATAATAATTTGAGTATAATTTATTGAGCTAAGTGAATTGTGGGAATTATAATTGGAGATTTATGTGTTAAGTGTGTAAAATAAGCATGATCCATGAGGACAGATCGATCTGGGAGAAGGAGAGATCGATCTGGTGAGTTAAAAATGACGAGGAAGGGGAAATTTGAGGAGCAGATCGATCTCCAATGGAAGAGATCGATCTCCTTATGAATCTGTTTGAGAAGGGATCGATCTCATGAGGAAGAGATCGATCTCCAAATGCTTCTGTTTGGGGAGAAGATCGATCTCCTTAGGAGCAGATCGATCTCATAAAGCCATAAAGAGATCGATCTCACCCCTCGACAGATCGATCTCCTAGGCATAAAATTACCCAGATCGTCCCCAAATTTCAAACACAGATCGATCTCAGCAAGAGGCAGATCGATCTCCTACCTCCAGTCTATATAAGGAACCTGTGTTTTCTCCTGAAATTTCACTTTCTCTCTCTTCTAAACCTCCATTTTTCCGAAAACCTAGTTTCTCACTCCTCCAAATCCCCCATTTCCGGCCGAATCAGCTATTGTGGTAAGAAGGGAAGTTGTTCCTCGTCAAAGGGAGAACAACATACTTGGAAATCGAAGGACGAATCGGATCGAGGCGTGAGTTGTGCGTCTCATAAGCTTTGGGTAATTTCTAAACCTCGATCTTGATATTTGAGCTGATTTTGATGTTATTGGTGGTTGTAATTGTGTTGAAATAGTTGAGGAATGATTAGGGATTGATGAGATTGTAATGTAGTTGGATTAATGTTGATATTTGGAAATTGTGGCAATTTTGAGAATTGTGCTATAAACGAAAATATAGACAATGTGGAGAATTAGCCTAGATAATTGGCATGAGGAATGTAGGATATTGGGATATTGTGAATAGAGTTGTAGTTTAGGGTTGATTTACGAGAAATCAAGAGAATTGAGGTGTTAGGAGCAATTATGCTCGATTTTGAGAATTGAGGCCTATGTGATGTGGAGTATTGATGTTTTAACATCGTTTGGACAGCTCGGGAGTTCCAGAGTGGAATGCGAGATTAGTCCGTGATACGGGGGAAACGATTGCACTATACGAGGTGCAAAGAGGTAAGGGAAAACTAAACCATTTTGTGTATGTATTTTGATGAATTGTTAGCATGAACCATGATTTGAGAATACAAGCATGTTTTGTGTTGTGAGGTAATTGCACACGGTTTTTATAGCCGGTTGGAGCCTATTATTTTATGAGTTTATAAGCTAAGTGTGAAATTGCTTTATAAACCTTTGAGTTGCGTGAAAAGTAAATTGGGCTCTACGTTAAGGCGATATTGAGATTTGAGAAAATGTGTGCGTGTTTTGCCGGTTGGAACTCGGTTTTAATATGTTTTGTGTTGAGTACACAAATGTTTTAAATGAGTTTTTAAGAGAAAACCATTATGAGTTCTACGTGAAGGCATAACGTTTTATAAGATAATGGCTAATGAGTGAGACTTAGGCGTGTCATGTTGAATACACATCGGGCATTGCTCTGGTAGCATGTAAGACCGAGAGAGTGAGCCGTCTGGGAACCGACCCAGGGACCCCAGGCCTTGTTCTGGTAACATGTAAGTCCGATTATTCCTCCGTTCTGGTAGCGTTGGGAGGCATTGCTCTGGTAGCATGTAAGACCGAGAGAGTGGGCCGCCTGGGAACCGACCCAGGGACCCCAGGCCTTGTTCTGGTAACATGTAAGTCCGATTATTCCTCCGCTCTGGTAGCGTTGGGAGGCATTGCTCTGGTAGCATGTAAGACCGAGAGAGTGGCCCGCCTGGGAACCGACCCAGGGACCACGTGTCAGTGTGCATTAGGCGAGGCATTGCTCTAGTAGCAAGTAAGGCCGGGCCTTGTTCTGGTAACATATAAGTCCAATATACTTTGCACACGACCATATTGTCGACGTTCCCTCTATACGAGGATGCCTGGGATGCGCACCCAGAGGAGCTTATATATATATATTTGATGTGCCATGACGAATTTTAATTGAGTTTTATTGCCTAGTCTCGTTTTACACATGAGTTGTGTTTTGTGACCTTGTCACGTGTGAATTACTGAGGTGATTTTTTATCACGTATTTGAGAACAGCCATTACTGCATATATTTACACATGCTTGTGAATGCTCGGTGTTGAGCCTTTTATCTTCATGTTTTCACATGATTTAACGAGTTATGAGATGATGTTTTGAGAACTTTCATGCTACGATTTCAAATGAGCTTTATAAACAAATACATATTTGTGATGTGTGAAATGGTTTATATAACTGAGTTCCTTTACCCCCCTTACTGAGCGTTTTAGAAGCTCACCCTGTTTTCCTCTCCCCCCAGAGTTCTTCAAGTGAAAAAGGATCTACCTGCGGCGTACGGAGTAGTGGCTAGTGGAGGACTTGAGCTCCATGCCCTATCTATTGTATTTGAGGTATCTTTTATCTTTTCATGTACCCAGACTATTAATGTGATTACAGACACTCAATGTATGTCATTGTATGGGATGTATTAGGATTAATTAACTTGGAATTGAGTAATGTATATGATTCAGTATACACTATGTAGTGATGAGATCCTGAGGCATGATAATTATGATGATGTATGACACTGCACAGGAATGCACCTTTAATTGTGAATTAACGAGAAAAAGTTTTAAATTAGCCCTATTTTCCGCATTTTCGGGGCGTGACAACCACTCTCATAGCCATTGACATCCCAGAACACATGATTAGTGATGCTCGGAGTCACCGACATTGGCCAATTATCATACTGATTATTGTTATAGTATGTTCTGCCTTGTCTCGTCTATTTGATTTACTGAATTGACCGTATGAACTGTATTATTGTATGGAAATCGTTATTCTACTATATAAAGTTTTAGAAACTATATTTATTACAGTTTAATGTTTATACTATCGATAGTGAAAACTGTTATTGATTTCCAACTCTGATTTTATTGGATTGCTCGGTATATTTTACATAATAAGCATATTATGCAAATATGTAGATAGTGTATTTATCTATCTGCCATGCATTTTTCTTACTGAGTATGTTGAGCTCACTCCTTATTTTTCCCCATAGATTTTCATCAGTAGCTGGACTGCTTTTGTAAGTAGGATTATTTTGCACAGCCATAGTTCTACAGAGTATTCTTCTATGTCAAAGGTATACCCAGCACAGACAGTATTTTGCATATAAAATTTTTGTATGTGTAGTAATGTAAACAATGATATATTTGGGGATGTAAATGTGAATATTTTTGCATAGGAATAATTATTCTAATTAATCAAAAAATATTTTCTTTGGCTTTGTTCCAAGATTTATTGTTCTGATCTAACATCGACTCGTAGCCCAACCATATTGTACCACAAAAAGGGTCATTACAATTATCTTTGAGTGTTTGACCTCCGTGATGCATTTCGCACCTTAGACACTATGGCACATTATAGGTGCTTAATCTCCATGAAGCATTTTGCACCTTAAGCATTGTGGCACATTATTTTAGAGTGCTCGACCTCTGTGAAGCATTTCACGCCTCAAGTACTATGGCACATTATCTTCAGGTACTCGGCCTCCATGACACATTTCGTGCTTTAGGTACTATGACACATTATCTTTGAGTGCTCGGCCTCCGTGACACATTTCACACGTTAGGCACTGTGGCACATTGTCTTTGAGTGCTCAGCCTCCGTGACGCATTTCGCGCCTCAAGAACTGATCACATTAGACTTATTCCTATCACAAGGTTTATGTCCATTCACAAGGGTTAGAAGAATTAATGGAAATAAGGAGATTCCTCGACTTTTTTATTGCATAATAATAGTGGATAATAGCATGGAAAACAAGAAAATACTGA
Source organism: Firmiana major (assembly GCA_033439115.1). Taxonomy (NCBI): domain Eukaryota; kingdom Viridiplantae; phylum Streptophyta; class Magnoliopsida; order Malvales; family Malvaceae; genus Firmiana; species Firmiana major. The sequence goes on along the minus strand of CM065908.1, from coordinate 36,100,309 downwards.
AATTTAATAACAAACAAACACAATTCTAGTACATAAAATATTTAATTCCAATACAACTTCAAATGGTTTGAATTCTAGGTTTTCCCTACCTTTTTTCCTTTCAAGGTCTCCAAGGCACAAGTGCTGGGCCCAACCATTTGCCTGCTTTGGTAGAGGCCTTCCTAGTTAACCCGAAGTTTTCCATTTTTTTCAAGGCGTTGGTTATAGAGGACTTTCTTAATAATAAGTCTCCTTCACGCAAAAGTCTATCTTTGACTCAGTTGTCATAATAGTTGGCTGCCTTCTGATAATAGGATGCTAACCGAATGGCCACCATTTCTTTGTGTTCATCAAGCAAATCTAGGCTCTCTTGCATCCTTTGCAAATTCTCTTCCTCCAGGAATGGAATTACCCTTAGTGAAAGAACCTCAATCTCTACTAGTAGTCAAGGCTTTAGTACCATACATCATGCTAAAATGTGTTTATCAGGTTGATTCACGACTAGTCTTCTAGTATGCCCATAAAACCTAAGCAGTTCATCTACCCACGCTTTTTTAGTTTTGTCCAATCAAGTTTTCAAACCATGTAGAATGGTTCAGTTGCTAACTTCTATTTGTCCATCAACCTATAGGTGTAAAACAAAAGAGATCTTTAACTGAATGTTGAGGCCTTTAAAGAATTCCTGAAAAGTATCACAGTCAAGCTGCTTCTCATGATCGACGTCTAACATGCATGGTATCCCAAATCCGCAAATGATGTCTTTCCAGACCATTACTTTGACCTTCTTCTTAGTGATAGTAGCCAGAGGTTCTGCCTCCATCCATTTCGTGAAGTGATTGGTGGTTAACAACAGGAACTTCCTCTATCCCGTAGTTATAGGGAAAGACCATAAAATGTCAAATCTCTATTGCGCGAAGGGTGTTGGTTGTACTGTACTCTGAAGTGAGGTTACTGGAGCTATAGTCACAAAGGAAAACCTTTGGCACTTATCACACTTGCAGACTTTATCTACTGCATCCTTCTTCAGTGCTGTCTAATAAAATTCAGATCGAAGTATCTTGGAAGCGAGGGCTTAGCTCTTAAGTGTTCACCATAAATTCCCTCGTGCACCTCTACCAAGACATAACTGGTTTGCTCCGTACTTAGATACTTTAATGAAGGCAATGTATATTGTCTTTTATAAAGCTCTCCATTAATCAATGTGAACTCAACCTTTTGTATTTTCAAACGGCGAGCTTCCTCCTTATTAGTGGGAAGCACTCCGTTTATCAGGTATTACTTGAACAGTGTTCGCCAATCGCCTCCCACTTCCATGTCACATACTTCAACTTCCTCAATGTTAGGCCTCTCCAGTTTCTCCGCATTCACCATTCTTCCTCTATCTCAATTAAAGATGCTAGTTTAGATAATGAGTTTGCATGTGTATTCTCGGACCGATTAACTTGCGCTAACTGAAAATCCTGGAAGCTTTGGGCTAATGATTACACTTTCTTCAAGTATGGGTTCAATGTAGGATCCCGTGTTTCATATTTCCCATTAAACTGATTCACCAGCAACTGTGAATCACCATGTGCAATTAGATTGTGAACTTACAACGACTCCATCAGCTTCATCCTTGCAATCAAAGCTTTATACTCAAAAATGTTGTTTGAACTAGGGAATTTGAGTAGTAGGGAATATTCCAAAGTTTTTCCTTTAGGAGATACCAGAACTATACTTGCTCTACTACAATTTGTATTTGACGTCAACATGCAACGTCCATGATCGTGTTGCTTCCTGACTACTGAGTCTTAGGTTGGTACACTAAACTATGAAATCTGCTAAGGCCTAGCCCTTAATGGCCTGTCTAGGTTGGAAGGTTATGTCATATTCTTCAAGTTCCATTTCCCACTTTACCAATCGTCCTGAATTTTCAGGATTTTAAAGCACCTGTCTTAACAGCTGGTCTGTTGGAACTGAAATGGGATATGCTGAAAATAGGGATGTAACTTTCGAAAGGCCATCAAAAGAGTTGTGCAAGCTTCTCAGCTAACAAGTAGTGTGTTTTGGTGTCCAATAGCACTTTGCTCACGTAATAAATGGGCAGTCTATTGTTTCATCTTTTCTTAACAGTACCGTACTACCAGCACAATCTCCAACCCCCGAGTACATGAACAAGTGCTCCTAAATTTGAGGCCTCGTTAATAAGGGCAACTCCTTCAAATCATCAAAGGCTATCTGACATTCCTCTGTCCACTTAAAATTCTTGTCACGACCCAAATTACCTAAAAATCAGAGTAAATTTTTCAATTTTCATTTATTCTTTAATTCTTACCTTTCTCTCATCGTAACCATCCTACAAACAGTTGGGCTATGATTCGGTGTTAGTCACCTCACACTATTTACCAATCCATTTCCATAATCACATATCATGATTTACTATCCTTTGACTTTAACTAAATACATACACAATGATATACAGAACCTTACATCCCCGACATCATATCCGTTTACAGTACTGTGCAATACATATTTAGATACAAAACTATATAAATGTGTATACCTGTCTCTTGATGGGAAGCAGCGGATACCAAGAATGCAAGTCATCAGTAGCTCACTAACTACTGCGAATGCTATGAAAAGATGGGAAAATAAGGGGGTGAACAAACCACACGCTCAGTAAGGCAATTATGCAAGTAAGTAGATAACTCCACTATCTACATGCTCATAATGCCATGCCCTTAAAATCCATTTCTTTTCATTAAAATCTCAAGCACAAAATCATGCATAAATCAATGACATAGTTTATCAAAACTATTTGTGCATATAGAAATCATGTAATTCATGCATCAAAGGCATTTTATGTGACATCATTAAATCATACTTAGCATGAGGTAAATCAAGATCATGTCATGTAAAACAAATCATGAGAAACAATTCTTTTCATGAATTTATCATTAATGCATGAAAACTCATCATGCTACTGCATTTAAATCACTTTATTAAAACTGCAGTATAAAATAACCCGAAGGGGTTAAGCATCTCATAAATCAAACTCATTAAAATTCATTAAAAACTTTGGTTATAAAATCATCCTTCTTTCAGGGTCACGTATCATAAAATCCTCTAAAAACATCTATCAGCATAGTAGAAAATCATAAAATCGGGGGCCTAACCCCTCGCTCGGGTCTACCCTGGTCTATCGAGACCACAAGTTATATCATGTGAGACAAGTAGGTGACTATATCAGTAACAACGAGGACTATGGCCATAACCTAGTGATCCCTGGCTACGCGGTACCTAGTGTACAGGGTATCACACTTGAAACGGAGGTGGATCAATCCTGCCGCCAGAACAACATAACATCAGGATTGCGAGGGCAAGACTTGCTGTCTCGTGGCTAATGCCACTCCACTCCAATAATCTCCACGGTACAGTGTACCCCATGTGATATACATGGTACAACGTACTCCGTGAACCCAATCTCAGTCAGAGGGTGCCTACAATAGGTCTTATCCACCCATACCATCTCTGTCTCAGTATGCACATGTGGGCATATCTTCTCATTATGACACACAGTCTACAGGAGGCTCCAACACGGCTATATGCATGTCATATAAATCCCTGTGCGAGCGAAGCTCTAACATGGCTCCATGCATATTCATGATATCTAAAAACCTCGTGCGAGCGAAGCTCTAGCACGGTTTCATAAAAATCAGTAAAATCTGCGTACGAGTAGCACTCCAGTATGACTTTAAAAGAATTATAAAAGAGTTATAAATCCATATAAAATCATAAATCATTCAAAACTTCATACGAGCAACGCTCCAGCACGGTTTCATACATAAATAAATCAAATCTCGTGCGAGTTACACTCCAGCACGAATGAATGCTTAAGTAATTCAAAACTTCATATGAGTAACGCTCTAGTATGGCTTTATGCATAAATACATCAAATCTCGTGCGAGCAATCGCTCCAACACCTTTTTATGCAAATCAAGTCAAAACAAATCAAAACATTCAAAACAGAGTGCGAGCTAGGCTCCAACACCTCTCATGCATTTCACAATAATAAAAATCAGTGCGAGCAACCGCTCTAGCACATTTCATGCATATGATGTCACACAAGTCGGTGCGAGCAACTGCTCAAGCACATTTTATGCACACTCACAAACGCAGATATAGTGCGAGCTATGCGCCAGCACTATCTGTTTCCATTTAAACTTGATAGTTGGCCCATTTTCCAAATTATTTTCATTTAAATCTTAATAACACTTACGTAGTGTTATATTGTGAAATTTATGCAAATACTGGCCAATCTGTCGATTTTCTTTGCTTAAAAACCAAGAAAATTCCTTATATCAGAAAATTCCTTAAATCATGCATTTCATGCATGTCATGCTTTCACCCTCCTTAGGTGAATTTTCCCTCAGTATGGGTAAAATAGCCTTTTACCTATTTCGAGTCCTTAAAATCTTTAATTTATTTCTAGGACCTTTATACATATTCTGTGTATACATACATATTCAGTGTATACAAAAACTATTAAAATACGCATAGCTACCTCTAGCTACTCACACAATTCCCTTACCTTATTTTTCTGTATAGTCTGACTTATCCACTGATGACTCGTCACGCAGTCCGATTTGCTATGAATCCAATCTTCGAAACTGGAGATAAATATTCATCAGGTCAAATACAATACAATTAATTGTATTTCATATTTTCTGGGCTTAATTTAAATCATTAGGCTCGTTTACCCATATTGGGTGCGATTGCACCATAATGGGCCTTAATCGGCCTTAAGCCCGTTTTTCACTTACTATTCACATCATCGAGGCCTATTGGGCTCATTGGGCCCATCAGTATTTATTGAGCCTCATTCTAAATTCTCGGATAGCTTAATGAATTATTTACGACAATTTATCTCTAATTCCAAGATATAATTCATTTCATGCGAAATTTAAATCAGTAATTTATACAATAAATTTCTAACACGTATAACGATGCAATATTGTCGTAAATAAGGGTTACTTACCTGAGATTCCATGATAGTACGCAAATCAAAGCTGACTTGAACTCTCGTTTGACATCAATTGTCGAGCTACACAATTAAATATTTTTTCGGGTAAACTTTCAGTCAAATATTAATCAAATTAAATATTTCAAAATTTAAATCGATCAATTTCAACCGCTTACCGACTTACCCGTAGCTCGATTACATCACGGGGATTTTTCTCCAATTTTTCCTCTTTTTCTTTTTCCCTTTTTTTTCTTCTTTCCCTTTTCTTTTTAGCTGAATCGGTCTGGTCCGGTTCAGCATACCCTCACTGCGCTGAACCGACCGTACCGATTCTGGCTTCATTTCATCGTTCCGACGTTGTCCAGTCGATTTTGGGGTTGTTTTCGATGCAAATCAACATGCCACGGCCTGAGCGTTCATCAGTGGGCCTCGGGGTCGATCGAATCAGCGTCGATAGCCGCCGATCTATCCTTCTCTCCCGCAACAAGCTCCCCTCATTTTCGACGTTCTTCGGCGTTTCCACGGCGCGTCACGGTCGCTGGCTGTTCGCTCGGTGTTGGGCTGCCTTCGTCGGCCCTCGCCTGGGGTTCCTGGCCGCCGGTGGTGGCTCGTCTGATGATTCCTCCTCGGTTCGCGCCTGTGTCCGCTTCTCTTCGTTTTCTCTATTTTGTTTTCATGATTTTTTTTCAATTTTGTTTTTTTATTATTATTTATAATTTATTTTTATTATTATTTTATTCATTAAAATAATAAAAAATATCTCAAAAAATCCTATTTAATTCATTTAATCAATAAATTAATTTATCAGTCTGATTTTACCTTTTTGGTATATTTTTCTAATATTTTCGGGATAGTTTTCCCGAGGTGAAAATTTTGATTTATTCCAATAAATTCATATCTTGATCAATTTAACCCAAAATTTAATTATTTCTTCGTTATTGATCAAGATTCTCTAATCCATTATTTTTAATTAAATTTTCTTCTCGAATTTATACCGACTTTCGATCTTTTGACCATTTTACCCTTTCACATGTTCGGGAATACCATTTAAATCCTTTTACATTTTTCATTTCGTGTTTTGAATAAAATCGGGTCTTACAATTCTTTCCACCTCGTAGGGTTTTAAAGAATGGTAACTTTTTCAGCAGACTTGGACAAAAAATAGTTTAAGGCAGCTATCTTTCCCGGAATCCTTTGCACCTCTTACTGTGGTTGATGGCTTCATATCTGTAATAGCTTGAACTTTCTTAAGGTTAGCCTCAATGCTCCTGTTGGTGATTATGAATCCCAGAAACTTCTCATACCTAACTCCAAACAAGCATTCGATGGGTTCAATCTCATATCAAACTTTCTCAGCACCCCGAACACCTTAGATATTTGTAGAGCATGAGATTTCTCCCCTCTGCTCTTAATGTTCATGTTGTCCACATAAGCATCCATAGTATTTCCTAAAAGATCCTTAAAAACTTTGTTGACCATTTGTAGATAGGTAACTCCAATATTTTTTAGCCCGAATGGCATCACACGATAACAGAATTTCCCATTATCCATTATTAAAGACGTTTCCTCCTCATTCCCAAGGTGCATCATAATCTTAAATTATCAAAAAAAAAGTGCCCAAAAAGTTGAGGAGTTCATATCCCGAAGTTTCATCCACCAACTAGTCAATCTGGGGTAAGAGATATTGTAACGCTTCGAAAAACGTAGAAAATTAGACTAAATTTTTCTTTTCTTACTTATCGTTGTCTTTCGCTCAATGCTGGTGTAAGACCCTTAATTTTTTATGTAATGTATATAATTTTATGATGTACAAACAAGTTGAATTATGTATAAATTACAAGAGATGAATGTTAATGAGTTCTAAGAGTAAATGGATTGATGATTGGGTGTTGGAATGATTAAGTATGAGTTTGAATGAGGGAATTACAGCAAAAAGGGTGTAGGATGAAGGCCAGATCGATCCCATGCGAGGAGAGATCGATCTGATGGCTTGAAGAATACAGAATCAAGCATGTTGGAAGAGGAAAATTGATCCCTTATTCAATGCAGATCGATCTCCTTAACTCTCGGGCTGGAGCAGATCGATCTACCCTTAAGACCAGATCGATCTCCTTAGCTCTCTACTTGAGACAAATCGATCCTATTACATTGTAGCAAATCGATCTCATTCACTGAAGCAGATCGATCTCAAGCCTTCGACAGATCAATCTCATGCCTTCAAAATGTCGTGAAAATGAGGAATTTAAGAAGATCAAATCGATCTCCACCATATACAGATCGATCTCATTAAGCCAATTCTATAAATATGGAGCAGTTGGATCTGTATTTCATGGGACTAAATCATTTTCTTCCATTTCAATCCAAAACCTAACTTTCTCACTCTAAAATCACCCCATTTCTATTAAGATTTGAGGAAAGACCATTAGAGCAATGTGCATGATTTTCTCCAATTGATGATGAATGGAGTATGTTGAAGTGTCTATGAGGTAATGTGCATGATTTTATAAGGTTGAATGAAGCCACATTGTTAGATCGGCTTATTTAAGTGAATGAGCATGTGAGGTGTTTGACAAAATGCTATAGTGAGGCAAATGATGGATTAGAGACTTGATGAACTTAAGTATCGATTTAGTATGAATCAATAGACCTAAAAGAGTTTAACGAACTCTCGAGAAACTATTAAGCGATCAAAAATAGACTTAAGAGGAAATGAGGCCTCAAAAGAGTTAATGGAGACTATAGGTTGAATTGACTATAGTAAACACAAGAGTTGTGTTATATGAGACTAAATTGACATGAAACGTAATCTCGTACAACTTCAGAGAGTTCGTTGGAGACGAAACGAAACGCACAATCAAGCAACTCTAGGGAAGTGGAATTACGCAACGCAGTTTCAGGTAAAGGAATTTTGTGAGTATATAGAGATAGCTGCTCATATTTTGTAGGTATATAGGGCTTTAGAAAAATGCATGAGTAACTAGAGAAGTGTTTGACGGTGTATGGAAATAACTACAAGTGTATGTGTATGTGGTTTGATTTTGAATGATTCTTATGAAAAAGGGATAGTAAGGCTAATAGTTGTATAAATCACATGTTTTGATGTTTTTACGAAAATACCTTGCTTTGGTTTAAGCAAATGAGGGATAGGCTGGCTATTTGATTTTTGTGAATTCATGAAATAGCACGAGGCATGTGTTGGCTTTGATTTGAAACATGTGTGTTGAAATAGAGCCGTTTATCGTATTTATGTGAGTTAAATCGTGCTGAAGCTACGCTCGCATGAGATTTTGATGTTTTGACATGTATGAAACGTGCAAGAGCTTAACCCGCACTTGATTTGATTTGTGATGATGTTTTATAAACCGTACTGGAGCTTCTGCTTGTACGTGGATTTCGATTGACTTTTGTATTCATATAACTATACTGGAGCTATGCTCGTATGAGGTTTCTTCATGATTTTATGCATAAAGTCATACTTGAGCGTTGCTCATACGAGGAGATTTATTGATGATGCATGAATCGTGCTAGAGCTTAGCTCGCATAGGTTTTCACACTGTGGTATGTATGATGTCATGGAGTTGGTAAGATCCTCAAGCCCTTCATCCTTAAGCCCGATGGGGTGAGGAGGCTCTGTTCAGTGGGGAGGCTCTCTTACGGTAGGATCCTTAAGCCTGATGGGATAGGGAGGCTCTGATGGTAGGAAGGCTCTCTTACATGGAAACAAAAAGCTTCACGTGCACTTGAGACTATATAGGTTACACATGGCATGGGGTAGATAAGACATAGGGCTGGCACCCCTAACCATGATATGGGTCCATGGAGTACGTTATATCATGTATATCACATGGAGTACGTTGTACCGCGTGGTTGTGATGATGATTTGGAAAGTTTGGCGAAGAACTAACCCACCTTCGTTCAAGCATGATGCCCCGCACATCGGGATCCGTGTGGTCTGGGATGATTACGACATAGTTGACCAACATAGTCTTTGAGATATAGTGACCGCCTGTCTCACATAATATTACATAGTACCACATGGTTTTATACATTGAGTGTGAATGTGTTGTCTAAGGTAGACCTGAGGGAGGGGTCAAGCCTTGTGGGATTTTATTTAAAGAAATGATATCCTGTTTGAGATGAAATCCGATGTGTTTTGAGAAGTGATTTATCTTAAAGGATGTTTCTTAATGAATTTCTCTTTTTATGATGAGTTATGATAATGATGAGCATGAGAGGTTTTACATGATGATGATTCCATCTTTTACATACCTATTTTCCATGTTTTAGTACAAGATATATATATATATACATGCGGCATAGTTTTATTTCCTCATGCTCTGACTATAAATGATTTATGCCATGACATTATCAGCATGTAGATAGAGTAGTTATCTACCATGTTTGCATTATTGCCTGTTTTCCATGTTTTAGTACAAGATATATGTATAAGAATTGTAATTTGAAGATAAGGGAAAAGGAAATGGCAGCCGATTTAATTTTACTGAGTATGAATGATTTTGATGTAATCCTAGGAATGGATTGGCTGGCTGTAAATCATGTTATTCTGGATTGTCGTGCTAAAACATTGATGTTTCCTGAGATAGAAAATCTTGTTGTAAGTTTTGTGAAATGAAATGAAGAACATGTTTACTGTAAGATGAAAGAGTGTAATTTTAATTATCATATTTGAGAGATGAATTTATCTATTATTTATGAATGTTAAGTGGTGACTTGTATTGCTAACGGTGGAGAGGATAATGTGAAGGGTTCATTGCCTACGTGGTTAACACAAATAAGGCACACCCAGAATTGAGAGACATTCCAGTTGTGGCAGAGTTTCCTGATGTCTTTCCGGATGAATTACCAGGACTACCACCTGATAAGGAAATGAAATTTTGTATAGAGATAATGCCCGGTACAGAGTCGATATCGAAACCACCGTATAGAATGGCTCCGATTGAGTTGGACGAACTAAAGAAGTAGTTGCAAGAGTTGCTGGAGAAGGGGTTTATTAGATCGAGCGTCTCACCTTGGGGAGCTTCAATTCTGTTTGTAAGGAAGAAGGATGGAAGCCTCCGACTGTGTATAGATTACCGGTTGTTAAATAAGGCGACCATTAAGAACAAGTACCCCCTTCCATGCATCGATGACTTGTTAGATCAGCTCCGAGGAGCCCAAGTGTTTTTAAAGATAGATTTGCGATCAGGGTACCATCAGATGAGGATACGAAGTTGAGATGTACCCAAGATAGCATTTCGTACCCGTTATGGCCACTACGAGTTTTTGGTTATGCCATTCGGATAGACGAATGCCCCCGTAGCATTTATGGCGTTGATGAATGATGTATTTAAGCCATACCTGGACCAGTTTGTGATTGTGTTTATTGATGATATTTTGGTTTATTTCAAGTCCAGGGAAGAGCATGAGCAGCACTTGAGGATAGTTCTGCAGACCCTCTGAGAGAAGGAATTGTGTGCCAAACTCAGTAAGTGCAACTTTTAGTTGGAACAGATCTCATTTTTGGGCCACATTATGTCAAAGGATGGGGTATCAGTGGATCCATCCAAGATTGAGGCAATTGTGCAGTGGCAACAGCCCAAGACAGTTACTGAGATTAGAAATTTTCATAGATTGACAGGTTATTATCGGAGATTTGTTGAGGGTTTCTTTAAACTAGCTGCTCCGTTAACACGCCGCACGCGGAAAGATGTTAAGTTTGTATGGGATGAGGCATGTGAGAGGAGTTTTTAGGAGCTTAAGCGTCGATTGACCACTGCTCTGATTCTCATCATTCCTACCAGCTCAGGAGGTTTCTCTGTGCATACGGATGCATCACACCAAGGATTGGGTTGTGTACTTATGTAGGATGGGAAGGTAGTTGCCTATGGATCCCGACAGCTGAAGGATCATGAGAGGAACTATCCGACACATGATTTAGAGTTGGCGGCTATAGTGTTTGCATTGAAGATATGGCGCCACTATCTTTATGATGAGAAATTTTAGGTTTAGACTGATCATAAGAGCCTTAAGTACCTGTTTTCGTAGAAAGAGTTGAACATGAGACAAAGGAGATGGCTCGAACTCTTGAAAGATTATGATTGTGAGATCATGTACCACCTGGGTAAGGCGAATGTAGTTGCTGATGCTTTGAGTAGGAAGAACCTCAGGTTGGTGTCTTATATGATGGTACGGGAACATGAGTTATTTGAGCAATTTGTGAGCCTCAGTTTAGATGTAACCTCACCTGGTTCAGAGAGATTTGATATTATGGCTAGTTTGAGATTGGAGCCAGAGTTGATTTGTCGTATTCAACAGGCTCAGCAGAGTGATCGACAGTGCATCGACTGGCTGAGTCAGATATAGACAGGTGCGAGTATGGATTTTAAGATGAGTACAGATGGTTTATTAAGGTTCAAGGGTAGAGTATGTGTTCTCGAGGATCCTGAGATCAGGAGATTAATTTTATCAGAGGCTCACTCATTGAAGTACAGGATACATCCAGGGAGTACTAAGATGTATCAAAATCTTTGGAAGGTTTATTGGTGGTCTGGAATGAAAAGAGATATTATTGAATATGTCGTTAGACGTCTCGTCTATCAGCAAGTTAAGGTAGAGCATCAGAAACCTACAGGATTGTTGCAGCCTCTACCGATACTGACATAAAAATGGGAGCACGTCACCATAGATTTTATGATGGGATTACCGAGGACCAGTAGAGGTCATGATGCCATTTGGGTTATTGTGGATCGGTTGATGAAGTCAGCCCATTTCTTAGCTATGATGGCCACAAATTTTATGATGTACAAATAAGTTGAATTATGTATGAATTATAAGAGATGAATGTTTATGAGTTCTAAGAGTAAATGGATTGATGATTGGGTGTTGGAATGATTAAGTATGAGTTTGAATGAGAGAATTGCAGCAAAAAGGGTGTAGGATGAAGGCCAGATCGATCCCATGCGAGGAGAGATCGATCTCATGGCCTAAAGAATATAGAATCAAGCATGTTGGAAGAGGAAGATCGATCCCTTATTCAATGCAGATCAATCTCCTTAACTCTCAGGCTGGAGCAGATCGATTTCCCTTTAAGACCAGATCGATCTCCTTAGCTCTCTGCCTGAGACAAATCGATCCTGTTACATTAAAGCAAATCGATCTCATTCATTGAAGCAGATCGATCTCAAGCCTTCGACAAATCGATCTCATGCCTTCAAAATGTCGTGAAAATGAGGAATTTAAGAAGACCAGATCGATCTCCACCATATACAGATCGATCTCATCAAGCCAATTTTATAAATATGGAGCAGTTGGATCTGCATTTTATGGGACTAAACCATTTTCTTCCATTTCAATCTAAAACCTAACTTTCTCACTCTAAAATCACCTTATTTCCATTAAGATTTAAGGAAAGACCATCAGAGCAAAGTTGTTCATCGTTCATCTTAAAGAGAAGAACAACATAGTTTGAAATCAATATCCCATTGGTTGGATTGAAGGAGCAAAGGTGCATTCCCATTTGGACCAAGAAGGAAATCAAACTAGGTGAGTTTTTAATGCACTAATCCAAGTATATTTGTTTAGTTATTGATTTTGGAGTTGAATGGTATGTATATTAATGATAGAAACTACCAAGAAAACCATGGAACCATTATAATCTAAAATGAGTCTAGAGTGAGAAAATGTATTGTGGATGAATTGATGATGAATGGAGTATGCTAAAGTGTCTATGAGGTAATGTGTATGATTTTATAAGGTTGAATGAAGTCACATTGTTAGATCGGCTTATTTAAGTGAATGAGCATGTGAGGTATTTGACAAAATGTTATAGTGAGGAAAATGATGGATTAGAGACTTGATGAACTTAAATATCGATTTAGTATGAATAAATAGACCTAAAGGAGTTTAACGAACTCTCGAGAAACTTTTAAGCGATCAAAAACGGACTTAAGAGGAAATAAGGCCTCATAAAAGTTAATGGAGACTATAGGTTGAATTGACTATAGTAAACACAAGAGTTTTGTTATATAGGACTAAATTGACATGAAACGCAATCTCGTGCAGCTTCGGAGAGTTCGTTGGAGACGAAACGAATCACACAATTAAGCAGCTCTAGGGAAGTGGAATCACTCGATGCGTTTCCAGGTAAGGGAATTCTGTGAGTATATAGAGATAGCTGCTCGTATTTTGTGGGTATATAGGGCTTTGAAAAATGCATAAGTAACTAGAGAAGTGTTTGACGGTATATGGAAATAACTACAAGTGTATGTGTATGTGGTTTGATTTTGAATGATTCTTATGAAAAAAGGGTAGTAAGGCTAATAATTGCATAAATCACATGTTTTGATGTTTTTACGAAAATACCTTGCTTTGGTTTAAGCAAATGAGGGATAGGCTGGCTATTTGATTTCTGTGAATTCATGAAATAGCACGAGGCATTTGCTGGCTTTGATTTGAAACATGTGTGTTGAAATAGAGCCGTCTATCGTATTTATGTGAGTTAAATCGTTCTGGAGCTATACTCGCACTCGATTTTGATGTTTTGACATGTATGAAACGTGCTGGAGCTTAGCCCGCACTTAATTTGATTTGTGATGATGTTTTATAAACCGTACTGGAGCTTTTGCTCGTACGTGGATTTCGATTGACTTTTGTATGCATATAATCGTACTGGAGCTATGCTCATACGTGGTTTCCTCATGATTTTATGCATAAAGTCATACTTGAGCGTTGCTCATATAAGGAGATTTATTGATGATGCATGAATCATGCTAGAGCTTAGCTCGCACAGTTTTTCACACTGTGGTATGTATGATGCCGTGGAGTTGGTAAGATCCTCAAGCCCTACATCCTTAAGTCTGATGGGGTGGGGAGGCTCTATTCGGTGGGGAGGCTCTCTTACGGTAGGATCCTTAAGCCAACATCCTTAAACCTAATGGGGTGGGGAGGCTCTGTTGGTGGGGAGGCTCTCTTACATGGAAACGAAAAGCTCCACGTGCACTTGAGACTATATAGGTTACACATGGCATGGGGTTGAGAAGACTTATGGCTGGCACCCCCAACCATGATATGAGTCCGCGGAGTACGTTGTACCGTGTATATCATATGGATTACGTTGTACCGTGTGGTTGTGATGATGATTTGGAAAGTCTGGCGAAGAACTAACCCGCCTTCGTTCCAGCATGATGCCCTGCACACCGGGATCTGTGTGGTCTAGGATGATTATGAGATAGTTGGCCAACATAGTCTTTGAGATATAGTGACCATCTGTCTCACATAATATTACATAGTACAACATGGTTTTATACATTGAGTGTGAATGTGTTGTCCAAGGTAGACTCGAGGGAGGGGTCGAGCCTTGTGGGATTTTGTTTAAAGATATGATATCCTGTTTGTGATTAAATCTGATGTGTTTTTAGAAGTGATTTATCTTAAAGGATGTTTCTTAATGAATTTCTCTTTTTATGATGAGTTCTGATAATGATGAGCATGAGAGGTTTTACATAATAATGACTCCATGTTTTACATGCCTGTTTTCCATGTTTTAGTACAAGATATATGTATATACATGCGGCATAGTTTTATTTCCTCAGGCTCTAACTATAAATGATTTATGCCATGACATTATCAACATGTAGATAGAGTAGTTATCTATCATGCTTGTATTATTGCCTTACTGAGCATGTAGTTGCTCATCCTTAATAATTCTATATTTTTTAGAATTATTTATGCTTAATTTCTTAATTAATTATTTAAATCCCCAATTTATTTTGTTAATTATCCCCTTTATTTAATTAAAATTCTCATGTTTGCAGATAAATCAAATCCGGATGAATTTTGAATATTTTGGTAGAAAATGGACTGGAATTTGGCTAAAATCGAGATTGGACCACGCAGACAAAACGAGCCATGCCACCTAGCACATCCAATTGGATAAAAAGACAGATGACATGAAAATATTTTTTCAAGGAGCCAATAGTGTGAAGACAAGTGGCCAAAAAAATGCCAACTCATCTATGATGGAAAAATTACAATTTTACCCCTAAGTGTGTGTATAAATAGGAAAGGATGGCAATTGAAAATGTAAGTAGGTGTAGGGTGATGTAATGTAAGTTAGGAGTAGTGTTAGTTTAGTTAGAAGTAGTATTAATGTAATGTAGTTTTAGATTACATTTTTAGATTTACTTTCCTGTTTTCTTTTGTTTTCCGTTAGCTTCCAACTTCACTTTTAATGTTCATTTCATTTTTATGTTCTTGATTTTTCTAGTCTTGGATAATTCATTTTCATGACAATCAATTTATCATTCCAAGCTTCTCGGTTCTGTTAAAATTAGCTCTTTTATTCTTCAAGTTTCATTTACATAGCATATCTCCTAGATAGTTCTCGATTTTGTTCTAAAAGTGCTTATGTTTTTTATTTGAAAGATAATCTGTAGTTTTCCTAGCTCTCGGGTTGCTCATCTACTATCCATTTTCAGCATTTTTCCTTTCAATTTGAATGTTTCACTTTCATGCATTAATCGGTTTTCATTTAGACACTTTCCTATCTATGTTTTTCGGGACCAGCTAGTGTGCAAAGTGAACTGGTTTCTTTTCATTCTCGGGTCTCTTCAAATGCTTCAATTCATTTCCAGATTTGAAGAGAAGCTGGTTGCTATTACACTGAGAGTGTGTTCGGGTGGCAGTTGGACGACAATGAGGAAGCAGACTAGCAGACCAAAACTATGCTCTGTTCTACTCTGTTCCTCATCGTTTTCTACTGTTCATCTTCTTCAGACTCTTATTTCTTAGATTTAGACATTCTATCCTCTTGGTCTCATTGCTGTTTCTTCATCCGTGTATTGTCCTGAAGCAAAGCAGGGTGTAGGACATTACCAGGAGGGGACAGATCGAAAGCAAAGCCAGGACCAACTAAGCTGGGCAGGACTTCATTTGGAGAAATCGAGAGCAAGTCTAGCCAAAAAAAGGAAGCAGTTGGGAAAGGAATGAGCTCGGGCAGGTCCATGGTGCTGGTGCCAGCAACGTTAATGCAGAAGTTATGAAACGTTAATGCAGAACACGCAGAAAGCAAGTGTGCACAGACCAAGAGAAAGTACAGAGCAGTAGCTGGACATTGTCATGGAGAAAAAGAAGAAGGAGCAGGTCTGGGCAGGCAGGAACATGGGGCTGGCGTGCTGTGCTAGGTTGTTGCAGGAATGGATGTTACACACGAAACCGAGGCAGAGTTGATGGATAGCAGACTAGGACAGAACCGAGAACAAGATGGACACGCCTGGACAGCTCCTGCAGCAAAATGAAATCGAGAAGATCATGCACAGTACCATTTACACAAGAAACCGAGGCAGCTGGCAATATTGCTAAGGCCTTGTTTGGCTAGTGCATTGTAGCTAGGGAGATGCATTGTAGCTAATTAATTCATTTTCATGCATTTTTAGTATAGTTTAATTTCAATTTAATTTGTTAGCTTAGTTTAGAGTCTTTAATTAAATTACATGTTAGTATTCTTGCTTAGTGGTATAAAACTTAGTTTTAATTAGGTTGTTAGTTAATTAAGTGTTCATTTAGAATTAGATTAGGGGTAAATTTATTTCATTAAATCTTACGTTAGTTTAAATTGCATTTTGATTAAGTAGTTTAATTGCATTTTAGGTTTGTTAATTTTAGTTTAATTTATCTTGTTTTGTTATTTTCATATTAGCATTTTATTGCGTTAATTAGTTTTAATTGTTTTAATTATTTTTTGTAGGTTTTTTATTTTAATTGCGTGGAGCACTGTAAGTAATTTTGCTCGGTTTTATTTAGTTTTTATTATTTTATTGCTTTCCAGTAATTTTAATGTTAGCCATGTAGATCACCCACCTTAAATTTCATAATTTGCTAGAATATACTTAGGGTAAGATTAATCGGTAGTTAATTAGGCTAACCAACTTCTCTGAGGGACGATAACTCGGGATTCAAATCCCATTATTACTTGTATGACCCGTGCACTTGCGGTAATACGTTTAGGCCTTGTCAAGTTTTTGGTGTCGTTGCTGGGAAAGTTTTAATTAGTCGTAAATTAATATCGGTGAAATTATGTGTAGGTGTAATTCTAGCTTGTAAATATTTAGGTTGTAAACGTTTAGAAGTTTAATCTAGATTAGTTAATTAAAAAAATTAAAATAAAAAAAATTAAAAAATTAAAAAAAACTTAAAAAATTTCTAAGGACTTTTAGATGTTTGCATGCGTAGAGCCAAGAGTTATGATAGCTTTCCTCTAGATCTTGAAATTGAAAGAACCTTTAGGAAAATTCGAAAGGATTCTAGAAAATTAATAGCTCCGCTGCAAAACATCATGGCAGAAAATAAGGAAATTAGAACCGTTGGAGATTATGCAATGCCGACGATTGGAGGATATTATTCCGGTATTAGGCCACCAGCTGTCCCTGTGAACAATTTCGAAATTAAGCCTACAATCCTTCAGATGATCCAGACTTCTTTATAGTTCAGTGGGCTTCCACACGATGACCCACATGCTCACCTTGGGCAATTCCTGGACTTGTGCAACACGTTCAAACACAATGGATTATCTGATGATGCGTTTAGGTTTAGATTATTCCCCTTCTCACTTAGGGATAGGGCGCGACACTGGTTAACTTCCTTGCCTCCAGGATCCATTTCTACATGCGACGAGTTAGCCCATCAATTTCTAGCTAAGTTTTTCCCTCCCTCTAAAATGGCCAGACTCCGTAATGATATATCTTCCTTTGCCCAGCTCGATTCAAAAAGTCTTTACGAAGTATGGGAACAATATAAGGAGCTTCTTAAGAAGTGCCCTCACCATGGCCTACCTTTATGGCTGCAAGTCCAGACCTTCTACAAAAGACTTACAAGCCAAAATAGGACCATTGTTGACGTTGCTGCGGGTGGAGCGCTAATGTGTAAAACAGAGGAGGAAGCTTACGAGCTCTTAGACAAGATGGTGGCTAACAACTATCTATGGTCCTCGGAGAGGTAGTTGCCAAAGAAGTCGGCGGGTATCTATGAGCTCGACACGTTGTCTACCTTAACCTCTCAGATTGCTAACATTACGAAGAAGGTAGAGTCGCTCAGTACCCAACATAATCCTTCCACTAGTCTTAACCCTGTGTATTCTGTCCAAAGTCTTTTTCTTTCATACGAGCTGTTTAGTGGTAGACACTCTGTTGATAGGTGTCCGCTTAACTTAGAATCGGTTTAGTATGTTGCTCCACTTCAGAAGCAACAAAACAACCCTTTTTTCAAACACCTATAATCCAAGGTGGAGGACCATCCTAACTTCTCCTGGAGCCAAAACCAAGGGCAAACTTCTAGCTCTAGACCTGTAGGACCCCCTAGTTTTCAAGCTCCACCGGTTCATGTACCACCACAGCCACAACTTCCATATCATCCACCTCATCACTCTCATCACCCATTCCCATTTCAATAATTTCAGCATCATTCATCCCCACCACCACCACCTATCATGCCACAGCATATACTTGCACCAGCACCAGCAGCTGAGAAGAAGCCCTCGCTTGAGGAGATGTTCACAACAATCCTGCAAAATCAAGTTGCCTCAATCAAGAATTTAGAAGTTCAGGTTGGACAAATAGCCAATGCTCTTAGCCAATGTCCACCAGGGACCCTTCCTAGTAACACTGAAGTTAATCATGTTAAGCAAAGGGAGGGTAAGGAACATGTTAGATCTATCACACTTAGGAGTGGCAGAGAGCTAGATGATCCATAAGTTAAGTCCAATCCTGTTAAGCCCACAGTGGTAGAGCCCTTAGGGTCTAAAGAGGCAGCTCAGAAAGAACAAGAACATTAGGATCAAGCTGTAAAAGAATCCAAGTTAGGCACTTCTTCATCTATACCTTCTTCTTTTTCATTGCCTTCATCGTCCTCTAATTCTACACATGTTCCCACTACATTGCCTCTAGTTAGACCACCAGTACCTTTTCCTCAGAAGTTCCAAGATCAAAAGCTGGAACGATAATTTGCTAAATTTCTTGAGGTTTTTAAGAAACTTCACATCAACATTCCTTTCGCAGATGCTTTAGAGCAAATGCCAAGTTATGTGATGTTCCTGAAGGATATCCTCTCGAGGAAGAGAAGATTGGAAGAAGATGGTGGCTTTAACTAAGGAATGTAGTACAATTATTCGGAGGAAATTACCCCCCAAGCTCAAAGATCTCGGGAGTTTTACCATACCTTGCACAATTGAAAATCTATTCTTTGGTAGAGCCCTGTGTGATTTAGGAGCCAGCATAAATCTGATGCCTTTATCTATTTATCAGAAGTTAGGAATAGGGGATGTCAAGCCCACTACAGTGACCCTTCAGCTAGCAGATCAATCCATTAAATATCCAAAGGGGGTCATTGAGGATGTCTTAGTAAAGGTGGACAAGTTTATTTTCCCTGCAGATTTTATTGTACTAGATATGGAGGAAGACAGGGAAGTCCCCATTATTTTAGGCAGACCTTTCCTAGCTACTGGTATAACGATAATTGATGTACAAAAGGGGGAGTTGACTATGAGAGTCCTAGATCAGGAGGTGACATTTCATGTTTTTAAACCTTTGAAGCTCCCTGATGACTCTCAACAGTGTTTTAAGATGGATATTAAGGATATAAGGCTTGAGCACAATAAATATCAAAGAAGGAGGGAAGTAGATAGAGCTAAGGTGGAGTTAACAGTTAACATTCTGTCACCATTTTGTCTAATCCTCCTACTCTTCACCCTGCTGCTGAGTGTTGTTTTCTTCAGCTGCATTTGAAGTGGCTTAATTTTTATTTTCACTTTGTATATAGTTCTTTTTCTTTTTCTTTTTCTTTTCTGTTGTTTCTTTCTTTGTTTATGTTGCAGATTTCTTTTCCAGTCTTACGCTTTCAATCAAGCTTCAGTTGTTCATCATTATCAGAAAGGGGAGTACTCTGTTCTTGAGCTTAAATTCTTATATTATCTGCACACTGAGAACATTGTGCATTTTAAGTTTGGGGGAGGGGATATCACTTGAGCAATTTTGTGAAAAATTGGAAAAAATTTCAAAAAAATTTCAAAAATCTGATAAAGAATTTTCAAAAAATTTTCGATAATTATGAGCTTAAATTGCTTGATTTTGGGATGATTTAGTGCTTAGCATGTAGTTTTCCCATATTCTGATTATATGACCCCATGATTTGGTTTGACTTTGATTGACTAAAAAGCATGATTATAGGAAAAGCATGAAGTTGAATTCTTGAATTTGTCTTAATTCTGATTGTGATTGTCTCATCTTATGCACATGTCATGTCATGAATCGGTAAATTTATTTAGAGAAAGCTTATGTGTACATAGGATTGCATTTGTTCAATTGATTTAATGCATCATATTCTAGAATTTGTTTGATCTAATCTCGATGTGAAATATTAGATCACACTTAATTAGGGAGATGATTTAGGCCATCTTTGGATCGTTTGAGCCTTTCTAGCCATCCTTGTACATATTTTACCCCTAGTCACCCATCTGGGCCAAATAAGCTTTTCTCTATAAATACACCTGCATATTTTCCTTAGCTTAAGCACTCTTTTCCTATCCCTTACCCCAAAAGCATGAAAAGTCATTGGAGATTTTGTGAGCTTTGTACATATGGGTCTGGTGATAGTGAAAGTTCGAAAAAAATTGCAAATGACAAAAAAAAAAGAAAAAAGAAAAGAAGAAAGAAGAAAAATATAAAAATAGAATAAAATGCCTAGTGAAATAAATAAGTTTGGGGGAATAAATATGAGCTCTTACATTAAAGATCCTAAAGTAATGCATGTAAGGGGTAATTAAACCTAAATCGACTTTATCATACCTTAGCCCCAGCCTTACATTACAAGCTTAATGAAGTCCTATTAATCTTTGGTTAAATGTGACTACATTAGTGGAGAGAGAAGTGAAAAGAAAACTTATGGGAATGATCACATGTCATTGACTTTGCATTCATTGTGTTTGCATAATCTGATTGGATAATGTACTGTGAAGTGACTTTGACATTTTTCACACACTCACGAGGAGTCCAATTTGGGTTAGGACTTATGATTGAATGATTCTGAATGTTGGACTTGTAATTATGAGTCTTTAAGATCATATTTTGTACTTTTTCCTTGAGGATAACATTGGGAAAATTATTGTGTTTTGTACTTGTCATTCCTACAATTATTTTGTTTTGCTTGAGGACAAGCAAAAGCTCAAGTTTGGGAGTGTGATAATTCTATATTTTTTAGAATTATTTATGCTTAATTTCTCAATTAATTATTTAAATTTTCAATTTATTTTGTTAATTATCCCCTTTATTTAATTAAAATTTTCATGTTTCCAGATAAATCAAATTCGAATGAATTTTGAATATTTCGGTAGAAAATGGACTGGAATTTGGCTAAAATTGAGATTGGACCACGCAGACAACACGAGCCATGCCACCTAGCACATCCAATTGGACAAAAAAACAGATGACATGGAAATATTTTTTCAATGAGCCAATGGTGTGAAGACAAGCGGACAAAAAAATGCCAACTCATCTAGGATGAAAAATTTACAATTTTACCCCTAAGTGTGTGTATAAATAGGAAAGGATGGAAATTGAAAATGTAAGTAGGAGTAGGGTGATGTAATGTAAGTTAGGAGTAGTGTTAGTGTAGTTAGAAGTAGTGTTAATGTAATGTAGTTTTAGAGTAGAATAGTTTTAGATTACATTTTTAGATTTACTTTCCTGTTTTCTTTAGTTTTCCGTTAGCTTCCAACTTCACTTTTAATGTTCATTTCATTTTTATGTTCTTGATTTTTCTAGTCTTGGATAATTCATTTTCATGACAATCAATTTATCATTCCAAGCTTCTCGGTTCTGTTAAAATTAGATCTTTTATTCTTCAAGTTTCATTTACATAGCATATCTCCTAAATAGTTCTCGGTTTTGTTCTAAAAGTGCTTATGTTTTTATTTGAAAGATAATCTGTAGTTTTCCTAGCTCTCGGGTTACTCATCTACTATCCATTTTCTGCATTTTTCCTTTCAGTTTGAATGTTTCACTTTCATGCATTAATCGGTTTTCATTTGGACACTTTCCTATCTATGTTTTTCGGGACCAGCTAGTGTGCAAAGTGAACTAGTTTCTTTTCATTCTCGGGTCTCTTCAAATGCTTCAATTCATTTCCAGATTTGAAGAGAAGCTGGTTACTGTGACACTGAGAGTGTGTTCGGGTGGCAGTTAGACGGCAACGAGGAAGCAGACCAGGAGACCAAAACTATGCTCTGTTCTACTCTGTTCCTCATTGTTTTCTACTATTCATCTTCTTCAGACTCTTATTTCTTAGATTTAGACATTCTGTCCTCTTGGTCTCGTTGTTGTTTCTTCATCCGTGTACTGTCCTAAAGCAAAGCAGGGTGTAAGACATTACCAGGAGCGGACAGATCGGAAGCAAAGCCAGAACCGACTAAGCTGGGCAGGACTTCATTTGGAGAAACCGAGAGCAAGTCTGGCCAGAAGAAGGAAGCAGCTGGGAAAGGAATGAGCTCGGGCAGGTCCGTGGTGTCATGACCCAAATTGCCTAAAAATCATAGTAAATTTTTCGCTTTTTCATTTACTATTTAATTCTTACCTTTCTCTCATCGTGACTATCCTACAAATAGTTGGGCTATGATTCGGTGTTAGTCACCTCACTATTTACCATTCCATTTCCATAATCACATTCACATATCAGAGTTTACTTTCTTTTGACTTTAATTAAATACATACACAATGGTATTTATAACTCTACATCCCTGACATCATATCCGTTTACAGTACTGTGCATTACATATTTAGATACAAAACTATACAAATGTGTATACCTGTCTCTCGATGGGAAGCAGCGGATACCAAGAATTCAAGTCTTTAGCCGCTCACTAACTATTGCGAGTGCTCTGAAATGATGGGAAAATAAGGGGGGCGAGCAAACCACACGCTCAGAAAGGTAATTATGCAAGTAAGTAGATAGCTCCACTATCTACATGCTCATAATGCCATGCCCTTAAAATCCATTTCTTTTCATTAAAATCTAAAGCACAAATCATGTATTTCATCATGACTTAGTTTATAAAACTGTTCGTGCATATATAAATCATATAATTCATACCTCAAAGGCATTTTAAATCAAAATCATACTTAGCATGAATTAAATCAAAATCATGCATTATTTCATGCGATATAAAACAAATCATGAGATACAATCCTTTCATGAATTTATCATTAAAGCATGGAAAACACATCATGCTACTGCATTTAAATCATTTCATTTAAAACCCAGTATAAAATAACCCTTCTGGGTCAATCATCTCATAAAACAATTCATCAAAATTCATTATAAAACTTCGGTTATGAAACCACCCTTCTTTCAAGGTCACATATCATAAAATCATAAAATCATAAAATCGGGGGCCTGACCCCTCCCTCAGGTCTACCCTAGTCTATCGACCAATAGTTATATCATGTGAGACAAGTAGGTGACTATCAGTAACAACATAGGACTATGGCCATAACCTCGTGATCCTTGGCAACACGATACCTAGTGTGCGAGATATCACTCATGAAACGGGAGGTGGGTCGTCCTACCCGCCAGAACGGCATAACACCAGGATTACGAGGGTAAGGCTTGCTGCCTCGTGGCTAATGCCACTCCACTCCAACAATCCCCACGGTACAGCGTACTCCGCACGACATACACGGTACAATGTACTCCGTGAACCCAAGCTCAATCAGGGGTGCCTGCAATAGGTCTTATCCACCCATATCATCTCTATCTCAGTATGCACGTGTGAACAACACGGCTATATGCATGTAATATAAATCTTTGTACGAGCGAAACTCTAGCACGGCTCCATGCATATTCATGATATCAGAAAACCTCGTGCGAGCAAAGCTCTAGCACGGTTTCATAGAAATCAATGAAAACTGCGTACGAGCAGCGCTCCAGTACGACTTAAAATAATCATAAATTTAAGTAAAATCCACGTATGAGCAATGCTCTAGTACGGATATGTATAAAAACTCAGTGAAAACGTCGTACGAGAAAACTCCAGTACGACTTTAAAATGAGTTGTAAAACCATATAAAATTTCGTGCGAGCAACGTTCCAGCACAAATGAATGCTCCAGTAAATCAAATCTCGTGCGAGTTACACTCCAGCACGGCTTTATGCATAATTAAATCAAATCTCGTGCGAGTTACACTCTAGCACGGCTTTATGCAATTTCATATCAAAACAGGATGCAAGCTAAGCTCCAGCATCTCTCATGCATGTTAAATCATTAAAACTAGTGCGAGCAATCGCTCCAGCACATTTTTATGCATATCAAGTCAAAACAAATCAGAACAGTCAAAACATGTCAAAATAGAGTGCGAGCTAGGCTCCAGCAGCTCTCATGCATATCAAATCATAAAATCAGTTCAAGCAACCGCTCTAGCACATTTTATGCATATGATGTCACACATATCGGTGCGAGCAACCGCTTAAGCACATTTATGCACATTCACAAACGCAGATATAGTGCGAGCTATATGTCAGCACTATCTGTTTCCATATAAACTTGATAGTTGGCCCGTTTTCCAAAGAATTTCATTTAACTACCAATAACACTTATGTAGTGTTATTTTGGGAAACTTATGCAATTATTCGCCAATCTATCGATTTAGTTTGATTAAAACCAAGAAAATTCCTTAAATCAAAAATTATTTAAATCATGCATTTCAAGCATGTCATGCTTTCACCATCCTTAGGTGAACTTCCCTCAACAGGGGTAAAATAATTTTTTCCTATTTCGATCCTTAAAATCATTTAAACCACTTTTAGGATCATTATACAATAACCGTATATACATACATAATCAGTGTATACAAAAACTACTAAAATACGCGTAGCTACCTCTAGCTACTCACACAATTCCCTAACCTCATTTTCTGTACAGTCTAACCTTTCCACTGATGACTCGTCACGCAGTTCGATTTGCTCCCAATCCAAATCAAATCTTCGGCACTGCAGATAAATATTCATCAGGTCAAATACAATACAACTAATTGTATTTCATAATTTTCTGGGCTTAATGTAAATTATTGGGCCCGTTTACCCTTATTGGGCCTGATTGTACCATAATGGGCCTTAATCGGCCTTAAGCCCATTTTCCACTCACTATTCACATTATCGAGGCCTATTGGGCTCACTAGGTCTGTCAGAAATTATTGAGCCTCATTCTAAACTCTCGAATAGTTTAATTTAGTATTTACGATAATTTTTCCAATTTTTCAGAATTTAATTCATTAAATGCGGAATTTAAATCAGTAATTTATGCGGTAATTTTTGACACGTATATCGATGTAAAATTGTCGTAAATAAGGGTTACTTACACGTGATTCCATGATAGTATGTAAATCGAGGTTGTCTCGAGCTCTCGGTTGATTCCAATTGTCGAGCTACACAATTTAAATATTTTTTCGAGTAAATTTTCAGTCGGATATTAATCAAATTAAATATTTCAAAATTTAAATTGGTCAATTCGACCGCTTACCGACTTACCCGTAGCTCGATTGCATCACTAGAATTTTTTCCAATTTTTCCTCTTTTTCTTTTTCCCTTTTTCTTCCTTTTTCCTTTTCTTTTTTGGCTGAACCGGTTCGGTCCGGTTCAACCCGGTTCAGATCGCCGATTCAGTCCGATTCGATCGGTTCAGTGGCTCGTCGGTCGGTTCTCCACCGGTTTTCACCGCCAGTGGCTCCGTGGGGTCGTCTGATGCACGGATCTGGTCTCGGTTCCACCTAAGGTCACCGAAAAGTGGCCGGTCCGGCCCTTCTCCTTTCCGTTGTCGGCAACTTCTCTCTTTCTTGTCGTTTTCGGTACTGGCCTCCATTCTACCGGCCAAGGCTGCCACCAATCGAACCGCTGGTGCCTGGGGAATGCTCGACTGGTGGTGGCCGACCTCGAATCGGCGTCGGTCGCTGGGAATCCTCCTTTCCTCTTTTGGCTTCTCTTTCTCCTCTCGCCGGCCGCCGTTCGTCGATTTTTCTTAATGCCGGTTGCTCACACGAGGTCGACCGCCTCTCGGCTGGGATCCCTCGGTGGATCCCAATCATCGGTGCCCCCAGTTGGTGCCGCAGAAGGCATCGGCCTTCTTCTTTCCTTCAAAATCGCGATTCTGCGATTTTCCTTTTTTTTTTAAATCATTATTTTTTTTATTATTATATTAATCAATTAAAATATATTAAAATTACCAAAATATCTTAAAAAAATACTATTTTATTCATTTAATTTGTAAATGAATTTATCAGTCTTATTTCGGCTCTCCGGTATATTTTTTGATTATTTTCGGGATTATTTTTCGAAGTGAAAATTCCTATTTATTCCAAGAAATTCATATCTTGATCAATTTAATCCTAAATTTAATTATTTCTTCGTTATTGATCAAGATTTCTAAAATCCCTATTTTTAATTAAATTTTCTTGTTGAATTTATATCGGTTTTCGATATTTTGACCATTTTGCCCTTGCACGTTTTCGGGAATATCATTTCAGTCATTTTGCATTTTTAAATGCACTCGAAAATTTTTATTCATTCCATTTGCTCTTACGATAAAAAAATTCGGGTCTTACAATCTCCCCCACTTAAGAAATTTGGTCCTCCAAATTAGAACCAAGTGAAATGGGTCCATACACAACTCCGGATACGTCTATCGTATCAAACTCTTTAATTCTTCTGTGACTTTTTTCGGAGTGTAATACTACCAACACACTTAACTAGGGAGATCATCTTAAACCTCAACACTTTCTCCTTCCGTCTAATACCCGAATCGATTTTCATACGTTACACTTTCATTGAGCTAAGTTGTTGAAGCTTATATTCGATCACATATACTGGGTCCGGATAGTATTTCTGAAGCATCAAAAGATTGGACACATTGTGGATGCCTGCTTATTCAAGCGGTAATGCTAACCTACAGGCCTTATCTCCCACTTTGTCCAATATCTCTATCCATATCTCGTTACGTCCTTATGCTCGTAGGACAAGCAACTATCAACAATACTAATTCACCCTCGATGAATTCCAATGGTTTTCTATCTCTTGTCAGCATGGCTTTTCTGTCTGCTCTGAGATGTTCTTAATCTTTCACAATTCAACTGAACATCCTCAGAGGTTTGTCTTACCAATTCAGAAACAACTCTCTATCTGTCACCCACTTTTTCTTATCTAAGTCAGGACACAACTCCCTACGGCCATTTAATGCCTCATATAAAGTCATCCCGATACTCAAGTGACAACTGTCATTATTGGCGAATCCAATTAGTAACAACTGATCATCTCAGAAGCTTCTAAAATCAATGGCACACGCTCTCATCATATCCTCCAGAACCTGTACAGTTTTCTCTGACTGACCATCTGTCTGAGGATGGAAGTTGTGCTAACACTCAGTCGGGTTCCCATAGCTTCCTGAAAATAATATTTCCAGAAGTGGAAAGTGAAGCGGGAATCCCTATCTGATACCATGCTCACTAGAATGCTACATAATGTTTCACAATTTTCCATACACATAAATTCGCCTACGCACTTTGAGTATCTGGGGATTTTCATAACCAGAAGGTGGATAAACTTAGTCACTCTATCGACTATCACCCAGATAGCCTCGTGATTCATCCGAGCCCTCTGTAATCTATCACAAAATTCATGGTAGCTTGTTCTCTTTTCCTTGTCCATATAGGTAGAAGCTGCAATAACTCTGCAGACTTCTCGTACTCTACCTTACTCTGCTACTTACAAGACACTTCTCCATAACTCTACAATATTTCTTTTCATATCTGACCACCAATACATTTTTTTCAGAGATTCTGATATATTTATTACTTTCCGGATGCACTGTATATCTCGAAGAGTGAGCTTCTGTCAATAGCACTATCTCATCAACTATGGTCTTGGGGAGCACTTATACTGTCTCTGAACCTCTGTAAGTCATCATCACTCACTGTGAACTCTGTCACTATACCCTTCTGAATCTGACCCACACTATCGACACCATGCCGATCATCACGCTAAGCCTAGCAAATCCGATCACTCAAATTCGATTCTAACCTCAGGCTAGCTGTCACAAAATCACCGTCATCATCAGAAGGGATCACATCACTACTGAGGCTCACAACTACTCTAGCAGCTCACGCTCCCTGACCATCATATGTGATACCATCTTGAGGCCCTTTCTGCTCAAGGCATCAGCCATTACATTAGCCTTTCCTGGGTGGTACAATGTTCACAATCATAATCCTTAAAAGCTCTAACCCTCATGGTTATCTCATATTCTATTCTTTCTGTGATAACAGATACTCGGAGCTTTTATGATCAGTGCATACCCGAAATTTCTTACCATATAAGTGGTGGCACCATACTCTTAGTGTAAACGCTACGGCTGCCAACTCTAAATCATGGGTCGGATAGTTTCTCTCATGGTCCTTGAACTAACTGGATCCATAAATGACTATCTTCCCATTTTACATTAATACACAGCCCAATCCTTATATTGAGGTATCTATACACACTAAAACCTTTTGAGCTGTTGGTTATGGTGAGAATAATTACAGTGGTCAGTTCATACCTCAATATACCAAAAATCATGGAAGTCATTTTCATACTTATCATCCTACTGACATACAATCTTTTTCGAACAAGATGTGTCAACTGAGCAACCCATTTCGAGAAACTCTCAACAACTCATCTGTAAGACAGTTTCATGTTGCTACTCATGCTCTTCCCTGGACTTCGTATACATCAAAATATCATCACTAATGATGACAACCAATTGGTCCAGGTAAGGTTTAAATACCTCATCGTAGTTGAGTTCCACTAAATATTTCAATCACCCATATTTTTGACCTATGTACGCCTAAACGTCTAATGTCATTTCGAAATCGCTTCCGTTCAAGATACTAACCCATGTCATTTCATTTTTCTTATATTAACGGCTTTTTATAAAATTTTAATTTTTAAACCTTCATGATTAATCAACTTCTATATTTCTTTATCGTACCAGCAAAGGTACCCCAAATTTTAAATGTATATTTTACGACTGTCGATTTCAATTTGTAGGTTATGTGTGCGCTTCCAGATGCTGTCAAGTCTTCAGGCGTGGAGGTATTTTGAAATACCTTTATTAACCCTCAGACTTAACCACATAGACTGGTTATGGATATATCCTCCTCTTATCCTTGATCGCAATTCATATTCACTACATATCGCTTATAACAAACTCTTTCATTACGTGTCAAACTTACAATACACTTTTCAGTGATGCTTTCACCCCTATTTTCAACTTATAATCGCTATACCCATATTCAGTTAGTGAAAATTAGCTAACTATCATCATCTTGCCTAAGGATACATGCTTCACATCTTTCACTAGCTTGTAAGCAACTGAAGGCGATATGAATAAATGTGTGGCACCAGGATCAATTAAAATCATTACTTCATTATTCACAACCAGTGGGTATCTTTCACCACATCATATGAAATATCAGTAGTGTCCTGGTCTAAGGCATACACTCGCCCTCGTCTGACATCTTATTTTCGTGGTATCTACCACACATCCTACACTGTTCACACTTCTACACTGCTCACACTGCTACACTGCTCTCACTGCCACTGAACAGGTCGGGGTCCTCAAATCACAATACCCCTCAAAAGTGCTGAAATTAAATACACTGGGGCTTTACCAATCATCTTACCCCGTGAGTCATCAACTCTAATCTTTTACCAAACTACCTTTTTCCCGTTCTGACATCTCTGTCATTCTTTATTCTCTTTTTGTCTTAATTTCGGCCATTACTACCTTTCCCAATCTCAGAGGCATGCAACTCATGATCTTATTCACACAATTATAGTCTGTGCACTGCCTCGACATAGGTAGTGATATCTAACGGCCCAATCGGACTCTAATTGACAATCTGAGCCTTTCATGAACTTTCAGACATTTCGACTCGCACTTTTCATAGTGTCAGAGTCATATCTAGGCAGGTATATAAACTAAGATTCATACTCGTTAATCAACCAGTTCCTCTGGGTCAGAGTAAATAATTTTATCTGTAATTTCCTATAAGTGTCCAGGATAATCTGTCACCGAAATACATCTAGAATTATTTTTCATGTCCATTATGGATGTTTAACTCTTAAGGTGGGTCGAGCGGACTTCCACCAATGCTCCGACTCGCCCTCAATTCTCATGCATACTCTGAGCAATTAGCTCACAAAATATTCTCCACAATCTGCTCCAACCTCGCGAAACGTGTCTCAATACTGTCCGATCTCTCTGTCGGACTCTGTGGGGCATGCTCAATACCAGCCTCCACGTCAATCTCATCTTGAGTCTCATGTGGCGACTCATTACGACTCTCAGGCCTATCTCTACGGCCTCGAGCACATGTACTCGCCTCTCTACCATAGCAGCTATCAATTAATGAGTCTATTCTTACATTCAAAACCAAATTCTTAGCTGCACTTCCATCTTGATATACACAATTGTATCTAAACAATGCACAGTATATGGGGATGTAAACTTCCTTAACCACTAACACCGACTCATATCAGGCCAACTCAAGCTCTGATACCATAACTGTCACGACCAAATTACCTAAAAATCATAGTAAATTTTTCACTTTTTCATTTTCTATTTAATTCTTACCTTTCTCTCATCGTGACTATCCTACAAACAGTTGGGCTATGATTCGGTGTTAGCCACCTCACTATTTACCATTCCATTTCCATAATCACATTCACATATCAGAGTTTACTTTCCTTTGACTTTAATTAAATACATATGTCACGACCCTCAACTTACCAAAATACGTACAAATTTTTTGCATTTTGATGCATCGATTATTAATCATCCTTCCTTGATCGTGAACAACCACACTCTCAACAGTTGGGCTGTGTGTCGATGTCTAACTCACTCCACCATACCAATTCAATTTTTATATTATTCATCAGTAAACACTTGTATAAATGTATATATATCAGAGTTGTTACATGTGTTTACATTGTTTTACATCCCCAATAGTTACATACAAAATGCTACTGTGCTATCGTAAGTTTAGATACAAAATTTCAACAGTGTGTATACCTTTAGCGATGGGATGCAGCGGATTACCACAAAGGGAACGCCTCCAGTCACGCTCACTCTATACTCAAATCTCTGTAGAGAGGGGGAAAATAAGGGGGGTGAGCAAACCACACGCTCAGTAAGGCAATCATGCGAACAGGTAGATACTGCACTATCTACGTGATCGTGATGCCATGCTCAAAAGCATTTAATTCATCATTTATCTCAAAACATGAGTGTATAATTGTGTTAATGGTATGTAAAGCATTCATGCTATTAAAATCCAGTGCACATTTCAACTCAAAGCATGGTATAAATCATCATGCATAATTCACAATAAAAGCATGGCATTACCCATCATGTATTTTTCTCAAATAGCATGGCATTAACCATCATGCATTTTCACAATAAAGCATGGCATTAAACATCATGCATCCGTGCACTTTAAAAACCATTAACAAATCAATTCATCACTGGTCAGGTCTCGGCCCATCCCTCGGACTTTCCTGACCCACAAATCATTTCAAACATGGATTTATTCTCAAATAGCAGTAGACATTTGAGATAGGCAGTTCTACAACAGGTAATAACCTCAAGGCCTATGTACATAACCTGTGATACCGGCTACACGGATCAGGTGTGTGGGATATCACCACTATCTGCTTCCACAAGGGAGATGGGTCAAATCCTACCCGTCGGTCCATAGCAGAACTCGTCCGAAGATGGCACATCACATCTCAACACGGTACAATGTACTCCATGCTACATGCACGGTACAACGTATTCCGTGGACCCAATCAACACATCATATCACGCCACATCTCAAACGTACATGTGAGCCTATTTAATCGGTACGAGCTCTTGTCTACCCGAAGTTCCTAACACGGCTAATTAATCATGTCAAAACAATGCATGTGTGAGCCTATTTAATCGATGTGACACCCAGTCTACTCGAAGCTCCAAACACGGCAACATGCAAGGTGGGCATCCAGTGCGAGACAAACTCGAAGCACAATGCCAAAACAATTATGAATTCCATGTGAAAACTAGTGCCTCTTGCACTCATGTGTATAAAGCACATCAAATCTCGTGCGAGTCATACTCTAGCACGCTTTCATACTCAAGAAATCATGTAGGTGGCTCAAAACTTGCAAAGTATGGTTAACAAAACCAAAACACACTCATTTCTTTTGCAAATCATTTCAATGTTAGCCAACCTACCAATCATTTGCTAAAAAGCAATAAAACATGATTTTCAAGCAATATGCTTTTGTTTTCATGCACATTTCTCAAACTCCCAACTTTTACCCTTCAATCACCCAACATCATTTCCTATATCACATGCAATCTAGCAAAGCATTTAATAAGCCCAAATTGCACACAGATATCTCTAGGAGTTCACATAATTCCCTTACCTCGATTTACTTGGTGTGACTCCTTTCTTTTTAGCTTCTCACGCTCTTGGCTCAACTTGCCTCGACGTATCCTCAGAAGCTACAATTCATTCATTCAATCAATTGAGTTAATGTTTTTAACCCATAATTGACCTCACTAGTCAATATTATTCACTTATGCATTTAACCAATGCCTTAATCCACATTTTACCCCTTTTAGGTAAATCTTACAATTTATCCACCAACCACATCTTAAAATCATACCCATAACACTATTGTCACCTCTAGACATCCCATTTCTCATTAATCTCCATCAATTCCACTTTCTCACACTAAACCATTTCTAGGTCATAATCATTCCAATGTATTTTAGATAGTTTCTAACCATCCATACTCTTGCCAAACAACTCCAAAATCACTTAAATAGACAATGTACCATAGTTGGAGTGATAGAATCTTACCCAATTTGATTTCTCTTCTTGCTCCAAATGGCAATGCCCTTAACTCCTTCAATACCAACAATGGGAAAATGCCTTCCAACTATGTTGTTCTTCTCTTTGATAGGAACAACTTTGCCTCTAATGGTCTCTCTTCAAATCTTACTAAAAATGATTGATTTTAGAGAGAGAAAGTTAGGTTTTTGGGTTGAAAGTGGAAGGTTAGTGTTTTTCCCAAAATTTTATGATTTTCAGCACTCCTTTTATAGAAATAGCTTGAGGAGATCGATCTGGTCCAAGAGGAGATCGATCTGGTCCCCTTAAATCCCTCTTTTTCACGGCATTTTAAGCATGAGATCGATCTATCGAAGCATGAGATCGATCTGCTCCCAAACAGAGAGCTAAGGAGATCGATCTGGGTGCTTGAGGATCGATCTTTTCACTACAGAATGCTTAGAAGATCGATCTGGCTCCATTGGAGATCGATCTGCTACACTCCATTGTCCAAATAAGAGCATTCTGGCTCTTCCAGATCAATCTCTCATCCTATGAGATCGATCTGCCCTTCACAATTTCCAGATTTTCTGCAGTTCTTCTGTAGCAACACTTACCAAACTTCATACATTTTGTTGCCATGATCATTTTCTCATCCAATCATCTTTGAGGCTTGACAATGACATCCATCCACACTTCATACACATTAAAACTTGTGTAGAATCTTTGTATGACCAATGGTACTTAATATAAACAAAAATGGAAGTGTACAACTTATGCAATTCTACTTCCATTTTACCAAACAACTCATAATCCATTCTACACACATTCTCCACATGTTTAAGTCCATTTCTTCACATTCATACATAATGTGACTTGTATGTACAATTATCACTCTCATTACAAGTGTGTACATTAACTTATGGGCTTACATCACATATACTTCACTTATGAATTCATAGTACAACTCTATTTACATTTCTATGTACATACATACCATTATACATATACGGGGTCTCACAACATACACAATGGTATTTATAACTATACATCCCCGACATCATATCCGTTTACAGTATTGTGCATTACATATTTAGATACAAAACTATACAAATGTGTATACCTGTCTCTCGATGAGAAGCAGCGGATACCAAGAATGCAAGTCTTCTGTCGCTTACTAGCTATTACGAGTGCTCTGAAATGATGTGAAAATAAGGGGGTGAGCAAACCACACGCTCAGTAAGGCAATTATGCAAGTAAGTAGATAGCTCAACTATCTACATGCTCATAATGCCATGCCCTTAAAATCCATTTCTTTTCATTAAAATCTCAAGCACAGATATTGTATTTCATCATGACTTAGTTTATAAAACTGTTCGTGCATATATAAATCATATAATTCATACCTCAAAGGCATTTTATGTTACATCATTAAATCATACTTAGCATGAATTAAATCAAAATCATGCATTATTTCATGCGATATAAAACAAATCATGAGATACAATCCTTTCATGAATTTATCATTAAAGCATGAAAAACACATCATGCTACAGCATTTAAATCATTTCATTTAAAACCCAGTATAAAATAACCCTTCTGGGTCAATCATCTCATAAAACAATTTATCAAAATTCATTATAAAACTTCAGCTATAAAACCACCCTTCTTTCAGGGTCACATATCATAAAATCATAAAATCGAGGGCCTGACCCCTCCCTCGAGTCTACCCTGGTCTATCGACCAATAGTTATATCATGTGAGACAAGTAGGTGACTATCAGTAACAACATAGGACTATGGCTATAACCTCGTGATCCCTGGCAACACGGTACCTAGTGTGCAGGGTATCACACCTGAAACGGGAGGTGGGTCGTCCTACCTGTCAGAACGGCATAACACCAAGATTACGAGGGCAAGGCTTGCTGCCTCGTGGCTAATGCCACCCCACTCCAACAATCCCCACAGTACAGCGTACTCCGCATGACATACACAGTACAACGTACTCCGTGAACCCAAGCTCAATCAGGGGTGCCTGCAATAGGTCTTATCCACCCATATCATCTCTGTCTCAGTATGCACGTGTAAGCATATCATCTCACTGTGACATACAGTCTACAGGAGGCTCCAACACGGCTATATGCATGTAATATAAATCATTGTGCGAGCGAAGCTCTAGCACGGCTCCATGCATATTCATGATATCAGAAAACCTCGTGCGAGCAAAGCTCTAGCACGATTTCATAGAAATCAATGAAATCTGCGTACGAGCAGCGCTCCAGTACGACTTAAAATAATCATGAATTCAAGTAAAATCCACGTATGAGTAATGCTCTAGTACGGATATGTATAAAAACTCAGTGAAAACGTCGTACGATAAAACTCCAGTACGACTTTAAAATGAGTTTTAAAACCATATAAAACTTTGTGCGAGCAACGCTCCAGCACGAATGAATGCTCCAGTAAATCAAATCTCGTGCGAGTTACACTCCAGCACGGCTTTATGCATAATTAAATCAAATCTCGTGCGAGTTACACTCCAGCACTGTCAGACCCGGATTTTTGTAGCTTATTTCCTTATGATTTCTATGTGTATGAACACTATGTAATTATAGTTGAATCATAAGAAGAGTATTTACTAACATGCAATCGACAATTTGAGAAATTTAAAATTTGCATGTAAGCTACATAACAGCGAGATAAGGGTTAAGTTGATTCCCGAACGACTGCAGGGGTAAAACGGTCAAATGACTGAAATTCGGTATAATTTCGATAAGAGAATTTCATTAAAAAAATGAAATTGAG
This sequence comes from Firmiana major, assembly GCA_033439115.1. Lineage (NCBI taxonomy): Eukaryota > Viridiplantae > Streptophyta > Magnoliopsida > Malvales > Malvaceae > Firmiana > Firmiana major. The sequence goes on along the minus strand of CM065908.1, from coordinate 36,064,580 downwards.
GAATCTTGATCAAAATCGAGGAAAATATTTAATTTCGAGCCCAATTGATCAAGATATAAATTTATTAGAATTTATCGAAATTTTTACCTCGAAAAATGAGCCCAAAAATAGTAGAAAAATATACCGAAAAGGTAAAATCGGACTGATAAATTCATTTACGGATTAAATGAATTTAATATAATTTTTTTGAGATATTTTTAGATATTTATGGGATATTTTTGAGATTTTTATTATTATTTTATAATAAAATAATAATAAAAATATATTATAAAAAAAAAAAAGAGAAACGGATTGAAAATCGGGGAGAGAGAACAGAGAAAACGCGTGGAAGCCGACCCGAGGGAGAAGACCACCGGACGGCGAGCACCGGCCACCCCACGGGCAGGCAAGCGATCGGAAAAGGAAGCCCGCCACCATGCGCACCCATCGGCACCGATCACGACCTCCACTGACGCCGGACGCCGGCGAATCGAAGAGGAGAAGCCGCGGAGGAAAAGAAGGAATCCGACGGCCACCGGCGGTGCTTGGTCCCGATCGAGCCCAGCCGAGTGTTGCCCAGGCTTAGGCGCGCCGAACTGCTGTGGTGATGCGTCAGGAACCGGCCGGAATACGCCGGCACGGCCAAATGATGCCTGAACCGGTCGGCGGTTCAGGGGAGAAGGTTCTGTGCTGAACCGGACCGGACCGGTTCAGCCAAGGAGAAAAGGGGAAAAAGAGGAAAAAAAGAAAGAAAAAGGAAAAGGAAAATTTTCGGGATTTCACCGGACTTCGGGTAAGTCGATACGAGGTCAAAAGTGACCGATTTGATTTCCGATGAATTTATTTAAATTATATTTAATCGGAAATTGACCCGGAGTTAAATATAATAAATTGTGCAGTTCGACGATAAATTTCGAACGGAAGCCCGATCGAACTTCGATTTGCGTACCATCGCATATTCTCGGGTAAGTAAAGTTCATTTACGATAAATTATGTGATTATTGCGTATTTAAGATTTATTTTACGCATTTCGGATTTAATTCCGTATTTAGTGAATTATAATTGGAATTTTGAATTAAATGTCGTAAATGATATACGGGCTATCCAAAGAGCTTGGAATAAAGCCCAATGGGTATTGATAGGCCTAATGAGTCGATAGACCCTGATGAAGGGAAATAATAAGTGGAAAATGGGCTTAATACGGATTAAGGCCCATTAAGGATTTTTAAGGCCCATTAAGGGAAATTAAACTGTATTAATGTGTAATACAGTAGGAAAATTATAATTAACCTGAGGAATGGTTATTTACAGCTCCGGAGTTTACATCGAGAGCTGATCGGACTGCGGGATTTAGCAGCACCGAGGAAGTGAGGTCACTTGACGTGATCCGAGGTAAGGGACTTTTGCGAGTAGTTAGAGATACCTGCACGTATTTTCAACTGCTTCTGCATTCACTTAAAAACTCTGAGGGTCAGAGAAAGTGAATAATAATTATTGCGACCCGATAGTGGCAAATTACGATTTTACCCCTAGTTAGTCAAAAAGTCAACTTTTGTGAGAAGTTGCAAAAAAGCATGGAAAATGCTATTGTGAGTGTTTAATTGTTATTAGCATGAAAATAAATAGATGGGCTAATGATTTTAAGGTTGATATGACTTAAGCACACTTTTAGTGCTGATTTTGATGTTTTATAAACAATCCCTTTTTCTTTATAGCCATCTATCATATTATGTGAGAATGAATCGTGCTAGAGCACAGCTCGCACTGGGATTCATATGTTTTCCACATAATATTAGTGCTGGATTTTGATACGCACTAGATTTTCATGACATGCATGATAGAGTACTGGAGTTTTACTCGTACTCAGCTTTGAATGATATATGCATGACAGAGTGCTAGAGCGTGGCTCGTACTCGATTCTTCATGGTTTATACATGACATAGTACTGGGAGCTATTGCTCGTACTTGATTTTGATATTGTGCATAGCATAGTACTGGGAGCTATTGCTCGTACTTGATTTAATACATAAACTATGCATTGACCTAGTTGCTAGAGATTGCTCGCACTAGAGTTGAGTTTTATGATGTGAAACAGTGTTTGAGCGGAGTAACGACTGTGAGTCGCACTCAAAACGCACACTGTATGTGATACGTAATACATGTTGAAACCCATGCCTGAGACCTTGCGTGACTGTGTGTCATAGCTAGAGAGGATATCCGCATGAGGTTGGTATAGACGTGGTATGATATTTCCACAGGCGCGAGGGCTAAGACCTCTGTTAGGCACCCTGACTGTGATGTTGATAAGTTCCACGGGTGTGAGAGCTAAGTCCTATGGTAGGCACTCTGGCCGTGAGAACGGGTCCACGGGTGTACTTTGTACCGTGTCTGAGTGGCACGAGGTGTACGCTGTACCGTGTGTTGTTATGGAGTTGAGGAGGATATAGCTGGCGGTTGTGATGGACTGACCCCCCTCCCGTTACAGCGGTGATGCCCCGCACACCTAGTACTGTGTTGCTTGGGATCACATCGGATATGATCATAATCCAGGATACTATTTACATGTACCACAGAGTCTTACATGATATATCACCTTGATTGATTTACTGATTTAAACTGCGGACAGACCTGAGGGATGGGTCGGACTTCGATTTGTGTTGTGAATCATTTGATGCCATATTTATATGTGATTTAAATATACATGGCATGAATTACATAAAGGCATGATTTATATATAAATGCATTGTGTTGCACTACATGCCTACTTTTGAGAAATAAAGCATGATTTCTGTACATGGGATTTATTCTGTACAAGTACATATATATTATATTTCAAGACATGCTTTTAAAGTGAGTAAGGAAATAAATATTTTCAAGGCATAGCACTATTTTGAGTAGATAGTGTGGATATCTACTTGCTTGCCTGATTTCCTTACTGAGCGCGTTATGCTCACCCCCTTTTCTTTACATCTCTCTACAGAGCGTCAGTAGATCGAGAGTTATTGTGGGAGAGTGTCCCAGAGTCCACTGCTAGTTCCTATCGTTTCGTCAGGTATACTTATTATGTACAGTTGTGTATCTAAACATAGAAACAGCACAGTGATGTATACATTATATAGTTTAGGGAATGTATTTATATTAGATTTTATATAATCTTACATGTATAATAAAAGCAGCTACAATCAGAATTAATATATTGACATGTATGTATGAAATGGATGATGTGGTAAGTGAGGATTCTGACATCGAATCACAGCCCAACCAGTGAAGAGAGGAAAGGTAAGTTAAAATGCGAAAAATTTATAGTGATTTTTGCTTAAAGTCAAGGATTGAAACTGGGGTCCTGACAAGCACGATTTTATGCAATTTCATATCAAAACAAGATACGAGCTAAGCTCCGGCATCTCTCATGCATGTTAAATCATTAAAACTAGTGCGAGCAATCGCTCCAGCACATTTTTATGCATATTAAGTCAAAACAAATCAGAACAGTCAAAACATGTCAAAATAGAGTGCGAGCTAGGCTCCAGCAGCTCTCATGCATATCAAATCATAAAATCAGTGCAAGTAACCGCTCTAGCACATTTTCTGCATACAATGTCATACATATCGATGCGAGCAATTGCTCAAGCACATTTATGCACATTCACAAATGCAGATATAGTGCGAGCTATATGCCAGCACTATCTGTTTCCATATAAACTTGATAGTTAGCCCGTTTTCCAAAGAATTTCATTTAAATACCAATAACACTTATGTAGTGTTATTTTGGAAAACTTATGCAATTATTGGCCAATCTATCGATTTACTTTGATTAAAACCAAGAAAACTCCTTAAATCAGAAATTACTTAAATCATGCATTTCGTGCATGTCATGCTTTCACCATCCTTAAGTGAACTTCCCTCAATAGGGGTAAAATAATCTTTTCCTATTTCGATCCTTAAAATCATTTAAACCAGTTTTAGGATCATTATACAATAACCGTGTATACATACATAATCAGTGTATACAAAAACTATTAAAATACGCGTAGCTACCTCTAGCTACTCACACAATTCCCTTACATCATTTTCTGTACAATCTGACCTTTCCACTAATGACTCGTCACGCAGTCCGATTTGCTCCCAATCCAAATCAAATCTCCGGCACTGCGGATAAATATTCATCAGGTCAAATACAATACAACTAATTGTATTTCATAATTTTTTGGGCTTAATTTAAATCATTGGGTCAGTTTACCCATATTGGGCCTGATTGTACCATAATGGGCCTTACTCGGCCTTAAGCCCGTTTTCCACTCACTATTCACATTATCGAGGCCTATTGGGCTCACTGGGCCCATCAAAAATTATTGAGCCTCATTCTAAACTCTCGAATAGCTTAATTTAGTATTTACGACAATTTATCCAATTTTTCAGAATTTAATTCATTAAATACGGAATTTAAATCCATAATTTATGCGGTAATTTTTAACACGCATATCGATGCAAAATTATTGTAAATAAGGGTTACTTACCCGTGATTCCATGATAGTACGTAAATTGAGGCTATCTCGAGCTCTCGATTGATGCCAATTGTCGAGCTACACAATTTAAATATTTTTTCGGGTAAATTTCCAGTCAGATATTAATCAAATTAAATATTTCAAAATTTAAATCGGTTAATTCGACCACTTACCGAGTTACGCATGGCTCGATTGCATCACTAGAATTTTTCCCAATTTTTCCTCTTTTTCTTTTTCCCTTTTTCTTCCTTTTTCCTTTTCTTTTTTGGCTGAACCGGTTTGGTCCGATTCAACCCGGTTCAGCCCGGTTCAGACCGTCGGTTCTGTCCAGTTCGACCAGTTCAGTGGCTCACCGATCGGTTCTCCACCGATTTTCACCGCCAGTGGCTCCGCGGGGTCGTTCGATGCACGGATCTGATCTCGGTTCCGCCCAAGGTAGTCGAAAAGTGGTCGGTCCAGCCCTTCTCCTTTCCGCCGTCGACAACTTCTCTCTTTCTCTCCGTTTTCGACGCTGGCCACCGTTCTACCGGCCAAGGCTGCCATCAATCGAACAGCCGGTGCCTGGGGAACGCTCGGTTGGTGGTGGTCGGCCTCGAATCAGCGCCGGTCGCCGAGAATCCTCCTTTCCTCTTTCGGCTTCTCTTTCTCCTCTTGCTGGCCGCCGTTCGTCAATTTTTCTTGATGCCGGTTGCTCACATGGGGTCGACCGCCTCTTGGCTGGGATCCCTCGGTGGACCCCAGTCGCCGGTGCCCCCAGCCAGTGCCGCAGAAGGCATCGGCCTTCTTCTTTCCTTCGAAATCGCGATTCTGCGATTTTCCCTTTTTTTTTTAAATCATTATTTTTTTATTATTATTTTTATTATTATTTTAATCAATTAAAATATATTAAAATTGCCAAAATATCTTTAAAAAATACTATTTTATTCATTTAATCTATAAATGAATTTATCAGTCTTATTTCGACTTTTCAGTATATTTTTCGATTATTTTCAGGATTATTTTTCGAAGTGAAAATTCTGGTTTATTTCAATAAATTCATATCTTGATCATTTAATCCTAAATTTAATTATTTCTTCGTTATTGATCAAGATTTGTCAAATCCCTATTTTTAATTAAATTTTCTTGTTGAATTTATATCGGCTTTCGATCTTTTGACCATTTTGCCCTTGCACATTTTCAGGAATATCATTTCAATCCTTTTGCATTTTTAAATGCACTCAAAAATTTCTATTCATTCCATTTGCTCTTACAATAAAAAAATTTGGGTCTTACACATGGTGCTGGTGCCAGCAACGTTAATGCAAAACACGCGGAAAGCAAGCGTGGACAGTCCGAGAGCAAGTACAGAGCAGTAGCTGGACATTGTCACGGAGAAGAAGAAGAAGAAGAAGAAGGAGCAGGTCTGGGTAGGCAAGAACGTGGGGCTGGCGTGCTGTGCTGGGTTGTTGCAGGAATAGATGCTACACATGAAACCGAGGAAGAGTTGGTGGATAGCAAACTAGGACAGAACCGAGAACAAGATGGACACGCCTGGATAGCTCCTGCAGTAAAATGAAACCGAGAAGATCATGCACAGTACCACTTACACAAGAAACTGAGGCAGCTGGCAAAATTGCTAAGGCCTTGTTTGGCTAGTGCATTGTAGCTAGGGAGATGCATTGTAGCTAATTAATTCATTTTCATGCATTTTTAGTATAGTTTAATTTCAATTTAATTTGTTAGCTTAGTTTAGAGTCTTTAATTAAATTGCATGTTAGTATTCTTGCTTAGTGGTATAAAACTTAGTTTTAATTAGGTTGTTAGTTAATTAAGTGTTCATTTAGAATTAGATTAGGGGTAAATTTATTTCATTAAATCTTACGTTAGTTTAAATTGCATTTTGATTAAGTAGTTTAATTGCATTTTAGGTTTGTTAATTTTAGTTTAATTTATCTTTTTTTTATTTTCATATTAGCATTTTATTGCGTTAATTAGTTTTAACTGTTTTAATTATTTTTGTAGGTTTTTTATTCTAATTGCGTGGAGCACTGTAAGTAATTTTGCTCGGTTTTATTTAGTTTTTATTATTTTATTTCTTTCCAGTAATTTTAATGTTAGCCATGTAGATCACCCACCTTAAATTTCATAATTTGCTAGAATATACTTAGGGTAAGATTAACCGGTAGTTAATTAGGCTAACCAGCTTCTCTGAGGGATGATAACTCAGGACTCAAATCTCATTATTACTTGTATGACCCATGCACTTGCAGTAATACGTTTAGGGCGTGTCAATCCCTCTACTTTCCCCCTCTACAGAGCGTACATAGTAGCCTAGTGAGGACTGAGGCGTGGTATTTTAGACATCCGCTGCCCTCCATCACCAAGAGGTATACACATAGGATTTTTTTTGTATCTAAACAATGTAAAAGCACAGTAGTCATTTTGAATTGTGATATGTGGGATGTAAATGTTAGTAAACATGACTTGTATAAGTGTATAACCTTACCTTTAAATGTATGACATAACTTTTGATTAATTGGAAATGAATGAGATGTGATGGTTATTACTGACTCACACCCCAACTATGTAATGATAAGAATGTTCGCGACCGAGTAACGAAAATGGAAATGTGAAAAATTTACAGTGATTTTCAAATATAAAAGATAAAAAAGGGTCGTGATAGTTGGTTACCGAAATTTCCCTTAAACTAATTTGAACAATATATTATGAATTATTTTAGTCTGTAGTCCCAGTCAAATAAGAAGAGATGCATCTAACTTGTAATTTAACCATCATACTCTTATACATAATAATTCATACATCACTAGCAATAGCATTACTTAAAAGCAAAAAATGTAAACACCACAAATTCCCCTACATTTAATTAGACTATATAAAAATAAAAATAATATGTTTTAATGGAAGTGTGAATATTCGTTATAGGGCTCGAGGAGTATAGGAGCCGAGAAGCCCGTGAATGAAAAGGAACCCGAAAATACAGGAAGTGATGAAGCAAATGCAAGCATGGAGGGATTGAAAATAATCTTTGTGTAAAAAAAAAAAAAACTTATATCGAGGATTTATAAGGAGTGATGAGATCCCAAGAATATTTCGTTTTCGAAATAATGAAAATTTCATGAAGGCATGAATATTGTGTCATTGAATAATTTTGTGAGAGGAAAATGTATATATATATATATATATATATACATATATATATATGTATATATATACTAGGAAAAAATTTTAAATGGATAAATAATGATATATATATATATATATATAACAAATACATATATATTGTAATGTATAATATATAATATATAAGTATTAATAATAAAAAAAATAAAGCATGAGACAATTAAAATAAAATGGAAACAAAAAAAAACAAAAAAAATAACAATAACAATAAACAAACAAATAATATATATATTAATATAATGTATAAACATATATTAATGTAATATATATGTGTTAATATAAAATATAATATATATATATAATATAATATTAATATATATATATAATGGTGTACGGAATTGGCTTCAAAAAGAAGCCAATCCCACACCTGAAAATGCAGAAAAAACAAGAGGCCAATTGAAAGAAAATAGAGGCATCAACTGGGCGGGAAAAGAAGAGAAGAAGAAGGAAAATGGGAAGAGAGGTTGAGGAAGGAAGGAAGGGGCTCTCGGCACAGCAAATGGGGCTTTCATGTCCTGCTGAGTTCAGGGATAAGAGGGGCTGAAGCAAGGCGAAGTCAGGGTGCGTTTCTTTCGATTAAAACAAAAAACAACAGGGGAAATTTCAGGGCTGGAAACCGAGAGAGAGTGAAGGCCGAGGTTGAGCTGGTACAGTGAGTATTGAAGTCGAAATAATGAAGCGAAAGAGCATAGGGCTATGTGCAAAGAACCAAGAGGCTGAAAGGGAGCAGACCGAAGGTTGAGGGGAGAAGAGGAAGAGCAGACCGAGGCAGGGGAGATTGAGGAAGAGCAGACCGAGGCAGGGGAGGCTGAAGGAAATGAGCTGATCCGGAGAGGAAGAAGAAGGAAAGAAAAAGAAAGGAAGGAAGGAGAAGAAGAAGAGAAAGGGGCTGGAAAAACAGCAGCAAACCAAGAGCTGAAGGAGGAAGAAGAAAAGCAATTGGGGCTGGGCTGGTGTGAGACCCCGTATATGTATAAGGGTATATATGTACATAGAAGTGTAAATAGAGTTGTACTATGAATTCATGAGTGAAGTATATGTGATGTAAGTCCACAAGTAATGTACACACTTGTAATGAGAGTGATAATCGTACGTACAAGTTTCATTATATATGAATGTGTAGTAATGGACTTAAACATGTGGAGAATGTGTGTAGAATGGATTTTGAATAGCTTGGTAAAATGGAAGTAAAATTGCATAAGATGTGCACTTCCATTTTAGTTTATATTAAGTACCATTGGTCATACAAAGATCCTACACAAGTTTTAATGTGTATGAAGTGAGGATGGATGCCATCTTCAAGTCTCAAAGATGAATGAATGACGAAATGATCATGGTAGCAAATTTAGGATGTTTGGTAAGTGTTGTTGCAGTGGAAATCTGGAAATTTTGAAGGGCAGATCGATCTCATGGGATGAGAGATCGATCTGGAAGAGCCAGAATGCTCTTATTTGGGCGAAAGAATAGAACAGATCGATCTCCAATGGACCAGATCGATCTCCTTAGCTCTCTGTTTGGGAGCAGATCGATCTCATGCTTCGACAGATCGATCTCATGCCTCAACAGATCGATCTCATGCTTCGACAGATCGATCTCAGGCTTAAAAATGCCGTGAAAAAGAGGGATTTTAATTGACCAGATCGATCTCCTATTGGACCAGATCGATCTCCTTAAGCTATTTCTATATAAGGAGTGCTGGAAATCAGAAAATTTCGGGAAAAACACAAACCTTCCACTTTCAACCCAAAAACCTAACATTCTCTCTCAAAAATCAGCCATTTTTAGTGAGGTTTGAAGAGAGACCATTAGAGACAAAGTTGTTCCTATCAAAGAGAAGAACAACATAGTTGGAAAGCATTTTCCCATTGTTGGTATTGGAGGAGTTAAGGGCATTGTCATTTGAGCAAGAAGAGAAATCAAATTTGGTAAGATTCTAACACTCCAACTATGGTACATTGTTTATTTAATTGATTTTGGAGTTGTTGGCATGAGTATAGATGGTTAGAAACTATCTAAATGCATTGGAATGATTTTGACCTAGAAATGGTTTAGTGTGAGAAAGTGAAATTGATGGAGATTAATGATGAATGAGATATGTAGAAATCATTAATAGTGATTGTGGTATGATTTTAAGATGTGGTTAGTGGATAAATTGTGAGGTTTACCTAAAAGAGGTAAAATGAGGGTTAAGGCATTTGTAAAATGCATAAGTAAATAATGTTGACTAGTGAGGTCAATTATGGGTTAAATACGTTAACTCAATCGATTTAATGAATGAATCACAGCTTCCGAGGATACGCCGAGGCGAGTTGAGCCAAGAGCGTGAGAAGCTAAAAGGAAAGGAGTCACACCAAGTAAATCGAGGTAAGGGAATTGTGTGGACTCTTAGAGATATTGTGCGCAATTTGGGCGCATAAATGTTTTGCTAGAATGCATGAGATTAGGAAATGTTGTTGTTGGGTGATTGAAGGGTAAAAGTTGGGAGTTTGAGAAATGTGCATGAAAACAAAAGCATATTGCTTTGAAAATCATGTTTTATTGCTTTTTAGCAAATGATTGGAAGGTTGGCTAACATTGAAATGATTTGCAAAAGAAATGAGTATGTTTTGGTTTTGTTAACCATATTTTGCAAGTTTTGAGCTACCTACATGATTTCGTGAGTATGAAAGAGTGCATGAGGCACTAGTTTTCACATGGATTTCATATTGTTTTGGCATTGTGCTTTGAGTTTGTCTCGCACTGGATGCCCACCTTGCATGTTGCCGTGATTGGAGCTTCGAGTAGACTTGGTGTCACATCGATTAAATAGGCTCACACGTGCATTATTTTGAGACATGGCATGTTAAAACAACCTGATGAGCCCGAACGAGGGATAAGGGTTGGAGATCCACCTGATGAGCCCGAACGAGGGATAAGGGATGGAGGAACAGCTGATGAGCCCGAACGAGGGATAAGGCTGGGGGTCCACGGAGTACGTTGTACCGTGCATGTAGCATGGAGTACATTGTACCGTGTTGTGATGTGATGTGCCGTCTTCGGACGAGATCTGCTATGGACCGGCGGGTAGAATTTGACCCACCTCCCGTGTGGAAGCAGATGGTGGTGATATCCTGCACACCTGATCCGTGTAGCCGGTATCACAGGTTATGTACATAAGCCTTGAGGTTATTACCTATTGTTGAACTGCCTATCTCACATGTCTAATGCTATTTGAGAATAAATCCATGTTTGAAGTGATTGTGGTCAGGAAAGCCCGAGGGATGGGTTGGGACCTGATGTTGAATTGATTTGTTAATGGTTTTTCTAAAGTGCACGGATGCATGATGTTTAATGCCATGCCTTATTGTGAAAATGCATGATGTTTAATGCCATGCTTTTATTGTGAATTATGCATGATGATTTATACCGTGCTTTGAGTTGAAATGTGCACTGAATTTTAATAGCATGAATGCTTTACATACCATTAACACAATCATACACTCATGTTTTGAGATAAACAATGAATTAAATGCTTTTGAGCATGGCATCACGATCATGTAGGTAGTACAGTATCTACCTGTTCGCATGATTGCCTTACTGAGCGTGTGGTTTGCTCACCCCCCTTATTTTCCCCCTCTCTACAGAGATTTGAGTATAGATTGAGCGTGACTGGAGGCGTTCCCTTTTTGGTAATCCGCTGCATCCCATCGCTAAAGGTATACACACTTGGATTATTTTGTATCTAAACTAGACATAGCACAGTAGCATTTTGTATGTATCTACTGGGGATGTAAAACAATGTAAACACATGTAACAACTCTGATATATATACATTTATACAAGTGTTTACTCATAAATAATGTTTCAAATTGAATTGGTATGGTGGAGTGAGTTAGACGTCGACACACAGCCCAACTGTTAAGCGTGTGGTTGTTCACGATCGAGGAAGGATGATTAAGGATTGATGCATGGAAATGCGAAAAATTTGTACGTATTTTGGTAAGTTGAGGGTCGTGACAGAAGTTGGTATCAGAGCTCGAGTTGGTTTGACGTGTGTCGTGTCTAAAATACTTAATAAGTGAAAAAAATTACATCCCCAAGTTACTGTGCTTGTTTAGATACAAATAGTATATGTCGATGGGTTGACTAAGTAATTGGTTGTGAATGTAGGGAACTGAGTAAGTATGCCTAATACCAGTCGCGGTAGAGGGATGAGAGCACAAGCTCGAGGCCGTAGAGGTAGGCCTGGGGGTCGTGTTGAGCCGGAAACACACGAGGCTCAGGAGGATGTTGAGGTGGAGGTCGACGTTGAGCACGCTCCACAGGGTCCAGAGGAGAGGCCCGAGAATACTGAGGCTCGCTTCGCGAGGATTGAGCGGAGCATTGAGATGATTTTGGAATTGGTCACTCAATCTTTACCTGGAGTTGGCGGTAGACAGAGTCCCGCTACACAGGGTGATGCCGAGCAGGCAGCAGCTCCTGAGGCACGGGCGAGGCAAGCCCAAGGACCTCAGACGACAGATACCCCACCCACACAGGATGTGCCTACGCCGGTTGCCATGCCAGGCAGTAGAGGTTGGGGATATGGATGTGATTTGGATAGACTGCGGCAGTTCCAGAAGTTTGGACCGCCGTCTTTCAGTGGAGTAAAGGACCCAGTGGCGGCTGAGGATTGGATCAATGAGATCGAGAAATTATATGGGTTCTTTGAGTGCACTACTACCGAGATGGTAGCATTTGCCGCTTTTATGCTGAAGGGATCAGCAGAACATTGGTGGAAATCCACCAGGCCTATTTTGAGAGCCCGGCAAACTGAGATCAGCTGGGATGTGTTTCTAGAGGCCTTCCGGAGACAGTATGTTCCGGATACCGCCCAGCGAAAGCTAAAGATGGCATTTTTGGGACTGACCCAAGGGAGCAGGACTGTGGACGAGTATGAGACTGCTTTTATATCCCTGGGCAGATATGATCCCAACACGATGAGTAATGAGGTCGAGAAGATCCAGAAGTTTGTAGATGGATTGAGACCAACCGTCAGGTCTAGATTGGTTCCCCTGGATATACCGACCTATGAGGAGGCAGTGCGCAGGGCGCAATTATGTGAACAAGATGTTGATAGAATCGCCTCGGAGTTTGGAAAGGTTGGTAAGATGAGGGACAGAGATAAGAAGAGACCTATGATGGATAGAGGCTTCAGCTATAAAGGAAGCAAGAGATTCTCTGGAAAGAGGCCGAGAATTGATGAGATCCGGGAGAGGACAGTTGATACTCCCATGTATCCGGCCATTGCTCCAGCTAAGGGAATCGTGATTGGAGGACCACGGCCTACTACAGAACAGTGTGGCAAGTGTGGTAAGTACCATGGTACTCGACCATGTTATGGACCTCAGGTTATATGCTTCAGATGTGGGAAGCCAGGGCACATAATCAGAGATTGCCCAGAGATGATAGAGAGAGCCCCACAGAAAGGCAAGGAGCCAGAGAGAGCTCCAGTTGGTACAGCTGCTCCGAGGAGGAAGGCTACAGCTGAAGAAAAGGGGAAGCAAGCAGTGGGTGTAAGCAGAGGACGAGTGCACGCACTGGATCAGGATACTGCAGATCAGTCATCAGATGTGGTAAAAGGTACCATCCAAATCTTTGATTTAGAAGCTTATGTACTGTTTGATCCTGGTGCCACGCATTCCTTTATTTCGCCATCCTTTGCATGTAAATTGTTGAAGCATGTAAAACCCACGTTGCTTGATAAGATGTTGTTGATATCTACCCCTATGAATGATAGTCAGTTGACTGAGCATATATATAGGGATTGTAAAATGAAGATAGGAGGTAAAGAGATGGCAGCCGATCTAATTTTATTAAACATGAGTGATTTTGATGTGATCCTAGGAATGGATTGGTTGGCTGCCAATCATGTTGTTATGGATTGTCATGCTAAAACCTTGATGTTTCCAAAGATAGACAATCTTGTAGTTAATTTTGTGAAATGAAATTAAAGAACATGATTTTTATAAGTGTGATGAGTATAATCTTGATACATGATGTATGAAAGATAAATTTGATTTCATTTATGTATGTGATGAGATGATTTATGATACTAATGGTGGAAAGAATAATGTGAAGGATTCATCGCTTTTGTGATTGAGATGGATAAGGCACGTCCGGAATTGGAAGACATACCAGTGGTTAGGGAATTTCCAGATGTCTTTCCGGATGAGTTACCAGGGTTACCTCCAGATAGGGAGATGGAGTTTGGTATAGATTTGGCACCTGGTACAGAGCCGATGTCCAAGCCACCATACAGGATGGCTCTAGTTGAGTTAGAGGAGTTAAGGAAACAATTACAAGAGTTGCTGGAGAAGGGGTTCATCAGGCCGAGCGTCTCACCTTGGGGAGCACCGGTTCTGTTTGTAAGGAAGAAGGATGGAAGCCTCCGACTGTGTATAGACTACCGGTTGTTGAATAAGGCCACCATCAAGAATAAGTATCCCCTCCCACGCATCGATGATTTGTTGGATCAGCTTAAGGGAGCGCAGGTCTTTTCCAAGATAGATCTGAGATCAGGGTACCATCAGTTGAAGATACGAGGTGGAGATGTACCCAAGACAGCTTTTCGCACCCGGTATGGACATTATGAGTTTATGGTTATGCCATTCGGGTTGACGAATGCTCCTGCAGCTTTTATGTCTTTGATGAATGAGGTATTCCACCAGTACTTGGATCGATTTGTTATTGTGTTTATTGATGATATACTGGTGTATTCAAGGTCTAGAGAGGAGCATGAGAGGCATCTAAGGATAGTGCTACAAACCCTCCGAGAGAAGAACTTGTACGCTAAACTCAGTAAGTGTGACTTTTTGTGGGAACAGATCTCTTTTCTGGGTCACATAGTATCAAAGGATGGAGTATCAGTGGATCCATCTAAGATTGAGGCCGTAGTTCAATGGCAGAGACCCCAGACAGTGACAGAGATCAGAATTTTCCTGGGTTTAGCTGGGTATTATCGAAGGTTTGTAGAGGGATTTTCGAGGTTAGCTGCTCCTTTGACACGTCTCACGAGGAAAAATGTAGAGTTTGTGTGGGATAAAAAGTGCGAAGACAGTTTTGAGGAGTTGAAAAGGAGATTAACTACAGCTCCAATACTCACCATTCCTACCAGCTCAGGAGGTTTCTCGGTGTATGCGGATGCTTCACACCTAGGACTGGGCTGTGTATTGATGCAGGATGGGAAGGTAGTAGCCTATGGATCAAGACAGTTAAAGGATCATGAGAGGAACTACCCGACCCATGACTTGGAGTTGGCAGCGGTGGTGTTTGCGCTGAAGATATGGCGCCACTACCTCTATGGTGAGAGATTTCAGATTTATACAGATCATAAGAGCCTTAAGTACCTGTTCTCACAGAAAGAGTTGAACATGAGACAGAGGAGATGGCTCGAGTTGTTAAAGGATTATGATTGTGAAATCCTATACCACCCGGGTAAAGCAAATGTGGTTGCTGATGCATTGAGTAGGAAGCATCTCGGGATGGCATCATTCATGATGATCAGGGAACACGAGCTGTTGGAACAGTTCATGAACCTCAGTTTGGATATGACCCCGCCTGACGCTGATAGTGGATTTATGATAGCTAGCCTGCAGTTGGAACCGGATCTGGTAGATCGAATCCGACAGGCTCAGCGAGTTGATCAGCAGTGTAGTGATATTGTCGGGCAGATACAGAGGGGTATAGAGACGGACTTTAGGTTGAGTTCGGATGGATTGTTGAGGTTCAGAGGTAGGATATGTGTTCCTGATGACGCAGAGATCAAAAGGTTGATCCTGACAGAGGCTCACTCATCGAAGTATACGATACATCCAGGGGGTACCAAAATGTATCAAAACCTTCGAAAGGTTTATTGGTGGTCGGGAATGAAAAAGCACATTGCTGAATATGTTGCTAAGTGTCTCGTTTGTCAGCAGGTAAAGGTAGAGCATCAGAAGCCTGCAGGGTTATTGCAGCCTCTACCGATACCGACATGGAAGTGGGAGCATGTCACCATGGATTTTGTGATGGGATTGTCGAGGACCCGGAGAGGTCATGATGCCATATGGGTGATTGTGGATCGGTTAACGAAATCAGCCCATTTTCTAGCTATGAGAGCTACCGATACTCTGAGCCAGTTGGCGAACCTATATGTGCACGAGATAGTGAGGCTACATGGAATTCCAGTGAGCGTTGTTTTTGATAGGGATGCCCGCTTCACTTCCCACTTTTGGGAACATTTTCAGGAAGCGATGGGGACCCAGTTGAATTTTAGCACCGCGTTTCATCCTCAGACAGATGGTCAGTCAGAGAGGACTATACAGACCCTGGAGGACATGTTGAGAGCGTGTGCATTGGATTTTGGAGGCTCCTGGGATGACCATTTGCCACTCGCAGAGTTCGCGTATAATAACAGTTTTCATGCGAGTATCGGGATGGCACCATATGAGGCATTGTATGGGCGTAGATGTCGTTCCCCTATTGGATGGGAAGAGGTTGGTGACAGACAGATCTTTGCTCCCGACTTGGTTAGACAAGCCTCTGAGGACGTCCAATTGATATGTGAGAGGTTACGGACAGCGCAGAGCAGGCAAAAGAGTTATGCTGACAAGAGACGGAGACCACTAGAGTTTGAGGTGGGTGAGTCAGTGTTTTTGAAAGTTTCCCCTTCGAAGGGAATTATGAGATTTGGGAAGAAGGGAAAGTTGAGCCTTCGATATATAGGGCCATTTGAGATACTTGATAAGGTGGGAGACAAGGCCTATAGGTTGGCATTGCCACCAGAGTTGGCAAGTGTGCACAACGTCTTCCACGTATCCATGTTGAGGAAGTATCACCCGGACCCGGCACATGTGATAAGATATGAGCCTTTGGAGCTCAATGAGGGTATGACATATGTTGAGAAGCCAGTTCGGGTATTGGACAGAAAAGAGAAAGTGTTGAGGACAAAGACAATTCGCTTGGTGAAGATACTTTGGCAACATCACACTGTGGAAGAAGCCACATGGGAATTTGAGAATTTGATGCGGGAGAGGTATCCCGAGTTGTTCACAGAATAATTGGTTCCAATTTGGAGGACCAAATTTTCTAAGTGGGGGAGAATGTGAGACCCCGTATATGTATAAGGGTATATATGTACATAGAAGTGTAAATAGAGTTGTACTATGAATTCATGAGTGAAGTATATGTGATGTAAGTCCACAAGTAATGTACACACTTGTAATGAGAGTGATAATCGTACGTACAAGTTTCATTATATATGAATGTGTAGTAATGGACTTAAACATGTGGAGAATGTGTGTAGAATGGATTTTGAATAGCTTGGTAAAATGGAAGTAAAATTGCATAAGATGTGCACTTCCATTTTAGTTTATATTAAGTACCATTGGTCATACAAAGATCCTACACAAGTTTTAATGTGTATGAAGTGAGGATAGATGCCATCTTCAAGTCTCAAAGATGAATGAATGAGGAAATGATCATGGTAGCAAATTTAGGATGTTTGGTAAGTGTTGTTGCAGTGGAAATCTGGAAATTTTGAAGGGCAGATCGATCTCATGGGATGAGAGATCGATCTGGAAGAGCCAGAATGCTCTTATTTAGGCGAAAGAATAGAACAGATCGATCTCCAATGGACCAGATCGATCTCCTTAGCTCTCTGTTTGGGAGCAGATCGATCTCATGCTTCGACAGATCGATCTCATGCCTCAACAGATCGATCTCATGCTTCGACAGATCGATCTCAGGCTTAAAAATGCCGTGAAAAAGAGGGATTTTAAGGGACCAGATCGATCTCCTATTGGACCAGATCGATCTCCTTAAGCTATTTCTATATAAGGAGTGCTGGAAATCAGAAAATTTTGGGAAAAACACAAACCTTCCACTTTCAACCCAAAAACCTAACATTCTCTCTCAAAAATCAGCCATTTTTAGTGAGGTTTGAAGAGAGACCATTAGAGACAAAGTTGTTCCTATCAAAGAGAAGAACAACATAGTTGGAAAGCATTTTCCCATTGTTGGTATTGGAGGAGTTAAGGGCATTGCCATTTGAGCAAGAAGAGAAATCAAATTTGGTAAGATTCTAACACTCCAACTATGGTACATTGTTTATTTAATTGATTTTGGAGTTGTTGGCATGAGTATAGATGGTTAGAAACTATCTAAATGCATTGGAATGATTTTGACCTAGAAATGGTTTAGTGTGAGAAAGTGAAATTGATGGAGATTAATGATGAATGAGATATGTAGAAATCATTAATAGTGATTGTGGTATGATTTTAAGATGTGGTTAGTGGATAAATTGTGAGGTTTACCTAAAAGAGGTAAAATGAGGGTTAAGGCATTTGTAAAATGCATAAGTAAATAATGTTGACTAGTGAGGTCAATTATGGGTTAAATACGTTAACTCAATCGATTTAATGAATGAATCGCAGCTTCCGAGGATACGCCGAGGCGAGTTGAGCCAAGAGCGTGAGAAGCTAAAAGGAAAGGAGTCACACCAAGTAAATCGAGGTAAGGGAATTGTGTGGACTCTTAGAGATATTGTGCGCAATTTGGGCGCATAAATGTTTTGCTAGAATGCATGAGATTAGGAAATGTTGTTGTTGGGTGATTGAAGGGTAAAAGTTGGGAGTTTGAGAAATGTGCATGAAAACAAAAGCATATTGCTTTGAAAATCATGTTTTATTGCTTTTTAGCAAATGATTGGTAGGTTGGCTAACATTGAAATGATTTGCAAAAGAAATGAGTATGTTTTGGTTTTGTTAACCATATTTTGCAAGTTTTGAGCCACCTACATGATTTCGTGAGTATGAAAGAGTGCATGAGGCACTAGTTTTCACATGGATTTCATATTGTTTTGGCATTGTGCTTTGAGTTTGTCTCGCACTGGATGCCCACCTTGCATGTTGCCGTGATTGGAGCTTCGAGTAGACTTGGTGTCACATCGATTAAATAGGCTCACACGTGCATTGTTTTGAGACATGGCATGTTAAAACAACCTGATGAGCCCGAACGAGGGATAAGGGTTGGAGATCCACCTGATGAGCCCGAACGAGGGATAAGGGATGGAGGAACAGCTGATGAGCCCGAACGAGGGATAAGGCTGGGGGTCCACGGAGTACGTTGTACCGTGCATGTAGCATGGAGTACATTGTACCGTGTTGTGATGTGATGTGCCGTCTTCGGACGAGATCTGCTATGGACCGGCGGGTAGGATTTGACCCACCTCCCGTGTGGAAGCAGATGGTGGTGATATCCCGCACACCTGATCCGTGTAGCCGGTATCACAGGTTATGTACATAAGCCTTGAGGTTATTACCTATTGTTGAACTGCCTATCTCACATGTCTAATGCTATTTGAGAATAAATCCATGTTTGAAGTGATTGTGGTCAGGAAAGCCCGAGGGATGGGTTAGGACCTAATGTTGAATTGATTTGTTAATGGTTTTTCTAAAGTGCACGGATGCATGATGTTTAATGCCATGCCTTATTGTGAAAATGCATGATGTTTAATGCCATGCTTTTATTGTGAATTATGCATGATGATTTATACCGTGCTTTGAGTTGAAATGTGCACTGAATTTTAATAGCATGAATGCTTTACATACCATTAACACAATCATACACTCATGTTTTGAGATAAACAATGAATTAAATGCTTTTGAGCATGGCATCACGATCACGTAGGTAGTACAGTATCTACCTGTTCGCATGATTGCCTTACTGAGCGTGTGGTTTGCTCACCCCCCTTATTTTCCCCCTCTCTACAGAGATTTGAGTATAGATTGAGCGTGACTGGAGGCGTTCCCTTTTTGGTAATCCGCTGCATCCCATCGCTAAAGGTATACACACTTGGATTATTTTGTATCTAAACTAGACATAGCACAGTAGCATTTTGTATGTATCTACTGGGGATGTAAAACAATGTAAACACATGTAACAACTCTGATATATATACATTTATACAAGTGTTTACTCATAAATAATGTTTCAAATTGAATTGGTATGGTGGAGTGAGTTAGACGTCGACACACAGCCCAACTGTTAAGCGTGTGGTTGTTCACGATCGAGGAAGGATGATTAAGGATTGATGCATGGAAATGCGAAAAATTTGTACGTATTTTGGTAAGTTGAGGGTCGTGACAGCTGGGCTGACCGAGAGAGAAGAAAGGAAAGGAGAAAAGAAAAAAAAAAGAAAAGAATAAAGGAGAAAGCTGGAAATTAGAGAAAAAAAAAAGGTAAAATGTATATATGTATATATGTTTTTTTAATGTATATGTATATATATTTGTTGTATACATAAGCATGCTAGTATAGATTAAGTTAACAAAAAATGAGAGAGATGTGAAATAGACAAAATATATATATATATACATATATTTATGTAATGATGAATAACGAAATTAAATGATAAAATGTATGTGTGTATATACTTAGGTGTATATAAAAATAAGTGTATAAGATAAATGTGTGTGTTAGTATATGTACATACAAAGAATATATACACGTGATAAGGACAAATGAAAACAAATAAATATATATAGGAGTATATATATATATATATGTGTGTGTGTGTGTGTGTGTGTGTGTGTGTGTGTGTGTATACATGTAGATGTATATAATAAATGTGTATGTTAATATTTGTATGTACAAAATATATATATATATATATATAGTAATGAAAATATATAAATGTGAGATCTGAGAATTTCAGACATATTTAATGATGTAATAAGAATTTGAAGTGTAATTTATTGAGCTAAGTGAATTGTGGGAATTATAATTGGAGATTTATATGTTAAGTGTGTAAAATGAGCATGAAGTATGAGGACAGATCGATCTGGGAGAAGGAGAGATCGATCTGGTGAGTTAAAAATGACGAGGAAAGGGAAATTTGAGGAGCAGATCGATCTCCAATGGAAGAGATCGATCTCCTGATGAATCTGTTTGAGAAGGGATCGATCTCATGAGGAAGAGATCGATCTCCAAATGCTTCTGTTTGGGGAGAAGATCGATCTCTTCAGGAGCAGATCGATCTCATAAAGCCATAAAGAGATCGATCTCACCCCTCGACAGATCGATCTCCTAGGCATAAAATTGCCCAGATCGTCCCCAAATTTCAAACGCAGATCGATCTCATCAAGAGGCAGATCGATCTCCTACCTCCAGTCTATATAAGGAACCCGTGTTTTCTCTGCAATTTCACTTTCTCTCTCTTCCAAAACCCATTTCCACCGAAAACTTAGTTTCTCACTCCTCCAAATCACCCATTTCCGGCCGAATCAGCTATTGTGGTAAGAAGGAAAGTTGTTCATCATCAAGGGGAGAACAACATACTTGGAAATCGAAGGACGAATCGGATCGAGGCGTGAGTTGTGCGTCTCACAAACTTTGGGTAATTTCTAAACCTCGATCTTGATATTTGAGCTGATTTTGATGTTATTGGTGGTTGTAATTGTGTTGAAATAGTTGAGAAATGATTAGGGATTGATGAATTGCAATGTAGTTGGAGTAATATAGATATTTGGTGATTTTGGTAATTTTGAGAATTGTGCTATAAATGGAAATATAGACAATATGGAGAATTAGCCTAGATAATTGGCATGAGGAATGTAGGACATTGAGATATTGTGAATGAGGTTGTAGTTTAGGGTTGAGTTACGAGAAATCGAGAGATTTGAGGAGTTATGAGCAATTATGCTCGATTTTGAGAATTGAGGTTTATGTGATGTTGAGTATTGATGTTTTAACATCGTTTGGACAGCTCGGGAGTTCCAGAGTGGAATGCGAGGCTAGTCCGTGATACGGGGGAACGATTGCACTATACGAGGTGCAAAGAGGTAAGGGAAATCTAAACCATTTGTGTATGTGAATTGCAAACTGTTTTAGCATGATTTGTGGTTTATAAAACAAGCATGTTGAGTGTTTTGTGTTGAGATTAAATTGCACACGATTTTATAGCCGGTTGGAGCCCAATGTTTTATGAGTTTATAACTGGGCTCTACGTTAAGGCAATATTGTGATTTGAGAAATGTGTGCGTGTGCTTTGCCGGTTGGAACTCGGTTTTATTACGTTTTGTGTTGAGTACAAAACGATTTCAAATGAGTTTTATGAGAGAAAACCATTACGAGTTCTACGTGAAGGCAAACCAGTCTTATGTGATAAGACTTAGGTGTGTAGTTGTGAGTACACACCGGGCATTGCTCTGGTAGCATGTAAGCCCAAATTTCTTCTCCGTTCTGGTAACGTGAGAATAACCTATTCTGTGGCTGTGCCACGTTATACCCCATTGGTGGCTGTGCCACGTTGAGAAAACCCCATTGGTGGCTGTGCCACGTTATACCCCATTGGTGGCTGTGCCACGTTATACCCCATTGGTGGCTGTGCCACGTTGAGAAAACCCCATTGGTGGCTGTGCCACGTTGAGATACCCCATTGGTGGCTGTGCCACGTTATACCCCATTGGTGGCTGCGCCACGTTGAGAAACCCTATTCTGTGGCTATGCCACGCGAGAAATCAATTCAGTGGCTTTGCCACGTGTGTTTTGTGGCCATGCCACGTGAGAAATTAAATCAGTGGCTATGCCACGTGTGTTTTGTGGCTGTGCCACGTGCATTATATTTACTGTGATTTTATCACGTTATTTGAGAAAGCGTTTTAACGCGTTATTTTCACATGCTTTGTTATTGCTCTAGAGTGAGCCTTTTACTTCATGTTTTCACATGACTTGACACATGAGAGTGTCGTTTTGAGTATTTTCATGCTATGGTTTTCAAATGAGTTTCACATACAAATAAACCTTTTGTGATGTGTATTTTGGTTTATGAAATGAGTTCCTTACCCCCTTTACTGAGCGATTTAGAAGCTCACCCTGTTTTCCTTTCCCCCCAGAGTTCTTCAAGTGAATAAGGACTTCCCTGCGACGTACGGAGTAGTGGCTAGTGGAGGATTCGAGCTCCAGGCTATATATTTTGTACTTTGAGGTATATTTATCTTTTCATGTACCCAGACTATTATTGTAATTGCAGACACTCGTTGTACAACATTATATGGGATGTATTAGGATTAATTAACTTGGAATTGAGTATTTGTATACGGTACAATATACGTTATATTATGTTGAGATCCTGAGGCATGATAATTATGATGATGTATGACACTGCACAGGAATGCACCTTTAATTGTGAATTAGTGAGTAAAAAGTTTTAAATTAGCCCTATTTTCCGCATTTTCGGGGCGTGACAATAAACGTGTGTGTTAGCCTAGGTATGTACAATAATACGTACACACGAAGTAGTAACGAATAGGTTACGATTTTAACGCAATTCGGACAATTCGCATGAATAGGGTGCTAAGTATACAATTTCGGTGTAGGTGATCGTAGAAGGAATTAAACGAGGTACTAGGAGGCGTCACCACTCGAATTCAGGATTTTCGATAGATCGAGGTAAGGGGTGTAATTTAAGATGGTAATGGTATCCCTACCCTTAGACTCTGATTTATTTATGTGTTTTCGAGCCTTCTCGTGCAACCCTTGATTGTAAAACAAAACTCAACACCTATTAAACCCAAGTTTTATTTGGTTATGTTTTCGAGATAAAGAAATGCCATATGAAATTAAATGCATAGTTTCAAGCATGATTTCTGAATAAAGGTTACAGTTTTGACTTATGTATGAATTGATTTCATGTTTTTGAAAGAAATGAAATTTGGTATGTGAACACATGCTTAAGAAATGAAATTTGTTTTCGAAAGGTGATTATGGGGGCCACCTTTTGAGTCCTATGGGAACAAAGTGCCACACAATCTTTCTGTTTTATGAAAGAGTTTTCAGATCACAAGAAATTCGATTTTATTACTCGGTATGAGTTTACGGGTTATAAAACCTAAGAAAGACTTTGAAAACTCTGTTTTGAGACGAAAAGGTAATGTATAGTGGAATTGTGGGGGCCACCACTTGAGTCCGACGGGAGCAAAGTGCCACGCGGTTCACAATGATATGCAATCGTGGGAGCCACCTCTTGGGTTCTGTGGGAGAAAAGTGCCACACAGTTTGAGTGACTGTGGGGGCCACCTCTTCGGTCCTACAGATGCAAAGTGCCTCACGGTCAATGCATTTTTGTCATGCTCGCCTTTGTGGCGTCTGAACTTCGCCTGTGTGGCATCTGAACTTCGCCTTCGTGGCATCTGAACTTCGCCTGTGTGGCGTCTGAACTTCGCCCTTGTGGCGTCTGAACTTCACCTTCGGGTGTCTGAACGCTGTATGACCTTGATCCCGTCTACAGCCTTACCATGGCCATAGGTTCTGAATTCCCTCTACGGAGGATGATTTTGTTATTACCGCATGATGATTTGTTATTGCCGCATGATGACTTTTGTTATTGTCGCATGATAATTATATAGGCCGATGTAGTCTCTATCTGAATTAAACTCTGTTTTCAGAATCTGATTTTATAATATGTGATTTTGACATATATTCTTATTTTGGAATTTTGAATATACGAAAAGTTTATGTAATATCTGTTAAGTTCAATTACTTAAAAAATTACGTTTTGAATCATGATGTTTCCGATTTTTCTTAATTTTGAATGTCCTTTATATTAGTTTCAGAAAGAAATCATTATATGTATATTTATGTTTTCTACATATTTGAATCACTAAGACCGTTTTAAATGCATTCTTCTTACTGGGCTTTTTCCCGAAAGCTCACCCCTCTACCTCTCAGACTATTTGCAGTGATCCGTGGGCGTTACCTGCCACGTACACAACGTAGGTTGTGGGAAAGAGCTACCCTAGGCTACTTTTTATACACGCAGCAAAGGTATACAATTACATTCCTTTACCAGACATATTTGTACGCACAGACACATATATTGGGAATATTTTTGTTGGGATGTAATTTGTAAGGAAAATGATGTAAAGATTATTATTTTTGGGATTAGGTTTTAAGATGATTGGTATTTAATCGAAATGGATGTATTGAGTTGTAAATGTGGATTGGAAAAGTGTGCTTGGTAGTTGTGGATATCTAGGGTTGTCAAAACAATTGAATTGCAGGTGGGTAGGCTCATATATAAGTCGTTATGCTGCCGAAATTTCTATCGGCTATATAAGTCAAAGTATGAAGTTTAAATACAAATTCGGATATAGAATTAGGAAAAATGATTTGACACTGAACAAGAATACAACCTAAGTGAATAAGGGAACAAGTGGGTAAATTAAGTTCAAAAAAAAAAATTTTCCCCGATTTTCAAGGGTCAAGGGTCGTTACAAAAAAAATGTTGCTTGTTCCTTAAATTACATCCCATAGGTAACATATATCAAATTATAAACATACATCTGTGCATACAACTGTCTAAAGATAAATAAGAAAATGGGGACGAATACCTAACACAATACAAAAGCTAGCCTCGGGAGCCTTATGTCCACCAACTTAAAGTACGTACTCTGTTACGTCACTACAAATAATTTGAAAGTGGAAGGGGTAAGCTTTTAGGAAAACCCAACAAAAAATGCATTTAAAATTTAATAGCATCAAAACAATTTAGGAATATTATGATGTTGTAAAAATCAAAGTGTGCATTCAAAATATTCAAATGTTTCCAAACTCATAATCAAAGTAAAGTCAAAATCATATTTCACATATGCAAATCAAATATAAGTTCAAAAATCAAACCATAATATTTCACTTAACTTTCTAACAATTCAAATAAAGTTCGAAGTTTAATCACAATGTTCAAATCATACTTCTAATGGAGACTAGGCAAGAGTTCCTTATAGCGTCATCCAATCATATAGTCAAATGTCCCCAATAAAGGGAGAATAAATATCGATGGTCATGGTAGGCTGTAGACTGGATCAGGGTAGTACAACAATTCTCAAAGTCAATCTCAAAATAAAATAACTATCATACAACTAAGGCACGAGCACCAATAGCGCTCACCGTGTGGGTAATCATATATAACATGTCACGTGGACAAGAACATCGAATATAAGTTCGCCATAAGGCGTTGCATGGCATGCTCATGGCATGCACTCTGGGTGGCCTATGTCTCAAACCTTTTCAAACATAGTCACACATTATCTCAAATTAGTACATCAAACACTTTAAAATATTTAGGCATGATTATTTCAAAGTATAATAGGGAATCAAATCGTATTTTTAAACTTCTTTGTTTTTCTCTACTGTTTCTTGATTTGTTATTTTTGTTCTTGTTGTTGTTCGTGTTCTTTTTTTCGGTGAGATTCATATCATCATACTGCTAGGAATCACAAATTTTATATAATCGGTAGCTTAATTTTTTCAATAAAAACACTAAGGATGTTAAAAGTAATACTACTAGAAATCACAAATTTTATTTATGACCAGTAGTCTAATTTTATCCAAATTTAATATTATAACTCAAGACATCTTATCCAAATAAAAGAAATGGGTACATTTCCATGCCACGATCACACAAAACAGTATGTAGTTAAGCAATATATAAATTGCTACAACTATAATTTGACACAGTTCTCTTCCTTTTACAATTCATGTTACAACCACGATAATATATCCAAATATCACCAACTCCAACTTTTTGACTGAAATTTTATCAACCATTAATTAGAAGAAGTTAAAGAGAAAGCAATCAAAAAACTTTTTATAAGACATTGAATGGAAAACCAATAAGGTGATTATGTGGAACAATTTGTTTCATTCGTAATTAAGATAATTGACTTCACTGATTAAAGACAAAAGAAGAGACTCGTTTGCTTATTAACACTAGGTTAAAGCTTAATACACAAATTCGCACGAGCCAAGCTTAGATGATTGATCACCAAAAGTGAATTAAAGAAGGTTGAAGCTTAGAAGGTTTCAAAAAGCTTGAATGACACAAGAAAAATAAAAACAGATGATTTTTGTAGCAATCGTAAGTTCAGTTAGGAAACAATAAACATAGACACTGCAACATGAGATGAAAATAAGCATAGAGGGAGGGGATTAGTGAACACTTCAATTTTATGGCACATATTAAGTGAAACTAACTTATAATTTTAAGAAAAACCATGACATCAGTTGCGACAGATCGAGAACCCATCGCCTAATTGATTGCTAGTCAGATTGTCCAAAACTGGTGCACTGTTTACAAAGGAAAGGATAACAAAACCATATGCTTAAAAGCGCAAAGGTGTTTAAAATGTCTACTCTTCCTTTGTGGCTGATCCACCGTTCTTTTTATTACTCTTCTTATCATACCTCTTGTTTCTCAAGACCTTAAGGTCCATCTAAATTATCAAAATAGAAGAAATTATTAAGAAAAACAAAAGGCAAAATAAAGAAAAAAGAATGATAATTATAATAAAAATGAGCAAAAAATACAAACCCCTTTGATAGGAGTGTTTCGTGCCTTCTGGGTTTATTGATCTCAGTCTTGTGGGCTTTGTAAGACTGATTATGGGCCATTTGATTCTTGGATTTCGCCATCTCTAAACAACTAATACTGACCATTTAATCGAAAAATCTTTAATAGTAATAGTAGTATTTTTTACTGAATCTGTAAATCAACTCAATAAATTGCAGAATGAGATAATGAAATAGAAGGTCATACAACCTATAAAAGACAAGCAAAGAATGGAGATTCTCGACGCTATTATGGAGTTTTTTTTTTAGGGTTCATGTAGCGTAGAAAATAATGAGGGCTTATGTAAGTAGAAATGTCGATGGAAATTTATTACCGTGGATGTGTGCCTCCTCCTCATTTTAATTGCGTTGGGTACTAGTAATTTTATTTTTTCAAATTAATTAATTAATAATAATAATTTCTTTTAATATGATTTATATATATTTACAATTGAATAAATTTTTATATACAAGTAATTTTAATCATATTGAGAGTTTATTGATTATAATACAAAATATTTTATGATTTTTTTAGCTTGGCTTGAGCTTGATTTGTTTGATTTAATCATTCATTTTTAAGTAGATTATTGAATTATTAAATCAATATCTTTAACATAAATTATGATCAAATATATTTGTATGTTTAACTTGATATGAATATAGAATTTTAAAGCTTGTTTATACAAACAAATTTTGAAACACATAAATTTAGTAGACAAAACATTTGAATACTATTTATTTATTTGCATGTGTTTTTTTTTCCTCAATCTCTTGTATATTTACCTCATCATAATAACTTTCTTCTTTTTTTTGGCATAATATAAACCGGCACATGACAGTTATTGATGCCAAAAAGGTTGTTAGACTTGTTAAGGATGGACAAGTTGCTTCTTCTTTGAATCAACCTACAAAATAAAGTCCACTTAGGTTGTTCCTAATGAAACCTATTCTAATGTTTAAGTCAGTGAAGAGCCTGAGTGTTGGGTGTTTGGAAAAGAAGATATTGAAAAGTATCAAAGTTAAGAAAAGTATCCAAATCTAGTAATATGAGAGATCTCCCTTTTTATAAGCTCTTCTCACGTGGTATCCTAAGATGTCTGCCTGAATTATGCGAACATGGTAGATCATGGCTGGATATGAGGAGCGTGATGCCTGAATTATGCGGACATGGTACATCATGACTGGATATAAGGAGCATGGGCGATTATGTTATATCATAGCTAGGGGTGTAAGCAATACAGTGGTGCTCGCAAGCTACTTGGACTCGATTCAAACAAAACTCGAATTCGGATCGATTTTAGTCGATTCGAGCTTGAGCTCGAGCTACTCGAGCTATCGAGCGAGTCGAATTCGAGCACTTAGATACCCGACTCAAGTAGCTCACGAGTCTAATCGAGCCTCGAGTTTTTATATATTTTAACAATATATATTATTATATAATAATATTTATATAATGAGTGTAAGAGCGAACTGAGTTCGAGCTCGAATCGAGCTTTAGAATCGAGCTCGAATTCGAGCAAAAAATCGAACTTATATAATCGAACCTAATCAAGCGAGCTCGAGTAGCTCGAACTCGATTTCGAGCCGAGCTCGAGTTTAAAAAATAAGGCTCGACCGAGCTCGAGTCGAGTATCGAGTACCGAATTTTCGAATCAAATTCGAGTTTAAGCACTTCACTGTATCGACTCGGTTCGACTCGATTACACCCCTAATCATGGTTGAATAAGTGTGAGAGTGGACGGTCATAATATACACTAAGCTATGGTCCCCATTACTTCTAGAGAGCTTGGGCCCAATGTCTCCTTTGAGGCCTTTGGTTGGTTAGCCTACAGAGTGCTTGGGCTTTTCATTAGCTGATTGACCATGTCTGAGCTGAATAAACAAGTACTAACATCAGTAAGTGTTGACATGATTGACAACGCAACATTTTATGTAACACTTCTAAAGACATTATTAGTCACCTGATTTAAAGTGATTTTTGTCATTAAAATCGAATCAATTTGATTCAAAATCAAAGATAAAATCAAAAGGATCAAAAACAAAATTTAGAGATATTTTATCAGAATATTTCAAACACCGAGCAAAATTATGTCACTAAATATTAAACTATCCCAAATTTTAACCCGTTAAGTTGAAATCCAATACCATAATTTTTTTTTAAAATCTATTAAGTAACATCTAAACCTGCTAATAAGAAAATGCTAGTGGTGTTAGTAGGCTTCTAACTATATAGTTTAAAGTTGTTAATTGTTAATTTTAAATCCCAGAAAAACTTCCTTCTTCAACTAAATCATAATTATTTTTAAATTTATCAAAAACATCTTATCTTTGATAAAAAGATTCCACGTGATTAATTTCTTATCACTAAAATGTTCATGTGTAAATTCAATACAATATGAGAAAGATATAGAAAAAAGATAGCCATGATTCCATGATTGATATCATTTTCACATGAGAGATAGATAATGAAGTTAAAAAGAAATATAGTAATTGATAAGAGTTATGCTAAAAGTTATTGGGCTTTGAAATAAGATATAATAAAGAATATTGAGCCTAAAAGTAGATTGAGCCCAAGACGAAAGATGACTCAAATTGACTATGAAAGACTTATTATGAGATCAAGGGTTATAATGATAAGTATGCGCAAAACAACTTCTATAAATAGGTCACTGGTATCATTTTTATATTTTAAGCTCTATTTTATTTATTGAAATTCCATCCAAATCTTATTTAACTTAAATATCGAAGTGTGCGGATAAGGGTTTCCTCTGCGTCCCTTTAATCATTTTCTATTTTATGGAGTTCTTGGAGACAAGCTAGAATGAATATTGAGATTTCGATTTTATCATTAATTGATTGTCATAAATAAGTAACAATAATTGACGTCGTCTATAAAAATTGAGATAAACTATGTGTCCATCACATTTCGATGTGATTTCGAAATACTCAACTTGAAAATAGGTTAGCTTTAAATTTCCTACAACTTTTTTATGAAAATATTGAAATGCTATGAATAAAACCGATTCTTTAAATATTATTCAAAATTCTTCTCCGTTCAAAATCCGAAAAATATTTTAAAAAAAAAGCATAAAATTCATTCTCAGTTTGCAAACAATATATTGTGTCTTAAAATTTTCATTTTATACAATATTTTGCTTCAAAATAATGCTTGGACTTCGTGGATCCACTCTTAAGCATATAAAATATTATCATTGAATGAAAAAAAAAAATTCATTAAAATGTGAGAGATTTTTGTCAAAAGCAATAAGAAATCCGACACTGCCGCGTAACAAAGTTGGATCTTAAAATTACATATATATATATATATATATATATATAAAATAAAAGATCTAAGTGCGTGTCTTCTGGAAATTGAAAAACCTGTAGCTCTCACGCCCAATAGCAAAAACGAGTCTCTTGAAAAAATAAATAAATAAATAAAATCTATCAATCAGCGTCAATTTCCTGTCCCACTATTTTATATTACTTTATTTAAGAATTTTATTTGAAAGAAAAATAGAAATAGAAAAACCATATACAGAAAAATAGAAATAGAAAGACCACAAACCCTTGTGGTGGCTGATGTGTGTCCGTGAAGCATTATCTTGAAAAGCTTTTTAGCTCTGGAAATGGGTTTCAGTCACCCATAAGCTGTCTTCACAACTCGCATCTTCATTTCGCGGTCAACACTTGCTATCGTTATCATCATCGAAATCAACCTCGTTCATGGGTTTTGCACTCACTTTTCTGCTTCTAATTTCTATGAGAAACAGTGTTGTTCTCGATATAAGCCTATTGTCTATTCCAAGAGGGTACCAGGTTTGAAAGAGGCCATGAGAATAAGAGGAGAGCGTGAATGCAAACGCCGATATTGGTAGGATTAGAGAGGAACAAAGGGTGAAATTTGACGATTGTTGATTCTAAGCTCTGGGTCAGGTTGGCCCTCCTAAATAGTCCACGACCTTGGAAACAAAGCATGAGAACTGATTTGCCACCATTTGACCCTCTTAAGCGTTGAAGCTCACCTCTTAGCCTCTTCCAATGCTTCCTGCCCCTATACCATCTAAAGGAACGCCATGATCACATGAAACCAGGCCCAAAGTCCTCGGCTTATAAAGCTGGTTGAGAGGCAGGATTCAAGTTTATTTTAATAGAGTGGGCGATAGTTCAATGGCATCTACTGCAATTAAATCAGGGGCATTGTTTACTTTACCAGAGCTTCAACCGTCTTCTGAATTTTTCAAGGAAGGACGCTTCTGATGACAATGACAAGGCTGAAGAACCTATTGCAGACACACGGACTAGTTGACTCATACAGCAGTTCTTTGAAAAATATCATAGCTCTTGGGTTGTCCTGCTGCTTGTTGTTCGTCTTGGAACAAGCATTGTTATTGGTGATGGAATACTGAGTCCGACTATGTCCGTCCTCTATGCGATCTCTGGTTTACAGATTAAGATTATAGATTTACATGAGAATCATATTGTGTTCTTTGCCTGCATTATCTAGATTGGCCTGTTTGCTCTTTAGCACTATGGAACACACAGTGTTGGGTTTCTATTTGCTCCAATATTGATAGGTTGGGTTGTATGTATCACTAGAATTGGTGTTTACAACATCTTCCGCTAGAATCCTCGTGTTCCATATGCTGTGTCACCATACTATATTTATGACTTCCTCGTACTCTGATTTATATGTATGTTGGAAAGCAAAAGAAATGAGTCATTATAAATGGTACAGAACCTGTAAAGAGTCATTATAATTTGCGAGTTCCTGGTGGCCTCACTTGAGCTTCTTCTTCTATTACAATCATTGCCATTCCAAATGGTCTTCTTCGTAATTTTTGCATTGACTTTACCGGATAAGCATTTCGAGAGGAGCTTGACCCACCAATAATTTTGCATTACAATGTTAGGCTCCATGAAAATCGAGGATCTTGTAATTATCCAAAACACCTGGACTACAGAGAACCGAAAATCGAGGATCTTGTAATTATCCAAAACACCTGGACTACAGAGAACCGAAAATCGAGGATCTTGTAATTATCCAAAACACCTGGACTACAGCTCATGATTGGGGCGAAGAGAAGCGTTGTCCACCCCTGACTCTCGACAAGAAAAAAAAAATGGATGTGTTGGACCAGTGCAATGAGTTGGTGGTAAAGATGATAACCATTCAGTTAGCACGCATTCCCATGGTTCAAAGAGGTCTTCAATGGTGCTGGAACGGGTTAAATGTGGTAGATACTCTCCTTTTAAACAGGTTCTCTTTTTGCTGCAACTCTTAGAGTAGGACCAGAGGGAATACAGATGACAGTTGATGGAAAGCACGTGGCATCCTTTGCCTATTGAGAAACAGTGGAGCCATGGCTTGTTTGTGAGGTTAGAATATATGGAGACGTGAAATTAATTTCTGTCCTAGCTAGTGGTTTACCAACTTCAGAGGATTCAGACCAGATAGTAAATTTAAAAGCGCTTAAATCAATTCCTTTCTTTCGCCAAAGACCAGTGGATCTCTTTATTGGTATTCTCTTTACTGCCAATAATTTTAAACGAAGAATGTCGGTGAGAAGAACATGGATGCAGTATCCTGAAGTTCCGTCTGGAAAAGTTGCAGTGCGCTTTTTTGTTGGTTTGCATAAAAACCAAATACTGAATGTGGAAGTATGGAATGAGGCACAAACATAAGGAGACATACATCTGGTGCCTTTTGATGATTACTACAGCCTGATCACTTGGAAAACTTCGGCTATTCATATTGAGAAATTATTTGTGTGGATTAATATATATATATATATATATATATATATATATATATATATCAATTTATTATATATTACAAGTTATCTAATTTATTTTAATCCACTTAAAAGTAATCAAATAAAATTATTGGATTTCAGTGCATCTTTATTAGTATGGGCTTTACAATGTGTAGAAACATGATATTTTATTATATTTTAATGATGAGCTAAAATATAATAAAATATAGTTCAATTATAAATAGGTTATAGTCCTCAGTCTAAATGTGATTTTTCTCATTCTCATATCTCATCAGTGAGTGAGTTAGGGTTTTCTCTCAAAAGGTAAAAGTTTAGACCGAAAGACTGTTAACCCAATCAATCAATTTTAATGGATCCAGGTACACTTCTATATTCTAATTTTCTTGATGATTAAACATAAGATCCTAGATATAAATATTATGTAATTATAGTTTCCCTATAAGTGGTATCAAGAGTCTATTCATATTTAATCATTATGAATTAAAATTTTTTGTTTTGGTTGAAAGAAAACCAAGAATATAAAGACTGAGTTTTAATTGAGGGATTGTTTGATCTTTATTGGCTTAATTTGTCTCAATTTTTTGATATTTTCATTCGATTTTTTGCATGAGCATTGTAGAATTAACATTTAATTTCAATTATGTATAGTTAATGAAAATAAGTCCGAAAAAAATTAAAAAAATTAAAAAAAATTAAAAAATAAAGAAAATTACAGAACAAATCAGCCTTGAATGAAATTTAATTTTAAAATTTTTGGTGATTTTTTGGAATTTTTTGGAATCATTAAATATTTATTATTTAATATTTTGTATTATTTGAATTAAAGTTGTATGTTATGCACATGATTATTCTTATTTTGCTTCATGTTGATATGTTTTATGATGTTCTGAGTTGATTGGCAATATGTACTCTCCCTGAAATTGTCAATAAATTTATGTACTCTTACCTACAAACATGTGCATATTTTATGAAAAATAAAGTTTCAAAATAAATTAAATTGATATAAAATGTCGCCAAAGTGACATCTTTTGTATTAATTTATTTATTTTGAAAAATAAGGTTGTCATTAAGAAATTTATATGACAGTGTTTTTAATTCATGCGAAAAATAATTGACCCAAAGAAAGATTATTTTTTTGGCGAATTATTGACACATAAGGTAGTAAATATATGATAAATTTTTTTCCATGCATGTAATATGTCGATCCAAAGAAAGACATATTATTGGTAGGACTTGGTTATCAATATTTACTAATAAAGTTTAAGAGTACCGCTTATAAATTGATATTTCTGTCCAAAGACTAAATGTCAATGTTGTGTTTGGTATCTTATATGACCCAAAATTATTTGGTTGTGAGTTGATTATTGTTTTTTTGCTTACAATGAATGTTTCTTCCATATCTGTCAATTTGAATAACATTTCAATTCTTAATGACACTAACTTTGAGAAATGGAAGGAGCACGTAACCATTGTGCTTGGGTGTATGGATTTGGACTATGCGATCATGTAAGAACGACCTCCCGCCCCTACTGATAATAGTTCAGCTACGGAAATGACACTTTATGAAAAATGGGAGTGTTCAAATCGCATGAGTTTGATAATCATGAAGCACTCAATTTCGGATGCCATCAGGGGCGCAATACCTGAGGAAAAAAATGTTAAAAGTTTCCTTAAGCAAATTGCAGACAGATTTGCTGCAAATGAAAAGGTTGAAACAAGTACTATTCTGACTAAACTTGTTTCAATGCGGTATAATGGCAAAGGAAACATAAGAGAATACATTATGGAAATGTCTAATCTTGTTACAAGATTAAGGGCACTAAAGTTAGAGTTGTCTGAAGACATACTCGTTTACCTGGTCTTGATATCTCTCCCTCCACAATTTAATCCCTTTAAGATAAGTTACAGTACTTAAAAGGAGAAATGGACTCTTAACAAGCTCATTGCTCAGTGTGTGTAAGAGGAAGAGAGACTGAAACAAGATAAGATAGAAAGTGCTTAATTAACATTTTTTCTCAATGGTAATGTTGCCAACAAGAAAAGGAAAAGGAACAATATAGGAAAAGGCACTGCAAACATTGAAACTTCACAACCTACGGGGCAGCAGAAACAGAATAAGATGATCGCTTGTTTCTTCTGTCGTAAAGATGGACATGTGAAGAAGGATTGTTCCAAGTACGAAAAATGGCTTGCCAAAAGGGGTAAACTTCTCAACTTTGTTTGTTCTGAATTTAATTTGGCTTTAGTACTCAATAACACTTGGTGAATAGATACATGTGCAAATACTCACATAAGTGTGACAATGCAGGGCTGTCTAAGGAGTAGAAAGCTAACTGATAATAAAAGTTTCATCTATATGGGAAATGGCTAGAAAGCTCCTATTGAGGTTATTGGTCTATTCAGATTAAAGTTAGAATCTAGTTATTATTTAGATTTGGATGAGACTTTTTTATGTACCGTCATTTAGATGAAATTTGATTTTTGTTTCTAATTTGGACAAATTGGGTTATTCTTGTTCATTTGGAAATGAAAAATTTAGTCTCTTTCAGTACACAAATCTTATTGGTATCGGTTCTTTAGTTGATAATTTATATAAATTGGACCTACATGCCTCATATGTTAATGAATTCTTGCATATAAATAATTATGGTACAAAATACAAATTAATTAATGAGAATTCTTCTATGTTATAACACAAGCGTTTAGGGCATATTTCTGAGCAAAGAATACAGAGACTTGTGTCAAAATGAATTCTCGATTCCCTTGATTTTTTAGATTACAAAATCTGTATTGAGTGTATTAAGAAAAAACAAACAAATATCAAGAAAATATGTGCCAAAAGGAGTTCAAACGTCTTGGAATTAATTCATATTGATATATGTGGTCCATTCCGTACGGCTTCTTGGAATTGTCAACGGTATTTTATTACTTTCATAGACGACTATTCTCGTTATGGGTACATATACTTAATTCATGAGAAGTCTTAGTCGTTGGACATTTTCAAGGACTATAAAGCTGAAGTTGAAAATCAACTTGGTAAAAAAATTAAAGCCGTTAAATCTGACCATGGTGGCGAATACTATGGTAGATATGATGGATCAAGTGAACAATGTCCAGGACCCTTTGCAAGGTATTTAGTAGAATGTGGGATCGTTCCTCAATACACCATGTCGAGGACTCCAAGTCAAAATGGTGTAGCTGAGAGACGAAATCAAACCCTAAAGGATATGGTAAAAAGTATGATAAATCATTCTTCTTTACCATAATCACTTTTAGAAGAAGCCTTAAAGACTGCAGTGTATATCCTTTTTCGAGACGAAAAATGCTAAGTTCACTGAGGATGTTGAATATAGTGGGAGTGTCAAACCCAGAAATCTTGTCTTTGAAGAAGAACATGTCACCATTTCTGCAGTTGCAATTGAAAATGATCAGGCAGTTATGTCTGGCGTTGTTCAAGATGCAAATACAGATTATCAAGATACTCATGGGTTACCTCCTACTTATATTGAAGAG
Organism: Firmiana major; assembly: GCA_033439115.1. Taxonomy (NCBI): domain Eukaryota; kingdom Viridiplantae; phylum Streptophyta; class Magnoliopsida; order Malvales; family Malvaceae; genus Firmiana; species Firmiana major. The sequence continues at coordinate 36,028,240 of CM065908.1, read as the reverse complement.
CCAACTCCTATTTAATTAGAGGAGCAACAACAACCTCAATTGGAAGTGCCATTAAGGATATCCTTTAGGGAGAGGAGATCAACGATTCCAGATGATTACATCATTTATCTCCAAGAACATGAGTTTGATATAGGAATGGAAGATGATCTAACATCTTTCACTGAAGCCAAATAAAGTGTTCACTCCCAACATTGGATAGAGGCTATGAAAGATGAGATAAAATCAATGGAGGACAATGGCATTTGGGATCTTGTCGAATTGCCTAAAGGAGCGAAATCGATTGGTTGTAAATGAATTTTCAAAACCAAACGAGATTCGAAAGGTAATATCGAAAGATATAAAGCACGTCTAGTCGCCAAAGGTTTCACTCCAAAGGAAGGCATTGATTATAAAGAGACTTTCTCTCCAGTTTCATCGAAAGACTCTTTTAGAATCATTATGGCACTTGTAGCTCATTATAATTTAGAGTTACATCAGATGGATGTAAAGACAACGTTTCTCAATGGAGACAATGAAGAAACAATTTATATGGTGCAACAAAAAAATTTCGTGTTGGATAATTCGAAACATCTGGTATGCAAATTAAAGAAATTTATCTATGATTTAAAGCAAGCATCCCATCAATGGTACTAAAAATTTGATCAAGTGATTACCTCATTCGGTTTTAAAGAGAACACTGTTGATCAATGTATTTATCACAAGATTAGTGGGAGTAAGTTTATTCTTCTGGTACTTTATGTTGACGATATTCTGCTAGCAAGCAGTGATATAAGCTTGTTGCATGAAACCAAGAGATTTCTATCAAGTAATTTTAAAATGAAAGATCTTGGGGATGCATATTTTGTGTTGGGCATACAGATCCATTAAGATCGTTCTCGTGAAATACTTGGCTTATCACAAAAGGCATATATCGAAAAGGTGCTTAGCAATTTGACATGAAGAATTGTGCATCAGGAGATACACCCATTACTAAAGGAGATAAATTTAGTTTGCTCCAATGCCCAAAAAATGAGATTGAAAAGAAAGAGATACAAAAGATTTCTTATGCCTCAGCAGTAGGGAGTCTTATGTATGCTCAAATCTGTACACGTCCGGATATTGTGTACACAGTTGGAATGCTTGGCAGATATTTAAGTAACCCTGGTAAGGATCATTGAAAAGCAGTAAAGAGGGTTATGTAGTATCTACAAAGAACTAAAGATTACATGCTCACATATCGGAGGTCAAATCATTTAGAGATCGTTGGGTATTCAGACTCTGATTTTTCTTGTTGCCTTGATAGTAGAAAATCTACTTCTTGCTATATTTTCATGTTAGCTGGAGGAGCTGTCTCATGGAAGAGTATAAAGCAGTTACTCATAGCTTCTTCCACCATGGAGGCGGAATTTATAGTCTGTTAAGAGGCATCGAACCAAGCAATATGGTTGCGAAATTTTATCACCGGCTATGCATTGTCGATGGTATTGAGAGGCCATTGAAAATTAATTGTGATAATAAAGTCGCTGAGTTATACTCTAAGAACAATAGAAACAACAACGGGATTACAACTTCCACTTATTCAGATTGCGCTAACGACAAAAAGGTGATGTCGATGGGATTTCTTCCACGTGTTCTTCGTATATTCTGCAAAAACAACAGGAATCAGAGGGCGCAGGGATTTGTCCCTGCACGCGCACTCCGATGATTAAGTTAGAAAACTAAAGTTTTGTATATAGGGGGAAGAGAATTGTGTTCTTCAGAATCTAGAGTCTTCTCTTTTTTTTTGTCCTTTTTTCTCTGAGAGCTCACCTGGGGTATTTATAAGTTTCTTCTGAGTCGGTTCGAGCTGAGGTCCAGGCACGTGTCTGGCCGCGACAGAGTCATTAAGCACTCTGTCGCGTTTTGGGCTAGACAACCTGCGGGTGAGTCTGGAAGGCGACAGAGTTCATGTGTGGACCTCTACTGCGGTCCACGCGGTAGAGTTTTGTCGCAGAGCTGGCGGCATAGGTCTGTCGCAGGATATGCGGTAGAGGTCTGTAGCAGAGTATGCGGTAGAGGTCTGTAGCGACATACAGTGCCGCACAAAGCCTACGCGACAGAGTCTCTATCGCCTCGAGACTCTGTCGCATGTCAAGCTACTCTGCCGCATGGAGCTCTGTCGCTGTAACAGCCACGTGGCTTATCTTGTGTTTGACACGTGGTGGTCTCTGGTTGGTCAATCTTTGTACACGCGGACTTTGATGATAGGACCACTATCAATTGCTCCCCACTCTTTGGTAGGAATTTTTCCTGCGAAAGAGGATCCGGGTCCGGATTTGCTTTTTCAGGGTCGGGGCGGATCCTTGCGCGGGCGTGGTGCAGCCGCGCGCCTATATATACTGGGTCCCTGCTGTCACAATCGCTATTGAGTTCTCTCGCGAAGACCACTCTCCCGCAGATTCTCTCACACTCTGTCGCAACTCTCCCGCAACTCTGCCGCAACTCTGCCTCGCGACGTTACACTGTCGCAAGTCTACCGCCAGATCTTGAAACTGTGTCGCCCGTTCTTTTGTTGTCTTCCTATTAGGTAAATTCTGTCGTCCATAATTGTTTTTGATTTCCCCCGAACTTCTAAAATTGCTGGCCATGGTGTAGGAAAACAAATAGACCTAGGTGTCAAGTCGACTTTGAAGGAAGCCGACGTCCAAGACCTAGTATCTAGGTTTCCTTTGCCCGAGGGATACTCCTATAGACTTCCAACCCCTCAGGAAAGTGACATACGTCGTGTGTCTGACGGGGTAGTTATCTTTAGGGCAGCTTTAGAATTAGGACTCCGCTTCCCGTTGTCCGACTTTGGGGCTTCTTTCCTTAGGACTCATAGGATTGCCCCCGGACAGCTGCATCCTCACGCATGGATGCAGTTAATAGGGTTTACCGTGCATTGCCACCTAAGGGGCGTTCCTCCATCTCTTCCCCTTCTCGATGTCTTTTTCAGATTTCGAGGTAGCCCCGGTCTAGTCCCTTACTCACTTCAACGGGTGTATATGCCGGGATTCGAGAACAGGTTATTCGAAAAACCCGCCAATAAGCTCCACGGCTTTGAATCGGAGTGGCTTGTTGTGGGGGCGCCTGGAGGCCTGGATTTTCCTATTCGTTGGGAGACTAGGCGTGAAATCCCCAAGGGCCCCCGGATTGCTACTCTTAGAGAACAGCTGGCCTCAGACGTTGATAGGTTATTGGTGGATAGACCCATTAGCCTTGACAGCCTTTTATCAAATGAAAATTTGATATTAGCGGGCTGGGGTGTGGGTTCTATTCATATTGTCGGCCCTTCTGTCCCTTCTTCGGATCCTCCACCTTCAGTTTCTCCCGAATTGAACCCCGAACCTCTCAGGCCACAGGAAGACATAGGGAGTACCAATGTAGAATCTAGTTCTGGCAGCGAACCCTTAGCTGACCTGGCCGGTTGGGAAGGGTTCGGCTCAACCTTCATGGTGCTCCCTGATGACGATACGATAAATATAGAGTCCCTTCAGGAGCATTTTGATTCTCCTGATGGTAACTTTTTGTTCTTTTTTATCGCTTGCTAATTCTGATCATATTTTTGACCACTTATTTGTTCTCCTTCTTTTTTGCAGATATGAGTCACTTTCGACGATCCCTGGGGCGTCAAATTTCAGAGGCCGATCCATCTAGTGCTCCCACCAGGAAGAGGCCGCGTGTAACTGACGATGTTCGTAGCGAGGCACCGGTCCCTTCTCAGTTGCCTCGGGCTCGGACACCTCCCGTTTTTAGGCCAGCGTTGTCTCCTCCTCCCTCGAAACAAAGGGATCCCTCTCGGGATAGGGGAAGAGTTCCTTCCTCTTCACAGGGAGCATCCGGTTCGTATGGACGGTCTCGCTCCAAAGAGCGCGCTGAGTGCAACACAACTCCGTCCCAGCGAAAGAACCGGAGGTGCTTGTATGTCGAGGCGTCGATGGCGACTAGGCCAATTCTCCCAGGGTAGGCCCCATTGATGAGAGGTCCTACCCTGTGGACGGTGGTTTTATCATGAGGGGGGCCGAGTTTCGGGTTTACCCGGGAGTTCACGACAACGATACCTTGGATACTCCCGGGGTAGCTTCTCGACTGAGTTGGGCTACTATTCTCCCAAGGGACGAGGCTAGAATATTCTGGAACTATCCGGAGGGAGAGGACTTGGCTGATATGGAGGCGATAAGGGTAATTTTTATGTTCCCCTTTGTTTAACCTCTTTTTGATGTGCTTTTGAGTTTGACTTTTTGTATTTCTTTGCAGCTGGCTCAGAGGACCGTGGCCAATAACGCTCAACACCGGGCCTATCGGGAGCGAGCCGATAAGGAAATCCGGGAGTTAAAAGACAAGGTTATGGAGCTATCGAACACTGTCAACAACTTGTCCAAACTTCCGGACATGGTACGGAATTTAGAGGAGCAGCTCTCAAAGGCACGGCAGGATTTGGACCAGGCCAAGGGGGATCTTACCGTCGAGGCGGCCCGATCAAGTAAATTCCACGAGGATCTTCAGGAGGCCCATGCCGAGCTGGATCGTATGCAGTCCAAGTACGGGTCCTTGCTCACTCGTAATCAGGAGCTCGAGCATCGCGTTGCCGAGTTAGAAAGTCAAGCTACTCCTGTACTGACCCGAGTGGAGATCGATAGCATACGGGCAGAGGCCGTGAAGGAGTACCGCCTTTCCAAGGATTGCTTAAGGCGGAAGGAGGATTTCTCGAATCCCTACGTGAAATACGGATTCTACCTTGCTCGGTCATGGTTAGAGAAGCATAGGGAAGGAGAGAAATTCCCCGAGCTCCAGTACACGGACGAGGCAATGCTGTTTGAGGCTCCTGACTGGACTAAATATGAACCCGGGGCAGAACCAGCGGACGAGCTTTTCCAGAGGACTGCCCAGGACAATCTAGCTAACCTCACCGGTCCTTGGGAGCCCGCGGACCTGAGCGATGCTCCCGAGCCTATTGGCGCTCTTCTTGACTTGGACGGTGAGGAGGGTCAGCAGTCCTTAGGGAGCGAGGGTCCGTCTGCAGCTGATCTCCAGCCTCCTCCTGAAGATTGAGCTTTTGTTTTTGTTTTTTGTTTTTCTTTTCAAGTATTCTGTTGTCATTTTGTTTTGATTTTATACTTTTGTCAGATGTAATCGTAAAGATCTACTTGTAATGATTTTGTGAATGAAATGAAATCCAGATTTTTGTTCATGCTTTGTATCGCATTACTTCTCTATTTATCATTTATCATCCTTTGTCTGTTTGTTTATTTTGCTTGTACTTGTACATATTTGTGTATGTATTTTCAGAAAGAATTTTTCGTATAAACATATCGTTTTCTGAGGCGTGATTACTATGACGCAAGTGCGTCTTCAGTTTTTATAGCCTTTATATTTTTGTTGCCTGGCCACAGTGACGCATAGCGCCTCAGGCTCTTACGGCTCGTTGGTTGTACGCTTGGCCACAGTGACGCATAGCGCCTCAAGCTCTTACGGCTCGTCTGATTGTACGCCTGGCCACAGTGACGCATAGCGCCTCAGGCTCTTACGGCTCGTCTGATTATACGCCTGGCCACAGTGACGCATAGCGCCTCAGGCTCTTACGGCTCGTCTGATTGTACGCCTGGCCACAGTGACGCATAGCGCCTCAGGCTCTTACGGCTCGTTTGATTATACGCCTGGCCACAGTGACGCATAGCGCCTCAGGCTCTTACGACTCTTCTGAATATACGCCTGGCCACAGTGACGCATAGCGCCTCAGGCTCTTACGGCTCTTCTGAATATACGCCTGGCCACAGTGACGCATAGCGCCTCAGGCTCTTACGGCTCGTTTGATTATACGCCTGGCCACAGTGACGCATAGCGCCTCAGGCTCTTACGGCTCTTCTGAATATACGCCTGGCCACAGTGACGCATAGCGCCTCAGGCTCTTACGGCTCTTCTGAATATACGCCTGGCCACAGTGACGCATAGCGCCTTAGGCTCTTACGGCTCTTCTGAATATACGCCTGGCCACAGTGACGCATAGCGCCTCAGGCTCTTACGGCTCGTCTGATTGTACGCCTGGCCACAGTGACGCATAGCGCCTCAGGCTCTTACAGCTCTTCTGAATATACGCCTGGCCACGGTGAAGCATAGCGCCTCAGGCTCTTACGGCTCTTCTGTATCCTGTCACAGAATTTAGATATAAAACAGCTGGAAACGTATGACAATAGTAGTATCTTGTGATAGTAAAAAATATGAGATTATAACGTTCAAGAAAGAAAATATAGCGATTAATTCAAATACAGTTTTAAGTGATTTGAATTCCATGTTTTCCCTATTTTCTTTCCTTGTAGAGTTTCCAGGATACAGGTGTTGGGCCCAATCTTCCGTCTGATTCGGTATAGACCTTCCCAATTGGCTCTAAACTTTCCGTCTTCTCTCAAAGCGTTGGTGATGTGTGACTTTCTGAGCACTAGATCTCCCTCAGACATTAGTCTGTCTCTCACCCGGCTATTATAGTAGTTGGCCACCCTTTGATGATAGGATGCCAATCGAATAGCCGCGGCTTCTCGATGCTCGTCAAGTAAGTCGAGGTTTTCCCTTAGTGCATGTGAATTCTCTTCTTCTACTAAGGGTACCATTCTGGGTGATAGTGCGCCAATTTCCACGGGGATCAGTGCTTCAAAGCCGTATACGAGACTGAACGGCATTTCTTCGGTCGACACACGACTGGTGGTACGATATGCCCATAGAACACTAGGCAATTTGTCCACCCATGCCCCTTTAGCTTTGTCTAGCCTGGTCTTCAGCCCATGAAGAATAGTCCGATTACTGACTTCGGCCTGTCCGTTGGCTTGAGGATATGACACCGAAGAGATCCTTAGCTGAATGCTGAGGCTTTTACAGAATTCGCGGAAGGCATTACAATCAAATTGCTTCCCATGGTCGACATTTAAGATGCGTGGGATTCCGAATCGACAGATAATGTCTTTCCATACCATCGCCTCGACTTTATTTTCTGTGATTGTAGCTAAAGGTTCTGCTTCAATCCACTTTGTGAAGTAGTCGGTGGCGACTAATAGGAATTTTCGTTGGCCCGTAGCTAATGGAAAAGGCCCTAAAATATCCAACCCCCATTATGCGAAAGGAATTGGCTGTATCGTACCTTGAGAAGGGGTCACTGGGGCTGTTGTGATAGGCACAAACCTTTGGCATTTGTCACACCTACGGGTTTGGTCTGTTGCATCTTTCTTCAACGTCGGCCAGTAGAATCCTGATCGCAGTATCTTGGCAGCAAGGGCTCTAGCTCCTAAGTGTTCGCCACAAATCCCTTCGTGCACTTCAGCTAGGGTGTAATTTGCTTGTTCCGGTCCCAGACACCTTAACAAGGGTGACGAATATCCCCTTTTGTACAGTTCCCCGTTGATGAGTGTGAATTTCGCCCCTTGTATTCTTAAGCGACGAGCCTCGTCCTTATCTTGGGGGATTGTACCTTCAGCGAGATATTGTTTGAATGGGGATCTCCAGTCATCTCCCGTTTCAATGTCAAAGACCTCGACTTCTTCAATACTAGGCCGTTCAAGCCTCTCAACCTTCACTATCCTTCCTCTGGTTTCGGTGGAAGAGGCTAACTTAGACAATGAATCAGCATGTGTGTTGTCGGACCGGTTGATTTGTATCAGCTGAAAGCTTGTAAAAGTTTATGCCAAAGATTGGACTTTCTTCAGGTAAGGGACCAACATCGGTTCTCGAACCTCATATTGGCCGTTGAACTGGTTCACCACCAACTGAGAGTCACTACGTGCTACCAAGTGGTAAACCTGCAGTGTTTCGGCCAGCCTCATCCCGGCTATCAAAGCCTCGTACTCCGCTATGTTGTTTGAGCTGGGGAACCCAAATCGTAAGGAGTATTCCAGGGATTCCCCCTCTGGTGATATCAAGACTACACCTGCCCCGCTTCCGTTTGCACTTGATGCCCCGTCGACATACAGCAACCATGGTTGAGCTTCCCTCTCATCGCTGTCGCTCGGGCTAGTGCATTCCACTATAAAATCTGCCAAAGCTTGACCCTTGATGGCCTGTCTGGGTTGGAACGTGATATCGTATCCTCCGAGTTCCACTGCCCATTTCACTAGTCTTCTTGAGTGTTCAGGCTTCTGAAGGATTTGTCTTAACGGTTGATCCGTCAGGACAATGATGGGGTGAGCCTGAAAATAAGGGCGCAACTTGCACGAGGCCATCACAAGGGCTAGCACTAGCTTTTCGGTAAGCGGATAGCGGGTTTCCGGGTCTAGCAGTACTTTGCTCACATAGTAGATGGGACGGTACACCATTTCATCCTTATTTAGTAACACCGCACTGACGGCGTGATCACCGATTCCCAAGTACATATACAATTGTTCCCTTTCGAGGGGCCTTGTCAGCAAAGGTAACTGCTTAAGATATTCTTTGAGGTCCTCAAAGGCCTTTTGGCAATCTCCCGACCATTCAAAATTCTTTCCTCCCCGTAGAGTTTTGAAGAAAGGCAAGCTCCTTTCTGCTGACTTTGACAGAAAGCGATTCAGAGCTGCTATTCTGCCTGTCAATCTCTGGACCTCTCTTACGGTGGCTGGGGGTTTCATGTCAATGACTGCCTGCACCTTTTCGGGATTAGCCTCAATACCCCTGTTGGTGATCATGAAGCCCAAAAACTTCCCTGATCTCACCCCGAACGAGCACTTTTCGGGGTTTAGCTTCAAATTGAATCTCCTCAGTACTTCGAATACCCGGGACATCTGATGAGCATGAGACTCTCCTGCTCGGCTCTTGATAATCATATCGTCCACGTAGGCTTCCATGGTATTTCCCAGAAGATCTTTGAATACTTTGTTCACCATTCGCTGATATGTAGCTCCAGCGTTCTTTAAACCGAACGGCATTACCTGATAGCAATATGTTCCGTCATCGATTATAAAAGAAGTCTTCTCTTCGTCTTCTGGGTGAAGCATGATTTGGTGGTATCCGGAAAAGGCGTCTAAGAAGCTGAGGAGTTCGTATCCGGATGTCTCATCCACAAGTCTATCTATCCGGGGTAGGGGGTATGAATCTTTAGGGCAGGCTTTGTTCAGATCAGTGAAATCTACACACATTCGCCACTTCCCATTAGACTTCTTTACCATTACCACGTTGGCTAGCCATTCAGGGTAATAGACTTCTCGGATGAATCCGGCATTTAGGAGCTTATTTACTTCTTCAGTAATTGCTTTTTATCTTTTCGGGGCAAAGTTTCTCTTTTTCTGTTTGACAGGCTTATGCCTGGGTAAGACGTTAAGCTCGTGGCAGATCACTTCGGGATCAATCCCGGGCATGTCTGCCGGGGTCCGAGCGAAGACATCCGAGTTTTCTCTCAGGCATTCAACTATCTCACTCCTTGCTTGTTCGTTTAGCTGAGTCCCGATGAATGCCTTCTTCTCTCCGTCTCCCCTTGTTAGCTCAATGGCTTCCGTTTCCTCTACGGGCTGAGGCTTGGGCGGATCCTCTATGCACAAAGTCTCCTTTCTTTGTGCTCCTTTGTTGGCGGTAGAAGCGATATAACAAGTGCGGGCGCTCTTCTGATCTCCTCGCACTTGCCCGACTCCGTTGGGAGTGGGAAACTTCATTAACAGATAGCAAGAGGATATCACCGCCCTCATGTCGTTCAGTACAGGTCTACCCAGGATTATGTTGTAAGCAGCAGAGGTTGACCTTACTACCATGAATAATACTTGTCGGGTCACATCCTTCGGGTTTTCACCGAGAGTCACAGGTAACTCTATGGACCCAGCTACCTTCACCCTTTCGCCCGTAAATCCGTATAGTGGCATCATGATAGGCCTTAACCTATCTTCGGATATACTCATTTTTTCGAAGCAATTCCTATAGATTAGGTTTACCGAGCTCCCGTTATCGACCAGGATTCTGCTCACCGGGTGTTTCGCCACTACCGCGGATATCACCATTGGGTCGTCATGGGGCATGACGATGTCACCCTTATCAGCTGGGGTGAACATGATAGGCTCTTCATCCGCTCTCTCCTCCATTACAACGTTAACCTGATATGCCTGCCTTGCATAACTCTTACGGGAAGTAGAGGAGCTTCCCGCCATCGATTCCCCTCCTGCAATAACATTTATTGCCGGGACGGTAGGTTCGTTGTTTGGCAGATTGGCACGGGGGACCGTAGGCCTAAATGCTTCATTCCTTGGCCTATTTCTTCCGTTATCGTTATTTGTCCCAGTCCGCAGACGGTCATTCCTTTGGTCAAGCGGAGGATAACGAGGTCTCTCGCTTCTCCACAGGAAGCGGTTGATTTTCCCCTCTCTGGCCAGTCTTTCTAACTGATCCATTAAATCTCTGCATCTCTCTGTTGGGTGGCCGTGAGCGCAATGGAATTCGTAGTAGGCATCAGAGTTTCGTCCTACATCCCCAATCTTCTTCTTGGGGAATTCCAACAATCCTGCCCCTTCGATAGCTGCCAGTATCGCAGTGCGAGGCTCGTTCAACTTGGTATAACCTTCATACCTGAGCCTAGGGGCTTTGTCTACTCTCACAGATCTGGGGGAGCTTCTTTCGGGTGCATCTCTCTCTCTCTTCTTTCCTTCCTTTGCTTCCCTAGGCTGTATCATCTTCATCACCTCTTCTTGAGCCACATACTTATTGGCCCTAGCAAAGAGATCGGAGAGTGTCATTGGCTGATCAAGAGAGAGGGATTCTTGCAGCTTTTCGGAGCTCGTCCCTTGCAACATTGCAGCCATGGCTACCCCTACCGGTAGATCTTCTACCTCCAAGGTTGCATCTCGAAAGCGGTCTACGAAGCTCTTCAAGGATTCTCTATTCCCTTGTTTAAGAGTGAGTAGATAAGTAGCGTCCTTCTTTCTCTTGCTGTGGATCATAAAGACTTTCAGGAATTCATTTCTCAATTGGTCGAAGGAGGAGATTGAACCTTCGCTCAACCCGTTGAACCACTTCAAAGCGTGCCCGGACAGTGTGAGAGAAAAAGCCCTGCACATAATTTCGTCCTCCCACCCATGCAGCAGCATGAGGGACTCATAGCTTTGTATGTGATCGTAGGGGTCTGCTTTGTCGGTGTAAGTAGTCATGGAAGGCATCTTGAATTTCTTCGGCAAAGGCTTGTTCATGATCTCCAGACTGAATGGAATTCTCCTCTTTCGGCTATCGTCCGGAGACACCAGTTTTCTCTTTTCCAAGATCCTTTGGACGACTTTCTCCACGTTTTTCGACTCTCGGACTGAGTACGGTCCCGTCCCTTCGGGTCTAGAAGAGTCCGATTGATAAGCACCCCTTCCGGCACCTCTCATTTCGGGGCTTGACATTTTGAGACCGTCTCGTGGGTTAGAACCCCTCTGTCTTCGTGGCCCCTTAGCCCTATATTCCTCTGACTCGTGTTCCAACTCCACAGGAGAAGGGTTGCGCCATGTGGGAGAACTCTGCCGCCTATAGGCCGCTGGAGAGCTCTGTCGCAGATGTGCTGCGGGAGACCTCTGTCGAATACAGTCCGCGGGTGAGCTCTGCCGCACGGGTGCTGCGGGTGAACTCTGCCACCTGTCTGCTGCGGGTGAGCTCTGCGGTCTGCCAGCTGCGGGAGACGTTTGCCGCATGCGATCCGCGGGTGAGCTCTGCCGCACAGGTGCTGCGGGCGAACTCTGCCGCCTGCGGTCCGCGGGTGAGCTCTGCGGTCTTCCTGCTGCGGGAGACCTCTACCGCACAGGTGCTGCTGGCGAACTCTGTCTTGCAGGGTTTGTAGTAGCATTCACTTCCCGTAACTCCGTCCCAGGACGATTCCTTTGAAATGCGATAGAGTTTGGGGTCAATCCCGTGGCGTCATTTAGCACTCCTGCTCCTTGTCCAACACTCACCAGGGTGGAGGGTTGACCTCTTTCATAGGTCTGCCTCGGGATGTTTTCCCCCACCAACTGCTGCACTTCATGGGGTAAGCTGTAAGACCCCGTATATGTATAAGGGTAATGTGTGTACTTGGATTAAATAATATGAATGGACTTGTGATGTAATGTATGATTGATGTAAGTCCATGGATTCAATGTATGTATGTGTAATATAAATTGTAACGTACGTACAAGTTTCATTGAGTATGAATACGGAGAAATGTGTTCTAGCAAGTGATGGATGTGATTGAGACTCAAAATGAGTAGTGTGGTAAAATGGAATGGAGTTATGCTTCCATTTGGTTTTATGATTGCATACCTTTGAATATACAATGAATGCACACAAGTTTCAATGTGCATAAGGTATGAATGGATGCCATTTTCAAGTTATAGAGGTGGATGGATGAGGAAATGGCCATGGCAATAGATTGAGGGTGTGTTGGTATGAGTTGCAGCAATGAAACTGCAGGAAATCTGGAAAACCTGAGGTCCAGATCGATCTCCTGGGATGAGAGATCGATCTGGAAGAGCCAGAATGCTCTTATTTGGGCGAAAGAATTGAGCAGATCGATCTCCAATGGAGCCAGATCGATCTCTCAAGCATTCTGTAGTGGAAAGATCGATCCCCAAGCACCCAGATCGATCTCCTTAGCTCTCTGTTTGGGACCAGATCGATCTCATGCTTCGACAGATCGATCTCATGCTTCAACAGATCGATCTCATTGCTTCGACAGATCGATCTCAGGCTTAAAAATACCGTGAAAAAGAGGGATTTTAAGGGACCAGATCGATCTCCTCTTGGACCAGATCGATCTCCTCAAGTCATTTCTATATAAGGAGAGCTGAAAATCTGGAAATCTCGGAACCTCCCATTTTCAACCCAAAAACCCAACTTTCCCTCTCTAAAATTAGCCATTTTCAGTGAGATTTAGAGAGAGATCATTAGAGGCAAAGTTGTTCTTATCAAAGAGGAGAACAACATAGTGAGAGGGCATTTTCCCATTTTTGGAATTGAAGGAGTTGAGGGCATTATCAATTGGAGCAAGAAGAGAAATCATATTGGTAAGATTCTAACACTCCAATCCAAATGCATTAGCTATTTAATTGATTTTGGAGTTGATTGGTATGAGTATTGATGGATAAACTACCTAAGAATGTAGTGGAAGTGGTGTGACCTAGAAATCTAAAATGGGTATAATGTGAGGATATGTGGGATTGAATGAGCTTATGAATTATGGCATGCTAAAGTTGTTATTGGGGTAATGTTTATGATTCTAGATGGTTAGATGGAATTACTTGGTGAGTTGGAGGAATTGTGAAAATGGATATGTTTATGATTGATAAATTGCCATAGTGAGGGAATTCATGGAATATGAACACTATGAGCTTAATGTCGATTTAACATCGATTTTGAATAAGTTAATAGGCCTCAGAAGATCCATAGACTCGAGTTATGGGTAAAGTAATGAAACGAGGCCCAATAAGCTTTAATAGAGGCTATAGGTTAAATTGACTATAGCAAGCACAAGGGTTGCATTGTATGGATCGAATATAATGCGGGATACGATTTTGTGCAGTCCCGAAGAGTTCGTTGAAGGCGAACCAAACCGTACGAGTAAGCAGCTTAAGGAAGTGGAATCACGCATCGCGATTCCAGGTAAGGCAATTTTGTGAGTATATAGAGATAGCTGCTCGTATTTTGAATTGGGTGAATATTGGGTGTTGTATGAAATGCATGATTGCTCAAATAAATGTTGATGGTATTCGTGAAAGATGATGGGTATATGCGTGATTTTGGATTTGAAGTGGATGTTATGAAAAAGGGATAGTAAGGCTAATAATTGCATAAATCATGTGTTTTGAATGTTTTTACAAAACACAATGCTTTGATTTGAGCAAATAAAAGGATAGGCTGGCTAGTACTTGAATGATGTTGTGAAATAGCCCATACGAGGCACTAAGCATATTATGAGATGTTTTGAATGCATGTAAGCCGCCTATCGCGTGTATGTGATATAATTCGCGTTAGAGCCTCGCTCGCGCGAGATTTCTATGTTTTCACTTGTGTGAAACGTGCTTGAGCTTAGCTCGCACTTTGAAATTGAATTGTGATGATGTTTATAAACCGTACTGGAGCTTCTGCTCGTACGTGGATTGTGAATGGTTATCTTATGAGTATAACCGTACTAGAGCTATGCTCGTACGCGCCTCTTTATGAGAAGATGCATGATGCATGAGTCGTGCTAGAGCTTTGCTCGCACAAGCTTGTACAATGGGATTCGTATAGGGTTGTGAAAGTGGGTAAGATCCTTAAGCCTTACATCCTTAAGCTAACATCCTTAAGCCCGAGGAGGCAGGGAGGCTCTGTTTGGTGGGGAGGCTCTCTTACGGTGGGATCCTTAAGCCAACATCCTTAAGCCCAAAGAGGCGGGGAGGCTCTGTTAGGCAGGGAGGCTCTCCTACATGGGTATGGTAAAGGTAAGATCCTTAAGTCCTACATCCTTAAGCTGACATCCTTAAGCCCGAAGAGGCAGGGAGGCTCTGTTAGGCGGGGAGGCTCTGTTCGGTGGGGAGGCTCTCTTACGGAAAGGACCCTTAAGCCCAACATCCTTAAGCTAACATCCTTAAGCCCGAGGAGGCAGGGAGGCTCTGTTAGGCGGGGAGGCTCTGTTCGGCAGGAAGGCTCTCCTTCACGGATATGGAAAACTCTTGGTATGGGGTAGATAAGACCTAGGAATGACACCCCCAATTTCGATATGAGTTTGCGGAGTACGCTGTACCGTGTATATCACATGGAGTACGATGTACCGCATGATGGTTATGTGATAAGAAAGTCTGGCGAGGGATAATCCATCTTCGTGCCAGCATGATACCCCGCACACCGGGATGCGTGTGGTCTGGGATGATTTATGATGTGATTATTCACATAGGCACTTTTGATATAGTGACCTAGATTTATACACATGCGTGAATTGTGGAATGTAAATGTGGTTGTGATTGTGAGTTGATTTGGTGGTGATATGTTGTTGGTTCAAAAAGGAGGTTTCTAAATGAATTGCCCTTTTATGAATTTAAATGAGATTGAGCATGAGATGTTTTATACATGATGTCTCTACCATATTTTATATGCCAATGCACATGATTTGATACATGATATATATGTATATTCACATGGCATAGTTTTATTCCTCATGCTCCTACTATAAACGATTTATGCATAACACTATCAGCATGTAGATAGAGTAGTTATCTACCATGCTTGCATTATTGCCTTACTGAGCGTGTGGTTGCTCATCCCACTCTATTTTCCCCCCTACAGAGCGTGCATAGTAGCCCAGTGAGGACTGAGGCGTATTATTTTGGACTCCGCTGCATCCCCATCGCTAAGAGGTATATACACAGTGATTCTTTTTGTATCTAAACAATGTAAAAGCACAGTATTCTTTTGAGTTGTACTTATGGGGGATGTAGATGTCAGTAAAACATATACTCGTATAAGTACACGATTAAATGCACATGTATGACATCGTTATAATTAATTGAGAATGAATGAGATGTGGTGTTTATTATTGACTCACAGCCCAACAGTGTGTGGTGAGCTTAGTTCACGACTGGGTAAGGTAACAGTAAAACGCGAAAAATTTTCAGTGATTTCGGTTAAAGAGAATTGAATTGGGTCGTGACAGAGATTGGTATCAGAGCTGTGTTGGCCTGATATGAGTCATTAATAAAATGTAGGAAAGTACATCCCCATAGTACTGTGCTTTTGTTTAGATATAACTGTGTATACTGTGATGGATTGAGCTTAATAAATTATTATAATACAGGGGGTTAGGCACTATGCCAGTTACACGCAAAGGTAGAGGGGCGAGAGCACGTGCTAGAGGCCGTAGAGGTAGGCCTGAGAGCCGTGCGGAGCCACAGACTGAGCAGGCTCCACAGAACCCTGCTGAGAGAGCAGGTGATACTGAGGCTCGCTTCGCTAGATTAGAGCGGAGTATTGAGAGTCTAGGGGAGATAGTCACGCAAGCCTTGGGCGCCGGTGACAGACGAGGTCCCGCGGCACAGCCTACTACTGAACAGGCAGCTGCAGAGGCGGAGAGACCTCAGACTGCTGAGACAGTTACAGTTACACCACCTCCGGCCCAGGATACAGATTCTCCTATCGCTCCACAGCAGAGCGGTAGTGATGTGGGTTATGACTGCGACTTGAGCAGGTTGCGAGAGTTTCAAGCGCTGAAACCCCCAGTGTTTAGAGGGGTGAAGGACCCAGTGATTACGGAGGATTGGGTGTATGAGATGGAGAAACTGTATAGGTTTTTCCGATGCACTTCAAGTGAGAAGGTTGCCTTTGCCGTGTTTATGCTGAAAGGCGAGGCCGAGCATTGGTGGAGGTCCACCGAGGTTATTTTGAGGGCCAGACACTCTGAGATCTCATGGGAGATATTTCTAGAGGCCTTCAGGAGACAATATGTCCCAGCTACCGCACAGAGGAGACTGCGGATGGAATTTATGAATTTGGTTCAGGGGAACCGTACTGTGGACGAGTATGAGTCCAAGTTTATGTCCTTGGGGAGATATGACCCGGACACGATGGGTAGTGAGACCCGAAAGATTCAGAAGTTCATGGATGGATTGAGATTGGCCATCCGGACTAAGCTAGCTCCCTTCGATATTATGACTTATGAGGAGGCGGTACATAAGGCTCAGTTATGTGAACAATACTTTGAGCGAAATGCCTCCGAGCTTGGGAGAGTCAGTGTTAAAAAGGACAAGGATCGGAAGAGATCCGGGTTTGGAAGAGTGGCCAAGAGAGATGGCCAAAGATTTTTCGAGAAGAGGCCAAAGATTGAGGAGGTACGGGAGAGAGCTGCTAGACCTCTCGTATACCCAGCCTTGACTGCGCCGAGGGGCATGACTATTGGGGGACCACGACCTACTACTGATCAGTGTAGGAGATGTGGGAGATTTCATGGGAATAGGCCCTGTCCGATGACCCCTATGGTGTGTTTTAGATGCGAGAGACTAGGACATATGGCTAAGTATTGTCCCGAGAAGATGGAGATTGCCCCACAGAAGGGCAAGGAGCCTGAGGGAGCTCCAGTTGAGACAGCAGCCCCGAGGAGGAGGGCTACAGCTGAGGAAAAAGGGAAACAGGCTGCGGGTGTGAGCAGAGGAAGAGTACATGCACTGGATCAGGATACCGCAGATACTTCGACGGATGTGATAAAAGGTACCATCCGAATCTTTGATTTAGAAGCATTGGTATTATTTGATCCTGGTGCCACGCATTCTTTTATATCACCTTCCTTTGCACATAAATTGTTGAAATATGTGAAACCAACATTGTTGGATAAAATGTTGATGATTTCCACACCCATGAATGATAGTCAATTGACTGAGCATGTATGTAGGGATTGTAAATTAAAGATAGAGGGGAAGGAAATGATAGCCAATCTGATTTTATTAAATATGAATGATTTTGATGTAATTTTGGGAATGGATTGGTTGGCTACCAATCGTGTTGTGATGGATTGTCATGCCAAAACATTGATGTTTTCAGGATTAGACAATCTTATTGTAAACTTTGATGAAAAGAAATGATATGGAACTAGCATGGTTGTTGTAAATAAAAGGAGTATGATTTTAAATTCATATTGCTTGGGAGATAAATTTATTGTTTTTGATAAATGATGAATGTGGAGTGATGGTTTATGTTACTAACGACGGAGAGGATAATGTGAAGGGTTCATTGCATACGTGGTCGATATAGATGAGGCACACCCGGAATTGAAAGACATACCCGTAATTACGGATTACCCTGATGTCTTTCCGGATGAATTACCAGGACTACCACCTGAAAGGGAAATGGAATTTTACATTGAGTTAGTGCCTGGTACAGAGCCGATATCGAAGCCACCCTATAGAATGGCTCCGATAGAATTGGAAGAGCTGAAGAAACAGCTGCAAGAGTTGTTGGAGAAGGGGTTTATTAGACCGAGTGTCTCACCTTGGGGAGCACCGGTTCTATTTGTAAGGAAGAAGGATGGAAGCCTCCGACTGTGTATAGATTACCGGTTGTTGAATAAGGCCACCATTAAGAACAAGTACCCCCTTCCAAGAATCGATGATTTGTTGGATCAGCTCCAGGGAGCCGAAGTATTTTCTAAGATAGATCTGCGGTCAGGGTACCATCAGTTGAGGATCAGGAGTGGAGATGTACCCAAGACAGCATTTCGTACCCGTTATGGCCACTACGAGTTTTTGGTGATGCCATTCGGAATGACGAATGCTCCCGCAGCATTTATGGCATTGATGAATGATATATTCAAGCCATACCTGGACAAGTTTGTGATTGTTTTCATAGATGACATTTTGGTGTATTCCAAGTCCAGGGAAGATCATGAGGAGCACTTGAGGATAGTTCTGCAGACCCTCCGAGAGAGAGAATTGTATGCCAAACTCAGCAAGTGTAACTTTTGGTTGGAACAGATCTCATTTCTGGGGCATGTTGTGTCTAAGGATGGGGTATCAGTGGATCCATCCAAGATAGAGGCAGTTGTGCAGTGGGGACAGCCCAAGACAGTAACTGAGATCAGAAGTTTCCTGGGATTGGCAGGATATTATCGGAGATTTGTAGAGGGTTTCTCCAGACTAGCTGCTCCGTTGACACGCCTCACACGAAAAGATGTTAAGTTTGTGTGGGATGAGGCATGTGAGAGGAGTTTTGAGGAGCTTAAGCATCGATTGACGACTGCTCCAGTTCTCACCATTCCTACCAGCTCAGAAGGATTCTCGGTGTATACGGATGCATCACACCAGGGACTGGGCTGTGTGCTTATGCAGGATGGGAAGGTAGTTGCCTATGGATCTAGACAGTTGAAAGATCATGAGAGGAACTACCCGACACATGATTTAGAGTTGGCGGTCGTAGTATTTGCTTTGAAAATATGGCGCCACTATCTCTATGGTGAGAAATTTCAGGTGTTCACAGATCATAAGAGCCTTAAGTACCTGTTCTCGCAGAAAGAGCTGAATATGAGACAGAGGAGATGGCTCGAACTCCTGAAAGACTATGATTGTGAAATCATGTACCACCCGGGTAAGGCAAATGTAGTTGCCGATGCTTTGAGTAGAAAGAACCTTGGGTTGGTGTCTTATATGATGGTAAGGGAACATGAGTTGTTAGAACACTTTGCGAACCTCAGTTTGGATGTAACCCCACCTGGATCTGAGAGACTTGAGATCATGGCTAGTTTGAGACTAGAGCCAGAGTTGATTGGCCGTATTCGGCAAGCCCAGCAGAGCGATCGACGGTGTATCGATTAGCTGAGGCAGATACAGACAGGTGTGGGTAGTGATTTTGAGCAGAGTACTGATGGCTTATTGAGGTTCAGAGGCAGAGTATGCGTTCCCAGGGATCCTGAGATCAGGAGAACGATTTTATCAGAGGCTCACTCATCGAAGTATACGATACATCCGGGAAGTACCAAGATGTATCAAAACCTTCGGAAGGTTTATTGGTGGTCTGGAATGAAAAGAGACATTGCAGAATATGTCGCTAAGTGTCTCGTTTGTCAGCAAGTGAAGGTAGAGCATCAGAAGCCTGCAGGATTATTGCAGCCTCTACCGATACCGACTTGGAAATGGGAGCATGTCACCATAGATTTTGTGATGGGGTTGCCGAGGACCCGTAGAGGTCATGATGCCATATGGGTTATTGTGGACCGGTTGACTAAGTCCGCCCATTTCTTGGCTATGAGAGCTACCGATACACTGAGTCAGTTGGCGAACCTGTATATTCGAGAGATAGTACGGCTACATGGTGTACCAGTGAGCGTTGTTTCTGATAGGGATGCCCGCTTCACTTCCCATTTCTGGGAACACTTTCAGGAAGCGCTGGGGACCCGATTGAGTTTTAGCACCGCTTTTCATCCTCAGACAGATGGGCAGTCAGAGAGGACTATACAGACCCTCGAGGATATGTTGAGAGCGTGTGTGCTGGATTATAGAGGCTCCTGGGATGACCACCTGCAGTTAGCCGAGTTCGCTTATAATAATAGCTATCATGCTAGTATCGGGATGGCACCCTATGAGGCATTATACGGGCGTAGATGCCGTTCCCCCATTGGATGGGAAGAGGTTGGTGACAGACAGGTTTTCGCTCCGGACTTAGTGCAGCAGGCATCTGAGGACGTCCAGTTGATATGTGAGAGATTACGGACAGCTCAGAGCCGGCAAAAGAGTTATGCTGACAAGAGACGAAGACCACTGGAGTTTGATGAGGGTGAGTCGGTATTTCTGAGGGTATCACCATCGAAGGGTATTATGAGATTTGGTAAGAAGGGCAAGCTGAGCCCTAGATATATTGGACCCTTCGAGATTTTAGAGAGAGTGGGAGAAAAGGCGTATAGATTGGCATTGCCACCGGACTTGGCGAGTGTCCACAACGTCTTCCACGTCTCGATGCTTCGGAAGTATCACCCGGACCCGACACACGTGATAAGATATGAGCCGTTGGAGCTCCAGGAGAGTATGACGTATATTGAGAAGCCGGTTCGGATATTGGACAGAAAAGAGAAAGTGTTGCGGAATAAGACAATTCCCTTGGTGAAAGTGCTTTGGCAACACCACACGGCGGAAGAGGCCACGTGGGAATTGGAGAACTTGATACGGGAGAAGTACCCCCAACTTTTTGAAGAGTGACTTGGTTCTAATTTGGAGGACCAAATTCCTTGAAGGAGGGGAGAATGTAAGACCCCGTATATGTATAAGGGTAATGTGTGTACTTGGATTAAATAATATGAATGGACTTGTGATGTAATGTATGATTGATGTAAGTCCATGGATTCAATGTATGTATGTGTAATATAAATTGTAACGTACATACAAGTTTCATTGAGTATGAATACGGAGAAATGTGTTCTAGCAAGTGATGGATGTGATTGAGACTCAAAATGAGTAGTGTGGTAAAATGGAATGGAGTTATGCTTCCATTTGGTTTTATGATTGCATACCTTTGAATATACAATGAATGCACACAAGTTTCAATGTGCATAAGGTATGAATGGATGCCATTTTCAAGTTATAGAGGTGGATGGATGAGGAAATGGCCATGGCAATAGATTGAGGGTGTGTTGGTATGAGTTGCAGCAATGAAACTGCAGGAAATCTGGAAAACCTGAGGTCCAGATCGATCTCCTAGGATGAGAGATCGATCTGGAAGAGCCAGAATGCTCTTATTTGGGCGAAAGAATTGAGCAGATCGATCTCCAATGGAGCCAGATCGATCTCTCAAGCATTCTGTAGTGGAAAGATCGATCCCCAAGCACCCAGATCGATCTCCTTAGCTCTCTGTTTGGGACCAGATCGATCTCATGCTTCGACAGATCGATCTCATGCTTCAACAGATCGATCTCATTGCTTCGACAGATCGATCTCAGGCTTAAAAATGCCGTGAAAAAGAGGGATTTTAAGGGACCAGATCGATCTCCTCTTGGACCAGATCGATCTCTTCAAGTCATTTCTATATAAGGAGAGCTGAAAATCTGGAAATCTCGGAACCTCCCATTTTCAACCCAAAAACCAAACTTTCCCTCTCTAAAATCAGCCATTTTCAGTGAGATTTAGAGAAAGATCATTAGAGGCAAAGTTGTTCCTATCAAAGAGGAGAACAACATAGTGAGAGGGCATTTTCCCATTTTTGGAATTGAAGGAGTTGAGGGCATTATCAATTGGAGCAAGAAGAGAAATCATATTGGTAAGATTCTAACACTCCAATCCAAATGCATTAGCTATTTAATTGATTTTGGAGTTGATTGGTATGAGTATTGATGGATAAACTACCTAAGAATGTAGTGGAAGTGGTGTGACCTAGAAATCTAAAATGGGTATAATGTGAGGATATGTGGGATTGAATGAGCTTATGAATTATGGCATGCTAAAGTTGTTATTGGGGTAATGTTTATGATTCTAGATGGTTAGATGGAATTACTTGGTGAGTTGGAGGAATTGTGAAAATGGATATGTTTATGATTGATAAATTGCCATAGTGAGGGAATTCATGGAATATGAACACTATGAGCTTAATGTCGATTTAACATCGATTTTGAATAAGTTAATAGGCCTCAGAAGATCCATAGACTCGAGTTATGGGTAAAGTAATGAAACGAGGCCCAATAAGCTTTAATAGAGGCTATAGGTTAAATTGACTATAGCAAGCACAAGGGTTGCATTGTATGGATCGAATATAATGCGGGATACGATTTTGTGCAGTCCCGAATAGTTCGTTGAAGGCGAACCGAACCGTACGAGTAAGCAGCTTAAGGAAGTGGAATCACGCATCGCGATTCCAGGTAAGGGAATTTTGTGAGTATATAGAGATAGCTGCTCGTATTTTGAATTGGGTGAATATTGGGTGTTGTATGAAATGCATGATTGCTCAAATAAATGTTGATGGTATTCGTGAAAGATGATGGGTATATGCGTGATTTTGGATTTGAAGTGGATGTTATGAAAAAGGGATAGTAAGGCTAATAATTGCATAAATCATGTGTTTTGAATGCTTTTACAAAACACAATGCTTTGATTTGAGCAAATAAAAGGATAGGCTGGCTAGTACTTGAATGATGTTGTGAAATAGCCCATACGAGGCACTAAGCATATTATGAGATGTTTTGAATGCATGTAAGCCGCCTATCGCGTGTATGTGATATAATTCGCGTTAGAGCCTCGCTCGCGCGAGATTTCTATGTTTTCACTTGTGTGAAACGTGCTTGAGCTTAGCTCGCACTTTGAAATTGAATTGTGATGATGTTTATAAACCGTACTGGAGCTTCTGCTCGTACGTGGATTGTGAATGGTTATCTTATGAGTATAACCGTACTAGAGCTATGCTCGTACGCGCCTCTTTATGAGAAGATGCATGATGCATGAGTCGTGCTAGAGCTTTGCTCGCACAAGCTTGTACAATGGGATTCGTATAGGGTTGTGAAAGTGGGTAAGATCCTTAAGCCTTACATCCTTAAGCTAACATCCTTAAGCCCGAGGAGGCAGGGAGGCTCTGTTTGGTGGGGAGGCTCTCTTACGGTGGGATCCTTAAGCCAACATCCTTAAGCCCAAAGAGGCGGGGAGGCTCTGTTAGGCAGGGAGGCTCTCCTTCACGGATATGGAAAACTCTTGGTATGGGGTAGATAAGACCTAGGAATGGCACCCCCAATTTCGATATGAGTTTGCGGAGTACGCTGTACCGTGTATATCACATGGAGTACGATGTACCGCATGATGGTTATGTGATAAGAAAGTCTGGCGAGGGATAATCCATCTTCGTGCCAGCATGATACCCCGCACACCGGGATGCGTGTGGTCTGGGATGATTTATGATGTGATGATTCACATAGGCACTTTTGATATAGTGACCTAGATTTATACACATGCGTGAATTGTGGAATGTAAATGTGGTTGTGATTGTGAGTTGATTTGGTGGTGATATGTTGTTGGTTCAAAAAGGAGGTTTCTAAATGAATTGCCCTTTTATGAATTTAAATGAGATTGAGCATGAGATGTTTTATACATGATGTCTCTACCATATTTTATATGCCAATGCACATGATTTGATACATGATATATATGTATATTCACATGGCATAGTTTTATTCCTCATGCTCCTACTATAAACGATTTATGCATAACACTATCAGCATGTAGATAGAGTAGTTATCTACCATGCTTGCATTATTGCCTTACTGAGTGTGTGGTTGCTCATCCCACTCTATTTTCCCCCCTACAGAGCGTGCATAGTAGCCCAGTGAGGACTGAGGCGTATTATTTTGGACTCCGCTGCATCCCCATCGCTAAGAGGTATATACACAGTGATTCTTTTTGTATCTAAACAATGTAAAAGCACAGTATTCTTTTGAGTTGTACTTATGGGGGATGTAGATGTCAGTAAAACATGTACTCGTATAAGTACACGATTAAATGCACATGTATGACATCGTTATAATTAATTGAGAATGAATGAGAAGTGGTGTTTATTATTGACTCACAGCCCAACAGTGTGTGGTGAGCTTAGTTCACGACTGGGTAAGGTAACAGTAAAACGCGAAAAATTTTCAGTGATTCCGGTTAAAGAGAATGGAATTGGGTCGTGACATAAGCTGAATTGGGGGAGAGCGCCTCTGAAAAAGCTCACCATAGCTTTCAACGCTGTCGTCGTCTCCTCATTTTTGCGTTTCAGGGTCTCAAATTCCTCTAGAGAAACCAAGGCTCCTCTGTCATCCTTTTCACTATGTCTTCGTCTTTGTTCTGATCTGACGGGGGGACTCACAGAATTTTGCTCCCCTGCCAACTCTGCTGTAGAACGTGTCCTCACCATTTTGATAGGAAATCCGACTTTTTGTTCTGATTCCCACAGACGGCGCCAATTGATGTAGCCTAGAATAAAACAACAACGGGATTACAACTTTCACGTATTCAGATTGCGCTAACGACAAAAAGGTGACGTCGATGGGATTTCTTCCACGTGTTCTTCGTATATTCTGCAAAAACAACAGGAATCAGAGGGCGCAGGGATTTGTCCCTGCACGCGCACTCCGATGATTAAGTTAGAAAACTGAAGTTTTGTATATAGGGGGAAGAGAATTGTGTTCTTCAGAATCTAGAGTCTTCTCTTTTTTTCTGTCTTTTTTTCTCTGAGAGCTCACCTGGGGTATTTATAAGTTTCTTCTGAGTCAGTTCGAGCTGAGGTCCAGGCACGTGTCTGGCCGCGACAGAGTCATTAAGCACTCTGTCGCGTTTCGGGCTAGACAACCTGCGGGTGAGTCTGGAAGGCGGCAGAGTTCATGTGTGGACCTCTACTGCGGTCCACACGGTAGAGTTTTGTCGCAGAGCTGGCGGCATAGGTCTGTCGCAGGATATGCGGTAGAGGTCTGTAGCAGAGTATGCGGTAGAGGTCTGTAGCGACATACAGTGCCGCACAAAGCCTATGCGACAGAGTCTCTTTCGCCTCGAGACTCTGTCGCATGTCAAGCTACTCTGCTGCATGGAGCTCTGTCGCTGTAACAGCCACGTGGCTTATCTTGTGTTTGACACGTGGCGGTCTCTGGTTGGTCAATCTTTGTACACGCGGACTTTGATGATAGGACCACCATCAGAAGTCAAAGCATATTGACATTAAGTTTCTTGTTGTTAAGGAGAGAGTTCAGAGTTTTCAGATTACTATTGAACATATAAATACAAACTCCATGATTGCGGATCCGCTTACAAAGGGAGTACCACCTAAGGTGTTTCATGAGCATGTAGCTCGTATGGGTGTGGTTCATCCTGATGATATACTTGTATAGAGGGAGCTTGTTTCTTGATGTTCATTTATTTTTTAGATTTTTCTGATCAGAATAAAGTATTTTTTGTTATTATTGAAAACTCTGAAATAAAGTAATATTCTTTAAGTAGCAGTATGCATAAAGTCTTGAAAGAATAATAAAATAGGACCAGTTGAAAATAGGTATGTTAAGGGATCACGCTTCATGTAATTTTCATACTACACATTCATACTTGATCTATGTCGTTGATTATATTAATATACGTGACTATTGATGAGTCTAGTTACGAAATATATGTAACGAATATCGCTTTGATCCTATGTTGATATAATTAATGGACCAGATTGTTTAAAGATGTTCTTTGTAAAGATAGGAAGTATTGAGCTCATAAAGTTATTTTTAAATGTTCAATAGTCAAGCGACATATGTAGCCAAAGTGGGAGATTGTTGGGAAATTATTTATGTGGGCCTACATATATCAATTTATTGTATATTACAGGTTATCTAATTTGTTTTAGTCCACTTAAAAGTGATCAAATAAAGTTATTGGACTTCAGTGCATCTCAATTAGTATGAGCTCTACAATGTGTAGAGACCTGATATTTTATTCTATTTTAATGATGGGTCAAAATTTAATAAAATATACTTCAGTTATAAATAGGTTATGATCGCCAGTCTATACGTGATTTTTCTCATTCTCATATCCCATCAGTGAGTGAGTTAGGGTTTTCTCTCAAAAGGTAAAAGTTTATACTGGAAGACTGCTAACCCTGATCAATCAATTTCAATGGATCCAGTTACGCTTATGTATTCTAATTTTCTTGATGATTGAACATGAGATCCTAGATATAAATATTATGTAATTATAGTTTTCCTACAATTCATACTTTTGGGATAGAAGTTGTTTCTGCAGAATTTGTCATGAAGACGGATAATGATGCATTTGTTCCCATGGATGAAGAAATGGCTCGTTAAGCAAGATAAATGTGACTCATAGGTTGCTTTGTAGACTCATTAACTTAGATTCCCAACCTCACCGCAGTACAAATAGCAAGTGGTTTGTTAGTCCGAGGAAGGTGGAACTCATCACAATATGCACTAGGTTGGATACAAAAAATTCATGATGTAAGCTACGCACATATAAGAAAAAGGTCGAAAAGCAAAATATGTGCTAAAGAGGTTAAGCATATATTTGAAATAAAAAATGCGTGAAGTAAGCCATGCACGAAGACAAAGTACAAAAAGCTTGAAGTGAAAAATACACGATATAAGATACGCACTAAAAAAATAAGACTTGAAACGGAAAATGCGTAAATTAAGTCATGAAAAAAATGCTTGAAGTGAAAAATGCACGAAGGAGGCCAAACATGTACTTGAAACAAAAAATGCACGAAGAAAGTCATTTGTAAGAAGAAAAGGCTTAAAGTGAAAAATGTGCGAAATAAGTCTCGAAGACAAAAATACAAAAAGCTTAAAGCGAAAAATATGCGAAGTAAGTCACACACATAAAAGAAAAAGGCATAAAGCTAAAAGTGCACGAACTAGACTACTCATGGACTTGAAGAGAAACATGCATGAAATAAGTCATGCGTGAAGACAAGAGTGCACAAGCTTGAAGCGAAAAATGCATGAGATAAGTCACACACTCAAAGTAAAAGGTTCGAAGTGAAAAATACACGAAATAAGCTATGCACATAGAAGAAAAATGCTTGAAGAGAAAGGTTCACTAAGTAGGCTACGCATGGACCTAAAACGAAAAGTGCTCGAAGTAAGCGATGCGTAAAGATAAAAGTGCATGGGTTGAAAATGAAAAATACGTGATGTAAGCCATAAAGATAAAGCGAAAGGGTTTGAAGTGAAAGATGCATAACGTAAATCATGCACACGAAGACAAAATAGTGCAATGGCCTAAAGCGAGAAATGCGCGAAATCGGTCACGCATGTGAAAAGAAATGACATGAAGTGAAAAAGGCACGTAAGTCATGTGTAAATGGAAAGACTTAAGCGAAAAATGCATAAAGTAAGTTAAATTATGAAATAAACATTAATTAGAAAAGCATGAAAACAAGCTCAAAGAAGTTCTTTAAAAAAGATATAACTCTTTCACAAATAACTGGGGAGCACTATAGACTGGCCTCTTATCCGTCCATGTCATCTTTGTCTAAACCATTCAAAGCCATGATGTAACGTTCAGTTTTTTTTTTCTTTTCTTAATAAAATAATAATATAATAAAATAATAATAATAGTTCTGGAAAAAAGTGGGAATAGTGTCGTGCGACACCAATTCCACCTCTCCCTTCTTTTTTTCTTTCGTTCCCTTTCCCCTTCCCTGCGATTTTCTCCAACAGCCCTCTCTCCCTCTGCCAGTCTCCGTTCCTCACCGTCGACGACCTGAGACCGCACCAGCAGGCCGACGGTCTTTCCCCCTTCACCGGAAATACTCTTCTCTCTTCCTTTCACTAAGAACCCGAGACCAAAAAAAAAATTTCCCCTTGTTTGCGTGCCAACCGAACTGGAGAAGACGAACGTCGGTGTCTCTCCGACCAGCTAGCTCCGATGACCACCTGCACTTTCATTTTTCCTGGTTCATGCTTTCCCCAAGTTCTCTCTGACCTCAACAGTAGCTAAATACAGATGGTACCCATTTACTTGTTATCTCATTGTTGAACCAGAAAATTTTTAGAGAGACCTTAACAGGTTTAGAAATACCAGGTCGAAGAAGTCTATAGATAATGTAGGAGTTGCAAGGTAACATATAATATATCCTCATAATCTCATAATATTGTGGTAATTAGATTTAACTGATTACAATTTTGATGTGGGCTCTGTAACTGTGTAGAGAATTTATCTATACTAGTTCAACTTGGAGGAATACTAACGTGCAAAGGAAGTATACTGAATAGTCGTTGCGTCTAGTGGGCAACGGTAAGTAAATATATAGTCTACAAATTTAATTAACTATTTTGTTCTGAAATGTTTTGCAGTGACAAGAGATTTTGTTTGATCTTTCAAAATTCTATTTAAATATATGTATAAGTAAACAAAAATACAATAAGTTATTCTTGAGATATTTAAAAATATATATCTAGTTCTTTTGTACGAAAACTCCATATTTAGATTAAACCTCATGTCAAATAAATTCGATTTGAGGGAAGTAGATTAAAATTTTGTTTAAAAAAAAATCGTGGGAGCCACCTCTAGAATCCCTGATGGGAACTAAGTGCTACATGTGTATTTATTGTAAGACTAAATCATTATAGTACACCTACTGTATGGGTTCCCCTGAAAAGAAATTGGGAACAGTTTGGCCTATCCCGAGGTGATAGGTCCCAATGTCGTCTGGCCCACGAGACTGGCTCAGAGTCTATGATCATAGATAGCGCCTTAAAAATAGGGAGTCTGTTGCACTGATAGCTACAGTGCCTTTTGATAAGGTTTTACCTAATGCATTTACGCTTCAACATCCGTATACAACTTTTGTATATGTATCTAATTTCGGTGTTCGTATTTGATTTTGCGATATTTGTATGTATGATTGATATCTCTTTGAAATTTGATTTCTGTATCCGAAAATCTGAAATTTGCATTCGGATTCTATGCTGGATTTTGACTTTGTGATATGATTACTTTTTCCTAAACGAAAATACCTTTCTGATGACATTATTTTACTTAGCATATGTTTTATGAAAAGCTATTTGTTTGTCTGTTTGGATTTGATTTCGAATGTAACACATGAGGGTCTGTATGAAACTAATTTTTGTTTTCAGTAGCTGTATATTTGCTTACTGGGTTTTCCATAAAACTCACCCCCTCATTCCTCTCCCAAATTAAGGAGTGCGAGTTCAGAGATTTTTGTTATACTTTTTAGACAACCGAGCTTCCAGCGAGGTATATTTTGTACGGTGGATATATATATATATATATATATATATTTATATGTTGACGCAGTATGAAACTTTCATGGTGTACACTCGTGAGAGGGTTGGGTTGTAGACATGTTGTGGACTGTAATTTTGTAGATGCTGATATATATATATATATATATATATATATATATATATATATATATACAGTCTTTATGATCATTACTGTGTCTGATGGAATTTATTATAATATGGATGAGATTCGAAAGTTTTCGAATTTGTGAAATTTTATGTATAAATAATTGAAAATAAATTGCATGTGAAGTAGATTTCAAGGGATTATTGAGATCATTTAAATTAAAGGATAGTCGACGGTACACGTCATAATTTAAGAAATCACTTTTAGCTAGTGGGGGCCTATAAAAAGTTGAAAAGAATAATTGACGCGTAGATAGTCTACCACAAACACATACAAACGATAAGAAAAGTGAAAGCACAAAATCGGCCCAAAATTTTTGGCTTTCAAAATTGAATCTGTAAGTTTGGGTGTTACAAATTTGGTATCAGAGCGTGTGTTTGTTATGTTTGTGTAGGTTGTTTGTCTTTATTTACATCCCAGTACACCATAAAAGTGTCAACATATATTTTTATATATATATAAAGTTTGAATTATTATTGTCAGTATTAATCAGTACATTTCTGTATAGGATTTTGATTTTGATTATGGAGTGGAGAGGCAGGCGACCTCGAGGTAGAGGAGACCGAGACAAGCTCCTGCGCCACCACCTCCACAACCGCTTAGCCCGAACTCCCGGATGGGGCAGGTTGAGCATAGTCTCGGACAGCTGCAGCAGACAGTGCAGTAACTCACCAATCTTTTGATGCAACAACATGCTGGAATCCAAGCTTAAACCCCTAATGTATAGCCACCTCCACTCGAAGTTCCTCCACCACAACAGGCTGTACCACCTCATCCCCAGCAGCCAGTTGCTCCACAACCACCAGTTGAAGATTTGGTAGATCGTAATATGTCGAGGTTTCGACAATTTTAGAAGATGAACCCACCGACTTTCAGAGGTGCTAAGGACCCAGATGTAGCAGAAACATGGGTGAAGTAATTGGAGAAACTGTTTAAGTTTATGGGTTGCAGCTCTACGGAAAGAGTTGCTCTGGTAGTATTTATGTTCCAGGATAGGGCAGAGATATAGTGGGAGTCTGTAGAGAAGTTATTGAGGGCCAAGAAATTAGAGATTACATGGGAGGCTTTTCTCAAGGTGTTCTATAAGCAGTATATGCCAGAGCCAATTTGGAGGATGAGATAAGCAGATTTCTTTCATCTTACTCAGGGCTCTATGACAATGGATAAGTACGAGTCCCAATTATTTGCCCTCTGCCGCTACGATCCTTTAATATCTAAGGATGAGTTGACGAAGACTGTAAAATTTATAGATGACCTCAAGCACAGTATCAGGGGTCGGTTGTCTGCATTTGATATTAACAATTATGTCGAGGCTCTTCGTCGGGCTCAGATGGTAGAGTTGGAGATAGATATGACATAGAAGGAGTCCGAGCATAAATTCAAGGGAAAAGACAGAGACATGAGATCCAGTTAGAGGAGATCTGATAAGGGCAGGCAACAATATGGTAAGAGACCTAAGACATCTGGTTCCCAAACTCAGACTACAGGGTCTAATACTGGCCCCACCTGTCCAACATGTGGAGGACATCATGGCACTAAGCCATGTTACCAGGAGATAGGAGCCTGTTATCACTATGGCAAGCGAGGCCACTTAATCAGAGATTGCCCCAGCCTCAAGGAGTCTAGCAAAGGTGTCGAGCAATCTACAATGGATAAGGGTAACACAGTAGATAAGGGTAAACGTCCGGTGACACAAAGACGAGTGTTTACCTTGGATGAGACTACTTCTCAGGCTACTGATTCTGTCATTCGGGATGAGCTTCTTATAAATGATTTTGAAGCTTATGTTTTAATTAATCCAGCTTCTACCAACTCATTTGTTGCACCCTATTTTTCTAATAAGTTAGGAATAAAACCTACATCTTTAGACTTTCTATTGCATGTTAGTACACCTTTTAAGTCTATACAAGTTACTGATGTTGTATATAGAGCATGCAAAGTAAGGTAGAGGATAGGGAGTTGTTAGCCGATTTGATCCTACTGCATATGTCTGATTTTGATGTTATACTCGGGATTGATTGGTTAGCTCAGCATCATGCATTAGTCGATTGTTGTAGTAAGACAGTAACTTTTGCTCTGCCTGAGACTATTGTAATTACCTTTGTTAATAATAAGTAAGTGAAGTTTTCGTGTGTAAATTTTGGTGAAATTATAAATTTTGATGTTGACTTGATATGTTTAACGTGATTATTTTTGATTGAAGGGTATTTAGCCTATGTTGAAATGGTAGATCAGGCTCAACCCAATATTCGAGACATTCCAGTAGTCAAGGAGTATGAGGATGTTTTTTCGGAAGAATTATCGAGCTTAACCCCGCAGAGAGGGTTAAGTTTACTATAGACTTGATTCTGGGAACCCAACCAATTTTTAAACCCCCATATAGGATATCACCCACCGAATTAGAGGAATTGAAGACTCAGTTACAAGAACTATCTAATAAGGTGTTCATACACTCGAGTGTATCTCCCTGGGGTGCTCCTGTGCTTTTTGTGAAAAAGAATGACGGTAGTTTGAGACTCTGCATTGATTATCGACAGTTGAACAAAGTTACTGTCAAGAACAAATACCCTTTGCCCCGTATTGACGATCTTTTTGATCAGTTGAGAGGTGCTCAAATCTTCTCCAAGATAGACCTTAGATCCGACTATCATCAATTGAGAATCTGAGGGGAAAATGTTTCGAAGACAGCTTTTAGAATTCGATACGGGCATTATGAGTTCCTAGTGATGTCGTTCGGGTTAACTAATGCATCAGCAGCCTTTATGAGCTTGATGAATGAAGTTTTTAGGCCATATCTGGATAAGTTTGTGATTGTCTTTATAGATGACATCCTGGTGTATTTCCTATCTTATCAGGAACACGAACACATTTACGTACGGTCCTTCAGACACTCAGAGGAAAGCAGTTGTATGCAAAGTTCAGTAAATGTGAATTTTGGTTGGATCATATATGTTTTCTGGGGCAGAAGCCATCCTAAATTGGGAGAGACCAAAGACTCCTACTGAGATTCGCAGCTTTTTGGGTTTAGCGAGTTATTACAGACGATTTGTGGAAGTGTTTTCTAAATTGACAGCACCGTTGACCCATCTCACTAAAAAAGGGGTGAACTTTGTTTGGAGTGAGGCCTGTGAGCACAGTTTCCAAGAACTTAAGAGACGGTTAACCACGACACTTATCCTTATAATTCCCAATGGTTCCAGAGTGTTTACTGTTTATACTGATACTTCACACCAAGGCCTAGGTTGTGTTTTAATGCAACATGGGAAGGTGGTAGCTTATGATTCGAGACAGTTAAAAGACCATGAGAAGAATTACCCTACGCATGATCTGGAGTTGGCTGTGGTTGTATTTGCATTGAAGATCTGGCGACATTATCTCTATGGAGAGACGTTTCAGATTTTCACCAATCATAAAAGTTTGAAATACCACTTCTCGCAGAAAGAATTGAATATGAGGCAGCGCCATTGGATAGAATTACTTAAAGACTATGATTGTGAAATTCTCTATCACCCTAGGAAAGCTAATGTGGTAGCGGATGCTCTTAGTTGGAAGAACACAGCTATGGTCTCTCATTTCATGGTCAGACAGTGGGATCTTTTGGAGCAGTTTATGAATTTGAGAATTTCAGTGAATAAAGATTAGTCAATTGAGGGTTGTTTAGTTGACAGCCTAAGAGTGGAACCGGAGTTGATTGATCAAATCAAAAGAGCACAGAGAGAGGATCCCAGAATTATAGAGATTATCTGTGAAAATGAAGGGGATAGCAGTGTTCATTCAGACTATTCAGTGGGTAATGATGGTATCCTGAGATTTAAGGGACGGATGTGTATCCCGAATAACGATGACCTGAAGAGACTAATTTTAGAGGAAGCTCATAGTTCAAGATACACTATGCATCTTGGCAGCACGAAGATGTATCAAGATTTGCGTGTATTGTATCATTGGAATGGTATGAAGAAAGACATCATCGACTTTGTTGCAAGATGTCTAATCTGTCAGCAGGTAAAGGTAAAACATCAGAAACCTGCAGGGTTACTCCAACCTTTACCTATACCAACGTGGAAGTGAGAGCATATTACCATGGATTTTGTTATGGGACTCCCGAGAACCTGGAGAAAGCATGATGTCATTTGGGTTATTACCGATCAGCTTACCAAGTCAGCCTACTTTCTACCCATCAAGGTTACAGATCCATTGACTTCGCTGGCAGAATTATTTGT
Source organism: Firmiana major (assembly GCA_033439115.1). Classification (NCBI taxonomy): domain Eukaryota; kingdom Viridiplantae; phylum Streptophyta; class Magnoliopsida; order Malvales; family Malvaceae; genus Firmiana; species Firmiana major. Next base: position 35,994,753 of record CM065908.1, on the reverse strand, counting down.
TAAAGAGATAGTCAGGCTTCATGGTACCCCAGTGAGCATAGTATCTACTCGAGATTCCTGCTTTACATCCTGTTTTTGGAAAAAATTTCAGGAGGCTATAAGATCTCGTTTGAGCTTTAGTACTGCTTTTCACCCTCATACTGATGGGCAATCTGAGAGAACAATTCAAACTCTCGAGAACATGCTAAGGGCTATTGCACTTGAGTATAAGAGCTCTTGAGATGATCATTTGCCGCTAGCGAAATTCGCTTATAACAATAGCTATCATTCAAGTATCAGAATGGCTCCGTATGAAGCCCTTTATGGTAGAAAGTGTAGATCTCTGATTGCTTAGGAGGAAGTTGGTGATAAATTGATATATGCTCCAAAGTTAGTCAAGAAAGCCTCCGAAAGTGTTAAGGTGATATGCGATAAGCTAAAGGCTGCCAGGGATAAACAAAAGTCCTATGCAAATAATCGACAAAGACCATTGGAGTTTGAGGTTGGTGATTCAGTGTTCCTAAAAGTATCATCGTCGAAAGGTATCATGAAATTTGGCAAGAAAGGCAAGCTAAGCCCGAGATATATTGGACCTTTCAAAATTTTAGAGAGGATTGGAGCGGTGGCATATCGGTTAGCTTTACCTCCCCAGCCAGTTGGTGTGCATAATGTATTCCATGTTTCCATACTTCGAAAGTATAATCCAGATCCTTCTCATGTCATCGGATATGACACATTGGAGTTACGGGAGGATATGACATATGTGGAAAAGCCAATTAAGATTTTAGATAGACAAGAAAGAGTCTTAAGATCGAAAACTATTACAATGGTCAAGGTATAGTGGCAACAACACTCAGAGGATGATGTCACTTGGGAGCTAGAGAATGTGATGTGCGATAAGCACCCGTATCTCTTTTCAAAACTATAATCAAATTTGGAGGACCAAATTTCATAAGGTGAGGAGGATGTAACGTTCAGTTTTTTTTCTTTTCTTAATAAAATAATAATATAATAAAATAATAATAGTTTAAAAAAAGTGGGAATAATGTCCCGTGACACTAATTCCACCTCTCCCTTCTTTTTTTCTTTCGTTCCCTTTCCCTTTTCCCTTCCCCTGCGATTTTCTCCAACAGCCCTCTCTCCCTCTACCAGTCTCCATTCCTCACTGCTAGCGACTCAAGACCGCACCAACAGGCCGACGATCTTTCCCCCTTCCATCAAAAATACTCTTCTCTCTTCCTTTCACCAAGAATCTGAGACCTAAAAAAAAAATTTTCCCCTTGTTTGTGTGCCAACCGAACTGGAGAAGATGAATGCTGATGTCTCTCCGACCAGCTAGCTCCAGCGACTACCTGCACTTCCATTTTTCCCGGTTCACATTTTCCCCAAGTTCTCTCCGACCTCAACAGTAGCCAAATACAGATAGTACCCATTTACCTGTTATCCCATTGTTGAACCAGAAAATTTCTAGGGAGACCTGAACAAGTTTAGAAATACCAGGTCGAAGAAGTCTATAGGTAATGTAGGAGTTGCAAGGCAACATATAATATATCCTCATAATCTCAGAATATTATGGTGATTAGATTTAACTGATTACAATTTTGATGTAGGCTCTGTAACTATGTAGAGAATTTATCTATACTGGTTGAGCTTGGTAGAATACTAACGTGCAAAGGAAGTATACTGAATAGTCGTTGCGTCTAGTGGGCAACGGTAAGTAAATATACAGTCTACAAATTTAATTAACTGAAATGTTTTGCAGTGACAAAAGATTTTGTTTGATCTTTCGAAATTCGGTTTAAATATATATATATATATAAATAAGTAAACAAAAATAAAATAAGTTATTCGTTGAGATATTTAAAAATATATATCTAGTTCTTTTGTACGAAAACTCCATATTTAGATTGCCAAATAAATTCGATTTGAGGGAAGTAGATTAAAATTTTGTTTAAAAAAAAAATCGTGGGAGCTACCTCTAGAATCCCTGATGGGAACTAAGTGCTACACGTGTATTTATTGTAAGACTAAATAATTATGGTACATCTACTGTATGAGTTACCCTGAAAAGAAATCAAAAACAGTTTGACATATCTCGAGGCGATAGGTGCCAGTGTTGTCTGGCCCACGAGACTGCCTCAGGTCTATGATCATAGATAGCGCCCTAGAAATAGGGAGTCTGTTGCATTGTAGCTACAGTGCCTTTTGATAAGGTTTTACCTAATGCATTTACACTTCAACATCCGTATACAACTTGTGTATATGTATATAATTTCGGTGTTCATATTTGAGTTTACGATATTTGTATGTATGATTGATATCTCTTTGAAATTTGATTTCTGTATCCGAAAATCTGAAATTTGCACTCGGATTCTGTGTTGGATTTTGATTTTGCGATATGATTACTTTTTCCCAAATGAAATTACCTTTCTGATGACATTGTTTTACTTAGCTTATGTTTTATGAAAAGCTATTTGTTTGTCTATTTGGATTTGAGTGTAAGGCATGAGGGTCTGTATGAAACTAATTTTTGTTTTCAGTAGCTGTATATTTGCTTACTGGGTTTTTCATAAAACTCACCCCCTCCTTTCTCTCCCAGATTAAAGCAGTACGAGTTCAGAGATTTTTGTCATACTTTTGAGATAACTGGGCTTCCACCGAGGTATATTTTGTACGGTGGATATATATATATGTATATATGTTGACACAGTATGAAACTTTCATGGTGTACACTCGTGAGAGGGTTGGGTTGTAGATATGTTGTGGACTGTAATTTTGTAGATGCTGATATATATATATATATATATATATATATATATATATATATATATATATATATATATACAGTCTTTATGATCATTACTGTGTCTGATGAAATTTATTATAATATGGATGAGATTCGAAAGTTTTCGAAATTGTGGAATTTTATGTATAAATAATTGAAAATAAATTACATGTGAAGTAGATTTCAAGGGCTGGTGAGATTGGATAAATCATTATAAGTGCTATTATCGAGAAAAAGGCTCTAAACCTTTCTCATCTATTTCGTATTAGTTGAGTTAGCAAGGAGCGTGCTAAGTAAAAGTTACATTTAATAAAGGCAATGGAGAAAACGAACTTATTCTTATAGCAATTTTCGAAAAGGCAATATTTCCTTACAACTTCAGTACAAATACGGTCACACTCCCCTTAGCTAAAAGAAGGCTATGGTTAATTGTTCAGCTTTGAAATTTCCCTCTCTAGCTCTTGATTTCTATTAGTAAGAGCCTCATGCTATACAAAAAAAGTGTTTTAAGCTCTATAGAAATGAAAGAGAACGCTTCTTTGTATTGCTCCAACGAGGCAATCTTGACCCCATCCACATCAAAATCAACTTGGAGAAGAATCAACTCAAGATTCAGATTCTCCTTATCCTTCTTTAAATCTTTGACTTTTCTCGAAAGAAGGCTCAACTGCATTTTCTTGCTTAATCCTAGCCCTCGGGAAGCTCTTGAGTAATCCAACCTCATCACAAGGAAAAATTGGTGGGCTAACCCAAAGGAGAAGCAACCTCGGGTCTTCTATGAGGACCTACCCATGAACAAAACTCTTCTTATCTCCTACGAAAGGATGAGTGTTAAAAGTAGCGGCTGAGGAGCTCAAACACATCTCTCCTTGATAAATTTATGAATAGTTTCCTCATATCTTTCATGGAGAGCTTGAATATATTACAATAAGCCTGATTCTGCCAAGGCAACTCTTTTAGCTCCTCCTATTCGTCGAAATCGATCACTAGCGGTTCTCAAGAGACAGACTTGCCTCTGCTATGACTAAGAGATCGAGAAGAACTAAATCTATCGTAATAAGCATGAAAAGGAGTACGAGCTCAAGTGTGTTTTAGAACTACTTCTTTGAAGCGGACTTATTTTTTTGGACAAGGAACTTCCGGCTAAGTTCTAAAAGTGCTTTCAACGTATTTCCTCTTGCAAAGGGCTGCTTAACGGAATCTAGTTCTGCACACGAAAAACAAAATGTGTAAGAACAGTATTAAGAGACTCAAGGAACTCCTGAAGAGACTCAATGTTGGCCAAGGAACCTCTGAAGGAAAGGTCACGAAAAAACTTTCAAAATTTTTTCCTTGGCCCCGATCACTTCTCCTTTAGAAGTATCACGCTTATTTAAGGCTTATTTTCCCTCATCTCTTAAGGAAGAACCCTCTAATAACAGGTTCTCATAGACGAGATCTATAGGAGCAAAATAAGGATTAACGAGAATGCCTACAACATCCAACTAGCAGTTAGGATGTCCTCTTGAGTAAGGATGGATAATAAGTTATTTTCTCTTTCGGTGCATAGCAAGCTAATTTGCTACTCGTATAGCCTACATAATACTTAAAAAGTTTGGTCCTTAGAGGCTCTATGCCTATGCATTCACCCCATCGGAGAGGGATACCTAGACCCTCTGGGATTTTTATAGTGAGCCAATCAGACTCGTATCTATGAGGTTTGCTAAGAAGTTCCCTAAACTTTTTAGGAAACCCACTGAATAGAATAGGATACTAACTCCTAAAGTCCACGAATCCTAAAAAGGGCCTTCAATAAAGGAAGTGATAACACGACTTTACTAATATAGCAAACTAAGGTGAAGCCCACTAATTAAGCTTATGGGTGAGATGAAGAGTTTTTTACAATAATTCTAAGAAAAATGGGATGCAAGAGAATTCAAAATGTTTATGGACCCGAATGATTATGAAAAAAACTTTTATATACTCTTCCATATAGTATACCCTGCGAAAAAAGTGAAAAACAATTGATAAGAGTCATATTAATAGTCATTGGGCCTTGAAATGAGATATACTACAAAACATTGAGCCTAAAGGTAGATTGAACTCAAGAGAAAATAAGACTCAGATTGACCATAAAAGACCTATTATGAGATCATTTAAATGGGGGTATTAATAGTAATTACGCATAAAATAACTCTTATAAATAGATCACATGTATCATCTTTACATTTTAAATTTTATTTTGTTTATTGAAATTTTGTCAAAATCCTATCTGATTTAAATATTGCCTTGCATGCACTTCGATGGTTTTCTTTTTTATAGAGTTTTTAAAGACAAAATAATATGAAAAGTGAGATTTGATACCTTTATAAATTTATTATTGTAAACTAGCAATAAAAATATAAAAATATAAAAATGCAGTAATAATAGCAATAGATATTGATTAAAAACAAAAAACAAAATTGGAGCGAAGAAGAAAAGCGAAAAAATAAAATGCCGTGGATACGAATTTGTCGTGGCATGTAGAGTCCAAAAGCATTTGTGGTTAAGAAGAAACGACGTCACCTCATAGGAAAGCGGGAGCCCGCAGACAAACAGTGAAACAGATTACGTAATTTCAATTTTACCCTAGTTTTGTGAGTGACGTCATTTTTCCAATATACCCCTCCCTCTCGCTTTCTTGCTTTTGGGGTCAAAATTGATCCTTTCTTTCATGAGACGAAGCGGAGGCCTCGATTACGACGATCTTACCCTCCTCCACACACACTCAGATCGTCACAATTTCCTGCTCGATCTGCTCCTCTTTCCGGAGTACGCGAAACCCGAACCGAAGGCTTAAACGATGTTCCTCCTCGATTGGTTCTACGGCGTTCTTGCCTCCCTCGGTCTCTGGCAGAAAGAGGCTAAAATCCTGTTTCTCGGCCTCGATAATGCCGGTAAAACCACCTTGCTTCACATGTTGAAAGACGAGGTTCGTTTTTCCTTGCCTTTTCATTATTTGTCCTTTTAAACAATTTCTCATTTCGCTTTAAATATTAAATATGTTTTTCTGCCCTTTCTTTCATAGAAAAACTAATTTGAAAGTATAAATTTTGGATCTCTATGATCGCTTAATTGTCTAGTTTTTTAGCTTTGTATGATTGGCTATTCGCTTGAGAATTTTGTGCTTTTTTTTCTCTAAAAAAAGGGAATAGATTTAAGCCTTACCATGCTTCATCTTTCTTTAATTTTTAATGGAAAATGAGGAAATTTTGGTAGGTAATTAGGGTTGTTGATTATTAGTGAACTGTTTCCAGAGATTGGTTCAGCATCAGCCAACTCAGTATCCCACATCGGAAGAGCTTAGTATTGGGAAAATTAAGTTCAAAGCTTTCGACTTGGGAGGTCATCAGATTGCTCGCAGAGTCTGGAAGGATTACTATGCTAAGGTAACCACAAGTTGAAAGTAATGCCTTTTCTCCACTAACATTTGCTTGGTTTTAGATTCCAATGTTTTTTACTTTTGTATGTCACTTAACCACAGTTTGTCATTCTCAGCTTGCTTGTTTATTAATTTTAGTGATTCGGCATTCACTGAAATCTGCTTTCGTGTAATTCATTTTGAATGGTCTTACAATCTTCAATTGGCCGGAATTCTGTGTTATGTTGTTTGTAGGTTTAGGGTTTATTGATTCTTCTTTTTCTCTTTTCTGTTCAACTTTTTAATTCGTAGGTTTTGATATATTTTGTCCTTGTAGGACAATGGATATGTGACTTAATAGTTCAGTCTTCATGATACTTGACAATGAGATATAAGCTGCAACAAATCGTTTATGGTCGGGATTTTATTTTCACAACCCATCATTACTAATCTGTGATTTTTTTATTTTATTTTGTCAGTATTATTTTGTTTCTGGTTCATCTAAACTCATGGCTGTGTCTGAAGTCTAGACCAACTCTTCTTTGGTTGGCATTTTTTTCTTGGATTTTCTAATGAATGTTTTGAACACAGAAATATGTGTGTTCATATGATTTACTGATGTTTTTGTGCCTGATCTATCTTCATATACAGTCTTAATGGAATTTTTACTGCTTTGTGATGTATGAGACACCAAAGAGAATCTATTGTTATATGCTACTTTTCAAATTAGTTCATGGCCATTAATTTTCAGTGATGTTGGTCTTTATGATCTTGTTTAAATGGAATGTTTAGTAGATTAACTTATTTTTTTAGTCTTGATTGAATAATCGGCCCTCATACAGTGACCAAAAGTTTGAATTCCTGCATTAGTCTCATGCAAGTTTTTGATTTTTTTTTTCCTTTTGTTAAAGGTTATCTTCAAAGAAGTGTTTGACTTTGGTTTGCTATCTTTACTGATCAATACTTTCAAGCAACATTTTTCAGATAGGACTGGGTTTACATGTCATTTCTCACTACATGCAGCGAATGCAATTATGTTGCCTTTCTCTCACTTTGATTGGTTTTTTGCTTTACCTGCTTGTCCTTATCGTTGCTTGTTAAAAGCTAGGGCTGTCTGATTTTGAGTGAATACTTTGAATTGTGTATTTTCTGGTTCCAGGTGGATGCTGTTGTGTACCTGGTAGATGCCTATGATAAAGAGAGATTTGCAGAATCAAAGAAGGAGCTGGACGCTCTCCTTTCTGATGAGGCCCTTGCCAATGTTCCATTTCTTATTCTGGGAAACAAGATTGATATACCATATGCTGCCTCAGAGGATGAGTTACGATACCATCTTGGGCTCACAAACTTTACAACTGGCAAGGGGAAGGTAAACCTAGCAGACTCAAATGTCCGTCCACTAGAGGTATTTATGTGCAGCATTGTCCGCAAAATGGGATATGGAGATGGCTTCAAGTGGATGTCTCAGTATATCAAGTAGGGAAAATGGTCAGATGTGCTAGGAAGACGTTATAACACTCCCAAACCCCAATTCCATCTCATCGCCCCAACTTCAGGGTAAAAAAATATTGTATTCAGCAAACCGTTTGACCTTGCCCCTGGGTGGGTTTTAAATTGGATGTATTTGGTTTTGGATGTGTGTGGAAGGAGGTACTAATGTCACTACCCTGTAAAATCTACTTGTTGGATGCAAGTCTCTGATATTGTAGTTTTGTCAATTTAACTACGATATCTTACCATAATCGTTTGCTTTTTCGCTAAAAACTACTGTTACTGCTAGTTAAGTTCTTTCATAGCACTGTCATTGAGCAGCCATAGGTGTGAAGCCGGCATGAAGGTCTAACTCAAGCAGAATTCAATCTAGTTGTATTGTCAACTTTAACATTGATTTAATAAGTAATCGAACTTGATTGAATCTTGATTATAACACTTGGTTCTTAGATGGTTAGTAAAAAGGTGAATCTTGATTATCTTTATAGGTTACCTGAATCGAATATAAAAATATTTCAAATCTAGTAAATTGCTAGTGAAATATATTTGGTTACACGCTGGTTCTTCTCATTCTCAGCAAGGAAACAATTTTGTTAAATGAAAAAAAAAAGGTAAAAAAAAAGCAGTTTTCCTACTTGTGGTTGTTACGTTGATTCGTGTCCGAAACCAGAGCCACATGCTTTGCATATACGTTTAACATGTGCAATTTTTAAATTGGTCACCCTTGTGATACACTATTTTGCTTGCTGTAAAACCTTTTTTTTTTCCTTTCATGGGGCGGCCAGAAAATGATAGTAGTACCATAAAATCTTGCTGTAAAGTTAGGTGATTCAAATACCATCAGATACCAAGTCATAGTCATACATCAATTACCGCACAAAGACAAACTGCCAAGTAGCCTGGATACCTGGACCACCGAAACTATAACAAAACATTCATTCGAAGCAGAAGGCCCACACCACATCACATCACATCACAGGCATCAGCAGCACAGCCCAGAAGACTGTATCTCAACTCTCAACCAAAGCTCCAACTGGCAAGTGGCAAGCTTCCGCGTTTCCACCACTAAAGTCCCTACTTCTGCCACACGTCCACCACTACTATGGCTGTCACTCTGTCAACTCTTTCTCTTCTTTTCTTTGGTCTTCCCTTTCTACGTGTCTTTTTTCCAATATCTTTACTTGTCTTTGACTCTTCCACTCCTTCTCCCACTATTATATATCCAGCAGCCTCTGCACACAATTTTAAGTCTCTACATCTATAGCGATTAATTACCAACTACTGTTACAGCTTCTTTAGGGACGATAGTTTCTTTACAGTCTGCAGCTTAAACTCAAGTTAAAGTGAACTAGTTCCACATGGGGAACTGCAGCTCTAACAACTTCATTCGGGCTTCGAGCTGTAAAAAAATGGCAAAAGTAATCGACGCTCAAGGGAACCTGAGGAAAGTCAAGCTCCCAGCAAACGCAGCTGAGCTCATGCTGGAGGAACCTGGTCACATCATCTCTCCCGTGGAAGAGCTCAAACGAACTCGCCGTGTGGGTGCTATGCGAGCTGACGATGAACTTTTGGCTGCTAAAACTTACGTTTTGGTTCCTATAGGGAGAGTTCATTCCAAAGTTACGGATGCGGATATGGCAATAATAGAAGCAGCTTGTGGTGGAAAGAAAAGGAGCCAAAGTGGTGCTAAGGTTTTGCTGGATGTAACGGAGGGATTGAGAGAGAAGGAAGAGAGCGAAGTTCAGGATTTGCGAGAAAAATGTATGAAGGGGTTTACTGTTCCTGGCTACCGATTGGGGAATTTCCGGCCATGGACTCCTGTATTGGAACCAATTTCTGAAATGCTTTGAGAAGTCTTTCCTGATTTTTGTTGGGCTTGGCTTTGAGATTTCCCAAAATAATTGTTGAAAGTGGAAGATGTACAAGTAGGATAGGAAGGCTAGTATACTTGAACGTAAATGTAAGACCAATTCTTTCATTCTTTTGTGTAATTAGCGTGACAACTGCTAGCAAAGTGGATCTCCAACTGCTTTTGAATTCTTTCTTTCACTCCTAACTCCTCCCAAAGGGGGAAGCCACTCTGTTAAATATTTTACTCTCTTTTCCATTTTGGTTCAGTAAACTGTAAATCAAGGGCCATATTAGGGGTATTACTTTATAGATGTCAGTAAATGCAAAATCATTTTAACAAATTTCAAAGAAGATGCAAGCAATTCTGATGGTTGAAATTTATTTGGGTTGGGTTCTTGAGTTAGAATTATTAATAACAGAAAGTTTAGTGTTTTAATTTTTTATATCAAAATGAACGTAGATTAATTTTATATTTAATGTGATTAAAAATATAGAAATTCAAAAAAATGGCTAAACAATTTGGCACTCCCCTTTTATTTACCTCAATTAACATTTGCTAGAGTTATGCTTTGCTGAAATCGTTACATCAATGCCCTGCAGGCTGCAAGTAGAGTCTGACGCAAGCTCAGGAATCGGCTTCAGCTTCAACTTCTACTTCACCGGCCCATCCTGAAAGCACATCATAATTAAATAGATATAGGTTTGTATGCTCAAACTCCAGCCAGGCCAACAAGTAGTTTAGTTTATCTGTAACCTTACTCCACCTGATCCAAAATGGCTCATCCGAAATTAGCTCGAGCACCTAACTCAACTTCCAATAGATAAGAAAGAGTACTAAACAAAATTAGGTAATGAATTATTAATTCAAAACTGGCCATGTTTTGATTCAAACCCAAAACACATTTTATTACGGAGTAAATTTAATATCGGAGATGGGGAAATTAGCGAGGCCACTGAACCAATAAAATTCTCGGTATTGAGTTTTCCTATTGCTTGCTTGTCAATAGAAGAAGTTCCTGTTTACTTCATAGTTTGCCCGCAATGAAACCATCATCTGAAAGGGATGTTTTGAGAATAATGCATCTAATTTTGAACTTTGAAGTGGACTAAGACGTAAAAACACTCTGCCAATTAATACGAAAGTCTTATACAATTTCTTGGCCTTTAATCTTTGGTCGTATAACATTTTCTAAGGCAATTTGGTGCACGCCAAAAGGTTTACGAAGTTAAGCTGTTGTTTTCATCGTCACACTGATGACATCTTTGTATTTGCACTAAGCAATCATTGTCTCCGACACACGAGACCGAACCAATTGTAAGCGTCAAGCTAAGCCTTTATGATTAAGATTTAAGATGCAAACACTATGATTTCGCAATCATTTCTTACATCGCAAGTCGTGCTACAATAACATTGAATTTATGTCCTAATAAAACATTTGTCCGGGGACCAAAAAAATAGTGATACCCGTGAGAATTAAAATCTAAGGGTTTAATTTAACCTATGGGAAATACTTAGTGGGACGGAGGGTCCACTGTCCATGTCTAAGTTCTAAGTTAAATTTTAACTCTTCCATCACGTAACGCATAATTTAAAACATTAAATTAGTTAATATAGTTACGGTTGAACCGTTTCATTGACTTTCAATCCACGCCAGGTACAGTAGATCTACGTCAGGGACCCCACATGTCTAGGCCATTTATCACATTTGGTGATTAATCTTTATATAGACGAGGGAAATCAGACGATGTAGATGAAGCAAGGAAGGCCCTCTTAAAAGCCAACTTTTACGGTGTTACCAAGTCCACCGAGAGATTCTTCACAAGATGCAGCGGTTTAACAAGTTGCTTGAAGGCCCTCTCCACAATAGTCCAGCATAAATAGCTTTCTTAATCAAACCCGCGTGAATCAGAATTCACACCCATCCTTTTTCTACCTTATCTTTTTATACGGTACTGTAAATCGCTTTCTCTCTTTCTAAGGTATTATGGGTAACTACATTAGTACTGTCACCTGCCGTTCATCTGACACCGCCGGGAAAGTCATTCTCTGGGACGGCTCCGTGCAGGACTTTAGCTGGCCCTTGACAGTGGCAGAGCTGATGCTGGAGCATCCGCAACAGGTTGTTGTGGAGTTCCACGCGGCAGTTACTGAGAAGAGGCCGATTCCATTGCCAGCTGATCAGAAACTTGACATGAAAAAGGTTTACATAATGCTACCCGTAAAGCGAGGGAAGCCAACCACGTTGTCATCCGAGGAAGCTCGTCGTGTGCTATTGAGTGCGAATTCGGTGTTGAGATCGAAATCGCGTTTATCGTCCTCGAGGTTTCTTCCTTTGTTTGCCAGGATTTGCCCGGCAATGAATATAATAGAGATAGGACAAAAGTTACCGTCGCAGAAGAGAGAAAACTGCTGCGAGAAGCCTGAGGAAGTTCCATGTTTAACGGAGTTTTCGCCGGAAAGTGTGGAAGTTAGGCCAGAGTATTTGTACAGGCAATATTCGGGCAAGGGATGGAAACCAAGCTTGGACACGATAGAGGAGAAGAAGGTTGAGAGAAAGGTACCGCATTGGTTGTTTTAAAGCTTACAGATAGGTTCTGTAATAGTGAAGGTTTTGGTTTCCTTTTGCCAGTGCTGCCATGTGTAAATGCATGCATGGCGATTCTCAGAAGAATTGATATGTTAACTAGCTAGTTTGAGTATTCTGCCTTGATTATGCAACTTAATTTGTTCAAATTATTACAGGGAAAAACTTTGCCTGATTATCATCAACTGCTTTCGCTCTCCTCATCCCTTCAAACAATTAAAGACAAGTTTCTGAAAGGCTATATCTAGCTAGCCAATAAATTACAAAGGGAACGAAACTGCCTGCATTTAATTATAATTTTATATGTATATAGTTTCGGATGTTACTAAGAGAAATAATATATACAGTCGGCAGAAACTGTAAACTTCATCAAGCAAATTGACATTGTTCATCCATTATTTTCCCTTTTTAATGGTATGGAAAAGGAAAAGGGTCTGGGATGTCAACTTTGCCGCAACCATTAACATGGCGAAACATTGAATTTTTGCCCCCCAAAAAAGTTTAGCTGGAGTTAAATAAACTAGCTTTTTAATTCCTTTTCTTTTTTCTTTTTGTTTTTAAATACTATATATATATATATATATATATGCATTTGTTAATATTTTCAGGGCAAATACATTTGCAGATTCCCTTGCTAAGCTAGGGTTAACAGAGATAATAATGCTTGGATATAGTTACTGATGTACTGAAGGCGCAGCTTAATTGCTGATCTTGATGTGAACTCTATATAACAACGCAGTTTTTTCAGCTGCAATTAATGAATGATAACAGTTCTTTTGGCTGAGAAAAAAAAATGTCCTAATAATTTTGTATTCACAATCTTTCATTAAGCTCTGCAAAATTTAATGCTTTCTATCTTTAATTTCACCTTTGTTTAATCATTTTTTAATTGAAAAGTAAAAAAAAAAAATATTAATTTAAATAATTAAGACTTAGTATAACCCGGATTAAATGTTTGATTTTCCTTTTCTCTTTATATCCCTATGAAAAAAATAATTTAATTAAATTTAGTGAGTTTAAATTATAATAGAGTTGTCTTAAAAAGTGAAATTTTAAACATCAACAAAAAAAAATGACACATAATCATATTTAAAAAACATATGATTAATACTATACACTTTCAAATACCAAATCAATTACTTTTATCCTAAATTCAATAAAAAAATTTTCTATTTATCACCTTTTTTGAATAAGTTTTTTATTAAAATTTTTATCCCTTATTCTTTGATTTTTTTTGGTTACAATTTCTCGAAAAAATTTACTTTAAATGGAAACTTGGGTTTAAAAGTTTATTTCAAACCCTTTGAATTGAAAATATAATTTTTGTTATCGAGATTGTTTATTTTTTTAAAATATTTTTTAAAGATAATATTTAATTTTTATCATATATTTTTTATATGTTAATTGTTCATTTTGATAGTAATAATAATTAATGAGAGATAATTGAGTGAATGATAATTGATTTTATAATAATGAGTTTATGATAATAATTATATATATTTCAAATGATACGAGTTTGAAATTTAAAAATTCAATTTTTAAAATTCTTCCTCTGAAACAGAAAGAAATGCTATCTATCACTCATTCTCTATCATATCTAAATTCCTAACAGATATTACAACCATATTTCCATTATTATTTGGCCAATACCAATCATATTACATTAGAATTGAAATTTTGATGGTATTCCTCAAAAAAAAAAAAAAATGATGTTCCTGGTTCAAACAAACCTGCCCAGCCCAAATAATAAGAATCCCAGCTTCAGTCTGCTGCTCCAACAATACCCATTAGAAAAACAATCTGTGTAGAAAAATTGAAGAAAGGGATGCAGCCCAATTTCATTGTGCCCATGTTTCTCTTTGGGGCTTTTGGCACAGCAATACAGAACAACTAAGGCCCAATATATATCCGGAAAATAAAATAAAGGAATAACAAATAAACAAGGAAGAACTTCAGAATACTTATATTCCGATCCTATAGAAGTCGGAATAAACTCTGATTTTCCCATGCGCATACACCAGTATAAACATGAAGCATAGTTTTATTGGAACAAAAGCGTTGAATCATAGTATTGGAAAGTTCTAAGAGAAAACTATATATTCAATAAGTAGGATAAAACATAAAACATCTCAATGGTTATTTCTTATTGAGCAAGTGCCAAGTATTGCCGCAAATTTTGATAGTTAAAAATCTCATTTTGTCTATGAATCTTTTCAACATGATTTAAAAAATGAACAGAAATATCCCTGTATCTTCTCCAATTGCTGGGGGATATTTCTACTCATTTTTTCCTATGATATTATTTGTTCATATTTCTCTTCTTATTGACATTCATATTATGCTTTGCACGTATCTCCATTATTCAAATGCCATGTTGGATTGTAATATGTATAAACTAAGTAAGGGAATACCATTGTTGGATGTTCTCTATGAGAACCCGATTTCTAATTTTCTAATAAAGTATTACATTGGATTACGTATATGATATGAGGAGGAAAGACTTATTTGATGATTCGAGATTGGAGGATTGAACCTATTTCTTCGAATTTACTAAGTTAATGCATTAAATAAGGTTTAAGGTTTAAGAATAGCAAATAAATAAGATGAGATATGAGTGAATTAAATCAAAGTATTAAGGTTTAAGGATAGCAAATAAATAACAGAATTAAAGTTATATAAGTTAGTAAGGTAGGAATTTGAGGCGATAAAGGAAGAAAGAAATCAAAGAAATTAGCAAGGAAAAGGGCTGATCACCAGCTTGCAAAAAAAACCTAGCAAATTGGTACTTAATAGAGCTTTTAGGGGTTAAATGCTAACCAAACAAAGCTCCATTTGATTTAACATTTAAGTATACGAACCTATGACCTAAAAATGATTTTTAGAAATTCAATTGAGGATTAAAATGGTGAATAAGTAACTGAAATTAAGAAAATCGATCAATAAAATGGCTCCAAATCATGAGCACCAAGTGGAATCAAGCATGAATTGCAATTTATACATTATACAAGAATCATTAAGGACTTAAAGGATGATTAAATGGTGAAGAAAAAGGCATGAAAAAGTTAGACAAAAGGGCTAGAAGTGGGATTAAACAATCAGCCAATTTAATCTCACTTACTCCAACTAAGCCTTAAGAAAAAAATTTAGTATTATGATACATCGATTTAAGTGGTTAATCCCACATCTAATCCCACCATGGACTTCAACACATATCAAGTATAGTTTATAGTGTTATAAAGTCTAAACCGCAGCTTTTCTTCTCCCTCAAACTCGAGACACAAACCAGAAAAGTGAGAAAGATTCCAATTCAGGCGAAAACTTGACAAGAAGAGTAGGGAATTTTTTTGACTAAGAAAAAGTGAGAATTATCCCTTGGTCCCTTGAGACCGATTTTTCCTCTATCAAAGGGCCACAACATATAATTTTTTAAGATTTTTTTGAGGTATTTAAGAAGGTGAAATCGGCCAAGAAAGAACAGAGGACAAAATCTGTCTTGAAGTGAGGTAAGCCTACGATTTGAGTTTGATGTTTTGGGGTTTATTTGAATGATTTCTTGGAGTTCATTGAGGTTGATTTTGGGTCCTTTATTGCAGCTTAGACCTTGTAATATAAGCTTAAGGTGATTTGGTTCAAAGAGGAAGGATGGGTAAGAAGCTTTTGATTATTTAATTTTAAAGCTAATTGATGGATTGGTTTATTGAATTGATGATTGATTTTGATGATTGGTTTGAATCAACATTGGGAAGTCATTTAGGGTTTCGATTTTAAGAGTAATTGGGGCTAGGATAATGCTTGAATTCGGGATTAAATGTTAGTTAAATGATGGTATTAAATAAGTAGAAATGGTGATGATTTTAGAGGTTAGCATGAAAGGGATCACCAAGGAATCCATAAAGTGGCATTCAACCAACCCTTATAATTTAGGGTTAGTGACTTATGGCAAGGCCAATAATGGCTAAATGAGGTTTGTAAAGCGGTGTTAGACTAAATTATGGAATTAAAATTGAAAATAAAATGTTAGAATTGGAAGATGGCATAATTGGACTAAGTGGTGAACCTATAGGGAATTTGTGTATATTGATAGAATTATTATTATTTTAGGATTAAAGGAAGTTAATTAAGATGACCTATGAAGTTGTAATAAAGTACGATGCTTGGAATATACAAGTATAGATTCGACCAAGTAAGGAAGATTAGGAAATACTATGCTAAGTCATCTAAAGTGGTGATGTTTAGAGGAAGTAAATGAATGTAATGGAAATAATGCTTTTGAATTTAGTCAAAAGGTTGAAAATTGATTTCATTGAATTATTGAATTACTAACTTGATATGTTATGGATAAGCAAAAATGTTTGAAATTAATTTGGATAAATTGGGATGGCATTGTAGTTAAGAGACGTCTAGAGAGAGGGATGAAGTAGGTTATACGTGTGCTAAAGATATGAGTGTCTCCCAACCAAATTAAGCAATTGGTTTAGTCACTATAGCACTGTTTTATTTTCAAAGAATTTTTCATTCGATTTAATCGCTACTGTTAGATTCAAGTTCAATCAATTATTACGAATCTGAATTTTTTAGATTTGATTCGAGCTAAGTCTTTCTAAAAGCTTTTGGCCTAAACCATATGTTTTAGGCACTTTAGGCATAATTCATGCATAAGACCATGATTTGATTTTGAACAAACATGAGATTCAAACATCCGTTTAGTTTGGAAATATTTATTTAATCCCACTAAACGCATTAAAATTATTTATTTGAGAAATTCATAGTTTTAAATAAAATTGCATAATTTATGGTTTTAACTTACTTTTAAAATAGGAAATTTAAGTATTTATATTCTTCATTTTTAAAGGGATTTTAGCATCATTTTCAAAGTGGGATATTTGGTAAATTTGAAAAGTTTGGCGTTTGGACAAGTTTGGTATATTTGATTTCAGAGGATGAGTATCCTAGTTTGAATATATGATATTATGATTTGAAACAAGCATGACTCCTTGAGATAGATATCCCAATTAGTATGTATTATATTTGAAAACAATGTATATAATTTTTTAAACCAAGGAATCATGCTAAGTAAGAAAGTCTGGACCACTATTTTAGAGACTGTTCGGCTACCCATAGTACATGCATTTTAGGCATTTATGCCACCATTTGGACTCTGTTTGAAGTTTGGACTGATAGACTTGGACACATCTATAGTTTCCCAGTCCTCACCAATCCAGTGAGATTGAAAACCCCCTTAGCCATGGCCATATATTATATTTGTCCCTTATTGGGATCGTTTGGATATTAGAACTTGCATGTTTACTTTGAGATTACTCTGTCTAGTCTCTCACTATTTTATGTGTGTATCAATGATTGTTTTTCGGATAATTTCAATTTGAAAATTTGAAATAAGTATTTGAAATTATGTATCTGAAATTAAGTATTTGAAATTTCGTGTTTGAATAAGTATTTAGAAATTCGTATTGGAATAATTATTTGAAAGCAAGTATTTGCTTATGTTGTATTTAAATCAGTATGATCTGTTTAACTAATTTATAAGCATGATTTAAATTTGCATCTAAATATTTTGATGCATTCCCTTTTAGTATGTATCTTTACTGAGCGTAAAATCACCCCATTTTCCCCACATTTTCAGATTACCTGTAGTAGGTTCGGTATCATTAAAAGTGGGCTTTGGAGGGTGTGTCTTTTAACGTCTTCTACCTTGATTTTCGAGAGGTATATATCCTTATGTATATTTTCAATTTATTAATCTTGACACTTTTGATGCATTGTTTAATGTATTTACAATTATAGGATGTAAACTAAAGATTATTTTAGGATGTATCTCCAGGCTATAATGGATATCGAATGCATTCTCCTGGACTATATTGGATGTCAATTATAGTCCATTTTAGATGTGATGTGACATATTTCTGTTTCAATACATAATCATTTTGATGTAAGATATCTTAAATGAATTAGAGTTTAATTGAAGTTTGAAGTGAATAAAGTATTAAAGTAATCAATCGTTCGGGTTCACATCACACACTGTTAGACTTGGACCACAAGTTTTAATTTGTCGGTAATTAACTCAATCAAGTTAGAACCTACACTGGACGTAGACAAACATGAAAAAGAAAAAGTAAAATTTGTTTTGAAATTTTAAGGAATTGGTGTGTTACATTCTCAGTACTAAATAACTTTGTAAATGGCTTCTATGAAAATGAAACGATTCACTATAAAAGCTAACAAACATTATTTATTAAGGTCAAAGTAGTAATTTCAAACAAACTATTTACTCTCAATTTTCATTATAAAAATAAGGGTTTTTCTACATCAAACCTCTTTATGAAGGAGCCAAATGAGATAAGCAAACTTTTTTTAACAAGAAGTGAACTTTCTTTAAGTTTTAAGAAAAAAATGTACTTCAAGCAAAATGAAGGAAGGTGAGTCGAGAAAAAGAGAGGGAAATATGAGTTTCATACAGAATGAAGGTTTTAAGAAAGAAAAAGTACTTCAAGCATAGAAGGAAAATGTAAGTTGAGAAAGATGGAAGGAAAATTGGATTTCATACAAAGTAAGGGTTTTTTTTTTTTACACCAAACCTCTTTATATAAGAATCATGTAAGATAAGTAAACCTATTTAACAAGAACACGATTTTCTTTAAGATTTAAGAAAGAAAAGGTACTTCCAACTCAAGGGAGAAAGGCAAGTCAAGAAAAATGAAGGGTTTTTTTTTACACTAGATGAGATAAGCTCAAGAGAGAAGGGCAAAGGTTTCTTGATATCAAATAAAGTAAGCTAAGGGGAAGGAAAAACCAATAAGAGAGAAAGAATATGGTAGAGACTAGTTGTTTAAATATTTTAATTTCATTAAAAAAAACTATGGTTTAAGTGAAGATTGTAATTAAAACAGTAAAATGGAAAACAAACATTATGTTTTTTTTAAAGAAACATTGTCTTAAATGATACTATTTATCTATATAAAATAAAAGAAAATATACAAAGAATGTTTGATTTTTAACATCAATAAATTAGTTTTTATCATGAAAGCCTATGCTTAGTTAAATGAAACATAGTCTTTGTAAAACCCACCATATTACTTGTGTTTGTATAAACCATCATCTGGAATTGATTAAGTATGATTGGTATTATATCACTGTAAGGTTAATGGAAGGAATAAATGCCATCCTTAAGTTTACATGTGTGTAAGTATGTTTCTGGGATTGGTTTGTGAATGAAAATTGGGGTATTGTGAGTTTGAATTGGTTGGATGATGATTTTGGTGGGCTCAGAGATGATTTTCTAAAAAATTATGCAACCTGGAGCTTAAGGGATTGATCTTCATAAGGAAGGATTGATCCTTTTGCAAGAAATGCAAGAATAGTACAATATGCGATTTAGGGATCGATCCTCTAGCAAGAAACTTAGGAAATTTACATTCTGGAATGAAGTGACCGATCTCCAAGGAAGCAGGGATCGATCTCCTAGCTTTAATGCTCGAAAAAGTAAGCAAATTGTGAAGGAGGGATTGATCCCCTCCATCGATGGATCGATCCTTTATCTTCTGGAGTGGCTACTTGCTCCCGCTACCACCGAGACACATACTAAATCCATTTTAAATCCCTAAAACTCATTCACTCTCATCTCGCATAAGCTATTCCATGATTTTTAGCCCTAAAATCACCCAAAGAAAACCTATAGATAGAAAGGAAATGAAATAAGAGGGAAAAGGAAGAAGGGAAAGAATGCTGCCTCTCAAACTCCAACTAAGTCTTTATCTTGCTATTCTTTGCCTCATGTCTCATGTTGGAAGTCCAAGAAGGTTGTTTGGAGGAATAAATCTTACAAAGAAGTTTTGGATCTTGAGGTAAGTTGAAGGAAATGAGTTTGATCTTTAAGGGGCTATGGTTTTAAGGCATTTTTAATGTTAAAGGTGTTTTGGTGTTGATTGTAGTTGAACGACTGAAAAGAGAGGAGCTAGGGTTTTGACACCCATAAGAGGACTATGGTAAGTGTTTTTGAAACTAAAACGTTAATATATGCATATGTTTAAGTATTAATCTATGTTTTGGCTAAGGAAATTATTAAGGAAAATGTAAAATGGGTATTTTAGGGTTTGACTATGAATAGTCGTTTTGATGAATATGAATTTTGTTAATGAGTTGAGAAATTAACGGACATTGTTGTGGAAGTGCAACCAAGGTTTTCTAGGAACTGCATTGAGTCAAAGAATGGTGCCAGGACCTCAATGGTGACAAATTCTGCATCTAAGAGGTAAGGGATATGTTTGTAGGTATGATAGTGTGAGACCCCGTATATGTACAGTTGTATATAGGTACATAGAAATGTAAATGAAATCATGAGTATGATAATACATTCGTAATACAAAGTATATGCAATGTAAGTTCATAAGATTATGTACGCACTTGTAATAAGAGTCGTGATTGTACGTACAAGTTGCGTTATGAAAGAGTATGAAGAAATGAACTTAAATACGAGAAGAATGTGATTGAAATGGAATAAGAGTAGTGTGGTAAAATGGAAGGAAAGATTTACATAAGTGTATATTTCCATTCGGGTAATATCGTGTATATTTGGTTATACAAAGATTTTTCCACAAGTTTTAATATGTACTAAGTGTGATTGGATGACATTTTTAAGTCTCAAGAAGGGATGAATGAGGAAAGGATTATGAAGGTAAATTGAGGAAGTTTTGAAGGGAGTTGTTGCAGAAAACTGTAGGAAATCTGGAAATGTGAAGGCCAGATCGATCTCATAGGATGAGAGATCGATCTGGAAGAGCCAGAATGCTCTTATGTGAGTAATGGAATGGAGCAGATCGATCTCCAAAGGAATCAGATCGATCTCCTTAGCTCTCGGGTTGGAAGCAGATCGATCTCCCCTAAGACCAGATCGATCTCCTTAAGTTTCTGTTTGACAGCAGATCGATCTCAAGTCTCGACAGATCGATCTCCTGCTTTTAAAATGTCTTAGAAAAGAGGGATTTTTAGAGGACCAGATCGATCTCCACCCAAGGAAGATCGATCTCATCAAGTTAAATCTATAAATAGGAGCAGGTGGATCTGCAGATTTCGGGATAAACCATTTCTTTTACTTCAACTCTAAAACCTAGCTTTCTCACTCTTAAATCCAGCCATTTTCAGTAAGATTTGAGGAAAAGCTATTAGAGACAAAGTCATTCACGTCTAAGAGAAGAACAACATAGTCGAGAGGCATTTCCCCATTTGACGGATTGAGGGAATAAAGGGCATTTCTAATTGGAACAAAGAGGAAATCCAAGGAGGTAAGTTCTAATGCACAAATCCAAGTACATTGGTCTAATTAATGATTATGAAGTTAATTGGGTGTGCACCTTGTGGGTAGAACTACCTAGAATGGCATGAAATGAATATAACTTAGAAATGGTCTAGTGTGAGAAAGTGGAATGTAGAAGTGTTAATGATGAATGAGAAATCTTGAGAGGATGATTGTGTTGTGGGCATGGTTTGGGCATGTTGATATTGGGATAAAATTGTGAGATTTACCACAAGGGGTAAAATGTGTGTTTAAGGCATTGGATAAATGCTTAGTTGAATAAGAGTTAGAAACGTTAACTCAAGTGTTTGATGGATGAATTTCAGTTTCGGATGATACGCCGGAGCAAGTCGAGATGAGAATGCGAGAAGCGTAGAGGAGGATAGTTGCACACAAGTAAAGTGAGGTAAGGGACTGTGTGTTAGCTATAGAGATGTTCGTGCGTATTTTACAGCAATTTCGTAGATATATTGATAGAACTAGTACGATATTATAATTCTATGAAATGATATGGAAGCATGAAAAGTACTATGATGTATATATGTATTGAGAAATGGGATAGGGTAAGGAAATAGCATGATATGCATGTTTTCAATGTTTTTCTTTATTTTACATTGATCTTGATTATTGAGAAACGTTGATGATAGGTTAGCTAATTTTACATGTTTTAGCATGAAGAGGTATGCTGTATGAATAAACATGTTTTGAGTTTTAAAAAGAGAAAATAGCCATCTATCAGTTTTGAGATGAGATTTGGTGTTGAAGCGCTAGCTCACACCCGTTTTAATGCCTTTGATGTACCGTGCTGGAGTTTTAACTCGCGCGATGGTTTTGAGAAAGTGCGGGAACTTTGCTCGCACCTGTTTTATTGAGTTGAGGTAAACCTGGGGGTCTGGGACCCAAGGGGATACCAGCCGATGGCCATTTGAACGGGCTGGGCCTTAACGATAGATCGTACTGCGCTGGAGCCTTGCGATGACTGTGTGTCACGCTGCTTGCTCGCCTGGTATATGAGACATGGTTTAGGATGAAAAGTCCATCGGAGTTGGAGTATGGACTTGGGTCCACGGTCGTACGTAGAACAGTGTAGTTATCCGTTGGTATACTATGTACCGTGCTGGGTGCACGTGAGTACGAGTATCGCGTAGATGACACACGGCGTATCTTTACAGTGAGTATACGAGGAGATGAGGTTGATTGAGATGAGCCGGAGGGCAGGACTGACCCATTCCCCTTCAGGCGAAGTGATGCCATGTGCACACCTAATCAGTGAGGTTCGGGATCACTGACTATGGCCATATGTCGTGGATATTTGATTGTCGAAAATTCCATGCCTGTCTCAGAGATTCGAGAAACAGAGATAATCTCAGAAAAGAAAGAGATTTGCAGAAAAAGTGAATTAAGTGAAGAAAGAGATTTTGTGTTTTTGATAAATCTCTGATTTCACATTTGTGCCGTGAGGGCACTATTTATGAGCATGTTTTAAATGGAAGCTTGATATATTTGATTTACACGAAAATGCTATTGAGAAAAATATGTTTAAATGCATTTTTCATATGATATTTCCATTTACAATGAAAACATGGTTTTGGTTTATACATGCATGGGCTATGTAGGTAGTACGATATCTACTTGCTAGCATACATTTCCTTACTGAGCTGTGGTTTGCTCATCCCACTATTTTTCCCCTCCAGGTATTGAGAAGTAAGAGAGCAGTGGTCTCTAGGTCTTTTGTGTTGAACAGCTCCCACAATTCCGCAAAGGTATAAGATTGTATACACGAGTATTTTGTATCTAATTTATCGTATCGCACAGTTATATCTTGAAATTGTAAACAGTATTATGGGGATGATATGTAAGTACATGGTATTTATACAATTGATTTTGTATATCTACACACATACCTGGGAATGTGAATTAAACATTTAAATCTTCTGCTGTAAATGAATGAATTTTAGTAATTGCATCTTCTCACAGCCCAACCGTAGTAGAGAATGTATGGATAGAAGGGTTCCCAGAAGTGGGGTGTGACAGATAGTGTTCAAAAAGGCATGTTTAATACATAGAAACGTAGGAAACAACAAAGTAGTTTATTTTAGAAATGTATTGGAAATTTAGGTTCAAACTCCCTTAGTTTTGAAAGGTTTTAGTGTATGATAGGTTTTGCAAGCACATCATAGAAGTTTTATCATGAAAAGGTTATCTATGAAATGCATTTATTGTTTTGAAATGTTTTGATTGGCTTGAGGTTCAAACTCAGTCGAAAACTACATTTTTAAGCTTTAAGGATTGATCCCTTAAGATGAGGGATCGATTCGTCATCAAAGTTTTCTAAAAAAATTTAATTTTTGGGTGTGAGGGATCAATCCCTTCTGAGGCAAGGATTGATTGCTTCTGCCTTTTCACAAGGGCAAAAGCATTCAGCAGTTTGAGATCAGTCTCCTTTTCCCAAAGGATTGACCCCCCTCTTCAGATTTTTAACTAAATCATATTTTAAGAGAATGAAATGGCCCATTGACTTCCAGAGTGATTTAAAACGCATTTGTGCATGTTTTAAAGATCTATATGCTACAATATCTACTTTAATATCAAAACGTGAGTCGTTTTTAATGGTCTATTTGACGTGAGATTGAGTGGCTCATGATACGATTCTAAAAGCAACGTTTTAAGACGATAGGCACTTTTAGTGTATGTTTTGTGTGTCATGTTGCAAGCCAAGTGGTATCCATGCATGGGAGTACCGAGTGGTAATTGTATCGTGTTTAGAGCCACAAAGCACCCATACATGCCTGTATCGAGTGGTATTTTTTGTGTGTCGAGGGGCACTTTTCGGGACTGTTAGATATGGACATGTCTACAGCTTTCGTATACTCATCTGTCTTGAAATATTGAGGACTCCAACCATGGCCATAGGTTACTTTTCTTATCATTCTCTCAAGGTTAGAGATTCATATTTATGTGTTGCATGATTATTATAGGGACATAGCTTAGTCTCGATTTGATTCGGTAAGTTTTGATTTGATAAATACGCTTTTGATGTGTATTAGATTTAATAAAAATGCTTTTGATGAGTTTCAATTTGAATTATGCCTATGCTAGGTATTTGATTTCGATAAGCATGTTTTAGAAAGTATTGTTTTGATTTGACTTCGCATGTTTTGCATTTGATTTCGTATCACTGTTTTGATGCTGTTGTGATTACAAATGTGTTTCTTACTGAGCGCATAGCTCACCCCATTCACTTTTCATACTGATTTTGCAGTGACTCGAGGAGCATTGTTTCTATAGGTGGTTAGATTTTGAGCCTCTCTTGGCTCATCTTTTGTACTTTAGAGGTATACACCTGTAAACCCCACAAATTTTTTACATTTAATTAGACTATATAAGAATAAAAATAATATATTTTAATGGAAGTGCGAATATTCGTTGTAGGGCTCGAGAAGTATAGGAGTCGAGAAGCCCGTGAACGATAGGAACCCGAAATACAGGAAGTGACAAAGCAAATGCAAGCACAGAGGGATTGAAAAATTTTAATTCATTAGTTGAAAATTTTGATGTAAAACTTATACTGAGAATTTATGAAGAATGATAAAATCCCAATAATATTTCATTTTCGAAATAATGAAAATTTCATGGAAGGCTTGAATATTATGTCTTTGGATAAGTTATAAAGAAGAAAATGTATATATATATATATATATACACATATGTGTATATACTAGACAAATTTAAATAGATAGATAATAATATATATAACAATATATATATATATATATGTTATGTAATGTGTAGTATGTAATATTGTAAGACCTACTTTGTACGTACTTGTCGATACATTTTCTTATGATTCATGTGATGTACATTTTCACATATTAATTGAATCATAAGAAGAGTTTTGACTGAATTAAATTTGTAAATAGAATAAAACGAAATATCGGTGAATGTATGCAGTAGCCAAATACGGGTCGAGATGGCCATAGGTCAAACGAAAGGGATATAAATTAAATTGACGGAAAATACGAATTTAAAATAAGAAAAGATAGTGGATGTATGAAGGAAAATCGGGTTAAATTGGTTCCGAAACAAGTGCAGGGGTAAAACGATCAAAAGACTGAAATCCGGTATAAATTCGATAAGAGAATTTTAATTAAAAATAAGAATTTAGGATATCTTGATCAATAATGAGGAAATTATAAAATTTTGAGTCCAATTGATCAAGATCCGAAATTTTTAGAAATACCGAAAAATCACTCAGGACAATATCCTGAAAATACAGAGAAATTATACCGAAAAAATGGTTAAAATATAATAAATAAATTAAATTATATTATATTAATTAATTTGGAATAAAATAATACATTAGTAGATATTTTAGGATATTTTAATGATTATTTTAATAATAAAATAATTTATAAATAAATAATAATAAAAAGAGAGAAATCGAGTTTTGTTGAAGAGAGAGTAAACGCAAAATGGGAAACGAAAAAACCGAGGAAAACCCGACCCATCGACGACCGTCCGATGGCCAATCGGCCAGGTGAGGGCCGAAAAATGAAGAGGACGCCGACGCGACCTCCCTGGTACCGACGACGCAGCCCACCGACGCCGAAATCCGACGGATCGAGGGAGAGAAGCCGCGGAGAGGAGAAGCGTAATCGATGGCCATCGGTGTCGATTCGACCCCGACCACCGCCTGTCGAGGGACCCCCACATGATACCGAGCAGATTGGTGGTGGCCACGGCCGACGAAAGAGATCGACGACGCCGAAAACGGCAAGAAAGGAAAATGGGTACCGACGACGAAGAGAGAACAGGCTGGACCGACAACTATCCCGCCACCGTTGGAGAAACCGAGACCAGATTCCTGAATCGGACTACCCCACGGAGCTGCTGGAGGCGGAAGCCGATGAAGAACTGGCCAACGAAGAACTGGCCGGCAGAGTGTGCGAGCAAGCTCCAGCACGGTGTTATGCATCAATAAATCAAATCTCGTGCGAGTGACACTCCAGCACGGCTTTATGCATAAATAAATCAAATCTCATGCGAGTTACACTCCAGCACGACTTTTATGCAATTATCATATCAAAACAAGATGCGAGCTAAGCTCCAGCACCTCTCATGCATGTCAAATCATTAAAACTAGTGCGAGCAATAGCTCCAGCACCTTTTTATGCATATCAAGTCAAAACAAGTCAAAACATGACAAAACAGAGTACAAGCCAGGCTCTAGCACCTCTTATGCATATCACAATAATAAAAATCAGTGCGAGCAACCGCTCTAGCACATTTCATGCATATGATGTCACACAAGTCGGTGCGAGCAACCGCTCAAGCACGTTTATGCACACTCACAAACGTAGATATAGTGCGAGCTATGTGCCAGCACTATCTGTTTCCATATAAACTTGATAGTTGGCTCATTTTCCAAATAATTTTCATTTAAATCTTAATAACACTTACGTAGTGTTAGAAATTTATGCAATTACTGGCTAATCTATCGATTTGCTTTGATTAAAACCAAGAAAATTCCTTAAATCAGAAATTACTTAAATTATGTCTTTCATGCATGTTATGCTTTCACCATCCTTAGGTGAACTTCCCTCAATAGGGGTAAAATAGTCTTTACCTATTTCGAGTCCTTAAAATCTTTAATCTATTTCTAGGACCTTTATACATAATCAGTGTATACATACATATTCAGTGTATACAAAAGCTATTAAAATACGCGTAGCTACCTCTAGCTACTCACACAATTTCCTTACCTCATTTTTCTGTACAGTCTGACCTTTTCCATTGATATCTCGTCATGCAGTCCGATTTTCTTTCAATCAAATCTCTGGAACTATGGATAAATATTCATCAGGTCAAATACAATATATTTAATTGTATTTCATATTTTCTAGGGCTTACTTTAGATCATTGGGCCCGTTTACCCATATTGGGCCGGATTGTACCATAATGGGCCTTAATCGGCCTTAAGCCTATTTTTCACTTGCTATTCACATCATCGAGGCCTATTGGGCTCATTGGGTCGACCAGTATTTATTGAGGTTCGTTCTAAACTCTCGATAGCTCAATTAATTATTTACGACAATTTATCTCTAATTCTCGAATATAATTCATTTTATGCGGAAATTAAATCCGTAATTTATGCGGTAAATTTCTAACACGCATAACAATGCAATATTGTCATAAATAAGGGTTACTTACCCGAGATTCCATGATAGTACGCACATCGAGGCTATCTCGAGCTCTTGTTTGACATTAATCGTCGAACTACACAATTAAATATTTTTCCTGGTAAACTTTCACTCGAATATTAAGCAAATTAAATATTTCAAAATTTAAATCGGTAAATTCGACCGCTTACCAACTTACTCGTAGCTTGATTACATCACTGGGATTTTTTCCTAATTTTTTCTCTTTTTCTTTTTCTTTTTTTCCTTTTTTCTTCTTTTTCCTTTTCTTTTTGGCTGAACCGGTCCGGTCTGGTTCAACACAGAAGCTTCCTCACTGAACCGTCGATCGGTTCAGCTCTTTTTGGTCGTGCCGACGTCGTCCAGCCGATTCCCGACATGATTTCGGCACCAATCGGCGCGCCACGGCCTGAGTGTTCATTATTGAGCCTCGGCTGGAGTCAAAATGGCGCCGATGGCTGCCAATCTCCTCTCTCCCTTTTCGGCTTCCCTCCGTCGATCTAGTGTTCTCCGACGACTTCAGGGAAAATGGGTGTGCAGGTCAGCTTCCTGGGGTGCCGATCGACCTTCGTCGTCCGCCGGTGGTTGCGTCGGAGTCGAGGGAAACCGTTTCCTCAGTTTCGGCTTCTCCCTTCTTCTTTTCCCAGAAATCGCAAAACGTGATTTCTAGTTTTTTTAATTATTTTATTTATTTATTTATTTATAATTTATTTTAATAATATTTTATTCATTAAAATATTATTAAAAATCCAAAAATATCTAAAAAAAATTATATTTAATTCATTTAATCAATAAATGAATTTATCGGTATTATTTCGTCTTTCGAGATAATTTTTTGAATACTTTCGGGATCATTTTTCGATGAGAAAATTTCGGTTTATTCCTATAAATTCATATCTAGTTCAATTTATCCCGAAATTTAATTATTTCTTCGTTTTTGATCAAAATTTTTCAATCTCATATTTTTAATTATATTTTCTTATCGACTTTATTTCGAGTTTCGATCTTTTGACCATTTTACCCTTCATGTGTTCGGGAATACCATTTCAATCCTTTTGCATTTTTCATTTCGTGTTTTAAATAAAATTGGGTCTTACATTTCAGTTGGGCTACAAGTTGATATTAGATCAAAATCAATAAATCAGTCTGATTTATTTTATTTCTTAGTGGCAATTTAAGCAAAATATGTTCACATTTCCCCAAGCATATCTCATCTACATTACTGTACTTACAAAATTTTAGATACAAAAGAATTTCTTACAACTAGGTTGATAATTCTATATTTTTAGAATTATTTGTGCTTAATTTTCTAATTAATTATTTAAATCCCCAATTTATTTTGTTAATTATCCCCTTTATTTAATTAAAATTCTCATGTTTGCAGATAAATTAAATCCGGATGAATTTTGAATATTTCGGTAGAAAATGAACCGGAATTGGGCTAAAATTGAGATTGGACCATGCGGACAACACAAGCCTAGCACATCCAATTGGACAAAAAGACAGATTACATGAAAATATTATTTTTCAATGAGCCAATGGTGTGAAGACAAGTGGCCAAACAATGTCAACTCATCTAGGATGAAAATACTACAATTGTACTCCTAAGTGTGTGTATAAATAGAAAAAGATGTCAATTGAAAAAGAGGGTAGCTTTTAGTTTTTTTTTTAGGTTAAATATTTATTGTTAGGTTTTATTTTACTTAGGTTTTTTTTATGTTTTTCGGTTGGTGACAGCAGCCACCATTGTTAAACTTTTAGAAGCTTTCGTTTTATTTTTATTCTATTGAAATGCAATTTTTTTATTCTAGTAGTTAGTATTCTATCTTATCACATTGTTCTTCATTTTTTCCTTTTAATTCTACTCGGGTAAGTGAAATAGCGAGTGACAGTAGCTATTTTGCTTCACATTCCGTTGCATTTCCTTTATATTAGTCATATTCGATTCTTTTCTCTCATGAAGGGTGAAACCGGTTGTGTTGCTGATTTACCCAGCTATTTCCTGATCATTTTACCCTCTTGTGTGCAGTGATATACATCATGAGCAATGTGGAACACAGTAGGAGAAGAAAGTGAAGGAAACCGACTCTCTGTTCTGCCCTGTTTTGTGAATGTGTTACTGTCCATTCTCTTTTCATGACTGCATTCTATATTAATCTAGTTGTGGTAGTTGAAGTTGTGAAGGATGTAGAGATTTGTGTTTATTCTTGTTCCAGCTTTGTTCCCATTTCTGTTTTGTGCTTATTTATTTTCTGTTTTGTTGCTTTAGTCCCATTTACTTAGATAAATTCGGTTTCAAGTTTCAGTTTGTAGTTGGATTAAATTTGTTTAGCCTTTCAATTTGTTCATTACTGATTGTTAATTGCTGAGTCAATTTCTTGGTTGAAGTCGGTCGGGTGGCATGTTCAAGAGGAAGTACGATGTAGCCGAGACCTGAAGCAGAAGCAGTGAACAGACGGTGCGCAGGACTCTGGTTAGCTGAGCAAAATATGTTTAGATCGTGTTATTGGTGCACAGCATTAGGAGCTGAGCAAATGTTGTGCATGAGTGTTGTGTTGAATTGTAGCAGCAAACCTGGACAGCACCTATGAAGAAACAGAGTTGCAGCTGCGTTGGTGATGTGCAGAACGTGCAGTAGAAAACACACAAGAGCAGCAGCTGGACACAGCATCTGCAGCATC
This sequence comes from Firmiana major, assembly GCA_033439115.1. Classification (NCBI taxonomy): domain Eukaryota; kingdom Viridiplantae; phylum Streptophyta; class Magnoliopsida; order Malvales; family Malvaceae; genus Firmiana; species Firmiana major. The sequence continues at coordinate 35,964,498 of CM065908.1, read as the reverse complement.
TGGAAGTGAAGAACATTGCATTCGGAATGTCAGTACAGAGCACAGATTGACAGCAGTTGATGAAGACAGCAGGCCTGGACGTGTGCTTCAGCAAGTAGGGTAGGAACCGAGAACAGACCTGGACAGCAGACCAAACAAAGCATGAGCACCGCCTGAAACCGAGACCATTTCTTGGAAAAGAAGCAAATTGGAACATGAACAGTGTTTGGAGGGAATGGTTTAAATTGGTTAAAGCCTTGTTTGGCTACCTCTATTTTATTTAGTTTAATTTCTATGGCATTTTTATTATGGTGATTGTTTCATTAGTTGTTAGTTTAGTATAGTTGTTAGTTGATAATTGTAGATTAATTTTAATGTTTTAAGTTGTTAATTTAATCTTAGTTTTAAGTCTTAGTTAATAGTTAATTTTAGCTTATACATGTTAGGATTTAATTTCTAGTTTAGTATTTTATGAGTAATATTTAGAATTAATTTAGATTAAATTTATTTGCATGCATTAGTTAAATTTTGTCTTATTAGCATTTAGTTAGAGTTAAGTTTAAGAATTTCCTTAGGTAAGTAGATGTTTATCTTATTAGACTTTAGGTTAGTTTAATTTGTAATTTTTATTAGTTTAATTACATGCATTTTTATTTTAAATTTGTTTAAATTTTAGTTTAATTACTTTTATTGCTTTATTCTCATATTTGCATTTTATTTTAGTTGCGTTAATTCGATTTGACTGTTTTAAATATTTTCGTAGGTATTTGCTTTTAATTGCTCGGAGCTCGTAAGTAAATCTTAGTTCAGTTTTATTTTTTTTATTTTTTTATGTTTATTGTTTTCAGTAAGTTTAGTTAGCCTTAGTAGATCTCCAACTTAAATTTTATAATTTGCTAGAATATACTTAGGGTAAGATTAACTGGTAGTTAATTAGGCTAGTCAACTTCTCTGTGGGACGATAACTCGGGACTCAAATCCCATTATTACTTGTACGACCCGTGCACTTGCGGACATATACCTTTTGGGCGTGTCATAGGTATACCTTTTATGCAGAAACACACTCCGCAAAATCATAACTGTGCGGAATGCCTTACTAACGGAAGCAATCCAAGCTACAGAGGGACTCTATGGAGGAAAGTAAGGGGGGTGAGCTCAACATGCTCAGTAAGAAAAACCTCATAGCAAGTAGATAAAAAACACTACTTAAAAAAATAATTTTATATTTGCCAAATTCGGAATATTTTCACAGAAGTATACAAATAATTTAGTAATTTCTCAGATGCTAGAGTCAGAATTAGAAAAGCAGATTTAGTATCGGAAAAAGCACAAATACCAAGAAACAGATTTTCAGAAATAGAACATGTATCGGTAATAAATTTAGCTATTGCTGTAAATCCTGAAAATTCAAAGTTTTCCAGTAGCAAAACAAACAGATTTCTAGATATCTCAGTTCAAGCAGACAATTCAGAAAAATATTTCAAATAGACGAGATAAGGCATACATGCTATATCAGATATCAGAAATGATTATTGGCCAATATCGGTGACTCCAGGCAATTCACGGGCCAGGTGTGCCGGGATGTCAATCGTCGTGGGAGTGGTCAACTACTCATACGGCTCACATATCAGAATATCTGTAGACTAGAAACAGAATTAGAAACACAGTACATCGTACTCGTGGACCACAAATACGGAAACAGATACAGAACAAATAAAAATGCAGCATGATCTCACCAATACCTTTGTCTGAAAATCAGTGCGAGACGGACCATACGACATACAGTCAGTATGTGCTCAAGCACACATCATCAAAATAGCTTTATAAGAAAATCATTTCACCTTAAATCACATATAATTTTAATTGTTTCAAAACAGGCTGACTAGCCCTTTTTCGGATAAAATCCCAAAAAACAGTCTATCAGAATTCAAAATTTGGAATTTTCGATATTTAAAACAGAATTCAAGACATATCAGCATCTATGCAAACCATTTAAACTCAATCCATAAAAATTAGGCTGCTCAACTAGGCTAAAATCTCTAATTTCTAGAGTTATAAAATTCAGCCTAGGTTTTTCGGTAATTTCGGTACTACGAAATTCAACCTAAATTTTATATCTACAAATATACAAAAATTACGCATATTTATCTCTAGCAGCGACGAGAATTTTCCTTACCTCAGTGTCTGTCAATAGTCCTTGATTGTCTCAACATAGCGAGTCGACGGGTCCGATCCACTTAGGTTATTTTTGTCGGAGCCTTTTTTCCCCTGGTTTCCAAATTTTAGTACACTTGTTTTCTTTTCTCAATTTTCCTATATTTTCTATAATATATATATATATATATATATATATATATATATATTCCTATATTTTCTATAATATATATATATATTACTTTTCATCTCTTTCTCTTTCTTTTTTTTTTTTCAATTTGGTGCGACCAAATTCTCTTTTCTTTCTCCTTCTTTCTTCTTTCATTGGTTACTGCTACTATTTATCATCCTCACCAGCTCGTGGTGCCGCCATATTCGTCCCCCTCATGCCTCCGCGTTGATGCCGGTGTTTCTCTCCTGTGCATTCCTTTTTTCGGCGGCCACATTCGGCCTCTTTGTTCCCCTCCGCTTCTCGCAGTGACCAACTGCCACTGCCTTGTTTTCGCCTATTGCTCCAGATTATGTCCTCAACTCTCGGTTTCCAGTTTCTCCTCGGCATCATCATCATCTCCTGTCGTTTCTCCTTCTCTCTTCTCGGCCATTGTCTTCATCATATGTCCTACCACCCCATCGTGGTCCCCCTTTCGTTTCCATTCTAGGTTCAGCAGGTTTCTTTCTTTCGATTTCACTCCAGCTGCTTCGGTTTCCATCTTCCTCGGCATGCTCTGCCTTTTTTTTTCCCATTAATCTCCTCTTCTTCCTTCCCTTCGGGAGGCCACATTCATTCCACCTCCTTCTATACTCCCATTGTAGCCAGCTGTCAAGACCGAGGAGGGCCCCTGTTCTCATTTGCTTTAGCTCTATTTTACTATTTTCGTTTCCCCCGTTCTGCTTCTTTTCCTCTTCTCTGTTTCACGCCTTCTGGTGCACCTTAAAAGAGATGCAGCAGTCGAGTCGGCTTACTCGAACTGCCTTGGCCTTCCCGTTTCATTACTGCCATTAGTTTCTTAAAGAGCCCGAGAGGAAGTCCCTGCCTCATTGTTTCTTCCTTCTCTGTTCCAGCTGCTTCAGTTTTTCTTTTCTAATCTTCAGCTGGTCAAAAATCAATTTTGGTTTTAGCCACTTTCCCATACCTTCTTTTCGTGTTGCAGCCATCCTCAACTGCTCCATTCAAGCTTTATTTCCCACCGACCAGCTGCATGTTTCGGCAGCATCATGTCTTCCTAATATTTTCATTTTCTTTCTCTTTTTTTGTCCACGTCTCATGCCTTGTTTCTGACTCTTTGCTGCTGTTTTTCAGCGAAAATACTTCGGTTTTCTTTTCTATTCACATCATTTCATTTCCATTTCAGACTTTCCATTTTGTTTTCCTATTGCAGCTTCAATATTTCCTGCTGTTGTTACCTGAAACAATGGTGACGAATCTTCTGACTTCTTCTCTTCGAGTTTCCTGCCACGTGTTGCCGAGAGCTTCTGCAAGAAAGAAGAAGATCAGAGGAACACAGGGGTTCTCCCCTGCGTTTACACTCTGATGCTTAAGTCAGACAGGGAGTTTGGCATAGTTTTAGTATGAAGTTCTCAGATCTCCTTTATGAATCATACCTGACCCCTATTTATAGGGGTTTCTCTCTCTCATTAATTACACATATGCCATTTTCATTAAATGCCAGATTCTTTTATGTCTATACATGTTTTCTTCGTGCGCCACTTGGAGCATTTTTTTATTCTTAATATCATGCACAACAATTGCTCTCCACTCTTTCGCTAGGTATAACCTTGTAGAAGAGTACATATGTTCTCATCGTAACCTCATGTCAAGTCCTTACGTTAGATTCTGAAGTCGAATTTTCATCGGAGTGTTTAGTTTACCTCGCGCATTTTTTGCTTCAAGCCCTTATTTGAGTGCTTAGCTTACCTCGTGCGCTTCAAGCTTTTGCACTTTTTCTTCGTGGCTTAGCTCGCGCATCTTTCGTTTCAAGCCTTTTTATATAAATCTTTTCCTGATGGCGGGCCGCCGTGACGTATTCGCATCTCTCGTACCATGACACATCTTTTTCTAATGTTTGGCCGTTGCGACCCATTCGCGCCTCTGGCACTATGGCCTGCTTGTTTTCAAATGTCTGGCCGCAGAGATGCCTTTGCACCTCTGGCTCTTACGACAAGTTTTTTCAGATGCCTGGCCGTCGTGACGCTATCGTACCTTTGATTCTTACTGCTTATTTGTCTTCAACGCTTGGCCACCGTGACGCTATCGCGCCTCAGGCTCTTACGGCTTATTTGTCTTCAATGCCTAGCCACCATGACGCTATCGCGTCTCAGGCTCTTACGGCTTGTTCATTTCCAATGCCTGACCATAGTGATGCTATCGCGCCTCAGGCTCTTACGACTTCTTCTGTTTTTCACGCCTGGCCACAGTGACGCTATTGCACCTCAGGCTCTTATGGCTTGTCTTTTTTTTTCACGCTTGGCCACAGTGACGCTATTGCACCTCAGGCTCTTACGGCTCGTCTGTTTTTCACGCCTGACCACAGTGACGCTATTGTACCTTAGGCTCTTACGGCTCATCTGCCTTTTACGCTTGGCCACAGTGACGCTATTGTGCCTCAGGCTCTTACAGCTCGTCTTTTTTTTCACGTCTGGCCACAGTGATGCTATTGTGCCTCAGGCTCTTACGGCTCGTCTGCCTTTTACGCTTGGCCACAGTGACGCTATTGCGCCTCAGGCTCTTAAGGCTCGTCTGTTTTTCACGCCTGGCCACAGTGACACTATTGTGCCTCAGGCTCTTACGGCTCGTCTGGTTTTCACGCCTGACCACAGTGACGCTATTGCGCCTCAGGCTCTTATGGCTCGTCTGTTTTTCACGCCTGGCCAGAGTGACGCTATTGCGCCTTAGGCTCTTACAGCTCGTCTGTTTTTCACGCCTGGCCACAGTGACGCTATTGCGCCTCAAGCTCTTACGGCTCGTCTGCCTTTTACGCCTGGCCACAGTTACGCTATTGCGCCTCAGGTTCTTACGGCTCGTCTGTTTTTCACGCCTGGCCACAGTGACGCTATTGCGCCTCAGACTCTTACGGCTCGTCTGCCTTTTACGCCTGGCCACAGTGATGCTATTGCGCCTCAGGTTCTTACGGCTCGTTTATTTTTCACGCCTGGCCACAGTGACGCTATTGCGCCTCAGGCTCTTACGTCTCGTCTGCCTTTTACGCCTGGTCACAGTGACGCTATTGCGCCTCAGGCTCTTACAGCTCGTCTGTTTTTCACGCTTGGCCACAGTGACGCTATTGTGCCTCAGGCTCTTACGGCTCGTCTGCCTTTTACGCCTGGCCACAGTGACGCAATTGCGCCTCAGGCTCTTACGGCTCGTCTGTTTTTCACACCTGGCCACACTGACGCTATTGTGCCTCAGGCTCTTACGGCTCGTCTGCCTTTTACGCCTAGCCACAGTGATGCTATTGCGCTTCAGGCTCTTACGGCTCGTCTATTTTTCACACCTGGCCACAGTGACGCTATTGTGCCTCAGGCTCTTACGGTTCGTCTGCCTTTTACGCCTGGTCACAGTGACGCTATTGCGCCTCAGACTCTTACGGCTCGTCTGTTTTTCACGTCTGGCCACAGTGACGCTATCACGCCTCAAGCTCTTACAGCATGTCTACAAGATCCATATTTATGAGTATCTGTAAGATAAATATAATAATAGAGAAATTCCATCTATATAAAGCATCTCGTGACAACATATTCAAAATAAACAGATAATAATATGAAGATGCAAAAATATATAAAGGAAACATAATGTAAATGGCTAATTCTAGTATAATTTCAAGGGACTTGAAATCCATGTCCTCCCTGTAAAATTTTAAGGTTACGAGTGTTAGGCCCAATCATCCGTATGATTTAATGTGGCTTTCTCAATTAGCTATGAATTTTATTCTCTTTCAGAGCATAGGTTATGTGCGACTTTTTCAACACCAGATCTTCGACAAGTTGGGGTTTTGGAAGGTCAGCTATAGATAACTCCTCATTTCTCTCTATTCCTTTGCATGTAGTAGAGGCGATATAACATGTATGAGCCTTCTTTTGATCCCCTCGCACTTGTTCAACTCCATTGGGGGTATGAAACTTTATTAACAGGTAGCAAGGAGATATGACAACCTTCATGACATTCAATAGAGGTCTTCCCAGAATCATGTTATAAACAGTCGAAGTTGACTTTACGACCATAGATAACACTTGTCGAGTTACATGTTTTGGGCTTTCCCGACTACCTTTACCTGTTCCCCAAACTTTTGTTGTCTACCAAGATTCGATTAACTATTTCATCACCACTGCTGAGATAACCATGGGATCATCGTGGGGGATGATATTATCTCCCCAATCTGCTGGGCTGAACATAATAGGCTCTTCATCCACTCTCTCCTCCATAACAGCATGAATTTGATACGCTTGCCTTGCGTAAGTTTTACGAGAGGTAGAGGAATTTCTCACCATTGAATTTCCACCTGCTATGACATTTATAGCTGGTCCAGTTGGTCTAGCTTCTTCCTCATTTCTTGGCCTGTTTTGCCTATTTTGTGGACGATTATTCCTTCGATCTCGGGGAGGGTAATGAGCTCTTTCGTTTCTCCAAAGGAAACAATTAATCTTCCCCTCACAAACCTTTCTAAGTGGTCCATCAGTTCTCTACACCTTTTTCGTAAAATGACTATGAGCGAAATGGAAGTCACAGTAAGCATTTATGTGTTGGCCTACGTTTCCTACTTTCTTCTTCGGGAATTCTAACAGTCCAGTCCCTTCAATATCAGCACAGGGGTCGTTTAGCGTAGCATAGCTTTCGTACCTAAGCCTGGGAGCTTTATCCAATCTATCAGGTCTATAAGAGCTCCTTTCAGGTACATCTCTCTCTTTTTCTTTCTTCTTTCAGTTCTCGTGACTGTACCATCCTCATTACATCCTTTTGGGCTACATACTTATTTGCTCAAGCACATAAATCTAAGATGGTTGTGGGTTGATCAAGGGACACATACTCTTATAGCATTTCAACTTTTATTCCTTGTAGCATTGCTGCCATAGCTACTCCAACTTATAGATCTTTCACCTTTAGAGTTGTATCCCGAAAATGATCAACATAACTTTTCAACGACTCCTTGTTTCCTTGCTTGAGTGTAAGCAAGTAGGTCGCATCCTTTTTTCGCTGGGTATTGATCATGAAGGCTTTCAAAAACTCGTTTCGTAACTGATCAAAAGACGAGATGGAACTTGCTTTCAGCCCATTCAACCATTTCAAGGTATGCCCCGTTAGCGTGAGCGAAAAGGCTCTACACATTATTTCATCCTCCCATCCATGGAGTATCAAGGGAGACTCATAATTTTGCATATGGTCATACGGGTCGGTTTTGTCAGCAAGTAGCCATATAGGGCATCATGAACTTCTTTGGCAATAGCTTGTCCATGATCTCAAGACAATATGGGATTCTCCTCCTTTGGCTGCCTTCTGAAGACACCAGCTTTTTCTTCTCCAGAATCATTTCTATGACTTTTTCCATGTTCTTCTCCGATTCTTGGGTCGAATGTGCTCCCCTTTCCTCGGTACTAGAAGAGTCCGAGTCATTTGAATGAAAGCTCCTTCTCCCGTGTCCTTGCACTGGATGCTTTCTTCTAACAACTCTCATTCTATGATTTTGCCTTGAACTTTTGAAATAGTCTAATGAGTTAAGACTGTTCTGACCACTAGCCTGTTGCCTTCTATTTGCTGAGGGAGGGCTCTGTCTCTCCTGCTCCCCAAACCAATAAATTTTGAAATTATTTCGATCAAACTCTGTGAGAGAGGTTTGCCTCCCGATCTATGCGACAGAGTTTAACTCACTCAGCTTGGTGGCAGGGTTTTGAATCTGTGCGTCAGGGTCTTGCGCGAGAGGGTGCTCGGCAGGATGCGCGACAGGGGTGCCCGACAGAGTGCTTGGCAAGGTGCGCGACAGGGTGCTCGGCAAGGTGCACAAAAGGGGTGCAAGATAGGGTGCGCGGCAGGGTGAACGACCTGATGCACGACAGTTGCGCGACAGAGTGCTTGATAGAGTGGCGACAGAGTGTGCAATATGGGGTGAGCCACAGAGTGTTCGATAAGGGGTGGCGACAGAGTGTGCGGTAGGGCGGCACAGTGTATGATAGAGTGTACGATAGAGTGAGCGACCTGATGCGCGACAGTTGTGCGACAGAGTGCTCGATAGGGTATGCGACAGAGTGTTGATAGGGGGCGACAGAGTGCGCGACAGAGTGGCAACAGTGTGCGCGGTAGAGTGGCAACAGTGTGCGCGGCAGGGGGCAACAGAGGCGACAGAGTTGCGGCAGAGTGCGCGACGGAGTGGCGACAGAGTCTCTCCCTGTGTTCGAAACTTTAGAAGGCCATACCTTTGTGCTCTGTGGTCCGATTGAGGTGAATTTTTTTTGAATCCATTGCGGTTTGTCCAGGATTTTTCCCCAAAAAACATCGTTTTGGCTTCGAATTTTGATTTTTTTCGTATTATTCATCGGTTTTAGTCTCTCCCGAACGCGTCTGTACCATAGCTTTTTTCTTTCGATTCTCACAGACGGCGCCAATTATTGTTACCTGAAACAATGGTGACGAATCGCTGACTTCTTCACTTCGAGTTCCCTGCCAAGTGTTGCCGAGAGCTTCTGCAAGAAAGAAGAAGATCAGGGGAACGCAGGGGTTCTCCCCTGCGTTTGCACTCCGATGCTTAAGTCGGACAGGGAGTTTGGCATAGTTTTAGTATGAAGTTCTCAGATCTCCTTTATGAATTATACCTGACCCCTATTTATAGAAATTTCTCCCTGTCATTAATTACATATATGCTCTTTTCATTAAATGCCAAATTCTCTTATGTCTTTACATATTTTCTTCGTGCGCCACTTGGAGTACTTTTTTTTATTCTTAATATCATGCACAACACCTATATATATATATATATATATTCATTTATATTATTTTGCTGCTTCGGTTTACAGTTTCTCTATATTGTTTATTCAACTTCACCAACTCAACTCCTAAAAGCCGGTGCACAGCCTGCCATGTAACTTCAGTTTGCTTCGGTTTTCCTTTCCTATTTTTTCTTTGTTTCTCTACCGTTGAATTACCATCACCAACTCCAACTTTCTTTTCTTTTTCTTAGGTCGATTGGACACCACTCTACCATTTCAATATTATTTCCTTAGGGTTATGGCTGCTGTTGCTCGGCAGAATTTCAGGCTTTGAAGCAGCGAGTCTCTACCATCTCACTACCTAATCTACTGTATTGATGTTGCTGCAGGTTTCTCCTGTCTCCTTTCATCGATTGTAATCCTCCCTTCCATCTATATATATATATATCATGGAAAACATTCTTGACACATATAAATTTTATTTCTATTTTTTTTCTAATTATTTTATTCCAAAGTTAAATCCTATTTTACTAAATTATTCATTTCAAATCTCTTGAGGTAGAATAAATCTTTGTTCGTGTATTTCAAATTTCATTTGTCAGCTTAATTTAACCGATTATAATAAAATTTTGTGGAGTTTACATTAATGTATTGAGACTATGCTTTTATCATGAATTAGTCTAAATGTGATAAAAACTTGGATATTGATTAATATTTTATTTAGTGAACTTTTATTTTTATTTACCAATTTGCATGTTATTTGTTTTGCATTACAACTTTTAATTAATTCAATTATATATGATGTAAAAGAATATCATAGAAATATAAATTAACTTCTAATTAATAATTAAATAAAAAATATATATCAAGGTATTAGGAGTTTCCTAAGTATACTGCAAAATAAAGCTGCTTCACAGTTCCAAAAGTTAGAGTATCAAAGCAAGATCAGAGGTTATCAACTAATTTGTTCTCTTCCCAAGCTTCGTTTGGTCTTGTTATAATGTCATGATCACAAAATTCCTTTCGCTCAGACACAAGCCGCTCAAGAACTTCTACATTTTTAAACTACATCTAGCATTGTCGAAACTTTTTTTGCTAGAACTTGTCAGATTGAGAGACGACAAAACCTGGAGCCTTTATTCCCTTTGCTCACTCTCTATTCAAATTAATATAATAACATAAACATATATGGCTTCAGGTGCATTTTTTCATATTATTAACTTCAAGTAACAGAATATTGACTCGACTTTACTTTGACTAAAATAATTAATCATTTCTTTCCTATATAATGCCTCTGGATTCTAACATCTTTGCATTTTATAAAAAGATTTTCACATTTTACACCATGGTGGGAAGATTAGTTTATTCAATGAAATATTCTCAAAGATATAATCATATTTTGAGGGTTCATTAAAAGCTTTACAACTCATGCTGAAATTCACAAAATCAGTAACTAAATTGGAAGCCACATGTTTAAAAATCTCAAACAAGATCACCTATGGAAGAGATCCAATATTGTTTCACAACTTGTTAGATTTAAACTTCATGATTTTGAGATTAAAAAGGAAGAGAGCCAATATTGTTGAAGAAAGAAATTATAGAAACTGGAAAGTAAAAGTGAGGGATGATAAATGTCTTTTTGAACTTTAAGTATTGCAGCATATTTATCTAAAATACTACATTTGTAAATTGACATTTTCAATATTGTAAGTGCTTGAATCTTAAATGACATAACAATTATACAAAATACTACATTTAAAAAGCTAAATCGTAGTTTAATAATAAATAAACATCGTAGTTTAATTTATTCATTATCATCATTAGAACCTTTTGGTTTGAATCCCAAAGCTTGATTAGATAATGAGATTAACATTTGTTTTTAAGTTTTCTAACCCAAAAGCCCAATAATGAAAATGCCATTGTTGTTTTCTTTTTATTTTTTTAATTAATTTGACTTATTTTCTTCATTTTTAGTATATATCTTGTTTCTATCATATTACCACTTCTTTTTTTTTCAATTTTTTAATAAATCAAAAAATAAAAAAATTAATAAAAATGATCTTTTTTCCATTTCAATATAGAAAAGCACAAATAGAAAAAAAGATAAAATTAAAGACAAAAAAAATTTAAATTTTGTTGTTTTGATAAATTAAAAATAAAAATTAAAAAATCATCTTAAAACATATATCTCTTCTCTTTATTTAAAAAATTTGAAACTAAAAAATGAGATAAATAATCGAAAAGAATGAAGATTAGTTCAAAATAAATTGATCTTGAACCTCATCACATGCTTCCAATCGTGCTGTAAATATTCAACAATAAAATAGAAAGAAATAGAGAGAAAAATGAGAGAGAAAAAATTAGAAAAAAGCTCCCGGAGGAAACAACAGAAGATAAAAAAATTTAGAGAGAAAATGAGAACACACAGAGCACAGAGGGGAGAGAAAAACAAAGAGAATAACTTAAAGAAACCATCGGGAATGGGAACACAACCACATAAGCCACTTCCCAGACTGCCAATCCTTACAACAAGAATTTGAATTGTAAATTGAAAAGGCTCTTCCCACACCCACGGCAGCTCACCCAGGGAAGAAAGAAAAGTCAGCACTTGCTTCTTTTTCTGGTACAACAACTAAAGCAAGAATCAAATGTTTTAGAGCCAATAGTAGGAAAAATATAGCAGCAACTATAGAGCAATTCGAGAAAAACAAAGTGATAAAAAGGCAATAAATTTTTTGGGTCGAAGAAAGAAAGCGGGTTATCGCGGAAAGTAGTGTAACTTGGTGAATTTTTTTACTTGACTTTAATCATGAATAATGAATTAATTAATTAGAGTTTATTAAGTATAAAGACATATAAATATATATAAATATGTTTTTACATGTATGTAATAATTTCTTCAAATTAAGCTTATGGTATGTGCATATATACATATAAGTATATATATTTGTACATATATAAATATATATATGCAGGTATGTATAATATATACATATAAATATTTATATACCCATATACATATACAAGGACCGAGAGTTTCTATTGGTAGAACACACATATAAGGGAATATATATATATATATATATATATATATATATATATATATATATATATATATAAAGGATTCATTAAAAAGGAGAAAGACACGATGAAGCTGGTTTAGTAAGAAGCAGAAAACGTGATGGAGGCAGGAACCGTGAAGCAGAAACATGAATGAGGGAAATGGTTGAAGGAAACGTGTAATGGACATAAACTATGAAGCATGTTATGCATAAGTACATACATTAGGCAGTGCAAACGAGATTGAGAAAGAATGGGCAGGCAGAAGGCTGTAGTCTGCAGCAGGAAAACAGAGTGGAAAGCTAGTAAGGGGTGACGTGAAAGGAGAAGAAATGTAGCAATGAAATGGCAGAGGATAACCTGGAAACGAAATGGAAGGGGAGCGAGAAATGGGTTGAAAACTCGTGGGATGCATACTTGCTGCAGTTTTCTTGCAGCAAGAAAGATGATTAATTAAATGACTGAGTTGATGACAGGCTACAGATGCAGACAAGGGAAGAGAAGTAAGGCAGCATAAACAATGGGAATGCAGAGTTAGTGGAGGCAATTATGGGGTCTCGGTAAGAGGGAATGCTAAAGAAATGTAAATATAAACACACACATATATATATATATATATATATATATATATATATATATATATATATATATATATATATATATATGAGAACAAGTACTGACAACAAGGTTGTAGGATAAAGAAGTAGGCTGAACTGAAGTGAAAGGAAACCTGCCGATAGGAAACGAGGGAAGGAAATCTGTAAATAATGAGAGAAGAAAGAAACTGACCGAAAGAAGAAGAGAAAGAGTAAGAGAGCAGGAAGAAAGATTAAGGCTGAAACAGAGTAGCTTCATCCTCTGAAAATCGAAACAAAGTGGATGAGACAGAAAAATGAAGGCCGAAAAAGATGAGAAAAGAAGCAGGTGTGAGCAGGGAAGAAACCAAAAGCAATGGGTGCACATCTGTTGCAACAGGGACAGAGAGCAGGAAAGATGAGTGGAGAGGACTGGTGAAGGCAGCAGCGTTTTGTGTTGGCCTGTTGAAAGGAGTGGTTGAAGCCCGACTGAACAAGAAACGAGGCTGTTGTATTGTGTGATTGGTTGCCGAAAACATGAGCAGTGGAAGGGCACGTGTGAGACCCCGTATATGTATAGCTATGTATATAGGAACATGGGAATGTAAATAAAATCATAAGTAAGATGATGTATTGTAATGTGAAGTATATGCAATGTAAGTTCATAAGATTATGTACGCACTTGTAGTAAGAATTGTGATTATACGTACAAGTTACATTATGCATGAGTAGGAGGAAATAAACTTGAACACGAGAAGAATGTGATCGAAATGGAATATGAGTAGTATAGTAAAATGGAAGGAAAGATTTACATAAGTGTATATTTCCATTTGAGTAATATCGTATATATTTGGTCATACAAAGATTCTACACAAGTTTTAATGTGTATGTAGTGAGGATGGATCCCATTTTCAAGTCTCAAAGATGAATGAATGAGGAAATGATCATGGTAGCAAATTAAGGGTGTTTAGTAAGGGTTGTTGCAGAAAAAAAACTGCAAGAAATCTGGAATTTGTGAAGGCCAGATCGATCTCATAGGATGAGAGATCGATCTGGGAGAGCCAGAATGCCCTTATGTGAGAAATGGAAGGGAACAGATCGATCTCCAAAGGAAGCAGATCGATCTCTTTAGCTCTCGGGTTGGAAGCAGATCGATCTCCCCTAAGACCAGATCGATCTCCTTAAGCTTCTGTTTGGCAGCAGATCGATCTCCAGTCTCGACAGATCGATCTCCTACCTTTAAAACGTCTTAGAAAAGAGGGATTTTAGAGGAACAGATCGATCTCCACCCAAGGAAGATCGATCTCCTCAAGTCAAAACTATAAATGGGAGCAGTTGGATCATCAGAATTTCGGGACAAACATTTCCTTTTCACTTCAACTCAAAGAAATCTAGTTTCTCACTCCTAAATCCAGCCATTTTCAGTGAGATTTAAGGAGAGGCTATTAGAGACAAAGTTGTTCACATCAAAAAGAAGAACAACATAGTCTAGAGGCATTTCCCCATTTGATGGATTGAAGAAATAAAGGGCAATCCTAATTGGAGCAAGAGGAAATCCAATGAGGTAAGTTCTAATGCACAAATCCAAGTACATTGGTTTAGTTAATGGTTATAAAGATATTTGGGTGTGCATATTGTGGATAGAACTACCTAAAATGGTATGAAATGAATATAACTTAGAAATGGTCAAGTGTGAGAAAGTGGAGTGTGGGAGTGTTTATGATGAATGAGATATCTTGAGTGGATGAGTATGTTGTGGAAATGATTTGGACATGTTGATATTGGGATAAAATGGTGAGATTTACCACAAAGGGTAAAAATGTGTATTTAAGGCATTGGATAAATGCTTAGTTGAATAAGAGTTAGAAACATTAACTCAAATGTTGATGGATGAATTTCAGTTTCGGATGATACGTCGAAGCAATCGAGATGAGAACGCGAGAAGCATAAAGGCTGATAGTTGCACACAAGTAAAACGAGGTAAGGGACTGTGTGTTAGCTATAGAGATGTTCGTACGTATTTTACGGCAATTTCGTAGATATATTGCTAGACTAGTACGATATGATAATTCTATGAAATGATATGGAAGTATGCAAAGTACTATGACGTATATATGTATTGAGAAATGGGATAGGGTAAGGAAATAGCATGATATGCATGTTTTCAATGATTTTCTCAATTTTACATTGTTATTTATGATTGAGAAATGTTGATGATAGGTTGGCTAATTTTACATGTTTTAGCATGAAGATGCATGCTGTATGAATAAACGTGTTTTGAGTTTTAAAAAAAGAGAAAATAGCCATCTATTAGTTTTGAGATGAGATTTGGTGTTGAAGCGTTAGCTCACACCCGTTTTAAGGCCTTGATGTACCGTGCGGGAGTTTTAACTCGCACGAGGGTTTTGAGAAAGTGCGGGAACTTTGCTCGCACCTGTTTTATTGAGTTAAGGTAAACCTGGGGGTCTGGGACCCAAGGGGATACCAGCCGACGGCCAATTGAACGGGCTGGGCCTTAACGATAGATCGTACCGCGCTGGAGCTTTGCGTTGACTGTGTGTCACGCTGCTTGCTCGCCTGGTATATGAGACATGGTTTAAGGATAAAAAGTCCATCGGAGTTGGAGTATGGACTTGGGTCCACGGTTGTACGTAGAATAGTGTAGTCACCCGTTGGTATACTATGTACCGTGCTGGGTGCACGTGAGTACGAGTATCGCGTAGATGACACACGACGTATCTTCACCGTGAGTATACGAGGAGATGAGGTGAATTGAAATGAGCCGGAGGGTAGGACTGACCCATCCCCCTTCAGGCGAAGTGATACCCTGTGCACACCCGATCAGTGAGGCCTGGGATCACTGACTGTGGCCATAAGTCGTGGATATTTGATTGCCTAAAATTTCATGCCTGTCTCAGAGAATCGAGAAACAGAGACAATCTCAGAAAAGAAAGAGACTTGCGAGAAAGAATGATTTGAGAAGTGAAAGAGATTTCGTGTTTTAATAAATCTCTGATTTCACATTCGTGCCATGAGGGCACTATTTATGAGCATGTTTTAAATGGAAGTTTGACATTTGATTTACACGAAAATGCTATTGAGAAATATATGTTTAAATGCATTGTTCGTATGATATTTCCATTTATAACGAAAACATGGTTTTGGTTTATGCATGCATGGGCTATGTAGGTAGTACGATATCTACCTGCTAGCATACATTTCCTTACTGAGCCGTGGTTTGCTCATCCCACTATTTTCCCCCTCCAGGTACTGAGAAGTAAGAGAGCGGTGATCTCTAGATCTTTTGTGCTAAACTGCTCCCACAATCTGTAAAGGTATAAGATTTGTATACACGAGTATTTTGTATCTAATATATTGTATCGCACAGTTATATCTTGGAATTGTAAACAGTATTATGGGGATGATATGCTTACATGGTATTTATACAATTAATTTTGTGTATTTACACACACACCTGGGAGTGTGAATTAAAGTTTTAAATATTCCGCTGTAAATGAATAAATTTTTAGTAATTGCATCTTCTCACAGCCCAACCGTAGTAGAGAATGTATGGATAGAAGGGTTCCCGAAAGCGGGGCATGACAGCACGGGAGTTGGCAGCGATGGGAGGATGATGGCCGAGACGTGAGGATGATGATGATGGTGGCAGAAACGTGGACAATGAAGGGTGGCAGAATCGGTGAGAATGAAGGAGGAAATGGCAGCGACGAGAATGATGGAAGACGATGAACAGTACCACGAGGATGATGAACAGTGAAGGAGAAGGAAAAGGCGCGAAAAAGAAGAAAGTTAAAAAAAATGGAGAAAGAGGATAATATATATATATATATATATATATATATATATATATATATATATATATATAGAGAGAGCGAGAGAGAGAGAGAGAGTAGTGAATAGAAATAATGAAGGCAGAGAAGAGTGTGCAAAGAAATTTAGGAAAACTTGGGGGAGAACGGTTCAAAAATGTTACACAACTATTAAATTCAAGCCTCGAAGAAATAAAATGATTAGAACGGACTCACTAACTCACATTATTGAGGTATTGAGGACTACTGATAGACACCGAGGTGAAGAAAATTGCTGTGAGCTGTTAGTGATATCTACACGTATTTTCTATTAAACCATAAATATAATTTTTAGGAAAATTTACAGTAAGGAAAATTTTGTGAGCTACTAGAGATATTTACACATATTTTCTGTTGAATTGTAGCTATATATTTTAGGTCGATTTTATAGCTATGAAAATTATAGAATTTTAACCGTAGTTAAATGGCCTAACCTTACTGATAAAACTAATTTATTTACATAGACATCGATACGACCTAAAATATTGTTTTAAACTGAAAATCCCTAGTTTTAATTGCCACATACTGCATATTGGGATTTTAACTGAAAAATGATGAGCCAACCTCTTTTGAATTATTTTATGTACTGAACTGAATTTATAAATGGTTTAATGAAAATGAACTGATGTTAAATTAGTACCGATAAAATGTGTTTGAGCGTGTGCTGACTGTGTGTCCAACGGCCTGACTTGCACTAATTTTGAGGTAAAGGCGATGGTTAATCATGTTGCACTGTTATTGTTACTGTAATGCTATTATTACTGTGGTTCACGAAGTATGATGTACCGTGCAACATGCATGTGAGTACATTGTACCTCGCTATTGGTCTTTGGACATACTGTATTGTGAGCCGTATGGGTAACTGACCACTCCCATAGTGATTGACATCCCAACACACCTGATCAGTGATACTCGGAGTCACCGACATTGGCCAATTGTCATACTGATTATTGTAATAGCATGTTCCGCCTTGTCTCATTTATTTAATTTACTGAATTGACCGTATGAACTGTATTATTGTATGAAAATCGTTATTCTACTGTATAAAGTTTTAGAACCTATATTTATTGCAGTTCAATGTTTATACTATCGATATCGAAACTGTTATTGATTTTCAACTCTGATTTTACTGGATTGCTCGGTATATTTAACATAATAAGCATATTATGCAAAGATGTAGATAGTGTATTTATCTATGTAAAACCCGCAAATTTTGTATACTCTTACTTATGATTTATCATTGTAAGCATTTATATGTGTTATAAGAATCATAAGAAAGATTGTATTACAATCCAATGTACAAGTAAGAGTAGAAAATGCCTTACAAGTATACAAGTGCCAATTGTGAGTTAAAGCGAGCTCAGGCTAAACCGAAGGAACGCCAACCATTCCGACTAAAGATAAGAACTTAAGACATCCAAATAAGAATAGTTCAAGAAGAAAAGTTGGTTTGGTTTGGTTCGGATAAGGTTGAAGAAATGAAAACGCCAAAAAGGGGCTAAACGAACTCGAAATAGACCGTTCGAGGTGTTTGTAGCTATTTCACTTCCCGAAAATGACCAAAACGTATAGACGGGAGTTTTAACCATGAGAATTGACACTTTTAGATTTTTGAAAAAAAGTCAAATGTCGTCAATGGTCAAAGAAAGTCAAGGTTAGTGGAAATATTGACTTTGACCTTAAAAAACTAACTATGGTTAAAATTTAACCCAACCAAAGTTAAAAAGTGGGGAAGAAATATTTTTAGCTAAAAAACTCGATCTTCAACTCCTTAAGTATAAAAATTTTATTTGATCGAAATCCAGATTAAGTTAAATGGGTAGAAAACGATGGGCCAACTAATGGAAATTTTAAAGCCCATTATGGTGGATTAACCATGGGTCAAATTTTGTAGTCCCAATAGGCCAAATTATTGGGCCATTTGATGGGCCCAATATTAAGCCAATTGAAGGCCAATTTGTAGAAAAATTTTCAGCCCAAAAGCTCAAAAGGGAACCATACTTAGGCCCATTAGTTAAAAGTTTAGGCCCAAAACTTAAGCCCAATTTGTCAAAGCCCAAAATCATGACCAAGCCCAAATGGTGGGCTAAAAATGTTGATTAAATGGATTAATTTCCTAAGTAAAAACCAGCCAAAGTCAAGCCTTCTTCTCCATAAGATCTCGGCCAAACAAGGAAACCATGGAAACATAAGCTTTCAAGCTTTCTCTCACTAGAAAACACTAACCTAGAGATATAATTGGAACAAGCAATCTTCATGAAAGTTGTTCCAAATTGAGAGCTGATTAACATACCTTGGAATCAACCATCAAGGAGTAATATTGAAGCGGGCAAAATTCTTGGAAGTTTCGACCAAGAAAAGAAGTGTAAGCTAGGTGAGTTTTCAAGCTTCCAACTTCTAGTATGTTAATCTAGGATTTATTATAAGATGATTGATATATGTTTAACACACAAAATCACTATGAACACAAGTTGGTCGAAAATGGGTATTTAGGTTTTGATGAATACCCATGTAATTTTAAGACATGGATAGGTTGGTAAACATGTATACATGATTATGACATAGTTAGTTTTAATCAATTTGGTCAATGGGTGGGTGAATTAATATTGGCATGTAAGGTGTTTGATAAAATGCCTTAGTGAACAAAAACTAAAGGCTTAAGAGCATGCATAGTATGTGTTTGATGAAATGCCTAAATGAATGGCTAAGCAAATGGCCAAGGTAGGCGATGGGTGGCGTGACCATCGGCCATGGGCGGCATGCATGACTCTCGACCACATGCTATGGCTCAGATGCATATGGGCCAAGTTGAATTGGTTTCGGCCCAATAAGAGGTAATGGGCCTTGGACAAGACCAATAAATGTTAGTGGGCCTCACATGCCCAATGGACTTTGATGGAATGAATAGTAAAGTGAAAATGAGCTTAAGACAATATTAGGCTCATTAAGGTGCAATAAGGCTCAATAGGATTAAACGAGTTTATTAAGTGAAATAGACAGTATCAAGAATGAAATACAGTTGAAAAAGTGTAATTAACCTGATAAATGGTTATAAGCAGATCCAAAGATTATATTGGGAACGAATTGGACTACGTGATCGAGCAGCGTTAGAAAAATGGATGCACTCTACATGATTTCGAGGTAAGGGATTTCGTAAGCTCTCAAAGATAGTTGTATGCATTTTCATCGCCATTTTAGAGTCTTTAAATTCTCTGAGGAGTCCAAATTAGGAATTTCCAAAATTACACTGAAAAATGACAAATTACCAAAATGCTCCCAGTTATGAAAAAATGAGAGAAACTGAAATGACATGATTTGATGGGTTTTGCATGAATAAGTATGTTTTGTGATTGAGAAATGATAGAATGGCTCTCGATTTGATTATCTGCATTAAATTGCATGTTTTTCAGAATTTAATATATGTGATGAGTGATTTGATGGAAATGTTTTCCTCTCACTCAAATGAGTGCTATTTTCTGTATTTGATTTAATCATGACCACCACTTTTATCAGAATTGAGTCATCTATCCAATTTATGTGGAAACAAATAATGCTGGAGCTTGCTCACACTAGATTTGATATGGTTTTCACATGACATAGTGCTGGAGCCTTGTTTTGCTCGCATTAGATTTTCATTATGTGATATACACAAATCGTGTTTGGAGATGTCGTGTAGGCTATGTGGGCTGCACTGATCCTCGCACGTGATTTGATAAGTCCTGCTGGAGCCTCTTGTAGACTGTGTGTCACATTGATATGATATGCTTGCACGTGCATTTAGAGACATAACGCAAGCATAGCTGGAGATAGGACTATAAGCCTTGAATCTTTCGGGCACTCTCAATCTTTCGATCTGAAATTGGGGTTCACGAAATACGTCGTACCGTGTGGAAAACATGAAGTACATTGTACCGTGATGCTAGGTCTTCGGACTCCGATCTGCGTCTGATGAGTGGAATACCCCCTCTGCCTTTAGCCATCTAGGGACATTCATGCACACCTAGCTACTGATAGCATGGAGTCCATTGATTATGGCCATATGTTTGTTTGTTATGTTACTGTATGCTCTGTTTGTCTCCATATCTGAAATTTGATCTAATTCTGAGATCTTGATTTGTTCTGTATCAAATTTTACATCTAACTTCCTGTTTTGTGTTTTGAAACACTTATATACATTTGATTTTGGAGTTGATTGAATCGATGTGATTTCAAAGAGAAATGCATATTTTTCATTTTCTGAAAACGTGATTTGTTTAAGGAATTAGTATTTCTGCATGAGATGGAGTGTGAGCATGTAGGTAGTATGGTTATCTACTTCTTGCATGATTCCTTATTGAGCGTGTTGTAGCTCACTTTTTCCCCCTCCTCTCCACAAAGTTACCTCAGTAGTGAGCACTGCAGATTTTTTTGAGCGGTTGCCAGCCCACACATCGTAGTACGTAAAGGTATACACCTATTTCGATTTTGTATATAAACTTTTGAGGCACAGTTATGTATTTAAAGGGATATTGTGATGTAAACGTACGTATGTATAATATATGTGAATAAAGAAATCAGTTGAATCATAGTGAAACAATTTCAATTGCTATGAATGTTGTGTATTACGTGTGTAAGATAAGTATCGACTCGTGCACCCAGTCATCCGAGTGTTATCTACTCCGTTATTGTATGATTAAATAATAAGAATTAAGCATGAAACGGGTGTGACAATCTATCTGCCACATATTTTTCTTACTGAGCACGTTGAGCTCACTCCTTATTCTTCCTCATAGAGCCTCATCAGTAGCTAGGGCCACTTTTGTAAGGTTCTTTTGCACAGTCATACTTCCGCAAAGTAATCTGCTACGTCAAAGGTATACCCAGATTAAGCATTCTTTTGTATATAAAATTTTTGTAATTACAGTAATGCATAGAAAAATATATCTGGGGAATGTGAACGGTGATCATTTTGTAAAAGAACAGTTATGCAAATTAATTGGAAAGTACCTTTATTTGTTTTTGTTTAAAACTGTTACAAAAAAATGTGTTTATGTAGACGGTTTCACGGTATTGATCCCGTATCGACTTTAGCTCAACCATATTGTATCGTAAATTGGGGCGTTACAGAAGTTGGTATCAAAGCCCGATTGGCCTGATATGAGTCGATATTAGGAGTAAGAGAACATTTGGAAAGTTCACATTCCCAACATTACTGTACATTGTTTAGATACAAACGAGTATACCTGGTTGTGTTTTACTGAGAAATTGTGTCATTGAATGAAGGAAAACTAATAGATATGGCTGGTAGGTATTGCAGCCATACATGTAGATGAGAGAAAATCATTTCTAGAGGCCGTAGAGATAGGCCCGAGAGATATAGTGAATCATCAATTGACCGTGCACCTCATAGTTAAACCGAAAATTTTGACATTCACTTTACAAGATTAGAGCAGAGACAATGATGATATTGTTTAGTTAGGTTATGGCACACTTTGATAGTTTGCAGGGCATGATTGGACCTTTTATTTTTACTATGCCATCGCCAACCCCATCTATACAGACTAATTTCGAACTGTCATCTACCAAATCACTGGTAGTATCACAAGCCTCAACAGAGCCTCAAATGGCTCTATAACAGTGTAAATGTAGGAATGATAATTTAGGGCATGACTGTGATTTAGAGAGAGACTGAGGGAGTTTCGAAAGTTAGTCCACTATTATTTACTGGAGTCAAGAATCTGGTTACAATGGAAAATTGGACTCAAGAATTGGAAAAGTTATATGGATTCGTAAGGAGTACTACAATTAAAAAGGTAGCTTTTACAGCATTGATATTAAAATAGAAAGTCAAACCTTGGTTGAAGTCCCCCAATTTATTCTGAGGACTCGACATTAGAGAGTTACATGGGATGTGATTCAATATACCTTAGACGGTAAAACATCCCAGACATGGCACAACAACAATTACAGATGAACTTTTTGAATCAGACATAAGGTATTAAGTCTGAGAATGAATATGAATTTAAATTTATAATTTTGGGGAGGTATAGTCTAAACTAGTTGAGTAACGAAATGAAGAAGGTCTGGAAGATTATGGAAGGACTGAAACTCTCAATCTGAGCTAGGTTGCCTTTATTTAATGTTACTACTCATAAGGAAGCAGGGTGCAAGGTACAACTATGTGATTATGAGATGTGTCTCTGAAATTATTAAGAAAAAGGGAAAGGTAAAGAACGTGATAGAAAGAGATCTACTGAAGAAAGAGTGATAAAGAAAGAGTAAAGTCACTATAACTGGAAGAATGAATTATAGAACTAATTATATAGGTAAAACTTGGAAGGCTTTATTGCTTACGTGATGGATACGGATAAGCCGTGTCTAGAGTTAAGAGACATCCCTGTAGCCAAGAAGTTATTCTCGACGTATTCCCGGATGATTTACTAGGATTACCTCTAGTTATGGAGATGGAATTCTATATCGATCTGATACCTGGTACTTAGCCGATATCTAAACCACCTTACAGAATGGTCCCAGTTGAGTTAGGAGAATTGAGGAAGTAATTACGAGAATTACTGGATAAAGGGTTTATTAGACCAAGCGTTTCACCATGGGGTGCACCGGTGTTATTCATTAAAAAGAAAAATGGGAGTCAAAGGCTATGCATCGATTATAAATTGCTCAACAAGGCTACCATCAAGAACAAGTATCCCCTGCCCTATATCGATGATATTTTGGTATATTCCAAGTCCAAAGAAGAACATGAGCAATATTTGAGAATGGTTCTGCAAACCCTCAAGGAGAAGAAGTTGTATGCCAAGCTCAGCAAGTTTGATTTCTAGTTAGATTATATAGCTTTTCTGGGTCATATTGTGTCTAAAGATGGAGTGTCTATAGATCTGTCTAAGATCAAGGTTGTAATGCAATGGAAAAAAAGACCAAAGACTGTCACTAAGATTCGAAGTTTTTTGGGTTTGGTCGGTTGTTACAGAAGGTTTGTCGAGGGTTTCTGTAAGTTGGCTACTCCTCTGACATAACTTACAAGACAGAATGTTAAATTTGAATGGAGTGACTCATGTGAAAGAAGCTTCTAGGAATTGAAGCATAGACTGACCACTACACCTATTTTGACCATATCCGCTAGTTCGGGAGGCTTCTCAATGTATATGGATGCATCTAGTCAAAGTCTGGGATGTGTGTTGATGCAAAATAGGAAGATAGTTGCTTATGGTTCCCGACAACTAAAAGACCATGAGAAGAACTATCTGACCCACAATTTGAAATTGGCAACCATAGTATTTGCACTGAAAATATGGCGTCATTATCTATATGGAGAAAAGTTCCAGATCTTTACCGACCATAAAAGCCTCAAGTATTTATTTTCGCAAAAGGAGTTGAATATGAGGCAGAGGAGGTGGATAGAGCTTCTGAAAGACTATGATTGTAAAATCCTGTACCATCCGGGAAGCACAAATGTAGCAGCAGATGCATTAAGCAGGAAGAACATTAGAATGGTATCAAACAAGATGATTCGGGAATACGAGTTGTTGAAACAGTTTGTGAACCTCAACTTAGACATTGAACCATCTAACACTGCCAGTTGTGGTGTGATAGCTAGCCTGAGAATATAACCTGATTTGATTGACAGAATTCGACAGGCTCAACGTACTAATAGATATTGTGTAGATATGGCTAGTCAGATCCAAGTGATATTGTATCACTTGGGAAGTAATAAGATGTATCAGAATTTGTGAAATGTTTACTGGTGGTCAGGGATGAAGAAGGATGTGGCTGAATTCGTGCCCCGATATCTTGTGTGTCAGCAAATTGAGGTAGAGCACCAGAAACTTACAAGGTTGTTACAGCCTCTACCGATACCGACAAGGAAATGGGATCATGTCACCATGGATTTCATTCTAGGACAACCAAGGACTTATAGAAACCATGATGTAGTTTTAGTAGTAGTTGATAGATTGACAAAGTCCACTCACTTCCTAGCTATGAAATCCACTGATACCTTGAGTGCTCTAGTGGATCTGTATGTGCGGGAGATTGTAAAACTACATGGCATACCAGTGAGCATTGTATTTGACAGGGATTCTCGGTTCACTTCGCGTTTTTGGAACATTTCCTAGAATCCATGGGAACCCAACTGAATTTTAGCACAGCCTTCCATCCTCAAACAGATGGACAATCGAAGAGGATTATTCAGATATTAGAGGATATGTTGAGATCATATGCTCAAAATTTTAAAGGCTCTTGGGATGACAATTTACCACTAGCAGAGTTTGCATATAATAATAGTTACCACTCAAATATTGGAATGGCACCGTATAAAGCGTTGTATGGTCGAATGTGTCGTTCACCAATTGGATAGGAAGAAGTGGGTGAAAGGAAGATATTTGCTCCCGATCTGGTTAAGCAAGCTTCTGAGGATGTACAATTAATTTATGAGAGGTTGAGAACAACTTAGAGTAGGCAGAAAAGTTATGCTGACCAAAGACGAAGACCCTTGGAATTTTCAGTTGGAGATTCGGTGTTTCTGAAAGTTTCTTCTTCCAAGGGCATAATGAGATTTGAAAAAAAAGGAAAGTTAAGTCCCCGTTATATTAGACCTTTCGAAATCTTAGATAGAGTGGGAGACAAAGCTTATAGATTGGCCTTACCGCCAAAATTATCGAGTATCCACAATGTCTTCTAGGTATCGATGCTACGTAAGTATCACCTAGATCCGACGCATGTGATAAAGTATGAGTCGCTAGAGTTGATGGAGGATATGACGTATGTGGAGAAATCGATTCGGATCTGGGACAGGAAAAAGAAGGCATTACGGTCTAAGACAATTCTTCTGGTCAAGGTTCTGTGGCACTACCACACCTCGGAGGAGGCTACGTGAGAATTGGAAAGCCTAATGCGAGAGAAATACCCGTAATTGTTTAAGGACTGATGTACTTTTAAATTTGGGGATCAAATTTTCTAAGGTGGGGAGAATGTAAACTCTGCGAATTTTCTTGTATCCGATTTTAACCATGAATAGTAAATTAATTAATTGAAATTTATCAAGTATAAAGATATATAAATATAAATAAGTGCTTACATGTGTGCGTAATAATTTCTCCAAATTAAGCATATGGGTATGTGCATATATACATATAAGTATATATATTTGTACATATATAAATATAAATATATATATATATATACCCATACATATTTATATATACATGGACCGAGAGTTTCTATTGGTATAACACACATATAAGGGAATATATATATATATATAAATATATATACCCATATATATATATATATATATATACATGGACCGAGAGTTTCTATTGGTAGAACACACATATAAGGGAATATATATATATATTTATATAAAGGATTCACTAAAAAGGAGAAAGGCATGATGAAGCTGGTTCAGTAAAAAGCAAAAAATGTTATGGAGGCAGGAACTGTGAAGCAGAAATGTGAATGAGGGAAATGGTTGAAGGAAACGTGTAATGAACATAAACTATGAAGCATGTTCTGCATAAGTACATACATTAGGCAGTACAAACGAGATTGAGATAGAATGGGCAGGCAGAAGGCTGTAGTCTGCAACAGGATTTTATGCTCGTATGTGATTTCTTCATGATTTTATACATAAAGTCGTACTAGAGCGTTGCTCGTACGAGGAGATTTATTGATGATGCATGAATCGTACTAGAGCTTAGCTCGTACAGGTTTTCACACTGTGGTATGTATAATGTCGTGGAAATGGTAAGATTCTCAAGCCCTACATCCTTAAGCCCGACGGGGTGGGGAGGCTCTCTTACGGTAGGATCCTTAAGCCAACATCCTTAAGCCCGATAGGGTGGGGAGGCTCTGTTGGTGGGGAGGCTCTCTTACAAGATGAAAAGCTCCACGTGCACTTGAGACTATATAGGTTACACATGGCATTAGGGTAGATAAGACCTACGATTGACACCCTCATTCATGATATGGGTCTGCGGAGTACGTTGTACCATGTATATCACATTGAGTACGTTGTACCACGTGGTTGTGATGTTGATTAGAAAGTCTGGAGAAAAACTAACCCATTTTCATTCCAGCACAATGCCCCGCACACTGGGATCCGTGTGGTCTGGGATGATTATGACATAGTTGGCCAACATAGTCTTTGAGATATAGTGACCGCCTACATAATATTACATGATACCACATGGTTTAATACGCTGAGTGTGATTGTGATTGTCCAAGGTAGACCCGAGAGAGGGGTCGAGCCTTGTGGGATTTTGATTTAATAGATGATATGCTATTTGTGATGAGATATGATTTGATTGAGAAAATGAGAAATCTTAAAGGATGTTTCTAAATGAATTTCCCTTTTTATGATGAGTTTTGATAATGATGAGCATGAGAGGTTTTACATGATGATTTTACCTTGTTTTATTTGTCTGTTTTTATGTTTTCAGTACATGATATATGTATATACATGCGGCATAGTTTTATTTCTTCATACTCCTATTATGAATGATTTATGTCATAACATTATCAGCATGTAGATAGGGTAGTTATCTACCATGCTTGCATTATTGCCTTACTAAGCATGTGGTTGCTCATCCCTCTACTTTCCCCCTCTACAGAGCGTACATAGTAGCCTTGTGAAGGACTGAGGCATTATATTTTGGACATCCGTTGCACTCCATCGCAAAGAGGTATACATACAGGATTCTTTTTGTATCTAAACAATGTAAAAGCACAGTAGTTATTTTGAATTATGATATGGGGGATGTAAATGTCAGTAAACATGTCTTGTATAAGTGTATAACTTAACCTTTAAATGTATTACATGGCTTTTGATTTATTGGAAATGAACGATAAATGATAATTATTATTGACTCACAGCTCAACTGTAATGGTGAGGATTGTTCACGACCAGGTAAAGGAAATGAAAAAAATGCGAAAAAAATTGGTGGCGATTTTCGGATATAAAGGGTAAAAAGGGTCGTGACAGAGATTGGTATCAGAGTCGAGTTGGCCTGATGTGAGTCAGTATAAATAAGTAGAAAAATTACATCTACATATTACTGTGATTTTGTTTAGATATAACTGTGTATACCAATATTGAATGAGACTAATAAATGGTTGTGAATACAGGAAGTTAGGCATTATGCCTGATACACGCCAAGGTAGAGGGGCGGGTGCACATGCTAGAGGCAGTAGAGGAAGGCTGAGAGCCATGTGAAACCACAGACTGACCAGGCTCCATAGGACCCTGCTGAGAGTTCAGGGGATACAGAGGCACGCTTCGTTAGGACAGAGCGGAGTATTGAGAGCTTCGTGGAGATAGTCACACAGGCATTGGGTGCCGATGATAGACGAGATCTCGCAGCACTGCAGATTACTACTATTAGACATGCAGCTGCAAAGGCAAAGAGACCTCAGGCTACGGAGACTGTTACACCCCCAGTAGAGGATACAACTTCTCCCATCACTCTACCGTCGAGCGAC
The DNA here is from genome assembly GCA_033439115.1 of Firmiana major. Classification (NCBI taxonomy): domain Eukaryota; kingdom Viridiplantae; phylum Streptophyta; class Magnoliopsida; order Malvales; family Malvaceae; genus Firmiana; species Firmiana major. The sequence continues at coordinate 35,936,474 of CM065908.1, read as the reverse complement.
AGTGACTTAGGGTATGATTGTGAACTGGGCAGGCTACCCCAGTTTCAAGAGTTGAAACCTTTGGTTTTCAGGGGAGTGAAAGACTCGGTGATTATTTAGGATTGGGCCTATGAGATGGAGAAGTTATATAGGTTCTTCAGATGTACATCAGTTGAGAAAGTGGCATTTGTCGTATTTATGCTGAAGGGCGAGGCAGAGCACTAGTGGAGATCCACCGAGTCTATACTGAGGGCCAGACACTTCGAGATCACATAGGAGATATTCTTGGAGGCCTTTAGGAGGTAATATATTTTGGCCACCGCACAGAGGAAATTACGGATGGAGTTCATCAATCTGGTTTAGGGGAACCGTTTTGTGGATGAATATGAGTCGAGATTCATGTCCTTAGGGAGATATGACTCGGATACAATGAATAGTGAGATCCGAAGGTCTAGAAGTTCATAGATGGGTTGAGATTGGCCATCCGGACTAAGCTAGCCCCATTTGACATTCATACTTACGAGGATGCTGTACACAGGGCTCAGTTATGCGAGTAGGACTTTGAACGAAACACCTCCGAGCTTGGAAAGATTAATGTTAGGAGAGACAGAGATTGAAAGAGATCTGTGATGGGTAAAGTGGCTAAGAGAGGAGGCCAAAGAGTTTTCGAGAAGAGACCTAAGATTGAGGAGGGGCAGGAGAGAGTTGCTAGACCTCTTGTGTACCCAACTTTGACTACATTGAGGGGTATGGTTATTGGAGGACCACGACCTACTATGGATCAGTGTAGGAAATGTAGCAGATATCATGGGACTAAACCTTGCCAGACGCCCCCTGTTACATGTTATAGATGTAGGAAGCCAGGGCATATCGCGAGGTATTGTCTTGAGATGATGGAGACTACCCCACAGAAGGGCAAGGAGCCAGAGAGAGCTCTAGTTGAGACAGCTGCTCCGAGGAGGAGGGCTATCATTGAGGAAAAAGGGAAACGGGCAGTGGGTGTGAGCAGAGGACGAGTGCACGCACTAGACCAAGACACAACAGACGCATCAACGGATGTGATTAAAGGTACCATCCAAATCTTTGATTTAAAAGCATTTGTATTATTTGATCTCGGTGCCACGCATTCCTTCATATTGCCTTCCTTTACTCATAAATTATTGAAACATGTAAAACCCACACTGTTAGATAAGATGTTGATGATTTCCACACTGATGAATGATAGTCAATTGACAAAGCATGTATATAGGAATTGTAAGTTGAAGATAGGGGGAAAGGAAATGGCAACCAATTTAATTTTACTGAGTATGAATGATTTTGATGTAATCCTAGGAATGGATTGGTTGGCTACAAACCATATTGTTATGGATTGTCGTGTTAAAACATTGATGTTTCCAGAGGTAGATAATCTTGTTGTAAGCTTTGTTGAAAAGAAATGAAAGAACATGACTATTATAAATGAAAAGTGTATAATTTTAATCATCATATTCGAGAGATGAATTTATTTGTTAATTATAGATGTTTAATGTGGTGACTTGTGATGCTAATGGTGGAAAGAATAATGTGAAGGGTTCATTGCCTACGTGGTTGACACTGATAAGGCATAACCGGAATTGAGAGACCTTTCAGTGATTGCAGAATTTCTTGATGTCTTTCCGAACGAATTACCAGGGCTACCACCTAATAGGAAAATGGAGTTTTGCATAGAATTAGTGTCTGGTACAGAGCCGATATCAAAACCACTATATAGAATCACTCCAATTGAGTTGGAAGAGCTAAAGAAGCAGTTACAAGAATTACTAGAGAAGGGGTTCATTAGACCAAGCGTCTCACCTTGGGGAGCTCCGATTCTGTTTGTAAGGAAAAAGTATGGAAGCCTCCAACTGTGTATAGATTATCGGTTGTTGAATAAGGCCACCACTCCAATTGAGTTGGAAGAGCTAAAGAAGTAGTTACAAGAATTACTAGAGAAGGGGTTCATTAGACCGAGCGTCTCACCTTGGGGAGCTCCGATTCTGTTTGTAAGGAAGAAGTATGGAAGCCTCCAACTGTGTATAGATTACCGGTTGTTGAATAAGGCCACCATTAAGAACAAGTACCACCTTCCACGCATAGATGATTTGTTGGATCAACTCCAGGGAGCACAGGTATTTTCTAAGATAGATATGCGATCTGGGTATCATCAGTTGAGGATACGGAGTGGAGATGTACCCAAGACAGCATTTCGTACCTGTTATTGCCACTACGAGTTTTTGGTTATACCTTTCGGATTGACGAATGCCCCCGTAGCATTTATAGCACTGATGAATGATGTATTCAATCCATACTTGGACAAGTTTGTGATTGTGTTTATTGATGACATTTTAGTTTATTCCAAGTCCAGGGAGGATCACGAGCTGCATTTGAGGTTAGTTCTGCAGACCCTCTGAGAGAAGGAATTGTATGCCAAACTCAGCAAGTGTAACTTTTGGTTAGAGCATATCTCATTTTTGGGGCATGTTGTGTCGAAGGATGGGGTATCAATGGATCCATCCAAGATTGAAGTTGTTGTACAGTGGGAACAACCCAAGACAATTACTGAGATTAGAAGTTTTCTAGGATTGACATGATATTATCAGAGATTTGTTAAGGGTTTCTCCAGACTAGATGCTCCGTTGACACGCCTTATGCGAAAAGATGTTAAGTTTGTGTGGGATGAGGCATGTGAGAGGAGTTTTCAAGAGCTTAAGCTTCAGTTGACCACTGCTCCGGTTCTTACCATTCCTACCAGCTCATGAGGTTTTTCTGTGTATACGGATGGATCACACCAGGGACTGAGCTGTGTACTTATGCAGGATAGGAAGGTAGTTCCTTATGGATCCCGACAGTTAAAGGATCACGAGAGGAACTATCTAACACATGATTTAGAGTTGGCGACCGTAGTGTTTGCATTGAAGATATGGCGCCACTATCTCTATGGTGAGAACTTTCAGGTGTATATGGATCATAAGTGCCTTAAGTACTTGTTCTCGCAGAAAGAGTTGAACATGAGATACAGGAGATGGCTCGAACTCCTGAAAGATTATGATTGTGAGGTCATGTACCACCCAAGTAAGGCAAATGTAGTTGCCGATGCTTTGAGCATGAAGAACCTCAGGTTGGTGTCTTATATAATAGTTCGAGAACACGAGTTGTTGAAGCAATTTATGAACCTCAGTTTGGATATAACCCCACCTGGTCCAGGGAGATTTGAGATTATGGCTAGTTTGAGACTGGAGCCAGAGTTGATTTTTTATATTTGACAAGCTCAACAGAGCAATCAACAGTGTATCGATTGGTTGAGTCAGGCTCAAACAGGTGTGGGTACGGATTTTGAGTTGAGTACAGATGGATTATTGAAGTTCAGGGGTAGAGTATGTGTTCCCGTTGATCCTGAGATCAAGAGAATGATTTTTTCAAAGGCTCACTCATCGAAGTATATGATACATCCAGGGAGTACTAAGATGTATCAAAACCTTTGAAAAGTTTATTGGTGGTCTGGAATGAAAAGAGACATTGTTGAATATGTCGCTAGATGTATCATCTGTTAGCAGGTGAAGGTAGAGCATCAAAAGCCTGCAGGATTGTTGCAGCCTCTACCGATACCGACATGGAAATGGAGCACGTCACCATGGATTTTGTGATGGGATTACCAAGGACTCGTAGAGGTCATGATGCCATTTGGGTTTTTGTGGATCAGTTGATGAAGTCAGCCCATTTTTTGGCCATGAGGACTACAGATACTTTGAGCCAGTTTGTAAACTTGTATGTTCGAGAGATAGTTCGATTACATGGTGTACCAGTGAGCATTATTTCTGATCGGGATGCCCGCTTCACTTTCCATTTCTAGGAATATTTTCAGGAAACGATGGGGACACACTTGAGCTTTAGCATCGCTTTTCATCCTCAGATAGATGGTTAGTTAGAGAAGACTATACAGACCATGGAGGATATGTTGAGAGCGTGTGTGCTGGATTTTGGAGGCTCTTGGGATTATCACCTACCGTTAGTCGAGTTCGTCTATAATAACAGCTATCATATGAGTATCAAAATGGCACCATATGAGGCACTGTATGGATGCAGATGCCGATCCCCTATTAGATGGGAAGAGGTTGGTGACAGATGGATTTTTGCTTTGAATTTAGTGCAGCAAGCCTCTGAAGACATCCAACTGATGTGTGAAAGATTACGGACAGCTCAGAGCCGAAAAAAGAGTTATGCTGATAGGAGACAGAGACCACTAAAGTTTGATGTGGGTGAGTTGGTGTTTCTCAGAGTTTCTCCCTCGAAAGGGATTATGAGATTCGGTAAGAAGGGAAAGCTAAGCCCTCGATATATCGGACCCTTTGAGATTCTGGAGAGAGTGGGAGATAAGGCTTATAGGTTGGCGTTGCCACCGGACTTGGTAAGTGTTCATAACATCTTCCACGTCTCTATGCTTCAGAAGTATCACCCGGACCTGACACACGTGATAAGATATGAGCCCTTGGAGCTCAATGAGAGTATGACGTATGTTGAGAAGTCGATTCAGATATTGCATAGGAAAGAGAAGGTGGTGAGGAAAAAGAAAATTCCATTAGTGGAAGTTCTCTGGAAATATCACACTCCGAAGGAAGCTACATGGGAGTTAGAAAGTATGATGCAAGAGAAATAGCCGGAGTTATTTTTAGATTAATTTGGTTCTAATTTGGAGGACCAAATTCCTTGAAAGAGGGGAGGATTGTAAGACCCTTAATTTTCAAAGTAATGTGTATAATCATATGATGTATAAATAGTGTGAGTTATGTATGGATTATAAGAAATAAATGTTTATGAGTTTTAAGAGCAAATGGATTGATAATTGGGTGTTGGAATGATTAAGTATGAGTTTGAATGAGGAGATTGCAGCAAAAAGGGTGTAGGATGAACGCCAGATCGATCCCATGCAAGGAGAGATCGATCTCATGGCCTGAAGAATGCCAAAATAGACATGTTGGAAGAGAAAGATCGATCCCTCACTTAAGAAGATCGATCTCCTTAACTCTTGGGTTGGAGCAGATCGATCTCCACCCTATGCAGATCGATCTCATCAAGCCAATTCTATAAATATGGAGCAGTTGGATCTACAATTCACGGTAAACAACTTCATCTTTCCATTTTCAATCTGAAACCTAGCTTTCTCACTCTAAAATCATCCCATTTTCATACAGACTTGAGAAAAAGCCATTAGAGCAAAGTTATTCATCATAAAGAGAAGAACAACATACCTTGGAATAAATGCATCATTGGTTGGATTGAAGGAGCAAGGAGAGTTCTCATTTGGAGCAAGAAAGAAATCAAGCTAGGTGAGTTTCTAACACCACAACCCAAGTATATTTGTTTAGTTATTGATTTTAGAGTTGATTAGTATGTGCATTGATGATTATAACTACATGGAATTTAATGGAACACGTAAAACCTAGAAAAAGTCTAGAGTGAGAAAATGAGAGATAGTTGAGTTGATGATAAATGGAGTATGCTAAAGCATCTATGAGGTATTATGTATGATTTTTAGAAGGTTGAGTGAAACCACATTGTTAGATTGGCCTAGTTAAGAAAATGACTATGTAAGGTGTTTGACAAAATGCCATAGTAAAGTAATTGATGAAATAGAAACACTATGGGTTTAAATATCGATTTAATAGGAATCAAGGGATCTAATAGAATCCAATAGACTCTCGAGATAAAAGTAGAGTAATCGAATGAGACCTTATAAGTGTTAATAGAGACTATAGGTTGAATCGACTATAGTAAACACAAGAGTTGTGTTATATGGGACTAAATTGACGTAAAACGTAATCTCATGCAGTTCCGGAGAGTTCGTTTGTGAGATCTGAGAATTTTGTACGTATCTAAATTATGTAATGAGAACATGAAGTATAATTGATTGAACTAGATGTGATGTACCCCTATATTGAGATGGTATGGAATGAGATCTTTAAGTGATGAATGAGAAATGAATGAGAATTAATCAATAAAGTAAATTATGGCTATTACATATAGAGATTTTATGCTAAATGTTAAGTCAAAGTGTGAAACTATGAGGTCAGATCGATCTTGGAGAAGAGATGATCGATCTGGTAGGCTAAAAAATGACAAGGAATGAGTAATATAAGCGAACAAATCGATCTCCAATGGAAGAGGATCGATCTCCTTATGATTTTGTAATGAAGAGATCGATCTCATGAGGAAGGAATCGATCTCAAAATGTTATTGTAGAGGAGAAGATCGATCTCCTCAAAGAGCAGATCGATCTCATGAAACATTCTGTAAACTAGAGATCGATCTCATAATTGGAACAGATCGATCTCATAAAGCCATTAAGAGATTGATCTCACCCCACGACAGATCGATCTCCTAGGCCTAAAATCACCCCAAAACGTCCCTAAATTCAAATGCAGATCGATCTCATTAAGGGCCAGATCGATCTCCTACCCTCCGTCTATAAAAGAACCCATGTGTTTTTCTGCATTTCATCTTTTCTCTCTCTTCCCAACCTCCATTTCGACCGAACCCTAGCTTTCTCTCTCTTCCAAAGCCCCTATTTTCATCCAAATCGAAGGTTGTGGTAAGAGAAAAAGTTGGTCCTCGTCCAAAGGAGAACAACATACTTGGAAATTGAAAGACGGGTTGAATCGAGGCAAGGGTTGAGCATTCCACAAGTTTGGGTAAACTCTAAACTTCGATCTTGATATTTGAAGTGATTTTTGGTGCTTATGGTTGTAGGCATTGTGAAGAAATAGTTAGGAAATGATTAGGGATTGATGAAATTAGAACTTTGTTGAAGTAAAGATAACGTTAGACAATTTGTGGTAAATTGGGGATTTTTAACTATAAGTATGGATTGAGGCAATAAGGTGAATTTAGCATGGAATATGGTATGAGAAATGTAGAATTTTGAGATGTAGTGGATGAAAATGTGAATTGTGATAGAGTTATGAGAATTGGACTATTGAAGAGGTTAATGAGAAATATGAACAAATATGTGCTCGATGAGATGATTGAGATATATTACTGATGTTTTAACATCGTTTGGATAGCTAGAGAGTTCCAAAGTGGAATGCAAGGCTAGTCCGTGATATGGGGGAATGATTGCACTATACGAGGTACAATGAGGTAAGGGAAAACTCAAACCCATTTGGGTATGTGCTTTGTGATGATATTGTAGCATGAAATGAGATTTGAGAAAACAAGCATGTTTTTATGAGTTATTGCACACGATTTTATAGCCGGTTGGGGCCCAATTGTTTTAAGTTGTAAACTAAAAATGAAAATTGTTTTACAACCATTTTGTGTTTAAAACGTGAAAAGAGATTTAGGCTCTACGTTAAGGCGTACTGATAATTGAGAAATGTGTGCATGGTTTTGCCGATTTAAGCTCGTTTTTACATGTTTTGTGTCGAGAACAAAACGATTTGATATGAGTTTTATAAGAAAAACCATTATGAGCTTTACGTGAAGGTAAAACGATTTTTATGATAATGGCTATTAATTGAGACTTAAACATGTCATGTTGAATACACGTCGGGCATTACTCTGGTAGTATGTAAGTCCAACATATTTTTCCCGACTCTGGTAGCACTGGATTACTTTCCTAACCTCGTTTTACACATGTGGATTGTGTTTTGGTGGCTGTGCCACGTGCAAATTCTATTTGGTGGTTGTGCCACGTTTGGATTGTGTTCAGTGGTTGTGCCACATGCAGATTGTATTCAGTTGCTGTGCCACTTGCATCCTTATTGCAGTGATTTTTATCACGTTTTGAAGAGAAAAGTCATTATCACATCCTAATTTCCACATGCTTGTAACTGTGATTTGTACTGAGTATGCACTTCCATGTTCTACATGATGTTTTAATGAATTCTTGCTACTTTTTCTATTGAGTTTTTAACTATGAAATAAATGATTGTGTGTGTAAATCATTAATTTAACAATAAGTCCCTTACACCCTTACTGAGCGATTTAGAAGCTCACCCTGTTTTATCTTCCCTCCAGATTTCTTTAAGTGAGGAGAATTTCCTGTGACGTACAGAGTAGTGACTAGTGGAGGACTTGAGCTCCAGGCCATATATTTGTATTAGAGGTATAATTTACATTTCATGTACCCAGACTAATGTGTATTTACAGACACTTGATGTATACTGAGTTGAGAAATGGATATGATATGATTTATGAATGCTTGATGATGAGATCCTAAGGTTTAAGTTTTATAACTTATATATATATATATATGATGATACATGACACTGCACAGGAATACACCCATAAATGTGTATTGATGTAAATAAAAGTTTAAATTTGCCCTGTTTTCCACGCTTTCGGGGTGTCATAGAGTTTTCTTGGTATTAGAGCTTAGGGTGTCTAGTACTGTCAGTGTTGGTCAAGTGAAATAGTATACATCCCAAGTGTCTGAATAAGTCTGGTCATGAACTGAAATTGAGGATTGAGATTTCAATCAAGTTTAATATGTACACGCAGGAAACGTTTTTAGATTGAGTGGATGATGAGGTTGTTCGAGGAGGCAGGCAGAGCCACCTCTACCCTCTGCCCCACAACCAGAGAGTCCTAACTCTCGATTTAATTAGATTGAGCATGATGTGCGACAAGGTTTTGAGCAAATGGCAGCGCTATTTGCGCAACATTTTAGAGTGAACACCTTGGGTACTACTCCTACACCACCACAAGGACCTCCCGTACCCCTAGTACAGATGGACCCGGTGTCTCCTGTAACTCAGCCTGATAACAGAAGTATGGCCCAACTGAAGGACTTCTTAAAAATGAATCTGCCCGCGTTTAGAGGGAAAAAGGATCCTGCAGAGGCTGAGGAGTGGCTGACTGAGTTGAGAATTATATTTGATTATTTGGGATGCACCGATGCTGAGAGGATCAGAATGGGTGCCTATATGTTGAAAGGGAGAGCTCGATATTGGTGGGGTACTACCCAGGGTATTCTAATATCTAGCCAGGATGTGATTAGCTTGGAAGAGTTTCAGACAGCTTTTATAGCCTAATATGTGCCATGAGCTGCTCAGAGAAAGAAGCAGGCAGAGTTTCTGAATCTGGTACAGGGCGATATGTCTGTGGATGTTTATGAGAGCCAATTTACCGCTCTTTTAAGATATGACCCAAAGACCTTCAAAAATGAAGAGCTCCATACAGAGAGATTTGTGTATGGATTGAAGCCTATCATCAGAGATCGATTGATAGGGCTATATATTGCTGAGTTTGGAGATGCTCTGAGACGAGTATAAGAAATTGAAAGGGGAATCAAAATTTTACAATCCCAGAACGAGTTCAGTGCAGTGATTCGAGATAAAGGCAAGAGGCCAGCGATTTCCCAGGCAGAGATTTGGAGAGGTTCCTTTAGAAGAGGAAGGATTGAGGTACAGAAGGGCAAATTTGAGAGACCCAGAGCTTATCCTAGCATCAGAGAGACCCCTCGAGATGTCAGGCTTGAGATAAGGGTTTGCAGAGATTGTGGCCGATTGCATGAGGAGAGTTGTACTGGGCTGATCCATAGATGCTTTAGATGTGGAAACATGGGTTACAGAGTGAAAGACTGTCCTCAACCTCAAAGACCACATGCTTCGGAGCTTACTATACAGCAACCTCAGAGGGTGAATCCCCCGAGACGGTCCACTGCTGTAGAGAAAGGGAAGAAGCTCGTTACAGTGGGACGTGTGTTTGCTCTGGACAAAGAGACAGTAGACACTTATGCAGAAACTATAAGAGGTATACTCTCTGTTTGTGATCATAAGGCTCATGTGTTTACTGATTTAGGGTCCACGCATTCGTTTATTTCTGAACATTTTGCATGTAGATTAAATTTGAAGTTTGAACCTTAAGAGTATATACTACATGTAAATACCCCTATGCATGAGTCCCAGAGAACCGAGTTAATCTGTAGAGGATGTGAAATAAAGGTGGGAGATAGAGTAATGTTAGCAGATCTAATACTGTTAAATATACATGGGTTTGATGTAATTTTGGGAATGGATTGGTTGGCAACCAATCGAGTGAGTTTAGACTGCTACACTAAGATTATAACTTTCTCCCTACCTGAACCTTACAGTGTACGTTTGAAATATTGAGAAAATGAATGTGTAGAATTTTTATAAGTAATTTGAAATCTTGATGTTGCTTGTGAGAGTACTAAATATGATTGTTCATGTGAAGGCTATGAAACACTCATCTCAGATGACAATCGGGAACATCCGAGAATTGAGGATATACATGTGGTGTGTGAATTTTTGGATGTTTTCCTAGATGAGTTACCAGGTTTACCACCAGAGAGAGAGCTGGAGTTTACCATTGATTTAATATTAGATACTCAGCCGATCTCTAGACCTCCATATAGGATGGCATTAGTGGAACTTGAGGAATTGAAGAAACAACTACAGGAGTTATTGGATCAAGGGTTTATTAGACCCAGTGTCTCACCGTGGGGAGCACCAATGTTATTTGTGAAGAAGAATGATAGTAGTCTCAGATTATGCGTAGGCTACTGATTATTGAATAAAGCCACGGTGAAGAATAAATACCTATTGCCCAAGATCGATGACCTACTTGATCAGCTGAGAGGGGCTTTAGTCTTCTCTAAGATTGATTTGAGATCGGGCTATCACCAATTGAGGATTAAGGAAGAGGATATTTCGAAGACGGCCTTCAGGACAAGGTATGGCCATTATGAATTCCTAGTGATGTCCTTTGGATTGACGAATGCCTCTGCAGCCTTTATGAGGTTAATGAATGAGGTGTTCAGGGACTGTCTAGATAATTTTGTGATAGTCTTCATTGATGATATCCTGGTGTACTCTCGGTCTTATGAGGAGCACGTACAGCATTTGTGGTTAGTACTTCAGATACTCTGAGATAAACACTTTTATGGCAAGCTTAGTAAATGTGAGTTTTGGCTAGATCGGATAGCTTTCCTTGGTCATATAGTTTCAGAGGAAGGAGTATTAGTGGATCTAAATAAAGTGGAGGCTGTGCTTAATTGTGTAAGATTGAAGACAGTTACAGAGGTGCAAAGCTTCCTTGGTTTGGCAGGGTATTACAAAAGATTTGTGGAAGGATTTTCCAGAATTGTTGCTCCTTTGACGAAGCTCACGCTCAAGAAGACTCCATTTATATGGACTGATCAATGTGAGCTCAACTTTTAGGAATTAAAGAAGAGATTAATAGCGGCACCTGTGTTGACTATTCCTAAGGGATCAGGAGGATTTTTAGTGTATAGTGATGCCTCGCATCAAGGATTGCGGTGTATGCTCATGCAGCATGGAAGAGTGGTCGTTTATGGATCACGACAATTGAAAAATCATGAGCGGAATCACCCCACGCATGATTTTGAGTTAGTCGTTGTTGTATTTGCCTTGAAGATCTGGCGACACTACTTATATGGGGAAAGCTTCCAGATCTTCACTGATCACAAGAGTTTGAGATATCTCTTTGATTAGAAAGAGTTAAATATAAGACAAAGGAGATGGATGGAACTCCTTAAGGATTATGACTGCGAGATTCTATACCATCCGGATAAGGTGAACGTAGTTGCCGATGCCCTGAGCAGGAAGAGTAAGATATCTGCTATGATGATCAGGGAATGGGACTTACTGGAGTAGTTCGGCAAACTCCGAATCAGAGTAAAGAGGTAGAGATTGGATTTTTGGCTAGCCTGCGAATAGAGCCTAGGATCATAGATCAGATTAGAACTGGGCAGCGTAGTGATCAGAGGTTGATAGATATGGTTAGCCAAGCTAAGCAGACTTCGCAGAAGGATCTCAGAATCAGTGAGGATGGATTGTTGAGATTCAGAGGATGAATTATGTACCAAACGATGATACCCTGAAGAGACAGATACTGAGAGAATCCCATTGCTCGCGATATACCAGGCACCCAGGGAGTACTAAAATGTACCAAGATTTGAAAAAGGTGTATTGGTGGAGTGGTATGAAGAGAAACGTGGAAGATTATGTGGCCAGATGTTTAGTGTGCCAGCAGTGAAAGCTGAGCATCGAAAGCCCGGAGGATTATTACAGCCTTTACCTGTGCTTGCATGGAAATAGGAGCATGTGACCATGGACTTTATTATGGGTTTACCGAGGACCCGGAGAGGTCGTGATGCTATATGGGTCATAGTGGATAGACTGACGAAAAGTGCCCACTTCCTTGCCATTAAGAGCACAGATACTGGGGATGCCTTAGCCGAGTTATATGTCAGCGAGATAGCTAGATTACATGGGGCTCTAGTGAGTATTACTTCTAACAGAAATTCCTGATTTACTTCCAGATTTTGGACCCAGTTTCAGGAGTCCATGGGATCTCGATTGAGCTTTAGTACCGCCTATCATCCTTAGACAGATGGTCAATCAGAGAAGACTATTCAAACCCTGAAGGAGATGTTGAGGGCGTGTACGATGGATTTTAGGGGATCTTGGGATGATCACCTGCCCCTAGCAAAGTTTGCGTACAATAATAGCTATCATGCAAGTATTGGAATGGCACCTTTTGAGGCTTTATATGGTAGGAGGTGTAGATCCCCTTGTTGCTTGGGAAGAAGTCGGTGACAGAAAGATAAATGCTCTCGAACTTGTTGAACAGGCTGTAGAGAGTGTGAAACTCATATGTGAGAGATTAGGGGTTGTACAGAGTAGACAGAAAAGCTACACGGATGTGCGTAGACGGCCACTTGAGTTCGATGTTGGCGATGCAGTATTTCTGAAGATATCATCGAGTAAGGGTATCATGAGATTTGGGAAGAAAGGAAAAGTAAGTCCTCGAAACATAGGACCATTCCAAATTCTTAAGAGAGTGGGAGAGGGAGCCTACAGGTTGGCATTACCCCCATAGATGTCCGGAATACACAACGTCTTCCATGTGTCTATGTTAAGGAAGTACCACCCGAACCCTTCTCATGTCATAGAGTATAAAGAGATGGATATAAAGAGAAGGACATGAGCTACACTGAAGAACCCGTCCGGATTCTTGATAGGAAAGAGAAGGTACTTCGAATCAAAAGAATCCCATAAGTGAAAGTTTTACGGAAACATCACTCAATGGAAGAGGCAACGTGGGAATCAGAAAGTCTCATGAAGGAGAAGTACCTCCATCTGTTTGACGAGTTGAGTTGAATTTGAAGGACCAAATTCTTTTAAGGTGGGGAGGATGTGAGATCTGAGAATTTTGTACATATCTAAATTATGTAATGAGAACATGAAGTATAATTGATTGAACTAGATGTGATGTACCCCTGTATTGAGATGGTATGGAATGAGATCTTTAAGTGATGAATGAGAAATGAATGAGAATTCATCAATAAAGTAAATTATGGCTATTACATATGGAGATTTTATGTTAAGTGTTCAGTCAAAGTGTGAAACTATGAGGGGAGATCGATCTTGGAGAAGAGATGATCGATCTAGTAGGCCAAAAAATGACAAGAAAAGAGTAATATAAGCGAACAGATCGATCTCCAATGGAAAAGGATCGATCTCCTTATGATTCTATAATGAAGAGATCGATCTCATGAGGAAGGAATTGATCTCAAAATGTTTCTGTAAAGGAGAATATCGATCTCCTTAAGGAGCAGATCGATCTCATGAAACATTCTGTAAACTAGAGATCGATCTCATAATTGGAACAGATCGATCTCATAAAGCCATTAAGAGATCGATCTCACCCCATGATAGATCGATCTCCTAGGCATAAAATCACCCCAAAACGTCCCCAAATTCAAACGCAGATCGATCTCATTAAGGGCCAGATCGATCTCCTACCCTCTGTCTATAAAAGAACCCCTGTGTTTTTCTGCATTTCATCTTTTCTCTCTCTTTCCAACCTCTATTTTAGCTGAACCCTAGCTTTCTCTCTCTTTCAAAGCCCCAATTTTCGTCTAAATCGAAGGTTGTGGCAAGAAGAAAAGTTGTTTCTCGTCCAAAGGAGAACAACATACTTGGAAATCGAAAGACGGGTTAAATCGAGGCAAGGGTTGAGCACTCCACAAGTTTGGGTAAACTCTAAACTTCGATCTTGATATTTGAAGTGATTTTTGGTGATTATGGTTGTAGACATTATGAAGAAATAGTTAGGAAATGATTAGGGATTGATGAAACTAGAACTTTGATGGAGCAAAGATAACGTTAGACAATTTGTGGTAAATTTAGAATTTTTAACTATAAGTATGGATTAAGGCAATGAGGTGAATTTAGCATGGAATATGGTATGAGAAATGTCGAATTTTGAGATGTAGTGGATGAAAATGTGAATTGTGATAGAGTTATGAGAATTGGACTATTGAAGAGGTTAATAAGAAATATGAGCAAATATGTGCTCGATGAGATGATTGAGATATATTACTGATGTTTTAACATCGTTTGGACAGCTCAGGAGTTCCAGAGTGGAATGCGAGGCTAGTCCGTGATACGGGGGAACGATTGCACTATACGAGGTGTAACGAGGTAAGGGAAAACTCAAACCCATTTGTGTATGTGCTTTATGATGATATTGTAGCATGAAATGAGATTTGAGAAAACAAACATGTTTTTATGAGTTATTGCACACGATTTTATAGCCAGTTGGGGCCCAATTGTTTTAAGTTGTAAACTAAAAATGAAAATTGTTTTACAACCATTTTGTGTTTAAAACGTGAAAAGAGATTTGGACTCTACGTTAAGGCGTACTGAGATTGAGAAATGTGTGTGTGGTTTTGTCGATTTAAGCTCTTTTTTACATGTTTTGTGTCAAGCACAAAACGATTTGAGATGAGTTTTATAAGAAAAATCATTATGAGCTTTACGTGAAGGCAAAACGATTTTTATGATAATGGTTATTAATTGAGACTTAAGCGTGTCATGTTGAATACACATCGGGCATTACTCTGGTAGTATGTAAGTCCAACATATTTTTCCCTACTCTGGTAGCGCTGGATTACTTTCCTAGCCTCGTTTTACACGTGTGGATTGTGTTTTGGTGGTTGTGCCACGTGCGAATTCTATTTGGTGGCGTGCCCTGTTTGGATTGTGTTCAGTGGTTGTGCCACGTGCAGATTGTATTCAGTGGTTATGCCACGTGCCAATTGTATTTGGTGGCTGTGCCACGTGCATCCTTATTGCAGTGATTTTTATCACGTTTTAAAGAGAAAAGCCATTATCACATCCTAATTTCCACATGCTTGTAATTGTGATTTGTACTGAGTATGCACTTCCATGTTCTACATGATGTTTTAATGAATTCGTGCTACATTTTCTATTGAGTTTTCAACTGTGAAATAAATGATTGTGTGTGTAAATCATTAATTTAATAATAAGTCCCTTACCCCCTTACTGAGCGATTTAGAAGCTCACCCTGTTTTATCTTCCTCCAAATTTCTTTAAGTGAGGAGAATTTCCTGCGACGTACGGAGTAGTGGCTAGTGGAGGACTTGAGCTCCAGGCCATATATTTGTATTAGAGGTATAATTTACATTTCATGTACCCAGACTAATGTGTATTTACAGACACTTGATGTATAATGACGTATAGGATGTATTAGGATTAATTAATACTGAGTTGAGAAGTGGATATGATATGATTTCTGAATGCTTGATGATGAGATCCTGAGGTTTAAGTTTTATAACTTATATATATGATGATGCATGACACTGCACAGGAATGCACTCATATATGTGTATTGATGTAAATAAAAGTTTAAATTTACCCTGTTTTTCGCGCTTCCGGAGCGTCACATCGTTGGAGACGAATCGAACCTCGAGATCAAACAGCTCTAAGGAAGTGGAATCACGCGATGCGATTTCAGGTAAGGGAATTCTGTAAGTATATAGAGATAGCTGCTCGTATTTTGTGGGTATATAGGGCTTTGGAAAAATGCACGAGTATCTAGAAAAGTATTTGATGGTGTATGGAAATAACTACAAGGGTATATGCGTGTGGTTTGATTTTGAAGTGATTATTATAAAAAGGGGATAGTAAGGCTAATAGTTGCATAAAGCATATGTTTTGGTGTTTTACGAAAACACGTTGCTTTGGTTTAACTAAAATGAGGGATAGGCTGGCTATTTGATTTCTGTGAATTCATGAAATAGCACAAGACGTGTGCTGGCTTTGATTTGAAACATGTGTGTTGAAATAGAGCCACCTATCGTGTTTATGTGAGTTAAATCGTGTTGGAGCATCGCTTGCACTGGATTTTGGTGTTTTCATATGTATGAAACGTGTTGGAGCTTAGTTCGAACCGTGGTTTGAATTGTGATAATGTTTTATAAATCGTACTGGAGCTTTTGCTCGTACATGGATTTCGATTGACTTTCTTATGCATATAACTGTACTGAAGCTATGCTCGTACGTGATTTCTTCATGATTTTATGCATAAAGTCGTACTAGAGTGTTGCTCGTACGAGGAGATTTATTGATGATGCATGAATCATGCTAGAGCTTAGCTCGCACAGGTTTTCACACTGTGGTATGTATAATGCCGTGGAGATGGTAAGATCCTCAAGCCCTACATCCTTAAGGCCAACGGGGTGGGGAGGCTCTATTCGGTTGGGAGGCTCTCTTATAGTAGGATCCTTAAGCCAACATCCTTAAGCCCGGTGGGGTGGGGAGGCTCTCTTACAAGATGAAAAGCTCCACGTGCACTTAAGACTATATAGGTTACACATGGCATTGGGGTAGATAAGACATACGACTGGCACCCCCAACCATGATATGGGTCCATGGAGTACGTTGTACCGTGTATATCACATGGAGTACGTTGTACCGCGTGGTTGTGATGATGATTAGAAAGTCTGGAGAAGAACTAACCCATCTTCGTTCCAGCATGATGCCTCGCACACCGGGATCCGTGTGGTCTGGGATGATTATGACGTAGTTGGCCAACATAGTCTTTGAGATATAATGACCGCCTGTCTCACATAATATTACATGATATCACATGGTTTTATACGCTGAGTGTGATTGTGATTGTCCAGGGTAGACCCGAGGGTGGGGTCGAGCCTTGTTGGATTTTGATTTAAGAGATGATATGTTATTTGTGATGAGATATGATTTGATTGAGAAAATGAGAAATCTTAAAGAATGTTTCTAAATGAATTTCCTTTTTTATGATGAGTTTTGATAATGATGAGCATGAGAGGTTTTACATAATGATTTTACTTTGTTTTATATGCCTGTTTTCATGTTTTCAGTACATGATATATGTATATACATGCGGCATAGTTTTATTTCTTCATGCTCCTATTATGAATGATTTATGCCATAACATTATCAGCATGTAGATAGGGTAGTTATCTACCATGCTTGCATTATTACCTTACTGAGCGTATGGTTGCTCATCCCTCTACTTTCCCCCTCTACAGAGCGTACACAGTAGCCTTGTGAAGGACTGAGGCATTATATTTTGGACATCTACTGCACTCCATCGCAAAGAGGTATACACACAAGCTTCTTTTTGTATCTAAATAATGTAAAAGCACAATAGTCATTTTGAATTATGATATGGGGGATGTAAATGTCAGTAAACATGTCTTGTATAAGTGTATAACTTAACCTTTAAATGTATGACATGGCTTTTGATTTATTGAAAATGAACGGTAAATGATGATTATTATTAACTCACAGCCCAACTGTAATGGTGAGGATTGTTCACGACCGGGTAAGGGAAATGAAAAGAACGCGAAAAAAATTGGTAGTGATTTTCAGACATAAAGGGTAAAAAGGGTCGTGACACTATGGATGCAGACAAAGGAAGAGAAGTAAGGTAGCATAAACAGTGGGAATGTAGAGTTAGTGGAGGCAGTTGTGGGGTCTCGGTAAGAGGGAATGCCAAAGAAATGTAAGTATAAACATATATGTATATATATATATATATATATGTATATATGTGAACAAGTACTGATAGCAAGGTTGTAGGATAAAGAAGTAGGCTGAACTGAAGTGAAAGGAAACTTGCCGATAGGAAACGAGGGAAGGAAATCTGTAAATAATGAGAGAAGAAAGAAACTGACTGAAAGAAGAAAAGAAAGAGTAAGAGAGTAGAAAGAAAGATGAATGCTGAAACAGAGGAGCTTTGTCTT
This sequence comes from Firmiana major, assembly GCA_033439115.1. Classification (NCBI taxonomy): domain Eukaryota; kingdom Viridiplantae; phylum Streptophyta; class Magnoliopsida; order Malvales; family Malvaceae; genus Firmiana; species Firmiana major. The sequence continues at coordinate 35,918,395 of CM065908.1, read as the reverse complement.
TTGAAAACCAAAGCAAATGGGATGAGTCAAAGAAACGAAGGCCGAAAAAGATGAGAAAAGAAGCAGGCGTGAGTAGGGAAGAAACCGAAAGGAATGGGTACACTGTTGTTGCAACAGGGACAGAGAGCAGGAAAGATGAGTGGAGAGGACTGGTGAAGGCAGTAACATTTCATGTTGGCCTGTTGAAAGGAGTGGTTGAAGCTTGATTGAACAAGAAACGAGTTTGCTGTATTGCGTGATTAGTTGCCAGAAACAGGGGCAGTGGAAGGGCACCAGAGTTGGCAGTGATGGGAGGGATGATGGCCAAGATGTGAGGATGATGATGATGGTGGCAAAATTGAGGAGAATGAAGGAGGAATTGGCAACAACGAGAATGATGGAAGATGATGAACAGTACCGCGATGATGATGAACAGTGAAGGAGAAGTAAAAGGTGCGAAGAAGAAGAAAGTAAAAAAAAAAAAAGAATAATATATATATATATATAGTAGTGAATAGAAATAATGAAGACAGAGAAGAGTGCGTAGAGAAATTTACGAAAACTCGGGGGAAGAATGATTCAAAAATGTTACACAAGTATTAAATTCAAGCCTCAAATAAATAAATCGATTAGAACGGACCCAGTGACTCACATTATTAAGGTATTGAGGACTACTAACAGACACCGAGGTAAGGAAAATTGTTGTGAGTTGTTAGTGATATCTACACATATTTTCTTTTGGACCGTAGATATAAATTCTAGGAAAAATTTACAAAAAGGAAAATTTTGTGAGCTGCTAGAAATATTTACACGTATTTTCCGTTGAACTGTAGATATATATTTTAAGCCGATTTTATAGCTATGAAAATTATAGAATTTTAGCGGTAGTTAAATGGCCTAACCTTACCGATAAGATTAATTTATTTATATAGACACCAATACGACCTAAAATATTGTTTTAAATTGAAAATTCCTAGTTTTAATTGCCACATACTGCATATTGGGATTTTAATTGAAAAAAAATAAGCCAACCTCTTTTTAATTGTTTTATGTACCAAACTGAATTTATAAATGGTTTATTGAAAATGAACTGCTATTAAATTAGTACCGATAAAATGTGCTTGAGCGCGTGCTGACTATGTGTCGTACGGCTTGACTCACACTGATTTTGAGGTAAAGACGATGGTTAATCATGTTGCATTGTTACTGTTACTGTACTGCTACTGTTACTGTGGTCCACGGAGTACGATGTACCATGCAACACGCATGTGAGTACGCTGTACTGTGCTATCGGCCTTCGGACATACTGTATTGTGAGCCGTTTAGGTAACTGACCACTTCCACGGCGATTGACATCCCAACACGCCTGATCAGTGATGCTCGATGTCACCAACATTGGTCAATTGTCATACTGATTATTGTTATAGCATGTTCCGCTTTGTCTCGTTTATTTGATTTACTGAATTGACCGTATGAACTGTATTATTGTATGGAAATCGTTATTCTATTATACAGAGTTTTAAAACCTGTATTTATTGTAGTTCAATGTTTATACTATCGATATCGAAACTATTATTGATTTCCAACTCTGATTTGACTGGATTACTCGATATATTTTACATAATAAACCTATTATACAAATATGTTGATAGTGTATTTATCTATCTGCCACATATTTTTCTTACTGAGCACATTGAGCTCACTCCTTATTTTTCCCCACAGAGCCTCATTAGTAGCTGGGACCATTTTTGTAAGTAAGGTTCTTTTGCACAACCATACTTTCGCGAAATAATTTGCTACGTCAAAGGTATACCCAGATTAAGTATTCTTTTGCATCTAAAATTTGTCTAAGTATAGTAATGCATAGGAAAATATATCTGGGAAATGTGAATGGTGATCATTTTGTAAAAGAACAGTTATGCAAATTAATTGGAAAATACCTTTATTGGTTTTTATTCAAAACTGTTATAAAAAAATGTGTTTATAAAGACGATTTCACGGTATTGATCCCGTATCGACTCGTAGCCCAACCATATTGTACCATAAATTGGGGCGTTCTAAGTAGTAAACAATTAGAGTAAGGTAATGGAATAATAGAACCTAATAGTGATAGCATCTGAAACAACAGTGGTTAGGGGTAAACCCATGATCGGTTTGTACAGTGGAAAACAGAAAGCTGCAGCATACTGCAGTGTAAAATTATTTTAGCTCGTAATACTTTTAGCTCATCTTCAACTTACTATTTGGCTATAACTTCAAGTTCAACACCTATAGATACTTGATTTTGAAAACTAATATTTTATAATGGAAGAATGTCAAGATAAGTAACAAGGTTATTTCATAGAACAATTTCTTCTTAGAATAACCTCTTTACAGAACAACCTATTCTCAAAAGAGCTATTTTGCAGAATAAGCTCTTCTCAAAAGAGCTCCCCTACAAGAACAACCTCTTCTCAAAAGAGTTCATTACTCATTCTTAGAAAAACCTTTCACAGAACAGCTCCTTACAAATAGCTCTTCATAGAACAAAACCTTTACAGAATAGCTCTTCACAAAACAACTCATTCTCAAAACAACTCATTTACAGAATAATATTTTCATAGAATAACATCCACTCTTCACATAATAGTACTTTCACAAGAAAAAGTGGCAATAACCCTGGAATAGGGCAAGATTCTTGGATTAACTTCACTATTGGGATGTATTGGAGAGTTTGTCGCGATAGATCAAATATGGAGATAGTTAAGAGTTCTTTTCTTAACCTTTCTTTGAAGTCTAAGTGCATTTCTCTATCCTTTTCAGACACAGAACACCTTTTCTCAAAGCTGAACTCCCATTAAACAAAATATAAATGCTTTTGTAATTGTCAATTCTCATTATTATATTATTAATACCAGAGAAATGTAACTTCTAATCTTCTAACCTATATATAAGAGTTCTCCATATCCTTGAAAGGGACTTTTGATAAGTTATCTAACTCAAAAGCTCTCTACACTATTCTCTCTACTCAGTCTTGTTCTCAACCTTACTCATCTCTACTCAGCGTTGTTCTCAACCTTGTTTAGCCTTCTACCACCACCTGCCACTGCACTCATTCTTCAAGGTCTACTCCAGTCCTCCTCTACTCCACCTCTTGGCACATCCTATTCTCCTGGTTTGCAAAATTTCCTCTACCTAAAAAAGAAATCATTTACAACTCCAAAACCAACTAATGTATTTTAGCCCGTCTCTTGCTTGCATAGTTTGACAGCATATTAAAAAGAATTGGTAAACTCTATAGCTTTATTTCCTTCACTTTTTAATAATCCACTTATAGAACAATGATTAAGTTTAGTTGTTGGTTATTAGTATAGCATATAAAATATATGTCAAATAAGTAAAAAAAGATCTAAATAATGAATTAAAACACTAGTAACAATAAAAAAGAATAAAACATTTTATATATATATAGGTAATATACCTGTTCAAGGGCAGCCAAGCCTGAGGGCCTGTTCGATATTTGGTTGGGTTTGAACAAAAATATCTAATGCAATAAACGAATTTGGTTTTTGGCCCTATGCTTAACCTATCAAAGCCCGAGCTCAGCCCGATCTGGCCTAAACATAATTATATTTAAAACTTTTTTAATTTATTTATTAATTACAATGTAATTATACGTATATAAAACATTATTAATTAATAAACATGATTATATATATCTACTATGGAAATTGACATGCAAATTTTGATAAATCAAATTAAATTTCAAATGGACTAAAACAAAAAAAAAACAAATAAATAAAATTAAAATATAAAAAATAAAACAATATATTGAGGTGGGCCGAGTAAGGCCCGGGCCCTGAAGTACAGAACTAAAAGGGGCTTGGAAAAAAAACCTGGCTCGAATTTTTAGGTTGGATCGAGCTTGGGCTTGGGCTTGTATACAATGTATTGTTATATTGTTCAGGCCTGGACCGAGCCCGCCCATGAACTGGTCTAATAGGTAATAGGTTGTGAAATAATAATAATAATAATAATAATAATAATAATAATTGAAATGCTTCCGATCAAGGAATTTAAATAATGGAAGTTTATTATTATTATTATTATTAAACTTTTTGGAATAGTTGAAATGCTTCTGATGATGGAATTCTGAAGTGTCACGAATAGTTGACATTTTAAGAATTCTTAAGCGAGAATGTTTTTCATGAATTTCACCTAAATGATGGAAAATTTATGGAAGATGTTCAATATTAAAATATATATATATATATTTCTAAAAGATGTTATAGAATTATAATTTAAATTATTGTGATAATGAAACTCTGAAGTCTTATGAATGGTTGACATTTGAAGAATTCCTAACTGAGAATGCTCTCCATGAATTTCGCCGGAATCATGAAAAATTTATGAAAAACGTTCAATATTAAAATATAAATTTTTAAAAGATATTATAAAATTATAATATTTATTATTTGTGATTAAATTAATTTTTTTCAATGATGGAATTTAAAGTATCATGAATGGTTGATATTTTTGAAATCCTAGGTAAGAATAATTTCTTTAGGTTTCATCGAAATGAGGAAAAGATAAAGATAATTGTTCAATATTTATTAAATTTTATTTTAAAAATAATAAAATTAAAATAATAAATAATAATAATAAAATTTATTATAATAAAGAACAATTAAAAAGGTAGTATTAGAAATAAATAATATTGAGTTTGGCTTTTGGAAAAGTATTTAATGAATCTGATGACGAAGCCTCTCTGGGAAGACGAATGGGATTTCCTGGATGCTCCTGAGGTAATGATAAAATTCTTAAGGGTTCAGCCAGAATGATGGAGAACGCTTAAGAATTTGTACAATATTTAATTGAAAAAAAAACTAATAAGAATAAAAGACCATTTAGTTGAAATTCTAAAATTTCACAAAATCAGATGCTACCATCTTACATGGGTGCTGTAGGGGTGCTAATCATTCCCCACACGTAACCAAACTCCTGATTCCTGAACAATAAAACTTTAGATGTAGATCAATGCTTTGTCTTTGTTTGAATAAGTGAGTATTCAAACCTAGAAAAAAAAAATTGGTGATGACTTTATATGTATTTAATGTCTAATGTCTAGGTCTAGGAAACGCTACAACATTCTTGTATATCCACACACTCAATGCATTATTGATATTTTGTTACACTCATTTTCTATGTGCGCAGTCTTTTAGTGATCCAACATTCGCTATCACATAGCAATTTTAGTCTAAAATTGTTCTGTAAAACTTTTCGTTCAACCATATAAAAATTCTTTTATCGTACAACACACACGTAGCTTTTCTCCATTGCTCTAGTTAGCTTGGATCTCATGGGTCACATCACCATTAATATTTCTATCCATCTGTACAATCGATTCTAAATATCTGAAATGACAACGTTTAGGGATTGCCGACCCATGTAGTATCACTATGTTTCGATCTTCTATTTTATTTGAGCTGAATTTGAATTTACATTTTATATCTTCAGTTTTTACTCTACTTAGTGTAAACACTCTTGATTCTAGAATCTATCTTTATAGTTCTAACTTAGTCTAAACCTTCGCTCCAGTTTCAGCATACAAGACAATACCATATGCAAATTTCATACACTCAGGCATATTATCCTAGACAATACCAAATACAAGTGGCATAGCCACTGATTAAGATTCGCACGTGCCACAGCCACCAAATACACGTGGAATAGCCACTGATTTAGGTTCGCATGTGGCACAGCCACCAAATACACGTGGCACAGCCATTGGTTAAGTTTCGCACGTGGTACAGCCACCAAATACACGTGGCACAGCCACTAATTAAGATTCGCACGTGGTAGGTAACCAACACTACCAGAGTAAGGGTCATCTCACGTTACCAGAACGGAGGAATATCGAACTTACATGCTACTAGAGCAATGCCCGGTGTGTATTCAAAATGACACACCTAAGTCTCAATCAATAGTCATTATCATAAAAATCATTTTGCCTTCACGTAAAGCTCATAAAGGTTTTCTCTCATAAAACTCATTTCAAACTGTTTTGTACTCAACACAAAACATGTTAAAACCAAGCTTCAACCGGCTATAAATGGTTATAAAATGTTTTCACATATAGGTTACGACTCATAAAGGTTGGGCCCCAACCGGCTATAAAATCGTGTGCAATTCTCATTCACAACACATAAAACATGCTTGTTTTCTCAATCGAAAATCATGCTACAATGTTATCACAAAACGTATACACAAATGAGTTTAGTTTTCCCTTACCTCTTTGCGCCTCGTATAGTGCAATCGTTCCCTCGTATCACGGACTAGCCTTACATTCCACTCTAGAACTCCCGAGCTGTCCAAACGATGTTAAAAACATCAATATCTCGACTCAATTTCATCATCGAGCATACATTTGCTTATATTTCTCACTAACACCTAAATCTATCAACTATCCCATTTCTCATGACTCTATCACAATACATCATCTCATCCACTACATCTCAACATTCTACATTTCTCATGCATAATACCCATACCAAAATCATCTCATTACCTCAATTTTCAATTTATAGACAAAAATCCCAATTTACCACAATTTACTTAATATCATCATCACTGCAATAAAATCACAATTTCATCAATCTCTAACCATCTCCTAGCTATTTCATCACAATGCTCATGTTCACAATCACCAAAAATCACTTCAAAATCTAAGATTAGAGTTTAGAGATTACCCAAACTTGTGGAGTGCTCAACTCCCACCTCGATTCGATTTGTCCTTCGATTTCCAAGTATGTTGTTCTCCTTTGGATGAGAAACAACTTTTCTTCTTGCCATAACCCTTGATTTGGACGAAAATGGGTGTTTTGGAGGGGAGAGAAAGCTAGGGTTCGAAAATGGCGATTTGGGGAGAGAGAGAGATTGATTTCTAGGAAAAACAAAGGGGTCTTATATAGACGGAGGGTAGGAGATCGATCTGGCTCTTGATGAGATCGATCTGCATTTGAATTTGGGGATGATTTGGGGTAATTTTATGCCTAGGAGATCGATCTGTCGAGGGTGAGATCGATCTCTTAATGGCTTTATGAGATCGATCTGCTTCAATTATGAGATCGATCTCTAGTTTATAGAATGCTTCATGAGATCGATCTGCTCCTTAAGGAGATCGATCTTCTCCTTAACAGAAACATTTTGAGATCGATTCCTTCCTCATGAGATCGATCTCTTCATTACAGAATCATAAGGAGATCGATCCTCTTCCATTAGAGATCGATCTGCTCACTTAACTTCCTCCTTCCTTGTCATTTTTGACCTACCAAATCGATCCTCTCTTCTCCAAGATCGATCTGGCCCCATAGTTTCACACTTTAACATAAAATCTCATTTATAACTCATTCATCACTTAAAATTTCATTCCATACCAACTCAATATATGAGTACATCTTATTTAGTTCAATCAATTACACTTCATGTTCTCATTACATAATTTGATATGTGTAAAATTCTCAGATCTCACATCCTCCCCACCTTAAAAAGAATTTAGTACTCCAAATTCAACTCAACTCGTCGAATAGATGGGGGTATTTCTCCTTCATGAGACTTTCCAATTCCTATGTTGCCTCTTCCATTGAGTGATGTTTCCACAAAACTTTCACTAATGGGATGCTCTTGGTTCTAAGTACCTTCTCCTTTCTATCGAGAATCCGGACGGGTTCTTCAATGTAGTTCATGTCCTCTTGTATGTCCATCTCTTCGTACTCTATGACATAAGAAGGGTTCTGGTGGTACTTCCTCAACATTGATACATGAAAGACGTTGTTTATTCCGGACATCTGTGGGGGTAATGCCAATCTGTAGGCTACCTCTCCCACCCTCTCAAGGATCTCGAATGGTCCAATATAATGAGGACTCAACTTCCCTTTCTTCCCAAATCTCATGATACCCTTACTCGGTGATATCTTCAGAAATACTGCATCATCAACATTAAACTCGAGTGGCCGTCTACGCACATCCGCGTAGCTTTTCTGTCTACTCCGCATAGCCCGTAATCTCTCACATATGAGTTTCACACTCTATACAGCTTGCTCAACAAGTTTGGGAGCATTTATCTTTCTGTCACCCACTTCTTTCCAAGCTACAGGGGATCTACACCTCCTACCATATAGAGCCTCAAAAGGTGTCATTCCAATACTTGCATGATAGCTATTATTGTACGTAAACTCTGCTAGGGGCAGGTGATCATCCCATAATCCCTTAAAATCCATCGTACACACCCTCAACATATCCTCCAGGGTCTGAATAGTCCTCTCTGACTGACCATCTGTTTGAGAATGATAGGCGGTACTAAAACTTAATCGAGATCCCATGGACTCCTGAAATTGGGTCCAAAATCTCGAAGTAAATCGGGAATCTCTGTCAAAAGTAATACTCACTGGAGCCCCATGTAATCTAGCTATCTCGCTGACATATAACTCAGCTAAGGCATCCGTAATATTTATGCTCTTGATGGCGAGGAAGTGGGCACTCTTTGTCAGTCTATCCACTATAACCCATATAGCGTCATGACCTCTCCAGGTCCTCGGTAAACCTATAATAAAGTCCATGGTGACATGCTCTCATTTCCATGTAGGTACAAGTAAAGGCTGTAGTAGTCCTCCGAGCTTTTGATGCTCAACTTTCACTTGCTGGCATGCTAAACATTTGGCCACATACTTTGCCACGTCCCGCTTCATACCACTCCACCAGCATACCTTTCTCAAATCTTGGTACATCTTAGTACTCCCTAGGTGCATGGTGTATCGTGAGCAGTGGGATTCTCTCAGTATCTGTCTCTTCAGGGTATCATCGTTCGGTACACAAATCCGTCCTCTAAATCTCAACAATCCATCCTCACTGATTGTGAGATCTGACTGCGAAGTTTGTTTAACTTGGCTAACTATATCTATCAACCTCTGATCACTGCGCTGCCCAGTTCTAATCTAATCCATGATCCTGGGCTCTATCCGCAGGCTAGCTAAAAATCCAATCTCTACCTCTTTAACTCTGATCCAGAGTTCGACGAACTGCTCTAGTAAATCTCATTCCCTGATCATCATAGCAGATATCATACTCTTCCTACTCAGGGCATCAGCAACTACGTTCGCCTTACCCAGATGGTATAGAATCTCGCAGTCATAATCCATAAGGAGTTCCATCCATCTCCTTTGTCTCATGTTTAACTCCTTCTGATCAAATAAATACCTCAAACTCTTGTGGTTAGTGAAGATCTGGAATCTTTCCCCATATAAGTAGTGCCACCAGATCTTTAAGGCAAATACCACAGCGGCTAACTCCAAATCATGCGTGGGGTAATTTCGTTCATGATCTTTCAATTGTCGTGATCCATAAGCGACTACTCTTCCATGCTGCATGAGCACACACCCCAATCCTTGATGAGAAGCATAACTATACACGAAAAATCCTCCTGATCTCTCAAGGATAGTCAACACAGGTGTCGTTGTTAATCTCCTCTTTAACGCCTGAAAACTGAGCTCACATTGATCAATCCATATAAATGGAGTCTTCTTGCGCGTGAGCTTAGTCGAAAGAGTGGCAATCCTGGAAAATCCTTCCACAAATCTTCTGTAAGACCCTACCAAACTAAGGAAGCTTCGTACTTCTATAACTATCCTCGGTCTTTTCCAATTAAGCACAGCCTCTACTTTACTTGGATCCACTGATACTCCTTCCTTTGAGACTATATGACTAAGAAAAGCTATCTGATCCAGCCAAAACTCACACTTACTAAGCTTTCCATATAATTGTTTATCTCGAAACATCTGAAGTACTAACCACAAATGCTATGCATGTTCCTCATATGACCGAGAGTATACTAGGATATCATCAATAAAGACTATCATAAATTTATCTAGATAGTCTCTAAACACCTCGTTCATTAATCTCATAAAGGCTGCAGGGGCGTCCGTCAATCCAAATGACATCACTAGAAATTCATAATGGCCATACCTTGTCCTGAAGGCCATCTTCGAAATATCTTCTTCTTTGATCCTCAATTGGTGATAGCCCGATCTCAAATCAATCTTAGAAAAGACTGAGGCCCCTCTCAGCTAATCAAGTAGATCATCAATCCTGGGCAATGGGTATTTATTCTTCACCGTGACTTTATTTGATAATCGATAGTCTACGCATAATCTGAGACTACTATCCTTCTTCTTAACAAATAAAACTGGTACTCCCCACGGTGAAACACTGGGTCTAATAAACCCTTGATCCAATAACTCTTGTAGTTGTTTCTTCAATTCCTCAAGTTCTACTAATGCCATCTTGTATGGAGGTCTAAAGATCAGTTGAGTGTCTGGTACCAAATCAATGGTAAACTCCAGCTCTCTCTCTGGTGGTAAACCTGGTAACTCATCTGAGAAAACATCCGAAAAATAACACGCCACAGGTATATCCGCAATCCTTGGATGTTCCCGATCATCATCTGATATGAGTGTTTCATAACCTTCACATAAACAATCATATTTAGTACTCTCAAGAGCAACATCAAAATTTCAATTTGCTGACAAAATTCCATACGTCTATTTACTCAGTATTTCAAACGTACACTGTAAGGTTCAGGTAGCGAGAAAGTTACAATCTTAGTGTAGCAGTCTAAACTCACTTGATTGGTTGCCAGCCAATCCATTCCCAAAATTATATCAAACCCATGCATATTTAATATTATTAGATCTGCTGACATTACTCTATCTCCCACCTTTATTTCACATCTTCTACAAATCAAATCAGTTCTCTGGGATTCACGCATAGGGGTATTTACATGTAGTATATATTCTAGAGGTTCAAACTTCAAATATAATCTACATGCAAAATACTCAAAAATAAACGAATGTGTGGACCCTGAATCAATCAACACATGAGCCTTATGATTACAGACAGAGAGTGTACCTCTTATAGTTTCTACAGAAGTGTCTGCGGTTTCCTTATCCAGGGTAAACACACGTCCCTGTGTAACAGGCTTCTTCCCTTTCTCTGCAACAGTGGCCCGTCTCTGGGGATTCACTCTCTGAGGCTGTTGTCTAGTAGGCTACGGAACATGTGGTCTCTGAGGTTGAGGGTAGTATTTCACCATATGACCTATGTCTCCACATCTAAAACATCCATGGATCAACCCAGTACAACTTCCCTCATGCATTCAGCCACAATTTCTGCAAACCCTTATCTCAGGCCTGACATCTCGAGGGGTCTCCCCAATGATGGGATAAGATCTGGGTCTCTCTAATCTGCCCTTCTGTACCTCAATCCTTCCTCTTCTGAAGGAACCTCTTCGAACATCTGTTTGGGAAATCGCTAGCCTCTTGCCCTTATCCCTATTCACCGCTCTGAGCTCATTCTAGGATTATACCATTTCGATTCCCCTCTCAATCTCTTGTGCTCGTCTCAAAGCATCTTCAAACTCAGTAATACATAGCCCTATCAATCTATCTCTGATGATGGGCTTCAATCCATATACAAATCTCTCAGTACGGAGCTCTTCATTCTTGAAGGTCTCTGGGTCATATCTCAATAGAGCAGTGAATTGGCTCTCATAGTCATCCGTAGACATATCACCTTGTACCAAACTCAAAAACTTGGCCTACTTCTTTCTCTGGGCAGCTCGTGGTACATATTGGGTTCTAAAGGCTATCTGAAACTCTTCCCAACCAACACATCCTGGCGAGATATCAAAATACCCTGGGTAGTACCCCACCAATCTCGAGCTCTCCCTTTCAACACATAGGCACCCATACTGACCCTTCCAACATCTGTGCACCCCAAATAGTCGAATATGACTCTTAACTCCGTCAGCCACTCTTCAGCCTCTGTAGGATCCTTCTTTCCCCGAAATGCGGATGGATTCATTTTCAAAAAGTCTTTCAGTTGGACCATACTTCTGTCATCAAGCTGCGTGACGGGAGGCACCGGGTCCATCTGTACTGGGGGCATGTGAGGTCCTTGTGGTGGTGTAGGAGTAGTACCCGAGGCATTAACTCTAAAATGTTATGCGAATAGCGTTGCCATTTGCTCAAAACCTTGCCTCACATCGATCTCAATCTGGTTAAATCGAGAGTTAGGACTCTCTAGTTGTGGGGCAGGTGGTGGAGGTGGCTCTGCCTGCCTCCTCGAATGACCTCGTTGTCCACTCATTCTCAATCTTAACTCGTTTCCTATGCGTACATATCAAACTTGATTGAAATCTCAATCCTCAATTTCAGTTCATGACCAGAATTATACAGACACTTAGGATGTATTCTAATTCACTTAACTGACACTGACAGTACTAGACACCCTAAGCTCTGATACCAAGAAAACTCTGTGACACCCCGAAAACACGAAAAATATGACAAATTTAAAACTTTTTACTCATCAAATCACAATTAAGAGTGCATTCCTGTGCAGTTTCAAACATCATCATACATATCATGCCTCAAGATCTCATCATTAAATAGTATATATCATATCATATACATCACTCAATTCCAAGTTAATTAATCCTAATACATCTCATACAATGTTATACATCAAGTGTCTGTAAATACAATTATAGTCTAGTTACATGAAATAATAAAATGTACCTCAAGTACAATATGTTGCCTGGAGCTCGAGTTCTTCACTGGCCACTAAGCCGTACGTCGTAGGAAAATTCTCTTCACTTGAAGAAATTTGGGGGAGAGATAAAACAGGGTGAGCTTCTAAATCGCTCAGTAAGAGGGTAAGGGATTTATTAATAAGAAAATGATTTGCACAGCACAATCATTTTGTTTTACATGATAAACTTAATGAACTTAGTGGAAAATGTAGCATGAATGGTTAAAACATCATCTCAAAGCTCATGTAAAAACATGATAAGAAATGGCTCAATTCAAGGTTACAAGCATGTAGAAATCAAGATGCGATAATGACTTTTCTCTTTAAAACGTGATGAAAATCACTGCAATAGTAATGCACGTGGCACGGCCACTAAATAAAATCTACACGTGGCACAGCCACTAATTAAAATCCACACGTGGCACAGCCACTGATTTAGATTCGCACATGGCACAGCCACCAAATACACGTGGCACAGCCACTAATTAAAATTCGCATGTGGCACAACCATCAAATACACGTGGTACAACCACTGATTAAGATTCGCACGTGGCACAACCACCAAATACACATGGCACAACCACTGATTAAGATTCGCACGTGGTAGGTAACCAACGCTACCAGAGTAGGGGTCATCTCACGTTACCAGAACGGAGGAATATCGGACTTACATGCTACTAGAGCAATGCCCGGTGTGTATTCAAAATGACACACCTAAGTCTCAATCAATAGCCATTATCATAAAAATCGTTTTTCCTTCACGTAAATCTCATAAAGGTTTTCTCTCATAAAACTCATTTTAAACAGTTTTATACTCAACACAAAACATGTTAAAATCGAGCTTCAACCGGCAAAACCACGCACACATTTCTTAAATCTCAGTACGCCTTAACGTAGGGCCCAAAACATTTTTCACATTTTAAACACAAAATGGTTATAAAACGTTTTCACATATAGTTTACGACTCATAAAGGTTGGGCTCCAACCAGCTATAAAATCGTGTGCAATTCTCATTCACAACACATAAAACATGTTTGTTTTCTCAATTGAAAATCATGCTACAATGTTATCACAAAATGCATACACAAATGAGTTTAGTTGTCCCTTAGCTCTTTACGCCTCGTATAGTGCAATCGTTCCCCCATATCACGGACTAGCCTCGCATTCCACTCTGGAACTCCCGAACTGTCCAAACGATGTTAAAAACATCAATATTTTGACTCAATTTCATCATCGAGCATACATTTGCTCATATTTCTCACTAACACCTAAATCTCTCAATTATCTCATTTCTCATGACTCTATCACAATACATCATCTCATCCACTACATCTCAACATTCTACATTTCTCATGCATAATACCCATACCAAAATCACCTCATTACCTCAATTTCCAATTTATAGACAAAAATCCCAATTTACCACAATTTACTTAATATCATCATCACTGCAATAAAATCACAATTTCATCAATCTCTAACCATCTCCTAGCTATTTCATCACAATGCCCATGTTCACAATCACCAAAAATCACTTCAAAATCCAAGATTGAAGTTTAGAGATTATCCAAACTTGTGGAGTGCTCAACTCCCACCTCGATTCGATTTGTCCTTCAATTTTCAAGTATGTTGTTCTCCTTTGGATGAAAAGCAACTTTTCTTCTTGTCATAACCCTTGATTTGGATGAAAATGGGTGTTTTGGAGGGGAGAGAAAGCTAGGGTTCGAAAATGGCGATTTGGGGAGAGAGAGAGAGATTGATTTCTAGGAAAAACAAAGGGGTCTTATATAGACGGAGGGTAGGAGATCGATCTGGCTCTTGATGAGATCGATCTGCATTTGAATTTGGGGACTATTTAGGGTAATTTTATGCCTAAGAGATCGATCTGTCGAGGGGTGAGATCGATCTCTTAATGACTTTATGAGATCGATCTACTCCAATTATGAGATCGATCTCTAGTTTACAGAATACTTCATGAGATCGATCTGCTCCTTGAGGAGATCGATCTTCTCCTTAACAGAAACATTTTGAGATCGATTCCTTCCTCATGAGATCGATCTCTTCATTGCAGAATCATAAGGAGATCGATCCTCTTCCATTGGAGATCGATCTGCTCACTTAAATTCCTCCTTCCTTGTCATTTTTTACCTACCAGATCGATCCTCTCTTCTCCAAGATCGATCTGGCTCCATAGTTTCACACTTTAACATAAAATCTCATTTATAACTCATTCATCACTTAAAATTTCATTTAATACCAACTCAATATATGAGTACATCTTATTTAGTTCAATCAATTACACTTCATGTCCTCATTACATAATTTGATATGTGTAAAATTCTCTCATCTCACAATATGGCATGCCATTGAACTAATCATGCAAAAAACAAAATTCTTTTTTCCCTTTGTTCTTCCCCTCTCCCTCAAGATTCCCTACCCCGTCCCCATTATGGTCGGATTTGTCTAACCCAACGCCGCATCTAGTATTATCCAACTAGATCAAGTCGACCATGCCTATCAAAAATAATTAAGTCAACTATGGATAGGTGTGACCATAATGGGGGATTGGAGATTAAAGAAAGACGAAGAAGAGTGGGAAAAAAGGAAAAGGAAAAAAAAAGAAAATAGAAATTATTTTGTAATTAGTTTATTTTGCAAAAAATAATTTTCACTTAGTAAAAAATATTTTCATTTAGCAATAAATGCCGTAAAATATTTTCACTTAGTTGTGTTTATCTAAATAGTATTATTTCTTGGCATTTGTTCAGACAAATATTGCTAAACGTTTAAAAAATAATATTATAAAGTCATGTATAAACGTTGTTAAAAGTTTAAAAACCGCCATTATATTTACCAACAAAAAAATAGGCGGCATTTCTAGCGGCATTTAGGCCAAGCTTTTAGAAGCCTTTATAAACTCTACTAAATAATAATTACAAAAACACCGTAAATACCCATTTTGTATAGTGTTTTTTTTATTCTAGTATGCCAAATTGATTCTGGAATGGTTTCCATGATCAAATTAGAAGGGTTAAATTGGGGGATTTGCCTAACAAGGTACTTCGGAAATCATGAGGAGAAAAAGTAATAGCTAAAAGAAAGATATCGTGAATTGAAACAAACTACGGGGCCGGCTGGTTTGCTATACAGTGAAGTACGGAGATCGAAATGATTTCAGTGTTCCAAAGCATGTCCAAAACAATGAAAAATGGTTGTTATTGTTAAGATATCTGCATCGGCACTAATCTTTAACTCAAAGTCATCAAAATCACTCCAAATTCTGGATCGAAGAGAATCCTTTTAATGGCTCACATGGGGAGCAATTGCAAGTTGCAACAACTTGTACAAATACGGAGGACCATATATCTTTGTAACTATTTATTCAATTACATTTCGTCTCATGGGAGAGCCAATTCATCCATTTTGCTACCTCTCTCTCTCTCTCTCACTGAACTCTCTTTCAAAGGTTGCATGCATAAATATTATGAATCGAGCTGATGCCTGAGGCTGGCCTACTGAAATCTTGTCTATGGATAAGAATTCCCCAAAAGAGTAGGGCACCCCACAAAAGTAGAAGTTAATGTGATTTGCTGGAAAAATCATACTCTTATGTCAAATCCTTATCCTCCCGCTGCCTTGCTGTAACCCTTGTGCCCTTTTTAACAGTTGTCCTAAAGTTTCTTTCAACTTGTTCGGAGGGTCCACGCTTTTTGTCACCCAATTTTAGTTGCAATATGTTTTGGTACAGCTAATTATCATGTTTTTGCCTTACTGATAATGAACTCCTTTCTTTCTCAATATCAGACATTGAGATTTCATTAACCCGAAACCTAAAGAAGAAAAATTACTAACATCCTAACACCACATATATCTTGTTTCTGTTTTGTCAAATTGATATGTACATAATTACTTAGGTTGTCGTTCAACCAGTAGATGAAACATAATCAAGCCAACTAGCAAAGTTGACAAATAGCTTGGCACCTTCTTGGCTCAAAGGTGTTTGTTGTAAACTTTCTTTCTTCATGTTGTACCCAAACTTGACGGATTACATTTGGGAGCAAATGCAAGCAAGGTTTTGCATAAAAGGTTGGAAAAGGAGGTCGTTAAAGAGCAACTTGTCAATGTTAGTTTGCAGAAAAGTGTGCTGTTATATGGAGTTTGTAACAGGTTGTTGCAAGAGGGTGACGCAAACTGTCTCGAAAGAAAACCTCTACCTACAGCTCTACTTTCTTGCTAGCTGGGATTTTCACAGGATAAAGAACATCACATTTGCACGCAAACGTCATTAAATTTCTTTCTTTTTTTTTCATTGTAGAGGGAAAGGAGCCATTTGCAATGTCCAAGGTTTAACTTAAAGGGTTGTTATCCTTTTATCGCAAGGATTAGGTCAAGGTTAAAATCTCTCTTTTATCTTATACTTCTTTATGAAAAAAAAAAAAAAAAAAAAGAGAGCCGTCTGCCTAAATAATTAGGATTAACATTAACTCTGATATACATTAGCACTTTCTTCTAACTTGATAATCATTGTGTTAAAATTAGTGCTTATCCTGAGTTGCACTCATAATTTTCAAAGTAGTTGTATGAACAACTTCATGCTGTGTCTTAAACCGTTTAAGTACCAAAGTTCTGGCCCAGAAAAAAAAACAAAAAAAGAAAAAAGAAAAACCGTTAAGTTACAGCAGATGCATTCAGTGATCTTAACAGATTGCCTACAACACCTCGTGTCCAATCCTTTTAGAAGTTGACTTTCCCGGTTCTCTTTTGGTTGATATTACGAAGGGATGTCAACGTGGCGGGTACCCGTTAATTTTGAGGTACTCGAATCCAAACCCGATTAACAATCATAAAACTCGAACCCGATTAAAATCCGATTATTTTTTTAAGATACTACCCGAACCCTACCCGAATAAATTTTATACTACTCGTTAATTACCCGAACCCGTTTAATTACCCGATTATTCAGCTCATAATTTGACAACCCGTTTAATAACCCGAACCCGAAACCCGAACTCGAAACCCGAAAAAAGCCATCTAATTTTGTATAAATCAAAAATAAAAATTAAACAACAACATACATATTCTATCATAATTAAACAAATTTTAATAATTCAACAAACCACTTGAAATCATAGCAAATAAACAAATCATAAAAACATATTTATGAAACTACAAACAAATATAATTTAAGTAAAAATTAAAAAACATATTTGAAGTTTATTGGAATCATGATAAATCTTCATTCTTTATCATTATTAAAAATGTCACTTGAGTCCATAGTTGTAGATGCTCCTACAAACAAAATAAATAAAATATTAGTCTTGAGCTAAAATATAATAATAGACTACTTTTGAAAAAGAAACAAATAAAATAAAAAGAGTTATAACAAATAAATTATTTACCTCCTACGCCACTCCTTAACCAATTTTCGCAACACATCAATGCCTCCAAAGTGTCCGGATTAAGCCTTCTTCGATGACTACTCACTAAGGATGTAAACGGGGCGGGTACCCGTTAATTTTGGACTACCTGACCACGAACCCTGTAATTACCCGATTAATTTTTGAAACAATTACCCGAATCCTACCCTAATAAATTTTGCATTATCCGTTAAATATCCGAACCCGTGTAATTACCCGATTATTCAATTTATATTTTGACAACCCGTTTAATAACCCAAACCCGAAACCCGACTATGAAAAAAAATTATTCTAACATCAAAAATCAAAAACATAAAATTAAATAAAAACATACATATTCCATCATAATTAAACAAACTTTAATAGTTCAACAAGTAACTTGAAATCATTATGAGTGCATAATATATACCATAGTATTTCTAATTTGATACATTTGATTTCTTATGAAGTTATGATATATTTATGTAATGTAAATTAATTTAATCAATGATAATAATATTAAATGATTAAAAAGATGTAGACCTTAAATTGATAATTAATATTTTCATTACAATTTGTATCATATACATATACTATAGTATCATATATGTAAAATGATCATATATTATAATATCATATATTATAATTATACTATAATATCATATACTATAATATGAAGTTATCAATTTATCATATACTTAAAATTTTAATTTGAATCATTGATTTATTTGAGTAAACAATGTTTTATTATAATTAATAATTTCAATTTTAAATACAATTTGTATCATATACATGTACTATATTAGTATCATATATAATACATGTAAATGGTCAATTTGCAAGAATTACATCTTAATCAAATTTGAAACTTTTATCATTTTAATTTCAGTAGTTTATATTTAAAATTTAAATACTTATTATCTTAAATATAATTTACTAATTTAATTTCATAATTATTTTATTATAATGTTTCATTAATTTTTTAACTAAAAAATGTTTTACTATAATTAATAATTTCAATTTTAAGTATAATTTATATCATATACAAATACTATATTAGTGTGTGTGTGTGTGTATATATATATATATATATATATATATATATATATATATATATATATATATATATATATAAGAATTTGATTTTAACTAAATATGAAACTTTTATTATTTCAATTTCGGTACCTCGTATTTAAAATTTTAAGACATATTATCTTATGCATAATTAACTCAATTTAATTTCACAATTATTTATTTTATTATTATTTTTTATTAATTTTTTTAGTCAACAATGTTTTATTAAAATTTAAAATTACAATTTTAAATACAATTTGTATCATATAAATATACTATAAATTGATATCATATATGCAAATGACTAATCATTAATGTGTAAGAATTGCATTTTAACTAATTATGAATTTTTTTAAATTTAATTTTAGTACATTATATTTAAAATTTTAAAACTTATTATTTTAAGTATAATCAATTATTTTAATTTCATAATTATTTTTATTATGCTAATTACTAATTTTTTTTAGACACATAATTTTATTGTATAAATATTTTTTAGAACACATTATGTCAAATATAAGTTATGATTTACTTGACAAGTTCAATGTATAAAGATTAAAAGATAAATGTTCAAGTCCCCACAACCTTAAAAATTATATTTTGTAAGCAAAAAATAAACGGGTTCGGGTACCGGGTTCGGGTACCCGAACCTGATTAATAACCCGATTACATTAATCGGGTTCGGGTACCGGGTATCCGAGGGGTACTACCCGAACCCTACCCGAACCCGTCACGGGTAGTGAAATTACTACCCTAACCCGATTAATATTCCCTATATGTTTCTTTAATATTCCCTTCTAATATTTTTTATGAATACAATTTATTCTCTTCTATTTCGGAATTTTGATTCAACTTTCATGGCCATTTGCTTAATTACCAACATTTTAATCTCTAATTTCGACTTTTTTCCTGAAACAAATAACAAATATTACAAAATTATAATGCAAAACAGAATAATTATCATAAAATTGCATTTCTCTAGTACAATTCTATTTGAAAGTGTTATTTTTTTTTAAATTATGAGTTGTTATTATATCATATAAGATATGAAATTTATTCTTGTTTACACTTCACGGTTGATATAGAATTTAAAGAGTTAGACTTGATAAAAATTTAAATACGAGACTTCACGTTATAAATTATCCTCATTCAAAAAATTCAACCAAATTTTATATTACTGAATCAATTTCTTAAATTTTAATTAAACGTGTAATTTAAACATTTTAACCGAAGTTTAATTACTTTACTTTGAATTTAAGTAATACAGCTATTTGTAATTATTATATGTAGTTTTGTTAAATTAATTTTGTCTTGAGTCATATTTTCTCTAAAAAGGTAAGATAAATTGATAGAAGTGTCGACAAAGTGATGAGACATCAATTAATAACCTGAAGAGGCACAACTCGCGTGAATGCCGAGACAGAGAAACCAAAAATCAGCACGATGTTTTAATTTAATTTTTACTATTTAGGTGAACAGACAAAACTTCTGAAGTTTATTAAAGAAACTTTTCCAGGAAAAACTTAAGCAAGCATTTAGTTAAAAAAAAAACCTACAGAAACAAAACACAAGCAAGTGGACTGCTTTCTTTTTTTCCTATAACCAAACCATTAACTCTCCTGTTGAGATTATAATATTAATATTGAAGCTCCAGTAATTTTTAAAGGGTTTCTTTTTCTATATAAAGAGGCCATCCCTAGCCGCCCAATTGAACCAATTGTCTTTCTTGATTAATGATATAGAAATGCCGAAGCTAGAAATCAATCAACAAAAAATTGAGAAAATATATATATTTTTTATTAAGTAAACAAGGCAAATTAAATGGAAGACAGTTGTTGGAATTTAAAAATAATTCTTTTATGAAATTACAGGTTATTAAAAAAAATACAATCATAATCAAGTATATTATAATTAAACAAGTACAACATAAATTTGAATATGTAGTTGTCAATACATAATAATAATGAATTATTGACGTCTTCACTTCAAATTTCGTGTCACGTGCGGTCGAAAACTCTGCAAGAACCGGAATAGTCAGAGGGACGCAGAGATTTTTTTTCTGTGTAAGCACTCCGATACTTAAGTCAGAACGAAATTTTGGTAGAGTTTCAATAAAGTGAAAAATAAAAAATTAATTGAATTCATAGATCATACATAACCTCATTTATAGGAAGTAATCTCTTCTTTAATTACCTATTTATTCATCCACATTAACTAGAGATATTTAAAGGTAAAATCGTTCAGATAAATTTTGACATAAAGTCTTCTCTCATCTGTATTCAATTTCAATGTGACACGTGACACCTTATAATGATGACACGTAATGCATTATTTTTTCTCTTTTGTTTATTTTATTTTACTTATAACATAATCGAATTCACATAAGACACATAAAAAAAAAATTTAAACTTCAAATTTTAAAGTTTTATAATTTTTCTTCGGCACTAAATCAAAACTTGAGCTTTAAGAATTAAAACTTAGAGTTTTTTTTAGATATATTTAATTGTATATACTCAAATGTATACTCAATTGGTGCTGGTTGTCCCTCTCGAAAAAAGGGTTTTTCTGTGCGGTACTGGTAGTTCCGTAGTTATCTTTTGTTTTAGTAAGTAATGTTCTTTATTCATTCGGTAAGCAATCGAGCACTGTTTCACCGCCCAATATGGTCTGAAAAGTTTTTGTGATCTGCCTGCTTGACCTCTCTTCAAAGCGAAGCTACTCGCAAATTGCAGGTAATTCATTCTGTAAAATCAACAATTGGATAAGAAATTTATGAGCAGCTACGTTAATTTTACCTTTCATTCTTCTTCTTTTTTAATAATATATTTCATTCAAAGTTACATTCATATTCAACACATTATATTTCATAAAAAATAATTAATAATCATAACCATTAATTAAATATACTAAAGATAAATAACTATAACAAATTAAATTCAATTTTACATTTAGATGACTTAAAACTTGAGATTTCTCTAAAAAGTGATTCACTCTTATTAATTTGTCATTTTAGAAGAGAATTGTGACCATTGTTAACTAGACCAATTAGTTCACCTTTGACATCCATCACCGAAAAAGAAACTGATGGTGGTTGTGTCACCAGAATCCACGTATACAACCATCCGCCAACCATTGATTGCCACGTGTCAGAACAAGAATAAGCCACGTGGCTGATGTTGCGACAGAGTTGCCACGCAACACGGTTGCCTGTTAAACGACAGCGTGTTCGAGGCGATAGGCACTCTGTCGCCAGGTATGTGTGCCGCACAGTAGGCGCGACAGACCTCCTTCGCCTCTATTGCGACATAGGTCTCCCGCATTGCCCCCGTGGTAGAGATCTCCCGCACAGCCGCGGTAGAGGTCTCCTGCACAGCCGCGGTAGAGGTCTCCCACACAGCCTGCGGCAGAGGTCTCCCGCACAGCCTGCGGGAGAGATCCATGGGTACTCTGCCGCCTGCCGACTCCCCCGCAAGCTGCTTAACCCGAAGCGCGACAGAGTGCTCTATGACTCTGTCGCGGCCCAGACACGCGCCTGGGCCTCAGCTCGAACCGACTTAGAAGAAACCTATAAATATGCTGATGAGCTCTCGGAAAAAGGGGGACCGGACCAAAAAAACAAAAAAGCAGGGAGAAATACTTCAACTCTTTGAATTAAGAAACACATTCTCTTCTTCTTACATACACAACTCCCGATTACTTACTTAATCATCGGAGTGCGCGTGCAGGGACAAATCCCTGCCCCCTCTGACTCCTATTGTTTTTGCAGAACATACGAAGAACACGTGGAATAAATCGCACCGACGTCACTTCTTTGTCGTTAGTGCAATCAGACTACGTGGAAGGTAAATTCCTGTTGTTGTTCGTTACGGTAACATCAATTGGCGCTGTCTGTGGGAAACTGATAAAAAGTCAGGTTCTCTATCCAAATGGTGAGGACACACTCTACAGCAGAGTTGACAGGAGGGCAGAATTCTGTGAGTCCCCCTGTCAGATCAGAACAGAGACGAAAACATAGTGAAAGGGGTGACAGAGAAGCCTTGGTTTCTCTAGAAGAATTTGAGACACTGAAACGCCAAAATGAAGAGACTACGACAGCATTGAAAGCTATGGTGAGCTTCTTCAGAGATGCTCTCCCCCAATTCAGCTTGCCCCATGAAGTGCAACAGTTAGTGGGGGAAAGCACGCCAAAGCAGACCTATGAGAGAGGTCAGCCCTCCACCCTGGTAAACGCTGGACAAGAGGCAAGAATACGAAATAATGCCACTGCAGATCCAGCAAGACAGAGTTCACCCACAGCACCTGTGCGGCAGGGCTCACCTGCAGACCTCGCGCGGCAGAGGTCTCCCCCAGCAGATAGGCGGCAGAGCTCAACCGCGGACCGTAGGCGACAGAGTTCACCCACAGCACCTGTGCGGCAGGGTTTACCCGTAGACCTCGCGCGGCAGAGGTCTCCCCCAGCAGATAGACCACGGAGCTCGCCCGCAGCTCAACGGCGGCAGTGTTCACCACTGGCCGATAGGCGACAGAACCCGCCAAATGTGCGACTCAATGGCGGCAGAGCTCACCCGCAAACTTCAGGCGACAGTGTTCTCTTGCGGAACCCGTGCGGCAGAGCTATCCCGCAAGACATACGCGACGCTGCTCTCCCGCCGCTTATAGGCGGCAGAGTTCCCCTCTGCCCAATAGGCGGCAGAGTTCCCCCACATGCCGCAGCTCATCTCGCGTGGAGTTGGAACATGATTTAAGAGAGTGTAGGGCTGGGGAGCGATGGAGACAGAGAGGTCCAGACCCACGAGAAGGTCTCGAAATCTCAAGTCCCAAAATGGGAGGTGCTGGAAGGGGTGCTTATCAGTCGGACTCTTCCAGACCCGAAGGGACATGGCCACACTCAATTCGAGGGTCGGAGAACGTGGAGAAGGTCGTCCAACGGATCCTTGAGAAGAAAAAACTGGTGTCTCCGGATGATGGCCAAAGGAGGAGGATTCCATTCAGTCCGGAGATCATGAACAAACCTTTGCCGAAGAAGTTTAAAATGCCTTCTATGGCTACTTACACCGGCAAAGCAGACCCCTATGATCACATACAGAGTTATGAATCCCTCATGCTGCTGCATGGATGGGAGGACGAAATTATGTGCAGAGCTTTTTCTCTCACATTGTCCGGGCACGCTCTGAAGTGGTTCAACGGGTTGAACGAAGGTTCGATCTATTCTTTCGATCAATTGAGGAATGAATTCCTCAAAGCCTTCATGATCCACAGCCAGAGAAAGAAAAACGCTACTTACCTACTCACGCTTAAGCAAGGGAATAAAGAATCCTTGAAGAGTTTTGTAGACCGCTTCCGAGATGCAACCTTGGAAGTGGAAGATCTGCCGGTAGGGGTAGCCATGGCTGCAATGCTACAAGGGATAAGCTCTGAAAAGCTGCAAGAATCCCTCTCTCTTGATCAACCGATGACAATCTCCGATCTCTTTGCAAGAGCCAATAAGTATGTGGCCCAAGAAGAGGTGATGAAGATGATACAGCCCAGGGAGGCAAAGGAAGGAAAGAAGAGAGAGAGAGACGCGCCCGAGAGAAGCTCTCCAAGACCCGTGAGAGTAGACAAAGCCCCTAGGCTCAGGTATGAAGATTATACCAGGTTGAACGAGCCTCGCACTGCGATATTAGCAGCAATCGAAGGGGCGTGATTGTTGGAATTCCCCAAGAAGAAAATTGGAGACGTAGGACGAAACTCTGAAGCCTACTGTGAATTCCATTGCACTCACGGTCACCCAACAGAGAGCTGCAGAGATTTAATGGATCAGTTGGAAAGACTGGCCAAAGAGGGGAAGATCAACCGCTTCCTGTGGAGGAGCGAGAGACCAAAGGAATGACCGTCCGCGGATCGGGCCGAATGATGATAACAGAAGGAATAGGCCCAGGAATGAAGCAATCAGGCCCATCCCCCGAGTCAATCCGCCAAACAACGAACCTACAGCCCCGCAATAAATGTTATTGCAGGCGGGGAATCAATGGCGGGAAGCTCCTCTACTTCCCGCAAAAGCTACGCAAGGCAAGCGTATCAGGTTAACATTGTGATGGAAGAACAAGCGGATGAAGAACCCATCATGTTCACTCCGCTGACAAAGGTGATATTGTCACGCCTCATGACGACCCCATGGTGATATCCACGGTAGTGGCCAAACACCCGGTGAGCAGAGTCCTGGTCGATAACGGGAGCTCAGTGAACCTAATCTATTGGAACTGCTTCGAAAAGATGAGCATATCAGAAGATAGGTTGAAACTCGTTATGACGCCACTATAAGGATTCACGGGCGAGCGAGTGAAGGTGGCAGGGTCCATAGAGTTGCCTGTGACTCTCGAAGAGCACCCGAAGGACGTGACCCGACAAGTATTATTCATGGTAGTCAGGTCAACCTCTGCTGCCTACAACATGATCTTGGGTAGACCTGTGCTGAACGATATGAGGGCGGTGATATCCTCTTGCTATCTATTAATGAAGTTCCCCACTCCCAACGGAGTCGGGCAAGTACGAGGAAACCAAAGGAGTGCCCGTACTTGTTATCTCGCTTCCACCGCCAACAAGGTAGCACAGAGGAAAGAAACCTTATGTATAGACGATCCGCCCAAGCCTCAGTCTATAGAAGAAACAGAGGCCATTGAGCTAACAGAAGGGGATGGAGAAAAAAAGGCATTCATAAGGACTCGACTGGGCGAACAACAAAAGAATGAGATAGTCGAGTGCTTGAGAAGAAACTCGGATGTCTTCGCCTGGAGTTCGGAGGACATGCCGGGAATCAGTCCCGAAGTGATCTGCCACGAGCTTAATGTCATACCCGGGCACAGACCTGTCAAACAGAAGAAGAGGGGTTTTGCCCCAGAACGACAAAAAGCAATCACTGAAGAAGTGAGTAAACTCCTGGGCGCCGGATTCATCCGAGAGGTATACTACCCTTAGTGGTTGGCCAACGTAGTGATGGTAAAGAAATCTAGCGGGAAGTGACGAATATGTGTGGATTTCACTGATCTGAACAAAGCCTGCCCTAAAGATTCATACCCCCTACCTCGGATAGACAGACTGGTAGACGAAACATCCGGTTACGAATTCCTCAGTTTCTTGGATGCTTTCTCCGGGTATCACCAAATCATGCTTCACGCAGAAGATGAAGAAAAGACTTCCTTTATAACCGACAGCGAAACCTATTGCTACCGGGTAATGCCGTTCGGTTTAAAGAACGCGAGAGCCACCTATCAATGAATGGTGAGCAAAGTGTTCAAAGATCTTCTGGGAAATACCATGGAAGCCTACGTGGACGATATGATCATCAAGAGCCGCGTAGGAGAGTCTCACGCTGATCAAATGTCCAGGGTGTTCGAAGTATTGAGGAGATTCAACATGAAGCTAAACCCCGAAAAGTGCTCATTCGGGGTAAGATCAGGGAAATTCTTAGGCTTCATGATCACTAACAGGGCATTGAGGCGAATCCTGAAAAGGTACAGGCGGTCATTGACATGAAACCCCCAACCACCGTAAGAGAGGTCCAAAGATTGACAGGCAGAATAGCAGCTCTGAATCGCTTCTTGTCAAAATCAGCAGAAAGGAGCTTGCCGTTCTTCAAAACTCTACGGGGGGAAAAGAACTTCGAGTGGACGGGAGATTGTCAAAAGGCCTTCGAGGACCTCAAGGAATACTTGAAACAGTTGCCTTTATTAACAAGGCCCCTAGAAGGAGAGCAACTCTATATGTATTTGGGAGTCAGTGATTTCTCCGTCAGTGCGGTGCTACTGAAGACAGATGAAATGGTGCACCGTCCCATCTACTACGTGAGCAAAGTGCTATTGGAGCCAGAGACCCACTATCCGCTAGCCGAAAAGCTAACATTAGCCCTTGTGATGGCCTCGCGAAAGCTGCGCCCTTATTTCCAAGCGCACCCTATCACCGTCTTAACAGATAAACCGTTGAGACAAATCCTTCAGAAACCTGAACACTCAGGCAGGTTAGTAAAATGGGCAGTGGAACTTGGAGGATACGATATCACGTTCCAACCGAGACAGGCCATCAAGGGTCAAGCCTTGGCGGATTTTATAGTGGAGTGCACTAGCCCGAGCGACTGCGATGAAAGGGATGTTCAACCATGGTCGCTATATGTCGACGGGGCGTCAAGTGTAAACGGAAGCGGGGTAGGTGTAGTCCTGATATCACCAGAAGGGAAACCCCTGGAATACTCCTTACGGTTTGGGTTCCCTAGCTCAAACAACGTAGCGGAGTACGAGGCTTTGGTAGCCGGGATAAGGCTGGCTGAAGTGCTGCAGGTTCACCACTTGGTAGCACATAGTGACTCTCAATTGGTGGTGAACCAGTTCAACGGACAATATGAGGTACGGGAACCGATGCCGGTCCCTTACTTGAAGAAAGTCCAACTTCTGGCCCAGACTTTCAAAAGCTTTCAGCTGACACAAATCAACCGGTTCGAAAACACACATGCTGATTCACTGTCTAAGTTAGCCTCCTCCAATGAGACACTAGGAAGGATAGTGAAGGTAGAGAGGCTCGAACGACCTAGTATTGAAGGGGTCGAAGTGTGTGACGTTCACGTTGGAGACGACTGGAGATCTCCATTCAAACAGTATCTCACCGAAGGTACACTCCCCCAAGATAAAGACGAGGCTCGTCGCTTGAAAGTACAAGGGGCGAAGTTCACACTCATCAACGGAGAACTATACAAAAGGGGATATTCGTCACCATTATTGAAATGTCTGGTACCGGAACAATCAAGCTATGCCCTAGCAGAAGTGCATGAAGGAATTTGTGGCGAACACTTAGGAGCAAGAGCCCTTGCTGCTAAAGTACTGCGATCGGGATTCTACTGGCCAACGTTGAAGAAAGATGCGATGGACCAAACCCGCAGGTGTGACAAATGTCAGAGGTTTGCGCCTATCACAACAGCCCCAGTGACTCCCTCTCAAGGCACAGTACAGCCAATTCCTTTTGCACAATGGGGATTGAACATCCTTGGACCTTTCCCATTAGCCACGGGCCAAAGAAAGTTCCTGTTAGTGGCTACCGATTACTTTACAAAGTGGATTGAAGCAGAGCCTTTAGCCACAATCACGGAAAAGAAAGTGGAGGCAATGGTGTGGAAAGACATTATCTGTCGATTCGGAATTGCCCGCATCCTAAATGCCGACCATGGAAAGCAATTTGATTGCAACGCGTTCCGTGAATTTTGTAAGCACCTCAACATTCAGCTAAGGATCTCTTCAGTGTCATATCCTCAAGCTAATGGACAGGCCGAGGTCAGTAATCGGACTATCCTTCATGGGCTGAAGACCAGGCTAGACAAAGCAAAAGGGGCATGGGTGGACGAATTGCCTAGTGTCTTATGGGCATATCGTACCACCAGTCGTGTGTCGACTAAGGAAACGTCGTTCAGCCTAGTATACGGCGCAGAAGCATTGATCCCCGTGGAAATTGGAGCGTTATCACCAAGAGTGGTGCCCTTAGTAGAAGAAGAAAATTCACAAGCTCTAAGAGAAGGCTTGGACCTACTCGACGAGCATAGAGAAGCCGCAGCTATTCGATTGGCATCCTATCATCAGAGGGTGGCCAACTATTATAATAGCCGGGTGAGAGATAGGCCGATGTCCGAGGGAGATCTAGTGCTCAGAAAGTCGCATATCACGAATGCCCTAGAGGAAGACGAAAAATTCAGAGCTAATTGGGAAGGTCCATACAGAATCAGACACAAGATTGGGCCTAACACCTGTGTCCTGGAAACTCTACAAGAGAAGAAAATAGGAAAAACATGGAATTCAAATCACCTAAAACTGTATTTGAATTAAGCGCCATATTTTCTTTCCCAAACATTATTATCATTTATTTATACTATCACAAGATATTGTTATCAAATCCTCACGCAGAATGTCATTTTATTATACATCTGCAACTTCTATGCATCTAAATCTTGTGACAGGATATCAGACGAGCCGTAAGAGCCTGAGGCGCTATGCGTCACTGTGGCCAGGCGTACATTCAGACGAGCCGTAAGAGCCTGAGGCGCTATGCGTCACTGTGGCCAGGAGTACATTCAGCCGAGCCGTAAGAGCCTGAGGCGCTATAAGTCACTGTGGCCAGGCGTACATTTAGTCGAGCCGTAAGAACCTGAGGCGCTATGCGTCACTGTGGCCAGGCGTACATTCAGACGAGCCGTAAGAGCCTGAGGCGCTATGCGTCACTGTGGCCAGGCGTACATTCAGCCGAGCAGTAAGAGCCTGAGGCGCTATGCGTCACTGTGGCCAGGCGTACATTCAGACGAGCCGTAAGACCTGAAGCGCTATGCATCACTGTGGCCAGGCGTATACTCAGAAGAGCCGTAAGAGCTTGAGGCGCTATGCGTCACTGTGGCCAGGCGTACATTCAGACGAGCCGTAAGAGCATGAGGCGCTATGCGTCACTGTGGCCAGGCGTACATTCAGCCGAGCCGTAAGAGCCTGAGGCGCTATGCGTCACTGTGGCCAGGCGTACATTCAGACGAGCCGTAAGAGCCTGAGGCGCTATGCATCACTGTGGCCAGGCGTACCTTCAGACGAGCCGTAAGAGCCTGAGGCGCTATGCGTCACTGTGGCCAGGCGTACCTTCAGCCGAGCCGTAAGAGCCTGAGGCGCTTTGCGTCACTGTGGCCAGGCGTACATTCAGACGAGCCGTAAGAGCCTGAGGCGCTATGCGTCACTGTGGCCAGGCGTACCTTTAGCCGAGCCGTAAGAGCCTGAGGCCCTATGCGTCACTGTGGCCAGGCGTACCTTCAGACGAGCCGTAAGAGCCTGAGGCGATATGCGACACTGTGGCCAGGCGTACCTTCAGACGAGCCGTAAGAGCCTGAGGCGCTGTGCGTCACTGTGGCCAGACGTACCTTCAAACGAGCCGTAAGAGCCTGAGACGCTTTGCGTCACTGTGGCCAGGCGTAAAAGATCTGATTAACCATAAGAGCCTGAGACGCTATGCGTCACTGTGGCCAGATAAAAATATCAAAGGCTATAAAAACTAAAGACGCATTCACGTCATAGTAATCAAGCCTTAAACAGTTATACGTTTACACAAAAAATTCTTTTTGAAAGTATGCCTTTCTATCAAGAATTGTGGAGCATACACGAATACATTCAAAGCGAGTATATACAAGCAAAATAAACAAACAGACAAATGATGATAAATGATAAATAGAGAAGTAATGCAATGCGAGGCATGAACAAAAATCTTGATTTCATTTCATCCAAAAGTCATTACAAACAGATCTTTAATAGATCTTTACAATTACATTCAACAAAAGTACAAAATTAAAACAAAAAGACAACAAAGTACTTGAAAAGAAAAACAAAAAATAGAAATAGCTATCTAATCTTCGGGAGAAAGCTGGGGATCAGCTACAGGCGGACCTCCACTACCCAGGGACTGCTGACCCTCCTCGCCGTCTAAATCAAGAAGAGCGTCAATAGGCTCGGGAGCACCGCCCAAATCCGCGGGCTCCCAAGGACCGGTGAGGTTGGCGAGGTCATCTTGAGCTGTCCTCTTGAATAGTTCGTCTGCGGGTTCAGCCCCAGGTTCATACTTGGTCCAATCGGGGGCCTCGAATAGCATTGCCTCGTTCGTGTACTGGAGCTCGGGGAATTCCTCTCCTTCCCTATGCGCCTCTAACCATGACCGGGCAAGGTAGAATCCGTATTTCACATAGGGGTTTGAGAAATCCTCCTTCCGCCTCAAGCAATCTTTGGAAAGGCGATACTCCCTTAAGGCTTCCGCCCGAATGCTATCGATCTCTACTTGGGTCAGAATAGGAACAGCTTGACCTTCTAACTCGGCAACGCGTTGCTCGAGCTCCTGATTCCGAGTAAGCAAAGACCCGTAGCTGGACTGCATACGGTCTAGTTCAGAGTGGGCCTCCTGAAGATCCTCCTGAAATTTGCCAGATCGGGCCGCCTCAACGGTGAGATCCCCTTTGGCCTGGTTCAGGTCCTGGTGAACCTTGGCGAGCTGTTCCTCCAAGCTTCGCACCAAATCCGGAAGTTTGGACAAGTTATTGACGGTGTTGGATAATTCCATAACCTTGTCCTTCAAATCCCGGATTTCTTTATCAGCTCGCTCCTGATAGGCCCGGTGCTGGGCATTGTTGGCCACGGTCCTCTGAGCCAGCTACAAAGGAATGCAAAAAGTTAGATTCAAAAGAATGTAGCCAAAAAGGAGTCAAACGAAGAGGAGTATGAAACTTACACTCAATGCCTCCATGTCGGCTAAGTCCTCCCCCTCCGGGTAATTTCGGAATATCCTCGCCTCGTCCCGAGGAAGGATAGAAGACCAACTAATCCGGAAAGCCACCCCGGGAGTGTCCAAAGTATCGTTGTCGCGGACCCCGGGGTAAACTCAAAATTCGGCCCCTCTCATAATAAACCCCCCGTCCACGGGGTAGGACCTCTCGTCAGCAGGGCCTAACCTCGGTAGTATTGGCCTGCTTCCTATCGAACCCTCGATGTATAAGCGCCTTCGATTCTTCCGCTGCGACGGAATGATATTGTACTCCGCACGCTCCTCGGAGCGGGACCGCCCGGATGATCCGAAAGCCCCCCGCGAAGATGAAGGGACTCTCCCCCTATCCCGAGAGGGATCCCTTTGTTCCGGAGGGGGAGGCATCACCTGCCTAGAAGCGGGTGGGGTCCGAGCACGAGGTAACGGAGAGGGGACCGGTGCCTCGCTTAGGATATCGTCGGCTAAACGACGCCTCTTCCTGGTAGGAACACTGGAAGGACCGGCCTCCGAAACCTGACGAGCCAGCGATCGCCGGAAGTGACTGATTTCTGCAAAAAAGGAAAAGAAAACAAATTAGTGGTCAAAAACTGATCAAAAACAGCAAGTAGTAAAAAGAATTAAAGGTTACCGTCAGGAGAATCAAGATGCTCCTGAAGGGACTCTATATTTATTGCGTCGTCATCAGGGAGCACCATGAAAGTGGAGCCGAACCCTTCCCAGCCAGTTGGGTCAGCTAAGGGCTCGCTGCCAGAACTAGACTCTATGTTGGTACTCCCTATATCCTCCTGTAACCTCGGAGGTTCAGGATTTAACTCGGGGGAAGTCGAAGACGGAGGATCGGATGAAGGAACAGAAGGCCCGACAACAGGGGCCGGACTCACACCCCAGCCAGCTGATATCAAATTTTCATTTGATATAAGGCTGTCAAGACTAATGGGATGAGTGACCAACAGTTTGTTGACGTCTGAAGATAACTGCTCCCTAAGTGTGGAAATCCTGGGGCCCTTGGGGATTTCGCGCCTAGTCTCCCAACGAGTGGAAAAATCCAGGCCCTCGGGCACTTCCACAACAAGCCACTCCGATTCAAAACCGTGGAGCTTGTTAGCCGGCTTCTCGAATAACCTGTTTTCAAAGCCAGGCTGGTACACCCGCTGAAGGGAGTAAGGGACTAAACTGGGGCTACCCCGAAATCTGAAGAAGACATCGAGAAGGGGAAGAGATGGAGAAACGCCCCTTAAATGGCAGTGCACGGTGAACCCTACTAATTGCATCCATGCATGAGGATGCAGTTGTCCCGGGGATACCCTGTGCGTCCTAAGGAAGGAAACCCCGAAGTCGGACAACGGGAAACGGAGTCCTAATTCTAAGGCTGCCCTAAAAACGACTACCCCGTGGGACATACGACGTATGTCACTCTCCTGAGGGGTTGAGAGTCTATAGGAATATCCCTCGGGTAAAGGAAACCTAGATACTAGGTCTTGGACGTCGGCTTCCTTTAAAGTCGACTTAACACCTAGGTCTATTTGTTTTCCTACACCATGGCCAGCCATTTTAGGAGTCCAGAAACCAATGAGTGGGACTATGGATTATTAAATCACCTAAAATGAAGAAGAGAAGAACTGGCGACAGAGTCCCAAGAAGCTGCGACAAACTTACGACATAGTGATGTGTACGCGGCAGAGTAGCGATGGAGTTGCGGCAAAGTTGCGAGAGAGTGTCCTGAGAGTCGGGCAGAGTGTCTTTGCGAGAGAACTGAGTAGCGACAAGGACAGCAGGGGCCCAGTATATATAGTGGCCCGACTGCGTCGCCTCACGCACGGAGATCCGACCCGACCCAAGAAAAATCCTGACCCAGATCCTCTTTCGCAGGAAAAATTCCTACCAAAGAGTGGGGAGCAATTGATGGTGGTTGTGTCACCAGAATCCACGTGTACAACCATCCGTCAATCATTGACTGTCACGTGTCAGAACAAGAATAAGCCACGTGGCTGATGTTGCGACAGAGTTGCCACGCGACACGGTTGCCTGTTAAACGACAGCGTGTTCGAGGCGATAGGCACTCTGTCGCCAGGTATGTGTGCCGCACAGTAGGCGCGACAGACCTCCTTCGCCTCTATTGCGACATAGGTCTTCCGCATTGCCCCCGTGGCAGAGATCTCCCGCACAGCCTCGGTAGAGGTCTCCTGCACAGCCGCGGTAGAGGTCTCCCGCACAGCCTACGGCAGAGGTCTCCCGCACAGCCTGCGGGAGAGATCCATGGGTACTCTGCCGCCTGCCGACTCCCCCGCAAGCTGCTTAACCCGAAGCGCGACAGAGTGCTCTATGACTCTGTCGCGGCCCAGACACGCGTCTGGGCCTCAGCTCGAACCGACTTAGAAGAAACCTATAAATATGCCGATGAGCTCTCGGAAAAAGGGGGACCGGATCAAAAAACAAAAAAGCAGGGAGAAATACTTCAACTCTTTGAATTAAGAAACACATTCTCTTCTTCTTACATACACAACTCCCGATTACTTGCTTAATCATCGGAGTGCGCGTGCAGGGACAAATCCCTGCCCCCTCTGACTCCTGTTGTTTTTGCAGAACATACAAAGAACACGTGGAACAAATCGCACCGACGTCACTTCTTTGTCGTTAGTACATGATAAGTTGCATATTATACATATTAATTGTCATATTTTCCTATGATTTAAATTCTTTTATATGCTTAATTTTTGGATTTGATTTATATTTTCTATTTTGTATTGAGAATGAAGGAAAATGGACAAAATGGATTAAAAGCTGCAGATTCTGCTCAAATCACAAAATCAGAAGAAATCTTGGAATTCAAGTCAAGATCTATCACTTGTAGTTGAAGTTGACTGAATCAGTCCAAAGATGGCAAGTGGAAGATTTTAATTATTAAAGAAGAGATATGCAAAGTGGTGGAAAAAGGAAAGAAGTTTAATTGTAATCAAACTCAATCAGAGAACTTTCCTTTAGAAACAGATTCTGGAGCTAGGATATTTAGTATATATAGACTAAGAGTGGCTAGGGAGAGGGATCTGAATTCTGAATTCTTGAATATTCATATATTTTTATTTTTCTTTAGTATTTTTCTCTGAACTTATGGCTTGCTAAGTTTTTAGTCTAGCCAAAGGATAATTAAAGTTTGGGTTCTTTAAGAATTGTGAGATCTAATTAGTTTTTATCTTGTTCTTTTATATCTTTATTATTTATATGTCTTCTGTTCTTATTTAAATTATTGTTTTGATTGATTGTACAAAAAGGGCCCTTTGTTCAATTGTCAGGATAATATATCGCCAATTAGAAACCTGAATCCGTAATTGTTTAGGTATTCTAATATAAGTGGTAAATAACATAATTGATTTCAGACAGGATTTCGATTCTCTGTTAAGAAGATATATAATCTAGCTTAAATGAACCTACATGTGTGTTTGTTGGTTAGAATTGGTAGTCTCTCTAGTTTTCAATGCTGTTGGTAAATTAAATCTTAAGATCGTATCTAAGGTTATTTAACTGACAAGAGAAATAATTAGAGATCGTATCCTGATTATCGAAGAAGTAAGGAGAGATAGGTTGTGAGGTCGTACCAATAACCATAACCAATTTAGTAAAGATTAAAAGAATTTATTTTTGCATCAATGATCAATTCCCTGAACCCATTCTAAAATTATTCCTTTGGTTAGATGGTCTCATCATATTGATTTTATCCAAATATTTTATATAGCGATTTTACTTGCCTAGAATTTAATTTAATTTTTATTTTCATTTTTCGAAAACCCCCCATTTTACTTTTTTATATTTTGCAGAAAAATAAATCTTACCAATCTCTTGGGAAACGACCTTACTCATTTATACTACAGATTTAAATTTATCTTGAGTAGGAATTATTATTGTTGGTTTCGACACCCATCAATTTTTGGCGTTGCCGGGGATTGGTTTTTAATTAGATTTATTTTGATGCCCCGTTCTTTTCGTGCAGGTGAATTAATCCCGTACGACCCTGAGATTGAAAAGACAGCTAAGAGGAATAGGAAGGAAACAAAAATTCAAAAGGCACAAGAAGGTACATCTTCATCCCCTGAACTGAATTTAGCACTTGATTTGACCAATTCATCTAGTGATTCAGAGACTGAAGAAA
Organism: Firmiana major; assembly: GCA_033439115.1. NCBI lineage: Eukaryota > Viridiplantae > Streptophyta > Magnoliopsida > Malvales > Malvaceae > Firmiana > Firmiana major. Next base: position 35,882,887 of record CM065908.1, on the reverse strand, counting down.
TAATGGCTGAAGAAGAGCAAACTTTAAGGCAGTTGGCTGCACCACCTATCAATCAACAACCCCTCTGCATTCATAACCCAACTCTGCAAGCAGATTTTGAATTAAGATCGGGTTTGATCCATTTGCTTCCCAAGTTCCATGGTCTTGAGAATGAAGATCCTCACAAACACTTAAAAGAATTTCATGTGGTATGTTCAAGCCTGAAACCACAAGGAGTTACTGAAGAGCAAATCAAAATGCGAGCTTTCCCGTTCTCACTAGCTGATAGAGCAAAAGATTGGTTGTTCTATTTACCTCCTGGTTCTATAACTACATGGACTGAAATGGTGAGATTATTTTTAGAAAAATTTTTCCCTGCTTCAAGAGCTGCTAGCATTAGAAGAGAGATATGTGGAATCAAGCAGAAAGATATTGAAACTCTTCACGAATACTGGGAGAGATTTAAGCAACTTTGTGCAAGTTGTCCTCAACATGGGATTTTCGAACAACTCTTAATTCAATATTTTTACGAAGGATTGTTACCCATGGAAAGAAGGATGATGGACGCAGCCAGTGGAGGGGCGATAGTGAACAAGACTCCTAGAGAGGCTAGAGATTTAATTTCCACCATGGCTGCCAACTCCCAACAGTTTGGATTCAGACAAGACATACCTCATAGAAGAGTAAACGAGGTAAATACACATTCTCTTGAAAATCAAATAGCTAGTCTAACGTCTGTTGTTCAACAATTGGCTATAGGAATGGGAAACGTACAACAAGTTAAAGCCTGTGGAATTTGTGCTGCTACTGGACACCCAACCGACATGTGCCCCATACTTCAAGATGAACCTCATGAGCACGTAAATGCAGTTGGAGGATTTTCATGTCCACCACAAAGGAATCACGATCCATATTCAAACACTTATAACCCAGGGTGGAGAAATCATCCCAACTTTAGCTACGGAGTAAGGCCGCAATTTCAGAATTCTCAATATAGCCAGCCTGCTCCACAACAACAACAACATCAGCCATCCTCAAATTCAGGTACGTCTCTTGAAGAAATTGTTAAATCACTTGCAATTAACACACAACAATTTCAACAGGAAACAAGGACAAGTATCAAGAAGCTGGAAGATCAAATGAGTCAGCTAGCCACTTCTGTGAGCAGACTGGAATCTCAAGGAAAATTGCCCTCACAAACAATTATCAACCCTAAACATAATGTTAGTGCAATGACCTTGAGGAGTGGAACTGAGGTAGGGGAGTCTAGCAAGACAACCCGAAAGCACATTCCAGAAGAAGCTGAAAAGGAAGTTACTACATCCAAGCCACAGTTCGATCACCTTAAGGAACCTAATGTCATGCAACAAAAAGTTTTGGCACCAATTCCTCCTTTTCCTTTTAGATCATCCAAATCTAAAAAAGAGGAGGAGGAAAAAGAAATTTTTGACATATTTCGCAAGATTGAGGTAAATATTCCTTTACTTGATGTAATTAAACAGGTACCTCGATATACCAAATTTCTCAAGGAGTTGTGCATCAACAAAAGGAAATTAAAAGGTAATGAATTTGTGAGCATGGGGGAAAATGTTTCAGCTGTCATTCAGAAAAAGTTACCTCCTAAATGCAAGGATCCAGGTATGTTTACTATCCCTTGTAAGGTAGGTAATCTTAAAATTGAAAGAGCAATGTTAGATCTAGGAGCTTCAATTAATGTCATGCCTCTGTCTATTTATAAATCTTTGAATGTTGGACCATTAAAAGAGACTGGTGTGATTATTCAACTTGCTGATAGATCTAACGTTTATCCTGAAGGTGTTCTAGAGGATGTTCTGGTGCAAGTAAATGGATTGATCTTCCCTGCTGATTTTTATGTGCTTGATATGGAGGATGATGACTCATCTAGATCGTTAATTTTGTTAGGAAGACCTTTCTTAAAAACATCTAGGACTAAAATTGATGTGCATGATGGTACACTCACAATGGAATTTGATGATGAAATCATTAAGTTTAATATTAATCAAGCATATGAAAGCTCTGTGATTTACAAGGAAGAGATAAAGGCTTTTCATCATATGGTTTCCAAGAAAAAATTTTATGTTGGTCAGAAAGTTATATTATCTCATTCTAAATTAAAAATATTTCCTAGTAAATTTCGTTCTAGATGGTTAGGCCCTTATGTTGTTACTAACGTGTTTCTTCGTGGTAAAATTGAAATTCAAAGTTTGGATACAGGTCAAATTTCTAAGGTCAAGGGTCATCGTTTAAAGCCTTGTTATGAAGGTTTACAAGTGCATGAAATTGAACGAATTGGGTTGGAATGTCCAACGTATAACTGAGCATGACTATGTCTAGCCAAAGACTTTAAAGAAAGGCGCTGTTTGGGAGGCAACCCAAAATTTTTCTTTATTTTTGTTTAGCAAATATTTTTTTTTAATTTTGTTATTTTATTAATATTGAGTAAGATTTATTTTGTCAAAAAAAAAACAAAAAAAAAAAAAATTTACAGAAGCAAATCTCTCATAAGGCGTGCCCACGCCTTATGAAGAGATCTCTTCTGTCCCAAAAATATACATATATTTATTATATATATATATAATTAAAAAAAAAATTTAAATTTATTGCAGAAGAGCATTATTGATAGGGCGTGCCCACGCCCTATCAAAACATCCCTTCTGCCACCAACATAGATTTTTTTTTCTTCTTTTCATATTAGCTTTTATTACTTTTTTTTATTTATTTTTTTATTTATTTTTTCTTTCTTCTGCAGATTCCAACCCTCTTCTCTGCACTCAGCACAGAACCAAGCAGCCGTGATCGCACCTCACAGCACTTCCGACTGCAGTTCCGGCGACAAGGCCAAGCCCGAACTCCCACAACTCCGGCAGCTTCATCGCGTCTTCCCCAGCTCCATCGGCAGCACCCAGCAGACCACACAGAACCGAGCAGCAAACCCGACCTCCTCTCCCCAGGACCGACAGCATGCCCAGACTGTCGAGACCCTGCCACCAGAATTGAGACCGGCAGCACCAATCAACCCATCGCGTCTCCACAACTACAGCAACAGACCAGTGAAATTTCGAGCTCCCTCACCTCTCTGCAGCATTGGCACCACCAATTTTTGGAGTTTCCAGCTCAATCAGCAACAGCAACAGCGACCTCCCTTCCCGACAGCTCTCCATCGCCTCTCTCCCTGAAATACACAATTCCGGCAGCTTCAGCAACAATCTCCACTGCAGACCCGCGCTCTCCCATCTTCCCGAGCTTCATCGAGCCTGCGAATCCCTTCTCCAAGCTCCATCGCGGTTCCGGCGCACCAGTCCCAATTTCCAGCAGCTGCACTCCTTTCTCCCCGACCCCTTCGAGCTTCACGCAGAATCACAGCAGTCCCATCTTCGGTAACAGTTTCAGCAGTATCCAGAGCTTCACACAGGAGCACCGGACAATATCTAATTTTTATTTTATTTTATTTTAAATTTTTTTTTGCTTTATTAAAAAAAAAAAAAAGAAAAAAAAAATTTGTTGTGGTGGTCGACTAGTTCAACTATACCATTTTTATCCTTAACATTATTTGATTTGGTGTAGTAATTTTACTAATCTTGCTTATGTTTAACAATAGTGCAGTGTGCAAAATTTTTTTTTTTTTGGTTAGAAGTGGAAATCCAGAAGCTTCTTTCGCTCGTGAACGTGCCAAGATTGAATAAGTCATGAAAATCAACGCAATACTTGGCGGTGCTCAATATTTTTCAGGGAAGTCTCTTAATTTCTCTTAATTCTTTTACAGTTAATGAACAATTATTTTGATACATTGGGGACAATGTATAGTCTAGATGTGGGGGAGAGTATTTAATTGTGACTTGGATGTTTGCTTCATTTTCCTTTCATTCTTGATTAATTTTCATGAAAATTTTTGCAAATCCATAAAAATTTTGTTCCAAAAGGTACATTAGTTAATGTTTGTAATTTCTTTGAATTCTAGATTTTTCCAATGCTTATCCCATGAAAAAAAAAAAAAAAATTGATTTACACAGTTTTGAATTCTCATTAAAACACTGATTAGTTACTTTTAATTCATTAGATGAAAAAGTGTATAAGATCTAGCACACATAACCCTTTTTTGTGAGATTTGAGCCTATGAGCATTCATTACATCATGCTCCATTTCTTGTTTGTGTGATTGTCATGCATAGTTGATTATTCTAGAACTTGCTCTATCATACATGTCTCAATCAACCCCTTTGATGAATATGATGTAATAAATCAAATAAGGGCAATTAGGTTAAACCCTCTTTCTTAATATTATACCTTTCTTTTCAAGCCTACCTTATTATAATTAACCCCTAGAGAAACCACGTTGAGCCTGACCTTTTATTTGGATTAAACCATATTACAAGCCATAATAAACCTTTTTTGTTGATTTTCTCTCTTTTTGAACCTTGAATTGATGAATCATATAGACTTATGCACATGAAACTTCAAAATATTTTTGGAAAGATTGCATATGTTGAAAATTTAGTATTTCAAGCTATTGCTTTCATTGAGTTCTTCTCTTTTGAAAAAGAAAATCGAGAAAAAAAAAAGTTGAAAAAAAAATGAAAAATAAAAAAAAATGAAAAAGAAAAAAAAAAGAAAAAGAGAAAGAGAAGTGTAATTTTTATTGCTTGGAAGTTCGTTCTGAAAATCATGTGATTGAAGCAGTCTTTTGAAATCATTAAGTTGAGTTTTATGTGAAAAGTTTTGTATGATTTCTTCAATTTCTTTAACCAAAAAATCCCTTTGTCATACCTTACCTAAACCCCATTACAACCCTTTTAGACCCTTAGATTTTTGCATCTTAATTCATTTATTGGTGGAAGAGATATGATAAATTTGCAAGCCTATGGTAAGAAATCTTCTATGCAGTGACTTGAGAGTTTATTGATATATACCTTAAACACTAAGAGTGTGATGAGTGAAATCCAATTGTGAGGGTGTTGGATTTTGTGTACTTTATGAATTTAATTGAATTATTAAAGTGCTATTCATGTGTGTTATGAGAATTCGCTTTAAAAAAAAAAATTATGTTTTAATTCTTGAAAGGAATGTGTTTTGGATGAGCATAGAAAGAATATGAAGGAATGATGAGAAGAGATTATAAATTTAGATTAGTGTATGCTTGAGGACAAGCAAGGTTTAGGTGTGGGGGAATTTGATAAGTTGCATATTATACATATTAATTGTCATATTTTCCTATGATTTAAATTCTTTTATATGCTTAATTTTTGGATTTGATTTATATTTTCTATTTTGTATTGAGAATGAAGGAAAATGGACAAAATGGATTAAAAGCTGCAGATTCTGTTCAAATCACAAAATCAGAAGAAATCTTGGAATTCAAGTCAAGATCTATCACTTGTAGTTGAAGTTGACTGAATCAGTCCAAAGATGGCAAGTGGAAGATTTTAATTATTAAAGAAGAGATATGCAAAGTGGTGGAAAAAGGAAAGAAGTTTAATTGTAATCAAACTCAATCAGAGAACTTTCCTTTAGAAACAGATTCTGGAGCTAGGATATTTAGTATATATAGACTAAGAGTGGCTAGGGAGAGGGATCTGAATTCTGAATTCTTGAATATTCATATATTTTTATTTTTCTTTAGTATTTTTCTCTGAACTTATGGCTTGCTAAGTTTTTAGTCTAGCCAAAGGATAATTAAAGTTTGGGTTCTTTAAGAATTGTGAGATCTAATTAGTTTTTATCTTGTTCTTTTATATCTTTATTATTTATATGTCTTCTGTTCTTATTTAAATTATTGTTTTGATTGATTGTACAAAAAGGGCCCTTTGTTCAATTGTCAGGATAATATATCGCCAATTAGAAACCTGAATCCGTAATTGTTTAGGTATTCTAATATAAGTGGTAAATAACATAATTGATTTCAGACAGGATTTCGATTCTCTGTTAAGAAGATATATAATCTAGCTTAAATGAACCTACATGTGTGTTTGTTGGTTAGAATTGGTAGTCTCTCTAGTTTTCAATGCTGTTGGTAAATTAAATCTTAAGATCGTATCTAAGGTTGTTTAACTGACAAGAGAAATAATTAGAGATCGTATCCTGATTATCGAAGAAGTAAGGAGAGATAGGTTGTTAGGTCGTACCAATAACCATAACCAATTTAGTAAAGATTAAAAGAATTTATTTTTGCATCAATGATCAATTCCCTGAACCCATTCTAAAATTATTCCTTTGGTTAGATGGTCTCATCATATTGATTTTATCCAAATATTTTATATAGCGATTTTACTTGCCTAGAATTTAATTTAATTTTTATTTTTATTTTTCGAAAACCCCCCATTTTACTTTTTTATATTTTGCAGAAATATAAATCTTACCAATCTCTTGGGAAACGACCTTACTCATTTATACTACAGATTTAAATTTATCTTGAGTAGGAATTATTATTGTTGGTTTCGACACCCATCAGTACAATCAGACTACGTAGAAGGTAAATTCCTATTGCTGTTCGTTACGGTAACATCAGAAACTAATCCAATTAAAGAATTCACCTCTTATTCTACCATGCGTTCTGCAGTGAAAGTAGATGGTTATTTTCTCGAAACGTTTATTTTTCATTTTAAAATTAAAAAAAAAAAAATTCTCTCTTCTTGATACGAATACGGTTACAAGAAAAAAAAAAAGCTTTAATTTCCTTCCAAGCATGTTCATTGAAGATCAATTATTAATATATAGATAGAATTAATGAAAATGAAGGATGCAATTAATCATATTCTCATTTAATTGTTTAGCCATAATTCAGTTAATGAATAAATAAAAAATTATAGCCGTTGTAGGAGCCATGCATGCATATTGAAGAAATTATTCAGCTGACCTGCCTATTGGTAGAGAATTAAAGTTGAGATTTTTTTTTTAGATAAGCAAATCCATAAATATTCTATTAATATTTCCAAGTCAATATGATGATCTACCATAATAATTCATAAATATGATTTTATAATTTAATAATTTTATGAGAAAAAAATTATATGAAACAGTCATTACATATTAATATATGTTTTATTTTTCAAATCATATCATAAAATTTAAAAAAAAAAATCAATCATTTATTATCAAAATTATAAATGAATTTATAAAAATAAATATTATTAGATTTCATGATTTAAATATATATATATATATATATATGTTAGAAGACCTTTTTGTACAATTTTTTATTCGACCCAGCTGAAATGGGATCGAATGGTTGAAAACTTGAGGCCACCAATGGCATCTCCCACCTGTCTGCTCCCTCATACCCCACTCTATACTTTCAAACGCTTCACTCACTCTCAAGCCTCACCCTCCATTTTTTCTTCTTTTTTTTTTTTCTCTTTTTTTTTTTAAAAAAAAAGAAAAGCTAAATCGTTAACTTATAGCAAATTCTTAGTATCGCAACCACCTAAAATTAGAACTAAATGAAAATTATATTTCACGTTATTATTAAAAAATATATATTGTGCTGAAAAAAAAAAAAGAAATGCTTTACTTTAAGCAGTTAGAAGAACAATGTAAACATGTAATGATCAAAGTTAGTTCCATTCTTTGCAAAACTTCACCTATATATACACTACACTTTCTCCTTCCTTAGCCTTCAAGTTGTGTCATCACAAATATCCACATTCATTATTTCCAAATTGAAAATGTGTACTGCTAGCAGTAGCACCACCCAACCCTCCCCATCCCACATCGCTGTTCTCTTCCTTCTCCTCTTGGGTGCTTTTGCCGAAGCCCGCGACCCATTTGCCTGTGACCCAAAAGATGCAACGACGCCAAACTTGCCGTTTTGCAAGGTTTCGATGCCTATATCGGATAGAGTGAAAGACCTTCTGGGAAGGCTGACGTTGCAGGAGAAGACTAGGCTGCTGGTAAACAATGCCGCAGCAGTTCCACGGCTGGGGATCAAAGGGTATGAATGGTGGTCTGAGGCTCTTCATGGCGTCTCCAATGTGGGACCTGGAACGAAGTTCGGTGGGGCCTTCCCTGGGGCCACTAGCTTCCCTCAAGTAATCACAACCGCTGCTTCTTTCAATGCCACATTATGGGAAGCCATCGGACGGGTAAGATTTATTTGGTTTTCAATCTTAGAACTAAAGTATATGCTTATATCATAAAGTAGAATACAAAGAGGTTGGTATTAAACAGTTAAGAATCGCGGCTTTCTTATCATATATTTTTCTTTTTGTTATCTCACGTAAAGTGAGTAGCGGATGGCATAGTTCTATGATTCCACTGAGAGGCACTTGAGTTTGTATGACATAAGCGTAGCACCCTCCAGTACTATTTGCCTGTTAATTAGATATATATGTCAGCTTTGAATTGGCAATTTACGATTCGGTTTTTTAAAACGATGATAAAGGGACAAATCTTATTGCACCATCCAATGTAATGTGCAGTATACAACTTGTTTCTGTGGGCCAATTATATCCCCATGCTCATGCATCATATTAAATTTATACCACAATGTGATCTATAGAGTAATGTTATTAATTCATTAATTAATTTGTTAGTTTAATTTTATATTAAAATGTAGTCAGATTTTATTTTATAATTATTCAAAAAAAAATAGATACTCCCCATTTGTTTTTATATAATTTAGCATATGTAATTAGACTCTTGGATAATAAAAGGCATTATCCATAACATTATTGTAAGCATCTAGATTTGTCAGTTGTCATTTATAATGTGTTTTTCTTATTAAAAAAAAAAGTGAGGATATAAAGATGAGATCGAAAAGAATTAAAGAACATAATCACGACAGAATTGATTAATTATTGACAAATTATTCTACCTTTGTTGTACGTCCGTCGTCCTAACCATAATTATAAGGCGAAGATTAAAAGGAATACAAGTGCGTTTCCGCTTTACGCTTTCTTTAAATCAAAGATATTTAGCCGTCATCAACTAGCTTGTAGCATCATGATCGTAGTCTGCCCCCAGTGAACAAGAGCATAGGGCATTTTAGCAGATAAATATGTAGAATATTGTGGCATTTTAGCAGATAAATATGCAGAATATTGTGTAAAAGTAAAGTATGGATAGTGATGATGGCGCAGGTTGTGTCGGATGAGGCGAGGGCGATGTACAACGGGGGCACGGCTGGCCTCAGTTACTGGAGCCCAAATGTGAACATTTTCAGGGACCCGCGGTGGGGCCGTGGACAGGAGACTCCAGGTGAAGATCCGGTGCTGGCCGGCACATATGCAGCTAGCTACGTGAAGGGTTTACAGGGAAATAACGGTGACCGGTTAAAGGTAGCGGCTTGTTGCAAGCACTTCACGGCCTATGACCTCGATAACTGGAATGGCGTCGATAGGTTCCACTTTAATGCCAAGGTTAGCTCATTTTAGTAGGACTGTAGAAGCACTGCTTTTCTGTTTCTTTTTCTTTTCTCTTTTTTGCTGATTTTGATGGGTGCTCGGCTCGCAATTATGGGACTTCGCATGAATATGTGATAATAATATTGGTGAACATTCATATTTTGACGTATAAAATAAAATATTTGATTTAATTCTCACTTTCCTTCTTGATAAGATCATTTTGGAAAATGTAGGTGCAGTTTGGAAAGGTTGGTGATTGGCTTGATGATCTAACTTGGAATCTAATTGCAAGAGAATTGGAATGATCATTTTTTCTCTTTAACAGCCTGTCTCATTTACAAGAAAATTTCACAGATAATGGGAACAAAATGAGTTGGTTGCTATTAAGTATGATTTTGAATAAAGAATGCTCAATTGGCCGCAAGGCTTATAATTGTCTGTCTGCTTTCATTGGTTTAGACCTTTTTATCCAAAATACTTTGCTCTCTCTGATTGCTCTGCTCCAGAGACTGAAACAAAGAAATAAGATATATAAAACCAGGCTCTCTTTCTAACTCTCACACGTTTGAGCAGGTAAGCAGGCAGGACATCGTGGATACATTCGATGTACCATTCAAAATGTGTGTCAAGGACGGCAATGTCGCCAGTGTTATGTGCTCTTACAATCAAGTGAATGGTGTCCCCACCTGCGCCGACCCTAATCTCTTAAAGAAGACTGTACGAGGCCAATGGAAACTCAACGGGTAACCGTCTAAGATCACCACTTCCACTCAGTCGATCATGATCAGATATACTCCTGATTTTATTAATAATCCTTGGACATTGTTGGTGGCCCACAGGTACATCGTTTCAGATTGTGATTCAGTTGGTGTCTTTTATAATACCCAACACTACACATCGACACCGGAAGAAGCAGCTGCTGATGCCATCAAAGCAGGCCAGTAACTTTTTTATTTAATCATAAATTAGTCAACTTAGACATAATTGGTTTCCCGATTAAACAATAGTTTCCTTCTTCAAAATCAGTGCTATCAAAAAGGAACTTAATTATAAAAAGTAATGACGGGTTCCTAAAGTTTCTATTTAACCTAGCTGGCTCAAATGATGGCATAACTGACTATTATCCTGCAATATCAGTAGCCCGTAATCATGATTTTGGGCCAAAGAACTCCGATAACGTGCAATAAGATTTACCAAATTTCATCTATCACATAAATAAACTTGTATGGGAATTTTGCTATTTCTGTGATTTTGAAATCAGAGAGTAATAATAGCTTGAAATTAAAGGGAAAAGAAGCATCATCTTAAAGTTTACATTTTCGAGCAATTGCAGGTTTGGACTTGGACTGTGGACCTTTCTTGGCGCAACACAGTGAAGATGCCGTAAAAAGAGGTTTGTTGAATGAGGCTGACGTTAACAGTGCCTTGGCAAATACGCTCACAGTCCAAATGAGACTTGGCATGTTTGATGGTGAGCCATCTGCACAACCATTTGGGAACTTAGGACCGCAAGATGTGTGCACCCCCGCTCACCAAGAGCTTGCCCTTGAAGCTGCAAGACAAGGTATTGTGCTGCTTAAAAATCGCGGTCCTTCGTTGCCTTTATCCCATCTACGTCACCGCACCATCGCTGTCATCGGGCCCAACTCCAATGCGACTGTTACCATGATTGGAAACTATGCTGGTAAATTCTCACGATAATGATTTTTTTTTTCTATCGGTACTGAAGGATGCTAACGCTAAAATGCATAGCCTTCTGAACTTACTGTTCTTGTTGGACCATTAGGTGTTGCATGTGTATACACATCTCCTTTGCAAGGGATAGGAAACTACGCAAAGACAATTCACCAACTCGGATGTGCAGATGTGGCTTGCAAAGATGACAAGTTATTTAGTGGGGCAATTGATGCTGCCGGTCAAGCAGATGCAACGGTTCTAGTAATGGGGCTTGACCAATCAATTGAAGCAGAATTCAAAGACCGGACAGGTTTGCTTTTGCCAGGGCGTCAACAGGATCTTGTTTCTAAAGTAGCCACGGCTTCCAAGGGTCCAACCGTGCTAGTTTTGATGTCTGGTGGGCCTATTGATGTGTCTTTCGCTAAGAATGACCCACGTATTGGTGCCATTTTGTGGGCCGGCTACCCTGGCCAAGCCGGAGGAGCCGCCATAGCTGATGTATTATATGGGACAACCAATCCAGAGGGCAAGCTGCCTATGACATGGTATCCACAAGATTATGTTTCAAATTTGCCGATGACAAACATGGCCATGCGTTCAAGCCCAATTAAAAATTATCCTGGAAGAACCTACAGGTTCTATGAAGGTCCAGTTGTGTACCCATTCGGCTACGGTTTGAGTTACACCGACTTTGTTCATACCATTGCTAGTGCACCCAACGTCGTCGCAGTCCCTCTAGATGGCCGCCATCATTCAGGAAACACAACCGCTTCAGGCAAGGCAATCAAAGTTAATCATGCAAAATGCAACAAGCTCTCGGTAGGCCTTCAAATAAACGTGAAAAATACGGGATCCAAGGACGGTACTCACACAATGCTCGTATTTTCGAGGCCACCCGCTGGGCATTGGGCTCCACAAAAACAGCTGGTAGCCTTTGCCAAAGTGCATGTTCCAGCTGGGTCTCAACAACGAGTGGGAATCAACATCCATGTATGCAAGTTTCTAAGTGTTGTGGACAGGTCCGGAGTTCGAAGAATTCCAATTGGTGTACACAATCTCCATATTGGTAACGTTAAGCATCCCGTATCCCTTCAGGCTGCAACTTTAGTGGTGATCAAATCATAGGTTCTTCCAGGGATGGAGGATGGCATTTCTAAACAATCATCACTTTGCAACTGTTAAGATTACTTCCATTATTGTCAGTCAATAATAAATAAGAAAAAGGAGAAAGAAAATCCTAAAGGAACAGGATTGTTTCATAGGAAAGAAGAAGCTTATCTAAGTTGTTGTGAAGAGAGGATTTGTCTCGATTTAGTTGTGAGAGGAAGAAGCTTACGCCCTAACTGGGTTATTCATTGTTTGTACTATTAGATTTAATTTGAATCAAATTGCAAGATTAGTGGGTAATCCTCCTCTTTGTCACTTCTCACGTTTATTCTTTTAAAATTGATTGCTGAACGAATACTTCTCCCTTTCTTCTCTCTCGAACCTTGTCTCATTCTATGTTTCACATTATATGTAGGCAATAGAAAGCACTCTGGTTTAGTTCAGTCGGAAGATGGAAAATAGAACACACACTGATTCAATGACAAAAGGAGTTATCGGTTTCAACGGGGCAAAGCCGAAGAAGGTATCTGCGCTTCCAGTCAATGAAGCAAGGCCATGGTGAAATATAACAGCCCAATTAACGTACCGTCGATCCTAATAATTTCTTAGCCTCAACCCATATTGTTATTCCAGCTAGTAGGGTCATTGTTGGGATTCTTTGAATTCACTATTGAGTCGACAATGACCCAACAATGCACCAGCCTTCAGCCTGGAGTCTATTACAGACGCCATGGTCCTATTTATCAGAAGCCCAAACTGACATTTAGAAAATTGATAATGTAAAACGAGGCCAGCTTGTGTTTCGGACCAAAAATAAAATAAAATAAATAATAAAAAAGATCGTAGTTGACCAAGGAATTTTTTTTTAACTTAAATTTTAAATTTAACCTAGGTATGACACTTATTTAACCTTTGAAGTTAGCACACTAAGTGTTGTGCATGATAAAAGAATAATAATAGTACGCCACGTGACGTACGAAAAATGCACCACGTAGCGTACTAATAAAACATGTGAGAAATGATACAAAACCTAAGTAAGATAAAAAGGGTAAAAATGTAATTAATGACAGAGTAAATCCCTATAAATAGGGGTCAGGTACTATTCGTTAATTTGATTCTGGATTTTCCTATTAAAACTCTTCTCAATTCTCTGACTGACTTAAGCATCGGAGTGCCAACGCAGGGAACAATCCCTGCGTCCCTCTGATCTTTCTCTATTTTGCAGAAGCATTCTAGAACACGTGAGGCGAAGATCGAGGTGAAGACGTCTGTAATTCGACATTGTTGCAATCGGGCCATAACAATTGACGCCGTCTGTGGGAATCGGAAGAAAAGCTTTCGACAACGATGGTACGAATACACTCAACAGCAATCAGAAGTGAAGAAAGTGAGAATATAGCGAGCTCTCCAATGACTGACTTGGGTGATGATGTTTTGAGAGAGAGAGGGTCGGATATGGTGACAGTTCTTGTAGCCGAATTCGAAGCCATGCAGAAGCAGAGGGAAGAGACCGTCGAAGCATTGCGGACTATGGTTGGTTTGTTCAAGGGAGCTTTTTCGCAAGTAAACCTGTCGTTGACCGTCCAGAGTTTGGTAGGAGAAGGGCGAACTGCGCGAAGCCCTGATGCGCGAGATCCTCGCGGCACACCTGCGACAGAGCCTCCCGGCACACTGGCGACAGACCCTCGCGGTACACTCGTGACAGAGCCTCGCAGCACACCCGCGGCAGACTCTCACGGCATCTTGCCGCAAGACCCTCACGGCATCTTGCTACAAGACCCTCACGACAACTTGTCGCAAGACTCTCAGGGCATGCGGTCGCAAGACCCTCACGGCAACATGCTGCAAGACCCTCACGGCATCTTGCCGCAAGACACTCAAGGCAACTTGCCGCAAAACCCTCAGGGCATGCGGTCGCAAGAGCCTAACGGTATAAGGTCGTAAGACCCTCACGGCATGCCTACATTGGACCCTCGCGGCATGCCCGCACCTGACTCTCGCGGCATGACTGCATTGGACCCTCACAGCATACCCGCATTGAACCCTCACGGCATGCCCACGGCGGACTCTCACGGCAGGGGAGCGCGAGACCCTCACGGCAAGGGTGCACGAAACTCTCACGACATGGCCGCACAAGACCCCCCGTTTGCTTCGTGCGCCACGTGGCGCGTTCTTCGGGTGCCACGTGGTGCACTCATAACGCGGGGATGCCAGCTCACGCAAGATCCTTCTGCGCGAGACCTTCAAGGCAGGGGTGCGCGAGATCCTTGCTGCATGGCCGCACGAGACCCTATGTGTGAGACTGAGGAAGATATGAGGCGTCAGGGTATGGGAGACCTTGTGCGTGAGGCCTCGGAAGGCTTTCGGCGCTAAGTTACGGAATACCCCATGCGCGAGACTCCAATGAACTGGAAACATCAGAGTGTCAAAAAACTACGGCGTCATGGTACAAGGAATTCAATACGAGAGATTGTTGGTGGCCGGAGACGCCAAACTACTAGAAATCTTGAGGGTCCGGCTCGAGTAGACTCTGGATATTTGGGCGTCAAAGATCCTTGGCCCCAGAACACAAACGGCCCGCCAAACAACGGAATCAAAGATGTAGGAATGACAGGGTCTCATGTTGAGAGAAACTCGAAAATAGATCGAACACGAAACCTTGAAACTAGAATGACAAACTTTCGATCTCAGACTCGTCAAAACCGAACTCAGGGTAACAAGAAAAAAGCTATGGACTGCGGCCAAGCTGATGCGTACGATGCTAAGAAATGGCAAAACAGACCTGTGTCCAAGGCACAAGTTGTCACAGATATGAAAAGAATGGTGTAACGAATCTTAGAAGAGAAAAAGTTGGTTCCAATTGAAGAGAACTAGAGGAGGAGAATCTCATTCAGTACAACGATCATGGAAAAATTGCTGCCTCTAAAATTCAAAATGTCGCAGATAACGGCGTATGTGGGAAAAACGGACCCTTATGAACACATTCAGAACTATGAGTCATTGATGCTATTACATGGATGGGAGGATGAGATCATGAGTAGAGCATTCCCCTTAACTTTAACTGACCATGCACTAAAATGGTTTAACAGTTTGTCGGAGGGGTCTATTTCGTCTTTCAATCAATTAAGAATCGAATTCCTAAAGGCCTTTGTGATAAAAAGCCAGAAAAGGAAAGAGGTCACCTATCTGTTTACCTTAAGGAAGGGGAGCAAGGAATCACTCAAAAGCTATGTGGATCGGTTCCGTAATGCTACTCTTGAAATACATGATCTACAAGTTGGAGTAGCTGTGACAGCTATGCTACAAGGGACAAGGTCTGAAAAGTTGCAAGAGTCGTTATCTTTAGATCAGCCGATGATGATCTCAGACTTGTTCTCTAGAGCAGATAAATATATCACTCAAGAAGAAGTGATGAAAAGAATACCGACCCTGAACTACATATAAGGGAGTTTAAAGAAAAGAAACCCTTACCATCATCGGGCTACCAATGCCTTGGAAGAAGATGAAAAGTTCACAAGGCAAGAGGATAGCAAAAACATGGAATGCTAATCACCTGAAGCCATACTAGCAGTGAAATTTTATTTATCTAATGTCATTGTCAAAACTATGAATTGAAATTTCACTTATTGAATGATGATTTATTAATTATTTTATTTCATATCAAGATTTTCAGCTATATTTAGAAAAGGGCTTGAAGTGAAAAATGCGCGAGGTAAGCCACGAAGACAATGTGCGAAGGCTTGAAGCGAAAAATGCGTGAAGTAAGTCACGAAAACAATATGCGAGAGCTTGAAGCGAAAAGTACGCGATGTAAGCTAAGCACTCAATCAAGGGCTTGAAGCGAAAAATGTGCGAGGTAAACCACGAAGACAATGTGTAAGAGCTTGAAGCGAAAAGTGCGCGATGTAAGCTAAGCACACAACCAAGGGCTTGAAGCGAAAAATGCGCGAGGTAAGCCACGAAGACAATGTGCAAGAGCTTAAAGCGAAAAGTGCGCGATGTAAGCTAAGCACACAACCAAGGGCTTGAAGCGAAAAGTGCGCGATGTAAGCTAAGCACACAACCAAGGGCTTGCGCGAGGTAAGCCACGAAGACCATGTGCGAGAGCTTGAAGCGAAAAGTGCGCGATGTAAGCTAAGCACACAACCAAGGGCTTGCGCGAGGTAAGCCACGAAGACCATGTGCGAGAGCTTGAAGCGAAAAGTGCGCGATGTAAGCTAAGCACACAACCAAAGGGCTTGAAGCGAAAAATGGGCGAGGTAAGCCACGAAGATAATGTGCGAAAACTTGAAGCGAAAAGTGCGCGACGTAAGCTAAGCACACAACAAAGGGCTTGAAGAGAAAAATGCGCGATGTAAGCCATGAAGAAAATGTGCGATAGCTTGAAGCGAAAAATGCGTGAGGTAAGTTAAGCACTCAACCAAGGGCTTGAAGCGAAAAGTGCAAGAGGTAAGCCATGAAGAAAATGAGCAAGGCCTTGAAGCGAAAAATGCGTGAGGAAAGCCATGCACCCAAACAAAGGGCTTGAAGTGAAAAATGCGCGAGGTAAGCCACGCACTCAAACAAGAGCTTGAGAATTATACGGCCAGAGAATTTGACTTCAGAATACAATGTTACAACTTGATCTAAGGCTACAAGGAGAACATATGTACTCTTCCGCAAGGTTATACCTAGCGAAAGAGTGGGGAGCAATTGTTGTGCATGATAAAAGAATAATAATAGTACGCCACGTGACGTACAAAGAATGTATCACGTGGCGCACGAATAAAACATGTGAGAAATGATACAAACCCTGAGTAAGATAAAAATGGCAAAAATGTAATTAGTGACAGAGTAAATCTCTATAAATAGGGGTCAGGTATGATTCGTTAACCTGATTCTGGATTTCCGTATTGAAACTCTGCTCAATTCTCTGGCTGACTTAAGCATCGGAGTGCCAATGTAGGGAACAACCCCTGCGTCCCTCTGATCTTTCTCTCTTTTGCAGAAACATTCTAAAACATGTGACGCGAAGATCAAAGTGAAGATGTCTGCAATTCGACATTGTTGCAATCAGGCCACAACACTAAGGTTTGATGCCATCGCACGCTCTGATAGCATTCAAGCTGTTCGAAACACTTAAAATATGTGATGAGATATTGAAAGGAAACTGGATCTGCACGAAAAAAAAGAAAAAACTATCATTTTATTTTAACTTTAAGTTTTATTATTTTTACTAAAAAAATTTTAAACTATTTATCTTGTTAATGTTTCATTTTGGTTTTTAATTAGTTTGAGATATTTAATTTATATATAAACTTTTTATAGAAATTATTAATTTATATTTGAAATATATAATTATCAATTTTTTTTATTACTTAAAATCTTAAATATAATGTATCTATGTATATTAAATAAAAATTTTGAATATTTGTTGTAAAAAAATTTAGTAATATTTATTTATTAAAAATAATTTTTTATATCATATAATTTAATATTTATAATTATTTATTAATTTTACAAATTATAAATTTTATTATATATAAATTTTAATACTGTGCTTTTAACGATTTTTATTTTTCCTTTTCGTCATGATTTGCCGACAATAACAAGGGCGCTTTCTGTAAGATCAGCTTATGAGAAAGTTGCACACAGTTGCATTATGAGTGGGATAAAGAAAACCGAAACTGAGTGGACCAAATTGTTGAAGCTGCAACCCAAAATCGAAATGTTACTTATTTTGTTTGTTGTCTCGTCCAACAATTGAGAACCGTTTTCAAGCAAGGCAAATTGAGGATCCCACGGATATAGACTCTTTTCCCTAGATTCGCAGTTCAGGATGAGCTTCCATGAAAAAGAAAATGCCTTCGATTATTAACTTAATTTCAAAGTAGCATATTGGGCTTCATGATTGATGTTGGTCCATCCTAACTCAGTCGGTTAGAGACTCACTCAATCGTATTGTTCGTTTTGAACCTTACCTTCAGGCTCCGTCCTCACAGTTTTTCTTTCGCATTATCAGAGGTTCGAACCCAAAACCTTAAAATTTTTATTCTTACAAAGATGATACGAATTGTTCCCAGTAGAACAACTGGTATCATCTTTATCTTAACAAAGACTTTAAGGTTTTGGGTTCGAACCTCAGTAGAATTCAGTACAACAATTGGTATCATCTTTATAAGAACAAAGACTTTAAGGCCTTGAGTTCGAACCTCTGAGAACGCGGTAGAACTCAAAACGAATAATACGATTGAGTGGATCTCCTACCGACTGAGTTAGGACGCCACAATAAAAACAATACATTTCAAACCTCGCAATTATGTGTGAAAACTTTGAATTCAACTGTCACTGATCTGTTTCCTCCAAATTATTAATTATTAATGTATACATATACATATATATATATATATATATATATATATATATTAAAATTCAGATAGTGAGCTGGACATGAATGGCTCATGTCATTCGTATGAGCTGGCTGGTTCTGGATCAACTATATGAAAACCAAGCCAAGATTTTTGGACGCAGGCGGGGAATTCAAACTTCAAAGCGTAAAAATTAGAATGATATTTGTTTGAAACTGAGACCAACAAGAGCAAGGTCTAGTACCACAACTCAGCCTAATCCGAGTCGTAGGGGTAGGGTTAGGGGAGCCCCTGCAAAGTGCAGGCTATCATGTTCCATGTGCATCATGTTCGCACTGACCAATTCTCCTCCAGTTACATTGGTTTGATGAATCTGATCTTAAGCATGTGCGATGTGATGCGATGTGCCGAAACAAAAGAAAAACTATAGAAATTCCGAAGCATGGCTCTGATTGTTGACATTTTTAGAACGAATTGAGTAAGTGGCGTGTTTGGGAAAATGATCAGAACCAGAGAATCCTAACCATTAAAGACAATGCATCATTTTTAGGCTACTGTCCAGAGCCACTACTTGAGCATCCATCTTTTCACTTGCCTCTTTGGCCCGAACATAAAATGAACGATGTTGACGCTAGGTGTCAAGCCTAGAGACCCTTCAGATGATAACACATAATAATTCAGAAGGCTCTAACTGCAAGTGGGGAAATTCAAATTTATCCCTTTCATGGTAAAGACTTAAAAGTGAATAGGTTTAAATCGGATTCTTTGAACCATGATGCTTTGATTTCAATTTGATTAAGATTTATTCATACTTGCTAATACACGTTGGGAACTTATGATCAGATTATACCACAATTACCCTGTTAAAAAACCCTTTTTTATAAAAAAAAAAAAAATCTTAGAATAAGGTGGTAAGCAATGCGATATCCATTTGAGAACTCTTGGTATTTATTCTCTGGCAAAGGGGCCCCCAAATTGATGGTAGAAGTATTGCAAAGCGTTAGTACCTTCTTGTTATTAGAACTTTAGAAGAAAAGATATTTAAGACAACAATGGTAGATAACATGGTATTCTTGGCTTCTGTTCTAAAGAGAAATTATTTATGGACACAAAAAAATTGGTTGTACTTTCGCCATCAGGCATAAGGATAGGAGGGGAGATGGAGTGAACGATTTGAAAGGAATTTTAGTTTTTCTTTTTTGTGTTGGAGTAATTAGCCACTAAAAGATTAGTAAGTCTTTAAGAAAGGACTGTGAAAAGATTCCAGAGAAGGAGTGAGGGTCCGGTGGAGTAGGGAGCCAAAAACGACACAACATTAGAACATAAAGCCCGTAAACACTTTTTCACATGTTTCCAATTATTGCAATAACTTTATCTGTCCTTTTCCTTTTCGGATTCGTTCTTGATTTTTGCCCCATTCTAATTCTTGATTTGCGAATAAATCTGCTACAATCACGGCCTTGCATGGCCTCAATCACCCCAATTCTGCAATCACGGTTCCACGGCCTCTCTGCTCTGCCCTGACTTTCCCTGGGGGCCCTCGGAGAATCTATCTGCCTTATTTTTAAGTGTTGCACCTAAGCTGATCAGTTCTTTGAACTTAATCCATTACTAAAACTCCTTAATTTTGTGTGGAAAGAATTGACTTTTTTCAATCCATGAATGGTTTTGTTAAAGGGTTCAAAATGAGAGATGATTCGATATCGTTCTCATTAATAGAGTAATTATAATGGAGATGTAATAGACAATAAAGCTGGCTCGTAATTTAAGTTTTTTTTAATAATATATTTTCATTTAAAATTACAACCATAAGCACAAATTTATAATCTATTTGTTTACAAATATTTCTTGTATTTATAAATTAGTAAAGCAATATGATTAGTATATGATTATAGTATTAAAAACATGTATGTCTGGCAATGGCATAGCTAATTTGTTGCGTCAGTTTTATCCATTCAATTTGTAGCAAGTGCAATGAACTGCTTCACAGATCAAATTCAAACTCTAATTTTGCCTTTTTGTTTTCTGACATAAACCATTGGAGTTGGCAAAGGAAATGGATGGTTTAGCCATTTAGATTCATGAATTATCTGTTTAGATTTATTAAAATATTGAAAGCAGCTACTTTTTTTTTGGTTAGATTATTATGCATTTCGGGAATTGTTTTATGTCTCTTAAAATATTGTTAATGCGCGACAAGCGTCTTTGTTTTAAGGAATTATTCCATATTATGTACAAATTTGTGAAATCCAAATTTAAAAGTTATTGTCCCTATCACTCGTCAAATATGATAAAAAAATAAAAACAAAAAGCTAATTTTTGGGTCCCAATTTTAATTATTTAATTTTTGTTATAGGATGAAAATGTTATAGCAATGAAAAAAAAAAGATAGAGGAAAAAATGAAAAGAAAAGAAAAGAAAAATTAAATTATTTAATTTAAAATTTAGCTAGGGCTGTTAAGAATGCAACGAACTTGGTATATAGCGAAACAATTAATAATTTGAAATTTGTAGCAGTGATATATAGTTGCATTATTATTATCAAAGTTTTAGAGCAAAGCACCACCTAAATTACTCTGGCATTTCTTTGTCCATTTTAATCTCGTAACGAGCTTAGTAGTTCGCAGTTTGCAAAGCTGTAGGACTTTGCACATGGGTCATCGTTCCACGTGAAATTCCATCCACTGGACACGTGCGCCCCACTCTGATTTCTCTGCAGAGGCAGACACAGCTTGGAACCAAGAGTCCCGGCGCATAACATGATTGGCTTAAACCCCTAAACAAAGCATTTTTCGTGGATAAAATAAGCCAATGTTATGCCGCCAAAAAAAGAGAGAAAAGAGTGAGTACTAAATAATAATACAACGAGAATTAATAAAGAAGCTAATCCAAACTTAAATTGCTTTTTTGATTAGAGAATCTTTGGGGGTTAACGTCATGAGTTTGCCCCCTTCCCTACAAACATGTCTAGAGAAACGAGTCTGTTGCTTTATAAGATTTGATAATTTAAGATTATAATTGTATAATATAAAATATAAATTTTTGTATTAAAATTTATGTCGATATGAAAAATATAAAATTTTATTTTTAATTTTAATTATATTTATATATAAATTTTATTTAATTTTACTTCTTATCAATTTTATATTTTTCATATCATTTTCTTGAATATCACGTCAAAAATGATCTAGTTTACTTTTTACCACCACTTTTTTTTATAGTTAAAC
This sequence comes from Firmiana major, assembly GCA_033439115.1. NCBI lineage: Eukaryota > Viridiplantae > Streptophyta > Magnoliopsida > Malvales > Malvaceae > Firmiana > Firmiana major. The sequence goes on along the minus strand of CM065908.1, from coordinate 35,861,195 downwards.
AAAACTAATTATTTCTAAAAAATGCTAAGTTAATGAAATAGTCTACGGACAAAGATGAACACCAAGAGATGGATGTCATTTATTTATATACAATAAAAATGGAAATTCCCTCCAAACACTACAACAAATCTAACAATTTGTGACGATTGTTCTATGTGACACATTAACTTCCGTCACGTAAACTATATCATACGTGACGAATAATATAATTCGTTACGATTTTTTATTATTTTAATATTTTTTATAACGATATAAAAAATCGTCATATGAAAGTGTCATTAAATATTTGGCGCCAAATTTTTTCACTAAACATAAATGGAGGGAAATTTTTTTGTGGCGTGTTTTTACTTTTGATGACGATTTAATTTATTGTCATAAATGAACACTTTATATGTGACAAATTATATAGGGTCCAATTTCTGTAAAAGCGTCACTAAATATTTGACACCAAATTTTATAATGAAATATAATTTGTGAGAAATTTTTTATGACGTTTATTTTTTATTTTTTGTGATGTTTGTGTTTTCATCATGAAAAAAAAATTATGTGACGAATTACTTTTCATGACGTTTTAGTAAAAACGTCACTAAATATTTGTCGCCAAATTTTATCCCCAAATATACATACTTTAATATTTTCGTGATGTTTTTTTTAATTTTCGGTGACATTTTGTTTTCATCATAAAATAAGCACTTCAAATGTGAAGAATTACCTAACGTTTCGTTTTTGTTAAAGCGTCACTAATTATTTGGCATCAAATTTTATCACCAAATATACATGATTAGTAAATTTTTTGTGAGTTTTTCTTTTTTAATTTTTGATGACGTTTGTGTTTTTATAATAAAATAAGCATTTTCTATGTGACGAATTACGCAATATCTCGTTTTTGTAAAAATGTTATTAAATATTTGGCACCAAGTTTTATATTCAAATATCATGTGAAAAATTTGTTTGTGACATTTTTTTTTATTTTCGATAACGTTTGTGTTTTTATCATAAAACAAGCACTTTATATGTGATGAATTACATAATGTCTCGTTTGACACAAATATTTTAAAGAAGATTAAAAAGATAAAAATAAAAAAATATGATATATATTATCATCTAAAAAATTTCATAAACATTCTATTTAATAATTATTCAAATTTAATTTTTTTTTACAAAACACATTTTTCAAATTTTACCAAATTTTTTTGTCCCACTTTTTCAGGGTTGCATCCGCCACTGTGTGTTGGGACAAAAATCCACCAGGGCATGGATTGTGGAATCACCCATGAGCAATGACCTACGGACCCGATGCCTGAGAGAGCTAAAATAAAAAAAGAAAATTTTTGTTAAGTCTTCGTTGTTCGTCCCCTTCCAAACCCTAAAATCGTATAATTTCCTTTCCTTGCTTGCTCCACAACTCTCTAGAACTTTCTTTGATCTACCGATTTTACTTTCCACTCTCTTCACTCCTCTCCAATTCCCTTCAATTCTAACCTTTTTCTCACTCTTCATTTCACTGGTCAATTTCTCCACCTTTCCCTTTCTTTCTTTTTTCCCTATATGTTTTAAATTTTTACGCGGTTATGATTTTTGTTTGAATTTAATATCTTTTTTGTAGGTTTTTTTTTGCTGGTAATGAAGCGTGAGGACTGGGTTGAATAGGAGGAGAGCTTGAATTTTTGTGCTTTGCTTTCGCGATCTAGAAAAGTACCACAGCAAACTTGCGATTTCATGTTAGAGGTAATATTGATTTCTCTTTATGTTTCTTTTGTTTCCTGATTGAAGCTTTTTAATGATAAATTATAAAGGTTTTTTCCTTCCTAATTTTTTATTTGTGGATAGAATTTCGGCAGTGTTCTTTTTGTTTATTTTTTAATTTCTTGGAAATTTATGAACAACGAAGATTCTGAGGAGAAATTTACTGGAAATGAGAAATTGAGAAGAAATTAAAAGCAAATTAATTTAAGTTTGTAATTTTGGCGTTTGTTACATGTAGAATATTAGCTGGATATGTGATAATGAAGAAACAGTCATATGGTTTCTGCCAACTAATATTTTAAAAAGGAAATGGGAGGGTCAAGCTAATGCTATTAAATAAAAGCATTACTATTTCCATATAATTATCCATTGTTTATTATGAAAGAAAAAAAAGAGGATTTTATTATGGTGGAATAGAAAAAAATATGTCAGCCATCTTCAAGAACCGAGAAAATAACAATGAAAAAAGAACTATATATATATGCATTTCTTTAATCTTATGAAGTATTCGAATCCATTATATGTTGAACGATCGGACTAATTATGCACACAAGATCAGTTGGCTCTCATATCCAGTGCCCGTCATCACAAGGGGAGCAACCTTCTTTGGCAATGTCAGTGATTTGAACTCCAGAATCATAAACAACTCCTGTTTTCCAGTCAGGTGGAAGCACATTTTTGGCCCAAATCCACTTGCCATCAAACCCAGATGTCATCACAAATCTAAATTGCAGGGCGCCATTTGGAACTCTGCTCGTGTCCCATACTGCCCCATGGTTCCTGCTCATGAAATTCCAGTTTGAAGACCCAACCTGGAATGGTAAATAGAACAAAATCAGTCTGATAATACAAGCAGATGGTTTTGAGGCTTTTAGCTACTCAAGTTTACTCTCTTTGAGTTGGCCTAACCTGTGCTACATCCATGGCTACTACTTCTGTCAGACCACCTGACTGGATTATGATGATACAGAACAAAAATTGCTGGAAATGATGAATTCTACTTACTTGGTTTCATATATAATCATGTCTATAGCTATATTTAAGATTGTGTGTGTGGCAAATTTCCACTTGTAATGGAATGAGTTGACCATCCTTGTGTATGTTCTGTTATGTATTATAACTCTAGATTGTTTTTATGAGAATTACAGTTCTCCTTTGATTGCTTGTTCTGGCTAATGGATAGTAATCCTTTGTTGCAACAGGTTGAAGCTCTAGCTTTTTTTTGCTTATGTTGTATCCTTTGTGTCACTGGCTGCTTCTGTGGGCCTATTGATACAAGACTCACTGGTGAAATCTGGTTCTTCAGTGTGGACTAGCACTGCAGGTGTCCTACAGTGTGTATTCGTCTTAGTCATGTAAGTTTCTTTTTCTTTTTTTTTTTCAGATTTAGAATTGCAACCATCATCCATCATGTTAGGTTAATTTTGTATAATTATTTCAATCTGACGTTGTCAGGTGCTAGTTTGTACATATGCAACAAAAGGGGAGCTAATTGGGAAAAGAAACATACTATAGGCATCTACGCATTTTTAATTCTACAATGTTAGAAACTTAGAATTGGTCTTTCTACACTATATGAATGTCTTTGATGGTCACCTTTAACTTACCAAAGATCTACTTGACATTTTGGTTATCTTTATAAATGTTTTTACTTGATGTTCATGGATGCTTTCCCTGACTTTGGCTACAAAATAGCAATTTATGATGATACTTGTTTCATGAATCATTAACACATGGATTCTGAAGGCAAGACATTTGAAAGAGGTACTATATGTTTACAATTTTGGTTTAAATTAATTTCTCATTTTATAATCCTTTGATAGGTTGTTTTTTCATCAATTTTTGCTATTAATTTCTTATTGTCTTTCATAAATAATAGTTTTAAATTTTATTTATTATTTAATATATTGTATTTGTAATTTGTTAATAATTATTTATTGCAGCTTCAAGTGACTCAAACTCACCATCAACACAAACACCCTCTACACAAGATTTGGATTGAGAGCTATGAGATGAACTTGTACCAGTGATTTCCTATATATGGTATATTTTGTTTCAAAAATTCAAATGTGACCATCGTACTTTATTTGAGCTTTTGGATTTAGACAATGTGGATTATATTAGTTTTATTACATTTGAAACAATAGTATTATTGGATTATGATTACATACTTTATTCAAGATATTACATTTGAGATTCATTGCAAATCTTAGATCAAGTATTTACTTTGCAATACTAGTTAAACTGGATTTTGCATGAGCAATATTATTTATATTTGATTATTTAAGAAAAATATAAACATTATTTAAATTTAAAGAAATTTGTTAATATTATTGCAACATTAAATATTTTATGACCTATCATTGTCATAGGTAACAATAACTTATGTCACCTATAGTGTGACAATTTATATTTCGTCACCTAAAATTAATTTTTTAACCTTCTTCAGTGACAATTAAAAGTTTTTATGACGTTAGTTATATTGTAACAAATTGATATTTCGTCACCTTAAAATAAATTTTAATTTTTTTAGTGACATTGGAGAAGTTTTTTATTAGTATATGTGACGAAAATACGTCACTTATAGTTTGACGATTTAACATTTTGTCACGTAAAATTACAATTATCACTATCTTTAGTGACATTTGAGAGATTTTTTGACGTTACCTTACTATCATAGGTGACGATATATATGTCACCTAAAGTGTGAAGTCACTAATATTTATAATTTTATCACATATTTTGTGACGTTATCGGTATTTAGTGACGAATATTTGTATTAATTTATGACTTACTCGGACGTCACAAAAAAGTAATCATAACATGACGTTCTTTACTATCGTCACGTGAGATTCGTGAACAGGTGACGAAATAATAATATCGTCACATTTGACCTTTAGCGACGAGGCAAAGGTAACGAACGTCGTGACAACATAATTTTCGTCATAGAAATATATTGGTGACGAAAAATTAATATTTTGTGACATTAGTTCATGCGTCACAAATTGCTAAATTTGTTGTAGTGAAATAAGAATCTTGTTTGCAAGCATTAACCACCTTGGCCAATGATATAGATTAATATTGCTCCTTAATTAGCTCCTCCAACCAAAACCATCTATAATTTTGCTGTTTTAGTTTTCACCTTTTCCTTATTTCTTCTTTTTCTTCAAGGTTTTCTTTTTTCTCATTTCTTGGAGAGTTGATGGCCAGATGAAACTTTTACCCTCTAATTAAGTTGGATCCAATCATTAAGGTTGTTATTCTCAATCACTTTAACTAGACAACAATTAATAGTTTTAATAGTTTTAATCATATCTAGTGCAATTTTAATAGTTTTAATATTCAATTCACCGGAAAAGAATAATTGAATGTTAAAATTTATGGCAACTAGGGGGGGTTGTGAAACCCAAATTTTTCATACTTTATTCCTTATTTGGAAAATTAAAAAATAATTGAGAATTCAGAATAATGTTATGCAGGCTCGAAACCACCGAAACACTCGGGATTGTAACGTGGGGCCCAACGACATGTAAACTGAGGTAAGGCTCTAAGCCTGAGAATTACTTAAGAATTACATGTATAAACATGAAATGATGTGTAGAAGTGAAAACTAAGGTATTGGAATTGAAAAAGTTAGTAAAACTTGAGTTTACGATAAACCAAGAAAAAACCTAGTAAGAAAAATAAATTCGGAATAAATTCTAGAAATTCCCGAAAATTATTCTGAGACCATAGGAAATTAATATAAGGTATATTTAACATGGAGAATGAAAATCAAGTGAAAATATGGAGGTTTCGGGGATCAAATTAATTTTTAAAGTGAACCAAAAATCTTAAGACATTTTGCTCGATATTGACCAAATAGCGCAAAATAAGCTCAATCAGAGAACTTTTCTTAAACAAGTGACCCTCAAATTTTTATGAGATATACTAGGGACATAGTATAACACTTGGGAAGTGAGAATTTAGAGGAAATTGAACTAAAAATAATTTTTATGAAATAAAAAAAGTTAAGAAATCGGCACTGATAGGAATACAACTTAAGTAAAAAATTTAAAAAGTTAAAAATTAGTCCATATTTTCACGTTTTTGGGGTGTCACAGAGGGGGGAGTTTTCACACCCCATCCACAATAATTCTTAGGCTTTATAAGGATACATTTCCTACAATTATTTATATATATGTATATATATATATATATATATATATATATATATATATATATATATATATATATATAAACCTAAGCTTATTAAGACCCTATTTGGTTTTAAATAGGGTTATTATGCCACACAATTAGATTTTTCACATGCCACATTTACAATTTTATTTAGCTTTTTATTTTTTAATTTTAATATAATATCTTTAATAGTCACTTTATCACTCTTCTTACCATCACCGCTAGGAATGAATCCGAACGCATAACCATTTAACATAGTCTCACAGTCACCACTATTTTCAATCGCATCGCCAATCAAAACAAATATTAAGAGTGAGTTTGGATGGATGATGAGATTAGCTCCAGTAAGATTGAAAATGGTAAAAAGACCATTAAGGATATATATTTTAATAAAATAAAAAAAATGTAAGAATAAAGGTAGATGGGTAATTTCACTATCTTACTATTTTGTCTTTTTTTTTTTTCTTTTTTACTACCTCGCTCTAGGGCCTATTGGGCATCCAAATGAAACCTAAATCTCTCATCTAATGTGAAATTGGAATCCATCTCTACTTAGAGTTGTAAACACACCATTTTCTCGAAGATTTTTGTCTTGCGTCTTAATTTGTATAACCATAAGTACTCTTAGGATTAATTAGATAATTAGGTCATTAACGTTAACTGAGATTATTTTATTGATTAGATTAATTTATTAATTAGGATTGTTTTATTATTGTAGTTTAATTAATTTGATTAATTTTAATTCTTTGGTTAGGATAGGATAATTTTAATTTTGGGTAAATTTTATCTAGGTCCTTAAGGTTTTACCCTAATCCAGTTTTAGTCCATTAGTTTCAAAAATAAATACTTCACCCTAAATTTTTTATTTCGCAGGACAAATTAATCATTCTATTAATCAACAATTAAGTCAGTAGTTAAAAATTTAATGTTGAGACCACTTTACCCCTTAAACTATTTGAAATGTTTTAAATATTCAAGCTAATCAATAATTAATAAAGAAATACTAAGATATAAGGCTTTTAAAGGTTAGTTTTTCTTTTTCTTTTTGTTTATTTATTTACTTATTATTTATTATTTATTATTTTTGTTTTTTATTTACTATTTTTTTATTATTTTTATTTATATTTTTGTCCGTAGTCTTGAACAATTTCTACAACAATCGACGAAAAGTTAGCAACTAAGAACATGTATAAAAACAACAACAATATGTTACTTAGTACAGTACCTAATAAATAAAATAATAAACAATAAATTTAAAAAAAATAAATAATAAGTAAATAAAAAACAAAAAATAAGTTAAAAAGATCAAAGAAAACTAACCTTTAAAACCTAGTAGCTCTTAGTATTTGCTTATTCATTGTTGATTGGTTTGAGCATTTAAAGCACTCCAAATGATTTAAGGGTAAAATGATCTCAATATTAAACTTTTAGTTGTTAACTTAATAGTTGACTAATGGAATGAGTAACTTATCATGCGAAATAGAAAAGTTTGAGACAAAGTGTCTATTTTTTAAACTAATAAACTAACGTTGGATTAAGGTTAAATCTTAGGGACTTAGATGAAATTTACCTTTTAATTTTTAGGTTATTAGTATTGTCTTTAGCTTAGGTTGTTTTTAGATTGTTATAAAAAAAATAATAAGAAGTAAAAAAAATGGAAAAAAAGAAAGAAAAACAACAAAAAGGGAAAAAAAAGATATTATCATTATCGAGAAGGGGATAATTATGTTAATATCGAATAATTAACATGGAAGGGGAATCTTATAGAAATTCAAACTGCACACAGAATTCATTATCATTATCGGTCATTATCTCAAAAAAAATTGTTAGTAATTAGAAAAACAAGAAAAAAATCTATAAAAATGATACAAGGAAGCACAATAGCGTACTAGTACACAGAGAGATGAGCGAAAACACAAGCAAGTGGTTTCCAAAATTCCAGAAGCCAAATTCCACAACCAGAATTCATCAAAAAATTAAAAGGTCAAATGTTTTTGTATTAATTTGTACATTTATCTTTTAGTCCTTGAACTTATTTTTAATTATAATTGAGTCTATCTCTTCATTAAACTATTTAATTAGAAGTAAGGTCTAAACTAAATTAAGGTAGGAGACCACCACTTAATTAAACACTTTTTAATTAAACCCAATGTTTCATTTTAATTAAGACACTTTCAATTAAGTTGTTTTAATTAAACACATTTAATTAACCACATTTATAAAACTATTAAATAAGTCCCATAGAAAATTTTAAATTTCTCAAACAAACTCAATTCGTTTCAATCCATTTAATACTCTTATGTGTGTGACCCATTTGGTTTCCAACATTTAGAAAATAAATTAAATCATCATTTAATTCATACATCAAGATAGGTAACTACCGATATATCATGACCACCTAAATGTTAGAAAAGTAAAAATGGTTTGACTTATCCTATTCATATGTACTATCTCAACATAATTCAATCATTTCATTATAATATCTCAAAAATTAATTAAGTATGGTGTTGGGTCTACTTTATGCATATTTCCATTTTTATGCTTATGCTTATGCTTCCAATATTAACTTAATAACGTAATTGACTTGGCTAAGGACTTAAGAGTTAATACAAGTTTAGATTATCGAGATTTGTCTGTTAAGTCATTCAAGGTGATGAATCTTCATCTTGACTATTCATCCATCTTCATGTGCTTAATGACACACCCTAAGTCACCATTTTTAGGCATTTGACATCCAAACTCGTAAACGTGAAAATAAAGTGTTATAATTCATACAAAACATGACTTTACATCTCAAGTCAAATGACTGTTTACATTACTTGAAACATAAGAGCATATTTCACAGACACTCGAGTGATACCATCAAATTGAGCACTAATAGCGGGTCATATTTAGTGAACATATTCTCTAATAAGCAATCCACATACTATCCTCAAATAACCTTATATTTCAACCTATGAGATCGGTCAACCTATGAGATCGGTTGCTTACTTCACAAGTATGGAGGCTTAGCATGTAAAAATCTTTACACATTATCAATAATTGTCTTTATAGTACAATGACTATAAACAGGTTTGGATCAATGCTTTGATGCATAAGGATCTTCATAATTGTAACACTTTATGATTCCTTTGCAAGGCTATTATGTTCCTTCTTTTTTTTGTTTATGAGAGGTACAAGGAAGGAGTGAGTAACCGAACCTTGGACCTAAACCCTCATAAAGAATAGTAACTACCACTAGGCCAAGTCATAATTGTTTATGTTCCATGGGCTTTATCTTCATATATTTAATAATCACAATTATTTACAATACTTTTGGATAAATAAATGCCTTAATATTATTAATTATAACTATAAATAATAATAGTTCAAATATAAAATAACTAAATAGTGTCAATCACAATTAAAACTTAATTGGCTTGAAGGGCTTACACTATCACCTTTACCATACTCTCCTTTACAATATCCCAATACTTTTCACAGAAATCCCCATTGATCTTGACCATCCAACCCTAAGACCTTTTGTGATGACCCAAAATTTTTCATTTTGAAAATTTATCTCGAAAATACGAGATAATATTTCTTTAAAAAATATTTATTAAATAAATATATATATATAAATATATAAATAATATATAATGTATTTAATATATAGATATTTTTCTGTATATAATATAATATAAAAATATAAAATATCTATAGATATTTATGTATATATTATTATTATTATTTTATATTAATATACATAGATATATATAATAGAAAGTAAAAAAATAAAAATAAAAGTTCAGTCGGTGGGAAATATCCCACCAACTTAACCTTAAGCTTCCTCTATTAACAAAGGAAGCTAACTGGAAAAAAGGGAGATGAAAGAGAAAGGACAGGGGAGAGAGGGCCGACGTCGGCCAACCGAGGAAAGGGAGAGAGGCGTAGATTTGCGAGAAAAAAAAAGGGTAATGTCGTGAAGAAGAAGAGGCTCAAGCTTGTCGCCTCCAACCCCATGCGTCGCGGGGCCGTATGAAGTTGTTGGATGCGGAAATCAACCGAGAACCAGCCGACAAGGCCAATCGATGAAGATAAAGGCTGAACCGGTTCAGACCAGTTCAGTAGAAAAGAAATTGGCTGAACCAGTCCGAACCGGTTCTGCCAAAAAAATGGAGAAAATTTAGTGATGTCTCAGTTTAAGGATAAATCGGTAAACGATCGGATTTGACCATTTTAATTTTTTGAAAATTTATTTAAATTTATATTTGACTGAAACTGACCCAATTTAAATATATAAACGTGTAGCGCGACAATAGCCAAGGAACACGAGTTCGATCAAGTCTCGATTTGTGTGCTATCATGGAATCTTGGGTAAATGAACCTCACTTACTAGAACTTGCATTGATATACGAGCTAAGTTTAATTGTATGAGTTGCGGGTTAATCCTGTACAAATTGCTTTATATTTTGAATCGAACCTTTGATATCGTAAATGTTTTGTTTGAACTTTTCGAAGAAATATATGAACCTTTTGATCGATTTGAAATATGAAACGTATTAAATCAATTGGATTGAAAATATAAATTGTTCTCTACTTTGGAGGCTGGGTAATGAGTAATTGTTACCCGGTCTTATTGTAAAAATTTCGTAAATTGTCTATATGTTTCGAACTAAGGCACTTGTGTTATCAGAAATGTGATTTCAATTCATTTTGACATATTTAGAACCTTACGATGATTTTCATACATTAAAATCATTGCATGACATTGTATGAGAGATTTAAAAACTTGCACAGATTTTATATGTATGCATGTATTGCTTTATAATCTCATTTCACATTTGTTTTGGACTAATTGGAGCATATAACTTATTTAGCTTATTCTTAGTGTTTTTGATTTAAGTATAAACTGTTTTTCGTCCTGATTGTTACATGACTTTTGAAAACGTGATTTTCGAATGTTTATCGTTTATGGACATTTTAGCTATGTTATTCACGATAGATCATAAAGAAACAGCCTTGAGTTTACGACTTTTATACGGATAGTTTGGCTTGTCCAACATTGTCGTGACAGGTTTCGATTCTGGCTAATAATTAGGACTGGAGACTTTCGGATCTGTGACCATAAGTAACACTTTAGTTTTTGAGGTATTTTCAGCTCACTGAAAGCTACAGTAAGAAAGTTTTATCGGGATATACTTGTTGACTTCATCTATATTCTTATGATTCAATCATCAAACTTTGTAAATAATATATCGAACTATATGGTTTCGAAATTGTTTTCTTATATATGAACATGATACGAATTAATCTCTTTGATGCGTGATAGCATTGATGGATTAAATTGGGTTCTAGGGCAAAAACAAATGATGTCCAAAGATCCTAAGTGTTATAAGTATGTGAAAATATCGGTGATAAGATCATTGAAAAAGATATGTTCTTATATGAACCTTATTTTGAATTACAATTGCATCTCGATGCATATTATGATTTTGTGGGATTTAGAAAGCTTGCATTGGTTTATATTTGCATTAAAAAAACTTTAAAATCTCACTTATAACATGTTTTGAAAGTATGTGAGGTATACGTCTCTATGTTTTGGATTTAAGCTAACTCTGCTTTTATCCACATTGTGATTAGAAGTGACTTCAAAACATGCATTCTGGTAGCTTTTACAGCTAAACGTTTTCCTTTAACTGACAGACGATAATAGTTAGTCATAACCATTTTCGGCCCCTGCTAGCGGGGTATATAATAGTTAGCAGTAATGTAACTTGCTATTGGCAATATAAATAGCAAATATTTTGGCCCTTGCTAACAGGACATAATAGTTGGCAATGTTTTGGTCCTTGCTAATGGGGTATATAATAGTTGACAATGTTTCGGCTATTGCTAACGGGGTACATAATAGTTAGCAATGTTTCGACCCTTGTTAACGGGACATAATAGTTGGCAATGTTTCGGCCCCTGCTGACGGGGAATATAATAGTTGGCAATTTCGAGCCCTACTAACAGGTTATATATTTCGAGATTTTGATATTTCCCCGATCACGGGTTAAAATAATGATCATAAGTAATGTGTTTCAGATTTTGAAATATACTTTGAAAAATGTTATGAAATGTTAAAAAAATGTTTTAAAGTATAAAATATGTTTTTCAGAAATGTTTTACAAGAATGAGCATAGTTCACATAACATATCCTAACAATATGAAATAAATATATTGTGACCCCTGCTAACATGGATGATAATAGTTAATGATGTAGCCCCAGCTGACGGGATATAATAGTCAGTAATGTCTCTGCTATTGGATTAGAATAGTTAGCAAAGAAAGTATGATATACGTTTTGAATTGTGAAGTATATTTTGGAATAAGAACTATGTTTTGAACTATGAAGAGGGTTTCGGAATATAAAACATGTTTCGAATATATGAATATATTTCAAAGTGATATATTTCGAACAAGAAATATGTTTCAAATATAAAATGTATTTCAGATAAGGAATATGCTTCAAATGTGAATATGTTTCAGATACGATACATGTTACGAATAAGGAAGATGTTCCAATATAGATTATGTTCGAAATAAGATGTGTTCGATGTGTGATAAGTTTTGAATATAAGTTATGTTTTGAATAAGAGATATTTTCGATATATGGATACTTTTTTATATGTGATATGATTCAGATTATGTGATATGATTTTGAGAATGGTTGTGTCTGAAGGATGAATGTGGATTGCATTAAACTTTGATTTTCTGCATTCAATTATATTTCGAATTTTGAACTTCTATGGGTATATTTAGTTTGGATGATTAGGTTTGATGGTCAATTAAGGTATTTCAAAATATCTTTCTGCTTAAAAAACTTGACAACGTCTAGATAATATTCTAGTTCGTAAATCCAGGAAAAGTGTGACTTTCGATAAGTTTTCGAATTGTGATTCGGATAAGTGATAAGAAAGAATGATCGAATGAGAATGCGTTAGACATGCATTAGAAATTCAGTATTTTGTATGCTATTACTTTGTGCTTGTGTGATTTACTTACTGAGCTTTTCCCAAAGCTCACGCCCCTCTATTTTCCATCATAGGTTCAGACTAGAAGTGCATAGACATTGATATCGGTATCGGTTTCGAAGTAAATGCTTCGAGATCTCGCAACTTATATCGGTATATTTATTTATACTGTTTAATTGTACTTATTTTCAGACAATTACCCTTCAGTACATATGTCGGAATGTGTATTGAATCAAGATATGATTAGAAAAGTTAATAAAAAATTAGACTGAGACCTTAGGTTCATTACCTTAAACCCAGTTAGGTAGTTTGAGATTTAGAAATATTGTAAGACTGTTCTGACATGATAAACAAGTGTTAAAAGAAAAATGAAAAATTTAGTCCAAATTTTTATACTTCTATAATAAATTATTGAAAATTCGCGTCTTCGGGTTATGACACCTTTAGAGCTCCAATTCAAACAATACTTTCATAATTTCATCCTCTACAATCTCTCTTACTAGGTCCCTGTTCATCTCTTCATTCACTGGCTTAAGTACAACCTCCAGTATATCATCCCAATCCCCTTCCCCAACAATAATGAATAACTCTTCACAGTATCCATAAAACTTATCCTTTGTTGTTTCCTCATCTTCAGTCCATTCCATGTATCACCTTTTAAACTCAATATTTTGTCCCGCTTTCTCTTTTGAATAGTCTTTCGGTGAAAATATTTTTTATTTTAATCTACATATTGAGGCCTGAGGATAAGAATTGCGCAATAAGTTTAAGTTTCTGTTTGACACAGCTTATGAAAGCATTTTTCTAGCGCAAAAACAGGAATCAAATGCTTGATTCTCAATTTTTAAGATTTTTATCTTATGTAAGAGGCAAATTTGAACTTTAAGACAAAATTATAAATCAAAACTTTTTCAAGAAATACTAATTTTAATAATAATTATTTAACTTTCTTTTACATTTTTACTTTACATTTTTAAAATTCACAAAATTATAAGGAGAAATATATTATTTCTCACTAAATTTTTGTTTTGTTTAATTTTTCTATCACTTTCATTTGTTTTATTTTCGTTCTCATTAACAAAAATAATTTGTTAGTCTATTTATTTGTTTCCCATAAAAACTTAATAAAGTTTATTATTTTATTTTTCGTTTATTAAAAATATAATTAAACAATTTTTAACATTTTACCTATATTTGGACTAAATTTATCAAATACTATTTTAAATTCTCTTAACAACACTTTTAACACAATTTTTCTTGAATAGCATTTTTTATAAAAACTTCAACTAGACTAAACAAGCAATAAAACTTGCAATAATAACAAGTCAACTTCCCAAAAAAAAAAAATTATGAAAGCATGTCCTAAGTTTTTGTTGGGGAAGAGATGAAAGCCATGAAATATTTATTAGTTGTATAATTGTTAGGACCGTTAAATCAATGTGGCATACAACTTTGAAGCTGATAAATAATTGTGAATAATTTAGAAAGAGAATGAGAACAAAAGGATTTAGTTATAGATTTATTAGGTAGATCCAAATGAGAAAAGAATGTTAGAAGAGATCATGAATTATTATTATTATTATTATTATTATTATTATTATTATTATTATTATTATTATCAAAACCGTGCTTGCTTAAGAAGATTTTGTGCTGGCAAAGAAGCTGCATTGTGAGACAGATAAAATAAAGAAGTCAATGTCTTTGAGTAAATTTGGTCGATTCCATTCATAAATTACAATGGTGAGACAGAGCATGTGTATTCCATTGAATATAATGGGTACATGCATGACTGCATGATAAGTTGTTCGGTACATGCATGATTGCATGATAAGTTGTTCTCCTCTTTTGAAAATGCTATCACAATTCTCCTCTAGGACAGAAACAGCAAAACCCCCATCAATAATTTTCCTGGCCCATTTTCATACAAAAAACAAACAGACTTTCAGAAGATACATACCCTAGAGAAAACTATGATCATTTCCCCTCCTTATCTCCCTAAATATAATTCAAATAGAATCATGGTGTAATTGTTGTGGAGAGGGCTAGTTTGTGAAAGATATTCATGAACTTATAATGAAGGGGACACCTAAGAAGAACATGAGATTGTAATGGAGGCTGCTTGGCAAAAAATTTAAGCATCTAGCCTAGTTAAAATCAACTAAAAATAAGTGAAAGAGTTGAATTTGAATATAAAACCATACAAAATTTAGTATTTAATAAATATGATATAGTATCACTTTAACAGATTTTCACTATATTTAGATAAAGACATGGAAAATTATCAAGTACGCAACAAGTTTTAAATGAATTACAAAATAAAATATAAGCTCTCAATACCATGTTAATTACCGGTGCAGTCTAACTAAATCAATTGACAATGGATGCCAGGGCCTTTAAAACCACATGAAACTAATTTTTTAACCAAATGGTACAACAGCACTTTAGCACGGAGAAACTGGACCCTCTGAATTCTTAGCTAAAATCAGACCCGCTTCAACAACTAAGACTTAAAAGGGTCCATATCAAGCAAGCTCGACTTCTACAACCTGGAATCCATTAGGTGTACAAGAGCTGCAGCCACGTTTATGATAGGAACCAATACTTTAGTAGACCCAGACTTGTCCCTGGGTCCGAAATGGTCGCAAGCTTACGGGAACAAGAAACAACAACAGCGGAAAAGAAAATATATGTTTATTTATTGCAGGACCCCTTTTCTTTTCCTAGCTCGGAAGAAAATAGTACTCCATTAATTTCTGTGAAATACGAATCACTAAATTAATTCGTATTCCAAACTGGTCATATGATAGTATGTCAGATTGAATTACGTAGTCATTCTTTTAAATAATGAGCATTCTTTTATAAAAGCTTCAACTGATTCATACATATCAGTAGTATGCTTGTGATAAAAGAAAACTAATGACAATAGGGTTTGTCGACCCTATGCTTTGGATGCAATAATTAATTTTGTAGTATTTGTGCTAGTTTTTATACGAAACTGCACTTGCATAAAATGTTAGTATTGTTGTAATGAAACAGAAGAACTATACCACTTTGATTCTTTGTCCCCATTACCTTACTAAACAACTTATTATTTTCTTTATACATACGACAATACATACTTGTATATATACATATATGTATATTATATGTATGCACGGCATACATGTATGTGAAAAAAAAAACAAAAATATATATGTACAATTTATAAGTGTTTTAATTGGTTATTTGTTTTCAACTTCACTTTCTTATCATATGAACAAATAAATTAACTGGAATGTATTCCCTTCTTTCTAATTTCATGTAAATAAAGAGAAATTTTATAATAGTGTCGACCTTATTGTAAGGTCAATATATTTTATACTTATTTTAAATTTATTTTAATGTTAAAAATATCATAAACATATAAGAATAAATGTAAAATTAATATCAATAGACGTAATTACATGATAAGAAGTATAAATATATGATAATAAATGTAAATAAATGAAAATAAATGTAAACATATAAAAATAATTGTAAATTTAATGCTAATAGGTATAAAATAAGTTAACCTTATCATAAATAAATATCAACACATAAAAAGAAATAAAAAATTTTAAAATAAGTATAAAATATGTCAACTTTATAATAAGGTGGACCTTGCTATAAAATTCCCCATAAATTAAATATGTATAAAAAAGAAATTAATTTATTATTAGTTATGTTGGTAGAGAATTTTTAGGGAAAAAATATTAATAATTAATTAATTGTGTTAAAAATGGGAACAAGGCATCATAAACTATATATATATATATATATATATATATATATATATATATATATATATATATATATGTACCCTTTTCATTGGTCCTCATTAATAAACAATGTTGGTATTTTTTTGTGGTACTAAATTAATCATCAAGTTGTAACAATATAGGTATTTTTTATAATAGTGAAAAAGATTATTAATATAATTATTAGTATTAGTATTTATATCACACATGTACCAAAATAAAGTGATATACAGAAATAATTTTGTAGTTAGAATGCTGGTGGAATGAAATAAATATTAATCAAGAAAACATTGCTATATTAATTCTAGGTAGGCAGTTAGATAGGATTGTTGAAACAAGATGACACTGTTAAAATATAGAAGAGAATCTGAAGTCTTTAATTATGTTGAAGTATTTCGTGGTTAGCTGTATGCATTAAAATGAAAATACATTCTTCCAAATAATTGCTTTCATTATTGTTTTAATAGAAGCCATATTAATTTCCCATTTATTGTGTTATAGAATTGCATAACAATACACAAGATCATTAATTTTATTTTATATTGTTTTGGTTTTGTGCATGATTAATGTTTGTTGATGATGATCTCAATTCTGAATTCTCAACTCAACACTTTGAGTTCATTATTGGAAGCATTTAAATGATGGATCCTATAAATAGCATAGTACACCAAACATACTTTTAAGTTTTAATTATAATACAAAAACAAAAGCCAAAGCCAAAGCCAAAGCCAAAGCCAAAGCCAATGTCCCAGTGTCCAAACTCTGTTGCTGATCTGGAATTTAAGCCAAGAAAAGTGGGAGCGTGGAGACAGGTCAGGCGAAGGCGATCCGGGGACATGGCGAGGAAGAGGGATATGTGGAATGGAAGTGTTCCTTCTGTAAAGGAAGGGTGGGGCGTGGGGGCAAAGGAAAGGCTTTAAGACAAACCCATCTGCCACATCTTCATGTGCATTCATTAATCAATGTGCGTGAATGAAATAAAAAGCAAAGGAAAAGCTTGATTCTTGTGGCTTACGAGAGAAGAGAAGAAGTAGAAGACTCACTCTCTTTTCTTTTTCTTTTTCTTTTCTTGTGCTTTTCCTTTTTCCACCCCAGAAATAAATTATCATCTCTCTCCATTTCATTCAATTACCATTTTCTCCCCCTTTCTCTTAATTGCTTTCGTACGTCTTAATCCTTATCTTGGAAGTTACATATTCGTACAAAGACAAAAAAAAAAAAAAATTGATTCTACGTATACAATAGCGACTAAAAATGTACTAAGGTATTCCAAACTATGATTTGGTAGTACTTGTTGGTCAGCTCAGCTCCATGGTTGCGTGCCCACCTACTAATTTGTATTCACATTCGATCAGGTTTCTGAATAACAAATTGCGATAATTAAAGTGATGAATTAAAAATTGAAAATGGATAAATGGCAGTACAAGCCTATGTTGAATTATATGTCATAATAATTTATGGCAAGGGAATTGGTTCTTTCATCTTTGTTTCCTTGAGTACATCATGTTTAACAAATGGATGAATACGTGCTTTTAAACTAAGAAATGAATGTCCATCTCCTGTGCTCTGTGCAGTTAAGTATTAGCATAAATAAAGAATCCAAGTACAGTCTTTAAATCAATCACAGCTTAGGAAACCAAAAGAAGGTGAAAGCAAACAATGGAAGATGGGGAAAAAGGAAGGCTAAAGCCTTTATGTTCCCAAAGTACATTGTAGCTCACCATATTTCTGAGCCATAAAATCACCATCAAGTAGTAGTAGTGGTAGTACTCCTAGGGCTTCAGTCTCAGAAATTTGTGGGCACCATAACCCGCAACTGCCCTAATGGACCATAATGTGTTAGTAATTGACAATTCATGGGATGGAAAAAAGCACTCAAACAATTTAGGAGGCGAAGGAGTTTTAGGTAATACCACAGTCATCGGAAATAAATAACTGGAAGAGCTTTCTTACACTATCTTTGCTTACTTTTGGGGCAATTTGCTTGTGTCTTGTCCTCACAACCACCCCCCCCCCCCCTCCCCAATCTTTCACTCCGTTAGTTGAACCGGAGGACCCGTGATGGCTCACCGCATTTATCCGGGCAGACTAATTCACTCACCGGATAAACCAGTTTATGGAATAAAAATAAAAATAATTTCTTTTTTTTAACTGTAAAAGTAGTCCCCATGAGAACACACAGCATGGCATTGTGAAGAGAGAGAATCTAAAATAGTGTGGTGCCAGCTCTGAAGTCGAAGGATCAAAGCTTTCTCTGAGCTGAGGTCAAAGCTGGCAAATTAATATTTTCTTTTCTTTTATAAGGCCGGGCTCTCTCCACTACCTTACCTTATTTACTACTCTTCATATCAATACAGATTTTAAATCTGCTCTTTCCTCCATTCTTTTCTCCACCACTTACTTCCCATTTTCCCTCTCTCCTCCTATATTTATACTTTCTTCTCTTTATATTTTCTGCAAGGGGAAAAAATGTGCTTGCTTTGAGAGAAAGAGATAGAGGTTGATGGTTTATTGATTTTGATTCTTCCTCTACAAGGATAGATAGCTAGGGAAAACAACCATGGCTGTTTCTCCATGTTTGAGTGGTAATGATCAGAAGAAACACTGGTGGCTTACCAATAGAAAGGTAAAAGCCTTGATCTTTGACCCAGTCTGCAACACAGTTTCATTTTTTTTTGCTCTTCTTTCCATTTTCCTTCATTTTTTTCGAATGGGATTCTTTTAAAAAAAAGGCTTATAATATACATTGATCTGTGCAGCTTGTAGATAAGTACATTAAGGATGCAAGGTCCCTCATTGCATCGCCAGAAGAAAACGAGATCGCATCAGCTCTCAATCTTCTTGATGCAGCTTTGGCTCTGTCGCCTCGTTTTGAGAGCGCTCTGGAACTGAAAGCGAGATCTTTGCTCTATCTGAGGCGTTTCAAGGATGTAGCTGACATGCTTCAAGACTACATTCCCAGTCTCAAACTGTCCAGCGAGGACTCTGGCTCAGTTTCCTCTGAAAACTCCTCTCAACAGCTGTCCAGGGAGCGAGTGAAGCTTCTCCCTTCTAACAATTCGTCGTCGGACTTCCCGCTTCGTGACCCTGACCCATCTTTCAAGTGTTTCTCTGTCTCGGACTTGAAGAAGAAAGTCATGGCGGGGTTGTGTAAGAACTGCAAGAAAGAAGGACAATGGAGGTAAAGTTGCAGTCTTTAGTCCGTTGATTTTTGTTTCATTTTCTTCATTTTAGTTTTCTTGTTTATTGGGGTTGAGGTCTGCTTTTGATGGTTTTGTTCAATTAAGCAGAGGACATGTTGTATTCTGTTGGCTTTGAGTAATTGCGGAGGCAGCCAGCCTTGAAGGAATTTCCAACTACCAACTCTTGAAAATGAGGACCAACTATAATATTAATTAACAATATTATAACAACAAAAATATTCTAAGACTATCTGAATTTTTATTTGGAGTAGGGAGCTGTAGCCTTAGGGGACAAAATGTCCTCAAAATTGCCTTTTTTAGATTTATTTTCGGAAAATTGATATTATTTTGGGTAAAAAGTTGCCATCAGCCCATTACTGAACTAAAAAAACCAAAGCAAAAGAGGGTGCCCCTCCATACTGGCGTGCGGTGCAGATGCTAAATGCTATCCTATCCTAGGCAGACAAGTCTTGAACCATGGCGTTGGAAATTAAAGGTTGACAGCTTTAACGAAAATCTTGTGAGACAAAAATAAATAAAACAAATATTTTTTGGTATAACCCAGCTTCACATGGATTCAGTGATTAATTTCATTTGCCTTGGTAAACAAAATAAACAGCTTTATTTTATTTTTGCTTTGGGTTTATGCATCCAAGTATTTTTAAACATGAGTTTTAACTCAATCTCACTTGAAACTCATTTTTTATTCACAGGTATTTAGTTCTAGGGAAAGCATGTTGCCACCTAGGTCTGATGGAGGACGCCATGGTTCTCCTCCAAACAGGCAAACGCCTCGCTTCCGCCGCATTTCGCCGTGAAAGCATTTGCTGGTCCGACGACAGCTTCTCCTTCCCCACCGCGATCACCACGTCAGATATCTCCTCTGCCGCGACGCCTCCTTCCACGCCTCCACGAAATCCCACCTCTCTTTCCGAATCCGAAAACATTTCCCAGCTTCTATCCCATATCAAGTTCCTCATACGCCGTCGAACCGCTGCCATTGCCGCCTTAGATGCTGGCCTGTACTCGGAAGCCATTCGCCATTTCTCCAAAATCGTAGACGGTCGCCGCCCTGCCCCTCAAGGCTTCCTTGCGGAGTGTTATATGCACCGAGCCTCTGCTTACAAGGCCTCTGGTCGAATAGCTGAGTCAATCTCAGATTGTAACAAAACCCTTGCTCTTGATCCAACTTGCATCCAAGCACTTGACACCAGGGCCTCACTTTTCGAAACCATTCGCTGTTTACCTGACTGTTTGCACGACCTTGAACACCTGAAACTGCTTTACAATTCCATCTTGCGAGATGGGAAGCTTCCAGGTCCTGCCTGGAAGCGTCACAATGTGAGGTATAGGGAGATTCCGGGGAAGCTCTGTGCATTAACAACAAAAATTCAACAATTGAAGCAGAGGGTTGCTTCTGGGGAGACCGGAAATGTCGATTACTATGCATTGATTGGTTTGAGACGTGGGTGCTCGAGGTCTGAATTAGAGAGGGCTCATTTGCTGCTGTGTTTAAGGCACAAGCCGGATAAAGCTACCTACTTTATTGATAGATGCGAGCTCGCTGATAAGCGTGATCTCGACTCGGTTAAAGACAGAGCCAAGATGTCTGCTTTGCTTCTGTACAGATTGCTTCAAAAGGGTTATGCCAGCGTGATGTCTACAATTATGGATGAAGAAGCGGCTGAGAATCAAAGGAAGAAAGCTGCGGCTGCTTTACAAGCAGCACAGGCAGCAATTCAAGTACAGCAAATTCAACATTCTAACTCTAAATTGGAACCTGAAACTAGTTCCACTTCTTCTGCAAATGCATCAGATGTTGCGGGTTACAATAACAGGGCCAATTCCAGTGAAAACAAAGCCGCAACAACTACTTCCAATGCAAATGTGTTTCAAGGTGTATTTTGCAGGGATCTTGCTGCAGTTGGGAATTTGCTATTACAAGTTGGGTTTAATCGTCCACTTCCAGTGAAGTATGAGGCACTAAGCTGCTGAGTTTTGCATGGTGGTGTACGTAAAAATTTTCTTGAGATGTTACAGGCAGAAGAATCTCTGGTTCATTTTCCCTGTTTGTACAAAAAAAGATAAATTTTTAGTCCCCCGGTAAATTTTTTCGTCCTTTTCTATTATGTACTACATGTACAGAATTCTTCACTATTGAACTTCTACTTTTTGGAACATTTCCTTAGCCTCGAATTCAAATGCCCTGAAAATAAATGTAGGGAGAAGCTACTGGGTTTTGGCTTCTCTTGTATGTCTTATCTGTTGGCATTTAATTTTTCTCTGCTCTGTTTATCCACGGACTGACATGTCTGACATCCCACTAGATTTCCTTTATTGGCTAGCTCCACCTAATCTTTCACTCTGTCCACTCCAGTTAGTCAAATTCTCGGTGTTGATAAGAGTAGGGATGCGAGCACCCCCTCCCACCATTTGCATTGCAGGGGCTTCGTGGCTTTGAGTGCATCGTCGTCTATTTAAACGTGGCTTAGATTGAACTGGCGAAACCTGTGAAAAGAAAAAGACAATCTAGAGTCACCCGTAGAGGGGGTAAAGGGGTGTCAGGTTTCTGCCTTATAAACAGAGAAAAGGATCTAACCTACACTCAATACGAGAAAACGAAGGGCTTTAGAAAAGGTAATGTCAATTCAACCCATGCCTTTGCCCTCATCTGCATTCTGGCCTAATGCATCGGCCTTCTAGGCATAGTTTTTCATGCAAAGACTATACTCCATCGCAATCTTTTGGCGGATGGGTAGGTTGGGTGTACGATAAAATTATAAATAATAAAATAATTTAAAATTATTTTCTTAATAAAATAATTTTATCCTATCAAAATTTTATTTTGTTCTCCTCCTTTCGTAGCACTGACAGGCATCGTCGTCTCAAATTGAGCATCAGTCTACATAGTTGCATATGAATTATGATGAGTCAGCAGTAGTAAAAGCATTTTGTCGAGGAAGACCGTGGTACAGCAAGCAAATTCTCATCGACCGTAATCATAAAGGTTTTATTGCTATCAAAAATTGATGTGAGATAGTTTGATTGGTAAATTTTTTATAGTAATAGTCATAGTTATCAAATTTGTACTATATCTCATAAAGGATATGTATAGCACAATTCGTTTCTATTTATTATAAGATTGATTCGTGTTCATACAAATAATTAGTTTTTATTATGAATTGGTAACATATCTATCGATATACAAGTAAATCGATACATATCATACGATATATTAATCTGACTTAATTAGTTAAAAATACAATTTTAATAGTTTTTTAACAAAAAAAACTTTAAAACATATTCTCTACTTAATTTAATCTTAATTTTTTAAAAAAAAATTTAAACTTTTAATTAGTAAATTAAAATTAAAATATACAAAAATTATTTTAAAATATATATTATTAGTAATATGTTAAGAGTTTGAAAACAATCATATTTCTTGTTTTCATTATATACTCACTAACCATATTAATTATGTATAATACTTTTTATTTTTTATTTATCTTACATATTTATGTATTATTTATAATTAATTTTAGAATTATTTACTGTATTTTACAATATTATACAATATTCGATACTCAATTTTTAAGAATAAAATTTTTATTCACAATACGTATATCAATTTAATAACTATGGTAATAGCTTGTCTTATAAGACTATAACCATCACTTGAGTCTTTGTAAAAATAAATAAACAAATTGGAAAGAGGTAAGAGACTTAAAATCAGTAGGCACAATAAAACCCATTATTCTAATTATTCTAATTATTCCTACTCATGTACATTAGTCTAAAAACTCTTATCCTTCCATCCATCAAAAGTGTTATATAATTGAAAGTGATTAGTTGATTAATAGAATCAATAGAAAAAAATACTTGAAGAAAAAATTATGTAGGTAATGTACTGTCATGAAATTTTTTTGGACGAGTTTTTTTATGTGCTAATAGTTTAGAGAATATTTTTTACCTTTTAAAAAAAATCCAAATTGCACTTTGAACATTTTATGAACTTACTTGAACCAAAAGCCAAAATATAAAAAGTGCAAAAAGAGTAACCTGAATTTTATATTCGGATGCAAAAAATTGTACAAATGTGTTAAAATGAATGTTATTAAAAATATCTATAAGCTCAAACGGTGAGAAACACATTTTTATAATTAGACTTCTTTTCAATGAAAAATCATAATTGTTGGAATGAAAAAAAAACACATTTAATGGACTAAATTTTTTATTTTCCAAAAAAAAATTCAAATGCCCCTCTTAAGCTATTGAATACCTTAAGTAAAATTTTATAGAGAATATAAATTCCTACAAGATATTTAAATGCTCTCTTATTAGGGTATTCAAATGTCTTAAACAAAAAAATTTACAAAATGTAAAATCCTTCAGGGTATTCGAATACCCTTAAAAAGTATTCAACTACCTTACTTTACACAAACCTAAGGTAGAATATACATACACTCAAGGCAAAATGTATGTAACACTCCGAAAATGTGAAAAATTGAACTAATTTTTTCTTTTTTCTTATTTATCGTTATCATACGCTAAGTGTAAGTCACCAAATAATTGCTTTAGTTAACTAAATCAATTTGTGCATCCCAGATAATAGCTTAATTTAGAAAAATAATTAATGTATAAACTTAGATGGCATCCTAAGAGTATAAAAAATATATACATACATTTGTGTTTACAATTGTCTGGAAATAAATATAAAAAGGAAGGCATATACCTCACACGGTACAAAAAGTAGTCTTTGGGACGCTTGAGTCCACCAACCTACGGTGTGTACTCCGCAGTTAGATCACTGCAAATAGTCTGAGGGTGAAGAGGAGGGGCTTTGGGGAAAACCTAGTAAAAAATATATTTAAAATCTTAATAGCATCAAAACTATTTTTATATATATAGTGATGCTAAATAAATCACATTTGCATTCAAAATATTCACAGTGTAAAATCTTATAATCAAAACGTAAGACAAAAGTCGTGTTTCACGTAAGTCAAATCAAAATATTTCACATAACTTTCAAATAATTCACATGAAGTTCACAATTTAATCACAACGTTCAGAACATAATTTTGGATGGAGACTAGGCAAGGACCCTATAGCTATCATGCGGTTTTTCAAATCAAGTTCTCAAAATCAAGTGTCCGTAACAAAGGGAGGATTGTACGTATGGTCATGGTAGGCTGTAGGTTGAACTAACGTCATACAACAGTTCTCATAAATCATTATATATAAACAACTAGCACAGAGCTAGGTCACAGGCACCGGTAACACTCATCATGCAGGTAATCACATGCAACATGTTACTTGGACATGAGCCTCAAAATCAATTGCCACCAAGGTATTGCATGACATTCTTGTGGCATACAATATGGGTGGTCTAAGTCTTAAAACGTTTCAAATAGATTTTCAAATTATTTCAATTTCATTAGTATGATTTTTTCTAAAAATTCATCTACAAATCAAGTTCAAATCCCCTAGGTAGAAAGTATTAATTCCTTTAAAAAAGTATTAATTCCTTTTAAAGAGTATTATTCATTAGTAAAGCTGGATCGAGCATTCTAAAGTAAGGTTACTCCGACATTTGTCAAAAACTTCCTAACACATTAATTTTACCTAATATAATCGTATTGTAAGGTCTTAAAACTTAGGTTTTAAGTCTGAAGAAATTTATTTTCATAAAAACCTAGTAAACGAGTTCAAAACGTAGTTTTCTGTTACAAAATAGCATTTTCACAATTCTTAGTTTAGTAATCACATTAAACCAATTTTGAGTAATCAAATCATTCTTCAAACATTTCATTTAATGATATTAGGGTAAAAGGATACCATTAAGATCTTAAATACATCCCTTACCTCTTTACACATCAAAGGCAACAAGTATATTCTCGAGCACCAAGCACACCTTAACTTGTCGAATTCACACCACTAAGTACACCTTGCTGCTATGCATATTTAAACACTTTAGATTAATATGAAACTAACCCTAATACACCTTAATATATATCAAACAACAATTGACTTCATTGAATTAGT
Organism: Firmiana major; assembly: GCA_033439115.1. NCBI lineage: Eukaryota > Viridiplantae > Streptophyta > Magnoliopsida > Malvales > Malvaceae > Firmiana > Firmiana major. The sequence continues at coordinate 35,835,272 of CM065908.1, read as the reverse complement.
CCATCAACACTTAATCCTTCCTTTGGCCGAATATATCACTTAAGGTATCCTTAATGCTGCCTTGTTAAATTTATTTCATTTAGATCTTAACTCATCTTAATACCATCTAATCATACCCAAACAGTAGCTAAATCCATTACCTTAAACCAATTACATGCACTTCCTCATCATGGCCGAAAATAAATCCCATCATTCTCTTAGTTTCATTTCACTCAAGTTACACATTAATTCTCATAATCTTTAACAATATCATGGCATCAAATGAACCATTAGCTATTATCATTTCAATTCTAACCCCATATGGCAGAAACCCTAAAACCATTCTACACAATTTATTTCAATAATCCATTTCAGCAAAAATCATCAACATATCACCAGGACCAACATATATTAGATCTGAATTTTTATAAAATTCTTACCCTCCTTTGACCAAGTTTGACCAAGCTTCCAATTTACCTCTAAGACTTCCTTTGCTGCATAACATACCCTTCATAGTCTTAAAACACTTAAAGAAGCCTTAAAAATCAACTAGGAATCAAGAAAAAGCCAAGTTGTTCTTACCTCTTCTTTAGGACAGATTCTATCTAGAAAATTCCAAAGGCTTTTTCACCACTTCACCAAGGTTTAGAAAAATTCTATGTTATAGAGGGATGAATGAGGAACAAATGATCCTTTTTGAGCTAAGCTAATTCGGTCTCTAAAATTTAGGAAATATTTTTGAACCAAGATTGGTCCAAGTGCGTTAGCAGCAGGTAGAGTAGAGAAGTGTGATCCGGTTGTGACGAGTTTTCGCCCCAAGTTTTACTGAGACACTCCTTATAATATGGCCTAACAAAGCTTCTAAGGGAAGCTTCAGATTAATTAAGGAACCAAGTTAAATTTGATGAGAATTTGAGGTCTATCCTTAATGGCATTAGGTGAATCTACTGACTTGAGTGAGAAAAATTATATCCCTTATATTTTAGCCACTTCCAACGTTTTCCACCATCCAAAATCACTTATTCTTATGTCTATTTTATGCTCTGAAGAGTTGACAAGCATTAAGCCTAGGATAATATAAATTAATTCCACTTAGTGCTCGGTTAGGTGTAGTGAGATCAGGTAGTTCTAAAATTTTCAGATTTTCTATCTTAATTTTTTGCCTATTGGCAGCTAGCTAAATGGCATTATTTATGCTCCAAATTGCGATATTTTAATATTACATTAAGTCTCCTAAATTGCTTAATGGTGATAGGTATATACTTGGCCACTGTTGCATGCATTTGCCATGCATGCATTTCGGCCACCCTAAGAAAACCTGATCAACATTTGGTTTTTCTTTTTTTTTCATCCAATATTTCTCTTGTTCTTCTACCCATTTCTTTCACTCACTTAGGCCCTAATATAAGGTATTTATTTCATGTCCCAAATACCATAGCATTGGCTTCTTTTTAAAGCCCTAAAACAGCCCCTAAACTACATTTAAACCGAAAATCTTGAGGATTTTAATCCTAATCAGTTTCGGTGTGGCCTTTATTACAGGGCCTTAATGACCTTCTTTTCCATCCAAATTTTACCCAAAATCCATTCATACCCTAAGGAACATGTGTATAAAATTTGGGACCAATTAGAGTTCATCTTGGCCTTCAATTAAATTTATACTTCCATGCCATTTCCACTTTTCTGATCAGGATTTTTATCCTAATGAGTTTCACTTTATGTCTTAATTCCATGATCTAAATCATGGTGCCTTCAAGCCTAATTTAATTTATTCTAAGTGTCATTATCCTATGTTAATTTATTAAATTTTTGGATTAAATTTTTATTAACTTGTATAATTTTATTTAATTAGTTTTCCTAATTTAATTTCTTAGTTTTCACTAGCTTGCAAGAATTATTGAATTACATTATTTTAGCAAAGGTAACCTCATTCCCATGCACATAAGCATACTTGCATTGACATAGATTCTTGGAATTACTTAAAACTTAAATTCTTACCTTAATCCTCATGCTCCATGACTTAACTCCAACTTCCATGTTTCATGAATCTCCTTTGAGTCCTACAAAAAATACCTTGTTACATTTGATATATCACTTGGTTAACTTATAAACAGATATAAAAAATTAGTAGATTTTACAATATACATATGCTACTTAATGTACACCTCATTTTTTTCTCCATTCTAAAGTTTCAGGGTATTTGAATACTCTTCTTAGATATTCAAATACCTTCAATTTGCACTCATTAATAAAAAAATTAAGTACGTATGAATTAAACGCTATGTACATATTCACCAACTATTTATACAACCTTAATACCTTCAAGGGTATTTGGATTCTCATTTTAGGGCATAATGAACACATGATTAAAGCAATATGTACATAAGTTTTAGTCAATATGTACAACTTGTTTTTTTTTTTATTCTAAAAGCTTATTATATTCTCCCAAAACATCATTTTTTTAACACATGTACAACTACATGATTTATAAATACTTTTATTTAAATCATACACTTATAGTTAATTGAAAAACATGTAAATTTGATAATATATACAACAACAAAAATTTGAAAATAATATGTTGGTATGTTTTTTGTTCACAATAAAATATAAAAAGAAGGAAAGGAGATTAAATTTTGAATTTAATATTTGTTTAAAAAAAGTAATAACCACTAATCGAAATGTTAATTATTAATACGTTGATTTTTTAGGCTAAAAGTAATTTTTAGAAGTAGAGCAAGAGTGTGGTGTTACAGCAGAAAGCCTGCAATACATGCCACTTGAAAAGGTAGC